>OW028698.1:15000-10015000 GCA_932294315.1 Epinotia nisella | reverse complement strand
AGTCGGTTAAAACTTTGTTTTTATTAGGGTTCCGTATCCAAAGGGTGAAAACGGGACCCTATTACTAAGACTTCGCTGTCCGTCCGTCCGTCCATCTGTCTGTCTGTCACCAGGCTGTAGGTATCTCAAGAACCGTGATAGCTAGAGAATTGAAATTTTCACAGATTATGTATTTCTGTTGCCGCTATAACAACAAATACTAAAAAACCGGCCAAGTGCGAGTTGGACTGGGCCTCCCATACAACAGACATGATTTTCTTGCCGTTTTTATAGATAATGGTAGGTACGGAACCGTTCGTGCGCGAGTCCGACTCGCACTTGGTCGGTTTTTAAATCTAATAATTAATAATACTAATCGTAGCCTAAACATTATCCGTGTCGTCAATTTATAACATGTCATTTGCTTATTCTATAATTATAATTCCATATATTTAAAAATATGACAAATAATTAGGTAAATAATTACATGCCAATTGCCAAATATTCGTTAGTACTATAAAAACATTTATCATGCAGCTATGTCGTCAATTTCCTTTTAAACTAGTTCTTATTTTCTAATTTTAGGTCATCAGGTAGTGTTATAAAGGACTACCTATGCCATGGACTTAAACCTAATCTGGACTGAGTACTGCGATAAATACAAAAGTGTGACTGACAGAGAAGCCATACCTACTAGAGAATTGCATCTCGTTTTAATTAGGGTGACCAAGTGCATAAATATGCAAGGCAACCAGAGACAATTACACCATTTGACAAATAGATGTCAACGTTGGGGATACCTGTCAATATTTACAATTACCACAATATTTAATGCATTATCGTGTTTTATAATAAATAAATAAATCAGTAAATAGTGTTGAAATCTTAAACATTTACAAATTAGGTAAAAGGTAACATCTCTTATATAAATGTGAGCTAGTAAGTAAAGGCAGGTAATTTTTTTCAGTATTCTTTAATAACACTGTGTCATTTTTATTTTTACATTGGCAACTTGTGCGAGTGGGACACAAACCTCTGGTTGGTTGCTCTCGCTTGGACCGTATTCTCTAGTCGTCTTTTATCGTTAGAGTTGTTAACTGTATGGCTCGGTAATAAGGTTAAATTTTTATTGACTAATACAACGTAGTACTCAGTCCAGCTTAGGTATTACGTCCATGGTCAAACGTTAGAATTTAAGGTTAAAATAAAGTTGTCCCGAACAAACTGGAATGACAGATGTCAATCATGAGAAAAACGTCAAAGTCCTTCAAGTGAGGTTATGTTACTTTGATAGAATCATGGACCTATGATACTCAGGACAGGCTTTACGTGGTGCCACAATGAGGGACGGAAAGGCTTCTATGCAGCTAAATTAAGAACTGGTCTTAAAATGGCTAATCGCTTATCATAAACAACCTACTTAATTTGGGTGAGTAGTGATTTAATGGTCATAACCATAACTTGGCAAACAGAAAAAAGTGGAACTTTGACAAGGACAACGAATGAATCGTATTTCCTTTTCTGTCACACTTATAGGTTATATATGCTACCATCTCGCTCGGACGTGGTATTATTATTACCATAGCTTGTCCCGCCCGAGTATCTTAGGTTCATGGATAGAATAATAATAATAAATAAATAAATATTATGGGACATTCTTACACAAATCGATCTAGGCCTATAGTAAGCTCAATAAGGCTTGTGTTACAGGTACTAGACGACGATATATACATATAATAGATATAAATACTTAAATACATAGAAAACATCCAAGACTCAGAAACAAATATTCGTGCTCAACACACAAATATTTGCCCATACCGGGATTCGAACCCAGGACCTTCAGCTTCGTAGGCAGCGTCACTACCCACTAGGCTAACCGGTCGTCAGAATGCAATTAATGTTTATCTACGCACTACATACTACCTTTGAGTATTAAGCCACTGGAGATGTCATAGACAGGCGACCCCCTCCGGCAAAGTACATTGGTCAACTGTTCAACCACGTTATATAAAACTACTTAAATCTAATAATATAAAATTTCTTTGCATCTATTGGAGAAAATGTAAACAAAGCGGGAGCCCCCGGACGGCCCGTACTGCATCCTACCGAAAACTCTATATTTCTAGCGCCTGTACAATACCGCGAAATACATACTACTATAAAAACCCTGAAAAATAAAAATAGCCACGGTGTAGACGAAATTCCACCCTCCTTACTGAGACAATGTGCAGACCAACTAACCCTTCCTTTCTGCACGTTAATTAACCAATCATTTGATGAGGGCGTCTTCCCAGACCAATTAAAAATATCCCTCGTTAGACCAATTCACAAAAAGAACCAAAAAACAAACCCAAACAATTACCGCCCCATTGCCCTCCTGCCGACAGCATCAAAAATCTTTGAAAAACCTATGTGTAATCGCATATATAAATTCTGTGAAAAATTCAAAATCTTCGATGACTCCCAAAATGGATTCCGCAAAAAGCGATCCACAACTTTGGCTGTGTTTAAGTATATCCAAGAAATCCTAAATATAATTAACACTAAACAATACGCTATTGGAATACTGTTAGACATGACCAAGGCATATGACAAGGTTCAATATAACATATTACTAAATAAACTACACGGAATAGGGATTCGAGGTATGGCTCATAAATGGCTCACCACGTACTTAAGAGACAGACAACAACTAGTAGACTTAGAACACTTTAATTTCAAGACGGGTGAAATTAAACACGTCCAGTCAGACATAAAAATAATCAACGCTTCTATTCCACAAGGTAGCGTCATCGGATGCCTCTTGTTCTTGATCTACATCAACGACCTTCCAAAAATCATGAACGAACCCTGTGTATTGTTTGCCGATGACATCTCTATATTAACAGCATGTCATACAAACACAAACCTGAGTGAGCAAATAAATACCATATTAAATCAAACAACAGACTGGCTACATGAACACAATCTCGAAATCAACTTTTCAAAAACAAAGTTGATGTCCTTCCATCCATACCAAAAAGCTCAATTAAATATCAACTGTAGCTATAGGGATACACAATTAGAAGCAGTAGATACATTTACACTGCTCGGTATAGTGATAGATAAACATATATGTTGGAAACCGCACATTACACATATAAAAAGCAAAATTTCAAAATTTGCATACGCACTTCGCGAGATTAAGAAAACTACTGACCTTAAAACTGCATTAATTACCTATTATGCTTATGCCTTTAACTGGTTTAACTATGGAATCATATTCTGGGGTAACAGTACAGATGCACCAAGCCTTTTTACCCTACAAAAAAAACTTATTAGGATATTAGTCAATATCAAACAAACCGATACGTGCAAACCCCATTTTATAAAGCAAAAAATACTTACAATTCCGTGTATATATATTTTAGAATGTTGTAAATTTGTCAAAAAATATCCCGAATTCTACACAAAACGAAATAATGTTGTTAACTCCTGCACATTACGCTCTAGAAATAAACTAGTGTTACCATTTTCACGACTTAAATTGTATTCATCAGGCCCTCTATCAATGTCCATTAAAATTTATAATAAATTACCCGGAAAAATAAAACAAGAAATAAAAAATACAGTTTTCATAAATAAGCTAAAACAATTACTTATAGAGAAGTCTTATTATACAATAAACGAATATTTAGATGATAAGTTAGAATAGACAGTTACCAAATAATATTAAAATAATAGATAAGTAGCCATATTAGACTAAGGAGTTTTTGTATTAGTATGTAAGTGCTCCGTTCCCATAATTGCAGCGCCCTCTCAGGGTACATAATGTTTACGTCATTCCACACTGTAACACCTTTATGTCATTATGTGCAATAAACTATTGAGTATTGAGTATTGAGTATTAAAGTCGCTTCACCGTCATTTTGTATCGTTCCGTGTCGCGTGACGTTTCTCTTGAAAAATGGTGACTTGTGCAATATTATCATGTAAAAGGTGATCTGACAGCTCAAATTCGCAACAAGTTCACGTTTCCTATCATAGGTAAGTATTTTTACTAACTATTAAATGTGTATTGAAGTACAATCTCCATTTAAAGAAAATACCGTTAGCGATACGTAAACGACAGAACGTAAACATGATTATAGTGGTAAGGGTTCGAATCGGTCTTTAGGGATGTGATAAAGTAAGAAAGGCGACTCAACATTTGTATTTATCATACATTCATTCAATCACTGCAGTTTGTTTAATAGTCAGTTTTTTTATTAGATATTGAATTAAATAGTAGGTATATATGTATGTTACATTTAAATCTTGTAAGGTGAATCAGAAAAATTACTTTTCTCTGGACTTACGATGTTGAAATTTAGTCTTAAAAAGAAATGAATTATTGGCAAAAAAAAATCTAGGTAAAAGGAATACATTTAGTGCGGGACTATGAGTGTATGTGTTATTCATATACTATTATTTATAGTATTATACTTTATTTAATATAATTGTATGTCCTTTTAGATTTCCAAAAGATCCCTATATAAAGGAGAAATGGAGAACAATTTGTAATTACGAAAATGATTCTTGGAAACCTACACGTACAAGTGTTATCTGTTCGGAGCACTTTACTCCGGAAAGCTACAAAAATGATTACGTGTGCAATAAACTTATTCATTTTAAAAATCAATAAAAATACTAATTAATAAAAGTCTTAAGCGGGTCTTAAAAAACCCTACCAGAGAATTTAAATTAATAAATATGTGGTAATTCTAATAAAATTAACAATTCATTTTATTGCTTTCCCTTTGCTCATTTATGTTTTGAAGTAACTTTATAAATGTGGTGAAAGCTGAGCCTTATTAAAATATAATTGCATATACATAGGGTCTTGCAAATACCAATCAATAAGTATCAGCCCGGAAAACCGCGGGCGAGAGTTCATTCCACAGTTTAACTGTGCGAGAGGGCTAAGGACACTAGGGCACATAATTACAGACAGACATATATACAAACAAACATTTTTTTGGGTAGTATCTTCAATGGACAGAATTTTCACTTTTACAATTTAATAATAAATAGTATAAGATAATTCAGTTCATTCATCAAACTAATTTGACTCATTCTTCAGATGTCTTCGATGTGTCCCATCACTAACTTGTTCGCATGTATGCTGCATCAGTTACGTGAAAACTTTGTCTGTGTGCGTGTAATTTTTGATGTGTTAAATTTTTTTGTAGTGTGCGTTTATCACAACAGCAAAACTTGTGTCTGTTGAGTTATTCCTCTTTTGGTGGTGTGCTATACGTGTTTTACCTCGCCCCCCGCCAAAAGTGGCGAAAAAATTTGTTCGAAGAGTTTACGTCATGGCATCTCCAGTGGCTTAATACTCAAAGCATACTACATATCATAAGTGCTCTAAAATGCGTTCAGAAACCGTAGGACCAGCATTATTACAACCAATTTTACTATGAGAACTTTCTTGTCTGTGAGAGTAGGTAACATCTGCACGGCTATCACAAGACGGCGCGCGAGCTCTCTCGATTTTTCTCGCACTATCCGTCTCTCTCCTATTAGAAAACCTAGAAAGAGAGGTATAGTGCGAGAAAAATCGAAAGAGCTCGCGCGCCGTCTTGTGATAGCCGTGCTGAGGGACTACCGCGAAACGAAATTGGTTTTCGTTCGTGTATCTCCGTCTCTGTCGCTCGAACTAGCAAGTGCGACAGAGACGGAGATATGTTGGAACATATATGGAGTTCGTATATGGACCAATCTAAACTCTTTAATCTGTTTTTGCTTTTTAGACTAAGACAGATGTCATATATATTGTGGCTTTACCTAATGTGAGTTCGCGGCCGCACGCAGTGCACTATTAATAAATTCATGGAACAGAGAAGGTGTTTATATGAATATCCCGGCTTCTCCAACATGGTAGCAGACCATTCAAAATTCACCTAGTTCCTGAAGTGAATTTGTGTAATTTTTCGATCTAGTTATTTTCCAAATTTTCTCGTAAGAAACAAAAGATGGCATCTGCCAGTCAGAATGTTTCCGTGGAAAAATTGTCGGGAATTCAGAATTATAATTCCTGGAAATTCATCATGAAGATGGTGCTTATCCACGACGATCTCTGGGATTGTATAGGAGAAACGGGAAATAAATGTGAAGACGCCAAGAAGCACGCTTGAAATTTACGGGGTACAGTACAGCATAACTTTGCACAATGACAATCAGTCGGCATTGAAGTTATGCACTAATTCCATGTACCACGCCAGAACCAAACACATTGACGTCAGACACCATTTCATTAGGGAAATTGTAGACGAAGGTACAGTTACCCTTAAGTATCTCTCCACTGACCAAATGGTGGCCGACGTGTTGACCAAACCATTGACAAAAGAAAAACACAATAAGTTTTTATCTCATTTATTTGTCATGTCTAATAAGTGAGATGTTATAGGTTTCTAAGTAGTGTACTAGTATATGTAGGACTAGTATAAATTATTTTAGATCCGTATCATATATCGTTTGTAGTTTTTACTGTTTTGTATGTTACGGATATATTTACTAATTTATACTGTTTCTAATTGTTTTTTGCTACTGTGTTGTTTTGTTGTAAGGACAGCAGATGTGTCACTACTTTGTGCTTTATTTATTTATTGTGTTGTGTGTTAACTTTATGTGTTGACGTTGGGTTTATATTGGTTCAAGGGCCAGTGTTGGAACATATATGGAGTTCGTATATGGACCAATCTAAACTCTTTAATCTGTTTTTGCTTTTTAGACTAAGACAGATGTCATATATATTGTGGCTTTACCTAATGTGAGTTCGCGGCCGCACGCAGTGCACTATTAATAAATTCATGGAACAGAGAAGGTGTTTATATGAATATCCCGGCTTCTCCAACAAGATACACGAACAAAAACGAATTTCGTTTCGCGGTAGGCCCTTTGTACTCTAATGTTATTAGATTCATTAGTTTCATTACAGTATACATTTTTGTAAGGTTATGGGTTCAAATTTGGAACAGCTGTTAAAACTCGGGTGGGTCTATTCCAGTATCCATAGATATTAAAACAGTTAACGATACGAAACGTCAATTCAGTAGGTTTTTTTTAATATAAACCACACGACATTCGATCTCGAGTGACATGAGAATAGGGACTTCATTCGTTTGTCTGTGATTAAAAAAAACACTCGATTTGACGGAGGATCCAATATTCGAATTGCCGCCATGGTGCCGGTTAATGTACGGCCCGATAATACGCGTCCATCTATCTTTATCTCTCTCTTTTTCCATGAGTTAAAAAGAGACAGAGATACCGTGGACGCGTATTATCGGGCCGTACATTAACCGGCACCGCCGCCATTACTGTACTGTTGTATTTTTTTTGTTGGTTTTTTTGCTGTTACGAAAATAGAATTGTGAAAAGTTGTTTATAATTTACATTTTTGTTGAAAATATGAGTAGTAGTGACTCCGAGAACGATATGAACACTCCGTCTATAGATATTTTACAAGTAGCGTAGGTAGTAGCAATGCAGGTACTTTCCCTACGGCTTCTGATCCCATCTTAGAGTACTTATTGTCGGTAAGTCCATAATCTGGCGCATCCTAAATATGTATACAATTTACAACAAGTCATTCTATGGACCACGAAATTTCTTAGTCTAATAATGCATCGCTACAGTATAAGAGATTGCAAGGATAAATATGTTGTGACTCGTACCATGTTTATGTAATGCTTCGCCTGCCATCTGTGTCCAGTTCTGCAGACGATGAGAACCGCATGCATGTTCTGAGACCGCATGGCACCTGTGGGTTAAATTCCTCCGTCATGGATCACAAAGTGTCTCAGGTTTACCTACATTAAGGGATAAACATTATACATTTAGGTACTTCAGTTACTTGACCACGCATTGATTGCTTTACATGTCACTTGTGACCAGGAATTGGTTGGGACCCAGGGCTTGAGTGCTAGTACGCTACGATAGGTATCCGCAGATACAAACCACGCTCATGCGTGAGCCACCCACCTCCTTTCCGGGGAATTCCATGTCATTGCACGGAATACACTCTTAAGTTGGTAGCTAAGCCACTGTCACAAAAGACGGTAGGCGCTATATCTGTCGGCCATCGCAACAGCTTCTTTTGACAGATCTCCAACTGAGTTTTCGGTATATGGTCAAGTATCAGTCTCCACGAGACTATTTTATTTGTATCATTACTTCTAGAACTGTATTAAGTAAACCTAAGGCACGTAGCTTATGAATCCAGGCTCGTCTCTCGTGATGTCACTCCCAGCAAATTCTTCACAATACTGTTCAAAACCACGCTCATGTTTTAAGGCTAGACTAGTTAACATCAAGCAAACAGGTACACACCTGTCAGTTTTTACTTGGGTCACTGTATCGATTATTCAGTTATAATAACCATAAAACACCTTATCCTAAACAAAACAAGTATCTCAAGTGACTTGTTCTAGTGTGGATATTTACCTATTTTTTGTCAAATTACCAAGCTACATAAGATTCAGATACCAGCTGGATATCTTCAGTTACAGGTGATTAAAATAAGTCACGTTAAAGTACCGCATGCACAGTGGACTTCTAAAATATGCGCATGGACAATGTGATCAAAACTATGTGAACGCGACTTTATTTTCAAGGGCATAAGGTTGCTCGGATATGATTGAACCTTTGGGAACGTACATATATTTATGAACTCGACTTTACATACACATGTTCAGAGAAAAAAGGGTTTTTGATAATGTTTTGCTGTCTTGATTTGAATCAGCCGAGCCACCGTCTCCGCTCATCACAACTCGCGCCACAGCCGACTCCTGCAGCGACGCAGCCTGCTCCCGGCGACACCCGCTCCTGCAGCTCTTCTCTCTTCTTCTACAAACGAACCAGTAAGTTACACACAAAATTGTATAATTAAGAAATAAGATGGCATAGGCCGTGTCATGAAATGGACCCAGCTCGAGCGGTTAGATCGGTTCCCCAAACTAGTTTATTCCGTGTAGCAGAATTCCTTTCGCGTTTTTTTATTTTTCTTAATTAGTCGATTTGATTAATATATTTCCCATATTGATTATTTTTCTACTATTTCAAATTCCCACTTGTTGATAAACTGAAATGACATGAAATATTTATTTACAAAAACATGTTACATAATAAATACAAGTGGTTGGGTCCTGAGCTAGGATTCCCTGTGGTACAGAGAGAAACTGATCGTTTACAGACCTGTTCCTTTCTACCTACTTGTTTTTTTTTACAATAAGCATATGTTAGTAGGTAACTCAAACTACTTTATAAAAAATAAAATAAAATACAATAAAATTTGTTTATTTCGGATACAATCCGTATGATTATTAGTTAATTTATAATTCCTATTCACTACATTCTGACCAAAAGTCATGTCACAAAAAAAAACCATACAAGTGCGAGTCGGACTCGCCCACCGAGGGTTCCGTACCAAAGGCCGTGCCAGCATAAGCAAAGTGATGCTGCCCTCCTCGAGTTTGGGCTTGTAATTTGGTGTGGCTTTACATTAGTAATTAATGTGCAAAATTTGAGCACCCTAAACTTTATAGTTTTTGTTTAAAAAAAAAAGAAATATGAATTTTCTTTGATTATTTTTTTCTAGCCATCCGATTTTAGCGTTCTTCACATATATTGCACATTTACTAAAGATGATTATATGACATAAATTATATTTTCATTATGTCAAAGAAAAATAAATGAAAAAAGCTGACTAACGTTTTCAGTTTTTTTTTATTTACTTCTTGGTTAGCGACGGCTCCATATTTTTTACCGTGATACAGCCGCCATCGAACTTATATTCCACTTACGCCCCTCGTTAAACAATGTACTATTGATTCCCTTGCGACTGTCGAAATATACGTTTTTTGCAGCATACTTAAACAGCCATTTTTCGCAGCGTCAAGTAAGTATATGGTTTTAATTTAAACTCGATACCTGCACCCTAGATAAAGGGTCTTGACAGACAGACAGACCGACAACAAAGTGGTCCTATAAGGGTTCCGTATTTTCCTTTTGAGGTACGGAACCCTATAAAAGCCGATTTAAAAAAAAATAACGCATGCTGGTAACACGCAATGCATAGCGACGTAATTAGGTTCTTATAACTGGTAGCTTATTTTGTTATAAAGTACAGCACGTAAATCCAAATGTTTAGAAAATAGGGTTTTTGATTAAATTTCGGATTCCTGAAAAATTGTCTACAACCTAGTCGTTTCTGATTTCCAGCCGCCGAGCCGCCGTCCCCGCTCATCGCAACTCGCGCCGCAGCCGACTCCCGCCGCCGTCCGTCGCTGCAGCCTGCTCCCGCCACACCCGCTCCTGCAACTCTTCTCTCTTCTTGTACGAACAAACTAGTAAGTTACACACAACATTGAATAATTAAGAAATAAGATGGTATAGGCCGTGTCATGAAATGGACCCAGCTCGAGCGGTTAGATCGGTTCCCCAAACTAGTTTATTCCTTGTAGCAGAATTCCATTCGCGTTTTTTTA
Organism: Epinotia nisella; assembly: GCA_932294315.1. Lineage (NCBI taxonomy): Eukaryota > Metazoa > Arthropoda > Insecta > Lepidoptera > Tortricidae > Epinotia > Epinotia nisella. The sequence goes on along the minus strand of OW028698.1, from coordinate 10,004,507 downwards.
TTATTAGGGCTTCATAGCCAAAATGGCAAAAACGGAACCCTTATAGTTTCATCATGTCCGTCCGTCTGTCCGTATGTCACAGGCATTTTACTCGAAAACTATAAGGTGTATTTGAATAAAATTTTGAGGATAGGTGTATTTTGTTAGCCGCTACATAGTTTTGTAATTAAAATGACTAAAAATATTTTTTAGGGGTGCACTCCATATACAGGGTGTTACAAAATATGAATCTATCCATGATTCTGAACAACTTTTACTAAGGGACCAACTTTGTGTTTTACAAAAAAGAAAGAACTATTTCATACACTTTGCTCATTTTAGACTGACGAAAATGTATGAACAGCCTTTTTTTTTGCATAATACATAGTAAAAGTTGTTCAGAATCATAAATAGATTCACATATTGCTATTTTGTATCACGACTTAGGTAACACTCAGTATAAAACTAAAAGTCAAAAAATTTTTTTTTACTCTGAGCCCACGTGTGGGCACATCAATCATTAGGCCTTTCAAAATAAATATGAGGTTTCTTAGAATTTTTTTTGATTAAGTGAATAGAGTCGGAGATAATCGCCCCGAACTCACTAAAATTCTGACCCCCCACCTCAATTTTTTTTTTTATTGTGAGCCCACGTGTGGGCACATCAATCATTAGGCCTTTCAAAATAAATATGAGGTTTCTTAGCATTTTTTTTGATTAAGTGAATAGAGTCGGAGATAATCGCCCCGAACTCACTAAAATTCTGACCCCCCCCCCTCTAATTTTTGAACGGTGTATTTTAAAAATATGGGAAAATTCATGGACATAGGGCTTATTAAGTTCATTCACTGAAAATTGTTTTGAACACGATCGGTTCAAAGGTTTTCGAGATATTGCTGAAAAACTGCCTTCCTCAAAGAAAAGGACAAAAGTGCCGTACGATTTCTGTGATGATAGGACCTTTTTAATAGGCACGGAACCCTTCGTTTTGCGTGCTTCCGACACGCACTTGGCCGGTTTTTTTTCTTAGTCGCTTTAATTAATATATTTCCCCTATTGATTATTTTTCTACTATTCCAGGTTCCCACTTGTTGATAAACTGAAATGACATGAAATATTTATTTACAAAAACATGTTACATAATAATAAATACAAGTGGTTTGATCTTGAGCTAGGATTCCCTGTGGTGCAGAGAGAAACCGATCGTTTTCCAGACCTGTGTCTTTCTACCTACTTGTTTTTAGGGTTCCTAGGGGTACTAAGACTTCGCTGTCCGTCCGTCCGTCTGTCTGTCACCAGGCTGTATCTCAAGAACCGTGATAGCTAGAGTCGAAATTTTCACAGATTATGTATTTCTGTTGCCGCTATAACAACAAATACTAAAAAACCGGCAAAGTGCGAGTCGGACTGGGGCTCCCATACAACAGACATGATTTTTTTGCCGTTTTTATAGATAATGGTACGGAACTCTTCGTGCGCGAGTCCGACTCGCACTTGGCCGGTTCTTTTTTACAATAAGCATATGTTAGTAGGTAGTAACACAACGTACTTTACTTGTTGTATTTATTTAATTTAAATGTCTTCTTTTGGCATACGAAAATATAACACCTAAATTCCTATTCACTAGATTCTGAACAGCGAGTCATGTCACAAAAAAAACCGGACAAGTGCGAGTCGGACTCGCCCACCGAGGGTTTCGTACAAAATTACAAATGTATAGTTTTCAGATTTTTCCCTGTACTTGTAGTATAAGACGATATTACTTACCAAATTTCATAGTTCTAGGGCAACGGAAAGTACCCCATAATGTTTGATTCCCTTGAGTGTCGATTTTGCGGCATTAAACGGCTGTGTCTTCTTTTTAAGTTCAGAGCTTCAAGGGACTGTAGATTTTAGTAAGTATATGGTTTTAATTTCAACTCGATACCTCCACCCGTTCCTGAGATAAAGGGTCTTGACAGACATATAGACTGACCGTTCCCTTTTTTCCTTTTGAGGTACGGAACCCTAAAAGGCTGCAAATTTGAAAATTAACGCATGCTTGTAACCCGCAATGCATAGCGACGTAATAGGTATTTATAACTGACAGCTTATTTCATAGATAAAATTGTTTCCATATATTTTTTTGACCAATTAGGTACCAAGTTAAAAAGTTTTCCAGCTGCATGACCGTGAAATCTTCAGTTACAGGTGATTAAAATAAGTCACGTCAAAGTACAGCACGTAAACCCAAATGTTTAGAAAAAAGGGTTTTTGATTAAATTTCGGATTCCTGAAAAATTGTCTACAACCTAGTCGTTTCTGATTTCCAGCCGCCGAGCCGCCGTCCCCGCTCATCGCAACTCGCGCCGCAGCCGACTCCCGCCGCCGTCCGCAACTGACTCCTCCTGCTCCTTCAAAGAAAGAAAAAACCTCAGCCATGGCTTTGAAACTCTCGGGTGAGTCATTTTACACATACAATAATAACTAGCTGTGCGCTCTGGCTTCGCTCGGGTGTACTAAATGAAGCACATGAACCCAAGCGTCGCTCTACGCCAAATCTCCCTATTGTCTTCTGTCTCACTCACTCTTTAATTTTGAACTCAAAATGTTCAGATTCGATCATTTATTCGTGACTAACACAATTCATAATAATTAAAAGTCACTCAAAATTAAATGATTAGGAAATAAGATGGTGTAGGCCAAGGTTCCGTGCGGATTAAAAAGGTCGTATCAGAAATCTTACGGCACTTTCGTCCTTTTCTATAGGGAAGGCAGTTTTTCAGCAATATCTCGAAAACTTTTGAACCGATCTTGTTCAAAATAATTTTCTATGCAAGAATTTAATAAGCCCAATGTCCTTGGTTTTTATTATCGAGGCATTAGAGACGTGTTCAGACATTTGTAAGCACTTTGGCCGCTCCAATATATCTGATGGTGACTGTGCCTGCCTACATACATCCGGCACCTGATGTTTACTGATACATCGTTTGCTCGCGACTCCGTCCGCGTGAGCCTCCGAATAAACCTCCATACCCGATGTCTTCCATTTGGGGGATGGTTTTTGGAGTAAAAATACATATGTTACCATATGTATGTATATAAGTCCTTTTGTGGTAATATAATAACTCCTATGATTTGATCCAGGTTATAAACTATTAAGATGTGCCAAATTTCATCAAAATCCGTTCAGTTTTTGCATAGTTAAGCAAAACCATCCAAACGTAGTATATTAGCGTGTTTTTGCGTGTATTTAGTAGGTGTCCTTTTAACCGGACTATCGTAAAAGGTTAAGGCGTAGAGTGTCTACTTAAAGTGCCCCTTTAAAAACCGTGTTTCCGACGTGACGCGAACCCGAAGAATTTTTGCATCTAGTTGTTTTAGGGTTCCGTACCTCAAAAGGAAAAAAAACGGAACTCTTATAGGATCACTTTCTTGTCCGTCTGTCTGTCTGTCTATCTGTATGTCTGTCTGTCAAGACCCTTTATCTTGGAAACGCGTGGAGCTATCGAGTAAAAATTTAAACCATATTCTCAGGTCTACACGCTACATTACACACACAACTACATAGAGTACTTATTGCAAAAGGGACGGAGTGAACGAAAGAGTCTACGTCATTTTACTGCACGATTTTATAGATTTTCGAAAACTAGATAAAGCAGCCAGAAGAAACATAAAAATATGCTTTAACAAACTAGACACTCGATATATCTTCATCTGATAATGTTCAAATCAATCAATCAAATCGTTTATTCGTAAAACATAGGTTCGTATACAGAGGTGTTATGAACATTTACAGGTCTCACTATGTCTTCGCCATAAGGCATACAAATAGTCATCACATAAATATGTATGCCACAAAAAATGAGAATATATTAAATAATCATATTAATCATGCATCATGCTTATGTCAAATTACGCAAAATAGAAAAAAAAAAATGTTTACCTATGCTGTTATGTTATATTATATGTCTATGTCTATTAAATATTCTTGTACGGAATAGTATGCTTTTAGTGCCAAAACTTGAAATATGCTTTTTAAAAATTCTTAACGTTGTCTATGTCTAAGATCGATCTTGGTAACTTATTGTAAACTCTAGGCGCCACCAAATACACTTTTTGACAGTAGGGCTTATATTATTATGTTGCTTATATTATCACGGGTTTAAAATTATAAACGTAACATAACGGTCTGTTTTTAATTAAATAAGATATACTCACCGACAGAAAATTTGGCCCAAATTAGAAAAAGTTCACTATCCAGAAAAACATTATTTAATTTGTTCAATTTACAGTTTGAAATTACGAAAAGTTTTTGGGCCAAATTTTCTGCCGGTGAGTGTTTATTTCTAACATATAATTAGTACTTAAGACCTCGAAGAAACTTTAAATCAATTTACCAGTTTGCTGTTGAACTTGCTATCGGCACGAATAATGAAAAACCGGCCAAGAGCGTGTCGGGCCACGCTCAGTGTAGGGTTCCGTAGTATTTCGTCCGTCACAGTAAGTGTCCCCATTTGCTATTTGTTACATTCATTGTGATGTTGTAGAAATTACAGGTACAATAAACACCTGCTTATACGGTTAAATTACAAACTTAGTTCAGAAATTATTTTGTAATTTTTTTCAAAAACTATTCAACCTATCAAGTTCAAAATAATTTTCCTAGAAAGTTTTTATAAAGTTCTACTTATGAGTTTTTTTTCATATTTTTAAAACTTATCGTTCAAAAGTTAGAGGGGGGGACACATTTTATTTTACTTCTGGAGCGATTATCTCCGAAAATATTAACATTATCAAAAAATTATTTTAGCAAACCCCTATTCATTTTTAAATACCTATCCAACAGTATATCACACGTTAGGGTTGAAATGAAAAAAAACACTCCCCACGTGACGTATAGGGGAGGTACCAAAATAAAAAAAAAACCCTTTTTATTTTACCACTTTGTTGGCGTGATTGATATACATATTAGTACCAAATTTCAGCTTCAGACAAAGCGAAACTATAAGGGCTCCTAGTCGACTACGGAACCCTAAAAAGAACACTAATTTTAAAAACCCGCTGTCTTGAGGTACACGCCATGTTGCTGTGTGTGACCTCAACTCTGATATACGCACCTACAACTTGTTTATAAGTTATAAATTATAACACTAGCTGCCACGCGCGCGGGCAAACCCGCGTGATAAAATATAACATAATTCAAAAGTCCATTCTATATAATGTTGACAGAAATGTTGAAACTGGATGAATAAATAGTTCCGGAGATTCCCCCTACATACTAACTAACAATCTCACGGATTTTTAGGGTTCCGTAGCCAAAATGGCAAAAGAGGAACATAGTTTCGTCATGTCCGTCTGTCCGGTTGTCCGTCTGTCCGTCTGTCTGTCTGGCCGTCTGTCCGTCTGTCCGTATGTCACAGGCATTTTACTCGAAAACTATAACGAGTATTTGAATAAAATTTTGAGGATAGGTGTATTTTGTTAGCCGCTACATATATTTGTAATTGAATGACAAAAAACAATTTTTTAGGGTGCACTCCATACATAAAACTGAAATTCAAAAAAAAAAAACATTGTAAGCCCACGTGTGGGCACATCAATCAATTGGCCTTTCAAAATAAATATAAGGTTTTTCAGCAATTTTTTTGATTAAGTGAAAAGGGCTCGAGTCAAAGTCGAAAGTCACTAAAATTGTGTCCCTCCCTCTCATTTTTGAACGGTGTATTTTAAAAATATAAAAAAAAATCACGGACATAGTGCTTATTAAATTCTTTTGCCGAAAATTGTTTTGAACAAGATCGGTTCAAAGGTTTTCGAGATATTGCTGAAAAACTGCCTTCACTAAAGAAAAGGATGTAAGTGCCGTACGATTTCTGTGACGATACGACCTTTTTAATAGGCACGGAACCCTTCGTATAGCGTGGTCCGACACGCACTTGGCCGGTTTTTTCTTTTCATAATATCCTACTAATATTATAAATGCGAAAGTTTGTACGTTTGTTACTCAATCACGTTTGAACGGCTCTACCAACTTGGACGAAGTTTTGCACGAAGATAGTTTACCTATAGCCTGGATTAAAATATAGGATAGATATTATCCCGGGTCCACGCAGACGAAGTCGCGGGCGGAAGCTAGTTAAGTAGTATAGAAATGCGTAAGTTTGTGCGTTTGAATGATTGTTACCAACTTGTAGTTGTGACCTCTGTAGCCAGCCTCACACACACACATACGTGTGTCTGTGCACGTGCACAAATACTACTACAAATGCAAAAACGTCTCAAATCAAAAGTAATTTACCTGTACAGTGCTACGCGGCATCTCGTAGCTGGCTCTACGAATATACGCGCTACGCTCGTAGCTGCCGATTGATTTGCTCGTTCCTGGCAGTGGAAGTGCTAATCTCCTAGTCCTAATATATTAAAGAGGAACAGTAGGTGAGCTTGTAGCTTAGTAAGTTTGTATGCAGAGGGTAATCTCCGGAGCCGGTCATCCGATTTAACCCATTAACCCAGCCAGTGCATGCATTGGCCTTTATGGATGCACAAAGGCTGTTATATATTCTATCCCGTGGGTTTGCCTACGTGCGTTGCAATACGCGGGCGAAGCCGCGCGGGCAGCTAGTTCTTCAATATGACTCGTTCTATTCTTAATTTAGTTATCACTAGCTTCTGCCCGCGACTTCGTACGCGTATAAATTATGGATGACATGATATTCTTATGTTTCACCATACGATACCTACTACACTGATAAATTAGATTAATACGATTTCATTTCTATAAATTATGCGTGTAACAGTTCAAATCCTCATAAACTTTGTCGTCAATAATATTTAGTTATATTAATTTACTTAATCTTTATTGCAAACGAAGTACGTAAGTACTTATAGTCGAAGAAAAATTACCAAAACCGGAATTTAAATATAAGATTTCATAATTGAAACAAATGGACCGAGGGCGAGGCCCCAAAGATACTCTATATCTCCGGGTGTCTTGTCAAACTACCCTTGAGAGCCAAAGTCCTGAAGATAAACGGGGAGGCAAGCAAGGCCGAAGGCTGAGCTTTTCTTAGGAATGAAAGGCCCAACGTACCCTTATAGATAGCGCTCCATATGCGAGCCAGAGCATCGAAGGCTCGAGAGCAAGCTTTTCGTATGAATGAAAGGCCCAACCAAACCAACCCTTCAGAGAGCGCTCTCTATGCGAGCCCGAAGGCCGAAGGCGCCGAAGCAACTAAACCCACTAACTACTTAATTCTCCGCGGAATGCCGTTGTGTCCAAATTTTATACCCACGTCTCTTGACGTTGGTGAACTATGCTAATTCGACGTAAGTATTAAACTCAACCTATCATACATCTTTAGATGACCTCTGAATTCATAGCAATTATATAGGAAGACGAAGATCAAGGTTGCTGGATTTCAATATTAACAGCGACGTTGTCAGCGACTGAGTTTCCAAAATAATTAGGTTTCTTATGTCTAACAGCTACTATCGGTTGAGATATCAACCATTTTTGGTTATTATAGATAGTCTTTAGCCATCTAGCATTCTTTTTCATCCCGTGGTTTTTCACGTTTTATCTATATTTTTTATAATGTTTGAATGGAGTTATTTTACTTTCCAGTCAAGTGTATGTTTATCAATTTTCAAGTCTTTAGCTCATGGATTTGAGGAGTTCCCATACAAAGTTTTGCCCCATTTTTTACCCCCTTTGAACTAATTTTTATCAATTTTACAGCCTATGACCTGGCCAGGGATTTTTTCGACCGATTAAGTAAAAGTTGCATCAAAATCCTCTATTCACTAAGCTTCTCTGCGTTTTTGAAAATATACATTTTTAAAAACGCAGACACAAAAAAAAAACTACAAAAAGTGCATGCCAATCGCTGGGTGAACTCGGGGACACAGACTCCGTAAGCTATGGGTCAAACCACTGGACTAACTATCAGTTGTAAGAACACGATGAATTTTCGAATATCTTGACGACATGTTACAATGATACTGTTATAACCCCGCTCTTGCAACATTATATAGTTTCTAGTCGCCTCAGAACCTATTTTCATCCCATATTTTTCACGTTTTATCTATACATTGCTAAAAGTTTGAATGGGGTCGTTTTTACTTTCCAGTCAAGTTTATGGTTACCAATTTTCAAGTCTGTAGCTCGTACATTCAAGTAGTTCCCATACAAAGTTCAACCCCATTTTCTACCCCCTTTGAACCCTAATCTTTAAGATTTTTATAGCTTAAAACCTATCCGGGGAGTCTCTCGACAGATTAGTAAAGTTTGCATCAAAATCCGTTCAGCCGTTTTCACGTGATGCTCTGACAAATAAACAGACAAACAGATAAACAGATAAACAGATAAACAGACAAAAATTCTAAAAATTGTTGGAACGTGTTCTGTTATCAATTCTAAGTATCCCCAGCCAATTTTTTTTCTTTTATCTTCCATGTACAGACTTTCGACCCTCTTCAGCTTTATTATATGTATAGATTATAAAACTTTTTAATAGTTATAATAGTATATCGCAACACGTCTTTATTCCTTTAGTTAGTAATAAAGATGTGTTACGATATACTTGGCTACGTTGGCTTCTACTAACTATCTGACGCTGACTGTACAGTCGAGTTCTCCAATATCTATACAGACAACCTTTCAAAAATATCTACACATGTGTCTTATGTCAGTAGTAATAAAGCCTGTGTGTACAGATATTTTTGAAAGGTTGTCTGTATAGATATTGGAGAACTCGACTGTACCTATCAATATACCATATGGCGTTCGTTTTTTTCCTCCCTGTATAAGCTTCGCCCAATCCACGGCCAAGAATCGCTACGCGCTACGCTCGTAGCGTATCCAGTACGTAGCGGCCGCGGCTACGGCGTAGGCGCCGGCTACGCGGGCTCCAGGCAGTGCTGCAGTGTTAATTGAAAAATGATTTATTCGTTTTCTAAGGAATTAATTTTTGACATGCCGGTGTCGATTTTTAAGTAAAAATAATACCTGCGATAAGGGGCACCGCTCTCCCATGTGCAGGTATCGAGTAGTACAACAGTGTTAAGTTACTCTCTCTATGCTATACTCTGATACTGAAATGATATATTGTATACTGTTTTGAAAAAATTATATCTCGCCGAGTTTTTTACGCCGGTTCATGCCCGGTGGTAGTTTATCGACATTAATAGGTGCATGTAATATGCCTAAATTGAAGAATCAAGAATTCACTTTGACTTTGACTTTTATAATGAATATTAGCTATTACTTGACTATTTGTAAATGCCTGCACAGAGTGCGTGTTAACCAGCCGCGCGTTGCTTGTGTCGCAGGGCCGGCGTCCGCGCTGCTGCTGCTGGCCGCGCTGCTGGCGGCCGGCGCGCGCGCTGATGACGTCATCACGGAGGAGTGCGCGCGCGGCAGGCCGTGGCGAGTCCGTCGGTACCCGGTGGACAGCGACGCCACTGTGTTATATATGTATAGTTGCAGTTTAACGGGTGTGGAACAACGAGCACTAACCGGCCTCCCCGCACTCACATGGCTGGCGCTGTCGCGGAACAAGTTGCGCGAGCTGCCCGTCCTCGACGAGCACGTGTGCGCCAGCTTGACCGCGTTGTACCTGGACGACAACCAACTGACTGAAATTAACGCCGGGGCCTTCTCAGCTTGTGCAAAATTAGAACTACTACAGTTGGGTAAGAATCAGATACACTTTATCCACCACTCTGCCTTAACCGCATTGACAAATTTGAGACGCTTAGAGTTGCAAAATAACAAGATCAGGTTTATACCTGATCAAATGTTTTCGAACAACGGCAAGCTCGAAGTGTTGTATCTATACGGCAACATGATCTCCCACCTGCCTCCGGAGTTCGCCAGCAGGCTGAAGCGCGTAGCCACCGGCCTAGACTGGTTTTACTTCTACAATAACCCGTGGCAGTGCGCGTGCCTTATCGAGCTGCTGGCGGATGTCCGGCGAGCAGGTGTGCGTGACTATGACTACTATAAAGAGGAATACGACGGCCGTGCGCCTGTGTGCGTGTACACCGGCGCGGTCCCGTGTAGCCGCCCCGCGCCGACCGGGCTGCTGGGGGGGAGGGGGGGCTGCTAGCGCGCGGGCTCGCGTGACACACACGTATCTGTAGTTTCTGTTCATCATCATCATGTCAGCCTCCCCCAAAGAGTGCCAATGCGACCGGTCCTGCGCCACGCACAATCCACCTTGTGGGGGGGGAGGGAGGCTACACACGCCGTGCCTTTCAGTACGCGGTCGCCAATCAAGAACCTTTCCGCCCCAACGGCCATCGGTTCTACGTGCCACTTAACTTTAGCAATTCGGAGGGTGCTGCGGGATAGCCTCATAGCGGTAGTCTCTATTGTACATAGTAAATTCATTTGTATACGACTAGAGTGTAAAAAAATCGTACTACCCGCTTGTCGATTCTATGGGTGTCACATGCTAGTGGATCGATAGATTAGTAAATTACTTAGTAGTTTATTACTTAAATTTTTCAGTGATGCCACTTTTTTACACAATAATAGCGATGCCCGTTAGTAAACCGGTAAACGGGTGATCCTGTGGTCGTGTAGGCGGCGCGCGCTCAACTCGCTTGCTGTTGTTTGCCAACAAATGGTTTGGGATGAACCTGCTTTTGTTAACATTCAGGTAATAGCTCATCTGGTCGCGTTTATCACCTCGCAAAGACAAGATAAAGCATCCATCTCTATACCAAGTAGTGTCGGAAGGAGATGAACGCGTTACCTTGTCTCTGTGACGCGCTAAGCGCGACCAGCACGCGTCCGTGTTCGACTCGCGCATGTGTGACCGCGGTATTGCCGACGGTGTTGCGTCTCCCTCTCACGTACTCCTTGCGTTAACCCATTCAAGGACAATGAATCACATATGAGGAAAAATGCTGCTATGTGCTACGGCGTAGCATACGTAGCGTTGTTGCTTGGCTCCAAATGTTGCACTCGGCAATATTTTTCCGCTTTGCAGCAAAAATCTCTCTCATAGTAACATATTCACTGCCAATAATCGCTACGCTCTACGCTCGTAGCCGTTCCCGTGGTTTTGCTAATATGTAGCGGAGAACGACTACGGCGCAGGCGCCCGCTAGTCAGGTTCCCGGCACTCAATATGTTGAGTGACTTATTGTTCCTGAATGAGTTAAGGTGCGCTTCTGTTGTCGCCCGCCGAAGGCTTCGTCTGTCGCGGCCGCGGGCGGAGACGGAATTATACCTTAACCCATTCGAGGCCACGCATCGCTACGTGTGCTACGGCGTAGCACGTAGCAGCGTCTATCCGCTCTGTAGCATCATGGCTCATATATGAGTCATTGGCATTGAATGGGTTAAGAGGGAGTCTAATATCGCAGGCAATGTCGCAGCTGGGTTAGGGGCCATGAGTTTTGCATCGACGCATTACTTCAAAATAAACGACAATCATGTCAGTAGAACGTTGTCCTTGTTTGGTTTATTATGAAGTTACGCTACGGTGCAAAATTCTTGGTGACGATCCCAAATCAGTTAGCATGAGTCGAGTACAGGACGCGGGAGTCAGCGGGGTAATGCGGGGTGGTGGGGGGTGAGGGGGGGGGGGGTGACGCGCTGAGAGGGTCCTGTTGGCGTTGGATTGTTGTCCTGTTGGTTGCTGTCGGTGTGACTTGTTGTGTGTCAACTGTCAAGTTGTGGCGCATCGTGCGGGGGGGAGCATCTGCCCGGGGGTGTATCGGACTGAACGTACTGGATTTAAATTAAACTTGTATTTGTCGCGCGCTCTTGATTCCGCGAGTCATGAGCCAGACAGACGGAGAGCGCGCAACAAATGACAATTTGATTTCAATGCAATATGTGCAGTCATGTTGCATATTGTTTTTACTATTCACAGGATTTTTATCTATTATGTATCAACTTAGTTAAGTTTAGTTGTAGGTTTTTCTATTACAAGCTTTTCTATATGTCTGTAGGATTATTAAAAATTGTGTTGAACTTTTTATGTAGAAAAATATAATAAATGTTTTTTAGACAACTTAGTCTTTGTTTAATTTCGAAAACATCACACCATAGATACCTCCCTACTTGGTGAACGATTTGCATAGCTTACCTCAATGCAACAAGATTAGGTCTAGTAAGGTAAACGTCCCAATATTCAACACTTTCATTCCAATAATTGACACGCAGCTTGTCATCTTTATTGCTATGAATTAAGATTCAGGAGGCTAACTATTGGGCAGTGTCGATCATGTGTCTGTTACCTTAGGGCTTAGGGTGGTATTCCACTTATCCAAGATCTTTGTCTAATGTGCTTTAGATCAAAGAAATGAGATGATTTTATCAATTCATATGAGAAACTATTACTACGACAAAGAAATTTGATCAAAAATGGTATATAGAAATTGGACAAGTGGAATACCACCCTTACAGTCCTAAGACGAGACAGACGATCTATCCTGCGGGTCTAACGTTCCATACGTACGTTAAGTAGATCTCTAAATGTTAGGTACGGGCGGGCGCGCCGACTCGGCGGAGGAGCGCTCTAAGAGCAAGTATTAGGTGAGTATCGTGAGTATCCAGCAGCGCCGTGCGAGGCAACAGCGCGGTGTGCGAGGGAAACAACCTACTGATAGGAATTCTGATAAAAACTGGCCAAGTCAAATCTAACCTACTTTAAGATCTCACATTTTTAAATAACAGCAATTGTTATAGGTATCCAATAAAGCAAAGAAATAGAGTTTAATACTTGTTCGTAATGTTATTTTGTTCCTATAAATACATATTTGGATTTTGCATAGAACTTGGCACTCATTTAGATCTCCATTCTTTTTGCGGCGAAGCCCACAGCCAAGCATAATTTTTGTATTGAACTTGGCTCTCCTTTTTAGGTTTCCGTAGTCTACTAGGAACCCTTATAGTTTCGCTTTGTCTGTCCGTCCGTCCGCGGATAATCTCAGTAACCGATAGCACTAGAAAGCTGAAATATGGTATTAATATGTATATGAATCACGCCAACAAAGTGGTAAAATAAAAAGTGATTTATTTTATTTTATTAGGGTACCTCCCCTATACGTAACGTGGGGAATGTTTTTTTTTTCAATTCAACCCTATTTAATATGGTATTTAAAAATGTATAGGGGTTTGCTAAGATTATTTTTTGATAATGTTAATATTTTCGGAGATAATCGCTCCAGAAGTAAAAAAAAGGTGTCCCCCCCCCCCCCTCTAACTTTTGAATCATAAGTTTTAAAAATATGAAAAAATCTCAAAAGTAGAACTTTATAAAAACTTTCTAGGAAAATTATTTTGAACTCAAAACTCAAACTCAAACTCAAAATGATCTTTATTCAAGTAGGCCTAGTAACAAGCACTTTCAAATCGTCAGTTAATTTTTTAGAGTTATTTTTAAACATAAAGAATAAAATATTTATGATAAAAAAAAATGTATAAAAAATACTAGTAGAATATTTCTAGAAAAACAATCTAATGTCAAAAAACAAAATATTACGAAAATAATAGATTAAAAATTCAGTCAAAATTAGTTCCATGGAGTTTTATCATTCATGTAGTCTTGTGTGCTATAATAAGCTTTCGAGATAAGTTTACGCTTCACATAGTTCTTGAATTTATTAATAGATAATTCAGTTAAGTTTCCTGGAAGTTTGTTATAAAATCTTACACAATTACCCATGAACGATTTTTTAATTTTTTGGAGCCGAGTGGTGGGCACCGCGAGCTTATGCTTATTTCTAGTATTAATATTATGTATGTCACAGTTTTTCCTAAAATTGGCAATGTTTTTATGTACATACAGAAGGTTTTCATAGATATATTGACAATGTAATGTCATTATATTAACATTTTTAAACTTATCTCTAAGTGAGTCTCTATGGTTCAATTTATATATCGCCCGAATAGCCCGTTTCTGCAAAACAAAAATCGAATGAATCTCTGAAGCACTGCCCCACAATAAAATACCATATGACATAATGCTATGGAAGTAGCTGAAATATACTAATCGAGCTGTTTTCACGTCTGTTAATTGACGGATCTTGCTCACTGCAAATGCTGCAGAACTCAGTCTATTCGAGAGATTAGCAATATGGGGACCCCATTGGAGCTTAGAATCTAGCGTTAAACCAAGAAAAACTGTACTATCAACTAGTTCCAATTCTTCATCCTTGATAGGTTGAATAGTTTTTGAAAAAAATTACAAAATAAATTCTGAACTAAGTTTGTAATTTAACCGTTTAAGCAGGTGTTTATTGTACCTGTAATTTCTACAACATCACAATGAATGTAACAAATAGCCCATTTTTTTAACGCTTAATAAGTGGGGACACTTACTGTGACGGACGAAAAAGTACGGAACCCTACACTGAACGTGGCCCGACACGCTCTTGGCCGGTTTTTTACATTTATTATTATTATTTATCGACATTCATAGGTGCATGTAATATGCCTAAATTGAAGAATAAATCACTTTGACTTTGACTTTGACTTATTATTTATTTATTCAGATAACTTAGATCCTGGTTAGTAAATACAAAATCTTACAAAACTATTGTTAAAAGTAAACACTACATTATAAAGAGCTTAAACATAAAATTATTTACAATGCACAATGCCTGTCACCAACTTGATGAGTGCCAATCTATTTTCGATTGGCAATCATCAAATTGCTGACACGAAGATATATGAGGGAATCAGGTTTTGAAGCAAACATTCCCAGAATTCTATTGGAGCTGCTCCGCATTCTACGCACCAGCGATGCGGTTCTCTTCCGTAAAATGGCGTCAAACCCATCCGTGTGAGCTTCGGCAAACATTAGTGATGCGCTACAGAAGCGGGGCAGCCCCAACAGCGCCCTAAATCCGTTGTTATATTGGACTTTGAGGTTACTAAGCGATTGTTGAGTACAGTTAAGCCACAGGCTGCTCGTGTAAAAACTCTGACAGTACGCTTTGAAAAGGGTGATCTTTACTTGGGTGGAACAACGAGCACACGGGCCAACATGTGGCTTCTCACCGCCAGTGCCCTGCGTTCTCTTTCAATGTCCATTTGATCCTTTTTTTGTGTCAGTCTAATCGTTACATTTATATGTATTTAACAGTTACATATATGCACCTCAATAATTTCAGTGAAATTTTACTTAATGGCTTATATTAATGATGATGATTATATTGTATGTTACCTCTCCCTTGAGTAGCTCCCGCATGAGGAGCTGCTCGGTCCGAAGACACATGTCTTTGAAAGATGTAGACTTCAGGAGCAGGGTTCAGCAGTGCGTACACAGATATTGGGGAAGGTGATTGTTTAAGACCTAGAAATGGAAACAAAAAATTTACTTAGTGCTTAGCAGTACTTAGAAATATACATACACAGACCAATTTATTCTGAACAACTCCACCCAAATATTTCAAAATATAGCCTGTTTATGCAATTGGATGATTTCAGAAATTATTGCTTCCTCTTTATAATCTTGACATCAGACAGGCAAAATCTATCGGCAACCTCAAATCCCTTCTTAAAGAACATTATTTGTCTCTCCCCTAACCCTGATTGTATTTTTTGCCTGACTGTTTATGTATCATTATATTTGTGTTTGTGTTATTTGTATATTATGTATGATTGTGTGTGTATGTTTATATATAGAGGTATTTATGTACGTTTATTTTTATAATTTCTTGATTTTTGATTAATAATAATCTCTGCACCACCTACTGCATAATCTAGTTTTATCTCTTTCTCCGATACCCAAAGGTTGTCTGGAAGAGATCGCTCTTCAGCGATAAGACCGCCTGGTGTCTACCTCTACCTACATGTTATTGTATTGTTTCTCTCTGTAACTGCTTTGTTTGTGTGAGGTGTGCAATAAAAAGAGTATTTGTATTGTATTGTAATATTGTTATAGTTAGACTATCGTTTCCTTTGAATATGGTACCTGACAACAGCAAAATAAATAATTTTTACATTATGAATAAACATAGCTGGAGCCACAAACGAAAACAGCTGTAGCATTTGAAGAACCCAGACGCGGGATAGATCTTAACATATTTAAATTAATTCGGGGTAAAACATACAACGGCCAGGTATTGAGACGCATGAGTGCGTGTGTCTCCGATAGGCATGTGTGGCGTAGACTTCGGCCACGGCTGCTCGCCGAGCCGCGCAGGCGCACCAACCTGGAGCCGTAGCATGGTTGGCCTTATCACACAACAAGTGACAAGATGAGAGCGTCGTCTCGTTCTATCGAACGGTGTCAGGCAGTGACGCACGCTCTATCCTATCACCTATCGCGTGACAAGGCCAACCATGCTACGGCTCCTGCTTGGTAGGGCATCGATGACGCGTGCAGTGCATACCCTCAATCTCATAGCCGAAAATTTTGATTTGTTTTCGTGTTCTCTGAATTAATTCACAAAGTACGTAATATGCTTTAGGAGTACCATGTAAACAAACTATACTAATATTATATTCTAACTCATGTTTAATATTAAATAGTTACACTATTATCTTAGGTTCAATGCCTGTAAAAATAGTTGTAAGTGTGGATAATAAATCATCATCATATCAGCCGAAAGACGTCCACTGCTGGACATAGGCCTCCCCTAGAGAGTGCCAAATTGACCGGTCCTGCGCCACCCAAAATAAATAAATAAATATCAAATAATACATACAGGGGTGCCCAGAGCTGCGAGAAAAGGCTCCGTAAAGTTTATACTCATGAATGTTGAACAGTTTACAATTGGTCCCGAGACAAGCGCGGCAGCATATCATTTGAGGACTGACAGAGTATTATGTCCATGATGAAACACTTGATTTAGGTATAAAACTAATCTGATTAGCTAGGATTTGGATTGCAGCCAATGCAAAACATGAATTTATGTTTTTTTTTTTTTTTTTTTTTTTTTATGGCAATCGTCGACGGACATTTTGCCAGCATCACGTCAGATAATAAAACTAACAGAGGACGAAAAGACGAAAAAAAAAAAAAAAAGGGAAACATGAAGAAGATTTGGCCAGATTTTGTTGATAGAAATAAGATAAAGAAAAGGGAAGTAGTAATGGATATTAGATAAAATAAATAGACCTACACATTATAAAATAATTAACTACATAAAATGGAAGGGAGAGTTAAAGTTTAAATTTGTTAAGGGAGAGGAAATTTGAAATCAGCCGGAAGACAGCGGGATTCGGAAACAGGAGGGACAGCACGTGGGTAGGAAGGGGGATTTTTTGAAAAATAAGACCAGCATATAGGTTAGAATGGTTCAGACGAGGGCAACTCAAAATCAAGTGATTTAAGTTGCCCTCGTCTAAACCACACTCACACAGGGAAGAGTCCCGAATACGAAGCCATCTTAAATGTACATGGGTACAGCAATGGCCCAGCCTCATGCGAATAATAGTAGAAGTTGACAGTTTACTTAAAAGAATTTTAGAAAACCAGACTTTCAGGGGTAAATCAGGTTGGACCTTAGCATAGGTTGAGCCCGTCCGTTTGCTGCTAGACCGCCAGCGAGAGTTCCATTTTCTCCTCAGGAATATCTGAGGAAGAGAAAGAAGGTCGTGGCAGCAGATTTTAAAAGGGACTTTATCACCGCAAGAGACTGCTTGTTTGGCAATGCAATCAGCCTTTTCGTTTCCAACAATACCCGAGTGGCTCGGTATCCAGGCCAAGACGATCTCAGAGCCTCTGGAAGAGCATTGATTAACTGCTTCTTTAATCTTCAATATAAAAGGATTATGTATTTTAGAAGAGAACGGGTTAGCTACGATTGCTTCTAGTGCACTGCGGGAGTCGGAAAAGACAATGGCACGACGAAGACCAGCCAATAAAATGTACTCCACACTTTTTAGGATACCAAGGCACTCTCCTGAAAAAACGGAAGATTCCGGAGGGCACTTTGCTTTTTGAACGATCCGATACTGAGAGTGAAAGGTACCTACCCCCACACAACCCGCGGGGGATAACTTCGAGGCATCAGAGTAAAGAGTGTGCCACCCAGCCCAGTCCTTTGCAAGAAGACCACGAGAATATTCCCTAGCAGTGATGTCGCCTTTCATAACATCAAAATCAAGAATAACGCGGGGTTGGAGGATAGTTACAAAGTAGGGGTATTCAAACATGGGAAGATTAGGGGAGTGAAAAGTTGGATCTTTAATACTTTTGAACCTGCGGAAACTAGTAACGAGGCAGGGAGGAGACTTATTAGTCCAATAAGGAGACTTAATAAAATAGTCGTCCAAGAGCATGATTTTAGGAAAGATGGGGTGAGCAGAGTATTGGAAAGTACGAAACAGATAGCGGTCAGCCAGATACTGACGGCGAAGGTCAAGCGGAGGGTCCAGACATTCCACCTGTAGGGCGTTAATAGGGCTAGTTTTCATTGCTCCAGCAATTATACGCAACGCTTTAGACTGGATTCGATCTAGAAGCTGCAAACCTTCTGAAGAGGCAGGCTCCAACAAAAAGGTACCGTAATCCAGGACGCTTCTAATGATGGCATTGTAGACCATTTTAAGGGCAAAAGGGTGGGCACCCCACCACACTCCAGCCAAACACCTTAGAATGTTAAGGTTCTTTTCACACTTTTCTCTTACGTATTCACAGTGCGGAAGACCAGAAAGTTTAGAGTCTAACACTAAGCCTAAAAACTTAAAATGCTGCTTTAAGGGGATTACTTGGTTTTTTAATGAAACAGAGACATTTGGAATGGTCTGTTTCCTAGTAAAGACAACAATGTTACTTTTAGAGGGAGACAGCTCAAAACCATGATGGCTTAGCCAACTCTCTAATGAGTCCAAAGATCGGGAAACTTGATCCGCCGCCTCGGAAATATTATTATCGGTAGAGTACAGCAAAATATCATCGGCATATTGGAGGATGCTCGAGTGACCTTTGGCAGACACTAAATCAGAAGAATAGATATTAAAAAGCAAGGGACTAAGAACGGACCCTTGCGGAAGCCCTTTCCAGATTCGTCTAGACGGAGATATTGACTTATCATTACCCCGGAATGAGATGTGACGCTCAGAAAGTAACTTAAGAGCGAGGCACGACAGTCTGGAAGGGATTTTAAGTTGAA
Source organism: Epinotia nisella (assembly GCA_932294315.1). Taxonomy (NCBI): domain Eukaryota; kingdom Metazoa; phylum Arthropoda; class Insecta; order Lepidoptera; family Tortricidae; genus Epinotia; species Epinotia nisella. The sequence continues at coordinate 9,985,460 of OW028698.1, read as the reverse complement.
CGAGCTTTTCCCAGAGAATTGGGAGCTGGACGTTGTCGTAGGCAGCTTTAACATCCAGGAAAGCAGCAACTACAGATTTCTTCTGGGAGAAGGCTATGCGAATATCCGAAGTAAATATTCCGAGGCTATCCATCGTGCTTTTCCCTTTCCGAAAGCCAAATTGGGTATCTGGCAATAAATTACGGCTTTCAACAAACCATTCAATCCTGTTTTTTAAAAGATGTTCTAAAATTTTTAGGAGAGTGGAGGAGAGAGCAATTGGGCGGTAAGAACAGGGATCAGAAGGGTTTTTGTTAGGCTTAAGGATAGGGATAATTAATTGAGCTTTCCAGACTTGCGGGACACTACCAGAGATAAAAATGTTATTGAGAAGAGCCAAGAAGTAAGAAAGAAAGGAATCATTAGCGTTAGAGATGAAAGAGTAGGGGATACCGTCAATGCCTGGGGCAGAGTCCGTGACTGATCCCAGGACCAGTTTTAATTCCACCATCGTGAACGGAGAATCAAGGGGGTCAGGAGACGAAGAACAATAACCAGTATCAACTTCTAACCTACTAGGGACATACTGAGGAGCAAGAGTGTCCATGAACGAGTCCGCCCACTCCTCACCCAGAGGATGAGACCTAGTAGAAACCTGTTTGCTACCTCTAAATCTCCTTATGTTCCTCCAAAGAAAACGAGCAGGAGTAGAAGGAGATATAGAGGAGCAAAAGGACTTCCAGCCATCCCGTTTCTTTGATTGGAGAAGGCGTTTGGTTTCCGCGATTGATTTACTTAAATCAATAAATTTTGCTTGGCAAATGTTGAAACGGTACTCGTTTTCTGCCCACTTCCTGTTTTTAACGGCCAGAGTACATTGTGGGTCCCACCAGGGAGGGGAAGGGATTTTCCCAGAAACAGCATTTTTAACTGGGAATACCTTCTCAGCACAAAGATTTATGACTCTTGAGAACTCCTTCGCACAATGGTCAATATCACCCGTTGTTAAAGGAGGCAACAGTGAGACCGACTCACTCATAACCCTCCTAAACTCAACCCAGTCAGCATTAAGTAAGTTAAATTTTAGGAGTGGGGAATTAGGAGTGGTTTTTTCACGGGAAAGGAGAGGGAATTCAATCAATATAGGGAAGTGGTCGCTGCCAAAAGAAGAGTCAAGTGTACTCCAGGTCACCTGAGATGCCAAGCAAGGGGAGCATAACGAGAGGTCAACCACACTAGACACCTCGTTAGGCCTCGAACGCCTAGTAGGAGAGCCTGTGTTAAGAATGCATAGGTTAAGGGGATGCATTAGCTCCAACCACACTTCACCTAAAGGATCTGTTTTCCCAGATCCCCAAACACGGTGGTGACAATTAAAATCACCCAGGATAAAAAGAGGAAGAGGAAGGGATTCCAAAATAGAAGAGAGCTGTAAAAGAGTGGACTTAGTTGCATGAGCAATATAGAGGGAAACAAAAGTGTAGTTATTCACACGGGCAGCAACGATGTGAAAATTCTCAGGGGAGAGGACCGTGATTTTACTAAAAGGGAAACCTTCTTTAACTAGCAACGCACAACCAGCATACCCATCTACTCTTACATCCGTCAAACAGGTATAACCTGGAAAACGGAAGTTATAATCGGGTTTAAGCCAGATTTCTGAAAGCGCAATTATAAAAGGGTTGTATTTGTTAGTTAGGTAAATTAAATCGGATTTTTTATTTAGGATGCTCCTACAGTTCCATTGCAGAATTGACTGAGCCATTATTAAGGGAATTGAGAAGAGAGGAGATAAGAGGGGCAACGTGGGACAACAAATCATTATTGGGGCCAGAGAACACTTTAGTCAGGACTGAGAAACGCCTAATAAGAATCGCCACCACATCTTCAGAGGGCGCAGATGCATGCGGATTATTCAGCGCAGTTCCGTTGGAAAACTGTGAAGGAGGCTCATTAATAAGGCCCATATGAGCCCCCCTGTCGTAGCCAGCTCGAGGGGGAGGAGGAGAACGGGATTTTGAAAAAACAGTCTTTCTGTAGGAACTGCCTTTAATCCCAGGACATGCAGAAGCCACTACATTCGCGAAAGACTTCCCAGAGATTGGTTGGAGCTTATCAGCTTCCGCATACGAGATATTGTTTTCAGCCATTGCCCTTTTAATGTTACATTGGCGAGAAAATTCCGGACAGGACTTGCTTTTAGCCGAGTGCCCCTCCTCACCTTTGCAGTTAATACACTTGAGAATTTCCACATTGCAAGTGGCACCAAAATGTTCTCCAGCACAACGAAAGCAGCGGGGAGTTGAACGGCATTTGTCCTTTGTGTGTCCGAACCTGCAGCATTGAAAACATTGCACAGTTGGGAAAGTGTAAATTTCAACCTTTAGAGCATTATAACACGCGAACACTCTCGGTGGGAGCACTTGCCCGTCGAAAGTTATCACAGCAGTCTCGGAAGGAATCCACTTGTATGAGCCATCTGTGAAGTTGGTTTTTTTGAAATTCAGCCGTCTGGCCTTGATGGCACGTCCACACCCTTCTGGAACTTTCACATAAGCGATAATATCCTCAAGGGACCAGCTGGTTGGGATGCCCCTTACCAGACCCAACCTGGTGACGTTAAAAGAGGGAATAGATGCCTTTAGTTTCTTATTAGCTAAGGTTGGAGACTGCAGAAACTCGTTAGCATCCGTGAAAGAGTGGAAACTTATTGATACTCTGTTCCGGCCTAAGCCTTTAACCGAACCGTCAATCACGTTAGGGAATTCCCGGTGGTGGAGGTGGAGAAATTGCCCAAAGGAGACCGGATGCAAAGTAGCACCTGGAGCCTGACTGTCGTATTGAACATGGACTATGTAGGGGCCGGGATCACTGCGTTCGTAAGAGGATCTTTCCGTCGACTGCAGTGATGATGACAGCCGAGGAGTAGAAGCTGGAAGGGAAGGCAGCGAAGCCTGTTAATGGGCCGGAGGAGTATTCTGACTCGAATGCGAAGGAGAGGCAGCCTGTGATGGGTGTACTTCTGGGACTGATGCCTGGCCCAACTCTAACACAGAGTCCTGAGAGTCTGGTTTCGGGTTAGGTAAAATTGAAAACGAGTTACTTAGCCTGATATCGCTGGCAACCACCATTAACTTGTCCGTAGTGTCCGTTGAGGCAGAGCCAGACCGCAACGATCGAGAGCGAGAGCACGACCGAGACCGACATTTAAGATTTAAATCCAAACCCTTGTGTTCCAGCTTGTCCGCTCTGCGACCTCGGGCAACGAGATCTCGATCTTCAGACTGCCGGAGAGTTATATAAGCGCCCGGAGATGGGGGGACCGGAGAAGTCAAAATTGACCCCCCTGGGTCCCCAGGGGAGTGATCCCCCATGAATATACCTAATGGGTGAAAGCTATAAAGAAGTCACCCAGACCTAAAACTAAAAAATAATATAAATAATAGAAAATTAAGGGAAATTTGGACAATCTGGTCAAATCTACGAAATTATAAGCAAAAAAACTGGTAATTCCGAAGTAATTTAGAAAAAACCGTCCTTGACGTTCCGCTGACAATTCCTTCCCTGAATTTATGTTATGATTATGACTGAATGAGTTACATGACATTTCTTCGGTGGTGCTTCGGCACTCTGTAAAGCCCGTGCTAGACGGTCGCCAACACGCCCCTCTGACCGAGCGACCTTGGTCCGCACCGACCGTGTAGACAGTTGTTTGCAGCAAAATTTCCTACTACAGCGGTTGGTGCCGACCAAGGTCGCCCGGTCGGAGGGGCGTGTTGGCGACCGTCTAGCAGACCTTTTAAGTAATCTGAGGGCCTACCGCGAAACGATATTCGTTTTCGTTCGTGTATCTCCCTCTTTGTCACTCGAACTAGCAAGTGCGACAGAGACGGAGATACACGAACGAAAACGAATATCGTTTCGCGGTAGGCCCTCAGTGTAATCAGAGGGCCTACCGCGAAAGGCATTCGAAGTTTTCCCTCTCTGTCATACTTACGAATTCGTACATAAGTGCGACAGAGAGGGAAAACTTCGAAAGCCGTTCACGGTAGGCCCTCAGCGGGCCTACCGCGAAACGATATTCGTTTTCGTTCGTGTATCTCCGTCTCTGTTGCACTTGCTAGTTCGAGCGACAAAGAGGGAGATACACGAACGAAAACGAATATTGTTTCGCGGTAGGCCCTCAGTGTGCTTCGGTGACATCATTGTCTTTTCCGTTGCGTTCGGTTACTTTTATACAAATAAAGACTATCTATCATTGTAATAAAAAAAAACCCTAGAGGAATTAGAACGATCGTTTTTTTGTCCGCCGATTTCGTACAACGTACGCACAGATTACTAATATGTAGCTAACGCAGTACGTACGCTAAATAATATAAAATATGGTACATACGCACAAAACTATGTTGGTAGATTTGGTAGTTATATATTTTTTTTACTGGCAGCACTACAGAGTTACAGACGTCAAATTAAATTGACAGGAAGGGAAGGAAAAGAGTCAATATCCTGTATCGTCAATAAAACAGTTTTTTTCCAAATTGGATTAAATACAGCTAAAATATTATAGTAATTAATCTTTTATTATACCACCACTTTTTATTTCAGAAATTCACTTAGCATACTTCATTTTGTTTTAATTCTTTGAGATATTCGGAAAAATCCAGATATCAGAAAAATGAAGAAAATGTTCAACGATAGTTACGATGCTGGCCACCTGGGAGTGCCACCACCTGGTAAATATTTAATCTGTAATTAGTCTTATCACTAAACAGTGATCTCTTCCAGACAACCTTTGGGTAGTACGACTTATTCCATGTTTAAGGTTATTATCGATGTGCAAGAAAAAATCGACCATTAAGAAGTGATGTGTGAGCGAGATTTACAATGTTTTTTCTATTATCCTTGGCTCACAAATCTCACAATGTCTGTTCACAGAACAGTGGCTGAATTCACGAAGCTACAAGTGTTTAGGGTTCCGTAGGCTCAAAGGGAAAAAAACGGAACCCTTATAGGATCACTCGTGTGTCTGTCTATCCGTCTGTCACAGGCGTTTTGCTCTGAAACTACCGGACCGATTGAATTGAAATTTGGTAGACATATGTAAATTGGTGACCCAAAGATGGACGCGTAAAGTAAATTAAAGAATTCTGAACAAGGGGGCCACTTTTGGAGGGTAAACTGGAAAATTAACTGACGATTTGAAAGTGCTTGTTACTAGGCCTACTTGAATAAAGATCATTTTGAGTTTGAGTTTGAATTAAAAAAAAAAGTTTCGCAAAGGTGTGACATATCAAATGAAAAGGGTTGTTGTAAACATCACAGTTTTTTTTAAATATAATTTTAGCAAAATCAGATTTGAAGTAATTAAGAAAACCGGCCAAGTGCGTGTCGGACCACGCAAAACGAAGGGTTCCGTGCCTATTAAAAAGGTCGTATCGTCACAGAAATTTTACGGCACTTACGTCCTTTTCTTTGAGGAAGGCAGTTTTTCAGCAATATCTCGAAAACCTCTTAACCGATCTTGTTCAAAACAATTTTCGGTGAATGAAATTAATAAGCCCTATGTTCATGAATTTTTCCATATTTTTAAAATACACTGTTCAAAAATTAGAGGGGGGGGGACAGAATTTTAGTGACTTTCGGGGCGATTATCTCCAACCCTATTCACTTAATCAAAAAAAATGCTAAGAAACCTTATATTTATTTTGAAAGGCCTATCGATTGATGTGCCACACTGGGGGTCACAATGAAAAAACTTTTTTTGACTTTTAGTTTTATGTATGGAGTGCACCCCTAAAAAAATTTTTTTTTGTCATTTTAATTACAAAACTATGTAGCGGCTAACAAAATACACCTATCCTCAAAACTTTATTCAAATACACCTTATAGTTTTCGAGTAAAATGCCTGTGACATACGGACAGACGGACAGACGGACATGACGAAACTATAAGGGTTCCGTTTTTGCCATTTTGGCTACGGAACCCTAAAAAGAGACGAAAATTGACATTCCTCCCCCCTTATCTCCGAAACTACCAGGCTTATAATTCTGACAAAATATGGAAAATAGTTCCTTGCCTAAAGATTACAGGAAAACCTATAAGAAGTTTGAGTATTCAACATAACGGGAAAATTATCAATATTTTACGGAACCCTCACCATGCGAGTTGAACTCGCACTTGTCCAGTTTTTTTGTACAAATGTGCTTGTCTAATTTGTTCATATTGATAGAATGTTTGACCACACAGGCCTGGTGACAGAGCTGCTGGCCTGCCGCGCGTGCCTCGCCACGGATACGAAGTTGTACACACTGGACGGAGCCCTGAAGGACGCATATGAGTATCTCATGGCCATGCCGGTGAGTGTCTGCTGTCTTATATTAAACACAAGCTTCTGTCTGCGACTTCGTCCGCGTGGAACTCGTTTATATAGGTGACTCCATACAAACTTTCGCCCCCCATTTCGCCCCCTTAGGGGATGATTCCCGGGATAAAAAGTATTCTATAGGTTACTCCAAGTTACACACTACATGTATACCAAACTTCATCTTAATCCGTTGAGCTGTTTTTGCGTGATTAAGTAACAAACATCCAAACATCTAAACATCCAAACATCCAAACTTTCGCATTTATAATATTAGTAATTTTTTAAGATTTCTATATAAAAAAAAATATGGATATTACCCATACCTGTATCCCACAAAATTTCTTCTTGAAACTCTTTGGAAGTGTGGCGCAATTTCAGCTGTCTCAATTTTATTTGCCGCAGATGAACTAATTGGCTCAGTTTTTTTTATATATTTCTTATCTTGCCTCTTCAAATAAAAAAACCTCACTTAAATCGGTCCAACCTTTTGGGAGCTATGATGCCTCAGACAGACAAACAAATGTTGAACTTATAACACTCCCGATTTTGCATTAGGGGTTAAAAAGAGATAACAATAACAAACATTGCCAGATAGTCATTTTGCCACAATTTGTTGTGACTAAAGCAAAAAATTCAATTCCAATAGGCATGATGACTAAATATTGACCTCGCTGGCGGCTTCGCAAACGCTTCATACTAATTGATTCAAAAATATGAGGTCACAGTTTCATAATTTGTACTAACCATTGTACGGAAACAGCAATTTACTTGAAATTGTTGTTTCGGTCGCAAAATACTGCGTTCAGGTCCATAGTTGTCATACAATTTTGTCTCTATAAAGGCGTAAGTATTCTATTGGTAGCTTTATTTTTACACTTGGACAATAAAAAAAAAGCTATTTTTTTCTAAACTTTAAATTATATTTTTTCATCTATACTTTATTACAATAATTTGATGGTTTACTACCCATTTAGCAACACTATGTTATCAATTTTAACATGAGTCATCATGCCCATTATTCCTAGCTCTCGTGCCGTTGGTCTCGACTGCTCTAATCAGTCCTTCTATGGCGGCCCTAAGTTCTTATAAAATGTTTTGCTCCTTATGACGTCATGAATCAGCTAGTAAAATTATTTGGATTACTTTTGAGCACCTTGTATATTGGCGTGGCTGTGCATAGAGGAGTGTTGGTGCCCACACTTATGTATGGTAGTGAAAGTTGGGTGTGGCAGAAAAGACATCAAAGTCGAGTGAATGCAGTAGAAATGAGAGTGTTGAGAAGTATGTGTGATAGTGAAATTGAGTGATAGAGTCAGAAACAGTGATAAGAGATAAGTGTGGAATGGATGGAGATATAGTCACGAAAATTGAGAAGGGTATGTTAAGGTGGTACGGGCATGTAGAGAGGATGGATGAGAGAAGATTAACGAAGAGAGTGTATATAAAAGGAGTGGAAGGGGAAGACCTAGGCGAACTTTCTCTGATCAAATTGGAGAAATGTTACAAAAAGGCCAGGTCAAAAGTACCCTAAACCGAGCATGTATGAGAAATGTTATGAAGGTGAGTGAAGCGAAAGTGGTTTGTCAGGATCGTAGCAAATGGAGATCCGTGATCTCTGCCTACCCCTCTGGGAAAGAGGCGTGATTATATGTATGTATATTGGTAAAAGAACTTTAATAATCGAATGAGTCTAGTGATTACCCCAAAATAGAAACTTACAAAGTATCAAACAATACCTCTCTATAATATCAGTATAGAATGGCGTGACGTCGCGATGTTCCAGGTGTGACGCACCGACGGGCTGCCGCAGCACATCTGCAACTACTGCGGCACCTTGCTCCACAAGTACCGGGCGCTGAAGGAGCGCTGCGTCACCGCGCGGCGGCTCGCGCAGGCGCAGGCACACTTCCCTGTAAGTTCCAGGTGTGACGCACCGACGGGCTGCCGCAGCACATCTGCAACTACTGCGGCACCTTGCTCCACAAGTACCGGGCGCTGAAGGAGCGCTGCGTCACCGCGCGGCGGCTCGCGCAGGCGCAGGCACACTTCCCTGTAAGTTCCAGGTGTGACGCACCGACGGGCTGCCGCAGCACATCTGCAACTACTGCGGCACCTTGCTCCACAAGTACCGGGCGCTGAAGGAGCGCTGCGTCACCGCGCGGCGGCTCGCGCAGGCGCAGGCACACTTCCCTGTAAGTTCCAGGTGTGACGCACCGACGGGCTGCCGCAGCACATCTGCAACTACTGCGGCACCTTGCTCCACAAGTACCGGGCGCTGAAGGAGCGCTGCGTCACCGCGCGGCGGCTCGCGCAGGCGCAGGCACACTTCCCTGTAAGTTCCAGGTGTGACGCACCGACGGGCTGCCGCAGCACATCTGCAACTACTGCGGCACCTTGCTCCACAAGTACCGGGCGCTGAAGGAGCGCTGCGTCACCGCGCGGCGGCGGCTCGCGCAGGCGCAGGCACACTTCCCTGTAAGTTCCAGGTGTGACGCACCGACGGGCTGCCGCAGCACATCTGCAACTACTGCGGCACCTTGCTCCACAAGTACCGGGCGCTGAAGGAGCGCTGCGTCACCGCGCGGCGGCTCGCGCAGGCGCAGGCACACTTCCCTGTAAGTTCCAGGTGTGACGCACCGACGGGCTGCCGCAGCACATCTGCAACTACTGCGGCACCTTGCTCCACAAGTACCGGGCGCTGAAGGAGCGCTGCGTCACCGCGCGGCGGCTCGCGCAGGCGCAGGCACACTTCCCTGTAAGTTCCAGGTGTGACGCACCGACGGGCTGCCGCAGCACATCTGCAACTACTGCGGCACCTTGCTCCACAAGTACCGGGCGCTGAAGGAGCGCTGCGTCACCGCGCGGCGGCGGCTCGCGCAGGCGCAGGCACACTTCCCTGTAAGTTCCAGGTGTGACGCACCGACGGGCTGCCGCAGCACATCTGCAACTACTGCGGCACCTTGCTCCACAAGTACCGGGCGCTGAAGGAGCGCTGCGTCACCGCGCGGCGGCTCGCGCAGGCGCAGGCACACTTCCCTGTAAGTTCCAGGTGTGACGCACCGACGGGCTGCCGCAGCACATCTGCAACTACTGCGGCACCTTGCTCCACAAGTACCGGGCGCTGAAGGAGCGCTGCGTCACCGCGCGGCGGCTCGCGCAGGCGCAGGCACACTTCCCTGTAAGTTCCAGGTGTGACGCACCGACGGGCTGCCGCAGCACATCTGCAACTACTGCGGCACCTTGCTCCACAAGTACCGGGCGCTGAAGGAGCGCTGCGTCACCGCGCGGCGGCTCGCGCAGGCGCAGGCACACTTCCCTGTAAGTTCCAGGTGTGACGCACCGACGGGCTGCCGCAGCACATCTGCAACTACTGCGGCACCTTGCTCCACAAGTACCGGGCGCTGAAGGAGCGCTGCGTCACCGCGCGGCGGCTCGCGCAGGCGCAGGCACACTTCCCTGTAAGTTCCAGGTGTGACGCACCGACGGGCTGCCGCAGCACATCTGCAACTACTGCGGCACCTTGCTCCACAAGTACCGGGCGCTGAAGGAGCGCTGCGTCACCGCGCGGCGGCTCGCGCAGGCGCAGGCACACTTCCCTGTAAGTTCCAGGTGTGACGCACCGACGGGCTGCCGCAGCACATCTGCAACTACTGCGGCACCTTGCTCCACAAGTACCGGGCGCTGAAGGAGCGCTGCGTCACCGCGCGGCGGCTCGCGCAGGCGCAGGCACACTTCCCTGTAAGTTCCAGGTGTGACGCACCGACGGGCTGCCGCAGCACATCTGCAACTACTGCGGCACCTTGCTCCACAAGTACCGGGCGCTGAAGGAGCGCTGCGTCACCGCGCGGTGGCTCGCGCAGGCGCAGGCACACTTCCCAGTAAGTTCCAGGTGCTCTAGATGTTCCTGCAAGCTACAGGGCCTCAAATTCTCACTCTCTCTCTCTCACGCATCATCGGCAGGTGGCCTTAGTCACCACCAGGAACATAAAGCTGCGTACGAATAGTGGTGTAGACACTAAATAAAATAACCAATAATGTTGTATTTTCTCGAAAATGGATAAAAAATGTAGTCAAATGGAGAAAAAATTTACGCAAGAGGTTTAATACGTCATTAGGCATATTTTATTGCCATCTTTCTTTTGAAGTAACAATAAATTTTGAGTCTACACCCGTATTAGAGCAGCCTCGGGTTGAGGCACGCACGGCTCGCCTAAATAAAAAACGCATAAATAAAACCGAATGAATTCGAAAAGGGAGTCCATGGACCGGTAGTACAGTCGACTACAAAGAGATGTATCCACTTTTAGACCTTATTATAAAGCAATAAGGTGAAAATGTGGATACATCTCTTTGTAGTCGACTGTACCTAGAAATGAATTTGTAATTTATTTTATGACGTACGTACTTAAACCATAAATATTAAAAAAAACTAGTTTCAATAATGGAAGTATTTATGTTTTCAGTTAACCACAAATATGGTGCGCAACGTCGACCGAGTGTCGCACAAGCTTCTCCTCAAATTCACACTCGGCATAGACACTAAGATCATACATATGGTACACGAAGATAAAGATAATAATAGAGATAAGATATGTAACCAACCTGAAGAGAAAACTATAGATAATGATGATACAGACGGACTTACAGACGTTCTTAATGAGTTTGACGAAATCACAAAAACGCTGAACGATGATGTACATCTAGACTTAAGCGAGGATGACTTTGATGTGAATGACGGACCTCTTATAGACAGAGCTAAAAACTTCAATGTCGAGGAATTGTTTAAGGGGAAAGGAATTGATGATGTAAATGAAATTAGCAATAAGAATATTAGTAATGAATGTAATGATATTGGGGATATCATTCAAAGAGCGTTTATGGGTAAAGATAAAGCTGTTACAAAATCGATTCATAATGAAAACCCTATTGCTGTTAAAAATGAAGATACTAACAGCACATATCGTGACGCTGAAGAAGTACTCAAGGCTAATTTGACTGATAATCTGCCACCAGATGATGTGTCCATAAACACTAATGATTTAAACGACACGGATTCAAATTTAGTCGACGCTTTCAATAATTTTATTCTGGATCACGACTATTTAGACGAGAAGTTCCTACTTGAGTCTGGAGATCCTGAATTTATGAAAAAACACGTGATTTCAAAAAAAACTGAAGAAGATTCCTTACTCAAAGAGATCATTCCTAGCATGACAATGAAAGACAAAAAGCATTTAACAGTAAGAGACTCGCAAAAGACTGTGAAAACTAAACCTGTTAAGAATCTATCGAAACTTAAAGAAATCAATAGGCGAGCTAAACTAAAGATCAAAACTGAAGGCAAAAAAACTAGAAATCAAATAATGAACAGTAAAACAATGAAAATTGAAGACTCCGAATGTAAACCTGAAACTGATGATGATAAATCTAATTCAAAGCCTATAATCACAAAACCAGAGCTACCAACAGATGGCACAGTGAAATCAGAACTGTCTAAAGAATTTATCAAATTCGGAGCTGACTTTAACTTCAGGATCTTCGAGTTGAGTACAGAAGAGCAGTTAGAAGAGTTGCAGAAGAAGAGAGAGGGCGTGCTGTATCTGGGCGCTCCATATAAATGTGTGGATTGTGCTAAAGGGTTCCACTCGACACAGACGTTCGGGAACCATACGCGAGTTCACGATCCGGTGAGTAGCACACTTTTACAAGCTTTTATTTAAACTGTTCATTTAAAGACCATATTGAGTGTCCATGCGTCTCTGCTAGGTGCTTCTTCCGCCCAATCGTTGAGGAATACATCCGGGTCGTCCCGCCATCTCCGTGTACGTCACTTGCAGTACATTAGCCCAGCTGTCTGGATGCGTGCGACAGACGTGGCCGGCCCAGTCCCACTTGAGCCTGGCAGTGTTTGCACCCACATCAGCTATGCGTGTTTTGGAGCGCAGTTTGTTTTCTTTTTTGTGTTTTTCAGCTTTTTGTGCTTTCAGCTCAGCGCTGGCAGTAATGCCAGCATTATGCTGAGATAGAACCGCTTCGTGACAAAAAACGCTATCTCTGACACTATTTTTTTGTTTAACTGTTTATTTTGTCACGAATAAATGTCTCTTTCTTTCTTTATATAAGTTGTCATCAAAATCTGCTAAACATTTTTCAGCCATTTGCCAGTATCCGATTGACCTGAAATTTATACTACATTCCAAATTATCAAAGTACCCGACTGCCGAAGGAGAGGAGGGTTATGTTTTTCGAGCGTATGTATGTGTGTATGTCTTATTCTTTGGCACGCCCTGCAGCCTAAACCGTTTGACGGATTTCGACGTATGAGGTGTCGTTGGATTCCTCTTAATCGTGGGAGTGACATAGGGTATAATATTTGCAAAAAAGCAGTTGGGTTTTTCGAAAAATCTTTTGATTTCACTTGTTACCTAAAGTATATCCATTTCACGGTATGTTATAACATCGGACGTCCTCCCAGACGTATCCGTCGACGGCAACATCCTGACAAATCGGTTGCTTAAGTTATTATTTGCGAGCATGGCCGCAGGAGTGAGTTGCAAATCCAAACTAGGCCAACATCTAACGTCATCACTAAAAGTTACCACCTTCTGTACTTTATCACAAAAAAAAACAAAATTCAAAATCATTTATTTCGTGTAACAAGGACACATATTTACATAGAATAAAACAAATAAAGGTTAAAGAAAAATTAAAAATAAAATAAAATAAACTGGTCAAGTGCGAGTCTGACTCGCGCACCGAGGGTTCCGTACGACCAAGGAACTCGGTATGTACAGTAAGGGAAATGTATTCACGTACCACCGTAGAACCCTGTCGCAATTGACAGGCCGCCGTCACTCAAACTCGAGTGGTATGTCACCTTATTGCGATAGAGTTCTACGGTGGTACGTTAATACATTTCATTTACTGTATGTTGGTTTTTCAGCGATAATTCTTTATCAAGTGAATTAATTTCGATAATTCTTTTTTTATTTGCTAGAAGGAACTTTCAGAACACTTTCATATGAATTTGAAGGAAAAAAAATAAACACAGAAGTATTAAATTACAAACAAAATTAACATATGATTTTTGATGAATAAAAATAAATTACGCTAGATAGAGGTCTCGTTATACTTTTCCGGTAATATTCACGTTTATATTAATCATATATATTATTTTCAATTTTTTCGCTTGGTTAACTTCGGAGATAAGGGGGGGAATGGTATTTTTTTCAACATTTTTCTTTATAAATCAAAATTTTACCATGGTAGAAAAAAAAAGAAAAACTGTTTTAGAATGTACAATTCAAGCCCTTTCATATGATACCCCACTTGGCCTACTAACTAGACTTTGAATTTTTGCCCCCCCTCTTATCCGCCCTTTTTTATACAAATTAAAAGTATAAATTAAAAAATTTCATTTTCCATACACGAAGATTAGCTTTGTATACAACTATTCCAAATTTCAAATCGATATCATTAGTAGTTCCTGAGATATTTGACTTTGTGACAGACAGACAGACGGACGGAGTCGCACCATAAGGGTTCCGTTTTTACCTTTTTGGTCCGGAACCCTAATAATAATTAATATCATCTACCATCGTATAACACTGGTGGGAGAATGCAGCCCCGCACAGTGTAGCAGGATAGCTCAGTCAGGCTTATCCGCTATCATTTTAAGAATGCTATTGGGAGTGTCGCCGGGATGCCGCGCGCCCGCGCATGCTCGCATAGACACAGCTGACGCGCGCCTCCGCAAACATCCCTGCTGCGCTACAGAAGCGAGGCAGCCCCATTAGCACCCGGAACGCGTTTTTATACTGGATCCGGAGGGCCCCATAGGCCCGGCAAGTATAGAGAGAAGTGCAGAAAGCCCTAAACAGCACGTCTAGCACAACTTGCTGCTCAGTCGCTTCTCGCGCGACTAAGCGTCCCCCATCTCACTCGCACCGTACAAATTAGAACCTTTTCTTTTTTCTTTTTCTTTTTCTTTTTGGGGGTAGAGCTTTCTCGACTCGCGTCGCGGTGCGGCGTCAGTTGCGCTAGCCCCGCAGAGTGACTTTCACCTCTTTGGAACATTTAGCGAACCTGCGGACTATTAATATTAATCTATGATTTAGGTTTTAGGAGTAACCTGAGTAACTACGTTTTTACCATAATATCGTGGAATTCCCGCAGAGCTACGGCCAGTTCCCGTGCGGGATTTGTCGCGCGCGACACTTGTCGGGCGCGCGGCGCCGCCGACACGCCGACACGCACCGCCTGAAGTACTGCTGCACACAGTGCGAGTTCGTGGCTCGCAGCAGGTGAGACAACTGTTGACAACACCCTGGGACAGAGATAAGTATTTTTCACGCCACTGCTCGGAAATGTGGCAAAATATGGTCAGATTCAGGCTTCAAAGCTGGGGTTAGTTGGACGTCGCACAAACAGGCCATCTATGACTTCAATAACATTGTTGGACAGTTTGAACAGCGATCGACCAATCACAGGGCCCCGCGCGCGCTCGCGCCGGCCCGCCCCGCTCCTCCTCCCCCGCGCCGGCGCGAGGCAAGCGAGCCTGTTTAGTATTATGATCTTCAATTAGATACTTCATTTTGATTTAAAATTATAATTATTTGCAATTTCCTCGCAGTAGGCGTGAAAAGCACTGTGTTAAACCTCGGCCGAAAGTGCAATAGCTGGACTCGTACTTTCTAGCCTCTTCAACAATGTACTATTTTTCACACCTTTCATTCGGTAAAGTAAGTTTTGCTCCACGACGAGAGGGGGCAAAATGCTACTTTTCTGTTCAATCTACTTTTTTAATTTATTCATTGGCATGTAGTATTTACGCATTGTGCCAATTGAACACAGATCTTAATAAAATAATCGATTGTAATTTCATCGTAATCGATTAAAAACGAACATATTTCAAGTTTTAACTTTAACATCGTTATATGAAAATTTATGAATTTCTCATAATATAACAAAAAATTGTCTGTGATTTTTTTTTATGTGTCACTCCAAAATTATTTTCGTCAAGGGCGTTAACGCTTGAATCCTTCGTTACGCTCAGCATTCTATCCTAGAATCCTCCGCTTCACTCTGGATTCAATGTACCGCGCTCGCCGTAAATACATCATTTTACTACCTTGAGACACAAATAACTATTATATACTACTAGCTGCCCGGCTTCGTCCGCATATTGCAAAGAATGCAGACAAACTCGCGGGATAAAATTTCCAGAAAAAATCATTGAAAGAGTCATTGGTCCGATATCATCCTTGTTCCGAAATTTCAAAATTCTCAACGCCATTTTCTGCGGAACGTTAGTTTAGGTTAGTTCAGTATTATTAGTTAGGTAAAAAACTTAAGAAGATGCCCTGTTGTATTATATGTAGGGGTGACGTGTTCGAATAGGCATTTGTTTTGTTTGTGTTGCACAATTTAAATATGTAATGTCACTAATGTCTATTCGAACACATTAAACTCAAACTCAAAATGAACTTTATTCAAGTAGGCCTATAAACAAGCAGTTATAGTAACAAGCACTTTCAAATCGTCAGTTAGATTTTTAGAGTAATTTATTAAATATAAAGAATAAAAAATATATGAAATAAAAATTGTATAGAGAATACTAGTAGAATGTTTCTAGAAAAACCAATCTAATGTCAAAATACAAAATGTAACGAAAATAATAGATTAAAAATTTAGTCACAATTAGTTCCATGGAGTTTTATCATTCATGTAGTCTTGTGTGCTGTAATAAGCTTTCGAAATAAGTTTACGCTTTACATAGTTCTTGAATTTATTAATAGATAATTACTCACACATACAACAGATCGTATTCTTAAGTTTTTTCATCATATCAGCCGAAAGACGTCCACTGCTGGACATAGGCCTCCCCCAAAGAGTGCCACAATGACCGGTCCTGCGCCACCCGCATCCAGCGGACTCCAGCGACCTTTACCAGGTCACTAGTCCACCTTTTGGGGGGGGGCTACCCACGCTGCGCCTTCCGGTACGTGGTCGCCACTCGAGAACCTTTCCGCCCCAATGGCCATCGGTTCTACGTGCAATGTGTTAAGTAAAAAACTTAACACATTGCACTAGCTCCGTGAAGTACTAACTAAAACTGTGCAAACGCAATCGACAACGATTTATCTAATACAAATTGACACCGCCACCGATGAACGATAATCTGCAACGATTTGTCATATACACGATCGATAAATCTGCGCAAATCGGTTTGCACAGATCAATCGCTACGATATATCGTTACATGTGTAGCAGGCATAAGGCTCATGGTACAGTCAATATGCACCCACTCAAAGTTTCATAAACATGTATACTACAACCTTATTGTTGCAGAAATAAGGTCCGTGTACATATTTTTGAGACTTTGTGGTGTATACATAGTGGTGCCCTTGACTGTACCTACTAAAAGTACTTATTCTTTTTTTTAATCATTTTCAATTGGAACAGAGTTGCATTTGTTTTGTCTTTGTTGTGAAACAAAAGAATTTCAATTCTATCTCCTACACCAGTTGATTCAAATTTCAATAACATTTTGTTTTGTATGGTGGGCCTTAGGAGGTTATAAAAAAACGAAAAAGCTAAAGCTAAAGGAGGTTGAAGGGTGTCGTGTTTCGACAGTTCCGGGGCAATCTGCCGAATCCTACACCTGAGATGACGATGCAACGGGGCCACGCCGTTTCGTCGCCAAAATAGTGTACCTATATGTTGTTTAGTTTCGTTCCATGACGCATTGGTTTTTTTACTGTAATGTCGTGTTAACATGTTTTTAATAAATAAATAAATACGAAAGTTCGGATGTTTGTTACGCAATCACGCTTAAACCGCTCAAGCGATTTGGATGAAATTTTGCACGAAGATAGTTTACAGCGCGATAGCAACCTTCTTGCATTAACATAAGGTTTAACTCCGCACTAAATGTCTTGTTGATTTGGCGTGTGGTTGACAACTTTTCTCTTTGACCGTGAGAAGTTTTAATACCTAAAGCCGGGTACTCATTAGCGAGCTGAAACCGTAACCGTTGCATGTACTGTAACCAAAAAAACATAGTGTGTACGTGGTCCGCAAACCTGCTGCGAGCGGTACGCGTGCGGCTTGCAGCGAGCCGACGTTTACAACGTACTCATTTCTGAACCCGTAACGTTGCATGTTACTGTAACCGTTACTGTTACCAAAAACATAGTGTGTACGTGGTTCGCGAGCTTGCAACGAACTCTACACGAGCGACTCGCAGCGAGCCGACGATTCTCGGTTTTTGCCGCGAATCAAAGGGCGCTCGTAGTGCGCTCGTGGACGTCAAGAGGAGAGGTTTGTGCTAGCCGCTGCGAACCAGCTAATTCGAGTATTCGTCATGCGTGAATGGTCAGAGGATAAATGTCTGTTGCTGATAGACGCCTACAGGGAACATAGTGTACTATAGAACCCTAAGGACAAAGATTATTACAAAAAAACATTTGAAAGAAGATGCCTGGGGCTATAATCGGATGTTTAATGAATGAAAGTGGGAAAGCATGCAAACAAAAAAACCGGCCAAGTGCGTGTCGGACCACGCAAAACGAAGGGTTCCGTGCCTATTAAAAAGGTCGTATCGTCACAGAAATTTTACGGCACTTACGTCCTTTTCTTTGAGGAAGGCAGTTTTTCAGCAATATCTCGAAAACCTCTGAACCGATCTTGTTCAAAACAATTTTCGGTGAATGAAATTAATAAGCCCTATGTCCACGAATTTTTCCATATTTTTAAAATACACCGTTCAAAAATTAGAGAGGGGGGGACAGAATTTTAGTGACTTTCGGGGCGATTATCTCCGACCCTATTCACTTAATCAAAAAAAATGCTAAGAAACCTTATATTTATTTTGAAAGGCCTATCGATTGATGTGCCACACGGGGGGTCACAATGAAAAAAAATAATTTGACTTTTAGTTTTATGTATGGAGTGCACCCCTAAAATTTTTTTTTTTTGTTATTTTAATTACAAAACTATGTAGCGGCTAACAAAATACACCTATCCTCAAAATTTTATTCAAATACACCTTATAGTTATCGAGTAAAATGCCTGTGACATACGGACAGACGGACAGACGGACAGACGGACATGACGAAACTATAAGGGTTCCGTTTTTGCCATTTTGGCTACGGAACCCTATAAATGATTAATTTATTGGCTTCGTACAGAAGGGAGAACATGAAAATTAATAAATCAGTGGGAACGGGGAAAGGTATGTAGCACACCAATCCTGCCTTCTCGTACACACTAGAACCTTGTTACTGTATCTGTTTGGTTACGGTTACAGCTCGCAAAATGAGTACGCTCGGTGACAGCGTTCCGGCGACGCCGTGAGCCTAAACTGTAACAAGCGTACACACTAGAACCTGATACACTGTATCACGCATGTTACGGTTACAGCTCGCTAATGTGTACCCGGCTTAAGAGAGCGCGCGTTACAGGGAGCGGGCCGAGCAGCACTACCAGTGGCACGCCGGTAAGAAGTTCTCGTGCCAGCACTGCGGCGAGCAGTTCGGGTGAGTTACTGGCACACAGGGCTGGAAAAAAAGATAAGTGTTCCATACAGGAGCAAAAAGATGATTAAAGTCGAGCGTTGAGAAGTATGTGTGGAGTGAAATTGAGTGATAGAGTCAGAAACAGTGTGATAAGAGATAAGTGTGGAATAAAATAAAAAAACTTTATTTGCAAGAAAAGACTTATGACTACTCACACTTTTACACCTTTTATAAGGTATAATAATAATAAGCATAGAATAGAATAGAATAGAATAGAATATTTTATTTGTAGAAAATGGGTGTACATAAAAGGTCTTATTACTTATTTTGGCGTCTCCATTTTCAGCCTGAGGCACAGACATGCAAATCTATAGTATCTTATATCTAAATACCCACTTAAAATTAAACTTTAAACATTATTTATTAGGTCACGGGTCTTACAAAGTGTTCCGAATTGCCATAATACATTTTGTCAAGACACCAGGCATGTAATTTACTTTTAAACTGGGGCAAGTCTAGTTCCTTCATCTCTTTAGGTAGGTAGTTATAAATTTTTGTGCACATGAATATAATGTTTTTATTGACAAGCGCAGATGTTGTTTTCGGATAATTTAAGTTTGACCCATGTCGAGTATTGTACCTTGAGGTGGACGCAACAGTAGAAAATGAACTTAAATTGGTTTTTACAAATAGGCTCGCTTCGTAAATGTCGTAAATGTAAATCATCCGCTCGGTGTACTCCTTGCATTCCATTAAATTGTCAAAAGGGCCTCTACGTGTTGTCTCAGTTGGTACTTTGTAGGTACCGAGCCCCACGCACGCCTCCCAAAGGTCCGGGACATCATGTCCCGTGAGCGGGAAAGACATACATAATAATAATAATAATAAGGGAGTAGCGACCCTACGTACCTGAGTGCTCCTGGGGGTGTCCTGTGGTCAGGCTGAGCCGATCGGGTGGATGGTTGGACAGGCCCCCCACCTCTGGCTTGCCTTAACCGGCCGTCCAGAGTGGAGTTGCAAGAGCTGTTGCTCGAGGGTAGATGTGGACACCTAAGTGGCGAGTTGGCTATATGTTTAAAGTCCAGTGCCACCTCTCTACCCCCCCCCCCCCCCCCCCCCCCCCCCCAGCTCTCTGACCGGTGTTGCCCTTAGGCCCTTTTTTAATGTCGCTATTAATAGGGGCCCATCTAGCAGTTGGCGAGTCACCGTCTGCCAGAGATAAAAAGTGAAACAGTTTTATTAGGCAGGCGTCCGATGCTTCACCAATAGCCCAGTCACTAGTCCATCATTTTCACCCAATAACCCGTTTCATTTAGATTCCATCAACCAGTAATAGTCCCTATACACCCAGCGGGTGCTGTCTCTGTGCGCGTCCCGTGACACGGGCAGGGACATCATCCGCGAGGTGTACCTTGCATTCCATTAAATTGTCAAAAGGGCCTCTACGTGTTGGCTCAGTTGGTACTTTGTAGGTACCTAGCCCCACGCACGCCTCCCAAAGGTCCGGGACATCATGTCCCGTGAGCGGGAAAGACATATAGGCTAGTCAAAATCGACATCAGACCTCGCAAACGCGCATGTATCTACGATTTTTTTATATGTTGTTAGGTTCGTTGAGAGTAGTTAATACCCAAGTTTGCAACCCTGAAAACCCTGTGCTACCCCCATCATGCTCGAAAAACTGGGAAATTTTCGCACTTGTTTCAGTTTATTCTAAAAAACTACTCTAAAGAAGCGTTTTTCACGTATATTTGCTTCTAATCTAATAAAACTAACTAAATTTGCTACAATTTGAGCTTAACCCCAGCACTCTAGGTCAATTGGTTGCAGAGATACAACAAGTCAAAAAAAGTCATTTTTTCAAAAAAAGTGTAAATTTTGTTGTACAGTCTTTTTCTAAGACACGTACCGGCTAAACTAATGCTCGTAGGTAAACATCATATCAAATGGGTATGAAACAGGACGCAACTTGCAGGTTCTGCCAGGAGACAGAGGAGACAGCAATGCACATTCTCTGCTCCTGCGGACCACTCATGCACAAAAGAAGTACCTACCTATCTAGGGTGGCACATCATGCACCCAGAAGAGGTACAACATATCACCGCCCAAAGAGTCTGAAATTTCCTGGAGGCAACGGGCCTTAACGGTGAACTCTAAACAAAAAAAGGGCTGCCACAATAGACCACTTGCTGGTCGAAGCGGCACATTAAGGCCCATAAACCAATAATAATAATAATAATCGAGATCCATCAATCTCAAGAAGACGCCGATGCGCGATGCCGATATAGTAAGGACTGCCCTTTCCAAGAGCTCATCTTTCGATCAAGTTTTTATCATTGGGGAGGACGTGGACCTACTTGTCCTTCTTAACGGCTTAAGCTCTGGAGAGACGAACGTGTACTTCCAAAAAGGCAGCAGAGGTGGTTCAATAAAACTTCATGCAATATCCAGCTAATTCATTTTCATCACACTTGCTCGTCAATGACGTTATTACTTGCGAGCGTACAGAGCAGTTATAGCCGTTTTACCTCCCACGGGCTGTTAAGTTTAGTTTTAAAATATAGAACCCTCTGATTGGCTTAACCCCTCGTATGCGGATGTCAAAATTGTGCAATCAAATTAGGACTTTGATATGTAAAACAATGGGTTCAAATGCTTTGCACGGATCCGTGTCTAAGCATACGAGGGGTTAAGCTCTGTGATTGGTTGAAAAAAAAAATCTAGTTGGCCAAGCCGCCCCGCCCCGCAAGAATACTGCTCTGTGATTGGTTGAAACATTGAACCTTGGCGCTCCACTAGCACTGATCTGGAAGTGAAGTTGTCAATTTTTGATTGGTGCGGCTATATGAAACTTAGGTTTTTCTGTCTTTTGTAGTTATTTATTTCCTCGCAAATGTGATGAAAAACATTGTGTATAAGACGGGCGTAAGAATATTGCTAACGAGAGTCTATCAGAAGCCCGACTGGATAGACCTCGCCAGCATCTTCCTTGATCCAAACTCCAACATGGAAGACGTAGGAAATGCTGGCGAGAATAATATCTTGATGAAACTCTACGGAGGAGATGAGGGTACACTGAATAGCCTGCGATACTCAGCATTTGTAAAATATCATCCTTGGAGGACCTACCACCAAGTGCAAAAATGGTTAGAGGTTGACAAAAACCCGTGTGACTGGAGATGGGCGACCAGTGAACAAGGTCGTATGCCTGTCACAATGTTCGCAGAGCCCGCTCCTCAGACCCTGCTTAAAATGGTGGCTTGCAAATGCAAAAAAGGTTGTTTAGGGTCGTGCACTTGCAGAAAGGCTGGGTTCAAGTGCTTTATCTTATGTCTGCTACGGGTGAAATTGCAACAATGCCATCCCTATCGTCCTGGACGAGGAGGACGAGGATGTGAACGACCCAACACCATATACCGACCCGCCACCTCCTCCAGAAAACATTATCCCTCATCCACCACTCCCTCACACTGATCTAGGCTGGATGAGATCTGGTCCTTCCAAAAGGGCGAAAGTCTGAACTGTTTTTGCAACCGTGTAAATATTATTACCTATATTATAGTTTAAATGTATGTTTATGTTGGTTTTTACTTGTTTACGTTTATCTGTTTTGAAACCATATGCTACTTACATCTAAAATGTTAAATTCACATTCTTGCCCGTTTTTTTAAAGAAATAAATACCAACTTTATTCAGTACAATACTTTTATTATTTAGCCAAAATCCAATATTTTACAATTTTATCATTTTTGAGGAAAATATGAAGCTTAAAGGCCCCACTTTGGTATTTAATTGAAGCTAATTAAATTTCCTATATATTCTTTTCTCATGACTTTTAGCTACAAGCATTAGTTTAGCCGATACGTGTCTTAGAATATGACCTTACCACAAAATATATACTTTAAAAAAAAATTGCCCACATTTGACTAGCTGTATCTCTGTAACCAATGGACCTAGAGTGCTAAAATTAAGCTCAAATTGTAGCAAATTTAGTAAGCTTTATTAAAGTATAAGCAAATATACTTGAAAAACGCTTCCTTAGAGTAGTTTTTTAGAATGAACTGAAACAAGTGCCAAAATTTCGCCGTTTTTCGAGCACCATGGGGGTAGCACAGGGTTTTCAGGGTTGCAAACTTGGGTAATTACTACTCTCAGGAGACCTAACAACATATAAAAAAATCGTAGTTACATGCGCGTTTGCGATGTTTGCCTTTTTTTGTGTCGATATTGACTGGCCTAATAGTCCAGGCAATGAACTGACAACTTGTATGGAAAAAATGTCAAATTTGGAAATAATTTATAATAGCTAATTTTTTTAATGTAACGGATGTATTATCAATTAAATAGTTACCTAGAGGCAAAATCCAACAAAAAATCAGACATCAAAAAATATGATATTTAATTAGCTCCTAAAAAGTCCGGATAAATATTAATCTTTTTTTAAATCTTTATTTAGGTTCATTTACATTTGCTTTAAAATATTCAATATAAATAAAAATGCCAATGAATGTTTAATTTAAATCTTTATAATTACTTCCGGGTGGAAAGTTTGTTGGATTCTTGAATAAAGCATCTTAGAATAACGTTTTAGAATGAAATAAACAAAAAAAACGCTATTATAAATTAATGTTTTTCGGAACCGGCCTTTTTTTCTGGAGTATTAGGCGTAATTTAAAACAGTTTCCGACTCGTAGTTTTTTGGTTTTTAAATATTCTTTATTTCAATTATAACAAATACAAATGTACAAGGTACTTAACTGTAACATTATAACAGTTAAACACAAATCATAACTTAGCTTGCTACTTTCTCAGACAGCAACGCCTATACTATAAAGTTTATTTTGCATAAATAATTTAAGTATGCTAGTTTGACATATTGTTTTATTATAACGACGTTATCTATATTATCTTATTTTTTTATGAACTTATTAGATGTAAGTTCATGTACTGCATCAGCTAAACTGCAGTGCTTTAGAATTCGGTTGTATATGAAATGGTGCAGGAATGTTTCAAAACGACGCGCAAATTGGCTATTTTCCTAAAAAATGATATGTAGTCCGTCAGATTATCGAAAAATATTGGAAACGTATTTTTTTGTTTGTCAATTAAGATATAGCCTGTTAAAGTTCCGCGTGACGTCACATTATGCTAAAAATTGTACGTAATACAAAGGAATATTCACAAAAATGTTACACAAAGTAAAGAATATGATGGTAATTTGTATGGGAAAAAAAATTGTGTAACACCAAAACGTCACACAAATGACACAAAACGTCACACAAACGAAGCAAAATTGGGGGTTAGGAAGCAAATAAAAAAAATACCGTAAGGAATTTTAATATTCGAATATGCCTAGAAGATTACCTATTTATTTCACCACCCAACTATGTAAAAACAGCAGTTAAAAACAAAGAAATTACCTAATTAAGACAACACAAAATTGTATCTTAAATATTCTTTTTCAATCTTCGTACAACAATATTATCGACACAATGCGCTTCTGTTGGTTTTAGACCTATAGTTGCCCGACATAAAAATGTTACGGATGCAGTATTATCTGCAATAAAACGCAAAATGTAGCGTTACACAGCTGACGCAACACAAAGGAACGAAATCCTTCCCCGAACTTTGATACAAGATAGTGACAGATACAAGACCTGACAAACAATTTCCTTGATGTTTTAAACAGACCACAAGCTAATTTCATGGCCAGAGGTTTTTACATCAAAGTTATGATTTTTTGAATACTGTGCTTTACACAAAAGTCAGATAAAATTTGTATGGCAGCAGAATTTCAATGTGTTCGTCAATGCATTTTTTAAATATTTTTATCAGTGTTATAATCAGTGCTCGGAAGTCGTCGCTATATTTCACCTCTTTACTACTCAACTTCGACGAAGGCAAAAGGATTCAATATTTTCATTAAAAACAAGATGTCGTTAAGGCTTCAATAATAACTTTTACACTGAATAATCTGTGAATTACTGTTTCTTTTTGCATATTATTTTAAATTATAAAATATTCCATAGTAATTCTCGATATCGATGAAAAACTATTTCTTACCCTAGTAAATTTGCGACAGTCTTTTGTTTTGCCGTGAAAATTCCGAACACTGGTTATAATATAAAACTGTACAAATTCTATTAAACTATAAACAAAACTACGTGAAATCGTAGTTTTGTTTATAGTTTAATAGAATTTGCTTCTTGTTTTGAATTTGAATTGAATTTGAAGAACTTCAATATTTATTTTTTTATACAATTTTGAAGTATGAGGACATTTCAAATTTTCGAATGTACAATTTTTTTGCAATTCACCCATATAGTAAAAATTAATAACTCTAAATTAAATACTTGGTAGGGATATGAGGCTAGGTGGACTTGTGCAACATTGTCTCCCAATATTTTGTCACAGGAAAGTGTCAACGCAGCTGTCCCACATCCGGCTGCAGCACCCGGGCGCCTGCGTGCGGTGCGCGCTGTGCGGGGAGCCCTGCGTGGGCGCCCTGGGGCTGCGCCAGCACACGCGGCGCCGCCACGCGCAGGTACACCGGGCGACCGTCTACGTCTACTCGTATACTTGACATTTTTTGAACTGAGCCGATCTACTTGTCTTCAAAACAAGTCTTTCAAACAAGTTGTCTTGCATTCAAGTTAAACAATACGATTGTGTGCCAAACTTTGCAAAAAAGAGGTTACCGCCACATAAAATGTTCATTGAACAATGAACTCTATCGGCTTATTCAATAGATTCAAAATGGACTAAAAGGTTTAAAAAAAACCCCGCTCACAGCGAGCCAGGTATAAACAAGGAATTTTCCTTCATTGTTTGTTGGCACGCGTCGACCACACAATCGTATTGTTTAACTTGAATGCTATTGTTTTGAAGACAAGTAGATTGGCTCAGTTCAAAAAATTTTAACTATAACTACTACGTTACGTTAGTAACTACCGATGTCTAACTACTCACTTGCTTGTGGCAGTTGTGGCACCACCCCAGTTGTCAACTTCGCGAAGGGTTCCGTACCAGTATCTATAAAAAAGAGAAAAAAGTCACGTTTGTTGCATGGGAGCCCCCTTAAATATTTATATTATTCTGTTTTTTAGTATTCGTTGCTATAGCGGCAACAGAAATACATCATCTGTGAAAATTTCAACTGTCTAACTACGTGATAGTTAGACAGTTGAAATTTCATGAGATACAGCCTGGTGACAGACGGACGGACGGACAGCGGACCCTTTAGGTACGGAACCCTAAAAAAGCAATTTATGCTACCTTTTTAGGGTTTCGTAGCCAAAATGGCAAAAACGGAACCCTTAAAGTTTCGTCATGTCCGTCTGTCCGTATGTCACAGGCATTTTACTCGAAAAGTATAAGGTGTATTTGAATAAAATTTTGAGGATAGGTGTATTTTGTTAGCCGCTACATAGTGACATTAAATGACTAAAACCATATTTTTTTAGGGGTGCACTCCATACATTTAACTGCAAGTCAAAAAAAAACATTGTAAGTCCACGTGTGTCACATCAATTGATAGGCCTTTCAAAATAAATATAAGGTTTCTTAGCATTTTTTTGATTAAGTGAATAGATTCCGAGATAATTGCCCCGAAAATCACAAAAATTGTCCCCCTCCCCCCTCTACTTGAACGGTGTATTTAAAAGATATGAAAAAATCATTCACTGAAAATTATTTTGAAATGAAATGAAATGAAATATTTATTTGCGGAATACGGGTCACATTATGTTAGTACAAATAAACGTTACAGTCCGCCGTACTCTACTTAAATAAGCATGCAAAATAATAGCCTTTATTTTGCTGTCGGTTAAGAACAAACAAAATACATACATACATACATACATATAATCACGCCTCTTTCCCAGAGGGGTAGGCAGAGATCACGGATCTCCATATATATAAACAAAATAGAAGGATCACTTATTACTAGTTTTTATGTTTAGAAATTCATTAACAGAGTAGACACAACATCGTTTGAACAACATCGGTTCAAAGGTTTTCAAGATATTGCTGAAAAACTACCTTCCCTACAGCAAACGAAAAAACCATAGTAGGCGAACTCCCTACAAATTCCTACCCACAAACACGTGCCCAAAACCCGGTATGCGCATGCGCATGTTCGAACTAAACGGCTGCTTGGCATCCTTTTGACGCCCCGCCCCCGCGTCCGCATACGTCCGCATAATGGCAATGTGCATCCTTTTTGTGGGGCCACTTTTCGGCGCTAGTAAGGCTCCTATGGTTTTTTCGTTCGCTGCTTCCCTATAGAGAAGGATGTAAGTGCCGTAAGATTTCTGTGACGATATGACCTTTATAATAGGCACGGAACCCTACGTTGTGCGAACACGCACTTGGTCGGTTTTTTTTTTAATCCGAAATCAAGTGAGCGGAAGTGTGAGCTCTGGTCCGTCTAATAAGCAAACCCCGGACCACGGGAGCAAAATACACTTGTCACTAGTGCTTAGTTAAATATCGACTATTCTATCGACATCCATACGAACAAATTATTGAATCAGAAATTTATAGATCAAACTTATTATCTTACATGTGAGGTTGTTACACAATATTAGGTACATCAGGTAAGTATAGATACCATTTCAGTCAACTAATTACATTGGTACTATAACTATATCATACTCACGGGAATGATCGTAAAATAGATAAAGTGAATGACAGTCATAAATAGTTTAAAATCAGAAAATTTTGAAAAAATGATAATTGTATATTACGAAAACTATATAAAAAATACTGAAAAAATACAAACATTTCGTTTTAATTTTATTATCAACAATTATTAATACTTCTGCATATCATAGCGGTAGTCCAGTAGGTACATCGTGCTTTTTATCGACATCGATGTATATGATATAAAATGTGTGTCCTCGCACTATAAAGCTGTCAACGCATTTTTGCTCCCGTCATCCGGGGTTTGCTAATAAGTGGTAAATATTATAAAAAATATCTACAGGTGACAAAAAACGAAGAGTGTGCCGAGCGGCGCGACCAGTTCCGCGACGCGGAAGCGTTCCGCCAGCACTCTGCCGCGGACCTCACACACTCGTCGCTCCGGTAATTACTAATTACAGTCAAGTTTAAACATATAGGTGTATTAACGTTTCGGTACATATTTATGGGAGGACTAGCTTTTGCCCGCGGCTTCGCCCGCGTACTAAAAGTAATTTTAACCGTCTACAAAAAAGGTGCATCTCAGTTTGACCCGTATGTTCCAATTGAATTGCAATTTGGCACAAATACTTTCAAGAATTTTCATGTCTACAATGTTAAATTTCAAAATCGATGCCATTTTCATAATTAACGTCCCAAAAAACCATAAAAACGACACCCATATTGCTATCGCACCCCAACAGGGGAGATGGTATTACACGTCGATCACGTTGGATTTTAAAATCGTTGTTTTCGTAATCAGCGACCAGCGACCCGATAAACCATAGAAACAATACCCATGTTGATTTTCAGACATTGTCACCATATTTTCCCCTTTTAGGGGTTGAATTTTCAAAAAACCTGAAACATATATTTACTCATTTATCGCTGGGAATACTCCTGTGAAGTTTCGAATGAAATACTCTTACTTAATTTGTTTCCCCATACAAACTTTGGACCCCCATTTCACCCACTTAGGGGGTGAATTTTGAAAAATCCTATCTTAATGCACCCTTAAGGAACCTACGTGCCAAATTTGGAATCTCTAGATCCAGCGGTTTGGGCTGTGCGGTGATATGTCAGTCAATCAGTCAGCCAGTTTCTTCTTTTATTTAATTATCGGCTCTACATAGACTCTACATACCGACTCTACATATCGACTACCTATCGACTCTAGATAACGACTCTACATAATTATCAACTTTACAAATCAACTCTACATATCAACTTTACAAATCGACTCTACATATCGACTCTACATATCGACTACATATAGACTATACATATCGACTCTACATATCGACTCTACATATCGACTCTACATATCAACTCTACATATCGACTCTACATATCGACTCTACATATCGACTCTACATATCGACTCTACATATCGACTCTACATATCGACTATACATATCGACTCTACATAACGACTCTACATATCGACTCTACATATCGACTCTACATATTAAGATAGATGTCCCAATATTAAATTTCAAAATTGACGCCATTTTCGTAATAACGTACATAAAAACCATAAAAACGACACCCATATTGATATTTAGACATTTCAACCCCAGCTCACCCCAACAGGGGAGATGGTATTTTACGTCAGCCACGTTGGATTTGAAAAATAAACCATAGAAACGATACCCATGTTAAATTATTTTATTATTCGTTTGTATCATAGAACCTGTAGGTACTAATTTTGCGGAGTCTCATACAAATTTCCATCCCCTATTTTAGGGGCTGGGGGAAAATTAACAATATTAAAAAAAGGCGGGTATTTTTCGTTGGTAACAGAGTCTGTGTACCGATTTTTAGCTTCCTACCTTGAAAACTGCGAAAAGTCCCATATAAAATTTAACCCCCTCTTTTAAGGGGTTGGGTACAGATTTCCAAAAAAAAAATGATGCACAAATTTTTTGTTAGTCACAAATATTCCGCATACTAATTTTTAGCTTTATACCTTGAAAATTGCGGAATGCTCCATACAAACTTCCACCCCCCATTTTAGGGAAGTGGGGGGTTAGAATGTGACAAAAAGTAGCCTATGTCACTCTCCATCCCTTCATCTATCTCCACTTAAAAAATCACGTCAATTCGTCGCCCCGTTTTGCCGTGAAAGACGGACAAACAAACAAACAAACAAACAAACAAACAAACAAACAAACAAACAAACAAACAAACAAACAAACAAACACATACACTTTCCCATTTATAATATTAGCATGGATGGATATGGATATCCAATACCAAATGGGTGTGGTGTGTGCAATTGGTCCTTATTACACTATGCCTATTCATCCAGCTGGCGCAACTGGGTGCTGCTGCGTAACTACGCGCTTGCCTCAGCTTGAGCACCTGGATCGGGTTTGAACCCTCAGAACGTTTTGTTCTGTAAGAAGAATATCCCATAAAAAACATTCCATGTAAAAAATAGTGCAATTGGTCCTTATTACACTATGCCTATTCATCCAGCTGGCGCAACTGGGTGCTGCTGCGTAACTACGCGCTTGCCTCAGCTTGAGCACCTGGATCGGGTTTGAACCCTCAGAACGTTTTGTTCTGTAAGAAGAATATCCCATAAAAAACATTCCATGTAAAAAATAGTGCAATTGGTCCTTATTACACTATGCCTATTCATCCAGCTGGCGCAACTGGGTGCTGCTGCGTAACTACGCGCTTGCCTCAGCTTGAGCACCTGGATCGGGTTTGAACCCTCAGAACGTTTTGTTCTGTAAGAAGAATATCCCATAAAAAACATTCCATGTAAAAAATAGGCCAAGTCTCGAAACTCTTCCACCGTAAAAAGTTGTGAGATATTTCGTAGAGCCAAGTCAGGCATTCTTATTAATCTGTATTTGCTAGCTCAATAAAATTCTGCAAGTTGGGAATCACACAACTTTACTGCATTTATTAATTTTTGCATACCTAAAACTATGTAGTATTGTGTGATTGCCAAGTCAAAAAAAAATTAGCAAGCAAATAAAAATTAATAAGAATGCCTGACTTGGCTTTACGAAATATCTCACAACTTTATATAGTGGAAGAGATTCGAGACTTGGCCTATTTTTTATACATGAAATGTTTTTTATCTCACTTCTTTTTGTAGGTTATTGTGTTATCACTTATCAATTCATACAAATTTATGAATGCAGCTGGGAATACTATTTTTGCATAGACTTTGTATGGAAATGTTATTTTACCTACCGCAAATGGGCCAATCAACAATTTTTTGTTGCTCGTTGCCATGGTTACGTCCCCTGGGTCACTCTTTAAAACTATGATTTTATGGGGCTTAAATCCACTAAACACGTGTTTTTGTTATATTGGTAAACCCATTCCACGGTGGGGCAACTCCTTACCACGATAGGAGCCCAATTTATAGTATTTTTTCTAAGAAACACTGTTGTCTCTTGGCTTACCGACAGAATAACAACAAGAAAAAGTTGATTGACCCAAATGACGTTTCTATAGTTGTCTAGTGCATTGTCCTTCTAAAGCTGCGTCCGCTGCGCCAATGTTTTTGATGTTTTTAGGGTTCCGTACCTCAAAAGGAAAAAAACGGAAACACTCGTACGTGTGTCTGTCCGTCTGTCACAGCTGATTTTCTCCGAAACTACTGGACCGATTGAGTTGAAATTTGGTAAACGTATGTAAATTGGTGACCCAAAGATGGACGCGTAAAGTAAATTAATTAATTCTGAACAAGGGGCCACTTTAGGGACTTACCACTTTAAACTGTATTGTGTGACATATCAAATGAAAGTGGTTGTTGTAAGCATCTCAGATATATATTTTTTTTATTATTTTAGCAAAAACAGATTTGAAGTAATACAGGAAAAAAGACGAAAATATACCATTCCCCCCCGCCTTATCTCCGAAACTACTAGGCTTAAAATTCTGAAAATAATATGGAAAATAGTTCCTTGCCTAAAGATTACAGGAAAACCTATAAGAAGTTTGAGTATTCAAAGTAACGGGAAATATATACGGAACCCTCACCACGCGAGTTGAACTCGCACTTGTCCGGTTTTAAACATCTAACATGTTATCCGTCAGTTTCGGCAAACAAATAGGGTATTGTTTTGATTGGCAAAACATTATTGACGTTTAAAAACCACGAAAACATGGCGCTTGACACTAACCGCTCGCAAATACATCGCATAGTGCACTGTATATGTTGTTATTATTATTTGCAGGAACTGCAAAAGTAACTTTGTAATCGCATATAGTTGTATATGATTACAAACTTACGTATGCAGTTTGTATATCTCTGAAATGTGACTGAAATTGCAATATTTTTAGGTTGTTTATGAATTAGTAGGCTAAAAACGAATTATGTTCAAATTTATGAGTTTGTGGGTCTTCTAGAAGTACCTTAGAGTTATGTTGATCATCATAAGTCAGTAAGTCAGTGAGTATGTCAGTGACAAAACTAAGGAAGGGCAATAGTTCTTAGTCCAAATTGAATGCTATTGAGAATATATATAAGCCATAAATGCCCTATATATTACTGAAAATCCAGGGTTCTAGTTTTATTTGTCCATGTTGCTCAGTGATCTGTGACGGATTAATCCGTCTTGGGCGTTCGAGCAATGGTGCGGATATACCCATCATTGGCTCCGTAAAGGTCATGTAAAGGTTTAACACTCAACGAATATTCCTCTTACATAGATTTGCGATCTGTTAGAATAAGATAAAAAGAACCCGCCAAATGACAGATAGTCCGACATGGCAAAACTATAAGGGTATATAAAAACGATTTTTATGAATTCCTCCTTTTTTTGAAGTCAGTTCAGCCGAGCCGAAATTGTTAACAAATATAAGAAGCAAATGATGAATTTAAGGAGGAACCATACCATATGAATATGACAATTAAATGTCATTATTCAAATTAAGAACAGTTCAATCAACATGTAAAGATCAGTAAAGATATTTATGTAGCAATAGGCGTAAGTAAAAGAGAAGTACGCTTGAACGTAAAGCTTCAAGTGCCACTGCTAATGTAGACATATTTTAGGGCACATTGACAGGAAATCTTATTTTGTAACATGCAATGTTAACCTATCACGTCACAATGTGTGTAAATGTTTCTATGGTGAACAGATGGTAAACAGAACTTTGGTGCATTAAGTGAAAAGATGAAACTGTCAAGCGCGTTGTAAGTATGTTTTTGTCATGTCGTGTGTAAACTTATTTGAATGTATCTAAAGATATTTTTGTAACACTCAATTGTAAGGATATCTTTGACCTCGACTGTACCTACAATATTTTAAACCCACACCATGGGTTTAACGAGAAAAAAAAACTTCCCCATTTTATGTGTAGTCTTCCATTTAGTCAACGTGATTTGATTTGTATGCCCATGCCAAATTACAGCTTCCTAGTAGTAAGGCACCCCGAGCAAAGCCGCGGACGGGCGGCCGGACAGAAGGACATGGCGGAACGAGAAGGGTTTTCCTTGTTGACTGCGGAATCCTATAAATTGTAGTCCAGTCGTTTGGCTAAAAGCAAGATGGTCGAAATCATGCTAATGGAAAGATATTGAAATAATTGATTTAAGTTGCAGGCTCCAGGAGCCGGTGGCGTGATCGAAATGTATGTATTTATACATTTATTTTTCCTGTACCTATTTGAAAGTTACACCCGGTAATTAGCTTATCAATTCTGCTTCTTGGTAACCATCCAACAATTTTTGCACAAACAACTGGGGGCGCAGGTTATCAGCCGCCTCTGAGGCCAGCTCTCGGTTAGTTAAATTTCGTGATAGCGGAAAAAAACTGGGCCATGGTTGAAATTAATTTGAAAAACAACTTTTTAATACACGCCTTCCTATAAAGCTATTGAATAGTTCCACCTTCTGGTTATATAGTCAGATCAATTTGATGTTAGCAAATTATTGTTGTCTGCAATGTACAATCAGCTGCAAAAAAACGTGACCCGGGACATACAAACTTTTATGCACAAGGAGGTAACGATTCTCTGCACCTGTCTGTACATACCGGAGTGGTTTGAAGTCGATATAGACATGATATAGACAATGAAATTAGGCGGAAATCGACTTCCAACATTTGATAACACTTACACATAATAATGAACATATGTAGGTACTTCGTTCCTGGTGAAGGTAAGGCCTGTCAAAACAAATTCATTCCCGGGTGAATATCAGAGCGTTTTGTCCGCCTAATTTCTTTGGACACGTTTTTGTCGAAGTGTCTCTACATTTTGATGACATTTCTGGTTGTTTGGTGAAGGACCCTAGCTTCTATCATCTTACCAGAAATACAAAATAACGTGTCCAAAGAAATAAGGCGGTTAAAACGCTCTGATATTCACCCACCCCGTCCCGTCGTTCCTCATTGCTCATCAGTTCGACTTACCTACTTATCCTGCCACGTTGTGCTTGAATATCTAAATCGGAATCGGGAATGTTGGTGCGTAACGATGCGATCTATTGTTACCCGATTGCCTCAGAACACAGATAAAGGGTGGTTACGTTCATCTAGTGTGTGTGTGTAAGGTAAACGTCCCAGTCCTCGACGAAGTGCCCATGCCACACACTAGTGCAACGTCGAGGACTAGGACATTTACCTTATGTATGTAGTAAATAATAATTATATTACACGGGCTACATTCCAAACAGCTTCGTCTTAACGCGAGTGACAGTAATATACCCAATATTAAAATAGGCTTGTGTCCTAATTTTTTTTACGTTGCCATTCGAACCAGTTTTTGGAGAAGAACAAATGTTTGTAAGGGAGCAACTACAATTAAAAAACATAAATACTCAAAAAGATGAGTTAAAGACGGACCTCGCTGGCGGCAGCCGAAAACGTTTCATACTGATTAACATTGAATCGTCACGTCACAGTGTAATATTTGTAGTAATCGTTGCATTGAAAATCAAGTAAATTGCTGTTTCAGTCGTGAAATACTACGTTCAGGACCATAGTTGTAGTACAATTTTGTTTCTATAAAAGCGTAAAGGATTCTATTGGTAGCTTTAAATTTACTTTTGGACAATAAAAAAAATGCATGTTTTTTCTAAACTTTCAAGGTCCATATCTTTTTATGATTTTAATTATATATCATAATTTATACTTAATTACATTTGGATGGTTTACTATCCATTTAGCAACACTGCGTTATCAATTTTAACATGTGGAAACTACCAAATTGTATAAAATCAAAATTCATTTGTTTCCATCGGTTCCGATCTAAATCGGTGTCGCGCACTCGCTCTCACGTGCCCATAAGTAACGTGTCAGAGCGAGCGCGCGGTACACAGTGCGACCTTGTTCAACAAATGCTTTGGCGTGACGTAACAGCGACTTATCAAACGGTCCACAAAAAGGTC
Organism: Epinotia nisella; assembly: GCA_932294315.1. NCBI lineage: Eukaryota > Metazoa > Arthropoda > Insecta > Lepidoptera > Tortricidae > Epinotia > Epinotia nisella. The sequence goes on along the minus strand of OW028698.1, from coordinate 9,950,554 downwards.
GACGACCCAAACGAGGCGCTTCGCTTATCCCGCGATAGGTCCCGCAGTAACAGCACCGTAGATATACAATAGCTTAATGCAGTTCTAGCTTCCGGTTTGATGCACTTAATACTAGTTTATGTTACTGTACATAATGAGAGGCCTTAAATCACGAGTGTGGTTTTATAAAACGAGCTTCAGCGAGTTTCATACTACACAAGTGTTTTAAGGCCTAGTTATGTACAGTTGCAGACACTACTTTATCTACACATATAATAAATCCTCAATGATGTGTTCGGGAACCATTAGAATAACCGCCATTGCGCCGCCATGACCGACTAGATGTCAAATCGTGACCAACTAGATGTCCATAACAAAATCGAGTTGGTTATGATTTGCTCCGACCACTGGGCCACGCTTCGAAATTCGAAAGTCATTACTTTAACAATATACGTACAAAAAACGTATTACGTTGTTGTTGTATTACGTACGTAAACGTAACGTGAAAATACGTACAAAATTACCTACGGCCAGAGACAGGTAATTTATTTTTATAAATTTTATTGATATAATGCTGGTCATTATTGCCAGTTTCTGAACGCATTTCAGCGGGTTTATAGTATGTGTGTAGATAAAACTAGTTAAAACACAGAAACGCGCCGCTACAATAAACTTAAGCAGACTTCGGCGGACTCGGCCGCGCATGTGCCGTGTAGAGTGGAGGGAAAATTACTTAAGATTTTGAACAAATCGACTATCATTATCCGATAAAATTATTATTTAAACAAACAAAAATTATAAACGTATATATACAATATTTATGGATGGGATTAAAACTTATAAAAAAAATAGAAATAAACAATTACAGAAACGTATCACAACTTTGCCCTTTAGGCAGGGTGCCCACCACGCAGGCAGCATTCCCGCGCTGAATAGCAATCACTATTCTTTGAGCGAGAAAGCTCCTGCGCGATGGTCACCTGTACTAAAAATGATCTAGACACGCGGCAGCGTGTCAAGCCAAGTTCAAGTAAAGGAACTGGCTAGCCAGCGCCGAGTGTAATATTACACGAACCACTTGGTGTCACTTTTGACCCTTCTATAACTCAAAACCTCTTTAACGTAAACACATAAAACTACGTGTGTTTAATAATATCCATAAGGACATCTAGAAGCCCAAATTTCATGAAGCTAGCTCAAACGGTTATAAAGATGTAAAGGTCAAAATGTCGTAAAATTTAGCACTGACTACCAGATGAACCTACCTACTTCCAGATGATCTAGAAGGATTGTGTGTCAGCGTAGGAAAAACTCTAAAAATAAAAAAAAGTTAAAAAATAGGGGGGGGGATCCCAATACAAAAAAAAAATTGTAGCGTTGGAACCGTTACAAGCTGATATTTGAAACTATCCCAATATATGCATTATTATATTTGCTATACCTATAACAGAAATATAAAAATAAATTTAAGTCAAAAATAAGTGGTGTCCCCATACAAAAAACTTGTAATACGCGCTAAACAACCGGCCAACGGTGTGTCGTCGGTGGCGCGCGGCACCACATAATTATACACAGAACAGAAGTAAATCTACATACAACCGCTCCCGAGCAACACGGAAACGCAAGAATAAATATTAAATCTCAATACCTGCCTAGTTTTCTTTACAAAAAGTAATGATATCCCACCAAAATCATAAATGTAAAAAGGAGAGCCAAGTTCAATACAAAAATGATGCTTAGCTGTGGGCTTCGCCGCAAAAAGAATGGAGTAATAATGAGTGCCAAGTTATGAAAAACCCAAATATGTATTTATAGGAACAGAATAACTATATGATCAAGTATTAAACTCTATTTCTTTGCTTTATTGGATACCTATAACAATTGCTGTTATTTAAAAATGTGAGATCTTAAAGTAGGTTAGATTTGACTTGGCCAGTTTTTATCAGAATTAATAAACTGATGTTATGAAAACTGGCCAAGTCAAATCTAACCTACTAATCTTTACGCAACCGACCAGCTGGTCTGCAGTGGAACGCAGGTCTCAAAAAGGTCTAAAGATAATTATAGTTGGGATACTGCTTTAGCAAATATATTTACTGTGGTTATAGACGACTTTATCAGCGGTGCCCTGCGCGATGAAATGACGCGAAACAAGTCTGAATACTGCACAAAATACTGGAAGGTGACCAAACTGACATAAACAAGTGAAATCAAAAGATTTTTCGAAAAACCCAACTGCTTTTTTGCAATATTATAAGCCTATGTCACTCCCACGATTAAAAGGAACCCAACGACACTTCATATGTCAAAATCCGTCAAACGGCTTAGGCTGCAAGGCGTGCCAAAAGAATAATACATACACACATACATACATACATACATACATACATATGCTCGAAAAACATTACCCACCTCTCCTTCGGCAGTCGGGTAATAAGCTTCTTATTTTTGAATACTGTAAGGTACAGTCAAACACATTTTATTACTTATGCGCTTCTGTAGCCTTTGATTCCTTACTAGCGCTTCAACCTCGCTATCTCGGTGCCGGTTAATATACGGCCATGATAATGCGTCCAACGTACATGGATTATCGGGCCGTGCATTATTTGGCTGTGCATTATCACTCTCCAAAATAGTGGACGCGGATTATTAGGTACTAGCTTCTGCCCGCGACTTCGTACGCGTATAAATTATGGATGACATGATATTCTTATGTTTCACCATACGATACCTACTACACTGATAAATTAGATTATTACGATTTCATTTCTATAAATTATGCGTGTAACAGTTCAAATCCTCATAAACTTTGTCGTCAATAATATTTAGTTATATTGATTTACTTAATCTTTATTGCAAACGAAGTACCTAAGTAGAAGAAAAATTACCAAAACCGGAATTTAAATATAAAATTTCATAATTGAAACAAATGGACCGAGGGCGAGACCCCAAAGATACTCTATATCTCCGGGTGTCTTGTCAAACTACCCCTGAGAGCCAAAGTCCTGAAGGTAAACGGGGAGGCAAGCGGGGCCGAAGGCTGAGCTTTTCGTAGGAATGAAAGGCCCAGCGTACCCTTATAGATAGCGCTCCATATGCGAGCCAGAGCATCGAAGGCCCGAGGGCGAGACTCCATGGATACTTACTATCCACAGGTGTCTTGCAAGCGAAACATGAGCCTTAAGTCCCAAAGTTGAGGGGTGAGGCAAGCGAGCCCGAAGGCCGAGCTTTTCGTATGAATGAAAGGCCCAACCAAACCAACCCTTCAGAGAGCGCTCTCTATGCGAGCCCGAGGGCCGAAGGCCCGAGGGCGAGCCTTCACGAACACTAACTAAACCCAGGTGTCTTGCAAGCGAAACCGGAGACCAAAGTCCCGAGCGAGAGAAGTCAGAAGAAGAGCGGCGAGGCAAGCGAGACCAAAGGCCGAGCTTTTTGTTGGAATGATAGGCCCAAAGAACCGTTTTAGAGAGCGCTTCCTAATATGCGAGCCCGAGGACTGACGCACACTATCTCCAAGTGTCTTGAAAGCGAAATCTGAGTTCCAAAGTCCCGAAGGTGAGTGGCGAGGCAAGCGAGCCCGAAGGCCGAGCTTTTCGTATGAATGAAAGGCCCAATACATCGCTTCTATGCGAGCCCGAGGGCCGAAGGCCCGAGAGCTAGCTCATGCGGACGCTCACTATATCCGAGTATTCATAATAATATTTCTGAATGTCACAAACGCTGAAGTTTTATACATAAAAAACCGGCCAAGTGCGTGTCGGACCACGCAAAACGAAGGGTTCCGTGCCTATTAAAAAGGTCGTATCATCACAGAAATTTTACGGCACATACGTCCTTTTCTTTGAGGAAGGCAGTTTTTCAGCAATATCTCGAAAACCTCTGAACCGATCTTGTTCAAAACAATTTTCGGTGAATGAAATTAATAAGCCCTATGTCCATGAATTTTTCCATATTTTTAAAATACACCGTTCAAAAATTAGAGGGGGGGGACAGAATTTTAGTGACTTTCGGGGCGATTATCTCCGACCCTATTCACTTAATCAAAAAAAATGCTAAGAAACCTTATATTTATTTTGAAAGGCCTATCGATTGATGTGCCACACGGGGGGGTCACAATGAAAAAAATTTGTTTGACTTTTAGTTTTATGTATGGAGTGCACCCCTAAAAAAATTTTTTTTTGTCATTTTAATTACAAAACTATGTAGCGGCTAACAAAATACACCTATCCTCAAGGAATTTTCTCGACCGATTAAGTAAAAGTTGCATCTAAATCCTCTATTCACTAAGCTTCTCTGCGTTTTTTGAAAAATATACATTTTCAAAAACGCAGACACAAAAAAATTAAAACTACAAAAAGTGCATGCTGCTGGGTTTGAACTCGGGGACGCCGACTCCGTAAGCTATGGGTCAAGCCACTGGACTAACTATCAGTTGTAGGAACACGATGAATTTTCGAATATATTGACGATATGTTACCATGGTAATGATACTGTTATAACCCCGCTCTTGCAACATTATATAGTTTCTAGTCGCCTCAGAACCTATTTTCATCCCATATTTTTCACGTTTTATCTATACATTGCTAAAAGTTTGAATGGGGTCGTTTTTACTTTCCAGTCAAGTTTATGGTTACCAATTTTCAAGTCTGTAGCTCGTACATTCAAGGAGTTCCCATACAAAGTTCAACCCCATTTTCTACCCCCTTTGAACCCTAATCTTTAAGATTTTTATAGCTTAAAACCTATCCGGGGATTCTCTCGACAGATTAGTAAAGTTTGCATCAAAATCCGTTCAGCCGTTTTCACGTGATACTCTGACAAATAAACAGACAAACAGATAAACAGATAAACAGATAAACAGATAAACAGATAAACAGACAAAAATTCTAAAAACTGTTGGAACGTGTGCTGTTATCAATTCTAAGTATCCCCAGCCAATTTTTTTTCGTTTATCTTCCATGTACAGACTTTCGACCCTCTTCAGCTTTATTATATGTATAGATTGTTACTAATGTTTAAGTACCATATGTCACCACTGTGAAACGTGGTCGCTTACTATGGGCCTCATAAGAAGGCTCAAAGTCACCCAAAAGGCAATGGAGAGGGCTATGTCGGGAGTTTCTCTGCGTGATCGCATCAGAAATGAGTCTATCCGCAGCAGAGCCAAGGTAACCCTCCGAATCGCTAAACTTATATGGCAGTGGGCGGGGCACATTGCACGTAGAACCGTTGGTCATTGGGGCGGAAAGGTTCTTGAGTGGCGACCACGTACCGGAAGGCGCGGCGTGGGTAGGCCCCAACAAGGTGGACTGATGACCTGGTAAAGGTCGCGGGAGTCCGCTGGATGCAGTTGGCGCAGGACCGGTCACTTTGGCACTCTTTGAGGGAGGCCTATGTCCAGCAGTGGACGTCTTTCGTCTGAAATAATGATGATGATGATGATGATGACTAATGTTTACCCGACTGCGGCAGAAGGAGAGTTCTGTTTTTCGAACGTATCCGTATACTTCCATACTAATATTATACTCGTAAATGCGAAAGTGTGTCTGTCTGCCTCTTCTCGCATAAACCGCCAAAACCGATTTAGATGAAATTAGGTATAGAGTTAGTTTGAGTCCCGGAAAAGGACATAGGATAGTTTCTGTCCCAGAAATCATTCCCTAAGGGCGTGAAATGGGGGGTGAAAGTTTGTATGGAGCTACCGTATAAACGAGTTCTACGCGGACGGAGTCGCGGACAGAAGCCAGTTTGTATTTCGACACGCACTTGGCCGGTTTTTCCATATAACAATTATCATTTGGATCTACCTGACGTGCGTGCGAAGCGTTTCGTGTTCGATCTGCTGCTGGTCACTTATATTGGAACTTGTTGTGGATTTAGGTACATACGTAGAATTTGTAATTATGCATATGCACAGTACTGTGGTAAATAATGACCAACTAGAAACTAGATAAGAGCGCACCGCCGACAAACTGTTCTACAGTTTGGCGATTATTTTTAAACCGTTCATGTATGTTTACATCTTTAAAACAATAAATTAAAAATATGGGGTGTCCCAAAAAGGACGTCCTTTTATAATTCCGCATCCTGCGGCACGCTCTGCTGCTAAACGGCTTGGTGGAGTTTAGCATGGCATGGGAATTGTATGTCGTTAGATTCCTCTAAGTCTAGGACTCGCAGGCAATTATTGTAGAAAAGCGGTTGGGTTTTAGTTTCCATTAAATATAAGGTAAACGTCCCAATGCTTCACACCTTACCGTACCGTGTTAGTAACTTACTACTTAATTCTAGGGTTAGTATTATGTATATTAATTTAAGGTTCTACACATTGGGGCATGCAGCTGCACCCAGTGCTTTAGCCACGGTGAGTCCCACCGGTCGGTCAGCGTGCACAGGATGGTATTGGAGCTGGCGCGCCACCGCCTCAGCAGCGAGCTACATCGCTTCCTGATGATCGCGTGGAAGCCATCGATCCGCCCCTACGCGAACATACCCGAGGCGCTGCTGTGTCGTATACCACCCTGTACGCGTTGTTGTACTGAACTCGCAGAGCGCTGTATGCCCGCTGCGTATATCTGATCCATAGGCTGCACGTGTAGAAAGACTGGCAATATGCTTTGAGCCCATGGGCCTCCGCGTATGACTCACATTTGCGCAATAAACTAATTAAGCCACCCACTGAGGGGCTCAGCAGCACCATGTCATCCGCGTAGCTGATGTTATTCACGCGCACCCCATCTATAGAACATCCCTCACTGGCACTGCTGAGCTCCTCCAGCAGTTGACACCTATTGTTTACATCTATTGTTTTGATACAAGGTTCAATACTTTTCTTCGCGTGAGCTATAACCTTACTCACAAATAATAAACAAAGAAAGCTTGTCGGTATACAGTAAACACGCGACCTAACAAACTTTTACTTAAAACAAATAATTAGCAGCTACGGTAGAAGGATTCCAGGAACCAAACCAGAGCTGGTTGATTCATGATAGTACGTATAGGATTCTTCCTTTACCTATTTGGCAGTTAGTTACAGCTACAGTAAGTATTAGCTTATCAATTCTCGATACGCGCCGAATTCCAGAACAACGTTTGAACAAACAAGTGCGGGGTGGAGGTTATCGGTCGCTTGCGTCGGCTACTATTGTAACTAACTAGATTTGGCAGTGGAAAAGAACTTGGTTAAAAAATCAAAAGGCATTGTTATACTGCGACGGTGGTAAACAGGCAAACGGTCAGCCTGATGGTAAGCACACCGTAGCCTAAAGACGCTTGCACCCCAGAAGAACACAACGGCATTCCGCGGAGAATTAAGTAGGTACCAATTTTTTTATGTATAAAACTTCAGCGTGTGTGACATTCAGAAATATTGTTATGAATACTCGGGTATAGTGAGCGTCCGCATGAGAGCGCTCTCTATGCGAGCCCGAGGGCCAAAGGCCCGAGAGCGAGCTTTTCGTATGAATGAAAAGCCCAAACCAACCCTTCAGAGAGCGCTCTCAATGCGAGCCCGAGGGCCGAAGGCCCGAGGGCGAGCCTTCACGGACACTAACTAACCCCAGGTGTCTTGCAAGCGAAACCGGAGACCAAAGTCCCGAGCGAGAGAAGTCAGAAGTAGAGCGGCAAGCGAGACCCAAGGCCGGCTTTTTGTTGGAATGATAGGCCCAAAGAACCGTTTTAGAGAGCGCTTCCTATGCGAGCCCGAGGACTGACGCACACTATCTCCAAGTGTCTTGAAAGCGAAATCTGAGTTCCAAAGTCCCGAAGGTGAGTGGCGAGGCAAGCGAGCCCGAAGGCCAAGCTTTTCGTATGAATGAAAGGCCCAATACATCGCTTCAGAGAGCGCTCTCATGCGGACGCTCACTATACCCGAGTATTCATAACAATATTTCTGAATGTGACACACGCTGAAGTTTTATACATAAAAAAATTGGTACCTACTTAATTCTCCGCGGAATGCCGTTGTGTCCAAATTTTATACCCACATCTCTTGACGTTGGTGAACTATCCTAATTCGACGTAAGTATTAAACTCAATCTATCATACATCTTTAGATGACGTATGAATGAAAGGCCCAAACCAACCCTTCAGAGAGCGCTCTCTATGCGAGCCCGAGGGCCGAAGGCCCGAAGGCCGAGCTTTTCGTATGAATGAAAAGCCCAAACCAACCCTTCAGAGAGCCCGAGGGCCGAAGGCCCGAGGGCGAGCCTTCACGGACACTAACTAAGCCCAGGTGTCTTGCAAGCGAAACCGGAGACCAAAGTCCCGAGCGAGAGAAGTCAGAAGAAGAGCGGCGAGGCAAGCGAGACCAAAGGCCGAGCTTTCCGTTGGAATGATAGGCCCAAAGAACCGTTTTAGAGAGCGCTTCCTATGCAAGCCCGAGGACTGACGCACACTATCTCCAAGTGTCTTGAAAGCGAAACCTGAGTTCCAAAGTCCCGAAGGTGAGTGGCGAGGCAAGCGAGCCCGAAGGCCGAGCTTTTCGTATGAATGAAAGGCCCAGGCATCACTTCAGAGAGCGCTCTCTATGCGAGCCCGAGGGCCGAAGGCCCGAGAGCGAGCTTATGCGGAGTTGCGGACGCTCACTATACCCGAGTATTCATAATAATATTTCTGAATGTCACGCACGCTGAAGTTTTATACATAAAAAAATTGGTACCTACTTAATTTTCCGCGGAATGCCGTTGTGTCCAAATTTTATACCAAAAAACCTGAAACACGTATTTACTCATTTATCGTTAGGAATACTGCTGTGAAGTGTTGAATGAAATAGTCTAACTAATCTTGTTTCCCCATACAAACTTTGGACCCCCATTTCACACCCTTAGGGGTGAATTTTGAAAAACGCTTTCTTAGACCCCCCTAGACCTAATAAGGAACCTACGTGCCAAATTTAGAATCTCTAAAACCAGCGGTTCTAGTGTTTTTTTTAAAACTACAACTTAGAAAAGTTGAAAAACCCCCGAGATTTTAGAAGTTAAAATTATCTATGACACAAAAAATCGCATTCAAATTGGTAGATGTGGTATCGTAGCTCCTAAACGGGAGCTACGATACCACAGACAGACACACAGACACGTTAAACTTATAACACCCCTCTCTTTTCGTTGGGGGTTAAAAATAAATCTAATTACCCTTTAACCCAAAAAATGAGAAGTATGCAAAGATTACATTAGCTTTCCGCTACCCTAAGATTGTCTAGAAGAGATCGTTCTTTATTTGGAAAAGTTAATACCTAGGCACGATTGATGAATTGCTTACTGTAAGACATAAAATGAGTACTTGTCTTAATATTGAGCTGATAAGGTTACTCGAATTACTTTTATATAAACAATTGTCTCGATGACGGTTCCGTTTATGTTATCTTATCACTAAGTCGCGGTTTAAAAAGCGTTGCGCGCCAGCCGCTCATCCACTCCTGCGCTCTACTTGTCGGCCTTCGCACGCAGACCTTGCTCTCCGCGCCACTCCCGCTGATAAACATTAAAAACAAGTAAGTCCATTTTTTTAAATGTTTTTGACTCATTTGATTCCCTGTGGCGACACGCACTTTATTAATTTAACTACTTTACTTGTTGTACTTCTTTAATTTAAATGTCTTCGTTTGGCATATGAAAATAAAACACCTAAATTCCTATTCACTAGATTCTGACCAGCGAGTCATGTCACAAAAAAAAACCGAACAAGTGTGAGTCGGACTCGCCCACCGAGGGTTCCGTACAAAATTAGAAATGTATAGTTTTCAGATGATTTTTCCCTGTACTTGTAGTTTAAGACGATATATATACTTACCAAATTTCATAGTTCTAGGTCAACGCAAAATACCTTATAAATTTTAATTCCCTTGCGACTGTCGAAACATACGTTTTTTGCAGCATAAAGTTTTTTTTTTCGCAGCTTCAAGTAAGTATATGGTTTTAATTTAAACTCGATACCTCCACGCGTTCCCTAGATAAAGGGTATTGACAGACAGACAGACGGACAACAAAGTGATCCTATAAGGGTTCCGTAGCCAAAATGGCAAAAATGGAACCCTTATAGTTTCGTCATGTCCGTCTGTCCGTCTGTCCGTATGTCACAGACATTTTACTCGAAAACTATGAGGTGTATTTGAATAAAATTTTGAGGATAGGTGTATTTTGTTAGCTGCTATATAGTTTTGTAATTAAAATTAATAAAAAAATATTTTTATTAATTTATATAAATGCACTCCATACATAAAACTGAAAGTCAATTTTTTTTTTCATTGTAAGCCCACGTGTGGGGCACATCTATCGATAAGCCTTTCAAAATAAATATAAGGTTTCACAGGATTTTTTTTGATTAAATGAATAGAGTCGGAGATAATCGCCCCGAAAGTCACTAAAATTCTGTCCCCCCCCCCTCTAATTTTTGAACGGTGAATTTTTAAACTATGCAAAAATCATGGACATAGGGCTTATTATATTCTTTCAGTGAAAATTATTTTAAACAATATCGGTTCAAAGGTTTTCGAGATATTGCTGAAAAACTGGCTTCCTTAAAGAAAAGGACGTAAGTGCCGTAAGATTTCTGTGACGGTACGACCTTTTTAACAGGCACGGAACCCTTCGTTTCGCGTGGTCCAACACGCACTTGGCCGGTTTTTTCCTTTTAAGGTATAGAACCCTAAAAAGCCGCAAATTTGAAAAATAACTCATGCTGGTAACACGCAATGCATAACGACGTAATAGGTAACTGATAGCTTATTTCATAAGTAAAATGGTTTCCATATAAATTACCAAGTTAAAAAAATTAGCTGCATGGCCGTGAAATCTTTAGTTACAGGTGATTAAAATAAGTCAAGTTAAAGTACAGCACGTACATCCAAATGTTTAGAAAAAACGGTTTTTGATTTAATTTTGGATTCCTGAAACATTGTCTAAAACCTAGTTGTTTTTGATTTGAATCAGCCGAGCCGCCGTCCCCGCTCATCGCAACTCGCGCCACAGCCGACTCCCGCCGTCGTCCGTCGCTGCAGCCTGCTCCCGGCGACAGCCGCTCCTGCAACTCTTCTCTCTTCTTCCACAAACGAACCAGTAAGTTACACACAACATTGAATAATTAAGAAATAAGATGGTATAGGCCGTGTCATGAAATGGACCCAGCTCGAGCGGTTAGATCGGTTCCCCAAACTAGTTTATTCCTTGTAGCAGAATTCCATTCGCGTTTTTTTAAGTAGTCGATTTAATTAATATATTTCCCCTATTGATTATTTTTCTACTATTTCAGATTCCCATGTGTATAAACTGAAATGACTTGAAATATTTATTTACAAAAACATGTTACATAATAAATACAAGTCGTTGGGTCCTGAGCTAGGATTCCCTGTGGTGCAGAGAGAAACTGATCGTTTTCCAGACCTGTCTCTTTCTACCTACTTGTTTTTTTAGGGTTCCGTACCCAACGGCAACGGGTAAAAACGGAACCCTATTACTAAGACTTCGCTGTCCGTCCGTCCGTCTGTCACCAGGCTGTATCTCAAGAACCGTGATAGCTAGCGAGTTGAAATTTTCACAGATTATGTATTTCTGTTGCCGCTATAACAACAAATACTAAAAAACCGGCCAAGTGCGTGTCGGACCACGCAAAACGAAGGGTTCCGTGCCTATTAAAAAGGTCGTATCGTCACAGAAATTTTACGGCACTTACGTCCTTTTCTTTGAGGAAGGCAGTTTTTCAGCAATATCTCGAAAACCTCTGAACCGATCTTGTTCAAAACAATTTTCAGTGAATGAAATTAATAAGCCCTATGTCCATGAATTTTTCCATATTTTTAAAATACACCGTTCAAAAATTAGAGGGGGTGGACAGAATTTTAGTGACTTTCGGGGCGATTATCTCCGACCCTATTCACTTAATCAAAAAAAATGCTAAGAAACCTTATATTTATTTTGAAAGGCCTATCGATTGATGTGCCACACGGGGGGTCACAATGAAAAAAAAAATTTGACTTTTAGTTTTATGTATGGAGTGCACCCCTAAAAAAATTTTTTATTGTCATTTTAATTACAAAACTATGTAGCGGCTAACAAAATACACCTATCCTCAAAATTTTATTCAAATACACCTTATAGTTTTCGAGTAAAATGCCTGTGACATACGGACAGACGGACAGACGGACAGACGGACAGACGGACATGACGAAACTATAAGGGTTCCGTTTTTGCCATTTTGGCTACGGAACCCTAAAAACCGGCCAAGTGTGAGTCGGACTGGGGCTCCCATACAACTGACATGATTTTTTTGCTGTTTTTATAGATAATGGTACGGAACCCTTCGTGCGCGAACCCTTGTTTTACAATAAGCATATGTTAGTAGGTAACTCAACCTACTTTATAAAAAATAAAATAAAATAAAATTTGTTCATTTCGGACAAAATTCGTATGATTATTCGTTAATTTATGAATTACATAACACTTAAGATATGTTAGTAAAGTATTATATTATAATTTAGTGTAAAATACACACAATACTTTACTTGTTGTATTCCTTTAATTTAAATGTCTTCTTTTGGCTTACGAAAATATAACACCTAAATTCCTATTCACTAGATTCTGACCAAAAGTCATGTCACAAAAAAAACCATACAAGTGCGAGTCGGACTCGCCCACCGAGGGTTCCGAACCAAAGGCCGTGCCAGGATAAGCTAAGTGATGCTGCCCCCCTCGAGTTTGGGCTTGTAATTTGGTGTGGCTTTACATTAGTAATTAATGTGCAAAATTTGAGCACCCTAAACTTTATAGTTTTTGTTTAAAAAAAAAGAAATATGAATTTTCTTTGATAATTTTTTTCTAGCCATCCGATTTCAGCGTTCTTCACATATATTGTACATTTACTAAAGATGATTATATGACATAATAGTAAATTTCGATGCTAGTGCGGAAAGTATGTCATTACGTCACGAGGACCGAGATATCTTGCCACGAGCCGTAGGCGAGTGGCAAGACTCGGGACGAGTGAAGAATGACATTTCCGCACGTGTATCGAACGACGTTTTTTAATACAGTTGCGAAAAAATAAGAAAAACAACAAGTAAGGAATTCTAAATTTTTATATTATTCATTCTGTAACATCCTTGTAATACAGTTGGAAAATAATTAATTTTAATACAGTTTAAATACAGTTTAATACAGTTCTATCTTATTTATTTTATATTAACATAATAATTAATGGTACAATTTGTACAAGGAAAAGTAAAAAGCACTAGTGCGCGAAAACCAACTTTCCGCACGCTAAACAGCTAGGTAAAGTAGCACTTTTTGTGCAACTGTATTAAAAATTATATTTTCGATATGTCAAAGAAAAATAAATAAAAAAAGCTGACTAAAGTTTTCAGTTTTTTTTTATTTACTTCCTGGTTAGCGACCGCTCCATATTTTTTACCGTGATACAGCCGCCATCGACCTTATATTCCTCTTACGCCCCTCGTTAAACAATGTACCTACTATGGATTCCCTTGCGACTGTCGACATATAAGTTTTTTGCAGCATAAACAGCCATATCTTTTTTATGTTAACTTAAAAGTTTGTTTTTTTCGCAGCGTCAAGTAAGTATATGGTTTAAATTTAAACTCGATACCTGCACCCTAGATAAAGGGTCTTGACAGACAGACAGACCGACAACAGAGTGGTCTTATAAGGGTTCCATATTTTCCTTTTGAGGTACGGAACCCTATAAAAGCCGCACTTTTGAAAAATAACGCATGCTGGTAACACGCAATGCATAGCGACGTAATTAGGTTCTTATAACTGGTAGCTTATTTTGAGGTGGACTCGTTTTCCACACGGCTTAGCCCATCACTAAAACTTCACGCCGCGCCGGTTTTGCCACAACACTGGTTTCTACGACTACTACGAGGTCGCGCGCGTCGGCCGAGTCGTTAGTCCGAGCAAGACACCTTTAGAGCACGGTCACGTCACTCGTCCTTAGCTCCGCCACTCTCAGCGTTCCGCGCAAACATCGCGAATACCATTTTAGTGTTAGTTCTAAGGTTTTAACACGTATCGTCATAATAAATGAGTGTGAACTATATTAGTGGGTTTCAATCTTAATCACACAAGACAAAACCCACAATTTCATATTTAGGTAAAATGGTTTCCATATAAATTACCAAGTTAAAAAAACCGGCCAAGTGCGTGTCGGACCACGCAAAACGAAGGGTTCCTTGCCTATTAAAAAGGTCGTATCGTCACAGAAATTTTACGGCACTTACGTCCTTTTCTTTGAGGAAGGCAGTTTTTCAGCAATATCTCGAAAACCTCTGAACCGATCTTGTTCAAAACAATTTTCAGTGAATGAAATTAATAAGTTCTATGTCCATGAATTTTTCCATATTTTTAAAATACACCGTTCAAAAATTAGAGGGGGGGGGACAGAATTTTAGTGACTTTCGGGGCGATTATCTCCGACCCTATTCACTTAATCAAAAAATATGCAAAGGAACCTTATATTTATTTTGAAAGGCCTATCGATTGATGTGCCACACGGGGGGTCACAATGAAATTTTTTTTTTTGACTTTTAGTTTTATGTATGGAGTGCACCCCTAAAAAATTTTTTTTTTGTCATTTTAATTACAAAACTATGTAGCGGCTAACAAAATACACCTATCCTCAAAATTTTATTCAAATACACGTTATAGTTTTCGAGTAAAATGCCTGTGACATACGGACAGACGGACAGACGGACAGACGGACAGACGGACAGACGGACAGACGGACAGACGGACATGACGAAACTATAAGGGTTCCGTTTTTGCCATTTTGGCTACGGAACCCTAAAAAGGATTTTCAGCTGCATGGCCGTGAAATCTTCAGTTACAGGTGATTAAAATAAGTCACGTTAAAGTACAGCACGTAAATCCAAATGTTTAGAAAAAAGGGTTTTTGATTAAATTTCGGATTCCTGAAAAATTGTCTACAACCTAGTCGTTTCTGATTTCCAGCCGACTCCCGCCGTCGTCCCCGCTCATCGCAACTCGCGCCACAGCCGACTCCCGCCGTCGTCCCCGCTCATCGCAACTCGCGCCACAGCCGACTCCCGCCGTCGTCCCCGCTCATCGCAACTCGCGCCACAGCCGACTCCCGCCGTCGTCCCCGCTCATCGCAACTCGCGCCACAGCCGACTCCCGCCGTCGTCCCCGCTCATCGCAACTCGCGCCGCAGCCGACTCCCGCCGTCGTCCGTCGCTGCAGCCTGCTCCCGGCGACAGCCCGCTCCTGCAACTCTTCTCTCTTCTTCCACGAACGAACGAGTAAGTTACACACAACATTGAATAATTAAGAAATAAGATGGTATAGGCCGTGCGTGTCATGAAATGGACCCAGCTCGAGCGGTTAGATCGGTTCCCCAAACTAGTTTATTCCTTGTAGCAGAATTCCATTCGCGTTTTTTTATTATTAGGGTTCCATAGCCAAAATGGCAAAAACGGAACCCTTATAGTTTCGTCATGTCCGTCTGTCCGTCTCTCCGTCTGTCCGTCTGTCCGTATGTCACAGGCATTTTACTCGAAAACTATAAGGTGTATTTGAATAAAATTTTGAGAATAGGTGTATTTTGTTAGCCGCTGCATAGTTTTGTAATTAAAATGACTAAAAATAAATTTTTAGGGGTGCACTCCATACATAAAACTAAAAGTCAACATTTTTTTTTCATTGTGAGCCCACGTGTGGGCACATCAATCGATAGGCCTTTCAAAATAAATATAAGGTTTCTTAGCATTTTTTTTTGATTAATTGAAAAGAGTGGGAGATAATCGCCCCGAAAGTCACTAAAATTCTATCCCCCCCTAATTTTTGAACGGTGAATTTTAAAGATATGGGAAAATTCATGGACATAGGGCTTATTAAGTTCATTCACCGAAAATTGTTTTGAACACGATCGGTTCAAAGGTTTTCGAGATATTGCTGAAAAACTGCCTTCCTCAAAGAAAAGGACGTAAGTGCCGTACGATTTCTGTGATGATACGACCTTTTTAATAGGCACGGAACCCTTCGTTTTGCGTGGTCCGACACGCAGTTGGCCGGTTTTT
The DNA here is from genome assembly GCA_932294315.1 of Epinotia nisella. Classification (NCBI taxonomy): domain Eukaryota; kingdom Metazoa; phylum Arthropoda; class Insecta; order Lepidoptera; family Tortricidae; genus Epinotia; species Epinotia nisella. The sequence continues at coordinate 9,934,527 of OW028698.1, read as the reverse complement.
TGTCTTAGTCGCTTTAATTAATATATTTCCCCTATTGATTATTTTTCTACTATTCCAGATTCCCACTTCTTGATAAACTGAAATGACATAAAATATTTATTTACAAAAACATGTTACATAATAATAATTACAAGTGGTTGGGCCCTGAGCTAGGATTCCCTGTGGTGCAGAGAGAAACTGATCGTTTTCCATACCTGTTTCTTTCTACCTACTTGTTTTTAGGGTTCCGTACCCAAAGGGTGAAAACGGGACCCTATTACTAAGACTTCGCTGTCCGTCCGTCCGTCCGTCTGTCTGTCACCAGGCTGTATCTCAAGAACCGTGATAGCTAGAGAGTCGAAATTTTCACAGATTATGTATTTCTGTTGCCGCTATAACAACAAATACTAAAAAACCGGCAAAGTGCGAGTCGGACTGGGGCTCCCATACAACAGACATGATTTTCTTGCCGTTTTTATAGATAATGGTACGGAACCCTTCGTGCGCGAGTCCGACTCGCACTTGGCCGGTTTTTTTTTACAATAAGCATATGTTAGTAGGTAGTAACACAACGTACTTTACTTGTTGTATTTATTTAATTTAAATGTCTTCTTTTGGCATACGAAAATATAACACCTAAATTCCTATTCACTAGATTCCGAATAGCGAGTCATGTACAAAAAAAACCGGACAAGTGCAAGTCGGACTCGCCCACCGAGGGTTCCGTACAAAATTACAAATGTATAGTTTTCAGATTTTTTCCTGTACTTGTAGTATAAGGTAAGGTCAACGGAAAGTGCCCCATAATGTTTGATTCCCTTGAGTGTCGATTTTGCGGCATTAAACGGCTGTGTCTTCTTTTAACGTTAACTTATAAGTTTTTTCACAGCTTCAAGGGACTGTAGATTTTAGTAAGTATATGGTTTTAATTTAAACTCGATACCTCCACGCGTTCCTGAGATAAAGGGTCTTGACAGACATACAGACAGACCGTTCCCTTGTTTCTTTTTGAAAGGCTGCAAATTTGAAAATTAACGCATGCTTGTAACACGCAATGCATAGCGACGTAATAGGTATTTATAACTGACAGCTTATTTCTTAGATACAATTGTTTCCATATATTTTTTTGACCAATTAGGTACCAAGTTAAAAAGTTTTCCAGCTGCATGACCGTGAAATCTTCAGTTACAGGTGATTAAAATAAGTCACGTTAAAGTAGGTACAGCATGTACATACAAATCTTCAGAAAAAAGCGTTTTAGAGAAAATTGTCTACAACCTAGTCGTTTCTGATTTCCAGCCGCCGAGCCGCCGTCCCCGCTCATCGCAACTCGCGCCGCAGCCGACTCCCGCCGCCGTCCGCAACTGACTCCTCCTGCTTCAAAGAAAGAAAAAACCTCAGCCATGGCTTTGAAACTCTCGGGTGAGTCATTTTACACATACAATAATAACTAGCTGTGCGCTCTGGCTTCGCTCGGGTGTACTAATGAAGCACATGAACCCAAGCGTCGCTCTACGCCAAATCTCCCTATTGTCTTCTGTCTCTTTAAAAGACTCTCTTTGTCTTCATAATAATTAATAAGTCACTCACAAAATTAAATGATTACGAAATAAGATGGTGTAGGCCGAGTCACAAAATGGACCCAGCTCAGCATGATACTAGCTTTCACTTTTTGTACAATTTTTCAAACATTAAAACAAAATGTACTATGAACCAAAACTTGTGCTGACTATTTTAAACCCAAAAAAACCGACCAAGTGCGTGTCGGACCACGCACAACGAAAGGTTCCACGCACAACGAAAGGTTTTACGGTACTTACGTCCTTTTCTATAGGGAAGACAGTTTTTCAGCAATATCTCGAAAACCTTTGAACCGATCTTGTTCAAAATAATTTTCTATGCAAGAATTTAATAAGCCCAATGTCCTTGGTTTTTATTATCGAGGCATTAGAGACGTGTTCAGACATTTGTAAGCACTTTGGCCGCTCCAATATATCTGATGGTGACTGTGCCTGCCTACATACATCCGGCACCTGATGTTTACTGATACATCGTTTGCTCGCGACTCCGTCCGCGTGAGCCTCCGAATAAACCTCCATACCCGATGTCTTCCATTTGGGGGATGGTTTTTGGAGTAAAAATACATATGTTACCATATGTATGTATATAAGTCCTTTTGTGGTAATATAATAACTCCTATGATTTGATCCAGGTTATAAACTATTTAGATGTGCCAAATTTCATCAAAATCCGTTCAGTATTTGCATAGTTAAGCAAAACCATCCAAACGTAGTATATTAGCGTGTTTTTGCGTGTATTTAGTAGGTGTCCTTTTAACCGGACTATCGTAAAAGGTTAAGGCGTAGAGTGTCTACTTAAAGTGCCCCTTTAAAAACCGTGTTTCCGACGTGACGCGAACCCGAAGAATTTTTGCATCTAGTTGTTTTAGGGTTCCGTACCTCAAAAGGAAAAAAAAACGGAACTCTTATAGGATCACTTTCTTGTCCGTCTGTCTGTCTGTCTATCTGTATGTCTGTCTGTCAAGACCCTTTATCTCGGGAACGCGTGGAGCTATCGAGTAAAAATTTAAACCATATTCTCAGGTCTACACGCTACATTACACACACAACTACATAGAGTACTTATTGCAAAAGGGACGGAGTGAACGAAAGAGTCTACGTCATTTTACTGCACGATTTTATAGATTTTTCGAAAACTAGATGAAGCAGCCAGAAGAAATATCTGATAATGTTCAAATCAATCAATCAAATCGTTTATTCGTAAAACATAGGTTCGTATACAGAGGTGTTATGAACATTTACAGGTCTCCCTATGTCTTCGCCATAAGGCATACAAATAGTCATCACATAAATATGTATGCCACAAAAAATGAGAATATATTAAATAATCATATTAATCATGCATCATGCTTATGTCAAATTACGCAAAATAGAAAAAAAAATGTTTACCTATGCTGTTATGTTATATTATATGTCTATGTCTATTAAATATTCTTGTACGGAATAGTATGCTTTTAGTGCCAAAACTTGAAACATGCTTTTTAAAATTTATTCTTCAAAAGAAAAGCCTACGAATAATATTCAATCTTAAAAATAGGGAATCCTTAAGAGACATTTTTAGAAGCAATAAAATTTTAACTTTGACTTGTATCTACATACTAAACATTTGTGTATTTGTCAAGGAACGACACGATATTTTTATTAAAAAAACCGGCCAAGTGCGTGTCGGACCACGCAAAACGAAGGGTTCCGTGCCTATTAAAAAGGTCGTATCGTCATAGAAATCTTACGGCACTTACGTCCTTTTCTTTGAGGAAGGCAGTTTTTCAGGAATATCTCGGAAACCTTTCATCCGATCTTGTTCAAAACAATTTTCGGTGAATGAACTTAATAATGTCCATGAATTTTTTCATATTTTTAAAATACACCGTTCAAAAATTAGAGGGGGGGGGGACAGAATTTTAGTGACTTTCGGGGCGACTCACTTAATCAAAAAAAATCCCGAGAAACCTTATATTTATTTTGAAAGGTCTATCGATTCATGTGCCACACGTGGGCTCACAATGAAAAAAAATTTTTTAACTTTTAGTTTTATGTATGGAGTACACCCCTAAAAAAATTTTTTTTAGTAATTTTAATAACAAAACTTTGTAGCGGCTAACAAAATACACCTATCCTCAAAATTTTATTCAAATACACCTTATAGTTTTCGAGTAAAATGCCTGTGTCATACGGACAGACGGACAGACGGACAGACGGACAGACGGACAGACTGACATGACGAAACTATAAGGGTTCCGTTTTTGCCATTTTGGCTACGGAACCCTAAAAAGTGACTCCAACCCTAATTTGGATCACTATCAAATTTACCTTATCGCTAAAGGACAATATAGCTGAAATGTCTGGATTGTGTTATGTCTTTGTAACTACATAGACATGAATGCTAAATGCCTCTTTGGCAAAACGTCTGGATCTTAGAACGTAACAATTTAAAATGATCTAGCAGCAAAACATCTTTATCTTCGAATGTCTTTATTTCTTTATAGACACAAATGCTAAATGGTTCGGTAGCAACACGTTTGTATCTTAGAACGTCTTAATTACTAAACAGACATGAACGCTAAACAGTCAAGAAGCAAAAAGTCTGGATTGTGTTATGTTTTTATTTCTAAATGGAATAACCGCCAAGCGACCCATTAGCAAAACGTCTGGATTTCAAATGTTAAGTATACATAGAAAAATCCAAATATAAGTTAACACAAATTAGCAGTAAAGGAATTACTTCCAATTTTATTTTTAAGTGTGATAGGATAAACCAATGTTTTTAGGGGGTATGCGTTACTAACAAATAAAAATGACAGAATATCCATATTAATATTATACCTAACTTATAAGCCTTGCTTAAACTTAAACCAGACGTTTTGCTACTAACTCGTTCTGTGTTCAAGTCAATCAAATAATTTTACTTTCGACGAATTGGGAATTCTAATTATATAGACTATTTACATTTCATGACGTTTTGCTATTAACTCGTTCTGTGTTTATGTCAATTAAATAATTTCACTTTCGGCTCATTAGATATTCTAATCATATGGACTATTTATATTTTCAGACGTTTGGCTACTTATTCATTCTAATTCTTAGCCATCCAGCCAAACTGTCTTTTTGCTGACTGAATATTCTACTTTCATGTCGTCGCAGCAAATTAGGGGGTCACTATCAAATTTACCTTATCGTTAAACGACCATTTCAGCTAGATGACATAAAATTTAAATACACAGTCAGCATATAGTCAATTCAGCTGCGACGACATGAAAGTAGAATACTCAGTCAGCAAAAATACAGTTTAGCTGGATGGCTAAGAATTAGAATGAATAAGTAGCCAAACGTCTGAAAATATAAATAGTCCATATGATTAGAATATCTAATGAGCTGAAAGTGAAATTAGTTAATTGACATAAACACAGAACGAGTTAATAGCAAAACGTCATGAAATGTAAATAGTCTATATAATTAGAATTCCCAATTCGTCGAAAGTAAAATTATTTGATTAACATGAACACAGAACGAGTTAGTAGCAAAACGTCTGGTTTAAGTTTAAGCAAGGCTTATAAGTTAGGTATAATATTAAAGGATATTCTGACATTTTTATTCGTTAGTAACGCATACCCCCTAAAAACATTGGTTTATCCTATCACACTTAAAAATAAAATTGGAAGTAATTCCTTTACTGCTAACTTGTGTTAACTTATATTTGGATTTTTCTATGTATACTTAACATTTGAAATCCAGACGTTTTGCTAATGGGTCGCTTGGCGGTTATTCCATTTAGAAATAAAAACATTACACAATCCAGACTTTTTGCTTCTTGACTGTTTAGCGTTCATGTCAGTTTAGTAATTAAGACGTTCTAAGATACAAACGTGTTGCTATCGGACCATTTAGCATTTGTGTCTATTAAGAAATAAAGACATTCGAAGATAAAGATGTTTTGCTGCTAGATCATTTTAATTTCTTACGTTCTAAGATCCAGACGTTTTGCCAAAGAGGCATTTAGCATTCATGTCTATGTAGTTACAAAGACATAACACAATCCAGACATTTCAGCTATATTGTCCTTTAGCGATAAGGTAAATTTGATAGTGACCCAAAATTTGGCCCAAATTAGAAAAAGTTCACTATCCAGAAAAACATTATTTAATTTGTTCAATTTACAGTTTGAAATTACGAAAAGTTTTTGGGCCAAATTTTCTGCCGGTGAGTGTTTATTTCTAACATATAATTAGTACTTAAGACCTCGAAGAAACTTTAAATCAATTTACCAGTTTGCTGTTGAACTTGCTATCGGCACGAATAATGAAAAACCGGCCAAGAGCGTGTCGGGCCACGCTCAGTGTAGGGTTCCGTAGTATTTCGTCCGTCACAGTAAGTGTCCCCATTTGCTATTTGTTACATTCATTGTGATGTTGTAGAAATTACAGGTACAATAAACACCTGCTTATACGGTTAAATTACAAACTTAGTTCAGAAATTATTTTGTAATTTTTTTCAAAAACTATTCAACCTATCAAGTTCAAAATAATTTTCCTAGAAAGTTTTTATAAAGTTCTACTTATGAGTTTTTTTCATATTTTTAAAACTTATCGTTCAAAAGTTAGAGGGCGGGACACATTTTATTTTACTTCTGGAGCGATTATCTCCGAAAATATTAACATTATCAAAAAATTATTTGAGCAAACCCCTATTCATTTTTAAATACCTATCCAACAGTATATCACACGTTAGGGTTGAAATGAAAAAAAAAACACTCCCCACGTCGTGACGTATAGGGGAGGTACCCAAATAAAAAAAACCCTTTTTATTTTACCACTTTGTTGGCGTGATTGATATACATATTAGTACCAAATTTGAGCTTTCTAGTGCTAACGGTTACTGAGATTATCCGCGGACGGACGGACAGACAAAGCGAAACTATAAGGGCTCCTAGTCGACTACGGAACCCTAAAAAGAACACTAATTTTAAAAGCCCGCTGTCTTGAGGTACACGCCATGTTGCTGTGTGTGACCTCAACTCTGATATACGCACCTACAACTTGTTTATAAGTTATAAATTATAACACTAGCTGCCACGCGCGCGGGCAAACCCGCGTGATAAAATATAACATAATTCAAAAGTCCATTCTATATAATGTTGACAGAAATGTTGAAACTGGATGAATAAATAGTTCCGGAGATTCCCCCTACATACTAACTAACAATCTCACGGATTTTTAGGGTTCCGTAGCCAAAATGGCAAAAGAGGAACATAGTTTCGTCATGTCCGTCTGTCCGTCTGTCCGGTTGTCCGTCAGTCTGTCTGGCCGTCTGTCCGTCTGTCCGTATGTCACAGGCATTTTACTCGAAAACTATAACGAGTATTTGAATAAAATTATGAGGATAGGTGTATTTTGTTAGCCGCTTCATATATTTGTAATTAAATGACAAAAAACAATTTTTTAGGGGTGCACTCCATACATAAAACTGAAATTCAAAAAAAAAAATTCATTGTAAGCCCACGTGTGGGCACATCAATCAATTGGCCTTTCAAAATAAATATAAGGTTTTTCAGCAATTTTTTTGATTAAGTGAAAAGGGCTCGAGATAATTGCTCCGAAAGTCACTAAAATTGTGTCCCCTCTCATTTTTGAACGGTGTATTTTAAAAATATAAAAAAAAATCACGGACATAGTGCTTATTAAATTCTTTTACCGAAAATTGTTTTAAACAAGATCGGTTCAAAGGTTTTCGAGACATTGCTGAAAAACTGCCTTCCTTAAAGAAAAGGATGTAAGTGCCGTACGATTTCTGTGACGATACGACCTTTTTAATAGGCACGGAACCCTTCGTATAGCGTGGTCCGACACGCACTTGGCCGGTTTTTTCTTTTCATAATATCCTACTAATATTATAAATGCGAAAGTTTGTACGTTTGTTACTCAATCACGTTTGAACGGCTCTACCAACTTGGACGAAGTTTTGCACGAAGATAGTTTACCTATAGCCTGGATTAAAATATAGGATAGATATTATCCCGGGTCCACGCAGACGAAGTCGCGGGCGGAAGCTAGTTAAGTAGTATAGAAATGCGTAAGTTTGTGCGTTTGAATGATTGTTACCAACTTGTAGTTGTGACCTCTGTAGCCAGCCTCACACACACACATACGTGTGTCTGTGCACGTGCACAAATACTACTACAAATGCAAAAACGTCTCAAATCAAAAGTAATTTACCTGTACAGTGCTACGCGGCATCTCGTAGCTGGCTCTACGAATATACGCGCTACGCTCGTAGCTGCCGATTGATTTGCTCGTTCCTGGCAGTGGAAGTGCTAATCTCCTAGTCCTAATATATTAAAGAGGAACAGTAGGTGAGCTTGTAGCTTAGTAAGTTTGTATGCAGGGGGTAATCTCCGGAGCCGGTTATCCGATTTAACCCATTAACCCAGCCAGTGCATGCATTGGCCTTTATGGATGGACAAAGGCTATATATTCTATCCCGTGGGTTTGCCTACGTGCGTTGCAATACGCGGGCGAAGCCGCGCGGGCAGCTAGTTCTTCAATATGACTCGTTCTATTCTTAATTTAGTTATCATTATAAAACTTTTTAATAGTTATAATAGTATATCGCAACACGTCTTTATTCCTTTAGTTAGTAATAAAGATGTGTTACGATATACTTGGCTACGTTGGCTTCTACTAACTATCTGACGCTGACTGTACACTCGAGTTCTCCAATATCTATACAGACAACCTTTCAAAAATATCTACACATGTGTCTTATGTCAGTAGTAACAAAGCCTGTGTGTACAGATATTTTTGAAAGGTTGTCTGTATAGATATTGGAGAACTCGACTGTACCTATCAATATACCATATGGCGTTCGTTTTTTTCCGCCCTGTATAAGCTTCGCTCAATTCACGGCAGAGAATCGCTACGCGCTACGCTCGTAGCGTATCCAGTACGTAGCGGCCGCGGCTACGGCGTAGGCGCCGGCTACGCGGGCTCCTGGCAGTGCTGCAGTGTTAATTAAAAAAAAAAACCGGCCAAGTGCGTGTCGGACCACGCAAAACGAAGGGTTCCGTGCCTATTAAAAAGGTCGTATCGTCATAGAAATCTTACGGCACTTACGTCCTTTTCTTTGAGGAAGGCAGTTTTTCAGCAATATCTCGGAAACCTTTCATCCGATCTTGTTCAAAACAATTTTCGGTGAATAAACTTAATAAGCGCTATGTCCATGAATTTTTTCATATTTTTAACATACACGGTTCAAAAATTAGAGGGGGGGGACAGAATTTTAGTGACTTTCGGGGCGATTATCTCTGACTGTATTCACTTAATCAAAAAAAATCCCGAGAAACCTTATATTTATTTTGAAAGGCCTATCGATTCATGTGCCACACGTGGGCTCACGATGAATTTTTTTTTTTTGATTTTTAGTTTTATGTATGCAGTACACCCCTAAAAAAATTTTTTTTAGTAATTTTAATTACAAAACTTTGTAGCGGCTAACAAGATACACCTATCCTCAAAATTTTATTCAAATACACCTTATAGTTTTCGAGTAAAATGCCTGTGACATACGGACAGACGGACAGACGGACAGACGGACAGACGGACATGACGAAACTATAAGGGTTCCGTTTTTGCCATTTTGGCTACGGAACCCTAATGATTTATTCGTTTTCTAAGGAATTAATTTTTGACATGCCGGTGTCCCTTTTTAAGTAAAAATAATACCTGCGATAAGGGGCACCGCTCTCCCATGTGCAGGTATCGAGTAGTACAACAGTGTTAAGTTACTCTCTCTATACTATACTCTGATACTGGAATGATATATTGTAAACTGTTTTGAAAAAATTATACCTCGCCGAGTTTTTTACGCCGGTTCATGCCCGGTGGTAGTTTATCGACATTAATAGGTGCATGTAATATGCCTAAATTGAAAAATCAAGAAATCACTTTGACTTTGACTTTTATAATGAATATTAGCTATTACGTTACTATTTGTAAATGCCTGCACAGAGTGTGTTAACCCGCCGCGCGTTGCTTGTGTCGCAGGGCCGGCGTCCGCGCTGCTGCTGCTGGCCGCGCTGCTGGCGGCCGGCGCGCGCGCTGGACAAGTCACCACGGCGGAGTGCAAGGCGGACGGCAAGTGGGGGCGAGTCCGTCGGTACCCGGTGGACAGCGACGCCACTGAGTTAGTTATGTATAGTTGCCGTTTAACAGGTGTGGAACAACGAGCACTAACCGGCCTCCCCGCACTCACAGGGCTGTCGCTGTCGGACAACAAGTTGCGCGAGCTGCCCGTCCTCGACGAGCACGTGTGCGCCAACTTGACCGCGTTGAAACTGTTCACAAACCAACTGACAGAGATTAACGCTGGGGCCTTCTCAGCTTGTGCAAAATTAGAAATACTACATTTGAGTGACAATCAGATACACTTTATCCACCACTCTGCCTTAACCGCATTGACAAATTTGAAACATTTATACTTGTATAACAACAAGATCAGGTTTATACCTGATCAAATGTTTTCGAACAACGGCAAGCTTGAACGGTTGTGGCTATACGGCAACATGCTCTCCCACCTGCCTCCGGAGTTCGCCAGCAGGCTGAAGCGCGCAGCCCCCGGCCTATACGAGTTTATCTTCTACGATAACCCGTGGCAGTGCGCGTGCCTTATCGAGCTGCTGGCGGATGTCCGGCGAGCAGGTGTGCATGACTACTATACACATAAATACGACGGACGTGCGCCAGTGTGCGTGTACACCGGCGCGGTCGCGTGCAACCGCGTGACCGGGCTGCTGGGGGGGAGGGGGGGCTGCTAGCGCGCGGGCTCGCGTGACACACACGTATCTGTAGTCTCTATTCATCATCATTATGTCAGCCTCCCCCAAAGAGTGCCAATGCGACCGGTCCTGCGCCACGCACAATCCACCTTGTGGGGGGGGGGGGCTACACACGTCGCGCCTTCCGGTACGCGGTCGCCAATCGAGAACCTTTCCGCCTTAACGGCCATCGGGTCTACGTGCCACTTAACTTTAGCGATTCGGAGGGTGCTGCGGGATAGCCTCATAGCGGTAGTCTCTATTGTACATAGTAAATTCATTTGTATACGACTAGAGTGTAAAAAAATCGTACTACCCGCTTGTCGATTCTATGGGTATCACATGCTAGTGGATCAATAGATTAGTAAATTACTTCGTAGTGTATTACTTAGAATTTTCTGTGATGACACATTTTACACAATAATAGCGATGCCCCTTAGTAAACCGGTAAACGGGTGATCCTGTGGTCGTGTAGGCGGCGCGCGCTCAACTCGCTTGCTGTTGTTTGCCAACAAATGGTTTGGGATGAACCTGCCTTTGTTAACATTCAGGTAATAGCTCATCTGGTCGCGTTTATCACCTCGCAAAGACAAGATAAGCATCCATCTCTATACCAAGTAGTGTCGGAAGGAGATGAACGCGTTACCTTGTCTCTGTGACGCGCTAAGCGCGACCAGCACGCGTCCGAGTTCGACTCGCGCATGCGTGACCGCGGTATTGCCGACGGTGTTGCGCCTCCCTCTCACGTACTCCTTGCGTTAACCCATTCAAGGACAATGAATCACATATGAGGAAAAATGCTGCTATGTGCTACGGCGTAGCATACGTAGCGTTGTTGCTTGGCTCCAAATGTTGCACTCGGCAATATTTTTCCGCTTTGTAGCAAAAATCTCTCTCATAGTAACATATTCACTGCCAATAATCGCTACGCTCTACGCTCGTAGCCGTTCCCGTGGTTTCGCTAATATGTAGCGGAGAACGACTACGGCGCAGGCGCCCGCTAGTCAGGTTCCCGGCACTGAATATGTTGAGCGAGCGATTGTTCCTGAATGAGTTAAGGTGTGCTTCTGTTGTCGCCCGCCGAAGGCTTCGTCTGTCGCGGCCGCGGGCGGAGACGGAATCATACCTTAACCCACTCGAGGCCACGCATCGCTACGTGTGCTACGGCCTACGGCGTAGCGCGTAGCAGCGTCTATCCGCTCTGTAGCATCATGGCTCATATATGAGTCATTGGCATTGAATGGGTTAAGAGGGAGTCTAATATCGCAGGCAATGTCGCAGCTGGGTTAGGGGCCATGAGTTTTGCATCGACGCATTACTTCAAAATAAACGACAATAATGTCAGTACAATGTTGTCCTTGTTTGGTTTATTATGAAGTTACGCGACGGTGCGAAATTCTTGGTGACGATCCCAAATCAGTTAGCACGAGTCGAGTACAGACGCGGGAGTCAGCGGGGTAAATGCGGGGTGGTGGGGGGTGAGGGGGGGGGGGGGGGACGCGCTGAGAGGGTTCTGTTGGCGTTGGATTGTTGTCCTGTTGGTTGCTGTCGGTGTGACTTGTTGTGTGTCAACTGTCAAGTTGTGGCGCATCGTGCGGGGAGGCATCTGCCCGGGGGTGTATCGGACTGAACGTACTGGATTTAAATTAAACTTGTATTTGTCGCGCGCTCTTGATTCCGCGAGTCATGAGCCAGACAGACGGAGAGCGCGCAACAAATGATAATTTGATTTCAATGCAATATGTGCAGTCATGTTGCATATTGTTTTTACTATTCAAAGGATTTTTATCTATTATGTATCAACTTAGTTAAGTTTAGTTGTAGGTTTTTCTATTACAAGCTTTTCTATATGTCTGTAGGATTATTAAAAATTGTGTTGAACTTTTTATGTAGAAAAATATAATAAATGATTTTTAGACAACTTAGTCTTTGTTTAATTTCGAAAACATCACACCATAGATACCTCCCTACTTGGTGAACGATATGCATAGCTTACCTCAATGCAACAAGATTAGGTCTACTAAGGTAAACGTCCCAATGCTCGTCATTTTACTTCCAATAATGCACAGCTTGTCATCTTTATTGCTATGAATTAAGAATCAGGAGGCTAACTATTGGGCAGTGTCGAGCTTTGTGACAGTTACCTTAGGGCTTAGGGTGGTATTCCACTACTCCAATATCTTTGTCTAATGTGCTTTAGATCAAAGAAATGAGATAATTCGATCAATTCATATGAGAAACTATTACTACCTACTACAAAGACATTCGATCAAAAATTGTATATAGAAATTGGACAAGTGGAATACCACCCTTACAGTCCTAAGACGAGAGAGACGATCTATCCTGCGGGTCTAACGTTCCATACGTACGTTAAGTAGATCTAAATGTCATGTTAGCTACGGGCGGGCGCGCCGACTCGGCGGAGGAGCGCTCTAGGAGTAAGTGTTAGGTGAGTATCGTGAGTATCCAGCAGCGCCGTGCGAGGTAACAGCGCGGTGTGCGAGGGAAACAACCTACTGGTAGGAATTCTGATAAAAACTGGCCAAGTCAAATCTAACCTACTTTAAGATCTCACATTTTTAAATAACAGCAATTGTTATAGGTATCCAATAAAGCAAAGAAATAGAGTTTAATACTTGTTCGTAATGTTATTTTGTTCCTATAAATACATATTTGGATTTTGCATAGAACTTGGCACTCATTTAGATCTCCATTCTTTTTGCGGCGAAGCCCACAGCCAAGCATAATTTTTGTATTGAACTTGGCTCTCCTTTTTAGGTTTCCGTAGTCTACTAGGAACCCTTATAGTTTCGCTTTGTCTGTCCGTCCGTCCGCGGATAATCTCAGTAACCGATAGCACTAGAAAGCTGAAATATGGTATTAATATGTATATGAATCACGCCAACAAAGTGGTAAAATAAAAAGTGATTTATTTTATTTTATTAGGGTACCTCCCCTATACGTAACGTGGGGAATGTTTTTTTTTTCAATTCAACCCTATTTAATATGGTATTTAAAAATAGGGGTTTGCTAAGATTATTTTTTGATAATGTTAATATTTTCGGAGATAATCGCTCCAGAAGTAAAAAAAAGGTGTCCCCCCCCCCCCCCCCCCCTCTAACTTTTGAATCATAAGTTTTAAAAATATGAAAAAATCTCAAAAGTAGAACTTTATAAAAACTTTCTAGGAAAATTATTTTGAACTTGATAGGTTGAATAGTTTTTGAAAAAAATTACAAAATAAATTCTGAACTAAGTTTGTAATTTAACCGTTTAAGCAGGTGTTTATTGTACCTGTAATTTCTACAACATCACAATGAATGTAACAAATAGCCCATTTTTTTAACGCTTAAGTGGGGACACTTACTGTGACGGACGAAAAAGTACGGAACCCTACACTGAACGTGGCCCGACACGCTCTTGGCCGGTTTTTTACATTTATTATTATTATTTATTTATTCAGATAACTTAGATCCAATGGTAGGTAAATACAAAATCTTACAAAACTCTTGTTAAAACGAAACACTACATTATAAAGAGCTTAAACATAAAATTATTTACAATGCACAATGCCTGTCACCAACTTGATGAGTGCCAATCTATTTTCGATTGGCAATCATCAAATTGCTGACACGAAGATATACGGGGGAATCAGGTTTTGAAGCAAACATTCCCAGAATTTTATTGGAGCTGCTCCGCATTCTACGCACCAGCGATGCGGTTCTCTTCCGTAAAATGGCGTCAAACCCATCCGTGTGAGCTTCGGCAAACATTAGTGATGCGCTACAGAAGCGGGGTAGCCCCAACAGCGCCCTAAATCCGTTGTTACGAGGGCGACACTGAAAGTCTTTAGAACTGGCCACTTGTAATAAATATAATAAAAATATAAGTTCAAAATTTGAAAATGGAACTCTTTCTTAATATTTTTGTGTACGAATTCCACTCGATTGTCATTTGTTTTACGATTTGGCGGCAAATTGAAAATTGTGTGTAGGTACTACGTGAGCATGAATTTAACGCGAGAAAATTTTCGAGCAATGATTTTTTACGACTTTCGATGTAATTTAAGTCAACAAGAAAGTTATGATAGACTTCGATTGGCCTTTCACGATGAAGCCCCATCTCGTGCTACTATTTACAACTGGTTTAATGAATTTAAACGTGGCCGCACTAATCTCACTGATGATCTGCGGCCGGCCTTCTACGGCGACTACTGAAGATAACATCAGTGTTGTGCGGCGTATGATAGAGACTGACAAAAGAGTAACCTATCAGCAGATTCGTACAAGCTTAGCCATTGGTATGAGTCAAGTCCACAAAATCCTCCATGAACATTTAGCGGTGAGGAAGCTTTGTGTCCGGTGGATACCTCATAATTTGACAGAAGCCCAAAAAGTCCGTCGTGTTGATTGGTGCCGTGAAATGGGTCAAAGATTCAACGGAGGTGACTCAAATGCTGTGTTCGACGTAGTTACGGGTGACGAAAGCTGGATTTACTGTTATGATCCTGAAACTAAAAGACAGTCTGCTGAGTGGGTGTTTCCTTCCGAGGAGTTGCCTACTAAAGTGAAGAGAGGTCGAAGTGTGGGAAAAAAGATGGTGGCCTCGTTCTTCGGAAGGACTGGTCATTACGCAACAATTATTTTAGAGGATCAAAAAACAGTTACTGCGAAGTGGTACACTAACAATTGTTTACCACTTGTCTTGGAAAAAGTTCGAGAAAAACGGCCTCGCAGTAGGATCCTGCTTCACCACGACAACGCCTCATCGCACACCGCCAAGCAAACGATCGACTATTTGGCGACGGCAAACGTGGAATTACTGGGTCACCCACCTTATAGCCCCGACCTTGCACCTTGTGATTTTTATTTATTCCCAAAAATTAAAGAAAAACTTCGAGGAAAACGTTTTATGGACGCCGACGAAGCAGTGGCTGCGTTTCAAAAGGCCGTCGAAGAGACCCCTAAGGACGAGTGGGCAAAGTGCTTTTCTCAGTGGTTCTATCGAATGCAGCGATGTATTGATGTGAAGGGAGGCTATTTTGAAAAGATATAATAAAAGTAATAAGTTGCTTGATTGCTCAGTTTTTGATTTTCTAAGAACTTTCAGTTTGACCCTCGTATATTGGACTTCGAGGGCACTAAGCGATTGTTGAGTACAGTTAAGCCACAGGCTGCTCGTGTAAAAACTCTGACAGTACGCTTTGAAAAGGGTGATCTTTACTTGGGTGGAACAACGAGCACACGGGCCAACATGTTGCTTCTCACCGCCAGTGCCCTGCGTTCTCTTTCAATGTCCATTTGATCCTTTTTTTGTGTCAGTCTAATTGTTACATTTATATGTATTTAACAGTTACATATATGCACCTCAATAATTTCAGTGAAATTTTACTTAATGGCTTATATTAATGATGATGATTATATTGTATGTTACCTCTCCCTTGAGTAGCTCCCGCATGAGGAGCTGCTCGGTCCGAAGACACATGTCTTTGAAAGATGTAGACTTCAGGAGCAGGGTTCAGCAGTGCGTACACAGATATTGGGGAAGGTGATTGTTTAAGACCTAGAAATGGAAACAAAAAATTTACTTAGTGCTTAGCAGTACTTAGAAATATACATACACAGACCAATTTATTCTGAACAACTCCACCCAAATATTTCAAAATATAGCCTGTTTATGCAATTGGATGAAATGCTTCCTCTTTATAATCTTGACATCAGACAGGCAAAATCTATCGGCAACCTCAAATCCCTTCTTAAAGAACATTATTTGTCTCTCCCCTAACCCTGATTGTATTTTTTGCCTGACTGTTTATGTATCATTATATTTGTGTTTGTGTTATTTGTATATATGTATGATTGTGTGTGTATGTTTATATATAGAGGTATTTATGTACGTTTATTTTTATAATTTCTTGATTTTTGATTAATAATAATCTCTGCACCACCTACTGCATAATCTAGTTTTATCTCTTTCTCCGATACCCAAAGGTTGTCTGGAAGAGATCGCTCTTCAGCGATAAGACCGCCTGTTGTCTACCTCTACCTACATGTTATTGTATTGTTTCTCTCTGTAACTGCTTTGTTTGTGTGAGGTGTGCAATAAAAAGAGTATTTGTATTGTATTGTAATATTGTTATAGTTAGACTATCGTTTCCTTTGAATATGGTACCTGACAACAGCAAAAATAAATAATTTTTACATTATGAATAAACATAGCTGGAGCCACAAACGAAAACAGCTGTAGCATTTGAAGAACCCAGACGCGGGATAGATCTTAACATATTTAAATTAATTCGGGGTAAAACATACAACGGCCAGGTATTGAGACGCATGAGTGCGTGTGTCCCCGATAGGCATGTGTGGCGTAGACTGCGGCCACGGCTGCTCGCCGAGCCGCGCAGGCGCACCACTGCTTGGTAGGGCATCGATGACGCGTGCAGTGCATACCCTCAATCTCATAGCCGAAAATTTTGATTTGTTTTCGTGTTCTCTGAATTAATTCACAAAGGCAGCATTGTTCGTAATATGCTTTAGGAGTACCATGTAAACAAACTATACTAATATTATATTCTAACTCATGTTTAATGTTAAATAGTTACACTATTATCTTAGGTTCAATGCCTGTAAAAATAGTTGTAAGTGTGGATAATAAATCATCATCATATCAGCCGAAAGACGTCCACTGCTGGACATAGGCCTCCCCTAGAGAGTGCCAAATTGACCGGTCCTGCGCCACCCAAAATAAATAAATAAACATCAAATAATACATACAGGGGTCCCAGAGATGCGAGAAAAGGCTCCGTAAAGTTTATACTCATGAATGTTGAACAGTTTACAATTGGTTCTGAGACAAGCGCGGCAGCATATCATTTGAGGACTGACAGAGTATTATGTCCATGATGAAACACTTGATTTAGGTATAAAACTAATCTGATTAGCTAGGATTTGGATTGCAGCCAATGCAAAACATGAATTTATGTTATGATTATGACTGAATGCGTTACATGACATTTCTTCGGTGGTGCTTCGGCACTCTGCGGGGCTAGCGCAACTGACGCCGCACCGCGACGCGAGTCGAGAAAGCTCTACCCCCCTTTTTCTAATTTGTACGGTGCGAGTGAGATAGGGGACTCCTTATTATTACTTTACTCTTTGACGCTTAGTCGCGCGAGAAGCGACTGAGCAGCAAGTTGTGCTAGACGTGCTGTAAGTAACACAATGTACTTTGTTAAGCCCGTTTTAGACGGTCGCCAACACGCCCCTCCGACCGAGCGACCTTGGTCGGCCCCGACCGTTGTAGTATGAAATTTTGTTGGAAACAACTGTCTGTGTGTTTGTGAATAAATGTATTTTCTTTCTTTCTTTCTTTCTTCTTTACACGGTCGGTGCGGACCAAGGTCGCTCGGTCGGAGGGGCGTGTTGGCGACCGTCTAGCAGACCTTTTATATGTGGTTATATGTTTAAACCCGTGTTAGAGTTGTCGAAATGGATTTCGAAGAGACGGTCGTCATCTGTGAGCTTATAAGGAAACTCAAAAGAGAAAAAAAGCGAAAAGAATACTGGGTACACCCCCTTTGGAGTGACAGAAAATATTATACGACTGATTTCATCCCATGCTTTAATTTTCAAATTAGAATCTGAATACTCTTTCAGCTTTTTATCGTAAATTGCTGCTCTTTTTTCAACAATAACCCTAGTTATTCTACTGTGACACAAACCACCACGTTTCCTAAAAAGGACCAAGCAATCGTCATCGATGCTTTAGAAAACGTACAAATCAAAGATTATGCTCAAGCTTTAGGAAGAATAATCGACCCATCTCAAATCCGATTTTTGTCAAGAATATCAAACAATAGAATTTGTATCTACGTTTCTTCGAAGTTAATCGTAGATGAGATCATTGACAATAAAAAGTATGTCACAATTCAAAATCAAAAACTACCCATCCGACCGTTGATCAGCAGAAACAAACGTATCATAATATCTAACGTGTGTCCCATTATACCGCACACCGAAATAGAAAAAAAACTGATAGAAATGCATATCACGCCACTGTCACCCATCTCTTTTCTGCGTGCTGGTCTCAATGAAACGGGCTACAATCACATTCTAAGTTTCCGAAGACAAGTTTACGTAACTCCTGAAGATTTCACCCGACTTCCAGAAAAAATATCTATTGATTTTGAAGAAACGAATTACTGGATTTATTTCTCATCCGATACAATGACTTGTTTCATATGCAAAAAAGACGGTCACGTAGCATCTAAATGCCCTGATAACACTAACGACAAGAACGTTTTGAACCAAAAAACACAGGAGTCTACGGAGACACAAAAATTCAAGCGTCCACATCCACCCACTGAATCTTCGACTACTACTGATTTCATGGAGTCCGAAACAACAAAAGAAGACTGTATACCTAGCAACGAAAACAGTGATGAGGACTTTGATAACTCCTCCTGGTCCAGCTCGGACGAGGTTTACATATCCAAGAGTGGAAAGAAACTCAAGAGAACGCCGCATAGTGATCTGGATTCAACTGATTGGGACCTACTGGAAAACTTTATAGCCGATCCCTGTAAAACGTACCCACTGTCAGGAAAACAAGTTAAAGAATATCTCGGACGCACATATGGAGTTAAGGACATATCGGAAATCACTTACAGTTACACAGAAGAAATTGATGCCCTGATTGAAATGTTTACAGACTTGATACCTAACATCTCACGTCGTAGTGTTAAGAGCAGACTCTCACGTATTGTAAGTAAACTAAAGCGCTTATCTGGTAAGGAAAATCCCAAAACAAATAAGTAAGTCACTTTTAGATAGATACACAATATATATTTATACTTATATATATATATATTTATATAAACAACTTATTTATTTGTGTAATTTTATTCCATGGATTTGACTAAAAGTTTCAAGCTTAATATTATGCAATGGAACTGTCAAAGCCTAATACCAAAATTAAGTGATTTGGATTCATATCTACATAATGAAAAAATACACATATGCTTTCTTTCCGAAACTTGGTTAACATGCGAAAACCAAATTAATTTTACAGGTTACTCTGTCTTTAGAAAGGATCGAACAGATGGATATGGAGGTTTAGCGATCCTGGTCCATCAATCTATAAACTGTACTCTCAAAATCCTTCCAAGAAATCATGATAATATTGACCTTTTGTGCCTTGAAGTCCACAATAGCAATAAACTTCAACATATCATAGGTGTCTATTCTCCCTCAAATGTCACAGTAAGCGTTGGGGACTACCAGGAGCTTTTCAGCCACTTTTCTGAGAAAACTCTAATAGTCGGCGATTTTAATGCTCATCACACGGCGTGGTCATACACAACTAACACACGGGGTAGACTTTTATCAGACACTAGCTTAAAACATAATTACATTTTTCTTAACAATCGAGACTTTACCCGTTGCGCTAAGCTAAATGATAGTATAGTGTGCACATCACCTGATATTTCCTTTTGTAGTGCTGATCTCTCACTCGACTTTGATTGGAACGTCACTAACGAATCTTTTGGCAGTGATCACCTTATTATTTCTATTAAAACATTAGACAGTACTCAAATTAGCCCCGAATTGAAAAGAAACATCAAAAAGGCCAACTGGGTAGAATATACCCAACACATAAAATCTGCATGTGAGGGATTGGATTTCAGAGACAATGTACAAAGTAACTACGATAAACTCATAGAGACAATTGAGGAAAGTGCTAACAAAAACATCCCTTATATTAAAGTCAGTATTAACCCTAACAAATTCAAGCCAAAACCTTGGTGGAACCCTGATCTATCGAAGGCAGTAGCGGAACGAAGATTAGCTCTTAAGCACTTTAGGAAATTACGCACGGTTGAAAATTACTTAATTTACAGAGAAAAAGTAGTTATTGCTCGAAAATTAATAAAACTTGCAAAAAGGAATTCCTGGCAACAGTTTTGTGACAGCATAGACTGCAATACGCCCAGCAGTGAGGTTTGGAGGAAACTTAGATGGCTTAAAGGTTATCGTAGTCCTAAAGATTATTTACCAGAAAGTACCGCAATTTCCTTTGTAACAGAACTCACTCCTGATAGTGTTTCCTTACAGCCCCTAGATTTTAAAACTAATGGTTCGAACCCCCATTTTTTTACACTTTCAGAACTAAATCTGATTCTTAAAAGAGTAGATACTTCGGCTGGTTTAGATACTATTACATATTCTATGATTAGCCACTTACCGGATAATGCAAAAGAATACCTCTTACATATATTTAACATAATTTATAAAAAAGGTGAGATACCAGAGCAATGGCGTAGAATCAAACTTATTGCCATACCAAAAAGAAATACCGATACTCTTAAGTATCGTCCTATCTCACTTATTAACTGCCTTTGTAAGATTTTTCATTTAATGATAACCCGTCGCCTTGAATATCATTTCGAAAGCAACAAATTATTTAATGATAGTACCTTGGGTTTCCGCCGTGGACTCTCATGTCAGGACAATCTTGGTAGGTTTATTATAGACACAGAAACTGCTTTTATAAACAAAGAATACGTCTTATGCGCTTACGGAGACATAAGTAACGCTTATAACAATGTGGCAATTGAACCCCTTATATCCACTTTAGTTGAATTTGATGTGGATCCGCTCCTATGTGGATATGTAAGAGAATTTCTAAAAGAAAGATTTCTGATATATAGGCTTCGGGATGGTAGGGAAATAACAAGAATATGCAGACAGGGTTTAGCTCAAGGTGACCCAATGTCACCTATTCTATTTAATATAGTAACAATTAAGCTATGCAACACACTCGTTAAGACAGTTAAAATTTCACAATATGCCGATGACTTCGCTTTGTATTGTATAAACCAAAATATTGATTTTTGTGCTAATGTCATTCAATCAAGTCTTAACATCTTTATATCAATGTTAGAGGAAATTGGATTAGAAATTTCTCTCTCGAAGACTAAACTCTGTATTTTCACTAGAAAATACAAAGTGCCTGTTATTGGTCTACAAATAAATAACACTGTAATCGAGGTTATAAATTGTACAAAGTTTCTGGGTGTTTGGGTGGACAGCCGCTTGAACTGGACTCGACATGTTTTAGAAACTGCTCAAAAATGTATTTCATACGTTAATATCCTTAGTTCCATAAGTAGTTCAAAGTGGGGTGTCCATCCAATTCACTTAAGGAGACTTTATATAACATTGGTGCGATCTCGACTTGATTACGGATGTATCATTTTTGGCAACGCCAATTCTAGGCTCCTCCAGAGGTTAGACGTAATTCAAAACCAATGTCTTCGCCTCTGTGGAAGCTTTATTCGCGACACTCCAATTTTTACAATGGAAAGCGAGCTTTGTATTCCACCTTTAAATTTTCGAAGAATCTATTTAAGTGACAAATATTTCCTGAAACTTTCTTCTAGAACATCCGATTATCTGAGGAAACAAATAGAAGCATTAGACAACACATTAAATTCGGGCGCAAGATATTGGCGCAAAAACCAACTCCCACTTTTACTTGAGAGTTTCAGAAAGTATTCCAATCTACCTATGTCACAATCTGAGATCTTGCCCCTTTTTTTACTTTCCTGTGACGTTAAAACACTCCCCTGGGATAAAATCATAACGCATAAAGTGAACACTATTAATGAACCTAAAGCTAAACTACCCACTCACGATCTAAAACAACGTTGCGAGGATATGATACAAGTGCAGTTCTTAGATCACATTCATATTTACACTGACGGGTCCAAAACAAAACACGGTTCTAGTTGCGCTTTTTACGATGAAACTGCGAATTTTGGAGCTAAATTTCTTATTGAAAATCCATGTATACCCATAATGGGAGTAGAATTGGCAGCAATTAATGAAGCAATACATTACTTAGAATCGACGCCACACCATAAAATTGTAATCTTTACAGACTCGAAGAGCAGTTTACAACATTTGTTGGGAAGTGCTAAGGGCGGCAGTGTCGGTAGATACGAAGCTTACCTCATTATTAAATGTATCCATAGATTGATACGTAACGGGGTTGAAGTTCGTCTACAATGGATCCCTTCACATGTGGGCGTCAGGGGTAACGAGGTGGCAGACTCACTCGCAGCCGAGGCTCTGCAGAGCGGCATACCTCTCGACACGGTACCTCACTATACTGATCATCTTCCAAAAGTGAAAACCGACAATCATATTAAATTTAAATCCTATTTCAATGAGTGCTCTCAAAGCAAAGGTATCTGGTACAGAACCATTGTAGACGAACCACCACGCGTGCCTTGGTTTGCCTCACGAAACCTAAACAGAAAAGAATTAGTTATTTGCTTCCGAACCCGAACTTACCACATCCCACTGAACAAATTTAACTACATCATGAAAAAAAGAGACGACCCAAACTGTACACAATGTGACAAAGAAGAGGACCTCCTCCACTTAGTTCTAGAGTGTAAAATCAACGAACAATCTAGGTTGGATCTTTTAAAAGAAACTGGGTGCTCTGCGGGGGATCTCCTCTTCCTCTTCCATCAAATCTTAGGCTCAGGGTTCACTACCGAACACAGTGGTACTGTTACCGATGCGCTCATTAGGTATAAGTTGAATTTATTATTTAAATAGGGTGTTATGCTAAAATAGTCCTTAATGTATAGCCTTAAGGTTTATAACCTAAAACGGTCATTTTTAATGCAACCCGTTACTAGGCAAGGGAAGGCAGTCTGCTGCTAACCGCGAGCCTAATCACACTATACCCGCTGTGACATTACCGTAAATATTTTACCGTGTCTTTTTCAAAATATACCAAGTCTTCGTGATACAAAGTGGTTTTCTTCCTTACGGAACCCCGTATAGTCTACAAAGTGGTCTTCGAACCGGATTCATGTACCACACGCCAACCAAGATCGAAACGCGTAAAGCGAAAGCGCGTCGTGAAGAACATGAAAGGAAGCTTCTAGAAGACAAACAAAGGATGTCCGAGAACGGTGAGAGGAGTGAGGCACCTAATGGTCAAGATTTCACAACAAAGTTGGACATTTTAATGCAAAACCCGCTAGAAAGTGTTAATAAATTCCTAGCCAACACAAATAAAGTTGAGGGTAGCATTAAGTCGGAACCGTTGCCGCACGGAGTCCATAAAAAAATGCCTCATGTTTCGAGTGCTACCAGAGCTTCTAGCAGCAGGGGCTCAAAAATGTCTTCAGCAAGGCTGCCAAGCAAAAGGCCGCTATTCAGATGGAGATCATCGACAAAACTCTCGATGCCCAACTAGCAGCACTCAGCGACGAAGAAGATCAGGAATACAGTTCACAAATGGATCGAGGGGATTTTCCTCAACGCGAAGTGGCAGAATGGGTGGAACATCAGAGTAACTACGAGGAACCGCAAGATAATCAGCACAAAACCTTGGAGAATGACCTGAAGATGGGTGAGTTGCCCCAGCATGTGCCACAGCTGACGCCCGCGCCCGGCCCAGCGCCACGCGCCGTCACGCCCGCGCCCGCCCCGGCGCCCGTGCCGGCTGCCCCGCTGCCGCCGCCCGACGCCACCGTCACTGCACTCAACGGTGCAATTCATGTTTTAGCTGAAGCGGTAAAGAATATCTCCACTGCTAATGTCAATAGTGCACCGAACACCAGTTTACTCAGTCGACTCAGTACCCCAAAAGATTTACCAGAGTTTTCTGGGGACTATTTAGAATGGTTGCAATTTAAACAAGCATATTATGAGTCGACCGATTTATGTCAATTCACGGACAAAGAAAATCTATGGAGGCTGAGAAAATGCCTACGCGGTGCCGCTAAGGATGCAGTCAACGCTTTGTTTATAAGTGCCACGTCGCCCGAGAAAGTCATGTCGGCGTTGGAACTACGTTATGGTAATTCTGACTGCATCATTTCCCGTATTTTGTACGACATTAAGAAACTACAGCCACTGCACCACGACTACCACAAGGATATTATCACGTTTGCATTGAAGGTGCAAAATTACATAGAAGCCGTACGAGCAGTTGGTCAAGAGGAGCATCTACAGGGAGTACACATTGTATCCATAATTTTATCCAAGCTCCCAACAGTACTAATCTCCAAGTGGTCAGATTACAGCTTTAATTTAATTAAAGAGGGCATAAAACATAGATTAGTCATTATGTCTGATTTCCTTAACGACGAGGCCGTTAAGATTTCTACCACTGCAAGTATCTATACTACTACTGCAAGATATGAAGGATACAAACACAAACCCGTGGACACTAACAATGCACGTACCCATACAATATTAATGGAGTCAGAGGATCAGCACTGAATTTACTTAAGTCTTACTTACATGGTAGAATACAAAGGGTCGAAGTTAATGGACAGCGATCACCGGGGTCATTGGTCTCGATGGGTGTACCGCAGGGATCAATATTGGGGCCTTTCTTGTTCCTTATCTACATAAATGACTTGCCATACCTCGTAAAGACCCACCATGATATAGTATTGTTTGCAGATGACACCTCACTTATTTTCAAACTCATAAGACAGCAACAAACTTGCAATGATGTAAACAATGCTATTTCTAAAGTAGTAAATTGGTTTAATGTTAATAATTTATTGTTAAATGAGAAAAAGACTAAATGTATTAAATTTGTCACGAATCACGTTAAGCACGAGCAAGGGAGTGTCTTTGTGAAGGATGAGGAATTGGAACTAGTTGATAGTACAGTTTTTCTTGGTTTAACGCTAGATTCTAAGCTCCAATGGGGTCCCCATATTGCTAATCTCTCGAATAGACTGAGTTCTGCAGCATTTGCAGTGAGCAAGATCCGTCAATTAACAGACGTGAAAACAGCTCGATTAGTATATTTCAGCTACTTCCATAGCATTATGTCATATGGTATTTTATTGTGGGGCAGTGCTTCAGAGATTCATTCGATTTTTGTTTTGCAGAAACGGGCTATTCGGGCGATATATAAATTGAACCATAGAGACTCACTTAGAGATAAGTTTAAAAATATTAATATAATGACATTACATTGTCAATATATCTATGAAAACCTTCTGTATGTACATAAAAACATTGCCAATTTTAGGAAAAACTGTGACATACATAATATTAATACTAGAAATAAGCATAAGCTCGCGGTGCCCACCACTCGGCTCCAAAAAATTAAAAAATCATTCATGGGTAATTGTGTAAGGTTTTATAACAAACTTCCAGGAAACTTAACTGAGTTATCTATTAATAAATTCAAGAACTATGTGAAGCGTAAACTTATCTCGAAAGCTTATTACACAAGACTACATGAATGATAAAACTCCATGGAACTAATTTTGACTGAATTTTTAATCTATTATTTTCGTAATATTTTGTTTTTTGACATTAGATTGTTTTTCTAGAAATGTTCTACTAGTATTTTTTATACAATTTTTTATCATATATATTTTATTCTTTATGTTTAAAAATTACTCTAAAAAATTAACTGACGATTTGAAAGTGCTTGTTACTAGGCCTACTTGAATAAAGATCATTTTGAGTTGAGTTGAGTTGAGTTGAGTTAATGCATTCCGAGGGAAGCGAAAAAATGTGTCTATTCTGCCATAAATCGGTACATAAGTTAACTGATTGTAAACAGTTCAAACGAGCGCTGCGCAAAGTACGGTGGCAATTCGTCAGAAAAAATGGCTTATGTTATAAATGCCTATTATGTAAACACGAGCGAGAATCATGCCGCGCGCCTGCGTGTGATAAGGATGGTTGCGGCGAAGCGCATCATCGACTTCTGCACTACACGGTAAACAAGACCGAAGGACTGCTTACGTCATCGTCATCGGCCCCTTCCAGTTCTCCCAGCTGTTCAGCTACGAATGCGTTAGTGCAGCATGACCTTGAACCCGACAGCGTTCCTGAGACTTTGACGCATATTAACGCGAGTGATAAAAAGGTGTTATTAAAAGTAGTACCAGTTTGTGTGCAGGGACCTAACGGTACGGTGAATAGTACAGCGCTACTCGATGATGGTTCTTCGGTATCATTAATAAGTGCGAATCTCGCGCAACGCGTTGGTTTACATGGTCACTCAGAGACACTACGCGTTTGGTGATAATGAACTTGTGTGCAAATCGACAATAGTAAAAGTGGACCTTAAAGGTATGGACAATAAGGTTTATAATGTTAAAATGCGTTGTGTTAACGAATTAAGTTTACCATTGCAAACATTGTCTGTTTTAAAATTGGTGGATTATGCTTACCTGACAGATATAAAACAGAATTTGTGTACTACCGATTCAAAACCCGAGTTGTTAATAGGTCAGGATAATCACCATCTTTTGTTACCTATACAATTGAAAGTAGGAAAGTCAAATGAGCCATTCGCTACTCTCTCCCCACTAGGCTGGAGCGTTCATGGGAAAGTGTGCGTGCCGCGGACTGTCCGTTCGTCCGGACGCCGTCCGTCTGTTAACGTCCATACTAACCTATTCATTGCAGATAGTACGATGGAACACTATACTTCGGACGAGTGCCCTTTGAGAGAAATCCACGAGGATGTAAGGCGCTCGTTTCTTTTAGATTCCATAGGGGTGACTGCGCACGCGCGCCAAAACGCCGATGAGAGCCGCGCGGTCGCGCAGCTGGAGCGCTCCGCCGAGCTCATCGACGGCCGCTGGCACGTCGGCCTGCCGTGGAGAGACGAACACTGCACTATGCCCGACTCCTATCCCAGTGCTCTTAATAGGATGAAAGGCATCGAAAAGAGAATGGCTAAAGACTCCGGTTTTGCTGACAGATATCGAGAGCGCGTCCGTCATTTGTTTCAAAATGACTACGCAGAGGAACTGTCAGACACTCAGGTGAGACCTAAAACATTTTATCTTGCTCACTTTGGGGTAGACAACCCTAATAAACAACGTCTTAGATTGGTCTTCGACTCGGCAAATAAGGTAAATGGTTATTGCCTAAACGATTACCTACTTACAGGACCCGACTTGCTGTCATCGCTGTTTGGTATTATGTTACGTTTCAGGGAAAACAAAATTGGAGTAACCGGTGACATCAGAGATATGTTTCTACGGGTTAAAATTCGCGCCGAAGATCAACACGCCCTGAGATTTTTATGGAGGGACAACCCTACCGATGACCTAAAGACGTATATAATGTCATCTTTAATTTTTGGAGCAAATTGTTCTCCATTCGTCGCTCAGTTTGTAAAAAACTTAAACGCAAGTCGTTTTGAGTCGACTATGCCGGAAGCTGTTGATGCTGTTCGTAACTCGCATTATGTAGATGACTACATAGACAGTTTTCCTGACGAAACCACGGCCATAAATATGGTAAGAAATATTAGTTCAATACACAGTGCCGGCGGTTTCGAGATAAGGAACTGGACTAGCAACAGCCTTGCAGTTCTAAACAGCGTGCCAAAAGAGACCTTAGGCACAGCGGCCGTAAGGTTTAAAGTCGACCAGCAGCACGAAGGTGAGCGTACTCTCGGGCTAATTTGGTATCCCGCCGATGATATGTTGGCTTTCGATATATCATTAAAGCGGATTCCCGAGCGTATAATTAATGGAGATGAGCGCCCTACGAAACGCCTTATGCTTAAGGTAATTATGTCCATTTTTGATGTCCTAGGATTTTTAGCTCCATTCACCATCCAAGGTCGTATTATGCTGCGAGACACCTGGCGATTATCAATCGGCTGGGATGATTACATACCAGATCATATTTATAACAAGTGGAGACAGTGGATTGATCTTTTAAAGGTAATTAATAACATACGCATACCTAGGTGCTACAGCTCAGCCGCGCGCAATGGAGAGAGGGACAGCCTAGCGGAGGCTACGTGCGCGAGCAAGACGCAAGAATGCACAGGTACTCCGGGTAGCAACTCCGTAGCCAGGTCGTCCCCACCGCCAGCCGCATCACTGTCGGCGCCCATATCGGCTACGCATCGCGCTACGAATGGCTACGACGGCGTAGCGGCTACTACCTGTGCTACGACCAGTTTGGTATATGATAATTTACAGTTACATTTATTTAGTGACTCATCGTCCCAAGCAATGTCAGCTGTAGGCTATTGGCGCTGGAATAATAAAGGAACCGTTTATGTTTCGTTTATCGCCAGCAAATGCAGGGTCATGCCGGTTAAACCATTGACAATTCCAAAGGCCGAATTACAGGCTGGAGTCTTAGCCGCAAGACTGGCTAATACAATTATAAACGAACATAAACTCATTCCTCTGCGGCGTTACTTTTGGTGCGACTCCACAACAGTCATTCATTGGATTCGCAACAAAAACCGTACGTATAAGACGTTCGAGGCGAACCGCTTGGGCGAGATTGACGAGCTTACCCGTGTAGACGAGTGGCGGTACATTTCAACAAAGCTTAATGTTGCCGATTTAGCTACACGGGAGTCTTTCAATCTGAGCCTGCAAGATGAGTGGTTTAAAGGACCGTCATTTTTATACAACGACGAAAGTGTATGGCCTAAAGATGTAATCTCAACGGGTGACCCAGTGGATTGCGTAGCAATCGTGCAGGAGCACGACGGGCCTGCGTGCTTGCCTGTGCCGGACCCTCGGCGCTTTTCTTCCTGGCTTCGCTTGACCCGCGCTGCAGCTTCGGTGCTAAAGTTCATCGCTAGGTGCAAAGGTCAAGCGGCCGAGATTGACTGCGCTATGGTGGAGCGTGCCGAGGTATTGTTGTTAAAACATGCTCAACTTGAGTCATTCGGAGAGGACTTAGCAAGGATTCAAAAGCAAATGGCCTTGCACCGCAGCAGTAGGTTGATAAAATTATCCCCAATTCTAGATGAACATGGACTTCTCCGCGTTGGAGGGCGCATTGACGCCGCAGCGGACGTGGGCCTGGACGTCAAGAGACCTGTGATCCTGGACGGCCGACATCCGGTGGCTAAGATCATCATTCGGCATTTCCACGTCAAGGCTGCCCACGGAAGTCAAGAGACCATCGTGAACGAGATCAAGCAGAGGTACTGGGTACTAAGACTTAGACCTACTGTCAAACTCGTGGCGTCACGATGCATGTTGTGCAGAATATTGAAATGTAGGCCTCAGGTACCACGTATGGGCGATTTGCCGCAAGCTAGACTGGCGCACCATCAGCGACCATTTTTTCACTGCGGGCTAGACCTATTTGGACCGATGGAGGTCGCGGTGGGTCGACGAAGAGAGAAGAGGTATGGCGTATTATTTACGTGCTTAACAGTCCGAGCGATTCATATCGAACTGGTTAACTCGCTGACAACCGATTCGCTCATCATGGCGTTGCGGCGTATGGCGGCACGGCGAGGCTGGCCGCGCCACCTGTATTCTGACAACGGAACTAACCTACGAGGCGCCGATACAGAGCTGCAACGGTCGATGCAGACACTGGATACCGATGTATTGAAAGCTGAGGGGGTTAACAATAATATGGACTGGACTTTTATTCCCCCCGCTAGTCCCCATTGGGGTGGGGCGTGGGAACGCTTAATCCGCTCAGTGAAGTCGGCTCTCAAGGTTGTTCTGAAAGAACGCGCACCAAGGGACGAGGTGTTGATCACGTTGATGGCTGAAATTGAAAATATGGTCAACAGCCGTCCTTTGATGCACGTTTCAGTTGATCC
Source organism: Epinotia nisella (assembly GCA_932294315.1). Classification (NCBI taxonomy): domain Eukaryota; kingdom Metazoa; phylum Arthropoda; class Insecta; order Lepidoptera; family Tortricidae; genus Epinotia; species Epinotia nisella. The sequence goes on along the minus strand of OW028698.1, from coordinate 9,904,545 downwards.
AGGTGATAGTGAATCCTTGACCCCGAATCACTTTCTCCTAGGATCATCATCGAGACTTCCTATCGTAGGAGAGTTTGATGACTCGGACTTGAACCTACGCAAGCAGTGGCGCAAGGCGCAGAGACTTGCAGACATGTATTGGCAGAGGTGGGTCAGAGAAATTTTACCTGACCTCTTACCTAGGACAAAGTGGCAGGAGGAGCGCAAACCGCTACAAATCGGAGACCTCGTGCTGATTGTGGATCCCAACTCTCCCCGGAATATCTGGCCTAAAGGTCTGATCACTCAGGTAATTCCCGGCAGAGACGGCCGCGTCCGGCTGGTGGAGGTGCGCACGGCGACCGGGACGTGGCGGCGCTCCGCGGCTCGCATCGCTCCTATTCCCGTAAGTGTTGAGTGCTGAGACAGCACTGGGGTGGGGAGTGTTACCGATGCGCTCATTAGGTATAAGTTGAATTTATTATTTAAATAGGGTGTTATGCTAAAATAGTCCTTAATGTATAGCCTTAAGGTTTATAACCTAAAACGGTCATTTTTAATGCAACCCGTTACTAGGCAAGGGAAGGCAGTCTGCTGCTAACCGCGAGCCTAATCACACTATACCCGCTGTGACATTACCGTAAATATTTTACCGTGTCTTTTTCAAAATATACCAAGTCTTCGTGATACAAAGTGGTTTTCTTCCTTACGGAACCCCGTATAGTCTACAGGTACATTTATAAGTTTCATTAAACACTCATTGAACCTAAGATTTGAATACTATAAAAATACTCCTTAAGTATCAATGCCAATGTTTAAAGTAATACCTAAAGTTTAAGTACTATACTGTAATTATTTTTAAGCCGACTTAATCATAAGATGTATGGCTTATAAAATAAATGAGATTAAAAAAAAAAAAAACATACTTATAACGAAAACAGAGCTTTTTTGGACCATATTTGAATAAATCATTAAAAAAAAACAATCATCATTATGTTCAAAAGACTCTGATGCAAATGTAGATAAAGGATTGAAGAACCGATAAGCGTTTGCGCCAAAAATATATCTATAGTTTTGACGGAGGAGTTACAACTCAAAACTCGTCTAAACATGAGAAAAAGCGCGGGGAGCTCCTTAGGTAAATAGGATATCTATACATATTATAAAACAAAGTCGCCACCGGGTGTATGTTATTGATAAACTCGTAAACGGCTGGACCGATTTTTATGCCGTTTGCACTAAAGCGTAGAAAATTTTACCGTGGTGGTTTTAGTATATAATTTCAATATTTTTCGTTTGAAAATAGTTTACTACAGTGATTTATTTCTACCAATTTAAATGATTTAGATGATTTTGATTGGGCTGTGCGGTGATATGTCAGTCAGCCAGTTTTTTCTTTTATATAATTATCGACTCCAAATAAAATCTACATATCGACTTTACATATCGACTCTACATATCGAATCTACATTTTGCGATAGATGTCCACAATATTAAATTTCAAAATCGATGCCATTTTCGTAATAATGTCCCAAAAAACGACACCCATTAAGACATTTCAACCCCATCGCACATGGTATAAATCCGTGACTGTATAACCGACAATGGCTCTCCCCCCAGGGCAAGTCGGTGCTGGTAAACCACGTGCGCACGCACACGGGCGAGAAGCCGTTCCCGTGCGCGACGTGCGGCCGCAAGTTCTCGCAGCGCACCGCCCTGCGCACGCACGTCGACCTCGTGCACCTCAAGCGGCGCCGCGGGAAGGTAACTCATTATATAACAACAACTGAGCAAGTCGGTGCTGGTAGACCACGTGCGCACGCACACGGGCGAGAAGCCGTTCCCGTGCGCGACGTGCGGCCGCAAGTTCTCGCAGCGCACCGCCCTGCGCACGCACGTCGACCTCGTGCACCTCAAGCGGCGCCGCGGGAAGGTAACTCATTATATAACAACAACTGAGCAAGTCGGTGCTGGTAGACCACGTGCGCACGCACACGGGCGAGAAGCCGTTCCCGTGCGCGACGTGCGGCCGCAAGTTCTCGCAGCGCACCGCCCTGCGCACGCACGTCGACCTCGTGCACCTCAAGCGGCGCCGCGGGAAGGTAACTCATTATATAACAACAACTGAGCAAGTCGGTGCTGGTAGACCACGTGCGCACGCACACGGGCGAGAAGCCGTTCCCGTGCGCGACGTGCGGCCGCAAGTTCTCGCAGCGCACCGCCCTGCGCACGCACGTCGACCTCGTGCACCTCAAGCGGCGCCGCGGGAAGGTAACTCATTATATAACAACAACTGAGCAAGTCGGTGCTGGTAGACCACGTGCGCACGCACACGGGCGAGAAGCCGTTCCCGTGCGCGACGTGCGGCCGCAAGTTCTCGCAGCGCACCGCCCTGCGCACGCACGTCGACCTCGTGCACCTCAAGCGGCGCCGCGGGAAGGTAACTCATTATATAACAACAACTGAGCAAGTCGGTGCTGGTAGACCACGTGCGCACGCACACGGGCGAGAAGCCGTTCCCGTGCGCGACGTGCGGCCGCAAGTTCTCGCAGCGCACCGCCCTGCGCACGCACGTCGACCTCGTGCACCTCAAGCGGCGCCGCGGGAAGGTAACTCATTATATAACAACAACTGAGCAAGTCGGTGCTGGTAGACCACGTGCGCACGCACACGGGCGAGAAGCCGTTCCTCACGATGTTTTACCTTCACCGATATAATATATTATAATAACTTATTAGTTATACTTGTTTAGGCGAAACAGGAGCCCTGCGCCCCCTCGGAGCCGAAGGACCTGTTCGCCAAGGAGGAGCCGGCGCCGGCGCCCGACGCGTGGCGCTCCGGCGCCTGCGACCTCTACTTCACCGTCACCGCGGGGCCCTAGCCACTGGCCACCTCACGCGTTCTAACGTCGCGCGAGAATTTAATAAAATAATAAATATTTTTTTTTTTTTTTATTTCAGACCGAAATCCATAATAGTGTTTGTAACGATTTTGAAAATTCTTTTTTTATTCGAATATGTATACTCCTGAAATGGTCCCATTTTCACTAAGTTAGGATCTGATGATGGGATCCCAGGGAAATCGAGGGCAACCCTCAAATTTTACAGGCACGTATTACATGTTTCATTGTATTTCATTGTATTTTCTAAAGCTATTCAGGTATTTGCGTCTGGTAGTCATCACTTCATGTTGGTGAGTTGATGATGAAAGGTACAACTCTTCAAGGGTTAGGAGTTGGAGGTTACCTTTAACCGTATTCTTTTAAGTTATTCAGGTGAGCACCAGTCAAGATCTGATGATGGGATCCCAGGGAAATCGAGGGCAACCCTCAAATTTTATAGGCATGCGTGTAGTGATTTCGGTATTTTCTATTATAACTCGTGTATTTACACTCGGAAACCGACATTTTGGTGAAGTAGAACTGATGATGAAGACCACAGATGACTTATGGAACTCCTCAAGGATGTAAAGTACGTCAAAGATTCTGACATGATTCCGTTGAAGTAGCAACTAATGAAGTGTCAATTTGAGATCCTTGAGGAATCAACGGAACTCCTGAAATATTATCAGCCCACATATATAGCGACTTGGGTTATTTTCTGTAATACGAATTTGCTCTCGGAAAGCAGTTCATGTGGTATAATAAATTGGAAAAGAAATGTGGATTTTTTTATGCAGATAAAAATATCCAAAGACTCGGAAACAAATATTCATGCTCATCACACAAATATTTTTCTTTACCGGGATTCGAACCCAGGACCGTCAGATCATAGAGAAAATATTTTATTTATGGTCAGATCTCTCTCATCAGTTCTTGATTGTTAAAATTTACATGGTAAATGGAATCCCTGCAATTAAGATAGACTTTGTCCTTACACCTTCTGGAATACGCCGAATACGTCTTCCGGTGATTAATGATTGACCTATCTTCGTTTTGCCGACGGCATAGTTCTGTCTGTTCTCGTCAACAGCTTCCGAGCTACGACTTAATATGCTCCAAGACGTGAGCAACGCAAGCCTCGACGTTGGGCTGGAGATGAACATGACAAAGACTAGGCTTACGACCAATAGCACCGCACGTAGGATTTAGATAAACGGAGAATCGCTTGCGTTTGTCCATGAGCACAAGGAACATTAAACACCTTATATCGTAAGTAAATTAACTTGAAGACATGATTTTATTCACAACAACTAGTAAATAATTGATGATTTCTGACTCGTATGCAAGCAAGCGCGCGCAAGAAAAAAAGGGGAACTATGAGAAGGACAACGAATGATATATCCCTTTTTTTCACACATTGCGATTTGTATATAATAGTACCGTTTCGCTCACTCGTGGTATTATTGTTACCATTTTCTTGTCCCGAGTATAATATCTCCATGCTCCTCTCCTCGCGGTGTGGCGCCATCTACTGTAACAGCATGAAACTACTTCACATCCAACATAAACTACGAGGCAGAATAAGGAACTAACTTTGATCCGTGCAAATATCTTACCTAGAGCTCATTATTATAGGGGCCAACCGCAAGATGTCGCCCACTTGTGCCAAATGTAAGGTAAAAGGTAAGGTATGTAAGGTATCATGTAAGAAGATGACGTGTAACACGCAATGTGTAAGAAGATCCTTGATACTTTTCCTACTGGCGACAGCGGATAAAAAAAGAACTGGGTACGTGCGCCATGTCGGGAAGCCAAGAGCACTCCAAAGGGTTACTGAGCTAATCCGCAGACGGACGGACGGACAGAGGGACATGGCGAAGCTACAAGGGTTCCTTGTTGACTACGGAACCCTAAAAAAATCACAATGTCAGAAACTGTATACAGGTTGTCCCAGAAGTACCACGGCACAGTGACACCGAAGGTAGGTCAGCTCAAGAGGCCTTGTGACCAGCCTTTTTTACGTTGGGGGAATACTTTGAGGCTCCGTCCGGCCAGACGCCGTGTGTGAGACTTCAGGACAGAAGTAATAACTCGAAAATCGTGCAACTTTTACTGGGGCCATGTTAGGCTGGTTAGGTTCCCCTTGAGCCGACCTACCTCCGGTGTCACTGTGACGTGGTACTTCTGGGACACCCTGTATATTGTACTATTAGGGCGATTCTCCGAGCCGGCTCGATTTGCTTGACTTCGGTGAACGTATTTTTTTTTCACTTTTTCGATTGGTGACCTCGGTATTCAAGAAAAGGCCTAAATTTAAAAAATATTGGTGGTAAAGGCCTTCATAGGAACCTTGTAGTTCATGGGATATTCGGGTTTTTGCGTACACCGAAATCAAACACACACACCGAAATCAATATTCATAAAATAATATCACCGAATTCAAAAAACGCTTTCACCGAAATAAAATTTGAAATTAAACGATGTTTTTTGCTACAAAATAACGTTTATTTCCAATTGGTATATGCAACCTTAAGGCAAAGCAGATAAATTGTGGGCGCCAACAATAACACGAAATTTATTTAATACAAAATGCTATAAAATACCTTAAAATAATATTACACCAAAACATATTGATGAAACATATCTACTAATCAGATAGTTTACGGTTTTTTTAGTTCTGCCAGCAATGAAATTGCATAGGGATTTTTCGAATTTGGAGATTGCCTAATATTGGTAGCGAGAATGTGAAATTGAATTATTAGGACGATTTCTAGCAATTCTAGGTTTAAGATGGAGAAAATATGATACCGTAGTGACCGGTTGCTAGCCCATTCATCTCATCCATTACACACTTCGACCCTATTGTAAACCACACAAACCACACTTTACCAGTAGTTATGGTCACTGAGCTAAGCCTCGGCCGAACAGACATACGGACATGCTGAAAATATAAGGGTGTTGACTACGGAACCCTAAAAAGCAATCATTTATACATAAAGATTGATTTTGGTGAGGTCATTTTATTGAATTCGGTGACCAAAAAGTACACCGAATCCGCGGAAATCAATGTCACCGAATTCAATATTGATCGATATTTGCAAATTACACAAAAAGTATAGATAGTGTTCAGAGCAGAACAAGATATAGAGTTATATGAGTAAAAAGTTTTTAATGTCATAGCTGCCAGTTACATCTACGCAGCCTAGAATAATATTTTCTTTTTCTTGTCTATAGTATAAAACAGATGAAGATTTGAGTTATGATGTATAGTTTGGTGTAAAATTGATTTAATATAAAATAAATAATTTAAACAGTTTTCAGTGAGTTGATTTCTAAGCTAAATAGGTACCGAAGAAGGCGGAAACATTATCTATTTAGAACAGAAATTTGGTCCTTCGAGAATAATAATTAAAGTGAAGAAAAGTTGTAAAGATTGTGGACATGAAAAAATTTGAAATTTTCACAAGGAACTACAAAATGTCAAGATTATAAATTGTTATGTAAAATTGTGATTGGCGTGAACGAGTGCTTTCTAATTCGTATACGCATACTGGAAGTCTTTTATTTTCACATCAGCAGTGATTTCTGCCTGGCGCGGGAGGGTGACCTGCGGTGAGTGCACGTTTGCGTGTATCAGAACGCAACGCCGAACGTCAACGTCAACGTCAACAGCAGCGGCAGTTGTCAGTTTTCAATGTGAATAATTTGTGTAATTAAAGTTCGTTAAGTGTGGAAGATTGTAGTTTAGGAGTTTTGTATAAAGTTGTACAGTTGTTACGTGTAAATATGGCTAAATTGGAAGAGTTGCGAGTGTCCCGTGGATATGTTAAAAGTTCCATAACTAGAATACACAACTTCTGCAACTCGGAAGATTTAGCTACTGCTACTTCAGAAGCAGTGTTAGAGAAAAAATACCGGCTTGATAAGGCGTTCGATGAATACGAACAATATAACAGGACCATCCTGTGTTTAGACACTGGCGACCGCGAAGACTATGGGATTGTTGAAGACAAGCGTGATGAGTGTTCTGAAATTATCAACAGACGGTTAAGTGATATGGCTAGTTCAGGTGAGCAACCTAGTCTCGAATCGTCAGGAGCAAACCGAGGTAAATTTACGCATTTGCCTCCTATATGTTTAAAAAGTTTCAGTGGTAAAGATATAATGGATTATCATCCATTTGTACATATGTTTAAAGCAGTTATCCATTCGGATGCAAAGTTGAGTTCATGTGAGAAGTTGTATTATTTACGCTCCTATTTGGCAGGGGAAGCATTTGATCTGATAAAGCATCTAATGTTTAATGATGAGAGTTATGAAGTTGCCCTGAAGCTTTTAGATGATAGGTATAATAATAAATCTAAAATTGTAAATTTTCATGTAAATAGCATTATTGACATGCCTGCTTGTGCAAAGTGTACAGCCCATGGTTTGCACTCAATAGTGTCAACTGTAAATATGCATCTTGCTGCATTAAAAAATTTGAATGAGCCAGTTGAATATTGGGATACATTGCTGGTCAATATTTTGGCCAAAAAGATTGACTCCTACACTTATCGTGGATTTCATCTTGAGCGTGATATGAATGAGGTGCCAAATTTGTGTGAATTTCTTGCATTCCTAGAGAAGCGAGCAGTAGCATTGGAAGTCACAAATGAGGAGCCTCAGAAGCACATGCGATCTGTTGTCAGCGCAGCAGTTACTACTGGAGTCTCATGTAAGTTTTGCTATGATTCCCATAAGATTTATCAGTGTGCCAAGTTCAAAATGCTTCATTTTAAGGAGCGGTCTGAGATTGTAGATGCCAATAACTTGTGCAAGTTGTGTTTGAATAATCACCGGGGTAGGTGTCTGCTTAAATTGAAATGTGCAATCTGTCATCAGTTGCATAATACTCTGTTGCATTTGCCAGCCCAGAATGAAATAGCTAATGTTACTCATGATAGTCATGATGATTTTCTCACTCAGGGTGTAAATAATAAATCTAATTATGATGGTGGAAGTTTTCCTGTTGAGTCTTTGAACTTAGTTGCTAATGTGTCAGCAAAACAGCAGGTCCATAATGTCTTGTTACCGACAGCTACAGTAAAGTTGATGAATAAAGATGGTACATTTACCCATGTTAGAGCTTTATTAGACTCAGCAAGTCAAGTCAGTTTTATTTGTGAGAGGTTGGTGAAAAATTTAAATAGTTGTGCATATAATTCTGATGAGATTGTAACTGGTGTGTGCAATGGGATCAATAATATCTCCCAAAAGGTAGATATAGTTGTTCATTCTTCTGTGAATGATTTCAAGATGAATGTGTCATGTTTTGTGACTAAAAATATAACATGTCCTCTCCCACAGCAAACATTTGACATGTCAGCATTAAATATTCCATCTTATGTTAAGATGGCAGATGAAAATTTTAATCAATTAGATGAAATATCGCTGCTATTGGGATGTGATGTATTCTTCCAGGTGATGCAGCACGAGTCTCTTCTGCTGACACCTTCTGGTCCACATCTGGTGAATACTAGTTTTGGTTATGTTGTTGCCGGGACTCTGCCAGCATATGCTGGCAAGATCTCAACTTGTAACATTTGTGTTACCACTAAAGGTAATTCTTTAAAGTGACGTTTAAGTATTGGGATTGTGAAAAAGTAATTTATGATGGTAATACTGTGCCATAGTGATTTCTATTTGAATGATGTTTTGAGAATTTAAAATGGGATGAGTTATTATTATTACTGCAGTCCTAACAAGATGTGGATAGTTTTTGCCAATAGTTTAAATAAACTGGCATGTTCAAACAAATGTGATCTTCTGTGTTCAAAATAAAACTTTGAGTATACATTAAGTGAATAGTTAATAGAGTTGGCAAGGTTAATAAGATGGTTCTAGATTTTGTATGGCGCTATGTAAATACTAACAATTTTGTAAGTGGATCTGCCTTTGTGGCTTGTAACTTGTGTGATTTCATGGCAAAATATTTTAATAAATTGTCAAATAGTGTTTTATATCCTATGATTTATACATAGTTGTAACATTTGTTCAAATACAATTGACATTGTATTTGAACATTGTCTGATCACATTGTAAATGTGTAATCTGATGAAGATGGTAAATTCAGATGTTAAAACCTAAAGTTTCCAATATATAAGTAAGCAGTGCATATTAAATGTACTGTTTGAATTTGTTTATCAAATTTGGCCTTATGTTATTTTTTGGTTTGGCCCCCAATATGTTCAGAGCAGAACAAGATATAGAGTTATATGAGTAAAAAGTTTTTAATGTCATAGCTGCCAGTTACATCTACGCAGCCTAGAATAATATTTTCTTTTTCTTGTCTATAGTATAAAACAGATGAAGATTTGAGTTATGATGTATAGTTTGGTGTAAAATTGATTTAATATAAAATAAATAATTTAAACAGTTTTCAGTGAGTTGATTTCTAAGCTAAATAGGTACCGAAGAAGGCGGAAACATTATCTATTTAGAACAGATAGTACAGGGAAAGAGTTATTCAATACGAAATCACATACCTCTGAGGATTGCTTATTCACTTTTATAATAATTAAAACACAAACACTATACAATTTAATAGCTTCACCGAATTCAAAAAAACACGTAACCAAACCCACCGAAGGACGAACAAACCTTCGTAGTAGCTGCCTATAGGACATCAGCCGGCGTCCGCTCTCGTCGGCAAACGCGGTGTGACTAAAGCTACCGGCGTGTGCGTCGCGAGATTCCTACCCCATTTCTTTGTTATGATGCCGACGCGTTTTCTAAATGTCACTGAGTTTACGTGTTACTCCCGGACGCTTCGAAAAAATGCTTTTATTGAGTAAGTTTAATAGATAAATTATCGTAATATGGATTATATATGGGGGAAACTAATGTTGATTACGTGAACCGATGTAAAACATGTACTGTAGTTCCAATCTTGGGTTATGATTTTTTGTTTAAACCAACTTGGGTAGTGGACGCTCCCACTGAACGTCAATTTGGGCGCTATTTTTTTTTCTTCAAACATATGTATATCTACAGAATATCTAAATAGCTGTCCTGGTATCAAAAAGCGTGAAGTATATGTGAGATCTTATTCAAAAACTAGCTTCTGCCCGCGACTTCGTACGCGTATAAATTATGGATGACGTGATATTCTTATGTTTCACCATACGATACCTACTACACTGATAAATTAGATTAATACGGTTTCATTTCTATAAATTATGCGTGTAACAGTTCAAATCCTCATACCTAAACTTTGTCGTCAATAATATTTAGTTATATTAATTTACTTAATATTTATTGCAAACGAAGTACGTAAGTACTTATAGTAGAAGAAAAATTACCAAAACCGGAATTTAAATATAAGATTTCATAATTGAAACAAATGGACCGAGGGCGAGACTCCAAAGATACTCTATATCTCCGGGTGTCCTGTCAAACTACCCCTGAGAGCCAAAGTCCTGAAGGTAAACGGGGAGGCAAGCGAGACCGAAGGCTGAGCTTTTCTTAGGAATGAAAGGCCCAACGTACCCTTATAGATAGCGCTCTATATGCGAGCCAGAGCATCGAAGGCCCGAGGGCGAGACTCCATGGATACTTACTATCCACAGGTGTCTTGCAAGCGAAACATGAGCCTTAAGTCCCAAAGTTGAGGGGTGAGGCAAGCGAGCCCGAAGGCCGAGCTTTTCGTATGAATGAAAGGCCCAAACCAACCCTTCAGAGAGCGCTCTCTATGCGAGCCCGAGGGCCGAAGGCCCGAGAGCGAGCTTTTCGTAGGAATAAAAGGCCTAAACCAACCCTTAAGAGAGCGCTCTCAATGCGAGCCCGAGGGCCGAAGGCCCGAGGGTGAGCCTTCACGGACACTAACTAAACCCAGGTGTCTTGCAAGCGAAACCTGAGACCAAAGTCCCGAGCGAGAGAAGTCAGAAGAAGAGCGGCGAGGCAAGCGAGACCAAAGGCCGAGCTTTTCGTTGGAATGATAGGCCCAAAGAACCGTTTTAGAGAGCGCTTCCTATGCGAGCCCGAGGACTGACGCACACTATCTCCAAGTGTCTTGAAAGCGAAATCTGAGTTCCAAAGTCCCGAAGGTGAGTGGCGAGGCAAGCGAGCCCGAAGGCCGAGCTTTTCGTATGAATGAAAGGCCCAATACATCGCTTCAGAGAGCGCTCTCTATGCGAGCCCGAGGGCTGAAGGCCCGAGAGCTAGCTCATGCGGACGCTCACTATACCCGAGTATTCATAATAATATTTCTGAATGTGACAAACGCTGAAGTTTTATACTTAAAAAAATGGTACCTACTTAATTCTCCGCGGAATGCCGTTGTGTCCAAATTTTATACCCACATCTCTTGACGTTGGTGAACTATGCTAATTCGACGTGAGTATTAAACTCAACCTATCATACATCTTTAGATGACCTCTGAATTCATAGCAATTATATAGGAAGACGAAGATCAAGGTTGCTGGATGCTGGGTTGCAGCCTATGACCTGGCCAGGGATTTTCTCGACCGATTAAGTAAAAGTTGCATCAAAATCCTCTATTCACTAAGCTTCTCTGCGTTTTTGAAAATATACATTTGTAAAAACGCAGACACAAAAAAAATTAAAACTACAAAAAGTGCAATGCCAATCGCTGGGTTTGAACTCGGGGACACAGACTCCGTAAGCTATGGGTCAAACCACTGGACTAACTATCAGTTGTAAGAACACGATGAATTTTCGAATATGTTGACGACATGTTACCATGGTAATGATACTGTTATAACCCCGCTCTTGCAACATTATATAGTTTCTAGTCGCCTCAGAACCTATTTTCATCCCATATTTTTCACGTTTTATCTATACATTGCTAAAAGTTTGAATGGGGTCGCTTTTACTTTCCAGTCAAGTTTATGGTTACCAATTTTCAAGTCTGTAGCTCGTACATTCAAGTAGTTCCCATACAAAGTTCAACCCCATTTTCTACCCCCTTTGAACCCTAATCTTTAAGATTTTTATAGCTTAAAACCTATCCGGAGATTCTCTCGACAGATTAGTAAAGTTTGCATCAAAATCCGTTCAGCCGTTTTCACGTGATACTCTGACAAATAAACAGACAAACAGATAAACAGACAAAAATTCTAAAAACTGTTGGAACGTGTACTGTTATCAATTCTAAGTATCCCCAGCCAATTTTTTTTCGTTTATCTTCCATGTACAGACTTTCGACCCTGTTCAGCTTTATTATATGTATAGATGTATAGATAGATAGATAGATGGGCAAGTGTATGTGTTTGTTTGTTTGTTTGTCCGTCTTTCCCGGCAAAACGGGGAGACGAATTTACGTGATTTTTTAAGTGGAGATAGTTAAAGGGATAGAAAGTGACATAGGCTACTTTTTGTCTCTTTCTAACCCCCCACTTCCCTAAAATTCCTTCCACTTTGTATGGGAACTCCTTGAATGTACGAGCTACAGACTTGAAAATTGGTAACCATAAACTTGACTGGAAAGTAAAAACGACCCCATTCAAACTTTTAGCAATGTATAGATAAAACGTGAAAAATATGGGATGAAAATAGGTTCTGAGGTGACTAGAAACTATATAATGTTGCAAGAGCGGGGTTATAACATTATCATTACCATGGTAACATGTCGTCAAGATATTCGAAAATTCATCGTGTCGACCCATAGCTTACGGAGTCGGTGTCCCCGAGTTCAAACCCAGCGATTGGAATGCACTTTTTGTAGTTTAAATTTTTTTGTAATACATTTTCAAAAACGCAGAGAAGCTTAGTGAATAGAGGATTTTGATGCAACTGCAACTTTTACTTAATCGGTCGAGAAAATCCCCGGCCAGGTCATAGGCTGTAAAAATGATAAATATTAGTTGAAATTGGCATGCACTTTTATAGTTTTTTTTTTGTGATACATTTTCAAAAACGCAGAGAAGCTTAGTACATAGAATATTCGATGCTTTAGGAAATTTATTAACATCTATATTTCTATCTATCTATATCTTCTATCTATATCTATATACATATAATGAAGCTGAAGAGGGTCGAAAGTCTGTACATGGAAGATATTCGAAAAGAAGTTGGCTGGGGATACTTAGAATCGATAACAGAACAGAACACGTTCTAACAGTTTTTAGAATTTTTGTATGTTTGTCAGTTTATCTGTTTGCCTACTAGGTGGCTACAAAAATTGTTGATATCTCAACCGATAGTAGCTGTTAGACATATGTTGGAAACTCAGTCGCTGACGATGTCGCTGTTGATATTAAAAACCAGCAACTTTGATTTCCGTCTTCCTATATATTTGCTATGAATTCAGAGGTCATCTTAAGTTGTATGATAGGTTGAGTTTAATGCTAATGTCACATTAACATAGTTCACCAATGTCAAGAGATGTGGTTTTAAAATTTGGACACAACGGCATTCCGCGAATAATTGAGTAGGTACCAATTTTTTTATCTATCTATCTATCTATACATCTATACATATAATACAGCTGAAGAGGGTCGAAAGTCTGTACATGGAAGATAAACGAAAAAAAATTGGCTGGGGATACTTAGAATTGATAACAGAACACGTTCCAACAGTTTTTAGAATTTTTGTATGTTTATCTGTTTATCTGTTTGTCTGTTTATTTGTCCGAGCATCACGTGAAAACGGCTGAACGGATTTTGATGCAAACTTTACTAATCTGTCGAAAGAATCGCGGATAGGTTTTAAGCTATAAAAATCTTAAAGATTAGGGTTCAAAGGGGGTAGAAAATGGGGTTGAACTTTGTATGGGAACTCCTTGAATCTACGAGCTACAGACTTGAAAATTGGTAACCATAAACTTGACTGGAAAGTAAAAACGACCCCATTCAAACTTTTAGCAATGTATAGATAAAACGTGAAAAATATGGGATGAAAATAGGTTCTGAGGCGACTAGAAACTATATTATAATGTTGCAAGAGCCGTTTATAACAGTATCATTACCATGGTAACATGTCGTCAAGATATTCAAAAATTCATCATGTTCTTACAAATGATAGTTAGTCCAGTGGTTTCACCCATAGCTTACGGAGTCGGTCTCCCCGAGTTCAAACCCAGCAGCATGCGCTTTTTGTAGTTTTAATTTTTTTGTGTCTGCGTTTTTGAAAATGTATATTTTGAAAAGGTATATTTTCAAAAACGCAGAGAAGCATAATGAATAGAGGATTTTGATGCAACTTTTACCTAATCGGTCGAAAAAATCCCTGGCCAGGTCATAGGCTGTAAAAATGATAAAAATTAGTTCAAAGGGGGTAAAAAATGGGGCAAAACTTTGTATGGGAACTCCTCAAATCCATGAGCTTTAGACTTAAAAATTGATAAACATACACTTGACTGGAAAGTAAAAATAACTCCATTCAAACATTATAAAAGAATAAAGATAAAACGTGAAAAACCACGGGAAGAAAAAGAGTGCTAGATGGCTAAAGACTATCTATAATAACCAAAAATGTTTGGTATCTCAACCGATAGTAGCTGTTAGACATAAGAAACCTAATTATTTTGGAAACTCAGTCGCTGACAACGTCGCTGTTAATATTGAAATCCAGCAACCTTGATCTTCGTCTTCCTATATAATTGCTATGAATTCAGAGGTCATCTAAAGATGTATGATAGGTTGAGTTTATTACTTACGTCGAATTAGCATAGTTCACCAACGTCAAGAGATGTGGGTTTAAAATTTGGACACAACGGCATTCCGCGGAGAATTAAGTAGGTACCATTTTTTATGTATAAAACTTCAACGTTTGTGACATTCAGAAATATAATTATTATTATGAATACTCGGGTATAGTGAGCGTCCGCATGAGCTCGCTCTCGGGCCTTCGGCCCTCGGGCTCGCATAGAGAGCGCTCTCTGAAGCGATGTATTGGGCCTTTCATTCATACGAAAAGCTCGGCCTTCGGGCTCGCTTGCCTCGCCACTCACCTTCGGGACTTTGGAACTCAGATTTCGCTTTCAAGACACTTGGAGATAGTGTGCGTCAGTCCTCGGGCTCGGATAGGAAGCGCTCTCTAAAACGGTTCTTTGGGCCTATCATTCCAACGAAAAGCTCGGCCTTTGGTCTCGCTTGCCTCGCCGCTCTTCTTCTGACTTCTCTCGCTCGGGACTTTGGTCTCCGGTTTCGCTTGCAAGACACCTGGGTTTAGTTAGTGTCCGTGAAGGCTCGCCCTCGGGCCTTCGGCCCTCGGGCTCGCATTGAGAGCGCTCTCTGAAGGGTTGGTTTGGGCCTTTCATTCCTACGAAACACTCGCTCTCGGGCCTTCGGCCCTCAGGCTCGCATAGAGAGCGCTCTCTGAAGGGTTGGTTTGGGCCTTTCATTCATACGAAAAGCTCGGCCTTCGGGCTTGCATGCCTCGCCACTCACCTTCGGGACTTTGGAACTCAGATTTCGCTTTCAAGACACTTGGAGATAGTGTACGTCAGTCCTCGGGCTCGATAGGAAGCGCTCTCTAAAACAGTTATTTGGGCCTATCATTCCAACGAAAAGCTCGGCCTTTGGTCTCGCTTGCCTCGCCGCTCTTCTTCTGACTTCTCTCGCTCGGGACTTTGGTCTCCGGTTTCGCTTGCAAGACACCTGGGTTTAGTTAGTGTCCGTGAAGGCTCGCCCTCGGGCCTTCGGCCCTCGGGCTCGCATTGAGAGCGCTCTCTTAAGGGTTGGTTTGGGCCTTTCATTCCTACGAAAAGCTCGCTCTCGGGCCTTCGGCCCTCGGGCTCGCATAGAGAGCGGTCTCTGAAGGGTTGGTTTGGGCCTTTCATTCATACGAAAAGCTCGGCCTTCGGGCTCGCTTGCCTCACCCCTCAACTTTGGGACTTAAGGCTCATGTTTCGCTTGCAAGACACCTGTGGATAGTAAGCATCCATGGAGTCTCGCCCTCGAGCCTTCGATGCTCTGGCTCGCATATGGAGCGCTATCTATAAGGGTACGTTGGGCCTTTCATTCCTACGAAAAGCTCAGCCTTCGGCCTCGCTTGCCTCCCCGTTTACCTTCAGGCCTTTGGCTCTCAGGGGTAGTTTGACAAGACACCCGGAGAAATAGAGTATCTTTGGGGTCTCGCGCTCGCTCGGTCCATTTGTTTCAATTATGAAATCTTATATTTAAATTCCGGTTTTGGTAATTTTTCTTCTACTATATATCAGTACTTAGGTGCTTCGTTTGCAATAAAGATTAAGTAAATCAATATAACTAAATATTATTGACGACAAAGTTTATGAGGATTTGAACTGTTACACGCATAATTTATAGAAATGAAATCGTAATAATCTAATTTATCAGTGTAGTAGGTATCGTATGGTGAAACATAAGAATATCATGTCATCCATTATTTATACGCGTACGAAGTCGCGGGCAGAAGCTAGTTTATAATATTAGTATAAGTATAAGTATATATTAGTATGGACTAGTGTGGATGTAAAACTTTAATCAGCAAATGGAGTAAAAATTCAAGAACTTCTTCATTATTTCTCACCTCCGTCCACCGCCTGAACTAGTAATCGCTCCTGTTTCATCAAGGTTCATAATTTGAAAGTTTCATATAAATTCGTCCAGTTGTTTTTGAGATTAAGGGATCCATCCATCCAAACTTTCACGTTTTTAATATTAGTAGGATTTTGTGCATGTTTTAATATGTTTGATTCACTATTTTGTACAAGTCATAAGTTGCTAATAAGTTGCATAATTTTCCGAGAACATTTCGGAAAAAGTTGCAAACAGAATTTTTCTAGCATCAGTATTATTATGTAGGTTTTGGTGAAATATTACGCAAAGTTAAAACCAGAGGGTGCAAAAATTAAACTTGTAACTAGTAGCGTAGCGACATCTATCATGAAACACTGGAATTGAAACCCTCATGGTGTAACTAAACGCAGTAAACTGGTCTAGTTTCCTTTATATTAAAATATATATTTTCAAAAGAATAAATTAAATAAATAATCCAAGATCGCGTCAGCATTCTACGTAATAGAAATATTTTATAAAATTTAATATTTTATGTTCGCGCAGCATTCTCGGGTTCGAAATAGTCATTTGTTCTCCATACAGCTAATGCTGAAAATATAGGTATACACTTTTCTATTGTTTCGAATGTTCTAAATCTGAGTCATCGCTTGTTTTGGGGTATAAAAAGGCCAGTTGGTGACATTATGAGGTTCACTTCAGCTTCAACTTTCAGACTGACAAGGTCTCTGGATTATAATTGGGAAATCTTTGGTGGGTGTTTTACTATCTTCATACTTACGTCTCGATCTTTCTATAAAGTATTATATTTATTTTAATCATAGAAAATCCAGAAACAGTGTCCAGGTTTATAGTATACCTGAGGGGTCATTCCCGCCTTACGGTGTCAAATGGGAATGGTTCAGAGTCTTTTGCTACCAGACTTGAGGGTGGTCTGGCGTCATCCTTTTTACCAACACAGGAGACGTAGCCTCTTAATAAGAGGCCCTCACGTTTCTCAAAGCCCAACTGACGACGTAAACGAGGCGTAGTCATTCATGTGATCCGCACAGAGGGATATCCTCACTCGTTGAAATCGTGCAGTAATTGAGATTCGGACTTATTAAATATATTTAAATATAAACTTCATATACATAATAGGGCGCCTTACTCCTCGTATTCCATCTAGACTGCGGTCGCGAGGGGGGGAGGCAATTACACAGGCCTTAGCGTTGCAATCCTCAGAGTGGCCGACTGAACTCAAATAGCTTAGTCAGGGCACACATCTTCGGTATTATTCTTTTCTAAAATCAAGATTGATTTTGGTTTCGAATAATCAAATAAGCTTCAGATGGGGTAGTTTAGGGTAAAATTCATACACATATATTGGGGAAATTAGTTTCGAGCAATATAATTTGATTCTAAAGTATTAGAGTACTGGGAATCTGAGGTTGAATGTGATATTCTGAACTATTGGATAGAGAAACAGAGGAGTTTTAGAATGAAACAATTCTGTTGTAGGGACCAGTGGGAAGCAAAGCAGGCTGCTGAAGACTGTAGTTACGGGCGAAATAATACCCTTATAACTACTAGCTATTTCAATACGTATTTACATCTGGAACTCACATTTGACTTCAGTAGTATCAGTATTTCAATTAACTACGTATTAGAGAGTTTATCGAATGCAACTGATAATCTATACATATAATAAAGCTGAAGAGGGTCGAAAGTCTGTACATGGAAGATAAAAGAAAAAAAATTGGCTGGGGATACTTAGAATTGATAACAGAACACGTTCCAACAGTTTTTAGAATTTTTGTCTGTTTATCTGTTTATCTGTTTATCTGTTTGTCTGTTTATTTGTCAGAGTATCACGTGAAAACGGCTGAACGGATTTTGATGCAAACTTTACTAATCTGTCTAGAGAATCCCCGGATAGGTTTAAAGCTATAAAAATCTTAAAGATTAGGGTTCAAAGGGGGTAGAAAATGGGGTTGAACTTTGTATGGGAACTACTTGAATGTACGAGCTACAGACTTGAAAATTGGTAACCATAAACTTGACTGGAAAGTAAAAACGACCCCATTCAAACTTTTAGCAATGTATAGATAAAACGTGAAAAATATGGGATGAAAATAGGTTCTGAGGCGACTAGAAACTATATAATGTTGCAAGAGCGGGGTTATAACAGTATCATTACCATGGTAACATGTCGTCAACATATTCGAAAATTCATCGTGTTCTTACAACTGATAGTTATTCCAGTGGTTTGACCCATAGCTTACGGAGTCTGTGTCCCCGAGTTCAAACCCAGCGATTGGCATTGCACTTTTTGTAGTTTTAATTTTTTTTGTGTCTGCGTTTTTACAAATGTATATTTTCAAAAACGCAGAGAAGCTTAGTGAATAGAGGATTTTGATGCAACTTTTACTTAATCGGTCGAGAAAATCCCTGGCCAGGTCATAGGCTGCAACCCAGCATCCAGCAACCTTGATCTTCGTCTTCCTGTATAATTTCTATGAATTCAGAGGTCATCTAAAGATGTATGATAGGTTGAGTTTAATACTCACGTCGAATTAGCATAGTTCACCAACGTCAAGAGATGTGGGTATAAAATTTGGACACAACGGCATTCCGCGGAGAATTAAGTAGGTACCATTTTTTTTAAGTATAAAACTTCAGCGTTTGTCACATTCAGAAATATTATTATGAATACTCGGGTATAGTGAGCGTCCGCATGAGCTCGCTCTCGGGCCTTCGGCCCTCGGGCTCGCATAGAGAGCGCTCTCTGAAGCGATGTATTGGGCCTTTCATTCATACGAAAAGCTCGGCCTTCGGGCTCGCTTGCCTCGCCACTCACCTTCGGGACTTTGGAACTCAGATTTCGCTTTCAAGACACTTGGAGATAGTGTGCGTCAGTCCTCGGGCTCGCATAGGAAGCGCTCTCTAAAACGGTTCTTTGGGCCTATCATTCCAACGAAAAGCTCGGCCTTTGGTCTCGCTTGCCTCGCCGCTCTTCTTCTGACTTCTCTCGCTCGGGACTTTGGTCTCAGGTTTCGCTTGCAAGACACCTGGGTTTAGTTAGTGTCCGTGAAGGCTCGCCCTCGGGCCTTCGGCCCTCGGGCTCGCATTGAGAGCGCTCTCTTAAGGGTTGGTTTAGGCCTTTCATTCCTACGAAAAGCTCGCTCTCGGGCCTTCGGCCCTCGGGCTCGCATAGAGAGCGCTCTCTGAAGGGTTGGTTTGGGCCTTTCATTCATACGAAAAGCTCGGCCTTCGGGCTCGCTTGCCTCACCCCTCAACTTTGGGACTTAAGGCTCATGTTTCGCTTGCAAGACACCTGTGGATAGTAAGTATCCATGGAGTCTCGCCCTCGGGCCTTCGATGCTCTGGCTCGCATATAGAGCGCTATCTATAAGGGTACGTTGGGCCTTTCATTCCTAAGAAAAGCTCAGCCTTCGGTCTCGCTTGCCTCCCCGTTTACCTTCAGGACTTTGGCTCTCAGGGGTAGTTTGACAGGACACCCGGAGATATAGAGTATCTTTGGAGTCTCGCCCTCGGTCCATTTGTTTCAATTATGAAATCTTATATTTAAATTCCGGTTTTGGTAATTTTTCTTCTACTATAATATACTTCGTTTGCAATAAATATTAAGTAAATTAATATAACTAAATATTATTGACGACAAAGTTTAGGTATGAGGATTTGAACTGTTACACGCATAATTTATAGAAATGAAATCGTATTAATCTAATTTATCAGTGTAGTAGGTATCGTATGGTGAAACATAAGAATATCACGTCATCCATAATTTATACGCGTACGAAGTCGCGGGCAGAAGCTAGTTACAAATAAAGACTAAAGCCAGTCTAAGCAATTCCAATAAAAGAAGCCTGATGAGTTTGTTTCGGCGTTTCTTCTCAATCAGTCCGTTAGGTTTGAAACGTTGGTAATCATATCTGGGTCTTAAACTCTAGGAAAGCCAGGAAGGTAAATTGACTAGGACGCTCAAACCCCATCAGAGCAAGGAGTAGCCAGTGAGTGTAAAAGGGTACTTTTACTCCACAACCTGTCGATAGTACTTTTGTTATAAAACGAGTATATAGGGCAAAATACTAGCTTTTATAGGAAAAATCTAAATAATCCTGATAGTATGAAATATAAACGCTACGTCCTTGCTTAACCGAGCGTGTAATAAGCTGTAGGGGTTTAAATACAAAAAAATATAATTATTTTAATAATTCCATTATATAAATTAGTAGGATTTGGTGGTAGGAAGGTTAGGAAGATCTTAGATTAAGTAGGATTTGGATTTAGAGTATACGAAGAGTTAATTAGCCTGACAAGCATTCATATTAAAGATTTTGGGTTTTGCGGTTCACAACATTACGGGGTTCTACCTAGACGAATCATTTTGGCCATTTCTTAAATTTTAGTGTTTTATTTGAGTTCTTTTGTGCTGTTTATTTGGTAGCTAGGGTGGATCGTTACAATGGCATACGGCCACATACGGCATACATTTTGCAAATAAGACGCTATTTCCAAAACACTGTCATTGACATACAATAAATAGCTGAATGGTAGCTTCTCTTGTCTGAGAGCAACAGTCCCGGATTCGATTCTTGGTGACCGTAGTCTTTTTGTTTTATTTTAGTTTAAAAAAATATTCCTTATGATTTAAACACTATAATGTTAAATATACTATATGATACGTGTTTATTGTGGTACCTAACTTATTTATATAAATAAGTATGTCAACTTGTCAACTTATTATAATGAGTACCTAATGATAATGACTGTTAAATGCATACTTACTTCCTATCAATTCCTATTGAAAAATACGAGTAAACAGTATGAAACCTTTGAACTCATTTAGTAATGTGCAGTGTAGATAATGGAACTTAAGATATAATAATGACTACAACAATTAAGCTACTATTAGTCTCGATGATATAAATTACAAATATGTATTTTTCGCAACGTAATCTACTAGTGTTAACTTGTTCTAATTCTAAGTATTCAGATAAGTTCAGTTTCTCAGAAGTTGCCGAAAAGTTCTCATATGTTTCGCAAATTTGAGAAATTCTCTTCGGTGCATTGCTAATTACACCCAAAAAAGGGAAAAATGCATTTTTTCGATGTCTGCTGACAATTATCCCATGCAACATAAACAAGGACATATTCCTTTAAACTAGTTCAAAACCTTACGATAGGGTAACCGTATTGGTGGGGTTTTCATTTCGGTTAGTGGTAAGTTGGGTTAACTGAGTTAACTTGATCGGTAAAGAGTACCTTATCAATAAGGTTACCGTATATTTGTTCGAACGTGTTGAGGTCACGGGCAAACAACTCCGATCAACAGGGAGACTCAGGACGGTCCCGCGTCGCATGGCTCTTTCAGATAGGAACCCTCGAGTGATAGGCCCAACCTACCACGAACGACTACTCGCCGAATTGCGGACTGAGTCATGTGACGAAACATTTGAAGGTCAACTGAGAATCTTTTATTGAAAAATCCACTATATTCGGTAAGAGAATATATGGATATAAATATTAATAATAACACTGTTTTTTTATGTTTTTTGACATTTGTTAGTGATTTTTTCCCGTAATATGACGATCTTTTATGTGATACATATATACTTAGACTGTACCACACACCTTTCTGGGCTCCTTGACGCATGGTACCATGCAGTCGTTGGCGTTGAACCTGCGGTGCCGAAAACCCCGACGGGCGACGAGGAAGCGCGCGACGCGCGGCAAGGGCCGGGAGGAGGGGGCGCGCACCGAAACCGAAGGCGGGAGCGGATGGCATAAATAGCGTCGCGCGCCGGCTGTTCCGCACTGTCCTGTCTGATCTCCGCTCCGCTCCGCGCCACTGCTAAACATTGAAAACAAGTAAGTCCTTTTTTTTTAATCTGTTTTTGACTGCTTTGATTCCCCGTGTCGAGACGCATAGTATTCCTTTTTTAAATGCATGTACCTAGTTTTTGATTTTAGTTATTTCTTGAAAACGAGTATAAGTAGGTAACTCTTAAGAACCAAGTCACATAAATTAAATAAAAGTACCCCAATCTTTTATGTAACTAATAGGTATGTATATTTATATAACATAAGAGTAACATTTGTCCGTTTTCTTTATTTCCTAGTTGTTCTCATATCCCGCACCACTGCCGTGTCATTCCTATCTCATGTATCTTGTGATACGCCTAACAGGTCAAAATCTATTTATTGTCCATGCCTTTATCGACCTACATACTCAGTTTTTTTTAATTACCTAACTTACTAATTCCTTATACGAGCCTGCCTCGTAACTCTTGTAATTACCATAGTAAATCATGGCTAAATACTGTATTTAAGTTACATGATAATAGCGTAACAAGCTCTCACAAATCAATCAATCGATGTCAAACAAGTTTTAATTTATAGTCTTTTTTTTTGTCTATATAAATAAAAAGAACAAATTCTATATCAGATTTTTTCGAATTTTCGTTCTAACGTGCCACTTGACTGTGATTGAACTTTGATTCCTATTATGGTATAAAGATCAATATTATAATAAGATATGAATGTCAGTACTTAGTTTCTTTTAAAACAATTTTATTAGTTGGTCAATAATAATAAAAAGCAATTCAGATTTTAGTTTAAAGAACATTTCTTTCTTTTAAAAAAGCAATTTAAGACTTAATAATCTAAAATAATTCTAATTATTTCGTCCAATGAGTGCTAATCAGAGTACTTTAATTTTAATCAAGTTTTTTTAATTAATTATAGTCGCAATACATAACAAGTTACCGAAGATAATCATGTTTTTTAAGTAAATATGTTCTGTTTTAGAAAAAAATGTTGTTCTACATAATTATTGTTTGCGTTTTTTTAATGAAAATACTTATGTTAGTCCATTAATACAATGAACATAATTATTCTTACTTATGAGTAAATTCTTTGAGTTTTATTTTATGTTGACGCTGATATACCTATGTTTGACGAACGTTTTAATGAACATATTAATTACTCTTACTTATGAGTACCTTAATTATGTCCGTTTTATATTTTTTTACTACACAAAATGTTTTTCTTGCACATACAAATACTTTGTTTACTTACCTGGTAAATTTAGTAGTTTTAAATAACTTAAAACAGCAATATTAGTAGCCAGAAATATTTTTCTCACTGATCGTGTCGCGCTTAAGTCATGTATAGTCAACAGCAAAAATAGGTTATCATTTTTTCACTTTATCGCACAATGGAATAAGGTACAAAAGTGATAACTTACTTTTGCTCTTGACTGTACCTATCTTAAAGCCGCTAACGAGGGCTTTTCGCGCCATTAATAAAATAACGATCGAGGTGGACATATCTACGTGCTCCCTGAATGGTCTCGCTAAGGCCGCTATGTTTATTTTTTGTTACGTCTAGGTTAAGTGTGTACCTAAATGTAATTTTATTTTACAATTGTCATTGTTTTGCTATTACACCTATTTTATTTTATGTTGTGTTCAATGTAGCTTGTCTATCGCATTAGGTACCGCCTGTAAAGATAGACTTAAGTTGTTTAAATAAATAAATTAAGATACAGACCGTCGCTTGACAGGCTTACCATTCGGTAAATGACATTTTACAAAAAAAAAATAACTTTAAATGTTTTTTGAGTTACATGAGATACACATGAGATAGGATTGACACGGCAGCATTGTAGGTACCTATTGTGTGTAAATATTTTGTTTTGTAGTTAGTGTATACATTAGCATTGGATTAGGTAAGTTTCCTTTACTGTAATATGGAGATGGAGAAGGAACCTCAAGTGAATATTGGCAGGGCCCGGATATCTATGGCATTCTCAAAATTTGATGACGCTAATGTTTTTCTGAATGACTCTCGGCTGGAAGCTGAGAATTTGACGGCATTTAATCCATCGCTTACAGTTACTCGTATGGGTTTAATTCGTGGCATTCCAGCACAGTGGTCGGAACAGGAAATCACATCAAAATCAAATCAAAATTTCTTTATTTGCCAGAATATGGTAACAGGGTATGGTCTTAAAGCTGAATTTGTTCATGCATATTCAACCTGCATGCAGGTGTGCAAATTTTTCATGTCATGCTTAAATATTTTTTAACCGACTTCAAAAAAGAGTTTCTCAATTCGACTGTTTTTAGGGTTCCATACCCAAAGGGTGAAAACGGGACCCTATTACTAAGACTTCGCTGTCCGTCCGTCCGTCTGTCACCAGGCTGTATCTCAAGAACCGTGATAGCTAGAGAGTTGAAATTTTCACAGATTATGTATTTCTGTTGCCGCTATAAAAATACTAAAAACAAAATAAAATAAGTTTTTAAGGGGGGCTCCCATACAACAAACGTGATTTTTTTGATGTTTTTTGCTCGATATAAAAAAAAGGTTACAATAATGTGTCTAATGTTGAATAGATAATGGTACGGAACCCTTCGTGCGCGAGTCCGACTCGCACTTGGCCGGTTTTTTTTGTTTGTTACGCAATAACTCGGTAATTTATGAACCGATTTGAAAAAATCTTTCTTTGTTTGAAAGCATATACTTCCAGATTCAGAGGGAACTCTTCAAATTATATAGGCAAACTTGAAGCAATTTGGCTACTAATTTGAAGTCGGTTAAAACTTTGTTTTTATTAGGGTTCCGTATCCAAAGGGTGAAAACGGGACCCTATTACTAAGACTTCGCTGTCCGTCCGTCCGTCCATCTGTCTGTCTGTCACCAGGCTGTAGGTATCTCAAGAACCGTGATAGCTAGAGAGTTGAAATTTTCACAGATTATGTACAGACATGATTTTCTTGCCGTTTTTATAGATAATGGTACGGAACCCTTCGTGCGCGAGTCCGACTCGCACTTGGTCGGTTTTCAAAGTATACTATTTATAAAAACACCTGTACTACAATACACCTTTCATTCGACGACCTGTATCAAATAGGATCCTTAATACTAATCGTAGCCTAAACATTATCCTTGTCGTCAATTTATAACATGTCATTTGCTTATTCTATAATTATAATTCCATATATTTATAAATATGACAAATAATTAAATAATTACATGTCAATTGCCAAATATTCGTTAGTACTATAAAAACATTTATCATGCAGCTATGTCGTCAATTTCCTTTTAAACTAGTTCTTATTTTCTAATTTTAGGTCATCAGGTAGTGTTATAAAGGACTATGCCATGGACTTATACCTAATCTGGACTGAGTACTGCGATTAATACAAAAGTGTGACTGACAGAGAAGCCATACCTACTAGAGATTGCATCTCGTTTTAATTAGGGTGACCGAGTGCATAAATATGCAAGGCAACCAGAGACAATTACACCATTTGACAAATAGATGTCAACGTTGGGGATACCTGTCAATATTTACAATTACCACAATATTTAATGCAATTATAATAAATATATAAATCAGTAAATAGTGTTGAAATCTTAAACATTTACAATTTAGGTAAAAGGTAACATCTCTTATATAAATGTGAGCTAGTAAGTAAAGGCAGGTAATTAATTTCAGTATTCTTTAATAACATAGTGTCATTTTTATTTTTACACTAGCTTCTGCCCGCGACTTCGTACGCGTATAAATTATGGATGACATGATATTCTTATGTTTCACCATACGATACCTACTACACTGATAAATTAGATTATTACGATTTCATTTCTATAAATTATGCGTGTAACAGTTCAAATCCTCATAAACTTTGTCGTCAATAATATTTAGTTATATTGATTTACTTAATCTTTATTGCAAACGAAGCACCTAAGTACTTATAGTAGAAGAGAAATTACCAAAACCGGAATTGAAATATAAGATTTCATAATTGAAACAAATGGACCGAGCGAGGGCGAGACCCCAAAGATACTCTATCTCCGGGTGTCTTGTCAAACTACCCCTGAGAGCCAAAGTCCTGAAGGTAAACGGGGAGGCAAGCGAGGCCGAAGGCTGAGCTTTTCGTAGGAATGAAAGGTTGGGCCGTACCCTTATAGATAGCGCTCCATATGCGAGCCAGAGCATCGAAGGCCCGAGGGCGAGACTCCATGGATACTTACTATCCACAGGTGTCTTGCAAGCGAAACATGAGCCTTAAGTCCCAAAGTTGAGGGGTGAGGCAAGCGAGCCCGAAGGCCGAGCTTTTCGTATGAATGAAAGGCCCAAACCAACCCTTCAGAGAGCGCTCTCTATGCGAGCCCGAGAGCGAGCGTTTCGTAGGAATGAAAGGCCCAAACCAACCCTTCAGAGAGCGCTCTCAATGCGAGCCCGAGGGCCGAAGGCCCGAGGGCGAGCCTTCACGGACACTAACTAAACCCAGGTGTCTTGCAAGCGAAACCGGAGACCAAAGTCCCGAGCGTGAGAAGTCAGAAGAAGAGCGGCGAGGCAAGCGAGACCAAAGGCCGAGCTTTTCGTTGGAAGATAGGCCCAAAGAACCGTGTTAGAGAGCGCTTCCTATGCGAGCCCGAGTACTAACGCACACTATCTCCAAGTGTCTTGAAAGCGAAATCTGAGTTCCAAAGTCCCGAAGGTGAGTGGCGAGGCAAGCGAGCCCGAAGGCCGAGCTTTTCGTATGAATGAAAGGCCCAATGCATCGCTTCAGAGAGCGCTCTCTATGCGAGCCCGAGGGCCGAAGGCCCGAGAGCTAGCTCATGCGGACGCTCACTATACCCGAGTATTCATAATAATAATAATATTTCTGAATGTCACAAACGTTGAAGTTTTATACATAAAAAAATGGTACCTACTTAATTCTCCGCGGAATGCCGTTGTGTCCAAATTTTATACCCACATCTCTTGACGTTGGTGAACTATGCTAATTCGACGTAAGTATTAAACTCAACCTATCATACATATTTAGATGACCTCTGAATTCATAGCAATTATATAGGAAGACGAAGATTCCAATATTATTGATTATTGCTGGATTTCAATATTAACAGCGACGTTGTCAGCGACTGAGTTTCCAAAATAATTAGGTTTCTTATGTCTAACAGCTACTATCGGTTGAGATATCAAACATTTTTGGTTATTATAGATAGTCTTTAGCCATCTAGCACTCTTTTTCATCCCGTGGTTTTTCACGTTTTATCTTTATTTTTTTATAATGTTTGAATGGAGTTCTTTTTACTTTCCAGTCAAGTGTATGTTTATCAATTTTCAAGTCTAAAGCTCATGGATTTGAGGAGTACATACAAAGTTTTGCCCCATTTATTACCCCCTTTGAACTAATTTTTATCATTTTTACAGCCTATGACCTGGCCGGGGATTTTCTCGACCGATTAAGTAAAAGTTGCATCAAAATCCTCTATTCACTAAGCTTCTCTGCGTTTTTGAAAATATACCTTTTCAAAAACGCAGACACAAAAAAAATCAAACTACAAAAAGTGCATGCTGCTGGGTTTGAACTCGGGGACACCGACTCCGTAAGCTATGGGTGAAACCACTGGACTAACTATCAGTTGTAAGAATACGATGAATTTTTGAATATCTTGACGACATGTTACCATGGTAATGATATTGATATAACCCCGCTCTTGCAACATTATATAGTTTCTAGTCGCCTCAGAACCTATTTTCATCCCATATTTTTCACGTTTTATCTATACATTGCTAAAAGTTTGAATGGGGTCGTTTTTACTTTCCAGTCAAGTTTATGGTTACCAATTTTTTTCAAGTCTGTAGCTCGTACATTCAAGGAGTTCCCATACAAAGTTCAACCCCATTTTCTACCCCCTTTGAACCCTAATCTTTAAGATTTTTATATATAGCTTAAAACCTATCCGGGGATTCTCTCGACAGATTAGTAAAGTTTGCATCAAAATCCGTTCAGCCGTTTTCACGTGATGCTCGGACAAATAAACAGACAAACAGATAAACAGATAAACAGATAAACAGACAAAAATTCTAAAAACTGTTGGAACGTGTTCTGTTATCAATTCTAAGTATCCCCAGCCAATTTTTTTTCGTTTATCTTCCATGTACAGACTTTCGACCCTCTTCAGCTTTATTATATGTATAGATAGATTGGCAACTTGTGCGAGTGGGACACAATCCTCTGGTTGGTTGCTCTCGCTTGGACCGTATTCTCTAGTCGTCTTTTATCGTTAGAGTTGTTAACTGTATTGCTCGGTAATAAGGTTAAATTTTTATTGACTAATACAACGTAGTACTCAGTCCAGCTTAGGTATTACGTCCATGGTCAAACGTTAGAATGTAAGGTTAAAATAAAGTTGTCCCGAACAAACTGGAATGACAGATGTCAATCATGAGAAAAACGTCAAAGTCCTTCAAGTGAGGTTATGTTACTTTGATAGAATCATGGACCTATGATACTCAGGACAGGACAGGCTTTACGTGATGCCACAATGAGGGACGGAAAAGGCTTCTATGCAGCTAAATTAAGAACTGGTCTTAAAATGGCTAATCGCTTACCATTAACAACCTACTTAATTTGGGTGAGTAGTGATTTAATGGTCATAACCATAACTTGGCCAACAGAAAAAAAGTGGAACTTTGACAAGGACAACGAATGAATCGTATTTCCTTTTCTGTCACACTTATAGGTTATATATGCTACCATCTCGCTCGGACGTGGTATTATTATTACCATAGCTTGTCCCGCCCGAGTATCTTAGGTTCATGGATAGAATGCAATTAATGTTTATCTACGCACTACATACTACATATCATAAGTGCTCTAAAATGCGTTCAGAAACCGTAGGACCAGCATTATTACAACCAATTTTACTATGAGAACTTTCTTGTCTGTGAGAGTAGGTAACATCTGAGGGACTACCGCGAAACGAAATTGGTTTTCGTTCGTGTATCTCCGTCTCTGTCGCTCGAACTAGCAAGTGCGACAGAGACGGAGATACACGAACAAAAACGAATTTCGTTTCGCGGTAGGCCCTTTGTACTCTAATGTTATTAGATTCATTACAGTATACATTTTTGTAAGGTTATGGGTTCAAATTTGGAACAGCTGTTAAAACTCGGGTGGGTCTATTCCAGTATCCATAGATATTAAAACAGTTAACAATACGAAACGTCAATTCAGTAGGTTTTTTCATATAAACCACACGACATTCGATCTCGAGTGACATGAGAATAGGGACTTCATTCGTTTGTCTGTGATTAAAAAAAACACTCGATTTGACGGAGGATCCAATATTCGAATTGCCGCCATTACTGTACTGTTGTATTTTTTTGTTGGTTTTTTTGCTGTTACGAAAATAGAATTGTGAAAAGTTGTTTATAATTTACATTTTTGTTGAAAATATGAGCAGTAGTGACTCCGAGAACGATATGAACACTTCGTCTATAGATATTTTACAAGTAGCGTAGGTAGTAGCAATGCAGGTACTTTCCCTACGGCTTCTGAACCCATCTTAGAGTACTTATTGTCGGTAAGGCCATAATCTGGCGCATCCTAAATATGTATACAATTTACAACAAGTCATTCTATGGACCACGAAATTCTTAGTCTAATAATGCATCGCTACAGTATAAGAGATTGCAAGGATAAATATGTTGTGACTCGTACCATGTTTATGTAATGCTTCGCCTGCCATCTGTGTCCAGTTCTGCAGACGATGAGAACCGCATGGCACCTGTGGGTTAAATTCCTCCGTCATGGATCACAAAGTGTCTCAGGTTTACCTACATTAAGGGATAAACATTATACATTTAGGTACTTCAGTTACTTGACCACGCATTGATTGCTTTACATGTCACTTGTGACCAGGAATTGGTTGGGACCCAGGGCTTGAGTGCTAGTACGCTACGATAGGTATCCGCAGATACAAACCACGCTCATGCGTGAGCCACCCACCTCCTCCCCGGGGAATTCCATGTCATTGCACGGAATATACTCTTAAGTTGGTAGCTAAGCCACTGTCACAAAAGACGGTAGGCGCTATATCTGTCGGCCATCGCAACAGCTTCTTTTGACAGATCTCCAACTGAGTTTTCGGTATATGGTCAAGTATCAGTCTCCACGAGACTATTTTATTTGTATCATTACTTCTAGAACTGTATTAAGTAAACCTAAGGCACGTAGCTTATGAATCCAGGCTCGTCTCTCGTGATGTCACTCCCAGCAAATTCTTCACAATACTGTTCAAAACCACGCTCATGTTTTAAGGCTAGACTAGTTAACATCAAGCAAACAGGTACACACCTGTCAGTTTTTACTTGGGTCACTGTATCGATTATTCAGTTATAATAACCATAAAACACCTTATCCTAAACAAAACAAGTATCTCAAGTTACTTGTTCTAGTGTGGATATTTATCCCCATCTATGGGTATTATCCCCATCTATATCCCACTCTCTATATTCTAGGAATGGTAAATTATACTTCTCTAGAGTGCAGAAGGAATTTGACTCTCGTTAAATACTTCTTTCGTTTGATACGCGGCCAAATTAGTAACCCTTCTTTGTTATCCCTCATTTCACTCCAAGTGCGTCCTATCCCCAGTATTCAACTCCGTCCCCGTCGCCGCATTCTATTGGCTGTCCCGGCGGCGCGAACTCGTGCCCTATCGCACTCACCACTGCACCATGCCTTGACTCTTCTCAATCATGTACTGGACAGCGACAGCAAACTGGATATGTTTCACAGCACGGAATCTCAATTTCTCTCGACTAGCAGCCGATATTTGGAGTCTATTACGACTTCAAGTTCCATAATTTCTTGATACTTAGCTACTGTATTACCACCGCTTTAGACATAAGTACCCTAATGTATAGTAACCTCCTGTATAATTAACATGCATAGCCTGTCTGTTAGTGTTAATTTAAGGAATGAATAAATAAATAAATAAATAAATAAATATTTACCTATTTTTTGTCAAATTACCAAGCTACATAAGATTCAGATACCAGCTGGATATCTTCAGTTACAGGTGATTAAAATAAGTCACGTTAAAGTACCGCATGCACAGTGGACTTCTAAAATATGCGCATGGACAAAGTGATCAAAACTATGTGAACGCGACTTTATTTTCAAGGGCATAAGGTTGCTCGGATATGATTGAACCTTTGGGAACGTACATATATTTATGAACTCGACTGTACATACAAATGTTCAGAGAAAAAAACCGGCCAAGTGCGTGTCGGACCACGCAAAACGAAGGGTTCCGTGCCTATTAAAAAGGTCGTATCGTCACAGAAATTTTACGGCACTTACGTCCTTTTCTTTGAGGAAGGCAGTTTTTCAGCAATATCTCGAAAACCTCTGAACCGATCTTGTTCAAAACAATTTTCGGTGAATGAAATTAATAAGCCCTATGTCCATGAATTTTTCCATATTTTTAAAATACACCGTTCAAAAATTAGAGGGGGGGGGGACAGAATTTTAGTGACTTTCGGGGCGATTATCTCCGACCCTATTCACTTAATCAAAAAAAATGCTAAGAAACCTTATATTTATTTTGAAAGGCCTATCGATTGATATATTTTTTTTTCATTGTGACACAGGGGGTCACAATGAAAAAAAAAATTGACTTTTAGTTTTATGTAGGTATTTTGTTATTTTAATTACAAAACTATGTAGCGGCTAACAAAATACACCTATCCTCAAAATTTTATTCAAATACACCTTATAGTTTTCGAGTAAAATGCCTGTGACATACGGACAGACGGACAGACGGACAGACGGACAGACGGACAGACGGACATGACGAAACTATAAGGGTTCCGTTTTTGCCATTTTGGCTACGGAACCCTAAAAAGGGTTTTTGATAATGTTTTGCTGTCTTGATTTGAATCAGCCGAGCCACCGTCTCCGCTCATCACAACTCGCGCCACAGCCGACCCCTGCAGCGACGCAGCCTGCTCCCGGCGACACCCGCTCCTGCAACTCTTCTCTCTTCTTCTACAAACGAACCAGTAAGTTACACACAAAATTGTATAATTAAGAAATAAGATGGTATAGGCCGTGCCATGAAATGAAACCAGCTCGAGCGGTTAGATCGGTTCCCCAAACTAGTTTATTCCTTGTAGCAGAATTCTATTCGCGTTTTTTAATATCTCATAACTCGATTTGATTAGTATATTTCCCATACTGATTATTTTTCTACTATTTCAGATTCCCACTTGTTGATAAACTGAAATCACATTAAATATTTATTTACAAAAACATGTTACATAATAAATACAAGTGGTTGGGTCCTGAGCTAGGATTCCCTGTGGTACAGAGAGAAACCGATCGTTTTCCGGACCTGTTTCTTTCTACCTACTTGTTTTTTTTTACAATAAGCATATGTTAGTAGGTAACTCAAGTGCGAGTCGGACTCGCCCACCGAGGGTTCCGTACCAAAGGTTTGGCTTTACATTAGTATTTAATGTGCAAAATTTGAGCACCCTAAACTTTATAGTTTTTGCTTAAAAAAAACGAAATATGATTTTTCTTTGATTATTTTTTTCTAGCCATCCGATTTTAGCGTTCTTCACATATATTGTACACTAGCTTCTACCCGCGACTTCGTACGCGTATAAATTATGGATGACATGATATTCTTATGTTTCCCCATACGATACCTACTACTCTGATAAATTAGATTATTACGATTTCATTTCTATAAATTATGCGTGTAACAGTTCAAATCCTCATAAACTTTGTCGTCAATAATATTTAGTTATATTGATTTACTTAATCTTTATTGCAAACGAAGTACCTAAGTACTTATAGTAGAAGAAAAATTACCAAAACCGGAATTTAAATATAAGATTTCATAATTGAAACAAATGGACCGAGCGAGGGCGAGACCCCAAAGATACTCTATATCTCCGGGTGTCTTGTCAAACTACCCCTGAGAGCCAAAGTCCTGAAGGTAAACGGGGAGGCAAGCGATGCCGAAGGCTGAGCTTTTCGTAGGAATGAAAGGCCCAACGTACCCTTATAGATAGCGCTCCATATGCGAGCCAGAGCATCGAAGGCCCGAGGGCGAGATACTTACTATCCACAGGCGTCTTGCAAGCGAAACATGAGCCTTAAGTCCCAAAGTTGAGGGGTGAGGCAAGCGAGCCCGAAGGCCAAGCTTTTCGTATGAATGAAAGGCCCAAACCAACCCTTCAGAGAGCGCTCTCTATGCGAGCCCGAGGGCCGAAGGCCCGAATGCGAGCTTTTCGTAGGAACGAAAGGCCCAAACCAACCCTTAAGAGAGCGCTCTCAATGCGAGCCCGAGGGCCGAAGGCCCGAGGGCGAGCCTTCACGGACACTAACTAAACTCAGGTGTCTTGCAAGCGAAACCGGAGACCAAAGTCCCGAGCGAGAGAAGTCAGAAGAAGAGCGGCGAGGCAAGCGAGACCAAAGGCCGAACTTTTCGTTGGAATGATAGGCCCAAAGAACCGTTTTAGAGAGCGCTTCCTATGCGAGCCCGAGGGCTGACGCACACTATCTCCAAGTGTCTTGAAAGCGAAATCTAAGTTCCAAAGTCCCCAGGCGAGCCCGAAGGCCGAGCTTTTCGTATGAATGAAAGGCCCAATACATCGCTTCAGAGAGCGCTCTCTATGCGAGCCCGAGGGCCGAAGGCCCGAGAGCTAGCTCATGCGGAAGCTCACTATACCCGAGTATTCATAATAATATTTCTGAATGTCACAAATGCTGAAGTTTTTTACATAAAAAAATTGGTACCTACTTAATTCTCCGCGGAATGCCGTTGGGTCCAAATTTTATACCCACATCTCTTGACGTTGGTGAACTATGCTAATTCGACGTAAGTATTAAACTTAACCTATCATACATCTTTAGATGACCTCTGAATTCATAGCAATTATATAGGAAGACGGAGATCAAGGTTGCTGGATTTCAATATTAACAGCGACGTTGTCAGTGACTGAGTTTCCAAAATAATTAGGTTTCTTATGTCTAACAGCTACTATCGGTTGAGATATCAAACATTTTTGGTTATTATAGATTCTATATGTACTCTCCGGGTGTCTTTTCAAACTACCCCTGTGAGCCAAAGTCCCGAAGGTAAACGGGGAGGCAAGCGAGGCCAAAGGCAGAGCTTTTCATAGGAATGAAAAGCCCAACGTACCCTTATAGATAGCGCTCCATATGCGAGC
Organism: Epinotia nisella; assembly: GCA_932294315.1. NCBI lineage: Eukaryota > Metazoa > Arthropoda > Insecta > Lepidoptera > Tortricidae > Epinotia > Epinotia nisella. Next base: position 9,870,140 of record OW028698.1, on the reverse strand, counting down.
TAGAGCATGGAAGGCCCGAGGGCGAGACTCCATGGATACTTCTATCCACAGGTGTCTTGCAAGCGAAACATGAGCCTTAAGTCCCAAAGGTGAGGGGTGAGGCAAGTGAGCCCGAAGGCCGAGCTTTTCGTATGAATGAAAGGCCCAAACCAACCCTTCAGAGAGCGCTCTCCATGCGAGCCCGAGGGCCAAAGGCCCGAGAGCGAGCTTTTCGTAGGAATGAAAGGCCCAAATCAACCCTTCAGAGAGTGCTCTCAATGCGAGCCCGAGGGCCGAAGGCCCGAGGGCGAGCCTTCACGGACACTAACTAACCCCAGGTGTCTTGTAAGCGAAACCGGAGACTAAAGTCCTGAGCGAGAGAAGTCAGAAGTAGAGCGGCAAGGCAAGCGAGACCAAAGGCCGAGCTTTTTGTTGGAATGATAGGCCCAAAAAACCGTTTTAGAGAGCGCTTCCTATGCGAGCCCGAGGACTGACGCACACTATCTCCAAGTGTCTTGAAAGCGAAATCTGAGTTCGAAAGTCCCGAAGGTGAGTGGTGAGGCAAGCGAGCCCGAAGGCCAAGCTTTTCGTATGAATGAAAGGCCCAATACATCGCTTCAGAGAGCGCTCTCATGCGGACGCTCACTATACCCGAGTATTCATAACAATATTTCTGAATGTCACGCACGCTGAAGTTTTATACATAAAAAAATTGGTACCTACTTAATTCTCCGCGGAATGCCGTTGTGTCCAAATTTTATACCCACATCTCTTGACGTTGGTGAACTATGCTAATTCGACGTAAGTATTAAACTTAATCTATCATACATCTTTAGATGAATTATATAGGAAGACGGAGATCAAGGTTGCTGGATTTCAATATTAAAACTAACAGCGCCGTTGTCAGCGACTGAGTTTCCAAAATAATTAGGTCTCTTATGTCTAACAGCTACTATCGGTTGAGATATCAACCATTTTTGGTTATTATATATATAGTCTTTAGCCATCTAGCACTCTTTTTCATCCCGTGTTTTTTCACGTTTTATTTATATTTTTTAAAATGTTTGAATGGAGTTCTTTTTACTTTCCAGTCAAGTGTATGCTCAACAATTTTCAAGGCTTTAGCTCATGGATTTGAGGAGTTCCCATACAAAGTATAGCCCCATTTTTTACCCCATTTAAACTAATATTTATCATTTTTACAGCCTATGACCTGGCCGGGGATTTTTCGACCGATTAAGTAAAAGTTGCATCAAAATCCTCTATTCACTAAGCTTCTCTGCGTTTTTGAAAATGTATCACAAAAAAATTAAAACTACAAAAAGTGCATGCCAATAGCTGGGTTTGAACTCGGGGACACCGACTCCGTAAGCTATGGGTCAAACCACTGGACTAACTATCAGTTGTAAGAACACGATGAATTTTCGAATATCTTGACGACATGTTACCATGGTAATGATATTGTTATAACCCCGCTCTTGCAATATTATATAGTTTCTAGTCGCCTCAGAACCTATTTTCATCCCATATTTTTCACGTTTTATCTATACATTGCTAAAAGTTTGAATGGGGTCGTTTTTACTTTCCAGTCAAGTTTATGGTTACCAATTTTCAAGTCTGTAGCTCGTGCATTCAATGAGTTCTCATACAAAGTTCAACCCCATTTTCTACCCCCTTTGAACCCTAATCTTTAAGATTTTTATAGCTTTAAACCTGGCCGGGGATTCTCTCGACAGATTAGTAAAGTTTGGATCAAAATCCGTTTAGCCGTTTTCACGTGATGCTCTGTCAAATAAACAGACAAACAGATAAACAGACAAAAATTCTAAAAACTGTTAGAACGTGTTCTGTTATCAATTCTAAGTATCCTCAGCCAACTTTTTTTCGTTTATCTTCCATGTACAGACTTTCGACACTCTTCAGCTTTATTATATGTATAGATAGATAGATAGATTTACTAAAGATGATTATATGACATAAATTATATTTTCATTATGTCAAAGAAAAATAAATAAAAAAAGCTGACTAAAGTTTTCAGTTTTTTTTTATTTACTTCCTGGTTAGCGACCGCTCCATATTTTTTACCGTGATACAGCCGCCATCGACCTTATATTCCACTTACGCCCCTCGTTAAACAATGTACTATGGATTCCCTTGCGTTGTCGACATATAAGTTTTTTGCAGCATAAACAGCCATATCTTTTTTATGTTAACTTAAAAGTTTGTTTTTTTCGCAGCGTCAAGTAAGTATATGGTTATAATTTAAACTCGATACCTGCACCCTAGATAAAGGGTCTTGACAGACAGACAGACCGACAATAAAGTGGTCCTATAAGGGTTCCGTATTTTCCTTTTGAGATACGGAACCTTTTAAAGCCGAATTTAAAAAAAAATAACGCATGCTGGTAACACGCAATGCATAGCGACGTTAACATCGCGAATACCATTTTAGTGTTAGTTCTAAGGCTTTAACACGTATCGTCATAATAAATGAGTGTGAACTATATTAGTGGGTTTCAATCTTAATCACACAAGACAAAACCCACAATTTCATAGGTAAAATCAATGATGTAATATAAAAAAGTGGTAGATGTGTTGTCTATACGAAATTCCGTGTTTAAATATGGCCACCAAATCTGATAGCTAAATTTTCCATTGACGACTCGAAACTGAGGCAAGTTGTGCCAATTGACTCAGTTTTAGTGTGCCATTTTTCGAGCGCGTATAACCTATCTACCTCTTTTTATATTACATCATTGGGTAAAATGGTTTCCATATAAATTACCAAGTTAAAAAAAGGATTTTCAGCTGCATGGCCGTGAAATCTTCAGTTACAGGTGATTAAAATAAGTCACGTTAAAGTACAGCACGTAAATCCAAATGTTAAGAAGAAAGGGTTTTTGATTAAATTTCGGATTCCTGAAAAATTGTCTACAACCTAGTCGTTTCTGATTTCCAGCCGCCGAGCCGCCGTCCCCACTCATCGCAACTCGCGCCGCAGCCGACTCCCGCCGCCGTCCGTCGCTGCAGCCTGCTCCCGGCGACACCCGCTCCTGCAACTCTTCTCTCTTCTTCCACGAACAAACTAGTAAGTTACACACAAAATTGAACAATTAAGAAATAAGATGGTATAGGCCGTGTCATGAAATGGACCCAGCTCGAGCGGTTAGATCGGTTCCCCAAACTAGTTTATTCCTTGTAGTAGAATTCCATTCGCGTTTTTTTATTATTAGGGTTTCATAGCCAAAATGGCAAAAACGGAACCCTTATAGTTTCATCATGTCCGTCTGTCTGTCCGTATGTCACAAGCATTTTACTCGAAAACTATAAGGTGTATTTGAATAAAATTTTGAGGATAGGTGTATTTTGTTAGCCGCTACATAGTTTTGTAATTAAAATTACTAAAAATATTTTTTAGGGGTGCACTCCATATACAGGGTGTTACAAAATATGAATCTATCCATGATTCTGAACAACTTTTACTAAGGGACCAACTTTGTGTTTTACAAAAAAGAAAGAACTATTTCATACACTTTGCTCATTTTAGACTGACGAAAATGTATGAACAGCCTTTTTTTTGCATAATACATAGTAAAAGTTGTTCAGAATCATGAATAGATTCACATATTGCTATTTTGTATCACGACTTAGGTAACACTCAGTATAAAACTAAAAGTCAAAAATTTTTTTTTACTGTGAGCCCACGTGTGGGCACTGATGGGGAAAACTATGGCACTAGCAATTAAACATAAAATTATATAAAACCATGAGGTAGCATCACAGCTTCCAACACCTTCTCCTGATGTTCACTCATGTGGCTAAGACACGGCACTATCCACACATTAGTGTTGCACAGTGTCATGCAAACTTTACTTTTGACAGCGGCTTTGTCATTATATCAGCTAGCTGTATTTCTGTTGGACAGTAGCTGACATTGATCAGTCCACTCACGAAGTGCTCGTGGATAAAGTGGTATCGCACGTCTATGTGCTTCGATCGCTTGTTACAGGAACCGGACTTTATAAGTTGAATCGAACTTTGGTTATCAACGTGTAGACTTATTTTTACTTCAGAGTCGGTTATTTCCTTCAACAGAGATTTTAGGTACAGTCCCTCTTTACAGCAGTCGGCTGCGGCTATGTACTCGGCTTCAGTCGACGATAGGGCCACTATAGGCTGTCTCTTGGATGCCCATGATATTGGTCCATCGGCTATCATTAGCACGGAGCCAGATGTGCTTCGTCTCGTCAGCGGATCTCCAGCATAGTCCGAGTCACTGTAAGCATCGATGTTCTCGATAGGGCTGTTTCGTTTGAATAGTATGCCCTTATCTTTCGTCCCAACTAAGTACTTGAATATTTTCTTCACTCGTGTGACATCCTCCTTAGTGGGGTTTTCTACTTTTCTGCTGACTAGGTTAACAGCTTGTGCGATGTCTGGTCTGGTTCGCGTGGACAGGTATAGTAAACTTCCCACTGCCTCTCTGTAGGGGTAATCCTTTTCCTGGGCAGTTTGCTGTATCGACTTTACGCCATTGCTTCCAGGCGTCTCACAAGGCTTTGCGTTTTTCATATTATACTTTCCCAGTATTTCGTTTGTATAATATTTTTGAGTCAGCTTTATTCCTTCTTTGGAGTTATGAATCTCCATACCCAGGTACGTACTTGGGTTTTCATTCTTCTTCATTTCAAATTTGGTTTCAAGTTTTTCCATGACACTTTGAATCTTTTTCTTATCTTTTCCTATGACTAGCCCGTCATCGACAAATAGTCCAATTATTATCGACTTATCTTCATTTATAAACACGCACCTGTCGGTTTTAATTGTCTTGAAACCCAACTCAAGCATCGCTTGGGTAAAAGTCTTGTTCCATGTGAATGGAGCTTGTCTTAAACCGTATAAAGATTTTTCCAGTCGACACACAACATCTGTGTTTTTATAGCCAGTATTGTAGCCAACAGGTAATTTCATATAAACTTCATCTTTCAGTTCGCCATACAAAAATGCAGTCTTGACGTCAAATGTCATGAAGTGGTAAGATTTAGATGCGGCTACGGCAAGTAAAGTCTTCAGGGCAGATTGACTTACGACTGGGCTATATATTTCTTCGAAATCTAGGTTTCCCTTCTGCTCACAGCCGCGTATGACTAATCTAGCCTTGTACCTTCCGTCATCTTTTATCTGGAATACCCATTTGTTGGACAAGATTTTATGTCCTCTGGCTTCTGACTTGTCGACTAATACCCACGTGTTATTTTGTTGTAGTGAATCCATTTCAGATTGTATTGCCTTCTCCCAATTTTCCTTGTCGGTGCCTGACACAGCTTCTTTATACGTCAGTAAAGAGCAGTCATAGTCATTATTATTTTCAGACATCAACATAGTTACGCATCGACTGAGCTCGTAATCTTTTGTCCATCCTGGTGGCCTCACTACTCGTTGTGGTCTTTCACTTGCAGGTCGTTCAATTGACTCTTCCTGAGATTCTTCATACGATTCATCATCAGAAGTGACATTGGATTCTGCTCTTGGTGGTCGTCCACTGGTAGAGGGTACATCAGCTGGCGGATATTGATTGGAGCTGGAAGAAGGGAGATTAGGTTCCTGAAAACGTAAGTTATTTTTAGTATTTTTTTCTGTTAATTCGATTTCTATTTTTTCTGTTTCTGGTTCCGGATTTTTTCCTTCAACAGCAGGAGTATTCGTATAGTGCATTTTTCCTATTACTCTCACATCTCTGCTGATAGCGACATCATTCTTTTCCGGTATGTATATTCTAAAGCCTTTTGCATTTTTCGCATATCCCAAAAATACACCTTCCATAGCTTTGGCTGAAAATTTTCCTCTTCGAGCTTTGTTCATGGCGAATGCTCTGTTACCGAACACGTGTAGGTGATTTCCTGATGGTGTTCTTCCCACCCACTTTTCATTAGGGGAGTTTCCTTTTAGAGCTCTCGCAGGGCTTCTATTTATCAGATAGTTTGCAGTGTTCACTGCCTCTGCCCACAGGTACGAAGGGACGTTAGAATCTATCATTAAACATCTTGCTTTATCCAGGAGTGATCGGTTTTTCCTCTCACTGCAGCCATTTTGCTGTGGTGTGTAGGGAGCGGTTAGTCTACGTGTTATACCATTTTCTTTAAGAAGGTTATCAAATGCTTTAGATCTGTATTCGCCTCCATTATCAGAATGCAAATTTTGAATTTTTTTCTTATGGAAGAGTTCAACATTGTTCTTATATTCCTTGAATTTTTCTATTACTTCACTCTTTTCTTTTAGGAAGTAGACACAGCAGTATCGAGTATAATCGTCAATGAAGGTGACAAAATACTTAGATCCGGCCATCGATTCATCCTCGAAGGGGCCGCAAACGTCGCTGTATACTATCTGTAGTGGCTCGGTAGAGATTATTTCTTCATGGCTTTGGAATGGTAGAGAAGTAAATTTTCCCTTGATACAGGTTTCACATGTACCCAAAGATTTTTCTTTAAAGTCGAGTCCTCGCATCATTCCATTTTTCGCCATTGCTTTTAGGTCTCTTTCGTTGACATGACCTAATTTCTTATGCCATTTCATTATGTCTGTTTCAGCACCAGGCGTGAAGTTTGCTGTCTCTTCCGGCTCTTCAAATTCAAGATAATATAGGCTATTTCTTCTTTTAGCTTTTAAAACAATATTTCCATCTTCTATGACACTGGCTTGTTCCTTTTCAAATAAAACTTTGAAGCCGTTATCTGTCATTTTACTTACTGACAGCAAATTAGTTGATAATTCAGGCACGTATAGTGTGTCAATTAAGTTGTGCTTGCAATTTTCCGTGAATAGTTCAACTTTTCCTCTTCCTTGAACTTCAGTAGTGTGCTTTTCTGAAGCTAATCTTAAGGTATCGGTCTCAGGGGTCAGGTTGGTGAACAGGTGCTTCTCTCCTGTCATATGGGATGTGCATCCACTATCTAAACACCATAGACCGTCCTTGGTTTTCGAGGTTCCAGTTGTCAGACAAATATTGTAAGTCTTTTCTTCACTTTTTGCTTTATTATTACCAGGCCTCTTTTTCGACCAACAATCCTCAGTAGAATGCCCTTTCTTATTGCACTTCTTGCAAAACAATCCCTTTTTCTTCGATTTAACGTAAAAGGTTTCTGAAGTTTGAGGTTCGGTTTGCCTTCTCGCTTCATATTCTTCTACAATTTTAATTTTGAGGTTGTCAGGGCTTGGTAGGACATCTCTCGATTCGATTGCTGTGCGGAAGCTGTCGAAAGTAGTAGGTAGACTGTATAGCATCATTATGCTCAATAATTCTGGATGAATTTTGACATCCATATCTTCTAGCTTACCCACTACGTCCATAAAATGATTGAGATGATTTTTTACATCTTCTTGAGGGTTCATTTTCTTTAAAACTAGTTGTTTTAAAAGTGTGGCCTTTCGTGCTGGCCCAGAACTTTGATAAATTGACTTTAGTTTATCCCATACCTCCTTTGAAGTATTGCAGCCTTTAATTAGCTTTAGTTCTGGTGGGGATATGAGTAAAAGTAGCTCTGACCTTGCCTTTGAGTCTTCCTTTAGGAACGCACTTTTTTGTTCGGCAGTTGCAGTCGCCGCTAACGTTTTTTCACCACTAGCGTATTCCCATAAGTCGCTTTTAATGAGAATCGCCTGTGCGTGTAAGCACCAGGTATCGTAATTCGATTTTGTCAGCGGTTCTATGCTTCGGAAATTTGAGCTCATTTTTTTGACTTTCTCACCTTTTATGTTTTTAAATATGCTTTTTCCCCATGCCACAACCACGCTCTGCTACCACTGATGGGGAAAACTGTGGCACTAGCAATTAAACATAAAATTATATAAAACCATTACGTTTTAATTCAATAGGCGAAAACAAGTTAAGTGACACCGTCAGTCAATAATAGATAAACCTTCTACAAAGTATTTAACCATGAGGTAGCATCACAGCTTCCAACAGGCACATCAATCATTAGGCCTTTCAAAATAAATATGAGGTTTCTTAGATTTTTTTTTGATTAAGTGAATAGAGTCGGAGATAATCGCCCCGAACTCACTAAAATTCTGACCCCCCCCCCCCCCCCCCCCTCTAATTTTTGAACGGTGTATTTTAAAAATATGGGAAGATTCATGGACTTATTAAGTTCATTCACTGAAAATTGTTTTGAACACGATCGGTTCAAAGGTTTTCGAGATATTGCTGAAAAACTGCCTTCCTCAAAGAAAAGGACAAAAGTGCCGTACGATTTCTGTGATGATAGGACCTTTTTAATAGGCACGGAACCCTTCGTTTTGCGTGCTTCCGACACGCACTTGGCCGGTTTTTTTTCTTAGTCGCTTTAATTAATATATTTCCCCTATTGATTATTTTTCTACTATTCCAGATTCCCACTTGTTGATAAACTGAAATGACATGAAATATTTATTTACAAAAACATGTTACATAATAATAAATACAAGTGGTTTGATCTTGAGCTAGGATTCCCTGTGGTGCAGAGAGAAACCGATCGTTTTCCAGACCTGTGTCTTTCTACCTACTTGTTTTTAGGGTTCTGTACCCAAAGGGTGAAAACGGGACCCTATTACTAAGACTTCGCTGTCCGTCCGTCCGTCTGTCTGTCACCAGGCTGTATCTCAAGAACCGTGATAGCTAGAGTCGAAATTTTCACAGATTATGTATTTCTGTTGCCGCTATAACAACAAATACTAAAAAACCGGCAAAGTGCGAGTCGGACTGGAGCTCCCATACAACAGACATGATTTTTTTGCCGTTTTTATAGATAATGGTACGGAACTCTTCGTGCGCGAGTCCGACTCGCACTTGGCCGGTTCTTTTTTACAATAAGCATATGTTAGTAGGTAGTAACACAACGTACTTTACTTGTTGTATTTATTTAATTTAAATGTCTTCTTTTGGCATACGAAAATATAACACCTAAATTCTTATTCACTAGATTCTGAACAGCGAGTCATGTCACAAAAAAAACCGGACAAGTGCGAGTCGGACTCGCCCACCGAGGGTTCCGTACAAAATTACAAATGTATAGTTTTCAGATTTTTCCCTGTACTTGTAGTATAAGACGATATTACTTACCAAATTTCATAGTTCTAGGGCAACGGAAAGTACCCCATAATGTTTGATTCCCTTGAGTGTCGATTTTGGGGCATTAAACGGCTGTGTCTTCTTTTAACGTTCAGAGCTTCAAGGGACTGTAGATTTTAGTAAGTATATGGTTTTAATTTCAACTCGATACCTCCACCCGTTCCTGAGATAAAGGGTCTTGACAGACATACAGACTGACCGTTCCCTTTTTTCCTTTTGAGGTACGGAACCCTAAAAGGCTGCAAATTTGAAAATTAACGCATGCTTGCAACCCGCAATGCATAGCGACGTAATAGGTATTTATAACTGACAGCTTATTTCATAGATAAAATTGTTTCCATATATTTTTTTGACCAATTAGGTACCAAGTTAAAAAGTTTTCCAGCTGCATGACCGTGAAATCTTCAGTTACAGGTGATTAAAATAAGTCACGTAAAGTACAGCACGTAAATCCAAATGTTAAGAAGAAAGGGTTTTTGATTAAATTTCGGATTCCTGAAAAATTGTCTACAACCTAGTCGTTTCTGATTTCCAGCCGCCGAGCCGCCGTCCCCGCTCATCGCAACTCGCGCCGCAGCCGACTCCCGCCGCCGTCCGCAACTGACTCCTCCTGCTTCAAAGAAAGAAAAAAACCTCAGCCATGGCTTTGAAACTCTCGGGTGAGTCATTTTACACATACAATAATAACTAGCTGTGCGCTCTGGCTTCGCTCGGGTGTACTAATGAAGCACATGAACCCAAGCGTCGCTCTACGCCAAATCTCCCTATTGTCTTCTGTCTCACTCACTCTTTAATTTTGAACTCAAAATGTACAGATTCGATCATTTATTCGTGACTAACACAATTCATAATAATTAAAAGTCACTCAAAATTAAATGATTAGGAAATAAGATGGTGTAGGCCAAGGTTCCGTGCGGATTAAAAAGGTCGTATCAGAAATCTTACAGCACTTTCGTCCTTTTCTATAGGGAAGGCAGTTTTTCAGCAATATCTCGAAAACCTTTGAACAGATCTTGTTCAAAATAATTTTCTATGCAAGAATTGAATAAGCCCAATGTCCATGATTTTTATTTGTCGAGGCATTAGAGACGTGTTCAGACATTTGTAAACACTTTGGCCGCTCCAATATATCTGATGGTGACTGTGCCTGCCTACATACATCCGGCACCTGATGTTTACTGATACATCGTTTGCTCGCGACTCCGTCCGCGTGAGCCTCCGAATAAACCTCCATACCCGATGTCTTCCATTTGGGGGATGGTTTTGAAGTAAAAATACCTATGGTAAATAAGTAAGTCCTTTTTTGGTAATATAATAACTCCTATGATTTGATCCAGGTTATAAACTATTTAGATGTGCCAAATTTCATCAAAATCCGTTCAGTTTTTGCATAGTTAAGCAAAACCATCCAAACGTAGTATATTAGCGTGTTTTTGCGTGTATTTAGTAGGTGTCCTTTTAACCGGACTATCGTAAAAGGTTAAGGCGTAGAGTGTCTACTTAAAGTGCCCCTTTAAAAACCGTTTTTCCGACGTGACGCGAACCCGAAGAATTTTTTGCATCTAGTTGTTTTAGGGTTCCGTACCTCAAAAGGAAAAAAAAACGGAACTCTTATAGGATCACTTTCTTGTCCGTCTGTCTGTCTGTCTATCTGTATGTATGTCTGTCCCTTTATCTTGGGAGCGCGTGGAGTATAAATTAAAACCATATTCTCAGGTCTACACGCTACATTACACATACAACTACATAGAGTACTTATTGCAAAAAAGCGACAGAGTGAACGAAAGAGTCTACGTCATTTTACTGCACGATTTTATAGATTTTCGAAAACTAGATAAAGCAGCCAGAAGAAATATAAAAATATGCTTTAACAAACTAGACACTCGATATATATTCATGTGATAATGTTGCTTATATTATCACGGGTTTAAAATTATAAACGTAACATAACGATCTCTTTTTAAAAAAAATAATACTCACCGGCAGAAAATTTGGCCCAAATTAGAAAAAGTTTACTGCAGAAAAACATTATTTAATTTGTTCAATTTATAGTTTGAAATCACGAAAAGTTTTTGGGCCAAATTTTCTGCCGGTGAGTGTATATTTCTAACATATAATTAATACCTCGAAGAAACTTTTAATCAATTTAGAAGTTTGCTGTTGAACTTGCTATCGGCACGAATAATGAAAAAGAACACTAATTTTAAAAACCCGCTGTCTTGAGGTACACGCCATGTTGCTGTGTGTGACCTCAACTCTGATATACGCACCTACAACTTGTTTATAACACTAGCTGCCACGCGCGCGGACAAACCCGCGTGATAAAATATGACATATGCCCATTCAGAAAGTCCATTCTATATAATGTTGACAGAAATGTTGAAACTGGATGATTAGTTCCGGAGATTCCCCCTACATACTAACTAACAATCTCACGGATTTGTCCTTTTTATATTATCCAACTAATATTATAAATGCGAAAGTTTGGACGTTTGTTACTCAATCACGCTTAAACGGCTCTACTGATTTGGACGAAACTTTGCACGAAGATAGTTTACCTATAGCCTGGATTATAGATTGTATCCCGGGTCCACGCAGAAGAAGTCGCGGGCGGAAGCCAGTTGAGTAGTATAGAAATGTGAAAGTTTGTGCGTTTGAATAATTGTTACCAACTTAGACACGCGAAAACGACAGAACAGATTTGGGTGAATCTTGAATCACTTTGCACCGGTAAAGTCTATAATCAGTTTTTTGTTCCATTACGGAAATGTGATCTGGAATATAATTCCAGAATGACGCGGACGAAGTAGCGAGCAAAAGATAACATGAAATAAATGTCTACGGCGCTACGTAGCACATGCGTAGCTTCTTAGTAGACATCACACATGCAGTGCTACGCGCCACGCTCGTAGCTGCCGATTTCGGGGTTTACTACTACGGCGTAGGCGGGTTCCTGGCAGTGGAAGTGCTAATCTCTATAATCAGTCCTAATATATAAAAGAGGAACAGTAGGTGAGCTTGTAGCTTATGAAGTTTGTATGCAGGGTTAATCTCCGGAGCCGGTTATCCGATTTAACCCATTAACCCAGCCAGTGCATGCATTGGCCTTTATGGATGGACAAAGGCTATATATTCTATCCCGTGGGTTTGCCTACGTGCGTTGCAATACGCGGGCGAAGCCGCGCGGGCAGCTAGTTCCTCAATATGACTCGTTCTATTCTTAATCGAGTTATTATTATTGAACACATTCACTGCTCGGCATTCGCTACTCAGCGGGGGAGCCACGGGAGCGGCTCCGAGCGCAGCGCTTCAAGCCAGTCAATGTGTTACTTTTTTTTAGTGAGTCTTCATTGCGTATAATTGGCTATTTTTACAAGCTTTATATTAACCCATTCAAGGCCAGTGACTCAACATATGCGTCATGCCTCTACGAGCGATTTCTGCTACAAAGCGGAAAAACGCTGCTACCCGCTACGGCGTAGCACACGTAGTGATGTGTGGCCTCGAATGGGTTAACTTGACCTGTTCGTATGTAAGTATATAAGTATGTATTTTGAGGCCTGTTAGCCTGGTGGGTAGTGACGCTGCCTACGAAGCTGCAGGTCCTGGGTTCGAATCCCGGAAAGGGCAAATATTTGTGTGATGAGCATGAATATTTGTTTCTGAGTCGTGGATGTTTTCTATGTACTTAAGGATTTATATCTGTTAAATATATCGTCGTCTGGTACCCATAACACAAGCCTTATTGAGCCCACTATGGGACTGGTTCGATTTGTGTAAGATTGTCCACTAATATTTATTTATTTATTATTTATTTACGTATTTAAGAAGTACATTGTCCGTCAAAGTTTGCAATCCATTTTTCAGTCACTTGTCCTTATTCGATTGAGCTGAAATTTTGGGCATAAGTATAGTTTGGATGACAATTTAATATTATTGGTACCATCGAGCTGATCTGATGAAGGAGACAGAAGGTGGCCATGGGAATTCAGTACTTGACCGACGTAACCCCGTTGTGTTTGGGCTCGTTAGAATCGTCTCTACGAGTAGATGATGACGGTATATAGAAAAGTACAGTCGGCAATAAAAGCTTGTATACCATAAATGAAATTTTTGACTGAAACTTATTAATAGTTATTATTTGGCTACTTTGGCTTCTACTAACTATCTGACGCTGACTGTACCTGTCTATATACCATATGGCGTTCGTTTTTTTCCTCCCTGTATAAGCTTCGCTCAATTCACGGCCAAGAATCGCTACGCGCTACGCTCGTAGCGTATCCAGTACGTAGCGGCCGCGGCTACGGCGTAGGCGCCGGCTACGCGGGCTCCTGGCAGTGCCGCAGTGTTAATTAAAAAATGATTTATTCGTTTTCTAAGGAATTAATTTTTGACATGCCGGTGTCCCTTTTTAAGTAAAAATAATACCTGCGATAAGGGGCAGTGTGCAGGTATCGAGTAGTACAACAGTGTTAAGTTACTCTCTCTATACTATACTCTGATACTGAAATGATATATTGTATACTGTTTTGAAAAAATTATACCTCGCTGAGTTTTTTACGCCGGTTCATGCCCGGTGGTAGTTTATCGACATTCATAGGTGCATGTAATATGCCTAAATTGAAGAATCAAGAAATCACTTTGACTTTGACTTTTATAATGAATATTAGCTATGACTTCACTATTTGTAAATGCCTGCACAGAGCGCGTGTTAACCAGCCGCGCGTTGCTTGTGTCGCAGGGCCGGCGTCCGCGCTGCTGCTGCTGGCCGCGCTGCTGGCGGCCGGCGCGCGCGCTGACTCCGTCACCACGGCGGAGTGCAAGCCGCACGGCAGGAGGGAGCGAGTCCGTCGGTACCCGGTGGACAGCGACGCCACTGAGTTATATATGGGTGGTTGCAGTTTAACGGGTGTGGAACAACGAGCACTAACCGGCCTCCCCGCACTCACAACGCTGTCGCTGGGGGCGAACAAGTTGCGCGAGCTGCCCGTCCTCGACGAGCACGTGTGCGCCAACTTGACCACGTTGTACCTGTACACCAACCAACTGACAGAAATTAACGCTGGGGCCTTCTCAGCTTGTTCGAAATTACAAAGACTACATTTGAATAATAATCAGATACACTTTATCCACCACTCTGCCTTAAACGCATTGACTAATTTGAGATACTTAGAGTTGCAAAATAACAAGATCAGGTTTATACCTGATCAAATGTTTTCGAACAACGGCAAGCTCGTAGAGTTGTGGCTACACAGCAACATGATCTCCTACCTGCCTCCGGAGTTCGCCAGCAGGCTGAAGCGCGCAGGCACCGGCCTAGACGAGTTTCGCTTCCACAATAACCCGTGGCAGTGCGCGTGCCTTATCGAGCTGCTGGCGGATGTCCGGCGAGCAGGTGTGCGTGACTATGACTACTATACAGAGGAATACGACGGACGTGCGCGTGTGTGCGTGTACACCGGCGCGGTCCCGTGCCCCGCGCCGACCGGGCTGCTGGGGGGGAGGGGGGGCCGCTAGCGCGCGGGCTCGCGTGACACACACGTATCTGTAGTTTCTATTCATCATCATCATGTCAGCCTCCCCCAAAGAGTGCCAATGCGACCGGTCCTGCGCCACGCACAATCCACCTTGTGGGGGGGGGGGGGGGGGGGGGGGGTTACACACGCCGTGCCTTCCGGTACGCAGTCGCCAATCGAGAACCTTTCCGCCCCAACGGCCATCGGTTCTACGTGCCATTTAACTTTAGCGATTCGGAAGGCTATAGCAGTTACCTCGGTTCTGCTGCGGGATAGCCTTATGGCGATAGTTTCTATTATACATAGTAAATTCATTTGTATACGACTAGAGCGGCAAAAATCGTACTACCCGCTTGTCGATTCTATGGGTGTCACATACTAGTAGATCGATAGATTAGTAAATTACTTTGTAGAGTATTACTTAGATTTTTCTGTGATTACACATTTTACACAATAATAGCGATGCCCGTTAGTAAACCGGTAAACGGGTGATCTTGTGGTCGTGTAGGCGGCGCGCGCTCAACTCGCTTGCTGTTGTTTGCCAACAAATGGTTTGGGATGAACCTGCTTTTGTTAACATTCAGGTAATAACTCATCTGATCGCGTGTATCACCTCACTAAGACAAGATAAGCATCCATCTCTATACCAAGTAGTGTCGGAAGGAGATGAACGCGTTACCTTGTCTCTGTGACGCGCTAAGCGCGACCAGCGCGGGTCCGTGTTCGACTCGCGCATGCGTGACCGCGGTATTGCCGACTCTCACGGACTCCTTGTGTTAACCCATTCTAGGACAATGAATCACATATGAGTCATGCCTCTACGAGCGATTTCCGAAACACAGAGGAAAAATGCTGCTACTGCTACGGCGTAGCATACGTAGCGTTGTTGCTTGGCCCCAAATGTTGCGCTCGGCAGTATTTTTCCACTTCGTAGCAAAAATCTCTCATATATTAACACATTCACTTCCAGAAATCGCTACGCTCTACGCTCGTAGCCGTTCCCGTGGTTTCGCTAATATGTAACGGAAAACGACTACGGCGCAGGCGCCCGCTAGTCAGGTTCCCGGCACTGAATATGTTGAGCGAGTGATTATTCCTGAACGAGTTAAGGTGCGCTTCTGTTGTCGCCCGCTGAAGGCTTCGTCTGTCGCGGCCGCGGGCGGAGACGGAATCATACCTTAACCCATTCGAGGCCACGCATCGCTACGTGTGCTACGCCGTAGCGCGTAGTAGCGTCTATCCGCTCTGTAGCGTGATGGCTCATATATGAGTCATTGGCATTGAATGGGTTAAGAGGGAGTCTAATATCGCAGCTGGGTTAGGGGCCATGAGTTTTGCATCGACGCATTACTTCAAAATAAACGACAATAATGTCAGTACAATGTTGTCCTTGTTTGGTTTATTATGAAGTTACGCTACGGTGCGAAATTCTTGGTGACGATCCCAAATCAGTTAGCACGAGTCGAGTACAGGACGCGGGAGTCAGCGGGGTAATGCGGGGTGGTGGGGGTGAGGGGGGGGGGGGGGGACGCGCTGAGAGGGTTCTGTTGGCGTTGGATTGTTGTCCTGTTGGTTGCTGTCGGTATGACTTGTTGTGTGTCAACTGTCAAGTTGTGGCGCATCGTGCGGGGAGGCATCTGCCCGGGGGTGTATCGGACTGAACGTACTGGATTTAAATTAAACTTGTATTTGTCGCGCGCTCTTGATTCCGCGAGTCATGAGCCAGACAGACGGAGAGCGCGCAACAAATGATAATTTGATTTCAATGCAATATGTGCAGTCATGTTGCATATTGTTTTTACTATTCAAAGGATTTTTATCTATTATGTATCAACTTAGTTAAGTTTAGTTGTAGGTTTTTCTATTACAAGCTTTTCTATATGTCTGTAGGATTATTAAAAATTGTGTTGAACTTTTTATGTAGAAAAATATAATAAATGTTTTTTAGACAACTTAGTCTTTGTTTAATTTCGAAAACATCACACCATAGATACCTCCCTACTTGGTGAACGATTTGCATAGCTTACCTCAATGCAACAAGATTAGGTCTAGTAAGGTAAACGTCCCAATATTCAACACTTTCATTCCAATAATTGACACGCAGCTTGTCATCTTTATTGCTATGAATTAAGATTCAGGAGGCTAACTATTGGGCAGTGTCGATCATGTGTCTGTTACCTTAGGGCTTAGGGTGGTATTCCACTTATCCAAGATCTTTGTCTAATGTGCTTTAGATCAAAGAAATGAGATGATTTTATCAATTCATATGAGAAACTATTACTACGACAAAGAAATTTGATCAAAAATTGTATATAGAAATTGGACAAGTGGAATACCACCCTTACAGTCCTAAGACGAGAGAGACGATCTATCCTGCGGGTCTAACGTTCCATACGTACGTTAAGTAGATCTAAATGTCATGTTAGCTACGGGCGGGCGCGCCGACTCGGCGGAGGAGCGCTCTAAGAGCAAGTATTAGGTGAGTATCGTGAGTATCCAGCAGCGCCGTGCGAGGTAACAGCGCGGTGTGCGAGGGAAACAACCTACTGGTAGGAATTCTGATAAAAACTGGCCAAGTCAAATCTAACCTACTTTAAGATCTCACATTTTTAAATAACAGCAATTGTTATAGGTATCCAATAAAGCAAAGAAATAGAGTTTAATACTTGTTCGTAATGTTATTTTGTTCCTATAAATACATATTTGGATTTTGCATAGAACTTGGCACTCATTTAGATCTCCATTCTTTTTGCGGCGAAGCCCACAGCCAAGCATAATTTTTGTATTGAACTTGGCTCTCCTTTTTAGGTTTCCGTAGTCTACTAGGAACCCTTATAGTTTCGCTTTGTCTGTCCGTCCGTCCGCGGATAATCTCAGTAACCGGTAGCACTAGAAAGCTGAAATTTGGTATTAATATGTATATGAATCACGCCAACAAAGTGGTAAAATAAAAAGTGATTTATTTTATTTTATTAGGATACCTCCCCTATACGTAACGTGGGGAATGTTTTTTTTTTCATTTCAACCCTATTTAATATGGTATTTAAAAATGTGTAGGGGTTTGCTAAGATTATTTTTTGATAATGTTAATATTTTCGGAGATAATCGCTCCAGAAGTAAAAAAAAAAGGTGTCCCCGCCCCCCCTCTAACTTTTGAATCATAAGTTTTAAAAATATGAAAAAATCTCAAACGTAGAACTTTATAAAAACTTTCTAGGAAAATTATTTTGAACTTGATAGGTTGAATAGTTTTTGAAAAAAATTACAAAATAAATTCTGAACTAAGTTTGTAATTTAACCGTTTAAGCAGGTGTTTATTGTACCTGTAATTTCTACAACATCACAATGAATGTAACAAATAGCCCATTTTTTTAACGCTTAATAAGTGGGGACACTTACTGTGACGGACGAAAAAGTACGGAACCCTACACTGAACGTGGCCCGACACGCTCTTGGCCGGTTTTTTACATTTATTATTATTATTTATTTATTCAGATAACTTAGATCCTGGTTAGTGTAGTATATTAGTATGGGGTACTTGTGAATTACTATGTCTACCTACATTGGATGTAATAAATCAGTGTTGAGCTAGCTATGCGTGTTTTACTACATGGTGACAGCGGTGGTCACTAATTAATTTGAAATTTGCTATAATCAAGGCGGTAGTGATTTGTTTTGGCAAGTTAGTGTTGATTAGTGATTGTGTACGTCGAACATTATAATGGAACACGCACGTCCTCCGGTGGAATTAGTTTTAGAAGGCGGACCCGCCACGCGGGCCGAATCGTGGCGCAAGTGGAAGAAACAATTTTTGGTGTTTCTTAAAGCCTCCGGAGTGAGCAAAGAGCCTGCAGATGTTCGGGCTAGCTTGTTAGTCAACCTCATCGGGCCAGCTGGCTACGAAGTTTATTCTGCGTTCACAATGAGCGAGAAGGAAAGCGAGGACATCGAATCTTTATTGAAAAAATTCGATGAACACTTCGGAACCAAGCCGAATATAACAGTGGCTCGTTATAAGTTTTTTTATTAGAAATCAGGAGGAAGGCGAAAACATCGATCAGTGGGTTACATCATTACGACTGTTGAGTCAGAGTTGTGAATTCGGACCGTTGACAGATAGTTTAATTCGCGATAGAATCGTTTGTGGCATCAGTAGTAATGTTATACGAGATAGATTATTTCGTACGGAAGAATTAACATTAGAGAAGGCCATTCAAGTCTGTCAAGCGGCAGAGATGTCACGTGAGGAAAGCCGGTGTATCGATGGCGGCTCGAATGAAGTTCGTGTCGATGCCGTGTGGAGGCCGGCTGCGCGAGCGAGCGGCAGCGGGCCGCGCGCGGGCGCAGGCGGGCGACGGCGCGCCAGCTCCCGGCGCGGGGCGCGGCGCGGCGGGCGGCCCCCGGGCGCCGCGGGAGCGCCGGCGGGACCCGCGCGACCCTGCACGGCGTGCGGCGGTGCTTGGTGCACCCAGGACGAGCGTTGCCCGGCACACAGTGCGTTGTGTTATGTATGTGATCAAAGAGGACATTTCGCTAAGGTGTGTAACCAGCGCAAGGTGACACAAGACCAGGTATGTGACTTGGCAGTGGACGATTCGGATGGGGAGGACGGTATGTTTTATGTCGATGTTATTCAGCAGGAAAATAAGGCTAGACCGCCTAAAGAATGGGTGGAGGTAGTTAAATGTAATAATAAACGATTGTTGTTTAAACTTGATACGGGATCAATGTTGAATGTAATATCGAAGGCCGAATACCTAAATCTAGGTTTACATCTAAGCGATTTGAAACCGTTTGTTAAGCGTGTTTATTCATTTACGGGAAACGATATACCCGTCATAGGCATTTGCAGTTTGTTATTGTCTTGCCGAAATAAACAATGCCAGTTAATGTGTGCGGTGTCTGATTTGAATTGTCAAAATGTACTGGGGTTAGAAGGTTGCGTAACTTTAGGACTGATTAGTCGGGTTGATGGCATTAAAATAGAAAATTACGCCGATCTCTTCACGGGTCTAGGAAAACTACCTGGTAAATATAGAATAGTGGTGGACCCGAACGTTCAACCGGTTGTATGCCCAACTAGAAAAATTCCACTAGGGTTACGTGATAGGTTGCATGCGGAAATACAGCGAATGGAAAAAATAGGGGTAATTAGGAAAGTCTCGCATCCCACCGATTGGGTCAATGCCATTGTTTTAGTGGCGAAAAAAAGCGGCGATCTCAGAGTGTGTTTAGACCCACGACCCCTGAACAGCGCGGTGCGGCGCGCGCACTACTCGTTGCCCACGGTGAGTGAGCTGGCCGTGCGCCTGCGCGGCGCGCGCTACTTCAGCGTGCTGGACGCGCGCTCGGGTTTCTGGATGGTGCAGCTGGACGACGCTAGTGCTGACCTCTGTACTTTTGCGACGCCCATGGGTAGGTACCAATTCCTTAGATTGCCGTATGGGGTAAGTTGTGCCCCAGAGGTATTTCACGCTAAATTAAGGCAGTATCTGGAAGACTTAGATGGGGTTGAAAGTTTTATTGATGACGTCATAGTGTGGGGCAGCACGAAACAGGAGCATGATACTCGCTTGGAGCGCCTGTTACAAAGGTCAAAAGAAATAGGTATAAAGTACAACAAGGAGAAATGTAAGTTCTGCGTTACAGACATTATTTACCTAGGGCACAAATTTGATGAAAACGGGATGCGGCCAGACGACTCTAAAGTTCGTGCCATCATGGAGATGCCCTACCCTACGGATCGGAAAGCTTTGGAAAGGTTTCTGGGTGTGGTAAACTATTTATCAAAATTCATCCAAAACTATTCCGAATCGGTGGCGGTACTACGAGGGTTGTTAAAAAATAATTCCGAGTGGCTGTGGGATCAGAATCATTCTAATGCAGTTGATCAATTAAAATCAAAGATAGCATCAGCTCCGGTGTTAGCACTATACTCGAGTGAGCTGCCGGTGGTGGTCTCGGTAGACGCGAGCAGCGCCGCCGTGGGCGCGGTGCTCCTGCAGGCCGGTCGGCCGGTGGAGTTCGCCTCTCTCACTCTCACCGACACTCAAACGCGGTACGCTCAGATTGAGAAGGAGATGCTGGCAATCTGTTTCGCCGTAGAGAGGTTTAAACAATACATTTATGGCCGACGTGAAGTAACGGTGCAGACTGATCACAAACCTTTGGAACCGTTGTTTTCAAAGCCACTATCGTCCGTGCCAGCGCGACTGCAGCGCATGATGATGCGAGTGCAAGGATTTGATTTCAAGGTCCAGTACACTCCCGGTAAGTACATGTACATAGCGGACACCTTGTCGCGCGCGCCGTTGCCTGAGCTAATGCACGACCGGGTCACTGACGAGGTCGAGTTACAAACATGTTTCTTAATCGAGAATGTGCAGGTCAGTAGTAAAAAATTAAATACTATCAAACAATACACGGCATTAGATGACGAAAGTAAAGCTATTATACAGTATGTTTGCCATGGATGGCCTAAATATAGGGAGACTGTCGAGAAATGTGTTAGGGTATTATGGCCGTATCGTGAGTCATTACAATTCATAGATGGGTTAATATTTAAAAATGATTGTGTTTACATTCCGCGCGGTTTACGCAACGAGATGTTGAACAAAATACACGAAGGACACCTAGGTATAGATAGGTGTAAACGTCGTGCGCGCGAAGTAATGTTCTGGCCGGGCCTGGCCGCTGACGTGGAGCGACGTGTGCGCGCCTGCGCAACGTGCGCGCTGCACGCGCCGACGCCGCGCCGCGAACCTTTGCTACAGCACGCGCTGCCAGACTTGCCCTGGTCGAAACTTGCATCGGACCTCTTCGAGTATCGGAAAAAGTATTACATAGTCTTAGTTGACTATTTTTCAAACTATGTCGAGGTAGGTATGCTCAACAATATAACTAGCAAATTAGTTATAAATTTTATGAAGGAACAGTTTTCGCGGCACGGCATTCCTTTAGAACTAGTGACCGATAATGGCCCAGCTTACAGCTCATGTGAGTTCAAAAAATTCATGTTGGATTGGGAAATAGAACACGTGACGTCATCCCCTCGCTATGCTCAATCAAATGGCAAAAGTGAGCGCACGGTTCAAACAATAAAAAACATGATTAAAAAGTGCCAGGACTCGGGAGAAGATTTCTATTTGAGCCTACTCAATTATAGGTCAACTCCTAGGTACAATCTAGATTCACCGGCGCAAATGTTAATGGGGAGGCGGTTGAATACAAAGCTTCCAATAAAAACCGGACTTTTGCATGAACGGGTCGATAATACGCATAATTATCAAAAAATGTTGCAACAAAAGGTTAATATTAAAACATATTACGATCGATCAGCTAAACCTTTATCACCTTTGTTGCCGGGACAAAAGGCGACACTAATCGATGGGAACAACAAAAAACCGGTTACAATACTAAGTAGTGCGCCTGAACCGCGGTCATTCGTAGTAGCTGACAGTCAAGGTCGAAGGTACCGGCGCAACCGGCGCCAGCTAGTGGCGCGCCAGGCCGACTTGGCGGCCAGGGTGGCCCCGGGGCCCGCCGCCGACACCTCGGCCGAGCCGGCGGCTGCCAGGACGGCAGCAGGTCAGCCTGCGCCAGCCCCCGGTACTGAGACAGTTCAAGTGAGACCCGCTAAACAATCCGAATGGCCTAAGTATACTCTACCTCTGACGCGCTCAAAAGCTAAAGCGTTATGTAATACTCTGGAAAAAATTGATGAATAGTCTTAGTAAACTATGTATATTAGTTTTATTTTTTAGGTATAAGGTGCATTTTTTATTGTTCTTGTTAGTATTGAAGAGTTCAAACTTTAATAGTTGAACACATGGTTAACTCTTTGTGAACATGAAACTTTGTGGTGGTGGCTATATGTTATAGTAATTAGTAGTTTATTGGGACTAAATATTAACTAATTCTATGTAAGGTTTGTTAAAAAGGTAATTATACCTAAACATATTTTTTTTTTTTCTGATCTTTGTTTTTTTTTGTTTTGTTTTCCTCGATAGGGATAAGATGTAGTATATTAGTATGGGGTACTTGTGAATTACTATGTCTACCTACATTGGATGTAATAAATCAGTGTTGAGCTAGCTATGCGTGTTTTACTACAGTTAGTAAATACAAAATCTTACAAAACTATTGTTAAAACGAAACACTACATTATAAAGAGCTTAAACATAAAATTATTTACAATGCACAATACCTGTCACCAACTTGATGAGTGCCAATCTATTTTCGATTGGCAATCATCAAATTGCTGACACGAAGATATACGGGGGAATCAGGTTTTGAAGCAAACATTCCCAGAATTTTATTGGAGCTGCTCCGCATTCTACGCACCAGCGATGCGGTTCTCTTCCGTACAATGGCGTCAAACCCATCCGTGTGAGCTTCGGCAAACATTAGTGATGCGCTACAGAAGCGGGGTAGCCCCAACAGCGCCCTAAATCCGTTGTTACGAGGGCGACACTGAAAGTCTTTAGAACTGGCCACTTGTAATAAATATAATAAAAATATAAGTTCAAAATTTGAAAATGGAACTCTTTCTTAATATTTTTGTGTACGAATTCCACTCGATTGTCATTTGTTTTACGATTTGGCGGCAAATTGAAAATTGTGTGTAGGTACTACGTGAGCATGAATTTAACGCGAGAAAATTTTCGAGCAATGATTTTTTACGACTTTCGATGTAATTTAAGTCAACAAGAAAGTTATGATAGACTTCGATTGGCCTTTCACGATGAAGCCCCATCTCGTGCTACTATTTACAACTGGTTTAATGAATTTAAACGTGGCCGCACTAATCTCACTGATGATCTGCGGCCGGCCTTCTACGGCGACTACTGAAGATAACATCAGTGTTGTGCGGCGTATGATAGAGACTGACAAAAGAGTAACCTATCAGCAGATTCGTACAAGCTTAGCCATTGGTATGAGTCAAGTCCACAAAATCCTCCATGAACATTTAGCGGTGAGGAAGCTTTGTGCCCGGTGGATACCTCATAATTTGACAGAAGCCCAAAAAGTCCGTCGTGTTGATTGGTGCCGTGAAATGGGTCAAAGATTCAACGGAGGTGACTCAAATGCTGTGTTCGACGTAGTTACGGGTGACGAAAGCTGGATTTACTGTTATGATCCTGAAACTAAAAGACAGTCTGCTGAGTGGGTGTTTCCTTCCGAGGAGTTGCCTACTAAAGTGAAGAGAGGTCGAAGTGTGGGAAAAAAGATGGTGGCCTCGTTCTTCGGAAGGACTGGTCATTACGCAACAGTTATTTTAGAGGATCAAAAAACAGTTACTGCGAAGTGGTACACTAACAATTGTTTACCACTTGTCTTGGAAAAAGTTCGAGAAAAACGGCCTCGCAGTAGGATCCTGCTTCACCACGACAACGCCTCATCGCACACCGCCAAGCAAACGATCGACTATTTGGCGACGGCAAACGTGGAATTACTGGGTCACCCACCTTATAGCCCCGACCTTGCACCTTGTGATTTTTATTTATTCCCAAAAATTAAAGAAAAACTTCGAGGAAAACGTTTTATGGACGCCGACGAAGCAGTGGCTGCGTTTCAAAAGGCCGTCGAAGAGACCCCTAAGGACGAGTGGGCAAAGTGCTTTTCTCAGTGGTTCTATCGAATGCAGCGATGTATTGATGTGAAGGGAGGCTATTTTGAAAAGATATAATAAAAGTAATAAGTTGCTTGATTGCTCAGTTTTTGATTTTCTAAGAACTTTCAGTTTGACCCTCGTATATTGGACTTCGAGGGCACTAAGCGATTGTTGAGTACAGTTAAGCCACAGGCTGCTCGTGTAAAAACTCTGACAGTACGCTTTGAAAAGGGTGATCTTTACTTGGGTGGAACAACGAGCACACGGGCCAACATGTTGCTTCTCACCGCCAGTGCCCTGCGTTCTCTTTCAATGTCCATTTGATCCTTTTTTTGTGTCAGTCTAATTGTTACATTTATATGTATTTAACAGTTACATATATGCACCTCAATAATTTCAGTGAAATTTTACTTAATGGCTTATACTTATTAATGATGATGATTATATTGTATGTTACCTCTCCCTTGAGTAGCTCCCGCTTGAGGAGCTGCTCGGTCCGAAGACACATGTCTTTGAAAGATGTAGACTTCAGGAGCAGGGTTCAGCAGTGCGTACACAGATATTGGGGAAGGTGATTGTTTAAGACCTAGAAATGGAAACAAAAAATTTACTTAGTGCTTAGCAGTACTTAGAAATATACATACACAGACCAATTTATTCTGAACAACTCCACCCAAATATTTCAAAATATAGCCTGTTTATGCAATTGGATGATTTCAGAAATATTGCTTCCTCTTTATAATCTTGACATCAGACAGGCAAAATCTATCGGCAACCTCAAATCCCTTCTTAAAGAACATTATTTGTCTCTCCCCTAACCCTGATTGTATTTTTTGCCTGACTGTTTATGTATCATTATATTTGTGTTTGTGTTATTTGTATATATGTATGATTGAGTGTGTATGTTTATATATAGAGGTATTTATGTACGTTTATTTTTATAATTTCTTGATTTTTGATTAATAATAATCTCTGCACCACCTACTGCATAATCTAGTTTTATCTCTTTCTCCAATACCCAAAGGTTGTCTGGAAGAGATCGCTCTTCAGTGATAAGACCGCCTGTTGTCTACCTCTACCTACATGTTATTGTATTGTTTCTCTCTGTAACTGCTTTGTTTGTGTGAGGTGTGCAATAAAAAGAGTATTTGTATTGTATTGTAATATTGTTATAGTATAGTTAGACTATCGTTTCCTTTGAATATGATACCTGACAACAGCAAAAATAAATAATTTATACATTATGAATAAACATAGCTGGAGCCACAAACGAAAACAGCTGTAGCATTTGAAGAACCCAGACGGAACCGCGGGATAGAAAAATGAAAATAGTTTATGAAAAATAGTTTATTGAGTAACTTATAAGATACTTAACTAAGTACAGGTTGGTGTCTCTTTTTAAGTATCGAGATACCTGTGTCAAGAGACACCGCTCTTCCACAGAGTGTTGCTTGACATATTAATAAGTGCATAAAACATGATCAAATACAAAAAGAAAAAAGAAACTAGGGTTCGTTTAATAATTTTATATTAGATCTTAACATATTTAAATTAATTCGGGGTAAAACATACAACGGCCAGGTATTGAGACGCATGAGTGCGTGTGTCCCCGATAGGCATGTGTGGCGTAGACTGCGGCCACGGCTGCTCGCCGAGCCGCGCAGGCGCACCAACCTGGAGCCGTAACATGGTTGGCCTTATCACACAACAAGTGGCAAGATGAGAGCGTCGTCTCGTTCTATCGAACGGTGTCAGCCAGTGACGCACGCTCTATCCTATCACCTATCGCGTGACAAGGCCAACCATGCTACGGCTCCTGCTTGGTAGGGCATCGATGACGCGTGCAGTGCATACCCTCAATGCCTCAATCTCATAGCCGAAAATTTTGATTTGTTTTCGTGTTCTCTGAATTAATTCACAAAGGCAGCATTGTTCGTAATATGCTTTAGGAGTACCATGTAAACAAACTATACTAATATTATATTCTAACTCATGTTTAATATTAAATAGTTACACTATTATCTTAGGTTCAATGCCTGTAAAAATAGTTGTAAGTGTGGATAATAAATCATCATCATATCAGCCGAAAGACGTCCACTGCTGGACATAGGCCTCCCCTAGAGAGTGCCAAATTGACCGGTCCTGCGCCACCCAAAATAAATAAATAAACATCAAATAATACATACAGGGGTCCCAGAGATGCGAGAAAAGGCTCCGTAAAGTTTATACTCATGAATGTTGAACAGTTTACAATTGGTTCTGAGACAAGCGCGGCAGCATATCATTTGAGGACTGACAGAGTATTATGTCCATGATGAAACACTTGATTTAGGTATAAAACTAATCTGATTAGCTAGGATTTGGATTGCAGCCAATGCAAAACATGAATTTATGTTATGATTATGACTGAATGCGTTACATGACATTTCTTCGGTGGTGCTTCGGCACTCTGCGGGGCTAGCGCAACTGACGCCGCACCGCGACGCGAGTCGAGAAAGCTCTACCCCCCTTTTTCTAATTTGTACGGTGCGAGTGAGATAGGGGACTCCTTATTATTACTTTACTCTTTGACGCTTAGTCGCGCGAGAAGCGACTGAGCAGCAAGTTGTGCTAGACGTGCTGTAAGTAACACAATGTACTTTGTTAAGCCCGTTTTAGACGGTCGCCAACACGCCCCTCCGACCGAGCGACCTTGGTCGGCCCCGACCGTTGTAGTATGAAATTTTGTTGGAAACAACTGTCTGTGTGTTTGTGAATAAATGTATTTTCTTTCTTTCTTTCTTTCTTCTTTACACGGTCGGTGCGGACCAAGGTCGCTCGGTCGGAGGGGCGTGTTGGCGACCGTCTAGCAGACCTTTTATATGTGGTTATATGTTTAAACCCGTGTTAGAGTTGTCGAAATGGATTTCGAAGAGACGGTCGTCATCTGTGAGCTTATAAGGAAACTCAAAAGAGAAAAAAAGCGAAAAGAATACTGGGTACACCCCCTTTGGAGTGACAGAAAATATTATACGACTGATTTCATCCCATGCTTTAATTTTCAAATTAGAATCTGAATACTCTTTCAGCTTTTTATCGTAAATTGCTGCTCTTTTTTCAACAATAACCCTAGTTATTCTACTGTGACACAAACCACCACGTTTCCTAAAAAGGACCAAGCAATCGTCATCGATGCTTTAGAAAACGTACAAATCAAAGATTATGCTCAAGCTTTAGGAAGAATAATCGACCCATCTCAAATCCGATTTTTGTCAAGAATATCAAACAATAGAATTTGTATCTACGTTTCTTCGAAGTTAATCGTAGATGAGATCATTGACAATAAAAAGTATGTCACAATTCAAAATCAAAAACTACCCATCCGACCGTTGATCAGCAGAAACAAACGTATCATAATATCTAACGTGTGTCCCATTATACCGCACACCGAAATAGAAAAAAAACTGATAGAAATGCATATCACGCCACTGTCACCCATCTCTTTTCTGCGTGCTGGTCTCAATGAAACGGGCTACAATCACATTCTAAGTTTCCGAAGACAAGTTTACGTAACTCCTGAAGATTTCACCCGACTTCCAGAAAAAATATCTATTGATTTTGAAGAAACGAATTACTGGATTTATTTCTCATCCGATACAATGACTTGTTTCATATGCAAAAAAGACGGTCACGTAGCATCTAAATGCCCTGATAACACTAACGACAAGAACGTTTTGAACCAAAAAACACAGGAGTCTACGGAGACACAAAAATTCAAGCGTCCACATCCACCCACTGAATCTTCGACTACTACTGATTTCATGGAGTCCGAAACAACAAAAGAAGACTGTATACCTAGCAACGAAAACAGTGATGAGGACTTTGATAACTCCTCCTGGTCCAGCTCGGACGAGGTTTACATATCCAAGAGTGGAAAGAAACTCAAGAGAACGCCGCATAGTGATCTGGATTCAACTGATTGGGACCTACTGGAAAACTTTATAGCCGATCCCTGTAAAACGTACCCACTGTCAGGAAAACAAGTTAAAGAATATCTCGGACGCACATATGGAGTTAAGGACATATCGGAAATCACTTACAGTTACACAGAAGAAATTGATGCCCTGATTGAAATGTTTACAGACTTGATACCTAACATCTCACGTCGTAGTGTTAAGAGCAGACTCTCACGTATTGTAAGTAAACTAAAGCGCTTATCTGGTAAGGAAAATCCCAAAACAAATAAGTAAGTCACTTTTAGATAGATACACAATATATATTTATACTTATATATATATATATTTATATAAACAACTTATTTATTTGTGTAATTTTATTCCATGGATTTGACTAAAAGTTTCAAGCTTAATATTATGCAATGGAACTGTCAAAGCCTAATACCAAAATTAAGTGATTTGGATTCATATCTACATAATGAAAAAATACACATATGCTTTCTTTCCGAAACTTGGTTAACATGCGAAAACCAAATTAATTTTACAGGTTACTCTGTCTTTAGAAAGGATCGAACAGATGGATATGGAGGTTTAGCGATCCTGGTCCATCAATCTATAAACTGTACTCTCAAAATCCTTCCAAGAAATCATGATAATATTGACCTTTTGTGCCTTGAAGTCCACAATAGCAATAAACTTCAACATATCATAGGTGTCTATTCTCCCTCAAATGTCACAGTAAGCGTTGGGGACTACCAGGAGCTTTTCAGCCACTTTTCTGAGAAAACTCTAATAGTCGGCGATTTTAATGCTCATCACACGGCGTGGTCATACACAACTAACACACGGGGTAGACTTTTATCAGACACTAGCTTAAAACATAATTACATTTTTCTTAACAATCGAGACTTTACCCGTTGCGCTAAGCTAAATGATAGTATAGTGTGCACATCACCTGATATTTCCTTTTGTAGTGCTGATCTCTCACTCGACTTTGATTGGAACGTCACTAACGAATCTTTTGGCAGTGATCACCTTATTATTTCTATTAAAACATTAGACAGTACTCAAATTAGCCCCGAATTGAAAAGAAACATCAAAAAGGCCAACTGGGTAGAATATACCCAACACATAAAATCTGCATGTGAGGGATTGGATTTCAGAGACAATGTACAAAGTAACTACGATAAACTCATAGAGACAATTGAGGAAAGTGCTAACAAAAACATCCCTTATATTAAAGTCAGTATTAACCCTAACAAATTCAAGCCAAAACCTTGGTGGAACCCTGATCTATCGAAGGCAGTAGCGGAACGAAGATTAGCTCTTAAGCACTTTAGGAAATTACGCACGGTTGAAAATTACTTAATTTACAGAGAAAAAGTAGTTATTGCTCGAAAATTAATAAAACTTGCAAAAAGGAATTCCTGGCAACAGTTTTGTGACAGCATAGACTGCAATACGCCCAGCAGTGAGGTTTGGAGGAAACTTAGATGGCTTAAAGGTTATCGTAGTCCTAAAGATTATTTACCAGAAAGTACCGCAATTTCCTTTGTAACAGAACTCACTCCTGATAGTGTTTCCTTACAGCCCCTAGATTTTAAAACTAATGGTTCGAACCCCCATTTTTTTACACTTTCAGAACTAAATCTGATTCTTAAAAGAGTAGATACTTCGGCTGGTTTAGATACTATTACATATTCTATGATTAGCCACTTACCGGATAATGCAAAAGAATACCTCTTACATATATTTAACATAATTTATAAAAAAGGTGAGATACCAGAGCAATGGCGTAGAATCAAACTTATTGCCATACCAAAAAGAAATACCGATACTCTTAAGTATCGTCCTATCTCACTTATTAACTGCCTTTGTAAGATTTTTCATTTAATGATAACCCGTCGCCTTGAATATCATTTCGAAAGCAACAAATTATTTAATGATAGTACCTTGGGTTTCCGCCGTGGACTCTCATGTCAGGACAATCTTGGTAGGTTTATTATAGACACAGAAACTGCTTTTATAAACAAAGAATACGTCTTATGCGCTTACGGAGACATAAGTAACGCTTATAACAATGTGGCAATTGAACCCCTTATATCCACTTTAGTTGAATTTGATGTGGATCCGCTCCTATGTGGATATGTAAGAGAATTTCTAAAAGAAAGATTTCTGATATATAGGCTTCGGGATGGTAGGGAAATAACAAGAATATGCAGACAGGGTTTAGCTCAAGGTGACCCAATGTCACCTATTCTATTTAATATAGTAACAATTAAGCTATGCAACACACTCGTTAAGACAGTTAAAATTTCACAATATGCCGATGACTTCGCTTTGTATTGTATAAACCAAAATATTGATTTTTGTGCTAATGTCATTCAATCAAGTCTTAACATCTTTATATCAATGTTAGAGGAAATTGGATTAGAAATTTCTCTCTCGAAGACTAAACTCTGTATTTTCACTAGAAAATACAAAGTGCCTGTTATTGGTCTACAAATAAATAACACTGTAATCGAGGTTATAAATTGTACAAAGTTTCTGGGTGTTTGGGTGGACAGCCGCTTGAACTGGACTCGACATGTTTTAGAAACTGCTCAAAAATGTATTTCATACGTTAATATCCTTAGTTCCATAAGTAGTTCAAAGTGGGGTGTCCATCCAATTCACTTAAGGAGACTTTATATAACATTGGTGCGATCTCGACTTGATTACGGATGTATCATTTTTGGCACGTAATTCAAAACCAATGTCTTCGCCTCTGTGGAAGCTTTATTCGCGACACTCCAATTTTTACAATGGAAAGCGAGCTTTGTATTCCACCTTTAAATTTTCGAAGAATCTATTTAAGTGACAAATATTTCCTGAAACTTTCTTCTAGAACATCCGATTATCTGAGGAAACAAATAGAAGCATTAGACAACACATTAAATTCGGGCGCAAGATATTGGCGCAAAAACCAACTCCCACTTTTACTTGAGAGTTTCAGAAAGTATTCCAATCTACCTATGTCACAATCTGAGATCTTGCCCCTTTTTTTACTTTCCTGTGACGTTAAAACACTCCCCTGGGATAAAATCATAACGCATAAAGTGAACACTATTAATGAACCTAAAGCTAAACTACCCACTCACGATCTAAAACAACGTTGCGAGGATATGATACAAGTGCAGTTCTTAGATCACATTCATATTTACACTGACGGGTCCAAAACAAAACACGGTTCTAGTTGCGCTTTTTACGATGAAACTGCGAATTTTGGAGCTAAATTTCTTATTGAAAATCCATGTATACCCATAATGGGAGTAGAATTGGCAGCAATTAATGAAGCAATACATTACTTAGAATCGACGCCACACCATAAAATTGTAATCTTTACAGACTCGAAGAGCAGTTTACAACATTTGTTGGGAAGTGCTAAGGGCGGCAGTGTCGGTAGATACGAAGCTTACCTCATTATTAAATGTATCCATAGATTGATACGTAACGGGGTTGAAGTTCGTCTACAATGGATCCCTTCACATGTGGGCGTCAGGGGTAACGAGGTGGCAGACTCACTCGCAGCCGAGGCTCTGCAGAGCGGCATACCTCTCGACACGGTACCTCACTATACTGATCATCTTCCAAAAGTGAAAACCGACAATCATATTAAATTTAAATCCTATTTCAATGAGTGCTCTCAAAGCAAAGGTATCTGGTACAGAACCATTGTAGACGAACCACCACGCGTGCCTTGGTTTGCCTCACGAAACCTAAACAGAAAAGAATTAGTTATTTGCTTCCGAACCCGAACTTACCACATCCCACTGAACAAATTTAACTACATCATGAAAAAAAGAGACGACCCAAACTGTACACAATGTGACAAAGAAGAGGACCTCCTCCACTTAGTTCTAGAGTGTAAAATCAACGAACAATCTAGGTTGGATCTTTTAAAAGAAACTGGGTGCTCTGCGGGGGATCTCCTCTTCCTCTTCCATCAAATCTTAGGCTCAGGGTTCACTACCGAACACAGTGGTACTGTTACCGATGCGCTCATTAGGTATAAGTTGAATTTATTATTTAAATAGGGTGTTATGCTAAAATAGTCCTTAATGTATAGCCTTAAGGTTTATAACCTAAAACGGTCATTTTTAATGCAACCCGTTACTAGGCAAGGGAAGGCAGTCTGCTGCTAACCGCGAGCCTAATCACACTATACCCGCTGTGACATTACCGTAAATATTTTACCGTGTCTTTTTCAAAATATACCAAGTCTTCGTGATACAAAGTGGTTTTCTTCCTTACGGAACCCCGTATAGTCTACAAAGTGGTCTTCGAACCGGATTCATGTACCACACGCCAACCAAGATCGAAACGCGTAAAGCGAAAGCGCGTCGTGAAGAACATGAAAGGAAGCTTCTAGAAGACAAACAAAGGATGTCCGAGAACGGTGAGAGGAGTGAGGCACCTAATGGTCAAGATTTCACAACAAAGTTGGACATTTTAATGCAAAACCCGCTAGAAAGTGTTAATAAATTCCTAGCCAACACAAATAAAGTTGAGGGTAGCATTAAGTCGGAACCGTTGCCGCACGGAGTCCATAAAAAAATGCCTCATGTTTCGAGTGCTACCAGAGCTTCTAGCAGCAGGGGCTCAAAAATGTCTTCAGCAAGGCTGCCAAGCAAAAGGCCGCTATTCAGATGGAGATCATCGACAAAACTCTCGATGCCCAACTAGCAGCACTCAGCGACGAAGAAGATCAGGAATACAGTTCACAAATGGATCGAGGGGATTTTCCTCAACGCGAAGTGGCAGAATGGGTGGAACATCAGAGTAACTACGAGGAACCGCAAGATAATCAGCACAAAACCTTGGAGAATGACCTGAAGATGGGTGAGTTGCCCCAGCATGTGCCACAGCTGACGCCCGCGCCCGGCCCAGCGCCACGCGCCGTCACGCCCGCGCCCGCCCCGGCGCCCGTGCCGGCTGCCCCGCTGCCGCCGCCCGACGCCACCGTCACTGCACTCAACGATGCAATTCATGTTTTAGCTGAAGCGGTAAAGAATATCTCCACTGCTAATGTCAATAGTGCACCGAACACCAGTTTACTCAGTCGACTCAGTACCCCAAAAGATTTACCAGAGTTTTCTGGGGACTATTTAGAATGGTTGCAATTTAAACAAGCATATTATGAGTCGACCGATTTATGTCAATTCACGGACAAAGAAAATCTATGGAGGCTGAGAAAATGCCTACGCGGTGCCGCTAAGGATGCAGTCAACGCTTTGTTTATAAGTGCCACGTCGCCCGAGAAAGTCATGTCGGCGTTGGAACTACGTTATGGTAATTCTGACTGCATCATTTCCCGTATTTTGTACGACATTAAGAAACTACAGCCACTGCACCACGACTACCACAAGGATATTATCACGTTTGCATTGAAGGTGCAAAATTACATAGAAGCCGTACGAGCAGTTGGTCAAGAGGAGCATCTACAGGGAGTACACATTGTATCCATAATTTTATCCAAGCTCCCAACAGTACTAATCTCCAAGTGGTCAGATTACAGCTTTAATTTAATTAAAGAGGGCATAAAACATAGATTAGTCATTATGTCTGATTTCCTTAACGACGAGGCCGTTAAGATTTCTACCACTGCAAGTATCTATACTACTACTGCAAGATATGAAGGATACAAACACAAACCCGTGGACACTAACAATGCACGTACCCATACAATATTAATGGAGTCAGAGGATCAGCACTGAATTTACTTAAGTCTTACTTACATGGTAGAATACAAAGGGTCGAAGTTAATGGACAGCGATCACCGGGGTCATTGGTCTCGATGGGTGTACCGCAGGGATCAATATTGGGGCCTTTCTTGTTCCTTATCTACATAAATGACTTGCCATACCTCGTAAAGACCCACCATGATATAGTATTGTTTGCAGATGACACCTCACTTATTTTCAAACTCATAAGACAGCAACAAACTTGCAATGATGTAAACAATGCTATTTCTAAAGTAGTAAATTGGTTTAATGTTAATAATTTATTGTTAAATGAGAAAAAGACTAAATGTATTAAATTTGTCACGAATCACGTTAAGCACGAGCAAGGGAGTGTCTTTGTGAAGGATGAGGAATTGGAACTAGTTGATAGTACAGTTTTTCTTGGTTTAACGCTAGATTCTAAGCTCCAATGGGGTCCCCATATTGCTAATCTCTCGAATAGACTGAGTTCTGCAGCATTTGCAGTGAGCAAGATCCGTCAATTAACAGACGTGAAAACAGCTCGATTAGTATATTTCAGCTACTTCCATAGCATTATGTCATATGGTATTTTATTGTGGGGCAGTGCTTCAGAGATTCATTCGATTTTTGTTTTGCAGAAACGGGCTATTCGGGCGATATATAAATTGAACCATAGAGACTCACTTAGAGATAAGTTTAAAAATATTAATATAATGACATTACATTGTCAATATATCTATGAAAACCTTCTGTATGTACATAAAAACATTGCCAATTTTAGGAAAAACTGTGACATACATAATATTAATACTAGAAATAAGCATAAGCTCGCGGTGCCCACCACTCGGCTCCAAAAAATTAAAAAATCATTCATGGGTAATTGTGTAAGGTTTTATAACAAACTTCCAGGAAACTTAACTGAGTTATCTATTAATAAATTCAAGAACTATGTGAAGCGTAAACTTATCTCGAAAGCTTATTATAGCACACAAGACTACATGAATGATAAAACTCCATGGAACTAATTTTGACTGAATTTTTAATCTATTATTTTCGTAATATTTTGTTTTTTGACATTAGATTGTTTTTCTAGAAATGTTCTACTAGTATTTTTTATACAATTTTTTATCATATATATTTTATTCTTTATGTTTAAAAATTACTCTAAAAAATTAACTGACGATTTGAAAGTGCTTGTTACTAGGCCTACTTGAATAAAGATCATTTTGAGTTGAGTTGAGTTGAGTTAATGCATTCCGAGGGAAGCGAAAAAAAGTGTCTATTCTGCCATAAATCGGTACATAAGTTAACTGATTGTAAACAGTTCAAACGAGCGCTGCGCAAAGTACGGTGGCAATTCGTCAGAAAAAATGGCTTATGTTATAAATGCCTATTATGTAAACACGAGCGAGAATCATGCCGCGCGCCTGCGTGTGATAAGGATGGTTGCGGCGAAGCGCATCATCGACTTCTGCACTACACGGTAAACAAGACCGAAGGACTGCTTACGTCATCGTCATCGGCCCCTTCCAGTTCTCCCAGCTGTTCAGCTACGAATGCGTTAGTGCAGCATGACCTTGAACCCGACAGCGTTCCTGAGACTTTGACGCATATTAACGCGAGTGATAAAAAGGTGTTATTAAAAGTAGTACCAGTTTGTGTGCAGGGACCTAACGGTACGGTGAATAGTACAGCGCTACTCGATGATGGTTCTTCGGTATCATTAATAAGTGCGAATCTCGCGCAACGCGTTGGTTTACATGGTCACTCAGAGACACTACGCGTTTGGTGATAATGAACTTGTGTGCAAATCGACAATAGTAAAAGTGGACCTTAAAGGTATGGACAATAAGGTTTATAATGTTAAAATGCGTTGTGTTAACGAATTAAGTTTACCATTGCAAACATTGTCTGTTTTAAAATTGGTGGATTATGCTTACCTGACAGATATAAAACAGAATTTGTGTACTACCGATTCAAAACCCGAGTTGTTAATAGGTCAGGATAATCACCATCTTTTGTTACCTATACAATTGAAAGTAGGAAAGTCAAATGAGCCATTCGCTACTCTCTCCCCACTAGGCTGGAGCGTTCATGGGAAAGTGTGCGTGCCGCGGACTGTCCGTTCGTCCGGACGCCGTCCGTCTGTTAACGTCCATACTAACCTATTCATTGCAGATAGTACGATGGAACACTATACTTCGGACGAGTGCCCTTTGAGAGAAATCCACGAGGATGTAAGGCGCTCGTTTCTTTTAGATTCCATAGGGGTGACTGCGCACGCGCGCCAAAACGCCGATGAGAGCCGCGCGGTCGCGCAGCTGGAGCGCTCCGCCGAGCTCATCGACGGCCGCTGGCACGTCGGCCTGCCGTGGAGAGACGAACACTGCACTATGCCCGACTCCTATCCCAGTGCTCTTAATAGGATGAAAGGCATCGAAAAGAGAATGGCTAAAGACTCCGGTTTTGCTGACAGATATCGAGAGCGCGTCCGTCATTTGTTTCAAAATGACTACGCAGAGGAACTGTCAGACACTCAGGTGAGACCTAAAACATTTTATCTTGCTCACTTTGGGGTAGACAACCCTAATAAACAACGTCTTAGATTGGTCTTCGACTCGGCAAATAAGGTAAATGGTTATTGCCTAAACGATTACCTACTTACAGGACCCGACTTGCTGTCATCGCTGTTTGGTATTATGTTACGTTTCAGGGAAAACAAAATTGGAGTAACCGGTGACATCAGAGATATGTTTCTACGGGTTAAAATTCGCGCCGAAGATCAACACGCCCTGAGATTTTTATGGAGGGACAACCCTACCGATGACCTAAAGACGTATATAATGTCATCTTTAATTTTTGGAGCAAATTGTTCTCCATTCGTCGCTCAGTTTGTAAAAAACTTAAACGCAAGTCGTTTTGAGTCGACTATGCCGGAAGCTGTTGATGCTGTTCGTAACTCGCATTATGTAGATGACTACATAGACAGTTTTCCTGACGAAACCACGGCCATAAATATGGTAAGAAATATTAGTTCAATACACAGTGCCGGCGGTTTCGAGATAAGGAACTGGACTAGCAACAGCCTTGCAGTTCTAAACAGCGTGCCAAAAGAGACCTTAGGCACAGCGGCCGTAAGGTTTAAAGTCGACCAGCAGCACGAAGGTGAGCGTACTCTCGGGCTAATTTGGTATCCCGCCGATGATATGTTGGCTTTCGATATATCATTAAAGCGGATTCCCGAGCGTATAATTAATGGAGATGAGCGCCCTACGAAACGCCTTATGCTTAAGGTAATTATGTCCATTTTTGATGTCCTAGGATTTTTAGCTCCATTCACCATCCAAGGTCG
Organism: Epinotia nisella; assembly: GCA_932294315.1. Lineage (NCBI taxonomy): Eukaryota > Metazoa > Arthropoda > Insecta > Lepidoptera > Tortricidae > Epinotia > Epinotia nisella. Next base: position 9,832,892 of record OW028698.1, on the reverse strand, counting down.
TATTATGCTGCGAGACACCTGGCGATTATCAATCGGCTGGGATGATTACATACCAGATCATATTTATAACAAGTGGAGACAGTGGATTGATCTTTTAAAGGTAATTAATAACATACGCATACCTAGGTGCTACAGCTCAGCCGCGCGCAATGGAGAGAGGGACAGCCTAGCGGAGGCTACGTGCGCGAGCAAGACGCAAGAATGCACAGGTACTCCGGGTAGCAACTCCGTAGCCAGGTCGTCCCCACCGCCAGCCGCATCACTGTCGGCGCCCATATCGGCTACGCATCGCGCTACGAATGGCTACGACGGCGTAGCGGCTACTACCTGTGCTACGACCAGTTTGGTATATGATAATTTACAGTTACATTTATTTAGTGACTCATCGTCCCAAGCAATGTCAGCTGTAGGCTATTGGCGCTGGAATAATAAAGGAACCGTTTATGTTTCGTTTATCGCCAGCAAATGCAGGGTCATGCCGGTTAAACCATTGACAATTCCAAAGGCCGAATTACAGGCTGGAGTCTTAGCCGCAAGACTGGCTAATACAATTATAAACGAACATAAACTCATTCCTCTGCGGCGTTACTTTTGGTGCGACTCCACAACAGTCATTCATTGGATTCGCAACAAAAACCGTACGTATAAGACGTTCGAGGCGAACCGCTTGGGCGAGATTGACGAGCTTACCCGTGTAGACGAGTGGCGGTACATTTCAACAAAGCTTAATGTTGCCGATTTAGCTACACGGGAGTCTTTCAATCTGAGCCTGCAAGATGAGTGGTTTAAAGGACCGTCATTTTTATACAACGACGAAAGTGTATGGCCTAAAGATGTAATCTCAACGGGTGACCCAGTGGATTGCGTAGCAATCGTGCAGGAGCACGACGGGCCTGCGTGCTTGCCTGTGCCGGACCCTCGGCGCTTTTCTTCCTGGCTTCGCTTGACCCGCGCTGCAGCTTCGGTGCTAAAGTTCATCGCTAGGTGCAAAGGTCAAGCGGCCGAGATTGACTGCGCTATGGTGGAGCGTGCCGAGGTATTGTTGTTAAAACATGCTCAACTTGAGTCATTCGGAGAGGACTTAGCAAGGATTCAAAAGCAAATGGCCTTGCACCGCAGCAGTAGGTTGATAAAATTATCCCCAATTCTAGATGAACATGGACTTCTCCGCGTTGGAGGGCGCATTGACGCCGCAGCGGACGTGGGCCTGGACGTCAAGAGACCTGTGATCCTGGACGGCCGACATCCGGTGGCTAAGATCATCATTCGGCATTTCCACGTCAAGGCTGCCCACGGAAGTCAAGAGACCATCGTGAACGAGATCAAGCAGAGGTACTGGGTACTAAGACTTAGACCTACTGTCAAACTCGTGGCGTCACGATGCATGTTGTGCAGAATATTGAAATGTAGGCCTCAGGTACCACGTATGGGCGATTTGCCGCAAGCTAGACTGGCGCACCATCAGCGACCATTTTTTCACTGCGGGCTAGACCTATTTGGACCGATGGAGGTCGCGGTGGGTCGACGAAGAGAGAAGAGGTATGGCGTATTATTTACGTGCTTAACAGTCCGAGCGATTCATATCGAACTGGTTAACTCGCTGACAACCGATTCGCTCATCATGGCGTTGCGGCGTATGGCGGCACGGCGAGGCTGGCCGCGCCACCTGTATTCTGACAACGGAACTAACCTACGAGGCGCCGATACAGAGCTGCAACGGTCGATGCAGACACTGGATACCGATGTATTGAAAGCTGAGGGGGTTAACAATAATATGGACTGGACTTTTATTCCCCCCGCTAGTCCCCATTGGGGTGGGGCGTGGGAACGCTTAATCCGCTCAGTGAAGTCGGCTCTCAAGGTTGTTCTGAAAGAACGCGCACCAAGGGACGAGGTGTTGATCACGTTGATGGCTGAAATTGAAAATATGGTCAACAGCCGTCCTTTGATGCACGTTTCAGTTGATCCAGGTGATAGTGAATCCTTGACCCCGAATCACTTTCTCCTAGGATCATCATCGAGACTTCCTATCGTAGGAGAGTTTGATGACTCGGACTTGAACCTACGCAAGCAGTGGCGCAAGGCGCAGAGACTTGCAGACATGTATTGGCAGAGGTGGGTCAGAGAAATTTTACCTGACCTCTTACCTAGGACAAAGTGGCAGGAGGAGCGCAAACCGCTACAAATCGGAGACCTCGTGCTGATTGTGGATCCCAACTCTCCCCGGAATATCTGGCCTAAAGGTCTGATCACTCAGGTAATTCCCGGCAGAGACGGCCGCGTCCGGCTGGTGGAGGTGCGCACGGCGACCGGGACGTGGCGGCGCTCCGCGGCTCGCATCGCTCCTATTCCCGTAAGTGTTGAGTGCTGAGACAGCACTGGGGTGGGGAGTGTTACCGATGCGCTCATTAGGTATAAGTTGAATTTATTATTTAAATAGGGTGTTATGCTAAAATAGTCCTTAATGTATAGCCTTAAGGTTTATAACCTAAAACGGTCATTTTTAATGCAACCCGTTACTAGGCAAGGGAAGGCAGTCTGCTGCTAACCGCGAGCCTAATCACACTATACCCGCTGTGACATTACCGTAAATATTTTACCGTGTCTTTTTCAAAATATACCAAGTCTTCGTGATACAAAGTGGTTTTCTTCCTTACGGAACCCCGTATAGTCTACAGGTACATTTATAAGTTTCATTAAACACTCATTGAACCTAAGATTTGAATACTATAAAAATACTCCTTAAGTATCAATGCCAATGTTTAAAGTAATACCTAAAGTTTAAGTACTATACTGTAATTATTTTTAAGCCGACTTAATCATAAGATGTATGGCTTATAAAATAAATGAGATTAAAAAAAAAAAAAACATACTTATAACGAAAACAGAGCTTTTTTGGACCATATTTGAATAAATCATTAAAAAAAAACAATCATCATTATGTTCAAAAGACTCTGATGCAAATGTAGATAAAGGATTGAAGAACCGATAAGCGTTTGCGCCAAAAATATATCTATAGTTTTGACGGAGGAGTTACAACTCAAAACTCGTCTAAACATGAGAAAAAGCGCGGGGAGCTCCTTAGGTAAATAGGATATCTATACATATTATAAAACAAAGTCGCCACCGGGTGTATGTTATTGATAAACTCGTAAACGGCTGGACCGATTTTTATGCCGTTTGCACTAAAGCGTAGAAAATTTTACCGTGGTGGTTTTAGTATATAATTTCAATATTTTTCGTTTGAAAATAGTTTACTACAGTGATTTATTTCTACCAATTTAAATGATTTAGATGATTTTGATTGGGCTGTGCGGTGATATGTCAGTCAGCCAGTTTTTTCTTTTATATAATTATCGACTCCAAATAAAATCTACATATCGACTTTACATATCGACTCTACATATCGAATCTACATTTTGCGATAGATGTCCACAATATTAAATTTCAAAATCGATGCCATTTTCGTAATAATGTCCCAAAAAACGACACCCATTAAGACATTTCAACCCCATCGCACATGGTATAAATCCGTGACTGTATAACCGACAATGGCTCTCCCCCCAGGGCAAGTCGGTGCTGGTAAACCACGTGCGCACGCACACGGGCGAGAAGCCGTTCCCGTGCGCGACGTGCGGCCGCAAGTTCTCGCAGCGCACCGCCCTGCGCACGCACGTCGACCTCGTGCACCTCAAGCGGCGCCGCGGGAAGGTAACTCATTATATAACAACAACTGAGCAAGTCGGTGCTGGTAGACCACGTGCGCACGCACACGGGCGAGAAGCCGTTCCCGTGCGCGACGTGCGGCCGCAAGTTCTCGCAGCGCACCGCCCTGCGCACGCACGTCGACCTCGTGCACCTCAAGCGGCGCCGCGGGAAGGTAACTCATTATATAACAACAACTGAGCAAGTCGGTGCTGGTAGACCACGTGCGCACGCACACGGGCGAGAAGCCGTTCCCGTGCGCGACGTGCGGCCGCAAGTTCTCGCAGCGCACCGCCCTGCGCACGCACGTCGACCTCGTGCACCTCAAGCGGCGCCGCGGGAAGGTAACTCATTATATAACAACAACTGAGCAAGTCGGTGCTGGTAGACCACGTGCGCACGCACACGGGCGAGAAGCCGTTCCCGTGCGCGACGTGCGGCCGCAAGTTCTCGCAGCGCACCGCCCTGCGCACGCACGTCGACCTCGTGCACCTCAAGCGGCGCCGCGGGAAGGTAACTCATTATATAACAACAACTGAGCAAGTCGGTGCTGGTAGACCACGTGCGCACGCACACGGGCGAGAAGCCGTTCCCGTGCGCGACGTGCGGCCGCAAGTTCTCGCAGCGCACCGCCCTGCGCACGCACGTCGACCTCGTGCACCTCAAGCGGCGCCGCGGGAAGGTAACTCATTATATAACAACAACTGAGCAAGTCGGTGCTGGTAGACCACGTGCGCACGCACACGGGCGAGAAGCCGTTCCCGTGCGCGACGTGCGGCCGCAAGTTCTCGCAGCGCACCGCCCTGCGCACGCACGTCGACCTCGTGCACCTCAAGCGGCGCCGCGGGAAGGTAACTCATTATATAACAACAACTGAGCAAGTCGGTGCTGGTAGACCACGTGCGCACGCACACGGGCGAGAAGCCGTTCCCGTGCGCGACGTGCGGCCGCAAGTTCTCGCAGCGCACCGCCCTGCGCACGCACGTCGACCTCGTGCACCTCAAGCGGCGCCGCGGGAAGGTAACTCATTATATAACAACAACTGAGCAAGTCGGTGCTGGTAGACCACGTGCGCACGCACACGGGCGAGAAGCCGTTCCTCACGATGTTTTACCTTCACCGATATAATATATTATAATAACTTATTAGTTATACTTGTTTAGGCGAAACAGGAGCCCTGCGCCCCCTCGGAGCCGAAGGACCTGTTCGCCAAGGAGGAGCCGGCGCCGGCGCCCGACGCGTGGCGCTCCGGCGCCTGCGACCTCTACTTCACCGTCACCGCGGGGCCCTAGCCACTGGCCACCTCACGCGTTCTAACGTCGCGCGAGAATTTAATAAAATAATAAATATTTTTTTTTTTTTTTTATTTCAGACCGAAATCCATAATAGTGTTTGTAACGATTTTGAAAATTCTTTTTTTATTCGAATATGTATACTCCTGAAATGGTCCCATTTTCACTAAGTTAGGATCTGATGATGGGATCCCAGGGAAATCGAGGGCAACCCTCAAATTTTACAGGCACGTATTACATGTTTCATTGTATTTCATTGTATTTTCTAAAGCTATTCAGGTATTTGCGTCTGGTAGTCATCACTTCATGTTGGTGAGTTGATGATGAAAGGTACAACTCTTCAAGGGTTAGGAGTTGGAGGTTACCTTTAACCGTATTCTTTTAAGTTATTCAGGTGAGCACCAGTCAAGATCTGATGATGGGATCCCAGGGAAATCGAGGGCAACCCTCAAATTTTATAGGCATGCGTGTAGTGATTTCGGTATTTTCTATTATAACTCGTGTATTTACACTCGGAAACCGACATTTTGGTGAAGTAGAACTGATGATGAAGACCACAGATGACTTATGGAACTCCTCAAGGATGTAAAGTACGTCAAAGATTCTGACATGATTCCGTTGAAGTAGCAACTAATGAAGTGTCAATTTGAGATCCTTGAGGAATCAACGGAACTCCTGAAATATTATCAGCCCACATATATAGCGACTTGGGTTATTTTCTGTAATACGAATTTGCTCTCGGAAAGCAGTTCATGTGGTATAATAAATTGGAAAAGAAATGTGGATTTTTTTATGCAGATAAAAATATCCAAAGACTCGGAAACAAATATTCATGCTCATCACACAAATATTTTTCTTTACCGGGATTCGAACCCAGGACCGTCAGATCATAGAGAAAATATTTTATTTATGGTCAGATCTCTCTCATCAGTTCTTGATTGTTAAAATTTACATGGTAAATGGAATCCCTGCAATTAAGATAGACTTTGTCCTTACACCTTCTGGAATACGCCGAATACGTCTTCCGGTGATTAATGATTGACCTATCTTCGTTTTGCCGACGGCATAGTTCTGTCTGTTCTCGTCAACAGCTTCCGAGCTACGACTTAATATGCTCCAAGACGTGAGCAACGCAAGCCTCGACGTTGGGCTGGAGATGAACATGACAAAGACTAGGCTTACGACCAATAGCACCGCACGTAGGATTTAGATAAACGGAGAATCGCTTGCGTTTGTCCATGAGCACAAGGAACATTAAACACCTTATATCGTAAGTAAATTAACTTGAAGACATGATTTTATTCACAACAACTAGTAAATAATTGATGATTTCTGACTCGTATGCAAGCAAGCGCGCGCAAGAAAAAAAGGGGAACTATGAGAAGGACAACGAATGATATATCCCTTTTTTTCACACATTGCGATTTGTATATAATAGTACCGTTTCGCTCACTCGTGGTATTATTGTTACCATTTTCTTGTCCCGAGTATAATATCTCCATGCTCCTCTCCTCGCGGTGTGGCGCCATCTACTGTAACAGCATGAAACTACTTCACATCCAACATAAACTACGAGGCAGAATAAGGAACTAACTTTGATCCGTGCAAATATCTTACCTAGAGCTCATTATTATAGGGGCCAACCGCAAGATGTCGCCCACTTGTGCCAAATGTAAGGTAAAAGGTAAGGTATGTAAGGTATCATGTAAGAAGATGACGTGTAACACGCAATGTGTAAGAAGATCCTTGATACTTTTCCTACTGGCGACAGCGGATAAAAAAAGAACTGGGTACGTGCGCCATGTCGGGAAGCCAAGAGCACTCCAAAGGGTTACTGAGCTAATCCGCAGACGGACGGACGGACAGAGGGACATGGCGAAGCTACAAGGGTTCCTTGTTGACTACGGAACCCTAAAAAAATCACAATGTCAGAAACTGTATACAGGTTGTCCCAGAAGTACCACGGCACAGTGACACCGAAGGTAGGTCAGCTCAAGAGGCCTTGTGACCAGCCTTTTTTACGTTGGGGGAATACTTTGAGGCTCCGTCCGGCCAGACGCCGTGTGTGAGACTTCAGGACAGAAGTAATAACTCGAAAATCGTGCAACTTTTACTGGGGCCATGTTAGGCTGGTTAGGTTCCCCTTGAGCCGACCTACCTCCGGTGTCACTGTGACGTGGTACTTCTGGGACACCCTGTATATTGTACTATTAGGGCGATTCTCCGAGCCGGCTCGATTTGCTTGACTTCGGTGAACGTATTTTTTTTTCACTTTTTCGATTGGTGACCTCGGTATTCAAGAAAAGGCCTAAATTTAAAAAATATTGGTGGTAAAGGCCTTCATAGGAACCTTGTAGTTCATGGGATATTCGGGTTTTTGCGTACACCGAAATCAAACACACACACCGAAATCAATATTCATAAAATAATATCACCGAATTCAAAAAACGCTTTCACCGAAATAAAATTTGAAATTAAACGATGTTTTTTGCTACAAAATAACGTTTATTTCCAATTGGTATATGCAACCTTAAGGCAAAGCAGATAAATTGTGGGCGCCAACAATAACACGAAATTTATTTAATACAAAATGCTATAAAATACCTTAAAATAATATTACACCAAAACATATTGATGAAACATATCTACTAATCAGATAGTTTACGGTTTTTTTAGTTCTGCCAGCAATGAAATTGCATAGGGATTTTTCGAATTTGGAGATTGCCTAATATTGGTAGCGAGAATGTGAAATTGAATTATTAGGACGATTTCTAGCAATTCTAGGTTTAAGATGGAGAAAATATGATACCGTAGTGACCGGTTGCTAGCCCATTCATCTCATCCATTACACACTTCGACCCTATTGTAAACCACACAAACCACACTTTACCAGTAGTTATGGTCACTGAGCTAAGCCTCGGCCGAACAGACATACGGACATGCTGAAAATATAAGGGTGTTGACTACGGAACCCTAAAAAGCAATCATTTATACATAAAGATTGATTTTGGTGAGGTCATTTTATTGAATTCGGTGACCAAAAAGTACACCGAATCCGCGGAAATCAATGTCACCGAATTCAATATTGATCGATATTTGCAAATTACACAAAAAGTATAGATAGTGTTCAGAGCAGAACAAGATATAGAGTTATATGAGTAAAAAGTTTTTAATGTCATAGCTGCCAGTTACATCTACGCAGCCTAGAATAATATTTTCTTTTTCTTGTCTATAGTATAAAACAGATGAAGATTTGAGTTATGATGTATAGTTTGGTGTAAAATTGATTTAATATAAAATAAATAATTTAAACAGTTTTCAGTGAGTTGATTTCTAAGCTAAATAGGTACCGAAGAAGGCGGAAACATTATCTATTTAGAACAGAAATTTGGTCCTTCGAGAATAATAATTAAAGTGAAGAAAAGTTGTAAAGATTGTGGACATGAAAAAATTTGAAATTTTCACAAGGAACTACAAAATGTCAAGATTATAAATTGTTATGTAAAATTGTGATTGGCGTGAACGAGTGCTTTCTAATTCGTATACGCATACTGGAAGTCTTTTATTTTCACATCAGCAGTGATTTCTGCCTGGCGCGGGAGGGTGACCTGCGGTGAGTGCACGTTTGCGTGTATCAGAACGCAACGCCGAACGTCAACGTCAACGTCAACAGCAGCGGCAGTTGTCAGTTTTCAATGTGAATAATTTGTGTAATTAAAGTTCGTTAAGTGTGGAAGATTGTAGTTTAGGAGTTTTGTATAAAGTTGTACAGTTGTTACGTGTAAATATGGCTAAATTGGAAGAGTTGCGAGTGTCCCGTGGATATGTTAAAAGTTCCATAACTAGAATACACAACTTCTGCAACTCGGAAGATTTAGCTACTGCTACTTCAGAAGCAGTGTTAGAGAAAAAATACCGGCTTGATAAGGCGTTCGATGAATACGAACAATATAACAGGACCATCCTGTGTTTAGACACTGGCGACCGCGAAGACTATGGGATTGTTGAAGACAAGCGTGATGAGTGTTCTGAAATTATCAACAGACGGTTAAGTGATATGGCTAGTTCAGGTGAGCAACCTAGTCTCGAATCGTCAGGAGCAAACCGAGGTAAATTTACGCATTTGCCTCCTATATGTTTAAAAAGTTTCAGTGGTAAAGATATAATGGATTATCATCCATTTGTACATATGTTTAAAGCAGTTATCCATTCGGATGCAAAGTTGAGTTCATGTGAGAAGTTGTATTATTTACGCTCCTATTTGGCAGGGGAAGCATTTGATCTGATAAAGCATCTAATGTTTAATGATGAGAGTTATGAAGTTGCCCTGAAGCTTTTAGATGATAGGTATAATAATAAATCTAAAATTGTAAATTTTCATGTAAATAGCATTATTGACATGCCTGCTTGTGCAAAGTGTACAGCCCATGGTTTGCACTCAATAGTGTCAACTGTAAATATGCATCTTGCTGCATTAAAAAATTTGAATGAGCCAGTTGAATATTGGGATACATTGCTGGTCAATATTTTGGCCAAAAAGATTGACTCCTACACTTATCGTGGATTTCATCTTGAGCGTGATATGAATGAGGTGCCAAATTTGTGTGAATTTCTTGCATTCCTAGAGAAGCGAGCAGTAGCATTGGAAGTCACAAATGAGGAGCCTCAGAAGCACATGCGATCTGTTGTCAGCGCAGCAGTTACTACTGGAGTCTCATGTAAGTTTTGCTATGATTCCCATAAGATTTATCAGTGTGCCAAGTTCAAAATGCTTCATTTTAAGGAGCGGTCTGAGATTGTAGATGCCAATAACTTGTGCAAGTTGTGTTTGAATAATCACCGGGGTAGGTGTCTGCTTAAATTGAAATGTGCAATCTGTCATCAGTTGCATAATACTCTGTTGCATTTGCCAGCCCAGAATGAAATAGCTAATGTTACTCATGATAGTCATGATGATTTTCTCACTCAGGGTGTAAATAATAAATCTAATTATGATGGTGGAAGTTTTCCTGTTGAGTCTTTGAACTTAGTTGCTAATGTGTCAGCAAAACAGCAGGTCCATAATGTCTTGTTACCGACAGCTACAGTAAAGTTGATGAATAAAGATGGTACATTTACCCATGTTAGAGCTTTATTAGACTCAGCAAGTCAAGTCAGTTTTATTTGTGAGAGGTTGGTGAAAAATTTAAATAGTTGTGCATATAATTCTGATGAGATTGTAACTGGTGTGTGCAATGGGATCAATAATATCTCCCAAAAGGTAGATATAGTTGTTCATTCTTCTGTGAATGATTTCAAGATGAATGTGTCATGTTTTGTGACTAAAAATATAACATGTCCTCTCCCACAGCAAACATTTGACATGTCAGCATTAAATATTCCATCTTATGTTAAGATGGCAGATGAAAATTTTAATCAATTAGATGAAATATCGCTGCTATTGGGATGTGATGTATTCTTCCAGGTGATGCAGCACGAGTCTCTTCTGCTGACACCTTCTGGTCCACATCTGGTGAATACTAGTTTTGGTTATGTTGTTGCCGGGACTCTGCCAGCATATGCTGGCAAGATCTCAACTTGTAACATTTGTGTTACCACTAAAGGTAATTCTTTAAAGTGACGTTTAAGTATTGGGATTGTGAAAAAGTAATTTATGATGGTAATACTGTGCCATAGTGATTTCTATTTGAATGATGTTTTGAGAATTTAAAATGGGATGAGTTATTATTATTACTGCAGTCCTAACAAGATGTGGATAGTTTTTGCCAATAGTTTAAATAAACTGGCATGTTCAAACAAATGTGATCTTCTGTGTTCAAAATAAAACTTTGAGTATACATTAAGTGAATAGTTAATAGAGTTGGCAAGGTTAATAAGATGGTTCTAGATTTTGTATGGCGCTATGTAAATACTAACAATTTTGTAAGTGGATCTGCCTTTGTGGCTTGTAACTTGTGTGATTTCATGGCAAAATATTTTAATAAATTGTCAAATAGTGTTTTATATCCTATGATTTATACATAGTTGTAACATTTGTTCAAATACAATTGACATTGTATTTGAACATTGTCTGATCACATTGTAAATGTGTAATCTGATGAAGATGGTAAATTCAGATGTTAAAACCTAAAGTTTCCAATATATAAGTAAGCAGTGCATATTAAATGTACTGTTTGAATTTGTTTATCAAATTTGGCCTTATGTTATTTTTTGGTTTGGCCCCCAATATGTTCAGAGCAGAACAAGATATAGAGTTATATGAGTAAAAAGTTTTTAATGTCATAGCTGCCAGTTACATCTACGCAGCCTAGAATAATATTTTCTTTTTCTTGTCTATAGTATAAAACAGATGAAGATTTGAGTTATGATGTATAGTTTGGTGTAAAATTGATTTAATATAAAATAAATGATTTAAACAGTTTTCAGTGAGTTGATTTCTAAGCTAAATAGGTACCGAAGAAGGCGGAAACATTATCTATTTAGAACAGATAGTACAGGGAAAGAGTTATTCAATACGAAATCACATACCTCTGAGGATTGCTTATTCACTTTTATAATAATTAAAACACAAACACTATACAATTTAATAGCTTCACCGAATTCAAAAAAACACGTAACCAAACCCACCGAAGGACGAACAAACCTTCGTAGTAGCTGCCTATAGGACATCAGCCGGCGTCCGCTCTCGTCGGCAAACGCGGTGTGACTAAAGCTACCGGCGTGTGCGTCGCGAGATTCCTACCCCATTTCTTTGTTATGATGCCGACGCGTTTTCTAAATGTCACTGAGTTTACGTGTTACTCCCGGACGCTTCGAAAAAATGCTTTTATTGAGTAAGTTTAATAGATAAATTATCGTAATATGGATTATATATGGGGGAAACTAATGTTGATTACGTGAACCGATGTAAAACATGTACTGTAGTTCCAATCTTGGGTTATGATTTTTTGTTTAAACCAACTTGGGTAGTGGACGCTCCCACTGAACGTCAATTTGGGCGCTATTTTTTTTTCTTCAAACATATGTATATCTACAGAATATCTAAATAGCTGTCCTGGTATCAAAAAGCGTGAAGTATATGTGAGATCTTATTCAAAAACTAGCTTCTGCCCGCGACTTCGTACGCGTATAAATTATGGATGACGTGATATTCTTATGTTTCACCATACGATACCTACTACACTGATAAATTAGATTAATACGGTTTCATTTCTATAAATTATGCGTGTAACAGTTCAAATCCTCATACCTAAACTTTGTCGTCAATAATATTTAGTTATATTAATTTACTTAATATTTATTGCAAACGAAGTACGTAAGTACTTATAGTAGAAGAAAAATTACCAAAACCGGAATTTAAATATAAGATTTCATAATTGAAACAAATGGACCGAGGGCGAGACTCCAAAGATACTCTATATCTCCGGGTGTCCTGTCAAACTACCCCTGAGAGCCAAAGTCCTGAAGGTAAACGGGGAGGCAAGCGAGACCGAAGGCTGAGCTTTTCTTAGGAATGAAAGGCCCAACGTACCCTTATAGATAGCGCTCTATATGCGAGCCAGAGCATCGAAGGCCCGAGGGCGAGACTCCATGGATACTTACTATCCACAGGTGTCTTGCAAGCGAAACATGAGCCTTAAGTCCCAAAGTTGAGGGGTGAGGCAAGCGAGCCCGAAGGCCGAGCTTTTCGTATGAATGAAAGGCCCAAACCAACCCTTCAGAGAGCGCTCTCTATGCGAGCCCGAGGGCCGAAGGCCCGAGAGCGAGCTTTTCGTAGGAATAAAAGGCCTAAACCAACCCTTAAGAGAGCGCTCTCAATGCGAGCCCGAGGGCCGAAGGCCCGAGGGTGAGCCTTCACGGACACTAACTAAACCCAGGTGTCTTGCAAGCGAAACCTGAGACCAAAGTCCCGAGCGAGAGAAGTCAGAAGAAGAGCGGCGAGGCAAGCGAGACCAAAGGCCGAGCTTTTCGTTGGAATGATAGGCCCAAAGAACCGTTTTAGAGAGCGCTTCCTATGCGAGCCCGAGGACTGACGCACACTATCTCCAAGTGTCTTGAAAGCGAAATCTGAGTTCCAAAGTCCCGAAGGTGAGTGGCGAGGCAAGCGAGCCCGAAGGCCGAGCTTTTCGTATGAATGAAAGGCCCAATACATCGCTTCAGAGAGCGCTCTCTATGCGAGCCCGAGGGCTGAAGGCCCGAGAGCTAGCTCATGCGGACGCTCACTATACCCGAGTATTCATAATAATATTTCTGAATGTGACAAACGCTGAAGTTTTATACTTAAAAAAATGGTACCTACTTAATTCTCCGCGGAATGCCGTTGTGTCCAAATTTTATACCCACATCTCTTGACGTTGGTGAACTATGCTAATTCGACGTGAGTATTAAACTCAACCTATCATACATCTTTAGATGACCTCTGAATTCATAGCAATTATATAGGAAGACGAAGATCAAGGTTGCTGGATGCTGGGTTGCAGCCTATGACCTGGCCAGGGATTTTCTCGACCGATTAAGTAAAAGTTGCATCAAAATCCTCTATTCACTAAGCTTCTCTGCGTTTTTGAAAATATACATTTGTAAAAACGCAGACACAAAAAAAATTAAAACTACAAAAAGTGCAATGCCAATCGCTGGGTTTGAACTCGGGGACACAGACTCCGTAAGCTATGGGTCAAACCACTGGACTAACTATCAGTTGTAAGAACACGATGAATTTTCGAATATGTTGACGACATGTTACCATGGTAATGATACTGTTATAACCCCGCTCTTGCAACATTATATAGTTTCTAGTCGCCTCAGAACCTATTTTCATCCCATATTTTTCACGTTTTATCTATACATTGCTAAAAGTTTGAATGGGGTCGCTTTTACTTTCCAGTCAAGTTTATGGTTACCAATTTTCAAGTCTGTAGCTCGTACATTCAAGTAGTTCCCATACAAAGTTCAACCCCATTTTCTACCCCCTTTGAACCCTAATCTTTAAGATTTTTATAGCTTAAAACCTATCCGGAGATTCTCTCGACAGATTAGTAAAGTTTGCATCAAAATCCGTTCAGCCGTTTTCACGTGATACTCTGACAAATAAACAGACAAACAGATAAACAGACAAAAATTCTAAAAACTGTTGGAACGTGTACTGTTATCAATTCTAAGTATCCCCAGCCAATTTTTTTTCGTTTATCTTCCATGTACAGACTTTCGACCCTGTTCAGCTTTATTATATGTATAGATAGATGTATAGATAGATAGATAGATGGGCAAGTGTATGTGTTTGTTTGTTTGTTTGTCCGTCTTTCCCGGCAAAACGGGGAGACGAATTTACGTGATTTTTTAAGTGGAGATAGTTAAAGGGATAGAAAGTGACATAGGCTACTTTTTGTCTCTTTCTAACCCCCCACTTCCCTAAAATTCCTTCCACTTTGTATGGGAACTCCTTGAATGTACGAGCTACAGACTTGAAAATTGGTAACCATAAACTTGACTGGAAAGTAAAAACGACCCCATTCAAACTTTTAGCAATGTATAGATAAAACGTGAAAAATATGGGATGAAAATAGGTTCTGAGGTGACTAGAAACTATATAATGTTGCAAGAGCGGGGTTATAACATTATCATTACCATGGTAACATGTCGTCAAGATATTCGAAAATTCATCGTGTCGACCCATAGCTTACGGAGTCGGTGTCCCCGAGTTCAAACCCAGCGATTGGAATGCACTTTTTGTAGTTTAAATTTTTTTGTAATACATTTTCAAAAACGCAGAGAAGCTTAGTGAATAGAGGATTTTGATGCAACTGCAACTTTTACTTAATCGGTCGAGAAAATCCCCGGCCAGGTCATAGGCTGTAAAAATGATAAATATTAGTTGAAATTGGCATGCACTTTTATAGTTTTTTTTTTGTGATACATTTTCAAAAACGCAGAGAAGCTTAGTACATAGAATATTCGATGCTTTAGGAAATTTATTAACATCTATATTTCTATCTATCTATATCTTCTATCTATATCTATATACATATAATGAAGCTGAAGAGGGTCGAAAGTCTGTACATGGAAGATATTCGAAAAGAAGTTGGCTGGGGATACTTAGAATCGATAACAGAACAGAACACGTTCTAACAGTTTTTAGAATTTTTGTATGTTTGTCAGTTTATCTGTTTGCCTACTAGGTGGCTACAAAAATTGTTGATATCTCAACCGATAGTAGCTGTTAGACATATGTTGGAAACTCAGTCGCTGACGATGTCGCTGTTGATATTAAAAACCAGCAACTTTGATTTCCGTCTTCCTATATATTTGCTATGAATTCAGAGGTCATCTTAAGTTGTATGATAGGTTGAGTTTAATGCTAATGTCACATTAACATAGTTCACCAATGTCAAGAGATGTGGTTTTAAAATTTGGACACAACGGCATTCCGCGAATAATTGAGTAGGTACCAATTTTTTTATCTATCTATCTATCTATACATCTATACATATAATACAGCTGAAGAGGGTCGAAAGTCTGTACATGGAAGATAAACGAAAAAAAATTGGCTGGGGATACTTAGAATTGATAACAGAACACGTTCCAACAGTTTTTAGAATTTTTGTATGTTTATCTGTTTATCTGTTTGTCTGTTTATTTGTCCGAGCATCACGTGAAAACGGCTGAACGGATTTTGATGCAAACTTTACTAATCTGTCGAAAGAATCGCGGATAGGTTTTAAGCTATAAAAATCTTAAAGATTAGGGTTCAAAGGGGGTAGAAAATGGGGTTGAACTTTGTATGGGAACTCCTTGAATCTACGAGCTACAGACTTGAAAATTGGTAACCATAAACTTGACTGGAAAGTAAAAACGACCCCATTCAAACTTTTAGCAATGTATAGATAAAACGTGAAAAATATGGGATGAAAATAGGTTCTGAGGCGACTAGAAACTATATTATAATGTTGCAAGAGCCGTTTATAACAGTATCATTACCATGGTAACATGTCGTCAAGATATTCAAAAATTCATCATGTTCTTACAAATGATAGTTAGTCCAGTGGTTTCACCCATAGCTTACGGAGTCGGTCTCCCCGAGTTCAAACCCAGCAGCATGCGCTTTTTGTAGATTTAATTTTTTTGTGTCTGCGTTTTTGAAAATGTATATTTTGAAAAGGTATATTTTCAAAAACGCAGAGAAGCATAATGAATAGAGGATTTTGATGCAACTTTTACCTAATCGGTCGAAAAAATCCCTGGCCAGGTCATAGGCTGTAAAAATGATAAAAATTAGTTCAAAGGGGGTAAAAAATGGGGCAAAACTTTGTATGGGAACTCCTCAAATCCATGAGCTTTAGACTTAAAAATTGATAAACATACACTTGACTGGAAAGTAAAAATAACTCCATTCAAACATTATAAAAGAATAAAGATAAAACGTGAAAAACCACGGGAAGAAAAAGAGTGCTAGATGGCTAAAGACTATCTATAATAACCAAAAATGTTTGGTATCTCAACCGATAGTAGCTGTTAGACATAAGAAACCTAATTATTTTGGAAACTCAGTCGCTGACAACGTCGCTGTTAATATTGAAATCCAGCAACCTTGATCTTCGTCTTCCTATATAATTGCTATGAATTCAGAGGTCATCTAAAGATGTATGATAGGTTGAGTTTATTACTTACGTCGAATTAGCATAGTTCACCAACGTCAAGAGATGTGGGTTTAAAATTTGGACACAACGGCATTCCGCGGAGAATTAAGTAGGTACCATTTTTTATGTATAAAACTTCAACGTTTGTGACATTCAGAAATATAATTATTATTATGAATACTCGGGTATAGTGAGCGTCCGCATGAGCTCGCTCTCGGGCCTTCGGCCCTCGGGCTCGCATAGAGAGCGCTCTCTGAAGCGATGTATTGGGCCTTTCATTCATACGAAAAGCTCGGCCTTCGGGCTCGCTTGCCTCGCCACTCACCTTCGGGACTTTGGAACTCAGATTTCGCTTTCAAGACACTTGGAGATAGTGTGCGTCAGTCCTCGGGCTCGGATAGGAAGCGCTCTCTAAAACGGTTCTTTGGGCCTATCATTCCAACGAAAAGCTCGGCCTTTGGTCTCGCTTGCCTCGCCGCTCTTCTTCTGACTTCTCTCGCTCGGGACTTTGGTCTCCGGTTTCGCTTGCAAGACACCTGGGTTTAGTTAGTGTCCGTGAAGGCTCGCCCTCGGGCCTTCGGCCCTCGGGCTCGCATTGAGAGCGCTCTCTGAAGGGTTGGTTTGGGCCTTTCATTCCTACGAAACACTCGCTCTCGGGCCTTCGGCCCTCAGGCTCGCATAGAGAGCGCTCTCTGAAGGGTTGGTTTGGGCCTTTCATTCATACGAAAAGCTCGGCCTTCGGGCTTGCATGCCTCGCCACTCACCTTCGGGACTTTGGAACTCAGATTTCGCTTTCAAGACACTTGGAGATAGTGTACGTCAGTCCTCGGGCTCGATAGGAAGCGCTCTCTAAAACAGTTATTTGGGCCTATCATTCCAACGAAAAGCTCGGCCTTTGGTCTCGCTTGCCTCGCCGCTCTTCTTCTGACTTCTCTCGCTCGGGACTTTGGTCTCCGGTTTCGCTTGCAAGACACCTGGGTTTAGTTAGTGTCCGTGAAGGCTCGCCCTCGGGCCTTCGGCCCTCGGGCTCGCATTGAGAGCGCTCTCTTAAGGGTTGGTTTGGGCCTTTCATTCCTACGAAAAGCTCGCTCTCGGGCCTTCGGCCCTCGGGCTCGCATAGAGAGCGGTCTCTGAAGGGTTGGTTTGGGCCTTTCATTCATACGAAAAGCTCGGCCTTCGGGCTCGCTTGCCTCACCCCTCAACTTTGGGACTTAAGGCTCATGTTTCGCTTGCAAGACACCTGTGGATAGTAAGCATCCATGGAGTCTCGCCCTCGAGCCTTCGATGCTCTGGCTCGCATATGGAGCGCTATCTATAAGGGTACGTTGGGCCTTTCATTCCTACGAAAAGCTCAGCCTTCGGCCTCGCTTGCCTCCCCGTTTACCTTCAGGCCTTTGGCTCTCAGGGGTAGTTTGACAAGACACCCGGAGAAATAGAGTATCTTTGGGGTCTCGCGCTCGCTCGGTCCATTTGTTTCAATTATGAAATCTTATATTTAAATTCCGGTTTTGGTAATTTTTCTTCTACTATATATCAGTACTTAGGTGCTTCGTTTGCAATAAAGATTAAGTAAATCAATATAACTAAATATTATTGACGACAAAGTTTATGAGGATTTGAACTGTTACACGCATAATTTATAGAAATGAAATCGTAATAATCTAATTTATCAGTGTAGTAGGTATCGTATGGTGAAACATAAGAATATCATGTCATCCATTATTTATACGCGTACGAAGTCGCGGGCAGAAGCTAGTTTATAATATTAGTATAAGTATAAGTATATATTAGTATGGACTAGTGTGGATGTAAAACTTTAATCAGCAAATGGAGTAAAAATTCAAGAACTTCTTCATTATTTCTCACCTCCGTCCACCGCCTGAACTAGTAATCGCTCCTGTTTCATCAAGGTTCATAATTTGAAAGTTTCATATAAATTCGTCCAGTTGTTTTTGAGATTAAGGGATCCATCCATCCAAACTTTCACGTTTTTAATATTAGTAGGATTTTGTGCATGTTTTAATATGTTTGATTCACTATTTTGTACAAGTCATAAGTTGCTAATAAGTTGCATAATTTTCCGAGAACATTTCGGAAAAAGTTGCAAACAGAATTTTTCTAGCATCAGTATTATTATGTAGGTTTTGGTGAAATATTACGCAAAGTTAAAACCAGAGGGTGCAAAAATTAAACTTGTAACTAGTAGCGTAGCGACATCTATCATGAAACACTGGAATTGAAACCCTCATGGTGTAACTAAACGCAGTAAACTGGTCTAGTTTCCTTTATATTAAAATATATATTTTCAAAAGAATAAATTAAATAAATAATCCAAGATCGCGTCAGCATTCTACGTAATAGAAATATTTTATAAAATTTAATATTTTATGTTCGCGCAGCATTCTCGGGTTCGAAATAGTCATTTGTTCTCCATACAGCTAATGCTGAAAATATAGGTATACACTTTTCTATTGTTTCGAATGTTCTAAATCTGAGTCATCGCTTGTTTTGGGGTATAAAAAGGCCAGTTGGTGACATTATGAGGTTCACTTCAGCTTCAACTTTCAGACTGACAAGGTCTCTGGATTATAATTGGGAAATCTTTGGTGGGTGTTTTACTATCTTCATACTTACGTCTCGATCTTTCTATAAAGTATTATATTTATTTTAATCATAGAAAATCCAGAAACAGTGTCCAGGTTTATAGTATACCTGAGGGGTCATTCCCGCCTTACGGTGTCAAATGGGAATGGTTCAGAGTCTTTTGCTACCAGACTTGAGGGTGGTCTGGCGTCATCCTTTTTACCAACACAGGAGACGTAGCCTCTTAATAAGAGGCCCTCACGTTTCTCAAAGCCCAACTGACGACGTAAACGAGGCGTAGTCATTCATGTGATCCGCACAGAGGGATATCCTCACTCGTTGAAATCGTGCAGTAATTGAGATTCGGACTTATTAAATATATTTAAATATAAACTTCATATACATAATAGGGCGCCTTACTCCTCGTATTCCATCTAGACTGCGGTCGCGAGGGGGGGAGGCAATTACACAGGCCTTAGCGTTGCAATCCTCAGAGTGGCCGACTGAACTCAAATAGCTTAGTCAGGGCACACATCTTCGGTATTATTCTTTTCTAAAATCAAGATTGATTTTGGTTTCGAATAATCAAATAAGCTTCAGATGGGGTAGTTTAGGGTAAAATTCATACACATATATTGGGGAAATTAGTTTCGAGCAATATAATTTGATTCTAAAGTATTAGAGTACTGGGAATCTGAGGTTGAATGTGATATTCTGAACTATTGGATAGAGAAACAGAGGAGTTTTAGAATGAAACAATTCTGTTGTAGGGACCAGTGGGAAGCAAAGCAGGCTGCTGAAGACTGTAGTTACGGGCGAAATAATACCCTTATAACTACTAGCTATTTCAATACGTATTTACATCTGGAACTCACATTTGACTTCAGTAGTATCAGTATTTCAATTAACTACGTATTAGAGAGTTTATCGAATGCAACTGATAATCTATACATATAATAAAGCTGAAGAGGGTCGAAAGTCTGTACATGGAAGATAAAAGAAAAAAAATTGGCTGGGGATACTTAGAATTGATAACAGAACACGTTCCAACAGTTTTTAGAATTTTTGTCTGTTTATCTGTTTATCTGTTTATCTGTTTGTCTGTTTATTTGTCAGAGTATCACGTGAAAACGGCTGAACGGATTTTGATGCAAACTTTACTAATCTGTCTAGAGAATCCCCGGATAGGTTTAAAGCTATAAAAATCTTAAAGATTAGGGTTCAAAGGGGGTAGAAAATGGGGTTGAACTTTGTATGGGAACTACTTGAATGTACGAGCTACAGACTTGAAAATTGGTAACCATAAACTTGACTGGAAAGTAAAAACGACCCCATTCAAACTTTTAGCAATGTATAGATAAAACGTGAAAAATATGGGATGAAAATAGGTTCTGAGGCGACTAGAAACTATATAATGTTGCAAGAGCGGGGTTATAACAGTATCATTACCATGGTAACATGTCGTCAACATATTCGAAAATTCATCGTGTTCTTACAACTGATAGTTATTCCAGTGGTTTGACCCATAGCTTACGGAGTCTGTGTCCCCGAGTTCAAACCCAGCGATTGGCATTGCACTTTTTGTAGTTTTAATTTTTTTTGTGTCTGCGTTTTTACAAATGTATATTTTCAAAAACGCAGAGAAGCTTAGTGAATAGAGGATTTTGATGCAACTTTTACTTAATCGGTCGAGAAAATCCCTGGCCAGGTCATAGGCTGCAACCCAGCATCCAGCAACCTTGATCTTCGTCTTCCTGTATAATTTCTATGAATTCAGAGGTCATCTAAAGATGTATGATAGGTTGAGTTTAATACTCACGTCGAATTAGCATAGTTCACCAACGTCAAGAGATGTGGGTATAAAATTTGGACACAACGGCATTCCGCGGAGAATTAAGTAGGTACCATTTTTTTTAAGTATAAAACTTCAGCGTTTGTCACATTCAGAAATATTATTATGAATACTCGGGTATAGTGAGCGTCCGCATGAGCTCGCTCTCGGGCCTTCGGCCCTCGGGCTCGCATAGAGAGCGCTCTCTGAAGCGATGTATTGGGCCTTTCATTCATACGAAAAGCTCGGCCTTCGGGCTCGCTTGCCTCGCCACTCACCTTCGGGACTTTGGAACTCAGATTTCGCTTTCAAGACACTTGGAGATAGTGTGCGTCAGTCCTCGGGCTCGCATAGGAAGCGCTCTCTAAAACGGTTCTTTGGGCCTATCATTCCAACGAAAAGCTCGGCCTTTGGTCTCGCTTGCCTCGCCGCTCTTCTTCTGACTTCTCTCGCTCGGGACTTTGGTCTCAGGTTTCGCTTGCAAGACACCTGGGTTTAGTTAGTGTCCGTGAAGGCTCGCCCTCGGGCCTTCGGCCCTCGGGCTCGCATTGAGAGCGCTCTCTTAAGGGTTGGTTTAGGCCTTTCATTCCTACGAAAAGCTCGCTCTCGGGCCTTCGGCCCTCGGGCTCGCATAGAGAGCGCTCTCTGAAGGGTTGGTTTGGGCCTTTCATTCATACGAAAAGCTCGGCCTTCGGGCTCGCTTGCCTCACCCCTCAACTTTGGGACTTAAGGCTCATGTTTCGCTTGCAAGACACCTGTGGATAGTAAGTATCCATGGAGTCTCGCCCTCGGGCCTTCGATGCTCTGGCTCGCATATAGAGCGCTATCTATAAGGGTACGTTGGGCCTTTCATTCCTAAGAAAAGCTCAGCCTTCGGTCTCGCTTGCCTCCCCGTTTACCTTCAGGACTTTGGCTCTCAGGGGTAGTTTGACAGGACACCCGGAGATATAGAGTATCTTTGGAGTCTCGCCCTCGGTCCATTTGTTTCAATTATGAAATCTTATATTTAAATTCCGGTTTTGGTAATTTTTCTTCTACTATAATATACTTCGTTTGCAATAAATATTAAGTAAATTAATATAACTAAATATTATTGACGACAAAGTTTAGGTATGAGGATTTGAACTGTTACACGCATAATTTATAGAAATGAAATCGTATTAATCTAATTTATCAGTGTAGTAGGTATCGTATGGTGAAACATAAGAATATCACGTCATCCATAATTTATACGCGTACGAAGTCGCGGGCAGAAGCTAGTTACAAATAAAGACTAAAGCCAGTCTAAGCAATTCCAATAAAAGAAGCCTGATGAGTTTGTTTCGGCGTTTCTTCTCAATCAGTCCGTTAGGTTTGAAACGTTGGTAATCATATCTGGGTCTTAAACTCTAGGAAAGCCAGGAAGGTAAATTGACTAGGACGCTCAAACCCCATCAGAGCAAGGAGTAGCCAGTGAGTGTAAAAGGGTACTTTTACTCCACAACCTGTCGATAGTACTTTTGTTATAAAACGAGTATATAGGGCAAAATACTAGCTTTTATAGGAAAAATCTAAATAATCCTGATAGTATGAAATATAAACGCTACGTCCTTGCTTAACCGAGCGTGTAATAAGCTGTAGGGGTTTAAATACAAAAAAATATAATTATTTTAATAATTCCATTATATAAATTAGTAGGATTTGGTGGTAGGAAGGTTAGGAAGATCTTAGATTAAGTAGGATTTGGATTTAGAGTATACGAAGAGTTAATTAGCCTGACAAGCATTCATATTAAAGATTTTGGGTTTTGCGGTTCACAACATTACGGGGTTCTACCTAGACGAATCATTTTGGCCATTTCTTAAATTTTAGTGTTTTATTTGAGTTCTTTTGTGCTGTTTATTTGGTAGCTAGGGTGGATCGTTACAATGGCATACGGCCACATACGGCATACATTTTGCAAATAAGACGCTATTTCCAAAACACTGTCATTGACATACAATAAATAGCTGAATGGTAGCTTCTCTTGTCTGAGAGCAACAGTCCCGGATTCGATTCTTGGTGACCGTAGTCTTTTTGTTTTATTTTAGTTTAAAAAAATATTCCTTATGATTTAAACACTATAATGTTAAATATACTATATGATACGTGTTTATTGTGGTACCTAACTTATTTATATAAATAAGTATGTCAACTTGTCAACTTATTATAATGAGTACCTAATGATAATGACTGTTAAATGCATACTTACTTCCTATCAATTCCTATTGAAAAATACGAGTAAACAGTATGAAACCTTTGAACTCATTTAGTAATGTGCAGTGTAGATAATGGAACTTAAGATATAATAATGACTACAACAATTAAGCTACTATTAGTCTCGATGATATAAATTACAAATATGTATTTTTCGCAACGTAATCTACTAGTGTTAACTTGTTCTAATTCTAAGTATTCAGATAAGTTCAGTTTCTCAGAAGTTGCCGAAAAGTTCTCATATGTTTCGCAAATTTGAGAAATTCTCTTCGGTGCATTGCTAATTACACCCAAAAAAGGGAAAAATGCATTTTTTCGATGTCTGCTGACAATTATCCCATGCAACATAAACAAGGACATATTCCTTTAAACTAGTTCAAAACCTTACGATAGGGTAACCGTATTGGTGGGGTTTTCATTTCGGTTAGTGGTAAGTTGGGTTAACTGAGTTAACTTGATCGGTAAAGAGTACCTTATCAATAAGGTTACCGTATATTTGTTCGAACGTGTTGAGGTCACGGGCAAACAACTCCGATCAACAGGGAGACTCAGGACGGTCCCGCGTCGCATGGCTCTTTCAGATAGGAACCCTCGAGTGATAGGCCCAACCTACCACGAACGACTACTCGCCGAATTGCGGACTGAGTCATGTGACGAAACATTTGAAGGTCAACTGAGAATCTTTTATTGAAAAATCCACTATATTCGGTAAGAGAATATATGGATATAAATATTAATAATAACACTGTTTTTTTATGTTTTTTGACATTTGTTAGTGATTTTTTCCCGTAATATGACGATCTTTTATGTGATACATATATACTTAGACTGTACCACACACCTTTCTGGGCTCCTTGACGCATGGTACCATGCAGTCGTTGGCGTTGAACCTGCGGTGCCGAAAACCCCGACGGGCGACGAGGAAGCGCGCGACGCGCGGCAAGGGCCGGGAGGAGGGGGCGCGCACCGAAACCGAAGGCGGGAGCGGATGGCATAAATAGCGTCGCGCGCCGGCTGTTCCGCACTGTCCTGTCTGATCTCCGCTCCGCTCCGCGCCACTGCTAAACATTGAAAACAAGTAAGTCCTTTTTTTTTAATCTGTTTTTGACTGCTTTGATTCCCCGTGTCGAGACGCATAGTATTCCTTTTTTAAATGCATGTACCTAGTTTTTGATTTTAGTTATTTCTTGAAAACGAGTATAAGTAGGTAACTCTTAAGAACCAAGTCACATAAATTAAATAAAAGTACCCCAATCTTTTATGTAACTAATAGGTATGTATATTTATATAACATAAGAGTAACATTTGTCCGTTTTCTTTATTTCCTAGTTGTTCTCATATCCCGCACCACTGCCGTGTCATTCCTATCTCATGTATCTTGTGATACGCCTAACAGGTCAAAATCTATTTATTGTCCATGCCTTTATCGACCTACATACTCAGTTTTTTTTAATTACCTAACTTACTAATTCCTTATACGAGCCTGCCTCGTAACTCTTGTAATTACCATAGTAAATCATGGCTAAATACTGTATTTAAGTTACATGATAATAGCGTAACAAGCTCTCACAAATCAATCAATCGATGTCAAACAAGTTTTAATTTATAGTCTTTTTTTTTGTCTATATAAATAAAAAGAACAAATTCTATATCAGATTTTTTCGAATTTTCGTTCTAACGTGCCACTTGACTGTGATTGAACTTTGATTCCTATTATGGTAATAAGATCAATATTATAATAAGATATGAATGTCAGTACTTAGTTTCTTTTAAAACAATTTTATTAGTTGGTCAATAATAATAAAAAGCAATTCAGATTTTAGTTTAAAGAACATTTCTTTCTTTTAAAAAAGCAATTTAAGACTTAATAATCTAAAATAATTCTAATTATTTCGTCCAATGAGTGCTAATCAGAGTACTTTAATTTTAATCAAGTTTTTTTAATTAATTATAGTCGCAATACATAACAAGTTACCGAAGATAATCATGTTTTTTAAGTAAATATGTTCTGTTTTAGAAAAAAATGTTGTTCTACATAATTATTGTTTGCGTTTTTTTAATGAAAATACTTATGTTAGTCCATTAATACAATGAACATAATTATTCTTACTTATGAGTAAATTCTTTGAGTTTTATTTTATGTTGACGCTGATATACCTATGTTTGACGAACGTTTTAATGAACATATTAATTACTCTTACTTATGAGTACCTTAATTATGTCCGTTTTATATTTTTTTACTACACAAAATGTTTTTCTTGCACATACAAATACTTTGTTTACTTACCTGGTAAATTTAGTAGTTTTAAATAACTTAAAACAGCAATATTAGTAGCCAGAAATATTTTTCTCACTGATCGTGTCGCGCTTAAGTCATGTATAGTCAACAGCAAAAATAGGTTATCATTTTTTCACTTTATCGCACAATGGAATAAGGTACAAAAGTGATAACTTACTTTTGCTCTTGACTGTACCTATCTTAAAGCCGCTAACGAGGGCTTTTCGCGCCATTAATAAAATAACGATCGAGGTGGACATATCTACGTGCTCCCTGAATGGTCTCGCTAAGGCCGCTATGTTTATTTTTTGTTACGTCTAGGTTAAGTGTGTACCTAAATGTAATTTTATTTTACAATTGTCATTGTTTTGCTATTACACCTATTTTATTTTATGTTGTGTTCAATGTAGCTTGTCTATCGCATTAGGTACCGCCTGTAAAGATAGACTTAAGTTGTTTAAATAAATAAATTAAGATACAGACCGTCGCTTGACAGGCTTACCATTCGGTAAATGACATTTTACAAAAAAAAAAACTTTAAATGTTTTTTGAGTTACATGAGATACACATGAGATAGGATTGACACGGCGG
Organism: Epinotia nisella; assembly: GCA_932294315.1. Taxonomy (NCBI): domain Eukaryota; kingdom Metazoa; phylum Arthropoda; class Insecta; order Lepidoptera; family Tortricidae; genus Epinotia; species Epinotia nisella. The sequence continues at coordinate 9,806,744 of OW028698.1, read as the reverse complement.
CATTGTACCTTTTGTGTGTAAATATTTTGTTTTGTAGTTAGTGTATACATTAGCATTGGATTAGGTAAGTTTCCTTTACTGTAATATGGAGATGGAGAAGGAACCTCAAGTGAATATTGGCAGGACCCGGATATCTATGGCATTCTCAAAATTTGACGACGCTAATGTTTTTCTGAATGACTCTCGGCTGGAAGCTGAGAATTTGACGGCATTTAATCCATCGCTTACAGTTACTCGTATGGGTTTAATTCGTGGCATTCCAGCACAGTGGTCGGAACTCGGAACAGGAAATCACATCAAAATCAAATCAAAATTTCTTTATTTGCCAGAATATGGTAACAGGGTATGGTCTTAAAGCTGAATTTGTTCATGCATATTCAACCTGCATGCAGGTGTGCAAATTTTTCATGTCATGCTTAAATATTTTTTAACCGACTTCAAAAAAGAGTTTCTCAATTCGACTGTTTTTAGGGTTCCATACCCAAAGGGTGAAAACGGGACCCTATTACTAAGACTTCGCTGTCCGTCCGTCCGTCTGTCACCAGGCTGTATCTCAAGAACCGTGATAGCTAGAGAGTTGAAATTTTCACAGATTATGTATTTCTGTTGCCGCTATAAAAATACTAAAAACAAAATAAAATAAGTTTTTAAGGGGGGCTCCCATACAACAAACGTGATTTTTTTGATGTTTTTTGCTCGATATAAAAAAAAGGTTACAATAATGTGTCTAATGTTGAATAGATAATGGTACGGAACCCTTCGTGCGCGAGTCCGACTCGCACTTGGCCGGTTTTTTTTGTTTGTTACGCAATAACTCGGTAATTTATGAACCGATTTGAAAAAATCTTTCTTTGTTTGAAAGCATATACTTCCAGATTCAGAGGGAACTCTTCAAATTATATAGGCAAACTTGAAGCAATTTGGCTACTAATTTGAAGTCGGTTAAAACTTTGTTTTTATTAGGGTTCCGTATCCAAAGGGTGAAAACGGGACCCTATTACTAAGACTTCGCTGTCCGTCCGTCCGTCCATCTGTCTGTCTGTCACCAGGCTGTAGGTATCTCAAGAACCGTGATAGCTAGAGAGTTGAAATTTTCACAGATTATGTACAGACATGATTTTCTTGCCGTTTTTATAGATAATGGTACGGAACCCTTCGTGCGCGAGTCCGACTCGCACTTGGTCGGTTTTCAAAGTATACTATTTATAAAAACACCTGTACTACAATACACCTTTCATTCGACGACCTGTATCAAATAGGATCCTTATTACTAATCGTAGCCTAAACATTATCCTTGTCGTCAATTTATAACATGTCATTTGCTTATTCTATAATTATAATTCCATATATTTATAAATATGACAAATAATTAAATAATTACATGTCAATTGCCAAATATTCGTTAGTACTATAAAAACATTTATCATGCAGCTATGTCGTCAATTTCCTTTTAAACTAGTTCTTATTTTCTAATTTTAGGTCATCAGGTAGTGTTATAAAGGACTATGCCATGGACTTATACCTAATCTGGACTGAGTACTGCGATTAATACAAAAGTGTGACTGACAGAGAAGCCATACCTACTAGAGATTGCATCTCGTTTTAATTAGGGTGACCGAGTGCATAAATATGCAAGGCAACCAGAGACAATTACACCATTTGACAAATAGATGTCAACGTTGGGGATACCTGTCAATATTTACAATTACCACAATATTTAATGCAATTATAATAAATATATAAATCAGTAAATAGTGTTGAAATCTTAAACATTTACAATTTAGGTAAAAGGTAACATCTCTTATATAAATGTGAGCTAGTAAGTAAAGGCAGGTAATTAATTTCAGTATTCTTTAATAACATAGTGTCATTTTTATTTTTACACTAGCTTCTGCCCGCGACTTCGTACGCGTATAAATTATGGATGACATGATATTCTTATGTTTCACCATACGATACCTACTACACTGATAAATTAGATTATTACGATTTCATTTCTATAAATTATGCGTGTAACAGTTCAAATCCTCATAAAATTTGTCGTCAATAATATTTAGTTATATTGATTTACTTAATCTTTATTGCAAACGAAGCACCTAAGTACTTATAGTAGAAGAGAAATTACCAAAACCGGAATTGAAATATAAGATTTCATAATTGAAACAAATGGACCGAGCGAGGGCGAGACCCCAAAGATACTCTATCTCCGGGTGTCTTGTCAAACTACCCCTGAGAGCCAAAGTCCTGAAGGTAAACGGGGAGGCAAGCGAGGCCGAAGGCTGAGCTTTTCGTAGGAATGAAAGGTTGGGCCGTACCCTTATAGATAGCGCTCCATATTGTGCTAAAGGGGATGGATCTAGCACACATTTACTTTAGATAATTATTGACAGAATCTATATGATCCGTAATGAGCTTATACTCATGCCTTGGTTAACGATAACCCAGTGGTATTACCATAATCTGCTTCGCTTATTAAATATCAAGATTGAAATAAAGTTATGAAAACCAGAGGTTGTATTCTGTATGGTATAAATGTGTTCATCCTTACCTTAGCTTAGCTTCACAGAGACATAAGGGATAGAGACGTCCAGAGTTCCAGCTGCACACCACAGGTGAGTACACAGCCCAGTTATATCACAGCAAGACCTGTTTTAAGATTGGTCAAATTGATTCCAACTGAATCACTAGGTATTCCTAGGTTGATTTATAAGGGTTTTATTATCTTTTAGTGGTCTGAACATGACCATTATACTAGGCTCAAATGGGCAGGGCTAGAAATGGTAGTCAATATAGCTATACTCTATCTTATTAATCGTTCATCATAAACCTTGCCAAACACTTATGGCAGGAACAATCCACACCATGATTGTTCTTTGTCTGATTGCCCTATACCATGGTATATCAATCTTATTATTATTATTATTATTACTGGAGGCCTAACACTCATAAACTTGTTGGTAGGTCAGCAACTGGACTATCCGTGGTATGTTCTTACAGACATCCAAAGCTACCCAAACACGTGCCTCAGCAGTCAAGCTTATGAATGTCATGCGAATCGTTCTTGCATGTTAATATGCCTCCGTTGGGTGCATACGAGAGTTGTATACATGGTCCGAGACCTTAGCCTTTATACATGCTGCCTTGCATGCCTGATAAAACAGGTTATTAGAGTAAGCGCATAGTGACAATTTATAACACCAGACTAGCTTTATGTGCAGAAATTGTGCATTCAATATATTAATTTCATATATGATTATTTCTAATACTTAGCTTGCTTTACAGATGGAAAACTGGAGATCTCGATCCACTGAATCTAGTTTAGTACTTAGAAAAATTATATGTTCAAACCGCCATTATATTTAACGTGAAAGTAGCGTCACTTACCCATCGACAATCTGTCTTTTTTACTCATAGTTTAGTTTCCGGATTTAGTGTTGCTATATACAATATTTACAATTATCGCGTGTTTCGCGACACTCCCCGCCTCACAAGGCTCAAACTTTAATTGATGGTTGAGATTAATTCTTGCGTCCATCTATGAATTTTTTCCATAGCTTGGACCGCAGCTGCTCGACGTTGGTCGCTCGATTCAACTGGCTGACATGTAGCTGCTTCATTGTCCTTTTCAGCCTCTGAACCATGTGAAGCTTGTTCTGGGGTGGTGTCTATTATTTGTGTCAACCTTGTGTCCTCTGACAACTCTCTCTGATCCTGTATTAAATCGTTTTCATTGTTTATATCTAATTGGTGATGATCTTCCTTCGAGCTACTTGAACCAGTAGGGACATGGACGTCATTCTCCTCAATTCTTATTGGTAAGTACTGAGAGAATCCCTCAGTGTCTATGCGTACGTCTCCCTCTTCATTCACTGGGGATTGCTTTGTTGAGTCTTGGAAAGATGCATCTTCATCAACCTCCAGAGGATACAGATGTGCTAAAGATCTTGTGAACACTCTGTCCCCTACGTTTACCTTCGCAATTCTGCACAATCCGTCCTTTCCCTTTATTAGTTCTGTGATCTTTCCTACCTTCCAACCTTCTCTATTTTTAGCTTCACCCTTTATCTGTACTATATCTCCAACATTTGGACTTTCCTGAGACCTTACTCTTGCTTGTTTAGGCGAATTTCGATATCTTTCCCTGAGGCTTAGTAAGTACTCGTTAACAAACATTTCTTTGTATTCTTCCATTATCTTGTTGCCGCGATTCCAACCTTCAATAAGTTGTTGTTTGATAAGTGATCCGGAAAGTGGTAGACTATCCATCAATACTTCTATACTTAAACACTTTCCAGGAGTGAGAAAATCTGCCGGTTTAAGTATGTGTTCTAAATTCGATCCCACATACGTAAGAGGTCTAGTATTAATAACCGCCTCTGCTTCTTTAATTATTGTTAAAAGTTGAGTATCTTCCAACATTTGTTTTTGAAGCGTTCTCTTTAAACAATGCTTTACAATAGCTACGAGCCTTTCGTAAGCCCCACCATGCCATGGTGCGAGTTGTGGAATAAATTTCCATTTTATGTTAGTTGTAAAATTTCCTTCTTTCGTTAGCACTTCTCCTAACAATCTAAATTGTGAGGCGTTGTCGGTTAATATAAGAGTCGGAGTTCCTCTTGTCGCGATAAATCTCTTGAATGCCATGAGACATTCGTTAGTGGTTAGGTCCTTGACCACTTCCAAATGTATTGCCCTTATCACGAGACACGTGAACAAACAGATCCACCTTTTCTTTGGACCGTTTTCAGTTTGTACGGCCATTGGTCCAAAATAGTCTGCTCCTGTATAAGCAAATGAATTTGTATAATTTATCCTTTCCACCGGTAATGCAGGAGTCTTGGGTAATACATATGGCCCTCCTCCATGCTTTACGCATCTTGGACATTTACTTATCGTTTTTTGGACCCGAGATCTACCTTGAGGTATCCAATATCTCTGACGTATGAGGCTTAGTGTATGTGCTACTCCTACATGAAGGTTCTTTTCATGAATTTCCTTTATAAGTCTTTCGGTGAATTCACTTTCTTTCGGTAAAAGGATAGGATATTTCATATCGTATGATAAGTTCGAATTTGCAAGACGTCCGTCACATCGTAAGATTCCATTTGTGTCGCAGAATAAACTTAAACTACCAGCTAGGCTCGTTTTCTTCCCTTGTGCCTCTTCTGGGAACATTATTTTTTGTAGCTGTCTTACTTCTTGTAATTCAGGATCTAGGTTTGTCACTGGGCTTGATCTTTTAGACTGTGCTTTAATCTTTTCATGGTTATCTGTGTTAGACAGACCCTCCCCCAATAGAAGAGAAACTTCAGCATTTGGGCTTTTTGGCCACGTTTTTGGATCTTGACGTAAGAAGGCGGGTCCACCCAACCACATTTCTCTGTCTTCTTTTGAAATATTTGGTCGTGTTGCACTGTCTGCTGGATTGAGTTTGGATGGAACATATTTCACCACTAAGTCTTTATTTTTCCTAACCTCTTCCATTCTTCGGGATACAAACGGTTCTAATAGTTTGTCTGAGTAAAACCAGCTTTTTACGATCTGACTGTCGGTCCATAATATCATTTGCGTTATGTGCAGTTGTATAAATTTGAGAACAAATTTAATAAGCCTGCTACCAATTAATACGCCTAGCATCTCCAGTTTCGGTATTTTTAAGTTTTCTTGACCTTTCGCAGGTACAAGTCGTGACTTGCCTATTATAAATTGGACGTTATCTCCTTGTACCAGGTATACTACAGCAGCGTAGGCTACTGTTGAAGAATCCGTAAAACAATGCAATTGTGCATTATTTTCTTTTGGTATAGTCATATTTCTTGGTAGACTTATTGACTCAATTTCTTTAAGATCTTCTAGAATATTCATCCATTCTTGTTTTGTTTCATTAGATAACGAGCTGTCCCATTTAACCTTTTGCTTCCATAATTGTTGAAGTAGTAACTTTGCGGGTAATACTATGGGTACACTAAATCCACATGGATCGTATATAGCCGCTATTGTTTTAAGAATCCCTCTCTTCGTAACCTCATTAGTCTTGTTTACCTTTGCTCTAAGATGGAGTGAGTCTTCTTTTAATTTCCAGTTTAAGCCTAAAATTTTTACTGTGGTTTCTGGTGCCACATCTTGTACTTGGTTAAGGAATTCTTTAGAATTGGAGCTCCATTCTCGAAGATTCATTGATATTTCTGAAAACTTGTCCTTTGCCTCTTTATACAGATCTAATGCTTCATCTACTGATTCTGTACCAGTTAGTAGGTTGTCGACATATATGTTACTAGCCAATTGTTTGGTGTAATTCCCTTCAGAAGTCTGTAGATGATGTTTGATTGTTGCGTTTAGTAAAAACGGACTGGAAATAATTCCAAAGGGAACTCTCGTGAATCTATACTGTATAAGATTATCTTCGGTGACGGGTATTTCTAGATCCTTCAGCCATAGAAATCTAGTCACATCTCTATCATCTTTGTTTAACCCAATTTGCAAGAAAGCCTTTTCAACATCTGCAGTCAATCCAATTTTATGACATCTAAATTGAATTAACAATCCAGTCAGGTCTTCTAGCATCATGGGACCGGCATATAAGCATTCGTTAAGACTTTTCGCATTCTTTACTCTCGAAGAGGCGTCGTATACCAATCTAGGTGCCTTGCCAGGAACCTTAACTCCGTGAAATGGCAAATAATGTACGGGATGATCCCTCTCCTTTTCGTTAGGAACTTCTTCTATAATTTCCCTTTCCAATTGATCACTTAATGTCTTGTCATACATTGTTAAAGTTTCCTTATCCAATCTTTTCACGAGTCCTACGAGTCTTCCGTATGCTAATCCGTAATTCGTCGGTAGCTCAGGTGGATAATCCTTCCATGGCCAGCTGACATGGTATCTTCCTCCTTCTAACGTCGTGTTCTCGTTAAATTGCTTAATAGCTTCTTCGTCTCTATTGGTGTTAGGTGAATCGACTATTCCTATAGATTCTAAGTCCCATAAGGCTCTCATTGATTTATCATCTAACGGTAGATCGGGCTCGTTCAATTTAGTCTCGTATGAGGCTTGGAAGTAAGTGAGAACAGATAGTTCATCGCCCCTCTCTTCTCTTGAACGTCCAGACAATATCCAACCAAATACCGAGTCCACGATGTATAGATTTTCTTTTATCTCTACCTTTTCGGGTAACATTAGAGACTGGTAATAGTCATTTCCTATCAAGATATCAATCTGATTCCCAAGTGACCCATCATCGGATAGATTGTACTTGTTTCTATATTTCCATTCTGAGAAATCTTTATTGAAGATAGATATGTCATGGGTCATAGTAGGCACGATATTGACATATATTGACTTCATCTTGTTAGTTTTTGTTTGCAGCCAGAGTTTGGCCAATGGACTTTCTAACTCACGAGGTTGCTCTCCGGCAAATGTGAACACTGTAAGGTGTTGATTTTCTTCTGGTACTAGTTTGAGTTTTCTAGCTACACTTTGCAGGACATAGCTCCTCATACTGCCACAATCAAAGAGTACACGACATTTGAGTATTGTATCATCCTTTCCTATAACGTCAACAATAGCTGTCTGCAGGACTGTTGAAGAATCATCATTAACATGTAATGAGGTGGTATTTTCCCTTTTAGATTGTTCCTTTGTAGGGCACAGCGCTCTATTGTGTAGTCCAGTCTTCTTACAGTGAGGACAAGTTCTTGTTTTTCTTTTACAGGTCCCTGCACTGTGACCTAGTCCTAAGCATATAAAGCAGCGGTTATCCAATTTAGCCTTTCTGAGTTGTACTGTTTTAACATTGGTACACTCATCATTGAAATGCTCTCCACTGCAAAATATACACGAAAACCTCCTTTTCTTTAGAGCGGTAGCAGAGCGATTTCCTTCATCAGTAGACTTTCGTTTATTGCTATATGTCTTACTAAATGCAGCTAAAGTTGGTTTAAACCTTTTGTGGGTATTCTTATTAGTTTCTGGTTTCCTTGTTCTTGGTTTTCTCTTGACTCTAGTCTCATGTACAAGAAGTGTTTCGGTAGTAAAACTCTTGCCTTTACTATTGACTTCTTCGCAGGTTCTTCTCGCGTCTTCTCTGGCTGTGAGGACCATCTGTAACTCCTTCCTTAACTCCATTATAGTCTCATCCTTCAATTTCAATTTCAATTCGTATATGATATCTTCAGGGAATTTTTCCATTATTAGAAACCTCAAATGATTGTGTTCTGTGTTTTCTCCTAAAGAGTTCAATACTCTCAGGTGTCGTTCAATGTCATCCAGCGTTTTTCTGCACTCGTCGGGATTCTCAGCCCTTGCCATTTTATATAATTTTGAATAATGAGCGTCAATTATTTGTGACTTTCTACCATATCGGTCTGTGAGCGTATCTACTGCTATCTTATAATTGTCATTGTTTGTCTCTAATCCGTCTAAAATTGTCTTCGCATCTCCTCTCAGAGATGTTTTCAGATACAACAGTTTATCTACGTCTCTGAGTTCTCTTTGATCAATATTTGAGCAAAATTGATCCCAGAACTGCGTCCACTGCAGGACATCTCCGTCAAATGTTGGTAAATTAAGCTCCGGCAATTTTCCTCGATTAGTATGATGATGATGATTTGAACCTGTTGATGAACCAGTCTTGTCTCGTTTGGATTGGATGCGGGCATTTAATTCAGCTAGACTCGTATCACCATCCAATTGTTCGGTTGTCAGGTTTGATATCTCATCAGCATTTGGATTGGTTACCGTATTAAAGTACTGATACAGTTCTGTATTAAAACGAGTTATCACAGCTTGTAGCTTTGCCGAAGTGATCTTCGCCTGTTCATATTCTTCATCATTCCACGATTTTAATAAACTGAGGACCTTTGAGTTGTTGGACAAAATTTTCAATTCTGACACAAATTTATTTAGTCTTGTTAAGTATATCTCTTCCATTTTTGTTAAACCTGAAATGTTATTATTCTTAACATAACTGATTTTAATTAATAATCAATGGACTAAAACTGTAGTCTCCTTAACATAATTCATGGATAAGTGACCCTTATGCATAGATTGTTGTTCTAATTTGTGCATTGATTGTGAATTCAAATTTAACTCAACCCATATCATACCATTTTCCATTCTGATAGTGGTATATGACGTTTAGTAAGTACTGGTTGTAGCTCAGAGTCGTTACTCTTACTTAGCAAGGTTTTATTAAGTTCACATACAAGTCCCACACACAGTTCGACCTAGTCTATAAACATAGCACTAATTCCCGAACTAAGCAATATCTTTTGTTAAATATTACTTTTAATTTTCATTTATTTTGACTTGGACGTGACACTTCCGTGCCCCCTTTTGGCATTTTGCTTACAGCAGCAAGAAATCTCATGAGTACTTACTAGTTTTATTTATTCAACAAGAAGAATCACAATCAAAACACAACAATCCGGCTTCTTTTGTTTTAAACTATGTTATTATTTTTTAAGTTCAACTCGACTGAACTTGGGTACTCATACCTTTTGCACTGCCAAACAATAGTTTGTCTGTTATATTTCACTAATTGATCAGTATTGATTGACTTCCACATGAACGCTAATAAACAAATGTCATTTGTAAAACTTGGCTACACTCTACCGAGCACATTTTATGTTTCAATGATGTTAAATATTATCCAAGTAAATTCTATTCATAATGTGTAAACTCGAACATAATTTATGTTTTTTGTGGAATTTGTTATTCAGTATACCCCTTTACCAAGTTTCTAGGACATTTGCACCTTAATAAACTCATGATTGGTGTCTAACAGTAATTTAGATAAGGATGATTGAAACTATTTTTAAAATAAGTAACTCTTGCATTGTAGTAGTAATACTTTACATGCTTTCATGTATCATTACTTGGTGTTTGTGTATGTCATAGATACATCAAGATATCACTGTTTCTTAGATGCCGGGTAACTTGAACTCTTGTTAGACAATGTTTAACCAAATATTGTTTTCAAATAGACAACATGACCTGCAATCCTTCTCAAGGACTCATATGATTACTTCGATGTAATAAATCATTTATTGCTATGATATTGTTTGGAATAAATTCTCAACTAGTTTCTCATACCACAAGTACAACCACATACCTGGTTTATAATAAGTATATTTCCTTTCATTAAATATCCTTTAGATGCTGTTGAAATGTATCCTCCATAGAACTTGATAGACTACATCTCTGTTTCTGGTAATTTCCACTTAACCTCAATGCAGTTACCTTAATGATAAATGATACAATTGTTGTATTATTGCTTATACATACTTCACGAAAATCATTGGAGAATATTTTAGTGTAAATGATAAATCGCTATATGTTTAACTTTCATGAAAACAGACTTGATGAAATATGAAAGCTTATAAACAAAACACCGGCTCGTGCATAAAAACACAAACAAAGTACTATATGATTAATCACAGTTCTCACCTGATGAACTAAAGGTACTATACTTTTAATAATCTTCGTGATAGCACTTTTCTATCGTAAGACACAGTATTTTGCAAGTAATTCCACTTATAGTTGAGAAACACAAGAACTTATTATTGCAAAGTTTTTACGACAACAACTTCACTTCGTACTTGTTGGTTCTTGTCGCTAATGTCACGGCGTACTTATTCTGCTGTCTGTGGAACGAACAACAAATTCTGCTACTCGATACCGCTTGGAAATTTCTTTTCTTTCTTAATTTTTCAGTGTTATTTATTAACTAATTCAAATTATTAAATCCTTAGATTATTATTCCAAATTATGTTTTGTCGTATAAACACCGTTCGCAACGCCATCTGTGGCGGAGTAGCAGCCGTCTTTCATAGAAAACGCCGCCCACCGGACAGTGGCGGTACTACTTGGAGGCTTACTTGCCTTGCTGTACACACGGGTCAGATAAACAAGTTAACTCTTATATGGTACTTAATCCTAAAGGGATTTACAAATAAAGTACAACAACACTTCTTTATAAAATATAGGTAGACTCTTGACTGCTTTCTTCCGTAAATTATCCTGAAAACCTTATTTTATTTAATCTGTCGATTTTCAATAACCAGACAACAAAGTTAATCCACTCCTCCACAGATGTCGCCACATGAACCGCTGTTTTAATTTAGTTTGTTATATTTTATTGCTTTACCAAGATAGGATGACTCCATCCACCATACAGAAACCTCTCATTATTTACTTATTAACGGTGAATATGAGTATAATATATAATTACATCCCAGCACTACTTCCACCATAAATATGTGCTAAAGGGGATGGATCTAGCACACATTTACTTTAGATAATTATTGACAGAATCTATATGATCCGTAATGAGCTTATACTCATGCCTTGGTTAACGATAACCCAGTGGTATTACCATAATCTGCTTCGCTTATTAAATATCAAGATTGAAATAAAGTTATGAAAACCAGAGGTTGTATTCTGTATGGTATAAATGTGTTCATCCTTACCTTAGCTTAGCTTCACAGAGACATAAGGGATAGAGACGTCCAGAGTTCCAGCTGCACACCACAGGTGAGTACACAGCCCAGTTATATCACAGCAAGACCTGTTTTAAGATTGGTCAAATTGATTCCAACTGAATCACTAGGTATTCCTAGGTTGATTTATAAGGGTTTTATTATCTTTTAGTGGTCTGAACATGACCATTATACTAGGCTCAAATGGGCAGGGCTAGAAATGGTAGTCAATATAGCTATACTCTATCTTATTAATCGTTCATCATAAACCTTGCCAAACACTTATGGCAGGAACAATCCACACCATGATTGTTCTTTGTCTGATTGCCCTATACCATGGTATATCAATCTTATTATTATTATTATTATTACTGGAGGCCTAACACTCATAAACTTGTTGGTAGGTCAGCAACTGGACTATCCGTGGTATGTTCTTACAGACATCCAAAGCTACCCAAACACGTGCCTCAGCAGTCAAGCTTATGAATGTCATGCGAATCGTTCTTGCATGTTAATATGCCTCCGTTGGGTGCATACGAGAGTTGTATACATGGTCCGAGACCTTAGCCTTTATACATGCTGCCTTGCATGCCTGATAAAACAGGTTATTAGAGTAAGCGCATAGTGACAATTTATAACACCAGACTAGCTTTATGTGCAGAAATTGTGCATTCAATATATTAATTTCATATATGATTATTTCTAATACTTAGCTTGCTTTACAGATGGAAAACTGGAGATCTCGATCCACTGAATCTAGTTTAGTACTTAGAAAAATTATATGTTCAAACCGCCATTATATTTAACGTGAAAGTAGCGTCACTTACCCATCGACAATCTGTCTTTTTTACTCATAGTTTAGTTTCCGGATTTAGTGTTGCTATATACAATATTTACAATTATCGCGTGTTTCGCGACACATATGCGAGCCAGAGCATCGAAGGCCCGAGGGCGAGACTCCATGGATACTTACTATCCACAGGTGTCTTGCAAGCGAAACATGAGCCTTAAGTCCCAAAGTTGAGGGGTGAGGCAAGCGAGCCCGAAGGCCGAGCTTTTCGTATGAATGAAAGGCCCAAACCAACCCTTCAGAGAGCGCTCTCTATGCGAGCCCGAGAGCGAGCGTTTCGTAGGAATGAAAGGCCCAAACCAACCCTTCAGAGAGCGCTCTCAATGCGAGCCCGAGGGCCGAAGGCCCGAGGGCGAGCCTTCACGGACACTAACTAAACCCAGGTGTCTTGCAAGCGAAACCGGAGACCAAAGTCCCGAGCGTGAGAAGTCAGAAGAAGAGCGGCGAGGCAAGCGAGACCAAAGGCCGAGCTTTTCGTTGGAAGATAGGCCCAAAGAACCGTGTTAGAGAGCGCTTCCTATGCGAGCCCGAGTACTAACGCACACTATCTCCAAGTGTCTTGAAAGCGAAATCTGAGTTCCAAAGTCCCGAAGGTGAGTGGCGAGGCAAGCGAGCCCGAAGGCCGAGCTTTTCGTATGAATGAAAGGCCCAATGCATCGCTTCAGAGAGCGCTCTCTATGCGAGCCCGAGGGCCGAAGGCCCGAGAGCTAGCTCATGCGGACGCTCACTATACCCGAGTATTCATAATAATAATAATATTTCTGAATGTCACAAACGTTGAAGTTTTATACATAAAAAAATGGTACCTACTTAATTCTCCGCGGAATGCCGTTGTGTCCAAATTTTATACCCACATCTCTTGACGTTGGTGAACTATGCTAATTCGACGTAAGTATTAAACTCAACCTATCATACATATTTAGATGACCTCTGAATTCATAGCAATTATATAGGAAGACGAAGATTCCAATATTATTGATTATTGCTGGATTTCAATATTAACAGCGACGTTGTCAGCGACTGAGTTTCCAAAATAATTAGGTTGCTTATGTCTAACAGCTACTATCGGTTGAGATATCAAACATTTTTGGTTATTATAGATAGTCTTTAGCCATCTAGCACTCTTTTTCATCCCGTGGTTTTTCACGTTTTATCTTTATTTTTTTATAATGTTTGAATGGAGTTCTTTTTACTTTCCAGTCAAGTGTATGTTTATCAATTTTCAAGTCTAAAGCTCATGGATTTGAGGAGTACATACAAAGTTTTGCCCCATTTATTACCCCCTTTGAACTAATTTTTATCATTTTTACAGCCTATGACCTGGCCGGGGATTTTCTCGACCGATTAAGTAAAAGTTGCATCAAAATCCTCTATTCACTAAGCTTCTCTGCGTTTTTGAAAATATACCTTTTCAAAAACGCAGACACAAAAAAAATCAAACTACAAAAAGTGCATGCTGCTGGGTTTGAACTCGGGGACACCGACTCCGTAAGCTATGGGTGAAACCACTGGACTAACTATCAGTTGTAAGAATACGATGAATTTTTGAATATCTTGACGACATGTTACCATGGTAATGATATTGATATAACCCCGCTCTTGCAACATTATATAGTTTCTAGTCGCCTCAGAACCTATTTTCATCCCATATTTTTCACGTTTTATCTATACATTGCTAAAAGTTTGAATGGGGTCGTTTTTACTTTCCAGTCAAGTTTATGGTTACCAATTTTTTTCAAGTCTGTAGCTCGTACATTCAAGGAGTTCCCATACAAAGTTCAACCCCATTTTCTACCCCCTTTGAACCCTAATCTTTAAGATTTTTATATATAGCTTAAAACCTATCCGGGGATTCTCTCGACAGATTAGTAAAGTTTGCATCAAAATCCGTTCAGCCGTTTTCACGTGATGCTCGGACAAATAAACAGACAAACAGATAAACAGATAAACAGATAAACAGACAAAAATTCTAAAAACTGTTGGAACGTGTTCTGTTATCAATTCTAAGTATCCCCAGCCAATTTTTTTTCGTTTATCTTCCATGTACAGACTTTCGACCCTCTTCAGCTTTATTATATGTATAGATAGATTGGCAACTTGTGCGAGTGGGACACAATCCTCTGGTTGGTTGCTCTCGCTTGGACCGTATTCTCTAGTCGTCTTTTATCGTTAGAGTTGTTAACTGTATTGCTCGGTAATAAGGTTAAATTTTTATTGACTAATACAACGTAGTACTCAGTCCAGCTTAGGTATTACGTCCATGGTCAAACGTTAGAATGTAAGGTTAAAATAAAGTTGTCCCGAACAAACTGGAATGACAGATGTCAATCATGAGAAAAACGTCAAAGTCCTTCAAGTGAGGTTATGTTACTTTGATAGAATCATGGACCTATGATACTCAGGACAGGACAGGCTTTACGTGATGCCACAATGAGGGACGGAAAAGGCTTCTATGCAGCTAAATTAAGAACTGGTCTTAAAATGGCTAATCGCTTACCATTAACAACCTACTTAATTTGGGTGAGTAGTGATTTAATGGTCATAACCATAACTTGGCCAACAGAAAAAAAGTGGAACTTTGACAAGGACAACGAATGAATCGTATTTCCTTTTCTGTCACACTTATAGGTTATATATGCTACCATCTCGCTCGGACGTGGTATTATTATTACCATAGCTTGTCCCGCCCGAGTATCTTAGGTTCATGGATAGAATGCAATTAATGTTTATCTACGCACTACATACTACATATCATAAGTGCTCTAAAATGCGTTCAGAAACCGTAGGACCAGCATTATTACAACCAATTTTACTATGAGAACTTTCTTGTCTGTGAGAGTAGGTAACATCTGAGGGACTACCGCGAAACGAAATTGGTTTTCGTTCGTGTATCTCCGTCTCTGTCGCTCGAACTAGCAAGTGCGACAGAGACGGAGATACACGAACAAAAACGAATTTCGTTTCGCGGTAGGCCCTTTGTACTCTAATGTTATTAGATTCATTACAGTATACATTTTTGTAAGGTTATGGGTTCAAATTTGGAACAGCTGTTAAAACTCGGGTGGGTCTATTCCAGTATCCATAGATATTAAAACAGTTAACAATACGAAACGTCAATTCAGTAGGTTTTTTCATATAAACCACACGACATTCGATCTCGAGTGACATGAGAATAGGGACTTCATTCGTTTGTCTGTGATTAAAAAAAACACTCGATTTGACGGAGGATCCAATATTCGAATTGCCGCCATTACTGTACTGTTGTATTTTTTTGTTGGTTTTTTTGCTGTTACGAAAATAGAATTGTGAAAAGTTGTTTATAATTTACATTTTTGTTGAAAATATGAGCAGTAGTGACTCCGAGAACGATATGAACACTTCGTCTATAGATATTTTACAAGTAGCGTAGGTAGTAGCAATGCAGGTACTTTCCCTACGGCTTCTGAACCCATCTTAGAGTACTTATTGTCGGTAAGGCCATAATCTGGCGCATCCTAAATATGTATACAATTTACAACAAGTCATTCTATGGACCACGAAATTCTTAGTCTAATAATGCATCGCTACAGTATAAGAGATTGCAAGGATAAATATGTTGTGACTCGTACCATGTTTATGTAATGCTTCGCCTGCCATCTGTGTCCAGTTCTGCAGACGATGAGAACCGCATGGCACCTGTGGGTTAAATTCCTCCGTCATGGATCACAAAGTGTCTCAGGTTTACCTACATTAAGGGATAAACATTATACATTTAGGTACTTCAGTTACTTGACCACGCATTGATTGCTTTACATGTCACTTGTGACCAGGAATTGGTTGGGACCCAGGGCTTGAGTGCTAGTACGCTACGATAGGTATCCGCAGATACAAACCACGCTCATGCGTGAGCCACCCACCTCCTCCCCGGGGAATTCCATGTCATTGCACGGAATATACTCTTAAGTTGGTAGCTAAGCCACTGTCACAAAAGACGGTAGGCGCTATATCTGTCGGCCATCGCAACAGCTTCTTTTGACAGATCTCCAACTGAGTTTTCGGTATATGGTCAAGTATCAGTCTCCACGAGACTATTTTATTTGTATCATTACTTCTAGAACTGTATTAAGTAAACCTAAGGCACGTAGCTTATGAATCCAGGCTCGTCTCTCGTGATGTCACTCCCAGCAAATTCTTCACAATACTGTTCAAAACCACGCTCATGTTTTAAGGCTAGACTAGTTAACATCAAGCAAACAGGTACACACCTGTCAGTTTTTACTTGGGTCACTGTATCGATTATTCAGTTATAATAACCATAAAACACCTTATCCTAAACAAAACAAGTATCTCAAGTTACTTGTTCTAGTGTGGATATTTATCCCCATCTATGGGTATTATCCCCATCTATATCCCACTCTCTATATTCTAGGAATGGTAAATTATACTTCTCTAGAGTGCAGAAGGAATTTGACTCTCGTTAAATACTTCTTTCGTTTGATACGCGGCCAAATTAGTAACCCTTCTTTGTTATCCCTCATTTCACTCCAAGTGCGTCCTATCCCCAGTATTCAACTCCGTCCCCGTCGCCGCATTCTATTGGCTGTCCCGGCGGCGCGAACTCGTGCCCTATCGCACT
The DNA here is from genome assembly GCA_932294315.1 of Epinotia nisella. NCBI lineage: Eukaryota > Metazoa > Arthropoda > Insecta > Lepidoptera > Tortricidae > Epinotia > Epinotia nisella. The sequence goes on along the minus strand of OW028698.1, from coordinate 9,789,802 downwards.
CACCACTGCACCATGCCTTGACTCTTCTCAATCATGTACTGGACAGCGACAGCAAACTGGATATGTTTCACAGCACGGAATCTCAATTTCTCTCGACTAGCAGCCGATATTTGGAGTCTATTACGACTTCAAGTTCCATAATTTCTTGATACTTAGCTACTGTATTACCACCGCTTTAGACATAAGTACCCTAATGTATAGTAACCTCCTGTATAATTAACATGCATAGCCTGTCTGTTAGTGTTAATTTAAGGAATGAATAAATAAATAAATAAATAAATAAATATTTACCTATTTTTTGTCAAATTACCAAGCTACATAAGATTCAGATACCAGCTGGATATCTTCAGTTACAGGTGATTAAAATAAGTCACGTTAAAGTACCGCATGCACAGTGGACTTCTAAAATATGCGCATGGACAAAGTGATCAAAACTATGTGAACGCGACTTTATTTTCAAGGGCATAAGGTTGCTCGGATATGATTGAACCTTTGGGAACGTACATATATTTATGAACTCGACTGTACATACAAATGTTCAGAGAAAAAAACCGGCCAAGTGCGTGTCGGACCACGCAAAACGAAGGGTTCCGTGCCTATTAAAAAGGTCGTATCGTCACAGAAATTTTACGGCACTTACGTCTTTTTCTTTGAGGAAGGCAGTTTTTCAGCAATATCTCGAAAACCTCTGAACCGATCTTGTTCAAAACAATTTTCGGTGAATGAAATTAATAAGCCCTATGTCCATGAATTTTTCCATATTTTTAAAATACACCGTTCAAAAATTAGAGGGGGGGGGGACAGAATTTTAGTGACTTTCGGGGCGATTATCTCCGACCCTATTCACTTAATCAAAAAAAATGCTAAGAAACCTTATATTTATTTTGAAAGGCCTATCGATTGATATATTTTTTTTTCATTGTGACACAGGGGGTCACAATGAAAAAAAAAATTGACTTTTAGTTTTATGTAGGTATTTTGTTATTTTAATTACAAAACTATGTAGCGGCTAACAAAATACACCTATCCTCAAAATTTTATTCAAATACACCTTATAGTTTTCGAGTAAAATGCCTGTGACATACGGACAGACGGACAGACGGACAGACGGACAGACGGACAGACGGACATGACGAAACTATAAGGGTTCCGTTTTTGCCATTTTGGCTACGGAACCCTAAAAAGGGTTTTTGATAATGTTTTGCTGTCTTGATTTGAATCAGCCGAGCCACCGTCTCCGCTCATCACAACTCGCGCCACAGCCGACCCCTGCAGCGACGCAGCCTGCTCCCGGCGACACCCGCTCCTGCAACTCTTCTCTCTTCTTCTACAAACGAACCAGTAAGTTACACACAAAATTGTATAATTAAGAAATAAGATGGTATAGGCCGTGTCATGAAATGAAACCAGCTCGAGCGGTTAGATCGGTTCCCCAAACTAGTTTATTCCTTGTAGCAGAATTCTATTCGCGTTTTTTAATATCTCATAACTCGATTTGATTAGTATATTTCCCATACTGATTATTTTTCTACTATTTCAGATTCCCACTTGTTGATAAACTGAAATCACATTAAATATTTATTTACAAAAACATGTTACATAATAAATACAAGTGGTTGGGTCCTGAGCTAGGATTCCCTGTGGTACAGAGAGAAACCGATCGTTTTCCGGACCTGTTTCTTTCTACCTACTTGTTTTTTTTTACAATAAGCATATGTTAGTAGGTAACTCAAGTGCGAGTCGGACTCGCCCACCGAGGGTTCCGTACCAAAGGTTTGGCTTTACATTAGTATTTAATGTGCAAAATTTGAGCACCCTAAACTTTATAGTTTTTGCTTAAAAAAAACGAAATATGATTTTTCTTTGATTATTTTTTTCTAGCCATCCGATTTTAGCGTTCTTCACATATATTGTACACTAGCTTCTACCCGCGACTTCGTACGCGTATAAATTATGGATGACATGATATTCTTATGTTTCCCCATACGATACCTACTACTCTGATAAATTAGATTATTACGATTTCATTTCTATAAATTATGCGTGTAACAGTTCAAATCCTCATAAACTTTGTCGTCAATAATATTTAGTTATATTGATTTACTTAATCTTTATTGCAAACGAAGTACCTAAGTACTTATAGTAGAAGAAAAATTACCAAAACCGGAATTTAAATATAAGATTTCATAATTGAAACAAATGGACCGAGCGAGGGCGAGACCCCAAAGATACTCTATATCTCCGGGTGTCTTGTCAAACTACCCCTGAGAGCCAAAGTCCTGAAGGTAAACGGGGAGGCAAGCGATGCCGAAGGCTGAGCTTTTCGTAGGAATGAAAGGCCCAACGTACCCTTATAGATAGCGCTCCATATGCGAGCCAGAGCATCGAAGGCCCGAGGGCGAGATACTTACTATCCACAGGCGTCTTGCAAGCGAAACATGAGCCTTAAGTCCCAAAGTTGAGGGGTGAGGCAAGCGAGCCCGAAGGCCAAGCTTTTCGTATGAATGAAAGGCCCAAACCAACCCTTCAGAGAGCGCTCTCTATGCGAGCCCGAGGGCCGAAGGCCCGAATGCGAGCTTTTCGTAGGAACGAAAGGCCCAAACCAACCCTTAAGAGAGCGCTCTCAATGCGAGCCCGAGGGCCGAAGGCCCGAGGGCGAGCCTTCACGGACACTAACTAAACTCAGGTGTCTTGCAAGCGAAACCGGAGACCAAAGTCCCGAGCGAGAGAAGTCAGAAGAAGAGCGGCGAGGCAAGCGAGACCAAAGGCCGAACTTTTCGTTGGAATGATAGGCCCAAAGAACCGTTTTAGAGAGCGCTTCCTATGCGAGCCCGAGGGCTGACGCACACTATCTCCAAGTGTCTTGAAAGCGAAATCTAAGTTCCAAAGTCCCCAGGCGAGCCCGAAGGCCGAGCTTTTCGTATGAATGAAAGGCCCAATACATCGCTTCAGAGAGCGCTCTCTATGCGAGCCCGAGGGCCGAAGGCCCGAGAGCTAGCTCATGCGGAAGCTCACTATACCCGAGTATTCATAATAATATTTCTGAATGTCACAAATGCTGAAGTTTTTTACATAAAAAAATTGGTACCTACTTAATTCTCCGCGGAATGCCGTTGGGTCCAAATTTTATACCCACATCTCTTGACGTTGGTGAACTATGCTAATTCGACGTAAGTATTAAACTTAACCTATCATACATCTTTAGATGACCTCTGAATTCATAGCAATTATATAGGAAGACGGAGATCAAGGTTGCTGGATTTCAATATTAACAGCGACGTTGTCAGTGACTGAGTTTCCAAAATAATTAGGTTTCTTATGTCTAACAGCTACTATCGGTTGAGATATCAAACATTTTTGGTTATTATAGATTCTATATGTACTCTCCGGGTGTCTTTTCAAACTACCCCTGTGAGCCAAAGTCCCGAAGGTAAACGGGGAGGCAAGCGAGGCCAAAGGCAGAGCTTTTCATAGGAATGAAAAGCCCAACGTACCCTTATAGATAGCGCTCCATATGCGAGCTAGAGCATGGAAGGCCCGAGGGCGAGACTCCATGGATACTTCTATCCACAGGTGTCTTGCAAGCGAAACATGAGCCTTAAGTCCCAAAGGTGAGGGGTGAGGCAAGTGAGCCCGAAGGCCGAGCTTTTCGTATGAATGAAAGGCCCAAACCAACCCTTCAGAGAGCGCTCTCCATGCGAGCCCGAGGGCCAAAGGCCCGAGAGCGAGCTTTTCGTAGGAATGAAAGGCCCAAATCAACCCTTCAGAGAGTGCTCTCAATGCGAGCCCGAGGGCCGAAGGCCCGAGGGCGTGCCTTCACGGACACTAACTAACCCCAGGTGTCTTGTAAGCGAAACCGGAGACTAAAGTCCTGAGCGAGAGAAGTCAGAAGTAGAGCGGCAAGGCAAGCGAGACCAAAGGCCGAGCTTTTTGTTGGAATGATAGGCCCAAAAAACCGTTTTAGAGAGCGCTTCCTATGCGAGCCCGAGGACTGACGCACACTATCTCCAAGTGTCTTGAAAGCGAAATCTGAGTTCGAAAGTCCCGAAGGTGAGTGGTGAGGCAAGCGAGCCCGAAGGCCAAGCTTTTCGTATGAATGAAAGGCCCAATACATCGCTTCAGAGAGCGCTCTCATGCGGACGCTCACTATACCCGAGTATTCATAACAATATTTCTGAATGTCACGCACGCTGAAGTTTTATACATAAAAAAATTGGTACCTACTTAATTCTCCGCGGAATGCCGTTGTGTCCAAATTTTATACCCACATCTCTTGACGTTGGTGAACTATGCTAATTCGACGTAAGTATTAAACTTAATCTATCATACATCTTTAGATGAATTATATAGGAAGACGGAGATCAAGGTTGCTGGATTTCAATATTAAAACTAACAGCGCCGTTGTCAGCGACTGAGTTTCCAAAATAATTAGGTCTCTTATGTCTAACAGCTACTATCGGTTGAGATATCAACCATTTTTGGTTATTATATATATAGTCTTTAGCCATCTAGCACTCTTTTTCATCCCGTGTTTTTTCACGTTTTATTTATATTTTTTAAAATGTTTGAATGGAGTTCTTTTTACTTTCCAGTCAAGTGTATGCTCAACAATTTTCAAGGCTTTAGCTCATGGATTTGAGGAGTTCCCATACAAAGTATAGCCCCATTTTTTACCCCATTTAAACTAATATTTATCATTTTTACAGCCTATGACCTGGCCGGGGATTTTTCGACCGATTAAGTAAAAGTTGCATCAAAATCCTCTATTCACTAAGCTTCTCTGCGTTTTTGAAAATGTATCACAAAAAAATTAAAACTACAAAAAGTGCATGCCAATAGCTGGGTTTGAACTCGGGGACACCGACTCCGTAAGCTATGGGTCAAACCACTGGACTAACTATCAGTTGTAAGAACACGATGAATTTTCGAATATCTTGACGACATGTTACCATGGTAATGATATTGTTATAACCCCGCTCTTGCAATATTATATAGTTTCTAGTCGCCTCAGAACCTATTTTCATCCCATATTTTTCACGTTTTATCTATACATTGCTAAAAGTTTGAATGGGGTCGTTTTTACTTTCCAGTCAAGTTTATGGTTACCAATTTTCAAGTCTGTAGCTCGTGCATTCAATGAGTTCTCATACAAAGTTCAACCCCATTTTCTACCCCCTTTGAACCCTAATCTTTAAGATTTTTATAGCTTTAAACCTGGCCGGGGATTCTCTCGACAGATTAGTAAAGTTTGGATCAAAATCCGTTTAGCCGTTTTCACGTGATGCTCTGTCAAATAAACAGACAAACAGATAAACAGACAAAAATTCTAAAAACTGTTAGAACGTGTTCTGTTATCAATTCTAAGTATCCTCAGCCAACTTTTTTTCGTTTATCTTCCATGTACAGACTTTCGACACTCTTCAGCTTTATTATATGTATAGATAGATAGATAGATTTACTAAAGATGATTATATGACATAAATTATATTTTCATTATGTCAAAGAAAAATAAATAAAAAAAGCTGACTAAAGTTTTCAGTTTTTTTTTATTTACTTCCTGGTTAGCGACCGCTCCATATTTTTTACCGTGATACAGCCGCCATCGACCTTATATTCCACTTACGCCCCTCGTTAAACAATGTACTATGGATTCCCTTGCGTTGTCGACATATAAGTTTTTTGCAGCATAAACAGCCATATCTTTTTTATGTTAACTTAAAAGTTTGTTTTTTTCGCAGCGTCAAGTAAGTATATGGTTATAATTTAAACTCGATACCTGCACCCTAGATAAAGGGTCTTGACAGACAGACAGACCGACAATAAAGTGGTCCTATAAGGGTTCCGTATTTTCCTTTTGAGATACGGAACCTTTTAAAGCCGAATTTAAAAAAAAATAACGCATGCTGGTAACACGCAATGCATAGCGACGTTAACATCGCGAATACCATTTTAGTGTTAGTTCTAAGGCTTTAACACGTATCGTCATAATAAATGAGTGTGAACTATATTAGTGGGTTTCAATCTTAATCACACAAGACAAAACCCACAATTTCATAGGTAAAATCAATGATGTAATATAAAAAAGTGGTAGATGTGTTGTCTATACGAAATTCCGTGTTTAAATATGGCCACCAAATCTGATAGCTAAATTTTCCATTGACGACTCGAAACTGAGGCAAGTTGTGCCAATTGACTCAGTTTTAGTGTGCCATTTTTCGAGCGCGTATAACCTATCTACCTCTTTTTATATTACATCATTGGGTAAAATGGTTTCCATATAAATTACCAAGTTAAAAAAAGGATTTTCAGCTGCATGGCCGTGAAATCTTCAGTTACAGGTGATTAAAATAAGTCACGTTAAAGTACAGCACGTAAATCCAAATGTTAAGAAGAAAGGGTTTTTGATTAAATTTCGGATTCCTGAAAAATTGTCTACAACCTAGTCGTTTCTGATTTCCAGCCGCCGAGCCGCCGTCCCCGCTCATCGCAACTCGCGCCGCAGCCGACTCCCGCCGCCGTCCGTCGCTGCAGCCTGCTCCCGGCGACACCCGCTCCTGCAACTCTTCTCTCTTCTTCCACGAACAAACTAGTAAGTTACACACAAAATTGAACAATTAAGAAATAAGATGGTATAGGCCGTGTCATGAAATGGACCCAGCTCGAGCGGTTAGATCGGTTCCCCAAACTAGTTTATTCCTTGTAGTAGAATTCCATTCGCGTTTTTTTATTATTAGGGTTTCATAGCCAAAATGGCAAAAACGGAACCCTTATAGTTTCATCATGTCCGTCTGTCTGTCCGTATGTCACAAGCATTTTACTCGAAAACTATAAGGTGTATTTGAATAAAATTTTGAGGATAGGTGTATTTTGTTAGCCGCTACATAGTTTTGTAATTAAAATTACTAAAAATATTTTTTAGGGGTGCACTCCATATACAGGGTGTTACAAAATATGAATCTATCCATGATTCTGAACAACTTTTACTAAGGGACCAACTTTGTGTTTTACAAAAAAGAAAGAACTATTTCATACACTTTGCTCATTTTAGACTGACGAAAATGTATGAACAGCCTTTTTTTTGCATAATACATAGTAAAAGTTGTTCAGAATCATGAATAGATTCACATATTGCTATTTTGTATCACGACTTAGGTAACACTCAGTATAAAACTAAAAGTCAAAATTTTTTTTTTACTGTGAGCCCACGTGTGGGCACTGATGGGGAAAACTATGGCACTAGCAATTAAACATAAAATTATATAAAACCATGAGGTAGCATCACAGCTTCCAACACCTTCTCCTGATGTTCACTCATGTGGCTAAGACACGGCACTATCCACACATTAGTGTTGCACAGTGTCTTGCAAACTTTACTTTTGACAGCGGCTTTGTCATTATATCAGCTAGCTGTATTTCTGTTGGACAGTAGCTGACATTGATCAGTCCACTCACGAAGTGCTCGTGGATGAAGTGGTATCGCACGTCTATGTGCTTCGATCGCTTGTTACAGGAACCGGACTTTATAAGTTGAATCGAACTTTGGTTATCAACGTGTAGACTTATTTTTACTTCAGAGTCGGTTATTTCCTTCAACAGAGATTTTAGGTACAGTCCCTCTTTACAGCAGTCGGCTGCGGCTATGTACTCGGCTTCAGTCGACGATAGGGCCACTATAGGCTGTCTCTTGGATGCCCATGATATTGGTCCATCGGCTATCATTAGCACGGAGCCAGATGTGCTTCGTCTCGTCAGCGGATCTCCAGCATAGTCCGAGTCACTGTAAGCATCGATGTTCTCGATAGGGCTGTTTCGTTTGAATAGTATGCCCTTATCTTTCGTCCCAACTAAGTACTTGAATATTTTCTTCACTCGTGTGACATCCTCCTTAGTGGGGTTTTCTACTTTTCTGCTGACTAGGTTAACAGCTTGTGCGATGTCTGGTCTGGTTCGCGTGGACAGGTATAGTAAACTTCCCACTGCCTCTCTGTAGGGGTAATCCTTTTCCTGGGCAGTTTGCTGTATCGACTTTACGCCATTGCTTCCAGGCGTCTCACAAGGCTTTGCGTTTTTCATATTATACTTTCCCAGTATTTCGTTTGTATAATATTTTTGAGTCAGCTTTATTCCTTCTTTGGAGTTATGAATCTCCATACCCAGGTACGTACTTGGGTTTTCATTCTTCTTCATTTCAAATTTGGTTTCAAGTTTTTCCATGACACTTTGAATCTTTTTCTTATCTTTTCCTATGACTAGCCCGTCATCGACAAATAGTCCAATTATTATCGACTTATCTTCATTTATAAACACGCACCTGTCGGTTTTAATTGTCTTGAAACCCAACTCAAGCATCGCTTGGGTAAAAGTCTTGTTCCATGTGAATGGAGCTTGTCTTAAACCGTATAAAGATTTTTCCAGTCGACACACAACATCTGTGTTTTTGTAGCCAGTATTGTAGCCAACAGGTAATTTCATATAAACTTCATCTTTCAGTTCGCCATACAAAAATGCAGTCTTGACGTCAAATGTCATGAAGTGGTAAGATTTAGATGCGGCTACGGCAAGTAAAGTCTTCAGGGCAGATTGACTTACGACTGGGCTATATATTTCTTCGAAATCTAGGTTTCCCTTCTGCTCACAGCCGCGTATGACTAATCTAGCCTTGTACCTTCCGTCATCTTTTATCTGGAATACCCATTTGTTGGACAAGATTTTATGTCCTCTGGCTTCTGACTTGTCGACTAATACCCACGTGTTATTTTGTTGTAGTGAATCCATTTCAGATTGTATTGCCTTCTCCCAATTTTCCTTGTCGGTGCCTGACACAGCTTCTTTATACGTCAGTAAAGAGCAGTCATAGTCATTATTATTTTCAGACATCAACATAGTTACGCATCGACTGAGCTCGTAATCTTTTGTCCATCCTGGTGGCCTCACTACTCGTTGTGGTCTTTCACTTGCAGGTCGTTCAATTGACTCTTCCTGAGATTCTTCATACGATTCATCATCAGAAGTGACATTGGATTCTGCTCTTGGTGGTCGTCCACTGGTAGAGGGTACATCAGCTGGCGGATATTGATTGGAGCTGGAAGAAGGGAGATTAGGTTCCTGAAAACGTAAGTTATTTTTAGTATTTTTTTCTGTTAATTCGATTTCTATTTTTTCTGTTTCTGGTTCCGGATTTTTTCCTTCAACAGCAGGAGTATTCGTATAGTGCATTTTTCCTATTACTCTCACATCTCTGCTGATAGCGACATCATTCTTTTCCGGTATGTATATTCTAAAGCCTTTTGCATTTTTCGCATATCCCAAAAATACACCTTCCATAGCTTTGGCTGAAAATTTTCCTCTTCGAGCTTTGTTCATGGCGAATGCTCTGTTACCGAACACGTGTAGGTGATTTCCTGATGGTGTTCTTCCCACCCACTTTTCATTAGGGGAGTTTCCTTTTAGAGCTCTCGCAGGGCTTCTATTTATCAGATAGTTTGCAGTGTTCACTGCCTCTGCCCACAGGTACGAAGGGACGTTAGAATCTATCATTAAACATCTTGCTTTATCCAGGAGTGTGAGATATTTGAGAAATGAAACAGCGCAAGTACGTAACACAGCTGATGCTTTATTGCAACTGAATGGCGGTATGTATACCTACATAGAATAAACTACGTAGGTACCCACATATATCCGTACATAACACCCTCGCACTTATTCTAATATTACAAGGAATAATAAACTAAAATGAAATAGCAGACTAACGTAATCATATATCTAAATATGGTACAGGCTACTTTCTGCTACAGGTGAACCGTATTTAATAAAAGTTACAACTATCACTAGGTTCACGCTGCCGCTAACAGTATTGACACAACATTATAATCTTCATTCTAAAATGCAGCTTTGTGCATTACTATATGGTTCACATGCGCCAATTGTTTAAGCGTAAATAATAGGTAGTTATACTATGTATTTAGTTATTAATGATTGTACAGTTAAACTACTGTGAAACATCCTTAGAGAACTTAATGCTCTGCTGACATGGTATTATTCAGGCCGAATTGAATAATATGAACTGAGAACAAGGTTATGTACCTACTTAAATCTAAATTTAAACTGACATGTTAACATTACATGTTGGACCATAGATAAATAAGAGAATCAGTCAAAATCAAATCCATAGCGTTTGACCTCCTTAGGAATTCTCTTATGTAATGCCGGTAACAGTGGTGGTTCAACGCGTTTGGGGCACCTCGTGACTTCCCCTCCGACTGCCATCGGCTCACCCTCCTCGCGCGACGCGAGTGGGGCCTCGGGTGCGGCCGGTGCTGGCGCCGGCTGCTCTGGCGCCATCGCGGGCGCGGGCGCGGGCACCGTGACATCACCGGGCTCGCTGGGCGCGGCAACACTAGCACCATCGGCCGTGCTCCCTGGCTCGGTTTCATCGTAAGATGGAGGTGGAGGACAAATGTTCGAGTTTCTCAAATGCCGCCGCTTCATTTGATCTATATGTCGATGATGCGTAGATCCGTCACTTGTCACAACCGTATAATCAGACTTTCCTAGCTTCTTAGTTATATGACCCTCTGACCATTTTGTGCCCGTTCGGAACGTCCGATATTGTACAGGCTCGCCTATATCTAAATGCCTAGACTGTTTACTCGATCGTTCTACCACCTTAAACTGTTCGTTTATTACCTTAGCAGTCCTATCAGGTTTTATAGCATCTAGTCGAATGCGTAGATCGCGGCCCTGTAATAGCCGGGCCGGTGACTCACCGGTGGTGCTGTGCGGTGTGTTGTGATAGTGTAGTAGAAATTTTAGAATGGCCCGGTCGGGGTTAACCGCCTCGTGTTTGGCCTTCTTAATTACATTTTTTACTAACTTTACAGCTCCTTTAGCAGCCCCATTAGACGCCGGATGGTAAGGTGCTGAATAAATGTGACGCACGCTGTTTGTTTCTAAAAAGCGGTTAAACTCCTGGCTCGAAAACGGTTGGCCATTATCCGAAACGATTTGTTTTGGAATGCCCCATCTCGACCACGAGTCCATTAACCTGTCTATAACATTATCGGCCGTGGTTCGTACCATTTTCGATACCTCTATCCATTTGGACCTTGCATCAATTGATACCATATACGTGCGTCCGTCAATGGGTCCCAAAAAATCTATATGGACCCGCTCATAGGCTCGTGATGGCCAATGCCATGGCACGGGCGCACTCGCCGGCGGCGCGGGGGCCACCGCCGCGCACGCGGCGCACGCGCGGCACCGCGCCTCGATCGCCTCGTCCACCCCGGGCCACCACACGTAGCTCCTGGCCATGGCTTTGGTCTTCACGATTCCCATATGGGGCTCGTGTAGTTCGCGCAACACCACTTCGCGGCACACCTCCGGAACTACTACGCGGTGCCCCCACATTACACAATCGAGTTCTAAATATAACTCCTTCTGCCTATTAAAATATGGCTGAATTTCTCTTATATCGGCACTGTCCGGCCACCCATTTTTTATATAATTGACTACCCTACCTAATAATGCATCTCTAGACGTCATCAGGCGTATTTCGTTACAATCCAGAAAAAGCGCGTCAGATGCGAAGTGCAAGTAAGATTGCTCCGGCGGGTCAGCCTCTTTACTTTGTCCTATCGGTAGCCGCGACATTGCGTCGGCGCAATTGTGCGCCGTGTTTACATACTCAATATCAAAGTCATAAGCCATCAACAGCAACGCCCACCGTTGCATACGACTCGAGGTCATGCTTGGTACACCGGTTTGCGGGCCAAAAATGCTTATTAAGGGCTTATGATCTGTTTTTAAGGTGAACCGCCTGCCGTATAAATACTGGTGAAATTTTTGAGTGCAAAATATTATTGCAAGCGCTTCCCTATGAATTTGTGAGTAATTCTGCTCCGCCGCATTGAGTTTCCTCGATATATACGCCACCGGGCGCTCCCGCCCCTGCCGATCCGGCTGGCTGAGGACACCGGCGACCCCACGTGGACTGGCATCACACGTTAGCGTTAGGCTGTTACCAGGATCGTAGTGAGCTAGTATCTGTTTACCGAGCAACAAGGCTTTAACCTTGTTGAATGACGCCTCGCACTCCCCAGTCCAGTTCCATCGCGCACCCTTTTTTAGTAAGCAGTGTATAGGGTGTAATATATCGCTCGCATTTGGAATGAACTTTGAATAAAAATTCACCATCCCTAAAAATGACCGGACCTCGGATACACTCGATGGCGGCGGCATTTTGGCCACAGCCGCGACCTTGTTAGGGTCGGGCTTGATACCGTCCTTGCTGACGACATAGCCTAGATAACGTACCTCGTCAGCAAGAAACGTACACTTACTTTTCTTTAGCTTTAACCCTGAGTCTCTCAACTTTTTTAATACCGCCTCCAATGTAGCTAAATGTTCCTCCCGAGTTTTACCAAATACCAAGATGTCGTCACAGAAGGTTTGAGCATTAGGTATATCCTTTACTATTGACTCACTGATTCTACAGAATATTCCCGAACTGGACGATAACCCATACGGTAACCTATTATACATGAACAGTCCTCGATGTGTATTTATGACAGTTAACATCTTTGACTCCTCGGACAAACAAATCTGATTATACGCCTGGGACAAGTCTATTTTGGTAAACGTTTCACCGCCTGATAAGTTAGCAAATAACTCCTCCACCTTTGGCAACGGATACCTATCCACCATCAGGACAGGGTTAAGCGTGACCTTGAAATCTGCGCAAACTCTCAAACCTCCATCCTTCTTAGTGACCGGTACCAGGGGCGTCGCCCAGTCCGCGCAGTCGACGGGCTCGATGACGCCGCTCCGCAGCATGCCATCCAGCTCGGCGTCGACGCGGCTCCGCAGCGCGAAGGGCAGCGGCCGCGCGCGCCGGAACACAGGCGCCGCGCCCTCGCGCACACGCAGCGTGGCCGTCCCTCCACTGTAGCACCCCAGGCCCCCATCGAACACTTGTTTATATCTGTCGAGAATTACATCCAAATCGCTATTAACACTGCTAACAGAGTTGATTTTGCTGATCGGGCTAATCTTAAGTATAGGTATTTTTATAAATAACTCAGCTAGCCACTGCCTACCCATTAAATTGGTTTCACCTTTTTCTACTATATATAAATCTAGTTCCTTTGTGATCGATTCATACCTTACTGATGGCGTAATTACTCCATATGGTTTTATCTTTGTACCATCATAAAACTTGAACACGGTATTGGTATCTTTTAACTCCACGTCTTTAAAATACAAATCAAACGTTTTTTTACTTATAAACGAACTAGAGGCTCCCGTGTCCACTTCCATCACTAACTGTCGGCCATTAATGTACACAGGTAAACTCACCGGCTTGTACTGGCTTAAAGACATTCTGTAGACCGCTTCTTCTTCCTCGGAGTCACTTTGTTCTTTTTCTTCCACTTCGGTAACAAAGTGGGTCCGTGGTCGACCTCCATTGTGCCCTCGAGTTGCCTGCCGGTTGCCGGACGACCATCCGGGACATACTCGACGCAGGTGCCCGGTCGCATGACACATGCTACATATGTAACCCTTAAATTTGCATGTAGAATAATTATGGTTCGTAGCGCCACAAGCGGTGCATGGAGTAGCAGCACCCGCACCTCCAGTGGTTCCCCGCGCATTAAAACCTGTTTTCTTGCGCTGCGCCTGCGGCCACTGCCCGGCCGCGCGCCCCGCGCCCTCCCCTTCGCTCGCGACACGATGAAGCTCCCTCGCGGACTCCCCGTACCCCCGAGTACTGCTGCCCGCTATAGCCGCCGCATCACGCTCTGCCGCCTCCAATGAGCGTGCCAAGGTCACGGCCCTGGTGTACGAAAGGTCCTCCTCCGCAAACAACCGCTGCCGTATAACGTCTCCACTTACGCCGCACACAAACTGATCTCGAAGATTATCCGCTAAAGTTTCTTTAAAATCACAAGTACGCGCTAGTTTCTTCAGCTCCGTGACGTATTGTGATATAGTCTCACCCGCTGCTTGCTTCCGAAGTCGAAAACGGTAACGTTCCGCCATGACTGACGGTTTCGGATTTAAATGGTGTTTTACCAACGCCACTAACTGTACAAATTCTAAATCCGACGGTTTCTTAGGGCTCGCCAGATTAGTCATTAACTCGTAGCACTGATCTCCAACCACCGAAATTAGCGTCGCTAACTGCTTATCTTCAGCAACAGCGTTGGCTTTGAAATACATTTGAAGCCGCTCACAGTACGAGTCCCAACTGCCACTTTCGATATCAAACTCGCGGATCTTGCCGATCGACATTATATTAGTTTGATTTTGCACGCGTTTCAGACACTAACTTTCAGTTTTCTGCCTAAAAACTGTTTTCCAGACGTCGCCAATGAGATATTTGAGAAATGAAACAGCGCAAGTACGTAACACAGCTGATGCTTTATTGCAACTGAATGGCGGTATGTATACCTACATAGAATAAACTACGTAGGTACCCACATATATCCGTACATAACAGAGTGATCGGTTTTTCCTCTCACTGCAGCCATTTTGCTGTGGTGTGTAGGGAGCGGTTAGTCTACGTGTTATACCATTTTCTTTAAGAAGGTTATCAAATGCTTTAGATCTGTATTCGCCTCCATTATCAGAATGCAAATTTTGAATTTTTTTCTTATGGAAGAGTTCAACATTGTTCTTATATTCCTTGAATTTTTCTATTACTTCACTCTTTTCTTTTAGGAAGTAGACACAGCAGTATCGAGTATAATCGTCAATGAAGGTGACAAAATACTTAGATCCGGCCATCGATTCATCCTCGAAGGGGCCGCAAACGTCGCTGTATACTATCTGTAGTGGCTCGGTAGAGATTATTTCTTCATGGCTTTGGAATGGTAGAGAAGTAAATTTTCCCTTGATACAGGTTTCACATGTACCCAAAGATTTTTCTTTAAAGTCGAGTCCTCGCATCATTCCATTTTTCGCCATTGCTTTTAGGTCTCTTTCGTTGACATGACCTAATTTCTTATGCCATTTCATTATGTCTGTTTCAGCACCAGGCGTGAAGTTTGCTGTCTCTTCCGGCTCTTCAAATTCAAGATAATATAGGCTATTTCTTCTTTTAGCTTTTAAAACAATATTTCCATCTTCTATGACACTGGCTTGTTCCTTTTCAAATAAAACTTTGAAGCCGTTATCTGTCATTTTACTTACTGACAGCAAATTAGTTGATAATTCAGGCACGTATAGTGTGTCAATTAAGTTGTGCTTGCAATTTTCCGTGAATAGTTCAACTTTTCCTCTTCCTTGAACTTCAGTAGTGTGCTTTTCTGAAGCTAATCTTAAGGTATCGGTCTCAGGGGTCAGGTTGGTGAACAGGTGCTTCTCTCCTGTCATATGGGATGTGCATCCACTATCTAAACACCATAGACCGTCCTTGGTTTTCGAGGTTCCAGTTGTCAGACAAATATTGTAAGTCTTTTCTTCACTTTTTGCTTTATTATTACCAGGCCTCTTTTTCGACCAACAATCCTCAGTAGAATGCCCTTTCTTATTGCACTTCTTGCAAAACAATCCCTTTTTCTTCGATTTAACGTAAAAGGTTTCTGAAGTTTGAGGTTCGGTTTGCCTTCTCGCTTCATATTCTTCTACAATTTTAATTTTGAGGTTGTCAGGGCTTGGTAGGACATCTCTCGATTCGATTGCTGTGCGGAAGCTGTCGAAAGTAGTAGGTAGACTGTATAGCATCATTATGCTCAATAATTCTGGATGAATTTTGACATCCATATCTTCTAGCTTACCCACTACGTCCATAAAATGATTGAGATGATTTTTTACATCTTCTTGAGGGTTCATTTTCTTTAAAACTAGTTGTTTTAAAAGTGTGGCCTTTCGTGCTGGCCCAGAACTTTGATAAATTGACTTTAGTTTATCCCATACCTCCTTTGAAGTATTGCAGCCTTTAATTAGCTTTAGTTCTGGTGGGGATATGAGTAAAAGTAGCTCTGACCTTGCCTTTGAGTCTTCCTTTAGGAACGCACTTTTTTGTTCGGCAGTTGCAGTCGCCGCTAACGTTTTTTCACCACTAGCGTATTCCCATAAGTCGCTTTTAATGAGAATCGCCTGTGCGTGTAAGCACCAGGTATCGTAATTCGATTTTGTCAGCGGTTCTATGCTTCGGAAATTTGAGCTCATTTTTTTGACTTTCTCACCTTTTATGTTTTTAAATATGCTTTTTCCCCATGCCACAACCACGCTCTGCTACCACTGATGGGGAAAACTGTGGCACTAGCAATTAAACATAAAATTATATAAAACCATTACGTTTTAATTCAATAGGCGAAAACAAGTTAAGTGACACCGTCAGTCAATAATAGATAAACCTTCTACAAAGTATTTAACCATGAGGTAGCATCACAGCTTCCAACAGGCACATCAATCATTAGGCCTTTCAAAATAAATATGAGGTTTCTTAGATTTTTTTTTGATTAAGTGAATAGAGTCGGAGATAATCGCCCCGAACTCACTAAAATTCTGACCCCCCCCCCCCCCCCCCTCTAATTTTTGAACGGTGTATTTTAAAAATATGGGAAGATTCATGGACTTATTAAGTTCATTCACTGAAAATTGTTTTGAACACGATCGGTTCAAAGGTTTTCGAGATATTGCTGAAAAACTGCCTTCCTCAAAGAAAAGGACAAAAGTGCCGTACGATTTCTGTGATGATAGGACCTTTTTAATAGGCACGGAACCCTTCGTTTTGCGTGCTTCCGACACGCACTTGGCCGGTTTTTTTTCTTAGTCGCTTTAATTAATATATTTCCCCTATTGATTATTTTTCTACTATTCCAGATTCCCACTTGTTGATAAACTGAAATGACATGAAATATTTATTTACAAAAACATGTTACATAATAATAAATACAAGTGGTTTGATCTTGAGCTAGGATTCCCTGTGGTGCAGAGAGAAACCGATCGTTTTCCAGACCTGTGTCTTTCTACCTACTTGTTTTTAGGGTTCTGTACCCAAAGGGTGAAAACGGGACCCTATTACTAAGACTTCGCTGTCCGTCCGTCCGTCTGTCTGTCACCAGGCTGTATCTCAAGAACCGTGATAGCTAGAGTCGAAATTTTCACAGATTATGTATTTCTGTTGCCGCTATAACAACAAATACTAAAAAACCGGCAAAGTGCGAGTCGGACTGGAGCTCCCATACAACAGACATGATTTTTTTGCCGTTTTTATAGATAATGGTACGGAACTCTTCGTGCGCGAGTCCGACTCGCACTTGGCCGGTTCTTTTTTACAATAAGCATATGTTAGTAGGTAGTAACACAACGTACTTTACTTGTTGTATTTATTTAATTTAAATGTCTTCTTTTGGCATACGAAAATATAACACCTAAATTCTTATTCACTAGATTCTGAACAGCGAGTCATGTCACAAAAAAAACCGGACAAGTGCGAGTCGGACTCGCCCACCGAGGGTTCCGTACAAAATTACAAATGTATAGTTTTCAGATTTTTCCCTGTACTTGTAGTATAAGACGATATTACTTACCAAATTTCATAGTTCTAGGGCAACGGAAAGTACCCCATAATGTTTGATTCCCTTGAGTGTCGATTTTGGGGCATTAAACGGCTGTGTCTTCTTTTAACGTTCAGAGCTTCAAGGGACTGTAGATTTTAGTAAGTATATGGTTTTAATTTCAACTCGATACCTCCACCCGTTCCTGAGATAAAGGGTCTTGACAGACATACAGACTGACCGTTCCCTTTTTTCCTTTTGAGGTACGGAACCCTAAAAGGCTGCAAATTTGAAAATTAACGCATGCTTGCAACCCGCAATGCATAGCGACGTAATAGGTATTTATAACTGACAGCTTATTTCATAGATAAAATTGTTTCCATATATTTTTTTGACCAATTAGGTACCAAGTTAAAAAGTTTTCCAGCTGCATGACCGTGAAATCTTCAGTTACAGGTGATTAAAATAAGTCACGTTAAAGTACAGCACGTAAATCCAAATGTTAAGAAGAAAGGGTTTTTGATTAAATTTCGGATTCCTGAAAAATTGTCTACAACCTAGTCGTTTCTGATTTCCAGCCGCCGAGCCGCCGTCCCCGCTCATCGCAACTCGCGCCGCAGCCGACTCCCGCCGCCGTCCGCAACTGACTCCTCCTGCTTCAAAGAAAGAAAAAAACCTCAGCCATGGCTTTGAAACTCTCGGGTGAGTCATTTTACACATACAATAATAACTAGCTGTGCGCTCTGGCTTCGCTCGGGTGTACTAATGAAGCACATGAACCCAAGCGTCGCTCTACGCCAAATCTCCCTATTGTCTTCTGTCTCACTCACTCTTTAATTTTGAACTCAAAATGTACAGATTCGATCATTTATTCGTGACTAACACAATTCATAATAATTAAAAGTCACTCAAAATTAAATGATTAGGAAATAAGATGGTGTAGGCCAAGGTTCCGTGCGGATTAAAAAGGTCGTATCAGAAATCTTACAGCACTTTCGTCCTTTTCTATAGGGAAGGCAGTTTTTCAGCAATATCTCGAAAACCTTTGAACAGATCTTGTTCAAAATAATTTTCTATGCAAGAATTGAATAAGCCCAATGTCCATGATTTTTATTTGTCGAGGCATTAGAGACGTGTTCAGACATTTGTAAACACTTTGGCCGCTCCAATATATCTGATGGTGACTGTGCCTGCCTACATACATCCGGCACCTGATGTTTACTGATACATCGTTTGCTCGCGACTCCGTCCGCGTGAGCCTCCGAATAAACCTCCATACCCGATGTCTTCCATTTGGGGGATGGTTTTGAAGTAAAAATACCTATGGTAAATAAGTAAGTCCTTTTTTGGTAATATAATAACTCCTATGATTTGATCCAGGTTATAAACTATTTAGATGTGCCAAATTTCATCAAAATCCGTTCAGTTTTTGCATAGTTAAGCAAAACCATCCAAACGTAGTATATTAGCGTGTTTTTGCGTGTATTTAGTAGGTGTCCTTTTAACCGGACTATCGTAAAAGGTTAAGGCGTAGAGTGTCTACTTAAAGTGCCCCTTTAAAAACCGTTTTTCCGACGTGACGCGAACCCGAAGAATTTTTTGCATCTAGTTGTTTTAGGGTTCCGTACCTCAAAAGGAAAAAAAAACGGAACTCTTATAGGATCACTTTCTTGTCCGTCTGTCTGTCTGTCTATCTGTATGTATGTCTGTCCCTTTATCTTGGGAGCGCGTGGAGTATAAATTAAAACCATATTCTCAGGTCTACACGCTACATTACACATACAACTACATAGAGTACTTATTGCAAAAAAGCGACAGAGTGAACGAAAGAGTCTACGTCATTTTACTGCACGATTTTATAGATTTTCGAAAACTAGATAAAGCAGCCAGAAGAAATATAAAAATATGCTTTAACAAACTAGACACTCGATATATATTCATGTGATAATGTTGCTTATATTATCACGGGTTTAAAATTATAAACGTAACATAACGATCTCTTTTTAAAAAAAATAATACTCACCGGCAGAAAATTTGGCCCAAATTAGAAAAAGTTTACTGCAGAAAAACATTATTTAATTTGTTCAATTTATAGTTTGAAATCACGAAAAGTTTTTGGGCCAAATTTTCTGCCGGTGAGTGTATATTTCTAACATATAATTAATACCTCGAAGAAACTTTTAATCAATTTAGAAGTTTGCTGTTGAACTTGCTATCGGCACGAATAATGAAAAAGAACACTAATTTTAAAAACCCGCTGTCTTGAGGTACACGCCATGTTGCTGTGTGTGACCTCAACTCTGATATACGCACCTACAACTTGTTTATAACACTAGCTGCCACGCGCGCGGACAAACCCGCGTGATAAAATATGACATATGCCCATTCAGAAAGTCCATTCTATATAATGTTGACAGAAATGTTGAAACTGGATGATTAGTTCCGGAGATTCCCCCTACATACTAACTAACAATCTCACGGATTTGTCCTTTTTATATTATCCAACTAATATTATAAATGCGAAAGTTTGGACGTTTGTTACTCAATCACGCTTAAACGGCTCTACTGATTTGGACGAAACTTTGCACGAAGATAGTTTACCTATAGCCTGGATTATAGATTGTGTCCCGGGTCCACGCAGAAGAAGTCGCGGGCGGAAGCCAGTTGAGTAGTATAGAAATGTGAAAGTTTGTGCGTTTGAATAATTGTTACCAACTTAGACACGCGAAAACGACAGAACAGATTTGGGTGAATCTTGAATCACTTTGCACCGGTAAAGTCTATAATCAGTTTTTTGTTCCATTACGGAAATGTGATCTGGAATATAATTCCAGAATGACGCGGACGAAGTAGCGAGCAAAAGATAACATGAAATAAATGTCTACGGCGCTACGTAGCACATGCGTAGCTTCTTAGTAGACATCACACATGCAGTGCTACGCGGCATCTCGTAGCTGGCTCTACCAATATACGCGCCACGCTCGTAGCTGCCGATTTCGGGGTTTACTACTACGGCGTAGGCGGGTTCCTGGCAGTGGAAGTGCTAATCTCTATAATCAGTCCTAATATATAAAAGAGGAACAGTAGGTGAGCTTGTAGCTTATGAAGTTTGTATGCAGGGTTAATCTCCGGAGCCGGTTATCCGATTTAACCCATTAACCCAGCCAGTGCATGCATTGGCCTTTATGGATGGACAAAGGCTATATATTCTATCCCGTGGGTTTGCCTACGTGCGTTGCAATACGCGGGCGAAGCCGCGCGGGCAGCTAGTTCCTCAATATGACTCGTTCTATTCTTAATCGAGTTATTATTATTGAACACATTCACTGCTCGGCATTCGCTACTCAGCGGGGGAGCCACGGGAGCGGCTCCGAGCGCAGCGCTTCAAGCCAGTCAATGTGTTACTTTTTTTTAGTGAGTCTTCATTGCGTATAATTGGCTATTTTTACAAGCTTTATATTAACCCATTCAAGGCCAGTGACTCAACATATGCGTCATGCCTCTACGTGCGATTTCTGCTACAACGCGGAAAAACGCTGCTACCCGCTACGGCGTAGCACACGTAGTGATGTGTGGCCTCGAATGGGTTAACTTGACCTGTTCGTATGTAAGTATATAAGTATGTATTTTGAGGCCTGTTAGCCTGGTGGGTAGTGACGCTGCCTACGAAGCTGCAGGTCCTGGGTTCGAATCCCGGAAAGGGCAAATATTTGTGTGATGAGCATGAATATTTGTTTCTGAGTCGTGGATGTTTTCTATGTACTTAAGGATTTATATCTGTTAAATATATCGTCGTCTGGTACCCATAACACAAGCCTTATTGAGCCCACTATGGGACTGGTTCGATTTGTGTAAGATTGTCCACTAATATTTATTTATTTATTATTTATTTACGTATTTAAGAAGTACATTGTCCGTCAAAGTTTGCAATCCATTTTTCAGTCACTTGTCCTTATTCGATTGAGCTGAAATTTTGGGCATAAGTATAGTTTGGATGACAATTTAATATTATTGGTACCATCGAGCTGATCTGATGAAGGAGACAGAAGGTGGCCATGGGAATTCAGTACTTGACCGACGTAACCCCGTTGTGTTTGGGCTCGTTAGAATCGTCTCTACGAGTAGATGATGACGGTATATAGAAAAGTACAGTCGGCAATAAAAGCTTGTATACCATAAATGAAATTTTTGACTGAAACTTATTAATAGTTATTATTTGGCTACTTTGGCTTCTACTAACTATCTGACGCTGACTGTACCTGTCTATATACCATATGGCGTTCGTTTTTTTCCTCCCTGTATAAGCTTCGCTCAATTCACGGCCAAGAATCGCTACGCGCTACGCTCGTAGCGTATCCAGTACGTAGCGGCCGCGGCTACGGCGTAGGCGCCGGCTACGCGGGCTCCTGGCAGTGCCGCAGTGTTAATTAAAAAATGATTTATTCGTTTTCTAAGGAATTAATTTTTGACATGCCGGTGTCCCTTTTTAAGTAAAAATAATACCTGCGATAAGGGGCACCGCTCTCCCATGTGCAGGTATCGAGTAGTACAACAGTGTTAAGTTACTCTCTCTATACTATACTCTGATACTGAAATGATATATTGTATACTGTTTTGAAAAAATTATACCTCGCTGAGTTTTTTACGCCGGTTCATGCCCGGTGGTAGTTTATCGACATTCATAGGTGCATGTAATATGCCTAAATTGAAGAATCAAGAAATCACTTTGACTTTGACTTTTATAATGAATATTAGCTATGACTTCACTATTTGTAAATGCCTGCACAGAGCGCGTGTTAACCAGCCGCGCGTTGCTTGTGTCGCAGGGCCGGCGTCCGCGCTGCTGCTGCTGGCCGCGCTGCTGGCGGCCGGCGCGCGCGCTGACTCCGTCACCACGGCGGAGTGCAAGCCGCACGGCAGGAGGGAGCGAGTCCGTCGGTACCCGGTGGACAGCGACGCCACTGAGTTATATATGGGTGGTTGCAGTTTAACGGGTGTGGAACAACGAGCACTAACCGGCCTCCCCGCACTCACAACGCTGTCGCTGGGGGCGAACAAGTTGCGCGAGCTGCCCGTCCTCGACGAGCACGTGTGCGCCAACTTGACCACGTTGTACCTGTACACCAACCAACTGACAGAAATTAACGCTGGGGCCTTCTCAGCTTGTTCGAAATTACAAAGACTACATTTGGATAATAATCAGATACACTTTATCCACCACTCTGCCTTAAACGCATTGACTAATTTGAGACACTTAGAGTTGCAAAATAACAAGATCAGGTTTATACCTGATCAAATGTTTTCGAACAACGGCAAGCTCGTAGAGTTGTGGCTACACGGCAACATGATCTCCTACCTGCCTCCGGAGTTCGCCAGCAGGCTGAAGTGCGCAGGCACCGGCCTAGACGAGTTTCGCTTCCACAATAACCCGTGGCAGTGCGCGTGCCTTATCGAGCTGCTGGCGGATGTCCGGCGAGCAGGTGTGCGTGACTATGACTACTATACAGAGGAATACGACGGACGTGCGCGTGTGTGCGTGTACACCGACGCGTACCCGTGTAGCCGACCGACCGGGCTGCTGGGGGGGAGGGGGGGCCGCTAGCGCGCGGGCTCGCGTGACACACACGTATCTGTAGTTTCTACTCATCATCATCATGTCAGCCTCCCCCAAAGAGTGCCAATGCGACCGGTCCTGCGCCACGCACAATCCACCTTGTGGGGGGGGGGGGGGGGGGGTTACACACGCCGTGCCTTCCGGTACGCAGTCGCCAATCGAGAACCTTTCCGCCCCAACGGCCATCGGTTCTACGTGCCATTTAACTTTAGCGATTCGGAAGGCTATAGCAGTTACCTCGGTTCTGCTGCGGGATAGCCTTATGGCGATAGTTTCTATTATACATAGTAAATTCATTTGTATACGACTAGAGCGGCAAAAATCGTACTACCCGCTTGTCGATTCTATGGGTGTCACATACTAGTAGATCGATAGATTAGTAAATTACTTTGTAGAGTATTACTTAGATTTTTCTGTGATTACACATTTTACACAATAATAGCGATGCCCGTTAGTAAACCGGTAAACGGGTGATCTTGTGGTCGTGTAGGCGGCGCGCGCTCAACTCGCTTGCTGTTGTTTGCCAACAAATGGTTTGGGATGAACCTGCTTTTGTTAACATTCAGGTAATAACTCATCTGATCGCGTGTATCACCTCACTAAGACAAGATAAGCATCCATCTCTATACCAAGTAGTGTCGGAAGGAGATGAACGCGTTACCTTGTCTCTGTGACGCGCTAAGCGCGACCAGCGCGGGTCCGTGTTCGACTCGCGCATGCGTGACCGCGGTATTGCCGACTCTCACGGACTCCTTGTGTTAACCCATTCTAGGACAATGAATCACATATGAGTCATGCCTCTACGAGCGATTTCCGAAACACAGAGGAAAAATGCTGCTACTGCTACGGCGTAGCATACGTAGCGTTGTTGCTTGGCCCCAAATGTTGCGCTCGGCAGTATTTTTCCACTTCGTAGCAAAAATCTCTCATATATTAACACATTCACTTCCAGAAATCGCTACGCTCTACGCTCGTAGCCGTTCCCGTGGTTTCGCTAATATGTAACGGAAAACGACTACGGCGCAGGCGCCCGCTAGTCAGGTTCCCGGCACTGAATATGTTGAGCGAGTGATTATTCCTGAACGAGTTAAGGTGCGCTTCTGTTGTCGCCCGCTGAAGGCTTCGTCTGTCGCGGCCGCGGGCGGAGACGGAATCATACCTTAACCCATTCGAGGCCACGCATCGCTACGTGTGCTACGCCGTAGCGCGTAGTAGCGTCTATCCGCTCTGTAGCGTGATGGCTCATATATGAGTCATTGGCATTGAATGGGTTAAGAGGGAGTCTAATATCGCAGGCAATGTCGCAGCTGGGTTAGGGGCCATGAGTTTTGCATCGACGCATTACTTCAAAATAAACGACAATAATGTCAGTACAATGTTGTCCTTGTTTGGTTTATTATGAAGTTACGCTACGGTGCGAAATTCTTGGTGACGATCCCAAATCAGTTAGCACGAGTCGAGTACAGGACGCGGGAGTCAGCGGGGTAATGCGGGGTGGTGGGGGTGAGGGGGGGGACGCGCTGAGAGGGTTCTGTTGGCGTTGGATTGTTGTCCTGTTGGTTGCTGTCGGTATGACTTGTTGTGTGTCAACTGTCAAGTTGTGGCGCATCGTGCGGGGAGGCATCTGCCCGGGGGTGTATCGGACTGAACGTACTGGATTTAAATTAAACTTGTATTTGTCGCGCGCTCTTGATTCCGCGAGTCATGAGCCAGACAGACGGAGAGCGCGCAACAAATGATAATTTGATTTCAATGCAATATGTGCAGTCATGTTGCATATTGTTTTTACTATTCAAAGGATTTTTATCTATTATGTATCAACTTAGTTAAGTTTAGTTGTAGGTTTTTCTATTACAAGCTTTTCTATATGTCTGTAGGATTATTAAAAATTGTGTTGAACTTTTTATGTAGAAAAATATAATAAATGTTTTTTAGACAACTTAGTCTTTGTTTAATTTCGAAAACATCACACCATAGATACCTCCCTACTTGGTGAACGATTTGCATAGCTTACCTCAATGCAACAAGATTAGGTCTAGTAAGGTAAACGTCCCAATATTCAACACTTTCATTCCAATAATTGACACGCAGCTTGTCATCTTTATTGCTATGAATTAAGATTCAGGAGGCTAACTATTGGGCAGTGTCGATCATGTGTCTGTTACCTTAGGGCTTAGGGTGGTATTCCACTTATCCAAGATCTTTGTCTAATGTGCTTTAGATCAAAGAAATGAGATGATTTTATCAATTCATATGAGAAACTATTACTACGACAAAGAAATTTGATCAAAAATTGTATATAGAAATTGGACAAGTGGAATACCACCCTTACAGTCCTAAGACGAGAGAGACGATCTATCCTGCGGGTCTAACGTTCCATACGTACGTTAAGTAGATCTAAATGTCATGTTAGCTACGGGCGGGCGCGCCGACTCGGCGGAGGAGCGCTCTAAGAGCAAGTATTAGGTGAGTATCGTGAGTATCCAGCAGCGCCGTGCGAGGTAACAGCGCGGTGTGCGAGGGAAACAACCTACTGGTAGGAATTCTGATAAAAACTGGCCAAGTCAAATCTAACCTACTTTAAGATCTCACATTTTTAAATAACAGCAATTGTTATAGGTATCCAATAAAGCAAAGAAATAGAGTTTAATACTTGTTCGTAATGTTATTTTGTTCCTATAAATACATATTTGGATTTTGCATAGAACTTGGCACTCATTTAGATCTCCATTCTTTTTGCGGCGAAGCCCACAGCCAAGCATAATTTTTGTATTGAACTTGGCTCTCCTTTTTAGGTTTCCGTAGTCTACTAGGAACCCTTATAGTTTCGCTTTGTCTGTCCGTCCGTCCGCGGATAATCTCAGTAACCGATAGCACTAGAAAGCTGAAATATGGTATTAATATGTATATGAATCACGCCAACAAAGTGGTAAAATAAAAAGTGATTTATTTTATTTTATTAGGGTACCTCCCCTATACGTAACGTGGGGAATGTTTTTTTTTTTCAATTCAACCCTATTTAATATGGTATTTAAAAATAGGGGTTTGCTAAGATTATTTTTTGATAATGTTAATATTTTCGGAGATAATCGCTCCAGAAGTAAAAAAAAAGGTGTCCCCCCCCCCTCTAACTTTTGAATCATAAGTTTTAAAAATATGAAAAAATCTCAAAAGTAGAACTTTATAAAAACTTTCTAGGAAAATTATTTTGAACTTGATAGGTTGAATAGTTTTTGAAAAAAATTACAAAATAAATTCTGAACTAAGTTTGTAATTTAACCGTTTAAGCAGGTGTTTATTGTACCTGTAATTTCTACAACATCACAATGAATGTAACAAATAGCCCATTTTTTTAACGCTTAATAAGTGGGGACACTTACTGTGACGGACGAAAAAGTACGGAACCCTACACTGAACGTGGCCCGACACGCTCTTGGCCGGTTTTTTACATTTATTATTATTATTTATTTACTCAGATAACTTAGATCCTGGTTAGTAAATACAAAATCTTACAAAACTATTGTTAAAAGTAAACACTACATTATAAAGAGCTTAAACATAAAATTATTTACAATGCACAATGCCTGTCACCAACTTGATGAGTGCCAATCTATTTTCGATTGGCAATCATCAAATTGCTGACACGAAGATATATAGGGGAATCAGGTTTTGAAGCAAACATTCCCAGAATTTTATTGGAGCTGCCCCGCATTCTACGCACCAGCGATGCGGTTCTCTTCCGTAAAATGGCGTCAAACCCATCCGTGTGAGCTTCGGCAAACATTAGTGATGCGCTACAGAAGCGGGGCAGCCCCAACAGCGCCCTAAATCCGTTGTTATATTGGACTTTGAGGTTACTAAGCGATTGTTGAGTACAGTTAAGCCACAGGCTGCTCGTGTAAAAACTCTGACAGTACGCTTTGAAAAGGGTGATCTTTACTTGGGTGGAACAACGAGCACACGGGCCAACATGTGGCTTCTCACCGCCAGTGCCCTGCGTTCTCTTTCAATGTCCATTTGATCCTTTTTTGTGTCAGTCTAATTGTTATATGTATTTAACAGTTACATATATGCACCTCAATAATTTCAGTGAAATTTTACTTAATGGCTTATATTAATGATGATGATTATATTGTATGTTACCTCTCCCTTGAGTAGCTCCCGCATGAGGAGCTGCTCGGTCCGAAGACACATGTCTTTGAAAGATGTAGACTTCAGGAGCAGGGTTCAGCAGTGCGTACACAGATATTGGGGAAGGTGATTGTTTAAGACCTAGAAATGGAAACAAAAAATTTACTTAGTGCTTAGCAGTACTTAGAAATATACATACACAGACCAATTTATTCTGAACAACTCCACCCAAATATTTCAAAATATAGCCTGTTTATGCAATTGGATGATTTCAGAAATTATTGCTTCCTCTTTATAATCTTGACATCAGACAGGCAAAATCTATCGGCAACCTCAAATCCCTTCTTAAAGAACATTATTTGTCTCTCCCCTAACCCTGATTGTATTTTTTGCCTGACTGTTTATGTATCATTATATTTGTGTTTGTGTTATTTGTATATTATGTATGATTGTGTGTGTATGTTTATATATAGAGGTATTTATGTACGTTTATTTTTATAATTTCTTGATTTTTGATTAATAATAATCTCTGCACCACCTACTGCATAATCTAGTTTTATCTCTTTCTCCGATACCCAAAGGTTGTCTGGAAGAGATCGCTCTTCAGCGATAAGACCGCCTGGTGTCTACCTCTACCTACATGTTATTGTATTGTTTCTCTCTGTAACTGCTTTGTTTGTGTGAGGTGTGCAATAAAAAGAGTATTTGTATTGTATTGTAATATTGTTATAGTTAGACTATCGTTTCCTTTGAATATGGTACCTGACAACAGCAAAATAAATAATTTTTACATTATGAATAAACATAGCTGGAGCCACAAACGAAAACAGCTGTAGCATTTGAAGAACCCAGACGCGGGATAGATCTTAACATATTTAAATTAATTCGGGGTAAAACATACAACGGCCAGGTATTGAGACGCATGAGTGCGTGTGTCTCCGATAGGCATGTGTGGCGTAGACTTCGGCCACGGCTGCTCGCCGAGCCGCGCAGGCGCACCAACCTGGAGCCGTAGCATGGTTGGCCTTATCACACAACAAGTGACAAGATGAGAGCGTCGTCTCGTTCTATCGAACGGTGTCAGCCAGTGACGCACGCTCTATCCTATCACCTATCGCGTGACAAGGCCAACCATGCTACGGCTCCTGCTTGGTAGGGCATCGATGACGCGTGCAGTGCATACCCTCAATGCCTCAATCTCATAGCCGAAAATTTTGATTTGTTTTCGTGTTCTCTGAATTAATTCACAAAGGCAGCATTGTTCGTAATATGCTTTAGGAGTACCATGTAAACAAACTATACTAATATTATATTCTAACTCATGTTTAATATTAAATAGTTACACTATTATCTTAGGTTCAATGCCTGTAAAAATAGTTGTAAGTGTGGATAATAAATCATCATCATATCAGCCGAAAGACGTCCACTGCTGGACATAGGCCTCCCCTAGAGAGTGCCAAATTGACCGGTCCTGCGCCACCCAAAATAAATAAATAAACATCAAATAATACATACAGGGGTCCCAGAGATGCGAGAAAAGGCTCCGTAAAGTTTATACTCATGAATGTTGAACAGTTTACAATTGGTTCTGAGACAAGCGCGGCAGCATATCATTTGAGGACTGACAGAGTATTATGTCCATGATGAAACACTTGATTTAGGTATAAAACTAATCTGATTAGCTAGGATTTGGATTGCAGCCAATGCAAAACATGAATTTATGTTATGACTAGCTTCTGCCCGCGACTTCGTACGCGTATAAATTATGGATGACGTGATATTCTTATGTTTCACCATACGATACCTACTACACTGATAAATTAGATTAATACGGTTTCATTTCTATAAATTATGCGTGTAACAGTTCAAATCCTCATACCTAAACTTTGTCGTCAATAATATTTAGTTATATTAATTTACTTAATATTTATTGCAAACGAAGTACGTAAGTACTTATAGTAGAAGAAAAATTACCAAAACCGGAATTTAAATATAAGATTTCATAATTGAAACAAATGGACCGAGGGCGAGACTCCAAAGATACTCTATATCTCCGGGTGTCCTGTCAAACTACCCCTGAGAGCCAAAGTCCTGAAGGTAAACGGGGAGGCAAGCGAGACCGAAGGCTGAGCTTTTCTTAGGAATGAAAGGCCCAACGTACCCTTATAGATAGCGCTCTATATGCGAGCCAGAGCATCGAAGGCCCGAGGGCGAGACTCCATGGATACTTACTATCCACAGGTGTCTTGCAAGCGAAACATGAGCCTTAAGTCCCAAAGTTGAGGGGTGAGGCAAGCGAGCCCGAAGGCCGAGCTTTTCGTATGAATGAAAGGCCCAAACCAACCCTTCAGAGAGCGCTCTCTATGCGAGCCCGAGGGCCGAAGGCCCGAGAGCGAGCTTTTCGTAGGAATAAAAGGCCTAAACCAACCCTTAAGAGAGCGCTCTCAATGCGAGCCCGAGGGCCGAAGGCCCGAGGGTGAGCCTTCACGGACACTAACTAAACCCAGGTGTCTTGCAAGCGAAACCTGAGACCAAAGTCCCGAGCGAGAGAAGTCAGAAGAAGAGCGGCGAGGCAAGCGAGACCAAAGGCCGAGCTTTTCGTTGGAATGATAGGCCCAAAGAACCGTTTTAGAGAGCGCTTCCTATGCGAGCCCGAGGACTGACGCACACTATCTCCAAGTGTCTTGAAAGCGAAATCTGAGTTCCAAAGTCCCGAAGGTGAGTGGCGAGGCAAGCGAGCCCGAAGGCCGAGCTTTTCGTATGAATGAAAGGCCCAATACATCGCTTCAGAGAGCGCTCTCTATGCGAGCCCGAGGGCTGAAGGCCCGAGAGCTAGCTCATGCGGACGCTCACTATACCCGAGTATTCATAATAATATTTCTGAATGTGACAAACGCTGAAGTTTTATACTTAAAAAAATGGTACCTACTTAATTCTCCGCGGAATGCCGTTGTGTCCAAATTTTATACCCACATCTCTTGACGTTGGTGAACTATGCTAATTCGACGTGAGTATTAAACTCAACCTATCATACATCTTTAGATGACCTCTGAATTCATAGCAATTATATAGGAAGACGAAGATCAAGGTTGCTGGATGCTGGGTTGCAGCCTATGACCTGGCCAGGGATTTTCTCGACCGATTAAGTAAAAGTTGCATCAAAATCCTCTATTCACTAAGCTTCTCTGCGTTTTTGAAAATATACATTTGTAAAAACGCAGACACAAAAAAAATTAAAACTACAAAAAGTGCAATGCCAATCGCTGGGTTTGAACTCGGGGACACAGACTCCGTAAGCTATGGGTCAAACCACTGGACTAACTATCAGTTGTAAGAACACGATGAATTTTCGAATATGTTGACGACATGTTACCATGGTAATGATACTGTTATAACCCCGCTCTTGCAACATTATATAGTTTCTAGTCGCCTCAGAACCTATTTTCATCCCATATTTTTCACGTTTTATCTATACATTGCTAAAAGTTTGAATGGGGTCGCTTTTACTTTCCAGTCAAGTTTATGGTTACCAATTTTCAAGTCTGTAGCTCGTACATTCAAGTAGTTCCCATACAAAGTTCAACCCCATTTTCTACCCCCTTTGAACCCTAATCTTTAAGATTTTTATAGCTTAAAACCTATCCGGAGATTCTCTCGACAGATTAGTAAAGTTTGCATCAAAATCCGTTCAGCCGTTTTCACGTGATACTCTGACAAATAAACAGACAAACAGATAAACAGACAAAAATTCTAAAAACTGTTGGAACGTGTACTGTTATCAATTCTAAGTATCCCCAGCCAATTTTTTTTCGTTTATCTTCCATGTACAGACTTTCGACCCTGTTCAGCTTTATTATATGTATAGATGTATAGATAGATAGATAGATGGGCAAGTGTATGTGTTTGTTTGTTTGTTTGTCCGTCTTTCCCGGCAAAACGGGGAGACGAATTTACGTGATTTTTTAAGTGGAGATAGTTAAAGGGATAGAAAGTGACATAGGCTACTTTTTGTCTCTTTCTAACCCCCCACTTCCCTAAAATTCCTTCCACTTTGTATGGGAACTCCTTGAATGTACGAGCTACAGACTTGAAAATTGGTAACCATAAACTTGACTGGAAAGTAAAAACGACCCCATTCAAACTTTTAGCAATGTATAGATAAAACGTGAAAAATATGGGATGAAAATAGGTTCTGAGGTGACTAGAAACTATATAATGTTGCAAGAGCGGGGTTATAACATTATCATTACCATGGTAACATGTCGTCAAGATATTCGAAAATTCATCGTGTCGACCCATAGCTTACGGAGTCGGTGTCCCCGAGTTCAAACCCAGCGATTGGAATGCACTTTTTGTAGTTTAAATTTTTTTGTAATACATTTTCAAAAACGCAGAGAAGCTTAGTGAATAGAGGATTTTGATGCAACTGCAACTTTTACTTAATCGGTCGAGAAAATCCCCGGCCAGGTCATAGGCTGTAAAAATGATAAATATTAGTTGAAATTGGCATGCACTTTTATAGTTTTTTTTTTGTGATACATTTTCAAAAACGCAGAGAAGCTTAGTACATAGAATATTCGATGCTTTAGGAAATTTATTAACATCTATATTTCTATCTATCTATATCTTCTATCTATATCTATATACATATAATGAAGCTGAAGAGGGTCGAAAGTCTGTACATGGAAGATATTCGAAAAGAAGTTGGCTGGGGATACTTAGAATCGATAACAGAACAGAACACGTTCTAACAGTTTTTAGAATTTTTGTATGTTTGTCAGTTTATCTGTTTGCCTACTAGGTGGCTACAAAAATTGTTGATATCTCAACCGATAGTAGCTGTTAGACATATGTTGGAAACTCAGTCGCTGACGATGTCGCTGTTGATATTAAAAACCAGCAACTTTGATTTCCGTCTTCCTATATATTTGCTATGAATTCAGAGGTCATCTTAAGTTGTATGATAGGTTGAGTTTAATGCTAATGTCACATTAACATAGTTCACCAATGTCAAGAGATGTGGTTTTAAAATTTGGACCCAACGGCATTCCGCGAATAATTGAGTAGGTACCAATTTTTTTATCTATCTATCTATCTATACATCTATACATATAATACAGCTGAAGAGGGTCGAAAGTCTGTACATGGAAGATAAACGAAAAAAAATTGGCTGGGGATACTTAGAATTGATAACAGAACACGTTCCAACAGTTTTTAGAATTTTTGTATGTTTATCTGTTTATCTGTTTGTCTGTTTATTTGTCCGAGCATCACGTGAAAACGGCTGAACGGATTTTGATGCAAACTTTACTAATCTGTCGAAAGAATCGCGGATAGGTTTTAAGCTATAAAAATCTTAAAGATTAGGGTTCAAAGGGGGTAGAAAATGGGGTTGAACTTTGTATGGGAACTCCTTGAATCTACGAGCTACAGACTTGAAAATTGGTAACCATAAACTTGACTGGAAAGTAAAAACGACCCCATTCAAACTTTTAGCAATGTATAGATAAAACGTGAAAAATATGGGATGAAAATAGGTTCTGAGGCGACTAGAAACTATATTATAATGTTGCAAGAGCCGTTTATAACAGTATCATTACCATGGTAACATGTCGTCAAGATATTCAAAAATTCATCATGTTCTTACAAATTATAGTTAGTCCAGTGGTTTCACCCATAGCTTACGGAGTCGGTCTCCCCGAGTTCAAACCCAGCAGCATGCGCTTTTTGTAGTTTTAATTTTTTTGTGTCTGCGTTTTTGAAAATGTATATTTTGAAAAGGTATATTTTCAAAAACGCAGAGAAGCATAATGAATAGAGGATTTTGATGCAACTTTTACCTAATCGGTCGAAAAAATCCCTGGCCAGGTCATAGGCTGTAAAAATGATAAAAATTAGTTCAAAGGGGGTAAAAAATGGGGCAAAACTTTGTATGGGAACTCCTCAAATCCATGAGCTTTAGACTTAAAAATTGATAAACATACACTTGACTGGAAAGTAAAAATAACTCCATTCAAACATTATAAAAGAATAAAGATAAAACGTGAAAAACCACGGGAAGAAAAAGAGTGCTAGATGGCTAAAGACTATCTATAATAACCAAAAATGTTTGGTATCTCAACCGATAGTAGCTGTTAGACATAAGAAACCTAATTATTTTGGAAACTCAGTCGCTGACAACGTCGCTGTTAATATTGAAATCCAGCAACCTTGATCTTCGTCTTCCTATATAATTGCTATGAATTCAGAGGTCATCTAAAGATGTATGATAGGTTGAGTTTATTACTTACGTCGAATTAGCATAGTTCACCAACGTCAAGAGATGTGGGTTTAAAATTTGGACACAACGGCATTCCGCGGAGAATTAAGTAGGTACCATTTTTTATGTATAAAACTTCAACGTTTGTGACATTCAGAAATATAATTATTATTATGAATACTCGGGTATAGTGAGCGTCCGCATGAGCTCGCTCTCGGGCCTTCGGCCCTCGGGCTCGCATAGAGAGCGCTCTCTGAAGCGATGTATTGGGCCTTTCATTCATACGAAAAGCTCGGCCTTCGGGCTCGCTTGCCTCGCCACTCACCTTCGGGACTTTGGAACTCAGATTTCGCTTTCAAGACACTTGGAGATAGTGTGCGTCAGTCCTCGGGCTCGGATAGGAAGCGCTCTCTAAAACGGTTCTTTGGGCCTATCATTCCAACGAAAAGCTCGGCCTTTGGTCTCGCTTGCCTCGCCGCTCTTCTTCTGACTTCTCTCGCTCGGGACTTTGGTCTCCGGTTTCGCTTGCAAGACACCTGGGTTTAGTTAGTGTCCGTGAAGGCTCGCCCTCGGGCCTTCGGCCCTCGGGCTCGCATTGAGAGCGCTCTCTGAAGGGTTGGTTTGGGCCTTTCATTCCTACGAAACACTCGCTCTCGGGCCTTCGGCCCTCAGGCTCGCATAGAGAGCGCTCTCTGAAGGGTTGGTTTGGGCCTTTCATTCATACGAAAAGCTCGGCCTTCGGGCTTGCATGCCTCGCCACTCACCTTCGGGACTTTGGAACTCAGATTTCGCTTTCAAGACACTTGGAGATAGTGTACGTCAGTCCTCGGGCTCGATAGGAAGCGCTCTCTAAAACAGTTATTTGGGCCTATCATTCCAACGAAAAGCTCGGCCTTTGGTCTCGCTTGCCTCGCCGCTCTTCTTCTGACTTCTCTCGCTCGGGACTTTGGTCTCCGGTTTCGCTTGCAAGACACCTGGGTTTAGTTAGTGTCCGTGAAGGCTCGCCCTCGGGCCTTCGGCCCTCGGGCTCGCATTGAGAGCGCTCTCTTAAGGGTTGGTTTGGGCCTTTCATTCCTACGAAAAGCTCGCTCTCGGGCCTTCGGCCCTCGGGCTCGCATAGAGAGCGGTCTCTGAAGGGTTGGTTTGGGCCTTTCATTCATACGAAAAGCTCGGCCTTCGGGCTCGCTTGCCTCACCCCTCAACTTTGGGACTTAAGGCTCATGTTTCGCTTGCAAGACACCTGTGGATAGTAAGCATCCATGGAGTCTCGCCCTCGAGCCTTCGATGCTCTGGCTCGCATATGGAGCGCTATCTATAAGGGTACGTTGGGCCTTTCATTCCTACGAAAAGCTCAGCCTTCGGCCTCGCTTGCCTCCCCGTTTACCTTCAGGCCTTTGGCTCTCAGGGGTAGTTTGACAAGACACCCGGAGAAATAGAGTATCTTTGGGGTCTCGCGCTCGCTCGGTCCATTTGTTTCAATTATGAAATCTTATATTTAAATTCCGGTTTTGGTAATTTTTCTTCTACTATATATCAGTACTTAGGTGCTTCGTTTGCAATAAAGATTAAGTAAATCAATATAACTAAATATTATTGACGACAAAGTTTATGAGGATTTGAACTGTTACACGCATAATTTATAGAAATGAAATCGTAATAATCTAATTTATCAGTGTAGTAGGTATCGTATGGTGAAACATAAGAATATCATGTCATCCATTATTTATACGCGTACGAAGTCGCGGGCAGAAGCTAGTTTATAATATTAGTATAAGTATAAGTATATATTAGTATGGACTAGTGTGGATGTAAAACTTTAATCAGCAAATGGAGTAAAAATTCAAGAACTTCTTCATTATTTCTCACCTCCGTCCACCGCCTGAACTAGTAATCGCTCCTGTTTCATCAAGGTTCATAATTTGAAAGTTTCATATAAATTCGTCCAGTTGTTTTTGAGATTAAGGGATCCATCCATCCAAACTTTCACGTTTTTAATATTAGTAGGATTTTGTGCATGTTTTAATATGTTTGATTCACTATTTTGTACAAGTCATAAGTTGCTAATAAGTTGCATAATTTTCCGAGAACATTTCGGAAAAAGTTGCAAACAGAATTTTTCTAGCATCAGTATTATTATGTAGGTTTTGGTGAAATATTACGCAAAGTTAAAACCAGAGGGTGCAAAAATTAAACTTGTAACTAGTAGCGTAGCGACATCTATCATGAAACACTGGAATTGAAACCCTCATGGTGTAACTAAACGCAGTAAACTGGTCTAGTTTCCTTTATATTAAAATATATATTTTCAAAAGAATAAATTAAATAAATAATCCAAGATCGCGTCAGCATTCTACGTAATAGAAATATTTTATAAAATTTAATATTTTATGTTCGCGCAGCATTCTCGGGTTCGAAATAGTCATTTGTTCTCCATACAGCTAATGCTGAAAATATAGGTATACACTTTTCTATTGTTTCGAATGTTCTAAATCTGAGTCATCGCTTGTTTTGGGGTATAAAAAGGCCAGTTGGTGACATTATGAGGTTCACTTCAGCTTCAACTTTCAGACTGACAAGGTCTCTGGATTATAATTGGGAAATCTTTGGTGGGTGTTTTACTATCTTCATACTTACGTCTCGATCTTTCTATAAAGTATTATATTTATTTTAATCATAGAAAATCCAGAAACAGTGTCCAGGTTTATAGTATACCTGAGGGGTCATTCCCGCCTTACGGTGTCAAATGGGAATGGTTCAGAGTCTTTTGCTACCAGACTTGAGGGTGGTCTGGCGTCATCCTTTTTACCAACACAGGAGACGTAGCCTCTTAATAAGAGGCCCTCACGTTTCTCAAAGCCCAACTGACGACGTAAACGAGGCGTAGTCATTCATGTGATCCGCACAGAGGGATATCCTCACTCGTTGAAATCGTGCAGTAATTGAGATTCGGACTTATTAAATATATTTAAATATAAACTTCATATACATAATAGGGCGCCTTACTCCTCGTATTCCATCTAGACTGCGGTCGCGAGGGGGGGAGGCAATTACACAGGCCTTAGCGTTGCAATCCTCAGAGTGGCCGACTGAACTCAAATAGCTTAGTCAGGGCACACATCTTCGGTATTATTCTTTTCTAAAATCAAGATTGATTTTGGTTTCGAATAATCAAATAAGCTTCAGATGGGGTAGTTTAGGGTAAAATTCATACACATATATTGGGGAAATTAGTTTCGAGCAATATAATTT
The DNA here is from genome assembly GCA_932294315.1 of Epinotia nisella. Classification (NCBI taxonomy): domain Eukaryota; kingdom Metazoa; phylum Arthropoda; class Insecta; order Lepidoptera; family Tortricidae; genus Epinotia; species Epinotia nisella. Next base: position 9,753,042 of record OW028698.1, on the reverse strand, counting down.
GATTCTAAAGTATTAGAGTACTGGGAATCTGAGGTTGAATGTGATATTCTGAACTATTGGATAGAGAAACAGAGGAGTTTTAGAATGAAACAATTCTGTTGTAGGGACCAGTGGGAAGCAAAGCAGGCTGCTGAAGACTGTAGTTACGGGCGAACTAATACCCTTATAACTACTAGCTATTTCAATACGTATTTACATCTGGAACTCACATTTGACTTCAGTAGTATCAGTATTTCAATTAACTACGTATTAGAGAGTTTATCGAATGCAACTGATAATCTATACATATAATAAAGCTGAAGAGGGTCGAAAGTCTGTACATGGAAGATAAAAGAAAAAAAATTGGCTGGGGATACTTAGAATTGATAACAGAACACGTTCCAACAGTTTTTAGAATTTTTGTCTGTTTATCTGTTTATCTGTTTATCTGTTTGTCTGTTTATTTGTCAGAGTATCACGTGAAAACGGCTGAACGGATTTTGATGCAAACTTTACTAATCTGTCTAGAGAATCCCCGGATAGGTTTAAAGCTATAAAAATCTTAAAGATTAGGGTTCAAAGGGGGTAGAAAATGGGGTTGAACTTTGTATGGGAACTACTTGAATGTACGAGCTACAGACTTGAAAATTGGTAACCATAAACTTGACTGGAAAGTAAAAACGACCCCATTCAAACTTTTAGCAATGTATAGATAAAACGTGAAAAATATGGGATGAAAATAGGTTCTGAGGCGACTAGAAACTATATAATGTTGCAAGAGCGGGGTTATAACAGTATCATTACCATGGTAACATGTCGTCAACATATTCGAAAATTCATCGTGTTCTTACAACTGATAGTTATTCCAGTGGTTTGACCCATAGCTTACGGAGTCTGTGTCCCCGAGTTCAAACCCAGCGATTGGCATTGCACTTTTTGTAGTTTTAATTTTTTTTGTGTCTGCGTTTTTACAAATGTATATTTTCAAAAACGCAGAGAAGCTTAGTGAATAGAGGATTTTGATGCAACTTTTACTTAATCGGTCGAGAAAATCCCTGGCCAGGTCATAGGCTGCAACCCAGCATCCAGCAACCTTGATCTTCGTCTTCCTGTATAATTTCTATGAATTCAGAGGTCATCTAAAGATGTATGATAGGTTGAGTTTAATACTCACGTCGAATTAGCATAGTTCACCAACGTCAAGAGATGTGGGTATAAAATTTGGACACAACGGCATTCCGCGGAGAATTAAGTAGGTACCATTTTTTTTAAGTATAAAACTTCAGCGTTTGTCACATTCAGAAATATTATTATGAATACTCGGGTATAGTGAGCGTCCGCATGAGCTCGCTCTCGGGCCTTCGGCCCTCGGGCTCGCATAGAGAGCGCTCTCTGAAGCGATGTATTGGGCCTTTCATTCATACGAAAAGCTCGGCCTTCGGGCTCGCTTGCCTCGCCACTCACCTTCGGGACTTTGGAACTCAGATTTCGCTTTCAAGACACTTGGAGATAGTGTGCGTCAGTCCTCGGGCTCGCATAGGAAGCGCTCTCTAAAACGGTTCTTTGGGCCTATCATTCCAACGAAAAGCTCGGCCTTTGGTCTCGCTTGCCTCGCCGCTCTTCTTCTGACTTCTCTCGCTCGGGACTTTGGTCTCAGGTTTCGCTTGCAAGACACCTGGGTTTAGTTAGTGTCCGTGAAGGCTCGCCCTCGGGCCTTCGGCCCTCGGGCTCGCATTGAGAGCGCTCTCTTAAGGGTTGGTTTAGGCCTTTCATTCCTACGAAAAGCTCGCTCTCGGGCCTTCGGCCCTCGGGCTCGCATAGAGAGCGCTCTCTGAAGGGTTGGTTTGGGCCTTTCATTCATACGAAAAGCTCGGCCTTCGGGCTCGCTTGCCTCACCCCTCAACTTTGGGACTTAAGGCTCATGTTTCGCTTGCAAGACACCTGTGGATAGTAAGTATCCATGGAGTCTCGCCCTCGGGCCTTCGATGCTCTGGCTCGCATATAGAGCGCTATCTATAAGGGTACGTTGGGCCTTTCATTCCTAAGAAAAGCTCAGCCTTCGGTCTCGCTTGCCTCCCCGTTTACCTTCAGGACTTTGGCTCTCAGGGGTAGTTTGACAGGACACCCGGAGATATAGAGTATCTTTGGAGTCTCGCCCTCGGTCCATTTGTTTCAATTATGAAATCTTATATTTAAATTCCGGTTTTGGTAATTTTTCTTCTACTATAATATACTTCGTTTGCAATAAATATTAAGTAAATTAATATAACTAAATATTATTGACGACAAAGTTTAGGTATGAGGATTTGAACTGTTACACGCATAATTTATAGAAATGAAATCGTATTAATCTAATTTATCAGTGTAGTAGGTATCGTATGGTGAAACATAAGAATATCACGTCATCCATAATTTATACGCGTACGAAGTCGCGGGCAGAAGCTAGTTACAAATAAAGACTAAAGCCAGTCTAAGCAATTCCAATAAAAGAAGCCTGATGAGTTTGTTTCGGCGTTTCTTCTCAATCAGTCCGTTAGGTTTGAAACGTTGGTAATCATATCTGGGTCTTAAACTCTAGGAAAGCCAGGAAGGTAAATTGACTAGGACGCTCAAACCCCATCAGAGCAAGGAGTAGCCAGTGAGTGTAAAAGGGTACTTTTACTCCACAACCTGTCGATAGTACTTTTGTTATAAAACGAGTATATAGGGCAAAATACTAGCTTTTATAGGAAAAATCTAAATAATCCTGATAGTATGAAATATAAACGCTACGTCCTTGCTTAACCGAGCGTGTAATAAGCTGTAGGGGTTTAAATACAAAAAAATATAATTATTTTAATAATTCCATTATATAAATTAGTAGGATTTGGTGGTAGGAAGGTTAGGAAGATCTTAGATTAAGTAGGATTTGGATTTAGAGTATACGAAGAGTTAATTAGCCTGACAAGCATTCATATTAAAGATTTTGGGTTTTGCGGTTCACAACATTACGGGGTTCTACCTAGACGAATCATTTTGGCCATTTCTTAAACTTTAGTGTTTTATTTGAGTTCTTTTGTGCTGTTTATTTGGTAGCTAGGGTGGATCGTTACAATGGCATACGGCCACATACGGCATACATTTTGCAAATAAGACGCTATTTCCAAAACACTGTCATTGACATACAATAAATAGCTGAATGGTAGCTTCTCTTGTCTGAGAGCAACAGTCCCGGATTCGATTCTTGGTGACCGTAGTCTTTTTGTTTTATTTTAGTTTAAAAAAATATTCCTTATGATTTAAACACTATAATGTTAAATATACTATATGATACGTGTTTATTGTGGTACCTAACTTATTTATATAAATAAGTATGTCAACTTGTCAACTTATTATAATGAGTACCTAATGATAATGACTGTTAAATGCATACTTACTTCCTATCAATTCCTATTGAAAAATACGAGTAAACAGTATGAAACCTTTGAACTCATTTAGTAATGTGCAGTGTAGATAATGGAACTTAAGATATAATAATGACTACAACAATTAAGCTACTATTAGTCTCGATGATATAAATTACAAATATGTATTTTTCGCAACGTAATCTACTAGTGTTAACTTGTTCTAATTCTAAGTATTCAGATAAGTTCAGTTTCTCAGAAGTTGCCGAAAAGTTCTCATATGTTTCGCAAATTTGAGAAATTCTCTTCGGTGCATTGCTAATTACACCCAAAAAAGGGAAAAATGCATTTTTTCGATGTCTGCTGACAATTATCCCATGCAACATAAACAAGGACATATTCCTTTAAACTAGTTCAAAACCTTACGATAGGGTAACCGTATTGGTGGGGTTTTCATTTCGGTTAGTGGTAAGTTGGGTTAACTGAGTTAACTTGATCGGTAAAGAGTACCTTATCAATAAGGTTACCGTATATTTGTTCGAACGTGTTGAGGTCACGGGCAAACAACTCCGATCAACAGGGAGACTCAGGACGGTCCCGCGTCGCATGGCTCTTTCAGATAGGAACCCTCGAGTGATAGGCCCAACCTACCACGAACGACTACTCGCCGAATTGCGGACTGAGTCATGTGACGAAACATTTGAAGGTCAACTGAGAATCTTTTATTGAAAAATCCACTATATTCGGTAAGAGAATATATGGATATAAATATTAATAATAACACTGTTTTTTTATGTTTTTTGACATTTGTTAGTGATTTTTTCCCGTAATATGACGATCTTTTATGTGATACATATATACTTAGACTGTACCACACACCTTTCTGGGCTCCTTGACGCATGGTACCATGCAGTCGTTGGCGTTGAACCTGCGGTGCCGAAAACCCCGACGGGCGACGAGGAAGCGCGCGACGCGCGGCAAGGGCCGGGAGGAGGGGGCGCGCACCGAAACCGAAGGCGGGAGCGGATGGCATAAATAGCGTCGCGCGCCGGCTGTTCCGCACTGTCCTGTCTGATCTCCGCTCCGCTCCGCGCCACTGCTAAACATTGAAAACAAGTAAGTCCTTTTTTTTAATCTGTTTTTGACTGCTTTGATTCCCCGTGTCGAGACGCATAGTATTCCTTTTTTAAATGCATGTACCTAGTTTTTGATTTTAGTTATTTCTTGAAAACGAGTATAAGTAGGTAACTCTTAAGAACCAAGTCACATAAATTAAATAAAAGTACCCCAATCTTTTATGTAACTAATAGGTATGTATATTTATATAACATAAGAGTAACATTTGTCCGTTTTCTTTATTTCCTAGTTGTTCTCATATCCCGCACCACTGCCGTGTCATTCCTATCTCATGTATCTTGTGATACGCCTAACAGGTCAAAATCTATTTATTGTCCATGCCTTTATCGACCTACATACTCAGTTTTTTTTAATTACCTAACTTACTAATTCCTTATACGAGCCTGCCTCGTAACTCTTGTAATTACCATAGTAAATCATGGCTAAATACTGTATTTAAGTTACATGATAATAGCGTAACAAGCTCTCACAAATCAATCAATCGATGTCAAACAAGTTTTAATTTATAGTCTTTTTTTTTGTCTATATAAATAAAAAGAACAAATTCTATATCAGATTTTTTCGAATTTTCGTTCTAACGTGCCACTTGACTGTGATTGAACTTTGATTCCTATTATGGTATAAAGATCAATATTATAATAAGATATGAATGTCAGTACTTAGTTTCTTTTAAAACAATTTTATTAGTTGGTCAATAATAATAAAAAGCAATTCAGATTTTAGTTTAAAGAACATTTCTTTCTTTTAAAAAAGCAATTTAAGACTTAATAATCTAAAATAATTCTAATTATTTCGTCCAATGAGTGCTAATCAGAGTACTTTAATTTTAATCAAGTTTTTTTAATTAATTATAGTCGCAATACATAACAAGTTACCGAAGATAATCATGTTTTTTAAGTAAATATGTTCTGTTTTAGAAAAAAATGTTGTTCTACATAATTATTGTTTGCGTTTTTTTAATGAAAATACTTATGTTAGTCCATTAATACAATGAACATAATTATTCTTACTTATGAGTAAATTCTTTGAGTTTTATTTTATGTTGACGCTGATATACCTATGTTTGACGAACGTTTTAATGAACATATTAATTACTCTTACTTATGAGTACCTTAATTATGTCCGTTTTATATTTTTTTACTACACAAAATGTTTTTCTTGCACATACAAATACTTTGTTTACTTACCTGGTAAATTTAGTAGTTTTAAATAACTTAAAACAGCAATATTAGTAGCCAGAAATATTTTTCTCACTGATCGTGTCGCGCTTAAGTCATGTATAGTCAACAGCAAAAATAGGTTATCATTTTTTCACTTTATCGCACAATAGAATAAGGTACAAAAGTGATAACTTACTTTTGCTCTTGACTGTACCTATCTTAAAGCCGCTAACGAGGGCTTTTCGCGCCATTAATAAAATAACGATCGAGGTGGACATATCTACGTGCTCCCTGAATGGTCTCGCTAAGGCCGCTATGTTTATTTTTTGTTACGTCTAGGTTAAGTGTGTACCTAAATGTAATTTTATTTTACAATTGTCATTGTTTTGCTATTACACCTATTTTATTTTATGTTGTGTTCAATGTAGCTTGTCTATCGCATTAGGTACCGCCTGTAAAGATAGACTTAAGTTGTTTAAATAAATAAATTAAGATACAGACCGTCGCTTGACAGGCTTACCATTCGGTAAATGACATTTTACAAAAAAAAAATAACTTTAAATGTTTTTTGAGTTACATGAGATACACATGAGATAGGATTGACACGGCAGCATTGTAGGTACCTATTGTGTGTAAATATTTTGTTTTGTAGTTAGTGTATACATTAGCATTGGATTAGGTAAGTTTCCTTTACTGTAATATGGAGATGGAGAAGGAACCTCAAGTGAATATTGGCAGGGCCCGGATATCTATGGCATTCTCAAAATTTGATGACGCTAATGTTTTTCTGAATGACTCTCGGCTGGAAGCTGAGAATTTGACGGCATTTAATCCATCGCTTACAGTTACTCGTATGGGTTTAATTCGTGGCATTCCAGCACAGTGGTCGGAACAGGAAATCACATCAAAATCAAATCAAAATTTCTTTATTTGCCAGAATATGGTAACAGGGTATGGTCTTAAAGCTGAATTTGTTCATGCATATTCAACCTGCATGCAGGTGTGCAAATTTTTCATGTCATGCTTAAATATTTTTTAACCGACTTCAAAAAAGAGTTTCTCAATTCGACTGTTTTTAGGGTTCCATACCCAAAGGGTGAAAACGGGACCCTATTACTAAGACTTCGCTGTCCGTCCGTCCGTCTGTCACCAGGCTGTATCTCAAGAACCGTGATAGCTAGAGAGTTGAAATTTTCACAGATTATGTATTTCTGTTGCCGCTATAAAAATACTAAAAACAAAATAAAATAAGTTTTTAAGGGGGGCTCCCATACAACAAACGTGATTTTTTTGATGTTTTTTGCTCGATATAAAAAAAAGGTTACAATAATGTGTCTAATGTTGAATAGATAATGGTACGGAACCCTTCGTGCGCGAGTCCGACTCGCACTTGGCCGGTTTTTTTTGTTTGTTACGCAATAACTCGGTAATTTATGAACCGATTTGAAAAAATCTTTCTTTGTTTGAAAGCATATACTTCCAGATTCAGAGGGAACTCTTCAAATTATATAGGCAAACTTGAAGCAATTTGGCTACTAATTTGAAGTCGGTTAAAACTTTGTTTTTATTAGGGTTCCGTATCCAAAGGGTGAAAACGGGACCCTATTACTAAGACTTCGCTGTCCGTCCGTCCGTCCATCTGTCTGTCTGTCACCAGGCTGTAGGTATCTCAAGAACCGTGATAGCTAGAGAGTTGAAATTTTCACAGATTATGTACAGACATGATTTTCTTGCCGTTTTTATAGATAATGGTACGGAACCCTTCGTGCGCGAGTCCGACTCGCACTTGGTCGGTTTTCAAAGTATACTATTTATAAAAACACCTGTACTACAATACACCTTTCATTCGACGACCTGTATCAAATAGGATCCTTAATACTAATCGTAGCCTAAACATTATCCTTGTCGTCAATTTATAACATGTCATTTGCTTATTCTATAATTATAATTCCATATATTTATAAATATGACAAATAATTAAATAATTACATGTCAATTGCCAAATATTCGTTAGTACTATAAAAACATTTATCATGCAGCTATGTCGTCAATTTCCTTTTAAACTAGTTCTTATTTTCTAATTTTAGGTCATCAGGTAGTGTTATAAAGGACTATGCCATGGACTTATACCTAATCTGGACTGAGTACTGCGATTAATACAAAAGTGTGACTGACAGAGAAGCCATACCTACTAGAGATTGCATCTCGTTTTAATTAGGGTGACCGAGTGCATAAATATGCAAGGCAACCAGAGACAATTACACCATTTGACAAATAGATGTCAACGTTGGGGATACCTGTCAATATTTACAATTACCACAATATTTAATGCAATTATAATAAATATATAAATCAGTAAATAGTGTTGAAATCTTAAACATTTACAATTTAGGTAAAAGGTAACATCTCTTATATAAATGTGAGCTAGTAAGTAAAGGCAGGTAATTAATTTCAGTATTCTTTAATAACATAGTGTCATTTTTATTTTTACACTAGCTTCTGCCCGCGACTTCGTACGCGTATAAATTATGGATGACATGATATTCTTATGTTTCACCATACGATACCTACTACACTGATAAATTAGATTATTACGATTTCATTTCTATAAATTATGCGTGTAACAGTTCAAATCCTCATAAACTTTGTCGTCAATAATATTTAGTTATATTGATTTACTTAATCTTTATTGCAAACGAAGCACCTAAGTACTTATAGTAGAAGAGAAATTACCAAAACCGGAATTGAAATATAAGATTTCATAATTGAAACAAATGGACCGAGCGAGGGCGAGACCCCAAAGATACTCTATCTCCGGGTGTCTTGTCAAACTACCCCTGAGAGCCAAAGTCCTGAAGGTAAACGGGGAGGCAAGCGAGGCCGAAGGCTGAGCTTTTCGTAGGAATGAAAGGTTGGGCCGTACCCTTATAGATAGCGCTCCATATGCGAGCCAGAGCATCGAAGGCCCGAGGGCGAGACTCCATGGATACTTACTATCCACAGGTGTCTTGCAAGCGAAACATGAGCCTTAAGTCCCAAAGTTGAGGGGTGAGGCAAGCGAGCCCGAAGGCCGAGCTTTTCGTATGAATGAAAGGCCCAAACCAACCCTTCAGAGAGCGCTCTCTATGCGAGCCCGAGAGCGAGCGTTTCGTAGGAATGAAAGGCCCAAACCAACCCTTCAGAGAGCGCTCTCAATGCGAGCCCGAGGGCCGAAGGCCCGAGGGCGAGCCTTCACGGACACTAACTAAACCCAGGTGTCTTGCAAGCGAAACCGGAGACCAAAGTCCCGAGCGTGAGAAGTCAGAAGAAGAGCGGCGAGGCAAGCGAGACCAAAGGCCGAGCTTTTCGTTGGAAGATAGGCCCAAAGAACCGTGTTAGAGAGCGCTTCCTATGCGAGCCCGAGTACTAACGCACACTATCTCCAAGTGTCTTGAAAGCGAAATCTGAGTTCCAAAGTCCCGAAGGTGAGTGGCGAGGCAAGCGAGCCCGAAGGCCGAGCTTTTCGTATGAATGAAAGGCCCAATGCATCGCTTCAGAGAGCGCTCTCTATGCGAGCCCGAGGGCCGAAGGCCCGAGAGCTAGCTCATGCGGACGCTCACTATACCCGAGTATTCATAATAATAATAATATTTCTGAATGTCACAAACGTTGAAGTTTTATACATAAAAAAATGGTACCTACTTAATTCTCCGCGGAATGCCGTTGTGTCCAAATTTTATACCCACATCTCTTGACGTTGGTGAACTATGCTAATTCGACGTAAGTATTAAACTCAACCTATCATACATATTTAGATGACCTCTGAATTCATAGCAATTATATAGGAAGACGAAGATTCCAATATTATTGATTATTGCTGGATTTCAATATTAACAGCGACGTTGTCAGCGACTGAGTTTCCAAAATAATTAGGTTGCTTATGTCTAACAGCTACTATCGGTTGAGATATCAAACATTTTTGGTTATTATAGATAGTCTTTAGCCATCTAGCACTCTTTTTCATCCCGTGGTTTTTCACGTTTTATCTTTATTTTTTTATAATGTTTGAATGGAGTTCTTTTTACTTTCCAGTCAAGTGTATGTTTATCAATTTTCAAGTCTAAAGCTCATGGATTTGAGGAGTACATACAAAGTTTTGCCCCATTTATTACCCCCTTTGAACTAATTTTTATCATTTTTACAGCCTATGACCTGGCCGGGGATTTTCTCGACCGATTAAGTAAAAGTTGCATCAAAATCCTCTATTCACTAAGCTTCTCTGCGTTTTTGAAAATATACCTTTTCAAAAACGCAGACACAAAAAAAATCAAACTACAAAAAGTGCATGCTGCTGGGTTTGAACTCGGGGACACCGACTCCGTAAGCTATGGGTGAAACCACTGGACTAACTATCAGTTGTAAGAATACGATGAATTTTTGAATATCTTGACGACATGTTACCATGGTAATGATATTGATATAACCCCGCTCTTGCAACATTATATAGTTTCTAGTCGCCTCAGAACCTATTTTCATCCCATATTTTTCACGTTTTATCTATACATTGCTAAAAGTTTGAATGGGGTCGTTTTTACTTTCCAGTCAAGTTTATGGTTACCAATTTTTTTCAAGTCTGTAGCTCGTACATTCAAGGAGTTCCCATACAAAGTTCAACCCCATTTTCTACCCCCTTTGAACCCTAATCTTTAAGATTTTTATATATAGCTTAAAACCTATCCGGGGATTCTCTCGACAGATTAGTAAAGTTTGCATCAAAATCCGTTCAGCCGTTTTCACGTGATGCTCGGACAAATAAACAGACAAACAGATAAACAGATAAACAGATAAACAGACAAAAATTCTAAAAACTGTTGGAACGTGTTCTGTTATCAATTCTAAGTATCCCCAGCCAATTTTTTTTCGTTTATCTTCCATGTACAGACTTTCGACCCTCTTCAGCTTTATTATATGTATAGATAGATTGGCAACTTGTGCGAGTGGGACACAATCCTCTGGTTGGTTGCTCTCGCTTGGACCGTATTCTCTAGTCGTCTTTTATCGTTAGAGTTGTTAACTGTATTGCTCGGTAATAAGGTTAAATTTTTATTGACTAATACAACGTAGTACTCAGTCCAGCTTAGGTATTACGTCCATGGTCAAACGTTAGAATGTAAGGTTAAAATAAAGTTGTCCCGAACAAACTGGAATGACAGATGTCAATCATGAGAAAAACGTCAAAGTCCTTCAAGTGAGGTTATGTTACTTTGATAGAATCATGGACCTATGATACTCAGGACAGGACAGGCTTTACGTGATGCCACAATGAGGGACGGAAAAGGCTTCTATGCAGCTAAATTAAGAACTGGTCTTAAAATGGCTAATCGCTTACCATTAACAACCTACTTAATTTGGGTGAGTAGTGATTTAATGGTCATAACCATAACTTGGCCAACAGAAAAAAAGTGGAACTTTGACAAGGACAACGAATGAATCGTATTTCCTTTTCTGTCACACTTATAGGTTATATATGCTACCATCTCGCTCGGACGTGGTATTATTATTACCATAGCTTGTCCCGCCCGAGTATCTTAGGTTCATGGATAGAATGCAATTAATGTTTATCTACGCACTACATACTACATATCATAAGTGCTCTAAAATGCGTTCAGAAACCGTAGGACCAGCATTATTACAACCAATTTTACTATGAGAACTTTCTTGTCTGTGAGAGTAGGTAACATCTGAGGGACTACCGCGAAACGAAATTGGTTTTCGTTCGTGTATCTCCGTCTCTGTCGCTCGAACTAGCAAGTGCGACAGAGACGGAGATACACGAACAAAAACGAATTTCGTTTCGCGGTAGGCCCTTTGTACTCTAATGTTATTAGATTCATTACAGTATACATTTTTGTAAGGTTATCGGTTCAAATTTGGAACAGCTGTTAAAACTCGGGTGGGTCTATTCCAGTATCCATAGATATTAAAACAGTTAACAATACGAAACGTCAATTCAGTAGGTTTTTTCATATAAACCACACGACATTCGATCTCGAGTGACATGAGAATAGGGACTTCATTCGTTTGTCTGTGATTAAAAAAAACACTCGATTTGACGGAGGATCCAATATTCGAATTGCCGCCATTACTGTACTGTTGTATTTTTTTGTTGGTTTTTTTGCTGTTACGAAAATAGAATTGTGAAAAGTTGTTTATAATTTACATTTTTGTTGAAAATATGAGCAGTAGTGACTCCGAGAACGATATGAACACTTCGTCTATAGATATTTTACAAGTAGCGTAGGTAGTAGCAATGCAGGTACTTTCCCTACGGCTTCTGAACCCATCTTAGAGTACTTATTGTCGGTAAGGCCATAATCTGGCGCATCCTAAATATGTATACAATTTACAACAAGTCATTCTATGGACCACGAAATTCTTAGTCTAATAATGCATCGCTACAGTATAAGAGATTGCAAGGATAAATATGTTGTGACTCGTACCATGTTTATGTAATGCTTCGCCTGCCATCTGTGTCCAGTTCTGCAGACGATGAGAACCGCATGGCACCTGTGGGTTAAATTCCTCCGTCATGGATCACAAAGTGTCTCAGGTTTACCTACATTAAGGGATAAACATTATACATTTAGGTACTTCAGTTACTTGACCACGCATTGATTGCTTTACATGTCACTTGTGACCAGGAATTGGTTGGGACCCAGGGCTTGAGTGCTAGTACGCTACGATAGGTATCCGCAGATACAAACCACGCTCATGCGTGAGCCACCCACCTCCTCCCCGGGGAATTCCATGTCATTGCACGGAATATACTCTTAAGTTGGTAGCTAAGCCACTGTCACAAAAGACGGTAGGCGCTATATCTGTCGGCCATCGCAACAGCTTCTTTTGACAGATCTCCAACTGAGTTTTCGGTATATGGTCAAGTATCAGTCTCCACGAGACTATTTTATTTGTATCATTACTTCTAGAACTGTATTAAGTAAACCTAAGGCACGTAGCTTATGAATCCAGGCTCGTCTCTCGTGATGTCACTCCCAGCAAATTCTTCACAATACTGTTCAAAACCACGCTCATGTTTTAAGGCTAGACTAGTTAACATCAAGCAAACAGGTACACACCTGTCAGTTTTTACTTGGGTCACTGTATCGATTATTCAGTTATAATAACCATAAAACACCTTATCCTAAACAAAACAAGTATCTCAAGTTACTTGTTCTAGTGTGGATATTTATCCCCATCTATGGGTATTATCCCCATCTATATCCCACTCTCTATATTCTAGGAATGGTAAATTATACTTCTCTAGAGTGCAGAAGGAATTTGACTCTCGTTAAATACTTCTTTCGTTTGATACGCGGCCAAATTAGTAACCCTTCTTTGTTATCCCTCATTTCACTCCAAGTGCGTCCTATCCCCAGTATTCAACTCCGTCCCCGTCGCCGCATTCTATTGGCTGTCCCGGCGGCGCGAACTCGTGCCCTATCGCACTCACCACTGCACCATGCCTTGACTCTTCTCAATCATGTACTGGACAGCGACAGCAAACTGGATATGTTTCACAGCACGGAATCTCAATTTCTCTCGACTAGCAGCCGATATTTGGAGTCTATTACGACTTCAAGTTCCATAATTTCTTGATACTTAGCTACTGTATTACCACCGCTTTAGACATAAGTACCCTAATGTATAGTAACCTCCTGTATAATTAACATGCATAGCCTGTCTGTTAGTGTTAATTTAAGGAATGAATAAATAAATAAATAAATAAATAAATATTTACCTATTTTTTGTCAAATTACCAAGCTACATAAGATTCAGATACCAGCTGGATATCTTCAGTTACAGGTGATTAAAATAAGTCACGTTAAAGTACCGCATGCACAGTGGACTTCTAAAATATGCGCATGGACAAAGTGATCAAAACTATGTGAACGCGACTTTATTTTCAAGGGCATAAGGTTGCTCGGATATGATTGAACCTTTGGGAACGTACATATATTTATGAACTCGACTGTACATACAAATGTTCAGAGAAAAAAACCGGCCAAGTGCGTGTCGGACCACGCAAAACGAAGGGTTCCGTGCCTATTAAAAAGGTCGTATCGTCACAGAAATTTTACGGCACTTACGTCTTTTTCTTTGAGGAAGGCAGTTTTTCAGCAATATCTCGAAAACCTCTGAACCGATCTTGTTCAAAACAATTTTCGGTGAATGAAATTAATAAGCCCTATGTCCATGAATTTTTCCATATTTTTAAAATACACCGTTCAAAAATTAGAGGGGGGGGGGACAGAATTTTAGTGACTTTCGGGGCGATTATCTCCGACCCTATTCACTTAATCAAAAAAAATGCTAAGAAACCTTATATTTATTTTGAAAGGCCTATCGATTGATATATTTTTTTTTCATTGTGACACAGGGGGTCACAATGAAAAAAAAAATTGACTTTTAGTTTTATGTAGGTATTTTGTTATTTTAATTACAAAACTATGTAGCGGCTAACAAAATACACCTATCCTCAAAATTTTATTCAAATACACCTTATAGTTTTCGAGTAAAATGCCTGTGACATACGGACAGACGGACAGACGGACAGACGGACAGACGGACAGACGGACATGACGAAACTATAAGGGTTCCGTTTTTGCCATTTTGGCTACGGAACCCTAAAAAGGGTTTTTGATAATGTTTTGCTGTCTTGATTTGAATCAGCCGAGCCACCGTCTCCGCTCATCACAACTCGCGCCACAGCCGACCCCTGCAGCGACGCAGCCTGCTCCCGGCGACACCCGCTCCTGCAACTCTTCTCTCTTCTTCTACAAACGAACCAGTAAGTTACACACAAAATTGTATAATTAAGAAATAAGATGGTATAGGCCGTGTCATGAAATGAAACCAGCTCGAGCGGTTAGATCGGTTCCCCAAACTAGTTTATTCCTTGTAGCAGAATTCTATTCGCGTTTTTTAATATCTCATAACTCGATTTGATTAGTATATTTCCCATACTGATTATTTTTCTACTATTTCAGATTCCCACTTGTTGATAAACTGAAATCACATTAAATATTTATTTACAAAAACATGTTACATAATAAATACAAGTGGTTGGGTCCTGAGCTAGGATTCCCTGTGGTACAGAGAGAAACCGATCGTTTTCCGGACCTGTTTCTTTCTACCTACTTGTTTTTTTTTACAATAAGCATATGTTAGTAGGTAACTCAAGTGCGAGTCGGACTCGCCCACCGAGGGTTCCGTACCAAAGGTTTGGCTTTACATTAGTATTTAATGTGCAAAATTTGAGCACCCTAAACTTTATAGTTTTTGCTTAAAAAAAACGAAATATGATTTTTCTTTGATTATTTTTTTCTAGCCATCCGATTTTAGCGTTCTTCACATATATTGTACACTAGCTTCTACCCGCGACTTCGTACGCGTATAAATTATGGATGACATGATATTCTTATGTTTCCCCATACGATACCTACTACTCTGATAAATTAGATTATTACGATTTCATTTCTATAAATTATGCGTGTAACAGTTCAAATCCTCATAAACTTTGTCGTCAATAATATTTAGTTATATTGATTTACTTAATCTTTATTGCAAACGAAGTACCTAAGTACTTATAGTAGAAGAAAAATTACCAAAACCGGAATTTAAATATAAGATTTCATAATTGAAACAAATGGACCGAGCGAGGGCGAGACCCCAAAGATACTCTATATCTCCGGGTGTCTTGTCAAACTACCCCTGAGAGCCAAAGTCCTGAAGGTAAACGGGGAGGCAAGCGATGCCGAAGGCTGAGCTTTTCGTAGGAATGAAAGGCCCAACGTACCCTTATAGATAGCGCTCCATATGCGAGCCAGAGCATCGAAGGCCCGAGGGCGAGATACTTACTATCCACAGGCGTCTTGCAAGCGAAACATGAGCCTTAAGTCCCAAAGTTGAGGGGTGAGGCAAGCGAGCCCGAAGGCCAAGCTTTTCGTATGAATGAAAGGCCCAAACCAACCCTTCAGAGAGCGCTCTCTATGCGAGCCCGAGGGCCGAAGGCCCGAATGCGAGCTTTTCGTAGGAACGAAAGGCCCAAACCAACCCTTAAGAGAGCGCTCTCAATGCGAGCCCGAGGGCCGAAGGCCCGAGGGCGAGCCTTCACGGACACTAACTAAACTCAGGTGTCTTGCAAGCGAAACCGGAGACCAAAGTCCCGAGCGAGAGAAGTCAGAAGAAGAGCGGCGAGGCAAGCGAGACCAAAGGCCGAACTTTTCGTTGGAATGATAGGCCCAAAGAACCGTTTTAGAGAGCGCTTCCTATGCGAGCCCGAGGGCTGACGCACACTATCTCCAAGTGTCTTGAAAGCGAAATCTAAGTTCCAAAGTCCCCAGGCGAGCCCGAAGGCCGAGCTTTTCGTATGAATGAAAGGCCCAATACATCGCTTCAGAGAGCGCTCTCTATGCGAGCCCGAGGGCCGAAGGCCCGAGAGCTAGCTCATGCGGAAGCTCACTATACCCGAGTATTCATAATAATATTTCTGAATGTCACAAATGCTGAAGTTTTTTACATAAAAAAATTGGTACCTACTTAATTCTCCGCGGAATGCCGTTGGGTCCAAATTTTATACCCACATCTCTTGACGTTGGTGAACTATGCTAATTCGACGTAAGTATTAAACTTAACCTATCATACATCTTTAGATGACCTCTGAATTCATAGCAATTATATAGGAAGACGGAGATCAAGGTTGCTGGATTTCAATATTAACAGCGACGTTGTCAGTGACTGAGTTTCCAAAATAATTAGGTTTCTTATGTCTAACAGCTACTATCGGTTGAGATATCAAACATTTTTGGTTATTATAGATTCTATATGTACTCTCCGGGTGTCTTTTCAAACTACCCCTGTGAGCCAAAGTCCCGAAGGTAAACGGGGAGGCAAGCGAGGCCAAAGGCAGAGCTTTTCATAGGAATGAAAAGCCCAACGTACCCTTATAGATAGCGCTCCATATGCGAGCTAGAGCATGGAAGGCCCGAGGGCGAGACTCCATGGATACTTCTATCCACAGGTGTCTTGCAAGCGAAACATGAGCCTTAAGTCCCAAAGGTGAGGGGTGAGGCAAGTGAGCCCGAAGGCCGAGCTTTTCGTATGAATGAAAGGCCCAAACCAACCCTTAAGAGAGCGCTCTCAATGCGAGCCCGAGGGCCGAAGGCCCGAGGGCGAGCCTTCACGGACACTAACTAAACCCAGGTGTCTTGCAAGCGAAACCGGAGACCAAAGTCCCGAGCGAGAGAAGTCAGAAGAAGAGCGGCGAGGCAAGCGAGACCAAAGGCCGAGCTTTTCGTTGGAATGATAGGCCCAAATAACTGTTTTAGAGAGCGCTTCCTATCGAGCCCGAGGACTGACGTACACTATCTCCAAGTGTCTTGAAAGCGAAATCTGAGTTCCAAAGTCCCGAAGGTGAGTGGCGAGGCATGCAAGCCCGAAGGCCGAGCTTTTCGTATGAATGAAAGGCCCAAACCAACCCTTCAGAGAGTGCTCTCTATGCGAGCCTGAGGGCCGAAGGCCCGAGAGCGAGTGTTTCGTAGGAATGAAAGGCCCAAATCAACCCTTCAGAGAGTGCTCTCAATGCGAGCCCGAGGGCCGAAGGCCCGAGGGCGAGCCTTCACGGACACTAACTAACCCCAGGTGTCTTGTAAGCGAAACCGGAGACTAAAGTCCTGAGCGAGAGAAGTCAGAAGTAGAGCGGCAAGGCAAGCGAGACCAAAGGCCGAGCTTTTTGTTGGAATGATAGGCCCAAAAAACCGTTTTAGAGAGCGCTTCCTATGCGAGCCCGAGGACTGACGCACACTATCTCCAAGTGTCTTGAAAGCGAAATCTGAGTTCGAAAGTCCCGAAGGTGAGTGGTGAGGCAAGCGAGCCCGAAGGCCAAGCTTTTCGTATGAATGAAAGGCCCAATACATCGCTTCAGAGAGCGCTCTCATGCGGACGCTCACTATACCCGAGTATTCATAACAATATTTCTGAATGTCACGCACGCTGAAGTTTTATACATAAAAAAATTGGTACCTACTTAATTCTCCGCGGAATGCCGTTGTGTCCAAATTTTATGCCCACATCTCTTGACGTTGGTGAACTATGCTAATTCGACGTAAGTATTAAACTTAATCTATCATACATCTTTAGATGAATTATATAGGAAGACGGAGATCAAGGTTGCTGGATTTCAATATTAAAACTAACAGCGCCGTTGTCAGCGACTGAGTTTCCAAAATAATTAGGTCTCTTATGTCTAACAGCTACTATCGGTTGAGATATCAACCATTTTTGGTTATTATATATATAGTCTTTAGCCATCTAGCACTCTTTTTCATCCCGTGTTTTTTCACGTTTTATTTATATTTTTTAAAATGTTTGAATGGAGTTCTTTTTACTTTCCAGTCAAGTGTATGCTCAACAATTTTCAAGGCTTTAGCTCATGGATTTGAGGAGTTCCCATACAAAGTATAGCCCCATTTTTTACCCCATTTAAACTAATATTTATCATTTTTACAGCCTATGACCTGGCCGGGGATTTTTCGACCGATTAAGTAAAAGTTGCATCAAAATCCTCTATTCACTAAGCTTCTCTGCGTTTTTGAAAATGTATCACAAAAAAATTAAAACTACAAAAAGTGCATGCCAATAGCTGGGTTTGAACT
This sequence comes from Epinotia nisella, assembly GCA_932294315.1. Taxonomy (NCBI): domain Eukaryota; kingdom Metazoa; phylum Arthropoda; class Insecta; order Lepidoptera; family Tortricidae; genus Epinotia; species Epinotia nisella. Next base: position 9,734,691 of record OW028698.1, on the reverse strand, counting down.
CGGGGACACCGACTCCGTAAGCTATGGGTCAAACCACTGGACTAACTATCAGTTGTAAGAACACGATGAATTTTCGAATATCTTGACGACATGTTACCATGGTAATGATATTGTTATAACCCCGCTCTTGCAATATTATATAGTTTCTAGTCGCCTCAGAACCTATTTTCATCCCATATTTTTCACGTTTTATCTATACATTGCTAAAAGTTTGAATGGGGTCGTTTTTACTTTCCAGTCAAGTTTATGGTTACCAATTTTCAAGTCTGTAGCTCGTGCATTCAATGAGTTCTCATACAAAGTTCAACCCCATTTTCTACCCCCTTTGAACCCTAATCTTTAAGATTTTTATAGCTTTAAACCTGGCCGGGGATTCTCTCGACAGATTAGTAAAGTTTGGATCAAAATCCGTTTAGCCGTTTTCACGTGATGCTCTGTCAAATAAACAGACAAACAGATAAACAGACAAAAATTCTAAAAACTGTTAGAACGTGTTCTGTTATCAATTCTAAGTATCCTCAGCCAACTTTTTTTCGTTTATCTTCCATGTACAGACTTTCGACACTCTTCAGCTTTATTATATGTATAGATAGATAGATAGATTTACTAAAGATGATTATATGACATAAATTATATTTTCATTATGTCAAAGAAAAATAAATAAAAAAAGCTGACTAAAGTTTTCAGTTTTTTTTTATTTACTTCCTGGTTAGCGACCGCTCCATATTTTTTACCGTGATACAGCCGCCATCGACCTTATATTCCACTTACGCCCCTCGTTAAACAATGTACTATGGATTCCCTTGCGTTGTCGACATATAAGTTTTTTGCAGCATAAACAGCCATATCTTTTTTATGTTAACTTAAAAGTTTGTTTTTTTCGCAGCGTCAAGTAAGTATATGGTTATAATTTAAACTCGATACCTGCACCCTAGATAAAGGGTCTTGACAGACAGACAGACCGACAATAAAGTGGTCCTATAAGGGTTCCGTATTTTCCTTTTGAGATACGGAACCTTTTAAAGCCGAATTTAAAAAAAAATAACGCATGCTGGTAACACGCAATGCATAGCGACGTTAACATCGCGAATACCATTTTAGTGTTAGTTCTAAGGCTTTAACACGTATCGTCATAATAAATGAGTGTGAACTATATTAGTGGGTTTCAATCTTAATCACACAAGACAAAACCCACAATTTCATAGGTAAAATCAATGATGTAATATAAAAAAGTGGTAGATGTGTTGTCTATACGAAATTCCGTGTTTAAATATGGCCACCAAATCTGATAGCTAAATTTTCCATTGACGACTCGAAACTGAGGCAAGTTGTGCCAATTGACTCAGTTTTAGTGTGCCATTTTTCGAGCGCGTATAACCTATCTACCTCTTTTTATATTACATCATTGGGTAAAATGGTTTCCATATAAATTACCAAGTTAAAAAAAGGATTTTCAGCTGCATGGCCGTGAAATCTTCAGTTACAGGTGATTAAAATAAGTCACGTTAAAGTACAGCACGTAAATCCAAATGTTAAGAAGAAAGGGTTTTTGATTAAATTTCGGATTCCTGAAAAATTGTCTACAACCTAGTCGTTTCTGATTTCCAGCCGCCGAGCCGCCGTCCCCGCTCATCGCAACTCGCGCCGCAGCCGACTCCCGCCGCCGTCCGTCGCTGCAGCCTGCTCCCGGCGACACCCGCTCCTGCAACTCTTCTCTCTTCTTCCACGAACAAACTAGTAAGTTACACACAAAATTGAACAATTAAGAAATAAGATGGTATAGGCCGTGTCATGAAATGGACCCAGCTCGAGCGGTTAGATCGGTTCCCCAAACTAGTTTATTCCTTGTAGTAGAATTCCATTCGCGTTTTTTTATTATTAGGGTTTCATAGCCAAAATGGCAAAAACGGAACCCTTATAGTTTCATCATGTCCGTCTGTCTGTCCGTATGTCACAAGCATTTTACTCGAAAACTATAAGGTGTATTTGAATAAAATTTTGAGGATAGGTGTATTTTGTTAGCCGCTACATAGTTTTGTAATTAAAATTACTAAAAATATTTTTTAGGGGTGCACTCCATATACAGGGTGTTACAAAATATGAATCTATCCATGATTCTGAACAACTTTTACTAAGGGACCAACTTTGTGTTTTACAAAAAAGAAAGAACTATTTCATACACTTTGCTCATTTTAGACTGACGAAAATGTATGAACAGCCTTTTTTTTGCATAATACATAGTAAAAGTTGTTCAGAATCATGAATAGATTCACATATTGCTATTTTGTATCACGACTTAGGTAACACTCAGTATAAAACTAAAAGTCAAAATTTTTTTTTTACTGTGAGCCCACGTGTGGGCACTGATGGGGAAAACTATGGCACTAGCAATTAAACATAAAATTATATAAAACCATGAGGTAGCATCACAGCTTCCAACACCTTCTCCTGATGTTCACTCATGTGGCTAAGACACGGCACTATCCACACATTAGTGTTGCACAGTGTCTTGCAAACTTTACTTTTGACAGCGGCTTTGTCATTATATCAGCTAGCTGTATTTCTGTTGGACAGTAGCTGACATTGATCAGTCCACTCACGAAGTGCTCGTGGATGAAGTGGTATCGCACGTCTATGTGCTTCGATCGCTTGTTACAGGAACCGGACTTTATAAGTTGAATCGAACTTTGGTTATCAACGTGTAGACTTATTTTTACTTCAGAGTCGGTTATTTCCTTCAACAGAGATTTTAGGTACAGTCCCTCTTTACAGCAGTCGGCTGCGGCTATGTACTCGGCTTCAGTCGACGATAGGGCCACTATAGGCTGTCTCTTGGATGCCCATGATATTGGTCCATCGGCTATCATTAGCACGGAGCCAGATGTGCTTCGTCTCGTCAGCGGATCTCCAGCATAGTCCGAGTCACTGTAAGCATCGATGTTCTCGATAGGGCTGTTTCGTTTGAATAGTATGCCCTTATCTTTCGTCCCAACTAAGTACTTGAATATTTTCTTCACTCGTGTGACATCCTCCTTAGTGGGGTTTTCTACTTTTCTGCTGACTAGGTTAACAGCTTGTGCGATGTCTGGTCTGGTTCGCGTGGACAGGTATAGTAAACTTCCCACTGCCTCTCTGTAGGGGTAATCCTTTTCCTGGGCAGTTTGCTGTATCGACTTTACGCCATTGCTTCCAGGCGTCTCACAAGGCTTTGCGTTTTTCATATTATACTTTCCCAGTATTTCGTTTGTATAATATTTTTGAGTCAGCTTTATTCCTTCTTTGGAGTTATGAATCTCCATACCCAGGTACGTACTTGGGTTTTCATTCTTCTTCATTTCAAATTTGGTTTCAAGTTTTTCCATGACACTTTGAATCTTTTTCTTATCTTTTCCTATGACTAGCCCGTCATCGACAAATAGTCCAATTATTATCGACTTATCTTCATTTATAAACACGCACCTGTCGGTTTTAATTGTCTTGAAACCCAACTCAAGCATCGCTTGGGTAAAAGTCTTGTTCCATGTGAATGGAGCTTGTCTTAAACCGTATAAAGATTTTTCCAGTCGACACACAACATCTGTGTTTTTGTAGCCAGTATTGTAGCCAACAGGTAATTTCATATAAACTTCATCTTTCAGTTCGCCATACAAAAATGCAGTCTTGACGTCAAATGTCATGAAGTGGTAAGATTTAGATGCGGCTACGGCAAGTAAAGTCTTCAGGGCAGATTGACTTACGACTGGGCTATATATTTCTTCGAAATCTAGGTTTCCCTTCTGCTCACAGCCGCGTATGACTAATCTAGCCTTGTACCTTCCGTCATCTTTTATCTGGAATACCCATTTGTTGGACAAGATTTTATGTCCTCTGGCTTCTGACTTGTCGACTAATACCCACGTGTTATTTTGTTGTAGTGAATCCATTTCAGATTGTATTGCCTTCTCCCAATTTTCCTTGTCGGTGCCTGACACAGCTTCTTTATACGTCAGTAAAGAGCAGTCATAGTCATTATTATTTTCAGACATCAACATAGTTACGCATCGACTGAGCTCGTAATCTTTTGTCCATCCTGGTGGCCTCACTACTCGTTGTGGTCTTTCACTTGCAGGTCGTTCAATTGACTCTTCCTGAGATTCTTCATACGATTCATCATCAGAAGTGACATTGGATTCTGCTCTTGGTGGTCGTCCACTGGTAGAGGGTACATCAGCTGGCGGATATTGATTGGAGCTGGAAGAAGGGAGATTAGGTTCCTGAAAACGTAAGTTATTTTTAGTATTTTTTTCTGTTAATTCGATTTCTATTTTTTCTGTTTCTGGTTCCGGATTTTTTCCTTCAACAGCAGGAGTATTCGTATAGTGCATTTTTCCTATTACTCTCACATCTCTGCTGATAGCGACATCATTCTTTTCCGGTATGTATATTCTAAAGCCTTTTGCATTTTTCGCATATCCCAAAAATACACCTTCCATAGCTTTGGCTGAAAATTTTCCTCTTCGAGCTTTGTTCATGGCGAATGCTCTGTTACCGAACACGTGTAGGTGATTTCCTGATGGTGTTCTTCCCACCCACTTTTCATTAGGGGAGTTTCCTTTTAGAGCTCTCGCAGGGCTTCTATTTATCAGATAGTTTGCAGTGTTCACTGCCTCTGCCCACAGGTACGAAGGGACGTTAGAATCTATCATTAAACATCTTGCTTTATCCAGGAGTGATCGGTTTTTCCTCTCACTGCAGCCATTTTGCTGTGGTGTGTAGGGAGCGGTTAGTCTACGTGTTATACCATTTTCTTTAAGAAGGTTATCAAATGCTTTAGATCTGTATTCGCCTCCATTATCAGAATGCAAATTTTGAATTTTTTTCTTATGGAAGAGTTCAACATTGTTCTTATATTCCTTGAATTTTTCTATTACTTCACTCTTTTCTTTTAGGAAGTAGACACAGCAGTATCGAGTATAATCGTCAATGAAGGTGACAAAATACTTAGATCCGGCCATCGATTCATCCTCGAAGGGGCCGCAAACGTCGCTGTATACTATCTGTAGTGGCTCGGTAGAGATTATCTCTTTATGGCTTTGGAATGGTAGAGAAGTAAATTTTCCCTTGATACAGGTTTCACATGTACCCAAAGATTTTTCTTTAAAGTCGAGTCCTCGCATCATTCCATTTTTCGCCATTGCTTTTAGGTCTCTTTCGTTGACATGACCTAATTTCTTATGCCATTTCATTATGTCTGTTTCAGCACCAGGCGTGAAGTTTGCTGTCTCTTCCGGCTCTTCAAATTCAAGATAATATAGGCTATTTCTTCTTTTAGCTTTTAAAACAATATTTCCATCTTCTATGACACTGGCTTGTTCCTTTTCAAATAAAACTTTGAAGCCGTTATCTGTCATTTTACTTACTGACAGCAAATTAGTTGATAATTCAGGCACGTATAGTGTGTCAATTAAGTTGTGCTTGCAATTTTCCGTGAATAGTTCAACTTTTCCTCTTCCTTGAACTTCAGTAGTGTGCTTTTCTGAAGCTAATCTTAAGGTATCGGTCTCAGGGGTCAGGTTGGTGAACAGGTGCTTCTCTCCTGTCATATGGGATGTGCATCCACTATCTAAACACCATAGACCGTCCTTGGTTTTCGAGGTTCCAGTTGTCAGACAAATATTGTAAGTCTTTTCTTCACTTTTTGCTTTATTATTACCAGGCCTCTTTTTCGACCAACAATCCTCAGTAGAATGCCCTTTCTTATTGCACTTCTTGCAAAACAATCCCTTTTTCTTCGATTTAACGTAAAAGGTTTCTGAAGTTTGAGGTTCGGTTTGCCTTCTCGCTTCATATTCTTCTACAATTTTAATTTTGAGGTTGTCAGGGCTTGGTAGGACATCTCTCGATTCGATTGCTGTGCGGAAGCTGTCGAAAGTAGTAGGTAGACTGTATAGCATCATTATGCTCAATAATTCTGGATGAATTTTGACATCCATATCTTCTAGCTTACCCACTACGTCCATAAAATGATTGAGATGATTTTTTACATCTTCTTGAGGGTTCATTTTCTTTAAAACTAGTTGTTTTAAAAGTGTGGCCTTTCGTGCTGGCCCAGAACTTTGATAAATTGACTTTAGTTTATCCCATACCTCCTTTGAAGTATTGCAGCCTTTAATTAGCTTTAGTTCTGGTGGGGATATGAGTAAAAGTAGCTCTGACCTTGCCTTTGAGTCTTCCTTTAGGAACGCACTTTTTTGTTCGGCAGTTGCAGTCGCCGCTAACGTTTTTTCACCACTAGCGTATTCCCATAAGTCGCTTTTAATGAGAATCGCCTGTGCGTGTAAGCACCAGGTATCGTAATTCGATTTTGTCAGCGGTTCTATGCTTCGGAAATTTGAGCTCATTTTTTTGACTTTCTCACCTTTTATGTTTTTAAATATGCTTTTTCCCCATGCCACAACCACGCTCTGCTACCACTGATGGGGAAAACTGTGGCACTAGCAATTAAACATAAAATTATATAAAACCATTACGTTTTAATTCAATAGGCGAAAACAAGTTAAGTGACACCGTCAGTCAATAATAGATAAACCTTCTACAAAGTATTTAACCATGAGGTAGCATCACAGCTTCCAACAGGCACATCAATCATTAGGCCTTTCAAAATAAATATGAGGTTTCTTAGATTTTTTTTTGATTAAGTGAATAGAGTCGGAGATAATCGCCCCGAACTCACTAAAATTCTGACCCCCCCCCCCCCCCCTCTAATTTTTGAACGGTGTATTTTAAAAATATGGGAAGATTCATGGACTTATTAAGTTCATTCACTGAAAATTGTTTTGAACACGATCGGTTCAAAGGTTTTCGAGATATTGCTGAAAAACTGCCTTCCTCAAAGAAAAGGACAAAAGTGCCGTACGATTTCTGTGATGATAGGACCTTTTTAATAGGCACGGAACCCTTCGTTTTGCGTGCTTCCGACACGCACTTGGCCGGTTTTTTTTCTTAGTCGCTTTAATTAATATATTTCCCCTATTGATTATTTTTCTACTATTCCAGATTCCCACTTGTTGATAAACTGAAATGACATGAAATATTTATTTACAAAAACATGTTACATAATAATAAATACAAGTGGTTTGATCTTGAGCTAGGATTCCCTGTGGTGCAGAGAGAAACCGATCGTTTTCCAGACCTGTGTCTTTCTACCTACTTGTTTTTAGGGTTCTGTACCCAAAGGGTGAAAACGGGACCCTATTACTAAGACTTCGCTGTCCGTCCGTCCGTCTGTCTGTCACCAGGCTGTATCTCAAGAACCGTGATAGCTAGAGTCGAAATTTTCACAGATTATGTATTTCTGTTGCCGCTATAACAACAAATACTAAAAAACCGGCAAAGTGCGAGTCGGACTGGAGCTCCCATACAACAGACATGATTTTTTTGCCGTTTTTATAGATAATGGTACGGAACTCTTCGTGCGCGAGTCCGACTCGCACTTGGCCGGTTCTTTTTTACAATAAGCATATGTTAGTAGGTAGTAACACAACGTACTTTACTTGTTGTATTTATTTAATTTAAATGTCTTCTTTTGGCATACGAAAATATAACACCTAAATTCTTATTCACTAGATTCTGAACAGCGAGTCATGTCACAAAAAAAACCGGACAAGTGCGAGTCGGACTCGCCCACCGAGGGTTCCGTACAAAATTACAAATGTATAGTTTTCAGATTTTTCCCTGTACTTGTAGTATAAGACGATATTACTTACCAAATTTCATAGTTCTAGGGCAACGGAAAGTACCCCATAATGTTTGATTCCCTTGAGTGTCGATTTTGGGGCATTAAACGGCTGTGTCTTCTTTTAACGTTCAGAGCTTCAAGGGACTGTAGATTTTAGTAAGTATATGGTTTTAATTTCAACTCGATACCTCCACCCGTTCCTGAGATAAAGGGTCTTGACAGACATACAGACTGACCGTTCCCTTTTTTCCTTTTGAGGTACGGAACCCTAAAAGGCTGCAAATTTGAAAATTAACGCATGCTTGCAACCCGCAATGCATAGCGACGTAATAGGTATTTATAACTGACAGCTTATTTCATAGATAAAATTGTTTCCATATATTTTTTTGACCAATTAGGTACCAAGTTAAAAAGTTTTCCAGCTGCATGACCGTGAAATCTTCAGTTACAGGTGATTAAAATAAGTCACGTTAAAGTACAGCACGTAAATCCAAATGTTAAGAAGAAAGGGTTTTTGATTAAATTTCGGATTCCTGAAAAATTGTCTACAACCTAGTCGTTTCTGATTTCCAGCCGCCGAGCCGCCGTCCCCGCTCATCGCAACTCGCGCCGCAGCCGACTCCCGCCGCCGTCCGCAACTGACTCCTCCTGCTTCAAAGAAAGAAAAAAACCTCAGCCATGGCTTTGAAACTCTCGGGTGAGTCATTTTACACATACAATAATAACTAGCTGTGCGCTCTGGCTTCGCTCGGGTGTACTAATGAAGCACATGAACCCAAGCGTCGCTCTACGCCAAATCTCCCTATTGTCTTCTGTCTCACTCACTCTTTAATTTTGAACTCAAAATGTACAGATTCGATCATTTATTCGTGACTAACACAATTCATAATAATTAAAAGTCACTCAAAATTAAATGATTAGGAAATAAGATGGTGTAGGCCAAGGTTCCGTGCGGATTAAAAAGGTCGTATCAGAAATCTTACAGCACTTTCGTCCTTTTCTATAGGGAAGGCAGTTTTTCAGCAATATCTCGAAAACCTTTGAACAGATCTTGTTCAAAATAATTTTCTATGCAAGAATTGAATAAGCCCAATGTCCATGATTTTTATTTGTCGAGGCATTAGAGACGTGTTCAGACATTTGTAAACACTTTGGCCGCTCCAATATATCTGATGGTGACTGTGCCTGCCTACATACATCCGGCACCTGATGTTTACTGATACATCGTTTGCTCGCGACTCCGTCCGCGTGAGCCTCCGAATAAACCTCCATACCCGATGTCTTCCATTTGGGGGATGGTTTTGAAGTAAAAATACCTATGGTAAATAAGTAAGTCCTTTTTTGGTAATATAATAACTCCTATGATTTGATCCAGGTTATAAACTATTTAGATGTGCCAAATTTCATCAAAATCCGTTCAGTTTTTGCATAGTTAAGCAAAACCATCCAAACGTAGTATATTAGCGTGTTTTTGCGTGTATTTAGTAGGTGTCCTTTTAACCGGACTATCGTAAAAGGTTAAGGCGTAGAGTGTCTACTTAAAGTGCCCCTTTAAAAACCGTTTTTCCGACGTGACGCGAACCCGAAGAATTTTTTGCATCTAGTTGTTTTAGGGTTCCGTACCTCAAAAGGAAAAAAAAACGGAACTCTTATAGGATCACTTTCTTGTCCGTCTGTCTGTCTGTCTATCTGTATGTATGTCTGTCCCTTTATCTTGGGAGCGCGTGGAGTATAAATTAAAACCATATTCTCAGGTCTACACGCTACATTACACATACAACTACATAGAGTACTTATTGCAAAAAAGCGACAGAGTGAACGAAAGAGTCTACGTCATTTTACTGCACGATTTTATAGATTTTCGAAAACTAGATAAAGCAGCCAGAAGAAATATAAAAATATGCTTTAACAAACTAGACACTCGATATATATTCATGTGATAATGTTGCTTATATTATCACGGGTTTAAAATTATAAACGTAACATAACGATCTCTTTTTAAAAAAAATAATACTCACCGGCAGAAAATTTGGCCCAAATTAGAAAAAGTTTACTGCAGAAAAACATTATTTAATTTGTTCAATTTATAGTTTGAAATCACGAAAAGTTTTTGGGCCAAATTTTCTGCCGGTGAGTGTATATTTCTAACATATAATTAATACCTCGAAGAAACTTTTAATCAATTTAGAAGTTTGCTGTTGAACTTGCTATCGGCACGAATAATGAAAAAGAACACTAATTTTAAAAACCCGCTGTCTTGAGGTACACGCCATGTTGCTGTGTGTGACCTCAACTCTGATATACGCACCTACAACTTGTTTATAACACTAGCTGCCACGCGCGCGGACAAACCCGCGTGATAAAATATGACATATGCCCATTCAGAAAGTCCATTCTATATAATGTTGACAGAAATGTTGAAACTGGATGATTAGTTCCGGAGATTCCCCCTACATACTAACTAACAATCTCACGGATTTGTCCTTTTTATATTATCCAACTAATATTATAAATGCGAAAGTTTGGACGTTTGTTACTCAATCACGCTTAAACGGCTCTACTGATTTGGACGAAACTTTGCACGAAGATAGTTTACCTATAGCCTGGATTATAGATTGTGTCCCGGGTCCACGCAGAAGAAGTCGCGGGCGGAAGCCAGTTGAGTAGTATAGAAATGTGAAAGTTTGTGCGTTTGAATAATTGTTACCAACTTAGACACGCGAAAACGACAGAACAGATTTGGGTGAATCTTGAATCACTTTGCACCGGTAAAGTCTATAATCAGTTTTTTGTTCCATTACGGAAATGTGATCTGGAATATAATTCCAGAATGACGCGGACGAAGTAGCGAGCAAAAGATAACATGAAATAAATGTCTACGGCGCTACGTAGCACATGCGTAGCTTCTTAGTAGACATCACACATGCAGTGCTACGCGGCATCTCGTAGCTGGCTCTACCAATATACGCGCCACGCTCGTAGCTGCCGATTTCGGGGTTTACTACTACGGCGTAGGCGGGTTCCTGGCAGTGGAAGTGCTAATCTCTATAATCAGTCCTAATATATAAAAGAGGAACAGTAGGTGAGCTTGTAGCTTATGAAGTTTGTATGCAGGGTTAATCTCCGGAGCCGGTTATCCGATTTAACCCATTAACCCAGCCAGTGCATGCATTGGCCTTTATGGATGGACAAAGGCTATATATTCTATCCCGTGGGTTTGCCTACGTGCGTTGCAATACGCGGGCGAAGCCGCGCGGGCAGCTAGTTCCTCAATATGACTCGTTCTATTCTTAATCGAGTTATTATTATTGAACACATTCACTGCTCGGCATTCGCTACTCAGCGGGGGAGCCACGGGAGCGGCTCCGAGCGCAGCGCTTCAAGCCAGTCAATGTGTTACTTTTTTTTAGTGAGTCTTCATTGCGTATAATTGGCTATTTTTACAAGCTTTATATTAACCCATTCAAGGCCAGTGACTCAACATATGCGTCATGCCTCTACGTGCGATTTCTGCTACAACGCGGAAAAACGCTGCTACCCGCTACGGCGTAGCACACGTAGTGATGTGTGGCCTCGAATGGGTTAACTTGACCTGTTCGTATGTAAGTATATAAGTATGTATTTTGAGGCCTGTTAGCCTGGTGGGTAGTGACGCTGCCTACGAAGCTGCAGGTCCTGGGTTCGAATCCCGGAAAGGGCAAATATTTGTGTGATGAGCATGAATATTTGTTTCTGAGTCGTGGATGTTTTCTATGTACTTAAGGATTTATATCTGTTAAATATATCGTCGTCTGGTACCCATAACACAAGCCTTATTGAGCCCACTATGGGACTGGTTCGATTTGTGTAAGATTGTCCACTAATATTTATTTATTTATTATTTATTTACGTATTTAAGAAGTACATTGTCCGTCAAAGTTTGCAATCCATTTTTCAGTCACTTGTCCTTATTCGATTGAGCTGAAATTTTGGGCATAAGTATAGTTTGGATGACAATTTAATATTATTGGTACCATCGAGCTGATCTGATGAAGGAGACAGAAGGTGGCCATGGGAATTCAGTACTTGACCGACGTAACCCCGTTGTGTTTGGGCTCGTTAGAGTCGTCTCTACGAGTAGATGATGACGGTATATAGAAAAGTACAGTCGGCAATAAAAGCTTGTATACCATAAATGAAATTTTTGACTGAAACTTATTAATAGTTATTATTTGGCTACTTTGGCTTCTACTAACTATCTGACGCTGACTGTACCTGTCTATATACCATATGGCGTTCGTTTTTTTCCTCCCTGTATAAGCTTCGCTCAATTCACGGCCAAGAATCGCTACGCGCTACGCTCGTAGCGTATCCAGTACGTAGCGGCCGCGGCTACGGCGTAGGCGCCGGCTACGCGGGCTCCTGGCAGTGCCGCAGTGTTAATTAAAAAATGATTTATTCGTTTTCTAAGGAATTAATTTTTGACATGCCGGTGTCCCTTTTTAAGTAAAAATAATACCTGCGATAAGGGGCAGTGTGCAGGTATCGAGTAGTACAACAGTGTTAAGTTACTCTCTCTATACTATACTCTGATACTGAAATGATATATTGTATACTGTTTTGAAAAAATTATACCTCGCTGAGTTTTTTACGCCGGTTCATGCCCGGTGGTAGTTTATCGACATTCATAGGTGCATGTAATATGCCTAAATTGAAGAATCAAGAAATCACTTTGACTTTGACTTTTATAATGAATATTAGCTATGACTTCACTATTTGTAAATGCCTGCACAGAGCGCGTGTTAACCAGCCGCGCGTTGCTTGTGTCGCAGGGCCGGCGTCCGCGCTGCTGCTGCTGGCCGCGCTGCTGGCGGCCGGCGCGCGCGCTGACTCCGTCACCACGGCGGAGTGCAAGCCGCACGGCAGGAGGGAGCGAGTCCGTCGGTACCCGGTGGACAGCGACGCCACTGAGTTATATATGGGTGGTTGCAGTTTAACGGGTGTGGAACAACGAGCACTAACCGGCCTCCCCGCACTCACAACGCTGTCGCTGGGGGCGAACAAGTTGCGCGAGCTGCCCGTCCTCGACGAGCACGTGTGCGCCAACTTGACCGTGTTGTACCTGTACAACAACCAACTGACAGAAATTAACGCTGGGGCCTTCTCAGCTTGTTCGAAATTACAAAGACTAGATTTGGATAATAATCAGATACACTTTATCCACCACTCTGCCTTAAACGCATTGACTAATTTGAGACACTTAGAGTTGCAAAATAACAAGATCAGGTTTATACCTGATCAAATGTTTTCGAACAACGGCAAGCTCGTAGAGTTGTGGCTACACGGCAACATGATCTCCTACCTGCCTCCGGAGTTCGCCAGCAGGCTGAAGTGCGCAGGCACCGGCCTAGACGAGTTTCGCTTCCACAATAACCCGTGGCAGTGCGCGTGCCTTATCGAGCTGCTGGCGGATGTCCGGCGAGCAGGTGTGCGTGACTATGACTACTATACAGAGGAATACGACGGACGTGCGCGTGTGTGCGTGTACACCGACGCGTACCCGTGTAGCCGACCGACCGGGCTGCTGGGGGGGAGGGGGGGCCGCTAGCGCGCGGGCTCGCGTGACACACACGTATCTGTAGTTTCTATTCATCTTCATCATGTCAGCCTCCCCCAAAGAGTGCCAATGCGACCGGTCCTGCGCCACGCACAATCCACCTTGTGGGGGGGGGGGGGGGGGGGGGGGGGGTTACACACGCCGTGCCTTCCGGTACGCAGTCGCCAATCGAGAACCTTTCCGCCCCAACGGCCATCGGTTCTACGTGCCATTTAACTTTAGCGATTCGGAAGGCTATAGCAGTTACCTCGGTTCTGCTGCGGGATAGCCTTATGGCGATAGTTTCTATTATACATAGTAAATTCATTTGTATACGACTAGAGCGGCAAAAATCGTACTACCCGCTTGTCGATTCTATGGGTGTCACATACTAGTAGATCGATAGATTAGTAAATTACTTTGTAGAGTATTACTTAGATTTTTCTGTGATTACACATTTTACACAATAATAGCGATGCCCGTTAGTAAACCGGTAAACGGGTGATCCTGTGGTCGTGTAGGCGGCGCGCGCTCAACTCGCTTGCTGTTGTTTGCCAACAAATGGTTTGGGATGAACCTGCTTTTGTTAACATTCAGGTAATAACTCATCTGATCGCGTGTATCACCTCACTAAGACAAGATAAGCATCCATCTCTATACCAAGTAGTGTCGGAAGGAGATGAACGCGTTACCTTGTCTCTGTGACGCGCTAAGCGCGACCAGCACGGGTCCGTGTTCGACTCGCGCATGCGTGACCGCGGTATTGCCGACTCTCACGGACTCCTTGTGTTAACCCATTCTAGGACAATGAATCACATATGAGTCATGCCTCTACGAGCGATTTCCGAAACACAGAGGAAAAATGCTGCTACTGCTACGGCGTAGCATACGTAGCGTTGTTGCTTGGCCCCAAATGTTGCGCTCGGCAGTATTTTTCCACTTCGTAGCAAAAATCTCTCATATATTAACACATTCACTTCCAGAAATCGCTACGCTCTACGCTCGTAGCCGTTCCCGTGGTTTCGCTAATATGTAACGGAAAACGACTACGGCGCAGGCGCCCGCTAGTCAGGTTCCCGGCACTGAATATGTTGAGCGAGTGATTATTCCTGAACGAGTTAAGGTGCGCTTCTGTTGTCGCCCGCTGAAGGCTTCGTCTGTCGCGGCCGCGGGCGGAGACGGAATCATACCTTAACCCATTCGAGGCCACGCATCGCTACGTGTGCTACGCCGTAGCGCGTAGTAGCGTCTATCCGCTCTGTAGCGTGATGGCTCATATACGAGTCATTGGCATTGAATGGGTTAAGAGGGAGTCTAATATCGCAGGCAATGTCGCAGCTGGGTTAGGGGCCATGAGTTTTGCATCGACGCATTACTTCAAAATAAACGACAATAATGTCAGTACAATGTTGTCCTTGTTTGGTTTATTATGAAGTTACGCTACGGTGCGAAATTCTTGGTGACGATCCCAAATCAGTTAGCACGAGTCGAGTACAGGACGCGGGAGTCAGCGGGGTAATGCGGGGTGGTGGGGGTGAGGGGGGGGGGGGGGGGGGGGGACGCGCTGAGAGGGTTCTGTTGGCGTTGGATTGTTGTCCTGTTGGTTGCTGTCGGTATGACTTGTTGTGTGTCAACTGTCAAGTTGTGGCGCATCGTGCGGGGAGGCATCTGCCCGGGGGTGTATCGGACTGAACGTACTGGATTTAAATTAAACTTGTATTTGTCGCGCGCTCTTGATTCCGCGAGTCATGAGCCAGACAGACGGAGAGCGCGCAACAAATGATAATTTGATTTCAATGCAATATGTGCAGTCATGTTGCATATTGTTTTTACTATTCAAAGGATTTTTATCTATTATGTATCAACTTAGTTAAGTTTAGTTGTAGGTTTTTCTATTACAAGCTTTTCTATATGTCTGTAGGATTATTAAAAATTGTGTTGAACTTTTTATGTAGAAAAATATAATAAATGTTTTTTAGACAACTTAGTCTTTGTTTAATTTCGAAAACATCACACCATAGATACCTCCCTACTTGGTGAACGATTTGCATAGCTTACCTCAATGCAACAAGATTAGGTCTAGTAAGGTAAACGTCCCAATATTCAACACTTTCATTCCAATAATTGACACGCAGCTTGTCATCTTTATTGCTATGAATTAAGATTCAGGAGGCTAACTATTGGGCAGTGTCGATCATGTGTCTGTTACCTTAGGGCTTAGGGTGGTATTCCACTTATCCAAGATCTTTGTCTAATGTGCTTTAGATCAAAGAAATGAGATGATTTTATCAATTCATATGAGAAACTATTACTACGACAAAGAAATTTGATCAAAAATTGTATATAGAAATTGGACAAGTGGAATACCACCCTTACAGTCCTAAGACGAGAGAGACGATCTATCCTGCGGGTCTAACGTTCCATACGTACGTTAAGTAGATCTAAATGTCATGTTAGCTACGGGCGGGCGCGCCGACTCGGCGGAGGAGCGCTCTAAGAGCAAGTATTAGGTGAGTATCGTGAGTATCCAGCAGCGCCGTGCGAGGTAACAGCGCGGTGTGCGAGGGAAACAACCTACTGGTAGGAATTCTGATAAAAACTGGCCAAGTCAAATCTAACCTACTTTAAGATCTCACATTTTTAAATAACAGCAATTGTTATAGGTATCCAATAAAGCAAAGAAATAGAGTTTAATACTTGTTCGTAATGTTATTTTGTTCCTATAAATACATATTTGGATTTTGCATAGAACTTGGCACTCATTTAGATCTCCATTCTTTTTGCGGCGAAGCCCACAGCCAAGCATAATTTTTGTATTGAACTTGGCTCTCCTTTTTAGGTTTCCGTAGTCTACTAGGAACCCTTATAGTTTCGCTTTGTCTGTCCGTCCGTCCGCGGATAATCTCAGTAACCGATAGCACTAGAAAGCTGAAATATGGTATTAATATGTATATGAATCACGCCAACAAAGTGGTAAAATAAAAAGTGATTTATTTTATTTTATTAGGGTACCTCCCCTATACGTAACGTGGGGAATGTTTTTTTTTTTCAATTCAACCCTATTTAATATGGTATTTAAAAATAGGGGTTTGCTAAGATTATTTTTTGATAATGTTAATATTTTCGGAGATAATCGCTCCAGAAGTAAAAAAAAAGGTGTCCCCCCCCCCTCTAACTTTTGAATCATAAGTTTTAAAAATATGAAAAAATCTCAAAAGTAGAACTTTATAAAAACTTTCTAGGAAAATTATTTTGAACTTGATAGGTTGAATAGTTTTTGAAAAAAATTACAAAATAAATTCTGAACTAAGTTTGTAATTTAACCGTTTAAGCAGGTGTTTATTGTACCTGTAATTTCTACAACATCACAATGAATGTAACAAATAGCCCATTTTTTTAACGCTTAATAAGTGGGGACACTTACTGTGACGGACGAAAAAGTACGGAACCCTACACTGAACGTGGCCCGACACGCTCTTGGCCGGTTTTTTACATTTATTATTATTATTTATTTACTCAGATAACTTAGATCCTGGTTAGTAAATACAAAATCTTACAAAACTATTGTTAAAAGTAAACACTACATTATAAAGAGCTTAAACATAAAATTATTTACAATGCACAATGCCTGTCACCAACTTGATGAGTGCCAATCTATTTTCGATTGGCAATCATCAAATTGCTGACACGAAGATATATAGGGGAATCAGGTTTTGAAGCAAACATTCCCAGAATTTTATTGGAGCTGCCCCGCATTCTACGCACCAGCGATGCGGTTCTCTTCCGTAAAATGGCGTCAAACCCATCCGTGTGAGCTTCGGCAAACATTAGTGATGCGCTACAGAAGCGGGGCAGCCCCAACAGCGCCCTAAATCCGTTGTTATATTGGACTTTGAGGTTACTAAGCGATTGTTGAGTACAGTTAAGCCACAGGCTGCTCGTGTAAAAACTCTGACAGTACGCTTTGAAAAGGGTGATCTTTACTTGGGTGGAACAACGAGCACACGGGCCAACATGTGGCTTCTCACCGCCAGTGCCCTGCGTTCTCTTTCAATGTCCATTTGATCCTTTTTTGTGTCAGTCTAATTGTTATATGTATTTAACAGTTACATATATGCACCTCAATAATTTCAGTGAAATTTTACTTAATGGCTTATATTAATGATGATGATTATATTGTATGTTACCTCTCCCTTGAGTAGCTCCCGCATGAGGAGCTGCTCGGTCCGAAGACACATGTCTTTGAAAGATGTAGACTTCAGGAGCAGGGTTCAGCAGTGCGTACACAGATATTGGGGAAGGTGATTGTTTAAGACCTAGAAATGGAAACAAAAAATTTACTTAGTGCTTAGCAGTACTTAGAAATATACATACACAGACCAATTTATTCTGAACAACTCCACCCAAATATTTCAAAATATAGCCTGTTTATGCAATTGGATGATTTCAGAAATTATTGCTTCCTCTTTATAATCTTGACATCAGACAGGCAAAATCTATCGGCAACCTCAAATCCCTTCTTAAAGAACATTATTTGTCTCTCCCCTAACCCTGATTGTATTTTTTGCCTGACTGTTTATGTATCATTATATTTGTGTTTGTGTTATTTGTATATTATGTATGATTGTGTGTGTATGTTTATATATAGAGGTATTTATGTACGTTTATTTTTATAATTTCTTGATTTTTGATTAATAATAATCTCTGCACCACCTACTGCATAATCTAGTTTTATCTCTTTCTCCGATACCCAAAGGTTGTCTGGAAGAGATCGCTCTTCAGCGATAAGACCGCCTGGTGTCTACCTCTACCTACATGTTATTGTATTGTTTCTCTCTGTAACTGCTTTGTTTGTGTGAGGTGTGCAATAAAAAGAGTATTTGTATTGTATTGTAATATTGTTATAGTTAGACTATCGTTTCCTTTGAATATGGTACCTGACAACAGCAAAATAAATAATTTTTACATTATGAATAAACATAGCTGGAGCCACAAACGAAAACAGCTGTAGCATTTGAAGAACCCAGACGCGGGATAGATCTTAACATATTTAAATTAATTCGGGGTAAAACATACAACGGCCAGGTATTGAGACGCATGAGTGCGTGTGTCTCCGATAGGCATGTGTGGCGTAGACTTCGGCCACGGCTGCTCGCCGAGCCGCGCAGGCGCACCAACCTGGAGCCGTAGCATGGTTGGCCTTATCACACAACAAGTGACAAGATGAGAGCGTCGTCTCGTTCTATCGAACGGTGTCAGGCAGTGACGCACGCTCTATCCTATCACCTATCGCGTGACAAGGCCAACCATGCTACGGCTCCTGCTTGGTAGGGCATCGATGACGCGTGCAGTGCATACCCTCAATCTCATAGCCGAAAATTTTGATTTGTTTTCGTGTTCTCTGAATTAATTCACAAAGTACGTAATATGCTTTAGGAGTACCATGTAAACAAACTATACTAATATTATATTCTAACTCATGTTTAATATTAAATAGTTACACTATTATCTTAGGTTCAATGCCTGTAAAAATAGTTGTAAGTGTGGATAATAAATCATCATCATATCAGCCGAAAGACGTCCACTGCTGGACATAGGCCTCCCCTAGAGAGTGCCAAATTGACCGGTCCTGCGCCACCCAAAATAAATAAATAAATATCAAATAATACATACAGGGGTCCCAGAGATGCGAGAAAAGGCTCCGTAAAGTTTATACTCATGAATGTTGAACAGTTTACAATTGGTCCCGAGACAAGCGCGGCAGCATATCATTTGAGGACTGACAGAGTATTATGTCCATGATGAAACACTTGATTTAGGTATAAAACTAATCTGATTAGCTAGGATTTGGATTGCAGCCAATGCAAAACATGAATTTATGTTTTTTTTTTTTTTTTTTTTTTTTTTTTTTATGGCAATCGTCGACGGACATTTTGCCAGCATCACGTCAGATAATAAAACTAACAGAGGACGAAAAGACGAAAAAAAAAAAAAAAAGGGAAACATGAAGAAGATTTGGCCAGATTTTGTTGATAGAAATAAGATAAAGAAAAGGGAAGTAGTAATGGATATTAGATAAAATAAATAGACCTACACATTATAAAATAATTAACTACATAAAATGGAAGGGAGAGTTAAAGTTTAAATTTGTTAAGGGAGAGGAAATTTGAAATCAGCCGGAAGACAGCGGGATTCGGAAACAGGAGGGACAGCACGTGGGTAGGAAGGGGGATTTTTTGAAAAATAAGACCAGCATATAGGTTAGAATGGTTCAGACGAGGGCAACTCAAAATCAAGTGATTTAAGTTGCCCTCGTCTAAACCACACTCACACAGGGAAGAGTCCCGAATACGAAGCCATCTTAAATGTACATGGGTACAGCAATGGCCCAGCCTCATGCGAATAATAGTAGAAGTTGACAGTTTACTTAAAAGAATTTTAGAAAACCAGACTTTCAGGGGTAAATCAGGTTGGACCTTAGCATAGGTTGAGCCCGTCCGTTTGCTGCTAGACCGCCAGCGAGAGTTCCATTTTCTCCTCAGGAATATCTGAGGAAGAGAAAGAAGGTCGTGGCAGCAGATTTTAAAAGGGACTTTATCACCGCAAGAGACTGCTTGTTTGGCAATGCAATCAGCCTTTTCGTTTCCAACAATACCCGAGTGGCTCGGTATCCAGGCCAAGACGATCTCAGAGCCTCTGGAAGAGCATTGATTAACTGCTTCTTTAATCTTCAATATAAAAGGATTATGTATTTTAGAAGAGAACGGGTTAGCTACGATTGCTTCTAGTGCACTGCGGGAGTCGGAAAAGACAATGGCACGACGAAGACCAGCCAATAAAATGTACTCCACACTTTTTAGGATACCAAGGCACTCTCCTGAAAAAACGGAAGATTCCGGAGGGCACTTTGCTTTTTGAACGATCCGATACTGAGAGTGAAAGGTACCTACCCCCACACAACCCGCGGGGGATAACTTCGAGGCATCAGAGTAAAGAGTGTGCCACCCAGCCCAGTCCTTTGCAAGAAGACCACGAGAATATTCCCTAGCAGTGATGTCGCCTTTCATAACATCAAAATCAAGAATAACGCGGGGTTGGAGGATAGTTACAAAGTAGGGGTATTCAAACATGGGAAGATTAGGGGAGTGAAAAGTTGGATCTTTAATACTTTTGAACCTGCGGAAACTAGTAACGAGGCAGGGAGGAGACTTATTAGTCCAATAAGGAGACTTAATAAAATAGTCGTCCAAGAGCACGATTTTAGGAAAGATGGGGTGAGCAGAGTATTGGAAAGTACGAAACAGATAGCGGTCAGCCAGATACTGACGGCGAAGGTCAAGCGGAGGGTCCAGACATTCCACCTGTAGGGCGTTAATAGGGCTAGTTTTCATTGCTCCAGCAATTATACGCAACGCTTTAGACTGGATTCGATCTAGAAGCTGCAAACCTTCTGAAGAGGCAGGCTCCAACAAAAAGGTACCGTAATCCAGGACGCTTCTAATGATGGCATTGTAGACCATTTTAAGGGCAAAAGGGTGGGCACCCCACCACACTCCAGCCAAACACCTTAGAATGTTAAGGTTCTTTTCACACTTTTCTCTTACGTATTCACAGTGCGGAAGACCAGAAAGTTTAGAGTCTAACACTAAGCCTAAAAACTTAAAATGCTGCTTTAAGGGGATTACTTGGTTTTTTAATGAAACAGAGACATTTGGAATGGTCTGTTTCCTAGTAAAGACAACAATGTTACTTTTAGAGGGAGACAGCTCAAAACCATGATGGCTTAGCCAACTCTCTAATGAGTCCAAAGATCGGGAAACTTGATCCGCCGCCTCGGAAATATTATTATCGGTAGAGTACAGCAAAATATCATCGGCATATTGGAGGATGCTCGAGTGACCTTTGGCAGACACTAAATCAGAAGAATAGATATTAAAAAGCAAGGGACTAAGAACGGACCCTTGCGGAAGCCCTTTCCAGATTCGTCTAGACGGAGATATTGACTTATCATTACCCCGGAATGAGATGTGACGCTCAGAAAGTAACTTAAGAGCGAGGCACGACAGTCTGGAAGGGATTTTAAGTTGAACGAGCTTTTCCCAGAGAATTGGGAGCTGGACGTTGTCGTAGGCAGCTTTAACATCCAGGAATGCAGCAACTACAGATTTCTTCTGGGAGAAGGCTATGCGAATATCCGAAGTAAATATTCCGAGGCTATCCATCGTGCTTTTCCCTTTCCGAAAGCCAAATTGGGTATCTGGCAATAAATTACGGCTTTCAACAAACCATTCAATCCTGTTTTTTAAAAGATGTTCTAAAATTTTTAGGAGAGTGGAGGAGAGAGCAATTGGGCGGTAAGAACAGGGATCAGAAGGGTTTTTGTTAGGCTTAAGGATAGGGATAATTAATTGAGCTTTCCAGACTTGCGGGACACTACCAGAGATAAAAATGTTATTGAGAAGAGCCAAGAAGTAAGAAAGAAAGGAATCATTAGCGTTAGAGATGAAAGAGTAGGGGATACCGTCAATGCCTGGGGCAGAGTCCGTGACTGATCCCAGGACCAGTTTTAATTCCACCATCGTGAACGGAGAATCAAGGGGGTCAGGAGACGAAGAACAATAACCAGTATCAACTTCTAACCTACTAGGGACATACTGAGGAGCAAGAGTGTCCATGAACGAGTCCGCCCACTCCTCACCCAGAGGATGAGACCTAGTAGAAACCTGTTTGCTACCTCTAAATCTCCTTATGTTCCTCCAAAGAAAACGAGCAGGAGTAGAAGGAGATATAGAGGAGCAAAAGGACTTCCAGCCATCCCGTTTCTTTGATTGGAGAAGGCGTTTGGTTTCCGCGATTGATTTACTTAAATCAATAAATTTTGCTTGGCAAATGTTGAAACGGTACTCGTTTTCTGCCCACTTCCTGTTTTTAACGGCCAGAGTACATTGTGGGTCCCACCAGGGAGGGGAAGGGATTTTCCCAGAAACAGCATTTTTAACTGGGAATACCTTCTCAGCACAAAGATTTATGACTCTTGAGAACTCCTTCGCACAATGGTCAATATCACCCGTTGTTAAAGGAGGCAACAGTGAGACCGACTCACTCATAACCCTCCTAAACTCAACCCAGTCAGCATTAAGTAAGTTAAATTTTAGGAGTGGGGAATTAGGAGTGGTTTTTTCACGGGAAAGGAGAGGGAATTCAATCAATATAGGGAAGTGGTCGCTGCCAAAAGAAGAGTCAAGTGTACTCCAGGTCACCTGAGATGCCAAGCAAGGGGAGCATAACGAGAGGTCAACCACACTAGACACCTCGTTAGGCCTCGAACGCCTAGTAGGAGAGCCTGTGTTAAGAATGCATAGGTTAAGGGGATGCATTAGCTCCAACCACACTTCACCTAAAGGATCTGTTTTCCCAGATCCCCAAACACGGTGGTGACAATTAAAATCACCCAGGATAAAAAGAGGAAGAGGAAGGGATTCCAAAATAGAAGAGAGCTGTAAAAGAGTGGACTTAGTTGCATGAGCAATATAGAGGGAAACAAAAGTGTAGTTATTCACACGGGCAGCAACGATGTGAAAATTCTCAGGGGAGAGGACCGTGATTTTACTAAAAGGGAAACCTTCTTTAACTAGCAACGCACAACCAGCATACCCATCTACTCTTACATCCGTCAAACAGGTATAACCTGGAAAACGGAAGTTATAATCGGGTTTAAGCCAGATTTCTGAAAGCGCAATTATAAAAGGGTTGTATTTGTTAGTTAGGTAAATTAAATCGGATTTTTTATTTAGGATGCTCCTACAGTTCCATTGCAGAATTGACTGAGCCATTATTAAGGGAATTGAGAAGAGAGGAGATAAGAGGGGCAACGTGGGACAACAAATCATTATTGGGGCCAGAGAACACTTTAGTCAGGACTGAGAAAAGCCTAATAAGAATCGCCACCACATCTTCAGAGGGCGCAGATGCATGCGGATTATTCAGCGCAGTTCCGTTGGAAAACTGTGAAGGAGGCTCATTAATAAGGCCCATATGAGCCCCCCTGTCGTAGCCAGCTCGAGGGGGAGGAGGAGAACGGGATTTTGAAAAAACAGTCTTTCTGTAGGAACTGCCTTTAATCCCAGGACATGCAGAAGCCACTACATTCGCGAAAGACTTCCCAGAGATTGGTTGGAGCTTATCAGCTTCCGCATACGAGATATTGTTTTCAGCCATTGCCCTTTTAATGTTACATTGGCGAGAAAATTCCGGACAGGACTTGCTTTTAGCCGAGTGCCCCTCCTCACCTTTGCAGTTAATACACTTGAGAATTTCCACATTGCAAGTGGCACCAAAATGTTCTCCAGCACAACGAAAGCAGCGGGGAGTTGAACGGCATTTGTCCTTTGTGTGTCCGAACCTGCAGCATTGAAAACATTGCACAGTTGGGAAAGTGTAAATTTCAACCTTTAGAGCATTATAACACGCGAACACTCTCGGTGGGAGCACTTGCCCGTCGAAAGTTATCACAGCAGTCTCGGAAGGAATCCACTTGTATGAGCCATCTGTGAAGTTGGTTTTTTTGAAATTCAGCCGTCTGGCCTTGATGGCACGTCCACACCCTTCTGGAACTTTCACATAAGCGATAATATCCTCAAGGGACCAGCTGGTTGGGATGCCCCTTACCAGACCCAACCTGGTGACGTTAAAAGAGGGAATAGATGCCTTTAGTTTCTTATTAGCTAAGGTTGGAGACTGCAGAAACTCGTTAGCATCCGTGAAAGAGTGGAAACTTATTGATACTCTGTTCCGGCCTAAGCCTTTAACCGAACCGTCAATCACGTTAGGGAATTCCCGGTGGTGGAGGTGGAGAAATTGCCCAAAGGAGACCGGATGCAAAGTAGCACCTGGAGCCTGACTGTCGTATTGAACATGGACTATGTAGGGGCCGGGATCACTGCGTTCGTAAGAGGATCTTTCCGTCGACTGCAGTGATGATGACAGCCGAGGAGTAGAAGCTGGAAGGGAAGGCAGCGAAGCCTGTAAATGGGCCGGAGGAGTATTCTGACTCGAATGCGAAGGAGAGGCAGCCTGTGATGGGTGTACTTCTGGGACTGATGCCTGGCCCAACTCTAACACAGAGTCCTGAGAGTCTGGTTTCGGGTTAGGTAAAATTGAAAACGAGTTACTTAGCCTGATATCGCTGGCAACCACCATTAACTTGTCCGTAGTGTCCGTTGAGGCAGAGCCAGACCGCAACGATCGAGAGCGAGAGCACGACCGAGACCGACATTTAAGATTTAAATCCAAACCCTTGTGTTCCAGCTTGTCCGCTCTGCGACCTCGGGCAACGAGATCTCGATCTTCAGACTGCCGGAGAGTTATATAAGCGCCCGGAGATGGGGGGACCGGAGAAGTCAAAATTGACCCCCCTGGGTCCCCAGGGGAGTGATCCCCCATGAATATACCTAATGGGTGAAAGCTATAAAGAAGTCACCCAGACCTAAAACTAAAAAATAATATAAATAATAGAAAATTAAGGGAAATTTGGACAATCTGGTCAAATCTACGAAATTATAAGCAAAAAAACTGGTAATTCCGAAGTAATTTAGAAAAAACCGTCCTTGACGTTCCGCTGACAATTCCTTCCCTGAATTTATGTTATGATTATGACTGAATGAGTTACATGACATTTCTTCGGTGGTGCTTCGGCACTCTGTAAAGCCCGTGCTAGACGGTCGCCAACACGCCCCTCTGACCGAGCGACCTTGGTCCGCACCGACCGTGTAGACAGTTGTTTGCAGCAAAATTTCCTACTACAGCGGTTGGTGCCGACCAAGGTCGCCCGGTCGGAGGGGCGTGTTGGCGACCGTCTAGCAGACCTTTTAAGTAATCTGAGGGCCTACCGCGAAACGATATTCGTTTTCGTTCGTGTATCTCCCTCTTTGTCACTCGAACTAGCAAGTGCGACAGAGACGGAGATACACGAACGAAAACGAATATCGTTTCGCGGTAGGCCCTCAGTGTAATCAGAGGGCCTACCGCGAAAGGCATTCGAAGTTTTCCCTCTCTGTCATACTTACGAATTCGTACATAAGTGCGACAGAGAGGGAAAACTTCGAAAGCCGTTCACGGTAGGCCCTCAGCGGGCCTACCGCGAAACGATATTCGTTTTCGTTCGTGTATCTCCGTCTCTGTTGCACTTGCTAGTTCGAGCGACAAAGAGGGAGATACACGAACGAAAACGAATATTGTTTCGCGGTAGGCCCTCAGTGTGCTTCGGTGACATCATTGTCTTTTCCGTTGCGTTCGGTTACTTTTATACAAATAAAGACTATCTATCATTGTAATAAAAAAAAACCCTAGAGGAATTAGAACGATCGTTTTTTTGTCCGCCGATTTCGTACAACGTACGCACAGATTACTAATATGTAGCTAACGCAGTACGTACGCTAAATAATATAAAATATGGTACATACGCACAAAACTATGTTGGTAGATTTGGTAGTTATATATTTTTTTTACTGGCAGCACTACAGAGTTACAGACGTCAAATTAAATTGACAGGAAGGGAAGGAAAAGAGTCAATATCCTGTATCGTCAATAAAACAGTTTTTTTCCAAATTGGATTAAATACAGCTAAAATATTATAGTAATTAATCTTTTATTATACCACCACTTTTTATTTCAGAAATTCACTTAGCATACTTCATTTTGTTTTAATTCTTTGAGATATTCGGAAAAATCCAGATATCAGAAAAATGAAGAAAATGTTCAACGATAGTTACGATGCTGGCCACCTGGGAGTGCCACCACCTGGTAAATATTTAATCTGTAATTAGTCTTATCACTAAACAGTGATCTCTTCCAGACAACCTTTGGGTAGTACGACTTATTCCATGTTTAAGGTTATTATCGATGTGCAAGAAAAAATCGACCATTAAGAAGTGATGTGTGAGCGAGATTTACAATGTTTTTTCTATTATCCTTGGCTCACAAATCTCACAATGTCTGTTCACAGAACAGTGGCTGAATTCACGAAGCTACAAGTGTTTAGGGTTCCGTAGGCTCAAAGGGAAAAAAACGGAACCCTTAAAGGATCACTCGTGTGTCTGTCTATCCGTCTGTCACAGGCGTTTTGCTCTGAAACTACCGGACCGATTGAATTGAAATTTGGTAGACATATGTAAATTGGTGACCCAAAGATGGACGCGTAAAGTAAATTAAAGAATTCTGAACAAGGGGGCCACTTTTGGAGGGTAAACTGGAAAATTAACTGACGATTTGAAAGTGCTTGTTACTAGGCCTACTTGAATAAAGATCATTTTGAGTTTGAGTTTGAATTAAAAAAAAAAGTTTCGCAAAGGTGTGACATATCAAATGAAAAGGGTTGTTGTAAACATCACAGTTTTTTTTAAATATAATTTTAGCAAAATCAGATTTGAAGTAATTAAGAAAACCGGCCAAGTGCGTGTCGGACCACGCAAAACGAAGGGTTCCGTGCCTATTAAAAAGGTCGTATCGTCACAGAAATTTTACGGCACTTACGTCCTTTTCTTTGAGGAAGGCAGTTTTTCAGCAATATCTCGAAAACCTCTTAACCGATCTTGTTCAAAACAATTTTCGGTGAATGAAATTAATAAGCCCTATGTTCATGAATTTTTCCATATTTTTAAAATACACTGTTCAAAAATTAGAGGGGGGGGGACAGAATTTTAGTGACTTTCGGGGCGATTATCTCCAACCCTATTCACTTAATCAAAAAAAATGCTAAGAAACCTTATATTTATTTTGAAAGGCCTATCGATTGATGTGCCACACTGGGGGTCACAATGAAAAAACTTTTTTTGACTTTTAGTTTTATGTATGGAGTGCACCCCTAAAAAAATTTTTTTTTGTCATTTTAATTACAAAACTATGTAGCGGCTAACAAAATACACCTATCCTCAAAACTTTATTCAAATACACCTTATAGTTTTCGAGTAAAATGCCTGTGACATACGGACAGACGGACAGACGGACAGACGGACATGACGAAACTATAAGGGTTCCGTTTTTGCCATTTTGGCTACGGAACCCTAAAAAGAGACGAAAATTGACATTCCTCCCCCCTTATCTCCGAAACTACCAGGCTTATAATTCTGACAAAATATGGAAAATAGTTCCTTGCCTAAAGATTACAGGAAAACCTATAAGAAGTTTGAGTATTCAACATAACGGGAAAATTATCAATATTTTACGGAACCCTCACCATGCGAGTTGAACTCGCACTTGTCCAGTTTTTTTGTACAAATGTGCTTGTCTAATTTGTTCATATTGATAGAATGTTTGACCACACAGGCCTGGTGACAGAGCTGCTGGCCTGCCGCGCGTGCCTCGCCACGGATACGAAGTTGTACACACTGGACGGAGCCCTGAAGGACGCATATGAGTATCTCATGGCCATGCCGGTGAGTGTCTGCTGTCTTATATTAAACACAAGCTTCTGTCTGCGACTTCGTCCGCGTGGAACTCGTTTATATAGGTGACTCCATACAAACTTTCGCCCCCCATTTCGCCCCCTTAGGGGATGATTCCCGGGATAAAAAGTATTCTATAGGTTACTCCAAGTTACACACTACATGTATACCAAACTTCATCTTAATCCGTTGAGCTGTTTTTGCGTGATTAAGTAACAAACATCCAAACATCTAAACATCCAAACATCCAAACTTTCGCATTTATAATATTAGTAATTTTTTAAGATTTCTATATAAAAAAAAATATGGATATTACCCATACCTGTATCCCACAAAATTTCTTCTTGAAACTCTTTGGAAGTGTGGCGCAATTTCAGCTGTCTCAATTTTATTTGCCGCAGATGAACTAATTGGCTCAGTTTTTTTTATATATTTCTTATCTTGCCTCTTCAAATAAAAAAACCTCACTTAAATCGGTCCAACCTTTTGGGAGCTATGATGCCTCAGACAGACAAACAAATGTTGAACTTATAACACTCCCGATTTTGCATTAGGGGTTAAAAAGAGATAACAATAACAAACATTGCCAGATAGTCATTTTGCCACAATTTGTTGTGACTAAAGCAAAAAATTCAATTCCAATAGGCATGATGACTAAATATTGACCTCGCTGGCGGCTTCGCAAACGCTTCATACTAATTGATTCAAAAATATGAGGTCACAGTTTCATAATTTGTACTAACCATTGTACGGAAACAGCAATTTACTTGAAATTGTTGTTTCGGTCGCAAAATACTGCGTTCAGGTCCATAGTTGTCATACAATTTTGTCTCTATAAAGGCGTAAGTATTCTATTGGTAGCTTTATTTTTACACTTGGACAATAAAAAAAAAGCTATTTTTTTCTAAACTTTAAATTATATTTTTTCATCTATACTTTATTACAATAATTTGATGGTTTACTACCCATTTAGCAACACTATGTTATCAATTTTAACATGAGTCATCATGCCCATTATTCCTAGCTCTCGTGCCGTTGGTCTCGACTGCTCTAATCAGTCCTTCTATGGCGGCCCTAAGTTCTTATAAAATGTTTTGCTCCTTATGACGTCATGAATCAGCTAGTAAAATTATTTGGATTACTTTTGAGCACCTTGTATATTGGCGTGGCTGTGCATAGAGGAGTGTTGGTGCCCACACTTATGTATGGTAGTGAAAGTTGGGTGTGGCAGAAAAGACATCAAAGTCGAGTGAATGCAGTAGAAATGAGAGTGTTGAGAAGTATGTGTGATAGTGAAATTGAGTGATAGAGTCAGAAACAGTGATAAGAGATAAGTGTGGAATGGATGGAGATATAGTCACGAAAATTGAGAAGGGTATGTTAAGGTGGTACGGGCATGTAGAGAGGATGGATGAGAGAAGATTAACGAAGAGAGTGTATATAAAAGGAGTGGAAGGGGAAGACCTAGGCGAACTTTCTCTGATCAAATTGGAGAAATGTTACAAAAAGGCCAGGTCAAAAGTACCCTAAACCGAGCATGTATGAGAAATGTTATGAAGGTGAGTGAAGCGAAAGTGGTTTGTCAGGATCGTAGCAAATGGAGATCCGTGATCTCTGCCTACCCCTCTGGGAAAGAGGCGTGATTATATGTATGTATATTGGTAAAAGAACTTTAATAATCGAATGAGTCTAGTGATTACCCCAACATAGAAACTTACAAAGTATCAAACAATACCTCTCTATAATATCAGTATAGAATGGCGTGACGTCGCGATGTTCCAGGTGTGACGCACCGACGGGCTGCCGCAGCACATCTGCAACTACTGCGGCACCTTGCTCCACAAGTACCGGGCGCTGAAGGAGCGCTGCGTCACCGCGCGGCGGCTCGCGCAGGCGCAGGCACACTTCCCTGTAAGTTCCAGGTGTGACGCACCGACGGGCTGCCGCAGCACATCTGCAACTACTGCGGCACCTTGCTCCACAAGTACCGGGCGCTGAAGGAGCGCTGCGTCACCGCGCGGCGGCTCGCGCAGGCGCAGGCACACTTCCCTGTAAGTTCCAGGTGTGACGCACCGACGGGCTGCCGCAGCACATCTGCAACTACTGCGGCACCTTGCTCCACAAGTACCGGGCGCTGAAGGAGCGCTGCGTCACCGCGCGGCGGCTCGCGCAGGCGCAGGCACACTTCCCTGTAAGTTCCAGGTGTGACGCACCGACGGGCTGCCGCAGCACATCTGCAACTACTGCGGCACCTTGCTCCACAAGTACCGGGCGCTGAAGGAGCGCTGCGTCACCGCGCGGCGGCGGCTCGCGCAGGCGCAGGCACACTTCCCTGTAAGTTCCAGGTGTGACGCACCGACGGGCTGCCGCAGCACATCTGCAACTACTGCGGCACCTTGCTCCACAAGTACCGGGCGCTGAAGGAGCGCTGCGTCACCGCGCGGCGGCTCGCGCAGGCGCAGGCACACTTCCCTGTAAGTTCCAGGTGTGACGCACCGACGGGCTGCCGCAGCACATCTGCAACTACTGCGGCACCTTGCTCCACAAGTACCGGGCGCTGAAGGAGCGCTGCGTCACCGCGCGGCGGCTCGCGCAGGCGCAGGCACACTTCCCTGTAAGTTCCAGGTGTGACGCACCGACGGGCTGCCGCAGCACATCTGCAACTACTGCGGCACCTTGCTCCACAAGTACCGGGCGCTGAAGGAGCGCTGCGTCACCGCGCGGCGGCTCGCGCAGGCGCAGGCACACTTCCCTGTAAGTTCCAGGTGTGACGCACCGACGGGCTGCCGCAGCACATCTGCAACTACTGCGGCACCTTGCTCCACAAGTACCGGGCGCTGAAGGAGCGCTGCGTCACCGCGCGGCGGCTCGCGCAGGCGCAGGCACACTTCCCTGTAAGTTCCAGGTGTGACGCACCGACGGGCTGCCGCAGCACATCTGCAACTACTGCGGCACCTTGCTCCACAAGTACCGGGCGCTGAAGGAGCGCTGCGTCACCGCGCGGCGGCGGCTCGCGCAGGCGCAGGCACACTTCCCTGTAAGTTCCAGGTGTGACGCACCGACGGGCTGCCGCAGCACATCTGCAACTACTGCGGCACCTTGCTCCACAAGTACCGGGCGCTGAAGGAGCGCTGCGTCACCGCGCGGCGGCTCGCGCAGGCGCAGGCACACTTCCCTGTAAGTTCCAGGTGTGACGCACCGACGGGCTGCCGCAGCACATCTGCAACTACTGCGGCACCTTGCTCCACAAGTACCGGGCGCTGAAGGAGCGCTGCGTCACCGCGCGGCGGCTCGCGCAGGCGCAGGCACACTTCCCTGTAAGTTCCAGGTGTGACGCACCGACGGGCTGCCGCAGCACATCTGCAACTACTGCGGCACCTTGCTCCACAAGTACCGGGCGCTGAAGGAGCGCTGCGTCACCGCGCGGCGGCTCGCGCAGGCGCAGGCACACTTCCCTGTAAGTTCCAGGTGTGACGCACCGACGGGCTGCCGCAGCACATCTGCAACTACTGCGGCACCTTGCTCCACAAGTACCGGGCGCTGAAGGAGCGCTGCGTCACCGCGCGGTGGCTCGCGCAGGCGCAGGCACACTTCCCAGTAAGTTCCAGGTGCTCTAGATGTTCCTGCAAGCTACAGGGCCTCAAATTCTCACTCTCTCTCTCTCACGCATCATCGGCAGGTGGCCTTAGTCACCACCAGGAACATAAAGCTGCGTACGAATAGTGGTGTAGACACTAAATAAAATAACCAATAATGTTGTATTTTCTCGAAAATGGATAAAAAATGTAGTCAAATGGAGAAAAAATTTACGCAAGAGGTTTAATACGTCATTAGGCATATTTTATTGCCATCTTTCTTTTGAAGTAACAATAAATTTTGAGTCTACACCCGTATTAGAGCAGCCTCGGGTTGAGGCACGCACGGCTCGCCTAAATAAAAAACGCATAAATAAAACCGAATGAATTCGAAAAGGGAGTCCATGGACCGGTAGTACCTAGAAATGAATTTGTAATTTATTTTATGACGTACGTACTTAAACCATAAATATTAAAAAAAACTAGTTTCAATAATGGAAGTATTTATGTTTTCAGTTAACCACAAATATGGTGCGCAACGTCGACCGAGTATCGCACAAGCTTCTCCTCAAATTCACACTCGGCATAGACACTAAGATCATACATATGGTACACGAAGATAAAGATAATAATAGAGATAAGATATGTAACCAACCTGAAGAGAAAACTATAGATAATGATGATACAGACGGACTTACAGAGGTTCTTAATGAGTTTGACGAAATCACGAAAACGCTGAACGATGATGTACATCTAGACTTAAGCGAGGATGACTTTGATGTGAATGACGGACCTCTTATAGACAGAGCTAAAAACTTCAATGTCGAGGAATTGTTTAAGGGGAAAGGAATTGATGATGTAAATGAAATTAGCAATAAGAATATTAGTAATGATATTGGGGATATCATTCAAAGAGCGTTTATGGGTAAAGATAAAGCTGTTACAAAATCGATTCATAATGAAAACCCTATTGCTGTTAAAAATGAAGATACTAGCAGCACATACCGTGACGCTGAAGAAGTACTCAAGGCTAATTTGACTGATAATCTGCCACCAGATGATGTGTCCATAAACACTAATGATTTAAACGACACGGATTCAAATTTAGTCGACGCTTTCAATAATTTTATTCTGGATCACGACTATTTAGACGAGAAGTTCCTACTTGAGTCTGGAGATCCTGAATTTATGAAAAAACACGTGATTTCAAAAAAAACTGAAGAAGATTCCTTACTCAAAGAGATCATTCCTAGCATGACAATGAAAGACAAAAAGCATTTAACAGTAAGAGACTCGCAAAAGACTGTGAAAACTAAACCTGTTAAGAATCTATCGAAACTTAAAGAAATCAATAGGCGAGCTAAACTAAAGATCAAAACTGAAGGCAAAAAAACTAGAAATCAAATAATGAACAGTAAAACAATGAAAATTGAAGACTCCGAATGTAAACCTGAAACTGATGATGATAAATCTAATTCAAAGCCTATAATCACAAAACCAGAGCTACCAACAGATGGCACAGTGAAATCAGAACTGTCTAAAGAATTTATCAAATTCGGAGCTGACTTTAACTTCAGGATCTTCGAGTTGAGTACAGAAGAGCAGTTAGAAGAGTTGCAGAAGAAGAGAGAGGGCGTGCTGTATCTGGGCGCTCCATATAAATGTGTGGATTGTGCTAAAGGGTTCCACTCGACACAGACGTTCGGGAACCATACGCGAGTTCACGATCCGGTGAGTAGCACACTTTTACAAGCTTTTATTTAAACCGTTCATTTAAAGACCATATTGAGTGTCCCACTGCTGGGCCAGCCTCTCCCCGTGATCTCCATCGATTTAAGTATTTATATCTATTATATACTATATAATAGATATAAATACTTAAATACATAGAAAACATCCAAGACTCTGAAACAAATGTTCATGCTCATCACACAAATATTTGCCCTTACCGGGATTCGAACCCAGGACCTTCAGCTTCGTAGGCAGTCACTACCCACTAGGCTAACCGGTCGTCGGTAATTTATAATTTAGAATAAATTACCATAAAAAATACATAATGGTGTTAGTAAACATCATTTAACATCCAGTGTTAGTACTTAAACCTTATGATACGGCGTGGAGCGCAGTGCAGTGGTTTATGTAAGCCCCATCCCACCTGCCTGCAAACATTGCTAGGACGCTGTGGGTACTGGCCCTCACCAGGAGCGAGGCGGCTCGCGCGCGCATGATGGCCGGGAAGCTATCGACGCGCGCCTCCGCGAACATTGTTGACGCACTGCAGTAGCGAGGCAGCCCCATCAGCACCCTAAATGCATAAATTAAGGTTAGAGGTAACTACGTGTTTACCATAATTTCGTGGAATTCCCGCAGAGCTACGGCCAGTTCCCGTGCGCGATTTGTCGCGCGCGACACTTGTCGGGCGCGCGGCGCCGCCGACACGCCGACACGCACCGCCTGAAGTACTGCTGCACACAGTGCGAGTTCGTGGCTCGCAGCAGGTGAGACAACTGTTGACAACACCCTGGGACAGAGATTTTTTTTTTTCACACCTTTCATTCGGAAAAATAAAATTAGAAAATAAGGTATTGTTCAATAGTAAATTGACGAAATGGCTGCAGGAGAAATGTTTTTATAGCGTAAACGATTTTTTGACATATGAGTAGGTAATTATTTATTTCTTGTGATGTTATTTGATTATTTTATTTTAATGAATTATAATATATTGACAATTATAAATTTATGACATAATAATTTGCACACCTGCATGCAGGTTGAATATGCCCGAACAATTTTAGCATAATAAGATAATGCTTTCACCATATTCTGGCAAATAAAGATATTTTGATTTTTTTTTGATTTTTAAAAGTAAGTTTTGCTCCACGACGAGAGGGAGCAAAATGCTAAAGCTACTTTTCAGTTCAATCTACTTTTTTAAATTTATTCATTGGCATGTAGTATTTACGCAATGTGCCAATTGAACACAGATCTTAATAAAATATTCGATTGTAATTTCATCGTAATCGATTAAAAACGAACATATTTCTAGTTTTAACTTTAAAATCGTTATATGAAAATTTATTAATTTCTCATAATATAACAAAAAATTGTCACAATAAATTATACGTTTTACTGAAATCAAAACTATCGATGACTGTATTTTCCTCATAGTCGCTGTGAATTTTTTTATGTGTCACTCCAAAATTATTTTCGTCATGGGCGTTAACGCTTGAATCCTTCGTTACGCTCAGGATTCTATCCTAAAATCCTCCGCTTCACTCTGGATTCAATGTACCGCGCTCGCCGTAAATACATAATTTTACTACCTTGAGACACAAATAACTATTGTATACTACTAGCTGCCGACGCGACTTCGTCCGCATATTGCAAAGAATGCAGACAAACTCGCGGGATAAAATTTAGTGAACACAGAAAAAATCCGAAGACATTGGTCCGATATCATTCTTGTTCCGAAATTTCAAAATTCTCAACGCCATTTTCCGCTGAACGTTAGTTTAGGTTAGTTTAGTATTATTTATTAGTTAGGTAAAAAACTTAAGAAGATGACCTGTTGTATTATATGTAGGGGTGACATGTTCGAATCAGAATTTTAGTTAA
This sequence comes from Epinotia nisella, assembly GCA_932294315.1. Taxonomy (NCBI): domain Eukaryota; kingdom Metazoa; phylum Arthropoda; class Insecta; order Lepidoptera; family Tortricidae; genus Epinotia; species Epinotia nisella. The sequence continues at coordinate 9,699,768 of OW028698.1, read as the reverse complement.
TATAGACCAAATGGAGTCATGCAAACCCTACTTCATCAAACATCAAATACTAACCGTTACTTCCATGTATATATTTGAATGTTGTAAATTTGTTAGGAAACACTTCAATTTATATTCACCGATTGCAACAACTCAAATTAAAAGACACGAACGTAACCTTAACCAACTTGAACTGCCATTTTCGAAATTAAAACTAGCCACCATAATCACCAGTGGCGTGCATAGGGTTTTTAGTTAGGGTAGGCAGTTTTTTTTCTGAGGAGACTTATGTGGGGACGAACAAGTTGTGTTTAGCAGTGCACGTCACCAAATTGCAGAAAAGAGAAATTATGCAGAATTAAATTGTTACTAAGTAAAGTACGAGTAATGTTAGAACTTACCAAGGCTATTTCGACTTTCGACAAATTCGCCCGTGTCATTCCATACATTTGGAGAATTTCCGAATAAAATGCACGGAAAACAAAATAATTTCTGTGTGTGTATGCAACCAGTCAACCAGCTAAAATTTTCGTAATACTTTACATGAAATTGACGAGTAATATTACCCCGAGTTTGATCTAATTGCAACTGCGGCATACACCTACCTTTATTAACTACCTTTACCTTATTATTGAACGTTAATTTACTAAATTCGCCGAAAGTTAACTTCCGCAAACACACTAGGTCAATACACCGGTCACAGCTAAAACACATATTTAAGGTTTATTACACAAATATAGAACACGCCAATAAACAGAAACACACGGGAAATTCAATAGAAAACGTAAGAAAATCGCTCCGAACCAAACTATATATGGCAATTATTTATACAAGAATTTTTCTTTCACAATACAACTTAGAGTCTGTCTATTGAAAGCTGAACCTGAAAAAAAGCGGCAGATTTAAAAAAATCATGACAGGGTAACACAGGCTCACTCACACAGCCGCAATTTTCTCAGACAAATTTCAATTTGACATACGACATGACACCTCAGATAGACACACATAGAGAAAAAGTGTTGCCAATCAAATAACTACTAGGTTCAACTTTCATTAGACAGACTCTAGTCGTAACAAAAAAATCACGTTAATGGCTTCCGAATCGAATAGCAAATTCAAAACAAATTATCGTAAACAAAAACAAACAACCTTGACAAATTAGAACGCCCCACATTACGAGGAAAAATCACAGCAACTGGGACTTCTTTCATTTGCCGCATGAAACTTTGTTCTGCACGATATTTTAATAAGGCGAATCTTGAAGTTGCAATGCGCTATGCGCTGATTGGCTGAAATGCGGGGGCAGGTCAGTGGTTGGTCACAATACTCTGAGGGGCTACCGCGAAACGAAAACGAACTTCGTTCGCGTATCTCCCTCTCTGTCGCACTTGCTAGTTCGAGCGACAGACGAACGAAGTACGTTTTCGTTTCGCGGTAGCCCCTCTGTCCGGCGGCCGGACTTGGAAGCATGTGTGCGTGTGATTTGCTTATATGTGTGTGCACTGAGCAAATCCGTACATAGTTCACGGACGATATTTACACAAGCGCACTGTGAGAGTGTGTGCCGTGGCTTAGGCAGCCTTGCCCGCTGCCTGCCTTGCGCTGAGCGAGCCGCAAATTTAAATTGCAGCGCGTCCCGTAATGTGAGTAAATAAGTAGATTGTTTTAAAAACTATTATAGTATTATCATAGAGAAGAAAAATATATGTTGTGGAGTTATTTTGCAAGGTAGGCACTGCCTATGTGCCTATATGGTAAGCACGCCACTGATAATCACCTTCCTAATGCTATAAAAAATCTAGAAAATCCAAAACAGTTTAACAAACAATTGAGATTGTTTTTAATAAGCAGATGTTTTATAGTTTAGAGGAATATTTCAATGGTGGCAAATAAAAAATGTTGCTTTGTATAAATTTTCTTATAAATGGTTTAGTGAGCCCTCTGATATTGCTGTGCCGTTGCAGGGTGTCACATGTATACCTACTTATTTATAAATCCATCCATGTCTGTAATGTGATATGCAATAAACGATTCTATTCTATTCTATTCTAAAAAAAAAGAATGGGCTTTTGTTTTGTTTGTGTCGCACAATTTAAATGTCTATTCGAACACATTACTCACACACACAACAGATCGTATTCTTAAGTTTTTTCATCATATCAGCCGAAAGACGTCCACTGCTGGACATAGGCCTCCCCCAAAGAGTGCCACAATGACCGGTCCTGCGCCACCCGCATCCAGCGGACTTCAGCGACCTTTACCAGGTGGCCTACCCACGTGGGGGGCCTACCCACGCCGCGCCCTCCGGTACGTGGTCGCCACTCGAGAACCTTACCGCCCCAATGGCCATCGGTTCTACGTGCAATGTGTTAAGTTAAAAACTTAACACATTGCACGAGCTCCGTGAAGTACTAACTAAAACTGTTCAAACGCAATCGACAACGATTTATCTAATACAAATTGACACCGCCACCGATGAACGATAATCTGCAACGATTTGTCATATACACGATCGATAAATCTGCGCAAATCGGTTTGCACAGATCAATCGCTACGATATATCGTTAAGATGTGTAGCAGGCATAAGGCTCATGGTACAGTCAATATGCACCCACTCAAAGTTTCATAAACATGTATACTACAACCTTATTGTTGCAGAAATAAGGTCCGTGTACATATTTTTGAGACTTTGTGGTGTATACATATTGGTGCCCTTGACTGTACCTACTAAAAGGACTCTTTTTTTGTATCATTTTCAATTGGAACAGAGTTGCATTTGTTTTGTCTTTGTTGTGAAACAAAAGAATTTCAATTCTATCTCCTACACCAGTTGATTCAAATTTCAATAACATTTTGTTTTGTAAAGTAAAGTAAAGTAAAGTAAAGTAAAGTAAAGTTTATTTGTAAAACATAGGTAACAAAGATGGTACAATGGTTATATGTGTATCACTATGTTTGGCCATTAGGCATACAAATTTGCAAGCAGCATGCATTACATATTACATACTTATATATAGTCTTCATTATAAATAACATTTTGCTAATTACAGTTTAAGTAGTCATTCACTGAATAAAAAGCTTTATCTGTTAAGAAATTAAATAATTTTGATTTAAATTGGGGCATGTCAGTTTCTCTTATAAATTCCGGTAACTTATTGTATAATTTCGGTGCCATACCGAAAGCACTTTTTGCTAGTAAAGCTGTTTTTAAAGGCCTTGAACTAATTTTATGCCGCTGGCGTATACTTTTAAAAACAGAAAATTGCTTGATGTTGCACTTGATATACATAACTAGCTCGAAAATATATAAACATGTCAGGGTTAATATTTTAAATTAATTAATAATTTTGTATGGTGGGCTTTAAGAGGTTATAAATACTAAATACGAAAGTTCGGATGTTTATTACGCAATCACCCTTAAACCGCTCAAGCTATTTGGATGAAATTTTGCACGAAGATAGTTCACAGCGCGATAGCAACCTTCTTGCATTGACATAAGGTTTAACTCCGCACTAAATGTCTTGTTGATTTGGCGTGTGGCTGACAACTTTTCTCTTTGACCGTGAGAAGTTTTAATACCTAAGAGAGCGCGCGTTACAGGGAGCGGGCCGAGCAGCACTACCAGTGGCACGCCGGGAAGAAGTTCTCGTGCCAGCACTGCGGCGAGCAGTTCGGGTGAGTTACTGGCACACAGCGCTGGAAAAAAGATAAGTGTTCCATACAGGAGCAAAAAGACGATACTCTGGATCTTCGAAGTCGAGCGTTGAGAAGTATGTGTGGAGTGAAATTGAGCGATAGAGTCAGAAACAGTGTGATAAAAGATAAGTGTGGAATGCATGGAGATATAGTCACGAAAATTGAGAAGGGTATGTTAAGATGGTTTGGGCATGTAGAGAGGATGGACGAGAGAAGATTAACGAACAGAGTGTATGTAAAAAGAGTGGAAGGGGAAGACCTAGGCGAACTTTCTCCGATCAAATTGGAGAAATGTTACAAAAAGGCCAGGTCAAAAGTACCCTAAACCGACGAGCATGTATGAGAAATGTTATGAAGGTGAGTGAAGCGAAAGTGGTTTGTCAGGATCGTAGCAAATGGGGATCCGTGATCTCTGCCTACCCCTCTGGGGAAGAGGCGTGATTATACAGGGTGTCCCAGAAATCGACGTCAAGCCGTAAATGGGTGATAGACCAAGTTATAACAGTTCTCAGAAAAATACGAAAAAAAATCTATCTCATGTTTTTAAAAAATTATGGTCACTTTAAATATTTACTAAAAAAATCAATCCCTGTAATGGTTCTTTAACTCCAATTGGGAATGGATGAAAATTTTAGAAATGCCTGATTATTTTTTTGGTGATAGGAATAACCTTCCTTAGCACCAGAAAAAAGTTTCAGATTTTTCAGCTACGTCAATTTTTTTTGAAAAATATAAACAGTTTCCTCACTTACGTTTTGAGTCAGTTACGGCACCTTCCTCGATCGGTCTCATATTACAAAAAAATACATCGAATATGTGTGGTAAACTGACACTGGCAATGATATTGACACTTGCAGCAGCTATATTGATCATTACCAGTGTCAGTTTACCACAGATATTTAAGATAGTTTTTTGTAATATGAGACAGATCAAGGAAAGTGTCTATTTACCGTTCTTGACCCAAAACGTAAATGAGGAAACTGTTTATATTTTTCAAAAATAATTGTCGCAGCTGAAAAATCTGAAACTTTTTTCTGGTGCTAAGGAAGGTTATTCCTATCACCAAAAAAATAATCAGGCATTTCTAAAATTTTCATCCATTCCCCATTGCTACAAATCCCATAATTTATCTATTTTTTTTATTATTATGTAATCTTGAATAATGCTTGTGTAGATTTTTGCCTAAAATTTAAAGCCAACTCCTCCTACTTGGAAGAAAATTAAACTTTTTCAAAACCAAATTATTCAAATTTACTGTTTCGCCCAACTTTAATTGACTGTACTGAAAAAAAAATGTACTACGCTAGTTTGGCAAGTAACATGAAAAATTGGCGCATTTAATAAGGATTCAAAAATGGTGTAACACTTGCTAGATTACGTTTTCAATAATTGGTCAAGTTTTTTTTTGTAAATAGCCTCGGTTTTTACACAAAATGTCCATACTTCCTTAAAATGACTTTAGCTTACCTAAAACTTTGCTAAACTCCGTTTCTAGTTCGATAGAGACGGAGAGAGTCATTTTAAGTGTGAGCGAGATAAGAAATCGAAATTTCTCGTAATTTAAGAGCAAGGTTATGATAGTGACTCAAATGAAAAAGTCAGGACCAGTTTTCTCATCTTAGAAAAAAAAACAAATTATCAGATTTTTTTATTTTTATTACAATAAATGTTCAAACTGCCTTCCTTCGACGGCAATGCACGCACGACATCTTCTTAAAAAAGATCTGGTTATTTTCCGGGCAAATCTTCCCCTATTTACAAAGTCAACGGCTTCCGTTATTCTTTCCCGCAACTCGGCTAAATTCTCTATTGTTTTTGAGTACACTTTCTCTTTTACCGCTCCCCAGTAAAAAAAATCTAGGGGATTTAAATCAGGCGAACGGGGTGGCTACAAGATTGTCCCACCGCGCCCTATCGACCTGAGCGGGTATTCTTCATCAAGATGTTCTCTTACTAAACGGGCATAATGCGCTGGGCATCCATCTTGCTGGAACCACATTTCCCTGTAAACGTTCAGTGGCACGTCTTCTAATAAATATAAAATCCAAATAAACTGCGCCATTCAAAATCTCTGGCAGCTCAAAAGGTCCAATTATTTTGCCATTTAGTATCCCGGTCCACATGTTTACTTTAAATCGATACTGTGAGTTATCTTGCCTCATCAAATTTGGATTTTCTACATGCCACTCGTGCAAATTGTGCAAATTCATGTAGCCATCTTTTTTAAATGTTGACTCATCGGTCCATAACATCTTCTCTAAGAATCGAGGGTCTTCTCTGTGCCTTTCTAGCATCCTTTGGCAAAACGCAACTCTAGGAGCGTAATCCCGTGGCAGTAATGATTGTACTCGCTGTACATGATACGGGTGGAACTCGTTCTTTTTTAAGATTCGGTGGGCGGTACTCTTAGATACACCTGTGCTTGTTTCGATTCCACGTACAGAAGCACTTGGGTCTTCTTGGACTGCTTGTAGTACGACGTCTTCGTACGGATTACGATGTCTTCCTTCACCATGTACTTGGTTAGGGAATCGTCCCTCTGATAGTGAACGGTGCACATTAATAAAAACTCGATGATCTGGGTGACGATTGTTCGGGTACCTCTCACGATAAAGTCTAGCGGCTGCATTGGCATTGCATCTGCATTCCCCATAAACGAGGTGCATGTTCGCATATTCCAATGCAGTGTACACAGTGGCCTCCTAAAAAGGCCAGATAAATATTAATATTTTTAACATCTTTATTTAGGTTCACTTACATTTGCTTTAAAATATTCAATATAAATAAAATAAAAAAGACGATGAATGGATAATTTAATTCTTTATAATTACTTCCGGGTGGAAAGTTTGTTGGATTCTTGAATAAAGCATCTTAGAATAACGTTTTAGAATGAAATAAACAAAAAAATAACGCTATTATAAATTAATGTTTTTCGCAACCGGCCTTTTTTTCTGGAGTATTAGGCGTAATTTTGCCTGGAGTATTAGGCGTAATTTAAAACAGTTTCCGACTCGTAGTTTTTTGGTTTTTAAATATTCTTTATTTCAATTATAACAAATACAAATGTACAAGGTACTTAACTGTAACATTATAACAGTTAAACACAAATCATAACTTAGCTTGCTACTTTCTCAGACAGCAACGCCTATACTATAAAGTTTATTTTGCATAAATAATTTAAGTATGCTAGTTTGACATATTGTTTTTTTATAACCACGTTATCTATATTATCTTATTTTTTATGAAATTATTAGATGTGTGTTCATTTACTACATCAGCTAAACTGCAGTGCTTTAGAATTCGATTGTATATGAAATGGTGCAGGAATGTTTCCAATCGACGCGCAAATTGGCTATTTTCCTAAAAAAATTATATGTAGTCCGTCAGATTATCAAAAAATATTGGAAACGTATTTTTTTGTTTGTCAATTAAGATATAGCCTGTTAAAGTTCCGCGTGACATCACATTATGCTGAAAATTGTACGTAATACAAAACAATATTTACAAAAAAAATATTTTTATGGGAAAAAAATTGGTGTAACACCAAAACGTCACACGAATGACACAAAAACGTCAAACAAACGAAGCAAAATTGGGGGTTAGGAAGCAAATAAAAAAATACCGTGAGGAATTTTAATATTCGAATATGCCTAGAAGATTACCTATTTATTTCACCACCCAACTATGTAAAAACAGCAGTTAAAAACAAAGAAATTACCTAATTAAGACAACACAAAATTGTATCTTAAATATTCTTTTTCAATCTTCGTACCACAATATTATCGACACAATGCGCTTCTGTTGGTTTATTTTTTATGTTATCCGTAACATAAAAATGTTACGGATGCAGTATTATCTGCAATAAAACGCAAAATGTAGCGTTACACAGCTGACGTAACACAAAGGAACGAAATCCTTCCCCGAACTTTGATACAAGATATTGATATAAAATATTTGTTGTAGAGGCCTGACAAACAATTTCCTTGATGTTTTACATGGTGTTAAACAGACCACAAGCTAATTTCATGGCCAGAGGTTTTTACATCAAAGTTATGATTTTTTTAATACTGTGCTTTACACAAAAGTCAGATAAAATTTGTATGGGAGCAGAATTTAAATTTTTTCGTCAATGCATTTTTTAAATATTTTTATCAATGTTATAATATAAAATTGTACAAATCCTATTAAACTATGAACAAAACTACGTGAAATCGTATCTGGAATACATGTTACTTCAATACTTATTTTTTTATAGAATTTTGAGGTATGAGGACATTTCAAATTTTCGAATGTACAATTTTTTTGCAATTCACTCATATAGTAAACTTGAATAACTCTAAATTAAATATTTGGTAGGGATATGAGGCTAGGTGGACTTGTGCAACATTGTCTCCCAATATTTTGTCACAGGAAAGTGTCAACGCAGCTGTCCCACATCCGGCTGCAGCACCCGGGCGCCTGCGTGCGGTGCGCGCTGTGCGGGGAGCCCTTCGTGGGCGCCCTGGGGCTGCGCCAGCACACGCGGCGCCGCCACGCGCAGGTACACCGGGCGACCGTCTACGTCTACTCGTATACTTGACATTTTTTGAACTGAGCCGATCTACTTGTCTTCAAAACAATAGCATTCAAGTTAAACAATACGATTGTGTGCCAAACTTTGCAAAAAAGAGGTTACCGCCACATAAAATGTTCATTGAACAATGAACTCTATCGGCTTATTCAATAGATTCGAAATGGACTAAAAGGTTTAAAAAAAACCCCGCTCACAGCGAGCCAGGTATAAACAAGGAATTTTCCTTCATTGTTTGTTGGCACGCGTCGACCACACAATCGTATTGTTTAACTTGAATGCTATTGTTTTGAAGACAAGTAGATTGGCTCAGTTCAAAAAATTTTAACTATAACTACTACGTTACGTTAGTAACTACCGATGTCTAACTACTCACTTGCTTGTGGCAGTTGTGGCACCACCCCAGTTGTCAACTTCGCGAAGGGTTCCGTACCAGTATCTATAAAAAAGAGAAAAAAGTCACGTTTGTTGCATGGGAGCCCCCTTAAATATTTATATTATTCTGTTTTTTAGTATTCGTTGCTATAGCGGCAACAGAAATACATCATCTGTGAAAATTTCAACTGTCTAACTATCACGCTTCATGAGATACAGCCTGGTGACAGACGGACGGACGGACAGCGGACCCTTTAGGTACGGAACCCTAAAAAAGCAATTTATGCTACCTTTTTAGGGTTTCGTAGCCAAAATGGCAAAAACGGAACCCTTAAAGTTTCGTCATGTCCGTCTGTCCGTATGTCACAGGCATTTTACTCGAAAAGTATAAGGTGTATTTGAATAAAATTTTGAGGATAGGTGTACGAGGGTGGATCAAAAAGTACCCGTGTTAGAAATGAAGACGCATATATTTTTTAAAAGTTTTATTTTATTTTTCAACATAATCTCCTTCTAGGTCCTTACACTTTTCCCAGCGTTTCGGCCACTTCTTTAACCCCTCCAAAAAGTAGGATTTGTCAAACCCTTCAAAATACGCTTCTGTTTCAGCTATAACCTCCTCGTTTGACCTGAATTTCTTTCCCCCGAGCCATGTTTTCATATTGGGGAACAGAAAAAAGTCACAGGGAGCCAGATCCGGCGAGTAAGGCGGGTGTGGCAGCAATTCGTAACGTAGTTGGGTTAATTTGGCAGTGACAATTTTGGATGAATGTGCTGGTGCATTGTCATGATGGAACAACACTTTCTTCTTTGCCAAATGGGGCCGTGTCTCCTTTTTTTTTTCATCAAACCGATCCAATAACTCACTATAGTACGGCCCTGTGATAGTTTTCCCTTTTTGTAAAAAATCTATAAGGATTATTCCCTTACTATCCCAAAAAATCGTGGCCATGACTTTACCGGCTGATGGGACCGTTTTCGCCTTCTTTGGGGCAGATTTATTATATAGATCGTTAGAAAAAATCCATTGTTTAGACTGCCGCTTGGTCTCAGGTGTATAGTAATGGATCCAGGTTTCATCAACAGTAACGACACGACGGAAAAACTCCTGCGGATTTCGCTCGAACAAGCCCAAAGACTCCTTCGACATTGACAGCCGTAACCGCTTATTTTCATCCGTGAGCAATCGCGGCACCCATCGGGCGGACACTTTTTTCATATTTAATTTATCGTGTATTATATTAATTGCTGTTCCGTACGACACCCCTACAGCCCCTGCTAATTCACGCACTTTGGTACGTCGATCGGTGACCATTATGTTTTTTACCTTTTGCACGACTTCTTCTGTAACCACGTCTGCCGGGCGCCCTGGGCGGTCCTCGTCGAAAACAGATGTACGACCTCGTTTAAATTCATTATACCAATATCTCACGGTTGTCATAGACGGCGAAAGACCTACGTAGACAGCATCTAACTTAACTTTTATTTGTTCGCATGTTTTTCCATCCAAAAATAAGAAGCGAATTACGGAACGATATTGCTCTTTCTCCATTTTGTACGAAAAACAAAACAAGTCTTACAAAATTTGCCGCCAGAAAAAAAAACTGAACCATAGACAATTGCCAGTTTTCATTTTTTTATTTGATAAGGTCAATACTACACGACGGTAATGCCAACTTTCCTAAGTAACGCCACCTGCCATCAAACATGGGTACTATTTGATCCACCCTCGTATTTTGTTAGCCGCTACATAGCACATACGTAGATTTGACCGATTTAGGCGGCCATAAGTCGAAATATTGAAAATCACCATACGGTTAAACCATCGACTTCCTTATCTACCTGACATTCCAGGGCACCCACCCCCACCCCTTTTGAGTCATAAGATAACGTTTGCGCCGATCTACAGTCAATCAAAAATAGGTCGTAACTTTTAGTGTACGTAACAGTTCTCGGTGCCTTCAATTTACTGAGTGTTATAAATTGCAACAAAAAAAAACAGTGTTCTCCAGTGTAGTGAAAGTAATGGATTCTGATAATTCAGGTAAGAATCTGTCAATATAACTTAAAAAGTTGATATTTTTTATTAGTTTACTGTATATAACTAGCATTCTAACGTAACACCTTTTTTTAAGCTACTTTTCTTAAATTTTACGTTTTGAATGCAATAATGAAATATTTCCAAGGTCTTCCAAGATATTATTGATATTACAATAATTATGGCACATATTCAATATTATATTAACAATAACAGTTTCTGCCAAAACGTGCCTATAGCCAAATAAGGGTCAATCGAAGTTGTCAGGGTAAAAACTCTAAAAACCGTTCATAATTTTTTTTTATTAGTAATTAGTTGTTTTTTTCTGTCTTTTAGTTGAGACGCTTTTAAATTTGTTCGAAAAGATGAAAGATCAGAATTTCCCAAATTTGAGTGAAAAACTGAACCATTAAGAAAAATTCCTTTTTGAGTATTATGGATTCACCGAAGACAGTAAAAAGAGCCTTAAACATAAATTTTCCAAGTTTAAATCACAAATGAAAGATAGATGGATAAAAGCACAAAGTACTGAAGAAGTATTCCTGAAAAATTATCAGACATGGCTGGAAGGAACTATTGAAATTCCAATTGAAACATCTAATCGGCATTGATATCCATGTAAATCATATAGACTATATTAAATATTGACAGTAATTTAATTATAGTATGTTTTTATTTATTTATCAATATTTTTATGTAAAATAGATACCGTTTTTACCTTTTTCTTTTTTTTAAGTATCATTTTTAAGTTTTTTTGTATATTTTTAAAAATAATAATTGAATTAAATTAAATACAACGTATTTAAATTATATACCCCAATTTAAATTATATTAGAAGCAAAAATGTTTTTGGCCGCCTAAATCGGTCAAATCTACGTATGTGCATAGTGACATTAAATGACTAAAACCATATTTTTTTAGGGGTGCACTCCATACATTTAACTGCAAGTCAAAAAAAAACATTGTAAGTCCACGTGTGTCACATCAATTGATAGGCCTTTCAAAATAAATATAAGGTTTCTTAGCATTTTTTTGATTAAGTGAATAGATTCCGAGATAATTGCCCCGAAAATCACAAAAATTGTCCCCCTCCCCCCTCTAGTTCTTGAACGGTGTATTCAAAAGATATGAAAAAATCTTTCACCGAAAATTATTTTGAAATGAAATGAAATGAAATATTTATTTGCGGAATACGGGTCACATTATGTTGGTACAAATAAACGTTACAGTCCGCCGTACTCTACTTAAATAAGCATGCAAAATAATAGCCTTTATTTTGCTGTCGGTTAAGAACAAACAAAATAGAAGGATCACTTATTACTAGTTTTTTATGTTTAGAAATTCATTAACAGAGTAGACACAACATCGTTTGAACAACATCGGTTCAAAGGTTTTCAAGATATTGCTGAAAAACTACCTTCCCTACAGCAAACGAAAAAACCATAGTAGGCCAACTCCCTACAAACTCCTACCCAAGTACGTGCCCAAAACCCGGTATGCGCATGTGTGCGCATGTTCGAACTAAACGGCTGCTTGGCATCCTTTTGACACCCCGCCCCTGCGTCCGCATACGTCCGCATAATGGCAATGTGCATCCTTTTTGTGGGACCACTTTTCGGCGCTACTAAGGCTCCTATGGTTTTTTCGTTCGCTGCTTCCCTATAGAAAAGGACGTAAGTGCCGTAAGATTTCTGTGACGATATGACCTTTTTAATAGGCACGGAACCCTACGTTGTGTGAACACGCACTTGGTCGGTTTTTTTTTTAATCCGAAATCAAGTGAGCGGAAGTGTGAGCTCTGGTCCGTCTAATAAGCAAACCCCGGACCACGGGAGCAAAAATACACTTGTCACTAGTGCTTAGTTAAATATCGACTATTCTATCGACATCCATACGAACAAATTATTGAATCAGAAATTTATAGATCAAACTTATTATCTTACATGTGAGGTTGTTACACAATATTAGGTACATCAGGTAAGTATAGATACCATTTCAGTCAACTGTTTGTTTGTTTGTTTTCAAATGATCTTTATTTCAAATATGCATATAATTTTACAAGGTAATTAACTGTAACAATTATCAGTTATTTACAAGTAATAATAAAATGTATAAATACTTTATCAGGCTTAAACACCTTTGAAAGTTTACGACATCTGTTTGTTAAGTAATACTATTTTAACATAATTTTATCAAATTTACAAGATTTCAGTCAACTAATTACATTGGTACTATAACTATATCATACTCACGGGAATGATCGTAAAATAGATAAAGTGAATGACAGTCATAAATAGTTTAAAATCAGAAAATTTAGAAAAAATGATAATTGTATATTACGAAAACTATATAAAAAAATACTGAAAAAATACAAACATTTCGTTTTAATTTTATTATCAACAATTATTAATACTTCTGCATATCATAGCGGTAGTCCAGTAGGTACAGTCGCCCACACTCCTAACTGACCATTCGTGAACCTTATATCAGTGACATAAGGTTCACAAATGGTCAGTTAGGAGTGTGGGCGACTGTACATCGTGCTTTTTATCGACATCGATGTATATGATATAAAATGTGTGTCCTCGCACTATAAAGCTGTCAACGCATTTTTGCTCCCGTCATCCGGGGTTTGCTAATAAGTGGTAAGGGTCGTTCTTCTTTTCGACCGACAATAGCCTGTCCTTCGTCTTATTACGGCATCTCATTTGAGTAATGATGTTTACGGTTTTATAATGTTCGAATGAACGTCCATATTATTTTATTAATTAGTGATATCTAATATTTCACTTTCTCTAACTAGCATTTTTTTTTAATGTTTTTTTTTTCGTAGAATGCCGTGACAGAGTGGTAAACCAAAATGTTGTCCCCACTGAAAGAGTCCACTTTGTCACATGTTTTTTTTTAGAAACCAACCGTAAATAAATATTTATATTGGCCAGAAAGGAAACTTTAATTAGTTCCAATGAAGAACCCTATGCATTTTTTTTTAATCGCACTTCAAAACCACAATTTTCGATAGTTCAAAAACCAAAAAAACAGAAAAACCTCGGATCATTGTCGGTAAAAAAGAAGAACGACCCGGTTGAGCTTTCTCGACTCGCGTCGCGGTGCGGCGTCAGTTGCGCTAGCCCCGCTGTAGGTACATCGTGCTTTTTATCGACATCGATGTATATGATATAAAATGTGTGTCCTCGCACTATAAAGCTGTCAACGCATTTTTGCTCCCGTCATCCGGGGTTTGCTAATAAGTGGTAAATATTAAAAAAAATATCTACAGGTGACAAAAAACGAAGAGTGTGCCGAGCGGCGCGACCAGTTCCGCGACGCGGAAGCGTTCCGCCGGCACTCTGCCGCGGACCTCACACACTCGTCGCTCCGGTAATTACTAATTACAGTCAAGTTTAAACATATAGGTGTATTAACCTTTCGGTACATATTTATGCGAGGGTTAAATCGATATATACAGGGTGACTCCTAAGTGGTGAACCCAATTTTTTTTTTCTTATCTTTACATTTAGTTAAAGCACCCGTACGTAATACTATGCAAAAATATTTAAAGGTATTCTGTAATAATTAATCTGATAATGGTTTGATAGAAATTACATCACAAATCAAACAAACACGAGGTAAAACCCTACTCCTGCAATATGTGCAATAAACTCGCACAATACATGAACTTCTAGTACTTGTAGTTCTTTGTCAATTACCCGTAGCACAGTTTTTTTGCGCCATTTATATATTGACACTCTTAAGCTGATAGATTTGAAAATGAAAGTCGCCAGGAAGACGACTTAAAAAGACGCAAACGAATCCACACGGGTTAAAAGTTAAAACCCTACTCCTGCAACACATGAAATGAAACTCCTAGTCCTGCGATATCTGCAATAGAAAGTTTTTCATTAGCACAGCTTTATGGCGACATTTGAGTACTGAGAACAGTCTTCACCTGTGAGAATATAGAAAGAAATGTACTTAAAAAGATGTCCTTATAGAATACTAAGGCATGTGAAAAATCCTACTCTTGCGATATATGCAATTAATTTCTACAAATAGCTTATTTTATTTTTTTTATACTCCGACGGTGGCAAAGAGGCATGCCTGAGATCTGAGAGAGTATCTTCAGCATCTTCAGCTGTGAGGGTTGTAACAAAAAAATGAATTCATCAATAAAAAAAAATATTCATAGTTACTAAAGACTAGGAGCTTATTATTAGAGGCAAATAACACGTGCCTGAGCTAGGATACCCTGTGTTTCAGGCAAAAAAGGACTAACAATTGAATATGTTATTCACATGCAAAAAATAATAATACAATATAATTCTTATTGAATATAGTACAATTAATTAGGAGTTTATAACCTATGCGGTATAAAATATAGAACAAAAATTATATTAGAACGATAAATAACTTCTCTGTATCGTCATAATACATATTTAGTAGGGCTTCTCGTAGCGTTGATTTACATTTCATGTAGTTTAGGGAATATAGATCTAGCCGAGCATTAAGTCTATTGTAAAGAAGTGGACCTAGGAAAAGAAAAAATCTAGAAGGGATTTTTTTCCCAAACAAAAAAACCTCTAGTCCTGCGATATATGCAATAAAAAGTGTTCCACAAGCACAGCTTTCTTGCGAATATTAAGTACCTACTCGCACTGAAGAGAGTCTGCATCTGTGAAACAAGATCCTCCTAGAGCTTTTCCCGGTTGTGCCCTAAAGGAGCCCGGGGTCCGCTTTGGCACCTGATCACTTCTTGGGATTCAATCTGTGAAAAAAGATATCCTAAAGATATTTAAATGATTACTTTACACTGGTCATTCATCTTTATTACAAGCTTTCTAACTTACAATGTATGTAACTATGTTTGTTCGGGTGGAATCTTGCAACTCAATTTTGAAGCAGATATCTTCAACCGATTGAGCTGAAATTTTGGGTTTAAATATAGTTTAGATTTAGATGACAATTCAATATTATGGTACCATCGAGCTGACCGGAGACAGAAGGTAGCCATGGGAATTCAGGACTTAACAGATTTAATACCGCCAACAAACTGTTATACAGTTTGGCGGTGCCTTAAATTGTTATATAAAGAATTGTATAATAGGCTTAACCACTAACTATAAATCGGTTGGGTTACAGTTTCTAATTATGAATAATTATATAGAGATAGCAAAAAATAAAACTGTTTATCAAAATAATTATCACGTGTCGGTAAACACCAATCAGAAAGAGTTACGTCACGCCGTGCAAAACATTATACTGTTGTCGTTGACGTTTTCATATGCCGCCTCCACCCTCTACATGTTTGGTGTTTGCCGCAAACACTAAACATGTGCCAAACACCGACGACAATCAGTACAATCACTCCACACAAACACGGCATCCCTAGGCTTGGCGAACGTGCTATATTCCTTTAATTTCTGCACAAAAACCGACACCGACGCCGATCACTGGCAAACATAAACAAAAACAGGCGAGCACGCTTGTGTTTGACTGTTTGTTATTCGCCGTTTGCCAAGCATGTGCATAGATATGTCATTGTCACTGATACAATTTAACAGTTTATTCTTATTTATTTCATGAAAGCAAGCATATACTTGAGTAAAATGTATTCGTCTTGGGTTACATTTAGATTACAAAGATTATGTTGTGCAAAATACTTACATCAAAATGATCTTCACAAAAATACATTCTTGTAATTGTTGATAAACAATTAATACCATCCCTCCTTGCAAGTTTTAGCCACCTTTTCCGCATTTGTGGATTGTTCGGAACATATATAAATATTTTTTCTGGAGTTTTTAAGCTTGTGCTTTTACACTGGGGCACTATACAGTACTTGTAATACGAAGGATTCATTTTTAATTAAATAATTCTAACAATCGTCGTACAGAGTATTGTTTGTTTCGCACGGCGTGACGTCATTCAAGACGCCATGACAGTCTTGAGTGTTTTCGAGGGAAATCTAAATTGGTTTTTTTAAATGCAAAATACTAATTGTAAATGTACGATTATATTTAAAATAATAACTTTCCGGGGTAAAATACACATTAAGGTATATTATTAACCACTTTGTAAAATTTACGCAACAAGCCTATTGTGGAACACTAAAAATGACATTTTTAATACAGTTGCTCAAAAAGTGCTACTTTTCGTAGCTGTTTAGCGTGCGGAAAGTTGGTTTTCGCGCACTAGTGCTTTTTACTTTTCCTTGTACAAATTGTACCATTAATTTTTATGTTAATAAAAAAAAATAAGATAGAACTGTATTAAACTGCATTTAAACTGTATTAAACTTCATTTGTATTTCAATGATGTTACAGAATGAATAATATAAAAGTCTCAAATTCCTTACTTGTGGTTTTTCTTATTTTTTCGCGACTGTATTAAAAAACGTCGTTCGATATACGTGCGGAAATGTCATTCTTCACTCGTCCCGAGTCTTGCCACTCGCCTACGGCTCGTGGCAAGATATCTCGCTGCTCGTTGCGTAATGACATACTTTCCGCGCTAGCATCGAAATATACTATTATGACAGAAACTTATTTTTAGTCTAGAACTCTAGTTGTGGTTGTGACGTGATTGTTGCAGCGCGAGCGCAGAGCGCGGCGACAGCGTCGAGTCGGCGCAGGCGCGTCGGGGCCACTCGGAGGCGCCCGCGCAGTGCCACGCGGTGAGTCTACGACCCGCATCTTACAGCCACGAGGGGCCGCCTCTAAACGCAGCCACTATAATACAGCCCCCCTATTCTGTAACTTGTTTTTCATCACACTTGCTCGTAAATGTGTATGTATGTTTATATATAGAGGTATTTATGTACGTTTATTTCTATAATTATTTTGATTTTTGATTAATAATAATCTCTGCACCACCTACTGCACAATCTAGTTTTATCTCTTTCTCCGATACCCAAAGGTTGTCTGGAAGAGATCGCTCTTCAGCGATAAGACCGCCTGTTGTCTACCTCTACCTACATGATGTTATTGTATTGTTTCTCTCTGTAACTGCTTTGTTTGTGTGAGGTGTGCAATAAAGAGTATTGTATTGTAAATGGTGTTATTCCATGCCTGTATACAGAAGTGAGTTATTATTATTATTTATTCAGATAACTTAGATCCAATGGTAATAGGTAAATACAAAATCTTACAAAACTATTGTTAAAACTAAACACTACATTATAAAGAGCTTAAACATAAAATTATTTACAATGCACAATGCCTGTCACCAACTTGATGAGTGCCAATCTATTTTCGATTGGCAATCATCAAATTGCTGACACGAAGATATACGGGGGAATCAGGTTTTGAAGCAAACATTCCCAGAATTCTATTGGAGCTGCTCCGCATTCTACGCACCAGCGATGCGGTTCTCTTCCGTAAAATATGGCGAGTTTGTATTCCCTAGGGAGTAAAAAGGTTAATGTTAAAGAAAGAAAAAAAGAAAGAAGACATTTATTCACTACACAAAAGACACAGAGATAAAGGGAGTAGACATACAATACAATTGACACATTGTGTGTGTCTTCGCGGCAGTGAAACGGTCGCTGTCTCAGCATTGTGCCGAGGTGATGTTCCAAGAAATGTCACTGTCACAGTGAAAGCTACTATTGTCAGTATCCAGTCACCTTATTATGATTATACCTAGATATTTTTCTAGCAGGAACAACATTTGTTTAGTGCTTGCCACAATAAAAATATCGACAATCCTGTTATCGATGAGTACATAATACTTCAACGACAATACGTACATACAACCACAGACATATATTGGCTATCTACCTAGACGCCGCGTGCACCTACACTGTAACCATGTACAGAGACACAGATTTTTTTTGGGACCAAAAATGGGTTTGGGAAAAACTACATGTTGTGACATTCTGCGTCGATTTTAAAGACAATTTCGGTGTCTGTGTGTGTGTTATGGAGTGACTTCGGGGATAATTAATTCAGTGACACGAAGAAAGAAAGTTACGAAAGTATTGCAAATTGTTTTCTGAAGTATGTAAAATATAAATAAATTGATAGTTTTGTTATTATTATCAATTTTTTAACGCACCCTATTACCCTATATATATTTGTATTTATTTACCTCTATGACGTTGAAGTGGTACTTATCGATAACAGGGCTGTCGATGTTTTTATTTTGTCAATCACTTACAATAAGTCGTTCGTGCTAGAAAAATATCTAGGTATAATTATGATAATACGAAATATAATCAGAATTTATGTAGGTAGTATTTATCAGATTTTGAATGAATAAATTAACTCAATAATTCTAAAAGAAACATTCGCCCGCTCCAGACGGACGATTCCGACAATGAAGTGAGGAGTAAAAAATTAATGGCCGCCAGAACTTCACCATACCCACACTAATTGTATTTTTTAATTGATATACCAAAGATATTATATAATAATATACAACAAATCTATCTTCAGACGATACTATTTTTGCGTCACAACCACGGACCTAAGATACTCGGGACAAGCTATGGTAATAATAATACCACGTCCGAGCGAGATGGTAGCATACAAATCTCGATAAGTGTGACAGAAAAGGAAATATCATTCGTTGTCCTTGTCATAGTTCCACTTTTTTGTGTTTGCCACAACTGATTTAGTATGAAGTTATGGTCAATAAATCACTACCCACCCAAATTAAGCAGATTGTTTATGGTAAGCGATCAGCCATTTTAAGACCAGTTCTTAATTTAGCTGTCCCGAGTATCTTAGGTCCATGGTCACAACAGAGGGGCTACCGCGAAACGAAATTCGTTTTCGTTCGTGTATCTCCCTCTTTGTCGCTCGAACTAGCAAGTGCGACAGAGACGGAGATACCCGAACGAAAACGAATATCGTTTCGCGGTAGGCCCTCTGATACCGAATGTGGTTGACACCCGAAGTATTGCCATTGTAATGTAAACATTTCTACTACAAAACAGTTTTAGTTAAAAATAAAATCATAATTCTTCTATAAGTATGTTTATTTAGACAATGTTTTTAAATTGTATCTTTGAAATTACTTACGTGCATTTTTTCAACAAGAGTAAGTTTACTATTGATGGAATGTTTCAGATGGAATTTAACTATGGTTCCGGCTATAAATGTTATTGGATCGTTGACCATCTTAATTAAGTCAAATAAATATAATTCATAGAGAGACGGGTGGGTGGGTCTGGCGCCCGATTGATGGTGCAAAATTCAATTAAAAAACATGCTGGGGGCTCCCGTTCCCCCCTGGCAATCAGGCCTAGACACGCCAATGCAAATAGGGTATACGCATCTTCATTGCGAAAATCAAAAGTATAATCCAGAGGAATATCAACTGTAGCATTAAAACTTTCTTACGATTTTTTTTCTGTTGTTATTGGCATTTGAAATCTGCACGCGCCGGCACCCACCGATAACGCGCTATATTAAAGGGGCATAGACTATGACGTCACAATCCATATTCTCGGCGAGTTTACTATGGAGTTAGTCATTCTTGTGTAATTAAATTATCTCCTTAAAATTTGCGTTTAAATCTATACTTGTTACACAAAATATCATTTCTAATTCAATATTCTGTCTTACTGTTATGTAATTTTATCGAACAAATATTTTAAAACAATTGAGTGATTTTAAGATACTAGTACATTTCGATGCTAGTGCGGAAAGTATGTCATTACGTCACGAGTACCGAGATATATTGCCACGAGCCGTAGGCAAGTGGCAATACTCGGGACGAGTGAAGAATGACATTTCCACACGTGTATCGAACGACGATTTTTAATAGAGTTGCGAAAAAATAAGAAAAATAACAAGTAAGGAATTCTAAACTTTTATATTATTCATTCTGTACTTCGTCATTGTAATACAGTCGAAAAAAAATTAAGTTTAATACAGTTTAAATACAGTTTAATGCAGTTCTATCCTTTTTATTTTTTATTGACATAATAATTAATGGTACACTTTGTACAAGGAAAAGTAAAAAGCACTAGTGCGCGAAAACCAACTTTCCGCACGCCAAACAGCTACGTAAAGTAGCACTTTTTGAGCAACTGTATTAAAAAATAGTTTTTTGTAATATATCGATTGAATGCAATTTATTCAGAATTGAAGTCCCGTGCATATTCCCTATTCGAAACGAGATAAGCTCTGCCAATGAATGCGTGCGCAGTGTTCGGCGTGGTTCTCGTCCGCGCGCGCGCGGCTCACGCACTTGGAGCGCGCGCACCTGCGCGAGCCGCGCGCCGCGCCCGCGCCCGCGCCGCGCCGCGCGCGCGCCGCGAGCGCCGCCAAGCCCGCCATGTGCGAACTCTGCGGGAACAAGTACCATGTAAACTCTAACTTATTTATTCTTCAATTTAGACATATCACTGTCAATCCTATCTCATGTATCTTGAGATACATGAGTTACGCGTAACAGGTCTAAATCTGTTTATTTTCCATGCCTTTATCGACCTACATACGCAGTTTTTTTATTTAACTTACCAATTCCTTATACGAGCCTGTCACGTAACTCATGTAACTCCGTTTTTAGGGTTCCGTAGCCAAAATGGCAAAAACGGAACCCTTATAGTTTCGTCATGTCCGTCTGTCCGTCTGTCCGTATGTCACAGGCATTTTACTCGAAAACTATAAAGTGTATTTGAATAAAATTTTGAGGATAGGTGTATTTTGTTAGCCGCTACATAGTTTTGTAATTAAAATGACAAAAAAAATGTTTTTAGGGGTGCACTCCATACATAAAACTAAAAGTCAAATTTTTTTTTTTCATTGTGACCCCCCGTGTGGCACATCAATCGATAGGCCTTTCAAAATAAATATAAGGTTTCTTAGCATTTTTTTTTTGATTAAGTGAATAGGGTCGGAGATAATCGCCCCGAAAGTCACTAAAATTCTGTCCCCCCCCTCTAATTTTTGAACGGTGTATTTTAAAAATATGGAAAAATTCATGGACATAGGGCTTATTAATTTCATTCACCGAAAATTGTTTTGAACAAGATCGGTTCAGAGGTTTTCGAGATATTGCTGAAAAACTGCCTTCCTCAACGAAAAGGACGTAAGTGCCGTAAAATTTCTGTGACGATACGACCTTTTTAATAGGCACGGAACCCTTCGTTTTGCGTGGTCCGACACGCACTTGGCCGGTTTTTACCATAGTAAATCATGGCTAAATACTGTACAATAAAAAAACTTCAAACGGCGTTTTCTCAAAACTATGCTTTTTGAGATACAGTCAGCAGCAGAAGTAGCTAAGCGGGCTGGGTGTTCAAAATAACCTGCACACGACTTTATTCTTAAGAAATTAAGAGTGTGTGTAGGTTATTTTGAACACCCGGCCCGCTTAGCTACTTCTGCTGCTGACTGACATGAGATAGGCTTGACACGGCAGACCACATGCACCTATGAATGTCGATAAACTTTCGACGACCGGTTAGCCTAGTGGGTAGTGACGCTGCCTACGAAGCTGAAGGTCCTGGGTTCGAATCCCGGCAAGGACAAATGTTTGTGTGATGAGCATGAATATTTGTTTCTGAGTCATGGATGTTTTCTATGTATTTAAGTATTTATATCTATTAAATATATCGTCGTTAGTACTCATAATACAAGCCTTATTGAGCTTACTATGGGACTAGTTCGATTTGTGTAAGATTGTCTCCTAATATTTATTTATTTATTTAAAATACCATCGGGTCGGAAAGAAAACCTCTGCCACGACATGAACCGGCGTAAAAAAACTCGGAGAGATATAATTTTTTTGAAACAGTAATATGAACAGTATAATGGGGAAGGGAATGGATGAACATTTTAGAAATGCCTGATTATTTTTTTGGTGATAGGAATAACCTTCCTTAGCACCAGAAAAAAGTTACAGATTTTTCAGCTGCGTCTATAATTTTTGAAATATTAACAGTTTCCTCACTTACATTTTGGGTCAAGAACGGTTAATAGAGACTTACCTTGATCCGTCTCATATTACAAAAAAAATATCTTAAATGTCTGTGGTAAACTGACACTGAGGGCCTACCGCGAAACGATGTTCGTTTTCGTTCGTGTATCACCGTCTCTGTCGCACTTGCATGTTCGAGAGACAGAGAGGGAGATACACGAACGAACACGAACATCGTTTCGCGGTAGCCCCTCTGGTAATGACAAATTTAGCTGCAGCAGCAATATCATTGCCAGTGTCAGTTTACCATAGATATTTAAAAAAAATTGTAATATAGGACGGATCGAGGAAAGTGCCGTCCTTGACCCAAAACGTAAGTGCGGAAACTGTTTATATTTTTCAAAAATCGTAGACGCAGCTGGACAATCTGAAACTTTTTTCTGGTGCTAAGAAAGGTTATTCCTATCACCAAAAAAATTATCAGGCACTTCTGATATTTTCATCCATTCCCCATTGCAATACCACAGTATTATAAAGTTACACTGCCTCAGTAAACAGAACAACAACAACGGCCTTCAACAGATTTGCGTTTGCTTTGCTTGCAGTCCGCCGCCGCGCTCTCGTACCACCGGCGGACTCACACGGGCGAGCGTCCGTTCGCTTGCCCTCGGTGCCCGAAGAGCTTCACACACAATCATACCCTGCAGGTATGACATATGTCACTAGTATATAATTTTTCTCCAAAATGGCCCGCAAAGTGTACATTAGTCGCTACATATTGGAAGGTAAAGTGTATAGTTTCAGGTCAGATCAAAATTAAAAAATAAAAAACATTGCAGGCCGCCTGGAATGTTACATATAAATTCCTTTATTTGTCGAGTACCAAACTTTTTAAAAAGTTGAAACCGGCATATAAAGGACGGCACAGGTCGTATTCAGCCAAGTCAACACGTATTTTTCTGTTGCAAATGCGACATTTTTATTCTATGTGTCTGAAATAGTTAGCGTTTATCGGTGGAAAAATACACTTGCGATTCGGTTTAAGAGGACTATAACAAAAATCACGCGTAATTGTAAGTTTTTATCGTCAAAATTACATACCTTCCATTCGTTTTATCAAATAACAACTAGTTGGATAGGATAGTTTGATTTCTTTATTACAATATTAGCACTACGATTGTTCGATAATATTTTTACTGATTTAGTAATGATTTTTCCTCAGCGGCATGTTTCAGCTAAATCTCGTGAGAGACCTCATTTCGGAGTGGTAATTGGTCAATTCAGTTAAATAGTATGCACAAATAAAAATCTGTTACAATTACAAGTACCCCTGTAGTTTAATCTAAGTAATTAAAAGTTTAATTTTTATGCGTCATGGGCTGAGAAAAAAAATCTGAAACTAATTACATTTTGCACCGAAAACGGTCAAAATCAAGTCATGATTTCTCAAAATCCCTGCATTATCTTTACGTAATTCTGATACAAAAATGATCTCCAGTATCTGTTTATTACAAAACATTTATTGAGTGGATTTAAATCACCATGATTTATTTTTGACGAATTATTAAACAATACCTTATTTTACAACACTACGGCCGCCACTCGAAGACTAACGCTCATACCCGCGCCAGCGCTCGTCGAGGTAGGACCTATGTTCGACGACTCCGCGCAGCTAGCAACGTCGCTATGCGTGACATTTATGCTAGTGTGCGTCAGACGGCGTGTAGCGGCATGAAATATTGTTAATGTGTGCGCGTATAGGACAACAGCATCGACTTGATCGTTCTTTGTTGGAAGTGGAAGTATCTAACTGACTTCATCTAAGATTGGTGTTATTTTTGTTTTTACTTAATTGATTGCTTTATATTAATTGCATAATTGTTATGGATGTCAATCCTATTTTTTTTATATCTACCATGGCGGCGGTAAACGAGCGTACGGCCTGCCCGATGGATTTATATGCACTGATAATAATGATATTTTCAATAAATAAATATTATTATCCTACTAATCCTACTATAATATTACAAATGCGAAAGTTTAGATGTTTGGATGTTTAGATGTTTGTTACTCAATCACGCTTAAACGTCTCAACCGATTTGGATGCAATTTTGCACTAAGATAGTTTATAGCATGTGGGTCGATCACGTAACATTTCTTACGCGTGTTAGGTAGATTTAACTGTCATTTTTCCATATAAAATGTGATATTTAGATCTACCTGACGCACGTACAATGCGTTACGTGATTGACCCTCTGGAATTCATACATCCATACTTATACTTTTTTTAGGGTTCCGTAGCCAAAATGGCAAAAACGGAACCCTTATAGTTTCGTCATGTCCGTCTGTCCGTCTGTCCGTCTGTCCGTATGTCACAGGCATTTTACTCGAAAACTATAAGGTGTATTTGAATAAAATTTTGAGGAAAGGTGTATTTTGTTAGCCGCTACATAGTTTTGTAATTAAATTGACAAAAAAAAATTTTTTAGGGGTGCACTCCATACATAAAACTAAAAGTCAAAAATTTTTTTTTCATTGTGACCCCCCGTGTGGCACATCAATCGATAGGCCTTTCAAAATAAATATAAGGTTTCTTAGCATTTTTTTTGATTAAGTGAATAGAGCCGGAGATAATCGCCCCGAAAGTCACTAAAATTCTGTCCCCCCCCTCTAATTTTTGAACGGTGTATTTTAAAAATATGGAAAAATTCATGGACATAGGGCTTATTAATTTCATTCACCGAAAATTGTTTTGAACAAGATCGGTTCAGAGGTTTTCGAGATATTGCTGAAAAACTGCCTTCCTCAAAGAAAAGGACGTAAGTGCCGTAAAATTTCTGTGACGATACGACCTTTTTAATAGGCACGGAACCCTTCGTTTTGCGTGGTCCGACACGCACTTGGCCGGTTTTTAATATTATAAATGGGAAAGTGTATGTGTTTGTTTGTTTGTCCGTCTTTCACGGCAAAACGGGGCGACGAATTGAGGTGATTTTTTAAGTGGAGATAGTTGAAGGGATGGAGAGTGACATAGGCTACTTTTTGTCTCTTTCTAACCCCCCGCTTCCCTAAAATGGGGGGTGGAAGTTTGTATGGAGCATTCCGCAATTTTCAAGGTAGAAAGCTAAAAATTGGTATGCGGACTATTTGTGACTAACAAAAAAATCGAGCATCATTTTTTTTGGAAATCTGCACCCAACCCCTTAAAAGAGGGGGTGAAATTTCATATGGGGATCCAGATACGTAGTCAACATGTAGAGTCGATATGTAGAGTCGATATGTAGAGTCAATATGTAGAGTCGATATGTAGAGTCGATATGTAGAGTCGATATGTAGAGTCGACATGTAGAGTCGATTTGTTGAGTCGATATGTAGAGTCAATATGTAGTCAATATGTAGAGTCGGTATGTAGAGTCGACATGTAGAGTCGATTTGTAGAGTCGAAATGTAGAGGCGATATGTAGAGTCGATATGTAGTCGATATGTAGAATCGATATGTAGATTCGATATGTAGAGTCTATATTCGATATGTAGAGTCTATGTAGTAAATCTAAATATATAAAAGACGAAACTGGCTGACTGACTGACTGACATCACCGCACAGCTCAAACCGCTGGATCTAGAGATTCCAAATTTGGCACGTAGGTTCCTTATTAGGTCTAAGAGTGCACTAAGAAATATGTATAGATATTTAAGATCTTATGTAACCATGTATTCATTATGAATAAACCATTCATTCATTCATTAAGGAAGGATTCTTCAAAATTCTCCCCCAAAGCAGGTGATATGTGGGTCCAAAGTTTGTATGGGGAAACAAAATAAATAAGACTATTTCATTCAAAATGTCACAGGAGTATTCCTAACAAAAAATTAGTAAATCACATATAATACTAATTTTTTGCACTTTCAGGTTTTTGGGAATTCAACCCCTAAACGGGGGAAATGTGACAATGTCTGAAAATCAACATGGGTATTGTTTCTATGGTTTATTGGGTTGCTGGTCGCTGATTACGAAAACAACAACAATTTTAAAATCCAACGTGGCGGACGTGAAATACCATCCCCCTTGTTGGGGTGCGATGGTCTTGTGTCTAAATATCAATATGGGTGTCGTTTTTATGGTTTTTTGGCATAAAAATGGCATCGATTTTGAAATTCAAGATTGTGGACATGATCAACTCTACATATCGACTCTACATAACGACTCTACATACTACATATCGACTCTACATTTCGACTCTACAAATCGACTCTACATGTCGACTCTACATATCGACTCTATATATCGACTCTACATATTGACTACATATCGACTCTACATATCGACTACATATCGACTCTACATATCGACTCTATATGTCGACTCTACATATCGACTCTACATATCGACTACATATCTGAGCCCCCATATAAAATTTCACCCCCTCTTTTGAAGGGTAGGGTGCAGATTTCAAAAAAAAAATGTTGCAAGATTTTTTTTTAGTCACAAATAGTCCGCATACCAATTTTTAGGTTTGTACCTTGAAAATTGCGGAATGCTCCATACAAACTTCCACCCTCCATTTTAGGGAAGTGGGGGGTTAGAAAGAGACTAAAAGTAGCCTATATCACTCTCCAATTCTCCATCCCTTTAACTATCTCCACTTAAAAAATCACGTCAATTCGTCTCCCCGTTTTGCCGTGAAAGATGGACAAACACACACACACATACACTTTCCCATTTATAATATTAGTATGGATTAATTAAACACTTAATCATATAACAATACCTACAATACGTTTGTATTCTCATTCCCATACATGGCATACTGTGTCCTCACTAATGGCTTCAGCGCTGGATCAACACTATTTCGTCGTCTTTCACAGTGCAGCGAGTAAGACGTGAGACAAATGATAGCGCGAGCGAAATGGCAACGTCGCGGAAAAATTGCGAATTGGCTTAGAGCTCAAATGTTAGAGGGCTCTTAAAAAGAAAAACGGCGGGAAATCATTAATATTTTCACGTTGTGCAAAGATTATTAAAGTTTATTATTCCCCCATTTTTGAGAAAAGCACTATATTGACCTTAGCCGGAATGGCAATTGCAGGCTTCCCGGCCACGGCAATAATGTACTATTTCACGCCACTGTTCGGAAATGTGGCAATAGATGGTCTAAAACCAAGCTGGAAAGTAGGCAAAAGCTGTAGCACCTGAACCACCACGTGGTTGTTATTGTTGGACAGTTTGAACAGCGATTCACCAATCACAGCTCCCCCGGCCCCGCCGCCGGCCCGCGCGCGTCTGGAGGCAGCGCGCGGGCCGGCCCGTCGCGCGCGGTGCCCCCCACACGCGAGCGACCGCGCTAGTGTTTCACATTATGATCTTTAATTCGGAACTTAATTTTGACTTATAATTGTAATTATTTGCAATTTCCTCGCAGTAGGGGTGAAAAGCACTATGTAATGTCTCGACCAAAAGTGCACCTACTTTCTAGCCTTTACAACAATGTACTATAGAACGCTTCCTTAGCTGTCAAGTGAGCAAATATATGTAAACACATCTTTGCATATCTTTGGTGCATATTCCTTATTGTCCTAAAATCGTACACAGGTTTTTTGAAAAACCCACTGGTATAATACGACCCGGAGTTTAAGCCACGATCTCCAGATTGGTGGCTTTTTCTTTATGCTAACGATTTATTCCCGTTATCTTGTCCCTCGTTAGGGGCATAGGGTTCGCTCGGTATTCGGCATATTCGGCACGCTTTTCAATGTTCGTTATTCGGGCGAATAATTCGCTTCAAATGCCGAATATTTACCGAATAATTTCTTTTATATTCATTATTATGTTATACCAGAGATTAATGAGAAAAGGAAGATTACTCACTCCACACATTGGTACAGTCGTCATCAGATATATCGGAGCGGCCAAAGTGCTCACAAATATCTGAACACGTATCTAATGCCTCGACAATAGAGACGTGTTCAGATATTTGTGAGCACTTTGGCCGCTCCGATATATCTGATGGCGACTGTACAAGGCACGCGTAAAGCTTAATATCGTCGCCGGTAGTCAATAATCTTTGTCTATGCGTACATAATATGTTACATTTTAGTTATAAGTCATTTCATGACAACCTGTAAGGGCACACAATAAATTACAATATTAATTCTAGATTAGTAAACCGAGACTTAACCTACTAGATTATTTACATTTAGAGTCATATACAGTCATATATATATATATTGTATTAAAGTTTGTGTGTATTTGTATCACACCTGTATGTTTTTAATTTAAAAAAATATTATGCTTATTTATTGTAACAAGATTTTTACCACTGAAAAATTAGTATGTTCTGGAATAATCTGGCCAAATATTCGGTTCGGCAAAAACTGGACCGAACATCCGCCCGAATATTCGTATTCGGTAAAACCCATATTCGGCGCATCTCTAGACTAGAGGATTCATTGTTTTCGCACCATTAAATTTGATTTTATGTTTGTGTGTGTAGGCGCACATGCGGACGCACACCGGCGAGCGGCCGTACCGCTGCTCGCAGTGCGCGCGCGCATTCCCCACCGCCAACAACCTCGCGCGACACAAAAGGATTGTGAGTCACACTTAAGGGTCAGCTAGACGGTCGCCAACAAGCCCCTCCGACCGAGCGACCTTGGTCGGCACCGACCCTTTTGCAGTATGAAATTTTGCTGCAAACAAATGTCTACACGGTCGGTGCCGACCAAGGTGGCTCGGTCTGAAGGGCTTGTTGGCGAACGTCTAGCAGATCCTTTATCATCAGCCTGTCAATTTCACACGGGCGTATATTTTAACCAGCCATAGTTTTCGACCGTACAAATGATATGAGAAAGCCATTTTGTTAAATATATTAATTAATAAAGAGCTAATATAAAAAATAAGTATGTCCTAGCAGCGTATTACGTCCAAACTAGGGATGTTACGAATATTCGCATTCGCATATGCGAATGGTCCGCATCGTTTTAAACACTCGCATCGATATTCGCATTCGCATCAAACGATGCGAATTTTTTGCGAATGCGAATGTGTGCATGTTGCGTTGAGTTCGCTACGCCGGCCACACGCCACCGTCGAGTCGCACACGCCGCACATGCGCAATGCGCGCAGACCGGTAGATACGTGATTAATTTTGACCAAAATGAAGCATTCGTAGATTTGTACCCCGCTGGTTGTTTGTGATTACTTGATTAGTTCGCCTTGTGTTTTTGGAGTTTTTGTCAAGTTCAGATTTTTCCTTGATATTCGCATTCGCACATTCGCATCCTAAATATTTGCATTCGCATTCGCGAATCTGATAAATCTGACATTCGTGACATCCCTAGTCCAAACTGATTTGACTTAACAAATGTTTTGACATTTATGGGTGTCGTTAA
Organism: Epinotia nisella; assembly: GCA_932294315.1. Classification (NCBI taxonomy): domain Eukaryota; kingdom Metazoa; phylum Arthropoda; class Insecta; order Lepidoptera; family Tortricidae; genus Epinotia; species Epinotia nisella. The sequence continues at coordinate 9,669,850 of OW028698.1, read as the reverse complement.
CAAATGACATTTGGCAAAGTGCCTAAGCAGCAAAAAGCCACTGAAAACGGGAAAAAAAAAACAAATGACATGACGTGTAGTGAATACATTGCGTGCTCAATTATTTTGTATGAAAAAAATGACACAGTTAACGAAATTTATGTAAATTTGGTTGTTTAGGACCGACAGTAATCGTCATCAAAATATTCGCCCGTATGAAATTCACACGCGGATGGTTCCTACTTGTAGCATTGTCTATGCCAACATCTTCGTCAACCATGTGTGACGTGATTTCGGCCCGTGCCGGTGAAAAAATATGTTTGTTTAGCATATAAGAAATAAAAGACGCAAGAAATTACAGACATAATCATAACATGCTAAAAGCAAGCACGGCGTCCTGCAAAATTCTATCCCTATCTTATAACTTCGTACTGCTCATGTCGTCCGCCGCGCTCGGACGTCTGGCGCCAGCTGATGTGTGTGAGCTTCTCTATACTTATTATCAAACGTCGGACTATAGGGGGCAGTTTGAGGGCAAGGTAAGGTTAACAAAAAAATCTTAACTTACGAGTATTATAATGTACCTAGTGTTTGTAACATAGTTAATTAAATTAGTTACCCGTTATCATTTATTCATCTTTAATATGTAAATACTCTTTGAAGTGATGACTGATAGCCCACTGAAGTGGCCACTTAAAAAAGAAATAAATAGCTGACATGCGTCATTATGACTGTTGCTCATACTTATATTTGTTGGTAGAGTGCCGTCTAATCAATAGAAAGATTTGCTTTATTTGTTAATTTGCATATCTATGTATTGCAATGGATACGATACTACCTAACTAACATGCAGCCTTAGAGCCGTGTTCATAGAATTTGACATTGCCCAGTTAACTCATTTGTGTCCTGTTCCTTTCTCACAGCTGCAATTGTGTGAGTGACGGATAAAGCCAAACGAACTTTTTCGCCATTTTGATTTATGTGTAGTCCAAGTACGTTTATAAATAACGCAGTTAGTTGCTATGATATTTGGAATTTTACATTATAAATACTAGGTACCAAATACTAAGTACAAATACTCGAAAGTGAATTGATTGATTTGCGAACCTTACCTATCATTCTGACATGCCACGAAAATGCCCGCTGGAGTCCGACGTATGCTTATTATTTATCTAAGTCATAGTTCACAGTTGAGCTTTATGTCGGCAGGTGCACCTGGGACAGCGCCAATACTCGCGCTGCGCCGTGTGCCGCCGTTGGCTGTCGTCGCCGGCGGCGGCGCGGGCGCACGCGCGCCTTGTGCACGGGGACAGGCTCTAGCGCGCCGGGTCTACAGTGACGTGCTACGTAACAGCTGCATTGTACGGTCGAGGAAAATGAAGGTTTGGCACATGTCAACTGTATTTGAATGACGTTAAGATCCAAAAGTGCTAAACATTCAATTTCCTCCCCCTAGCCCTTAGTCGAGCTCACGGCACAAGTTTGACCATAATTTATGAAGATAATATATTTATGATGTATAAGAGACTGTTTGTTTCTCAATAAATAAATAAATGAATACTTGTTTTATTTTGTATAGGTAGCCATAAAATCATAGTAGCATTTTGAATATGTAATTTCAGTACTATTATTGAAACAGATCGACACAATGAAAAAATTGTGCGACCCAGGCGGTTTCGATCGCTCGAATGCATTGTTTCTCAGAATTTCCGGTTTATAGTTTTTTTCAGTGGTCTGGTGGTGCCTTTATTTCCTTCAAAATAATATATCCGTGTATACTTCAAAAACTACTACGCCCGGGAGCGGCATTTATTCCATATGGCAACATTTTTCGAAACGTCAGATCAAGTGCTGAAGAAATGCACGAAAATGCAGAAAATCCGCGATATGAATCTACCTTTTCATGAATAACAATTTAAATATTATATATAATTTTTTATGGAAAAATGAGATCGGTAAAAGCGGAAAATGGTAGGAAGGAAGGGTTGCTGGCTTGCCGGGTTTGTCTAGCTACTGAAGGAAAGTTAGTCAATATTCACGAAAATGGGCTAGACAACTCATTTGTGGAACTTCTAGGCACCACGGTAAGTTTCTCACGAGTTTAGCAGAGATATATCACTCACATAATTAAGAGGAAACGTAATTTCAGATAAAAATAAGTATTTTTTATGGTCAAATGTTTACGGAAATAAACAATTATTACAATGTTACACAAATCGATCTGGCCACTAAAAAACATAATTATGATTTATTTATTTATTTGGAAATACAATTTATCAACATAAATGTTCAAGACTCAGGAATAAATAAATGTGTATTTGCTCATCACACATATATTTGGGATATGTAGCCAGGATTCGCTTTGTAGGCATAGCCACTGCCAAATAGGCTAATAATAAATAGTACATCATGGAACTATTATCTTTTTAATTCATTTTATAGATTTGCCAATCAGTTTAGCATTTTTCTCAATCTTGCAATCCTTCATTACATAGGAACAGTATCAAAGATTAGATAAATAATCGGAAACCTTTATGATGTATCGTTTCTTTTAATTTTGGGGGTCCTTCCATCCCATTTTAATCCAATGAGATAATAATGTAGGGGGTCCTTCCATCCCATTTTAATCCAGTGAGATAATAATGTAGGGGGTCCTTCCATCCCATTTAATCCAGTGAGATAATAATAATTGGTTATGTGCAATTGCCCCCTCAGTCCATGAGTAAGTATACTGAAGCTGACGGTCCTGGGGTTGAATCTGTGTTGTGTGATGAGATGAGCATGAATATTTGTTTCTTAGTCTTGGATGTTTTCTATGTATCTATTAGGCATTGTTGTCTAGTACCCATAACACAAGCCTCATTGAGCTTAGATCAAACTTCGATTTGTGTAACATATTTATTAATTCCATCTACGGTGGCCTAGTGGTTCAGGCATGCGGCTATCAAACGGCAGTCGTGGGTTCGAATCCCAGCTTGTACCAATGAGAGTTTAGGAACTTATGTACGGAATATCATTTGATATTTTACCGTTAGCTTTTCGGTGGAGGAAAACATCGCGAGGAAACTTGCATACATCTGAGAAGAAATTCAAAGAGGTATGTGAAGTACCCAATCCGCACCGGGCCAGCGTGGGGACTACTGCCCGTTCCCTCTCATCCGTGAGAGTAGGCCTGTGCCCAGCAGTGGGATGTATATAGGCTGATGATAATGTATTTATTCTTGTTTATTAATGGACAAGGGAGAAAGGAGCTCAGTGCAAGAGCAGTTTCACTCTTTATCTGTTAATTTGCTTACGAGTGACACCAGCAGACGTGCTTAATCTAGCCCTCCTTAATAATAATGTATTTGTTTCTAGATGTCAGTATCAGACGGGTTGCCGCAGCATGTGTGCGTGTTCTGCCGGAGGCTCATGGCCAAGTTTGAGGAGTTCCGCGCTCGCAGCTGCCGGGCTCAGGAGCTTCTGCAGCAGTTGCAGAAACATTGTGCTGTGAGTTTAGTGGATACCATGGTGAATCTATAGTGTCACGTAATGTAACACAAACTGCTTACATACACGGTGCCCGTGAGCATTGCGAGAGATTTAAATCACGAATTCCTGAGGCTATAAGGAGTAATAAATGTTATATGAAGTTGGGTCGAATTATGATTTTAATTTTTTTTCTTATTTTCATACACAATAATTGCTAATCTAGTAAAAACGTGTCTTTAGGACGAGCTGTCAAAGTAGATGGTTAAGTCTCGCAACGTCGCAATCATAAAGGTGTTTCATACTGGAGATTTCATTACAACATTTTTACACAAAAATGGAAATATCTCTAAAACCGAACCGAATTTACTCGACGTTAATTAACATTTTTAACTTAAAATATAGTCAGGAATATCCTGTTAAAATCTCTCGCAATGCTTACGGGCGCCGTGTATAATAAGGTCGTGGACTCAAACTTTATTATTAGGTACTCCAAAACTTTCAAATAAAAAAAAATCGTACGAATCGGTTCATAAATGACGGGAGTTCTGAAGTGACAAACATTAAAAATAAAAAATACAACCGAATTGAGAACCTCCTCCCTTTTTTGAAGTTGGTTAAAAAATATGTCCTAATGACGACAATCCGTTTCATATATCTCCAAAAATTACGAAGCAAGCACCGTTTTAATGTTCCTTGTTAAAGGGAGAAAACGCTGGAGGGTCCGTGACGTCACGGACCTCGAACCATATAGTAAATGGCAATTGTTTGCGGAAAAGGTACCTACAGAATATCATCATCATCATCATATCAGCCGCAAGACGTCCACTGCTGGACATAGGCCTCCCCCAAAGAGTGCCAAAGTTATCCCCCCCCCGCGCCCTGCAGAATATACCCCCTCTTAAAGCTTTGGACACAATACAATACAAATACTCTTTATTGCACACCTCACACAAACAAAGCAGTTACAGAGAGAAACAATACAATAACATGGACACTTACAACTTTGGGATTATTTATTCTCTTGTGTTAGATTTTTCTCCATTTGACTGTACAGGGTGGAAAGTTGAGATGCGGCAATTAGGGTAGCTACTAGATCCCTTGCTGCTGCGCGAAAATGCTCTCAGGAGACTTTTACTACCTTTTTAAATGATGTCAATCGACATTCACAGATTTTTGATAAATAGTACAGTCAGCGAGAAAATCGACAGATTTGAGTTTTTTTTTTAATGCCGATCGGTTCCCTTTCTATCAAGGATTAAAATACTCATTCAGACCAACTAAGGTTAGAGTACTAGAACACCCAGAAATCAAAGAAAACGGTTTCCATACAGTTCATAGTGTAATTAATTACTTACAAAGTGAAATTTTCTTTAGCCTAAAGATCATTGAATTGTATGGAGACAGCTACAATTAGGATATTGGAAATGAGATATGTCGATTGTCATCACTTAAAAAGTTAGTAAAAGTCAGCAAGATCTAGTAGCTGCCTTTACTACCTCATCTTAACCTTCCCTTCCACCCTGTATTTTAAACCTTTTACGAAAATAATAAAAAAATATTGGTTGTTTTATTTGGTGTCAATATCTATATGCCTATTTTCAGGTTACAACAAGTATTATTAGCAATATAGACCGCTCCTCCCACCACCTCACATGTCTCACAACTCAAACTAATTCTAACGTCTTTGAATATGAATACCAAGATCCAGTCGTCAAGTACGAAGTGGAAATCAAGCCGAATGACGAAGTCATCGTCAAGTACGAAGATTTAGATGATAATTTAGAGGAAGAGATTGATTATAGTGAGGTAGAGATTAAGAAGCTACGGAGTAAGAGAAAGAGGAAGGTTGGGAATGACATTGCTAGAGAGAAGAAGTTACCTAAAGGTAGGTTTAAATGATAAATATTGAGTATCATATTATATATGTATACTGATGTGCCGACGGAAAGTTTCCTGAATTGCGAAATTTTTCTGCAATTTAACATGGGAAATTTTCCTCATTTTTGTATGTGAATTGAAACTTTCCATTTCCAAATTGGAAATTTCCTTTATTTCTTGTGAAACTTCCCAGAATTTTCCGAGAACTTTTTTGGAAACTTTCCGCAATTTGCACATCCTTATATATGTACATACCTGGGTCGTTCTTCTTTTCGACCGACAATAGCCTGTCCTTCGTCTTATTACGGCATCTCATTTGAGTAATGATGTTTACGGTTTTATAATGTTCGAATGAACGTCCATATTATTTTATTAATTAGTGATATTTAATATTTCACTTTCTCTAACTATCATTTTTTTAAATGTTTTTTTTTTCGTAGAATGCCGTGACAGAGTGGTAAACCAAAATATTGTCCCCACTGAAAGAGTCCACTTTGTCACTGGTTTTTTTTTAGAAACCAACCATAAATAAATATTTATATTGGCCAGAAAGGAAACTTTAATTAGTTCTAATGAAGAAACCTATGCATTTTTTTTTAAATCGAACTTCAAAACCACAATTTTTGATAGTTCAAAAACCAAAAAAACAGAAAAACCTCGGTTCATTGTCGGTAAAAAAGAAGAACGACCCACCTACTCTCGTGTCCGATTTCGGATACGGCGATTGTCAACTTTGGCGTGGATGTCGCTCATGTGGTGTGGTGTGGCGCACGTAGCCGATCTTGTTTACGAACACCCGAGTACACAACGGGTACAGTCGAGTTCTCCAATATCTATACAGACAACCTTTCAAAAATATCTATACATGTGTCTTATGTCAGTAATAATAAAGCCTGTGTTCAGATATTTTTGAAAGGTCGTCTGTATAGATATTGGAGAACTTGACTGTACATGAGCACACCATTCTCAAAATTATAAAAACGGAAAGAAAACTTAGCAACTGACTCAATCTAACTTAGGCCTTCGGAGGCTCTTGGCCAAGATGGGACTATCAGATAGTTTAGACTGTAGAATGTGTGGCGAGGAGGACGAGACTATGGAACACTTACTGTGTGAATCTCATGCCCTTGCCAGATAAAGAATGAATCACTTTGGTAACGGCTACACGCAACCAAAGGAATTCAAGGTGCTTCCGCTGAGCTGCATCATCCGTTTTGTGGAAATGATGGAGCGAGCTTGGGAGTAGCTATAAAGGGGAGCGCAAATGCACAAAAGATCCCACTGAGTCGAAGTGTATCCGAAAGGGCCCTCGTCTAGATAAGATAAGATAGGCTTTCGGAAAGAAAGAGTATTATTAGAGAGGCAAGGCGCAGTGAAACTCCAGAAGCAGCTTGGGGGAAGTACCTCAACATTACAGAACAGCAACTATAATAACAGCACTACTAAACTTGCTCTGTAGGTATGTGGTATTGATGTATAGTACGCGCTGTGTTGAGAGTTTGTGTTTGCCTCTTGACAATGAAACAAGCTGCTTAAATCATTAAAGGATCGGCAATGCGCTTAGAGCTGGCCACACGCTAAAATTCGACCGACCCGGCCGCAGGCATGCAGCTGGGCATGTGGACGCCTCGCCCGAGCGTGTGGACTGGCTCGGGCGAGCATGTGGACAGCTCGCCCGAGCGTGTGGAATGGCTCGGGCGAGCATGTGAACGGCTCGCCCGAGCGTGTGGACTGGCTCGGGCGAGCATGTGGACAGCCCGCCCGAGCGTGTGGACTGTCTCGGGCGAGCATGTGGACGGCTCGCCCGAGCGTGTGGACTGGCTCGGGCGAGCGTGCGTCTGGTGTGGATCCACCCATTGAATTTACAGAAAAGAAAATCAAGAAAATGTTCGACAACGAAGCAGACTTCCCCGCGTTCGAGAGCAAGTACAACATGGAGATAGTCGTGCTGACGTTGGAGCAGCAGCTGGAGAACATGGCCGCCCGGAAGAACTCCTCCAACTACACCAACTCCCCGTACAAGTGCCAGCTGTGCTTCAAGGGGTTCTCCTCGGAGGCCACGTTCAGGAACCACAACTTGAAACACCATGATCCGGTGAGCAACTAGTTACTGGAGTATTAGTATGTATGGACGAGGTAATTGAATGTTTACATGTGCCGTACCTTCATTTTCCTCGACCTATATACATTGTTGTAGGTTAAAAAGGTGGACGTGAGATATCAAGAGCGGAGCTGGAGGCGAAGAACTCAGAGATACGAGTCAAATTTGACTCGTATAACGTTTATGACTTCTTTTATCTTTTTAGCCAAAGTAGTTTAGTAATTATAATAATAAACAAATACGTTATAGAATAACGTATATAAATGAATACCTAGGGCGATATGTGATATCTGGTCCATCAATCTACCCTTACTAGTATTCACTAGAGTTTTTCGAGGAATAGGCGTGTAGGCACTAAATAAAATAATCAATAATGTTGTAGTTTCTCGAAAAAGGATTAAAAATGTAGTCAAATGGAGACAAAAGCAACGAAAGAGGTTAAATAATCACAAAGTTATAAATATCTTCTTCTTCTTCTTTTTTTTTTTTTTGGCGTTCTGGCCAACTGTGTCGGCTCAAATTTGCCAGTATCAAGTATCAAGAGAGCTGCTCATGATCTGTGAACAAACGGACAACACAAACACATAACGACTACCAACCACCACTGTTAAAAATCTAATAGTCTAAAATATTATTGTAAGACTAGCATCACAAACGAGGTGTTATGGGGATTAAATAGGTTAAAGTCTAATGTTATTCTTTTCTACAAACTTGGCAAGTAAACGAAACACTTTTTTGTTTTCGGTAAGACAGATTAAAGAAGCTACATTCATAGGGAGGGGAATCTTTAGTTTTGGCAACATAGAATAGAGATTAAAGGAAGGGGTATTACGAGGGCAGTTGAAAAATATATGATCAATAAAACCGATCTCTTCACCACACTCACACAAAGGGGAATCTCTCAGCTTAAATTTAAAAAGAAGCTCAGGCGAGCAAACCCGTCCCAGACGAAGTCGGATGATGATACTAGTATGTCTTTTGGAGAGAGAACGATTCTTAAAAAACCAAGGACGAGAGGGGATTTTGGGTTGCACGAGTGAATAGAAACATTTTTTGGATGAGTTCCATCGTGACGACCATTTCTTGAACATAATTTTGGCAGGAATGTTCACTAAATCAGGAGGTTGAATTTTATAAAAAGAATCGTGGCCACGGAGAACTGCCTCTTTGGCGGCCTGATCAGCAAGTTCATTACCTAAAATACCGCTATGACTGGGGATCCAGACGAAAGAAATGTCAAGATTTGCTAATTGACATAAAAGGATGGCTTTTTTAATTTGGCAGATAATAAAATTACGGGCACAGTTTTTAAACGGGTGAGTAGAGATAGCTTGGAGAACACTTAAACAGTCAGTAAAAATAACCGTTTTGGAAATTTTCTTTTGAAGAATAAAGTTAACGGTGATCCAGATAGCTAGACTTTCGCCCGAAAAAACTGAGGACTCAGGAGGAAGCTTGTATTTAAGAGAGAGATTAATGTTAGGGCTGACCACAGCACAACCCACACACCCAAGTTCGGCAAGCTTAGAAGCGTCCGTGTAAAAATAAAGATGATTTGGAAAGTTGGAGCAAACAAATTCATTAAAGACAGAATTACAATTAACTGTTTTTTTGGTCACACCAGTGTTAAAGAAAACATTAGGAAAAAGAGGAATGGCGTCATAGGGAATTGAATATAAAGGTAAGGTAAGGGATCTCTGCACCGGAGCTCTAAGTGAAGAAACTTTTTCCAGACTGAGGACAAGGTTAGGTTTAGCTTTATTTCGCCAATAAGGCTTAGAAGAACAAAAGCTCTGCAACAGTTTCAACTTAGGAATCAAAGGGTGGGACGTTAAGCTGACAGCGCGGAATAGGAATCTATCTGCCAAGAATTTACGTCTAAGGTCGAGAGGAGGATCACCACATTCCACCTGTATAGCTCTATTGGGGGAGGACTTCATACCACCAGAAACAATTCTAAGGGCTTTCATTTGGATCAATTCCAACACTTTAAGCGCTCCTTTATTACACGGCTCAAAGATAAAAGTACCGAAATCCAGATGACATCTAACCAAAGCGTTATACAGGAGTTTTTGGGAGTAGGGGTGGGCGCCCCACCACGCACCGGAAAGAGCTCTTAACAAATTAATATTTTTTTCGCACTTTTTAACCACATGAGAAAGGTGGGGGACGCCTTGCAGACGTCTGTCAAAAATAACACCCAAAAATTTTATGGAGTCTTTAACGGGGATAACCTCATTGCCGAGACGAATACTGCACAGAGGTGATTGTCTGCACCTAGAAAAAACAATGGCAGAACTTTTGGTTGGAGAGAGAGAAAGGCCGTGAGAGGAAAGCCAAGATTGAAGAGACTCAAGAGCGGAATTAATTTTCTCAGAGGCTTTTGAAGGGGACCTGTCATTACAGTATATAGCAATATCATCGGCATATTGCAAGATTTTGCAATGCGAGTTGACTGACTTGTCTAGATCCATGGTGTATAGGTTATAGAGGAGCGGGCTAAGTACTGACCCCTGTGGGAGTCCTTTCCATAAACATCTTTCGCCAACAATTCTGCCCTGCCATCTCACCTTGATCCTCCTAGCCATAAGAAGATTGGAGATAAAGTCAATGACCTTCGAAGGAATACTCAGCATTGACATTTTAGTCCTGAGCACTGAAAGAATGACATTATCATACGCTGAGGAAATATCCAAGAACGCCGCAGCGACAGACTCATTCCTAGAGAAGGCTAGACGGATATCCGTTGAAAGGATGCAATGACTGTCCGAAACGCTTCTGCCCTTGCGAAAGCCAAACTGAAAACGAGACAGATAATTATTGTTCTCCAGGAACCAATCCAGGCGATTTTTAAGGAGATGTTCTGTTACTTTACAAAGAGTAGAAGAAAGGGCGATGGGACGATAAGAGGACGCTACGTCCGGATCCTTGCCAGGCTTTAAAATAGGGATGATGAATTGCTCCTTCCAAGAATCCGGAATTAAACCCGAGTTGAAAAAGTTGTTCACTATCTGAAGGAAGAACGCCAAAGTCTTAGACCCGGCTTTAGTTAAAAAAGAGTAAATTAAACCGTCAGGACCTGGAGCAGAATCTGATAGGCATTCCAAGACGCAACGAAGTTCAGACATTAAAAAAGGAGAAGACAGAAAGTTGTCTGTGTTGTGAGAGGAAGACGAGCAAGCTGCAGGTAACTCTGATAAATCAGGTACATACGGAGGGGCTAATTTGTCAGAAAAGTCTTCTATCCACTTGGGGCTAGTAGAGAACGACGAAGGAGTCGGGGAAGCCACGCTGGAACATCGAAAGATTTTAATTTTTCTCCACACCAATGAAGGGGGAGTAGAGGGGGAGACAGATTCACAGAATTTAACCCAACCATTTTTTTTCTTAGAGGCTAGACCTCGCTTACACTTGGCCTGCGTTTTTTTATATGCAATAAAATTTTCAGTTGTCATTTCAGTACAATAATTTTTTTCAGACTCCTTTCGATTCTTGACCAGGGCAGAACACTCTGGGTCCCACCAAGGCAAGGAGGGTCGTCTGTTAACAACAGCATTCTTAAGTGGAATGGATTCTTCAGCACAAGACATAATGCAAACCTCAAATTGAGAATATAAATCAAGACAGTTGTCCACAGAAACGGGAGGCAGGTCGTCAATTTTTTCGTCTAGAGAAAAGATAAACTTGGGCCAGTCAGCTTTTATAAGATTAAATTTTTGTAAAGGGGGGCAAGGAGATGGCAGGGCAGAACCAGTCGAGAGGGTTATTGTAATAGGAAAATGATCACTACCTAACGCAGACGGAGATATATCCCAGGAGCAAACGGAGGCAAGAGAGGGAGCACAGACTGAAAGATCAACAGCTGAGGGGTTTTGTAAGTGCGAGACACGTCGAGTTGGGCGTCCGTCATTTAAAATACAAAGATTTTGTGAATCAAGAAATTCCACCATTTTGCGGCCCGAAGGGTCATCAGAAACAGAGCCCCATAAGGGACTGTGCGAGTTGAAATCACCCACAATTAATAAAGGAGGAGGGATATTAGCTAAGAGGGACCAGAAAGAGGACACAATGCTAGGGGAGGGGTGAGGGATGTAGACTGAAACCACACTTATATCTATGACTCGAGCAGCTGTAATAAAAATTGACTGGGTGTGAGGGAAAACTATACGAGAAAAGTCGAGACCATTTTTAATAAACAAACCACATCCCGCATATCCGTCCGGGCTATCGTGACGGATACATGAGTACCCGGAAAGCCTAAAAACCGAATCTGGTCTTAACCAAGTCTCAGAGAGAGCAAGAATTGAAGGGGAGTGTTTACCACATAAATAGAGGAGATCGGATTTATTACTATTTATACTTCTAATGTTCCATTGCAGGATCGTGTGAGCCATGATGGGGGCTGAGCCCTGGGCGAGGACCCTTCCCTAAGAAGGAGGAGAGAATTTTCAAAATATCGGCAACGTTGGACGGTAGACAAGATGGATTGTTGATAAGAAAATCAATTAGCGATGATGCCATTGACGAAAGTAAAGATGGGAGGTCAGGCGAGGGGGCAGAAGGGGAGGCAGTTTGATTTTCCTGAGGAATATATCTCGGATGAGGGGGATCTTTGGGATAAGCCGTCCCATTACCTGGGAAAGGGACGTTAAACCCAGCAATGACGTCATTATGGGCCCTACGGTCGTAGCTAGGAGAGAGCGGCACTCTTTCTTTTCTTTGGATAAGAACAGTTTTTTTATGTGAGGATTGGGCAGCTTCACTGTATGGACGCCTCGAAGGAGCATGGCGTTTTTCAGCCTCGGAGTACGATACACCTTCATCTGACATAGTCACTTTTATTAGTTTTTGTCTGCTATATTCCGGACACTTTTTATCAGTGGCTCTGTGACTACCAGAGCAATGAAGACAAGACACAGAATTCTCTTCCACAGAACATTCCGTGGACTCATGGGGTTGCGCACACTTAGCACACCTAGGACGGGATCGGCAGTGAGCCTTGACGTGGCCAAATCTACAGCACTTGAAGCATTGTATTGTGGGGAAATTGTAGGGCTCTACCTCCACTGAACAATTAAATAAGAATACCCTATGCGGCAGCGCCTGACCATCGAAGGTGATCACCACTTTTTCTGAAGGGATCCAATGAACGGCCCCATCACTTGAATCTCTTTGTTTATAATTGATGCGACGAGCCTTTATAACTTTGCCAAATCCATGGGGAGACAAGAAGAGAGAAGGAAGCTCTTCATTTGAGAAATCTTTGGGAATGTCTTTAACAAAGCCCGTCCGAGTGATGTGGAATGATGGTATAAAAACCTTGAGATCCCCCGAGGGAGGGGTAGAGAGGAAGTTGTTTGCCAACTGCGCGGTTTTAAATTCTACTGAAAGTCTGTTCCGACCCACTTTCTTAACACCACCTTCCTTAATCCCCACAGTACCTTTGTTATGAAGAAACTGACCAAACTTTATTTGGTTGAGGTAAGACTCCTGAGATTCTTTAGTCACATGGACCACAAAAGGGCCCAAATCTGTGGACAAGTATTCATTTCTGTGGGGAGCGGGGGTTAATACATTTGCAGATGGTTGAGATAGCGAAGGCTCTTGTGTCAGAGGGACAGACTCTTGGGTCCCAGGTAGCTCCTGAGACACTTGGGAGGGGGCTTGAGTCAAATGTGAGGGCTTTTGGGACTTAGGGTCATCCTTTGCCATAAGGGCAGAATCTATGGACATAGGGTCGGTGTCTGGGGTTACTCTAGGGTAACACTGATCTTCGAAGACATCCTGGGACGCATCAGGGGAGAGATTCGAGACAGCTCGGGGGATTTTACTCGGAGCAGCCAGGCTCGTGGGACTAGAACTGTCGTCTTGACAATCTAGATCTTTGTGATCTCTCTTAAGGCCAGAAGATTCCGAAACAATCTTGACTTCTACATGTAATCCGGGAGATGGCGGATTATCAACTATCTGGAGGCTCCCCGGGTCCGTCCCAGGGTCAAAAATGTCGTTGGACGACATAATTCGTCCAGGACAAGGTGGCAAGTACCTCACATGAGAGTAATTGCCACCTCCTCCGCGTTCGTTCACTTACCAAGGGTTAATGGGACAAACACTGGCACAACTACAATAACACAAAACAAATTAACACTAATTGAGACAAATTTCACGGAAAAAACACTGAAATTAATAATATTTGCGCTCGACAACGTGCTCGCACAGCGTCCGGAAGCGGAAAAAAAAAACAAGTTATAAATATATTATAAGTGTCCAAAGTTTTAAGAGGGGGTTATATTCTGTCCCTTTTCCGCAAAACGCACCTTCATATGAAAGGATTGTCAATTACTATGACGCTCGAGAATCGTGACGTCACGATCCCCGAGCGTTTTCTCTCTAACAAGCAACATTAAAACGGTTGTAGCTTCGTAATTTTTGAAGATATTTAAATGGGATTTTCGTCATTATGCATATTTTTTTGCCCTCTTTCTTTGGAAGTAATGATACATTTTGAGTCTACACCCCTATTAATCAAAAAATAACACTCACGCGTCCTTTCCTAATAGTCGATTTTTTCGTTGCATACTGCTCCGCGAGGTAGATCTCTGATAAATACTCACTCTTGTATGTTATCGGCGTCGAACGTAGCGCTACAAAATCTTTGCTGTTGTGTTAATGTTATGGCGGCCACACTAGCCTGACTTTCGTTTGCGCAGAGCGTGGGCGCGCAGCAGTGCCAACTCTGCCACTCGCGTTTCCGGATCCCCGCGTTCCTGCGCACGCACTCGGAGACGCACAGACTCAAGTTCGTGTGCCGCGACTGCCGGTTCGTGGCCAGCAACAGGTGAGTGACAGCGACCGACAGGTGAGCGACAGGCGACCGATAGGTGAGCGACAGGTGACCGACAGGCGACCGATAGGTGAGCGACAGATGAGCGACAGCGACCGATAGGTGAGCGACAGGTGATCGTCAGGTGAGCGACAGGTGATCGTCAGATGAGCGACAGCGACCGACAGGTGAGCGACAGGTGACCGTCAGGTGAGCGACAGCGACCGACAGGTGAGCGACAGCGACCGACAGGTGAGCGACAGTCGACCGACAGGTGAGTGACAGGCGAAGGATAAGCGAGCGACAGCGACCGACAGATGAACGACAATATCAACTTAAAAAAATTAAAATAAAGTTGATAACAAAATAGGAAAATTAAAAGCATGCCTCGATTGACCAATAAATTACCCGTCCACTTTGTACATGTTTGGCGTCACTGACAGAGGGGTTGTCCGCAGGTATCACGCCATAACACATTTCCGGGAACACAGCGGCTTCAAATACGTGTGCAAGTACTGCGGAGCCACTTTCAAGTGAGTATCTCAAACACATTTTACAAACCGGCTAACGTTAAATATGACACCGGCAGCTGTCATCCCATAGAGAAATGTCAAACTTTTACATGTTCTCTATCTTCTCTTACAAAAATATGCAAAATTTCGACCTTTTTCTTTTATTATCTTGCGGTGTGTGTGGTCTTTACGCACGAGTACACACAATGACCTTAATTCACTTTATCTATAATGTATAAATTTAACGATCCTTTTTATTGACACATCTGCAACCCGCGTCATTGTGCACGCACACAGCCACTAATGAAGTCCTTTATAAACCTATGTATTTCATAATAAAGTGTTCATTCATTTCCCGACTTTCGTCTATATTATTTCAGTTCATATCGAACCTTACTTCATGGCGACCTTGCCAGGGCTAGTCGCTTCTCAGGCGGACTAGCCAGTCAGGCTGCACAGGGAACCTTACTTCATAGCGACCTCAGCCAGGGCAGGCCGCTTCACAGCGACATTGCTACACCGCATGACTTCAATCTGAATCACACACAATTCTGATAACTCTGAGCATTCAGTCTGAGAAATCGTGAACGCCACATTTCTGATTGGAAACAACTTAATGCATTCTGAAAATCCCTCACTTCAATGTTTGAAAACTTTGAAACCACCGGCACAGGAAACCGTCGACGCACGGCACACATGTTCGCATCCAGCATCCCACCGAGAACACATCCTGTGATATCTGCGGGGAGACCTTCCAGGGCGAGTTCGGTCTGCGGATGCACAAGACCCGCGCGCACAAACAGGTATGTCGCACACTGTCCAACAGAACACATCCTGTGATATCTGAGGGGAGACCTGCCAGGGCGGGTTCAGTCTGCGGTTGCACAAGACCCGCGTACACAAACAGGTCTGTCGCACACTGTCCAACAGAACACATCCTCCGATATTTGAGGGGAGACCTGCCAGGGCGGGTCCGGTCTGCGGATGCACAAGACCCGCGCGCATAAACAGGTCTGTCGCACACTGTCCAATAGAACACATCCTGTGATATCTGAGGGGAGACCTTTCAGGGCGAATTCGGTCTGCGGATGCACAAGACCCGCGTGCACAAACAGGTCTGTCGCACACTGTCCAACAGAACACATCCTCTGATATCTTGAAGGGAACTTTCGGGGTAGGTGTAATATGGCGATTGGCCACATTTAGTGTTTAGCAGTAACACAATAGTTTACTGCTACATAAACGCATATTGCTTGTATAAGCGATAACCATGTATAAAATAAGGTGTTAACATTGAATAAAGGTGCTATTAGACGCTATTCTCGTATATACTCATTGGCCTCGTGCCGTTACTGCCACCATAGAACCACCTTATCACAATCTGAGGGGAGACCTGCCAGGGCGGGTTCGGTCTGCGGATGCACAAGGCTCGCGCGCATAAACAGGTCTGTTGCACACTGTCCAACAGAACGCATCCTGTGAATCTGAGGGGAGACCTGCCAGGGCGGGTTCGGTCTGCGGATGCACAAGACCCGCGTGCACAAACAGGTCTGTCGCACACTATCCAATAGAACACATCCTGTGATATCTGAGGGGAGACCTTTCAGGGCGAATTCGGTCTGCGGATGCACAAGACCCGCGTGCACAAACAGGTCTGTCGCACACTGTCCAACAGAACACATCCTGCGATATCTGCGGGGAGACCTTCCAGGGCGAGTTCGGTCTGCGGATGCACAAGACTCGCGCGCACAAACAGTTCTGTCGCACACTGTCTAACGGAACACAGCCTGTGATATCTGCGGGGAGACCTGCCAGGGCGAGATCGGTCTGCGGTTGCACAAGACCCGCGCGCACAAACAAGTCTGTCGCAAACAGTAACTTTGTCAACATACAACAATATGTCAAGTGCGAGTTAAAATTCGTTTGTATTTAACGACACTGATCAAATGGCTAGTCGTTATTTGTCGAGCGTCTCAGTGTTGCCAATTTATTGAACTTTTAGCTTCGAGAAATAGGGCACAGAGTGTACCGCAAAACGAAAACCGTTCGTGTATCTCCTTCTCTATCGCTCGAAAAGGCAAGTGCGATAGAGAGGGAGATACAGCAACGAACCTCGTTTTCATTTCGCGGTAGGGCCACAACAAAAACATAGCGTATGGTCCAAAAAAAATATTATGAGAAGATATATCATGTTACACTTTGCGTTGTCCGTTCCAGAGTTCAGAGAACGAGTCCGGGTCCCTGAACTGCAGTACTTGCGGGGTGCAGTTCGCCAGTTCGTACGCGATGGCGCGACACACGTTCACGGCTCTCGACAACGTCTGCAACCCTAGTATGAGGTGACCTATGACGTTTCATTATACGATCCAGAGTTCAGAGAACGAGTCCGGGTCCCTGAACTGCAGTACTTGCGGGGTGCCACCGACGTGGTAAAAAAAAGTTTTTGAAACAATCCAGGTGTACGAGCCGGAGCACGAAGCCGCGACCCCCGGATTGAAAGTCGCGTGCCTTTCCTACTACTACTAACATAGTTTTAAGACCATTGTCACTATAAGCAATTATAGAAATACTTCCGAAATAAATGATTTTATTATTATTATTTCCTTTATTCAATTCACTTAAAATCTTAGTTAGGTTTTTATAATGATTATATAAAAAGTATAATATAAACCTATACATACAAAACATAAAATCATCATCGGCAGCGAGGCGGGGCCTAAACTACCGGTGGTCAGGGCGACGGAGAGAGGAACCTCCTCACTACCCGCGCCGTGTCCAGAAGTACCGCCTTCTGTATCTGACCCTTGACCCAGCCAACTAGCGAGAGTCTCTCAAGGTCATGGTCGATACCATCTGACAGACTCTTCCTCTTTATAATATTAGTAGGTATAGATGGGTCTTCTGTCCAGGGCATGCACGCTGTGCGGAGAAAACCTGGCGACCGAAGAACTACTGAAGAACCATACGCAGGAACGACATGGCAAACCGGAAACCAAGTGTGACGAGGTAATGTGTTCATTACTTAGGCTAGCTGGTCCCCTATACTGGTAGGTATAAGTTCTTCTTTTCACTTTGATCTATTTAGTCTAATATTTATTTTTATTTATTTATTATCCCCACTTACAACAATTTTTACAGGCAGTACCAACTGCGACATTTTAATAAAGAAACTACAATTTACTACCCCACTGCCGAAGGAATGGATAATGAAAAAAAAATCAGTTAAAGAACCCTTGTTTTGCGGCATTTTCTTCTGCCACCTTACAACAAAATAGATAGGAAGGCTTAGCTATTAGCTAGCTAGTTACTTTGTCTACATAATTTTGTTTGATAATGGTACAGCTCACGTGATCACTTTACTTAGACTACATTTCCAATTTAGATTTTATTTTTTCTAAGAAAAACTCCTTCACTTTAACTATGAATGAATGTATGTGTTTATGTCTTATTCTTTGGCACGCCCTGCAGCCTAAACCGTTTGACGGATTTCGACATATGAGTTGTCGTTGGATTTCTCTCAATCGTAGGAGTGTCGTAGGCTATAATATTTTGCAAAAAGCAGTTGGGTTTTTCGAAAAATCTTTTGGATTCACTTGTTTGAGATATACAGGGTGAAATAGGGGTCGTGGAGCAAGAAGACCAAAAGCGAAGGTTGGTCCCATGGGAAAAGTTGTTCAGTATGACCATCTTATTCGCTTTTGGTCTTCTTGCTCCGCGACCCCTATTTCACCCTGTAGGTATATTCGAATGGAGGTTATCGTCAAAATTGTGGGCATAATTTGCCTTCTTTCTTTTGGAGTATGAATAAAATTTGACTCAACTCTATTGGTTTTTCCAAATGTGAGCCAGATGACAGCCCTCATAATTGCATCGGTCCAGCGCATTGGAATCCTTCCTCTCGTCTTCCTTCCGCCTTATAATCTACAATAAAATGCGGTGTTTGTCCACGCAGTGCAACAAAACATTCCTCACCGAGGCGTCCCTTAGCGTGCATTATGAACGAGTACATCTCCAAGTGAAGAGTGTCCGCCGGAAGGGGGCCCACCACGCGCGCAAGCAGTACGGCGGGGTCGTCATGTGCGAGCTCTGCGGGAAGCGGTGCAAGGTGAGCTCCTCGCCGGTCATGTGAGCCTGGTACTCGCTCCGTGAAGAGTGTCCGCCGGAAGGGGGCCCACCACGCGCGCAAGCAGTACGGCGGGGTCGTCATGTGCGAGCTCTGCGGGAAGCGGTGCAAGGTGAGCTCCTCGCCGGTCATGTGAGCCTGGTACTCGCTCCGTGAAGAGTGTCCGCCGGAAGGGGGCCCACCACGCGCGCAAGCAGTACGGCGGGGTCGTCATGTGCGAGCTCTGCGGGAAGCGGTGCAAGGTGAGCTCCTCGCCGGTCGTGTGAGCCTGGTACTCGCTCCGTGAAGAGTGTCCGCCGGAAGGGGGCCCACCACGCGCGCAAGCAGTACGGCGGGGTCGTCATGTGCGAGCTCTGCGGGAAGCGGTGCAAGGTGAGCTCCTCGCCGGTCGTGTGAGCCTGGTACTCGCTCCGTGAAGAGTGTCCGCCGGAAGGGGGCCCACCACGCGCGCAAGCAGTACGGCGGGGTCGTCATGTGCGAGCTCTGCGGGAAGCGGTGCAAGGTGAGCTCCTCGCCGGTCGTGTGAGCCTGGTACTCGCTCCGTGAAGAGTGTCCGCCGGAAGGGGGCCCACCACGCGCGCAAGCAGTACGGCGGGGTCGTCATGTGCGAGCTCTGCGGGAAGCGGTGCAAGGTGAGCTCCTCGCCGGTCGTGTGAGCCTGGTACTCGCTCCGTGAAGAGTGTCCGCCGGAAGGGGGCCCACCACGCGCGCAAGCAGTACGGCGGGGTCGTCATGTGCGAGCTCTGCGGGAAGCGGTGCAAGGTGAGCTCCTCGCCGGTCGTGTGAGCCTGGTACTCACTCCGTGAAGAGTGTCCGCCGGAAGGGGGCCCACCACGCGCGCAAGCAGTACGGCGGGGTCGTCATGTGCGAGCTCTGCGGGAAGCGGTGCAAGGTGAGCTCCTCGCCGGTCGTGTGAGCCTGGTACTCACTCCGTGAAGAGTGTCCGCCGGAAGGGGGCCCACCACGCGCGCAAGCAGTACGGCGGGGTCGTCATGTGCGAGCTCTGCGGGAAGCGGTGCAAGGTGAGCTCCTCGCCGGTCATGTGAGCCTGGTACTCGCTCCGTGAAGAATGTCCGCTATTTGCTTCTCTAAAACATGCTTTGTTGACTGCATACTCTACGTAAGAAATAACCCGATTTGTGTGCTTACAGAACAGCACCATCCTGAAGTACCACCAGCGCACGCACACCGGCGAAAAACCGCACGGTTGTCCGCGATGTCCAAAGCGGTTCGTCTCCCCAATGCTGCTGCACGTAAGTGAACCTTAACGCGACGTTATAAGGTCTGAAACTGCATGATCTGCGGTGTGTCAAGCGGCTCCATGCTGTCAGCGAAAGAAATTTAGGCCGATAAAGTTTTTTGGCAGAAACTTTTTTTATGTATGTAGCTGCCCGCGTGGTATTACAAACAACGCAGACAAACCCGACAATTAAATATAGTCATCCAAAAAGTCGCCGGACAAACGACTTTCGGCCCAAGCTAAAGCCGACCGGTGACGACCGGTTAGCCTAGTGGGTAGTGACGCTGCCTACGAAGCTGAAGGTCCTGGGTTCGAATCCCGGTAAAGGCAAAAATGTGATGAGCATGAATATTTGTTTCTGAGTCTTGGATGTTTTCTATGTATTTAAGTATTTATATCTATTAAATATATCGTCGTCTAGTATCCATAACACAAGCCTTATTGAGCTTACTATGGAACTGGTTCGTTTTGTGTAAGATTGTCAGCAAATTTTTTTTTAAAGCATAGTATGAGATTGTAGCTGTGTAATGGGTTATCTCCGGAACCGCTTATCCGATTTCAAAAATGTAGAGTGCGCTTTCTGGGTGGTTACAGGTTATATTTTATCCTGCGGGATTGTCTGCGTTCTTTGCAATACGCGGGCGAAGCGGGCAGCTGGTACTATATAATGCTGTTGTGCCATGTTACAGTGTCACCTCCGCTCGCACACCGGCGAGCGCCCCTACAAGTGCACGCAGTGCCACAAGTCCTTCACACAGAAGTCCGCGCTGACTGTACACAAGACGGTACGTAATTACAGTGTCACCTCCGCTCGCACACCGGCGAGCGCCCCTACAAGTGCACGCAGTGCCACAAGTCCTTCACACAGAAGTCCGCGCTGACTGTACACAAGACGGTACGTAATTACAGTGTCACCTCCGCTCGCACACCGGCGAGCGCCCCTACAAGTGCACGCAGTGCCACAAGTCCTTCACACAGAAGTCCGCGCTGACTGTACACAAGACGGTACGTAATTACAGTGTCACCTCCGCTCGCACACCGGCGAGCGCCCCTACAAGTGCACGCAGTGCCACAAGTCCTTCACACAGAAGTCCGCGCTCACTGTACACATGACGGTACGTAATTACAGTGTTACCTCCGCTCGCACACCGGCGAGCGCCCCTACAAGTGCACGCAGTGCCACAAGTCCTTCACACAGAAGTCCGCGCTCACTGTACACATGACGGTACGTAATTACAGTGTTACCTCCGCTCGCACACCGGCGAGCGCCCCTACAAGTGCACGCAGTGCCACAAGTCCTTCACACAGAAGTCCGCGCTCACTGTACACATGACGGTACGTAATTACAGTGTCACCTCCGCTCGCACACCGGCGAGCGCCCCTACAAGTGCACGCAGTGCCACAAGTCCTTCACACAGAAGTCCGCGCTCACTGTACACAAGACGGTACGTAATTACAGTGTCACCTCCGCTCGCATACCAGCGAGCGCCCCTACAAGTGCACGCAGTGCCACAAGTCCTTCACACAGAAGTCCGCGCTCACTGTACACAAGACGATTAGTTCTTATTGCAATGTACAGTCGGCATCGTATAGTTAGTAAACAGCCAAATATAGACAATTTCAAAATAATTTATTTCATGTAACAAGGACACACATTTAAATTCAAATTCAAACATTTATTCGTGACAATACAGAAACACATACATACAACAGACACACACATTTACATATAATAAAAAATAATAATTAATAGCACACTGGTGGGAGAATGTAGCCCCGCACAGTGCAAGCACAGTGTAACAGGATCAGGCTTATCCGCTATCATTTTAATAATGCCCGCTACCCGCTTAATAAAAATAAAATAAATTAAAATAAAATGCTTTTATTTCGGACAACTATGCTCCATAGATTGTTAGTACTACAGGACTTATTTATTTTATTTATTTAAACTTTATTGCACAAAATACAAAAAATATATGTACAAATGGCGAGCTTAATGCCAGATGGCATTCTCTACCAGCTAACCATTGGGCTAAACAGACTTATATAACTATGTTAGGACTTAAACTTAGGGAGGAGCAGTGCCTCAGTAGGCTACCGTCCCATCTGTCGGCCGCCGCGTTCAGGAGACTGTGGCGGCCGGCGCGCGCCCGCGGAGCGTCGCGGCGCAGCGCTTGCGCAGTGTCGCGTGGAAACCATCCACTTGAGCGTCCGCGAACATACCGGCCGCGCTACAGTGTCGCGGCAGCCGCAACAGTACCCTGAACGCATCGTTATACTGGACGCGCATTGCGTTGAGCGATCGCTGGGTGTATTTGCACCACATGCTACAGATATACAGCGATGTGCAGTTACGCCTTAAACAATGTTAATTTAAACCCGCACTGCACACCGGCTGAACCTGCGTGCTATCATGTTAGCCCTAATAGCCAATGCTCTGCGTTCTCGCTCGATGTCCGCATCGTCTTGTAGGTCGTCCGTTAACAAGTGTCCAAGATATTTAAACATGTGCACCCTCTTCGCCTGCTGTCCGTTTAAAAGTATGGGTGGTACATATGATGGACACTTGCCGCCCGCCTTAAACACCATGTACTCACTTTTGAGTACATTGTACTTAAGGTCGTGCTCCTTAGCGTACCTCTCACAAATATCAAGGAGCATTCTCAAACCACCGACCGAAGGGCTCAGCAGAACCATGTCATCTGCATAGCTTATGTTATTGAAACAAACTCTGTCCACATGGCATCCGACATGCGATATGACATTGCGATAGCAAAATATTTCGATAAAGATATGTATCGAAATATTTGGCTACTTTGGCTGCTACTATATAATGCTGACTGTACAGGCTTTTTCCCGCGGCTTCGTGCGCGTGAAACTCGTTTCCTCCATACAAACTTTCGCCCCCCGTTTCTTCCCCTTAGGGGATGAGTTTGGGATAAATACTATCCTATATTGTTCCTCGGGATTTAAACTATCTAGTATCTACGTACCAAATGTAATCTCAATCGAGTCAGCGATTTAAGCGTGAAAATGTAACAGATAGATAGAGTTACTTTCGCATTTATAATATTAAATTAATTATTTCTCTATTTATCCCTAAACTTGGCAAAATAAATCTGTAGGAAGGGCATATGGTAGTTTTTTATCCCGAAAATCATCCCTTAAGGGCGGAAAACAGGGAGAGTTGGAAGGTTTGTTTAGAGGTACGACATAAACGAGTCACACGGACGAAGTCGCGGGCGAAAGCTAGTAAGTGTTCATATTCGGAAATAATCACTTCGAAAGTCACAGTTCAGTTATTTTTTGAAATTTGTACAAAATTACGCGGGGTCAAACATGACCCACAAAAGTTAATATTCAATTGAAACAAATTGTAACGTATGGAAATGTATGCAGGTCCACACTGGTGAGAAGCCGTTCGCGTGTTCCATATGCGGCAAATCGTTCACTCAGGCCGCCTCCGTGCACACACACGTCAAGTACGTTCACATGAAGATGCCCGCGCCGCCGCGACGGAGGAACATCAAGCAATAACCTGTCCCGCTCTAACATTGACAACTTGCGGCTATCACTCTAGCATTGAGCACTTACGGCTTGCAAAATCGGTATCAGAGGGGTCACTTAATACGAATAAGAGGTAAAATTAGAAAAAAGTGGCCGCCATCTTGAACTTTTTCGTTTACGGTCAGCAAGCAGTAGCCCGTCGCACTTTAACAGCGCGCGTTTTCTCACTCTAACAGCTTGGGTACATGAAGATGCCGGCGTCCTCAAGCAATAGTAGGCTGTCTCACTCTAACATGGAGGACTTACGGCCTGAACACAATGAACCTCAAACGGGAAACGCTCCTATGCAGCTAAATTGAGAACTGTTCTTAAAATGGCTGATAGCTTACGTTAAACAACCTATTTATTTTGGGAGGGTTGTCGTTTATTTGCCGCAACCTCTCATTAACTCAGCAAATAAAAAAAGTGGAACTATGACAAGGACAACGAACGATATATCCCTTTCTGTCACACATATTGAGATTTGTATACTACCATCTCGCTCGATGATGGTATTATTATTTACATAGCGTGTCCTGAGTAACCATAGGTTCATGATCAGACATAGAAGTTGGCAAAGACGTCAATTAACTAGGAACTTCCTTCCGATATTAAATTTATCGATAACTATTTGAAATACCTATTTCGAAATGACATTTCATAGTAGATAATTATTAAGTTCACCGGATAAAATTAAAATTATCTAAAATGCTGATCACTTCCCATCGTTGTTATATGTAATTTAAGTAATTCGTAGACGTACTTTTTAGGGATCTTAAAATTCAACTAAAGTTTTATTATTATAGTGCTTCTTACAAACTACTTTTAATGCTATTCAACCGATTTCCATACAAAGTAAATTGACACCCAGGAGTGCCTTGCAACAAAGGCCAGGTTTAGGTAAATTGTATGACATTTTGTGGCATAATAGTATACTCTGATATACAGTTTTCGGAAAATTTAAACAAAATAAAATTATATATCTCATAGTCATAACTGTTATAAGAAAGTACAATTTATCGATAAATTAAATATCGTTGGGAAGTCCCTAGGACAATTGTATTCGTGCCACAAAAACTTCTATGTCTGTTCATGATATGACTTTAAGAAGTATTTATAAGAATACCAACCAAATGTATTAGTATTAGTGTTTAGAAAACGTGCAATAAAGTCTGTGAAAGTATTATTAGGTATCACATATATTTACTTTACACTGCAGTCGCTCTGAAATTGGCCTTCATATGGGACAACATTAATA
This sequence comes from Epinotia nisella, assembly GCA_932294315.1. NCBI lineage: Eukaryota > Metazoa > Arthropoda > Insecta > Lepidoptera > Tortricidae > Epinotia > Epinotia nisella. The sequence goes on along the minus strand of OW028698.1, from coordinate 9,644,919 downwards.
CGGAAAGTCCTCTATGCCCGCACGGCGGGGTGGGCGGCGCGGGGCCGTGCGGGAATAGATTTCGGGCCATCATTCCCACACACCTGGAGCCGTAGCATGGTTGGCCTTGTCACGCGATAAGTGATAGGATAGAGCGGGCGTCACTGGCTGACACCGTTCGATAGAACGAGACGACGCTCTTATCTTGTCACTTGTCGCGTGATAAGGCCAACCATGCTACGGCTCCTGCTTGAATGAGATCTCATGACAGTTAAAATTTCACCTTTCATTTACATATTTTTATTTCCTTGCGTGATGCATTGTAAAATGTTGTATGATACACCTGACGGTCGTGTTTTTGGTCATCGTCACTCGTTGCAAATTACCTTCTTTCCGCACTTGTATCGTAAATAAATATTAACAGGAAAATAATTGGGTCAATTAACTTTTTCTTGTTGTTATTCTGTCCCGGTAAGCCAAGAGACAACAGTGACAGAGTTTCTTAGAAAAAATAGTATAAATTGGGCTCCTATCATGGTAAGGAGTTGCCCCACCGTGGAATCGGTTTACCAATATAACAATAAAACGTGTTTAGTGGATTTAAGCCCCATAAAATCATAGTTTTAAAGAGTGACCCAGGGGACGTAACCATGGCAACGAGCAACAAAAAATAGTTAATTGGCCCAATTAACAACTTAGAAAAGTATAAGAACCCACGACATGTTTATTTCAAAGTTCAATATCTCAAAACCGGCTGTACCGATTTTTTTGAAGCTTTCGGACAAAAACCCCGTATTAATTCGGTCCATTCATTTAGGAGCTACGATGCTACAGACAGGCACACAGACACGTCAAGCTTACAACACCCCTCTTTTTGCGTCGGGGGTTAAAAATAAATGGATTTAGGGGTTACATGTCCGATATCGAAACGATCCATCATAAAGTGTTGAAGAATTATCTTTTTCTACTCCTGTACTTTTATCTGTCATTTACATAGTCACGAACACTAATATAAAGCCATACAAAATAAGTTTGCAGAAAAGTCTATACTCTATTCCCCATAACAGTACGGCACAACCGTGCTGTTATGTCGCCAAAACGATACGCTTAGCAGCCATACGCTTCTAAACCTATACATTAGGTACTACCAACTTAACAAACCACTGAATGTTTTTACTTTTTAGAAATTTTTGAACTAAAGGCTGCTAACTTAGGAAAAACCTTTATTCTTAATATGGCAGTACTGGCAAGTTGACATCAATTAAAAACAAAGTTAACCATAGACACCCATTTGTCTCATTTTCATGTTTCCCGAATTCCCGGTTATTTCATAAATTGTTGTTTGAGTTTGCGGCCGTTGTGTTTGCTACAAAATAGTTGGTGTTTCTCAAAAGTAATAAAAACCGGCCAAGTGCGTGTCGGACCACGCAAAACGAAGGGTTCCGTGCCTATTAAAAAGGTCGTATCGTCACAGAAATTTTACGGCACTTACGTCCTTTTCTTTGAGGAAGGCAGTTTTTCAGCAATATCTCGAAAACCTCTGAACCGATCTTGTTCAAAACAATTTTCGGTGAATGAAATTAATAAGCCCCATGTCCATGAATTTTTCCATATTTTTAAAATACACAGTTCAAAAATTAGAGGGGGGGGGACAGAATTTTAGTGACTTTCGGCGCGATTATCTCCGAGCCTATTGACTTAATCAAAAAAAATCCTAAGAAACCTTATATTTATTTTGAAAGGCCTATCGATTGATGTGCCACACGGGGGGTCACAATGAAAATTTTTTTTTTGACTTTTAGTTTTATGTATGGAGTGCACCCCTAAAAAAATTTTTTTTTGTCTTTTTAATTACAAAACTATGTAGCGGCTAACAAAATACACCTGTCCTCAAAATTTTATTCAAATACACCTTATAGTTTTCGAGTAAAATGCCTGTGACATACGGACAGACGGACAGACGGACAGACGGACATGACGAAACTATAAGGGTTCCGTTTTTGCCATTTTGGCTACGGAACCCTAAAAATGGATGACGATGAAAATATTGCTTCTACACCAGAAGAAATACACCGGCAGCCCACAAGCAGTGACCGAAAATTTGTTGCCTACTAAATCTCGGCACCTATACGACAAAGTTTAAGAAAAATTTATTCTTTGTTTAATTTTGGATTTTATTCCATAGTAGCTAGTCGTAGAAAAAGTATTGTATGCAACGTTGTATAACTAAGTCAAAAAACGCTCGTGGCGTCTTTCTTTACAATGTTCGCCTTCGGCTCACATTGTAACCCACGCCACTCGCCTTTTTTGACCTCTCTTATACAACTGTTGCATAAAATACTATTAAGTATTTATTTAGTTTACATGATCTGCTGGAAGTATTATTAAAGTATTAGAAAAGGTGCATAAATATTCGTTTTATTTTTAGATACCTCTGCGACAAATAGAATAAAAGATAATTTACAGTATAAACACACAGGAACACGGTAAGTAATACAATTATAAATAAAAAGGTCGTATCGTCATAGAAATCTTACGGCACTTACGTCCTTTTCTTTGAGGAAGGCAGTTTTTCAGCAATTTCTCGGAAACCTTTCATCCGATCTTGTTCAAAACAATTTTCGGTGAATGAATTTAATAAGTCCTGTGTCCATTATTTTTTTCATATTTTTAAAATACACCGTTCAAAAATTAGAGGGGGGGGGACCGAATTTTAGTGACTTTCGGGGCGATTATTTCTGACTGTATTAACTTAATCAATAAAATTGCCGAGAAACCTTATATTTATTTTGAAAGGCCTATCGATTCATGTGCCACACGTGGACTCACGATGAAAAAAAAAAGACTTTTAGTTTTATGTATAAAGTGCGCCATTAAAAAATTTTTTTTTAGTAATTTTAATTACAAACTCTGTAGCGGCTAACAAAATACACCTATCCTCAAAATTTTATTCAAATACACCTTATAGTTTTCGAGTAAAATGCCTGTGACATACGGACAGACGGACATGACGAAACTATAAGGGTCCCGTTTTTGCCATTTTGGCTACGGAACTCTAATAAAAGAAAACAGAGGAAGAACTTATCAGGTAATTGTATACAATATACATACTAAATGGCGAGTTAGTGAATTTACGTCACCCTGTAAGTAGGATTTTCTGCCCGCTACGCGATGAGAAAATCTCACTTCCTAGCCAAGACAAGAAGTAAAACTTTAGACAAACCGCCGGCGGTAATCCGTAAAGCCCCAGATCGCATGTGGCCCGAACCGAAGCTGAGGGCCATAAATATGCGATCTGGGGCATTCACGAATTCACCACCGGTATGTAATGTACATACTATTACAAGCTCGACCCATCAAAGCCCGAGGCGCTGAATGACGCGACGGTCGCGTCAAGCCAATACGCACGATTTGGTTTGTATGGCCGCGAGAGCGAAAAGGGCCGCGCAGTGAAAGAGTTAAACCCGGACTCGCACCGACTAAAAACCCCCCAATGGTCCTATTTCGGACGGCTCTGGGATCTCCTACGGAACGCACCAGTGCCGCCCTAGCGCCTCTGTGGGTCCTACTTTATTTTTTATTCTACGATTGCAGCCCCCAACTGCAACCGTGTACCACCCCGAGGACCGCTTTTAGTCGCCTTGTACGACAGGCTCTCCTGCTCTCGTTCGTCAAAAATTACTTACCATCAACCTGGTGGCATAATGTACTATTCTAACATGCACCGTCCGCCGCGTGATTTCGGCCCGTTTTGGATAAGTGCAGGATACACGGCGCGGCGTCCGGGAAAACCCCAGATAGAGGATTTAATCTTAGAGCCCGAGGCGTCTCTAGCCCATGTAGCGGCCGGGTGCAATCATTACCCTAGCGCCTTCTAGCCTTCTAGTAATTCTGCGAAACATACATTCGATGAAACGGTACGAAAACAAGGATAGGTACGTGAGCCTGGCGCGAGTCTGGGGATAGAGCATCGCGTTTTGTGGATAGTTGTATAACTCCTCGGAAACAAATTCACACATTTATTAGGAAGCAGAAACTATACAATTAATTATTTATTCAACTAATTACACAGCATCAGTGTTGGGCAAAACGTAATTGAATTACTAATTAATAATTACAATTACAAAAAGTAATTGCAATTACAAATTATAATTACAAGGAAAATGAAATTGTAATTATAAGTTTCAATTACAATTACAAAATGTAATTATTAATTGTATTATTAATTAGATTTTGCAATTAATTACTTGTTAAATTACAAATTACTTTAGTTTTATATAATATTTTTGATCACTTATTTTTTTAATAAAATAAACGATCGGTGAAACGAAAACCGGATAGGTATGGGGCATGGCATGTTTTATTTTATTAAAATTAGGACTTAGATGTGACGGTCATAGACAAGGTGGTGTGTGTGTGTAAGTGTGGTGTTTTAGTCTATTTTGTAACATTCACAATTTCTTTGGACAGTCAGCATTCCTAGATTTCCCAGTTAATTTTAGGTATCTGTTTCCTTCATGAGGCATGACGCTTAGCTTATTATATTCATTTCCGAAATATGTTAGCTGATATGTAAGCGGAGCCCCAAAGTTGTAAAGAGTGTATGAGTGTAATAGCTTTGTTTTCGAAGAGCTTTGCAAGGTTTAGCTTGAAATGAAAAAAAAAAAATGTTTATAAAAAAGTTGACTTAAAGTTATTTAGTAATTTAAATTACAATTGAATGTAATTACAATTACAAAGTAATTTCAATTACATGAAATTTTAATTACATTCAATTGAATTAACGTAATTGAATTAATAATTGTGTAATTTGTAATTAAATTACAAAAAGTAATTAATTACGCCCAACACTGCACAGCATTACAGTATAACACTAAGACACTGCGGAATTTAGGAATTTATACATATAAAAGTTACATATAAAAATGATAAACAACAAAACTTCGTATGGAAAAAAAAACAAACATGAACAGAAGTCGGGCGGTCATCCATCGCTTCACAGTACCACATACATCCATCCACTTACTCGCAAAAACATCACAGTCCGGTGTTGATGCGAGAAGGGCATTGAGGTAGTTCAGGGGGCCAGGGGGCCAACGGCATTCGAAGTTTTCCCTCTCTGTTGCACTTACGTACGAACTGGCAAGTCTGACAGAGAGGGAAAACTTCGAATGCCTTTTGCGGTAGGCCCTCAAAGCGCGCACAAGCGGAGAGTTGGCGCGAGACACAGGACGTTACACGCAATAGTCAGAAGCGTTTTGTGGTCAAATGAGCCTACAGACCACTTAGCCCGCGGGCTGAGTTGACCGTATTCATTTTTGTATGGGTGACTTGACCCAATTAATCTATTAGCTGAGCCATTACATTCCCCCCCCCCCCCCCCCCGCTACCTACCTATTCTACTCCTAGGCAGGTCGGTCGGTGTAGGTACGACGACGAGCGAAGCGAGGAGGAGTGTTAGGAAGAACTGCGACCCTACAGCGCGCGAGCCGAGCGAGCGAGCGAGCGTGCCGCGGCAGCGGCCGGCGAAGCGCCAGAACCGAGTTTGCCTACGGATATTTTTTTTTGATAAGTGTGGGTCATCCAAGGAAAAAAAAACAAAGTGGGCAACTCAGCCCGCGGGCTAAGTGGTATGTGGGCTCATATGACCACAAAGGGGTCAGAAGCCCATAGTTAGTACGCCTCACCTCCAGAGAATTAAATGCATGAATGTACTTTAACATCTGAACCTCATGAATGTACCTTAACATCTGAAATAACATTGTATTATACAACTGCCCATGATGTATCTGTCTGTATCAAAATGGTCTACTTCTCTTGTCTAACCGAGGCCTCGTCCCGTGTATCTGCGGAGCAAACAAACACGGGTGTAAACTCAAAATTTATTATAACTTCAAAAGAAAAACCGGCCAAGTGCGTGTCGGACCACGCAAAACGAAGGGTTCCGTGCCTATTAAAAAGGTCGTATCGTCACAGAAATTTTACGGCACTTACGTCCTTTTCTTTGAGGAAGGCAGTTTTTCAGCAATATCTCGAAAACCTCTGAACCGATCTTGTTCAAAACAATTTTCGGTGAACGAATTTTTCCATATTTTTAAAATACACCGTTCAAAAATTAGAGGGGGGGGACAGAATTTTAGTGACTTTCGGGGCGATTATCTCCGACCCTATTCACTTAATCAAAAAAAATGCTAAAAAACCTTATATTTATTTTGAAAGGCCTATCGATTGATGTGCCACACGGGGGGTCACAATGAAAAAAAAATTTTTGACTTAGTTTTATGTATGGAGTGCACCCCTAAAAAAATTTTTTTTGTCATTTTAATTACAAAAGTATGTAGCGGCTAACAAAATACACCTATCTTCAAAATTTTATTCAAATACACCTTATAGTTTTCGAGTAAAATGCCTGTGACATACGGACAGACGGACAGACGGACAGACGGACATGACGAAACTATAAGGGTTCCGTTTTTGCCATTTTGGCTACGGAACCCTAAAAAGGCACAATCCAAACAGCTTGATGGATATTGACACATGAGGTGTCGTTGGATTCCTCAATAGGGGTGTAGACTCTAAATTTATTATAACTTCAAAAGAAAAAAAGGCAAAAAATATGCCTTAAATTGAAAATCCCATTCAAAGGCCATGCCAGAATAAGCTAAGTGAATCTGCCCCCAGCGAGTTTTGGCTTGAATTTTTCAATTCAATGAAAAAACGCACCTTGTTCTACCACAGATACAATTAAGTAGTTATATTCATTTGATAGCTTATTAAAAAGGCTTACTTTGGTGAAAAATCTGGAGGTGTCTCTGACGTGATAATACTATTTTTTTTTTTAGTTTTTGTATGGCAATATGTTCTAAAATTAATATCATATAATTGTCTTTATTACATGCACAATATACGTGACTCACGTCAAAATCGGCCAGTTATAAAAAAAAAAATTGAGGAAAAATCAGATTTCGTTTTTTTTTTTAAACTATTAAGTTTTGGGCGCTGAAATTTGGCATACTCGATACTAATAGAAAGACAAATCAATAAAAAAAAATTCAAGCCAAAACTCGTTGGGGGCAGATTCACTTAGCTTATCCTGGCATGGCCTTTGTCAAAAAATTACGAAGCAACCGATTTAATGTTGCTTGTTAGAGGGAGAAACGCTCGGGCATCGTGACGTCACGATCCTTGAGCGGCATAGTAAATGACAATCGGTTCATATGAAGGTGCGTTTTGCGCTTTTGCGGAAAAGGTACAGATTATACCCCCTCTTAAAACTTTGGACACATAACTTTGTGATTATTTAACCTCTTGCGTTGATTCTCTATTTGACTACATCTTTAATCCTTTTTCGAGAGAATAAATGATTATTTTATTGGGTCACTATCAAATTTACCTTATTGTTAAACGACCATTTCAGCTAGATTACATAAAATTTAAATACACAGTCAGCATATAGTCAATTCAGCTGCGACGACATGAAAGTAGAATACTCAGTCAGCAAAAAGACAGTTTAGCTGGATGGCTAAGAATTAGAATGAATAAGTAGCCAAACGTCTGAAAATATAAATAGTCCATATGATTAGAGTATCTAATGAGCCGAAAGTGAAATTAGTTAATTGACATAAACACAGAACGAGTTAATAGCAAAACGTCATGAAATGTAACTAGTCTATATAATTAGAATTCCCAATTCGTCGAAAGTAAAATTATTTGATTGACATGAACACAGAACGAGTTAGTAGCAAAACGTCTGGTTTAAGTTTAAGCAAGGCTTATAAGTTAGGTATAATATTAATATGGATATTCTGACATTTTCATTTGTTAGTAACGCATACCCCCTAAAAACATTGGTTTATCCTATCAGACTTAAAAATAAAATTTGAAGTAATTCCTTTACTGCTAACTGGTGTTAACTTATATTTGGATTTTTCTATGTATACTTAACATTTGAAATCCAGACGTTTTGCTAATGGGTCGCTTGGCGGTTATTCCATTTAGAAATAAAAACATTACACAATACAGACTTTTTTCTTCTTGACTGTTTAGCGTTCATGTCTGTTTAGTAATTAAGACGTTCTAAGATACAAACGTGTTGCTACCGAACCATTTAGCATTTGTGTCTATTAAGAAATAAAGACATTCGAAGATAAAGATGTTTTGCTGCTAAATCATTTTAAATTGTTACGTTCTAAGATCCAGACGTTTTGCCAAAGAGGCATTTAGCATTCATGTCTATGTAGTTACAAAGACTTATCACAATCCAGACATTTCAGCTATATTGTCCTTTAGCGATAAGGTAAATTTGATAGTGACCCATTTTATTTAATGTCTACACCCCTATTGTATAATAACACATTAGACAACTAGATAATAATAAAACTGATGTCAGCCGTCAGCCAAGTCACCAGAACAATATTCTTTTGCTATTGCTTACGCTAAATGAAACGCTCACGTCTATGAGCGATAATGAGATCTACGATGTACAGTAAGGGAAATGTATTAACGTACCACCGTAGAACCCTATCGCAATAAGGTGACATACTACTCGAGTTTGAGTGACGGCGGCCTGTCAATTGCGACAGGGTTCTACGGTGGTACGTGAATACATTTCCCTTACTGTACCTATACATGCGTATTATTACATTTCATCTGCATGGTTTTCATGCAGAGATGGGCAAAATGTAATCGACTAACGATTAACGACTAAAATTACAAGAATTAGTTGCGATTGACGATTGAAAACGACGATTGTTTAACTGTTAAACATTCAATTAGTGCACCTGTGATTGTTGTCTACCGTGCCTTCACCGAATGGACCCTGCGGAAGACCAGCGCTGGCTGTCAAGCTAGCAACATGCTAAGCTGGGTCCATTTCGTGACATAACCTAATAACATAACATAATGTATTCAAGAACTATAATACTAAATTACTGATTTATTTTATCATTACTGTAAGTTTTCTAGCACTGTTTATGTTTAAACTACTAACGATGCTTATCGATAACTCGGATTGTGTATATATACATGTATATGTATTGTGTGTGTATGTATATATATATATATATATACATATATGTATATACATATATGTATGAATTGATTTAAATGTTAAGGTTTACATATTATAATTAAGGAAACTGTAAGTCCACAATTTGCTACCTTTTACCTTACCAAATGTACCCACATAAGACTGTTTGTTTCTAATAAATAAATAAATAAATAAATAACCTGTGTTATTTTTTAATTTTACTTCTTCTTTTATTGTCTGTATTGTCACTAATAAATGTTTGAATTTGAAATAGATGTAGGTACTGTTGTCTACCTCTACCTACATTGTATTGTTTCTCTCTGTAACTGCTTTGTTTGTGTGAGGTGTGCAATAAAGAGTATTTGTATTGTATTGTACTTTATCCCGCAAATAGGCTGCAGTGGCAAATGTGACAATTTTTATAATGCATACCTACATCTATAAGTGCTAATATTATGAACAAGTACTGTTTGTGACTTGTTGGGTAGTAATTTCGGAAACTACTCGTTTGAACTTCTTTCTACTGTATATAAAGTTCACCCAATTATATATTTACTCGTTTAAAGTACCTCGGCGGGCTGAAATAGAAAGTTAGTAAGAAACGCGAACAAACCTGCAGAAGTGGCGCTGGGTCCATTGTAAGGGTTTTCTCCAGTGTGTACCGTTTCATGTACTTTTAATTTTTTTTTGCGGTCACTAGCATAATTACATTGGCCACATTTATATGGCTTTTCACCAGTATGTCTCCTTTTATGGGCTTTTAAATTACCTCTATAAGCACAAGCAAAATTACAACGATCACATTTGTAAGGCTTTTCACCAGAGTGTATCCTTTCATGGATTTCTAAACCACTTTTTAATGCACTAGCATAACTACATTGGCCACATTTGTGTGGTTTTTCACCAGTATGTTTTAATTCATGAAAGATTAAATTAGCTTTTTGAACGCTAGCATAACTACATTGGCCACATTTGAATGGTTTTTCACCAGTATGTATCCGTTCGTGGACATTTAATTGTGATTTCGTAGCACAAAAAAAACTACAATGGCAACATATGAATGGTTTTTCACCAGTATGCATCCGTTGGTGAACATTTAACCGACATTTATGGGCGCTAGCATAACTGCATTGGTCGCATTTGTATGGTTTTATGCCAGTATGTATCCGTTGATGGACTTTTAAATTCCTTTTGCGGTCACTAGCATAATTACATTGGCCACATTTGTATGGCTTTTCACCAGTATGTCTCCTTTTATGGGCTTTTAAACCACCTTTATAAGCACAAGCAAAACTACAACGATCACATTTATAAGGCTTTTCACCAGAGTGTATCCTTTCATGGATTTCTAAAACACTTTTATGGGCACTAGCAAAACTACATTGGCCACATTTGTATGGTTTTTCACCAGTATGTTTTAATTCATGACAATTTAAATTTACTTGTTGAGCGCTAGCATAACTGCATTGGCCACATCTGTATGGTTTTTCACCGGTATGTCTCCTTTCATGAATTACTAAAGAGGCTTTTCTGGCAGCTGTGTAACTGCAGTGGCCACATTGGTAAGGTTTAGAACTCCCTCTCAGCTCATTTTGTGGAGTTTGACCTGCAAACATTAATATTTCAAATTAAATAGAGCTAAAAAATAAAATAAGTACAGCTAGTTTTCTTTTTAAAATAAAATACATTGAGAAATAAAGTACCGATCGATGCGCGCGCGCAACCATTCGGATATTGTCGGTTTGAGCCAAATAAAATTACCTCGAAAACCGTTAAGTGCAATAATTGCAATCTAGTAGTGTGTGAAGTGTTAGCTATTATCTATCTATCTATACATATAATAAAGCTGAAGAGGGTCGAGTCTGTACCTACATTGAAGATATTCAAAAAAAAGTTGGCTGGGGGCTGGGGATACTTAGAATTGATAACAGAACACGATTCAACAGTTTTTAGAATTTTTGTCTGTTTGTCTGTTGATGTGTTCCCGCATCACTTGAAAACGGCTGAACGGATTTTGATGCAAACTTTACTAATCTGTAAAAAAAGCGGAAGCTAGTAAAAAATATAAAACGTGAAAACACACGGGATGAAAAATAGTGCTAGGTGGCTAAAGACTACATAATAACCAAAAATGGTTGATATCTCAACCGATAGTAGCTGTTAGACATTAGAGACCTAATTATGTTGGAAACTCAGTCGCTGACGACGTCGCTGTTGATATTGAAAAACCATCAACCTTTGATCTCCCTCTCCCTCTTCCTATATATTTGCTATATGAAATCAGAGGTCATCTAAAATTGTATGATAGGTTGAGTTTAATACTCGAATTAGCATAGTTCACCAACGTCAACCAGATACGCGTACGAAGTCGCGGGCAGAAGCTAGTTAAGAATAAACATGACGTGATGGGAGAAGACAGCCTATTGCATATCTGTTCGTCTTCTTTCTGAGAAAGCTAAAGGCCTGCGCAAAACGGCGGACGGCAGAGCAGCGCATCGAAAAGTATTTGCTCCGCCGCAGCGCACACCGGCGAGGGAAAATCCCTCGCGATGTCGCGAGTGTCCGCCAGCGTGAAGACGGCGGCCGGGAATGCATATTGCGCCCTTGTTTGTGGTCCGACCCAGCGCAAACTGGCGGACGGGAAGGCAGAGCATCTCCGAGGCCGACTCACCGAGGCATTGAAGAGCGCGATGAGGATACCGCGGCAGTAGGCGCCGGCATGCTGCGGCATCCAGCGGTATGCGCCGAACGTCCGCCATTGTGCGCCGGAGTAGTGGCAAACGGAAGGACGGTGAGGGGTGAGGGGAAGGTGCTCACGTTATCAAAAAGGATTTCCTTCACAGGTGTGCGCGGCGAGCGACGACCATAATAAATAACTAGTACATTTATGCCACAAGTACGGTAAGATAATATGATTTACGTACGCGTTTGTAACATTCACCCTTTCGAATACACTTCGACCCAGTGGGATCTTTTGTGCATTTGCCCTGCCCTTTATAGCTACTGCCAAGCTCGCTCCATCATTCACACCATACATCATACAATGTTTTTCATCACATTTGCGAGGAAATAAATAACTACAAGAGACAGAAAAATCTATGTTTCATACAACCGCACCAATCAAAAATTTACGAAATTGACAACTTCCAGATGCGAGTGGAGCGCGCAGCTTCAATATTTCATTCAAGCAATCACAGAGCAGTACAGTAGTATTCTTGCGGCGCGTGGCCAACTAGATTTTTTTCAACCAATCACAGAGCAGAATTATATGCCCTTTGCGTAAACCCCACCCACAGGCTGCACGTGTAGAATGAATATTGAGCTGCGTACGAATTTGAGCGGCTCAGCCTGAGGCATGCTCGCCCCGCGCGGCGAGCTGCTCGCGCGCAAAATAGTTCCATGCGCGGGTAAGGCAGCGTGCTCGCGCGAGCCGATATTCAAAATGGCGTCGTCACGATGACAGCTGAGGGCCTACCGCGAAACGAAATTCGTTTTCGTTCGTGTATCTTCGTCTCTGTCGCACTTGCTAGTTCGAGCGACAAAGAGGGAGATACACGAACGAAAACGAATTTCGTTTCGCGGTAGGCCCTCTGATTGATTTCGGGACCCACAACACCTTTTGCTTTTCATGTATTTGTATCAATAATTGTTCCAAATTTACTACGAGTAACAAACTATTACACACGCACGGCTCAGCCACTTGCTCAATTTCGTACGCGTTTTGCGCACAAACATGTTCGATCTTGTCGCTCTGTCCGCGGCACGCTCAGATACACGTCCATGTTACGCGAGGCACGCACACTGAGGCACCTTTGAGCACGGTCAAAAGACCGCCTCTGGGCGGCTCGCCGCGCGCTGCTCGCGCACAGCGCGTGAGCGCGTACGAATTTGAGCAAATTAGGCGAGCCGTGCGTGCCTCAACCCGAGGCTGCTCTAATTCGTACGCACCTTAACATTAACAAGCAACTAGTAGTAATATCTGACTAATATGTAATCTGGGGTGAAAGAGATGCTAATCAGACCATTTAGGTGCCTATTTTTATTATAGAAAGACATTGAATTCCCATCCGCGCTTAGCTCATATAGCGATCAGTTATGTAATATTATAAATGAAATAAAAATAAAAATCATTTATTTCTGACCACAGAAAGAACAAATTTTTGGATGGGAGCAACTACAATTAAAGAACATAAATACGCAAAAATTTGAGACAAAATTGACCTCGCTAGCCGCAGCCCAAAATGCTTCATACTAATTGACATAAAAGTATGACGTCACAATCCGCTATTTGTACTAAATCAAATGTTTGGGTTGCGGAATACTGTTTGGGTCCATAGTTGTCATACAATTTTGTTTTCACATCTCATGCTCGAAAAGTGTGTCATATTAGACTTAATAAGCGGGGCTAAAGTAGTACATTTAGCCCCTAGGGAAAATATGTATACATATTTATGATTTTTAACACATTTAATTTGAGCAATCAAAACACTTCACCATATTAAATCCACCAACTACAACTCTTTCAAAAAACATTTATCTTTGCTATCAACCAACCAGAATACCTACAGCTACATATTAAAATCGACCAATCAAACATCAGGTGTTTTTTAGTCCCTAATTCCAAATCATTTAAATCCACCAATCACAACTCTTTCAAAAAACATTTCTCTTTGCTATCAACCAATCAGAATACAGCTACATATTAAAATCGACCAATCAAACATCAGGTGTTTTTTAGTCCCTAATTCCAAATCTTTAAAAAAGATAACGCCTCACGCTAAATTGAACAATCTCTTCGCAGTGAAATTTGTTATTGATTGTGGATGGATAATCTTAGTTTTACTATTTTCTCGCAGTCGAAGTGAAAAGTAGAGTGTATAACTCGGGTCTAAAAGCCATATTACCCCTCGAAATATTTTCCCGAGCGAACTTGTGGTAATATGGCTTATTTTAGCCCCTTGTCATACAATCTACTATTTTATAAAAGCATTAGCATTTTATTGGTAGTTTTAAATTTACTCTTGGACGATAAAAAAATGCATTTTTTTTTCTAAACTTTCAGTCCATGATATTTTATGATTTAATTATATTTTTTTAATTTATACCTTAAATTTAAATTGAAATATTACATTATATTTCAAAAGTAGCTAAGGGACGGTGCAGGCTTGCCCAGTGCTGACTATAGTGACTGTCAAGTCTGTCCGCTATCACTCTCAGGATTTAAGAATAATTATTTAATTTAAGACTATATTTCTGAGTACTTTGCCAGTAGGCACACACTACTTCATCTGCCTGGCCATGGGACAAACACTAACCTATATTCTAACCCAGGCTATAAACTACCTTCATGCAAAATTCGCCCTTGTGATATTTGCTAATATTTGCAGAATATGTAACATCTCAATCCATACATTGTATACAACCGACCTGGCGCTGCGCAGGGCCCGCGGGGCTGCACTGTCTCGGGGCCGAGCACGAGCTCGTCCTTCACGACGTGGTCGGCGTACAGCCGCGCCGCCGCCGCCGCCTCGCTGACGCCGCTCGCGTCCGCGGCCTCCGGACACGAGGGCTCGTCTTTAACACACGCTTCCAAGCACGAGGGCTCTGTTTTTACACACGAATTCGAGTACGACGGCTCGTCTTGTGCACTCGCATCGTCCCATGGCTCGCTTTTAATACAGACATCCTCCAACGAGGGCTCAGGCTTCATACACACTTGTTCTACGCCGGTTTCCTTCAGCGCTACCGACTCCATCGGCAACTAGTAAACGCCTTTCTTATTATTAAGTATAAGGTTTTGAAGGAATCCGAGAGACATGTATTATCGTCATAGGCTCCAGATTAATTATTTAACGTTCCAAACAAACAGAGGCAAACTATTATCAGTCAGTCAAGTCCAAGTCAAGTCATGGCTGTCCATCAATTTGACATTGAGTTGTGCGTTTAGTTCACAGACGATTTTTTCTGTAATCTGTGGTTTTTTTGTATTTGTTTTTATAGTTGATATATATAAAACTTTATTTATATTCTAAAGTAAATACAAAATGATGATTAATTAACATAAAACACACGTACGATAACTAAAACCAAGTTAAATCTAAAAAAGGCCCTTGGGGCATTGTACCGGGGAAGCTGGCGGCATTTCCTCGCTGAATTGCAATGCTGATGCGTTGCGCGTAACTAAACGCTGAAAA
The DNA here is from genome assembly GCA_932294315.1 of Epinotia nisella. Taxonomy (NCBI): domain Eukaryota; kingdom Metazoa; phylum Arthropoda; class Insecta; order Lepidoptera; family Tortricidae; genus Epinotia; species Epinotia nisella. The sequence goes on along the minus strand of OW028698.1, from coordinate 9,629,718 downwards.
TCTGAAATGTAATAAATAAATATAGAGGCCTTGGCAGAGAGTACGACTTTGTACCCTTTGGCGTCGATACCCTCGGTCCGTGGAGTCCCAGTATTGGCATATTTGCAGAAATCGCGAAACGTCTGATCGATGTAACTGGTGACCGAAGAGCTGCGGCACTACCACGAACACAACCACGAACTTCGAAACTCGAAGTTCGTATATCTGCATCCCTGTCACTCGAGTAGTGTAAGTGCGATAGGGATGGAGATACCCGAACTTTGGATTTCGATCGAATTATTCTTTATTCTTTGGAAGCATGGACCTACAATACTCAGAACAAGCTATGGTAATAATAATACCACGTCCGAGGTAAGCAAACCTCAATGTGTGACAGAAAGGGAAATATCATTGGAACCCGCCTATTAACAGGCGCTCTGTTCGCAGGTCGCACGCACTAGTAATATTCAGCTGAATAACATGAAATGATTCTAGGAACATGACATGTAGGTAATTGATAGTCCATGTGCAAGCGGCCTACCTCTGTCTCTTATCTGCACGGTTATCACAAAACGGCCCGTCTACTTAATTATTATAAGGCCTGAATCACACTGGCGCGGTATGCGGTGGCGGTCCATAGTAAACTTGACAAGTACTGTCAAATTTACTATTGACCGCCACCGCAGGCCGGCCTGTCTGTGAGAGACTTAAGGCAGAAAAAATAATGACACTAAGGACCGATAAATGAGACACAACCATATTTAAAAAAAACCGGACAAGTGCGAGTTCAACTCGCGTGGTGAGGGTTCCATAAAATTACTATGCTCAAAGCAGTCTTTTTTCCTAAATTACTTGAAATATATTTTTGCTAAAATTATTAAAAAAAAATAACTCAGATGCTTACAACAACCCCTTTCATTTGATATGTCACACAATACAGTTTGCGAAACTTTTTTTTTAATTTTCCAATTTACCCTCCAAAAGTGGCCCCCCTGTTCAGAATTCATTAATTTACTTTACGCGTCCATCTTTGGGTCACGCATTTACATATGTTTACCAAATTTCGACTCAATCGGGTAGTTTCGGAGCAAATCGGCTGTGACAGACGGACAGACAGACAACCGAGTGATCCTATAAGGGTTCCGTTTTTTTCCTTTTGAGGTACGGAACCCTAAAAACATTTAGGTACTAAGCAAAGAGCTCCGGTCGGATAAAAATATGGAGAGAACGAGCCGCTGTATTTTGTTGGCCGCCAATTTAACCGCCCTGTAGCCGTAACCTAAATACTATGCGTTACGCGCGTCGTCATTTAGTTGAAACCTAGAAAATAAAACATTACTTTACATTAAAATTTTCAAGCGATTCGATCGTCTTCATATATTACTAGCTGTCCGCGTATCTTCACCCGCGTATTAGTAAGAACCCAAGCGGAGACGTAGACGCAGGATTAAATATAGCCAGGTGAAAGAATTTTTGCAATCGGATGAATAGTTCCAGAGATTACTCGTGTAGGTATTGTGTCGTTGGTGGTAGACAGCGAAACGGCGGGAGTTTACTAATTAATTTTATTGCATTAAAGAGTGTACAGTGCGCGTGCCGGCGGAAGACTGGTGTGGGTCCGCGCATTGCTGAATAGGTCGCGCTGCGGCGAAATGCCTACTCAGCAATCTGTGTCCCTACAGCAGTCCCCCCTTTTTTAAACAAAAATTAAACTTAAAACAAAATGGTACGATATTTAACATTAACTAATAAACTTCTTATTTGACTCCATAATATGCATTCGCTTCTTGGGCTCGCTCCGATATCGACATTCGCGGCGTCAGCGTGAGGGCAGATCGTATTACGTACCCACGATCAAAGTCAAAGTGATTTATTCTTCAATTTAGGCATATTACATGCACCTATGAATGTCGATAAACTACCACCGGTTCGGAAAGTAAACCTCTGCCTCGAGCTCGATCAACACTCAGGCTGCGCTTATGCGCGCTCGGCAAATTCCTTCGAGCCGCTCTGTTCCCCGAACTAGGGCGCGTATCATATGCCTGTATGTATATAAATGAACAACAATATATTCGAATTATTAAAGTACAGAAAGTACTTGTTACAAAAGGGTCTCTCTTATGGGACCAATTTACAAAACATTATTGTTGTTGGTGGGCTCCGGATGCTGATTGGGAAATGGCACAACTCTCTTTAAGTCGTAGCAAGTATTTACCTGTGTATACCACCGCGGGTGACAGTATTTAGCAATGCCGTGCTGGCAATCCATCAGCAACGTGGCTAAACTATTACTGCCATGCAGACGTCCCCTTTTTTTAGCAATGCCGTGCTGGCAATCCATCAGCAACGTGGCTAAACTGTTACTGCTATGCAAGTGGCGACCTCGGCTATCCCACTGATTGCTACGGCGTACTCCCTTCTGCATTCGTTAACCCACCGACAGCAATGCTGCGTAAAATGTTTGGAACGCGATCTATTTCCGTACTATGACGTACATAGATTTCATAGACACACACACACACGTACAAACACACACGCACACGCACGCACACACACACACACACACACACCACTAAAACAATTTTTTTTTTGTAATTTAATTACAAAACTATGTAGCGGCTAGCAAAATACACCTATCCTCAAAATTGTATTCAAATACACCTTATAGTTTTCGAGTAAAATGCCTGTGACATACGGACGGACAGACAGACATGACGATTCCATAAGGGTTCCGTTTTTTGCCATTTGGCTACGGAACCCTAAAAATGGTCGTCATCAGTGTGGTGGGGTGCAAGTCTTATCACCTGTGTGTTTCCTTTCATGCTCTTTTAACCTACTCATTCGGTTACTAGCATAATCACATTGGCCACATTTGTAAGGCATTTCATTATTGTGTGTCCTTTCATGGCTTTTTAAATTATGCTTGTAAGCACTAGAGAACTGACAGTGGGCACATTTGTATAGCCCTTCCCCAGTATGTATCCTTTCATGAAGTCGCAGATCGCAACTGCGGGCACCGGCGTAACTGCATTGGCCACATTTGTAAGGTTTTTCACCAGTGTGCATCCTTTCATGAACTACCAAATTGTGTTTCTGTGCCGTAGCAAAACTACAATGGCCACATTTGTATGGCTTCTCACCAGTATGCGTCATCTCATGGTGTCGCACATTATACTTGTGATTACTAGCGTAATTACATTGGCTACACTTATAAAGTTTCTCGCCAGTGTGCTTCATTTTGTGGAGTTTTAAATAACGTTTTGTGTTACCAGCATAACTACATTGGTCACACTTATAGGGTTTTTCACCAGTATGTGTCCTTTCGTGGACTTTTAAATCACTTTTTTGGGCACCTGCATAACTGCATTGGCCACATTTGTAGGGCTTTTCCTCGTTGTGTGTCCTTTCATGAACTTTTAAAGTACCTTTTTGAGTACTGGCATAACTACACTGGCCACATTTATATGATTTTTCCCCGTTATGTATCCTTATATGGACATCTAAATGACTTTTCCGGCTGCTGGCGTAACTACATTGGTCACACGTGAATGGTTTTTCACCAGTATGTATCCTTTCATGATCTTGTAAATGACTTCTTATTTTAGTAGTATAGCTACATTGGCAGCATTGGTGTGTTTTAGGTATTCTTCTTAGGTTATTCCGTTGAGTTTGCCCTGCAAATATAAAATTTTGAAATGGATTTTACGAAAAATCTTTTGATTTCACTTGTTGCCATTTATGTAACCCAATGAATCCATTTATTAAATAAAAACACAGTGAAAATATAAACAGATACCTAAAACTTTAGTTATACAAAGAAAATAATTTAGTACTGCATTCTGAGCAAATAAATTATTTTCGATCGAACCCAGGACCTCCAGCTTCGTAGGCAGGGTCACTGCGAACTAGGCTACAACGGTCGTCAAAAAAAATTGATTTTAATTATATTATCTAATTTACGCTTTATTGTAATAATTTAATGGTTTACTATCAATATAGCAACATACGTACAGAATATGAGGAAAGTACTCAATTAAAAGTTAAAATTAATCCAGGGAGCAGGAGATTCCAATATGCCTGCCATAGCGCCCACATTCGGGGACACTTCGTCTGCATGAATCTCATTTATATCATATCTCCATACAAACTTCTGGTCCCGAATTCATCCCGTTAGGGGAGCACATTTTCAGGATAAAAACTATCTCCATACAAAATTTCATTTTAATTGGTTCACCATTTAAAAGTGAAAAGTTAACATACAGACAGACAAAAGTAACACGCTTTTGCATTTATAATTTATATTAGTATGGATTTAAGAGCAAATACCTTTTCCATTTTCCTGTGAATATTTTGGGACGATGCGGGCAAGCAGACCCTGAGCTCCTTTTGGTTGCAACTGTGTTACCACTATGACGGGCAGAAATGTCCTGACTGTTGGCTCAGCTGTGTGGAAAGAAGTATCAGTTAGAAATTACAGTATTTTGCATGTCAAAAGTATTAGATGAACACTATTACCCCCAAATAATTGCTGTTTAACCCCCACAAGGTGGATTGATGATCTGGTAAAGGTCACGGGAGTCCGCTGGATGCGGGTGGTGACTTTGGCACTTTTTGGGCGAGGCGTATGTCCAGCAGTGGATGTCTTTCGGCAGATATGATGATGATGATAAACCACCACGGGGTATTTTTTATTAGACTATCATATACATATGATAGTCTAATAAAAAATAAAAATCTACTTCATATCATAAATGCTTAATCAATAAGCATCATGTCTCCCAATACGGATTTTAAATCCTGAACTACTCTTCACCGTATTATAAGTTTTATTTTTGAGTTTGAGTTCAATTATTATATTCTAGCACATGGCATGATTTTTGGGATAAAGTCTCCTGCTTTAATCCAGGTTATCAATGGTCTGGTCTATTCATGCCTAACTGAGTAACAAAAATCTAAACATTTACATGTATACATAATAGGATGCAGGCAGAGCTAGTATTAATAATAATCAGAATCACCTTTATTTCAGGCAACTAAGGCTATCGGCCTTACAAATACCTTAAAGACTAACATAGATACAATACAGTTATAAAATTAAAACACTAATTATTATTTAGGAGACAAAACAGTGTGGCACCGTTGCGTTGCATGATACTCACCTGGTGCTGCACAGAGCTCGCGAGGCGGCTGCTCTAGCTCGGGGCTGAGCACGAGCTCGTCCTTCACGACGTGATCGGCGTACAGCCGCGCCACCGAATCCGCCTCACACGACGGCTCGTCTCTACACGTATCACACGAAGGCTCGGTTACCACACACGCATTGGTGTCCGAGGACTCGTCTTTTACACGCGCATCTGGACACGAGGGCTCGTCTTGTGCTTGTGCGCATGCATCGTCCAACGAGGGTTCACTTTTAATAAAGACACCCTCGAAGGAGGATTCAGACATCACACACACTGCTGCGCTTGATTCATATAGCGGTGCTAGCTTCATAGTGAACTAACAAACGCGCGTGTGACTAAATACAAAATCCTTGAGATGACTAAATCTAAATCCTAAACATATCTCTCGTAAATTTTAATTAATAAAGTACAACAGCAATAGGTAATCGATAATATTGTCGTAGCTGTCAATTCAATTTTGACATACTTCTGTGCAATGACCAAAGAAACTAACAACGTATTTATTAAGTATTTTATTTTACAATCATGTCTCCTTTTAAACGGCGTGAAATGGAAGTGATATTCATATAAATAATAATAATAAATAAATATCGTGGGACATATCACAACAATTGATCTAGTCCCAAACTAGGCAAAGCCTGTACTATGGGTACTAGACAACGGATAAACATACTTATATAGATAAATACATACTTAAATAGATATTAAACATCCAAGACTCGAGAACAAACATTCGTATTCATCATACAAATATCTGCCCCGACCGGGAATCGAACCCGGGACCTCAAGCTATATGTATATTAACAAATTACAAGACGACGAGTGAACATGAGAAAATAATGATTTTTATGTACACGACACGATAATCCGTCCACTTTTAAAATAACATGAGATGATAGTAATCCATACTTTATTAGATATGCGGAAGTATGACTTTCGGTACCCTTTCATGCTTAATAGCACAAGAAATAAAAGTTAAATTGGCAGAAGAGTCCTGGGAAAGGTACAGGCAAGTATTATGTATTGAAAATTTAAAAAGCGTAAAGAGAACAGGGTACTCCAGCAAAATGTAGAGAGCAAATGTTTCTTTTACATTGTCTTATATTTTCAGGTCCAATTGCCTCCAACTATTTTTTCTTGGCATATTGGTAACCTTTAAAAATAGCTATATTAGCGAATCAATGAATCTTGTTTAGTTTCAAGGTACCTACTATAAAATTTTACCAATCTTGACAACCCAGACTTTTCAGGTTTTGTAAATTCAAGATACTGGCTCAGAGCTCACTGGTTATAGAACTAGAAAATTCGGTATTGCGAATGACGCATCGCCATTAATTATCGATATTTTCAAGAACAACCCTAACTGCCACTCAAAGGTAACTTTCAGTACAAAAATATCGAAAATAAAGCTAAATCCTATTACAACGTATAACGAATCTTAATATGTGTACACATTACAACATAATGCAAATGCTCAGCTCTCGATAATGCTTAAATTATCCAATATTTCAATAAAAATACATTTACGTACCGGTGCAAGGATAAACTTTGCCGATTTGGGCCTTTTCGTAAGCCACATCCAATAATGCTGCAGCTGGGCATGGTCACCACATTCCACTTATCCGTGTTCTTTCAGCCTTGTGCAGTTTATAATTTTATTTCGAAAGATATTTTAATATTTTGATTTGTTTACATGTGTCGTTGACAGATGATGTACCCACTAAACTGACGGGAACTGACATTTCGTGGCAACAAATATGGCGATTTTGGGCAACATTTGACATTTGATGATTAATGTTCGGTTCTGACTGTTATACTACCATCTCTTTTTTAATAGCCAAATGGTGCTTGGTTAAAATGAGACAGTGCTATTTTGGAGAAGTTTACGTCTAAACAGATAAATACACCCTGTCCATTAGTTTCTTTTGTCATTGCTTCTGTGCAATGCAATCGGATATTTCCCATCATGGACCAATGATACTCAGGACAGGCTATACTTGATGCCACAATGAGGGACGGAAAGGCTTCTTTCTATTCTATGCAGCTAAATTAAGAACTGGTCTTAAATGGCTGATCGGTTACCATAAACAACCTACTTAATTTGGGTGGGTAGTGTTTTATTGGTCATAACTTCATACCACACTAAATCAGTTGTGGCAAACAGAAAAAAAGTGGGACTATGACAAGGACAACGAAAGATATTTCCCTTTCAGTCACACTTATCAAGATTTATATGCTACCATCTCGCTCGGACGTGGTATTATTATTACCATAGCTAGACCTACCTAAGGTACTCTACTATGAGGTCCATGGATATTTCCCCATAAACGCTTTATACTGGCACCACACTTGGGGTTGCGTGTTCGCGTTGCAACGTTGCATCTCTTTCATTTGCCGTAGGAAGGAAAAAGATGCAACATAAATATTTGGGCAAATACCGCCAAGTGTGGTTCCACCATTAAAGTCATTTAGTGTCCAGTCTGCGTTTTATCGTACTCACCAAATAGACTTTAATTATTGTACTGTAGTGTCCAAAGATTAGCGCTCTAGGAGAGCATCGTGCGGATCAAAGTCGTTCGTCTGTGGTCTGAGGGCCTACCGCGAAACGATATTCGTTTTCGTTCGTGTATCTCCGTCTCTGTTGCACTTGCTCGTTCGAGTGACAAAGAGGGAGATACACGAACGAAAACGAATATCGTTTCGCGGTAGGCCCTCTGTCTGGGCAGGGATGGTGGTGTCTGTGTCCGCCTGCCCGATACTTGCCAATGCCAACACACCCATTCAGATAATGTGTACGCGGCTTTAAAAAACAACAAATATGGCCGACGGCCGACTGGTGGCCGACTGACAGTGACATTGTCACATTCGCGCACGTTCGCGATATATATTTGTTTATGTATAACACGATCTCGACAATATTGGCTCACTTGAATTTAATAGGTCCACCTTTAATTTATAACTAGTAATTTTAGCCAAACCTTTACTGTACGTGCATAAATATCTATTTAAATTTACAATACCGACGAACCCGGAGTGTTTATTTACGTTTTAACTACTCTTGCTCGTAGAGTTCTTGAACTTAAATATTTAATAGTAAACAATGTTTCATAGTGGTTTTAAAAGCGATAACCAAAGTGAATTCACAATGGATACAGTACAAATGGTATCAGAAGACTTGAGTGCGTGTCGGGTATGCTTAGCCACGAATACCAAATTGTACAGCATTCCCGACGGACTAGAAGACTATTTTGTACAGTTAATGGATGTTGAAGTAAGTACATATTATAACTGAATAGGTTTAAGTCATCATCATGAAATTAGAGATGCGCCGAATATTCGCTTATTATTCGATATTCAGCATAATTTTCAATGTTTGTATTTGGCAGAATTGTTCGATTCAACTGCCGAATATTTATCAGATTTTAGAGGTTAGGTTTTCTGCAACTAGGAAGAATGTAATATATTAATTGCTTTGCAGAAACAATATTGTTAAACGGATTATTATTGTATTTTAAACATTATTGTCATTTTAATTCAGAAATAAACATGATTTTTGTCACTGAATCAAACAGTTTTAGAATAACTGATGAAGGCATTGTGTTGAACCAATTAATTCCAAAAAGAGATGAATCTAACTTGGGTATTAAGATGTACTGTCTAGCTTAAGACTAATGTCAAGTGTATTTTATCCTAGTATTCAGACGACGATGGACTTCCACAGCACCTGTGCCCATTCTGCCGCTTGCAGCTTCTCAGGTACCTACACTACCGGTCAAAAGTTTAAGTTCACTCTTTGTTTTAGGTACAAATGAGTACTTTTGGACAATCATTTTTTGCAGTTCGGAAGCCGATATTTGTTTCCAACTGATCCATTATTGTTTCCAGAGATTTGTTTAATTAGTCAGACACAATTCACGTACATTTCTAAACAACGCATTCCCTAAAATCTTATAGGAATGACGGCAAAGGCTGGGCCATATATGGGCTTGCCACTTAAAACGTACAATGATCAGATACAATGTTGGTTTTTAGGGAATCAGTTGTTTAGAAATCTACGTAAATTGTGTCTGACTAATCAAACACATCTCCGTAAACAATAACGAATCAGTTGGAAACAATTTTCGACATCTGAACTGCAAAACATTATCGCACAAAAGTACAAATTTGTACTAAAAACAAAGGGTGAACTTAAACTTTTGACTACTGGTACTGTATATCCATTTACTAGCTTGTGACTTTGTTCGCGTGGAACTAGTTTATATCATACCTGCATTAACTTCCGCTCCCCACGTCACCCCCTTAGGGGATGACTTCCGTAGGACTGCTCCAAATATGAGAGAGATGAGATTCCGCTGTGTCCTACATCTCTATACCTCATTCCAGATAACGTTAGATTATCAAAGGGAAACATTGTATAAACTTGTTGCCTCCCGGTTACAGAGATCTCTGGCCCTCATACCGACACCCTCCGTACCCCGGTTATGGATATATCTCCCCCTTCATGCGACATGCATGGACAGCGATCACCGGGGTCATTGGTCTCGATGGGTGTACCGCAGGGATCAATATTGGGGCCTTTCTTGTTCCTTATCTACATAAATGACTTGCCATACCTCGTAAAGACCCACCATGATATAGTATTGTTTGCAGATGACACCTCACTTATTTTCAAACTCATAAGACAGCAACAAACTTGCAATGATGTAAACAATGCTATTTCTAAAGTAGTAAATTGGTTTAATGTTAATAATTTATTGTTAAATGAGAAAAAGACTAAATGTATTAAATTTGTCACGAATCACGTTAAGCACGAGCAAGGGAGTGTCTTTGTGAAGGATGAGGAATTGGAACTAGTTGATAGTACAGTTTTTCTTGGTTTAACGCTAGAATCTAAGCTCCAATGGGGTCCCCATATTGCTAATCTCTCGAATAGACTGAGTTCTGCAGCATTTGCAGTGAGCAAGATCCGTCAATTAACAGACGTGAAAACAGCTCGATTAGTATATTTCAGCTACTTCCATAGCATTATGTCATATGGTATTTTATTGTGGGGCAGTGCTTCAGAGATTCATTCGATTTTTGTTTTGCAGAAACGGGCTATTCGGGCGATATATAAATTGAACCATAGAGATTCACTTAGAGAAAAGTTTAAAAATATTAATATAATGACATTACATTGTCAATATATCTATGAAAACCTTCTGTATGTACATAAAAACATTGCCAATTTTAGGAAAAACTGTGACATACATAATATTAATACTAGAAATAAGCATAAGCTCGCGGTTAGGGTTTGCAATCCGGATCCGACTTGTATGGAAATATCCGGATCCGCGGATCCAGATCCGGATATTTACATACAAGTCGGATCCAGATTGCAAACCCTACTCGCGGTGCCCACCACTCGGCTCCAAAAAATTAAAAAATCATCCATAGGTAATTGTGTAAGGTTTTATAACAAACTTCCAGGAAACTTAACTGAGTTATCTATTAATAAATTCAAGAACTATGTGAAGCGTAAACTTATCTCGAAAGCTTATTATAGCACACAAGACTACATGAATGATAAAACTCCATGGAACTAATTTTGACTGAATTTTTAATCTATTATTTTCGTAATATTTTGTTTTTTGACATTAGATTGTTTTTCTAGAAATATTCTACTAGTATTTTTTATACAATTTTTTTATCATATATATTTTATTCTTTATGTTTAAAAATTACTCTAAAAAATTAACTGACGATTTGAAAGTGCTTGTTACTAGGCCTACTTGAATAAAGATCATTTTGAGTTGAGTTGAGTTGAGTTACATGCTGCACTCCCTGTATTTGGCATGAGGTTGCCCAATCGTGCACTGTGATTGGTTGGGGCGGGGAACGGGGCGCATGCGGTGGTGGTAAAGCGACAGACACGAGTGGGCAAAAATAAGCCCGGAGATATCCTGGTCCGATATATATATATAAATATATATAAATGACAAGAATGATGGGATAATTTGCAAGTATGATAAAGTGATGTAAAAAGAAGGAGTGAGCTTACTGTCAATTCGGGGATTAAATTTCGCGAGTGATATTGGTAAATGACAAGTTAATTATACTTATTTCGATCATTTTGTGCTTTTCAAAACATAACAATACTATTTTCTTTTTACATTTCACAACGGTTGTCCTTGAAATCGCATGACGTTTGATGCACGGTTTTTCTGGTCTTATATGTAACAGGGTATAAATAAATTTCAATATGTATAAAAGTCACATTCTCCAGCAAAAAGTCCCGCTTTGGCGAAGTGAATAAGACGCAAATTCTACGAAAAAGAGGGATTTTTGCCTGAAAATGACACTGATATAAAAAGGTTGTTTCCGCTGGGTGAACAGGTTCGCTGACCTCCGCGCGAGGTGCCGCCGCGCGCAGGCGCTGCTGCGACAACTGATCAAACGGCGCTTCGTAAGTACCCTCCATATTAAAAGACCTAACCTAACCTCGTTTTTAAACCAATCGCCGGCACTGACTCGAGTATGTCACTGTTGCAACCCGCCACCGGCGTCATACGAAGTCAAACGGGTCATGCACTGAAGTCAATATCTGGATCACGCAAGACCAAAAAAAGGGTACTCACTCGTAGCAATTCGGCACGAAGTGTACCAACTTATTTGCTCTTTCTTAAATTTAGGTATCAGCCCCATGTGCAGGGCGTGCATGGAGGCAGAAGAAACTAAACATATTCTACTGGACTGTAAGCAGGTAGAAGTATACAGCAAAAGGACTTAGGGTCTCCAGACACATTGCGGGACGCAGTCAGCAATACCAAGGCACTCATTCACTTTATGGAGGAGCTGGGGTGGTTAGAGTTGCTCCGTCCCATCGTTTCACGCAAAATAGGCACGTTGAATGTCGATTTGCGGAAAATGACCATTGAAACTAACTAACTTATTTTCTGTGGCGGCGAATGGATAATACCACATCTATATACACTCCGTGACTTCCGGGAGACCAGTATTCGGGTTCGGGTGATATCATTTATTTTGGCATATGAATGTGGAAGAGTAAGCGAGATAGTAATATAGACCCGAATCCAATTCGATGTTCACGGGCTGTAAACTGACGTCTGTATTCCCACAAGGTGTAGGCAGAACTTCATCATCATCATATCAGCCGAAAGACGTCCACTGCTGGACGTAGGCTTCCCCCAAAGAGTGCCACAATGACTGGTCCTGCGCCACCCGCATCCAGCGGACTAATTCAATTTACTTCGTTATCATTTGTTACTTGTTATTGTTTTATGTATATTTTAAATTGTTAGACTAAATTTCGTGACGTATTGGTGTACACTGTAATGTCATGTAAACGTCCTTATCAATAAATAAATAAATCATCATCATATCAGCCGAAAGACGTCCACTGCTGGACGTAAGCCTCCCCCAAAGAGTGTCGCAATGACCGAACCTGCACCATCCGCATCAAGCGTACTCCTACCACCTTTACCAGGTCATCAGTCCACATTGTGGAGGTTCTACCCACGTTGCGCCTTCCGGTACGTGGTCGCCACTCGAGAACCTTTCCGCCCCAGTGGCCATCGGTTCTACTTGCAATGTTCAATTTACTGGTATAATAATATTGCGGTGTAGAATCTAAACTCTATGCAATGTTGACATGTCTCTCTGTGTGTTCTAGTGGCACCAAGTGGTTCGTGTAATATTACACTCGGCGCTGGCCAGCCAGTTCCTTTGCTTGAACTTGGCTTGCCGCGTGTCTAGATTGTGCCTTACCTATAAAACTCCTACTATTATTTCAGATATCCACTGACGATATTCTCTCGGTGGACAGACATTATCACAAACTGGAACTCAACATGGTCCAGATGAATGTCTACAGTTTCAACTCCTTAGAACCTCGCATGTCTCCCAGCAAACCGGAACATACTTTCGACGATTTCGATGACAGAGACATCGAAGTGAAAGACGAAATCGCTGATCCTTTAGAACAACCAAATGTTGATGAGACAACTTGTGCTGATGAATCGAAATCTAAACGATTAGTAGTGGAAATAGATGGTTTGAATTTGGGTCATATTTCAGTGAAAAACTTGGAGGTTAGTGAGAAACCGAAGAAATCTAAAAAGGAGGATAAAGCGAAAACGAAGAGAGTGTCGAATCTGCTAAGGTACCTAACTTGTTTTTTTTGCACAATACAAATATTTCGGACTGTAAACTCCATAGTGTTAGTGGCTTAGAGCATACATAACTAGAGTAGCCTTTCAGTAACTTACCCCTCTGTAAAAAAACCTTGCACAATGTGCAAAAAATCATACAAAGACAATTTCACAATCGATCGAATCGCCTCGCTGCTGTAAGCACTTGATATTTATTTAATCCTTGAATTAATAACACTTATAGTCTTTAAGCTACATGTTAACGAGAGGTAGCTATAACTTGTACAATAAATAATTTGTTTAGTACTTACATCTAACTAAAAATTACGATATATTGATGGAACTTGGAGACTCCAAGTACCGGCTAGCGAGTGAGAGAAATCGAGATTCAGAGCAGTGATATATAAGACGTTGCTTCGTACCAAATTTCAAGATTCTGAGTTCACGGGAAGTACCCTGTAGGTTTTGATTCCGTTGCGAGTTTCGAAAATTTGCGGCATAAACGGCTGTATCTGTTGATTGCGTTGGCTTAGAAGCTCACAGCTCCTAGGGACAGTAGACCTGAGTATTTGATATACATTTTAGCTTGATACCTCCACGCGTTCCTGAGAAAAATGGTCTTGACAGACGGACGGACGGACAACAAAGTGATCCTATAAGGGTTCCGTTTTTTCCTGTCGAGGTACGGAACCCAAAAGAATATTAATTATAAAAATTATTTTAGATATGTGGCCGGGAAGAAACGAAACGCCAAACCGTTGACCAAGTGGCAACAGCAGCTGCGCAGGGCAGACAACAACTTCCTACCAAACTTCGACCACGCCGAGTTTGAGGCAAAGCATGATTGCAAACTCAAAATACTGACTATGGAAGAGCAGTTGTATGAGATAGATGAGCGGAAACAGACCAGTAACTATTTGAATCTGGATTATAAATGCGAGCAATGCGGCCGGGGGTTCGAGTTTGAGCAGCCGTTTAGGAATCATATGGCGAAACATGATCCGGTAAGTGATAATCATAATCATATTTATTGGTAACGTCACAAATGACATGTCAAAATTGTACAATATTTATGTATTTCCATACATACAATAGGGATGTAGACACTAAATAAAATAACCAATAATGTTGTATTTTCTAGTATTTTATGCAACTGTTGTATAAGAAGGGTCTTAAAACGCGAGTGGCGTGGGTTTCCCTCTCTGTTGCACTTACGTACGAACTCGCAAGTCTGACAGAGAGTTCTCATTCTGACAGTGCTTTTATGAAAAATGTATGAACCATAAAAGTACGCTAAACAGTGCGTTTATGGGCCATAGAGCATAGAGTATATCGACGACTTATTACCGATGTTATTGTATTTGAGTCAGCGCATATATAAATGACAGATAACGGTACAGGAGTAGAAAAAAGGATTAAAAATGCGGTCAAATGGAAAAAAAAGCAACGCAAGAGGTTAAATAGTCACAAAGTTAAGTGTCCAAAGCTTTAAGAGGGGGCATATCCTGTTCCTTTTTCCACAAAACGCACGTTCATATGAAACGATTGTCATTTACTATGACGCTCGATGGTCGTGACGTCACAATCTACGAGCGTTTTCTCTCTCTAACAAGCAATATTAAAACGGTTGTAGCTTCGTAATTTTTTGAGATATTTAAATGGGATTTTCGTCATTAGCAAACGTCGGACTATAGGGGGCAGTTTGAGGGCAAGGTAAGGTTAACAAAAAAATCTTAACTTACGAGTATTATAATATACCTAGTGTTTGTAACATAGTTAATTAAATTAGTTACCCGTTATCATAATATACCTACAAATGTACCATGAATGTAAATTAAATCAAATATAACACAGACTATTCAATCTTATTTTTATTTAAAATTTAAAGGATATAAAAAAATAAACACCTAACTAACGTACAGCCTTAGAGCCGTGTTCATAGAACTTGACATTGCCCAGTTAACTCATTTGTGTTTTGTTCCTTTCTCACAGCTGCAGTTGTCTGAGTGACGGATAAAGCCAAACGAACTTTTTCGCCATTTTGACTTATGCGTAGTCCAAGTACGTTTATAAATAACGTAGCTAGTTGCTATGATATTTGAAATTTCACATTATAAATACTAGGTACCAAATACTAAGTACAAATATTCGAAAGTGAATTGATTGATTTGCGAACCTTACCTATCATTCTGACATGCCACGAAAATGCCCGCTGGAGTCCGACGTATGGTCATTAGACGGGTCGTTCTTCTTTTTTACCGACAATGAACCGAGGTTTTTCTGTTTTTTTGGTTTTTGAGCTATCGAAAATTGTGGTTTTGAAGTGCGATTTTTAAAAAAATGCATAGGTTTCTTCATTAGAACTAATTAAAGTTTCCTTTCTGGCCAATATAAATATTTATTTACGGTTGGTTTCTAAAAAAAAACATGTGACAAAGTGGACTCTTTCAGTGGGGACAACATTTTGTTTTACCACTCTGTCACGGCATTCTACGAAAAAAAAAATCATTAAAAAAAAATGCTAGATAGAGAAAGTGAAATATTAAATATCACTAATTAATAAAATAATATGGACGTTCATTCGAACATTATAAAACCGTAAACATCATTACTCAAATGAGATGCCGTAATAAGACGAGGGACAGGCTATTGTCGGTCGAAAAGAAGAACGACCCAGACATATTTTTTTGACTTCATTCTTTTGAAGTTATAATTAAATTTAGAGTCTACACATGTATTCCGCTCTGTGTATGGGTCACGTAAATCCGCAGGAGATCGGTAGATTCGAGTGCGAGGTGTGCCACATCCACTTCCGCACGCAGTACCTGCGCCACCGGCACCTCGACTACCACAAGATGCAGTTCACCTGCAGCGTGTGCGGGTTCGTCACGCGCGCCAAGTAATTTCATTTCATTTAATTTATTTATTTATTATTTCCAGCCAAAATAACACCACAACATAATAAGAAAATACAATTAATACATACTTAAACTAGAATAACAGATAAAAACCGGACAAGTGCGAGTTCAACTCGCGTGGTGATGGTTCCGTATATAATCTAAATTTCATAAGTGTTTTTGAATACTCGAACTTCTTATAGGTTTTCCTGTAATCCTTAGGCAAGGAACTATTTTCCATATTTTTTCAGAATTTTAAACCTAGTAGTTTCGGAGATAAGGGGGGGGTCAATTTTCGTCTTTTTTCCTAAATTACTTCAAATCTGTTTCTTCTAAAATTATAAAAAAAAATCTGACATGCTTAAAACAACCCCTTTCATTTGATATGTGACACAATACAGTTTGTGGGGGGCCTACCCACGCCGCGCCTTCCGGTACGTGGTCGCCACTCGAGAACCTTTCCGCCCCAGCGGCCATCGGTTCTACGTGCAATGTGCCCCGCCCACTGCCACTTAAGTTTAGCAATTCGGTGGACTGATGACCTGGTAAAGGTCGCGGGAGTCCGCTGGATGCGGGTGGCGCAGGACCGGTCAATTTGGAACTCTCTGGGGGAAGCCTATGTCCAGCAGTGGACGTCTTTCGGCTGATATGATGATGATGACAATACAGTTTGCGAAACTTTTTTTTTAATTTACCTGTTTACCCCCCAAAAGTGGCCCCTTTGTTCAGAGTTCATTAATTTACTATACGCGTCCATCTTTGGGTCACCAATTTACATATGTGTACCAAATTTCAATTCAATCGGTCCAGTAGTTTCGGAGTAAATCGGCTGTGACAGACGGACAGACAGACAACCGAGTGATCCTATAAGGGTTCCGTTTTTTCCTTTTGAGGTATCGGAACCCTAAAAAGAAGACAGGTGGGGTGCTGCTATAGTGGCCGCAAGTGGACACCACTCGGCATAATGCTCTGACATTAAGTAATGCCACAGCGCTGGTCTTCCGTGGAGCCCAGGGCTGCAGCATAGATTTCAAGCAGCAAAAAGTGGCAGCCGTGGTACTACATATATTTTGTTAAAAAAAAAAAAATATTAACAGGGAGCGTACATTTCATGCCGGTTTCGTCATAATGACGTATTCGTATAAACACACAGGATGTTTCAAAAAACGTAGTGACACGACTTAGTAACCGTAAACGTATTTAGTAACTTTTATTTTATTTTATTTTTAGTTACTTATAGGCCACAACAACGTGTCTATCAACGTTTGATTATAAATTATAAGTAATATTATAGTTTCTGAAATAAAAAAAATAAGTATTTAATGGGTTGGAAACAAAAGCTTTATTGGGTAATATTATATTATTAAGTACTATCACTCAGTTTCGTCTTCTCCGTAGTCAACAAGTTGGAAAAAAGCAACGCACCATCGTTTCAAATTAAAACACACTATGCCATTAAATTTAAACGAAGGGAACACCATGACATTGGTCAAGTTCTTTATGTTCCACATGTTCTTTGTGTTTTATTGTATGCAAATGTAATTTGATGTTGCTTTCTTTTGGTGGCAAACTTTGTTTGCCATGGAGGCTATAAAATTATTGTGCCAAATAAATCCATGTTTAGTTATAGATAATAAACAAATTTATTGTTCCTGCTGTCAACAAAGTTTGCCACCAAAAGAAAAGCATTAAGTTTCCTGATCTTATTAAATTTAACTGAAATGTTGTTTCCGCACGTCTCCTATTTGTGGCAAAGAGTAAACTTTGATGTGACAATGTCAGATAATGTTTTTTCAATGTCCGTCTCAAGTGTCAATATATTAGATCTACTTAAACGGAAGAGCCGCTGGATGCGGGTGGCACTCTTTGGGGGAGGCCTATGTCCAGCAGCGGCCGTCTTTCGGCTGATATGATGATGATGATGATGAAACGGAAGAGGTTGATTAGATAACAGTGATTAATCATTGATTAATCACATTTTCCATTATTAGGTACGGATAAATAAACGTTCGTTATGCCGTTGCTCTTTTCAAACTTTTTCCATCCTGTATGTAGCCTGACGTCATACGCCTGTCATCGGCATGAAATGTACGCTCCCTGAATATTAATAACGATAACTAGGTACATATGAAGAGATATTTCTTGCATCATGTTGTTAACAAAGGTCTTATCACTAAATTGGGTCCAATACATGAGCCCTGTTAGGGCACAGCAATATGATCTTATAGCTAACATGCATTACACTTTCTACCTAACATTCGTAATATTTAAGTTTTATTTGAGTTTATTTAGTTTCATTCTATCATGCTCATGCACTTTAATTTTCCTCTAATTATTAAATACTATGTCACATACAAGCAAATTGTTCACAATGTCAATACACTATTCATAACTAAAGCATTATTTGATAATTATATACGGGGTGGAACAGATCCATGGACTTTTAAGCAAATGGGATATGGTTTGGTACTTTACTTCTCACCTAGTAACCGTGTTAATATTTCTAACAGTTACCGAGATACAACTTGTTAAACTTTGGTGAAAAAAAACTGTATGTTTCAACCCTATCCAGTAGATTCAATGACGTCAGCAAGAACAAGTAAATTACAAACAGCAACATTATGAACTGACCGTTGACAGACCTTATGTCATTGCAATAAGGTTGAAGAATAATTAGTTCACTGTATGTGATGGTTATCTTATTACCATCCCTCCTTCTTCACCGAAGGAGAGGCCATTTAAAATTGAATGTAAAATTTAATTTAAAATAAGTAAACAATGTCGTAGCAAATTAAAATTCTTATGTAACAAGGTATTAATAATCAATAAATGGCTATTCTAATTCTAATTCTAATTCTAATGTGATGGTATGACTTGTGACACATGTCAATTTCAAATGTAAATAATAACTAAGTATAGAATAAGGTTGTCACTAAGATATTTCGATTTTTATGTTTTTTTTCTTTTAAATCCAGCTTAACAATTATAATAGATCGGTTGTACGCCACTTATATAACACTGTCCTTTCAGCTTAGTCCAATGAAATGTTCCTCCCTGTATATGTATTTCTATGTCAATTTATTATTTTGAGTGGTAGGTTTAACTATTCAAGGGTATCTGTTATAAATTTCTGATATGAGTAATACAAGTAGGAACTAAATTAACCCAATAGTAAGTTACTCTGTATTTTTCCCTATAAATGCTAAGTACTCTCTTTTATCGTTCTTGATTGTATTGTACCGTTTTTAGGGTTCCGTAGCCAAAATGGCAAAAACGGAACTCTTATAGTTTCGTCATGTCCGTCTGTCCGTATGTCACAGGCATTTTACTCGAAAACTATAAGGTGTATTTGAATAAAATTTTGAGGATAGGTGTATTTTGTTAGCCGCTACATAGTTTTGTAATTAAAATGACAAAAAATTTTTTTTAGGGGTGCACTCCATACATAAAATTAAAAGTCAAAAAAAAAATTCATTGTGACCCCCCGTGTGGCACATCAATCGATAGGCCTTTCAAAATAAATATAAGGTTTCTTAGCATTTTTTTTGATTAAGTGAATAGAGTCGGAGATAATCGCCCCGAAAGTCACTAAAATTCTGTCCCCCCCCTCTAATTTTTGAACGGTGTGTTTTAAAAATATGGAAAAATTCATGGACATAGGGCTTATTAATTTCATTCACCGAAAATTGTTATGATCAAGATCGGTTCATAGGTTTTCGAGATATTGCTGATAAACTGCCTTCCTCAAAGAAAAGGATGTAAGTGCCGTAAAATTTCTGTGACGATACGACCTTTTTAATAGGCATCGTTTCGCGTGGTCCGACACGCACTTGGCCGGTTTTTTATTTTAGCTTTTGTTTTTGTTTTTTATGTTGATGGTATGAGTGGAAAGGGAACGAGCTGGAAACCAGCGCTGTGCAGCCGCAATGGCTGTCACAGCACATGCTGAGCTCATTCCTTTTGTTACACAAATAATCTTGTTTTTGTTTTCTATCTCTGTATGTATTTTGCGCATCTATTTGTGTGACAATAAATATTTTCTATTTCTATTTTTCTATTTCTATAATATGTTTTACTTATGAGCCAATCTTTAAGTTTACTGCGGAAATTGTTATAATTGTCCCCTTTTTTTATGAAGTCAGGGATTTTGTTATAGACTTTAATTGATTGGTAATGAGGTCCACTCTTATAGATAGTCAGCATATTGAGCTAAATGTTTTTTAACAAACAGTGCCACCTCTAATAAATATATGCAAATGCTCTACTCCCATTTTATTTCTAACGCAAATTATTTTTCATCACACTTGCTCGTAAATGGTGTTATTCCATGCCTGTGCACAGAAGGACAACGGCCTAAATTGTTCCCGCGGCAGTTTGTAGTCCCTAGGGAGTAATGGGCTTGTGTGTGATCTGATTGGTTTAATCAAATTGATGGATTGGTTGAAAAAAAACTAGTTGGCCACGCGCCGCAAGAATACTCCTCTGTGATTGGTTGAAATATTGAAGCTGCGCTCTCGACTAGCACTGACCTGGAAGTGAAGTTGTCAATTTCGACAATTTTTGTTTAGTACGGTTGTATGAAACTTATTTTTCTGTCTTTTGTAGTTATTTTTCCTTGCAAATGTGATGAAAACCATTGTGTATAACACGAGCGTAAGAATATTGCAAACTCGAGTCATCAAAAGCCCTCCGCCTTCGGCATCGGGCCTCTGATAGACTCTTGTTAGCAACATTCCACTTACGCCCCTCGTTACACAATGTACTATTATTATTTCCGACCGACGACCGATTTTTGACGACCGGTTAGCCTAGTGGGTAGTGCCGCTGCCTACGAAGCTGAAGGTCCTGGGTTCGAATCCCGGTAAGGGCAAATATTTGTGTGATGAGCATAAAAAATTGTTTCTGAGTCTTGGATGTTTTGTATTTGTATCTATTAAATTTATCGTCGTCTAGTACCCATAACACAAGCCTTATTGAGCTTACTATGGGACTAGGTGACACGCAAACATGGAAATTTCGTTTTTTCAGACATCTGGCGCGGAATCATTACCTCATGCACACAGGAAAGGTGTTCAAATGCAAGCAGTGTGACGCTACCTTCACGTGAGTACTGATGAAGTGAGATGAACTGTTTCCCTGACAGTGTTATGACATCGACATGAATCTTACGACATATGATCAAAGGACCATGGACAACTTTGTATGGAGCTATGCCCCAAAACCAACACAGCTGAGAGTTAGGTCATGCTGAATTCCATTGCAGAACTGCGATATTCATATTTTACTCAGCGTGAATACGATCTATCAGAAAACGGGTTTCTCTTGGAGATATCGATAATTAATAATTAGAGGACCGAAGTGTGTAAAATAAACACATTTTTATAGTAGGGTCGTTCTTCTTTTCGACCGACAATAGCCTGTCCCTCGTCTTATTACGGCATCTCATTTGAGTAATGATGTTTACGGTTTTATAATGTTCGAATGAACGTCCATATTATTTTATTAATTAGTGATATCTAATATTTCACTTTCTCTAACTAGCATTTTTTTAAATGTTCTTTTTTTTTTGTAGAATGCCGTGACAGAGTGGTAAACCAAAATGTTGTCCCCACTGAAAGAGTCCACTCTGTCACATGTTTTTTTTTAGAAACCAACCGTAAATAAATATTTATATTGGCCAGAAAGGAAACTTTAATTAGTTCTAATGAAGAAACCTATGCATTTTTTTTTAAATCGCACTTCAAAACCACAATTTTCGATAGTTCAAAAACCAAAAAAACAGAAAAACCTCGGATCATTGTCGGTAAAAAAGAAGAACGACCCAGTAATACAATTACTATTTACAGCAAGTTATAACATTACATAACGAATGTAGTTCATGCCATATTCGGTAGGAATACCTTCGTTATTTTATTATATATTGTACCCTCCAGAATGTTCAATGCCTATATAAAGGTGCAGTGTAAAAAGAATTTACGCGGGACACGTGAAATGCAACCTTATGTCAACGGCACAAAGACTGTCACATGTAACATGTTGCGTCCGAGGCGACCAGTAAATTATAAGGTTTAGTAATTGTGTAAATTAAATTATGTATGTAGTTATTAATTAGTCATTTAATTGTTAACAGGGTTCAAGACTAGTGTGGGAGGGATGATGTGTACGCACCTACATAGATATACATATCTATGGACCTACCTATACCTCAATGAGCTGCGCTGTTTGACAGTAATAAATTAGCATCGGAACTACACGGTTGTTTTACTTACGTCCATACGTAACATAACAACATTTCACACTTCAACATAATTTTCATAGCTCGTATTCACGCTGACTAAAACTATGAATATCTCAGTTCTGCAATGGAACTTGACTTCGTGCCTATATAATGAAATGAATTAGATTTAAAGACCTATTTAATGGCCCAACTCTTATGTTTGTTGGTTTTGGGGCAATTTTGCCCATGGTCCTTTCACCTGGCCTGTAGAAATAGTACATTACGGACCATGGTCGGTAAAACAAAGAATGTCTCAGATCGCTAGCGTTTTCTCGGTCGTCCTCTTTGGCACCTAATCACAATATGGCGTAAAATGATCGCTGTCTGACCTTCCAACCCGGAGAAAAACTAGACCTTATTTGGGATTAGACCCTATCTTATCTTATCTAGTTGAGGGCCCTTTCGGATACACTTCGACCCAGTGGGATCTTTTGTGCATTTGCCCTCCCCTTTATAGCTACTCCCAAGCTCGCTCCATCATTCCCACAAAGCGGATGATGCAGCTCAGTGGGAGCACCCTGAATTCCTTTGGTTGCGGGTAGCCGTTACCAAAGTGGTTCATTCTTTGCCTGGCGAGGGCATGACAGTCACACATTCTACAGTTTACACTGTCCCATCTTGACCAAGAGATGCTTGACCCCGAAGTGACCTGTGAACACCCCAGATATAATCCTGAGTTGCTTTCTGCTGGATTTCCAGAGCTTTTTGGTCCAGCCTGAGTCCACTCCTTCTATGAAGAGCTTTGAGTGCCTTAAACCCGCCTCATTCCTCCACTCGTGCTGGTGTTTGGTTTTGGCGTAGGCTTTAAAGGCCGATATTATGGTTCCCTGCGAGAGTCCCACAAACGGTTCTGGACCTACAATTATTATTAGACCCTATTAGGATTAAACCCTAGATTTCCTCACGATCTTTTCCTTTAGTAAAAAAATACATGAACACTTTTATTTTCTAAAACAGTTCATATTTTGCAATGGGATACTTCTTTCGTCATGTTAGCAAATGAAGGGATGTTTACAAAAACAACATAACTGACGAGTTATTGGTATATTTAAAAAAAAAAAAAAACTTTTTTCTTTGTAATTGTTTTAATTTTACCTACCTCCTTGTATATTTAAGATTCTTTTGTGCAATAAATGTTTTTCTATTTCTATGTTCGTCTGTGAAGACGCCACAATTATGCCGTAGACATTGTTTATTTTAGGATCTCGTTTGCCCAAAATTACATTAGAATTATTTGTGTTAAAATTATTTGTGTGAATGATTCCGCTCTACGGAACTTATAGTACAATAATAATTACATTCTCTTATACATTAATGTATAATTTAGATGGAATATATTTGGTAATAAAACAATTTTTGTAAATTCAATAATTCTTTTTAACTATAGGAATGTAAATTATTTTTCCACAAAAATTACATAACTTTCAACAATTTTACAAAAACAGCATAAGTGAAGAAGTTATTTTTCACATTTTTGAAAAAATAACCGATTATGAATGGAATCCAAGATGCAGATGTTACTCCATAGCCACATACGCCTGCATAGTAAATGGAAGGTAATTTTTAAAGAAATTATATTTTAGGAGAAATTAAGTTTTTTTCGCTTCCTGTAAAATTGACACCAATGTAGTTATGTTGTTTTCGTAAACATCCCTTCAAATGTTGTAAAATTAAAATACGTTCAACGGAGTGCGACCTATGAAATTATGTTGTACTACGTATGTACAGTCAGCATCAGAAGTAGCTAAGCAAAATAACACGCTCAAAATGACCTACAGAGTTTCTTATTCCCTTGACATTAGAGTTCGTGTGTAGATCATTTTGAGTACTAGGACCGCTTAGCAACTTGTGCTGCTGACTGTACAACGGAACGTATATATGAAACGCCAGTGTGTGCGATTCGCTGTGCGGCTACAGCCCTGATGCGTCAGACCTACACCAGTAGGTTGGCAGTGGGATAGGCCTGGTATTCTATTCTATTCTATTGCAGGAAAAGCACTTCGTACTACGGCCACGTGCGGCTGAACCACCCGTCCAAGGACCACGTGTGCGGGATCTGTGGGGACTCCTTCATCGGAGCCCTTGGGCTGCGGCACCATCACGCCAAGGCGCACAAGGAGGTAAACGGGACAGGATTCTTATTTTTTCCACTGTGACGATTTTCTAAAAACTTCCGTTGTGACACGATTTCCGTTGTGTCAGTTTGACACTACAACACTTATTGGAGCCCTAGCATATATATTAACATTACAAATACAGTTCCGACGTGACACCATCTTCACCACCGCAAGCTTTTCCATTGTGACACGATTTCCGTTGTGTCACTTTAACACTAAAACACTTATCGGAGCCCTAGCGGGCTGCGGACCATTATGCGAAGGCGCATAAGATGATAAACGGGATAGAATTATGACATTTTCCGTTGTGACGATTTTCCGTTCCACTTTTTTCCTGCTCTGAGTCAGAGCCTCTGACACCATTTCCGTGATGTCACTTTAACACGAAAAAGTGACACAACGGAAATCGTGTCACAGTGGGAAAGGTTGCGGTGGTGAAGATGGTGTCACAGCGGAACTGTATCTGTGGTATTAATGGGTGAATCTTTTTTCTGTTGCTAGTTAGTTGCCCCATGGTTCCGTCTCGTGGGGTTGCTTTTTAAATGTGATTTTATGTGATGCATGCAAGATAAGATAAGATAATATTTATTTCTGAGAATATGGTACAGTCAGCAGCAGAAGTAGCTAAGCACTTTAACATGCTCAGAATGATCTGCACAGACCCTTATTCTCTTGACATTAGAGTCCGTGTGCAGATCAATTTGAGCACTAGGCCCGCTTAGCTACTTCTGCTGCTGACTGTAGGTACAATGTTGGTTAGTAGAATGTGTTAGTTCAGCATATTCTGCCGAAAATGGACGTAGAAATATTTTCCTAAAACTAATTATAGACTATTAAATTAAATATCACGCAGTTTACTATTTATTATTAACTAACATGTGTTCAGAAAATCGGCAACTGAATAAAAGCACTTGTCAAGCATGCACTGGACATGTTTTATTTTTACAAGCATTTATTTAGTTTCACCTGTCCCGATGTTTGTCATCAAATCTTGCAAATTAAATATGATCCACTTCCCGGTAACCGATTGAGCTGAAATCTTGCGTACATGTGTAAAACGCGTGACAGTGCAATATTATAATGACATGGTGCTGATCTGATGAATCTGATGATGGAGCCGGAAGGTGGCCATAGGAACTTCGCAATGAAACGACACAACCTCATCGAGTTTGGGCTCGTTAGAATCGTCTCAGTGAGTAGTTGATGACGGTATACAGAAAAGTATAGTCGGCATTAAAAGCTTGTACCAAAAATGAAATTTTTGACAGAAACTTATTTATTTTTAGCACCTAAATGCGTCTGAGCGTTTGAAATTCTTTGAATCTCTGAATTTTTTACACAAATCTTGTTTTTGTTATTTCAGTTGTCGAAAGCCAAGTTCGAATGCAAGTCGTGCGGTGTGGCGTTCGTCAGTTCGGAAGCTATGAGCGCACATACGGACGGGCGTACGCAATGCGACGCCAATTTGAAGTGAGTAATAGTGAATTAATTTGTATTGTTAAGGGTCTTCTACTGCAATCGAGGGTCGGGAATGTAAGAGAATTATATAGAAAACGACATTCAACAACCTTGAAAAACATCATACAGCTTGCCAATGAACGTTACTATATCTTGAAACATTCGAATTTAAGATAATGCTTATGGATCAGTGTAAAAAAAAATCAGAAAATCACTAAAAA
Organism: Epinotia nisella; assembly: GCA_932294315.1. Classification (NCBI taxonomy): domain Eukaryota; kingdom Metazoa; phylum Arthropoda; class Insecta; order Lepidoptera; family Tortricidae; genus Epinotia; species Epinotia nisella. The sequence goes on along the minus strand of OW028698.1, from coordinate 9,603,436 downwards.
CGTGTAAATCGCACTCCCGTATTTACTAAATTTCTACTGAATTAGGAGGTGAATTTTGAAAAAAAATCTTAGTGTACCCTAAAGGCACGTAGTTGGCACGTAGGTTCCTTATAAGGTCTAGACCTTATAAGGAACCTACGTGCCAAATTTAGAATCTCTAGAACCAGCGGTCTCGGCTGTGCGTTGATATGTCAGTCAGTCAGTCAGTTTCTTCTTTTATATATTTATCATCACACTTGCTCGTCAATGGCGTTATTACTTGCGAGCGTACAGAGCAGTTATAGCCGTTTTACCTCCCACGGGCTGTTAAGTTTAGTTTTAAAATAATTATAATTAAAATAATTAAGCAAATCTGGTTGCTGTGTGATTGGTTGAATAAAAAAATCTAGTTGGTCAAGCCACCCCGCCCCGAAAGAATACTGCTCTGTAATTGGTTGAAATATTGAGCTGCGCGCTCCACTAGCACTGATCTGGAAATGAAGTTGTCAATTTTTGATTGCGGCTGTATGAAACTTAGATTTTTCTGTCTTTTGTTGTTATTTATTTCCTCGCAAATGTGATGAAAAACATTGTGTATAACACGGGCGTAAGAATATTGCAAACTCGAGTCATCAAAAGCCCTCCGCCTTCGGCGTCGGGCTTCTGATAGACTCTCATTAGCAATATTCCACTTACGCCCCTCGTTAAACAATGTACTATAGATTATCAGAGCTTAATATGGGACTAGTTCGATTTGTGTAAGATAGTTCCGTTACATTTATCTTATCTTCGCGCAGAGCCTGTGCGGAGTGCGGTGCGGTGTTCGGTACGGAGGAGGCGCTGAGCTCGCACGCGGACACACACGTGTTCTGGTGCAAGGAGGTAAGTTACGTCAGCATCATAAACATGTATACACTTTTCGACCTTATGTCTAAGTAATAAGGTCATAGAATGTATACATGTTTATGATGCTGACTGTACAAGCTTTCATTTGCTGTGTATGTGGATGAATCAAGTTTCTGTCGCTAGTCGCCAAGGTTATGTCCCTTGGGTCACTTTTTAAAACTGACTTTATGGGTTTCCATCAAATGTATACATATACATACACAAAAAAAGGGACCAGTCTGAAAATCAGCGCTGGATGTAAACATCTCATTCAGCAGAAGCTGAGACTGGTACCCATTGCCCAGATATATCTAATCATGCTTAGTTTAAATTGTAGTTTTGATTTTCTCTTTTATTGATTTGTTTTTATGTTTGTAAAGTTGTGGCAATAAAACATTTTAATTTTTTTTATTTATTAAATGTAAGACATTTTAACCCCCTTTTTTGGACCATCTTTAATAAAATAAATCAGCAGAAGGTGAAAAATATGAGGAATTAGTTTAATATTTAATACTTAATAATGAATACTCCGATAACGAAATTGTCATAGAGTGAAAAATATGACGAGAGAAAACAAACGATGGCGCAAACAAAGAAATGGCTAAGCGTGAGCTGGCAAGAAATACGCGAAATTTTCAATTCAATTAATTTGTTTATACAAATACAAATTTTTATTTCAGGCTTTGCCCATAGAATAAAACTATTGTTAGTAGGTCATTTTTTTTTTATTTCAATTAAATAAATGCGAAAAAATGAATGAGCGATGGGCTAGCAACCTGTCACAGCGATATCACATTTTGTCGATCTTTTATACCCACATTTATGCTAAAAGTGGTACTGGAACACAAGTTTCATGTGCTTTGCCTACCCCTTTTAGGGATAAAGGCGTGAATGTATGTATGTAAAAAGTATAATAAGCCAATCATTAAATCAAATAAAAAAATCCAGCTCAAAATTACATTTCAATCAATTAATAACAATATAAAATAATAATTAAATTTCATTCATAAGTATTCATCATGTCAAATCGGTATATCAAATATTAAAATTTTTAATAAATGGGTTGCCAACTGTCAAAATTTACAAGGCTAGAGAGAGTAGGTGAGTTTATTAATATAATAAAACATAAATTTTACACGTCATATTATGTTTTTAGGGTTCCGTAGTCAACAAGGAACCCTTATAGTTTCGCCATGTCAACAAGTAACCTTGAGCGGCCTCGGTTTGCCTCAAGTCGAGGCTGCTCAAGTGGATACGCGGCTAACCATTACCCGCCCAAGTTAAGTAGGTCGAATATGGTAAGCCGTCAGCCATTTTAAGACCAGTTCTTAATTTAGCTGCATAGGAGCCCTTCCGTTCCTTATAAAGGTAACTCCTCTGTAGATATCTATACTACCAAAGACTATCTATACTATCTATAGACCAAAAATGTCTTTTTTGACAGTTTTTTTTAAACTTTGTCTACAGTGTTTATAGAAATGTAAGGGTTCAGAATTTATTTAAATTAAATACTTTATAGTAGGTAGTTAAATTATTCTTATATATTTTATTCTGATTTTAACTTTATACTTGGAAGCTAGGACACGTCTATCGACGAGTACAGTCTGGATCAAAGTGAGGCACGGCGAAGGATTAACTAAATGATCTGTACCTACAGAGAATGGATTGAACTAATCATTCACTCAACAAAGTAGTCAAATCAATTACTTTTTATTTACAAAAAATACAAATACAAAATACAAAATTCTTTATTTGCTTAAAATGTACATAATTTATGATTTTAAGGGTTAGTGCCTCCCGGTAAGCAATAGTGCCTGTGTTGGGAGACACCGCTCTTCCATATGTTACAGGATGATACCTATGTTAAATTTTGTACAGTAAAATATAATAAAATCAACACGCCGCCTCAACTTAAACTTTGTCTACAGTGTTCCCAGTCGTTCGTGAGCCAGAGCTCCCTCGACACGCACCACCAGCGGATCCACCTCCGCATCAAGTGGCCCGCGTACGGGCGCACGCGCGAGATGAACAAGGAGTACTACAAGAAGGTACCCGCTGTGCTTACAGCAGCCATGCCTCCTCTAGTGTTCCCAGTCGTTCGTGAGCCAGAGCTCCCTCGACACGCACCACCAGCGGATCCACCTCCGCATCAAGTGGCCCGCGTACGGGCGCACGCGCGAGATGAACAAGGAGTACTACAAGAAGGTACCCGCTGTGCTTACAGCAGCCATGCCTCCTCTAGTGTTCCCAGTCGTTCGTGAGCCAGAGCTCCCTCGACACGCACCACCAGCGGATCCACCTCCGCATCAAGTGGCCCGCGTACGGGCGCACGCGCGAGATGAACAAGGAGTACTACAAGAAGGTACCCGCTGTGCTTACAGCAGCCATGCCTCCTCTAGTGTTCCCAGTCGTTCGTGAGCCAGAGCTCCCTCGACACGCACCACCAGCGGATCCACCTCCGCATCAAGTGGCCCGCGTACGGGCGCACGCGCGAGATGAACAAGGAGTACTACAAGAAGGTACCCGCTGTGCTTACAGCAGCCATGCCTCCTCTAGTGTTCCCAGTCGTTCGTGAGCCAGAGCTCCCTCGACACGCACCACCAGCGGATCCACCTCCGCATCAAGTGGCCCGCGTACGGGCGCACGCGCGAGATGAACAAGGAGTACTACAAGAAGGTACCCGCTGTGCTTACAGCAGCCATGCCTCCTCTAGTGTTCCCAGTCGTTCGTGAGCCAGAGCTCCCTCGACACGCACCACCAGCGGATCCACCTCCGCATCAAGTGGCCCGCGTACGGGCGCACGCGCGAGATGAACAAGGAGTACTACAAGAAGGTACCCGCTGTGCTTACAGCAGCCATGCCTCCTCTAGTGTTCCCAGTCGTTCGTGAGCCAGAGCTCCCTCGACACGCACCACCAGCGGATCCACCTCCGCATCAAGTGGCCCGCGTACGGGCGCACGCGCGAGATGAACAAGGAGTACTACAAGAAGGTACCCGCTGTGCTTACAGCAGCCATGCCTCCTCTAGTGTTCCCAGTCGTTCGTGAGCCAGAGCTCCCTCGACACGCACCACCAGCGGATCCACCTCCGCATCAAGTGGCCCGCGTACGGGCGCACGCGCGAGATGAACAAGGAGTACTACAAGAAGGTACCCGCTGTGCTTACAGCAGCCATGTCCAGATTATCCAGATCCGTGGGGACTAGAGGGCTCAAGCCTCCTCCCAAATGCTGTATTGTAATATCAAAACGCAGCCTTGTCAAGGAAGGGAACTGTCACTTTGACAGCGCTCTCTTATATCCTACCGACTGCGCCATGTGCGCAAAAGCTGTGTGCGGCAGGATACCGGGCAAAGCACCTGGGAACACCGGGGTCACTGCCGGAGGCCGTCCGCAACATAAAGGGTCTGCTAGGCTTCCTGGTGGAACTGGGTTGGCACGAATAGTCATAAGGCCAATAATCCATACGCAAAATAGGCGCAATTAACAACATTTCATTTTTCTGACTCCTTAATTTCGTTTAGGCATTTAATAGTATTTGAAATGTTAGGAGACGCGTATTTTTTCTTTTCATTTTATTTTAAGTTAAACCCCCTTAGTTTGGGTGTTTTAAACTACCACGTTCGAAAATGGCATAAGTACATTTAAAGGATGAATAGGATTAGTACTGCGGTCAATTTATTGAATTAAAAAGTAAATAGCTTGATGTGTCTGTGACAGTGACATTTGACATTGACAGTGACAACATAGAAGGAGTCAAATAACTGTCAATGTCTCAACAATTTTTTTTCTTACAAGATGCATAAGCACAGCTATGGAATATCCGCTTTTACCCTTTAAATGGCTTCTTCAAAGTAATTTCGAGTTTTCTCAAGAATTAGCGAATATAAAAATCCATAATTTTTTATATTTACTCAGCAAGCCCAAATTCTTGAATGGTTTTTAGTTTGAGCCGCTATGAAAAAAATTAAATGTTGTCAATTGGGAATGGATATAAATTTCAGAAGTGCCTGATTATTTTTTTGGTGATAGGAATAACCTTCCTTAGCACCAGAAAAAAAGTTGCAGACTTTTCAGCTGCATCAATTATTTTTCCGTCCTTGACCCAAAACGTAAGTGAGGAAACAATTAACGCAGCTGTGGTGTCTTAGCAGCCTTCCTCAGAAGGTTATTACTATCACCTAAAAAAATCAGGCACTTCTGATATTTTAATATTTAGCCAAAGCAAAATACGGTTTCGAAAAACATTAATTTATAATAGCGTTTTTTTTGTTTATTTCATTCTAAAACATTATTCTAAGATGCTTTATTCAAGAATCCACCAAACTTTCCACCCGGAAGTAATTATATAGATTTAAATTAAACATCCATTGTCTTTTTTATTTTATTTATGTTGAATATTTTAAAGCAAATGTAAATGAACCTAAATAAAGATAAAAAAATATTAATATTTATCCGGACTTTTTAGGAGCTAATTAAATATTGATTTTTTTGATGTCTGATGTTTTGTTGGATTTTGCCTCTAGATAACAATTTAATTGATAATATATCCGTTACATTAAAAAATTAGCTATTATAAATGATTTCCAAATATGTCATTTTTTCCATACAAGTTGTCAGTTCATTGCCTGGACTAATTGGCTACTTTCCTAAAAAAATCTATTATACCGTTTATTGTTTATGACTATAATTTTACAGCTAGAGTCTATGCAATGATATAACGCGCGCAGATAAAGAATGGATCTGAGAATGGCGGCGGTTTCCAATGGTATGGTTGGCAAAACGGCTAGTGAAACGGCTGCCTATTTAATTAGTTCTCTAAAAATATTAGCATTTTTTTTGCAGCGAGTACGTAACTGTGTGAGTATAGACAGCGATAGGATGTGAGCGAGATAGCATGCGAGCGGACGCCATTTTCAGATCCATTCTTTATCTGCGCGCGTTATATATGAGTTAGAAAAGAGCGGCATTAAAAAAAGCGTTTTGCAACACCGTCTATAACCCGATAAAATAATAATGATGCTTGAACAATTATTATTTTTCTTCAAGTGTAGTGCCACCATCAAGATTAGGACATCATACTAATTTATCTACACACATACTATAAACCCGCTAAAATGTGTTCAGAAACTGACAGTAATGACCAGCATTATATCAATATGATTTATAAATAGTAGTAGTAGTGTTTAACGAGGGGCGTAAGTGGCTTTTGATGACTCGAGTTTGCAATATTCTTACGCCCGTGTTATACACAATGTTTTTCATCACATTTGCGAGGAAATAAATAACAACAAAAGACAGAAAAATGTAAGTTTCATACAGCAGCACCAATCAAAAATTGACAACTTCACTTCCAGATCAGTGCTAGTAAAGCGCGCAGTTCAATATTTCAACCAATCACAGAGCAGTATTCTTGCGGGGCGGGGCGTCGTGACCAACTAGATTTTTTTATTCAACCAATCACACAGCAACCAGATTTGCTTAAGCCAATCAGAGGGTTCTATTATTTTAAAACTAAACTTAACAGCCCGTGGGAGGTAAAACGGCTATAACTGCTCTGCACGCTCGCAAGTAATAACGCCATTGACGAGCAAGTGTGATGAAAAATAATTAACTTGCCTCTCATTATGTACAGTGTGGGCGGCGAGGATTGTGGTGAATGTTAGAAAGTCCGGAGAGACGTATTAAATGTTTATTGTCTTAAAATTCTAAAGTTACAAATGTTATAAAATGATGTTAGAAAGATGTTGAAAATGTTAAATGTTAATGTTCGAATGCACCCGGTCGCGATAGAGCCGAGAAGTACAGTAAATCGATGTTAATATAAATTGTTGCTCAATGCGTCTTTTGCTGACGGGACGCACGAGGCTAAATCACGTGTTTCGTGCGTTGCACCGAACATACAGACTGAGCTTTATTTAAAACTTTTTATACGGCAACATGTTGTCAAATGTGTCAAACGTGTTAATAGTAGTTTATGAGACTGTACATGATGAGAGGCGTTAAATCACGAGTGTGGTTTTATATAATAGGATCACGCGAGTGTTTTAAGGCCTAATTATGTACAGTTGCATACACTACTTTATCTGCACACATATAAACAATCCTCAATGATGTGTTCGGGACCCATTAGAATAACCGCCATTGCGCCGACTAGATGTCAAATCGTGACCAACTAGATGTCCATAACAAAATCTAGTTGGTCACGATTTGCTCTGACCTCTGGGCCACGCTTCAAAATTTGAAAGTCATTACTTGAACAATGTCGATATCTTAATGAAAATATGTACAAAATTACCTACGGCCAGAGACAAGTAATTTAATTTTATAAATCCTATTGTTATAATGCTGGTCATTACTGCCAGTTTCTGAACGCATTTCAGCGGGTTTATAGTATGTGTGTAGATAAAAACCGTTTCCTCACTTACGTTTTGGGTCCCGTAGAACCCAATTGCGACAGGGTTGTACAGTGGTACGTGAATACATTTCCGTTACTGTACAAGTGCCGGAGGCACGGCGCCGGCCAAACCCATGTCTCCGTACTAAATTTTCTGTGACCTCGCCGTCCGCCAATGGGGAATGGATGAAAATTTTAGAAATGCCTGATATTTTTTTTTGGTGATAGGAATAACCTTCCTTAGCACCAGAAAAAAAAATTCAAATTTTTCAGCTGCGACAATTATTTTTGAAAAATATAAACAGTTTCCTCATTTACGTTTTGGGTCAAGAACGGTAAATAGACACTTTCCTTGATCTGTCTCATATTACAAAAACCGGCCAAGTGCGTGTCGGACCACGCAAAACGAAGGGTTCCGTGCCTATTAAAAAGGTCGTATCGTCACAGAAATTTTACGGCACTTACGTCCTTTTCTTTGAGGAAGGCAGTTTTTCAGCAATATCTCGAAAACCTCTGAACCGATCTTGTTCAAAACAATTTTCGGTGAATGAAATTAATAAGCCCTATGTCCATGAATTTTTCCATATTTTTAAAATACACCGTTCAAAAATTAGAGGGGGGGGACAGAATTTTAGTGACTTTCGGGGCGATTATCTCCGACCCTATTCACTTAATCAAAAAAAATGCAAAGAAACCTTATATTTATTTTGAAAGGCCTATCGATTGATGTGCCACACGGGGGGTCACAATGAAAAAAAAAATTGACTTTTAGTTTTATGTATGGAGTGCACCCCTAAAAAAATTTTTTTTGTCATTTTAATTACAAAACTATGTAGCGGTTAACAAAATACACCTATCCTCAAAATTTTATTCAAATACACCTTATAGTTTTCGAGTAAAATGCCTGTGACATACGGACAGACGGACAGACGGACAGACGGACAGACGGACAGACGGACATGACGAAACTATAAGGGTTCCGTTTTTGCCATTTTGGCTACGGAACCCTAAAAACTATCTTAAATATCTGTGGTAAAATGACACTGGTATTGACCAATATAGCTGCTGCAAGTGTCAATATCATTGCCAGTTTACCACACATATTTAATATATTTTTTTGTAATACGAGACCGATCGAGGTAGGTGCCGTAACTGACCCAAAACGTAAGTGAGGAAACTGTTTATATTTTTGAAAAAAAATTGACGCGGCTGAAAAATCGGAAACTTTTTTCTGGTGGTAAGGAAGGTTATTGCTATCACCAAAAAAATAATCAGGCATTTCTAAAATTTTCATCCATTCCCAATTTCGCTCTTTTGGCGTCTCCTTATCGCCATCACACAGTGGATTTGGTCCTTATTATTCTGTTATAGCAAGAATAATGTGTGAATAGTGTGTGTGTGTGTCTAATAGAAGCTGTATGTTTTCAGATAAAAGAGAGGACGCGGCTACGAGCGCAGGTGGTGTGTGAAATTTGTGGAGCGAAGCTCGTGGTGTGTATGCAACCCTTTTGTGGTTGACATTATTACCTGTGGTTGACTTTTTATAAAATCACTAGCTTTTGCCCGCGGCTTCGCCCGCGTACTAAGAGTAATGTTAACCGTCTACAAAAAAGGTGCATCTCAGTTTCAGTCTCTTATATATTTAGATCGACTCTACATAGACTCTGCATATTGAACATAGACTGTACATATCGAATCTACATATCGACTCTACATATCGACTTTACATATCGACTATAAATATCGAATCTACATATCAACTCTACATATCGACTACATATCAACTCTACATATTGACTCTACATATCGACTCTACATATCGACTCTACATATCTACTCTACATATCGACTATACAAATCGGCTCTACATATCGACTACATATCTGGACCCCATATAAAATTTCACCCCCTCTTTTAAGGGGTTGGGTGCAGATTTCCAAAAAAAAATGATGCACGATTTTTTGTTAGTCACAAATAGTCCGCATACCAATTTTTAGCTTTCTACCTTGAAAATTTCGGAATGCTCCATACAAACTTCCACCCCCCATTTTGTGGAAGTAGGAGGTTACAAAGAGACAAAAAGTAGCCTATGTCACTCTCCATCCCTTCAACTATCTCCACTTAAAAAATCACGTCAATTCGACGCCCCGTTTTGCCGTGAAAGACGGACAAACAAACAAACAAACAAACAAACAAACACACAAACACATACACTTTCCCATTTATAATATTAGTATGGATTGGAATTGGAATATTTCACCTTGGACGGTAGAGTAATGAATTAATTATTTATTTCAACTCAATATCAAATCTATAATAATCATTAAATTATAGGAAGCTATACACAAACTTAACTTAAATAAAACTAATTATAAACTAAACCTATATAAAGAAAATGCCCCCCAGGTGCCCGTCGTTGGCTATGGTGCCCAGAGGGCTGGCAGCGTTGCCTCTTTGGATTGCTAGGCTAATCCTTTGGCCAAAATAGCTGCCAGCCCTTTGGTCACCGGATGTTTGAATAAGCCGCTCCGAAAGTTCCTTATATAGGGCCTTCGCGCCCGGTCCCCACGGCCCCAGGGTTTCCACGGTAGAGTTGTTTTTTTACCGACTTCAAAAAAGGAGAGGGTTCTCAATTCGACTGTATGTTTTTTTTTTGTGTTACGCGATAACTCGGTAATTTATGAACCGATTTGAAAAAATATTTCTTTGTTTGAAAGCATATACTTCTAGATTGGTCCCGTTGTCACCAAAATCCAGTTCTGATGACGGGATCCTAGAGAAATCGAGGGAACTCTTCAAATTTTATAGGCAAACTTGAAGCAATTTGGCTACTGATTTGAAGTTGGTTAAAACTTGGTTTTTAACGTAAATTATTTGTTTCATTTTGAATGTTTGTTACCTCCGTCATTTATGAACCGATTCGTGCAATTCTTTTTTATTCAAAAGTATATGCTTCTAGGTTGCTATCAAAACTTAAGTTGGATGATGGGAACCATGAGGTTGAATTGAGGTAACTCTTCAAATATAGAAGGCACGCGTGTAGTAATTTCGGTATTTTCTATTATAACTAGTGTATTTACACGTGGAAATCACAAATTTGGTGAAGTGGAACTGACGATGAAGACCACAGATGACTTATGGAACTCGTACTTAAAACTGTACAAGTACGTTAGTGATTCTGATATGATTCCGTTGAAATAGCAACTAATGATGTCCTAAATGTCAAGTGTGCCAAATCGACGGAACTCCTCAAATATTATCGGCCCACATACAGTGATATGGTTGTCGTCTGTAATAATCAATGTGTTTGCTCTCGGAAAGCAGTCCATGTGGTAAAGTGGAAAGGAAATGTGGAAATGTCATTTGGCTTGGCGGAGTACTAAATTGAAGTCGGTTAAAACTTTGTTTTTAAAGTAAATTAATTGAATAGACCACTTCGATGCAATTCGGCCAATTCAAATAATATCGAGTTTATATAGTTTTTATTATTATTATTATGTAAGTCCGATTTAAAGCGAACCCCGGTCATTTGGAAGGCGTGCGCGGGGATATAGATCCAACACGTAGAGGCCCTTTAGAGACGAAGTTTAATATCATGAGTTCACCTGCTAGAACCCATTTACGGGTACATCGGTTATTATTATTTTATTTTTTATATTGTGAGCTAACATTAAATCGAATGAAGCAATAAATAAATGTTTTGTTTCAGTCTAACGCGGCGCTAGAGAGGCACCAACTGGGTCAGTGCAAGCGGGAAAAAAACACCAAATCGTACAAGTGTCCGTTCTGCGAAAAAGCTTGCGCCACTAGACAGGGCTTGCAGGTAAGCCATGCATTTTTAGAGTTCCGTAGCCGAAATGGCAAAAACGGAACCCTTGTAGTTTCGTCATGTCCGTCTGTCCGTATGTCACAGGCATTTTACTCGACAACTATAAGGTGTATTTGAATAAAATTTGGCGGATAGGCGTATTTTATTAGCCGCTACATAGTTTTGTAATGAGTTGACTAAAAAAATCTTTCTTATCTACACACATACTATAAACCCGCTAAAATACGTTCTAGAACTGGCAGTAGTGACCAGCATTATATCAATAAGATTTATAAAAATGAATTACTTGTCTCTGGCCGTAGGTCATTTTGTACGTATTTTCATTAAGATATCGATATTGATAAAGTAATGACAATGACTTTCAAATTTCGAAGCATGGCCCAGAGGTCAGAACAAATCATGATTTTTTAAGGACATCCAGTTGGTAACGATTTGAAATCTAGTCGGCCATGGCGTTGCAATGGCGGTTATTCTAATGGTTCCCGAACACATCATTGAGGATTTATTATATGTGTGTAGATAAAGCAGTGTATGCAACTGTACATAATTAGGCCTTAAAACACTCGTGTGATTATGAAACTCGCTGAAGCTCGTTTCATAAAACCACTCGTGATTTAAGGTCTCTCATTATGTACAGTGACATGAAGTACAAATTTTCAGCTTCACGTGACATTACACACGGGAGAGAAGCCGCACAAGTGCGCGCAGTGCTCGCTCGAGTTCCGGCAGGCGGGCGCGTTGCGGCGCCACACGCAGGCGGTGAGTGCGCGGGAGTGGCGAGCTGCTCCCGGGAGAGGACCCTGGGGCGATGACGTTACACACGGGAGAGAAGCCGCACAAGTGCGCGCAGTGCTCGCTCGAGTTCCGGCAGGCGGGCGCGCTGCGGCGCCACACGCAGGCGGTGAGTGCGCGGGAGTGGCGAGCTGCTCCCGGGAGAGGACCCTGGGGCGATGACGTTACACACGGGAGAGAAGCCGCACAAGTGCGCGCAGTGCTCGCGCGAGATCCGGCAGGCGGGCGCGCTGCGGCGCCACACGCAGGCGGTGAGTGCGCGGGAGTGGCGAGCTGCTCCCGGGAGAGGACCCTGGGGCGATGACGTTACACACGGGAGAGAAGCCGCACAAGTGCGCGCAGTGCTCGCTCGAGTTCCGGCAGGCGGGCGCGCTGCGGCGCCACACGCAGGCGGTGAGTGCGCGGGAGTGGCGAGCTGCTCCCGGGAGAGGACCCTGGGGCGATGACGTTACACACGGGAGAGAAGCCGCACAAGTGCGCGCAGTGCTCGCGCGAGATCCGGCAGGCGGGCGCGCTGCGGCGCCACACGCAGGCGGTGAGTGCGCGGGAGTGGCGAGCTGCTCCCGGGAGAGGACCCTGGGGCGATGACGTTACACACGGGAGAGAAGCCGCAAAAGTGCGCGCAGTGCTCGCGCGAGTTCCGGCAGGCGGGCGCGCTGCGGCGCCACACGCAGGCGGTGAGTGCGCGGGAGTGGCGAGCTGCTCCCGGGAGAGGACCCTGGGGCGATGACGTTACACACGGGAGAGAAGCCGCACAAGTGCGCGCAGTGCTCGCGCGAGATCCGGCAGGCGGGCGCGCTGCGGCGCCACACGCAGGCGGTGAGTGCGCGGGAGTGGCGAGCTGCTCCCGGGAGAGGACCCTGGGGCGATGACGTTACACACGGGAGAGAAGCCGCACAAGTGCGCGCAGTGCTCGCGCGAGTTCCGGCAGGCGGGCGCGCTGCGGCGCCACACGCAGGCGGTGAGTGCGCGGGAGTGGCGAGCTGCTCCCGGGAGAGGACCCTGGGGTGATGACGTTACACACGGGAGAGAAGCCGCACAAGTGCGCGCAGTGCTCGCGCGAGTTCCGGCAGGCGGGCGCGCTGCGGCGCCACACGCAGGCGGTGAGTGCGCGGGAGTGGCGAGCTGCTCCCGGGAGAGGACCCTGGGGCGATGACGTTACGGAGCCGATTAGTGTGCAGTATGGAGTTTCGTGGGCCAAATTTTTTTTGTGCCTAAACAATTATAATTTTTTTTATTTATTTATTTTATTTATTTTATTTATTTTATTTATTTTATTTATTTTATTTATTTTATTTATTTTATTTATTTTATTTTATTTATTTTATTTATTTTATTAATTTTATTTATTTTATTTATTTTATTTATTTTATTTATTTTATTTATTTTATTTATTTATTTATTTATTTATCGGTCCATCCGTTTGGGAGCTACGATACCACAGACAGATACACAGATACACAGACACGTTAAACTTATAACACCCCTCTCTTTGCGTCGGGGGTTAAAAAGTCACATTTGGTACTGAAATTACCACTGCGTTACCAGTCCCCAATCCCCATGACCCCTCTAAAATAATGTCCACTGCGTTACCAAACATTTACTATTCTATTTACATTTTCTATTTCCAAACATTTTTTTTGTTTTATTTTGAGCCTTAATATTTCGATAATGGTCATCATTCGGGTACGCATGTGTCATTGTGAATTAGAAAATAATAGTTTTTTGAAGATTACCCGAATAAGTGAAAAATTATGGGTTCAAATGTACAAGGGACATTTTTATAGGCACCAAAAAGAATTTCGGCCCTCGTACAAAGATTACTGATCGACGCAACCGGGCGCCGGTGGGTTACAAATGTGCGTTAACGTAAACCGGTCGTCATCGGATCGGCATAAGCCCTTTTTTTTTTAAATCTCATTTATTTTATAAGCCATACATTTGTTCCTTGGAGATAACTATGGTCAGGAAACTGGTGTAACCAGTCCATATCTTATCATTTAATTTCAACGTTACATTCTTTTCATTTCATTAATACATCACAAACACAATGGGGAATGGATGAAAATTTTAGAAATGCCTGATTATTTTTAAAATTTTCATCATTTGTAGTTTCAGAATAGAACTTTATTAGTAATGTAAAAGCAATACAGCAACTGTTTTTGTATGAGGACAAACATCCCAGTGCTCGACGCTAGCCCATTTTCATTAACACTAACAGTAAATCAATTAAATTGAACTTTATATGTCAACTATTGAGCACTATAAGGTTTCGAGCATAGGGATCTTTGGCTTACATATCTATACTTATAAGTTTTTTTTTGAATTATATTGGAAACTATAGGTCTGTTTAGTATTAAGATAGCCTGCACAAATATCTTTGTATGACTGTTTGTTTCATAATAAATAAAAAAAAAAAAAAAAAAAAAAAATTTTTTTGGTGATAGGAATAACATTCCTTAGCACCAGAAAACAGGTTCAGATTTTTCAGCTGCGACAATTATTTTTGAAAAATATAAACAGTTTCCTCATTTACGTTTTGGGTCAAGAACGGTAAATAGACACTTTCCTTGATCTGTCTCATATTACAAAAAATTATTTTAAATATGTGTGGTAAACTGACACTGGTAATGACCAATATAGCTGCCGCAAGTGTCAGTTTACCACACATATTTGTACTTGACGACCGAATAGCCTAGTGGTTAGAGAACCTGACTATGAAGCTTGAGGTCCCGGGTTCGATCCCCGGTCGGGGCAGATATTTGTATGATGAATACGAATATTTGTTCTCGAGTCTTGGATGTTTAATATCTATTTAAGTATGTATTTATCTATATACGTATGTTTATCTGTTGTCTAGTACCCATAGTACAGGCTTTGCCTAGTTTGGGACTAGATCAATCGGTGTGAATTGTCCCACGATATTTATTTATTTATTTTATTTATATTTAATATATTTTTTTGTAATATGAGACCGATCGAGGAAGGTGCCGTACGTAACTGACCCAAAACGTAAGTGAGGAAACTGTTTATATTTTTCAAAAAAAATTGACGCAGCTGAAAAATCTGAAACTTTTATCTGGTGCTAAGGAAGGTTATTCCTATCACCAAAAAAATAATCAGGCATTTCTAAAATTTTTATCCATTCCCAATTACCCCTTTATTCATAAATATTAACTAAACTGTGTTGTTTTTTTCCCGCGAACACAACTGTATAATAACGATTTTCTCATCACACTTGCTCGTAAAGGGCTTCATAACGCGCAGGCATACAAGGCTACAATAGCCTTTATTACGCCTGAAGGCGTAATCTGATTGGTTTAAGCAAATCTCGTTGGCCGTGCGCCACAAGAATTTTGCTCTGTGATTTGTTGAAAAAAAATCTAGGCGGCCACGGGCCGCAATAATACTACTGTACTGCTCTGTGATTGGTTGAATGAAATATTGAAGCTGCGCGCTCCACTCGCACTGATCTGGAAGTGAAGTTGTCAACTTCGCCAATTTTGGATTGGTGCGGTTGTACAGTCAACAGCAGAAGTAGCTAAGCGGGCCGGGTGTTCAAAGTAACCTACACACGCTCTTAATTTCTTAATAATAAAGTCCTGTGCAGGTCATTTTGAACACCCGGCCCGCTTAGCTACTTCTGCTGCTGACTGTATGAAACATAATTTTTTCTGTCTTTTGTAGTTGTTTATTTCCTCGCAAATGTGATAAAAACATTGTATGCGACACGTACTACATTAAGAAGTAACTCTAATAGTTACAAACTCGAGTCCTCAAAGCCCTCCGCCTTCGGCGTCGGGCTTCTAATAGACTCTCGTTCGTAAATCATATCTTGTAGGTACTTGTGGCATAATGTACTGTTTACGCCATTTTAGCTAAAACAGTGACGGCTACTAGAATGTTCAATTTGCAATGTGCCTTCCAGGTGCACCTGGGCATCGACACGCGCGTGCAGTGCGCGACGTGCGGCAAGTACTTCTCCACGCCGAGCACGCGCGCGCTGCACGTCAACAGCGTGCACCTGCGGCTGCCCGCGCGCCGCCGGAAGGACCCTCAGGCGGACCCTACACGTCAATAAATATTGTGATAATTATCATGATATTTACTTATGTATCTTGGGCCGGATCACAGCATACCCTACACCATCAATACGGATCGCGTCAGTACTGAAGCGTTCTTTGTACGAGGCAGACGTGATGGACTCTAGATAGAGAAAAATTAGAGCGCGTTTGGCAATAATTTCTTTAAACAAACAGAAACAGAAATAGTATTTATTGTCACAAACAATAAGAAAATAAAAAAAACTTACAAGAAAAAAATAAAAAAAAAACTTACAAAACTAACAAACAATAAAAACAGAATAGTGACAATAGGCCCCAGTCTCAGCATGTGCTGGGCTAGGCCCAGCGCTGGTTTTCAGACTGGTCCCGAGAGACAAACGAGTAAAAAGAAAGCGAGTATTTTTTTAGCGCTTCGTTTTTTAAGATCGTGTTTTTATAATTAACATGCGCGCTATTCGAAACTTCTGGCATGGATTCTAAATTGAGAATAAACTCTTTCAAAATAATCTTATCGCATGTCATGGGCTCGCGGCACGGGTTCAGCGCGGCAGACGGGGAACCCGCAGACGCGGTGTCACCGACGTCCTCCATCGCTGCCGTCTCGCTGCGTACTGACGCGATAAATATTGACGCGACACTACACGCAAGATAAATATCACGATCCGTCAATACACTACCCTACACGTCAATAAATATCGTAATCCGACAGTTTATATTGACGGATCACAATATGGATCTTGCGTGTAGGGTTCGCCTTAGGGTACGTTCAGATGACAAGCGCTCAACGCGCGTTGACCGCGCGCTAAATTTTTGTATAGTGTTCACATGACACGCGCTTGTCAGGCGTTGGACGCGCGTTGCCGCGGCCGCCACGGTTCAGTAGAGTTGTTACATTTGTCGAAGATGGACGTGTAGAGACAGTTTTAACGGTGATTTTATACCGACGGTAGAAACGACGCTATAGAGGACGGAGATATTGGCTCCACCCAATTTTGTCACACACAATATGAGGACGAGTTCTTCTCAAGCCCGTCTCTTTAAGTTCCTATCTGAATAATCGCTACTTGTCATGTCCCATGTCGCACGTTTCTCTATTTCATCTATAATTAATAACGTATTTTAAGCTTCGGTTTCCATTTCGGACGATTTCTGGACGAACTGATACTGATGAACCCTAAAATACGTTTATCCGCGTCGAAAGCGCGCACTCAACTGAACGGATACATAGAAAATCTCAAAGTGCGCGTTGACGCGCGCTGACAACAGTCGAGCGCTGGCGCAGCGTTCAACGCGCGCTTTATTAAAACGCGCGTTGTCACGTGTACGGCCAGCACAAAATGTGGGTAGTTGTAAACGCGCGTTGAGTGCTTGTTATCTGAACATGGCCTTAGCACGCCGGCACTATTTATGCGGTTGCCAGTCAAAATATACCTACTAAACAAAACAAGTGTACGTTTTAATTCAACCCCTTTTACCCGACTGCCTAAGGAAAGGATGATTATGTTTTTCGAGCGTATATATATATATATATATATGTATGTCTTATTGTTTGGCACGCCCTACAGCCTAAACTGTTTCACGGATTTCGATATATAACTTGAAATTTAATTAATTAATTGATGAATATTATTTCTGGACTCCACTAGAATAGAGTTCCAATGCCTCCATAGTGGGCTGTTGATATTATCAGCAATGGCTATATAAGGTGTCGTTGGATTCCTCTTAATCGTGGGAGTGACATAGGCTATAATATTTGTAAATAAAAACCGGCCAAGTGCGTGTCGGACCACGAATTTTAGTGACTTTCGGGGCGATTATCTCCGACTCTATTCACTTAATCAAAGAAAATGCTGAGAAACCTTACATTTATTTTGAAAGGCCTATCGATTGGTGTGCCACACACATAGGCTTACAATGATTTATTTTTTGACTTTCTGTTTTATTTATGGAGTGCACCCCTAAAAAATTTTTTGTTATTTTAATTACAAAACTATGTAGCGGCTAACAAAATACACCTATCCTCAAAATTTTATTCAAATACACCTGATAGTTTTCGAGTAAAATGCCTGTGACATACGGACGGACGGACAGACGGACATAACGAAACTAGTTATAAGGGTTCCGTTTTTGCCGTTTTGGCTACGGAACCCTAAAAACATGATATCCGCGCTTCCGAATACGCACTTCCATCTCGCTCACGCTTATGATCAGTGAAAGGGAGATAAGACTATGAACCTACGTCACCTTAACACTGGCCGGTTCCACTTGCATCGTCGAATGTACATACTGTTATAATGTTACATACGAACAGTAGCGCTAGTCCGAGTTTAAAGTGAGTCGAGATACGCTACGTGAGTATCGACTAAGTTAAAGATTTGTATGAAAACTCTATACACCGCCCCTAGCGGTCACTTACAGAACTAAAAATCAAATCGGTACCACAAGTCCCTTATAAGTTTACTTGCTCGCAACAGTTAAGTCGATCGTTCGTATAGTTTAATAGATTTTTCAATATTCAGCCTTATATCACAAGCATTTATCGTTTTAATATAAATGCTAGCGTTTGTCGGTTATGACATTACAGAATACGCGCATTGCCAAAGTCGAAAAATTCCCCAACGCCAAAGTTTAAAGACTTTAAAGGAATCTATACCTTAAGTTTAAGGACATTAAGTATAATTTTAACAGTGTGCGATGAACCTCCACTGAGTCGGTCGACCCAATATGGCGGAACGTGTGCCAATTATTTGCATTTTTAAATACAAAATACGCGACAATCCGAATTTTGCGGATATAAGTTGTCGATTCAAAACCCTTATTTTTATAAGTTCTTTAATTTGAGATAGGTATCGATCAGATCTACGGTAAATCTTGACGGAATTATACGTTATCACGCACCATTTTGCAAGTGAAATAGTAAACTACAAATGCTACGGTATTTTTCGATTCGAAATGTCAAATTTGTGACTCACGCTAGCGTTTGGTAATACGATTCGAAAGTTAAATTACGCATCGAAAACTAGACGCTAGCGAGTAACGTTTTGTAGTTGTTTTCGGAGTATATCGGCACCATGAGTACGACGAATTTGACAGCTCGAACTTGCGAGAATCGAAATCTACGCGAAGCGCGTTAGCTCGATCTCGAGAAACGTTTACTATTGTACGTTTTCGATAGGCTCTCATGGTAAGCGTACAGGAGCCGTAGCATGGTTGGCCTTATCACGCGACAAGTGACAAGATAAGAGCGTCGTCTCGTTCTATCGAATGGTGTCAGCCAGTGACGCACGCTCTATCCTATCACCTAGCTATCGCGTGACAATACCAACCATGCTACGGCTCCAGGTCAAGTTAATATAAAGCTTGTAAAAATAACCATATACACGGGCGAGAATCGAACCCAGTCAAATCTGACAAATATTGGAATTCGTTTTACCTCACCCGGGACCTGGAGTCTCTAGCCGTCGACATTAAATCCTCAAATCAATAAAGGGTCGGCAACGCGCTTGTTGTTCTTGATGATTCGAAAATATTAATTATTTACGGTGTTCGCTTACAATCAGACAGGCCGTGTGCGTGTGTGCCACCGTAATAGTATAAAAAGATTACACCAATACGATGATTCACTAATACCAATACCATACCACACTATAAAAATCTACCAGCGCAAAATAGACACAAACATTATAAGGAACCAGTTGGAACTTGGAACTTTATGACTAAGATGGTAAAATATACCGAATAACACTTTTAATGTAATTGCATGTTAACAAGAAGTAGGCGCTGGATGCGGGTGGCGCAGGACCGGTCAATTTGGAACTCTCTGGGGGAGGCCTATGTCCAGCAGTGGACGTCTTTCGGCTGATATGATGATGATGATGATGAGGCGCTTTATTTGTAAGATTAATGGCACCCGCAAATTCATATTATCTACTAAAACTAGATGTAGTTTTATTATTTTAAGCCCTACGAGGGATTCTCACTCGAGGTGATTGTGAATTCGTCAAAGTTCACTACGCTTTTGTTGTCAAAATGCACTCACATAAATAAATAATAAAAATAAATAAATATTAGGGGACATTCTTACACAAATCGAATGAGGCCTATAGTAAGCTCAATAAGGCTTGTGTTATATAATTAGGAATTTTGGTGGCATTGGGTGAACAAAGAGCAATGGAGTCCTTGTTATATTTTTTTTGATTGAATGAATGAATTAATAAATGATTGTTAATGATAAATCAATAATGCATAATAAAATTTATTAGTTACATACAAGTAAATTGATTCATTAAATTAAAACATAACACATGTTTTGTTAAAATGTGTAATTTTGTCTCTATTTACAATCTCAATTTTCGGTTGGAATAAGTTTCAGTATACTACTGATAATTTAGATTACCTCGACAACGGTAAAAACTTTTTGAGTAGTTTTTCTAATACAGCATGTGGCCCACAACCGGGGCGAAAAATTAGAATGTAAGTTGTATTCCTTATATTCACTAATATTTGTTCAGCGACCTTTGAAAATAACGCGTATTTAAATTTTATTGACATCCACCAGAATCCTAACCCTAGTTATAGGTATTAGACGATTATATATATAATAGATATAAATACTTAAATACAAAGAAAACATCCAAGACTCAGAAACAAATATTCATGCTCATCACACAAATATTTGCCCTTACCGGGATTCGTACCCAGTACCTTAAGCTTTGTAGGCAGCGTCACTACCCACTAGGCTAACAGGTCGACAAAGAAAGGTAATATTCCACAAAGACATTTCATGTAAAGTAATTGCCAAGATTCGCTAGCATAACATATATTACTTTTAGTTTTTAAAAGTGATCACATCGCAAGAACAGCAATGTCTCTTACTCCACATTGCCCAACTCCACCAGGGGGCTTCACTGTTACACCTATTCTCTATCTAATTGATTTAGGACTTCAAGCTGAAGATGCGGCCGCGCGAGCCTGCTCTTACCATCAGCACCAACAGAGCCTGTAACAGACCTGACATCTATCAGTGTTCTTAAAAACGAATTTAGTTGGAAGCTTATTGAAGTTCGTTCGTTAAGGTAAATTAAATAGATGGCGTTCAAATTAATACCGATAATCGAAATCGAATAATACGAATGGCCTAAATAAGGGTTTAGTTCTTTATGAAATGTTATTGTTGATGCATAAATTACAGATAAACAAATTATATAGTAATCACGATCACTCAAGGAATTACGGAACAAGTTTAACTTTATATTAGACGGGTTAGTGTATTTAATACAAACGACATCTAGCGAGAAGTAGAGTAATTACGGCTATTCGATCGGTTTAAGAAGTAGTTGTTAACTCGATACTAGTATATATTGAGATACCTTTGACATTTGTTGGGTAACTTGTCTGGCTACTGGGCGTTTTAGCATCTACCGACAAATAGCGGAACTACGTGTTAGGTCAGGCAGCTAACTAAACAAGCTCGATCAACAAATGAGTAACATTGTTATCCGACCACGAATGAAATCACTATTGTGTCTGTGCACTTAGCTGTATAAATGGCCAACTGGGATTGGAAGGGTTTTACTTAGTTGCGTGGTTTAAGTTGGGTGACATCTAAAGGTGAGTAGATGAATTAAAAGATTAACAACCCTACAAAATTTAAGAAGTATTAAAAATTAGGCAGTCAGCTCAAAGAACAGACGTTTTAAAATGAGTAGGGTATGGATGTGCTTTAGGAGAAAATAGTCATCTGTTGTTGAGTAGGAAAAACACTATACTACGGGATATTGGTTAAACCAATAGGAAACGAGAATCATGGCGTTAACCAATCAGTTGTTTTCCCTCGAGAACGGGGTGAGCTCATCATGGGCTGGAGAGATGAGGGGCTCTCAAGGGTGGAGAAGAGATATAAGGCGAGCGCCACGTGGATCGAGACTTTTGCCTGGAGGACGCGCGACGAGAACGAGGTGTTAGTGCAGTGTGTGAAAGTATGTGAGTGCTATTAATTTACTCATTGAACGTAATAGGATTCTCGTAGGGATAGGTTAGAATAGGATGTTCTAGGATTTTGTGTGTGTTTAACGTTTTATTTCCACAGATTCTCGTCGGTGAATGTTTTAACTTCGTGTGGCAAATATTGGTGATAGATTATTGTGTTTCGCGTGTGTTCGTTATCCTTGCTACATATCTACATTAACTTTTGAGGTTATAATGTCCGTTGTGTAACAATGCAACTGCCTAGTGATGAATATCCCTTTAAATGTTTATGTGACGAATTCATAGAATCGTAATCGTTTAGCTTGCATTTAGATAGTCCGGTTTAAAGACTACTTACATTGATATTAGTCATGAACAGTCGAGCTAAGCTTTGCCTATTTCTACAAATTTCTATTGTCCCAACCGTAACCGTAGTTCGTATTTAATTAATGAGCAACCAATATTTGCCAACATTAAGTATTCATCGGTGGCAACAAAGGCGTATACTTTACCTGACTTAATAATGAAAGTGTTTTTATTTGACCTGTCCTACATATTGTGCATGCTAATGTAAGATGAATGGTGATGGTAATGCTATTTACTGAATATCGAGTGCTATTCATACAAGGTGGTTATATTTTAGTTGATGAGTCTGTATTTTTAGAATCAATTATTTTAAATCTAAATAGTATTTATGACCTTTGAAATCTCTTCACGATTTAGTGCTATGTGTTAGCTCATGCGTCAACTATGTACGTGGTTAATTAATTGCAGTTTCATAGACCTACGTTCGATGATATTTAAATTATATTTACTCTGTCGTGTACCTACATCATTATATTTATTAGGTACTGTTTAATATCTGCGTTAGTGATTTACGTATCAATCACATAATTAATTTACCAGTGGATTAATTTACGTATACGTGGTATTAATATCTTTCACTGTTACTTTTATACGTACATTAATTGGTACTGGGCTGTTATTCGCTACGCGCAAATGCGGCTCACCCCGCCGGTCACCCGTTACGAAACTAGACCTCTCCCTACGCTTAATTACTATGCATCGCGGGGTCAAGATATATTTGTGTGTGAGCGTTGAGGTGAGCTAAAACAAGTTACAGAATAGGGCGCAGTTTTCGTCTCTGTACGAGTAGGTTCTGTTAGTCTTTAGATATCCAATTCATAATAATATATCTATAAAATTAGAATGCCTTATTGACATGGTTTGTGCGATTGGAGGGCTTTGCGAAAATCAAACCTTTACGAGAAAAGGGTATATATTATTGTATCAAATGCGGTACTATTCTACGGATTCAGGGTCTGCGTTATCGACGTTACGCCGTCAACTACTATATGACATCCAACGGCACTTCGGCGAGACATCACCACATACCACTACCAAGTACTACCAGAGGCTTCGTTACTACTGCTGCGTCATCACACGGAGGGTGTGCGGACATCGCTCGAGCTGGCTGTAGATGAGACGTTTGGTCCATCTGTGAACTGTTCCTGGATAGCGCCTATGACAACTGTATGAACGAGACATCGTCTCATACCACCACTACGTGCTTGCCAAAGGCTTCGTTACTACTACTGCGTCATCACACGGGGGTTGTGCTGATATCGCTCGAGCTAGCTGCAGCTGAGACTGTTCCCAGATAGTGGCTATGTTGTATACAACTGTATGGATGTTGATGAAGAAATCCTTAAATGGTTATCTAAGTTTCGCAAAGCTTTCCGACTGCGTGAGCTATGGTACATATTGATTATTCTCATGCGCTTTAAATGGCATAAATATTGTTACCTGGCTAGTAGGTCGAAATGCTATCGTTGCGTTGTGTGATACGGCTTAGATATTTTACGTACAACCGTGATCAAGCGATCCTTACTTATATATTTTATTGGAATTTAGGTATCCAATTAATATACGGTCTTTGAACTTCGTGATTTCTATATGTCATATACATAGATATATATATCAACATATACATAAACATACTAATCAATTGTAGTTGCTAGGATTGGTCGCAGTGGAGTCTTATTATTGGTGACCATTCTAGCAATGACCGTCAATGATGTAATGTCCCTAACTGGACTGCCAATCGTTTTTATTACGATTCTGTGTGGAGTGTTCCAGCTATTAAAGGTTTTGATAGTACATGTAGTACCCAAATATACCTAATAACTAATTGCGACGCTATGGGTTTATTCCAGATCGATGAAATGCGCTCATCAAGGCGATTAGGGACAGTCTTATCAGATTCCGCTCTGTCAGACTTCATCTTTAGCTCTGATCCACAGGACGGGCCTTGAAAAGGGCTGCAGTCTTGGTTAGGTACCGGTGCGCCTTGAGCTGTTTGCGTGAAGGCCTTGGCCTGTCATTCAAAACACTTTAGACCCGCGAGGGCGAGACGTTTGTACCGTTGTGGCTGAAACTTAATCATCAAAGACCCCAATATATATTTACCTACTATATACTCTATTATATGGGCGAGATGAGGTGTGAAAGCTATACGATGATACATTCTATTGATGACTTGAGAAAAACTCCTTGCTGTCGCAAGAATCTGGTCAATGCTGAGTCTTTGCGGCTGCATGTCTCAGTAGTGATATTAAGACTGATTGGCGTTTATTGGGGATGACTGTACTATTCGATCTGGATACTAAACCTGAATGCAACAGCGTGTCTTCTTTGCGTAGTACGAGGTACTGTACATATTTGGGTGCGACGTGAAATTATAATCCCATCGGTTATGCGTATGCATACTTATACTCACAGTCGTCGTGGCCGGAAACGGTTATCATATTATCATCGTCAGCAGCAGCAGAGCGGCGTCC
Source organism: Epinotia nisella (assembly GCA_932294315.1). Lineage (NCBI taxonomy): Eukaryota > Metazoa > Arthropoda > Insecta > Lepidoptera > Tortricidae > Epinotia > Epinotia nisella. Next base: position 9,578,687 of record OW028698.1, on the reverse strand, counting down.
TCATCATGCCTATATACCTATTCCAACTGGCTTCTAATATAGCTTACAGTTGTTCATCGCTATTGCTATATGCAATATAAAATGGCTGGTCTCATAATATTATGGGCTACGCTCTTATTATTGCCATGTATATGTTCATTCGTCGGGCGCTATTGTCACATATCTATTATAGTCTCGGTCCTGTGCCTTCGGGTCTGTACCATATACGAGGATATTCCGTTTGCTCGTGTTACGTGTTAGGTAGGGACTGCCCGAGTGGTTTGCTTGACGCGCCCAGGGGTCTGGCAACGGAATTGGTCCTCGTGAGACTCGGCCTTCGACATAGTTGCCAATACATCTTATCCAGAAATGGTTTGATGTTATATGACTTATGCATGGTACTTCTACGAGGTCCAGTGGCTTTATGGTTGCTTGCAATCAGCCATTTTATATCTACAATGTTCGAGATTTATATTACCTACAATTGGTAAGAAGCCAGATATTACCTATGTAATAATGGTGGTTCTATGGTGGTAGTCACGGCACGAGGCCAATGAGTATATACGAGAAATAGCGTCTAAAAGAACCTTTATTTAATGTTAACACCTTATTTTATACATGGTTATCGCTTATACAAGCAATATGCGTTTATGTAGCAGTAAACTATTGTGTTACTGCTAAACACTAAATGTGGCCAATCGCCATACTACACCTCCCCCGAAAGTTCCCTTCACCCCCGGGGTGGCAGAAAAAAAAAACGCATGTTACTTACTTACATTTTTTTTTTTTTATATAAAAATCTTAATAATTTTAATAGAGTTAAGTAATTATTTATTTTCAAAATACAATTTAGTGTTATTCTTATGAGTTATATATATACGTTTACATTTTATAATTTTAACATTTGGTGACATATCTTCTATTACCTCATAAGGTCCAGTATAAATAGGATCTAGTTTATTACCTATTTGGTTCTTTAAAAGTACAAAGTCACCTGGTTTATACTTTATAGAATTAACTTTCTTATCATATGCTATTTTCCTATTAGTTTTACTTAACAATAAATTATTTTTTGCATCTAACTGAGCTCTTTGTAACCTATACTTAAATTCTTTAGGATAACTTTCGTAGTTATAGAGAGGGTCGACAAAAGAAATTAGATTATTTGGCAATGTACATAATTTGCCGAAAACTAGTTCATATGGCGTGTATTGTGTCTCTGAATGTACGCTTGTGTTGTATGAAAAACACCAGTAGGTCAACCAACTGCTCCAGTCGGTACTATTATTACTACATTGAATCCGGAGATACGCTCCTAGACTCTTGTGCGTATTTTCTAGCGAGCCTATAGTTTCGTGATGATAGGCTGTTGAGTGTAACTTATTTATTCCTAATAAACTACAGATTTCAGAAAATACACTAGACATAAATTCAGTACCTTGATCCGTAATTATATCTTTCGGTACTCCGTATCTTAAAATAAAATTATTTACAAACGCTCTACTTACAGATTCAGTGTCTTTTCTTTCCAAGGGGTATGCCTCGACGTACTTACTTAGTTCGCACTGAATTGTTAATACGTACTTATAGTTATAATTATCTACATCTAATGGTCCTACTATATCTAAGGATATCCTTTCGAAAGACGTATCTGGGGTTGTAGTTATCGTCATTGGTTCTTTAATATATTTGTTAGTATATTTATTATATTGGCAATGTGCACATTTCTTTACATATTTGATTACATCATGGCTCATTCTCGGCCAGTAATAATATCGTTTAATATTATTGAACATCCTGTTTACCCCCGCGTGGCCACTGGTGGGTAAAAGGTGAAAGTCATTTAAAATAACTCGAATTTCGTCTTTGTCATATACTTTCGTGACACCTTTTGTTACTAGGATCCTAGGAATGTCACATTTATAATTTGCTAAGAATGCATTCACTTGCTTTTTATTTTGATTATCTTTTATTAAAATAACTTCATTTATATTTAACTTCTTGCAAAATACTTCTAATTCCCTCGCTAACACGCCTACGGTAGATAACGATCGGGTTATTAGATAAATACACGATTTGCTTGGTACGTACACAAAATTTCCTTTATCACTTATAATTTCATTTCGACTTGTTTGAGTAAACTTGTAATTTGCGCTTAATACAAGTTCTACACATTCCTTAGGCGATTTGATGATATCCACAATTCTAGGTTGATCAAGCCTATTGGTTGCGGGTACATCAGGCACTATATTATTTCCATCGCACTTTTGCTGTGCGTGCAACTGTCGTGATTTCGCTCTCGTCATGACTGATACAACGTGTGCTCTAATATATTTTAAGTCCTCACTATTCCTCGGTAAACGACTCAATGCGTCTGCAGCTACATTGTTTCGTCCCGGGATATATTCAATATCAAAAGTAAATTCTTCTAATGATAACCTGAATTTGGTTAACCTACTCGTAGGATCAGTCATTCCGAAGAGATAGATCAATGGTTTATGGTCAGTCACAATTTTAAACTTTCTGCCATATAGATACGGTCTGAAATGTTTTGTAGCCCATACAAAAGCTAAAAGCTCTAATTCAATAATTGGGTATCGAGTTTCTGCTGGCTTCAGATTGCGGCTGGCGTACGCAATTACTTTTCCGTTACTATTTGAGAGCACAGCACCTAGACCAGTTTTGCAAGCGTCTGTGTGTAAGGTAAAAACGTTACTACTAGAAAAATCTGGATAATCTAAAACTTGTGGACTTGTAAGTGCTTCCTTTAACTTCAAAAATGACGTTTCACATTCTGGAGTCCAATCAAAAATTGCGTTTTTCTTTGATAATTGGTTCAATGGATAAGCGATATTGGCGAAATTAGAAATAAACCGTCTGTAATAATTAGCAAAAGCAACAAACCTCTTGACTTCATCTGTATTTGTTGGTCTTGGGTATTTATTTAACGCTTCTACTTTTGCCGGGTCGGGTTCTACTCCTTTTGATGTAATTTTATGACCTAAATACATTATATCCTTACGTAAAAATTCGCATTTTAAGGGATTTAGCTTAAGGTTAGTGCTTCGTAATCTTTCTAAAACTTTAGTAAGGTTCTGATTATGTGATGTCATAGAATTCCCTATAACAATGCAATCATCTAAATAAATGAAACACTGTTTATAATTTAAACCTGACATGGCAATGGTCATCAGCCTGGAGAAAACACTCGGACTAGTCCTGAGACCCATAGGGGTTCTCTTCATCTGGTACATCTTATCAGTCGTGAAAGCTGTGTACTTTCGAGAATCCTTGTCTAAAGAAAGTTGATAATAACCTTGAGAAAGGTCAAGCTTTGAAAAGTATATGCTACCTGCGAGAGAATCTAAAATTTCAGTAATATTTGGCAACGGGAACTTGTCATCTTGAATTTTATTATTTAATTGCCTATAATCCACAACTAATCTCCACTTCTTTTCTCCTGTCTTATCACTTTTCTTGGGAACAAGCAAAACAGGGCTGGACCACTCAGAAGTAGCCTCTTCAATAATGTCATTATCAAGCATATTTTGTATCTGAGTTTTGAGTTCCTTGCGTAAAGCATGTGGTATCCTGTACGGCTTGACGTACACGGGATTTATGTTGTCTTTTAATTTAATCGTATGCTCCTGTAAGTTAGTGGTGCTGAGCTTGTCACCGGGCAGATGAAAAACATCCGCATATTTGGCACAAATTTGCTCTATGCTCAACTGCTCTTCTTCATTTAGATAAGCTTTTAAATTTAGTAAGCCTAGCAAAGTGGTAACCCTATTGACACTATTTTTTCCTGAGTCAAAGTTGCAAATATCAAAACTACCTAAACTGTGCACCTTTAAACTTGATAAGTCTAAATCAACTGTCTCGTCAGTCGTATTTAATATTCGCACTGGGATTCGACCTTTTTCTGGTTTCGAAATTATACCTGCGACGTAGACACCAGTCTTTATTTCTTCCGCCAATACTACGCAGTCTTCACGCAGTTGTGCAGGTACGCGCGTGATAATTTCACAACGCGGAGGAACGCTATGCACATAGTTGTACGATCTCCCTTCAATCGGTATTAAAACGGATTGTTCTCGGTCCTCTAAAGTCAAAATATTGTCTTTATAGCTTATAGTTGCATTATAACGCTTAAAAAATGATTGACCTAAAATACCATCGGAAAAACATGTCAAATTCCTAAAGACATAAAATTTTTCTTGGCTAATGAAATTGTCAAAGTTAAGAGTTAAATAAATAAATCCCTCTGAAACTAAATCTCCACATATGCCTTTGATGGTAATTTTATCTTTTTGTATTTGCCTAAGTAGGTCAAGCCTATTTTGTAAACATTCGTACTTTATCACGCATAAGCTTGCGCCGCTGTCAATCAATAGACTTAATTTTTCCGTATTACCTATTCTACAGCTAACTGTACTAAAATTATTATAACTAAATATACCGTGATTCATATTATTCACGAAAAAACTGCATGTTATCATTATCGTTGTTATTTACCGACGTTGAATGTGCAGTGTCATCGCTTAAGTGCTGGACACGTGCTGGTGCGCGGTGCGGGGACCCTCGCGGTCGCTGTCCGCCGCGCGCTGATCGCGCAAAATATTGCGAAGGTCGCTGTACTGGGTCGGGTTGCGGTACATACGGTCTATTATTAAAATTAGAATAATACTGGGTTCCGTATGTATTCCTACCTCTATTAAACTTAAAATTACCTCTATAATGGGAAAATCGGCCATTATTGTTCCTGTAATTACTACGAGGCTGGTTATGCCCATAGTGAAAAATCTGGTCATCTCGTGGTAATGAGGTTTGCTCATCGATGGCTGTCCTAATGGCTTCAGGCAATGACGTAAATTGCCTAGAAGATATTATGGTACTCAATTTGGGGTCTGTCAGTCCATCAGCGAAACGCTTGATAGCTGACTTCTCATTAATTGGGCGTAGGATGTCATACCTACTGTCGTTACCATCAGCCTGAGATATGGTCAAATTGACAAAAAGATCCTCTATCTCAGCTCCGTACGCTTCTACAGATCGCCGTCCTTGCCTAGCTCTAAACAACTGAGACTGAATTGATTCGGCTGACTTTTTGGGCAACAAAAACTTACGCATGTCGTCGACTAAAGCTTCTACACTCAAGTATGCCGTTTTTAAACGAAGTTTAGCGCTAGACGAAACTCTTGTTTTTATCACAAAATCAATGATCGTTTTCTGAGAATCGTCATTAATTAAGGAGCTGTACATTAAAATGCCATCTATCAATTGTTTGGTAACATCTTCTTGCCCCGTCATAATGGGCAACAAGGCGATAGCCGTTTTGATATCGAACCCTGATTTAGCTGCCATCTTATTCTCTGTTTGAGATTCCGTGTCGACAAATGCTAACAACGTCTTGATCCTAATATAAATTTCATTAATGTCGTCTACTAACGTATTACTTAATTGTATTTCCGAAGGACTTAATTTTATTTTTTGTACTTTTAATTGAGACACAATATCCGCAGCTTGGCTAACTAATTGATGTGATTCGTCTAATTTCTTTCTACCGATTTCTTTCTGTCGCCTCTCTGGGCCTAACTTAACAATATTTTCCTTTAATTTTTCCAATCGATCATGTATATTCTGTAATTCTAGTAACATACTATATGCCTACACTGCGTAATGGCTAAAATAATAAATCTCGTATCTAAATAACTCAATTACATTACAATGATAATCTATATAAAAACTTACATTAAAAACGCGCACTGTACCGCGGTATGTAGGTCATGCTGACGTTGCTCGCCGGCGACGGCGCGGCCGGGCTCGTGTCGCTGGCTCGTGGAACTCGATGTGGCTGCACGTGGCTGCTACTGCTCTCGACGATGGGCCGGGCTTTCCCTGGACACCCCGGAACATGGGCCGGGAAATCCCTGGACACCTCTTGAGATGGGCCGGGAATACCCTGGACACCTCTTGCTTTGCGAGCCGGGAAACCCTGGACAACGCTCTTCTTTTGTTCTGTTCTAATTCTTCGCCGATTTTTCTTATTTCTTCTTTATTTTATTTTTATTGATCTTCTTTATTTAAGTTCTTCAAAATCAATCTTCTTTATACCATTTTTCTTCATCTTTTCTTCATTCCTCGAGTTCTCTTCATAGGATTAATTTAAATTTCCGTCTTCATTTTTGGTTTCTTCGTCATTTTTCTTGATTTTACAGATAATCAGAGGGTCGCCTTGAAACATGAGATTCGTCGTCGGTTCGCTAGGCTAGGGTCGCCATGTAATAATGGTGGTTCTATGGTGGTAGTCACGGCACGAGGCCAATGAGTATATACGAGAAATAGCGTCTAAAAGAACCTTTATTTAATGTTAACACCTTATTTTATACATGGTTATCGCTTATACAAGCAATATGCGTTTATGTAGCAGTAAACTATTGTGTTACTGCTAAACACTAAATGTGGCCAATCGCCATACTACACCTATCCGTTCCTGCCTTGGAGAAAGTATCATCGACGTTTCGACGCAACACGTTCTAGTTTTAAGGTTTATTAAATATTATATATTTTATCATAATCACCCTACATATTTATATTGGTCATTAACTTAATATATTATTTTAACCAATTTTACCTTTAACTTCTAAGTACTTAACATTTATCCACTGTAACCATTTTACAGTAACCTAATTTACTCTGCTTCGCATTCAATTTGTCTAATTTTACCCACTTACTTAAAATATAGCTTCTTTATTAATGCCATTATTTATCACACAGCCAACGACGGTATTTTATAAGTAGGTTAGGTTCTTGTGCAATAAGTTCCTTTAGTATTGTGTTCACATAAATAATATTTTATATTTCCAGTATATTTGTCCTTAGTCTAGTATCCAGCTAGTGACATTTATAATTAGGATATTGTAGGGCGTTATTACATTTAGTTTAGGTAATTTTATTTTAGTAAAAAGTTGTGTTTAAATTGTAATGCTTGTTTGGACAAGGTCTGGCTCAGTTGTTCGTACATTTCTCACACCTCAGAGAATCCTGGTTACTACATTTCACAACTAGATTATAGTCCTGACATTAGATGATCATGCCTTGAACTGTTTAATTTATCTGGTATTTATAATGCTTGATTAAGTAAATTGTACTAGGATAAGTTGGCAACAAGGGTTTTTGTTGAGTCCGCCTTGTTTTCCCTTGTTTAGGTATTGGCCTAGGAATCAATGCGGATGTCTAATAAAGTCCTCACCGGCTTTGTTAGATAAAATAGTCAAAGTTTCGAGTAAAATCACTTTTCTGAATATAGTATTGTTATTTGTTTTCTCTCTCTCATTCCTTGTTTGATTTATTTTCTTTCCCTTCAGTTAGAACCTTAACATAGATTTTAGTAGCTTAAAGCTTTTAAGTATCAAAGATTCTTCACAACTTCAAGTTTCCAGAGCTTCGGGTCTTCAGGTTTTCATGTAGAGTAAGTATCTTAGGTAGGTTGTAGGAAGCTTTAGGTAAGCTTTAGGTGGGCTTTAGGTAAGCTAGGTAGAGTAGTAGGGCTTTCAAAGATTGATGAAGGGGGAATCGATACAAGCCACGTGAACCTGCACTGCCCCTGAAGGCCACTGCTGCTATTGATCTAACAGAGAGAGCGCCTACTTACTTCTGGTCTAGCAAGCAATTCAATTCATATTTTACTCTGCTCTTCTACTTTTGTCAATTCCATATAATAATTTTTTATTAGATTAGAGAATGAAATTAATATGAGCAATAATCCCACCAAAAACATAAATGTAAAAAACTTAGTTCAGAATTTATTTTGTAATTTTTTTCAAAAACTATTCAACCTATCAAGTTCAAAATAATTTTCCTTTAAAGTTTTTATAAAGTTCTACTTTTGAGATTTTTTCATATTTTTAAAACTTATGATTCAAAAGTTAGAGGGGGGGGGGACACCTTTTTTTTACTTCTGGAGCGATTATCTCCGAAAATATTAACATTATCAAAAAATTATCTTAGCAAACCCCTACACATTTTTAAATACCATATTAAATAGGGTTGAAATGAAAAAAAAAAACATTCCCCACGTTACGTATAGGGGAGGTACCCTAATAAAATAAAATAAATCACTTTTTATTTTACCACTTTGTTGGCGTGATTCATATACATATTAATACCAAATTTCAGCTTTCTAGTGCTATCGGTTACTGAGATTATCCGCGGACGGACGGACAGACAAAGCGAAACTATAAGGGTTCCTAGTAGACTACGGAACCCTAAAAAGGAGAGCCAAGTTCAATACAAAAATTATGCTTGGCTGTGGGCTTCGCCGCAGAAAGAATGGAGATCTAAATGAGTGCCAAGTTCTATGCAAAATCCAAATATGTATTTATAGGAACAAAATAACATTATGAACAAGTATTAAACTCTATTTCTTTGCTTTATTGGATACCTATAACAATTGCTGTTATTTAAAAATGTGAGATCTTAAAGTAGGTTAGATTTGACTTGGCCAGTTTTTATCAGAATTCCTACCAGTAGGTTGTTTCCCTCGCGCACCGCGCTGTTGCCTCGCACGGCGCTGCTGGATACTCACGATACTCACCTAATACTTACTCTTAGAGCGCTCCTCCGCCGAGTCGGCGCGCCCGCCCGTAGCTAACATGACATTTAGATCTACTTAACGTACGTATGGAACGTTAGACCCGCAGGATAGATCGTCTCTCTCGTCTTAGGACTGTAAGGGTGGTATTCCACTTGTCCAATTTCTATATACCATTTTTGATCGAATGTCTTTGTAGTAGTAATAGTTTCTCATATGAATTGATCGAATTATCTCATTTCTTTGATCTAAAGCACATTAGACAAAGATATTGGAGTAGTGGAATACCACCCTAAGCCCTAAGGTAACTGTCACAAAGCTCGACACTGCCCAATAGTTAGCCTCCTGATTCTTAATTCATAGCAATAAAGATGACAAGCTGTGCATTATTGGAACTAAAATGACGAGCATTGGGACGTTTACCTTAGTAGACCTAATTTTGTTGCATTGAGGTAAGCTATGCAAATCGTTCACCAAGTAGGGAGGTATCTATGGTGTGATGTTTTCGAAATTAAACAAAGACTAAGTTGTCTAAAAAACATTTATTATATTTTTCTACATAAAAAGTTCAACACAATTTTTAATAATCCTACAGACATATAGAGAAGCTTGTAATAGAAAAACCTACAACTAAACTTAACTAAGTTGATACATAATAGATAAAAATCCTTTGAATAGTAAAAACAATATGCAACATGTATGCACATATTGCATTGAAATCAAATTGTCATTTGTTGCGCGCTCTCCGTCTGTCTGGCTCATGACTCGCGGACTCAAGAGCGCGCGACAAATACAAGTTTAATTTCAATCCAGTACGTTTAGTGCGATACACCCCCGGGCAGATGCCCCCCCCCCCCCCCCCCCGCACGATGCGCCACAACTTGACAGTTGACACGTAACAAGTCACACCGCCAGCAACCAACAGGACAACAATCCAACGCCAACAGAACCCTCTCAGCGCGTCCCCCCCCCCTCACCCCCCACCACCCCGCATTACCCCGCTGACTCCCGCGTCCTGTTCTCGACTCGTGCTAACTGATTTGGGATCGTCACCAAGAATTTTGCACCGTAGCGTAACTTCATAATAAACCAAACAAGGACAACATTGTACTGACATTATTGTCGTTTATTTTGAAGTAATGCGTCGATGCAAAACTCATGGCCCCTAACCCAGCTGCGACATTGCCTGCGATATTAGACTCCCTCTTAACCCATTCAATGCCAATGACTCATATATGAGCCATGATGCTACAGAGCGGATAGACGCTGCTACGCCGTAGCACACGTAGCGATGCGTGGCCTCGAATGGGTTAAGGTATGTTTCCGTCTCCGCCCGCGGCCGCCACAGACGAAGCCTTCGGCGGGCGACAACAGGACCGCACCTTAACCCATTCAGGAACAATCACTCACTCAACATATTCAGTGCCGGGAACCTGACTAGCGGGCGCCTGCGCCGTAGTCGTTTTCCGCTACATATTAGCGAAACCACGGGAAAGGCTACGAGCGTAGAGCGTAGGGATTCTTGGCAGTGAATGTGTTAATATATGACAGATTTTTTGCTACAAAGCGGAAAGTACTGCTGAGCTGTACATTTTGGGCCAAGCAACAACGCTAGGTGTGCTACGCCGTAGCACGTAGCAGCATTTTTCTTCTGTGTTTCGGAAAGCGCTCGTAGAGTCATGACTCATATGTGATTCATTGTCCTAGAATGGGTTAACGCAAGGAGTACGTGAGAGAGAGACGCAACACCGTCAGCAATACCGCGGTCACACATGCGCGAGTCGAACACGGACGCGTGCTGGTCGCGCTTAGCGCGTCACAGAGACAAGGTAACGCGTTCATCTCCTTCCGACACTACTTGGTATAGAGATGGATGCTTTATCTTGTCTTAGTGAGGTGATAAACGCGACCAGATGAGCTATTACCTGAATGTTAACAAAAGCAGGTTCATCCCAAACCATTTGTTGGCAAACAACAGCAAGCGAGTTGAGCGCGCGCCGCCTACACGACCACAGGATCACCCGTTTACCGGTTTACTAATGGGCATCGCTATTATTGTGCAAAATAGTGTCGTCACAGAAAAAACTAAGTAATACACTACAAAGTAATCTACTTATCTATCGATCCACTAGCATGTCACCCATAGAATCGACAAGCGGGTAGTACGATTTTTTGCCGCTCTAGTCGTATACAAATGAATTTACTATGTACAATAGAGACTACCGCTATGAGGCTATCCCGCAGCAGGACCGAGGTAACTGATATAGCCTTCCGAATCGCTAAAGTTAAATGGCACGTAGAACCGATGGCTGTTGGGGCGGAAAGGTTCTCGATTGGTGACCGCGTACCGGAAGGCGTGACGTGTGTAGCCTCCCCCCCCCCCCCCCCCACAAGGTGGATTGTGCGTGGCGCAGGACCGGTCGCATTGGCACTCTTTGGGGGTGGCTGACATGATGATGATGAATAGAAACTACAGATACGTGTGTGTCACGCGAGCCCGCGCGCTAGCAGCCCCCCCTCCCCCCCAGCAGCCCGGTCGGTCGGCTACACGGGTACGCGCCGGTGTACACGCACACAGGCGCACGTCCGGCGTAGGCATATTGACTGTAGTCACGCACACCTGCTCGCCGGACATCCGCCAGCAGCTCGATAAGGCACGCGCACTGCCATGGGTTATTGTTGAAGTAAAACCAGTCTAGGCCGGTGCCTGCGCGCTTCAGCCTGCTGGCGAACTCCGGAGGCAGGTGGGAGATCATGTTGCTGTGTAGAATCAACCGTTCAAGCTTGCCGTTGTTCGAAAACATTTGATCAGGTATAAACCTGATCATGTTGTTATACAAGTATAAATGTTTCAAATTTGTCAATGCGGTAAAGACATAGTGGTGGATAAAGTGTATCTGATTGTCACTCAAATGTAGTATTTCTAATTTTTGGTAAGCTGAGAAGGCCCCAGCGTTAATTTCAGTCAGTTGGTTATGGTGCAGGAACAACCTGGTCAAGTTGGCGCACACGTGCTCGTCGAGGACGGGCAGCTCGCGCAACTTGTTCCGCGACAGTTGCAGCTCTGTGAGTGCGGGGAGGCCGGTTAGTGCTCGTTGTTCCACACCTGTTAAACTGCACATAAACATATATAACCCAGTGGCGTCGCTGTCCACCGGGTACCGACGGACTCGATACGGCCTGTCGCGCGCGCACTCCTCCGTGGTGACTGGGTCAGCGCGCGCGCCGGCCGCCAGCAGCGCGGCCAGCAGCAGCAGCGCGGACGCCGGCCCTGCGACACAAGCAACGCGCGGCTGGTTAATACACTCTGTGCAGGCATTTACAATTAGTCAAGTAATAGCCAATATCAATTAGGCATATTACAGGGTATAAAATATTTATTCATAAATATACATTTCATTTATGTGTCAGGTTATGCACCTATGAATGTCGATAAACTACCACCGGGCATGAACCATCGTAAAAAACTCGGCGAGGTATAATTTTTTCAAAACAGTATATAATATTTCATTTCAGTATCAGAGTATAGTATAAGTATAGAGATAGTAACTTAACACTGTTGTACTACTCGATACCTGCACACTGCCCCTTATCGCAGGTGTGGCGGTCAGCCACTTGTCTATGGTACTCGAGGAATAAGCTTGATTTATGTCATATGAAAGATTGTTTGATGCATTTTAATTGTCGCATAATTATTATTTGAGTTTATTAGTTTAATTATAGGAGACCTGCTTATAGCTGCGTTTAATTATTCCCCGCCGGAAGGTTTCCTATACAGGTATTACTTTTACTTAAAAAGGGACACCAGCATGTCAAAAATTAATTCCTAAGAAAACGAATAAATCATTTTTCAATTAACACTGCGGCACTGCCAGGAGCCCGCGTAGCCGGCGCCTACGCCGTAGCCGCGGCCGCTACGTACTGGATATGCTACGAGCGTAGCGCGTAGCGATTCTTGGCCGTGAATTGGGCGAAGCTTATACAGGGCGGAAAAAAACGAACGCCATATGGTAAATAAGTACAGTCAGCGTCAGATAGTTAGTAAAAGCCAAAGTAGCCAAATAATAACTTTTAATAAGTTTCTGTCAAAAATTTCATTTATGGTACAAGCTTTTATTGCCGACTGTACTTTTCTATATACCGTCATCATCTACTCGTAGAGACGATTCTAACGAGCCCAAACACAACGGGGTTACGTCGGTCAAGTACTGAATTCCCATGGCCACCTTCTGTCTCCTTCATCAGATCAGCTCGATGATACCAATAATATTAAATTGTCATCCAAACTATACTTATGCCCAAAATTTCAGCTCAATCGAATAAGGACAAGTGACTGAAAAATGGATTGCAAACTTTGACGGACAATGTACTTCTTAAATACGTAAATAAATAATAAATAAATAAATATTAGTGGACAATCTTACACAAATCGAATCAGTCCCATAGTAAGCTCAGTAAGGCTTGTGTTATGGGTACCAGACGACGATATATTTAACAGATATAAATCCTTAAGTACATAGAAAACATCCACGACTCAGAAACAAATATTCATGCTCATCACACAAATATTTGCCCTTTCCGGGATTCGAACCCAGGACCTGCAGCTTCGTAGGCAGCGTCACTACCCACTAGGCTAACAGGCCTCAAAATACATACTTATATACTTACATACGAACAGGTCAAGTTAACCCATTCGAGGCCACACATCACTACGTGTGCTACGCCGTAGCGGGTAGCAGCGTTTTTCCGCTTTGTAGCAGAAATCGCTCGTAGAGGCATGACGCATATGTTGAGTCACTGGCCTTGAATGGGTTAATATAAAGCTTGTAAAAATAGCCAATTATACGCAATGAAGACTCACAAAAAAAAAGTAACACATTGACTGCCTTGAATCGCTGCGCTCGGAGCCGCTCCCGTGGCTCCCCCGCTGAGTAGCGAATGCCGAGCAGTGAATGTGTTCAATAATAATAACTCGATTAAGAATAGAACGAGTCATATTGAGGAACTAGCTGCCCGCGCGGCTTCGCCCGCGTATTGCAACGCACGTAGGCAAACCCACGGGATAGAATATATAGCCTTTGTCCATCCATAAAGGCCAATGCATGCACTGGCTGGGTTAATGGGTTAAATCGGATAACCGGCTCCGGAGATTACCCCTGCATACAAACTTCATAAGCTACAAGCTCACCTACTGTTCCTCTTTTATATATTAGGACTGATTATAGAGATTAGCACTTCCACTGCCAGGAACCCGCCTACGCCGTAGTAGTAAACCACGAAATCGGCAGCTACGAGCGTGGCGCGTATATTCGTAGAGACAGCTACGAGATGCCGCGTAGCACTGTATGTGTGATGTCTACTAAGAAGCTACGCATGTGCTACGTAGCGCCGTAGACATTTATTTCATGCTATCTTTTGCTCGCTACTTCGTCCGCGTCATTCTGGAATTATATTCCAGATCACATTTCCGTAATGGAACAAAAAACTGATTATAGACTTTACCGGTGCAAAGTGATTCAAGATTCACCCAAATCTGTTCTGTCGTTTTCGCGTGTCTAAGTTGGTAACAATTATTCAAACGCACAAACTTTCACATTTCTATACTACTTAACTGGCTTCCGCCCGCGACTTCTTCTGCGTGGACCCGGGATACAATCTATAATCCAGGCTATAGGTAAACTATCTTCGTGCAAAGTTTCGTCCAAATCAGTAGAGCCGTTTAAGCGTGATTCAGTAACAAACAACCAATCTTTCGCAATTATAATATTTGTAGGATATTATAAAAAGGACAAATCCGTGAGATTGTTAGTTAGTATGTAGGGGGGATCTCCGGAACTAATCATCCAGTTTCAACATTTCTGTCAACATTATATAGAATGGACTTTCTGAATGGGCATATGTCATATTTTATCACGCGGGTTTGCCCGCGCGCGTGGCAGCTAGTGTTATAAACAAGTTGTAGGTGCGTATATCAGAGTTGAGGTCACACACAGCAACATGGCGTGTACCTCAAGACAGCGGGTTTTTAAAATTAGTGTTCTTTTTCATTATTCGTGCCGCAAGCAAGTTCAACAGCAAACTTCTAAATTGATTAAAAGTTTCTTCGATGTCTTAAGTATTAATTATATGTTAGAAATAAACACTCACCGGCAGAAAATTTGGCCCAAAAACTTTTCGTGATTTCAAACTTTAAATTGAACAAATTAAATAATGTTTTTCTGGATAGTGAACTTGTTCTAATTTGGGCCAAATTTTCTGCCGGTGAGTATATCTGATTTAATTAAAAACAGATCGTTATGTTACGTTTATAATTTTAAACCCGTGATAATATAAGCAACATTATCAGATGAATAAATATCGAGTGTCTAGTTTGTTAAAGCATATTTTTATATTTCTGCTGGCTGCTTTATCTAGTTTTCGAAAGTCTATAAAATCGTGCAGTAAAATGACGTAGACTCTTTCGTTCACTCCGTCCCTTTTGCAATAAGTACTCTATGTAGTTGTGTGTGTAATGTAGCGTGTAGACCTGAGAATATGGTTTTAATTTTTACTCGATAGCTCCACGCGTTCCCAAGATGGGTCTTGGCAGACAGACATACAGATAGACAGACAGACAGACGGACAAGAAAGTGATCCTATAAGAGTTCCGTTTTTTTTTCCTTTTGAGGTACGGAACCCTAAAACAACTAGATGCAAAAATTCTTCGGGTTCGCGTCACGTCGGAAACACGGTTTTTAAAGGGGCACTTTAAGTAGACACTCTACGCCTTAACCTTTTACGATAGTCCGGTTAAAAGGACACCTACTAAATACACGCAAAACACGCTAATATACTACGTTTGGATGGTTTTGCTTAACTATGCAAAAACTGAACGGATTTTGATGAAATTTGGCACATCTAAATAGTTTGTAACCTGGATCAAATCATAGGAGTTATTATATTACCACAAAAGGACTTATATACATACATATGGTAACATATGTATTTTTACTCCAAAAACCATCCCCCAAATGGAAGACATCGGGTATGGAGGTTTATTCGGAGGCTCACGCGGACGGAGTCGCGAGCAAACGATGTATCAGTAAACATCAGTTGCCGGATGTATGTAGGCAGGCACAGTCACCATCAGATATATATAAAGTGCTTACGAATGTCTGAACACGTCTCTAATGCCTCGATGATAAAAACCAAGGACATTGGGCTTATTAAATTCTTGCATAGAAAATTATTTTGAACAAGATCGGTTCAAAGGTTTTCGAGATATTGCTGAAAAACTGCCTTCGCTATAGAAAAGGACGAAAGTGCCGTAAGATTTCTGATACGACCTTTTTAATCCGCACGGAACCTTGGCCTACACCATCTTATTTCCTAATCATTTAATTTTGAGTGACTTTTAATTATTATGTATTGTGTTAGTCACGAATAAATGATCGAATCTGTACATTTAGAGTTCAAAATTAAAGAGTGAGTGAGACAGAAGACAATAGGGAGATTTGGCGTAGAGCGACGCTTGGGTTCATGTGCTTCATTAGTACACCCGAGCGAAGCCAGAGCGCACAGCTAGTTATTATTGTATGTGTAAAATGACTCACCCGAGAGTTTCAAAGCCATGGCTGAGGTTTTTTCTTTCTTTGAAGCAGGAGGAGTCAGTTGCGGACGGCGGCGGGAGTCGGCTGCGGCGCGAGTTGCGATGAGCGGGGACGGCGGCTCGGCGGCTGGAAATCAGAAACGACTAGGTTGTAGACAATTTTCTCTAAAACGCTTTTTTCTGAAGATATGTATGTACATGCTGTACCTACTTTAACGTGACTTATTTTAATCACCTGTAACTGAAGATTTCACGGTCATGCAGCTGGAAAACTTTTTAACTTGGTACCTAATTGGTCAAAAAAATATATGGAAACAATTTTATCTAAGAAATAAGCTGTCAGTTATAAATACCTATTACGTCGCTATGCATTGCGTGTTACAAGCATGCGTTAATTTTCAAATTTGCAGCCTTTTAGGGTTCCGTACCTCAAAAGGAAAAAAGGGAACGGTCTGTCTGTATGTCTGTCAAGACTCTTTATCTCAGGAACGCGTGCAGGTATCGAGTTGAAATTGAAACCATATACTTACTAAAATCCCTAACCATATACTTACTAAATTAAAACCATATAATTACTACAATCCCTTGAAGCTGTGAAAAAACTTATAAGTTAACGTTAAAAGAAGACACAGCCGTTTAATGCTGCAAAATCGACACTCAAGGGAATCAAACATTATGGGGCACTTTCCGTTGACCTACAACTATGACATTTGGTAAGTAATATCGTCTTATACTACAAGTACAGGGAAAAATCTGAAAACTATACATTTGTAATTTTGTACGGAACCCTCGGTGGGCGAGTCCGACTCGCACTTGTCCGGTTTTTTTTGTACATGACTCGCTGTTCAGAATCTAGTGAATAGGAATTTAGGTGTTATATTTTCGTATGCCAAAAGAAGACATTTAAATTAAATAAATACAACAAGTAAAGTACGTTGTGTTACTACCTACTAACATATGCTTATTGTAAAAAAAAACCGGCCAAGTGCGAGTCGGACTCGCGCACGAAGGGTTCCGTACCATTATCTATAAAAACGGCAAAAAAATCATGTCTGTTGTATGGGAGCCCCAGTCCGACTCGCACTTTGCCGGTTTTTTAGTATTTGTTGTTATAGCGGCAACAGAAATACATAATCTGTGAAAATTTCGACTCTCTAGCTATCACGGTTCTTGAGATACAGCCTGGTGACAGACAGACGGACGGACGGACGGACAGCGAAGTCTTAGTAATAGGGTCCCGTTTTCACCCTTTGGGTACGGAACCCTAAAAACAAGTAGGTAGAAAGAAACAGGTCTGGAAAACGATCAGTTTCTCTCTGCACCACAGGGAATCCTAGCTCAGGGCCCAACCACTTGTAATTATTATTATGTGATTATGTATCATGTTTTTGTAAATAAATATTTTATGTCATTTCAGTTTATCAAGAAGTGGGAATCTGGAATAGTAGAAAAATAATCAATAGGGGAAATATATTAATTAAAGCGACTAAGAAAAAAAACCGGCCAACTGCGTGTCGGACCACGCAAAACGAAGGGTTCCGTGCCTATTAAAAAGGTCGTATCATCACAGAAATCGTACGGCACTTACGTCCTTTTCTTTGAGGAAGGCAGTTTTTCAGCAATATCTCGAAAACCTTTGAACCGATCGTGTTCAAAACAATTTTCGGTGAATGAACTTAATAAGCCCTATGTCCATGAATTTTCCCATATCTTTAAAATTCACCGTTCAAAAATTAGGGGGGGATAGAATTTTAGTGACTTTCGGGGCGATTATCTCCCACTCTTTTCAATTAATCAAAAAAAAATGCTAAGAAACCTTATATTTATTTTGAAAGGCCTATCGATTGATGTGCCCACACGTGGGCTCACAATGAAAAAAAAAATGTTGACTTTTAGTTTTATGTATGGAGTGCACCCCTAAAAATTTATTTTTAGTCATTTTAATTACAAAACTATGCAGCGGCTAACAAAATACACCTATTCTCAAAATTTTATTCAAATACACCTTATAGATTTCGAGTAAAATGCCTGTGACATACGGACAGACGGACAGACGGACAGACGGAGAGACGGACAGACGGACATGACGAAACTATAAGGGTTCCGTTTTTGCCATTTTGGCTATGGAACCCTAATAATAAAAAAACGCGAATGGAATTCTGCTACAAGGAATAAACTAGTTTGGGGAACCGATCTAACCGCTCGAGCTGGGTCCATTTCATGACACGGCCTATGCCATCTTATTTCTTAATTATACAATTTTGTGTGTAACTTACTGGTTCGTTCGTGGAAGAAGAGAGAAGAGTTGCAGGAGCGGGTGTGGCGGGAGCAGGCTGCAGCGACGGACGACGGCGGGAGTCGGCTGCGGCGCGAGTTGCGATGAGCGGGGACGGCGGCTCGGCGGCTGGAAATCAGAAACGACTAGGTTGTAGACAATTTTTCAGGAATCCGAAATTTAATCAAAAACCCTTTTTTCTAAACATTTGGATTTACGTGCTGTACTTTAACGTGACTTATTTTAATCACCTGTAACTGAAGATTTCACGGCCATGCAGCTGAAAATCCTTTTTTTAACTTGGTAATTTATATGGAAACCATTTTACCTATGAAATTGTGGGTTTTGTCTTGTGTGATTAAGATTGAAACCCACTAATATAGTTCACACTCATTTATTATGACGATACGTGTTAAAACCTTAGAACTAACACTAAAATGGTATTCGCGATGTTTGCGCGGAACGCCGAGAGTGGCGGACCTAAGGACGAGTGACGTGACCGTGCTCTAAAGGTGTCTGGCTCGGACTAACGACTCGGCCGACGCGCGCGACCTCGTAGTAGTCGTAGAAACCAGTGTTGTGGCAAAACCGGCGCGGCGTGAAGTTTTAGTGATGGGCTAAGCCGTGTGGAAAACGAGTCCACCTCAAAATAAGCTACCAGTTATAAGAACCTAATTACGTCGCTATGCATTGCGTGTTACCAGCATGCGTTATTTTTCAAAAGTGCGGCTTTTATAGGGTTCCGTACCTCAAAAGGAAAATATGGAACCCTTATAGGACCACTCTGTTGTCGGTCTGTCTGTCTGTCAAGACCCTTTATCTAGGGTGCAGGTATCGAGTTTAAATTTAAACCATATACTTACTTGACGCTGCGAAAAAAACAAACTTTTAAGTTTACATAAAAAAGATATGGCTGTTTATGCTGCAAAAAACTTATATGTCGACAGTCGCAAGGGAATCCATAGTACATTGTTTAACGAGGGGCGTAAGTGGAATATAAGGTCGATGGCGGCTGTATCACGGTAAAAAATATGGAGCGGTCGCTAACCAGGAAGTAAATAAAAAGAAAACTGAAAACTTTAGTCAGCTTTTTTTATTTATTTTTCTTTGACATATCGAAAATATAATTTTTTAATACAGTTGCACAAAAAGTGCTACTTTACCTAGCTGTTTAGCGTGCGGAAAGTTGGTTTTCGCGCACTAGTGCTTTTTACTTTTCCTTGTACAAATTGTACCATTAATTATTATGTTAATATAAAATAAATAAGATAGAACTGTATTAAACTGTATTTAAACTGTATTAAAATTAATTATTTTCCAACTGTATTACAAGGATGTTACAGAATGAATAATATAAAAATTTCGAATTCCTTACTTGTTGTTTTTCTTATTTTTTCGCAACTGTATTAAAAAACGTCGTTCGATACACGTGCGGAAATGTCATCATACGTAATGACATACTTTCCGCACTAGCATCGAAATGTACTATTATGCCATATAATCATCTTTAGTGAATGTACAATATATGTGAAGAACGCTGAAATCGGATGGCTAGAAAAAAATTATCAAAGAAAATTCATATTTCTTTTTTTTTAAACAAAAACTATAAAGTTTAGGGTGCTCAAATTTTGCACATTAATTACTAATGTAAAGCCACACCAAATTACAAGCCCAAACTCGAGGGGGGCAGCATCACTTAGCTTATCCTGGCACGGCCTTTGGTACGGAACCCTCGGTGGGCGAGTCCGACTCGCACTTGTATGGTTTTTTTTGTGACATGACTTTAGGTCAGAATCTAGTGAATAGGAATTTAGGTGTTATATTTTCGTAAGCCAAAAGAAGACATTTAAATTAAAGGAATACAACAAGTAAAGTATTGTGAGTATTTTACACTAAATTATAATATAATACTTTACTAACATATATTAAGTGTTATGTAATTCATAAATTAACGAATAATCATACGAATTTTGTCCGAAATGAACAAATTTTATTTTATTTTATTTTTTATAAAGTAGGTTGAGTTACCTACTAACATATGCTTATTGTAAAACAAGGGTTCGCGCACGAAGGGTTCCGTACCATTATCTATAAAAACAGCAAAAAAATCATGTCAGTTGTATGGGAGCCCCAGTCCGACTCACACTTGGCCGGTTTTTTAGTATTTGTTGTTATAGCGGCAACAGAAATACATAATCTGTGAAAATTTCAACTCGCTAGCTATCACGGTTCTTGAGATACAGCCTGGTGACAGACGGACGGACGGACAGCGAAGTCTTAGTAATGGGGTTCCGTTTTTACCCGTTGCCGTTGGGTACGGAACCCTAAAAAAACAAGTAGGTAGAAAGAGACAGGTCTGGAAAACGATCAGTTTCTCTCTGCACCACAGGGAATCCTAGCTCAGGACCCAACGACTTGTATTTATTATGTAACATGTTTTTGTAAATAAATATTTCATGTCATTTCAGTTTATCAACACATGGGAATCTGAAATAGTAGAAAAATAATCAATAGGGGAAATATATTAATTAAATCGACTACTTATATATAGGTTATAGGTGTACGCGGGCTGGGTTTCCGCAACTCGACGTCATAATTGCGCCTATTTTGCGTGTGGGTTGGCACTACTATTATTCGTGCCAGCCCAGTTCCACCAGGAAGCCTAGCAGACCCTTTATGTTGCCGACGGCCTCCGGTAGTGACCCTAAGATCGACTGCTTAAGAAAAATAAAAAAACGCGAATGGAATTCTGCTACAAGGAATAAACTAGTTTGGGGAACCGATGTAACCGCTCGAGCTGGGTCCATTTCATGACACGGCCGATGCCATCTTATTTCTTAATTATTCAATGTTGTGTGTAACTTACTGGTTCGTTCGTGGAAGAAGAGAGAAGAGTTGCAGGAGCGGGCTGTCGCCGGGAGCAGGCTGCAGCGACGGACGGCGGCGGGAGTCGGCTGTGGCGCGAGTTGCGATGAGCGGGGACGGCGGCTCGGCTGATTCAAATCAAAAACAACTAGGTTTTAGACAATGTTTCAGGAATCCAAAATTAAATCAAAAACCGTTTTTTCTAAAGATTTGGATGTACGTGCTGTACTTTAACTTGACTTATTTTAATCACCTGTAACTGAAGATTTCACGGCTATGCAGCTATTTTTTTTTTAACTTGGTAATTTATATGGAAACCATTTTTCTTATGAAATAAGCTATCAGTTACCTATTACGTCGTTATGCATTGTGTGTTACCAGCATGAGTTATTTTTCAAATTTGCGGCTTTTTAGGGTTCTATACCTTAAAAGGAAAAAACCGGCCAAGTGCGTGTTGGACCACGCGAAACGAAGGGTTCCGTGCCTGTTAAAAAGGTCGTACCGTCACAGAAATCTTACGGCACTTACGTCCTTTTCTTTAAGGAAGCCAGTTTTTCAGCAATATATCGAAAGCCTTTGAACCGATATTGTTTAAAATAATTTTCAGTGAAAGAATATAATAAGCCCTATCTCCATGATTTTTTCATAGTTTAAAAATTCACCATTCAAAAATTAGAGGGGGGGGGGACAGATTTTTAGTGACTTTCGGGGCGATTATCTCCGACTCTATTCATTTAATCAAAAAAAATCCTGAGAAACCTTATATTTATTTTGAAAGGCTTATCGATAGATGTGCCCCACACGTGGGCTTACAATGAAAAAAAAATTGACTTTCAGTTTTATGTGTGGAGTGCATTTATATAAATTAATAAAAATATTTTTTTATTAATTTTAATTACAAAACTATATAGCAGCTAACAAAATACACCTATCCTCAAAATTTGATTCAAATACACCTCATAGTTTTCGAGTAAAATGTCTGTGACATACGGACAGACGGACAGACGGACATGACAAAACTATAAGGGTTCCATTTTTGCCATTTTGGCTACGGAACCCTTATAGGATCACTTTGTTGTCCGTCTGTCTGTCTGTCAATACCCTTTATCTAGGGAACGCGTGGAGGTATCGAGTTTAAATTAAAACCATATACTTACTTGAAGCTGCGAAAAAAAAAACTTTATGCTGCAAAAAACGTATGTTTCGACAGTCGCAAGGGAATTCAAATTTATAAGGTATTTTTCGTTGACCTAGAACTATGAAATTTGGTAAGTATATATATCGTCTTAAACTACAAGTACAGGGAAAAATCATCTGAAAACTATACATTTCTAATTTTGTACGGAACCCTCGGTGGGCGAGTCCGACTCACACTTGTTCGGTTTTTTTTTGTGACATGACTCGCTGGTCAGAATCTAGTGAATAGGAATTTAGGTGTTTTATTTTCATATGCCAAAAGAAGACATTTAAATTAAAGAAGTACAACAAGTAAAGTAGTTAAATTAATAAAGTGCGTGTCGCCACAGGGAATCAAATGAGTCAAAAACATTTAAAAAAATGGACTTACTTGTTTTTAATGTTTATCAGCGGGAGTGGCGCGGAGAGCAAGGTCTGCGTGCGAAGGCCGACAAGTAGAGCGCAGGAGTGGATTAGCGGCTGGCGCGCAACGCTTTTTAAACCGCGACTTAGTGATAAGATAACATAAACGGAACCGTCATCGAGACAATTGTTTATATAAAAGTAGTTCGAGTAACCTTATCTCAATATTAAGACAAGTACTCATTTTATGTCTTACAGTAAGCAATTCATCAATCGTGCCTAGGTATTAACTTTTACAAATAAAGAACAATAGAGCGATCTCTTCTAGACAATCTTAGGGTAGCGGAAAGCCAATGTAATCTTTGCACATACTTCTATGTTTTTGGGTTAGTAATTAGATTTATTTTTAACCCCTCACGAAAAGAGAGTTTAACGTGTCTGTGTGTCTGTGTATCTGTCTGTGGTATCGTAGCTCCCGTTTAGGAGCTACGATACCACATCTACCAATTTGAATGCGTTTTTTTGTGTCATAGGTAATTTTAACTTGAGTGTTTTTAGCTACGTTTCAACATAATCGGTTCAGCCCAGATATTGAACTTTGAAATGAAAATCTCGGGGGTTTTTCAACTTTTCTAAGTTGTAGTTTAAAAAAAAAACAGTAGAACCGCTGGTTCTAGAGATTCCAAATTTGGCACGTAGGTTCCTTATTAGGTCTAGGGGGGTCTAAGAAAGCGTTTTTCAAAATTCACCCCTAAGGGTGAGAAATGGGGATCCAAAGTTTGTATGGGGAAACAAGATTAGTAAGACTATTTCATTCGACATTTCACAGCAGTATTCCTACCGATAAATGAGTAAATACGTGTTTGAGGTTTTTTGAGAATTGACCCCTAAAAGAGGGAAGGCGAATGGTTTTCGTATAAAACTGCATCGATTTTGAAATTTAATATTGTGGACATGAAAATTCTAAAAAGAGTAAAGAGTATTTGTATTGTATTGTATTGTATTGTATTCTTGAAAGTATTTGTGCCAAATTGCAATTTTATTCAATCGGAACATACAGATCAAACTGAGAACCACCTTTTTTGTAGACGGCTAAAAATTACGCTTAGTACGCGGGCGAAGCCGCGGGCAAAAGCTAATCTTATTAATATTGTTATTTCCAAGTTCTGACTATTAAATAACTAGCTTCTGCCCGCGACTTCGTACGCGTATAAATTATGGATAACATGATATTCTTATGTTTCACCATACGATACCTACTACACTGATAAATTAGATTATTACGATTTCATTTCTATAAATTATGCGTGTAACAGTTCAAATCCTCATAAACTTTGTCGTCAATAATATTTAGTTATATTGATTTACTTAATCTTTATTGCAAACGAAGTACCTAAGTACTTATAGTAGAAGAAAAATTACCAAAACCGGAATTTAAATATAAGATTTCATAATTGAAACAAATGGACCGAGCGAGGGCGAGACCCCAAAGATACTCCGATATCTCCGGGTGTCTTGTCAACCTACCCCTGAGAGCCAAAGTCCTGAAGGTAAACGGGGAGGCAAGCGAGGCCGAAGGCTGAGCTTTTCGTAGGAATGAAAGGCCCAACGTACCCTTATAGATAGCGCTCCATATGCGAGCCAGAGCATCGAAGGCCCGAGGGCGAGACTCCATGGATACTTACTATCCACAGGTGTCTTGCAAGCGAAACATGAGCCTTAAGTCCCAAAGTTGAGGGGTGAGGCCAGCGAGCCCGAAGGCCGAGCTTTTCGTATGAATGAAAGGCCCAAACCAACCCTTCAGAGAGCGCTCTCTATGCGAGCCCGAGGGCCGAAGGCCCGAGAGCGAGCGTTTCGTAGGAATGAAAGGTCCAAACCAACCCTTCAGAGAGCGCTCTCAATGCGAGCCCGAGGGCCGAAGGCCCGAGGGCGCGCCTTCACGGACACTAACTAAACCCAGGTGTCTTGCAAGCGAAACCTGAGACCAAAGTCCCGAGCGAGAGAAGTCAGACGAAGAGCGGCGAGGCAAGCGAGACCAAAGGCCGAGCTTTTCGTTGGAATGATAGGCCCAAAGAACCGTTTTAGAGAGCGCTTCCTATGCGAGCACGAGGACTGACGCACACTATCTCCAAGTGTCTTGAAAGCGAAATCTGAGTTCCAAAGTCCCGAAGGTGAGTGGTGAGGCAAGCGAGCCCGAAGGCCGAGCTTTTCGTATGAATGAAAGGCCCAATACATCGCTTCAGAGAGCGCTCTCTATGCGAGCCCGAGGGCCGAAGGCCCGAGAGCTAGCTCATGCGGACGCTCACTATACCCGAGTATTCATAATAATAATAATATTTCTGAATGTCACACACGTTGAAGTTTTATACATAAAAAAATGGTACCTACTTAATTCTCCGCGGAATGCCGTTGTGTCCAAATTTTATACCCACATCTCTTGACGTTGGTGAACTATGCTCATTCGACGTAAGTATTAAACTCAACCTATCATACATCTTTAGATGACCTCTGAATTCATAGCAATTATATAGAAAGACGAAGATCAAGGTTGCTGGATTTCAAAATTAACAGCGACGTTGTCAGCGACTGAGTTTCCAAAATAATTAGGTTTCTTATGTCTAACAGCTACTATCGGTTGAGATATCAAACATTTTTGGTTATTATAGATAGTCTTTAGCCATCTAGCACTCTTTTTCATCCCGGGGTTTTTCACGTTTTATCTTTATTTTTTTATAATGTTTGAATGGAGTTCTTTTTACTTTCCAGTCAAGTGTATGTTTATCAATTTTCAAGTCTAAAGCTCATGGATTTGAGGAGTTCCCATACAAAGTTTTGCCCCATCTTTTACCCCCTTTGAACTAATTTTTATCATTTTTACAGCATATGACCTGGCCAGGGATTTTCTCGACCGATTAAGTAAAAGTTGCATCAAAATCCTCTATTCACTAAGCTTCTCTGCGTTTTTGAAAATATACCTTTTCAAAATATACCTTTTTAAAAAACGCAGACACAAAAAAATTAAAACTACAAAAAGTGCATGCTGCTGGGTTTGAACTCGGGGACACCGACTCCGTAAGCTATGGGTGAAACCACTGGACTAACTATCAGTTGTAAGAACACGATGAATTTTTGAATATCTTGACGACATGTTACCATGGTAATGATACTGTTATAACCCCGCTCTTGCAACATTATATAGTTTCTAGTCGCCTCAGAACCTATTTTCATCCCATATTTTTCACGTTTTATCTATACATTGCTAAAAGTTTGAATGGGGTCGTTTTTACTTTCCAGTCAAGTTTATGGTTACCAATTTTCAAGTCTGTAGCTGGTACATTCAAGGAGTTCCCATACAAAGTTCAACCCCATTTTCTACCCCCTTTGAACCCTAATCTTTAAGATTTTTATAGCTTAAAACCTATCCGGCGATTCTCTTGACAGATTAGTAAAGTTTGCATCAAAATCCGTTCAGCCGTTTTCACGTGATGCTCGGACAAATAAACAGACAAACAGACAAACAGATAAATAGATAAACAGATAAACAGACAAAAATTCTAAAAACTGTTGGAACGTGTTCTGTTATCAATTCTAAGTATCCCCAGCCATTTTTTTTTCGTTTATCTTCCATGTACAGACTTTCGACCCTCTTCAGCTTTATTATATGTATAGATTATTTGATGACTTTTTGCTTCTAGATTAATATCTTGAATAAAATAACGTTGGTATATGAGCCTGTACAATTAAACGAGCAACATTCGTTTATTACTTTTCTTGTTTATAAATGTGTTCTCGAAAACGACACTAACAATTTTGATGGGATTTACTAGCGGGGATTAACGGGGGCGTGAAATCGATCCAGCTAGCTGGCCGCGTAATACCTAGGTCTTATGCGTCACTGGCAGTTAATCCCATATCGTAGGGATAAGTCTTGAGCTAAATAAAATGGACTTGTTTAGCTTTTGAAGGAATTTCGGAATCGTGAAGGAATACCACAGGAATACGAGGTTTTTGGGTTAACAATGGAATGTACTAATATAATTTCACACTAATAATACCCTCTGTCCGGGCTCTCCCGCACCGTACTCCTGGAGAGGGCTCCGCTGAGACCTCACACTGGCGCCTCCACGTGTTGGTCACACCCCGAGACTCATTGAATGAATGAATGAATGAATGATTGCTGAGCTCCGTGTATCCAGATCTACAAACTCCCTTCAAGAACATCTGAAGCAGAACTCCTGTACAACTTTTTTCCTTTATCCATTACTAGCTTCCGCCCGCGACTTCGTTTGCGTGGACCCGGGATAAAAACTATCCTACCCACAAACTATGAGACTGCGGGCGTGGAGGATGCCAAGAATGCTTTTAAAATTGCTTGCCCGGGTAAAGATTTTCCAGATAACCCAAAATCTCAAAGGAGCTGGGACGATATTTATTGCGATTTAACCTACAAATCGATTCTGAGCCGCAGTTCAGGTCCAGATCGCGCAAGACTTTTGGCGGTTGGAGCCAGAGAGGCTGGTCCCTGGCTACATGCCCATCCCTCTCCAAATACCGGTACCTTCCTGGATCCGACCTCCCTTCGTCTGGCGACTGGTCTGCGGCTTGGGGTCACGGTATGCACTCCACACATTATACGGACGTGGACCGACTGGGTCACCACGGACTTTGTTGTCAAAAAAGTGCAGGCCGCTTTTCAAGACATGCGACACTTAATGACATAATCCGCCGGTCTCTTGCCAGCATCAATGTGCCTGCTCTTCTTGAGCCGCCTGGCATTGTCAGAGATGATGGCAAAAGACCTGATGGTGTGTCTCTGGTTCCATGGAGGTTGGGACGGATGCTTGTTTGGGACGCTACATGTGTAAGACACACTGGCACCGTCTCACCTCCAACGGACTACTTCTAAAGCGGGTGCAGCAAATCTGAAATGTAATAAATATAGAGGCCTCGGCAGAGAGTACGACTTTGTACCCTTTGGCGTCGAGACCCTCGGTCCGTGGGGTCCCAGTGCGCATAAGTTATTTGCAGAAATCGCGAAACGTCTGGTCGATGTAACTGGTGACCGAAGAGCTGGCGGCTTTCTCGCGCAACGCATCAGCATTGCAATTCAGCGAGGAAAAGCCGCCAGCATCCTCGGTACAATGCCTCGAGGGCCTTTTTTAGATTTAACTTAGTTTTAATTTATCTTAGTTAATGTTAATTATAATCTTGTATTCACTCTTAATAAATCTATCTATCTATCTATCTATCTATCTATCTATCTATCTATCTATCTATCTATCTATCTATATCTATCTATCTATCTATCTATCTTCTATCTATCTATCTATACATATAATAAAGCTGAAGAGGGTCGAAAGTCTGTACATGGAAGATAAACGAAAACAACTTGGCTGGGGATACTTAGAATTGAAAACAGAACACGTTCCAACAGTTTTTAGAATTTTTGTCTGTTTATCTGTTTGTCTGTTTATTTGACAGAGCATCACGTGAAAACGGCTAAACGGATTTTGATCCAAACTTTACTAATCTGTCGAGAGAATCCCCGGCCAGGTTTAAAGCTATAAAAATCTTAAAGATTAGGGTTCAAAGGGGGTAGAAAATGGGGTTGAACTTTGTATGAGAACTCCTGGAATGGACGAGCTACATACTTGAAAATTGGTAACCATAAACTTGACTAGAAAGTAAAAACGACCCCATTCAAACTTTTAGCAATCTATCTATACATCTATACATATAATAAAGCTGAAGAGGGTCGAAAGTCTGTACATGGAAGATAAACGAAAAAAAGTTGGCTGAGGATACTAAGAATTGATAACAGAACACGTTCCAACAGTTTTTAGAATTTTTGTCTGTTTATCTGTTTGTCTGTTTATTTGACAGAGCATCACGTGAAAACGGCTAAACGGATTTTGATCCAAACTTTACTAATCTGTCGAGAGAATCCCCGGCCAGGTTTAAAGCTATAAAAATCTTAAAGATTAGGGATTAGGGGGTAGAAAATGGGGTTGAACTTTGTATGAGAACTCCTTGAATGCACGAGCTACAGACTTGAAAATTGGTAACCATAAACTTGACTGGAAAGTTAAAACGACCCCATTCAAACTTTTAGCAATGTATAGATAAAACGTGAAAAATATGGGATGAAAATAGGTTCTGAGGCGACTAGAAACTATATAATATTGCAAGAGCGGGGTTATAACAATATCATTACCATGGTAACATGTCGTCAAGATATTCGAAAAATCATCGTGTTCTTACAACTGATAGTTAGTCCAGTGGTTTGACCCATAGCTTACGGAGTCGGTGTCCCCGAGTTCAAACCCACCAGCATGCACTTTTTGTAGTTTTAATTTTTTTGTGTCTGCGTTTTTGAAAATGTATAATTTGAAAATGTATATTTTCAAAAATGCAGAGAAGCTTAGTGAATAGAGGATTTTGATGCAACTTTTACTTAATCGGTCGAGAAAATCTCTGGCCAGGTCATAGGCTGTAAAAATGGTAAAAATTAGTTCAAAGGGGGTAAAAAAATAGGGCAAAACTTTATATGGGAACTCCTCAAATCCATGAGCTTTAGACTTGAAAATTGATAAACATACACTTGACTGAAAAAGTAAAAATAGCTCCATTCAAACATTATAAAAAATATAGATAAAACGTGAAACACCACGGGATGAAAAAGAGTGCTAGATGGCTAAAGACTATCTATAATAACCAAAAATGTTTGATATCTCAACCGATAGTAGCTGTTAGACATAAAAAACCTAATTATTTTGGAAACTCAGTCGCTGACAACGTGTCGCTGTTAATATTGAAATCCAGCAACCTTGATCTTCGTCTTAATATATAATTGCTATGAATTCAGAGGTCATCTAAAGATGTATGATAGGTTGAGTTTAATACTTACGTCGAATTAGCATAGTTCACCAACGTCAAGAGATGTGGGTATAAAATTTGGACACAACGGCATTCCGCGGAGAATTAAGTAGGTACCATTTTTTTTATGTATAAAACTTCAGCGTTTGTGACATTCAGAAATATTATTATTATTATGAATACTCGGGTATAGTGAGCGTCCGCATGAGCTAGCTCTCGGGCCTTCGGCCCTCGGGCTCGCATAGAGGGCGCTCTCTGAAGCTATGTATTGGGCCTTTCTTTCATACGAAAAGCTCGCCACTCACCTTCGGGACTTTGGAACTTTCGCTTTCAAGACACTTGGAGCTTGGAGATAGTGTGCGTCAGTCCTCGGGCTCGCATAGGAAGCGCTCTCTAAAACGGTTCTTTGGGCCTATCATTCCAACGAAAAGCTCGGCCTTTGGTCTCGCTTGCTCGCCGCTCTTCTTCTGACTTCTCTCGCTCGGGACTTTGGTCTCCGGTTTCGCTTGCAAGACACCTGGGTTTAGTTAGTGTCCGTGAAGGCTCGCCCTCGGGCCTTCGGCCCTCGGGCTCGCATAGAGAGCGCTCTCTGAAGGGTTGGTTTGGGCCTTTCATTCATACGAAAAGGTCGGCCTTCGGGCTCGCTTGCCTCACCCCTCAACTTTGGGACTTAAGGCTCATGTTTCGCTTGCAAGACACCTGTGGATAGTAAGTATCCATGGAGTCTCGCCCTCGGGCCTTCGATGCTCTGGCTCGCATATGGAGCGCTATCTATAAGGGTACTTTGGGCCTTTCATTCCTACGAAAAGCTCAGCCTTCGGCCTCGCTTGCCTACCCGTTTACCTTCAGGACTTTGGCTCTCAGGGGTAGTTTGACAAGACACCCGGAGATATAGAGTATCTTTGGGGTCTCGCCCTCGCTCGGTCCATTTGTTTCAATTATGAAATCTTATATTTAAATTCCGGTTTTGGTAATTTTTCTTCTACTATAAGTACTTAGGTACTTCGTTTGCAATAAAGATTAAGTAAATCAATATAACTAAATATTATTGACGACAAAGTTTATGAGGATTTGAACTGTTACACGCATAATTTATAGAAATGAAATCGTAATAATCTAATTTATCAGTGTAGTAGGTATCGTATGGTGAAACATAAGAATATCATGTCATCCATAATTTATACGCGTACGAAGTCGCGGGCAGAAGCTAGTTTTAAATAAATAAATAGGGAAAATTCTTACACAAATCGAACTTCAATAAGGCTTATGTTATATGTACTAGACGACGATATATATAATAGATATAAATACTTAAATACATAGAAAACATCCAAAGACTCAGAAACAAATATTCATGCTCATCACACAAATATTTGCCCTTACCGGGATTCGAACCCAGGACCTTCAGCTTCGTAGGCAGTTTCACTACCCACCAGGCTAACCGGCCTATATTTTTTTATACAGATAAGCTAGAACTTTACCTGCCAAAGTGGGCGCCACGTTCCTTTAAAGTTATAACCGGTAAACGGTCGGACGACGCGACGATGACTATAACTTCACCTACCATTTACCTACTAAACTAGATCGTTCAAAACACCTTAAACCTACTTACCCTTTTAACTATAACATTGCAATCAGGCATCATCTTTGCGTCAGGTACCCTTGCTTATCTCTTTAATTACGATCACCAGGAACACCGCACAATGTCAGGTTAAGCTCAACTAATGAGTAGGTAATGGAACAACCGAACGCTTAACTAATGAGTAAGAGCGCAAGAGCACCCGAGCATGCGTCGCCGCGTTGAGATAGAGGGGCCCGCATTCGTCGCTAGCTACCAACACAATCCTCAAATCAATAACGGGTTGGCAACGCGTTAGTGGTTCTTCTGGGGCGCAAGCGTCTTTAGGCTACGGTGTGCTTACCATCAGGCTGACCGTTTGCCTGTTTACCACCGTCGCAGTATAACAATGCCTTTTGATTTTTTAACCAAGTTCTTTTCCACTGCCAAATCTAGTTAGTTACAATAGTAGCCGACGAAAGCGACCGATAACCTCCGCCCCGCACTTGTTTGTTCAAACGTTGTTTTGGAATTCGGTGCGTATCGAGAATTGATAAGCTAATACTTACTGTAGCTGTAACTAACTGCCAAATAGGTAAAGGAAGAATCCTACGTACTATCATGACTCAACCAGCTCTGGTTTGGTTCCTGGAATCCTTCTACCGTAGCTGCTAATTATTTGATTTAAGTAAAAGTTTGTTAGGTCGCGTGTTTACTGTATACCAACAAGCTTTCTTTGTTTATTATTTGTGAGTAAGGTTGCTCGTGCGAAGAAAAGTATTCAACCTTGTATCAAAACAATAGATGTAAACAATAGGTGTCAACTATTAATAGTCATTATGGTGTCAAGCATTGGGACGTTTACCTTATATTTAATGGAAACTAAAACCCAACCGCTTTTCTACAATAATTGCCTGCGAGTCCTAGACTTAGAGGAATCTAACGACATACAATTCACACGCCATGCTAAACTCCACCAAGCCGTTTAGCAGCAGAGTGTACCGCAGGATGCGGAATTACATATATTACTAGCTTCTGCCCGCGACTTCATACGCGTATACATTATGGATTACATGATATTCTTATGTTTAACCATACACCTACTACTAAAAAATTAGATTATTAAATAAATTATGCG
The DNA here is from genome assembly GCA_932294315.1 of Epinotia nisella. NCBI lineage: Eukaryota > Metazoa > Arthropoda > Insecta > Lepidoptera > Tortricidae > Epinotia > Epinotia nisella. The sequence goes on along the minus strand of OW028698.1, from coordinate 9,546,276 downwards.
TGTAACAGTTCAAATTCTGTTCGAATCTAAATAAACACTCTCATAAATTTTGTCGTCAATAATATTTCATTTAATTGATTTACTTAATCTTTATTGCAAACGAAGTACCTAAGTACTTACAGAAGAAGAAGAAGTACTAAAGCCGATACTTAAATATTAGATTTCATAATTGAAACAAATGGCCCCAGGGCGAGACCCCACGGATACTCTATATCTCCGGGTGTCTTGCAAGTAACCCCTGAGGGCCAAAGTCCCGAAGGTAAACTGGAGGGCAAGCGAGGCCGAAGGCTGAGCTTTTCGTAGGAATGAAAGGTCCAACGTACCCTTATAGACTAGGGATCGGAACCGGTTTTTTCAAAAGTCCCCGAAGTAGTCTAATATTTTGAATTATTTTAGGCTCTTAATGTAGGACTCTATCATGTATTTAGGTAACATTTTCGTATTATTAGACAGCCTGATCAAAAATGATATTATAAACCAAAGAACGAAATTGAACAAAATAAACCCGGTATTTTTGAATGGTGAAAATACCGGTATCCGATCCCTGTTTTAGACAGCGCTCCACATGCGAGCCAGAGCGTCGAAGGCCCGAGGGCGAGACTCCACGGATACTTACTATCCACAGGTATCTTGCAAGCCATACTTGAGGCTTAAGTTCCAAAGGCGAGGGGTGAGGCAAGCGAGGCCAAAGGCCGAGCTTTTCGTAGGAATTTATTCCTTTATGGTTTGGGCTTTTTAAAGCCCAAACCAACCCTTAAAAGATCCCCTTACTTTCCCCAGATGTCTTGCAAGCGAAATCGAAGACCTGAAATCTAGTCGGCCATGGCGGTGCAATGGCGGTTATTCTAATGGTTCCCGAACACATCATTGAGGATTTATTTATTATATGTGTAGATAAAGTAGTGTATGCAACTGTACATAACTAGGCCTTAAAACACTCGTGTGACCCTAGTATGAAACTCGCTGAAGCTCGTTTTATAAAACCACACTCGTGATTTAAGGCCTCTCATTATGTACAGTAACATAAACTAGTATTAAGTGCATCAAACCGGAAGCTAGAACTGCATTAAGCTATTGTATATCTACGGTGCTGTTACTGCGGGACCTATCGCGGGATAAGCGAAGCGCCTCGTTTGGGTCGTCGACCTTTTTGTGGACCGTTTGATAAGTCGCTGTTACGTCACGCCAAAGCATTTGTTGAACAAGGTCGCACTGTGTACCGCGCGCTCGCTCTGACACGTTATGGGCACGTGAGAGCGAGTGCGCGACACCGATTTAGATCGGAACCGATGGAAACAAATGAATTTTGATTTTATACAATTTGGTAGTTTCCACATGTTAAAATTGATAACGTAGTGTTGCTAAATGGATAGTAAACCATCCAAATGAAATTAAGTATAAATTATGATATATAATTAAAATCATAAAAAGATATGGACCTTGAAAGTTTAGAAAAAATACGCATTTTTTTTATTGTCCAAAAGTAAATTTAAAGCTACCAATAGAATCCTTTACGCTTTTATAGAAACAAAATTGTATTACAACTATGGTCCTGAACGTAGTATTTCACGACTGAAACAGCAATTTACTTGATTTTCAATGCAACGATTACTACAAATTACACTGTGACGTGACGATTCAATGTTAATTAGTATGAAACGTTTTCAGCTGCCGCCAGCGAGGTCCGTCTTTAACTCATCTTTTTGAGTATTTATGTTTTTTAATTTGTAGTTGCTTGTTTGTTCTTCTCCAAAAACTGGTTCGAATGGCAACGTAAAAAAATTTAGGACACAAGCTTATTTTAATATTGGGTATATTACTGTCACTCGCGTTAAGACGAAGCTGTTTGGAATGTAGCCCGTGTAATATAATTATTATTTACTACATACATAAGGTAAATGTCCTAGTCCTCGACGTTGCACTAGTGTATAGCATGGGCACTTCGTCGAGGACTGGGACGTTTACCTTACACACACACACACTCGATGAACGTAACCACCCTTTATTTGTGTTCTGAGGCAATAGGGTAACAATAGATCGCATCGTTACGCACCAACATTCCCGATTCAGATCTAGATATTCAAGCACAACGTGGCAGGATAAGTAGGTAAGTCAAACTGATGAGCAATGAGGAACGACGGGACGGGGTGGGTGAATATCAGAGCGTTTTAACCGCCTAATTTCTTTGGACACGTTTTTTTGTATTTCTGGTAAGATGATAGAAGCTAGGGTCCTTCACCAAACAACCAGAAATGTCATCAAAATGTAGAGACACTTCGACAAAAACGTGTCCAAAGAAATTAGGCGGACAAACAGCTCTGATATTCACCCGGGTATGAATTTGTTTTGACAGGCCTTACCTTCACCAGGAACGAACAACGAAGTACCTACATATGTTCATTATTATGTGTAAGTGTTATCAAATCTTGGAAGTCGATTTCCGCCTAATTTCATTGTCTATATCATGTCTATATCAACTTCAAACCACTCCGGTATGTACAGACAGGTGCAGAGAATCGTTACCTCCTTGTGCATAAAAGTTTGTATGTCCCGGGTCACGTTTTTCTGCAGCTGATTGTACATTTGCAGACAACAATAATTTGCTACCATCAAATTGATCTGACTATAGAGCCAGAAGGTGGAACTATTCAATAGCTTTATAGGAAGGCGTGTATTAAAAAGTTGTTTTTCAAATTAATTTCAACCATGGCCCAGTTTTTTTCCGCTATCACGAAATTTAACTAACCGAGAGCTGGCGTCAGTAGGCGGCTGATAACCTGCGCCCCCCAGTTGTTTGTGCAAAAATTGTTGGATAGTTACCAAGAAGCAGAATTGATAAGCTAATTACCGGGTGTAACTTTTAAATAGGTACAGGAAAAATAAATGTATAAATACATACATTTCGATCACGCCACCGGCTCCTGGAGCCTGCAACTTAAATCAATTATTTCAATATCTTTCCATTAGCACGACTTCGACCATCTTGCTTTTAGCCAAACGACTGGACTACAATTTATAGGATTCCGCAGTCAAAAAGGAAAACCCTTCTCGTTCTGCCATGTCCTTATGTCCATCCGCCCGTCCGCGACTTTGCTCGGGGTGCCTTACTACTAGGAAGCTGTAATTTTGTATTGTATTGTTTTGTATTCTTTATAGGTAAATATTGTCATTTACAAGGCATTTAACAGTCCTTGGGGACCTTTTTTGATTTAATTTTTATTATCTTCATTTTAGGTTAATTTAGTTTATTTAAGTTTATTCTTCTTTAATCATTGTATTGTTCACATTTATAATATTAAAAAATTGTATTGAGAAAAAAAAAAAATTACATTACGTGTCATTATTTTTTTAGTAACTATAATTTAATTAATGTACCTATTAATAATTATTTACATATAGTAATATTATATTAGGTACGCGACTGAGCCAATGTCCCGTGGCCATCAAAAAACTCGTCAATGCCGTCAATGGTATAGCAAGCCATTTCCAGTAGCATTACCTTTAGTTTGCGGACAAATATTGCAGCGCTAGAAGCTTGCATTATTTCGTTGTCCAGTGTATTGTACAGTCTGAACCCCATTACATGCACAGATTTGCTAGTTTTGGTCAGGCGGCACGCAGGCACGACCAGCTGATTACGCCTACGCGTCACGCTACCCAGTTGGGATGGGTAAAAAAACCACATACACGAGCGAGAATCGAACCCAGTCAAATCTGACAAATATTGGAATTCGTTTTACCTGACCCGGGACCGCGGAACCTGAGAGCCTACCGCGAAACGTAATTCGTTTTCGTTCGTGTATCTCCGTCTCTGTCGCTCGAACCAGCAAGTGCGACAGAGACGGAGATACACGAATGAAAACGAATTTCATTGCGCGTTTTTTCCCTCTGGAGTCTCTAGCCGTCGACATTAAATCCTCAAATCAATAAATCGTCGGCCACGCGCTTGTTGTTCTTGATGATTCGAAAATATTCATTGTTTACGGTGTTCGCCTACAATCAGGCAGGCCGTATGCGTGTGTGCCACCGTAATAGTATAAAAAGATTACACCAATACGATGATTCACTAATACCAATACCATACCACACTATAAAAATCTACCAGCGCAAAATAGATAAGTACAAACATTATAAGGAACCAGTTGGAACTTTATGACTAAGATGGTAAAATATACCGAATAACACTTTTAATGTAATTGCATGCTAGCAAGAAGTAGGCGCTTTATTTGTAAGATTAATGGCACCCGCAAATTCATATTATCTACTAAAACTAGATGTCGTTTTATTATTTAAAGCCCTACGGGGGATTCTCACTCGAGGTGATTGTGAATTCGTCAATGTCAAGTTCGCTACGCTTTTGTTGTCAAGATGCACTCATATAAATAAATAATAATAAAAATAGTTGTAAGTGTGGAAATAAATAAATAAATAAAATAAAAATAAATAAATATGTCCCCTAAGGACATTCTTACACAAATCGAATTAGGCCTATAGTAAGCTCAATAAGGCTTGTGTTATAGGTATTAGACGATTATATATATAATAGATATAAATACTTCAATACAAAGAAAACATCCAAGACTCAGAAACAAATATTTATGCTCATCACACAAATATTTGCCTTTACCAGGATTCGTACCCAGGACCTTAAGCTTTGTAGGCAGCGTCACTACCCACTAGGCTAACAGGTCGATAAAGAAAGGTAATATTCCACAAAGACATTTCATGTAAAGTAATTGCCAAGGTTCGCTAGCATAACATATATTACTTTTGGTTTTTAAAAGTTATCACATCGCAAGAAGTGCAATGTCTCTTACTCCACATTGCCCAACTCCACCAGGGGGCTACAATGTTAAACCTATTCTCTATCTAATTGATTTAGGACTTCGAGCTGAGGATGTGGCCGCGCGAGCCTGCTCTTACCATCAGCACCAACAGAGCCACGTGAACCTGCACTGCCCCTGAAGGCCACTGCTGCTATTAATCTAACAAAGAGAGCGCCTACTTCTGGTCTAGCAAGCAATTCAATTCATATTTTACTCTGCTATGCTGAGACAGCGACCGTTTCACTGCCGCGAAGACACACACAATGTGTCAATTGTATTGTATGTCTACTCCCTTTATATCTGTGTGTCTTTTGTGTAGTGAATAAATGTCTTCTTTTCTTTTCTTTTTTTTTTTGCTCTTCTACTTTTGTCAATTCCATATAATAACTATCTGATTACTGATAGGTAAGACAAAGATCTTGGATAAGTGGAATACCACCCTAAGCCCTAAGGTAACAGACACAATGATCGATACTGCCCAAATATTAGCCTCCTGAATCTTAATTCATAGCAATAAAGATGACAAGCTGCGTGTCAATTATTGGAATGAAAGTGTTGAATATTGGGACGTTTACCCTAATCTTGTTGCATTGAGGTAAGTTATACAAATGGTTCACCAAGTAGGGAGGTATCTATGGTGTGATGTTTTCGAAATTAAACAAAGACTAATCTAAAAAACATTTATTATATTTTTCTACATAAAAACTTCAACACAATTTTTAATAATCCTACAGACATATAGAAAAGCTTGTAATGGAAAACCTACAACTAAACTTAACTAAGTTGATACATAATAGATAAAAATCCTTTGAATAGTAAAAACAATATGCAACATGACTGCACATATTGCATTGAAATCAAATTGTCATTTGTTGCGCGCTCCCCGTCTGGCTCATGACTCGGGGAATCAAGAGCGCGCGACAAATACAAGTTTAATTTAAATCCAGTACGTTCAGTCCGATACACCCCCGGGCAGATGCCCCCCCGCACGATGCGCCACAACTTGACAGTTGACACACAACAAGTCATACCGACAGCAACCAACAGGACAACAATCCAACGCCAACAGAACCCTCTCAGCTCCCCCCCCCCATCACCCCCGAACCCCCCACCACCCCGCATTACCCCGCTGACTCCCGCGTCTGTACTCGACTCGTGCTAACTGATTTGGGATCGTCACCAAGAATTTCGCACCGTCGCGTAACTTCAAAATAAACCAAACAAGGACAACATTGTACTGACATGATTGTCGTTTATTTTGAAGTAATGCGTCGATGCAAAACTCATGGCCCCTAACCCAGCTGCGACATTGCCTGCGATATTAGACTCCCTCTTAACCCATTCAATGCCAATGACTCATATATGAGCCATGATGCTGCAGAGCGGATAGACGCTGCTACGCGCTACGCCGTAGCACACGTAGCGATGCGTGGCCTCGAGTGGGTTAAGGTATGATTCCGTCTCCGCCCGCGGCCGCGACAGACGAAGCCTTCGGCGGGCGACAACAGAAGCGCACCTTAACTCATTCAGGAACAATCACTCGCTCAACATATTCAGTGCCGGGAACCTGACTAGCGGGCGCCTACGCCGTAGTCGTTTTCCGTTACATATTAGCGAAACCACGGGAACGGCTACGAGCGTAGAGCGTAGCGATTTTTGGCATTGAATGTGTTAATATATGAGAGATTTTTGCTACAAAGCGGAAAAATACTGCCGAGTGCAACATTTGGGGCCAAGCAACAACGCTACGTGTGCTACGCTGTAGCACGTAGCAGCATTTTTCTTCTGTGTTTCGGAAATCGCTCGTAGATGCACGACTCATATGTGATTCATTGTCCTAGAATGGGTTAACGCTAGGAGTACGTGAGAGAGAGACGCAACACCGTCGGCAATACCGCGGTCACACATGCGCGAGTCGAACACGGACCCGTGCTGGTCGCGCTTAGCGCGTCACAGAGACAAGGTAACGCGTTCATCTCCTTCCGACACTACTTGGTATAGAGATGGATGCTTATCTTGTCTTAGTGAGGTAATAAACGCGACCAGATGAGCTATTACCTGAATGTTAACAAAAACAGGTTCATCCCAAACCATTTGTTGGCAAACAACAGCAAGCGAGTTGAGCGCGCGCCGCCTACACGACCACAAGATCACCCGTTTACCGGTTTACTAAGGGGCATCGCTATTATTGTGTAAAATGTGTAATCACAGAAAAATCTAAGTAATACTCTACAAAGTAATTTACTAATCTATCGATCCACTAGCATGTGACACCCATAGAATCGACAAGCGGGTAGTACGTTTTTTTGCCGCTCTAGTCGTATACAAATGAATTTACTATGTATGATAGAAACTATCGCTATGAGGCTATCCCGCAGCAGGAGCGAGGTAACTGATATGGCCCTCCGAATCGCTAAAGTTAAGTGGCACGTAGAACCAATGGCCGTTGGGGAGGAAAGGTTCTCGATTGGAGACCGCGTACCGGAAGGCACGGCGTGTGTAGCCCCCCCCCCCCCCACAAGGTGGATTGTGCATGGCGCAGGACCGGTCACATTGGCACTCTTTGGGGGAGGCTGACATGATGATGATGAATAGGAACTACAGATATGTGTGTGTCACTACAGCCCGCGCGCTAGCAGCCCCCCCTCCCCCCCAGCAGCCCGGTCGGCGCGGGTCGGCTGCACGGGTACGCGCCGGTGTACACGCACACACGCGCACGTCCGGCGTATTTAACTTTATAGTAGTCACCCACACCTGCTCGCCGGACATCCACCAGCAGCTCGATAAGGCACGCGCACTGCCACGGGTTACCTTCGAAGTGAAACGAGTATAGGCCGGTGCCTGCGCGCTTCAGCTTGCTGGCAAACTCCGGAGGCAGGTGGGAGATCATGTTGCCGTGTAGATACAATCGTTCAAGCTTGTCGTTGTTCGAAAACATTTGATCAGGTATAAACCTGATCTTGTTGTTATACAAGTGTAAACATTTCAAATTTGTCAATGCGGTAAAGACAGAGAGGTGGATAAAGTGTATCTGATTGTCACCTAACCGTAGTATTTCTAATTTTTTGTAAGCTGAGAAGGCCCCAGCGTTAATTTCAGTCAGTTGGTTGTTGTTCAGGTACAACTCGGCCAAGTTGGCGCACACGTGCTCGTCGAGGACGGGCAGCTCGCGCAACTTGTTCCCCCACAGCGACAGCACTGTGAGTGCGGGGAGGCCGGTTAGTGCTCGTTGTTCCACACCTGTTAACATGCAACCATACATATATAACCCAGTGGCGTTGTTGTCCACCGGGTACCGACGGACTCGCGCCCCCCTGCCGTCCGCCTTGCACTCCGCCGTGGTGACTCGGTCAGCGCGCGCGCCGGCCGCCAGCAGCGCGGCCAGCAGCAGCAGCGCGGACGCCGGCCCTGCGACACAAGCAACGCGCGGCTGGTTAACGCGCACTCTGTGCAGGCATTTACAATTAGTAAAGTAATAAATAATATTCATTATAAAATTCAAGGTCAAAGTGATTTCTTGATTCTTCAATTTAGGCATAATACATGCACCTATGAATGTCGATAAACTACCACTGGGCATGAACTGGCGTAAAAAACTCGGCGAGGTATAATTTTTTCAAAACATTATACAATATATCATTTCAGTATCAGAGTATAGTATAGAGAGAATAACTTAACACTGTTGTACTACTCGATACCTGCACACTACCCCTTATCGCAGGTATTATTTTTACTTAAAAAGGGACACCGGCATGTCAAAAATTAGTTCCTAAGAAAACGAACAAATCATTTTTCAATTAACACTGCAGCACTGCCAGGAGCCCGCGTAGCCGGCGCCTACGCCGTAGCCGCGGCCGCTACGTACTGGATACGCTACGAGCGTAGCGCGTAGCGATTCTCGGCCGTGAATTGGGCGAAGCTTATACAGGGAGGAAAAAAACGAACGCCATATGGTATATAGATAGGTACAGTCAGCGTCAGATAGTTAGTAGAAGCCAAAGTAGCCAAATAATAACTTTTAATAAGTTTCTGTCAAAAATTTAATTTATGGTACAAGCTTTTATTGCCGACTGTACTTTTCTATATACCGTCATCATCTACTCGTTGAGACGATTCTAACGAGCCCAAACACAACGGGGTTACGTCGGTCAAGTACTGAATTCCCATGGCCACCTTCTGTCTCCTTCATCAGCTCGATGGTACCAATAATATTAACCAATTATTTTGAACAAGATCTGTTCAAAGGTTTTCGAGATATTGCTGAAAAACTGCCTTCCCTATAGAAAAGGACGTAAGTGCCGTAAGATTTCTGATACGACCTTTTTAATCCGCACGGAACCATTCGTTGTGCATGGTCCGACACGCACTTGGCCGGTTTTTTTGGGTTTAAAATAGTCAGCACAAGTTTTGGCTCATAGTACATTTTGTTTTAATGTTTGAAAAATTGTACAAAAAGTGAAAGCTAGTATCATGCTGAGCTGGATCCATTTTGTGACTCGGCCTACACCATCTTATTTCGTAATCATTTATTTTTATGAGTGACTTATTAATTACAATTCTGCCCGCGACTTCGTACGCGTATAAATTATGGATGACATGATATTCTTGTTTCAAAAGGTAGCGATAAATGGGGCCATTTCGTCAGAGACAGTGGTGGAGATGGGAGTACCTCAAGGATCTATTTTAGGTCCATTCCTGTTCCTTGTTTATGTAAATGATCTACCATATATGGTAAGCCGAAGATCAGGCATTGTCATGTTCGCCGATGACACCTCGTTACTGTTCAAGGTTAATAGGAAAGATACTGAACTCATTGAACCAAATAACACCCTGTCCATGATATCTGACTGGTTTGCTGCCAATAACTTAGTGTTGAATCCGAAAAAAACAAAATGCATAAAATTCACACTAGCGAACTCAAATGTAAACTTAGCCTCAAATATTAAACTTAATGGTGAAACCATAGAATTTGTAAAGTCAACTGTATTCTTAGGTATTACGTTAGACTCTAAACTGCAGTGGGGTTCCCACATAACTGCGATAGGAAGTAGGTTGAGCTCCGCTGCTTTTGCAGTCAGGAGAATAAGGCAGCTTACCAATGTAGCAACGGCACGGTTAGTTTACTTCGCTTACTTTAACAGTATAATTACTTATGGTCTTATTTTATGGGGATCAGCGGCAGATATTGAGACTGTATTTATTTTACAAAAAAGGGCTGTTAGAGCAATTTATAACCTCGGGTCGCGTGAGTCATTAAGAGAATTTTTCAAGGAAACAGATATTCTAACACTGCCGTCGCTATACGTATTTGAAATAATAATGTATGTTAGGAAGAATTTATACAACTACCCAACAAACACTGATAGGCCCAAGGTTACCAGAAGCGCAGGGAAGCTCAAAACAACTTTTTACAGGCTAGTAAAAGCGAAAAAGTCGTTCTTGGGAAATTGTATAAAATTCTACAATAAAATTCCAAAACATATTACCGAACCTACTGACTCTAAATTCAAATCTGTCGTAAAACGGACACTCATTTCAAAAGCATATTATAAGATAAACGACTACATCATGGATAGGGATATTTGGCAGCGATAAAATCCTGCACTAGAAACCTGTCGTAAAATAAATAGGCTTTCTACTGTAGCAATGTAATTTTATAATTTTATAATACTCTGATACTGATATGATATATTGTATACTGTTTTGAAAAAATGACACCTCGCCGAGTTTATTACGCCGGTTCTTCTCGAGGCAGAGGTTTACTTTCCGAACCGGTGGTAGTTTATCGACATTCATAGGTGCATGTAATATGCCTAAATTGAAGAATAAATCACTTTGACTTTGACTTTGACTTTGACTTTTCACCAAACGATACCTACTACACTGATAAATTAGATTATTACGATTTCATTTCTATAAATTATGCGTGTAACAGTTCAAATCCTCATAAACTTTGTCGTCAATAATATTTAGTTATATTGATTTACTTAATCTTTATTGCAAACGAAGTACCTACCTAAGTACTTATAGTAGAAGAAAAATTACCAAAACCGGAATTTAAATATAAGATTTCATAATTGAAACAAATGGCCCGAGGGCGAGACCCCAAAGATACTCTATATCTCCGGGTGTCTTGTCAAACTACCCCTGAGAGCCAAAGTCCCGAAGGTAAACGGGGAGGCAAGCGAGGCCGAAGGCTGAGCTTTTCGTAGGAATGAAAAGCCCAACGTACCTTTATAGATAGCGCTCCATATGCGAGCCAGAGCATCGAAGGCCCGAGGGCAAGACTCCATGGATACTTGCACACAGGTGTCTTGCCAGCGAAACATGAGCCTTAAGTCCCAAAGGTGAGGGGTGAGGCAAGCGAGCCCGAAGGCCGAGCTTTTCGTATGAATGAAAGGCCCAATACATCGCTTCAGAGAGCGCTCTCTATGCGAGCCCGAGGGCCGAAGGCCCGAGAGCGAGCTTTTCGTAGGATTGAAAGGCCCAAACCAACCGTTCAGAGAGCGCTCTCAATGCGAGCCCGAGGGCCGAAGGCCCGAGGGCGAGCCGTCACGGACACTAACTAAACCCAGGTGTCTTGCAAGCGAAACCGGAGACCAAAGTTCTGAGCGAGAGAAGTCAGAAGGAGAGCGGCAAGGCAAGCGAGACCAAAGGCCGAGCTTTTCGTTGGAATGATAGGCCCAAAGAACCGTTTTAGAGAGCGCTTCCTATGCGAGCCCGAGGACTGACGCACACTATCTCAAAGTGTCTTGAAAGCGAAATCTGAGTTCCAAAGTCCCGAAGGTGAGTGGCGAGGCAAGTGAGCCCGAAGGCCAAGCTTTTCAAATTCAAATTCAAACATTTATTCGTAACAACACAGAAAATAAAAGAAGAAATTCGTATGAATGAAAGTCCCAATACATCGCTTCAGAGAGCGCTCTCTACGCGAGCCCGAGGGCCGAAGGCCCGAGAGCGAGCTCATGCGGACGCTCACTATACCCGAGTATTCATGATAATATTTCTGAATATAACGCACGCTGAAATTTTATACATAAAAAAATTGGTACCTACTTAATTCTCCGCGGAATGCCGTTGTGTCCAAATTTTATACCCACATCTCTTGACGTTGGCGAACTATGCTAATTCGACGTAAGTATTAAACTCAACCTATCATACATCTTTAGATGACCTCTGAATTCATAGCAATTATATAGGAAGACGGAGATCAAGGTTGCTGGATTTCAATATCAACAGCGACGTTGTCCGCGACTGAGTTTCCAACATACCTAATTAGGTCTCTTATGTCTAACAGCTACTATCGGTTGAGATATCAACCATTTTTGGTTATTATAGTGATATAGTCTTTAGCCATCTAGCACTCTTTTTCATCCCGTGTTTTTTCACGTTTTATCTATATTTTTTTATAATGTTTGAATGGAGTTCTTTTTACTTTCCAGTCAAGTGTATGCACATCAATTTTCAAGTCTTTAGCTCATGGATTTGAGGAGTTCCCATACAAAGTATAGCCCCATTTTTTACCCCCTTTGAACTAATATTTATAATTTTTACAGCCTATGACCTGGCCGGGGATTTTCTCGACCGATTAAGTAAAAGTTGCATCAAAATCCTCTATTCACTAAGCTTCTCTGCGTTTTTGAAAATGTATCACAAAAAAATTAAAACTACAAAAAGTGCATTCCATTCGCTGGGTTTGAACTCGGGGACACCGACTCCGTAAGCTATGGGTCAAACCACTGGACTAACTATCAGTTCTAAGAACACGATGAATTTTCGAATATCTTGACGACTTGTTACCATGGTAATGATACTGTTATAACCCCGCTCTTGCAACATTATATAGTTTCTAGTCGCCTCAGAACCTATTTTCATCCTATATTTTTCACGTTTTATCTATACATTGCTGAAAGTTTGAATGGGGTCGTTTTTACTTTCCAGTCAAGTTTATGGTTACCAATTTTCAAGTCTGTAGCTCGTGCATTCAAGGAGTTCTCATACAAAGTTCAACCCCATTTTCTACCCCTTTTGAACCCTAATCTTTAAGATTTTTATAGCTTTAAACCTGGCCGGGGATTCTCTCGACAGATTAGTAAAGTTTGGATCAAAATCCGTTCAGCCGTTTTCACGTGATGCTCTGTCAAATAAACAGACAAACAGATAAACAGACAAAAATTCTAAAAACTGTTGGAACGTGTTCTGTTAACAATTCTAAGTATCCTCAGCCAACTTTTTTTCGTTTATCTTCCATGTACAGACTTTCGACCCTCTTCAGCTTTATTATATGGATATAGATATAGATAGATAGATAGAAGATAGATAGATAGATAGATAGATAGATAGATAGATAGAAGATAGATAGATAGATAGATAGATAGATAGATAGATAGATACATAGATAGATAGATAGATAGATAGATTATGAACTGTGTTAGTCACGAATAAATGTTCGAATCTGATATTTTTTGAGTTCAAAATTCTCCTTTTAAAGAGACAGAAGACAATAGGGAGATTTGGCGTAGAGCGACGCTTGGGTTCATGTGTTTCATTAGTACACCCGAGCGAAGCCAGAGCGCACAACTAGTTATTATTGTATGTGTAAAATGACTCACCCGAGAGTTTCAAAGCCATGGCTGAGGTTTTTTCTTTCTTTGAAGAAGGAGGAGGAGTCAGTTACGGACGACGGCGGGAGTCGGCTGTGGCGCGAGTTGCGATGAGCGGGGACGGCGGCTCGGCTGCTGGAAATCAGAAACGACTAGGTTGTAGACAATTTTCTCTAAAACGCTTTTTTCTGAAGATTTGTATGTACATGCTGTACCTAATTTAATGTGACTTATTTTAATCACCTGTAACTGAAGATTTCACGGTCATGCAGCTGGAAAACTTTTTAACTTGGTGCCTAATTGGTCAAAAAATATATGGAAACAATTTTATCTAAGAAAATAAGCTGTCAGTTATAAATACCTATTACGTCGCTATGCATTGCGTGTTACAAGCATGCGTTAATTTTCAAATTTGCAGCCTTTTAGGGTTCCGTACCTCAAAAAGAAAAAAGGGAACGGTCTGTCTGTATGTCTGTCAAGACCCTTTATCTCAGGAACGCGTCCGTATCAAGTTGAAATTAAAACCATATACTTACTAAAATCTACAGTCCCTTGAAGCTGTGAAAAAACTTATAAGTTAACGTTAAAAGAAGACACAGCCGTTTAATGCCGCAAAATCGACACTCAAGGGAATCAAACATTATGGGGTACTTTCCGTTGCCCTAGAACTATGAAATTTGGTAAGTAATATCGTCTTATACTACAAGTACAGGGAAAAATCTGAAAACTATACATTTGTTATTTTGTACGGAACTCTCGGTGGGCGAGTACGACTTGCACTTGTCCGTTTTTTTTTGTACATGACTCGCTATTCAGAATCTAGTGAATAAGAATTTAGGTGTTATATTTTCGTTTGCCAAAACAAGACATTTAAATTAAATAATACAACAAGTAAAGTAGGTTGTGTTACTACCTACTAACATATGCTTATTGTAAAAAAAAAACTGGCCAAGTGCGAGTCGGACTCGCGCACGAAGGGTTCCGTACCATTATCTACAAAAACGGCAAAAAAATCATGTCTGTTGTATGGAAGCCACAATCCGACTCGCACTTTGCCGGTTTTTTAGTATTTGTTGTTATAGCGGCAACAGAAATACATAATCTGTGAAAATTTCGACTCTCTAGCTATCACGGTTCTTGAGATACAGCCTGGTGACAGACAGACGGACGGACGGACGGACAGCGAAGTCTTAGTAATAGGGTCCCGTTTTCACCCTTTGGGTACTGTTATCGCCTTCTCTTTTCACCCGCCATTGGTCACTGTCACGCATATCATTCATACTTTTCACTTCCAAACTCCTTTCCGCATATCATCCACACTATGGCCTGTCTGCCAAATTTGAAATAATGACACATACTAATGTCGTTCGCTAGCAAGAAAAATTGCTGTCTTATTTAAAATAAAGTAAAACGATTATAACTATATACGCGATAAACAATAACGTGTGCACTCAAGAAGAAAAGTAACCAGTGTCCCTTCAAGCTTAATTACAATTGGCGGCCGCCCGAAAACCCCGACTTGGAACATCAGGTACGGCAGGCTTCCATTAAATTCATTACCTTTCACAGACCAATAGGTACCTTTCGGCCTACGGTCTTCTACCGCACGGTCCTTCGTCCCCTTTCTTCCCCGCGCTATCATTTCTGGTCCTTCGAGCCGGATTTCTCCTTTCTTATCGCACCCCCGTGCTCCATCTCATTCATTCATTTATCGCGTATTCCTCCCGCACCGCCCTTATAAATTACCTAAATTATTTAAATAATACCGCTCCCGCAGTTTAGGTAAATATTATAAGAGTTTTCCTATTCGTAGGTATAATTTACACGTATCGTTTTATTTTTATCCGCATAGACCGCGCCGCGTAGACCGCTTTCAATAATTTTAACCACTTCGCATTATGTCGAAATTACATATAAAACCCGAAAGTGTCGACAGCGAGTATTATGAAGACGAACTGTCGATGCTTGAGGCGAAACGCAATATGATCTTTGAACTCGTTCAAGGTATTTATAATAAATCGCTGGTTGTTGATACCGATGAAGCAAGTCGAGAGAGTTTCCTTGATGCAGTTGACACCATCGAGGAAATTCGCTCGGAATTTAAAGAGTTGGTAAACGAGCATAATCGCACGCTGCTTAGGGGTAAGACTGCTGCTGTTCCTAATTATCAGCCGATTATAGCCTTCGAAGATTTATACTGCCGCATTAGAAGGGTTATCAAACGACTTCAACCAGCCGCCGCGCCGCCGGTCGCTTTACCGCCTACAACGGTGGAGCGAGCCAGACCTTCTTTGCCAGCGATGGAACTGATGGCGTTCGATGGCGATATACGCAACTGGCCGCTATTCTACGCCAGTTTCAAAACAAGAGTGCACGACAACCTGTCGCTTACAGATGACGAGAGACTATTCTATCTTATAGGGAAATTGTCACCGAAGGGTGTGTAATGATCGGTATAAAAACAAATAATATAATTTCATTGGATATAACCATTTTTGATATAATTTCAAAGGGTAGAATCATTCATTGTACATAATAAACGTTTGGTATAATATCAAAATATATATTGTTATTTAGTATAACTATCATTCGGTATAACGCGTATTTCTTATAACCATCATAGAGTATAATTCTTATTTGATATACATTTCATATTGTATAATGATCAAGCGGTATAATTCTAACCTAACGTAAACCTTTTTTTTTTTTTTTTGACGGTGTGAAAATGCTTTACGCATACCCCCGACCCGGGAAAGGCCATTGGGGGTTATGTGGGACTCTCTCCTCCCACCGCCATCCGAGGAGCATACCCTCTAAAAAAAACACACCGGCGTCACCCGCATTGCCGTTAAGGGGGCGCCATGGGATCGCGAACATTCCACCACAACGCCCCCCGAACCTAACGTAAACCTAACCCAACCGCCAGCGTGTCGACGTCACCCTATTTCCGCTCTAAGGGACACAAGTGAACCCTAACCTAACCCACCCAATAGTACAATTGTTGCGAGTGGTTTTTTTACTTACGAGCCCTCTGTGGGGGGCTTCGCCCCCCGTCCCCCCTTTTTCTGGCTACCCTGGCTTGATTATATCAACTGTACATTAGACGGAATGAGCATTATATCCAATGTTCAATATAGCAAATATGCATTATACTTAATGTATGTTATACAAAATATTATTATATCAAATGATCGTTATATAAAATGATAATTATACCATATGCAAATATATTAAGTGTTGTTATACAACTCGAGAATTATATCAGATGAGCGTTATTGCGAGTAATATTATATCAAAAATATTTATAGCCATCGTTACGCACCCGTCACCGAAAGCTCAAGCCGTCTTTGCGGGTATAACGCCATGCGCTGACAATTATAACTTGATCCTCGATTGTCTTATTGACAGATTTCATGACAAGCGCACTCTCGCCGCTACATACATGGATCAAATGCTCAATTTAAAGATTAATGGGCCCGCTTCTTCATCCAACCTTCAGACATTCATTGACAAGTTTGTCACAGCCGCGAACGCGCTTAAATCGCTTAAACTCAGCGACTTAACTGACTACATGCTGCTCCACGTTGCGTTAAAGAAGTTGGATCAAGAAACTATTCGAGCATTTGAAATGGAGTACCGAAACGTCAAGATTCCTTCCTTTGTCAACCTCGCTGACTTTGTCAAGAGTCAGTATAGGATTTACCAGAGTACGCAGCCATGTACTGCCGCCGCAGGTTCCTCGCGCGACAAACCCGCTAAGACGCCGCCGCCGCGCAGCTTCGCGCCCAACCCACAAAGTTATGTGGCTAGTGCGAACCTACGCAAATGCATTTGTGACAGCATTGTTCACGAGCATTTATACAAATGCCCCGCCTTTAACGACTTATCGCCATCCGAGCGCTTCAAATGCGTTAAGGAACATAACGCGTGCGTTAATTGTTTAAGCATTAAACATAGAACCCGCGAATGCCATTGCGAATTGAAATGTCGACTTTGCCGTCAAAGGCATCATACGATGTTGCATTTTGATAAGGACAAAAATGAAAAAGCCGTGACGTATGACGTGTCAACTGCAACCGCGAGTGACGGAGCGAAATCATCGCCGCCCCCGTCAAATCCAAGTTGTAACACTTCCATTGCCTCGCACGTACTCGCAGTCGCAAACAAAATGGAGTCGGGACAAACTGTGAAATGTACAACGCGTAATACAATAATATTGTCGACCGCGAAGGTTCTTGTTCGCGACAGTATCGGTGGAACACATCTTGTGAAATGCTTGCTTGATTCCGCCTCTCAGAGTAATTTCATCACGGAAGATTGTTGTATGCGCTTAGGTTTGACGTATGATAAAAAATCGAGCGTAACTGTGCGAGGCATTGGAGGTGCCGAGAAACCTAGTAGGGGTACCGCAAACTTTTAAATATTTTCGCGATTCAACCAAGACGCCAACTTTGACGTTTCGGGTCTTGTAGTGGACCGCATCACAGATGACTTGCCGTCAGTCGCTGTGGACACGTCCGCTTTCGTGCACGTTCATGGGCTCCCTCTAGCGGACGATACGTTTGATACGCCCGCCACAATAGATGTACTGCTGGGTGCATCCATATTTCCGCATTTGTTGATGCCGAAGATTATTCAAAGCGACGTAAATGGAATACCGCCGGCTATCCAGTCGGTACTGGGATACATAATAATGGGTTCAGCCCCTGCTTTACAGGTGCCACGAAAATTTACATCCGCATACTGTGCTTTCGTCCAAGATTCTATGGACCACCTCCTTAAAAGGTTCTGGGACCTTGAGGAGGTGCCCGCTCCGCCCGCTCACAGTCAAGATGACATTGAATGCGAGGACTACTTCCGCGCCACCACTACGCGGGACGCTAGTGGTAGATACACAGTCGCGTTGCCGTTCCGCGACGATGTATTCAAACTTGGAGAGTCGCACTCTGCGGCTTATAGGCGTTTCCTTTGCCTTGAAAGGAAATTAGAGGCATCGAGTACTTTACGTACCGCCTATGACGACATCATTCGTGAATACGTCAATAAAGGGTACATATCGGAGGTAACGAACTCGGAGCATGCCTCACCCGCACCCGCTTACGCGATCCCGCACCACGCAGTCGTGCGTGAGGACAAATCAACGACGAAGGTGCGTATAGTACTGGATTCTAGTAGCAAGACCAGGTCAGGCCTATCCCTTAACGATGTTTTGCATTCGGGACCTAATCTACAGGGGGATTTGTTTTCAATCCTCTTAAACTTTCGCCTGTTTAAGATAGCGCTTTCAGCCGATTGTCGTCAGATGTTTCTGCAGATCGGTATTCGCGAACGTGATCGCCAATTCCAGCGGATTTTATTCCGATTTAACCCGCAAGATCCCATCGCAACATACGAGTTCAATCGTGTTTGTTTTGGGATGAAGTCGATTCCGTATCACGCCCTTCGCGTCGTACGCCAGTTGATTGCAGACGACGGACATAAGTTTCCAACAGCAGCGGCGATCGCATCCTCATGCACATATATGGATGACGTATGCTTTAGCATAATGTCAGAAAACTCGCAGCAGCAGGACGAATCCATGGCAATCGCCGCTTCTAAGGAGCTGATTGACTTATTTAAATGCGGTCAATTTGACCTCGTAAAGTGGACTTCTAATTCCAATGCTGTTTTAGAAGCCATACCCGCCTCGCATCGAGCTTCCGATGTTGAAATTGATCGGGGGGTGACTCAAAAGGTCTTGGGCTTGTGCTGGAACAAACATAGTGATAACTTTTATTTCAAAGTCACGGAGCCAGACTCAGCGTGTACTAAAAGGACAATTTTGTCTGCTGTCGCACGTCTGTGGGACAACGTGGGCTTGGTAGCTCCCGTTGTTTTGCACGCGAAACTCCTTATTCAGGAGCTTTGGTTAATCAAGTGCGATTGGGATGACGTTCCCCCACCCCATATCGTGAATCTATGGGAACAATTTTGCTCTGAGTTGCCAAAGCTCAATGAAATCCATATACCGCGCCATCTTGGAGTAGTACAGGACTGTACTGTGAACCTTTTAGGGTTCAGTGATGCATCTGAACGCGCGTACGGAGGTGTTGTTTACCTTCAAGTCCTAAATGGAATAGAAGTAACAGTCCGACTGGTGTGCTCCAAGTCAAAGGTCGCACCGCTTAAAACACTCTCTGTTGCGAGATTAGAATTATGTGCATCGGTTCTCTTGTCTAAGCTCATGCGGAAGGTCTTGGACAATTTTGAGCCACGTCATAAAATAACCGAAGTTTACGCCTTCACCGACTCTAAGATCGTCCTCTGCTGGATCCATTCCTCGCCGCACCGCTGGCAAACGTTTGTTGCTAACCGCGTTGTCAAGATTATTGAATCCATTCCTGCCAGCTGCTTCCATCACGTGGCAGGGTTGGAAAATCCCGCGGATTGCTTGTCACGCGGCCTATCGCCAGCCAAGCTAGTGGATCATCCCCTATGGTTCAGTGGGCCGCCATGGACTTCCAAGCATCCATCAGAATGGCCATTGAGAGAGCTCGACCGTGAATCCGTCGGTGAAGTGCCGGAGCTTAAGCGGCTCGCACACGCTACAACTACGGAGTCTACAGAATCACCGCTTTATGTACTCGCGCAGCGAATTTCGTCATGGTCAAGATTATTGCGCATCGTGGTTTATGTATACCGCATTCTGAAACCAAAACCGCGCGCCACGGCGCTTACTCGGTCTGATCTGGAGTTCGCTGAAAATAAAATAATTTTATTTTTGCAAAATGTGCACTTCTGTGACGATATGGACAAGATAAAAAATAACAAATTTTGTTCTCCCGCATTACAAAAGCTTAAGCCGTTCTTAGATAAAGACGGTTTGATCCGCGTTGGTGGCCGACTATCAAACGCTGGATTAGAATATTCACAAAAGCACCCGATTGTGCTTCCGCGCCGCGATCACGTGGTCAATATAATTGTTGACTACTATCATAGGAAACATTTACACGCCGGTCCTGAAACACTGATGTCCTTACTCAGGCACCAATATTGGATACTCGCAGCCCGTCGAGTCATTCGCGAACGCGTTGCTAAATGCAATACATGCTTTAAAGCGAAACCCCAATCAACGTTTCCACTTATGGCGGATCTGCCGAGCTGTCGCGTAAACAAAGTGGACAAAGCATTTTCACATACAGGATGCGACTACGCCGGCCCGCTGCAATATACGCCTGTTCGTGGCAGAGGGGTTAAAAGTCGCAAAGCATGGTTGTGTATTTTCACCTGTCTCACAACGCGCTGTTTACATATCGAAATAGCGACGGAGCTGAGTACCGCTAACTTTCTAGCTGCTTTAAAGCGCTTTTTATCGCGACGTGGTCCAGTGCAATGTCTGTACACAGACAATGGAACAAACTTTGTCGGCGCGAATTCATATTTGAGGGACCTGTATAAGTTTCTGGATAACTACCGCCCATGCTTGACGAGAGAGCTGGCCGAAAATAGAATTGAATGGAAGTTTATTCCTCCGGCTTCTCCACATTTTGGAGGTGTGTGGGAAAGTATGGTCAAAATTGTTAAAAACCATCTGTTAAAAGTGATTGGCAGACAAATTTTGTCACATGAAGAACTGTTGACGACCCTCACCCAAATAGAAGCACTTGTAAATTCTCGGTCACTAACCGCTATGAGCAGCGATCCTGCTGAGCCGCTAGCACTCACACCGGCTCATTTTCTCAATACTGCGCCACTGTTATCCCTACCATCACCATTTAACGAGTCGGCTAACCTGCTCGACCGACATGCCCTTCTGGATGGAATGGTGCAGTCATTCTGGAAGCGATGGCGTGCCGAATACTTGCATCAGTTGCAATCGCGGGCAAAATGGACCACGCCATCAGTTCCCATTAATGTTGGCACAATGGTAATTATAAAGGTGGATAATGCGCCACCATTCTCATGGCCTTTGGGCATTGTAGAGGCAGTTCACCCTTCAAAAGACGGCTCAACCCGTGTCGTCACAGTGAAGACGAGCAGAGGCAGTTTTACCCGCCCTGTCGTGAGACTATGTCCGCTACCTAGTCAATAGTATTTTTCTCTTATGTTTTAGTATCGCGAGTCTCGCATTTTTAAGTTTTCACAGCTTAGTTCTTTAAAGTAACCCTTTAAGGTCGGGGGGAAATGTTATCGCCTTCTCTTTTCACCCGCCATTGGTCACTGTCACGCATATCATTCATACTTTTCACTTCCAAACTCCTTTCCGCATATCATCCACACTATGGCCTGTCTGCCAAATTTGAAATAATGACACATACTAATGTCGTTCGCTAGCAAGAAAAATTGCTGTCTTATTTAAAATAAAGTAAAACGATTATAACTATATACGCGATAAACAATAACGTGTGCACTCAAGAAGAAAAGTAACCAGTGTCCCTTCAAGCTTAATTACAATTGGCGGCCGCCCGAAAACCCCGACTTGGAACATCAGGTACGGCAGGCTTCCATTAAATTCATTACCTTTCACAGACCAATAGGTACCTTTCGGCCTACGGTCTTCTACCGCACGGTCCTTCGTCCCCTTTCTTCCCCGCGCTATCATTTCCGGAACCCTAAAAACAAGTAGGTAGAAAGAAACAGGTCTGGAAAACGATCAGTTTCTCTCTGCACCACAGGGAATCCTAGCTCAGGGCCCAACCACTTGTATTTATTACTAGCTGCCCGCCCCGGCTTCGCACGGGGTGGTGCAAGATGTAATTATTATTTAATTAACCTAGGGACCTACTATGTCATAGAGCCAGTTTTTTTTATTTTTTTTAGGCAATAGTTTTATACTTTTTATACAATAAGTTTTTTCTCAGCGGGTCTAATTTTCGTAGGAAAAAAACATGGTACGCTTATCGTTAAAACCAATTTATACGGCGAAATTCCAGAGGGAGTCACCGAATTTTAAATTTCTGTTGGGTACCGAAAAATTTAGTTAGCGTGTAGGTAGGTAACCTACTCCAGGTAGGTAGGTAGGTGTCCACGGAAAGATGTTCCTCACTTGGACTTTGAAACTTGTTCGGTTAAAATCGTTCACTTTATTCGCTTCTTCGTTGATTGGACGCTATGTCAGTGACATCTGATTCTGAGTATGGTTACACCTCGAGAACCTTTCTGCCCCGATGGTCCTATAGGTAAAAAAATAAGTAAAGCCCTTCCTGTATGTGGTGGTGACGTAGTCTAATAGACATTAGATATTAAATTTGTCTAACACAAACATAACTAATGCCTACGTGCAATGTGCCTCACCCACTGCCACTTAAGTTTAGCGATTCGGAGAGCATGACCATGGTTCTGCTGCAGATGGCAGAGGCGAATAGTATGCAACCACAGTTCAGTGCCATAAGTTATTACTGGCAACACACACTGGTCAAAGATTGTCGTCTTGCGGAACATTGGATGAAAAGATATGCCGTAGCTTTTCGAATGTTGCCCAGCCGAGTCAGATTCGACGTTTGACCTCTTTTGAAGTTGGACCTACTGAACTGGATAGTTTGTCCTGGGTACATCTTAAAGGAATTGGTAGTATACACCGTCATATGACATGAAGATTCTTTTCCTTATCCATGTGCATCTTTAGACCAAGTTGCTCAGGGGGTTTACTGAGGTAATCGAGCATCGTAGGAACCTACTCTAGCCGCAAGGAGCATCGGTAATATTAGCCACGATTATCGAAACTGATTTTCCCATCTATCGTTGGCACGTGACCATTACCAACAATTTTAGTAAGATTCGGCAAAAACGCTCTGATGTTTTTGATCTTGACTCAAATGTTTAGTTTCGTCGGTTCATGCCCGGTGGTAGTTTATCGACATTCATAGGTGCATGTAATATGCCTTAATTGAAGAATCAAGAAATCACTTTGACCTTGACATTTATAATGAACTAGCTGCCCGCCCCGGCTTCGCTCGGGTGGTGCAAGATGTAATGATTATTTAATTTACTTAGAGACCTACTATGTCTTAGAGCCAGTTTTGTTTATTTAGGTAATACCTTAATACTTTTTATGCACTAAGTTTTTTCTCGGCGGGTCTAATTTTCGTAGGAGAAAAACTTTATTAAAGGTACGCTTTGCTTTAAAACCAATTTATGCGGCGAAATTCCAGAGGGAGTCAACGAATTTAAAATTTCTGTTGGGTACTGAAAGATTTTGTTAGCATCTACTACGGTGTCCACGGAAAGATGTTCCTCACTTGGACTTTGAAACTTGTTTAGTAAAAATCGTTCACTTTATTCGCCACTTCGTTGCTTGGACGCTATGTCAGTGACATCTGAGTAGACGTTGTTTACCAAAGATTGAAAAGTTTATTTATTGGTAATCATCTTCAACATCATCATCATATCAACCGAAAGACGCCACCTGCTGCAAAGGGTGAGCCACAATGACCGGTCCTGCGTCACCCGGTCCCAGCGGACTCCCACAACTTTTACCAGGTCATGAATCCACCTTGTGGGAGTCTACCCACGGTGCATCGTACATGGTCACACCTCGAGAACCTTTCTGGCTTGATGGTCCTATAGGTAAAAAAATAAGTAAATCCCTTCCTGTATGTGGTGGTGACGTAGTCTAATAGACATTACATATTAAATTTGTCTAACACAAACATAACTAATGCCTACGTGCAATGTACCTCACCCACTGCCACTTAAGTTAAGCGATTCGGAGAGCATGACCATGGTTCTGCTGCAGATGGCCTCATTTCTGATGCGATCTCGCAGAGAAACTCCCAGCATGGCCTTCTCCATTGCCCTTTGAGTGACTTTGAGCCTTCTTATGAGGCGAATAGTATGCGACCACAGTTCAGTGCCATAAGTTATTACTGGCAACACACACTGGTCAAAGATTGTCGTCTTGCGGAACATTGGATGAAAAGATATGCCGTAGCTTTTCGAATGTTGCCCAGCCGAGTCAGATTCGACGTTTGACCTCTTTTGAAGTTAGACCTACCGAACTGGATAGTTTGTCCTGGGTACATCTTAAAGGAATTGGTAGTATACACCGTCATATGACATGACGATTCTTTGCCTTATCCATGTGCATCTTTAGACCAACTTGCTCAGGGGGTTTACTGAGGTAATCGAGCATCGTAGGAACCTACTCTAGCCGCGAGGAGCATCGGTAATATTAGCCACGATTATCAAACTGATATTCCCATCTATCGTTGGCACGTGACCATTACCAATAATTTTAGTAAGATTCGGCAAAAACGCTCTGATGTTTTTGATCTTGACTCGAATGTTTAGTTATGTAATAAGCGGCCAAAGATAGGATCTTTTTAAAATCGCGTTAACTTCGCTTATCTGTCCCACTTTACGTGTCCCGGTTGCACTACTCTACGAAGGCTGAGGAAGTAGTAACGTGGAGTATGTGCGCGTGAAGACCGGATTCATCCTGAGGGTGGAGTCTCGCCGTAATGTGAATTTTAATTCCTTTGTGGTGAGAGTTCCAACAGATCAGCTATCAACCTTCACTAAGGATGAATTTTGGCCGAAGGGAGTCAAGTTCCGGCGTTTTCGCGGTCGGTTACCTGACACCACGAAATTGCCCAACACATCGCAGTAATAGTGTTTTTGTAGGTTTTTAATACGTTTATTATGTAAAATGGGTTTGTTGCCTTATAAATAAATAAATAAAATATATGTAATTTTCAGGAGACTACTGGTCGGATTTGACAAACAGTTTACAACCACTGATAGGACACTCGTGCGCTCTTTTAGGCTTCAACAGAAAAATGTTACCCCATGCTAAGCATGGTTGGTAATACTATCCATTCCATTTCTATTTCGGACCAATCATACTCGTAGTTTAAGTAACCATCCGTACCTACTAAGATAAACATAAATCGTATTTTAGCTAAAATAGGCTTGATGATTTTTTATCAATGATGGTATAAGTTTATCTCTTTCTTATTTTAGGACCATAACACCAAAGAAAAGCGCATAGTGTCTTAAACTTCTCTGCTACTGAGACTATATAAAAGAAAAAGGTAAAAAATATGGATCTTAAAAAAAAAATATTTAAAAAATTACAAAAAGTATTAAAAAAAACCGGTCAAGTGCGAGTCTGACTCGCGCACCGAGGGTTCCGTACGAAATATCATACAACACGCCCGTCTTGTCCCACCTCATGAGTACCTACAGCGCCAGTTATCGGTGCATTTTGTTACTAACTTGCGCGACCAAGGAACTCGGTATGTACAGTAAGGAAACTGTATTCACGTACCACCGTAGAACCCTGTCGCAATTGACAGGCCGCCGTCACTCAAACTCGAGTGGTATGTCACCTTATTGCGATAGGGTTCTACGGTGGTACGTTAATACATAAGTTGGTTTTTTGCGATAATTCTTTATCAAGTGAATTAATTTCGATAATTCTTTTTTTATTTGCTAGAAGGTACTTTCAGAACACTTTCATACGAATTTGAAGCAAAAAAATTAAACACAGAAGTATTAAATTACAAACAAAATTAACATATGACTTTTGAAGAATAAAAAAAATTACGCTAGATAGAGGTCTTGTTATACTTTTCCGGTAATATTCACGTTAATATTAATCATATATATTTTTTTCAAATTTTTCGCTTGGTTAACTTCGGAGATAAGGGGGGGAATGGTATTTTTTTCAACATTTTTCTTTATAAATCAAAATTTTACCATTGTAGAAAAAAAAGAAAAACTGTTTTAGAATGTACAATTCAAGCCCTTTCATATGATACCCCACTTGGCCTACTAACTAGAGTTTGAATTTTTGCCCCCCCCTTTTATCAGCCCTTTTTTATACAAATTAAAAGTACATATAAAAAAAAAATCATTTTCCATACACGAGGATTAACTTTGTTTACAACTATTCCAAATTTCAAATCGATAGCATTAGTAGTTCCCGAGATATTTGACTTTGTGACAGACAGACAGACGGACGAAGTCCATAAGGGTTCCGTTTTTACCTTTTTGGTCCGGAACCCTAAAAAGCAAAAAGTTGCCTCGTCTACCGGGACTCGAAGACGGGACTTTTACGAACATTATATTAGCGTCGTATCGTATCCCATGGGCTACCGTAGACTTTGACAATGGTACCGAAATTAGTAATCTATAACAGCGTATGACGTTTTCATTTGTCTACATAAGAAGCTATTTGTCACGTCAAAACATATCCAAACCATCTGAATTTTTAGAAATAAATCGCTGTAGTGAACTATTTGCAAACGAAACATATCTAAATTATATACTAAAACCACCACGGTAAAATTCTCTACGCATTGGTGCAAACGGCATAAAAATCTGTCCAGTCGTTTTCGAGTTTATCAATAACATACATTGGCTGGCGACTTTGTTTTATAATATGTATAGATATAGATAGATTATGTAACATGTTTTTGTAAATAAATATTTCATGTCATTTCAGTTTATCAACAAGTGGGAATCTGGAATAGTAGAAAAATAATCAATACGGGAAATATATTAATTAAAGCGACTAAGAAAAAAAACCAGCCAAGTGCGTGTCGGACCACGCAAAACGAAGGGTTCCGTGCCTATTAAAAGGTCGTATCATCACAGAAATCGTACGGCACTTACGTTCTTTTCTTTGAGGAAGGCAGTTTTTCAGCAATATCTCGAAAACCTTTAAACCGATCGTGTTCAAAACAATTTTCGGTGAATGAACTTAATAAGTCCTATGTCCTTGAATTTTCCCATATTTTATTTATTTATTTATTTATTTATTTCATTGTATAGTCATGTACATAGCAATTTAGGTATTTCACAATTTGATTTGCATAAGTCAGCCCATGACGCCCTGAAAGGACACACAACATAACTTAAAAACTAACTACTAAATTTTACTTATATAGGTACCAGTCTACTCATTGTCTAAAAGAAATAGTAACATTAAATTAATCTAATAACATATTTAAAAACTTTTATCATTTAAGAAATCCTTAACAGAGTAATAACATTTTTCTAGTAATAGCCTTTCCAATTTCTTTTTAAATATTGCGTTCCGAGGTTCAAGTTTAATTGTATTAGGAATTTTATTCATTATTAAAATACATTTACTATGGGGACTATTTCTATACAATTCTAAGTTTGCCTTTGGTAACAGTAATTTATTCCTGTATTGCTCTCTAGTTCTTTGCGTTTCTTGTTTCATTTGGAATAAATCAGGGTTTTCGCGTACAAACAGAGCCGCTTGCATTATATATATACAGGGCAATGTTAACAATCTGTACTTGACAAAGTGTGGGCGGCAACTGTTAGGGATACGTACATTGGCTAAAATTCACCGTTCAAAAATTAGGGGGGAGGACAGAATTTTAGTGACTTTCGGGGCGATTATCTCGGACTCTATTCACTTAATCAAAAAAAATGCTAAGAAACCTTATATTTATTTTGAAAGGCCTATCGATTAATGTGCCCACACGTGGGCTCACAATGAAAAAATTTGACTTTTAGTTTTTTGTATGGAGTGCACCCCTAAAAAAATATTTTTAGTCATTTTAATTACAAAACTGGGTAGCGGCTAACAAAATACACCTATCCTCAAAATTTTATTCAAATACACCTTATAGTTTTCGAGTAAAATGCCTGTGACATACGGACAGACAGACGGACAGACGGACATGACGAATCTATAAGGGTTCCGTTTTTGCCATTTTGGCTATGGCATCCTAATCATAAAAAAACGCGAATGGAATTCTGCTACAAGGAATAAACTAGTTTGGGGAACCGATCTAACCGCTCGAGCTGGGTCCATTTCATGACACGCACGGCCTATACCATCTTATTTCTTAATTATTCAATGTTGTGTGTAACTTACTGGTTCGTTCGTGGAAGAAGAGAGAAGAGTTGCAGGAGCGGGTATCGCCGGGAGCAGGCTGCAGCGACGGACGACGGCGGGAGTCGGCTGTGGCGCGAGTTGCGATGAGCGGGGACGACGGCTCGGCGGCTGGAAATCAGAAACGACTAGGTTGTAGACAATTTTTCAGGAATCCGAAATTTAATCAAAAACCCTTTTTTAAAAAATTTTGGATTTACGTGCTGTACTTTAACGTGACTTATTTTAATCACCTGTAACTAAAGATTTCACGGCCATGCAGCTGAAAATCCTTTTTTTAACTTGGTAATTTATATGGAAACCATTTTACCTATGAAATAAGCTACCAGTTATAAGAACCTATTACGTCGCTATGCATTGCTTGATACCAGCATGCGTTATTATTAAAAAGTGCGGCTTTTATAGGGTTCCGTACCTCAAAAGGAAAATACGGAACCCTTATAGTATCACTTTGTTGTCCGTCTGTCTGTCTGTCAAGACTCTTTATCTAGGGAACGCGTGGAGGTATCGAGTTTAAATTAAAACCATATACTTACTAGACGCTGCCAAAAAAACAAATTTTTAAGTTAACATAAAAAAGATATGGCTGTTTATGCTGCAAAAAACTTATATGTCGACAGTCACAAGGGAATCAATAGTACATTGTTTAACGAGGGGCGTAAGTGGAATATAAGGTCGATGGCGGCTGTATCACGGTAAAAAATATGGAGCGGTCGCCAACCAGAAAGTAAATAAAGAAAACTGAAAACTTTAGTCAGCTTTTTTTATTTATTTTTCTTTGACATATCGAAAATATAATTTATGTCATATAATCATCTTTAGTAAATGTACAATATATGTGAAGAACGCTAAAATCGGATGGCTAGAAAAAAATTATCAAAGAAAATTCATATTTCTTTTTTTTTTTAAACAAAAACTATAAAGTTTAGGGTGCTCAAATTTTGCACATTAATTACTAATGTAAAGCCACACCAAATTACAAGCCCAAACTCGAGGGGGGCAGCATCACTTAGCTTATTCTGGCACAGCCTTTGGTACGGAACCCTCGGTCAAAGTCAAAGTCAAAGTCAAAGTGATTTATTCTTCAATTTAGGCATATTACATGCACCTATGAATGTCGATAAACTACCACCGGTTCGGAAAGTAAACCTCTGCCTCGAGAAGAACCGGCGTAATAAACTCGGCGAGGTGTCATTTTTTCA
The DNA here is from genome assembly GCA_932294315.1 of Epinotia nisella. Classification (NCBI taxonomy): domain Eukaryota; kingdom Metazoa; phylum Arthropoda; class Insecta; order Lepidoptera; family Tortricidae; genus Epinotia; species Epinotia nisella. The sequence goes on along the minus strand of OW028698.1, from coordinate 9,516,794 downwards.
AAACAGTATACAATATATCATATCAGTATCAGAGTATTATAAAATTTTAAAATTACATTGCTACAGTAGAAAGCCTATTTATTTTACGACAGGTTTCTAGTGCAGGATTTTATCGCTGCCAAATATCCCTATCCATGATGTAGTCGTTTATCTCATAATATGCTTTTGAAATGAGTGTCCGTTTTACGACAGATTTGAATTTAGAGTCAGTAAGTTCGGTAATGTGTTTTGGAATTTTATTGTAGAATTTTATACAATTTCCCAAGAACGACTTTTTCGCTTTTACTAGCCTGTAAAAAGTTGTTTTGAGCTTCCCTGCGCTTCTGGTAACCTTGGGCCTATCAGTGTTTGTTGGGTAGTTGTATAAATTCTTCCTGGTGGGCGAGTCCGACTCGCACTTGTATGGTTTTTTTTGTGACATGACTTTTGGTCAGAATCTAGTGAATAGGAATTTAGGTGTTATATTTTCGTATGCCAAGAGAAGACATTTAAATTAAAGGAATACAACAAGTAAAGTATTGTGTGTATTTCACACTAAATTATAATATAATACTTTACTAACATATCTTAAGTGTTATGTAATTCATAAATTAACGAATAATCATACGAATTTCGTCCGAAATGAACAAATTTTATTTAATTTTATTTTTTATAAAGTAGGTTGAGTTACCTACTAACATATGCTTATTGTAAAACAAGTGCGAGTCGGACTCGCGCACGAAGGGTTCCGTACCATTATCTATAAAAACAGCAAAAAAATCATGTCAACTGACATGATCTTTTTGCTGTTTTGAGCCCCAGTCCGACTCACACTTGGCCGATTTTTTAGTATTTGTTGTTATAGCGGCAACAGAAATACATAATCTGTGAAAATTTCAACTCGCTAGCTGTCACGGTTCTTGAGATACAGCCTGGTGACAGACGGACGGACGGACGGACGGACGGACGGACAGCGAAGTCTTAGTAATAGGGTTCCGTTTTTACCCGTTGCCGTTGGGTACGGAACCCTAAAAAAACAAGTAGGTAGAAAGAGACAGGTCTGGAAAACGATCAGTTTCTCTCTGCACCACAAGGAATCCTAGCTCAGGACCCAACGACTTGTATTTATTATGTAACATGTTTTTGTAAATAAATATTTCATGTCATTTCAGTTTATCAACACATGGGAATCTGAAATAGTAGAAAAATAATCAATAGGGGAAATATATTAATTAAATCGACTACTTAAGAAAAATAAAAAAACGCGAATAGAATTCTGCTACAAGGAATAAACTTGTTTGGGGAACCGATCTAACCGCTCGAGCTGGATCCATTTCGTGACACGGCCTATGCCATCTTATTTCTTGATTATTAAATTTTGTGTGTAACTTACTGGTTCGTTCGTGGAAGAAGAGAGAAGAGTTGCAGGAGCGGGCTGTCGCCGGGAGCAGGCTGCAGCGACGGACGACGGCGGGAGATGGCTGTGGCGCGAGTTGCGATGAGCGGGGACGGCGGCTCGGCTGATTCAAATCAAAAACAATTAGGTTTTAGACAATGTTTCAGGAATCCGAAATTTAATCCTTTTTTCTAAAGATTTGGATGTACGTGCTGTACTTTAACTTGACTTATTTTAATCACCTGTAACTGAAGATTTCACGGCCATGCAGCAATTTTTTTTTAACTAGGTAATTTATATGGAAACCACCATGAAACCACCTATGAAATAAGAAAGAAAGAAAGATACATTTATTCACAAACACACGGGACACACTTATTAAACAATAAAATAAACAAGAGAAACATATAAAACATGAAACAAAGTGTGCCTCTGCGGCAGTGAACCGGACACTGGCTCAGCATAATAAGCTATTAGTTACCTATTACGTCGTTATGCATTGCGTGTTACCAGGAGCCGTAGCATGGTTGGCCTTATCACGCGACAAGTGACAAGATAAGAGCGTCGTCTCGTTCTATCGAACGGTATCAGCCAGTGACGCACGCTCTATCCTATCACCTATCGTGTGACAAGGCCAACCATGCTACGGCTCCAGTATGCGTTATTTTTCAAATTTGCGGCTTTTTAGAGTTCTATACCTTAAAAGGAAAAAACCGGCCAAGTGCGTGTTGGACCACGTGAAACGAAGGGTTCCGTGCCTTTTAAAAAGGTCGTACCGTCACAGAAATCTTACGGCACTTACGTCCTTTTCTTTAAGGAAGTCAGTTTTTCAGCAATATCTCGAAAACCTTTGTTTAAAATAATTTTGAGTGAAAGAATATAATAAGCCCTATGTCCATGATTTTTTTCATAGTTTAAAAATTCACCGTTCAAAAATTAGAGGGGGGGACAGAATTTTAGTGACTTTCGGGGCGATTATCTCCGACTCTATTCACTTAATCAAAAAAAAAACCTGAGAAACCTTATATTTATTTTAAAAGGCTTATCGATTGATGTGCCACACGTGGGCTTACAATGAAAAAAAAAATTGACTTTCTGTTTTATGTATGGAGTGCATCCCTAAAAAAATATTTTTTTATTAATTTTAATTACAACACTATATAGCAGCTAACAAAATACACCTATCCTCAAAATTTGATTCAAATACACCTCATAGTTTTCGACTAAAATGTCTGTGACATATGGACAGACTGACAGACGGACATGACGAAACTATAAGGGTTCCATTTTTGCCATTTTGGCTACGGAACCCTTATAGGATCACTTTGTTGTCCGTCTGTCTGTCTGTCAATACCCTTTATCTAGGGAATGCGTGGAGGTATCGAGTTTAAATTAAAACCATATACTTACTTGAAGCTGCGAAAAAAAAACTTTATGCTGCACAAAACGTATGTTTCGACAGTCGCAAGGGAATCAAAATTTATAAGGTATTTTTCGTTGACCTAGAACTATGAAATTTGGTAAGTATATATATTCGTCTTAAACTACAAGTACAGGGAAAAATCATCTGAAACCTATACATTTCTAATTTTGTACGGAACCCTCGGTGGGCGAGTCCGACTCGCACTTGTTCGGTTTTTTTTTTGTGACATGACTCGCTGGTCAGAATCTAGTGAATAGGAATTTAGGTGTTTTATTTTCGTATGCCAAAAGAAGACATTTAAATTAAAGAAGTACAACAAGTAAAGTAGTTAAATTAATAAAGTGCGTGTCGCCACAGGGAATCAAATGAGTCAAAAACATTTAAAAAAATGGACTTACTTGTTTTTAATGTTTATCAGCGGAAGTGGCGCGGAGAGCAAGGTCTGCGTGCGAAGGCCGACAAGTTGAGCGCAGGAGTGGATGAGCGGCCGGCGCGCAACGCTTTTTAAACCGCGACTTAGTGATAAGATAACATGAACGGAACCGTCATCGAGACAATTGTTTATATAAAAGTAATTCGACCTAACTATTTTCGACATAACCTTATCTCAATATTAAGACAAGTACTCATTTTATGTCTTACATTAAGCAATTCATCAATCGTGCCTAGGTATTAACTTTTACAAATAAAGAACAATAGAGCGATCTCTTCTAGACAATCTTAGGCTAGCGGAAAGCCAATGTAATCTTTGCACATACTTCTCAGTTTTTGGGTTAGTAATTAGATTTATTTTTAACCCCCGACGAAAAGAGAGGGGTGTTATAAGTTTAACGTGTCTGTGTGTCTGTGTATCTGTCTGTGGTATCGTAGCTCCCGTTTAGGAGCTACGATACCACATCTACCAATTTGAATGCGTTTTTTTGTGTCATAGATAATTTTAACATGAGTGTTTTTGAGATATTGAACTTTGAAATGAAAATCTCGGGGGTTTTTCAACTTTTCTAAGTTGTAGTTTAAAAAAAAAACACTAGAACCGCTGGTTCTAGAGATTCTAAATTTGGCACGAAGGTTCCTTATTAGGTCTAGGGGGGTCTAAGAAAGCGTTTTTCAAAATTCACCCCTAAGGGTGTGAAATGGGGGTCCAAAGTTTGTATGGGGAAACAAGATTAGTTAGACTATTTCAATCAACACTTCACAGCAGTATTCCTAACGATAAATGAGTAAATACGTGTTTCAGGTTTTTTAAGAATTGACACCTGAAGTGAAGTGAAGGTGAAAGGTTTTCGTAAAAAACTGCATCGATTTTGAAATTTAATATTGTGGACATGAAAATTCTTGAAAGTATTTGTGCCAAATTGCAATTCAATCGGAACATACAGATCAAACTGAGAACCTCCTTTTTTGTAGACGGCTAAAAATTACGCTTAGTACGCGGGCGAAGCCGCGGGCAAAAGCTAGTCTTATTAATATTGTTATTTCCTAGTTCTGACTATTAAATAATTATTTGATGACTTTTTGCTTCTAGATTATTATCGTGGATAAAATAACGTTGGTATATGATCCTGTACAATTAAACGAGCAACATTCGTTTATTAGTTTTCTTGCTTATAAATGACTGTGTTCTCGAAAACGACACTAACATATTTGATGAGATTTACTAGTGGGGATTTACGGGGGCGTGAAATCGATCCAACTAGCTGGCCGCGTAATTCCTAGGTCTTATGCGTCGCTGGCAGTTAATCCCATATCGTAGGGATAAGTCTTGAGCTAAATAAAATAGACTTGTTTAGCTTTTGAAAGAATTTCGGAATCGTGAAGGAATACGAGGTTTTTAGGTTAACAATGAAATGTATGGACTAATATAATTTGAGAAATAATAAACCCGGCCACAGTTTTTTTTTTGGCCACGTGGTCAAACTTCTCATTTAATAACTAAGCATCGAGAAAATGAGATAGCCTCTAATAAACTAATTCATCTTCTTTACAACGCCAACTAAATATGTTAAAGAAAGTGTCAAGTCAAGATCAACAGTTATTTTTACTTGTCCAGTCAGCAGCAGAAGTAGCTAAGCGGGCCGGGTGTTCAAAATAACCTTCACACGCTCTTAATTTCTTAAGAATAAAGTCGTGTGCAGGTCATTTTGAACACCCGGCCCGCTTAGCTACTTCTGCTGCTGACTGTCCTTCTGATTTATACATTGCCAACTAATTTACTAACTCGGCCACGGAATTTGCAACTCATCACCATTTTACGTTTTACAGCTTCAATACGGGTTCTAATTGTGAAAATGAAAAAAATGTCTTGTTTCATAACTGGTTATAAAACAGTGAAAAAAATTCCTTATTCATAACCAGTTATAAAACCTTGGTTATGAACGCAGACGAAGGGTCTTTTTTTATTAATTACTATAAATGATTGTATTTCAATACACAAATTGATTTTTATAAATAAAATGTTTTATTTTGTCTGTCCTCAATAGGTTATATGTAATAATAGTGGCTTTAATATACTATTTGATGACAATTTTAGGTAAATTTAACGATCGATTAATGCAGGATGACTTACATTTTAAACATACTAAATTATACAATTAGAAGCTAATAGAGTTACTATTTTGGTGTCATATATTATTATTTTAGAAGTTTGCTATTTGAATGAATGTCACAAAAGATGCTAAAAAATAACCACCACATTAAGTTATATTAACAGTGGCTTACAAAGAAGATAACTAGTGGCTGAGATACTATTATTCAGACGCGCGTTGGTTGTGGCCGACTTAGTCATTTAGAAGGTCACTTATATTTTCTGAGGCGAATAATGCTATTAAAAAGAAGCTTGTTTAATTAGTACCCACATAATTTCACACAAATAATACCCTCTGTCCGGGCTCTCCCGCACCGTACTCCTGGAGAGGGCTCCGCTGAGACCTCACACTGGCGCCTCCACGGTCACGCCCCGAGACCCATTGCTGAGCTCCGTGTATCCAGATCTACAAACTCCCTTCAAGAACCTCTGAAGCCCCTGTACAACTTTTTTCCTTTATCCATTACTAGCTTCCGCCCGCGACTTCGTTTGCGTGGACCCGGGATAAAAACTATCCTATATTTACCCACAAACTATGAGACTGCGGGCGTGGAGGATGCCAAGAATGCTTTTAAAATTGCTTGCCCGGGTAAAGATTTTCCAGATAACCCAAAATCTCAAAGGAGCTGGGACGATATTTATTGCGATTTAACCTACAAATCGATTCTGAGCCGCAGTTCAGGTCCAGATCGCGCAAGACTTTTGGCGGTTGGAGCCAGAGAGGCTGGTCACTGGCTACATGCCCATCCCTCTCCAAATACCGGTACCTTCCTGGATCCGACCTCCGTTCATCTGGCGACTGGTCTGCGGCTTGGGGTCACGGTATGCACTCCACACATTATGCCCTTGTGGCACGGACGTGGACCGACTGGGTCACCACGGACTTTGTTGTCAAAAAAGTGCAGGCCGCTTTTCAAGACATGCGACACTTAATGACATAATCCGCCGGTCTCTTGCCAGCATCAATGTGCCTGCTCTTCTTGAGCCGCCTGGCATTGTCAGAGATGATGGCAAAAGACCTGATGGTGTGTCTCTGGTTCCATGGAGGTTGGGACGGATGCTTGTTTGGGACGCTACATGTGTAAGACACACTGGCACCGTCTCACCTCCAACGGACTACTTCTAAAGCGGGTGCAGCGGCGGAAAACGCTGAAAATCTGAAATGTAATAAATATAGAGGCCTCGGCAGAGAGTACGACTTTGTACCCTTTGGCGTCGAGACCCTCGGTCCGTGGGGTCCCAGTGCGCATAAGTTATTTGCAGAAATCGCGAAACGTCTGGTCGATGTAACTGGTGACCGAAGAGCTGGCGGCTTTCTCGCGCAACGCATCAGCATTGCAATTCAGCGAGGAAATGCCGCCAGCGTCCTCGGTACAATGCCTCGGGTGCCTTTTTTAGATTTAACTTAGTTTTAATTTATCTTAGTTAATGTTAATTATAATCTTGTATTCACTCTTAATAAATATCCTATATTTTAATCCTTCTTCTTCTTCGTGTCGAGGTTCGTTAGATCAGAGATGCCAATGGGCAGCGGTGTGGGCAGCTCTGGCAGTCGCGTCTCTCAGGTCATGTTCCGCAGGAGTGTGGGCATGTGGGGCACGCCGTCAGGTGCGCCATGGTTTGCGGTGCTGTATCGCAAACACATTGGGGAGATTGGCCACGATGCAGTCCCCAAAAGGCTAAAAACTGTCTTCGTGCAAAATTTCATCGAAATCAGTTGAGCCTTTAAAGCGTGATTGAGTAACAAACATATAAACATACAAACTTACGCATTTATAAATAACTAGCTTCTGCCCGCGACTTCGTACGCGTATAAATTATGGATGACATAATTCTTATGTTTCACCATACGATACCTGCTACACTGATAAATTAGATTATTACGATTTCATTTCTATAAATTATGCGTGTAACAGTTCAAATCCTCATAAAGTTTGTCGTCAATAATATTTAATTATATTGATTTACTTAATCTTTATTGTAAACGAAGTACCTAAGTACTTATAGTAGAAGAAAAATTACCAAAACCGGAATTTAAGTATAAGATTTCATAATTGAAACAAATGGCCCGAGGGCGAGACCCCAAAGATACTCTATATGTACTCTCCGGGTGTCTTGTCAAACTACACCTGAGAGCCAAAGTCCCGAAGGTAAACGGGGAGGCAAGCGAGGCCAAAGGCTGAGCTTTTCATAGGAATGAAAAGCCCAACGTACCCTTATAGATAGCGTCCATATGCGAGCCAGAGCATCGAAGGCCCGAGGGCGAGACTTCATGGATACTTACTATCCACAGGTGTCTTGCAAGCGAAACATGAGCCTTAAGTCCCAAAGGTGAGGGGTGAGGCAAGTGAGCCCGAAGGCAAAGCTTTTCGTATGAATGAAAGGCCCAAACCAACCCTTCAGAGAGCGCTCTCTATGCGAGCCCGAGGGCTAAAGGCCCGAGAGCGAGCTTGTCGTAGGAATGAAAGGCCCAAATCAACCCTTCAGAGAGCGTTCTCAATGCGAGCCCGAGGGCCGAAGGCCCGAGGGCGAGCCTTCACGGACACTAACTAACCCCAGGTGTCTTGCAAGCGAAACCGGAGACCAAAGTCCCGAGCGAGAGAAGTCAGAAGTAGAGCGGCAAGGCAAGCGAGACCAAAGGCCGAGCTTTTTGTTGGAATGATAGGCCCAAAGAACCGTTTTAGAGAGCGCTTCCTATGCGAGCCCGAGGACTGACGCACACTATCTCCAAGTGTCTTGAAAGCGAAATCTGAGTTCAAAAGTCCCGAAGGTGAGTGGCGAGGCAAGCGAGCCCGAAGGCCAAGCTTTTCGTATGACTGAAAGGCCCAATACATCGCTTCAGAGAGCGCTCTCATGCGGACGCTCACTATACCCGAGTATTCATAACAATATTTCTGAATGTCACGCACGCTGAAGTTTTATACATAAAAAAATTGGTACCTACTTAATTCTCCGCGGAATACCGCTGTGTCCAAATTTTATACCCACATCTCTTGACGTTGGTGAACTATGCTAATAAGTCCCAAAGGTGAGGAGTGAGGCAAGTGAGCCCGAAGGCCGAGCTTTTCGTATGAATGAAAGGCCCAAACCAACCCTTCAGAGAGCGCTCTCTATGCGAGCCCGAGGGCCAAAGGCCCGAGAGCGAGCTTTTCGTAGGAATGAAAGGCCCAAACCAACCCTTCAGAGAGCGCTCTCAATGCGAGCCCGAGGGCCGAAGGCCCGAGGGCGAGCCTTCACGGACACTAACTAACCCCAGGTGTCTTGCAAGCGAAACCGGAGACCAAAGTCCCGAGCGAGAGAAGTCAGAAGTAGAGCGGCAAGGCAAGCGAGACCAAAGGCCGAGCTTTTTGTTGGAATGATAGGCCCAAAGAACCGTTTTAGAGAGCGCTTCCTATGCGAGCCCGAGGACTGACGCACACTATCTCCAAGTGTCTTGAAAGCGAAATCTGAGTTCGAAAGTCCCGAAGGTGAGTGGCGAGGCAAGCGAGCCCGGAAGCCAAGCTTTTCGTATGAATGAAAGGCCCAATACATCGCTTCAGAGAGCGCTCTCATGCGGACGCTCACTATACCCGAGTATTCATAACAATATTTCTGAATGTCACGCACGCTGAAGTTTTATACATAAAAAATTGGTACCTACTTAATTCTCCGCGGAATGCCGTTGTGTCCAAATTTTATACCCACATCTCTTGACGTTGGTGAACTATGCTAATTCGACGTAAGTATTAAACTCAATCTATCATACATCTTTAGATGAATTATAATAGGAAGACGGAGATCAAGGTTGCTGGATTTCAATATCAAAACCAACAGCGTCGTTGTCAGCGACTGAGTTTCCAAAATAATTAGGTCTCTTATGTCTAACAGCTACTATCGGTTGAGATATCAACCATTTTTGGTTATTATATATGTAGTCTTTATAGCCATCTAGCCATCTTTTTCATCCCGTGTTTTTTCACATTTTATCTATATTTTTTATAATGTTTGAATGGAATTCTTTTTACTTTCCAGTCAAGTGTATGCTCATCAATTTTCAAGGCTTTAGCTCATGGATTTGAGGAGTTCCCATACAAAGTATAGCCCCATTTTTTACCCCATTAAGTAATTAAGTAAAAGTTGCATCAAAATCCTCTATTCACTAAGCTTCTCTGCGTTTTTGAAAATGTATCACAAAAAAATTAAAACTACAAAAAGTGCATGCCAGTCGCTGGGTTTGAACTCGGGGACACCGACTCCGTAAGCTATGGGTGAAACCACTGGACTAACTATCAGTTCTAAGAACACGATGAATTTTCGAATATCTTGACGACATGTTACCATGGTAATGATATTGTTATAACCCCGCTCTTGCAACATTATATAGTTTCTAGTCGCCTCAGAACCTATTTTCATCCCATATTTTTCACGTTTTATCTATACATTGCTAAAAGTTTGAATGGGGTCGTTTTTACTTTCCAGTCAAGTTTATGGTTACCAATTTTCAAGTCTGTAGCTCGTGCATTCAAGGAGTTCTCATACAAAGTTCAACCCCATTTTCTACCCCGTTTGAACCCTAATCTTTAAGGTTTTTATAGCTTTAAACCTGGCCGGGGATTCTCTCGACAGATTCGTAAAGTTTGGATCAAAATCCGTTAAGCCGTTTTCACGTGATGCTCTGTCAAATAAACAGACAAACAGATAAACAGACAAAAATTCTAAAAACTGTTGGAACGTGTTCTGTTATCAATTCTAAGTATCCTCAGCCAACTTTTTTTCGTTTATCTTCCATGTACAGACTTTCGACCCTCTTCAGCTTTATTATATGTATAGATAGATAGATAGATAGATATTATTACAATAGCACTTTCTTTAATTGCTGGATAGACATTCAAAATTCCAAGAGGTAGTATTTAATAAAACTCGTATGACAGTTGCAAACACACTGATTTATTTTACTTTTTAAATATACCGTTATGCATGACATGAGTTGTCAGTAAGACGCTAACAGGTGGCAGTAGTGGTATCTAAATATGCATTTTGTTACATTTTCTACACCACCACTTAACAAAATACAAAAATAAACTTATAATACTAAACAGTTGAAATGCCTAGTTGAGTAACAAACTTATAATGTTTAACAGCACATAAGCTTTTAGTAAGCATATCGGCTGGCATTTCAGCTGTTGGCATGTACTTAATGTTTACATACTTATTTGCCACGGCTTCCCGGACAAAGTGACTGCGAATGTCAATATGTTTCGACCTTCTGTGAAACATGGGATTTACGGCTAACTTTTGCGCGCTCTGATTGTCGTTATATAAAACAATAGTATCACAGTTACCTAATATCTCAGTGATCAGATTTTTTAAATACATAGCTTCTTTGCACGCTTCGGACATAGCTACAAATTCAGATTCTGTGCTTGAAAGCGACACAGTTCTCTGCTTCCTACATTCATAGGATACAACACAATTGGACAAAGTAAAGCAGAATCCTGTGTAGGATCTACGGTCATTGACATCTGACCCCCAGTCTGCATCAACAAAACATTCAAGATATGAGTCATCCTTTTTATACACAAGACCAAATTTTTTTGTTTTATGTAAATACTTCAAAATTCGTTTGGCATGTTTCCAGTGACTCTCGTTATGACAATTATTGAATTTACTTAAATAACTTACACTATAGGCAATGTCAGGGCGAGTTAATACTGCAAGATACATTAAACTACCTAACAGTTGCTGGTAAGGGTATTTTTTATCCCCACAGCTATGTTCTGACTTTACACACTGTAAATTTACTTCCATAGGAGTTTCAGCCAACTTGCTTTCGGTCATATTAAACCTATGTAGTAATTCAGTCACATACTGCTCCTGGTCTACAGTTATCATACCATCTGTGACCTTGACCCTCATGCCTAAACACTGTTTCAATTGACCTAAGTTTTTAATTTTAAATTTAGCACTCAGTTCGGCCACTAACTGATTAGTAGCTAATTTACAATTGGAGAAAACAAAGAAATCGTCAACAAACAGAGCTATGATAATTTTTGTATCACCATTAAACTTTGTAAACAAACATGGTTCAAATTTAGATTTGTAGTAACCAAGACTCTGTAAATACTCCTCTACTCTTTGGTACCAAGCCCTAGAAGACTGCTTGAGCCCATAAATGGCTCTATTTAATTTCAAAACTTTCCCATTACTATGACTGCAGCCAGGTATAATAGGCTGTTTCATATACACTGTTTCATTTAAATAACCATTTAAAAAAGCAGTAGTTACATCCAGGTGACTTACATCTAAGTCTAGTTTTACAGCAAGTGCAAAAAGAAGTCTTAAAGTAGAGTATCTAAGCACTGGTGAAAATGTCTCATGGAAGTCGACACCTTCCTTCTGGGTGAAGCCCTTTGCAACTAAACGCGCACGATATCTCACTTTATTTTCCAAGTCTATTTTCTTTTTGAACACCCACTTACACTGAACCACTGTGCTATTCTCAGGATAGTCCACCAGTTCCCACGCATTGTTCTCTTCAAATGAATTCAATTCTTCCCTCATAGCATCCTTCCAGAATGAAGACTCTGGCCCATTCAGGGCATCTTCTAGAGTAATACCACCCTCAGCCGTACTCTGACTTGATTCCACACACATATTTGAGAACACATACCTCTCTGGCTTCTTCCTTATCCTCTTGGATGGTGTGCTCGGTGAAGCTGGAACTAACGGTTCCTCACCGACTGGAATGCTTTCCTCACTGCCTAGCTCCTGGACATCGGGGTCAAAAAACTCTACGTCTTCATATTCATCTGAAAAATTCCGACCCTCTTCGCTATGATCTGAGATCTGTGAATCCTCCTCCTCATAGTAAATCGGTACTACAAGCACTGAGTAGTGACAACATCACATCTAGCTTGATATACGAATGCCACCAAAAACTCACAGAGGTGTGTGCAGACAGAAACAAAGTTACTATACAATGGATCAAGGGGCACAGTGGCTCAAGAGGAAACGATGGAGCGGATGAACTGGCCAGGAAAGGGTCAGAGACAACGGCATACGGACCGGAGCCAATCTTGCCCCTGCCACAAAGCTACATATATAACAAACTAGACCAATACACCAAAGACCTACACCAAAGATACTGGGAGGAAATAGACACATGCAGACAGACCAAAGAGATTCTGTCGAAGCGAGACTACAAACTCACAACTGCACTAATGAAGACGCACAGAAACCAACTACGCAAGATAGTAGGAATGATAACCGGACATAACACCTTGAACAGACACCTCTATAATTTAGGTATCACAGACAGCCCCATGTGCAGAGCGTGCATGGAAGCAGAAGAAACGACTAAACACATTCTACTGGACTGTAAGCAGGTAGAAGTATACAGGAAAAAGCACCTAGGGTCTCCGGACACACTATGGAACGCAGTCAGTAATACCAAGGCACTCTTAAACTTTTTAGAGGAGCTGGGGTGGTTAGAGTAGGGCCACCCTGCCGTTTCACGCAAAATAGGCACATTTGGATGTCGACTTGCGGAAAATGCCCAGTAAAACTAACTAACTAACTAACTATCCTCCTCCTCAGCCTGCACCTCGTCTTCAACTGAATCTGTCTTCGCTTCAGGGCATGAAACTTCTATATGCACACTAGAGTTTCTATCAACTCCCTCTTCAATAACCACTACATCCCTACTGGTCATAATAGTGTTATTGTTTGGGTTATACACTCTGTAGCCTTTGACGTTATCAGGATACCCAACAAGAGTACATTGCTTTGCTTTCTTGTCCCATTTCAGACGTCGTTCTTTGGGTATATGCACCATTACCTTGCTGCCAAAGATACGCAGGTTACTGACATCTGGCTTCTGCCCTGTCCACATCTCATATGGTGTTTTATTGTTCAAACCTGATGCTATAGATCTGTTCCTCAGATATACTGCTGTATGTACAGCCTCTGCCCAGAATCTCTTTCCCAATTCTGCATCAAACACCAGACTCTTGGCCTTCTCCACAACCGTCCTGACGTTTCTTTCACATAATCCGTTCTGCTCCGCAGTGTACGGATTTGTTCTTTGATGTATGATACCTGCATCGTGTAAGTATTTGTCAAATACTTTATTGCAAAATTCAAGGCCATTGTCAGTTCTCAGACATCTTATTTTCTTCTCAGTTTGATTTTCCACCAATATCTTAAACTGTTTAAAATACTCGAACGCTTCATCTTTTGTTTTTAAGAAGTAAACAAAAGCCATTCTACTGTAGTCGTCAACCAGCAGAAGAAAATATCTCGAGCCGCCTATAGATTTCTCTTCCATAGGACCACATAAGTCTCCGTGCACTCTCTGAAGAACTTCTGTGCTTCTCACACCCACATGAGAAAATGGTAGTCGAGTTTGCTTGGCCTCACAGCATACAACACAATTTTCTTTGGTTATGTGAAGTTTGTCTTGGAATGACATTCCGGTGACTGCACCCTCATTCATTTTATTGAGATCATCACTGTTGATGTGACCAAATCTGCGATGCCACACATTTCCCGTCGCTGATGCCAACAAACAACTGTCAAATTTCACTGTATTTAACTTGTAGACACCTTCGGTCAAATCCGCTGTAGCGACCAACACGTTTTCCTTGTTGTAAATACAACATCTTTCTTCCTCGAATGAAACTTTTTTTTATAAGGTAGTATAATGTTGTATGTCCTCTCAGGACGTCATGGACTGACTTACCAAATTGTATATAACACCTTAATTATAAAATGTACATGACTTTACAATTAATAAATGAATGAATGAATTTATTGCCCTTGCGCATCAATTCGCTGACCGACAATAAATTCGTTGCTAAGCTCGGTATATACAACACTTCCGTGACTGGAATCTCGTACTGAATACCCTCAGCCTCTGTGGTGATACACACATCGCCACTGCATTCAACAGGTATTCTACTTTTGTTAGCAACCACTATTTCATTTACGCGAGGTTTGTTTGACACATTTGTCAACCACTGTTTATTCGGAGTCATATGCATACTTGCACCCGAATCGATATAAAAATCAGAGCTGCTAAACTTTGCGCTCATAAATACTGCACTAAATGCGTTTGATTGCTTTTTCTTGTCTGATTTATCAATCATGGTGCACTGATTTCTGTAGTGACCCGGCTGTTTGCATTGATAACAGGTTATGTTTTTCTTGTTTGTCGATTTGACACTGACATTTGATCTAGCCATAGATCCATTCTTGGTGTTGCCAGTTTTATACTTGTGGAAACCTTTTGCAGCAAACGCCCCACTACACTCCGATTCACTCGATTCCATATCGAGCAGTTTCGACTTGATGACATCTGCGTCGATTGAAATACCTGAGTGTTCTATCGCCATTATCATTGGCGCAAACTTGTCCGGCAATCCTGCCAACAGTAACGATCCAATCCATTGTTCATTTATGTCAAATCCCGTACCACTCAACCGCTGCGATGTTTCAACAACTTGGGTTACGTATGACGTCATTGAATCACAATTCTCCAGCCTGATTGATATTAAATTACGAAGAAGGGTTATTTTCCTGGAAAAACCTCGATCGTCGAACATTGATCTTAACTTGTCCCATAATTCCTTTGTCGTCTTCGTAGTTTTAATATGCACATATAGCGTAGGATCTATTGTCAAAACTAGCTTCGCTCTGGCTCTTGCGTCCATATCGGCAATTGTCGCCGCTGTTTTACTGTCCGAAGGCACACTATCTCCTTTTATGGTGTGAAACGTTCCCTCCAAGACGAGCAAATTCTCAGCCGCAAATGCCCACTCATCGTAATTTTCTCGGCCCTTTAACTTTGGCACATTTGCGATGAAATTCGAAGCCATTATTTACACAACACAACACAACAACAATAATCTGGATTAATCTGATCGAAACACTACTTTTCTTTATAAATATATGGTCTGGGCCATAACCTAATAAAACTCGTATGACAGTTGCAAACACACTGATTTATTTTACTTTTTAAATATACCGTTATGCATGACATGAGTTGTCAGTAAGACGCTAACAGGTGGCAGTAGTGGTATCTAAATATGCATTTTGTTACATTTTCTACAACAAATAACCATTTTGACATGACTCTCTTCTTTTCTATCTATCTATCTATCTATCTATCTATACATATAATAAAGCTGAAGAGGGTCGAAAGTCTGTACATGGAAGATAAACGAAAAAAAATTGGCTGGGGATACTTAGAATTGATAACACACTACTCCCCGGCCAAGACCGTTGCTAGCTTGTCTTGCTACGGTTGATAGTCAACGAGGTGAGCCGGAAAATGTACAGAACGGCCGCTGCGTGTTCTTCTGACTCCAACTGGCTCTGGCTCTATCGGCGTGTTGATGGGGAAAGGTACTCTTCGCTCCAACTCTAGCGGTGAGTTCGATGAAGCAGCCGGAGAAGAGGGAGGGAGAGAGGGGTTGGAGTTGAAATTGGCCCGGTCATCAGCGTTAGCCATATATGCTGGTTTAAGTCTGTCTATTGTGACTGTATTTGACTTCCCCGCGATCTCAATTTTAAACGTTTTGCTTCCTCTTCTCACAACCTTGTACGGCCCTGAATAAGGCGATTCCAAAGCTCCTTTTGCAGGTCCCTGCCGTAGAAACACGTAATCCGCGGAACTGAGGCTCTTTGGAATATAGAATGGTCTCACTGCATGTCGCGTGCCTGGTACTGGGTTTATTTTGGCCATATGGTTGCGTAATCTGGCTACAAAGCTGGAATAATCCACCGGAGTGTTCTCGGGAGGCTTAAAGAAATCGCCCGGTAAACGCAACGGCTCGCCATAGACAAGCTCCGCTGCCGAAGATTGGATGTCTTCTTTCCATGCGCTGCGGATCCCGAGCAGCACCAGTGGCAAGGCCTCCACCCAGGTAGTATTCGTGTGGCACATTATGGCTGCTTTTAACTGACGATGCAGACGCTCAACCATTCCATTACAAGCCGGATGGTATGAAGTGGTTGGACGGTGTTCAGAGCCGAGAACGGCGGACAGGCTCCGGAAAAGTTCGCACTCAAATTGTCTGCCTCTGTCTGTAGTGATTCTGGTAGGACAACCAAAACGAGCAACCCAGCCGGTTACGAAGGCTAACGCGCAGGTTTCTGCTGTGATGTCCGGCAATGGATATGCCTCAGGCCAACGCGTGAAACGGTCGATGATCGTGAGACAGTATCTGAAACCACAAGAAAAGGGTAATGGCCCTACTATGTCCATATGGACGTGTGAAAATCGATGGGATGGCGTTGAAAATAATGAGATGGGAGAAGAAGTGTGGCGTGTGATTTTATTCCGTTGGCAATCTGTGCATTCTCTCGCCCACAAGCGGCAATCCTTTTTAATACCTGGCCAAACAAATCTTTGTGATACCAGCCGGACCGTTCCTCTCACGCCCGGGTGACTTAGTCTGTGCACCGCGTCAAACGCGTTTCGCCGAAAAGACTCAGTGATGTCGTTGCTTAAATACAAAAGCGACACAACTCAAAAAAAAATGGAAATCACTTTTATTGCAGACACGGTATTATAAACACAACTTTTATTGAGTAGCACAAAGACACCTGGTGGACATTTTTTTTTGAGTTGTGTCGCTTTTGTATTTAAGCAACGATGTATGGCCTCGGATTGGTAGTTGAAACATCACAGTAAACCTGAACACTAGAGTCAGGTACATTCAATTTTGTCAGGCTTAGTCCTGTGCCATTATGCAATAATTGATGTAGCTCATTGTCTTCTTTTTGGGCATGCGCAAGGGCTTGGTAATCGATCGTGCAGTTTCCGATCTCTTCCACTCTCGATAGGCAGTCGGCGACAACATTCAGCTTCCCTGCCACAAATTGTATATCTGTTGTAAATTGCGAAATATAGTCTAAATAGCGAAATTGCCTGGGCGAACATTTATCTCTTACTGTGGTGAATGCGTATGTTAGGGGCTTATGGTCGGTATAAATCGTGAATGGTCTGGCCTCGACCATATGACGAAAATGACGAATGGAGTCATAAATGGCCAGCAGCTCTCGGTCGTAAGGACTATATTTTTTTTTGCGATGGTTTCAGGCGCCGAGAAAAGAACGCCAGGGGTTCCCATACTCCAGATGCTACTCGCTGTTGCAGTACAGCCCCAATCGAAGTATCTGATGCGTCGGAATGGATGGCCAATTCGACATTTGTTTGAGGGTGAGCTAGAGTAGCAGCGCGGGAAAGGCCTTTCTTGCAAGACTCGAATGCTTCCATCATTTCTTGTGACATCTCGATCTCCTGAGAGGCTTTCTTTTTCGACCCCGACAACACGACGTTCAAAGGCGCCTGCAGAGCTGACGCTCCCGGTATGAACCTTCGGTAAAAATTGAACATTCCAAGGAATCTGCGAATTTCCTTGACAGTTTTGGGTGCAGGGTAATCTAACATAGCTTGAACCTTAGACTGCAGAGGTTGGATTCCTTCAGCGGATACCTCATGTCCCAGAAATGTGATTATAGCTGATCCAAATTCACATTTTGCGGTATTAATTAGAACGCCGTAGTCTCTCAGTCGCTGGAATAAGGTATGTAGGTGCCGCTGGTGCTCTGTTTGGTTGGATGAGAAAATCAGAATATCGTCCAAATACCCGTAACAGAAGTCCAAACCTCTAAGCACTTCATCCATGAATCGCTGGAACGTTTGCGCCGCGTTTTGGAGACCAAACGTCATAAACGGGAACTGGAATAGGCCGAATGGAGTTATAATGGCCGTCTTCGGAATATCAGCTTGGTTTACCGGTATCTGATTATATGCCTTGACGAGATCGACCTTAGAAAATATCTTGCTCCCGGTCAGTTGCTGCGTGAAGTCTTGAATATGACGTATTGGGTACTTGTCTGGAATGGTGCGCGCGTTTAGAGCACGATAGTCGCCGCATGGTCGCCAGCCGTCGTCCTTTTTAGGAACAAGATGGAGTGGGGACGACCAAGGACTTTCAGACCTACAAGCGGTTCCACTCTCCAGCATATCTTCGAACTCCTTCTGTGCGATCTTCAGTCGATCCGGGGGAAGTCGTCGGGGTCTGCTTGCAACAGGTGGTCCGGGTGTTGTGCGTATGTGATGTACCGTATTATGCTTAGGAGTGGAGTGTATGCCAGCGGGACGAGTGATGTCCGGGTACTGACGCAGGATATCGTGATAAACGGATTCTCCTGACATAACCTTGACCGAAGCTATAGCTTCCGCTGACGGGTGCGCTGGAACCGTGACGAAGGACGTGGTGCAGCTATCTATCAGGCGCTGGTTTCTACAGTCAACTAAAATGCTGTAGTATGACAGAAAGTCAACGCCGATAATTGGCTTGGACACGTCGGCAACGACGAACTTCCAGCTGTAGGTACGATGAAGTCCCAGATCTAGTTGTAAATGTACCGAGCCATATGTAGGTATGATTGAGCCATTAGCAGCGAAAAGTTCATAATTTGATTTTGTGTGGGTGCCTCTAATCATTGTGCGCGGATACACGCACAAATCTGATCCTGTATCCACTAGGAAGAGAGCTTTAGAGGTGTGGTCCGACACAAACAGGCGGCCCGGTGTAATATGGCAGACGCTGGCCGCTAATGTCGGCTGCCGCGGAAGTTTTCCGCTCCTGGGTGGCTGCAAGGCCTGGTGCATCTAGTAGCTCTATCGCCAAACCTGTTATGATACCAGCATATTGTCATGTCCCTCGGTCTTGATACGGAGCGTTCTCGATGGGTGTTTACAAATGGCGCTTGACTTCTACCGCGGGAACTGAATCTCGATCCGTGTGCTTGGTTTCCATACTGCACCTTTAGGGAAGCAACCTCTTTAGTAAGCTCCGCCATGTGTCTTGCCATCTCCGACAACTCTGTGACATGTTCACCGCTTTTCATAGCATGGACGTGCAGCGACTGAGGAACGATATCTTGTACTCGGTCCGCTGACATGGCCAATTCGTCCAATGATGCCTTGGTTTGAGACGCGATAAGAGCCTGTAAGTTGCTGGGCAGACGGCTGGACCACACGGTTTTTAAGAAATCCTCGGGTATTTGCTCTCCAGCCAGTGCGCGGAGGTGCCGCAAAAATTTAGACGGTTTCCTGTCACCCAGTTCTTCGTGTCTCAATAATTGAAAGAACCGTTGCTCTTTTGACACCGACAGCCTTGATATAAGTTCCGACTTCATTTTTTCGTATTTATTCACTGCTGGTGGGTTACTTATTATATCTTTGACTTCTACAGCATACTTGTGCTCCAACTGCCCAATGATGTCATTAAACTTCGTCGCGTCTGCGGTTATTCCGGACAGATCGAACTGAGCTTCCATTTGTGCGAACCATGATGCGGGTTCCTCGGGCCAAAAGGGCGGCGCTCGTACAGTTACCTTGCACACCGTACCTGGGGCTTCATTTACGTTTTCTTGAGCCATTTCGGTTTTTGTATTTATAATATGCTTAGTTTGCGAATTTGTTCAAAAAAACGGGGTCACCAATATAGGAAACCTTCCGGCGGGGAATAATTAAACGCAGCTATAAGCAGGTCTCCTATAATTAAACTAATAAAATAAACTCGAATAATAATTATGCGACAGTTAAAATGCATGAGACAATTTCATATGACATAAATCAAACTTATTCCTCGAGTACCATAGACAAGTGGCTGACCGCCACACATGACATGAGTTGTCAGTAAGACGCTAACAGGTGGCAGTAGTGGTATCTAAATATGCATTTTGTTACATTTTCTACAACAAATAACCATTTTGACATGACTCTCTTCTTTTCTATCTATCTATCTATCTATCTATCTATCTATCTATACATATAATAAAGCTGAAGAGGGTCGAAAGTCTGTACATGGAAGATAAACGAAAAAAAATTGGCTGGGGATACTTAGAATTGATAACAGAACACGTTCCAACAGTTTTTAGAATTTTTGTCTGTTTATCTGTTTATCTGTTTATCTGTTTGTCTGTTTATTTGTCCGAGCATCACGTGAAAACGGCTGAACGGATTTTGATGCAAACTTTACTAATCTGTCGAGAGAATCGCCGGATAGGTTTTAAGCTATAAAAATCTTAAAGATTAGGGTTCAAAGGGGGTAGAAAATGGGGTTAAACTTTGTATGGGAACTCCTTGAATGTACGAGCTACAGACTTGAAAATTGGTAACCATAAACTTGACTGGAAAGTAAAAACGACCCCATTCAAACTTTTAGCAATGTATAGATAAAACGTGAAAAATATGGGATGAAAATAGGTTGTGAGGCGACTAGAAACTATATAATGTTGCAAGAGCGGGGTTATAACAGTATCATTACCATGGTAACATGTCTTCAAGATATTCGAAAATTCATCGTGTTCTTACAATTGATAGTTAGTCCAGTGGTTTCACCCATAGCTTACGGAGTCGGTGTCCCCGAGTTCAAACCCACCAGCATGCACTTTTTGTAGTTTGAATTTTTTTGTGTCTGCATTTTTGAAAATGTATATTTTCAAAAACGCAGAGAAGCTTAGTGAATAGAGGATTTTGATGCAACTTTTACTTAATCGGTCGAGAAAATCTCTGGCCAGGTCATAGGCTGTAAAAATGATAAAAATTAGTTCAAAGGGGGTAAAAAAATGGGGCAAAACTTTATATGGGAACTCCTCAAATCCATGAGCTTTAGACTTGAAAATTGATAAACATACACTTGACTGAAAAGTAAAAATAACTCCATTCAAACATTATAAAAAATATAGATAAAACGTGAAACACCACGGGATGAAAAAGAGTGCTAGATGGCTAAAGACTATCTATAATAACCAAAAATGATTGATATCTCAACAGATAGTAGCTGTTAGACATAAGAAACCTAATTATTTTGGAAACTCAGTCGCTGACAACGTGTCGCTGTTAATATTGAAATCCAGCAACCTTGATCTTCGTCTTCCTATATAATTGCTATGAATTCAGAGGTCATCTAAAGATGTATGATAGGTTGAGTTTAATACTTACGTCGAATTAGCATAGTTCACCAACGTCAAGAGATGTGAGTATAAAATTTGGACACAACGGCATTCCGCGGAGAATTAAGTAGGTACCATTTTTTTTATGTATAAAACTTCAGCGTTTGTGACATTCAGAAATATTATTATTATTATGAATACTCGGGTATAGTGAGCGTCCGCATGAGCTAGCTCTCGGGCTTTCGGCCCTCGGGCTCGCATAGAGGGCGCTCTCTGAAGCTATGTATTGGGCCTTTCATTCATACGAAAAGCTCGCCACCCTTTTCGGGACTTTGGAACTTTCGCTTTCAAGACACTTGGAGCTTGGAGATAGTGTGCGTCAGTCCTCGGGCTCGCATAGGAAGCGCTCTCTAAAACGGTTCTTTGGGCCTATCATTCCAACGAAAAGCTCGGCCTTTGGTCTCGCTTGCTCGCCGCTCTTCTTCTGACTTCTCTCGCTCGGGACTTTGGTCTCCGGTTTCGCTTGCAAGACACCTGGGTTTAGTTAGTGTCCGTGAAGGCTCGCCCTCGGGCCTTCGGCCCTCGGGCTCGCATAGAGAGCGCTCTCTGAAGGGTTGGTTTGGGCCTTTCATTCATACGAAAAGCTCGGCCTTCGGGCTCGCTTGCCTCACCCCTCAACTTTGGGACTTAAGGCTCATGTTTCGCTTGCAAGACACCTGTGGATAGTAAGTATCCATGGAGTCTCGCCCTCGGGCCTTCGATGCTCTGGCTCGCATATGGAGCGCTATCTATAAGGGTACTTTGGGCCTTTCATTCCTACGAAAAGCTCAGCCTTCGGCCTCGCTTGCCTCCCCGTTTAGTACCTTCAAGACTTTGGCTCTCAGGGGTAGTTTGACAAGACACCCGGAGATATAGAGTATCTTTGGGGTCTCGCCCTCGCTCGGTCCATTTGTTTCAATTATGAAATCTTATATTTAAATTCCGGTTTTGGTAATTTTTCTTCTACTATAAGTACTTAGGTACTTCGTTTGCAATAAAGATTAAGTAAATCAATATAACTAAATATTATTGACGACAAAGTTTATGAGGATTTGAACTGTTACACGCATAATTTATAGAAATGAAATCGTAATAATCTAATTTATCAGTGTAGTAGGTATCGTATGGTGAAACATAAGAATATCATGTCATCCATAATTTATACGCGTACGAAGTCGCGGGCAGAAGCTAGTTTTAAATAAATAAATAGGGAAAATTCTTACACAAATCGAACTTCAATAAGGCTTATGTTATATGTACTAGACGACGATATATGTATACAGAGTGTTTTTTTTAAATGGGACAGTATGGGGAAATCCGAATCTAAAGGAGATAGAGGAAAAGTGTCCAAGGAGACATTAGGTGTTTTTTTATGTAAACAAATATGGCTCATTAAAATTTTTGGTCAAGCGTGAGTTGTTCTTAAAAAATGATAAAGTTGGTCAATTTTTTTTTTGACGCGGGTCGACTCTGTTTCATGTAAGGATTATTTCATTGTATGGAAAGAAAAAAATCTGAACAGCAGAAGTTGGTCAAATTTAATGAAAACTAATCTTCATACAATTGCAGTATTCGCCTTTTAATATTGCTACAAGTGCCTAGGCGTGTAAAAAAATATTTAAAATTATTCCATTTTTAAATTTCGATAATCCATAAGAGCTCCAGATGATTCAAGAGAAGAACATTTTTTTTAATCTTCGTAAACATCATGGCACGCGATAGTCTTGAAATGATAAAAAAAAGAATTCAAATATGGAACGAGTGGCCCCCACGATCGCCCGACTTAACGCCATTAGATTTTTTCTTATGGGGTTACCTTAAGGGTCGAATTTATGAATCCCGATACAACTCCGTACAAGAATTAAAAGATGCTGTTTACAACACTTTAAACACAATTCACCATAAGTCTCTGTTAAATGCAACTAGAAGTGTCTTGAAGCGTGCTCGTACCTGCATAAGACAAGACGGCGGTCACATCGAACATTTACTCAAGTAATAAACCAACTGTATGAAGATTAGTTTTCATTAAATTTGACCAACTTCTGCTGTTCAGATTTTTTTCTTTCCATACAATGAAATAATCCTTACATGAAACAGAGTCGACCTGCGTCAAAAAAAAATTGACCAACTTTATCATTTTTTAAGAACAACTCACGCTTGACCAAAAATTTTAATGAGCCAAATTTGTTTACATAAAAAAACACCTAATGTCTCCTTGGACACTTTTCCTCTATCTCCTTTAGATTCGGATTTCCCCATACTGTCCCATTTAAAAAAAACACTCTGTATAATAGATATAAATACTTAAATATGACGATGACTATAACTTCACCTACCATTTACCTACTAAACTAGATCGTTCAAAACACCTTAAACCTACTTAACCTTTTAACTATAACATTGCAATCAGGCATCATCTTTGCGTCAGGTACCCTTGCTTATCTCTTTAATTTCCATCACCAGGAACACCGCACAAAGAGCAAAGTAGTGGTCTCATTGCGGCTGAGGCACTATCCCAGCTTGGCAGCTCCATACATGAGCCAGATGTCATTCCGCTGTGCCTCAGCAACTCTCTTCAAACATGTCAGGTTAAGCTCAACTAATGAGTAGGTAATGGAACAACTGAACGCTTAACTAATGAGTAAGAGCGCAAGAGCACTCGAGCATGCGTCGCCGCGTTGAGAGAGAGGGGCTCTACCGACACAATAACGGGTTGGCAACGCGTTAGTAGTTCTTCTGGGGCGCAAGCGTCTTGAGGCTACGGTGTGCTTACCATCAGGCTGACCGTTTGCCTGTTTACCACCGTCGCAGTATATAAATAACAGTGCCTTTTGATTTTTAACCAAGTTCTTTTCCACTGCCAAATCTAGTTAGTTACAATAGTAGCCGACGCAAGCGACCGATAACCTCCGCCCCGCACTTGTTTGTTCAAACGTTGTTTTGGAATTCGGCGCGTATCGAGAATTGATAAGCTAATACTTACTGTAGCTATCACTAACTGCCAAATAGGTAAAGGAAGAATCCTACGTACTAAATATCATGAATCAACCAGCACTGGTTTGGTTCCTGGAATCCTTCTACCGTAGCTGCTAATTATTTGTTTTAAGTTAAAGTTTGTTAGGTCGCGTGTTTACTGTATACCGACAAGCTTTCTTTGTTTATTATTTGTGAGTAAGGTTATAGCTCACGCGAAGAAAAGTATTGAACCTTGTATCAAAACAATAGATGTAAACAATAGGTGTCAACTGCTGGAGGAGCTCAGCAGTGCCAGTGAGGGATGTTCTATACATGGGGTGCGCGTGAATAACATCAGCTACGCGGATGACATGGTGCTGCTGAGCCCCTCAGTGGGTGGCTTAATTAGTTTATTGCGCAAATGTGAGTCATACGCGGAGGCCCATGGGCTCAAAGCATATTGCCAGTCCTTCTACACGTGCAGCCTATGGATCAGATATACGCAGCGGGCATACAGCGCTCTGCGAGTTCAGTACAACAACGCGTACAGGGTGGTATACGACACAGCAGCGCCTCGGGTATGTTCGCGTAGGGGCGGATCGATGGCTTCCACGCGATCATCAGGAAGCGATGTAGCTCGCTGCTGAGACGGTGGCGCGCCAGCTCCAATACCATCCTGTGCACGCTGGCCGACCGGTGGGACTCACCGTGGCTAAAGCACTGGGTGCAGCTGCATGCCCCAATGTGTAGAACCTTCAATTAATATACATAATACTAACCCTAGAATTAAGTAGTATGTTAGTAACACGGTATGGACTTTGTCTGAAATAAAAATAAATTGATTGATTGATTGATTAATAGTCATTAAGGTGTCAAGTATTGGGACGTTTACCTTATATTTAATGGAAACTAAAACCCAACCGCTTTTCTACAATAATTGCCTGCGAGTCCTAGACTTAGAGGAATCTAACGACATACAATTCACACGCCATGCTAAACTCCACCAAGCCGTTTAACAGCAGAGTGTACCGCAGGATGCGGAATTACATATATTACTAGCTTCTGTCCGCGACTTTTTGGGACACCCTATATTTTAAATTTATTGTTTTAAAGATGTAAACATACATGAACGGTTTAAAAATAATCGCCAAACTGTAGAACAGTTTGTCGGCGGTGCGCTCTTATCCAGTTTCTGGTTGGTCATTATTTACCAGATGTACTGTGCATATGCATAATTACAAATTCTATGTATGTACCTAAATCCACAACAAGTTCCAATATAAGTGACCACTGCTGCTGGTGAACACGAAACGCGAACACGAAACGCTTCGCACGCACGTCAGGTAAATCCAAATGATAATTGTTATATGGAATAATTTACTTTAAAAACAAAGTTTAAACCGACTTCAATTCAGTACTCCGCCAAGCCACGTAGGTACTTAAAAAATTCCACATTTCCTTTCCAATTTATCACATGAACTGCTTTCCAAGAGCAAATGCGTTGATTATTACAAAAAAAAAATCCAAGTCGCTATATGTGGGCTGACAATATTTGAGGAGTTCCGTTGATTCCTCAAGGATTTCAGAATTGACACTTCATTGTTTGTTCAAAGGAATCATGTCAGAATCTTTGACGTAGGTACTTTACATCCTTAAGGAGTTCCATAAGTCATCTGTGGTCTTCACCATCAGTTCCACTTCACCAAAATTGCGATTTCCGTGGGTAAATACACGAGTTATAATAGAAAATACCGAAACCACTACACGCGTGCCTATAAAATTTGAGGGTTGCCCTCAATTCCCCTGGGATCCCGTCATCAGATCCTGACTTGTGTTCACCCAAATAACTTGAAAGAATACGGTTAAAGGTCTATACGTACTTATAAAATTTCAAAAAATATCCTCCAACTCCTAACCGTTGAGGAGTTGTACCTTCCATCATCAGCTCACAAACATGAAGTGATGACTTCCAGACGCAAATACCTGAATAGCTTTAGAAAATGCATTTAACATGTAGTATGTGCCTGTAAAATTTGAGGGTTGCCCTCGATTTCTCTAGGATCCCATCATCAGATCTTAACTTGGAGAAAATGGGACCATCTCAGGAGTATACATTTTCGAATAGAAAAAGAATTTTTAAAATCGGTCCACAATTGACGGAGAAATCGGCGAACATACATAAAAAAAAAATAAAAATATTCGGTGAAACATATAACCTCCTCCTTTTTTTAAGTCGGTTAAAAACCGGCCAAGTGCGTGTCAAAATACAAACTAGCCTCTGCCCGCGACTCCGTCCGCGTGGAACTCGTTTATATCGTAGCTCCATACAAACTTTCACCCCCCATTTCACGCCCTTAGGGAATGATTTCCGGGACAGAAACTATCCTATGTCCTTTTCCGGGACTCCAACTATCTCTATACCTAATTTCATCTAAATCGGTTTTGGCGGTTTATGCGAGAAGAGGCAGACAGACACACTTTCGCATTTACGAGTATAATATTAGTATGGAAGTATACGGATACGTTCGAAAAACAGAACTCTCCTTCTGCCGCAGTCGGGTAAACATTAGTCATCATCATCATCATTTCAGCCGAAAGACGTCCACTGCTGGACATAGGCCTCCCTCAAAGAGTGCCAAAGTGACCGGTCCTGCGCCAACTGCATCTAGCGGACTCCCGCGACCTTTACCAGGTCATCAGTCCACCTTGTTGGGGCCTACCCACGCCGCGCCTTCCGGTACGTGGTCGCCACTCAAGAACCTTTCCGCCCCAATGACCAACGGTTCTACGTGCAATGTGCCCCGCCCACTGCCATATAAGTTTAGCGATTCGGAGGGTTACCTTGGCTCTGCTGCGGATAGACTCATTTCTGATGCGATCACGCAGAGAAACTCCCAACATAGCCCTCTCCATTGCCCTTTGGGTGACTTTGAGCCTTCTTATGAGGCCCATAGTAAGCGACCACGTTTCAGTGCCATATGTCATCACAGTGCAGTGGTGACATATGGTAAACATTAGTAACAATACCTAATAATCCGCGTCCACTATTTTGGAAAGTGATAATGCACAGCCAAATAATGCACGGCCCGATAATCCATGTACGTTGGACGCATTATCATGGCCGTATATTAACCGGCACCGAGATAGCGAGCTTGAAGCGCTATCTAGTAAGAAATCAAAGGCTACAGAAGCGCATAAGTAATAAAATGTGTTTGACTGTACCTTACGCGAGAGGTGGGTAATGTTTTTCGAGCATATGTATATATGTGTATATATGTGTATGTATTATTCTTTTGGCACGCCTTGCAGCCTAAGCCGTTTGACGGATTTTGACATATGAAGTGTCGTTGGGTTCCTCTTAATCGTGGGAGTGACATAGGCTTATAATATTGCAAAAAAGCAGTTGGGTTTTTCGAAAAATCTTTTGATTTCACTTGTTTATGTCAGTTTGGTCACCTTCCAGTATTTTGTGCAGTATTCAGACTTGTTTCGCATCATTTCATCGCGCAGGGCACCGCTGATAAAGTCGTCTATAACCACAGTAAATATATTTGCTAAAGCAGTATCCCAACTATAATTATCTTTAGACCTTTTTGAGACCTGCGTTCCACTGCAGACCAGCTGGTCGGTTGCATAAAGATTAGTAGGTTAGATTTGACTTGGCCAGTTTTCATAACATCAGTTTTTTAATTCTGATAAAAACTGGCCAAGTCAAATCTAACCTACTTTAAGATCTCACATTTTTAAATAACAGCAATTGTTATAGGTATCCAATAAAGCAAAGAAAT
The DNA here is from genome assembly GCA_932294315.1 of Epinotia nisella. Classification (NCBI taxonomy): domain Eukaryota; kingdom Metazoa; phylum Arthropoda; class Insecta; order Lepidoptera; family Tortricidae; genus Epinotia; species Epinotia nisella. Next base: position 9,488,676 of record OW028698.1, on the reverse strand, counting down.
AGAGTTTAATACTTGATCATATAGTTATTTTGTTCCTATAAATACATATTTGGGTTTTTCATAACTTGGCACTCATTATTACTCCATTCTTTTTGCGGCGAAGCCCACAGCTAAGCATCATTTTTGTATTGAACTTGGCTCTCCTTTTTACATTTATGATTTTGGTGGGATATCATTACTTTTTGTAAAGAAAACTAGGCAGGTATTGAGATTTAATATTTATTCTTGCGTTTCCGTGTTGCTCGGGAGCGCTTGTATGTAGATTTACGTCTGTTCTGTGTATAATTATGTGGTGCCGCGCGCCGCCGACGACACACCGTTGGCCGGTTGTTTAGCGCGTATTACAAGTTTTTTGTATGGGGACACCACTTATTTTTGACTTAAATTTATTTTTATATTTCTGTTATAGGTATAGCAAATATAATAATGCATATATTGGGATAGTTTCAAATATCAGCTTGTAACGGTTCCAACGCTACAATTTTTTTTTTGTATTGGGATCCCCCCCTATTTTTTAACTTTTTTTTATTTTTAGAGTTTTTCCTACGCTGACACACAATTACCGAGCTGGATTCCAAATTTTATCCTTCTAGATCATCTGGAAGTAGGTTAGATTTAGATACTATATGTCAGTCAGTTAGTCAGTGCTAAATTTTACGACATTTTGACCTTTACATCTTTATAACCGTTTGAGCTAGCTTCATGAAATTTGGGCTTCTAGATGTCCTTATGGATATTATTAAACACACGTAGTTTTATGTGTTTACGTTAAAGAGGTTTTGAGTTATAGAAGGGTCAAAAGTGACACCAAGTGGTTCGTGTAATATTACACTCAGCGCTGGCTAGCCAGTTCCTTTACTTGAACTTGGCTTGACACGCTGCCGCGTGTCTAGATCATTTTTAGTACAGGTGACCATCGCGCAGGAGCTTTCTCGCTCAAAGAATAGTGATTGCTATTCAGCGCGGGAATGCTGCCTGCGTGGTGGGCAAAGTTGTGATACGTTTCTGTAATTGTTTATTTCTATTTTTTTTATAAGTTTTAATCCCATCCATAAATATTGTATATATACGTTTATAATTTTTGTTTGTTTAAATAATAATTTTATCGGATAATAATAGTCGATTTGTTCAAAATCTTAAGTAATTTTCCCTCCACTCTACACGGCACATGCGCGGCCGAGTCCGCCGAAGTCTGCTTAAGTTTATTGTAGCCGCGCGTTTCTGTGTTTTAACTAGTTTTATCTACACACATACTATAAACCCGCTAAAATGCGTTCAGAAACTGGCAGTAGTGACCAGCATTATATCAATAAAATTTATAAAAATAAATTACCTGTCTCTGGCCGTAGGTAATTTTGTACGTATTTTCACGTTACGTTTACGTACGTAATACAACAACAACGTAATACGTTTTTTGTACGTATATTGTTAAAGTAATGACTTTCGAATTTCGAAGCGTGGCCCAGTGGTCGGAGCAAATCATAACCAACTCGATTTTGTTATGGACATCTAGTTGGTCACGATTTGACATCTAGTCGGTCATGGCGGCGCAATGGCGGTTATTCTAATGGTTCCCGAACACATCATTGAGGATTTATTTATTATATGTGTAGATAAAGTAGTGTATGCAACTGTACATAACTAGGCCTTAAAACACTCGTGTGACCCTAGTATGAAACTCGCTGAAGCTCGTTTTATAAAACCACACTCGTGATTTAAGGCCTCTCATTATGTACAGTAACATAAACTAGTATTAAGTGCATCAAACCGGAAGCTAGAACTGCATTAAGCTATTGTATATCTACGGCGCTGTTACTGCGGGACCTATCGCGGGATAAGCGAAGCGCCTCGTTTGGGTCGTCGACCTTTTTGTGGACCGTTTGATAAGTCGCTGTTACGTCACGCCAAAGCATTTGTTGAACAAGGTCGCACTGTGTACCGCGCGCTCGCTCTGACACGTTACTTATGGGCACGTGAGAGCGAGTGCGCGACACCGATTTAGATCGGAACCGATGGAAACAAATGAATTTTGATTTTATACAATTTGGTAGTTTCCACATGTTAAAATTGATAACGTAGTGTTGCTAAATGGATAGTAAACCATCCAAATGAAATTAAGTATAAATTATGATATATAATTAAAATCATAAAAAGATATGGACCTTGAAAGTTTAGAAAAAATACGCATTTTTTTTATTGTCCAAAAGTAAATTTAAAGCTACCAATAGAATCCTTTACGCTTTTATAGAAACAAAATTGTATTACAACTATGGTCCTGAACGTAGTATTTCACGACTGAAACAGCAATTTACTTGATTTTCAATGCAACGATTACTACAAATTACACTGTGACGTGACGATTCAATGTTAATTAGTATGAAACGTTTTCAGCTGCCGCCAGCGAGGTCCGTCTTTAACTCATCTTTTTGAGTATTTATGTTTTTTAATTTGTAGTTGCTTGTTTGTTCTTCTCCAAAAACTGGTTCGAATGGCAACGTAAAAAAATTTAGGACACAAGCTTATTTTAATATTGGGTATATTACTGTCACTCGCGTTAAGACGAAGCTGTTTGGAATGTAGCCCGTGTAATATAATTATTATTTACTACATACATAAGGTAAATGTCCTAGTCCTCGACGTTGCACTAGTGTATAGCATGGGCACTTCGTCGAGGACTGGGACGTTTACCTTACACACACACACACTCGATGAACGTAACCACCCTTTATTTGTGTTCTGAGGCAATAGGGTAACAATAGATCGCATCGTTACGCACCAACATTCCCGATTCAGATCTAGATATTCAAGCACAACGTGGCAGGATAAGTAGTTAAGTCAAACTGATGAGCAATGAGGAACGACGGGACGGGGTGGGTGAATATCAGAGCGTTTTAACCGCCTAATTTCTTTGGACACGTTTTTTTGTATTTCTGGTAAGATGATAGAAGCTAGGGTCCTTCACCAAACAACCAGAAATGTCATCAAAATGTAGAGACACTTCGACAAAAACGTGTCCAAAGAAATTAGGCGGACAAACAGCTCTGATATTCACCCGGGTATGAATTTGTTTTGACAGGCCTTACCTTCACCAGGAACGAACAACGAAGTACCTACATATGTTCATTATTATGTGTAAGTGTTATCAAATCTTGGAAGTCGATTTCCGCCTAATTTCATTGTCTATATCATGTCTATATCAACTTCAAACCACTCCGGTATGTACAGACAGGTGCAGAGAATCGTTACCTCCTTGTGCATAAAAGTTTGTATGTCCCGGGTCACGTTTTTCTGCAGCTGATTGTACATTTGCAGACAACAATAATTTGCTACCATCAAATTGATCTGACTATAGAGCCAGAAGGTGGAACTATTCAATAGCTTTATAGGAAGGCGTGTATTAAAAAGTTGTTTTTCAAATTAATTTCAACCATGGCCCAGTTTTTTCCGCTATCACGAAATTTAACTAACCGAGAGCTGGCGTCAGTAGGCGGCTGATAACCTGCGCCCCCCAGTTGTTTGTGCAAAAATTGTTGGATAGTTACCAAGAAGCAGAATTGATAAGCTAATTACCGGGTGTAACTTTTAAATAGGTACAGGAAAAATAAATGTATAAATACATACATTTCGATCACGCCACCGGCTCCTGGAGCCTGCAACTTAAATCAATTATTTCAATATCTTTCCATTAGCACGACTTCGACCATCTTGCTTTTAGCCAAACGACTGGACTACAATTTATAGGATTCCGCAGTCAAAAAGGAAAACCCTTCTCGTTCTGCCATGTCCTTATGTCCATCCGCCCGTCCGCGACTTTGCTCGGGGTGCCTTACTACTAGGAAGCTGTAATTTTGTATTGTATTGTTTTGTATTCTTTATAGGTAAATATTGTCATTTACAAGGCATTTAACAGTCCTTGGGGACCTTTTTTGATTTAATTTTTATTATCTTCATTTTAGGTTAATATAGTTTATTTAAGTTTATTCTTCTTTAATCATTGTATTGTTCACATTTATAATATTAAAAAATTGTATTGAGAAAAAAAAAAATTACATTACGTGTCATTATTTTTTTAGTAACTATAATTTAATTAATGTACCTATTAATAATTATTTACATATAGTAATATTATATTAGGTACGCGACTGAGCCAATGTCCCGTGGCCATCAAAAAACTCGTCAATGCCGTCAATGGTATAGCAAGCCATTTCCAGTAGCATTACCTTTAGTTTGCGGACAAATATTGCAGCGCTAGAAGCTTGCATTATTTCGTTGTCCAGTGTATTGTACAGTCTGAACCCCATTACATGCACAGATTTGCTAGTTTTGGTCAGGCGGCACGCAGGCACGACCAGCTGATTACGCCTACGCGTCACGCTACCCAGTTGGGATGGGTAAAAAAACCACATACACGAGCGAGAATCGAACCCAGTCAAATCTGACAAATATTTGAATTCGTTTTACCTGACCCGGGACCGCGGAACCTGAGGGCCTACCGCGAAACGTAATTCGTTTTCGTTCGTGTATCTCCGTCTCTGTCGCTCGAACTAGCAAGTGCGACAGAGACGGAGATACACGAATGAAAACGAATTTCATTGCGCGTTTTTTCCCTCTGGAGTCTCTAGCCGTCGACATTAAATCCTCAAATCAATAAATCGTCGGCCACGCGCTTGTTGTTCTTGATGATTCGAAAATATTCATTGTTTACGGTGTTCGCCTACAATCAGGCAGGCCGTATGCGTGTGTGCCACCGTAATAGTATAAAAAGATTACACCAATACGATGATTCACTAATACCAATACCATACCACACTATAAAAATCTACCAGCGCAAAATAGATAAGTACAAACATTATAAGGAACCAGTTGGAACTTTATGACTAAGATGGTAAAATATACCGAATAACACTTTTAATGTAATTGCATGCTAGCAAGAAGTAGGCGCTTTATTTGTAAGATTAATGGCACCCGCAAATTCATATTATCTACTAAAACTAGATGTCGTTTTATTATTTAAAGCCCTACGGGGGATTCTCACTCGAGGTGATTGTGAATTCGTCAATGTCAAGTTCGCTACGCTTTTGTTGTCAAGATGCACTCATATAAATAAATAATAATAAAAATAGTTGTAAGTGTGGAAATAAATAAATAAATAAAATAAAAATAAATAAATATGTCCCCTAAGGACATTCTTACACAAATCGAATTAGGCCTATAGTAAGCTCAATAAGGCTTGTGTTATAGGTATTAGACGATTATATATATAATAGATATAAATACTTCAATACAAAGAAAACATCCAAGGCTCAGAAACAAATATTCATGCTCATCACACAAATATTTGCCCTTACCGGGATTCCAACCCAGGACCTTCAGCTTCGTAGGCAGCGTCACTACCCACTAGGCTAACAGGTCGATATAGAAAGGTAATATTCCACAAAGACATTTCATGTAAAGTAATTGCCAAGATTCGCTAGCTTAACATATATTACTTTTGGTTTTTAAAAGTGATCACATCGCAAGAAGTGCAATGTCTCTTACTCCACATTGCCCAACTCCACCAGGGGGCTTCAATGTTAAACCTATTCTCTATCTAATTGACTTAGGACTTCGAGCTGAAGATGTGGCCGCGCGAGCCTGCTCTTACCATCAGCACCAACAGAGCCACGTGAACCTGCACTGCCCCTGAAGGCCACTGCTGCTATTAATCTAACAAAGAAAGCGCCTACTTCTGGTCTAGCAAGCAATTCCATTCATAGTCTTACTCTGCTTTGCTACTTAAGTCAAATCCATATAATAACTATCTGATTACGTAGGTAATTAATTTGAAGAATAATGCTGCTGTGAACCCCCCTTGTTTTAGTCGAGGGTTAAACGAAAAGTCATCTTTCCACTGGTAGGTACATATTGTCAGTGGTTGACAGGTCATGTATATGCAATGTATATATGAAACGGCCATGTCATATTTTTTTGCAAGATTACAGTGCCACCATTAAGCGCAATTTACACGTGCAAGAAATTCCATGAAAAGCTACATTGCGGGGTTTGCTGGGTCAATTGAACTCTGTATCCCTAGGTAACCAGCAATGTAATGGAACTTGCATGCATGCAAGTTCTTGCATGTGTAAAATGCGCTTTAGGCGAGTTCCTGACCTGGCACCTCTTCGGTCACCAGTTACATCGACCAGACGTTTCGCGATTTCTGCAAATAACTTATGCGCACTGGGACCCCACGGACCGAGGGTCTCGACGCCAAAGGGTACAAAGTCGTACTCTCTGCCGAGGCCTCTATCTGGGGGCACGGCAGTGCCCCCGCCAAGTCGAGCAAAAAAAAGCGGCACGGCCGTACCATCCTTTTCTCGAAGCAATTCAGGCCATTTTCGACCCCCCTATAATTTCGTTGTGGATAAAACAAGAAACCTGAATTTTCAGTAACTAATCAGGCATTATATAAACACGGTATATTTAAAATTTCAGTCAATTTGAACCAGTAGTTTAAGAATGACAACTTGTTAAAGTTTCTAAATTTTGTCACTCACTGACTGACTGACTGACTCACCGATCATCAAAAGTCCAAGGCACTTCTAGCAGACATAGAAGCTTCAAATTTAGAATACAAATAGAGTTTAATGTCTTAATCATGGGAAAACCTATCTGGGGGCACGGCAGTGCCCCCGCCAAGTCAAAATAAAAAAATAGCGTTAGAAGTATCGCATGAAAACACAATGAATATTACAATTATATTAGATAGATTCTTTAGTCTATCGCGCCTCACGCGATTGAAACTCTCGTTGCTGTTGGTTGCTGGCCCGTCGTGCTGTGTAGTGTGATACATACTAATAATCAAATCATGTGATGTCCAAGTCGATCTATTTGTTTAAAACGTAAAATATTTTTAATATTGGCATGATAATAACTTATGTAATAACTTAAGACAGAAGGTCCTTTATGTAGAGACTAAATAGATTAACCGACTTGGTATTACATGGATCTCACAACTTTTTACGGTAGAAAGACTGAGCTGCGAGACTTGGGTTTTTTTACAGGATGTTTTTGATGGCTATTTATTACATTTCAGATTTTCGGCGTTTTCCGCCGCTGCACCCGCTTTAGAAGTAGTCCGTTGGAGGTGAGACGGTGCCAGTGTGTCTACACATGTAGCGTCCCACACAAGCATCCGTCCCAACCTCATTACATTTGCACAGTTGTAATGTAATATCATGCATGGGAGCGGGCCGGTGTGATTGCAGTACTGCATTTGTACCGCCCCACTTCCGCGCATGGTGTAGCCGCGCAGTATTATAATCGGTACTGACTAAAATCTGAGTTGTTACTGATATCGTATCGCGTCCGCACCGACAAATCAGGAAGTCGATTTAGGGTGGGTGTTCACCCGAGCTGTACGAGGTAGCGGAGCGGTATGCAGGGAGTAACTCCACCAACAGCATTGCTAGCCTCGCTCTAGCATCCCTTCCTATCGGTAGGTTGTTTCCCTCGCACCCCACGCTGTTGCCTCGCACGGCGCTGCTGGATACTCACGATACTCACCTAATACTTACTCTTAGAGCGCTCCTCCGCCGGCGCGCCCGCCCGTAGCTAACATGACATTTAGATCTACTTAACGTACGTATGGATCGTTAGACCCGCAGGATAGATCGTCTCTCTCGTCTTAGGACTGTAAGGGTGGTATTCCACCTGTCCAATTTCTATATACAATTTTTGATCAAATTTCTTTGTCGTAGTAATAGTTTCTCATATGAATTGATCAAATCATCTCATTTCTTTGATCTAAATCACATTAGACAAAGATCTTGGATAAGTGGAATACCACCCTAAGCCCTAAGGTAACAGACACAATGATCGACACTGCCCAATAGTTAGCCTCCTGAATCTTAATTCATAGCAATAAAGATGACAAGCTGCGTGTTAATTATTGGAATGAAAGTGTTGAATATTTGGACGTTTACCTTAGTAGACCTAATCTTGTTGCATTGAGGTAAGCTATGCAAATCTTTCACCAAGTAGGGAGGTATCTATGGTGTGATGTTTTCGAAATTAAACAAAGACTAAGTTGTCTAAAAAACATTTATATATTTATTTATTATATTATATTTTTCTACATAAAAAGTTCAACACAATTTTTAATAATCCTACAGACATATAGAAAAGCTTGTAATAGAAAATGTACAACTAAACTTAACTAAGTTGATACATAATAGATAAAAATCCTTTGAATAGTTAAAACAATATGCAACATGACTGCACATATTGCATTGAAATGAAATTGTCATTTGTTGCGAGCTCTCCGTCTGTCTGGCTCATGACTCGCAGAATCAAGAGCGCGCGACAAATACAAGTTTAATTTAAATCCAGTACGTTCAGTGCGATACACCCCCGGGCAGATGCCCCCCCTCCCCCCTCCCCCCGCACGATGCACCACAACTTGACAGTTGACACACAACAAGTCATACCGCCAGCAACCAACAGGACAATAATCCAACGCCAACAGAACCCTCTCAGCTTCCCCCCCCCCCACCCTCGAACCCTCCACCACCCCGCATTACCCCGCTGACTCCCGCGTCTGTACTCGACTCGTGCTAACTGATTTGGGATCGTCACCAAGAATTTTGCACCGTCGCATAACTCCATAATAAACCAAACAAGGACAACGTTGTACTGACATGATTTCGTTTATTTTGAAGTAATGCGTCGATGCCAAACTCATGGCCCCTAACCCAGCTGCGACATTGCCTGCGATATTAGACTCCCTCTTAACCCATTCAATGCCAATGACTCATATATGAGCCATCATGCTACAGAGCGGATAGACGCTACTACGCGCTACGGCGTAGCACACGTAGCGATGCGTGGCCTCGAATGGGTTACGGTATGATTCCGTCTCCGCCCGCGGCCGCGACAGACGAAGCCTTCGGCGGCGACAACAGAAGCGCACCTTAACTCATTCAGGAACAATCACTCACTCAACATATTCAGTGCCGGGAACCTGACTAGCGGGCGCCTGCGCCGTAGTCGTTTTCCGCTACATATTAGCGAAACCACGGGAACGGCTACGAGCGTAGAGCGTAGCGATTTTTGGCATTGAATGTGTTAATATATGAGAGATTTTTGCTACAAAGCGGAAAAATACTGCTGAGCGCTATATTAGGGGCCAAGCAACAATGCTACGTATGCTACGCCGTGGCAGTAGCAGCATTTTTCCTCTGTGTTTCGGAAATCACTCGTGAAGGCATGACTCATATGTGATTCATTGTCCTTGAATGGGTTAACGCAAGGAGTACGTGAGAGAGAGACGCAACACCGTCGGCAATACCGCGGTCACACATGCGCGAGTCGAACACGGACCCGTGCTGGTCGCGCTTAGCGCGTCACAGAGACAAGGTAACGCGTTCATCTCCTTCCGACACTACTTGATATAGAGATGGATGCCTTTCTTGTCTTTGCGAGGAGATAAACGCGACCAGATGAGCTATTACTTGAATGTTAACAAAAGCAGGTTCATCCCAAACCATTTGTTGGCAAACAACAGCAAGCGAGTTGAGCGCGCGCCGCCTACACGACCACAGGATCACCCGTTTACCGGTTTACTAAGGGGCATCGCTATTATTGTGTAAAATGTGTAATCACAGAAAAATCTAAGTAATACACTACAAAGTAATCTACTAATCTATCGATCTACTAGTATGTGACACCCATAAAATCGACAAGCGGGTAGTACGTTTTTTTGCCGCTCTAGTCGTATACAAATGAATTTACTATGTATAATAGAAACTATCGCTATGAGGCTACCCCGCAGCAGAACCAAGGTAACTGATATAGCCCTCCGAATCGCTGAAGTTAAGTGGCACGTAGAACCAATGGCCGTTGGGGCGGAAATTTTCTCGAGTGGCGGTCGCGTACCGGAAGGCACTGCGTGGGGCGTGGGTAGTTCCCACCCCCCCAGCCACCGTGTGCTTGGCGCAGGACCGGCATGATGATGATGAATAGAAACTAAAGATATGCGTGTGTCACTCGAGCCCGCGCGCTAGCAGCCCCCCCTCCCCCCCAGCAACCCGGTCGGCGCGGGGCGGCACGGAGTCGCGCCAGTGTACACGCACACAGGCGCACTTCCTTCGTAGGCCTGTATATAGTAATCACGCACACCTGCTCGCCGGACATCCGCCAGCAGCTCGATAAGGCACGCGCACTTCCATGGGTTATCGTAGTAGTGAAACACGTCTAGCCTGGGGGCTGTGCGCTTCAGCCTGCTGGCAAACTCCGGAGGCAGGTGGGAGATCATGTTGCCTTCTAGATGCAACCGTTCAAGCTTGCCGTTGCTCGAAAACATTTGATCAGGTATAAACCTGATCTTGTTGTTATTCAACTCTAAATATTTCAAATTAGTCAAAACGGTAAAAACAAAGTGGTGGATAAACTGTATTTGATTGCGACTCAAAGTTAGTAATTCTAATTTTGCACAAGCTGAGAAGGCCCCAGCGTTGTTAATTTCAGTTAGTTGGTTGTTGTACAGGGACAACCTGGTCATGTTGGCGCACACGTGCTCGTCGAGGACGGGCAGCTCGCGCAACTTGTTCCACTGCAGCTGCAGCCCTGTGAGTGCGGGGAGGCCGGTTAGTGCTCGTTGTTCCACACCTGTTAACATGCAACCATACATATGTAACCCAGTGGCGTCGCTGTCCACCGGGTACCGACGGACTCGCCACGGCCTGCCGCGCGCGCACTCCGCCGTGGTGACGTCATCAGCGCGCGCGCCGGCCGCCAGCAGCGCGGCCAGCAGCAGCAGCGCGGACGCCGGCCCTGCGACACAAGCAACGCGCGGCTGATTAACACGCACTCTGTTCTTTACAATTAGTAACGTAATAGCTAATATTAATTATAATAACCTAACACTGTTGTAGTAACTCGATACCTGCACATGGGAGAGCGGTGCCCCTTATCGCAGGTATTATTTTTACTTAAAAAGGGACACCAGCATGTCAAAAATTAATCACACTAATATTATAAACTAGCTTCTGCCCGCGACTTCGTACGCGTATAAATTATGGATGACATGATATTCTTATGTTTCACCATACGATACCTACTACACTGATAAATTAGATTATTACGATTTCATTTCTATAAATTATGCGTGTAACAGTTCAAATCCTCATAAACTTTGTCGTCAATAATATTTAGTTATATTGATTTACTTAATCTTTATTGCAAACGAAGTACCTAAGTACTTATAGTAGAAGAAAAATTACCAAAACCGGAATTTAAATATAAGATTTCATAATTGAAACAAATGGACCGAGCGAGGGCGAGACCCCAAAGATACTCTATATCTCCGGGTGTCTTGTCAAACTACCCCTGAGAGCCAAAGTCCTGAAGGTAAACGGGGAGGCAAGCGAGGCCGAAGGCTGAGCTTTTCGTAGGAATGAAAGGCCCAAAGAACCGTTTTAGAGAGCGCTTCCTAGGAGGGCTGACGCACACTATCTCCAAGTGTCTTGAAAGCGAAATCTGAGTTCCAAAGTCCCGAAGGTGAGTGGCGAGGCAAGCGAGCCCGAGGGCCGAAGGCCCGAGAGCTAGCTCATGCGGACGCTCACTATACCCGAGTATTCATAATAATAATAATATTTCTGAATGTCACAAACGTTGAAGTTTTATACATAAAAAAATGGTACCTACTTAATTCTCCGCGGAATGCCGTTGTGTCCAAATTTTATACCCACATCTCTTGACGTTGGTGAACTATGCTAATTCGACGTAAGTATTAAACTCAACCTATCATACATCTTTAGATGACCTCTGAATTCATAGCAATTATATAGGAAGACGAAGATCAAGGTTGCTGGATTTCAATATTAACAGCGACGTTGTCAGCGACTGAGTTTCCAAAATAATTAGGTTTCTTATGTCTAACAGCTACTATCGGTTGAGATATCAAATTATTATTATAGATAGTCTTTAGCCATCTAGCACTCTTTTTCATCCCGTGGTTTTTCACGTTTTATCTTAATTTTTTTATAATGTTTGAATGGAGTTCTTTTTACTTTCCAGTCAAGTGTATGTTTATCAATTTTCAAGTCTAAAGCTCATGGATTTGAGGAGTTCCCATACAAAGTTTTGCCCCATTTTTTACCCCCTTTGAACTAATTTTTATCATTTTACAGCCTATGACCTGGCCAGGGATTTTCTCGACCGATTAAGTAAAAGTTCCATCAAAATCCTCTATTCACTAAGCTTCTCTGCGTTTTTGAAAATATACCTTTTCAAAATATACATTTTCAAAAACGCAGACACAAAAAAATTAAAACTACAAAAAGTGCATGCTGCTGGGTTTGAACTCGGGGACACCGACTCCGTAAGCTATGGGTGAAACCACTGGACTATCTTATCCTATCTTATCTAGTTGAGGGCCCTTTCGGATACACTTCGACCCATTGGGATCTTTTGTGCATTTGCCCTCCCCTTTATAGCTACTCCCAAGCTCGCTCCATCATTTCCACAAAGCGGATGATGCAGCTCAGTGGGAGCACCCTGAATTCCTTTGGTTGCGGGTAGCCGTTACCAAAGAGATTCATTCTTTGTCTGGCAAGGGCATGACATTCACACAGTAAGTGTTCCATAGTCTCGTCCTCCTCGCCACACATTCTACAGTCTGTACTATTTGATAGTCCCATCTTGGCCAAGAGATCCTTGACGCCGAAGTGACCTGTGAACACCCCAGATATGATCCTGAGTTGCTTTCTGCTGGATTTCCAGAGTTTTTTGGTCCAGCCCGAGTCCACTCCTTCTATGAAGAGCTTTGAGTGCCTTAAGCCCGCCTCATTCCTCCACTCGTGCTGGTGTTTAATTTTGGCGTAGGCTTTAAAGGCCGATGTTTTGGTTCCCTGTGAGAGTCCCACAAACGGTTCTGGACCTACAAAGTGATTTGTAGACCCCCTTCTTGCAAGCTCATCTGCTCTTTCATTGCCGATGAAGCCCTCGTGCCCTGGTATCCAAACAAGTTGCACCTTATTGTGCTTTCCAAGCTTGATCAGTGCTTGGACGCCATTATAAACTAGTCTAGACTCCACTCTCGGCGCCGTGAGCGCTTTAAGGGCCGCTTGACTGTCACTGAGTATATAGATAGTCTGCCCCCTGGTTTGCCTGTCTATATTCTCCTGTACACAGGCAATTATGGCATATGTCTCCGCCTGGAAGACGGTTGCCAAACTACCCATGCTTACACTACTACTATAGTCATTTGCATAAATGCCTGCTCCCGTACCGGATCCCATTTTTGATCCGTCCGTGTACCATATGCTGTCTTCGATACCAGACCTTGGTGGTTCTAGACTTTCGGCCCATTCAGCCCTGGATGGAACTTTTGTTGTGAAGTTCCTGTGGAATACATACTTGGGGAGCATTTTGTCGCACCCCATGTTTGTTATTCTGTCTAGGAAACCGTTAGTCTCCATGTTTGTGTGCTTAGTTTTCGGCTTGCTATCACTCCACAGTCCAAGAGTTCTTAATCTGTAGAGCGATTTGCGCGCCTCTGACTTAATCACCATGTGAAGTGGCGGTAGGTCCAGTAGGACTTCTAGCGCCGCTGTAGGCGTAGTACGAAACGCCCCTGTTATAGCCATGCATGCCGTTCTCTGCACCTTCATCAGGGCATCTCTGCATGTGCTCATTAAAGTCCTTGGCCACCATACCAGGCTACCGTACAGTATTATGGGTCTCACCATCAAGGTGTAGATCCACTTCAGTACCTTTGGGTTCAGTCCCCATGTTTTGCCATACGCTGATCTACACATTCCAAACACCCTCAGTGCCTTTGTAATGGTGAGATCTGTATGCTTCTTCCAATTCAGTTCTTTATCCAGTGTGACACCTAGATATTTCACGTCTTTGGACAGTTCTAGTACCCTCCCGTACAGTTTTAATTGCTGTATGCTGCGAAGGGTCTTTTTCCTAGTAAACGGTATTACTACAGTTTTGCCTGGGTTAATGGATAAATGGTGACAGTCGCACCATATCTCCACTTTCTTCAGTGCCTTGTTCATGATTTCTGATACTGTACTCGGAAATTTCCCGTTGACCAGTATCACTAAATCATCAGCATATCCTACCGTGTGGATGGGACCTTTATTGAGTTCTACCAAGAGTGAGTTCACCACCAAACTCCATAGAGTTGGTGAAAGTACCCCACCTTGTGGACATCCCTTTGTGGCCGTGGCCATTATTTCATCCCCCAGGAGAGATGACTTTATTAGTCTGCCATTTAGCATATTGCCTATCCATTTACATATGGTTGGCTCTATGCCATGTTTTGCAGCTGCTTCGCTAATAGCTTTATACGTGGTACGATCGAACGCTCCCTCCACGTCTAAGAATGCTGCCAGGCATAGTTCTTTATTCTCTATAGCCTGTTCAGCCCTAGTTGTTACCAGATGAAGTGCCGTTTCCGTTGACTTCCCTGGCTGATATGCACATTGTAGTTCGTGCAGAGGATGTCTCCTTAATGGACCATCCCTTATGTGTCTATCTACCAATTTCTCCAATGTTTTGAGGAAAAAGGATGATAGACTTATCGGCCTATACGATTTGGCTTCACTGTAATCCGCCTTACCTGGTTTGGGTAGATAGGTTACTTTTACCATCCTCCACACACGCGGTACGTGTGCGAAGGCTAAGCACGCCCTGTACAATCTGCTAAGATGCGGGATTAGTACATTAGCGCCTTCCTGTAGTAGAATGGGGTAGATTCCATCTGACCCCGGGGCTTTGTAAGGTTGAAATGTTGAAAGTGCCCACTTTATCTTTTTATGATCTACTACCTTTTTAGACGTGTCCCAATTGTGTCTTGTTGTACTTGTGACTTGTTCCAACGCACTAATTGTACCATCGTCTGTTACGCTCTCGTGTATTACTGAGCCTGGAAAGTGCGTATTACACATTATCTTAAGGGTCTCTAGCCCCGTTTTTGTCATTCTACCGTCTCTGTCCCTGATGGATGTGAGCGGGGCTGACTTTGTGGTTGCTAATGCCTTTGTTAGTCTCATTCCTTCCGGTATTGACTCAATTTGGTCGCAGTGGTTCTTCCACGCTCTCCTTTTAGCTTTCCTCACAGCCCTGCTGAGTTCTGTGAGTTTTTGTGCATAATACCCAAAGTCATTAGATGACTTTGCGTCATTAAATATTGCCCTGGTTTCCCTCCTGAGTTTGACTATCTCTGGGGTCCACCACGGTAACTTTTTAGCCAGGGTTTTCTTCTCCGGGCAGTTATTAGTGAAGGCCGTGTATACGGCTTGTACTATTTTGTCCGCTTCGAATTCTATGTCAATGATAGAGTTTAGCTTACCTTTTGGGTCTCCTAGGTCCACTTTTAGGTCACTTCTAAAGGCCGACCAGTCCGTGTTCCTCGGATTCCGTTTACGTACCGCATTTGTTTGTATTCTAGTTTGGTACCTAAAGCAAATGTATCTGTGGTCCGAAAGGGAGACGTCATCAGATACATGCCACGAGTTGATTTTGTTACTAGTGTTATTAGTAGCCAACGTTAAATCAATAACCTCCCCCCGCCTAGAATTGACGAAGGTAGGTTCATTGCCTTTATTCAGTAATTGTAAAGAAGAGCTTAAAACACGATGAATTTTTGAATATCTTGACGACATGTTACCATGGTAATGATACTGCTATAACCCCGCTCTTGCAACATTATATAGTTTCTAGTCGCCTCAGAACCTATTTTCATCCCATATTTTTCACGTTTTATCTATACATTGCTAAAAGTTTGAATGGGGTCGTTTTAACTTTCCAGTCAAGTTTATGGTTACCAATTTTCAAGTCTGTAGCTCGTACATACAAGGAGTTCCCATACAAAGTTCAACCCCATTTTCTACCCCTGTCGCGGAGATAATAGATTTAATATCAAATGTAATATTCATATACATATTTACAACGACATAGGAACACACAATAATTATAGTATGAAAGTAACCCGAGAAAGCAAGCTTATCAATTACTTATTGTCTTACTAAAGTCTCTACTACAACAATTGCATCATTTCTCTCTCTCTCTCACTGATAACCAGATACACACTCTGGTGACGGAGGACATATACTATCTCAGTCCTCCTCTGGTAACCTCTCTTGGTCATGCTTGACACTCTGCCTTGGCCTAGCATGACCCATACTATGAGCATGGTGGCGGGAACCTCTTGTTCCCTGACGGGCCTCCAACCATCCCCAAATAGCTCGCCTCTTCCTCCATATCACACCATGCTCCTCGATAGGTTACCCTCTAATTACTCTCATAACTCAGTCCTGGCTTCGGGCCTTACGCTAAGCTTGACGCCAGCTGCCTGACAGCCCTATACATGATGCCTCTGACCAGATACCTTAGGCCAGGAACTAAACTGTACATAAGTCTTATGAAAGCTCGCTATCCCAACATTACCGTCACACCATCGATAATGATTATTAAAGGAGAAACTCACCAAGAGTAGCTCTGTACACTGCTCATACCATAAACAGTCTGCACCTGATCCCATCAGGTCTCCTTGCCTCTCCTATAAGTATTACCTTTTCTTTCCGTCACTTATTCTTCCCGCGCCGCCGTTACGACTCGATATTCCACCATTTCTTTTTCTTTTCTCAGTGTTACCAGGATGTAAAAAAGCGAATGACAGTTACCTGTATTATTGGTCCGTATCGCGCATCATCGCGACACTCGGCAAGGCAAAGAAAATGTTACAAGACGGTTAACAGGTGACGCGTCCATTCCGCTATCTTCTCTCTGGCTTTAATGGCAGCGTCTCTCTTCTCATTTTTGCTAGTACTTTCGATTACTGAACCTTCAACAAAGTCTGTAGGAGTAGGGCAAGTATCTTCTACAGGAGTCAATAGATTTTCTTGTAATGATAATGATTCATCACTAGGAATGGTCCCTGGATTAATGTTATCAATTATTTGATCCGGAGGTATATTCGGGCTTCTTGTGTCCGGTACAGGCACTTGAGGCATTTCATTGACATTACTGGAGTCTAAAGTATTTTCCACTCTCACTACTCTATTTTCTTCCTGATTGACCATTTCAGGCAGTTCTTTATTTGGTATATATGTTTCTTCAACATCGTCTGCTTCTAACGGGTATAGGTGGCCAAGAGATCGTGTGAATTCCGTAACATTAACTTTGACTCTAGCGACTCTTACAACACCATCTTGGCCCTTAATCAGAGAGACAATTTTTCCCACTTTCCAATTTGTCCTATTCTTGGAGTCATCTCTGATTTGAACTATATCTCCTATTTCAGGTACCCTTTTAGATTTAATTCTTGTTTGTTTGTGTGTGTGGAAGGATCTCTCTCTGAGACTCGGCAGGTATTGGTTAATAAACATTCTTTTATATTCCTCAAGAATCATTTGACCTCTTCTCCAGCTTTGCACTAGGTCAACCTTTGTGTTTGTCAGTTGTTGATTTGTCTGTAAATCTGTGTTTAAATCTAAGCACTGTCCAAGGGTCAAGAAGTCGGCTGGCTTCAGTACTTCTTCTGGATCCGCACCTACTGCAGTCAACGGTCTAGTGTTAAGCACTGATTCCACCTCTTTAAGGACCGTTGTCATTTGGTTCTCTGTCAACAGATGCTTGTCCAAAGTGCGTTTCAAGCAGTGCTTAACTAAGGCTACTAGTCGTTCATAAAAACCTCCCTGCCAAGGTGCCAGCTGAGCTATGAATTTCCATTTAATACCTTTATTCATACAGTAGTCTGACGACAGGACTTCACTGGTCAATTTAAATTGAAGTGCGTTATCAGAGATTATGGTGTCCGGTATGCCTCTAATAGCTGTGAATCTCCTAATGGCTAGTAAGCACTCCTTCGCTGATAAGTCTTTAACTAATTCTAGATGCAAAGCTCGTACTGCTAAACATGTTAATAGACATATCCACCTTTTTTCTTTTCCTTTCTCTGTCTCTACTAGGACAGGTCCTAAATAGTCTAAGCCGGTATAATGGAAAGGTGAGCTATAATTTACTCTTGCACTTGGTAGCTCCGGTGCTGGTGGTAACTGAAAAGGGCCTCCACCATACTTCACGCATTGTGGGCACCTTCTAATAACTTTCTGTACTTGAGCACGTCCCTGGGGTATCCAATATTTTTCTCTTATAATACTCAACGTGTGGGGCACACCTACATGATAATTTTCTTCATGTGTCCTTTTAATAATCTGGGTTGCCAAAGGGGATTGTTTTGGGATCACTATTGGATACTTCTTATCATATGGTAAATTTGCTTGCCCAAAACGTCCTTTGCTCCTCAATACTCCATCTACGTCGCGGAATATTCCTAAATCTAACGACAGATTAGTTCTTTTTCCCATGACTTCGTTTGGAAGGTATTCTTTCTGAATCCTCTTAATGTTTTCTGTAGTGATATCATTTCCAGGTGTTTTATCAATATTTGAAGGTTCCTCATTCAATTGCTCGGTGAGTTCTTGCTCTTCTGTTGTGAGGGCTAATTCTTCACTTTCATAACCCTTCGAAGTCATCTCTGGACCATCAACTATCTCTAGAGCCCTCCCAACCAGGCAAAGCTCTTTATTAGTTTGGGTGTCATTAGGCCAATGTTTTTCATCTTTGGTAAGGAAATTTGGTCCATAAAACCACAACTCTTGTTTCTTTTGCCATAACTCTGGTCTAGTTGCTATATCTGCCGGGTTATTTTTTGTATCCACATATCGTAGCTCTATCCCCAGAGTACGACTGGTTTGTTTTATTTCATTAACGCGTCTTGCGACAAATGGAGGCAGTAACTTGCTTGTCTTCATCCATGCCAAGACAACTTGGCTGTCAGACCATAGATACAACCTTGAAAGCTTTATATCTATATGATCATGTATATATTTCATTAACCTGCTTCCAATCAAGAAGGATAACAATTCCAGTCTTGGGATTTTCAAATCATTTTTGTCTTCTATTGGTGTGATCCTCGTCTTAGACATTAGGAAAGTGACTGCCGTTTTGTCTTCGCCTATTAATCTCAAATACACAATTGCTGCATATGAATTCATAGACGCATCTGTAAAACCATGTAATTCATATCGTATGATCTTTCCTGTCTGTTTGCATGTATCTCCAACATATCTTTGTACTTCTATGTCTTTTATAGCAGCTAGATTTTTGACTATGTTTTCCCATAACATCTGCATATCATCTGGCAGTGTATCTTCCCATTTCAGTTTTCTTTTGCAGAGTTCCTGGAATAATAGCTTACCAGGAAGTATTAGAGGTGATGCAAAACCGCAGGGGTCATATAAACGTGCTAATACTTTGAGCACTCCTTTCTTCGTGATTCCTCTTGACTCAGTGATAAAAACTTCTGGATCTATATTGAGTTGTAGGGTGTCATTCTTTATATTCCATAATAAGCCGAGAATCTTCATTTTATCTGTCCGTTTTTCTCTCTGAGTTAAAGGAATTTGCTCAATAAAGTCTGTGTCATTAGACATCCAGTCTCTAATATTCATACCTAGTCCCTGGAATACGCGGTTTGTGTCCTTGTACAATTGTAGAGCTTCCTTGTTGGAATCAGCTGATGTTACCAAATTATCTACATAACATCTGTCCGCTATTTTTGATAATAAGGAATTTTCTGTCTTTGAAATATGATGTCTGATGGTCGCTGTCAATAAAAAAGGACTGGATATAATTCCAAATGGGACACGACAAAAACGATATTGTACTATATTGTCTTCTGTTACTTCCTTCGAGGGATCTTTCACCCAAAGAAATCTAGTAACATCTCTATCTACTGTTTGAAGTCCCACTTGGAGAAAAGCTCTCTCCACATCAGCCGTTATGCCTATTTTTCCTGTTCTGAAATTAAAAATTAGTCCCGTAAGATCTTCTAACATAGATGGGCCACCATACAGACATTCATTAAGGCTTTTTTCATTTTTAATTTTTGATGAGGCGTCATAGACTATACGCCCTCTCTTTCCCTTTTGATTTACAATGTGATGAGGCAAGAAATGAACAGGATGTGTAATTTTGTGAAAAGGTGAAGGCTGGACTATCTCAATCACCTTAGCTTCTAACTGTTCTTTTAGGATTTCTTTATAGTTGTCGAGAGTTTCTTCATCAGAACGTTTTAATAAGCTTTTCAACCTTCCAAGAGCGAGTCCGTAATTTGTA
The DNA here is from genome assembly GCA_932294315.1 of Epinotia nisella. Lineage (NCBI taxonomy): Eukaryota > Metazoa > Arthropoda > Insecta > Lepidoptera > Tortricidae > Epinotia > Epinotia nisella. Next base: position 9,468,498 of record OW028698.1, on the reverse strand, counting down.
GGCAATTCCGGAGGGTATTGTATCCATGGCCATTTAACTTCATATCTTCCTTCATGGTACTTGACATTTTCGTTAAAATGGTGAACTACTTCTTCTTCCTTTGTTGTCTTCGGTGAGTCCGTGATGCCAATACTCTCCAGCGTCCATAAGAACTTCACATCTATGTTACGGAGGGGAAGATCTGGCTCGGAGAAGTAAGGACAATTAGAATCATGGCAACTGCAATATGTCACAACTGACAGCACATCTTCGTTTTTATTATTGAAAGCCTTATCGAAGCCTCCAGTCAGCCAACCAAAATCTGAATTAATCACATATAAATCATCTTTTATTTTTAACAGATCGTTTCTAAGAAATGAAAAATACAAATCGTTACCAATCAACAAGTCAACTCCTTGACCAACGGATTCATCATCCGCAGTAATATCTATTTTGGGATGATCAATTTTGACAACTGGGACGTGATCCGTTATATGTGGTACAATATTTACTTTTATTTTCTTCTCAATTTGTCTCTTTGTTAAAACAGTTACTTCTGCGGATGAACTTTTAATTGTATAAGGTTTATTGGATCCAAATGTGTAGACAATTAAATCAACTTCATTGTCTTTTTTTATTTCAAGGTCTTTTGCTAATCTGTTGGTGATATATGACCTCATGCTTCCACAATCCATGAGTAATCTACATGTCAGGTGTTTGTTGTGCTGGCCCGCTATCTGTGTTACTGCAGTCTGTAAAAAATTGCACGCTTGGTTACATATGTTAACTGACGTTTCTAACATAGGAACAGGTTCTATATCTATTTTACCTTTCTTAGTTTTCTGCGGGCACAAAGCTCTGTTGTGTAATTTATTACAGTGATGACATTTCCTTTTGCTGAAGCATTTAGAGGCTCTATGGCCATTCTTGAAACATAAGAAGCACCTTTGTTGCAGTCTACTTATCCTTTCTTTGATTGTTTTATATTCATTACAATCATCATTGTAATGTCCTGTTTTGCCACAGAAAATGCATGAAATTTTCGGCCGTTTAGACTTAAATGTGTTAGTCCTGTCAAATAGCCTCTTGCGTTTTGCTGGTCTTTCTCTTGTAACTTTAAGTAGGGCTGATGTAGATCCTGACGTTGAAGCAGCTGTTGATGTAGATCCAGGTGTTGAAGCAGTTGTGGATGTTTGTAGTGTTTGTGGTGTCTGTATATTTATACTTTCCATGGCAGTTATGACCTTATCTAGTGCTTTCTTTATGTTGTCTGTATTCTCTTCTTCCGCAATCAATATTTTAACCTGATACAAAACCGTTTCTGGAAACTTATCTAATATAATTCCTCGCAAATAGCTTGCTTCTGTGTTTTCTCCGTATGCAGATAACACCCGTAGGTGAGTATCTATGTTGTTCAATATTCTACGGCATTCAGTAGTAGATTGGGCTTTTTCAAGATTCAATAGTGCTTTGTTGTGAGCATCTATTACGTTATTTGTCTTCCCGAACCTATTTTTTAGAATTAAAGTAGCGACCTCATAATTCTGGTTAGTCGTCTCCAAGCCTTCAATTGCTTGGAGTGCCGGACCCTCTAAAGATCCTACTAAATATGATAACTTCTCCACGTCCGCTATATTTTTACTATCTACGTTGGCCACGAATCTGTCCCAAAATGAATTCCATTTCAAAATGTCTCCATTGAATTTGACCAAGTCTAATTTGGGTAGTTTAGTTTTATTTTGGGTGTTGTTCTCTTCGGAATAAATTTTGAACACTATTTCCATCTTCGTCATAGCGTCCTCTGCTCGGATTTGTAGTTCATCACATTCTTGATAAAATTCTATCTGTGGGTTTGGCACGTGAGTTACGTATTTATCTAATTGTACTTGAAATTGAGCTAATTTACTCTTAAGATCGATTTTATTTACAACTAATTGTTGTTGTTGTACTCCTACTCCTGTTTCGACTTTGTTCAGTAAATCTACCGTTAATTTTACAGTTTCTTTTAGTCTTTCTAGGCGCGAGCGCAACGCTGTAGAAAGAATTTCTTCCATCTTGCAACCTGTAATTTCCACTACGCTATACTATTTTGCAATATGGTAAATTGTAAGAGTATTTTAAGAATCGCCGTTATAGAACAAAGTTACGTTAAATTATGATTGAAATAACAATTATGATTTTAGTCGAAAACAAATGGCGTCTTTGTTTATTTGCAAACAACTACAATGGCGTACGCCGGTAAGGCTTAGTTGATATTATTTCATTGATTCGAACGGCATCCCTTAATACTCAATTTCTCTTGATATAATTATCAAACTTTTACCTTAACAGTCGTATCCTCTTTAGCACTCACTTTCTTTTAAATTAGTAACTTACGAAAACACAATTAACACGCCACTTTGCACTTGCTAAATATTTTCCAAACACGACAAGACAAGACAAACTTTTTATTCTTTTTCGCAACAACTTCAATACGCACAGTGGCATCTAGGTATTTGGCCACAGACGGAATTCTCGTCGGACCAAAACCAACTTATCAAATAATTAACGTAGACGCAAAACATAACAATAATAAAACAAAAACACGTTAATAAAACCACAATATTGTTTAAATTCTTTATTAAGTCTACACAGTTTTCATAAAAAATGTTATCTTAGTGTAAAAATCTTCGTTCAAATGAGCAATCGAGTACTTAAATCGAATGAATCGATGACGCACATAAATCAATTAAACCGATAATGACTGGAATAAATACGAAATAAATAAATAGACGCTGAATGTTTATCTCAGGTATAAACAGTAAATTACTTTAAATGCCATAATATAATAACAATGACAATATTCGGCAATATTATCGATGCAACAAAATTCTGGACTCTAATTCCATAGGCAATAACTACCAATCTCATGCTCTCACAATACTCTACAGAGACTACCCAACCGAAAAAAAAATGTATCTTCATACATATTTCGGCCTGTCATTAAATTTTAATCATTAGAGCTTGTTCAGAAATAGAAGAGCTGCGGAATGCATTGGGCCCCATACACCCCACAACTCCTCTACCTCACTCACTCACTTCAGCTCTTTTTCTTTCATTTGCTTGTGATGTATTTCAATTTTTTAGCACCTCCACCAAACTATGTCGCGGAGATAATAGATTTAATATCAAATGTAATATTCATATACATATTTACAACGACATAGGAACACACAATAATTATAGTATGAAAGTAACCCGAGAAAGCAAGCTTATCAATTACTTATTGTCTTACTAAAGTCTCTACTACAACAATTGCATCATTTCTCTCTCTCTCACTGATAACCAGATACACACTCTGGTGACGGAGGACATATACTATCTCAGTCCTCCTCTGGTAACCTCTCTTGGTCATGCTTGACACTCTGCCTTGGCCTAGCATGACCCATACTATGAGCATGGTGGCGGGAACCTCTTGTTCCCTGACGGGCCTCCAACCATCCCCAAATAGCTCGCCTCTTCCTCCATATCACACCATGCTCCTCGATAGGTTACCCTCTAATTACTCTCATAACTCAGTCCTGGCTTCGGGCCTTACGCTAAGCTTGACGCCAGCTGCCTGACAGCCCTATACATGATGCCTCTGACCAGATACCTTAGGCCAGGAACTAAACTGTACATAAGTCTTATGAAAGCTCGCTATCCCAACATTACCGTCACACCATCGATAATGATTATTAAAGGGGAAACTCACCAAGAGTAGCTCTGTACACTGCTCATACCATAAACAGTCTGCACCTGATCCCATCAGGTCTCCTTGCCTCTCCTATAAGTATTACCTTTTCTTTCCGTCACTTATTCTTCCCGCGCCGCCGTTACGACTCGATATTCCACCATTTCTTTTTCTTTTCTCAGTGTTACCAGGATGTAAAAAAGCGAATGACAGTTACCTGTATTATTGGTCCGTATCGCGCATCATCGCGACAACCCCCTTTGAACCCTAATCTTTAAGATTTTTATAGCTTAAAACCTATCCGGCGATTCTCTCGACAGATTAGTAAAGTTTGCATCAAAATCCGTTCAGCCGTTTTCACGTGATGCCCGGACAAATAAACAGACAAACAGATAAACAGATAAACAGATAAACAGACAAAAATTCTAAAAACTGTTGGAACGTGTTCTGTTATCAATTCTAAGTATTCCCAGCCAATTTTTTTTCGTTTATCTTCCATGTACAGACTTTCGTTCGACCCTCTTCAGCTTTATTATATGTACTAGCTTCTGCCCGCGACTTCGTACGCGTATACATTATGGGTTACATGATATTCTTATGTTTAACCATACACCTACTGCTGAAACATTAGATTATTAAATAAATTATGCGTGTAACAGTTCAAATTCTCTTCGAATCTAAGTAAACACCCTCATACATTTTGTCGTCAATAATATTTCATTTAATTGATTTACTTAATCATTATTGCAAACAAAGTACCTAAGTACTTATAGAAGAAGAAGAAGTAGGTACTAAAGCCGGAACTTAAATATTAGATTTCATAATTGAAACAAATGGCCCGAGAGCGAGCCCCCACGGATACTCTATATCTCCGGGTGTCTTGCAAGTGACCCCTGAGGGCCAAAGTCCCGAAGGTAAACTGAGAGGTAAGCGATGCCGAAGGCTGAGCTTTGCGTAGGAATGAAAGGCCTAACGTACCCTTTTAGACAGCGCTCCATATGCGAGCCAGAGCGTCGAAGGCCTGAGGGCGAGACTCCACGGATACTTACTATCCACAGGTATCTTGCAAGCGATACCTGAGGCTTAAGTCCCAAAGCGAGAGGTGAGGCAAGCGAGGCCGAAGGCCGAGCTCTTCATAGGAATTAAAGGCCTAAACCAACCCTTCAAAGAGCGGTGTCAATGCGAGCCCGAGGGCCGAAGGCCCGAGGGCGAGCCTTCACGGACACTTACTATCCCCAGGTGTCTTGCAAGCGAAACTGGAGACCAAAGTCCCGTAAGTGAGCGGCGAGGCAAGCGAGACCAAAGGCCGAGCTTTTAGTTGGAATGAAAGGCCCAAAAAACCGTTTTAGAGAGCGCTTCCTATGCGAACCCGAGGACTGAAGGCCCGAGGGCGAGCACATTGACCATCTCCAAGTGTCTTGTAACTTATAAACAAGTTGTAGGTGCGTATATCAGAGTTGAGGTTACACACAACAACATGGCGTGTACCTCAAGACAGCGGGTTTTTAAAATTAGTGTTCTTTTTCATTATTCGTGCCGATAGCAAGTTCAACAGCAAACTGCTAAATTGATTTAAAGTTTCTTCGAGGTCTTAAGTACTAATTGTATGTAAGAAATATACACTCACCGGCAGAAAATTTGGCCCAAAAACTTTTCGTGATTTCAAACTATAAATTGAACAAATTAAATAATATTTTTCTGCATAGTAAACTTGTTCTAATTTGGGCCAAATTTTCTGCCGGTGAGTATATCTGATTTAATTAAAAACAGATCGTTATGTTACGTTTATAATTTTAAACCCGTAATAATATAAGCAACATTATCAGATGAAGATATATCGAGTGTCTAGTTTGTTAAAGCATATTTATATGTTTCTTCTGGCTGCTTTATCTAGTTTTCGAAAATCTATAAAATCGTGCAGTAAAATGACGTAGACTCTTTCGTTCTCTCCGTCCCTTTTGCAATAAGTACTCTATGTAGTTGTGTGTGTAATGTAGCGTGTAGACCTGAGTATATGGTTTTAATTTTTACTCGATAGCTCCACGCGTTCCCAAGATAAAGGGTCTTGACAGACAGACAGACAGACGGACAAGAAAGTGATCCTATAAGAGTTCCGTTTTTTTTCCTTTTGAGGTACGGAACCCTAAAACAACTAGATGCAAAAAATTCTTCGGGTTCGCGTCACGTCGGAAACACGGTTTTTAAAGGGGCACTTTAAGTAGACACTCTACGCCTTAACCTTTTACGATAGTCCGGTTAAAAGGACACCTACTAAATACACGCAAAAACACGCTAATATACTACGTTTGGATGGTTTTGCTTAACTATGCAAAAACTGAACGGATTTTGATGAAATTTGGCACATCTAAATAGTTTATAACCTGGATCAAATCATAGGAGTTATTATATTACCACAAAAGGACTTATTTACCATATGTATTTTTACTCCAAAAACCATCCCCCAAATGGAAGACATCGGGTATGGAGGTTTATTCGGAGGCTCACGCGGACGGAGTCGCGAGCAAACGATGTATCAGTAGAAATCAGTTGCCGGATGTATGTAGGCAGGCACAGTCACCATCAGATATATTGGAGCGGCCAAAGTGCTTACAAATGTCTGAACACGTCTCTAATGCCTCGATAATAAAAACCAAGGACATTGGGCTTAAGTATTAAATTCTTGCATAGAAAATTATTTTGAACAAGATCGGTTCAAAGGTTTTCGAGATATTGCTGAAAAACTGCCTTCCCTATAGAAAAGGACGTAAGTGCCGTAAGATTTCTGATACGACCTTTTTAATCCGCACGGAACCCTTCGTTGTGCGTGGTCCGACACGCACTTGGCCGGTTTTTTGGGTTTAAAATAGTCAGCACAAGTTTTGGCTCATAATACATTTAGTTTTAATGTTTGAAAAATTGTACAAAAAGTGAAAACTAGTATCATGCTGAGCTGGGTCCATTTTGTGACTGGGCCTACACCATCTTAATGTCCTAATCATTTAATTTTGTGAGTAACTTATTAATTATTATGAACTGTGTTAGTCACGAATAAATGTTCGAATCTGTATATTTCAAGTTCGAAATTCTCCTTTTAAAGAGTGAGTGAGACAGAAGACAATAGGGAGATTTTCCGTAGAGCGACGCTTGGGTTCATGTGCTTCATTAGTACATACACCCGAGCGAAGCCAGAGCGCACAGCTAGTTATTATTGTTAAAATGACTCACCCGAGAGTTTCAAAGCCATGGCTGAGGTTTTTTTCTTTCTTTGAAGAAGGAGGAGTCAGTTGCGGACGGCGGCGGGAGTCGGCTGCGGCGCGAGTTGCGATGAGCGGGGACGGCGGCTCGGCGGCTGGAAATCAGAAACGACTAGGTTGTAGACAATTTTCTATAAATGGCTTTTTTCTGAAGATTTGTGTATACATGCTGTACCTACTTTAACGTGACTTATTTTAATCACCTGTAACTGAAGATTTCACGGTCATGTAGTTGAAAAACTTTTTAATTTGGTACCTAATTGGTCAAAAAAAATATGGAAACAATTTTATCCATGAAATTAGCTGTCAGTTATAAGTACAGTCACGAGCGTTAATTTGGGACCCACCTAAGGTGGAATATCGTATAGCAAACTGAAGACATTTAAAGCTAATATTTTAAAGGAGTGTCAATGTTTGCCATGCTGACAACTTACATCACTATAAGTGACTAGGGGAAACCGCTCAGTGACGTCAACCGGGCGGAACGAGTCAAACGATCATTTCCGATTTTTTTCGGCTAATTGTCACCCGTGTTAGAGGCCCTGTCTTCTCTCCGGCCATATTTGTTATTTGAAAATAGTATTTTGTGAAAATGACAGTTTTCAATAAATTTTCTTGTCTGACACTGACACACAATGACACATGTTCGTAATTAGAAAACTGTAATGATAGCTTTTGGCAAAGACGTTATCAATTCAAGGGCCCATTCAATAAGACATTTAGTTGTGTCATCTTGACACTTCACAATTATTATTGAACTGAAGTTTTCGACCTTATTGCATTGTAAATAAATGTTCTAACAACATTTGAAGGAAATGGGTCCCAAATTAACGCTCGTGACTGTACCCATTACGTCGCTATGCATTGCGTGTTACAAGCATGCGGTTTTTTTTTAAATTTGCAGCCTTTTAGGGTTCCGTACCTCAAAATGAAAAAACGAAACGGTTTGTCTGTATGTCTGTCTGTCAAGTCCTTTATCTAGGGAACGCGTGGAGGTATCGAGTTGAAATTAAAACCATATACTAAAGTCTATAGTCCCTTGAAGCTGTGAAAAAATCAAACTTATAAGTTAACGTTAAAAAAAAGACACAACCGTTTAATGCCGCAAAAAACGTTTATTTCGACACTCAAGGGAATCAAAAATTATGGGGTAGGTACTTTCCGTTGACCTAGAACCATCACATTTGGTAAGTAATATCGTCTTATACTACAAGTACAAGTACAGGGAAAAATCATCTGAAAACATATACATTTGTAATTTTGTACGGAACCCTCGGTGGGCGAGTCCGACTCGCACTTGTCTGGTTTTTTTTGTGACATGACTCCCTGGTCAGAATCTAGTGAATAGGAGTTTAGGTGTTATATTTTCGTATGCCAAAAGAAGACATTTAAATTAAATAAACACAACAAGTAAAGTAGGTTGAGTTACCTACTAACATAATGCTTATTGTAAAAAAAACAAGTAGGTAGAAAGAAACAGGTTTGGAAAACGATCAGTTTCTCTCTGTACCACAGGGAATCCTAGCTCAGGACACAACGACTTGTATTTATTATGTAACATGTTTTTGTAAATAAATATTTCATGTCATTTCAATTTATCAACACGTGGGAATCTGAAATAGTAGAAAAATAATCAATAGGGGAAATATATTAATCAAATCGACTAATTAAGAAAAATAAAAAAATGGAATTCTGCTACAAGGAATAAACTAGTTTGGGGAACCGATCTAACCGCTCGAGCTGGGTCCATTTCATGACACGGCCTATGCCATCTTATTTCCTACTTATACAATTTTGTGTGTAACTTACTAGTTTGTTCGTAGAAGAAGAGAGAAGAGTTGCAGGAGCGGGCTGTCGCCGGGAGCAGGCTGCAGCGACGGACGACGGCGGGAGTCGGCTGTGGCGCGAGTTGCGATGAGCGGGGACGGCGGCTCGGCTGATTGAAATCAGGACAGCAAAACATTATCAAAAACTCTTTTTTCTCTAAACATTTGTATGTACAGTCGAGTTCATAAATATATGTACGTTCCCAAAGGTTCAATCATATCCGAGCAACCTTATGCCCTTGAAAATAAAGTCACGTTCACATGTTTTTGATCACTTCCTGTTCCGAGCACTGTGCTGGAATGCCACGAATTAAACCCATACGAGTAACTGTAAACGATGGATTAAATGCCGTCAAATTCTCAGCTTCCAGCCGAGAGTCATTCAGAAAAACATTAGCGTCATCAAATTTTGAGAATGCCATAGATATCCGGGTCCTGCCAATATTCACTTGAGGTTCCTTCTCCATCTCCATATTACAGTAAAGGAAACTTACCTAATCCAATGCTAATGTATACACTAACTACAAAAAAAAATGAAACTATATACAAAAAACTATATACAAATTAACACTTTTCTGATCAACAAAAAAATTATAAATAAAAGTATGAGGAAAAAACCCAAACCGCCACGTTCCACGCTTTCCGCGCCTTTCCACCCACAATACTGCAAAGACTACAATTATACATACTGCAATACTGTTTAATAACAAAACGTAAAATAATATTTCGTCATTTGACATAAGAAATTCAGCTGACAGAACCTCAACAAGACCTACCTAGACCTCAGTATATATATATTTCTCTATGAAGACCTATATCGCGGCCTAGTGCAAAGAGAATATAACCACTACGTTTAGCCTAGTGGCCAGAACGTATATTTGCAGGTTGAACGTATACGAGGTTTTACTATGTGCTCTGTACTGTACCAATACAACGTAGGTTCCTAGGGAGAGTGCTTAGGAGAGCCACCACAAGGCCAAACAGAAAACAATCATAGCTGGTGCGGGATATGATAACAACCCAGAAATAAAGAAAACGGACAAATGTTACTCTTATCGTATATAAATGTATACCTATTAGTTACATAAATTTGATTAGGATACTTTTATTTAATTTATGTGACTTGGTTCTTAAGAGTTGCTTACTTGAAATCGTTTTCAACAAATAACTAAAATTAAAAACTAGGTACACGCATTTTGAGAAAAAAGGAATACTAATGCGTCTCGACATAGGGACAGGGAATCAAATGAGTCAAAAACAGATAAAAAATGGACTTACATACTTGTTTTCAATGTTTAGTAGCGGCGCGGGAGCGGAGAGCAGACGACAGAGTGCGGAAAGGCCGGCGCGCGACGCTATTTATGCCGCCAGCTTTAGTGATAAGACTGATAAGATAACACACTCTGCCTTCCACTCCAGTGCGCGCCCCCGCCTCCCGCCACTTGCCCACGTGCGCTCGCGCAACGCGCGGCCGGGCCACTGTCTCGCCGGGGTTTTGACCCCAAGCGATTCCTGTTTATTTTTAGGGTTCCGTACCTCAAAAGGAAAAAAACGAACCCTTATAGGATCACTCGTGCGTCTGTCTGTCCGTCTGTCACAGCCGATTTGCTCCGAAACTACTGGACCGATTGAGTTGAAATTTGGTAAACATATGTAAATTGGTGACCCAAAGATGGACGCGTAAAGTAAATTATTAAATTCTGAACAAAGTGGCCCAGTTTTGGGGGGTAAACTGGAAAATTTAAAAAAAAAGTTTCGCTAACTGTATTATGTGACATATCAAATGAAAGGTTGTTGTAAGCATCTCAGATTTAAAAAAAATATATAATTTTAGCAAAAGCAGATTTGAAGTGATTTAGGAAAAAGACGAAAATTTACCATCCCCCCCCCCTTATATTCAAAACTACTAAGCTTAAAATTCTAAAAAAAATAATGGAAAATAATTCCTTGCCCTAAAGACTACAGGAAAACCTATAAAAAGTTTGAGTATTCAAAGTAACGGGAAAATTCTCTATATGTTTGTGTATTTTGTATGGAGCGCCTGATGCTTAGAGCATAGCAACTACCACTTGCTTCTGAAATTACGTAGGCACCATAATAAAACTTTAGGCGTCAACATGGTCAGCACTATGGGCTGCTGACAGTAAGTTGAAGTTCTATGAATTGCAAAGGAATATTCCGTCTACTTTATCGGTTACCTTGGTTCTGCTGCGGATAGCCTCATTTCTGATGCGATCACGCAGAGAAACTCCTAACATAGCCCTCTCCTTTGCCCTTTGGGTGACTTTGAGCCTTCTTATTCCTCCGAATTGCTAAACTTAAGTGGCAGTGGGCGGGGCACATTGCACGTAGAACCGATGGCCGATGGGGCGGAAAGGTTCTCGAGTGGCGACCACGTACCGGAAGGCGCGGCGTGGGTAGGCCCCCCACAAGGTGGACTGATGACCTGATAAAGGTCGCGGGAGTCCGCTGGATGCGGGTGGCGCAGGACCGGTCAATTTGGAGCTCTCTGGGGGAGGCCTATGTCCAGCAGTGGACGTCTTTCGGCTGATATGATGATGATGATTCCGTCTACTCCCTGGTTTTTAAAATATAATTTCAAAAAAAGTGTAACTAGCTGTATCATACGCCTCAGGTTGGGACATGTGTGCTCCCCTGAATTTCTATGCAAAATTAAAGTTAAAAATAATGCGGAATGTCTGTGCGGTTATGGTGTGGGTTCAATTGATCACATTTTCTTTGAGTGTCCTACATCTCTCTTCTGTCTCTATGATCTGCTAATAAAACTTAAAGTTCAACTCCCTGCTAATGTTAAAACTCTCTTGGCAAGTTTTGAGCCCAAAGTCACTAAGGCTTTGGCTTATTTTATTGATAAAAATAATATAAAACTATAAATATTTATGAATAGGTATAAGCGTTCCTTTACCCAATATCATTATTATTATATTTTTAGCAATAAAATACACACGGATCAAAATTAACAATTATAATCGCTTTTTCTACAAATATTAAATGAATTTACATCCAATCAACGATTCTACGATAATATCAACGTTCAAACAATCCAAGTCCTACCAGCAAACATGACAAAGTGAAATCCAGGCTATTCCCGCGTTAAATGGCAGCTAATGTCAACCGGGCCGTTTAATGCGTTGTTAAAAACGTAGGCGATGCTGAAGCTCAGATCCAACAATATATATATATATATATATACGTATGACTAGTCCCTGGGCAAAATTATTAGGTGCACTCCACAGATCCGTAAAGCCAAATCTCCCCCCACTTGACATTGGCAAAGTGCCTAAGCAGCAAAAAGCCACTGAAAACGGGAAAAAAAAACTAGGTTATACCTATACGGCAAGTTTCACTCACTTCCCTTTGGTTATTTCATTTAGCATAAAAACGTCCATGTCCATGATCTCATGGTCTCGAAAAGTATGAAAATTTTACGTGTCTTGGGACACTTTTACCAAGACTCCGTTGTCCGTCCGTCCGTCTGTCACCGGACTGTATCTCATGAACCGTGATAGTTAGACAGTTAAAACTTTCACAAATGATGTATTTTTGTTGCTGCTATAATAACAAATACTAAAATACCAGCCAAGTGCGAGTCGGACTGGGGCTGCCATACAACAGACATGATTTTTATGCTATTTTTATAGATGGACGGTACGGACCCTTCGTGCGCGAGTCCGACTCGCACTTGGCCGGTTTTTTGTTATTATTACTAGCATATAGTTAACTTAACATTTTACTTTACTTTTTTTAGTTTAAATAATTTTTCAAATATTTAATCCTATTTTTTAAATATAATATTTAATGTTGCATTCTCCAAATCATGTTTTATTTAATAATCCTCAAATAACCATGTGTTTGAAAAAAAACGATAAAAAAAACAAGTTATGGACTAAATAATTAATTACTAAGGCGCGCAGCCCACCGCGCACGGGGGCGTTTCCTGTAAAACCACACAATTTCAGAACGAATGACGCAGCCAATAGAGTTGAATTTCTGTGTGCTCACAAACTTGACTCACATATTATTGTCATTATATCCCATGTAACTGTTTTGTTATCTATATTCGGCGACTGCAGACCTAGCACATTTTGCGAGGCTCCATTTACCAGATTTAAGTATGTACAGTCGAGGTCAAAGATATCTTTACAATGGGGAATGGATAAAAATTTTAGAAATGCCTGATTATTTTTTTGGTGATAGGGATAACCTTCCTTAGCACCAGAAAAATGTTTCAGATTTTACAGCTGCGACAATTATTTTTGAAAAATATAAACAGTTTCCTCATTTACGTTTTGGGTCAAGAACGGTAAATAGGTAGACATCTTTGATCTGTCTCATATTACAAAAAACTATCTTAAATATCTGTGGTAAACTGACACTGGTAATGACCAATATAGCTGCTGCAAGTGTCAATATCATTGCCAGTGTCAGTTTAGCACACATATTTCATATATTTTTTATATCCACGAATATAAGAGAAGAGAAAATGGCTACTGCGGGGTCATTTTTACCAGTGTTGACGGAAACGGGAAATTTTAGTAATTGGAAATTTAGAATTAAAATATTACTAGATGAAAAACAACTAGGACATGTGTTGCAAGAGGAACCTACGACTAAAGAAAAATTAGAAGCATTCACCAAAGACGATTCGCGAGCAAAGTCGATATTAGTACAATGTCTGAGTGATAAGTACATTGACATAATAAGAAAAGGAAAAACGACAAAAGAAATGCTATCATCGCTAGAAGAAATATTTGAAAGGAAAACTGTATGCAATAGATTATATTTGAAAAAAAGATTAGTTACGCTAAGATACGAAAACGAATGAGATCTTCAACAATATTTCCTAAAGTTCGATAGCTTATTAAGCGAGCTAGCCGCAATAAACGTGACGGTCGATCCAGAAAACCACGCTCTGCTACCATGTTGAGTATATCCTTGGTAGGGAGTATACGGAAAGGCTTAAACTTGTATAAATAACTTATTTATTCAGGAACACAACACATTTCAATAGCACTCAAATATAAGTATCAAACACAGACGCTATGACAACGGCGGAATCGATATTGTGCCCCAGACAAGTAGACACTAGATGTAGGTAATACATCTCAACAACAGTTTCATCTTTTCACTTAATGCGCCAAAGTTCTGTTTACCATAGAAACATTTACACACATTGTGACATAATAGGTTTACATTGCATGTTACAAAATAAGATTTCCTGTCAATGTGTGACGGATTAATCCGCCTGGGGCGTTAGAGCTATGGTGCGGATATATCCGCGCGCCATTGGCTTCACAAAGGTTTAAAACTCAAGTTAACGTTTTCGACGTCGTGTCAAAGACAAAGGTAACTGAGACGCCGCGTCACCGAAGTGTCAAAACATAACTTGAACTTTATGCATGTCCATGTTGCTCCGTGATCTGTGACGGATTAATCCGCCTGGGGCGTTAGAGCTATGGTGCGGATATATCCGCGCACGATTGGCTTCACAAAGGTTTAAAACTCAAGGAATCATCCTCTTACTTAAATTTCCGATCTGTTAGAATAACATATATGTATAGAACCCGTCAAATGACAGATAGTCAGACATGGCAAAAGTATAAGGGTATATAAAAAGATTTTTATGAATTCCTGGGTTCGAATCCCGGTAAGGGCATTTATTTGTGTGATGAGCACGAATATTCGTTCCTGAGTCATGGATGTTTTCTATGTATTTAAGTATGTATTTATCTATATAAGTATGTTTATCGTCGTCTAGTACCTATAGTACAAGCTTCGCTTAGTTTGGGACTAGGTCGATTTGTGTAAGATTGTCCGCAAATATTTATTTATTTATTTAATTCCTCCTTATTTTGAAGTTGGTTATAGAGCCGAAATTGATATGATAACAAAAATAAGACGCAAATGATGAAATGATGGAAACCAAACCATGACAATTCAATGTCATTATTCAAATTAAGAACAGTTCAGTCAACCTGTAAAGATATTTATGTAGCAATAGGCGTAAGTAAAAGAAAAGTACGCTTGAACGTAAAGCTTCAAGTGCCACTGCTAATGTAAACAAATGTAGGGCACATTGACAGGAAATCTTATTTTGTAACATGCAATGTTAACCTATTACGTCACAATGTGTGTAAATGTTTCTATGGAAGACAGATGGTAAACAGAACTTTGGTGCATTAAGTGAAAAGATGAAACTGTCATGAACGTTGTAAGTATGTTTTTGTCATGTAGTGTGTAAACTTAATTAACTGGCCATATAGAGCTCACTTTATACTGGACAAGTCATAGCTTAACTACTAAAAAAACAAAATTAGTTGACACCTAAATGGCTCAACAATTAAAGTCTTCGACCGTGCAAGGAGTCTTCGAGCCAGCTGATTTAATAGTTATTTAAAAACGATCTGATAGAGTCATCACCATACCTCGAACAAATCATGCGGTTGACGTCAAACCACTCATAGGATGATTTCAAAAAGTATTTTCATAAACAATTACTACTTATCAATTATCAACCTGTTTAATAAAACGATATCGCCACTTGACATGAGCAGAGTAGGTACATAACATCTTTGACTGACATTGTCATTCAGTTGAACAATAAAGCGACTTCGTAATTATTTAGATTTTTCTTTACAATTTTTTCATTTAGTAGTTGTGTACATAATGTCATTAAATTTTTTTTAGTAACATATTGACTTTTATTATCAATTATCGTACTTACGTAAACAAATCTCGCAACATTTATTTTATTCACTAAGTACATCATCCTATCATTCAGATAATTCTGTATAGATTTCTTGAAATTATACGCGGTTAATCTGTTACTTCGTGCAATATGTCATACGGATGTTGCAATACAGACATCATCCTGTGTGCAAAATTAGGTACGTCATTTTTACGTCATCCGCATGATTTGTTCGAGGTATGGTCATCAGTGTAATAAAACTAAGGATGGATTGCGTTTAGGAAAAGCTCTCTTGAACTTTGAATTGAGACTAGATTCCGAAGAATGGGCGAACAAGCCAGTGGCTAAAGAAAACTAGAAGATCTGACTTCAATAAATTATATTTTACAACTCCATTCGTTTCACTCACAATTACATCATATATAATAAAAGTAACATGTTACCACAAGAATTTATTCGTGCATCCCTGAGAACTTTTAGTTTCAGTGAATTACTAGACCATCATCCACAAAACTTCGATTCTAAGTAGTCTTATATTACTCCACCCGCGGCAAATGATTAAAAAAGTAGGGGATTTGTGTCTGCTCGTATGTTAACATATTACTTGAATGTATCATACAAATTTTACTAAATACTTATAAATACTACTTATATTTCGAATTCTGCTTACAATCACACCTTATTCTAAATGGTAGACAGCTTTTCCAATATGGAAGCAGTATATTTTTTACAATAAACGTGTGCCCAGATTGTGTAAACGCCTTCAGATGTCGCACCCGTATGGTTTTATTATCATATGTGTGCGATATCTGCAGTGAGAAAATCAAGCATAGGCAGTGGGCCTTCTACACATTACTGACCCTGTGTGTCACTGAGTGTGGGATGGACTAGTGTTCAGCTGATGTGTACTTGACGTGTGTTTGTAGTGAGCTCGACTGCTTGAACGCCTTGCGGATGTTGCAGCCATATGGTTTCGTACCATATGTGCAGCATGAATCGCAAATTAGTCTGTTGAGTGTGTGGACTAGTGTTCAGCTGGGCGGTTTATACAGCTCCTGCCGCCTGCGTCTGGGAGGTGGTTTCGCCTTTATATGCACTTATTTGACGTGTGTTTGTAGTGAACCGGACTGTGTTAACGCCTTACTGATGTCGCACCCGTATGGTTTCCAACCATACGTGTGCAACATCTGCAGCAAGAAGGAGCTTTCCATACATTAGTCTTGTGCGTGGTCTAGTGTTCAGCTGGGCGGTTTATACAGCTCCTGCCGCCTGCGTCTGGGAGGTGGTCTCGACTTCATATGCACTTATTTGACGTGTGTTTGTAGTGAACCGGACTGTGTTAACGCCTTACTGATGTCGCACCCGTATGGTTTCCAACCATACGTGTGCGACATCTGCAGCAAGAAGGAACTTTCCACACATTAGTCTTGTGTGTGGTCTAGTGTTCAGCTGGGCGGTTTATACAGCTCCTGCCGCCTGCGTCTGGGAGGCGGCTTCAACTTCATGTGCACGTATTTGACGTGTGTTTGTAGGGAGCCTGATTGCGTGAACGCTTTGCTGCAGATCTGACAGACATATGGCTTCTCACCTGTGTGGACCTGGAAACAAGCATTCTGTCAATGATAAAATTAATAAGGGTCAGGGGTCAGGAAGGCCCGCGAGCTGTGTCCCGGCGAGATATCCTACCCATCTTTTTCTAATTAGAGCGCTTAGAAAGAGACAGATATTCTCCGTCCTGTGGCAGCTGTGCAGATACAGATACTCCTGGATACATTGCGACACGTATTGAAGAGTGAGAAAAGCTCCGTCTTTTTTTTGGGCTCCGTGATGATGATGATGATGATGATGGGTTCCGTACCCAACGGGTAAAAACGGGACCCTATTACTAAGACTTCGCTGTCCGTCCGTCTGTCTGTCACCAGGCTGTATCTCAAGAACCGTTATAGCTAGAGAGTTGAAATTTTCACAGATTATGTATTTCTGTTGCCGCTATAACAACAAATACTAAAAAACCGGCCAAGTGCGAGTCGGACAACATACATGATTTTTTGCCGTTTTTATAGATAATGGTACGGAACCCTTCGTGCGCGAGTCCGACTCGCACTTGGCCGGTTTTTTTTTCTTTGTCTGAGCCAGCGAACGAAAAGTGGCCCACAAAAAGGATGCACATTGCCATTATGCGGACGTATGCGGACGTGGGGGCGGGGTGTCAAAAGGATGCCAAGCAGCCGTTTAATTCTAACATGCGTATACCGGATTTTGGGCACTTTTATGGGTAGAAATTTGTAAGGAGTTCGCTTTCTATGGCTTTTTCGTTCGCTGGTCTGAGCCGTAAAATAGGGTAGAATAGAAAAATGACTAGTGGCCATAGTACGTTACCAGTTTGTGCGTGTAGATGGAAGACTGATGCAGG
Organism: Epinotia nisella; assembly: GCA_932294315.1. NCBI lineage: Eukaryota > Metazoa > Arthropoda > Insecta > Lepidoptera > Tortricidae > Epinotia > Epinotia nisella. The sequence goes on along the minus strand of OW028698.1, from coordinate 9,450,605 downwards.
AAGGTCTTGGGGCACTGCGAGCACTGCCAGCGGCGCACCCCCGTGTGGATCACCACGTGACGCTACGGCAGACAAATTGAGGTGTGGTGCAGTGAGGGGGGAAACATGACCAGATGTTTCACGCACGAGTGCACAAGCTTTATCTAATGTATAACCTAACGATCCTATTTGATAGCATCTGAAACCTGATACTATGTCTAACGTTTCCAAATCCAATTAGCAGTAAAACTTGATAGATAAAGTATGTCTATATAAACCCATGCATTTCCTAATAAAGTATTCATTCTATTCCTGATACTCGTCTATCATTTAACTCCAACATCACTCCAATACATGGCGACCTTAGCCAGGGCAGGCCGCTTCACAGCGACCTGCCTTGCTGCCCCAGCATAAAACCGCGCAGCGTTCCACGGAGATCCCTTTAATTAAGGCGATCTTTAAAGTAGGGCTGCTCGAGGCAGTCCCTAGCCTAGTCAAGCTACCACGCAGCGCACCAACCAAGTCTTCATGGCACTCATCAGCAGAAACGGTCCAGTGAATCCACGATCCACGCCACGCCATACAAAATAAGAAGACAGAAGAGAAATCCCGGCCCATGTTCGAGAGCCCGGACCGGCATCAGAAGCAGCAACGCAAGCAACGCAGCCGTCCCGATGGAACGAACAGCCGCAACCACAGCTTCCAGGACGAGAGACGAGACGCCACCACGAGGACGTCGAGAGGTCACGTAAATATAAAAAGTGACGTATTTTTTTTATCACTATATTAGATTTTTTTTAAACGTATATTTAGATAATATAACATTCATAGCTTTTATTTTACAAACTAGTTTTTCTTTAAAGCATAACAATTTGTAAATCTAGTGTCACAATAATTTAATTACAATTATTAATTACTTTTGCATTCACTGCACGAAGACGAAGATTTTAAAATTCTGGTACGGTACATAGCTATATTGTTATTAAAAGAAAGTTAGAGCACTAGAGTGACTAATTATATGCCATATTGTTTAAGGGTAGCCATTCCCGTGATAAGGGAGCGCAAAGACGCTAACCCATTATTATTAGGAGCAGAAGACTCCGACGGCATAAAATTATTAATGAGATATACAGTACCGATACTGTGATATTAGTAGGTACGATCCGTAGAATGCAATGCAGAATATAAAAAGTTTGTGAGATTTTTCAAAGAAAGATATAAAAGATAATTAATGAAATAAATTATTAAAAGTGAGAAAAAAAATATGTAAAAATTCATTAAAATAATTTCAAATGAAAGGAAAAAAAAAAAATAAGCAGTGACACTAGATATTTTTTATAGATGAAGGAATAAACTTTTATTTTTTATTATATTCCATGACCCAAATTAAATGTATAAACTTAAATTAAGTATCTATGTTGAATTAATTACTTGACCAAGAAAATTTATGACAGAATAGCAAAAACATGTAAGTTTTTCACAGAACGATTAGACTGATCACCTAAGAGTAGTTGAAATTCTTATATGTCAATGTTTTCAGGGTTCGTATATATTAGTATAGAGATTTTAGAGTATTAAAACAATTAGGTACAGCAATTACAAATTAAATATGTTCTATCTTCATCAACGGTAGCCCGAGATGCGCCGTTGAGCGAGTAGGAACGTATTAGCAAGGTACACCAGGATACAAGCAGACAGCAAAATCTTTGGAACCTAATCACGATTCGGTCGAGTATCAATCGCGAAGGTCCTTAGACACATGGATAATGGAAGGATAAAGGGTTAACGGAATGAAGTGTTAAATGAACTGTCTGAATGCCATATACATGCGCTTGTATATGTGTGCGCGCTTATAAATAAATAAATCTTGTATCCTTACTTATTAAGGTCGGCCGACCCGCAGTTATTGCGTAGTGTACCATTGCCACAAGTGAATTGCCCAATTAAAATGACGTCATAAATGTACAAGGGGGATATTCAATACGAAATATATAATTTAAAAAAAAATGAAAACATGCAAGTTACACAGGTAAATTAAGAAAAATAAATATAATTTTAATAGAGTGAAAAAAGTAGTTAAAACATACAACTATATTTTTTTTAAATATATAGAATAATTATTAGTAAATACTTCTTTATTTTCGTCATCCAAGCGTGCATTCATTCATAACTTAGAGAATAAGGAGTTAAACATTAATTTTGAAATCGAAGTATATAAACAGAAGAACCATAATTATCATTTTCAAATAATTTTAAGAGCACGGTAATTTACATTTACGATGTGAAATTATAAGCATAGAAATTGACGTCTAAGAAAAATAAATCTAAAAATATTATAACCAAAACAATTATGAAATCAAAAGCTCAGTTTTTTTTTTATAAAACTATTTAACGTAAAAGTGATGCAATAATGCACACATCGAGTATAATTATTAAAATTATAACGTAATGAAAGTAAACTATTGAAGTATAAAAAATAATGCTTACATATTCTAACCAAGACAGACACAAAAAAAAAAAAAACAAAAAAAAAAGTTTAAGGAAAATTATTTATTGTCAAATTTAAAAAAAAACCTATCTAATGACATAGATTCATAACAAACTTGCTATTACTTAGTAGCAATAAATTATTATTATTTTTGTACTAAAATGTCAAATTAAAATAGATAATAGATATACTTATGTAATATTTTTATCATTTAGAAATAATTAAATAAAATAAATAAAAATATTTTCAGAATAACTCTAACAGATTAGGAGATTTAATATAAATAAACCGTATACACGGAACCATAAACCGTAATCCGAGATCAAAGTTAAAATGTTAAAATAGGTACTATGTAGCATCAGGAAAACACAAAAACAGAACTAAACTCTCTTACTATCAACAATAAAACATTAACTAAAAACTTACCGTTTCGCAGCAAAGTGAACCATTCATTCAACTATACACAGAGTTAACACAAAAATATAAAACGGAAACATAATGGCGCGCTCCGAACGCGCCCACTAACTATATTGTTCAAGGACATCTGCAACCTCCATTTTTTTTATTACTGTCCAAAATTTAAAACGCAACTCTACTTTAAACCGACTGGGACGTAGAACAAAACTAAACAAATAATTTCATAATACATCGAAGACCACCCAGTATACGAGTACAACAAAAAATGCAACAAGACACCAGTGATGATTAAACCAGCATACATTGTAACCTTACTAGTTAAGTAGTACTAAGCAATATCATATTGTTAAGATAAACAATCTATTCCACATTCACCAACTAAGCAAAAGATAAGTAAGCCATTCTCGAAACCATATACAGGACGTGTAAAATTTTCATAGAATTATTGTAACACTCATAGAAATTGTATTCAAAATAGGAATAAGATAAATTGAAGTACTTATGTAAAACATTGTTTGAGATATTTTTAAGCCAAAAATATGTTCCACATTTTTGTCTACAAAAAACAGGGGGGGCATGAGGTGTGGTGCAGTGAGGGGGGAAACATGACCAGATGTTTCACGCACGAGTGCACAAGCTTTATCTAATGTATAACCTAACGATCCTATTTGATAGCATCTGAAACCTGATACTATGTCTAACGTTTCCAAATCCAATTAGCAGTAAAACTTGATAGATAAAGTATGTCTATATAAACCCATGCATTTCCTAATAAAGTATTCATTCTATTCCTGATACTCGTCTATCATTTAACTCCAACATCACTCCAATACAAAATAATCTACAGGTGTCCGAAGTACCACGTCACAGTGACACCAGCTCAAAGAGGAACCTAACCAGCCTAACATGACTGTCGTCTTTCGTGTTGAATTTCATACAACATATGAAGGGGGGGGTTCAAAATTTTACCATGGTAGAAAAAAAAGTTTTAGAATGTGCAATTCAAGCCCTTTCATATACTCGGCCTATTTTTGACGCACCTCTTATCCGCCCTTATAAAAAAAAATATTTTTTGAATTTTTCATTTTTCATACACGTGGATTAGTTTTGTTTACAACTATTCCAGAAATTGATAGCATCAGTGTTTTCTAAGATATTAAACTTTGTGACAGACCGACAGACGGACGGAGTCGCACCATAAGGGTTCCGTTTTTACCTTTTTGGTCCGGAACCCGAAAAAAGGCTGGTTAGGTTCCCCTTGAGCTGACCTACCTCCGGTGTCACTGTGACGTGGTACTTCTGGGACACCCTGTATACTAATACTATAAAAAGGAAAAGTCTCTAAGTTTGTACAGTACCGGTCAAAAGTTTAAGTTCACCCTTTGTTTTTGGTACAAATTTGTACTTTTGTGCGATAATATTTTGCAGTTCAGATGTCGAAAATTGTTTCCAACTGATTCGTTATTGTTTACGGAGATGTGTTTGATTAGTCAGACACAATTTACGTAGATTTCTAAACAACTGATTCCCTAAAAACCAACATTGTATCTGATCATTGTACGTTTTAAGTGGCAAGCCCATATATGGCCCAGCCTTTGCCGTCATTCCTATAAGATTTTAGGGAATGTGTTGTTTAGAAATGTACGTGAATTGTGTCTGACTAATTAAACAAATCTCTGGAAACAATAACGGATCAGTTGGAAACAAATTTCGGCTTCCGAACTGCAAAAAATTATTGTCCAAAAGTACTCATTTGTACCTAAAACAAAGAGTGAACTTAAACTTTTGACCGGTTGTGTATGTTTTGGACAAAATCCGGATCCGCTTATCCGATGTCAAAAAAATCTTTCACCAGCGTGTAGAATGGACTTTCTGGATGGTTAGCTCAATAATGCATGTGCTATGGGTACTTGGGTACTATGAGTAGACGAGGTGAGCGCTTTGCTTACGAGGATTTATTTTGTAACTTGGATACAAAAAAAATCCGGTGTCAATATACCTAGTTAGACTTGTTAGTTAGTAGTAATATCAGTTATTATTAGGTATTAAGCCCATTACCAAATTTACCAAAACTAGAAGGCTTTGAGTCATTCAATTACTGCCTCAGAATCGGTTCAAAATGTTTGTTTGTGTGGAAAGATAAAACTGTATTGTTTAGAGAGTATACAGGGAGTTGGCGATAACGTTGTAGGTTGACATCGAATATCATGAATGTTAATTAAACATAAATAAATTTGATTTATTTCATACTTTTTTTTTATATTTTAGGGGACATTCTTACACAAATCGTACTAGGCCTATAGTAAGCTCAATAAGGCTTGTGTTATAGGTACGATATATATAATAGATATAAATACTTAAATACATAGAAAACATCCAAGACTCAGAAACAAATATTCATGCTCATCACACAAATATTTGCCCTTACCGGGATTCGAACCCAGGACCTTCAGCTTCGTAGGCAGCGTCACTACCCACTAGGCTAACCGGTCGTCAAAACTTTGTTTTAAATTTAATTTTTCATGTCAATTTTTTGTACTAATTTAAAGTTTTGAATCATCAGGGAGCGTACATTTCATGCCGATGACAGGCGTATGACGTCAGGCTACATACAGGATGGAAAAAGTTTGAAAAGAGCAACGGCATAACGAACGTTTATTTATCCGTACCTAATAATGGAAAATGTGATTAATCAATGATTAATCACTGTTATCTAATCAACCTCTTCCGTTTAAGTAGATCTAATATATTGACACTTGAAACGGACATTACAAGAACATTATCTGACATTGTCACATCAAAGTTTACTCTTTGTCACAAATAGGAGACGTGCGGAAACAACATTTCAGTTAAATTTAATAAGATCAGGAAACTTAATGCTTTGCTAGTGGCCAAGGTCGCCATGGAGGCTATAAAATTATTGTGCCAAATAAATCCATGTTTAGTTATAGAAAATAAACATCCTGTGTGTTTATATGAATACGTCATTATGACGAAACCGGCATGAAATGTACGCTCCCTGACTATCACAGTCATCACGGTCACGCAGTCACGGTTTAAACTCTTTCTCATAGTCTAGTCTATCACCTCCTTAAATTTCTACATCGTTATCCCGAGCACCCTTTATACACAACCCCCCCCCCCCCCCCCCTCTAAAAAAATGAATTAATCCGTACCCTGTGTACAGATCAATTCATTTAGTTTCTCAACTGGTGAAAGGAGTTAAATTCACGCCACATTTAGCTCCTTCATAGCCGAGACGAGTGACGTGTATAGACGTCGTACCTGTAGCCCCGCGGGCGTCATGTAGCTCTTCGTGCACTGCGAGCATTTGTATGGACGCTCGCCCGTATGGGTCCGCTGGTGATACCGCAGCCACGTTGTGTCCTGCCGGCAGCAAATTTATATCATTAATTCCACGAAAAAGCACCTCACTTTTGCATACGCTACGGATAAAATCCAGACAAATACCACGTCTATCCTTTTCGCCACTTCGGCTAAGCTCGGTCCCCGCACACCTCCGACAGTGACATTACCGTTCGTAAATAGTCGCACTGCTTTGTGCTTGGTGCGCGAGCGCGTCTGCGATATTCGAAACTTGTATACGCACAAGATTGTAGTGAGACTGACGTGTCGAGTCGGAACCATCGTGTGCCACATTTTTGCTTTACATCCATATTTTGTATATTTTTTGCTAACGATTTTGTATCGCTACGCCTGTAGCCGATGTCGTGGTTTTCCCACAAGCAGAGGAAAGCGCCTACAACCAGAGCGCTTACCAAGCGGGTTCCAGGCACTGAAACGTAACAACATTGCTCGCAGAACCGATTGCCATTGGAGCGGAAAAGTTCTCGAGTGGCGACCACGTAAGGCGCAGCGTGGGTAGACCCCCCCACAAGATGGACTGATGACCTGGTAATGATAGCGGGAGTCTGCTGGATGCGGGCGCAGGACCGGTCATTGTAGCACTCTTTGGGAAAGGCCTAAGTCCAGCACTGTACGTCTTTCGGCTGACTCACCGGATATCCTTTCCCGCAGATCTCGCATATCTCCGTGTTCCGTATCTTCATCCTGCCCTTCCCGTACTGGTGGTGCTTGTAGAATGCGAGCTTCTTCGGCTTAAAGTGTACAACTAGGGACGATTTCTTAACGAAGGTAACACGAGTTTTGTGTTCGGCGGGCGAATGCCCCTGCGATATTCCAGACGTTGTATATGTACAAGATAGAAGATATAAGTGAGACTGACACTCACCACGCGTCACTGTAGTCGATGTCGGTTTTCCCGCTAAGTAGATGAAAGCGCCTAGGAGCAGAGGGCCTCTTAGCGGGTTCCTGGCACTGATAGTGTTAATAAATTTAAATTTTTGACTCACCGGATATCCCTTCCCGCAGATCTCGCATATCTCCGTGTTCCGTATCTTCATCCTGCCCTTCCCTTACTGGTGGTGCTTGTAGAATGCGAGCTTCTTCGGCTTAAAGTGTACAACTAGGGACGATTTCTTAACGAAGGTAACACGAGTTTTGTGTTCGGCGGGCGAATGCCCCTGCGATATTCCAGACGTTGTATATGTACAAGATAGAAGATATAAGTGAGACTGACACTCACCACGCGTCACTGTAGTCGATGTCGGTTTTCCCGCTAAGTAGATGAAAGCGCCTAGGAGCAGAGGGCCTCTTAGCGGGTTCCTGGCACTGATAGTGTTAATAAATTTAAATTTTTGACTCACCGGATATCCCTTCCCGCAGATCTCGCATATCTCCGTGTTCCGTATCTTCATCCCGCCCTTCCCGTACTGGTGGTGCTTGTAGAATGCGAGCTTCTTCGGCTTAAAGTGTACAACTAGGGACGATTTCTTAACGAAGGTAACACGAGTTTTGTGTTCGGCGGGCGAATGCCCCTGCGATATTCCAGACATTGTATATGTACAAGATAGAAGATATAAGTGACTGACACTCACCACGCGTCACTGTAGTCGATGCCGGTTTTCCCGCTAAGTAGATGAAAGCGCCTAGGAGCAGAGGGCCTCTTAGCGGGTTCCTGGCACTGATAGTGTTAATAGATGTACATTTTTGACTCACCGGATATCCCTTCCCGCAGATCTCGCATATCTCCGCGTTCCGTATCTTCATCCTGCCCTTGCCGTACTGGTGGTACTTGTAGAAGGCGGGCTTCTTCGGCTTTATCTTGAGGTGCACGCGCTCGAAGTGGACGGCTAGGGACGATTTCTTTGCGAAGGTTGTGTCGCACTGGGTAGTAGAAATAGTATTAAATTATTTATTGACGGACATTATATAAATCCGAATATAACTCTGTGTTCGGTAATCAATCCTACTTCCGACTAATATTCTAAATGCGAAAGTTTGGTTGTTTGTTACTCAACCACGCAAAAATGTCTTAACTGATTAATATGAATTTTGGTATACGTATAGTGTATAGCCTGGATTAACATATAGAATACGTTTTATCCCGGGAAACATCCCCTAAGGGGCGAAATGGGGGGCGAAAGTTTGTATGGAGCTACGGTATAGACGAAGTCGCAAGCAGAAGCTAGTAAGTAATAATCTTAACACATTCAGTGCCCTGGAGCCGTAGCATGGTTGGCCTTATCACGCGACAAGTGACAAGATAACAGCGTCGTCTCGTTCTATCGAACGGTGTCAGCCAGTGACGCACGCTCTATCCTATCACCTATCGCGTGACAAGGCCAACCATGCTACGGGGCCAGAACCACTACGCGCTACGCACGTAGCCGATCCCGGGGTTTTCCTAGTATGTAGCGGAAAGCGACTACAGCGTAGGGACGCATATGTGTCGTCACGGGCCGGGAATGGGTTAAAACGGTTGAAAATGTTGGTTTTATTTTTTACTATGTTAGCCGACTAGCGTAAACGGGCATCAATTTCTTAGAACTCGTTCAATCAAGTCCCGGTTAATAAAAAAAATGGTGAAAATCTAGAAAGTTTACCTACACCAATACGTGTACCTATAAACTATTACTTGTTGTTATTCTGTCCAGTTAGCCAGGAGACACTACGATAGTTTTCTTGGAAAATATTTTACAATAGTGACTTCTAGCATTCTTAACATGCTTGGAAGATGGGCATGTAGTAAGTTTCTGTCAAAAATTTAATTTTTGATACAAGCTTTTATTGCCGACTGTACTTTTCTGTATCATCAACATACCTCGAACAAATCATGCGGATGACGTAAAAATGACGTACCTAATTTTGCACACAGGATGATGTCTGTATTGCAACATCCTTATGACATATTGCACGAAGTAACAGATTAACCGCGTATAATTTCAAGAAATCTATACAGAATTATCTGAATGATAGGATGATGTACTTAGTGAATAAAATAAATGTTGCGAGACTTGTTTACGTAAGTACGATAATTGATAATAAAAGTCAATATGTTACTAAAAAAAATTAATGAAATTATGTACACAACAATATTCTTGTAAACGCGACTTCAACTGAATGACAATGTCAGTCAAAGATGTTATGTACCTACTCTGCTCATGTCAAGTGGCGATATCGTTTTATTAAACAGGTTGATAATTGATAAGTAGTAATTGTTTATGAAAATACTTTTTGAAATCATCCTATGACTGGTTTGACGTCATCCGCATGATTTGTTCGAGGTATGATCATCAACTACTTATTGAGACGATTCTAAAGGGTTCTCTAAATCATCTCCGAAAATTTTATGTACGAATATCACATCGCAACCAATTTTTCGCATAATGTCATTTCGCCGAATGATCATGTTCCAATTGAATTTTATGGAATTGTTTCATTTCCCAACTAAATGTTTGGCAATTGTATCTTTGGGCTCGGTTTTTAATTGAAACTTTTTGGTTTAGTCGGTATAATATACATTCAGTTAATTAATAATTACCAAATGTGTTTTTTGACGACGAAAACGTTTCCGCTATGCTTTTGTTTATGCACCAACAAAGACAAACGTTCTTATGACGTAATGTTTGAGTTATTGATCGAGTATGGAAATGAACATGGTATTAATCTGGTGCCAAAAGTATGCGTGTTAGACTTTGAAAAAGAAGAGTATTCGAGCGAATTTTGAAGGAATTACTTTACAAGGATGTAACTTTCACTTGGGGCAAATTTTATACAGGTAGGTTTTTGTTTTTTAATTACAGAGCTTACACAGGTTTTTTTTATTAATATTTATGAACAATAAAAAGTCGATTCTAAGCAATAAGTGAGGTTTCAGAGAACCGACTTTTCACCGATGAGGGGCCGCGATGCCGAGGGAATAAAAAAACAGTCGGTTCTGGCGCTTTGCCGGCCGCTGCCGCGGCACGCTCGCTCGGCTCGCGCGCTGTAAGGTCACGGTTGAACCTAACACTCCTCCTCGCTTCGCTCGTCGTCGCACCTAACTGGACTCTGTGAAATGTTTTTTCTAACGATAGATACTTTTTTGTTTTTTTTTACCAAATGAGCTTCATATTTGTCTAAGGCAAGTACATGAGCAGTCATAGTTTTAAAGATCCGGTTTTAGTGTGTATCTTTTACTTCGTTTAAGTTTTTACTTAAACGAAGTAAAAGATACACACAGTTGCCTCATATATGAAAAGGGCACTGTTACACTGACGAAACATTATTCGTTTAATAGTTAACGCCTAACGGCCTAGTGAAAGATTTGACAAATGATCAGTATGCCAAAAGTATTGAGTCATTACAATAATCCGCTTTATAATAATTCTGCCAAATGGAACGTTGTCATGCAAAAAATTGCTAATAGTTGGTTGTCAAAGTGAACCATCGGCGAAATATTGGTTGGCAAATGAAATTCGGACAAAAAAAGTTCGGAGAAAAGGCAGAACACCATTCTAAAGAGCTCCAACTCAACGGGGTTACGTCGGTTAAGTACTGAATTCAGATCCGCTCGATGGCACCATGATATTGAATTGACATCCAAACTATACCTATACCCAAAATTTCAGCTCAATCGGTTGAAGATATCTGCTTCAAAATTGAGTTGCAAGATGCCACCCGAACGAACATAGTTACATGCATCGCAAGTTGATAGAAAGCTTGTAAAATGGGGTTTAAAATGTGAACAAAACCCCTGATTTTTCATCCATTAAATCAAGGTTTTAAAAAGTGACCCAGTAGACGTCACCTTGGCAACTAGCGATAGAAAAAAAGTTGATGGTGGCCCATATACGAGTATTGCTGGTTACCTGGTCGCACTTGTAGTGTTCCTTCCCGTGGTTGTCCTGGTAGTGTTTCTTGGCTGTGTCCTCGTCCGCGAACCGCTCGCCGCACGCCGGACACGGCCTGATTGATACTACACTTATAATAACAATACAATACAGGTAAGGAGTCACAGGCGCGTTGCCGACCCTTCGACATGAGAGATTTCACTCTGTTGTCATTAGAGTTTTTAGTTTTACTAGCTGCCGGCCCGGCTTCGTCCGCGTATTGCAGAGAACGCAGGTGAAATCATTTTTACGTCACCCTAGGCCGTAAGTGGGATTCTCTGCCCGCCACGCGAGGAGAAAATCTCACTTCCTGGCCAAGGCAAGAATTAACACTTTAGACAAACCACGGGCGGTAATTCGTAAAGCACCAGATCGCAGATTATAATAATAAATAATAATAATTTTAATGTCGCTATTAATAGGGGCCCATCTAGCAGTTGGCGAGTCACCGTCTGCCAGAGATAAAAAGTGAAACAGTTTTATTAGGCAGGCGTCCGATGTTTCACCAATAGCCCAGTCACTAGTCCATCATTTTCATCCAATAACCCGTTTTATTTAGATTCCATCAACCAGTAATAGTCCCTATACACCCCAGCGGGTGCTGTCTCTGTGCGCGTCCCGTGACACGCGCAGGGACAGCATCCGCGAGGTGTACTCCTTGCATTCCATTAAATTGTCAAAAAGGCCTCTACGTGTTGGCTCAGTTGGTACTTTGTAGGTACCTAGCCCCACGCACGCCTCCCAAAGGTCCGGGACATCATGTCCCGTGAGCGGGAAAGACATACATAATAATAAATATTAGGGGACATTCTTACACAAATCGAACTAGGCCTATAGTAAGCTCAATAAGGCTTGTGTTATAGGTACTAGACGACGATATATATAATAGATATAAATACTTAAATACATAGAAAACATCCAAGACTCAGAAACAAATATTCATGTTCATCACACAAATATTTGCCCTTACCGGGATTCGAACCCAGGACCTTCAGCTTCGTAGGCAGTGTCACTACCAACTAGGCTAACCGGTCGTCATATTAGAAACGCCTTCGATTTAGGGCATTCACGAATTCACCGCCCTAGGTATGTAATGTACTATTGAAAACGGATAAGCGGTTCCGGAGATTACACATTACATACAGTCCGTGAGATTTTAGCTTAAGTTTGTATGTAATTGGTAATCTGTGACAAGTAAATATACATATTGACATGTAAAAGTGCCTTTGTGGCCGTGTGTTGCAGAATAATATTATTTATTAGGATGAGTTAGACTCCTTTTTAAAGGACTGGCCAGATCAAGCTCAAAACCGAGAAGAAGCGCCAGGTGGCCACATATGTACGCAGTCACCTGGAAGAATACTCGAGTGGAGCAGAGATCCACGGTCGAAACCTGCGAAACTCTAATAAGCTAGTGGGCATCAGGCACCGTTTGGCGAAAACTACCAAACTTACCCACGTCATGGGTCCGACGGTGTACAACCGACTGCCGGCCCATATCATAGAAGCACCGTCACTGGTCAGCTTTAAGTCGAGGCTGAAACGATGGCTTATCGAGCATACCTTTTATAGCTTCACTGAATTTGCAGTGTAAGTACGACTTAAGTACTGTTGAACAATGTTTTACTTATGTTTTAAGTACTTAATTTATTTTTATATTTTAATTTTGACGTGTAATATGAATATGAAGAGGGGGGAGCCCCAACAGTGGGATACATCGGGCTCTATATAATAATAAGATACACTTTACAGATATCATATCATAATGTTTCTTTTCCATAAAATTCATTTGACATATTATTATGTTCCATAATGTTGTATGCCCGAATCATTCATATATAAACTTTATTTGCCATGATTTTTCTTGACAGAATACTCATTCGCCAAACTACAATACAATACAATACAAATACTCTTTATTGCACACCTCACACAAACAAAGCAGTTACAGAGAGAAACAATACAATAACATGTAGGTAGAGGTAGACAACAGGCGGTCTTATCGCTGAAGAGCGATCTCTTCCAGACAACCTTTGGGTATCGGAGAAAGAGATAAAACTAAATTATGCAGTAGGTGGTGCATATTAATGAAAAATCAAGAAATTATAAAAATAAACGTACATAAATATCTCTATATATAAACATACACACACAATCATACATATATACAAATAACACAAACACAAATATAATGATACAAATATACTACACTTCTGCGAGCCGTTCGAATGTTTCGGATCTTCGGTTCTGGCGCCGGAGGCGGTTTATTCAGATTAGTATCGGCATTTTATAATCCTATTCTTACCTACTTCCAACTATAGATACAAAATGTATTTGTGTGATGCCATTTTTAACCTTACTACATGGAAATAAGGGGGAAAAATGGATACATCTTTATGTAGCCGATCACACAAAAGTGATTGTTAAAAACAGCGCCATCTATGTATCTAGACTAGAACCACTAGATGGCTTATATAGGTAAAAACATACAGATCCTGTATCATAGCAAACTAATTAAGTACGTTTAATTTGTTATTTCTACATGTGAAACAACAAAAAAAATATTATGGATTATAAAGTTTCTGGCAAATGATCTTATGGAAAATAACAATTCTTTCTTATGAATATTATGGTAAATAACAGTTATGGCACATGAAATTATGGTAAACAAATATTATGGCCTGTGAATATGTGGGCAAATGAAGGGATACCAATTCCAATGTTTTGATTTTATATATTAAAGAATTCTTTGTTTTCTTTCTTGCTAGCATAACTTGACTTTCTACTCTACTCGGGCGCGTGATAGACTATCTGTCACATTTTGACAGTGTTAATCAGAAAGTGACGGACAGTCTATCTCGCGCGCGAGTTGAGTCGAGAGTCAAGTTATGCTAGCGGGACAGAGACAAATGCAGCACTCATAGTCAACAGCGCCCCCGGGAGCCCTGGCGATGTCTCACCTTAGTTTGGGGTCGCAAACGTTGTTGATCTTGTGGCGTGTTTTCGCGTCGCCATTCTCGAACTGCACGAGGCACGAGCGACACTTCAGCTCCGGCGTCGTCAGCTGCAACCGAACACAACGTCCTTTATAAACTCACACTTATAGTCTAAGAGCCCACGACACTAAAGCTAGTCCGATATGACTACCAGATGATATACAGCCTTGGTCAAGTGTTGGGTGCTCAATGGGGAATGGATGAAAATTTTAGAAATGCCTGATTATTTTTTTGGTGATAGGAATAACCGTCCTTAGCACCAGAAAAAAGTTTCAGATTTTTCAGCTGCGACAATTATTTTTGAAAAATATAAACAAGATCCTCATTTACGTTTTGGATCAAGAACGGTAAATAGACACTTTCCTTGATCCGTCTCATATTACAAAAAACTATCTTAAATATCTGTGGTAAACTGACACTGGTTTAGACCAATATAGCTGCTGCAAGTGTCAATATCATTGCCAGTGTCAGTTTACCACACATATTTAATATATTTTTTTAGTAAAATGAGACCGATCGAGGAAGGTGCCGTAACTGACCCAAAACGTAAGTGAGGAAACTATTTATATTCTTCAAAAAAATATGACGCAGCTGAAAAATCTGAAACTTTTCCCTGGTGTTATGGAAGGTTATTCCTATCACCAAAAAAATAATCAGGCATTTCTAAAATTTTCATCCATTCCCAATTGCGTTTTTCATACAAAAGTCAAACTTTAAAAGCTGCATTTATATACTTTATAATAGAAAGTTGTGTATCTAAAGGGAAAAAACGTCATATTCATTGAAGTTAAGGGAAATTCCGTGAAAAAAATATACAATTTATTAAGACCGCCAAAAATATAATTAGTCTCGTCATTAATGTGGAAGCACGAAATGGCGATGCTGCAATGCAAAAAACTGGTATCGCTATTTAAAAAAAAAACGATTTCTAGTATGGTAAAGATTCCCAAGTTTCGTTTGTTCCTCGAAACAGTGGAGGGGCTAGAAATCGTTTTTTTTTTAGGGTTCCGTACCTCACAAGGAAAAAAACGGAACCCTTATAGGATCACTCGTGCGTCTGTCTGTCCGTCTGTCACAGCCGATTTGCTACGAAACTACTGGATCGATTGAGTTGAAATTTGATATGTAAATTGGTGACCCAAAGATGGACGCGTCAAGTAAATTAATGAATTCTGAACAAGGGGGCCACTTTTGGGGGGTAAACTGGAAAATTAAAAAAAAAAGTTCCGCAAACTGTATTTTGTGACATATCAAATGAAAGGGCTTGTTGTAAGCATCTCAGATTTTTTTTTTATAATTTTAGCAAAAACAGATTTGAAGTAATTTAGGAAAAAAGACGAAAATTGACCATCCCCCCCCCCCCCCCCCCCCTATTCTCCGAAACGACTAGGCTTAAAATTCTGAAAAAAAATATGGAAAATAGTTCCTTGCCTAAAGATTACAGGAAAACCTATAAGAAGTTTGAGTATTCAAAGTAACGGGAAAATTCTCAATATTTTTGTGTATTTTACGGAACACTCACCACGCGAGTTGAACTCGCACTTGTCCGGTTTTTTTTTAATAGCTTTGCCAGGTTTTATGCGTTGCAGCATCGCCATTTTGTGTACTAATGGGGATTAATGACGTGACTAGTTATATATATCATCTGGTAGACTTATCGAACTAGCTTTAGTGTCGTGGGCTCCCCTACTTTTATTCCTTGAAGTCAAAAATATATTGGTCATTGTATTTTTAAGATCTGACATGTAAAAGAGTCCTTGGCGCATAATTGCAAAATAAGTATAAAAAATTTGGCTCTTTCAATATGCAGGCGGGTTACATCGACCATACAGTACTGTAAATGTTAAATTGATGTAACACTCTTTTCTCCGTCAAAATGTCAACGTAACCCATGAGTTTTAGCTGGACGTGTATAGAAGTCACCGACTTTTTTACGCGCGATGGCCTTGTGCTGCTGTATCACTCGTTTCCCCATCAAAATTCCATCGCAATCCTTAACTTTTAGCTGGACGTGTATAGACGTCACTGACCTTATAGCGCGCGATGGCCTTGTGCTGCTGTATCACTCGTTTCCCCATCAAAATTCCATCGCAATCCTTAACTTTTAGCTGGACGTGTATAGACGTCACTGACCTTATTGCGCGCGATGGCCTTGTGCTGCTGTATCACTCGTTTCCCCATCAAAATTCCATCGCAATCCTTAACTTTTAGGTGGACGTGTATAGACGTCACTGACCTTATTGCGCGCGATGGCCTTGTGCTGCTGTATCACTCGTTTCCCCATCAAAATTCCATCGCAAACCTTAACTTTTAGCTGGACGTGTATAGACGTCACCGACCTTTTTACGCGCGATGGCCTTGTGCTGTTGTATCACTCGTTTCCCCATCAAAATTTCATCCCAATTCTTAACTTTTAGCTGGACGTGTATAGACGTCACCGACTTTTTTATGCGCGATGGCATTGTGCTACTGTATCACTCGTTTCCACATCAAAATTTCATCGCAATCCTTAACTTTTAGCTGGACGTGTATAGACGACACCAACCTTTTTACGCGCGATGGCCTTGTGTTGCTGTATCACTCGTTTCCCCATCAAAATTTCATCGCTATCCTTAACTTTTAGCTGGACGTGTATAGACGTCACTAACCTTTTTACGCGCGATGGCCTTGTGCTGCTGTATCACTCGTTTCTCCATCAAAATTCAATCGCAATCCTTAACTTTTAGCTGGACGTGTATAGACGTCACCGACCTTTTTATGCGCGATGGCCTTGTGCTGCTGGAGGCCTCGTTTCCCCGTGAAGGTCTCGCCGCACACGTCGCAGGTGCCGGCGGAAGCGTTTTCTAGAGGATGCTGGACGCGGGTGTGTGTGTTGAATGTCGTCTGTTTGCTGTAGAATAAGAACTGTATCAAAGTCAAAGTCAAAGTGATTTATTCTTCAATTTAGGCATATTACATGCACCTATGAATGTCGATAAACTACCACCGGTTCGGAAAGAACCGGCGTAAAAAACTCGGCGAGGTATCATTTTTTCAAAACAGTATACAATATATATAAATATACTAGTTGAACGCGCGGCTTCGACCGTGTATACAGTATACAGAATGCAAGCGAAGCCGCATAATAAAGCCAATGAAATATAACACAGTAGAAGTTCATCATTCATTAGTGATCGTTATCAAAGTGCACTTTTCGTAGTAAAGTATGTTTGACGAAAAAACAAATACACAAGTATATTAAACTTTAATATTTTCCAAATCATGAGATTTATATACATACTAGCTTCCGTCCGCGACTTCGTCTGCGTGGACCCGGGATAGTAACTATCCTATATTTTAATCCAGGCTATAAACTATCTTCGTGCTAAATTTCATATAAATCGGTTGAGCGTGATTGAGTAACAAACATCTAAACATCCAAACATTCGCATTTATGATATTAGTAGGATTTATGGGCCAATCAACTATCTTTTGTTGCTCGTTGCAACGGTTACGTCTCCTGGGTCACTCTTTAAAACTATGATTTTATGGGATTTAAATCCACTAAACACGTATTTTTGTTATATTGTTACACCCATTCCATGGTGGGGCATCTAGCATGATAGGAGTCCAATTTATAGTATTTTTTTCTAAGAAACTATGTCACTGTTGTCTCTTGGCTTACCGGGACAGAATAACAACAAGAAAAAGTTGATTGACCGATATATTCATTTATCCAAACGACTATAATTTGTTCCATAGATTTGCCTGGCAGTCGTTTATGTCGATTAAAAAAAAATTCGAAAGGCGACACTGTGTTTTAATATTTTAAGGGTATAGATCATGGACTTAAGATACTCGGGACAAGCTATGGTAATAATAATACCACGTCCGAGCGAGATGGTAGCATACAAATCTCGATAAGTGTAACAGAAAAGGAAATATCGTTCGTTGTCCTTGTCATAGTTCCACTTTTTTTCTGTTTGCCACAACTGATTTAGTATGAAGTTGTAACCAATAAACAGAGATCGGAATTTTCGCGGCAAAACAAAACACTGTCGCAATCTAGCTAGTGTTAGAAACGTGTCTTTTATAGAAATCGAGTATTGTTATATTAAAAAACCTGCCTATATATTTACATTATTTTATAATCATTCGCGACTGTTAATTTAAAATATGCAAAAGAAGTGGTAAGATACGGAATTGTTTTATATGTGTTATTCCATCTAAACCTTAACTATACTTTATCATATTAACTAACAACCCTTTCTTTTGGCTTTGTCGTAGTCGGGTATCAAAGAGGTAAAACTTTTAATGAAGTGACTATACCACCTCATTGAAAATAATAGACACTTCAGAAAATGAGTACCTACTCAATAGGACATTGCATCTGTCTCTATACAATTTTATACAAACCTCACGTAAAAAATTGTATTAAATATTTTAATTTATTTGGTGAACCTTGTTTGTCTTCTATTACACAATTATCGATATATATAAAAAAATGTTTCTAACACTAGCTTGATTGCGACAGTTTTCTGTTTTGCCGCGAAAACTTCGACCTCTGCCAATAAATCACTACCCACCCAAATTAAGTAGGTTGTTTATGGTAAGCGATCAGCTATTTTAAGAGCAGTTCTTAATTTAGCTGCATAGAAGCCTTTCCGTCCCTCATTGTGGCATCACGTGTAGCCTGTCCCGAGTATCATAGGTCCTTCGTATAGATATACTAACTTGAAGGTTAATCCACAGTACTTGCAGACGAAAGTCTTCCCCGAATGGAAATCTGCGTGCATGACAGCCATGCTCCTGTAAAAGAAGAAATATATTAAACTAGCTTCTGCCCGCGACTTCGTCGTGTGGTGTCGGGTTAGAATTTCACCACCCCCTTTCTTCCCGTGGGTGTCGTAAAAGTCGACTAGGGGAGCAGGGTTGAAGTGTGTTGTGGGCGATGGGCTAGCAACCTATCACTGCGATATCACATTTTATCGATTTTTTACACCCACTACTTACCTTTACTCACCGGTGCCGTGTCATGAACTGGCATATCTTGCAGATGAACTTGAGCGTGTGCGACTCGAAGTGCTTGCGGAGCCCCGCCGGGTGCCGGAAGCGCGCGCCGCACAGCGAGCACTCGTTGCGCCCGTTACTATTACTCACCGGTGCCGTGTCATGAACTGGCATATCTTGCAGATGAACTTGAGCGTGTGCGACTCGAAGTGCTTGCGGAGCCCCGCCGGGTGCCGGAAGCGCGCGCCGCACAGCGAGCACTCGTTGCGCCCGTTACTATTACTCACCGGTGCCGTGTCATGAACTGGCATATCTTGCAGATGAACTTGAGCGTGTGCGACTCGAAGTGCTTGCGGAGCCCCGCCGGGTGCCGGAAGCGCGCGCCGCACAGCGAGCACTCGTTGCGCCCGTTACTATTACTCACCGGTGCCGTGTCATGAACTGGCATATCTTGCAGATGAACTTGAGCGTGTGCGACTCGAAGTGCTTGCGGAGCCCCGCCGGGTGCCGGAAGCGCGCGCCGCACAGCGAGCACTCGTTGCGCCCGTTACTATTACTCACCGGTGCCGTGTCATGAACTGGCATATCTTGCAGATGAACTTGAGCGTGTGCGACTCGAAGTGCTTGCGGAGCCCCGCCGGGTGCCGGAAGCGCGCGCCGCACAGCGAGCACTCGTTGCGCCCGTTACTATTACTCACCGGTGCCGTGTCATGAACTGGCATATCTTGCAGATGAACTTGAGCGTGTGCGACTCGAAGTGCTTGCGGAGCCCCGCCGGGTGCCGGAAGCGCGCGCCGCACAGCGAGCACTCGTTGCGCCCGTTACTATTACTCACCGGTGCCGTGTCATGAACTGGCATATCTTGCAGATGAACTTGAGCGTGTGCGACTCGAAGTGCTTGCGGAGCCCCGCCGGGTGCCGGAAGCGCGCGCCGCACAGCGAGCACTCGTTGCGCCCGTTACTATTACTCACCGGTGCCGTGTCATGAACTGGCATATCTTGCAGATGAACTTGAGCGTGTGCGACTCGAAGTGCTTGCGGAGCCCCGCCGGGTGCCGGAAGCGCGCGCCGCACAGCGAGCACTCGTTGCGCCCGTTACTATTACTCACCGGTGCCGTGTCATGAACTGGCATATCTTGCAGATGAACTTGAGCGTGTGCGACTCGAAGTGCTTGCGGAGCCCCGCCGGGTGCCGGAAGCGCGCGCCGCACAGCGAGCACTCGTTGCGCCCGTTACTATTACTCACCGGTGCCGTGTCATGAACTGGCATATCTTGCAGATGAACTTGAGCGTGTGCGACTCGAAGTGCTTGCGGAGCCCCGCCGGGTGCCGGAAGCGCGCGCCGCACAGCGAGCACTCGTTGCGCCCGTTACTATTACTCACCGGTGCCGTGTCATGAACTGGCATATCTTGCAGATGAACTTGAGCGTGTGCGACTCGAAGTGCTTGCGGAGCCCCGCCGGGTGCCGGAAGCGCGCGCCGCACAGCGAGCACTCGTTGCGCCCGTTACTATTACTCACCGGTGCCGTGTCATGAACTGGCATATCTTGCAGATGAACTTGAGCGTGTGCGACTCGAAGTGCTTGCGGAGCCCCGCCGGGTGCCGGAAGCGCGCGCCGCACAGCGAGCACTCGTTGCGCCCGTTACTATTACTCACCGGTGCCGTGTCATGAACTGGCATATCTTGCAGATGAACTTGAGCGTGTGCGACTCGAAGTGCTTGCGGAGCCCCGCCGGGTGCCGGAAGCGCGCGCCGCACAGCGAGCACTCGTTGCGCCCGTTACTATTACTCACCGGTGCCGTGTCATGAACTGGCATATCTTGCAGATGAACTTGAGCGTGTGCGACTCGAAGTGCTTGCGGAGCCCCGCCGGGTGCCGGAAGCGCGCGCCGCACAGCGAGCACTCGTTGCGCCCGTTACTATTACTCACCGGTGCCGTGTCATGAACTGGCATATCTTGCAGATGAACTTGAGCGTGTGCGACTCGAAGTGCTTGCGGAGCCCCGCCGGGTGCCGGAAGCGCGCGCCGCACAGCGAGCACTCGTTGCGCCCGTTACTATTACTCACCGGTGCCGTGTCATGAACTGGCATATCTTGCAGATGAACTTGAGCGTGTGCGACTCGAAGTGCTTGCGGAGCCCCGCCGGGTGCCGGAAGCGCGCGCCGCACAGCGAGCACTCGTTGCGCCCGTTACTATTACTCACCGGTGCCGTGTCATGAACTGGCATATCTTGCAGATGAACTTGAGCGTGTGCGACTCGAAGTGCTTGCGGAGCCCCGCCGGGTGCCGGAAGCGCGCGCCGCACAGCGAGCACTCGTTGCGCCCGTTACTATTACTCACCGGTGCCGTGTCATGAACTGGCATATCTTGCAGATGAACTTGAGCGTGTGCGACTCGAAGTGCTTGCGGAGCCCCGCCGGGTGCCGGAAGCGCGCGCCGCACAGCGAGCACTCGTTGCGCCCGTTACTATTACTCACCGGTGCCGTGTCATGAACTGGCATATCTTGCAGATGAACTTGAGCGTGTGCGACTCGAAGTGCTTGCGGAGCCCCGCCGGGTGCCGGAAGCGCGCGCCGCACAGCGAGCACTCGTTGCGCCCGTTACTATTACTCACCGGTGCCGTGTCATGAACTGGCATATCTTGCAGATGAACTTGAGCGTGTGCGACTCGAAGTGCTTGCGGAGCCCCGCCGGGTGCCGGAAGCGCGCGCCGCACAGCGAGCACTCGTTGCGCCCGTTACTATTACTCACCGGTGCCGTGTCATGAACTGGCATATCTTGCAGATGAACTTGAGCGTGTGCGACTCGAAGTGCTTGCGGAGCCCCGCCGGGTGCCGGAAGCGCGCGCCGCACAGCGAGCACTCGTTGCGCCCGTTACTATTACTCACCGGTGCCGTGTCATGAACTGGCATATCTTGCAGATGAACTTGAGCGTGTGCGACTCGAAGTGCTTGCGGAGCCCCGCCGGGTGCCGGAAGCGCGCGCCGCACAGCGAGCACTCGTTGCGCCCGTTACTATTACTCACCGGTGCCGTGTCATGAACTGGCATATCTTGCAGATGAACTTGAGCGTGTGCGACTCGAAGTGCTTGCGGAGCCCCGCCGGGTGCCGGAAGCGCGCGCCGCACAGCGAGCACTCGTTGCGCCCGTTACTATTACTCACCGGTGCCGTGTCATGAACTGGCATATCTTGCAGATGAACTTGAGCGTGTGCGACTCGAAGTGCTTGCGGAGCCCCGCCGGGTGCCGGAAGCGCGCGCCGCACAGCGAGCACTCGTTGCGCCCGTTACTATTACTCACCGGTGCCGTGTCATGAACTGGCATATCTTGCAGATGAACTTGAGCGTGTGCGACTCGAAGTGCTTGCGGAGCCCCGCCGGGTGCCGGAAGCGCGCGCCGCACAGCGAGCACTCGTTGCGCCCGTTACTCTGTCCACATTCAAACGGGGTCTAACAATTGGGTACTTTCCTGGGTAAAAAATATACAGAGTGTTTTTTTTTAATGGGACAGTATGGGGAAATCCGAATCTAAAGGAGATAGAGGAAAAGTGTCCAAGGAGTCATTAGGTGTTTTTTTATGTAAACAAATTTGGCTCATTAAAATTTTTGGTCAAGCGTGAGTTGTTCTTAAAAAATGATAAAGTTGGTCAATTTTTTTTTTGACGCGGGTCGACTCTGTTTCATGTAAGGATTATTTCATTGTATGGAAAGAAAAAAATCTGAACAGCAGAAGTTGGTCAAATTTAATGAAAACTAATCTTCATACAGTTGGTTTATTACTTGAGTAAATGTTCGATGTGGCCGCCGTCTTGTCTTATGCAGGTACGAGCACGCTTCAAGACACTTCTAGTTGCATTTAACAGAGACTTATGGTGAATTGTGTTTAAAGTGTTGTAAACAGCATCTTTTAATTCTTGTACGGAGTTGTATCGGGATTCATAAATTCGACCCTTAAGGTAACCCCATAAGAAAAAATCTAATGGCGTTAAGTCGGGCGATCGTGGGGGCCACTCGTTCCAAATTTGAATTCTTTTTTTTATAATTTCAAGACTATCGCGTGCCATGATGTTTACGAAGATTAAAAAAAATGTTCTTCTCTTGAATCATCTGGAGCTCTTATGGATTATCGAAATTTAAAAATGGAATAATTTTAAATATTTTTTTACACGCCTAGGCACTTGTAGCAATATTAAAAGGCGAATACTGCAATTGTATGAAGATTAGTTTTCATTAAATTTGACCAACTTCTGCTGTTCAGATTTTTTTCTTTCCATACAATGAAATAATCCTTACATGAAACAGAGTCGACCCGCGTCAAAAAAAAAATGACCAACTTTATCATTTTTTAAGAACAACTCACGCTTGACCAAAAATTTTAATGAGCCAAATTTGTTTACATAAAAAAACACCTAATGTCTCCTTGGACACTTTTCCTCTATCTCTTTTAGATTCGGATTTCCCCATACTGTCCCATTTAAAAAAAAACCGGCCAAGTGCGTGTCGGACCACGCAAAACGAAGGGTTCCGTGCCTATTAAAAAGGTCGTATCGTCACAGAAATTGTACGGCACTTACGTCCTTTTCTTTGAGGAAAGCAGTTTTTCAGCAATATCTCGAAAACCTCTGAACCGATCTTGTTCAAAACAATTTTCGGTGAATGAAATTAATAAGCCCTATGTCCATGAATTTTTCCATATTTTTAAAATACACCGTTCAAAAATTAGAGGGGGGGGGGGACAGAATTTTAGTGACTTTCGGGGCGATTATCTCCGACCCTATTCACTTAATCAAAAAAAATGCTAAGAAACCTTATATTTATTTTGAAAGGCCTATCGATTGATGTGCCACACGGGGGGTCACAATGAAAAAAAAAATTTTGACTTTTAGTTTTATGTATGGAGTGCACCCCTAAAAAATTTTTTTTTTGTCATTTTAATTACAAAACTATGTAGCGGCTAACAAAATACACCTATCCTCAAAATTTTATTCAAATACACCTTATAGTTTTCGAGTAAAATGCCTGTGACATACGGACAGACGGACAGACGGACAGACGGACAGACGGACAGACGGACAGACAGACAGACGGACAGACGGACATGACGAAACTATAAGGGTTCCGTTTTTGCCATTTTGGCTACGGAACCCTAAAAACACTCTGTATAGTTCTATTTCGTCCGTCAGTTAAATTATCAAAATATATTGGACACGTATTTTTTTGTTTGTCAATTAAACGAAAAATTATGAAGATATAGTGCGTTAAAATTCAGCGAGACGTCACATTATGCTAAAAAATGTACAATAATGTGACGTCATACGTAACTTTAACGGGCTTCTTCGTCAGTTTTTGTTTAATTGACAAACAAAAAAATACGTATCTAATATTTTTTTAGGAAAGTAGCCAATTGGGAATGGATGAAAATTTTAGAAGCGCCTGATAATTTTTTTGGTGATAGGAATAAGGTTCCTATCACCAGAAAAGTTTCAGATTGGTCAGCTGCGTCAATTATTTTTGAAAAATATAAACAGTTTCCTCACTTACGTTTTGGTAATCTAGGAGGCGTGAGAGTAGTTAGTTAGTTTTACTGGGCATTTTCCGCAAATCGACTTCCAATGTGCCTATTTTGCGTGAAAGGATTAGACCTGGTTTCCTCACGATGTTTTCCTTCACCGAAAAGCTAACGGTAAATATTCCGTACATAAGTTCCGAAAAACTCATTGGTACGAGCCGGGATTCGAACCCACGACCGCCGCTTGACAGCCGCTTGAGTGAACCACTGGGCTACCGTCAGGCGTGAGAGTATCATCTAAGGCGGAGTAAGGGCAATCTAGGGGCATAAGTAGGCTTGGGACATTTGGATGCTCGCCTTGGTTCTAGAATCCACGGAGTCTCTATTATGTTATAATATTTTTTCGAAGTCAAAGTCAAAGTGTAAAAATAAAATATTACATTAGATGTCATGATTTATTCTTTTATATCGGTGATAAATACGTTATTATGAGAATACAACTTTAACTTCAGTGGACGTGGAGAGGTCGTTCTCAACACACAAAAGTGTTTTTGATATGTCCGGCAGAACTCGTTTAACCCCGCAAAATATAGAAAAAATTATAATGATTCATTCTTTCTTACTAACATTTTAATGATGAACATGAAATAGTAATAGATGATGAATATGACGACCGAATAGCCTAGTGGTTAGAGAACCTGACTATGAAGCTTGAGGTCCCGGGTTCGATCCCCGGTCGGGGCAGATATTTGTATGATGAATACGAATGTTTGTTCTCGAGTCTTGGATGTTTAATATCTATTTAAGTATGTATTTATCTATATAAGTATGTTTATCCTTTGTCTAGTACCTATAGTACAGGCTTTGTCTAGTTTGGGACTAGATCAATTGGTGTGAATTGTCCCACGATATTTATTATTTATGATACACTCATTCCAAAAGTCAGTACTTCATCAGAGATTTAGAAGTGCCGAATAATATTAGATTGAAGAAGACATTTTTGTTATTGTTACTAAAAGTATTTTTTTTTAATTTATTTTGATTACCAATAGTAAAGTATTTTTAGTATAATTATATACATACAAGTTAATATGTACTTATATACTTTGATTTTGACTTCGAAAAAAAAACTTATTTTAACAGGCGACTCCGTGGATTCTAGAACCGCGGCGAGCATCCAAAGTCCCAAGCCTTGTTATAAGGGTAACGGGAAAAGGTTCTCACCGGATCGTGGGTCTTCTTCTGGTGGTTCTCGAAGGTCGTGTGCGACAGGAACCCCTTGAAGCACCGCTCGCAGCGGTACGCGGAGCGCAGGTAGTTGCTGGACTCTTTGCGGGCTTCCAGCTCCTTCTGCTGCTCTTCCTCTGTCAGTTTCACTATCTCTGCCGTGGGAAAAGGTAAAATGAGCTTGTGAGCTCATGCACACTGGTAAAAATCCACCCACCACCAACCACTCCAAGACCATCTATCGACCTTCACTAAGGAAGGATTTTGGCCGAAGGGAGTCAAGTGCCGGCGTTTCCGCGGTTGGTAACCTGACACCACGAAGTTACGTAAAGCTGCGTACGAATGTGAGCGGCTCAGCATGAGGCATGCTCGCCCCGCGCGGCGAGCTGCTCGCGCGACAAATAGTTGCGCATAAACATGGGCGTGGGCGGGCGAGCCGATATTCAAAATGGCGTCGACACGATGATAGCTGATTGATTTGGGGTCCCACAACACCTTTTGCTTCATGTATTTGTATCAATAATTGTTCCTACTAACAAACTATTACACACGCACGGCTCAGCCACTTGCTCAATCAAATTCGTACGCGCCTCGCACACAAACATGTTCGATCTTGTCGCTCTGTCCGCGGCACGCTCGGATGCACGTGCGAGTGCCGCGAGGCGCGCACACTGAGGCGCCTTTGAGCACGGACAAAAGACTGCCACCGGGCGGCTCGCCGCGCGCTGCTCGCGCACAGCGCGTGAGCGCGTACGAATATGAGCAAAATAGGCGCCGTGCGTGCCTCAAACCGAGGCTGCTCTAATTCGTACGCAGCTTATCACATGGTATACACAAAATACATAAATCCTTGTGCCACCTGTATCAATGGCCTCTCGCCTGCATCATGTTACTAATGCCTTTAATTCGCCCTCAGATAACAACAAGCTACCTCGCAACCATAGACCGGGTGTCGCACCAACTGTCCATCTGTCTGTCCGTCCACCTCCCCGCCACGCACACTGAGGCGCACGGCGCGTGAGCGCGTACGAATTTGAGCAAAAAAGGCGCCGTGCGTGCCTCAACCCGAGGCTGCTCCAATTCGTACGCATCTTAACATGTAGTGTTTTTGTTAAGTTTATATTGATATTGATATGTACGTTAGTGTCTAAGGTATGTGTAAGTAAATATGGGCCTTTGTTGCCTGAGTTAAATGAATAAATAAAAATATTTAACTCACCAATATTGTAAGTGTTCTCAAACTTGAGGTAGTCGTCCTCGCTGGCGAAGAACTTCTTGAACCCTTTCAGCTTCCGCTTATACTTCTTCGGCTCCTTCTCTTCTGCCACCTTCTGGACTCTCTTCTTGGTTTTCACGCTTTTGTCTCTCTTCACTTTTACCTAGGACAAGCATTTTTTTTTAGTTTATTTAGAACACAGACAGTCACATAAACAAATATATATGGTCATCATCATCATCATCATCATTGTAGTATGGCGATTGGCCACATTTAGTGTTTAGCAGTAACACAATAGTTTACTGCTACATAAACGCATATTGCTTGTATAAGCGATAACCATGTATAAAATAAGGTGTTAACATTGAATAAAGGTTCTATTAGACGCTATTCTCGTGTACACTCATTGGCCTCGTGCCGTGACTACCACCCATCATCACCACCTTATTACATCATATCAGCCGAAAGACGTTCACTGCTGGAAATAGGCCTCCCCCAAAGAGTGCCAAAGTGACCGGTCCTGCGCCCGCATCCAGCGGACTCCCGCGGCCTTCACCTGGTCATCAGTCCACCTACCCGCGCCGCGCCTTCCGGTACGTGGTCGCCACTCGGGAACCTTTCCGCCCCAACGGCCATCGGTTCTACGTGCGATGTGCCCCGCCCACTACCACTTAAGTTTAGCGATTCGGAGGGCTATATCGGGGATTTATTCCCGTTTAATAAAAATAAAGTGAAAAATCAACTCCAAACCAAACTCACCCTTTCCCCTCTCCCCTTCTCTTTCCTTTTCTTCACGGGCTCCTCTTCTTTTATCTCCATCTCGCTCACATCAGTCTTTACTTCTACTTCTACTTCCAAACTCTTCATACTTTCCAGCATCATGCTGTTCTTTAGATTGATTATGGGTTCGTCGAATTCTGAAATAAAATGGATACATTTCCCTGAATTACTGAAAAAAAAGGTATGTGAAGCCACCAACGTGGATACTCGAAGCTACACCATGCGTCATTCAAAAAAAAACAGAAACTTAAAATATTTACATAGTTAATACAAGATTATAATTAACATTAACTAAGATGAATTAAAACTAAGTTAAATCTAAAAAAGGCCCTCGAGGCATTGTACCGAGGATGCTGGCGGCATTTCCTCGCTGAATTGCAATGCTGATGCGTCGCGCGAGAAAGCCGCCAGCTCTTCGGTCACCAGTTACATCGACCAGACGTTTCGCGATTTCTGCAAATAACTTATGCGCACTGGGACCCCACGGACCGAGGGTCTCGACGTTAATAGTTTGAGTTGGTGCCTCTTTTTAAGCATTGAAATATGCTTGTGTTAAGAGACCTCGCTCTTCCACATGTTTAACTTAGTAATTTAGTAATTTAGGGTGTACATATGTTAACAACAGTCAACTATTACTTTTTCACGCCACTGCTCGGAAATGTGGCAAAAGATGGTCAGAATTCAGGCTTCAAAGCTGGGGTTAGTTGGACGTCGCACGAACAGGCCATCTATGACTTCAAACTGTCCAACAATGTTATTGTTGTACAGTTTGAACAGCGATCGACCAATCACAGGGCCCCGCGCGCGGTCGCGCCGGCGCCCGTTTGTCCTGCTCCGCGCCGGGCGCGAGGCAAGGGAGCCTGTTTAGTATTATGATCTTTAATTAAATACTTAATTTTGATTTAAAATTATAATTATTTGCAATTTCCTCGCAGTAAGCGTGAAAAGCACTGTGTTTATTTATTTTATTTATTTTATTTATTCATTTAAAATCAATGTAAGTTTACAGCATGAAGACCAAAACACTTACACGATAAATTATTACATAATAGAAAAATAAAAATAAAAATGTTAAGCTAAATGTGTTAAGCCTCGGCATAAAGTGCAATAGCTGGACTCGTACTTTCGAGGGCCTCCGCTACGCGTCGGCCCTCGAACTAACTCGTCCATCTATTGCTTACTTTCTAGCCTCTTCAACAATGTAGTATTTTTATTCCCTCCCGTTAGCCAGAAAACAACATGACAGTGTTTCTTGTATAAATAGTGTGTAGTGTCTGTATAAAATCTAGGTTTAAATATCGCCTAAGAAAGTACGTGGTAGTAAGAAAGTAAGTAGTGGTAGTATGATTTAACCTGCATTTTGAGTAATACTTCATACTATGACAATTTATTAGTACCTTGAGCATTTTGAGACTGATACCAGACTCCACAGTCAAACGAAATAATTCGTTTTGTGGAGCGATGTATTTTGATGTAAACACAGTTGTAATAACGACCACCGAATAGCCTAGTGGTTAGCGAACCTGACTATGAAGCTTGAGGTCCCGGGTTCGATCCCCGGTCGGGGCAGATATTTGTATGATGAATATGAATGTTTGTTCTCAAGTCTTGGATGTTTAATATCTATTTAAGTATGTATTTATCTATATAAGTATATTTATCCGTTGTCTAGTACCCATAGTACAGGCTTTGCCTAGTTTGGGACTAGATCAATGGGTGTAAATTGTCCCGCTATATTTATTCAAATAATAAAAAAATTAAATTACAGGATGCACCTCTTGTGCCACTTTTGCTTTCACTGTTATGTTTTTTCGTTTGTTGTGTATTATACATACACACGCAAGCATCTGTCCGTATACTTGTTTGACACCGTGATGGGCAATGATGGCGGTACAACTGCTAGATAGATAGATATAGAAGTACCATTATTTTAGTCAACTATCTTAATTACCTGGATGGTACAAGTCAAAGTCGTCATCATCGTCCACCTCCTGTTTAGTTTCGTCGTGGGTCGCCTCCGTGGTGGCGGGGCGGTGGACGGACAGACAGATGGACAGTTGGTGCGACACCCGGTCTATGGTTGCGAGGTAGCTTGTAGTTATCTGAGGGCGAATTAAAGGCATTAGTAACATGATGCAGGCGAGAGGCCATTGATACAGGAGGCACAAGGATTTATGTGTTTTGTGTATACCATGTCTGATAAGCTGCGTACGAAGCAGCCTCGGGTTGAGGCACGCACGGCGCCTATTTTGCTCATATTCGTACGCGCTCACGCGCTGTGCGCGAGCAGCGCGCGGCGAGCCCCCCCAGCCGGGCGACTGACCGCGCTCACAGGCGCCTCAGTGTGCGCGCCTCGCGGCACTCGAACGTGCATCCGAGCATGCCGCGAACAGAGCGACAAGATCGAACTTGTTTGTGCGCGAGGCGCGTACGTATTTGAGCAAGTGGCTGAGCCGTGCGTGTGTATGTTTATTAGTAAATATGGAACAATTATTGATACAAATACATGAAAAGCAAAAGGTGTTGTGGGTCCCGAAATCAATCAGCTGTCATCGTGTCGACGCCATTTTGAATGTCGGCTCGCCGCGAGCTCGCTGCCTCACCCGCGCTTGTTTACGTGGAACTCTTTGGCACCCGAGCATGCCTCAGACTGAGCCGTTCAAATTCGTACGCAGCTTAAGGCAGTGCAAATATTTTTTTTATTAAAGTGGCTTGTCTATTGAAGTATGATGCCACACATCTGCAAGGTAGGAAAGTAGTACTGTGTACTCACAATGTGTTCCTGCATGAGTGCTTCTTTGAGCAGCGCGTCGGCGCGGGCGGCGCGCGCGCGCAGCGACTGCGCGCTCACGAGCTGCGCGCGGCACCACACGCACACATGCACAGGGCACCCATCCCATACTGACAGCTGAAACACAGATAGTACACTTACCCTGGGCAGTAAAATGAATGTCTCAGGACGCAGGTACGAGTATTTGACGCCCAAGCCAAAGTGGCGATAAATGTGTGACGAGAGGCTTTAGTACAAATTTACGTCTCCTTTCCAGGTACTGAGAATGTGGAGGCGGTAATTACCACTTTGTGGCACTCTTTGGGGGAGGTCTATGTCCAGCAGTGGATGTCTTTGGGCTGATATGATGATGATGATGATGAATTACCACTTTGTGGCCAGGTGTGACGTAAATATTCTTATTTATTCAGCTACTAGCTAGCTGGCTTCGCCCGTTTCAGCTTCCACAGGTGAAATTGTGCAAGATTGCAAAACAGTTTATAAGATTTTCTCCATAGTGTATTTTTCCATAATGTCTATGATTTATATACGTTTTTTATGTCATATTTCATCAACTCAATATTTAAAAAAGAAACTATTCGCCTATCACTAGCCTTCTACATGCCAATTTTCATCAAAATTGGTTCAGTAGTTTAGCATGAAAATGTATTAGACAGACAGTTACTTTTGCATTTATACTTTAAGTATGGAGTTATAAGATAAATTATAACGGATTTCTTTCAGATGCTGTCATTTTCAGTAGGGCAGAAAGTTCAATACCTACCTACTTATTATAAAAAAATAAACTATTTCTTTTATGTCATTCTTCTATATATAAAAAACGCTATTTAAAACTAGAAGCTAGTATTTTATTTAATGTGAAACACGTACCGTAATGCCAATAATATCGGCAAAAGCCTCATCTAACCGCTGTTCCTGAATGCCAAAGAGTCTAGTGTCTGTTGCGAGGCAAATCCTACACGCTCGCAGCTCTTCCGCTGCTTCCGACTTTACTGTAGACATTCTATAGCCTTTATTAACAGTTGCTCGTCATATTCCTCACATTAAATGTTTATTTTCAAGCGGTTTTCTGATAAAAATGTAAATAATGATATCAGCATCATCGGGCGGCGTTATTGACCTGCAAATTATGCGGTACCCCGATTTAACCAGTTTTCATTGCAGAATTCCTTCATATGGTACATTAAAAGCAACCTTAACTCATTGCAATAGCGACTATAAATTATATCCTTGAGGTGGACGTAATTGCGAAAAATAAATATATTTGCAGCTGCGTTTTTTGACATTTAAAAAAAAAATGTTGCCATTTTAATCAAATTCTACTAAAAACTACCAATACTTTTTTGTTCGCCAACTCTAAAGCTTCAAGCCGTGATTGTTTTCGAACTGCTCCCCTTTTGACAGTTCACGAATATATCAATCATTGTACAATTTTTACTCAAGAATCATTACGATTCCACACAATAACAGAACAAAATCACCAAGTTTCTAGCTTTTGTGTATAGTTAAGTGTTCGTGCCGTATAGTGTTAACGTTGCAACATGAATATAATAAAGGAAGAGTCTTCAAACTCGTCGCTAAAACTGCTAAGTTGCCGAGCTTGCCTGGCTACCGATGTTAAACTGTTTAACATCTACGAAAACAAACTCGTAAACGCATTTGCTCATATCACAGGGGCTCCCGTAAGTGTTTTTTACTAGTTAAGTTCAATTTATGATAATAAAAATGCGGAAATGGTTTGTAAACTCGACTTTAAAACGCACAGTTTAAAAAGCTCACTGTTTCACAAAATTAGCTTAGTGAGGTGTACATTTATAACACAAGAGTTGTATTTATTCTTTTAGTCATTAACAATTACAATATGATTTATAAAGAGTAAAATATACAAAGCATATTGATAACTTAATGCACAATCTACCATTTTATTTCTAGGTGCTTACAACAGATGGGCTACCTCAACACTTGTGTTGTTACTGCCGCAGCGCTCTGATTAAATGTGGAGTATTCAGGGCTAGGAGCCTCCGTGCACAGCAGTGCCTTAGAGCTAGGCCGCTTCATGAGGTAACACACTGACTAAATTATAATTACTAGTAACAAGATCTTTTTACTTACATCCAAATAGCATTGGGGCGGAAAGGTTCTCGAGTGGCGACCATGTACCGGAAGGCGCAGCGTGGGTAGGCCCCCCCACAAGGTGGACTGATGACCTGGTAAAGTTCGCTGGAGTCTGCTGGATGCAGGTGGCGCAGGACCGGTCATTGTGGCACTCTTTGGGGGGGGCCTATGTCCAGCAGTGGACGTCTTTCAGCTGATATGATGATGATGATGATGAAATAGCAAAAATAATTTAACTATGATGTTTTCTGAGTATTTTAGTGATTTCATTTATTTTAATGCAAGAATATACAACAACCTTACATAATAACCTTAGCATAAAAAAACGATTACGGCCTTATTTATTTTAATTTTGGAACTTTATCTTATCTAGAAACAAACAAAATAGTAAACCAAAAATGTTTATTCAGAATAGTTAAGGTGGATTAATAGCGTGGACTTACCTACAAACAATTTTCTGACTACTTAGTTTAATTATATTAAAACAATTTTATATTATTATTGTGTCTATGTTGTTATTAATCTAATCAGTCACATTACCTACATACTGCAAATTTAACTAAATTCCTAAAGTACCTAGCCATGAATAATATTTTTGTTTTGCGTCATTTGTTTTGTGTAAGAAAGTTCACACTGTTGTTTCACCTCAAAACTATTATATACTTAATTTCCAGCTCACTACAGACTACATCCGAACCATAGACCGCCACTCCCACAAGCTCGTCCACCTCACACAAACCAGACTAGAGACCATAGACTACCACGACACCCTAGAACTTGACATTAAAAAGGAAGAGTCCGAAACAGACAACATATTCATTGAATCAGATGATCTAAAAGTAGAATACGAAATTAAAGACAAAGATGACATAGAGAATGATGTTCATGACTTTAGCGATGATAATGTAGAGCATATTTTCGTTGCTACGAATCCGGTGAGAGATGCCAAAGTTAGGAAAGGGAGGAAGAAGAAGGCAGAAGAGAAGAGAGTGAAGAAGAAAATTAAAAAGAGGAAGTCTGATAACGATTATTTGCCGGATTTTGATTTTGCCAAGTTTGAGAGTAATTATAGCGTTGAAATCATTGCATTGACTAAGGTAAGATATATTTCCAATTAGCTATGCTTATGCCTTCAATTGAGTTATCTGTGTGTGATCTTTATAACAAACTTAAAGCTGCGTACGAATTTGAGCGGCTCAGCCTGAGGCATGCTCGCCCCGCGCGGCGAGCTGCTCGTGTCGTGAATAGTCATGATTCACGATAGTATACTTACATTTATGACGATGTTAATAATGATGTCTCAAACAGCCGATTTATTTCATGTAGCAACACCTACAAGAAATCATGTTTATAATGGACGGGTAGGCGAGGAGTTTGAGTTCCTGACAGCTAGATTGTGAACGAACAGTTACGTGCAGATTTGTAGTGTTAAATTTGGAGGAAAACCAGGGTGAGCTCTTTCCATAATCACTTTCGATGCATCCTATGATATTGTTACGATTTGGTATCATTTACACAGATCGGACGATGACTGTTTATGATGTGATGTATTTATGTGCGGCTACATGTCTTATTCTCTTTGAGAGGCGTGACGGTTTATCATGTATATGAATAAGGTTTTCCTACAGATCACGTACATGCGATAACACGGTTATTAGTGTGGAGTTCTTTAGTGTGAGAGGATTAGTAACAAGTGTAACAACAACGTCTCAGGTTCGGTAGTCTCAGCCTCAGTCCATATCAGTATCAATCAGGGGTGC
The DNA here is from genome assembly GCA_932294315.1 of Epinotia nisella. Classification (NCBI taxonomy): domain Eukaryota; kingdom Metazoa; phylum Arthropoda; class Insecta; order Lepidoptera; family Tortricidae; genus Epinotia; species Epinotia nisella. The sequence goes on along the minus strand of OW028698.1, from coordinate 9,416,104 downwards.
ACCCGGGTGATTATAACTGGATCCTACATCTAGTCACATTTTCAGGAGCAACAACTAGAAGAGATACGCGCGCGCAAGCAGAGCGCGAACTACCAATACGCGGCCTATAAGTGCGAGGAGTGCGGCAAAGGTTTCATGGCGAACGACGCCTACAACAACCACCAGACACGGCACAGCCCGGTGAGTGCAGTCTCCAGGGCGGCGGGCTTACCCAAAAGGCCCAAGAAGTCTAGTAAAACATGACTGTAAAGCTATCATGCTAGCTCAGCGGGTACACTTTGACCACATTCCGTCAGCTTCTGTTCGTCAGCGTTCGCGCTACGTCCACATGCCATTGCCAAATCGTCCACATTCCCAACTCGTCCACTTCCTGTCTTGTCCACATTCCCAACTCGTCCACATTCCCAAATCGTCCACTTCCTGTCTTGTCCGCATTCCCAAATCTTCCACTTCCTGACTCGTCCATATTTTCAAATTGATTGATTGATTAAAACTTTATTCAAACCGTCTCTTCCAGTCTCGTCCACGTTCCGAAATCGTTCACTTCCTGTCTCGTCCATATTTTTAAACTAGTTTCTGCCCGCGACTTCGTTCGCATGGAACTCGTTTATATCGCAGCTCCATACAAACTTTCGCCCGCCATTTCTTCCCCTTAGGGGATGATTCCCGGGATAAAAATTATTCTATATGTTAATCCAGGCTATACACTATTATACACCAAAATTAATCTTAATCCGTTCAGCCGTTTTTGCGTGATTGAGTAACAAACATCCAAACTTCTAACCTTCCAAATATCTAAACTTTTGCATTTATAATATTAATAGGATAGTAGGATTGATTGATTGATTAAAACTTTATTCATATGACATATTCAAACCGTCTCTTCCCGTCTCGTCTACATTCCCAACTCGCCCTCAGAAATAAATAAATAGTGTTGACTTCAGAGTATGGGCGCGCACGCGTGCGAGATCTGCCTCGTGCGCTTCAAGCGGCAGTCGCGGCGGCAGGAGCACCAGGACCTGCACCGGCTCAAGTTCCTGTGCAAAGAGTGCAGCTTCGTCTCCCGGAACAGGTTAGATACATACATAAACAGTCGCTCCATAGCCGCCCCCCCCCCCCCCCCCCTCGAATGGCCAAAATCGGGTATCCCCTTGGATCGCATAATGGTTTTTAGACTAATGTAATTTCGCATAATTGGTTTGGCATAATAGTACTTTCGCATTAGTATTTTTTTGGCCTGTTTTTCTGGCATACTACGCTAATAGCATAATTTCAGTTGAACTAATCTGTATTGGCCGAATATACATTACGCATACTATTGTTTGGGCTAATAATTATTTGGTGTATCTGTAATTATACATAATTTCAGTTATTTTGTTACGGGCGCGTTGAACCTGTAAAATGAACAACAACAAAATATTACGTAACGTAACGTTAGGTCACATTAGATAGGTACATTAGATTAGGTTCGGTTAGTATGAAATCCAGCCTAAGCAACACGGAATAGGGGGTCCGCGATGCGGACCTCCGTCGACATCGCCTTAGTTCCTAAATATATACACAAAAATAGCAATATAGCAATTTTGTTACTATGAGCCTTTTGTACATAACTTTTTTTAGGACATTACTGTTATGCATTTTGATATGATGCCAATTGATTATTATGCCTATTTGTGCTTACACTTTTTGACATTAATCTTATTTTCCGCGTAAAGTAATTATGCGTAACCATATTAGTATTAATGATTTTATCCCAAAATCGTTATGTAAAACATGACCATAAAACCTATCATGCTAACTGCCCTGTAGTCCCAATATTATCGCACTTCTATAGAAACTTGCACTCTCCTTTTCAGTTTTTCACCCCTTTAACTCGCAATTACCTTTAGCCGTCCAAAGGGTTAAAAGATGATTTCCGAATAGACACTATACTAATGCCAGAGGGCCTACCGCGAAACGAAATTCGTTTTCGTTCGTGTATCTCCGTCTCTGTCGCACTTGCTAGTTCGAGCGACAGAGACGGATATACACGAACGAAAACGAATTTTGTTTCGCGGTAGGCCCTCTGATTTCATCTAAATCGGTTTAAACGTGAAATAAGGTAACATACAGATCTAGTTTCGCATTTATAATATTAGATTTATTAATTGATGTGTTCTGGTGCAGGTATCAGGCGAAGAAGCATTTCGAGTGGCACTCCGGCAAGATACACGTGTGCAAACACTGCGGGGCGAGTTTCACGTGAGTCAAAAGTCAAAGTCAAAGTCAAAAACATTTATTGCAAGTCACATTACAGTTAATGAGATGGAATTAAGAGTAGGTATACATGTGACGCCCTGCAAGGGCACACCAACATAGGTAAGAGGACTAATTTATAACATAATTTTTACTTAAGTATACTACTATCTGTACAGTCTCCCGTCCGCCCGGCCGCGTTCTAGTCCCAGCGTTCCCCCGGTTCTACCCTAAAGTTGCGCCACAGTCTGTAAACCACAGAATATGTAATAGTACTGCGTGCGAAACATCTACCACTGGATCACACCTGAAAAACTGGCTACCGACTTTACAGCACATCCAAGATCTACGAAACAAGACCATTCATCATCATCATCATATCAGCCGAAAGACGTCCACTGCTGGACATAGGCCTCCCCCAGAGAGTTCCAAATTGACCGGTCCTGCGCCACCCGCATCCAGCGGACTCCCGCGACCTTTACCAGGTCATCAGTCCACCTTGTGGGGGGCCTACCCACGCCGCGCCGCGCCGGTACGTGGTCGCCATGAGAGAACCGCACCGCCCCAACGGCCATCGGTGCTACGCGCAATGTGCCCCGCCCACTGCCACTTAAGTTTAGCAATTCGGAGGGCTATATCGGTTACCTTGGTTCTGCTGCGGATAGCCTCATTTCTGATGCGATCACGCAGAGAAACTCCTAACATAGCCCTCTCCATTGCCCTTTGGGTGACTTTGAGCCTTCTTATGAGGCCCATAGTAAGCGACCAAGTTTCAGTGCCATATGCCATCACTGGCAACACACACTGGTCAAAGACTCTCGTCTTGAGACACTGCGGGATATTGGACGAAAAGACCATTATCTCATTCCATCTCACCCAAATTCTCACCGGACACGGCTACCACAAATCCTACCTGTACCGCTTCAAGATAACCACCGATGACCTTTGCCCGTGCGATGGAAGCACCTCACAATCCATTGACCACCTTTTAAAATACTGCCCGAAATTCACAAACCCGAGATTCAACCACGAAATCACCTGTCATAATCTCCATATAGAACCATACAACCTGCAGGAAATCACTAGTAAAGAAACTACATTAGCCTCATTTTGCAAACTCGCCGCCTCCGTAGTTAATATCCTGAAAAAGTTCAATGGCACATAGTTCACTCCCCATTCCACCCACCATCCATTACAACCATCACTCATCATTCATACACAGAACCACTAGTTACATTAGAAATCATTTACCATAAAGTAATCGCAAATTCAGTCGCCCGTATCCTTCGCGGGGACTGATTCCTGGTTACGAGATTAAAAAAAAAAAAAGTACTACGTGCAGAAGGTTCTCTGTTAACAAATCCCCTGTTTAGGTACGCCAAACGTTCCTAAATGTGGCCATTTCTTTCTATCGCATGCAACGCGCTCTTTCGGAGGCGGAGCCTTAGAGCTAGGGTTACCACCAGCTCGACCTATTAAATTATAGGTACGTTAGTATAATAGAGTATTTTACTAACTATCAATTATCAGAGCAGTCTCTATGAGAATTAGAGGAACGACAAGAAGAATAGAAAGATTTGGATGCGAAGAAGGCTGCGGAATACCCATCATTATACCTAGATATTCTTCTAGCACGAACGACTTATTGTAAGTGATTGACAAAATAAAAACATCGACAGTCCTGTTATCGATAAGTACATACATAGGGTTACCACCAGCTCGACCTATTAAATTATAGGTACGTTAGTATAATAGAGTATTTTACTAACTATCAATTATCAGAGCAGTCTCTATGAGAATTAGAGGAACGACAAGAAGAATAGAAAGATTTGGATGCGAAGAAGGCTGCGGAATACCCATCATTATACCTAGATATTCTTCTAGCACGAACGACTTATTGTAAGTGATTGACAAAATAAAAACATCGACAGTCCTGTTATCGATAAGTACCACTTTAACGTCATAGAGGTAAATAAATACAAATATATATAGGGTAATAGGGTGCGTTAAAAAAGTGATAATAATAACAAAACTATCAATTTATTTATATTTTACATACTTCAGAAAACAATTTGCAATACTTTCGTAACTTTCTTTCTTCGTGTCACTGAATTAATTACCACCTACTTTACTTTATAACACACACACACACCGAAATTGTCTTTAAAATCGACGCAGAATGTCACAACATGTAGTTTTTCCCAAACCCATATTTGGTCCCAAAAAAAATCTGTGTCTCTGTATATGGTTACAGTGTAGGTGCACGCGGCGTCTAGGTAGATAGCCAATATATGTCTGTGGTTGTATGTACGTATTGTCGTTGAAGTAGTATGTACTTATCGATAACAGGATTGTCGATATTTTTTTTTTAAAAGCTGTGTAATTTAGGTTATGACATCAAAACTGCCTGTTTCTGCAAAATGTAAGACGAAGACACACAGCTGGGTTACCTACAAAGTGTTAAGAAAAAATATTTTCAAGTGGCGAATGACGATGCAATGCGTTGCGCGAACGCGTGCGTCCCGTAACAGCGCGCGGCAACCAACCACTGATAGACCGCCTAGAGGCGGCCGGCCGGCATGTTTTAGTGCGGCGCGACCATCAAAGAGTGAACCGCCCCTGCAGTACAGTCATTCGACGAAGACGTCTAGACAGGGCAATCGTGCGGGGTGCGAGGGGCGGGCAGGGCGAGCCTGAGCATATCTCGTATAAATAAAGAACTGCGATTTCATCAATTTCCACACTCAGTAGAAAGCTGAATATATTATTTTATAGTGCTTAATTTAAAATATTTTTGTCATGTCATGCCAACATAAACAAAGTTGGACTGTTAATTTTTCCGTGCTCCCAAAGCGGCCTCCAGGCTTCTTTAGGGCACAACTGGGAAAACGTACAGCGAACGAAAAAACCATAGAAGTCTAACCAGCGCCGAAAAGTGGTCCCACAAAATGGATGCACATTGCCATTATGCGTACGTATGCGGACGTGGGGGCGGGGTGTCAAAAGGATGCCAAGCAGCCGTTTAGTTCGCACATGCGCATACCGGGTTTTGGGTATGTGCTTGGGTAGAAATTTGCAAGGAGTTCGCCTTGTATGGTTTTTTTTCGTTCGCTGAAAACGTATGAATTTTAAATTTTTCCTCACGATACGCACGCGAAGCCTCTCTTTACCAGGCTATACTAACACTGCCGGCAATTCTAATGTATGTTAGGAAGAATTTATACAACTACCCAACAAACACTGATAGGCGAAGGTTACCAGAAGCGCAGGGAAGCTCAAAACAACTTTTTACCGGCTAGTAAAAGCAAAAAAGTCGTTCTTGGGAAATTGTATAAAATTCTACAATAAAATTCCAAAACACATTACCGAACTTACTGACTCTAAATTCAAATCTGTCGTAAAACGGACACTTATTTCAAAAGCATATTATAAGATAAACGACTACATCATGGATAGGGATATTTGGCAGCGATAAAATCCTGCACTAGAAACCTGTCGTAAAATAAATAGGCTTTCTACTGTAGCAATGTAATTTTAAAATTTTATAATACTCTGATACTGATATGATATATTGTATACTGTTTTGAAAAAATGACACCTCGCCGAGTTTTTTACGCCGGTTCTTCTCGAGGCAGAGGTTTACTTTCCGAACCGGTGGTAGTTTATCGACATTCATAGGTGCATGTAATATGCCTAAATTGAAGAATAAATCACTTTGACTTTGACTTTGACTCATATTGCATGTAGCTGTATATGTGAGAGTGAATCTAGCGTCATATAAAACATTTGGTATGGTAAACTGGAACAGAACTAGAAACGCGGATAAGATTGTAGGCATAGGCTGGAAGTTGACCAAGTGATCAAAACTCACGCGTGTCATGGGTCCCACTGTATACAATATGTTACCTAAAAATGTGATCAAAGCTCCAAGATTAAGCAGCTTTAAATTCCGCTTGAAGCGGTGGCTTATCGAGCAATCGTTTTATAGCTATGTTGAGTTCATTGCCTGTGAAACATAATTTGTTAGATAGTGCAATTGTTTTATTGTTTTTTAGGGTTCCGTAGCCAAAATGGCAAAAACGGAACCCTTATAGTTTCGTCATGTCCGTCTGTCCGTATGTCACAGGCATTTTACTCGAAAACTATAAGGTGTATTTGAATAAAATTTTCAGGATAGGTGTATTTTGTTAGCCGCTACATAGTTTTGTAATTGAAATGACAAAAAAAAATTTTTTTAGGGGTGCACTCCATACATAAAACTAAAAGTCAATTTTTTTTTTTCATTGCGACCCCCGTGTGGCACATCAATCGATAGGCCTTTCAAAATAAATATAAGTTTTCTTAGCATTTTTTTTTTGATTAAGTGAATAGGGTCGGAGATAATCGCCCCGAAAGTCACTAAAATTCTGTCCCGCCCCCTCTAATTTTTGAACGGTGTATTTTAAAAATATGGAAAAATTCATGGACATAGGGCTTATTAATTTCATTCACCGAAAATTGTTTTGAACAAGATCGGTTCAGAGGTTATCGAGATATTGCTGAAAAACTGCCTTCCTCAAAGAAAAGGACGTAAGTGCCGTAAAATTTCTGTGACGATACGACCTTTTTAATAGGCACGGAACCCTTCGTTTTGCGTGGTCCGACATGCACTTGGCCGGTTTTTTTTTATTGTATCGGTTATTTTATTCTTACCTTATTTGTATAATTGTATAACTAATATATTTGTGGCATGTAAATTGACTTTATGAATAAATTGATTATGATTATGAAATTGATTGTGATTATAAACATAACACACGAATGTTTAAACACTATATTGCCTTGATGCTATTGTGTTGCAGGAAGAGCTCGACGTATTTGTCGCACGTGCGTCTCCAGCATCCGGCGATGAATGTCGCATGCGACGTGTGCGGCGAGACTTTTGTCGGACGACTCGGGCTGTTGCAACACAAGTCGCGCGCGCACCAGGTACGTACTCATCTTATAGAATACTAGCTTTTGCCCGCGGCTTCGCCCGCGTACTAAGAGTAATGTTAACCGTCTACAAAAAAGGTGCATCTCAGTTTCAGTCTTTTATATATTTAGATCGACTCTACATAGACTCTGCATATCGAACATAGACTCTACATATCGAATCTACATATCGACTCTACATATCGACTCTACATATCGACTCTACATATCGACTACATATCGACTCTACATATCGACTCTACATATCGACTCTACATATCGGCTCTACATATCGACTCTACATATCTGGACCCCCATATAAAATTTCACCCCCTCTTCTAAGGGGTTGGGTGCAGATTTCCAAAAAAAAATGATGCACGATTTTTTTGATAGTCACAAATAGTCCGCATACCAATTTTTAGCTTTCTACCTTGAAAATTGCGGAATGCTCCATACAAACTTCCACCCCCCATTTTGGGGAAGTGGGGGGTTAGAAAGAGACAAAAAGTAGCCTATGTCACTCTCCATCCCTTCAACTATCTCCACTTAAAAAATCACGTCAATTCGACGCCCCGTTTTGCCGTGAAAGACGGACAAACAAACAAACAAACAAACAAACACATACACTTTCTCATTTATAATATTAGTATGGACTAGCTTCTGCCCGCGACTCGGTCCGCGTGGGACTCGTTTATATCGTAGCTCCACACATACTCTCACCCCGCATTTCACAATAGTTGCACAATTAGCTTTTAAATTCTCGTACCATACTTAGGCCACTCGACTTTAAGAGCCCTCATTGTATTACGAAAACAATATTCCTTTGCTATTCCGCTAAAAAACGTGCAAATAATTACAGCAAACCACCACCAATAATGAAAAAACCTCGACACGTGTTTCGCCTCTCTACGAGGCATCATCAGGAGATGCTGGCAGGAGATGTTGCTTGCGCCACGTCCACTGAGCAAATGAGCCGTCTTCTTTTTTTTTTTTTTTTAGAACCTGACTGTTGCTATAATAGGACGGACCCAATATAGCTGTCGAACTGCATGGTTGGAGAGTATCCTGGGGAAAATCCAGGGGGAACTCTCCGGCATGACCACGCGGGGTGAGCCGTCTAGAACCGTCAGCCCTATTTATAGTCTGACCCCCCATACTACCATGCATGCGCGAATGAGACGGAAGAATACGTAACAGCGGTGATGACGCAACATTCAACTGTTCGTTAATAATCACGCCTCTATTGTTGTACCTAATTATTTCTAATTGTTCTAGAACACTTAAACGCAGTCCTTTTCCGCAAACATGCAAGATGTTGAAAGAATGATTGTCAGACAACGCATGGTTTTCCTCCAATAAATGTTTTGCGAAGTAACGCCTGATTCAATAAATTAGCTCTCATTGTGTAACGATTGTATAATAGTATTTTATATAATCGTAACACAATTTAAGAGCCAATTGTGTAACTATTGTATACAATACATTTTATACGAGTCAACAGAAATAATTAAACAGACTTGGTATCTAATGAAATCGAAGCCCTGCTAAAACGAAGTGCAAGTCAGAGGTGCGTCGACTCAACGTCGTTGATGTCTTTTGTATTGGAGTCAACGCGACGTTCTATTGGTCAAATTCATTATAGTTAAGTAAAGGCGCCACGTGATTGATCGAATTTATTTTAGTTGTCTAAAGCGTTGTACAGTCAGCAGCAGAAGTAGCTAAGCGGGCCGGGTGTTCAAAATGACCTGCATACGACTTTATTATTTAGAAATTAAGAGCGTGTGTAGGTTATTTTGAACACCCGGCCCACTTAGCTACTTCTGCTGCTGACTGTATAATAATGGGGAATGGATGAAAATTTTAGAAATGCCTGATTATTTTTTTGGTGATAGGAATGACCTTCCTTAGCACCAGAAAAAAGTTTCAGATTTTTCAGCTGTGACAATTATTTTTGAAAAATATAAACAGTTTCCTCATTTACGTTTTGGGTCAAGAACGGTAAATAGACACTTTCCTTGATTTGTCTCATATTACAAAATAGTATTTTATGCAACTGTTGTATATGAAGGGTCTTAAAACGCGAGTGGCGTGGGTTGCGATGCGAGCCTTGGCGAGCATCGCAATTAAAGACGCCACGAGTGTTTTTAGACCAGTTATACACAGTTCCATACAATACTTTTTCTACGACTACTTTTATTAGTATTAAAATTACACAAAACTAGCACTTTCTACCTATTCAACCGAACAAATTACGCCAGGAGGACAACTAGCGGGAAACAAGTGAAGTTCAAATGTCAGTCCACAAACTAAATAAGACATACAAATCTGTCTATGGTTTAAGGCCATTACACACCTAGCAATTTGTATAAACAACTTGCTATAGTTAGAATGAGACAGCACTATATACCTTTCATTCTAACTATCGCTAGATGGGGAAACAAATTGTATCGTTTGTAGTGTGCTTTCTTTCGCGGTGTTGGCAGCAATGATTTTAAATTAAAAAGATTGACTGGACTGGGGGCCTACCGCCAACGGCATTCGAAGTTTTCCCTCTCTGTTGCACTTACGTACGTTACACGTACGAACTCGCAAGTCTGACAGAGAGGGAAAACTTCGAATGCCTTTCGCGGTAGGCCTGCAGTTCTCATTCTGACAGTGCTTTTATGAAAAATGTATGAACCATAAAAGTACGCTAAACAGTGCGTTTATGGGCCATAGAGCATACAGTTTATCGACGACTTATTATCGATGTTATTGTATTTGAGTCATCGCATATATAAATGACAGATAACGGTACAGAAGTAGAAAAAACTATCTTAAATATCTGTGTAAACTGACACTGGTAATGACCAATATAGCTGCTGCAAATGTCAATATCATTGCCGGTGTCAGTTTACCACACATATTTGATATATTTTTTTGTAATATGAGACCGATCGAGGAAGCTGCCGTAACTGATCCAAAACGTAAGTGAGGAAACTGTTTATATTTTTCAAAAAAAATTGACGCAGCTGATGGATCTGAATCTTTTTTCTGGTGCTAAGGAAGGTTATTCCTATCACCAAAAAAAGAATCAGTCATTTTTAAAATTTTCATCCATTCCCAATTATTATAGTTGCGTTGTGAGCTTCATAGAAAAAAGTATGTGGTTTTAGTTTAGTGTACGAAGTCTTAATTCAAACATTAAAGTCGACGAGTATAGAAAATACTTTTGTACTATCAGACAGCGCCTTTGAAGCCGGAGTCGCGGTGCACCGGCTGCGGCGCGCACTTCCAGACCGCGGCCGCACTCGCCCGACACGTGCCCTGCGACCCGCGCACCAGGTAAACTACCCAACTGTATAGTCCTTAGACCAAGCCGGAGTCGCGGCGCACCGGCTGCGGCGCGCACTTCCAGACCGCGGCCGCACTCGCCCGACACGTGCCCTGCGACCCGCGCACCAGGTAAACTACCCAACTGTGTAGTCCTTAGACCAAGCCGGAGTCGCGGCGCACCGGCTGCGGCGCGCACTTCCAGACCGCGGCCGCACTCGCCCGACACGTGCCCTGCGACCCGCGCACCAGGTAAACTACCCAACTGTATAGTCCTTAGACCAAGCCGGAGTCGCGGCGCACCGGCTGCGGCGCGCACTTCCAGACCGCGGCCGCACTCGCCCGACACGTGCCCTGCGACCCGCGCACCAGGTAAACTACCCAACTGTATAGTCCTTAGACCAAGCCGGAGTCGCGGCGTACCGGCTGCGGCGCGCACTTCCAGACCGCGGCCGCACTCGCCCGACACGTGCCCTGCGACCCGCGCACCAGGTAAACTACCCAACTGTGTAGTCCTTAGACCAAGCCGGAGTCGCGGTGCACCGGATGCGGCGCGCACTTCCAGACCGCGGCCGCACTCGCCCGACACGTGCCCTGCGACCCACACACCAGGTAAACTATCCAACTGTATAGTCCTTAGACCAAGCCGGAGTCGCGGTGCACCGGCTGCGGCGCGCACTTCCAGACCGCGGCCGCACTCGCCCGACACGTGCCCTGCGACCCGCGCACCAGGTAAACTACCCAACTGTATAGTCCTTAGACCAAGCCGGAGTCGCGGTGCACCGGCTGCGGCGCGCACTTCCAGACCGCGGCCGCACTCGCCCGACACGTGCCCTGCGACCCGCGCACCAGGTAAACTACCCAACTGTATAGTCCTTAGACCAAGCCGGAGTCGCGGTGCACCGGCTGCGGCGCGCACTTCCAGACCGCGGCCGCACTCGCCCGACACGTGCCCTGCGACCCGCGCACCAGGTAAACTACCCAACTGTGTAGTCCTTAGACCAAGCCGGAGTCGCGGTGCACCGGCTGCGGCGCGCACTTCCAGACCGCGGCCGCACTCGCCCGACACGTGCCCTGCGACCCGCGCACCAGGTAAACTACCCAACTGTGTAGTCCTTAGACCTTAGACCAAGCCGGAGTCGCGGTGCACCGGCTGCGGCGCGCACTTCCAGACCGCGGCCGCACTCGCCCGACACGTGCCCTGCGACCCGCGCACCAGGTAAACTACCCAACTGTGTAGTCCTTAGACCAAGCCGGAGTCGCGGTGCACCGGCTGCGGCGCGCACTTCCAGACCGCGGCCGCACTCGCCCGACACGTGCCCTGCGACCCACGCACCAGGTAAACTACCCAACTGTGTAGTCCTTAGACCAAGCCGGAGTCGCGGTGCACCGGCTGCGGCGCGCACTTCCAGACCGCGGCCGCACTCGCCCGACACGTGCCCTGCGACCCGCGCACCAGGTAAACTACCCAACTGTGTAGTCCTTAGACCAAGCCGGAGTCGCGGTGCACCGGCTGCGGCGCGCACTTCCAGACCGCGGCCGCACTCGCCCGACACGTGCCCTGCGACCCGCGCACCAGGTAAACTACCCAACTGTGTAGTCCTTAGACCAAGCCGGAGTCGCGGTGCACCGGCTGCGGCGCGCACTTCCAGACCGCGGCCGCACTCGCCCGACATGTGCCCTGCGACCCGCGCACCAGGTAAACTACCCAACTGTGTAGTCCTTAGACCAAGCCGGAGTCGCGGTGCACCGGCTGCGGCGCGCACTTCCAGACCGCGGCCGCACTCGCCCGACACGTGCCCTGCGACCCGCGCACCAGGTAAACTACCCAACTGTGTAGTCCTTAGACCAAGCCGGAGTCGCGGTGCACCGGCTGCGGCGCGCACTTCCAGACCGCGGCCGCACTCGCCCGACACGTGCCCTGCGACCCACGCCGGGAAAGCCGCCATTTTGAACTTTTTCGTTACCTTTTGCATCTATTATATATAATGAATAAGAGTAACAAAATAATAACTTAACTTAATTAACAAACAAAAATAACAAGAAATTAACAATAACAAACAGTAAAACATTAACAATTTCCCGATGATCACACAAAATTCGTCAAGTAAATCAATCGATGCGCGACGCCGAACGAAATACCTACAAATACACACTGACAATGTGATGAGTGACCATCTGGCAACAATGCATAGCAAGGCGTACTCGAAGTTCGGACCGAAGTGACAGCGAGCTCGCAACGACGCGTTTACCGATTAGCCAAACGGCCCGAGCTCGTGAAATAAAATAATGATCAATTTGAAAATTTCCATTTCATTGGTATATTTGTAGCGAAAAAAATCTGCATAAAAAGTAATTATTAGAATCAAATGAAAAACATAAAGACCAATCATATAAACATTTGACTGGAATCGATCCATCGCCCTTCAGCGTAGTAAGCTAACGCTGTAACCACAGGGCCACCGAGAACGCTCACGCCGCGCCGCCCCAAAATTAGTAATCATATTACTTCAGTGTACTCGGACAACATTTCGCCTACGCCATTTTTGCGAGCAAAATGTCTTAACGTTGTTTACGTAATTTTACGTAAGTGAAATGAAGTTTTTGCGTCTAAAATCCTTATTAAACTGTATATACGAGTATAATGAAGTTAATTCATCGTATAGAGCTTTTAGCAATAAGTTTGGAACATTTCTTAACGTAGAATTATTTCTGGGCGAAGTAAAACGTGCACATAATTTTTTCAAGATAGTGTTTTTAAGTTAGTATATATACTTAATTATGATATACATAAACATACCCATAAGTCCCTTCAAAACTTAAGTATATGTCGGTCCGAAACATGCGCCTTCCATATCCCTTCGTGTTTTATTTTCACTAAAAACCGTGCCCAAAAGCACCTCGATTTCACTTTTTTGCCTACCGTATCGCCTTAACGCGCTTTTACTAGCTTCACTTGTAACTATGTATGTAAGAAAATCTTGGAATCTAAATTGACCCACGTCCCGGTGACAAATTTTGGGTATAAGTATAGTTTGGATGACAATTCAATATAATGATACCATCGAGCTGATCTGATGATGGAGACAGAAGGTGGCCATGGGAATTCAGTACTTAACCGACGTAACCCCGTTGAGTTTGGGCTCGTTAGAATCGTCTCAATGAGTAGTTGATGACGGTATACAGAAAAGTACAGTCGGCAATAAAAGCGTGTACCAAAAATGACATTTTTGTCAGAAACTTATTTGCACGATTAGTTCTGCTTGAACTAATGATTTCTCAATCTAAGCGTGACACGGTCAAGTTTAACACGAGCAAGTCCGCAGGCCGTGCCTAGTGTGTGGCGAGACGCTGCCCACAGAGGATGAACTCCAAGCCCACGCCAAAGAACGACACAGCATAGACCAGTTTAAGTGTTTACAGGTGAGAATCATTTATTGTTTTTTTTATATTTCTCTATATGTTCCTCAGTCATGGATGTTTTCTATAAATAAATTAAAATAAATAAAAAAACTGCCCAAGTGCGAGTCGGACTTGCGCACGAAGGGTTCCGTACCATTATTATTTAATAACCTAGACCTATTAATATTATATAATTTTAATTTTTATTGACATATTATATTCATTTGTAAGAATCTCAATCAGATTGCACTTAAATAATTGACTTTTTAACAATAATTACTATCCATTGACATGATACATTCTAAACGCGCATGATAAATATTAACTTACCAATTAGCATGTAAGGTACAACTGTTAGTGCTAATATTAATGGTAATAAATAAATAAAATAAATAAATAAATGATCTATAAAAACGGCAAAAAAATCATGTCTGTTGTATGGGAGCCCCAGTTCGACTCGCACTTGGTCGGTTTTTTAGTATTTGTTGTTATAGCGGCAACAGAAATACATAATCTGTGAAAATTTCATTTCTCTAGCTATAACGGTTCTTGAGATACAGCCTGGTGTCCGGACGGACGGACAGCGAAGTCTTAGTAATAGGGTCCCGTTTTTACCCGTTGGGTACGGAACCCTGAAAATATAAAAATTATTTATTTTCAGATACCTTAGATCCATAGATTCTGTATTTAAATCTATGTATTTAAGTATTTGTTTATCTATTTTTTACTCTTTTGGAGTGATATAAGTACAGTCAGCATCCTAAACATGTATACATTCTAGGACCTTATTGCTTGGAGATAAGGTCGAAAAGTGTATACATGTTTATGATGCTGACTGTACCGTTGTAAAGGATGTCTGAACACCTCCAGCGGCGCAAATACTCAGCCATCCATAGTGGCTACCTTTTTGGGCCGTTTGGGGTCGAAACCCTAGGGCCGTGGGGTGAAAGAGCCCATAGCGTGTTTAAAGAGTGCTCCAAGCGCCTGGTAGAGGTGACGCGTGACCAGAGGGCTGGGTCATATCTGGCACAGCGGATCGGCATTGCCATTCAACGTGGCAATCCTGCCAGCCTTCTGGGCACGCTGCCCTCTGAAGGCGATTTGGGGTATTTTTTTATTAGGGTTTTTTATAATTATAATCTTTTTAGGGTTCCGTAGCCAAAATGGCAAAAACGGAACCCTTATAGTTTCGTCATGTCCGTCTGTCCGTATGTCACAGGCATTTTACTCGATAACTATTAGGTGTATTTGAATAAAATTTTGAGGATAGGTTTATTATGTTAGCCGCTACATAGTTTTGTAATTAAAATGACAAAAAAAAATTTAGGGGTGCACTCCATACATAAAACTAAAAGTCAATTATTTTTTTCATTGTGACCCCCCGTGTGGCACATCAATCGATAGGCCTTTCAAAATAAATATAAGGTTTCTTAGCATTTTTTTTGATTAAGTGAATAGGGTCGGAGATAATCGCCCCGAAAGTCACTAAAATTCTGTCTGTATTTATGTTTTAAGTTAACACAATCGTATTATTTATGAATAAAGTAAATTTTATTTTGAAAATACTGAACAAATAAAAAAAACACTAAAATATATTTTGAAAACAAAAATGCAAAAACTATTATGTCTATGACTCACTATATGATGTTACCTCAAAATCTGCATTGACTACTGTGCTATGATCTCGTGGTGCGAAGATGTATTACTTAGAGCATACATAACTGGAGTAGCCTTTCAGTAACTTACCCCTCTGTAGAAAACCTTGCACAGTGTGCAAAAAATCATACAAAGACAATTTCACAATCGATCACAAAATCGCCTCGCAAGAGATCACAGATCATAAAAGTGCCCGCATGTTGCTGTAAGCACTTGATATTATAAACGTTCAACCACTTCAAGCTTTCAAGCATGTAATTGATTTTCAATATCCGATTAAGATGCTCCCCCCCGCCCCCGCAAAATTCGGCAGACATTTTTGTACGCAAATACGACATAAGGCTACTCCAGTTATGTATGCTCTAAGCTTGGAGGTCATAACTTTAGTACAAAATTTCTCCGAAATAAAAAAATTAAAATTAATAATTTGCTGAGAAACCTTACATTTATTTTAAAGGCCTATCGATTGATGTGCCACACGTGGACTTACAAGGATTTTTTTTTGACTTACAGTTACATGTATGGAGTGCACACCTAAAATAGTTATTTACGATACAAGTGCAGAAAATAGGAAATTCGCAACGAGTAGCGTTAAATTAAAACACGACCGAAGGGAGTGTTTTAAATCGACACGAGTTGCGAATTACCTATTCGCACGTGTATCGTACAACGTTTTACAGTACATGTGGCTCTTTAAAGTTTCAACATATGCACGAAAAGTGCTCATTTCCGCACTCGTGCGGAAAAGTAACACCATGTGTACTGTAAAATATTTTTTTCTCAAACATGCTCGGAAATGTATACGTTAATATCACGAAATGAAGACATGAAGTTTCTTGTTTAAGGCTCCCTACATTACTTCTTGGCCTTACGCCAAGAAGTAATGTATGAAAACCCTAAGTGAAACCATTATTGTCCGCTACTCTAACTTTTTAAATTTGCTTACTAATATTAAACTGACAAAGGAAAAATTACATACTGCCAACCACCACTAGACTCTGTAAGCAAACTTGCGACATAAAAAAAAATGGTGGTTAAACATGGTGCTCGAACCGCTTGTTCAAATGGCATGTTTAAAAAATAAAAAAGGCGGCAAATTAAACAATTGTTTTCTGATCTTTCGTTCCGATTGTAATTTCAACAAATAATTAATTGTATTTATTTTTATTTTAATATTTCCTCACATCGTTTGAGAAAAGCACTATACAATCCTCGGCCGGAACAGGGATTGCTGGACTCGTTGTATCCGAACGTCTACCCCAAACTCGTCCAGCAATCCCTTACTTCACGGCCTCTGCAGTAATGTCATTTCATTACAGAACTATGTAGCGGCTAACAAAACTGTAACAAAATCCTCAAAATTTCATTAAAATATTTCAAATACACATTATAGTTTTTGAGTAAAGTGCCTGTAACATACGGACGGACATTTTGGCTACAATTTTTGCGATGACATTCGAACCAGTTTTTGGAGAGGAACAAATGTTTGTATGGGAGCAACTACAATTAAACAACATAAATGCTCAAAAATTTAGTTAAAGACGGATCTCGCTGGCAGCCGAAAACGTTTCATACTGATTAACATTGAATCATGACGTCACAGTGTTATATTTGTACTAATCGTTGTATGGAAAGTCAAGTAAATTGCTGTTTCGGTCGCGGAATACTGCGTTTAGGACCATAGTTGACGTACAATTTTGTTTCTATAAAAGCGCAAGCATTCTATTGGTAGCTTTAAATTTACTTTTGGACAAGGAATAAAAAAATATTTTTATGATTTTAAATATTTTTTTATTCTTAATTACATTTATTTGATGGTTTACTATCCATTTAGCAACACTGCGTTATCAATTTTAACATGTGGAAACTTCCCAATTAAAGTCCTTGACAACAAAAGCTTGTGCCAAAAATTGAATTGTGACAGTATTTTTATTTTATTGTAGTGCGACAAAACGTTCGCCTCCTCCAAGTCGTACGAGGTGCACCACCAGCGCGTGCACCTGAACGTGCGCTGGCGCAAGTCGCGCGACAAGCGCGCGCGACGCGCGATCACCGACCCCCCCAAGAGGAAAGAGGCCATGTGCGAGATCTGCGGGAAGGCTTGCGAGGTGAGACAGCTACCTTCTGTTCGTCTCTCGCATTTCTTCCTTCCCTCTTAAGGACATAGGCGTCCCCCAGAGAGTTCCAAATTGACCGGTCCTGCGGCACCCGCATCCAGCGGACTCCTGCGACCTTTACCAGGTCATGAGTCCACCTTGTGGGGGTGTGATTGTGTTATTTGGTCTTAAGGTGATTTTCCACCGGCGTGGATTGACGAGACGCGGCGTGGCGTGAATTGAAATCGCGCTGACCCTTTTCCACTAAAAATATTTCAATTCACGCCGCGCCGCGCCTCGTCAATCCACGCCGGTGGAAAATCACCTACGGCAGTCTCGACAAATTAACAACTAAACACCTGTAGCCAATTTCCACCGAAGATGCGCCGGGAGTGAATTGAAAATTTGCCATACAAATTTCAATTCACGCCGCGCCGCGCCTCGTCAATCCACGCCGGTAGAAAATCACCTTTAAACTTTTTGACGGTGAAATAATATTCGATGAAACGTCTGTCGGCAATTGAAGGGTAAAACCACCTGTTTGTAATATTTATCGTTGACAACGCACAATGTTGTATGTGTTTTCTGTTTGTGTGTCAGTCTAACGCGGCGCTGGTGTACCACCAACGCTCCCACACCGGCGAGCGACCCTACAAATGCACGCAGTGCCCTAAATCCTTCACCATGCCGCAGGCCCTCATCGTGAGTATAACACTTGTTCAAACATGCTGATAGACTTGACCATTCACATAAATCACCATTCACACGACGTCATGTTATGCTAAAAAGTGTACAGTCAGCATCAAAAGTAACTACGCAATCGAAGACGTCAAAAGCTCTTATTCCCTTTTAATAAAGACTTTTGACGTCTCCGTCTCCTACTTTTGATGCTGACTGTACCATAATGTGACGTCACGCGGAACTTTAACGGGCTATATCTTCATAATTTTAAGTTTAATTGACAAACAAAAAAATACGCGTACAATATTTTTTGATAAATTAACTGATGTCAATGGCGTTATTACTTGCGAGCGTACAGAGCAGTTATAGCCGTTTTACCTCCCACGGGCTGTTAAGTTTAGTTTTAAAATATAGAACCCTCTGATTGGCGCAAATCTGGTTGCTCTGTGATTGGTTGAAAAAAAAAATCAAGTTGGCCAAGCCGGTACCCCACAAGAATACTGCTCTGTGATTGGTTGAAATATTGAAGCTTGGCGCTCCACTAGCACTGATCTGGAAGTGAAGTTGTAAATTTTTGATTGGTGCGGCTGTATGAAACTTAGATTTTTCTGTCTTTTGTAGTTATTTATTTCCTCGCAAATGTGATGAAAAACATTGTGTATAACACGGCCCGCACGGGCGTAAGAATATTGCAAACTCGAGTCATTAAAAGCCCGCCGGCGTCGGGCTTCTGATAGACTCTTGTTAGCAATATTCCACTTACGCCCCTCGTTAAACAATGTACTATTTTTAGGAAAGTAGCCAATTATTGTAATGTATTTCACATGTTTTTAACCCCTGACGCAAAAGTGTTGTAAGTTTGACGTGTTTGTGTGTCTCTCTGTGGCATCGTAGCTCCGAAACGAATGGACCGATTTTAATGCGGCTTTTTTCATCCGAAAGCTGACGCGATCGAGATGGTCCTTAGCTACGTTTCAACAAAATCGGTTCACCCGTTTTTGAGATATTGAACTTTGAAATGAAAATGGGGTTTTTCAAGTTTTCTACGTTGTAGTTATTTATTTTTGTACAGAATCACCAGCTGGTGCACTCGGACGAGCGACCCTACATGTGCTCGGTGTGTCCGAAGGCCTTCAAGCAGAAAGTGGCGCTGCAGCTACACAGTCGGGTAACTAACATATCTAAATACATACTGTAAACTGCAGACGCTGGTGATGCCTTTCGGATCTGAAAAAATACCTTAAAACAGCGAACGAAAAAACCATACAAGTCGAACTAGCGCCGAAAAGTGGCCCACAAAAAGGATGCACATTGCCATTATGCGGACGTATGCGGACGTGGGGGCGGGGTGGGGGCGGGTGTGAAAAGGATGCCAAGCTGCCGTTTAGTTCGAGTGTGTTCCACGTGTTTGGGTAGATTTGTAGGGAGTTCGCCTTGTATGGTTTTTTCGTTCGCTGCCTTAAAACTATATTTTATTTATTTATTTTATTTATTTATTTATTTAATTGCTTACATGTGTTTTACAGGGTGTTAAATACGGTGAACAGTAGGTATCAACATTCACCCATTTTGGGTATTGCAATATACTTAGCATAATTAAGTTATGATTCAATACAATTATATATGGGTATAATATGGTAATAGTAATATGGGTATAGATTACATTTAAGACTTTATAGTTATTTAACAAATTAAGCAAACAAAAAAAAATTTAAGATGATACATACATACATACCTAATTGTTTACATATTTCATGTAATGATGTACCTACCTATTTCTTCTTATATAAGCGTGCACTTATGAACAGCTCGGAGAGAAAATTCATGACGGCTGTGATCAACTGCAGAGGTGGTTTTCTACCAATGGCTTACTCTTGAATTTTACTAAATCCAACGTCATGGTCTTCTCAGGGCGCAGAATTACGATTCCTCCGTGTGTAGCGAATAGCCCGATGCCGATAAGAGATGAATGTAGGTTCCTTGGCTTCACTCTGGACTCTAACCTTAACTGGAAGTGCCATGTAGACAAACTATGCGATAGATTGAGTAGTGCAGTCTTTGCTTTGCGTAAGCTAAAACCTCTGATATCCGACGATGCAATGAAGCAGGTTTATTTTGCTCATTTTCATTCGCTGATGTCGTACGGTACGCTTATTTGGGGAAACTCACCGGATGCCAACAGAGTGCTGCTTATGCAGAAACGTGCCGTACGTGCGATGTTTGGGGCCAAATCGAGGACTTCATGTAGAGGCTACTTCCCAATGCACGGTATTATGACGCACTACTCACTCTACATATTCGAAATTATAATGTCTGTAAGGAACAATCTTTATATTTTCGATACCGTAAATGCGATTGGCAAAACACTCCGCAGCACTGGGCGTTTGAGAACAGTTCCCCGTCGCATGGCACTTGCAGAAAAGAACCCGCGTGTCATTGGGCCTACCTACTACGAGCGACTGCCCGCTGATCTTAGACTGGAACCATCTGACGGAGCATTTAGACGCCGCCTGAAAAGCCTTTTATTGGAAAATACATTGTACTCAGTTCAAGAGTATATGAATCTCGATTTGATATGTTAAACTATTATTATAATTATTTAAACTTGAATTAATATTGTTGACGATACCTAATGGTTGATATATTTGCTTTGCTTTGTGGTTTTGTTTTATTTTACTATTTCCAAATTATTGTGTAGTGTACACATTTATTGACATCGTCATATTATTGTATATTTATTTTTTATTAATTTTGACGATGGTGATAAAGAATCTTATTTTTTTGACATGTATAGTAATGTATTTTTTATCATGAAATAAATAATCTAATCTAATCTATAAATAAACATGAACGGGCTAAACAGCTGAATTATATTTTTTGAGTGTTTTTTTTTGCATATTATACTTTCAAATACAAATACAAAATACAAAATATTTTATTTGGTTAAAAGACAGTGGTTTACAGACAGGGCAAGGTTGAGGCCTCTCATTAGGTATATATGTACCTGTGTTGAGAAGTCTCGCTCTTCCAAACATAGTACATTGTAATGATCCACAATTTAGAAAATAAAGATTTATAGGATTATACTAACTTAATCTAAGTTTATTGCATACATTCCTTACATGATGCAAGATAATTGTGTGTGTGTGTGTGTGTGTGTGTGTGTGTGTGTGTGTGTGTGTGTGTGTGTGTGTGTGTGTGTGTGTGTGTGTGTGTCTGTGTGTGTGTGAGTGAGTGAGTGAGTAAGTGAGTGCGCGCGTGAGTTAAAGTAAGTGTACACAGCTATTTAAATAGTTATTAGTTATACTTAATTACAATACCACAGTTTTTAGACAGTTTCATAGGTGCTATATTACTAATGTTACGATCTCTATGTGCCTAAGAACAACAGTTCTTCAGTTTCATTATAGTCGAGTTTATATATCAGTTCATAAAGTGCTTCCTTACATCTATCGTTTCGTAAATTATAGAAGTGACTTTCAGCGTTTAATTTGTTGTATAAGTAGGCAGACTGTACATAATATTGTCTCTTAGCAAAGACGGATTTGTTAGGGGGTATAGGAGCTACTTTCGCTGTTCTTCTTCGTGTTTGAGTTGGTATTTTTTAGGGTAATGTTTTAAACATTCTGCGTACAATAGGAATAGATTATAGAGACAGGCGAATTATACATGCATTATATAAAGATCAAGAAACCATAGTAGAAATAGGACAGGAGAAGGGAAAAGCCAAAATAAAACAGGGTGTAAGGCAGGGTTGTCCACTCTCCCCTTTGATATTTAATATTTTCATTGAAACCGCCATCCGAGAAATTTTGGGATCAGAAAAAGGCGGTGTTAAAATTAATGGAGAAAAGTTTCACTTTATAAGATTTGCTGATGACATCGCAGCGGTAGCCGAAAATTCTGCACAGCTTGAACAGCTCGTAACAGAAATGGACCTCATTTTCACAGAATTTGGACTAAAAATAAATATAAATAAGACCAAAACATTAATTGCATCTAAGACAAACCAAATCATAGATCCCATAAAAATTAGAGGTTCAGCCATTGAACAAGTCAAAACCTTTAAATACTTAGGCAGCATTATAACCTGTGACTCCAGGTGCACTTCGGATGTCATCGCACGCATAGCCATGGCCAAAAAAGCTTTCAATGCCAAAAAGCAAATATTAAAGGCGAAAATATCTCGAAAGATCAGAAAACGTTTTATTAAGACCTACATCTGGAGCATAGCGTTGTACGGAAGTGAGACGTGGACTCTAACCCAGCGTGACAGAGAGAGACTGAACGCATTTGAAATGTGGGCATGGAGAAGGATGGAAGGTATTAGTTGGACAGAAAGAAGAACAAACGAAGAGGTTCTAAATTTGATAGGAGAAAAAAGATGCCTACTAAAAACTATTGAAAACAGAAGGGGAAATATGTTGGGGCACCTGATACGACATGACAATTACATAAAAACTATAATTGAAGGAAAAATTGAAGGAAGGAGAGGCAGAGGAAGGCCAAGACGTGCGTTTATGGACCAAGCTAAAGAGAAAGTTAATGTAATGTCGTATCAGGAGCTCAAAACAGTGGCAGAAAGAAGAACAGAATGGCGATTACTCCACCGACAAGAGCCTGGCTCTTAAATTTATGATGATGATGAAGAATTGTGGATGTAATATACAGTTTGCGCATACTAAGCAGCTTACAGTCATTATAGAGATCAGAGGTCGAGTATCTATAAGGTTTAAGCAACATCGTTTTGAGTAAACACCTCTGTCCTCTCTCCAATTCCAGGAATTTCATTTTGGATGCTCCACCCCAGACGGGAATGCAGTACGTCATGACTGATTGTGCTAGAGATGTGTATATTTGGTTAAGTAAAGTTGCTGAGGCTATGTGTCTAAGAATTTTGAATATCCAAATTAATTTGCGAATCCTATTACTAGGAGACGGTTTTTTTAATTTTTCTAGTTTCTGACATTTTATTATGTTCATTAAGATCAATATTGTTTTAAATTGCTATTTCTGTCTGTCCTTGTTAATTATTATTGTTACAAATTTATTGAATGTACCTGACGAGCTTTCTGTGAATTCATTTTATTTATATAGGTACAGTCGCCATCAGATATATCGGAGCGGCCAAAGTGCTCACAAATATCTGAACACGTCTCTATTGTCGAGGCATTAGGGACATGTTCAGATATTTGTGAGCGCTTTGGCCGCTCCGATATATCTGATGGCGACTGTACAACGTGGGGTGTCGGGTTAGAATAGCACCACCCCCTTTCTTCCTGTGGGTGTCGTAAGAGTCGACTAAGGGAACAGGGCTGGAGTGTGTTGTGGGCGATGGACTAGCGACCTGTCACAGCGATATCACGTTTTGTCGATCTTTTATACCCACATTTATGCTAAAAGTGGTACTGGAACACAAGTTTCAGATGCTTTGCCTACCCCTTTTAGGGATAAACGCGTGAATGTACAAAGAAAATTTGTAAAATATAATGTAAATTTTCAATAAGCAATAAAATAATCTAGTCTAATCTATGTTTGAGAAAAGCACTATACATATGCCTGGCCGTGAAAAGGGCTTGCCGGCTTCGTATCACTATCCGGTCTATACCTACTCACCCGGCAAGCCCTTCTTTCCCGGCGTCTGCAGTAATGTACTATTACGAGTACGGCGACTTTTCACAGCGCTACAAACGCGATGCAGTATCAACCAATCGTGCTCTTCGTTGATTGGTTGATTGTGTTGTCTCACGGAATATGTGTTGTTTTCACAGGTGCACACCGGAGAGCGCCCATACAAATGTACCTTGTGCGACAGCTCTTTCAAACAAGGCCCGCACTTACGCACACACGTCAAACTTATGCATCACGCACCAGACCGCCCGCGCCGTAAACTATAGTAGATATTATTTTGAACCTTTATATAATTTACTATATTCACAATTATTCCTCTATCAGCAATGTATGGTCTGATTTATTGCCGAATATCAGGCTCCTAAGTCAACTGGAACACAAAGATAATTATGATGATCAGTCAGTCAGCGACCATACGACGGCTCGTTCAAGCAGGGCCTGCATTTACGCACACACGTCAAAATTATGCACCTCGCGCCAGACCGCCCTCGCCGCAAGCTGTAGTATACTGACAGACATACATACATACATACACCATCCTGACTTAATCTACAAGCTCCAGACCCACTGACATTCCTCTACATATCTCTACCAGCAATGTATGGTCTGCTTTAATGCTTCTGAGTCAACTGAAACTGGCTGATAATTTAGTAATTAATTAAATATGTATTAAATTCTAATAATTATGTAAATAAAACTGTAGTTTTAAGTCTATTTATCAAAATAAAACTCATTGAATTATTTGTGTAGTATTATTAAAAATATTAAAAAGGAACGTCACAATTTCTTTATTCCATAAATCAACAGTCTTTACAGTCAAACTATAAGTGTTAACAGTTGAGTCACAACTTAAAAATATTATACAATAAATTAATATGTTTAAGACTATTCTTCAAGTAAAAATAGATCCCATCAAAAACAAAAATCCGACTCGACTGGGTAGCGTTCGGGAAGCTCCGGCACATCTTTTCGTCCAATATTCCGCAGTGTCTCAAGACGAGAGTCTTTGACCTGTGTGTGTTGCCAGTGATGACATACTCGTATGGCACTGAAACGTGGTCGCTTACTTATGGGCCTCATAAGAAGGTTCAAAGTCGTCGTTTTTTATCCCTTTACGGCTGATAGATCCTGGTAAGATGTTCAGAAGTTAAGGGATACGTTTTTTAGCGTTCTGTCACCATAGTAGCTTAGAAAAGTTAGTGCACGGTCTAGGGGGGAGTGGGATATGTATCAGATTAGTTTATCACTATCGCTGCATACAAATAGACGCAGTTGTACCTATTTAAAATAAGACAGACCGTACTAATCGCAACGATAAATTGTTAGGTATAATATGATCGTTACATCTTTGTGACCTTTTGGACAGCCAACCGTGTCAGTAGCAAAGTAATTAGAACACATGACATTTTTGACACCCAGACTGTGGAATAAAAATAGTAGTATTTTAAGAACGCTAGCTGGCAACATTATAAGGCTCACCATAGTCAAGTAGATGCTACTTTTTTAATTTTACTTAATAAGTATCACGCTTTAAAAAAACAAATTGTACTCTAACTCAACGGACTAAGATAGCTATTTATGTCAATCCTAAACTTATAAAAATTGTATTAGCGTAACTAACATCGACAATCGTAGCTGTCAAATTGTGAACAGCGATGCTATGCTATGTTATTTAGAATTGTTAAATCGACTGTATTTAGGATTCACCACAGTGATTTTATTGTTTATTTAACTGATTTTAATAAAATGAGGTAGCGTTTCATTCACAAAATGACTGAAATCAAGATAGAATCCACGGTGGAGCTGTTGGCGTGCCGAATTTGTCTCGCTACTGATACTAAACTGTTTGGAATACAAGAACACCAACTCGATGATATTTTCGCCGATGTGTTGGGTACAACGGTAAATATGCGTTAATTATTACTTACTAGCTGTCCGCGCGTCACCGCGTATTTTATATTTTTATTGGTAATTTTAAAATAAAATTTGCCCGCCTGCATGCAAGCTGGATGCACTCAGCTGAAAACATTGCACAGTCTAGTTTGAAAAGACATGCACGGACAAAGTAACCAAAACCGGAGGACACTACTTTTGTTATTATATTATGTAGCCTACACAAGGGCGAAATAGGACATCTGTATTAAAATTGTGTATGCAAACTAGTACATGAAAAGATAATGCATTTTTGTTCAAGCAGTGGTCTGCCTGGGACGGGCTGCCCCAGCATCTGTGCGCCTTCTGCCGAGCACTACTCCACAAGAGCTGTGGCCTGTGGGAGCGCTGCCACCGCGCGCAGGACCTGCTTAGACAGGCCCTCGTACATCAACAATATGTATGTACTCATCACTTTCAGCGCTAGGAACCCGCTAGGCTAGCTCTGCCTGTACACACTTTTATCTACATATGGAGGTCTCTATGATATCGACTTTAGTCACTGAATGTTTTAATCAATAATACGAAGGCAAGGTAGAGCTGAGATTCTTTGCCATTCTTGGTCCTAACAAATGCATATTTTTGTGTGTATTTACCCCCTACGAAAATGAGGAGTGTTATAAGTTTGAAATCTGTATGCCTGTGGCATCATAGCTCCCAAACAGATGATCTGACTAAAATCATTTTACTAAGAATCCCAGTCAATATTAAGGGTTTGTGTATTATTTATTTATTTTATTTATTTATTTATTATGAAACAAACAGTCATACAAAGATATTTGTACAGGCTATCTTAATACTAAACAGACTTATTATACTGTATAACTATAATCATGTCATGATTGCAAATTAACAATAAATATTGTCTCAATGGAGAAGAGTTTTGTGTAAATCTAGATCTCTTGTTTTTTGTTCCTTTGTAAGTGTGACTGCTGCTAATTATATTTTATTACAACTCTTATTTACAGTTAACTACAGACTTCATTCGCACCATAGACCGAATATCCAACCAACTGTCGCTCCACCTAACCATAGACCATCTACACCCACCCATAGAGCTCATACATGATGAAGACCAAAATTACGACCATTTTACTGACAATGCACCTATGGAAAATGATTTGTTTAATGATTCAACAAGTGAGGATGATGTATTGCTAAAAGATATAGAAAAAAGTGCTCCACCTCAAAAAGAAATAAAAAAAGATGAATTGCCCAAGAAAGTGTTAAGAAATAGGAAAGTGGTGAAAGAGGTTGTAAAAAAAACTAGGAATATTAAAAAGGTGCGAAAGACAATCGTCAAGAAAGCAAAAGAGAAGGAAAAAGAAGCTAAAGTGGAGAAGTTGCAGAAGAAGAAAAAGGGGTTCAAAAGATTTTTCAGTTGTGAAGACGATTATGTGAAGTTTGAGAATAATTATAACATTAGTATAGTCAAGGTAAGAGATTCATGATGACTTTAATAATAAGTAAGATAGGTATTTTGAATATTATGTTGGTTTATTTTAAAAATGGAAATGGAAAGGGATGAAGATGAATGTAAGTAAGACGAAAGTGATGGTATTTGAAAAAGATGAAATTATGACTGACTGCGAAATAATGATTGGTGAAGAAAGACTGGAACAAGTAAAAGAGTTTGTGTATTTGGGGACATTATTTACTGGAGACGGAAAGCATGAGACAGATATTGAAAGGAGTGAATGCAGGGAATCGAGTGAATGGGGCACTGAACGCCTTTATGGGCAGCCAGAAAATATCACAAAAAGCGCGCGTGGCTGTGCATAGAGGAGTGTTGGTGCCCACACTTATGTATGGTAGTGAAAGTTGGGTGTGGCAGAAAAGACATCAAAGTCGAGTGAATGCAGTAGAAATGAGAGCGTTGAGAAGTATGTGTGGAGTGAAATTGAGTGATAGAGTCAGAAACAGTGTGATAAGAGATAAGTGTGGAATGGATGGAGATATAGTCACGAAAATTGAGAAGGGTATGTTAAGGTGGTTTGGGCATGTAGAGAGGATGGATGAGAGAAGATTAACGAAGAGAGTGTATATAAAAGGAGTGGAAGGGCAAGTTGGAAGGGGAAGACCTAGGCGAACTTTCTCTGATCAAATTGGAGAAATGTTATAAAAAGGCCAGGTCAAAAGTACCCTAAACCGACGAGCATGTATGAGAAATGTTATGAAGGTGAGTGAAGCGAAAGTGGTTTGTCAGGATCGTAGCAAATGGAGATCCGTGATCTCTGCCTACCCCTCTGGGAAAGAGGCGTGATTATATGTATGTATTGCGGAAACCCAGCCCGCGTACACCTATAACCTATGTATGTATGTATTATTTTAACCCAAGGTGGACTAATGACCTGGTAATGGTCGCGGGTGTCTCAGAAATAAATGATTACGGTTTTTTTTTAATTAATCATTTATTTCGGACATCAACGATCCATAGAGTGTTAGTTACAAGTTCCTTATAACTATGTTAGTTAATATTCATTTTTAGTTAATATTTATTTCGGACATACATATACTGGCACGTGAGTTGAGACCCAGCGCTGATAAAAGGGGCTGTCAAGCCTCTCCCCTATTTCGGCAAGGAAACTGTTGGAGCTGTCTCTCACTCGGCACATCTGGGGAAAGATACGTTTTCGCATTATTGCATGGAAGTCATCCATGCGGGCCTCCGCAAACATCCCAGATGCACTGCAAAATCGAGGCAGCCCCATCAGCATTCTGTACCCGTTATTAAACTGGACGCGCAAGGCACTGTAAGCTCGTTTCGTATATTTGATCCACAGGAAGTGTGTCATATTAGGCTTAGCAAGCGGGGCTAAAGTGGTACATGTAGCCCCTAGGGAAAATATGTATAAATATTTATGATTTCTAAAACATTTAATTTGACCAATCAAAACACTTCGCTGTATTAAATCCACCAATCACCACTCTTTAAAAAACATTTGTATTTCCTATCAACTAACCAGATTACAGCGAATATTAAAAACAACCAATCAGAAACCAGAATTAATTTCAAATATAAGGTGTTTTTTAGTCCCTAACTCACAATAATTATTAAAACAAAAACGCCTCTGGCCGTCAACGACGCGCCTCTGTAGACGGTCAGCCGGCCAATACACGGTGATTAAATACTGATGATCCACCATAGTTGTCTCTTTCTATAACTGCAATGAGAAAGAGACAGCGCGTGGATCGAGTGATAATACTTCACCGTGTATTGGACGACTCAGAGGCGTTTATTTGTGGTGTCAATATTTTGTATCTGTGTCAAAGCAGTTTATTAAAAAAGTATGCCGCCAAATCGAATAATCTGCGCCGTGGAATTTATTATTGATTGTGGATGGATCATTTTTGTTTTACTATTTTCTCGCAGTCGAAGTGAAAAGTGAGTGGGTCTAAAAGCCATATTACCCCTCGAAATATTTTCCCTCACTTCGCCCGGGAAAATAATCTCGTGGTAATATGGCTTATTTTAGCCCCTTGTCATACAAT
The DNA here is from genome assembly GCA_932294315.1 of Epinotia nisella. Lineage (NCBI taxonomy): Eukaryota > Metazoa > Arthropoda > Insecta > Lepidoptera > Tortricidae > Epinotia > Epinotia nisella. The sequence continues at coordinate 9,386,714 of OW028698.1, read as the reverse complement.
CTACTATGGCAATACGACCTGAACAGCGTTCGTTTCACCTCAGCCGTACTGCGTGCAAACCTGCGGACCAACATATTCGTCCTTACTGCCAGCGCCCTGCGTTCCCTTTATGAGTTATGAGTGCCCTGGATGCGGGTGGCGTAGGACGGTCATTGCGGCACTCTTTGGGGGCGACATAAGATGATGATATTATAACATTAACCGGTCCACGTACAGTCAAGTGCAAAAATATGTATCGATTTAATGCTCTCATAAATATGTACCACAACCTCAATCCATTGACATAAGAGCGATGGATCGTGACGTCACGATCCCCGAGCGTTCTCTCTCTAACAAGCAACATTAAAACGGTTGTAGCTTCGTAATTTTTAGGATTCCGTACCCAACGGGTAAAACAGGGACCCTATTACTAAGACTTCGCTGTCCGTCCGTCCGTCCGTCTGTCTGTCACCGGGCTGTATCTCAAGAACCGTGATAGCTAGAGAGTTGAAATTTTCACAGATTATGTATTTCTGTTGCCGCTATAACAACAAATACTAAAAGACCGGCCAAGTGCGAGTCGGACTGGGGCTCCCATACAACAGACATGATTTTTGTACCGTTTTTATAGATAATGGTACGGAACCCTTCGTGCGCGAGTCCGACTTGCACTTGGCCGGTTTTTTAAGATATTTGAATGGGATTTTCGTCATAAGGCATATGTTTTTACCTTTTGAATGAATCGGGATGGAAGTAGGCTTTATTCTAACCCGCGGCTTCGCTTGCTTTTTGTATAATACGCGGGTGAATTCGCGCTTGCAGCTAGTTGTATAATTACGTGTCTGTTCTTAGGTGAGTGAAGAAGAGCAACTGAAAGACATGGAAGCGCGCAAGCAGTCGGCGAACTATGCGCGTGCGCACCTGCGCTGCGAGAAGTGCTTCAAGGGGTTCCTCTCCGAAGCCACCTTCGAGAACCATCAGAAGGTCCATGATCCGGTGAGTCACTAGCAGATAATATATTTATTTATTTAATAATAATAATAATAATCCTTTATTTCAGGCCAGTTTGCCCGTAAATTGTTAGTCATATACAGACTATATTTAAGACAACTGGGGCCCACAGTGGTGTTAATATATACTTATCCTAGGTTAGTGATAAATTAAGTTAAAATTAAAATACACAGGTGGGAGCAAGTTCACTGTATCAATTAAGCAAAATAATAATAATGCCTAGTTGACACAACCCTGCCTGCCTTTTGCCTGGTTGATATAGCCTTGCTCAAAAGTGTTGAGCACGTTTGCGTTTTTCATACAAAAGTCAAACTTCAAAAGGTGCACTTACATATTTTATAATAGAAAGTTGTGTATCTATCGGAAAAATTCGTCATATTTATTGACGTTAAGGGAAATTCCGTGAAAAAAATATACAATTAAACCTTTATTGTAAAACCCGACTTTTCTAGCTTCAGTTTTCACACGCGAATAGCAATTTCAAAATGATATATGTTAATGATTTGCACATGTTCTAACACTTATTATATTTTACGTCTTCGTGTATTTATGAAATTGAAAAATAATAGTTTATCCATAAGTTACAAAGGAAAACGTGGGGTGCTCAATACTTTTGGCCAAGGCTGTAGAGGTCGCGGGAGTCCGCTGGATGCGGGTGGCGCAGGACCGGTCAATTTGGAGCTCTCTGGGGGAGGCCTATGTCCAGCAGTGGACGTCTTTCGGCTGATATGATGATGATGATGATGATTCTCACGACGGATATATCCGTCATGGCGCTGAAAAGGTTAAATTAAATTATTTTCGTTCTTACGTTCTATGACAATATACTTAGAACCCATTAAAAAAAAAAAAAAAAAAACCATATAAATCTCGTAAAAGGGTAAATAACCCGAAGATCGTTCTCACTCACTCATCAAAATTATTGGGCACTTCCTGTTGACTTTCAGTTGAAATTTTGCATAAAGGGTGAATATCGGAGCGTTTTAACCGCCTAATGAGTACTTAAACTGTAATTAGCAAAATATAATTTATAATGAAGACTATATATAAGTATGTAATGCATGCTGCTTGCAAATTTGTATGCCTAATGGCCAAACACAGTGATACACATATGGGTCGTTCTTCTTTTTTACCGACAATGCACCGAGGTTTTCCTTTTTTTTTTGGTTTTTGAAATATCGAAAATTGTGATTTTGAAGTGCCAATTCAAAAAAATGCATTGTTTTCTTCATTAACACTAATTAAAGTTTCCTTTCCGGCCAATATACATATTTGTTTACGGTTGGTTTAAAAAAAAAATATGTGACAAAGTGGACTCTTTCAGTGGGGACTACATTTTGGTTTACCACTCTGTCACGGACTTCTACGATAAAAATACGTTTAAAAAAAATGCTAGTTGGAGAAACTAAAATATTAAATAATACTAATTAATAAAATAATATGGACGTTCATTTTCGAACATTATAAAACCGTAAAATCATTACTCAAATGAGATGCCGTAGTAAGACGAAGGACAGGCTATTGTCGGTCGAAAAGAAGAACGACCCATATAACCATTGTACCATCTTTGTTACCTATGTTTTACAAATAAACTTTACTTTACTAATTTTTTGGACACGTTTTTGTCGAAGTGTCTCGACAAAAACGGTGTGTCATTTTGATGACATTTCCGGTTGTTTGGTGAGCGACCCTGACTTCTATCATCTTACCAGAAATGCCATGAAACTTATACATGAAATACAAAACATCTTATCCAATGAGACGACAGCATCACGCGCCGCCATCGTTCTCTTTTCACCTACAACCACTGAAGACGCACGCGCGTCACATACAAATTGAATATTGTACATTTATTTCATTTATTGTAAGGAACTTGCAGTAAAGACACATCATAATTACCTTACTGTGCACTCGTGAGGTTTGCGGGTAAAGTAGATAAACAAAATAAATAATAGTACATTATTGCCGTGGCCGGGAAGGAGGCAATTGCAGGCTTAGTATTTGTTTAAACGGACGAGCTTGCGAGTCCGTTTAATTATAATACGAAGCCTGCAATTGCCATTCCGGCTGAGGCAAATATAGTGCTTTTCTCAAAAATGGGGGAATAATAAACTTTAAATATCGTTGCACAACTTGAATATATTGCTGATTTCCCGCCGTTTTTCTTTTTAAACCGAATCGCAAGTGTATTTTCCCACCGAAAACACATAGAAAGACGTCGCGTTTGCAACAGAAAAATACGAGTTGAATTGGCTGAATACGACCTGTGCCGTCTTTTATATGCCGGTTTCGATTTTTTTTAAAGTTTGGTACTCGACAAATAAAGGAATTTATATGTAACATTCCAGGCGGCCTGCAAAGTTTTTTATTTTTTAATTTTTATCTGACCTGAAACTATACACTTTACCTTCTAATATGTAGCGACTAATGTACACTTTGCTGGCCATTTTAGAGAAAAGGAATATATTGAATTTCAATTCATATACATGTACATGAGGTTTGATTAACACAAAGACACCTGAGTTTTCTGTGTATTTTTTTCTTTATAAACTGTCATTTTTATTATTTTTAGGATTCACTTTTATTGAATACCTATTTCTACTTAATGTGCTAATTCTGCATAAAGCGTTTCTATTATCCACTTAAATTGATTATTATCATTTGGTGTAGTTAGTTTTGTTTGAGATGACAGGTGTCAAATAAAATTAATTCACCCGGAAAGCAAATTGAATGTTGAAATGAATAGATTCATATTCCACTGACAGTTTCACAATAAAGTCGGTCAACTCAAATAATCTGCACTGCATGTTGTTAATTCTCTGTAGCGTGCTTCCACATTGCTTATCTTAGGTAAATTGAATAATCTCTGTTTTTCTTTTCTTATGTAATTAACGGATAACTGTTATTGGCCTCCTATTATGTAAGCAAACAAATGTACTGTATATTTACGGCTGTTGTTATCCTGAAAGCATGAGAAAGATATTGAAAGGAGAGTGAATGCAGGGAATCGAGTGAATGGGGCACTGAACGCCTTTATGGGCAGCCAGAAAATATCACAAAAAGCGCGCGTGGCTGTGCATAGAGGAGTGTTGGTGCCCACACTTATGTATGGTAGTGAAAGTTGGGTGTGGCAGAAAAGACATCAAAGTGAATGCAGTAGAAATGAGAGTGTTGAGAAGTATGTGTGGAGTGAAATTGAGTGATAGAGTCAGAAACAGTGTGATAAGAGATAAGTGTGGAATGGATGGAGATATAGTCACGAAAATTGAGAAGGGTATGTTAAGGTGGTTTGGGCATGTAGAGAGGATGGATGAGAGAAGATTAACGAAGAGAGTGTATATAAAACGAGTGGAAGGGCAAGTTGGAAGGGGAAGACCTAGGCGAACTTTCTCTGATCAAATTGGAGAAATGTTACAAAAAGGCCAGGTCAAAAGTACCCTAAACCGACGAGCATGTATGAGAAATGTTATGAAGGTGAGTGAAGCGAAAGTGGTTTGTCAGGATCGTAGCAAATGGAGATCCGTGATCTCTGCCTACCCCTCTGGGAAAGAGGCGTGATTATATGTATGTATGTATGTTATCTGAATACCAATAAATAAATAAATAACCTTATGTCCCAGACACTAGTCTCTGATACGACATGTGTTTGTCCAGATAATGGGCAACAACGAGTGCCATCTCTGCTACGCACGCTTCAAACACCCCACAAGGCTGCGGCGCCACATGGAGACACACACCCTCAAGTTCATATGCAAGCTGTGTCCACTCGTCACCCGACACCGGTGAGACACATTACTCATCCACATTGTCAACTGCTAATAGTGACTTGTAATTAGGATAATATAGTTTTAAAAATTAAAAAACAAACCGACTTAAATTAAATTAAAATGCAATAATGGGTCGTTCTTCTTTTCGACCGACAATAGCCTGTCCTTCGTCTTACTACGGCATCTCATTTGAGTAATGATTTTACGGTTTTATAATGTTCGAAAATGAACGTCCATAATTATTTTATTAATTAGTATTATTTAATATTTTAGTTTCTCTAACTAGCATTTTTTTTAAACGTATTTTTATCGTAGAAGTCCGTGACAGAGTGGTAAACCAAAATGTAGTCGGGTCGTTCTTCTTTTCGACCGACAATAGCCTGTCCCTCGTCTTATTACGGCATCTCATTTGAGTAATGATGTTTACGGTTTTATAATGTTCGAATGAACGTCCATATTATTTTATTAATTAGTGATGTTTAATATTTCACTTTCTCTAACTAGCATTTTTTTTAATGTTTTATTTTTTCGTAGAATGCCGTGACAGAGTGGTAAACCAAAATGTTGTCCCTACTGAAAGAGTCCACTTTGTCACATGTTTTTTTTTAGAAACCAACCGTAAATAAATATTTATATTGGCCAGAAAGGAAACTTTAATTAGTTCTAATGAAGAAACCTATGCATTTTTTTTTAATCGCACTTCAAAACCACAATTTTTGATAGTTCAAAAACCAAAAAAAACAGAAAAACCTCGGATCATTGTCGGTAAAAAAGAAGAACGACCCAGTCCCCACTGAAAGAGTCCACTTTGTCTCATATTTTTTTTTAAACCAACCGTAAACAAATATGTATATTGGCCGGAAAGGAAACTTTAATTAGTGTTAGTTAAGAAACCAATGCATTTTTTTTAAATCGCACTTCAAAGACCAAAAAAAAGGAAAACCTCTGTTCATTGTCGGTAAAAAAGAAGAACGACCCTAATAGTAAATAATAAGCGTAAAAAATTGAACTAATCACAAAAAAAACCGGACAAGTGCGAGTTCAACTCGCGTGGTGAGGGTTCCGTAAAATTGCTATGCTCTAAGCATCAGGCGCTCCATACAAAATAAACAAAAATATTGACAATTTTCCCGTTACTTTGAACACTAAAACTTCTTACAGGTTTTCCTGTAATCTTTAGGGCAAGGAACTATTTTCTACATTTTTTCTGAATTTTAATTCTAGTATTTTCGGAGATAAGGGGGAGGGGGGAATGGTCAAGTTTTTTTTGCTAAATTACTTCAAATCTGCTTGCTAAAATTATAAAAAAAATATCTGAGATGCTTACAACAAGAGCAAGCATCCATTGTGAAAAGTACCAGCTCTGGGGTCCCCTGAGGCGTGGTCCAGCCGCGACGACAGAGCCCTCATGAAGTCCTTCATATGGTTTACTAGCTTCCGCCCGCGACTTCGTCTGCGTGGACCCGGGATAAAAACCATCCTATATCTTAATCCAGGCTATAAACTGTCTATGCGCAAAATTTCACTTAAATCAGTTGAGCCGTTTAAGCGTGATTGAGTAACAAACATCCAAACATCTAAACATACAAACTTTCGCATTTATAATATTGTTAACATATAATATAGATACTAAAGTATAGATAATAAATAAATAATTAATGTAATAAATTTGTGCTTGTACAGTCAGCATCATAAACATGTATACACTTTTCAACCTTATGTCTAGGTAATAAGGTCATAGAATGTATACATGTTTATGATGCTGACTGTACCTATTTTTTTTTATTAACAAGCTTTTATTAGCTTAATTTGACCAACTTCCCGGAGTCCAATCGAGTTGAAATTTTGTACAATTATGTAAGTCAGATGACAATGCAATAATATGGTACCATAAACCTGGTCTGATGATGGAGACGGAAGGTGGCCGCAGGAACTCCTTAATTACACAGGATAAACCCGTCGTGTTTGGGCTCGTTACAATCCTCTCAATGAGCAGTTGATGAGCGTGCAAAAAAAAAGTACAGAAGGCAAAAAAATCCAACATGGCGGAACACCCAAGATGGCGGTCTAGTTATTTTTAATGCACTCCTACAATATGGGTATCAAATGAAAGGGTTTGCTGAGAATAACGCGAAAAATAAAGTGACGTCACTCTAAATCCAATATGGCGGATAATATACTGACAAAACCTGTCCAGCTATGACTAAAAACTAAAAAATAAATAAAAAGTAAAAAAACTTAAAAAAAATAAGCATGTAAATAAATTACATGCGCTAAAAAGAATAAAATAAACTTTTCCTTTAAAACTTTTACTATCAACTTATAACGTCATAACACATTTTAGATGATATAAAAGCTTGTCGTGAGATTTAGGTACTCGTATATACTCAGGTAAATCTCATATGCATGTAAATAATTTTAACAGAGACATCCTAACAGTTTTTCCTTCAGACCTCCAATCAAACTTACTTCAACATTCCAGAGGCATGGCCATGATGCACTCCGACTTCCACTCGGGCAAGACGTTCGAATGCAAGTACTGCGGTCTCACCTTCAAGAAGAAAACGACGTTCAACACGCACATACGCGTTCAGCACCCGCTGGAGAACGCGTCGCGGGGCGCGTGCGACGCGTGCGGGGAGACCTTCATTGGGAGTCGCGGGCTGAGGCAGCACCAGACCATGGCGCACAGGCAGGTCGGTGACGCACATGTGCGTTCTCGGCATTACGTAATGTGACGTTACGGAATAAGATCGTGACTTAGGGAATGAGTTCTAAGCTATAAGACCATGGAGCATTTAAATGAGTGACGCACATGTGCGTTTAGCGGCATTTGGAGAATGTGGCGTTAGGAAATCTGTTTTATAGTCATTTAAGACCATGGCTTTCACGAAGGTGACTGACGCACATGTGCTTTTAGTGGAATTTGGGAATGTGACATTAGAAAATGAGTTCGTGACATTGGGAAATTAGTTAGTTCTACAGTAGCAACTCGATGGCGCGCAGAAAGGTGGTGGTGTAAGCAGGTAGGACGCGTAAGACCATGTAGTGTGAGTGTGTGGGTGACGCACATGGGCGTTAGTGGCATTTCGAGAACGCACCTTTAGGAAATGAGTTCTACAGCAGCACAAGACAAGCTACAACAGCAACACGAATGATTTATCTATCTATCTACAAGACCATGATGCATATTAGGGAGGTACATGACGCGCATGGGCGTTTAGCGGCATTTGGGAACATGACATTAGGAAATGAGTTAGTTCTACAGTAGCAGGATGATGGTATATAGGAATGTGCGTACCGCATATGGTATAATGGTCGGATTCAAAAACACAATTTCGGCACAACGCTAATTAACAGTGATCGGTTATTTGGATTCTCCCTCGCGGGATATCAAGTAGAAAAGTTAATATAGATACGACAGTTTCCCGCGATACCAAACAAACCGTACAAAAATAAAACAATTTAAATTATCTCTAAGGATTTTTTTTACTCTTACATGGCAATGGCAACCAGTTGAAACAAAAACTTCTATTCTTTTCCTAATCTCTACACTTTATTTTAAGCAAAATATATTAAAACCTCCACAAAGTATTATCTTATATAACATCATTATGGAAAAAATACTTCAAAATCTTGACATTGACATTTCATTATTTTCTCTGGATTTCAGTTCTAATTATTTGCTTCCAAGGATTGCATAAATAAATAGTGTATGCTGTATAATTTATACTATAATATTAGGTCACAGGTCACTTACTCGCTGAACTTTTATCCAAACGGTACAAAATATGCCGCTTTGGAGCCAGCAAATGAGCTGTCAGTGTAAACACTTGTGCTCATTTGTTCGATTTAGACAAAAGAACGGAGAGTAAGTACTCGTCTATCAGCTACTTAGATGTTTTAAAGTGTGATAAAAAAAACACATTGTATTTTTTTGCCTTTTCTAACAACATAAAGCCCGGATTCCCGGGGCATATCCATACTAACATAATGATTGAGGTCGTTCACCCCATGTCGAATCCAAAAAACCGATCACTGCTAATTAACTATAGTTTATTTACAATAGATGCCAATCCCCGAGCTGAAGTGTTCCGTGTGCAACGTGCAGTTCGAGAACCTGGACGCCGTGGTGCGTCACGCGGCGGCGGGGGGGTGCGACCCCAAACTAAGGTATGGCGTTGCAGATCTCTCTTCCTAGCTTTAACTATAGTTTATTTACTATAGATGCCAATCCCCGAGCTGAAGTGTTCCGTGTGCAACGTGCAGTTCGAGAACCTCGACGCCGTGGTGCGTCACGCGGCGGCGGGGGGGTGCGACCCCAAACTAAGGTATGGCGTTGCAGATCTCTCTTCCTAGCTTTAACTATAGTTTATTTACTATAGATGCCAATCCCCGAGCTGAAGTGTTCCGTGTGCAACGTGCAGTTCGAGAACCTCGACGCCGTGGTGCGTCACGCGGCGGCGGGGGGGTGCGACCCCAAACTAAGGTATGGCGTTGCAGATCTCTCTTCCTAGCTTTAACTATAGTTTATTTACTATAGATGCCAATCCCCGAGCTGAAGTGTTCCGTGTGCAACGTGCAGTTCGAGAACCTCGACGCCGTGGTGCGTCACGCGGCTGCGGGGGGGTGCGACCCCAAACTAAGGTATGGCGTTGCAGATCTCTCTTCCTAGCTTTAACTATAGTTTATTTACTATAGATGCCAATCCCCGAGCTGAAGTGTTCCGTGTGCAACGTGCAGTTCGAGAACCTCGACGCCGTGGTGCGTCACGCGGCGGCGGGGGGGTGCGACCCCAAACTAAGGTATGGCGTTGCAGATCTCTCTTCCTAGCTTTAACTATAGTTTATTTACTATAGATGCCAATCCCCGAGCTGAAGTGTTCCGTGTGCAACGTGCAGTTCGAGAACCTCGACGCCGTGGTGCGTCACGCGGCGGCGGGGGGGTGCGACCCCAAACTAAGGTATGGCGTTGCAGATCTCTCTTCCTAGCTTTAACTATAGTTTATTTACTATAGATGCCAATCCCCGAGCTGAAGTGTTCCGTGTGCAACGTGCAGTTCGAGAACCTCGACGCCGTGGTGCGTCACGCGGCGGCGGGGGGGTGCGACCCCAAACTAAGGTATGGCGTTGCAGATCTCTCTTCCTAGCTTTAACTATAGTTTATTTACTATAGATGCCAATCCCCGAGCTGAAGTGTTCCGTGTGCAACGTGCAGTTCGAGAACCTCGACGCCGTGGTGCGTCACGCGGCTGCGGGGGGGTGCGACCCCAAACTAAGGTATGGCGTTGCAGATCTCTCTTCCTAGCTTTAACTATAGTTTATTTACTATAGATGCCAATCCCCGAGCTGAAGTGTTCCGTGTGCAACGTGCAGTTCGAGAACCTCGACGCCGTGGTGCGTCACGCGGCGGCGGGGGGGTGCGACCCCAAACTAAGGTATGGCGTTGCAGATCTCTCTTCCTAGCTTTAAATCAGGTCAAAGTCAATAGTAGTTTATGCAACAGTTCTATAATAAGGGTTCTTAAAATTCACGGGTCGAAGTTACAAAACGAAAAAAAATAAAATAAAATATATCAATTCTGCACATTAGGTAACAACATATTTTTTATAAAAAAGATATCTATTTTAATACTTACATCGACACATAATATGACTAGTAACTAATGACTCTGAACTCTTGTAGAGAATATGGGCATTCCGTTACAAGATAAGCCTTAAGTTTATTTACAAAGATATTATATTTTGCTTCATTTCGAATATATTGTGGAATATTGTTATAAATTTTTATAGACACAGCATAAGGGCCTTTGTTAAACATTGTTAGTTTGGCGGGAACTGCTTGAACTATTTTATTGCGCTGATGTAGGTTATGTGTATGTGTATACATGAGCTTAAGTGGGCAATACATTTCAGGTCCTGTCCTCAGTGCGGCGAGACTTTTCTTATAGAAGAGCAACTTGAAACACACTTGGAGAGCGCGCACATCAAGCAAGTCTACAAGTGTGACGACGTGAGTAGCCAAGGCGGCGACAGTGGCTATGGCCAGGGATGGTTCACTCTTTGATTTCATCGCGCCGCACAAAAACATGCCGGCCGGCCGCCTTTAGGCGGCCTATCAGTGGTTGCCGCGTGCCGTTACGTGACGCACGCGTTCGCGCAATCGCCTCGTCATTCGCCTCGTAAAATAAATATGCCGCGTCGTCTATTTATATTGGTTGAAAATAATTTTGCTTTAACTCAAACTCAAACTCAAAATGATCTTTATTCAAGTAGGCCTAGTAACAAGCACTTTCAAATCGTCAGTTAATTTTTTAGATTATTTTTTAAACATAAAGAATAAAAATTGTATAAAAAATACTAGTAGAATGTTTCTAGAAAAACAATCAAAATATTACCAAAATAATAGATTAAAAATTCAGTCAATATTAGTTCCATGGAGTTTTATCATTCATGTAGTCTTGTGTGCTATAATAAGCTTTCGAGATAAGTTTACGCTTCACATAGTTCTTGAATTTATTAATAGATAACTCAGTTAAGTTTCCTGGAAGTTTGTTATAAAACTTTACACAATTACCCATGAATGATTTTTTAATTTTTTGGAGCCGAGTGGTGGGCACCGCGAGCTTATGCTTATTTCTAGTATTAATATTATGTATGTCACAGTTTTTCCTAAAATTGACAATTCATGACACTCTTTGATTTGGTCGCGCCGCACAAAAACACGCCGGCCGGCCGCCTTTAGGCGGTCTATCAGTGGTTGCCGCGCGCTGTTACGTGATGCACGCGTTCGCGCAATCGCCTCGTCATTCGCCTCGTAAAATAAATATGCCGCGTCGTCTATTTATATTGGCTGAAAATAATTTCGCTTTACATTATGTTTATGTATTTAGGTAACCCAGAGTTGTGTCTTCGTCTAACATTTTGCAGAAACAGGCAGTTTTGATGTCATGACCTAAAGGCAAATTACACAGCTTTTGTGTAGTTGGGTGATCCTAAGTAAATAAAGAATAATCGTAATATCGTTAGTAAAATACACTCTTATACCAACGTACCTATAATTTGATAGGTCGAGCTGGCGGTAACCCTAGCTCTAAGGCTCCGCCTCCAAAAGAGCGCGTTGCATGCGATAGAAAGAAATGGCCACATTTAGGCACATTTGGCGTACCTAAACAGGGGATTTGTTAACAGAGAACCTTCTGTTCTTCTTCTGTGTGTTATTACTTATTCTGTGCTATAGTGGCAACAGTGGCGCACTGGCCATTGTTTCAAAAGTATTATAGATTGCTTTCTATCTCTCTCACTCTTCGGAAGGTCTCCCGATAGATACAACCACAGATAGGAAGCTATCTATAATACTTTTGAAGCTACACTACCGGTCAAAAGTTTAAGTTCACTCTTTGTTTTAGGTACAAATGAGTACTTTTGGTCAATATTTTTTTCAGTTCGGAAGCCGAAATTTGTTTCCAACTGATCCGTTATTGTTTCCAGAGATTTGTTTAATTAATCAGACACAATTCACGTACATTTCTAAACAACGCATTCCCTAAAATCTTATAGGAATGACGGCAAAGGCTGGGCCATATATGGGCTTGCCACTTAAAACGTACAATGATCAGATACAATGTTGGTTTTTAGGGAATCAGTTGTATACTCGTAGAAATCTACGTAAATTGTGTGTGACTAATCAAACACATCTCCGTAAACAATAACGAATCAGTTGGAAACAATTTTCGACATCTGAACTGCAAAACATTATCGCACAAAAGTACAAATTTGTACCAAAAACAAAGGGTCAACTTAAACTTTTGACCGGTACTGTATAGCTTCCTATCTGTGGTTGTAACTTGTATCTATGGGGAGACCTTCCGAAGAGTGAGAGAGATAGAAAGCTATCTATAATACCTTTGAAACAATGGCCAGTGCGCCACTGTTGCCGCTTTGACCCTATAGGCTTGTGAACTAAGATACGCACCAATCAAAAATTGACGAAATTTACAATTTCACTTCCAGATCAGTGCTAGTGGAGCGCGCAGCTTCAATGTTTCAACCAATCACAGAGCAGTATTCTTGCGGCGCTTGGCCAACTAGTTTTTTTTTCAACCAATCACAGAGCAACTAGATTTGCTTAAGCCAATCAGATCACGCTCATTACTTCCTAGGGAATACGAACACGCCATAACTCTTTAGATCATTGTCTTTCTGTATACAGGCATGGAACCATTTACGAGCAAGTGTGATGATAACATTTTTTTTAATATAGTTGCTCAGAAAGTGCTACATCACGTAACTGTTTAGCGTGCGGAAAGTTGGGTTTCGCGCACTAGTGCTTTTCACTTTTCCTTGTACAAATAGTACCATTAATTATTATGTCAATAACAAATACATAAGATAGAACTGTATTAAACTTCATTTTCTTTCAACTGTATTAAAAAACGTCGTTCGATACACGCGCGGAAATGTCATTCTTCACCCGTCCCGAGTCGATATCTCGGTACCCGTGACGTAATGACATACTTTCCTAGCATCGAAATGTACTATTGTTGTAGTGTGACAAATCGTTCGCCACCAAGTCCTCCCTGGGCACGCACGTCGACCGCGTCCACCTCAAGATCAAACCGAAGAAGACCGGCTTCTACAAGTACCACATGTACCCCAAGAAGATGCAAGTCAAACGCGTCGAGGAGATCTGCGAGATCTGCGGCAAGGGCTACCCGGTACGTACATACATACATGCATAGAAGACCTTCTACAAGTACCACATGTACCCCAAGAAGATGCAAGTCAAACGCGTCGAGGAGATCTGCGAGATCTGCGGCAAGGGCTACCCGGTACGTACATACATACATGCATAGAAGACCTTCTACAAGTACCACATGTACCCCAAGAAGATGCAAGTCAAACGCGTCGAGGAGATCTGCGAGATCTGCGGCAAAGGCTACCCGGTACGTACATACATACATGCATAGAAGACCTTCTACAAGTACCACATGTACCCCAAGAAGATGCAAGTCAAACGCGTCGAGGAGATCTGCGAGATCTGCGGCAAGGGCTACCCGGTACGTACATACATACATGCATAGAAGACCTTCTACAAGTACCACATGTACCCCAAGAAGATGCAAGTCAAACGCGTCGAGGAGATCTGCGAGATCTGCGGCAAGGGCTACCCGGTACGTACATACATACATGCATAGAAGACCTTCTACAAGTACCACATGTACCCCAAGAAGATGCAGGTGAAACGCGTCAAGGACATCTGTGAAATGGTACTCCAAAGGAGCGTAAAGACAAATGCTGGTGTTCCTCGTTTTCAACACAGGGCATTCTCTGGAGCTCGGGTGACATTACTCATCATCATATCAGCCGAAAGACGTCCACTGCTGGACATATGTCTCCCCTAAAGAGTGCCAAATTGACCGGTCCTGCGCCACCCGCATGCAGCGGCCTCCCGCGACCTTTACCAGGTCATCAGTCCACCTTGTGGAGGTCTACCCACGCTGCGCCTTCCGGTACGTGGTCGCCATTCCTTTCCGTCACTTTTACATGTAATAAAAACCTACTTTATATCCTGCCTGACATGTAAAATAATGATGTGTTTTTTACTAATAAAATTCAGATTCTGATACAAGAAATGTCAGGACTTTTAGGCTGATGTCAGGATTTTTATCAGGACAATAAATTTTTCCATATGGCAACCCTACACGGGCAGGGTCAGCATCCCCTCGGTGTACGTGTTGTCTCAGTTGGTACTTTGTAGGTACCGTCGCCCACACTCCTAAGTGACCATTCGTGAACCTTATGTCACTTGACATAAGGTTCACGAATGGTCACTTAGGAGTATGGGCGACTGTACCTAGCCCCACGCACGCCTCCCAAAGGTCCGGGACATCATGTCCCGTGAGCGGGAAAGACTTAGGTGTCCTAGTAGATTACTATGTAATGATTTGATTGCATTTCCAGAGCTCGACCTTTATTTTTTTATATTTGGAGGAAAATCCGTTATGGATACCTCCACGCCACGGGGATAGCGCGGAGGTTATGTCGGACTCGCACCGACTAAAAACCCCCCGATGGTCCTCCTCGACGCATTTCGGACGGCTCTGGGATCTCCTACGGAACGCACCAGTGCCGCCCTAGCGTCATGCCTTAGTGGTATCTACTTTTTTTTTTCCGATTGCAGCCCCCAAACAACAACAATCAATCCATAAGGACAGTCAATCAATCAATCAATCCATATGGCAACTCTACACGGGCAGGGACAGCATCTGCTCGGTGTACTCTTTGCATCCCATTAAATTGTCAAAAGGGCCTCTACGTGTTGTCTCAGTTGGGTACTTTGCAGGTACCTAGCCCCACGCACGCCTCCCAAAGGTCCGGGACATCATGTCCCGTGAGCGGGAAAGACTTACATTGTGTCACTAGTAGATTACTATGTAATTATTGCATTTCCAGAGCTCGACCTGGCTGAAGTACCACCAGCGGACTCACACCGGCGAGCGACCCTATAAATGCCCGGAGTGCCCGAAGAGCTACATGACTCCGGCCGCCCTACAGGTACATACATACATACAAGGTTACCAGAAGCGCGGGGAAGCTCAAAACAACTTTTTACAGGCTAGTAAAAGCGAAAAAGTCGTTATTGGGAAATTGTATAAAATTCTACAATAAAATTCCAAAACACATTACCGAACTTACTGACTCTAAATTCAAATCTGTCGTAAAACGGACACTTATTTCAAAAGCATATTATAAGATAAACGACTACATCATGGTTAGGAGCAAAATGGAGGCAGCGTCTGTAGTGTGGAACCCCCACGAGGTCACTTACGCCTTGCTTCTGGAGAAAATCCAAAAGACTTTCTTGCGATTCTTATATAAAAACCGGCCAAGTGCGTGTCGGACCACGCAAAACGAAGGGTTCCGTGCCTATTAAAAAGGTCGTATAATCACAGAAATTTTACGGCACTTACGTCCTTTTCTTTGAGGAAGGCAGTTTTTCAGCAATATCTCGAAAACCGCTGAACCGATCTTGTTCAAAACAATTTTCGGTGAATGAAATTAATAAGCCCCATGTCCATGAATTTTTCCATATTTTTAAAATACACCGTTCAAAAATTAGAGGGGGGGGACAGAATTTTAGTGACTTTCGGGGCGATTATCTCCGGCTCTATTCACTTAATCAAAAAAAATGCTAAGAAACCTTATATTTATTTTGAAAGGCCTATCGATTGATGTGCCACACGGGGGGTCACAACGAAAAATTTTTTTTTGACTTTTAGTTTTATGTATAGAGTGCACCCCTAAAAAAATTTTTTTTTGTCATTTTAATTACAAAACTATGTAGCGGCTAACAAAATACACCTTTCCTCAAAATTTTATTCAAATACACCTTATAGTTTTCGAGTAAAATACCTGTGACATACGGACAGACGGACAGACGGACATGACGAAACTATAAGGGTTCCGTTTTTTAAAACCTATGGGTACTATCCCTTCCTTTACCCTACAAAGTTTCTGCTTGGCACCCTGGGTTTTAACTCCCTGGAAGTAAGGCGTAATTATGCACTAGTGACTGGGGCGTGCCGAATATTACGCGGGGGTTCAGACTGTCCCCTGCTGGTCCCGCAACTGGTATGCCTTTTCGTGCCCCCTCTGTCTCAGTTAAAGTTTAATTTTAGACCACGAAATAACGACTTGCTGGCAGTACCAAAAGCGCGCACTGTGTTCTACAGGAAATCACCACTGGTTCGCGCTTTATTAGATTACATAAACGCGCTTCTCAAGTCAGCACCTGACTGCGATATTTTTGCAAGTAGTTGGAAGATGATATGTGATGAATGTAAGAGGTTATGTGAGGCGATGGAAGTCCGTCTTCAGTTAGTTGATAAGATTATTGTTATTATAAGATTATGTTAGTACTTAAATAACATTGTATGCATTTCACAGTGCCTTGGTGCCTCACTGTAATACTGTGTAATTTGTTTGAATAAATAAGTAAATAAAAATAAAATAAAAAAATGGATAGGGATATTTGGCAGCGATAAAATCCTGCACTAGAAATCTGTCGTAAAATAAATAGGCTTTCTACTGTAGCAATGTAATTTTATAATTTTATAATACTCTGTCTGATACTGAAATGATATATTGTATAATGTTTTGAAAAAATGACACCTCGCCGAGTTTTTTACGCCGGTTCTTCTCGAGGCAGAGGTTTTCTTTCCGAACCGGTGGTAGTTTATCGACATTCATAGGTGCATGTAATATGCCTAAATTGAAGAATAAATAACTTTGACTTTGACATAACAGCACGGCTATCACAAGACGGCGCGAGCTGTTTCGATTTTTCTCGCACTATCCGTCTCTCACTTATTAGAAAACTTAGAAAGAGAGGTATAGTGCGAGAAAAATCGAGAGAGCTCGCGCGCCGTCTTGTGATAGCCGTGCTGCGGGGCTAGCGCAACTGACGCCGCACCGCGACGCGAGTCGAGAAAGCTCTACCCCCCTTTTTCTAATGTGTACGGTGCGAGTGAGATAGGGGACGCTTAGTCGCGCGAGAAGCGACTGAGCAGCAAGTTGTGCTAGACGTGCTGGGCATTTTCGCGAGAAGAGTTGCATCGTTACTGACGTCTCCGAGTAAAAATTAAAAATGTTCCATTTTGTAACTTTTATTTGTCATACAAATAATTAATTTTGGTAATGGAGAGGGCTATGCTGGGGTATCTCTGCGTGATCGCATCAGAAATGAGGCTATCCGCAGCAGAACCAAGGTAACCGATATAGCCCACCGAATCGCTAAACTTAAGTGGCAGTGGGCGGGGCACATTGCACGTAGAACCGATGGCCGTTGGGGCGGAAAGGTTCTCGAGTGGCGACCACGTACCGGAAGGCGCAGCGTGGGTAGGCCCCCCACAAGGTGGACTGATGACCTGGTAAAGGTCGCTGGAGTCCGCTGGATGCGGGTGGCGCAGGACCGGTCATTGTGGCACTCTTCGGGGGAGGCCTATGTCCAGCAGTGGACGTCTTTCGGCTGATATGATGATGATGATGATGACACGACAAAATTGTAGTGGATGGCCGCAGGTGGTCGAGCCTTCAACCCCTTAGCGTCGAGTTCGTTACGTCTTCGTTCTTCGAAGGCCTGTACGTTAACCTTCACTGTATGTCTCCACTTTGACCGATCTTGAGCCAAAATCTGCCAGCGCGATGGGTCAATATCACATCGCGTGTGGCGCTTCAGCACATCTTTATAGCGCAGAAGCTGGCCGCCCTGTTTTCGCACAATGAACTATTGTTTGTTTGTGGCACAATGTACATCATGTACACCATACTATTGAGTAGTTTCCACATGTTAAAATTGATAACGCAGTGTTGCTAAATGGATAGTAAACCATCAAATAAATGTTGAAGATATGGTCCTTGAAAGTTTAGAAAAAATATGCATTTTTTTTATTGTCCAAAAGTAAATTTAAAGCTACCAATAGAATCCTTGCGCTTTTATAGAAACAAAATTGTAAGCAACTATGGTCCTAAACGCAGTATTTCGCGACCGAAACAGCGATTTACCTGATTTGCAACAACGATTAGTACAAATATTACACTACACTGTGACGTCACGATTTAATGTTAATCAGTATGAAACGTTTTCGGCTGCCGCCAGCGAGGTCCGTCCAACTAAATTTTTTGGGTATTTATGTTTTTAGGGTTCCGTACCCAAAGGGTGAAAACGGGACCCTATTACTAAGACTTCGCTGTCCGTCCGTCCGTCCGTCCGTCTGTCTGTCACACGGCTGTATCTCAAGAACCGTGATAGCTAGAGAGTCGAAATTTTCACAAATTATGTATTTCTGTTGCCGCTATAACAACAAATACTTAAAAAACCGGCCAAGTGCGAGTCGGACTGGGGCTCCCATACAACAGACATGATTTTTTTGCCGTTTTTATAGATATACGGAACCCTGCTTGCGCGAGTCCGACTCGCACTTGGCCGGTTTTTTTTTCATTGTAGTTGTTCCCATACAAACATTTGTTCCTCTCCAAAAACTGGTTCGAATGGCACCGTTAGAAAATTTAAGACGCAAGCCTATTATTGGACGGTAACATTGGATATTATACATTTCAGAGCCACTCTGTGTCCCACACGGGGGTGCGCCGCTGGCAGTGCTCGCAGTGCCCCAAGACCTTCCTGCATCAGTCGTCCATCTATAAGCACAAACTGGTAACCACACTACTGGCAATGGTTCTCACTCTATCGCTTTCTTGTAGCGCTCCCCACAGGGATGCTCTCGCAGTTTCCTAGAAGCTTCCATGTAATTACTTTTACGTCACCCTAGGCCGTAAGTGGGATTTTCTGCCCGCTACGCGAGGAGAAAATCTCACTTCCTGGCCAAGGCAAGACTTAAAACTTTAGACAAACCACGGGCGGTATCCGTAAAGCCCCAGATCGCATATTTATACAAACACCTGCGTAATAAAATGTACTATTACAATTTTTTACGCCGGTTCTTCTCGAGACAGAGGTTTACTTTCCGAACCGGTGGTAGTTTATCGACATTCATAGGTGCATGTTATATGCCTAAATTGAAGAATAAATCACTTTGACAATGCACTTGCTCTGAAAGCTTTATATGGTTCAACATAAACACGGGAACTCGTCTATGCCACGGCGGTGCGGGGCGGGGCGCGGGGCCGTGCGGGAATGGATTTCGAGACAATATTCCCACACACGTGCGAGAATTAAATTTCGTGACGGTTAAAATTTCACCTTTTATTTATACATTTCATATATTTTTATTTCCTTGCATGACGCAAGGAAACAAAATATGAAATGTAAATAAAGGGTGAAATTTTAACTATTATGAAATCTCATTCCCGCACGTGTGCGGGAATATTGGCCCGAAATCCATTCCCGCACGGCCCCGCGCCCCGCCCCGCACCGCCGTGCGGGCATAGAGGACTTCCCGTGTTATTTGTTGTCCTTTCAGAGCGAGTGCATTGTAAATAACTATTCTTTGCGTAGGCGTCGACTATTCACGAAAAGATTCTAGCCTGGTACCGCAAAACACGAACTTCGGACGGAAACATGGGAACGAGCGAAGTTGGCGTTTCGCGGTAGCATATAGCGGTAGTTTCTGATACCGGCACCACACTTGGGGTTCTTGAATTAAAAAAACCGGCCAAGTGCGTGTCGGACCACGCAAAACGAAGGGTTCCGTGCCTATTAAAAAGGTCGTATCGTCACAGAAATTTTACGGCACTTACGTCCTTTTCTTTGAGGAAGGCAGTTTTTCAGCAATATCTCGAAAACCTCTGAACCGATCTTGTTCAAAACAATTTTCGGTGAATGAAATTAATAAGCCCTATGTCCATGAATTTTTCCATATTTTTAAAATACACCGTTCAAAAATTAGAGGGGGGGGGACAGAATTTTAGTGACTTTCGGGGCGATTATCTCCGACCCTATTCACTTAATCAAAAAAAATGCTAATAAACCTTATATTTATTTTGAAAGGCCTATCGATTGATGTGCCACACGGGGGGTCACAATGAAAAAAATTTTTTTGACTTTTAGTTTTATGTATGGAGTGCACCCCTAAAATTTTTTTTTTGTCATTTTAATTACAAAACTATGTAGCGGCTAACAAAATACACCTATCCTCAAAATTTTATTCAAATACACCTTATAGTTTTCGAGTAAAATGCCTGTGACATACGGACAGACGGACAGACGGACAGACGGACAGACGGACATGACGAAACTATAAGGGTTCCGTTTTTGCCATTTTGGCTACGGAACCCTAAAAAGAACACTCTGTCCGCGGAGCCCAGGCGCTCACCAATTATTTGGTCAATAGTCAAAAAAATTGTTCAAAGTATCCGGAGACCACAGGGCTGGCTCGTTCCTTGCCCAACGGATCGGCATAGCTATCCAAAGGTGGAACGCAGCCAGTCTTATGGGAACCCTTCCGCAGGGTGCCGACCTTGGGGACCTTTCTTCGTTTATTTTTATTTTCTTAATTTTAGGTTACTTTAGTCCATCTAGGTTTTTTCTTCTTTTACGGAAAGTAACCTAAAAAAGAACTGGAGTTGAGATTGAGCTCTTATCTCACTCAAACACACTTGCGTACTGCGCAAGAACCGACTCACTTAAACGGTAGGCATACAACTTGTCTCTCTTTTCAGGTGCACACTGGTGAGAAACCATTCACCTGTCATATCTGCAGTAAAACATTCACGCAGTCGGGCTCGCTCGCCACCCACGTCAAGTACGTGCACATGAAGCTGAAGCCGCCGCCGCGCCGCCGACACCAGCCGACCTAGTCGACCACAGAACACTAAATACCATAGAAAGGCGATGTGGGCGTGGCACGCGCGCCACTAGTCTGCGCATGCGCTGTTAGCTTCCGCGCCAACGTCACTTGATCGCCGTGCAGTGGCTCACAATTGTAGGCGACGTGGAGGGGATGAGGCGACACCGCTCCCGATACAAACCGCGCTTGGTACCCCTTCTATAGTATTTAGTGCTCTGTGTCGAAAGTTAAGGGCTATAAAGCCTACTTTTTGGTTGAACTCTGGATCCGCATAAACGCCGTCGCCTCTTCTATATACTCCAGGCAAAATACGGTATCGAAAAATAATTTTTTTTATTGCATTTTTTTTTATTGCATTTTAAAACGTTTTTCGTCTTCCTTGCAGTTTGTTTACATCGGTGACATTCGATAAATTTTCAACGCTCTGTCAAAGAGAGAAGTTGTCAACCACACGCCAAATCAACTAGACATTTAGTGCGGAGTTAAACCTTATGTCAATGCGAGAAGGTTGCTATCGCGCTGGAATCCTTGACGCATATATCAGTCGTTGGCGTTGAACCTGCGGTGCCGATATGTGCGTCGCTGGCGTCGAAAAGATTAACGTCTGTTGTCAAAGAGTACTCCTTGCCAGTTAAATAAATTAGTTCCACTAAAAATCCGCAACGTGACTAGGTCCAAAAAGAAACTTGTCGGCCCATAGACAATGCATTTTAGGAGCTGTGCACCATAATGCGAAAGTAACTGTCAGTCAATCAAAGCTCTTCATAGAAGGAGTGGATTGGGCAGGACCAAAATGCTCTGGATATCCAGCAGGAAGCAACTCAGAATTGGGAATGGATGAAAATTTTAGAAATGCCTGATTATTTTTTTGGTGATAGGAATAACCTTCCTTAGCACCAGAAAAAGTTTCAGATTTTTCAGCTGCGTCAATTTTTTTTGAAAAATATAAACAGTTTCCTCACTTACGTTTTGGGTCAGTTACGGCACCTTCCTCGATAGGTCTCATATTACAAAAAAATATATTAAATATGTGTGGTAAACTGACACTGGCAATGATATTGACACTTGCAGTAGCTATATTGGTCATTGCCAGTGTCAGTTTACCACAGGTATTTAAGATAGTTTTTTGTAATATGAGACAGATTAAGGAAAGTGTCTATTTACCGTTATTGACCCAAAACGTAAATGAGGAAACTGTTTATATTTTTCAAAAATAATTGTCGCAGCTGAAAAATCTGAAACTTTATTTCTGGTGCTAAGGAAGGTTATTCCTATCACCAAAAAAATAATCAGGCATTTCTAAAATTTTCATCCATTCCCCATTGTATCTGGGGTGTTCACAGGCCACCTCGGGGCCAAGGATCTCTTGGCCATGATGAGACTATCGAACAGTGTAGACTGTAGAATGTGTGGCGAGGAGAGAGTCGGTGGCGTCGAAAAGATTAAACGCGGACGGTGTCGCGGGCAAACACTAGTCTCCCATAAATCATAGGACTATTATATTCTTAACCGGAGTCCGCCTATACTTGAAACCATAATTAGATTCCAAAAAAACTACCCTTTGTGTTGCTATTAAAATGAGGAGGGTTGACACAGGTGAATTTGTATTTTTCTAAATGATGGACGTAGCTAGTTTTCATCATTTAGAAAAATGCAAATTCACCTGTGTCAACCCTCCTCATTTTAATAGCAACACAAAGGGTAGTTTTTTTGGAATCTAATTATGGTTTCAAGTATAGGAAGTGTTTTTTCAGAATATTTTTTTTTATAGATTTTTATCTTATTGTTTTGTGACTTATTTATTGTTAATCTATCTATACGAATAGAATAAAGAGGAAAAATCTGTTAGTTTGTATGTACGAGGTAATCTCCGGAACCACTGGTACGATAAAAACAATCTTTCACCTGCGTGTAGAGTGGACTTTCTGGAATGGTTATAGGCTATATTCTATGCCGCGGGTTTTGCTGCGTCCTTTGCAATACGCGAGCGAAGCCGCGCGGGCAGCTATTGTGAGAATAATTTTACTGTTGTCAAATAATAAGTTTTTTTGTTTTGGAATAATGAATTACTATAATTACATAATATTGTGCAATAAAATTGAGTGATCAGATATTTGTTTTAAGTGTGATAGGTGAGTAATAAAATATAAAATGCTCATATTTTAATGTATTAAATATTTTCTTTTACATCACAATTTTTTTATGTACATTTGGTATAATTTTATTTGTAAATAAATTATTTATAGTTTTAGTGGCGTTTCCTTAACACATACTCTTACAAAATAATACTTTTATTTTTACAAAATGATTGTCTTATATTGTTGCCTTATTTAAAAATAATAACAATATCAAAATATTTATTACATGGGCCAAAATGTATATCTATAGAATCTAAATAGTACGAATACATCAAAGTTTACATGTCAAAAACAAGAGAAAAAAATAACAATCCATATCTCTTAGTGATGTATAAGGTCTCCGGGCGTCAAAACTAAAATAATTATAATTAAATCTGATAGGTAGTTATATTTGGGAGATCGTGAGGACGTTTCTAGTTAAAACTCGGGTTCATCATCATCATATCAGCCGAAAGACGTCCACTGGTGGACATAGGCCTCCCCCAAAGAGCGCCACAATGACCGGTCCTGCGCCACCCGCATCCAGCGGACTCCCGCGACCTTTACCAGGTCATCAGTCCACCTTGTGGGGGGCCTACCCACGCCGCGCCGCGCCGGTACGTGGTCGCCACTCGAGAACCAATGGCCATCGGTTCTACGTGCAATGTGCCCCGCCCACTGCCACTTAAGTTTAGCGATTCGGAGGGCTACATCGGTTACCTTGGTTCTGCTGCGGATAGCCTCATTTCTGATGCGATCACGCAGAGATCGGGAAACTCGGGTTACTTTTACCTAACTTTAATGATTATCACATAAATTAGTGTACAGTTTGAAGTTAAAACTGCAACTAACTAACTCTACTTAAAAAAAGCGGCCAAGTGCGTGTCGGACCACACACAACGAAGGGTTCCGTGGCTATTAAAAAGGTCGTATCGTTACTGAAATATTATGGCACTTATGTCCTTTTCTTTAAGTAAGACAGTTTTTTAGAAATATCTCGAAAACCTTTGAACTGATCTTGTTCAAAACAATTTTCGCTGAAAGAATTTAATAAGCCGTCCACGATTTTTTTCATGATAATCAAAATTAGACGGGGGAGGACACAATTTTTGTAACTTTCGGGGCGATTATCTCCGACTCTATTCACTTAATCAAAAAAATTGCTGAGTAACCTTATATTTATTTTGAAAGGCCTATCGATTGATGTGCCACACGTGGGCTTGCAATGATTATTTTTTTTGACTTTCAGTTTTATGTATAGAGTACACCCCTAAAAAAAATTTTTTCTTAGTAATTTAATTACAAAACTAGCGGCTAACAAAATACACCTATCCTCAAAATTTTATTCAAATGCATCTTATAGTTTTCGAGTAAAATGCCAGAGACAGAGATGACGAATCCATAAGGGTTCCGTTTTTTGCCATTTGGCTACGGAACCCTAAAAAGCTATCACACATTCAGCGGTGGGCTCGATTCCCGCTACCGGCAACCTGCGCGTGGGCATAACATCGGGATGTTATGCCCACGCGCAGGTTGCCTGCAATGTCAGCGGTTACATATTCACTTCACTGCGACGGGCCGGGAGCCAGTATACATAACTAGATATCCACAGAGATGTACAGTGTGTGTCTGTCATAAGAACATTTATTTTAAGGGCTGAAAGTATAAGCCCTAATGAACGTAAATTGGTATCTCTAGTTTCAAAAAAACGGTTTTTTTTTTCATACAAATTAATTCGGCCCGCAATGTATTGGTAACAAAGCTAACAACTGACAGTAACTAGCTCTGCCTCTCTGAAACGTCAAGTGAATGTTAGCAGTACATTGCTGCTCAAGAAAAATTAAAAAATTAATAACTCTCCATTAGAAAAGGTAATTGTTATATTTTTTCGATAAAACGGTTCACAGCACTGAAAGCTATCGTTC
This sequence comes from Epinotia nisella, assembly GCA_932294315.1. Taxonomy (NCBI): domain Eukaryota; kingdom Metazoa; phylum Arthropoda; class Insecta; order Lepidoptera; family Tortricidae; genus Epinotia; species Epinotia nisella. The sequence goes on along the minus strand of OW028698.1, from coordinate 9,361,607 downwards.
CTTAAAATAAATGTTCTTATGACAGACACACACTGTATATGGTCTCAGGGGGCCTACCGCGAAACGAAATTAGTTTTCGTTCGTGTATCTTCGTCTCTGTCGCACTTGCTAGTTCGAGTGACAGAGACGGAGATACACAAACGAAAACGAATTTCGTTTCGCGGTAGGCCCTCTGAGTGTCAAAAACTAACATTAGCCTAAGGCCTGTACCACACTGGCGCGGCCTGCGGTGGCTGTCAATAGTAAACTTGACCTTTTGTAGCATGAATGATTTTTTCTCAGACGTGCCTAAACGTAGTGGTTAAGTATATTCTCTTTGGACGTGGAGTAATTAACCTTTTCAACGCTCTGTCAAAGAGAAATGTTGTCAACCACACGCCAAATCAACAAGACATTTAGTGCGGAGTTAAACCTTATGTCAATCCAAGAAGGTTGCTACCGCGCTGGGCTCCTTGACGCATATATGCGTCGTTGGCGTCGAAAAGAATGATTATATTTAGATACTTAATATTAGAAATACTCTCTTTTTTGTTTTTTTTTTTATATTGTATGTCCGTGATGGACAAACTATTGTCTAAATATGTATATGTCAATTAACACCCTTGTACACAGTTCAACAATAAATAATACTCTATTCAACAACAGTTTACTATTGACCGCCACCGCAGGCCGCGCCAGTGTGATTCAGGCCTTACGCGTAAGGGCGGAATGATTTGAACTTCCTAGGCTTCGATCCTCGTTATCAGTCACTCACTGCATTTTCCTCGCACTATCTTAGCGTTCATAACCTTGTGGTATGATGGCAAAACGGTATTCGTTTTGCTATTAACAAACTCTTTGATTAATAAATATCGATGTTTAGTCAATTTCGCATCCGTTATTAAAGATGTTACCTCGTCCAAGTCCACTTCCGATTTGATGTAGCCATGTAGCTAACACGCCGCTTCCATCTTATTTAAGTACCTATTCCGTGGGATTCATGGACGATCTTAGGTCCATTAGTAGGATGATTCTAGTAACAGGGGGCCTACCGCGAAACAAAATTCGTTTTCGTTCGTGTATCTCCGTCTCTGTCGCACTTGCTAGTTCGAGCGACAAAGAGGGAGATACACGAACGAAAACGAATATTGTTTCGCGGTAGGCCCTCAGGTAGGTAAATGATAGTCCTTGTGCAAGCGGCCTACCTGTGTTTCTCATCCACGGTTATCACGAGACATCCCGCGAGCTGTCTCGCGGCGACATAGACTATCCGTCGCTTTCTAACTAGAAAGAAACGATTACACTCTTTTTTATGCAGTCTACCTCGCCGATCTTTCGATAGGACTGCCGCGGCTTAAATCTAATAGCATAATACAATGATGTAATAATAAAAAAGGTAGATATGTTGTCTATACGAAATTCCGTGTTTAAAAATGGCCACCAAATCTGACAGCTAACGTTTCCATTGACGACTCGAATCTGAGGCAAGTTGTGCCAATTGACTCATTTTAGTGTTGCATTTTTCGAGCGCGTATAACCTATCTCCTCTTTTATATTACATCATTGGCATAATATTTCAGTTTCCGAACGTACTCTGTAAATCATTTACCTGTCACTTTGACATATCACGTCGCTTCCCAAGCTCCTCAATTGGAATCGGAAAAAAAATGGAAATACGAATATTTCCAACATAAATATTATGTACTTATTATATTTCTTGTAGTGTATATCGTCGTTAAATTAAAACTGCTATATAATATTAAGGTATCTTTCAGGCTGCCTATTCTCTTTTTGATTACTGTGTGGCCTATGATCGCTGTCTGCCCAGACCAGATGGATAAATAAAAAAAAACTGCATTAATGTTGCATAGCGTAAACCTGTTCCGTGGTGGTTAGGTTATGTGCAGTTAGGTTATGTACAGTTATGTGTGGTTAGGTTGTGTGCACGCTATTATTTGCTACACCGTTTTTCATCGATTCCCGATTCCTATTAATTGATTTAAAAACATTGTCACTGGTAACTTTTGTCTCAAATTCCAATACAAGTGATGGAGCCAGTAATTGTGAAGGAGGAACCCTCTTGGGAGGACGAGTTTGCGACGAGGCCCCTACTGCTTGATAATGGTGAGTCAGTCTTAGCATTTTAACAACCATTTGTACCTTGGGCAATCAACTATTTCTCGTTGTCATTCAGTGCCGTAAGCCAGGAGACAATACAAACCAATTTGTTCAACATGAACCCATAAAATTGCAGGCAAGGTGACGGATAAAAGTTGACTTACCAAATCCACAGTTTTAGTTTTATCTAGTGGTGTTTACATTGTTATCCTCACCAACACATGCCACTTGAATGAGAGATGCACATTTATCTTATCCAAACACCGGATTGACGGGGGCAAATCTCTACTGGGGGCCTACCGCCAACGGCATTCGAAGTTTTCCCTCTCTGTTGCACTTACGTACGAACTCGCAAGTCTGACAGAGAGGGAAAACTTCGAATGCCTTTCGCGGTAGGCCCTCTGACATTTAATAGTGTGAGGACACATTAAATTTATTTTATTACTTGATATCGATAAAAATGATGTACAATCAATCAATCAATCAATCAATAAGCCTTTATTTCACTAAGAGACTGTTTCCTATCGTGGCTCGTTTTCTTGTTACAGTAGCATGTTTAGATAATATCTCTTAGTGATATGTGCCTGTCGGCATAGGCCTCCTCCATCTCCTTCCATTGGTTTCTGTCTAAGGCCACCCTGGTCCAGCGTGGTCCTAGTGTTCTCTTTATGTCGTCTTCCCATCTTGTTTTTTGTTGACCTCTCTTGCGCTTGCAATCAGCTGGGTGCCAGTGGGTCGCTTGTTTGCTCCATTTTTCCCCTTGATCGCGTAGCATGTGGCCTGTCCACCTCCACTTCAGCTGGTCAATTCGTGTGAGTATGTCGGTGACTTTTGTCCTTGATCTTATTTCTTGATTCCGGAATCTGTCCTTAAGCTTCACTCCCAGCATACTCCTTTCCATAGCTCGTTGGCATTTTGCGAGTCTATCCCTGTGTTCTGCTGTGAGTGACCAGGTCTCACACCCATATGTCATGCATGGGAGAATGCAAATGTTGAATGTTTTTCTTTTAATACATATACCTAAGTCCTTGCTTTTCATTATTTCCTTTAGTGACCAGTACTTTCCCCATCCCAGAGCTATTCTTTTATTTATTTCTTTGGTCATTTGGTCTGTGGGGGAAATAATTTGACCCAAGTACACATATTCTTCGACATAGTCCAAATTTGTGCCATCTACTTTTATGTTTACTTTAGTTGCATTAGTTAGCATTTTCGTCTTCTTAGCATTCATTGTTAATCCGGCTTGTCTGCACTCTTCACTCAAGGTCTGGGCCATGTATTCCAGTTTTTGTGGATCTTCCTCCATAAGGACTAGATCATCTGCGAATCTTAGATTGTTCAGCCGTCTGCCATTTATGTTGAGTCCAAGTTCTTCCCATTCCAGCCTTCTAAAGGCTGATTCGAGTACAGCCGAGAAGAGTTTGGGTGATAGGGGGTCTCCTTGCCTGACGCCCCTAGCAATGGGGAATGGTTTGCCCATAGATTCCAGTTTTACACAGCTCCTGCTTTTTTCGTATATGTTCTTAATTATGCGGATGTAAGTATCGCTGATTCCTTGCTCCTTCAGGCTTATCCATATGTAGTTGTGGTTTAGACTGTCAAATGCCTTCGAAAAGTCAATAAATACCATGTACAGTGTCTTTTGATATTCGTTGTACTTTTGCAGTATTTGTTTGACGGTGTGGATGTGGTCAATAGTGCTGAAGTTTTTCCTAAATCCCGCCTGCTCAATTGGCTGATTCTCATCTAGCGTTGTTGAAATTCTGTTAAGTATAACTTTGGCGAACACTTTGTATATGTTTGACATCAGGCTGATAGGTCTGTAGTTTCCTATATCATCTCTTGCACCTTTTTTGAAGATAAGTATGATGTGAGAATCTCCCCACTGTTCTGGAGTATTTCCTGTAAGCAGTATGTCGTTAAATATCCTTGTAAGAATTGGACTTAGCTCCTCAATGGATCCTCTCATAAGTTCATTTGGTATCATGTCGGGGCCTGGTGCTTTTTCTAATTTTTGTGAGTTTATAGCCTTTATTACTTCTGACACTAGAATGTGGGGTGTGTCCTCTTCGGTGCTCAACTGGCATGATGGATTGTGCTGGTACTTTCCAAGGTGATCTAGATCGCAATTTGCCTGTGTATAGAGAGTTTGGTAAAAGGTTGTCGCTATGTTTTGGATCTCCCTGCGCTTTGAAGAAACTTTTTGTTTGTTATTTAATTTGGGGATCCACTCCTTGCCGTGTTCTCTTAGCTCTTTCAGTGCCTTTTTGCTGCCTCCTGTTTTTTCTATATGTGATTTTAGTGTTTGCATTCTTCTCTCTTTTCTGTCTTTCCTGAGACTTTCTCTAATGTTATTGCTAATACTTGTTATTTTACTTTTATTCTCCTTACCTTTTCCTGTAGTTATTAATATTTTTCTTTTATCCATTAGCTCTAGTGTTTTTTTGCTGTAATTAGTCTTCTTACATGGTTTCACACCTTTTGTAATTTCCTTTAAAGTTGATTCTAAATTGTTGTATTTTTCTAGTGTCCCCATCTCAGAGTTAGCAATTTCTTCCAAGGATGCTGTCGTGCGCTTTCCGAGTTGGCTATACTGTTGTTCGGTTGGTAGATTGTCGTTAGGCCGTATGTTTGTCCTGGATATTTTTGGTGGGTTGATGTTTAAGCAGCTGCGCACCATACGGTGATCGGTGTTGAAGTTTAGGCTTTGTATTATATGTGTGTCACTGAAGGCTGCGGCAGATGATGTACAACCGTTGTGTAATTTTAAGAATGGGAATTAAGAAATAAATGACTCAAAAATAAACGTTTTGAGGTTTTAACTTGTATTTTTCATAATATACCTACAATCCATTTTTTCCGAATTTTCATACTTTTATCTTTATCGCCTGGGCGATAATAATATCCATTTTAGTCAAATAAATGACATTTTCCTAGGTCAACTAGTAATTGGAGCAAATTCAAACAATTTATAGTATAGTCAATGTCAGATATTGGTTGTTTATAGTTGCGATAAGTATAAATGAAAGAGGTTTGCACATAATTAAAAGTATTCAAACTTAGCCATTATTATTATTATTCTGGTAGTGGCTATTGTATCACTGCGACCATTGCTGATCTATTGTGATCGCCACTTACTACAATTCTTGGTAAAGTCCTGCCAACTCGAAGAATTGCACGATTTTGTTGAACTCAAGAAACTTGATCTCCTCCGGGCACATGAGGTGTTTGCCCAGAATGGAGTTACATAAGACAAGGGCAATAGGTTAGGATGTGTGTAGGCGTCTCCTCTGCTTCAAGGCAGAGTCTGCACTGCCTTGTGTCACACAGCCCCAACACTTGCATGTGCTTGTTTAGGCGACAATGCCCTGTAATGTAAGCACCCTTACCAGCATGCGTAGGCGGTTCCAAGGCGTTAGTGGACGCCTTTTTGCTAAAGGCTCTAATGAGCGCTTTGGAATGTTTCAGTCCTGGGATAGTCTTGTAGCCATTACTTATGATAATGATGGTTAAAAATTGCTTTTTAGTGATGTCAATAAACTTAGTTGATTTTAAATTAATCACTAACATGGTACATTTTTGCCCCCATCAATCCTGTGTATGATCATATCCCATTCAATTCAATAAATAAGTCAAGTTCTTCAATATATGTGATGTTGCATCCTATCGATAGGAGTAAGTGTAAAGCTACGGCAGCCTAGTGGCTCAGGCATGCGGCTGTCAAGCGGCGGTCGTGGGTTCGAATCCCGGCTCGTACCAATGAGTTTTTCAGAAATTATGTACGAAATATTTACCGTTGCTTTTCGGTGAAGGAAAACATCGTGAGGAAACCGGTCTAATCCTTTCACGCAAAGTAGCACGTTGGATGTCGATTTGCGGAAAATGCCCAGTAAAACTAACTAAGTAAGTGTAAACAATGAAGTGGACGCTCGTGAAAACAAATGCAATTTATATGGACGCTGCAGGCCCCGCTCACAGCGAAGTGTCCACTCAGGCCTGACTAAGGGATTGTGCTTAGCACTGCTAGGTATTTGTGGATCCGTTAACAGGCATCAATGCTATTTTCACGCCACTGCTCGGAAATGTGGCAAAAGATGGTCAGAATTCAGGCTTCAAAGCTGGGGTTAGTTGGACGTCGCACGAACAGGCCATCTATGACTTCAAACTGTCCAACAATGTTATTGTTGGACAGTTTGAACAGCGATCGACCAATCACAGGGCCCCGCGCGCGGTCGCGCCGGCGTGCGCTGCCTGTGCTCCTCCTCCTCCGCGCCGGGCGCGAGGCAAGCGAGCCTGTTTAATATTATGATCTTTAATTTTGATTTAAAATTATAAGTATTTGCAATTTCCTTGCAGTAGGCGTGAAAAGCACTATGTTAAGACTCGGCCGAAAGTGCAATAGCTGGACTCGTACTTAGCGGAGGCCCTCGAACTAACTCGTCCATCTATTGCTTACTTTCTAGCCTCTACAACAATGTACTATTGTTCTCAACCTATTAGTACCTAGTCTTATTGAGCTTACTATAGGGCTAGGTCGATTTGTGTAAGAATGTCCCCTATTATTTATTATTTGTACAGTCAGCAGCAGAAGTAGCTAAGCGGGCCGGGTGTTCAAAATAACCTACATACGCTCTTAATTTCTTAAGAATAAAGTCGTGTGCAGGTCATTTTGAACACCCGTATCGCTTAGCTACTTCTGCTGCTGACTGTACAGTCGCCATCAGATATATCGGAGCGGCGAAAGCGCTCACAAATATCTGAACACGTCTCTATTGTCGAGGCATTAGAGACGTGTTCAGATATTTGTGAGCGCTTTCGCCGCTCTGATATATCTGATGGCGACTGTACATATCTTAAAAATAACATCTTATTTCAATAGCTATGCTCGCTAAGCTCGCCTTTGTACCTGTATAATCTTTTTTGTCTGTATTTTCTCATCTTTTTTATGTGACTTCAAAGGTTTTACAAGTAAACATAAATGTATAGGTAATGTATATAAATAAATGATAGAGTGCATGTGTTTCTTAGCAGGGCAAGTAGCGGAGGACACAGAAATGTCAAAGGATGGATGTATAGAGAATGTGAGAGTGAAACTGGAGCCCGTAGAGGGCCCGTGTGAATCCGGCGCCGGAGTCCTGCCACAAGACTTGGTGTTTACGGAGCACAGTGAGCTTTTTGACATCTATTCTTAAGAAATTTTGACTTGTATCATTAAGAGGACGGGTAGGGCAAGCCTTCTCCATACAAATTTTGTGCAGGTTTTTCTTCGTTTGTGTTTGGGCTATAAATATAATTTTTAGGTCAGTATACTTATTTTTCTGTTAGCTATTCACTGATGTTATTATTTTTTATTTTTATACTTTTTTATATTTTATTAATTTTCATTATTTTTATATCTAACAAAATTTTAACATCATGTGCTGCGTAAATTCAATATGAACAAGCAAAAAAAACGAATATTCTGTAGTGCCAAAACCGACGAAAAAAAACTTGCACAACGTTTGTATGGAGAATGCCTTGCCCTACCCGTCGCCTTAAGAGGAAATGCTGCCAGAAAATGAGTTTGGAAAACTATTATCCACTGAGATTAGGGGTGTGCGCGCGAAGCCCCAGTTATCTCGTTTATAAATTTGATGTTCATCGGGAATTTATCAGAGGTCACTCAATACATTTGTTACTTCCATTTTACTCCTGACGTCATGGAGCCTTCATTTGTTTATGGAAAATTGAAAATCCCTTTCTACCAGCACTGTGTTCAGTTCAGAGTAAAGTTCTGTATTAACTTTGATTAGTGCGAGTGCAGGTGATTAGTATTTGTATCAATAATTGTTCCAAATGTACTAACAAACTATTATACACACACGTACGGCTCAGCCACTTTCTTACAAACAAGTTCGATCTTGTCGCTCTGTCCGCGGCACGCTCAGATACACGCCCAAGTGACGCGAGGCACGCACACTGAGGCGCCTTTGAGCACGGGCAAGAGCCCGGCTTTAGGCGGCTCGCCGCGCGCTGCTAGCGAGCTGCTCGCGCACAGCGCGTACAGGTGCGTACGAATTTGAGCGGCTCAGCCTCAGGCATGCTCGTCCCGCGCCACGAGCTGCTCGCGAGCCAAATAGTTCCACATAAACATGCGCGGATGAGGCAGCGTGCTCGCGGCGAGCCGACATTCAAAATGGCGTCGACACGATGACAGCTGATTGATTTCGGGACCCACAACACATTTTGCTTTTCATGTATTTGTATCAATAATTGTTCCAAATTTACTAACAAACTACTTATTACACACGCACGGCTCAGCCACTTGCTCAAATTCGTACGCGCCTAGCGCACAAACAAGTTCGATCTTGTCGCTCTGTACGCGGCACGCTCAGATACACGTCCAAGTGCCGCGAGGCACGCACACTGAGGCGCCTTTGAGCACGGTCAAAAGACCGCCTCTGGGCACAGCGCGTGAGCTCGTACGAATTGAGCAAAATAGGCGCCGTGCGTGCCTCAACCCGAGGCTGCTCTAATTCGTACGCACCTTAATGTATATTTGTGTAATAAATATTTATGATAAATAAGTCGCCCCATTGTTCACAGTGTGCATCAAAGTGGAAGCGGAATTCGAAGAGACAGGGCATGTCAAGAAGGAGCCCGGCAGTGAGATAACAAGCCCGTGCGAGAGCGAGACCGAGCGAGAGAACGCGGGCCCTTGCGGGAATGAGACAGCGCAGGAGGCGGAAGAGTCGAAAGGTAATGTGTACTAATTTTTTTACGATGCCATTCGAACCAGTTTTTGGAGGGGAACAAATATTTGTACGGGTGCAACTACCATTAAAGAACATAAATACCCAAAAAATTGAGTTAAAGACGGACCTCGCTGGCGGCAGCTGAAAACGTTTCACATTGAATCATGACGTCACAGTGTGATATTTGTACTAATCGTTGTATAGAAAATCAAGTCAAATGCTGTTTCGGTCGCGAAATACTGCGTTTAGGACCATAGACCTATTACAATTTTCTTTCTATAAAAGCGTAAGTATTCTATTGGTAGCTTTAAATTAACTTTTGAAAATGCATATTTTTTCTAAACTTTCAAGGTCCATATCTTTTATGATTTTAATTATATTTAAAGAAAGAAAGAAAGAAAGAAAACATTTATTCACTACACAAAATACACAGATATAAAGGGAGTAGACATACAATACAATTTTTTTTTAAATTTATTTCGTAATTAATACTTAATTACATTTATTTGATGGTTTAGTATCCATTGAGCAACACTGCGTTATCAATTTTAACATGTGGAAACTACCCAATTCACGAAATTCTACTTAAAATATTGTATTACTGACCTCCGGAGTCACTTGTACAGTATACACAATTTAAAGGGTCCATGCTTGTACTGGTTAGATTTTAAGAACACCTTTGTAAATACCATGGTTGCAACGAATAAATATGAATATGAATAAAAAGGAATTCAGGCGACATAGGTTCAGAAAACGGATTTTTAAAAAGTCGTAGGGTTGGTTAGGATCATAATACGGTTGCCCTAAATTTAATTAGCAATCTTGAGGCCTTTCTCGAGAGACTATAGCTATTTGAATCCTGAGTTTTTGACTTTCGCTCGATAGGTAATCACGAACATGGTCTAAAATACACTTAAACATTCGTAACAAATTATGCACAAAAGCTAAACATATTAGAATTGGTTCTAAAAATCGGCAATATCATGTTTGAGGGAACTTAGCTATTACTTTTTTATTCATTTAAACGCACAAAAAATTAAAATTAAAAAACATGATATCCGCACTTTCGAACACGCACTTCCATCTCGCTCACTCTATATCACCTATATCACCTAACAGCAAAATGTTTAACTTAAACAATAACTTTATTTTTATTTCAAATTTCAATATCTCCAAAACGGCTGAACCGATTGTGTTGAAACGTAGCTAAGTACCATCTCGATCACGTCAGCTTTCTAACAAAATAAAACTGCATTAAAATCGGTCCATTCGTTTAGGAGCTATGATGCCACAGATAGACGCACAGACACACTTTATTATTAGGAGCTATATTAACTACTGTGTCATCTATAAATAAATAAATAAATAAAAATCGTTTATTTCAGACCATCTATATCATCCTCCTAGCGTTATTCCCTATACTGCTGGACAAAGGCCTCCCCCAAAGAGTGTCACAACGATCGGTCCTGCATCCAGCGGACTCCCGCGCTTACCACAGGCTTGATTCGATTTGTGTAAGATTTTCCTCTAATATGTATTTATTTATTTATCTGTATTCTTCCAGGCGCAGTCTTCTCCGATCAGGGCACACATGTCCCCCCTAATACTACACGCAACGCCAGAAAAAAAACATTCTCCTGCGACATCTGCCAAAAGGGTTTTGCGCTAATGAGCGCATTAAGAGTACACGTACGCATTCACACTGGTGAGAAACCTTACGCTTGTGGATCCTGTGAGAAACGCTTCACACAACTAAGCCACGTGCAGGCGCACGAACGTCGGCACACTGGAGAGAAACCATATGCCTGCAACAGTTGCCAGAAGAGGTTTACAAAGTCGTACGACTTGAAGAAACATGAGATGATTCATACTGGAGAAAAACCCTACGCCTGCGATGTGTGCGAGAAGCGGTTTAGACAAGTGAGCGCTTTGAACTCGCATAAGCAGATCCACACAAGCAAATCATACCCCTGCGATAAGTGCATAAGAAAGTTTACGGAGTTGAGTGATTTGAAAGAGCATGAGATAGTTCATACTAGGGAAAAGAGGTTTCATTGCACTATCTGTCAAAAGAAGTTTAGACAGTTGTGTCAATTGAATATACATATGCGGAGTCATACTGGTGAAAAGCCATACCCTTGCGGGACCTGTGACAAGGAGTTTTCAAAATTGTCGTATTTAAAGCAGCATGAACGCATTCATATGAAAGAAGAAAGACGGGTCTGCAGGGTATGCAATAAGGAGTTTAAGAATCCGGGTAATTTGAAGCAGCACGAGCCGACTTGTGGCAAACCCCACAGGTGCGATATCTGCAATAAGGACTTCGGAAGAGCTAATGCTTTGAAGAAGCATAAACGAATTCATGCAAGAGGAACGGGAGCTTGAACCCTTGCAAGGCCCAATGTAAATTACAACCATGGATGTATAATACTCAGAACAAGCTATTTATTTATTAAATAGTTACACAGCATTACAGTCGACAGTAATAGACCGGGAGACGCTGACACGAGTTTTCGTGTGCTGCTGTGCGGCGGCGCCACCACCATGATTATCGATTAATTAATTAATTATACGGTGAAATTATGTATGTTGAACGTACATCATGTAAGTATGATGTTGTACAGTCAGCATCAAAAGTAACTACGCAATCGAAGACGTCAAAAGTTCTTATTCCCTTTTAATAAAGACTTCTGACGTCTTCGCTTGCGTAGCTACTTTTGATGCTGACTGTACTAGGGTGTGGCTTAAAAACCGAAAAACTGTAATTTCAGTGTTTCACCCTAATATTTATTTATTTATTTAATTCAGACTCTGGGTCCATATAAAGGTTAGTAAATTACAATACCAAAAAATACTTACAGAGTAGAGGTTAGTACAAATTATACAAATTAAAAACGGTCGCTTAAAATCAAACAAGAAAAACAATAATAGAGCAATGTCAAAGTAAAAAATAATAAATAGTAATAATATTACCCAAAGGTTGTCTGGAAGAGATCGCTCTTCCGCGATAAGACCGCCTGTTGTCTACCTCTACCTACATGTTATTGTATTATTTCTCTCTGTAACTGCTTTGTTTGTGTGAGTATTTGTAAAAAATAATACAGCAATAAAGAGTATTTGTGTTGTATTCTAATATTTCTGTGAATGTCAATTTGTTTATAGCTAAAAATAAAATTAATTAAACATTTATGAACAATTACTTTTGTTATTTATTATTTAATTGCAAATATTTTAGGCCTATCATCCATGTGAATGGAATTCCAGTGCCTCACCACAGGGCATTATATTGGTCTAATCCAAAAAATAACATGTTTTGTTTTTTTTTGATAAAATTAAGGGGTCGTTACCGAATTTTGAAATTCTTTAAGGTTTGCATTTCGCCATAGTAAGATTTTTATTTAAATTTAAAATTTTATTTTTTAATTAGCTACCACATTTGATGATAGGAAATGAATAATCTTGAAAACATCAATAAAAAATCACTAAATTTCAGTCAGTAATTCAAAAAAGAATTTTATTGTGCTAAATATGCTAAAAACGGACTCTGGCGAAGGCTTTAAGACTTTAAATTTGATTTCAAATAAGCGTAACTAATATTTAAGAAAAATGTAGCTAAGGTAGAAAAATATTAAAATTGAAGAAAAATCTTACCATGGAGAAATGCAAACCTTGAAAGTGTGAAAACTCGGTAGCGTCCGACCCCTAAATTTTATCCAAAAATAAAAAACAGCGAAGTCTTAGTAATAGGGCCCCGTTTTTACCCGTTGGGTACGGAACCCTAAAAACAGATATTATTTTTTCACGTAGTAGACCAACATAATAGGGCGCGACACTGAAATTTCAAATTTTCGGTTTTTAAGCAACACCCTAATACGTACGCAATAAACAGCATTACATCAATTTCCATAAGAAAAAAATAGTAAATATCACGACTGAGCGCGTATAACCTCTTTTACATCATTGGCTGCCGAAACAATGCAGCGCGTTAGGAATGTTCACGGAGGCGCGCATTGATGGCTTTCACGCAATATTGCGTAAACGTGTCGCATCTCCGCAGACGCGTATCGGCTTTACCCCCACCCACAGAACACTATAGAAGGGGTACCAAGCGCGGTTTGTATCGGGAGCGGTGTCGCCTCATCCCCTCCACGTCGCCTGCAACTGTGTGCGCGACTGCACGCCGATCAGGCGACGTTGGCGCGGAAGCTAACAGCGCATGCGCAAAGTAGTGGCGCGCGTGCCACGCCCACATCGCCTTTCTATAGTATTTAGTTTTCTATGGCCCGAACAGCCTCATGGACAGACAGTGGCAGAAAGGAACGATGACATTTCTGTATCACTGGAATAAATTGCATGTGATATCCTGATATCCTTCTATTCAGGCAAGCCTTTTTGTTTGTCATATATGTATGTAGTTAATGTTTAATGTAAATAGATAATTTTGTAAATTGTTTTAACAATACATTTAAGTTATTTATCGTAATCAATCAAACCAGGATTTATTCCGAAATAAAATGATTATTATATTACTATTTACTTTAATTCAATTCAATTCTTTATTTCGGACAGTAGTATCCATAATTTGTTAGTATAAGTACAAGCACAACTTATCAACTAATGTTATTTATACAAACTAATTTAATCCTAATAAAGTTAGATGCTCCATTCCCTCGCATAGGTTCCTGCACAATGCAGTGTTCCAGTGCCTAGGTAATGGAGCATCCAGCCTCGCAGCCATCGTCCTCAGGATACTGTGACCGCTGCCACCCATCCGCTGCATTAGTGATGCCGTCCTGCTGCGTATTATTGCGTACCTAAAAGTCATCCGTACGCTCTGCCGCAAACATTAATTAATCCTTAAATTAGGTTTTTACAATATTAATATAAAAAAGTAAAATATAAAACTATACATATAAAATCCTATACTATTAAACGAGCAATATTTTGTACACTTACACGTAGAACCGATGGCCGTTGGGGCGGAAAGGTTCTTGAGTGGCGACCACGTACCGGAAGGCGCAGCGTGGGTAGGCAAGGTGGACTGATGACCTGGTAAAGGTCGCTGGAGTCCTCTGGATGCGGGTGGCGCAGGACCGGTCATTGTGGCACTCTTTGGGGGAGGCCTATGTCCAGCAGTGGACGTCTTTGGGCTGATATGATGATGATGATGATTTATACACTACGATTAAAATCAGTTAACTACTGACATTGGCATTAATTCACTCGATACTCTATCTTAACGTCAGAATATTAGAGTTTGTTTTGTAAACACGTTGCCTATAAATATAACGGTTGTAATAAAGACTTAATTACATTGGTATTAAGGTAGAATATCCTAAGGTTTGATCCAATCTGTCAGTGGTTAACTGATTTTAATCAAGGTGTATATACATTTGCAGTCACGTTCTCGGAAATGGCTCTAACGATTTCGATGAAATTTGGAATGTATCACGGGCGCGATCTGACCTGTGAGAAAAGCAGGCCCTGGCCGTGGGACCCCGCCTTACGTGTTTTATTAGTAAACATAGGTTACAGAGTGGTGGTGTAAAAGGTACAGTGTTGCCGGGACTTGTAAAATTGTAACTTGTCTTTGTGAATCCGGGCCTCTGGTGGTACCTTTTAGGTGTAGTGTGCGCACAGATAACCTCCAATAGATAGAGCCTATGAGTGATTTAGTTCGATTCAAAGGTCACCACACCTGCGGGTTGCGGGGAAGACGGTAACGGCGCTGCGATTGGCTGTTTCGAAATTAGCGCGCTTTGTCACATCATGGCGCCAGCAGCGTAGTGATGGGACGCGTTGGTCGCTAACGGTTTTTAGCGTTGCCGCAATTAATTGTTAGTAAACTATTTTACATGGCGTAGGTATCCTTTAACATGGTTTAATTTTTTTGAACAGCCGTCACTGTTATATTATTATCATGTTTCGTTCATTGACTATTTTGCTCACCACGTAACATAAAAATGTACGTAAATCACATCGAGTATTTATATGAAATGGTTCTTTCTAGGCATTGGCCTGCTCGTGGCACTAATAGTAGTATATTGCCGCGTCCAGACGTCCGAGCGCGGCGGACAACATGAGCGGTACAAAATTTATAAGAAAGTGCGAGATAGGGATTGACTTTTGCAGGTCGCTATGCCTCCGGCTTCTATCTACGCGGGCCGAAATCAGGCGGCAGATCTCGCTCACCTGACGCCGTCTTATGTGAAAGCAAAAATAATATCAAAGTATTATTTCATACGATTCAATAATATGGTAACTAACTATGTATTCATTATTCTTTTTTATTTCATTCTACATTATATTTATACTAAATAGCAGCAGCTAACTTCGGCACTACATATTATTCTACAATACTCTAAATTACCCAATATAAATAAAATAAAACTACATAATACCTACTCTTAAACCAAACAAAAAACTTCCAGTAGGTACTACTACTACAATAATATTCTGTTCACAAGCTCTGGAAGCTATAAAATAGAGCGAGATAGTAATTTACTACGTCTCCCTCTACCTCATAGTTTGTAAGACGGTTGCAGTCCGCCACGCCGCCTTCTTGATGCAGAGGGCCTATCGCGAAACGAAAACGAACTTCGTTCGTGTATCTCCGTCTCTGTCGCACTTGCTAGTTCGAGCGACAGGGAGGGAAGGGGTAGCCCCTCAGTTTAAATCTTACATCGTATATCGTATAT
The DNA here is from genome assembly GCA_932294315.1 of Epinotia nisella. Classification (NCBI taxonomy): domain Eukaryota; kingdom Metazoa; phylum Arthropoda; class Insecta; order Lepidoptera; family Tortricidae; genus Epinotia; species Epinotia nisella. The sequence goes on along the minus strand of OW028698.1, from coordinate 9,346,078 downwards.
AATACTATCTATTTTATGAGACTTTTTAACAAAAGAATTTTGACAATAAAATGACAAGGATATAAATATAATCTTTAGTGAATTTTCGTATTAAAATAGTAAACGAAAGCCCGGATGAATTAATGTATTGTTTCCTTAAATGAATCTGAATCGGTAAAATTCGAATGCGTCACTAGCCCATCACTAGAGCGTCACGTGCTTTCGTCAGAAAGGAACAGTATATTGGCATATTCATTTGATGAAAAGGGACATGCATACTTCACTACTTTTTATGGACCAGCGTAAAATGAACTCCGCGTGACAGAATGAAATTTACATTTATATGATAAATTTAACTTACCTGTGAAATGTTATTCCGTCGGTTTTGTAATTAGACGTTCGGGAGTTTTTCCACACCACTTCACACAGCAATAAGTCATTTTTATAACGCAAAATCAAATTTAATTTGTTGGTTGTTTGACGCACGTATAGATCGCGCACTTGGTCGAAACTGACAATATGGCGCGGGGATGGGGGGTGGATATTAGTGCTACAAGACTAATGCGTGGTGACCGCACGTCGCCCTATAGGCTCTATCTATTGGAGGTTATCTGTGTGTGCGCTATGCCACACGCACACACTCTAATCTAGACACGCGGCAGCGTGTCAAGCCAAGTTCAAGCAAAGAAACTGGCTAGCCAGCGCCGAGTGTAATATTACACGAACCACTTGGTACCACTTTTGACCCTTCTATAACTCAAAACCTCTTTAAGGCCCTACCCGCCGTTTTCATCGATTTTTGACTAGTTTTAAATCGCATCTCCTACTTTTGCACTACAAATAGAATTATAAGGAAAACGGCTCTTGATTCTTCAATCTTTAATCTCCATTTTTGTATACCATATTTTGAAAGAAATCAACAGTTATTTTTTTATGATTTTTTAAACATTTGTCTAAAAAAACACCTTTTTCGCATCTAGATTGCTGTGAAAGATCTATCATATACGAAATCTACATATTTGGGTTTGTCTCTGATGTCTCTATAAACGTGTCTAGGGTTTTGATTTTAAAATAATTAACACAAAAGTTATGGCCAGAAAACCTGTTTTTTGGTCTAAAATTGTTCAACTTTGATGCCAAATATCTCGAAGACAGTGATGTTTGAAGTAAATATGGGATACTATATTGCTTAAAGCTGTTGTTGTTAATATGATAGGGCACAAAAAACATTAAAAAACTAAGGGATTCAAATCGAAGGTCATTGGCGTATGGGATCCCCTTAACGTAAACACATAAAACTACGTGTGTTTAATTATATCCATAAGGCCATCTAGAAGCCCAAATTGCATGAAGCTAGCTGAAACGGTTATAAAGATATGAAGGTCGAAAAGTCGTAAATTTTAGTACTGACTGACATATAGTACCTAAATCTAACCTACTTCCAGATGACCTAAAAGGATGAAATTTGGAATCCAGCTCGGTAATGGGGAATGGATGAAAATTTTAGAAATGCCTGATTATTTTTTTGGTGATAGGAATAACCTTCCTTAGCACCAGAAAAAAGTTTCAGATTTTTCAGCTGCGACAATTATTTTTGAAAAATATAAACAGTTTCCTCATTTACGTTTTGGGTCAAGAACGGTAAATAGACACTTTCCTTGATCTGTCTCATATTACAAAAAACTATCTTAAATATTAGTGGTAAACTGACACTGGTAATGACCAATATAGCTGCTGCAAGTGTCAATATCATTGCCAGTGTCAGTTTACCACACATATTTAATATATTTTTTTGTAATATGAGACCGATCGAGGAAGGTGCCGTAACTGACCCAAAACGTAAGTTAGGAAACTGTTTATATTTTTCAAAAAAAATTGACGCAGCTGAAAAATCTGAAACTTTTTTCTGGTGCTAAGGAAGGTTATTCCTATCACCAAAAAAATAATCAGGCATTTCTAAAATTTTCATCCATTCCCAATTGTGTGTAATCGTAGGAAAAAAATCTAAAAATAAAAAAGTTAAAAAATAGGGGGGTCCCCATACAAAAAAAAATGTTTTTTAATTGTAGCATTGGAACCGTTAGAAGCATTTATTTGAAACTATCCCAATATATGTATTATTATATTTGCTATATAACAGAAATATAAAAATAAAGTTAAGTCAAAAAATAAGTGGTATCCCCATATAAAAAACTTGTAATACGCGCTAAACAACCGGCCAACGGTGTGTCGTCGGCGGCGCGCGGCAGCACATAATTATACACAGAACAGAAGTAAATCTACATAAAAGCGCTCCCGAGCAACACGGAAACGCAAGAAAAAACATTAAATCTCAATACCTGCCTAGTTTTCTTTACAAAAAGTAATGATATCCCACCAAAAACATAAATGTAAAAAAGGAGAGCCAAGTTCAATACAAAAATTATGCTTGGCTGTGGGCTTCGCCGCAAAAAGAATGGAGATCTAAATGAGTGCCAAGTTCTATGCAAAATCCAAATATGTATTTATAGGAACAAAATAACATGAACAAGTATTAAACTCTATTTCTTTGCCTTATTGGATACCTATAACAATTGGTGTTATTTAAAAATGTGAGATCTTAAAGTAGGTTAGATTTGACTTGGCCAGTTTTTATCAGAATTAAAAAATCTAAATGTTGAATAACTTTATAAAATGACTGATGTAATTAAAACTGGCCAAGTCAAATCTAACCTACTTTAAGAACTCACATTTTTAAATAACAGCAATTGTTATTATAAGGTGTGTTTACGTAAGCAAAATTCCTTTTTTTCTATTGTTGAAACTACTCGCTACGAACACCAATAATATTCTGGTAATATTTTTTTATAGATTTCTGCGGCTTATAGTTTTTTATCAATCGTAATACTGGCACCACACTTAGGGTTACGTTTTGGCGTTGCATCGTTGCCTCTCTTTCATTTGCCGTAGGAAGGCAAAAGATGCAACATGAATATTTGGGCAAATACCGCCAAGTGTGGTGCCACCATAAAGATAAGATAAGGCGGTATAGTCTCGGGCTATAGCCTGTCCGAACTAAGGACGAACGAAAAAAAAAAGTCAGAGAACTGTCAGCTATACGTCAAGTCAATCAATCTGCAATTTTGCACAACAAATTCTTTTGCGAATACGAAATAATTCCAGAAATTTAACCAAAACGTGTCAAATTCGAAACTCACTTAAAGTTGCACGCTACTGTCCAAAGAAATTGGTAATACCAGTGTGTAAAATAGGTTAAATTCAGATTGAAACGGTGTAGACATGAAGGAAGCCAAGAAAGGCGCTCGTCGCTTCCTACAGGTTAAACAAGGGATCGTGGTGCCTCCGGTGGTGCTGCGAGCGCTGCTGCCCGACGTCGCATCGGTTGTCAAAAGTAAGTCCACAATTTGGTTGGACTAAAGCAAAGGGGGCGCAGGACTTGAGAAAATTTTGATGGGGTTGATGTCGTTATGACACCTATTTTTTATGATGCTATCATATAGAAGACGCTAAAATTAGCATGTTTTGTATGGGCAACTTTTCTCTTAACTTGATAATTACCGAGATATTGGCTCCTAAATGGGCACAGCTGGAGAAGGTTGGACAATTTGTTAACCCAAGACCTGTAACTTACCCTTTTTCTGCAAATAAATCGTTATCTTATCTTATCTTATCACAATTTTATGGACTAAAAAAATAAGGATGGGGTTGGTATCATTATGACACCTATTTTTATGATGCTATGGTATAGAAAACGCTAAAATAAGCATGTTTTGTATATATGTGACTTTTTTTGAAAAAACCGAATTTGACTGAGTAATTTACTCTAAGGCAGGTCGGTGTAGGTACGACGAAGAGCGGAGCGAGGAGGAGTGTTAGGTAAAACTGCGACCCTGCAGCGCGCGAGCCGAGCGAGCGAAGCAAGCGTGCCGCGGTAGCGGCCGGCGAAGCGCCAGAACCAAACATTTTTCTACAAAACATGCTTATTTTAGCGTATTCTCAAGGATAACATCATAAAAAATAGGTGTTATAATGACAACAACATCCATCGAATTTTTTCAGTCCTAAAATGGTGCCAATGCCAACTTTGAGGTCCAATATCTCTGGCATTTTTCATTTTAGAGAAAAAGTTTTTATACGAAACGTGCTTATTTTAGCGTCTCGAATGAAATTTTTGTAAGTGTTTTATGATTCCTATATAATTTTCACTTTTGGTCAAAAAATTCTAAGTCCTTATATTGCGCCCCCTTTGCTTTAGGCGGACCGGCGTAGTATTAATATTGAACAATATAATTATTGAATAATAATCATTATGAAAATGTATCGGACTGTAGCCTATACTAGTGATATTTTTAAATTATATTTTAGCACGAAAATTACCGCATGTTATGTAAGTTTAGTGATAAAAACAACTGCATATTTTTATGTAAGATCCCCTTTACAACCGACTATACGATCCGTGCAGGATTGTTACACTGAATTGTCAATTTTTCACTGAATTGTAAAGGGGTAAACACCATGGTTGCAATAAAAATGATTGATTGATTGATAATCCATTAAGGGTTCCCAGGTTTATAAAAAGTTTAATGTTATTCCAGAAGCCCTTTCTTTTTTTTCCGTTTATCTATTTGTTAATCTAAGTAATTGAACTTTGTTTGAAGTAAGTATGTTTCTAATTTTAAACTGTTTTTGTATTCCAAAAACCTTCCACCGCTTAACTGCCTTGTGTTATGTTATCACCAGGGAGCAGACAAACGGATGTCATTACTCACAAGAACATGGACATGACTCTAAAGATTAATTAATTAATTAAGTGATTTCTTAGTGAATATTGCTAAGACTTCAATGGAATAATAAAAGAAAGATATCATACCTTCTTTGATTTCCTTTTTAAAAATACGATGATTTTTTTGACATTGATTATAATGTGCTGACATTCATTCAATTTACTCTGTGATTCTTTGCGTGTATCACGAAAGATATCGTAATAAATAAATTAACAATAAATAAACAACTTAAATTACAGGCAAAAAATAATGACTCCCATGTATGAGAAATGTTATGAAGGTGAGTGAAGCGAAAGTGGTTTGTCAGGATCGTAGCAAATGGAGATCCGTGATCTCTGCCTACCCCTCTGGGAAAGAGGCGTGATTATATGTATGTATGTATGTATGTATGTAAAAAATAATGAATTAATCTTTGAAGTAATGTCCATGTTATGCGAGTAATGACATCCATTTGTCTGCTCCCTCGTTATCACTAACAAGCATTTGTTTTTAGGCAGTACCTTTTCTTTTGTCACATTGACGGTAGCTTATCCCTGTAGCACAGGTTTAAACGTATTACAGGTGTCAGCGTCACATTATGATTACTTTGTACAAGATTTTGTTGAATAAATATTATGATTATGATTATTTTCCAAAAGTAGTACATAGCATTATACATATATTAAATTTACCGCCAAACTGCCAGAACAGTTTGTTGGCGAGACTGCGCTCAATTTATGTTTATAGAAACATTTATCTATGCTATGCCTATACATACATATTATTGACTATTCTAGCCACATGCAAACAAGTATTACTAATTGCTAAAGATAACTACTTACTACTGACATGCTATCTGAACTATATTCTAATACGGGTTGTGAGGAGTATGCAGATACGAGAATTACAAATATAATTAATACAACTTTTAAGTTAAAAGAGCCAAGACTAGGGTAACTTTTCTAACAATTCTCAAAAAAGAATTAAAAAGTAGATTAAAAATAATTCCGTTAAGCTACATTTTTTTACCTCCCTTAGCCAATCATGTTTATTAAATGTTTTTGGAACTATAAATTCGTTTGTTCTTCAACCGTAATAATTTGTAACGTTGGTTTGTTCATATTTATTTTTCCTAATGTTCCTTGTTCTATATTTACTCTGTTTCAACACCTTAAACTTATTACTGTAATCATTTTCGATGACTATCAAATAACAAACAAAATTGAGAAACAAACTGTGTTTGTATGAAGACTCAACTTGACTCGACCATGCTGGGGAGTATTGAAGGCGATTGACGAAGTCGCGGGCAATTACTCTTGTAAGTTAGTTTTTATCCCGGGTCTATGCAGACAAAGTCGCGGGCGGAAGCTAGTAGGCTATAATTTATGTCATCCCTTTTAGGATAGTTTTTATTCCGGGTCCACGCAGACGAAGTCGCGGGCGGACGCAAGTATTGTATAAAATAAATGTGTGCTCCACTCAAAAGGCGCGTTCAAACGTCTGAACACGGCTGGTGGCATGAGCGACTGCCATGCGCGCCCCGCGCGCCCGGCCCGTGGGATTGATTGACTACCTTTTTACAAGTTTTTAGGGTTCCGTAGCCAAAATGGCAAAAACGGAACCCTTATAGTTTCGTCATGTCCGTCTGTCCGTCTGTCCGTCTGTCCGTCTGTCCGTATGTCACAGGCATTTTACTCGAAAACTATAAGGTGTATTTGAATAAAATTTTGAGGATAGGTGTATTTTGTTAGCCGCTACATAGTTTTGTAATTAAAATGACAAAAAAAATTTTTTTTAGGGGTTCACTCCATACATAAAACTAAAAGTCAAATATTTTTTTTTCATTGTGACCCCCCGTGTGGCACATCAATCGATAGGCCTTTCAAAATAAATATAAGGTTTCTTAGCATTTTTTTTGATTAAGTGAATAGGGTCGGAGATAATCGCCCCGAAAGTCACTAAAATTCTGTCCCCCCCCCCTCTAATTTTTGAACGGTGTATTTTAAAAATATGGAAAAATTCATGGACATAGGGCTTATTAATTTCATTCACCGAAAATTGTTTTGAACAAGATCGGTTCAGAGGTTTTCGAGATATTGCTGAAAAACTGCCTTCCTCAAAGAAAAGGACGTAAGTGCCGTAAAATTTCTGTGACGATACGACCTTTTTTTATTTAACTTGCAATGTATGTATGTAACTATGTTTGTTCAGGTGGAATCTTGCAACTCAATTTTGAAGCAGATGTCTTCAACCGAATGAGCTGAAATTTTGGGTTTAAGTATAGTTTAGATGACAATTCAATATCATGTTACCATCAAGCTGATCTGATGATGGAGACGGAAGGTGGCCATGGGAATTCAGTACTTAACCGACCCTTAACTTACTTACTTAACCCCGTTGAGTTTGGGCTCGTTAGAATCGTCTCAAGGAGCAGTTGATGACGGTATACAGAAAAGTACAGTTGGCAATAAAAGCTTGTACCAAAAATGAAATCTTGGCAGAAACTTATTTTCACACAAATCACATTATTACCCTAATTTTGTGTCCTACAAACAGCCCCAGTCCCAAATTAAGTGTTAATTCCATTTTTTTATTTTCAGATGCAATGACAGCTAGCTCTAGCAAGCTCAGTAGCCAGCCACAAGACACAGCTACCACGTGCAAGCCACGAAATCAAAAAAAGATTTTAAACTCCTTCCCCTGCAATATCTGCGGACGTTGGTTCTCGACCAGGCGCACCCTCAACGAACACTCACTGTCCCACGACTACGAGTGTCGAACCTGTAAAATACCTTTCAGTTCCAAAAGGCTTCTACTAAAACACAGCTGTTGCATCTGCAAGGTTTGTAATAAACCTTCCGCGAGGGGTAACCACAACGGCTGCCCTAGAGTGTTTACATGCAAGTGCGGTGAGAAATTTACGCATAATAGAGATTTCAAGACGCACCAGAAAATTCACGTAGAGATATACGGACACTGTCTAACGTGCGGTAGACAGTTTACAAACGAAACGGACCTAGTTAACCATGTTACTAAAATGAAGTTTCCTTGCATATACTGTGGCGCGTGCTTCTCTAATTCGGATGAGCTTTCTGAGCATAATATAGCGCGTCCAGAGTCGAAATATAGTTGCACGATCTGTAGAGAAACATTTGAAGATAGCTTCGCTGTGGCGTCTCACAGCAGATCGCATAGGGCTCCGATGCGGAGCTACTCTAGAAAACCTAAGGCTGTTAATGCTCAGGAGTTAATAACAAATGCCAAGGAGTTCGTGAATACTGTTGTTAAAAAAGAATATCCATACGAGATACCAATAGAGTTTGACAAAGACATAGAAAGTAACAGGAAAGGAGATGTAAAAAACGATGGGAGATGGTTTGACAAAATAAAAGAGGAACCCTGCTACTTTGATGAAGACTTTGAGAGAGTGGAAGGGACAGAGCTGAAGCTTGAATGTGTGGAAGTTGAGTTTGAGGATGAAGAGATGAGAGAACCCAACCGGGAAACACTAAGATCCTCTAAGCACCTCGAAGGTGTGAAACAGGGTATACTCAAAGATACTAGGGACATTGAAAAAGTTGATAGAGGTGTATCAGAAAAGACTTTTAAGCCTATTGAAGGTGTGAAAGTCGAAACAGCTTAGACGTGATGAAGATATGAGAGAAGGCATCGAAAACGTTGATGCGTTTGGGACAGGCCCTTAGCCTTTTGTTAGTGTTGAGTTTGAGTTTAGAGATATTAAAAAAGAATCTAATGAGAGACTTGCTATCTAATTTTGGATGTGATGACGTTATGGATGAATCTCGGGACGTGACCGCCTCGCCGTCGGCACATGCGGGGTGGCGCGGGGTCACCGGAGGGCGGACTAATGAAAGTGTAATAGTACATTGTTTAACGAGGGGCGTAAGTGGAATATTGCTAACGAGAGGCTATCAGAAGCCCGACGCCGAAGGCGGAGGGCTTTTGATGACTCGAGTTTGCAATATTCTTACGCCCGTGTTATACACAATGTTTTTCATCACATTTGCGAGGAAATAAATAACAACAAAAGGCAGAAAAATGTAAGTTTCATACAGCACCAATCAAAAATTGACAACTTCACTTCCAGATCAGTGCTAGTAGAGCGCGCAGTTCAATATTTCAACCAATCACAGAGCAGTATTCTTGCGGGGCGGGGCGTCTTGACCAACTAGATTTTTTTATTCAACCAATCACACAGCAACCAGATTTGCTTAAGCCAATCAGAGGGTTCTATATTTTAAAACTAAACTTAACAGCCCGTGGGAGGTAAAACGGCTATAACTGCTCTGTACGCTCGCAAGTAATAACGCCATTGACGAGCAAGTGTGATGAAAACAGCCCATAACGCTAAAGGGAAAGTTTGAAAATTATCGATTCGAACCCGCGACCGTACCCGTTGTAACCGAGACATTCACTCGTCCTAGCGTATGCCCGGGACGATGGTAACCTTACTAAATTAAGAAGTATCAGAAGACTACGGCCTGCATCATACTGGCGCGGCCTGCGGTGGCGATCCATAGTAAATTTGACAGCTAATGACAAGTTTACTATTGACCGCCGCGGCCAGGCCGCGCCAGTCCGTGAGAGGCCAGAGGGCCTACCGCGAAACGAAATTCGTTTTCGTTCGTGTGTCTCCGACTCTGTCGCTCGAACTAGCAAGTGCGACAGAGACGGAGATACACACATTAGGAATTATTAAATTGTCTCGTTCCCAACTATAAATATCAACAACATTCCGTCATCGAGGCAAAGAAACTACTGTCAAAACACCTTATGCACTTATCTTTTATAGAGATAGAAAATTTTATAAGGATACCGTATTGACATACATACTTGCATACACACATCTATACACACACCGATACAAAAAAACACACACACATACACACACACACACACACACACACACACACACATTTTTTATTTTGTTTTAATAACATTGTTAAGAGTTGATGATTTTTGTTTTTATTAAGTTAGAGAAACGTCTTTGTTTTTTAAATAAGCGCACTGTTTACACTATATGTATAATACTTCAAATTCTATTGTCTATTTATATTGTTGCCAGTAGCCGTTAAATATACCTAGTTAACCGTTGTACCTATATCCCCCACGGGACAGGCAATGCCTAGTGTGGGGGTCAGCGTAATTGTAATAGGCTATGTTTTAAAGTAATAAACTATTCGTATTCGTATTCGTATTCGTACATCTTTGTCACTCATGTGTGTATGTGTGGGTGAGCCCTACCTCTATGCCTAATCGGATTGTTTAATCCAGGACTCAGAATAATAACTAAAGCATAGAAACCACGGTAAAATAGGTGGCAGAGACGTATATCTGTCCTTAACTTTCTTACGACGTCCTAACGCGTCAGAAAGAGATGTATATGCATTTGTTATTCCTCAATTGTGAAGGTTGTCACAAGTTTGTTCCTTTGCTAGGGATGTACTGTGTCGACTTTTTTATCGATAAATTATACAACCAAACTATATTTTACTTATTTATTTATAGTTTCAATAAACAATATATAGGTACACTGTGCGAAAAAAGGGTGCCCTTCAGTCAACATAAAAACAAAAGCATAATTTTAAATAGCATACGTCTGGAAATCATACCAAACTATAATCATAATATATTTGACGACCGGTTAAGCCTAGTTGGTAGGAAATAGTACATTTCAATGCTAGTGCGGAAAGTATGTCATTACGTCACGAGTACCGAGATATCTTGCCACGAGCCGCAGGCGAGTGGCAGGACTCGGGACGAGTGAAGAATGACATACTTTCCGGAGAAGAAATCAAAGAATCCGGAGTGAAGTGTTTTGAACAGACGCGACGATGTACTTTCCATGTCCAGTTTCTTTTTTTAACAAGTTGTAACCATTTCTTTTTTATATCTTCATCCTTTGGAAATCTAAAATCAAAAAGTCGAGTTTTGTTAGATAAATACACAAATGCAACAGTAAATAGTAAATCTTCAATACATGTGAAAACCAGAAAGCCACTTTGTTGTCATTCTTCAGCAGTGGCTGAAAACTTATTAACTAATAAATACATCCATGACAATGTCGATAAGTTATTGTTCCGAGATCGATAAAAAATACACATCACTATGCAAATAAACATAACCTCTTGTAATCCACAGAATAAGTCTTATTTACATGCCGATTTTGCATGAATAATTGAACATGATGATATTTACATAAACTTCTAATAGTGATTATTAATTTTAGCTTAGATCGTTACATTAGTAACATCAAAATCTTTCGAAACTTACCGGTGAAAGGTTAAAGGTTCCTGGTCATTTTCTTTTCGTCCTGAATAGGACGTGCACCCTTCAATGGCACAAGACATTTGTTTAGTTACACCAATACACTACCAAAAACACAAAATTAACCGTATTTAATTCGTTCACGGCGGAATGAAGCAAAATATAATTAATTTTCTCCCAAAGGGGCCGTATGTTTACGCTAAATTTGAAAGCTACTATGATGCGACCAAGTTACGTTGTGACGCTTACTACCAAACAAAGATGACATATTTAATTTTGCTGGGTTCAAGTGAATCCAAAAGAGGTACATTTGACATTTCCCGAGTTCATTTTAGTGACAACCTACGAAAATGTGAAACAGAATACGGTTTGTGGTTTCATTCACTCTTAGGCCGACTATAGATTTACGTAAGTGAGTAAGATAGCTGTTGCCAAGCTCTTACTTTAACGTGGTTTCTATGCTTTAGTTATTGTTCTGAGATCCAGGAATAATTGTTTGACATTAAAAAAATGGTATTAGTTTTTAATGTTTTTTTTTACATTATCTGCTTGTTGTGTACACAGAATGAACCCTTGATGATCGGGCTCATTGGAACCCTCTCAATGGTGGCCAATACAGGGTGAGTAAAATAATACTGATGATCCACCATAGCTGTCTTACTCTATAACATTTGATAGAGTGAGACAGCTATTGTGGATCATCAGTATTTACTCACCGTGTATAGGCGGCTAATGAGAAGTTGATGTATATGCAAAAAGTACAGTTGACTATAAATACTTGTACCAAGAAACCGGCCAAGTGCATGTCGGGCCACACGCCAACTAAATGGTGCGGTTGCGTCGGTCGAATTTGTACAAAAGTTGACCTTTCCAAGTACATTTTTAAGTTGGTCGACTATTACTCGGTTACTAGCCGTGATAGTTTTCCTTTTAAATTCATTAAAGTAAACGTCCGAATGCTCGACGGTGCACTAGTGTATGGCATGGGCACCTTATGTCAAAGCAATATGGGTTAGATTCGAACTAAGAGGATTTTTCTTCATTTGAATTTAAGCCGTGTCACTTTGACATAGAGTGCCCATGACGGACGTTTACCTTATATGTACTACTGCTACGATTTTTTTCACACTCCCAGTAGTAGCTACTTGACTCGAACTAAATCCCAAGAGTGGTGCGACCATTACTCTATTACCCTTCAGACGTAAATACTGCATGCATAATTTCGGCTTTTCCATTTGATCGTAACTCGTCAGAGGGCCTACCGCGAAAGACATTCGAAGTTTTCCCTCTCTGTTGCACTTACGGACGAACTCGCAAGTCTGACAGAGAGGGAAAACTTCGAATGCATTTCGCGGTAGGCCCTCAGAGATAGAATTTTTACGGCATATTCGAACGCAGTGGTAGAAAAGGTAGAAATTGAATAGCTATCGTAGGCATCACTATACCAAACGTCAGAATGAAGGAAGTTGCAATCGTTCCTATATCTCAACATTGTATCCCAATTACAGCTCATTTTGCACGATGGAGTTTAAATATAACGAAATTTAAATCCAAATACATAAAGTATTATCAAAACATAAAATAAATCGTTAAAGTTCATGTTAATTTACACAAGTTATCTTTTAAATGTGGCTCTTTATATTTTCATATGATGATGTCGTTTGCCACTGAACCTTAATATCTGAGCGTACCCGAACAGATGATCGATCGAATATTTGTCAAGTATTTGTAAATAAATACTTTTCGTCAAATAATAAAATTTCTGGATCGAATTATTGATTGTAGACACGATGAAGGAAGAACTGCAAGAACTTTTAGCGTGCCGGATATGCCTTGCCACGGACATCGAGCTGTATAATATAGAGGACGCAAAGTTGATGGAGACTTTTGTTGATCTTATGGGCACAGAGGCAAGTAAATACAATACAAATACTCATTATACGCGACATTCAATGTAAAGGTCGTTGATTCGGACCCCGGCTCGTACAACTGGCTTTTATCAAAAAAATGGTTGTCTGTAAAGTCTGTTTACGGACAATAATTTTACGTGATAACGTCATAAGAATCTCGGGATTAGGTGCCAAAGCAGACCCTGGGCTCCACAGCCGGGAATAACGCTAGATGATGATGATGACAAATACTCATTACTGTACACCTCAGAACAACAACTTACAAGTTGAGGTAAACAATAGGCATTCTATTACTAAGTATTATCCAGTTGTAATGTTTGTAGTGACCCGGTAAAGGTTGCGGGAGTCTGGTGGATGCGGGTGGCGCAGGACGGGTCATTGTGGCACTCTTTGGGGGAGGCCTATATCCAGCTGTGGATGTCTTTCAGCTGATATGATAATGAGTTTTGTATCATTAAACACCGAGCCTTTCCAACTACATTCAAAATATTGGTGAATGAATTTGTAAATATTAGGTCGCACCAAAAACATTATGTAAAAAACTAACCAAGTCTCGATGGAGGTGCTTGTTTATCTCTAAAAAGTAATGAAATCTAGACAAAGTCGTGCCAAGTCTAAGGTTCCTTACTGCAATTTCTTTATTATTATAGTTAATGTTGTGTGACTTGGCCGTTGAAGGGTACACAAGGGTACAAAATCAGGTGCTCCATGACACCATTGCACCAATCTGTCGCCAGAACCGCTACCCATTTACGATGGAAAATTGCCACTTGGAAAACGTTGATTCAGTAACCAGTACCCAAGTTGAATATTTTTTGTATGTCGCGGTGGATGAGTGAGTGTCCGTGGTAGGTGCTAGCGGGGCGCGGGCGCGGCGCACCGACAGCAATCCAATAAGCTTGCGCTTTCAGCGCTTAGGGTTTTATGGTTGCGCTAACTGCGCCACCAGTCATAAATGCGAAACTTTGCTTTCGCTTAACTTCGGAACTAAATGACCTACAGACTTGAAATTTTGGATTTTAAGTATGTGATAGCTTACTGGATGACGAAAATTTCTGCGTTCTGGTCTTATCCAGAGGTTCTCAAATAGGGGCCTGAAAATGCGGCGAAATGGTTCCAGTAAAGGATGGTACGGCAGTGTTTGCTTCGCGCTTGACTTGGCGGGGGCACTGCCGTGCCTCCCGATAAGTCATTTCGAGATTATGTCCTAGTATCTTCACAGAGTTACTAGAATTTTATCTGATATTTTATCTAATGTATTTTTATAAAACCCAGCCATAAACTACGTAAAATATAGCTTCAGCCCTACGACAGCTGTCAATTCAGAACAATCGAATCAAGTTCTGTTCTGAATTGACAGCTGTCGCAGGGCTCAAGCTATATTTTACGTAGTATAGTATAGATGAGAAGACAAGTTAAATGTTTGTGCAGGTGTGCGGGCTGGGGCGCGTGTGCGGCGTGTGCCGCGCGCAGCTCGCCCGCGCGGGCGCGCTTCGCTCGCGAGCCCGCCGTGCCCAGGCGCTACTCAACGCTGCGCTCAAGCATACACGCTATGTAAGATCTCTTTACAGTGGCGTATAGTAACCATTTTTTTAAAAGTAGGAATCCACTTCAAATCTTATCTGCCGATGAATGGAATTGTTCTCTATTGTTAAAGCCGACCGCTAATCACCCGTGCAAAATGAAATGCATAAATAACAAATGATTTCATACGAATAACAACTTTATCGTAAATTAATAATGTTCAAATTTCATCAGCACGCACTCGACATAAAACCTTTTGGAAATAAGAGCCGAACACCTGGGCGATCACGGCTCTTATTTATGCATTTCATTTTGCATGGGTGATTAGCGGTAGGCTTTAACAATAGAGAACAATTCCATTCATCGGCAGATAACATTTTAAGTGGATTCCTACTTTTTTTTAAATGTTTACTGTGCGGTGCGAAGCGGCCCCTCGCCCACGGCCTAGCGCGAGCCCCCTCTTTTTATATGTAATGGCAACCAAGTATACAAATACAACCCGGCTGAAAGGAAAGGGCCTTGCAGATACGAGCCCACAGCTAGATTAGTCCTTTCTACGCCACTGTCTCTTTAACGAGGGATATTATAAGTATAACTTATCCATGTGTGGCATCATAGAGTCTGACCAGGCTTTTATTATTTCCACAGATAACATTGGACTATATTCGAACTATAGACCGTGTAGCTGAGAAGCTGTGTCTGAACTTAAAGACCTGCCGTGTCTACAGTTCTGACTCCACACTCCAAGAAGTCAAGCTAGAAGAAGTAAAAGAAGAAACGGATTTCACAGAAAATATATTTGTTACTGAACCTTCCGTAACCGATTATGAAGACGATTTTATTGATAATGATATCAACGAACCTAGTACAAACCAAGAAAATACTAAGTCTAGTGGTAACGAAGAAATTAGACATAGCATAATAAGTAAGCGTAAATTATCAGATTCTGAAAGCACTAAAAAAAAACTACCAAAATCTACTAAAGCAACTAAACGAAAGCTACCCAAGTCTACCAAAGAATCTAAAAGGAAGCTACCAGAATCTACCAAAGCAACTAAAAAACGATTACAATCTACCAATGAAACAAAAATCCTACCAGATTCTGTTAAAACTAAAAGGGTCATCAAAAGACGCATGGCCGACAATGGATTTTTACCCGATTTCAATTTTGAAGAGTTTGAAAGTAAATATAATGTAAAGATAGATATACTGTCGAGAGAGGAGCAGACGAGGGAGATCGAAGCGAGGAAGATGGCGGCGAGTTATACGCTGGCTGCGTTCGGGTGTGAAGTCTGTGGGAAGGGGTTTGCAACGAAGCAGGTTTATGATGCGCACATGATGAAACATGACGTGGTGAGTTGACTTTGATAAGTAATAACAATTCATCATTTTTATTTCGTTCAACATTAGGTGGTATATACATCTTGGTCGAGTCCTCCTACCCTCCTAGTAGGTTTTATCTACCTGTGTCAGGAGGCCTCGCTCTTCCAGATAACACTTTTACAATACTAGTGTTGCCGAAGAAATAATGATTAAGATGATTATAAAGTTATAAACTATTATATCTATGCTGTTTATCTAGTATAGGACTCGACCAAATTGTATGTACCACCTAAGGTTGAACGAAAATAAACATTATTATTATTATATTATATTATTATCTCTCTCTCTCTCTCTCTCTCTCTCTCTCTCTCTCTCTCTCTCTCTCTCTCTCTCTCTCTCTCTGTGTGTGTGTGTGTGTGTGTGTGTGTGTGTGTGTGTGTGTGTGTGTGTGTGTGTGTGTGTGTGTGTGTGTGTGTGTATGCGTCTCTGTGTGTGCGCGTGCGTGCGTGCGTGCGCACGTGCGCGTGCGCGAGTGTGTCCAAAAACAATAGTCTTAGGACTTGCGTGGCGTGGGCGTACCTCGCCCTTTTTTTGGAGGATGGGTTAAACTGAGGCTATAAAAGTGCGGCACTTGCAAACGTGGCCTGTAAGGCCAATTCGAGAGCGACAGTGACGTCCGCATATATGACATATTGACATGTATATAAAGGTCAATAAACAGCGATATGGCGCAGCAGCTCACTGGGTGTCTCAATTCTCGTTTGTGTAACAAGAGGTGAAATCAGGCGTCGTCGTGTAGGTAGTATCACACCTTTACACAGTGTCTTCCACCAAAAATCTCAATCCTCACTGCTTCTCCCGGTTTGTGGGGTCAAACTACAAAGACAATATTGATGCAATATCCGAACAATTTTAAAACAATACGTTCCGGTGTCACGTAGGGATGTTACGAATATTCGCATTCGTATTCGCAAATGCGAATGGTTCGCATCATTTTAAACATTCGCATCGATATTTGCATTCGCATCAAACGATGCGAATTTTTTGCGAATGCGAATGTGTGCATGTTGCGTTGAGTTCGCCACGCCGGCCACACGTCACCGTCGAGTCGCACATGCCGCACATGCGCAATACGCGCAGACCGGTAGATACGTGATTAATTTGGACCAAAATGAAGTATTCGTAGATTTGTTACCCCGCGCTGGTTGTTTGTGATTACTTGATTAGTTCGCCTTGTGTTTTTGGAGTTTTTGTCAAGTTCAGTTTTTTTTCCTTTTCCTTGACATTCGCATTCGCACATTCGCATCCTAAATATTCGCATTCGCGAATGTGATAAATCTGGCATTCGTGACATCCCTCACGAGTAGGAATTATTGTCTAACTTTTTTATTAAATTAAATAAATAACATAAACTTAAAATTAAAGTGATTAAGTATATAGATACACACTTTGTACAGTAAAAAAATACTCTAAAAAAGAGCAATATCACAGTTTTAAATATTTATATTAAACAATTATAATACTTAAACAAATTATATAAACTCTTAAACAATGATAACTACTTATGTCAATCCGAACTACGCTCAGCGTACCTACGCATGCCGTATCTAGTTGTAACGATTCCGTGCATTACTCGTTTTTGCTGTTATTGTCGCTCGCTGCATGCTACCCTTTTTTTTACTTAATAGTTTAGTGTCTTTGCGCGCTCATAACATTTTTTTGTTTTTAATAATGTGTTTATCTCGTGTAAGTAAATTGTACAATTCTTTATGAGATTAAATGATCTTAAACCTTAACGGGCCCCAGTAAAGTACTCCAGGCAAAATACTGTTTCGAAAAACATTAATTTATAATAGCGTTTTTTTTTGTTTATTTCATTCTAAAGGGTTATTCCAAGATGCTTTATTCAAGAATCCAACAAACTTTCCACCCGGAAGTAATTATATAGATTTAAATTAAACATTCGTTGTCTTTTATATTTTATTTATATTAAATATTTTAAAGCAATTGTAAATGAACCTAAATAAAGATAAACATATATATTAATAATTATCCGGCCTTTTTAGGAGCTAATTAAATATTGATTTTTTTGATGTCTGATTTTTTGTTGGATTTTGCCTCTAGGTAACTATTTAATTGATAATATATCCGTTACATTAAAAAAAATTGCTATTATAAATTATTTCCAAATCTGTCATTTTTTCCATACAAGTTGTCAGTTCATTGCCTGGACTAAAGCTAGAGTAGCCATGTATATATTGATTGGTATATGACCTCTTTGAACACGGAGCGACTTCTGCTGTTGACATTACACGAGGGATGGTATTATACTGTCGTTGCGTTGTGCAGAGCGCGGGCGCGCACGCGTGCGGCGTGTGCGGCGTGCGGTTCCGCACGCGCTCGCGCGCGCACGTGCACGCCGACGCGCACCGCCTGCGGTTCACGTGCAACGCGTGCGGGTTCCTCACTCGCACCAGGTAACCTAACTACCTAACTAGGCAGTCCATTCAACACGATACAATGAAACATCTTTAGTTGGTTACAACCAGGAAGCGAAACTGTGGCGCCGGTGACGACATTATGACGCAAAGTCGCATATAGGATGTTTTTAGGGTTCCGATACCTCAAAAGGAAAAAACGGAACCCTTATAGGATCACTCGGTTGTCTGTCTGTCCGCCTGTCACAGCCGATTTGCTCCGAAACTACTGGACCGATTGAGTTGAAATTTGGTACACATATGTAAATTGGTGACCCAAAGATGGACGCGTAAAGTAAATTAATGAATTCTGAACAAGGGGGCCACTTTTGGGGGGTAACCTGGAAAATTAAAAAAAAAAAGTCTCGCAAACTGTATTGTGTGACATATCAAATGAAAGATGTTGTAATGAGCATGTCAGATATTTTTTTTTATAAGTTTAACAAAAACAGATTTGGAGTAATATAGGAAAAAAGACCAAAATTTAGATTATATACGGAACCCTCACCACGCGAGATGAACTCGCACTTGTCTGGTTTTTTTTAAACAACATTGCAACACCTCAATGATTCTTAATAATGTAACAATGGTAATAGAAATATTATTGTTTATTTATAAACATGTTTGGTATTTATACAAAAAATAATGTAAATATTAAAAAGATTGATATTAATTTTTTATAAGTAAATGAAACAACACAACAAATGTTTCGTTTGATGACGAAGTATGCAGAACGCTTAAATTTTAAACATAGACAAAGAAAAAATATTTATTTGTAAAAATAGGTTCATAGGTCTTACAATTATTTATATAGTTTAACTCATAATAACTTATTGACATAATATATACATTTCACACGTACAGTGAGGGAAATGTATTCATGTACAGTAAGGGAAATGTATTCACGTACCACCGTCGCGTAGAATCCTATCGCAATAAGGTGACATATCACTCGGGTTTGAGTGACGGCGGCCTGTCAATTGCGACAGGGTTCTATGGTGGTACATGAATACATTTCCCTTACTGTACCACCGCAGAACCCTGTCGCAAGAAAGTGACATATCACTCGAGTTTAAGTGACGGCGGCCTGTCAATTGCGACAGGGTTCTATGGTGGTACATGAATACATTTCCCTTACTGTACCACCGTAGAACCCTGTCGCAAGAAAGTGACATATCACTCGAGTTTAAGTGACGGCGGCCTGTCAATTGCGACAGGGTTCTATGGTGGTACATGAATACATTTCCCTTACTGTACCAATGTAGAACCCTGTCGCAAGAAAGTGACATATCACTCGAGTTTAAGTGACGGCGGCCTGTCAATTGCGGCAGGGTTCTATGGTGGTACATGAATACATTTCCCTTACTGTACCAATGTAGAACCCTGTCGCAAGAAAGTGACATATCACTCGAGTTTAAGTGACGGCGGCCTGTCAATTGCGGCAGGGTTCTATGGTGGTACATGAATACATTTCCCTTACTGTACCAATGTAGAACCCTGTCGCAAGAAAGTGACATATCACTCGAGTTTAAGTGACGGCGGCCTGTCAATTGCGGCAGGGTTCTATGGTGGTACATGAATACATTTCCCTTACTGTACATTCAGGGCAATATAATTCTCGAACCTCTCGCCAGTTACAAAAATTGGTGTTGCACTGGTCATAATCCCTATACTTAATATCCCTATAAGTTGTTATTTGATTCGGTATCTATAATCTAGATAAAAACATTGTATGTAGCTTGACGTCATACGTCTGTCATAGGCACCATAGTTTCGCTCCCTGGTTATAATAATGTATACAATAGTTTAGGGTTTGAATCTATTCAGTATTATACTATACACGGTGCCCGTGAGCATTGCGAGAGATTTTAACAGGATATTCCTGACTATATTTTAAGTTAAAAATGTTAATTAACGTCGAGTAAATTCGGTTCGGTTTTAGAGATATTTCCATTTTTGTGTAAAAATATTGTAATGAAATCTCCAGTATGAAACACCTTTATGATTGCGACGAGACTTAACCATCTACTTTGACAGCTCGTCCTAAAGACACGTTTTTACTAGATTAGCAATTATTGTGTATGAAAATAAGAAAAAAAAATTAAAAATCATAATTCGACCTAGCTTCATATAACATTTATTACTCCTTATAGCCTCAGAAATTCGTGATTAAAATCTCTCACAATGCTCACGGGCACCGTGTATACTTATGGCAAAAGATCCCGCTCGTTTTATAATATCAATGGAATAGATTAGAAAAACGTTTATTTTTGTAGGTTTCTTTGAGGCTACCCGATGTTTCGGAAGTGTTGTCTTGGTGGCTAAGGATTTTGTGACACATCCGAGTCCGAAACGTCGGATATCCTCAAAGAGGTCAATTGATAAAAGTTTTAATATTGTTTTAATTAGAATAAATATTGTTATTGTTATTTTACAGATTTATAGCCAAGAACCACTACCTGTCTCACTCGGGCACCACGTTCCAGTGCCCGCACTGCGACGCGGCCTTCACGTGAGTCCATCACCGTCATACACTTAGCTGGGCTCCACAGTGTACACTGTAGAATGTGTGGCGAGGAGGATGAGACTATGGAACACTTACTGTGTGAATGTCATGCCCTTGCCGGACAAAGAATGAATCACTTTGGTAACGGCTATCCACAACCAAAGGAATAGGCTTGTGTCCTAATTTTTTTTTACGATGCCATTCGAACCAGTTTTTGGTGTGGAACAAATGTTAGTATGGGAATAAGTACAACTAAAGAACATAAATACCCAAAAAATTGAGTTAAAGACGGACCTCGCTGGCGGTAGCCGAAAACGTTCCATACTGATTAACATTGAATCATGACGTCACAGGGTAATATTTGTACTAGTCGTTATATGGAAAATCAAGTAAATTGCTGTTTCGGTTGCGAAATACTGCGTTTAGGACCATAGTTGTCATACAATATTGTTTCTATAAAAGCGTAAGGATTCTATTGGTAGCTTTAAATTTACTTTTGAACAATAAAAAAAATGCATATTTTTTGTAAACTTTCAAGGGCCATATCTTTTTATGATTTTAATTATATTTCGTAATTTATACTTAATTGCATTTATTTGAAGGTTTACTATCAATTTAGCAACACTGCGCTATCAATTTTAACATGAGGTGAGGACACAACCCAATTCAAGATGCTCCCGCTGAGCTGCGTCTTCCGCTTTGTGGAAATGATGGAGCGAGCTTGGGAGTAGCTATAAAGGGGAGGGCAAATGCACAAAAGATCCCACTGGGTCGAAGTGTATCCGAAAGGGCCCTCAACTAGATAAGATGACTCTGTCAGGCTGTGTTACCTTTTCGCACTTAAACCGCTTTACTGACTGAGATGAAAGTTTGAGTCCCCGGGGAAGGACATAGGATAGATTTTATGCTGTCTGACATTTTGAAACAAAATGGAGCACAAATGAACAGAGCGCTCAAGATGAGCGTTCGCCGCGTAGCTGTAATGTAACACGATCGCCGTAAACGATACATTACACCGAAATGTTACAAAAAACTTGCACAACGTTTGTATGGAGAATGCCTTGCCCTACCCGTCGCCTTAAAGGAGAGGGCGAATGCACAAGTGTTTCCGAAAGGGCCCTCATCTAGATAAGATAAGATAAGCTAGGCTCTTCTCGGTGGCGCAATCTCCATGTAACTCTCTTTTGAGCCTTTTCTTTGATAGCCTCATACGACACACATACTTTTTCTTTGATTTGGTCCATATATGTTGAAGTGCCTCAATATATTTTTCATCACACTTGCTCGTCAATGGCGTTATTACTTGCGAGCGTACAGAGCAGTTATAGCCGTTTTACCTCCCGCGGGCAGTTAAGTTTAGTTTTAAAATAATAGAACCCTCTGATTGGCTTAAGCAAATCTGGTTGCTGTGTGATTGGTTGAAAAAAGAATCTAGTTGGTCAAGCCGGCCCCGCCCCGCAAGAATACTGCTCTGTGATTGGTTGAAATATTGAACTCCACTAGTACTGATCTGGAAGTGAAGTTGTCAATTTTTGATTGGTGCGGCTGTATGAAACTTAGATTTTTCTGCCTTTTGTAGTTATTTTTTTCCTCGCAAATGTGATGAAAAACATTGTGTATAACACGGGCGTAAGAATATTGCAAACTCGAGTCATCAAAAGCCAGATAGACTCTCGTTAGCAATATTCCACTTACGCCCCTCGTTAAACAATGTACTAAAACACAATTGGTGACATTTATCGAACTCATCGGGAGCGGCGTCAGGTTAGGTGTTATCTCTGCAACTGCTTGCGATTATTTCTGTTTATTTATTCAAAAATTTATTGAAATAAAAATACAAGATTATAATTAACATTAACTAAGATAAATTAAAACTAAGTTAAATCTAAAAAAGGCCCTCGAGGCATTGTACCGAGGATGCTGGCGGCATTTCCTCGCTGAATTGCAATGCTGATGCGTTGCGCGAGAAAGCCGCCAGCTCTTCGGTCACCAGTTACATCGACCAGACGTTTCGCGATTTCTGCAAATAACTTATGCGCACTGGGACCCCACGGACCGAGGGTCTCGACGCCAAAGGGTACAAAGTCGTACTCTCTGCCGAGGCCTCTATATTTATTACATTTCAGATTTTCGGCGTTTTCCGCCGCTGCACCCGCTTTAGAAGTAGTCCGTTGGAGGTGAGACGGTGCCAGTGTGTCTACACATGTAGCGTCCCACACAAGCATCCGTCCCAACCTCCATGGAACCAGAGACACACCATCAGGTCTTTTGCCATCATCTCTGACAATGCCAGGCGGCTCAAGAAGAGCAGGCACATTGATGCTGGCAAGAGACCGGCGGATTATGTCATTAAGTGTCGCATGTCTTGAAAAGCGGCCTGCACTTTTTTGACAACAAAGTCCGTGGTGACCCAGTCGGTCCACGTCCGTGCCACAAGGGCATATGTGTGGAGTGCATACCTGTTTATTAAGTGAATTTACCTGAAGCTTGACTTCTAGAGATCACTTTATGGCATTGCAGACTCTTCTGAACAAATAAGTTATTTTTTGTGTGTGCTAAAGATTAACCCCCTTATTCATGAGGCCTGCAACACACTAGCGCGGTCAATAGAAAATTTGACAGCTAATGACAAGTTTACTATTGACCGCCGCGGCCCGGCCGCGCCAGTCTGTGAATGAATGAATGAATGGTTTATTCATAATGAATACTTGGTTACATAAGATCTTAAATATCTATACATATTTCGTCCCATAATATATTCAGCCAGGTCAGGCATATGAAAACTTAGGTCAGTGATTTAAACACTCAGTCTATTCCAGTCATTAAGTAATTATAGCATAATAGTCATCTAATAGTAAATATTAAACATTATTTCATTGCCCACTAAATTAAATAAATTTTTATAAATAACATTGATAGAATTTTAATAAACTAAAGTGAGAATAAACTAACTGTGAGAGGCCTAGACCTTAAAATGTTTAGTCCCTTTTAGAACATAAATTTCAAAGTGACAAACGAATTTTAACGGGAATTTGAGTTAAAATAGGTCTGTTGGTCGTTTATGAATACGGTCATAAATAAATATCTGTTGTAGCAAATACACATCGTATCTGACGCACGTGCGGCGCCGGCACCCCGCCATGAATGTGGCGTGCGACGAGTGCGGCGAGACCTTCGTGGGGCACAACGGGCTGCGGCACCACAAGACGAGGGTACACAGGAACAAGGTACGTACCGGTACATCCATCATCATACGTCGGACTCCAGCGGGCATTTTCGTGGCATGTCAGAATGATAGGTAAGGTTCGCAAATCAATCAATTCACTTTCGAGTATTTGTACTTAGTATTTGGTACCTAGTATTTATAATGTGAAATTTCAAATATCATAGCTACTAACTGCGTTATTTATAAACGTACTTGGACTACACATAAGTCAAAATGGCGAAAAAGTTCGTTTGGCTTTATCCGTCACTCAGACTTGCAGCTGTGAGAAAGGAACAAAACACAAATGAGTTAACTGGACAATGTCAAGTTCTATGAACACGGCTCTAAGGCTGTACGTTAGTTAGGTAGTATCGTATCCATTGCAATACATAGATATGCGAATGAACAAATAAAGCAAATCTTTCTATTGATTAGACGGCACTCTACCAACAAATATAAGTATGAACAACAGTCATAATGACGCATGTCAGCTATTTATTTGTTTTTTAAGTGGCCACTTCAGTGGGCTATCAGTCATCACTGCAAAGAGTATTTACACATTAAAGATGAATAAATGATAACGGGTAACTAATTTAATTAACTATGTTACAAACACTAGGTACATTATAATACTCGTAAGTTAAGATTTTTTTGTAAACCTCGCCTTGCCCTCAAACTGCCCCCTTTAGTCCGACGTTTGTCCATCATCATATCAGCCCATGGACCTGACATACTCGGGACACGCTATGGTAACAATAATACCACGTCCGAACGATGGTAGCATACAAATCTCGATAAGTGTGACAGAAAGGGAAATATCACTCGTTGTCCTTGTTAGTTTGTCTTGTTTGTCAAGGCGGCGCGCGAGTTCTCTCGATTTTTCTCGCGCTATCCGTCTCTCTTATTAGAAAACTTAGAGAGGTATAGTGCGAGAAAAATCGAGAAAGCTCACGCGCCGTATTGTGATAGCCGTGCGGGTTTCCTCACAATGTTTTCCTTCACCGAAAAGCAAGGAAAATATTCGTGTAGTGAGCATGAATATTTGAGTGTTTTCTATGTATTTGTATCTATTAAATATATCGTCGCCTAGTACCCATAACACAAGCCTTATTGAGCTCTAATATTTATTTAATTACAAGTTTGATTTAGTTCCACCTGTCTCGATGTTTGTCATCAAATCTTGCAAATTAAATTTGATCCACTTCCCGGTAACCGATTGAACTGAAATTTTGCGTACATGTGTAGAAACGCGTGCAATATTATGGTGACATGGTGCTGATCTGATGATGGAGCTGGAAGGTGGCCATAGGAACTTCGCAATGCAACGACACAACCTCATCGAGTTTGGGCTCGTTAGAATCGTCTCAATGAGCAGTTGATGACGGTATACAGAAAAGTACAGTCGGCAATAAAAGCTTGTACCAAAAACGCTACGCTTTACTTACACCCTGTATACCCATCCATACAGTTACTACACCCCCGTGCGACGGGCACCCCGTGCCGCGACTGCGACCAGACCTTCGTGGACCAAGCGTCCTACGACACGCACTACCAACGCATACACCTCAATATCCGTATGAAGGAGCCACCTCGGTCGCGGGCGCGGAATACTAGGGCGTTCATCTGTGAACTGTGCGGGGCTGAGTGCTCGGTGAGTAGATATAGAGCGAAGCGAGGGATTCAAACGCAGTATTTAGGGAATTGACTAAGCTTACGATGCACACTGCAGGGCTGAGTGGTCGATGAGTAATCAGTGGATCCAGAACGAAGCGATTCAAAAGGGGAATATTGGCCATTGGTATTTTATTGTAAGAGTTTTGAAGGTTCGTAAATCATCTGTTGACGTTTGTTTGTCTGTCATGTGTTGACGACCGGTTAGGCTAGTGGGTAGTAACGCTGCCTACGAAGCTGAAGAACCTGGGTTTGAATCCCAGTAAGGGCAAATAACATGAACATTTTTTGTTCCTGAGTCTTAGATGTTTTCTATGTATTTAAGTATTTGTATCTATTAAATATATCGTCGTCCAGTACACATAACACAAGCCTTATTGAGTTTACTATGGGATTAGGTCGGTTTGTGTAAGATTGTCCTGTAATATTTATTTATTTATCTGTGAACTGTCCGGGGCTGAGTGCTCGGTGAGTAGAGATTGAGCGCAGTGAGGGATTCAAACGTAGAATTTATGGAACCCGACTGCCGAAGGAAAGGAGGCTTATGTTTTTCGAGCGTATGTATGTATGTATGTCTTATTCTTTAGCTCGCCCTGCAGCCTGCGTTTCACAGATTGCGACATATGAGGTGTCGATAGATTTCTCTTAATCGTGGGAATGACATCTTACTTCCTAGTTGCGAACATTCTTTTGTTATTTTATTTTCCGCAGTGCTCGCACTTCAAAGTTCCATACTTCACAGATTTGCGGAAAAAAACGCACCGCAGTACTTCCTACTAATATTATACATGCGAATGTTTGGATGTTTAGATGTTTAAATGTTTGGATGTTTGTTGCTCAATCACGCAAATGGATTAAGATGAATTTTGGTATACATATAGAGTATAGCCTGGATTAACATATATAATACTTTTTATCCCGGGAATCATCCCCTGAGGGGGCAAAGTGGGGGGCGAAAGTTTGTACGGGGCTATGCTATAAACGAGTTCCACGCGGACGAAGTCGCGGGCAGAAGCTAGTAGGCTATAAATTATACCTAGATATTTTTCTAGCACGAACGACTTATTGTAAGTGATTGACAAAATAAAAACATCGACAGTGCTGTTATCGATAAGTACCACTTCAACGTCATAGAGGTAAATAAATACAAATATTATAGGGTAATAGGGTGCGTTAAAAAATTGATAATAATAACAAAACTATCAATTTATTTATATTTTCCATACTTCAGAAAACAATTTGCAATACTTGCGTAACTTTCTTTCTTCGTGTCACTGAATTAATTATCACCTACTTTACTTTATATCACACACACACACCGAAATTGTCTTTAAAATCGACGCAGAATGTCACAACATGTAGTTTTTCCCAAACCCATTTTTGGTCCCAAAAAAAATCTGTGTCTCTGTATATGGTTACAGTGTAGGTGCACGCGGCGTCTAGGTAGATAGCCAATATATGTCTGTGGATGTATGTACGTATTGTCGTTGAAGTAGTATGTACTTATCGATAACAGGATTGTCGATATTTTTATTGTGGCAAGCACTAAACAAATGTTCCTGCTAGAAAAATATCTAGGTATAGCTATAATATTTGACAAAAAGCAGTCGGGATTTTCGGAAATTGTTCTGGTTTTTTTTTTTTTTTTTTTTTTAATTAGGGGACATTCTTACACAAATCGAATTAGGCCTATAGTAAGCTCAATAAGGCTTGTGTTATAGGTACTAGACGACGATATATGTAATAGATATAAATACTTAAATACATAGAAAACATCCAAGACTCGGAAACAAATATCCATGCTCATCACACAAATATTTGCTCTTACCGGGATTCGAACCCAGGACCTTCAGCTTCGTAGGCAGCATCGCTACCCACTAGGCTATCCGGTCGTCCAAACTAGGCCATCCGGTCGTCCGGATTCTTCTGGTTTCACTTGTAAAAGTGGCAATACGGTTCGCAGTCGGGCTGCAGCCTGGCGGCGCACCAGCGCGCGCACGCGGGCGCGCGGCCGCACGCGTGCCCGGCCGCCGGCTGCGCGCGCCGCTTCGCCACGCTGCACAACATGCGGCGCCACCATCGCGTCGTGAGCTCATTTTTTTTTAATTTTAGGGTCCCGTACTACGGGAGGGTGGTGCGCTTTGGGCTTAAAACCACGAAATTTCATTAGAAGAAAGGAGAAAGAAAAAAAAAATATTCGTGACAAAACACATAAAAACAAACTGTATAGACACAATACACACAAACACATTTGCCACGAAATGGTCACAACTCAGCGTGATGCTGGCAGCGCCGGCGCTGGTCTTCCGTTGTGACCATTCAGTGAGACACGAACAACGACGCCACGATCGCACACGAGGACAATTTACAAAAATAATCATAAAAATAAATAAATAGGAAGAACATAACTATTAAAAAGGAATATACAATAAATGAAATATAATATAAACATAAAAAGACATCTTATAAAAATTTACTCTAACACAACATGCAATGTCGTCATTAGTAGTATAACTACTTTTATTTTCCACCCTATTTTACATAGTAATTTTAATTAACCTACAAAAGAGTAGTTAGATTTAGATAACAGTTTTTAAGGACAGTTTGCAATACCCTGTCAGGTTCCATGTGACACTATAATTTATTTGTAACAACTGTAATACCATGGTGTGCAATAAAGATTATGATCAGTGATCGGTTTTTTGGATTCGACATGGGGTGAACGACCTCAATCATTATGTTAGTATGGATATGCCCCGGGAATCCGGGCTTTATGTTGTTAGAAAAGGCAAATACGCGAAATCATACGCAAATCAAAAGTTCAATTAGAGTAAGTCACAGTTGTCGTAAAAGATAATCTCAGAAACAAGTCGATGAAATGAAAATTGAACCATAAATCATAGTGTGCGAACTTAACGTGGATACTTATTTATTGGATCGCCTTTGAGCTACAAGATATATGTTTTTTTTTTTTTTTTTTTTTTTAACGGCATCGCGCTCTTTTGTGTGTATGTATTTGCACTTATACGATAACCTGTGACTAATATTATAGTATAAATTATACAGCTAATACCTATTTATTTATGGATACTTCTAAGGATTAGAAGCAAATAACTAAGTGAAATCCAGAGAAAATAATGAAATGTCAATGTCAAGATTTTAAAGTATTTTTTCCATCATGACAGATATATAAGCTAATACTTTGTGGAGGTTTTCATATATTTTGCTTAAAATAAAGTGTAGAGATTAGGAAAACAATAGAAGTTTTTGTCTCAACTGGCTGCCATGTAAGCGTAAAAAATTTCTTAGAATAATTTAAATTGTTTTATTTTTGTACGGTTTGTTCGGTATCGGGGGAAACTGTCGTATCTATATTAACCTTTCTACTTGATATCCCGCGAGGGAGAATCCAAATAACCGATCACTGATTATGATTATTTGACTGTACATAATGAGGTCTTAAATCACCAGTGTGATTTCATGAAACGAGCGTCAGCGAGTTTCATAATAGGATTACTCGAGTGTTTTAAGGCCTGGTGATAGGTGCGCATTTAAAAAAAAAACATAGACAAACTAATATGACTTCTAATATTTAATTAAAGTTCCTTGTCCTACACGAAGGTATTCGAAATTTAAAAGTCATTACTTTATCGATATCGATATCTTAATGAAAATACGTACAAAATTACCTACGGCCAGAGACAAGTTAATTATTTTTATAAATCTTATTAATGTAATGCTGGTCATTATTGCCAGTTTCTGAACGCATTTTAGTGGGTTTATGGTATATGTGTAGATAATAGTACATTGTTTAACAAGGGCCGTAAGTGGAATATTGCTAACGAGAGTGTATCAGAAGCCCGACGCCGAAGGCGGAGGGCTTTTGATGACTCGAGTTTGCAATATTCTTACGCCCGTGTTATACACAATGTTTTTCATCACATTTGCGAGGAAATAAATAACAACAAAAGACAGAAAAATGTAAGTTTCATACAGCAGCACCAATCAAAAATTGACAACTTCACTTCCAGATCAGTGCTAGTAGAGCGCGCAGTTCAATATTTCAACCAATCACAGAGCAGTATTCTTGCGGGGCGGGGCGTCGTGACCAACTAGATTTTTTTATTCAACCAATCACACAGCAACCAAATTTGCTTAAGCCAATCAGAGGGTTCTATTATTTAAAAAAAAAACCATAACGCCCATGGGCATAATATAGCCCATTACAGCTCAGTACGCTTGCGTATAATAACACCATTTTCGAGCAAGTGTGATGAAAAATACCTTATTCACTAATACCCCTCATTTTCAAATGACCATGGGTTCAATACCTAAATGTCATATGCATTTATATGATGACAGGTGCACCTGGGTACCCGGCCGGCGGTGGCGTGCGGCGTGTGCGGCAAGCTGCTGGCGCACGCGGCGTCGCTCAAGCTGCACGTCAACACCGTGCACCTCAAGCTGCCCGCGCCGCGCCGGCGACGCGACAAGCGCACTGACAGACACGACTCCTAGTGCGGGTTGCACCATCCTACGTGATGACACCACCTGGGTACCCGGCCGGCGGTGGCGTGCGGCGTGTGCGGCAAGCTGCTGGCGCACGCGGCGTCGCTCAAGCTGCACGTCAACACCGTGCACCTCAAGCTGCCCGCGCCGCGCCGGCGACGCGACAAGCGCACTGACAGACACGACTCCTAGTGCGGGTTGCACCATCCTACGTGATGACACCACCTGGGTACCCGGCCGGCGGTGGCGTGCGGCGTGTGCGGCAAGCTGCTGGCGCACGCGGCGTCGCTCAAGCTGCACGTCAACACCGTGCACCTCAAGCTGCCCGCGCCGCGCCGGCGACGCGACAAGCGCACTGACAGACACGACTCCTAGTGCGGGTTGCACCATCCTACGTGATGACACCACCTGGGTACCCGGCCGGCGGTGGCGTGCGGCGTGTGCGGCAAGCTGCTGGCGCACGCGGCGTCGCTCAAGCTGCACGTCAACACCGTGCACCTCAAGCTGCCCGCGCCGCGCCGGCGACGCGACAAGCGCACTGACAGACACGACTCCTAGTGCGGGTTGCACCATCCTACGTGATGACACCACCTGGGTACCCGGCCGGCGGTGGCGTGCGGCGTGTGCGGCAAGCTGCTGGCGCACGCGGCGTCGCTCAAGCTGCACGTCAACACCGTGCACCTCAAGCTGCCCGCGCCGCGCCGGCGACGCGACAAGCGCACTGACAGACACGACTCCTAGTGCGGGTTGCACCATCCTACGTGATGACACCACCTGGGTACCCGGCCGGCGGTGGCGTGCGGCGTGTGCGGCAAGCTGCTGGCGCACGCGGCGTCGCTCAAGCTGCACGTCAACACCGTGCACCTCAAGCTGCCCGCGCCGCGCCGGCGACGCGACAAGCGCACTGACAGACACGACTCCTAGTGCGGGTTGCACCATCCTACGTGATGACACCACCTGGGTACCCGGCCGGCGGTGGCGTGCGGCGTGTGCGGCAAGCTGCTGGCGCACGCGGCGTCGCTCAAGCTGCACGTCAACACCGTGCACCTCAAGCTGCCCGCGCCGCGCCGGCGACGCGACAAGCGCACTGACAGACACGACTCCTAGTGCGGGTTGCACCATCCTACGTGATGACACCACCTGGGTACCCGGCCGGCGGTGGCGTGCGGCGTGTGCGGCAAGCTGCTGGCGCACGCGGCGTCGCTCAAGCTGCACGTCAACACCGTGCACCTCAAGCTGCCCGCGCCGCGCCGGCGACGCGACAAGCGCACTGACAGACACGACTCCTAGTGCGGGTTGCACCATCCTACGTGATGACACCACCTGGGTACCCGGCCGGCGGTGGCGTGCGGCGTGTGCGGCAAGCTGCTGGCGCACGCGGCGTCGCTCAAGCTGCACGTCAACACCGTGCACCTCAAGCTGCCCGCGCCGCGCCGGCGACGCGACAAGCGCACTGACAGACACGACTCCTAGTGCGGGTTGCACCATCCTACGTGATGACACCACCTGGGTACCCGGCCGGCGGTGGCGTGCGGCGTGTGCGGCAAGCTGCTGGCGCACGCGGCGTCGCTCAAGCTGCACGTCAACACCGTGCACCTCAAGCTGCCCGCGCCGCGCCGGCGACGCGACAAGCGCACTGACAGACACGACTCCTAGTGCGGGTTGCACCATCCTACGTGATGACACCACCTGGGTACCCGGCCGGCGGTGGCGTGCGGCGTGTGCGGCAAGCTGCTGGCGCACGCGGCGTCGCTCAAGCTGCACGTCAACACCGTGCACCTCAAGCTGCCCGCGCCGCGCCGGCGACGCGACAAGCGCACTGACAGACACGACTCCTAGTGCGGGTTGCACCATCCTACGTGATGACACCACCTGGGTACCCGGCCGGCGGTGGCGTGCGGCGTGTGCGGCAAGCTGCTGGCGCACGCGGCGTCGCTCAAGCTGCACGTCAACACCGTGCACCTCAAGCTGCCCGCGCCGCGCCGGCGACGCGACAAGCGCACTGACAGACACGACTCCTAGTGCGGGTTGCACCATCCTACGTGATGACACCACCTGGGTACCCGGCCGGCGGTGGCGTGCGGCGTGTGCGGCAAGCTGCTGGCGCACGCGGCGTCGCTCAAGCTGCACGTCAACACCGTGCACCTCAAGCTGCCCGCGCCGCGCCGGCGACGCGACAAGCGCACTGACAGACACGACTCCTAGTGCGGGTTGCACCATCCTACGTGATGACACCACCTGGGTACCCGGCCGGCGGTGGCGTGCGGCGTGTGCGGCAAGCTGCTGGCGCACGCGGCGTCGCTCAAGCTGCACGTCAACACCGTGCACCTCAAGCTGCCCGCGCCGCGCCGGCGACGCGACAAGCGCACTGACAGACACGACTCCTAGTGCGGGTTGCACCATCCTACGTGATGACACCACCTGGGTACCCGGCCGGCGGTGGCGTGCGGCGTGTGCGGCAAGCTGCTGGCGCACGCGGCGTCGCTCAAGCTGCACGTCAACACCGTGCACCTCAAGCTGCCCGCGCCGCGCCGGCGACGCGACAAGCGCACTGACAGACACGACTCCTAGTGCGGGTTGCACCATCCTACGTGATGACACCACCTGGGTACCCGGCCGGCGGTGGCGTGCGGCGTGTGCGGCAAGCTGCTGGCGCACGCGGCGTCGCTCAAGCTGCACGTCAACACCGTGCACCTCAAGCTGCCCGCGCCGCGCCGGCGACGCGACAAGCGCACTGACAGACACGACTCCTAGTGCGGGTTGCACCATCCTACGTGATGACACCACCTGGGTACCCGGCCGGCGGTGGCGTGCGGCGTGTGCGGCAAGCTGCTGGCGCACGCGGCGTCGCTCAAGCTGCACGTCAACACCGTGCACCTCAAGCTGCCCGCGCCGCGCCGGCGACGCGACAAGCGCACTGACAGACACGACTCCTAGTGCGGGTTGCACCATCCTACGTGATGACACCACCTGGGTACCCGGCCGGCGGTGGCGTGCGGCGTGTGCGGCAAGCTGCTGGCGCACGCGGCGTCGCTCAAGCTGCACGTCAACACCGTGCACCTCAAGCTGCCCGCGCCGCGCCGGCGACGCGACAAGCGCACTGACAGACACGACTCCTAGTGCGGGTTGCACCATCCTACGTGATGACACCACCTGGGTACCCGGCCGGCGGTGGCGTGCGGCGTGTGCGGCAAGCTGCTGGCGCACGCGGCGTCGCTCAAGCTGCACGTCAACACCGTGCACCTCAAGCTGCCCGCGCCGCGCCGGCGACGCGACAAGCGCACTGACAGACACGACTCCTAGTGCGGGTTGCACCATCCTACGTGATGACAGACCGATCGTGAGGCTGTACATAATGAGGCCTGTAAAATGTTTATAACACCTCTGTATGTACCTATGTTTTACGAATAAATGATTTGATAAAACTCATAATTATCTTTATTTTATCAAATAAATATTTCTATTTATAACGCAAATAAATATTTCTATTCAAAAATTAAATAATAATTAAAAATTAATTTATAGTCTTTTTTTTGTCTTTGTAGGTTAAGTTGTTGTTTTATTGTTTGTTTTTATTATCATTGTTCTTTTAAATAAAAGTAAATACATTTTTTATATATTAATTTATCATATTATAGTATGTTTAATTTTAATTATTATCTATTATTATTTCTATATAATCTTTTTATATACTGGGTGTTAATTGGGTCGTGATACAAAATAGCAAAATGTGAATCTATCCATGATTCTGAACAACTTTTACTATGGGATCAACTTTGTGTTTTACAAAAAAGAAACAACTATTTCATACACTTTGCTCATTTTAGACTGACGAAAATGTATGAACAGCCTGTTTTTTTTTTGCATAATACTAAGTTGGCCCCGTAGTAAAAGTTGTTCAGAATCATGGATAGATTCACATTTTGCTATTTTGTATCACGACCCAATTAACACCCAGTATAGCGCGACCGTATCTTGCTCAGGCCTATAACAGGAGCAAAAAATTAAACAGTAGATTATTAAGCTTGTGAGCAATTATTTCCAAGTAGATTTAATTGAAAAAAAAAAAAGATTTTTTTTCTTCAAAATATGTTTACGTGTACTTATTTACTCTTCTGGAGTGATATAAGTACCTAACTTTTTATTTTAAAAACACTAAAATAAACAAAAAATCACAAAAATATCTTTTAAAACTAAAATTCAATAACTATTTATGACTTATTACATGATGTTACCTCAAAATCTGTATCGACTACTGTGTGCTATGACCACGTGGTGCCAAGATACATTACTCGGAGGTCTAACTTTGGATCAAAATTTCTCGGTATGAAAAAAAATTGGACACAAGGGGTTGCTGCAGATGCTCTGAGGAAGCGTCCTTTTGAATATTTGCTCCAGTTATAGTGAACATTTTTTTTAAAGTAGGAATCCACTTCAAGTCTTATCTGCCGATGAATGGTTTTGTTCTCTATTGTTAAAGCCGACCGCTAATCACCCGTGCAAAATGAAATGCATAAATAACAAATGATTTCATACGAATAACAACTTTATAATAAATTAATAAGGTTCAAATTTCATCAGCACGCACTCGACATAAAACCTTTTGGAACGGAAGAGCCGAACACCTGGGCGATCACGGCTCTTATTTTCAAAAGCTTTTATGTCGAGTGCGTGCTGATGAAATTGGAACCTTATTACTTTACGATAAAGTTGTTATTCGTATGAACTCATTTGTTATTTATGCATTTTATTTTGCACGGGTGATTAGCGGTCGGCTTTAACAATAGAGAACAATTCCATTCATAGGCAGATAAGATTTGAAGTGGATTCCTACTTTTTTTTAAATGTTAACTATACAGGGCCCACCCTGTATATATTTAGGTAAAAAAATAATTAATTAATGAAACAGGTAAAAGTGGCATAAGTTATGAAAACTCAAGCGAGTTTGTTTTTCCTAGGAGAAGGGAGAATCTAATAATCTAATCTGCCCACTTGGAAGACACTATGGGGAAAGGAATACACAACCCGTCCCTCTCGAAGTTTGGCCTCCGGCCTCACAAAAAGTAGTGGGGAGGGGGACTCTGCTGGCTTCGGGTCTTTGGCCCTCCGCCGGGCTGGGCCTGCGGCCTCGCAGCCTGAAGCTCGCGTACCATAGTATTTATAAATTATATGTTCAGAAATTTGGGTAGTTTCAACCTTCTGTAGCTCGGCTGAAGAGGGAGTGCGTGCTTGGGGGGGACACTCGCGGGATGAAGCTCCGGGCTCGCAGATATACTTGAAAATTGTTTATGGTAGCACCACACTTGGCAGTATTTGCCCAAATATTCGTGTTGCATCTTTGTCCTTCCTACGGCAAATGAAGAGAGGCAACTCGAACACGCATTCCGAAGTGTGGTGCCACCATTATACTCGCAGTACTGAGGGCCTACCGCGAAACGATATTCGTTTTCGTTCGTGTATCTCCCTCTCTGTCTCTCGAACATGCAAGTGCGACAGAGACGGAGATACACGAACGAAAACGAATATCGTTTCGCGGTAGGCCCTCTGTACTGGCACCACACTTGGGGTTGCGTGTTCGCGTTGCATCGTTGCCTCTCTTATTTGCCGTAGGAAGGTAATAAATGCAAGCGAGTGTCTCTTAAGGTGACGGTCGAGACTTCGCTATTAAACCGTTCGCCGAAACGACTATCGGGACGATGATCGTCGAATCAACATCCCACATGGCGGATACCTCGTGAGCCAGGTCAGTGGCTTTGTCCCTCTCGGCCTTCATGAGGTTTTCGTCACTGAGGGGATGGGATGGTCATTATAATCGATTATCAACGAGTGATCCGACGGGTTTGTCCATTGAAATTCGATAACGATCGACTTATCTCGTCCGTCAAACCATTTTACCATCAGAACTTTATCCAATTACAATATACTTAGCGGGAAATCGCGAAAAAACTAAGCTATTTCATATATTGGTTGTGTCAACTATGTGTATTATGAATGTTGGTCAGAAAGGGGGAGCCGAATAAGGACTTAGAAAAAAAAATCTGAATGTTTAGTACATATTAAATAGCTTAGGTGTTTTTTTGCGATTTGCGGTTTTTGAAGTGGATACTTCTTTGCTCACGTTCTTGTATAGGGGCACAGTTCAAAATGTATCACGTGACTTCCGAAATAACTTTTTGTAGAGAAGCCTAATCTGATTTCAAATAATTGTTTGTTACATGTTTTAATCCTTCTTTATTTGCCATTAGTTGTTAATCACAAAATGTTATTTAGTTTATGTGGCAGACACTGGGCGGACATGAAAATAATGCTGAAATGACCGCCATTTTCAATGTATCGCGAGTCAAATGAGCTACGTCAGTCAATGTAGCCATATATACCGATTTATCTGTACTTATACAGATCTTAGTGAATTAATTCAGATGTATATTTTTCATCACACTTGCTCGTCAATGGCGTTATTACTTGCGAGCATATAGAGCAGTTACAGCCGTTTTACCTCCCACGGGCTGTTAAGTTTAGTTTTAAAATATAGAACCCTCTGATTGGCTTAAGCAAACTGGTTGCTGTGTGATTGGTTGAATAAAAAAATCTAGTTGGTCGAGTCGCCCCGCCCCGCAAGAATACTGCTCTGTGATTGGTTGAAATATTGAGCTACGCGCTCCACTAGCACTGATCTGGAAGTGAAGTTGTCAATTTTTGATTGGTGTGGCTGTATGAAACTTAGATTTTTCTGTCTTTTGTAGTTATTTATTTCCTCGCAAATGTGATGAAAAACATTCGTGTATAACACGGGCGCCACTTACGCCCCTCGTTAAACAATGTACTATTATGAGTAAAAGGGTTCCATAGCCAACAAAGAAGTTAATAACTATCCACTTAAACTTAATAACCGGTTGTATCTTCAACACAACCCGCTTCTTTTTTCTATAAAAACGTAATTAGAATACAGGGAAATGAAAGAAAACTTGAATTATAAAAAGACGTCGGTGAAATAAAACACATGGCTTCAAAATAAAATGAATAATATATTTACAAAAAGAAAACACTAAACATAAATAAAATAAGAAGCAATGCAGGGGCAGATGGAGAGCACATGGAGAATCTGCAAAATAAAAGAAAATTCTATGTGATTTATCTATCTATCTTTAATGGCTCACCGACCCAAAGTGGGTCTTGGCCTCTGACACGAGTTGTCACTATCTTGACTTGACCTTGACTTGACCCTATCTTGCGCCATCTCCCTCCAGTTCATGGCTTTAAGGTCGCGCAGGTCTAATTCGACGACGCCTTTCCAGCGATACCGGGGACGTCCGACGGGTGCCGATGCCCCAAATATGCCCGTTTGGAACCCCGATCTTCACGAGAATACAAGATGTTATTTATAAATAATAAATAAATAAAATAGCCTTTATTTCAGATTTAAGTATTTTACATTGCATTTATGTTGTTAACATATTTAATTAATATCTGTATGCCTTTTGTAGGCAAAGGCCTCCCCTAACTCTTTCCATTTCTCCCTATCCTTTACTGTTGTAGCCAGCAACCTCCTGCTGCGCTCTTAATCTCATCAACCCATCTCCTTGTTGGCCTGCCACGCTTCCTCTTTTTGTCTCCAGTAAACCAGTACAGATGTTATTTATACTTAACATTAAATAACCAATTATATTTCGATGATTAGATGTAAAATGGCGAGACGAGCTTGACGACTTCGATCAAGACTGGTGGGAGGCTGCCCAGCAGCACAGGGATATGTGGAAGAAAAAGAGGGAGGCATTTGCCCAGCAGTGGGACACTTAAGGCTCTTAATAATAAGATGTAAAATATACTTACATTAGTCATCAATGTCATCATGGATATGATCGTCATGGATATGAAGTGAATATTACGTGTCACACTCCAGATCACAATAGTTTCCAATGAATATCGAAGACTATTATGGTGTCGATTGTGTCACATAATAAGCATCTAGATCGTGAACGAAACATATGAATTTGCAAATAAATAGTGATCTACGTGCAACTGCCCAGAAGGCTGGCTTAACCAGTGGTAATATCATAAATTCGGCAATCGGGGTCTAGAGAGCAACACCCAACAGTAGCAGGCCCAAAGGCTGATATATAATAATGACAATAAATTTAGCTAAATCGACATGAATACTACCAAACAGTGAGATAGGAAAGGCAAGCAACATTGTTGAAGTTGTATGAGCACATATAAATTCAAGAAGGAAGATCGCTTTACCCATCTCTTTATTTTTTCACGTTAAACTTACAAAGTGGGTAAATACCAAATTTGTTAGTTCAAAATGGCAAAATAAAGCCCGCCTAACCCCTCCCTAAGAATTCAGCTAATACGAAACTATACCAACAGTAAAAATCTGGTGTTTACTATATGGTATCACCGACACCTGCCCTGTTTATTGAAAGAAGATTGTATGGGAATATTTAATTCAGTCGCAAAAAATACCCCGGTGATGAGATCACGAAAATAAAAGAGGTATCTGGACGTCAGCTCATAAGTAAAAATAACAATATTTTTGCCCATGAGTGTATAACATGTAAATATCCAAAAGGTCACAGACATTTAAAAAATCTAGGTAATACGTCACGCCCTGTAGCCCGGGCATTAGAATACGGCTACGGTATCCCCTGCCTGTCGTACAAGGCGACTAAAAGGGGTCCTCGGGGTGGTACACGGTTGCAGTTGGGGGCTGCAAGCGAAAAAAAAAAAAAAAGGTAGATACCACTGAGGCATGACGCTAGGGCGGCACTGGTGCGTTCCGTAGGAGATCCCAGAGCCGTCCGAAATGCGTCGAGGAGGACCATCGGGGGGTTTTTAGTCGGTGCGAGTCCGACATAACCTCCGCGCTATCCCCGTGGCGTGGAGGTATCCCTAACGGATTTTCCTCCCATATAAAAAAAAAAAAAGGTAATACGTCAACGACGGCGACGTCTACTCGCTTTCCGGACAATGATATCTCTGCCTGGAAGCTGTTGAAGAGAGTGCCAATCACTCCAACATCCTTCGAAGCACATGCCCTCGTCACAAGTGACACATTTGGTATTAACCGTTTTTTTAATATCCTTACGTCTGCAGACGTTACAAGACACTCGCGTTGTCCTGGTGAGTACTTGAGGCACGTGCAATATGTCCCTTCTCAGCCGCGTGACCTCCGGGACAACCGCTGAAATTTCACGAAGTGACGGGCGGTGTGCCTCTACGAGAGAATTGGCTAGATTTTCACGAAAATCACGGTGCGTGATTACAGGCATACTGCGCCGTTTCAAAGAACTCGACAGCAATATCAGTGCATTGTGAACACTGGCGTTTAGCAACCTTTGGAATAATTTTATGTACCATTTCAAACACCTCTTCCTCTCCATTAAATACATTGACAGTTTTTGATCTTTAAGATCAACCCCTCCCATTGTATTATTGTAATCCCTGACAGCAACGGGCTTCACCAGATCCCGTCCTGCCTTTCTACCCACGAAGGTTTCGGCGGTGTGGTAGGTAGATATCATATTCACCATTCTGGCATCCTTCCATGCCACGCATGAAACGTCACCAGAATGGAAAGCTTTGATAGTCCCCTTCGGCACATTTTTCGGAGCCTGCGCGATCTCCTGTGGTACATTCTTGCGATTTGCACGCAATGTTCCCAAACAATCAAATCCTAAACTCTTGAGGTAGCGCGCTAACGCTGGAGAATTATAAAAATTGTCCATCGTTACGCAGTGACCCCGACGCTTGAGACCTTTCAATAAATCGAGTACCACTTGTGTACTCTTGCCGGCTAATTCAGCACTAGGAGCCGTGACACCGTCACAGTCTGAATTCTTCCCCGTATATATGTAAAACTTATACAAATAGCCCGTCTTCGACTCGCAGAGCTCATATGACTTTATTTCAAAACGTGCAGCCTTAGACCCTATTGCTTGAATCCAGGACAAGCGACCCTTGAATAAAGTCAAAGACTCGTCAATTGCAACGTCTCGGTGAAGTTCGTACATCGATTGAAATTTGGCATTTAAATGGCTCAGGACCGGGGCTATCCTCCGCAACTTGGGTGAGAGCATCTCTCCATCGCTATGCAACAGCTCCGGACTTGCATCCGAATTGTCCACAAAGTGAAGGAATTTGTTCAACAACAAGAAGCGGTCATAAGTAAGCAGCGTCCTAAATCTGGGCATTTCTAGGAAGCCGGTCGTTTTGAAATATTCATGTATAGATGACCGTGAATTTATCCCCATCAGTATATTAACAGCAAACAAGACGTACAACTCGTCTACGTCGGTATCCTTCCACCGACGTAATCGAGATGACTCTGACAGTGTTCCTGCTGCCATTTTGCCATCGATCTCCCGTTTAGCATATCTATTAGTTTCCGTAGCGATACGTTCCATGATATCCCTACTCCAGATATCAGTAAATGCATCATAGGGCGTATCGTA
The DNA here is from genome assembly GCA_932294315.1 of Epinotia nisella. Lineage (NCBI taxonomy): Eukaryota > Metazoa > Arthropoda > Insecta > Lepidoptera > Tortricidae > Epinotia > Epinotia nisella. The sequence goes on along the minus strand of OW028698.1, from coordinate 9,305,469 downwards.
GTCCTTGATAGATCCCGGTGTAGGGCCCGAAAAGATTTCGGGAACACCGCGGAAAGTGTCAAAGTCTACCTGCCATTCGAAATCAGTAGACACATTAACCAGTCTCTCGATGGCCTCGTCCATTGCCCTCTCTACGGAATTTACGATATTAGCTACTGGCTCTTCCAACTCTTCATCGTCCGGAATACCTCTGGCTATACCAGCGATGGCAGCGATTTCATTCAGATCAAACTCCTCGTCAAGATCTGAATCAAATTCGCTGCCATCATCCACCGACACTCTAGTATGCCTTGCAGGCTTAACAGTCTTCCCCGATGCGGACGCACGTACGCCTACGTGCTCGAGAGTTGACAGCAGGCCTCCTCGAGTGCCGCTAGGCCCGGGCAGTGGCTGCTCTGCAGCATGAACACTAGCGGCACCGGATACAGAACCACAGTCTACATTCGACACAGGTTTACTAGAGGAAGGGCGTACAGTCATAGTTTCCGGCGGCGGCAACTCACTCACCGAAAACCATTTGCTCACACGATCATATCTTTCGGCCACAACCTCGTTCCCATCCTCATCGGCCATGTCACACGCCCCATCTCGCTCTGCTGCAGTCACACTGAAAAAAGAAAAATGATTGTCTGTAAATTCGGTTTACGGATGATAATTTTACGTGATATAATGTCGCACGAAAACATTGATGAAAAATTTACTCTATTATCGTTAGGAATACTCCTGTGATGTTTCGAATATTATACGGTAAATTGTACGGTCTGTACACTTAAGTTGTCTTGAGGTCTGTTCTGTGTCGCTGTCGGTTGAGAACTAACTGTCCGTCGTCTGTTTTTCCGTTCCTTTTGTCTAATTTTAAGGTGCGTACGAATTAGAGCAGCCTCAACCCGAGGCTGCTCTAATTCGTACGCACCTTTTAAAGTCTGTCATTCCAAAGTGGTCTGTCAAGTAGTCGGCCAGTCTTAGTCATATTTGTCTGTCTGTGCGGAGGTCGATCTAATCTTTTTTTCCCATATAAACTTTGGACCCCCCATTTCACCCCCTTAGAGGGTGAATTTTGAAAAATCCTTTCTTAGTGCACCTTTTATAAGGAACCTACGTGGAATTGGAATATCTAGAACCAGCTGTTTGGGCTGTGCGCTGATATGTCAGTCAACGGAACGGGACAATGAGTCACACTTTTTCGTGCGTGCAGCGGCGTTCATCGATTTATAAGACGTCAATAGTTCTGTGAAATAGTACAATACTGACGCTGGTTTCCAAAGCTTGGGTTGGGGCTCCGCAAACAAGTCCCGCTCCTGGGGTTCGGTCGCCTTGCTCATAATGTCCTGCCTGGCGACTGGTTGCTGCTGGTTTCGTGGGCGGTCCTCGGGCCCCGGTGTCACCGACCGCACTCGGGATAGTCTTCTAAAAACATCACAATAAAAGTTTATTGCACGAATCCTCGCAAAAGCTATATACCTACTAGAAAATATTGCAAATATATACAGGGTGTCTAGTAATTAATGGTCAACCTTCTAACCACGAATGCACCTTAGACTGGTCCAGTTAAGGTTTAGTAAAAGTCCCTTGGTTTAAAAAAAAGGTGAGAATGATCGGTGAGCGTCAAATGAGTGATGGGTCTGATGTGATGGATGAACACCAAAAGACAAAATCAAATCGTGTACGGCAGCGAGCAAGGTGCCATTCAGAATTTAGGGAAAATATCTGGAAAACTCGGCAGGGCCGGTGTGCGCCTAGCGCGCTCTAGGCCAAATTGAGTTAGACGCACACGTGTGCGCCTAGCGCGCATAGCGGGTTATGTTTGAATTTAGAATCACAGAGATCACAAGCGTACCCCTTTCGGGTAGAAATACGTGAAGGTCCCGAAAAGTGATTGTGTATGTGTTTCCTTAAAACTTATATTTGAAAACTTTCCCGCACTTGTTACACTGATGGCTGCTCGACGTGTCGGTGTCGTCGCGTGGGTCGCTCGTGCGCCGCAGCGTGTACTTGCGGAGCCCGACCCGGCACGAGCGCCGCTCCGCATCCACGAGCAGGCGCTCCAGCCTGACCGAGCAAGCCTGCCTGCGAGCCTCCTCTGTGCAGGCACCAGCCGCTGCAACATGACATAATTTAGATCAGATAGACATTCACAGAGAACAAATGATGATAGATGGACGAAAAAAATCATAGACTGGTCACCACAAAACGGATAGACTCTTAATTTCTTAAGAATAAAGTTACCCGGCCCGCTTAGCTACTTCTGATGCTGACTGTACTACAAAATATTATTTCAGCGTATTTGTATATATGATAAACAATTACACCATGGGGGGTAGGGATATTTGGCAATGATAGTGTAGCGCCCTGCATGAGGAATCTATCGCAAAAATAAATAAATTGGCTTTCTACTGTAGCAAAGTAATTTTATAATACTGTGATATTGAAATAATATATTTTATACTGTTTTGAAAAAATTAGACCTCGCCGAGTTTTTACGCCAGTTCTTCTCATGGCAGGTTTTCTTTCTGAAACGGTAGCAGTTTATCATTCATAGGTGCTTATAATATGCCTAAATTGAATAAAAAACATTGACTTTGAGGGTCAAACATGAATATCAAACGCTAAGCAACTGACCTGGAGGTGCAGAAGGCACACAAAGCGGGTCCAGCTCCACGGGGCCCAGCACCAGCTCATCCTTGACCTGGTGGCCCTCGTACAGCTTGCACAAGTCTGCGTTGTCCTCACGCACCGTTCCCTCCTTTACATGTGCCACAGTCTCCTCATTTTGACACACCTCCTCAGGCTCCTCTTTCAGACAGACCTCCTCCGCCTCAGTCTTCAAAAACACTGTTTCTAGCGACATGGTACTTTGTGGTTTTAAACACCTGCAATGCAAGCATAATAAAAATATTCAGTGACACTGTCCAACAACATCAAGAGAATAGAATAGAATAGAAAAACTTTATTCAACATCACACTGCACGACATTATAGTTAAAGATACATGTGAACCTTAAGATTAGACTTAACATATAAATTTAAAATTAATTTTATAGGTAGTTATGTGATGTTAATCACATAACTACCTATAAAATAGCCTACGCCAAAGAGGCGACTGCCATAATTATATAAAAATCAATAATTGCATGATAAAATCGAATATTTATAATTTATTAATATGAATCAATTAATGTAATAACAAATGAATTATTTAATCAATATTATAATGAACGAATTAATTAAGCAGGCATGGAAAAATGTAAACATTGTTCCGGTAGAAATAAAGGCTATTTTATTTATTTATGTGATGTTAATAGAGCTTTCATCTCAATGTTATACAAATTTTCTAATACTAATAAAGATAACGTGTACGCAAATAAATACCTAGAGCAAAGGTGTCAAAGCCTTTTGCTTGCTTCAAATAATAAACAATAATAATAAATATAAATCGTCCTGATAGTCTTTCGGCGAACGGTTTAGGTTTATTCAGTCTCGACCGTCACCTCAAGAGACTCGCTGGATGGGTCAAGGGTCAGATACAGAAGCTGGTACTTCTGGACACTGCACGGATATTCAGGTTCCTCTCTCTGTCGACCTGACCACCGGTAGTTTAGGCCCCGCCTCGCTGCCGGCGGCACCCTAGGTTAGGTTTTTATAATGATTTTATGTTTGGTATGTATAATTTTATATTTTACTTTTTATATAGGTAATTATTGTAAAAACTTAACTAAGCGTATACGTGAATAAAGGAATAAAATTAAAATAATTTATTTCAGAAAACAGAGGGCCTGGGGCGAAACAATATCTCCCTCTCTGTTGCACAGTGCAACTTGCTAGTTCGAGCAACAGAGAGTAAGATACAGGAACGAAGATCGTTTTCGTTTCGCATTAGCCCCTCTCTGGTTCCATATTTTGTTAGTAACATTTGCCTGTATGTAAGACACACAGTGTTGTTCCTAACAATGTAATAACAAATGAATTATTTAATCAATATTATAATGAACGAATTAATTAAGCAGGCATGGAAAAATGTAAACATTGTTCGGGTAGAAATAAAGGCTATTTTATTTATTTATGTGATGTTAATAGAGCTTTCATCTCAATGTTATACAAATTTTCTAATACTAATAAAGATAACGTGTACGCAAATAAATACCTAGAGCAAAGGTGTCAAAGCCTTTTGCTTGCTTCAAATAATAAACAATAATAATAAATATAAATCATCCTGATAGTCTTTCGGCGAACGGTTTAGGTTTATTCAGTCTCGACCGTCAACTCAAGAGACTCGCTGGATGGCTCAAGGGTCAGATACAGAAGCTGGTACTTCTGGACACTGCACGGATATTCAGGTTCCTCTCTCTGTCGACCTGACCACCGGTATGTTAGGCCCCGCCTCGCTGCCGGCGGCACCCTAGGTTAGGTTTTTATAATGATTTTATGTTTGGTATGTATAATTTTATATTTTACTTTTTATATAGGTAATTATTGTAAAAACTTAACTAAGCGTATACGTGAATAAAGGAATAAAATTAAAATAATTTATTTCAGAAAACAGAGGGCCTTGGGCGAAACAATATCTCCCTCTCTGTTGCACAGTGCAACTTGCTAGTTCGAGCAACAGAGAGTAAGATACAGGAACGAAGATCGTTTTCGTTTCGCATTAGCCCCTCTCTGGTTCCATATTTTGTTAGTAACATTTGCCTGTATGTAAGACACACAGTGTTGTTCCTAACATGGTAATTGCCGTAATATGCCGTATATTACGGCAATTACCGTGCCAATTCAGGTGTCTTCAGACCTAAACACGGCAACGGCACCCGATCATTGCCGTATCATTTGTATGGCTTTTTTTTTCTACACGGCAATAATTTAACTCATACAAACACGACAATTTTAGACTCGGTACACGGCAACCCAAAATTTGACAGGAACAACACTGTAGACACATGAAATAAATAAAAATACTAATAAAAGTAACTAACATCTCCCGCGCTTCATCTATCCTAAATAAATCTTCGAATCTTCAAGTGAATTGAATCTCCGAAACTAAAAGATAGTAGTTAAGTACTTAGTGTACAAATAAAAAGACACAGTAGTCACAAAACATTGAGAAGACCAAACCACAGAACGTGAGGTAAACTGCACGAAACAAAATAAACACACAAGGAGAACACTTCTGTGATACATAAATTGAAAAATTACCAATAAAGCTAACTCATTCACAACTATGATCAAGTAACACGCGTAGCCTACCTGCCTTGGTAGTTTGTCGGACAATAACAAAATACTTTGTGGTCGGACTGGTCGGACACAGACGACCGCCGCAGCCGGGTATATTATACTATTTTTTTTTATATATCACCACGACAACAATAGTCAAAGTGGCGTCACATCACAAACTGTAATATGCTTTACTAATTTCTATTCCTCATGCGACGAAATTAAAAACATGCTAATATTGCTAATTTAACGGCATTGTTTGTCAAATTCAAATGTCAAGGCAATAAACAAATAATCCACCGCTTTTTTTATTATTAATGGCATCGCGCTATTGCCGCATTCAGCCAAAAAACGAGGAAACGGGATAACAGGAAAATACAGATAAATCGGAAATTTGGAAAACAAGGGATCAGGAAAGGGTATAATAATGTATATTAAAGTTTGATATTATCTTTATTTCCACTTATATTAATTTTCTGAATTGAATAAAACAAGAATCAGCCAGTATCATTCCAGACGTTACTCTGTCACGAATGATCTCAGCTTCCCATGAACGGAAAAACATGAAACATTTTTTATAGGTACATTATTATTCTGGCTTCCGCTTAATTAGGATAGTTTTTATCTGACTGGGACAATTCATTAATTTTCCGAAATATTTGACCTCTTTCAATTTTTCATTTCTTTTTCTAAGGCCGGGCGGCCAATACACGTTGAGTAATACTGACAATCCACCTATATATATAGCATGTGATAGAGTGAGACAGCTATGGGTGGATTGTCAGTATTACCGTGTATTGGCATTGGCCACCATCTACTGTAGGTGTTTCTTAAGCGACCAATACACGGTGAATAAATACCAAAGAGTAAAGTAAGACTGATGATAGTGATGATCCACTATATCTAACTGTCTCTCTCTACATGTAATAGAGTGAGACAGCTATGGTGGATAATCTGAGGGCCTACCGCGAAACTAAATTTGTTTTCGTTCGTGTATCTCCCTCTTTGTCACTCGAACTAGCAAGTGCAACAGAGACGGAGATACACGAACGAAAACGAATATCGTTTCGCGGTAGGCCCTCAGTATTTACTCACCGTGTATCCTTGTATCCGGTCTACGATAGACTTTCACGAAACGCATACTTGCTGGCGGCCTACCGCCAACGGCATTCGAAGGTTTCCCTCTCTGTTGCACTTACGTACAAACTCTCAAGTCTGACAGAGAGGGAAAACTTCGAATGCCTTTCGCGGTAGGCCCTCTGGTCATTGAGTTCAATATATTCGAACAAAACAATTAAGTAACACGAATTTGTTTTTTTTAATGGCATGGCGTTCTTGGCGCATTTAGCCAAACATGGACTCCATGCACAAAGTACTTTGTTATACAGGGCGTCCCACGGCTATGCCACATGGAGGGAAAGTACCCTGAATATTGTAGATGGAACATTTTACTGAAAGAAGACATTATTTTAATTTTAAAAACAATTTAAACTGCATTAATAGATTTTTAAATAATTACATGGTTGAACCGGGAATCGAACCTGCTACACGAGAAAAAAATTTACCCTGTAGCTTTATCATACCGATCGAAAGGCTTCATCATAAGGATTATTTTTTGCTAAATAACATAGTGTAAAAAATAAAAGGAAGACCATGAATTAATAATAATTTCACATTTAATGTGAAATTTTGTTCAGAAAAATGAAAAGCTGACATAGGGTTATGTAAAAAAAAAATTGTTTACAAGAACCAGTATGAAAGTGTCCACGAGCTACAAGCAGAACTTAGACGTATTATTCTAAATATCCACCACAACATGATCAAGAAATCTACAGGGAGCGAAATAATCAACAGAGTGCGACTTTATATTCAACAGAATGGCACTCATTTTGAGCATTTGATAAATTAAATTGATTAATTTTGAATTAAAAATGTTAAAATTCATGATCTTCCTTGTATTTCTGACACTATGTTATTTAGCAAAAAATAATCCTTATGATGAAGCCTTTCGATCAGTATAGGGTTTGCAATCCGGATCCGACTTGTATGTAAATATCCGGATCTGGATCCGCGGATCCGGATATTTCCATACAAGTCGGATCCGGATTGCAAACCCTAGATCAGTATGACAAAGCTACAGGGTATTTTTTTTCTCGTGTAGCGGATTCGATTCCCGGTTCAACCATGTAATTATTTAAAAATCTATGAATGCAGTTTAGATTGGTTTTTAAATTAAAATAATGTCTTCTTTCAGTAAAATATTCCATCTTCAATATTCAAGGTACTTTCCCTCCATGTGGCATAGTCGTGGGACGCCCTGTATACTGGTGGTCCATGCAGCCAAAGTACGAGGAACGGGATTGAAAGAAAATACGGATAGATCGAAAAAAACTAGTGCTTATGCCAAATCTTGGAATTAGGTGGTAAAGCGGACTACTTTAGGGCACAACCGGGAAATAACGCTAGGACGATGACGGATAGATCGAAAATTTAGAAGACAAGCGAAAGACGGAAAGAGTGGTAGGCAATGTTTGGACGTTTGTTACTCAATCACGCTTAAACGGCTCGACCGATTTGAATGAAATTTTGCACGAAGATAGTTTATAGCCTTGATTAAAATATAGGATATAGTCCAGTCAATGAACTGACAACTTGTATGGAAAAATTGTCAAAATTGGAAATAATTTATAATAGCAAATTTTTTAAATGTAACGGATATATTATCAATTAAGAATAGAATAGAATCGTTTATTGCATATCACATTATGTAATAGTTACCTAGTAAATCAGACATAAAAAAAAGAATATTTAATTAGCTCCTAAAAAGTCCGGATAAATATTAATATATTTTTTTTATCTTTATTTAGGTTCATTTACATTTGCTTTACAATATTCAATATAAATAAAATAAAAAAGACAATGAATGTTTAATTTACATCTATAACTACTTCCGGGAGGAAAGTTTATTGGATTCTTGAATAAAGCATCGTAGAATAACGTTTTAGAATGAAATAAACAAGAAAACCGGCCAAGTGCGTGTCGGACCACGCAAAACGAAGGGTTCCGTGCCTATTAAAAAGGTCGTATCGTCACAGAAATTTTACGGCACTTACGTCCTTTTCTTTGAGGAAGGCAGTTTTTCAGCAATATCTCAAAAACCTCTGAACCGATCTTGTTCAAAACAATTTTCGGTGAATGAAATGAATAAGCCCTATGTCCATGAATTTTTCCATATTTTTAAAATACACCGTTCAAAAATTAGAGGGGGGGGGGACAGAATTTTAGTGACTTTTTTTTTGTCATTTTTATTACAAAACTATGTAGCGGCTAACAAAATACACCTATCCTCAAAATTTTATTCAAATACACCTTATAGTTTTCGAGTAAAATGCCTGTGACATACGGACAGACGGACAGACGGACAGACTGACCGACGGACAGACGGACAGACGGACAGACGGACATGACGAAACTATAAGGGTTCCGTTTTTGCCATTTTGGCTACGGAACAGCGGTTTGGGATGTGCGTTGATTGATATGTCAGTCAGTCAGTTTCTTCTTTTATAAAAAAATAATTGAAATTAATAATCATTTATTTCGGGCTATGCATCCATAATTTGTTAGTAACAATATATTTACTTAAAAACTACTGTTAGTAACAAGTAACTTATAAGCTAACTAATATCGGCGTGGGGGGCACGCACCGGAGCATGCGCCTCGTTCCAATAACGCATTATCGGGCAGTCCACCCGTACAACAAGCGATTTTAAGATGCTGTTGGTACTACCCCTACCCCGTACCCTCCGCATGAGTGGATGCCACCCTGCTGCGCATTATTGCGTGGAATGGAATCCCGGCACGCCCGCCGCCGTTATTTATATATTTAGAAGATTTGTATCACTAAAATAGTATTACGATACACTAACCTAAACAGTTTTACTTTTTACAGTCACACTAGCACATAATGAATATTAGTAATTTAGTACCAACTAACATAGACAAAAAACATTCGGAATTAAATTTTAATAATATATAGTTTTTCACATGGTAGAACAAAACATGTTGCCATTGGTTTTTCATTAAAAGAGCATGTTCACATCTAACGATAATAATTAAGTATTTGGCTAGAAGAATTGGATCTAAATATGAAAATAAATGATATGAATATGATATAATCTACTTGTTGCATCGCTACAAACGCGATTAAGTATAGATACCGGTGCTTTTGAAAGGTATCAATAATGGATCCAAATTCACTAATAAACGGTTACAAACGCACGGCTCAGCCACTTGCTCAAATTCGTACGCGCCTCGCGCACAAAAAAGTTCGATCTTGTCGCTCTGTCCGCGGCACGCTCAGATACACGTCCAAGTGCCGCGAGGCGCGCACACTGCGGCACCTGTGAGCACGGTCAGACGCCCGGCTCTGGGGGCTCGCCGCGCGCTGCTCGCGCACAGCGCGTGAGCACGTACGGATTTGAGCAAAATAGGCGCCGTGCGTGCCTCAACCCGAGGCTGCTCTAATTCGTACGCACCTTTTGGCTCGCGAGCAGCTCGCCGCGCGGGGCGAGCATGCCTCAGGCTGAGACGCTCAAATTCGTACGCAGCTTTACAATCTGAACAAGCTCCAAGTCAGAATTTCCCCGGAAGGTATCGTTCTTAAACGCATGCGTAAGGCAAGTGTGTCCCCTTGCATAGTGCCATAGAAATATTAAGTTTAAACCAAAGGTTTTTCTCCTGTGTGTTTTCTCTCGTGACTTAGTAGCTGTATCTTCTGACGGCACTTATAATCACAATGGCTACACTTAAAAGGTTTTTCACCAGTGTGTATTCTCTGGTGATATTTTAAACGAGATTTTATATTACACTTATAATCACAGTGGCTACACTTAAAAGGTTTTTCACCAGTGTGTATTCTCTGGTGACATTTTAAACGAGATTTTACATTACACTTATAATCACAGTAGCTACATTTGTAAGTTTGTTCTCCTGTGTGTACCTGTTGATGTACTAGTAATTCTGCTTTACCTCTGCATTTGTAGTCACATAGACTACATTCAAAAGATTTTCCTCCTGTGTGTTTTTTCTCGTGACTTAGTAGCTGTACTTTCTGACGGCACTTATAATCACAATGACTACACTTAAAAGGTTTTTCATCAGTGTGTATTCTCTGGTGACATTTTAAATGAGATTTTACGCTACACTTATAATCACAGTGGCTACACTGATAAGGTTTTTCACCAGTGTGTATTCTCTGGTGACATTTCAAACGATATTTTACATTACACTTATAATCACAGTGGCTACATTTAAAAGGTTTTTCTGCAGTGTGTATCATCTGATGTAATTGTAATTTTGCTTTATTTCTGCACTTGTAGTCACATAGACTACATTTAAAAGGTTTTTCTGCAGTGTGTATCATCTGATGTAATTGTAATGTTGTTTTACGTCTGGACGTGTAGTCACATAGACTACATTTAAAAGGTTTTTCTGCAGTGTGTATCATCTGATGTGATTGTAAATCTCCTTTACGACTGAACTTGTGGTCACATAGGCTACATTTAAAAGGTTTTTCTGCAGTGTGTATCATCTGATGTAATTGTAATTTTTCTTTACGTCTGCACTTGTAGTCACATAGACTACATTTAAAAGGTTTTTCTGCAGTGTGTATCGTCTGGTGTAATCGTAATGCTGCTTTACGTCTGCACTTGTAGTCACATAGACTACATTTGAAAGGTTTTTCTGCAGTGTGTATCATCTGATGTAACTGTAATGTTGCTTTACGACTGGACTTGTAGTCACAGTGGCTACACTGAAAAGGTTTCTCTCCAGTGTGTATCATTTCGTGACTTTGTAATAGTGATTTAGAATTACATTTGTAATCACAGTGGTTACACTGAAAACGTTTCATACCAGCATGTCTCATTATATGATAGTGTAATCTTCTGTTATCTCTAGTAGAATAACTACAATCATTACAATTAAATATTTGCGAGCTATTTTCGATAACTGTTGATGACATGAAACTTGCAACACCATGTTTGTTTTTCTCATGTTCTAATTTAAGCAATTTATTTTTGAATTTAGAATCACAGAGATCACAAGCAAAATCCTTTTGGGTTGAATCTCGTGAAGGTCCTGAACAGTGAGTGTGTATGTGTTTCCTCAAAACTGACTTATATCTGGTAACTTTTCCACACTCGTTACACTGATAGGTCGCGCTGCTCGACGTGTCGGTGTCGTCGCGTGGGTCGCGAGTGCGCCGCAGCGTGTCCGTGCGGAGCCCGACGCGGCACGAGCGCCGCTCCGCGTCCACGACCAGGCGCTCCAGCTTGACCGGGCAAGCCCGCCCGGGACCCGTCTCTGTGCTGCTCGGTGCCGCTGCAACATGACATAGTTTCGATCAGATAGACATTTGCAATACAGAATCATCTTTTTGATCTTGCTAGATCTAAAACCAAGTTATGTACAAAATTACAAATGACTGACTTAATTTCAAGTGGCATATTTACCTGCGCTGTCCTCACAGTCCGGCTCCTCCTTTACATGTGCCCCGGTCTCCTCATTTTGACACACCTCCTCAGCCTCCTCTTTTACACACACCTCTTCCACTTCAATCTTCAAACACAATGTCTCTAGCGACATGGCACTTTGTGGTTTTAAACACTTAGTGGCTGTAGGAGACTGTTCAATACCTGCAATGCAAGCATATTAACAAATTCAGTGATAATGTCTTACAGCAACATTCACAGATTTTATAACTTAATTGTTGGAAGAGGTTTTAAAACTATACGCTTGCTTCAATTAAATCTTCTAATCTTAAAGTAAATTGAATCTCGGTAAAGATCATTGTGAAGACCAACCCACAAAACCTGAGGTAAAATGGGCCAAACCAAATAAACACACAAGGAGAACACTTCTGTGACACACAAAGAAACCAAGAAAGCTGTAACTCATTCAAATTCAAATTGTTTATTGCATAAATCACATTACAATATAATTATTAGGTGGAACAATTAATAGCTAGGTATGTGACGCCCTGCAAGGGCACAGCAACATAATTGAAACTAACATGCTTAGAATCTTTTAGATTCATCTTTTAAAGTAAGGGAGAGTGCATAGAGATTTTGAGTGCATCTGGAAAAGTTCCTTCTGAGAAGGATTGATTGATTTATTAACCACGTCAGCGTCAGAGGGTTAGTCAATATATCTGCACAAGTTTTAATCAAAGTGGGGGGAATTTCGTCTATGCTAAAAGAGGTTTTTATTTTTTATTTTTTTTAATATTAAATCAATTTCCTTAGGTTCTACCGACTTAGAAAAAATGAGGCAAATGCGTCAATGGGGCAAATGCGTCTTATGATGATATCACCGAAACTCAATATTATAGAAATATAACATTCCTCTAAATTAAAAGTTTGGTTATCTGACTTTGAATGTCGAGGGCTGTAATAGTTCTAAAATGATGCGTTTCTAAGATATCTTCAAAAGACGCATTTACCCCATTGACGCATTTACCTCGGTTGACTATATTAATAGAATTTGTTAGTGGCATCCTATTATTAGGTGATAAGTAAAAATTTTCAATGATAGAAAAAAAATTATGAAAGGTGTTTACTATTTTTAACTTATCAGAATTTTTAATTTGTAATTGTTTTTTAATTTCGGTTCATTTTTGTTAGTTTCACAGTTAATTATTTTCCATATAGTTTGAGATTAGTTACTTGACTTATCTAATTTATGTTTATTGTTTAATTTTTTTTTTATTTATTTATAGCTTTTCTAAGTACTTTACAATACTGTCTATAGTGACATTTCAGTACCTCACTTTTAGTCTGAGATACAAGGAGTTTTAATAATCTTTTATTACGGCATGAAGTTCTTAATCCTGGAGTTAAAGATGTTTTGTTAGGATTTAGTTTAATTTTTACCATCTTCTTAGGAATACATTTATTAAGGGCTGATTCCAAAGTTTGTTTAAATTTATTGTAGTTTTTTTTCGCGTTGTTATTGTACGAAAATAATAAATCCCAATTTGTTGCTCGAATTTCATTTCTGAACTTCATAGTATTTTCCTTATTGTAAATTGTTGTCTTTTAAGAACAGTTAGGTTTTGTAGATTGGAATATTTATTGGTATAAGAACTTTGATGTGATCAAGTAACACATATAGTTACAATAAAGCCTAACTGCTTTTGTCGGACAACAAGACCACCGCAGCCGCAATAATAACTGACAAAGTGGTGTCCTGGTGTCACAAGCTGCTATAATGCATTTCTTTAACTCACAACCAAATTAAACACATGCTAATTCAAACCTTTTTTTATAATTATTATTATAAAAGAGAAATGGCAGCCTCGAGGGCCTTTGCCAGTCAGTAAGCGTATAAATTAACTACGATCAAACGCTAAGCAACTGACCTGGAGGTGCAGAAAGCACACACGGCCGGTCCAACTCCACAGGGTCCAGCACGAGCTCGTCCTTGACCCGGTGGCCCGCGTACAGCTTGCACAAGTCTGCGCTGTCCTCACGCTCTGTCACCTCCTCAGGCTCCTCTTTTACACACACCTCTTCCACTTCAATCTTCAAACACAATGTTTCTAGCGACATGGCACTTTGTGGTTTTAAACACTTAGTGGCAGCAGGAGACTGTTCAACACCTGCAATGCAAGCATAATAACAATATTCAGTGATAATGTCTTACAGCAACATCCACAGATTTTATATCTTAACTGTTGGAAGAGGTTTTAAAACTATACGCTTGCTTCAATTCAATCTTCTAATCTTAAAGTAAATTGAATCTTCGTATCCCAAAGCTACTACCAAACAACCAAGTAGAATATATCAACGACCATAAATAACTGGGCAAACAAGTTTTCTTCAGCCAGGATAGCAATGAAAAGGAAGTGAGAGAAGAGTCAACTGCTCATGGAAAAGTTTTTGGGCCCAAAAAGAAAGTCTAAAGGGAAGCTATAGCCTGCCACTAAAAAAGACTGTCATAGAAACCTGTATCTTGCCTAGCTTAACATATGGTTGCCAAACCTGGGTATTTACAAATAAAATAATCACAACTCAACGTGCAATGGAAAAGAGCACCCTGAATCTTAGGAAAATAGATAAAGTTCGAAGTGAAGAAATAAGGAAGAAGACAAAATTAACAGATGCTCTCAGACACGCACTGAAACTCAAATGGCTATGGGCAGGCCACATTACAAGATACACGGACCAAAGATGGAACTCACAGTCTACAAAGTGGCCTGGGCCACTGGGCAAAAGAAGGGTTGGAAGACCAAAAAAACAATGGGCAGATGACATTGTAGAAGTTGCAGGGAAGAATTGGTGGAATTGCGGCAAAGAAAGAGAAGAATGGGAAAACATGGGGGAGGCTCCTACCCAAAAGGGATCCAATTCCAACCTATAGATAAATACATAAGAAAATAAGCTATATAATAATAATAAAAAAATAATCCCAAAGCTAGTAGTTAGTGTACAAATAAAAAGTGAGGATCATTGCGAAGACCAACCCACAAAACCTGAGGTAAAATGGACCAAAACAAATAAACACACAAGTAGAACACTTCTGTGATACACAAATTGAGAAATTACAGATAGAGCTAACTCATTCAGAACTGTGATCAATTAGTTACAGTAAAGTCTACCTGCGCCGCAGCCCGCAGCCGCAATAATGACTGACAAAGTAGTGTCCTGGGCCCTATTCTACCAAATCGACAATTGTCGCCTGACAATGACTTACACGGCTGCGTCGACAGGAAGTTAAGGTGGTTGCTAGACAGCTTATTGACCCAACAATGTACGTGGACCTGTCATTGTCAGGTGCTGCTGCTAATGCATTTCTTCTACTCATTTTAAGAGAAATTTTGCCAGTGAGTAAGCGTATAAATTAACTACGAAATAACGAATTAAAATTTTTATAAAAACAAATATACGTACTCTCGCGATGGCGACAATCCCAAAGAGTATAAGTATAATAAATAAACTGTGATTGATAATTAAGTAATTCATCGATCAATCGAAAACCTATTTTTTTTCACACAGTTGTCATGTCTCATGTCACAGTTAACATTTAACAAAAACCTCAATTGTTTTTTTTATGACCTGGATACCAGTTTTTTAAGCCAAGACTTTATTTACTAGCATACGTAGGTACTTATTAGTCTGTGGAGTATATATATTTCTCTATGCGTGGAGTGTCATGCTTTACATAAATAAGAGTGTAATATACTGCTTTACTTGTTATGTTTTTATAAATGGTTCGTTAATGTTATTTCGTAGTTAATTTATAAAATTAAATTATATGATATACGCTTACTGACTCTGGCAAAGGCCCCCGATGCTGCCATTTCACTTTTATAATAATAATACTTCTATTGTATAAATTGTTAAATTAAAACTATTTGTCGTAATAATTTTAATTTAGCCGTGGGAAATGTATTATTCTAGCCTGTGATACTATTATTATATATAGAAAAGTACTCTGTGCTATTGTTACTGTTGTTGCCGTGGTCAAAGACTACAATATACATACTGGCCGTGGTGATATACCTATACACGGCTCCGGTGGGGTGGTCGTGTGTTCCTGTGAGCGGCTTGGCTTGTGGCTGCAAGGGCAGGTAGGTGTTGTTGTGTCTATACGTGTTAATTATGAATGGGTTAGCTAGAGTGCAGTATAATGACGCATACCGTATTCTAATTAAACTGCCAAGATACTGCAGTGCATCGAGCATGTTTGCCGAAGCTAAAGTGCCGGACTTCTTTGCCATCATACGCTCCCGCATAGCTTCCTTCTGGAGCCGCGTCCGAACGTCAGACAACGGTATCCTCCGTGAGCTGTCCGGGTATCTAAGTAATCCGATCTACAAACGTTGGGTTTCCTGCATCACGAAGGGAACAAGAAGTAGGTCTTCTTGTTTGTGACTGCCTAAACATAATTAGGTTATTAATGTTATTATACCATAGCATTTTAAGGTTTTTATTTTTATATTACTACAACAATTAAGAAGTTAAAATGGAAATGGGCAGGTCACACGATTAGAGGGAGAGAAAAGTGGTCTAAAGCAATAATGTACTGGTTTACTGGAGACAAAAAGAGGAAGCGTGGCAGGCCGACAAGGAGATGGGTTGATGAGATTAAGAGCGCAGCAGGAGGTTGCTGGACTACAACAGCAAAGGATAGGGAGAAATGGAAAGAGTTAGGGGAGGCCTTTGCCTACAAAAGGCATACAGATAGTAATTAAATATGTTAACAACAACAAAATGCAATGTAAAGTACTAAATCTGAAATGAAGGCTATTTTATTTATTTATTATAATGTTATTATAGCATAGCATTTTAAGGTTTTTATTTTTACATGTATACAATTAAATTTTTTATGTAATTTTGATTTATGGGGTATTGCCTGTCAATAAAGAACTTTATTATTATTATTATTTATTGGCAATGTCAGGATTTGTGTGATACAAACAATGTTCTCCTTGTTTATTTACTTCATCCAATTTACCCAAGGTTCTGTCTGTGGGTTGGTTGGTTAAGGGTTTTGACCTCATTGTGTGTCGACCCACCCATTGCCATACACATTGTTATTGTTTTAGTTTCAAAGCAACTTGTAATAAATTGAGAGGAAATTGTTCTTTCATTGCAGGTGTTGAATAGTCACTGCTGCCACTAAGTGTTTAAAACCACAAAGTACCATGTCACTAGAAACATTGTGTGTGAAGACTGAGGCGGAGGAGGTGTGTGTGAAAGAGGAGGCTGAGGAGGTGTGTCAAAATGAGGAGACCGGGGCACATGTAAAGGAGAAAGCGGAGTGTGAGGACAACCCAGACATGTGCGAGCTGTACGCGGGCCACCAGGTCAAGGACGAGCTCGTGCTGGGCCCCGTCGAGCTGCACCAACCTTGTGTGCTCTCCAGTCTTCCAGGTCAGTAGCTTTGCATTATAGATAAAAAAAACATTTCTGGCATTAAGGCAGTCATTTAATTTTGTGCATATAAATTAAACTATTAGAATCAGTAGGCAGTGGCTGGAAAAAAGTAGCAATGGAAAGACAAACACGGAAGAAAATGCTAGCTGGTCTCTCGTAGGTGACACAACATCCGCCATAGACATTTCTTGAGCAAGCAAGGGTGGTGAACACTTGGAACAAACTGCCAGACGATGCGGTCCCAGCTCTCACAATGTCAAGTCAACAACAAATCAGATCAGCACATTTGTACAAAAACCGGCCAAGTGCGAGTCGGACTCGCGCACAAAGGGGTCCGTACCATTATCTATAAAAACGGCAAGAGAATCATGTCTGTTGTATGGGAGCCCCAGTCCGACACGCACTTGGCCGGTTTTTTAGTATTTGTTGTTATAGCGGCAACAGAACTACATAATCTGTGAAAGTTTCAACTCTCTAGCTATCACGGTTCTTGAGATACAGCCTGGTGACAGACAGACGGACGGACGGACGGACAGCGAAGCCTTAGTAATAGGGTCCCGTTTTTACCCGTTGGGTACGAAACCCTAAAAACGAAAATTTTAGCTCAACAGTTAAATTAAACTTAAAGTTAATTGAATACAGGCATCATCAGTTGTTTCATTCAGATTAATTTATGATTTTATATCTGACTTTTGACTTGCCATACAAATAAATAAATATGTTGTTTAATAGAAAATGTGATTCAAAATCTTTAAACCTAAACCTAATCATGCCCATTCTCAAGTATTCAAGTATTCAAGTATTTTATTGCATTCATGTTGTTATAGTATAGTACATAGTTGACACATGTTACAGTAAGTCTCAAACATGAACCCTGTAAGGGCATCGCAATACATAGGTATTTATAGATTAACTTAGAACTATTCTAACAGAATAACATAAGCCGTAGGCACCAACGATACCGTGATATGTGTACTATGTATACACATAGTTATTTCTAAATAGGCATTTTGTGTGTATATAGTGTTGAGACAAAAATAAGTAGATATATGTACTTTTATAGTTTATCATCTAGGTATTCATTTAGAGAATAATATGCATTATTTAGTAGTATATTCTTTAGTTTAGTTAAAAATTGGCTGTCTTTATTTTCTTTTCTTATGTGTTCTGGTAGTTTGTTGTATATTTTTATTGACATGGTTAGCGGACCACAGGAATGGAGTTTTAATCGGGAGGTTGGAGGCACTAGCTTTGATTTATATCTCAAACTGTATGGTAACGGCGTATCTTCTCGTTTTGTGTATAATTCAGAGTGTTTACGGACGAACTTACATATTTCCAGGATGTATTCTCACTAGTTAATGAACACTCCTCTCGTATTAATGACTTAAATAAATAAATAAAGTTGAAGGAGGAAATCTAAGGACCGTAGATTAACTATGTCACTTCTTAATGTCTTTCATACCTATTAACTATTGGATCTGAAGATGTAATTAATATCATGTTGCAGCAACTCTAAACATAGAGGAGGCTCGTGGGAGGGCCTGCTCGGTCAGGCTGGAGCGCCTGGTCGTGGACGCGGAGCAGCGCTCGTGCCGCGTCGGGCTCCGCACGGACACGCTGCGGCGCACGAGCGACCCACGCGACGACACCGACACGTCGAGCAGCGCGACCTATCAGTGTGACGTGTGTGGCAAAGGTTTCGAAAATAAGTCTGTTTTAAGAAAACACATACACTCTCACTCATCACAACCTTCAAAATATGTAAAGAAAAGTTTACTGACTCATTCAAAAACTCGCTCTGTGAAAAAACTTGTGAACTGTGTCCAATGTAATTTCAGCTGCAAGTATATAAGCAGTTTACTAGATCATCAGAGGATACACGCGGCAGATAAACCTTTTGAATGTAGCCAGTGTGACTACAAGTGTAGGCGTAAATCATATTTACAAAAACATAAGAGGAAACATGCCGGAGAAAAACCTTTCAAATGTAGCCACTGTAATTTTAAGTCCAGTTTTTTTTTTAGCTTACATGCTCATGAGAGGTTGCACACTGGTATTAAACCATATAAATGTGACCAATGCGAGTACGCCTGCAGCCATAAACCTCACTTACGAATTCACAAGAGGAAACACACCGGCGAGAAACCTTTTGCATGTAACGAATGTGATTACAGATGTAGTCGGAAAGCAGACTTAGTAATCCACCACAGGACGCACACTGGAGAGCAACCTTTTAAATGTAGTTACTGTGATTATAAGAGCAGTCAGAAAACACACTTGCGAGCCCATCACATGATACACACTGGGGAAAAACCTTTTAAGTGTAACGATTGTGACTACAGCTGTAGTCGAAAAACTCACTTACAAATTCACCAGAGGAAACACCGGCGAGAAGCTATTTGCATGTAACGAATGTGATCACAGATGTAGTCGGAAAGCAGACTTAGTAATTCATCACAGGACGCACACTGGAGTAAGACCTTTTGAATGTAGCCTATGTGACTACAAGAACCTTCCTTAGCACCAGAAAAAAGTTTCAGATTTTTCAGGTGCGTCAATTATTTTTGTAAAGTATAAACAGTTTGCTCACTTATGTTTCCTTGATCCGTCTCATATAACAAAAAAACATCTTAAATATCTGTGGTAAACTGACTGACACTGGTAATGACAAATATAGCTGTTGCAACTGTCAATATCATTGCCAGTGTTATATGAGACCAGTCGAGGAAAGTGCCGTCCCTGACCCAAAACGTAAGCGAGGAAAGTGTTTTTTTTTTTTTTAATGGCTTTTACTCCTTGCTATTTTAGCAAGGTGGATTTGCCAATATCAGTTTTAGAGGTGACATTACACACGAGGGGAATGTTCGGTATAATTTTGACGGTTTTTTGGGAAGGAAGGAAAGTGTTTATATTTTTCACAAATAATTGACGCAGCTATAAAATTCTGTAACTTTCTTCTTGTGCTAAGGAAAGTTCTTCCTATCATCAAAAAAAAATCAGGTATTTCTAAAATGTTCGTCCATTCCCAATTGGCAGCAGAGCTTGTTTAGTAAAACAAGTGCTTTGTGTACTATATTTAGTTAGTGCTACTTTTTTATGCCTTTGTATAATGTAATGTAATGTAATGTATAATAACTGCCATGTATCTATTTATTTTTAAGTCCTAACATTATAGACGCTTTGGTTTTACTGTTAGCTTATTATGTAAATCATTGAATAAATAAATAAATCTATGACTATATATTATTCTGATATTTTCATTCATTCCCAATTATATGTAAGCGGAATTGGCTGCTTTATTCGATTAAGGAGCAAATATCATTAACTTGAGAGTGCATGCTAAGTCGGGGAGGTGAAATTAAAATTAAACAAACGTAGTGATTGAATTACTTCACGGGCGTAGCCAGAGGACGATGGCTCAAATTTTGGTAGTGTGTAAGCGAATTGCTGTATTTTACTGTAATGTTTAAGCATGAAGCACTCGGGCTAATTTTAAGGAAATCACGAGCAAAGAGAATATTGAATATCTCATGAAGCGCTCGGCCATCTTGCGCGATGAAAGGGTTAACGAAAAAACTACCACGAAAATCTCAATTCGAACGTGACTAGTAGAAAATGAGAGCGATAGGCACATGGCAACATTTTCCTACCCTCCGCCATCTTATTGCAAATGTCAAATTTTATTTACTATCGTGTCTTCCTTACTCGATATTTTAAAGTAAACTCTACTGCTATAGGATAATGAATAAAATGCTTTGATATTCCATGTAACTTTGTAGAAAATTTGTGCTGTGCGGTAGTGTCAACCCACAAAGTACTTTGTTATATACTGAAATAGAGAACAATCTCTGGGCCTAAAAACGGAAATCCTGTAATTTACGCCATCTATTATCTTAGGTTGACATGTACCCCACGTCAATGTCAAAATGCATGCGTGTGTGGGTGTGTACGTAATACGTATATAGGCGTATGTGTGCTCTCACACATGCACATACTTAAATAACTACGATATTTAAAAAAGGTATTTTTCCAAAAAAGCTAACTTCACTTATGCGCCCAAGTGTTCGGCAGATTTGATATTTTTCAAAATATGGGTGAAAAGTGGAGTTAGCTTTTTTGAAACTTATTATTTCACAAATATATTATTCCTTTGTCAATGACAAAATAATCGTTTTAATCGAAGGGATAATTATATTAAAAACTAAACAATAATTCATATCTATATTTATTCTGCAAGAGCTTTACATTACAACTAATAAATAATAAAATATCAATGGTGACATGAATACATAGCAACAACAAAAACGTAATAACACACGGCACTTCTAAAACTGAAGCAAAGTTAGCGCGTGTTAATTGCACTTACGGATAATTAATTACACCACACTAGTCACGATAGAATGATTAATTACAATACAATTATTTAAATAGATTGTTATGAGTTATGTTACGACATGGAAAATCTTAGAAAACCACAAGTGACATTGACAACAAATTTGTCTTTTTAAATTCCATAGACAATTGAATAGAGTTTGACGGCCTATACACGGTGAGTAAATACTGACAATCTACCATAGGTGACTCACTCTGTAACATGCGATAGAGTGAGACAGCTATGGTGGCTTGTCAGTATTTACTTACCGTGTATGGGCCCCGCCTCTGAATAGGTCGGATATTAAAACTATTAACAAGCCAAATACTCCAAAAGAATTGTAAAGTTAAAGGAAATTAATAAATTACACAAGTATTTCAGTTTTTCTAAATTATTGTCCGATATTATTAGTATAATTAATTAGTTTCTGTTTTTTGTAGGTGACGCAATGCTTACATCTATTAACAGAGGTTGACATCTATGAATTATAATGTGACTAAATTGGAAATCACCAGATATTCATAGTAGGTCCCTATACTTAATGTCCTTCTTTATTTAGTAAACTTACTGTTCTGTCATTAGTGTCATTACCGTGCTCGTAGTACTAAGATTAGCCGCCCTGTGTCAACCTGTCAACACAACGGAGTTACTAGGTGTCAAAGGCGATTTCATTTGTTATTATTAGTGATTTTTAACTTATTGATGAATTAAAACTATTTTAAATGAATTAAAATGAACACGATCAAATTGGAAGAAGAGGAATTATTGGCGTGCCGAATATGTCTCGCGACGGATTTGAAACTATACAGAATTACTGAGCATAAACTAGTAGATGCATTTGCCGTTATTTTGGGGACACCTGTGAGTATCTCAAAAATACTACATGTACCTACAATAAGAGCTTAAAATAAAAATAAAAGTAGCCTTTATTATTGAAGCTGAAAAACTTAAAAACTATAATGCTCCATTCCATCGACAACTTCAACTCGTCTTGGCGACATAGGCCTCCTCCAGAGCCTTCCATTTCGTGCGGTCCCTTGCCTCTCTCAGCCACGTTCCTCCAGCAGTCCGCCTCAGATCATCTGACCATCTAAGGGTAGGCCTTCCTCTTTTTCTTTTATAACCTCTTGGGTACCACTCGACTATGTCCTTTGTCCATTTGTCCATGCTTCCCCTTATCATATGACCTGTCCAGCGCCATTTTTGCTGTTTTATTGTATCTGTTATTTTTCTGGTCTTTGACTTGGCTTTGATTATGGACAGTTTTACCTTACATGAAAAGTGTCCCGGACGCTTTTTGAAACCCCCCCGACGGCCTCCAAACTAGGACAAATCCGGGGAAACCCGGACGGATGGCAGCCCTATTTACAGCAGAATTTCATACTGCAACGGTCCGTGCCGACCAAAGTCTCTTGGTCGGAGGGGCTTGTTGGCGACCGTCTAGCACTAGCAGACCCTTAAAGCTGAATTTGTTCATGTATATTCAACCTGCATGCAGGTGTGCAAATTTTTACATGTCATACTTAAATATTTTTTTTATAAAAACACCTGTCCTTGAGATCCTTAATACTAATAGTAGCCAAAACGTTCTCCCTGTCGTCAATTTAAGTTATTTTCTTGATTTTTATGTGCTGTTTTGTAGTTACTTTACCTCTCACAGAGTTCATCCACAATATTAGTTACACAATTATGTAAAGTTGCGTACGAATTAGAGCAGGGTTGAGGCACGCACGGCTCGCCTATTTTGCTCTATTCATAAGCTGCGTACGAATTTGAGCGGCTCAGCCTGAGGCATGCTCGCCCCGCGCGGCGCGCAAAATAGTTTCACATAAACATGCGCGGGTGAGGCAGCGTGCTCGCGGCGAGCCGACATTTGTACGTCGTTCAAAATGGCGTCGGACACGATGACAGCCGTGGCTGCGTTTATCATAATTCACCGAATTATTAACAACAAAAAGAAGAAGAAATCGCCACGGCGGTGAATGAAGCAGTTGTACAAAAATCGTAATTCATGTGGTACTCATTTACTTCACCAAATTACATTTGAAAATAGCGCTCATGAAAAAGTGAATTAACGTGTTTCGGATCCCACAACACCTTTTCTTTTTCATATATGTCTATTAATAATATACACTTCTCATTGTCCCACATTTTAATCATTTAACGTTTTATTATTAACCAACAAACACACGCACGGCTCAGCAACTTGATCAAAATTGTACGCGCGGCGCCCACAAACAAGTTAGAACTGGTCATTTTGCTCGCGGCACGCTCGGATACACGTCCAAATTACGCGAGGCACGCACACTGAGGCGCCTTTGAGCTCGGTCAAAAGACCGCCACTGGCCGGCTCGCCGCGCGCTGCTCGCGAGGTGCTCGCGCGCAGCGTGTGAGCGTACGAATTTGAGCAAAGCAGGCGAGCCGGGCATTCCTCAACCTGAGGCTGCTCTAATTCGTACGCACCTCTACACGCGCGTTGCCAACCCTGAATGTTTCCAGCTGTCCGCCGGCGACGGGCTGCCGCGGCGCGTGTGCGGCGCGTGTGGCGGCGCGTTGCAGCGCTCTGTGGAGCTGCGCGCGCGCTGCCGCGCCGCGCACGACCTCCTGCAGCAGCTGATGCACAAACAACACTATGTGAGTTTGTTGTCTCATCCAGGGATCGGAACCGGTTTTTTCAGAAACCCCCGAAGTAGTTTAATATTTTGAATTATTTTAGGCTCCTAATCATGTGTTTAGGTAACATTGTCGTATTATTAGACTGCCCGATCAAAAATGATATCATAAACCAAAGAACGAAATAGAACGAAATAAAACCGGTATTTTAGTATGGTGAAAATACCGGTATCCGATCTCTGGTCTCATCATCATCATCATCATATCAGCCGAAAGACGTCCACTGCTGGACATAGGCCATAGTTTGTTGTCTATTGACTTTATTATTATTCTAGACACCACATACGACGATTTTGGTTAGCTCGGAACTCGCAAGCTCGTCCGTTTAAACAAATACTCAGCCTGCAATTGCTTCCTTCCCGGCCACGGCAATAATGTACTATTTAGGGAGGCTTGAGCCCCTTAGCTTAAATTTTAGTCAGGACTCAGATGCTTTTGGGCCTCCCGTGGACGGTTAGGCACTGAAAGTATTAATTAGTATTAGTATTTTATTATTGTATTAGTTATAAAAACTTGTAAAAAAAAACCGGCCAAGTGCATGTCGGGCCACGCAAAACGAAGGGTTCCGTGCCTATTAAAAAGGTCGTATCGTCAGAGAAATCTTACGGCACTTACGTCCTTTTCTATAGGGAAGGCAGTTTTTCAGCAATACCTCGAAAACCTTTGAACCGATCTTGTTCAAAATAATTTTCGGTGAAAGAATTTAATGAGCCCTACGACCATTTTTTTTCATATTTTTAAAATACACCGTTCAAAAATTAAAGGGTGTCCCCACACACACAATTTTAGTGACTTTCGGGGCGATTATCTCCGACTCTATGCACTTAATCAAAAAAATTGCTGAGAAACCTTATATTTATTTTGAAAGGACTATCGATTGATGCACACGTGGGCTTACAATGTTTTTTTTTTTACTTGCACCCCTAACAAAAATTATTAGTCATTTAATTACAAAACTATGTAGCAGCTATCAAAAATATCAAAATACACCTATCCTCAAAATTTTATTCAAATACACCTTATAGTTTTCTAGTAAAATGCCTGTGACATACGGACAGACGGGCATGACGAAACTATAAGGGTTCCGTTTTTGCCATTTGGGTCGTTCTTCTTTTCGACCGACAATAGCCTGTCCTTCGTCTTATTACGGCATCTCATTTGAGTAATGATGTTTATGGTTTTATAATGTTCGAATGAACGTCCATATTATTTTATTAATTAGTGATATATAATATTTCACTTTCTCTAACTAGCATTTTTTTAAATGTTTGTTTTTTTCGTAGAATGCCGTGACAGAGTGGTAAACCAAAATGTTGTCCCCACTGAAATAGTCCACTTTGTCACATGTTGTTTTTAGAAACCAACCGTAAATAAATATTTATATTGGCCAGAAAGTAAACTTTAATTAGTTCTAATGAAGAAACCTATGCATTTTTTTTTAAATCGCACTTCAAAACCACAATTTTCGATAGTTCAAAAACCAAAAAAACAGAAAAACCTCGATTCATTGTCGGTAAAAAAGAAGAACGACCCATTTTGGCTACGGAACGATTTAGACTTATGTATTTCACAATATACAATTGCACTTAAAATTACACAGTAAATTTTTAGGAATTTATAATGTGACCATCAGATACTAAACAATGTCATATAGTAAACACATTCATGTAGCCAATGCCATGGTTTTTCCGCTAAATAGAGGAAATCGCCTACCAGCAGAGCACCGGCTAGGCGGGTTCTTGGCTGTGAGAGTGTTAAACTTAGTATGCTCCAACTTATTATTTTATAACATGTTATGTACACAGTTTTGACAATAAATTATATCTTATCTTATATTATCTTATATCTTATCTTATGTTTTCTTTTGTAGATCACCACCGACAATATCCGGGCCATCGACCGCACATCCCTCCGACTTGCCGACGAGAAGGCGTACATTCTCGACAACTTCGACAAGACACATGTTGCCGAATACCCTGTCGAAACTGATTATACCTTCCCGGATTCAGCCAGCGACCATGATGCCAAAAGCGACGTCGAGCCCTTAGATACGATGGTAGAAACGGAAATGTTGGTAGAAAATGGTAGAAACAGCGCAGCTGAAGTGAAAATAGTAGAAACGGAGAAAATAGTAGATAATAGTAGTAATGTGAAAAAAGAGAAGCGAATTAAGAATGAGAGGAAGAAGGTTATTAAAGTTAAAGCGAAACCGGAGGTTGAATGGGTGGTGAAAAAGAAACCAGTGAGGAAGAAAAAAGGGTTCAAAAGGTATTTTATGTGCGATGAGGATTACGTTAAGTTTGAAGAGAAGTACAATATACAGGTGAGTTTTTTTTTTTTAATCGATTGATTAATAGTTATTTGTTATACAAGGGTGTAAAGTTGTATTTTAACCGCGAGTGTAGAATTGAAACACGAGCTAGCGAATGGATTCTAGAGTTGAACTAGAAGATAGCGAATAGATTCGAGCGAAGCGAGTGGTTTTAAAATAGAAATGAAATCCTGAGTGTAGCGAGTGTTGCAATACACGAGATATAAAATACAACTTTGCACCCGTGTGCAACACAAATCTTTTCACCTCACTAAAGCGAGAAAAACACTACACAAGAAGAACAACGGAAATATATAAAAAAAAGTCAAAAAAGAAGTATAAAAGAAAGTCAAAAAAAGGCATTATTTTTTTCAAAGAAGTCAGAAAGAAAAAAAGTACACGAAAATTGTCCTGTCTGAACTGGCCTTAACATGTTAGTGTTTAAAAAAGTAACTACTAAGGCTGGTTTTAGTGTCACGCGGACCGCACGCGGGCCGTCCGCGCGGATCACGTACGATGTATAGTGAACATTTTTTTAAAAGTAGGAATCCACTTCAAGTCTTATCTGCCGATGAATGGTTTTGTTCCCTATTGTTAAAGACGACCGCTAATCACCCGTGCAAAATGAAATGCATAAATAACAAATGATTTCATACGAATAACAACTTTATAATAAATTAATAAGGTTCAAATTTCATCAGCACGCACTCGACATAAAACCTTTTGGAACGGAAGAGCCGAACACCTGGGCGATCACGGCTCTTATTTCCAAAAGATTTTATGTCGAGTGCGTGCTGATGAAATTTGAACCTTATTACTTTACGATAAAGTTGTTATTCGTATGAACTCATTTGTTATTTATGCATTTTATTTTGCACGGGTGATTAGCGGTCGGCTCTTACAATAGAGAACAATTCCATTCATAGGCAGATAAGATTTGAAGTGGATTCCTACTTTTTAAAAAATGTTAACTATATTAAGCTTAAGGGAGCGTTTAAGAGTAGGCCTACTGTCCACGGAAGCGTAGCTGCATAGACGCGTATTCGTCATTGTACGCTTGGAGTACGCTTGCTTGCAGCCTACGTACAAAACCGCACAACTCTGTCCACGGAGCTGCAACGTCGCGTCAGCGACGCTGCATGCAAGCTTCATGCCGCCGGGCGTACTGCGTGTTATACGCCGGGCTGCATCGCAAGGAACAGCGTCGATCCGACGCAACCCGACCCGGGTCGGGCCTAGCTGAGTTTCTTGCTGGATTCTTCTCAGCTAGGGTAGGTTTAGCGAACCAGCAAATCCCAGTAGTTCATCACCACTCACACATCAGATTCGGTTGAAACCGTTCAACCAATCTCACTGGAGCGCAAACTCTTAGAGTATTCCAGTGTTATATCCCCCGCGTGGTCGTGCCGGAGAGTTCCCCCTGGATTTTCCCCAGGATACTCTCCAACCATGCAGTTCGACAGCTATATTGGGTCCGTCCTATTATAGCAACAGTCAGGTTCTAAAAAAAAAAAAAAAAAATAAAAAAAAAAAAAAAAAAAGGAACAGCACGTTGTGTGTTTGTGAGAAAAAATGGCGGGCACGGCTGCAAAGTTTGTTCAAATTGTGGAGAAATATCCGTGTTTGTACAAGAATAACCTCACGGAATATTCCCGTAAGGAAATTACAGACAAGGCATGGAATGAGGTATACGTTGTCATCTGCAGATAGTTCTCTTGCAGCTACGAACAGTCTACAATGTATGTTTCTTTCTATATATGGATGTCTCCAATATAAACGACGACGTCGCCGCCTTCGAAGATAATAATAGGCCAAAATAACGTCTTCGTCACTGGACGACATCATCGCGAATGAAAGAAAATGCAGGCCACGATACGCTTACGCTACGCTTCGTGGACAACGTCAGTACGCCGGGCTGCATACCCGCTTGAAACTAAAACCAGCCTAACATGTTCGGATTTAAAATATTCTTTGCACTCTTGTATGTGTGGTGTATGTGTGTCCTGTGTGTTTGTGAATAAATGTATCTTTCTTTTTTCTTTGTGGATAAAATGCAGTTTTGCTATCTGTTTTTAAAGAATAAAAAAACCGGCCAAGTGCGTATTGGACCACGCAAAATGAAGGGTTCCGTGCCTATTAAAAAGGTCGAATCGTCATAGAAATCTTACGGCACTTACGTCCTTTTCTATAGGGAAATCAATTTTTCAGCAATATCTCGACAACCTTTGAACCAATCTTGTTCAAAATAATTTTCGGTGAAAGAATTTAATATCCACGATTTTTTTCATATTTTCACTCCCTGACGGTCGTGTTTTTGGTCATCGTCGTTGGGAATTACCAAATTTCCGCACTTGTATCATAAATAATGTCATCACGCGGAAACGTGGTCGCTTACTACGGGCCTCATAAGAAGGCTCAAAGTCACCCAAAGGGCAATGGAGAGGGCTATGCTGGGAGTATCTCTGCGTGATCGCATCAGAAATGAGGCTATCCGCAGCAGAACCAAGGTGACCGATATAGCCCTCCGAATCGCTAAACTTAAGTGGCAGTGGGCGGGGCACATTGCACGTAGAACCGATGGCCGTTGGGGCGGAAAGGTTCTTGAGTGGCGACCACGTACCGGAAGGCGCGGCGTGGGTAGGCCCCCCACAAGGTGGACTGATGACCTGGTAAAGGTCGCTGGAGTCCGCTGGATGCGGGTGGCGCAGGACCGGTCATTGTGTCACTCTTTGGGGGAGGCCTATGTTCAGCAGTGGACGTCTTTGGGCTGATATGATGATGATGATGATCATAAATAACTATTTAATACCTATAATGTTGACTTGTAACTTTTATTCTATCAATTCTACTAATATTATAAATGTGAAAGTTTAGATGTTTGGATGGTAGTTACTCAATCACGCTTCAACGGCTCAACCGATTTGGATGAAATTTTGCACGAAGATAGTTTATAAGCCTGGATTAAAATATAGGATCGTTTTTATCCTGGGTCCACGCAGACGAAGTCGTGGGCGGAAGCTAGTTACCAATAAAGGATGAGTATGAGTAAAACTGGTGCCTACACCAAGCCTTAGAGCAGGGGTCGGCAAGAATTTTCAGGTGGGGTCCGGATACTGTGAGAAAATTTTAACGAGGTCCAGAAAAAAACAAGATATAATAATGAATTATTAGCTTTAAAATTGATAGTTGGTACCTGTATAGATACTGTACATTACAATGCATTATTACATTTTCCGAGGTCCGAGGTTCGACCTTTCGCGGTCCGCAAGCGGACCGCGGTCCGCCTGTTGCCGACCGTTGCCTTAGAGTATACACAACTGGAGTAGCCTTTCAGTAACTTACCCTGCACAATGTGCAGCCTTAGAAAACCTTGCACAATGTGCAAAAAATCACACAAAGACAATTTCACAATCGATCACAAAATCGCCTCGCAAGAGAACACTGATCATAAAAATGCCCGCGTGTTGCCGTAAGCATTTGATATTATAAACGTTCAACCACTAGCTTTTAATATATAATTGAGTTTCAATATCCTATTAAGAGTCCTGCTGCTGGACTGGAGTCCGCTGGATGCGGGTGGCGCAGGACCGGTCATTGTGGCACTCTTTGGGGGAGGCCTATGTCCAGCAGTGGACGTCTTTCGGCTGATATGATGATGATGATCCTATTAAGATGCTCCCCCCGCCCACGGAAAATTCGGCAGACTTTTTTGTACGCAAATACGACATAAGGCTACTCCTGGAGCCG
The DNA here is from genome assembly GCA_932294315.1 of Epinotia nisella. Taxonomy (NCBI): domain Eukaryota; kingdom Metazoa; phylum Arthropoda; class Insecta; order Lepidoptera; family Tortricidae; genus Epinotia; species Epinotia nisella. The sequence goes on along the minus strand of OW028698.1, from coordinate 9,275,220 downwards.
TAGCATGGTTGGCCTTGTCACGCGATAGGTGATAGGATAGAGCGTGCGTCACCGGCTGACACCGTTCGATAGAACGAGACGACGCCCTTATCTTGTCACTTGTCGCGTGATAAGGCCAACCATGCTACGGCTCCAGTTATGTATCTATCTATGCTCTAAGGCCCAAGCGGATCCTGGGCTTCGTTAAGGATTTTTTCACATCTCATGCTCGAAAAGTGTTTCATATTAGGCTTAATAAGCGGGGCTAAAGTAGTACATTTAGCCCTTAGGGAAAATATGTATACATATTTATGATTTTTAACACATTTAATTTGACCAATCAAAACACTTCAACATATTAAATCCACCAATCACAAAACTTTTATCTTTGCTATCAACCAAAAAGAATACCTACAGCTACATATTAGAATCGACCAATCAAACATCAGGTGTTTTTTAGTCCCTAATTCCAAATCATTTAAATCCGCCAATCACAACTCTTTCAAAAAACATTTCTCTTTGCTATCAACCAACCAGAATACAGCTACATATTAAAATCGACCAATCAAACATCAGGTGTTTTTTAGTCCCTAATTCCAAATCATTTAAATCCGCCAATCACAACTCTTTCAAAAAACATTTCTCTTTGCTATCAACCAACCAGAATACAGCTACATATTAAAATCGACCAATCAAACATCAGGTGTTTTTTAGTCCCTAATTCCAAATCATTAAAAAAAAAAACGCCTCACGCTAAATTGAACAATCTCTTCGCAGTGAAATTTGTTATTGATTGTGAGTCTTGATTTGTTTCCGAGTCTTGGATGTTTTCTATGTATTTAAGTATTTATATCTATTCTTATATATCGTCGTCTAGTACTTGTAACACAAGCCTTATTGAGCTTACTATAGGCCTAGCTTGATTTGTGTAAGAATGTCCCATAATATTTATTTATTATTTATTTATTTATTTATTATTTATTTAATCTTTGTTTTACTATTTTCTCGCAGTCGAAGTGAAAAGTAGAGTGTATAACTCGGGTCTAAAAGCCATATTACCCCTCGATTTATTTCCACTTCGTGGTAATATGGCTTATTTTAGCCCCTTGTCATACAATCTACTATTGTACGGGCAGGTGATCCGCTTGTCTGAGAAGGAGCAAGCGGCTGAGATGGAGGGCCGGCGGCGCGCGGACAGCTACCTTAGCGCGCTGGTGCGCTGCGAGCGCTGCTGCAAGGGGTTCCTCTCGGCCTTCACTTACGAGAACCATCTCAAGGTCCACGATCCGGTGGGTGATATAGTTAACATTTTTTAAAAAGTAGGAATCCACTTCAAATCTTATCTGCCTATGAATGGAATTGTTCTCTATTGTTAAAGCCGACCGCTAATCACCCGTGCAAAATAAAATGCATAAATAACAAATGAGTTCATACGAATAACAACTTTATCGTAAAGTAATAAGGTTCAAATTTCATCAGCACGCACTCGACATAAAACCTTTTGGAAATAGGAGCCGTGATCGCCCAGGTGTTCGGCTCTTCCGTTCCAAAAGGTTTTATGTCGAGTGCGTGCTGATGAAATTTGAACCTTATTAATTTAATATAAAGTTGTTATTCGTATGAAATCATTTGTTATTTATGCATTTTATTTTGCACGGGTGATTAGCGGTCGGCCTTAACAATAGAGAACAAAACCATTCATCGGCAGACAAGACTTGAAGTGGTATCCTACTTTTTTAAAAATGTTCACTATACAAGCTTTCAGCTGCGTACGAATGTGAGCGGCTTAGCCTGAGGCGTCTGATAGACTCCTGATAGACCCTTGTTTGCAATTTGCAATATTCTTACGCCCGTGTTACACACAATGTTTTTTCATCGCATTTGCGAGGAAATAAATAACTACAATAGACAGAAAAATCTATGTTTCATCCAACCGCACCAAATCAAAAATTGACGAAATTGACAACTTCACTTCCAGATCATAACTACCGCGGGAACAATTTAGGCCATTGGCCTTCTGTATACAGGCATGGAATAACACCATTTACAAGCAAGTGCGATGAAAAACATATAACCACGCCTGTATTCCGAAAAGGGGTAAGCAGAGGACATGACATTTAATTTTAATTTAATTTTAACATTCAAAGGAGTTGAAACCCGACATTCCTAGTAGGTATTTGGTGGGGTATAGGAAGGCATAGTATCTGTACATCTTCTTGTAAAGAAAGCGGAGAAACGCTTTGTGCACTTTTTGGTGTTCCGGACCAAAAAGGTTAAATAAAAAACCGGCCAAGTGCGAGTCGGACTCGCGCACGAAGGGTTCCGTACCATTATCTACTAAAACGGCAAAAAAATCATGTCTGTTGTATGGGAGCCCCAGTCCGACACGCACTTGGCCGGTTTTTTAGTATTTGTTGTTATAGCGGCAACAGAAATACATAATCTGTGAAAATTTCAACTCTCTAGCTATCACGATTCTTGAGATACAGCCTGGTGACAGACAGACGGACGGACGGACAGCGAAGTCTTAGTAATAGGGACCCGTTTTTACCCGTTGGGTACGGAACCCTAATAACGGAACCCTTATGAACTTCGTCCGTCTGTCTGTCACAAATATCTCTGGAACTACTAATGCTATTAATTTGAAATTTCGATTTAAAAAAAAATCTAAAATAGCTACCATACCATATACTATTCCCTCCCGTGAAGTGTATCCGAGCGCGCCGCGGACAGAGCGACAAGATCATTATTATTTTATTTATTAAGGATCACCAACAGACAATACATCATACAATTCAATAAGTAGCTCGGGTAACATTCTAGGTTGATGTTCATCTAATTATAGGTAACCACAAGCTTATTTTTGTATCTAAAAACATACAAAAAAAAAACATTATAACCTACAAGTGTCCGGTTCACTGCCGCAGAGACACACTTTGTTTCATGTTTTATATGTTTCTCTTGTTTACTTTATTGTATAATATGTGTGTCCTGTGTGTTTGTGAATAAATGTATTTTCTTTCTTCTTCTTCTTTCTTCTTTCTTACAAGTTTTACAAATGGGAACAAAAATAAAATATTAGAAAACATACAACAAATAAAAATAAAAATAATCGAACTTGTTTGTGCGCGAGGCGCGTACGAATTTGAGCAAACGGCTAAGCCGTGAGTCTGTAATAGTTTGTTAGTAAATTTGGAACAATTATTGATACCAATACGTGAAAAGCAAAAGGTGTTGTGGGTCCCGAAACCAATCAGCTGTCATTGTGTCGATACCATTTTGAATGTCGGCTTGCTCCTGTGGTTGAAAAAAAAACTAGTTGACCATGCGCCGCAAGAATACTGCTCTGTGATTGGTTGAAATATTGAAGCTGCGCGCTCCACTAGCACTGATCTGGAAGTGAAGTTGTCAATTTCGTCAATTTTTGATTGGTGCGGTTGTATGAAACTTTGATTTTGTAGTTATTTTTTTCCTCGCAAATGTGACGAAAAACATTGTGTATAACACGGGCGTAAGAATATTGCGAACAAGAGTCTATCGGAAGCCCGACGCCTAAGGGCCTTACGCCCCTCGTTAAAAAATGTAGTATTGTTTCGGTTGGGCAGGCGGTGTCGGGCCCCAACGAGTGCCGCTGGTGCGGCTGCCGGTTCCGGTGGCCCAACAACCTGCGCACGCACATGATCGAGACGCACCAGCACAAGTACGTGTGCAAGCAGTGCCAGCGCGTCGTCAAGGGCAGGTGCTCTTTCTCTAACAATACATAGTTGTTTGTGTCTCAAGGGAGCAAAATTATGTATTTACGGCGAGGGCGGTACATTGAATCTAGAGTGAAGCGAAGGATTCAAGCGTTAACGCCCATGATGAAAAAAAATATTATGCTTGCAAAATATAACAATCATCGATAGTTTTGATTTCAGTAAAACGTATTATTTATTGTGTCAATTTTTTTGATTATTACGAAAAATTCATAAATTTTCATAACATTGTTAAAATTAAAACTTGAAATATGTTCGTTTTTAATCGATTACGATGAAATTACAATCGGTTATTTTATTAAGATCTATTACAATCGGTTATTTTACTATGTTTAGGATTTAGTAACCAGGCTTTTGTCGGGAGCTAGGAGTAATCCATCACTGAAGGCTCCTTCAATGCCAAGCGAATCTCGCCCATCCCGAATAGTTCCGTCCCGAACATTCGCGGACCAGTATGCAAATGGCTATCGTCGCGCGCGCATCCCTTCTAGCCGCAGATATACCCCACGGTGCTTTCGTGGTTACTTTTACTGCTTTCTCTGTGCTTTTACGCTATCCTGTGCTGAACCAAGATCGAGGCTTATAAGACCTAGGCATAGCAGAAGGAGAAAGGAGCTGGGCTTTCACCAGCACAACACGAGCTGCTGCCATTGAGGTCCACAAGGTGAGTGGGTTGCTCATTACTCTTGACAATCGTCTTGGTTACTTTCTCTGGGTCATTCATGCTTTCCGACCCCCCTTTCGCTGTTGCTATCGAAGAATCTGTAACAACTAAGATCTATGTTCAATTGGCACATTGCGTAAATGCTACATGCCAATGAATAAATTAAAAAAGTAGCTTGAACAGAAAAGTAGCATTTTGATACCTCTCGTCGTGGAGCAAAACTTTTCCGAATGAAAGGTGTGAAAAATAGTATGTGCCACTCAGCAAAATTATTTCTGTCTTGGGCGTAAACACTATAATCCCTCGTTACGCGCAAGATTCTATTTTAGAATCTCAGGATTCAATATCATTCATCATCTCTCGCCCTAAGTATATCATTTTGCTCCCTTGAGACGCAATCTAGTATGTCACATCTGCTATTCAAAAAAGATTCATTGTTACCCTCAAATGAGGGATCAAAGTTGTTCTTTTTTTCCTGATCCTAATATTCAGAATTGTTGTCCTCATATGAAGGATTTAAATTTTTCTTATAGAAGGTATGAAAAACAGTACGCACTCGGTAGCAAAATTGAGCCCAAACAGTAAAAATGTGTTGACCATGGTAGAAACGGAGAAAACAGTAGAAATGTATTGACCATAGTAGAATCGGAGAAAACAGTAGAAATATATTGATCATGGTAGAAACCAAGGAAATAGTAGGGATGCGTTTACCATGGTAGAAAGTTAGGAAACACTAGAGACGTATTCGCCATCGGCGGGCCTATAGGTACACGGTGAGTAAATACTGATGATCCGCCATAGCTGTCTCATTCTACATGCGATAAATTGAGAGCTATGGCGGATCATCAGTATTTACTCACCGAAGCGGAGGAAATGGTAGAAATGTGTTGACCATAGCAACGGCGAAAGTAGTAGAATTTATTGACCATGGTAGAAACGGAGAAAACAGTAGAAATGTGTTGACCATTGTATAAACGGGGGGGATTATAATGACAAGCGTACATTGCAGACATGAGGCGCTATTGCACGCTGAGTACCACGCCGGAAAGACTTGGGAGTGTGGCCATTGTTCGCGCACATTCAAGTAAGTACTTTTTTTTTGTAAATGGTTAGAAATTCGGAGAGCCACTGTAACGGAGCGGTAAGGCAGGCGACCTTTAATCTGAAATATCATTTGATATTTCACAGTTGCTTTTCGGTGAAGGAAAACATCGTGAGGAAACCGGTCCAATCCCAATAAGGTCTAGTTTTCCCTCTGGGTTGGAATGTCGGATGGCAGTCGCTTTCGTAAAACTAGTGCCTACGCCAAATCTTGGGATTGGGTGTCAAACTGGACCCTGGGCTCCTTAGGCCACAACCGTGATTAACTCTAGGAGGATGATGGGTAGAAATTCGGATAAATAATCATTTTCCTGAGTTGGCTAATGAAACATTCTATATATTAATGCACATCAACAACAAGAGTATATGTACCTACTATTCAGCTCCGCTTCATCCGACAAAATCAACTCGTCCACGAATTGCAATTACCCGGCCTCTGCAATAATGTACTGTTAATCTTTTCGACGCCAACGACGCATATGTCCGCATCGCAGGTTCAACGCCAACGACTTATATATGCGTCAAGGAGCCCAGCGCAATAGCAACCTTCCTGCAGGTTTAACTCTGCACTACTTGTTTTGCAACTAGTTTGGATACCAGAGCGCGAGGGCTTTATCGGAAACGAAAGAGCTTGCAAAAAGGGGGTCTACAAATCACTTTTCATATCTCATGCTCTGAAAATGGATCGTTGTTGTTCTAAAAAGTGCGCAGAAAATGATACGTTTCTGCTCTAGTGCAGAAAAGTAGTGTATTCCAATTAGTCCTCGCCTTATAAGCACTATGCGGAAACGAATTCTAATAAATATCGATACTTACCTCGCCACTGACAAAGAGAAATGATTTTATTCTTACTGGTTCATGGAATTTATTTTATTAAATATAAAATAAGTTTATGTTGTAAATTAATTACTTTTATTTTAGCTACTATATTCACTAGGCTCTATGAGGTGGTGACAAATGGAATACACCCGCAAACGGTTCTCTAAATCATCTCCGAAAATTTTATGTACGAATATCACATCGCAACCAATCTTTCGCATAATGTCATTTCGCCGAATGATCATGTTGCAATTGAATTTTATGGAATTGTTTCATTTCCCAACTAAATGTTTGGCAATTCTATCTTTGGGCTCGGTTTTTAATTGGAACTTTTTGAAATACATATTTTCATGTGATTTATGGTTTAGTCGGTATAATATACATTTAGTTAATTAATAATTACCAAATGTGTTTTTTGACGACGAAGACGTTTCCACTATGTTTTTGTTTATACACCAACAAAGACAACGTTCTTAGGATGTGACGTTTGAGTTATTGATCGAGTATGGAAATGAACATGGTATTAATCTGGTGCCAAAAGTATGCGTCTTAGACTTTGAAAAAAGCTATACTATACAAGGATGTAACTTTCACTTAGGGCAAATTTTATACAGGTCGCTTTTTGTTTTTTAATTACAGAGCTTACATAGGTTTTTTTATTAATATTTATGAACAATAAAAAGTCGATTCTAAGCAATAAGTGAGGTTTCATAGAACCGACTTTTGACCGATGAGGGGCCGCGATGCCGAGGGAATAAAAAAAACAGTCGGTTCTGGCGCTTCGCCGGCCGCTGCCGCGGCACGCTCGCTTCGCTCGCTCGGCTCGCGCGCTGTAGGGACACAGTTGAACCTAACACTCCTCCTCGCTTCGCTCGTCGTCGCACCTAACTGGACTCTGTGAAATGTTTTTTTTTAACGATAGATAGTACTATATTTTTTTTTTTTACCAAATGAGCATCATATTTGTCTAAGGCAAGTACAAGAGCAGTCATAGTTTTAAAGATCCGGTTTTAGTGTGTATATTTTACTTCGTTTAAGTAAAAAGTTCCCTCATATATGAAAAGGGCACTGTTCCACTGACGAAACATTATTCGTTTAATAGTTGTTAGGCCTAGTGAAAGATTTGACAAATGATCAGTATGCCAAAAGTATTGAGTCATTACAATAATCTGCTTTATAATAATTCTGCCAAATGGAACGTTGTCATACAAAAATTTGCTAATAGTTGATTGTCAAAGTGAATCATCGGCGAAATGTTGGTTGGCAAATGAAATTCGGACAAAAAAAGTTCGGTGAAAAGGCAGAACACCCCCGCAAACCTTTTTTTAGGGTTCCGTAGCCAAAATGGCAAAAACGGAACCCTTATAGTTTCGTCATGTCCGTCTGTCCGTCTGTCCGTCTGTCCGTATGTCACAGGCATTTTACTCGAAAACTATAAGGTGTATTTGAATAAAATTTTGAGGATAGGTGTATTTTGTTAGCCGCTACAAAGTTTTGTAATTAAAATTACTAAAAAAAATTTTTTTAGGGGTGTACTCCATACATAAAAGTAAAAGTTAAAAAAAAAAATTTCATCGTGAGCCCACGTGTGGCACATGAATCGATAGGCCTTTCAAAATAAATATAAGGTTTCTCGGGTTTTTTTTTGATTAAGTGAATACAGTCAGAGATAATCGCCCCGAAAGTCACTAAAATTCTGTCCCCCCCCCTCTAATTTTTGAACGGTGTATTTTAAAAATATGAAAAAATTCATGGACATAGCCCTTATTAAGTTCATTCACCGAAAATTGTTTTAAACAAGATCGGATGAAAGGTTTCCGAGATATTCCTGAAAAACTGCCTTCCTCAAAGAAAAGGACGTAAGTGCCGTAAGATTTCTATGACGATACGAACTTTTTAATAGGCACGGAACCCTTTCGTTTTGCGTGGTCCGACACGCACTTGGCCGGTTTTTTAACTTAAAGTTGTTCATGTGAGCAAAGGCAGAAACACATACAGCCACTCTTGAACTAATACTAATAATAAATACATAACATATTATTGTTAAATTTTCCGTTTTTGTTTTACTTTCCTCGTATTTGATATGAAAAGTAGAGTGTTTACCTCGGGTGAAAGTCACCCATTTCTGACTCGAACCATTGGTGCTCTCACTTCGTTCGAGCACCAAAATATCTCGTCAGAAATGGGTGCCTTTCAGCCCTTGGTTAACAATCTACTATTGTAGGTCCATAACCGTTTGTGGGACTCTCGCAGGGAACCATAATATCGGCCTTTAAAACCTACGCCAAAATCAAACACCAACACGAGTGGAGGAATGAGGCTGGTTTAAGGCACTCTAACTCGTGGACTCGGGCTGGACCAAAAAACTGGAAATCCAGCAGGAACTCAGAATTATATCTGGGGTGTTCACAGGTCACTTCGGGGCCAAGGATCTCTTGGTCAAGATGGGGGACATTGTAGTATCGGACAGTGTAGACTGTAGAATGTGTGGCGAGGAGGATGAGACTATGGAACACTTACTGTGTAAATGTCATGCCCTTGCCAGACAAAGAATTAATCACTTTGGTAACGGCTACCCGCAACCAAAGGAATTCAAGGTGCTCCCACTGAGCTGCATTATCCGCTTTATGGAAATGATCGAGCGAGCTTGGGAGTAGGTATAAAGGGGAGGGCAAATGCACAAAAGATCTCACTAGGTCGAAGTGTAACCAAAACGGCCCTCATCTAGATAAGATAAGATAAAATGTCTTGTCGATTTGGCGTGTGGTTGGCAACTTTTCTCTTTGACAGAGCGTTGAAAAGGTTAAACGTTGTAACGTGTCTCAGGAAGAAGTCGACATTCTACACGCACGTTCGTATGAACCACGCGACGTCTGAGCCGGCGTCGAGCACGTGCGGCGCGTGCGGGGAGAGCTTCAAGGGCCCGCCTGGACTCAAGCTGCACCAGATCAAGAAGGTCAGTCGGTGTCGAACAAGCCACTGAAAATGAATTGATTGATTGATTGAAAAGTACATATATCATACGCAACCCAGTGGACAGCAAGTCAGCAGACATCAAAGTCGAGCGAATGCAGTAGAAACGAGAGCGTTGAGAAGTATGTGTGGAGTGAAATTGAGTGATAGAGTCAGAAACAGTGTGATAAGAGGTAAGTGTGGAATGGATGGAAATATAGTCACGGAAATTGAGAAGGGTATGTTAAGGTGGTTTGGGCATGTAGAGAGGATGGATGAGAGAAGATTAACGAAGAGAGTGTATGTAAAAAGAGTGGAAGGGCAGGTTGGAGGGGGAAGACCTAGGCGAACTTTCTCCGATCAAATTGGAGAAAGTGGTTTGTCAGGATCGTAGCAAATGGAGATCCGTGATCTCTGCCTACCCCTCTGGGAAAGAGGCGTGATTGTATGTATGTATGTAACCCAGTGGCGGATCTAGGATTTCGCTGATCTTCCGGCGAGACCATTTGTGGGCTACGTTACCTGCTGTCTTAAAATTCAACTAAGTTTACAATGAAGTTAACTATATAATAGGCATGATGACTCATGTTAAAATTGATAACATAGTGTTGCTAAATGGATAGTAAACCATCAAATTACTGTTATAAAGTAAATTAAAAAATATAATTATGAAGATACGAACCTTGAAAGTTTAGAAAAAAATTGCATTTTTATTTTATTTAAAGCTACAACTATGGACTTAAACGCAGTATTTCGCGACCTAAACCTCATTTTACTTGATTCCCCCTGCAATGATTAGTTCAAATGCCTAAGTGTGACGTCATACTTTTGAGTCAATCAGTATGAAGCGTTTCGGGTGCGGCCAGCGAGGTCCGTCTTCAACTTAATTTTTTGGGTATTTATGTTCTTTTTTATGTGCGATGAATTTATTTATTCAATAGAAACTTATTAAATATTTAAAGAAGAAAAAACTTAAATAAACTAAAGTAACCTAAAATTAAATCAAAAAAGGTCCCCAAGGTCGGATCCCTGCGGAAGGGTTCCCATAAGGCTGGCTGTTCTTTTATTGTAGTTGCTCCCATACAAACATTTGTTCCTCTCCAAAAACTGGTTCGAATGCCGTCGGGAAAAAAATTTAGTCATCATGCCTATTTATTCGAGAACTTATATAATAGTTATTTACGATACAAGTGCAGAAAATAGGAAATTCGCAACGAGTGGCGATAAATTAAAACACGACCGAAGGGAGTGTTTTAAATCGACACGAGTTGCGAATTACCTATTCGCACGTGTATCGTACAGTCGACTACAAAGAGATCGGTACAGCCAAAGTTACAAAAATATGTATACACGACCTTAATGTTAAGGCAATAAAGTCGTGTATACATATTTTTGTAACTTTGGTTGTATCTTTCTCTTTGTAGTCGACTGTACAACGTTTTACAGTACATATGGATCTTTAAAGTTTCAACATATGCACGGAAAGTGCTCATTTCCGCACTCGTGCGGAAAAGTAACACCATGTGTACTGTAAAAGAGATTTATTTGTTTTGTGTGCAGTGCAATAAAAACATGAAGCCGCAAGAGCCCCCGGCGCCGGCGCTAGTGGCGCGCAAAGGATTCATCTGTGAGGTCTGCGGGAAGAACTGTACGGTGAGTCAACACCAGAATACGGTCTAAAGTTAAGGCAGTTATCGATGACCACTTTGGCCGAGTTGGGAGTGACCCTGCTTACGAAGCCGGAGGTCCCAGGTTCGAATCCCGGTGAGGGCGTTTATTTGTGTGATTAGTACGAACATTTGTTCCTGAGTCATGGATGTTTTCTATGTATTTAAGTATTTATTTATCTATATTGATGTATATCTTCGCCTAGTATCCATAGCTGCATAGCTTTGCTTAGTTTGGGGCTAGGTCGATTTGTGCGTGATTGTCCCTCAATTTTTTATTTATATATTTATTTATTGCTCCTTCACCCGAGCGTCACCGACTGTTATGACAAGTCCGCCATAAAGTGCCACCAGCGCTAACGCGAGTTTTCAGTACTGCACTACGCTAGTCTTAGTTTTAACTGCTTCATCATCATCATATCAGCTGAAAGACGTCCACTGCTGGACATAGGCCTCCCCCAAAGAGTGCCGCAATGACTGGGCGCCACCCGCATCCAGACTCCCGCGACCTTTACCCAGGTCATCAGTTTACGCTGTTGGGGTCCACGCTGCGCCTTATAGTGCGATATGTGCGCATTCATATAATAGTTTTTAAAATAGTTTATTATGTAGCAACTATCTTATTGTTTTATCGTGTACAAATAGGTAGTATTACTAAGGCTTGTCCACGAACAAAAGTAGCCACTGTTGTACAATTCAGGTTTTCAATATGAAATGTCATTTTTTTGTTAGTCGCTGTCGATTCTGGCGGTGCACCTGCGGGCGCACAGCGGCGACCGGCCGCACGCGTGCCCCGGCTGCCCGCTGCGCTTCGCCAAGAAGGACAACATGGAGAAACACCACCGGGTGGTCAGTATTGTATTGTATAGTCGCTGCCGATTCTGGCGGTGCACCTGCGGGCGCACAGCGGCGACCGGCCGCACGCGTGCCCCGGCTGCCCGCTGCGCTTCGCCAAGAAGGACAACATGGAGAAACACCACCGGGTGGTCAGTATTGTATTGTATAGTCGCTGCCGATTCTGGCGGTGCACCTGCGGGCGCACAGCGGCGACCGGCCGCACGCGTGCCCCGGCTGCCCGCTGCGCTTCGCCAAGAAGGACAACATGGAGAAACACCACCGGGTGGTCAGTATTGTATTGTATAGTCGCTGTCGATTCTGGCGGTGCACCTGCGGGCGCACAGCGGCGACCGGCCGCACGCGTGCCCCGGCTGCCCGCTGCGCTTCGCCAAGAAGGACAACATGGAGAAACACCACCGGGTGGTCAGTATTGTATTGTATAGTCGCTGTCGATTCTGGCGGTGCACCTGCGGGCGCACAGCGGCGACCGGCCGCACGCGTGCCCCGGCTGCCCGCTGCGCTTCGCCAAGAAGGACAACATGGAGAAACACCACCGGGTGGTCAGTATTGTATTGTATAGTCGCTGTCGATTCTGGCGGTGCACCTGCGGGCGCACAGCGGCGACCGGCCGCACGCGTGCCCCGGCTGCCCGCTGCGCTTCGCCAAGAAGGACAACATGGAGAAACACCACCGGGTGGTCAGTATTGTATTGTATAGTCGCTGCCGATTCTGGCGGTGCACCTGCGGGCGCACAGCGGCGACCGGCCGCACGCGTGCCCCGGCTGCCCGCTGCGCTTCGCCAAGAAGGACAACATGGAGAAACACCACCGGGTGGTCAGTATTGTATTGTATAGTCGCTGTCGATTCTGGCGGTGCACCTGCGGGCGCACAGCGGCGACCGGCCGCACGCGTGCCCCGGCTGCCCGCTGCGCTTCGCCAAGAAGGACAACATGGAGAAACACCACCGGGTGGTCAGTATTGTATTGTATAGTCGCTGTCGATTCTGGCGGTGCACCTGCGGGCGCTTACGCTTTTATAGAAACAAAATTGTATGACAACTATGGACCTAAACGCAGTATTTCGCGACCGAAACAGCAATTTACCTGATTTACCATACAGCGATTAGTACAAATAGCAAACTGTGACGTCATACTTTTATGTCAAATAGTATATGAATCGTTTCGGCGCGGCGCCGCCAGCAAGTACGTCTTTGACTCATTTTTTTGGGTATTTAAGTTCTGTAATTGTAGTGTAAACTAGTTCGAATGGTATCGAAAAAAACCAGCCAAGTGCGTGTCGGACCACGCACAACGAAGGGTTCTGTGTCTATTAAAAAGGTAGTATCGTCACAGAAATCTTACGGCACTTACGTCCTTTTCTACAGGGCAGGCAGTTTTTCAGAAATATCTCGAGAACCTTTGAATCGATCCTGTTCAAAATAATTTTCGGTGAAAGAATTTAATAAGCTTTATGTCCATGTTTTTTTTCTTCATATTATTACATATATAAAAATTAGAGATAATTTTTGTGACTCGGGGCGATTATCTCCGATTCTATTCACTTAATCAAAAAAATTGCCGAGAAACCTTGTATTTATTTTGAAAGGCCTATCGATTGATTTGACTTACAGTTACATGTATGGAATGCACCCCTAAAAACTTAATTTTAAACTATTTTTTTTAGTAATTATATTACAGAACTATGTAGCGGCTAACAAAATACACCTATCCTCAAAATTTTATTCAAATACACCTTATAGTTTATGAGTAAAATGCCTGTGACATACGGACAGACGGACATGACGTAACTATAATGGTTCCGAACGAAAAAACCATTGAAGGCGATCTCCTTACAAATTTCTACCCAAAAACGTGCCCAAAACCCGGTATGCGCATGTGTGCGCATGTTCGAACTAAACGGCTGCTTGGCATCCTTTTGACACCCCACCCCCACGTCCGCAAATTGGCAATGTGCATCCTTTTTGTGGGACCACTTTTCGGCGCTAGTTAGAATTCTGTGGTTTTTAGGGTTCCGTACCTCAAAAGGAAAAAAACGGAACCCTTATAGGACTCGTGCGTCTGTCTGTCCGTCTGTCACAGCCAATTTGCTCCGAAACTACTGGACCGATTGAGTTGAAATTTGGTAATCATATGTAAATTGGTGACCCAAAGATGGACGCGTAAAGTAAATTAATGAATTCTGAACAAGGGGGCCACTTTTGGGGGGTAAATAGCAAAATTAAAAAAAAAAAATCGCAAACTGTATTGTGTGACATATCAAATGAAAGGGTTTGTTGTAAGCATCTCAGTTTTTTAAATAATTTTAGCAAAAACAGATTTAAAGTAATTTAGGAAAACCGGCCAAGTGCGTGTCGGACCATGCAAAACAAAGGGTTCCGTGCCTATTAAAAAGGTCGTATCGTCACAGAAATTTTACGGCACTTACGTCCTTTTCTTTGAGGAAGGCAGTTTTTCAGCAATATCTCGAAAACCTCTGAACCGATCTTGTTCAAAACAATTTTCGGTGAATGAAATTAATAAGCCCTATGTCCATGAATTTTTCCATATTTTTAAAATACACCGTTCAAAAATTAGAGGGGGGGGGGGACAGAATTTTAGTGACTTTCGGGGCGATTATCTCCGACCCTATTCACTTAATCAAAAAAAATGCTAAGAAACCTTATATTTATTTTGAAAGGCCTATCGATTGATGTGCCACACGGGGGGTCACAATGAAATTTTTTTTTTTTGACTTTTAGTTTTATGTATGGAGTGCACCCCTAAAAACAATTTTTTTTGTCATTTTAATTACAAAACTATGTAGCGGCTAACAAAGTACACCTATCCTCAAAATTTTATTCAAATACACCTTATAGTTTTCGAGTAAAATGCCTGTGACATACGGACAGACGGACAGACGGACATGACGAAACTATAAGGGTTCCGTTTTTGCCATTTTGGCTACGGAACCCTAAAAAAGACGAAACTACTGAAAAAAATTCTGAAAAAAATATGGAAAATAGTTCCTTGCCTAAAGATTACTGGAAAACCTATAAGAAGTTTGAGTATTCACAGTAACCGGAAAATTCTCAATATTTTTGTGTATTTTGTATGGAGCGCCTGATGCTTAGAGCAACTTGAACTCGTACTTGTCCGGTTTTTTCGTTCGCTAACGGAACCCTAAAAATTTTACGTCTCAAGCCTATTGTGATGGCAGGTGCACCTAGGCCAGCGGCCGGCGGTGGCGTGCGGCGTGTGCGGCAAGCTGCTGGCGCACGCGGCGTCCCTTAAGCTGCACGTCAACACCGTGCACCTCAAGCTGCCCGCGCCGCCGCGCGCGCCGCGTGCGCCGCGCAGGAGGACCGACAAGCCCATTCACGACACACACACCTCAGAGCGCTAAGCGCCATTTTACCTACATATGGACATTTATTTATTTATTTTCATATTTTATATGAGTATCCAAATTGAAGTATGTTAATCCTTAAACAAAATTGTAATTTACGTGTTTTTTCTTTTAGTATCCCTCGGTACTAAAATATTGAGTTAGGGCACCTCAAAGTTGTCTCAAAAAAGACCAAGTGTGTTGTCAATGTTCGCTGCGCACCGGCATCTCCGCGCCCCTCCCCGTCAGTCATTCATAACAACCGCGAGTCACGCGCGGGTGCCCTCCCCCGCCCCGCACCCCGCCTCCGCGGCAAATTGATACGAGTAACACAAGTTGCTGATCGTGCGGCCAGCCTGATGTAAATGGGGACTAACCTACAACACATTTTGTGTCTCTAGTGTGTTTACATTCGACTCGGTGACCACATTACAGTCGTTAGAGCTGAGTACAAGTGTTTTAAAAATGTATGAATGCAGTTTTTCTTGTTACTAAAATCGATGACATGGTTCCTAAGAAGAGATCTCCGCATGTCTTATAGTTTCAGACTTTCCCATACTGGCCGGTCTAAATGTGCCAGCCTGTATAATAAACCCAGAGAACCTATATATAGAACATTAACAGAAATAGATAAAGAATGATAAGTCTCCGGATATTAGGTAAGAATGTATAGAAACATTGTGTGTCTTTCAATTGGCTTCGAGCCTCGCATATTGCTTGCAATAACTTTCTAGTCATTTATAAATGTATCTACTTACATGAAACAACATGAAACAAATAAACGCATATTTTTTAGTTAATTGTGACCATGTACCTACCTAATACAATGGTGTTTGTATTGCTGTAGACTGTACGTATTGTGCTTTTAAGTAAAGGCATATTATTGTATGTTATTAAATTATTGAATAATAATATAATAATGTAAATAAAGTATTGATACAGATGATATATGTATGTATTATTTTCCCATTTTAGCTGAGAACTCCCGGTCCTGTGTCCTTGGCGGACTGCAATCCTGCAGGCTGTAGGTACAGTCACGGACTTTAATTGTTGAGCCATTTAGAGCTCATTTTATACTGGACACTTCATAGCTTCATAGAAAACCAACATTAGTTGACACCTAAATGGCTCAACAATTAAAGTCCTTGACCGTACGTGGCCACGCTAAACGAGCGAAATTGGCGAATTTGTTATAACTCAATCATTGTTGAGCTTACTATAGGACTAGTTCGATTTGTTTGTTTATTTATTTATTTTATTATTTATTTGCTATGAAACAAGCAGTCATACAAAGATATTCCTACAGGCTATCTTAGTACTAAACAGACCTATAGTTTCCAATATAAATTTGTATATGAATGTCCCCAAATATTTAATTATTTAATAATTATTAATTTATTTATACGTACATAAACTCAAAACTATCCTACTAAAATCTAAATGTTTGTAATTAATAAAATTTATTGAAATAAAAATACAAGATTATAATTAACATTAACTAAGATAAATTAAAACTAAGTTAAATCTAAAAAAGGCCCTCGAGGCATTGTACCGAGGATGCTGGCGGCATTTCCTCGCTGAATTGCAATGCTGATGCGTTGCGCGAGAAAGCCGCCAGCTCTTCGGTCACCAGTTACATCGACCAGACGTTTCGCGATTTCTGCAAATAACTTATGCGCACTGGGACCCCACGGACCGAGGGTCTCGACGCCAAAGGGTACAAAGTCGTACTCTAAATCTAAATTAAATGGTAGAAACTTAAAATAGATTATGGCAACATTACACGTTTGTCAGAATATACTTTCATTATTTTTTAAGCCGAATAGTTTCCATGACTAGAGTTCTACTTTAAATTTTAACGCTTTGCAATAAAGATCATTTTAATTTGCACATATCTCGTTAATAAAATAAAACCAAGTCAAATTAGCTAAACTACAGATATGTCAGTTCACCTACTAGTGTTTACCTATCGATTTTACTTGTCTTGTAAAGTTTTATAACAATAATTACACAAAACCACCGTTTAAATGAGTTAGCAGGCTCAAAATGTTGAATGCCCTGAAATTGGAGGACTCGGAGGACATCTTGGCGTGTAGGATATGTCTTGCTACTGACACACATTTGTACGGGATTTTGGAACACCGCTTGGATGAAGCTTTCATTGATATTACTGGTTCCACGGTGAGTTAGACGCTTAGACGATATAATTATACAAGGTTTACTCTGTTTACTTTATATTGTACTAGTCTTTTACATATTGACAGAATTTGGTGAGTTTTAGTTATTAAACAAATATTCGGGGGGGACAATCTTACACCAATCGAACTAGTCCCATAGTAAGCTCAATAAGGCTTGTGTTATGGGTACTAGACACTGATGTTTTTAAAACCTTGATACATTCCTTATTTTCTTGGGAATACCCAAGTGTCAATGAAAAAAAACTCATTGATTTATTTCAGGCAGAACAGAAACCCATATTTTTGCATTAGCAATTGACAATAACAAGAATAATAAAAGATTCGAAATAAATAATTATTTATTTCGAATCTTTTATTATTATTCTACATATTTGTGACACTGCAATGCTACATATCTGCGACACTGGTTAAAGATCATTACTTTGTTTGGCCAGTGTTCATCACATATATATGAATCAGAATCAGAATATTTATTTTGTTGAACATAGGTTACAGTGAAAGATGTTACATGAACAGAGAGAGCACTATGTTTTACCCGCAATGCAGGTGTACAAAAATCATTGCATGCGGTTACGCAATAAACTAGTCACTCACTTATGCAACTAAAATAAATGCATTAATACAATAATAATCAAATAAATAGCTACACTAGTACTACTATATCAATACAAAGTTGTGGCATCATTACGACCGGATAGCCTAGTGGGTAGTGACACTGTCTATGAAGCTGAAGGTCCAGGGTTCGAATCCCGGTAAGGGCAAATATTTGTGTGATGAGCATGGATATTTGTTTCTGAGTCTTGGATGTTTTCTATGTATTTAAGTATTTATATCTATTATATATATTGTCGTCTAGTACCTATAACACAAGCCTTATTGAGCTTTACTATAGGCCTAGTTCGATTTGTGTAAGAATGTCCCCTAATATTTAATTATTTATTTATTTATTATCATTAAAAAAGTCATTTATTGAATAATAGCATTTGTCAATAAGGAATAAAGTCAACTGTTTTTTGAAATTAAAATTTATGAAGTTTTCATTTGTCTATTTTTTTTGTATATATAGGTTTAGTGTCGCAAAGTGTTGCGTTCCCAACTGGAAAACATATGTTTACTAGAAACATGTGTTTTCATTAGTATCAATAGTGTTTTATTACTCAACTGTGATGAGATTGGGATTGGAACTGCTGTCAGTTCATATACACTTTGACATATATATACCACTTCCAATCCCATTCGAAATTGTAGTTGGATAATATCTGAGGATATATATTGGATGATGATGATGAATATCTGAGGCCAGAGGTTCCTATAATAACATTAATAACCAACCACTATACTAGTCCAAGAAGTCCAGGAAGAGGCCTATGTCCAAGAGACAAGCTGAAGTTAGAAAAAATAAAACAAATAGTATAAAAAAAATGAAACATTTAATTAGGAAAATAAATTAGTTTAAGTTATGTAATAAGCATGCATGTAGTAAATTCAGCAAATAAAGGCTATTGTACCGGGCGTTCTGAAGGTGTGGGAGATATTAAAACAACCGTTCGTTCTGTTAACTAATGCAAGACAATTTATTGAAGTAAACATCGTTTCTAGTGCATTTTAGAACCAGTAATGCCATCTATTGGTGTACTGGTGAATTAATATCACATAGAATGCAGCAGACATGCAAAATTGAAACTTTAATTAATAATATGTATATAATAGCTGTCCCAAAACATAAATTAGGCTTCCTAACTCGAACATACTCCCCCTGAAAGGACGTTGTCCTTTGAAACAGGTAAGATACAGAGTTTGGTTATAGGTCTTTGCATAACACCAGATATCGTCTTTATATCGTAAGTCCGAGTTAAACCGTCAGGGCCCGGATACTTTCCAATAATACGACCCATCGGCCAGTTACCTGGCGGGAGTCTTTGATCTTTAACTAATACTAGATCTCCAATATCCAACGCTTTGGTTATTCGGTTCCACTTCATGCGTTGTTGCAGACGTGTCAAATACTCTTTCTGCCACTGGGCCCAGAAATCTTGTAACAGCTTTTGAGTTAACTGCCATCTGGATAGCTGATGAATTTTGAAGTCAGTATAGTCATCATCAGGGATACTAACTATCTGTTCACAAGTCAGAAAATGGCCCGGGGTAAGCGGTTGTAAGGATTCTGGATCATCATTGAGTGGGTATAAGGGGCGTGAATTGAGGCAAGCTTCGATCTGGGTAAGTAAAGTGGCCATTTCTTCAAATGTGAGGGTGGAGTTGCCTATGACCCTTTTCATGTGGTATTTGATGGATTTCACACCAGCCTCCCACAAGCCGCCAAAATTTGGAGCCGCAGGAGGTATATACTTCCATTTAATCCTCATATTATCTAACTGAGCTACGAACTCATCCGGGATTCTTGATTGACCTTGGCGCCACATTGTCATTAGTTCTCTCTTGGCACCAACGAAATTTGTGCCATGGTCACTCCACATCTCGGCACATCTTCCTCTTCTAGCTACAAATCTTCTTAATGCGGCTAGAAAAGCTTGTGTGGTTAAACTGCTGACGAGTTCCACATGAAAAGCTCGGGTGACCATGCAGACGAAGAGAGAGATGTACGCTTTCGTCGACTTTGCGCCACGTCCTTTACTCATACGCACAATGATTGGGCCGGCAAAATCTACCCCGCTGATCAAAAAGGGCTTTGCGGGTGTTACTCTTATAGCAGGTAAATCTCCCATGAGCTGACTGCTTGTCTCCCCTCTCTGCCGGATGCATACGATGCAATTGCGTACATATTTTTTCACTTTATTAGTTACGTTGAGTAACCAGTACTTTGACCGTAGATAAATAGCCATCAACTGTGGACCACCATGGAGAGTGCTGCTGTGTGCTTCTGCTAAAAGAAGAGGTAACAGAGCATTGTCCTTCGTTATAATGATGGGGTGCTTCTGTTGGGCTCCTATATCAGCATGGCGTAGTCGGCCGCCTACTCTTAACACACCCTTTGTATCTAAAAAGGGGGCGAGTGACAACAAACGACTTTTTCTTTTCAGCTGTTTCTTACTCTTTAAATCGTGTATCTCCTCTGGAAATTCAACTTCCTGGGATCGTCTCAAGCAAATGGTGAGTGCTACGTCTCTCTCTTCAGTCGTCAGGTAATTTGGTAAGTGACCTTCATTTGTTTTTTTTCTTTGCAGGTGCAGCATCCATCTACGACAGTATGCGATTATTCTCACTAGTTTCCCGAGCGAAGAGTATCTACGTATCAAGGTAAGTATTAAATCTTCTTCATCATCTCTAGTTGTACGCGTAGTCACCAATGATTTTATATTTTTACGACATTCCAGCTCTGTTTCAGGTACTTCTACCCCCGGCAGTTCTATGACTGGCTCCGCAAGAAAGGCTGGTCCATTCCACCACAGTAAGGTGGTTAATAGCTTCTTCGGCATTACTCCTCGTGACGCAGGGTCGGCTGGATTGTGCTTCGTGTTAACATAGTACCACCCGTTGATCTCCTTCATTTTTCTTATTTCAGCAACTCGATTTTTTACAAAAGGAGTCCAGCGCCCGGGATCACCTTTTATCCATGCAAGTACAGCCTGTGAATCTGACCATGCGAACACTTGGTGTTGTTGTAATTTTAATATGTTTACGATGTGTTTTAGAAGTCTACACAGAAGAACCGCACCGCATAACTCTAACCTCGGCATGGATACTTGCTTCAAGGGGGCTGCCTTCGTTTTTGCTGTAAGTAGAGACACTTTTATTTGCCCATCTGAGTCAATGACGCGAGTGTATACTACCGCAGCGTAAGCACACATTGACGCATCGGCAAATCCGTGAACTTCAACTGAACTTCTGTCCAAAGTGGTATGTATCCAGCGATTTATCTGTACATCTGTCAGCGCAGGAATCTCATTTCTAAATTTCAGCCACTCTTCTATCAAGTCATCTGTAAGCTCTTCATCCCAACCTACTCCAAGTGTCCATAACTTCTGCATGAATGTTTTAGCAATAACAACAGAAGGGGCTAGCCAACCCATTGGATCAAACAGTGAAGCTATATCTGCTAAAACATTCCTCTTGGTGATAGGTTGTGCAGGTAAGTCTTTCATATTATTAGTTATTTTTAATTTGTCTTCGTTCGTGTTCCATAAGATACCCAATGTCTTGATACTGTCTTTGCCGTCTACTTCCCGTTGGGTATTTTGTGACCTTTTGACAAGTTCAATTTCTTTCATGAAGTTCTCACTATTAGAACTCCACTTTTGAAGCTCAAACCCTCCTTTCTTTAAAATACCTGCGATTTCCTTCTGATTTCTTTTAGCTTTATCTTCTGTTTCATGACCAGATAAGAGGTCATCCATATAGAAATCTTCAAGAATTATACGCTGTGCTTCAGGACATTCTTGACCCTCATCTAAAGCCACCTGGCGTAAGGTTTTTATAGCCAAATATGGAGCACAGGCAGTTCCGAATGTGACAGTGAGAAGACGATAGTCTTCTATCGGCTTCTGAGCATCAGGTCGCCAGACAATTCGTTGATAATCTCTGTCTGCCCCATCCACCTCAATCTGCCGGTACATTTTCACGATATCTGCCACATACGCTATTTTATGAGTTCTCCACCTAAGCAGAATATCGCGTAGATCTTCTTGCAGAGTAGGGCCAACGAGCAATCCATCATTTAGTGTTACCCCATTAGTACCGGCGCTTGATGCGTTGAAAACTACCCTAACTCTTGTCGTCTCTTTATCCTCTCGCACCACAGCGTGAAATGGCAGGTATACGCTATTCTCGGGTATTACTTCAGTGCTAACCTTCTCCATATGTTGTAGATCTAAATATTCTTGTAAGACTTTGTTGTAGTCATTTTTCAGCTGTGGTGTTTTATCTAATCTTCTTTCTAAAGATGTCCACCTCTTAACTGCTATATCTCGTGAGTCACGTGGTAAGACAGGTGATTCTTCTTTAAATGGCAGTCGGACCACGTAACGACCATCTTCTTTCCTTTTGTGTGTCTTCTCATAAATATCTTCTGCCTTCTTTTCGTCTGAAGTTAGTGTATGGCTTTCTTCTTCTATGGTTTCTAACTCCCAGAACTTCTTCAGCATGTTGTTTAAATCAACATTTAGATGCATGCTGACGATGTTTTTAGTGGCAGTGTGCTCTGTTCTCGCATTTCCCGAAACTATCCACCCCAGGTGACTATCTTGCGCTATAGGTGATCCTGAGGGGCCCTTGATCACACCAGGTTTAATAACTTCACTAAAAACTTCGACTCCTAACAGCAAGTCGATGTGACCTGGTGTGTGACATGTTGGATCTGCGAGACACAACTTCTCGATATGTTGCCAATTTTCAACTTTCACTTCTTTTGCCGGCATAATGTCGGTGATATGACGTACAACGTACGCTGTTACTTTCATACTCATTTCAGGTTCGATTCTTGATGAGAACTGAATTTCCGTAGCATACTTGAGTGGAGTCTTCATTTGATCTACTCCCGTGACGTGCCCACATATTGACGTACTCAATCGACTCCGTTATGAAGGATTCTTGAGAGCAGGGGTCCAATAGCGCTCTCATCAAGTGTTTTTCTCCATTGACTGTGTTTACTTGCACTAATGCAGTTGGCATCATCACCGCGTGGGTCCCCATAGTGAGGTGAGATATAATATTCTTTTTATTTTTATCTTCTTTTTCTTCCTGGATATCTTCTTTACTCTCTAAAATTGGTGACGATGTCTCCAGAGACTTTGGAGGGGTCTCCGGGTGAGGGCTCCACGTGCTGTGCAGCAGAGAGTGGTGTTTTCTCCCACATCGGCGGCAAGATGATCGATGTTTACAGAACTTGACTGAATGTCCCGGTACCAGACAATTAAAGCATAGCCGCCAGCCTTGCACGTATTCCACTCTCTTATCGACAGCAAGTTTCGAAAACTCCTTGCAAGTGTACAACAAATGGTCTTGGTTACAAAAAATGCATTTCTGTTCGACTTTATTCACATGAAAACTTCTTTTATTTACAGGTGCGCTCGACGACGACGGGGTTTGTATCATTTCCATAACACGAAATCTTTTTTCCAGGAACTTTTTTAACATGTTTAAAGTGGGTAATTCGCTTATATCTAGGGATCCTAGCTCGTTTTCCCATTCTTTGTGTGATTCGGAATCCAGTTTATTGACGATAATATGAACCACTAGTATGTCCCATGTATCTACTGGAATATTTTGATTTCTCAACTTATCCAAACATTCACTCGTCGTGTCCAGTAAATCTCGTAACCCTTTGGCCGTTCCCGTGGTTAATTTTCTTTGATTTACTAATCGAGTCAAAATCGTGTTAACTATTATTCTTTTGTTGTTATATCTTTGCTTTAAAATATTCCACGCAATATTGTAATTACTCTCAGTGATAGGTACATGCTTTAATAACAATTCCGCTTCACCAGATAAACAACTTTTCAAATAATGCATTTTTTGCACTTTGGTGAGTGTTGTTTTGTTGTGGATTAACGACTTATACAGGTCATGGAAGGAATTCCACTCGTGGTAACTACCTGAAAACTGAGGAATGTTAATTTTCGGCAAACGGACTTCATCACATACACTGGTAGGAGATGGAAGGATATATGAGCTGTGTGCACTTTCTTCGCTTCGTACATTCATAGTCGATAACAAATCCATCATATCCGACCGTAAATCAATGTATTGTTCTTCCATTTCCAAAAAGTAATCTTTTGTGAAGTACTCAAGTTTTCCGCGATCTTGTTTAGATACTAATTTCAACATTTCCAAGTGATTATTGTGGAATTGAGTCCAATAATCCGTAAGATTTTCCATTCGTAATTGTACATAGCCTTTCGTTAACCTTTCTTTGGGCGATTTCTTGTAATTAGTAATAGTTTTCACCAACAACATGTATAAATTTTCTTGTTCCTTGATGTAGTTTTCCATAATGGAATGTTCATATGCACACACCAATGTTTTTGTACACTTATAATGTCAATTTATCACTTATTACACAGTCTTTTCCCTTTAACTTTTACTTAAATCAGTTTTTATTCGTAAGTTGTAAACAACATTTGAGGTTAATTATTTTGTTGCACTAATATAGTTCTTATATCCGTTCGGTAAGGACCACTTTTGTACCGGGCGTTCTGAAGGTGTGGGAGATATTAAAACAACCGTTCGTTCTGTTAACTAATGCAAGACAATTTATTGAAGTAAACATCGTTTCTAGTGCATTTTAGAACCAGTAATGCCATCTATTGGTGTACTGGTGAATTAATATCACATAGAATGCAGCAGACATGCAAAATTGAAACTTTAATTAATAATATGTATATAATAGCTGTCCCAAAACATAAATTAGACTTCCTAACTCGAACAGCTATCTTATCTTATCTTATCTATACTAGTGGCTCTGCATATATATATATATTTTGACGACCGCTTTAGCCTAGTTGGTAGTGACCCCGCCTACGAAGCAAGAGGTCCTGGGTTCGAATCCCGGTACTGGCATTTATTTGTGTGATGAGCGCGAATATTTGTTCCTGAGTCATGGATGTTTTCTATGTATGTATTTATCTATATAAGTATGTTTATCGACATCTAGTACCCATAGTATATACAAGCTTTGCTTAGTTTGGGACTAGGTCGATTTGTGTAAGATTGTCCGCAAATATTTATTTATTTATTTAAAAATATTTATATTACTGAAATGACAAAATTCTTTATAGTTATTGAGAACCTGCTCACAAAATTCCACGAGAATCGGTTGAGGAATGCAACCTGCAGAGGAGAACAGCCGGTCACAGTATGATATTTGTAGGATAAGTGTTGTTAAGGAGCCCAAATCTTCTAGGTAGATGTCCCGTTGTAAGACAGAACTGACTAAAAAAAAATTAAATTTATAAACTTATTGTTCTTAAGGTGCGTGCGAATTAGAGCAGCCTCGGGTTGAGGCACGCACGGCTCGTCTATTTTGCTCAAATTCGTACGCGCTCACGCGCTGTGCGCGAGCAGCGCGCGGCGAGCCGCCCAGAGGCGGTCTCTTGACCGTGCTCAAAGGCGCCTCAGTGTGCGACGTGTGCGTGCCTCGCGTAACTTGGACGTGTATCTGAGCATGCCGCAAACAGAGCGACAAGATCGAACTTGTTTGTGCGCTAGGCGCGTACGAATTTGAGCAAGTGGCTGAGCCGTGCGTGTGTAGTAAATTTGGAACAATTATTGATACAAATACATGAAAAGCAAAAGTTGTTGTGGGTCCCAAAATGAGTCAGCTGTCATCATGTCGACGCCATTCTGAATGTCGGCTCGCCGCGAGCACGCTGCCTCACCCGCGCATGTTTATGTGGAACTATTTGGTTCGCGAGCAGCTCGCCGCGCGGGGCGAGCTGCTTCTAATTCGTATGCACCTTTAAAGATATAATTTTTTGTTATAGCTGTCGGCATGGGACGGCTACCCGCAGCACGTGTGCGGCGCGTGCCGCGCGCTGCTGCGGCGCGCGGCCGGCCTGCGCGCTCGCTCGCGCCGCGCGCACACCGAGCTCCGCCGGATACTCATGCTGCACCACACGGTCAGTGACGTACGGTCGTGTTCGAGCTTGAGTGGAAGAGCGTGGTGAATGTCAGACCAAGTGAAAATACACTACTGGTATATAATCGTGTATATATTTGTTCATAAATAGTAACGATGATTACAGACACAGATATTTTATATACGGGTAATCGTTTTAATATCATCATCATCATATCAGCCGAAAGACGTCCACTGCTGGACATAGGCCTCCCCCAAGGAGTGCCACAATGACCGGTCCTGCGCCACCCGCATCCAGCGGACTCCAGCGACCTTTACCAGGTCATCAGTCCACCTTGTGGGGCCACCGGCACTGGAAGGCGCAGCGTTTTAATATGATTGAGTATAATTAAAATTGTATAAAATAAAATAAACGGGACGGCACAACTTATCTATAGGATGGCGGCTGACAAAAGAGAGAGTTGCCAGCATGCGATGTATTAACTCTGTCTAATGTTAAGGCATAGACACACGCAATACAACAGTGACCAGCAAACCGTTTACGCGGTGCCTTTTCAGTACCAGTCATTAGCAGTGGCAACCGGTTAGCCTAGTAGTCCAGGCAATGAACTGACAACTTGTTTGGAAAAAATGTCAAATTTGGAAATAATTTATAATAGCTAATTTTTTTAATGTTAGGCACTTGTCCCACCGCTGGCGAGTAAGCGATGAGCTATCGGCGATTTTCTCGCCCAAGAAACGAACAAAAGATAATCGCTCCCGTGTAAATAAAAGAGAGATATATATTTATAGTTCATCGCTGGCTGTTCACACCGCGATGAACTATATCTCTCTCTTTTATTTACACGGGAGCGATTATCTTTTGTTCGTTTCTTGGGCGAGAAAATCGCCGATAGCTCATCGCTCGTCGCCGGCGGTGGGACAAGTGCCTTACGGATATATTATCAATTAAATAGTTACCTAGAGGCAAAATCCAACAAAAAATCAGGTATCAAAAAATATAATATTTAATTAGCTCCTAAAAAGTCCGGATAAATATTAATATTTTTTTTATCTTTATTTAGGTTCATTTACATTTGCTTTAAAATATTCAATAAAAAAAAAGACAATGACTGTTTAATTTAAATCTATATAATTACTTCCGGGTGGAAAGTTTGTTGGATTCTTGAATAAAGCATCTTAGAATAACGTTTTAGAATGAAATAAACAAAAAAAAAACGCTATTATAAATTAATGTTTTTCGAAACCGTATTTTGCCTGGAGTATAGTGGATAGTGACGCTGCCTACGAAGCTGAAGGTCCTGGGTTCGAATCCCGGTAAGGGCAAATATTTGTGTGATGAGCATGAATATTTGTTTCTGAGTCTTGGATGTTTTCTATGTATTTAAGTATTTATATCTATTATATATATATATCGTCGTCTAGTACCTATAACACAAGCCTTATTGAGCTTACTATAGGGCTAGTTCGATTTGTGTAAGAATGACCCACAAAAAAAGTGAAAAAAAAAGCGGCCAAGTGCGAGTTGGAGTCGCGCACGAAGGGTTCCGTACCATTATCTATAAAAACGGCAAACAATCATGTCTGTTGTATGGGAGCCCCAGTCCGACTCGCACTTGGCCGGTTTTTTAGTATTTGTTGTTATAGCGGCAACAGAAATACATAATCTGTGAAAATTTCAACTCTCTAGCTGTCACGGTTCTTGAGATACAGCCTAACTTAGTAACCCTAAAAAAAAACACGCCGGCACAACCGACGGTAACACCCTTGTAACACAAAGTTAAAATAATTAATTACATTAAGTAATTATGTATTTGAATTTGACTTAAACATACTTGGTAACATGGGAGTAGCAGTAAAAATGATATTTTCCGAAGAACTCACTCATGAGTAGTATGAAGCGTTTTGGATGCCGCCAGCGAGGTCAATCTTTGTCACAATTTTTTGGGTATTACATACATACATACATACATACATATAATCACGCCTCTTTCCCAGAGGGGTAGGCAGAGATCACGGATCTCCATTTGCTACGATCCTGACAAACCACTTTCGCTTCACTCACCTTCATAACATTTCTCATACATGCTCGTCGGTTTAGGGTTTTTTTGGGTATTTATGTTCTTTAATTGTAGTTGCTCACATACAAACATTTCACACGCACATTCGCCGGCAAACTGCCCTCAGTTTGGCGAAACAGAAAATGTATACTTACCGTTAAGTTGTTTTATGAAAAAAAAAAAAAAAAAAAATCCTCCAAAAACTGGTTCGTAGGGCATTGTGAAAAATTGTTAGTCATCATGCGTATTGCCCCCAGATAACGACGAACCTGATCAGAACAGTGGACCGGGGAGCCACAGGACTGACTCTACCTCTGGTTGTCTCGGTGTGTCCGGACCCTATTTACATACAACATGAAGAAGTCGACGAGCTGATTAAGGTACGTTTCCACTACCAACATGTATTCGAGTCTTACTAATATTCTAAATAAAATTAAAAAGAAAGCAGGAACAATATGGAGAAGGGAGGCTAAAGACAGAACAAAATGGAAAGCTTGGGAAGAGGCCTATGTCCAAGAGGCAAGCTGAAGTTAGGAAAATAAATAAATAATAAATAAATAAATATTTGCTGACAATCTTACACAAATCGACCTAGTCCCAAACTAAGCAAAGCTTGTACTATGGGTACTAGACGTCGATAAACATACTTATATAGATAAATACATACTTAAATACATAAAAAAACATCCATGACTCAGGAACAAATATTCGTGCTCATCACAGAAATAAATGCCCTTACCGGAATTCGAACCCAGGACCTCTTGCTTCGTAGGCAGGGTCACTACCAACTAGGCTAAAGCGGTCGTTAATAAAGAAAGAAAGAAAGAAAGAAAACAATTATTCGTGACAAAACACATAAAAACAAACTGTACACACAATACACACAAACACATTTGCCACGAAATAAAACAAATATGTATAGAAAAATGAAATATTTTAATTAGGAAAATAAATTAGTTTAAGTTATATAATAAGCATGCATGTAGTAAATGAAATGTAACAAAATAACTCAGCAAATAAAAGCTATCTTATCTTACCTTATACTAATATTCTAAACTAGCTTCTGCCCGCGACTTCGTCCGCGTGGAACTCGTTTATATCGTAGCTCCATACAAACTTTCGCCCCCCATTTCGCCCCCTTAGGGGATGATTCCCGGGATGAAAAGTATTCTATATGTTAATCCAGGCTATACACTATACAGCGTGATTTAGGGGTCGTGGAGCAAGAATGACCAAAAGCGAATAAGATGGTCACACTGAACAATTGGGTTGTGTCCTCATGTTAAAATTGATAGCGCAGTGTTGCTAAATTGATAGTAAACCTTCAAATAAATGCAATTAAGTATAAATTACGAAATATAATTAAACTCATAAAAAGATATGGCCCTTGAAAGTTTACAAAAAATATGCATTTTTTTTTATTGTCCAAAAGTAAATTTAAAGCTACCAATAGAATCCTTACGCTTTTATAGAAACAAAATTGTATGACAACTATGGTCCTAAACGCAGTATTTCGCAACCGAAACAGCAATTTACTTGATTTTCCATATAACGACTAGTACAAATATTACCCTGTGACGTCATGATTCAATGTTAATCAGTATGGAACGTTTTCGGCTACCGCCAGCGAGGTCCGTCTTTAACTCAATTTTTTGGGTATTTATGTTCTTTAATTGTACTTACTCCCATACAAACATTTGTTCCACACCAAAAACTGGTTCGAATGGCATCGTAAAAAAAAATTAGGACACAAGCCTATTTTTCCCATGGGACCGACCACGAAATCCCAAAAAAAATCAGCTGTTCCATACATTAACTCTCAATTAACTCACAGTTAACTCGCAGTTAACTCTTAACTGACACTTATTTTTATGCGATTTCATGGTTTGTGTCATGGGAAAAGTTGTTCAGTGTGACCATCTTATTCGCTTTTGGTCATTCTTGCTCCACAACCCCTAAATCACCCTGTATGTATACCAAAATTCATCTTAATCCGTTCAGCCGTTTTTGCGTGATTGAGTAACAAACATCTAAACATCCAAACATGTAAACATACAAACAAACATATTAGTAGGATTAGTTTAGATGTTTGGATGTTTAGATGTTTGTTACTCAATCACTCTTAAACGGCTCTACCGATTTAGATGAAATTTTGCACTAAGATAGTTTATAGCCTGGATTAAAATATAGGATACACAACTATCGATATCGATAAAAAAATTAGGTACACTAGTAAGATTGCGACAGTCTTTTGTTTTGCCTTGAAAATTCCAGTGTAATGATCTGTTACAGGTGGAGGTGCCTCTGCTGTCCCCCTCCCCGGCCTTCCAAGTCCCCTCTCCTGTCCCCTCGTCAGTCCCCTCCTGCAAGGACGAGCACGGCGTCAAGTGCGAAGACGACTCCAACGATGACGTGGCGCTCAGCGAGCTGCAGGAGATTAAACCGAGGGAGCGCAAGAAGAAACTCGTTCGGAAACCTAAGGTAATCATCATCATCATCATCATCATCATCATGTCAGCCGAAAGACGTCCACTGCTGGACATACGCCGCCCCCAAAGAGTGCCACAATGACCGGTCCTGCGCCACCCGCATCCAGCGGACTTCAGCGACCTTTACCAGGTCATCAGTCCACCTTGTGGGGGGCCTACCCACGCCGCGCCTTCCGGTACGCGGTCGCCACTCGAGAACCTTTCCGCCCCAACGGCCATCGGTTCTACGTGCAATGTGCCCCGCCCACTGCCACTTAAGTTTAGCGATTCAAAAGGCTATATCGGTTACCTTGGTTCTGCTGCGGATAGCCTCATTTCTGATGCGATCACGCAGAGATACTCCCAGCATAGCCCTAAGGTAATGTTTGAGTCAAGTTTCTTTGTATACTTGTTCTATCTATACAGGGTGGCACATACTGCTCTGCTACTGGCTAGTTGCTCTGTGGTTGGTTGAAAAAAAAACTAGTCGGCCACGCGCCGTAAGAATACTGCTCTGTGATTGGTTGAAATATTGAAGCTGCGCGCTCCACTAGCACTGATCTGGAAGTGAAGTTGTCAATTTCGTCAATTTTTGATTGGTGCGGCTGTATGAAACTTGGATTATTCCGTCTTTTTTAGTTATTTATTTTCTCGCAAATGTGATGAAAAACATTGTGTATAACACGGGCGTAAGAATATTACAAACTCGAGTCCTTCGGCGTCGGGCTTCTGCCAGACTCTTGTTAGCAATATTCCACTTGTGCCCCTCGTTAAACAATATACTATTGCCTGCAGACGAAGAAAGCTAAGACTGAGAAGAGCAGAGAACGGAGGAAAACGGAGAAGATACGTGACGAGGACTTTCCGGAGTTCGAGAGAGAATATAACTTCGATGTCGTCATACTGTCGAGAGAGCAGCAGGTGGGTTAGGCGGTGAAGGATGCTTCTTCAACTGAACGATATTATAAGATAAGATAAGATACGATAAAAATCATTTATTCAAGTAGGATTTTACAATCACTTTTGCATCGTCAAAAATTACATTGTAGGTACATATTTATTTGTTGTATTTTCTTCATTAATCAATGAATATATCATCTAATTCTAAGTTTATTCAATGTACTCATTACATATCTTATTCAATTATTATATTATTTCATTAATTAATTAATACATGATATAAATGCGAAAGTGTGTCTGTCTGTCTGTTACCAGTTCACGCTTAAACCTCTGAACCGATTTGGATGAAATTTGGTATAGAGATAGTTTGAGTCCCGGGGAAGGACATAGGATAGTTTTTATCCCGGAAATCATCCGCTAGGGGGTGAAATGGGGGTGAAATTTTGTATGGAGCTACGATATAAACTAGTTCCACGCAGACGGAGTCGCGGGCAGTAGCTAGTATTTTATACAGCGGTTCGATTGTTGACTTGTACACTTGTTAAGTTTTGTGGGATAGGGCCGCCCTGGCCCCGTAGCATGGTTTTCCTTGTCACGCGATAGGTGATAGGATAGAGCGTGCGTCACTGGCTGACACCGTTCGATAGAACGAGACGACGCTCTTATCTTGTCACTTGTCGCGTGATAAGGCCAACCATGCTAAGGCTCCTGGTCTTGAAATCATCCCATAACTTGACTATTTTCAAGTAGTTTAAATCCATACTTAATATTATAAATGCGAAAGTGTATCTGTCTATCTGTCTGTCACCTCTTCACGCTTAAACCGCTAAACCGATTGAGATGAAATTTGGTATGGAGATAGGTTGAGTCCCGGGGAAGGACACAGGGTAGTTTTTATCCCGGATATCCCCTAAGGGGGTGAAAGCGAGGTGAAAGTTTAATGGAGCTACAATATAAACGAGTTCCTCGCGGACGGAGTCGCGGGCAGAAGCCAGTACAATACAATACAATACAATACAAATACTCTTTATTGCACACCTCACACAAACAAAGCAGTTACATAGAGAAACAATACAATAACATGTAGGTAGAGGTAGACAACAGGCGGTCTTATCGCTGAAGAGCGATCTCTTCCAGGCAACATTTGGGTATCGGAGAAAGAGATAAAACTAGATTATGCAGTAGGTGGTGCAGAGATTATTATCAATCAAAAATCAAGAAATTATAAAAATAAACGTACATAAATACCTCTATATATAAACATACACACACAATCATACATATATACAAATAACACAAACACAAATATAATGATACATAAACAGTCAGCCAAAAATACAATCGGGGTTAGGGGAGAGACAAATAATGTTCTTTAAGAAGGGATTTGAGGTTGCCGATAGATTTTGCTTGTCTGATGTCAAGAGGGAGAGAGTTCCACAGTCGGATAGAATTAATAGTGAACGAACTATAACGAACAGTACCTACAATAGCGGTGTAGACACTAAATAAAATAACCAATAATGTTGTATTTTCTCGAAAAAGGACTCAAAAATGTAGTCAAATGGAGAAAAAATCAACGCAACAGGTTAAATAATCACAAAGTTATAAGTGTCCAAAGTTTTAAGAGGGGGCATATTCTGTCCCTTTTCCGCGAAACGCACGTTCATATGAAACGATTGTCATTTACTATGACGCTCGATGGTCGTGACGTCACGATCTACGAGCGTTTTCTCTCTCTAACAAGCAACATTAAAACGTTTGTAGCTTCGTAATTTTTTGAGATATTTGAATGGGATATTCGTTATTAGGCATATTTTTTAACCGACTTCAAAAAAAGAGGAGGTTCTCAATTTGACTGTATGTTTTTTTTTGTGTGTTTGTTACGCGATAACTCTGTAATTTATGAACCGATCTGAAAAATTATTTCTCTGTCTGAATGCATATACTTCCACATTGGTCCCGTTGTCACCAAAATCCAGTTCTGATGACGGGATCCTGGAGAAAACGAGGGAACTCTTCAAATTTTATAGGCAAACTTGAAGCAATTTGGCTACCGATTTGAAGTCGGTTAAAACTTTGCTTTTGGAGCAAAAGCAAAAGCAGCTCCAAAAGCAAGTCCAAGTAGCTGGGAAAACCTGGACAAGACTTGCAACCGATAGAGAAAAATGGAAAATGTAGGAGGAGCACTTTGCCAAAAGGCAAACAGACACGTAACGCAAAAAAAAAGAAAAAAAAAAGAAAAATGTTTATAACTTATAACTTGTCTGAATAAAGGGCTATTTTATTTTTATTTTATTTATTAAAACTTTGCTTTTAAAGTATATTATTAGGTTTACTTTTTAAGTAATAATAAACGTTGAGTCTACACCCATATGATGATTTCAGATCGAAGACCTCGCGTCGCGGAAAAGCAAGGATAACTACATGAATTCTGTGTTCAAATGCGACAAATGCTTCAAAGGGTTCTACACGGAGGCCACGCTCGCCAACCACAACGCGAAACATCACGATGACGTAAATATCATTTTCATCACACTTGCTCGAAAATGGTGTTATTATACGCAAGCGTACTGAGCTGTAATGGGCTATATTACGCCCATGGGCGTTATGGTTTTTTTTTTAAATAATAGAACCCTCTGATTGGCTTAAGCAAATCTGGTTGCTGTGTGATTGGTTGAATAAAAAAATCTAGTTGGTCACGACGCCCCGCCCCGCAAGAATACTGCTCTGTGATTGGTTGAAATATTGAACTGCGCGCTCTACTAGCACTGATCTGGAAGTGAAGTTGTCAATTTTTGATTGGTGCTGCTGTATGAAACTTACATTTTTCTGTCTTTTGTTGTTATTTATTTCCTCGCAAATGTGATGAAAAACATTGTGTATAACACGGGCGTAAGAATATTGCAAACTCGAGTCATCAAAAGCCCTCCGCCTTCGGCGTCGGGCTTCTGATACACTCTCGTTAGCAATATTCCACTTACGGCCCTCGTTAAACAATGTACTATTATTTATTTATTTATTAAAAACATGTTAACACGACATTACAGTAAAAACACCAATGCGTCATGGAACGAAACTAAACAAGACAAAACACATAATTACATCACTATTTTGGCGACGAAACGGCGTGGCCCTCATGATTACACTTTGACTTTTCAAAGGATATTTACTACCCCAACACCAAATGTCCAATATTAATATCATACACACTGGTGCATTATATATCATGCACGGACGTACCGAGCTAGGTCTTCAGTGCATTACATGTAATGCACGGACAGTCAAAGTGTTAACATGCATACATATGTCGGCAATGATGTAATATAAAAAAAGCCGGACAAGTGCGAGTTCAACTCGCGTGGTGAGGGTTCCGTATACACGGTGCCCGTGAGCATTGCGAGAGATTTTAACAGGATATTCCTGACTATATTTTAAGTTAAAAATGTTAATTAACGTCGAGTAAAATCGGTTCGGTTTTAGAGATATTTCCATTTTTGTGTAAAAATGTTGTAATAAAATCTCCAGTATGAAACACCTTTATGATTGCGACGTTGCGAGACTTAACCATCTACTTTGACAGCTCGTCCTAAAGACACGTTTTTACTAGACTTAGCAATTATTGTGTATGAAAATAAGAAAAAAAATCATAATTCGACCTAGCTTCATATAACATTTATTACTCCGTATAGCCTCAAGAATTCGTGATTAAAATCTCTCGCAATGCTCACGGGCACCGTGTATAATACACACAAATAATGAGAATTTTCCCATTACTTTGAATACTCAAACTTCTTATAGGTTTTCCTGTATTCTTTAGGCAAGGAACTATTTTCCATATTTTTTTTAGAATTTTAAGCCAGTTTTCGTATGTTTTCCTAAATTACTTTAAATCTGTTTTTGCCAAAACTATTAAAAAATATTTCTGAGATGCTTACAACAACCCCTTTCATTTGATGTCACACAACACATTTTGCTAAACTTTATTTTATTTTTCCAGTTTACCCCCCAAAAGTGGCCCCCTTGTTCAGAATTCATTAATTTACTTTACCCGTCCATCTTCGGGTCACCAATTTACATAAATGTTTACCAAATTTCAACTCAATCGGTCCAGTAGTTTCGGAGCAAATCGAGTGATCCTATAAGGGTTCCTTTTTTTTCCTTTTG
The DNA here is from genome assembly GCA_932294315.1 of Epinotia nisella. Taxonomy (NCBI): domain Eukaryota; kingdom Metazoa; phylum Arthropoda; class Insecta; order Lepidoptera; family Tortricidae; genus Epinotia; species Epinotia nisella. The sequence goes on along the minus strand of OW028698.1, from coordinate 9,239,739 downwards.
AGCTACGGAACCCTAAAAATATGCCAATTTCAAAGATCTCGAAAGTATTACAGAAAAATTACATGTTCCATGTTGTATTGTATGTCTACTCCTTTGTCTCTGTGTGTCTTTTGTGTAGTGAATAAAAGTCTTCTTTTCTTTTTTTTTCTTTTCTATTCCATAATACCTGTTTGTTTGTCAGAGCGTGGGTCCCCACGAGTGCGAGCTTTGCCTCTGCCGGTTCCGTATTCCAGCCATCCTTCGGAGGCACCTCGCCACGCATCGCCTTAGGTTCCTGTGCCAACATTGTGGGTTCACGGCTCGGGACAGGTATGTTGTCCGCATGTGTATCTCCGAATAAGTCCCAGTCTTAGAGCATACATAACTGGAGTAGCCTTTCAGTAACTTACCCCATTGTAAAAAACCTTGCACAATGTGCAAAAAATCATACGAAAACAATTTCACAATCGATCACAAAATCGCAAGAGAACACTGATCATAAAAATGCCCGCATGTTGCTGTAAGCACTTGATATTATAAACGTTCAACCACTTCAAGCTTTTTAGTACATTGTTTAACGAGGGGCGTAAGTGCAATATTCTTACGCCCGTGTTATACACAATGTTTTTCATCACATTTGCGAGGAAATAAATAACTACAAAAGACAGAAAAATCTAAGTTTCATACAGCCGCACCAATCAAAAATTGACAACTTCACTTCCAGATCAGTGCTAGTGGAGCGCGCAGCTCAATATTTCAACCAATCACAGAGCAGTATTCTTGCGGGGCGGGGCGGCTTGACCAACTAGATTTTTTTATTCAACCAATCACACAGAAACCAGATTTGCTTAAGCCAATCAGAGGGTTCTGTATTTTAAAACTAAACTTAACAGCCCGTGGGAGGTAAAACGGCTATAACTGCTCTATACGCTCGCAAGTAATAACGCCATTGACGAGCAAGTGTGATGAAAAATATATAATTGAGTTTCAATATCCTATTAAGATGCTCCCCCCGCCCCCGCAAAATTCGGCAGACATTTTTGTACGCAAATACGACATAAGGCTACTCCAGTTATGTTATGCTCTAAGGTCCCAGCAATGGAACAACATATAATAAGCATTTATTCGTGACAGGCAATATTCCTAGCTGAGTTTCTTGCTGGATTCTTCTCAGCTAGGGTAGGTTTAGCGAACCAGCAAATCCCAGTAGTTCATCACCACTCGCACATCAGATTCGGTTGAAACCGTTCAACCAATCTCACCGGAGCGCAAACTCTTAGAGTATTCCAGTGTTATATCCCCCGCGTGGTCGTGCCGGAGAGTTCCCCCTGGATTTTCCCCAGGATACTCTCCAACCATGCAGTTCGACAGCTATATTGGGTCCGTACCTATTATAGCAGTCAGATTTAAAAAAAAAGGCTTGTGACCTAAGATTTTTTACGATGTCATTCGAACCAGTTTTTAGAGAGGAACAAATGTTTGTATGGGAGCAACTACAATTAAAGAACATAAATACCCAAAAAAATAAGTTAAAGACTGACCTCGCTGGCGGCAGCCGAAACGCTTCATACTGATTGACTCAAAAGTATGACGTCACACTTTGCTATTTGAACTAATCGTTGTATGGAAAATCAAGTAAATTGCTGTTTCGGTCGCGCAATACTGCGTTTAGGACCATAGTTGTCATACAATTTTGTTTCTATAAAAGCGTAAGGATTCTTCTATTTGTAGCTTTAAACAATGATGTAATATAAAAAAAGAGGTAGATAGGTTATAATATTGTGTCATTTCACACAACTTGCCCCAGTCTCGCGTCGTCAATGGAAACGTTAGCTGTCAGATTTGGTGGCCATTTTTAAACACGGAATTTCGTATAGACAACACATCTACCTCTTTTTAATATTACATCATTGGCTTTAAATTTAATTTTAGACAATAAAAAAAATACATATATTTTTTAAACTTTCAAAGTCTGGTTCCGAGTCTTGGATGTTTTCTATGTATTTAATTATTTATATCTATTATATGTATGTATACAGGGCATCCCACGGCTATGCCACATGGAGGGAAAGTACCTTGAATATTGTAGATGGAACAGTTTACTCATAGTAGACATTATTTTAATTTAAAAAAACAATTTAAACTGCATTCATAGATTTTAAATAATTATATGGTTGAACCGGGAATCGAACCCGCGACACGAGAAAAAAAGTTATCTTGTAGCTTTATCATATCGATGGTAAGGTTAGAAATGTAAAAATTCATGGTCTTCCTTTTATTTCTGGCACCATGTTATTTAGCAAAAAATAATCCTTATGATGAAGCCTTTCGATCGGTATGATAAAGCTACAGGGTATTTTTTTTTACGTGTTGCGGGTTCGATTTCCGGTTCAACCATATAATTATTTAAATTCAGTTTAAATTGTTTTTAAAATTAAAATAATGTCTTCTTTCAGTAAAATGTTCCATCTACAATATTCAAGTTACTTTCCCTCCATGTGGCATAACCGTGGGACGCCCTGTATACCGTCTTATAGTACCTATAACACAAGCCTTATTGAGCTTACTATAGGGCTAGTTCGATTTGTGTAAGAATGTCCCCTAATATTTATTGAATATTATTTATTTATGAAGAAACTACCCAATTGTTGCAGATCGCACGCGATGACTCACTCGAAAGAGCACAAGGGCTTGCGATACGAGTGCCAGTACTGCGGGGACAGTTTTAAGTGAGTGACGAAATAGCAGCGAATGAAAAAACCATAGAAGTCGAACTAGCGCCTAAAAGTGGCCCCACAAAAAGGATGCACATTGCCATTATGCGGACGTATGCGGACGCGGGGGCGGGGTGTCAGAAGGATGTCACGCGATTATTTTATTATATTCAATAAATAAGTTTCCACATTTTGTAACCCCTAGTTAGGAAATCTCAGTAATGCAAAAATAGTGATCTCTCAAATGTTTACTTACTCTGATCTGATGCTATCGGTGGGAACCTGTAATTGGCTTTTGTATTCCATCTATAAAATCAATGTTTCTGTAGCTGTTGGTTCTCCAAATAGAAATAAATAAATATTCTTTGTATATGGGTACCATTCTATTTGCTTTTTGTTTTCTATGTAAGTATAACATCTGTTACTAAGTGTCATTGCGACCACATCGGGATAGAATTTATTCCAAGATCCAAGTCAACACAATTTGGTCGTTTATCATCAGATGTAAACAAAGGAAAAGTAATCTCAAATTCATCAGATCTTTGCTCATAGTTACACATTTTAATCTAATAATAATGCATAATATGTTGCAATCCTAGTAGTACGTCAATGTTCCGAGACATCAAGTTATATACACGTACATTTTTAAAGCACACAGGATATATATACGATATACGTATGTATTTTCTGAGTGAGCATTCACGTTTGAATGGAATTGAAAGTAAGTACATAGTTGTAAACAGTAAAAAGAATGAATGAATTTTAGTTCGAACATTGCGCGTACCGGGTTTTGGGCACGTGCTTGTGTAGACATTTGTTGGGAGTTCGCCTTCTATGCTTTCTTTCGTTCGCTGGGAAATAGTAACTTAAGATAAGGTTCAATTAAAACCAAACGACAAACAGCTTTCATAATTCTTTTATCTACACACAAACTATAAACATCCTCCTATATCTATCGGCAACCTCAAATCCCTTCTTAAAGAACATTATTTGTCTCTCCCCTAACCCTGATTGTATTTTTGGCTGACTGTTTATGTATCATTATATTTGTGTTTGTTTTATTTGTATATATGTATGATTGTGTATGTATGTTTATATATAGAGGTATTTATGTACGTTTATTTTTATAATTTATTGATTTTTGATTAATAATAATCTCTGCACCACCTACTGCATAATCTAGTTTTATCTCTTTCTCCGATACCCAAAGGTTGTCTGGAAGAGATCGCTCTTCAGCGATAAGACCGCCTGTTGTCTACCTCTACCTACATGTTATTGTATTGTTTCTCTCTCTAACTGCTTTGTTTGTGTGAGGTGTGCAATAAAGAGTATTTGTATTGTATTGTATTGTAAACCCGCTAAAATCTGTTCAGTAACTGCCAGTAATGACCAGCATTATATCAATAGGATTTATAAAAATAAATTACTTGTCTCTGGCCGTAGGTAATTTTGTACGTATTTTCATTAAGATATCGATATTGATAAAGTAATGATTTTAAAATTTCGAAGCGTGGCCCAGAGGTCAGAGCAAATCATGTCATGATCAACTAGATTTTGTTATGGCCATCTAGTTGGTCACGATTTGAAATCTAGTCGGCCATGGCGGTGCTTCGGCGTCGGGCTTCTAATAGACTCTCGTTCGTAAATCATATCTTGCCGTACTTGTGCCATAATGTACTATTACAGTATCTATTAAATATATCGTCGTCTAGTTACCATAACACAAGCCTAATTCAATTCAACTTTATTTATTAAAGATAACAAAGATCTCATTTTTTGTTAGTATGCACTGGAAAAAAAAAACTTAAAAAACCGGCCACGTGCGAGTCGGACTCGCGCACGTTCCGCACGCAAGGGTTCCGTACCATTATTTATTCAACATTAGACACATTATTGTAACATTTTTTTATATCGAGCAAAAAACAGCAAAAAAATCACGTTTGTTGTATGGGAGCCTTATATAATACTAAAAACAAAACAAAACTTATTTTGTTTTGTTTCTAGTATTTGTTGTTATAGCGGCAACAGAAGTACATAATCTGTGAACATTTCAACTCTCTAGCTATCATGGTTCTTGACATACAGCCTGGTGACAGACGGACGGACGGATGGACAGCGAAGTCTTAGTAATAGGGTCCCGTTTTTACCCGTTGGGTACGGAACCCGGGTTGATATGATTTAAATCAGTGATTTAAATCGTGATTTTAATCAAGGGATTTTTTCAAAAAAATCATTAAATTTTTACTACAACCAAATCGGGCCAAAATTGTTTAGGGAATTCCCCGGACCACTACGGCACGCACACATGTGCAAGCGAGTCATAGCGTAACAGTTTCGGGGAAACCCCGAAACTATAGTACGTGACGCATGGTACCGAAACGGTTCCAGGATTCCCCGAAACTAAAACACGAGACGCATTTCGCTTTTCAAAAAGACAAGAAATTGAAAAAATTGAAAAAATCTGATTTTAATCAAATAAATCCGATTTAAATCAAATGAATCGGATTATTATGATTTTTTTATAATAATCATGATTTTTATCAACCCTGTACGGAACCCTAAAAACTATGTTAGAACTTAAAAACTAAATTAGACTTTACTTGCTTAGTTATGTGCGCCAATATGGGGCAACGAACATGATCAGCAATCATTTTCAGAATGCTGTTTGGGCTTCTCCTCGTCCTGATCAGCAAAGACGCCGCCTGGTTGCGTATAATAGGCATGATGACTCCTGTTAAAATTGATAACATAGTGTTGCTAAATGGATAGTAAACCATCAAATTATTATAATAACATATAGATTTAAAAAAATAATTAATATCATAAAAGATATGAACCTTGAAAGTTTAGAAAAAAGTAGCATTTTTTATTATTGTTCTATTGTAAATTTAAAGCTACCAATAGAATCCTTACGCTTTTATAGAAACAAAATTGTATGACAACTATGGACCGAAACGCAGTATTTCGCGACCGAATCAGCAATTTACTTGATTTTCCCTACAATGATTAGTTCAAATACTAACGTGTGACGTCATACTTTTGAGTAATTCAGTATGAAGCGTTTTGGGCTGCCGCCAGCGAGGTCAATCTTTGTCTCAAATTTTTGGGTATTTATGTACTTTAATTGTAGTTGCTCCCAAACGAACATTTGTTCCTCTCCAAAAACTGGTTCGAATGGCATCGTCAAAATTTTTTAGTCATCGTGCCTATTGCTGCAAATCCATCGGCGTGCGCCTCTGCTAACATCGGGGAGGCGCTGCAAAACCTTGGTAGCCCAAGCAACATTCTGAAAGCGTTGTACTGTACTTTAAGGGCGTTGTATGATTGTTGGATTTATTGATCTTACTATGGGATTAGTGCGATTTGTGTAATATTGTCCCCTTATATTTATTTTATTTACCCACGCTGCGCCTTCCGGTACGTGGTCGCTACTCGAGAACATTTCCGCCCCAACGGTCATCGGTTCTACGTTCAATGTGCCCCGTCCACTGTCACTTAAGTTTAGCGATTCGGAGGGTTATATCGCGATATCGGTTACCTCGTTTCTGATGCGATCACGCAGAGATACTCCCAGCATAGCCCTCTCCATTGCCCTTTGGATGACTTTGAGCCTTCTTATAAGGCCCATAGTAAGCGACCACGTTTCCGTGCCATACGTCATCACTGGCAACGCATAAGGTGGACTGATGACCTAGTAAAGGTCGCTGGAGTCCGCTGGATGCGGGTGGCGCAGGACCGGTCATTGTGTCACTCTTTGGGGGAGGCCTATGCCCAGCAGTGGACGTCTTTCGGCTGACATGATGATTTTATTTACAGAAAACGGTCAACGTACGGCACCCACGTGCGCATCCAGCACCCCAACGAGAACAAGTCGTGCGACGTGTGCGGGGAGACGTTCCTCGGCGCTCTCGGGCTAGCGCTGCACAAGAAGAAGTCGCACCGGCAGGTAAACATTACATTATAGTACATTGTGTCTCAAGTACGGCACCCACGTGCGCATCCAGCACCCCAACGAGAACAAGTCGTGCGACGTGTGCGGGGAGACGTTCCTCGGCGCTCTCGGGCTAGCGCTGCACAAGAAGAAGTCGCACCGGCAGGTAAACATTACATTATAGTACATTGTGTCTCAAGTACGGCACCCACGTGCGCATCCAGCACCCCAACGAGAACAAGTCGTGCGACGTGTGCGGGGAGACGTTCCTCGGCGCTCTCGGGCTAGCGCTGCACAAGAAGAAGTCGCACCGGCAGGTAAACATTACATTATAGTACATTGTGTCTCAAGTACGGCACCCACGTGCGCATCCAGCACCCCAACGAGAACAAGTCGTGCGACGTGTGCGGGGAGACGTTCCTCGGCGCTCTCGGGCTAGCGCTGCACAAGAAAAAGTCGCACCGGCAGGTAAACATTACATTATAGTACATTGTGTCTCAAGTACGGCACCCACGTGCGCATCCAGCACCCCAACGAGAACAAGTCGTGCGACGTGTGCGGGGAGACGTTCCTCGGCGCTCTCGGGCTAGCGCTGCACAAGAAGAAGTCGCACCGGCAGGTAAACATTACATTATAGTACATTGTGTCTCAAGTACGGCACCCACGTGCGCATCCAGCACCCCAACGAGAACAAGTCGTGCGACGTGTGCGGGGAGACGTTCCTCGGCGCTCTCGGGCTAGCGCTGCACAAGAAGAAGTCGCACCGGCAGGTAAACATTACATTATAGTACATTGTGTCTCAAGTACGGCACCCACGTGCGCATCCAGCACCCCAACGAGAACAAGTCGTGCGACGTGTGCGGGGAGACGTTCCTCGGCGCTCTCGGGCTAGCGCTGCACAAGAAAAAGTCGCACCGGCAGGTAAACATTAGGTTATAGTACATTGTGTCTCAAGTACGGCACCCACGTGCGCATCCAGCACGTCCGGGGTCCAGCATGTGCGGGGAGACGTTCCAGGGGGCACACACGCACACACACACACACACACACACGCACGCACACGCACACGCACACGCACACGCACACGCACACGCACCCACACACGCACACACACACACACACACGTCACTGTGTCTAAACTGTAGTGTGTCATCCTCGGGCAAATCCTCCAACTTATAGACCGATTCCCACCAAGAGCCATGTCCAAGCGAGGGGAAAGTTGCTTAGCCAATCAGAGCAGAGCCATCACCCCATCGCTTGCGTTTCCAGTTAACCAACGTTACAATATTAATCAAGAACCAATCAGATTAAAGAATCAACGGAACTGCCATACAGGTTAGCCAACTTAAATCAAAATGAAGTTGCCATTTAAATAAAGATACCATTATAAGAATAAGAAATTGCCAGTAACAAAATTGAACGAATGGCGACAAATTTCAAATGGTGTCACTACCTGTTGACAACTATTGAAATTAAACTAATTGTTGACATACGGATAACCGCCTATGAATAAGAGATAAATCATTTTGAACTGATGGCGTTCCCATCACACTCCGACATGTATATTTATATGTATACATACACAAAAAAGGGACCAGTCTGAAAATCAGCGCTGGATGTAAACATCCCATTCAGCAGAAGCTGAGACTGGTACCCGTTGCCCAGATATATCTAATCATGCTTAGTTAAAATTGTAGTTTTGTTTTTTCTCTTTTATTGATTTGTTTTTATGTTTGTAAAGTTGTGGCAATAAAACATTTTTTATTTTTATTTATTTTTATTTTCAAGAAAATATAATAAATAATAAGAAAAAAAAGAAGAAGTCGCACCGGCAGGTAAACATTACCGTTGGCTACTTTCCAAAAAAAGTTATTTAGTCCATCAATTAGATCGTTTAGGTCCACAGTTGTCATACAATTTTGTTTCTATAAAAGCGTTAGGATTCCATTGGTTTAAATTTACACTTGAACATTAAAAAAAATTTTTTTCTAAACTTTCAAGCTTCATATTTTTTTATGATATTAACTATATTTTTTAATTTATACTTTATTGCTATAATTTTATGGTTTACTATCAATTTAGCAACACTATGTTATCAATTTTAACATGAGTCATCATGCCTATTGTTCGCGTAACAAAACACGTCCACGTGATCGGTACTGACACGTGTATGTGATACGGTCACGGGATAATGTTCGGAAAATTGTCACAAGTGTGGACCCACCTTTAATGTGAATGTACGTTGTAGGCAGTGGAGGCCGGGACGGCGCAATGCGGGCAGTGCGGCGTTCGGTTCGAGAGCGAATATGCGCGCGAGCGGCACGTCGCGCTCGCCGTCAAGGGCTGCCAGCACACCAGGTTCGTACCGGAGCAATGTAAGGCTTTGTTGACATTTTTAACCCCTTTTTTACCAGTCCTATGTATGTATGTTGCGTCCACCTCAAGGTACAATACTCGACATGGGTCAAACTTAAATTATCCGAAAACAACATCTGCGCTTGTCAATAAAAACATTATATTCATGTGCACAAAAATTTATAACTACCTACCTAAAGAGATAAAGGAACTAGACTTGCCCCAGTTTAAAAGTAAATTACATGCCTGGTGTCTTGGCAAAATGTATTACGGGACACTTTGTATTTAAGACCCGTGACCTAATAATTAATGTTTAAAGTTTAATTTTAAGTGGGTATTTAGATGTAAGATACTATAGATTTGTATGTCTGTGCCTCAGGCTGAAAATGGAGACGCCAAAATAAGTGATAAGACCTTTTATGTACACCCATTTTCTACAAATAAAATATTCTATTCTATGTTTGTTCCTTTGTGGCACTCTAGAGATCAAACGCATGGGTCATTTTGACAACATTTCATTTTTTCATAGCGGGTCAAACTAAAAACCATTCAGAGATTTGGGCTTGAAGATTGATTATAAAAAATAATAGATTTTTATATTCGCTAGTTCTTGAGAAAACTGGAAATTACTTTGAAGAAGCCATTTAAAGGCTGAATGCGGATATTCCATAGCTGTGCTTATGCATCTTGTAAGAAAAAAAAATGTTGTGACATTGACAGTTATTTGACTCCTTCTATCTTGTCAATGTCAAATGTCACTGTCACAGACACAGCATGCTTTTTACTTTTTAATTCGATAAATTGACCACAGTACTAATCTTATTCATCCTTTAAATGTACTTATGCCCTTTTCGAACGTGGTAGTTTAAGACACCCAAATTAAGGAGGTTTAACTAAAAATAAAATGGAAAGAAAAAATACGTGTGCCTCCTAACTTTTCAAATACTATTAAATGCCTAAACACAATTAAGGAGTCAGAAAAATGAAATGTTGTTCGGTGGGAACCTGTTATTGGCTTTTTGTATTCTATCTACAGCCTTGGAAAAAAATATTGAGCACCCATGCGTTTTTCATACGTACTAACTCAAACTTGAAAAGGTGCATTTATATATTTTTCATCACACTTGCTCGAAAATGGTGTTATTATACGCAAGCGTACTGAGCTGTAATGGGCTATATTACGCCCATGGGCGTTATGGTTTTTTTTTTAAATAATAGAACCCTCTGATTGGCTTAAGCAAATCTGGTTGCTGTGTGATTGGTTGAATAAAAAAATCTAGTTGGTCACGACGCCCCGCCCCGCAAGAATACTGCTCTGTGATTGGTTGAAATATTGAACTGCGCGCTCTACTAGCACTGATCTGGAAGTGAAGTTGTCAATTTTTGATTGGTGCTGCTGTATGAAACATACATTTTTCTGTCTTTTGTTGTTATTTATTTCCTCGCAAATGTGATGAAAAACATTGTGTATAACACGGGCGTAAGAATATTGCAAACTCGAGTCATCAAAAGCCCTCCGCCTTCGGCGTCGGGCTTCTGATACACTCTCGTTAGCAATATTCCACTTACGGCCCTCGTTAAACAATGTACTATTTTCTACTCCTGTACTTTTATCTGTCATTTACATAGTCACGAACACTAATATAAAGACATACAAAATTAGTTTGCAGAAAAGTCTATACTCTATTCCCCATAACAGTACGGCACAGCCGTGCTGTTATGTGGCCAAAACGATACGCTTAGCAGCCATACGCTTCTAAACCTATACATTAGGTACTACCAACTTAACAAACCACTGAATGTTTTTACTTTTTAGAATTTTTTTAACTATAGGCATTGCTGCCAACTTAGGAAAAACCTTATTCTTAATATGGCAGTACTGGCAAGTTGACATCAATTAAAAACAAAGTTAACTATAGACATCCATTTGTCTCATTTTCATGTTTCCCGAATTCCCGGTTATTTTATAAATTGTTGTTTGACTTTGCGGCCTTTGTGGTTGCTATAAAATAGTTTGTTTTACTCAAAAGTAATAAAAATGGATGAAGATGAAAATATTGCTTCAAAACCAGAAGAAATACACTGGCAGCCCACAAGCAGTGATCGAAAATTTGTTGCCTACTAAATCTCGGCACCTATACGACAAAGTTTAAGAAAAGTTTATTCTTTGTTTAATATTGCATTTTATTTCATAGTAGCTAGTCGTAGAAAAAGTATTGTATGCAACGTTGTATAACTACGTCAAAAAACGCTCGTGGCGTCTTTCTTTACAATGTTCGCCTTCGGCTCACATCGTAACCCACGCCACTCGCCTTTTTTGACCTCTCTTATACAACTGTTGCATAAAATACTATTATATTTTTCACTTCTCATGCTCGAAAAGTGCGTCATATTAGGCTTAGTAAGCGGGGCTAAAGTAGTACATTTTAGCCCCTAGGGAAAATATGTATACATATTTATGATTTTTATTATATTGTATTTATTATTACTAAGACTTCGCTGTCCGTCTGTCTGTCACCAGGCTGTATCTCAAGAACCGTGATAGCTAGAGAGTTGAAATTTTCACAGATTATACAGAGACAACAGAAATAGTTGCCGGTATAACAACAATTACTAAAAAACCGGCCAAGTGCGAGTCGGACTGGGGCTCCCATAGAACAGACATGATTTTTTTGCCGTTTTATAGATAATGGTACGGAACCCTTCGTGCGCGAGTCCGACTCGCACTTGGCTGGTTTTTTTTTAAACATTTAATTTGACCAATCTTCACTTCACTGTATTAAATTCACCAATCACAACTCTTTCAAAAAACATTTGTATTTGCTATCAATTAACCAGATTACTGCTAATTTAAAAACAACCAATCAGAAAACAAGATTAATTTCAAATATATCAGGTGTTTTTTAGTCTCTAATTCACAACAATTAAAACAAAAAAAACGCCACTGGCCGTCAACGACGCGCCTGTAGACGGTCAGGCGGCCAATACACGGTGATTAAATACTGATGATCCACCATAGCTCTCTCTATCTATTACATACAATGAGAAAGAGACAGCGCGTGGATCGCGTGATAATACTTCACCGTGTATTGGATACCTCAGATGCCTTTTTTTGTGGTGTCAATATTTTGTATCTGTGTCAAAGCAGTTTATTAAAAAAGTATGCCGCCAAATTAAATAATCTTTTCGCCGTGGAATTTATTATAAATTGTGGATTGATAATCTTTGTTTTTACTACTTTCTCGCAGTGAAAGTGAAAAGTAGAGTGTATAACTCTGGTCTAAAAGCCATATTACCCCTCGAACTATTGCGGTGTGTGTACGCACGAGTAAACACTTGACCTTAATTCACTCTATCTAATGTATAAGTTAATGATCCGTATTTGATAGCTTGCAGCTGCAACCCGCGTTACAGTGCATGCACACGGCCACTGATGAAATCCCTTTATAAACCCATGTATTTCCAAATAAAGTATACATTCATCTCCCGACTTTCGTCTATATTATTTCACTCCATATCGAACCTCACTTAATAACCATCTCGTGGTAAAATGGCTTATTTTAGCCCCTTGTCGTACAATCTACTTATTACGTCTTCGTGCATTTATGAAATTGAAAAATAATACTTTATCCATAAGTTACAAACGTGGGGTGCTCAATTCTTTTGGCCAAGGCTGTATATAATAATCGGAAGTCCAAAATAGTTCTGGACAGAAGTGGTGTTGGTTCGTTTTTGGATCAAATCACTTAAGGTACCAATTACCAATACGGCTCTCACTGGGCATATGAAGGTACATACAATTTTGCAATCAAGGGGCATATATGTATGGGTTAATGTGAGTTTTGTGCAGCGCGTGCGCGCGGTGCGGCGAGAACTTCGCGGGCGAGGAGGCGCTGCAGGCGCACGCGCGCGAGAGACACCAGCAACGCGAGACGCAGTGCTTGGAGGTAAAGGGGTCACCAGTACCAGTAGTATTGGTTAATGTGAGTTTTGTGCAGCGCGTGCGCGCGGTGCGGCGAGAACTTCGCGGGCGAGGAGGCGCTGCAGGCGCACGCGCGCGAGAGACACCAGCAACGCGAGACGCAGTGCTTGGAGGTAAAGGGGTCACCAGTACCAGTAGTATTGGTTAATGTGAGTTTTGTGCAGCGCGTGCGCGCGGTGCGGCGAGAACTTCGCGGGCGAGGAGGCGCTGCAGGCGCACGCGCGCGAGAGACACCAGCAACGCGAGACGCAGTGCTTGGAGGTAAAGGGGTCACCAGTACCAGTAGTATTGGTTAATGTGAGTTTTGTGCAGCGCGTGCGCGCGGTGCGGCGAGAACTTCGCGGGCGAGGAGGCGCTGCAGGCGCACGCGCGCGAGAGACACCAGCAACGCGAGACGCAGTGCTTGGAGGTAAAGGGGTCACCAGTACCAGTAGTATTGGTTAATGTGAGTTTTGTGCAGCGCGTGCGCGCGGTGCGGCGAGAACTTCGCGGGCGAGGAGGCGCTGCAGGCGCACGCGCGCGAGAGACACCAGCAACGCGAGACGCAGTGCTTGGAGGTAAAGGGGTCACCAGTACCAGTAGTATTGGTTAATGTGAGTTTTGTGCAGCGCGTGCGCGCGGTGCGGCGAGAACTTCGCGGGCGAGGAGGCGCTGCAGGCGCACGCGCGCGAGAGACACCAGCAACGCGAGACGCAGTGCTTGGAGGTAAAGGGGTCACCAGTACCAGTAGTATTGGTTAATGTGAGTTTTGTGCAGCGCGTGCGCGCGGTGCGGCGAGAACTTCGCGGGCGAGGAGGCGCTGCAGGCGCACGCGCGCGAGAGACACCAGCAACGCGAGACGCAGTGCTTGGAGGTAAAGGGGTCACCAGTACCAGTAGTATTGGTTAATGTGAGTTTTGTGCAGCGCGTGCGCGCGGTGCGGCGAGAACTTCGCGGGCGAGGAGGCGCTGCAGGCGCACGCGCGCGAGAGACACCAGCAACGCGAGACGCAGTGCTTGGAGGTAAAGGGGTCACCAGTACCAGTAGTATTGGTTAATGTGAGTTTTGTGCAGCGCGTGCGCGCGGTGCGGCGAGAACTTCGCGGGCGAGGAGGCGCTGCAGGCGCACGCGCGCGAGAGACACCAGCAACGCGAGACGCAGTGCTTGGAGGTAAAGGGGTCACCAGTACCAGTAGTATTGGTTAATGTGAGTTTTGTGCAGCGCGTGCGCGCGGTGCGGCGAGAACTTCGCGGGCGAGGAGGCGCTGCAGGCGCACGCGCGCGAGAGACACCAGCAACGCGAGACGCAGTGCTTGGAGGTAAAGGGGTCACCAGTACCAGTAGTATTGGTTAATGTGAGTTTTGTGCAGCGCGTGCGCGCGGTGCGGCGAGAACTTCGCGGGCGAGGAGGCGCTGCAGGCGCACGCGCGCGAGAGACACCAGCAACGCGAGACGCAGTGCTTGGAGGTAAAGGGGTCACCAGTACCAGTAGTATTGGTTAATGTGAGTTTTGTGCAGCGCGTGCGCGCGGTGCGGCGAGAACTTCGCGGGCGAGGAGGCGCTGCAGGCGCACGCGCGCGAGAGACACCAGCAACGCGAGACGCAGTGCTTGGAGGTAAAGGGGTCACCAGTACCAGTAGTATTGGTTAATGTGAGTTTTGTGCAGCGCGTGCGCGCGGTGCGGCGAGAACTTCGCGGGCGAGGAGGCGCTGCAGGCGCACGCGCGCGAGAGACACCAGCAACGCGAGACGCAGTGCTTGGAGGTAAAGGGGTCACCAGTACCAGTAGTATTGGTTAATGTGAGTTTTGTGCAGCGCGTGCGCGCGGTGCGGCGAGAACTTCGCGGGCGAGGAGGCGCTGCAGGCGCACGCGCGCGAGAGACACCAGCAACGCGAGACGCAGTGCTTGGAGGTAAAGGGGTCACCAGTACCAGTAGTATTGGTTAATGTGAGTTTTGTGCAGCGCGTGCGCGCGGTGCGGCGAGAACTTCGCGGGCGAGGAGGCGCTGCAGGCGCACGCGCGCGAGAGACACCAGCAACGCGAGACGCAGTGCTTGGAGGTAAAGGGGTCACCAGTACCAGTAGTATTGGTTAATGTGAGTTTTGTGCAGCGCGTGCGCGCGGTGCGGCGAGAACTTCGCGGGCGAGGAGGCGCTGCAGGCGCACGCGCGCGAGAGACACCAGCAACGCGAGACGCAGTGCTTGGAGGTAAAGGGGTCACCAGTACCAGTAGTATTGGTTAATGTGAGTTTTGTGCAGCGCGTGCGCGCGGTGCGGCGAGAACTTCGCGGGCGAGGAGGCGCTGCAGGCGCACGCGCGCGAGAGACACCAGCAACGCGAGACGCAGTGCTTGGAGGTAAAGGGGTCACCAGTACCAGTAGTATTGGTTAATGTGAGTTTTGTGCAGCGCGTGCGCGCGGTGCGGCGAGAACTTCGCGGGCGAGGAGGCGCTGCAGGCGCACGCGCGCGAGAGACACCAGCAACGCGAGACGCAGTGCTTGGAGGTAAAGGGGTCACCAGTACCAGTAGTATTGGTTAATGTGAGTTTTGTGCAGCGCGTGCGCGCGGTGCGGCGAGAACTTCGCGGGCGAGGAGGCGCTGCAGGCGCACGCGCGCGAGAGACACCAGCAACGCGAGACGCAGTGCTTGGAGGTAAAGGGGTCACCAGTACCAGTAGTATTGGTTAATGTGAGTTTTGTGCAGCGCGTGCGCGCGGTGCGGCGAGAACTTCGCGGGCGAGGAGGCGCTGCAGGCGCACGCGCGCGAGAGACACCAGCAACGCGAGACGCAGTGCTTGGAGGTAAAGGGGTCACCAGTACCAGTAGTATTGGTTAATGTGAGTTTTGTGCAGCGCGTGCGCGCGGTGCGGCGAGAACTTCGCGGGCGAGGAGGCGCTGCAGGCGCACGCGCGCGAGAGACACCAGCAACGCGAGACGCAGTGCTTGGAGGTAAAGGGGTCACCAGTACCAGTAGTATTGGTTAATGTGAGTTTTGTGCAGCGCGTGCGCGCGGTGCGGCGAGAACTTCGCGGGCGAGGAGGCGCTGCAGGCGCACGCGCGCGAGAGACACCAGCAACGCGAGACGCAGTGCTTGGAGGTAAAGGGGTCACCAGTACCAGTAGTATTGGTTAATGTGAGTTTTGTGCAGCGCGTGCGCGCGGTGCGGCGAGAACTTCGCGGGCGAGGAGGCGCTGCAGGCGCACGCGCGCGAGAGACACCAGCAACGCGAGACGCAGTGCTTGGAGGTAAAGGGGTCACCAGTACCAGTAGTATTGGTTAATGTGAGTTTTGTGCAGCGCGTGCGCGCGGTGCGGCGAGAACTTCGCGGGCGAGGAGGCGCTGCAGGCGCACGCGCGCGAGAGACACCAGCAACGCGAGACGCAGTGCTTGGAGGTAAAGGGGTCACCAGTACCAGTAGTATTGGTTAATGTGAGTTTTGTGCAGCGCGTGCGCGCGGTGCGGCGAGAACTTCGCGGGCGAGGAGGCGCTGCAGGCGCACGCGCGCGAGAGACACCAGCAACGCGAGACGCAGTGCTTGGAGGTAAAGGGGTCACCAGTACCAGTAGTATTGGTTAATGTGAGTTTTGTGCAGCGCGTGCGCGCGGTGCGGCGAGAACTTCGCGGGCGAGGAGGCGCTGCAGGCGCACGCGCGCGAGAGACACCAGCAACGCGAGACGCAGTGCTTGGAGGTAAAGGGGTCACCAGTACCAGTAGTATTGGTTAATGTGAGTTTTGTGCAGCGCGTGCGCGCGGTGCGGCGAGAACTTCGCGGGCGAGGAGGCGCTGCAGGCGCACGCGCGCGAGAGACACCAGCAACGCGAGACGCAGTGCTTGGAGGTAAAGGGGTCACCAGTACCAGTAGTATTGGTTAATGTGAGTTTTGTGCAGCGCGTGCGCGCGGTGCGGCGAGAACTTCGCGGGCGAGGAGGCGCTGCAGGCGCACGCGCGCGAGAGACACCAGCAACGCGAGACGCAGTGCTTGGAGGTAAAGGGGTCACCAGTACCAGTAGTATTGGTTAATGTGAGTTTTGTGCAGCGCGTGCGCGCGGTGCGGCGAGAACTTCGCGGGCGAGGAGGCGCTGCAGGCGCACGCGCGCGAGAGACACCAGCAACGCGAGACGCAGTGCTTGGAGGTAAAGGGGTCACCAGTACCAGTAGTATTGGTTAATGTGAGTTTTGTGCAGCGCGTGCGCGCGGTGCGGCGAGAACTTCGCGGGCGAGGAGGCGCTGCAGGCGCACGCGCGCGAGAGACACCAGCAACGCGAGACGCAGTGCTTGGAGGTAAAGGGGTCACCAGTACCAGTAGTATTGGTTAATGTGAGTTTTGTGCAGCGCGTGCGCGCGGTGCGGCGAGAACTTCGCGGGCGAGGAGGCGCTGCAGGCGCACGCGCGCGAGAGACACCAGCAACGCGAGACGCAGTGCTTGGAGGTAAAGGGGTCACCAGTACCAGTAGTATTGGTTAATGTGAGTTTTGTGCAGCGCGTGCGCGCGGTGCGGCGAGAACTTCGCGGGCGAGGAGGCGCTGCAGGCGCACGCGCGCGAGAGACACCAGCAACGCGAGACGCAGTGCTTGGAGGTAAAGGGGTCACCAGTACCAGTAGTATTGGTTAATGTGAGTTTTGTGCAGCGCGTGCGCGCGGTGCGGCGAGAACTTCGCGGGCGAGGAGGCGCTGCAGGCGCACGCGCGCGAGAGACACCAGCAACGCGAGACGCAGTGCTTGGAGGTAAAGGGGTCACCAGTACCAGTAGTATTGGTTAATGTGAGTTTTGTGCAGCGCGTGCGCGCGGTGCGGCGAGAACTTCGCGGGCGAGGAGGCGCTGCAGGCGCACGCGCGCGAGAGACACCAGCAACGCGAGACGCAGTGCTTGGAGGTAAAGGGGTCACCAGTACCAGTAGTATTGGTTAATGTGAGTTTTGTGCAGCGCGTGCGCGCGGTGCGGCGAGAACTTCGCGGGCGAGGAGGCGCTGCAGGCGCACGCGCGCGAGAGACACCAGCAACGCGAGACGCAGTGCTTGGAGGTAAAGGGGTCACCAGTACCAGTAGTATTGGTTAATGTGAGTTTTGTGCAGCGCGTGCGCGCGGTGCGGCGAGAACTTCGCGGGCGAGGAGGCGCTGCAGGCGCACGCGCGCGAGAGACACCAGCAACGCGAGACGCAGTGCTTGGAGGTAAAGGGGTCACCAGTACCAGTAGTATTGGTTAATGTGAGTTTTGTGCAGCGCGTGCGCGCGGTGCGGCGAGAACTTCGCGGGCGAGGAGGCGCTGCAGGCGCACGCGCGCGAGAGACACCAGCAACGCGAGACGCAGTGCTTGGAGGTAAAGGGGTCACCAGTACCAGTAGTATTGGTTAATGTGAGTTTTGTGCAGCGCGTGCGCGCGGTGCGGCGAGAACTTCGCGGGCGAGGAGGCGCTGCAGGCGCACGCGCGCGAGAGACACCAGCAACGCGAGACGCAGTGCTTGGAGGTAAAGGGGTCACCAGTACCAGTAGTATTGGTTAATGTGAGTTTTGTGCAGCGCGTGCGCGCGGTGCGGCGAGAACTTCGCGGGCGAGGAGGCGCTGCAGGCGCACGCGCGCGAGAGACACCAGCAACGCGAGACGCAGTGCTTGGAGGTAAAGGGGTCACCAGTACCAGTAGTATTGGTTAATGTGAGTTTTGTGCAGCGCGTGCGCGCGGTGCGGCGAGAACTTCGCGGGCGAGGAGGCGCTGCAGGCGCACGCGCGCGAGAGACACCAGCAACGCGAGACGCAGTGCTTGGAGGTAAAGGGGTCACCAGTACCAGTAGTATTGGTTAATGTGAGTTTTGTGCAGCGCGTGCGCGCGGTGCGGCGAGAACTTCGCGGGCGAGGAGGCGCTGCAGGCGCACGCGCGCGAGAGACACCAGCAACGCGAGACGCAGTGCTTGGAGGTAAAGGGGTCACCAGTACCAGTAGTATTGGTTAATGTGAGTTTTGTGCAGCGCGTGCGCGCGGTGCGGCGAGAACTTCGCGGGCGAGGAGGCGCTGCAGGCGCACGCGCGCGAGAGACACCAGCAACGCGAGACGCAGTGCTTGGAGGTAAAGGGGTCACCAGTACCAGTAGTATTGGTTAATGTGAGTTTTGTGCAGCGCGTAAATAATCCCAAATATGTAAATATCGTTTTCTTTGTGCAGTGTGACATGACGTTCGCAAGCGAGGCGTCCCGCAGTGTGCACTACGAGCGGGTGCACCTCAAGGTGAAGGTGCGCCGCTGCCTGCCCAAATCGGGCCGCAAGTACGACCGCTACGGGGACCATTTCATGTGCGAGATGTGTGGGAAAAAGTGCCAGGTCAGTGCTGACATCCTGGTCTAGGCACCTACATATGTAACGAGCCGACGCAGAGATGGGCATTAATCAATATTTTTTTTAATCTACTAATTAATCTATTGAATCAGGCGTTACTTTGCGGAAATTCATGATATATCAGCATCCAGCCAGCATCTCCTGATGATGCCTCGTAGAGAGGCGAAACACGTGTCGAGGTTTTTTCATTATTGGTGGTGGTTTGCTGTAATTATTTGCATGTTTATACGCAATTAGTTACATTTGATCTCCGCTGATCGACCTGCACGTTTTTTAGCGGAATAGCAAAGGAATATTGTTCTCGTAATACTAATTAATCGATTAAACAATTAATGGTCACAAAATTAATCGCGATTAATTTAATCAAGATTAAATGAATCGTCGCAGACTTCGATTGACGATTGATCAATCGTCATTTTAATCGAGTAAATTTGTTCTTATGACGTTATCATTTGTTACAGAATAACATCGCCCTGAAGTACCACATCCGCTCCCATACTGGTGAGAAACCGCACGCGTGTCCGCACTGCCCGAAGCACTACTCCACGCCCGTGGCTCTTCAGGTACACACTAACACTAATACTTACACTGACCGCACTGTCCGAAGCACTGCTCCACACCCGTCACTCTGCGGGTACGCACAAACACTAATACTTACATTGACACTGACACTTATAGTGACACTTACAATGGCACTGACACTGCGCGCACTGCCCGCCCTCCACGCCCGTCGCTGTGTAGGCACGCAGACACTAATACTTACATTTACATTGGTACTGACACTCACACTTAACTGTTCCTGTCACTCACATTGACTCTGATACTGACGTATCCTCACGCTCACTCATTAGTTAACAACGGTTTAACGTTACGTGGTAACGTTTCGTCTGTGTGTAATTGTTTGTCACGAATAAATGTTTGAGTTTAGAACTTAAGTAATGGCTTTAAATTAATCTGAGTAAAACAAACTACGGGATCGTGTAACAAATATATACATATTACCTATACAACATTAAAATAAAATAAAATAATAACCCTCAATTAAATATTTCACCAAATTCATCAACAAAATCATAAAACACATCATTAAAATATTTAACAAGCCTTTAAAATTATAAAGACTTCTGTGAGATTATGGATTTGTAAGTTCGTATATAAGGGGTAATCTCGAGAACCACAAAATTCTTGCACCAGTATACAGAATGAACTTTCAAGATGGACGTAGGCTATATTTTATCCTGCGGCTTTGCCTCGATTTTCTGTAATACGCGGGCGGAACTGCGCGGGCAGCAAGTAAAGTCTGTACGCGAAAACATCTTGGGATACCTGATCTAGTATATTTTTCTACCAACTGTTTATTAAGAAACAGCACATTTTAATCAATATTAGACATACTGACATTACACTAGGAGACCATTTTTTTATTTTTCTAGTTTCTGACATTTTATTACATTTTATTTTGTTTATTAACATCAATATTGTTTTAAATTGCTTTTTATGTCTGTCCGTGTTAATTATTTTTGTTACAAATTTATTGAATGTGACGAGCTTTATGTGAATTCATTTTATTTATATACAAAGAAAATTTGTAAAATATAATGTCAATTTTCAATAAGCAATAAAATAATCTAATCTAGACATAATACTATAAAATAAAAATACAATCATATCAAAATGTATGAGCATGTATGAGTTTTTGCGTTTTACATTCCAACTTACTTATTATTTTTTGTACAGCAAATTCTGACAGATCTGATTCTGATTCTCTAATTATTGATATATTAGGTTTTTGTACAGTCGAGTTTTCCAATATCTATGCAGACAACCTTTCAAAAATATCTACACATGCGTCTTATGTCAGTAACAATAAAGACTGAGTATAGATATTTTCCAGCGACCAGGTCATCAGTCCACCTTGTGGGGGGTCTAACCACGCTGCGCCTTCCGGTACGTGGTCGCCACTCGAGAACCTTTCCGCCCCAATGGCCATCAGTTCTACGTGCAATGTGCGCCGCCCACTGACACTTAGTTTAGCGATTCGGAGGGCTATATCGGTTACCTTGGTTCTGCTGCGGATAGCCTCATTTCTGATGCGATCACGCAGAGATACTCCCAGCATAGCCCTCTCCATTGCCCTTTGGGTGACTTTGAGCCTTCTTATGAGGCCCATAGTAAGCGACCACGTTTCCGTGCCATACGTCATCACTGGCAACACACACTGGTCAAATACTCGTCTTAAGACACTGCGGAATATTGGACGAAAAGATGTGCCGTAGCTTCCCGAATGCTGCGCAGCTGAGTCGGATTCGACGATTGACCTCTTTCTCGAAGTTGGACCTACCTAATTGGACAGTCTGCTGCGCTGTCCGCTGGATGCGGGTGGCGCAGGACCGGTCATTGTGGCACTCTTTGGGGGCCGCCTATGTCCAGCAGTGGACGTCTTTCGGCTGATATGATGATGATGATGATGATAGATATTTTTGAAAGGTTGTCTGTATAGATATTTGAGAACTCGACTGTAAGATGTTGGATGAGATTCTGTAGCTATGCTTTATTAAATTGTCTTTTCACATTAAGTAACATTTTATAATTGACTTCTGTTTGGGGCAGTTAAAAGATATTTGGGTCGTTCTTCTTTTCGAGCGACAATAGCCTGTCCTTCGTCTTATTACGGCATGTCATTTGAGTAATGATGTTTACGGTTTTATAATGTTCGAATGAACGTCCATATTATTTTATTAATTTGTGATATTTAATATTTCACTTTCTCTAACTAGCATTTTTATAGGGTGTGTAATGATCGGTATAAAAACAAATAATATAATTTCAAAGGGTAGAATCATTCATTGTACATAATAAACGTTTGGTATAATATCAAAATATATATTGTTATTTAGTATAACTATCATTCGGTATAACGCTTATTTCTTATAACCATCATAGAGTATAATTCTTATTTGATATACATCTCATATTGTATAATGATCAAGCGGTATAATTCTATGTGCAAATTGCGTTTTATTTACCTAAGCTAAACTACTTTTTTCCGTTCTAACCTAACGTAAACCTAACCCAACCGCCAGCGTGTCGACGTCACCCCGCTTCGCGGGGTGCCTATTTCCGCTCTAAGGGACACAAGTGAACCCTAACCTAACCCACCCAATAGTACAATTGTTGCGAGTGGTTTTTTTACTGCGGGGGGCTTTGCCCCCGAGCCCCCCTCGTGGGGGGCGAAGCCCCCCCTTTTTCTGTACCCTCGTACCCTGGCTTGATTATATCAACTGTACATTAGACGGAATGAGCATTATATCCAATGTTCAATATAGCAAATATGCATTATACTTAATGTATGTTATACAAAATATTATTATATCAAATGATCGTTATATAAAATGATAATTATACCATATGCAAATATATTAAGTGTTGTTATACAACTCGAGAATTATATCAGATGAGCGTTATTGCGAGTATTATTATATCAAAAATATTTATAGCCATCGTTACGCACCCATTTTTATAATGATATTTTTTTTCGTAGAATGCCGTGACAGAGTGGTAAACCAAAATGTGGTCCCCACTGAAATAGTCCACTTTGTCACATGTTTTTTTTTAGAAACCGACCGTAAATAAATATTTATATTGGCCAGAAAGGAAACTTTAATTAGTTCTAATGAAGAATCCTATGCATAATTTTTTTTTTAATCGCACTTCAAAACCACAATTTTCGATAGTTCAAAAACCAAAAAAACAGAAAAACCTCGGTTCATTGTCGGTCAAAAAGAAGAACGACCCATTTACCACATCAGTCCATTTTCTTTTTGGCTGATATTTGTTAAATAAATGTTGGGCTCTGGCCGTAAAAGTACAATTTTGTGGCCTTGTCCAGTGAAGGTTGTTTTTGTTTCCCTTGGCCAGTAACGCTTGTTTTTCTGCGCAGTACCACATCAGGTCCCACACGGGCGACAAGCCGCTGGCCTGCCCCCACTGTCCCCTGCGTTACGCGACACACAAAGGATTGCAGGTACATCCCATCGCTCGGCTCGCGCGCTGTACGGTCGCGGTTCTTCCTAACCAGGGAGCGAAACTTTGGTGCCGGTGACGTCATTATGACGCAAAGTCGCATATTAGGGTGTTTTTTTTAAAACAACATTGCAACACCTCAACGATTCTTAACAATGTAATGATGGTAATATAAATATTAATGTTTAGTTATAAAAATGTTTGATATTTATACGTACATTTCACACGTACATTCAGCACAATATAATAAAAAAAACGAAAAAACTTCTGCAAATACGGCTGCATGGACTCCATTCCATAGCGACTTCGCTCAAGCGAAACAATAATACTTCGATAATATTTAGAATTTACAAATAAAAAAAATATTAAACGGAAATTGGGTGTTGTTTTCAACAATCTTGTTTTTAACACGACAAAGAGAAGGTGCCAATAAGTTGTTATTTGATTAGGTATCTATAATCTAGATATAACACTCTGTATGTAGCTTGACGTCATACGTCTGTTATCGGCATCATAGTTTCGCTCCCTGTTCCTAACACTCCTCCTCGCTTCGCTCGTCTTTTTTTTGCCTAAGCAAATCATTTGCTTTATAATTACTTGCGATATAAGTTTATTGCGATAAAAGTGCGAAGTGAAGTAAGGCCAACAATTTGTTTGTCAAATTAAACTACTGCGAAAAGTCGGTTGCGAAGTGAAAGGCGAAACATACTTCGCCAAAAATACAAACAGTGGCATATGTCACGCGGGTTATAATTTCGAATCGATCTATACCTCATTCATCAAAATCGGTTCAGTATCTTAAATGCTACGGAGGAACACACGTAAATACAAGCATAGACTGTTATAATTGGGTTGTGTCCTCATGTTAAAATTGATAGCGCAGTGTTGCTAAATTGATAGTAAACCTTCAAATAAATGCAATTAAGTATAAATTACGAAATATAATTAAAATCATAAAAAGATATGGCCCTTGAAAGTTTACAAAAAATATGCATTTTTTTTATTGTCCAAAAGTAAATTTAAAGCTACCAATAGAATCCTTACGCTTTTATAGAAACAATATTGTATGACAACTATGGTCCTAAACGCAGTATTTCGCAACCGAAACAGCAATTTACTTGATTTTCCATATAACGACTAGTACAAATATTACCCTGTGACGTCATGATTCAATGTTAATCAGTATGGAACGTTTTCGGCTACCGCCAGCGAGGTCCGTCTTTAACTCAATTTTTTGGGTATTTATGTTCTTTAATTGTACTTACTCCCATACAAACATTTGTTCCACACCAAAAACTGGTTCGAATGGCATCGTAAAAAAAATTAGGACACAAGCCTATTTACTTTAAAAACAAAGTTTTAACCGACTTCAAATCAGTAGCGAAATTGCTTCAAGTTTGCCTATAAAATTTGAAGAGTTCTCTCGATTTCTCCAGGATCGCATCATCAGAACTAGATTTCGGTGACAACGTGACCAATCTGGAAGTATATGCTTTCAAACAAAGAAATATTTTTTCAAATAGGTTCATATATTACCGAGTTATCGCGTAACACAAAAAAAACAGTCGAATTAAGAGCTTGAATTCAGTGAAGTCGGTTAAAAAAAATGCCCAATGATGAAAATCCTATTAAATTATCTCAAAAAACTACGAAGCTACAATCGTTTTAGTGTTGCTATAGTTATATAGTTAGAGAGAGAAAACGCTCGAGGTGCGTGACGTCTTGAACCTTGAGCGTCCTAGTAATTGGCATTTTTTTTATATGAATGTTCGTTTTACTGAGGAGGTACAGAATATACCCCGCCTTAAAACATTGCACACATAACTATGTGATTAGCAGGGAGCGGACAAATGGATGTCATTACTCGCATAACATGGACATGACTTCAAAGATTAATTCATTATTTTTGGCCTATAATTTAAGTTGTATACTTAGTAAAATATTAATAAATAAATTAAACACAGATTTATATTCAAAAGGCGAAATTAAAAAAATTGCCATGACTTTATTTATTACGATATCTTTCGTGATACACGCAAAGAATCACAGAGTAAATTGAATGAATGTCAGCACATTACAATCAATGTCAAAAAAATTATCGTATTTTTAAAAAGGAAATCAAAGAAGGTATGATATCTTTCTTTTTTTATTCCATTGAAGTCTTAGCAATATTCACTAAGAAATCAATTAATTAATTTGAAACATGTTTTTGCGAGTAATGACATCCGTTTGTCCGCTCCCTGGTGATTAGTTATTATCTTGAGTTACTTTTTTCTCCATTTGACTATATTTTTAATCCTTTTTCGAGAATATTCTAAATAACTGTTTGTATTTTATTACGTGTCAACATCCCTATTGCAAACGCGAGAGTCCGTAACTTTGTCTGTCTGTATGTTACCCTTTGAGAGTTTGCGTTACCCTTAGTTTGAGATCCTGGTAAGGACATACAGTACCGGTCAAAAGTTTAAGTTCACCCTTTGTTTTTGGTACAAATTTGTACTTTTGTGCGATAATGTTTTGCAGTTCAGATGTCGAAAATTGTTTCCAACTGATTCGTTATTGTTTACGGAGATGTGTTTGATTAGTCAGACACAATTTACATAGATTTCTAAACAACTGATTCCCTAAAAACCAACATTGTATCTGATCATTTTACGTTTTAAGTGGCAAGCCCATATATGGCCCAGCCTTTGCCGTCATTCCTATAAGATTTTAGGGAATGCGTTGTAAAATGTACGTGAATTGTGTCTGACTAATTAAACAAATCTCTGGAAACAATAACGGATCAGTTGGAAACAAATTTCGGCTTCCGAACTGCAAAAAAATATTGTCCAAAAGTACTCATTTGTACCTAAAACAAAGAGTGAACTTAAACTTTTGACCGGTACTGTAGGACAGTTTTAATCCCGGAAATCCTCCCCTGAGTACGATATAAAAATGTTCCGAAAAACCTAGTAAAATATATGGCTTAATGGCTTATCCGCCAAATGCGCTTCGGTCTCCTTTCCCTGAGTATAGAATTCTGCGCGGACATAGGCTATAGGGTAATGCACGAGCTGCTCGCGCGGCTTCGCCCGCGTATTGCTAATTAGGCAGCCAAACCCACGGGATAAAATATGGGTTATTACCATCCAGAAAGTCCAGTCATCAGCGGTTCCGGAGATTACCCAAAACACGTACAAACTTACAGAGCTACAATCGCATTATAATAAGTTTCTGTCAAAAAAATAATTTTTGGTACAAGCTTTTATTGCCGACTGTACTTTTCTGTATACCGTCATCAACTACTCGTTGAGACGATTCTAACGAGCCCAAACTCGATGAGGTTGTGTCGTTTCATTGCGAAGTTCCTATACGTTCCAGCTCCATCATCAGATCAGCACCATGTCATCATAATATTGCATTGTCACGCGTATTACACATGTATGCAAAATTTCAGCTCAATCGGTTACCGGGAAGTGGATCAAATTTAATTTGAAAGATTTGATGACAAACATCGGGACAGGTGAAACTAAATAAATGCTTGTAATATTAGTATAGATCCTCGATTAGCAGGTATGCCTAGGTCCTCGAGTGGAGACCACGTACCGGAAAGCGCAGCGCGGATAGATATCTAGTCTATGAACTGACAACTTATATGAAAAAAAAAACAAATTATTGTAATAAAGTATAAATTACTAAATATAATTGATATTATAAAAAGATATGGACCTTGAAAGTTAAGAAAAAATTATGCATTTTTTTTATTGTCCAAGAGTAAATTTGAAGCTACCAATAGAATCCTTACGCTTTTATAGAAACAATTGTAAGACAACTATGGACCTAAACGCAGTATTTCGCGACCGAAACAGCAATTTACTTGATTTTCCATACAAAGATTAGCTTATAGCAAAGTGTGACATAATACTTTTAAGTCAATCAGTATGAAGCGTTTTGCCTGCCGCCAGCGAGGTCAGTTTTTAACTCAATTTTTTGGGTATTTATGTTCTTTAATTGTAATTGCCCAACATTTGTTCGTCACCAAAAACTTTATTGTCGATTCAGTTTTTGGAATTTAAAAAAAAACAAGAATCGTGACAGATAAATATGTTCGATTATCAATTGGGTTGTGTCCTCATGTTAAAATTGATAGCGCAGTGTTGCTATATTGATAGTAAACCTTCAAATAAATGCAATTAAGTATAAATTACGAAATATAATTAAAATCATAAAAAGATATGGCCCTTGAAAGTTTACAAAAAATATGCATTTTTTAGGGTTCCGTAGCCAAAATGGCAAAAACGGAACCCTTATAGTTTCGTCATGTCCGTCTGTCCGTCTGTCCGTCTGTCCGTCTGTCCGTCTGTCCGTATGTCACAGGCATTTTACTCGAAAACTATAAGGTGTATTTGAATGAAATTTTGAGGATAGGTGTATTTTGTTAGCCGCTACATACTTTTGTAATTAAAATGACAAAAAAAAAATTTTTAGGGGTGCACTCCATACATAAAACTAAAAGTCAAAAAAAAAATTTTCAGTGTGACCCCCCGTGTGGCACATCAATCGATAGGCCTTTCAAAATAAACATAAGGTTTCTTAGCATTTTTTTTGATTAAGTGAATAGGGTCGGAGATAATCGCCCCGAAAGTCACCAAAATTCTGTCCCCCCCCTCTAATTTTTGAACGGTGTATTTTAAAAATATGGAAAAATTCATGGACATAGAGCTTATTAATTTCATTCACCGAAAATTGTTTTGAACAAGATCGGTTCAGAGGTTTTCGAGATATTGCTGAAAAACTGCCTTCCTCAAAGAAAAGGACGTAAGTGCCTTAAAATTTCTGTGACGATACGACCTTTTTAATAGGCACGGAACCCTTCGTTTTGCGTGGTCCGACACGCACTTGGCCGGTTTTTTTATTGTCCAAAAGTAAATTTAAAGCTACCAATAGAATCCTTACGCTTTTATAGAAACAATATTGTATGACAACTATGGTCCTAAACGCAGTATTTCGCAACCGAAACAGCAATTTACTTGATTTTCCATATAACGACTAGTACAAATATTACCCTGTGACGTCATGATTCAATGTAAATCAGTATGGAACGTTTTCGGCTACCGCCAGCGAGGTCCGTCTTTAACTCAATTTTTTGGGTATTTATGTTCTTTAATTGTACTTACTCCCATACAAACATTTTTGTTCCACACCAAAAACTGGTTCGAATGGCATCGTAAAAAAAAAATTAGGACACAAGCCTATTGTTTTCAAGTATTATAATATAAAATAAAATAAAAAAGCCTTTATTTCATTCAAGTTACACAATTAATAGTATTAAAATCTATAACGTTAGTATCTTGTATATGAAAAAGAAATGTGTAAAACTAAGTATGTTATATATATATTTTTTTTATTGTTTGTTATTATTATTATTACTATTTTTTTGCACTTTTTCTTCTATATATATTTATTTAATTTTAAAATCTAAGAACTAAAATTATTTTTCTGAATGAACCCCTAAGCGGGTATAGGCCATTTCAAGTATTAGCAAATCATAATTATGTAAATTAACCGCACAATTAATTTTCCAAAATCCAAACCTTCAATGTACTACGTGTATGACGTCGCAATAAAAAAAATTTGAAGTGCTGTCATTTACACTTACTTGTCAATTTACTTTGCTGTACATTGCTGGCAATTAAAACCCTGGGGCCGTGGGGACCGGGCGCGAAGGCCCTATATAAGGAACTTTCGGAGCGGCTCATCCATACATCCGGTGACCAAAGGGCTGGCAGCTATTTTGGCCAAAGGATTAGCCTAGCAATCCAAAGAGGCAACGCTGCCAGCCTTCTGGGCACCATAGCCAACGACGGGCACCTGGGGGGCATTTTCTTTTTATAAGGAGGTTTAGTTTAGAATATAGGTTTATTTTAGTCACAAGTTTGTGTAGAGTTTTCTTTAACAAGTAATTATAAATAAATTAATATGAGGGTCGTTCTTCTTTTTTACCGACAATGAACCGAGGTTTTTCTGTTTTTTTGGTTTTTGAACTATCGAAAATTGTGGTTTTGAAGTGCGATTTTAAAAAAAATACATAGGTTTCTTCATTAGAACTAATTAAAGTTTCCTTTCTGGCCAATATAAATATTTATTTACGGTTGGTTTCTAAAAAAAACATGTGACAAAGTGGACTCTTTCAGTGGGGACCACATTTTGGTTTACCACTCTGTCACGCCATTCTACGAAAAAAAAACATTTAAAAAAATGCTAGTTAGAGAAAGTGAAATATTAAATATCACTAATTAATAAAATAATATGGACGTTCATTCGAACATTATAAAACCGTAAACATCTTTACTCAAATGAGATGCCGTAATAAGACGAAGGACAGGCTATTGTCGGTCGAAAAGAAGAACGACCCATGAACAAAAAAATTTTTAGAAAATTTATGAAGTCGGAATTTTAGTTAATTAATTGAATTAAGGCTATGGTTAAGTTAAGGAACTAAGTTAATTAAACCTACCTAAAAAAAGGCCCTCTGGCCGGTAACGCACTGTATAATATAATGTACTACAATATGTTATGTTGTTTATGCAGACTCATTTGCTGAAGCACACCGGCGAGCGACCGTTCAAATGTGAAATCTGCCAAAAGGCTTTTACACAAAAAACTATGCTGCAGAAACACAAGACAGTAAGTAATGCTTTTTTATACACAATAAATAAAAAAATAAATCGCGCACGAAGGGTTCCGTACCATTATCTATAAAACGGCAAAAAAACATGTCTGTTGTATGGGAGCCCCAGTCCGACTCGCATTTGGCCGGTTTTTTAGTATATGTTGTTATAGCGGCAACAGAAATACATAATCTGTGAAAATTTCTACTCTCTAGCTATCACGGTTCTTGAGATACAGCCTGGTGACAGACAGACGGACGGACGGATGGACAGCGAAGTCTTAGTAATAGGGTCCCGTTTTTACCCGTTGGGTACGGGTAAAAACGGGCGTGTATGCAAATTGGGTAGTTTCCACATGTTAAAATTGATAACGCAGTGTTGCTAAATGGATAGTAAACCATCAAATAAATGTAATTAAGTATAAATTACGAAATATAATTAAAATCATAAAAAGATATGGCCCTTGAAAGTTTAGAAAAAATATTCATTTTTTTACTGTCCAAAAGTAAATTTAAAGCTACCAATAGAATCATTACGCTTTTATAGAGACAACATTGTAAGACAACTATGGACCTAAACGCAGTATTTCACGACCGAAACAGCATTTTACTTGATTTTCCATACAACGATTAGTACAAATATCACACTGTGACGTCACGATTCAATGTTAATCAGTATGAAACGTTTTCGGCTGCCGCCAGCGAGGTCCGTCTTCAACTAATTTTTTTGGGTATTTATGTTCTTTAATTGTAGTTGCTCCGATACAAACATTTGTTCCTCTCCAAAAACTGGTTCGAATGGCATCGTAAAAAAAATTAGTACACAAGCCTATTTTGTATTGTACTGTATCCTTGCTAACTAAGAATAACAACAGGAAATAGTTGATTGACCCACCTATGTTTGTTCTGCAGGTACATACAGGTGAGAAACCCTTCTCGTGCGACATCTGCGGGAAAACGTTCACCCAGTCGGGCTCTGTGCACACGCATGTCAAATACGTTCACAAGAAGATGCCCGCGCCGCCGCGCAGCCGCGGCAAGCGCCCGCCCGACTGACATACGCGCTGCTGACATACGTAACACACCGTTGGCCACCGTAGAGGCGAATCAAACAAAAAGTTTTTCAAAAAAAGTGTACATGAACTTATTTTTCAGAATTCGTTTTTTTTTTGAGTTTTTCTTACTCAAAATCGTTGATACTATCGATCCTCAAACAAGGCTTTGGGCTTAAGACCACAAAATTTCATAATACCTTCTTCACTAATACCCCCAATTTTCAAATTACTATGGGCTCATAATACCTAAATGTCAAATTTCGGTGAAGGAAAAACATCGCGAGGAAATCGGTCTAATTCTTTCACGCAAAATAGGCACGTTGGAATTTGCGGAAAATGCCCAGTAAAACTAAGTAACTAAAACTATGAATATGAAATACAGGCCACTTAATAATTGTATGTCCAACGAATGTCAACTCATGTCTTGCACTTGTCTCATTGATTCCTAACATCAATTGTACATTTGCAACTATATGGTTTTATTTTTAACAACACAGACTTATCCATATTAGTCATTACGTTTGACGTTAAAGGGACATAAAATGATACCGCTCGCCGATCACTGGATATGATATTGTATTGAAAATTATGTATTAATAATATTTAATTGTACAAAGTAGTCTTATTTATAAGGAAATATATTATACAATAACATTGGTATTTTACTAAATATGTTTGAATCGTGGTTTCTTTCATTCATATTTAAAAACTGAAGTATTTTGTTTCCGACTGAATTAAACTATCACGTAAGGCGAGTGTCGCATTGCCGCTGCATTCCGCTGCGGTGTGCGGAGCGACGGATTTCTTGTTGTATGCAAGTACCTCCGTTATAAGTATACTATTAAACGAGCAAAATTTGTATATATGTAACGGCTCTAACGATTTCGATGAAATTGGGAATATAGGGGTTTACGGGGACGAGAAACCGATCTAGCTGGGTCTCATGGCTGGAAAAATTGGTTTTCACGCCACTGCTCGGAAATGTGGCAAAAGATAGTCAGAATTCAGGCTTCAAAGCTGGTGTTAGTTGGACGTCGCACAAACAGGCCATCTATGACTTCAAACTGTTGCAAATTAAACATTTCTGCCGATTAAACGACCGAATAGCCTAGTGATTAGAGCACACTATGAAGCTTGAGGTTCCGGGTTCGATTCCCGGTCGGGGCAGATATTTGTATGATGAATATGAATGTCTGTTCTCGAGTCTTGGATGTTTAATATCTATTTAAGTATGTATTTATCTATATAAGTATGTTTATCCGTTGTCTAGTACCCATAGTACAGGCTTTGCCTAGTTTGGGACTAGATCAATTGGTGTGAATTGTCCCACGATTTTTTTTTTAAACTACAACTTAACTTCTTTTGATTCAAAACTACCATGGTCCTCGGGTAAGTAGTTACAAATACAAGTTACAACTAATAGTTTGATTATTTAGAATTATAATGCAACAAAAACTCAAAAAATCCACGTGTATGTAATATTAGTTATTAGGACTTCACAACATACATCTACAATTTACTAGTCAAAAAACCAATATTATTAACTTGTACTTATTTACTTGTATATTTTAACCTCGTATTTTATTATTGATACAACCGAAAATACAAGTTAAAACCAAAATCACTAATAGTATTTGCTTGTACAGTCAGCATCAAAAGTAGCTACGCAAACGGAGACGTCAAAAGTCTTTATTAAAAGGGAATAAGAGCTTTTGACGTCTTCGATTGCGTAGTTAATTTTGATGCTGACTGTACTATAATGCAATATTCAGAATTCTGTACATATTTTTAACCCCCGACGCAAAGAGAGGGGTGTTATAAGTTTAACGTGTCTGTGTATCTGTTTGTGGTATCGTAGCTCCCAAACGGATGGACCGATTTGAATGAGGTTTTTTTGTGTCATATGTAATTTTAATCCGAGTCTTCTTATAATATTTTACAATTCGTTATTTTGTTGACAAGTCATAAGTTGCTAATAAGTTTCATAAATTCTCATTAATTTTTTGATAACATTTCAGAAAAAGTTGCAAACAGACTTTTTCTAGCATCAGTATTATCATTGTAGGTTATGGTGAAGTTTTACGCAAAATTAAAGCCAGAGGGCGCAAACATTAAACTAGCCGTAGCGACATCTATCATGAAACACTGGAATTAAAACCCTCGTGACATACGGTAAACATTTTGCAAATAAGACGCTATTTTCACAACATTGTCATTGACATACAATAGCTGAACGGTAGCTTCTCTTGCATACAGTTGAGAGCAATAGTCCCGGGTTCGATTCTTGGTGACCGTAGTCTTTTTGTTTTATTTTTGTTTAAAAAATATTCCTCATGAAACTCATGATTTAAACAATATAATGTTAAATACTATATGATACGTGTTTATCGTAGTACCTTATTTATAAAACTAAGTATGTCAATTTATCATAATGAGTCCTAATGACTGTTAAACGCATATTTGTTTCATAACAATTCCTATTGACAAAGACGAGTAGGCAAGTATGAAACCTTTGAACTCATTTAGTAAAGTATAGTGTAGATAATAGAATTGAAGATATAATAATGACTACAATTAAGCTACCATGATATAAATTACACACCGGAGGCGTGGGGCAGAGTGTGTTATCTTATCACTAAAGCTCGCGGCATAAATAGCGTCGCGCGCCGGCCGTTCTTCATTTTTTCGTCAGCTCTCCGCTCCCGCGCCGCTGCTAAACATTGAAAACAAGTAAGTAAGTCCACTTTTTTATCTGTTTTTGACTCATTTGATTCCCTGTGTCGAGATGCATAGTATTCCTTTTTTACCCGACTGCCAAAGGAGGAGGGTAATGTTTTTCGAGTGTATGTAAGTATGTATGTATGTTTCTTTGTGGCCTCCTGTAGCCTAAACGGCTTGATGGATTTCGATGTATGAGGTGTCGTTGGATTCCTCTTAATCGTGGGAGTGACATAGGCTATAATATTTGACAAAAAGCAGTCGGGTTTTTCGAAAATTCTTTTGACTTCGTTTTTACCAAAATGCGTGTACCTAGTTTTTGATTTTAGTTATTTGTTGAAAACGATTTCAAGTAAGTAACTCTTAAGAACCGAGTCACATAAATTAAATATAAGTATCCAAATCAAATTTATGTAACTAATAGGTACATTTATATAACATAACAGTAATTTGTCCGTTTTCTTTATTTCTGAGTTGTTCTCATATCCCGTACCATGATTGTTTTCTGTTTGGCCTTGTGGCGGCTCTCACCAGCACTCTCCCTATGAACCTACGTTGTACAGAGCACATAGTAGAACCTCATATACGTTCCACCTGCAAATTGGCCACTACGCCGCAGTATAGGTTTTGTTGCGGTTCTGTCAACTGAATTTCTTATGTCAAACTAGCTCTATATTATTTTACGTTTTGTTATTAGGGGAAAGTAGTACGAGTTGATTCCCTGGGGTAAGATGTTCCTTCGCGATTGTGCTGAAACCACTAACGTCATCTAGTTGATTTCACTGGTAATACATAGCTCCGGACACCTCCCCGCCTCAGTCAAATCGTAATGGCGGCGTGAACGATACATCGATTTTGACGAGAAAAAATAAAAATTGTGTACGGCTGATCTAAGGTAGGCATGACTTTGAGCTTATGTTACTTTTATTCAAATAATGTTAAATGTAAATACTGTTGATTTGAGGCTTTCTATTATGCTATATTTTAATATTTTGGCCACGTGAACATAGCCGCGTGCTCGTAGGTTATGTTAGCAAACATTGAATGAAAAAGTGGGACTTGGGTCAAGATGATTCCTTTCTATATGTACGAGATGATCCCTAGGGATCATCTTGTACCATATTTTTGTTTAATTTTAAATATCGAATATTGATATAGTCATATTAATGTATGACTATTTTAAATATATAATATGTTTCATTATTGCGTTTTTTTTTGTTTTTATAACATTTTTCCTCATAAAAATATTTGTTTACTTGGAATGGGGGTAAGATGATCATACGGATCATCTTAACCCGACCTGGGTGATCATCTTACCCACAGGGATGTACAAGATGATTACTTTGTAAGGTTTTAAAAAAAAAGACATATTTTAATGAAACCTCAATTAATTTCTGGTTTTGAATATTAGGAAAGTTGGATAGATATATATACTAGTAGTAATCGCCTTTATTTTTGGTTTACCTTGAAAAATATGTATTTTACAGCGATTCCCGCTTAAGGTGATCATCTCGTACTACTTTCCCCTAAGTATTGTGGGTGAAAAAGGGCGGGAATGGTTTAGGTTTTCGTTTCTCATACTTTTATTTATAAATTTACTGTAAATTATAGATCCGTCAAGTGTTAATTTGTATAAAGCTTAATTGTATTGTGTGTAAATATTATTTTCACCTCAGCAGCTCGAACGAGCATATTTTGCTGCGTGAAAACAGTGAGCAAAATGCGGTTTTGCTCACTCCGTGAATCAAAGTGGCTTTTTAATTTTGAGGCCGAGCACTGTGATTTCGTAGTGTGGGGTTTATTACAAATTCAAAATATTTGAACTTTATTAGCTCTGTCCCTTTCGTTTCGTAACAAAAAAAGAACATGTCAGGAATAGGTCGATTCATAGTTCGATATTCGAATTTCAAAGTAGACCCTCAAAAAAGTGGGAAACAAGGCACGTTCGAAAACGTATAAATAATTGGTTCCAAAACGTATTTAATAATATAAGTAGCACTTGTTTCAGATGAAAAAATTATGAAATTAACGAAATAAAGTTCGTTCTGCAAAAAAAACATGCATTTTAGGTATCACGTTGATTACCTAATAGTCCTAGTTTTGACAATTTAAATTTATGTGAACAGCTATGTACATACAAATATAGAGAAAAAAGGTTTTTTGATAATGTTTTGCTGTCCTGATTTGAATCAGCCGAGCCGCCGTCCCCGCTCATCGCAACTCGCGCCACAGCCGACTCCCGCCGTCGTCCGTCGCTGCAGCCTGCTCCCGGCGACAGCCCGCTGCTGCAACTCTTCTCTCTTCTTCTACGAACGAACTAGTGAGTTACTCGTACATACACAAAATTGTATGATTAAGTAATAACATGGTATAGGCCGTGTCATGAAATGGACCCAGCTCGGGCGGTTAGATCGGTTCCCCAAACTAGTTAATTCCGCGTAGAAGAATTTCCATTCGCGTTTTCCCCACTTTTTTTCTTAGAAATTTGATACGAAGCAACGTCTTATAGCACAGATAAAGGAAAAATTGCGAAAACCGTAAATTTTTAGTTACATCATAAAATATAAATATTTTTAATAATTTACTTATATACCTACAGAATGTATGGAACCCTCGGTGCGTGAGTCCGACTCGCACTTGGCCGGTTTTTTTTTACAATAAGCATATGTTACTAGGTAACACAACCTACTTTC
Source organism: Epinotia nisella (assembly GCA_932294315.1). Classification (NCBI taxonomy): domain Eukaryota; kingdom Metazoa; phylum Arthropoda; class Insecta; order Lepidoptera; family Tortricidae; genus Epinotia; species Epinotia nisella. The sequence goes on along the minus strand of OW028698.1, from coordinate 9,203,337 downwards.
ATTGTTGTATTTATTTAATTTATGTTTTCTTTTGGCATACGAAAATATAATACCTATATTCCTATTCACTATATTGACCAGCGAGTCATGTCACAAAAAAACCGGACAAGTGCGAGTCGGACTCGCCCACCGAGGGTTCCGTACAAAATTACAAATGTAACTAATTTTCAGATTTTTCCCTGTACTTACAAGCATTACTTGCCAAGTTTCATAGTTCTAGGTCAACGGAAAATACCCTTTAAATTTTGATTCCCTTAAGAGTGTCGAAATGTACATTTATTGCGGCATTAAACGGCCGTATCTTTTTTTCACGTTAACTTATAAGTTTGTTTTTTTCGCAGCTTCAAGGGACTGTAGAGTACTGTACTCAAGTATATGGTTTTAATTTCAACTCGATACGCGTACCCTAGATAAAGTCTTGACAGAGAGACATACAGACAAATGGACATCAAAGTGATCTTATAAGGGTTCCGTTTTGAGGTATGGAACCTTAAAAAGCCGCCTATTTGAAAAATAACGCATGCTGGTAACACGCAGTGCATAGCGACGTAATAGGTACTTATAACTGATAGCTTATTTCATAGGTAAAATTGTGTCCATATATTTTTTGACCAATTACCAAGTTAAAAAGATTTTCAGCTGCATAACCGTGAAATCTTCAGTTACAGGTGATTAAAATAAGTCACGTTTAAGTACAGCATGTACATAAAAATCTTTAGACAAAAGGGATTATTATAAAATTTCGGATACCTGAAAAAATGTCTAAAACCTAGTTGTTCTTGATTTCCAGCAGCTGAGCCGCCGTCTCCGCTCATCGCAACTCGCGCCACAGCCGACTTCCGCCGTCGTCCGTAGTTGATTCTTCCTCCTTCTTCAAAGAACAAAGAAAATCCTCAGCCATGGCTTTGAAAACCTCGGGTGAGTCATTTTAACAAAAAAAAAATGCTCTGGCTTTGCTCGGGTGTAGGTACTAATGGAGAACATGAACCCAAGCGTCGCTCTATGCCAAATCTGCCTATTGTCTTCTGTCTCACTCACTCTTTAAAAGGAGAATTTTGAACTCAAAATATACAGAGTCAAACATTTATTCGTGACTAACACAGTTCATAATAAGTTACTCACCAAATTAAACGATTAGGAAATAAGATGGTGTAGGCCGTGTCACAAAATGGACCCAGCTCAGCATTATACCACTTTTTGTGCAATTTTTGAAACATTAAAACAAAATGTACTATGAACCAAAACGTGTGCTGACTATTTTATACCGAAAAAAAAGCCAAGTGTGTGTCGGACCACGCACAACGAGGTTTCCATGCCTATTAAGAAGGTCGTATCTTCCGATCTTGTTCAATACAATTTTCGATGGAAAAATTTAATAAGCCCTATGTCCATGATTTTTTTTCATATTTTTTAAATACACCGTTCAAAAATTAGAGGGGGGCGGGGGACACAATTTTGTGACTTTCGGGGCGATTATCTCCGAATCTATTCACTTAATTAAAAAAAATGCTGAGAAACCTTATATTTATTTTGAAAGGCCTATCGACTTTCAACGATTACATATATGGAGTGCACCCCTAAAGATATCGTTTTAGTCATGTCATTACAGAACTATGTAGCGGCTATCAAAATGCACCTATTCTCAAAAAAAAATTCAAATACACCTTATAGTTTTCGAGTAAAATGCCTGTGACATACGGACAGATGGACATTTCGTCATTTTGGCTATGGAACCCTAAAAAGAATAATTAGCTAAATAGGAGCAGCCATTATGAATTTACTACATAATTATGTACAGTCGCCATCAGATATATTGGAGCGTCCAAGGTGCTCACAAATATCTGCACACGTTTCTATAGTCGAGGCATTAGATAGGCGTTCAGATATTTGTAAGCACTTTGGCCGCTCCAATATATCTGATGGTGACTGTGCCTGCCTACATACATCCGGCAACTGATGTTTACTGATACATCGTTTGCTCGCGACTCCGTCCGCGTGAGCCTCCGAATAAACCTCCATACCCGATGTCTTCCATTTGGGGGATGGTTTTTGGAGTAAAAATACCTATGGTAAGTAAGTCCTATTGTGGTAATATAATAACTCCAACGTTTCGAACCAGGTTATAAACTATTGTGATGTGCCAAATTTCATCTAAATCCGTCTAGTTTTTGCGTGGTTCAGTAAAACCATCCAAACGTAGTATATTAGCGTGTCTTTGTGTGTATTTAGTAGGTGTCCTTTTAACCCGACTATCGTAAGGGCCTGTTAAGGCGTAGAGTGTTCACTTAAAGTGTCCCTAAAAACCGTGTTTCCGACGTGACGTGAACGACGTGAGTGTCCCGTACCTCAAAAGGAAAAAAAACAGAACCTAAGGGTTAGGAACACTTTGTTGTCCGTCTGACTGTCTGTCTATCAAAACCCTCTATTTTGGGAACGCGTGCTCCTATCGAGTTGAAATTAGAACTGTATACTCAGGTCTACAGTCCCTTGAAGCTATGTAAAACTCAAACTTCAAAGATAACGTAAAAAAAGATATGGCCTTTTATGCCGCAAATAACCGCAAGAGTGTGGCAGTGTTAATTATAGCATAGAGTGCGTGTACAGTGTGCATGAGTATAGAGCTGTCCGTTGCTCGTGTCGCAGGGCCGGCGTCCGCGCTGCTGCTGCTGGCCGCGCTGCTGGCGGCCGGCGCGCGCGCTGACGAGGTCACCACCGAGGAGTGCAAGGCGGACGGCAGGGGGGAGCGAGTCCGTCGGTACCCGGTGGACAGCGACGCCACTGTGTTAAATATGGATAAATGCAGTTTAACAGTTGTCGAACATCAATCATTAAGCGGCCTCCCCGCATTAACAGAGCTGTGGCTGTGGCAAAACAAGTTGCGCGAGCTGCCCGTCCTCGACGAGCACGTGTGCGCCACCATGACCACGTTGGACCTGGACTCTAACCAACTAACTGAAATTAATAACGCTGGGACCTTCTCAGCTTGTACAAGATTAGAAACACTACATTTGAATAGGAATCAGATACAGTTCATCCACGACTCCGCTTTTACCGAATTGACTAATTTGCAATATTTATACTTGGATTATAACAAGATCAAATATATACCTTATCAAATGTTTTCCAACAACGGCAAGCTCAAAAAGTTGTATCTACACGGCAACAGGATCACCCACCTGCCTCCGGCGTTTGCCAGCAGGCTGAAGCGCGCAGGCACCGGCCTAGACGAGTTTCACTTCTACAATAACCCGTGGCAGTGCGCGTGCCTTATCGAGCTGCTGGCGGATGTCCGGCGAGCAGGTGTGCGTTACTACTATAAAGGGAAATACAACGGACGTTCGCCTGTATGCGTGTACACCGGCGCGGTCACGGCGTGCGTCCGCGGCGCGCCTACCGGGCTGCTGGGGGGGAGGGGGTAGAGGAGGCGCCAGCGCGTGGGCTCGCGTGACACACATCTGTAGTTTCTGTTCATCATCGTCGTCATCATATCAGCCTCCCTCAAAGAGTGCTAAAGCTACCGGTCCTGCGCCACAGCGGTCTCCCGCGACCTTTACCTGGTCATCAGTCCACCTTGTGGTGGGGAGAGGGCTACCCACGCCGCGCCTTCCGGTACGTGGTCGCCACTGGAGAACCTATCCGCCTCAATGTGCCCCGCCAGGTTACCGTTACCGCGGTTACCGCGGAGGTTACCTTGGTTCTGTTGCGGATAGCCTCATAGCGGTAGTTTCTATGATACATAGTAAATTCATTTTTATACGACTAGAGCGGCAAAAAATCGTCCTACAATGGGTGCCGTTACATGCTAGTGGATTGATAGATTAGTAGATTACTTTTTAGTTTATTACTTAGATTTTTCTGTGATGACACTTTTTTACACAATAATAGCGATGCCCCTTAGTAAACCGGTAAACGGGTGATCCTGTGGTCGTGTAGGCGGCGCGCGCTCAACTCGCTTGCTGTTGTTTGCCAACAAATGGTTTGGGATGAACCTGCTTTTGTTTTCATTCAGGTCGTCATCTGGTCGTGTTATCACGTCACAAAGATAAGATAGAGCATCCATCTCTTTATAATATCAAGTAGTGTCAGGAAGAGATGAACGCGTTACCTTGTCTCTGTGCCGCGCTAAGCGCGACCAGCACGGGTCCGTGTTCGACTCGTGCATGTGTGACCGCGGTATTGCTGACGGTGTTGCGTCTCTCTCTCACGTATTCCTTGCGTTAACCCATTCTAGGACAATGAATCACATATGAGTCATGCCTCTACGAGCGATTTCAATACAAAGAAGAAAAATGCCTTTACGTGCTACGGCGTAGCACACGTAGCGTTGTTGCTTGGCCCCAAATGTAACGCCCAGCAGTATTTTTCCGCTTTGTAGCAAAAATCTGTCATATATTAACACATTCACTACCAAGAATCGCTACTCTCTACGCTCGTAGCCGTTCCCGTGGTTTCGATAATATATAGCGGAAAACGACTACGGCGCAGGCGCCCGCTAGTCAGGTTCCCGGCACAGAATATGTTAAGTGATTGGTCCTGACTGGGTTAAGGTGCGCTTCTGTTGTCGCCCGCCGAAGGCTTCGTCTGTCGCGGCCACGAGCGGAGACGGAATCATACCTTAATCCATTCCAGGCCACGCATCGCTACGTGTGCTGCGCCGTAGCGCGTAGCAGCGTTTATCCGCCCTGTAGCATCATTGCTCATATATGAGTCATTGGCATTGAATGGGTAAAGAGGGAGTCTAATATCGCAGGCAATGTCGCAGCTGGGTTAGGGGGGTGCGTAACGATGGCTATAAATATTTTTGATATAATATTACTCGCAATAACGCTCATCTGATATAATTCTCGAGTTGTATAACAACACTTAATATATTTGCATATGGTATAATTATCATTTTATATAACGATCATTTGATATAATAATATTTTGTATAACATACATTAAGTATAATGCATATTTGCTATATTGAACATTGGATATAATGCTCATTCCGTCTAATGTACAGTTGATATAATCAAGCCAGGGTACGAGGGTACAGAAAAAGGGGAGGGCTTCGCCCCCCACAAGGGGGGCTCGGAGGCAAAGCCCCCCGCAGTAAGAAAAACCACTCGCAACAATTGTACTATTGGGTGGGTTAGGTTAGGGTTCACTTGTGTCCCTTAGAGCGGAAATAGGCACCCCGCGAAGCGGGGTGACGTCGACACGCTGGCGGTTGGGTTAGGTTTACGTTAGGTTAGAACGGAAAAAAAGTAGTTTAGCTTAGGTAAATAAAACGCAATTTGCACATAGAATCATACCGCTTGATCATTATACAATATGAGATGTATATCAAATAAGAATTATACTCTATGATGGTTATAAGAAATAAGCGTTATACCGAATGATAGTTATACTAAATAACAATATATATTTTGATATTATACCAAACGTTTATTATGTACAATGAATGATTCTACCCTTTGAAATTATATCAAAAATGGTTATATCCAATGAAATTATATTATTTGTTTTTATACCGATCATTACACACCCGGGTTAGGGGCCATGAGTTTTGCAGCGACGCATTACTTCAAAATAAACGACAATCATGTCAGTACAATGTATTGTTTGGTTTGATATGAAGTTGTGCAACGGTGCAAAATTCTAGGTGATGATCCCAAATCAGTTAGCATGAGTCGAATACAGACGCCGTCAGACGAGTCAGCGGGGTAATGCGGGGTGGTGGAGGATTCCGGGGGGACTTGGGGGAGGGGGGGGGGGGCGCTGAGAGGGTTCTGTTGGCGTTGGATTGTTGTTCTGTTGGTTGCTGGCGGTGTGACTTGTTGCGTGTCAACTGTCAAGTTGTGGCGCAGCGTGCGGGGGGGTTGTGGGGGGGGGGGGGGACTACTGAATTGAAATCAAAGTTACTCGTACTTGTTGTTGTCGAAAAGCACAGACTCCGTGTGGGGAGGCCAAGTCTCTCTATCATGTTACATATTGTTTTTACTATTGAAACGTTTTTAATGTCTACATCTCTTATGTAGTAATTTAGTTAAGTTTATCTGTAGGTTTATATTTCAAGCTTTTGTAAAATGTCTTTAGGGTTATTAGAAATAAAATTGAAATTTTTATGTAAAATAAATACAAAATAAATGGTTTTCTATTGAGCTTATTTATTGTTTATTTTTCAAAAAATCACATCATATACAGGGCGTCCCACGCCTATGCCACATGGAGGGAAAGTACCCTGAATATTGTAGATGGAACATTTTACTGAAAGAAGACATTATTTTAATTTAAAAACAAATTTAAACTGCATTCATAGATTTTTAATAATTACATGGTTGAACCGGGAATCGAACCCGCTACACGAAAAAAAAATTACCCTGTAGCTTTATCATACCGATCGAAAGGCTTCATCATAAGGATTATTTTTTGCTAATAAAAATAGTGTCGGAAATAAAAGGAAGATCAGGAATTTTAACATTTAATGTGAAATTTTATTCAGAAAAATGAAAAGCTGACATAGGGTTATGTAAAAAAAATCGTTTACAAAAACCAGTATGAAAGTGTCCACGAGCTACAAGCAGAACTTAGACGTATTATTCTAAATATCCACCACAACATGATAAAAAAATCTTCAGGGAGCGAAATAATCAACAGAGTGCGACTTTGTATTCAACAGAATGGCATTCATTTTGAGCATTTGATAAATTAAATTGATTAATTTTGAATTAAAAATGTTAAAATTCATGAACTTCCTTGTATTTCTGACACTATGTTATTTAGCAAAAAATGATCCTTATGATGAAACCTTTCGATCGATATGATAAAACTACAGGGTAATTTTTTTTCTCGTGTAGCGGGTTCGATTCCCGGTTCAACCATGTAATTATTTAAAAATCTATGAATGCAGTTTAGATTGGTTTTTAAATTAAAATAATGTCTTCTTTCAGTAAAATATTCCATCTTCAATATTCAAGGTACTTTCCCTCCATGTGGCATAGCCGTGGGACGCCCTGTATACCTGCCTACTTCTTGGTGAACGATTTGCATTACTTACCTCAATGCAATAATATAAGATCTAACTAATGTAAACGCCCCAATATTCGACACTTTCATTTCAATAATTGACACGCTGCTTGTCATCTTTATTGCTATTAAGGTTCAGGAGGCTAACTATTGGGGCAGTGTCGAGCACTGTGACATTTACCTTAGAGTGGTATTTCAATTATCCGATAATAATCCAATGTGCATTAGATCAAAGAAATTGGATGATTTGATCAAATATATGAGGAACTGCGTCAAAGAAATCTGTTCAAAGAATGGATATTAGAAGTTGGACAAGTGGAATACCACCCTTACAGTCATAAGACGAGAAGTCTGTCCTGCGGGTCGATTGCGTAACGCTTCATATGTACGTACGTTAGATCTAAATGCTATGTTTTCTATTGGAAAATTACAGCAGTATTGTCCAACGCTCGTTCGAAAAGTTACGTAACCCCTCTAAAAGCTATCATTTAACATCGTAAATAGTATAGCTTGCAAATAACTTGATCTGAAAATGGCCCAAAGGTTGACTGGTACAGAATGCTTACGGCATTAAGTCCGCCTTTTGTACGATAAGTTCCTTTGTCCAATAAAGATTAAATAAATAAATCGGTACTTCCATACTAATATTATAAATGCAAAAGTGACTCTGTCTGTCTCATTTCATTTCATTTCATTTCATTTATTTATTCATTTTAACAATATACATTGTGTCTGAAATATGTCAATCTTAAAAATATATGTCTGCCCGTTAAGTACCTTTTTATACCGCTGAAGTGATTGGTACGAAATTTGGTAAGTATGGAGATAGTTTTAACCTCGGGGAAATCAGGGGGTGATGAACGGGGATTGAAATCAGGGGGTAATGACGGGGAGTGAAATCAGGGGTGATGACGGGGAGTGAAATCAGGTGGTGATGACGGGGGGTGAAATCAGGTGGTGATGACGGGGAGTGAAATCAAGTTGAGTTGAGTGTAATGGGGGGCTAAAGTTTGTATGAAACTACGATATTTATAAACGAACTAGCTTCTGTCCGCGACTTTGTCCGCGTAGAACGCGATAAAAAATCCCGCGGGTCGTAAATAATAGCCTATTAAATAATTGAATAATATCCATAAGAATTTTGGTCAAGTGCGAGTCGGATTTTAGTTTTCCCATACATTATGAGATCCAGTGCCTGATGAAGGCAACGAGCAATTTGGTATTCATCCCCTTTTTCGTCCCTTAAAGTGATGAAATTTGACATAAATTATAGCCTATGTCCTATTCTGATATATAAGGTACATAACTGGAAAGTTTCATATAAATTCGTTCAGTAGTTTTGAGATTAAGTAGATCCATCCATTCATACATCCAAACTTTCACGTTTATAATATTAATAGGATAGGATTATGCAGACGTAGTCGCGGGCAAAAGCTAGTAAATAAATAAAATGGACTAACACGCCATCTGTCGGGATAGATTTGTCGACCGAAGGTTTGGCAGCGAGCGCGGTCTCCGGCGGCGAGAGACGGGGCCGGGGACAGGCGGGCGGGGCCGGGTTAGGGCCTGGACACATGTCGCCGTGTACGGCGCCGTGCACGGTGCATCGCTTGGTAGTTGGTAGTAATTACCAAGCGATGCACCGTGCACGGCGCCGTACACGGCGACATGTGTCCAGGCCCTAAGAGTAATAGGTGAGTATCGTGAGTATCCAGCAGGGACGGGCGTAACATAATTAAAAAAAAACGTAATTACTACACACTTACTACATGTTATTGTATTGTTTCTCTCTGTTACTGCTTTGTTTGTGTGAGGTGTGCAATAAAGAGTATTTGTATTGTTTGTATTGTATTGTAATTTAAAAATATTTAAGAAAAGAAAAAGAAAAGAAGACATTTATTCACTACACAAAAGACACACAGAGGCAAAGGAGTAGACATACAATACAATTGACACATATTGTGTGTCTTCGCGGCAGTGAAACGGTCGCTGTCTCAGCATTGTGCCGAGGTGTCAGACAGACACCTGCAGCGCTGGTTTTCAGACAGCACCGCAAGTGGCCCACGGAACGCAACGCAACACAGCATTAGATAAAAAGTAAGTAGACACATAATAAATAAATAATTATTGCAAAATATTGAATATATATATATATATATATATATATATATAGAACAGTAGCACGACGGGATGAAAAACACAAAGCATAAAACGCGACACGGTTGGGATGTTAAAAGTGCTGGATGGGTTAGGGTTGGAATTTTTGGAGCGTCAACAAATAGCCTTTTCACGCCACTGCTCGGAAATGTGGCAAAAGATGGTCAGAATTCAGGCTTCAAAGCTGGGGATAGTTGGACGTCGCACGAACAGGCCATCTATGACTTCAAACTGGCCAACAATGTTTTTGTTGGACAGTTTGAACAGCAATCGACCAATCACAGGGCACCGCGCGCGGTCGGCCGGCGTGCGTGCGCCCGTTCCCCCTCCTCCGCGCCGGGCGCGAGGCAAGCGAGCAATTCAATTAGATACTTAATTTTGATTTTAAATTATAATTATTTGCAATTTCCTCGCAGTAGGCGTGAAAAGCACTATGTTAAGCCTCGGCCGAAAGGGCAATAGCTGGACTCGTACTTTCGAGGGCCTCCGCTACGCGTCGGCCCTCGAACTAACTCGTCCATCTATTGCTTCCTTTCTAGCCAATTCAACAATGTACTATTAAGCTGGCGCTTAAAGGTATACTTGCTAGACGCTCCTTGGATAGGTGGAGGGAGATCATTCCAACACTTGGACGCCGCGAACCTAAAACTTCCTCGAAATTTAGAATTCTGTACATGTTTAAATATGTTACAATTCGTTATTTTGTTGACAAGTCTTAAGTTGCTAATGAGTTTCATAAATTCTCATTACATTTATGACAACATTTCAGAAAAAGTTGCAAACAGAATTTGTCTAGAATCAGTATTTATCATGTAGGTAGGTGGTTATGGTGAAAAGTTTACGCAAAATTAAAACCAGAGGGCGCAAAAATTAAATTAGACGTAGCGACATCTATCATGAAACACTGGAATTAAAACCCTCGTGACATACGGTAAACACTTTGCAAATAAGACGCTATTTTCACAACATTGTCATTGACATACATTAGCTGAACGGTAGCTTCTCTTGCATAGAGAACAACAGTCCCGGGTTCGATTCTTGGTGACCGTAGTCTTTTTGTTTAAAAAAATATTCCTTATGATTTAAACAATATAATGTTAAATACTATATGATATGTGTTTATCGTGGTACAGTCAGCAGCAGAAGTAGCTAAGCACTTTAACATGCTCAGAATGATCTGCACAGAACCTTATTCTCTTGACATTAGAGTCCGTGTGCAGATCAATTTGAGCACTAGGCCCGCTTAGCTACTTCTGCTGCTGACTGTACCTTATTTATAAAACTAAGTATGTCAATTTATCATAATGAGTCCTAATGACTGTTAAACGCATACTTGTTTCAAAACATAACAATTCCTATTGACAAAGACGAGTAGGTAAGTATGAAACCTTTGAACTCATTTAGTAATGTGCAGTGTAGATAATAGAATTAAAGATATAATAATGACTAAAATTAAGCTACCATTAGTCTCGATGATATAAATTACAAGTACTTAAGTATATTAAGTACCGTAAACGCGGGTGTCTTTCGCCCTGGGGGGTAACTTTGGCCTTCGCAAATTACTCTGTCCACCGCTTTTTTATGAATTTGAACAGGGTCAAATGAGCTTAGTTTTCATTTCAACTAACTGCTCACGTTCTTACTTTTTTTATGTGACATTGCTATGTGTGGTTTTTATGTGGATCAAAGTAACCCTCCATTGGGTCAAAGTAACTAGAGTTTACTGTATTCAGATAAGTTCTCGAGAACATTCCCAAAAGTTACCGAAAAGTTCTCATTTAGAATGTTTGGCAGGTTTGAGAACTTCTCTTCGGTGCATTGCTACTTGCGGGTCTTTCGATCCCTGTAGCGGAAGCTACTACTGGTCAACCCACCGACAGAGCCGTAGCTGACGTCCATGATAAAACATTCTGAACCTTCTCACTTATAGCTATAGCACGGGAGAAAATGATTGACAAAAATGCTCCTAGCTCGCGGGCTATAGACTTTTTTCATGATGCACACGAGGTATAGATATTACTACGGCACGGCACACCGTGGTAATAAAGGAATCGCTCGGGGGTAAAAGGCCGGCGAGGAAGCGACCCGGCCGCGCGTCGCGCGATCTAACGCGGGCAAGGGGCGAGAGGTGGGGGGCGCACCGGAGGCGGGAGGCAGTGTGTGTTATCTTATCACTAAAGCTCGTGGCATAAATAGCGTCGCGCGCCGGCCGTTCTTCATTCTTTCGTCAGCTCTCCGCTCCCGCGCCGCTGCTAAACATTGAATACAACTAAGTAAGTCCATTTTTTTTATCTGTTTTTGACTCATTTGATTCCCTGTGTCGAGACGCATAGTTTTTGATTTTAGTTGTTTGTTGAAAACGATTTCAACTAAGTCGCGACGCCGCGATATAGGTCTTGTTGCGGTTCTGTCAGCTGAATTTCTTATGTCAAACTGGCTCTATATTATTTTACGTTTTGTTACTAAGTATTTTGGGTGAAAAAGAACGGGAAAGGTTTAGGTTGTCGTTTCTCATACTATTATTTATAAATTTACTGTAAATTATAGATCCGTCAAGTGTTAATTTGTATAAAGCTTAATTGTATTATGTGTAAATATTATTTTCACCTCAGCAGCTCGAACGAGCATATTTTGCTGCGTGAAAACAGTGAGCAAAATGCGGTTTTGCTCACTCCGTGAGTCAAAGTGGCTTTTTAATTTTGAGGCCGAGCACTGTCATTTCGTAGGGTGGGGTTTATTACAAATTCAAAATATTTGAACTTTATTAGCTCTGTCCCTTTCGTTTCGTTACAAAAAAAGAACATGTCAGGAATAGGTCGATTCATAGTTCGATATTCGAATTTCAAAGTAGACCCTCAAAAAAGTGGGAAACAAGGCACGTTCGAAAACGTATAATAATTGGTTTCAAAACGTTTTTAATAATATAAGTAGCACTTGTTTCAGATGAAAAAATAATGAAATTAACAAAATAAAGTTCGTTCTGCAAAAAAAACATGCATTTTAGGTATCACGTTGATTACCTAATAGTCCTAGTTTTAACAATTTAAATTTATGTGAACAGCTATGTACATACAAATATATAGAGAAAAAACCGGCCAAGTGCGTGTCGGACCACGCAAAACGAAGGGTTCCGTGCCTATTAAAAAGGTCGTATCGTCACAGAAATTTTACGGCACTTACGACCTTTTCTTTGAGGAAGGCAGTTTTTCAGCAATATCTCGAAAACCTCTGAACCGATCTTGTTCAAAACAATTTTCGGTGAATGAAATTAATAAGCCCTATGTCCATGAATTTTTCCATATTTTCAAAATACACCGTTCAAAAATTTGAGGGACAGAATTTTAGTGACTTTCGGGGCGATTATCTCCGACTCTATTCACTTAATCAAAAAAAATGCTAAGAAACCTTATATTTATTTTGAAAGGCCTATCGATTGATGTGCCACAAGGGGGGTCACAATGAAAAAAATTTTTTTGACTTTTAGTTTTATGTACGGAGTGCACCCCTAAAAAAAATTTTTTTTTGTCGTTTTAATTACAAAACTATGTAGCGGCTAACAAAATACACCTATTCTCAAAATTTTATTCAAATACACCTTATAGTTTTCGAGTAAAATGCCTGTGACATACGGACAGACGGGCCGACGGACAGACGGACATGACGAAACTATAAGGGTTCCGTTTTTGCCATTTTGGCTACGGAACCCTAAAAAGGGTTTTTGATAATGTTTTGCTGTCCTGATTTGAATCAGCCGAGCCGCCGTCCCCGCTCATCGCAACTCGCGCCACAGCCGACTCCCGCCGTCGTCCGTCGCTGCCGCCTGCTCCCGGCGACAGCCCGCTCCTGCAACTCTTCTCTCTTCTTCTACGAACGAACTAGTAAGTTACTCGTACATACACAAAATTGTATAATTAAGTAATAACATGGTATAGGCCGTGTCATGAAATGGACCCAGCTCTAGCGGTTAGATCGATTCCCCAAACTAGTTAATTCCACGTAGAAGAATTTCCATTCGCGTTTTCCCCACTTTTGTTTTCTTAGTCGATTTAATTAATATATATTTATATGCAAGTGTTGACCAATGGATTGTTTTCTAGTCGCGTTTTTCCCCTATTGATTATTTTTCTAGACAATATAGTTCAGATTCCCACGTGTTGATAAACTGAAATGACAGATAGAAACTGACTGTTTTCGAGACCTGTTTAGTTCTACGTACCAGTTTTTTTTACAATAAGCATATGTTAGTAGGTAACACAACCTACTTTACTTGTTGTATTTATTTAATTTAAATGTCTTCTTTTGGCAAACGAAAATATAACACCTCCAATTCCAACCAGCGAGTAATGTCCCAAAAAAACCGGACAAGTGCGAGTCGGACTCGCCCACCGAGCGTTCCGTACAAAACTACAAAAACCAAATTTTCCGATTTTTCCCTATACTTGTAGTATAAGACGATGAGGCGGGTTTAAGGCACTCAAAGCTCTTCATAGAAGGAGTGGACTCGGGCTGGACCAAAAAACTCTGGAAATCCAGCAGGAAGCAACTCAGGATTATATCTGGGGTGTTCACAGGTCACTTCGGCGTCAAGGATCTCTTGGCCAAGATGGGACTATCAAACAGTACATACTGTAGAATGTGTGGCGAGGAGGATGAGACTATGGAACACTTAACTGTGTGAATGTCATGCCCTTGCCAGACAAAGAATGAATCTCTTTGGTAACGGCTACCCGCAACCAAATGAATTCAGGGTGCTCCCACTGAGCTGCATCATCCGCTTTGTGGAAATGAGCGAGCTTGGGAGTAGCTATATAGCATGCGCGCGCGCAGTGCTGCGCTCGTGCGGAGAGTGCGTGCCAGCCAAAACGCCGTTCTATCCATGATAGCCGACAAATTAGATTGCCCATACATCCGGCATTGTTGTGACAGACATGTCCCAGCAAGATTAATCGGCAGTAGCTAAACATAATTATATAGAAATTTTATTTTATTTATTTTAATTTAATTTAATTTTTATTTTTTATTTTTTGACATTATATTGAGTTTTTAATTTTATTTTTGATGATATGGATTTTAATGTATTATGAGTTTAAGTTACTCGAAATAAATGATTTGAATTTGAATTTGAATTTGAATAAAGGGGAGGGCAAATGCACAAAAGATCCCACTGGGTCGAAGTGTATCCGAAAGGGCCCTCAAGTAGATAAGATAAGATAAGATAAGTATAAGACGATATTACTTGTCAAATTTCATAGTTCTAGGTCAATGGAAAGTACCCTATAAATTTTGATTCCCTTGAGAGTGTCGAAATGTACGTTTTTTGCGGCATTAAACGGCCATATCTTTTTTTCACGTTAACTTAGAAGTATGATTTTTTTCGCAGCTTCAAGGGACAGCTTAAGTATATGGTTTTAATTTCAACTCGATAAAGGGTCTTGATAAAGGATCTTGACAGAGAGACAGACAGACAGACGGACAACAAAGTTCCAAAAATAAGGGTTCCGTTTTTTCGTTTTGAGGTATGGCATCCTAAAAAGCCGCCAATTTGAAAAATAACGCATGCGCTGGAAACACGCAATGCATAGCAACGTAATAGGTAAATAGGTGACAGCTTATTTCATAGGTAAAATTGTTTCCATATATTTTTGACCAATTACCAAGTTAAAAAGATGTTTAGCTGCATGACTGTGAAATCGTTCTTGGGAAATTGTATAAAATTCTACAATAAAATTCCAAAACACATTACCGAACTTACTGACTCTAATTTCAAATCTGTCGTAAAACGGACACTTATTTCAAAAGCATATTATAAGATAAACGACTACATCATGGATATTTGGCAGCGATAAAATCCTGCACCAGAAATCTATCGTAAAATAAATAGGCTTTCTACTGTAGCAATGTAATTTTAAACTACTGTTTTGAAAAAATGACACCTCGCCGAGTTTTTTACGCCGGATCTTCTCGAGGCAGATGTTTACTTTCCGAACCGGTGGTAGTTTATCGACATTCATAGGTGCATGTAATATGCCTAAATTAAAGAATAAATCACTTTGACTTTGAATCTTCAGTTACAGGTGATTAAAATAAGGTACGTTAAAGTACAGCATGTACAATACAAATCTTTAGACAAAAGGGTTTTTGATTAAATTTCGTATTCCTGAATAGTTGTCTAAAACTTAGTTGTTTTTGATTTCCAGCAGCCGAGCCGCCGTCTCCGCTCATCGCAACTCGCGCCACAGCCGACTCCCGCCGTCGTCCGTTGTTGACTCTTCATCCTCCTTCAAAGAAGGAAAAAAATCCTCAGCCATGGCTTTAAAAATCTCGGGTGAGTCATTTTAACAATAATAACTAGCTGTAATTATCATTATTTTCCCGTTCTTAGTGGAAAGTAAGCGTATTACTTTATCATATCAGAAATCAGCCCCTAAGGGAGTGGAAATTTGCATGGAGGCACGTTATAAACAAGTTCCACGCGGTCGTAGTCGCGGGCAAAAGCTAGTGTTCAATAATTATGACGGCTCCTTACAAATTTATACATACAAAAATCTTCTTTGTTCTTGACTATTGTTTCTGTGATAAACAATAAAACAGCAGCCAGTGGGCATCTCATGACAATTCCAATAAGCACAATTACGGTTGAGCTACACAGTTTTATCACGGAATTCCGTTGCGTACCTTCCGGCTTCAATGATCACCTTAAGTTAATGGTAACTTTTCAGGATGACCGTTAAATAAAATTAGGTTGGTCATAGTGGCTTAACTATCAACATCGAAATATCTTAGCGCCTCCCATGAAACACTTAGGGGTTTTGGATGGCCATCCGTGGTCTTCACCAGGTCCAGTTCACCAAACTTTCTGAATGCTTACTTTATTACCGAACTTGGTTTATTACCGAAAATACTAAAATCGCTATATGTTTCTCTTACATTTTTGACAACTGAATTTTGGTGACAACAAGACCAATATTCAATACAAATCGGTTCATAAATTACCGAGTTATTGCGTAACAAACACACAAAAAAATACGGTCGAATTGAGAACCTCCTCCTTTTTGAAGTCGGTTAATAATATCGTCTTATACTACAGATACAGGGGAATTTATCTTACTTATTTTTAGTATATCATGGCTTGATCAATAATGGTGGTATCTAGTCTAGTACTAGGATGGAGGAGGAGGTGTTAATTATTGCATAAAGTACATGTTAACCAGTTGTCCGTTGCTCGTGTCGCAGGGCCGGCGTCCGCGCTGCTGCTGCTGGCCGCGCTGCTGGCGGCCGGCACGCGCGCTGACTACGTCACTACGGCGGAGTGCGCGGTGCGCGGCCAGCCGTGGCGAGTCCGTCGGTACCCGGTGGACAGCGACGCCACTGCGTTACATATAAGCTATTGCGGTTTAACAGGTATCGAACAACAATCATTAAGCGGCCTCCCCGCATTGACAGAGCTGTGGCTGTCAGGGAACAAGTTGCGCGAGCTGCCCGTCCTCGAAGAGCACGTGTGCGCCAACTTGACCAGGTTGTACCTGTACGATAACCAACTGTCTGATATTAACAACGCTGGGACCTTCTCAGCTTGTACCAAATTAGAAATACTAGATTTGAGTTACAATGAGATACAGTTTATCCACCACTCCGCTTTTATCTCATTGACCAATTTGATGGAATTAGACTTGGCAATTAACAAGATCAGGTTTATACCTGAGCAAATGTTTTCCAATAACGGCAAGCTCAACGAGTTGTATCTACGCGGCAACAGGATCACCTACCTGCCTCCGGAGTTTGCCAGCAGGCTGAAGCGCGCAGGCACCGGCCTAGACACGTTTCTCTTCAACGATAACCCGTGGCAGTGCGCGTGCCTTATCGAGCTGCTGGCGGATGTCCGGCGAGCAGGTGTGCGTGACTACGACTACAAAGAGGCCTACGACGGAGGTGCGCCTGTGTGCGTGTACACCGGCGCTACCCCGTGCTGCTGTCGACCGACCGGGCTGCATGGCTGCTGCGCGGGGGGGAGTGGGGTTGGAGGGGGGGACCGCTAGATACACACAATCTGTACGTGATCGCTACCTTCCCGTACGTGATCGCCACTCGAGAACCTATCCGCCCCAACGGCCATCGGTTCTAGGTTGCCGTTGGGGCGGATAGGTTCTCGATATATGCCCCACCCACTGTCACTTAAATTTAGCGATTCGGAGGGCTATATCGGTCACCTTGGTTCTGGGATAGCCTCATAGCGGTAGTTTCTATTATATATAGTAAATTCATTTTTAGGGTTCCGTAGCCAAAATGGCAAAAACGGAACCCTTATAGTTTCGTCATGTCCGTCTGTCCGTCTGTCCGTATGTCACAGGCATTTTACTCGAAAACTATAAGGTGTATTTGAATAAAATTTTGAGGATAGGTGTATTTTGTTAGCCGCTACATAGTTTTGTAATTAAAATGACAAAAAAAAAATTTTTAGGGGTGCACTCCATACATAAAACTAAAAGTCAAATTTTTTTTTTCATTGTGACCCCCCGTGTGGCACATCAATCGATAGGCCTTTCAAAATAAATATAAGGTTTCTTAGCATTTTTTTTGATTAAGTGAATAGGGTCGGAGATAATCGCCCCGAAGGTCACTAAAATTCAGTCCCCCCCCTCTAATTTTTGAACGGTGTATTTTAAAAATATGGAAAAATTCATGGACATAGGGCTTATTAATTTCATTCACCGAAAATTGTTTTGAACAAGATCGGTTCAGAGGTTTTCGAGATATTGCTGAAAAACTGCCTTCCTCAAAGAAAAGGACGTAAGTGCCGTAAAATTTCTGTGACGATACGACCTTTTTAATAGGCACGGAACCCTTCGTTTTGCGTGGTCCGACACGCACTTGGCCGGTTTTTATACAACTAGAGCGGCAAAAAATCGTACTACCCGCTTGTCGATTCTATGGGTGTCACATGCTAGGGGATTGATAGATTATTAGATTACTTTCTAGTGTATTACTTAGATTTTTCTGTGATGACACTTTTTTACACAATAATAGCGATTCCCCTTTAGTAAATCGCGGTAAATGGGTGATTTTGTGGTCGTATACTTAGGGCGGCGCGCGCTTGCTGTTGTTTGCCAACAAATTGTTTGGGATGAACCTGCTTTTGTTATCAGGTAATAGCTCATCTGGTCGCGTTTATCACCTCGCAAAGAGAAGATTAGCATCCATCTCTTTATATCAAGTAGTGTCAGGAAAAGATGAATGCGTTTTCTTGTCTCTGTATTTATATAAAATTTTCTTATTATATTTCAGCTTTGTAGCAAAAAGCTGTCATACATTAACACATTCACTGCAAAGAATAGCTACGCTCTACGCTCGTTGCCGTTCCCGTGGTTTCGCTAATATGTAGCGGAAAACGACTACGGCGTAGGCGCCCGCTAGTCAGGTTCCCGGCACTGAATATGTTAAGTGAGTGATTGGTCTTGAATTGGTTAAGGTGCGCTTCTGTTGTCACCCGCCGAAGGCTTCGTCTGTCGCGGCTGCAGGCGGAGACGGAATCATACCTTAACCCATTCGAGGCCACGCATCGCTACGTGTCCTACGCCGTAGCGCGTAGCAGCGTTTACCCGCTCTGTAGCATCATGGCTCATGTATGAGTCATTGGCATCGAATGGGTTAAGATGGAGTCTAATATCGCAGGCAATGTCGCAGCTGGGTTAGGGGCCATGACTTTTGCATCGACGCATTACTTCAAAATAAACGACAATCATGTCAATACAATGTTGTCCTAGTTTGGTTTATTATGAAGTTATGCGACGGTGCAAAATTCTTGGTGACGATCCCAAATCAGTTAGCACGAGCGGGGTAATGCGGGGTGGTGGGGGGGGGGGGGGGTTCGGAGGGAGGACGCGCTGAGAGGGTTCTGTTGGCGTTGGATTGTTGTCCTGTTGGTTGCTGACGGTGTGAGTTGTTGCGTATCAACTGTCAAGTTGTGGCGCAGCGTGCGGCGCGGGGGGCGGAGGGGGGGCATCTGTTGTAAATGTGTACTGTAGGATTACTTTTTTATGTAAGGAATATAATAAATGTTATTTTGGTGAGCTCATTTTTTGTTTAATTTCCAAAAAAGAACACCATAGACACCTCCCGACTTCTAAGTGAACGATTTGCATAACTTACCTCAATGCTAAAACATTAGGTCTACTAAGGTAAGCGCCCTAATGTTCGACATTTTCATTTCAATAATTGACACGCTGCTTGTCACCTTTATTGCTATGAGGCCTATGAGTTTAGATTCAGGATGCTAACTATAGACAGTGTCGAGCCAGTGACATTAAAATATCTTAGGGTGGTATTGAACTTATGCAATATCTTTGTCCAATGTGCATTAGATCAAAGAAATTGGACGATAAGATCAAATATATGAGGAACTACTAATGCGGGGGCGGGCGGGACCGACTCTGCGGAGGGGTGCTTATTAGGTGAGTATCGTGAGTATGTAGCAGGGCCGTGCGAGGTAGCGGTAGCGGAAAAATCTACCAATCGGAAGAGATGCGTGAGCGAGGCTAGCAATGCTATTGGTGGATCATTTCACGCATGCTGTTGCGCTACCTATAAAATCAAGGAATTAGGAAGTCTAGACAGTCTATTAACACTTGCAGATACTATCAGTTGGAGGTTTAATCTAGGAATAATTCATGAGAGAGACCTGAGAGAGTACCCTAAACCGACGAGCATGTATGAGAAATGTTATGAAGGTGAGTGAAGCGAAAGTGGTTTGTCAGGATCGTAGCAAATAGAGATCCGTGATCTCTGCCTACTCTTCTGGGAAAGAGGCGTGATTATATGTATGTATGTATGTATAATTCATGAAACAAACATGCCTACGCTCTTATACGGGGTGGGCCCTGTAACAGGAGGAAATATTTAAAAGGAAGCCTCCTCCGCCACACCGCCCGCTTTCACGCGTGATGCCTATTACTACCAGTATACCGACCTATGAGGAAATGAGTGTGACATCAGTAAGCTCACGTCAAAGAACAAAATACCGCATACCGATCCCGCCCTGCTAAGTCAGGAAGTCACCAAATGCATGGCATGGCCATTTCATTTACTAACTAGGTGCGTGCGTGACACATAAAATGTCAAACACTGGAAAGGAACCTCATTTTTAACCCCTGACAAAAACGAGGTCTGTTCATCATTCTCCTAGCGTTATTCCCGGTTGTGCCTACAAGGCTTGACATAGGCACTACTTTTAGAAAAGCAGTTGCTATACTAATAATAATAACCATTTATTTAAGGCTACAAATACCTTAAAGACTAACATACATACAATGCAATTACAAAATTATTATTTAGGTGACAAAACAGTGTAGCTCTGTTGCGCCGACAAGTCCGGTGTAGAATTCGGTAGGTTGCCCCGGAACCGACGAAACACGACACCCCGGCCAGAAGTCAGCACACGCGGTGGTCTCCTGCAGCGCGTAGTCCACACGCGCACCACAAACGAGCTGAAGTGCACGTAGTGGCGCGAGCTAATAAATATTCTCAGAATATTCTTGGAACATGAAACTTATCGTTTAAAAATGTTTATATTCTTACAATAAAAATTTGACGAACGTAATTTAAAAATATTTAATACGATGTTAAATTATTATGTATCTTTGACCACATGGATTTCCATAATGGACACTGTTTCACATTTATAATATTAGTGTGATTCTGTACGTGTTTTAATATGTTACAATTCATTATATTGTTGAAAAGTCATAAGTTACTAATAAGTTTTATAAATTATCATTTTCCGAGAACATTTCAGAAAAAGTTGCAAACAGAATTTATCTAGCATCAGTATTATCTTGTAGGTTATGATGAAATTTTACGCAAAATTAAAACTAGAGCGCGAAAAAATTAAACTAGACGTAGCGACATCTATCATAAAACACTGGAATTAAAACCCTCATGAGTCTCGTGGCATACGGCATACATTTTGCAAATAAGACGCTATTTTCACAACACTGTCATTGACATGTTATAGTTGAACGGTAGCTTCTCTTGCATAGAGAGCAACAGTCCTTGATTCGATTCTTGGTTGGTGACCGTAATCTTTTTGTTTAAAAAATATTCCTTATGATTTAAACACTATAATGTTAAATAGGTACTATATGATACGTGTTTATTGTGGTACCTTATTTATATAACTAAGTACGGTATGTCAATTTATCATAATGAGTTCTAATGACTGTTAAACGCATAATTACTTCGTATCAATTCCTATTGACAAATACGAGCCTTAACTTGAGCGATACCTTTGAACTCATTTAGTAATGTGCAGTGTAGATAATAGAACTGAAGATATAATAATGACTACAATTAAGATACCATTTGTCTCGATGATATTAATTACATGTAAGTGTATAATTAAGTATTCAGATAAGCTCTCGTTCTGGGCGAGAGGTGGGGGCGCGTACCGGAGACGGAAGGCAGAGTTACTAAAGCTCGTGGCATAAATAGCGTCGCGCGCCAAACGTTCCGCATTCTCTCGTCTGCTCTCCGCTCCCGCGCCGCTGCTAAACATTGAAAACAAGTGAGTAAGTCCATTTTTTATCTGTTTTTGACGCTATTGATTCCCTGTGTCGAAACGCATAGTATTCCTATTTTCTCAAAATGCGCGTGTACCTAGTTTATGATTTTCATTATTTGCCGCGAGCATCCTCGATACAATGCCTCGAGGGCCATTTATATTTAAATTAGTTTTAAATTACTTTTAAATACAAGATGATGATTAACATTAACTAATTTAATTTAGTTAATGTTAATCATCATCTTGTATTTAAAAGTAATTTTAAAAATTATTTGTTGAAAACAATTCCAAGTATGTATGGACCTATACTCAGGACAAGCTATACGTCATGGCACAATGAGGGACGGAAAGGCAGCAAAATCTTAATTTAGCTACTCGTATATGCAGATAAATTAAGAACTGGTCTTAAAATGGCTGATGGCTTACCATAAACAACCTACTTAATTTGGCTGGGTAGTGGTTTATTTGCCACATACTAATAATCAGTTGTGGCAAATAAAAAAAAGTGGAACTATGACAAGGACAACGAATGATATTTCCCTTTCTATCACACTTATCGAGATATGTATAAACACTCGCAGCAAAAACAACTTTGCTCTCTTGTTGCACAAATAACTATTTTGAGGGTTCCGTTCCTCAAAAGGAAAAAAAAGGAACCCTCATAGGATCACTCGTGCGTCCGTCTGCCCGTCCGTCACAGCCGATTTGCTCCAAAACTACTGAGTTGAAATTTGGTAAACATATGTAAATTGGTGACCCGATGATGGACTCGTAAAGTAAATTAATGAATTCTGAACAAGGGGGCCACGTTTAGAGGACTGCACGACTGGAAAATTAAAAAAAAAAGTTTTGCATACTGTATTGTGTGACATATTAAATGAAAGGGGTTGTTGTAAGCATCTCAGATATATATTTTTTATAATTTTAGCAAAAACAGATTTGAAGTAATTTAGGAAAAAAGCCGAAAATTTACCATTGCCCCCCTCTTATCTCCGAAACTACTAGGCTTGAAAATTCTGCAAAAAATATGGAAAATAAGCCTAAAGATTACAAGAAATCCTATAAGAAGTTTGAGTACTTAGTTACTTTGAAAGTAACGGGAAAATTCTCAATATTTTACGGAGCCCTCACCACGCGAGTTGAACTCGCACTTGTCCGGTTTTTTGTAGTTAGTGTAGATTGTGAAATCTTCAGTTACAGGTGTATTTTAATCAATCAATCAATGTACATACAAATCTTAAGAAAAAAAAGGTTTTTATTAAATTTCGGATTCCTGAAAAATTGTCTAAAACCTAGTTGTTTTTGATTTCCAGCCGCCGAGCCGCCGTCCCCGCTCATCGCAACTCGCGCCGCAGCCGACTCCCGCCGCCGTCCGTAACTGACTCCTCCTCCTTCTTCAAAGAACGAAAAAATCCTCAGCCATGGCTTTGAATATCTCGGGTGAGTCATTTTAACAATAATAACTAGACGTGCGCTCTGGCTTTGCTCGGGTGTACTAATGAAGCACATGAACCTAAGCGTTACGCTCTACATCTGTCTCACTCACTCTCTAAAAGGAGAATTTTGAACTCAAAATGTACAGATTCGAACATTTAGTCGTGACTAGTATACGTTCATAATACGTTACTCACAAAATTAAATGATTTAGTGAGGATCCTTAGCGACATAAAATGGCTAACCTTACATTTTACCCGACTGTCAAAGGAGGAGGGTAATGTTTTTCGAGTGTATGTAAGTATGTATGTACCTATGTATGTATGTCTGTTTCTTTGTGGCCTCCTGTAGCCAAAACGGCTTGATGGATTTTGATGTATGAGGTATCGTTAGATTCGTCTTGATCGTGGGAGTGACATAGGCATATTTGTAAAAAAAGCAGTCGGGTTTTTCGAAAATTCTTTTGATTTCACTTGTTTTGATAAAAGTATAAAATTTAGCACAGTTATTCCTTGTGTCAAAATAAGCCGATTAAGATAGCCCTCGGGTGCCCCCCCCCCCCCCCCCCCCCCCCCTGTGGGGCCGGGAGGGGGGCCGGGGGATAAAGTCAATCTCCGCCCGGCTTCATTCTAAAAACTCTAACCATCCATGGCCAGCAGTTAGCTAATAGGTCGTGTTTGGTATCAATTTCGGATAAATCTATTGATTTATTCGCTATTGCGTAGAATTAATTTTTAGGATAAAAATAATAATTTGTCAAGAAATTAAAAAATCTATACATATTTTATTTATTTAATCGTATGGCTTACATGGTTGAATAGGCTAATACTATTATAAATGGCGTAGAAATTCAGACCATGCAGCACATTGTCCAACGCTGCCCTCTGACATCCATCGAAGTCTGTACATGGCAGTTATTCGAAAAAAGTTGGCTGGGGATACCATTCCAACCGTTTTTAGAATTTTTGTATATTTGTATGTTTATCTGTTTATTTGTGCCCGCATCACGTGAAAACGGCTGAATAGATTTTGATGCAAACTTTACATATCTGTCGAGAAAATTCCCGGCCAGGTTATAGGCTATAAAAATGATAACGATTAGGGTTTAAAGGGGGTAAAAAATGGGGTCAAACTTTGTATGGGAACTCCTCAAATCCATGAGCTGAAGAAATTGATAATACACTTGACTGGAAATTAAAAAGAACTCCATTCAAACTTTATAAAAAATATAGATAAAACACGTGAAAAAACACGGGATGAAAAATAGTTCTAGGTAGCTAAAAACTATATTATAACCAGTGATCGAAATAGGCAGAGTATAAATACCTAAACTTGGACTTAGAACAGAGTCGTGGAGTGGAGACTCCCTTGCGATAATTTTTTTTGCCGGGACTTCCCGGAGTGACAAATATAGTAATATAAAAAATATACCACAATTTTTCAAATGTAATTTTGATAATAATAAATAATATTGACTCCGTATAGTTATAGTAGTATGATTGTGAATATGAATTAAAATAATGATAATAATAAATAATACTGACCCTGTATAGTTTTGTACTTTTAGACTAAGTTGTGAGATTATTTGTATGTATGCATAGTATTGCATACTATAAAGAATGTTACAAAAAATAAATACTTAAAAAAGATTCCGTTTATATTATTGGTTGTTTTATTTTGTGTTGAAGTGGATTGCATTGTTTTTTTATACTATTTCAACCATATTAATTACTTAGTACATTCCCGGGATTATTTAGTCACGAAAAAATTTAGTCGTAAGGAAGTCTCCGCTTTTTTGTCTCTGTTCTACAATGTTTAGGTATTTATACTCTGCCTATTTCGATCACTGATTATAACCAAAAATGGTTGATATCTCAACCGATAGTAGCTGTTAGACATTAGATACCTAATTATGTTGGAAATTCAGTCGCTGAAGACGTCGTTGTTGATATTGAAAAACCAGCAACCTTGATCTCCGTCTTCCTATATATGTATTTGCTATGAATTCAGAGGTCATCTAAAGTTGTATGTCTAATTAGCATAGTTCACCAACGTCAAGAGATGTGGGTATAAAATTTGGACACAACGGGAGAATTGAGTAGGTACCAATTTTTAGGGTTCCGTAAAACGCGAGTCTCCGCGACGTACGGACCAATCATTCTAAGGTCCCGCTCTAAGCGAATGCCACTACGGTGCACCATACAAACATACATAAACATCAAGCAAATGCAAATTAAAATTGTATGCAAAATATTTTTAAATCTTTCTTAATTTTTATGATCACAAGAATGAATGTAGCACAGACAGTCGGTCTCCAATGCGAATGTGCACTTCGGTGGTTGGCGGTAAAAATTAAGTATTGGCGTGCTACAAAAAAAATTGACACTATTTATTATAAGCAAACGTACTTAAAATTGCATTAAATTTGCTTGGGTTAAGTATTTTTTTCATTCAGAACTAATTAGTCGTTTAACATTTACGAAGGCACAATACTAAAAATATGCAAATTTAACTTAGTTTTAATTTATCTTAGTTAATGGTAATTATAATCTTGTATTCACTTTTAATAAATATGTAAACAGTAAAAAAAAAAAAAAATATTCAGTATAAAAAAAGTATGTTTTTTTTGCTTGATCAATTTTTTTTTATAAATGAATTTATTCGAAATGGATACCAAACACCACCTAATAGCTAATCATTGGTCGGTTAGAATTTTTTTAATGAAGTCGGGCAGAGCAGTATTTTCTACTGCGCGCTACTTAATCTTTTTTTTACACTATTTATTGTTATCATAGGTAGTTAAAACTTATATTTTTTCATATTTTCAATAAATTGGCTTTATTTATATATATTTTTTATACAGAAATAGCTGGCCGTTCAATATTTACGAAGGCTCAATAAATAAAAATGGACTTGAATTTTTTGTTTTCTTTTTACTTTGCTCGACAAATAACATTTTTTTTATAACAGAAATGAATTCTACGTTATTGATTTATCCGTGATTGATACCAAACACGACATATTAGCTAGACATAAACGGTCAGAAATTGTAGAATGAAGCCGGGCGGCGCGGAACTTTGAGATTGGGCTCGTTAGAATAGTCTCAATGGTGGTATACAGAAAAGTACAGTCGGCAATAAAAGCTTGTACCAAAAATGATTTTTTTTACAGAAACTTATATTTTTTTTATAACCTATAATAATTTACAACTATATGGCGTTCTTTTTTCCTCCCCGTAAGTATAAGTTTCGCCCAATTGGGTTGTGTCCTAAAATTTTTTTACGATGCCATTCGAATCAGTTTTTGGAGAGCAACAAATGTTTGTATGGGAGCAACTACAATTAAAAAACATAAATACCCAAAAAATTGAGTTAAAGACGGACCTCGCTAGCGGCAGCCGAAAACGTTTCATACTGATTAACATTGAATCGTGACGTCACAGCGTAATATTTGTACTAATCGTTGTATTGAAAATCAAGTAAATTGCTGTTTCATTTGTGAAATACTGCGTTTAGGACCATAGTTGTGATACAATTTTATTTCTATAAAAGTGTAAGGATTCTATTGGTAGCTTTAAATTTACTTTTAGACAATAAAAAAAATGCATATTTTTTCTAAACTTTCAAGGTCCATATCTTTTTATGATTTTAATAATATTTCTTAATTTATACTTAATTACATTTATTTGATGGTGTACTATCAATTTAGCAACACTGCGTTATCAATTTTAACATGTGGAAACTACCCAATTCAGTATGTAGCGGACAGCGCTGTAGTGAAAGTGTTAATTATTGCATAGAGTACGTGTTAACCAGCCGTCCGTTGCTTGTGTCGCAGGGCCGGCGTCCGCGCTGCTGCTGCTGGCCGCGCTGCTGGCGGCCGGCGCGCGCCCTGACCGAGTCACCACCGAGGAGTGCGCGGCGCATGACGTGGGGCGGGGGCGAGTCCGTCGGTACCCGGTGGACAGCGACGCTACTACGTTAGATATGTCTAAATGCAGTTTAACAGGTGTCCAACCACAATCATTAACCGGCCTCCCCGCACTCACACAGCTATGGCTGTTTGGGAACAAGTTGCGCGAGCTGCCCGTCCTCGACGAGCACGTGTGCGCCAACTTGATCGTGCTTTACCTGCAGTATAACCAACTAACTGACATTAACAACGCTGGGACCTTCTCAGCTTGTACAAAATTAGAAACACTATATTTGAGTTACAATCAAATAGAGTTTATCCACCACTCCGTTTTTACCGCATTAACTAATTTGCAGTATTTATACTTGGATAATAACAAGATCAGGTGTATACCTGATCAAATGTTTGCCAACAACGGCATGCTCGAAGTGTTGTATCTATACAGCAACAGGATCACCCACCTGCCTCCGGAGTTTGCCAGCAGGCTGACGCGGGCAGCCCCCAGCCTATACACGTTTCGCTTCCACAATAACCCGTGGCAGTGCGCGTGCCTTATCGAGCTGCTGGCGGATGTCCGGCGAGCAGGTGTGCGTGACTACGACTATAAAGGGGCCTACGACGGAGGTGCGTCTGTATGCGTGTACACCGGCGTTACCCCGTGCTGCTGCCGATCGACCGGGCTGCATGGCTGCTGCGCGGGGGGGAGGGGGGTTGGAGGAGGGGACCGCTAGTTTGCTAGTCCACATATCTGCAGTTTATATTCATCATCACAATATCAGCCTCCCCCAAAGAGTGCCAAAGTGACCAGTCCTGCGCCACCCGCATCCAGAGGGCTCCCAGGTCATCAGTCCGCCTTGTGGGGGGACGCTACCCACTCCACGCCTTCCGGTAGGTGATCACCACTCCAGAACCTATCCGCCATCGGTTCTACGTGCAGTGTGCCCTGCCCACTGTCACTTAAGTTTAGCGATTCGAAGGGCTATATCGGTTACCTTGGTTCTGCTGCGGAATAGCCTCATAGCGATAGTTTATATTATACATAGTAAATTCATTTTTTTATACGACTAGAGTGGCAAAAAATCGTACTACCCGCTTGTCGATTCTATGGGTGTCACATGCTGGTGGATCGATATATTAGTAGATTACTTTCTAGTGTATTACTTACATTTTTCTGTGACACACATTTTACACAATAATAGCGATGCCCGTTAGTAAACCGGTAAACGCGTGATCCTGTGGTCGTGTAGGCGGCGCGCGCCCAACTCGCTTGCTGTTGTTTGCCAACAAATGGTTTGGGATGAACCTGCTTTTGTTATCTTTCAGGTAATAGCTCATCTGGTCACGTTTATCACCTCGCAGAGACAAGATAAGCATCCCTCTTTATATCAAGCAGTGTCAGGAAGCGATGAATGCGTTATCTTGTCTCTGTGACGCGCTAAGCGCGAGCAGAGGGCCCACCGCGAAAGGCATTCGAAGTTTTCCCTCTCTGTCAGACTTGCGAGTTCGTACGTAAGTGCAACAGAGAGGGAAACTTCCAATGCCGTTGGCGGTAGGCCCTCAGCACGGTATTGCCGACGGTGTTGCGTCTCTCTGTTACGTACTCCTTGCGTTAACCCATTCTAGGACAATGAATCACATATAAATCATGCCTCTACGAGCGATTTCATTACAAAGAAGAAAAATGCGGCAACGCGCTACGGCGTAGCACACGAAGCGTTGTTGCTTGGTCCCAAATGTAGCGCTCAGTAGTACTTTTCTTCTCTGTATTCACTGCCAAGAATCGCTACGCTCTACGCTCGTAGCCTTTCCTATAGTTTTGCTAATATGTAGCGGAAAACGACTACGGCGTAGGCGCCCGCTAGTCAGGTTCCCGGCACAGAATATGTTAAAACATAAAAATATTATGTTTGGACCTGAATGGGTTAAGGAGCGCTTCTATTGGCGCCCGCCGAAGGCTTCGTGTGTCGCGGCCACGTATCGCTACGTAGTGCGTTGCAGCGTTTATCCGCTCCGTAGCATCATGGCTCATATATGAGTCATTGGCATTGAATGGGTTAAGAGGGAGTCTAATATCGCAGGCAATGTCGCAGCTGGGTTAGGGGCCATGAGTTTGGCATCGACGCATTACTTCAAAATAAACGACAATCATGTCAATACAATGTTGTCCTTGTTTAGTTTATTATGAAGTTATGCGACGGTGCAAAATTCTTGGTGACGATCCCAAATAAGTTAGCACGAGTCGAATACAGACGCTGGAGTCAGCGGGGTAATGCGGGGTGGTGCGGGGTTCGGCTATGGGGGGGAGGGGGGCCGGGGGCTGAGAGGGTTCTGTTGGCGTTGGATTGTTGTCCTGTTGGTTGTTGCGTGTCAACTGTCAAGTTGCGGCGCAACGTGCGGCGCGGGGACCAATAAATATTTTGTGGGATTAATTTTTGTTTAATTTCAAGAAACTACCACACTATAGATACACCTCCCTACTTCTTGGTGAATGATTTGAATAACTTACCTCAATGCAAAAAGATTAGGTCTACTAAGGTAAACGTCCCAATGTTGGTTACTTT
The DNA here is from genome assembly GCA_932294315.1 of Epinotia nisella. NCBI lineage: Eukaryota > Metazoa > Arthropoda > Insecta > Lepidoptera > Tortricidae > Epinotia > Epinotia nisella. The sequence goes on along the minus strand of OW028698.1, from coordinate 9,173,709 downwards.
CACTTCAATAATCGACACGCTGCTTGTCATCTTTATTGCGATGAATTAAGATTCAGGAGGGCCATTGGGCCAGTGTCGAGCATTGAGACATTTACCTTAGGGTGGTATTCAACTTATCCAATTTATTTGTCCAATGTGCATTTGATCAAAGAAATTGGATGATTTGTATGTAATTTTTTATCCTGAAATAAATAATCTAATCTATAGGTATGAGGAACTAATACTGCGTCAACGAGCAAAGATTTGATATAGAAATTGGACAAGTGGAATACCACCCTTACAGTCTGACGAGAAGTCTATCCTGCGGGTCGGTTGCATAACGCTTCATACGTACTATCGCCCAAGGGTTCACACTTTTTGTACAAAATCGTCTGCACATGCATGACGAATGCTCGAAAATGATCCTAGAGGTGTGAACCTAGGGGGCGATAGTACCTACGATAGGCATATCTAAATGTTATGGTTTCTATGGAAAAATAACAGTAGCTCTGTATTAAATTTTGTCAACAGATATACGTTTTCGAACGCGTTTGCGTTTAGTTACAATTCGTATGGCAACGCGAACAGCACCTCTGGTGGTAACTATGAGGAACTACGCGTTGCCATACAAATTGGAGCTTAACGCAAACGCGTTCGAAAACGTATATATGTTGACACTAGCTTCTGCCCGCGACTTCGTACGCGTATAAATTATGGATGACATGATTATTCTTATGTTTCACCATACGATACTTACCACACTGATAAATTAGATTATTACGATTTCATTTCTATAAATTATGCGTGTAACAGTTCAAATCCTCATAAACTTTGTCGTCAATAATATTTAGTTATATTGATTTACTTAATCTTTATTGCAAACGAAGTACCTAAGTACTTATAGTAGAAGAAAAATTACCAAAACCGGAATTTAAATATAAGATTTCATAATTGAAACAAATGGACCGAGCGAGGGCGAGACCTCAACGATACTCTATATCTCCGGGTGTCTTGTCAAACTACCCCTGAGAGCCAAAGTCCTGAAGGTAAACGGGGAGGCAAGCGAGGCCGAAGGCTGAGCTTTTCGTAGGAATGAAAGGCCCAACGTACCCTTATAGATAGCGCTCCATATGCGAGCCAGAGCATCGAAGGCCCGAGGGCGAGACTCCATGGATACTTACTATCCACAGGTGTCTTGCAAGCGAAACATGAGCCTTAAGTCCCAAAGTTGAGGGGTGAGGCAAGCGAGCCCGAAGGCCGAGCTTTTCGTATGAATGAAAGGCCCAACCAAACCAACCCTTCAGAGAGCGCTCTCTATGCGAGCCCGAGGGCCGAAGGCCCGAGAGCGAGCGTTTCGTAGGAATGAAAGGCCTAAACCAACCCTTCAGAGAGCGCTCTCAATGCGAGCCCGAGGGCCGAAGGCCCGAGGGCGAGCCTTCACGGACACTAACTAAACCCAGGTGTCTAGCAAGCGAAACCGAAGACCAAAATCCCGAGCGAGAGAAGTCAGAAGAAGAGCGGCGAGGCAAGCGAGACCAAAGGCCGAGCTTTTCGTTGGAATGATAGGCCCAAAGAACCGTTTTAGAGAGCGCTTCCTATGCGAGCCCGAGGACTGACGCACACTATCTCCAAGTGTCTTGAAAGCGAAATCTGAGTTCCAAAGTCCCGAAGGTGAGTGGCGAGGCAAGCGAGCCCGAAGGCCGAGCTTTTCGTATGAATGAAAGGCCCAATACATCGCTTCAGAGAGCGCTCTCTATGCGAGCCTGAGGGCCGAAGGCTCACTATACCCGAGTATTCATAATAATAATAATATTTCTGAATGTCACAAACGTTGAAGTTTTATACATAAAAAAATGGTACCTACTTAATTCTCCGCGGAATGCCGTTGTGTCCAAATTTTATACCCACATCTCTTGACGTTGGTGAACTATGCTAATTCGACGTAAGTATTAAACTCAACCTATCATACATCTTTAGATGACCTCTGAATTCATAGCAATTATATAGGAAGACGAAGATCAAGGTTGCTGGATTTCAATATCAAAACCAACAGCGCCGTTGTCAGCGACTGAGTTTCCAAAATAATTAGGTCTCTTATGTCTAACAGCTACTATCGGTTGAGATATCAAACATTTTTGGTTATTATAGATAGTCTTTAGCCATCTAGCACTCTTTTTCATCCCGTTTTGAATTAATTTTTATCATTTTTACAGCCTATGACCTAGCCAGGGATTTTCTCGACCGATTAAGTAAAAGTTGCATCAAAATCCTCTATTTACTAAGCTTCTCTGCGTTTTAAAAATATACATTTTCAAAAACGCAGACACAAAAAAATTAAAACTACAAAAAGTGCATGCTGCTGGGTTTGAACTCGGGGACACCCACTCCGTAAGCTATGGGTGAAACCACTGGACTAACTATCAGTTGTAAGAACACGATGAATTTTCGAATATCTTGACGACATGTTACCATGGTAATGATACTGTTATAACCCCGCTCTTGCAACACTATATAGTTTCTAGTCGCCTCAGAACCTATTTTCATCCCATATTTTTCACGTTTTATCTATACATTGCTAAAAGTTTGAATGGGGTCGTTTTTACTTTCCAGTCAAGTTTATGGTTACCAATTTTCAAGTCTGTAGCTCAGTACATTCAAGGAGTTCCCATACAAAGTTCAACCCCATTTTCTACCCCCTTTGAACCCTAATCTTTAAGATTTTTATAGCTTAAAACCTATCCGGCGATTCTCTCGACAGATTAGTAAAGTTTGCATCAAAATCTGTTCAGCCGTTTTCACGTGATGCTCGGACAAATAAACAGACAAACAGATAAACAGATAAACAGACAAAAATTCTAAAAACTGTTGGAACGTGTTCTGTTATCAATTCTAAGTATCCCCAGCCAATTTTTTTTCGTTTATCTTCCATGTACAGACTTTCGACCCTCTTCAGCTTTATTATATGTATAGATAGATAACTTATACTAGAGCTACAGCTGAGTAGTCCTAACGTCGTTCGAAAAGTTACGTTACGACCCCCCTGATAGCTATCATATATATTTAAACATGTCGGATATTATTGGTGGGAACCTATAATTGGCTTTCTGTTACCTACATGCATAACTATTGCACAATTGTTAGCTGTTGGTTCTCCGAATAATAAATAAATAAATTCGCAACAGACTAGTTTATTGGCAAAAATAACTGTACATTCAGTTACACGTTACGTTGTTAGGTCGCGCTACTAGGACATAGCAATGACTTAAACTTAATTATTTTGATACACCATACTAACAATACAGGGTGATTTCTAAGTCGTGAATCGTTGAAGCAAAATGTGAATCTATCCATGATTCTGTGAAACTTTTACTATGGGGCCAACTTTGTAATATGAAAAAAAAACTATTTCATGCATGAACAGCTATTTCGGTTCACGAATTAAAAATGTATGAACAGCTGGTTTTTTTTGCATATTACAAAGTTGGCCCCATAGTAAAAGTTTCACAGAATCATGGATAGATTCACATTTTGCTTGTGTTGTGTATGTGAAGTGTTTGCATTGCTCCAGTCCCACTTGCAGTAATAGAATAGAATATAATAGACAGGTGTTTATTTCTCTAGTTTATGTGTTACATGATGTCCATCAGGCCGGTGGTGTGTTCGGCCTGTGGGTGTGTCAGCTACTTACAATCTACCAATGTCTGTCTGAAAGATCTGTATAAGTGTTATGTTGTTTGTGCTGTGTACTTGTTAATGTGTGCGTACAGAATAAATTTATATAAATTTAAAAGTTGTTTCACCTTACAACCCACTTGCAGTGTGCGTGATATCTACTCACAGTGTGTAATTTTCCTCTTAAGTGCGGTCACCTATAATTTATTCCTTTATCCTATAGATCTACCTAAGAACTAAAACTTCTGGGAAGAAAACATGTATTTTTTATGTTTATTTTTGAAGTTATTTAAAAAAATTTGAAATATTCATAAAAACCATAGAAATGCATTATTTTGTTTTAAATATATTGTGATTATGCATTATACATTGGTGTCTTAAAAAGGGTTGTTATATTTACTAATTTTAGTCAAAAAGAAATTATAAATAATCGTTACTAAAAGCGAAAACCCTGATTTTTAAAATTTTAATTTTTTTTTTTATTTGGTTAGTCCCATTGTTTCTGCATTGCTTTTTAACATGAATCGTTTTATATTGTATTTAGCTATAATATAAAAAAACTGATGCGAACAATGCGGAACATCAGAGATATAATTTTTTTAAGTTTGAGGTTAGGGTTGTCCCCTACTATATTATAACAATTCTTAGATAACTTCGACAGCTAATTTACTACCTTTCTTGATGTAAAATGAATTATTAATAGTTTTTTTGGTGTAAAAAAGAATTAAGTACCAATACAGCCCGCACTGCACTATCGGATTTACATCGAAAAACATTTGCGAACATTCTAGGCGTCGAAGAATCGCTTGTGGATGATTGACATATTATATTAGTAGCACTGTCAAGTAGTTTCGAAATAGATCCTGAAAAATTTCACAAATTTTGTGCCAATTTTGCTGCGAAATATGTAGAAAATTACGAGTGGTGCTACATGTCAGTTACACTTCACAAAATATTAGCCCACGGAAGTCAAATGATAAAATCTAGTCCGTTACCAATTGGTATGCTGAGTGAGCAGGCTTCTGAATCTCGTAACAAATACTCGCGTTATGATAGGGAACACCATACGAGAAAATTAAACCGGAAGACAACTGTGCTTGACCTATTTCACCGTGCTTTAAAATCGTCAGATCCATTCCTATCTACGATGTCACTCAGTACTCGCCAAAAAAAACACAAGCGTTTGGTTCTACCTGAAAAAGTTCTTTGGCTTTTAAAACCATCAACGGAAAATGTACTAAATCACGAGGACTTACTAGAAGTAACCAAAAATGATGAAAATGTTTTTTTACCATTAGAAGAAGTTTTAGTATCTTCGGATGTCGAAGATTTAAGAAAGTGACATTAAGAAACATTATTCCGTTTGAATTAAATTTAATTAATTAATTATTTGAAAATGTTAAATTTCACAACCCTATTTCCATAGAAAATCTGTGGAACTTTAGAAATGCAATATTTCCGAATTTCCACTTTCAAACAATTTGCTTTTTATTTTGTGTTATTGTTAACTAAGTATATGATGCATGTTTCGTATTAAAATCAGATACAGAACCGGTAAGAATACGGAGAAAACTGCAATTATGTAAAAATTTAAATAAACAACGATTTCTCTTTGAATATCGTAGATGCAATACCTAAACATTGTATGGAGTTAGATATTGCATTGTTACTATAATAAAACAAGTAAATATGTAAATCATATTATTATTTTGAAATGTACAAACAAAAACAATTTTTAATTTAAAATTTTAAATATCAGGGTTTTCCCTTTTAGTAACGATAATTTATAATTTCTTTGTGGCTAAAATTAGTAAATATAGCAACCCTTTTTAAGACACCAATGTATAATGCATAATCACAATATATTTAAAACGAAATAATGCATTTCTATGGTTTTTATGAAGATTTTATAATTTTTTTAAATAACTTCAAAAATAAACATAAAAAATACATGTTTTCTTCCCAGAAGTTTTAGTTCTTAGGTAGATCTATAGGATAAAGGAATAAATTATAGGTGACCGCACTTAGAGGAAAATTACACACTGTGCTACTGAAACAAAAGAATTATTTGTCCTTTACTGATTTGAAAGTCAGGTGTACCTACAGCCAGAATTAGCTTATCGGTTCTTGGTATGCAATTTTAAAACAACTTTGGCACAAACAAGTGCGGGGCAGAGGTTATCGGTCGCTTTCGATTGCTACTCCGTTACCCAACAAGATTTAGCAGCGGAAAATAACTGGGCCGAATTTTGGTTGAAAAAGGTTTATAGACATCTTTGTTTTTGATACTAAATACGACAGTGGCAAACTACCATACGGTATGCCTAAAGGCATGTAAACACCGTAGCCAATGGTTAACGTTTTAACTATGTGCATTTAATTATAATATTTGATTGTAAAAGCGTGGGGTGCTGGAACAGGAAAGCGCCGATCTCTGTAACCTAATTCCCGTAACATCGCTTAACTTGATTTCTCAGCAAGTTATACAAAAAGTATTTCCATCCATATTTTCCATAATTTATTTTTGGTTTTTATGTGCATTTATAAAAACGTGTTTTTCTAGTGTTTTTATGGTTCCGTACCCAACAGGTAAAAACGGGACCCTATTACTAAGACTTCGCTGTCCGTCCGTCCGTCTGTCTGTCACCAGGCTGTATCTCAAGAACCGTGATAGCTAGAGAGTTGAAATTTTCACAGATTATGTATTTCTGTTGCCGCTATAACAACAAATGCTAAAAAACCGGCCAAGTGCGAGTCGGACTGGGGCTCCCATAGTACGGAACCCTTCGTGCGCGAGTCCGACTCACACTTGGCCGGTTTTTGTAACTAATAATTTATTTTATACTTTTTAGTCTTTGATAACGAAATATTTTTAACATTTATACATTTATTTCAAGTAGGCGAATGAGCCCACATCCTCTCCATCTCCGCCATTGCATCTGTATTGCATGGTGTTTTACCTGTCAGCTTAGAACAATCTAGCTCTTAAATCTGGAGACCACTAAGTGATTTTGCTCTACTTAGGGCCACATACGCCTGTCTAGCCGCAAAAGTACGGAACCCTAAGTACACCACTGCGTGGTCTACCGTACAGCCTTGAATCTTGTGCACGGTAGATCATCATCATCATCATCATATCAGCCCAAAGAAGTCCACTGCTGGACATAGGCCTCCCCCAAAGAGTGCCACCATGACCGGTCCTGCGCCACCCGCATCCAGCGGACTCCAGCGACCTTTACCAGGTCATCAGTCCACCTTGTGGGGGGCCAACCCACGCTGCGCCTTCCGGTACGTGGTCGCCACTCAAGAACATTTCCGCTCCAACGGCCATCGGTTCTATGCAATGTACCCCGCCCACTGCCACTTAAGTTTAGCGATTCAGAGGGCTATATCGGTTACCTTGGTTCTGCTGCGGATAGCCTCATTTCTGATGCGATCACGCAGAGATACTCCCAGCATAGCCCTCTCCATTGCCCTTTGTGTGACTTTGAGCCTTCTTATGAGGCCCATAGTAAGCGACCACGTTTCCGTACCATACGTCATCACTGGCAACACACACTGGTCAAAGACTCTCGTCTTGAGACACTGCGGAATATTGGACGAAAAGATGTGCCGTAGCTTCCCGAATGCTGCCCAGCCGAGTCGGATTCGACGATTGACCTCTTTCTCGAAGTTGGACCTACCTAACTGGACAGTCTGTCCTAGGTACTCCTAGGTACATACTCGTCTATAACTTCGAGCGTAAAGTGTCCGATTGAAATGGGAGTTGGTACTACATGGACGTTTGACATGATCTTCGTCTTATCCATGTTCATCCTTAGACCAACTCGCTCGGAGGCTTTACTGAGGTAATCGAGCATAGTACTCCAAGTCCTCCATGGTCTCAGCCAAGACTACTATATCATCAGCAAACCGAAGGTGAGTGATGTACTCGCCGTTGATGTTGATGCCTAGCCTTCTCCAGTCCAGAGTCTTGAAAACTTCTTCCAGTGCAGCGGTGAACAGTTTTGTGGAAATAACACCCCCTTGCCTTCCGGCTCCATCATCAGATGAGTTCGACAGTACCATATTATTGTATTGTCATCAGAACTACCAATGATGTAATATAAAAAGAGGTAGATGTGTTGTCTATACGAAATTCCATAACCTATCTACCTCTTTTTTATATTACATCATTGAGAAATACATACAGCTGCCAATTTTCATGACGCTACGATCCTTGGAAGATGGTTTAAATTAGTTACCTTCGATTCCATTACAAGTTACATACAGGTCGACCTAATAAAAGCGTGTTAAAAAAATATAGTCTTTATTTAAAGTAGTCCGGATTTTTTTTGTTGAGTTACTTTTTTGAAATTCAGAAAATTATTAAGTATTATACCTAGTATTTTATATAATCGTTACACAATTAAGGGCTCTTAAAGTCGAGTACCTTGTTGGGGCCACGAGGCTTGTCGAGTGGCCTAAGTAAGGTACGAGAATTTAATAAAAGTCATTACCTTGGCACGATTGATGAATTGCAGTTTGTACGAAATAAAATTAGCACTAGTATATTCAGATAAGGCAACTCGAACGACTTTTTTGTAAACAAGTGTCTCGATGACGGTGCGCACTGGATCTTTTCGGTTATGTTATCTTATCACTGAGCTTGCAGCATAAATAGCGCCGCGCGCCGGCCGTTCCACACTCGCTCCACTGCACTCCGCTCCCGCACCGCTGCATTAAAACAAGTAAGTCCACTTTTAGGGTTCCGTAGGCAAAAACGGAACCCTTATAGTTTCGTCATGTCTGTATGTCACAGGCATTTTACTCGAAAACTATAAGGTGTATTTAAATACAATTTTGAAGATAGGTGTATTTTGTTAGCGGTAAATTTTATCTCGGTCACTGTACTCGTATCAATTTTTCATTTAAAATAACCTTAAAACACCTTATCCGAAACAAGTATCTCAAGTTATTTGTTCTAGCGTGGATATTTACCTATTTTTTGTCAAATTACCAAGCTACAAAAGATTCAGATACCAGTTGCATGAATGATATCTTCAGTCTATTAGGTTTTTTCATTATTCTTATAGGGTGATTAAAATAAGTCACGTTAAAAAGTACCGCATGTACAGTCGCAGTCTAGTTCTAAAATATGTGAATGGACAAAGTGATTAAAAATATGAGAACGCAACTTTATTTTCAAGGCCATAAGGTTTGAACCTTTGGGAACGTACCTACATATATTTATGAACTCGACTGTACATACGAATATTTAGGGAAAAAAGGGTTTTTGATAATGTTTTGCTGTCCTGATTTCAATCAGCCGAGCCGCCGTCTCCGCTCATCTCCGGTCCGTCGCTGCAGCCTGCTCCCGTCGACAGCCCGCTTTTGCAACTTTTATTTCTTCTACAAACGAACTAGTAAGTTACACACAAAATTGAATAATTAAGAAATAAGATGGTATATGTTGTCATGAAATGGACCCAGCTCGAGCGATTAGATCGGCTCCCCAAACTGTTTTATTCCGCGTATAGCAGAATTTCCATTCTCGTTTTCCCCACTTTTTATTTTTCTTAGTCGATTTAATTAATATATACTTATGCAAGTGTTGACAAACGGATTGTTTTCTAGTCGCGTTTTTCCCCTGTTGATTATTTTTCTAGACGATATAGTTCAGATTCCCACGTGTTGATAAACTGAAATGAAATGAAATATTTATTTACAAAAACATGTTACATAATAGATACAAGTCGTTGGGTCCTGAGCTAGGATTCCCTGTGGTACAGGGAGAAACTGATTGTTTTCCAGACCTGTTTCTTTCTACCTACTTGTTTTTTTTTTACATAAAGCATATGATAGTAGGGAACACTAGATATGGTCTGATTGTGAACCCAGCGAAGACCCAAGTCATTGTTATTGGCAGCAACAATCTGTTTTCCAGAGTTGATTTTGCAAATCTCCCTCCAATACTTTTTGATGGGATTCAGAATGCTTACTGCAATGCAAGTGAAAAATCATCTTATGGATCGCTCCTTGTCTTGGGTGCCTCAAGTGAGTGAAGTGAGCAGGAAAGTATTTGTTGCAGTGGGGTCTCTCAGGTGGCTTCGTAATTTTCTACCTACTGCAACAAAAATTGCGCTCGCTCAAACGTTACTTCTTCCTATTCTTGATTATGCTGATGTATCATAACTCGACCTTTCTGACGAACAACTTAATAAGCTTGAGTGTCTCCAAAATGTATGCATTCGGTTCATATTTGGGTTACGCAAATATGAACATGTTACTAGTTTCCGTTCTAAACTCAAGAGGCTCCCTATCCGTTATCGCCGTAACTCTCACATTATTTCGCTTCTGTATAATATCCTTTTTAACCCCGCAACTCCCCGCTATATGCGACCGCTTTAGCCTAGTTGGTAGTGACCCTGCCTACGAAGCAAGAGGTCCTGGGTTCGAATCCCGGTAAGGGCATTTATTTGTGTGATGAGCACGAATATTTGTTCCTGAGTCATGGATGTTTTCTATGTATTTAAGTATGTATTTATCTATATAAGTATGTTTATCGTCGTCTAGTACCCATAGTACAAGCTTTGCTTAGTTTGGGACTAGGTCGATTTGTGTAAGATTGTCCGCAAATATTTATTTATTTATATCAAAGAACGTTTTAGTTTTTTTTAATTCTGTTAGATGTTCTAACAATTTGCTATTAACTGTGCCTTCGTCATCTACCAAATTTTACAATAGTTCGTTCACTATTAATTCTATCCGACTGTGGAACTCTCTCCCTCTTGACATCAGACAAGCAAAATCTATCGGCAACCTCAAATCCCTTCATAAATAACATAATTTGTCTCTCCCCTAACCCTGATTGTATTTTTTGGCTGACTGTTTATGTATCATATATTTGTATATATATGTATGTTTATACAGGGTGGAAAGTTAAAACGGGGCAGTAAGGGCAGCTACTAGATTCCCATACTCACTGTATAGAAAAAGTTTTCTTTGATTTCTGGGCGTTCTAGTAGTCAAACCTTAGTCGGTCCCAAAGAGTATTTTGATCCTTAATAGGAATGGGATCTAATGGCATTAAAAAAAATATCGTCAAAATTGATGATTTTCTCGCTGACTGTACTTTTTTTCAAAAATCTGAGAATGTAGATTGCCATCACTTAAAAAGTTAGGAATGAAATCCTAATGCCATTTTTGCGTGGCGGCAAGGGATCTAGTAGCTGCCCTTACTGCCCCGTTTTAACTTTCCACCCTGTATATAGAGCTATTTATGTACGTTTATTTTTATAATTATTTTGATTTTTGGTTAATAATAATCTCTGCACCACCTACTGCATAGTCTAGTTTTACCTCTTTCTCCGATACCCAAAGGTTGTCTAGAAGAGATCGCTCTTTAGCGATAAGACCGCCTGTTGTCTACCTCTACCTACATGTTATTGTATTGTTTCTCTCTGTAACTGCTTTGTTTGTGTGAGGTGTGCAATAAAGAGTATTTGTATTGTATTGTAACACAGCCTATTTACTTGTTGTATTTATTTAATTTAAATGTCTTCTTTTGGCACGGCACAGAGCATGTACAGTCAGGGAAATGTATTCACGTACCTACCTTTTTCGCTCTTCTTTTTATGACAATAAGGCATAAAAAGGTGCGTCAATACATTTCCCTGACTGTACATGCTCTGTGCCGTGCCAAAAGAAGACAAATCTTTTGAAAAAAGAGTTCTTGATTAAATTTTGGATTCCTGAAAAATTGTCTAAAACCTAGTTGTATTTGATTTCCAGCCGCCGAGCCGCCGTCCCCGCTCATCGCAACTCGCGCCGCAGCCGACTCACGCCGTCGTCCGTAACTGACTCCTCCTCCTTCTTACACCAACGAAAATAATCATCAACCATGGCTTTGAAAATCTCGGGTGAGTCATTTTAACAATAATAACTAGCTGTGCGCTCTGGCTTTGCTCGGTTGTACTAATGAAGAACGTGAACCCAAGCGTCGCTCTAAGCCAAATCTCCCTATTGTCTTCTGTCTCACTCGCTCTTTAAAAGGAAATTTTTTAACTCAAAATCTACAGATTCGAACATTTATTCATGACTAACACAGTTCATAATAATTAATAAGTAACTCACAAAATTAAATGAAAAAAACCGACCAAGTACGTGTCGGACCATGCACAACGAAGGGTTTCGTGCTTATTAAAAAGGTCGTATCGTCACAGAAATCTTACGGCAGTTACATCATTTTCTATAGGGAAGGCAGTATTCAGCAATATCTCGAAAACCTTTGAACCGATCGTGTTCAAAATAATTTTCTATGCAAGAATTTAATAAGCCCAAATAGCCCAATGCCCATGATTTTTATTGTCGTGTTCAGATATTTGTAAGCACATTGGCCGCTCCAATATATCTGATGGTGGCTGTGCCTACATCCGGCAACTGAATTTTACTGATATATCGTTTGCTCGCGACTCCGTCCGCGTGAGCCTCCGAATAAACCTCCATACCCGATGTCTTCCATTTGGGGGATGGTTTTTGGAGTAAAAATACCTATGGTAAATAAGTCCTATTGTGGTAATATAATAACTCCTATGTTTTGACCCAGGTTATAAACTATTTAGATGTGCCAAATTTCATCTAAATCCGTTCAGTTTTTGCATGGTTAAGCAAAACCATCCAAACGTAGTATATTAGCGTGTTTTGGCGTGTATTTAGTATGATGTCCTTTTAACCCGACTATAGTAAGGGCCTGTTACGTCCCTTTAAAAACCATGTTTGCGACGTGACGCGAGCCAGAAGAATACTTTGCATCTAGTTTGTTTTGGGGTTCCGTACCTCAAAAGGAAAAATACGGAACCCTTATAGGATCACTTTGTTGTCCGTCTGTCTGTCTGTCTGTCAAGACCCTTTATATTGGGAACGCGCGGAGCTATCGAGTTGAAATTAAAATTATATGCTCATGTCTACAGTTCCTTGAAGCTATGAAAAAATCAAACTTCAAAGTTAACGTAAAAAATAGGCATGGCCGTTTATGCCTCAAATAACGTATAACGATACTCTTAAGGGAATCAAAATTTATAGAGTACTTTCCGTTGACCTATAACTATGAAATTTGGCAAATTCGCCTTATACTTCCTACAAATACAAGGGAAAATCTGAAATACTGAATACATTTGTAATTAAATCATAAAACATATAGTCTTTATTTATATGGAGAGGGCTATGCTGGGAGTATCTCTAAGTGATCGCATCAGAAATGAGGCTATCCGCAGCAGAACCAAGGTAACCGATATAGCCCTCCGAATCGCTAAACTTAAGTGGCAGTGGGCGGGGCACATTGCACGTAGAACCGATGGCCATTGGGGCGGAAAGGTTCTCGAGTGGCGACCACGTACCGGAAGGCGCAGCGTGGGTAGGCCCCCCCACAAGGTGGACTGATGACCTGGTAAAGGTCGCTGGAGTCCGCTGGATGCAGGTGGCGCAGGACCGGTCATTGTTGCACTCTTTGGGGGAGGCCTATGTCCAGCAGTGGACGTCTTTCGGCTGATATGATGATGATGATGATAGTCTTTATATAAAGTTAGTAATCAATCATCGAGGTTAAACTGTCTGTCTGTCAAGACCCTTTATATCGGGAACGCGTGGAGCTATCGAGTAAAAATAAAAACCATATTCTCAGGTCTACACGCTACATTACACACACAACTACATAGAGTACTTGTTGCAAAAGGGACGGAGTGAACGAATGAGTCCACGTGACTCTACTTCACGATTGTATAGATGTTCGAAAACTAGATAAACCAGCCAGCAGGAATATAATTAGAAAATAAAAAAAACCCGACTGCAAAAAAGCTATCTTTAGAAAAAAAAACTGAAAAGAAAAAAACAAGTCCAGTAGTCGAGAACATTGAATCAATTTTATGATTAACATTTCGTATGTCAATTTGGACCTTGGAGTTTAAAAATAATGTCCAAATCGCTTGTGATGGATCCGGAACGAGGCATACGAATCGTTGACACAGATAAAACAGACTATACATTCTTATACGAAACAGCAACTTCAACAGTCGGGACCCATTATTGTCGTCAACATTAGTGCCGCAGCCTAGACTTTAAACGGGACCCGACTGTTGAAGTTGCTGTTTCGTATAAGAATGTATAGTTTGTTTTATCTGTCATCAGGCTATTTTTAACTCCCAACGCAAAAAAGGGGTGTTATAAGTTTGACATGTACGTGTGTGACATCTTAGCTCCTAAACAAATGGACCGATTTTAAATCGTTTTTTTTTGTCCAAAAGTTGACGTGATCGAAATGGTTCTTAGTTATGTTTTAACAAAATCGGTGTAGCCGTTTTTGAGATATTGGACTGTGAAATGAAAAAATCGAGGGTTTTCCAACATTTCTAAGTTGTAGTTATTACAAGCTTTATATTAACTTGACCTGTTTGTATGTAAGTATATAAGTGAACTAATATTTATTAAAAGTGAATACAAGATTATAATTAACATTAACTAAGATAAATTAAAACTAAGTTAAATCTAAAAAAGGCCCTGGAGGCATTTCCTCGCTGAATTGCAATGCTGATGCGTTGCGCGAGAAAGCCGCCAGCTCTTCGGTCGCCAGTTACATCGACCAGACGTTTCGCGATTTCTGCAAATAACTTATGCGCACTGGGACCCCACGGACCGAGGGTGGGTCCGTGGGGTCGACGCCAAAGGGTACAAAGTCGTACTCTCTGCCGAGGCCTCTATATTTATTACATTTCAGATTTTCGGCGTTTTCCGCCGCTGCACCCGCTTTAGAAGTAGTCCGTTGGTATATAAGTATGTATGTCACTTCCCGTTATCCGATTGAGCTGAAATTTTGGGTATAAGTATAGTTTGGATGACAATTCAATATTATGGTAACATGGGGCTGATCTGATGATGGAGACAGAAGGTGGACATGGGAATTCAGTATTTAATCTATTCAAAGCCGGATCTCAACATATGAGTCATGCCTCTACGTGTGATTTCCGCTACAGAGCGGAAAAACGCTGCTACGCGCTACGGCGTAGCACGCGAAGTGATGCGTGGCCTCGAATGGGTTAACCGACGTAACCCCGTTGAGTTTGGGCTCCTTAGAATCGTCTCAATGAGTAGTTGATGAGATGATGTTACACAGAAAAGTACAGTCGGCATAAAAGCTTGTACCAAAATGACATATTTGACAAAAACTTATTAATACTTACAACCTACCATATGGTGTTTGTTTTTTTCCTCCCTGTATAAGTTCCGCCCAATTCACGGCCAAGAATCGCTACGCGCTACGCTCGTAGCGTATCCAGTACGTAGCGGCCGCGGCTACGGCGTAGGCGCCGGCTACGCGGGCTCCTGGCAGTCCGCAGTGTGAATTGAAAAAGAAAAATGTTTTAATCGTTTTCTTAACACATTCAGTGCCCAGAATCGCTACGCGCTACGCTCGTAGCCGATCCCGTGGTTTTCCTCGTATGTAACGGAAAGCGACTACGGCGTAGGGACGCATACGTTTCGTCACGGGCCGGGAATGGGACAAGTACTAATTTGTGACATGTGCTGGTGTCCCTTATTAAGTAAAAATAATACCTGCGATAAGGGGCACCGCTATTCCGTGTGCAGGTATCGAGTAGTACAACAGTGTTAAGTTATTATAATTAATATTAGCTATTACTTTACTAATTCTAAATTAAAGCATAGATTAGTGTTAACCAGCCGTCCTTTGCTTGTGTCGCAGGGCTGGCGTCCGCGCTGCTGCTGCTGGCCGCGCTGCTGGCGGCCGGCGCGCGCGCTGACCCAGTCACCACGGCGGAGTGCGCGGCGCGCGGCGTGCCGGGGTGGCGAGTCCGTCGGTACCCGGTGGACAGCGACGCCACTTCGTTATATATGTATAAATGCAGTTTAACAGATGTGGAACAACGAGCACTAACCGGCCTCCCTGCACTCACAGAGCTGCACCTGTCGGAGAACAAGTTGCGCGAGCTGCCCGTCCTCGACGAGCACGTGTGCGCCAACATGATCGTGTTGCGCCTGTACACAAACCAACTGACTGAAATTAACAACGCTGGGGCCTTCTCAGCTTGTGCAAAATTAGAAGCACTATTTTTGTGTTGGAATCAGATACACATTATCCACCACTCTGTCTTTACCGCATTGACTAATTTGAGACAATTAGAATTGCAATATAACAAGATCAGGTTTATACCCGATCAAATGTTTTCGAACAACGGCAAGCTTGAACGGTTGTATCTATACGGCAACATGATCTCCCACCTGCCTCCGGAGTTTGCCAGCAGGCTGAAGCGCGCAGCCCCCTGGCTAGTCTGGTTTGAGTTCTACGAAAACCCGTGGCACTGCGCGTGCCTTATTGAGCTGCTGGCGGATGTCCGGCGAGCAGGTGTGAGTGGCTTTAGTCGATGGGCCTACGAGGGACGTTTGCCTGTGTGCGTGTACATCGGCGCGGTCCCGTGCAGCCGCCGCGCGCCGACCGGGCTGCTGGGGGGGGGGGGGGGGGCTGCTAGCGCGCGGGCTCGCGTGACACACACATATCCGTAGTGTCTATTCATCATCATTATATCAGCCTCCCCCAAAGAGTGCCAAAGTGACCAGTCCTGCGCCACGCACAGTCTACCTTGTGGGGGGGGGGGGGCTACACTACACACGCAGCGCCCTCCAGTACGAGGTCACCACTCGAGAACCGATCCGTCCCAACGGCCATCGGTTCTCCGTGTAAGTTTAAGGATTCGGAGGCCTATATCGGTTACCTTGGTTCTGCTGCGGATAGGCTTATAGCCGTAGTTTCTATTATACATAGTAAAGTCATTTGTATACGACTACAGCGGCAAAAATCGTACTACCCGCTTGTCGATTCTCTGGGTGTCACATGCTAGTGGATCGATATATTAGTAGATTACGTTCTAGTGTATTACTTAGATTTTTCTGTGATGACACATTTTACACAATAATAGCGATGCCCCTTAGTAAACCGGTAAACGGGTGATCCTGTGGTCGTGTAGGCGGCGCGCGCTCAACTCGCTTGCTGTTGTTTGCCAACAAATGGTTTGGGATGAACCTGCTTTTGTTAACTTTCAGGTAATAGCTCATCTGGTCACGTTTATTACCTCACAAAGATAATGTAAAGTATCCATCTCTTTATATCAAGTAGTGTCGGAAAGAGATGAATGCGTTACTTTGTCTCTGTGACGCGCTAAGCGCGACCAGCACGGGTCCGTGTTCGACTCGCGCATGTGTGACCGCGGTATTGCCGACGGTGTTGCGTCTCTCTCCCACGTACTCCTTGCGTTAACCTATTCAAGGACAATGAATCACATATGAGTCATGCCTTTACGAGCGATTTCCGAAACACAGAGGAAAAATGCTGCTACGTGCTACGGCGTAGCACACGTAGCGTGGTTGCTTGGCCCCAAATGTAGCGCTCAGCTGTATTTTTCCACTTTGTAGCAAAAATCTGTCACATGTTAACACATTCAATGCCAAGAATCGCTACGCTCTACGCTCGAAGCCGTTCCCGTGGTTTCGCTAATTGTAGCGGAAAACGACTACGGCGTAGGCGCCCGCTAGTCAGGTTCCCGGCACTGAATATGTTGAGCGAGTGATTGTTCCTGAATGGGTTAAGGTGCGCTTTTGTTGTCGCTCGCCGAAGGCTTCGTCTGTCGCGGCCGCGGGCGACGCATCGCTACGTGTGCTACGCCGTAGCACGTAGCAGTGTTTATCCGCTCTGTAGCATCATGGCTCATATATGAGACATTGGCATTGAATGGGTTAAGAGGGAGTCTAATATCGCAGGCAATGTCGCAGCTGGGTTAGGGGCCATGAGTTTTGCATCGACGCATTACTTCAAAATAAACGACAATCATGTCAATACAATTTTGTCCTTGTTTAGTTTATTATGAAGTTATGCGACGGTGCAAAATTCTTGGTGACGATCCCAAATAAGTTAGCACGAGTCGAATACAGACGCTGGAGTCAGCGGGGTAATGCGGGGTGGTGGGGGGGGGGGGGAGGGGGGCTGGGGGCTGAGAGGGTTCTGTTGGCGTTGGATTGTTGTCCTGTTGGTTGTTGCGTGTCAACTGTCAAGTTGCGGCGCAACGTGCGGCGCGGGGACCAATAAATATTTTGTGGGATTAATTTTTGTTTAATTTCAAGAAACTACCACACTATAGATACACCTCCCTACTTCTTGGTAAATGATTTGCATAACTTACCTCAATGCAAAAAGATTAGGTCTACTAAGGTAAACGTCCCAATGTTGGACACTTTCACCTCAATAATCGACACGCTGCTTGTCATCTTTATTGCTATGAATTAAGATTCAGGAGGGCTATTGGGCCAGTGTCGAGCATTGTGACATTTACCTTAGGGTGGTATTCAACTTATCCAATTTATTTGTCCATTTGATCCAAGAAATTGGATGATTTGTATGTAATTTTTTATCCTGAAATAAATAATCCAATCTATAGGTATGCGGAACTAATACTGCGTCAACGAGCAAAGATTTGATGTAGAAATTGGACAAGTGGAATACCACCCTTACAGTCATTAGACGAGAAGTCTATCCTGCGGGTCGGTTGCATAACGTTTCATACGTACTATCGCCCAAGGGTACGGGTTCACACTTTCTGTACAAAATCGTCTGCACATGCATGACGAATGCTCGAAAATGATCCTAGAGGTGTGAACCTGGGGGGCGATAGTACCTACGTTAGGCATATCTAAATGTTATGTTTTCTATGGAAAAATAACAGTAGCTCTAGTATAAGTTTTGTCGACAGATATACGTTTTCGAACGCGTTTGCGTTTAGTTACAATTCATATGGCAACGCGAACAGCGCCTCTGGTGGTAACTATGAGGAACTACGCGTTGCCGTACAAATTGGAACTTAACGCAAACGCGTTCGAAAACGTATATATATGTCGACATAACTTATACTAGAGCTACAGCTGAGTAGTCCTAACATCGTTCGAAAAGTTACGTTACGACCCCCCTGATAGCTATCATATATATTTAAACATGTCGGATATTATTGGTGGGAACCTATAATTGGCTTTCTGTTACCTACATGTATAACTATTGCACAATTGTTAGCTGTTGGTTATCCGAATAATAAATAAATAAATTCGCAACAGACTAGTTTATTGGCAAAAATAACTGTACATTTAGTTACACGTTACGTTGTTAGGTCGCGCTACTAGTACATAGCAATGACTCAAACTTAATTATTTTGATACACCATACTAACAATATAACATCGTAAATGGGTGGATTGCAAAAAAAACTTAGTTAAGGGCCTTAATATAATCTATGCTTAAACTTTTTTCCATTGTGTAACGAAAGTTACCCATATAAAACGTATGGGTAATTGCCGTTACACAATGGAAAAAAGTTAAAGCGTAGATTAGATTAAGGCTCTTAACTATGCACAATTTTTTTGCAATCCACCCAAACAGTACCTATATGGTGCATACCTACTTGATCTGAAAATGGACTGACACGTCATCGTCAGAATCAACGTTTTCTCGTGGTCCCATTGATTCGTCCCATCAATGGGACCACGAGGGAGACTTGTTTTAACGTTTTCTCGTGGTCCCATTGATTCGTCCCATCAATGGGACCACGAGGGAGACTTGTTTTTCGTGGTTCCATTAATAAAATTTCACTTCCTGTACATAATATAAATTGCACATATATGTTGTAAAAGATAGGTAGATAGGTAGGTTAGGTTCGTTAGGTATCCTCACATGCCCGAAGGGCAAACAGACCATAAAAAGGAGCCGGGCTCCGTCAAAACTGTCGAAATACCAGAAGATCATACACCTAACGAACCTATCCTAACTACATAGTGTTAGAAGAAAAGTGGGAGTGCAAATACATATACAGGATGTTTAAGTTCATTTGAATAGAACTTAATGGGACTACAAGAAAACGGCGGTCAGAATAGACTTGTTGACCCGATGGTTAGGCCGCGAGCGCGGTCTCCGGCGGCGAGGGACGGGGCCGGGGACAGGCCAGCGGGGCCGGGGACAGGCCAGCGGGGCCGGGAACAGGCAAGCGGGGGCGACTCGGCGGAGGAGCGCTCTAAGAATATTAGGTGAGTATCGTAAGTATCCAGCAGGGCCGTGCGAGATAACAGAGCGGTGTGCGAGGGAAACGATCTGCCGATAGGAAGGGATGCGTGAGCGAGGCTAGCAATGCTGTTGGTGAAGTTATTCCTCGCATACCGCTCCGCTACCTCATACCGTAGGCGGTGTGGTTAGTCGGGGATGTGGGTTCACACGCAATGAATTAGAGAAACCGCTGCCGCCGCCGCGCAATGTCGTGGCCGGCCGCCAGTGACTACTAAGAGTTGCAGTAGTGCTTCCCGACAGCGCGCGATGCGCGGAAGCGGGGCTGCAGTACTGCAGTCACACCGGCCCGCTTCCACGCATCATATTACCTAGGACTCCTCCTCCTAGCGTTATTCCCGGTTGTACCCTAAAGGAGCCCGGGGTCCGCTTTGACACCTAATCCCAACATTTGGCATAGGCACTAGTTTTACGAAAGCACCTGCCATCTGACCTTCCAACCCAGAGGGAAAACTAGACCTTATTGGGATTAGACCGGTTTCCTCACGATGTCTTCCTTCACCGAGAAGATAACGGTAAATATTCCGTACATAAGTTCCGAAAACTCAGTGGTACGTACGAGCCGGGATTCGAACCCACGACCGTACAAATTGACGTAGTATTAAGATGCGGTATGGCCTAAAGGGAGGTCGCACACGGAGACTTGCAGCGATGCAGGCGCTGGTCATATACCCTCGCACACGTAAACACGATTCTGCATCGTAGCGATCGCGATACAGCATCGCTACAGGCGCGATACAGCGTCGATTCAGTCGTGGGCTCCTCCCCCCACTTCCCATACCCGATGTTGAATCAATACAGTCGCGCGTTTGCATCGATGCAGAATGAACAGCGCTGCATCGCGACAGTCGCGCGTTTGTATCGCTTCTATCGCGCGTTGCAAATGCAACAAAAAGTCGCCGTGTGCGACCTCCCTAAACTTTCATTCTTGATGCGTGGGGTGAGGGGGTAATTAAATATACAAAATAAAAATAATTCTCTATTCAATTTACAATTTTATTGCAACTTTCTTATATTTCATAATGATGTCACTCCCACGGAGCCGGGACCCCGTTATAATTGTTATAAACTATAATTTTAACATGAGGATATCATACAGTGAACGCCATTGAATAATGGAAAATAATTATGAAATAAAATAGATACATCATTTCCTAATAACTAAACGGTGAGAACGATATGCAGCGTATAGTGCCGTAATAGGCGCGATTTTCCATTGTTTTTTTATATGCCAAGTCGGTGGCAAACGGGCGTACGGGCAGCCTGATGGCGAGCGGTCACCGTGGCGTATGGACGCGCACAACTCCTGGGGTGTTCCTACACGGTGGAACATCATTCTCATGTCAACTCTATGCTACTAAAAAGCGAGATTTTCTATCGAATATCGAATAAAGAAAATTCAATTTATCAAAAATTCTAATGTGTCTTAGAGGAAAGGCGGGCCTTCCAGCTGCCTTTTAACCCCCGACGCAAATCAAGAGGTGATATTTTTTACCAGAGGGGTATTCATGTAACGTTTTGAACGCGCGTTAGGTAGGTACTAGGTACAACTGTAATTTTTAACCCACTTCAAAAGAAGGGGGTTCTCAATTCGACTGTATATTTTTTGTGTGTTTGTTACGCGATAACTCGGTAATTTATGAATCGGTTTGGAAAATTATTTCTTTGTTTGAAAGCATATACTTCCAGATTGATCCCGTTGTCACCAAAATCCAGCTATTCGGTCGTCCAGATATATATATTTGGAATCACGTTCTCGAAAACGGCTCTAAAGATTTCGATGAAATTTGGAATATATGGGTTTACGGGGGCGAGAAACCGATCTAGCTAGGTCTGTCTGGGAAAATAAGTTGTCTCCGTATTTTCACCCGAGCAGAGCTCGGTCGCCCAGGTACTAGTTTTTATACAAGGATCGCATGGTGGATGGCGGGCCACTCGCAAAAGCGCGACAGTTTGCAGGAGCCGTAGCATGGTTGGCCTTATCACGCGACAAGTGACAAGATAAGAGCGTCGTCTCGTTCTATCGAACGGTGTCAGCCAGTGAAGTGACGCACGCTCTATCCTATCACCTATCGCGTGACAAGGCCAACCATGCTACGGCTCCTGGTCGAGTATAGCTGCGGGGTAATCACGTAACGCTTCGAACGCGCGTTAGGACAATTTAACTGTCATTTTTCCATATAAAAAGTGACATTTCGATCTACCTAACGCGCGTACAATGCGTTACGTGATCGACCCGCTGGTCTAGCTAGATGGTTCTTACTTATGTTTGTTATGTTGGGGTTTTACAAATTTAATCTATTTAGTTATTCCCAAAGACTACGATATCGCTCTTAACTATACGATCACCTGTAAGTTTTGTATTCGGTATTATTTTAACTGTGAAAGTATTAGTATTAACCTTTTCAACGCTCTGTCAAAAAGAAAAGTTGTCAGCCACACGCCAAATCCACAAGACATTTAAGTGCGGAGTTAAACCTTATGTCAAAGCAAGAAGGTTGCTATCGCGCTGGGCTCATTGACGCATATATCAGTCGTCGGAGTTGAACCTGCGGTGCCGATATGTGTCGTTGGCGTCGAAAAGATTAATTCAAAATGGCGGTATTTCCCCAAGCCTATATTCAATTTCACCACGATTATACACACAATTTACATACTAACCCTGTCTTTTTAAAAATAACACGCGTCTACCCTAGAGGTATCCTCTATAGGACCGGCGCGAGCTGGGGGTACCGCCCATAAAAGTATTAAACTCGTAAAGTCAACTCTTTATTGCTACGTATAACCCTTGATATAGGATGCTTTTTATCCCGAAATCAACCCCCAAACGATGAATTTGGGGATGATAATATTGATAATTGATAAGGTAGTTCACGACAACAAAGTCGCTGGATAATGCTACTACGTTTAAAAATATTGAATCCGAAAATCAACCCTCAAAGGGATGAAATTGGGGACAATTTATACGGGAGCTCACATGGACAAAGTCGCGGGCGAACGCTAGTTGGAAATGTGAAAATATTGAATTGCGCTCCCGTAATACACTGACTCTAGGTTTAATTATTTCCTCGCTCAACGCATTGGCATTGCCATTCAGCGAGGAAATGCAGCCAGCCTTATGGGCACCCTACCAGCAAGTGGCATCGATTTAGGGGATATATGTAAATATAGTGTAGGCCCCATAGGTTAAGTTAGTTTTAGTAATTTTAGTAGTTAATTTTTTTTTGTTATTTATTGTATACTATTTTTATCTATTGTAAATTGAAAATAAAAAGGTATTGTTCTAAGTATACCTACAGAAAGCAAGAATAATGCATTTTTAACCGACTTCAAATGAGGAGGAGGTTCAATTCGTGGACAATTTTCTTTTTATATGTTCCCTGATTACTCGAAGACGCCTCGGCTGACTTGGAAAATTCTTTTTTTGTTTGTAAGGGGCACACAGAGGAAAAAAAAGGAATTCAATGGATGAGAACTATGAACAATCAATAGCAGATAACTTAAAAATGAAGAAAAGGATAAAAAGATATGAACTCCTCTACATGTTTACAACTCAAGACCTTACGCATTTAGAAAATGATTACACAATATCCAGAGATTCTCTCGAAGAAGCTATTGAGAAAGAAGATACGTCGAAAGTCTCGTCGAAAAAAATCATAGGATATAAAACATTCGAATCATTTGTTAATGGTATTGGAATACCACCATTGAACAACAAGTGAAATCAAGAGAATTTTCGAAAAACGCGACTGCTTTTTGACAAATATTATTAGCTGTTAATAAGTGGACTGTAGGTAATTTAAACGAAAACGAGATCAAGACTAAGTTTCACCACCGACAACGATATGGAGCCTTCAGGTCACTAAGAGGACACTCACCTTTACCAGGAGCCGCTGGGACGCTCCTCCGTCAGGCGCAGGACCCCGAGACCTGGCTTGAACTGTACAGACTCACCCGATCCCAAGGTTACCTGGCACCTGAGTCTACCCGGCTGATGAGGTGTCCTTTGCTTCCCCAAGGCACTTGCGGATTTTAAACTGATCTAGATAATAGCTCACACTAACTATCGCGACTATTTGTGTGGAACTCAATTTTGTAGAACCGTACTTCAAAACGACAAAGACCAAAGTGATTCGCACAAAGTACTTTGTTATATACTGAAATAGAGAACAATCTCTGGGCCTAAAAACGGAAACCCTGTAATTTACGCCATCTATTATCTTAGGTTGACATGTACCCCACGTCAATGTCAAAATGCATGCGTGTGTGGGTGTGTACGTATATAGGCGTATGTGTGCTCTCACACATGCACATACTTAAATAACTACGATATTTAAAAAAGGTATTTTTCCAAAAAAAGCTAACTTCACTTATGCGCCCAAGTGTTCGGCAGATTTGATATTTTTCAAAATATGGGTGAAAAGTGGAGTTAGCTTTATTGAAACTTATTATTTCACAAATATATTATTCCTTTGTCAATGACAAAATAATCGTTTTAATCGAAGGGATAATTATATTTAAAAATAAACAATAATTTATATCTATATTTATTCTGCAAGAGCTTTACATTACAACTAATAAACAATAAAATATCAATGGTGACATGAATACATAGCAACAATAAAAACGTAATAACACACGGCACTTCTAAAACTGAAGCAAAGTTAGCGCGTGTTAATTGCACTTACGGATAATTAATTACACCACACTAGAATCACGATAGAATGATTAATTACAATACAATTATTTAAATAGATTGTTATGAGTTATGTTACGACATGGAAAATCTTAGAAAACCACAAGTGACACTGACAACAAATTTGTCTTTTTAAATTCCATAGACAATTGAATAGAGTTTGACGGCCTATACACGGTGAGTAAATACTGACAATCTACCATAGCTGTCTCACTCTGTAATATGCGATAGAGTGAGACAGCTATAGTGGCTTGTCAGTATTTACTCACCGTGTATGGGCCCCGCCTCTGAATAGGTCGGATATTAAAACTATTAACAAGCCAAATACTCCAAAAGAATTGTATAGTTAAAGGAAATTAATAAATTACACAAGTATTTTAGTTTTTCTAAATTATTGTCCGATCGTATTAGTATAATTAATTAGTTTCTGTTTTTTTGTAGGTGACGCATTGCTTACATCTATTAACAGAGGTTGACATCTATGAATTATAATGTGATTAAATTGGAAATCACCAGATATTCATAGTAGGTCCCTATACTTAATGTCCTTCTTTATTTAGTAAACTTACTGTTCTGTCATTAGTGTCATTACCGTGCTCGTAGTACTAAGATTAGCCGCCCTGGTGATTCGACAGTTATTTTTTGATTTGACATCTGTCAAACGTGGGCATAATTGTTGCCAGATTGAAACTACTAAATGGAAACTTAACATTAGCCTATGTCACTCCCACGATCAAGACGAATCTAACGATACCTCATACATCAAAATCCATCAAGCCGTTTAGGATAACTGTTGGTTAAACTAAGTATGTCAATTTATCATAATGAGTCCTAATGACTCTTCTTCTTCTTCTTCCTTGCCTTATCCCTTCATTTGGGGTCGGCTCTCCTCGTCCTTAGGCGCCAGGACCACCTGTCCTGGGTTGTCTCTGTTTTCAGCTGTGCCCGTTCCAGATCTTTTGCTACGGTTGTCCACCACGTAGCTAGCGGGCGCCCTCTTCCTCTTCTCTCTTCCGGGATAGCCAAGGCTTTTTTGACTGGGTACTCTTCGTCCCTTCTCATAACATGGCCAAACCAACGCATTCGTCTCTCCACCAGCTTATTCCCTATGGGCGCGACTTTGAAGGAGCCTCTGACGTATTCATTGCGTATCCTGTCTAGCCTTGTTACGCCGGCCGACCATCGCAACATTTTCATTTCGTTTGCGTGCAGTTTATTTTCGTGAGTCTTTTTCGCTGTCCAGCACTCGGAACCATATAGCATGGCTGGTCTAACCGCTGTTTTATAGACTTTACCCTTAAGTTTGATTGGTATATTGGTATATGTCCTAATGACTGTTAAACGCATACTTACTTCCTATCAATTCCTATTGACAAATACCAGTAAGTATGAAACCTTTGAACTCATTTAGTAATGTGCAGTGTAGATAATAGAACTGAAGATATAATAATGACTACAATTAAGCTACCATTAGTCTCGATGATATAAATTACAAGTAAGCATATTAAGTATAAGTTCTCGTTCTGGGCGAGAGGTGGGGGCGCGTACCGGAGACGGAAGGCAGAGTTACTAAAGCTCGTGGCATAAATAGCCGGCCGTTCCGCATTCTCTCGTCTGCTCTCCGCTCCCGCGCCGCTGCTAAACATTGAAAACAAGTGAGTAAGTCCATTTTTTATCTGTTTTTGACTCTATCTCTGTTTATCTCTGTTTTTGATTTCCTGTGTCGAGACGCATAGTATTCCTATTTTCTCAAAATGCGTGTACCTAGTTTTTGTTTTTAATTATTTGCCACCAGCATCCTCAGTACAATGTCTTGAGGGCCTTTTTAGATTTAACATAGTTTTAATTTAATTTAGTTAATGTTAATCATCATCTTGTATTTATTAGTAATTTAAAAAATTATTTGTTGAAAACGATTTCAAGTAAGTAACTCATGGACCTATAATACTCAGGACAAGCTATACGTGATGCCACAATGAAGGATGGAAAGGCTTCTATGCAGCTAAATTAAGAACTGGTCTTAAAATGACGGATAGCTTACCATAAACAACCTACTTAATTTCACCGGGTAGTGGTTTATTTGTCACAAATTCATACATCAACGAATGATATGTCCCTTTCTGTGACACTTATCATCCATGTCCAGTGTAGAATATTTAAAAAAAATACTTGAAAATATGAGTGACATTAGTGACGCAAGCCGTATTTTAACAATAATACCTACGGTTCGTTTTTAGTGTTCACGTGAGACACATATAGACACTAAAGTGTGCCTCTGTCGGTCGTGCCTTGTCTCAAGTCACGCGCTCTCGCGCATCTAGTGCTAACAGCAGTGTTAGGAGCGTTGAGGAGTAATAAATATAACAAGTAATAACGAATTGAGTTCTCTTTCTAAAGAATCACAAGACTTATACATACGTAAAAGCCTTTGATATTTTTTATTGTATATAAATGTTCTTACTGCTGAGGTGAAAAGTTGTATGTATCACTCTAGAGCAAATTTATTTGCATCTAGTGTTTTTTGAGTCGCTCGCTGCGTTCTAGATTCTAAATTTTAGAATATTTCGCTTCCTCAGGACTCAAAATAAACCCTCGCAGCAAAAAACAACTTTTCTCTCTTGTTGCACAAAATAACTATTTTTAGGGTTCCGGACCAAACAGGAAAAAACGGAACCGTTATGGTGCGACTCCGTCCGCCTGTCCGTCTGTCTGTCACAAAGTCAAATATCTCAGGAACTACTAATGCTATCAATTTGGAATAGTTGTAAACAAAGCTAATCCACGTGTATGTAAAATGAATTTTTTTATAGTATATTTTTGATTTCTATAAAAAAGGATGGATAAGAGGGGGGGCAAAAATTCAAAGTCTAGTTGGTAGGCCCCAAGCGGGGTATCATATGAAAGAACATGAATTGCACATTCTAAAAATGATTTTATTTATTTTTCACCAGTGGTAATTTTTTTATTTATAAAGAAAAATGTTGAAAATAATACCATTCCCCCCTTATCTCCGAAGTTAACCAAGCGAAAAATTTGAAAATAATATCATCATCATCATCATCATATCAGCCCAAAGACGTCCACTGCTGAACATAGGCCTCCCCCAAAGAGTGCCACAATGACCGGTCCAGCGCCACCCGCATCCAGCGGACTCCAGCGACCTTTACCAGGTCATCAGTCCACCTTGTGGGGGGCCTACCCACGCTGCGCCTTCCGGTACGTGGTCGCCACTCAAGAACCTTTCCGCCCCAACGGCCATCGGTTCCACGTGCAATGTGCCCCGCCCACTGCCACTTAAGTTTAGCGATTCGGAGGGCTATATCGGTCACCTTGGTTCTGCTGCGGATAGCCTCATTTCTGATGCGATCACGCAGAGATACTCCCAGCATAGCCCTCTCCATTGCCCTTTGGGTGACTTTGAGCCTTCTTATGAGGCCCATAGTAAGCGACCACGTTTCCGTGCCATATGTCATCACTGGCAACACACACTGGTCAAAGACTCTCGTCTTGAGACACTGCGGAATATTGGACGAAAAGATGTGCCGTAGCTTCCCGAATGCTGCCCAGCCGAGTCGGATTCGACGATTGACCTCTTTCTCGAAGTTGGACCTACCTAACTGGACAGTATGTCCTAGGTATATATACTCGTCTACAACTTCGAGCGTAAAGTGTCCGATTGAAATGGGAGTTGGTACTACATGGACGTTTGACATGACCTTCGTCTTATCCATGTTCATCCTTAGACCAACTCGCTCGGAGGCTTTACTGAGGTCATCGAGCATAGTACTCAAGTCCTCCATGGTCTCAGCCAAGACTACTATATCATCAGCAAACCGAAGGTGAGTGATGTACTCGCCGTTGATGTTGATGCCTAGCCTTCTCCAGTCCAGAGTCTTGAAAACGTCCTCCAGTGCAGCGGTGAACAGTTTTGGGGAAATAACATCCCCTTGCCTGACACCCCGCTGCAGCGGAATAGGCTTCGAGCTCTGATCTTGGAGTCGGACTGACATAGTGGCGTTCTCGTACAAACACTTCAGTACTTCGATATAGCGGCAGTCTACTTGGCACCGCTGGAGAGACTGTAGTACAGCCCAGGTTTCGATCGAATCGAAGGCTTTCTCGTAGTCCACGAACGCTAAGCAGAGTGGCAGGTTATACTCCTCAGTCTTCTGTATAACCTGACGGAGCGTATGAATGTGGTCTACGGTACTAAACCCTCTTCGGAAACCGGCTTGTTCGGGAGGCTGGAAGTCTTCAAGCCTGCGTGCGAGACGATTCGTAATGACTCTTGAAAACAGCTTATAGACATGGCTCAGAAGTGAGATGGGTCGGTAGTTCTTCAGCAGGGTGTTGTCACCCTTTTTGAAGAACAGCACCACCTCACCTCTGTTCCACGCCTTTGGCGTTCTCCCTTCGAGTAGGACGGTGTCGAACAACTTCTGAAGGGCCATAAGGATCGGTTTTCCACCCGCCTTCAGGAGTTCGGCTGTAATTCCGTCTTCACCGGGTGCCTTGCTGTTCTTAAGCTGTTTCAGAGCCATTCTAATCTCGTACAGGCTGATGTCCGGGATGTCGTCGGTATAGTGTCGAAAATAATATATATGATTAATATTAACGTAAATATTACCGGAAAATTATAACAAAACCTCTATCTAGCGATTTTTTTTTATTCTTCAAAAATAATTTGTTTGCTTAAAAAGAGGCACCAGCCTAATATTGTAAAGTGTTTTTTAGTTACTAAATAAATCATTTATCATTTATCATTTATCATTTAATTTGTTATTTGCAAATTCGTATGAAAGTATTCTAAAAGGACCTTTTAGCAAATAAAAAAGAATTATCAAAATTAATTCACTTGATAAAGAATTATCGCTGAAAAACCAAAATACATACTGAGTTCCTTGGTCGCGCAAGTTAGTAATAAAATGCACCGATAAATGGCGCTGTAGGTACTCATGATTTAACTACACTATGCGTTGTTAAGATTTTTCCAAAATTAATGGGCTGGGCAAGACGGGTATGTTGTATGTGTACGGAACCTTCGGTACGCGAGTCAGACTCGTACTTGACCGGTTTTTTTTGTAGTTAGTGTATATATATTAGCATTGGATTAGGTTGTTAGGTGGTAGTTTATGAATTATTAAGTTTTCTTTACTGTAATATGGAGATGGAGAAGGAACCTCCTGACCCTGGGCAGGGGGGGGGGTCTTCAGGTAGATCACAAAAAAAACCGGACAAGTGCGAGTCAGACTCGCCCACCGAGGGTTCTGTACAAAAAACAAATATATAGTTTGCAGATTTTCCCTGTGCTTGTAGTATAGGACGATATTACTTGCCACATAGTTCTAGATCAACTGTTAGTACCCTATACATTTTTCACGCCACTGCTCGGAAATGTGGCAAAAGATGGTCAGAATTCAGGCTTCAAAGCTGGGGTTAGTTGGACGACTTGGACGTCGCACGAACAGGCCATCTATGACTTCAAACTGTCCAACAATGTTATTGTTGGACAGTTTGAACAGCGATCGACCAATCACAGGGCCCCGCGCGCGGTCGCGCCGGCGTGCGTGTGCTCCGCTCCTTGCTCCTCCGCCAGAGCGCGAGGCAAGCGAGCCTGTTTAGTATTATGATCTTCAATTAGATACTTAATTTTGATTAAAAATTGTAATTATTTGCAATTTCCTCGCAGTAGGCGTGAAAAACACTGTGTTAAGCCTCGGCCGAAAGTGCAATAGCTGGACTCGTACTTTTCCTAACTCGTCCATCGATTGCTTACTTTCTAGCCTCTTCGACAATGTACTATTGATTCCCTTGAGAGTGTCGAAAGATACATGTTGGCGGCATTAATAAATAAATAATAAAAATCAAAAGCCTTTTATTTCCAAATTACCCATTATTACATTAGAAGTTTTTTCCGTATTGGTTAGTAAGTTCCTTATAGTTAGTATTTACTGTTAATGTTTATATATGTTATTTACTATTTAGTTATTTAATTTGGACCCCTCTTCGAGTGTAGGCCTCCTCCAACTCTCCATTTTTGCCTGTCTTCCGCTTTGTTTAGCCAGTCTTTCCCTGCAGTTTCTTTTATATCATCCAGCCATCGTTTATATGGCTCTCCCACCTTCCTCTTGCCAATAGGGCCTCTCCATTTCGTTGCCAATAGTTATTGTCCATATTTTGTCTTTATACCGTGCAATATGTCCTGCCCATCGCCATTTTAATGTGAGGGCTTGAGTTAGTATGTCTTGTAACTTATAGACATACTCTTTATTTTTTTATCTTTTTATGTCCCTGCTCCTTTCCTTTGCGGCATTAAACGACCGTATCTTTTTTTACGTTAATTTAGAAATTTGTTTATTTGCAGCTTCCAGGGACTGTAGACCTAAGTTTACGGTTTTAATTTCAACTCGATACCTCCATGCGTTCCCTAAATAAACGGTCTTGACAGACAGAAAGTGATCCTATAAATGATCCGGTTTTTTCCTTTTGAGGTACCTACGGAATCCTAAAAAGCCCCAAATTTGAAAAATAACGCATGCTGGTAACACGCAATGCATTTTTGACCAATTAAAAAGACTGTGAAATCTTCAGTTACAGGTGATTAAAATAAGTCACGTTAAAATACACTGTACATACGAATCTTTAGAAAAAACGGTTTTTGATTAAATTTTGGGTTCCTGAAAAATTGTCTAGAACCTAGTTGTTTTCGATTTCCAGCAGCCGAGCCGCCGTCCCCGCTCATCGCAACTCGCGCCACAGCCGACTCCCACCGTCGTCCGTTGTTGACGCTTCCTCCTTCCTCAAAGAACGAAAAAAATCCTCAGCCATGGCTTTGAAAATCACGGGTGAGTCATTTTAACAATAATAACTAGCTGTGCGGCTCTGGCTTTGCTCGGGTGTACTAATGAAGAACATGAACCCAAGCGTCGCTCTACGCCAAATCTCCCTATTGTGTTTTGTCTCACTCAGGAGCGCGACGATACTTAATTTTTACCGCCAACAACCGAAATGCACATTCTGGAGACCGACTGTCTGTGCTATATTCATTCTTGTGATATTAAAAGTTAGAAAGATTTAAAAATATTTTTATACAATTTTAATTTGCATTGGCTTGCTGTTTATGTGTGTTGCACCGTAGTGGCGTTCGCTTAGAGAAGGTACCTTAGAATGATTGGTCGTGGAGTACGTGTTAACCAGCCGTCCTTTGCTTGTGTCGCAGGGCCGGCGTCCGCGCTGCTGCTGCTGGCCGCGCTGCTGGCGGCCGGCGCGCGCGCTGGACAAGTCACCACGACGGAGTGCAAGCCGCACGGCAGGTGGCCGCGAGTCCGTCGGTACCCGGTGGACAGCGACGCCACTGTGTTAGATATGTCTAGTTGCAGTTTAACAGGTGTCCCACAACAATCAATAACCGGCCTCCCCGCATTGACAGTGCTGTGGCTGCCGTATAACGAGTTGCGCGTACTGCCCGTCCTCGAGCACGTGCGCGCCAACTTGACCGGGTTGTACCTGCAGTATAACCAACTGACTGAAATCAACAACGCTGGGGCCTTCTCATCTTTTACGAAACTAGAAATACTAGATTTGAGTTACAATGAGATACAGTTTATCCACCACTCCGTTTTTACCGCATTAACTAATTTGCAGCGTTTATACTTAAAATATAACAAAATCACGTCTATACCTGATCAAATGTTTGCCAACAACGGCAAACTTGAACGGTTGTATCTACACGGCAACATGATCACCCACCTGCCTCCGGAGTTCGCCAGCAGGCTGAAGCGCGCAGCCCCCAACCTAGATGTGTTTCTCTTCCACAATAACCCGTGGCAGTGCGCGTGCCTTATCGAGCTGCTGGCGGATGTCCAGGGAGCAGGTGTGCGTGAATACTATAATGGGGGCTACGACGGACGTGCGCCTGAGTGCGTGAACACCGGCGCGGCCCTGTGCGTCCGACCGACCCTTAGTAAAAAGTGATCCTGTTGTCACGTAGGCCGGCGCGCGCTCAAGTCACTTGCTGTTGTTTGTCAACAAATGGTTTGGGATGAACCTGCTTTTGTTATCATTCAGCTAAAAGCTCGTCATCTGGGTGCATTTATCACCTCGCAAAGACAAGATAACATCCATCTCTTTATATCAAATTGTGTTAGGAAGAGATGAATGCGTTACCTTGTCTCTGTGACGCGCTAAGCGCGACCAGCACGGGTCCGTGTTCGACTCGCGCACGTGTGACCGCGGTATTGCTGACGGTGTTGCGTCTCTCTCTCACGTATTCCTTGCATCAACCCATTCTAGGACAATGAATCACATATGAGTCATGCCTTAACACGCGATTTCCAATATAAAGAAGAAAAATGCTGCACTACGGCGTAGCACATGTAGCGTTGTTGCTTGGCCCCAAATGTAGCGTTCAGCAGTATTTTTCAGCTTTGTAGCACAAAGCTGTCATATATGTATTGACCAATTCACTGCCAAGAATCGCTACGCTCTATGCTCGTAGCCTTTCCCGTGGGTTTGCTAATATGTAGCGGAAAGCGACCACTGAATATGTTAAGTGATTGGACCTGAATGGGTTAAGGTGCGCTTCTGTTGTCGCCCACCAAAGGCTTCGTTTGTCGCGGCCGCGGGCGGAGACGGAAAAAAATAATTTAAGGTAATCCTCATTATGTATGTACTAAAATAATAATGTACTGAATGTAATTAAAAAATCGATAGGCAACTGAAAATCTTAAAATAATAAGAGTATCGCTGTATGTGTAAATTACTTGAAAAAAGGAATAAACAGTTCAATTTTTTTTTATCATACCTAACCTAACCCATTCGAGGCTACGCATCGCTACGTGTGCTAGCAGCGTTTATCCGCTCTGTAGCATCATGGCTCATATATGAGTCATTGGCATTGAATGGGTTAAGAGGGAGTCTAATATCGCAGGCAATGTCGCAGCTGGATTAGGGCCCATGAGTTTTGCATCGACGCATTACTTCAAAATAAACGACAATCATGTCAATACAATGTTGTCCTCGATTGGATTATTATGAAGTTACGCGACGGTGCAAAATTCTTGGTGACGATCCCAAATCAGTTAGCACGAGTCGAGTACAGACGCGAGAGTCAGCGGGGTAATGCGGGGCGGTGCGGGGTTAGGGGGGGGGGGGACGCGCCGAGAGGGTCCTGTTGGCGTTGGACTGTTGTCCTGTTGGTTGCTGGCGGTGTGACTTGCTGCGTGTCAACTGTCAAGTTGTGGCGCAGCGTGCACCACGGGAGGTGGGGGGCGGGCGGACATCTGCCCGGGGGTGTATCGGACTGAACGTACTGGGTTGAAATCAAAGTTATATTTGTGGCGCGCGCTTGATTCTGCCAGTCGTAAGCCAGAAGGAGAGCGGGCAACAAATGACAATTTAATTTCAATGCAATATGTGCAGCCAGATAGACTTCTGTAACTTGTTATTGTGGATAAGCACAGACTCCATGTTGGGGAGGCCAAGTCTCCATCATGTTGCATATTGTTTTTACTATTCAAAGGTGTTTAATGTTTCTGTCTCTTTTCTATCAACTTAGTCAAGTTTATCTGTAGGTATCCTATTTCAAGCTTTTGTAAGTATGTACTGTAGGATTATAAATAATGATGTCGAAATTTTTATGTAAAAGTGAACCTATAATAAATGTATTCGTGAGATTATTTTTTGTTTGATTTCCAAAAAACTACCACACTATACAGGGTGGAAAGTTAAAACGGGGCAGTAAGGGCAGCTACTAGATCCCTTGCCGCCACGCAAAAATGGCATTAGGATTTCATTCATCATTCATTTTTCATTTTTGCGTGGCGGCAAGGGATCTAGTAGCTGCCCTTACTGCCCCGTTTTAACTTTCCACCCTGTAGATACACCCCCCTACTTCTTGGTCAACGATTTGCATAACTTACTTCAATGCAAAAAGATTAGGTCTACTAAGTCCAATTAAATATTGAAGTGAAAGTGTCCCAATGTTGGACACTTTCACTTCAATAATCGGCACGCTGCTTGTCATCTTTATTGCTATGCTATGAATTAAGATTCAGGAGGCTAACTATTGGGCCAGTGTCGAGCATTGTGACATTTACCTTAGGGTGGTATTCAACTTATCCAATTTATTCGTCCAATGTGCATTTCATCAAAGAAATTGGGTGATTTGTATGTAATTTTTTATCATGAAATAAATAACTTAATCTACTTTTAGTACCTTTTCCTTCTATCATCATCATCACCATCCTGGCCGATTTCGACCACAGCGACTGGAAAAAGAAAAGAATTCTGGCTAACTGCAGCGTCGTTCGTGAGCTCTGAGGTGACTGACGTAGCCTATCTTTGCAGAGAATGTGCGACCACATCCCCTCCAGGTCAGCACCCCTTCGACAAAATTGTAGTGTATGGCCGCAGGTGGTCGAGCCTTCAACTCCTCGCGCTTAGCGTGGAGTTCGTTACGTCTTCGTTCTTCGAAGGCTTGCACATTAACCTTCACTGTACCTATGTCTTTTCCTTCTATATGTTGTGTATTAAATGAATAAATTCCACATCTACCAATAAAATAAAAAACTTTATCTATAGGTATGAGGAACTAATACTGCCTCAACGAAATCTGATCAAATATTTATACAGAAATTGGACAAGTGGAATACCACTCTTACAGTCCTAAGACGAGAAGTCTATCCTGCGCTGCGGGTTGATTGCATAACGCTTCATACGTACCTACGTTAGGTATATCTAATAGTAGGTACATTGTTTAACCCATATTATGCCCAGAATTATGCTGGTTTTTGGTATCTCATTTGCCCATTGTTTCGAAATAGATCAACAGCCCTTGTGCCCAGAACTAGGTCGCTTAATGGTGTTCTATATGCCCATTGATTCGAAAACGCAACGAAAATAATACGGTTCTGGGCATATGAAGGTACATATCATTTTCGAATCAAAGGGCGTTATATGCGAGGGGCGTAAGTGGAATATTGCTAACAAGAGTCTATCAGAAGCCCGACGCTTAAGGCGGAGGGCTTTTGATGACTCGAGTTTGCAATATTCTTTCGGCCGTGTTATACACAATGTTTTTCATCACATTCCCGAGGAAATAAATAACTACAAAAGACAGAAAAATCTAAGTTTCATACAACCGCACCAATCAAAAATTGACTAAATTGACAACCACTTCCAGATCAGTGCTAGTGGAGCGCGCAGCTTCAATATTTCAACCAATATTCTTGCGGCAGTAGCAGTATTCTTGCGGCGCGTGGCCTACTAGATTTTTTCTCAACCAATCACAGCGCAGAGCAGAGCTCATTACTCCCTAGGGACTACAAACTCGCCATAACTCCCGCGGGAACAATTTAGGCCATTGTCCTTCTGTATACAGGCATGGAATAATACCATTTATGAGCAAGTGTGATGAAAACATACTCACTAGTCTCACTACCCTCCCTCTATATTTTGGAAACTTGTAAATTTGTATGGAAGCAACAACATTTATACACTCACGCCAAAGACCGTCACACTTGCACCCTAAATTTAAGTCAGAGATAAAATAGCCCTTCCAACAAGTAACTTACATACAGACACAGGGTACAGATGAGCAATAAGAGTGAGCAAGAAGATATATTATGATAACAATACGCATTTACAACAGTCTTCCTACAGAAATAGCTGATGAGGTCAAATACATATACCAAATTTGTTCAGAAGTTAAAAACATATTTAACAGAGAACTGTTTTTATTCACCGAATGACTTCTATGCTGAATCCATCTGAATGCCTACATCACACTGGCGCGGCCTGCGGTGGCGGTCTATAGTAAATTTGACAGCTAATGACAAGTCTACTATTGTCCGCCGCGGCCAGGCCGCGCCGGTCTGCATGTGCAATAACAAAACGCTGATCGACAGCTGTCAGTTTCTTGGGCGTTCATTAAACTATGATGAGTTTCATTTACAACAAGAACAACATTCGAAAAATTGTGTTTTGTGAATGCGTAAATAATTTGATACAAATTTATTACAACATATATATTTTTATTAAAATGAATCAACATAATTCAATGACATTATATTTAATCGCCCCAGGCATTCCAGACAAAGAAAACACGTGATGTGATGGTATCTATTTGTACCACAC
This sequence comes from Epinotia nisella, assembly GCA_932294315.1. Lineage (NCBI taxonomy): Eukaryota > Metazoa > Arthropoda > Insecta > Lepidoptera > Tortricidae > Epinotia > Epinotia nisella. Next base: position 9,137,087 of record OW028698.1, on the reverse strand, counting down.
ATGTAAACGTGCTTAGATTCTCAAAGTAGAAATACGCCTTTGTAAATCTCTTCAATGAAAATAGTAAACGAACTATTTATTTATTGTTGTTGATATCTATTACGTACTCAAATTACAATAATTACGCCAAAAATGACTACAAGAAGAGTCGTCGCGGTTAAATCGAAGTTTTATAAAACGTTAAAACTAATTTAATGCAACTTTCGTCCCGCGTAATCTGCGATGCATTTAGATTAAAGTGTACCTATCCGTAATAACAAAAGTGTAAACTGAAATGTTACCCGCTTTACTTTTTAATAACATGGAAGGGAGTTCTAATTCGCTCAATAACAACGCTAATAACGCATTCGGACAATTATATGACGATAATGTGATTTTAAATTCGGTTAGGAGTCGTAAAAAGGTGTCAGAAACGGCGAGTTGTCCGGTTTGCAGTTGCACTATTAGGCAGGGTGAACTTGAGTCACATTTGAACTTGGAATTGGATCGGCTTTATAAGCTTTCGAATGGCGGTTCGAAGAGGAAATTGAGTGTGAACAGTTCTAGTAACTCTAGCTTGAATCCTTTGCCTGGATCAAGTACGGAGGACGTACCTGATGACCAAGAATTGGATGTCTCTGGGTGCACCGGCAGTGACCCTTATCAGGTAAGCTCAAATTTGTGCCAGTTTACAAACATTAAACAGCTTATTCTTTTGACTTTTCGTCTGTATTGAGAATAAAACAGGTATTTAACACTACTATAACACAAAAATGTAATAAAGATATAGGTACAGTCAATGGTATTGATATACGTACATAAATATCTGTACAGGACTCTATTGACGAAGTCATAAAGGTGTGTATACTCTTAGTTTAATCTTTCTTTAGCCACTACTATAGGGGTCCCAAAGGCCATTTTAAAGGTGTCTTCTTCAGTGTACTGTGCATCGTTTCAAATAGGAACAGAGTTGTATTTGTTTATTCCCCAACTACGGCTGAGCCGGCCGCTGAGCCGTAAGGCACGGATATGATTTTAGCAGCCTACGTTTGTACTTAGGTATTTTCCACTGTAGCTTCTAAGATAATGACCTGATTTTGATAAATAATTGGTTATCCATTTGATATTATGCTCTGTGACATAGACTAGCTTTTGTATGTATTTTTATCAGTGTTAATGTTTTGTACTTTTTATGCTTGTTCATTTAAACAAAAAGACTAGTCCCCATTTTATTTGATTCAAATTTCATTGTATGGTGGTTGGATATGGAAATACCACAGTGCGTGAGCGCGTACATCATCATCATCATCATATCAGCCGAAAGACGTCCACTGCTGGACATAGGCATCCCCCAGAGAGTTCCAGCGCGTACGAATTTGATCAAAATAGGCGAGTCGTACGTGCCTCAACCCGAGGCTGTTCTAATTCGTACGCACCGTAAGACAAGTCATAATTTAGGGATCTACAGCGTCCTATTTCCCCAGCGCGTCCACTCCAACCGTCTCCGGCGGCTGCGCGCGCGCCGCCGCGGCTCGCCCGCGCCGGCCACCGGCGAGTGCCCCGTGTGCGCGGCCACCATGCCCACCTCCCGGCTACAGCGGCACGCGCTGCGCTGTCTGAAGCGCACCGGGGCCTCCATGGACGAGGATGTGCCTACTAGTTCTGATGAGAGCATTGATGTTGAGGTTTGTACAACTGGCTTGCCTTTGTTCGACAGCAAGTCTTCACAGCATATGTGAATGTTGGACTTTAGGTTTCTATCTATTTATATTTATTAGAATTCTATCAATGTTATTTATAAAAATTAATTTAATTTAGTGGGCAATGAAATAATGTTTAATATTTACAATTAGATGACTATTATGCTATAATTACTTAATGACTGGAATAGACTGAGTGTTTAAATCACTGACCTAAGTTTTCATATGCCTGACCTGGCTGAATATATTATGGGACGAAATATGTATAGATATTTAAGATCTTATGTAACCATGTATTCATTATGAATAAACCATTCATTCATTCATAGTGTCCGGTGTGAGCCGTCACCTCTAGACTGCAGCGGCAAGCACTGCACTGTCTGAAGCGCACCGGGGCCTCTATGGACGAGGATGTGCCTACGAGTTCTGATGAGAGCATTGATTGTCAACCACCAACTGACTTGCTTTCGATCGACCGACAACTAAAGTCCATATATTGCCCTGGCAGAATGTCCTTGACCTTGCTTCCTTTTTTCGCTGTCGTCCTTTCCACGTTTCTCAATTCTCTCCAGTGAGTTTTTTTAAAGAGTCCACACATTTATAGAACGTTCAGTGGATTTTTATGAATGAATTAATGAATGAATGTCGTTTATTCATCAGAAACATATTGTACATATACAGATGTTACAATCAATTAGCGGCACTAAATATGTTTCGCCATAACAGGCATGTGAACATTTTATGTCATAAGTTAAATTAAGAATTAGTGAAGTTAATGAATCAGAATCAAATTAAAACATAGCACATGAATCAGATGCTTTGTTGGTTCCAAATTTAAATTAAAACATGTCAATCTGATTTCAAAATCAATGTTACGAATAAGTTAAAATAAAATTAGGTAAAAAATAAATAAACATTTACAAATCACATAAATACAGTTCTTACATTAAATGGCCATACATTACAGATTTATTACTCACTTCCAGAACGACTCGCCTGGCGGGTTCGGCGCAGAATACCAGTGGTGTGGGGAGTGGCGCGTGCGCGCCGCCGCGCTGCAGCCCAGCGACGCGCGCCCCGCCACCTGCGTGCGCCGCGCCAGCCAGGACCGGCAGCTGGTCAGTACTGTCCCATATGTAGCGCGCGGCAAGAGGGCGGGCGACGTGACGTCACCTGAGGACTCGCCTGGCGGGTTCCGAATGGAATTAAATTTGTACAAGCTTGTTGTATTCCATATCACTCGTGAAATTTGATACCCCGATGTACCAAATTTGTCATTATACTAGCTGAATTTTGATACCGTGGATTGACGTGCCCAGATATCTCACTGTCACTTTCCCATCACCGCATGCGCCCTGACCAATCACGGTGCACGATTGGGCGACCTCATGTCAAATAGAGGGGGTGCGGCATGAAGGCCGGAGATCTCCGGGTCCGTCCACCAGGGGCAGGTGGTAAAAAGGCCGGAGATCTCCAGGCCGTGACAACAGGTCTTGCTATGTATGTAACTTATGTTGTTCGGGTGGAAACTTGCAACTCAATTTGGAATCAGATATTTTGGGTTACATAGTTATTATGGGTACCATCGAGCTGATCTGACGATGTAGATAGAAGGTGGCCATGGGAATTCAGGACTTAACAGACGTAACCCCGTTGAGATTGGGCTCGTTAGAATCGTCTCAACGAGTAGTCGATGACGGTACAGTCGCCCACAGTCCTAACTGACCATTTGTGAACCTTATGTCACTGATATAAGGTTCACGAATGGTCAGTTAGGACTGTGGGCGACTGTACACAGCACTGAAAAGTACAGTTGGCAATAAAAGCTTGTAACAAAAAATATTTTTTTGACAGAAACAATAAATAATAAGTGTTGGTGCACTCAGGAGTAAATTTATTTCCGTCATGAGCGTTAACGCTTGAATCCTTCGTGACGCTCTGGATGCAATGTACCGCCCTCGCCGTAAATACATCATTTTGCTCCCTTGAGACACATGACTATTTCTCAAATGTAGAAATGTAGACCTTATGTTCACCAAAATATGTAGACTGCAAACCACAACGTTATGGGGGGCACAAATTTACAGGTCGGTAATGGAATTCATACAGGAAATTGCCGGCGCCCGCGCCGGGCGCGGCGACGTCGGATCGCCAGCAGTTTTGTTACTGAATTTTAGAATATTACTTTTAGGGTTCCGATACCTCAACAGGAAAAAACGGAACCCTTATAGGATCACTCGGTTGTCTGTCTGTCCGTCTGTCACAGCCGATTTGCTCTGAAAGTACTGGACCGATTGAAATTAAATTTGGTACACACATGTAAATTGGTGACCCAAAGATGGACGCGTAAAGTAAATTAATGAATTCTGAACAAGGGGGCCACTTTTTTATAATTTTTGCAAAAACAGATTTGAAGTAACTTAGGAAAAAAGACGAAAATTGACCATTCCCCCCCCCCCCCTGAAAATTCTGAAAAAAATATGGAAAATAGTTCCTTGCCTAAAGATTACCGGAAAACCTATAAGAAGTTTGAGTATTCAAGAACACTTATGAAATTTAGATTATATACGGAACCCTCACCACGCGAGTTGAACTCGCACTTGTCCAGTTTTTTTCTTATGATTTTCACATTTCTCAGAATTTTTTTCGAGAGTTAAGCATTATACATACCTCGGCCGGAACTAGGGAGTGCCTGCCAAGTGTGATTTATATAGGGATAGTAATCCCCTCCTTCATGTACATAGGGCTTATTAATTTCATTCACCGAAAATTGTTTTGAACAAGATCGGTTCAGAGGTTTTCGAGATATTGCTGAAAAACTGCCTTCCTCAAAGAAAAGGACGTAAGTGCCGTAAGATTTCTGTGACGATACGACCTTTTTAATAGGCACGGAACCCTTCGTTTCGCGTGGTCCGACACGCTCTTGGCCGGTTTTTTTCTTATGATTTTCACATTTTTGAGCATTTTTTTGAGAAAAGCACTATATTATATATACATACCTCGGCCGGAACTAGGGATTGCCTGCCAAGTGTGATTTATGGGCCAATCAACTATTTTTTGTTGCTCGTTGCCATGGTTACGTCTCCTGGGTCACTCTAACTATGATTTTATGGGATTTAAATCCACTTAACACGTGTTTTTGTTACATTGGTAAAACCGTTCCATGGTGGGGCATCTCCTTACCATGATAGGAGTCCAATTAACAGTATTTTTTCTAAGAAACTCTGTCACTGTTGTCTTTTGGCTTACCGGGACAGAATAACTGCCCGGCCATAGTGGTAATGTCCCGTTACTGGTTTCAGGTGGTGGACGGCGACGAGGACACGGAGCTGTACGGGCCACCGCAGTACTCCCCCTCCAGGATTGCACCAGATGTAAGCCACGCCAATATACTACACCAGGGATCGGATACCGGTATTTTCACCATACAAAAATACCGGTATACATTCTTCTGTTTATGATATCATTTTCCTACGACGTTAGTTAGTGGGTAGTGACGCTGCCTACGAAGCTGAAGGTCCTGGGTTCGAATCCCGGTAAGTGCAAATATTTGTGTGATGAGCATGAATAGTTGTTTGAGTCTTGGATGTTTTCTATGTATTTAATATTTATATCTATTATATATATCGTCGTCTAGTACCCATAACACAAGCCTTATTGAGCTTACTGTGGGACTAGTTCGATTTTTGTAAGATTGTATTCACTATTTATTTATTTATTTTCGATCGGGCAGTCTAATAATACGAAAATGTTACCTAAATACACGATAGATTCCTACATTACGAGCCTAAAATAATTCAAAATATTAGACTACTTCGGGGATTTTTGAAAAAACCGGTTCCGGTCCCTGTACTACACTAGCCTATAGGGTTATTATTTTACCCTATTTTATTATTACCCCAAAATAATGAAGGCAAAAAATATGCCTAATGACGAAAATCCTACTCAAATATCTCAAAAAAGAACGAAGCTACAAACGTTTTAATATTGCTTGTTAGAGAGAGAAAACTCTCGTAGATCGTGACGTCACGACACTCGAGCGTCATAGTAATTGGGTGGGTCCACACCAGTCGCACTAGCCTCTTAGCCTGTTGCGGATTATATTAGTGTTAATTTTAATTAAACAATCATCTATAATCAGTATCTAGAGTTGTATTTAGAAGACTTTTGAACGAGCCTTAGCTATGTTGTATGGAAGAGCCGTCAATTACACAATAAAACCTACGTCAAATTTAATTGCAAGTTTGAGAAAATCACTATACATACCTCGGCGTGAAAATGGATTGTCAGCCTCGAATTCCTATCCGGTCGGTCTATATCTACACTCAAGCGCAAAAGTTTCGGGTCGGTGAAATACCGTCATATTTCCTAAAATAGTGCAGGTTGTACAGTTTTTTTAATCCTGTCTTAATCTTTTTTAAATTTTACATATAAACTGCAAAAATAACAGTCGAAAAACCCATGAAAAAAACATCGTTAACGGACCGAGATATCGCAAAAATCTACATTTTTGGATGTTAATATTTTTATGATAGGATCCTAAATTGCTAATACATTTGGGTATTACGAAGAATAGTATATTATGTAAATAAGACTAGTGTGAAATATTAAAAAAAAACCTATTGATGTTATATAATTTAGGGTGATCCGAAACTTCTGCTCTTAAGTGTACTTGGCCCGCAATCCCTATTTTGGTTTGGGCGCATATCGTCCCACTCGCAAAACGTCCCTCCACCAAAATTACGTCCCATTCGCAAAATGTATTTTCTGCAAAAGGTCCCTTATGTAAAATAGCCCATTCGCAAAAGGCCCCTTTCTCAAAAAGTCCCACCCCTTTCGCACAACGACCCTTCTGAGAAAGCCCCTTTCGCTGAAAGTCCCTACAGCATAACGCCCCTTTCGCAAAACGTCCCGTCTGCGAAATGACTCATTCGCAAAATGTCCCGTCTGGAAAAGCTTGGTTAAGCAGTGACTAGGAGTCTTCTCATGGGATAAGAGATGGCAAATAATAGAAATTTTATTTGCAAAAGGGACGTTTTGCGTACGGGTCATTTTGCGAAAGGGACGTGTTGCGAACGGGTCATTTTGCGAAAGGGACGTTTTGCGAACGGGACTTTGTTTATGTGCAGGGACGTTTTGCGAACGGGACCTTTTGCAGAAGGGTCGTTTTGCGTAAGGGACATTTCGCGAAAGGGACAAAGAAACATTCTGCGAGTAGGACGTTATGCGCCCTAACCCCTATTTTCCCGGCCTTTGCAGTAATGTACTTTATTGTCCACTAGCATTTTAAATAGAATCCACAATTAGGCGAACTAAACTGACAGCTAAAAATGCACAAACCTAACGTACAGATAAATTAAGAGGTAGCAGACAGACCGACATTTAGCATGTATAATATTAGTACGCATTGAATTTGCAGGCGGAGAGCTCGCCCCCAGAGACAGCGTCCGGAGAGCAGTCGAGTTCAGAGAACGGGGTCACAGAGAGGGACACATCTGACGCGCCCGTCAGTTTCACGGGACATGTGCAGCCAAACAAGCCCAATGGACTGGTGGAAGCCAGCGCAGAGGTACGTAACCCATATTAAGCTGCGTACGAATTTGAGCGGGAACCCTGAGGCATGCTCGCCCCGCGCGGCGAATAGTTCCGCATAAACATGCGCGGGTGATAGTCCAGGCAATGAACTGACAACTTGTATGGAAAAAATGACATATTTGGAAATAATTTATAATAGCTAAGTTTTTTAATGTAACGGATATATTATCAACTAGCTTCTGCCCGCGACTTCGTACGCGTATAAATTATGGATGACGTGATATTCTTATGTTTCACCATACGATACCTACTACACTGATAAATTAGATTAATACGATTTCATTTCTATAAATTATGCGTGTAACAGTTCAAATCCTCATACCTAAACTTTGTCGTCAATAATATTTAGTTATATTGATTTACTTAATATTTATTGCAAACGAAGTACGTAAGTACTTATAGTAGAAGAAAAATTACCAAAACCGGAATTTAAATATAAGATTTCATAATTGAAACAAATGGACCGAGGGCGAGACTCCAAAGATACTCTATATCTCCGGGTGTCCTGTCAAACTACCCCTGAGAGCCAAAGTCCTGAAGGTAAACGGGGAGGCAAGCGAGACCGAAGGCTGAGCTTTTCTTCGGAATGAAAGGCCCAACGTACCCTTATAGATAGCGCTCTATATGCGAGCCAGAGCATCGAAGGCCCGAGGGCGAGACTCCATGGATACTTACTATCCACAGGTGTCTTGCAAGCGAAACATGAGCCTTAAGTCCCAAAGTTGAGGGGTGAGGCAAGCGAGCCCGAAGGCCGAGCTTTTCGTATGAATGAAAGGCCCAAACCAACCCTTCAGAGAGCGCTCTCTATGCGAGCCCGAGGGCCGAAGGCCCGAGAGCGAGCTTTTCGTAGGAATGAAAGGCCTAAACCAACCCTTAAGAGAGCGCTCTCAATGCGAGCCCGAGGGCCGAAGGCCCGAGGGCGAGCCTTCACGGACACTAACTAAACCCAGGTGTCTTGCAAGCGAAACCTGAGACCAAAGTCCCGAGCGAGAGAAGTCAGAAGAAGAGCGGCGAGGCAAGCGAGACCAAAGGCCGAGCTTTTCGTTGGAATGATAGGCCCAAAGAACCGTTTTAGAGAGCGCTTCCTATGCGAGCCCGAGGACTGACGCACACTATCTCCAAGTGTCTTGAAAGCGAAATCTGAGTTCCAAAGTCCCGAAGGTGAGTGGCGAGGCAAGCGAGCCCGAAGGCCGAGCTTTTCGTATGAATGAAAGGCAAAATACATCGCTTCAGAGAGCTCTCTCTATGCGAGCCCGAGGGCCGAAGGCCCGAGAGCTAGCTCATGCGGACGCTCACTATACCCGAGTATTCATAATAATATTTCTGAATGTGACAAACGCTGAAGTTTTATACTTAAAAAAAATGGTACCTACTTAATTCTCCGCGGAATGCCGTTGTGTCCAAATTTTATACCCACATCTCTTGACGTTGGTGAACTATGCTAATTCGACGTGAGTATTAAACTCAACCTATCATACATCTTTAGATGACCTCTGAATTCATAGAAATTATACAGGAAGACGAAGATCAAGGTTGCTGGATGCTGGGTTGCAGCCTATGACCTGGCCAGGGATTTTCTCGACCGATTAAGTAAAAGTTGCATCAAAATCCTCTATTCACTAAGCTTCTCTGCGTTTTTGAAAATATACATTTGTAAAAACGCAGACACAAAAAAAAATAAAACTACAAAAAGTGCAATGCCAATCGCTGGGTTTGAACTCGGGGACACAGACTCCGTAAGCTATGGGTCAAACCACTGGACTAACTATCAGTTGTAAGAACACGATGAATTTTCGAATATGTTGACGACATGTTACCATGGTAATGATACTGTTATTACCCCGCTCTTGCAACATTATATAGTTTCTAGTCGCCTCAGAACCTATTTTCATCCCATATTTTTCACGTTTTATCTATACATTGCTAAAAGTTTGAATGGGGTCGTTTTTACTTTCCAGTCAAGTTTATGGTTACCAATTTTCAAGTCTGTAGCTCGTACATTCAAGTAGTTCCCATACAAAGTTCAACCCCATTTTCTACCCCCTTTGAACCCTAATCTTTAAGATTTTTATAGCTTAAAACCTATCCGGGGATTCTCTCGACAGATTAGTAAAGTTTGCATCAAAATCCGTTCAGCCGTTTTCACGTGATACTCTGACAAATAAACAGACAAACAGATAAACAGATAAACAGATAAACAGACAAAAATTCTAAAAACTGTTGGAACGTGTTCTGTTATCAATTCTAAGTATCCCCAGCCAATTTTTTTTCTTTTATCTTCCATGTACAGACTTTCGACCCTCTTCAGCTTTATTATATGTATAGATTAAATTGTTACCTAGGGGCAAAATCCAACAAAAAATCAGACATCAAAAAAAACAATATTTAATTAGCTCCTAAAAAGTCCGGATAAATATTAATATTTTTTTTTATCATTATTTAGGTTAATTTACATTTGTTTTAAAATATTCAATATAAATAAAATAAAAAAGACAATGAATATTTAATTTAAATCTATATAATTACTTCCGGGTGGAAAGTTTGTTGGATTCTTGAATAAAGCATCTTAGAATAATGTTTTAGAATGAAATAAACAAACAAAACGCTATTATAAATTAATGTTTTTCGAAACCGTATTTTGCCTGGAGTATGAGGCTGCGTGCTCGCGGCGAGCCGACATTCAAAATGGCGTCGACACGATAATATAATAATTTATTGATAAAACATAATTGTACATAGTTACTAAAGACTAGGAGCTTATTATTAGAGGCAAATAACACGTGCCTGAGCTAGGATACCCTGTGTTTCAGGTAATAAAGGACTAACAATTGAATATGTTATTCATATGCAAAAAATAATAATACAATATCATTCTTATGGAATATAGTACAAATAATTAGGAGCTAATAACCTATGCGGTATAAAAGATAGAACAAAATTATATTAGAACGACAAATAACTTCTCTGTATCGTCATAAGACATATTTAGTAGGGCTTCTCGTAGCGTTGATTTACATTTCATGTAGCTTAGGGAATATAGATCTAGCCGCGCATTAGGTCTATTGTAAAGAAGTGGACCTAGGAAAAGAAAAAATGTAGAAGAGAATGCGTGTCGTAGTTGTGTATATTTAGAACAAACAAAATCTTTACGCCTTTTACTAGCATGATCAGTGTTGTATGGGGTTTTGGTGTGCTGTTTTAAAACGATGACAGCTGATTGATTTACTCGTTCCAAAAAATTGAATCATATTTGGCATACATAAAAAAATTACACCCTCTAATGATATTTTAAGTGCTACGGCTACAGATATTTACTTTCCTTCAATATTTTTATTGGTTTTTAACCGTGAATCTGTAAATTAAGTACTAAAGTTAAAACGCAACTGCCTCCGTTTTAATAAAATGACACCTTTTCCCAAACACGGTGTACGGTTCTACCGACGGCCGTTGGGGCGGAAAGGTTCTCGAGTGGCGACCGGTTACCGGCAGGCGCAACGTGAGCAGACTGATGACCTGGGGCCCATTGCATAACAATTTACAACTTATAATACAAGCGGAAGTCTCTTTCTAATGCGAGGAGTTGAAAAGAGGTTTCCGCTTGTAATATAAGTTGTAAATTGTTATGCAATGGGCCCCTGGTGAAGGTCGCGGGAGTCCGCTGGATGCGGGCGCAGGACCGGTCTCTTTGGCACTCTTTGGGGGGCCTAGTTAGAGCTAGAGCTCATGCGGTAATTACAAACTTACCAATTTACGGGCAACTTCTGGGCAAGCGTAAGTTGAGAGTCCCGTTGCCAAATTACAGATCAGCCCTTGCCAGGCGCTCTCCGGACTATATGCATTTACGCATCTATAATAATATCTGCCAAACTCATGTCATTCAACGCTACGCAATAGGTAAAGTTAAGGTGATTATTAAAAAGTGGTTAGTGGAACTTCATGACACGGAGGTCCTTCTCCTTGCCTGCTAACACATACAACACACTCCACATACATACATACACACACACACACACACACACACACACACACACACACACACACACACACACACACACACACACACACACACACACACACACATCGCGGCTAGTGCACGTGTATTGTCGCCTCGTATTGTATTGTAGATTTCTGCTTGTAAAATGTTTCTATACTTTCTATGTTCATCTACCAAACCTGTTTCACATATTTGCACTCCAGGGCCCCAAGATACAGGCTCAGCCTAGTTTGGGGTCCGCCGGATATCTCTGTTTTGTTTATACTTGCGTGTTAAAGCGAATAAAATATTTTGAATTTTTTTGAATTTTTGAATGTCCAGCAGTGGACGTCTTTCGGCTGATATAATGATGATTGAATTACCCCTTAGAGCATACATAACTGGAGTAGCCTTCCAGTAACTTACCCCTCTGTAGAAAACCTTGCACAATGTGCAAAAAATCATACAAAGACTATTTCACAATCGATTAATGGTCATTCACAAAATCGCCTCGCAAGAGAACGCTGATCATAAAAATGCCCGCGTGTTGCTGTAAGCACTTGATATTATAAACGTTCAATCACTTCAAGCTTTCAATATACAATTGAGTTTCAATATCCTATTAAGGTGCTCCCCCCGCCCCCGCAAAATTCGGCAGACATTTTTGTACGTAAATACGACATAAGGCTACTCCAGTTACGTATGCTCTAAGACTCCCGCAAATCGACATCCAACCCTATTTTGCGTGAAAGGATTAGACCGGCTTCCTCACGATGTTTTCCTTTAGCCGAGGCAAAATACGGTTTCGAAAAACATTAATTTATAATAGCGTTTTTTTTGTTTATTTCATTTTAAAACATTATTCTGAGATGCTTTATTCAAGAATCCACCAAACTTTCCACCCGGAAGTAATTATATAGATTTAAATTAAACATTCATTGTCTTTTTTATTTTATTTATATTGAATATTTTAAAGTAAATGTAAATGAACCTAAATAAAGATAAAAATAAGTATTACCGGACTTTTTAGGAGCTAATTAAATATTGATTTTTTTGAAGTCTGATTTTTTGTTGGATTTTGCCTCTAGGTAACTATTTAATCGATAATATATCCGTTACATTAAAAAAATTAGCTATTATAAATTATTTCCAAATATGTCATTTTTTCCATACAAGTTGTCAGTTCATTGCCTGGACTACTTCACCGAAAAGCTAACGGTAAATATTTCGTACATACGTTCCGAAAAACTCATTGGTACGAGCCGGGATTCGAACCCACGACCGCCCCTTGACTTACCCGGATGCGCGACACCAAATCGTGGTTAATGTCGGACATGTTTGGATTTCAACGATTGAGATGTCTATATTGATGCTTCGGAACATGTGCAGAGTGTAGGTTACTGGACAAGTTTTAAATGTTAAAACAGACGGTAAAAAAAATTTTATTCTTTTTTTACAGACGCGAATACAAGCCCTGAAAGCCAGAATAAGAGAATTGGAGAGCAGACAGAACAGCGCGTCAGAAGTGAGTAATGAAATTCCATAAATACATACGGTGGTTGACAACAGTCAATATATAGTTGTGGCTAGATAATTAAAATGATTTTTTCCTCCATACAGCTGCATACAAATATGACTTTTCAAATTTAATGATGATTTAAAATGTGTTCGGCCAATTTTATTTCTGATTGTATGGAGGTATCTGTGTATAAATAAGCTTTAATTTAGTTTATATAAAGCTTCTGTAAAAGTGGTGCTTAAAAAAATACGAATGGATTAGGGACAATGTATGAACTTATAAAAAGTGTTGATTTGATCGCCTGTATTTTTAAAAGTCTAAATTTTACAGAAGTCACATGTGCACTAAGGTAGAAGTACTAGTGCCCGACGCGGTACTAGTACTCGACGAATATAATTTAACTAGCGAATAATAAACTAAGATTGATCACGACATCATTTTTAAGTTACTAAATGTTAGTGACTTCAATATTTCTTATCACAATTTCAAGACAAATAACTTATTTATAAGTTATGAACATATATGTTAAAACCAGCTGCCATCAATTGGGACAATGAGTTACACCTTCAAGTCCCAATAAATGTCAGTCTGTCATTCATGACATTTGTACTGAAATGACATCTATTGGGACTGCCAGCATAACCGCCTGCCATTTACTCGTACATTCGGATTGATTACCTAATTCTTATATTATCAGGATTTTTATAAGATCACCATATGAAACGAATTCCATATCAGTAACTTGAGTAAATACCTCGTCTCCCAAACCGAATGAAACTGTTTAATGAGCATAATATCGTGATTCAAATATAGTATTTTATGCAACAGTTGTATAAGAGAGGTCAAAAAAGGCGAGTGGCGTGGGTTACAATGTGAGCCGAAGGCGAACATTGTAAAGAAAGACGCCACGAGCGTTTTTTGACTTAGTTATACAACGTTGCATACAATACTTTTTCTACGACTAGCTACTATGGAATAAAATGCAAAATTAAACAAAGAATAATTTTTTCTTAAACTTTGTCGTATAGGTGCCGAGATTTAGTAGGCAACAAATTTTCGGTCACTGCTTGTGGGCTGCCGGTGTATTTCTTCTGGTGTAGAAGCAATATTTTCATCGTCATCCATTTTTATTACTTTTGAGAAACACCAACTATTTTGTAGCAAACACAACGGCCGCAAACTCAAACAACAATTTATAAAATAACCGGGAATTCGGGAAACATGAAAATGAGACAAATGGGTGTCTATGGTTAACTTTGTTTTTAATTGATGTCAACTTGCCAGTACTGCCATATTAAGAATAAAGGTTTTTCCTAAGTTAGCAGCAATGCCTTTAGTTCAAAAATTTCTAAAAAGTAAAAACATTCAGTGGTTTGTTAAGTTGGTAGTACCTAATGTATAGGTTTAGAAGCGTATGGCTGCTAAGCGTATCGTTTTGGCGACATAACAGCACGGTTGTGCCGTACTGTTATGGGGAATAGAGTATAGACTTTTCTGCAAACTTATTTTGTATGTCTTTATATTAGTGTTCGTGACTATGTAAATGACAGATAAAAGTACAGGAGTAGAAAAAGTATTTTTCATCACACTTGCTCGTAACTTGCCTCTTATAACGTCGCCGTTTGGCTAATAATCCAGGATATTAAACACGCGTGAGTTATAGCATTACGACACTCGTGCGTTATATTTATATGCTTATCCCGATTAAGATGTACCTCGCAACAAGGCGTATGTATAAACACGGTGCATTTTTAAAATAGCCGAATATTATGAGTTTGTGTGTGATCTGATTGGTTAAGCAAATCTCGTTGGTCGTGGGCCACAAGAATTCTGCTCTGTGATTGGTTGAATAAAAAAATCTAGTTGATCAAGTCGCCCCGCCCCGCAATAATACTGCTCTGTGATTGGTTGAAATATTGAGTTGCGCGCTCCACTAGCACTGATCTGGAAGTGAAGTTGTCAATTTTTGATTGGTGCGGCTGTATGAAACTTAGATTTTTCTGTCTTTTGTAGTTATTTATTTCCTCGCAACTGTGATGAAAAACATTGTGTATAACACGGGCGTAAGAATATTGCAAACTCAAGTCATCAAAAACCCTCCGCCTTCGGCGTCGGGCTTGTGATAGACTCTCGTTAGCAATATTTCACTTACGCCCCTCGTTAAACAATGTACTATTCTGTTGACATGTCGGGCACTAGTACTTCTACCTTATATTAAATATTGTTTAAACACGTCTACATCCGTATAATAAGAAAAAAATTGAAAAGTCATAACTGTATACAACTGTATGGGAATAAAATCGTGTTCTATAACTATCTGGCCACAATTGTAAATAGATATGCAAAGACGTGTTTTCATATAAATATTGCAAGGATGTACTGTCATTCAGCCCAAATGGAAAATCTATCACCATCATCATCAGCTGAAAGACGTCTAATGCTAGACACAGGCCTCCCCCAAAGAGTGCCGCAATGACCGGCCTTGCGCCCGCATCCAGCGGACGCCCGCGACCTTTACCAGGTCATCAGTCCACCTTGTGGGGGAAGGGCCTACCTACCCATTGTAAATGTATTTTATTCCAATAGGGGTGTAGACTCAAAATTGATTATAACTTCAAAAGAAAGAATGCAAAAACATATGCCTAATGACGAAAATCCCATTCAAATGTGACAAAAAATTACGAAGCTACAACCGTTTCAATGTTGCTTGTTAGAGAGAGAAACGCTCGTAGATCGTGACGTCACGACCATCGAGCGTCATAGTAATGGTTTTTGCAATTAATAAATGACAATCGTTTCATATGAACGTGCATTTTGCGGAAAAGGGACAGAACATACCCGCTCTTAAAACTTTGGACACATAACTGTGTGATTATTTAACCTCTTGCGTTGCTTTTTTCTCCATTCGACTACATTTTTAATACTTTTTCAAACACCTATTTCGAACACAATATTTATTGTTAACGAATAGTGAAGTGAACTGATATGCGCCCTAAGGTTAACCTTTTCCAGAGAATAACACCCTGTTCTACGTTCAATGTGCGTACATTGCACGTAGAACCGATGGCCGTTGGGGCGGTGCGGTTCTCGAGTGGCGACCACGTACCGGAAGGCGCGGCGTGGATACGCCCCCCACAAGGTGGACTGATGACCTGGTAAAGGTCGCGGGAGTCCGCTGGATGCGGGCGGCGCGGGACCGGTCATTGTGGCACTCTTTGGGGGGGGCCTACGTCCAGCAGTGGAGGTCTTTCGGCTGATATGATGAACGCCCGTTGTGTATGTGTTTGCAGGCGAAGTGTCTGATTTGCCTGGGCGCCTACAGTTCTCCCGCCGTGTCCATACAGTGCTGGCATGTCTACTGCGAGGTATGTCCCGTTCCCTACATACAACACGATTAACGATATATTGTATTAGTACAGTCATTATATCCAAACAACCGACCCTACCCGTGAATAATTAGTTCTTGGTTTTTTTTTTCGTAGGTCCCTCGGCGGGGTCACTGGGAGTGTAAATTCAAAAAGTAGACTGAATCAGGCTGGTGCGTATATTCGAAAAATGGTTATTCTTGAATAACTCGTCCATTTTTGATTTTACAGTAAAACCGTGAGGACAAATACTGTAGGAAATTTTATTCTCTACAAGTTTGGTCCTCACAATTTTATAATTTCCCCCAAAATATCGATTTTGGGGAAAAAAGGTAGGAACCAAAATTGTTCAAAATTTGATTCTCTACAACTTTGTTTCTCTTCATTCATGCCGTAAAACGTGGAACATAGGAGATAATAAGAATAATTTTGAATTGGTCGTGTTTTTCAGGTTTATTTTCCAAAATATCGATCCTAGAAGAAAAATTGTAAGAACCAAACTTGTAGAGAATCAAATTTCCTACAATTTTTGTATCCACGGTTTTAATGTAAAATCAAAAATGGACAAGTTATTCAAGAAAAACCATTTTTCGAATATACGCACCAGCCTGATTCAGTCTACTTTTTGAATTTACACTCCCAGTGACCCCCCCGAGGGACCTACGAAAAAAAAATCCAAGAACTAATTATTCACGGGTCAAAATCTATAATGACTGTACTATATACTGTTTTGAAAAAATGACACCTCGCCGAGTTTTTTACGCCGGTTCTTCTCGAGGCAGAGGTTTACTTTCCGAACCGGTGGTAGTTTATTGACATTCATAGGTGCATGTAATATGCCTAAATTGAAGAATAAATCACTTTGACTTTGACTTAACCTATTGTATGCTGGGACACTTACAGCGCTAAAGGGATTTGATTTTTTTTTTGTTTCTGACACAGATTCAATTTTCAATAGCCCTGATCGGTGCAGATCTGCTACTAAGTATACGAAAGGTTAAGAGCAAAAACCGGCCAAGTGCGAGTCGGACTCGCGCACCGAGGGTTCCGTACAAACCTGTAGGTATGTAAGTATTGAAAATACTTACATACCTACAGGCTATTGGCTTTCTTGTATCACATGTCCAAATCTTATGTTAATTTATTGTAGCTGTTGGTTTTCCAAAAAATAAATAAATAAATATTTTTATTATATGATGTAACCAAATATTTACGGTTTTCGCAATTTTTCCTTTATCTGTGCTATAAGACGTTGCTTCGTACCAAATTTCAAGATTCTGAGTTCACGGGAAGTACCCTGTAGGTTTTGATTCCCTTGCGAGTTTCGAAAATTTGCGGCATAAACGGCTGTATCTTTTGATTGCGTTGGCTTAGAAGTTTGATTTTTTTCACAGCTCCAAGGGACAGTAGACCTGAGTATTTGATATACATTCTAGCTTGATAACTCCACGCGTTCCTGCGAAAAAGGGTCTTGACAGACGGACGGACGGACAACAAAGTGATCCTATAAGGGTTCCGTTTTTAGGGTTCCGTACCCAACGGGTAAAAACGGGACCCTATTACTAAGACTTCGCTGTCCGTCCGTCCGTCCGTCTGTCTGTCACCAGGCTGTATCTCATGAACCGTGATAGCTAGAGAGTTGAAATTTTCACAGATTATGTATTTCTGTTGTCTCTATAACAACAAATATTAAAAAACCGGCCAAGTGCGAGTCGGACTGGGGCTCCCATACAACAGACATGATTTTCTTGCCGTTTTTATAGATAATGTTACGGAACCCTTCGTGCGCGAGTCCGAATCGCACTTCGCCGGTCTTTTCCTTTCCTAAAAATGGGTAATGACTGAAATATATATATATTTTTTTAATGTGACTCCATTCATTCGCTATTTAGTTTTGACGTGAGCAATCGAGTCACATTATGAAAAAAGCCTTAAAAACTAAGTTCTCTTTTGTATGAAACACATATCCTTATGCAGGTTATAAGTAAACGCGATTAAATATAGCTAGAGTTTTCATTTTGGGGCACATTTCTTGGCAATTTTGTCCGACATTGTGAATCTATTCTATAGGTACTATTGAACGAGCAATATTTGTATATAATATACATATATATGTGTAATAACGTTCTCCAAAACGGCTGACAAAAACGATTTCAACGACATTTGGAATGTAGGAATATCTGGGAACATTCGCTTTCTCCGTATATTCTCTATTTTCATCCGAGCAGAGCTCGGTCGCCCAGGCACTTTACTAAGTCAAAGTCAAAGTGATTTATTCTTCAATTTAGGCATATTACATGCACCTATGAGTCCGACTCGCACTTGGCCGATTTTTGCTCTTAACCTTTCGTATACTTAGTAGCAGATCTGCACCGATCAGGGCTATTGAAAATTGAATCTGTGTCAGAAACAAAAAAAATCAAATCCCTTTAGCGCTGTAAGTGTCCCAGCATACAATAGGTTAAGTCAAAGTCAAAGTGATTTATTCTTCAATTTAGGCATATTACATGCACCTATGAATGTCAATAAACTACCACCGGTTCGGAAAGTAAACCTCTGCCTCGAGAAGAACCGGCGTAAAAAACTCGGTGAGGTGTCATTTTTTCAAAACAGTATACAATGTATCATTTCAGTATCAGAGTATTGTAAAATTTTAAAATTACATTGCTACAGTAGGAAGCCTATTTATTTTACGACAGATTTCTAGTGCAGGATTTTATCGCTGCCAAATATCACTATCCATTACTTTATACGTCAATGAGCAACATACAAAGTTTATATATAATCAATATAATCATCAATAGCTCAATATATATTTGTTTTGTATTACGCAGTATCAGAATCAAAAATTGAAAAATGTAATGCTTCGAGCCGGATTCGAACCAGTGACCACAGGCATAGATGGCCTGTCGCTACTAACCAACTGAGCTATCGGAACAATCTGTCTCGGCCACTAAATCTTTCAATCAGTTCCGGCTCGGAGCATTAAAGTCAATCAACTTTTTCTTGTTATTCTGTCCCGGTAAGCCAAGAGACAACAGTGACAGAGTTTCTTGGGAAAAATACTATAAATTGGGCAGCCGAGGCAAAATACGGTTTCGAAAAACGTTAATTTATAATAGCGTTTTTTTTTGTTTATTTCATTTTAAAACATTATTCTAAGATGCGCTTTATTCAAGAATCCACCAAACTTTCCACCCGGAAGTAATTATATAGATTTAAATTAAATATTCATTGTCTTTTTTATTTTATTTATATTGAATATTGTAAAGCAAATGTAAATGAACCTAAATAAAGATAAAAAAAATTATTAATATTTATCCGGACTTTTTAGGAGCTAATTAAATATTGATTTTTTTGATGTCTGATTTTTTGTTGGATTTTGCCTCTAGGTAACAGTTTAATTGATAATATATCCGTTACATTAAAAAAATTAGCTATTATAAATTATTTCCAAATATGACATTTTTTCCATACAAGTTGTCAGTGCATTGCCTGGACTATGGGCTCCTATCGTGGTAAGGAGATGCCCCACCATGGAATGGGTTTACCAATACTGGATGGAACAGATCGATGGACTTTTACGCAAATGGGATATAGATCAGGTTTAGTACTTCACTTCTCACCTAGTAACCGTATTAATATTTCTAACAGTTACCGAGATACAACTTGTTAAACTTTGGTGAAAAAAACTGTATGTTTCAACCCTATCCAGTAGATTCAATGACGTCAGCAAGATCTAGTACATTACAAACAGCAACATTATGAACTGACCGTTGACAGACCTTATGTCATTGCAATAAGGTTTAAGAATAATTAGTACACTAATTAGTCAAAATTATACCGAACATTCCCCTCGTGTGTGATGTCACCTCTAAAACTGATATTGGCGAATCCACCTTGCTGAAATAGCAAAGAGTAAAAGCCATTAAAAAAAAATTAGTACACTGTATGTGATGGTATCACTTGTGACTTTGTGACATGTGTCAATTCCAAATGTAAATAATAACTATGTATAGTATTAGGGTTGTCACTAAGATTAAAATATTTCGATTTTTATGTTTTTTTTTCTTTTAAATCCAGCTTAACAATTATAATAGAACGGTTGTACAGTCACGAGTTTTGGTCCACCTTCGTCACTGCGCGACCACAGTGGCAATACGGAGCCCAATTGCAGTGGCAATTACAGACAAAAAATTATGATGATTTGTAAAACCGCGTAAACTTGTGATTATTTGAGTTGGCCGAATTACATCAAAAACCAACTCTACCGTCCAAAGTAGAAGATTCCAATTCCAATGGCAGTTTTATAAAAAGTCGGCTACATGAAATAATCTCAACCAATAATTTAATTATATTATCAATTCCGCGTAATTCATCATACAGTTACGAACTTTAATTTGGGACCCACCTAAGGTGGAATATCGTATAGCAAACTGAAGACATTTAAAGCTAATATTTTAAAGGAGTGTCAATGTTTGCCATGCTGACAACTTACGTTACTATACGTGACTAGGGGAAACCGCTCAGTGACGTCAACCGGGCGGAACGAGTCAAACGATCATTTCCGATTTTTTCCGACTAATGTCACCCGTGTTAGAGGCCCTGTCTTCTCTCCGGCCATATTTGTTATTTGAAAATAGTATTTTGTGAAAATGACAGTTTTCAATAAATTTTCTTGTCTGACACTGACACACAATGACACATGTTCGTAATTAGAAAACTGTAATGATAGCTTTTGGCAAAGACGTTATCAATTCAAGGGCCCATTCAATAAGACATTTAATTGTGTCATCTTGACACTTCACAATTATTATTGAACTGAAGTTTTCGACCTTATTGCATTGTAAATGTTCTAACAACATTTGAAGGAAATGGGTCCCAAATTAACGCTCGTGACTGTACGTTACTCAACTAACACTGTCCTTTCAGCTTAGTCCAATGAAATGTTCCTCCCTGTATAACAAAAGTACGTGTTTAGTGGATTTGAGCCCCATAAAATCATAGTTTTAAAGAGTGACCCAGGGGACGCAACCATGGCAGCGAGCAATTAAATTTTTCATTTAATTTGAAATTTATAGCTCAATAGGTATGTTGAAATTTCCAGGTGTGCTGGCTAGAGTCGCTGAAGGCTAAGAAGATATGCCCGCAGTGCAACGCGATCACCACAGCCCAGCACCTGAGGAGGATCTACATGTAAACCACTTATGCTAGGATCGTTTCATTTGTAAGCAAGCTATAGGTTTGTCCATAAAAATTATGCCACAAGCACGGTAAGATTTGATTTACGAAGGAAAGTCTGTTAGAAGCCCGACGCCGAAGGCGGAGGGCTTTGATGAATCGAGTTTGTAACATGCTCACCGTACGTGTCGCATACAATGTTTTTCATCACATTCGCGAGGAAATAAATAACTACAAAAGACAGAAAAAATCTATGTTTCATACAGCCGCACCAATCAAAAATTGATGATATTGACAACTTCACTTCGTGCGAGTGGAGTGCGCAGCTTCAATATTTCATTCAACCAATCACAGAGCAGTACAGTAGTATTTTTGCGGCGCGTGGCCAGCTAGATTTTTTTCAACCAATCACAGAGCAGAATTATTGTGGCGCGCGGCCAACTCGATTTGCCTAAACCAATCGGATCACACACAAACTCATAGAAAACCATTACGCCCTTAGGCGTAATAAAGCTACAATAGCTCTGTATGCGAGCGTTTTTCAAAAAAAGTGTACATTAACTTTTTTTTTCAGATATCGTTTTTTCTGGGTTTTTCTTATTCGGAATCGTTAATACTATCGATCCTCATACAAGAAAAAAAGTGTCCCAAATATTCAATTCCAGATCGTCACATTTTTGTATGCAGGATTTATTTATTTATATGGTCGTGACGCACTGGAAGAAAAAACTTACATGGGTCGTTCTTCTTTTTTACCGACAATGATCCGAGGTTTTTCTGTTTTTTTGGTTTTTGAACTATCGAAAATTGTGGTTTTGAAGTGCGTTTTAAAAAAACATGCATAGGTTTCTTCATTAGAACTAATTAAAGTTTCCTTTCTGGCCAATATAAATATTTATTTACGGTTGGTTTCTAAAAAAAAACATGTGATAAAGTGGACTCTTTCAGTGGGGACAACATTTTGGTTTACCACTCTGTCACGGCATTCTACGAAAAAAAAAACATTTAAAAAAAATGCTAGTTAGAGAAAGTGAAATATTAAACATCACTAATTAATAAAATAATATGGACGTTCATTCGAACATTATAAAACCGTAAACATCATTACTCAAATGAGATGCCGTAATAAGACGAGGGACAGGCTATTGTCGGTCGAAAAGAAGAACGACCCACATAGTAAAATCTGGGACACTTTTTTTCTTGTACGAGGATCGATAGTATCAACGATTCTGAGTAAGAAAAACCCAAAAAAATCTAAATCTGAATAAAAAAGATCATGAACAGTTTTTTTTGAAAAACGCTCATGCCTGCGCGTTATGAAGTCCTTTACGAGCAAGTGTGATGAAAAATATGTTGTATTCGGTTTTCAAAATCCGTTAATCGTTTTATTAAATAGTGCTGGGGAGCACACGGAATCAAGTCTCCATACAAAGGTAGGCTGGTTCTCGTTTTAAAATGGCATACCGGGATAAAAAAAAAAAAAGAAAAGAAGACATTTATTCACTACACAAAAGAAACACAGAGACAAAGGAGGATAACGTGAAACTTTTTATTGGTGGCCACGGGAAATAGGTATTCAGCACTTAACCGAAGTAACCCCGTTGAGTTTGGGCTCGTTAGAATCGTCTCAATGAGATTGATGGCGGTATACAAAAAAAAACCGGACAAGTGCGAGTTCAACTCGCGTGGTGAGGGCTCCGTAAAATATTGAGAATTACAGAGTAAAATAGAGAGAAGAAAGGAACTATTTTCTATATTTTTTTAAAGAAAAGCCTAGTAGTTTCGGAGATAAGGGGAGGGGATGGTCAAAATTCGTCTTTTTTTCCTAAATTACTTCAAATCTGTTTTTGCTAAAATTATTTAAAAAAAATATCTGACATGCTTACAACAATCCCTTTCATTTGATATGTCACACAATACAGTTTTCGAAACTTTTTTTTTTAATTTTCCAGTTTACCCCCCAAAAGTGGCCCCCTTGTTCAGAATTCATTAATTTACTTTACGCGTCCATCTTTGGGTCACCAATTTACATATGTATACCAAATTTCAACTCAATCGGTCCAGTAGTTTCGGAGCAAATCGGCTGTGACGGACAGACAGACGCGCGCGTGAACCTATAAGGGTTCCGTTTTTTTCCTTTTGAGGTACGGAACCCTAAAAAGCGCAGTTGGCAATAAAAGCTTGTACCAAAATTTTTATTTTTGACAGAAACTCATCAATTTTATTATAATTTTATTAGATATTGCGGATCCTATAGTGTATACAAAGTTTCACATAATTATAGCACGTCTTTTTAAAATGAGAATGAGAACCAACCCAAATTTGTATAGAGAGTCGTGGGTCCTGGCGACTCTTAACTCTAACCTAAATAGGAAATTAAAAGTTTTTTTGACTATATCAAACCAAGTACCTAGTATTTAAACTAATATTTCATTTATTTGCATTACAATTAAAAACATTGAATCGACTTTATGATTGTTTCCCTATAAGTATAAGGTATTGAAATACATTATGAAAGCCTTCTGTGAAGATAATTATGTACAATAAGTAAGTTTAAGGTGTAAATAAATCTATTTTTCTTAAGTTTGTTTATTTATTTATTAATTAAGTAAACATTTTGCCAACTTATATTTTTCCAAACTATTCAATCGGTTGACATACATAACATATATCCTTAGAGCATACATAACTAGAGTAGCCTTTCAGTAACTTACCCCTCTGTAGAAAACCTTGCACACTGTGCAAAAAATCATACAAAGACAATTACACAATCGATTAATGGTCATTCACAAAATCGCGTCGCAAGAGAACGCTGATCATAAAAAAACCGGACAAGTGCGAGTTCAACTCGCGTGGTGAGGGTTCCGTATATAATACACAAAAATATTGAGAATTTTCCCGTTACTTTGAATACTCCGACTTCTTATATGTTTTCCTGTAATCTTTAGGCAAGGAACTATTTTCCATATTTTTTTCAGAATTTTAAGCCTAGTAGTTTCGGAGATAAGGGGGGGAATGGTCAATTTTCGTCTTTTTTCCTAAATTACTTCAAATAGTAAGTTTTTGATAAAATATTTTTTTTTTAAATCTGAGATGCTTACAACAACCCCTTTCATTTGATAAGTCACACAATACAGTTTGCGAAAGTTTTTTTTTAATTTCACAGTTTACCCCCAAAAGTGGCCCCCTTGTTCAGAATTCATTAATTTACTTTACGCGTCCATCTTTGTGTCACCAATTTACATATATTTACCAAATTTCAACTCAATCGGTCCAGTAGTTTCTGAGCAAATCGGCTGTGACAGACGCACGAGTGATCCTAGAAGGGTTCCGTTTTTTTCCTTTGAGGTACGGAATATACGGAACCCTAAAAATGCCCGCATGTTGCTGTAACCACTTGATATTATAAACGTTCAAGCTTTCAATATCCTATTAAGATGCTCCCTTCGCCCCCGCAAAATTCGGCAGATATTTTTTAAGGCTACTCCAGTTATGTATGCTCTAAGCATATATCCCATTATCCACACAGTATGGAACGGTGTGTAAAAAAATTATACACTACTAGCTGCCCGACTTCGCCCGCGTATTGCAGAGAACGCAGGCAAAGCCGCAGGATAAAATATAGCCTATGTCCATCCGGGAAGTCCATTATACACGCAGGTGAAAGAACTTTAGTAATCGGAAAAGCTGGTTCCGGAGATTATCCAAAACATACAAAGCTACAATCTCACACACTTCCTCTATAATTATTAAGTATAGAGTCTACTAAACCAAGCGCTGCGGTTAGAAATAATTTCGTACATTGACTCAACATTACTTGTCTCTGTCACTCGCGCGCAATTATATTGGCGTCGCGCTCACACAGTGACATTGAACGCCGGCTGTGTGAGCGCGACGCCAATATAATTGCGCGCGAGTGACAGAGACAAGTAATGATGGGTCAATGTACCAAATTATTTCTAACCGCAGCGCTCGGTTTACTAAGTTTTAGAAACAAAAGTTAATCAGGGATTTGTTGTTGAACTTTGAATCATAGTCCGACTGATGTGATTCAGTTTATCTTTAAGCTTAGATAATTAGTTAGTGCATCAATGCTACATCCAAAATGTCGCGAATTGCTGTCTACCGTGAGATATTACAACGACTACTAGAAATTCTACTTCTTTAGATGGATGTAAAAACTCAATTACTTATTCTGAAAATATTAAAATAGCCAAAATGTTTCCAGGTTTGGACTCGCGTAAATATAATAT
The DNA here is from genome assembly GCA_932294315.1 of Epinotia nisella. Classification (NCBI taxonomy): domain Eukaryota; kingdom Metazoa; phylum Arthropoda; class Insecta; order Lepidoptera; family Tortricidae; genus Epinotia; species Epinotia nisella. The sequence continues at coordinate 9,111,522 of OW028698.1, read as the reverse complement.
GTATTTTATTGTATTTAATCATTGGTTTCTGCGCTCACAAGCGTTTCTACTGCGTCCCCTCCGTCAGGCTGAAAATAAAATAACTGTTATGTAACAAGTCTCAATGTATAACACTACTAGCTTCTGCCCGCGACTTCGTCTGCGTGGACTCGGGGTTAAAAACTATCCTATATTTTTATCCAGGCTATAAACTATCTTCGTGCAAAATTTCATCCAAATCGGTTGAACCGTTTAAGGTTTGAGTAACAAACATCTAAGCATCCAAACTTTCGCATTTATAGTATTAGTAGGATAAATACATGTAGCATGTTTCATCAACGTAGCAATAGCTGCCTGGCCAACAATCATGTCAGTAGCAAAAAAGCTGAAAACTTACACCGATTTTTCTTTCTGCCGGTAATACTGGTAATCTAAAAAGATATAGCTTGAATTTTTCTCCACAATTAGTTGGCCAGAGTAGATCGCTAGATAAATAGATAACTTAGAACTCTTAATTTAACAAGAATGTTGTGGTGTTCCAATAAAAACGGCGGGAAAATGAAATTTCCCGCTGCCGCCATTGTCTATGGCGCACCAGCTTTGACAGATTTACCCGCCATAAAATTTAGGCTACGTTTTCACTAGACACTATTAATGTTAAGCCATAGATGGCGTAGGATCTAAATTGGAACTGTGGACGTTAAAAATTTAAGAAGGTAGCGTAAAGTAAACGCCAGTTGAAAACGAAAAAAATGTAAACAAACAATGTATTGAATTTGACATATTAAATGGCAATGCTTGTTTACATTTTTTTCGTTTTCAACTGGTGCTTACTTTACGAGACATCGCGAGTCTTTTTTTTTGAATTTCCTAAACGAAAAAAAAACTATAATTATCTAACCAGCACGGCTATCACAAGACGGCGCGCGAATTCTCTCGATTTTTCTCGCACTATACCTCTCTTTCTAGGTTTTCTAATAGGAGAGAGACGGATAGTGCGAGAAAAATCGAGAGAGCTCGCGCGTCGTCTTGTGATAGCCGTGCTGCACGGCTATCACAAGACGGCGCGCGAGCTTTCTCGATTTTTTTCGCACTATCTGTCTCTCTCTTAATAGACAACTTAGAAAGAGAGGTATAGTGCGAGAAAAATTAAGAGAGCTCGCGCGCCGTCTTGTGATAGCCGTGCTGCTCACAAAATTTCACGAGAATCGGTAGAGAAGTGGGACCTGTAGAGGAGAACAGCCGGACATACGAACGCATTTTCGCCCAAGCTGAAACGGAGAACTTCGTTCGCTTCGCTCGTACATTCAATAATGATTTTCTCCATTGTAAACCATGACTGCGAATCATGCACATTGATAGCAGTCAATAAAAGCACACTACAACCATGCAATTTATCACACCAACTTTCTATAGTTAGAATGACAGGTATGCTTGCTGTATTTTTCCAACAATAGTAAGTTTTTGTGACCAATTGCTAGATGTGTAATGGTCTAAAGGCGACGTCAAACGAGCGAAATCGGCGGACCGTCAAGCATAGTCACAGAAAATCTAGTACGGAGTGACCTTGGTTTGGCCGGCCGCCTTGCTTCCGGCATATTTTATATTCACACGGGCAGAAATAACGTGGTAAGCAATTTCGTACGTGTAGCGGCACCTTAAAAACTGCAGTCGTAAAAAATACCTGCATATCACCAACTGTCAAAGGCGGGTCGTCTTCTCTTAGGACGGTTTCTCCGTCCAGTTTTTTCAGGTTGGGCAACCTTCTGGCAGCTTCGGCGCGCCAGACCTCGAGCTCGCAGCCGTCGTACAATGGGTTACCGACGAAAAGCAGATCTTCTAGATGAGGCAGTTCCTAATTTAAAAATAAAAAGTAAATTTCAATTTAACGGAAATACTTGAACAACTTTTGCTCCGAGCAGGCGAACCTGCGAGCCTCTGTCATACGTGGCCACCAACTGAGCTATGGAACCAACTACTTGGACAACGAATCTTTCAATCAGTTGCCTCTTACAACACCTGCGAGGCTATCGCAATATTTAGATCGAAAATTAATATACCTATACCGTTTTATTAAAATTCGAAGATAGATTTTATTCCAAACAGAGGGCCTACCGCGAAACGATGTTCGTTTTCGTTCGTGTCTCTCCGTCTCTGTCGCACTTGCATGTTCGAGAGACAGAGAGGGAGATACACGAACAAAAACGAATTTCGTTTCGCGGTAGGCCCTCAGTGATTGGCCCTGTATTTAGAAAAGGGAAGTCTATAACTAATTGCTGCCTCAGCCGTGCTACCACCAAAATTAAATGTCGAACTTCGTAATGTCGTTTTCCATCTGCTAGCTCGCATAAGTAAGGCCTCTCACAGACTGGCGCGGCCGTGGCGGTCAATAGTAAACTTGTCATTAGCTGTCAAATATACTATGGACCGCCACCGCAGGCCGCCCCAGTGTGATTCAGGCCTAACTCGCGCCTCAACAAAACTACCATCCTCAAGCGTTCTATACACCTATCAATTTGTCACAACAACCGCCTTCAGTGAATGAATTGTGGTGACAAATTGCTATGTGTATAATGCCCTTCATTTTACATGGTGCGATGTAATTCGGCAGCACAGAACAATAACTAAAGCATAATTAGTTATTGTTCTGATTTCGGCAGCAAGTTGAGCTCTAGCCACAGAGTGCTTTTCTAGCTCCCCAGTGGTCATCGTCTTTGATTGTGGGTTGTGATTAGTGTTTGATTTACCTGCAGTTTGTTAAATTCGCTCCATTCCTTAACTAAGTTGTTGCTCATGTATAAAACCTTCAAGTTTCTCAACACATTGATCCCTTTTAGTTTCTCAATAAGATTGTACGAGAGCCAAAGTTCTTCTAGTGTGTCACCAACACACTCCTGCAAAATATTACTTTATTTTGTTATCATTAGGCCTGAAACACACTGGCGCGGCCAGCGGTTGCGGTCAATAGTAAATTTGTCAGCTAATGACAAGTTTACTATTGAACGCCGCGGCCAGGCCGCGCCAGTCTGTGAGAGGCCTTACTATGGACCGCCACCGCAGGCCGCGCCAGTGTGCCACGACAATAGTAAACATGTCATTAGCTGTCAAATTTACTATGGACCGCCACCGCAACCGCAGGCCGCGCCAGTGTGATGCAGGCTTAACTGGTTGTCAAGTTGACACTGACACTACTGACAGTTACAGTTTTTTAAAACCGGGAATGCCGGGAAAGCTAAGGTAAGGCATCGAGATCGAGATGATTGAGACATTAATATTATTCAAATTGATCTTACCATACCAGCGAACGACTTTATATAGTTTCTTCCTAAAGAGAGAATACGAAGTTTCTTTAAACTATTCAATCCAGAAGCTTTTTCGATCAAATTCGTTGAGAGACTCAATTTTCTGAAAAAAAAACTCATCTATTTCTTTTCTGTAATTGTTGTGATGCTTAGTTAGCAAGGATATGCGATAAAAACTTACTCGCAATTAGTTAGGCAAGAAAGAGTATTATCCATTTTTTCTATCGGAGGCCACTGAAATATCAAGCTCACTTCGGTGGCAGTTGCTGCCTGTTGGCCCGTTTTGTCTTCCCAACGTTTTATTGCCTCTTTTATGGTAGTCGCTTTAGCAGCCATTTATAAATAAATAAAAAATATGAACAGACCAAAATCTTACAACCTTCTTAGTTACGAACTTTATTTATTGACAAAACAAAAATACCATTCTATATCTTTCCCTTTTTTACAATGTTCTATCTCATTATATCAGCGAGTAACGTTCCATGAAATGAAATAAATGTTGTTGAAATATAAGTAGAAAGCTCTTAGTCATCATAGAAATACTTAAATTTATTTTTATTTGTAATGTATATATTTTTTAGTCTTATTAAAATAGGAAGTATAGCTAAAAATAAAAATGTCGAAGCGGACAGCGGAAACCGACGCTATCTGACGTAACTGCGTTTACTGCGTTACTCAGACACGAAATGGCGTCGCAATTCGCTTATCGAGCCACGCCACGTTTGTAAATTATAAGCTTTTCGAAGATAATTCGTGTAAATAACGAGTATTTTCATTAAAATATAGTGTTAGCCGCTAAACGTCAGTGCATCTGCATTTTGACATTTTTGTAAATCGCCATTAAGTTTTTTTTTTAATTTTTACTTTTTCTGTTTTTGATTTCTTTTTTTTAATTAAAAAAAACAAACGCCAATCTATTCCGAGGAGCTTTGGATTTCGACATTTACGAGGTAAATTCAATGTTTTCTTTCGTATTGCAGTTAGAAATCGTGCTTTTATCAGTAAAGCCATCCAAATAAGAGATATTTCTATAGGTTACTTGCACAAATCGATAGTCATTTACCTTTTTTTCTTTGTCTTTGACTCCTATGCCCGAGCATTTGTAAATAAAAAATAATATTTGTCAATTGCTTATTCCCGCTGGTTTTTCGAAAGTATTTATTTTGATATCGTATTTTACAATGATTGTATCATGTAAGTTTCGTACCGTATCATTACTTCGACAGATAATACACCATCTTAATTCTCTTATCTTATTTAGCGCGGTAAATTCATGTTTATTCACGTTTCAGATCCATTTGCAAGAAACATGTCTAACTTGGCCAACCAGCAGAAGCCAGTTCGTGTGGTGAATGTAGTACCAGCCCCTAAGATGTCCAAGATAAAGGTAAGTGACATCCACATCAATTCTTTCATGCAAGTCAATATCATATGACATTGTGTCTTCTAATCTAAAGGACAGCACCGGATTTGAAGTTATTTTCATCATTCCTTTCTCATGTCATAATATATCTCATTGCTAAGCAGCAACTTTTCTTTGATTAGAGTGGCCATCTGTGTGTTGCGAATACTTTCAATATCCATAATTTCGTAATTGAAATAACTGTTCTTAAAATTAAAAGTGTGCAGTTGATTTCATGTGCTGATCATTCGGTTTGCTCTTGCCTAGGATGTCATGCTAGTCTAAGTTATTCAGAAAAGAATAATTGTATCTCATAATGTATGATGTCTGTAAAGTTTACCTATTAAATAAATTTCATTGACCATAACACTAGTCGTTGCCATTAACATCATTTGCCATAATAGTTATTTTCTCTGAAACTGTAACATTTTCAGGACAAATTATATAAACTGTATAGAACCCTGTAGGATAGGTTAGGATTGTTTTATAAAAAGAAAAACTGATTAGGCCATATGATGATTATGGCAAATGTTACATTTATGGCAAAAGAAATCATGGATTTCATTAGTAGGGCAGCCCCTATTTGTGTAAGATATTTATACATTTGATTCTGTTTTACAGAAAGAGGTCATCGAAGAGGACGAGGACACAGTGTGCTGCCGGCTCTGCGGCAAGTCGTTCGCGAGCGAGCGAGCGCTCACCAACCACGCGCGCATGGAGCACATCGACTCTTACGCGAGCGGGGACCCCAGTGTGTGGACCCAGGAGCTGTATGCGGTCAGTATTTATTTCAAAGTAGTTACATTAAATCAAATATTTATTACTGATTATTGAAGCTAACCATTTTCCTCAGACATTGTCTCTTTGCCTTATGCAAAAGCCTCTCCCAAATCAGAATTGAACCTAGGCAGCGAACGAACTTGAGCGGCTGTCCCTCAGGCATGCTCGCCCCGCGCGGCGAGCTGCTCGCGAGACGAATAGGCAGTTCTACAATTTTTTTAATCGCTCGTGTGATCCTATTATGAAACTCGAGTCCCCTGACCGAGAACTCTGATTATGTGCAGTCACATCATCAGCATCATCCGCCAATATACGTCCCACTGTTGGGCACAGGCCTCCTCTCATGAATGAGAGGGAACAGTCACACAAACTACTATTATTACTAGCTGACGCTCGTTTCATAATAGGATCACACGAGTGTTTTAAGGCCTAATTATGTACAGTTGCATACACTACTTTATCTCCACACATATCATAAATCCTCAATGATGTGTTCGGGAACCACTAGGATAACAGCCATTGCACCGCCATGGCCGACTATATTTCAAATCATGACCAATTTCCATCAAACAGTATCGTAGGCTCTGACCTCTGGGCCACGCTTCGAAATTTGAAAGTAATTACTTTATCAATATCAATATCTTAGAAAATACGTACAAACTAACCTACGGCCAGAGACAAGTTAATTATTTTTATTACCCGACTGAGGGTTATGTTTTTCGAGCGTATGTATGTATCTATGTATATATGTGTGTATACATATATATCGTATGTCTTATTCTTTGGCACGCCCTGCAGCCTAAACCGTTTGACGGATTTCGATATATGAGGTGTGCAGTTGTGTTTTATTTTTATTTTATTAATGTTATTGATATAAAGCTGGCCATTACTGCCAGTTTCTGAACGCATTTTAGCGGGTTTATAGTATGTGTGTAGATAAATTACTATTATTGTATTGCAGGGTAAGAAGGCGCGAGCAGCAGCAGATAGCCAACTGATACAAAAACGCACACAGCAGATGCTGTCCGTCATGGAGCCAACAAGCCTCACCAGCTTGGCTTCGGCTGACGTCAGCTACATCATCATCAAGGGTCGGTACCATCTTACTCACTTACAGTTACCACATATCTTATTAAGGTGGCCTTTTCGGATACACGTCGACCCAGTGGGATCTTTTGTGCATTTGCCCTCCCCTTTATAGCTACTCCCAAGCTCGCTCCATCATTTCTACAAACTAGATGATGCAGCTCAGCGGAAGCACCTTGAATTCCTTTGGTTGCGGATAGCTGTTACCAAAGTGATACATTATTTGTCTGGCAAGGGCATGACATTCATACAGTAAGTGTTCTATAGTCTCATCCTCCTCGCCACACATTCTACAGTCTACACTATCCGATAGTCCCATCTTTTTACGTTGGGAGGGCATGCAGGTATCGAGGAAAACGAGAAAGCCGACGAGCTTGCACGAGCGGGGGCAAAGGGGACACACTGCGGACCTGGACCGTTTTGTGGTGTCCCCAAAAGTCTGACCAAGCTCACTCTAAAGACCTATTGTTTCTACAAGACCATTCAAGCCTGGAGAGCTATCCCAGAACTGAATCATTCCAAAGCGCTCATTAGAGCCTTTAGCAAAAAGTCGTCCACTGACGCCTTGGCGCTAAGCAGGAACCGTCTACGCATGCTGGTAAGGGTGCTTACAGGGCATTGTTGCCTAAACAAGCACATGCAAGTGTCGGGGCTGAGTGACACAAGGCAGTGCAGACTCTGCCTTGAAGCAGAGGAGACGCCTACACACATCCTAACCTATTGCCCTTGTCTTAACTCCATTCTGGGCAAACACTTCATGTGCCCGGAGGAGATAAAACCTCTTGAGTTCAATAAAATCCTGCAATTCTTGGAGTTTGCAGGACTTAACCAAGAATTGAAGTGGCGATTGTAACGTAGACTGTGTAGGTGATGCGTTGATTCATATAATATAATGCGTTGTGGGATGGGCAGCAACAGTAAAAACAGTATTTTGTGGAAACTATGTATTGCGACCATGGAGGTTAGCACAAGAAGAAGGAAGGGCCATCGTGCCACAGATAACCAAGTAGTAAAAGGTAAGTTTAAGACTACAGCTAATATTTATATATATAATAGGTAGTACCAACTTAACTAATTGTTGGAGTCTCCAACAGCGATGATAATAGATCAGCAATGGTCGCAGTGATACAATAGCCACTACCAGAATAATAACAATAGTCCCATCATGACGCCGCGAGTAGGTAACTTCGGAGAAAGCGCAGTGGGACATTCCGCGCCTGACACGTTCCTATTGCGGTCATGATACGGTGTAGTGGGCAGAGACCTTTACTGTACATGGCCTAATTACTTACAGCGGAGGGCCAGGAGTCGACGGAGGGCGCGGGGGCGGTCGCGAAGCGGCGGAGGGTCGACAGAACTAAGGAGAAGGTGGTTGTCATGAAGAAGGACAAAGAGGCACAGCCCATCACGTGAGTAGAGTGGACATTGTCTTATGGCCGTTCTACACTATCGTCTATAATCGGTATGATCGGCGATCGTGTGGGCAGCTCAACGCACCACGCCGCGATTCCCTGCGCAGTTCGCGGTCGCAGGCGATCATAGACGATGATCGGCGAGTACAGTCGAGTACGCCCTCTACACGATCGTGTTCGCCCGTAATCGTCTGTAGTCGCCGATAGTCTAGAGGAGCCATTAAAATGAACGCTACACTTATCAATTCCTATTTGTGAGAGAAAATGTTTATCGCAATAGTTACTGTTAAGGGTAAAAGGGGGAGGGCTTGTCAGTCTTCGTGGTGATATTGGTGCACAGTACCTTGAGATGCTGGAACGCCGCTATCCTCGAGAATAAATAAGTAGGCATATGTCCAACTGGCACACGGGAACAGTCCAGGCAGGGGTACACTTTCAGGAATCCAGGTCACACTTGGAAACACTAGCTGTACAGCATTTAGGTGTGGACACGTAAAATATAGTTCGTTCTCAATATTGTAATGACGTATGTCGCGGCCATGTGCATCATGCGTACCACTTGTAGGTCAGTACTAAGGTCGTATACGTGAGAGTAATGATGCCGCCGTTTGGAAAGCGGTGGGGATATTGGGGATGGAATCGATATGCATGAACAGTTACTTTAGAATAAAAGATTTCTTTTAATCCGGAGGAGGTGAACTCGAACAATAGCTATTCGGTGAAGGAAAACATCGTGAAGAAACCGGTCTGATCCCCCAACAAGGTCTAGTTTTTGCGTTCCTCGGGGCCCTTTAGGGTACTACCGGAAAAACGGTTCGAGGATGAGTTGCGTGAAACTGGCAACTGGTAGGGTCTGTTATTTTCGCCTCCAAGGTAGCCATGAGATCTGAAGTAGAAGTAATTTGTATTACAAGCTTTTTACTAACTTGCTGTGTTAGTCAGTGCGCGTCAAATTTGGCCAATTTACTGAAGTCCAGTCGAGTTGAAATTTGGTACAAATATTATGAATTGATAAAAACGTTTACATGACATTACAGTTTAACAACCAATGCGTCACAAAACTTAAGACTAACAATAAAAAAAAAACACAATAATAAATAAGAAACATTAAATTGGAACAGTCTACCATTCATCGCCTCCCGAATCTCAAGCACTACACATTGCCTATCGCCGCGCGAACAAGTCGCACTCAGGTGTCGATGCCATTACGTAAGTCCGATGAGACGGAAGGTGGCCATTGCCTTGTCGAGTTCGGGCTCACTGGAACCCACTTGACGACTCGACTGTGCAAATAAGTACAGTTAGCAACAAAAGCTTGGACCAAAGTGAAGTGAAGTTTTTGATAGAAACTTATGGCGACCATTGCAGCGGCCCCTTCGAGTGCCTGCAGCCGTCGTCGACCATCGCCGGCGGCACCTGCCACCAGATCTTCTTCTCGTGCTGCGAGTACTCAGCGCACCACCGCGACGAGCACACCCGCAGACGCAAGGGCGTGCGCTGCCAGGTCTGCGAGGCGCCGCTCACTCCCGCACACAGCGCGCCGCACGTCTGCCAGGTGAGCCGCTCGGGACTCCGGCGACCCTGGTACCTGCCAGGTCTGCGAGGCGCCGCTCACTCCCGCACACAGCGCGCCGCACGTCTGCCAGGTGAGCCGCTCGGGACTCCGGCGACCCTGGTACCTGCCAGGTCTGCGAGGCGCCGCTCACTCCCGCACACAGCGCGCCGCACGTCTGCCAGGTGAGCCGCTCGGGACTCCGGCGACCCTGGTACCTGCCAGGCCTGCGAGGCGCCGCTCACTCCCGCACACAGCGCGCCGCACGTCTGCCAGGTGAGCCGCTCGGGACTCCGGCGACCCTGGTACCTGCCAGGTCTGCGAGGCGCCGCTCACTCCCGCACACAGCGCGCCGCACGTCTGCCAGGTGAGCCGCTCGGGACTCCGGCGACCCTGGTACCTGCCAGGTCTGCGAGGCGCCGCTCACTCCCGCACACAGCGCGCCGCACGTCTGCCAGGTGAGCCGCTCGGGACTCCGGCGACCCTGGTACCTGCCAGGTCTGCGAGGCGCCGCTCACTCCCGCACACAGCGCGCCGCACGTCTGCCAGGTGAGCCGCTCGGGACTCCGGCGACCCTGGTACCTGCCAGGTCAGCGAGGCGCCGCTCACTCCCGCACACAGCGCGCCGCACGTCTGCCAGGTGAGCCGCTCGGGACTCCGGCGACCCTGGTACCTGCCAGGTCTGCGAGGCGCCGCTCACTCCCGCACACAGCGCGCCGCACGTCTGCCAGGTGAGCCGCTCGGGACTCCGGCGACCCTGGTACCTGCCAGGTCTGCGAGGCGCCGCTCACTCCCGCACACAGCGCGCCGCACGTCTGCCAGGTGAGCCGCTCGGGACTCCGGCGACCCTGGTACCTGCCAGGTCTGCGAGGCGCCGCTCACTCCCGCACACAGCGCGCCGCACGTCTGCCAGGTGAGCCGCTCGGGACTCCGGCGACCCTGGTACCTGCCAGGTCTGCGAGGCGCCGCTCACTCCCGCACACAGCGCGCCGCACGTCTGCCAGGTGAGCCGCTCGGGACTCCGGCGACCCTGGTACCTGCCAGGTCTGCGAGGCGCCGCTCACTCCCGCACACAGCGTCACAACTCAACATTTGGCTACGCAGCTAAGTCATCTCCTGCAACTATCTGTGATCCTGGTACCTCACAGTTCTTTATGTTTACTAGGCGTGTGTTAGGCGACCTCCTCAGGACTCCAGCGACCCTGGTACCTGATGCTTAGCCCATACTCTACGTCTGGCCACGCAGCTAATCATCTCCTGCTGCTATCTGCGATCCTGGTACCTCACAGTGCTTTATGTTTACCAGGCGTGTGTTCGGTGACCTCCTCAGTACTCCAGCGACCCTGGTACCTCGTTACACTGAGTACTGGCTTCTCTGAGATTGGTGTTACACTGATTATGTTGGCTAGATCGTGTTATACTGCTGGCGTCTCCAAGCCTGGTATCTTATGATGTTTTTTTTATACAGTTTAATATTAAGGAACCAAAGTGATGTACAATTTGAAAGTCTTTGCATGTAAAATCTGAAAAATGCAGGCTTATATCTACTTGTACATGGATGGCACCGTCTAAAGCCGATAAATAAGGTTGTTCGAGGGATGTATTTCGTGAACTATATGTTAATCCTCCCTTGAAGCAAGTAACTTATCTTGCCATGTTCTTTCCACTAACGTTATTTATTTAATTTCCTATTCCAGGTTTGCGGCCAAGGCTACGAGACCATAGACGAGCTGACCGACCACACCAACTCGGCCCACGTCAAACTCAAGCCCTACGAATGCAGCGTGTGCCACAAACGCTTCACGCAGCAAGGCGGCGTCCAACAACACATGCGGATGCATACCGGAGACCGGCCGTTCTCGTGCACTTTCTGTCCTAAAGCCTTCACCCAGAAGTCGGGCCTAGACCAGCACTTGAGGATCCATACTAAGGTACACTCACGCGCGTAGTTAAAGCTTATTTTTGACACAACATGGCGTCCAAGAAAACATGCGGATGCATACCGGAGACCGGCAATTCCCGTGCACTTTCTGTCCTAAAGCCCATAATTAAATTTCATATAAAATTGGAGGCCTGCAAAGTGATCGTCTTTTGTTTCATCCTCAATTGGTGACACAGCATCATGATTGCAATGGCGTTCAGCCATTTAAAAAAATCTTAAGTTTTTTAAAATGTCATTGCGTATTGAGAAAAGCATTATACATACCTCGGTCAGAACTGTTAGGGAATGCCAGCCTCGTACTCTTATGCGGCCTCTATCTATATCTACTTGGCCCGCAATCGCTATTTTCCCGGCGTCTTCATTAATGTACTTTATTGGCTATACTAGCATACTAGCTTCGTGTATTGTAGAGAAGGCGGGATAATATAAATAAACTATCTTCGTGCAAAATTTCATGCAAATTGGTCAAGCCATTTAAGCGTGATTGAGTATCAAGCATCTAAACATCCAAACTTTTGCATTTATAATATTAGTAGCATTAAGGTACAATCTTACACAAATCGAACTAGCCTCATAGTAAGCTAAATTCTATATCTATTATCTATGATAAGGGATATGAGCATGAATATTTGTTTCTGAGTCTTGGTTTTCTATGTATTTAAATCTATTATATACGGGGTGGGCCCTGCAACAGGAGCAAATATTTAAAAGGAGGCTTACTTAGAGCATCTGTAGTAACCCCCTGTGTCCATTTCTTTTTTTTTTAAATAACTCGGAGTAAAATTGTTCTAAAGTTATGACCTCCGAGTAATGTATCTTGTCACCATGAGATTATAGCACAGTAGTCAATGCAGATTTTGAGGTAACATCATGTAGTGTGTCATAATTTTTGTATTTGCATTTTTGTTTTCAAAAGATATTTTTGTGATTTTTTAAATTTTTTGTTTGCGTTTTTAAAATAAAAAGTTACTTCCTGTATATCGTCGTCTAGTACCTATACCACAAGCCATATTGAACTTACTATAGAACTAACTCGATTTGTGTAAAGTCGTCCCCTAATATTTTTTTTTATTTTTTTTATTTATCTACTTGGCCGGCAATCCCTATATCCCCGGACTGCAGTAATGCACTATTCCTCCCTTCAGGTAAAGCCGTACCGCTGTGTGATATGCGACAAGAAGTTCTGCCAGTCGGTCCACCTGAAGCAGCACATGCGCACACACACGCACGTGGCGCCCTTCCAGTGCGCCATCTGCCAGAAGCGCTTCAAGCAGTCCAGCCACCTCAACTACCACCTGCGCGCGCACACCGCGCACGCGGACCAGGAGCGCCACGCGCCCGACAGGGAGATCGTTGAGGTCAGTGTATTAAGACGACGGGTAAGGCAAGGCATTCTCCATACAAACGTTGTGCAAGTTTTTTTTCGTCGGTTTTGGCACTACAGAATATTCGTTTTTTTTGCTTGTTCATATTGAATTTACGCAGCACATGATGTTAAAATTTTGTTAGATATAAAAATAATGAAAATTAAAAAAATATAAAAAAGTATAAAAATAAAAAATAATAACATCAGTGAATAGCTAACAGAAAAATAAGTATACTGACCTAAAAATTATATTTATAGCCCAAACACAAACGAAGAAAAACTTGCACAAAATTTGTATGGAGAAGGCTTGCCCTACCCGTCCCCTTAACGAGGGTTAGGATTCTGGTGGATCTGATGAAATCTGGCGAATCGCTAAACTTAAGTGGTAGTCGGCGGGTCACATTGCACGTAGAACCGGTGGCCACTGGGGCGGTGCGGTTCTCGAGTGGCGACCGCGTACCGGCGCGGCGCGGCGTGGGCAGGCCCCCCACGAGGTCGGGGGGCGTCGTGGTGGAATGTTCGCGATCCCATGGCGCCCCCTTAACGGTAATGCGGGTGACGCCGGTGTGTTTTTTAGTGGGTATGCTCCTCGGATGGCGGTGGGAGGAGAGAGTCCCACATAACCCCCAAATGGGCCTTCCCCGGGTAAAAAAAAAAAAAAAAAAAAAAAAAAAAAAAAAAAAAAAAAAAAAAAAAAAAAAAAAAAAAAAGTTATAGGTCGCGGGAGTCCGCTGGATGCGGGTGGCGCAGGACCGGAGGCCTATGTCCAGCAATGGACGTCTTTCGGCTGATATGATGATGAGGATTCTGGTGGCAGTTTAGCACGAGTAATGCAGTGGAGTCGCCATTGTATATTTTTACCCGACTGCCAAAGAAGGAGAGTAATGTTTTTCGAGTGTATGCAATTATGTATGTATGTCTGTTTCTATGTGGCCTCCTGTAGCCTAAACGGCTTGATGGATTTTGATGTATGAGGTATCGTTAGATTCGTCTTGATCACGGGAATGTCATAGACTATAATATTTGCAAAAAGCAGTTGGTTTTTTTGAAAAATCTTTTAATTCCACTTACTCATAATTAATTTATACTTTATTACAATAATTTGATGGTTTACTATACATTTCATTTTCATCAGGTGGAAATAACGGAAGATGTCGCCATGTATGCTGACAATACGGAGGAATATATAGTTGGGGACGCGTGGGGACAGCAGGGACAGGAGCTGGAAATGGAACAGGGGGAGGAACTGGAAATGGAACAGGGGGAGGAACTGGAAATGGAACAGGGAGAGGAGCTGGAGCAGGAAGAATTGGAGGAGGAAACGTAGGTGGTTGATTTTTAAACAAGTATCTGCGGTACTGAAAATTGTATGCACTTTGATTGGTGCATAGAATCCTGGAGATTGGGTCAAGCAACTGTTTCTTGTTATTATGTCCCGTAAGCCAGGAGACAGAGGAGTTTATAAAAATGGTTTGAATTGATTTGATAAAAGAATTGGTTTGAAAAATAAAATTAAAAACAAAGTTAACCGATTCCAATTCAGTGCTTCGCCTTATTTGAAGAGTTCCCCCCGATTTCTCCAGAATCCCATCTGATCCTGACTTGATGGCCATGGGACCACCTGGAAATGATAAAGTTTCAAGCAGAAAAAGAAGATTGGTCCAGGCGTCTCCGAGTTATCGGGGAACATACATAATAAATAAAGGATTCCGACCAGCGAACGAAAAAACCATGGAAGTCTAGTCTAACTAGGGCCGAAAAGTGGCCCCACAAAAAGGATGCACATTGGCATTACGCGGACGTATGCGGACGCGGGGGCGGGGTGTCAAAAGGATGCCAAGCAGCCGTTTAGTTCGAACATGCGCGTACCGGGTTTTGGGCACGTGCTTGTGTAGACATTTGCAAGAAGATGGTCTTCTGTGGTTTTTTCGTTTGCGCGTATTTGCGCTATCTATAGGCGACGCCAAACGAAAGAAATCGGCGGACGCAAGAATTGTTACCCGGTTAATTTTGCCGTACCGGTTAGACCCACACATTGAGAGCCTAACCCATAATAACGGTTACACTCGCAAAGCATCGCTCTAACCGGTTAATATCTTGAAGTGCAAACAGGGACGAAACGAAATTCATTTGCCGGTTATAGAGCGCTCCCTTCGTGTAAGCGGTGAATTACCGGTCGACGGTAGGAGTGACAATACACGAACAAACCGGTTAGGGAGCGCATCGAAATAACGTTCCTAAATCAATTCGTTCGAATGCAACCTAAATAATTAACCGTTTTAACCTAAATAAATGCATAACAACACAATAACCATGCTGAGCTGGGTCCATTTCGTGACAGCCTGTCTTATTTTTTAATTTTATTTCTTTTATTTTCTGTGTTGTTACGAATAAATGATTGAATTTTAAATATCGGCAAATTCATAACCCGTTACAATCCCTGGGCGAACGGCCAAGCAAGGTCACAGAAAATCTGGTACGGAGTGACCTTGGTTTGGCCGGCGCCGTGCTTCCGGCACTTATCCACACGGGCCGAATTCATTGCAGTCTGCCAAGTTCGTACGTGCAGCGGCACCTTTTGGGCCATGGACCTATAATACTCAGGACAACAGCGAACGAAAAAACCACAGAAGTCGTAACTAGCGCTGAAAAGTGGCCCCACAAAAATGATGCACATTGCAATTATGCAGACGTCAAAAGGATGCCAAGCAGCCGTTTAGTTCGAACATGCGCACACATGCGCGTACCCGTTTATTCGTTCGCTGCAGACAATCTATGGTAAAATAATAACACGTCCGAGCGAGATGGTAGCATGCAAATCTCGATAAGTGTGACGGGAAGGGAAATATCACTCGTTCCACTTGATCTTATTTGCCGCAACTGATTTAGTTGGGAATTTAAAAATAAATGACAGTTTCAAGGTTTAAAGTGATGTTTAAGTCGCGTCTAACCTTTCGGTTTTGTTAATAAACGTATGCGATTAACATTGACTGTCGGTTTTGTTACTATCCGTAACTGGGTCGTTCTTCTTTTCGACCGACAATAGCCTGTCCCTCGTCTTATTACGGCATCTCATTTGAGTAATGATGTTTACGGTTTTATAATGTTCGAATGAACGTCCATTTTTACCACGTTCCAGCATTTTTTTTAATGTTTTTTTTTTCGTAGAATGCCGTGACAGAGTGGTAAACCAAAATGTTGTCCCCACTGAAAGAGTCCACTTTGTCACATGTTTTTTTTTAGAAACCAACCGTAAATAAATATTTATATTGGCCAGAAAGGAAACTTTAATTAGTTCTAATGAAGAAACCTATGCATTTTTTTTTAAATCGCACTTCAAAACCACAATTTTCGATAGTTCAAAAACCAAAAAAACAGAAAAACCTCGGATCAGTAAAAAAGAAGAACGACCCAACTGTCCGTTTGAGGAGACAAAAATAATGAATATGCCCTAAGTAAGAGGTTGCGGCAAATAAACCGTTACATGCCCAAATTAAGTAGGTTGTTTATGGTAAGTCATCACTATACCTAGATATTTTTCTAGCAGGAACAACATTTGTTTAGTGCTTGCCACAATAAAAATATCGACAATCCTGTTATCGATAAGTACGTACTACTTCAACGACAATACGTACATACAACCACAGACATATATTGGCTATCTACCTAGACGCCGCGTGCACCTACACTGTAACCATATACAGAGACACAGTTTTTTTTTGGGACTAAAAATGGGTTTGGGGAAAACTACATGTTGTGACATTCTGCGTCGATTTTAAAGACAATTTCGGTGTGTGTGTGTGTGTGTTATAAAGTAAAGTAGGTGATATTTAATTCAGTGACACGAAGAAAGAAAGTTACGAAAGTATTGCAAATTGTTTTCTGAAGTGTGTAAAATATAAATAAATTGATAGTTTTGTTATTATTATCAATTTTTTAACGCACCCTATTACCCTATATATATTTGTATTTATTTACCTCTATGACGTTGAAGTGGTACTCTCCACATTCATACTTAATGCCCTTCTAACAACATGACTATCATCCCTCCGCATAACATGTCCATACCACGTAGGCGATTTGCTCTCAGCTTTTCAGTTATGGGTGCTACTTTCAGGCTTTCTCTTATATACTCATTCCTTATTCGATCCATTCTCGTCACGCCACACATCCATCTCAACATTCTCATCTTCGTAACATGCAATCTCGTTTCGTCCGTCATCTTTGTGGCCCAACATTCTGATCCATGCATGATGACAGGTCTTATAATGGCTTGTAAATTTTGCCCTTCAGTCGAAGGGGTATTCGGCTGTCGCAGATTGTTCCCGTAACCTGTCGCCATTTCATCCATCCTGCGCTGATCCAGTATCTAACGTCGCGGTCAATATCGCCATTACACTGTATGAGCCGAGGTATCGGAAATAGGAGCAAACCGGCAGCGTTACGCCATCTACAGGATATGTTCCAAAACTTTAAACCTACCTACGTACCATAAATATTGATTTTTTTTTTAATAACTGGAACTGCATTTAAGTATGTATGAAAAAATAGCATACGATACCTTACAATACGCAATAATTAAAATTTCATAGTCTTCCATTAGATGCTGTGTTATTCAAGAAAAAATAATTCTAACCCTTTCGATCGGTGCCTATCGTAAAAATAAAAACATTTTTTTTTTCATATTTGGTGGGTTTGATTCCAGGTAAGGCAGGTGATTTTTCAAAAATCTTTGAATGCAGTTTACTATTATTTTTTTAATCAAGGAAGTCTTCTTTCAGCAAAATTTTCTATCTTCAATATTTAAGGTACTTTCCCTCCGTGTGGCAAAGTTTTCGGACATCGTTGGAAAAATGCGACCTGTAGACGAGAACAGCCGGACAGCGAGACATCCGGACATACGAAAGAGGTTTTGCCCAACCTGTCACTTCGCCCGCTAATTCAATAATAAAACAATAATTCAATAA
This sequence comes from Epinotia nisella, assembly GCA_932294315.1. NCBI lineage: Eukaryota > Metazoa > Arthropoda > Insecta > Lepidoptera > Tortricidae > Epinotia > Epinotia nisella. Next base: position 9,093,734 of record OW028698.1, on the reverse strand, counting down.
TTCGGGCGGATCAGTGCCTCTTGTATGCTGACGACTTGAAGCTAGTATACGGAGTGGAGCAAAGAGCCGATTGTGAGACGTTGCAAAGGGACATCGACTCAGTGTTGCGGTGGAGTGTGGACAACAAGCTGCTTTTTAATCTAGCTAAGTGTTGTGTCTGCACTTTTAGCCGCTCTCACACTTCAATACATGCGCAATATAAGCTAGGGACTGACTGTATCAATCGAGTCTTCTCTGTTAAGGATCTGGGCGTAGTTTTCGATACGCGGCTTAATTTTCACGAGCACATTTCTTCTCTCGCTACGAGCTGCTATCGAAGACTGGGTTTTGTAATCCGAAACCTACGTGATTTTTGTGACCCGGTAGCAATAAAGATTGTGTACAACTCATTAGTCAGGAGTAAGTTGGAGTCTTCGTCGGTCGTGTGGCATCCCCATGAATCGACTTATACCCTTCTTCTTGAGAAGGTACAAAAAGCGTTTTTACGGTTTCTGTATAAGAAAGTACATGGGTACTACCCGTATCTGTACCCAACTAAATATCTTCTGGGCACTCTCGGGTACAACTCTCTGGAGGTCAGACGAAACAATCATTTAATGATCTCAGCATGTCGTGTCTTGCGTGGGGAGGCTGACTGTCCCGAACTGGTGGAGCGTCTTGTGAGACTGATTGTCCCGGATGTCCCTCGGATAGCCCTCAGAGCACGGCGACGCGAGCTGTTGGCGGTGCCGCCGGCGCGCACTGTGTCGTGCAGGAACTCCCCTCTGCCTCGCGCTCTCTCCCAGCTGAATGCGCTGCTGGCATCGACACCGGAATGCGACTTGTTTGCGTGGCGATGGGCGGCTGTGTCTAGTGAATGCTTGAGATTTTGTGAGGCGATGGATGATAGGTGCTCCACTGTTCATATTTAATTTATTTGTTACTTGTTATTGTTTTATGTATATTTTAAATTGTTAGTCTAAGTTTCGTGATGCATTGGTGTACACTGTAATGTCATGTAAACGTCCTTATCAATAAATAAATAAATAATAAATAACACGACAAATTCATTAATATATTGCATACCTTACAACGTTCTACATATTGCGTATTTAAAAAACATACAAAGGAAACACTATGAAAATATGTACAATATAATACCATCGGTAAGTATTTATACATTTGTACGAGATCATATTTAATATACTAGTCAGATACATGTCATAGTCAAGGACATCATAGTAGAAGACAATCAGTCGACCAACACATGGACCTACATATCTAAGGACAAGTTATACATGATGCCACAATGAGGGACGGAAAGACTCCTATGCAGCTAAATTAACCCTTTATAAGGCCGCAGTTATACAGATATGCTACGTGAAAGTTAAATACACTACCATGTTTGTAATGCACTGGGGAACACATCTACGGTAAAAAAAACCGAAATCATTAATAAAAACATGTGGTCATTATATGCACTCAGCCCGTTAATGCACTCGAGTTTTCAGATGATCTGTTTCCAATACACCTATTTATTGACATTGACAACAAACATAAGATGCTCTTTACAGACTGGTGTTTGACTACATATCAAAATTAGACCTTATTATCATACCAATAACAGTCTCGCCACTCGCCATTGTGAATTACAAGAACTATAATTGAAATTATTAGATACAGCGACTTGTGTATTTTTAATAGTATAATGGAAACAGTGACAAATGCTTGCTTCCCTTAACGGGCACAGTACATTAATTGACCACAAACTTTAGATTAATTAATTACACTAAAATTAAATTATGACCGAAAAAGTATAAATAAGAAAAGAAAGCCTGATATATTAGCTATATAATACGATTATAGTTAAATAAAAAAGAGGATGTTCTTCTCTATAAATGTTTATTAACTAAGTGGTTTCCAAATCGTCTCTGCCTTATAAAGGGTTAAGAACTGATCTTAAAATGGCTGATGACTATACCTCACAGAACAAGTAAATACTATAGAAACGGTAATGGGCGGGGTGCGCGTAGCCGGTGTTATGATTAGATGCCCATGAAACTGTCAAACGCTGTCAAAACTCAGATCAGATGTTATTTGACCGTGGGTGACGATTTTTGCCGTATTAAAAATAAAAACATGGTGTGTTGTGCAATTTTGTCGTGCCGACAGGCAAACAAGGACCCAAAGGTTCCTCCGGGAGCGATTTCCTATCACCGGTAAGTACTGAAATAAGTGTTTTTTGAATAAATACGCAATCGATTATGACATTCGCCATTACTCCGTTGGTAAGATAGAAACGATACGCATGCTTTACATTGCTTGCTAGCTAAAGCCGCACATTAAGGAACTACCGTTATGTCACAGCAATGTATCGCGTTATTCGCGTTTGTCATTTTAACGGGGCGATTGTCAGTATGACTAGAGTGGTACCATGCCTAGTGTATGTACTTATCGATGATAAAATTGTATTACTTTATTTGTACCCCAGACGGAATTCGATTTCAATAAAATTATTATAAAATGAATAGGGCTGATTGTAGTTCATCCGTTATTTTTCATCCAGTAAATATTTTTTTATTGGAAATACTTAACATGTATTAATATATAAATATTAAAATTAACATTTAGTTATTATCTATGTAGGTTGGTATGGTACCATTAAGTATATTTATTTGTATAGTCGCGGAATGAAAAGGTTAGCCACTTTTCGACCTTAACGCTTTCAAATGAGGTCGAAAAGTGGCTAACCTTTTCATTCCGCGACTGTACGTTAATTCTGTCCATATTATATTCTGTCAATTTATTCTGTAATTTATAGAACAGAATAGAAATGTTTATTGCGAGTCACATTGCAGGTTACAGATGATGAAACAAGAAAGATATAAAGATGCTGCAAGGGCACTGCAATCATGAGGGCTAAAATGAATACTTATACCCTTATTCATAAACGTTCATCAAACCTATATACATACATACTACTTGAGTCATCATTGTCTAAAAATAAGTCTATTTCTAGTTCCTTGCTGGAAAAACCCTAAATATTCTGATGAAAAATATTAATACTCAGATTGACTTGGTGGGGCTACTAGTTGAGCTCTTAAATCAATTTGGTTTTATGTTAAAAGCTAATAGACCAACTAAAGCCAAGAAATATTTCTTTGGCAAAAATATTTTCTCTGCGTGAAGCGATTTATGAATTTATTTATGTCAAAGAAATTATATTTGTTAATGAAACAAAAGGCAATCGTATATCAAGGAATTTAAATGTTCAATTTTAAATGCCTTGATATACTATATTTTATTATTGTCTATGATATGTCATAGTCACCTTGAAAATACTTTAAAACTTGTACGTATTTTAATTAAAAGTTGTTAGCATGTTTTCGTGAGCTACACGATTTCTCTGACAGTTGATTTCAGCACGCGCACTAGATCAACATTTCGTTACACGATTTCTTAGGATGTAATTTCTCATACAAATAGTACTACTAAACTAACTGCTACTTCGGACTGATATTTATCAGGTTTGGATCGGCCGCCGTACGCAAATTCTCTTACTGTAAGAAATAAAGGCCTTTTTTATTTTACTATATATGCATATATATACCATATAATATATAAACTATATACCTCGAATATAAAATATCGATAATTAAGATTTTAGTCTCACCTCTTTTTCTTATTCTAAATTTCCAAATAGGTGTATCACCATAGAGTGTCATAGTAACATAAGACCTTTGGTTTCGAACGTAATCAAACGTCAAGTTCATTTGAACAGGGCGTCCATTTGGCAATCAAAAAGTTAATGTCAATTTCCGTCAAAAGTGCGTCACGCTCACACACGTTTAGTTATGCTCTAATGCAAGAAGGAGAACATGTATCAAGACTATTCACATTTCACTTCCATATTTGAAAACCCCTTTCGAAATTGGCTCCTATATACTGATAAAGAATAGACTTACGTGACATTTTTTTGGCATTGGAAATTAGACCGCAAGTAATGCGGTTTTGAGTTACTTTTCGTTCTAAAAATTATAACAGTTGAAATCGTAATGGAATTAAAAGCCTTTACCAATTAGAAGCGATTTGTAGTAGTGTTGACATGTACGCATTCAGTTATGATTGTGTGGGGCTGGCTACGCAGGTTCCCGAAGTAACTAGCTAACACGCCGCTTCCATCTTATTTAAGTATTCCGTGCTATACCTAGATATTTTTCTAGCACGAACGACTTATTGTAAGTGATTGACAAAATAAAAACATCGACAGTCCTGTTATCGATAAGTACCACTTCAACGTCATAGAGGTTGAACTTCACAAAAACTTCAACGTCACTTATTTCAGTACTTACCGGTGATAGAAAATCGCTCCCGGAGGAACCTTTGGGTCCTTGTTTGCCTGTCGGCACGACAAAATTGCACAACACACCATGTTTTTATTTTTAATACGGCAAAAATCGTCACCCACGGTCAAATAACATCTGATCTGAGTTTTGACAGCGTTTGACAGTTTCATGGGCATCTAATCATAACACCGGCTACGCGCACCCCGCCCATTACCGTTTCTATAGTATTTACTTGTTCTGTGAGGTATAGTCATCAGCCATTTTAAGATCAGTTCTTAACCCTTTATAAGGCAGAGACGATTTGGAAACCACTTAGTTAATAAACATTTATAGAGAAGAACATCCTCTTTTTTATTTAACTATAATCGTATTATATAGCTAATATATCAGGCTTTCTTTTCTTATTTATACTTTTTCGGTCATAATTTAATTTTAGTGTAATTAATTAATCTAAAGTTTGTGGTCAATTAATGTACTGTGCCCGTTAAGGGAAGCAAGCATTTGTCACTGTTTCCATTATACTATTAAAAATACACAAGTCGCTGTATCTAATAATTTCAATTATAGTTCTTGTAATTCACAATGGCGAGTGGCGAGACTGTTATTGGTATGATAATAAGGTCTAATTTTGATATGTAGTCAAACACCAGTCTGTAAAGAGCATCTTATGTTTGTTGTCAATGTCAATAAATAGGTGTATTGGAAACAGATCATCTGAAAACTCGAGTGCATTAACGGGCTGAGTGCATATAATGACCACATGTTTTTATTAATGATTTCGGTTTTTTTTACCGTAGATGTGTTCCCCAGTGCATTACAAACATGGTAGTGTATTTAACTTTCACGTAGCATATCTGTATAACTGCGGCCTTATAAAGGGTTAATTTAGCTGCATAGGAGTCTTTCCGTCCCTCATTGTGGCATCATGTATAACTTGTCCTTAGATATGTAGGTCCATGTGTTGGTCGACTGATTGTCTTCTACTATGATGTCCTTGACTATGACATGTATCTGACTAGTATATTAAATATGATCTCGTACAAATGTATAAATACTTACCGATGGTATTATATTGTACATATTTTCATAGTGTTTCCTTTGTATGTTTTTTAAATACGCAATATGTAGAACGTTGTAAGGTATGCAATATATTAATGAATTTGTCGTGTTATTTATTATTTATTTATTTATTGATAAGGACGTTTACATGACATTACAGTGTACACCAATGCATCACGAAACTTAGACTAACAATTTAAAATATACATAAAACAATAACAAGTAACAAATAAATTAAATATGAACAGTGGAGCACCTATCATCCATCGCCTCACAAAATCTCAAGCATTCACTAGACACAGCCGCCCATCGCCACGCAAACAAGTCGCATTCCGGTGTCGATGCCAGCAGCGCATTCAGCTGGGAGAGAGCGCGAGGCAGAGGGGAGTTCCTGCACGACACAGTGCGCGCCGGCGGCACCGCCAACAGCTCGCGTCGCCGTGCTCTGAGGGCTATCCGAGGGACATCCGGGACAATCAGTCTCACAAGACGCTCCACCAGTTCGGGACAGTCAGCCTCCCCACGCAAGACACGACATGCTGAGATCATTAAATGATTGTTTCGTCTGACCTCCAGAGAGTTGTACCCGAGAGTGCCCAGAAGATATTTAGTTGGGTACAGATACGGGTAGTACCCATGTACTTTCTTATACAGAAACCGTAAAAACGCTTTTTGTACCTTCTCAAGAAGAAGGGTATAAGTCGATTCATGGGGATGCCACACGACCGACGAAGACTCCAACTTACTCCTGACTAATGAGTTGTACACAATCTTTATTGCTACCGGGTCACAAAAATCACGTAGGTTTCGGATTACAAAACCCAGTCTTCGATAGCAGCTCGTAGCGAGAGAAGAAATGTGCTCGTGAAAATTAAGCCGCGTATCGAAAACTACGCCCAGATCCTTAACAGAGAAGACTCGATTGATACAGTCAGTCCCTAGCTTATATTGCGCATGTATTGAAGTGTGAGAGCGGCTAAAAGTGCAGACACAACACTTAGCTAGATTAAAAAGCAGCTTGTTGTCCACACTCCACCGCAACACTGAGTCGATGTCCCTTTGCAACGTCTCACAATCGGCTCTTTGCTCCACTCCGTATACTAGCTTCAAGTCGTCAGCATACAAGAGGCACTGATCCGCCCGAATTATTGAATTATTGTTTTATTATTGAATTAGCGGGCGAAGTGACAGGTTGGGCAAAACCTCTTTCGTATGTCCGGATGTCTCGCTGTCCGGCTGTTCTCGTCTACAGGTCGCATTTTTCCAACGATGTCCGAAAACTTTGCCACACGGAGGGAAAGTACCTTAAATATTGAAGATAGAAAATTTTGCTGAAAGAAGACTTCCTTGATTAAAAAAATAATAGTAAACTGCATTCAAAGATTTTTGAAAAATCACCTGCCTTACCTGGAATCAAACCCACCAAATATGAAAAAAAAAATGTTTTTATTTTTACGATAGGCACCGATCGAAAGGGTTAGAATTATTTTTTCTTGAATAACACAGCATCTAATGGAAGACTATGAAATTTTAATTATTGCGTATTGTAAGGTATCGTATGCTATTTTTTCATACATACTTAAATGCAGTTCCAGTTATTAAAAAAAAAATCAATATTTATGGTACGTAGGTAGGTTTAAAGTTTTGGAACATATCCTGTAGATGGCGTAACGCTGCCGGTTTGCTCCTATTTCCGATACCTCGGCTCATACAGTGTAATGGCGATATTGACCGCGACGTTAGATACTGGATCAGCGCAGGATGGATGAAATGGCGACAGGTTACGGGAACAATCTGCGACAGCCGAATACCCCTTCGACTGAAGGGCAAAATTTACAAGCCATTATAAGACCTGTCATCATGCATGGATCAGAATGTTGGGCCACAAAGATGACGGACGAAACGAGATTGCATGTTACGAAGATGAGAATGTTGAGATGGATGTGTGGCGTGACGAGAATGGATCGAATAAGGAATGAGTATATAAGAGAAAGCCTGAAAGTAGCACCCATAACTGAAAAGCTGAGAGCAAATCGCCTACGTGGTATGGACATGTTATGCGGAGGGATGATAGTCATGTTGTTAGAAGGGCATTAAGTATGAATGTGGAGAGTTGCAAGAGAAGAGGTAGACCAAGAAAAAGGTGGATGGACTGCGTGAGACTCGATATGAATAGGAATGAAGTGTGTGACGAGCTGACGGGCGATAGAGAGGTATGGAAGAAAAAAACATGCTGCGCCGACCCTAAGTAAATGGGACAAGGACAAGCGAATGATGACCCGCCCAAATTAAGTAGGCTGTTTATGGTAAGCCATTTTAAGACCAGTTCTTGGCAACGCGTATGGCTCCTCTGTAGAAAACTATACCTACTTTAAAAAAGAATAGTGGGTGCTACTATAAGGCCTCTCACAGGCTGGCGCGGCCGGGCCGCGGCGGACAATAGTAAACTTGTCATTAGCTGTCAAATTTTGTATTGTCCGCCACCGCAGGCCGCGCCGGTGTGTTGCATTGCAGGCCTGAAGCCTCGGTCAATAGTAAACTTGTCATTAGCTGTCAAATTTACTATAGTAGGTCCAGGGAACCTTAATCCCTATGACAGCTGTCATCTCACGTTTTAAGGTTATAAATTCAAGGTTATATGGAAGGTCATAGGGATCAAGAAGGCTCCCCGGGCCGAGTATATTGACCGCCACCGCCAGCCACGCAAGTGTGATTCAGGCCTTACGCAAGTAATAATTATGTGCGTATTCTTTTTAATGGTGACACCACACTTGGCGGTATTTGCCCAAATATTCATGTTGCATCTTTTTCCGATATATGAAAGAGAGGTAACGATGCAACGCGAACACGCAACCCCAAATGTGGTGCCAGTATAAAAGTTGGCTCTTCCACCTATTCCATCTCACACAGCAAATTAATTTTACAGCGGTAGAACAAGAATAGAAATTAGAGACAAGACAACCAAGGATCGACCGACTGGCGCATGAGAACGAGGAGGTCCGATCCCAAATAATGGGAGGAGGTATTGCCCACATGCGTAAATTCTTGCGTAATAGGAGTGTAAGGTTTTGGTGTTTTACGGAATACATTATTGTTTAAAAGTAGCTCAACTGACCATTATGGTGACGTCATGACAACGAGAGTGAGTGAGTGGATTTGGCGGGAAGGGCATTCTCGGTCGGGTAGTGGATGTCGAACGGACGCTCTTGTTGTTGATTAAGTTTAAAGGTGTAAAAGTTAGTACTGATACAACTAGAAATAACATATTGACACTTATTGAGATTGTCAATATTTTTTCCTAAATCTCGTAATATTTGTTATTTTGAATATATCTGATCAACATAAAGGAAAATCTTGCTAAATTATTGCGGAAGACGTGCACAAATATCAAATTTCTTGATTTCCGACCTTTTACCATAGTACGACAAAATAAGATATCCACAAGGAATCAATGGCCATTATACACTTTTTTTGGAAAATACAAGGACGATACAAGATTAGTGTACGGAACTATAATTACTGTGTGACGGAACGCTCACATGGAAACCAATAAGTCCATGTGGAAACCTTATCAACTAAACCGATACTTCGAGTCTCGAGTACGCCGGCCGCGATTACAGCGCGTCCGGCTGGAAACACGTCGAAAAAGAAGAAACTTCCGACCCACACGACGGAGCCCTGACAGCGACGTCAAACTGAAAGTTCTTTTTGTTTGTTGATAATTTGTGTTTACATTTATATAATTATTCAGTGTACCTATATTATGCTTACCAACGCGCATGCCGACAGCCAGCGGAGCAGCTCTAACCTAGCCGTATCGTTGGATGAATATATTCAATGCCCTCATTGTCCGACACCAAAACTTTTAAAAGGACGCCGAGGCCTGCACATTCATCTAGGCAAGTGTCATAAACTCACTTCTAGCCAAAACATCCCTATTTCTCACTCCTCGTCAGCTCCAACAGCATCCATTCATACAGACCTATCAGCCAAACTAAGTTCTTTAAAAAACTCAAAACCAATTATTAAACGCATCCCAAGAGGCGCGAGGACCTCCGTCGCTACCTTTCTTACAAAGGCAATAGACAACTGCGTTACTGATAATTCTATCTCAAGCTGGGAATACCTTCTATCTTTTGCCTATAACGTCCTCCACGTTGATAAAACCGACACTAATAAATCGTTAACCGCAAAAATCAAAGTAAATTGTTCTCGACCCCGCAACATTGATATTTGCAACCCCACATATCTTTTCAAACCTAGTAAAATACATAAAATTGTAGAATCCAAAATCAACGATGGGGACCTCAAAGGCGCTGCTCAACTTCTTTTTTCTAGCGATACGTCAGCTCCAGACACCCCGGAAACCCTGATTGCTTTACAAAGCAAACACCCACCGGCGCCCTCTATACCTGATCTTCCGGACCCACCCAGCTCGGCTCTACCTTACATGCAATGCTCGGAAGACGCAGTACAGTTGGCCATTGCTTCTTTTAAAAATGGCTCCGCAGGCGGCCTCGATGGCTTGACACCCCAGCACTTAAAAGATCTGACCACGGGCATGCCTGGAGGCCAGAACGTTAGTCTGGTGTCGAGCATTACCCGTCTGGCTAATCTAATGCTTGCAGGCAAAGTAAATTCTTCTATCGTACCCACTCTTTACGGCGCTCATCTATGTGCATTAAAAAAAAAAGACGGCGGAATTCGACCCATCGCCGTGGGCTCTACATTTCGCCGTCTAGTCTCAAAAATTTGTTGTAAATATATAATCTCGGACTTGGAAACCAAATTTCAACCAACTCAACTTGGATTCGGCAGTAAAGGTGGATGTGAAGCAGCCGTCCATGCCTGCCGAACTTTCCTGCATAGCCCGGAAGGTCAGGTACTGCTCAAAGTGGACGTGAAAAATGCTTTTAATTCCGTCGATAGAAGTGCACTGTTGTCAGAAATCCAAAAAACTAGCCCTGGAATATATCCATACATCTATCAATGTTATGGCGCTCCCACAAACTTAGTTTACAGAAAAAACAACATATTGTCTTCTGTCGGCTGTCAACAGGGTGACCCTCTGGGGCCGGCTATCTTCAGCCTCGCAATCCATCCAATTATTTCGGCTTTAAATTCAAAATTTAACGTTTGGTACCTCGATGACGGCAGTCTGGGCGGTGATGCTAGCTCAGTCATGAATGATCTCTCAACCATAGTAAATAAGTTTAAATCAATAGGATTGGAATTAAATACAAACAAGTGTGAACTCTTCATCAATACTGACACACCAAACCAATCACAAATACAGCAAAATTTCGAGAACATCTGCCCCGGCATCAATATTCTGCAAAAAAACTCGCTTCACCTCCTAGGCGCACCGGTATTCGAGGAATCAATACCGGATTTCATCAACTCCAAAATTAATTGTTTCTCTGAATTTTCGGACCGTTTACTCGAAATCAATGCACATATGGCCATTTGCATCCTTCGATTTTGCATGTTTGTTCCAAAATTTACTTATGTAATGCGCTGCAGCCCCCTTTGGAAATTCCCAAATTACTCTGAATCCATAGACTCCATGCTTCACCATCAGCTCCAAAATATTATAAACGTCAAAATTAACAATAGACAATTTTTACACGCCACTTTACCAATCAGATTTGGTGGTCTTGGTATCCGTCAAATTTCCGGCGTTGCCCTGCCCGCTTTCCTCTCCTCGGCACATAGTACGCTCACCCTCGTAGGCAAAATTCTTAGTCCATCACTACGTGATTTCGAGGTGACGTACTTGTCCGAGGCAGAGGACGCGTGGAAGATGGCCTGCCCGGGAGTAGACTTGCCAAACAACAAAAGTAGCCAAAAAATCTGGGACCAACCTATTTGTAAGCAAGTCCATTCCCATTTGTTGGACTCTTGCTCCACCAGCCAGGAAAAAGCAAGACTACTGGCTGTGTCGGAAAGGGAGTCTGGCTCATGGCTCCATGCTCTTCCCTCATCAAATTACGGGACACTTTTAGACTGCAACACCCTCAGATTGGCTGTCGGTCTACGCCTGGGGGCCGACATTGTTTCTCCACATCGTTGCCCCTGCGGAATCCTGGTGGGTAGCCTGGGACACCATGGTCTATCTTGCGCTAAGAGTGCTGGTCGCCTTTCTCGCCACGCCTGCCTCAATGATATCATCCGTCGGGCCTTCGTTAGCGCCAACGTGCCGGCCATATTGGAACCGCCGGGTTTGGCGCGGGACGACGGCAAGAGGCCAGACGGTATGACCTTAGTGCCTTGGAAACTGGGACGGCCCCTTATTTGGGACGCCACATGCGTTGACACCCTGGCACCGTCCCACCTTGGCACTACATCTTTGACAGCAGGCGGGGCAGCTGCAGCGGCCGAGGCAGCAAAGTGCCGCAAATACATCGGCCTCACGGACCGACATGTTTTTGCGGCTTTTGCTGTCGAAACATTCGGACCGTGGAGCCCAGGCGCTCACCAATTATTTGGCCAATTGTCAAGAAAATTGTTCCAAGTATCCGGAGACCACAGGGCTGGCTCGTTCCTTGCCCAACGGATCGGCATAGCTATCCAAAGGGGGAACGCAGCCAGTCTTATGGGAACCCTTCCGCAGGGATCCGACCTTGGGGACCTTTTTTGAGTTAATTTTTATTATCTATATTTTAGGTTAATTTAGTTTATTTAAGTTTTTTCTTCTTCAATCATAATATTGTTTTAATCATATAAAGAATAAAACTTCCCACATATATATATATATAAAACACTAGAAATAATTATAAGCATTTATTGAGATATACCTTTATAAAGAGTACAACGTTTTGGTTATTTCTCTGGATGTTGCTAACAGGAGTAACAAATATTTTATCGTTTTCGAACGTACTCGTACAAAACTGACGGCGCCGGCGCTCTCTGGCGCTATTGTTAATAGCTTATCTGTGCGTGTGGTGTCAACTGCACGTGCACAGTGCAAGACGTTAGATGTTTATATTTCATATTTATTTACAGTTTACAGTTCAAAAAAATCTAAATACACCGCCAGAGAGTATGTCTTACCTAACTATTAACTCAGTATGTTTTAAGAGGCAAATTTATCCTATGGTACTCTACTTCCAAAATGGATATCCGAGCGAAAACTTTGAATTCGACTGCGCCTTGATCCAAGATGAGGATGGCAACAAGGCGATAGCTACTGAGTTTAATAGGATGCTTTACGCCGGCAATGAGGAGACCGAAGACTCAGGCCAGACTTTCCTATTAGCCAGGAACCGAAAAACCGGTAATGTACGTCTGATAGAGGTCGGATGCGCGTCGCTAAAACCATTTAGTGAATACGCCATACAAGAGCTAGAAAATAGAGTGTTAGAGCCGGATAAACCAAACCATCCACAACGTAGTAATACAAGTAAATTGAGTTCAAATAGAAGAAACCATACACCAGAGAAAGAAACAAATTATGAACAAGTAAAAACAAATAATTCTCAAATTCTGGAGCCAAGTGAACTAGAACCAAATATACTGGCTCAAAATCATCGACAACTACAAGCAAGTGAATTGGAACCAAAAGGAGACAGTCATGAGTCTGAAGTAGAACCAGATAGATCAAACAATTTACAAAGCCCAGAATCAAGTGAATTGGGGTTGAATGGAATCAAACCACTTCTAGAACCAAGTGAGTAAAGATTTAATTTATTAAATAAACTAACTAAGTAGGTATTAAAACACATTGAAAATGATATCTAAAAATATAGAACATTAAGCTAGCCTATAATAAATAAATATAATTAGCAGGGTTGATATGATTTAAATCACTTGATTTAAATCGTGATTTTAATCAAGGGATTTATTCAAAAAAATCATTGATTTAAATCATTAAATTTTTACTACAACGAAATCGGGCCAAAATTGTTTAGGGAATTCCCCGGACCACTACGGCACGCACACATGTGCAAGCGAGTCATAGCGTAACAGTTTCGGGGAAACCCCGAAACTATAGTATGTGACGCATGGTACCGAAACGGTTCCAGGATTCCCCGATACTAAAACACGAGACGCATTTCGCTTGAAAAAGACAAGAAAATGAAAAAAATCAAAAAAATCTGATTTTAATCAAATAAATCCGATTTAAATCAAATTAATCGGATTATTATGATATTTTTATAATAATCATGATTTTTATCAACCCTGATAATTAGTAATAAAAATAACAATCAAATTCTAAAATAGGCCCCTGTGGCAAGGTACCGAGGATGCTGGCAGCATTTCCTTGCTGAATAGCAATGCTTATGCATTGAGCAAGGAAGCTGCCAGATCTCCTATCCCCGGTGATGTCAACCAACCGTTTTGCCACATCACGGTACAGTTCATGTGGTACATGGCATGTGGGCCCCACAGACCAATGGTCTCGACACCAAAAGCAACAAAGTTGTAGTTGGTGTCAAGACCCATATTTGCGCCTTTTATTTACCTCGGCAGTTTCTGCCGCAGCACCGGGCTTATTTGAGGTGCTGCTGAGATGGGAGGGAACCACTGGAGCCAGTGTGTCTAAGCAGATCGCGTCCCGCACTAGCACCCGTCCCATCTTCCACAGAATTAGTGTCATCCCTTGCCATCACCTCTGGTGATTCCGAATGGCTCGAGTACCGCAGACGCTGACCCTTTTATATAATAGAAACGAAATTGTACGACAACTATGGACCTAAAATTGGTATTTCGCGACCAAAACAGCAATTTACTTGATTTTCTATACAACGATTAGTAGAAATGGGCCAAAATTCTTTTTAGTGCCTAAAATAGAGATGAAAACATATAAACACTTCTAAAAAATTGTTGATGTCTCGAAATATTTTCCTAGTAGTGTTACGTTGGTTCTCAACCGGGCCTCAATGTTCATTATGAATTCTCCCACCACCCTGGGTTTTACATTACAAAAAAGTCACATTTGGTACTCAAATTACCACTGCGTTACCAGTCCCCATGACCGCTCAAAAATAATGTCCACTGCGTTACCAAACATTTTTTTAATTTTTTTTTGAGCCCAAATATTTCGATAATTGTCATCATTCGGGTATGCAATGTTATTGTGAATTAGAAAATAATAGTTTTTTGAAAATTATCCAAATAAGTAAAAAAATATGGGTTGAAATGTACAAGGGACGTTTTTATAGGCATCAAAAAGAACTTTGGCCCAAATAGCAGATTGTGACGTCATACTTTTATGTCAATTAGTATGAATCATTTCGGCTGGCGCCAGGGAGGTCAATATTTGACTGATTTTTTTAGGTATTTATGTTCTTTAATTGTAGTTGCTCGATACAAACATTTGTTCCTCTTCAAATATTGTTTCGAATGCCATCGTAAAAAAATCTCAGGTCACACCCCTATTATACGTACAGTTTGCATCATAAACATGTATGACACTTTTCACTATAACACTAACACAGTTAACTGACCATCTTGTATTTATATTGAACCTTATTAAAATACACATAAAGTGCAGATGGTCAATTAACTGTGTTGGCGATAGTATACATGTTTATATCTGCTTGGGCGGCAATCCCTATTTTCCCGGCCTCTGCAGTAATGTACTATTGTTGCACACCACACACATGAATCAAATACAGGACATAAACTTAAAAGTAGAGAGGTTAACAATACATATAAACCGGAGAAGACAGAGGAAATATATACTTAAAAGTAGCGGTTATAAACTTAGAAGAGAGGCCTAATAGGCATGATAACTAAAAAAAAAATCCCGATGCCATTCGAACCAGTTTTTGGAAAGCAACTACAATAAAAGAACATTCATACCAAAAAAATTGAGTTAAAAGACGGACCTCGCTGGCCGCACCCGAAACGCTTCATACTGATTGACTCAAAAGTATGACGTCACACTTAGGTATTTGAACTAATCATTGCAGGGGAAATCAACTAAATTGCTGTTTGGGTCGCGAAATACTGCGTTTAGGTCCACAGTTGTTATACAATTTTATTCTATAAAAGCGTGAGGATTCTATTGGTAGCTTTAAATTTACACTTGAACAATAAAAAAATGCACATTTTTTCTAAACTTTCGAGGTCCATATATTTTAATGATTATATTTTTTAATTTATACTTTATTACAATAATTTGATGGTTTACTATGTATTTAGCCCTTGCCAGACAAAGAATGAATCTCTTTGGTAACGGCTACCCGCAACCAAAGGAATTCAGGGTGCTCACACTGAGCTGCATCATCCGCTATGTGGAAATGATGGAGCGAGCTTGGGAGTAGCTATAAAGGGGAGGGCAAATGCACAAAAGATCCCACTGGGTCGAAATGTATCCGAAAAGGCCCTCAACTAGATAAGATAAGATCCATTTAGCAACACTAGGTATGTTATCAATTTTATCATGAGTCATCATGCCTATTACTTACAGCAGAGGGCCAGGAGTCGACGGAGGGCGCGGGGGCGGTCGCGGAGCGGCGGAGGGTCGACAGAACTAAGGAGAAGGTGGTTGTCATGAAGGAGGACAAAGAGGCACAGCCCATCACGTGAGTAGAGTGGACATTGTCTTAAAATGAACGCTACACTAATCAAAATGTTCCTACTTGTGAGAGAAAATGTAAAAAAATATATATCGCAATAGTTAATTTGGATTAAAAGATTTCTTTCAATCCGGAGGTGGTGAGCCCGAACTTCGGCTCGTACCACACGGTTAAAAAAAAAAAAACTTATACCTATACGAAATATCATTGGCCATTTAACAATAGCTATTCGGTGAAGGAAAACATCGTGAAGAAACCGGTCTGATCCCAACAAGGTCTAGTTTTCGCCGTGTGTTGGAAGGTCAGATTGAAAAACTAGTGCCTACGCCAAATCTTGGGATTAGGTGCGTCCAAGAAAAACGGTTCGAAGATGAGTAGCGCGAAACTGGCGACTAGTAGGGTCTGTAATTTTCGACTCCAAGGTAGCCATGAGATCTGAAGTAGAAGTAATTTGTATTTCAAGCTTTCTATTAACCTGCCGTGGTAGTCAGTGTGGGTCAAATTTGACCAACTTACTGAAGTCCAATCGAGTTGAAATTTTGTACAATTATTTATTTATTGATAAAAACGTTTACATGACATTATAGTTTAACAACCAATGAGTCACAAAACTTAGACTAACAATTACATTTCACAATAACATTAGCAAACAAATAAAATTGGAACAGGACTGTTCAATTTACTAAGCGGACACGCTAAAACCTCTTCAAAACTTCTGATTTAAAAACGATTGATAAAAAATTGACGGTGATGACATTAGAAAAGCTATCATCATCAATTGCATTTGCAGCAATTGATTCCCCAAATTGGCGAGACAGGTCGGTTTCTTATTTTGTTGGATTCGTAATAGGACAGTTTCTTATTTTGTCATATTCTTAGTTGGTCAGTTTCTTAATTGGCGATTTAGTAATATGTCATTTCTTCACTTTGCCGGGTTCTGAGTAGGTCAGTTTCTTATTTTGTTAAATTCTAATTCGTTTATTTTCTTGTATTTGTCTTTTTCTGAGTGGGCCAGATTCTTATTTTGTCGGATTCGTAGTAGATGGATCATCATTTCACTTTGTCAATGAACTGTATATCCATTCGTGTTAATTACGTATAAAAATGTAGAAATACAAATATAGAAGAGAATATACATATGTAATAACTACAAACAGTAATGGTCTACTTACTACGAATCTGACAAAATAAGAATCTGGCCCACTAAGAAAAAAACAAATATAAGAAAATAACCTACTTAGAATTTAACGAAATAAGAAATTGACCTACTCAGAACTCGGCAAAGTGAAGAAATGACATATTACGAAATCGCCAATTAAGAAACTGACCTACTAATAATATGACAAAATGAGAAACTGGCCTACAAAGAATCCAACAAAATAAGAAATCGACCTGCCTCGCCCAAATGATCAATTGCTACATATTTGTTCTTCCAGTGTCGGTTATTTTTCACGATGGAACGAATTAATTTGGAAGATTGCAAATCAAATGTGCAAACATGGTGTACCGGGCAGTTTTCTCTGCGAAAAATCGCAAATATGCACTAACGTTCAAAATTTGCTGAACAGTCCTTAGAGCACCTAGCATCCATCGCCTCACAGAATCGCAAGCACTTACTACACACTGCCGTCCATCGGCACGCGAACAAGTCGCACTCAGGTGTCGATGCCATCACATAAGTCTGATGACTGAGACGGAAGGTGGCCATTGCCCCGTCGTGTTTATGCTCATTGAAATCCATTTGACGACTCGACTGTGCAAATAAGTACAGTCAGCAACAAGAGCTTGGTCCAAAATGAAGTTTTTCATAGAAACTTATGGCGACCATTGCAGCAGCCCCTTCGAGTGCCTGCAGCCGTCGTCGACCATCGCCGGCGGCACCTGCCACCAGATCTTCTTCTCGTGCTGCGAGTACTCGGCGCACCACCGCGACGAGCACACCCGCAGAACACGCCAGGGCGTGCGCTGCCAGGTCTGCGAGGCGCCGCTCGCTCCCGCATACAGCGCGCCGCACGTCTGCCAGGTGAGCCGCTCGGGACTCCGGCGACCCTGGTACCTGCCAGGTCTGCGAGGCGCCGCTCACTCCCGCACACAGCGCGCCGCACGTCTGCCAGGTGAGCCGCTCGGGACTCCGGCGACCCTGGTACCTGCCAGGTCAGCGAGGCGCCGCTCACTCCCGCACACAGCGCGCCGCACGTCTGCCAGGTGAGCCGCTCGGGACTCCGGCGACCCTGGTACCTGCCAGGTCTGCGAGGCGCCGCTCACTCCCGCACACAGCGCGCCGCACGTCTGCCAGGTGAGCCGCTCGGGACTCCGGCGACCCTGGTACCTGCCAGGTCTGCGAGGCGCCGCTCACTCCCGCACACAGCGCGCCGCACGTCTGCCAGGTGAGCCGCTCGGGACTCCGGCGACCCTGGTACCTGCCAGGTCTGCGAGGCGCCGCTCACTCCCGCACACAGCGCGCCGCACGTCTGCCAGGTGAGCCGCTCGGGACTCCGGCGACCCTGGTACCTGCCAGGTCAGCGAGGCGCCGCTCACTCCCGCACACAGCGCGCCGCACGTCTGCCAGGTGAGCCGCTCGGGACTCCGGCGACCCTGGTACCTGCCAGGTCAGCGAGGCGCCGCTCACTCCCGCACACAGCGCGCCGCACGTCTGCCAGGTGAGCCGCTCGGGACTCCGGCGACCCTGGTACCTGCCAGGTCTGCGAGGCGCCGCTCACTCCCGCACACAGCGCGCCGCACGTCTGCCAGGTGAGCCGCTCGGGACTCCGGCGACCCTGGTACCTGCCAGGTCTGCGAGGCGCCGCTCACTCCCGCACACAGCGCGCCGCACGTCTGCCAGGTGAGCCGCTCGGGACTCCGGCGACCCTGGTACCTGCCAGGTCTGCGAGGCGCCGCTCACTCCCGCACACAGCGCGCCGCACGTCTGCCAGGTGAGCCGCTCGGGACTCCGGCGACCCTGGTACCTGCCAGGTCAGCGAGGCGCCGCTCACTCCCGCACACAGCGCGCCGCACGTCTGCCAGGTGAGCCGCTCGGGACTCCGGCGACCCTGGTACCTGCCAGGTCAGCGAGGCGCCGCTCACTCCCGCACACAGCGCGCCGCACGTCTGCCAGGTGAGCCGCTCGGGACTCCGGCGACCCTGGTACCTGCCAGGTCAGCGAGGCGCCGCTCACTCCCGCACACAGCGCGCCGCACGTCTGCCAGGTGAGCCGCTCGGGACTCCGGCGACCCTGGTACCTGCCAGGTCAGCGAGGCGCCGCTCACTCCCGCACACAGCGCGCCGCACGTCTGCCAGGTGAGCCGCTCGGGACTCCGGCGACCCTGGTACCTGCCAGGTCTGCGAGGCGCCGCTCACTCCCGCACACAGCGCGCCGCACGTCTGCCAGGTGAGCCGCTCGGGACTCCGGCGACCCTGGTACCTGCCAGGTCTGCGAGGCGCCGCTCACTCCCGCACACAGCGCGCCGCACGTCTGCCAGGTGAGCCGCTCGGGACTCCGGCGACCCTGGTACCTGCCAGGTCAGCGAGGCGCCGCTCACTCCCGCACACAGCGCGCCGCACGTCTGCCAGGTGAGCCGCTCGGGACTCCGGCGACCCTGGTACCTGCCAGGTCAGCGAGGCGCCGCTCACTCCCGCACACAGCGCGCCGCACGTCTGCCAGGTGAGCCGCTCGGGACTCCGGCGACCCTGGTACCTGCCAGGTCTGCGAGGCGCCGCTCACTCCCGCACACAGCGCGCCGCACGTCTGCCAGGTGAGCCGCTCGGGACTCCGGCGACCCTGGTACCTGCCAGGTCAGCGAGGCGCCGCTCACTCCCGCACACAGCGCGCCGCACGTCTGCCAGGTGAGCCGCTCGGGACTCCGGCGACCCTGGTACCTGCCAGGTCTGCGAGGCGCCGCTCACTCCCGCACACAGCGCGCCGCACGTCTGCCAGGTGAGCCGCTCGGGACTCCGGCGACCCTGGTACCTGCCAGGTCTGCGAGGCGCCGCTCACTCCCGCACACAGCGCGCCGCACGTCTGCCAGGTGAGCCGCTCGGGACTCCGGCGACCCTGGTACCTGCCAGGTCTGCGAGGCGCCGCTCACTCCCGCACACAGCGCGCCGCACGTCTGCCAGGTGAGCCGCTCGGGACTCCGGCGACCCTGGTACCTGCCAGGTCTGCGAGGCGCCGCTCACTCCCGCACACAGCGCGCCGCACGTCTGCCAGGTGAGCCGCTCGGGACTCCGGCGACCCTGGTACCTGCCAGGTCTGCGAGGCGCCGCTCACTCCCGCACACAGCGCGCCGCACGTCTGCCAGGTGAGCCGCTCGGGACTCCGGCGACCCTGGTACCTGCCAGGTCTGCGAGGCGTCGCTCACTCCCGCACACAGCGCGCCGCACGTCTGCCAGGTGAGCTGCTCGGGACTCTAACTCAACATTTGGCCACGTAGCTAGTCATCTCCTGCTGCTATCTGCGATCCTGGTACCTCACAGTGCTATATGTTTGGCTTCCTGTACTATGCGTGTGTTAGGTGACCTCCTCAGGACTCCAGCGACCCTGGTACCTCAGAGTGCTTTATGTTTACTAGGCGTGTGTTAGGTGACCTCATCAGTACTCCTGCGACCCTGGCACCTCGACTCGATACACTGAGCTGAGCACTGGCTTCCGTGAGCTTGGTGTTATACTGAGTATGTTGCCTATACTCGAAAATGTAGTTCAAGACCAACATGGGTTGCCACTACAATAAAATATGTTTGTTAGTGTGTATAGCGGAATGTATACAAGAATGACAAATATGGGGATCGCGGGTGAAACAAGAATATTGGTATTTAAGGATGATATTAAAATTAATAGTTAGACAGTGGTTTGTCGGTCATACCTGGTCTGTTGGAGCTGTGGAACACAGAATCTTCGGCGTCGCAAGCAGAACACCGTTGTGCAGCATCCTCGGTACAATGCCTCGAGGGCCTTTTTAGGGTAGCCAAAATGGCAAAAACGGAACCCTTATAGTTTCGTCATGTCCGTCTGTCCGTCTGTCCGTATGTCACAGGCATTTTACTCGAAAACTATAAGGTGTATTTGAATAAAATTTTGAGGATAGGTGTATTTTGTTAGCCGCTACATAGTTATGTAATTAAAATGACAAAAAAATTTTTTTAGGGGTGCACTCCATACATAAAACTAAAAGTCAAAATTTTTTTTTTCATTGTGACCCCCCGTGTGGCACATCAATCGATAGGCCTTTTAAAATAAATATAAGGTTTCTTAGCATTTTTTTTGATTCAGTGAATAGGGTCGGAGATAATCGCCCCGAAAGTCACTTAAATTCTGTCCCCCCCCTCTAATTTTTGAACGGTGTATTTTAAAAATATGGAAAAATTCATGGACATACGGCTTATCAATTTCATTCACCGAAAATTGTTTTGAACAAGATCGGTTCAGAGGTTTTCGAGATATTGCTGAAAAACTGCCTTCCTCAAAGAAAAGGACGTAAGTGCCGTAAAATTTCTGTGACGATACGACCTTTTTAATAGGCACGGAACCCTTCGTTTTGCGTGGTCCGACACGCACTTGGCCGGTTTTTTAGATTTAACTTAGTTTTCCGCTCATAGATATGTACCACAACCTTAATCCATTGACATAAGAGCGATGGGACATATTTACGAGTAAGTTGTATGCACCCATATTTTTTACACTCGACTGTACGGTCACTTTGCGTACGTATCATACGTAAGAGCCTGTTCACACAGGGTCTCCGTTTTACTGTTCCGTTTTATCGTATACGTTTTTTAGGGTTCCGTTAAATGTTTTTTTCTTTTTTTTTCTTTTTCGTTACCTCAAAAGGACAAAACGGAACCCTTATAGGATCACTCGGTTGTCTGTCTGTCCGTCTGTCACAGCCGATTTGCTCCGAAACTACTGTACCGATTGAGTTGAAATTTGGTACACATGTAAATTGGTGACCCAAAGATGGACGCGTAAAGTAAATTAATGAATTCTGAACAAGGGGGCCACTTTTGGGGGGTATACTGGAAAATTAAAAAAAAAAGTTTCGCAAACTGTATTATGTGACATATCAAATGAAAGGGGTTGTTGTAAGCATCTCAGATATTTTTTTAAAATAATTTTAGCAAAAACAGATTTGAAGTAATTTAGGAAATAAGACGAAAATTTACCATTATCTCCGAAACTACTAGGCTTAAAATTCTGAAAAAAAGATGGAAAATAGTTCATTGCCTAAAGATTACAGGAAAACCTATAAGAAGTTTGAATATTCAAAGTAACGGGAAAATTCTCAATATTTTACGGAACCCTCACCACGTGAGTTGAACTCGCACTTGTCCGGTTTTTTTTCATTGATGGCGTATGGAGTTGTATGAGCGACTTCACATATGACACAGTATTCAGTATACAGTAAATTGTTGTTGTTGCATCCGTTAAAACGGGTACCGTAAATACGGAGACTCTGTGTGAACGGGCTGTGAGACGGAACCTCAGCCAGGTCCGTCACGTACGAAAAATATTCTTTCACCGAAGATGAAACGTAATAAATCTACAAATATTTACAATGATCTGATGATCAATGCAAAAAGGTTGGCTACATCTGAAATGTTCGATTGACAATCATATCTGTCGTAGTTTTTTTGTCTTGAATTACATTTTCGAGTATTCGTGTCATACTGATGGGTTCTCCAAGCCTGGTATCTTATGTATGATGTTTTTTAATTGCTTATTTGTTTCCTACAAATTATATACAGTTTGACATTTAGGAACAAAAGCGATGTACAATTGAAAATTCTTAGCATGTAAAATCTACACCTTAATTCTCCCTATAAACAAGTAACTTATCTTGCCATGTGCTTTCCACTATCATTATTAATTTAATTTGATATTCCAGGTTTGCGGCCAAGGCTTCGAGACCATAGACGAGCTGACCGACCACACCAACTCTGCCCACGTCAAACTCAAGCCCTACGAATGCAGCGTGTGCCACAAACGCTTCACGCAGAAAGGCGGCGTCCAACACATGCGGATGCATACCGGAGACCGGCCATTCATGTGCACTTTCTGTCCTAAAGCCTTCACTCACAAGACAAACTTAGACAAGCACTTGAAGAGCCATACCGGAGACCGGTTATTCTCGTGCACTTTCTGTCGTAAAGTCTTCACTCCGAAAACCAACTTAGACCAGCACTTGAAGATCCATACCGGAGATCGGCCATTCTCGTGTACTTACTGTCCTAAAGCCTTCAGTCTGAAAACCAACTTAGACCAGCACTTGAAGATCCATACCAGAGACCGGCCATTCTCGTGTACTTACTGTCGTAAAGCCTTCACTCTGAAAACCATCTTAGACCAGCACTTGAAGATCCATACTGGAGATCGGCCAATCTCGTGTACTTACTGTCCTAAAGCCTTCACTCAGAAAACAAGCTTAGACCAGCACTTGAAGATCCATACCGGAGACCGGCCATTCTCGTGTACTTTCTGTCCTAAAGCCTTCAGTCAGAAAACCAACTTAGACCAGCACTTGAAGATCCATACCGGAGACCGGCGATTCTCGTGCACTTTCTGTCCTAAAGCCTTCATTCAGAAGAGAAACTTAGACCACCACTTGAAGATCCATACCGGAGACCGGCAATTCTCGTGCGCTTCATGTCCTAAAGCCTTCACTCATAAGTCAGCCTTAGTCCAGCACTTGGAGATCCATACCGGAGACCGGCCATTCTCGTGCACTTTCTGTCCTAAAGCCTTCACTCAGAAAACAAACTTAGACCAGCACTTGAAGATCCATACCGGAGACCGGCTATTGTCGTGCACTTTCTGTCCTAAAACCTACACTCAGAAGTCAGTCTTAGACCGGCACTTGAGGATCCATACCGGAGACCGGCCATTCTCGTGCACTATCTGTCCTAAAGCCTACACTCAGAAGTCAGGCTTAGACCGACACTTGAGGATACATACCGGAGACCGGCCATTCTCGTGCACTTTCTGTCCTAAAGCCTTCACTCTGAAGTCAGGCTTAGACCTGCACTTGAAGATCCATACCGGAGACCGGCCATTCTCGTGCACTTTCTGTCCTAAAGCCTACACTCAGAAGACAAACTTAGACCAGCACTTGAAGATCCATACCGGAGACCGGCAATTCTCGTGCACTTTCTGTCCTAAAGCCTTCACTCTGAAGTCAGGCTTAGATCGGCACTTGAGGATCCATACCGGAGACCGGCCATTCTCGTGCACCTTCTGTCCTAAAGCCTTCACTCAGAAGAGAGACTTAGACCACCACTTGAAGATCCATACCGGAGACCGGCCATTCTCGTGCGCTTTATGTTCTAAAGCCTTCACTCATAAGTCAGCCTTAGTACAGCACTTGAAGATCCATACCAATAAATAAAATAAATAAATACCGGAGACCGGCAATTCTCGTGCACTTTCTGTCCTAAAGCCTTCACTCTGAAGTCAGTCTTAGACCGGCACTTGAGGATCCATATTAAGAAAAGTCAACTTTCAGAACAGCCGGGTGGAAAATAGCGTTTCCTACCCAAGGTTGGAAAGTATTTTTTTTTGTTACCATTAGCCACTGATTCAAAGATAATTGAGTTACGTTATATTATTAAAATAAAAGCTTTACACATATCTAAACTCGTTTTGTTTATTACAATCTATAGGTTAATATTCAAATCTTTTTACAGTTGGTTTATTTTTTTTCGTACCTAATTACAGAAAATCAACATTCAAAGTAATTCCTGTATATTTGGGCTGCCCGCCATGACACTTTCTTTTTTCACCTTTCGGCATGGCCATCTAGATTAGTTGCGCCGCGGCCTACTCGATTACAAAAAGGTTGGAGGTTGGATATAGGTGTAATTATTTTATTTTGTTATGTCTAATAATTCATTAATTTCATACTCATGATACTTATGTATGATTCTGTACATTTATTTATACATATAATTATACAAACACAAAAAATCAAATTAAAACTATGACGTTTCTTAAGTTGGCAGTATGTGTATTTTAACTGATTTCTCTTAATATACCTGTTTTATAAAATGTTCGTGTACTTGCCTCACAGTCAAAATGAAAAGTAGAGTGTTTAACTCGGGTGAAATTACCCATTTCACCCTCTAATAACTCTCTCTAATATCTCGGCCGAAATGGGTCACTTTCAACCAGGGATCGGATACCGCTATTTTCACCATACAAAAATACCGGTTTTATTTCGTTCAATTTCGTTTATAATATCATTTTTGATTTATAATATCATTTTTGATAGGCTGTCTAATAATACGAAAATGTTACCTAAATACATGAGAGTCCTACATTAAGAGCCTAAAATACGAGTAATTCAAAATATTAGACTACTTCGGGGACTTTTGAAAAAACCGGTTCCGCTGCTTTCAACCCTCGGTTAACAATCTACTATTGTCACACAACATGGCGTCCAACAACACATGCGGATGCATACCGGAGATTCTGTCCTAAAGCTCACTCAGAAGTCAGGCTTAGACCATCACTTGAGGATCCATACAAAGGTATACTCGCGCGCGTAGATAAAACTTATTTTGTCACACAACATGGCGTCCAACAACACATGCGGATGCATAGCGGAGACCGGCCATTCTCGTGCACGTTCTGTCCTAAAGCCTTCACTCAGAAGATAAACTTAGACCGGCACTCGAGGATCCATACTAAAGTCTCTCATTGCCTTAGTTCGAACATGCGCATACCGGATTTTGAGCTCGTGTTTGGCTAAAAAATTGTAAGGAGATGGTCTTCGATATATTTTAAACAGAGTCATGAGTTCCCCAGCTCATAGAGCCACCAGTATTAGAAAGATTCGGTAAATATGAAAGTAGAATATGAATAAAACAGCCATCTACACATTTCATTTATTGTTTGCACCGTTTTATATACAAAAAAACTCTTAATTCTAGTGTACAGACAGTCAAACGAGATATCATCTCTATTAGGATGCTAGGTTACGGCTACTTCACTAGACATGTAACACTTACTACAATAATTAACAGATATTTGGTTAAAACTGGCCTTGCCTCTTAAAAATATAAATAAGAGTAATACTTAGTTAGAAAAACGAATGTAGAAACCAAATGTTTGATTCTGGTTCTGATTACTCAGGACTAAGGACCGGAAAACCCCCTTTTAGGCATAAGCCTATCGATTATGGTAACTATCAATTTGGTAACCTTATAGGGTAATCCTATTGTTATGGTAAGCATATCGGATGAGGTAACCATATATAAGGTTATCATAAGTTAACCCTAAAAAAACCCTATCTCAATAGGGTTAACTTATGGTAACCTTATGGTTACCACATCCGATATGCTTACCATAACAATAGGGTTACCCTATCAGTAAGGTTACCTTATCATAAGGTTCACCAAGAACAACTTTTAAAATTCGGCTATGGAAAACCCAGAGACCGCGAAACTAAATTCGTTTTCGTTCGTGTTCTCCGTCTCGTAGTTCGAGCGACAGACGGAGATACACGAACGAAAACTAATTTCGTTTCGCGGTAGGCCCTCTGATTAGGGTAACCGGAACCGGTAGCTATGGTAATAATAATACCATGACCGAGCGAGATGGTAGTATGCAAATCTCAATGTGTGACAGAAAGGGATATATCATTTGTTGTCCTTGTCGTTGTTCCACTTTTTTTATTTGCCGATCTGAATAGAGCCTGTCAAGCGAGTCCACAGGATTTTTATCAAATTCTTTATATGGCAACAAATTTACCTATGAAAATAAACTGTCAGTTATAAGTACCTATAAATCCTGCAACACACTGGCCTTACGCCGCCCTACATCTACATTTAAATTCATACATTTATTCGTGATAATACAGAAAATAAAAGAAGAAATAAAATTAAAAAATAACACAGGTTATTTAGTGTTACCAGCATGCCTTTTTTAATAATTTGCCGCCATTTTCCGGGGACACTACTCGCTTGACAGACTAGTGTGAGGTTGCGGAAAATAAACTATTACTCGCACAAATTAAGCAGGCTGTTTGTGGTAAGCCGTCAGCCATTTTAAGACCAGTTCTTAATTTAGCTGCATAGCCATTCCGTCCCTTATGATGGCAACGCGTTTGGCTCCTCTGTAGTAGTCTATACTTTAAGCAACAAACCCACTATAAGTATTGCGACTGAAAGTCAAACAAAGCATCAGGTTCGGTTAAAACCGTTCAACCAATCTCACTGGAGCGCAAACTCTTAGAGTATTCCAGTGTTACCCCCCGCGTGGTCGTGCCGGAGAGTTCCCCTGGATTTTCCCCAGGATACTCTCCAACCATGCAGTTCGACAGCTATATTGGGTCCGTCCTATTATCATCATCATCATCATCATCATCATCATCATATCAGCCGAAAGACGTCCACTGCTGGACATAGGCCTCCCCCAGAGAGTTCCAAATTGACCGGTCCTGCACCACCCGCATCCAGCGGACTCCCGCGACCTTTACCAGGTCATCAGTCCACCTTGTGGGGGGCCTACCCTACGTCCTATTATAGGTACTCCAGGCAAAATACGGTTTCGAAAAACATTAATTTATAATAGCGTTTTTTTTTGTTTATTATATTTTAAAACGTTATTCTAAGATGCTTTATGCAAGAATCCAACGGACATTCCATCTGGAAGTAGTTATATAGATTTAAATTAAGCATGCATTGTCTTTTTTGTTTGATTTATATTTAATATATTATAGCAAATGTAAATGAACCAAAATAAAGAATAAAAACATTTATTAATATTTATTCCGACTTTTCAGGAGCTAATTAAATTATTATTTTTTTGATATCTGATTTTTTGTTGGATTTTGCCTCTAGGTAAGTATTTAATTGATAATATATCCGTCACAATAAAAAAAAACTGCTATTATAAATTATTTCCAAATTTGTCATTTTTTCCATACAAGTTGTCAGTTCTCTGCCTGGACTATTATAGTAGTATAATATGACGTAGTCAGGTTCAAAAAAAAAACAAACAAAGCAGCGACTTTTTATGAAACGTCGAAAACGGCCTAACAGTGTCCCATGTTTAGATCTTTATGTAGTTCCAGTGTTACATTTCTAGTGAAGCTATGAACATTTAAGTATATTTATTTTAATATTACACGAATGAGTTTATTATGTAAAAAAAACGCCATGAATAAGAGTGACGTTTTTGAACATAATGATATACATAATAGTCCCTGGGTGACCGAGCTAGGCTCGGGTGAAAATAGAGAAAATACTGAGAAAACGAATTTTCCCAGACATGGGAACCCATATTCCAAATGTCATCGAAATCGTTAGCCTTTTTCGAGAACGTGATTGCAAATATATATACAAATATTGCTCGTTTAAGTATTGGATACAACAGTTCCATATTACAACTAAGACTTCTATTTCTGAAAACTTTTTACTTCATGCAACTCCCAGTGTTGCCAGAACATGAATTGCCATGTTAAAAAGTTTTGTTACTTTTAAAGTTCACATTGAATGACAAAGCGTGAAACACAAGTAGTCACAAATATCTATACAGATACTTATTGATTATTTTGATCCCTTGGCGTTACCAAGGAAGTTATAGTACATTGTTCTAGAGGCTAGAAAGTAAGCAATAGATGGACGAGTAGTACGAGTCCAGCTATTGCACTTTCGGCCGAGGCTTAACATAGTGCTTTTCACGCCTACTGCAAGGAAATTGCAAATAATTATAATTTTAAATCAAAATTAAAGATCATAATATTAAACAGGCTCGCTTGCCTCGCGCCCGGCGCGGAGGAGGAGCACAGGCAGCGCACGCCGGCGCGAGCGCGCGCGGGGCCCTGTGATTGGTCGATCGCTGTTCAAACTGTCCAACAATAATTTTGTTGAACAGTTTGAAGTCATAGATGGCCTGTTCGTGCGACGTCCAACTAACCCCGGCTTTGAAGCCTGAATTCTGACCATCTTTTGCCACATTTCCGAGCAGTGGCGTGAAAACGTTAATTTATGTACATAATTTAGAAACTGTCGTTCAATATGAACATATATTTCTTATATCTTAATTCCATAATCCATAGTTGAAACTGGACAGCTTTTTTACCGCCCATTTTCAACCATAAACATTTTTTTTTCATAAAACTAAAATGACGCAGGTACTAGTTAATTTAAGCACGAATAAAAGGCAAACTTATCTCGTCAAGGTTGTCTTCTGGTTGACCTTTGAGCAATGACTTTAATAGGTAGTATAGAGTCTAAATATATAATATACTTAGTCTTTGCTGATCAAATGCATATTTTGAGGGTTCCGTACCCAAAGGGACCCTATTACTAAGACTCCGCTGTCCGTCCATCCGTATGTCTGTCTGTCACCAGGCTGCATCTCATGAACCGTGATAGTTAGACAGTTGAAATTTCACAGATGATGTATTTCTGTTGCCACTATAACAACAAATAAAAAACAGAATAAAATAAATATTAGGGGGCTCCCATACGACAAACGTGATTTTTTTGCTCTTTTTAGGGTTCCGTACCTCAAATGAACAAAAACGGAATCCTTTTAGGATCACTTGTGCGTCTGTCTGTCCGTCTGTCACAGCCGATTTGCTCCGAAACTACTGGATATAGATAATGGCACGGAACCCTTCGTGCGCGAGTCCGACCTGTCACTTGGCCGGTTTTTACATTTTAAAGTAAAACACAATTTAATTATACAGTTTCTATTCCTGATTACTATTAGGTATTAACGGCTATATAGTAAAATAATAGTTGATTTATGACAAAATGTAACATATATGAAACAAACTTAGCCATGGTGCCTAGCTAGCATGATCGGGTACATTAAAGTAATCATGCTAGCTAGGTTTATGGCATAAGGTAGGGGAAAGTGAGGTGCATTCGTGTGGTGGATCAGGACTCAATCTCGGGTATTTTATCATAGACGGTACTTTTAGGGATCGAGCAAATATTTCTAGATATTAAAGCAACCAAAGTTAGGTGAAAATTACTTTGAGACGGCAAAGACCCATAATTTTTATTTTTTAACCTTTTGACAGCGAGGGTGCAAAACAAAACGGTGCCCAACTGAGGCCAGAACAAAAATAATAGCCAGACAAAATATGAATAAAATGAAACTTCTGATAAATATTAAATTCTCATGTCAAAATTAATGTACGTATCATAAACGATAAAAAAAATGGGTCAAGTTACTTGTAAAGCTTTTTATTACATAATATTTACGAAAAAGCGCAAAGCACACGCGCGGCTGTGGCCGTCCGTGGCTTCAGTGGCACGAGTTTTCATCCGCGTCCACAGCCGTCTTTAGCTCTCAAAAGGTTAAAAGAGCTAGAATTCGTAGGTACATATACTGTTAGATCCCTTCCCGTGGGTAGCCTATAGTAGTAATAGTGCTCCCGCTGTACGAATGATCCACACTTTCCCCTACGTGTTCTTTTTACAATTGTCGGAATTGTCACTTATCAAGTACAGTCCCTGGGAGAGCGAGCTCTGCTCGGGTGAAAATACGGAGAAAACTGCTCGTTTACTAGTATAGCATAGGCAACATTTGAGTTTGCTCTAATCACCTAAAAACTGTAGGTATATTGAACACATTTGTATTTATGAGTTAGATATACATGTATAGGTGAGGTGTATTTGCATCATTTGCATGTGTGTTGTCAACGCACACAGCAGTCACTGTACGCATGTCATACCTAAGACAGTAATAAACGAGCATCTACCAGAGCCGGTTGTTTCACTTACGTACCTATATATACGTCACTGGCGACGATCTGTGTCTAACCCGCGTGTGAATTTAAAAAAAAAATAGCAAGGAAGTGATTTCATAATGGCTGGTTATATTGGAAACCTCAATTTATATGATCACAATACCCAAGATTGGGCGATTTTCAGTAGTCGTTTGAAACAGTTCCTCATTTTAAATGTGATTGAAGATGATATGAGACGTGCTGTACTACTGACACATCTGCACGATGAGACATATCGGCTTCTGAAGAACTTAGTGTATCCAAGAAACGTAGAAGAGGTTGGATACGACGAGTTATTGAGGGTGCTCGACGGTCATTTTACTCCGAGGAGATGTACATTCGCCGATAAAAGCAAGTTTTATGAGGCGACGCGAGAGGTGGGGGAGAGTGTCGAACAGTGGGCGGCTCGGGTCAGGGGACTCGCCGTGCACTGCGAGTTTGGGAACTCGCTGGACATGCTGCTGCGGGACAAGTTCGTGCTGGGGCTACGCGCCGGCAAGGAGCGCGAACGTCTCTTCGAGCAGGACGCCACCACGCTCACGCTCGCGAAGGCGGTGGAGCTGGCCCAGCAGGCGGAGTGCGCGCAGCAGGCGCGCGCGGCCGCGGCGGCCGTGACCGTGAAGCAGGAGCCCGTGTACCGGGCGCGCTCGCAGCTGCAGCCGTCCGCTTCCGGCCGGGACATCGCAAGGACCTGCTCAGTGTGCGGTATGAAGAGCCACGATGCCAGTAAGTGCCGTTATAAAAACTATCGGTGTCAGCTGTGCGGTGAAAAGGGACATCTCAAGAAAATATGTTTTTCCAAGAAACTGTCCAAGTGTCATGTACATAACGTCGAAGAGCGAGAAGAGAAAAGTGAGTGCGACAATTGCAAAGAGTGTGAACTTCTAAGCCTAAGGTACGTTAACTATAAGCCGATATTACTCCATGTTTCTATTAATAATATGCAATTGAACATGGAACTCGACTCGGGTTCCGGGACGACTATCGTATGTGACAAATTGTATAATAGATTGTTTTCTAGCTTTCCCTTATCGAAAAGCGATCTATGCATGTGCCTGTATAACGGTCATAAAATCACACCAGTAGGTTATTTCGTGGCCGATGTAACGTATATGAAAAAAACACAAACATTAAGAATTTACGTTATAGAAAATGGCGGTCCACCGTTACTAGGCCGTGATTTTATGACAAAGTTTAACATGTCACTCACTGTAGATAACAAATTTGTCAACATGGAACAGAGCTCGAGTGAGGTGACCAAGTTGTTAAATGAATTCAGTAGCTTATTTGAGGATCGCTTAGGTAAATTCAACAAGTTCAAAGTCCATTTGCAATTAAAAGATAACGTTACGCCTAAGTATTTTAAACCGCGGCCAGTTCCTTTTGCTCTTAAAAAACGGGTAGAAGAAGAAATCGACCGGCTTGTTGATCTAGGTATTCTCGTGCCCGTCAACTTTTCCGAATACGCGACACCTATTGTGCCCGTTTTAAAACAAAACGGTAAGATAAAAATTGCCGGTGATTATTCCGTGACATTGAATAAAGACATGCACATCGATAAGTATCCGATGCCGCGCATAGAGGAGGTTTTCGCCAACTTAGGCGGCGGTCAGAGTTACAGCAAGTTAGACCTTAGCAATGCGTACAATCAGTTCGTTTTGTCCGACAGCTCTCAGGCGCTTACGACTATTAGCACAACGAAAGGTTTATATATGTATACGCGTCTTTTATATGGTTTGGCCAACGCACCCTCGGTCTTTCAGCGTGCTATGGAGTCACTGCTGGTAGGTATTGATGGAGTCAGCTGTTGGCTAGACGACATATGTATAACGGGACCTACGGATGACGTGCATATGGCGCGATTGCGTGAAGTCTTATCTAGGCTTAGCGATGCAGGTTTAAAGTTACAAAAGGAGAAGTGTGTTTTCTTTAGTAGCAATGTAACTTATTTAGGTTATGTAATAAATAAAGACGGTTTACAAACATGTCCAAAAAAAGTGGAAGCTGTATATAACGCACCAAGGCCCACTAATGTGACGGAGGTCAAAAGGTTTCTTGGAGTGGTAAATTACTACCGTAGTTTCATACCGAACGCATCCGACCTGCTGAGTCCGTTGCATGAGTTACTGCGCGCAGAAGCCAAATGGGACTGGGGGCGTCCACAGGAAGAGGCGTTTGAGGCCGTCAAGCGGGAATTATGCTCCGAGCGTGTGTTGGCGCATTTCGACCCGGAGGCTCAGCTGGTTCTCAGCGTAGACGCGGGACCCGGGGGTCTGGGTGCTATACTGGCTCAGCGCGATCCATGCAACGGCGCTGAGCGCCCGCTAGCGTTCGCCTCTCGTTCGCTCAACGCTAGTGAAAGGAACTACAGTCAGATACAGAAAGAGGCAACTGCCATAATATTCGGTGTGAAGAGATTCCACCAGTATTTGTACGGGAGACAAGATCCTTTTATCTTAAAAACGGACCACAGACCTTTGTTGTCCATTTTCGGTAAAAAGAACGGCATATCGGTTATGACTGCGTCACGCTTACAGCGATACGCCATCATATTATCAGCGTATAATTATAACGTACAATACATAAGTAGTGTCAATAACATAGTCGCCGATTTTTTTTCACGAGCGCCGTTGCCCGACATGGATAGTGAAGTAAACGATGACGATGATGTGTCCTATTTAAGATTTCTCGACGAAAGTGTCGCGCCCGTAACAGCTGATAAAATAAAAGAAGCGTCCGAAAATGACTCGACTTTTCAAAAAGTTTTTAAATATATGAGTTGCGGGTGGCCTCGAAAAATAAGTTGTGCATCTATTTTACCCTATTTCAGATGCAAAGCGGACCTGCAAATAGATAACGGTTGTTTGTTTCGAGGTCACCGGATAGTTATTCCTTCAGTATTTCGAACTCAGCTGTTACGTGACTTGCACGTTGGACATTTAGGCATAGTTAAGACGAAAAGTATCGCGCGAGGTAAGATGTGGTGGCCTAACATTGACGCTGATATCGAGCGCTGGATCGGGTCATGCGCCGCCTGCACGGCCGTGCGGCCCGCCCCACCCCGCGCTGCGCCTGCGCCGTGGCCGCGCCCTCCAGGCGCCTGGTACCGGATACATATCGATTACATGTCTATTCACAATAGGACGTACTTAATTGTCGTAGACGCGTACAGTAAATGGTTGGAATGTTTGTTGATGAATAACGGTACCACCACTCGAGCTCTGATTTGTAAACTAAAAGAAACATTTTCGAGATATGGCGTACCTAATGTAATCGTTTCCGACAATGATGTTAAAATTAATTCTACCGAATTTAATTCTTTTTGTGCTATGAATGGCATTCGTTACGTCACATCTCCGGTTTATCACCCGGCTAGTAATGGCCAAGCCGAGAATTCTGTAAAGACTTGTAAAAAAATGATTAAGTGTATGAACGTTACAAACCAGTCACAAGTAGAAGATAAGTTATTAGGATTCTTATTCCAATATCGAAATACACCTCATTGTTCGACGGGTCGGACTCCTGCTAGTCTTATGATAGGGCGTAATTTAAGATCACGGTTAGACCTCGTGTTGCCTGGAGATAATAGTAAAAGTGGTATTATGAACGATGAGAGAAGCACGTGTAGGGAATTTAATGTCGGCGATAAAGTTTGGGTGAAATGGTTTACTGCAAAAAAAGAGATATGGACCTTAGGTACAATTCAGAACAAAATTGGCAATAGAATGTATTTAGTATTCGTGCATGCTGGCAAATCTGTATGTAGACGCCACATAGACCAAATTTTAAAATACACAGGAGATGATATTGATGGCATTGATGTAAGCACAGCTGACGGTGCTGACACTGACGAGGACGCGTGGTCTCCGCCACCGGTCGAGCCGCCGCCAGCACCGTCACCGGCGGCATCCCCGGCGGTGCCCGCGCTGTCATCGCCCCCCTCCCCCCGGACAGGCAGTTCCGTACAGGTAGATATACCCATGCATGACGTCCTGAGCGATGAGTATGATACAGGGCTGTCCGGGGAGGACGAGGAGAGGGAGGAGCCGACCGCGGAGGTCACGGAGGTCACGGCCGAGCCTACAGCTGAGGTCGCGCCCGCGCCCGCCGTGGCCACCAGTGCGCGGTCACCACCGCCACTCTTAACGCTCCCTAGACCAAACCTAAGGCCTAGAGATAAGAAAATTAATTATAAGATTTAATGTTGTTATGTTATTCAATTAGTAATAAGTGTTCTTTTGTTATGGCAGGTCTTACAATTAACGGTGGAGAAGTGAGGTGTATTTGCATCATTTGCATGTGTGTTGTCAACGCACACAGCAGTCACTGTACGCATGTCATACCTAAGACAGTAATAAACGAGCATCTACCAGAGCCGGTTGTTTCACTTACGTACCTATATATACGTCAATAGGAAAAAACGAAAAAACCGGTATTGTAATACTGAATATTTGATATTATAAATATTAAACAAAGTGTCAGTTTTTACAAGCTTTTATTTAGTTTCACCTGTCCCGATGTTTGTCATTCAAATCTTGCAAATTAAATTTGATCTACTTTCCGGCTACCGATTGAGCTGTAAATCGCGTGACAATGCATTATTATGATGACATGGTAGGCTATAATATGTGTGAAAAAGCAGTTGGGTTTTTTGAAGAATCTTTTGATTTCACTTGTTTTCATTGTGTAACGAAAGTTACCCATGTAAAATGTATGGGTAATTGCCGTTAGACAATGGAAAAAAGTTAAAGCGTAGATTAGCACGGCTATCACAAGACGGCGCGCGAGCTCTCTCGATTTTTCTCGCACTGTACCACTCTTTCTAAGTTTTCTAATAAGAGAGAGACGGATAGAGCGAGAAAAATCGAGAGAGCTCGCGCGCCGTCTTGTGATAGCCGTGTAGATTAAGGCTTTTAACTATGTAATTTTTTTTTGCAACCCACCTTTATGAATAATATTGACATCACAGAGAATGGTTACATACACAATTTTCCATGGACGACACAATGAAAAGTCAATATTTGGATATCTAGTTAACATCTAGAAGGGTACATAGGTATGTTAACGAAGCTAGTCTCACTATGAATAATGTGTTATAGAGCAAATAAATAATTGATTGATTGATCAATCAAATTGTAATCAAAATAAGTGTAACGCATAATAAGTTTCTTTATTCCTTGCTAAGCCTCTCACACACTGGCGCGGCCTGCGGTGGCGGTCAATAGTAAATTTGACAGCTAATGACAAGTTTACTATTGACCGCCGCGGCCAGGCTGCGTCAGTGTGATGCGGGCTTCAGGCTTTATACTGTCAATTTGGACATACCTAACGCAAAATCAATTTTGCGCTACAGTTAAAATGAGACATCAATCATTCAATTAATTGCACGTTGCCTGATGACATATTGTAAGGCAGGGATCACCAATTAGTTTCTTCAGGGGTCCGGTTTTTAAAATAAAATGACCACCGCGGTCCGTTTCTACTTGAGTTTATTAAACAAGCAAATTTAACAATGTGCGTACAGAAGTAACAAGGTTTTTTTTACACAGGGTACCTATCAATGTGAACAATTAAATTATTAAATTATTTGCCTTGAACTATTTGTCTGAAGTTTGGAGTATAGTTGGCGCATTATCATTAAATCCAGCAGGTTGATCACGTAACGCCTTGTACGTTAAGTAGTTACAAAGCAGTTTTTTTTAATTCTGCTTATATATTACACACACAAATTTTATCCAGAACTCTTCATAAGGAACTGCCGTATGTTTTTGTTTTATTACTGTGTTTTCTCGATCATTTCCATCTGTAGAGTAGCTTTATTACTCCGGTAAACATTTCCGGCTTCGTACCCAGCGAACTGCGTCTCTCTCTCGCACGTTGCTTACATGTTTGATTAAATTACGTACTCGCGGTAATACAAGTTACTGTTTACTTAAGGTCCGCACAGAATAGGCTGGCGGTCCGGATCCGCATTTGGTGACCCCTGTTGTAAGGTATGTAATGGTATTTTATACCTACGGTCTATGGCTACCTTTTGTAGCTTAATCGAACATTCCTCCTCATTCAATTCAATGACTTCCTTAACATAGTAATTAGAGCTGTGCTTAGCGACTATTTCGGTTTTTAGGATGCTCTACAAACGTCTAAAAATCAATAAATGGTGAAGAGCCCATAAATATTAGAATAAATAAATATTAGTGAACATTCTTACACAAACCTAACTAGCCCCATAGCTCAATAATTAAGGCTTGTGTTATGGGTAGAACTTAAATACATAGAAAACATCCAAGACTCAGAAACAAATATGCATGCACATCACACAAATATTTGCCCTTACCGGGATTCGAACCCAGTACCTTCAGCTTCGTAGGCAGCGTCACTACCCACTAGGCTGGCCCAGAATTCCAGAAATCGATATGACATTTTATGACTATCAGAGATCACATTATTTCTGCAGTCTCAACCTATCTAACTAGACACAAAGTTCGGTGTTGCCCTACCTCTACTCTTCTAATGAGGGCTACCGTTTTTTCGCTCACCAGTTGGCGCCACTGGCGTGTCGGTTCCAGAAATATAGCTATTAACATTTGTTATTGCTGGCGTAAAACAAAATTTACATTTAAATCATGCTTAGTGTAAAATAAATAATTTAAAATAGTAATACCTACTTATTATTACCTCCGATTTATTTTTGCACGAGTTTTTCTTAGATTCGCTTTTAAAGCACTGAGATTCATTGACCCGTAACACGTATATGGCATGATTAATCTCAGCTATGCAAAATATTCATAAAATTATTAGGAATTATGAAAATCCACTCACAAACTATGGCATTTGACGTTTTGAAGCCCCGACGCGCCACTAGCGCTTCTAGCGGCGAATTCACTCGCGGTAGCTCCCATTGGTCTAAATAAGCTAGGATAGCAACATGAATTTCGAATATCTCTATCCCTGTCCCTGCCACACTTATTATTCGAGTGAAAGGGACATATTCGAATTTCACCGCACCATCCTTGTAGCAGAACCGTAGCTCACGTGGAGCAAAAATTTGTCTACCTTACAATAAAAAAACTTTCTCATATTACTTAGAATCCCTTGTAGCTTTTAGTCACTCTCCTTTGACACTTAGTGTCTAGGCGAGGGAATATATTTTATAACCTCTTGAACGGCACGTTACATAAAGTCGAGTCCAGAATTAGGCGAACTAACTTGACAGCCGAAAATGTTGCCAGTAATAGGAAAAAATAAATAGTGATAGGTTTATGTCGACACTAATATGTCGATATAACCTTGTGCCTTCTATAAATCTGATTCTATTTCTATTTTAACAAGTAATTGTCGTCGAAACTTTCACACACATGATGTCCTCCCAGACGTATCCGTCGACGGCGACATCCTGACAAATCGACTCTTTGCGTAGTTATTATTTGCGTGCATGGGCGCGGGAGTGACTCGCAAATCCAAACTTGGTTTTGAAGCTCCGGCGACATGTAAAACAATAAAGGTCTCCACTTGAATTGTAAGTGTAATGGTAGGAGGGCTTGGGCCGAGTTTTACACACATACATACTTGCCAAATAGGGACGAACTACAGCAATTTGTATGATATAATATGATCTGAAGGATGTACGGTTTTCTGTAGTGTTTGGTTAATTTTTAAGTTTAATTTAATTTAATATTTTTAATCTTATAATGTAATGTAATGGGTTAATACCTAAATAAAGAACTAATTTATTATTATTATTTATTATAGCGGATATTAAAGATACTTACTCCTCAAATTAGGAATAAAATACAAAAATAATGCTGTTATTACAACATGCCATTGTGATCCTTGAAACACAATAATGATTAACTAGACTTTTTAAACATCGATATTAACAGCACTAGCCAAACTGTGGCAACATTAGTGTACAATGAACTGTCAAGTTAGTTCGCCTAATTCTGGACTCGACTTTAAACAAAACTGTGTTTTACACTGAAAATAAAGAAGACATTACCTGAAAACAGTGCCTATTCTATATTCGGACGCGCTCAAAAGGTTAGAAGCCATATGATGGAATACTGGCTTCAAATTTACACTTCATAAATACAGCACTCATCACTTCTAAACGTATTGGTAATGGAAATTAAGCTTAAAGAGTACACTGTTAACACATGTCGAAATTAGATTATTAGAACGACATTTGTAAATCTAAATTCATCATTATTATCAGCTTGTAATCACCCACTGCCGAGCATAAGCCTCTCTTTGATCTAAATTGTAACCTAAAAATACATAAGGGTCGTTCTTCTTTTTTACCGACAATGAATCGAGGTTTTTCTGTTTTTTTGGTTTTTGAACTATCGAAAATTGTGGTTTTGAAGTGCGATTAAAAAAAAATGCATAGGTTTCTTCATTAGAACTAATTAAAGTTTACTTTCTGGCCAATATAAATATTTATTTACGGTTGGTTTCTAAAAAAAACATGTGACAAAGTGGACTATTTCAGTGGGGACAACATTTTGGTTTACCACTCTGTCACGGCATTCTACGAAAAAAACAAACATTTAAAAAAATGCTAGTTAGAGAAAGTGAAATATTATATATCACTAATTAATAAAATAATATGGACGTTCATTCGAACATTATAAAACCATAAACATCATTACTCAAATGAGATGCCGTAAGGATTCTATTGGTAGCTTTAAATTTACACTGGGACAATAAAAAAAATGCAATTTTTTTCTAAACTTTCAAGGTTCATATCATTGTATGATATTAATTATATTTTTTTTATTTATATTGTATTACAATAATTTGATGGTTTACTATCCATTTTTTTAAATAAATAAATCATCAACACAAATCGACCTAGTCCCAAACTAAACAAAGCTTGTACTATGGGTACTAGACTTGCTAATTTAGCAACACTATGTTATCAATTTTAACATAAGTCATCATGCCTATTCTCGATAGGTACACACCGATAATACAGAGCACTCCTCTTCTATTCCAAAAACACCAGAATACACAGACTACAAACACATCAAAGAATTTCTTCCTCAATTATAAATACCACCCACTCTTGTAAAATTTCACACTTAAAAGTACATTTCTCTCATTGTAAGCACACCGAGTATCAAGATCCATACGCATACATAAATGTGACAGCCTTTCCTTTAACTCTTTACATACGATAAACGGTTAAGTTAGTCAAGTACAGTAAGGGAAATGTATTCACGTACCACCGTAGAACCCTGTCGCAATTGACAGGCCGCCGTCACTCAAATTCGTGTGATATGTCACCTTATTGCGATAGCGTTCTACGGTGGTACGTGAATACATTTCCCTTATTGTACATCCATACAATGTTCCTTGACAACTATCGTTTGTTTCATTTACGAAATAAGCGCCCAACACACGAATAACAAAATATCTCTTTGATTAGCAAGTCGGATCAGATGTTTTCGCTTAACAAATAGCTTCTCATATCACTTCAGTTGTCACGGTTAATCGAATCTACACATTTTAGAGGCATTACTACCAAAGAGTACCAAGTAAACGATTAAGGTAGAGTAGAATAACTGCCTAAATTCTAACTTTTTATATATGTATAGCCAGGAGCCGTTAAAATGGGTCCAAGTTGTATACAACGTATATGCAAAACATACCCATTTCAATGCTTTTGAATATATCTTGTAAATTGATTATTTACCCCGTTGAATTTGGCCCCCTTCACCCCTTTTACAACACAAACTGGTCATGATGAATTTTACTGAATGCCCTTTGGTGTAAATAACGCTCCACTCACCTTTCACTCACACTTGGCAACAATTTAAATACGAATACAAAACCTTTGGCTACACACATTTCAACAATATGTAGAAACATTTCTGTATAAAGCACACCGAGAGTTACAGATAGAACACATTAAAGGCTCGTAATCACTGAATTTATGGAAAACAACCAAAATCAGAATGTATTTCAAAATGTCTTTGGTTGTTATCGAAACTGATTCAATTGGGTACTTTCCTGGGCAAAAAAAAATCATTATATTTAGTCCATCAGTTAAATTATCAAAAAATAATGGACACGTACTTTTTTGTTTGTCAATTAAACAAAAAATGATGAAGATATACTAAAAAGTGTACGATAATGTGACGTCACGCGGAACTTTAACGGGCTATATCTTCATCATTTTTTCGTTTAATTGACGAACAAAAAAATACGTGTCCAATATTTTTTGATAATCTAACTGACCGACTAA
This sequence comes from Epinotia nisella, assembly GCA_932294315.1. Taxonomy (NCBI): domain Eukaryota; kingdom Metazoa; phylum Arthropoda; class Insecta; order Lepidoptera; family Tortricidae; genus Epinotia; species Epinotia nisella. The sequence goes on along the minus strand of OW028698.1, from coordinate 9,052,840 downwards.
ATATATTTTTTTAGGAAAGTAGCCAATTACACTCAAGACCGGTTTTAAGTAATCATAATCACGTATCTACTTGAGTGCGCTATCATCGTTTAGTACGAGCATGTAAAAGTTTAGTGTAGAAGTTATAACACTAGTACATAGTCAGGGTTGTTTTTAATGGTACGATTAAAACATGTAGTGCGATGTTCTCTTCACGGGAAAGAAGCCGCAGGCCGCGTTTATGCACATGCGCGCTTGTCAAAAACGTAAGGAAATCCATGTGAAAGCTTGTGCGTAAACCCGGCCTTATTTTGAATTTTCAACGCACACTGCATGTCATTGCGAATATGAAATGAAATGAAAATGAAATGAAATGAAATTTATTGTTAATAACAATTGTTACAAGTCAAGATATAATAGGTAGGTATAAACTTTCAATAGTGTTTATTTGTGTGGATGATGGTGGCACACGAAAAGGAATATAAATGATACTTATTCATAAGCGTACACGTTTAGTGATAGTCACATCATCAGCCTATATACGTCCCACTGTTGGGCACAGGCCTCCCCTCATGAATGAGAGGGAACGGGCAGTGCGGATTGGGGACTTCACATACATCTTTAAATATCTTCTCAGATGTATGCAGGTTTCCTCACGATGTTTTCCTTCACCGAAAAGCTAACGGTAAAATATCAAATGATATTCCGTACATAAGTTCCGAAAAACTCATTGGTACGAGCCGGGATAGCGTTTATAGTGTTGATAGTGTTTAGTGATAATTGATAAATTGTCGGTCATAACGGCTGTTGTAGGTACCTATATTATTGATGGTCTTTCACATTTCACATATGTGTCGATATTCAATTATTCACGAATGAAGATTATGCGACGGTAAAGTAGTAATTTCTCGTCCTAAGATCCATGCAATGAAAATATAATTTGTATCAAATAGTTAGTAGGACGTTTTTGTAAACGAAGTTAAATAAATTGGAAATGATTTATAAAGTTAAAACAAGTAAGGAATTTAGGTAGGTCTATTGAATGATGGCTTTGGTGTATTTTCACCGTTGCAAATACTTAGTTGTCTAGGTTAAAGACATCCTACAAATTCTATAATCAGTGCCAAACTGCATGTAATATGTCAATGAAAAAGTATAGCACTTAAGATATGAATTAGTTTAACCTAGCACAGAACAATATAGAGGCAGAAACCTGCACATATTTGACAAAAATCACACAGTTTTGGTCCAATACTTTTGGACCAATCTTTTGAACCCAACAAAAATTCTTCTCCGAAAGTTAACGTAGCTTATTTGTAGGAGTATAATATGAATACAGGCTGATAGGTATAGTATAGGTAGGTACTTCTAACACCAAGGAAGTCCTTATGAGAACGGAACCAGGCGGATGCTATCTGAAAACAAATATTTATGGTTATTGTTCAGTAAATAAATATTAGACGACAATCTTACGCAAATCGACCTAGCGCTAGTAAACTCAATAAGGCTGGTGTTAAGGGGTACTAGACGATGATATATTTAATAGATATAGATACTTAAATACATAGAAAACAGCTACGAATCACATTTTATTCCCCCGTAAGCAGCGAGCGTTTGATAATCTGTAGGTACTAATAAAGGGGAAAAGTCTGTGAGATTTTAAATTTGTCAGTTTGTATGTTTTGGATAATCTCCGGAAACACTTATCCGAATTCAAAAACTTTCTGGATGGTTATAGGCTTTTCATCCCGTGGGGTTTGCCTGCGTTATTTGCGGGCAAAGCCGCACGAGCAGTTAGTAGTATATATGATGGTATAGTGATGCTGCCTACGAAGCTGAAGGTCCTGGGTTCGAATCCCGGTAACGGAAAATACTTGTGTGATGCGATTTGTTTCTGAGTCTTGGATGTTTTCTATGTATTTAATTATTTATATCTACCCATAACACAAGCGGACACACGTACCGGAAGGCGCGGCGTGGGTAGGCCCCCCACAAGGTGGACTGATGACCTGGTAAAGGTCGCGGGAGTCCGCTGGATGCGGGTGGCGCAGGACCGGTCAATTTGGAACTCTCTGGGGGAGGCCTGTGTCCAGCAGTGGACGTCTTTCGGCTGATATGATGATGATAACACAAGCCTTATTGAGCTTACTACGGGACTAGTTCGATTTGTGTAAGATTGTCCACTAATATTTATTTTATTATTATATAATATTCGTATATAACAACTTACTCTGTTCAATCGACGCCAGACTCGGCGTCCTCGTTCTTAGTGCACAGATGGAAGGCCACAACCGGGATCGAGCCGAGCACCATGCAGGAGCCCATGCCGTAGAAACACCACGAGTAGCCGCCCGTCACGTCGCGGATCAGACCTGAGGGCGGGCAGTCATGTAGGAGCATGGACCTGAGGTACTCGGGACAAGCTATGGTAATAATAATACCACGTCCGAGCGAGATGGTAGCATACAAATCTCGAAAAGTGTGACAGAAAAAGAAATATCATTCGTTGTCCTCAGTGTTGGGCATTCAAGAATAAAATTATGAATAGAATAAGAATAACGCAAGAATAAAATAAAGTTGATTTATTCTTGCGTTATTCTTATTCAAATAATTTCGCCGTGAATAATTCACATGTGAGAAAATTGAATGAAGTTAACTTATACTTATTCAAATAAATCTAATGTTCCATGAATACGAATGTAGTTCGGATCGGATACATACTATAGCATATATAGTATCAATTGGTTTGTATGGACGAGTTCTATTCATTACACTTGGTGACGATGGTCTGATGATGGAGTCAGGAGGTGGATAGAGGAACTCCTCAATGGCTACTTGTAAACCTCTCGAATTTGGTCTCATTTGTTTTGTTTTGACGAGTTCTATACATTACACTTGGTGACGATGATCTGATGATGGAGTCAGGAGGTGGATAGAGGAACTCCTCAATGGCTACTTGTAAACCTCTCGAATTTGGTCTCATTTGTTTTGTTTTGACGAGTTCTATACATTACACTTGGTGACGATGGTCTGATGATGGAGTCAGGAGGTGGATAGAGGAACTCCTCAATGGCTACTTGTATACCCCTCGAGTTTGGTCTCATTTGTTTTGTTTTGACGAGTTCTATACATTACACTTGGTGACGATGGTCTGATGATGGAGTCAGGAGGTGGATAGAGGTACTCCTCAATGGCTACTTGTATACCCCACGAGTTTGGTCTCATTGGTTTTGTTTTGACGAGTTCTACACATTACACTTGGTGACGATGGTCTGATGATGGAGTCAGGAGGTGGATAGAGGAACTCCTCAATGGCTACTTGTATACCCCTCGAGTTTGGTCTCATTTGTTTTGTTTTGGCGAGTTCTATACATTTCACTTGGTGAGGATGGTCTGATGATGGAGTCAGGAGGTGCATAGAGGAACTCCTCAATGGCTACTTGTATACCCCTCGAGTTTGGTCTCATTTGTTTTGTTTTGACGAGTTCTACACATTACACTTGATGACGATGGTCTGATGATGGAGTCAGGAGGTGGATAGAGGAACTCCTCAATGACTACTTGTAAACCTCTCGAATTTGGTCTCATTTGTTTTGTTTTGACGAGTTCTATACATTACACTTGGTGACGATGGTCTGATGATGGAGTCAGGAGGTGGATAGAGGAACTCCTCAATGGCTACTTGTATACCCCTCGAGTTTGGTCTCATTTGTTTTGTTTTGACGAGTTCTACACATTACACTTGGTGACGATGATCTGATGATGGAGTCAGGAGGTGGATAGAGGAACTCCTCAATGGCTACTTGTAAACCTCTCGAATTTGGTCTCATTTGTTTTGTTTTGACGAGTTCTATACATTACACTTGGTGACGATGGTCTGATGATGGAGTCAGGAGGTGGATAGAGGAACTCCTCAATGGCTACTTGTATACCCCTCGAGTTTGGTCTCATTTGTTTTGTTTTGACGAGTTCTACACATTACACTTGGTGACGATGGTCTGATGATGGAATCAGGAGGCGGATAGTGGAACTCCTCAATGTCCGCCAGCAGCACGGGCACCAGCAGGAACCAGCAGCCCAGGCACAGGCCGTATGTAGAGTGTACCTGCGGTGGGCGGCACGGAGATGGCGGCGAGGCTCTGGAACATGCGCACGAGCCCGTACGACGAAGCGATGCGCGCCGTGCCGAACGAGTCCGCCAGCAGCACGGGCACCAGCAGGAACCAGCAGCCCAGGCACAGGCCGTATGTAGAGTGTACCTGCGGTGGGCGGCACGGAGATGGCGGCGAGGCTCTGGAACATGCGCACGAGCCCGTACGACGAAGCGATGCGCGCCGTGCCGAACGAGTCCGCCAGCAGCACGGGCACCAGCAGGAACCAGCAGCCCAGGCACAGGCCGTATGCGCCTGGAAACCAAAGGTCCATAGTTGATGTTTTGAACAAGGTGATTCCCTCAACGGGGCGCCTAAGAACAGTCCCACGTCGCATGGCACTTGCAGAGAAAAACCCGCGAGTCATAGGTCCGACACATTATGAGCGACTACCCCAAAAGAAACAAGTGAAACATCTGACTAAAAATTTAAGTCAACTGAGAACAATTTTTTCTTGGAAAATCCTCTATATTCGATAAATGAGTATTATGACATTACCAATTAGATTTATTATTTTGTATTGTATTGACATCTGAATTGTATCTATAATTTAAATATTGTTTGATGTAGTTTATTTCTAGTTTATTGACGACCCGAAAGGTGATCTTAGTTCATAATGCTGTATTGTTTATTAGTATGATAATTATGACATTGTTAAATATCTGACGATCACAATATAGATTCCTAGATATTGACTATGTGTAATTTTAAGTGCCATTGTATGAAATAAAAAAAATAAAAAATACGCTTGTGAAAGCTGTTTCTGGTGGTAAACAACTACTGTAGTCTATGGCCACTTGTCACTCTAGAGTAGTCTCAAGCGTTGCCGGGCTTTATTGATTTGATTGATTAATATAATCTATGATTTTTTTCGTTCGCTGGTTGCAATGGAGTTTTAATTGAAACTGATTAGTAAAAGATGGACTAACCTGATGCCACAGCAAGAGCCCACCACGAGGTCAGACTGGGCAATGTCAGGACAGCTGTGCCAGCGATCAGAATGCTGTAACATAGGAAACGATTATTGTTAGAGTCTGCGAGTCGTGTCCCTGGAAAATGGCGTCGAATTGGAAAAATAACGCATGCTGGTAACACGAAATGTATGGCGGCGTTGGGCGTCTCACAGACTGGCGCAGCCTGGCCGCGGCGGTCAATAGTAACTTGTCATTAGCTGTCAAATTTACTATTGACCGCCACCGCAGGCCGCTCCAGTGGGTTGCAGGCATAAGGCCTCTAGCAGACTGGCGCGGCCGGGCCGCGGCGGTCAATAGTAAACTTGTCCTTAGCTGTCAAATTTACTATGGACCGCCATCGCAGGCCGCGCCAGGTGTGATGTAGGCCTTACAGGTACAGTCACGAGCGTTAATTTGGGACCCATTTCCTTCAAATGTTGTTAGAACATTTACAATGCAATAAGGTCGAAAACTTCAGTTCAATAATAATTGTGAAGTATCAAGATGACACAATTAAATGTCTTATTGAATGGGCCCTTGAATTGATAACGTCTTTGCCAAAAGCTATCATTACAGTTTTCTAATTACGAACATGTGTCATTGTGTGTCAGTGTCAGACAAGAAAATTTATTGAAAACTGTCATTTTCACAAAATACTATTTTCAAATAACAAATATGGCCGGAGAAAAGACAGGGCCTCTAACACGGGTGACAATTAGTCGGAAAAAATCGGAAATGATCGTTTGACTCGTTCCGCCCGGTTGACGTCACTGAGCGGTTTCCCCTAGTCACGTATAGTAACGTAAGTTGTCAGCATGGCAAACATTGACACTCCTTTAAAATATTAGCTTTAAATGTCTTCAGTTTGCTATACGATATTCGCCTTAGGTGGGTCCCAAATTAACGCTCGTGACTGTACTTATAACTGACCGCTTATTTATTAGGTACAATTGTTTTTTTAGAACATAAACAAACATACATGCCAAAAAAAGAATTAAAAATTGTTGCCATATAAAGAATTTTCAAAATTTCTTGGGACATGACTCGCTTGACTGACTCTATTTTGTGAGTTTTAATAGTTCTCACACAGACAGGCCTTAGGCCTGCAACACACCGGCGCGGCCTGCGGTGGCGGACAATAGAACATTTGACAGCTAATGTCAAGTTTATTGTCCGCCGCGGCCAAGCCGCGCTAGTCGGTGAGAGGCCTTACACTTCACTGGGTTCTTATAATACCTACCTAGAGTCACAGACCCGAACTAACTCTGTCAAAATGTATACTATTTAATAGGTAAGTATATCTCGAACGCCGTCTCCCGTCCCCTGCTGCGTGTCATCTAATTAGGACAAAGAGACGGATAGTCTATCCCACGCGCGAGACAATTCGCACACGGTTTTGTGCTAGGTCTTTGATGGTCTGGGGAAAACTAAGATATAGGTACAGACAAAATGTACCTGAGGATATACGCCTTCCTGCGACAGAAGAGCTGCAGATCACAGAGCCAGCCCAGCCCCAGCCGCCCGCACAGGTCCAGCACCGCACTGATGGCCACCAGCCGACCTGGAACAAAATGTACCTGAGGATATACGCCTTCCTGCGACAGAAGAGCTGCAGATCACAGAGCCAGCCCAGCCCCAGCCGCCCGCACAGGTCCAGCACCGCACTGATGGCCACCAGCCGACCTGGAACAAAATGTACCTGAGGATATACGCCTTCCTGCGACAGAAGAGCTGCAGATCACAGAGCCAGCCCAGCCCCAGCCGCCCGCACAGGTCCAGCACCGCACTGATGGCCACCAGCCGACCTGGAACAAAATGTACCTGAGGATATACGCCTTCCTGCGACAGAAGAGCTGCAGATCACAGAGCCAGCCCAGCCCCAGCCGCCCGCACAGGTCCAGCACCGCACTGATGGCCACCAGCCGACCTGGAACAAAATGTACCTGAGGATATACGCCTTCCTGCGACAGAAGAGCTGCAGATCACAGAGCCAGCCCAGCCCCAGCCGCCCGCACAGGTCCAGCACCGCACTGATGGCCACCAGCCGACCTGGAACAAAATGTACCTGAGGATATACGCCTTCCTGCGACAGAAGAGCTGCAGATCACAGAGCCAGCCCAGCCCCAGCCGCCCGCACAGGTCCAGCACCGCACTGATGGCCACCAGCCGACCTGGAACAAAATGTACCTGAGGATATACGCCTTCCTGCGACAGAAGAGCTGCAGATCACAGAGCCAGCCCAGCCCCAGCCGCCCGCACAGGTCCAGCACCGCACTGATGGCCACCAGCCGACCTGGAACAAAATGTACCTGAGGATATACGCCTTCCTGCGACAGAAGAGCTGCAGATCACAGAGCCAGCCCAGCCCCAGCCGCCCGCACAGGTCCAGCACCGCACTGATGGCCACCAGCCGACCTGGAACAAAATGTACCTGAGGATATACGCCTTCCTGCGACAGAAGAGCTGCAGATCACAGAGCCAGCCCAGCCCTAGCCGCCCGCACAGGTCCAGCACCGCACTGATGGCCACCAGCCGACCTGGAACAAAATGTACCTGAGGATATACGCCTTCCTGCGACAGAAGAGCTGCAGATCACAGAGCCAGCCCAGCCCCAGCCGCCCGCACAGGTCCAGCACCGCACTGATGGCCACCAGCCGACCTGGAACAAAATGTACCTGAGGATATACGCCTTCCTGCGACAGAAGAGCTGCAGATCACAGAGCCAGCCCAGCCCCAGCCGCCCGCACAGGTCCAGCACCGCACTGATGGCCACCAGCCGACCTGGAACAAAATGTACCTGAGGATATACGCCTTCCTGCGACAGAAGAGCTGCAGATCACAGAGCCAGCCCAGCCCCAGCCGCCCGCACAGGTCCAGCACCGCACTGATGGCCACCAGCCGACCTGGAACAAAATGTACCTGAGGATATACGCCTTCCTGCGACAGAAGAGCTGCAGATCACAGAGCCAGCCCAGCCCCAGCCGCCCGCACAGGTCCAGCACCGCACTGATGGCCACCAGCCGACCTGGAACAAAATGTACCTGAGGATATACGCCTTCCTGCGACAGAAGAGCTGCAGATCACAGAGCCAGCCCAGCCCCAGCCGCCCGCACAGGTCCAGCACCGCACTGATGGCCACCAGCCGACCTGGAACAAAATGTACCTGAGGATATACGCCTTCCTGCGACAGAAGAGCTGCAGATCACAGAGCCAGCCCAGCCCCAGCCGCCCGCACAGGTCCAGCACCGCACTGATGGCCACCAGCCGACCTGGAATAAAATGTACCATGTACCATTTACAGTCGAAAACAAACAGCACACACAAAGTAGGAATGAAAATCCTTTAAAAATGGGCCTGCACTTTTAATTTCAAGAGCCAAGGATTTCCACAATCGAACAGATCGGAAAGTAAAGGAATTGTTGTCAAATTTAGAGTTTGATGGGGGAACACTGAGAAGCAACATAAGTACACAGACATCACTGTCTGTACTGTTTGTAATGTAACTCAAATTGCAGTGTTCATTTTTGTTTGCTGGGCGGCTAGAGGATGTACTTACCAGCGGCAGACTTGGTGTGTCCGGCGGTGACTGGCCGCGGGCAGAATAAAGCGCGGGGGATATTGGCGTCACGGGTGACATCGGCGTCACAGGTAACATAAGTGTCACGGGTGACATTGGCGTCACGCGTGACATCGGCGTCACGTGTGACATTGGCGTCACGTGTGACATTGGCATCACGTGTGACATTGGCGTCACGCGTGACATCGGCGTCACGTGTGACATTGGCGTCACGATTGACATCGGCGTCACGAGTGACATCGGCGTCACGGGTGACATCGGCGTCACTGGTGACATCGGCGTCACGGGTGACATCTGCGTCACGGGTGACATCGGCCTCACGTGTGACATAAGTGTCACGGGCGACATCGGCGTCAGGGGGACATCGACGTCACGGGTGACATCGGCGTCACGGGTGACATCGGCGTCACGGATGACATTGGGGTCAAGGGCGACAGCAGCTCAGCGACGGCTGTGTACTAACCGGCGGCGGACTTGGTGTGCCCGGCGGCGACGGTGGCCGCGGGCAGGTAGTAGAGCGCGTATGGCGAGCCACACGACATGAGGGCCACGGACGCGCACAGGAGCCCGAAGCGCCAGGACTTTAGGAGCGACACGTCCAGATATCTGGAAATTTCAACACAACATTACAGACCGATCAACTTTAAATATGGCGCCCGCAGAAATATTCTACTCTACCGTTTATGCAAGAATATGTACCTGGAAATCTTCTCAACGCAAGTTTTCTTCTTGACTTGAACTTTCTGCTCCTCAGGGTCCGCTTTGATGACAATAGGCTCTGGCAGCTTCGGGATCAGTCGCGGCAGCGGCGGTTTGATGTACAAGGATCTGGAGACAGAAAAACTATACGATGAAAACCGGGTAGGAAGGAAAGGCAAGGGAAACCCTCGATGTTTTCAGGGTAAGAGTGAACACTGAACAGGCATCTTCTGTGTGAGTCTGATTTTTATTGATTACTAGCTTCTTCCAGTGACTCCGTTCGCGTGGAACTCGTTTATATCGTCTCCATACAAACTTTCACCCCCCATATCGCCCCCTTAGGGGATGATTTCCGGGATAAAAACTATCCTATGTCCTACCCCAGAATTCAAACTTTATGTATACCAAATTTCATCTAAATCGGTTCAGTGGTTTAAGCGTGAAGAGGAAACAAACAGACAGACAGACATTCATATTTATTATATTAAGTATGGATATTAGGCCTTGTCTCAACTTTTCATCAGGTCAAAAAACGACAAAAGAAGATGACGTAATATTAGGGACAAGCCCATACCTGCTGAGCTTGCGTCGGCTGGCCTTGTAGACGCAGGTGCTGTCGGTGGAGAGGTCCTCCACGGAGTGCAGGATGGAGGACGAGCGGGTCGGCCGCAGCCGCAGCCGCGCCGCCTCTCGTGGCAGTCCTGGGAGACACACCAACCAAACCTTTAAACTAAGCGCCATTAGGCAGGCTAGCGTCTAGACGATATGAATACTATTTAACCAGGAGCCGTAGCATGGTTGGCCGTATCACGCGACAAGTGACAAGATAAGAGCGTCGTCTCATTCTATCGAACGGTGTCAGCCAGTGACGCACGCTCTATCCTATCACTTATGGCGTGACAAGGCCAACCGTGCTACGGCTACATGCCCCTATTTCACCAATTTGACAATTGTCACCTGACAACGACAATTCTCCGTACATTGCTGGTTCCACAAATAACCTAGCGACTATCTTAATTTCTAGAACAAGCAATGTATGGCGAATTGTCATTGTCAGGTGACAATTGTCAAGTTGGTGAAATAGGGGCCAGGTCTCTTTCATTTAGAATCCCTATTAGGTTGCGTATTTTACTGAGTCAAAGTCCCGTTGTTATAACGGCTCTTCGAACACACTGCTGACCATAGGGCTGGCTTGTTCCTCGGTCAAAGAATTGGCATCGCCATTCAGCGAGGAAACGTAGCCAGCCTTATGGGCACCCTACATACACCTACATAGACATACAATAACTAAATATCAAAGAAACAGTACCTATCATTTACAGTCGAAAACAAACAGAACACACAAAGTAGGAATGAAAAGTTACGGAAGAGAAAAATTGTACTCCTGTAAAAATGGGCCTGCACGTTTAATTTCAAGAGCCAAAGATTTCCACAGTCGAACTTCTGTTCGGAAAGTAAAGGAATTGTTGTCAAATTTAGAGTTTGATGGGGGAACACTGAGAAGCAACATAAGTACACAGACAGCACTGTCTGTACTGTTTGTAATGTAACTCAAATTTCAGTGTTCATTTTTGTTTGCTGGGCGGATATACTGACCAGCGGCAGGCTTGGTGTGTCCGGCGGTGACTGGACGCGGGCAGAATAAAGCGCGGGGGACATTGGTGTCACGGGTGACATCGGCGTCACGCGTGACATCGGAGTCACGGGTGACATCGGCGTCACGGGTAACATAAGTGTCACGGGTGACATCAGCGTCAGGGGGCATCGGCGTCACGGGTGACATCGGCGTCACGGGTGACATCGGCGTCACGGGTGACATCGGCGTCACGCGTCTTTACACACTTTACAACTTACTAACTTACTTTACTTTACTTTTTTTCATCAGTCCACCTTGCCACGCCACGCCGCGCCTTCCGGTACGTGGTCCTCACTCTCCTCAATACTCTCTATTAGTACAGTCAAGAGCAAAAGTTATCACTTTTGTACCTTATTCCATTGCGATAAGGTGAAAAATTTACCTTTGCTGTTGATTATACGATGAAGCAATCAGCACGGCTATCACAAGACGGCGCGCGAGCTCTCTCGATTTTTCTCGCGCTATCCGTCTCTCTCCTATTAGAAAACTTATAAAGAGAGATATAGTGCGAGAAAAATCGAGAGAGCTCGCACGCCGTCCTGTGATAGCCGTACAGGAGCTGATATAACTCACCTACAACGCCTAGAACATCCATGCCTTCTTCTTCAGAATCAGACATTTGTAGATGGTTTTGACGGGTCACCTGAAACATGTATTTACTTTTCATCACACTTGCTCGTCAATGGCGTTATTACTTGCGAGCGTATAGAGCAGTTATAGCCGTTTTACCTCCCACGGGCTGTTAAGTTTAGTTTTAAAATATAGAACCTTCTGATTGGCTTAAGCAAATCTGGTTGCTGTGTGATTGGTTGAAAAAAAAATCTAGTTGGTCAAGTCGCCCCGCCCCGCAAGAATACTGCTCTGTGATTGGTTGAAATATTGAGCTGCGCGCTCCACTAGCACTGATCTGGAAGTGAAGTTGTCAATTTTTGATTGGTGCGGCTGTATGCAACTTAGATTTTTCTGTCTTTTGTAGTTATTTATTTCCTCGCAAATGTGATGAAAAACATTGTGTATAACACGGGCGTAAGAATATTGCAAACTCGAGTCTGATACACTCTCGTTAGCAATATTCCACTTACGCCCCTCGTTAAACAATGTACTATTGCGTCCGCGTAAAGTAGCGCAATAATTATTTACGAAAAGTATATTTTCTTTTACATGTGTACAAAGCGCGTGAATTTAAAGCGTTATGTATGGGTCAATCAACTATTTCTTGTTGTTATTCTATCCCGTTAGCCAGAAGACAAGATAACGGTTTCTTAGAACATAACAAGAAAACCTGACATTTGGTAAATTAAAACCCATAAAAATCGCAGTTTTAAAAAGTGACTCAGGAGACGTAACCATGGCAACTAGTGACAGAAAAAAGTTGATTTACCCATATGTATTTCATTGTAATAATATATCCTTTCCCTCCGCGGTGTAAAATAGCCAGATTTCCATATTTGATTTCCTTTAATTAACTAGGAAGCTACGTTTCGTGGGGGCCAAAATTATAAAGAAATGTGGATCGAATCCATGGACTACCACTTTAGCCTAGTTGATAGCATGGAAGGTAGTTAGAACGGACACCAGAAAACTATTGACTTAGTTCATTCCTATGGTACACTTGCTTTAGGTAGCTCAAGTTCCTTAGGTGCCTTCAAATGCTTTAAGAACATACCGCCATATGTCGCAATAGGAGCCCGCTTACACACACACACACACACACACACACACACACACACACACACACACACACACACACACACACACACAGTCACATACACTCACTCGCAGGTAGAGCTCAGCCTAGTTTGGCGTCTGACGAATATAATGTTTATACGAGTAATATAGGTGTATTTTTGTAAGTACATCATTTAATGACATGGATCCTGTAGAAGACAACGCTGGCTGTAAAGCTTAGAATCAGGGTCCATTTCGTGCCAAGGCCTACACCATCTTATTTTTTTTTATATTTCGTGTGTTTTTTTGGCATGAATAAATGCTTGAGTTTATTAGTTTCGTCTCACGTAATCTCACCTCCATGATCCTCGGGTGCATGATTTCCGTAAACATGTCATTCCGTTTGGCCTCCTCAGTCAGCAGAGCATTCTTGTGGTTTTCAGCGTCTGGCTGGAACAGGGCTTGCAGGCGGTTGTCCTTGGGTTCCGTTTTACCTATACGAAGATAAAATTAAACGATTAATTTGAAGTCGTTTTCGTTAGGAACTACTGAGTTTAGTGATCTATGGCTAAGTAGTTGGTTTCAAAATAGTCACTTGCTTCAGCTTGTTCACTTTCTAGATTAAGTGGAAATTATTATATTTCATCATCATCATCATCATCATATCAGCCGAAAGACGTCCACTGCTGGACATAGGCCTCCCCCAGAGAGTTCCAAATTGACCGGTCCTGAGCCACCCGCATCCAGCGGACTCCCGCTATATAAGTCCCGTTATATTTAAATTGTAATTATTTTTGATTAGATTATGATTTGATTTCCTTATTAGAGTTTCGTACCTCAGAAGAAAACAAGTGAAACCAAAGGAATTTTCAAAATACCCGACTGCTTTTTGACAAATATTATAGCCTATGTCACTCCCACGATTAAGAGGAATCCAACGACACCTCATACATCAAAATCCATCAAGCCGTTTAGGCTACAGGAGGCCACAAAGAAACATACATACATACTTACATACATTCGAAAAACATTACCCTCCTCCTTTGGCAGTCGGGTAAAGAGGAACCTTTATTAGCATCACTTTGTTGTCCGTCTGTCTGTCAAGACCCTTTATCTCGGGAACACATGGAGGTAATCTCTTGTATGAGGATCGATAGTATCAACGATTCTGAGTACTTAAGAAGAACTCAATCGAATTCTGAAAAAAAAAAGATCATGTACACTTTTTTTTTAAACGCTCAGCTAACTCACCTTCCTGTATATCTGTAAGCAGCGTGGTGTTCTCGGTAGTCGTGGTGGTAGGGGTGGCGCGTTGCTTCACGCAGGGCGGGTCGCGGTACAGCGTGGCCGACACGCACACGTGCAGCATGCCGCCGCCTGGAACGTATCGGTTAGTGAGGATGCCATTCGGACTGAATATAGCACCATTCACATGGGTCTTTAACTGGAAGATTTTGTTCACAAAACCTGGGTTGTGGTTTGTATATGAATGTCATGCCCTTGCCAGACAAATAATGAATCACTTTGGTAACGGCTACCCGCAACCAAAGGAATTCAAGGTGCTCCCACGAAGATGCATCATCCGCTTTGTGGAAATGATGGAGCGAGCTTGGGAGTAGCTATAAAGGGGAGGGCAAATGCACAAAAGATCCCACTGGGTCGAAGTGTATCCGAAAGGGCCCTCAACTAGATAAGATAAGATAAGTTATAAAAGTCCAGTCTATACTACACTACGCTACACTATAAGGTAAACGTACCAATGTTCTCTCCTTCAGCTTGGGCCAAAATTCTGTCGTATGTCCGTTTGTCCAGCTGTTTTCCTCTACAAGTCGCTTTTCTCAACCGATTCTCGAGAAATTTTGTGAGCAGGTTCAATTATATAGATTTTTTTATAAATTCAAAATTTCCTAAAAAAAAGTTTTTTAAAACGCCGGCTTGGCTTACAGAGCCACTAGTTTTAAACAGGATACATTTAGAGCACCAATAGGGGTGTAAACACTAAATGAAATAACCAATAATGTTGTATTTTCTCGAAAAAGGATTAAAAATGTAGTCAAATGAAGAAAAGAGCAACGCAAGAAGTTAAATAATCACAAAGTTACAAGTGTCCAAAGTTTTAAGAGGGGGGTTTCATGTGAAACGATTGTCATTCACTATGACGCTCGATGGTCGTGACGTCACGATCTACGAGCGTTTTCTCTCTCTAACAAGCAACGTTAAAACGGTTGCAGCTTCGTAATTTTTTGAGATATTTGAATGGGATTTTCGTCATTAGGCATATTTTTTTGCCTTCTTTCTTTTGAAGTTATAATAAACTAGCTTCCATCCGCGACTTTGTCTGCGTGGATCTGGGATAAAAACTATCCTATACTTTAATCCAGGCTATAAACTATCTTCGTGCAAAATTTCATCCAAATCGGTTGAGCCGTTTAAGCGTGATTGAGTAACAAACATACAAACATCTAAACATCCAAACTTTCGCATTTATAATATTAGTAGGATTTAGAGTCTACACCCCTATTAGGCGTGTATTCCACTGGTGTCAACACTCACCCAAAAGCAACACAGTCCCATGTAGTCCATACATGCCGACCAGCTTCTCGATGAGCATGGGAAACACGAAGCTGCCGGCAGCAGTCCCGCTCACGCATATACCGTTGGCCAATGCTCTGGAAAGAGAGAAAGGATACGATCAGTGTATGTAACTACAACATGCCTCAAGGCAGAATATATTAAGGGTCAATAATATAGCTATACCTACTTATAACATCTGCTGTACCATATGTTCTCGTGAATAAACTTTCATTCATTCATTCATTCATTCATTCATGTTTCTCTTACGTATTACACTAACACATTGATAAATTAAAATTCAAAGAGTCCCAAATCCGCACTGGACCAGCGTGGGGACTACTGCCCGTTCCCTCTCATTCACGAGAGGAGGCCTGTGCCCAGCAGTGGGACGTATATAGGCTGATGATGATGACATTGATAAACATAGTTCTCGTACTACTTATAGGTATTTATCCAGAAAAAGCTGCCCGCGCGGCTTCGCCCGCGTATTGCAAAAAACGCAGGCAGACTCGCGGGATCAAATATAGCCTGTAACCATTCAGAAAGTCCATTCTACCCGCAGGTGAAAGAATTTTTGAAATCGGATAAACGGTCCCGGAGAGTACCCGTTACATACAAACTTACAAAGCTGTCTCACGGACTTTTCCTCTACATAATATTATAAGCATAAATTATCAACACAATCAAGATTGAAGTTCGAGATGGGATGGCAGCCTCTTGCGCCAAAAACAGTCAAGGCATTTCAATAGGTGAAGTTGGTTGCCGGGGCCGGTAGGTTTGTACTTGTAGCGGCGCGACCAAATCACGGAGTGAGCCTCCCCCGCCCCGGGCTTCTATAGGGCACCACCGGGAATAGTGCTAGGAGGAAATCTGCTGTTACCTGTGCTTGTCGAAGTACTGTGAGACGATGACAATGCCCGGCGTGGTGGACAGACCACCGCCGATGCCTGGAAATATATAATATTTATGTTTTGCTTATTCTGCATTGGCTTGCGAGACGGATTGAAAATAGGGGTGTAGATACTAAATATAATTTACTTTAAAAACAAAGTTTTAACCGACTTCAGTTTAGTACTCCGCCAAGCCACATGAACATTTTCTTTCCACTTTACCACATGGACTGCTTTCCGAGAGTAAATACGTTGATTATTACAGACGACAACCATATCACTGTATGTGGGCCGATAATATTTGAGGAGTTCCGTCGATTTGGCACACTTGACATTTAGGACTTCATTAGTTGCTATTTCAACGGAGCCATATAAGATTCAGTAACGTACTTTTACAGTTTTAAGTACGAGTTTTAAGTATGTCCTATTCTGATATATAAGGTACATCACTGGAAAGTTTCATATAAATTCGTCCAGTAGTTTTTGAGATTAGAACGTACATCCATCCATCCATACATCCAAACTTTCACGTTTATAATATTAGTAGGAAGTAGGATAAGCCCAAAGCTTCGTGGAGTGATCTGAGACTTACCAGTCAGAACGCCGAAGCTAAGCTTGCTACTCAGAGATCGGACTGGCGAACTGCTGTCAATACCGGTATCAATGACTTTGAACGCACCGTCTCGAAGATCTGGACGCCAAACGCCAGTTCCGCAAAACTCGGCCCCAGCTTATAACTCTAGTGGACAGCTTCACTGTGCCTCTTGCGGTCGTACGTTCAAAACCAAATTTGGTTTTGCAAGTCACACTCGAGCCCATGCACGTAAAGTTTCCCAACCTTAGATAATAATTTTTGTCAGGATGTCGCCGTCGACGAATACGTCTGGGAGGACTTCATCATCATAGGATGTAGGATAAGCCCAAAGATTCGTGGAGTGATCTGATACTTACCAGTCAGAACGCCGAAGCTAAGCTACTTGCTACTCAGAGATCGGACTGGCGAACTGCTGTCAATACCGGTATCAATGACTTTGAACGCACCATCTCGAAGATCTGGACGCCAAACGCTAGTTCTGTAAAACTCGGCCCAAGCCCTCCTACCACTACACTTATAACTCTAGTGGACAGCTTCACTGTGCCTCTTGCGGTCGTACGTGCAAAACCAAATTTGGTTTTGCAAGTCACACTCGAGCCCATGCATTTAAAGTTTCCCAACCTTAGATAATAATTTTTGTCAGGATGTCGCCGTCGACGAATACGTCTGGGAGGACATCATCATCATAGGATAAGCCCAAAGATTCGTGGAGTGATCTGAGGCTTACCAGTGAGAACGCCGAAGCTAAGCAGCAGGTGCAGCAGCCCGGTGCTGAAGTAGGACAGCGCCAGGCCCGTCGCGCAGAACAGCCCGCCGGTGAACACCACCAGCCGGCACGAGTACTTCTCGCACAGCGCCGACGACAGCGGAGCTGGAACGATTGCAGTTCAAGAGGCCAATAGAAAGAAAGAATAGTACATTTCGATGTTAAGCCGCGCCGCTACAAGTACATGCCTACCGGCTTGTAGCGGCGCGGCGATATCACGGAGTGGGCCGCCCCTGGCAGTAGGCCTATAACGCAGTAGGAAGCAATAGTTATTTGTGTCACAAGGGAGCAAAATAGTATATTTACGGCGAGGGCGGTGTATTGAATCCTGAATGTAGCGAGGGATCCTACAATAGAATCCTGAGCGTAGCGAGGGATTCTAACGTAGGATCCTGAGCGTAGTGAGGGATTCAAGTGTTAACGCCCAAGACGAAAATAATTTTGCTCCTGAGTGACACATGTAACTTTTCACACCGATTATGAGGAAAATTTAAATAAAATGCTTTAAAAATAATGAAAGTTAAAACTTGAAATGTTCGTTTTTAATCGTTTGCGTTGAAATTACAATCAATTATTTTATTAAGATCTGTGTTCAATTGGCACATTGCGTAAGTGCTAGTTACATGCCAATGAATAAATTAAAAAAGTAGCTTGAACAGAAAAGTGGCATTTTGCTCCCTCTCGTCGGGGACCAAAACTTACTTTTCTGAATGAGAGGTGTGAAAACTATATTTTCAAGAGGAAAAGCATTTTGATTGTTAGATGTTCCCAAACTTCATTGTTTCAATTCCCTTGATTTATTTATCAGACTGATGGTCTAAGTCAAAACTCGGACCATCAGATTAGGACAACATTATCTTACGGGGTATACACCAATGAAAGTGAAAGAAGCAAGATTGTAGCAAGTGGAAATCCGTGTTCTCTGTCTATCCCTCCGGGGAACGGGCGTGAATTGTCTCACCTAAAGCCAAACACAATGTGGACAACGCAGCCGGTATCCAAGAAGCCACAGACTCGGAGCTATCCGGGAAGGTCTCCATGATCTCCACATAAAGCACCCCGTAGGACTTGAACAGCCCAGCCACCCAGAACTGCACCATGAAGGCTCCGAACACCACCACCCAGCCGTAGCCGCCGTCAGGGGGAGACGTGCTGGAATGGAACACATAATGGTAAATATTGGAAGAGGTAGGTATGACTGATACTAACTAATATGGCCGACTTATAAAGCTGTCATTGGAATTGGAATTTTGTACCTTACATAGTAGTGCTTACTTGCTACTTGCGGGTACAAATGGGGTTGGGGGATGTATAAATATGTCACTGCGCACAGGTTTTTATGACGGGTTTCTAGACTCACTCAAGTGGGGTGTCGGTGCGGAGCCTCCTCGAGGCGGCGAGCAGCGGGCGCGCCGTCACCGAGGAGAGCGTCAGCAGGGAGTCCTCCTCCTGCTCGGTGGGGGACATCGCGGACAGGTATGCGCCCACTTGCTGTAAACGCAAACACACAATCATTCGTTGGAAGTCCCCTGCAAGACAAAAAGGCCTCAAGGGTTTCCAACATGATCGATCTTGTGATGCCAACCCACGTTTTCCGTGGCCGTGACGTGACTAATTAGATCGGCCCCACAACGCTACGTCCTAAATAAATTCGGCGTACATAAATGCGACACAGATTGATTACTTTATTAGGCAACCGTCCATTGTGTCACCCAATAGCCCAGCCATTAGTCCGTCATCTTCACCCAATAGCCCAGCCATTAGTCCGTCATCTTCACCCAATAACCCGGTTCATTTAAGATTCCATCAACCAGCAATAGTCCCTGTACACCCTGGCCAGAAATTCAAAGTCAAAGTCAAAGTGATTTATTCTTCAATTTAGGCATATTACATGCACCTATGAATGTCGATAAACTACCACCGGTTCGGAAAGTAAACCTCTGCCTCGAGAAGAACCGGCGTAAAAAACTCGGCGAGGTGTAATTTTTTCAAAACAGTATACAATATATCATTTCAGTATCAGAGTATTATAAAATTTTGAAATTACATTGCTACAGTAGAAAGCCTATTTATTTTGCGATAGATTTCTAGTGCAGGATTTTATCGCTGCCAAATATCCCTATCCATGATGTAGTCGTTTATCTTATAATATAATATGCTTTTGAAATAAGTGTCCGTTTTAAGACAGATTTGAATTTAGAGTCAGTAAGTTCGGTAATGTGTTTTGGAATTTTATTGTAGAATTTTATATAATTTCCCAAGAACGACTTTTTCGCTTTTACTAGCCTGTAAAAAGTTGTTTTGAGCTACCCTGCGCTTCTGGTAACCTTGGGCCTATCAGTGTTCGTTGGGTAATTTATATTCGGACAAACGATACAGTTGGGAATAGTTATTTTCTCAAACATGCAATGAAATGTCGTCATTACGTGCGTTACAACAGGCTTCAAAGTATTATGTTTCGGGCGGAACAACCCGAGAGAACTGTAAAGGAATTTCTTACAAAATTGAAGGCCTAGGCCGAGAAGTAATTTATATTTTATTTTAATGTAAACATGGCGTCTGTGTTCAAGAACAGGCTAAACAGCTGAATTATATATTTTTTGAGTGGTGTATTTTTTTTTCATTGCATATGTTTGAGAACAGCACTATACATATAGTACAGTCATTATAGATTTTGACCCGTGAATAATTAGTTCTTGGATTTTTTTTTTGTAGGTCCCCCGGGGGGGTCACTGGGAGTGTAAATTAAAAAAGTAGACTGAATCAGGCTGGTGCGTATATTCGAAAAATGGTTTTTTTTTTAAAAAAAAACGGTTTTTCTTGAATAACTCAGCCATTTTTGAATTTACAGTAAAACCGTGAATACAAAAATTGTGGGAAATTTGATTCTCTACAAGTTTGGTCCTTACAATTTTTCTTCTAGGATCGATATTTTGGAAAATAAACCTGAAAAACGCGACCAATTCAAAATATTATCATTATATCCTATGTTCCACGCTTTACGGCATGAATGAAAAGAAACAAAGTTGTAGAGAATCAAATTCTGAATAATTTTGGTTTTTTTTTCAGAATTTGATTCTCTACAACTTTGTTTCTCTTCATTTATGCCGTAAAACGTGGAACATAGGAGATAATGATAATATTTTGAATTTGACGCGTTTTTCAGGTTTAATTAGCAAAATTTCGATTTTGGGGGGGAAAAAGGTGGGAAGCAAAATTGTTCAAAATTTGATTCTCTACAACTTTGTTTCTCTTCATTCATGCCGTTAAACGTGGAACATAGTAGATAATGATAATATTTTGAATTTGTCGCGTTTTTCAGGTTTAATTTCCAAAATATCGATTTTGGGGGAAAAAAGGTGGGAACCAAAATTGTTCAGAATTTTATTTTGTACATCTTTGTTTCCCTTCATTCATGCCGTAAAACGTGGAACGGAACATAGGAGATAATGATAATATCTTGAATTTGTCGCGTTTTTCAGGTTTAATTTCCAAAATATCGATCCTAGAAGGAAAATTGTAAGGACCAAACTTGTAGAGAATAAAATTTCCTACAATTTTTGTTCTCACGGTTTTACTGTAAATTCAAAAATGGCCGAGTTATTCAAGAAAAACCGTTTTTTTTGGAAAAAACCATTTTTCGAATATACGCACCAGCCTGATTCAGTCTACTTTTTGAATTTACACTCCCAGTGACCCCCCCCGAGGGACCTACGAAAAAAGAATCCAAGAACTAATTATTCACGGGTAGGGTCGGTTGTTTGGATATAATGACTGTACTAATAGAGGAGTTCCCGTGTTTAGGTTGAACCATATAAAGGTGCACTTTCAGAGCAAGTTCATTGTAAATTAAATTTTGTGTTTGCGATAGGTAGCCGTGGAAGTGAAAGTCTACCAAAATCACATTATAGGACCAAAAATCTATAATTCAAGACCCAGTCAAATTGCTAATTTAGACAACGGACTTTCATTTAACAGAGTTAAAAAAATGGCTTTTACAGAATGCCTTTTACGAGGTTTCTGAATTCCACGAGTTGAATGTTAATGTTAATACAAGAAATTAGCTGATGATTAACTAGTTAAAATTATCAAATTGTGACATTTAAATTTTATTTCTTCAATTATATACCACACAATTTATTATACTTATTTAAGAACTAAGGAATGAAATTATATAATTTCATCATCATCATCATCATATCAGCCAAAAGACGTCCACTGCTGGACAAAGGCCTCCCCCAGAGAGTGCCAAATTGACCGGTCCTGCGCCTTGTGGGGGGCCTACCCACGCCGCGCCTTCCGGTACGTGGTCGCCACTCGAGAACCTTTCCGCCCCAACGGCCATCGGTTCTACGCCCACTGCCACTTAAGTTTATCATATAATAACTTATATATAATCATATAATAACTGTAATATATTGACATGTAATCTTTTAAAGTATTATCAATAAATGAGTATGAGTGAGATAAATACGAACGAGACTTACAGTGGCTAGCGGGAGCTCGAGCATGAGGCTGTGAGGCCGCTCCCTCTGCTCAGGCGGCGCTGACTGCACCGACAGCAGCGAGCCCGCTTTGTCAGGAGACAGGCTTGCCTGTGACACAAATAATGCTAGTTATCGTCCTCCTTGTTAAAGGATCTAATAGGCCCGTGGAGTTATTTTAATAAGTATCCATAGGTCGCTGGTTCATATCCGGCTCGAAGGACCATGTTAAATGATCTAATAGGCCCGAGGAGTTATTTTAATAAGTATCCATAGGTCGCTGGTTCATATCCGGCTCGAAGGACCCTGTTAAAGAATGTAATAGGCCCGTGGAGTTATTTTAATAAGTATCCATAGGTCGCTGGTTCATATCCGGCTCAAAGGACCATGTTAAAGGATCTAATAGGCCCGTGGAGTTATTTCAATTAATAAAATATGGACTCGACGTGTGTGCAGCTATGTATTTCGAAGAAGAGAAGAAAACAATTAAGGACCATATTATTGCCATATAAAAACATACATTAATGTTGCTATATACATAATCAAGATCGCAACACTCCTTATCCAGCCGCCAGCTCTTCGGTCACCAGTTACATCAACCAGACGTTTCGCGATTTCCGCAAATAACTTATGCACAATGGGACCCTAGTTAGAATAGGTTGAACGACGACATACGTCTCTAAGTGTAAGGCCTGAGTGGACGCTCCGCCGTGAGCGGGGCGTGCAGCGTCCATATAAAACAAATGCAATTTATATGGACGCCACACGCCCCGCTCACAGCGGAGCGTCCACTCAGGCCTTACACTGATAGCTTGATTTTTTTAATGTTATATTTTAATTATAATCCATAGAAACAGAAGCCAGTTTCCGACCTAAAAAAGGCGGAATCCATTGTGTAATAAAATGTTTAATGCTATACCAGGATGCCATTTTAAAATAAGTTTCTGTCAAAATGTCATTTGTGGTAACAAGCTTTTATTACCGACTGTACTTTTTTGTATACCGTCATCAACTACTCGTTGAGCGAGCCCAAACTCAACGGGGTTACGTCTGTTAAGTCCTGAATTCCCATGGCCACCCTCTGTCTCCATCATCAGATCAGCTCGATGGTACCATAATATTGAGTTGTCATCCAAACTATACCTTTACCCAAAATTTCAGCTTAATCGGTTGAAGATATCTGCTTCAAAATTTTGAAAGTTGCAAGATTCCACCCGAACAAACATAGTTACATACATACATACATAGTTAATATTTTTTTTTTTCGTAAATTCTTTTTTGGAACTAATTACTTTATTATTAAAAGTGAATACTTTGGTTAGTTATTGTTAGTTAGTTAGTTAATATTAGTTACATACATTGCAAGTTAAATAAAAGCTTGTAATAAGAACCAAACTACGTTTGCATGGATAGTCGACTTGAGTGACTTGAAACATCAAGTATCATTGATATAAACTTGACAGTTAATGTCAAGTTTACTATTGACCGCCACCGCAGGCCGCGCCAGCGTGATTCAGGCTTCATGGTTGATCTCACCTCGACGATGGCATCGGTGGGCAGGTCGATTGAGCAGGATATGGGCGCGACAGGCGTTGGTGCCGAGGTGCCCAGAATTTGGGAGTCCATCTTGGACAGCTCCTGTCAACAAAATAATTGTGTAGTTAAAAACTGCGACCAAGGATATAATGCGTGCGTGGTAGCGGCAACAGCCAGCCTGCTGAGGAGGAGCTAATGATTATAGTAATTCAAGTATATAACGACCGAGCGAGGCAAATAAACCATTACCCGCCCATATTAACGCATTCAAGGCGCCGTAGCAGCGTTTTTCCACTCTGTAGCGGAAATCGCACGTAGAGGCATATAACTATACCTACCTAGATATTTTTCTAGCACGAACGACTTATTGTAAGTGATTGACAAAATAAAAACATCGACAGTCCTGTTATCGATAAGTACCACATCAACGTCATAGAGGTAAATAAATACAAATATATATAGGGTAATAGGGTGCGTTAAAAATTGATAATAATAACAAAACTATCAATTTATTTATATTTTAAATACTTCAGAAAACAATTTGCAATACTTTCGTAACTTTCTTTCTTCGTGTCACTGAATTAATTATCCCCGAAGTCACTCCATAACACACACACACACACACACACACACACACACACACACACACACACACACACACACACACACACACACACACACACACACACACACACACACCGAAATTGTCTTTCAAATCGACGCAGAATGTCACATGTAGTTTTTCCCAAACTCATTTTTGGTCCCAAAACAAATCTGGGTCTCTGTATATGGTTACAGTGTAGGTGCACGCGGCGTCTAGGTAGGTAGCCAGTATATGTCTGTGGTTGTATGTACGTATTGTCGTTGAAGTAGTATGTACTTATCGATAACATCATTGTCGATATTTTTATTGTGGCAAGCACTAGACAAATGTTGTTCCTGCTAGAAAAATATCTAGGTATACATATAACTCATATGTTGAGTCACTGGCCTTGAATGGGTTATGGTGGCAACCTATAACTCCTCTGTATATATCTATACTCTAGGGTGGACTGCCATGCTCAGACGTGGGGATGCGGCTTCTATTGTCAAGAAGCTACTTATCGAGCGAGGCCTTCGCTGAAAATCAATATCGGCGTCATCACACGGTCATTGCCTGTGTCTGACTTTGATATCGTGGCTATTTATAACATCACAAATCAATAAAGAGTCGGCCAGACAAAGAATGTATCACTTTGGTAACGGCTATCCGCAACCAAAGGATATTCAAGGTGCTCCCGCTGAGCTGCATCATCCGTTTTGTGGAAATGATGGAGCGAGCTTGGGAGTAGCTATAAAGGGGAGGGCATATGCACAAAAGATCCCACTGGGTCGAAGTGTATCCGAAAGGGCCCTCAACTAGATAAGATAATAAAGAGTCGGCGATGCCGCGATGCGCTTATGACCATTCTAGTGTCGCAAGCGTCCGTAGGCTATGTGTCCGTTTTCCATAAAGTACAGTCGAGGTCAAAGATATCTATAAATTGAGTGTTACAAAAATATCTTTACATTTAAATAAGTTTACACACTACATGACGAAAACATACTTACAACGCACATGACAGTTTAATCTTATCACTTACTCGTAATGCGCCAAAGTTCTGTTTACCATCTGTCTTCCATAGAAACATTTACACACATTGTGACATAATAGGTTTACATTCATCATCATTATCATCATATCAGCCCAAAGACGTCCACTGCTGGACATAGGCCTCCCCCCAAAGAGTGCCATAATGACCGATCCTGCGCCGCCCGCATCCAGCAGACTCCAGCGACCTTTACCAGGTAATCAGTCCACCTTGTGGGGGGCCTACCCACGCTGCGCCTTCCGGTACGTGATCGCCACTCAAGAACCTTTCCGCCTTTCCGGCTTTACATTGCATGTTACAAAATAAGATTTCCTGTCAATGTGCCCTGGTATGAATTTCATATTATTAATATCATCATAAGTCGCGGGCGGACGCACAGTTGAATATAAATAAATAAATAATAATAATAAATATTAGGGGACATTCTTACGCAAATCGAACTAGCCCTATAGTAAGCTCAATAAGGCTTGTGTTATAGGAACTAGACGAATATGTAATAGATATATAGAAAACATCCAAGACTCAGAAACAAACGTTCATGCTCATCACACAAATATTTGCCGTTACCAGGACTTAAACCCAGGACCTTCAGCGTCGTAGGCAGCGTCACTACCCACTAGGCTAACCGGTCGTCCAAAAAATAAAGAAAGAAATAAAAGAAGAATATAAAGTTACCAATTAAATACAAGTTCAGTTCACGTCTTGCTGCCCCGATCAATACTGCACTGTCATCGTGATTCACCGTCCTGGTACTGGGGAGCACGGATCAATATCAAACCGTGGGTATAAAATACTATCTACCATAAAAATTATAACCGCTTACGTCGACAAATAGAAATGACGGCATGTCGTGATGTTTCACATTTCAAATTACGACCAATTGTGCAATAAATTTAATTTGCAGCGGATTGGATTAATGTTTTCAAAACATCTGTTAACTTGGGAATTAGGTAGTAGGTAGTTTGAATTTACGTAAAGTTTATTTAAATTGTGCGTGACTCATTACAATCGATTTTTTATCTAGACCCGCTGTTCAAGCCAAGAACCGGGTACGTCCTAAGACAAAGAAATTTTTCTTGGTCTAAGGACTAAGGGGTAGGTACATCACATCATAATTTAGGTACTTACTTTAAAAACAAAGTTTAAACCGACTTCAAATCAATACCCTAAAGTGTGCCCATACAATTTGAAGATGTCCATGGATTTCTCCAGGATTCCATCATCAGATCCAGGTCTGATGCCCATGGGACCACCTGGGAAGGATACCCTTTAACAAAAAAAACCGGCCAAGTGCGAGTCGGACTCGCGCACCGAGGGTTCCGTACAAACCTGCAGGTATTATAGACCTGAGTATTTTACATGAATTTCAATTTAATACCTCTACGCGTTCCTGAGAAAAAGGGTCTTGACAGACGAACGGACGGACAGACGGACAACAAACGATCCTATAAGGGTTCCGTTTTTTTCCTTTCGAGGTACGGAACCCTAAAAAGAGATAGATAGGAAACTAGGCACTTGCTTAGTTAATGAATGAAAACTGTTGCATAACACAAAATTACTCAGGGTCAATCCTTTGTGAACACACGCAGAGTTCAGCACGAGAGCACATGTAATCAGTCTAGACGAAATAATCACATGGCCCGACGTATTATACTTAATTACTGTCTTGAGGATTCATAAAAATACTAGCTTTCCGCCCGCGACTTCGTCCGCGTATAATATAATACGGTTCCTCACGTACTGTCGCGAATGATGGCAGACAATGGCGTCTTGATGACTGTCGTGACAATCACTTCGCGATGGCTCCACTTCTTTTGGTTGTTGGGAGTGTCGCGAATCATGATATGGAGATGATATCGCGATGACTTTAACTCGTGGTCGGATCGTGTAGTGCCGCCTTAAGAGATTATTTGCACTGGCAAGGTTATGATATATTTGTGACTATGGGTAGACTAAGGTTGTAGTCTTGGGATATTTAAGCGTGTGTTCCGTTGGAGGAGCCTCATTTGATGGTCTACCGTTGGCGAGTGTCGAAGAAGAAGTCTGAGGTGTTCTCGCCAAGGAGCTGGAGGCGGAGGACTACGCAGCCGGTGTCAGAAAGCTAAGTGTCTCAGTTTCTCAGCACTTTATTATTTCTTCTATTTGCTTTATTGTTCTACGATAAATGTGTTCTATAATTTACGTATTATACCAAGATGGTTCATATCATGAGAGTCATGATTTCTGCGTAATGATACTGATCTATGTCGCATGCTAACTGAGTGTCTCAATATCCTGATATCTCGTCTGTTCTTAATGTCTCAATTACGCTCATACTTACAGTAACTTTATAACTCGCTACCCAAACCATACTACCCCGATTTTGCCACCATTAGGGTGTTGAGTAGGTAAAGCTCTCTATTAATGATACTTCTTGATATTGACGGATGTAGGTTCCCTTAGCTTTATCCCTGATAGTCTTACACGGAGGTGAGACACTACCATGCCACCGTAGGATATGTTTATTACGTGGCATGATGGCTCTAAGGGATCCTAGTCTAACCCGGACGCGGGTGTGACCCCACCGTACCATCTCTGGTAAGGGCGAGGGCATGAGGCCCTCCACTATCGCTGGAGAGAAGGGCGAGGGCATAAGGCTTCCCACCATCGCTGGAGAGCATGGACACTGTTTTGGTACGGTGGCAGTGGAACGGGGGTAGTCGGGTGTCGTTCTGAAGCTGATACCATGCACGGGAGTTGGCCCGGTGGTGCATAGGTATAGTGCTGTAAGACCTGGTAAGCAGGCAGTTAGTTGCGCTGTAGCGACTGGCCGGCCACGTCCATGTTCCTCATAGGTTTGGTAAGGAGGACGACTCGAATGTAGAGGCAGCCTTGGCAGGCACCGATAGATTCGTGGAGAATAGCTTGATGGGAACTAGTTGGGCTTAGTAATACCTAATAACGAGACTGACTGACTTACTTATCGAGCCCATAAGGATGACCTCTTTATTGTGATGACGTAATATATTCTAGTTGCTAATATGAAGTCATCTCAGACTGCTACTTGAGACTACTTGTATATAATCCTTTGTTTGTGAGAGCGAGTTTAGTATAAGAGGAGGCTCATAGTTGCTCGGCCGATAGGCGAGAACATGAGGAAGTAGAAAGCACACACATGGTGTGTGGCCAACCTCCTATACCTAGCACAAGGGCTTGGTATCATGTAATTGAGACTGGTAGGGTGATTAATCTAATCACATGACATTGCTCAACTCCGTTTTGCTTGGTAGTTGGAACCCGCAGGTGCTGAGTTCTAAGACCTAAGCGACAGTGGTGTCATAAAAACCCTCTTACCCACAGGTGGGGCATGCGAGACTCCTTGTGTTGGATAGCGAAGCAGATATACGTAGACTGCGTTGGATGATTAAGGTAGGATTCAAATTATCCCTCCTTTGATCATATTTGAACTTTCGCGCCGCCCTCTAGTTTGCGCAGTCTAACCAGAGTATGTCATATACTGTAATATCACATATAGTGTAATGTGTTACATTCCTATATATGTGGCGAGAAAACGGGACACGTAGACATAGTTTTTAATTTACAAAGTGTTATTAAGTACCTATTTTCAATTAGAATTTTGGTCAAGTGCGAGTTAAATCATTTGGTCTTCATACAAAGTCTCATCCCCTTTTTCTTCCCTAAAAGGGATGAAATTTGACATAAATTATAGCCTATGTCCTATTCTGATACAGAAGGTACATAACTAAAAAGTTTCATATAAATTCGCTCAGCAGTTTTTGAGATTAAGTGGACATCCATCCATCCATCCAAACTTTCACGTTTATAATATTAGTAGGATTAGTAGGATTCGATAGTAGGATGAGTAGGTAGGTATGTATATCATATCATTTATTTTTGCATTGATACATATGTCAAATATAACCACACGGTGGACTGATGACCTGGTAAGATGATATTTCTTACTTTCAATACAAAGATTTCATGGTTTACTCTCAATTTAGCAACACTGCGTTATCGATTTTAACATGTGGAAACTACCCAATTGCGACAGGGTTCTACGGTGGTACGTGAATACATTTCCCTTAGGCTGGAAACAGTGCTCGACCGACGTGAGCGCGTATGGTCGGTCGCGCGTGTTTTGTATGGTCGCATACGCGCTGACGGTGAGCATCGGTCTGAACGCACAGTATGCTTTCTACAGCGATAGCTACGCCCGACCGAGCATACGCCTGGCCGTCGGTCGAGCACTGTTTCCAGCCTTACTGTACCTACTATAAAGTCACGCCGTGACGCCTAGAAGCTTCGAGACTTCCTAGAGTCGTTAAAGTCCGTGTTTGTTTGGGTAGTTGGCAATTTTCCGAGAAAGAAAGCATATTGATCGCAGGTGAGGTGAGTCATACTATATACATATGTACGAGTAGCTCTAGTATAAGTTATATCGATACATATACGTTTTCGAACGCGTTTGCGTTAAGTTTCAATTTGTATGGCAACGCGTAGTTCCTAATAATCCACCAAAGGCGCTATTCGCGTTGCCATACAAATTGTAACTAAACGCAAACGTGTTCGTAAACGTATATCTGTCGATAAAACGTATACTATAGCAGCAGTAGATGTCTACTTATTGTATACCCACAGATGTAGGTAGTCAACAGGGACGTTGACTATATGCCATTACATTACACAACTATGACTGTTTAATTAATATAAAATCTCAAAAAAAGAAATCTTACAAAAAGGCCAGGTCAAAAGTACCCTAAACCGACGAGCATGTATGAGAAATGTTATGAAGGTGAGTGAAGCGAAAGTGGTTTGTCAGGATCGTAGCAAATGGAGATCCGTGATCTCTGCCTACCCCTCTGGGAAAGAAGCGTGATTATATGTATGTATGTATGTATGTAAAATCTCAAATTATACCTCTCCCCGGACAAGTGCGAGTTCAATTCGCGTGGTGAGGGTTCCGTAAAATATTGAGAATTTTCCCGTTACTTTGATTACTCAAACTTCTTATAGGTTTTCCTGTAATCTTTAGGCAAGGAACTATTTTCCATATTTTTTTCAGAATTTTAAGCATAGTAGTTTCGGAGATAAGGGGCGGGGGAATGGTAATTTTCGTCTTTTTTCCTAAATTACTTCAAATCTGTTTTTGCTAAAATTATATAAAAAATATATCTAAGATGCTTACAACAACCCCTTTCATTTGATATGTCACACAATACAGTTTGCGAAACATTTTTTTTAATTTTCCAGTTTACCCCCCAAAAGTGGCCCCCTTGTTCAGAATTCATTAATTTACTTTACGCGTCCATCTTTGGGTCACCAATTTACATATGTTTACCAAATTTCAACTTAATCGGTCTAGTAGTTTTGGAGCAAATCGGCTGTGACAGACGGACAGAGAGACGCACGAGTGATCCTCTAAGGGTTCCTTTTTTTTCCTTTTGAGGAACGGAACCCTAAAAATGTCAGGATCCAGGATGATATTTGTGCCCTTGACTGTACGAGCGAAGCTGCTAGTGTATACATCTAGGTACCTACAGTCAAGGGTGAACGAATGCGACATAAATATCTGTACAGGACTCTATAATCAATGTCATAAAGGCGTGTACAGACATTTATGCCCTTAATTATGTACAGTAAGGGAAATGTATTCACGTACCACCGTAGAACCCTGTCTGTGTGACATACCACTCGAGTTTGAGTGACGGCGGCCTGTCAACTGCGACAGGGTTCTACAGTGGTACGTGAATACATTTCCCTTACTGTACGTATTCGTGCACTCTTGACTGTACTCCGATACTATGGTCCCGGTGACTGGGAATCGATTATTCCGTCTACGTCTGCGAGCGACGACCCCGGTATGTTACCTGCGAACCTTCTTTACACGAGATTCGGTCATCCATTTTCATTTGAGACTTAGCTGCCCGGGCCCCGCCTTCGTACGACAGATTTCCATCCGGCAGGTTAATTCTATGTGCAGGAGATTGAAAAAATTAAATAAGTTTCTGTCAAAAAAATCATTTTTTAGTGTTCCGTACGTCAAAAACGGAACCCTTATAGTATCACTCGTGCGTCTGTCTGTTCCGTCTGTCACAGCCGGTTTGCTCCGAAACTACTGGTCCGAGTGAGTTGAAATTTGGTGAACATATGTAAATTGGTGACCCAAAGATGGACGCGTAAAGTAAATTAATGAATTCTGAACAAGGGGGCCACTTTTCGGGGGTAAACTATTTTTTTTTTTTAATTTCGCAAACTGTATTGTTTGACATATCAAATGAAAGGGGTTGTTGTAAGCATCTCAGTTTTTTAAAAATAATTTTTGCAAAAACAGATTTGAAGTAATTTAGGAAAAAAGACGAAAATTGACCATTCCCCCCCTTATCTCCGAAACTACTAGGCTTAAAATTCTGAAAAAATATGGAAAATAGTTCCTTGCCTAAAGATGACAGGAAAACCTATAAGAAGTTTGAGTATTCAAAGTAACGGGAAAATTCTCATTATTTTACGGAACCCTCACCACGCGAGCTGAACTCGCACTTGTCCGGTTTTATTTTTGGTACAAGCTTTTATTGCCAACTGTACTTTTCTGTATACCGTCATCAACTATATACACATACATCTATGGACAGCGATACAATCGTCCCGGTGACTGGGAATCGATTCTTCCGTCTGCGAGCGACGACCCCGGTATGTTACCTACCTCCGAACTTTCTTTACACGAGATTCGGTAAAATACTCCCATTAGTAGGTAATTATTTACTTAAAACAGGGACAAGTGCGAGTTCAACTCGCGTGGTTCCGTGAAATTGCTATGCTCTAAGCATCAGGCGCTCCATACAAAATACACAAAAATATTGAGAATTTTCCCGTTGCTTTGAATACTTAAACTTCTTCTAGGTTTTCCTGTAATCTGTAGGCAAGGAACTATTTTCCATATTTTTTCAGAATTTTAAGCCTAGTAGTTTCGGAGATAAGGGGCGGGGGAATATGGTAATTTTTTGTCTTTTTTCCTAAATTACTTCAAATCTGTTTGTGCTAAAATTATTAAAAAAAAATCTGAGATGCTTACAACAACCCCTTTTATTTGATATGTGTCATACAAGACAGTTTGCGAAACATTTTTTTTTAATTTTCAAGTTTACCCCTCAAAAGTGGCCCCCTTGTTCATAATTCATTAATTTACTTTACGCGTCCATCTATGGATCACCAATTTATATATGTTTACTAAATTTAACTCGATCAGTCCAGTAGTACCCTAAACCGACGAGCATGTATGAGAAATGTTATGAAGGTGAGTGAAGCGAAAGTGGTTTGTCAGGATCGTAGCAAATGGAGATCCGTGATCTCTGCCTACCCCTCTGGGAAAGAGGCGTGATTATATGTATGTATGTATGTATGTATGTCCAGTAGTTTCGGAGCAAATCGACTGTGACAGGCAGACAGACAGACGCACGAGTGATCCTAGAAGGGTTCCGTTTTTTACTTTTGAGGTACGGAACCGTAAAAACTAAGTTTTAGCCGACTTCAACTCAGTACTTCGCCTTATTTGAAGAGTTCCCTCGATTTCTACAGGATCCCATCATCAGATCCTGACCTTTCCAAATCGGTCCACGCGTCTTCGAGTCGGATGACATATCGGGGAACATATACATAATAATTTACTTTAAAAACAAAGTTTTAACCGACTTCAATTTAGTACTCCGCCAAGCCAAATGAACATTTCCACATTTCCTTTCCACTTTACCACATGGACTGCTTTCCGAGAGTAAATACGTTGATTATTACAGACGAAAACTATATCACTGTATGTGGGCCGATAATATTTGAGGAGTTACGTCGATTTGGCACACTTGACATTCAGGACTTCATTAGTTGCTATTTCAACGGAATCATATCAGATCAGTAACGTACTTTTACAGTTTTAAGTACGAGTTCCACAAGTCATGTGTGGCCTTCATCATCAGTTCCACTTCACCAAATTTGTGATTTCCGGGTGTAAATACACTAGTAATAATAGGAGATACCAAAATTATTATATATGTGCCTTCTATATTTGAGGAGTTCCCTCAATTCCTCAGAGTTCCTATCATCCAACTGAAGTTTTGATATCAATGGGACCAACCTGGAAGCATATATTTTCAAATAAAAAAAGAATTGCACGAATCGGTTCATAAATGACGGAGTTCTGAGGTCTCAAACATTTAAAAAAAAGTCCTCCTTTTTTTTGAAGTCGATTAAAAAATAAAAGATTCCGACGAATTGAGAATCTCCTCCTGTTTCGCAGTCGCTTAAACTGCTGAACCGGTTGGGATTCAATTTGGTATGGAGATAGTTTGAATTAAGGATGTGCAAATTGCGGAAAGTTTCCAAAAAGACGGAAAAGTTCCCGGAAATTTCTATAAAGTTTCACAAGAAATAGAGGAAATTTCGCAATTTGGAAATGGAAAGTTTCAATTCTCATACAAAAATAAAGACAATTTTCGAAAATTTCCTATGTTAAATTGCAGAAAAATTACGCAATTTAGGAAACTTTCCGTCGGCACATCAGAGTAGTTTGAATCCCGAGAAAGGAAATTAAATTGGGGCGGAAGCTTGTGTGGACGAACGATATAAACGAGTTCCACGGGGCTGAAGTCGCGAGCAAAAGCTAGTTCCAAATATAGCAATGCAAATGCTTTTACCAACAAAGCGAGCTTTTGCCTAGGTCCGAGTCTAGTCTAGCCTATCCAGACGTGCATTCTCGGACGCTTGACCTCATTCGGCGTGCAGTCTGCGAGAGCAAGTATTGATTCCGGCGAGCTCCGACCTCGCTGTTTGGTTGATATCTACTGCCGAGACTACGGAACAAAACATTGGTGTATTCTGACCGTGACTGTTGGTCGCGATCGTCAACCGATCATCAGCAACCGATGAAGATTATATAAATTAAATCCCAAAGACAATACAGGGAGATACTAGATTTAGGAATGGCGACACCAAATAATATAATCAAAAACCGGCCAAGTGCAAGTCGGACTCGCGCATCGAGGGTACAAACAAACCTGCACGGCTATCACAAGACGGCGCGCGAGCTCTCTCGATTTTTGTCGCACTATCCGTCTCTCTCTTATTAGAACACTTAGAAAGAGAGGTATAGTGCGAGAAAAATCAAGAGAGCTCGCGCGCCGTCTTATGATAGCCGTGCTGTCGGTATATAAGTAAATTATTACAAATATTTTTATTATATGATGCAACTAAAAAATTTTCGCAATTTTTCCTTTATATGTGGTATAAAGCCGGGTCCGCTGCGACCTGTTTTTGTGTTTTTCTAACACCTAACATGTTTTGCCAATCAAAACAAAACCCTATTTGTTTGCCGAAACTGACGGATAACATGAACACAAAAACAGGTCGCAGCGGACCCGGCTTAAGACGTTGCTTCGTACCAAATTTCAAGATTCAAAGTTCACGGGAAAGTACCCTGTAGGTTTTGATTCCCTTGCGTATTTCGAAAATTTGCGGCATAAAGAAGGTTCCGTTTTTTCCTTTCGAGGTACGGAACCTTAAAAATGTAGAATTTTCTCGATTCCCCATTGTAGACGAAGACCGCTCAAATCAACGAAAGTCGGCAACGCATTTTGTCACCTCTGGATCTGGATCTGGAATCGCAAGCGTCCATACTCTACGGTGTCTGCCACCAGGCAAGCTGTATGCTTGTTTGCTGCGATCTTGATATAAAAAAAGAAGCGGGTTGTGTCGGACATACAACCGTTAATTAAGTTTAAGTGGATACTTCTTTGTTGGCTATGGAACTCTAATAAAACAAGTACGAGTCTAACTCGCGTACCGAGGGTTCCGTACTAAGCAAACTGTGCTTAAAAAATCACAGAAATTACAGAATTCACTAAAATCTGTATAAGTACAGATCAATCGGTATATATGGCAACATTGACTGACGTAGGTCATTTGACTCGCGACGCGATACATTGAAAATGGCGGTAATTTCAGAATTATTTTCATGTCCGTCACATAAACTAAATAAGATTTTGTGATTAACAACTAATGGCAAATAAAGAAGGATTAAAACATGTCACAAACAATTATTTGAAATCAGATTAGGCTTCTCTACAAAAAGTTATTCCGGAAGTCACGTGATACATTTTGAACTGTACCCCTATACATGAACGCAAAGAAGTATCCACTTAAAAAAAACCGGACATTTGCGAGTTCAACTCGCGTGGTAAGGGTTCATCATTAAATAAGTATTTAGTACCTACAAAACAGTTTTTACACACTACAAGATTTTTTCGATGAAGTGTCTGTGAAAAGATAAATCTTCTTCAAGCATTCTTTTTCCAAGTTGTGTCAATATAATAGTTTCTGTTGGACTTTAGCTTTAAGCGAAGTACCAAATTTCTACCAAATTAATTAGTTTAAGTAAGAAATCTAGTTCAAGGTAGAATTACCTAGTAGTATCCAGGTAGTACCTGTAACCTAGATGTAACCTAGTTATAAGTTTCTTTGCTTACAGGGTCCATTTTATTACTTGTAATTTTATGTGTGCAATAAATGTTTTGAGTTTGAGTTCCGTAAAATTCCCGCTACTTTGAATATGTACTCAAACTTCTTATAGGTTTTCCTGTAATCTTTAGGCAAGGAACTATTTTCCATATTTTTTTTCAGAATTTTAAGCCTAGTCGTTTCGGCGATAAGGGGGGGGGGGGGGAGGGGGGAATGGTCAATTTTAGTAGTTTTTCCTAAATTACTTCAAATCTGTTTTAGCTAAAATGATAAAAAAAATATCTGAGATGCTTACAACAACCCCTTTCATTTGATATGTCACACAGTTTGCGAACCTTTCTTTTTAATTTTCCAGTTTACCCCCCAAAAGTGGCCCCCTTGTTCAGAATTAATTATTTTACTTTACGCGTCCATCTTTGGGTCACCAATTTGCATATGTTCACCAAATTTCAACTCAATAAATTTCAAAATAAAAAACATGCAAACATGTATGACAAAGGAAGTGCACTGATTGCGTCGTATATGACCCATAGCGCTGACCCAGATATTTTGGCGCAGTTGCGTTTTAACATGACTGGAGGACGCTTCGACCTTTCAAACGCTTTACAACCTAATCTGTGAGTCAGGCAATGAGTGCTTGCTAAAGGTAGGCAGCTTTGACGCACTCGTACCTACGTTACGTACGTACTCACTATTAAAAGTATTAAAACCGGCCAAGTGCGTGTCGGACCACGCACAACGTAGGGTTCCGTGCCTATTAAAAAGGTCGTATCGTCACAGAAATCTTTCGGCACTTACATCATTTTCTTTAAGAAAGGCAGTTTTTCAGCAATATCTCGAAAACCTTCGAACCGATCTTGTTTAAAACAATTTTCGGAGAGAGAATTTAATAAGCCCTATGTCCATGATTTTTTTCATATTTTTAAAATACACTGTTCAAAAATTAGAGGGGGCGGACACAATTTTAGTGACTTTTGGGGCGATTATCTCCGACTCTATTCACTTAATCAAAAAAAATTCTGAGGAACCTTATTTTAAATATATTTATTTTAAAAGGCCTATCGATTGATGTGCCACAATGAAAAAAATATACTTTCAGTTTTATATATGGAGTACACCCCTAAAAAATTTTTTTTTCAGTCATTTAATTACAAAACTATGTAGCGGCTAACAAAATACACCTATCCTCAAAAGTGTATTTGAATACACCTTATAGTTTTCGAGTAAAATGCCTGTGACATATGGAGAGACGGACAGACGGCCAGACAGACAGACGGACAGACGGACATGACGAAACTATAAGGGTTCCGTTTTTGCGATTTTAGCTACGGAACCCTAAAAATGTCACCACCCTATGCTCTGCTAGTGCTCTAGCTGTCTTCATTTTTACAAGCTTTATAGTACGTATGTAACTAATTGAGTAAGTATGTAAGTTGTCCGTCAAAATTTACAATCCATTTTTCAGTCACTTGCCGTTATCCGATTGAGCTGAAATTTTGGGTAGCAGTATAGTTTGGATGACAATTTAATATTATGGTACCATCGAGCTGATCTGATGATGGAGACAGAAGGTGGCCATGGCAATTCAGTACTTGACCGACGTAACCCCGTTGAGTTTGGGCTCGCTAGAATCGTCTCAATGAGTATATATACAAGTATACAGAAAAGTACAGTCGGCAGTAAAAGCTTGTACTGAAAATGATTTTTTTGACAGAAAATTATTTTGGATACGTTGATATTTTTAGGAATACAATACAGACGTGAGTTTATGTACAGTCGAGTTCTCCAATATCTATACAGACAACCTTTCAAAAATATCTGTACACAGGCTTTATTATTACTGACATAAGACACATGTATAGACATTTTTGAAAGGTTGTCTTTATAGATATTGGAGAACTCGACTGTACAACGCAAAAACAGCTAACGCCTTGCTTAAGCCTCTCACAGACAGGCGCGGCTTGCGGTGGCGGTCAATAGTAATTTTGACAGGTATTGTCAAACTTACTATTGACCGCCACCGCAGGCCGCGCCAGTGTGATTCAGGCTTCACGCGTCATTGGTGTTAAGTCGGTTAGAAAATTCATGTAATCTTTGGTTGATCCTCTAACCTAGCTAAAGACTTGTAAAATCAAAAATAAAAAAAAAACAAATCAACATTTATTCGTAACACAACACAACATAACACACACAACACACACAACACAATTCACTGTTCTCCATACTAATGTAATAAATGCGAAACAGATTTAGATGAATTTTGGTATGAAGATAGTTTGAGACCATGGAAAGGACATAGGAGAGTATTTATCCTTGAAATGAATATAAAAAAATGAATATCATCCCTATATAAGGGGTGGATAAGGGAGTCGACGTTTATATGAGAGTACGATAATGGGGAATGGATCAGAAGTGCCCGATTTTTTTTTTGTGATAGGAATAACCTTCCTTAACACCAGAAAAAAGTTTCGGATTTTTCAGCTGCGTCAATTATTTTTGTAAAATATAAACAGTTTCCTCACTCTCGTTTTGGGTCAAGTACGGTCATAGACGACACTTTCCTTGATCCGTCTCATATTACATAAAAATATCTTAAGTATCTGTAGTAAACTGATACTGGTAATGACAAATATAGGTGCTGCCGCTGTCAATATCATTGCCAGTGTCAACTTACCACAGATATATAAGATTTTTTTTTTGTAATATGAGACGGATCATAACGTAAGTGAGATGTTTATATTTTTCAAAAATAATTAACTTAGCTGAAAAATCTGAAACTTTTTTCTGTTACTAAGGAAGGTTATTCCTATCACCAAAAAAAATGAGGCACTTCTAAAGTTTTCATCCATAATCGCGACGAGGTGACTATGCGCGAAGTCACGGGTAAAATATAGTCATTCTATAAGTGTCAACTATACTAACGAGGTGGTAACCAAATGACGATTACAATGGCAGATGTGCACAATTTTCGACTTTATCTCAATGGTATAAGATGAAAAACTGCTGGCGCCATCGACCGTATCCTGGTCACGGCACCAAAGTATAACAGTCCCTCTCTTTGGGATAATAGTACTTGTATAAGAAATAAATAGCTGGCTACTTGCAACTGTCATTAACAATGATGAGTGATTGAATCTGGTGACCTTTATTTAATAAGTATTCGGTATTTTATTAGCATGACATTCAATTTTAATTTATTCTAATAAAGTGCTCAATTTAATTTAATTATTTATGTCTCAATTATCATTTTAAAATTAATATTGTTGTGTATAATTCATGTAACCTTACATGTTATTCGTGTTTTTGTACGCCCATTGGCAAGACATAGGGGATCACATTATGTATTTAATAACCCTGTAAACTTACAGTACACCTATGTTCTACAAATAAATGATTGATTAGTTGATTCAATGTACATATTACGGTGGCTAGACTTATTTACCTTCACTAGAATGAGATACAATCCTCTGGTTGGTGTGGCTTCTCTTCAATCACATGTCTCCGAGCGTAGTCGAAGTTAATCCGTATTGGGAAGCATGCAAACTGGAACTACCTATATGTATAGTCCGGCCGGTCAACCGTGTCAGTAGCAGATTAGACGCATACACATTTTTTTATACAGATTTCTTCCTCGAAGACTTACCTGGTTAAAGATGAACTCTCTCGGCAAGGACATGGCGCGATGTCGGGAGGCGCGGGTAACGAGATGGGTATATCGCACTTAAAGTGGTCTTCAGACTCCGTGGATCCTAGCTTAAGCTCTTTAGCATTCACTACGAACGCCGGATGCATTTGATGATTACTAAAAATCTTTAAGGTAGCCGTTGTAATAGTTTTATTAAACTTTTTGATACAAAAAAATCCTTGACTCCTCTCTTACTTTTTTTTTAAACGCGCGATCTAAATGTCAGGACTTCAGGAGTATTACGGCAGCGCGATCATCTTTTGTTTTTTATTACTTTTTTAACTCGCGCTGGGCCCCACTATGGCCCAGCGTTTGGTCTAAATAAGGGCGCGTTCGAAAACAGTATATTTTTATAATTCAAGCCGTTTTTGGCACTTCGCTGCACAGCCAAGCGACCGGTCAGACGCGCGAACAAGTTATGAGTAAGAACGTAGATGATGCGCGCGCATCTGAATCGATATTTGTACAAACTTAGCAATGCGGTTGGTGATATAGGAAACTAGCTGCGGAGTACTAGAATGAAAGGGCGCCTGTCCGCAAATGTAATGTTGTACGTTTATAGGAAGAACGTCATTTTAAGTAAAATTTAAATTTTATTTCCGTATTTTTACTGTACAGAAAATCGTGGCTATTTTTCTGGGTAGCCAAGATGGCTATCTGTAAGATAATTTTAATCATGACTTGCCAATGTAGGGTAAAGTAGTCTTTTAACAGATTTTCTCATTTTTTTAATCAATTTCCGCATCCAATTTTCAAATGAAGGTTATTGGATTCAATCCAATTTAGTATAATTTAGTGAAACTGGCATGAAATTGGAATCTGTATCTCAGCTGGGGTTACCAATCTACGCTCCTTTTTAGTATACTTGGCTTAAGAACATTATGTAGGTAAGCATTACCTATTGCTTAAAAATATTGTGTGACGTTGAAGAATTAATTAGACCTTTTCGACTTATTTAATCGCCATATCAATATAATAGTATTTACATAAAATAAGATTAGAATGTTCCTTTAATTTTTTCTAATAATTAAAAGCTTATTAAATCATGGTTGTCCTATTACCTTTGACACTTTCTGTATAGAGACTAACTTTACGTCATACAATGTAGGGTGACCAAATTTAGGGTAAAATATTTTTTATTACACCTCTTAACGAAAATATATTTGTTTTGTTACAATATGTAGGGTGACTAAATTTAGGGTAAAATATTTTTTATTACACCTCTTAACGAAAATATTTTTGGTTCATATAAATTTAACGTGGAAGTTACCACGATCAAATTTTAAACGATATGATACAAAGAACAAATATCATGGAAAAGTAAACCATCATCGTCTGAAGCGCAATACAGGACTCGAACCTGTGCCCTCTGTTTTGTTGGTACATTTATACCGGCCGGCCGGTATATTTTTTATTGTTTATAATAAAAATTATATCATATATTTATCACAAAAAATACATATTTGTATGATAATTAGGTGATTAATATGTAAATAAATATTATACATATTTTAGGCCTTTCTAAATTTATACAGTCGACTCCAAAGATATGTTTTCACTTTTGCAGCTTATTATTATTACATTGCAATAAGGCGAATATTTTATACATTTTATACATACAATTAAGCGCGTCCACGAGTTAAAGGTACTTTTAAAGTTTCTATCTTGTTGCCTTTTTTGTATGAACTTTTTTCTTTTTAATCCTAAGGAATATTAAAACAATTCATTAGAAATTACGTTGATTTTATTTATTGCACTATTTTGCTAATAATACAATTATTGAATTTAATTAAAGAGTTATGTTATACTGTGTCAAGAAATAGCATTTTTACTAATTGCTATGTTTATTATTTTGCCCTAGTAGTACGTGTTATAGTTATACTATACTATATTGCATGATATCATTTACTATTATAGTATTACATAGGTATACTATACTATATTGCATGATATTATATCTAATAATTCTAATATATTTGATTTGAGTGGCTAGCAACCTAAAGACAAACCCGCATTTTTAACTATATCAATATCACATACCATGGAATAGAAGAGCTGAACAATACTTTCTTAAATATGGCGCAATCGCGAAATGAAAAGGTGAAAGGTGGTTATGAACCTTAACAACAAAGAAATAAAGTCGAAAATGGCAAATCTTTTCATTCCTCGAATACACAGCTCCTTTTAGTAAGAAGGAGATAAAATTGCTACTCCTTATTTTAATAGTAGTTTATGGTACTGTAAATAATGAGAGGCCTGTACTGTAAATAACGAGTGTGGTTTCATAATAGGAT
Organism: Epinotia nisella; assembly: GCA_932294315.1. NCBI lineage: Eukaryota > Metazoa > Arthropoda > Insecta > Lepidoptera > Tortricidae > Epinotia > Epinotia nisella. The sequence continues at coordinate 9,011,222 of OW028698.1, read as the reverse complement.
CACACGAGTGTTTTAAGGCCTAATTATGTACAGTTGCATACACTACTTTATCTACACACATATAATAAATCCTCAATGATGTGTTCGGGAACCATTAGAATAACCGCCATTGCACCGTCATGGCCGACTAGATGTCAAATCGTGACCAATTAGATGTCCATAACAAAATCAAGTTGGTTATGATTTGCTCTGACCTCTGGGCCACGCTTCGAAATTTGAAAGTCATTACTTTAACAATATCGATATCTTAATGAAAATACGTACAAAATTACCTGCGGCCAGAGACAAGTAATTTATTCTTATAAATCTTATTGATATGATGCTGGTCATTACTGCCAGTTTCTGAACGCATTTTAGCGGGTTTATAGTATGTGTATAGGTAAATCCTTATTTAATTGAAGTTATTATTTAACATAGACCATATTATACTTAGATTATAAACAGTGTCTTATACTAGTCTATACATACCTACTAATATTATAAAAAGGTAAACTTGTGATTGTGTAACTTGTGAGTTTGTAAGTTTGATTAAACAGCCCGTTTAATATTACCTCAAATTGTAATCAAACGTAGGTTTTACTACTAAATATGAACCTTTCAAGAAAATTTCAAGTTAGTCTTAACTATCAAAGCGTAATTATTTAAAAAAAATGTATCAAGCAGCAATGTATTGCGTACACTCATTTGATTATTTGGATTAAATTAGTTTGTATAAATAACCTTAGTTGATAAGTCGTGCTTGTATACTAACAACTTATGGATACTACTGTCCGAAATAAAGAATTGAATTGAATTGAATTTGACACATGGTCGAAGCGGGTCACTTGGGACAGGTTGTGACGTCACGTCAGTAATGCGTCAGTAAGACAAAGTAGTCAATACATAGCGTGCTGAATTATTTTATAAGGAAAAAAAATGTCTACTCCCGCATCTTGTGGCTCGGACGCGGCCACTAAACGCCTGGTGTGCGCCGATCCCATACAAAATGTATGAAAGAACTCGTCCGCAGCTAGTGGCGAGCGCGAGCCACTCCCGCGGCCCGTGGCTCGGACGCGGCCACTAAACGCCTGGTGTGCGCCGATCCCATACAAAATGTATGAAAGAACTCGTCCGCAGCTAGTGGCGAGCGCGAGCCACTCCCGCGGCCCGTGGCTCGGACGCGGCCACTAAACGCCTGGTGTGCGCCGATCCCATACAAAATGTATGAAAGAACTCGTCCGCAACTAGTGGCGAGCGCGAGCCACTCCCGCAGCTTGTGGCTAGGACGCGGACACTAAACGCCTGGTGTGCGTGGACCCCATACAAAATGTATGAAAGAACTCGTCCGCAGCTAGTGGCGAGCGCGAGCCACTCCCGCGGCCTGTGGCTCGGCCTCGGCCACTAAACGCCTGGTGTGCGCCGATCCCATACAAAATGTATGAAATAACTCGTCCGCAGCTAGTGGCGAGCGCGAGCCACTCCCGCGGCCCGTGGCTCGGACGCGGCCACTAAACGCCTGGTGTGCGCCGATCCCATACAAAATGTATGAAAGAACTCGTCCGCAGCTAGTGGCGAGCGCGAGCCACTCCCGCGGCCCGTGGCTCGGACGCGGCCACTAAACGCCTGGTGTGCGCCGATCCCATACAAAATGTATGAAAGAACTCGTCCGCAACTAGTGGCGAGCGCGAGCCACTCCCGCGGCTTGTGGCTAGGACGCGGACACTAAACGCCTGGTGTGCGTGGACCCCATACAAAATGTATGAAAGAACTCGTCCGCAGCTAGTGGCGAGCGCGAGCCACTCCCACAGCTTATGGCTCGGACGCGGCCACTAAACGCCTGGTGTGCGCCGATCCCATACAAAATGTATGAAAGAACTCGTCCGCAACTAGTGGCGAGCGCGAGCCACTCCTGCAGCTTCTGGCTCGGACGCGGACACTATATAATCGCTCGGTGTGCGCCGATCCCATACAAAATGTATGAAAGAACTCGTCCGCAGCTAGTGGCGAGCGCAAGCCACTCCCGCGGCCCGTGGCTCGGACGCGGCCACTAAACGCTCGGTGTGCGCCGATCCCATACAAAATGTATGAAAGAACTCGTCCGCAACTAGTGACGAGCGCGAGCCACTCCTGCAGCTTCTGGCTCGGACGCGGACACTATATAATCGCTCGGTGTGCGCCGATCCCATACAAAATGTATGAAAGAACTCGTCCGCAGCTAGTGGCGAGCGCAAGCCACTCCCGCGGCCCGTGGCTCGGACGCGGCCACTAAACGCTCGGTGTGCGCCGATCCCATACAAAATGTATGAAAGCACTCGTCCGCAACTAGTGACGAGCGCGAGCCACTCCCGCGGCTTGTGGCTAGGACGCGGACACTAAACGCCTGGTGTGCGTGGACCCCATACAAAATGTATGAAAGAACTCGTCCGCAGCTAGTGGCGAGCGCGAGCCACTCCCGCGGCCTGTGGCTCGGCCTCGGCCACTAAACGCCTGGTGTGCGCCGATCCCATACAAAATGTATGAAAGGACTCGTCCGCAGCTAGTGGCGAGCGCGAGCCACTCCCGCGGCTTGTGGCTAGGACGCGGACACTAAACGCCTGGTGTGCGTGGACCCCATACAAAATGTATGAAAGAACTCGTCCGCAGCTAGTGGCGAGCGCGAGCCACTCCCGCGGCTTGTGGCTAGGACGCGGACACTAAACGCCTGGTGTGCGTGGACCCCATACAAAATGTATGAAAGAACTCGTCCGCAGCTAGTGGCGAGCGCGAGCCACTCCCGCGGCCTGTGGCTCGGCCTCGGCCACTAAACGCCTGGTGTGCGCCGATCCCATACAAAATGTATGAAAGGACTCGTCCGCAGCTAGTGGCGAGCGCGAGCCACTCCCGCGGCTTGTGGCTAGGACGCGGACACTAAACGCCTGGTGTGCGCCGATCCCATACAAAATGTATGAAAGAACTCGTCCGCAGCTAGTGGCGAGCGCGAGCCACTCCCGCGGCCTGTGGCTCGGCCTCGGCCACTAAACGCCTGGTGTGCGCCGATCCCATACAAAATGTATGAAAGAACTCGTCCGCAGCTAGTGGCGAGCGCGAGCCACTCCCGCGGCTTGTGGCTAGGACGCGGACACTAAACGCCTGGTGTGCGCCGATCCCATACAAAATGTATGAAAGAACTCGTCCGCAACTAGTGGCGAGCGCGAGCCACTCCCGCGGCCTGTGGCTCGGCCTCGGCCACTAAACGCCTGGTGTGCGCCGATCCCATACAAAATGTATGAAAGAACTCGTCCGCAGCTAGTGGCGAGCGCGAGCCACTCCCGCGGCTTGTGGCTAGGACGCGGACACTAATCGCTCGGTGTGCGCCGATCCCATACAAAATGTATGAAAGAACTCGTCCGCAGCTAGTGGCGAGCGCGAGCCACTCCCGCAGCTTATGGCTCGGACGCGGCCACTAAACGCCTGGTGTGCGCCGATCCCATACAAAATGTATGAAAGAACTCGTCCGCAGCTAGTGGCGAGCGCGAGCCACTCCCGCAGCTTATGGCTCGGACGCGGCCACTAAACGCCTGGTGTGCGCCGATCCCATACAAAATGTATGAAAGAACTCGTCCGCAGCTAGTGGCGAGCGCGAGCCACTCCCGCAGCTTATGGCTCGGACGCGGCCACTAAACGCCTGGTGTGCGCCGATCCCATACAAAATGTATGAAAGAACTCGTCCGCAACTAGTGGCGAGCGCGAGCCACTCCCGCAGCTTGTGGCTCGGACGCGGCCACTAAACGCCTGGTGTGCGCCGATCCCATACAAAATGTATGAAAGAACTCGTCCGCAGCTAGTGGCGAGCGCGAGCCACTCCCGCGGCCCGTGGCTCGGACGCGGCCACTAAACGCCTGGTGTGCGCCGATCCCATACAAAATGTATGAAAGAACTCGTCCGCAGCTAGTGGCGAGCGCGAGCCACTCCCGCAGCTTGTGGCTCGGACGCGGCCACTAAACGCCTGGTGTGCGCCGATCCCATACAAAATGTATGAAAGAACTCGTCCGCAACTAGTGGCGAGCGCGAGCCACTCCCGCGGCTTGTGGCTAGGACGCGGACACTAATCGCTCGGTGTGCGCCGATCCCATACAAAATGTATGAAAGAACTCGTCCGCAGCTAGTGGCGAGCGCGAGCCACTCCCGCGGCTTGTGGCTAGGACGCGGACACTAATCGCTCGGTGTGCGCCGATCCCATACAAAATGTATGAAAGGACTCGTCCGCAGCTAGTGGCGAGCGCGAGCCACTCCCGCGGCCCGTGGCTCGGACGCGGCCACTAAACGCCTGGTGTGCGCCGATCCCATACAAAATGTATGAAATAACTCGTCCGCAACTAGTGGCGAGCGCGAGCCACTCCTACAGCTTCTGGCTCGGACGCGGCCACTAAACGCCTGGTGTGCGCCGATCCCATACAAAATGTATGAAAGAACTCGTCCGCAGCTAGTGGCGAGCGCGAGCCACTCCCACAGCTTATGGCTCGGACGCGGCCACTAAACGCCTGGTGTGCGCCGATCCCATACAAAATGTATGAAAGAACTCGTCCGCAGCTAGTGGCGAGCGCGAGCCACTCCCACAGCTTATGGCTCGGACGCGGCCACTAAACGCCTGGTGTGCGCCGATCCCATACAAAATGTATGAAAGAACTCGTCCGCAGCTAGTGGCGAGCGCGAGCCACTCCCACAGCTTATGGCTCGGACGCGGCCACTAAACGCCTGGTGTGCGCCGATCCCATACAAAATGTATGAAAGAACTCGTCCGCAGCTAGTGGCGAGCGCGAGCCACTCCCACAGCTTATGGCTCGGACGCGGCCACTAAACGCCTGGTGTGCGCCGATCCCATACAAAATGTATGAAAGAACTCGTCCGCAGCTAGTGGCGAGCGCGAGCCACTCCCGCAGCTTATGGCTCGGACGCGGCCACTAAACGCCTGGTGTGCGCCGATCCCATACAAAATGTATGAAAGAACTCGTCCGCAGCTAGTGGCGAGCGCGAGCCACTCCCGCAGCTTATGGCTCGGACGCGGCCACTAAACGCCTGGTGTGCGCCGATCCCATACAAAATGTATGAAAGAACTCGTCCGCAGCTAGTGGCGAGCGCGAGCCACTCCTGCAGCTTCTGGCTCGGACGCGGACACTATATAATCGCTCGGTGTGCGCCGATCCCATACAAAATGTATGAAAGAACTCGTCCGCAACTAGTGACGAGCGCGAGCCACTCCCGCAGCTTGTGGCTCGGACGCGGCCACTAAACGCCTGGTGTGCGCCGATCCCATACAAAATGTATGAAAGAACTCGTCCGCAACTAGTGGCGAGCGCGAGCCACTCCTACAGCTTCTGGCTCGGACGCGGCCACTAAACGCCTGGTGTGCGCCGATCCCATACAAAATGTATGAAAGAACTCGTCCGCAGCTAGTGGCGAGCGCGAGCCACTCCCGCGGCTTGTGGCTAGGACGCGGACACTAATCGCTCGGTGTGCGCCGATCCCATACAAAATGTATGAAAGAACTCGTCCGCAGCTAGTGGCGAGCGCGAGCCACTCCCGCGGCTTGTGGCTAGGACGCGGACACTAATCGCTCGGTGTGCGCCGATCCCATACAAAATGTATGAAAGAACTCGTCCGCAGCTAGTGGCGAGCGCGAGCCACTCCCGCAGCTTATGGCTCGGACGCGGCCACTAAACGCCTGGTGTGCGCCGATCCCATACAAAATGTATGAAAGAACTCGTCCGCAGCTAGTGGCGAGCGCGAGCCACTCCCGCAGCTTATGGCTCGGACGCGGCCACTAAACGCCTGGTGTGCGCCGATCCCATACAAAATGTATGAAAGAACTCGTCCGCAGCTAGTGGCGAGCGCGAGCCACTCCCGCAGCTTATGGCTCGGACGCGGCCACTAAACGCCTGGTGTGCGCCGATCCCATACAAAATGTATGAAAGAACTCGTCCGCAACTAGTGGCGAGCGCGAGCCACTCCCGCAGCTTGTGGCTCGGACGCGGCCACTAAACGCCTGGTGTGCGCCGATCCCATACAAAATGTATGAAAGAACTCGTCCGCAGCTAGTGGCGAGCGCGAGCCACTCCCGCGGCCCGTGGCTCGGACGCGGCCACTAAACGCCTGGTGTGCGCCGATCCCATACAAAATGTATGAAAGAACTCGTCCGCAGCTAGTGGCGAGCGCGAGCCACTCCCGCAGCTTGTGGCTCGGACGCGGCCACTAAACGCCTGGTGTGCGCCGATCCCATACAAAATGTATGAAAGAACTCGTCCGCAACTAGTGGCGAGCGCGAGCCACTCCCGCGGCTTGTGGCTAGGACGCGGACACTAATCGCTCGGTGTGCGCCGATCCCATACAAAATGTATGAAAGAACTCGTCCGCAGCTAGTGGCGAGCGCGAGCCACTCCCGCGGCTTGTGGCTAGGACGCGGACACTAATCGCTCGGTGTGCGCCGATCCCATACAAAATGTATGAAAGAACTCGTCCGCAGCTAGTGGCGAGCGCGAGCCACTCCCGCGGCTTGTGGCTAGGACGCGGACACTAATCGCTCGGTGTGCGCCGATCCCATACAAAATGTATGAAAGAACTCGTCCGCAGCTAGTGGCGAGCGCGAGCCACTCCCGCGGCTTGTGGCTAGGACGCGGACACTAATCGCTCGGTGTGCGCCGATCCCATACAAAATGTATGAAAGGACTCGTCCGCAGCTAGTGGCGAGCGCGAGCCACTCCCGCGGCCCGTGGCTCGGACGCGGCCACTAAACGCCTGGTGTGCGCCGATCCCATACAAAATGTATGAAATAACTCGTCCGCAACTAGTGGCGAGCGCGAGCCACTCCTACAGCTTCTGGCTCGGACGCGGCCACTAAACGCCTGGTGTGCGCCGATCCCATACAAAATGTATGAAAGAACTCGTCCGCAGCTAGTGGCGAGCGCGAGCCACTCCCACAGCTTATGGCTCGGACGCGGCCACTAAACGCCTGGTGTGCGCCGATCCCATACAAAATGTATGAAAGAACTCGTCCGCAGCTAGTGGCGAGCGCGAGCCACTCCCACAGCTTATGGCTCGGACGCGGCCACTAAACGCCTGGTGTGCGCCGATCCCATACAAAATGTATGAAAGAACTCGTCCGCAGCTAGTGGCGAGCGCGAGCCACTCCCACAGCTTATGGCTCGGACGCGGCCACTAAACGCCTGGTGTGCGCCGATCCCATACAAAATGTATGAAAGAACTCGTCCGCAGCTAGTGGCGAGCGCGAGCCACTCCCACAGCTTATGGCTCGGACGCGGCCACTAAACGCCTGGTGTGCGCCGATCCCATACAAAATGTATGAAAGAACTCGTCCGCAGCTAGTGGCGAGCGCGAGCCACTCCCGCAGCTTATGGCTCGGACGCGGCCACTAAACGCCTGGTGTGCGCCGATCCCATACAAAATGTATGAAAGAACTCGTCCGCAGCTAGTGGCGAGCGCGAGCCACTCCCGCAGCTTATGGCTCGGACGCGGCCACTAAACGCCTGGTGTGCGCCGATCCCATACAAAATGTATGAAAGAACTCGTCCGCAGCTAGTGGCGAGCGCGAGCCACTCCTGCAGCTTCTGGCTCGGACGCGGCCACTAAACGCCTGGTGTGCGCCGATCCCATACAAAATGTATGAAAGAACTCGTCCGCAGCTAGTGGCGAGCGCGAGCCACTCCCGCAGCTTGTGGCTCGGACGCGGCCACTAAACGCCTGGTGTGCGCCGATCCCATACAAAATGTATGAAAGAACTCGTCCGCAACTAGTGGCGAGCGCGAGCCACTCCTACAGCTTCTGGCTCGGACGCGGCCACTAAACGCCTGGTGTGCGCCGATCCCATACAAAATGTATGAAAGAACTCGTCCGCAGCTAGTGGCGAGCGCGAGCCACTCCCACAGCTTATGGCTCGGACGCGGCCACTAAACGCCTGGTGTGCGCCGATCCCATACAAAATGTATGAAAGAACTCGTCCGCAGCTAGTGGCGGCCACCAGTGGCTGTATGTGTGATGGCTCTAAGCCACACATGAACAAGTCATCATATACCTATTGGAATTTAACCAACGTTATTCACATACCTACATTAAATTAATTTATTCTCCTCTTCATTGATTCTGAGACCTTATACATCTCCTTTAATTTTACAAAGTAAAATATTTTGTAATTTGTTTTCATTTGATGATATTTCATTTTTGATTATTGTATAATTTTATTATTGCAATTGGCCGTTTAATGACATGTAAAAGTGCCGTCGTGGCTTATATGCAGGATAAATATTTGATTAAATTATATTGATTGATTTGAAAAAAAAAAAGATTCCTCGCCGATTTTTTTTACGCTGGTTCTCGTGGCAGAGTTCATAGATATTCATAGGTGCATGTAATATCCCTAAATTGGAGAATAAATACTTTGATTCTGTTTCAATGGCGCTAGATAAAATATACAGCGCTCATGAGCCCACTGTTTTTTTCCCATAACATTTGTTCTTTAACTCTTTAGAGATATTTCACATGCAACCTACAACTGCTGAAAATAAGGCCAGTGTCACAAGCTCTCTTTGCTCAATTCCGCCTCAAAGCACGTCTGAGTCTCTGTAGAGTGAAAACTCAACAAGTCATCCTTCATATCGAACCTAAACTCGCCAGTCTGAGTCTCTGTGGACGTCAGATTTATGCTCAACGGACTAGAAGATACGCTGTCGAACAACTTGAAATTTGGCTTAAGTGAATCGTAGAGACACAAACAGGTTTGAGTCTCCTTAATGCTCAGATCCGGTGACTGAGTTTCGGAAGTTATAGTTTGCTTGTGTGACCTGCTCAGACCGAATTCCACAGGGAACGTCTGAGTCTGTATATCGGATAAGGAGACAGTTTCAGAGAAGAATATTGAGTCGTCCTCGCTCGTTTGAGACTTGAGCGAGAGGAGATCTTCGAAGACAGTTTGCGTTGAGATCTCATCCGTCTTTGCCTCCCCGTCACTCTTCCACGAAGGCAGAGCTACGTCATTCTTAATATTCTCTTCCGGACGAGTCTGCGTTGCTGAAGTTCTTTTCGGACTATCGCAAATGTATTCAAGCTTATCTTCGATTCTGATCCTCTTGCACTCGGTCACCGTTTCGGCTGCGTGCTTCTTCTTCCTCCCTCTTTTATACTGCTCATGAATCTCTGGATGTTTCCTCATCAGATGCACTAGCAATCTCTCGTTGTTCTTATACTCGATGTCACATATCTGACACAAATACGTGACGTTACAAATCTTCAAATGCCTCTCGAATTCCGTACCGGAAAAGCTCATGTTACACCGCGCGCAAATTACCTTGGATCTATGAACTTTGTTGTAATGTTGATTTAGATATTTACGTTCAGTAAAAAACTTGCTCTTACCTGAGTTGACGTAGTAAGAACAGTCCGCGTAAGTGCAGAAGTATTGACACTCTATAGCAAAGTTATCTGACATGCTATGATGTTTGGTCAAATGGTTGAAGAGGTATCGTTTCTTTAGGAATTTTTCGGAGCACTTCTTGCCTGATGCGTGGGGGCAGGGAAGGTGTATCTTCGCGTCCATGTCGCTAGCTGTGATGACGATGCTCAGTTTATTGGCTTTCAGGATGCAGGTTACGGTGTTACTGGGTTCAATAGTATCTGCTTTCTTCTGTAAAGAGATAGACATGCTTTGAGACTTTGCATACTTTGGAAGGCTTAAGGTATGTACTGAAAGCACTTCTCTCAAAGGATTTTAAATAATTTTGGAGCAGAAATTTAATCGAACTTTAACTTTCGTGAGACATGTTAAAATTATACTAATAAATGAACGGTTCAACTTAAAACCGTGATCGTATAGTTATTAGAATTGCATTTGTTTTGTTCCAGACGTTTTTAGGAACAATCTAAATTCAACTCTTATTCCGAAGTAATTTAAATGGCATTTTATAATATTGACATTTTGTAATTTATAAATATTGTGATCTAATTGGAAAAATCAAAGTCATATGACATAGATAACTATTATAATTCATACTATTTTTGACGTGTAATATTTTATTAATAAATGAGTATGCATACCCTGATAGTATTTTTTGGCTGACTGTTTATGTATCATATATTTGTATAAATGTATGATTGTGTATGTATGTTTATGTATAGAGCTATTTATGTACGTTTATTTTTATAATTATTGTGATTTTTGGTTAATAATAATCTCTGCACCACCTACTGCATAATCTAGTTTTATCTCTTTCTCCGATACCCAAAGGTTGTCTGGAAGAGATCGCTCTTCAGCGATAAGACCGCCTGTTGTCTACCTCTACCTACATGTTATTGTATTGTTTCTCTCTGTAACTGCTTTGTTTGTGTGAGGTGTGCAATAAAGAGTATTTGTATTGTATTAAGATCAAGAGAAAAAATTATGCATGTCAATACGTCAGATAAATTAGAATTACATTAGGTTAGGTATATCAGGTAGAACAATCGCTAAGGTACCTAAGGAGGCTATCCTCGTAATCGTATAGGTCTGGGCAAATTATTTTATTATTTATTATTTGGCAGTGATAAAATCCTGCACTAGAAATCTATCGCAAAATAAATAGGCTTTCTACTGTAGCAATGTAATTTTAGAATACTCTGATATATTGTATATATTATGTATATTGAGGCGGAGGTTTTTTTTCGGAACCGGTGGTAGTTTATCGACATTCATAGGTGCATGTAATATGCCTAAATTGAAGAATAAATCACTTTGACTTATTTAATTTTATTCTGCTACCTATGGTTCTGCTGTTAAATGTGCATACAATTGACCGCACCGGCGCGTGCGCCACATTCACGCAGCGATCATGCGGCAAGCCGGGTCCACACTGCACGCATGCATCGGGCGAGGCGTGCGGCCAAGCGTGCGGACCGTTCGCCGAACTGTTCGCGCGAGGACGGGCTCATTTTAGCGTGTCTGAGCCCTGAGGCAACCGCGCGCGGCAAGCCCGAGCCAAGTTTTTACCTACAAACGCGCGTCCCTTTGATCTCGGCCAAAAGGCCGACAACGTCCGGCTCGGGCCAGGCGTGCGGCCGAGGCATCGTCCAGTGTGGGGCCGGCTATTAATCGAATCTCCAACTACAGGCCATTTCACACCTAGCAATTTGTCCCAACGTTTTGCTATAGATTAGAAATCCCCTCTACTTCCAAGAGCGTAATAGGTCTGTACTGACAGAGTTACCTTGGCCGTGTCCTTGAGGAACGAGTCGGAGTCCTGACACTGCTGCCTGAAGCCCCGGCACCTCAGAAGACTCTCCTCGCAGCTGGAGCAGAGCAGCTCTGACATGTTGTCTCTCTTCGGTACCTGATAATAAAGACAAAAATTTCTGACTAAGATTTTTTTTTCCCATTTATTTAAATAGTTCTACAAGTAAGTAAGTATGCAGTAAGTATTTGTCTCGATGCTAGCCTAGCGCAGGGACTTACTGCTAACAGAAAGATACCTAAATTATTATTGATTAGTTTTTTCACTTATATCTAATCTTAACTTATTAAGTAAATAAATATGATTGTCATTTGTTATTTTAACCTTTATTTATTTTGGGAGTTTATTTATTAAGTCGGGTAGGATGTATTTGTATAAAAAATATTAGTTTAATCATATTTTATAGTTAATATTACTTCAACTTTTTTCATCAGGAAGACCAATTGACATATCACAGTGACATGCTTTAAAATGCATTTTTGCCCGACTATGGCAGAGCCGAAAGGAACGGATATGTTTTTAGCAGTCTATGTTTGTATATATTTGTATATATATTAGCTATTTCAGTACAATAAAATTCTGTATTTATTTCTACCTTTCAAAATATGAAAGTTATAAAAATTGTAAAAATATGAGCCACTTTGATACACTAAAATTATTTATCTATGTTTTACACCAACAAGGTTAAAGATTGTAAAATTATTGTAGTTATAAAAATTGTTGTAAGTATAAGCTTTTCATGCCTAAACTGCAGATCTGATTTTGTGTGTGGTCTGAGTGTCGAATAAGGACAGGGGTTACTTTTTAGCCCAGAATTCATCATAAAAGTTTCTTTGAGATGATAATTAGGACCGCACTCTAAGGCTAATGGCTCACATATGAGTAAAGTCTCTACGTGGGATTCCCGCTACAAAACGGAAAAATGCTGTTACGGGCTACAGCTTAGCGCACGTGTGGCCTCGAACGGGTTAACGAGTTCATCGCGGACGAGGTCGCGGGCAAAAGCTAACAAATCAAAATACCGATACCACAAGGATGATTGTTTTTATTTATTTTGATTTTTTGTTTTAAACTATGTTAAATTATCATTAGCTGTATGTCCTCAAATATCGTCGGATAAATCACCGGATGTCATTAGTCTTCAGTGTCATGTCTACTTAGCCCCTTCCGAGGCCACATGCTTTACAATACGACCGATACGTCTGTAATACATTGTCGCAAATAAAACATATTTCCACACGTTAAAAGGCCCTGTTCTAACCAAATAAGTGTTATTAGACATAAAAGCTCTTGAAAAGTTCAACTTAAATGCAGTATATTCGTGTAAGTTGCATTTATAACATAAAAACAAAAGTAACAACCTCAGCGATTCTGTAGAAATCTTCGGCCAAGCCCCATTCGCGCATATTCTTCATCTCCCCAGACTCTGCCAAGCAACCGCGGCATATTGAAGCGTACTCGTTCAAAGGCTGCTTTAATTTAATGTATGGTGTCGACATTTTAAATCGATTCAGTTAATAATTGGAGTGATGATTTCCGTAGTTTGTTTTGTTTCGGTGATGGATCTGTCAGACCAGACGGTGACCTGTCAAGGGTCATTGCTGTCAAGTAAATTTGCGTTTCATTTCAAGATACAAAAGTGCTAAAAGTACCGAATAGTTTTTACCATGCCACCAGTAACAAATGATATAATGAGAATTAAAAATTAACCAACTTTTAATTCAAATTGAAGCTGAACACCAAGTAAATTATTATTATTCACTTTAACTTAACTAATAGTATACTGCGTTAATCGGAGCAAAACATTTCGTTCATAAATTGTACAATATATTTGTAATGAATAATATGTTTGTAAAAAAAGCTGATTAATTTGAATTTGCATATATTGCATATTTTAATTAAGTATTTTAAATAATTAGATTAATTAAAAATATATATATTTACTTCTACATGTGCAAAAAAAACCATCATCAGTACGCAAACTTTTTTGAACAAAGTTATAGTAGCCGTCATAGTTTATTTTTCTCAGTTTGACAACCGTTTTGGCTAATCTAAATTTACAAGAGTATGATTGTCGTCTAGAAAGGTAAATTTAATTACTTATTTCCTCTTCATTTATCACAAAATACAGCCACATTTTCGAAAATAGCCGGCGCTTTAATTGCCACGAAGTTAGGCCACTATTCCTATTTGCTCAAAATCGGTTCGGTCGGCGGCGAACTTAACGCCGGTCGCCATTTGCGCCACGAACGCTGGTAGATCGTCTTGTGTGTAAAATTGTGGAATTGGAGGTTATAGTGCTAATTTACTAGTTAATAGTGCATTAAAATTATCAAAAACATTTTGGAGCAGGACCATTGAGTGTTAAATGTCTCGTAAGCACGGAATGTGCTCCGAATGAGTGAGTATTATGTTTATTGCGAATGTTACGTAGCATGTAGAGAAGAAACACGTGCTAAATAATAGTTTAAATTTTTCTCCAGTTAAATTGCTTTTACAAAGTACTGACGCGCTATTTCGCGTCGACTTTGTGCCTCAATTTGCGTTAAATTGAATCTGACGTGTCGTTTGCATGGAAACTCGGTCAGTTTATTATTATTTTAGTTTCTAGGTGATCTATTTTAAGCTTGGCTGTTCAGCGGAGTTCCTAGTTCTAGTTTCGAAAATGTTATTTTATAAGTTTTTGGGCCCTGACAGCTGGCCCGAATGATTCGCATTCTACGCGTTGATAGAAAGTGGAATGTTTTACGCGTAGATTCGGAGCACCTTTCATTTGTTGACATTCGTTCCATAACATTATCAGCCGTTTACGTCGACAATAATTGGGTTTTTGTTGCGTCTAAAAGCATAGAGCCGGACATCGTGGAATTTTTTTTTCACTGAGGCAACAATCGATGTAGTTATGTTTTTAAATTTTTATATTTGTTAACTTTTATACTTTGTAAACCACATAGGTAAAAAACCGAGGAACAACTAGTTTTCCCTTACAGTGGCACTATATTTACACTTTTTCTTTAAGTTACTGCTTAGTAATGATCTTATAAAAAGTTAAATGATGAATTGCTCTATTCTTTTATCTATAACCTTGATTTAACTCTACAATAAAGCATTGTATGCTATGTAGTATTGTTAAACTACCTTTCAGACAAGATTGGACATGGTTTAATCAACAGACTCACTCATATTATAAATACCCTGTCTGTCTAGAGTATCTTTTCACACTTAACTCATAGAAATGTTTAATCATGTTTCAAACAAACTTCATTCTCCTTTCAATCTTATAGGTAGGGCTGCCATCTCGAAATTCGCCAAACTCGGACATAGATTCAAAAAAACCCGGACATTTGGCGTAAATCGCATTTTTTCCCCGGACGAGTCCGAAAATTATTTATACGGTTTTTACCTACTTGTACACAATAATGCCGGTAAATACTTAAATTCAATGAGGTGTTTCCTCACATGAAAAGTGTCCGGGTTTTCCCGAATGACAAATCCGTCGAAACCCGGACGGATGGCAGCCCTACTTATAGGGGAAATATTCTAAAACAATAATCGTACTATCCTGTGTCCTTATTCAACATTTATATCCTTTTGTAACTGATTTTATCTGAATTGGTTCAATGTTTTAGACATGAGAAAGTCAAAAAGAGTTATATTTGCAATTGTATTAGGATGCTTTTTCTAAGGCCCTTGGGTGGCTAGATAGTGTTGAGTTTACTTTAGTTTTACGTTAAACAGTTACAATCAAATTTCTATCAAAGTGAAAAATTAATTGTCTCAAGTGGGGTTCGATCCCACAACCTCTGCATACTGCACATCACTTGGAACTCCTAAGGTGTATTCAAAAAAGTGAAAGGATTGAAAGATTCACGCCTATGAGCCTAGCCCACGGTAGCTAAGTTGGGTCAGAGCGATGCATGGGTTTTGGGTTCGAATCCCCCTTGCAGCGATTCATTTTTAGCAGACGTTTCTGCTCAGTAAACATTAAATAATTTAACTGATTTTAAATCAGTACTCATATTGCTTTGAGTGTGCCTATAAAATTTAAAGAGTTCCCTCGATTTCTCCGGAATTCCATCATCAGGTCCTGACCACCTGGGAAGGATGCCCTTTCAAACAAAATAATAATTTTCCAAATTGGCCCAGGCGTCTCCGAGTAATCGGGGAACATTTCTGACATAAATTGAGTACCTCCTTTTTTTGAAGTCCGTTAAAAAGAACCATCATTTCTCATTATAATATCGGGTGGCAACCAAAACTCACTAACAGCAGTGAAATTATTTAGAAATATCAAGTGTGTTAAGTTTTCCTTTACCTATAACGAGTATGTGTAATGGGTGATTCCCGCTCGCATTGTCGAAGTTCTTCAAGATTTGGATAACCTTTCCCAGGAATTATGTAGTAGTTGTGGACTTGTTTAAAATACCATGCCATGTCACTTTGCCCTTACATTGACAATAATGCGATTAAGTACCGGTAATCACCCTAATTCTTAAGTTTTGGTTAACACCCAACAATATGTCTCATTTAATGAATGACGGACTCTGCGCCCATATTACTAACAATGCAATGGATAAAATTATAGCCTTTATCCATCTCAAAAGTCCCTTCTATGTTTTTAAGAAATATTTTTTTAATCAGTTGTACAGTTGTGATTTAACATACAAATACACATTTCATGAACTCCTCTTTATAACAGGGGTTTTAACCCATGTTAAAATTGATAATGTAGTGTTGCTAAATGGATAGTAAACCATCAAATGATTGTAATAAAGTCTAATTAAAAATATAATTATAATCAGATATATGGACCTTGAAGGTTTACAAAAAATATGCATTTTTGTTATTGTCCAAGAGTAAATTTAAAGCTACCAATAGAATCCTTACGCTTTTATACAGGGTGGACCATAACTCTTTTTACATTTCAAACTAAAATAAAATGAAAACTAATTATATCAGATGATAACCGTTTATTAATTATGAAAACACATGAATAGGGATTTTATTTTTTAAAAATTACGTCTTCCATATATGATCCTTCATTATTTTGGCATTGCCGTAACCTGGAGCGAAAATTTTCAGTGACGGCCTGACAAGTGTTCCGAGAAATGTGGACCAAAAGTCCGTTAACTTTTGAATCGGTAGCTGCGTCGGGGAGCGGTGGCGGGAAGGTGAAGGACGCCATGGCACTAAATTCCCATTGGCCGCTCTTGCATTTCGTAACCCCGCCGCCTTACCCCGCCACCGCTCCCCGACGCAGCTACCGGAACTTATGTACGAAATATTTACCGTTAGCTTTTCGGTGAAGGAAAACATCGTGAGGAAACCAGGTCTAATCCTTTCACGCAAAATAGGCACGTTGGATGTCGATTTGCGGAAAATGCCCAGTAAAACTAACCAACTGGTATCGTTAAAAAAATCTTAGTACACAAACCTTTCTATACTTCTATACTAATGTTAGATTGTACCTTTGTAAGTTTGTTTGTAATCAGGGTTGATATGATTTAAATCACTTGATTTAAATCAGTGATTTAAATCGTGATTTTAATCAAGGGATTTTTTCAAAAAAATCATTGATTTAAATCATTAAATTTTTACTACAACCAAATCGGGCCAAAATTGTTTAGGGAATTCCCCGGACCACTACGGCACGCACACATGTGCAAGCGAGTCATAGCGTAACAGTTTTGGGGAAACCCCGAAACTATAGTACGTGACGCATGGTACCGAAACGGTTCCAGGATTCCCCGAAACTAAAACACGAGACGCATTTCGCTTTTCAAAAAGACAAGAAAATTAAAAAATCAAAAAAATCTGATTTTAATCAAATAAATCCGATTTTAATCAAATTAATCGGATTATTATGATTTTTTTATAATAATCATGATTTTTATCAACCCTGTTTGTAATGGGTAATCTCTGGAAACACTTATCCAATTTCAAAAATTCTTTCACCTGCGTGTAGGACGGACTTTCTGGATGGTTATAGGCTATATTTTATTTCACGGGTTTGTCTGCGTCCTTTGCAATACGCGGGCGAAGTCGCGCGGGAAGCTTGTTATAAGGTGCGTACGAGTTAGAGCAGCCTCGGGCACGCACGGCGCCTATTTTGCTCATATTCGTACGCGCTCACGCGCTGTGCGCGAGCAGCGCGCGGCGAGCCGGCCAGTGGCGGTCTTTTGACCGTGCTCAAAGGCGCCTCAGTGTGCGTGCCTCGCGTCACTTGGACGTGTATCTGAGCGTGCCGCGGACAGAGCGACAAGATCGAACATGTTTGTGCGCAAAACGCGTACGAATTTGGGCAAGTGGCTGAGTCGTGTGTGTGTAATAGCTTGTTAGTAAATTTGGATCAATTATTGATACAACATGAAAAACAAAAGGTGTCGACGCCATTTTGAATGTCGGCTCGCCGCGAGTACGCTGCCTCACCCGCGCATGTTTATGTGGAACTATTTGGCGCGCGAGCAGCTCGCCGCGCGGGGCGAGCATGCCTCAGACTGAGCAGCTCAAATTCGTACGCAGCTATAGATAAATTGTCCTTGAGCTGTGTGGGTGTGGTCTCAAAGGCCTATTCTGTTACTTGTTTACTCTTTCTTATCTGTGAGATAAAATATGAGTGGCTATGTTTACCAATACGTTATTATTGAACTCTGGAATACCTATCTCAGAAGCTTGGAGGACGCCAAGCAGACACCCAATTTAAATAAGGAAAACTAAATAAGAAATTCAACATTTGGATGTCATGAACAGAGGCTATATAAAATAACTACAACTTAGAAAAGGCTGAACCGATTTTGTTGAAATGTAGCTAAGAACCATCTCGATCACGTCAGCTTTCGGACAAAAAAAACCGCATTAACCTTTTCAACGCTCTGTCAAAGAGAAAAGTAGTCAACCACACGCCAAATCAATAAGACATTTAGTGCGGAGTTAAACCTTATGTCAGTGCAAGAAGGTTGCTATCGCGCTGGGCTCCTTGACGCATATATCAGTTGTTGGCGTTGAACCTGCGGTGCGGATATATGCGTCGTCGGCGTTGAAAAGGTCCATTCGTTTAGGAGCTACGATGCCACAGACAGACACGTCAAACTTATAACACCCCTATTTTTGCGCCGGGGGTTAAATATATATATATTTATATATATATAAGGGTCCATCAACTATTTCTTGTTGTTATTCTGTCCCGTTAGCCAAGAGACAAAATTACAGAGTTTCTTAGAAAAATTGTTACATTACGGACACGTGCCTAGAAGATGGCCCCATACAAAAAGCCTCACATTTGGTGATTTAAAACACAAAAATCGCATTTTTAATAAGTGACGCAGGAGACGTCGTTGCAATATTCTTACGCCCGTGTTATACACAATGTTTTTCATCACATTTGCGAGGAAATAAATAACTACAAAAGACAGAAAAATCTAAGTTTCATACAGCCGCACCATTCAAAAATTGACAATTTCACTTCCAGATCAGTGCTAGTGGAGCGCGCAGCTTTAATATTTCAACCAATCACAGAGCAGTATTCGTGCGGGGCGGGGCGTCTTGGCCAACTAGATTTTTTTTTCAACCGATCACAGAGCAATCAGATTTGCTTAAGCCAATCAGAGGGTTCTGTATTTTAAAACTAAACTTAACAGCCCGTGGGAGGTAAAACGGCTATAACTGCTCTGTACGCTCGCAAGTAATAACGCCATTGACGAGCAAGTGTGATGAAAAGATAATAGTTGGATCCATCCATAAATATTACTGAACTCTAGATGGCAATTTAATGATTATTGATGTAAAATTCCGAAATGAAACTAATTAAAGCTTATGAGTCATTAGTCATTACTAATGTTTGCACATTATAATTGTAGTGCCTAAATTAGCAAGAATGTCCCTTATCACATAGATAATTACTTCATTACGATAATTAATGCGTAAATACCTATGACTTTTTAAAATACCACGTCGCCATCTCTGTATACCGTATCTCTTAGCTTAGGTTAATACGTTAGTTTTAGTTTATGCTGAGGGGACTCCTTTTTACCCGACTGCCGAAGTAGGGTTATGTTTTTCGAGCGTATGTATGTATCTATGTGTGTATGTCTTATTCTTTGGCACGCCCTGCAGCCTAAACCGTTTGACGGATTTCGACATGTGAGGTGTCGTTGGATTCCTCTTAATCGTGGGAGTGACATAGGCTATTATTTATTAAGAGCCTTAAGTGTCCCACTGCTGGGCAAAGGCTATAATATTTGTAAAAAAGCAGTTGGATTTTTTGAAAAATCTTTTAATTCCACTTGTTTGAAACAACACTAGATTCCTGTTGTTGTTCCAAAATAAATTTATTCTATTCTATTCTATTCAAGCATCGCCCGTCTGATGGTAAGGCGATACGAGCCTATGGACGCTCAACGCGTTAATCACACTTTGACCCTGCTAACTTAGACGATGATATTCACTTGTCTGGATAATATTTTTGTAGCGTTATTTGATGCCAAATTTCGGCGCTCGCGGCCCAGAGCTACCTTTCTCACTCGCGCTTTGCAAATTAGAAAGAGGAGGGTAGATTTACTTGTCTCGCTTCGCGATCGCATATTTATGGCCCTCACCTTCGGTTCGGGCCACAAACACCTGCGATCTGGGGCATTCACGAATTCACCGCCCTGGCCCCGTAGCATGGGGCCTTGTCACGCGATAGGTGATAGGATAGAGCGTGCGTCACTGGCTGACACCGTTCGACAGTACGAGACGACGCTCTTATCTTGTCACTTGTCGCGTGATAAGGCGAACCATGCTACGGCTCCTGGGTATGTAATGTACTATTACTGCACTTTAAATTAAATGTTCTTATTTATTTCTGTTTCCAGTTGCAGAGAACCCCAGAAATGAAGATAGTCAGGACACACGCAAATTCAACTAGAAATCTTATGAAAGCAGTGCCTCTAGCAACAAACCAAACCTATTATTTTTAAATTTAATCTTTTTTTTTTAAGTTACATAGTGCCAGTATTGATTAAGCCGTATTTACGTAGTTTATGAATAGTTGGTTTGTATAAATTGAGTGTTGCCAGCATGAAAATTCCGGAGACTTCAGCGAATGTTGGTGCTTATTATGGTAATGAAGAAAATGGACAGTGGCAGGTGAGAAACACTAAACTCTACTAATTTATCTACACACATACTATAAACCCGCTAAAATGCGTTCAGAAACTGCCAGTAATGACTAGCATTATATCAATAAGATTTATAAAAAGAATTAACTTGTCTCTGGCCGTAGGTAATTTTGTACGTATTTTCATTAAGATATCGATATTGATAAAGTAATGACTTACGAATTTCGAAGCGTGGCCCAGAGGTTAGAGCAAATCATGACCAACTAGATTCTGTTATGGACGTCTAGTTGGTCATGAGTTGAAGTCTAGTCGGCCATGGCGGTGCAATGGCGGTTATTCTAATGGTTCCCGAACACATCATTGAGCATTTATGATATGTGCGTAGATAAAGTAGTGTATGCGACTGTACATAATTAGGCCTTAAAACATTCGTGTGATCTTATTATGAAAGTGATTTAAGGCCTCTCATTATGTACAGTCACATAAACTACTATTACAACATCATTACGACCGGTTGGCCTAGTGGGTAGCGACGCTGCCTACGAAGCTGGTCCTGGGTTCGAATCCCGGTAAGGGCAAATATTTGTGTGACGAGCATAAATATTTGTTTCAGAGTCTTGGATGTTTTCTATGTATAATAAATATATATCTAATAAATATATCGTCGTCTAGTACCCATAACACAAAGCTTATTGAGCGTACTATGGGGGCTAGTACGATTTGTGTAAGATCGTCCCTTATTTTTTTTATTAATTAACAGGACGCCAATGATTATATTTGTAATGAGTATATTTATTTATTGAAAATTTATTGCATAATAAAAAAAAACAAATGGCGGACTTAATGCCATAAGGCATTATCTACCAGTCAACCATTGGGCTAAACAGAAACATGCACCAACAGACATTTAACTTTTGTGAAAGTAGCTTAGAGAGAACAGAAACATTGTTTCATTAGACCAGTTGATTTGTTCACCCGGGCTACCGGAAAGTTTTTTTTTTTTTAGTTTGATATATTTGTTCAGACAGTTGAGACCGAAAGTAACCGTAGTTTTGTCAACCGAACTTCTGGAAATAGAGTGTATTTATCATTAGGTACAGTTTTTGGCAGGGTTGATATGATTTAAATCACTTGATTTAAATCAGTGATTTAAATCGTGATTTTAATCAAGGGATTTTTTCCAAAAAATCATTGATTTAAATCATTAAATTTTTACTACAACCAAATCGGGCCAAAATTGTTTAGGGAATTCCCCGGACCACTACGGCACGCACACATGTGCAAGCGAGTCATAGCGTAACAGTTTCGGGGAAACCCCGAAACTATAGTACGTGACGCATGGTACCGAAACGGTTCCAGGATTCCCCGAAACTAAAACACGAGACGCATTTCGCTTTTCAAAAAGACAAGAAAATTAAAAAATCAAAAAAATCTGATTTTAATCAAATAAATCCGATTTAAATCAAATTAATCGGATTATTATGATTTTTTTATAATAATCATGATTTTTATCAACCCTGGTTTTTGGTCTTCTCTCTGTTGGAGTAATAATAAAATAGTCGACAACCCTATTAAATGTTACATTTCTAGCGTGTGTATGTAAACTGGATGCGTTTGGTTCCAGCCAAACGGCGTTATAATCGACAGCGGAGTGGCGGGCGGCGTGGTCGGCAGCGGTGACGGTCTGCACCCTGCGCCGGTGTACCCAGTGCACATACCTAGAGGGCATATACCCGGTAAGGGCAGAGTAAACTGTTACAATCGACAGCGGAGTGACGGGCGGCGTGGTCGGCAGCGGTGACGGTCTGCACCCTGCGCCGGTGTACCCGGTGCACATACCCAGAGGGCATATACCCGGTAAGGGCAGAGTAAACTGTTACAATCGACAGCGGAGTGGTGGGCGGTGTCGGTCTGCACCCTGCGCCGGTGTACCCAGTGCACATACCCAGAGGGCATATACCCGGTAAGGACACAGTAACCTGTTACAATCGACAGCGAAGTGGCGGGCGGCGTGGTCGGCAGCGGTGACGGTCTGCACACTGCGCCGGTGTACCCGGTGCACATACCCAGAGGGCATATACCCGTTAAGGACACAGTAACCTGTTACAATCGACAGCGGAGTGGCGGGCGGCGTGGTCGGCAGCGGTGACGGTCTACACCCTGCGCCGGTGTACCCAGTGCACATACCCAGAGGGCATATACCCGGTAAAGACACAGTAACCTGTTACAATCGACAGCGGAGTGGCGGGCGGCGTGGTCGGCAGCGGTGACGGTCTGCACCCTGCGCCGGTGTACCCGGTGCACATACCCAGAGGGCATATACCCGGTAAGGGCAGAGTAACCTGTTACAATCGACAGCGGAGTGGCGGGCGGCGTGGTCGGCAGCGGTGACGGTCTGCACCCTGCGCCGGTGTACCCGGTGCACATACCCAGAGGGCATATACCCGGTAAGGGCAGAGTAACCTGTTACAATCGACAGCGGAGTGGCGGGCGGCGTGGTAGGCAGCGGTGACGGTCTGCACCCTGCGCCGGTGTACCCGGTGCACATACCCAGAGGGCATATACCCGGTAAGGGCAGAGTAACCTGTTACAATCGACAGCGGAGTGGCGGGCGGCGTGGTCGGCAGCGGTGACGGTCTACACCCTGCGCCGGTGTACCCAGTGCACATACCCAGAGGGCATATACCCGGTAAGGACACGGTAACCTATTAAAATCGACAGCGGAGTGGCGGGCGGCGTGGTCGGCAGCGGTGACGGTCTGCACCCTGCGCCGGTGTACCCAGTGCACATGCCCAGAGGGCATATACCCGGTAAGGGCAGAGTAACCTGTTACAATCGACAGCGGAGTGGCGGGTGGCGTGATCGGCAGCGGGGACGGTCTGCACCCGGCGCCGGTGTACCCGGTGCACATACCCAGAGGGCATATACCCGTTAAGGACACAGTAACCTGTTACAATCGACAGCGGAGTGGCGGGCGGCGTGGTCGGCAGCGGTGACGGTCTACACCCTGCGCCGGTGTACCCAGTGCACATACCCAGAGGGCATATACCCGGTAAAGACACAGTAACCTGTTACAATCGACAGCGGAGTGGCGGGCGGCGTGGTCGGCAGCGGTGACGGTCTGCACCCTGCGCCGGTGTACCCGGTGCACATACCCAGAGGGCATATACCCGGTAAGGGCAGAGTAACCTGTTACAATCGACAGCGGAGTGGCGGGCGGCGTGGTCGGCAGCGGTGACGGTCTGCACCCTGCGCCGGTGTACCCGGTGCACATACCCAGAGGGCATATACCCGGTAAGGGCAGAGTAACCTGTTACAATCGACAGCGGAGTGGCGGGCGGCGTGGTAGGCAGCGGTGACGGTCTGCACCCTGCGCCGGTGTACCCGGTGCACATACCCAGAGGGCATATACCCGGTAAGGGCAGAGTAATCTGTTACAATCGACAGCGGAGTGGCGGGCGGCGTGGTCGGCAGCGGTGACGGTCTGCACCCTGCGCCGGTGTATCCAGTGCACATACCCAGAGGGCATATACCCGGTAAGGACACGGTAACCTATTAAAATCGACAGCGGAGTGGCGGGCGGCGTGGTCGGCAGCGGTGACGGTCTGCACCCTGCGCCGGTGTATCCAGTGCACCTACCCAGAGGGCATATACCCGGTAAAGACACAGTAACCTGTTACAATCGACAGCGGCGTGGTCGGCAGCGGTGACGGTCTGTACTCTGGTCTCCCAAGATAAGCAGAAGAAGAAGAAGGGGGGATGTCAGGTGGGGGGTGAACGGAAGGGCTGACCCTACTAAAATTAGATTTCCCCGGACAGAGCGACAAGATCGAACTTATTTGTGCGCCAGGCGCGTACGAATTTGAACAAGCGGCTGAGCCGTGCGTGTGTAATAGTTGGTTAGTAACTAAGTAAATTTTAACAATTATTGATACAAATACATGAAAAGCAAAATGTGTTGTGGGTCCCGAAATCAATCAGCTGTCATCGTGTCGACGCCATTTTGAATGTCGGTAGCTGCCTCACCCGCGCATGTTTATGTGGAACTATTTGGCGCGCGAGCAGCTCGCCGAGCGGGGCGAGCATGCCTCAGGCTGAGCCGCTCACATTCGTACGCAGCTTTAGGCATACTTTTTTGCCCTCTATTAGTAAAGCCATCTGCACCGGAAAGGCAATAGGTTCAACACCCGATTTTTTTTCATTGTGTTGATTCTTGTTTCAACCATATGTTCATTGTCCAGGCTACGTGATGGCGGGAGCGTACTACGCGGGCGCGGGCTACGCCCCGGCGGCGGGCCCCGACGACTTCGCGGACTACATGTGGATGGAGAACGAGGAGGAATTTGACAAACAGGTACGCAACACTAGCTCAATACGATCCGACAATGTCTAAGGGCCATGGGCCCACGATAATCAGGCTTAGAGCATACATAACTGGAGTAGCCTTTCAGTAACTCGCCCCTCTGTAGAAAACCTTACTGTGCAAAAAATCATACAAATGTTAAAATATAATGGTCACTCATGTGTCACTCAAAATAATTAAACACATAAATAATTGTAAAGTATAGCACTTTAAGTGCAGGGATGAAGTGTTCAGGCATTGTCATGTTTAGTGTGTAAGTTAGTGTTTAAGATTATATGTAGTTCACATAGCATACATAACATAGTTTTAACATAGGTACTTAACACTAGTTAAAATGAGCGCGGTCTCGCCAACAAACTGTTATCGCAGTTTGGCGAGTAATATAACATTGGTAATTGTTTTGTACTTTTGATAAATAAATTTAAAAAAAAATGTCGAAAATCGCTCGACATGTTTTTAACCGATTCGCGGTTCTTAGTCATGAGCACGCGCGTTGCCGGCGCGTTTAGCACTGCGGGCCCGCGCCCTGCTCGCTCGGTTGGTTTGCGCAGGCGCAGGCGGGGTCAGCGCAGAAGGTGAGAATCTACCCTCATTTTCTTCAGCATTGTTCCATGTCGGGTTACACACGACACTTACTATGTCTGTTTTAATATGTCTGATTCTCAATGTAGTTTTCGATTAATGGTTATTCACAAAATCGCGTCGCAAGAGAACACTGATCATAAAAATGCCCGCATGTTGCTGTAAGCACTTGATATTATAAACGTTCAACCACTTCAAGCTTTCAATATACAATTAAATAAATAAATATCGTCGGACAATTCACACCAATTGTTCTAGTCCCAAATTAGGCAAAGCCTGTACTATGGATACTAAACAACGAGTTTCAATATCCTATTAAGATGCTCCCCCCGCCCCCGCAAAATTCGGCAGACATTTTTGTACGCAAATACGACATAAAGCTACTCCAGTTACGCATGCTCTAAGTACTCAGTACAAGCTATACGTGATGCCACAATGAGGGACGGAAAGGCTTCTATGCAGCTAAATTAAGAACGTGTCTTAAAATGGCTGATGGCATACCATAAACAACCTACTTAATTTGGGCGGGTAGTGGTTTATTTGCCACAACTTCATACTAAATCAGTATGAAGTAAACTAAGACAACTAATGATATTTTCTCTTTCTGTGACACTTATCGGGATTTGTATGCTACCATCTCGCACACTTGGCATTATTATTACCATAGCTTGTCCTGAGTATCATAGGTCCATGCTAAGGGCCGATAACTTGCTTGTTGCCATGGTGACGTCTCAACCTAGGCGTAACTCGTATGCGGATGTCAAAATTAACTAGTCATCAACTTTAAAAACAAAGTTTAAACCGACTTACCGGACGACCAAATAGCCTAGTGGTTAGAGAACCTGACTATGAAGCTTGAGGTCCCGGGTTCGATCCCCGGTCGGGGCAGATATTTGTATGATGAATACAAATGTTTGTTCTCGAGTCTTGGATGTTTAATATCTATTTAAGTATGTATATATCTATATATATAAGTATGTTTATCCGTTGTCTAGTACCCATAGTACAGGCTTTGCCTAGTTTGGGACTGGTTCAATTGGTGTGAATTGTCCCACTATTTATTTTATTATTTATTATTATTTACTTCAATTCAGTACTTCGCCAATACATACATGACAATTTCCACATTCCCTTTCCAATTTACCACATGAACTGCTTTCCGAGAGCAAATGGGTTTATTGTTATCGAAAATATCCAAGTCGCTATTGTGGGCTATTAATATTTGAGGAGTTCCGTCGATCCCTCAAGGATCTCAGAATTGACGTCTTTAGTTGCTACTTCAACGGAATCATGTCTTTGACGTACTTTATAATTACATAATTCGTGATGATATTGAATATTTGTTTCCGAGTCTTGGATGTTTTCTATGTATTTTAGTATTTGTATCTATTATACCGGATGTCCCAAAACTTTGCCACACGGAGGGAAAGTACCTTAAATATTGAAGAAAGGAAATGTTGCTGAAAGAAAACTTCATTTTGTTTTTAAATATAATTGAAATCGCATTCAAAGATTTTTGATAAAATATAACTCATAATAATTAAAATTGAAAATGTCATGTACTTTTGTTTAGATGCTGTGTTATTTAAGAAAAAAATAATCCTAATGAGTAACGCTTTTGATCGGTATAGTAAAAATAATCCCACCAAAAACATAAATGTAAAAAAGGAAAGCCAAGTTCAATACAAAAATTATGCTTGGCTGTGGGCTTCGCCGCAAAAAGAATGGAGATCTAAATGAGTGCCAATAGTCCAGGCAATGAACTGACAACTTGTATGGAAAAAATATCAGATTTGGAAATAATTTATAATAGCCAATTTTTTTTAATGTAAGTGATAACAATTGCTGTTATTTAAAAATGTGAGATCTTAAAGTAGGTTAGATTTGATTTGACCAGTTCAAGCCAAGTCAAATCGAATGTATGGGGACCCCCCTATTTTTTAACTTTTTTTATATTTTTAGATTTTTTCCTACGCTTACACACAATTATCGAGCTGGATTCCAAATTTCAGCCTTCTAGGTCATCTGGAAGTAGGTTAGGTTTAGGTACTATATGTCAGTCAGTACTAAAATTTACGACTTTTTGACCTTCATATCTTTATAACCGTTTGAGCTAGCTTCATGAAATTTGGGCTTCTAGGTGACCTTATAGATATAATTAAACACACGTAGTTTTATGTGTTTAAATTAAAGAGGTTTTGAGTTATAGAAGGGTCAAAAGTGGCACCAAGTGGTTCGTGTAATGAACACTTGGCGCTGGCTAGCCAGTTCCTTTGCTTGAACTTGGCTTGACACGCTGCCGCGTGTCTAGATATTTGGAGGGTTTGATTCCAGGTTAAGGCAGGCAGGTTAATTTTCAATCTTTGAATGTAGTTCCAATCATTTTTAAAATCAAATTGAAGTCTTCTTTCAGTGAAATTTCCTATCTTCAATATTTAAGGCCCTCCGGGTGGCAAAGTTTTGGGACACCCTATATCATTGTCTATTGTCCTAACAAGCCTTATTGAACTTAGTTCGATTTGTGTAAGATAGTCTCCCCTAATATTTATTATTATTTTTATTCTTAAGTAGTTATTCCAGTTAAAATCGGGCCTAATATAAAAAAAATACTCCCAAGCATGTACCAACCGAATTAACGTTGTGTCTGTGTGTATAAGGCACGTGTGGCTCCCCAGGTGATGCAGCAGTTAGAAGAGGAGGCGCTCATGGAGCAGTGCATAGAGGCCATGCTGGAGGACGAGCAGAGGGAGCTGGAGAGGCACAACACACACAACACACAGCATTACCCCACGTGAGTGCCACGTAGTGTATAAGGGTGAATATGTAACAGAGATGTGCGAGTGTTTTGATATGCATGCATGCGAATGCTCCACTGCTCGGCGTGGGCGTACACGGGGGGACAGCCGGGCGGGCAGCGCGTACGCAGGGGGACGGCCGGGCGGGCCGCGCGTACACAGGGGGACGGCCGGGCGGGCCGCGCGTACGCAGGGGGACGGCCGGGCGGGCCGCGCGTACGCAGGGGGACAGACGCGCGTACACAGAAGGCGGCCGGGCGGGCCGCGCGTACGCAGGGGGACAGTCTGGCGGGCCGCGCGTACGCAGGGGGACCGCCGGGTGGGCCGCGCGTACGCAGGGGGACAGTCTGGCGGGCCGCGCGTACGCAGGTTTTGTTGCAGGTTCAAAAGAAAAAAGGCAAAAAAATATGCCTGATGACGAAAAACCCATTCAATTATCTAAAAAATTGCTAAGCTATAATCGTTTTAATATTGCTTGTTAGAGGGAGAAAACGCTAGTAGATCGTGACGTCACGACCGTCGAGCGTCATAGTAAATGGCAATCGTTTCATATGAACGTGCGTTTTGCGGAAAAGGGACAGAACATGCCCCCTCTTAAAACTTTGGACACTTATAACTTTGTGATTATTTAACCTCTTGTGTTGCTTTTTTCTCTTCTTCTTGGAAATACATAGCTGCATACACGTTATTAAAATAACTCCTCGGCCCTATTAGATCTTTTAACATGGTCCTTCGAGCCAGATGTGAACCAGCGACCTATATTAAAAAAAAAATATTAATGGAATATTTTTTTGATTGCAGAACGAGTAACGGCAACCCTTCGCTGTCTCTGGAGGAGACGGTGTCCCGATCCACGCTCAACCCTCTCGCCGCCGAGTTCGTGCCAACGAGAGCACCGCGCACAGGTGAATAGAATACCGAGTGTGGCGAAGGGTTCTTAAGACACCTATGCTGTACGGGGGGCTCTATCCTTAAGCTATGAGTTGACAAAATAGTTAAAATATAGACGATTTTTTTTAATTAAACGACCGGTTAGCCTAGTGGGTAGTGACGCTGCCTACGAAGCTGAATGTCCTGGGTTCGAATCCCGGTAAAAGCAAATATTTGTGTGATGAGCATGAATATTTGTTTCTGAGTCTTGAATGTTTTCTATGTATTTAAGTATTTATTATCTATTAAATATATCGTCGTCTAGTACCCTTATAGAGCTTACTATGGGAATAGTTCGATTAGTGCGAGATTGTCCACTAATATTATTATTTATTATTTAATTATATATAGTCACGAAAATTGAGATTGAAAATATGTTAAGGTGGTTTGGGCATGTATAGAGGATGGATGAAAGGAGATTAACGAAGAGAGTGTATGTAAAAAGAGTGGAAGGGTAAGTTGGAAGGGGAAGACCTAGGCGAACTTTCTCCGATCAAATTGGAGAAATCTTCCAAAAAAAGGCCAGGTCAAACGTACCCCAACCCGACGAGCATGTATGAGAAATGTTATGAAGGTGAGTGAATCGAAAGTGGTTGGTCATTTGTCAACATAAATACCCAAAAAAAAATAAGTCAAACACGGACCTCGTTGACGGCAGCCGAAACGCTTCATGGGCATTTTCGCGAGAAGAAGATGCATCGTTAGTGACGTCGCCAAGCAAAAGTTAAAAATGTTCCTGTTGACTGTAGCTTGAGGTGATAACTTTTGAGGCCGAAGAAATAAAAACACTACTGGTTGATTTTACATGGTACTGCCGAGGTAGATGTGTAAAGGTGTTGCTCGTTGGTGTATAAATTGTAAACTGAATTTAGGAGGTTCGGGCGGCCATTATATGCGCGCCCGAGGCTCCGTATTGCGTGGGAGCGTGACCCCGCGATATGATTCAGGTCGCGCCGTGGGCGTGGCTTCCACACAATGTTACCTTATTGAATTGTGTGCGTGTGTAATACCGTGAACTCGACCTCACCATCCCTTTATTTACACAAATCTCATACATTACATGAACTGGTGATTGCAAAGACATAGAAAATAGCATAAAATGACAAGAACTTAATTAAGACTTAGAGCTAACACATATATTTGTTTATTGACAGTAGGTACATAATAGTTAATTCTAGAGACTTATATTTCTAATTATAAAGCTACTCCCGACAGTTCTATTTTGTAACTAATTTGTCTTACAAATAGTATTGTTAATTGTGGTTACAAAATGGAATATTTTTAATCTTTACTTGGTGACGTCACTAACTATGCATCTCTTCTCGCGAAAATGCCCTCATACTAATTGACATAAAAGTATGACGTCACAGTTCTCTACTTGTACTGATCATTGTATAGAAAATCAAGTAAATTGCTGTTTGGGTCGCGAAATACTGTGTTTAGGTCCATATTTTTCATACAATTTTGTTTCTATAAAAGCGTAAGGGCTCTATTGGTAGCTTTAAATTTACTCTGGGATAATGAAAAAATACATATTTTTTATAAACATAATATCTTTTTATGATTTTAACCCGTAAACAGACCCCATAAATTAGCATGACTGTCGCAGGGATCAATTGTAGCCATGGAATGTATACCTTGCAAAGGATTTTTTCTTGTATATTCAATAAACTAAAATTATTTGGAACCTAGTTGTAAAGAAACCAAGATTCAACTTCTAATGAAACGTATTGTGGTCGCTATATCGCCTCTGCCTTAGTATGGGTAAATTATATTTTGTAGT
Source organism: Epinotia nisella (assembly GCA_932294315.1). Lineage (NCBI taxonomy): Eukaryota > Metazoa > Arthropoda > Insecta > Lepidoptera > Tortricidae > Epinotia > Epinotia nisella. Next base: position 8,980,443 of record OW028698.1, on the reverse strand, counting down.
TCATGCTTTATTACAACAATTTGATGGTTTAGTATCCATTGGGCTGGCCATATCGCCAGGCTACAAGACGAGAGATGGACGCACCGGGTAACAGTATGGAGAGGAACAGCAGGAATAAGGAAGAAAGGTCGTCCATTAGCCCGATGGTCTGACGACATAACACAGGTGACGGGGTCCAACTGGGTCTGGAAGGCCCAAGATAGGAAAAGTGGCAGACTCTGGAAGAGGCCTTTACCTATAACTAGGGTTCTGGCGTATAGTTTATTTCAATACCTCATAATATTAAGTATGTACAGTACCGGTCAAAAGTTTAAGTTCACCCTTTGTTTTTGGTATAAATTTGTACTTTTGTGCGATAATGTTTTGCAGTTCAGATGTCGAAATTTGTTTCCAACTGATTCGTTATTGTTTACGGAGATGTGTTTGATTAGTCAGACACAATTTACGTAGATTTCTAAACAACTGATTCCCTAAAAACCAACATTGTATCTGATCATTGTACGTTTTAAGTGGCAAGCCCATATATGGCCCAGCCTCTGCCGTCATTCCTATAAGACTTTAGGGAATGCGTTGTTAAGAAATGTACGTGAATTGTGTCTGACTAATTAAACAAATCTCTGGAAACAATAACGGATCAGTTGGAAACAAATTTCGGCTTCCGAACTGCAATAAAATATTGTCCAAAAGTACTCATTTGTACCTAAAACAAAGAGTGAACTTAAACTTTTGACCGGTACTGTAAAATTATGTAAAACCAGAAATAAAAGGCTTTTTTATTTTTATTTATTTATTTTATTACTGTCCATTTAGAAACACTACGTTATTTACAAAAAATAGTTGATTCGCCCATGTAGCCTAAATCTACAAAAAACTTGACGAATATATATTTTTTTTTTTACAGAAGTAAAGAAAGTAGCAGAAGTGAAGAGCACAGAAGAGCCGCAGAAGGAGCCCAGCGAAGAAACGGAAGAAACGCCGCAAGTGACAGAAGAACTCAAAACAGAGGGTATGTGTCCAGTTATACCTTAGATTAGATCAGCGAACGAAAAAAACCATAGAAGTCTCTAGCGCTGAAAAGTGGCCACACAAAAAGGATTATTTTTCTGCAATTTTGCATAGGATAATTCGGAAATTTCCCTCTATTTTTGTATGGGAATTGAAACTTTCCATTTCAAACACAGAAATTTCCTTAATTCCTTGTGAAACGTTCTAGAAATTTCCGAGAATGTTTTCCAACTTTTTGGAAACTTTCCGCAATTTGCACATCACTATGTGTTTGGGTAGACATTTGTAAGAAGATCGCCTCCTATGGTTTTTTCGTTTGCTGGATTGGAGGCATACAGTATGAAAAATTATACAACGGAAGTGACACAAGTATAGTGAAAATGCCCTTACATCCAATATTTGACAGCTGTCATCTCAGTACAATTTATGTCATCATTGACGTTTATTGTACCGGGGTGACGGCTGTTAAAAAAATCTAATTATAGAAACCACATTAATGATAATTGAATTGGTGAATCAACTTTTTTCTGTGTAGTTGCCATGGTTATGACTCCGGGGTCACTTTAAAAACTGCAATTTTATGGGTACAAGTTCACCAAATGTGTTGTCATGTTCAACCCCTTTTTCTATGGACCATCTTCTAAACATGTTAGAAGTCCATATTGTAACATTTTTTCTAAGAAACTCAGCTAAATTGTCTCTAGGCTAACGGGACAGAATAACAACAAGATATAGACTGGACAAAATTTTAGGGCCCTGGAAAATCCTTTAGTTAGCTCATTTTACTGAACGGAAACATTCCATTTGTTTTTTTAAAGAATCATATCAAAGATATGAATTCAAAGATTTTCTAAAATTCGCTTGTCTCACCTGGAATGCGAACCAACTAAAAAATAAAAAAAACCCTCTATATTTTACTATACGAATCGGTATGATTATTGTTCATGATAAAATTGGTTGCAAGGTAAGTTATAAATTTTGTGAAATAACAACAACTTAGAAAAGTTAAACCCCCGATTCTTTCATTTCAAAGTTCAATGTCTCAAGAACGGCTGAACCGATTTTGTTGAAACATGGCTAATAGATAATTTTAACCTGAGTGTAAAATTATCTATGACACAAAACAAGCCGCATTCAAATCGGTCCATTCGTTTGGGAGCTACGATACCACAGACAGATCCACAGATACACAGACACGTTATAGTACATTGTTTAACGAGGGGCGTAAGTGGAATATTGCTAACGAGTTTCGAGTTTGCAATATTCTTACGCCCATGTTATACACAATGTTTTTCATCACATTTGCGAGGAAATAAATAACTACAAAAGACAGAAAAATCTAAGTTTCATACAGCCGCACCAATCAAAAATAGACAACTTCACTTCTACTAAGATCAGTGCTTAGTGGAGCGCACAGCTTCAATATTTCAACCAATCACAGAGCAACCAGATTTGCTTAAGCCAATCAGAGGGTTCTATATTTTAAAACTAAACTTAACAGCCCGTGGGAGGTAAAACGGCTGTAACTGCTCTGCACGCTCGCAAGTAATAACGCCATTGACGAGCAAGTGTGATGAAAAACTTATAACCAATGATCGGATTTCCCGGTGCAACACGGAGTGAATGACCCCAAATATTATGTTAATATGGATATGCTCCGGGATTCCGGGACTTACTAGTTACTTACATTTGTTTTTGGAGGACAATGATTCCGATTATATTACATGAAATAAAATTCAATAACATTTTAACAATTGATATAAATTAATTTGACTATACATAAAAGTTTGCGAAATAAATCTGTTTAAAACTGATCTGCCAAATAGCCAAAGCGGCCTAATTAGAAATATAATTCAAAATGGCGGCCACCAGACGCCATACTGTAAAAAATAAAAATAAAAGTCTACGAACTATGTCATGTGGGGTATCGCTGAATAGGTATTTCCAAATCAGTTTTTAGTTAAAATAACCGTTTTTTAAACTAGACGTCGGGATTTTGGTCATGTCCATATTAATTTTTCTACTCGATACCCCACCGTGTTGCACCGTAAAATCCGATCATTGCTTATAATAACACCCCCTCTCTTTGCGTCGGGGGTTAACAAATAGCAATTCGTGTTTCAGAGCCGCTCCCGCCGGTAGACCCGCCCGAGGTGAGCGCGGCCGGCGTGCAGCCCGTCGACAAGCGGGACGCCAAGAGGGACGCCAAACCCAAACACGAGCCCAAGAAGACGGCCAAGGCGGACCCCAGCAAGACCAAACCCGTCGTCGTCAAGTCTGAAACTAAGGTACACATATAGTGCATACACCTTGATTAAAAGCAGTTAACCACTGACAGATTGGATCAAACCTTGTGATATTCTACCTTAATACCAATGTAATTAAGTCTTTATTACAACCGTTATATTTATAGGCAGCGTGTTTACAAAATAAACTCTAATATTCTGACGTTAAGATTGAGTATCGAGTGAATTAATGCCAAATGTCAGTAGTTAACTGATTTTAATCGTAATGTACAGCCTTGGCCAAAAGTATTGAGCACCCCACGTTTTCCTTTATAACTTATGTATGAACGAAGTATTATTTTTCGATTTCATAAATACACGAAGACGTAAAATATAATAAGTGTTTGAACATGTGCAAATCATTGTTATATATCATTTTTAAATTGCTATTTGCGTGTAAAAACTGAAGCTAGAAAAAATGGGGCTTTAAAATAAAGGTTTAACTGACGACCGAATAGCCTAGTGGTTAGTGAACCTGACTATGAAGCTTGAGGTCCCGGGTTCGATCCCCGGTCGGGGCAGATATTTGTATGATGAATACGAATGTTTGTTCTCGAGTCTTGGATGTTTAATGTCTATTTAAGTATGTATTTATCTATATAAGTATGTTTATCCGTTGTCTAGTACCCATAGTACAGGCTTTGCCTAGTTTGGGACTAGATCAATTAGTGTGAATTGTAACACTATATTTGTTTATTTAATTGTGTATTTTTTTCACGGAATTTCTCATAACGTCAATCAATATGACGAATTTTTCCGATAGATACACAACTATCCATTATAAAATATATAAATGCACCTTTTAAAGTTTGACTTTTGTATGAAAAACGCATGGGTCATCACTTTTGACCAAGGTTGACGATATTTAAAAAAAAGTTTGATAAAATTTTGGAAAATTCAGTTTTTTTACTTTAATAAATTCACCGCATCCGGGAAGGTTATTATTTGGCCCAAATCGTGTTGCAAGGGACCCCCCCCCCCCTACCCACCCTAGCCATATGGCACACGCTTTACCAAACACCCTGCATAACTGAGTTTCAATATCCTACTAAGATGCTCCCCCGTCCCCGCAAAATTCGGCAGACATTTTTGTACGCAAATACGACATAAGGTACCAGTTACTTATGCTCTAAGCTGACGGCTTACCATAAACAAACTACTTAATTTGGGCGGGTAATGAATGATTTATTTGCCGCAACCCATGGACCTGTGTTACTCGGGACAGGCTATACGTGATGCCACAATGAGGGACGAAAAGGCTTCTATGCAGCTAAATTAAGAACTGCTCTCAAAATGGCTGATCGCTTACCATAAACAACCTACTTAATTTGGGTGGGTAGTGATTTATTGGCCATAACTTCATACTAAATCAGTTGTGGCAAACAGAAAAAAAGTGGAACTATGACAAGGACAACGAATAATATTTCCTTTTCTGTCACACTTATCGAGATTTGTATCAGGGATCGGATACCGGTATTTTCACCATACAAAAATACCGGTTTTATTTCGTTAAATTTCGTTCTTTGGTTTATAATATCATTTTTGATCAGGCTGTCTAATAATACGAAAAATGTTACCTAAATACATGATAGAGTCCTACATTAAGAACCTAAAATAATTCAAAATATTAGACTACTTCGGGGACTTTTGAAAAAATCGGTTCCGATCCTTGATTTGTATGCTACCATCTCGCTCGGACGTGGTATTATTAATACCATAGCTTGTCCCGAGTATCTTAGGTCCAGTCGCCATCAGATATATCGGAGCGGCGAAAGCGCTCACAAATATCTGAACACGTCTCTATTGTCGAGGCATTAGAGACGTGTTCAGATATTTGTGAGTGCTTTCGCCGCTCTGATATATCTGATGGCGACTGTCCATGGCCGCAACCTCATACTAACTCAGTTGCGGCAATTAAAAAAAGTTGTAAGGACAACAAATTATATTTCTCATTCTTTCACCCTTATTAAGACTTGTATACTAGCTACCATCTCGCTCAGTCTCGGTATTATTATTACCATAGCTTGTCCTGAGTAATTATAGGTCCATAATCATAGGTATCAACAGGGCCCTATTGGCAAATATCAATAGGGCCCTGTTGGCAAAAGGAAGGTGGGAGAGCCATATAAACGATGGCTGGATGGCATAAAAGAAACTGTAGGGAAAGACTGGCTAAGCAAAGCGGAAGACAGGCAAAAATGGAGAGTTGGAGGAGGCCTACACTCGAAGAGGGGTCCAAATTAAATAAATATATAGTAAAAAAACATAAGGTAGAAGTACTAGTGCCCGACGCGGTACTTGTACTCGACGAATATAATTTAACTAGCGAATAATAAACTAAGATTGATCACGACATCATTTTTAAGTTACTAAATGTTAGTGACTTCAATATTTCTTATCACAATTTCAAGACAATTAACTTATTAATGATGATGATGCTGTTCTGACCGATTTCGGCCACAGCGACTGTGTTCTGGATTTGGTGTTACCGATTTGCACTATGACTAGAGTGTTGTTGTTCTACTCTCTGTGCGCTCTCATGTGCCTTGCATACCCTATCTTTTTTGCAAATGTACGAGCGCAATTTGGGCAGGTTAATACCCCGCCAATTAAGTTGTAGTGGATGGTTGCCGGTAGGCGAGCCTTGAGCTCGTCTCGCTTTAACTTATTTGTAAGTTATGAACATATTTGTTAAAACCAGCTGCCATCAATTGGGACAATGAGTTACACCTTCAAGTCCCAATAAATGTCAGTCTGTCATTCATGACATTTGTACTGAAATGACATCTATTGGGACTGCCAGCATAACCGCCTGCCATTTACTCGTACATTCGGATTGATTACCTAATTCTTATATTATCAGGATTTTTTATAAGATCACCATATGAAACGAATTCCATATCAGTAACTTGAGTAAATACCTCGTCTCCCAAACCGTATGAAACTGTTTAATACATCTTAAATGAGCATAATATCGTGATTCAAATAAGTATTTTCTGTTGACATGTCGGGCACTAGTACTTCTACCTTATATAAACAACACTAACTATAAGAAACTACTAACCAATACGGAAAAAACTTTAATGTAAAAATGGGAAATTTGGAAATAAAGGCTTTTTTATTTTTTATTTATTTATTTAATCATAGGTGTCATAGTTCTGTAATCGTCAGTGCAAATGAATAATGATTTAATTATATTTAAAGGTGCAACCACCCAAAAAGAAGGAAGTGAAAGCGGTGAAGAGTGAACCCAGGCTAGAAGAGAGGGAGAAGCAAGATGCGCCGGTCATTGTCGCAGAATTACCAAAGGTCAGTATAGATGTTTACCATTTTGGCCTAGACGTTAGAGGCCTTGCCTACGAAGCCGGGGTCCCGGGTTCGTATGCCGTAAGCGCATTTATTTTTGTGATGGGATAAAGTTGATCGTGTCAAACCGATTCGAAATTCTCTATAGACAGTTCTGCGTGACGTCACATTATGTTACACTTTTGGGGTTATATCTTCATCATTTTTGACCAACAAAAAAAACGAGTCCAATATTCTTACCCGACTGCCGAAGGAAAGGAGGGTTATGTTTTTCGAGCGTATGTATGTATGTATCTATGTGTGTATGTCTTATTCTTTGGCACGCCCTGCAGCCTAAACCGTTTGACGGATTTCGACATATGAGGTGTCGGTTGATTTCTCTTAATCGTGGGAGCATATATTTGCAAAAAAGCAGTTGGGTTTTTTGAAAAATCTTAATTCCACTTGTTCGATAATCTAACTGACGGAATTTTTAGGAAAGTAGGAAATTGTGGGAGTGACATAAGCTATAATATTTGTAAAAAAACCGGCCAAGTGCGAGTCGGACTCGCGCACGAAGGGTTCCGTACCGTTATCTATAAAAACGGCAAAAAATCATGTCTGTTCTATGGGAGCCCCACTCCGACTCGCACTTGGCCGGTTTTTTAGTATTTGTTGTTATAGCGACAACAGAAATACATAATCTGTGAAAATTTCAACTCTCTAGCTATCACGGTTCTTGAGATAGAGCCTAGTGACAGACGGACGGACGGACGGACAGCGAAGTCTTAGTAATAGGGTCCCGTTTTTACCCGTTGGGTACGGAACACTAAAAAGCCTTTGCGCTTCTTGTAAAGTCGAAATTATACATTATCAGGAGGTCGCGGGTTAGGATACCGGCTAGTACCACTGGGTTTTTTCAAAAACTTATGTACGAAATATCAATTGATATTTAACAGTCTAATCCCAATGTGGGTCTAGTTTCCACTCTGGGTTGGAAGGTCAGATGGCAGTGCCAAATAAAATAAATAAATATAATGGGACAATTCACACCAATTGATCTAGTCCCAAACTAGGCAAAGCCTGTACTATGAGTACTAGACAACGGATAAACATACTTATATAGATAAATACATACTTAAATAGATATTAAACATCCAAGACTCGAGAGCAAACATTCATATTCATCATACAAATATCTGACCCGCGACCGGGGATCAAACCCGGGACCTCAAGCTTCATAGTCAGGTTCTCTAACCACTAGGCTATTCGATCGTCATGTTGGGATTAGCTGCCAAAGCCTTTCGCTACCGGTTAGCCTAGTGGGTAGTGACTCTACCTACGAAGTTGAAGGTTCTGGGTTCGAATTCCGGTAAGGGCAAATATTTGTGTGATGAGTATGAATATTTTCATCGCACTTGGTCGTAAATGGTGTTATTCCATGCCTGTATACAGAAGGACAATGGCCTAAATTGTTCCCGCGGGAGTTATGGTGAGTTTGTAGTCCCTAGGGAGTAATGAGCTTGCGTGTGATCTGATTGGTTTAAGCAAATCTAATCAAAAGAATTCTGCTCTGTGATTGGTTGAAAAAAAAAACTAGTTGGCCACGCGCCGCAAGAATACTGCTCTGTGATCGGTTGAAATATTGAAGCTGCGCGCTCCACTAGCACTGGTCTGGAAGTGAAGTTGTCAATTTCGTCAATTTTTGATTTGATGTAGTTATTTATTTCCTCGCAAATGTGATGAAAAACATTGTGTATAAACACGGACGTAAGAATATTGCAAATTCGAATCATCAAAAGCCCTCCACCTTCGGCGTCGGGTTTTTGATAGACTCTTGTTCGCAATATTCCACCTACGCCCCTCGAAAATATGTACTATTGTTTCTGAGTTTTGGATGTTTTCTATGTATTTATAGGTAGTACCCATAACAAGCCCAATTGAGCTCACTATGGGGCCAGTTCGATTTGTGTAAGATTGTCCTCTAATATTAATTAATAAAAAAAAAACCCGGCCGCTTCAGGGTACAACCGGGAATAATGCAATTCGCCATATGCTTACCCGTCACTAAAGTGCCCCATTACCTCTCAGGTGCAGCCCCCAACGGCCGAAGAACCGGTCGGCCCTAAACCCATCAACTACGCGGCGGCCGCGCGCGCCAACAAACCCAAGCGGGCCGCCTCCCCCCCCCGGCCCGCCCCCGCCCCCGCCCCCGCCCCCGCCCCCGCCCCCGCCCCCGCCCCCGCCCCCGCCCCCGCCCCCGCCGACTCCAGGCTCAACAGGCAAGACAAGAGACCGGCTCCGAGGAAAAACAGCGCCAAGTAACACCACACCGGGCCTAGCACAACTTGTTGCCGGGACGACTCGCGCGCGACTGCGCGTCCCGTGTCGAACGAGCACTGTTGATTGGAAAGAGGGTAGTATTATCTCGCGTCGCGTCGCGTCGCGGCGTGGTTGTGCTGGCACCGCTGGGCGGCTCGAAACGACTGTGCCGTACCGACGAGGTACGGATTCAAACGATGCAGAAAATTAAAATAGTGACGGAGTGAAGACCCTGTGCCGTTCTGTTGGGTTGAAAATTGAATACATAACTGTGCAATGTCAGGTTTGCTGTGTATTGACGCAATCGATTGTATGTAACGTTTGAATGGGGAACGGATGTAAATATCAAAAGTGCCCAACTTTTTTTGGTGATAGGAATAACCTTCCTTAGCACCAGAAAAAAGTTGCAGATTTATCAGCTGCGTCAATTGTTTTTTGAAAAATATAAACAGGTTCCTCACTTACGTTTTGGGTCAAGGATGGTCAATGTACACTCTCCTTGATCCATATCCTATTAAAAAAAAAATATCTTTGGTAAACTGACACTGGCAATGACAAATTTAGCTGATGTCAATATCACTGCCAGTGTCAGTTTACCACAGATATTTAATATATTTTTTTGTAATACGAGACGGATCAAGATAAGTGCCGTCCTTGACCCAAAACGTAAGTGAGGAAACTGTTTATATTTTACAAAAATAATTGACGCAGCTGATAAATGTGAAACTTTTTTCTGGTGCTAAGGAAGGTTATTCCTATAACCAAAAAAAATATCATGCACTTCTGAAATTTTCATCCATTCCCGATTGGTTGTTTATCAGATGTGGCAAAATTAGGTAACTAGAATTCATATTTGACTAATACATTTTCCACCGCGATCATAGCTAACGCAAGCTTATTCTCGTACATTATTTACCTAGGGCGGAAAACCAAAGAATATCTCTGATCACGTGTATTTGACGTCCGAACCGAGGGCAAGGGCGATAATAATGCGATCTAAAGCTTTCTTTGGTACCGCCCAAGGTGAGTACAAAATTTTACTTCTCTCCCCGGCCAGGAAGTGGGATTTTACGCAAGCTTAGTATGACCAGTTAGTATAATAGTTGCCAACACGTTATTTAAATGTGATACAAATTAATTTTCACATAATTTCAATGTTTAATTTTGGTCACTGAAACTGACTTTTTGTTTAACAACACACGCTAATACACTGAATGAGTTAAGTATATAGAACTCTTGGGTGTAAAGTGATTATAAAATTTACAAAATACTCTTTACGTCCCCCTAGGCCGTAAGTGGGATTTTCTGCCCGCTACGCGAGGAGAAAATCCCACTTCCTGGCCAAGGCAAGAAGTAAAACTTTAGACAAACCACGGTTGGTTATTCGTAATGCACCTCATCTTCGGTTCGGGCCACAAACACCTGCGATCTGGGGCATTCGCGAATTCACCGCCCTAGGTATGTAATGTACTATTATTGCACACCTCAATAAAACAATCATTACAAATAGACAAACAACAGACTATCTTATCACTAAAAAACGATCTGTTGCTTGCGTAGTCGCCTTACAATTTTGTCAACTTCTATGTAACACCAGGCACAATATTGTACAATTTGAACATTATAAATAGCAAACTTGATGTTAATGCAATTTTGAAGTGTTTTCATTTTGGATTCTGACTGTCTTGCCACGCTGAATAAATGAATAAAATGCTGTCACGTCCCATATAAAATTCAAATTGACAGATGGAAAACTAATTTTAACCCTTTAACTGCCACCGTCATTATACCCAAAGTGACATTGTAAATGATATTATTATGACAAGATTTGAATATTGCGAGTAACGTTGACGTTCGGCGGTTGAAAGGTTAGTAGGTTTAGTGAGTAAGGATGTTAATGAGTTATTTCGGCGTGGTAATGGTGCCTTTTCATTATAGGATACTTAGTGTCAATTCAGGTTATAAATATTATGTTTTAATTCGGAAATTCGATGTGAATTAGCGTGGCGTAACGCTGTTAAATATAATTTTCACTACCAAGGCTACAAAACGAAAACCAAGCTCGTTCTATCTCCCACTCTGTCGCTCGCAGCGAGACCGACAGAGAGAGATACACGTAACTTCGTTTCGCGCTAGCCGCTCTGTTTCTGCGGTGCGGGAGGCGTGTGTGACGTTATACGTTAGAGCACAAACTGCCCCGCTGGCGCTGTCACCCCTCCCGCACCGCGCAACTACCGCGTGAAGTTGAACCGACTCGGTAACTATCACTGATGACTTGAGCGGTATATCATTGGCTATATGTTAAGTTGTTATTAAGAAATATTTTATTAGTTTTTATTATAATGATTAGTTTTTTTTTTCGGGATATAAAATATGAATAATTGAAAAATATGGTGTACGTAATTTTTTGTGTATAAAATGGGGTTGAAACTTGTCACAAGTGTGTTATACGTTGACATTTGAATATAAAATTGATCGTTATATAAAAAATGGCGTTTGGCGTCGAGAGTTTTTTTAATGTCGCCTGACGCTACGCTTGTTAAACAAGATCTTAGGGGTGAACATCCACCAAAGCTGTGCGAGCAGCGAATAAAAGCCTCGCTCACGCTCTTGTTTTTTCCTGGCACAGCTCCCATGGACACTCACCCTTATGCCGTATGACATGAAATCCAACCAAATTCCTTAAAGTATAATTATTCTACACGGAAAATTGGTACGGGGTATATTACGATATATTCGCACGTTTAGTAATACATTGACACATTTCATAGCACACTTACCTAGGGCGGTAAAACAATGTCTTAGATAGCCGGTTCGGTGCGATAAATATGCGCTCCAAGGCTCTCTTTGTTACCGCCCGCGGTGACAACTTTTTACAGATACGAAGTAGGATTTTCCGAACGCGTAGCGGTAGGTAATTGCCTCTCTGTCGTCAGGTGTCACGTAAAATTGATGTTTATGTTTATAGAGGTCAAACATCTACATATTACGTCACATCAACAGGGGGGAGGGGGTCATGCCACACGTGACAGTACCATCGCCAACACGGTTAGCTGACCATCCGTGCACTTTATGTGCATTGTAATAAGGTTCAATATAAATACAGGATGGTGTTGGCGTTTGTACATTAAATAGATCGGAAAAAGCATGACATGGCGGGAGGGGTCCTTTTTCGTGGCCGCTGGGTTCTTCCTTGTTAGACCTAACTACTTTGGCCCTAAATGCCTAATGTGACCCAATGCATTTTTTTTCATAGTAAACTTTATAGGATTATTACAAATCAAACCTAACCTAACCTAACGACTTCTATTTGATGATGTTAAAAAAAGGTCTAGTGAAACATTAGGTCTAGTGAAACAATAGGTCTAGTGAAACATTAGGCCTAGTGAAACAATAGGTCTAGTGAAACATTAGGTCTAGTGAAACATTAGGTCTAGTGAAACATTAGGCCTAGTGAAACATTAGGTCTAGTGAAACATTAGGTCTAGTGAAACATTGGGTCTAGTGAAACATTAGGTCTAGTCAAACATTAGGTTTAGTGAAACAATATGTCTAGTGAAACATTAGGTCTAGTGAAACAATAGGCCTAGTGAAATAATAGGTCTACTGAAACATTAGGTCTAGTGAAACAATAGGTCTAGTGAAACATTAGGTCTAGTGAAACAATAGGTCTAGTGAAACATTAGGCCTAGTGAAACAATAGGTCTAGTGAAACATTAGGTCTAGTGAAACAATAGGTCTAGTGAAACAATAGGTCTAGTGAAACATTGGGTCTAGTGAAATATTAGGTGTAGTGAAACATTAGGGCGAAAGTTAGTTGGTCAAGTGACGGGACCCCGCGCCGCTGACGTGTAATGAAGCCGTTTGTGACGGGTAGGTGTCGTTGTATTACTTGTTGTGCTTAATGCGTGCCCCGGTGTAAATGGTTTTTGGCCTTTGAAAAAATTGTACAGCTAAGTATAGTGTGAAATAGTGGTAATTTTTAATAGTATGTGATATTTCTTGTTGCGCCGAGTCCGTTCTGAGTTGTTCTAATGCATTACTATTATAAACTCGTATAGCTCCATCTCTATTGGAGATATACGAACTTTTTCGAAGTAACAATGCATATATTGGTGTTGTCGAGAGCAATAAAAACGGGTACGTCTGTATCGAATTTCCGTACAAATTGACTTGCTATTATTGCTCTTGAGTAGCATGCAACATGCCTCTTTGGTGGTTTAGCAGCAAATACCAGGAATTAAAAAAAGAAAGAAATATTGTTGTTCTAAATTTGGCGGAGAATTGTATGTTTTGATCCACAATTAGTAAATAATAAAACACAGAACAGCAACGTAGAACGAACTCGGGGTATTCTTGCATTTTTTTCTTTGACGGAGGAACGGAAAAAAAATAAAAAAAATAATGTATAAAAAGTCCTTATTATTAATAAAACATGTAATTAGCAAAACGATATGTGAATATAATATTATTAGTTTAACAAATATATTTTTAGCACGACTTTTGTTAGAAGAAATGTAGCAGTGTAGCTGCTTTCAATATTCTATAATGAATCCAATAAGAATTGGTGAGGGTTCCGCTTCTCACAGACTGGCGCGGCCTGCGGTGGCGGCCAATAGTAAATTTGACAGTTAAAAGTCAAGTTTACTGTTGACTTGACTGACTCAGCGGCCATATTTCTTCTAATAAAACTCAAACCAAATAGCCTATAAAATTAAGGCTGTCCATAAGTTTAGTATGTAAAACATTGAAAATATTCGTGTACATTTAATGTAAAAGTTAATTTTTAGCACACCGGGCGACGAGGGTACTGACCAACAATGATGTTCAAAATTTACTTTAACAACAAAGTTTTAACCGATTTCAATTCAGTACTCCACTTCAAGTGTGCCTGTATTTTGTTTATTTTTAGGTACAAAGCCTATATTTTCACATTTCCAACTACCGTTCGCCCGCGACTTTGTCCATGTGAGCTCCCGTATAAATTGTCCCCAATTTCATCCCTTTGAGGGTTGATTTTCGGATTCAATATTTTAAAGATAGTAGCATTATCCAGCGACTTTGTTGGCGTGAACTACCTTATCAATTATCAATATTATCATCCCGAAATTCATCGTTTGGGGGTTGATTTCGGGATAAAAAGCATCCTATATCAAGGGTTATACGTAGCAATAAAGAGTCGACTTGTTTTAAAACGAGTTTAATACTTTTTTGGGCGGTACCCCCAGCTCGCGCCGGTCCTATAGAGGATACCTCTAGGGTAGACGCGTGTTATTTTTAAAAAGACAGGGTTAGTATGTAAATTGTGTGTATAATCGTGGTAAAATTGAATATAGGCTTGGGGAAATACCGCCATTTTGAATTAATCTTTTCGACGCCAACGACACATATCGGCACCGCAGGTTCAATCCGACTGATATATGCGTCAATGAGCCCAGCGCGATAGCAACCTTCTTGCTTTGACATAAGGTTTAACTCCGCACTAAAATGTCTTGTGGATTTGGCGTGTGGCTGACAATTTTTCTTTTTGACAGAGCGTTGAAAAGGTTAATACTAATACTTTCACACTTAAAATAATACCGAATACAAAACCTACAGGTAATCTTATAGTTAAGAGCGATATCTTAGTCTATGGGAATAACTAAATAGATTAAATTGGTAAAACCCCAACATAACAAACATAAGTAAGAACCATCTAGCTAGACCAGCAGGTCGATCACGTAACGCATTGTACGCGCGTTAGGTAGATCGAAATGTCACTTTTTATATGGAAAAATGACAGTTAAATTGTCCTAACGCGCTTTCGAAACATTACGTGATTACCCCGCAGCTATACTCGACCTGCAAACAGTCGCGCTTTTGCGAGTGGCCCGCCATCTACCATGCGATCCTTGTATAAAAACTAGTACCTGGGCGACCGAGCTACGCTCGGGTGAAAATACGGAGAAAACTTATTTTTCTCAAAAATGGCCCGCAACGTGTACATTAGTACAACGCAGATTAGCACGTAAGGCTTGACTGTTAGTGTTAATTGTATGCAATAAATAAATAAATAAATTAGTCTCTACATATTGGAAGGTAAAGTGTATAGTTTCAGGTCAGATCAAAATTAAAAAATAAAAACATTGCAGGCCGCCTGGAATATTACATATAAATTCCTTTATTTGTCGAGTACCAAACTTTTTAAAAAGTTGAAACCCATAAAAGACGGCACAGGTCGTATTCAGCCAATTCAACTCGTATTTTTCTGTTGCAAACGCGACGTTTTTCTATGTGTCTCAAATAGTTTGTGTTTTTCGGTGCAAAATACACTTGCGATTCGGTTTAAAAAGAAAAACGGCGGGAAATCATTAATATTTTCACGTTGTGCAACGATATTTAAAGTCTATTATTCCCCCATTTTTGAGAAAAGTACCATATTAGCCTTAGCCGGAATGGCAAATGCAGGCTTCGTATTATAATTAAACGGACTCGCAAGCTCGTCCGTTTAAACAAATACTCAGCCTGCAATTGCCTCCTTCCCGGCCACGGCAATAATGTACTATTCCCAGACAGACCTAGCTAGATCGGTTTCTCGCCCCTGTAAACCCTTATATTCCAAATTACATCGAAATCGTTAGAGCCGTTTCCGAGAACGTGATTCCAAATATATATATACATATACACAAATATTGCTCGTTTAAAAGTATAGGATAAATGTACCTTGTGGCCCTGCCTACATACAAACTTAACTCCAATATTAGTATGTATTACAGTGTTAGGTATATTTGGCGTTATTTCTCCAAACCGCAATCGAAATCTGATTTATTCCTTTATTAATTGGGAATCTAATTTAATCCTTAAGTTGATAATCGTTTTTAATTATATAGTTTCCTCTAGACTATACTGACTATGTTATCATTAATATTATTATATATTTATACTGACACGAGTGTGTGTGATACGAAAAGAAAAAGATATACATTTTTAGTTGACTTGGGAGTAGGGAAGATTGTAACAACCCGATCGCTGTCTATGCACCTCGCCGCGTGACGTCACATCGGCGCTTACGGTGTTAAGCGCATAGCGCGGGGAAAAGGGGAAGCGGGAGGGGAGGTACTCAGATATTGTCGGTAGTAAGTTACTAGTAACATACAATACTACAGTTTTTATATTCCTTCTGTTGGAATAAGGCCCGCACACTGCCGCAGTATAATGAAAATGCCATGTAAGTGTTCTCTAATTAAATATATCAGTGGGTCATATACCTAATATGTAGTTATATAGTACAGTCGCCGTCAGATATATGGGAGCGGCCAAAGTGCTCACAGATATGTGAACACGTCTCTATTGTCGAGGCATTATAGACGTGTGCACTTTGGACGCTCCGATATATCTGATGGCGACTGTAGGTACCTGGGCGACCGAGCTCCACTCGGTTGAAAATAGAGAAAAGGAATTTTCCTAAGAATGAGACCTAGCTAAATTGACTTTTCGTCCCCGTAAACCCCTGTTCGGGAACTTTCATCGAGTACGTTGGTGCCGTTTTCGAGAACGTGCTTACAATATATACAAATGTTGCTCTTAATTAATAGTATAGGATGCGAATAAAAATATAATCAAACCTAGGTCCAATATTATCAGTTGCACTTACGCATTGATGTGAGCGAACGTGCATCTGTGTATTTTCGTTCTCGAAGAAGCCATTTCCGTGGCGAATTATTTAAGCATTCTAGAACGTCATTGCCTACTTGAAATTATTTTTCAACGTTTTATAGCTCGTTAGGTTAACTTATGTTCGTGTTAAGATCATGTATTAATGGCGTGTATCGTTTAGCCGTACACCTTGATTAAAATCAGTTGACCACTGACAGATTGGATCAAACCTTGGGATATTGTACCTTAGTACCAATGTAATTAAGTCTTTATTACAACCGTTATATTTATAGGCAGCGTGTTTACAAAATAAACTCTAATATTCTGACGTTAAGATAGAGTATCGAGTGAATTAATGCCAAATGTCAGCAGTTAACTGATTTTAATCGTAGTGTAATGACAACAAACGTTCGTGGGCGTCATTTCGCTGTATTTCTGTCCATCGAACCATCGTCACCATCTTGACAATTGCCACCTGACAATGGCAATTCCATGTACATTGCTGGGTCAATAAGCTGTCCAGCAACCGCCTTAGCCTGTCGACGCCGCCATTTAAGTCGAATTGCCACTGTCAGGCGACAATTTTCGATTTGGTGAAATAGGGGCTGTGAGACTAGGGTCAATAACTGGACGGTATTTTTTATAAATATACGGGCCAATCAACTATTGTTTGTTGCCATGGTTACGTCTCCTGGGTCACTCTTTGAAACTATGATTTTATGGGATTTACTAAACACGTATTGTTGTTATATTGTTACACCCACTCCATGGTGGGGCATCTCCTTACCATGATAGGAGTCCAATTTATAGTATTTTTTTCTACGAAACTCTGTCGCTGTTGTCTCTTGGCTTACCGGGACAGAATAACAACAAGAAAAAGTTGATTGATATATACTAGCTTCTGTCCACGACTTCGTCCACGTAGAAATCGATAAAAAAAGTTGGTCAAGTGCGAGTCGGATTTTAGTTTTCCCATACATTTTGAGTCCCCGCGCCTGATGAAGGCAATGAGCAATACAAAGCTCCATACAAAGTTTCATCCCCTTTTTCGGCCCTATAAGGGATGAAATTTGACATAAATTATAGCCTCTATATATCTGATATATAAGGTACATTACTGGAAAGTTTCATATAAATTCGTGCAGTAGTTTTTGAGATTAAGTGGAACGTACATCCATCCATACATCCAAACTTTCAAGTTTATAATATTAGGAGGATCAGTAGGATATTCAGGTACATGGTACCCGGAGCTCATGTAGTTTGGTTTCTTTACTTTCTTTTGTATCACACACATCAGTGATCAGAGCTCATTATTTGTTTAAGTTTAACATTTGCATTAAAGTATATTTAAATTACATGTCACAAGTTCACAACACGCTCTGGTTTGAGATTATTACAAAGTAAAACTAAATTACGTGTATTGTAATTTTATCAATTATCAGATTTTGTATGTAATTGAAAATACGCGATTTAAAACTTCAGCTCAAAAATGTGGAATTTTCTGTTACCTACATACGCCATTCATAATACATTTCTATATGGTCGACAACGCGCATAACACCTCCGAAATTAATTGCAAGCGTCCGTAGGCTGTGATAATATGAATGAAGGTATGTATACAGAAAATGTAGCGCTTTTAATAATACAAATGACCCATTTCGAAATATGATCGATACGATAAGATCGATATAGAAGATTTTCCAAGTGTCTGTATTATTATTTGTTGTTCTAAAGAGAGAGGGGGCCTTTACCGCATTACCGTGCTAAGCATCTGTCAAGGTCAACCTTTGTTAACACACTGTTGTGAACCCGCCTGGCGGGCGCCTACGCCGTAGGCCCTTTTCGGTGCTTAGCGGAAAAATCACGGGATCAACTACGAGCGTAGCCAATCTTGGCAGTGACAGTGTAAAGGTTATTTTGACATCCGCTTACGAGGGCTTACGTCACTTGTCTATCTGTGGGTCGATCACGTAACGCATTGTACGCGCGTCAGGTAGATCTAAACGTCAATTTTTGTATGGATTAAAACAAAGTTTTAACCGACTTCAAATCAGTAGGCAGATCGCTTCAAGTTTGCCTGTAAAATTTGAAGAGTTCCCTCGTTTTCTCCATGATCCCATCATCAGAACTGGATTTTGGTGACAACGGGACCAATCTGGAAGTATATGCTTTCAAACAAAGAAAGAATTTTCCAAACCGATTCATAAATTACCGAGTTATCGCGTAACAAATACACAAAAAATATACAGTTTATTTGAGAACCTCCTTCTTGTGAAGTCGGTTAAAAATGACAGATGGATCTAGGTACCTAACGCGCGTTCAAAACGTTACATGAATACCCCTCTCTGGTATAAAATATCACCTCTTGATTTGCGTCGGGGGTTAAAAAGCAGCAGGAAGGCCCGCCTTTCCTCTAAGACACATTAGAATCTTTGATAAATTGAATTTTCTTTATTCGATATTCGATAGAAAATCTCGCTTTTTAGTAGCATAGAGTTGACAGGAGATGGTGTTCCACCGTGTAGGAACACCCCAGGAGTTGTGCGCGTCCATACGCCACGGTGACCGCTCGCCATCAGGCTGCCCGTACGCCCGTTTGCCACCGACTTGGCACATAAAAAAACAATAGAAAATCGCGCCTATTACGACACTATACGCTGCATATCGTTCTCACCGTTTAGTTATTAGGGAATGATGTATCTATTTTATTTCATAATTATTTTCCATTATTCAATGGCGTTCACTGTATGATATCCTCATGTTAAAATTATAGTTTATAACAATTATAACGGGGTCCCGGCTCCGTGGGAGTGACATCATTATGAAATATAAGAAAGTTGCAATAAAATTGTAAATTGAATAGAGAATTATTTTTATTTTGTATTTTTAATCACCCCCTCACCTCACGCATCGAGAATGAAAGCTTAGGGAGGTCGCACACGGCGACTTTTTGTTGCGATTCGAATCGCGCGACTGCATCGCGGCATTGTCGCATTTGCAACGCGCGATAGAAGCGATACAAACGCGCGACTGTCGCGATGCAGCGCTGTTCATTCTGCATCGATGCAAACGCGCGACAGTATTGATTCAACATCGGGTATGGGAAGTGGGGGGAGGAGCCCACGACTGAATCGACGCTGTATCGCGACTGTAGCGATGCTGTATCGCGATCGCTACGATGCAGAATCGTGTTTACGTGTGCGAGGGTATATGACCAGCGACAGCATCGCGGCCTTTTTGCGCCTGCATCGCTGCAAGTCTCCGTGTGCGACCTCCCTTTAGGCCATACCACATCTTATTACTACGTCAATTTGTACGGTCGTGGATTCGAATCCCGGCTCGTACGTACCACTGAGGTTTCGGAACTTATGTACGGAATATTTACCGTTATCTTCTCGGTGAGGGAAAACATCGTGAGGAAACCGGTCTAATACCAATAAGGTTTAGTTTTCCCTCTGGGTTGGAAGGTCAGATGGCAGGTGCTTTGGTAAAACTAGTGCCTATGCCAAATGTTGGGATTAGGTGTCAAAGCGGACCCCGGGCTTTAGGGCACAACCGGGAATAACGCTAGGAGGACGAGTCCTAGGTAATATGATGCGTGGAAGCGGGCCGGTGTGACTGCAGTACTGCAGCCCCGCTTCCGCGCATCGCGCGCTGTCGGGAAGCACTACTGCAACTCTTAGTAGTCACTGGCGGCCGGCCACGACATTGCGCGGTGGCGGCAGCGGTTTCTCTAATCCATTGCGTGTGAACCCACATCCCCGACTAACCACACCGCCTACGGTATGAGGTAGCGGAGCGGTATGCGAGGAATAACTTCACCAACAGCATTGCTAGCCTCGCTCACGCATCCCTTCCTATCGGCAGATCGTTTCCCTCGCACACCGCTCTGTTATCTCGCACGGCCCTGCTGGATACTTACGATACTCACCTAATATTCTCAGAGCGCTCCTCCGCCGAGTCGGCCCCGCTTGCCTGTTCCCGGCCCCGCTGGCCTGTCCCCGGCCCCGCTGGCCTGTCCCCGGCCCCGCTGGCCTGTCCCCGGCCCCGTCTCTCGCCGCCGGAGACCGCGCTCGCGGCCTAACCATCGGGTCAACAAGTCTATTCTGACGATGACGTGTCAGTCAAGTTTCAGATCAAGTAGGTATGCACGATATACTATTTGGGTGGATTGCAAAAAAATTGTGCATAGTTAAGAGCCTTAATCTAATCTACGCTTTAACTTTTTTCCATTGAGTAACGGCAATTACCCATACGTTTTATATGGGTAACTTTCGTTACACAATGGAAAAAAGTTTAAGCATAGATAGGGTTAAGGCCCTTAACTAAGTTTTTTTTGCAATCCACCCATTTACGATGTTATATTGTTAGTATGGTGTATCAAAATAATTAAGTTTGAGTCATTGCTATGTACTAGTAGCGCCATCTAACAACGTAACGTGTAACTAAATATACAGTTATTTTTGCCAATAAACTAGTCTGTTGCGAATTTATTTATTTATTATTCGGAGAACCAACAGCTAACAATTGTGCAATAGTTATACATGTAGGTAACAGAAAGTCAATTATAGGTTCCCACCAATAATATCCGACATGTTTAAATATATATGATAGCTATCAGGGGGGTCGTAACGTAACTTTTCGAACGACGTTAGGACTACTCAGCTGTAGCTCTAGTATAAGTTATGTCGACATATATACGTTTTAGAACGCGTTTGCGTTAAGTTTCAATTTGTATGGCAACGCGTAGTTCCTCATAGTTACCACCAGAGGCGCTGTTCGCGTTGCCATACGAATTGTAACTAAACGCAAACGCGTTCGAAAACGTATATCTGTTGACAAAATTTAATACTAGAGCTACTGTTATTTTTCCATAGAAAACATAACATTTAGATATGCCTAACGTAGGTACTATCGCCCCCCAGGTTCACACCTCTAGGATCATTTTCGAGCATTCGTCATGCATGTGCAGACGATTTTGTACAGAAAGTGTGAACCCTTGGGCGATAGTACGTATGAAGCGTTATGCAACCGACCCGCAGGATAGACTTCTCGTCTAATGACTGTAATGGGTGGTATTCCACTTGTCCAATTTCTATATCAAATCTTTGCTCGTTGACGCAGTATTAGTTCCTCATACCTATAGATTAGATAATTTATTTCAGGATAAAAAATTACATACAAATCATCCAATTTCTTGGATCAAATGCACATTGGACAAATAAATTGGATAAGTTGAATACCACCCTAAGGTAAATGTCTCAATGCTCGACACTGGCCCAGCCCTCCTGAATCTTAATTCATCGCAATAAAGATGACAAGCAGCGTGTCGATTATTGAAGTGAAAGTGTCCAACATTGGGACGTTTACCTTAGTAGACCTAATCTTTTTGCATTGAGGTAAGTTATGCAAATCATACACCAAGAAGTAGGGAGGTGTATCTATAGTGTGGTAGTTTTTTGAAATTAAACAAAAATTAATCCCACAAAATATTTATTGATACTTTTTTTTAATAAAAATTTCTACATATTTTTTTATAATCCTACAGTACAGATATAGCGCCCCAACTTGACAGTTGACACACAACAAGTCACACCGCCAGCAACCAACAGGACAACAATCCAACGCCAACAGGACCCTCTCAGCGCGTCCCCCCCCCTCACCCCGAACCCCCCACCACCCCGCATTACCCCGCTGACTCCCGTGTCTGTACTCGACTCGTGCTAACTGATTTGGGATCATCACTAAGAATTTTGTACCATCGCGTAACTTCATAATAAACCAAACAAGGACAACATTGTCGTTTATTTTGACATAATGCGTCTATGCCAAACTCATGGCCCCTAACGGCCCTAACCCAGCTGCAACATTACTTGACACTATCTTAACCCATTCAATGCCAATGACTCCTATATGAGCCATGATGCTACGCGTAGCACACGTGGCGATGCGCGGCCGCGACACACGAAGCCTTCGGCGGGCGACAACAGAAACGCAACTTAACCCATTCAGGTCCAAACATATAGCCGAGGCAAAATACGGTTTCGAAAAACATTAATTTATAATAGCGTTTTTAGGGTTCCGTAGCCAAAATGGCAAAAACGGAACCCTTATAGTTTCGTCATGTCCGTCTGTCCGTCTGTCCGTCTGTCCGTCTGTCCGTCTGTCCGTCTGTCCGTCTGTCCGTATGTCACAGGCATTTTACTCGAAAACTATAAGGTGTATTTGAATAAAATTTTGAGGATAGGTGTATTTTGTTAGCCGCTGCAAAGTTTTGTAATTGAAATTACTAAAAAAAAATTTTTTAGGGGTGTAGTCCATACATAAAACTAAAAGTCAAAAAATTTTTTTTCGTCGTGAGCCCACGTGTGGCACATGAATCGATAGGCCTTTCAAAATAAATATAAGGTTTCTCGGGAATTTTTTTGATTAAGTGAATACAGTCAGAGATAATCGCCCCGAAAATCACTAAAATTCTGTCCCCCCCCCTCTAATTTTTGAACGGTGTATTTTAAAAATATGAAAAAATTCATGGACACAGCGCTTATTAAGATCATTCACCGAAAATTGTTTTGAACAAGGTCGGATGAAAGGTTTTCGCGATATTGCTGAAAAACTGCCTTCCTCAAAGAAAAGGACTTAAGTGCCGTAAGATTTCTATGACGATACGACCTTTTTAATAGGCACGGAACCCTTCGTTTTGCGTGGTCCGACACGCACTTGGCCGGTTTTTTTGTTTATTTCATTTTAAAACATTATTCTAAGATGCTTTATTCAAGAATCCACCAAACTTTCCACCCGGAAGTAATTATAATATATAGATTTAAATTAAACATGCATTGTCTTTTTTATTTTATTTATATTGAATATTGTAAAGCAAATGTAAATGAACCTAAATAAAGATAAAAAAAATATTAATTATTATCCGGACTTTTTAGAAGCTAATTAAATATTGATTTTTTTGATGTCTGATGTTTTGTTGGATTTTGCCTCTAGGTAACAATTTAATTGATAATATATCCGTTACATTAAAAAAAATTTGCTATTATAAATTATTTCCAAATATGTCATTTTTTCCATACAAGTTGTCAGTTCATTGCCTGGACTAATAATATTTTTATGTTTTAACATATTCAGTGCCGAACCTGACTAGCGGGTGCCTACGCCGTAGTCGTTTTCCGCTACATACTAGCAAAACCACGGGAAAGGCTACGAATGTAGCGCGTAGCGATTCTTGGCAGTCAATAAAAAGAAAAAAAGTACTGCTGAGTGCTACATTTGGGGCCAAGCAACAACGCTACGTGTGCTACGCCGTAGCGCGTAGCCGCATCGTTCTTCTTCTCGCTCGTAGAGGCATGATTCATATGTGATTCATTGTTCTAGAATGGGTTAGCGCAAGGAATACGTAAGAGAGAGACGCAACACCGTCGGCAATACCGCGGTCACACATGCGCGAGTCGAACACGGACCCGTGCTGGTCGCGCTTAGCGCGGCACAGAGACAAGGTAACGCGTTCATCTCTTGCTGACACTACATGATATAAAGAGGGATGCTTATCTTGTCTCTGCGAGGTGATAAACGCGACCAGATGAGCTATTACCTCAATGATAACAAAAGCAGGTTCATCCCAAAATTATTACATATTTGTAAATTTTGACATTTCATCGCAAAAAATTGTGAACATAATACGATCTGACCACTCTGGTCAAGAAATCATATTTAACCATAAAGAGTTAGAAACCGACATAGAAATCAAAACTCGTCCAATAACACAACACCGTTTACAGCAATTTAATAAAAGACTGCATGAGCAATTATTACGACAAGATACAGCAGTAGTAGATAATTGCACGAGTAATGATCTCTATAGCAGCTTGTTCTCAAAATTAATAGTGGAATTCGAAAAAAGTTTTCCAATCAAAACAGTATATGTAAATCATAAGTTTAAATTCAGTGATTGGGCGACTTTAGGCATTCGCAAAAGTAGAAAGAGATTATTTGAACTTTATGAACAGAAGAATATAATCAACTCTGAGAACTTTAAGGACTATGTCAGACGTTACTCAAAAATGTTTAAAAAAGTATGTAGGGCAGCGAAAGCTAATTTTATTTTTGATAAAATTAAAACGGCTACTGATAAAATTAAGACTATTTGGAAAGTCATTAAAACCGAAATCGGGAAAAATAAACCTCGAAATAAAAAAATTACATTAATTACTTCCAATGGACCAATCAGTTCAGACATAGAAGTAGCCCAAGAATTTGAATCATTTTTTACAAACATTCCGCTAATTACTACTGAAGGTCTGAATTCGTCTTGTAACAAGGCCAATGCACTACTTATTGAGCATATACAACGATGTGAAACTAAATTTGAATTTGTTTACGTCAACGCTGAAACCATCCTGAGAACCTTTAAGCGTATAAAAATCAAATCTACTGAAGACTTGTGGGGTATGTCGGTGAAGGTATGTACTGCCGTCATAGTCACCCTAGCACCTTATCTGGCTCTACTATTTAATAAATGTATTGACGAAGGCACCTTTCCTGATCTGATGAAGGAAAGTAAAGTATTACCATTATTCAAAGCTGGCGACAACAAGGATCCTGGTAACTATAGACCGGTATCCGTCTTGCCAGTGCTTAGCAAAGTTTTCGAGAAAATTGTAATGGCTCAACTTCTTGAGCACTTTAATATTAATAAATTATTTCATCCTCAGCAATATGGCTTTACAAGAGGGAGATCTACAACTGACGCGGGAATTAGTTTGGTTAAGAATGTTTTCGAGGCTTGGGAAGAAAAGAAAGACGCGATCGCTATTTTCTGTGACTTATCGAAGGCGTTCGATTGCGTAGACCATCTGACTTTGCTGACTAAACTTGATCACTACGGTATTAAAGGAAAAGCTCTGGCATTGATACAGTCTTATTTGTCAGGTAGAGTTCAACAAGTGCTGGTGAATGGAACTCGGTCAGCAGGGTCCACCGTTAAAATTGGTGTTCCCCAAGGGTCAATACTGGGCCCTCTTCTTTTTTTGACCTATATAAATGACCTACCATTTATGGTGGAACATGTGTCTAAAGTTGTGCTATTCGCAGACGACACTTCACTTATTTTTAAAATTAACAGGTCATCTCCGACAGTAGCTAATATAAATAATGCTCTTCGATTGACTCATGAATGGTTTACTGCCAACAACCTTGTACTTAATGCAAAAAAGACAAAATGTGTACACTTTAAGCTACCCAATGTTAAACATCTTATACAGGGAGTAAACATTAACGATGAGACTTTAAATGTTGTCGAAAGTACAGT
Source organism: Epinotia nisella (assembly GCA_932294315.1). Taxonomy (NCBI): domain Eukaryota; kingdom Metazoa; phylum Arthropoda; class Insecta; order Lepidoptera; family Tortricidae; genus Epinotia; species Epinotia nisella. Next base: position 8,954,595 of record OW028698.1, on the reverse strand, counting down.
TTTCTTGGGGATAACAGTAGACTCGAAACTACAATGGGGTTCTCATATTACTGCTCTTTCGAAAAAATTAAGTTCGGCAGTGTACGCCGTGAAAAAGATAAGACTGCTCACTGACATAGCTACGGCGAGGTTAGTTTACTTTAGTTACTTTCATAGCGTCATGTGCTACGGTATTTTGTTATGGGGTAGAGCTGCCGATGTTGACACTATTTTTGTTTTACAAAAACGTGCAATCCGAGCGATATATGGCTTGAAAAGCCGTGACTCCCTAAGAGAATTATTTAAAACTATTGGGATTATGACCGTGCCAAGTCAATATATTTATGAAAATATTATGTATGTTAGGAAGAATCAAGAATTATTTCGTAAAGGATGTGACATTCATAAGATAAATACTAGGAATAAATTCAAATTGGTAGCAGTAAGTACTAGGTTAAGTAAAGTTCAAAAGTCATTTGTGGGGCTCTGTACACGCTACTACAACAAGTTACCAGATCATGTTTTAGACATGTCTGAAAATAAATTTAAGTCCTTTGTAAAGACATCTTTGAAAAATAGAGCTTATTACAGATTGGACGAATATTTACCAGATAAGGAGATATGGACAAATGTCAATGACATTACTTAATGTATAATTTATATTTAATTTATAATAATTTATAATAATATAAAACTATGTAGTTATGTAAAAACTTGACATTCAAAAAGTGTTCGCCATGAATTTATTTTGAATAAATGAAATTGAATTGAATTGTTGGCAAACAACAGCAAGCGAGTTGAGCGCGCGCCGCCTACACGACCACAGGATCACCCGTTTACCGGTTTACTAAGGGGCATCGCTATTATTGTGTAAAATGTGTCATCACAGAAAAATCTAAGTAATACACTAGAAAGTAATCTACTAATATATCGAATCACCAGCGTGTGGCACCCATAGAATCGACAAGCGGGTAGTACGAGTTTTTGCCGCCCTAGTCGTATAAAAATGAATTTACTATATATAATAGAAACTACCGCTATGAGGCTATCCCAGAACCAAGGTAACCGATAGCCCTCCGAATCGCTAAACTTAAGTGGCAGTGGGCAGATTGCACGTAAAATCGATGGCCGTTGGGCCGGAAAGGTTCTCAAGTGGTGACCACGTACCGGAAGGCGCGGCGTGTGTACCCCAACAAGGTGGACTGTGCGCGGCGCAGGACCGGTCACTTTGGCACTCTTTGGGGGAGGCTGACATGATGATGATGAATAGAAACTACAGATATTTGTCACGCGAGCCCGCGCGCTAGCAGCCCCCCCTCCCCCTCCCCCCCAGCAGCCCGGTCGGCGCGGGGCACGGGACCGCGCCGGTGTACACGCACACAGGCGCACGCCCGGTGTAGGCCTCTGTATAGTAGTCACGCACACCTGCTCGCCGGACATCCGCCAGCAGCTCGATAAGGCACGCGCACTGCCACGGGTTATCGTGGAAGTGAAACCAGTCTAGGCCGGTGCCTGCGCGCTTCAGCCTGCTGGCGAACTCCGGAGGCAGGTGGGAGATCATGTTGCCTTGTAGATACAACTGATTGAGCTTGCCGTTGTTCGAAAACAGTTGATCAGGTATAAACCTGATCTTGTTATCATACAACACTAAATATCTCAAATTAGACAATGCGGTAAAGGTAGAGTGATGGATATAGTGTATCTGATTGCCATACAAATATAGTATTTCCAATTTTGTACAAGCTGAGAAGGCCCCAGCGTTAATCTCAGTCAGTTGGTTAACTTCCAGGTCCAACCTGGTCAAGTTGGCGCACACGTGCTCGTCGAGGACGGGCAGCTCGCGCAACTTGTTCCCAAACAGCGACAGCACTGTGAGTGCGGGGAGGCCGGTTAGTGCTCGTTGTTCCACACCCGTTAACATACAATCATGCATATATAACCCAGTGGCGTCGCTGTCCACCGGGTACCGACGGACTCGCCACCCCGGCGTGCCGCGCGCCGCGCACTCCTCGGTGGTGACCTCGTCAGCGCGCTCGCCGGCCGCCAGCAGCGCGGCCAGCAGCAGCAGCGCGGACGCCGGCCCTGCGACACAAGCAACGCGCGGCTGGTTAACACGTACTCTATGCTTTAATTTAGTATTAGTAAAGTAATAGCTAATATTAATTATAATAACTTAACACTGTTGTACTACTCGATACCTGCACACGGAATAGCGGTGCCCATTATCGCAGGTATTATTTTTACTTAACCCAATCCCGTCCCGTGACGAAACGTATGCGTCCCTACGCCGTAGTCGCTTTCCGTTACATACGAGAAAAACCACGGGATCGGCTACGAGCGTAGCGCGTAGCGATTCTGGGCACTGAATGTGTTAAGAAAACGATTAAAACATTTTTCTTTTTCAATTAACACCGCGGCACTGCCAGGAGCCCGCGTAGCCGGCGCCTACGCCGTAGCCGCGGCCGCTACGTACTGGATACGCTACGAGCGTAGCGCGTAGCGATTCTTGGCCGTGAATTGGGCGGAACTTATACAGGGAAGAAAAAAACGAACACCATATGGTAGGTTGTAAGTTAAGTTTAAGTTAAGTTTTTGTCAAATATGTCATTTTGGTACAAGCTTTTATGCCGACTGTACTTTTCTGTGTACCACCCTCATCAACTACTCATTGAGACGACTCTAAGGAGCCCAAACTCAACGGGGTTACGTCAATTAACCCATTCGAGGCCACGCATCACTACGCGTGCTACGCCGTAGCGCGTAGCAGCGTTTTTCCGCTCTGTAGCGGAAATCACACGTAGAGGCATGACTCATATGTTGAGATCCGGCTTTGAATAGATTAAATACTGAATTCCCATGGCCACCTTCTGTCTCCATCATCAGATCAGCCCCATGTTACCATAATATTGAATTGTCATCCAAACTATACTTATACCCAAAATTTCAGCTCAATCGGATAACGGGAAGTGACATACATACTTATATGCCAACGGACTACTTCTAAAGCGGGTGCAGCGGCGGAAAACGCCGAAAATCTGAAATGTAATAAATATAGAGGCCTCGGCAGAGAGTACGACTTTGTACCCTTTGGCGTCGAGACCCTCGGTCCGTGGGGTCCCAGTGCCCATAAGTTATTTGCAGAAATCGCGAAACGTCTGGTCGATGTAACTGGTGACCGAAGAGCTGGCGGCTTTCTCGCGCAACGCATCAGCATTGCAATTCAGCGAGGAAATGCCTCCAGGGCCTTTTTTAGATTTAACTTAGTTTTAATTTATCTTAGTTAATTTTAATTATAATCTTGTATTCACTTTTAATAAATATTAGTTCACTTATATACTTACATACAAACAGGTCAAGTTAATATAAAGCTTGTAATAACTACAACTTAGAAATGTTGAAAAACCCTCGATTTTTTCATTTCACAGCCCTCCGAATTGCTAAACTTAAGTGGCAGTGGGCGGGGCACATTGCACGTAGAACCGATGGCCGCTGGGGCGGAAAGGTTCTCGAGTAGCGACCACGTACCGGAAGGCGCGGCGTGGGTAGGCCTCCCACAAGGTGGACTGATGACCTGGTAAAGGTCGCGGGAGTCCGCTGGATGCGGGTGGCGCAGGACCGGTCAATTTGGAACTCTCTGGGGGAGGCCTATGTCCAGCAGTGGACGTCTTTCGGCTGATATGATGATGATGATGATGATGACAGTCCAATATCTCAAAAACGGCTACACCGATTTTGTTGAAACATAACTAAGAACCATTTCGATCACGTCAGCTTTTGGACAAAAAAAAACGATTTAAAATCGGTCCATTTGTTTAGGAGCTAAGATGTCACACACATACATGTCAAACTTATAACACCCCTTTTTTGCGTTGGGAGTTAAAAATAGCCTGATGACAGATAAAACAGACTATACATTCTTATGCGAAACAGCAACTTCAACAGTCGGGTCCCGTTTAAAGTCTAGGCTGCGGCACTAATGTTGACGACAATAATGGGTCCCGACTGTTGAAGTTGCTGTTTCGTATAAGAATGTATAGTTTGTTTTATCGGCAGTTACATCATTTTCTTATCCCTATAGAAAATGATGTAACTGCCGTAAGATTTCTGTGACGATACGACCTTTTTAATAGGCACGAAACCCTTCGTTGTGCATGGTCCGACACGTACTTGGTCGGTTTTTAGGGTTCCGTAGCCAAAATGGCAAAAACGGAACCCTTATAGTTTCGTCATGTCCGTCTGTCCGTCTGTCCGTCTGTCCGTCTGTCCGTATGTCACAGGCATTTTACTCGAAAACTATAAGGTGTATTTGAATAAAATTTTGAGGATAGGTGTATTTTGTTAGCCGCTACATAGTTTTGTAATTAAAATGACAAAAAAAAAATTTTTTAGGGGTGCACTCCATACATAAAACTAAAAGTCAAATTTTTTTTTCATTGTGACCCCCCGTGTGGCACATCAATCGATAAGCCTTTCAAAATAAATATAAGGTTTCTTAGCATTTTTTTTGATTAAGTAAATAGGGTCGGAGATAATCGCCCCGAAAGTCACTAAAATTCTGTCCCCCCCCCTCTAATTTTTGAACGGTGTATTTTAAAAATATGGAAAAATTCATGGACATAGGGCTTATTAATTTCATTCACCGAAAATTGTTTTGAACAAGATCGGTTCAGAGGTTTTCGAGATATTGCTGAAAAACTGCCTTCCTCAAAGAAAAGGACGTAAGTGCCGTAAAATTTCTGTGACGATACGACCTTTTTAACAGGCACGGAACCCTTCGTTTTGCGTGGTCCGACACGCACTTGGCCGGTTTTTTTCATTTAATTTTGTGAGTTACTTATTAATTATTATGAACTGTGTTAGTCACGAATAAATGTTCGAATCTGTTGATTTGGAGTTGAAAAATCTCCCTTTAAAGAGTGAGTGAGACAGAAGACAATAGGGAGATTTGGCTTAGAGCGACGCTTGGGTTCACGTTCTTCATTAGTACAACCGAGCAAAGCCAGAGCGCACAGCTAGTTATTATTGTTAAAATGACTCACCCGAGATTTTCAAAGCCATGGCTGATGATTATTTTCGTTGGTGTAAGAAGGAGGAGGAGTCAGTTACGGACGGCGGCGGGAGTCGGCTGCGGCGCGAGTTGCGATGAGCGGGGACGGCGGCTCGGCGGCTGGAAATCAAAAACAACTAGGTTTTAGACAATTTTTCAGGAATCCAAAATTTAATCAAGAACTCTTTTTTCAAAGGATTTGTCTTCTTTTGGCACGGCACAGAGCATGTACAGTCAGGGAAATGTATTCACGCACCTTTTTATGCCTTATTGTCATTAAAAGAAGAGCGAAAAAGGTACGTGAATACATTTCCCTGACTGTACATGCTCTGTGCCGTGCCAAAAGAAGACATTTAAATTAAATAAATAGGTACAACAAGTAAATAGGCTGTGTTACAATACAATACAAATACTCTTTATTGCACACCTCACACAAACAAAGTAGTTACAGAGAGAAACAATACAATAACATGTAGGTAGAGGTAGACAACAGGCGGTATTATCGCTAAAGAGCGATCTCTTCTAGACAACCTTTGAGTATCGGAGAAAGAGGTAAAACTAGACTATGCAGTAGGTGGTGCAGAGATTGTTATTAACCAAAAATCAAAATAATTATAAAAATAAACGTACATAAATAGCTCTATATACAGGATGGAAAGTTAAAACGGGGCAGTAAGGGCAGCTACTAGATCCCTTGCCGCCACGCAAAAATGGCATTAGGATTTCATTCTTAACTTTTTAAGTGATGGCAATCTACATTCTCAGATTTTTGAAAAAAAGTACAGTCAGCGAGAAAATCATCAATTTTGACGATATTTTTTTAATGCCATTAGATCCCATTCCTATTAAGGATCAAAATACTCTTTGGGACCGACTAAGGTTTGACTACTAGAACGCCCAGAAATCAAAGAAAACTATACAGTGAGTATGGGAATCTAGTAGCTGCCCTTACTGCCCCGTTTTAACTTTCCACCCTGTATAAACATACATATATATACAAATATATGATACATAAATAGTCAGCCAAAAATTACAATCAGGGTTAGGGGAGAGACAAAATATGTTATTTAAGAAGGGATTTGAGGTTGCCGATAGATTTTGCTTGTCTGGTGTCAAGAGGGAGAGAGTTCCACAGTCGGATAGAATTAATAGTGAACGAACTATTGTAAAATTTGGTAGATGACGAAGGCACAGTTAATAGCAAATTGTTAGAACATCTAACGGAATAAAAAAAAACTAAAACGTTCTTTGATATAGCGGGGAGTTGCAGGGTTAAAAAGGATATTGTACAGAAGCGAAATAATGTGAGAGTTACGGCGATAACGGATAGGGAGCCACTTGAGTTTAGAACGGAAACTAGAAACATGGTCATATTTGCGTAACCCAAATATGAACCGAATGCAGACATTTTGGAGACACTCAAGCTTATTAAGTTGTTCGTCAGAAAGGTCGAGATAGGATACATCAGCATAATCAAGAATAGGAAGAAATAACGTTTGAGCGAGCGCAGTTTTGGTTGCAGTAGGTAGAAAATTACGAAGCCACCTGAGAGACCCCACTGCAACAAATACTTTCCTGCTCACTTCACTCACTTGAGGCACCCAAGACAAGGAGCGATCCATAAGATGATTTTTCACTTGCATTGCAGTAAGCATTCTGAATCCCATCAAAAAGTATTGGAGGGAGATTTGCAAAATCAACTCTGGAAATCAGATCGTTGCTGCCAATAACAATGACTTGGGTCTTCGCTGGGTTCACAATCAGACCATATCTAGTGTTCCCTACTATCATATGCTTTATGTAAAAAAAAAACAAGTAGGTAGAAAGAAACAGGTCTGGAAAACAATCAGTTTCTCCCTGTACCACAGGGAATCCTAGCTCAGGACCCAACGACTTGTATCTATTATGTAACATGTTTTTGTAAATAAATATTTCATTTCATATCAGTTTATCAACACGTGGGAATCTGAACTATATCGTCTAGAATAATAATCAACAGGGGAAAAACGCGACTAGAAAACAATCCGTTTGTCAACACTTGCATAAGTATATATTAATTAAATCGACTAAGAAAAATAAAAAGTGGGGAAAACGAGAATGGAAATTCTGCTATACGCGGAATAAAACAGTTTGGGGAGCCGATCTAATCGCTCGAGTTGGGTCCATTTCATGACAACATATACCATCTTATTTCTTAATTATTCAATTTTGTGTGTAACTTACTAGTTCGTTTGTAGAAGAAGAAAGAAGAGTTGCAGGAGCGGGCTGTCGACGGGAGCAGGCTGCAGCGACGGACCGGAGATGAGCGGAGACGGTGGCTCGGCTGATTGAAATCAGGACAGCAAAACATTATCAAAAACCCTTTTTTCCCTAAATATTTGTATGTACAGTCGAGTTCATAAATATATGTAGGTACGTTCCCAAAGGTTCAAACCTTATGGCCTTGAAAATAAAGTTGCGTTCTCATATTTTTTATCACTTTGTCCATTCACATATTTTAGAACTAGACTGCGACTGTACATGCGGTACTTTTTAACGTGACTTATTTTAATCAGCCTATAAGAATAATTAAAAAACCTAAAAGACTGAAGATATCATTCATGCAACTGGTATCTGAATCTTTTGTAGCTTGGTAATTTGACAAAAAATAGGTAAATATCCACGCTAGAACAAATGACTTGAGATACTTGTTTCGGATAAGGTGTTTTAAGGTTATTTTAAATGAAAAATTGATACGAGTACAGTGACCGAGGTAAAATTTACCGCTACATATAGTTGTGTAATTAAAATTGTCATTTTAATTACACAACTATGTAGCGGCTAACAAAATACACCTATCTTCAAAATTGTATTTAAATACACCTTATAGTTTTCGAGTAAAATGCCTGTGACATACGGACATGACGAAACTATAAGGGTTCCGTTTTTGCCTACGGAACCCTAAAAATGGACTTACTTGTTTTAATGTCTAGCAGCGGTGCGGGAGCGGAGTGCGGTGGAGCGAGTGTGGAACGGCCGGCGCGCGGCGCTATTTATGCTGCAAGCTCAGTGATAAGATAACATAACCGAAAAGATCCAGTGCGCACGGCATCGAGACACTTGTTTACAAAAAAGTCGTTCGAGTTGCCTTATCTGAATATACTAGTGCTAATTTTATTTCGTACAAACTGCAATTCATCAATCGTACCAAGGTAATGACTTTTATTAAATTCTCGTACCTTACTTAGGCCACTCGACAAGCCTCGTGGCCTAAACACGGTACTCGACTTTAAGAGCCCTTGATTGTGTAACGATTATATAAAATACTATAATACTTAATCATTTTCTAAATTTCAAAAAAGAATCTCGACAAAAAAAATCCGGACAACTTTAAATAAAGACTATATTTTTTTAACACGCTTTTATTAGGTCGACCTGTATGTAACTATGTAATGGAATCGAAGGTAACTAATTTAACCATCTTCCAAGGATCGTAGCGTCACGAAAATTTGCAGCTGTATGTAGTTCTCAATGATGTAATATAAAAAAAAGGTAGATAGGTTATAAGCGCTCCAAAAATGGCACACTAAAATTGTGTTAACTGGCACAAACTTGCCTCAGTTTCAAATCGTCAATGGAAACGTTAGCTGTCAGATTTGGTGGCCATTTTCAAACACGGAATTTCGTATAGACAACACATCTACCTCTTTTTATATTACATCATTGGTAGTTCTGATGACAATACAATAATATGGTACTGTCGAACTCATCTGATGATGGAGCCGGAAGGCAAGGGGATGTTATTTCCCGAAAAGTGTTTACCGCTGCACTGGAAGACGTTTTCAAGACTCTGGACTGGAGAAGGCTAGGCATCAACATCAACGGCGAGTACATCACACACCTTCCGGTTTGCTGATGATATAGTAGTCTTGGCTGAGACCATGGAGGACTTGAGTAATATGCTCGATGACCTCAGTAAAGCCTCCGAGCGAGTTGGTCTAAGGATGAACATGGATAAGACGAAGATCATGTCAAACGTCCATGTGGTACCAACTCCCATTTCAATCGGACACTTTACGCTCGAAATTATAGAGCGAGTATATATACTAGGACAGACTGTCCAGTTAGGTAGGTCCAACTTCGAGAAAGAGGTCAATCGTCGAATCCGACTCGGCTGGGCAGCATTCGGGAAGCTACGGCACATATTTTCGTCCAATATTCCGCAGTGTCTCAAGACGAGAGTCTTTGACCAGTGTGTGTTGCCAGTGATGACGCCTCATAAGAAGGCTGTAAACGTTAGACGGTGACGGGGTGCAGGGAAGAAGAATGTAAGAGAAAACACAGCAGGTATATATACGAAAATAAAGTATAGCGACCGCGAGGGAGATAGCGGCTATCCGTGACAGTGGTCATTTTGCAACTGACGTCGGGGTTTGACGTAGGTACATACTACATGCATATATGTTTGTATAACTAGGTAGATACTACAGGTGTCGCTCGCGCTCACTATTAATGCGTAAGTATATATTTATTTATATAAGAAGAAATAGGTAGGTACATCATTACATGAAATATGTAAACAATTAGGTATGTATGTATGTATGTAGCCGGTAAGTATCGTAGATTTAGAATATAGTTTTAAGGTCTTTTTTCAGAACCGAGAGGCATCACCAGCGTCTGCAGTTTACAATCTCCCCCCCAGTGCTGCTTCGGCAGCACTCACACAATAATAGGCGTATCAATGCGAGTCTTCGGCCATCTATTTTCCTTATCAAATAAAACTTAGGCCCTTGTAACCACTCGCACTCAGCGTCCAGCTTATACCTACTGCGGTTTTTTTTAATTGCTATGTCCGCAATATTCATTCGTGAGGGTACGTAACGCCAATCCAAACAGCTGGTTAACTCGTCAATCTCTCCTAGTCTGTTAGCGATGTATTCTTTGTAATTACGATTACGGTTTCTAATCCAGTGTAGAACTGATAACCGTTTCATTGACAACACCTTGTTTTTGCATGCGACAAAGGTTACGCACACATTTCCGTTTTTGTTGATAAGTTTGCGGTATGCAACGTCAGCATAAGCGTACGGTGAGGTATCAGCGAACAAAGGAAGTTGTAGAATTCTAGTTGTCTCTTTCGCACTAATGGTTGACTGGTTAAAGGCAGAAAAGTACCATCTTGGTATATGCAAACCAACAACATGCGTTAGGTCGGTGATCCAGGGTTGTTGGAAGTCAGTAAATAGCTCCTTAGTTACTTTTTCACCCCACGAAAGGCTTGTTTTCCAGACGGACTTTAATAATATTTTTCCTTTTATTGTCACTGGAAACAATATGCCACATATATCGTAGGTAAACATGGCAATTTGTTGAAATTCCTGCCTTGTAAGGACTTTTTTGAATTCCAGCATTTCGTTAGGTATGTTTCTTAACGATACATCGACTGTCAGCGTGTCCGGCGCTGGAACCCATAATAATCTCAAGGTTCTTTGCATCTTATTCTCACCGTCCACTAATAAACTTTCTCCTCTAGTACTTAGCTCTTCTTGAGGTAGGTGTAACAGAAGCTCTTTGCTATTACTTGTCCACAGTTTATGTACCTTGGAAACATCGTTAATAATATTTATCGCTTCGCTTACTGTGTGCAGCGAGCCTATGAAGTGGCTGTGCATAATAGCTCGTGCGGCGTCAGGCTTCGTTTCGATAAACAACTGTGCGTTCTTATCTCTTCTGAATTGCGCGACAAAAGGACTGCAGTTCCCGTCAAATGTAAGTGACGTCATAACATGTTGCGTAATTGGTTGAGTTACGTCATTTAGCCACAAAAAACTCATAGCGTTTTTTAGCTTCGCCGTATCAAAACATTTTTTTTCAATGGTAGGTAACTCGTCCGCGGCAGGTCTCAGCGGGATGCGGCAGGCGCGCGGGTCCGAGGAGACGGCGTGCGCGCCGGGCGGACTGCTGCTGTCGAGGGCTAGCCGGTCGGCGTTATCAGCGCTAGGCAACACGCCTACCGCGCCGGGTAGCAACGGGAGCGAGCAGGAGGCGAGGTGGTGTGACGCGGTAAGTATGTTTTTTGCAGCGCACTGTGCTAATATTCCTCGGTTAACTGGTGAGTTAATAAGGCCATGTACACACCAGCCTAATGAACTTAATGTAGCACACGGTTCATTTACTTTACGCGATATGACTTTTATAGGCATAATAAGAGGATAATTGTCTTGTCCGATTAATAGTTCCGGTTTCACGTCAGCACTTTGAAAGCAACCTTTTAGTTCACTTAGGTATTCATAGTTTTTAATGTTTATTTTCGAAAGTTTTTGCATAGGTAAGTTTAACTCTGCAATTTTGCGAGCACGTAACTCAAAATACTCAATGTTCTCATTTGATATTTTAAAGTCTACCAGTTCGGATTTGCACAGAATTTCACCAGAGTTCCAAGCACCACGTAAACGCAAAGTCTCACTTTTTCCAGCTAAACCTAACCGGTTCACCACATCAGCTGAGATCAGAGAAATAGACGCGCCATCGTCTAACAGGGCGTGCGTTGTGATCGCGCCCTTAGGGCCGTGAATATTAACACGAACCACTTTTAAAAGAACTTTGTTGTTGTCCCCGCTGATATTTGCAACAATACCGGTTTCCGACCCGGGCTCACTCTCAGGCTGTGAGTCTTCTTCGGGCTCCACCTGCTCCAAGTCATTCTCTTCGGCGATAACATCCACAGTGTGAACTTGACTCGGCGCTTGTTTGTTTATTGGGTAATGAAGCAGTGCGTGATGCGGCTGCCCGCAGCCGTCCTTGTCGCACATCGGCGCGCGACAACTTTCCTTGTCATGGACAGCTGCTATGCATTTAAAGCATATTCCGTTATTCCTGACAAAGTTCCATCTTTCTTTTCGTAAAGACTTTTTAAATAGCCTGCAATTATCAAGGCTATGCGGGGATAGTTTGCAAAACTTGCACTTTTCTGCTTGTTGACTAGCCACAAATACTGCGTGCTGCTTAAATCCGCTTCTATCCGTACTGTTGTTTATTTGCTTCATATTCAGCAGGCTAATACCGGACTCAGTAAGTTTAGTTGCTTCGTCCGATAGAAATTGTGATAGTAAATTCAACTTAGTCAATGTAGTTAGTCTGTTTTTATAATAATAATCGGACCATTTTGTGAGTAAGGCAGTCGGTAACTTTGATAGTATAATTGTACAAATACTGACGCCCTGTAGGTACTCATCTCTCTTAAGTGTTTTAACAGCAGCTACAAAGTTTGTAATTTTTATTGAAAATTTCACAATGTCCCCAATATAATCCTGAGGCAGCGAAGGTAACTTCTTGATATCACTCATGATTTTATTTACGATTAAATCTGGGTTTCCAAACTGTAGTTCGAGGGTTGCCACGATGGTGTCGGGCGACGAACCGCTGGTAAGTAGTGCGGATACCGCTTCTCGTGCCGCTCCGACGAGACACTTTCTCAAACGCCACTGATTCTCTTTCGTGCTGTAGTTACAGAGTTCTGTAGATTCATCATACGCTTGTTTGAAATTCAAACACTCCACAACGTCACCTGAGTAGGTAGGTAACTCTCGTGGTGTACTCAAACGACTAATTAAATTATTATTTTGTTTACAGGTGGAAGCTGCTAGATCTTTGAGAGCCTGTGCCAGCATAAACATCGTTGCTTCTGAGTCGACGGCGGTCGGCGCCGGCTGGCGGTCAGTGACCTCGCCTGCCTCCCGAACTTGTTGAAGCGCATGCTGACTGCGGTCAATCCATTTCTCGATTTCACTTCCGTTGTTTTGGGTCTCACTTGACTTCGAAGATGCGTGACTGTATTTTTCTTCCAGGGCTGTTAGTTCTGCCGCTAACTTATTTTCAACCAAGGTCATTTGTATGCGTGCCTGCTCTTCAGCAGCTTTTATTTCCAATTGCTTTCGTTCAGCCAATATGCGAGTAGACGTGGACTTCTTCGACTTCGAGCGGTTGCTGCTGCGTGAATCAGGCGGTATTTGGGGCTCTTTCTTAGCCGGGTTCAAAACAGATTTTGACGTACCCGCAACTGGTTCGTTTGCTACGTAAGTCTTGTCGAATTCCTTAACGTTTTTCTCTAAATTTTCACTAGTAGGCTGGTCAGTGAGTTGTTCCACGTCAGTTTCGTCCCCTTTCGGCATTTCCATATCACGTTCCTGCTTCTCACGTTCTTTTTTCGCGTTACTGCGGGTGTTCACCATCTTGTGCGGCGTTCGATACATAAACAATATCAACTCGATCCGGTTCGTAGGGCCACTTTGTAAACGTTAGACGGTGACGGGGTGCAGGGAAGAAGAATGTAAGAGAAAACACAGCAGGTATATATACGAAAATAAAGTATAGCGACCGCGAGGGAGATAGCGGCTATCCGTGACAGTGGTCATTTTGCAACTGACGTCGGGGTTTGACGTAGGTACATACTACATGCATATATGTTTGTATAACTAGGTAGATACTACAGGTGTCGCTCGCGCTCACTATTAATGCGTAAGTATATATTTATTTATATAAGAAGAAATAGGTAGGTACATCATTACATGAAATATGTAAACAATTAGGTATGTATGTATGTATGTAGCCGGTAAGTATCGTAGATTTAGAATATAGTTTTAAGGTCTTTTTTCAGAACCGAGAGGCATCACCAGCGTCTGCAGTTTACAAAGGCTCAAAGTCACACAAAGTGCAATGGAGAGGGCTATGCTGGGAGTATCTCTGCGTGATCGCATCAGAAATGAGGCTAGGCGCAGCAGAACCAAGGTAACCGATATAGCCCTCCGAATCGCTAAACTTAAGTGGCAGTGGGCGCCACATTACCACGTACCGGAAGGCGCAGCGTGGGTTGGCCCCCCACAAGGTGGACTGATGACCTGGTAAAGGTCGCTGGAGTCCGCTGGATGCGGGTGGCGCAGGACCAGTCATTAAAAAACCGGCCAAGTGTGAGTCGGACTCGCGCACGAAGGGTTCCGTACCATTATCTATAAAAACGGCAAAAAAATCATGTCTGTTGTATGGGAGCCCCAGTCCGACTCCCATTTGGCTGGTTTTTTAGTATTTGTTATTTTAGCGGCAACAGAAATACATAATCTGTGAAAATTTCAACTCTCTAGCTATCACGGTTCTTGAGATACAGCCTGGTGACGTGGTGACAGACAGAAGGAGCGAAGTCTTAGTAATAGGGTCCCGTTTTTACCTGTTGGGTACGGAACCCTAAAATCACTAGAAAAACACGTTTTTATAAATGCACATAAAAACCAAAAATAAATTATGGAAAATATGGATGGAAATACTTTTTGTATAACTTGCTGAGAAATCAAGTTAAGCGATGTTACGGGAATTAGGTTACAGAGATCGGCGCTTTCCTGTTCCAGCACCCCACGCTTTTACAATCAAATATTATAATTAAATGCACATAGTTTAAACTTCAGCCCAGAAATAGAGACAACTTGAACGATCCATAATTTATTTTCGGTTTTTATGTTAACCATTGGCTACGGTGTTCACTTGCCTTTAGATGTCTATAAACATTTTTCAACCAAAATTCGGCCCAGTTATTTTCCGCTGCTAAATCTTGTTAGGTGACGGAGTAGCAATCGAAAGCGACCGATAACCTCTGCCCCGCACTTGTTTGTGCCAAAGTTGTTTTTAAATTGCGTACCAAGAATCGATAAGCTAATTCTGGCTGTAGGTACCTGACTTTCAAATCACTAAAGGACAAATAAACTCCTACATAAGTAGGTACTTTTCGTTTGTGTCACGCATCGTGAAGCCGGCGCTTTCTTTTGTTTCAGTAGATATCACGCACACTGCAAGTGGGTTGTAAGATGAAACAACTTTTAAATTTATATAAATTTATTCTGTACGCACACATTAACAAGTACACAGCACAAACAACATAACACTTATACAGATCTTTCAGACAGACATAGGTAGATTGTAAGTAGCTGACACACCCACAGACCGAACACACCACCGGCCTGATGGACATAATGTAACACATAAACTAGAGAAATAAACACCTTTCTATTCTAATCTATTCTATTACTGCAAGTGGGACTGGCTGGAGCAATGCAAACACCTTGTTCTTGGAAGTGAAGAACAATACCTACCTGACAATATATATCTGCACTGCACTAGCTCCGCAACCTATTTTTGACCTTCGAGCGCTTGAAAATATATAATTTATCAAATTCGATTGTAGTGTCAAAATTATACTTCTACCGATTGATATAATTGAATACGAATGTTCAGTACTAGTCGTTTTAAAAATTTCTGTCGCTATTTCAAAATAGTATTCCATCGTTTTTGACAGCTTTCGAGTGAAAGAGGCGAGCGCTTGAAAGTCAAAAACCGGCCAAGTGCGTGTCGGACCACGCAAAACGAAGGGTTCCGTGCCTATTAACAAGGTCGTATCGTCACATAAATCATACGGCACTTACGTCCTTTTCTATAAGGAAGGCAGTTTTTCAGCAATATCTCAAAAACCCATGAACCGATCTTGTTTAAAACAATTTTCGGTGAAAGAATTTAATAAGCCCTATGTCCATGAATTTTTTCATGTTTTTAAAATTCAAAAATTAGAGGGGGACACACAATTTTAGCGACTTAAGGGGCGATTATCTCCAACTCTATTCACTTAATCAAAAAAATTGCTGAGAAACCTTATATTTATTTTGAAAGGCCTATCGATTGATGTACAGTCAGCATCAAAAGTAGCTACGTAAACGAAGACGTCAAAAGTCTTTATTAAAAGGGAATAAGAGCTTTTGACGTCTTCGATTACGTAGCTACTTTTGATGCAGACTGTACCACACGTGGGCTTACAATGAAAAAAAAATTTTTTTAGTTATTTAATTACAAAACTATGTAGCGGCTAACAAAATACACCTATCCTCAAAATTTTATTCAAATACATCTTATAGTTTTCGAGTAAAATGCCTGTGACATACGGACAGACGGACAGACGGCCAGACGGACAGACGGCCAGACGGACAGACGGACAGACGGACATGACGAAACTATAAGGGTTCCGTTTTTGCCATTTTGGCTACGGAACCCTAAAAACATCCCCCGGGAGGGACAATTTACAACGGGCCTATTGCATAACAACTTGCATTACAAGCGGTGACCTCTTTTCAACTCCTCGTATTAGAAATAGACTTCCGCTTGTATTATAAGTTGTAAATTGTCATGCAATGGGCCCCTGGTTCCCTGGTTCCTTTCCGAAATAGGCTAAAAACAAAAGGTTGTGGACTAAACACAGACCACTTAACCCATCTTCTAGATTCAATACGATGAGAGAGAGAGACAGAAGATCGATGGTAGCTAACTATAACTATGTACGGAAACCATATACAGTTATTCAGACACACAGACTTACTTACTTTAATAATAATAAATAAAAAAGAATTTTCGAAAAACCCGACTGCCTTTTGACAAATATTATAGCCTCTGTCACTCCCACGATTAAGAGAAATCCAACGACACCTCATACATCAAAATCCATCAAGCCGTTTAGGCTACAGGAGGTCACAAAGAAACAGATATATACATACATACATACTCGAAAAACATAACCCTCCTCCTTTGGCAGTCGGGTAAAAATAACACCCCTCTTTTTGCGTCGGAGGTTAAAAATCATAAGTCGAAGTTTCGATATCTTAAAGCCAAAGTGACGCATGTACATCTGAATGTTCACGCTATTCTAGGAGATAATGTTATAGCGATTAGGTAGATAATCGTGTGCGAACCAAAAGAGGGGGATAGCGGTCATCTACCAAAAAATTCTGACCCCTCAACCTATAATAGTTGTTTGAAGAAGCAGATGAAATAGGTTGGATAGCATAGCATAGCTTAGAGCCCTCGCCCACGGCGACTTTTTGCAGCGATGCTGTCGCACGCTTAGTAGGTAAACGCGCAACAGCATAGCAACCAACGCGCTACTAACGCGCTACAGCATCGCGACTGCATCGATGCAAACGCGCGACTGTGACGGACGACGTCGGGGAATTACTGAATCGCGTTTCCATCGCGACTGCATCGTGGTTACGTGGGCGAGGGCACACAGCTAGCGACCGTATTGCGAGTGTATCGATGCGAACGCGCGACAGTATCGCTACTGCATCGCTGCAAAAAGTCGCCGTGGGCGAGGGCTCTTAGACGTTGTCAACATTGACTGGCCAGCATAACGACATTGACAGATAGTTGTTATGAATTAAAGGTCAACTAAAATGGATAAAGTTGTTAAGTTCAAATCAAAGAACTATACAGGGTGTCCCAGAAGTACTGATGTGCCGACGGAAAGTTTCCTATATTGCGAAATTTTTCTACCATTTAAAATAGGAAAATTTCGGAAATTTCCCTCATTGTAACTTTTCATTTCCAACATGGAAATTTCCTTTATTCCTTGTGAAACTTTCTAGAATTTTCCGAGAACTTTTCCAACTTTTTTGGAAACTCCGCAATTTTTACTTCACTACCCGAATGTCACATGTCACAGTGACACCGAAGGTAGGTCAACTCAAGAGGAAACTAACCAGACTGTTTTTTTTACGTAAAAAGTTTAAAATTAGAACTGATTTCTTTTAAAAAAACCAATTTACATATTCTGCGATGTATCGCCTTAGCGTAATCTTATTATTAGGGTTCCGGACCAAAAAGGTAAAAACGGAACCCTTATGGTGCGACTCCGTCCGTCTGTCTGTCTGTCACAAAGTCAAATATCTCAGGAACTACTAATGCTATCGATTTGAAATTTGGAATAGTTGTAAACAAAGCTAATCCTCGTGTATGGAAAATGAAAATTAAAAAAACCGGCCAAGTGCGTGTCGGACCACGCAAAACGAAGGGTTCCGTGCCTATTAAAAAGGTCGTATCGTCACAGAAATTTTACGGCACTTACGTCTTTTTCTTTGAGGAAGGCAGTTTTTCAGCAATATCTCGAAAACCTCTTAACCGATCTTGTTCAAAACAATTTTCGGTGAATGAAATTAATAAGCCCTATGTCCATGAATTTTTCCATATTTTTAAAATACACCGTTCAAAAATTAGAGGGGGGGGGACAGAATTTTAGTGACTTTCGGGGCGATTATCTCCGACCCTATTCACTTAATCAAAAAAAATGCTAAGAAACCTTATATTTATTTTGAAAGGCCTATCGATTGATGTACCACACGGGGGGTCACAATGAAAAAAAAAATTTTGACTTTTAGTTTTATGTATGGAGTGCACCCCTAAAAAAATTTTTTTTTGTCATTTTAATTACAAAACTATGTAGCGGCTAACAAAATACACCTATCCTCAAAATTTTACTCAAATACACCTTATAGTTTTCGAGTAAAATGCCTGTGACATACGGACAGACGGACAGACGGACAGACGGACAGACGGACATGACGAAACTATAAGGGTTCCGTTTTTGCCATTTTGGCTACGGAACCCTAAAAAGGGCGGATAAGTGGGGGGGCAAAAATTCAAAGTCTAGTTAGTAGGCCAAGTGGGGTATCATATGAAAGGGCTTGAATTGTACATTCTAAAACAGTTTTTCTTTTTTTTTCTACAATGGTAAAATTTTGATTTATAAAGAAAAATGTTGAAAAAAATACCATTCCCCCCCTTATCTCCGAAGTTAACCAAGCGAAAAATTTGAAAATAATATATATTATTAATATTAACGTGAATATTACCGGAAAAGTATAACGATACCTCTATCTAGCGTAGTTTTTTTTTATTCTTCAAAAATCATATGTTAATTTTGTTTGTAATTTAATACTTCTGCGTTCAATTTTTTGCCTTCAAATTCATATGAAAGTAAAGTAAAGTAAAGTAAAGTAAAGTAAAGTAAAGTAAAGTAAAGTTTATTTGTAAAACATAGGTAACAAAGATGGTACAATGGTTATATGTGTATCACTATGTTTGGCCATTAGGCATACAAATTTGCAAGCAGCATGCATTACATATTACATACTTATATATAGTCTTCATTATAAATTACATTTTGCTAATTACAGTTTAAGTAGTCATTCACTGAATAAAAAGCTTTATCTGTTAAGAAATTAAATAATTTTGATTTAAATTGGGGCATGTCAGTTTCTCTTATAAATTCCGGTAACTTATTGTATAATTTCGGTGCCATACCGAAAGCACTTTTTGCTAGTAAAGCTGTTTTTAAAGGCCTTGAACTAATTTTATGCCGCTGGCGTATACTTTTAAAAACAGAAAATTGCTTGATGTTGCACTTGATATACATAACTAGCTCGAAAATATATAAACATGTCAGGGTTAATATTTTAAATTGGATAAAGTAAGGCTTGCATGAATCTGTTGGCTGTAGCCCACAAACAGATCTTAAGCACTTTTTCTGAGCCCTAAACACCAATTCTCGGTCAGTGGAATTGCCCCAGAATATGATGCCGTATCTAAGTGTAGAGGTTACATAGGCGTGGTAGGCGGTGAGTACTGTAGGCCGGTTAACTACTGTATTCAAGTTATATAGTGCATAAGAGTACTTATTTAATTTTTTACATATAATGTCAATTTGGTTCTTCCATGTTAATTTATGATCTAAGCTTAAACCTAAGAATTTTGTACATTCCGTTTCCTCAATTGTATGATTCTTATATGTCACCATTAAATTAGTCAAGTTATTAATCCTCTGATAAAAATTCATTACTTTAGTTTTGCCTAAATTTATATGTAAGTTGTTGTGGTTAAGCCAGTCAATTATTAGTTCTAATGAGTTATTTATATTTTCTTGACATATTTGTGGATTTTCTCCAGTTAATATGACCGTGCTGTCATCCGCAAAAAGTACCATGGGGTGGTCAATGGCCTGGGGCAGATCATTGATATAAATCAGAAACAAGAGGGGTCCCAGTATGCTCCCTTGTGGCACTCCATAACATGTTTCTCTGAACTCCGACGAAAGGGTTATTTCGCATTTTGTTTTTAAACATATCTGATTAATTTGAACCATTTGTTTCCTACCAGCTAAGTATGACTTTAAAAGGTCGTAAATATTACCGCGTATCCCGTAATTATGTAATTTACGCATTAAAATATTATGGTCAACGAAATCAAAGGCCTTAGTTAAATCCATATATAGGGCGCATACAGAGTGTTTTCTATCTATGTTAGTCATTATTTCTTGTAGCAAGTCAAAAATAGCCATGTTTATTGATTTATTCTTACGGAATCCTTTTTGTTCTTGTGCAAATAAGTTATTTGATTCAAAATATTGGTTTATACTGTTATAGATAACTTTTTCTATTATTTTGGAAAAAACATTTAAAAGTGCAATGGGCCTAAAGTTATCCATACTATCTTTGTCGCCTTTTTTAAAAAGTGGTCGCACAATAGCTAACTTTAATTTTTCAGGATAGACGCCCTGCTCTATACACAAGTTTATAATGTAGCTCATATGCGATGCTATTAAAGGTGCTACTCTTTTTATAACTTTCGTACATATTCCGTCATATCCGGTACTATTTGTATTATTTAGGGAATTAATAATATTAAGAATGTCATTGGGATTAGTCGGCTTCATAAATAAGGATCTAGATGAACTATATGTCAATGTATTATATATTTGAGAATTATTATTGGGAGGAACATTATTAATATCATTTGAATTTTGAATAGATTGGATTTGGTCTATGAAGTAATTATTGAATTTTTGTGCGATTAATTTGGGGTTCTTTATTATATTACCGTTATGAGTGATTTGTGTGATATTTTCCTTAGGATGTACTGTTTTAGGATTGTTAACAATATTCCAGGTTGCTTTAGATTTATTAGCCGATTTTTTAATATAGTAGTCATTTTGCGATTTTTGTGTTAGCAACACGATTTTCTTTAGGCGTTTTGAATATTGCTTTAAGCGTTTTTTGTTATCTTCACTCGGAGATGCTCTATATTTCCATAAATAATCTCGCTTTTTCTTGCAACATTGTCTTATACCTTTAGTGATCCACTTTGGCTTTTTAACTGCGGTTATTTTTAATCTGATGAAAGGAAAACACAAGTCATAAAACAATTGGAAGAGGTCAGTAAAATTATCATAGGCTTCGTTACCATTATTGGCCATATAAACGGAATTAAAACTTAAATTCTGTAAACATTCTTCAAATTTTTTTACATTTTCTACACACAAGTCCCTTCTTTTTACATACCAGTATGATAAAAGACAGGTTTTCTTCACTGGACATTTCATTAATTGTGCCGTATGATCTGAGATGGCAAAATCGATTACCTCGGTTTTCCCACCTCGTACATTATATATTATATTATCAATACACGTATTGCTTTGTAACCTTGTCGGTTCTGACACACCTAATTTGAGATTATAACTCACAAGTAAATTTTGAAAATCCATCGAATGTCTAGATCTCTTTAAAGTATCAATATTAAAATCACCACTTATAATAACTTTTTTATCTTTGTAACATATTTTGTCTAAAATGTAACTAAGTTTATTTAAAAATATGGACACGGTTGTGGAATCATTTTTAGGAATCCTATATATACAGATCACTATAATCTTTAAATCTGTTAACTCTATGGCCGAACATTCCAATATATTTGACACGGATAGAATAACAATATCATTAAGAGTTTTAAATTTATGTATGTTTCTTACTAAAATACAGGATCCACCATTTCTATTGTCTCTTGAGAAGTGACTTGCAAGTTTATAGTTAGGTATAGCTAAATGCGCTTCGTCGCCTGTTTTCATGTTGTGTTCTGTGACACATATTACGTCAACATGTTTTTTAGAGTCTAGTAATTCATGCAAGTGGACGGTCAGTATGTCTGCCTTATTTATCAGACCATTAATATTTTGGTGTAGTATAAATATATTTTTAAGGACGAAAAAGATTATTATCACTATTATTGTCAGTATTATCAATGCCGCGATTTTGTATAGGTTTCACAACGTCAGCAGCGCCGTCGGTGGCATTGATATTGTCGACTTGGGTTGCTGATAGAAAGTTTCCTGAAGTATTATTGTCTTTACGTATCTGGGGTGACGATAGTTGTTGTTGAGGGGTCTGGATGTATTCTTCACCGTTGATGAACAGTCGGTTGTTACGTATCACTGCATATTTTCCATTATGTCTCGCGTTATGCATGCATTCTCTTAAATGTTTCCTATGCTGTAGGGTTTCAGCGTCTAGTACTTCAGAAATGTTATATCCAGTGTTCCTAAAGCAGAAAGTATTTTCTAACACGTATTTTTGCATTCGCTTACTGATAAGCTCAATAATTAGCGGGCGGCGGTTCCCTCTCTTTCCGATTCGCCTAATTGATTCAATAAACCCGTTAATGTTTATATTTAGTAGGGCGCTGAACATATTGTTTATGCGGTAGATCAGGTCACTTTCAGTTTCACCGTAAAACTCGTCTAGACCATATAGTATAAATTTTTTCTCCTTTTCCGTATTGGTATTGGTGTTATAGTGACAGGTTTTATCGTTAAAACGTTCTTTCAGGTTCTGCAATTCAGTTCTAATATTTAAATTTTCTATTTCGAGCGATTGTATTAACCTACTTGTTTCTTGTATCTGTTTTGTCAATGCTTGTTGCTTAGATAGCATTGCAGTGTTTTGCTGTGTGAAATCCTGTCTTATATTGTCGATGGCTATTTGTATTTCAGACTTTATTAAGTGATGTAGATTGTTTAGAAAAATATTGTTGTTTTTTTCTAGTTTTGCGTCCAAAAGAATGCTTATTTGTTCCAATGTTATATGTTGCTGGCCTGTGTGGTTATTTTGGGAATTTAAAGTATCACCTAATATGCTTTGCTGGGATTCATCACGAAGTAAGTCATCTATTGACATGTTTGTTTCTTGTAGTTCGGTGGGGGTGTCGAACTGTCTGCGTACTGGTGTATTATCATTTTTTATTCGTAGTGTAACATTATGGCAGTTCGGGCATCGCCACGAGCGATCAAGTTCTTGTTTTTTACATAAATATGTCTCCGCTGACATGCTAAGACACTCATAATGATATGTCTCCTTGCACGAAACACACCTTAAAAGCTCAAGATTATTAGTTATAGGATTCTTACATGCAATGCAATCCATTCTGTATGTATTTTAACGTCAAAATCAATGTTAATGTTTGCACACGAAATAGTTCAAAGGATGTTTTGACCTAGTCCACTACAATTAAGGTTCAGTTTCTTAACTCTGTTGATGTCCGTCGCAGCTCGCGCACAGTAAATGGCCGTGAGAAAAAGGTCCTAAGCGCCATGCAGATTGATGCACTTACGTGTCTCGAGCAACGACTTGCTAACCAGTATGATTTAAAATGGGGGTGGCACTAAATAACACTTTCAATGATGTTTATTGTTTTTCTGCTTCATTACTCCCACTTTTTAGTACAGTTTTGGAACACACATAATAGCACTTGGAAGCATTCACCACTAACATATATCTTAAGCTAAAAAAGTCACTTTTTAGTATACATTTTGAATAAAGTGTTCTGAAAGTACCTTCTAGCAAATAAAAAAAGAACTTTCGCAATTAATTCACATGATAAAGAATTATCGCTGAAAAACCAACATACAGTAAGGGAAATGTATTAACGTACCACCGTAGAACCCTATCGCAATAAGGTAACATACCGCTCGAGTTTGAGTGACGATGACGGCGGCCTGTCAATTGCGACAGGGTTCTACAGTGGTACGTGAATACATTTCCCTTACTGTACATACCGAGTTACTTGGTCGCGCAATTTAGTAACAAAATGCACCGATAAATGGCGCTGTAGGTACTCATGTCATGCTCATGACTTTACTATACTTTGCGTTGTTTAGATTTTTCCAAAATTAATGGGTGGGGTAAGACGGGTGTGTTGTATGATATTTCGTACGGAACCCTCGGTGCGCGAGTCAGACTCGCACTTGACCGGTTTTTTTTAAGATTGGCGTGTACCGGTTCGGCGAAGTAACGAACAGCATCCTGCACAGGGAACGGCATGCTGCTGGTGGTGTCGCTGTCCTCGGGCTGGGCCGTCCGTCTCCTCACCGGCTGGTACTGGTTCTACTGCATCCTGCTGGTCGGCTGCCACCGCCATCCTCGCCAACCCGCGCGACGTCTCGAAGATCTTTACTAAAGGTACACAGAGGTCTACAAAAGGTACCAAATACCTGTGACCATTTTATTGAATTTCCCGAGGTCCACCCGCCATCCTGACGTACACCAAGGAACTGGTCGACAGCAAGCTGCCCTGCGGCGGCTGAGCACCGAGACCAAGCGCTTCTTCGACGAGTCGCTCGATGAGTGGCCAGAGGGTCTACCGCGAAACGATATTCGTTTTCGTTCGTGTATCTCCGTCTCTGTCACACTTGCGTGTTCGAGAGACAGAGAGGGAGATACACGAACGAAAACGAACATCATTTCGCGGTAGCCCCTCTGAACACACCGAACACTAAATACTATAGAAGGGGTATCAAGCGCGGTTTGTATCGGGAGCGGTGTCGCCTCATCCCCTCCACGTCGCCTGCAACTGTGTGAGCGACTGCACGGCGATCAGGTGACGTTGGCGCGAAAGCTGACAGCGCATGCGCAGACTAGTGGCGCGCGTGCCACGCCCACATCGCCTTTCTATAGTATTTAGTTCTGTGGGGCAGAAGATCGGCGAGAGATTCCATCCAGACGATAAACGACCCCGACGAGGCCGCCGCTAAGGTAGCGCAGGGCGTGTATTAGGGTGTCCCGTCAATGTATGGGGTTTTTTTTTTTAAGCTACACTATTACAAGAGGTATCGAAAGTTGCGTACTTAATTTTACACAGACTATAGAAAAGGCAAATTTTTTAAAATTACGTAGCATCTTGAGGGCTCTACCGCGCTTCAAAGATTTGTAAAATCTACGTTTTTATAGAAGTTCTACGTCTTTGAAGCGCGGTAGAGCCCTCAAGATGCTACGTAATTCTAAAAATTTTGCCTTTTCTATGGTCTGTGTAAAATTACGCAACTTTCGATACCTCTTGTGATAGTGTAGCTAAAAAAAAAACCCCCCCCCATACATTGACGGGACACCCTAGCGTAGAAGAATTTAAGCGTTAAAAGAAAGCACTTTAAAAAAGCATAGAAAGAATTCAACAAATACCACTTCGATAAAAACTGCCTCCGACCGGGAGTTGCATATAACCGCGTCATGAATATACGAGTACCTTCAGCTTCAGCTATTGGTTTTCATAACAATTCCCCGCTGAAGCCGTTGGCCGATGTCTACATGAGGAGAACCGTGGATGTGGGTCTGGTTGAGGAGTAGCTGAACGACGCCATGTACCCCATCAGGGCGCTGGATACATTCGACAACGACGCGAAAGCTCTAATGAACTTAAATAAGCTTTATGGTGCTTTCATAGTTCTCGCTATCGGATATGCCTTGAGCTTCATATGCCTGATTGGGGAACCTGTATTAGAATTGTGTCGTGTAAAAGTATGCCATGGATCTGTTTCGTGAAGAAAAAGTAATATTTAGTTTTAAATTATGTATTCATACTATATATAAGATCACGATTAAGTTAACATTCTTTAGAATGACCATCCAAATAAACTATAGTCCAAGTACCAAATAAATCCTACGACTGACAATGACTACAGTTATTTCCACGACCCCTTACAAATAAAACGTACCATTGTTAAGTTACCAACAAAGATCAGTACCTACATCATTATCTAAATAAATTCCATAAATAAATCATTCCAAATTATAAATTATACTATTATGCTACAACTAAATAATGCTACTACTAAAATGGCAGGTATTATACAGATTGCCCTATTTTGGCATGGATTTCTTAAATTAAATGTACGTAAAAATCAGCACCCTTTGGCTTATAGAGTCACCTACAAATATACAGATACTCCATGGACCTAAGATACTCAGGACAAGCTATGGTAATAATAATGCCACGTCCATACAAATCTCAATAAGTGAGACAGAAAAGGAAATATCATTTGTTGTCCTTGTCATATTAGTTCCACTTTTTTTCTGTTTGCCACAACTAATTTAGTTATGAGGTTATGACCAATAAATCACTACCCACCTAAATTAAGTAGGTTGTTTATGGTAAGCGATCAGCCATTTTAAGACCAGTTCTTAATTTAGCTGCATAGATGCCTTTCCGTCCCTCATTGTGGCATCACGTATAGCGTGTCCCGAGTATCTTAGGTCCATGACAGATACTTAAACAATATTTAAAGTAGGGGAATAGGCCATATTGTGGCCATACCATTTGACTATACATTTGAGACGACAAATAACACTTTAAAATACTAAATTGAAGGCAGAAGTTTTAGCCCATGCAGTTCTGCAGATAAAAGCAATTTATAATTACAAATATAATATTTGTAATGTTATCTCTTACAAGTCAATGAATCACATGAGTTATTATGTTATTAAGTAATTATGGTCATAATTTAAGAAATCACAAACATTAACATCAGTCCGTAGTTGATCAATGCTTATTCTCTGCTACTTTAGTATTAGGGTCAGCGTTGAAGGCAGGAGGCTGGGTTCCCGCTGGCGCATTCTCCAGGATCCACGGGTGCTGCAGCACGCTGGCCAGCGGCAGCCGGTGCTCAGGGTTCACCACCAGCAGCTTCCCGATCAAGTCCTTTGCCTTCTCAGACACGTAATCTGGGTACTTAATAATAACATACCTAATTTTCAGATAAGTCTTATTTGAGTTCTTAGCATCAAAAGGTGGTATGCCTACAAGTAACTCGTAGCATAGCACACCGAGACTCCAAATATCAACCGCATAACTGTGCGGCTTGCCTTCAATCATCTCCGGGGACAAATAATCTATGGTTCCACAGAGAGTCATTCTTCTAGAGGAGGGAGAGTGCACGGACCAGCCGAAGTCAGCTATTTTCGGCTCCCCATTGTGTCCTATAAGTATATTTTCGGGTTTGATGTCTCGGTGTATAACCTTCTTGGAGTGGCAGTAGATGAGAGCTTTGGTCAGATCCCTGATGTAGATGGCGGCGGTCTCCTCGTCGAAGCGGGCGCGCTGCTTGAGCAGAAAGTAGAGCGAGCCGTGCTTCGCGTACTCGAGGATGAGGTAGATGCGCTTCTCGTCGTGGAAGTAGCCGTACATGCGCAGGATGTTGGGGTGCCGCAGCCGGCACTGGATCTCCACCTCGCGCCGCACCTGGTGCTCGATGTCCGCGTCCAGGATCTGGCTTTTGAACAGCACTTTCAACGCTACAACGTACCGGGACTCCTTCTCGCGTGCTAAATAAACATTCCCAAATTTACCTTTGCCGAGCGCTCTGCCGAGGTCGAAGTCCGTCAAGGTCCAGGGACTTTTCTTCTCGTGCGCGTTCTTGAGGCCCACGGAATACTTAAATAAGATGGAAGCGGCGTGTTAGCTAGTTACTTCGGGAACCAGCGTAGCCAGCCCCACACAATCATAACTGAATGCGTACATGTCAACACTACTGCAAATTGCTTCTAATTGGTAAAGGCTTTTAATTCCATTACGATTTCAACTGTTCTAATTTTTAGAACGAAAAGTAACTCAAAACCGCATTACTTGCGGTCTAATTTCCAATGCCAAAAAAATGTCACGTAAGTCTATTCTTTATCAGTATACAGGAGCCAATTTCGAAAGGGGTTTTCAAATATGGAAGTGAAATGTGAATAGTCTTGATACATGTTCTCCTTCTTGCATTAGAGCATAACTAAACGTGTGTGAGCGTGACGCACTTTTGACGGAAATTGACATTAACTTTTTGATTGCCAAATGGACGCCCTGTTCAAATGAACTTGACGTTTGATTACGTTCGAAACCAAAGGTCTTATGTTACTATGACACTCTATGGTGATACACCTATTTGGAAATTTAGAATACGAAAAAGAGGTGAGACTAAAATCTTAATTATCGATATTTTATATTCGAGGTATATAGTTTATATATTATATGGTATATATATGCATATAGGAAAATAAAAAAGGCCTTTATTTTTTACAGTAAGAGTATTTGCGTACGGCGGCCGATCCGAACCTGATAAATATCAGTCCGAAGTAGCAGTTAGTTTAGTAGTGCTATTTGTATGAGAAATTACATCCTAAGAAATCGGGTAACGAAATTTTGATCTAGTGCGCGTGCTGAAAGCAACTGTCAGAGAAATCGTGTAGCTCACGAAAACATGCTAACAATTTTTTATTAAAATACGTACAAGTTTTAAAGTATTTTCAAGGTGACTATGACATATCATAGACAATAATAAAATATGGTATATCAAGGTATTTAAAATTGAACATTTAAATTCCTTGATATACGATTGCCTTTTGTTTCATTAACAAATATCATTTCTTTGACATAAATAAATTCATAAATCGCTTTACGCAGACAGAGAAAATATTTTTGCCAAAGAAATATTTCTTGGCTTTAGTGGGTCTATTAACTTTTAACATAAAACCAAATTGATTTAAGAGCTCAACTAGTAGCCCCACCAAGTCAATCTGAGTATTAATATTTTTCATCAGAATATTTAGGGTTTTTCCAGCAAGGAACTAGAAATAGACTTATTTTTAGACAATGATGACTCAAGTAGTATGTATATAGGTTTGATGAACGTTTATGAATAAGGACATAAGTATTAATTTTAGGCCTCATGATTGCAGTGCCCTTGCAGGGCGTCACATCTTTATATCTTTCTTGTTTTCATCATCTGTAACCTGCAATGTGACACGCAATAAACATTTCTATTCTGTTCTATAAATTACAGAATAAATTGACAGAATATAATATGGACAGAATTAACGTACAGTCGCGGAATGAAAAGGTTAGCCACTTTTCGACCTTATTTGAAAGCGTTAAGGTCGAAAAGTAGCTAACCTTTTCATTCCGCGACTATACAAATAAATATACTTAATGGTACCATACCAACCTACATAGATAATAACTAAATGTTAATTTTAACATTTATATATTAATACATATTAAGTATTTCCAATAAAAAATATATTTACTGGATGAAAAATAACGGATGAACTACAATCAGCCCTATTCATTTTATAATAATTTTATTGAAATCGAATTCCGTCTGGGTTACAAATAAAGTAATACAATTTTATCATCGATAAGTACATACACTAGGCATGGTACCACTCTAGTCATACTGACAATCGCCCCGTTAAAATGACAAACGCGAATAATGCGATACATTGCTGTGACATAACGGTAGTTCCTTAATGTGCGGCTTTAGCTAGCAAGCAATGTAAAGCATGCGTATCGTTTCTATCTTACCAACGGAGTCATGGCGAATGTCATAATCGATTGCGTATTTATTCAAAAAACACTTATTTCAGTACTTACCGGTGATAGGAAATCGCTCCCGGAGGAACCTTTGGGTCCCTGTTTGCCTGTCGGCACGACAAAATTGCACAACACACCGTGTTTTTATTTTTAATACGGCAAAAATCGTCACCCACGGTCAAATAACATCTGATCTGCGTTTTGACAGCGTTTGACAGTTTCATGGGCATCTAATCATAACACCGGCTACGCGCACCCCGCCCATTACCGTTTCTATAGTATTTACTTGTTCTGTGTTGAGGCCTGACGTAGATTCTTTCGTTTCTAGAATGTTCGCCTTAATGCTCGACTGGAGCGGGCGCGCCACCAACAAAGTTGGCACTTTAAAATTGTCACCTGCAGGTTTCTTGTTCTCCATCTTTACAACAATGCAAGCACAATTTTTAGTAACTTTGACGATGTCCTTTAGTCACACGATCATTTCGTCCAGTTTTGATGAATATAATTAGAATTCAGTAACAGCAGTAAAATATTATACAAAAACAATATTGTTTAAGTTCATAGAATTCATTTGCACCATTCGTTTCGAACAAAGAATATATAATACTATTATGGTTTCGAATAAATAAATAACGTATTTTGCAGTCTACAACTATTTAAATGTCAGTCAAAAAAGTATTGCCATACCAATTAAATGTGTGAGTGACTACGGGATTTAATATGAAAATATTACCACCAGTAAAGATTTTAAATCAACTTAGAATCAATTGTATCAACAAATAATTGACGCTAGTATTTTATTAATAAAGTTATAAAATACGTTAAGTATAAATTTCAATCAAAGGAAAAATTGAAAATTTTAATGCTCCGAGCCGGATTCGGACCGGCGGCCACAGGCATACATGGCTCGTCGCCTGCCTGTGGTCGCCAGTTTGAATCCGGCTCGGAGCATTAAATTTTTCATTTTTCCTTTAATTAAAACTTATAAATTTCGTTAGCAGCGATGCTGCGTAATACAAAATAACTTACGTTTAGCATGTTGAGTAAATGACAATCCACCATAGCTGTCTCACTCTATCGTTTGTTATAGAGTGAGACAGCTATGGTGGATGTCATCCAAACTATACTTAAACCCAAAATTTCAGCTCAATCGGATAACATAACGGCAAATGACCGAAAAATGGAATGCAAATTTTGACGGACAATTTACATTTAAAAAATGTGAAAGACAACGAATGATATTTCTCATTCTGTCACACTTATTGAGATTTGTTTGCTACCATCTCGCTCGGAGGTGGTATTGTTATTACCATAGCTTGTCCTGACTAATATAGGTCCATGATCACGTTGGATTGTTTGTTATTATTTTCTTTGGTTATTCTAGAAAATACTCGAGATATTATCTTCAATACCATTGATTTAGTATAAGTAACTAGATACACAATCAGCCGAAAAAAGTGGCCGTCCAAAAGAACCGCGCGATCGACACTTGCGGCTCTTTTGCGTTTAGTCTGGTTTCGACCGTGAGACTTGACGGTTGTCAAAAATGACAAAAATGATCTGTTAAAAAATTCGTTAATAGCAAATATAGCAATAGAAAAAAAATAAAAAAGGATTGGATATATTTCTTTAACTAAGTTCTATTGATAGCGTAAAGAATTTCATGTAAACTCATTGGCATTTCATGGTTTTGAATAAATAATTTTGTTAGTACAAATGACAGATTATCACGGAACAAAAACCTAAGGAGTCAGTACCTACTTATTAGATTTTTTTATGGAGTAGTACAGTTACGTTATTTGTGGTTTTCAATTTAAAATTCCCAAGAAATCGTCGTGTGTTTATTTTTCAAGTTTATATAAATCTTGTAAAAATAAATGTTTAACTAAAGATAAATTGATATTCAGATTGTAAGTCATTATTATATGTCGCAAAGGGACTAATTAGATACGTCAAATATACCACGCTAAAATGATCTACATACCTAGTTCTTATTCCCTTTTCACTAGAGTCGTGCGTAGAATTTTTAAGGAGTTTGGCAGCTGCACTGATAATACGTAATGCCCACCGAACAACGTTTTGTGTATATGTATTTATAAAAAAAAATGAACGTGTATTTATGTTTTTCGTCTTCCTGTTTAAATAAATAAAATATTATAGATTTTATTCATTAAAGTGTGACATGTAAAATACTTCCAAACAGCAAAAATCCGCCACATACTTCGTCAATCATTTACAAATAACTGTATTGTTTATACAATATTATTAAAATAATTTTATAATGCGACTCCATTCATTCGCTATTTAGTTTTGACGTGAGCAATCAAGTCACATTATGATAAAATCTCAATAAACTAAAAAGTTTTTAATCTGTTTGATGCTAATTCGCTAATATGGCCCTTACAGCTTAAAACACTAAGTTCTCTTTTATATGAAGCATATATCTCAACGCAGGTTATAAGTAAACGCGATTGGCATCAACTGAAATATAGCTAGAGTTGTCAAATTGGGGCACATTTCTTGAAATTTTTGTTCGACATTGTGCGTCTATTTACTTTATTATACGTCAATGTTCAATACATTTCTATTTCTACAGAGTCAGAGTTTTGAGTGCTATCTGCTAAGTATTACACGTAGTAAGCAAAAATGTTGTTTACAAAGGTAAGGTTTACAAATAATAAGCATAAGATTTGTACGAAATTTTCGACCACATAGAAATCTGAATTCAATTGTGAATAATGGTATAATTATAGCTTTTATTTAGCGTGCCTTCTCTGTTGAGGTTTAAGAGCTTTGTTAGTGACTACGCTATCCTATAATTTTCGACATTTTCTTAAGTTTTTGCATTTTTTGACACTCATTACATGCTCAATCAGTTTACATACCGCTGTTTGCCAGGCGAGAAATATGCAGTAACCTGGCTGGACTATTCAAATGCTGGACACGACATGTAGATTGTGAGACATTATCCATAAATTTAACCCGCCTTGAACTAGTTAATAGGGGGTTAAAAGTGAACTGAATACAATTAGTAGGTCGAAAACGCTTAAAAATTTAAGTTTAGTAGGTGACCATGATTCTATTTTTTCCTCTTAATGCATTGAGGAAAAGTGCAAAATTTGCAGTAAGTACTTAATAAGTAGGCTTGTGCTTGCTTGTTCTTTTACGGGAGCGCTCCGGTCTTTTAGTTCCTTTGCTCTTTTCGGTCAGTGTGGGAGTCGCGTTAGTTAAGCACCATTTGACTGCCAAACTGCCATGTCATGGCTCTCTGAATGCAGAATTTATGATAATTTGATAAACGCTGTCATTGATAATTAGATATCCGTCAGAACGAATAAGAAACAAACAAATATTTAGCTATAATTTTTGCTAATTTTTTAAGATATATATGGTGTCCCAAAATTCACGTAAGATTTTCCATAGGTACATTATGTATGGAAAATTTTACGTGAATTTTGGAACACCTTTATAAATAATAGATGTAATATTTGATTTTCCTTCATACTTATCAGGCTTAGGACTGTCATTCTTAATATTCTTACGCATCCAAATTATAGCTAGGTAAATAGAATGGCGTATTTAAAAATCAAATATGTACAATGATCTGACTGATTGTGATTGGATTATTTGCAATTTTTTTTTTTTGTTTTGTTCTCTAAGTACATATGTAAAATATTAACACATTTTTTTTTTGTATTATATCTACATATTATAATGCAGGAATAATAATTGATGTACTTTATTCGGGTTCAAGAGCGTTCTTCTCTGATTTAAAATCTGCCCAGCGCTCGAGAATACCCTTTCGCAGGACGCGGAAGTGGCTTGCATGGATAATCTCCTCTTCTCCCCTTTTTTCGGTGTCACCATTCGAGAGGATCTTTTTTTCTATGTATGTATTGTTCTTTTAAGGACCAATCAAACTCTCGAATAGCGGCAGCAACCTGGGTTTCGGGCCGGACGATGGATGCATGGTCCTTGTCAAACTCCTCCCAAATTGTGGAAGAGGATGGCTCAGTACTACTTATTAGCCATTAAAGCAACTGCATTATTTTCCAGTTCTTTGATTTATTTAATTAAGTAATTGATTTGTGTAAAATTGTTACATGTTTATTTTAAAATGCCGTTCTCATATGTTTATACATTTGTCAATCAAATCAGATTGCCAGGCATCATGTACCTGGATTATGTATATATTTAACCACATGTCTTACAAAAAAATCTTTAGCTGGTCTAAAGATTAGAAGGATATGCCTCAGTACTACTTATTAGCCATTAAAGCAACTGCATTATTTTCCAGTTATTTGATTTATTTAATTAGTAATTGTTGATTTGTGTAAAATTGTTACATGTTTATTTTAAAATGCCGTTCTCATATGTTTATACATTTGTCAATCAAATCAGATTGCCAGGCATTATGTACCTGGATTATGTATATTTAACCACATGTCTTACAAAAAAAATCTTTAGCTGGTCTAAAGATTAGAAGGATATGCCTCAGTACTACTTATTAGCCATTAAAGCAACTGCATTATTTTCCAGTTATTTGATTTATTTAATTAGTAATTGTTGATTTGTGTAAAATTGTTACATGTTTATTTTAAAATGCCGTTCTCATATGTTTATACATTTGTCAATCAAATCAGATTGCCAGGCATTATGTACCTGGATTATGTATATTTAACCACATGTCTTACAAAAAAAATCATTAGCAGGTCTAAAGATAAGAAGGATAATATAATACAATGGATATGATATAATTATTATAAATGGGAAAATAATGTCTGTCTGTTAGCTTTTCACGTTTAAACTGCTCAACTGATTGAGATGAAATATGGTAAGGAGATAGTTTGAATCCTGGGAAAGGACATAGGATAGTTTTTCTCTTGGAAATAATACCTTAAGAAGGGGGTGAAAAGCTATTATATAAATGAGTTCCACCAGGACAGAATCCCGGGCAGAAGCTAGTGAATTCTATTATGAATCACTACTTGCCAGACAAAGAATGAATCTCTTTGGTAACGGCTACCCGCAACCAAAGGAATTCAGGGTGCTCCCACTGAGCTGCATCATCCGCTTTGTGGAAATGATGGAGCGAGCTTGGGAGTAGCTATAAAGGGGAGGGCAAATGCACAAAAGATCCCACTGGCTCGAAGTGTATCCGAAAGGGCCCTCAACTAGATAAGATAAGATGAATCACCACTGCCTTGAGGAAATGTGCAAAATTTGCTGTACTTCATAGTAACTAGATAATTTTAGTAGGGTCAAGCCCCCCCCATCCTCCAAGCCAGGGATCGGAACCGGTTTTTTTTAAAATCCCCGAAATAGTCTAATATTTTGAATTATTTTAGGCTCTTAATGTAGGACTCTATCATGTATTTAGGTAACATATTCGTATTATTAGTGTTGTATACTAACATATGAAGATAGGTACTTATGAAGATCTCGAGGTACCCCCCAGTTCGGTTCTATCCTGGAAGCCGTGCCACGTACGTAACATTCTGGCGACGGGAATAAATACGGGAATAGGTTTATTGTGCTTAAAACATAGTGATTGAATGTTTTAAAGTCGTGTTTAGTGTGGTTAAGTAAAATGTCGGTGAAATTTAGTGAGTTTCATATGGACAAAGACAATTGGACAAATTACGTGGATAGGTTCGAGTATTGTTTGCTCGCGAACAGTATTAAGACTGATGAGTTAAAAAAGGCGACTTTCTTTGCATGTTGTGTACTGCCCGATCAAAAATGATATCATAACCAAAGAACGAAATAATACCGGTTTAATTTGTATGGAGAAAATACCGGTATCCGATCCCTGCTCCAAGCCGCGGCTCGCCCGAGCCAGAGCAAGGGTGCGTCTGGTGTGGGCCCACCCAATCACGAAAACAATATAATATAATTTTTCCTCCAGTTGGAGGTGTTGGTTGACCTGGGGGAGAAGCCGGATCAGAAAATTGTGGACAACACCATCAACCAGCTGAAGTCACAGGATGGTGTGAAGGAGGTATGCATGTGGCGTATTGTAAAGCTGCGTACGAATTTGAGCGGCTCAGCCTGAGGCATGCTCGCCCCGCGCGGCGAGCTGCTCGCGCGCCAAATAGTTCCACATAAACATGCGCGGGTGAGGCAGCGTGCTCGCGGCGGCGAGCCGACATTTGTGCGTAGTTCAAAATGGCGTCGGACACCGTGACAGACGCGGCTGCGTTTTATCATAATTCACCGAATTATTAACAAAAAAACCGGCCAAGTGCGTGTCGGACCACGCAAAACGAAGGGTTCCGTGTCTATTAAAAAGGTCGTATCGTCACAGAAATTTTACGGCACTTACGTCCTTTTCCTTGAGGAAGGCAGTTTTTCAGCAATATCTCGAAAACCTCTGAACCGATCTTGTTCAAAACAATTTTCGGTGAATGAAATTAATAAGCCCTATGTCCATGAATTTTTCCATATTTTTAAAATACACCGTTAAAAATTAGAGGGGGGGGGACAGAATTTTAGTGACTTTCGGGGCGATTATCTCCGACCCTATTCACTTAATCAAAAAAAATGCTAAGAAACCTTATATTTATTTTGAAAGGCCTATCGATTGATGTGCCACACGGGGGGTCATAATGAAAAAAAATAATTTGACTTTTAGTTTTATGTATGGAGTGCACCCCTAAAAAAATTTTTTTTTGTCATTTTAATTACAAAACTATGTAGCGGCTAACAAAATACACCTATCCTCAAAATTTTATTCAAATACACCTTATAGTTTTCGAGTAAAATGCCTGTGACATACGGACAGACGGACATGACGAAACTATAAGGGTTCCATTTTTGCCATTTTGGCTACGGAACCCTAAAAAAAGAAGAAATCGCCACGGTGGTGTATAAAGCAGTTGTACAAAAATCGTAATTCATGTGTTTTACTTCACCAAATTACATATGAAAATCAGGCGCATGAAAAAGTGAATTTTCATTGAATGTCAAGTAAGTTCTCATTGTTCCACATTTTAATCACTTAAAGTTTTATTATTTACCAACAAACACACGTACGCTCAGCCACTTGCTCAAATTCGTACGCGTTTTGCGCACAAACATGTTCGATCTTGTCGCTCTGTCCGCGGTACGCTCAGATACACGTCCAAGTTAGGCGAGGCACGCACACTGAGGCGCCTTTGAGCACGGTCAAGAGACCGCCAATGGCCGGCTCGCCGCGCGCTGCTCGCGAGTTGCTCGCGTACGAATTTGAGCAAAATAGGCGCCGTGCGTGCCTCAACCCGAGGCTGCTCTAATTCGTACGCACCTTAACATGTCAAGATCTTCACATATTTAAGTAGGACCTGACAAACAAACTGGTCGAATGAGCTTATTACACGCTAGATGAGTTCTATAATGACAAAGTCCTTGTCGTGTTTAAAATATAATTCTCTTGACATTTTGAACTTTAATGATTATTATTATTTTTCTAAATCTTTAATTGTGACATTCCTTGGGCCAAAATTCTTTTCGATGCCTATAAAATCGTCCCTTATACAGTCGAGTTCTCCAATATCTATACAGCCATCCTTTCAAAAATATCTACACATACGCTTTATGTCAGTTACAATAAAGACTGTGTACAGATATTTTTGAAAGGTTGTCTGTATAGATATTGGAGAACTCGACAGTACATTTTAACCCAATTTTTTTTTACTTATTCGGATAATCTTCAAAAAACTTATTTTCTAATTCACAATGACATATGCATACCCGAATGATGACCATTATCGAAATATTTAGGTTCAAAATAAAACATAAAAAATGTTTGGACATTATTTTAGAGGGGTCATGGGGACTGGTATAAAAAACCCAGGGTGATGGGAAGATTCATGACCTGGTGTTTGCAGGTGCTGTTCAAAAATGGCGCGTTTGTGGTGGACACGACCTTACCCAGCTCCGTGGTGGTCGACGTGGTCTCCAAAACGTCTGGGAAGAGAGCAGTGCTGCAAGGATTTGGAGGTACCTACCCTGATTTAATCTTTTCGACGCCAACGACGCACATATCCGCACCGCAGGTTCAACGCCAACGACTGATATATGAGTCGAGCCCAGCGCGATAGGAAACTTCTTGCATTGACATAAGGTTTAACTCCGCACTAAATGTCTTTTTTTTTTTAATGGCTTTTACTCCTTGCTATTTTAGTAAGGTGGATTTGCCAATATCAGTTTTAGAGGTGACATTACACACGAGGAGAATGTTCGGTATAATTTTGACGGTTTTTTGGGAAGGATCAGTCCGGAAACCTAAAACAAAAAATTATGGACATCACAGACAATCACATGACATTTACAAACGTTATGAAAAAAGAGCGGGGAAGTGGATGAAAGAGTGTTAATCATGCCAACATGACGGATATTGCGGAACAATTATATTATATTAATAGATATTGCGAAAATGTTCAATACAATTAGATCTTTCATGCACAGTGAGTATACGGGTCGTGGTCGTTCTTCTTTTCGACCGACAATAGCCTGTCCTTCGTCTTATTACGGCATCTCATTTGAGTAATGATGTTTACAGTTTTATAATGTTCGAATGAACGTCCATATTATTTTATTAATTAGTGATATTTAATACTTCACTTTCTCTAACTAGCATTTTTTTTAATGTTTTTTTTTTTCGTAGAATGCCGTGACAGAGTGGTAAACCCAAAATGTTGTCCCCACTGAAAGAGTCCACTTTGTCACATGTTTTTTTTTAGAAACCAACCGTAAATAAATATTTATATTGGCCAGAAAGGAAACTTTAATTAGTTCTAATGAAGAAACCTATGCATTTTTAAAAAAAATCGCACTTCAAAACCACAATTTTCGATAGTTCAAAAACCAAAAAAAACAGAAAAACCTCGGTTCATTGTCGGTAAAAAAGAAGAACGACCCATAGATACAGAAGAGTATTTTAATTTAAAGTCTAATGTTGTGTGTTTGGACATATTTCAAAAGAATAGAATAAATGTCTTGTTGATTTGACGTGTGGTTGACAACTTTTTGACAGAGCGTTGAAAGGATTAAACTCTTATTTTTTATTAATTTTTACCCAACCGCCGTAGGAAAGGAGGGTTATGTTTTTCGAGCGTATGTATGTATCTATGTGTGTATGTCTTATTCTTTGGCACGCCCTGCAGCCTAAACCGTTTTACGGATTTCGACATATGAGGTGTCGTTGGACTCCTCATAATCGTGGGAGTGTCATATAATATTTGCTTAAAAGCAGTTGGGTATTTTGAAAGATCTATTGATTCCACTTGTTGTATTTTTCTTACATCACATTGTTGGCTAACAAACATACAAACACACATACCTACTTACGCTCTGTAACGATCACCGTGGCTTGTGGACGCTTAGGGCACCTGAGGAATCATAAGAGCGTTGCCTACCTTTCTTTGGGTTGCGTAACCAAAATGGCAAAAACGGTTTCGTCATGTCCGCCTGTCCGTATGTCACAGGCATTTTACTCGAAAACTATAAGGTGTATTTGAATAAACTTTTGAGTTAAGATATGAAAAAAATTAATAGACAATAGGCCTTATTAAAGTCATTCACCGAAAATTGTTTTGAACAAGATCGGTTCAAAGGTTTTCGAGATATTGCTGAAAAACTGCCTTCCTCAAAGGAAAGGACGTAAGTGCCGTAAGATTTCTGTGACGATACGACTTAATAGGCACGGAACCCTTCGTTTTGCGTGGTCCGACACGCACTTGGCCGGTTTTTTTTATTTGAGGCTTCGTTGTCCAGACGGCTAAAAGCAAATGCCAGTACGAGTACTACTCAGCACAGCGCGTCTTACCACCTACAGAGCAAGTAGTTTAATGGCTCAGGTTTTCTGTGACTTCTCCAGCCCTGCTAGCATAACTTGACTCTCTACTCTACTCGCGCGCGTGATAGACTATAAAAGAAAAGAAAAGAATAGAAGACATTTATTCACTACACAAGAGACAAAGGAGTAGACATACATGACAATTGACACATATTGTATGTCTTCGCGGCAGTGAAACGGTCGCTGTCTCAGCATTGTGCCGAGGTGTCAGACAGACACCTCTATCTGTCACTTTTTGACAGCATTAATCAGAAAGTGACGGACAGTCTATCTCGCGCGCGAGTAGTGTTGAGAGTGAAGTTATGCTAGCTGGGCAGGTGTACCTCCGCACTTCTCCAGTTTTTAGGGTTCCGTAGCCAAAATGGCAAAAACGGAACCCTTATAGTTTCGTCATGTCCGTCTGTCCGTCTGTCCGTCTGTTCGTATGTCACAGGCATTTTACTCGAAAACTATAAGGTATACACCTAAAATACTAAAATAAAATACTTGAATAAAATTTTAAGGATAGGTGTATTTTGTTAGCCGCTACATAGTTTTGTAATTAAAATGACAAAAAAAGATTTTTTTAGGGGTGCACTCCATACATAAAACTAAAAGTCAATAAAAAAAAATCATTGTGACCCCCCGTGTGGCACATCAATCGATAGACCTTTCAAAATAAATATAAGGTTTCTTAGCATTTTTTTTGATTAAGTGAATAGAGCCGGAGATAATCGCCCCGAAAGTCACTAAAATTCTGTCCCCCCCCCCTCTAATTTGTGAACAGTGTACTTTAAAAATATGAAAAAATTCATGGACATAGGGCTTATTAATTTCATTCACCAAAAATTGTTTTGAACAAGATCGGTTCAGAGGTTTTCGAGATATTGCTGAAAAACCGTGTCCCTATAGAAAAGGACGTAAGTGCCGTAAGATTTCTGTGACGCTACGACCTTTTTAATAGGCACGGAGCTCTTCGTTTTGCGTGATCCTACACGCACTTGGCCGGTTTTTTATTTTATTTTAATTATTTATTTGCTATAAAACACATTTCCAAATGCACGCAAGTATAGTTATAACAGAGTTGTGTTGTTCCAAATATAAGTATCACATCTGACATTCATGTACCTATTTTTAAGATAATACATTTTTTTTTGCACAGACATCCAATCAGCAGTCGCCATGGTGTCCAGCGCAGACGCTCGCGTGCTCGGTGTAGTGCGGCTCCAGCAGCAGAATGGCGCGCTAGTAGCAGACGGGAGTGTAGACGGCCTGGCGCCCGGGCTGCACGGGCTGCATCTGCACGAGGCCGGGGACCTCAGCAGGGTACTGATGTTTGCATAGACACGCAGTCAGCGGTGGCCATGGTGCGGCTCCAGCAGCAGAATGGCGCGCTAGTAGCAGACGGGAGTGTAGACGGCCTGGCGCCCGGGCTGCACGGGCTGCATCTGCACGAGGCCGGGGACCTCAGCAGGGTACTGATGTTTGCATAGACACGCAGTCAGCGGTGGCCATGGTGCGGCTCCTGCAGCAGAATGGCGCGCTAGTAGCAGACGGGAGTGTAGACGGCCTGGCGCCCGGGCTGCACGGGCTGCATCTGCACGAGGCCGGGGACCTCAGCAGGGTACTGATGTTTGCATAGACACGCAGTCAGCGGTGGCCATGGTGCGGCTCCTGCAGCAGAATGGCGCGCTAGTAGCAGACGGGAGTGTAGACGGCCTGGCGCCCGGGCTGCACGGGCTGCATCTGCATGAGGCCGGGGACCTCAGCAGGGTACTGATGTTTGCATAGACACGCAGTCAGCGGTGGCCATGGTGCGGCTCCAGCAGCAGAATGGCGCGCTAGTAGCAGACGGGAGTGTAGACGGCCTGGCGCCCGGGCTGCACGGGCTGCATCTGCACGAGGCCGGGGACCTCAGCAGGGTACTGATGTTTGCATAGACACGCAGTCAGCGGTGGCCATGGTGCGGCTCCTGCAGCAGAATGGCGCGCTAGTAGCAGACGGGAGTGTAGACGGCCTGGCGCCCGGGCTGCACGGGCTGCATCTGCACGAG
The DNA here is from genome assembly GCA_932294315.1 of Epinotia nisella. Classification (NCBI taxonomy): domain Eukaryota; kingdom Metazoa; phylum Arthropoda; class Insecta; order Lepidoptera; family Tortricidae; genus Epinotia; species Epinotia nisella. Next base: position 8,913,411 of record OW028698.1, on the reverse strand, counting down.
GCCGGGGACCTCAGCAGGGTACTGATGTTTGCATAGACACGCAGTCAGCGGTGGCCATGGTGCGGCTCCTGCAGCAGAATGGCGCGCTAGTAGCAGACGGGAGTGTAGACGGCCTGGCGCCCGGGCTGCACGGGCTGCATCTGCACGAGGCCGGGGACCTCAGCAGGGTACTGATGTTTGCATAGACACGCAGTCAGCGGTGGCCATGGTGCGGCTCCTGCAGCAGAATGGCGCGCTAGTAGCAGACGGGAGTGTAGACGGCCTGGCGCCCGGGCTGCACGGGCTGCATCTGCACGAGGCCGGGGACCTCAGCAGGGTACTGATGTTTGCATAGACACGCAGTCAGCGGTGGCCATGGTGCGGCTCCAGCAGCAGAATGGCGCGCTAGTAGCAGACGGGAGTGTAGACGGCCTGGCGCCCGGGCTGCACGGGCTGCATCTGCATGAGGCCGGGGACCTCAGCAGGGTACTGATGTTTGCATAGACACGCAGTCAGCGGTGGCCATGGTGCGGCTCCAGCAGCAGAATGGCGCGCTAGTAGCAGACGGGAGTGTAGACGGCCTGGCGCCCGGGCTGCACGGGCTGCATCTGCACGAGGCCGGGGACCTCAGCAGGGTACTGATGTTTGCATAGACACGCAGTCAGCGGTGGCCATGGTGCGGCTCCAGCAGCAGAATGGCGCGCTAGTAGCAGACGGGAGTGTAGACGGCCTGGCGCCCGGGCTGCACGGGCTGCATCTGCACGAGGCCGGGGACCTCAGCAGGGTACTGATGTTTGCATAGACACGCAGTCAGCGGTGGCCATGGTGCGGCTCCAGCAGCAGAATGGCGCGCTAGTAGCAGACGGGGGTGTAGCTGTAGAACACAGAACACCAAATACTATAGAAGGAGTGTCAAGCGCGGTTTGTATCGGGAGCGGTGTCGCCTCATCCCCTCCACGTCGCCTGCAACTGTGTGAGCGACTGCACGGCGATCAGGTGACGTTGGCGCGGAAGCTAACAGCGCATGCTCAAAGTAGATGCGCGCGTGCCACGCCCACATCGCCTTTCTATGGTATTTAGTGTTCTGTGGTGTAGGCGGCCTGGCGCCCGGGTAGTGTTGTATATTTTTGCAAGAATTGAATTGAAGTCATTGTCATCAGGGCTGCGCATCTCTGGGCGCGCACTACAACCCGCGGGGCGCGTGCCACGGCGCGCCCGGGGCCGCGCCCGCCGCGCGCCACGCCGGCGACCTGGGGAACATCCGCGCTGATGAACAAGGCCGGGCCACGTTCAGGATCGTGGACCATGTGCTCAATGTGAGTATAGTTATGTAGGGCTGCGCATCTCTGGGCGCGCACTACAACCCGCGGGGCGCGTGCCACGGCGCGCCCGGGGCCGCGCCCGCCGCGCGCCACGCCGGCGACCTGGGGAACATCCGCGCTGATGAACAAGGCCGGGCCACGTTCAGGATCGTGGACCATGTGCTCAATGTGAGTATAGTTATGTAGGGCTGCGCATCTCTGGGCGCGCACTACAACCCGCGGGGCGCGTGCCACGGCGCGCCCGGGGCCGCGCCCGCCGCGCGCCACGCCGGCGACCTGGGGAACATCCGCGCTGATGAACAAGGCCGGGCCACGTTCAGGATCGTGGACCATGTGCTCAATGTGAGTATAGTTATGTAGGGCTGCGCATCTCTGGGCGCGCACTACAACCCGCGGGGCGCGTGCCACGGCGCGCCCGGGGCCGCGCCCGCCGCGCGCCACGCCGGCGACCTGGGGAACATCCGCGCTGATGAACAAGGCCGGGCCACGTTCAGGATCGTGGACCATGTGCTCAATGTGAGTATAGTTATGTAGGGCTGCGCATCTCTGGGCGCGCACTACAACCCGCGGGGCGCGTGCCACGGCGCGCCCGGGGCCGCGCCCGCCGCGCGCCACGCCGGCGACCTGGGGAACATCCGCGCTGATGAACAAGGCCGGGCCACGTTCAGGATCGTGGACCATGTGCTCAATGTGAGTATAGTTATGTAGGGCTGCGCATCTCTGGGCGCGCACTACAACCCGCGGGGCGCGTGCCACGGCGCGCCCGGGGCCGCGCCCGCCGCGCGCCACGCCGGCGACCTGGGGAACATCCGCGCTGATGAACAAGGCCGGGCCACGTTCAGGATCGTGGACCATGTGCTCAATGTGAGTATAGTTATGTAGGGCTGCGCATCTCTGGGCGCGCACTACAACCCGCGGGGCGCGTGCCACGGCGCGCCCGGGGCCGCGCCCGCCGCGCGCCACGCCGGCGACCTGGGGAACATCCGCGCTGATGAACAAGGCCGGGCCACGTTCAGGATCGTGGACCATGTGCTCAATGTGAGTATAGTTATGTAGGGCTGCGCATCTCTGGGCGCGCACTACAACCCGCGGGGCGCGTGCCACGGCGCGCCCGGGGCCGCGCCCGCCGCGCGCCACGCCGGCGACCTGGGGAACATCCGCGCTGATGAACAAGGCCGGGCCACGTTCAGGATCGTGGATCATGTGCTCAATGTGAGTAGTTAGAGCCGTATTCGAGAACGTGATGGCAAATATATATAAGTACTAGCGTCCGCCCGCGACTTAGTCTGCGTGAACCCGGGATAAAAACTATCCTAAAAGAGACAATTATAGCCTATTAAATAATATAAATTAGAATTTGGTCAAATGCGAGTCGGATTTTAGTTTTCCCATACATTTTGAGACCCAGCGCCTGATGAAGGCAACGAGCAGTACAAAGCTCCATACAAAGTGCATCCCGTTTTTCGTCCCTAAAAGGGATGAAATTTGACATAAATTATAGCCTATGTCCTATTCTGATATATAAGGTACATAACTGGAAAGTTTCATATTGCAATTCGTAAAACAATATGAAGTAATTCCTTGAATAACTTCATATTGTTTTACGAATTGCACTCCCGGGTCCCAAGATACAGGCTCAGCCTAGTTTGGGGTCCGCCTGGCATCTCATTTTATGTAAACATGTGTATTGTTAAGCAAATAAACGATTTTGATTTTTTTTGATTTGATATAAATTCGTCCAGTGGTTTTTGAGATTAAGTGGAACGTACATCCATCCATCCAAACTTTCACGTTTATAATATTACTAGGATAGTAGGATATATATATTTATACTGGGTGGGCCCTGTAACAGGTGCAAATGTTCAAAAGGACGGTTCCTTATAGCATCTGCAGTAACCCCCTGTGTCCAATGAGGGCTACCGCGAGTGAATTGACAACATTGCATTTTTTCATAGCGGCTCAAACTAAAAACCATTTAGAGATTGGGGCTTGCTGAGTAAATATAAAAAAAAAATGGATTTTTATATTCGTTAGTTCTTGAGAAAACTGGAAATTACTTTGAAGAAGCCACTGAAAGGCTGAATGCGGATATTCCATAGCTGTGCTTATGCATCTTGTAAAAAAAAAAAATCTTGTTGCATTGACAGTTATTTAACTCCTTCTATCTTGTCATTGTCAATGTCAAATGTCACAGTCACAGACACAGTATGCTATTTACTTTTTAATTCGATAAATTGACCACAGTACTAATCTTATTCATCATTTAAATGTACTTATGCCCTTTTCGAACGTGGTAGTTTAAAACACCCAAATTAAGGGGGTTTAACTAAAAATAATATGAAAAGAAAAAATACGTGTCTCCTAACTTTTCAAGTACTATTAAATGCCTGAACAAAATTAAGGAGTCAGAAAAATGAAATGTTAATTCGCGGCTAGAGGCGCTAGTGGCGTGTCGGGGCTTCAAAATATCAAATGCCATAGTTTGTGAGTATATTTTGCGGGTTTTTCACAATTCCTAATAAGGTTGTGAAAATTTTGCATAGCTGAGATGAATTATGGCAAATACGTGTTACGGGTCAATGAATCTGCAGCAAATGAAATTTATGCCAAAATAAATCGGAGGTAATAATAATAAGTAATTTGTACTCCTTGCATTCCATTAAATTGTCAAAAGGGCCTCTACGTGTTGGTTCAGTTGGTACTTTGTAGGTACCTAGCCCCACGCACGCCTCCCAAAGGTCCGGGACATCATGTCCCGTGAGCGGGAAAGACATAAGTAATTTTATCTTAATTTTTTTTAATTCGAAGAAATTTTGAACTAAAGTCATGACCTCCAAGTAATGTATCTTGGCACCACGAGATCATAGCAAAGCAGTCCATGCTGATTTTGAGGTAACATCATGTAATGAGTCATAATAGTTTTTGCATTTTTGTTTTCAAAAGATATTTTTTGTGTTTTTTTAAAACGAAAAAAGTGGTTTTAAAATAAAAAAAGAGTAAAAGAGTACACGTAAACTTTTTTGAAGAAAAAAAATCTGTTTTTTTTTAATTTTATCCACTTGGAATTAATTGCTCATAAGCTTAATAATCTACCGTTAATTTTTTTGTTCCTGTTACGGGGCCCACCCTACAAATATTGCTCGTTTAATATTATAGCATACATCTTTATCTACACACATACTCCTTATAAACCGGCTAAAATGCGTTCAGAAACTGGCAGCAATGACCAACATTATATCAATAAGATTTAGTAAAAATATATTACTTGTCTCTGGCCGTAGGTAATTTTGTACGTATTTTCATTAAGATATCGATATTGATAAAGTAATGACTTTCAAATTTCGAAGCGTGGCCCAGAGGTCAGAGCAAATCATGACCAACTAGATTTTGTTATGGAAATGCAGTTGATCACAATCTGAAATCTAGTCGGCCATGGCGGTGCAATAGCATTGAGGATTTATATGTGTAGATAAAGTAGTGTATGCAACTGTACATAATTAGGCCTTAAAGAAAGATATATAAAATAGCCGTGATCTGTGTCACACCGGGTTTTTGAACTTTTATTTTATGTTGAACATTTTATTTTGTTTTGAACCTTTTATTTTAACTTTACTTTATTAATGTGTAGGCAACTAAAGCCGGGTCCGCTGCGACCTGTTTTTGTGTTTTTCTAACACCTAACATGTTTTGCCAATCAAAACAAAACCCTATTTGTTTGCCGAAACTGACGGATTACATGTTAGGTGCATCCTATACACACTCGTGATTTATGGCCTCTCATTGGGTAGGGGTCGGGTTGCATAAAGTTTAAAGTCATATGTTTGATAGGCATACGTGGATTTGTCATACTCGTCATTACGCATAACTGTAAATGGTCATACATTTATGCGCATAACGTTTTTAATCATAATGTTTAAGAACATATTGTGTAATGCGCATAAAATTGATGCGCGTAGAATTATTTAAGCATACTTTATGATGGACATAAATTGGTTGCTCATAAAACAATTTAACCATACTGTATAAACGCATAAACTGCAAAACCAAGCCAACGAATATTTTAATAACAAGTCTTTCCGCTCTTATAAAAAAATAACCTCGAAGACGAAAGCGGGAGCAAAGCTCCCGCTTACGTCTTCTAACCTATCCGCGATCCGAGTCGGTTTCGCCACTAGGTCCCTGTTCTCTACTGCCTACGTGAAAAGCCATAATTAAGTCATAATTTATGCAATACGATTGTTATGATTAAAAATAATTATAATCATCAATATTATGGCTTGATAAATGTATGACGACAATTACAATTATTACTAAAAATAATTATAATTAACAATATTATGACTAAATAAATGTATGACATTCAACATTATGGTCAAACTCCTTATAATTGTGACCAGGAATAATTATGCCATAGTACAATTTATGCCAAAAAAAATATGAGCTTCAACTTTATGCGTAGTGTTGTATGACAATCGATATTATGACAATAGTTGTTATGCGACTAGAGGGGCACCCCCTCTCATTATGTACAGTCACATAAACTACTATTATTCCATCCGCCAGATATCGGAGATCATCGGGCGCTCGATAGCCATCACGGAGCGCGCGGACGACCTCGGGCAGGGCTCCAGCCCTACCTCTAAGATCGATGGCGACAGCGGCCCCCCGTGAGTAAAATACATTTTAGCGCAACCGTTATAGTCATCCTCCTAGCGTTATTAATTGTACAGTCAGCATCAAAAGTAGCTACGCAAACGAAGTCTTCAAAAGTCTTTATTAAAAGGGAATAACAGCGTTTGACGTCTCTTCTGGCTGTACCCTTGTCACCATCATTATTATGAGCCAATATGTATACGTCCCACTGTACACTCAGCGTCAAATACTCTGTAGCAGTCAAAGTGGCCAAATAGCTCGGTACACCATACTATAGTACATTGTTGAAGAGGCTAGAAAGTAAGCAATAGATGGACGAGTTAGTTAGAAAGTACGAGTCCAGCTATTGCACTTTCGGCCGAGGCTTAACACAGTGCTTTTCACGCCTATTGTGAGGAAATTGCAAATAATTATAGAAAGAAAGAAAGATACATTTATTCACAAACACATAGGACACACATATAAAACAATAAAATAAACAAGAGAAACATAATATACAACATGGGACACTGGCTCAGCAACATGCCGAGGTGTCAGACACCTACAGCGCTGATTTTCAGCCAGTACCGTTGGTGACTCACGGAAACGTCATACAATTTTAATATATAAACTACATACTAATACATTATTGGGATAGGCGAGAGAGAAATAAACATAAATAGGTACGAAGTGAGATGTATTGTACGGCACTACCTACATGCAGCATCAATCAAAACAATAATACATTAAAATTTATAAAACTTACTTATGGAAATGAAACAACAACTAAATAGATAAAATATAATAAAAGTAAAAAAAACTATAAAAAAATTTAAAAATTATAATTTTAAATCAAAATTAAGTATCTAATTGAAGATCATAATACTAAACAGGCTCGCTTGCGTCGCGCCGGCGCGGGGGAGGAGCGGGGCGGGCCGGCGCGACCGCGCGGAGTCCTGTGATTGGTCGATCGCTGTTCAAACTGTTTGAAGTCATAGATGGCCTATTCGTGCGACGTCCAACTAGCTAGCTAGCAGCTTTGAAGCCTGAATTCTGACCATCTTTTGCCACATTTCTGTGCAGTGGCATGAAAAATATATGGTGTACCGAACTATTTGACTACTTTCTTACTCAGATTTCTTGACATGCGACAGTCTATAGTTATAAGATTTAATAATATACATTTAATTAAATAGGGATTGACATATAAAAATTGAAATTGTTATAATAACTTACTACGCTGACATATTGAATAATTCTATAAAATAAATAAATTATAATTATTGTTGTTGTTGTAGACTTCTATCTAAATATTTATAATTTATTAATTGTACACTAATATTATGTTAATATGCAGCATGTTTTTGTATGCCGAAAGGCAAAACATAGTGGAACGAGATTTTTTTACTATACACCTCAATTTGATGTACCTATGTTTACCAAATAAACACTATTGACTATTGACTATTTGGTTTGCACACACATTAATCGCCTGATTTTTGACATGTTTTGCCTTTGACTACAGGATAGCGTGCGGTATAATAGCGCGCTCGGCCGGCGTGTTCGAGAACCCGAAGCGGATCTGCGCGTGCGACGGAGTGGTGGTGTGGGACGAGCGAGCCAGGCCGCTCGCCGGCAAGGGCCGCCGCTGCTGCCAGAAGGTACTGTGTCACTACAGGACAGCGTGCGGTATAATAGCGTGTTCGAGAACCCGAAGCGGATCTGCGCGTGCGACGGAGTGGTGGTGTGGGACGAGCGAGCCAGGCCGCTCGCCGGCAAGGGCCGCCGCTGCTGCCAGAAGGTACTGTGTCACTACAGGACAGCGTGCGGTATAATAGCGTGTTCGAGAACCCGAAGCGGATCTGCGCGTGCGACGGAGTGGTGGTGTGGGACGAGCGAGCCAGGCCGCTCGCCGGCAAGGGCCGCCGCTGCTGCCAGAAGGTACTGTGTCACTACAGGACAGCGTGCGGTATAATAGCGTGTTCGAGAACCCGAAGCGGATCTGCGCGTGCGACGGAGTGGTGGTGTGGGACGAGCGAGCCAGGCCGCTCGCCGGCAAGGGCCGCCGCTGCTGCCAGAAGGTACTGTGTCACTACAGGACAGCGTGCGGTATAATAGCGTGTTCGAGAACCCGAAGCGGATCTGCGCGTGCGACGGAGTGGTGGTGTGGGACGAGCGAGCCAGGCCGCTCGCCGGCAAGGGCCGCCGCTGCTGCCAGAAGGTACTGTGTCACTACAGGACAGCGTGCGGTATAATAGCGTGTTCGAGAACCCGAAGCGGATCTGCGCGTGCGACGGAGTGGTGGTGTGGGACGAGCGAGCCAGGCCGCTCGCCGGCAAGGGCCGCCGCTGCTGCCAGAAGGTACTGTGTCACTACAGGACAGCGTGCGGTATAATAGCGTGTTCGAGAACCCGAAGCGGATCTGCGCGTACGACGGAGTGGTGGTGTGGGACGAGCGAGCCAGGCCGCTCGCCGGCAAGGGCCGCCGCTGCTGCCAGAAGGTACTGTGTCACTACAGGACAGCGTGCGGTATAATAGCGTGTTCGAGAACCCGAAGCGGATCTGCGCGTGCGACGGAGTGGTGGTGTGGGACGAGCGAGCCAGGCCGCTCGCCGGCAAGGGCCGCCGCTGCTGCCAGAAGGTACTGTGTCACTACAGGACAGCGTGCGGTATAATAGCGTGTTCGAGAACCCGAAGCGGATCTGCGCGTGCGACGGAGTGGTGGTGTGGGACGAGCGAGCCAGGCCGCTCGCCGGCAAGGGCCGCCGCTGCTGCCAGAAGGTACTGTGTCACTACAGGACAGCGTGCGGTATAATAGCGTGTTCGAGAACCCGAAGCGGATCTGCGCGTGCGACGGAGTGGTGGTGTGGGACGAGCGAGCCAGGCCGCTCGCCGGCAAGGGCCGCCGCTGCTGCCAGAAGGTACTGTGTCACTACAGGACAGCGTGCGGTATAATAGCGTGTTCGAGAACCCGAAGCGGATCTGCGCGTGCGACGGAGTGGTGGTGTGGGACGAGCGAGCCAGGCCGCTCGCCGGCAAGGGCCGCCGCTGCTGCCAGAAGGTACTGTGTCACTACAGGACAGCGTGCGGTATAATAGCGTGTTCGAGAACCCGAAGCGGATCTGCGCGTGCGACGGAGTGGTGGTGTGGGACGAGCGAGCCAGGCCGCTCGCCGGCAAGGGCCGCCGCTGCTGCCAGAAGGTACTGTGTCACTACAGGACAGCGTGCGGTATAATAGCGTGTTCGAGAACCCGAAGCGGATCTGCGCGTGCGACGGAGTGGTGGTGTGGGACGAGCGAGCCAGGCCGCTCGCCGGCAAGGGCCGCCGCTGCTGCCAGAAGGTACTGTGTCACTACAGGACAGCGTGCGGTATAATAGCGTGTTCGAGAACCCGAAGCGGATCTGCGCGTGCGACGGAGTGGTGGTGTGGGACGAGCGAGCCAGGCCGCTCGCCGGCAAGGGCCGCCGCTGCTGCCAGAAGGTACTGTGTCACTACAGGACAGCGTGCGGTATAATAGCGTGTTCGAGAACCCGAAGCGGATCTGCGCGTGCGACGGACTGGTGGTGTGGGACGAGCGAGCCTAATAATATAAATGGGAAGGTAACTGTATGTCCATCAGTCAGTCAGAGATTGAAATTAAATTAGCTATGTGTATAGTTTTAACATCCTGGGAGAGAACATAGGTTTTTATCCCGGAAATCATCACTTAAAGTTATGAAAAGAGACGTGAAAGTTTGATGCTGCGCCTATGAGAAGTCTATTAGCATATTTGCAATAAGGTTTTGAACAGGTGAAGTGTTAATTCCTTAATGCTAATATCAGATGACGCGGCAGTCTAGCGTGAACATTCAGTGAGAGTGGACGTGGAGGACGCAATTCGCTTGTGGGTTTTAGTAAATCAAACAGATATCAATATCACGTCCTCCATTTTCGTGGCTCCGTGCGTCCGTCCGCGACGAACCGCGCGGGTCAACTGAACAGGTCGATACAGGATTGTAGATCTTGAAACGCGGTTCAAGACCTTGCGCGCGGTGCATGGCGGTACACAACAACATTGATTTGTTGCAATCTTAAACCGCGCGCCGAGCCAACAACCGGAACGCGCGCCTCTGATCTTAGCCTAACAATTAACGAATATACGCGATACGCGGACGAAGTCGTGGGCAAAAGCTGGTGGAATATAATTAAATGGAAATACTAAACACAAGGCAGTAGAGCACCTGGATATAAGCCTGTTGAAAGGACAAAAAAGAAGTCAAGGTGATTTTCCACCAGCGTGGATTGACGAGACGAGGCGTGGCGTGAATTGAAATCACGCTGACCCTTTTCCACTAAAGATATTTCAATTCACGCCGCGCCGCGCCTCGTCAATCCACGCCGGTGGAGAATCACCTACGGCAGTCTCGACGAATTAACAACTAAACACCTGTAGCGAGATGTTTGTTTCTGTTGCAGAGTAAATTTAATCTCTATTTCAGAAACAATACGGTTTATTTTTATACAAACAAATATTTCAATTCACGTCGCGCAAATTCTCGTCAATCCGTACTATTTCCACCGAAGATGCGCCGGGAGTGAATTGAAAATTTGCCATACAAATTTCAATTCACGCCGCGCCGCGCCTCGTCAATCCACGCCGGTGGAAAATCACCTTTAGGTACGTAGACAATTATTTAATGCATGATTTTTTTTTTCAGGACAAAGAGAATGAAAATAAGGAGCAGAAGTCGTGTTGTAAGGTTTAATATATCAAGACGGATGGCCAGCTCTACCCACTATGAAGCATGAAGGGAAACACATTCCCCATTGTATAGGTGGGTAACCGGGAATCACGCAGGCACTTATGGAAAAAAAGCTTTATTAAAAAAGGCATGGAAATAATTTGAGAGGTGGGTGGTGGGAACGGGTGTTTTTTTTAGGTCATGTAAGATGAGACACAATGCCCGTTCAAAGAGTGTCAATCTCACTATTCCACCCACAAAAGTTTGGAGCGGGTTACTAATGAAATCAATAATCCTATATCATATACTATTAAACGAGCAATATTTGTATATATATACTGCGTGTATTTTTAATATACAGTGTTAGGGCTGTGAACCGATATTGCAAGAAAATTTTAATTAAGTTCTAACTACCGAAGCGTAATTAGTATTTGAAAATTTATCGAGCAGCAATGTATTGCGTACACTCGGATCATTTGACTCATGGAAGAAGCGGGTCACTTGTGACAGTTGTGACGTCGCGTCAGTCAGACAAAGTAGTGATCCATTGCGTGCTGAATTATTTTATATGGACAAAAAAGTTGGTAGTTAAGAGAAATTTCTTGCCAATATATAATGTTCATAGATTGATATCTACTTCTGGTTAAAATTTGAGGTAATATTAAAAATACACGACAAATATTCGATGAAATTTGGAATACGGGGGTATACGGGGTCAAAAAACCGATCTAGCTGGGTCTCATGTCCGGGAAAATTAGTTTTCTCCGCATTTTCTCTATTTTCACCCGAGCAGAGCTCGGTCGCCCAGGGAATGTCCTAATAAATGTCACGTTCGTCATAATAATCATTTGCCCTAATTAGTTTTTCGCAGAAACTGTCAGCGTTTCAGGATTTTTTATAAAACTACCCTAACCTAACCTACATACAAAGTTTCTATAATTTGTTCTGAAAATGTTATGGTTTCAGAGGAAATCAATTTTACTTATAGGAAACACTTTATATTATGGCAAACGAAATTATGGATATCAAAGCTATCCGGTTTGGAGCTTATATCATTGGAATAGTGCTATTTATGTGTAATTATTTAAGTATTTATTTTGAGTTGTGTGTAACACGGAGTTATAAACTGTTCTATCTATCTACGAAGTGCACTCTACTTCTATTCTTTGCCAAAACACAATCTAGTATGCAATGTGGAGTGGAACGCGTTTCCTCGTAAATAGGGTATTTTTTATCTATCAAAATTAAATTATCATAGTACCTATTGTTTTTTATAGTTTTTACCATAAGAAATACGAATAAAACACTATTTTGTTATAAAAAAACATAAGATTTATTTTGATTTTAATATTAAAGTCAAAGTCAAAGTCAAAGTGATCTATGAATGTCGATAAACTACCACCGGTTCGGAAAGTAAACCTCTGCCTCGAGAAGAACCGGCGTAAAAAACTCGGCGAGGTATCATTTTTTCAAAACAGTATACAATATATCATTTCAGTATCAGAGTATTATAAAATTTAAAAATTACATTGCTACAGTAGAAAGCCTATTTATTTTACGACAGATTTCTAGTGCAGGATTTTATCGCTGCCAAATATCCCTATCCATGATGTAGTCGTTTATCTTAAGTATAATATGCTTTTGAAATAAGTGTCCGTTTTACGACATAAAATCGTAGTTTTATTATCTGTATGTTACGTGACCGAAAACGCAGACCGCCATTTTGTCTTCTGTGACGTCAGAATACCAATTGCAAAAGTCAGAGAGCGCAGATAAAAAGAATACGCACATTTGACGTTTCCATGTTTCTGCACATGGTATCTTCTTATTATACTATACTAAGCTGTATATATAAATAAATAAATATTTTGCGGACAATCTTACACAAATCGACCTAGTCCCAAACTAAGCAAAGCTTGTACTATGGGTACTAGACGACGATAAACATACTTATATAGATAGATACATACTTAAATACATAGAAAACATCCATGACTCGGGAGCAAATATTCGTGCTCATCACATATAAATGCCTGTACCGGGATTCGAACCCAGGACCTCTGCTTCGTAGGCAGGGTCACTACCAACTAGGCTAAAGCGGTATAACAGCTTAGAGTAGATATTTGACACCTAGCTGGTTTTTAGGGTTCCGTAGCCAAAATGGCAAAAACGGAACCCTTATAGTTTCGTCATGTCCGTCTGTCCGTCTGTCCGTATGTCACAGGCATTTTACTCGAAAACTATAAGGTGTATTTGAATAAAATTTAGAGGATAGGTGTATTTTGTTAGCCGATACATAGTTTTGTAATTAAAATGACAAAAAAAATTTTTTTAGGGGTGCACTCCATACATAAAACTAAAAGTCAAAAAAAAAAATTAATTGTGACCCCCGTGTGGCACATCAATCGATAGGCCTTTCAAAATAAATATAAGGTTTCTTAGCATTTTTTTTGATTAAGTGAATAGGGTCGGAGATAATCGCCCCGAAAGTCACTAAAATTCTGTCCCCCCCCCTCTAATTTTTGAACGGTGTATTTTAAAAATATGGAAAAATTCATGGACATAGGGCTTATTAAATTCATTCACCGAAAATTGTTTTGAACAAGATCGGTTCAGAGGTTTTCGAGATATTGCTGAAAAACTGCCTTCCTCAAAGAAAAGGATGTAAGTGCCGTAAAATTTCTGTGACGATACGACCTTTTTAATAGGCACGGAACCCTTCGTTTTGCGTGGTCCGACACGCACTTGGCCGGTTTTTTTGCCTCGTTTGGGCTGCAGAGCGGCCAGCTACAGATATGGTTAGGGATAACCCCTCTGGGGGCCTTATGGGCCTAGCTGGCAGGCAAGCATGCCAACTGTCAAATATACCAAAACACATCTTCGAATATCTCTGGTCTATATTCAACCTTAGTGTATTGCATTCCAAAGTCTAAAATAAAAGTTTCTTATTTATATATAATGCATACTTAATAAATAGACATAGTTTATTTAGTTTTAAGTTTGGTTTTGAACAAGAATAAAAATAAGTTTTATTTTTACTTAATTTATGATTTGGGATTGGTTACTGTTTTTTTTTACAAAATACAATAAAATGTTAAATACAGAATTAGTTTATTTTATTAACCTTTTTACGTATTAAAAACAGGTTCCTTGTTTCTTTCAATGTTTTACTCGCCTGAGCCAAATAATCTGATTGACAGAATGAACAATAATAATATGATAATGTTAAAAAACTAAGCGAGGTTGTCCGAAAACGTTTGTATGGAAAGTTCACGCTATCATTCCAAGCATCCTACAGGCCCCATAAATAGGGAATATGCATGGGACTTCAATTTCGAATAAATTGCACTCAATCGATGCGGATATACGTAGAAATTATTAGTTCGGATTCGCCGGATTCTTGTTTGGACGGATTATGGATTCGTCGTAATTTTTCAATTACAGAAAACTATGTAAATATCGTGGCTTTACTCATCTATTAAATAAATGATAGACTAGTATTATCAAAAAAAAATATTGAATTAATTAATATGTCTTTCCCGCTCACGGGACATGATGTCCCGGACCTTTGGGAGGCGTGCGTGGGGCTAGGTACCTACAAAGTACCAACTGAGCCAACAGGATAAGGCCCTTTTGACAATTTAATGGAATGCAAGGAGTACACCGAGCGGATGCTGTCCTGGGACGCGCACAGAGACAGCACCCGCGGGGGTGTATAGGGACTGTTACTGGTTGGTGGAATCTAAATAAAACGGGTTATTGGGTGAAAATGATGGACTAGTGACTGGACTATTGGTGAAACATCGGACGCCTGCCTAATAAAACTGTTTCACTTTTTATCTCTGGCAGACGGTGACTCGCCAACTGCTAGATGGGCCCCTATTAATAGCGACATTAAAAACACCGGTCAGAGAGCTGGGGGGGGGGGGGGGGGGGGTAGAGAGGTGGCACTGGACTTTAAACATATAGCCAACTCGCCACTTAGGTGTCCACATCTACCCTCGAGCAACAGCTCTTGCGACTCCACTCTGGACGGCCGGTTAAGGCAAGCCAGAGGTGGGGGGCCTGTCCAACCATCCATCCGATCGGCTCAGCCTGACCACAGGACACCCCCAGGAGCACTCAGGTACGTAGGGTCGCTACTCTCTAACAGCCCGCCACAAGCTGCCTTACGTTGACTGATTGCACCAGAAATCTGGTGGGCGATGGGGCCGTCACATCCCTACGCCCAATTAATATAATTATTATGATAACTGGCATAACCTGTTCAGTCAGACATTAAACGAGATTCCGACGAAACAAGAATCCGACGAAACAGGAACTAATAATTCTTTCTTCAAATGCCTATGACATCAGAAATAAAATCGTAAGAAAGTTTTAATGCTACAGTTGATGTTCCTCTGGATTATACTATTGATTTTCGTAATAAAAAATAAAGATGCGTATTCCCTATTGGCATGAGTGTCGCAGGGATCAATTGCAGCCATGGTATTACCTTGCAAATGATGTTTACGAAGCAAGCAATAAATGTCCAATATTTTTTGATAATCTAACTTTTTTTTTTTGATTAAGACAAAGAAAATACATGATTATAATTCAATACAATGCCCATCTTGGCAAAACCTTGAGTATGTTTGTTGAGTAGCCAATTTCAGGGTTGGTTCAAGACAATACAAAATATGCATAAAATAACACTCATTTTAAGGTTTAATGTAATATTTTGAACCCCCTCCCCCCTGGCTACGGCCGCGGGTAGCACCAAAACATAGAAGGGAACCTCTTCGGCTTGATATCGAGGTGTATGGGGGCGGTCCGGGAGAGAAGGACGTGGTTGGGCTGAGGCCGGGCCGGCGGCGGTGGAACACGAGTGAACGAGGCTCCTGTGAAGAAAACGTACAACATAATGAATGGGCGGCCGATGGATGCAATATGGCGGCGAAAGCATTTATTTATTTATTTAAACTTTATTGCACAAAATACAAAAAATATGTACAAATGGCGAGCTTAATGCCAGATGGCATTCTCTACCAGCTAACCATTGGGCTAAACAGAGACTTATAACAGGTGCAAAGAAAAAAGTATGATAATTTCTGTTACGAATATACTTGAGGAGAGAGGATAAAAAAAATACAAATGTATTATACACTACATATAGACATACATAAATAAAAATATATAAGATACATACAAAAAGATATACTACTACATATTCAATATATGTATACTACCATTAGGTGGATGGATTTTAGTCGAATTCTTGTTTAAGCAGATGCTTACGCAGCATCCGCTTGAAAGCAAACTTGCTTGGGGCTTGTCTGATGTTGAGAGGGAGTGAATTCCAGAGACGGCTTGCCTGTACGGCGAAGGAGTGAGTCATAAAACTAGTGCGGTGCGAAGGTTATGGATATTTAAGGGGCTCCCCGCACTTTTTGTCGAGTTTTGACGAATTTTGAGTTGTAACTCCTCCGTCAAAACTATAATATATTTATGGCACAAACGCTTATCGGTTTTTCAATGCTTTATCTACATTTTCATCTGAGTTTTTTTTGAAAATAATGAATGTTGTTTTTTATGATTTATTCAAATATGGTCCAAAAAAGCTCTGTTTTCGTTATAAGTATGTTGTTTATGCACTTTTATGTATGACATCCACATGTTACTGTTCCTTATTGACATTTCTAACAACTCATCAGAGATTTTTATTTTAAATTTATTTTCACAAAAGTTACATCCAAAAAACCGTTTTTTTGGCCTAAATTTGCCAAGGTTTGGTGCCATATATATCGAAAACTGTGAGTTTTGAAGTAAATATGGTATACTATTTCGGTAAACCTCGTTGTTGTTAATGCGATAAACCATAAAAAACATGAAAAAACAGACAGTCACAGATCGAAGGTCATTGGGGGAAAGGGTGCCCCTTACCCTTAACCCTTCGTCTGTGTTGGATAAGGATCCGTGCAAAGCATTTGAACCCATTGTTTTACATATCAAAGTCATAATTTGATTGCACAATTTTGACATCCGCATACGAGAGATTAAAGATGGATAAGACTTTTACCCTTAAAGTTTTTCGAAAAACCCAACTGTTTTTTTTGCAAATATAGCCATGTCACTCTCACGATTAAGAAGAATCCAACGACACCTCATATGTCGAAATCCGTCAAACGGTTTAGGCTGCAGGGCGTGCCAAAGAATAGTAAACACACATATTGTATATGTTTACCTTTCAACTCAATCGGTCCAGTAGTTTCGGAGAAAATCGGCTGTTACAGACGGACAGACAGACGCACGAGTGATCCTATAAGAGTTCCGTTTTTTTCCTTTTGAGGTACGGAACCCTAAAAACCTAACACAAGAAGACTAAGGCCAGCCTTCTTAATCTTAACTAACCAAACAACATTTAGAGTCGGTTTTGCTTTAGATGGTTTCGCTCGCTCGCCCTAAAAAGTCGAGTCGTTAAATTATGGTTAATGATAATGACAGATATGTATAACAAATAATTATTTGTAAATAATATGCATAATGTGTATTAGGCGAATACAAATTAGACCAACTAAAATTATTCTAAAAGCGTAATATGCCAAACAAGTGGTAGGCCAAAGTATTTACTATGCGACAATACTATTATCATCATCATCATATCAGCCGAAAGACGTCCACTGCTGGACATAAGCCTCCCTCAAAGTGTGCCAAAGTGACCGGCCCTGCGCCACCCGCATCCAGCGGACTCCCGCGACCTTTATCAGGTAATCAGTCCACCCTGTGGGGGCTGTGGGGGGCCTACTATTATGCCAATACAAATTATGCCAAATCAATTATGCGAAACTATAAAAGTCTAAAAAAAAATTGACAGAGTGAACAGGGCATCTTCTGGGTAAGCGTGATCCATCTTAGATCTTGCTTAACTGTCCATTAGACGATGTTCAAACGGAATCCCATAAAAAAAATGGTGGGTACTTACTAGCAATACTTCTTTTGATGGATGGTAGCTCAGTAACTTTCACCGTTGACTCTTGTCTCCAGAGGCTGTTGCGGGCTAGGAGGATCGGCTTGGTTTCGGTGTTCCGTCGCTTTGGGCTCGTGGATGGAGAGACATCAATGATATCAGAATGCTTTGTGTGTTTTGAGAATCTGTGCAATACAAAATTGACAATGGGGTTGGCCGGTGAAAGCTAATAGGCTAGTGACCTTCGATTTTTTTACAATGCCATTCGAACCAGTTTTTGGAGAGGAACAAATGTTTGTATGGAGGCAACTACAATTAAAGAACATAAATACCCAAAAAATTGTGACAAAGATTGACCTCGCTGGTGCACCCCAAACGCTTCATAGTATGAAGTTCATACTAATTGATTGAAATATATGACGTCACAATGCTATGGGTAGGTACAGTCAGCATCAAAAGTAACTACGCAATCGAAGACGTCAAAAGTTCTTATTCCCTTTTAATAAAGACTTTTGACGTCTCCGTTTGCGTAGCTACTTTTGATGCTGACTGTACTAACCGTTGTGCGGAAAATCAAGTAAATTGCTGTTTCGGTCGCGAAATACTGCGTTTAGGTCCATAGTTGTCATACAATTTTGTTTCTATAAAAACGTAAGGATTGTATTGGTAGCTTTAAATTTACACTTGGCAATTTTTTTAAAAATAAATACTTAAATATATAGAAAACATGCATGACTCAGGAACAAATCGTGCTCATCGCACAAATAAATGCCCTCACCGGGATTCGAACCCAGGACCTCTAGCTTCGTAGGCAGCGTCACTACCAACTAGGCTAAAGCGGTCATGGACAATATTATGATACAGTGCTATAGAAAATTGATTCTGTGACTGAAACAAAAATAAAAACCGGACAAGTGCGAGTTGAACTCGCCCACCGAGGGTTCCGTACAAAATTACAAATGTATAGTTTTCCGATTTTTCCTTGTACAGTCGCCATCAGATATATCAGAGCGGCGAGAGCGCTCACAAATATCTGAACACGTCTCTAATGCCTCGACAATAGAGACGTGTTCAGATATTTGTGAGCGCTTTCGCCGCTCCGATATATCTGATGGCGACTGTACCTGTAGTAAAAGACGATATTTCTTGGCAAATTTCATAGATCTAGGCCAACGGAAACTACCCTACCTATACATTTTGATACCCTTGAGAGTGTCGAAATATACGTTTTTTGCGGCATAAACGGCCGTATCTTTTAGTTCCGTTAAAAACTTAGAAGTTTAATTTTTTCACAGGCGGTCATAACATACAAACATACATACATACATATAATCACGCCTCTTTCCCAGAGGGGTAGGCAGAGATCACGGCTCCTCCATTTGCTACGATCCTGACAAACCACTTTCGCTTCACTCACCTTCATAACATTTCTCATACATTCTCGTCGGTTTAGGGTACTTTTGACCTTTCCTTTTTGTAAGATTTCTCCAATTTGATCGGAGAAAGTTCGCCTAGGTCTTCCCCTTCCAACTTGCCCTTCCACTCTTTTTACATACACTCTCTTCGTTAATCTTCTTTCATCCATCCTCTCTACATGCCCAAACCACCTTAACATACCCTTCTCAATTTTCGTGACTATATCTCCATCCATTCCACATTTATCTCTTATCACACTGTTTCTGACTCTATCACTCAATTTCACTTTCACTCAATATCGGTCATAATTCATGAGATAACACACAGATGGCGCGCACATCAATTCTAACAACTCAGACTCAGTGCCTCAAGGTCACTTGCCCTAGTTGCCCTCCTCTTCGTCTTAAAGTTGTAGACTCACCTGCGAAACATGCCGTATTTGAGGTGCGTTGGTGTCGGGTCGGACTGCGAGCGGCTCCGCGTGTCCACGGTAGTCGAGGAACTCGCGTCGTACTTCTTGATTCTCGCACTGAACCGACCATTTAAAAGTACATTTATTTATTTATTTACTAAAAACATGTTAACACGACATTACAGTAAAAAAACCAATGCGTCATGGAACGAAACTAAACAAAACAAAACACACTATTTTGGCGACGAAACGGCGTGCGTGGCCCCGTTGCATCGTCATCTCTGGTGTAGGATTCGACAGATTGCCCCGGAACTGTCGAAACACGACACCCTTCGGCCAGAAGTCAGCACATGCGATGGTCTCCTGCAGCGGCCGCGGCGCGCGCACCACAAACGAGCTGAAGTGCACATAGTGGCGCGAACGCAGCTGGAACACCCTCAGCGCGAATTTAATTCCTTTTCATCACACTTGCTCGTAAAGGGCTTCATAACGCGGGTGTAATGGTTTTTTCTTAAATTGTATTTGTCACTCTTACGTCAGTTATAAAGCAAGGTGGTTTTTAACTCAAACACGATGTTTGAAAACGTATTTTTAAATAAATTTAAACGTAAAAACACGAATAAATTATGATTTAAAGATTCAAACACTTAAATGTAGCAATTTAGTGCCCGTGTAAAATATTTTTAACTGTGATTTTAAGTCGTGGCTGTATGTAGAAGGGTCTTTGCTCTAAGCGCCTTACGTCAAATTCAACAAAATGGACGACTGACATTTTGTAGTTTTTATTACGATTAATAACAATTTAGTTAAAAATGTATTGGTTTCCTCGCAAATGTGATGAAAAACATTGTATGCGACACGTACGGTAAGTTTGTTACAAATTCGAGTCATCAAAGCCTTCCTCCTTTGGCGTCGGGCTTCTAATAAGTAGACTCTCGTTCGTAATTCATATGTTACCGTACTTGTAGCACAATGTACTATTACGTCACACGTGGCCATAATATAATAGCCCACTTCCTGACCGGGGAACGCCGTAAAATTTTGTACTCAGGACCGACGGTTATAAAAAAAACTAAAGAAAGCCTCAGCACGGTTATCACAAGACGGCGCGCGAGCTCTCTCGATCTTTCTCGCACTATCCGTCTCTCTTTTATTAGAAAACTTAGAAAGAGAGGTACCTATAGTGCGAGAAAAATCGAGAGAGCTCGCGCGCCTTGGCCAAAAGTATCGAGCACCCCACGTTTTCCTTTGTAACTTATGGACAAAGTATTATTTTTCAATTTCATAAATACACGAACACGTAAAATATAATAAACACACATAACGCACGTACTCCCTCGCCAAACGCCGCAGCGTAACTGATTCTCGAAGTGCGCAGGAGGCGGGGGGCGTACCGAATCAAACTTAGCAAATAAATCGTTGACAAACTTGGTCCGCGGTAATGAAAACTTTTCTCCGAACAAATATATTTGTACAGTATCAAAGAGGCTGGTACAAATGAGACGTAAAACAAGTTATATTTTAGTTCCGTATTTATATGGCTTTAAAATAAAGGTAAAAGATTTTTATAATACTTAATACACAGTTTTCGACTTATGCGGCCCACATAGATGAGAATTTAGTTCTTAATTAATTTTTTAAAATAATAATTGTACTTATATTTTTATTTCGGCTGTTGCCCGAGGAGGACAACTGATAGATGTTTCCCAAAAAAAATAATGCTTTGTTATTTAAACTTTCTGCACCTTCGTTTTCAGTCTTGCCATCAAAATTTTTAGCTTGGGAAATTGACCCAAGTGTTTGAACATGTGCAAATCATTGATATATCTCATTTTGAAATTGCAATTTGAGTGTGAAAACAGAAGCTAGAAAAAGTCGGGTTTTACAATTAAGGTTTAATTGTAGATTTTTTTCACGGAATTTCTCCTAACGTCAATAAATAATGACTATTTATTCCGATAGATACAAAACTTTCTATTATAAAATACTAGCTTGTGCCCGCGGCTTCGCCCGCGTACTAAAAGTAATGTTTACCGTTTACCTACAAAATGTTGCATCTCAGTTTGACATGTATGTTCCAATTGAATTGCAATTTGGCACAAATACTTTCAAGAATTTTCATGTTCACAATGTTAAATTTCAAAATCGATGCCATTTTCGTAATTAACTTCCCAAAAAACCATAAAAACGACACCCATATTTAGACATTTCAACCCCATCGCACTCCAACAGGGGAGATGGTATTTCACGTCCGCCACGTTGGATTAATCGTTGTTGTTTTCGTAATCAGCGACCAGCAAACAAACTTTGGACCTCCATTCCATCCGCTTAGGGGGTGAATTTTTAAAAATCATTTCTTAGTGCACCCGAACTTATAAGGAACCCATGTGCCAAATTTGGAATCTCTAGATCCAACGGTTTGGGCTGTGCGGTGATATGTCAGTCAGTCTGTTTCTTCTTTTATATAATTATCGACTCTACATATAAACTCTACATATTGACTCTACATACCAACTCTACATACCGACTCTACATATCGACTACATATCGACTCTACATATCGACTGTACATATCGACTCTACATATCGACTGTACATATCGACTCTACATATCGACTCTACATATCGACTCTACATATCGACTCTAGATACCAATACTACATACCGACTCTAGATACTGACTCTACATATCGACTCTACATATCGACTCTACATATCAATTCTACATACCGACTCTACATATTGACTACATATCGACTCTACATATCGACTCTAGATACTGACTCTACATATCGACTACATATCAACTCTACATATCGACTCTACATATCGACTCTACATCGACTCTACAAATGGACTCTACATATCGACTCTACATATCGACTCTACATATCGACTCTACATATCGACTCTACATATCGACTCTACATATCGACTCAACATATCGACTACATATCGACTCTACATATCGACTCTACATATCGACTCTATATATTGACTCTAGATACTGACTCTACATATTGACTCTACATATCAACTCTACATATTGACTCTACATATCGACTCTACGTACTGACACCTCATAGTTAGGGGCTGGGGGAAAATTAACAAAAAAAAGCAGGTATTTTTCGTTGGTAACAGAGTCTGAGTACCGATTTTTAGCTTCCTATCTTGAATACTGCGAAAAGTCCCATATAAAATTTCACCCCCTTTTGTAAGGGGTTGGGTACAGATTTCCAAAAAAAAAATGATGCACGATTTTTTTGTTAGTCACAAATATTCCGCATACCAATTTTTAGCTTTCTACCTTGAAAATTGCGGAATGCTCCATACAAACTTCCACCCCCCATTTTAGGGAAGTGGGGTGTTAGAATGAGACAAAAAGTAGCCTATGTCACTCTCCATCCCTTCAACTATCTCCACTTAAAAAATCACGTCAATTCGTCGCCCCGTTTTGCCGTGAAAGACGGACAAACAAACAAACAAACAAACAAACAAACACATACACTTTCCCATTTATAATATTAGTATGGAAGTATGGATAGAATAGACGTTTATTGCAAACCATGGTTTTTTTACAAAGATGTTACAAAATAAAAATGTATCTCATGGACCCTGGTAGGGTATAGCAATAGTTCTTAAAAACTAGTTTATATACTCTAGTGCATACATCAATATATAAATGCACCTTTCAACGTTTGACTTTTAGCAGTAACAGAGAGAAACAATACAATACTTAGGTACAGGTAGACAACAGGTGGTCTTATCGCTGAAGAGCGATCTCTTCCAGACAACCTTTGGGTATCGGAGAAAGAGATAAAACTAGATGCAGATATTATTTATGGCCGAATTACATTACTAAGTCTTGGTTTAGAACACTCACCATACTCCCTTATTGATGCTCTGTGATTTGTCCAAACACAACGAAGGTTTGGCCAGTATGGACCGGGAGGAGACGCCATGGGGCACTGGATACGCTTTACTGTGGATTGACAACACGTTAAGCTTATATTAAAATTAAGAAGTAGATAATTAGAATAAGAGATCCACTATGAGGGTGGCATTTGTAAAACCCTCGTTAAATAAATAAAAATTAAAAAAAAAACACTATATTATTCGTATGGCATTTTACACTGGCATAGAAGAAAGAGTTACGCTGTCTCCGGCCCAATCCGCGATATAATTGCCTACCGTACTTGCCTGTCTCAGGGTTGTCACTTTTAGCTAAATTTTAATTCAGTGTGCATAGAAATTGGCAAGTATTTGTTACTTGTGTTGTCTGAGTTCAGGGTTTGTGAGGTCGGTTTTACCTCTTTTTTTTATATGGGAGGAAAATCCGTTATGGATACCTCCACGCCACGGGGATAGCGCGGAGGTTATGTCGGACTCGCACCGACTAAAAACCCCCCGATGGTCCTCCTCGACGCATTTCGGACGGCTCTGGGATCTCCTATGGAACGCACCAGTGCCGCCCTAGCGTCATGCCTCAGTGGTATCTACCTTTTTTTTACCTACACGATGATGAAACCTTTCACGATGAAAGAAAGAGCGACAGGCGATACAATTTGGTCGGCCCAGCGGGGCCAGCAGTTGAATTATTTAGACACCCAAACACACAGCACTAAGTTCTCCTGCGATTATCACACATTTTTCATTCATTTAGCGGTGCCGAAAAGGTAGTATTAGTAGGTGTGCGTTTTCTCTCTCTCTAACAAGCAATAATAAAACGGTTGCAGGTACTTAGCTTCGTAATTTTTTGAGATATTTTAATAGGATTTTCGTCATTAGACATGTTTTTTGCCTTCTTTAGATTAATAAATTTAGAGTCTACACCCCTATTATTGAACCTGCTCACAAAATTTCACGAGAATTGGTTGAGAAATGCGACCAGTAGAGGACAAATAGCCGATCATCGAACAAATTTCGGCTCAAGCTGAAACGGAGAACTTCGCTCGCTGCGCTCGCTCGCTCAATACAGAGGAAACGTCTATGAGGTTTTATTTCAATTAGAATGACCAGCGAGTCAAAAAAAAAGGTGGCAAATTTGAAAAGAAGGCTGATAATACGAAATGAATGGCGGCGTAGGTAATAGGTACTTTAACTGACTGCATATTTCATTAAATAGGTAAAATTCATCATCATCTTATCAGCCTAAAGACGTCCACTGCTGGACATAGGCCTCCCCCAAAGATTGCCAAAGTGACTGGTCCTGCGCCACCCGCATCCAGCGGACTCCCACGGCCTTTACCAGGTCGTCAGAAAGGGAAATATCATTGTCCTTCTTTTGTTTGCCACAAGTGATTTAGTATGAAGTTGTGGCAAATAAACCACTACCCGCCCAAATTAAGGAGATTGTTTATTATAAGCCATCAGCCATTTTAAGACTAGTTCTTAATTTAGCTGCATAGAGTTTCCGTCCCTCATTGTGACATCACGTATAGCTTGTCCTGAGTATCATAGGTCCATGTGATAATAAAATAATACTCACTCCTTGAATCCGTGTCTAGAACGCACGTGGTCAATTCTGTCAATTGGCCAATTGATTGGAGTCCAGGGCTTGGAGAACGACACACGTCGTTGCGGCGACTTGTCCTGGCTGCCGACAATGTATGTAGGTAGGGTTATTTATAAGTATATATTAATGTAAATGTATGTAGGTACATAACAATGATGTAATATAAAAAGAGGTAGATATGTTGTCTATACGAAATCCTGTGTTTAAAAATGGCCACCAAATCTGACAGCTAACGTTTCTATTCACGACTCGAAACTGAGGCAAGTTGTGCCAATTGACACAATTTTAGTGTGCCATTTTTGGGGCACTTATAACCTATCTACCTCTTTTTTATATTACATCATTGGTATATAACATATAGGGCAGCTTAGGTATAAAGGTGACGTAGGTTCATGGACTTCTCTCCCTCTCACTGAGCATTTAAATAAATAAAAGTTATAGCTAAGTTCCCTCAAACATGATATTGCCGATTTTTAGAACGTATTTTATTATGTTTAGCTTTTGTGCATAATTTATTACGAATATTTTAAGTGTATTTTAGACCTATGTTCGTGATTTTTTTCTATCGAGCGAAAGTCAAAAAACTCAGGATTCGAATAGCTATAGTCCCTCGAGAAAGGCCTCAAGATTGCTAATTAAATTTATGGCAGCCGTAGTATGATCCAAACGAGCGCTACAACTTTTTAAAAATCCTTTTTCTGAACCTACGTCGCCTTAAGGAAGATACTCGTAACGAGCCCACAACCAAATGCGAGTAAAATGTAGGTCAAACTAATAAACGAGTGTATGCGCTAACGCACCCTATTAGTATGGCCAGTATGGGTAGGTAGGTACAGTAAGGGAAATGTATTAACGTACCGCCGTAGAACCCTATCGCAATAAGGTAACATACCACTCGAGTTTAAGTGACGGCGGCCTGTCAATTGCGACAGGGTTCTACGGTGGTACGTGAATACATTTCCCTTACTGTACCTATGGCTCGCGGTGCGGCTCGCAGCGCGGCGCGCGGCTCGCGTGACCCGGGGCGGCAAAGCTGAATGAGGCTCCCAGTAAGTAGTTTATGTAATTTTTAGATAAGGTAAAATCTTTTTGATCAAGGGATGGTGTTTGGAGGCCCCCCCCGGGGCGGGCCGCCCCATCCGCCCCTCCGTTAGTCCGCCAAAGGCAGGAGTCAGTCAAGTGGACGGAAACCGGCACCAGATGGAAACCCCGCTTAGCTAACCTACTGTAATAACTAAGTAGATAGCTAATCTGAGATATTGCCCGCGCGGCTCAACACGCGTGTTTAACAACTTTTTACAGGCTAGTAAAAGCGAAAAAGTCGTTCTTGGGAAATTGTATAAAATTCTACAATAAAATTCCAAAACACATTACCGAACTTACTGACTGTAAATTCAAATCTATCGTAAGACGGACACTTATTTCAAAAGCATATTATAAGATAAACGACTACATCATGGATAGGGATATTTGGCAGCGATAAAATCCTGCACTAGAAATCTGTCGTAAAATAAATAGGCTTTCTACTGTAGCAATGTATTTTTAAAATTTTATAATACTCTGATACTGAAATGATATATTGTATACTGTTTTGAAAAAATGACACCTTGCCGAGTTTTTTACGCCGGTACTTCTCGAGGCAGAGGTTTACTTTCCGAACCGGTGGTAGTTTATCGACATTCATAGGTGCATGTAATATGCCTAAATTGAAGAATAAATCACTTTGACTTTGACTTTGTGGAAGAATGTCCCCTAATATTTATTTATTTATTTATAGTGCGAGAAAAATCGAGAAAGCTCGCGCGCCGTCTTGTGATAGCCGTGCAGGATAGGGACGGGTGGCGTACTCGAAGAGGGGCCTATTATGCTCAGCAGTGGGCGATTACGGGCTGAAAATGATGATGATGATGATGTACAGTAAGGGAAACGTATACACGTACCACCGTAGAACCCTATCGCAATAAGGTGACATAATATATAACTCGAGTTTGCGTGAGGGCGGCCTGTCAATTGCGACAGGGTTCTACGGTGGTAAGTGAATACATTTCCCTTACTGTACCTACATCCCCAATTTTCATTCTATACTCATACACTTCTGACCGAATTTTTGATATCAAAAGTAATTTGTATATTGTACAATAGCAATGGTTTGGCGAAATTAAACTTCAGCGTACCTGTAACTCTTTATCTTCTTTGTTTTTTGTTCATTCATTTCAAATTTCCCGCTGTATCTTTCATATTTTGTGGTAAAATATTTCGCATATAATTTTGATGTTTGGCGACATAACATAACTTTTCAAAATTGTGACATGAATATCGGTTTCAACTTCAAAGTTCCCGCCGTTCCGTTTTACGTTAAGAGAAGCGAAACGTTCAAAATCATGGACCTAAGATACTCGGGACAGGCTTTACGTGATGCCACAATGAGGGACGGAAAGGCTTTGCAGCTAAATTAAAAACTGGTCTTAAAATGGCTGATCGCTTACCATAAACAACCTACTTAATTTGGGTGGGTAATGATTTATTGCCCATAGCTTCTTACTAAATCAGGGGGCCTACCGCCAACGGCATTCGAAGTTTTCCCTCTCTGTTGCACTTACGTACGAACTCGCAAGTCTGACAGAGAGGGAAAACTTCGAATGCCTTTCGCGGTAGGCCCTCAGTTGTGGCAAACAGAAAAACGGGTGGAATATGACAAGGACAACGAATGATATATCCTTTACTGTCTGTAGCTTGTCCCGAGTATCTTAGGTCCATGTACAAAATCGTTTTCTTCAAAACGATAACTATAAATTAGTTTACTTTGTTTTAATTAAACAAAAATATCATAGTAAAAAATCTTAGGTCACAATCACAAGCCTATTCTTGACATGTTGCTTCTAATGAAACGTAGTAATGTTGCTAGCCTTTTACCATTTCCGACATTATAAAATTATTAAATCTTGCAATGGCTACTTGAAAATCTTGAAATAATGAGTTATAAGGCTGGCAAAATATGACATGGTGCACTATGATTACGGTTTCTGGTTTATTTGTCAACTATCGTTAATAAAATCATTAAAAAGGAATACAAGTTTCTATATTATAATGTAATGCTTATTTATATATTATAAGATATTTTAGGCCGGTTACACATGAGTTTAGCTCTTATTGGTTGAGAAATAAATTAGTATATTTTGCGCTGTGTGCGTTAATCAAGAATTGAATGACAATAAGCAAATTTTTCACTTTTCATGTGCCTATATTAGATCGCTGTATATGTTGTTGTCTTTAGGTTGGATAAAATGGCTATTATAATCTAGTTCATAAAATAAAACCCACACCTGGTCCATCATCCGAAACCCTCCCTGCAGCACCACACGAGGCCGGGTCGCACGTTTTTACATATAATTAATTAATCTTATTAATAAACTTAAATTTTTGTGTAATTTACTCAAAGTTGAAGTAAAAAAACAAAGTGAATGAAATAAAATTTATATCCACCCTCGCTTGTGGTTCACGTAAATTGTCTCGTATGATTCGTTATACTGTGCACTTTGCACTCTATACAATTAGATATATTTCACGTTAAATCTGCATTTTATCTTGGCCACACTAAAATAAACACATTCAAATATTTACCTGCAATTTGCGCTAATGGTAATAAAGTTTTATAATATATGGCTAAACTATAACTAATCTTAAGTATATGACCATAGAATATATTTTCGTATGGCTCTTTTATAGCATATGTTGATTTGACAATCTATGGTTGTGTGGATGAATAATGACGCACGATGTTTTTTTTTTTTAATTACAGTTTACGTGACTCGAATCCCTCGAAGAATGAATTGTGCGGCCTCGTGTTCTTAGCCGGTAAATATTAATTTATACACCACGCCATAAGAATTAGCTTATTAGACCGTATACCATCGTATTTAGCGTAACCCTTTTGCAGCCTTCTAATAGTCGGGAAATCTAACAGGTTAGCGGGAAAGTGCATTATAAAATGTAAAGTAAAGGTCGTGTTGTTGTCTTGATCTAAAATTAATTTTCTGTGATAGTGTGCGTAGCGGGCGCAATTGGTGTTGTGGTGTGTCTGTGTGTAAACGTCAAATTTCTTGGAATTCAGTAGCGGACGTCGAAGCCGCTCAATACAGGTAAATTCTAGGGATACAGTGCTGCGTCCCTGGATTTTGTGCTATCGGTTCGCCACGATACGGGATCAACAGGTGCGGAAACCAAAACTTAACATAATTTCTATAATAGACTCACTATTAAACATCTCAGGTGTTGCGTAGTAACGAGGGTTTTTTGTGGTGGTTTGTTTTAAATGGTCTTTGTTCTAATGGTGATGTTTTACATAAATTCTTTGATAGAGAAAGGTTAGAGTAGCTGCTGGCGTGTTCAGTTTTTAAAAGTCAATAGCTTTTTTTATATTCAAGGCTAAGGAGTGAGATAAAATCACATTGCATAAGTTATGAATGAATGTTTCTATAATAAATGCAGGTTACCTTGTTGTAAATAATCTAATTGACCATAATCATCTATTGATTTACTACTTAAGTGTTTCCTTATTGTTGCAAAGGAAGATATCCATTGTTTTTCTTGAGTTTGATGACTAAAGTAATATTTTGTTAGGCGATCAAAGTGTAGTAACTGTATTTACATGAGGAAAATGACCTATAGAGATAAAGATACTTTTTTATCAGATCCAAATTTGTGGCTCATAAATGGAACAAAACATTACATATATATACCTGAATTGATGGAAAGTTAGCGGTTAATCAGAATCGTTGATACTATCAATCCTCATACAAGAAAAAAAGTGTCCCAAATATTCCATTCTAGATTGTCACATTTTTGTATGCAGTCTTTTTTTATTTATATGGTCGTGATGCGCTGGAAGAAAAAACTAACAGTAAAATCTGAGACACTTTTTTTCTTGTAGGTATGAGGATCCATAGTATCAACGAGTTAAAAAGAGCCAAAAAAATTGAAATCTGAAAAAAAGTTCATGTACAGTTTTTTTGAAAAACGTTATATGGTCCAAATTAGAAGATTTTTATTTTATATTTATTTATCTAATCCACGACTTCGATTCCGACCTGAGGCCAACACATCCGTCTCCACTAAGCGCACGCCTCGGACTGAGGCACCAATGAGCGCGCCAAAAAACATGTAGCGTCTCCACTTGCACTGCCTCGAGTGGAGGCAGCCGCTCGGCACGAGGCTGCCTCAAGTGTATATGCGGCTAAAATGAATGCTTGATCAAAACTTGCAATTACATACTCAATAGTTTTATTGTTACAGATTTACATGTATTAAATTAAGACTCAAGTTTAAGAAGCCAACCATTTCCAGTATTAACAGGGATACAGACTTGGTAAGTAAGTCTTTGGTTGTCTTTTTAGGGTTCCGTAGCCAAAATGGCAAAAATGGTCATGTCCGTCTGCCCATCTGTCCGTATGTCACAGGCAATTTACTCGAAAACTATAAGGTGTATTTGAATAAAATTTTGAGGATAGGTGTA
This sequence comes from Epinotia nisella, assembly GCA_932294315.1. NCBI lineage: Eukaryota > Metazoa > Arthropoda > Insecta > Lepidoptera > Tortricidae > Epinotia > Epinotia nisella. The sequence continues at coordinate 8,882,955 of OW028698.1, read as the reverse complement.
TTTTGTTAGCCGCTACATAGTTTTGTAATTAAAATTACTAAAAAAAATTTTTTTAGGGGTGCACTCCTTACATAAAACTAAGTCAATTTTTTTTTCATCGTGAGCCCACGTGTGGCACATGAATCGATAGGCCTTTCAAAATAAATATAAGGTTTCTCGGCAATTTTTTTGATTAAGTGAATACAGTCAGAGATAATTGCCCCGAAAGTCACTAAAATTCTGTCGCCCCCCCTCTAATTTTTGAACGGTGTATTTTAAAAATATGAAAAAATTAATGGACACAGGACTTATTAAGTTCATTCACCGAAAATTGTTTTGAACAAGATCGGATGAAAGGTTTCCGAGATATTGTTGAAAAACTGCCTTCCTCAAAGAAAAGGACGTAAGTGCCGTAAGATTTCTATGACGATACGACCCTTTTAATAGGCACGGAACCCTTCGTTTTGCGTGGTCTGACACGCACTTGGCCGGTTTTTTTTTCAATCACACCAACTGATAGAGACTTAGCTATAGTTAGAATGTGAGATATGAATTGCTGTCTCTTTCTATTTATAGCTGCATCTCTGTTGGTTGTGACAAATTAAATTGTTTGCAGGTTCCGTACCCGGAGGGTAAATACGGGAACCTATTACTATTACTAAAACTAAAAATAATTAAGTAGGTATTCCAATCTCTTCTCGAATAAATCGGAACTAAATTAAATTACAAGATTTTCAGCCAAAGAGATTTGCGCTCATTATCTCGCGAGATCGAGACTTGCATTTGAATAACACTTGCATTCTCTACATGACACATGCTAACATGATCACATTTATGTCGGGCCTAAAACTCGTCCCTCACCAGCAAGTAGGTATGTAAGTTTAAAGGGGACAGATGCTGTATGAGGGTTTTTCAAATTTCAAATTCGGTATAAATAAAGAAACTTTATTGTCTAAAGAAATTACATATTTCACTTACAAGACAACTTATAAATAGTTACCTTATTCAAAACTATTACAATTTACGCAATAAGCAAGCATCACATTACAGCGTTCAACAAAACAGTTAATATTTATATTGAACTCAGGGATCGGATACCGGTATTTTCACCATACAAAAATACCGGTTTTATTTCGTTCTTTGGTTTATAATATCATTTTTGATCAGGCTGTCTAATAATACGAAAATGTTCCCTTAATACATGATAAGAGTCTAGTCTAGTAGACTACTTCGGGGACTTTTGAAAAAAACCGGTTCCGATCCATGATTGAACTTAGGGTTCAGATAGAAAAATTAAACTAGTAATTAGACCCTATGGTTTTAATCAGTATCAACGATTGTGAGTATGAAAAATCCAAGAAAAATGATTGTTGAAAAAAAAGGGCATGTATACATTTTTGAAAAACACTTATACATATGTACATATGTGGCATTAAAGTCTTGTGGAACATAGGTAAATGTAGGTACATAAAATTTTAGTTTAATTTGATGTGAACCTTTCTAACAAATCTCGACCGACCTAAGCAATTTTTTTCTGTGTCAGATACAAAATGTCGCTTTGGGCGAGGGCACAGCAGATGCCGCAGGAAAGTCTGCAGAAGGTCAGTACTTATATTTCTAAATAGATTATATTAGAAAGATAGAAAGAAAGAAGAAAGAAAGATACATTTATTCACAAACACACAGGAGACACATCGAACAATAAAATAAACAAGAGAAACATAAAAAGTGTGTCTCTGCGGCAGTGAACCGGACACTGGCTCAGCATTATGCTGAGGTGTCAGACACCAACAGCGCTGATTTTCAGCCAGTACCATTGGCGACTCACGGAAACATCATCATTCGCTTGTCCTTATCCCATTTACTTGGGGTCGGCGCAGCATGTTTTTTTCTTCCATACTCTCTATCGCCCGTCAACTCGTCACACACTTCCTTCCTATTCATATCGTCTCTCACGCAGTCCATCCACCTTTTCCTTGGTCTACCTCTTCTCTTGCAACCCTCCACATTCATACTTAATGCCCTTCTAGCAAATCATCCCTCCGCATAACATGTCCATACCACCATAGGCGATTTGCTCTCAGCTTTTCAGCTATGGTTGCTAGCATATTAGGTTAATTTATTTCCTCACTTTTCACATTCTGTAAATAACATGTTACAAATTCTAGGTGTCATTTTGTGATTATGTACTGCGTATTCTGTGATGTGTATACGGCACTATTTTCAACTTTACCGTATACCATATATACCTCGTCACATACAACATGAGAATAGAGGACACATTCGTCTAGGTTTTTTTCTTTTATCTAGGTCTAGGACTAGCTACCCGCGTATTCCAAAGAACGCGCACGCAATTCAGATAGCTCTTTCTAAAGTTTCTATACAAGGTGAAGGACTTTTTGAAATCGCATGTGGTTCCCGAGATTAGGTACCCCCTTCATTCAAACTTACAAATCTCACAGACTTCCTCTTTATCTTGTTTTTTTTTTAAAACGAGCCTTATTTGTGTCTAATACATACCTATAGTAGCTTCCGCCCGCGACTTCGTCTGCGTAGGCCCGGGATAAAACTATCCTATATTTTAATACAGAGGGGCTACCGCGCACTTGCTAGTTCGACCGACAGTGAGGGAGATACACGAAAGAAGTTCGTTTTCGCTTTGCGGTAGCCTTTCAGGCTATAAACTAACTTCGTGCAAAATTTCATCCAAATCAGTTCTGCCGTTTAATCGTGATTGAGTAACAAACATCTAAGCATCCAAACTTTCGCATTTATAATATTAGTAGGATATATTTGCAATCACGTTCTCGAAGACGGCTCTAACGATTTCAATAAAATTTGGAATATAGGAGTTTACGGGGGCGAAAAAACGATCTAGCTGGGTCTCACGTCTGGGAAAAATCGTTTTCTCCGTATTTGTTCCATTTTTCACCCGAGCAAAGCTCGGTCGCCCAGGGCCTGATATTATTATGTAGTATAGATGAGCTATACATATAAATTGATCATCTATTTTTGCGACTGTCCGTTCTCGCCACTACATAAATGGCAAACAATGAATGAATGATTGCTTTTCCTCCCTCAATAACTTGACGCTATGCAAATTATTTGCATGTACAATGCCACCGGGGTATTCCAGGATCCATTTTTGGCGGACATTTTGGTCCGATGACATCCCAAATTAGTTGGTGAATATCGGAGCGTTTTAACCGCCTAATTTCTTTGGACACGTTTTTTTGTATTTCATGTAGGTATAAGTTTCATGATATTTCTGGTAAGATGATAGAAGTCAGGGTCCTTCAACAAACTACCGGAAATGTCATCAAATGAAGAGACACTTCGACAAAAACGTGTCCAAAGAAATTAGGCGATTAAAACGCTCCGCACCCTTACTTTGAGTCCTTATTAATAAACATCCATTATACGTCCATTATACCTATTTTACTGAAATCCAGTTTAGATTACAATATCTAAAATACAATACATTGTTTAACGAGGGGCGTAAGTGGAATATTGCTAACGAGAGTCTATCAGAAGCCCGACGCCGAAGGCGGAGGGCTTTTGATGACTCGAGTTTGCAATATTCTTACGCCCGTGTTATACACAATGTTTTTCATCACATTTGCGAGGAAATAAATAACAACAAAAGAAAGAAAAATGTAAGTTTCATACAGCAGCACCAATCAAAAATTGACAACTTCAATTCCAGATCAGTGCTAGTAGAGCGCGTAGTTCAATATTTCAACCAATCACAGAGCAGTATTCTTGCGGGGCGGGGCGTCGTGACCAACTAGATTTTTTTATTCAACCAATCACACAGCAACCAGATTTGCTTAAGCCAAATAATATTTTCATCACACTTGCTCGTCAATGGCGTTATTACTTGCGAGCGTGCAGAGCAGTTATAGCCGTTTTACCTCCCACGGGCTGTTAAGTTTAGTTTTAAAATAATAGAACCCTCTGATTGGCTTAAGCAAATCTGGTTGCTGTGTGATTGGTTGAATAAAAAAATCTAGTTGGTCACGACGCCCCGCCCCGCAAGAATACTGCTCTGTGATTGGTTGAAATATTGAACTGCGCGCTCTACTAGCACTGATCTGGAAGTGAAGTTGTCAATTTTTGATTGGTGCTGCTGTATGAAACTTACATTTTTCTGTCTTTTGTTGTTATTTATTTCCTCGCAAATGTGATGAAAAACATTGTGTATAACACGGGCGTAAGAATATTGCAAACTCGAGTCATCAAAAGCCCTCCGCCTTCGGCGTCGGGCTTCTGATAGTCTCTCGTTAGCAATATTCCACTTACGCCCCTCGTTGAACAATGTACTATTTCATCACACTTGCTCGTCAATGGCGTTATTACTTGCGAGCGTACAGAGCAGTTATAGCCGTTTTACCCCCCACGGGCTGATAAGTTTAGTTTTAAAATATAGAACCCTCTGATTGGCTTAAGCAAATCTGGTTGCTCTGTGATTGGTTGAAATATTGCTCTGTGATTGATTGAAATATTGAAGCTTGGCGCTCCACTAGCACTGATCTGGAAGTGAAGTTGTCAATTTTGGATTGGTGCGGCTGTATGAAACTTAGATTTTTCTGTCCTTTGTAGTTATTTATTTCCTCGCAAATGTGATGAAAAACATTGTGTATAACACGGGCGTAAGAATATTGCAAACTCGAGTTACGCCCCTCGTTAAACAATGTACTATTATTGTTCACCAAAAATAGTACATGATAGAAAATTCAAAGTAAATTAAACATAAACAATGTTGTCTACACATGCGGTCTTATCGCTATAATCCGGACAAGTGCGAGTTGGACTCGCCCACTGAGGGCTCTGTACATTTCCTCCTACCTTAATTACGTAGTTTAAATAAAAACTATATTTTTTTATGATTTAATTACAAATATATAGTAACAAATTTTTCCCTGTACTTGTAGTATAAGACGATATTACTTGCCAAATTTCATAGTTCTAGGTCAACGGAAAGTACCTATGTATTTTGATTTCGTTGAGTGTCGAAATTGTCGGTAGAAATGAACCCACCTACTGTTTTTACAAGCTTTATATTAACTTGACCTGTTCGTATGTAAGTATATATAGGAAGTAAAGTTGTCCGTCAAAATTTGCAATCCATTTTTCAGCCACTTGCCGTTATCCGATTGAGCTAAAATTTTGGCTGAAAGTATAATAGGCTCGTGTCCTAATTTTTTTTTACGATGCCATTCGGACCAGTTTTTGGTGAGGAACAAATGTTTGTATGGGAGTAAGTACAATTAAATAACATAAATACCCAAAAAATTGAGTTAAAGACGGACCTCGCTGGCAGTAGCCGAAAACGTTCCATACTGATTAACATTGAATCATGACGTCACAGCGTACTATTTGTAATAATCGTTATATGGAAAATCAAGTAAATTGCTGTTTCGGTTGCGAAATACTGCGTTTAGGACCATAGTTGTCGTACAAATTTGTTTCTATAAAAGCGTAAGGATTCTATTGGTAGCTTTAAATTTACTTTTGGACAATAAAAAAAATGCATATTTTTTTGTAAACTTTCAAGGTCCATATCTTTTTATGATTTGAATTATATTTCGTAATTTATACTTAATTACATTTATTTTAAGGTTTACTAGCAATTTAGCAACACTGCGCTATCAATTTTAACATGAGGAAACAACCCAATTGGGATGACAATTCAATATTATGGTACCATCGAGCTGATCTGACGATAGAGTCAAAAGGTGGCCATGGGAATTCAGGACTTAACCGACGCAACCCCGTTGAGTTCGGGCTCGTTAGAATCGTCTCAATGAGTAGTTGTGACTGTGTCTGGGAAAAGGGAACACTTTAGCGGTATTGAGTTATTAATATCTCCTAAAACTAGGTAAAATTAGCTATTCAGTGAAAAAATAATAATTTTCCTAGGTGCAATCATTATTTTTCTATAAATTTTTAAACATGGAGTAGGCAAAATGCACGAATTGAAAAATATATGATTTTAAAGTTTATGCTCGTGAAAAATACACTTCTACTAGGAACTTATGGAATTATTGGTACCAAGTTAATATACTATCATCAAAGATTTATGATATTTAAGGTATTAATAACCGATTAGTATTAAAACCCATTCTACGTAATTTTCGACTAATTTAATTTTTTTTTTTTTTTTTTTTTAAAGAAGAACTTTATTCTCATAAGAATACATGGGAAAATGCATATAACTCGGAAACTAAATTCCTCAAAGTGGTCCCTTTTACTAGACACAGTCGCAGTTGATGGCGGTATACAGAAAAGTACAGTCGGCATTTAAAGCTTGTACCAAAAATGATTTTTTTGACAAACTTATTTTTAGAGAAGTAAACAGTTTGCCTCAGGTCTGTAATGTAGTTGTTATATGGATTGTTTCTCACCAGGTTCGCGCTATCTACGGCGACCACTTTCCCATAGAGGTCCGCCATTGCCTGGCGCCATGGATCGAGAGCAAGATATGGTAAGTGTTCAAATCTCACTTGCTTCATTTCCGGTTCGTACCTACTGTCGTAAATTTTGGCACCAGTATTTGTGGGATTCAATTAGCAGCTACGCGCAACTACGCTCCCTACTGGTGATCACGGAAGACCAGCGTCGGGTACTCTAGTAGCACCCGGCATTATGCTGAGTGTTCACCTTTTTAGGGTTCCGTAGCCAAAATGGCAAAAACGGAACCCTTATAGTTTCGTCATGTCCGTCTGTCCGTCTGTCCGTATGTCACAGGCATTTTACTCGAAAACTATAAAGTGTATTTGAATAAAATTTTGAGGATAGGTGTATTTTGTTAGCCGCTACATAGTTTTGTAATTAAAACGACAAAAAAAATTTTTTAGGGGTGCACTCCATACATAAAACCAAGTCAAAAAAAAAACATTGTGACCCCCCCATCTGGCACATCAATCGATAGGCCTTTCAAAAAAAATATAAGGTTTCTTAGCATTTTTTTTTATGTGAATAGAGTCGGAGATAATCGCTCCGAAAGTCACTAAAATTTTGTCCCCCCCCTCTAATTTTTGAACGGTGTATTTTTTAAATATGGAAAAATTCATAGACATATAGGGCTTATTAATTTCATTCACCGAAAATTGTTTTGAACAAAATCGGTTCACAGGTTTTCGAGATATTGCTGAAAAACTGCCTTCCTCAAAGAAAAGGACGTAAGTGCCGTAAAAATTCTGTGAAGATACGACCTTTTTAATAGGCACGGAACCCATCGTTTTGCGTGGTCCGACACGCACTTGGCCGGTTTTTTGATAAACTAACTGGCGGACTAAATATAGTTTTTTAGGAAAGTAGCCAATTGAGGAAGACATTTTTTAATGGTATTGTAAGGGTGATTTTACACGATTATCTCGAGCAGAAACCACAGACTACTCTGACTACTAAGAAGATACTGCGTGCAGAAACACAGAAACGTCAAATGTTGTTTACAACGAAAAGTTGTTTTTGCATTTGCTATACTGACGTCACTCACAAGGCAAAATGGCGGTCGGCGTTTTCGGTCACGTGACATACGGATAATCTTATTTTTTTATTAACCCCCGACGCAAATAGAGGGGGTGTTATAAGTTTAACGTGTCTGTGTATCTGTCTGTGGTATCGTAGCTCCCAAATGGATCCGATTTGAATGTTTTTTTTTTGTGTCATAGATAATTTTAACCCGAGTGTTCTTAAAATCGGTTCAGCCATACAAATTGTAACTAAACTCAAACGCGTTCGAAAACGTATATCTGTCGATAATAGTATATTGTTTAACGAGGGGCGTAAGTGGAATATTGCTGACGAGAGTCTTTTGATGACTCGAGTTTGCAATATTCTTACGCCCGTGTTATACACAATGTTTTTCATCACATTTGCGAGGAAATAAAATAACGACAAAAGACAGAAAAATTCACACAGCCACACCAATCAAAAATTGACAACTTCACTTCCCGATCAGTGCTAGTAGAGTGCGCAGCTTCAATATTTCAACCAATCACAGAGCAGTATTCTTGCGGCGCTTGGCCAACTAGATTTTTTTTTCAACCAATCACAGAGCCACTAGATTTGCTTAAGCCAATCAGATGTGGCTCATTACTCCCTAGGGAATACAAACTCGCCATAACTCCATGGCATGGAATAACACCATTTACGAGCAAGTTTGATGAAAAATAACAAGGGTGTGTGTTCGGCAGGACGGCCGAGCCGGAGGAACAGCAACGCTTCTTCGTGGAGGAGCTGGTGCAGGAGATAAAGACGACCGCCGAGCTCATGCTGTCTCCAGACATGTTCGTCACCAAGATGAAGCTGATCGAGGCAGCCAAGGCCTTCCATGCGCAGTACAGGTACAAATCCTTTTATATAATAAAAATGTTTGTACGAATCGGTTCATAAATAACGCAGTTCTGAGGTCTCAAACATAAAAAAAAATACAACCGAATTGAGAACCTCCTGTGGTGTATACTAGATATAGATATGTACGTAGCTTACAAGACGCTTATATACAGGGTGGAAAAAATTTAAGGGCCCTGGGAGGGAACTACCTTAAATCCTTTAGGTAGCTCATTTTACTGAAAAGAAACATTCCTTAATTTTTTTAAAGAAACAAAACTGCATTTAAAGATCTTCTAAAATTCGCTTGTCTCACCCGGGAATCCAACCAACTAAAAATTAAAAAATAAACCCTCGCTATTTTATTATACGAATCGGTAGGATTATTGTTCAGGATAAAAAAATAACGTTGAGGGATATTAAGAAGAGAAAAGAATCTTAATAATTTGTGTATCCGGAACGAGGGGGGGGGGGGGTCATTTTTAGCAACTTATCAGTTAAATTATAACGATTATTTTCTCTTCTTAATATCCATCTACGTTAAAATAAATATTTGTGTTCTTCGTATTGATGATAAAATAAAATAAATATTAGTTTTCAGTTTTTTTTTCAAAGACCAATGTTTATTAGACAAATTTTGTCATGAAGCATTATCCTACCGATTCATATAATAAAATAGCGAGGGTTTTTTTTTTTCAATTTTTAGTTGGTTCGATTCCCGGGTCAGACAAGCAAATTTTAGAAGATCTTTGAATGCAGTTTTGTTTCTTTAAAAAAATGAAGGAATGTTTCCTTTCAGTAAAATGAGCTAACTAAAGGATTTAAGGTAGTTCCCCTCCAGGGCCCTTAATTTTTTTCCACCCTGTATAGAACTACTACACATGTATAAGAGCAGTAATAAAGCATCGTTTGTCTTGAGCACTCGTTTCAACTCATCTCCGACTCCGCACCTTACATGGCGACCTTGCCTTACACGGTGCCGCGCGTGCCGTCGTCAGTGAGTGTAATTGAAGAATATGCTAATTATTTCAAGTCCTTTTTTTGAAGTCGGTTAAAAACGGTTGAACATGTCAAGAGAACCTTAATGGGATTAAACCTATAACTTCGCAGTTTTTAAAAGTTGCCCAGCGACGTATCGTAGTGATAGAAAAAAAGTAGATTCACCCACCTGTTTTTGGAGAGGAAAAATGTTTGTATGGGAGCAACTACAATTAAAAAACATAAATACCCAAAAAATTGAGTTAAAGACGGACCTCGCTGGCGGCAGCCGAAAACGTTTCATACTGATTAACATTGAATTGTGACGTCACATGGTGATATTTGTACTAATCGTTGTATTGAAAATCAAGTAAATTGGTGTTTCAGTCGTGAAATACCGCGTTTAGGACCATAGTTGTCATACAATTTTGTTTCTATAAAAGCATAAGGATTCTATTGGTAGCTTTAAATTTACTTTTGGAGAATAAAAAAAAATGAATATTTATTCTAAACTTTCAAGGTCTATATCTTTTTATAATTTTCATTATATTTCTTAATTTATACTTAATTACATTTATTTCATGGTTTACTATCAATTTAGCAACACTGCGTTATCAATTTTAACATGTGGAAACTACCCTATTAGCGTGGAAAGACAAGGAGTTGACCTGGTAAAGGTCGCGGGTGGCGCAGGACCGGTCATTGTGGCACTCTTTGGGGAGGCCTATGTCCAGCAGCGGACGTCTTTCGGCTGATATAATGATGATGATGACAAGGATTGGGGGGCGCTTACGTGAATGGACATTTTTATATACGTATTTACCAGCTGTACCTTGTATTGCAAACGCGGAGCCTCGGAATTAAATACAGTGTGTATTTTTAATATTACCTGTAGCGAGGGTGCGTGCGGGGTGAAGGAAAAAGCGTATATCCAGCAAGGCGTGTATTAAATTTACACGAAAACTACAGCGTAGACGGTATAAGAGAGGGCAAGCGTCGTGTTCCACAGCCAGTAGGTAAGGAGTTAAGGTACTGGCGCGGATGCACGATAGAGGACTATAGCTAGGCATGAGCACGTAGTTCCAGCAAGGGAAGCAGGGGGCTATACCTAGGAATAATCGGTTCCCTAAGATTCGATACATAACAAATTACAGTCGGCGAACCTAACCAAATCAGGAAAAATCTTAACAGCGCGTTGCAGCTTGGGTGACAGCGACATCTTCTGGTGGATTCGGTACTATTTTAGTACAGGCGCTCGTCGAGGGGGGTCGCTAGGTGTATCGGTTTCCCCTGTGGTTAGTGCCTCTATTCACTACTGGATGGTGGCAGCAGTACTGTTATTCCCATTGGTTTAGTTCATCTATTTGTCACTGGATGGCGTCAGCGGTACTGTATTTCCAGGTCTGGAAGGTGGAATTGCTGACATATTGTTACATACCTCAAATTGTAACCAGAAGTAGATGTTAGGGCTATGAACATATTGCAAGAAATTTCTCTTAACTACCAACTTTTTTTGTCTATACAAAATAATTCAGCACGCAATGGATCACTATTTTGTCTTACTGACGCGACTTCACAACTGTCACATGTGACCCGCTTCTTCCATGAGTCAAATGTGTGTACGCAATACATTGCTGCTCGATAAATTTTCAAAAATTAATTACGCTTCGGTAGTTAAGATTAAATTATTTTACAGTACACATGGTGTTACTTTCCAGCACTAGTGCGGAAATGAGCACTTTCCGTGCATATGTTGAAACTTTAAAGAGCCATATGTACTGTAAAACGTTGTACGATACACGTGCGAATAGGTAATTCGTAACTCGTGTCGATTTAAAACACTCCCTTCGGTCGTGTTTTAATATATCGCCACTCGATGCGAATTTCCTATTTTCTGCACTTGTATCGTAAATAACTATTTTTCTTGCAATATCGGTTCACAGCGCTAATACCTACCTCTGGTTACAATTTGTGGTAATATTAAAAATACACGCAGTATAGTCTATATCGATCCCAAAGATCCATTCTATATGCTCGTGAAAGATTTTTTGAAATCGGATGCGTAGTTTTATAAAAACAACCATACAATGCGAACTCCCTACAAATTTCTACCCTAACTCGTGCCCAAAACCCGGTATGCGCATGTGCGAACTAAACCGCTGCTTGGCATCCTTTTGACACCCCGCCCCCGCGTCCGCATACGTCCGCATAATGGCAATGTGCATCCTTTTTGGGGACCACTTTTCGGCGCTGGTTAGACTTCTATGGTTTTTTTTCTATCGCTGACTTTACGTCTATATAATACTAGCTTCTGCCCGCGACTTGGTCCGCGTTAGCTCCATACAAAATTTCGCCTCCATTTCGCCCCCTTAGGGAATGAAATCCTGGCTATACACTACATGTATGGGTCGTTCTTCTTTTCGACCGACAATAGCCTGTCCTTCGTCTTACTACGGCATCTCATTTGAGTAATGATTTTACGGTTTTATAATGTTCGAAAATGAACGTCCATATTATTTTATTAATTAGTATTATTTAATATTTTAGTTTCTCTAACTAGCATTTTTTTAAAACGTATTTTTATCGTAGAAGTCCGTGACAGAGTGGTAAACCAAAATGTAGTCCCCACTGAAAGAGTCCACTTTGTCACATGTTTTTTTTAAAAACCAACCGTAAACAAATATGTATATTGGCCGGAAAGGAAACTTTAATTAGTGTTAATGAAGAAAACAATGCATTTTTTTTAAATCGAACTTCAAAATCACAATTTTCGATAGTTCAAAAACCAAAAAAAAGGAAAACCTCGGTTCATTGTCGGTAAAAAAGAAGAACGACACCAATATTCGTCTTAATCCGTTTAGCCGTTTTTACGTGATTGAGTAACAAACATCTAAACTTTCTCATTTATAATATTAGTAGAATTAGTATGTATTGTTATAGGCATAAGGTTGAATATTTTATGAAATGAAATGAAATTTATTGCCAAAAAAACGTAACTTAAACAATCCCTTAAAATTAAAACTTAAAATACTAAATTGTGCTTGGCAATGGGTTCTCGTCTCAGCATATGCAAAGCTTGAAGCCTTGCGCTGGTTTTCAGTCGAGTCCCTTCGACAGAGGGTTGGTCGTAACACTATGATCCTAAGTAATATTTGATTGACCTACGAATTTTATAATTACATTATGATATTCTTGTTAAATATTTAGATGTATAAAAATACTACAAAAGAAAATACAAATACAAATGGGTCGTTCTTCTTTTCGACCGACAATAGCCTGTCCTTCGTCTTATTACGGCATCTCATTTGAGTAATGATGTTTACGGTTTTATAATGTTCGAATGAACGTCCATATTATTTTATTAATAAGTGATATTTAATATTTCACTTTCTCTAACCAGCATTTTTTTAAATGTTTTTTTTTTTCGTAGAATGCCGTGACAGAGTGGTAAACCAAAATGTTGTCCCCACTGAAAGAGTCCACTTTGTCACATGTTTTTTGTTAGAAACCAACCGTAAATAAATATTTATATTGGCCAGAAAGGAAACTTTAATTAGTTCTAATGAAGAAACCTATGCATTTTTTTAAAAATCGCACTTCAAAACCACAATTTTCGATAGTTCAAAAACCAAAAAAACAGAAAAACCTCGGTTCATTGTCGGTAAAAAAGAAGAACGACCCAAATAAACGTCTTGAGTCTGGTCCATCTATATTTTCCCTACGTATATATTACAATTGTATGTGTGTGTTGCTGTTTTGTGTGTCGTGTTGCGTGGGTTTTAAATTTGCTTTTGCAATTCGAGGAAGTGAGCTCGCAATATTTTTTTAAATTTAAGGTAGCACATAGGTTGCCTTAAAGGCGGCGGCAGGTCATTCCAAATTTTAGTTGCGGCAAATTTAAAACCCCCTCTGTAGAGTGCTGTGTTGTGTTGCGGAACATCAAGTTTAAATGCCCTGTGGCTTCTCAGTGGTCTTTTGTGTGCGGATTTGATCGGCTTCAGCTCATCAAACAAGTACCGCGGCGTTTCAAACTCTATAACTCTGCGTACGGTATTCGCAAGGTGTATCTGTCTACGGCTGGACATATTTAATATTCCTCTGGCATTAAGGTGTGGCGTAATATAGTCTCGCTTCGGTATGTCGTAGCAGAATCGAGTACATGCATTATGACAGACTTCACTCATAAACTCCCGATTCGTTTGTTATCTCCAAGATGTTCTGTTTATAACTTTCAGCCCCGTTCATCGTTATCACAATAAAAACCCAGCGTTGTTTTTATTTTGTTCCTCTAATAATATACATAACATCCAGTACGTATGACGCATGCTAATTTGGACAGGGTTTTACCGCACTTGATCTTATAAAGGAGGGTCATACGGAGGTCCTAGTTTAGTCTCGGAGTCACCAGTGAACGGAATAGTGTTCTAGTTAATATCTAGACACACGGCAGTGTGTCCGCCAAGTTCGAGCAAAAAAAATACATATTAACGGTCACCAGTGAAGTGTATTGAAATTCGGGTGTATTGCTTAAATATATATCATATAATATAGTGTTAAATTAATCGTGATAATCAAGGTATTGTGTCATCTTAGTGATATTTTTAGGGTTTCGTAGCCAAAATGGCAAAAACGGAACCCTTATAGTTTCGTCATGTCCGTATGTCACAGGCATTTTACTCGAAAACTATAAGGTGTATTTGAATAAAATTTTGAGGATAGGTGTATTTTGTTAGCCGCTACATAGTTTTGTAATTGAAATGACAAAAAAAAAATTAGGGGTGCACTCCATACATAAAACTAAAAGTCAAAAAAAATTTTTTCATTGTCACCCCCCGTGTGGCAATCAATCGATAGGCCTTTCAAAATAAATATAAGGTTTCATAGCATTTTTTTTAAATTGTGAATAGGGTCGGAGATAATCGCTCCGAAAGTCACTAAAATTCTGTCCCCCCCCCTCTAATCTTGAACGGTGTATTATAAATATGGAAAAATTCATGGACATAGGGCTTATTAATTTGATTCACCGAAAATTGTTTTGAACAAGATCGGTTCAGAGGTTTTCGAGATATTGCTGAAAAACTGCCTTCCTCAAAGAAAAGGACCTAAGTGCCGTAAAATTTCTGTGACGATACGACCTTTTTAATAGGCACGGAACCCTTCGTTTTGCGTGGTCCGACACGCACTTGGCCGGTTTTTTTTAATAGCCTATTTTGTGTCCCACTGCTGGGCGGAGGCCCCCCCTCTTTTCCGCCACTCGTCTCGCTCCTGTGCTGATGTTCGCCAATCTGTAAAAAACGTATCAAGGTCGTCCCGCCATCTCCTTTCCGGTCTGCCTCTACCTCGGAAGCCATCTTGTGGGGTCGATTCGATGGCTAATTTGGCCCATCGCTCCACGTGCATCCGACAGACATGTCCAGCCCAGTTCCACATATAGTCCAGGCAATGAACTGACAACTTGTATGGAAAAAATGACATATTTGGAAATAATTTATAATAGCTAATTTTTTTAATGTAACGGATATATTATCAATTAAATTGTTACCTAGAGGCAAAATCCAACAAAAAATCAGACATCAAAAAAATCAATATTCAATTAGCTCCTAAAAAGTCCGGATAAATATAAATATTTTTTTTTATCTTTATTTAGGTTCATTTACATTTACTTTACAATATTCAATATAAATAAAATAAAAAAGACAATGAATGTTTAATTTATATCTATATAATTACTTCCGGGTGGAAAGTTTGGTGGATTCTTGAATAAAGCATCTCAGAATAATGTTTTAAAATGAAATAAACAAAAAAAACGCTATTATAAATTAATGTTTTTCGAAACCGTATTTTGCCTCGGCTATTAAGCTTCGCGGACTTGGCACCCACATATATGATGCCCGTTTTGGTACGCAGCTCCGTGTTCCTGAACCGATCGATCCTACTAACTCCGAGTGTGCTGTGTTCCATTGCTCGCTGGCAAACCTTGAGTCGGGACTTTTGGGCTTCTGTTAGTGACCAAGTTTGGGCGCCTTAGGTTAGGATAGGCAGGATACACATATCGAAGAGCTTGCGCTTTTTTATTGTAGTTTTTTATAGTTTTATAAATTTGTTTATTATAGTTTTATACAGGGTGATTACGGGGTCGTGGAGCAAGAAAGAAGCATTTAACTTACTTTCTCCTAAGGATCACGATAGGTTAGGACTAACAGTACACCAGCGATTTATTTTAGTCACCAAAAAAAACTGCGATAATTCGAGATCATGGTCACCCTACTATTTCCCAAGAAAACTTATGTCAAGTGCATGGACTTAACAATAGTTGCAGTAAGGTTGTTAAAAAAGTGTAATTAAAAGTAGGGTGACCACGCATTTCGAGTCAATAATATTTTTTATATAAAAATACGTAAATAACGAATCATCTTTGTTTCAATTAAAATAAATACAGGTAGCATCGCAATCATTTACTGAGTCAGAAAAAAATGGTTGGGATCACGACCCCGAAATCACCCTGTAGATAAATAAATATTAAATAAACATTAAGGGATTTAGGACTTCATAAGTTGCTATTTCAACGGAATCATATCAGACTCGGTGACGTACTTTTACAGTTTTAAGTACGAGTTCCATAAGTCATCTGTGGTCTTCATCATCAGTTCCACTTCACCAAATTTGTGATTTCCGGGTGTAAATACACTAGTTATAATAGAAAATACCGAAATGACTACACGCGTGCCTTCTAAATTTGAGGAGTTCCCTCAATTCTTCATTGTTCCCATCATCCAACTGAAGTTTTGATAACAATGGGACCAAACTGGAAGCCTATACTTAAAAAAAAAAAGAATTGTACGAATCGGTTCATAAATGACGGAGTTCTGAGGTAACAAAATAATAAAATAAAAAACCGGCCAAGTGCGAGTCGGACTCGCGCACGAAGGGTTCCGTACCATTATCTATAAAAACGGCAAAAAAATCATGTCTGTTGTATGGGAGCCCCAGTCCGACTCGCACTTGGCCGGTTTTTTAGTATTTGTTGTTATAGCGGCAACAGAAATACATAATCTGTGAAAATTTCAACTCTCTAGCTATCACGGTTCTTGAGATACAGCCTAGTGACAGACAGACGTACGGACGGACGGACGGACGGACAGCGAAGTCTTAGTAATAGGGTCCCGTTTTTACCCGTTGGGTACGGATCCCTAAAAATACAACCGAATTGAGAACCTCCTTTTTTTGAAGTCGGTCAAAAATGGGGCCGATATTCTGGTTATGTAGACGGCACTAACCGCTATGGCTTTATGTTTTGGGGTAATGTGTCGTGTTTTTTTTCTACAGTCACGCTCCTCACGAACTATACGCGTACATCCGGCGTTGCCTGGCTTTGGAAATGGAGGTTATCCAGACAGCCACCCAGTATGTAGCCCAGCCGCACACTGAAAGGAAATACAGTGAGGTAGGTGTCAAGTATTATTTTTTTTAGTACTGTCCCGCGGCTCTGAACGCGTTTTACAAAGACTCCGCCTCGTGTAAAAAAAAAACTTACTGACTGACAATGTCGCAAACTTACAAACTTTACCCCTTATAGAGTGACGTACCTACCTAGATTATAATATTTGTAAAAAAACAGATGGATTTTTCGAAAAACCTTTTGTAGGTGATGGACGGGTGGATACGTTTTTTTGTGATCGTAAGAGGTTCCCGTAGCCTATGGACGCCTTCAACTCCATTGGGCTCAGGTGCGCGTTGCCAACCCTGAAGAAATAAAATGGTGACAATTAGACGTTCCCTTTTCTAATAAAACTGGCTGCCCGCGCGGCTTCGCCCGCGTATTCCAAAGAACGCAGGCAAACCTGCGGGATAAAATAAAACTGAACTATCCAGAAAATCCATACTACGATTTTTTTTAATAGGATATGAGATAATGTTGTTCCGGAGATTACCCAAAACATACAAACTTACAAAGCCACAGACTTTTCCTCTTTATAACATTAGTATAGATAAAATTATTGTCCAACAGCTGCTGACAGACCTGCAAACGGTCCGCCAGAAGGTGACGATGGTCAGCGAGGAGATCCGCTCGCTGACGTCGCACAACGAGTCCTTCTCCATCCAGTACCACGAGTGCCTCAAGAACAAAGGTCAGTTACTTAGAACAACGGTACGTTACTTAGAACAACGGTCAGTTACTTAGAACAACGGTCCGTTACTCAGAACAACGGTCAGTTACTTAGAACAACGGTCAGTTAGTCTTAGAATAGATTTGGGCTGCTGACAGATTTGCAGACGGTTCGCCAGAAGGTGACGATGGTCAGCGAGGAGATCCGCTCGCTGACGTCGCACAACGAGTCCTTCTCCATCCAGTACCACGAGTGCCTCAAGAACAAAGGTCAGTTACTTAGAACAACGGTACGTTACTCAGAACAACGGTCAGTTACTTAGAACAACGGTCAGTTACTTCTAACAACGGTCAGTTACTCTTAGAATAGAGTTGGGCTGCTGACAGATTTGCAGACGGTCCGCCAGAAGGTGACGATGGTCAGCGAGGAGATCCGCTCGCTGCAGTCGCACAACGAGTCCTTCTCCATCCAGTACCACGAGTGCCTCAAGAACAAAGGTCAGTTACTTAGAACAACGGTACGTTACTTAGCACAACGGTCAGTTACTTCTAACAACGGTCAGTTACTCTTAGAATAGAGTTGGGCTGCTGACACATTTGCAGACGGTCCGCCAGAAGGTGACGATGGTCAGCGAGGAGATCCGCTCGCTGCAGTCGCACAACGAGTCCTTCTCCATCCAGTACCACGAGTGCCTCAAGAACAAAGGTCAGTTACTTAGAACAACGGTCCGTTACTCAGAACAACGGTCAGTTACTTAGAACAACGGTCAGTTACTTCTAACAACGGTCAGTTACTCTTAGAATAGAGTTGGGCTGCTGACAGATTTGCAGACGGTCCGCCAGAAGGTGACGATGGTCAGCGAGGAGATCCGCTCGCTGCAGTCGCACAACGAGTCCTTCTCCATCCAGTACCACGAGTGCCTCAAGAACAAAGGTCAGTTACTTAGAACAACGGTCCGTTACTCAGAACAACGGTCAGTTACTTAGAACAACAGTCCGTTACTCAGAACAACGGTCAGTTACTTAGAACAACGGTCAGTTACTCTTAGAATAGATTTGGGCTGCTGACAGATTTGCAGACGGTTCGCCAGAAGGTGACGATGGTCAGTGAGGAGATCCGCTCGCTGCAGTCGCACAACGAGTCCTTCTCCATCCAGTACCACGAGTGCCTCAAGAACAAAGGTCAGTTACTTAGAACAACGGTACGTTACTTAGCACAACGGTCAGTTACTTAGAACAACGGTCAGTTACTCTTAGAATAGATTTGGGCTGCTGACAGATTTGCAGACGGTTCGCCAGAAGGTGACGATGGTCAGCGCAGAGATCCGCTCGCTGCAGTCGCACAACGAGTCCTTCTCCATCCAGTACCACGAGTGCCTCAAGAACAAAGGTCAGTTACTTAGAACAACGGTACGTTACTTAGCACAACGGTCAGTTACTTAGAACAACGGTCAGTTACTCTTAGAATAGATTTGGGCTGCTGACAGATTTGCAGACGGTTCGCCAGAAGGTGACGATGGTCAGCGCAGAGATCCGCTCGCTGCAGTCGCACAACGAGTCCTTCTCCATCCAGTACCACGAGTGCCTCAAGAACAAAGGTCAGTTACTTAGAACAACGGTCAGTTAGTTACTCTTGTCTTTGGTTACCGCGATATTAAATTTATGTTTTGAGCTTTTCATTTCATTGCATATGTTTGAGAAAAGAGTGTTTGTATTGTAAAAGTGGATTCACCGTAGTATATGTTCCAGGTCACATCCAGTACTTGCAGAGTTCTGGGCAGCTGACGAACGAGCGCCGGGAGCTGGAGGCGTGTCTGCGCAGCCAGATTGAAGAGATGGAGAGGAAACTTAATGCCCTCGTAAGTTCTCTGGTTAGCTTAGTGGGTAGTGACGCTGCCTACGGAGCTGAAGAATCTGGTTTCGAATCCCGGTGAGGGTAAATATTTGTGTGATGAGAATGAACATTTGTTTCTGAGTCTCGGATGTTTTCTATGTATTTAAGTAAATCATATACAATACAATACAAATACTCTTTATTGCACACCTCACACAAACAAAGCAGTTACAGAGAGAAACAATACAATAACATGTAGGTAGAGGTAGACAAAAGGCGGTCTTGTCGCTGAAGAGCGATCTCTCCCAGACAACCTTTAAGTATCGGAGAAAGAGATAAAACTAGATTATGCAGTAGGTGGTGCAGAGATTATTATTAACAAAAAATCAAAATATTTATAAAAATAAACGTACATAAATAGCTCCATATATAAACATACATACACAATCATACATATATACAAATAACTCAAATACAAATATATGATACATAAACAGTCAGCCAAAAAATACAATCAGGGTTAGGGGAGAGACAAATAATGTTATTTAAGAAGGGATTTGAGGTTGCCGATAGATTTTGCTTGTCTGATGTCAAGAGGGAGAGAGTTCCACAGTCGGATAGAATCAATAGTGAACGAACTATTGTAAAATTTGGTAGATGACGAAGGCACAGTTAATAGGAAATTGTTAGAAGTTCTAACAGAATTTACAAAACTAAAACGTATACATACAAGTACATGTAAGTATATATATATATATTACATACATACATACATACATATAATCACGCTTCTTTCCCAGAGGGGTAGGCAGAGATCACGGATCTCCATTTGCTACGATCCTGACAAACCACTTTCGCTTCACTCACCTTCATAACATTTCTCATACATGCTCGACGGTTTAGGGTACTTTTGACCTGGCCTTTTTGTAACATTTCTCCAATTTGATCGGAGAAAGTTCGCCTAGGTTTTCCCCTTCCAACTTGCCCTTCCACTCCTTTTACATACACTCTCTTCGTTAATCTTCTCTCATCCATCCTCTCTACATGCCCAAACCACCTTAACATACCCTTCTCAATTTTCGTGACTATATCTCCATCCATTCCACACTATACAGGGTGGCACATTTAGATTTAGATCGGTCAGTATGGAAAAGTCTGAAACTATAAGACATACGAAGATCTCTTCTTAGGAACCATGTCATCGATTTTAGTAACAAGAAAAACTGCATTCATACATTCAAAAAAAAAACTTGTACTCAACTCAGGAATCGAACCCGGACGTTTTGAAAAATAAAACTAACACTATTTCTATTTAGATATCGATTGTGTAGGTCTTAAGCAGTAAATGTTACTTTGAAACATGACGTCTAATATGAATAAAATGCATTGTTTTCATATCCTATATAATTTATTTTAGTAAGTTTTCGAAACGATCACCATTTTTTTCAATACAAAATTCAACTCGTTTTTTTTAATGTATGAATGCAGTTTTTCTTGTTACTAAAATCGATGACATGGGGCCTAAGAAGAGATCTTCGCATGTCTTATAGTTTCAAACTTACCCATACTGACCGATCTAAATGTGCCACCCTGTATATTAATATAAAGATTCTAGATTCTAGACTTTAGGTTAAGTAAGTTTCTATATCATAATGTACCTACAACCTAAATTACTAAAGTAAGATAAATTAAAACTAAGTTAAATCTATCTAATCTTTTTATTTCAATAAATTTTGTTAAAAAAAAAAAAATACTAAGTCAATAATTGATATATGTAACGTGATGCGCAGTATAGCTGTATGTGTGTGTGTGTGTGCAGGTGGCCCAGATCAAGCAGGCGCAGATGGAGCTGGTGGACCACATCAAGGAGAACATCGCCACGCTGCGGCAGCTGCAGAGCATCGTGCTGGACGACGAGCTCATCAGGTATACATACTGATTAGTCCAGGCAATGAACTGACAACTTGTATGGAAAAAATGGCATATTTGGAAATAATTTATAATAGCTAATTTTTTTAATGTAACGGATATATTATCAATTAAATTGTTACCTAGAGGCAAAATCCAACAAAAAATCAGACATCAAAAAAATCAATATTTAATTAGCTCCTAAAAAGTCCGGATAAATATTAATATTTTTTTTTATCTTTATTTAGGTTCATTTACATTTGCTTTACAATATTCAATATAAATAAAATAAAAAAGACAATGAATGTTTAATTTAAATCTATATAATTACTTCCGGGTGGAAAGTTTGGTGGATTCTTGAATAAAGCATCTTAGAATAATGTTTTAAAATGAAATAAACAAAAAAAAACGCTATTATAAATTAATGTTTTTCGAAACCGTATTTTGCCTCGGCTAGATGTGCCGTGGGAATATTCCCGGCAACGGGAATATTCCCATGTGCCCGGGTATATTCCCGAAACAGGGGAATATTGGAATGCATATAGGTAGGTCCACCAAAAATTTTATTTAAGTACAAGGAAGAGTAAAATGACTTTCGCTAAGTATACACGTTTTACAAATACATCTATAGTGATATACATTAAAATTTTAGCTTTTATATCGATCACAACATCGTTCCTCCTATTCGTGATGCATTTTATGTGCAATACTTGTTTACCTGTTATTGACGCGTTTATGTTGTTTCGACTAGAGGTATATTCCCCGCCACTATGGGAATATTCCCATTAAGGATGGGAATATTCCTAGAAACATTGGGAATATTCCCGGGAACATAGGGAATTTACTTTCGCAGATGAGTTACACTATTTAAAGTCTCGGCAAACTGTGTAAAGGCTTAGGTTTTGATAGAATCGCCAATAACACAATATGTAGACATACACAATTTCAAAATTCCCCTATGTTCCCTTCTTGTGGTAATGTTCTCGGGAACGTTCCCGGGAATATTCCCGGGAACGGCACATTACTAGGTATACATCTTCAATAGGGAATATGCATGGGACTTCAATCTTGAATAAATTGCACTCAATCGATGCGGATATACGTAGAAAGAAATATATACTTAAAAAAAAAACTATTGTATTGTATCTCACGTTAAAAATCACTCATTTTTTTAAATAATTTTTCGATAAAATTACATAACAGTAAGACAGAATATCGAACTAGAAATGATATTTTGTATGACAAGTATAGACACGCAAATTTTAAGGAGATAATTACAAAAGAATGACTAACTCCATAGTAAACGCGCCGAGAATATGGATTGTGACGTCATAGTCTATGCCCCTTTAATATAGAGCATTATCAGTGGGTGCCGGCGCGTGCAGATTTCAAATGCCTATGACATCAGAAAAAATATCGTAAGAAAGTTTTAATGGTACAGTTGATATTCCTCTGGGTTATACTTTTGATTTTCGTAATAAAAAATAAAGATGCATATTCCCTATTCCTCAAGACTGAGGGTCGTGACCACAGAACACTAAATACTATAGAAAGGCGATGTGGGCGTGGCACGCGCGCCACTAGTCTGCGCATGCGCTGTTAGCTTCCGCGCCAACGTCACCTGCTCGGCGTGCAGTCGCGCACACAGTTGCAGGCGACGTGGAGGGGATGAGGCGACACCGCTCCTGATACAAACCGCGCTTGATACCCCTTCTATAGTATACAGGGTGGCTCATTCAAATCGGTCAGTATGGGAATGTCTGAAACTATAAGACATACGAAGATTTGTTCTTAGGAACCATGTCACCGATTTTGATAAAAAGAAAAACTGCATTCATACATTTGAAAAAAAACTGTACCCAGCTCGGGAATCGAACCCGGTTGTTTTGAAAAATAAACTTACACTTTTTCTATTTAAATATCGATTGTGTAGGTCTTAAGCTGTAAATGTCTCTAAGAAACATGATGTCTAAAATGAATAAAATGCATTGTTTTGACATACTTTAATTTATCATAGTAGGTGTTCGAAGTGACCACCGTTACAATATTCAACAAGGCATGTAAAATTGTCTCTATGGCTGTTTGTATGTACCTCTCTACTTGTTACATACACCTTATCATGTGGCATTAGCATTGCATTAAATCGATACTTAAATAGAAAAAGTGTAAGTTTATTTTTTCAAAACAACCGGGTTCGATTCCCGAGCTGGGTACAGTTTTTTTTCAAATGTATGAATGCAGTTTTTCTTTTTATCAAAATCGGTGACATGGTTCCTAAGAACAAATCTTCGTATGTCTTATAGTTTCAGACATTCCCATACTGACCGATTTGAATGAGCCACCCTGTATAGTGTTCTGTGATCGTGACCATGAGGAGCGCAATAATCTATTTATTCTACATTAAAAAAATTTTTTAAAACTAACTCACATGATACAATAGCCACTACCGGAAATAAAACTAGCTTCTGCCCTTCGTCCGCGTAGAATTCGTTAAATGCCTAGACTTGATAATTAAAAAAAAATTAGACTCGACAATCGGAATATCAATTAGAATTTTGGTCAAGAGCGAGTAGGATATTAGTTCTCCCATAAATTTTGAGACCCAGCGCCTGATGAAGGCAACGAGGAACAATATTTGATCTCCATACAAAGTTTCAACCCCCCACCAATACCTTTTATTTTACGGAACCCCATCATATATGATTACAAACAAAAACTTTTACGAGTGATATTTCAAAATTTTAAGGCGACGACCATATACGGTTAGCCTAATGCTGGAGGTCCTGGGTTCGAATCCCGGTAAGGGCAAATATTTGTGTGATGAGCATGGACATTTCTTCCTGAGTCTTGGATGTTTTCCATGTATTTAAGTATTTGTGACTGTGTCTAGCAAAAGGGACCACTTTGAGGATTTTAGTTTCCGAGTTATGTGCATTTTAAAAAAATAGTCGAAAATTACGTAGAATGGATTTTTAATGCTAATCGGTAATTAATACCTTAAATATCATGAAGCTTTGATGATAGTAGATTAACTTGGTACCAATCATTCCATAACTTCCTAGTAGAAGTGTATTTTTCACGAGCATAAACTTTTTTTTTTAATTCGTACGTTTTTTCTACTGCATGTTTAAAACTTTATAAAAAAATAATGATTGCACCTAGAAAAATGATTCTTTTTTCACTGAATAGCTAATTTTACCTAGTTTTAGGAGATGTTAATAACTCCATACCGCCAAAGTGGTCTTAAGTCACATTTAATTGTATCTATTAAATATATCGTCGTCTAGTACCCATAACACAAGCCTCATTGAGCTTACTATGGGACTAGGTCGATTTGTGTAAGATTGTCATCTAATATTTATTATTATTTAGACGGTCTTTTTTTTTGTAATTAGTTTTAAATTTTTCGTTTAGTTTTCAGCTTATTTTATCCTTAGTTATGTATACTCAATTCGTTTGTGTTGTATTATTTTGCGTAAATTGAAGAATAAATGTAACGTTATTATTTATTTATTTATATACTTGTGTTCTGAGTTTTGGTTTTTCTGGTCTGTGCAATATATTACTTCATTTCCTGAGAAAGATACGTAGCGGGCTGTAATCGTTTGTTTACGACCTTACAGGTGGAAACGCGAGCAGCAGCTAAGTGGCAACGGCGTGCCCATGCAGTCCAACCTGAACTCCATCCAGGAGTGGTGCGAGATGCTGGCTGATCTGATCTGGACCACGCGCCAGCAGGTATTATAATAATTAATCGGGTAAGCTCTGCCTCTCTGAAACGTCAAATGAATGTTAGCAGTACATTGCTGCTTGAGAAAATTTAAAAAATTAATAACTCTCCATTAGAAAAGGTAATTGTTATATTTTTTCGATAAAACGGTTCACAGCACTGAAAGCTATCGTTCCTTAAAATAAATGTTCTTATGACAGACACACACTGTGTAATTCTATTTAGTCCGCGGTTAGATTATCAAAAAAAAACACGTATTTGTTTGTTTGTCAATTAAACAAAAAAATATGAAGATATAGCTTGTTAAAGTTCCGCGTGACGTCACGTTATGCTAAAAAGTGTACCATAATGTGACGTCACGCGGAACTTTAACGGGCTGTATCTTCATATTTTTTTGTTAATTGATAAACAATGTATATTGAAAGCTTGAAGTGGTTGAACGTTTATAATATCAACATGCATGTAAACTGGAAAATTAAAAAAAAAACGGTTCGCAAACTGTATTGTGTGACATATGAAATGAAAGGGGTTGTTGTTAGCATGTCAGATATTTTTTTTTTATAATTTTAGCAAACACAGATTTGAAGTAATTTAGGAAAAAAGACGAAAATTGACCATAGATTAAAATTCTGAAAAAAATATGGAAAATAGTTCCTTGCCTGAAGATTACAGGAAAACCTATAAGAAGTTTGAGTATTCAAAAACACTCATGAAATTTAGATTATATACGGAACCCTCACCACGCGAGTTGAACTCGCACTTGTCCGGTTTTTTCTGAATAAAAAAAAAAACAATGTACTATTGTATATCTCCCAGGTGAACAATGCGACCCGCATCAACGGGAAGACCATCGTGCAGCTGCGCCAGCCGCACCTCGAGGAGATGCTGGACGACATGGGGAAACAGGTACACACACCTAGTTAGTTAGTTAGTTAGTTAGTTAGTTAGTTAGTTAGTTAGTTAGTTTTACTGGGCCAGTTCTCAGAGCTAAGAGGGTAGTGAAACAGTGGTTGTACACGCTATCTTACTCCGAGACTGAAGAAATCATTCAAAGATAAGTAAATTTAACCATAGAAATAATTTATAAATGCGGGCTCACGTACATCACACACGCACACACACGCTCACTGACACACACACACACACACTGACACACACACACACACACACACACACACACTCATACTGTCATTTGTTTTGTCTCAATAGTGTTTCCTTTTCTCTAGACTACATAATGTTAAGTGTTAGATGCGCTGATGTAGAATGAAGATGTAATACTCATTCTGCTATTGTTATTATTATTATTTTCTGTACTCGATATCTTACTGTAATTAATAATAAAGTACGATCCGATGTTAACCGCACTCGCAGTAGGCCAAGATACAGGCTCAGCCTAGTTTGGTCACTGACAGACAGCCTCGATTCATTGTAATATTTGTTTGTGTGAAATAAACTATTTTGTAATTTTGTAATTTGTAATTTTCCGCAAGTCGACATCCAAATGTGCCTATTTTGCGTGAAACGGCAGGGTGGCGCTACTCTAACCACCCCAGCTCCTCTAAAAGGTTTAAGAGTGCCTTGGTATTACTGACTGCGTTCCGTAGTGTGTCCGGAGACCCTAGGTGCTTTCTCCTGTATACTTCTACCTGCTTACAGTCCAGTAGAATGTGTTTAGTCGTTTCTTCTGCCTCCATGCACGCTCCGCACATGGGGCTGTCTGTGATACCTAAATTATAGAGGTGTCTGTTCAAGGTGTTGTGTCCGGTTATCATTCCTAGTATCTTGCGTAGTTGGTTTCTGTGCATCTTCAATAGTGCAGTTGTGAGTTTGTAGTCGCGCTTCGACAGAATCTCTTTGGTCTGTCTGCATGTGTCTATCTCCTCCCAGTATCTTTGGTGCAGGTCTTTGGTGGTACACACACCTATCGTTGTTGAATAACTTATGACGAACTCCACAGAACACTAAATACTATAGAAAGGCGATGTGGGCGTGGCACGCGCTTCAAGCATTCGCGCCAACGTCGCCTGATCGGCGTGCAGTCGCGCACACAGTTGTAGGCGACGCGGAGGGGATGAGGCGACACCGCTCCCGATACAAACCGCGCTTGATACCCCTTCTATAGTATTTAGTGTCCTGTGACGACCTCTATAGCCTGGTTGGGGTCACCCGCCTGCGAAGCCAGAGGTCCCGGGTTCGAATCCCGGTAAAGGCATTTTCACCTCGCTACCTCGGAAAGCCCTTTTTATTTATTCTTTAAAAACGACTGCATTTTAACCTCGAGATTTATGCAAAGGATATTTGAAATCCGAACATGTTATGAGTTACTTTTTTAAACAAAACGACGTGTAAAGGCCAGTCTGATTAAAAAAATCAGGTGGTGTTTTTTTTTTTTGACTTGAATACTTTTTTATTTTTTTTCCTTTTTTTTTCATATTTCTTATTCATTTATTTATTTATTGCGATCATGTTGCAGTGTTTTCCTCACTTTAGTGAGGTGAAAATATTTGTGTTGCACACGGGTGCAAAGTTGTATTTTACGTCTCGTGCATTGCAACACTCGCTACGCTCAGGATTCTATTTTTGAACTCCCAGGATTCTGTTTTAAAACCAGTCGCTTCGCTCGTGGTTCAACTATGGAATCCATTCGCTAGCTCGTGTTTCAATTCCACACTCGCGCATTTTTTTTATTATTTCTAGTGGCTGAATGGTTATCGGACCAAACATATCCGCGTTAATGCCTATTACACACGAACCTTTATTAAGAAAACAAATCTGTATGATTCAATGTGTTGATGAATAAATTAAAATGTTATCTATACGTAAGTCACCAGAGACCATAGACAATATTTAAAATCCTCTACATTTATTTCATTCATTATGCAAATTAAGATTCTTATTATCAGGTGATGTATAATGGCCCTAATAGGGTCTATTCAAACACTACACACGCGAAATAGGGACGACTTTCGTAAAAAAAAAAAATAAGTATGGAGGGTTGGAGGGAAAATTAATGTACTATAGTGAGTGGTGTATTGTTTTATTTCATTGCATATGTTTGAGAAAAGCACTATACATGCCTGGCCGTGAAAAGGCTTGCCGGCTTCGTATTACTATCCTATACCTACTCACCCGGCAAGCCCTTCTTTCCCGGCGTCTCATTCCGGCTGAGGCTAATATAGTGCTTTTGTCAAAAATGGGGGAATAATAAACTTTAAATATCATTACACAACTTGAAAATATTACTGATTTCCCGCCGTTTTTCTTTTTAAACCGAATCGCAAGTGTATTTTTCCACCGAAAAACGCAAACTATTTGAGACACATAGAAAAACGTCGCGTTAGCAACAGAAAAATACGAGTTGAGTTGGCTGAATACGACCTGTGCCGTCTTTTATATGCCGGTTTCAACTTTTTAAAAAGTTTGGTACTCGACAAATAAAGGAATTTATATGTAACATTCCAGGCGGCCTGCAATGTTTTTTATTTTTTAATTTTGATCTGACCTGAAACTATACACTACCTTCCAATATGTAGCGGCTAATGTATACTTTGCGGGCCATTTTGGAGAAATAGTACATTGTTTAACGAGGGCCGTAAGTGGAATATTGCTAACGAGAGTGTATCAGAAGCCCGACGCCGAAGGCGGAGGGCTTTTGATGACTCGAGTTTGCAATATTCTTACGCCCGTGTTATACACAATGTTTTTCATCACATTTGCGAGGAAATAAATAACAACAAAAGACAGAAAAATGTATGTTTCATACAGCAGCACCAATCAAAAATTGACAACTTCACTTCCAGATCAGTGCTAGTAGAGCGCGCAGTTCAATATTTCAACCAATCACAGAGCAGTATTCTTGCGGGGCGGGGCGTCGTGACCAACTAGATTTTTTTATTCAACCAATCACACAGCAACCAGATTTGCTTAAGCCAATCAGAGGGTTCTATTATTTAAAAAAAAAACCATAACGCCCATGGGCGTAATATAGCCCATTACAGCTCAGTACGCTTGCGTATAATAACACCATTTTCGAGCAAGTGTGATGAAAATATTATTATTGCATTTATTTGTATGATATTTATTTGCAGGTGACCAGTCTACTGTCAACGCTGGTGACTTCAACGTTTGTGATCGAGAAACAACCGCCGCAGGTCATGAAGACCAACACACGGTGAGACTCAACTCTTTAAAATCTGTAGAATATTACCGGTAAGCATGAAACATAAGTATCTACTTGCTACTAATAACCAGTGTTCGGAATTTTCACGGCAAAACAAAAGACTGTCGCAAATTTACTAGGGTAAGAAATATTTTTTTTCGATATCGATAGTAAAATAAATAATGGTCCACCAAAATTGAATATTGCATTTTTTTATTTTTAGATTAATATCGCACGTAGAGCAGTATATAGTAGATGTCACTTCATTCTGTACAAATTCAGGGTATTTGGTTAGACACGTTTTGAGCCAATCTTGCACTTTACTCATTTTTACTTTACTGAAAAAGTACAATACTAAAATATTACGTAACAAACGCGTCCGTTTTCAAGCGTTTTACAAATAATATCTAGACAGTTCTTATTTGAGCACTGTCATATCAATGAAGTGACGTTTAATGTCTCAATATAGAGTTTTTTCATTTTAAGTGTCTGTTATTGTCAATGAGGTGGTATAGTCGCTATATTTCATCTCTTTACTACTCAACTTCGGCAAAGGCAAAAGGACGGGTTATTCAATATTTTCATTAAAAACAAGATGTCGTTAAGGCTTAAATAATAACTTTTACACTGAATAATCTGTGAATTACTGTTTTTTTTGCATATTATTTTAAATTATAAAATATTCCATAGTAATTCTCGATATCGATGAAAAATTATTTCTTACCCTAGTAAATTTGCGACAGTCTTTTGTTTTGCCGTGAAAATTCCGAACACTGCTAATAACCATGGCTGTCTGGAACATAACCTAGATTATATTTCATTAATACCAATCGATCATACCTATAATACCAAGGCTATGGCGACTGGTAAACTATTTGTTCCTAGGATAAATAATTACTATGGGGACAGAACCCTCAAAAAGCGTATCCCATACCTACTCAATAGTTTGCCTGAAGCCATTAGATGTGAAAAAAAATAAGAATAAATTCAAGAGACTATTAAAAAAAGCATTACCTAGATCTACTCATATAATACCATGTAAGATTAGTATAACTGATTTATGGATAGTATATTACACTTTTATTTATGTTTATGTCTTACCTTGAGCCTGCCGATCCCACAGTCAAACTGTTACTACAGTTTTGTGGGACAATGTTTAATTTTAAGTATTAAGTAAATTGTTCTTAATAAATAAATAATAATAATAAAAAAACTCGTGTTATTGACCGATACTATATCATGAAACCAAACCAAAGTTATCAATTATTGCCTTACTGTGCTCGTGAGGTTTGCGGGTAAAGTAGATAAACAAAATAAATAAACGAATTTAGTAGTAAATGAATAGATTGAATTTCAATTCATATACATGTACATGAGGTTTGATTAACTCAAAGACACCTGAGTTTTCTGTGTATTTTTTTCTTTATAAAGTGTTATTTTTATTCTTTTTAGGATTCACTTTTACTGAATAGTTACCTATATCTACTAAATAAATAATTAATAATAATAATAAATATCGTGGGACAATTCACACCAATTGATCTAGTCCCAAACTAGGCAAAGCCTGTACTATGGGTGCTAGATAACGGATAAACATACTTATATAGATAAATGCATACTTAAATAGATATTAATCATCCAAGACTCGAGAGCAAACATTCGTATTCATCATACAAATATCTGCCCCGACCGGGGATCGAACCCGGGACCTCAAGCTTCATAGTCAGGTTCTCTAACCACTAGGCTATTCGGTCGTCAATGTGCTAATTCTGCATAAAGCGTTTCTATTATCCACTTAAATTGATTATTATCATTTGGTGTAGTTAGTTTTGTTTGAGATGACTGGTATCAAATAAAATGAATTCACCCGGAAAGCAAATTGAATGTTGAAATTGATAGATTCATATTCCACTGACAGTTTCACAATAAAGTCGGTCAACTCAAATAATCTGCACTGCATGTTGTTAATTCTCTGTAGCGTGCTTCCACAATGCTTATTTTAGGTAAATTGAATAATCTCTGTTTTTCTTTTTCTTATGTAATTAACGGATAACTGTTATTGGCCTCCTATTATGTAAGCAAACAAATGTACTGTATATTTACGGCTGTTGTTATCCTGAATAAATAATAAAAAAAACCGGCCAGGTGCGTGTCGGACCACGCAAAACGAAGGGTTCCGTGCCTATTAAAAAGGTCGTATCGTCACAGAAATTTTACGGCACTTACGTCCTTTTCTTTGAGGAAGGCAGTTTTTCAGCAATATCTCGAAAACCTCTGAACCGATCTTGTTCAAAACAATTTTCGGTGAATGTAATTAATAAGCCCTATGTCCATGAATTTTTCCATATTTTTAAAATACACCGTTCAAAAATTAGTGGGGGGGGGGGGGGGGGGGACAGAATTTTAGTGACTTTCGGGGCGATTATCTCCGACCCTATACACTTAATCAAAAAAAATGCTAAGAAACCTTATATTTATTTTGAAAGGCCTATCGATTGATGTGCCACACGGGGGGTCACAATGTTTTTTTTTTTTTTGACTTTTAGTTTTATATACATAAAACACCATAGTGCACCCCTGAAAATTTTTTTTTTTGTCATTTTAATTACAAAACTATGTAACGGCTAACAAAATACACCTATCCTCAAAATTTTATTCAAATACACCTTATAGTTTTCGAGTAAAATGCCTGTGAAATACGGACAGACGGACATGACGAAACTATAAGGGTTCCGTTTTTGCCATTTTGGCTACGGAACCCTAAAAATACATATTTGGTAAAATGGTTTTCTTTGAATTTCACAGACATTGACCATCTCGTTTCTGTTGTATTTAGTTTCACGGCTACGGTGCGACTGCTGGTCGGCGGCCAACTCAACGTCCATATGACTCCTCCCAGGGTCACTGTAAGTGCATTTGCTTTTCAATATATTCATACCGTCGCCAACACAGTTAGCTGACCATCCGTGCACTTTATGTGCATTGTAATAAGGTTCAATATATATACAGGATGGTAAGTTAACTGTGTTGCCGATTGTACGACGTTTTATTCTGAGTATCCATGAAAGTTGTACGAGGTAGCGGAGCGGCGAGCGAGGAAATCATCCACCAATAGCTTCTAAGTTTCTTAGTGTTATGAGTCTGTATAGCTGCGTACGAATTTGAGCGGCTCAGCCTGAGGCATGCTCGCCCCGCGCGGCGAGCTGCTCGCGCGCCAAATAGTTCCACATAAACATGCGCGGGCGAGGCAGCGTACTCGCGGCGAGCCGACATTTAAAATGGCGTCGACACGATGACAGCTGATTGATTTCGGGACCCACAACACCTTTTGCTTTTCATGTATTTGTATCAATAATTGTTCCAAATTTACCAACAAACTATTACACACGCACGGCTCAGCCACTTGCTCAAATTCGTACGCGTTTTGCGCACAAACATGTTCAATCTTGTCGCTCTGTCCGCGGCACGCTCGGATACACGTCCAAGTGACGCGAGGCACGCACACTGAGGCGCCTTTGAGCACGGTCAAGAGACCGCCACTGGCCGGCTCGCCGCGCGCTGCTCGCGCACAGCGCGTGAGCGCGTACGAATTTGAGCAAAATAGGCGCCGTGCGTGCCTCAGCCCGAGGCTGCTCTAATTCGTACGCACCTTTAGAATGACTGTAATTTGTTGCGCGCGTTAATAATTAAATAAATAAATAGCATTGCCAGCCTCGCTCACGCTTATTGGTGGTTTATTCCTCGCTCGCGCTCGTGACGTCACTAATAGCTGGTACCTAGTACTTTTTCTTTTCAATTAACTACATTGAAATGGTAATTGCTTGGTAATTTCTTGAGATATACGGATTGTATTTTTACCATTACGCATAGTTTTTGGTGTCCAATGTTCAACGTCAGATAACGACCAAAACTGTTGAATTGCAGATTTATTTTAAAAGAAATATCAACTGTGTTAGTAGTAGTAATAAGGTTGATTTTTCCTTTACCCATTACGTGAAATGTTAGTTTCGGTTGTCACCCGACGAAATGGCGGATTTTCAATAGCGATCTTGCGTCAGGTGGTGATAATCTCCGAGCAGCAAGCCCAGTTGCTACTCAAGAGCGAGTCCCCAGCCGGTCGCGGCAAGCAGCCAGTGGAGTGCGGGGAGATCCTCAACAACAGCGGCTGCATGGAGTACCAGCCCACCAGCCGGCAGCTCAGCGTCAGCTTCCGGTCAGTACAGACCCCTCAGCGTCAGCTTCCGGCCAGTACAGACCCCTCAGCGTCAGCTTCCGGTCAGTACAGACCCCTCAGCGTCAGGTTCCGGTCACTACAGACCCCTCAGCGTCAGCTTCCGGGCAGTACAGACCCCTCAGCGTCAGCTTCCGGGCAGTACATACCCCTCAGCGTCAGCTTCCGGTCAGTACAGACCCCTCAGCGTCAGGTTCCGGGCAGTACAGACCCCTCAGCGTCAGCTTCCGGGCAGTACATACCCCTCAGCGTCAGCTTCCGGTCAGTACAGACCCCTCAGCGTCAGCTTCCGGGCAGTACAGACCCCTCAGCGTCAGCTTCCGGGCAGTACAGACCCCTCAGCGTCAGCTTCCGGTCAGTACATACCCCTCAGCGTCAGCGTCCGGTCAGTACAGACCCCTCAGCGTCAGCTTCCGGGCAGTACAGACCCCTCAGCGTCAGGTTCCGGTCAGTACGGACCCCTCAGCGTCAGCTTCCGGGCAGTACAGACCCCTCAGCGTCAGCTTCCGGTCAGTACAGACCCCTCAGCGTCAGCTTCCGGGCAGTACAGACCCCTCAGCGTCAGCTTCCGGTCAGTACAGACCCCTCAGCGTCAGCTTCCGGGCAGTACAGACCCCTCAGCGTCAGCTTCCGGGCAGTACAGACCCCTCAGCGTCAGCTTCCGGGCAGTACAGACCCCTCAGCGTCAGCTT
This sequence comes from Epinotia nisella, assembly GCA_932294315.1. Lineage (NCBI taxonomy): Eukaryota > Metazoa > Arthropoda > Insecta > Lepidoptera > Tortricidae > Epinotia > Epinotia nisella. The sequence continues at coordinate 8,849,000 of OW028698.1, read as the reverse complement.
CCGGGCAGTACAGACCCCTCAGCGTCAGCTTCCGGGCAGTACAGACCCCTCAGCGTCAGCTTCCGGGCAGTACATACCCCTCAGCGTCAGCTTCCGGGCAGTACAGACCCCTCAGCGTCAGCTTCCGGTCAGTACAGACCCCTCAGCGTCAGCTTCCGGTCGGTACGGACCCCTCAGCGTCAGCTTCCGGGCAGTACAGACCCCTCAGCGTCAGCTTCCGGTCGGTACAGACCCCTCAGCGTCAGCTTCCGGGCAGTACAGACCCCTCAGCGTCAGCTTCCGGGCAGTACAGACCCCTCAGCGTCAGCTTCCGGGCAGTACAGACCCCTCAGCGTCAGCTTCCGGGCAGTACAGACCCCTCAGCGTCAGGTTCCGGTCAGTACAGACCCCTCAGCGTCAGCTTCCGGTCAGTACAGACCCCTCAGCGCCAGCTTCCGGCCAGTACGGACCCTCCTCTTGCCCTCGGGCCGAGGCAGACTCCTACATAAACTGTCAATTTTACTATTGTCCGCCACCGCAGGTCGCGCCAGTTTGCGAGAGGCTTTACTAATAGTTACTTCGTTGAAGCCTCAAAGCATTCCGATACAGCGTAGGCCCAAAGGCCATGCATTTAACGGTAGCTGTCCAATGTGTAATTTAATTACTAATGACATCATTTCGTTTATGCTGCCTTTCTGCTACGAGCTTTACTTTGCCGTTGAAACGAACACAAGTGAATTAGAATCTACAGCATGTGATGGTTATTTATTACAATTACAGAGAAACTTTAGAATAAAACAAGAAGCTTGGTTGGTACTCTTTTTGTTGTTTCGTTTTAATATTTATTTTCAGGGTGTATCCATATTAATATCTACACGTAACATTAATGACATAAAATTGCTCCCTTTCCGAGAATGATACCTCGTTTGTTCAACAGTAACATGCAACTGCGCAAAATCAAGCGAGCGGAGAAAAAGGGCACGGAGAGCGTCATGGATGAGAAACTCACGCTTCTGTTCCAATCGGAGTTCAACGTGGGCGGTGGCGAGCTCGTGTTCCAGGTATGGCAATGTTCCATATGTGGAACACATTTTAATGGATAAGGAATGCACGCTTCTGTTCCAATTGGAGTTCAACGTGGGCGGTGGCGAGCTCGTGTTCCACGTATGGCAATGTTCCATGTGTGGAACAAATTTGAATGGATAAGGAATGCACGCTCCTGTTCCAATCGGGGTTCAACGTGGGCGGTGGCGAGCTCGTGTTCCAGGTATGGCAATGTTCCATATGTGGAACACATTTTAATGGATAAGGAATGCACGCTTCTGTTCCAATTGGAGTTCAACGTGGGCGGTGGCGAGCTCGTGTTCCACGTATGGCAATGTTCCATGTGTGGAACAAATTTGAATGGATAAGGAATGCACGCTCCTGTTCCAATCGGGGTTCAACGTGGGCGGTGGCGAGCTCGTGTTCCACGTATGGCAATGTTCCATGTGTGGAACAAATTTGAATGGATAAGGAATGCACGCTTCTGTTCCAATCGGAGTTCAACGTGGGCGGTGGCGAGCTCGTGTTCCAGGTATGGCAATGTTCCATGTGTGGAACAAATTTTAATGGATAAGGAATGCACGCTTCTGTTCCAATCGGAGTTCAACGTGGGCGGTGGCGAGCTCGTGTTCAATGTTCCATATGTGGAACAAATTTTAATGTATAAGGAATGCACGCTTCTGTTCCAATTGGAGTTCAACGTGGGCGGTGGCGAGCTCGTGTTCCAGGTATGGCAATGTTCCATGTGTGGAACAAATTTTAATGGATAAGGAATGCACGCTTCTGTTCCAATTGAAGAAGAAGAAGAAGAAGAAGAAAATAATTTATTAGCGTAAAAAAATATACAAATATAAGCAACATTAACTTTCTTAAATCTAAACAAAGTGAGAAAAAAAGAGCAGTGGGCTTATACAGTACTAGCTTGTGCCCGCGGCTTCGCCCGCGTACTAAAAGTAATGTTAACCGTTTACCTACAAAAAGTTGCATCTCAGTTTGACCTGTATGTTCCAATTGAATTGTGTTTCGGCAATGCACAACTACGAGCCGCCAACGTTGCTAATGCAAATCTTCAGGCGCAAAACGCATCCACGGCTGTCAAAACACCTACCAACTTCACTTGCAATCCGATCTTGTTACAATCAGCATACTTTCTTTTAATTAAATATTAAAATTATACAAATTTGGAGTTTGTTTGAAGCTCCCTTATGTCCGCTAAGACAAATTGCAATTTGGCACAAATACTTTCAAGAATTTTCATGTTCACAATGTTAAATTTCAAAATCGATGCCACTTTCGTAATTAACTTCCCAAAAAACCATCAAAACGACACCCATATTTAGACATTTCAACCCCATCGCACTCTAACAGGGGAGATGGTATTTCACGTCCTCCACGTTGGATTAATCGTTGTTGTTTTCGTAATCAGCGACCAGCAAACAAACTTTGGACCCCCATTTCATCCGCTTAGGAGGTGAATTTTTAAAAATAATTTCTTAGTGCAACCGAACTTATAAGGAACCCATATGCCTAATTTGGAATCTCTAGATCCAACGGTTTGGGCTGTGCGGTGATGTCAGTCAGTCAGTTTCTTCTTTTATATAATTATCGACTCTACATATCAACTCTACATATCGACTCTACATACCGACTCTACATACCAACTCTACATACCAACTCTACATATCGACTACATATCGACTCTACATATCGACTGTACATATCGACTCTACATATCGACTCTAGATACCAATTCCACATACCGACTACATATTGACTACATATCGACTCTACATATCGACTCTAGATACTGACTCTAGATACTGACTCTACATATCGACTCTACATATCGACTCTAGATACCAATTCTACATACCGTACCGACTCTACATATTGACTACATATCGACTCTAGATACTGACTACATATCGACTCTACATATCAACTCTACATATCGACTACATATCGACTCTGCATCGACTCTACAAATGGACTACATATCGACTCTACATATCGACTCTACATAGACTCTACATATCGACTCTACATATCGACTCTACATATCGACTCTACATATCGACTCTACATATCAACTCTACATATCGACTCTACATATCGACTCTACGTACTGACACTACATAGGGTTAGGGGCTGGGGGAAAATTAACAAAATAAAGGCAGGTATTTTTCGTTGGTAACAGTCTGTGTACCGATTTTTAGCTTCCTACCTTGAAAACTGCGAAAAGTCCCATATAAAATTTCACCCCCTCTTGTAACGGGTTGGGTACAGATTTCCAAAAAAAAAATGATGCACGATTTTTTTGTTAGTCACAAATATTCCGCATACCAATTGCGGAATGCTCCATACAAACTTCCACCCCCCATTTTAGGGAAGTGGGGGGTTAGAATGAGACAAAAAGTAGCCTATGTCACTCTCCATCCCTTCAACTATCTCCACTTAAAAAATCACGTCAATTCGTCGCCCCGTTTTGCCGTGAAAGACGGACAAACAAACAAACAAACAAACAAACACAAACACATACACTTTCCCATTTATAATATTAGTATGGATAATTTCCATTACACTAAAGGGTCCTCACTCAGGCTGGTGTCACGTCCAGATATGGCAATGTTCCATGTGTGGAACAAATTTGAATAGATAAGGAATGCACGCTTCTGTTCCAATCGGAGTTCAACGTGGGCGGTGGCGAGCTCGTGTTCCAGGTATGGCAATGTTCCATGTGTGGAACAAATTTGAATAGATAAGGAATGCACGCTTCTGTTCCAATCGGAGTTCAACGTGGGCGGTAGCGAGCTCGTGTTCCAGTTATGGCAATGTTCCATGTGTGGAACAAATTTGAATGGATAAGGAATGCACGCTTCTGTTCCAATTGGAGTTCAACGTGGGCGGTGGCGAGCTCGTGTTCCAGATATGGCAATGTTTCATATGTAGAACAAATTTGAATGGATAAGGAATGCACGCTTCTGTTCCAATCGGAGTTCAACATGGGCGTTGGCGAGCTCGTATTCCAGGTATGGCAATGTTCCATGTGTGGAACAAATTTGAATGGATAAGGAATGCACGCTCCTGTTCCAATCGGGGTTCAACGTGGGCGGTGGCGAGCTCGTGTTCCAGGTATGGCAATGTTCCATGTGTGGAAGAAATTTTAATGGATAAGGAATGCACGCTTCTGTTCCAATCGGAGTTCAACGTGGGCGGTGGCGAGCTCGTGTTCCAGGTATGGCAATGTTCCATGTGTGGAACAAATTTGAATGGATAAGGAATGCACGCTTCTGTTCCAATCGGAGTTCAACGTGGGCGGTGGCGAGCTCGTGTTCCAGGTATGGCAATGTTCCATATGTGGAACAAATTTGAATGGATAAGGAATGCACTCTTCTGTTCCAATTGGAGTTCAACGTGGGCGGTGGCGAGCTTATGTTCCCGGTATGGCAATGTTCCATATATGTAAGGAATTTGTCTGCTCTAATATGTCGCAATATGTTGTTCTAATTTGAAACTGTAATTCTGGGTTCGGTCCTATTTACGGTCTGATATTCCATATCTGGAACATAGTGACTACGACTTGTCTGTTTACGCTATTGTATACATTTTGTGTTTAATGAGCTAAATTAAATATTTATATAAAACGGTACACCTAATGGTTTGTAAAAAATACTCTATATTAACTTGTCAAATAAAAAATATATAAAATTCATACCATAATTGTTTGAGGTTAAGTGGAGTGAGGTAAATTATGGACCAAAATTAGTATTATTAAGTTGTATAAGGTCCATACCCTTAAATTTAAATTTGGTCTGTCCTAGTGCATGTAGGCTTAGCAATGTTTTTCTTTTTAACCAATTCGACTGTTTGTATTTTTTTTTGTGTGTTTGTTACGCGATAACTCGGTAATTTATGAACCGATTTGAAAAAAAAATTCTTTGTTTGAAAGTATATACTTCCAGATTGGTCCCGTTGTCACCAAATACCAGTTCTGATGAAGGGATCCTGGAGAAATCGAGGGAACTCTTCTAATTTTACAGGCAAACTTGAAGCAATTCGGCTACTGATTTGAAGTCGGTTAAAACTTTTTGGTAAATATTTTTCAAGAAAGCCGCTGTGTGAAGGTGATTGCTCATGTTTCTAACTCCTACGAGACAGGCCTAGCCTAGTGGGGGGGGGGGGGGGGGGGGTTGCCGATAAATAGTAAATTTACTAATACACGGTTCCATGTAGTCAGTTTATAATTATTAGTATGAACAGATTATGTTAGGCAGGTTATTTATTTATAATTTTGATTATAATATAATTAAAAAAAAATTGTTTAAGGTGTGGACCCTCTCTCTGCCCGTGGTGGTGATAGTGCACGGCAACCAGGAGCCGCACGGCTGGGCCACCGTGACGTGGGACAACGCCTTCAGCCCCGCGGGACGCGTGCCCTTCGCTGTACCGGACAAGGTCAGACATGTATATGTGTTGCTGTAGGTGTGGACCCTCTCTCTGCCCGTGGTGGTGATAGTGCACGGCAACCAGGAGCCGCACGGCTGGGCCACCGTGACGTGGGACAACGCCTTCAGCCCCGCGGGACGCGTGCCCTTCGCTGTACCGGACAAGGTCAGACATGTATATGTGTTGCTGTAGGTGTGGACCCTCTCTCTGCCCGTGGTGGTGATAGTGCACGGCAACCAGGAGCCGCACGGCTGGGCCACCGTGACGTGGGACAACGCCTTCAGCCCCGCGGGACGCGTGCCCTTCGCTGTACCGGACAAGGTCAGACATGTATATGTGTTGCTGTAGGTGTGGACCCTCTCTCTGCCCGTGGTGGTGATAGTGCACGGCAACCAGGAGCCGCACGGCTGGGCCACCGTGACGTGGGACAACGCCTTCAGCCCCGCGGGACGCGTGCCCTTCGCTGTACCGGACAAGGTCAGACATGTATATGTGTTGCTGTAGGTGTGGACCCTCTCTCTGCCCGTGGTGGTGATAGTGCACGGCAACCAGGAGCCGCACGGCTGGGCCACCGTGACGTGGGACAACGCCTTCAGCCCCGCGGGACGCGTGCCCTTCGCTGTACCGGACAAGGTCAGACATGTATATGTGTTGCTGTAGGTGTGGACCCTCTCTCTGCCCGTGGTGGTGATAGTGCACGGCAACCAGGAGCCGCACGGCTGGGCCACCGTGACGTGGGACAACGCCTTCAGCCCCGCGGGACGCGTGCCCTTCGCTGTACCGGACAAGGTCAGACATGTATATGTGTTGCTGTAGGTGTGGACCCTCTCTCTGCCCGTGGTGGTGATAGTGCACGGCAACCAGGAGCCGCACGGCTGGGCCACCGTGACGTGGGACAACGCCTTCAGCCCCGCGGGACGCGTGCCCTTCGCTGTACCGGACAAGGTCAGACATGTATATGTGTTGCTGTAGGTGTGGACCCTCTCTCTGCCCGTGGTGGTGATAGTGCACGGCAACCAGGAGCCGCACGGCTGGGCCACCGTGACGTGGGACAACGCCTTCAGCCCCGCGGGACGCGTGCCCTTCGCTGTACCGGACAAGGTCAGACATGTATATGTGTTGCTGTAGGTGTGGACCCTCTCTCTGCCCGTGGTGGTGATAGTGCACGGCAACCAGGAGCCGCACGGCTGGGCCACCGTGACGTGGGACAACGCCTTCAGCCCCGCGGGACGCGTGCCCTTCGCTGTACCGGACAAGGTCAGACATGTATATGTGTTGCTGTAGGTGTGGACCCTCTCTCTGCCCGTGGTGGTGATAGTGCACGGCAACCAGGAGCCGCACGGCTGGGCCACCGTGACGTGGGACAACACCTTCAGCCCCGCGAGACGCGTGCCCTTCGCTGTACCGGACAAGGTCAGACATTGTTAATCCATCATTTTTCAGTGTCCACCCGGCTAGACAAAAATTTTGGCCTTCTTTTTAACCGACTGCAAAATAGGAGGAGGTTCTCAATTCAACTGTATGTTTCTTTTTTGTGTTTGTTACGCGATAACTCGGTAATTTATGAACCGATTTGAAAAATTATTTCATTGTTTGAAAGCATATACTTCCAGATTGGTCCCGTTGTCACCAAAATCCAGTTCTGATGATGGGATCCTGGAGAAATCGAGGGAACTCTTCAAATTTTATAGGCAAACTTGAAGCAATTTGGCTACTGATTTGAAGTCAGTTAAAACTTTGTTTTTAAAGTATATTATTATAGTTTTTTTTGTGTTAATGGGCAATTTTTGTGACTCTATTCACTCAATCAATAAAATTGCTGAGAAACCTTATATTTATTTAGAAAGGCCAATCGATTGGTCTTAACACGTGTACAATGATACTTTTTTTTTACTTGTATGGAGTGCACCCCTAAAAAATATTATAAGGGTTCCGTTTTTACCCCTATTGCGACCAGCGCGACAAATTTCATAGATTATCATCGTACGCGGCGGCCATCTTTAATTTATTATCTATGTCTAGGTGAACTGGGGTCAGTTGGCTGAAACACTTCGGGTGAAATTCTTCTCCGCGACCGGGGGTGACCTTTCCGAGGACAACCTGCGTTTCCTCGCTGAGAAGATATTCAGGTAACGCTATAATAGAGACGTTGCGCCCATCATATCAGCCGAAAGACGTCCACTGCTGGACATAGGCCTCCCCCAGAGAGTTCCAAATTGACCGGTCCTGCGCCACCCGCATCCAGCGGACTCCCGCGACCTTTACCAGGTCATCAGTCCACCTTGTGGGGGGCCTACCCACGCCGCGCCGCGCCGGTACGTGGTCGCCACTCGAGAAACTTTCCGCCCCAGCGGCCATCGCCGTTCCGCCCGTATTCATAAAACTTAAAATGCCGCTGTTAAATAAAATCGTTTTGTCCCTTTCTTACGAACACAGATGTCCATAGTGACAGATAAGGACAAACGAATTTAAACGGCATTTTTGCTAAGATAGGTTTGTTGGACGTTTAGGAATACGGCCGGTTGACGTTAAGTCGTTTTTCATCTTTTCGAAGTTAGTAATTATTGGGTAATAAACATATGTATATGACGGCGGCGTCGTCGTGCTGCAAGCTAAAATTCAACTCAGTGTAAACAACACCTGCACCAGTGCACCTGGCCTCACCGAGCACGCCACTGCGGCCTCGTGCCGACACCTCACACCTGGGCCTCGAGGTTATAAATAGACTGAATGGCGCTAGAGGCGGCATCTCACACATCAGATTCCCTCACACATCAGATTCGGTTGAAACCGTTCAACCAATCTCACTGGAGCGCAAACTCTTAGAGTATTCCAGTGTTATATCCCCCGCGTGGTCGTGCCGGAGAGTTCCCCCTGGATTTTCCCCAGGATACTCTCCAACCATGCAGTTCGACAGCTATATTGGGTCCGTCCTATTATAGCAACAGTCAGGTTCTAAAAAAAAAAAAGAAAAACAAAAAAAAAAATAGAGGCGGCATTCTTGCCCGAGAGGTGGTCTGGTGCAGTCGTTGCCATACCGCTAATAATTAATATCATTTGATCATACTACTGAAAATTATCGTAAATTAATTAATACTGTGAATTAAGATAAAGTTATTGGTGATGACAATAAATCAGTGTTTTGATCAGTGAAAGTGTTATTCTCCATCCAATTGAAACCCACCCCTTTATTACAATGGGAGATAACCCGTCGATATATATATATATCTTACTAGCTTCCGCCCGCGACTTCGTCTGCTTGAACCCGGTATAAAAACTATCCTATGTTTTAATCCAGGCTATATACTATCTTTGTGCAAAATTTCATCCAAAACGATTGAGCCGTTTGAGCGTGATTGAGTAACAAACATGTAGAAATATCCAAACTTTCGTCAACGTCCATCCAAATCCAATCCAAACGTCGTCTTTCTTTCATCAACACGTTAGTTTCTTGCACCACCTACTAATTATTTTTACTATTCTCTTCTCCACTACCCAAAGGTTGTCTGGAAGACATCGCTCTGTAGCGATAAGACAGCCTGTTGTTTTACCTCTCCCTTTTCTAACTGCTCTATCTGTGCGAGGTGTGCTATAAAGAGTATTTGTATTGTGTTAAACAAATAAATAAACTATTATGTGAATTCTATATGTCAGCAGATCGAACGTGCCCCACAATCAAATGGAGCTGAACAGCCTAACAGTATCCTGGAGCCAGTTCTGCAAGGACGCCCTTCCAGAGCGCACCTTCACCTTCTGGGAGTGGTTCTACATGGTGGTCAAGGTCACCAGGGACTATCTGCGCACGCTGTGGTGCGACCGGTGAGTGCTCGACTTGGGCTCGTGCCACCTTCACCTTCTGGGAGTTGTTCTACACGGTGGTCAAGGTCACCAGGCACTATCTGCGCACGCTGTGGTGCGACCGGTGTTTGCTCGCCTAGGACTCGTGCCACCTTCACCTCCTGGTAGTGGTTCTACATGGTGGTCAAGGTCACCAGGGACTATCTGCGCACGTTGTGGTGCGACCGATGAGTGCTCGCCTTGGGCTCGTGCCACCTTCATCTTCTGGGAGTGGGTCTACATGGTGGTCAAGGTCACCAGGGACTATCTGCGCACGCTGTGGTGCGACCGATGAGTGCTCGCCTTGGGTTCGTGCCACCTTCGTCTTCTGGGAGTAGTTCTACATGGTGGTCAAGGTCACCATGCACTATCTGCGCACGCTGTGGTGCGACCGATGAGTGCTCGCCTTGGGCTCGTGCCACCTTCGTCTTCTGGAAGTAGTTCTACATGGTGGTCAAGGTCACCATGCACTATCTGCGCACGCTGTGGTGCGACCGATGAGTGCTCGCCTTGGGCTCGTGCCACCTTCGTCTTCTGGGAGTAGTTCTACATGGTGGTCAAGGTCACCATGCACTATCTGCGCACGCTGTGGTGCGACCGATGAGTGCTCGCCTTGGGCTCGTGCCACCTTCGTCTTCTGGGAGTAGTTCTACATGGTGGTCAAGGTCACCATGCACTATCTGCGCACGCTGTGGTGCGACCGGTGAGTGCTCGCCTTGGCCTCTTGCCACCTTCATCTTCTGGTAGTGGTTCTACATGGTGGTCAAGGTCACCAGGGACTATCTGCGCACGCTGTGGTGCGACCGGTGAGTGCTCGCCTTGGCCTCGTGCCACCTTCACCTTCTGGTAGTGGTTCTACATGGTGGTCAAGGTCACCAGGGACTATCTGCGCACGCTGTGGTGCGACCGGTGAGTGCTCGCCTTGGACTCGTGCCACCTTTTTTTACTTTTTAACTTTGGCAATGTCCACAGAAGATAGTGGGAGTGACAATATGGCTGTTTGTAAAAAAGCAGTTGGCTTTTCAGGGTTCCGTAGTCGACTAGGAACCCTTATAGTTTCGCTTTGTCTGTCCGTCCGTCCGCGGATAATCTCAGTAACCGTTAGCACTAGAAAGCTGAAATTTGGTACTAATATGTATATCAATCACGCCGACAAAGTGGTAAATTAAAAAGTGTTTTTTTATTTTTATTAGGGTACCTCCCCTATACGTAACGTGGGGAGTGTTTTATTTTTTTTTATTTCAACCCTAACGTGTTATATATTGTTAGATAGGTATTTAAAAATGAATAGGGGTTTGCTAAAATCATTTTTTGATAATGTTAATATTTTCGGAGATAATCGCTCCAAAAGTTAAAAAAAAATGTGTCCCCCCCTCTAACTTTTGAACCATAAGTTTTAAAAATATGAAAAAAATCTCTAAAGTAGAACTTTATAAAATCTTTCTAGTAAAATTATTTTGAACTTGATAGGTTGAATAGTTTTTGAAAAAAATTACAAAATAATTTCTGAACTAAGTTTGTAATTTAACCGTATAAGCAGGTGTTTATTGTACCTGTAATTTCTACAAAATCACAATGAATGTAACAAATAGCCCATTTTTTAACGCTTAAGTGGGGACACTTACTGTGACGGACGAAAAACTACGGAACCCTACACTGAACGTGGCCCGACACGCTCTTGGCCGGTTTTTTTAATCTTTTAATTCCACTTGTTACCCACTTGAAATCACCTGATTACTTTGTGAAGTTATTTATTCCTAAATTGAAATTTGTGCAATATTTAACAATAAAAAGAATAACATTGCTAAGACTAATGCATGTAAGGTAGAAGTACTAGTGCCCGACGCGGTACTAGTACTCGACGAATATAATTTAACTAGCGAATAATAAACTAAGATTGATCACGACATCATTTTTAAGTTACTAAATGTTAGTGACTTCAATATTTCTTATCACAATTTTAAGGCAAATAACTTATTTATAAGTTATGAACATATTTGTTAAAACCAGCTGCCATCAATTGGGACAATGAGTTAAACCTTCAAGTCCCAATAAATGTCAGTCTGTCATTCATGACATTTGTACTGAAATGACATCTATTGGGACTGCCAGCATAACCGCCTGCCTTTTACTCGTACATTCGGATTGATTACCTAATTCTTATATTATCAGGATTTTTTATAAGATCACCATATGAAACGAATTCCATATCAGTAACTTGAGTAAATACCTCGTCTCCCAAACCGTATGAAACTGTTTAATACATCTTAAATGAGCATAATATCGTGATTCAAATAAGTATTTTCTGTTGACATGTCGGGCACTAGTACTTCTACCTTATTAGGCTTAGCAATGTTATTCTTTTTATTGTTAAATATTTTTCGATTAAGTAAATTGCCCATGTTATAAACGTAATCGCGCATGTTTCTAACTCCCACGATACAGCCCCGAGTCAGTGTGAGGGTTGCCGATAAATCGTAAATTTTAGTGTTCATTATTTTTGGTCCATAAATATACTTTACTGTACTTTTTTAAAAGAAAAAGAAAAGAAAAGAAGACATTTATTCACTACACAAAAGACACACAGAGATAAAGGGAGTAGACATACAATACAATTGACACATAGGCTAAGTTCAGATGACCGCGCGGCGACGCGCGCTGCCGCGCGATTCAGCTGTTCAGATGGCGGCGGCTTCGTCCGCTCCAAACCGCGCGGGTTAACTGAACAGCTCTATACAGGATTGTAGATCTTAAACCGCGCGACACCGCGCGAACACTGAACAGGTTGATACAGTAGTGTAGGGCCTTGGTCTCCTATAAATCACGCCGTGCGCTGCGTCACAATGCGTACTATGGATATGTACTGGTGTGGTCGTCGGCCACAACAGTACATTTCCATAGTAAGCGTTGTGACGCAGCGTACGGCGTGATTTATAGGAGACCATAGCCTTGATCTCAAACCGCGCGTCACCGCGCGTGTCAAGATCTTGCGCGCGATGCATGGCGGTGCGCGCGTGTACGCGCGGCGACGCGCGGTCATGTACACAACAACATTGATTTGTTACAATCTCAAACCGCGCGCCGAGCCAGCCGCGCGTCGTCGCGCGTTCATCTGAATTAGCCATATTGTGTCTTCGCGGCAGTGAATCGGTCGCTGTCTCAGCATTGTGCCGAGGTGTCAGACAGACACCTGCAGCGCTGGCTTTACTTACTTATGTTATTGTAATTTTCATCACACTTGCTCGTCAATGGCGTTATTACTTGCGAGCGTACAGAGCAGTTATAGCCGTTTCACCTCCCACGGGCTGTTAAGTTTAGTTTTAAAATAATAGAACCCTCTGATTGGCTTAAGCAAATCTGGTTGCTGTGTGATTGGTTGAATAAAAAAATCTAGTTGGTCAAGACGCCCCCGCCCCTCAAGAATACTGCTCTGTGATTGGTTGAAATATTGAGCTGCGCGCTCCACTAGCACTGATCTGGAAGTGAAGTTGTCAATTTTTGATTGGTGCGGCTGTATGAAACTTAGATTTTTCTGTCTTTTGTTGTTATTTATTTCCTCGCAAATGTGATGAAAAACATTGTGTATAACACGGGCGTAAGAATATTGCAAACTCGAGTCATCAAAAGCCCTCCGCCTTCGGCGTCGGGCTTCTGATAGACTCTCGTTAGCAATATTCCACTTACGCCCCTCGTTAAGCAATGTACTATTTATCAACAGATTGATCATGGGCTTCATACAGAAGAAACAAGCGGAGGACATGCTCTCTAAGTGTGCTTCTGGCACATTCCTGCTTCGCTTCAGTGACTCCGAGCTGGGAGGGATCACCATCGCTTGGGCCGGAGGTCAGTATGAGCGAATCATACATACATACATACATACATATAATCACGCCTCTTTCCCAGGGGGGTAGGCAGAGATCACGGATCTCCATTTGCTACGATCCTGACAAACCACTTTCGCTTCACTCACCTTCATAACATTTCTCATACATGCTCGTCGGTTTAGGGTACTGAGCGAATCAACTTTTTAATATCCTCCCCGTTTCTACTATTTGCTGTTTAAAAGGAGATTACAAGAAAATACTGTGTCGGCTGGTGTTAAGGGGATCCCATACGCCAATGACCTTCGATTTGAATCCCTTAGTTTTTTAATGTTTTTTGTGGCCTATCATATTAACAACAACAGCTTTAAGCAATATAGTATCCCATATTTACTTCAAACATCACTGTCTTCGAGATATTTGGCATCAAAGTTGAACAATTTTAGACCAAAAAACAGGTTTTCTGGCCATAACTTTTGTGTTAATTAGTTTAAAATCAAAACCCTAGACACGTTTATAGAGACATCAGAGACAAACCCAAATATGTAGATTTCGTATATGATAGATCTTTCACAGCAATCTAGATGCGAAAAAGGTGTTTTTTTAGACAAATGTTTAAAAAATCATAAAAAAATAACTGTTGATTTCTTTCAAAATATGGTATACAAAAATGGAGATTAAAGATTGAAGAATCAAAAGCCGTTTCCCTTATAATTCTATTTGTAGTGCAAAAGTAGGAGATGCGATTCAAAACTAGTCAAAAATCGATGAAAACGGCGGGTAGGGCCTTAATTGTTGTTGCATTCATTGCTCAATTAATTAAAGCGCGAAACTGCGTGACAACTGTATTAAAAATATTCATTTTTTAATACAAAAAACACGATCGTCAGTGAGTTGGGAATTACCTATCCGCACGTGTATCATACAACATTTTACAATGCATCATGCAAGGAAATAATAGCACATTATTGCCGTGGCCGGGAAGGAGGCAATTGCAGGCTGAGTATTTGTTTAAACGGATGAGCTTGCCCGTCCGTTTAATTATAATACGAAGCCTGCAATTGCCATTCCGGCTAAGGCTAATATAGTGCTTTTCTCAAAAATAGGGGCATAATAAACTTTAAATATCGTTGCACAACGTGAAAATATTAATGATTTCCCGCCGTTTTTCTTTTTAATCCGAATCGCAAGTGTATTTTTCCACCGAAAAACGCAAACAATTTGAGACACATAGAAAAACGTCGTGTTTGCAACAGAAAAATAAGAGTTGAATTGGCTGAATACAGTGCCGTCTTTTATATGCCGGTTTCAACTTTTTAAAAAGTTTGGTACTCGACAAATAAAGGAATTTATATGTAACATGCCAGGCGGCCCGCAATGTTTTTTATTTTTTAATTTTTTATGACCTGAAACTATACACTTTATCTTCCAATATGTAGCGACTAATGTACACATTGCGGGCCATTATTGAGAAAAAATATATAAATACAAGTTGAACTTTTAACTGTCATGAAATCTCATTCTCGCACGTGTGTGGGAAAATTGTCCCGAAATCCATTCCCGCACGGCCGCGCCGCACCGTCTCGCCGCGCGGGCATACACGAGTTCCCGTGTTTATGTTGAACCATATAAAGACGAACTTTCAGACCAAGTGCATTGTAAACGATGAATTAAAATCACTCATAAATGCTCTCGTATTTAGGAATAAGTTAAAGGTTTTCTTGCTTAAGAAGTTCTACTACTCGGTGGAAGAATTCTGTAACAAAAATAATGCAGTGTAAATTGGGAATTGATGAAAATTTTAGAAATGCCTAATATTTTTTTGGTGATAGGAATAACCTTCAGAAAAAAGTTTCAAGATTTTTCAGCTCCGTTAATTATTTTTAACACATATAAACAGTTTCCTCACTTACGTTTTGGGTCAAGGTCCTCGATCCGTCTCATATTAGGTACAAATATAATATCTAATATAATCGGCGCCGTGCGGGAATGGATTTTGGGCTAATATTCCCACACACGTGCGAGAATGAGATTTCATGACAGTTAAAAATTCAGCTTTTATTTATATATTTTTACTAGCTTTTACCCGCGGCTTCGCCCTCGTACTAAAAGTAATTTTAAAAGGTGCATCTTAGTTTGACCCGTATGTTCCAATTGAATTGCAATTTGGCACAAATACTTTCAAGAATTTTCATGTCCACAATGTTAAATTTCGTCCCAAAAAAAACCATAAAAACGACACCCATATTGATATTTAGACATTTCAACCCCAGCTCACCCCAACAGGGAGATGGTATTTCACGTCCGCCACGTTGGATTTGAAAATTGTTGTTGTTTTCGTAATCAGCGATCCGGTAAACCATAGAAACGATACCCATGTTGATTTTCAGACTTTGTCACCACATTCCCCCCTTTTAGGGGTTGAATTCTTAAAAAACCTAAAACATGTGTTTACTCATTTCTCGTTAGGAATACTGCTGTGAAGTTTCAAAAGAAATAGTCTAACTAACCTTCTTTCTCCATACAAACTTTGGACCCCCATTTCACCCCCTTAGAAGGTGAATTTTGAAATATCCTTTCTTAGTGCACCCCTAGGCTTTATAAGGAACCTACGTGCCAAATTTGGAATCTCTAGAACCAGCAATTTGGGCTGTGCGTTGATAGATCAGTCAGCCAGTCAGTTTCTTCTTTTATATATTTAAGATTTCCTTGCATGATGCATTTTAAAATGTTGTATAAAACATGTGCGGATAGGTAATTCCCAACTCGTGTCGATCAAAAACACTCCCTGACGGTCGTGTTTTTGGTCATCGTCCCTCGTTGGTATTTACCTACTTTCCGCACTTGTATCATAAATTAATCCACAGACGGACGCGAAGTATTCAGCCTGCAGCCGTTCACGTCGCGCGACCTGACGCAGCGGCCGCTGGCCGACCGGCTGTCCGACCTCACGCAGCTGCAGTACCTGTACCCCAACGTGGCCAAGGACGACGTCTTCTCCAAGTACTACACCAAACACGGTCAGTACCCGACAAGTATTCAGCCTGCAGCCGTTCACGTCGCGCGACCTGACGCAGCGGCCGCTGGCCGACCGGCTGTCCGACCTCACGCAGCTGCAGTACCTGTACCCCAACGTGGCCAAGGACGACGTCTTCTCCAAGTACTACACCAAACACGGTCAGTACCCGACAAGTATTCAGCCTGCAGCCGTTCACGTCGCGCGACCTGACGCAGCGGCCGCTGGCCGACCGGCTGTCCGACCTCACGCAGCTGCAGTACCTGTACCCCAACGTGGCCAAGGACGACGTCTTCTCCAAGTACTACACCAAACACGGTCAGTACCCGACAAGTATTCAGCCTCAGGTCAAGTCATTCAGGCAAGATTATTTTATTAAGATCTGTTTTCAATAGGATCACACGAGTGTTTTAAGGTTTAATTATGTACCGTTGCATACACTTCTTTATCTACACACATATCATAAATCCTCAATGATGTGTTCGGGAACCATTAGAATAACCGCCATTGCACCGCCATGGCCGACTAGATTTCAACTCATGACCAACTAGATGTCCATAACAAAATCTAGTTGGTCATGATTTGCTCTGACCTCTGGGCCACGCTTCGAAATTTGAAAGTCATTAATTTATCAATATCTATATATTAATGAAAATACGTACAAAATTACCTACGGCCTGAGGCAAGTAATTTATTTTTATAAATCTTATTGATGTGATGCTGGTCATTACTGCCAGTTTCTGCATTTTAGCGGGTTTATAGTATGTGTGTAGATAAAGTAACATTTTGATCGCTCTCGTCGTGGAGCAAAACTTTGCCGAATGAAAGGTGTGAAATAGTACATTACTGCAGACGCCGGGAAAGAAGGGCTTGCCGGGTGAGTAGGTATAGACGGCCGATCGTAGGGAGGCCGGATAGTGATACGAAGCCGGCAAGCCCTTTTCACGGCCAGGCATGTATAGTGCTTTTCTCAAACATATGCAATGAAATAAAACAATATTTTAAATTTATTCATCCAGACATTGAATCATACAGGTTTGTATTCTTAATAAAGGTTCGTGTGTAATAGGCATTAATGCGGATATTTTTGGTCCGATAACCATTCTGCCACTAGAAAAAATAATAATTCAGCTGTTTAGCCTGTAGATGAACACAGACGCCATGTTAATTAAAAAAAAAAAAAATTACTTCCCAGCCTAGGCCTTCAATTTTGTATGAAATTGCCTACCAGTTCTCTCGAGTAGTTCCGCCCGAAACGTGATACTTTGAAGCCTGTTATAACGCACGTGAGGACGACATTTCATTGCATGTTTGAGAAAAATGATGTCCATCTGCAGAGAACGAGATGCTGAAGAACGGTTACGTGAAGCCGGTGCTGGTGACGACGCTGCCGCCGTACATGTCGCCGGCGCCCTACGCGCACTCGCCCGACAGCCAGCGCAACACGCCCAGCGTCCAGAGCAGGTCAGTGCCGCCTCACAGCCGCCGTATAGTTAACATTTAAAAAAAAGTAGGAATCCACTTCAAATCTTATCTGCCTATGAATGGAATTGTTCTCTATCGTTAAAGCCGACCGCTAATCACCCGTGCAAAATGAAATGCATAAATAACAAATGAGTTCATACGAATAACAACTTTATCGTAAAGTAATAAGGTTCAAATTTCATCAGCACGCACTCGACATAAAACCTTTTGGAAATAAGAGCCGTGATCGCCCAGGTGTTCGGCTCTTCCGTTCCAAAAGGTTTTATGTCGAGTGCGTGCTGATGAAATTTGAACCTTATCAATTTAGTATAAAGTTGTTATTCGTATGGAATCATTTGTTATTTATGCATTTCATTTTGCACGGGTGATTAGCGGTCGGCTTTAACAATAGGGAACAAAACCATTCATCGGCAGATAAGACTTGAAGTGGATTCCTACTTTTTAAAAAATGTTCACTATACACGGACTGCTCCACCAGTCACCCAGCGACCAACATACACGGACCGCTCGACCAGTCAGAGCTGCTTGACCGCATGATGAAATGTCACCGCGCTGCCGACCGCCCGAAGCGGTTGCAACTGCTTGAGCGGTTCGTGCGTTGCGAATGACAAATCACTATACCTAGATATTTTTCTAGCGGGAACAACATTTGTTTAGTGCTTGCCACAATAAAAATATGGACAATCCTGTTATCGATAAGTATATGTAATGTAACCATATACAGAGATAGAATTGTTTTGGGACCAAAAATGGGTTTGGGTGTGTGTGTGCGTGCGTGTGCGCGCGTGCGTGTGCGTGCGTGCGTGCGTGCGTGCGTGCGCGCGCGCGCGTGTGTGTGTGTGTGTGTGTGTGTGTACGTGCGCGCGCGTGCTAGAAAAATATCTAGGTATACAAATCACGGCGGCCGCTTGAAGCTGTTGGCGATGACTGCTCTAAGCAGCCCGTATGTGGCCGGCCTTAATGTAATGCACAGCACTATGAATACTATAGAGAGGCGATGCTTCAAGCATTCGCTCTTAGCTTTCGCGTCAACGTCACCTGATCGGCGTGCAGTCGCGCACACAGTTGTAGGCGACGTGGAGGGGATGAGGCGACACCGCTCCCGATACAAACCGCGCTTGATACCCCTTCTATAGTATTCAGTGTTCTGTGTGGTAGTGTGTCATTGTTGATTACTGGCGTCCGGACAAGTGGTGGCTTTCACACCGAGAGCAATGGAGTCGTTCATTAGCAGTGTGGGGCAAAAAGTAATTGCCATACAAATTACAATTACAAAATGTAATTTCAATTAATGCAATGACGCATTACAAATTACAAAATGTAATGGGCAAATGCAATTACGAATTACATTTTGTAATTTTAATTTGTAATTACTTCATAAAATTACAAAGTACTGTTATTTAATAAAATATTTTTCATTATTGACCGAGTGAGCGAAGCGTCCGTTTGAGCTCGGGGAAAAATGCTTTTTTTGCTCAACCAATTGTCGTAAAATTTTGCGAGCAGGTTCGTTAATTATATAAAATAATTTTGTACCTAGTCAATATGAGTTGAAAAAAAAATCAGACATTTCGAAAACCCACGAAGTCTGCTCACGAAGCTACTAGTTTTTACAAGATTTTATTGAACTTGCAATGCTTGTTTGTGGGTTTGTGGCTGATTGCATGCATTGGCAGATTGCAATTATCACCAAATATAAATAGGTATACTAAAATTCAACTAAATTGGATGTTTTTCTTTATAATCGCTCCAAGTATGTTTGCTCCCTTTTAGTTTACTAAAAAAAAAGTTTATATATAAGTTATTGATCAACTTATTTACCAATTAATGTAATTTCAATTACACATTACGAAGTTAATTACATGTACCTAATGCAATTAGAAACACGTGTAACCCATTACTCGTAATTTCAATGTAATGCTAATACACGTGTAATTGCATTTGCAAGAGCGTAACTACGTTTGTATGGAGAAACATTAATTAATTACCACATTAAAATAACGATAGTATAATAATCTAATTTCCAAATCTCGTGTCAAGTATTAAAAATGTAAAAAATAATAAATGAATTAATATTGTCATTTTCAATTTTATCAATTAACATACATATAGAACGATAAATGATAAAACAACGCTAAAATAATCAAAATCTAGCGAGCGTTCTAGCGAGCATTCTAGCGAAACGACAGTAAATTTGCTTCGAGCTTTATGCCGCGAGCAATTTTATTATTGTTCCGCCGTAGTCCCTCCGCCCACACCAGCACATCATTTACTAGAGCGTTCGCTCGAATGCTCGTGAAAATGTTCGTAGCGATGTGCGGCTCTATGCTCGGCGAATGCTTCTGTTACATGTGAATGCTCAATGTCTGTCGCCGCCTTTATAGTTGATTTAAATGGCATTGTATTTTTTTATATAGTCGAGTTTATAAATGTATGTACGTTCTCAAAGGTTCAAAAATATCTGAGCAACCTTATTTTGTGCGGCTAGAAGTTAAGCATTCGAATATAACGCCAAAGATTATTTTGATTTGCTTTTAATTGTAAATATTTCATTATAGGTACAACATGCTTGAGTTTTGAATAAAAATGGACGACATTCGTATTTTAATTATTAGTTATTATTATTTAAGATTTATTTTATTTTAATAGTCACATCCTATCTGAAATAATTTTACGCTCGCATTTTTGGTGTTTTTTTTTTACAAAAACGTGCTTCCTGCCAAATTAATATTAAAACTTTAATTTTAGTTTTATTATTTAAGTTTGATTTAGTTAAGGGTTAAAAATGATAATAATTAATGAGAATAACGCTACGGATAAAATAGTCGCAGTACTGCTCTAATGCGAAAAAAATTATGCCCGTATTCTTCCCTTGAATGTATTTTTTTTATTGCTTCTATTAGGAGCTGAGAGTTTTTTTTATTTTGAGCGTTTGAACAAAATGGCTAATAGTATTATTTTCTCGATTTTTACAGCTTTTTTTAATTTGCTTACAAACACTATCTTTAAGTTAGTGTGTAAGTCATATTTTGAAAAAATTTGGAGTACTTGGTGTTTAAATAAAGTGACATTTGCGTTAAAGATAAACTAAAGTGAAATTTCTCAAACGCATGTACAGTTCATGAAGTCTTATGAGTTGTGTTGGCAAATATTAGTGAAAAATGCAGCAATAGAAAACTTTGATTTAATACTTTTTTTGGTTTTACATTCGGTAGGACCTGTCTGTACAAAGTTGGTTCGAGTATTTTTTGTCACGATATTCCCAATTATTTTGTTTCATTATTCAATAAATTAAATTTAAATTTAAATCTGTTATGTTTTTTTACATTTGATGTCTACAGTGTATGTCAATTTTATTAAACACCAGTACTCAATAATCGTATTTTAATAATAAATATTATTTTAGCTGTGGACCAACAATTCTACAACTCTAAACGGAGAAAACATAAGTGCAATAAGTTATTATATTTATGATTTATAATAATGATAATTTAATTTTGTTATGTACTGAGCAAAATGGGGTCATCGACAAAAAAAACTAACCCTTTAATGTTGTTTTAGCGGCAAAATCATAAATTATATATATATATATATATATATATATATATATATATATATATATACAAGGCCACTTTTGAATGTTAAATCACAAATTCCTAAAAAATATAATAATATTGTATTACAATATATGGCCTTTGTAAAATACATATAATATTGTGGATGACCCTCAATTTCAATCAATAGAAGTATTAAAGTCCAATATGGGAACCCAACATCATCTGTTGCGCTCTGTTGCACCTACCTGCCATTACGGGTGCGACAGAGACAGACATCCGGTTCCTACATCTTAAAGATTTTTTAATACTTCTATAACATAATTGTACGAAACTTAAAGTTCAGTATTAATACGAATTGGCTGTTCGAATTCCTTCATGTGAGCATTTAAGTTATATTTTAAGTAATTTTATCAGTATTTCTAATTATAAATTAATCTTTTACCTATACGAGGTTATGCATTATGATGACGTATTGAATTAGTATAAAAATGCATGTTGTATACATATTCGTATTTAAGTATATCAATACACGAATACTTGGATTATTGTAAGTCCTAGAAGTTTGGTCAATTCCAAAGTCAATTTGTTATTATGAACTATATCGAAAAATAGGGACTCCTATATATCAAACGTGTATTGTAATAGGGTAACATAGGCTACGGTGAACTCTACTATCAAGCGGGCCGTAAGCTTGTTTGCCACTGACGTGGTATAAATTTGGGGCAAATTTATCAAACGGGGCATTTTTGAAGACTTAAGGAGTACTTACTAGAGAGAGGTAAAATATTGGATTGGTGACGGTTAACCCAGTCAATACCTGTCAACAGAAATGATTTGTTGGGATTTTTCATTTAAATATCTACCAATAACGGCTGGTTTCATGGTCGTCATAAAACTGATGGCCAGTTCCAAACGCATACTTTTCGTCACGAAACTAACAAGTTATACATGCCGTAATTATGTTTAAAAATGCCTTAGGTATTTCCTTATGTAAGAAAAATACTTTTTCCTAACAAGATGAATAACGACTAGAGATCAAAATGAACGGGCAAAGCTATGACTTTAATTTTGATTAATTAAATCTGTTTATTATTGCCCTATTGTTAAAGTTGCCCCAAAACAAATTCAACGCGAAAAAGACATATGTTAAAGAGTTTGATAGTTATACTAGTTGATATAACTACATAACATGACATAGGTAACAGCCGTAAAATAATACATTTTCTTGAATTTAATTTTAAGAATGGTGACGATGGGACTGATTTTGGTTAGAAATGCGTAGCATTGTAGGGAAGATGGAATTTATATGGATTTTTTATATTTTCAGCTGCTATCTGAACTTTAACAAAATATAATATACATCGTTTTTTGTATACTTACAATATAGTTTAACTTGAATTTTATCGGAAGTTAAAAACACTAATGGGAATATCTCATTTAATAAAGTGTCATATTTGGCAGAATTCTAGAGACATTTAATAAATATACTTCTTTTTTATTGTTGATAGTTTGCATAATTATATGCTATAAATATATTTTATTCTTCAAAGTGTTATATATTTGGGTATATTTACACTCTTACATATTACTAAAGATTGGCATGTTTTATATACCTATATTTAAATATATATAAGTATGATGTTATTATAATTGTTCCCTTTAAAAAGATACAGACCAATTTTCCGTATACCAAGTTATTGATATAATTATTGGTAGAAAATAAAATTGTATGATATTCTGGAACCTTTCCTAGGTTTTGATGAATATATTTAAAAAAGGTGTTATTAAGTTCCCTAATAATCGATTTGTAGTTTGAAAACACAGGAAACGATACCACACGTAAGTTTATTACTAAATCTCAAGTCTGACTTCGACTTTTGGCACTGTCCAAAATGTAGCTATACATAGTGAATAAATAATAAATAATAAGGCCTAAGGGTAAATACCCAGTCATTGTAGTTAACAATAATTACTAGACTACAATTAAAGACACGAAAGGCATAAATGGGGCCCAAACCAATACAATACAAGTTAAAAACAAGCTAACTCAAGGTATTTGTATGCAGTGCCTGTAAAATTGTATACAATCTGATGTTATTTTATAACGTGTTGATCAATATGCGCAATATTTTGGGGAGAAAAATATTCTTCTGCATGTTTTGAATGACGTAATAAACTGTTTATGTTTACAGAGCGTAACAAAAATGGGGTGTGAATCCATTTAGGCTAGATTCGGTAGCGTATTGCAATTACAAATATGCATTTTTTTTACATTACATACAGTCATTGTTTTTGTTGACATTGCTTGTGTATGACAACATTCCCCCGCGAGGGTGAAGGGTTTCAAATAAAATAAAAAAATGCATTTTTGGAATTGCAATACGCTACCGAATCTGGCCTTAGGTAATGGGTTCACACCCCATTTTTCATACACCCTGTATTATAAAATTATCATAGGTTTTTGGATAATCATGATAGTATAACGTTGAAAACTTGCTAAATCTTTGACGGGCACTGCTCACAGTTTAATATGAAGCGTACTCTAAATCTGTTATAATCTTTACTTGTATTTATATTTGGCCCACGTTTGGAATTCAGGGGTAAATATGGTGATTATAGATGGCTATTTGCGTTCGATGGAAATCGTCCAGTGTCCAGTTATTTTGTACACGGTCCCGAATTTCCCCCTTTAGGGGCAAACTAGGTGTTTTAAGTCCTTTTGACTACTAACATGTAAGTATTTGTGTTTGATGTTTTACATTAACGCTATTGATGTTTGACAGTGCTAAGCCGATTGACAGAAATAATATTTAGACATATTTATAAAATAATATTTTGTTGATTTGGTTATTTTTTGTTGTTGTTTTAATTATGATATATTTAACGAATTTTTTGGGGATGGGGATTAGTCCGGTTTCCCCACAATGTTTTCCTTCACCGAAAAGCCACAATATATTTATTTAACTACACTTTATAAAAAAATACTTATGATGGTATACTTAAATTTTGTCTCGTATTATAGCCAAGATCGTGCTACAAGTTTTCGTCTTTATCTGCCGCTTTAAAATGTTTGTTTGACAGAGGCTGGAGGAACATACATTGAAATCTTAATATTATATCTGTCAATTCTCTCACAGATAGGATAAGAATTAAACATAAGATTTTTATGAAGGTATTACATAATTTACTTCTCGTACGCCGCGTGATTTTGTATAAATTTGGTGCTGATTTTTGTTACTTATGAATTTTTAAGTACATTCGTTTTAATCGCAAATGATTTCTTGAAAAATATATCAGCATTTTATTATTTTATATAAAAGTAATTGGCCAAGGATTCAAACAATATTTAAATGGGATCTTAGGTGTTTGCTCTCTTTTTTGCTTTTTATGTACGTTAGGGCCTTTATTTGACAGGTAGTGCGCATGGTTTTAGTATTGCTCACTAAGTTCTAACTCTATCTAGCTCTTGCAAGTAAGTTAGAACAAGATGCAAGATATCAATGCTTCTAATATAGTCCACGTAATTTTATTGCGCTGGGGTAACTAGCTATTTTTTTTATCACAATTTGCATCATTTTATTGAATTGAATACCTTGGCCCACAACAATGAATTTATTTTAAGTTCTAGATCTTATGTTCTATTTATATTAAATTTTTCATGACATTGTATTTGTATAATATGTTATAGTTGTACAAGTTAGGCATACGTCTGTTTACCCTCTTAGGGTGCTGTATTTACTAACGAATTTAAACGCTATTCTGTGTTATGGATGTGACTATTTTTAGTATAGCTATGATATATAACTACTGATGCGTTACTATAATATACTAAACGCTGAAACTGTACAAAAGGACTTCCTATAGAAGGTTGTTCCATATCTGTGTTTAGCAACGGGGCAAAATTATACAGAAAGGGGCAAATGTATCATTTTGGACAAATTATTTTGCGTACAATTTTAAGTACAGCACGCGATTGCAATTTGTAAAGAGTTATTGTATTTTCGAGTGACGTCGCTATTAGATAGAACGGGATTGTAATAGATCTCTCGTTCTAACAGACATCTATGTCTTTATTTTTATTTCTGGATGACAGACCGTCCGTCAATCGCTTTCCATACTTTGAATCGCGATCGTAATAAAATTCTATGGTTGATATTATTTAATGTGTCCGACGTTTTATAAAACTGTCATTGTAATTAGAATCCTCTACTATGGACGGTAGAGTTGCTTTTTGAATGGACTACTTTGATGCAATTCCGCCAACTCAAATAGTCCCAAGTATACTACTATTTTATCAGCAGCTTCTAAATAAAAATAATACATCCAATACAGCTTTGATTTTGAGTAAAAACGCACAATTTTAAGTAATTTATATTTTAATTAATTTAGTTTATTTGATAAAATAACAAAAGGTTGTCCTGTAGTTTATATATCATAGCTTGGTAGGTTACTTATAAGAGGAAGGTCTATGTCTATTACCATATAACATGTCTTTAATTATACGTGCAGGTTAAATTGCATCATATCAAATGCGGGGCAATTTTGTACATTTGTGCCCCTAAAATCTTAGGGACACACTCACTTACTGAGAAAATGTAAAAGAATAGTATTTAAATTTAGATTAGCCTTGGTATTGATTCAATGGACATAGACCTTTAAAAAGACAGTATTCCAAAAAGCGTGCTCAAAAATCCTAAAACTAGTATGACATAGACGGAGGCATCTATACAAAAAAGGGAGGCATTTAAGCTTTTGGAAGTGTTTCAGAAATAATTGACTGGGTTATTAACCAGTTAATATGTGCAATCGATATGACACCCTAGTCATGTATAACTTATATTACTGTTAAACCTCGTATAGGATCTCTATCTACGACCCGTCACAAATTGTACAAGTAACTTTCAATAATCCATAACTGAAGCCCGTTTCACGAAACCACAAATTACAATTATATATAGTGTGAATATTTTTTCTAGAACGGATCTTATCTTAAGACCCGGTCGGTCCAATAAACCCGTTGTTTAGCCACGTGCCACAAATGCGTCGTAATGAAAAGCCCAAGTTTAATAAATACTTTACTGGAATAGTGACTCTATTGTTGAAGTAGCCCGGTTCCAATTAAAACGAAAGATATATCGGTATAAACAACTTTTTATTAGTAGTTAGCACACTTAGTACAACTTAAACAATTGACAAGGTTATGAAAAATTCAAAAAAAAAATGTGTAGTTACCTCATGTTAAAATTGATAACGTAGTGTTGCTAAATGTAATAAAGTATAAATTATGAAATATGATAAAAATTATAAAAAGTTTAGAAAAAATATGCATTTTTTTATTGTCCAAAAGTAAATGTAAAGCTACCAATAGAATCCTTACGCTTTTATAGAAACAACATTGTACGACAACTATGGACCTAAACGCAGTATTTCGCGTCCGAAACAGCAATTTACTTGATTTTCCATACAACGATTAGTACAAATATCAAACTGACGTCATTATTTATTATTATTATAATATACTTAGTATGAAACGCTTTCGGCTACCGCCAGCGAGGTCCGTCTTTAACTATTTTTTTTGGGTATTTATGTCCTTTAATTGTAGTTGCTCCCATACAAACATTTGTTCCTCTCCAAAAACTGGTTCGAATGGCATCGTTGAAAAAATTTGGACACAAGCCTATTAGCGTTTAAAATTAACAATAAACGACAGTTGTTTTGTCTTCTCTTTATGCCTAGTACTTACAAAGAGAAGTCTAAACAGCAACACAGACGCTAGACCGATAACGACTGGCCATTGACCCGTGTTGCATGTTAAGACTTGTAAAATTGTATCTTGTATAAGCCGTGCTAATAAAGAAAATAATCTAAAATGGCGGCTTTTATGAATGACGTGTGTGAATATAGTAGCACTGTAGTGTGAGCGAGAGGGCGACATTTAAGATTTTTTCGTCACAACGTTGCTAATACCAAATCTTTAGCTGTTTGTTTCCCATTTTTTTTTAATAAATAAAAATAAATAAATCTTCAGGCGTTAAACTCATCCACGGCTGTCAAACCATACCAACTTCACTCGCAATCCAATCGTGTAATAACCAGCATGTTATATTTTAATTAAATGGTCAAATTATACAATTTGGAGTTACTTTAAAGCTGCCTTATTTCCGCTATGACAAGATTGTATTCTTTATTGGCGCGACTTAACCCTCTTAAAAACTGGCGCGGCCTGCAAGGTAAATTTGACAAATGTTACTGTATTTGTCAAATTTACTGTTGACCGCCACCGCAGGCCGCGCCAGTCTATGAGAGGCTTTATAGCTTCGTGTAACTGTCCACTGGTGTCTCCGTCTCATGTCAAAATGTCTAGTATTATTTTGACTGATCTGGACAGATATCAATTAGTATGAAATGGTCCACATAGTTTTAAGTACAATAGGATAATTTGACCAAGGAGAGTAAAAAAAAATGTTCTACGCTGTTTTGTCATTTGGCCGTAAGTTATGAATAAGACAGGTTATATGTTGGATGTTTGTATCTAATGTGTTTCGAATACATTATATGTGCTATTGAAAAAAAAAAGTTTTTATTTTCAAGGTGAAATTGTCTTATTAATTTTTTTATGATTTAATATTAGGGTTTTAATACTAATAAAAATATGATAAAGATGAATAAGACAATTTTATCTCAATTTTTAACGCGAAAATGCAACACAGACGGTCGTTTTTTTATTGATGTTTCATTCTTATATATTTTTTTTAAATTTTAACGTTAAAGTGGGGCACATGCCTTTACATTGTCTGTGCTGCCTTTTTGGCGAAAAAATATTTTTTTTTTTTATTACAACGACCGAATGTCTAATGTGTTGCATTTTCTCTTTCCCGATCCTGCGACCTTGGGGCTGCCGTGGAATTCTACACAAATACAAAAACCAATACAATACATACGTTGCTTGACATAACTTTATCACATCTATTTCATTACTTTCTAATAACGTTAAAATTTGTTTTTTTATATTACGCTATGTTACTTGAAATCTGACATGTGATGTATTTCCACATTCCAACAACCATAAAACCTAATAAACATAACTTTTTATAAAACCTTTTGATAATACTTCAAATTTGAAATACTTACGGATTCTTAAAACTACTAAATTACCAAATGATAATAATAATTAAAAAAAAAACTTGAATTACATCTAAATAAACCCCGCCATCAACTTTCATGCTACACAACTTGACCACAATCTACATTCTACATTGACCACGCCCTAAATTTTACAAAACACCGGCCACACTCATTCTACACAACACTACACTCATAACCTACAATACACCACTTACAACCTTTATTCTACACCATGATCACATCCTACATTAAACACAACTCCAACCAACACACAACATTCTACACAACAGCTACCTGAGCGCGGCCACGCCCGCCTTCACCGAGAGTTCCTTCATGGACAGTGACCTCTTCGAGCAAATGCGAGCCTTCGAGCCGGACAGCATGGATGACTTTGTCTTCTATCAGGGCAACATGGCGAACATGCCCAATATGACGAACATGAACAATATGAAGGAGTGAGGTGAGTCTACATTACTCTATTATAGTGCATAACATTACTGTTACTCATCTAGGGCAGTAATACAGACAAGACAATAATTTCTCGGTATTTGAAATGAAATGAAATGAAATAATTTATTCGTGACAAAGCTTAATCATACAGTTACAACGTATTTGGCCCCCTTAGAGCATAGATATTCTCTACAGAGAATCTATAGGCGTGCCTGCCACCATGATGTACAGAATGGCGTCTATGCAGCTAAATTAAGAACTGGTCTTAAAATGATTCTACAACCATTCTCCGACAGTCGTTTCATCGTTGAACGATTCGCCGACAGAACGCTTCATGATTGAACGTTTCGTCGACAGAACGCTTCATCATTCAACGTTTCGTCGACAGAACGCTTCATCACTCAACGTTTCGTCGACAGAACGCTTCATCACTCAACGTTTCGTCGACAGAACGCTTCATCATTCAACGTTTCGTCGACAGAACGCTTCATCATTGAACGTTTCGTCGACAGAACGCTTCATCATTCAACGTTTCGTCGACAGAACGCTTCATCATTCAACGTTTCGTCGACAGAACGCTTCATCATTGAACGTTTCGCCGATGAAACTTGATCTTTGAGGAAGTGAAATAAAACATGTTCGGTTCTGGCGCTTCGCTGGCCGCAGCCGCGTCGCTTCGCTCATCGTCGTAACGGGGGCCTTAGTGTACAATTGTTAGGCAACACTGCCCTCAGCGCCAGAAGACATTCTGTCGGCGAAACGTTCAATCGTGAAACGACTATCAGAGAATGGTTGTAGTGTCTCTTAAAATGGCTGACGGCTTACCCATAACGTCACGGAGAATGCTAATCTAACGCGAAAGAATTTTCCAATTAGGTACCTAATAGTTCCGGAGATTATCTCCTACATAAAAAACTTACTTATCATCAACCTATTATACAGAAAGTCAACAGAGCTACGGAATAAAATTTAGCCCATGTCTTTGTCCATCCTGAACTTTCTTTCTTTATACTGGATGATACTATTGAAATAATTTTTGAAATTGGATGACTATATTCCGAAGACAGTACAGGTAAATTACTTTCGAGACGTTTTTACATTTGTAGTAGTATATTTACAGGGACACACGTACACGTTGACGTACACAGACACACGTATGTCACGTGTATATGTAGGTGTGTATTTATTTATTTAAATAAATAGTAGGTCACAACTACAAATGCCAAAACGTCTCGAAAGTAATTTACCTGTAGTCATTATTACTATCACACAGACGTATTTTATTTATTCAATATTATTTGCAAGCTTTTTATTATTTATAATTATTTTTATTTTTCTTTTAATATTTCACCTGCATCGTGACCTGAGGTACTAGCAGAATATCAGTGCTCACGCGAGCAAAGCAAAACTGAGCTAGTACCTTTTTGGCATTCTTGCAACGCTCAGTATGTCTAATTTAATTTATATTTAATCTTTTTCGTAACAACTGTTTTTACTTGTTCTTTTACTTTTTTCTCTACTAATTTTGTTTGTTGGATGTTGCAAAATGCCAAATAAATGATTTATCTATCTATCTATAGTTCGGGTCTAACTTACAAAGCTGCTCCCACACATACTCATCCACTTGATTATATCAAAATCGGATAACGAACGATATCCTACTTGTCAAGTTGTTATTAATTAGATTCGACTTACAATTGACTACACTTCAAAATAAATTGTCTTTATTTCAGGTGGAGCGACGGAAAGAATTTATTTAGAATAGTTTTAGTTGACGGTTGAAATTTTCAGTCAATAATAGCTTAAAATTTAAAACATAGCCCTCTTAGAGTCCGTGCCATAGAGTTCAAACGTATTTACAATTTATTAGTTTTATTCAGAGCTTCTAGCGTATTTAGATTAAGTTATGTATACCTTATATAAAATACAGGAGCTTCACATGAAAATATGTTTATCTATGATTTTTTTAAAAATGATAATTTCTACTTCCCAAAAATGATATAACAAATATTGGATTTTTAAATGTGTTTAATGCATTTAACGACGACGATGCAATAGTATATCGATTGCTGATATTTTGCTGCTTTTATTTTGTATTTTTAAACCATTGAGTGCCATTTTGAATTATTGATTGATATTAAGTTTTTTTTAACGAGTATGTATTTAAAGTTTCATTTGCACTTCTATTAATCAGGTTATTCTATTGAATGTTTTTTGATTCTTGTTAATTTGTAGGTACTTACCCACAAATCCACACCTGTACCTTATTCCACCGTTAGAATTTTAAGGGACTATTTTAATTCGTCTACGTTTCTTCGTTTATCTAGGATCACAAAGGGAAATATTGTACAAGTTTTACTCATTTCGATCATTAGGGGAAGATTGGGGCCATTCGTACACTTTTTACACTGAACCTTGTATGTAACTAAAAAACTAGTACTCGCATCAGAGTAAATTAAACACTGCTAAACAATACATTTATTCGGCTTTAATAACAGTGTGGTTTTTTGATACTAAACGAAATGGCTAAGCTATGATGATTTTTGAGAAAAATAGAAATTGTACGTAAGTGCCCCATAAGCGGGGTAGCTCAGTACACCACCGTTCTTTCTAACCCCTGTTTGTATTATACGTTATTTTTGATAAACAAGCTAGTTTATGCAGATGCGGGGTATATAACAGGAATCTACATTAAAAGAGGACTGTACGAAGGCACCCCAAATGAAATACATAGTCACAAAATAAAATAAAAATTTAAATAATCATAAAGAATAAGTAAGAATTATTGTATATGTTAAAATCTGAGGCATTTAGTCGTACAAAATATTAAATGCTTTTACAATTTAAGCAAAAATTTCTATAAATAAATGAAGTCAAAGATGAGTCTATAGATTACTATGAGTTAGCAAATACACAAAACCACTCTTTGTAAGAAAAGCAGCAGTTGTACTGCCACCATTCTTCTTGGGTAACCTAAGCGTGTAAGAGGGAGCATACCACATAAATACGAAGGCGTCAGCATTTTTTTTAAATCCTGTTACGGCCAATGTACGAATGTTCCCTCTGTACGAATGGTCCCAATCTTCCCCTAAGTGCTTTTCAAACATAGCAATACTAGGTAATGCTGTTGCGTTTCAAAATGGTTTTCCTTGAAATCGCATGAAGATTAACGCGCTATTTTTTTAATCTTATATGGAATAGGGTATATGTGTGTGATGATGATAATATTAATTTAACTTGCACTGTCAAACTTAAGTTGTATTTAAATCACATATAAACTGTCATGGTTGAGATTATTTAATGTGGCCTTAGAGCATACATAACTAGAGTAGCCTTTCAGTAACCCCTCTGTAGAAAACCTTGCACAATGTGCAAAAAATCATACCAAGACAATTTCACAATCGATTAATGGTCATTCACAAGATGGCCTCGCAAGAGAACACTGATCATAAAAATGCCCGCATGTTGCTGAAAGCACTTGACATTATAAACGTTCAACCACTTCAAGCTTTCAATATACAATTGAGTTTCAATATCCTATTAAGATGCTCCCCCCGTCCCCGCAAAGTTCGGCAGACATGTTTGTACGAAAATACGACATAAGGCTACTCTAGTGATGTATGCTCTGAGAATATGGCCGACTTTTTATAAAACTGTCATTGGAATTGCAACCTTGTACCTTGGACGGTAGAGTTGCTTTTTGAATGGACTACTTTGATGCAATTCGACCAACTCAAATAATCTCACAATGATCGTCAGTTTTGTGAAGCCCATTAATTGCCGTTAACTAATTAACGTTTTAATGAATAATAGCCCCATGTAAAATCGATGCTGTAGTGGTCTAGGTGGTCTAGAGGTACCTAAATACATGGTTCCAGTTCCCGCCTTAGACTACATTGGATCACGGTTTTTTTTGTCATCACATCAAATGTATTAAGGTGCGTACGAAGTAGAGCAGCCTCAGCTTGAGGCATGCTCGCCCCGCACGGCGAGCTGCTCGCGCGCAAAATAGTTCCACATAAACATGCGGGGGCGAGGCAGCGGCTCGCGCGAGCCGACATTCAAAATGGCGTCGACACAATGACAGCTGATTGATTTCGGGACCCACAATACTTGTCCTATTTGTATCAATAATTGTCCTAAATTTACTAACAAACGATTACAAACGCACGGCTCAGCCACTTGCTCAAATTCGTACGCGCCTAGCGCACAAACAAGTTCGATCTTGTCGCTCTGTCCGCGGCATGCTCAGATACAAGTCCAAGTTACGCGAGGCACGCACACTGAGGCGCCTTTGAGCACGGTCAAGAGACCGCCACTGGCCGGCTCGCCGCGCGCTGCTCGCGCACGGCGCGTGAGCGCGTACGAATTTGAGCAAAATAGGCGCCGTGCGTGCCTCAACCCGAGGCTGCTCTAATTCGTACGCACCTTAAGAATATCGTTGAAGAACTTAACACCAGAATTAATTACATTTGATGCTGAGAACCATAATCGCTAGTGCTACAAAAACGCACGGAATGTGTTAATTGATACCACACACTGTATATAAAATGGGAGTTGTATTCAATTTTGGATCATAGTTTGTGTAATTCAACACTGGTCCCCTTTTCTTTAAGGCCTGATAGGCACCAATACTTTAAATAAATTATTGTTGTGGAATTTACAAACATGCAATATGTTACAATAATATGGACTACCAGATTGATGTGATAACGCCGGCTGCGCGCACGAAAATCAACGCACAGCCCAAGCGCTGGTTCTAGAGATTCCAAATTTGGCACGTAGGTTCCTTAACCTAGAGGTGCACTAAGAAAGTAGTTTTCAAAGTTCACCATCTAAGGGGGTGAAATGGGGTCCAAAGTTTGTGTATGGGGAAACAAGATTACAGTCGACAAACAGTCGGTTTGAAAGAAAGAGGTGGATGTTTGTTTCAACTAGTTTACTAATAAGACGTTTGTTGACTATTTTGTAAATTCTGCATTCAATATTCTGGCCTAATATGTATTGTGTAGAATGATAAGTTTATACAAATATAAAGAAATTATTAAGTTAAAAATAAGAACACAATTGAATGTTTTATGTATTATAGAAGTGTTAACGATAATATAGCTATAGATGAGTGTTGCTTATTGCATTTATTTTATATGCATATGTATTATACATGTTTTAATATTGATGTAGTTTATAAAAATAATGTAATCATTGTGCACAATCCGTGCCTGTGTGAGATGTCAATTCTGTCTCCCGTACCATTTGGTATATTACATGTTTCTCTTTCACAGATTATGTTGCCGCTATAACAAGAAATACTAAAAAACATAATAAAATAAATATTTAAATAAAAAACCGGCCAAGTGCGATTTGGAATGGGGCTCATACAACAGACATGATTTTTTTGCCGTTTTTATAGATAATGGTACGGGACCGTTCGTGCGCGAGTCCGACTCGCACTTGGCCGGTTTTTTAGGGTTCCGTACGCAAAGGGTAAAAACGGGGCCCTATTACTAAGACTCCGCTGTCCGTCCGTCCGACCGGCCGTCTGTCACCAGGCTATCTCATGAACCGTAGATAGTGGCGCTAGTGTGCGCTCTAACGCCCTCTTAACAGTAGAAAACTGTGACGTCATACTTCTATGACAATTAACTAGTATGAACCGTTTCGGGAGACACTACAGAGGACGGTCTTTGACTTGTAGTTGCTCCCATACAAACATTAGTTCCTCTAGTGTTTCGAATGACATCGTAAAAACATCTTAGGAATCTAGCCAATTAAAGTGAGAGGTGACAGAATTGACATATCCGCCGAGGACAATAATGATAATTGACAGTTTGACCAGTCCCCTATTTCACCAACTTGACAATTGTCACCTGAAAATGACAATTCGCCATAGATTGCTTGTTCTAGAAGTTAAGGTGGTTGCTAGGTTACTTGTGGCACCAGCAATGTACGGAGAATTGTCGTTGTCAGGTGAAAATTGTCATGTTGGTGAAATAAGGACCCGGGCCCAACGTACCAGGAGGCCCGACCCCATTTAAAATGGGAAATCGGCTGGGCAAAGAGGAGAAGCGACAGTTGGTCCTGGCTTTTGGTACCTGTATGGCCTGCATCACACTGGCGCGGCCTGCGGTGGCGGTCCGTAGTAAATTTGACAGCTAATGACAAGTTTACTATTGTCCGCCGCGGTCAGGCCGCGCCAGTCTGTGAGAGGCTTAAAGTAGGTATAAATGACAAGTCATGATGATTGGATTTCGGACTATAAGTAATCAATCTAAAGTACATATTTTGTCAACATTAGCAATTTTAGTTTTACTAAACGGGATTAATTCGCGTAAGAGTAAATTTATTTATTTCTCGCGACCTAGGATGTAGCAACACATCCGAAAGGTTATACGCGATTAAGTTCGGCTTAGTAAAAATAAGGTATAGTTGAATTTTTTTGAACTGAGCCTATCTACTTATCTTCAAAACAATAGCATTCAAGTCAAACAATACGATTGGGTGGTCGACGCGTGCCGACAAACAATGAGGGAAAATTTCTTGTTTATACCTGGCTCGATGTGAGCGGGGTCTTTTTTAACTTTTAGTCAATTTCGAATCTATTGAATAAGACAATAGAGTTCATTATTCAATGAACATTTTATGTGGCGGTAACCTCTTTTTTGCAAAGCTTGGCACACGCCAACCACACAATCGTATTGTTTAACTTGAATGCTATTGCTTTGTAGATAAGTAGATCGGCTTAGTTCAAAAAAATTCAACTACAAATATCGTGTGTTTAAGGGGCGGGTTGCACCAAACCGTCTGTAATCGCAAGAGGTGTTTGACAGAGGTTTGACAAGTTTGTATGGAATGACAGCTGCCGGCGACATATCTAACGTTGATCGGCATTCGTAAGTTGCACCCGCCCGAAATCCAATATATTAGCAATTTTGTCAGCAAATCTTCGATTTGTAAGCAAGGACCGCGAAATGTCAAATTTATTATAGAAATTGTGGAATGTAAATCAAAATTAGTGGTTTTTTTTGACAAATCCCCGATTTGTGATAGATGTGGCCTTAAAATAACTTTTTAATATGTCCTCCGGCCATACTTGTTTTATGAAATAAAAATAAAAAGTTCTATATGTGTTGCTTATTGGCGTTGTTTTAGTTTTTAGAGTTCCGTACCTCGCTGTATGACCCAAATACCTACGTCAAGGTGTATAAGTATATGAACTGACAGAGTTTGAGAACTCATCGAATAACACAGACCGACGCGTCGCCTTCGCCAGGGTGTACTATCGCCCAAGGGTACGGGTACACACCTCTAGGGTCATTTTCGAGCGTTCACTATAGATGTGCAGACGATTTTGAACAGAAAGTGTGAACCCGTACCGTTGGTCGATAGTACTATGAGGCCTATGTGTTGAATTTAGATAAGGTATTGCTGCACAATAAAAACACTGCACTATTTAAAAAGCACTCTAGAATTATACGAGTATTACCCGTTCGACCGATCAATCGATCAAGTCGGACCTTTTTTTCCCGTTCGCCATTCTAATCTAACAAATGGGTAAGGGTGTTAAAGAAATCCCATTGGGCCGATTGACCGGTGGAAACACCCGTCTCCCGTCGTCATGCGTTGGGTCGCCCGTCGGTTAAAAGGGAAAAAGAAATCCAATAAAAACCACTTCCAGAACTCTTTTATAATGTTTGGTATTATTATCTTTATTTTATGGCTCTGGCGTCAGGGGCACGAATGGCACGATTTTCCGATGACGTGAATTGCCGTCTTTGGCGGTGAAAAGGTTAAAATGATGAAAAGTATAGTTAACATTTTTTAAAAAGTAGGAATCCACTTCAAATCTTATCTGCCTATGAATGGAATTGTTCTCTATTGTTAAAGCCGACCGCTAATCACCCGTGAAAAATGAAATGCATAAATAACAAATAAGTTCATACGAATAACAACTTTATCGTAAATTAATAAGGTTCAAATTTCATCAGCACGCACTCAACATAAAACCTTTTGGAAATAAGAGCCGTGATCGCCCAGGTGTTCGGCTCTTCCGTTCCAAAAGGTTTTATGTCGAGTGCGTGCTGATGAAATTTGAACCTTATCAATTTAGTATAAAGTTGTTATTCGTATGAAATCATTTGTTATTTATGCATTTTATTTTGCACGGGTGATTAGCGGTCGGCTTTAACAATAGAGAACAAAACCATTCATCGGCAGATAAGACTTGAAGTGGATTCCTACTTTAAAAAAAATGTTCACTATAGTTAAAACCAACCATTACCGACGTCTATTGTTTCTCCTTCAGGTAGGATTGTAAAACAATTACGCATAAACAGAACAAACACTAGCTACTTCGGTACACGTGCCACACTTCGGTCAGTTTTATGACGTCTCTTTGTTATATTTTCCTTTCATATTTAGCAACAATAGACGTTGTAAAATCCCAAGTGCATTTTCGTCATTTTAAGTACCTAAAACGAACAAAATATTTGTATTACTAAAAAAACGCAGTGTGTATTCGCTCTTAGATCAGGAATACTTCTAAATTGGAAATACTTCTTGTAGTTTTATCCGGTTTAATAAACTCAAATTAAGTGCAAGTAAGATAGACGATGTTAGATGTTATAGTTGAGATTAATTATTGTGACCACTTTGAATCTTTTACCTTGGACGGTAGAGTTCCTTTTTGAATGGCCTACTTTGAAGCAATTCGGTCAACTTAAATAATATCAACCACACTAAAATGTTTCGCTTACTAGTCGCTTACTATGGGCCTCATAAGAAGGCTCAAAGTCACCCAAAGGGCAATGGAGAGGGCTATGCTGGGAGTATCTCTGCGTGATCGCATCAGAAATGAGGCTATCCGCAGCAGAACCAAGGTAACCGATATAGCCATCCGAATCGCTAAACTTAAGTGGCAGTGGGCGGGGCACATTGCACGTAGAACCGATGGCCGTTGGGGCGGAAAGGTTCTTGAGTGGCGACCACGTACCGGAAGGCGCAGCGTGGGTAGGCCCCCCACAAGGTGGACTGATGACCTGGTAAAGGTCGCTGGAGTCCGCTGGATGCGGGTGGCGCAGGACCGGTCATTGTCTTTGGGGGAGGCCTATGTCTTTGGGCTGATATGATGATGATACTAAAATGTTACTTAAGAATCGATTATAAATGCCTGACCTTTAATATAAGCGCTTTACCAAGTTACATGTACGTGTATAGATATATTATTGCAATATATATTATCACTGTTTGTTGTTGTTTCATTATACCAACCTATTTTATACTTTCAACGCCACCTACAAGATATTTATCTGTATTGTTAAGCCGGATTTAGACTGAAGATGCACTTACGCCTGTCCTGTCACAACAGGGTTGTTATTCGGAACGCGCTAATGCGCCTCAGCCTCACCTCACCCGTTACGGCCAACGAAACTAGACTAGATTACGCATAGTGACTATGAATCGCGGCGTCAAGACATACTGGGTGTAACAAAATAGGGTGTGAATTTCAAATATGCATTTTTTTACATTACATTCTTTATTTTTGTTGGCATTGCTTGTATTCCCCCGCGAGGGTGAAGGGTGGATTTGTGATTGATGTGGCCTGAAAATAACTTTTTAATGTGTCCTCCGGCCATACTTGTTTTATTAAATAAAAATAAAAAGTTCTATATGTGTTCCGTATACCCCAAAAAGAAAAAAAAACGGAACCCTTATAGTACGTCTGTCACAGCCGATTTTCTTCCAATGTACTGGATCGATTGAGTTGAAATTTGGTAAACATATGTAA
Source organism: Epinotia nisella (assembly GCA_932294315.1). Classification (NCBI taxonomy): domain Eukaryota; kingdom Metazoa; phylum Arthropoda; class Insecta; order Lepidoptera; family Tortricidae; genus Epinotia; species Epinotia nisella. The sequence goes on along the minus strand of OW028698.1, from coordinate 8,810,456 downwards.
ATTGGTGACCCAAAGATGGACGCGTAAAGTAAATTAATGAATTCTAAACACAATTTGTTAGGTATAACCATAGATTCCGGCATGAATTGGAAGACCCACATACAAAACATTAAAACGAAAATGTCCAAATTTGTATATGCCCTAAGCTTCTTTCTGGTACTATAACTTAGGTAGATACTAACACATTTAGAAAGGAAAGATTTTCTGGATAATTCTTGAGTTAGAATCCATGTACGACCCAAGCTTGAAGCTGAGCAAATAAATACCGGATTATCCAGATTTCTTTCTAGAAAGATTCTAGTTTGTATAAAAGTTCAACAGTGTAATAGGAAATAAAGTGAATAATAGGAAATACTAACCTGTTTTATTCCACCACCCAATGAGCTTTCCACAACTTTTTTGCAGCATAACATCATTTAAAACATCTTTTATAATTTTCTCTTTTTTTACACTTGTGCCTGGTGTGATTGCTGCTCCATTTGAGCTTTGGCCGAGCACAGGCAATCCTCCAGGTTACAATACTAAAAAGTAACACAAGCTTCGAGTGTACGTTATCCGCATATTACGCGTACGCGCACGCATGGCTTCGGTACGCTGTAGTCCTCTGGGGTGATAGTGTCGATGCCAAGCAACTTTTTATACCTAATGCAGAAAAAGTGTATTCGTATTTTAGCGAATGTGCGTATACCAGATAGCTGCCGTCCGTATTTTATTCGTTATAAACTATTAACACTACCCTGCATCTACATATTGCAAGCTGCTCTATTTGTCCGCGAAAACCCTCAGCTATTTGAACCTAAACAGGACAAGCAAACAACTAGGGCACAGTACAAGAATAAATTGCAACTACCTCAAACAAACTTACAAATATGTAGAAATGGTCCACACTACAAATGTATCCTAATAACTAATAAAATTCCAGACGTGATTAAGCAAGAACCTAAAAAAGCTATCTTCAAAACCAAATTGGAAAAATTATTACTAGACAAATGCTATTATTCAGTTAGTGATTTTTTTGACGATACCTAATCTATAATATGTACTTATTTTACTTTTATTTATTATATACAGACTTCATTTAATATTCATTTAATTTTAAATATAAACAATATGTAGAAAATGTAAGTGACATAAAATTCATTCTAATAATATTAATAATAATTGTAACATATTCCAATGTAATACTAATTTAGAAGGATTTGTATATTTGTTATTCGCATGATAATTAATAAATTCTATTTTATAATGATTAGCCTAGGTTAAGGTAGTATAATGTTGTATGTCCTCTCAGGACGTCATGGACTGACTTACCTAATTGTATATGACACCTTAATTATAAAATGTACATGACTTTACAATCAATAAATGAATGAATGAATGAAAACAAGGGGCCACTTTTGAAGGGTAAACTGGAAAATTAAAAAAAAAACCTATATGTTATAGTTGTTTTAGTTTTTATTATTATATACAAAATAATAATAATAAAAATCAGCTTGTGGCCAGCTGTTGGGTTGGGTAGTAACGACCCCACGGACCCGAGTGCTCCTGAGAGTCGGTCAGGGCCTCCGTCTCTCACGTGTCTTCGTCGGTTGGAGTGGAAACGGGCCCCCCGCAGGACTCTCAGCTCTGGCTTGCCTTCATTGGCCGTCCAGAGAGGAGTCGTCAGAGCTATATGCCCCAGGGGTGGAAGTGTTAAAGGGCATAACGCCGCGAGTAACTTCGGAGAAAGCGCAGCACCACCTCTCGACACCCCTGAGCCGCTCACACCGGTGTCACCGCCTGCCTCGATAACTTGGCGGATAACATTGTTTTGGCAGGTGTCCGGACCTCTTCGCAATAGCCCAATTTTATTGTCCACCCAAATCTTATCACTAGTATAGATCCAGTTCTCTATTCTATTTTCCACAATAGTTGCAATGCCTGCTGGGACCGGTTCACGGGTATCTACTACGTGTTGGATCTATACCCCACGCACGCCTTCCAAATGACCGGGGTTCGCCCCGTGAATTTAAATCGAAAATAAAAATAATAAAAATGCATTTTTGGAATTGCAACACGCTACCGAATCTGGCCTTAACGGGTTCACATTCACACCCCATTTTTGTTACAACCTGTATTTGTGGGTGAAGATGGTGAGATGTCATGACTCATGAGATACGTTACAGAATAGCGGGGCAGGAACCGTCACATCAGAACGCATTAGATGAATGCAAATACATATAATATAGCTTTAATAAATGCATGCAGCCGATATCGTTCTGTTCCGTCACGACACGTCACGTCAGACAAATATGAATCCGGCATTATAATAAAACGAGCGAGCGAATTAAACTTGGGCAAACATGCTTTCGTATGTCTGTCCGCCGGACATCCGGCTGTTATGCTCTACAGGTCGCATATATCTCAACCGATTCTCGTAAGATTATGTGAGCGGGTTCGATAAATATAGGTTTCTTTTTGTAGATGGTTTTTAAAAATAAAAAAAAAAGTAAAATAAAACAGGCTCGCGAGGTGTACCTAGCAATTAATTACTTCTAATAAGATAAGTTACAACAAAAAAGCAATGTAAGAAGATAGAACAGTATATTTATTCAAAATCGCCGACAAGAGGTACAAATTACATTAAACAGGGCAATGGAGATATTACAAAACACAAGTGGAAGAGACACGGAATGAGACGGGTGATTAACGTCCCATGTCAGCACCAGGAGTCAAGGAGCGGCATTTCTGAAAAAAAAAAAAATTTTTTTTTGTTAAGTAATATTACCTCAATTTTAAAATAAAAGTTCTTGCTCAGTTTAGTTGCAGTAGTTAGGTATTAAGTTCTTTACCGAGTTATTATTAGGGTTCCGGACCAAAAAGGTAAAAACGGAACCCTTATGGTGCGACTCCGTCCGTCTGTCTGTCTGTCACAAAGTCAAATATCTCAGGAACTACTAATGCTATCGATTTGAAATTTGGAATAGTTGTAAACAAAGCTAATCCTCGTGTATGGAAAATTAAAAAAATTAATATATACTTTTAATTTGTATAAAAAAGGACGGATAAGAGGGGGGCCAAAAATTCAAAGTCTAGTTAGTAGGCCAAGTGGGGTATCATATGAAACGGCTTGAATTGTACATTCTAAAACAGTTTTTCTTTTTTTTTCTACAATGGTAAAATTTTGATTTATAAAGAAAAATGTTGAAAAAAATACCATCCCCCCCCTTATCTCCGATGTTAACCAAGCGAAAATTTTGAAAATAATATATATGATTAATATTAACGTGAATATTACCGGAAAAGTATAAAGAAACCTCTATCTAGCGTAATTTTTTTTTATTCTTCAAAAATCATATGTTAATTTTGTTTGTAATTTAATGCTTCTGTGTTTAAGTTTTTTCCTTCAAATTCGTATGATAGTGTTCTGAAAGTACCTTCTAGCCAATAAAAAAAGAATTATCGAAATCAATTCACTTGATAAAGAGTTATCGCTGAAAAACCAACATACAGTAAGGGAAATGTATTAACGTACCACCGTAGAACCCTGTCGCAATAAGGTGACATACCACTCGAGTTTGAGTGACGGCGGCCTGTCAATTGCGACAGGGTTCTACGGTCGTACGTGAATACATTGCCTTTACTGTACATACCGAGTTCCTTGGTCGCGCAAGTTAGTAACAAAATGCACCGTTAAATGGCGCTGTAGGTATTCATGACTTAACTACACTATGCGTTGTTAAGATTTTTCCAAAATGAATGGGTGGGGCAAGACGGATGTGTTGTATGATATTTCGTACGGAACCATCGGTGCGCGAGTCAGACTCGCACTTCACCGGTTTTTTTTAGAGTGCAGACACTGGTTCCACCGCCAGCGAGTGAGATATGAACTATCCACTTTTTTCTAGCCCAAGAAACGAACAAAAGATAATCGCTTCCGTGTAAATAAAAGAGAGAGTTATATATTTATAGTTCATCGCTCGCTGTTCACACCGCGATCAACTATATGAACTATATCTCGCTCTTTTATTTACACGGGAGCGATCATCTTTTGTTCGTTTCTTGGGCGAGAAAATCGCCGATAGCTCATCGCTCGTCGCCGGCGGTGGGACCAGTGCCAATGTTAAATTCGCACGCACAACGCGAACTTTGCGCGGACGCAAATGTCTGCATTTTGTGAGCGCAGTGCTGGGCGCGACAAATGCGGGACGCGGTGTCGACGGTGCGCAGCTTCATCATCATCACATCAGCCGAAAGACGTCCACTGCTGGACATAGGCCTCCCCCAAAGAGTGCCAAAGTGACCGGTGCTGCGCCACCCGCGTCCAGCGGACTCCCGCGACATTTACCAGGTCATCAGTCCACCTTGTGGGGGGGCCTCTACCCACGCCGCGCCTTCCGGTACGTGGTCGCCACTCGAGAACCTTTCCGCGCCATTGGTTCTACGTGCAATGTGCCCCGCCCACTGCCACCACCACCACCACCACCACTGGATGATGATGATAGTTTTAATTAATTCAGCCTCTCTTTCCCCCAGACAGCGAACAGACGCTGATAATAATGACGTCCCTCACGCACGTCGCGTTCAAGACTTGTGTGAAGTTCGACCCGGCGATGGTGGCGCCTCAGGCCGACGAGCACGTGCTCACCTTCGAGAACCCGACGGGGGCGCGCAAGTGCGACATACCGCTGGGCGGGCACACGAAAGAGGCTAGCCACGTAGAGGCCCCCCTCTACCCACGCCAACGGCCATCGGTTCTACGTGCAATGTGCCCCTTCGGAGGGCTATATCGGCGCGGCGTCAACTGCTCGTCCCGCTTGCGTCGCGCAGCACAGGCTCGGTCAAACAGTTGACCGAGCCCTCATTGTTAAGTACCTACCTCTCTGTAGTCGGCTTCGGCGATGACCGGCGTCAACATCTCGACACGTCGAGGCGGCTCCTGCTCCATGTTATGAATGAGCTTGTACACGTCGGAGTGCTGCAGGTGGTCGAGCGTGATCGGTGGCTTTTCGTACTTCATGAAGTTCACCCTGTATACGGAATAAGGTTATATAGTTGGCTGTTTGAGGCGAGTGCAGTTAATGTACTGCTCAATAATCTGCGTCTTATATATCTCTTGTCTCTTTTTAACTCACGCATAAAATCACGCATTTTTTGTCAGTCCCTTTACACGTGCAACCTATGGACGAACTACACTAAAAAGTCGCTCAATGCCCTGCGTGTCCAATACAACAACGGCTTCAGAGGGTTGTTGGGACTGTCACGGTACTGCAGCGCATCTGGGATGTTCGCAGAGGCACGGGTCGATGGTTTCAGTGCCATTATCAGAAGCAGAACCGCATCCCTAATGCGTCGTGTGCGTGATAGTTCTAACAGCCTTCTTCAGCTGATTTGGAACAGCCCTGCGTGCGCGGTATGGAGACACTGGAACGCCCTACATATGGGCTCAAGAGGTTCAGTGTATAATTTAATGTAACTAACATAGTTTATAAGTATTTTATTTTTTATTGCTAATACATTATATGGACATAGTCTGAAATAAATAATTTGAATTTGAATAGGTAAAGAGAGAGCGTGAAAGATAAGTCGACGCGAAATATCGGGCTATTTAAGTGATCACTAACCGGACCTGAGGCGCGACCGCGAAACGGAAACGAACTTTGTTCGTCTATCTCCTTCCCTGCCGCTCTAACTAGCAAGTGCGACAGAGACGGAGATACACTAACGAAGTTCGTTTTCGTTTCGCGGTAGCCCCTCTGTTTTACGCTCGCCAAGTCACCACATACAGGCTTAATTCGGCAACCGAATTACTATTGTTGTATTAAATTAGGAGCTTTGTCTGCTAACAATCCGCACTGTGGTTTAGCAGCTTTAAGCATAAAAAAGAGAATAAACATTTATTACTATCGTTACTTAAAAGGTATCTCCGCAAACACGGAGGGGTCGGTTCAGAAAACTAAACGTGTTTTATGTGCTCACCGCACATCGTAAAAGAGCTTTCCCGAGCTTTACAAAAAATGACACGTTGCGTTGTTATGAATTTTCATTTGTGAAATTTAATTCGTTCGACTACGTCACGAATGTTACCAATATACAGGGTGGGCCCTGTAACAGGAGCAAAAAATGAAACGATCGACTACTAAGCTTTAAATGGTAGACTATTAAATAAATAAAAAAAAAAAATATTTCGGACAAGATCCATATGATTATTTGTTAATTAATTACATAAGAATTAAGCTTGTAAGCAATTATTTCCAAGTGGTTTTCAATGAAAAATATTTTTTTTCTTCAATATAACGTTACGAGTAACTACCTAGTTTTACTCTTCTAAACAAAATTTAATAAATAACAAAAATATATTTTGAAAACAAAAATGCAAAAACTATTGTGACTCACTACATGATGTTACCTCAAAATCTGCATTGACTACTGTGCTATGTTCTCGTGCTGCCAAGATACAGAAGAAGCCAAGTTAGCAGCAGAAGTAGCCAAGCGGGCCGGGTGTTCAAAATAACCTACACACGCTCTTAATTTCTTAGGAATAAAGTCGTGTGCAGGTCATTTTGAACACCCGGCCCGCTTAGCTACTTCTGCTGCTGACTGTACATTACATGGAGGTCATAACTAACTTTTGAACAAAATTTCTTCGTTTTTTTTTATAAAATTGGACACAAGGGGTGCTCTAAGTAAGCGTCCTTTTAAATATTTGATCCTGTTACAGGGCCCACCCTGTATATAAATATTGTAATTATGAAAGTTGTTAGTATAAGTGTTACATCTCACAATAGAGTCTTAGAATAAAGTTAGAAAAAAAAAACACAGGACCCTTATTCTGAATGCGTCATGCAGTATTATTGAGTTAGAAACAATAACACAAGCGTAAACTCACATATACAACACGCTCATAAGCCTTAATCACAATATCGCGCAGGACGTGGAAGTCTACCAGGTGGCAGTTAGATTCTCTGGAACGTCAAGCAAGTCAAGCATTTTGTACAGGTATTAAGCTGCGTACGAATTTAAGCGGCCCAGCCTGAGGCATGCTCAGGCGCGGAGAGCTGCTCGCGAGACAAATAGCACATAAAACATGCGCGTGTCGCGGCGAGCCGACATCGCGCGTCGTTCAAAATGGCGTCGACTCGATGACAGCTGATTGACACAACACATTTTGCTTTTCATGTATTTGTATCAGTAATGGTTCCACTAATAAACGATTACAAACGCACGGCTCAGCCACTTGCTCAAATTCGTACGCGCCTCGCGCACAAACATGTTCGATCTTATCGCTCTGTCCGCGGCACGCTCAGATGCTCAGACGCACACTAGGCGCCTCTGAGTATGGTCAAGAGCCCGGCTCTTGGGGCTCGCCGCGCGCTGCTCGCGCACAGCGCGTGAGCGCGTACGAATTAGAGCAAAATAGGCGCCGTGCGTGCCTCAACCCGAGGCTGCTCAAATTCGTACGCAGAGTCGCAGCTTTAGGTTTAGAAAAACTTCATTTTAGGCAGGTTGACAAAAACTACATAACGTTGTAAATTTACACATTAGGCGGGTGCACCTCGATCCTAATAAATAACATTAGAATTTTAACGGACAATTTTATCTAGGTACGTTTCTTCGGTTATCTAGGATGTCAAAGGGAAATATTGAACTAGTTTAACATATTTCGATCATTTACAAGTTCCATGTCCGATTGCACCTGCTTTCCAGGAGTATGTGCTTCCAGAAACCGGTGTGAAGTTAGCGGCCTAAAGTTGGCGGCCTTCGATAACCCGACCAAATTAAGGAGTCTAAATTCACTCTTCAGTCAATTTGACTGATTTCCAGACAATAAGACACTTTGAAATGTACTGTAGAGATAGCTTTAGGGCAAGAGCTTTCTAAAACAGCTTTCAGATCTTACTTATCGAGATTCCTTCACTTTCTGCGGCTGTCATGAAGTTAGCGGCCTGATGCCTTCAAATGGATTCACAGCTTCCAACTGCAAGCACACTTGGACGTGTGACATTGTCAGATCATTTTGTATAGGGACAGTGAACGTGTTAAGTGCTTTCCAAACCTAATAATACCAAAGCTTTTGCGTTTCAAAATGGTTTTCCTTAAAATCGCACAACGATTAACGTAAGATATTTCTAATCTTGTATGGAATAGCTCACTCCTAAGCAACGTCACATGTTTTTTGTTTGGGCGATATATATGGCATATTTCTTGTTGTATAGATTAACCCTTAAGTGCATACAGTATCAAAAATGATACCATGTCTTTTCTCCGCTCCAATATTAATATTTTTTTATATCCTCATATTCTATTGACGGCGGTTAGATGCCAGAGCTCCAACACAAAAAAAAAAAAAAACCGGCAACCATAGAGCGTCCATTTTAAAACTAAACGTCAAAACTGTCAAATGTGCGGGAACTTTTTGCGACAGTGAAATTTGAAAGTTTTAATTATTCATTATCTAGTGAATCTCGTTATATTTTGAATAGGAAAAAATTGTATAAGGAAGGTTGGTATCTGTATTTATCATAAGTTATATGCATTTTTGTTGGATTTGCATCCTTTGTTATATTTTTTTGGGTTTTACGTTGGTATCAAAAACGATACTCCATGTGACAACGTCTTTTTTGACGGTATCAAAAACGATACTCCATGCAATCTGGTCTGTTTTTCTACTCGCACGGCTTGTGATATTTTCTTTGCATTTTTTTGCATTTTACTATTATTTGGCACGGGCTTGGGTGTGTATATGAGTGTTTATTTATTCTACAGCATGGTTCGACATAGAGCATTAAGAGACAAGGACATAGAAGAATTGTTGGCACAGTTAGCAGGTGGAGAAATATCGGAAGACGATGCCGAGTCTGACGGAGACGACTTGGAGTTTTATCCATCATTGGAAGAACTGCAAGCAGCTCTCGAAGATGTTGAACTAGAAGAAGAAACCCCAGGCATGACAGAAGAAGAAGGTTTAGTAGAGGAACCTAATATGACTGTGGATTTTCCTGATCCTCCATTGCTAAATGAGGACACGCCGGCGACAGGTATGCAAGATCCTTTCATACCTATAAATGCACAAAACCTTCGCTGGCGTAAGGCTCACTTTCCGTTTTGTGAAAACCAAATTAAATTCAATGGCGTCACTGATTACCCACCAGAAATAATGAGTCTACAAACACCATATCAGTTTTTTTCATATTTTTTCACGCCAGATACATTCGAAAAAATTGCTGAAGAGACAAATTTGTATTCGGTACAAAAAAAACCAGAACGCCCGACTGTTATTGATGTGACTGACATAAGAAAGTATTTCGGAATACTGATATTTATGTCTGTATATAATTATCCTTGTGTCCGATCTTACTGGAATACAAAATATGGTTTTGAACCAATCAAACAGACAATGCCCATTAACAGATTTGAGAAAATTAGAGAAATCATTCATTTCAATAATAATCAGTTACATAAACCGATGACACATCCTCAGCATGATAGATTGCACAAATTACGACCAATAATAGATCACCTAAATGACAAATTTTCTTCTGTTCCTATGCAGCAACGCCTGTCAATTGATGAGCAGATGTGTGCGACCAAAATCGGGCATTTCATGAAGCAATATTTGCCCAATAAGCCTCATAAATGGGGCTTTAAGCTTTTTGTGTTGTGCTCGCTATCAGGTTTTGCTTACCGTTTTATCATATATTCAGGCAAAGACACGGAACCTTTACAGCCTGGCGAAGCAGACGTAGGTGTAGTAGGTAATACAGTAATAAAACTTTCAAGAGGTATTCCGCGGAGGTTAAATCACATAGTCTATTTCGACAATTACTACACCTCATTACCCCTAATGTACTATATGGCTAAAGAAGGGATTTTGTGTTTGGGAACCGTGCAAAGAAATCGACTTGGAAAAAATTGTAAGTTGCCAACAAAACCCCAAGTTATGGCTAGATCTGTGCCAAGAGGTTCTTTTGATGAATATATAACTACTCATGATGGAGTTGACATGACCGCAGTGAGCTGGAAAGATAACAAACAAGTTATTCTTTTGTCCACTTATGTGGGTGCAACACCAATTGGAACGATTGAACGTTACGATAAAAATGAAAAGACGAGAAAACCGATTTCGTGCCCAAAAGTTGTAAGTGAATATAACGCTCACATGGGCGGAGTTGACTTGATGGATTCATTCTTAGGCCGATACCGAATTCGTATGAAAACAAAGAAATGGTATCTACGTATATTTTACCACCTGCTAGATCTCACTGTAATTAATTCCTGGGTGCTATACAAAGAAGTGTGCGAAAGGAATCAGATTGAACAAAAGAATATTCTGAAATTAGCAGACTTTAGATCCGATCTAGCAGACGCTCTATGCAAGTACGGAATCAACTCACATCCAACAAGAGGACGCCCTAGTAATAGCCCTTTGTATGCTCCACCCCCCAAAAGAAGGAATGTTTTACAACAAATGCCTACACGCGATATACGGTTTGACGGAATTGGGCACAACCAAATAAAGGGGGATAAAAGAATGAAATGTTTAAAACCGGGTTGCAAATTACTTAGCAGTGTACAATGTCAAAAGTGTAGAGTGTATTTATGCTCAAAGAAGAACTCTGATTGTTTTAATGACTTCCATTCTTAGTTAACGTTTTTCCTGTTGTTAAAATTCTTTATTATGTGCTGATTATTGTAATGCCATAATTACCTACCTACCAGTAGAATTTTAGAGGGTACTCCATGGAGTATCAAAAATGATACCAAAATTTTTTTTATAAATAAATATATTAAAATATGACTATATTTTTTTTTACTATTTTTCCCATCATTAACTTATATTTTCTAATCACATATATTTTTTTTGCAAAAAAAAATTTAATCATGCACCTAAGGGTTAAGTAAGTAGTTGTTCAAGGGGTCCGCACCAAAAAAGTAACAAACAAGGTACCCTTTTGTTAGGCACGACTCTGTCCGTCTGTCTGTCTATCACAACGTTAAATATTTCTTATCTCCTTACCTATACTTCCTAATACCCCGTTTGACGTCGCCCCACGGCCAGATCTGGTTCCAGCATTCAATCTGCCGCACGGAACATGCAACAAACACAAAAACCAACACTTAAACACACAAACATTCGCACACTAGGTACCTAGCACATATAATGGGACACACCTGTTAATAATATTTACGTCACCCTAGGCCGTAAGTGACGTTTTCTGCCCGCTACGCGAGGAGAAAATCTCACTTCCTGGCCAAGACGTAAAAACTTTACGAGCGGTTATTCGTAAAGCCCCAGATCGCAGGTGTTTGTGGCCCGAACCGAAGGTGACTATTCACGAATTCACCGCCCTTGGTAAGTAATGTACTACGAGTAATATACCTCTGCCTATATGAACGTTTCGATGCGGGTTCACCGACCGTGGTCTCAGGCGACACCGTGTCGAACGATACTAGAAATCTATCGCAAAATAGGCTTTCTACTGTAGCAATGTAATTTTAAAATGTTATAATACTCTGATACTGAAATGATATGCTATATACTGTTTTGAAAAAATTACACCTCGCCGAGTTTTTTACGCCGGTTCTTCTCGAGGCAGAGGTTTTCTTTCCGAACCGGTGGTAGTTTATCGACATTCATAGGTGCATGTAATATGCCTAAATTGAAGAATAAATCACTTTGACTTTGAAACTTCAGAAATAAAGATACCTACATAAATATCGCTTTAGACCCCGGTTAGACCCATGTAGTCTCATCTCCATTTTCAGTACCTATTACTCTTTAGATAAGTAAAACGATTTCTCCCTATTCAAGTGTCCCATATAATGTACCATTGTTGTATTAATTTCCAAATATCATACGCATTACACATTAACATATCATAAGAAAATTAAGCAACACGAAAACAGTTCCTGAAAAACACAAACACTAAACACATATTACACAAATACAGCACATTCAAAATTATTAAGCAACTTTAAGCTGGAATCAAAGCCACACATAAACGTAACCATTTTTCCGCATTGTTGCGATAAGTTAGCAATAGTTTGTTCCAGTTAAAATGACGAAAATGCACGTAACGTGGGATTTTACAACTCCTTTTGTTTCTAAATATGAAAGGAAAAGATGACAAAGAGACGTCATAAAATGATAAAACTAACCGAAGTGCGGCACGTGAACTGGAGTAGCTACTATTTGTTCTGTTGTTTATACGTAATTGTTTTACAACCCTACTTGAAGATAACAATGAAACAATAGATGTCGGAAATGGTTGGTTTTAAGTTTTGTCATATAAACTGGAACAAACTATACCTAATTATTTTCGCTGCTGATACATAGGACCAAAAGTAATATCACTTTGTGTGTGACCCAGCAACATCTATTGTTGTTGGAGATTGTCAAAACAGCAAACATTACCGCAACTACGCAGAAGGTTGGTCCTAATAAATTATAATTTAACCAGAAATAGGTTAAATCATAATTTGACCAAAATGCACGTTGAACACATATTAATAACAAATAATGTACATGGCAATAGTGAAATATCTATATTCAATTAACCTACATTTATACATAACGAAATGGTAACATCAGTAGCTTAAATAATTAATACCAACAACTCCATATTTACAAATTGGGTAAAGTAAAGCGGATAATTAAACTGTAATAACAAACAATGCACTTTTACGTAACACGCTGGCCTTAAAGTGGCAATTACCACCCGCTGCGGAAAATCCCTTCAGTCCCACCTCGTAGCCAGATTTGGTAGCTAGCTTCGAATTGGGAGAAATTGTCCCGATACGGAGCTGGCTACGAAGCGGGAATCCTCTAGTCCCACCTCATAGCCAGATTTGGTGGCTAGCTTCGAAATGAGAAATGTGGTTTCCTGTCTCACAGCCAGCTTCGAATTGGGAATCGATTTTCCCTGCTCGTAATAGCCAAATTTGGTAGCTAGCTGGCTACGAGATGGGCTAAAAAGATTCCCGTTCCGTAGCCAGCTTCGAAGTGGAAATTATTTCTCCCATTTCGAAGCTTGCTACCAAATCTGGCTACCAGATGGGAAAATCGTTGCCATTTCGTACCTGGCTATGAGACGAGAAACCGCAATCCCCATTTCGAAGCTAGCTACCAAATCTGGCTACGAGATGGGACTAAAGGGGAAAATCTCACTTCCCGGCCAGGGGGAGACGTAAAATGTAGTAACCACGGACGGCAATGTAGAAAACCACAGCTCGCTTATTTATCACTGCTGCCTATAGGCAGCGCCAAACGAGCGAAATCGGCGGACAGCCAAGCAAGATGGAGTGACCTTGATTTGGCCGGCCGCCGTCCGGCACTTATCCACACGGGCCGACATCACGCATGCAGTCCGCCAATTTCGTATTTGGCGACATCAAATACCGGCGATCTGAGACATTCGCTGTTTTACCGGCCCAGGTGACTAATTTTACTATTAACTGTACATGAATTCAGCTCAAATATTTAAGTATCTTTGAGTTTACAAAGACCTTAGAGCAATGATAGCAGCTCAACGTACTTACTTCATAACTATTGTATACAAAACCGGCCAAGTGCGAGTCGGACTCGCGCACGAAGGGTTCCGTACCATTATCTATAAAAACGGCAAAAAATCACGTTTGTTGTATGGTAGCCCCCTTAGATATTTCTTTTTATTTTGCTTTTTAGTATTTGTCGTTACAGCGGCAACAGAAATACATCATCTGTTAAAATTTCAACTCTGTCTATCACGGTTCATGAGATACAGCCTGGTGACAGACGGACAGACAGACGGACGGACAGTGGAGTCTCAGTAATAGGGTCCCGTTTTACCCTTTGGGTACGGAACCCTAAAAAGCTGTTAATGCTGCGTAAGTCTGCTATACACTCTTAACACTTTTACCGCCCGGGACCCGCCTAGCGGGCGCCTGCCCCGTAGGCGCTTTCCGCTACTTAGCGGGAAACCCCGAGGCTACGAGCATAGTGCGTAGCGATTCTTGACAGTGAATGTGTTTAACCCTTTATAGGGCAACTTCTAAAATTCATAGCAAAAATTACCACCTGTTAATTAAGGTCATCATTTGTATTTTTTACGGTTCAGATTTTTTTTTTCATTTAATAGAAGCATTGTGTGTGGAGCTATAGAACTATAAAGTAGGTATATGTATGTATGTATGTATGAAAATGACCAACCTCTCGTCGTATGGCAGATGAACGCTTTCGTAAGTTTTCCTATAAAAATGAAACAAATGAGTAAAATAGAAAATGACAGTACAAACTACTACTCAAAATTGAACGATGCCTGTTATAGATATTTATACCTACGCGGTATTTTCATAGTTAGAAAAGCTTTTCGGACCACTTAGGTACATATTTTATTTAGCCAATCCAATTATCTAATTAACGCGAAAATAGCCATAAAACAGCAATGAATAGGCGTTTTAATATTGACACATAAATATATTAATGCTAAAATAGTTTTAACATAATAAGATACGAATAGAGGATTTTTTTGCCCATTAGCAAAATACTTATTCGTTATAATAATTAGTAGATTGTACAACAAGTGCATTAAACGACCCATTTTATCCCAGGCTATTTATCGATCCTCGCTTTTAGTGTCGAGGATAAAATGAGTTTTATGCACTTTGCTTTTCACTTCGATTGTGAGGAAATAAAACAAAAATAATCATAGATAAAAATATAATTAGTTGCGTGCAGGTAGATGACCCGACGACTTTGGTCTGTCATGGAAAGCAAATGAAATAAAAAAAGTAAGTTATATTCTATGAATGTATACAGTAATCGTGGCTGTTGGCGTTTTAAACCTTTGTTTTATACGAGGATTTTACTTTATGCTCTAGAACATAAAAAGCGATTTTATGCCGCCTGTACCCAGCGTATAGTCGAACTTTACGAGCATGAGAAGTGAAGAAGTTATTTTTGTTCGCAGGAATTAAATAACGTGATTGACTTAATGCAACGATAATATTATGAAAACGATTTGTAGTCAATGTACCTGTCCTATAGTCCGAAAAAACATTTATTTATTTACAGAAATAAATAT
Organism: Epinotia nisella; assembly: GCA_932294315.1. Classification (NCBI taxonomy): domain Eukaryota; kingdom Metazoa; phylum Arthropoda; class Insecta; order Lepidoptera; family Tortricidae; genus Epinotia; species Epinotia nisella. The sequence goes on along the minus strand of OW028698.1, from coordinate 8,795,415 downwards.
TAAACGTTCCCTTCAAGAACAAAACGGGAGTCTAGGTACCTGGCGACAGGATTTTGGGAAGTATTGGTGGATAGTGCATTTATAAGTTGATTTAGGTACCTGCTTACTGGCATTGTTCATATTTTATGTGGCAGATTGTATATACTCCTCCGTGCACTTTACAAAAATGATTACAACGATCTAACTGAAGCTTTTAATTCGAACGTCATTTGAAATGAAGCGTTAAAACGATGTCTAAATCAAATGGTTTCTGAAAATGTATCAAATCTAACTAATGTTGAATAAATGTTCTGATTCGGTTCGAAACAATATTTCTATTCTAAATCTATCTATAAAGACTGTACCCCATTGCTTTCCCTTGGATCAATTCTGCCTGAGCTGTCAGAGTTTCAGAGATAAACTGTTCATTGTACGCATCCTTAGGCTTCCTCCACTTGCGGCCTCCCGGCAGGACTACCGGCCTCTCTGACGGCGTGAGAGGCCCAAACACGGGCTTCGGCTTGCCGACGCGGGGGGTTGGCCTCTGCTTCAGCTGTCTGGACTCCTGGTCTAGGTGGAGGTCCGCCATTAGTTCCTGTTGCGGGTTAAACGTGTGGGCATGTGGTTAGGATATAGTAGTCATGGTCTGTGTGAAGGTGTTAAAAATAAATACTTAATTATGACTTAAACATATAACCTGACGTTGGCTACGCACTAGCGAATTGTTTTCTTGTATGAAGCAAAATTATTCGTATCTAGACCAGACGCAGGTGTTGTGATGAGCTGATGAGCGCTAAATGTCCTGATATAAAAATGCTGAAGTATATTAGTGTTTTTATTCAAAAGTATCAAACAACTATTCGAAGAAATTTTGGCCCCGGACACGAAAAAATGCCACTCCGTAAGAAATGCCCAAAACGTTATGTGAACGAGTCTGTAACGGTCACATAACTATCGATTGTCCTAATGTAATGTGTTAATGTAATGTTGACGATCTCTGTAGCCTAGTTAGTAGTGACCCTGGCCTACGAAGCCGGAGGTCCCGGGTTCGAATCCCGGTAAAGGCATCTATTTGTGTGATGAGCACGAATATTTCATTCCTGAGTCATGGATGTTTTCTATGTATTTAAGTATTTATTTATGTATATAAGATCATAGTACAAACTTTAGTTTGGGACTAAGTCGAATTGTGTAAGATTGTTCTCAAATATTATTATTATTATAATGTTTGATTTCATCCTCTTTAGTTAGGTATTTGTTTACATATTGGAACGAAACATCTAAATAGATCCAAACCTACGGATGCGCCTAGTAGGTTAGCATCTATGACACTGTGATCTTACAAAACAATCCTGCAAGGTCTTAGATAGGGCGAGATACAGAGATGTCCTCAGAAGCCGTAGCATGCTTGGCCTTATAACGCGACAAGTGACAAGATAAGTGCGTCGTCTCGTTCTATCGAACGGTGTCAGCCAGTGACGCACGCTCTATCCTATCACCTATCGCGTGACAAGGCCAACCATACTACGGGGCCAGTTGTCTCGCTTTATCTTTCAGATTCCAAAATATCGAAGCAGGACTTTAGTTATTTATTTATTTTACGAAACACTGGTATCAAGTTCTCTTGTTTTGCTCAACTCCCAACAGTCCCAACTGGTGAAAGTCTAATCTATGCGAAAACTAGGACAAACAATGTTTTGTGAAAGGCACTCGATCGAATTGCGAACCTCTTTAACTTCTATTTTAGGTCCACTTGGAGGATTTACTGAAGGTGTAGTCTCTTTAGTTTCTGTTTTAGGTCCACTGGGAAGATTTGGAAGTGTAGGTGTAGCCAACGACGGCCGCTGCATGTGTCTGGGTTCTTTATCCAGTTGAAGATTCCCCATTAGCTCCTGTTGTGTCAAACGTGGGGTGTGTGGTTAAGAACTGTTAGTTTAGTTTGGATTGGTTAAGAGCGTTAAAAGAGCACAAGTTACGTTTTCAAATGTCCAGGTGAACTTATGGTCTGGATGAGGCAGAAAGAAAGCCTATCGCCATTTGTTGTGTGAGTATTTGACATAGTCTACAACAGTAGGCGTCGTCGGTTCAAAATTGTTAATACAACTTGCGAAAAGGAAATGTATTCCGCAGTCACTTGGTAATTAAAGACGCCGACATTCAAAATTTCGCATTTTACCGACATTAATTAATTACCAATACTAAAAATATTTCCGTGCAAACTTGTAGGGCGAATAACTGTTGACCTGTGGATAATGAGTCTGCAATTATCAGAGCAAATTGAATTAGAAGGCAAAGCCAAAGCTGCGCAAAATTTTGAAAACACTACACGAAACGCGGTTCGTTCTGCTGACATATTCCTAATTTAGGACACTGCTTTAAAGCACGGGGATTAATGTGCTATGCTATGCGACGCGCGATCATACGCATGATCCGATAAGGATCCGACGAGTCGACATCAAAGACGTGCAACCTCCGACAAAATGAATGAATTAAATCATAGACAATCATTCAGCGTACACACGAGTTTATGACCTTGACACGCCGGACTGCTTTATGTAGGTAAGTGCGGTGATCCCAGTGGAGAGAAAAGCTGTTCTATCGCCACACAAGTATGTATGTATGAAGCCACGTGAACCCATATACAAAGCTCTACACAGAACACTCACATTGATGAACCTAAGCGCTATCTCGTGGGGTGTCTGCTGTCGTATCTCCTCAAACTCTTGTTCTAGCATTTCGCTCGATAAACCCTGCCAGGTACAGTGTATTATTTCAATTATTTGCTCCGTCAATCTTCGTACGTCTTCGGGACAACTACTTATCAAGCTAATTTAGATACAATTAATTTCCGCCATTGTTTAAAATTGATTTTTGAAATAAAAATGTGTAAAACAGAGCACGAGGATTGACGAATCGTTCTCCGGGGTGCCCTGACAGCCAGTCCTTTAGCATATTATATTGTTACTGGCAGAAGCTGAATTGCATCCATTTTGGTCTTTTGCCAATCATGTGCCAATTTCCTCCAAATAAATATATTTCTTTCATTCTTTCTAACACTGTTTTGTTAGTACAGTTAGTTGCCTATCATTTTGTTTATTACGGGTAATCATGGGGTAGGGTTTGAGTTCTAAAAATCAGGATTGTTGGTAAACAAAATAGAATAATAAGTTTAGAGGTTTATTATTGGGTACACCAAATACTAAACCTCTCCGCAAGTGTGATTGTAAACAAATAATGTCCATACACAAATAAAATGGTTACACTCTATAGCATAATTCTGAAGAGCGGAACACAGAAAAAATCCAAAGAGTCATTAGTACGAAAGCTTGGTTTTTCGAATTTCATAATTCCGAAACCATTCTTATTCGTATAACGGAGACTGGCGTTCGGAATTCTGAAATTTCGGAATAACGATGCTTCCAGACAAATTTTTGAGTGTCCCCAAACAAAATTTTAAGATTCTAGAGGTTCAACAGAATTTAGTTGGACCCATTTTAATATAGCTCCGACCAGTTCTATTGTTTGCCTAAATATTTCGCAAATGGCAGCTATAACCATACCTTCTTCTGCTTCTCAATTCTCCTCTGCTCGTCCAGAATCTCCTGCTCTTCTCGCTTCATCTTCTCTCTCTCTTCAACAGTCACGTTCGTCACCTCTTTTGTCACTTTCACCTGTTTCACTTCTTCGTTAGTCTCTGTCTCAGTGATTCCATTTTCAGTGACTTCTTCTATTTGGGTCTCTTCTTTACATTCTTCTGTCACGTCTTCGATTGTCGTTTCAGTGTTCTCATTGGATTCTGAAAATACTTTATTTTAAAGATTGATATTGCTTCTAAAAATTGATCTAGCTAGGTCTCATGTCTGGGAAAAATCGTTCTCTGTCTTAACTCGAGCAGAGGTTGGTCGTCCAGGACCTAGGTATTATTAGGGTAATTAATAATGCACTCTTATTGAGACTCCTGTCAGAAAATCGTATAAAGATTGGGTTTACCGACATTAAGCGTTCTCAATTAGTTTTTTATCGAACGGCTGCATAAAACTGGATAAGTAGCTAGTGTAAAATGTCCTACCTTCAATCATCTCAGAAGATTCGATCGCCATCTGTTTTTGTGTCACGTTTTGGTGCGACTCCTGGAAACAAATTGAACTTTCAGTAACTACATAAATGAACCTGGTATCTGAAACATCTACACCGGCCAAATTTCCTATAATCCTATTTCGTAGCCAGATTTGGAAGCGGGCTTCCAGATGGGAGAAATATTCCCGTTTCGTAGCTGGCTACTAAACGCGGGAACCCTTTAGTCCCATTACATCTCGTAGCCAAATTCTGGCAGCTGAATTCGGAGCCAAAGTTGTCTTCGAAATATTCCCGATTTGAATAGCTGGTTACAAAACGGGAAATAATTTAGTCCCATTCCAATTTCCCTTCCTATGTTTATTTTTAATCTTAACTCTTAATCTCTCTCTTCTCTTCTTTTTCAAACTGCGTTGTAGTTTTGGATCAATTTATTTTATGACATCTTCATTAAAAGGAAACTTGACGTTGTCATGTAAATGTTTAATTTTATCTTGGCTCGAAAATTGGTCCTCCAGCCGGATATACATTCGACTTCGACGTTTGAATAGTAACGCTGAGAACCTTACTTTTGAGGACCCTAAAGACACAAGCAGTCGTAAGCATTTACTAGTCTTCTTATATATTACAACAGTCAGCTGCAGAGGAACGTGAACCCCGTCTGCATACAAACTTCTATGTAGGCGGAGTCTCATTTATCTGCACCTAATTGGACTTCGCACACTTAGGGCGTCAAAAAATTATATCACAGCCTGTTAGAATATGGGAGTAAATCCTATTATGTGTGTCCACCCTGTCATATATTTACCTATAGTCTATGGTCTAAATTTGAAACTATATAATAATGTATCTATGGTTACTCGCTCTCTTGTCAAAGCTAACATCCTATCGTGTACACGTCTGTGTTAATTAGTGTTTAATATCCTGAAATAAAATCTGTTCATCCAGCATAAGTATTAGTTTATCTGAAGCCTAAACCAACCACTCCATTGTACTTGACTGCCTGTTTGCTCTGCATCACCCCCTCCAACACAGCCCGTGGTGAGTTTTCTGTGACCTGGTAGATAGTTGCCACGTTCCGGTCATGGGTGACGTAAGGGACGCACCTGCTGCGTGATCTGGCAGAGCTGCCTCGTGACCAGCTCCAGCGTTTGCTGGATGACGCCGGGCAGCTGTGCCAGCGCCGCGAGCTGCGCGCGCATCTGCGCCAGCTGCTGCTCTAGCGGCGCGTTCGGGTCTGAAGTATAAACAAACAGACTAGTTAAATCATCGCCTAGTCCGCCATTCTCATTAATAAATACACTGATTTAGATCCTCAAGCGCGTTCCATAATCGCATATATATAAATAAATAATTAAAATAAAACAATATTAGGAGACAATCTTACACAAATCGAACTAGTGCCATAGTAAGCTCAATAAGGCGTGTGTTATGAGTACCAGACGACGATATACTTAATAGATATAAATACTTAAATACATAGAAAACATCCAAGACTCAGAAAAAAATATGCATGTTCATCACACAAATATTTGCCCTTACCGGGATTCGAACCCAGGACCTTCAGCTTCGTAGGCAGCGTCACTATCCACTAGGCTAACCAGTTGTCCAAAATATATAAATTTGATTATATTTATGTGATGCAGTGTACTATCAGGAACAATTTCCGTATCGCCATCACCCAAAAACAACTTTGTTAGTTCGTGTATTGTACTTGCATATTCGAGCGACAGAAAGGGAGAACGAACGAAATAACGAAAGCGTTTCGCGGTAGCCGCTCTGGATGTGTCACAGGGACCAACATGGGACCCAAGCAATAAATTAATCAAATTTTATTGCCCAAATAATATTACAAGAAATACATGTTACTAATCAAATTGACCCCGTAAAGAAATAGCAAACAAGCTTATACCTAGATAACTTATATAACGAATGACCACTAATTCGAATTCTTGCTTAATGACTGCTCAAATCTTCTTCTTATTTAATTTGCTGCATTGATACTCACCAACCATCCCTTCCACATTCTTCATAAGCTGCTCCGCTATCCTGTTCTCCATCTCACTCTCACTCTTGTTCTCTTCTACAACCGGAACTTCCTTCTCGGTATCTTCTTCTTTGACCTCCGGTTCGGCTGGGATTTCCGGTTCAGGTTCTGGTTGTGGTTCTTCAATTGGCTTTTCAGGAGGTAAAACAATGCCTAAAAAATCAAGGACACTTAACTTGCAAAACTTATAATGGGTCATGGGTTTGGAACCTTGCGAGATTTAACACGTGTGCATATGTTCAATCCATGTGCTAGCCAGGTCATGACATGACCATATTACTGTTGAATGTTGCAAAGTATTCTTAACCAAAACCACGACCCATCGTAGATTGTGCAAAATATAATCACATGGGATTCAACGGCGTTCAGTGAGCAAATGCGTTGATTATTACAGAAAAAACCCAAATCGCTGTATGTGGGCGTAAAATCTGAAGAGTTCCCAGCTGCCGTGATTCTTAAAAAGGCAGTCATCTACGAGTAAATTGTATGCAATAGACTGCCTTTTAAAAAAGTACGGCAGCCAGGCCCCGTAGCATGGTTGGCCTTGTCACGCGATAGGTGATAGGTTAGAGCGTGCGTCACTGGCAGACACCGTTCGATAGAACGAGACGACGCTCTTATTTTGTCACTTGTCGCGTGATAAGGCCAACCATGCTACGGCTCCTGGACCATTTCTCCAGGACCCCGTCATTAGATCCTGAACTGATGACCATGGAGCTTGGGAAGGATACCCTTTCAAACAAAAAAAGAATTTTCCAAATCAGTCTAGGTGTCTTCGTGTAATCGGGGAACATACGGGGTGGGCAGAGTAACAGGAGCAAATATTTAAAAGGAGGCTTCCTTAGAGCATCTGTAGTAACCCCTTTTGTCCATTTCTTTTCAAAAAATTTGAATTCTGAGAGAAATTGATCTAAAGTTATGACCTCCGAGTAGTGTATCTTGGCACCACGAGATCATAGCACAGTAGTCAATGCAGATTTTGAGGTAACATCATGTAGTGAATCATAATAGTTTTTGCGTTTTTGTTTTCAAAAGATATTGTTGTGATTTTTTCAATTTTGTAAAATTTTGTTTAGTGTTTTTAAAATAAAAAGTTACTTATATATATCACTCGAGAAGAGTAAAAAAGTACACGTAAACTTAAGTTGAAGAAAAAACATTTTTTTTTTTAAATAAAATCACTTAGAAACAATTGCTCACAAGCTTAATAATCTACCGTTTAATTCTTTGCTCCTGTTACAGGGCCCACCTTGTAGGTATACCTAGTAAAAGATTCCGCCGAATTGTTGAAGTCGGTTAAAGAGCATTGAAAAGAGGTTTTTGCTTGTATTACAAGTTACAAATCATTACTCAATAGACCCTAGTTCGAACGTCCTTAAATTCAGCCCTTATTTGGTCTAGCTTAGCATAGACTTAAGTACCTGTCTCCTCCAAATCGGGGACCTCGCTCTCCGGCAGCGTGTCAAGGGCCTCTAGGAACACTGGCTTCTCCTCCGGGACCAAAATGGGGGGCTCGGCCTCCACGGGGGGCGCGGGAGGCTCGTGCAGTGCCCGCTGCTCCCAAGGTAGGGGGCCCGTTTCGAAGTCCTGTGTGGCGGTGGGTGATGGTTTGTTACAATCGGAATGGAGTCGATTTGGATGACGATTTACTAGTATGGTCGGGTTGCACCAAATTACGATTACGGGCTGATCAAGGTTTAACATGGCGCCGGCTGTCACTCCATAGAAACTTGACAAACTTTTCATACATTCAGATTTTAACGAACACCGTGTCGGTACAGAGGTTGCGTGCAACCCAACCTATGATACATGCGTTTTGACTACTTACATCACATCGTTTCGTTATTATGAAACTGAGGGCGAAAAACGGAATGCGATTATCGCCTTAGATCATACATAACTGGAGTAGCCTTATGCCGTATTTGCGTACAAAAAAGCTGCCGAATTTTGCGTGGACGGGGGGAGCACCTTAATAGGACATTGAAACTCAATTATATATTAAAAGCTTAAAGTAGTTGAATGTAATATCAAGTGCTTACAGCAACATGCGGGCATTTTTATGATCAGTGGTCTCTTGCGAGGCGATTTTGTGATCAATTGTGAAATTGTCTTTGTATGTAGGTATGACTTTTTGCACATTGTGCAAGGTTTTTTTACAGAGGGGTAAGTTACTGAACTTTTTCTTGATGTTATTCTGTCCCGGTAAGCCAAGAGACAACTGTGACAGAGTTTCTTAGAAAAAATACTATAAATAGGACTCTAAAAGATGCCCCACCATGGAATGGGTTTACCAATATAACAAAAATACGTGTTTAGTGGATTTAAACCCCTTAAAATCATTGTTTTAAAGAGTGACCCAGGGGACGTAACCATGGCAACAAGCATAATTGATTGGCCCAAATAACGAAACATAACGTTTAAATAAGCTGTTCAGATTTCCAGTTAATTAATTAACACATTATTTATGTTATGAACTTACCTTAAAATGACAAAAACTAAAAACTAAACTAATGGGTTGAAAATCGAAAAATGCAAATGCACGCGTAATGTGAAAAAGAAGTGCAAAATGGAATCACTCCTCAGCAACATTAGGGTGAATATCCACCATTGATGTGTGTTCACATATTTGACACCTTGCATGCTTGACAGTAAGATGTCAAATGTATGAATACTGGGTGATTTTGAGGTCATGATCCGGAATGGCCAAAAGCGAATAAGATGTTCATGCTGAACAACTTTTCCCATGGGACTAACCACGAAATCGCAAAAAAAACAGCTGTTCCATACATTAACTCTCAATTAATTCACATTTAATGTATGGAACAGCTGGTTTTTTCGCTTTTGGCCATTCCGGATCATTGTGGTGTTTAGGCTATCAACGGTAATTAAACAACGGAGTGCACGTTAACAGTTTAATATCTTATTGCAGACTGACTCGCAGGTAGTTGGACAAAACCCAACTACCGGCGTTAATACACCATAATCATGACCCCAAAATCACCCAGTATACACCTCGCTTCGGACATCTGTGGTGGACCTTACAATGAAACTCATCATGCCCCCAAAATAAAATTACACAGGAGAACCATCTCTCTTTTTATATTGCCAGAAAGCTTAGAGTATAGATTTCTTATTTTAGATATTTATACTCTAAGTCAGAAAGCTATAAATGCTTTATCTATGGCTATTAAGGTAAAGGGTCTACTAGGGAGGGTCGGAGGGGCTTGTTGGCGACCGTCTAGCAGACCCTTTACCTTCGCCTTGGTGTAAATAATTACAGGCCAAATTACGTTGGCCCATAAATTTTACCACAACACTAGTCCAACGTCTTCACGTTTTGGACAGCCACTTAGGCCGCATTTACGCACAGTCAGGCGACTATGACGACTCCCAAGACATCACGCCCTCTGCGTAAACGCGGCCTTCCATATACTTGATTTGAAATATCGCATTTAGTCGTTGGTTTTTCAAATATTTATTCAACGTTTTACAACGTTATTATCTTTTGTATTCGAAACTGTAATTCTTAATTATACAAAATAGATACCCAGCACCTAATCAAACAGTGGATGAAAAGTAATTTAAGAGGTAACTTTTTTGCAAGTATGTACATATAATACTTGTATCTGTACACATGCTTTATTATTACTGACATAAGACACATGTGTAGATATTTTTGAAAGGTTGTCTGTATAGATATTTGAGAACTTGACTGTACCTACATATACCATGTCGATGTTTATTAACTTTATTACCTACCCTCTTTCGTAGTTAATTTATGCTGTGTTGTGTTACGAATATTGATTCTGAATTTTCAATCTTTCATATAGAATCTTATAAATTAGTATTAAATGTGATTATTTTTGACCCCCGACGCAAAAAATCCAGTTCTAAATTGGCAATACAGAGGCGTTTTACCAATTTAACGACTGAGGCGCTACCTCGAAACGAAAACGAAGTTCGTTCGTGTATCACCCTCTCTGACCCACTTGCTAATTCGAGCGACAGGGAGGGAGATAATATGACCATGAGAGAACCAGTGATGCCTGTAAAATTGTAACTTGTACAGTCAGCATCATAAATATGTATACACTTTTCGACCTTATGTCTAAGTAATAAGGTCATAGAATGTGTACATGTGTATGATGCTGACTGTAGCTTCGTGAAACGGGCCATAGGGGCTCATTCTCTCCGTGGCTAATGTCTGTGTATGTGTCTATACCAAATTAGACCTCTCACAGACTAGCGCGGCTATTAGGGAATATGCATCTTTATTTTTTATTACGAAAATCAAAAGTATAATCCAGAGGAATATCAACTGTAGCATTAAAACTTTCTTACGAGATTTTTTTCTGACGTTGCACGCGCTGGCACCCACCGATAATGCTCTATATAAAAAGATATAATCCATATTCTCGGCGTGGTTACTATGGAGTTAGTCATTCGTAAAAAAAAAATCCTTAAAAATTGTGTTTAAGTCATTTCTATACCTAGATATTTTTCTAGCACGAACGACTTAATGTGTCAATTGTATTGTATGTCTACTCCCTTTATATCTGTGTGTCTTTTGTGTAGTGAATAAATGTCTTCTTTTCTTTTCTTTTTAATGTAAGTGATTGACAAAATAAAAACATCTACAGTCCTGTTATCGATAAGTACAACTTCAACGTCATAGATGTAAATAAATACAAATATGCAGCAACCTTTTTGGCCACTGTACCTGTCGCTATATGCGACCTCACAGTACCAACAGTCTGCCATATGATTAAATAAATAAATAAATACAAATATATATAGGGTAATAGGGTACGTTATAATAATAACAAAACTATCAATTTATTTATATTTTACATACTTCAGAAAACAATTTGCAATACTTTCGTAACTTTCTTCGTGTCACTGAATTAATTATCACCTACTTTACTTTATAACACACACACACACACACCGAAATTGTCTTTAAAATCGACGCAGAATGTCACAACATGTAGTTTTTCCCAAACCCATTTTTGGTCCCAAAACAAATCTGTGTCTCTGTATATGGTTACAGTGTAGGTGCACGCGGCACAGGTAGGTAGCCAATATATGTCTGTGGTTGTATGTACGTATTGTCGTTGAAGTAGTATGTACTTATCGATAACAGGATTATCGATATTTTTATTGTGGCAAGCACTAAACAAATGTTGTTCCTGCTAGAAAAATATCTAGGTATAGTCATTTCTAATTCGATATTCTGTCTTACTGTTATGTAATTTTATCGAAAAATTATTTAAAAAAAATTGATTGATTTTAACGTCAGATATACAAAACAATAGTTTTTTTTATATATATTTCTGTTGTATGATATCTCTACGTAGGTATATCCGCATCGATTGAGTGCAATTTATTCAAAATTGAAGTCCCATGCATATTCCCTATAGTAAACTTGTCATTAGCTGTCAAACAGGTCGCGCCAGTGTGATTCAGGCATTAAGGTATTAAGGCTTCGAAAGGATCCAAACGCATTCCTCATTTCGTTATTAACACTTATTTTATTATTAAATTAACAAGTTTTATTGTTACTTTATTACAATTTGTCTGTTTGTTTCCTCACGCTGTTACCTGCGGTTTGTAGTCGGGCGCTACTTTTGGTTTGGGCTGTTTTACGATTTTCACTTGGTATGGAGACTGAAAAGAAAAAAAAAGATAATATGAGCTTAAATATACAGTTAGAGTAATTTTCTTACTCCTAGCGCAATACTATTGGTTTTTTTTTTAATACAAACGTCTTAGGCTTGGATCTTAGTGAAAGTAAAAAAAATAGCTGTATAAATAAAATAATTTTTTTTCTAGCCGAGCTGGAGCTTGAAATAATGTCAAAAGTTAAATAAAATAATACAAGGAGTAGAAGTAAAACGTAAATAAACTACTAGAAACATTTAGCTGCGTAACGGGTACCTACTTATTCTACAGTTTAATTGCGAAACACTTCATAAATATTTAAACTTGACATTTAGACAATTGGGTACCTTAAGTTTTTTTAAGTGGTCCATATTATATTTTTTGTAGTAAGTATACGGTTAATGGAGTTCATAGCTGTAGCTAGTTTTTTTTTACTCGTTTCTGTTTTTTACAAATATTTTTTTGAATATCTCATTTGACAGATGAACACAGTTGGTGATATGAATAGAAGTCGTGCCTAGGTCTACAATATGACTTCCGATTAAAAAAAAAAACGCCAAAACCGTTGACGTCTGACACTTCTGACAGTTAATATTGCGTCAGAAGTGTCAGACGTCAACGGTTTTGACGTTTTTTTTTTAATCGGAAGTCATATCGTAGACCTAGGCACGACTTCTATTCATATCACCAACTGTGTTCATCTGTCAAATGAGATATTCAAAAAAATATTTGTAAAAAACAGAAACGAGTAAAAAAAACTAGCTACAGCTATGAACTCCATTAACCGTATACTTACTACAAAAAATATAATATGGACCACTTAAAAAAACTTAAGGTACCCAATTAAGCTAAAACGAACCTGTTTTATATTTAAGCTATTTGATTATTAAAGTTTGTTACTGAACTACATATTCACTTTCGTAATTAATGTATATTATAATCCTTTCATTATTATCTTCATTAAATAGGTACCTACTTTTAATAATTAGGAACGAAGTTAATACATTTCAAATTAAAGGGAAAATGAGCAGATTACAGCATAGTTCGGTAGAGCGACTACCCGTTTATGCCAGGGGGTTACTAGTTCGAATACGACTCGCATTTAAAGTAATCCCTTTAAATTAAAATTTTAAAATTTCGTTAGCAGATGTTACTGCTTAATACAAATTCAATCAACAAAGAGTTGTCCACAAAATATATAAAATGCAATATCTAAATCAAAGTCCACTGTTAAGTCCGCATGAAGAAAACTCAATCATCTCAACTTATTTAAATTGTACTATACAAATATTTTAATTAAAAATAAATCACCTTTTAACAAACACACACACTGGCACTAAGAACACGACTGAATCAAATAGAAAAACTTCAACAATTCCATCAGCTGCCAAAATAATTACCTTCTTCTGCTTATTGAATTGGTGCCAAGGTCACATTAAACATCATTATCAAGATCATGCAAGTAACTATGTCGATAGTCAATAAGGAAACAATAATAAATGTCGGGAGTAAATAGTGCATGACTCTAATGTGACAGCCCTGACGCCGCGCCAACAATCACACCAACACATGGAAAGGTTCGCGCGTAAGTGAACACATGTACTGTCAGTGTGTGCGTGAGAATCGCTTCAGGGTTAACACCTTATTATTTAATTGTGGCATTGTAATACGTTACAGTATGCTTGATGTTGCACGACTAGGTTAACGTGAGCAGTTTTGAAGAAGATATTGATTACTTTGCCCTTACGTTATCGTTGAAGTTTTAATGTGAATTTTGAAAATTATAAAATCTTGAATCTTGGAATTTGTAATGTCTAATTAATAGGTGTCTGTATATTTAGGCATTTAATAAACGTAGAATGTCATGCTTCTGAGTTCAATTGAATTGGTAATGACTGATTTTTAGGGTTCCGTAGCCAAAATGGCAAATATGGAACCCTTACACTAGTTTCGTCATGTCCGTCTGTCCGTCTGTCCGTATATCACAGGTATTTTACTAGAAAACTATATGGTTTATTTGAATAAAATTTTGAGGATAGGTGTATTTCGTTAGCCGCTACATAGTTCTGTAATGAAATGACTAAAAAAGGCTGCACTCCATACATGTAACTGCAAGTTAAAAAAATATATAATTGTACGTCCACGTGTGGCACATCAATCGATAGGCCTTTCAAAATATATATAAGTTTCTCAGCAATTTTTTTGATTAAGTGAATAGACTCAAATTTTTGAACGGTGTATTTAAATGGGCATAAGGCTTATTAAATTCTTTTACAGATAATTATTTTTAACAAGATTGGTTCAAAGGTTTACAAGATATTGCTGAAAAACTTGCCTTTCACGTTCAAAGGTTTCTGTGACAATACGACCTTTTTAATAGGCACGGAAACCTTCGTTGTGCGTGGTCCGACACACACTTGGCCGGTTTTTAAATTAATTTCGCAGGTTCATCTTACAGTAGCCATACTCTAGCAACAAGCAAGCCACGCTAGGTGCATGCCGTCGGATCCTACAAATCACTTACCTCTTTTTCCTCATCTTTCGCCGTCCATCCATGGTATCCAAACTTGGCCTTGGGCACTGGCCGCGCTGGCTTCTGCAAGAACTTGGTCCATTTCCGCTCCTCCTTCTTCTTCTCTTCTTGAGTCTTCACAAATTCCTCATTCAAAGCCTTCAGGACTTCAGAGTCCTTTAAGGATTCTACTATGGGTTTGATTTTCTTAAAATCAACGCTGGAATCATCATTGTCACGATGCATATGCGATTTTATGACGCGTGACAGTCTGTTTCGCCATTTCGTAAAGTCCGCCATTTTGTGTAATCCGCCATTTTGTGTAGTTCGCCAAGTGTGTTGTGGAAGAAATATTTGGATTTAGTGTTGGATTTAAATAAGTGTGAATTTAAATTGAATTTTAGTTTTTTTTTCATTTATATAAGCTAACAGATTAATTTAATGCGTGAATAAATATGTGATGTTGGTACTTACAGCTGAAATGTCTTCTGAGATGAAAGCACAATGTAAACTAGCGTAATATAATAATGTATTTCAAAAAACAAATATGCACATTTATGACATTAATGATAACCATTTATGTGGATGTAATTACGACGAAGCGCAAAACTACTGTTTCTATCCGAAATGAACCCAAGTATATTTGTGAAAGTAATAATGTTATAGACGAATTGTATGTAAGTAATGAATGTATTGAAATGACTGGCGATGATCGAAAATGCAGTCTGCTTCTTTATTACGGACCAATGTGAGTCGACTAAGCCAAATAAACAATCTGCCTCAAAAATAATATTTCTATTATCTGTGTACTTGGCTTGGTCAGAAATGTCAAATATAGGAACAAAAATATTTATTGAAATAGACGAATTTGAAATCTTTAAAATTGAGATATTTGATTTGTTCCAATTTTGTAAGATATAGCAACAATGAAAAATTAAAAATTAACGAAATGGCGCCATCTTAATTCTAATTAACCTCAACAAATCCAAACCCAATGGGTAAATGATTGTAATGGTTCTCTTGTGTGATAAAGTGGAATCATATTCACCCCATAACGTGCGCTTCCCGAAGCATCTCAGACTCTCCAGATATTAGTGCTGCAATCTTTTCCTCGGTCATGCCCGGTTTACCTAATTCTTCTGCAACGAAGAACGTATTACTTCATTGTAACTTGCTTCTTATCGTCAATGACAATTATTACGGTATTTAGTTACTTACTAGCTACTTCTCTATCCACCACAGATTCTTCTAAGCCATCTACAATACCCTGGTGAGTACCCATGATCTCGCCATTTTCTGCTACGAATGCCTTGCCAGGGTCTACTATTGGTGTTGGTCCCTGGAACAAATCAACAAATGACAATCGTCCTTTTCCAAAAGTTTCCTCATACTATAGCATAATATTTACGTGCCTATATAAGAAAAAAATGCATAATGTTGTCTCTGGCTTGAGCTAAACTGGTATATTAAATTTGATATCTTGTATCTTACCGGTATTTTGATTTCCACTCTCTCCAAATGAGGTGCATCTTCAGGATTAAAAGGCACAGGTCTGTAACCTTCCACGGCTACAGTTTCTACTGAATCATCCATTTTGCTTTCAGTAGCTTCAGTCAGTGAATTTGCTTCGTTATTTTCAACTGCCACTGTGACAGCTATAGGTTTTCCATTAAGATGAACCTTATCACATATGTCTTCAGTGGGATTTATTCTGTTTTCTACAAGTTTATTAATATTTTCTGTATTTCTGACAATTTGCTTCTCGATGTTTACTTCGTCGAGTTTATCTTTGTACACCCTTGTCCCCACAACTTTGGCGTAGCCGTTGTAAACGACTGAGTTTTCAGTATTGTTGTCTATGCCTACTTCTTCCTTGTACTCTTCAATGGATTTGATAGTTTGATCTATGGCGGATGCTAGAAGTGATGATTTTCTTTCAATTTCTTTTATTTCCTCCTAATTTAAGTAAAAATAAACTTTTTAGTTTAAATAAAATTAGTGTACGTACACCAAAACCAAATCAGATAGGAAAGTAGTATTTATATATCAGAACGAATGCATTAAGGCGACGTAGGTTCAGAAAACGGATTTTTAAAAAGTCGTAGCTCTTGTTTGGATCATAGTACGGCTTCCCTAAATTTAATTAGCAATCTTGAGAGTTGAGGCCTTTCTCGAGGGACTATAGCTATTCGAATCCTGAGTTTTTGCCTTTCGCTCGATAGAAAAAAATAACGAACATAGGCATAGGCTTCCCCGCGAGCATGCGCGCGCGCGGCACCGGCCTGGTGCGCAGAGTGCGTGCCAGCTCCAATGCCGTCCTGACTATGATAGCGAATAAAGTTGACTGCCCATATGTTCGGCATTGTTGCGACAGGCACGTCAAAGTTGTCGGAATATAAAAGTAAATGTATTTTAAATTTGAATTGAATTGTAATAATTGTAATGGTATTTTATTGTGTTGAATGTTTATTTGTATTAATTCATTATAATGTTAAATGTATGACTCATAATTGCTTGAAATAAAAATCAATTTATTTATTTATTTATAGGTCTAAAATACGCTTAAAACATTCGTAACAAATGATGTACAAAAGCTAAACATATTAAAATTGCTTCTAAAAATCGGCAATATCATGTTTGAGGGAACTTAGCTATTACTTTTTATTTATTAAAACGCACAAAAAATTAAAATAAAAAAACGCAATATTTGCGCTTCTGAACACGCCCTTCCATCTCGCTCACGCTTATGCTCAGTGAGAGGGAGAGAAGATGATGAACCTACGTCACCTTAATTACTGACTAATAGATATTTAGTGAAAAAGGGACGAATGCTTTATTACTTAAATGATAGTGTATATGTGTAACAAATGATATTGGTACAAAAAAAAACATATTTATGAAGGAAACAAAAGATGAAAGTCCACACAAATAGGCAATATAAAAGCCGACGAATTGGCTGAGCTCTGAAAATGATACAATACAATACAAATACTCTTTATTGCACACCTCACACAAACAAAGCAGTTACAGAGATAAACAATCCAATAATATGTAGGTGTGGTGTAATTATATGGCTTACCTTAAGAAATATACGTCTCATATCACCCCCTTTTAAACCAGGTTTTATAAATTTCGGCGGGGAAGTTTTTTCTTCCGGAGGAGTAGGTAGCGGCGTGTCATACACTATCTCTTCAATAATCTCAGTGTCTATATGAGGGACCAAATCCTTCTTAACTATATGAGGATCTTCGTCCTCTGGACTAGGAGATCTGGGGATGGGATGAGCGACTTTGGGCAGAGGAATCTGGAGACGGAAGACGTATTCGTCAGTGAGAGGAGTGGGAGGGACTGTAGATGGAGTTGGAGTACTTATGGTACTCTTGACCGAAGTTTCCGAGTCAGATTTTTTGATTGTGGAGTCTAGATCCAAAGTCAGATGTTTTTTAGCGTCTTCAGTGGATCTGACCATGAAGGAAGATTCTTTGGTCGAACTAGCAGTAAAGGAAGTGTCTTTGGTAGATCTGGCGGTAAAAGAAGATTCCTGGCTAGCTCTGGCGGTGAAAGAAGATTCTTGAATGTATTCTGCATTCTCAATCGAACTTTCACAAATGAAAGATTGGTATTTGTTATCTGACTCAGATATGTGTACGGATTTTTTGATGTTGACTTCTATATCTTTGTTGATTTCGACTTCGTCTTGTATTTCTGTTATTTCCTCTTTAGTTACTTTTAGTTGAGCATATTCATCCCTGATCTCAAGGCTCTTTTCACCAATTTCAGCCAATTCCTTAACACATGTAGATTCTTCAGCGACTTTAGAATCTACACTAACTTGTTCAACTTTCACATCCTGAAGTACCTTAGCGTCTTCTTTTACCGAAATAATTTCTTGTTTTAATTCCTTTTCCTCTTCTATCTTTATAGATACATCTTCCTGAGTTTTAGCAGAAACCTCTTCAACCATTTGTGCCTTTTTAATTTCTTCGATAACCTCTTGAATATCCTGTGACTGCACAATTTCTATGGACTCTTCTGTAATAATATTTGACTCGTTAAAATACTCAGAAGTTTCAATTTCTTGAATATCTATCTTGTTTTTTACTTCAACGCTAGTAGCTTTTTCCACAATATCCTCGTGCAATTCCACAATCGGTTCTATTGTTTCCATTATCTTAAATTTAGTCTTTTTTTCACCCTCAATATCAACGGATGGCTTTTGAACATCGAATTCTTCAATAATCTCTTTCTTTTCTTGGATAATTACTTCCTCGGTTTTAGCGGATGAGTAATCATGGGATTCCAAATTTTCCTCCGCTTTGTTAATTTTTTGTTTTTCTCGGGATTCTATAGCAACGCGTTCGGTTATCATTGCTTCATTTGCTTCCAGAGCTATATTTGTTTCTTTAATACTTTCTACCGAGGCAGATTCAGATAATTCAGAAATTTCATCGAAGATTGAATTTTTATTTGTGTAAACATGGGCTTCGCATATAGATATATATGTATTTTTACCGTCCTTGCGGTTTTCATCCCTTATTTCATGTTTGGTTTCTCTTTTGGTATCTTTAGTTTCATGCCTAGTTTCTGTTTTCATTTCCGTTGATTCTAAAATACTACTGGTAGTTGTTAGTTCAGTAAACTCTTGGGTTTTATTTTCAACTTTAGAAACCGTTTCTTGTGGTTTGGTCTCTTGTACAATTTCATCTTCTATTCTGCTCTTACTTCTGGACCTCCTTTCACGTTTCATAATGATTTCTTCCTCTAAACCAGCTTTAGTCTGGAACTCAGTTATAACGCCATCCATTTTGTCTATTAACTCCACCGACCTTTTTTCACTTAACTGTGCCATTTCGGCTCCAGACAAAATCGTTTTCTCTCTTTGTTCATGATCGAATACAATTCTTTCTACATAGTCGGCGTCTTGCTGTGTTACCTGTGTTGCATCTGAAACTGCGTCCGTTTTTGTATATTGAATTTGCCTGTCGTCTTTTTTTATCCTCTCAGTTTTTCTTTGATTGACCACAGAGTCTTTCAAAATTGATGTATCAGAAACTACATCACGTTCAACTCGTGTGACTTCGGTAACTTCTTTCTTTACTTCTTGTTTTGTTTCTGCAGGCTTAGACAGTACAGGTTCGGCCAGAATAAACCTAGATAAAGCTACCATGACATCAGTCAAATGTATAAAAAAGGTTTTAAGCAACAAATCATAATGATAAGATGACTGAACAGTACCTCTTATATGCGGTATAGTTTGGAGGCCAATGGTGTATGCTCTTTGCTCAGCTAGCAACTTAGCGGTACTATATTTAGCCTCTTTAGTTTTACTTTTGTCTGATGTCTGTATACTTTCATTGGTTTCAGACTCACTTTTAATTTCTGATTTTTCCTTTTGCACTTGTTTTTGGTCAGAGATTATTTTCGATTGCTTTTTCTCGATTTTTGTTTCATTTAAAGATTTCTGTTCAATATTGCTATCATACATTTCTGACTTCCGTCTCACAGCTCCCTTTTCTATAGTTTCATCTATAGATTTATTTTCAACTCTGGCATCAACTTTTTTAACATCGTTTTCATATATTTCTGACTTCTTCCTTACAATACCAGTTTCTATTGCTTCATCTATAGTTTTTTTCTCTATTTTCATATCAGTAACTTTAACTTCTTTATCATACATCTCCGATTTCCTTCTCACGCTACCACTTTCAATAGTTTCCTCTAACTCTTGTTTCATAAATTCTTTACGTTCATCAACGATAATCTGTTTATCATCTTTCTCAAATTTTGCTACTTCTTTAGCAACCCTAGCGTCACTTTTTTTGACGACAACATCAGTTCCAATTAGTTCACTTTTTTCTTTCATTGATTCTTTTTTTGATGTTCTTGAGACCATAGACTCCATCATTTCAGATGAGCTAGTTTTAGATTCTGAAGTTATAGCACTCAGTTCTAGCTCCATTTCTTTTTTAATTTCACCAGCTACAGTAACAGCTTTATCAATGCTCTCATCAACGATGCTAGTAGCAGTCATTTCTATCTTCTCCAAATCAATATCCGCTTTCATTTTTTCTATAAACTGAGTCTTTTGTTCTTGCTCATTTACCAATCTTTCTTCTACCGAAGTAACTTTCACTTCCTTAGTCACTATCTCTTCTGTAACGATTCTCTCTTCAACCGTCTTTATAACAGTCGTCGTCTCTTTCGTTTGTTTGACCTTCGTCCCATCAGGATCATAATGTTTCGAAATTGGGAGTTTAAATCGACTGTTTTCACTAAGTATCCCTTCAAACTCATCGACTTCGGGAAGATCTTTGGGAAGACCAATACCATCATTGAATTTAGGAAACTCATCATTATATCCAGGGTTAAGTATAATAGGTTTTTCTAACGGAGGGACTGGAGAGGGTCCTGTAGAAAAGGGCCTGTAAGGTTTAGTTGGCAAAACAAAGGGCGATTCATTTAAGGTCCTCAATTCGTTGAAGGACAAGTCAAGGTTACCGCAGGACACGGTCCGTGACCTGGTAGGGTCTCTGTCAAGGTCAAAGGGTGTTTCAGCGAATTGTTTAATTTCGAATACCTCAGTCGGTTGCGAGGGCTGGTCGAAATCGTCCTGGTCTATGGGCTCGTAGATCGGGTCGTAGTCGTCGAGCACCGGGTCGTAGAGACCGCTGGAAAAATAGAACAATCGTGAACAAACTAGAACAAGAGTGAACGAACTAGATCGTTAATAAACTAGAACAACCGTAAAAAAAACAAGAAAGAGTGTGAACAAGATAGACTCTACGTTACTTTATTCGACATATTTTCTCTCTGTATCAAGTTATTAAATTATCGTAGTAACTTCCACGTTAAACTACAAAAAAAAACAATAGTTTACTTAGTATTTAACATAATAACAAACATGGTTAAAGCTCAAGGGTGTAAGCGGTAATGTCGCTAGTGGTAGGTTACGAATGCAAGGCAAACATTTGCTGTCATGTTGACGTAATCTAGATGGTCGTAGTAAAAGAGATGTGGGCTTGATTCCCGCGTTAGGTTAAATTAAATCACGGTAAATGTTTTCTCCTCTGTTTCAAATGATAATGAATACCATTCAAATTCAATAAAAAAAATACTCAAATGTTTTGCGAATTACCAGGAAATGGTCGCTCCGGTGGTATCTCGAGATCACTATAGCCAGTAGAGACACTTCGCTTATATCCTCACAACTCATTCTCGATCATCATATGTTAGATCGCTTGAAGATAAACGTCTCAATACTTGGCACTTTAAATCTTAATTGAGCGAGCAATATAGAGTCAATTATTTTAGCCGATGCGTGGAGCGGAAGTCGTCCAACTCCCAGCACACATGACTTGTTTATTTAGGAATACGGGTGTCGTTTCGATGTACGGGCGCGAGCGCTTTACAGTGACAGCACGCGTTTTGCACCGCCGCACGCGACGCTGGCCATGAACACGGCCTCAGAAAAAAAAACAATATTGGGACTTTTGTTTGATTACATTAAGGCAACAATGCTGAGCCAAATAACGCTTTAATTTGACTAGGGTTAATTATAAATGTAGGGCAAGGTGTGGTATATTAATAGGCGGATGACAGGTTAGGCCTGTAAGCGTCAGGTAAGTTAAAGTCAAGTGCAAAGGTCTACATTGCCTACATTAATGGCTCCTTGCTAAGTTAGCCTTTGTGCTGGATGCGAGCTGCACATGCACAAAATGCCACTTTTATGTTCTAGTGCAAAAACTATATATTTTAAAGAATAAAATAATCGGGCCTAACACACGCACAATAAAACTTTTTATTTTATATGACTCGCTTTAATCAATTTCACATCCGTGTATTTATATTACTAAATTAATAAAACCAGAAGTTAATTATTATTTAAAACCGTATCGAAACATTAAACGACTTGGCAGTATTAAGTGCCGGTGGCTAAGTCTAATATCACGTGATGAAATTTAAACATAAAAAAACTTTAAAAAGTTAATTAGCGGCTATGAGCTATAATGTTATTTAATTTTGCTAATTTTTTTTATTTTCTCGCAATCGAAGTGAAAATCAGAGCATAAATGAGCCATTTTACCCATCGACTTAATTCTATCCAAATATATATACATGTCTCAGGTACCTACAAGGGCTCCTTTTATGCACTTGTTGTACAATCTACTACTAATGGTTTGTGAAAAGATTTTTTCTTGCAACAAAAACATGTTAATATTAGGTATACATTTATTAAAAAAATTGCACTTGTACAAAAATGTTAAAATAAAAAAAAATGGAATTTGTCTGGGAGTTATGTACATATTATACAATGATATTTGGAAGCTAAGTGAAAATTCTTCCAGGAATATTTGGATATATTTGGTTACATTCACGAAAAGTTTTGTATATTGTTCGAGATTTTGAAATGTTATTTTTTTTTATTTAAATGATGAATCGTATTATTTTGTGCATATTTTTTTGGGTAGCCACTGATTATTCTTAAATCCACTAAACATGTTATTTGTAATAATAAACTAGTATTCCGACTTTTGTGTACCCTTCTACAGACAGATACAAATTCGTGTAATGTGTCTGATATAATTTACACTTTCGATTTCAATCACTCTTTCATCGAATCTTAAAAATAATGTTTATTAAAACATAAAACATAAGATCCTGTTTTTCAGTTAGTAAAATAATTAAAAAAACAATCTCATTGTTTCGTACTGATATTAGATTCAGAAAAAGTACCTAATTAGAAAAGCAAAATAACAAAAAGTCAAAAACACAAAAGACTTTGTTTAAAAATAAAGGTTAAAATATCACTCGGCTTCTAAACACTCTACTTGTATAGTCCTTTCGTTTGAACAAAAACTTTAACCGCCGACCTAAAACAAAATAACCTGATTAACCAATATCTGAATGAAGACTAAACAAAATAAATGCTTACTTATCCTTATAGACCAGGTAAAACTTCATTTCGACCACCCTTTATATAAATACACTGTTCTATCTTCGTTCGGAATACAAATCGTAAATGCAATGAAAGACTTACATACTTCAGCAAGTTAGTTATAAAGTAAGGACACAATACTGCGGCTAACTTCACTGTGCTCACAATCAAAGATGGCGACACGTTGCTGTCAAATTTCGGCCAATAGCGAAGCCCTAATTGAAACGCATTAAAAACGATGCAATTTATCGCAATCGACAACTATAGTTGGCATGAGTCAGCTACCCTTTGACCTTGCGCTCTAACTGTAGCTGAATATCTGTTGGTCGTTGCAATAAATTGCTACGTACGTAATGCGCATCCTCACCTATACCACTTTTGATTTCTGTACCGTACTGTCTGAAGTTAGCTACGAAACTAGATTAAAATCAATAATCGATTAATTTGACAATTGGCAGCTATCGAACTATTGACATTGGGTGATATTTTTAAAACACCTTGTTGATACAGTTTAGACTCAAATGGCTTCTTTTAAAGTATGTTTTTGGGTGGTATTTTGAGTTCAGTATTACTATTAGGAATTCGCCCTTTCAAAAATTACTAAATCATTAGGTCATTGTTAATATTTATGGACTAAGTTGACCTTTGAGATGTTGATTCATTAAATCTTAAATAGGTAACGAAAGTTACCAACATAGCCTGAAGAATTGACCAAAAAACGGAACCCTTATGGTTCGACTCCGTCCGTTTGTCTGTCTGTCACAAAGTTAATAAAATATCTCAGGAATAGTTGTAAACAAAGCTAATCCACGTGTTAATTTCTATAAAAAAGGACGGATAAGAGACCATCAAATAAATGTAATTAAGTATAAATTACGAAATATAATCAAAACCATAAAAAGATATGAACCTTGAAAGTTTAGAAAAAATATGCATTTTTTTAGTGTCCAAAAGTAAATTTAAAGCTACCAATAGAATCCTTACGCTTTTATAGAAACAAAATTGTATGACAACTATTGTCCTAAAAGCAGTATTTCGCGACCGAAACAGCAATACACTTGATTTTCCACAATGATTAATACAAATATCACACTGTGACGTCATGATTCAATGTTAATCAGTATGAAACGTTTTCGGCTGCCGCCAGCGAGGTCCGTCGTTAACTATTTTTTTTGGGTATTTATGTTCTTTTATTGTAGTTGCTCCCATACAAACATTTGTTCGTCTCCAAAAACTGGTTCGAATGGCATCGGGAAAATTTTTTAGTCATCATGCCTATTGAACTATTTTGTACTTTCTATAGATAGAAGGAGGATATAACAAGGTCTCACCGCGTCACGCCAAGGCTGAGTTTGTCCGCTGCCGCCGCCACCGCCGCTTTAGCTGCGTCATGCGTCATGGTCCTTGCATCTGAGCCCTGGATCCGCGTCACAGTGTCCCCGTTGCACAGGCACGCCATGTCCGCTGGTGTGTCGGGAAGCACCTGGGGGTATACGTGCTGGTTACTTACTTATCCTGTATCAAAGGGATGCCCTTGCCAGACAAAGAATGAATCACTTTGGTAACGGCTATCCGCAACCAAAGGGATAGGCTTGTGACCTCATGCTAAAATTGATAACGTAGTGTTGGTAAATGGATATGAAACCATCAAATTATTGTAATAAAGTATACATTACATAATGTAATGAAAATGGTAATAAGATAAATATGCATTTTTTTTGTGTCCAAGAGTAAGTTTAAAGCTACCAATAGAATCCTTACGCTTTTATAGAAACAAAATTGTATGACAACTATGGACCTAAACGCAGTATTTCGCGACCGAAACAGCGATTTACTTGATTTTCCCTACAATGATTAGTTCAAATAGCTAAGTGTGCTGATCCTGGTGAAATCGAGGGAACTCTTCAAATTTTATAGGCAAATTTGAATCAATTTGGCTACTGATTTGAAGTCGGTTAAAACTTTGTTTTTAAAGTAAATTATTTAATGGTCAAGCATTACATCATTAAATAAATAGCACCTTGTTGTCAACGATCTATATCGATCCATCAATAGTTGCGCTTGCGCAACGATCGAGTCGTCGCCAAATAGTGAGCTATTATTGACGCGTCTAATTGTGGACAGTTGGATGTCAATGTTACGATCGACAGAGATCAACTGATTGACACTTCACAGATATACAGCTAAGTAGATCACACAGACGTTATTTATTTCATCATCACCATCAGCCGAATGACGTCCACTGTTGGACATAGGCCTCCCCCAAAGATAGCCAGAGTTATTTGGGCCAATCAACTATTTTTTGGTTGCTCGTTGCCATGGTTAAATCTCCTGGGTCACTCTTTAAAACTATGATTTTATGAGGATTAAAACCCCTAAACACGTGTTGTTATATTGTTAAACCCATTCCATGGTGAGGCATCTCATTAGCATTATAGGAGTCCAATTTGTAGTATTTTTTTCTAAGAAACTGTAGCTGTTGGCTCTTGGCTTACCGGGACTTAAAAAAAAGTTGATTGACCCATTTATTTATTTTAACTGTACTGCACAGTAACATGTAAAAAAAAGGTGTAACTTGAACTTATTGCCATAAAGCACTCCTCGGCAAAGCCTCAAAATGTAAAGAAAAGAAAAGAAAAGAAGACATTTATTCACTACACAAAAGACACACAGAGACAAATGTACATTCTGATATAGGTAATTCAAAACAAAAAAAACCGGAAAAGTGCGAGTTCAACTCTTGTGGTGAGGGTTCCGTATATAATATAAATTTCATAAGTGTTTTTGAATACTCAAACTTCTTATAGGTTTTCCTGTATTCTTTAGGCAAGGAACTATTTTCCATATTTTTTTCAGAATTTTAATCCTAGTAGTTTCGGAGATAAGGGATTGGAATGGTCAATTTTCGTCTTTTTTCCTAAATTACTACAAATCTGTTTTTGCTAAAATTATAAAAAAAAATATCTGACATGCTTACAACAACCCCTTTCATTTGATATGTCAAACAATACACTTTGCGAAACTTTTTTTTTAATTTTCCAGTTTACCCCCCAAAAGTGGCCTCCTTGTTCAGAATTCATTAATTTACTTTACTCGTCCATCTTTAGGTCACCAATTTACATATGTTTACCAAATTTAAACTAAATCGGTCCAGAAGTTTCGGAGCAAGTCGGCTGTGACAGATGGACAGACAGACAACCGAGTGATCCTATAAGGGTTCCGTTTTTTTTTCCTTTTGAGGTACGGTATAATATGACGATATGTCACTTAGAAAATTGGCATGTTCAATTGTCACATGGATTACGATACAGTCATCTGCATTAATACCTGGCAAGACAAATCGTGCTAAGAAACCCGACACGTCTTAACAACTCAAAGTAATAGATTTGTGTCAAATATCTTGACTGCCTTGTTCTGTCATTTATTATACGACCGGTTAGCCTAGTGGGTATTGACGCTGCCTACAAAGCTGAAGGTCCTGGGTTCAAATCCCGGTAAAGGCAAATATTTGTGTGATGAGCATGAATATTTGTTTCCGAGTCTTGGATGTTTTCTATGTATGTAAGTATTTATATATATTATATATATCGTCGTCTAGTACCTATAACACAAGCCTTATTGAGCTTACTATAGGCCTAGTTCGATTTGTGTAAGAATGACCCCTAATATTAATTAATTAATTAATTTATTATTTATTATTGAAGGTCGGCATCACAACGAGCTGAATCTGCTGAATACCTTTGTACCGTTGTGCGTGTTGCGTTTGCGTGTTTTTCGTGTTGTTTTTAATGCCGGATTTAACATTTACATAAATAATGCCCTAAGCAATCCCCGCCTGTGGGCTCCCCTATCCAGCATTTTTTTTGTGTTTTTTCTGGTGCACCCCAAGACGTGATATTGCTTAATTTGTTATGGGCTAATCCGGTACTGTTTAACATCTTAAATATTATTTAAAGTTTAAACTACCATAAGTTGACAAAATGGTGAAAGCGAAAAGTGTACAATAACTTTTTTTCAGAATTTGATTTTTTTGGCTTTTTCTTACTCAGAATCGTTGATACTATCGATCCTTATACAAGAAAAAGTTTGTCCCAAATTTCACTACGTATGTAAGTCTTTTTTTCCAGTGCGTCACGACCATATACCTAAATAAAAAAGACTGCATACAAAAATGTGACGATCTGGAATGTAATACGTGATACACTTTTTTTCTTGTATGAGGATCGATGTATCAACGATTCTGAGTAAGAATAACCCAAAAAAATCGAATTCTGAAAAAAAAAGTTCATGTATACTTTTTTGAAAAACGCTCAAATACTATAGAAGGGGTATCAAGCGCGGTTTGTATCGGGAGCGGTGTCGCCTCATCCCCTCCACGTCGCCTACAACTGTGTGAGCGACTGCACGCCGAGCAGGTGACGTTGGCGCGAAAGCTTTGATCGCAGACTCAAAGTAGTTAGTGTTCTGTGGTGCCAAGGTGTTCGCCTACTTATGAGTTAAACTGTACATGTCATCTACCGTTAGAATAATCACAACAACGGCACTCAAACTAATAACTGTCTTGTCGCAGCTAATAGCCTCGTTAATTTCGTTATCAACGTGTGCTGCAATTAATTTCAATCTGAATAATGAGTGGAGTATTTTATAGTGGAGTAGGTAAATATAGTTTGTAACATCTATCTATACTATACACGGTGCTCGTGATCATTGCAAGAGATTTTAACAGGATATTCCTGACTATATTTTAAGTTAAAAATGTTAATTAACGTCGAGTAAATTCGGTTCGGTTTTAGAGATATTTCCATTTTTGTGTAAAAATGTTGTAATGAAATCTCCAGTATGAAACACCTTTATGATTGCGACGTTGCGAGACTTAACCATCTACTTTGACAGCTCGTCCTAAAGCCACGTTTTTACTAGATTAGCAATTATTGTGTATGAAAATAAGAAAAAAATTAATAATCATAATTCGACCTAGCTTCATATAACATTTATTTTATTACTCCTTATAGCTTCAGGAATTCGTGATTAAAATCTCTCGCAATGCTCACGGGCACCGTGTATATCTGTGGCTAACGTCACGCAAGCCAAGCATTTCAACACGTGCCCGGGTTACTCATGTAAGAGCGTATTTTGATGACATGTCATGCATATCAGCTTATCTAATGGAGTCTTTTGCTTTTTGAACAATACGTAAATTCAACACAAATCCATACTAATATTACAAATGCGAAAGCAACTCTGTCTGTTACCTTTTCACGACTAAACTAACGAACGGATTGTGATGAAATGTGGCATTTAGAAAGCATTTATATTTGGGTGAGTCGCTCGAATCTGCAAGTGCGACAGAGAGAAAGAAACACGAACGAACTTCGTTTTCGGTTCGCGGTAGACCCCCTGTTCGACAATGCAATCACGGCCTCTGGAGTCTGTGTAATGAAAGTTGAATCTAGTAGTTATTTGATTGGCAACACTTTGCCTCTATGTGTGTCTATCTGAGGTGTCATGTCGTATGTCAAATTTAAATTTCTCTGAGAAAATTGCGGCTGTTTGAGTGACCCTGTGTTACCCTGTCATGATTTTTTGAATTTGCCGCTATTTTTCAGGTTTAGCTTTCATTAGCCAGACTCTATTAGGCAAGCGTAACATCTATTCGACAAGCACTCTACCTCTACTCGACAAGCGCAACCTCTATTTCACAAGCGCTACCTCTTCACGACAAGCACTACCTCTACCAACCACGTTACCTTGACGACGGTGAGAGGCATATTGAAGTCCGTGCCCCCGATGAGTCGGAAGCCCCAGGCCTCCTCTGCCGTCCTCGAGAGCTGTACCTCCAGCTCCATCTGAAACAATGGAGGGAGACCATCATTATTATTGTATATGTAACCATAATTTTGGTTAGATAAGTACTTAGTCCATGTTTACAACGACTCGCTTGCCGACCAATCTTTGTAGAGTCATCGACCACTTGATCTTTATGCTCAGAGGATTTCGACAACGAATGGCTCAAAGAAATAGCTATACCAATATTAAATGCTATGGGTACCTACCATTTTATAATCTTTTTGTATTTTTTTAGGGTTCCGTACCTCAAAAGGAAAAAAACGGAACCCTTATAGGATCACTCGTGCGTCTGTCTGTCCGTCTGTCACAGCCGATTTGCTCCGAAACTAGTGGACCGATTGAGTTGAAATTTGGTAAACATATGGAAATTGGTGATCCAAAGATGAACGCGTAAAGTAAATTAATGAATTGTGAACAAGGAGGCCACTTTTGCGGGGTAAACTGGAAAATTTAAAAAAAAGTTACACAAACTGTATCGTGTGACATAACTGACATATCAAATGAAAGAGGTTGTTGTAAGCATCTCAGATATATTTTTTTTATAATTTTAGCAAAAACAGATTTGAAGTACCTAATTTAGGAAAAAAGACGAAAATTGACCATCCCCCCCCCCCCCCCTTATCTCCGAAACAACTAGGCTTAATATTCTGAAAAAAATATGGAAAATAGTTCCTTGCCTAAAGATTACAGGAAAGTTTGAGTATTCAAAGTAACGGGAAAATTCTCAACATTTTTGTGTATTATATACGGAACCCTCACCACGCGAGTTGAACTCGCACTTGTCCGGTTTTCTTAACCGTATAATCGCTTGAACTAATTAGCGTTACCAAGGCCGTATGGTCTCGTCGTATTTTGTCAAATATATGCAGGTGCCTAGAAAATGTGTGCAGGTTTCTATGTAAACGTAGACAATAGGGGTTAAGACCAAATTTACCTGTTATGTTATTGTTGGCCGGCAGTCCAGACCGTGGTTAAACACTAACTGGCCGTTAAACTTGGCACTGAGGACGGTGACCGCATTCTAACGGACTGATTCGAACCGGTGATAGTGGTAGCCACTTGTAACATATATGAGTAGGGATTTGATAATGAAGTCATAGGGAAGTCTTAAAGACCCCAAATAAGAGCCCCATTGCGGGCTCATTCATTGTGGCTTGGTTGTCTAGTACCCATAGTACAGACGTTGCCTAGTTTGGGACTAGATCAATTGGTGTGAGTTGTCCCACGATATTATTGTCATTATATGTCTTTTTCGCTCACGGGACATGATGTCCCGGACCTTTGGGAGGCGTGCGTGGGGCTAGGTACCTACAAAGTGCCAACTGAGCCAACACATAGAGGCCCTTTTCACAATTTAATGGAATGCACGGAGTACACCTCGCGGATGCTGTCCCTGCCCGTGTCATGGGACGCGCACAGAGACAGCACCCGCTGGGGTGTATAGGGACTATTACTGGATGGTGGAATCTAAATGAAACGGGTTATTGGGTGAAAATTATGGAGTAGTGGCTGGGCTATTGGATGAAACATCATATTATTATGTATGTCTTTCCCGCTCATGGGACATGATGTCCCGGACCTTTGGGAGGCGTGCGTGGGGCTAGGTACCTACAAAGTACCAACTGAGACAACACGTAGAGTCCCTTTTGACAATTTAATGGAATGCAAGGAGTGCGCCGATTATTATTATTCCAATCAGTTTTGGTCTGCATTAGGTTTTGTATGCGGCGTCTGCGGTCGATTAACCCAGCGGAATTCGGTGGCGGAATTCAGTCGCGAAATTCAGTGTATGTATGCGATATACATACTTACAGATACAGATGCAACCAAAGTATAATATAGACGAGGTTTTGCCCATATAGATCTCGTTAATCGCCTTAGAGGATAATTGCGATTAAAATATTTAAGGCGTTGGCTTAAATATAGCACTCGATACGAATTTCCACCCCCCTTCTTAACCCTTTAAAGGATGATTTCCGGGATAATAACTATCACATGTCCTTCCCAGGGTTTTAAACTATATCCATGCCAAATTTTAGAAAAGGTAACAGACAGACCGCCAGACAAAGAATGAATCACTTTGGTAACGGCTATCCGCAACCAAAGGAATTCAAGGTGCTCCCGCTGAGCTGCATCATCCGTTTTGTGGAAATGATGGAGCGAGCTTGGGAGTAGCTATACAGGAGGGCAAATGCACAAGAGATCACAGTGGGTCGAAGAGTATCCGAAAGGGCCCTCAACTAGATAAGATAACATAACAGACAGACCGAGTTACTTTATTATTAGCATGGATGCGATTTCCATGATTAAGTTCGAAGTGCTAGAGAGATCGGGCTTTGCTCGGCGGTATGAGTGACAACCTGGAAAAAAAGATGTTTTCCGGAAATAACTTTAAACAAATATACATACTTTATAGATAAATAAATACTTTTTTACACTCGTCGACTCTAATGTTTGAATTAAGACTTCGTACACTAAACTAAAACCACATACTTTTTGTCTACTCCCAACTCAACTATAATAATTATAAGACAACGCTAAAATAAATTCGAACAATCACGTGGCGCCTTTACTGAACTATAATGAATTTGACCAATAGGACGTCGCGTTGATTCCAATACAAAAGACATCAACGACGCGGCGCACCTCAGACTTGTAGGTACTTCGTTTCAGCTGAGCTTAGATATTTTTCATTAGATACCAAGTCTGTTTAATTATTTCTGTTGACTCGTATAAAAAGTACTGTATACAATAGTTACACAATTAGCTCTTAAATTCTCGTACCTTACTTAAGTTACTCGGCAAGCCTCGTGGCCTAACCACGGTACTCGACTTTAAGAGCCCTTATTGTGTAACGATTATATAAAATACTAATAATATAGTCCTGCTCATCACAGAAATAAATGCCTGTTTCGTTGAGTACATATTTAAGTACCTAGTAAGTATTTAAGCACACCTTTTTATACAACACCTACACGCCTAAACAATCACAACAGCTTGCCCTACTAGATCACTACGCAATCTAGTCGGCTCAATTGCGTTTAAACAATTGCACACCCCGGCATTTTATAAAACTTGTAAAGATGCGAATCACAATTCTCTGCTCCCTCCTGCTGCTTGGCTGCGCCCTATCGAAGACGGTGACTAAAGCGCTGACGGAGTCGTTAGGACAAGAAGTCATTGAAATAGGAACACCACTTAAAGGTAAGATCCCCATAGCAAGTACTCTTAGAGCATACATAACTGGAGTAGCCTTATGCCGTATTTGCGTACAAAAAAGTCTGCCGAATATTGCGGGGGCGGGCGGGAGCATCTTAATAGCATATTGAAACTCAATTATATATTAAAAGCTTGAAGTGGTTGAACGTTTATAATTCAAGTGCTAACTTGTGTTCAGTGTTCTCTTGCGAGGCGATTTTGTGATCGATTGTGAAATTGTCTTTGTATGATTTTCTTCACATTGTGCAAGGTTTTCTACAGAGGGGTAAGTTACTGAAAGGCTACTCCAGTTATGTATGCTCTAAACAAGTATTACTAATTGTGTTGAACCCATTCAAGGCCAACCAACGTTGCCTGCTGTAGTGCGTAGCAGCGTTTTTCCGCTCTGTAGTGGAAATCGCTCGTAGAAGGATATGAGAGTCATTTTAGACCTACAGAGTTATCCCCTTATTCATACAACAAACATAACAAACATTAAAAAACATAAATGTCAATAGGACGGATAGGGATAATTTTAGATTTGACGCCATTAAACTTTTGCACTCAACTGTTCAGGCATTTTGCGTTTTACTCATTCTGCTACGAAGGAAGTATTCTAACTAAGTAGTCATTTTGCGTTTTAGTCATCTTGAGATTTAGACCCATTACGCGTTGGGTAAAGTGGAATGTAGGCAAAACAAACTCACTAGTCATTTTGCGTTCTAGACCACGGAACAGAAAAAAAAAATTGTTCTGTGTTCTAGACCATCCGCGAATAACCCACATACGTACATACATATACGCTCGAAAAACATAACCTTCCTCTCCTTCGGCAGTCAGGTAATATTAAAACTAGTAAGTACCTACTTAGGTATAATATTTTCCTTTGATATCCTAGAGATGACCTTTTTTTCCCCGGGGGAAATCCCTTTTAGATTAACGAAGAATTGTAGACGAAATTTGTCCGTTAAAATTATTGTTACATGGAATGAGGTAAAAGTTATGTCAACTTAAAAATATATATTGGATTCCGACAGAACTTCCACCTAATTTGGAAGAAGAGCCATCGTTGGAGAAAGATGACGACGACACGACCCGGGCACCCGCGCCGGCGGCCACCAAGCGAGACGCCAAGAAACCCGCTGTCCCGGGCGCGGTAAAATATGAATCCTATATTATTAAAAGAACAATATTTATATGTAATATCCTATATTCTTAAACGAGTAATTTGTGAATATATATATCGTATATTGGCAATCACGTTCTCGGAAACGGCTGTAACGATTTCGATGAAATTTGGAAAATGGGGGTTTACGGGGGTGAGAAATCGATCTAGCTAGGTCTCATGTCAGGGAAAATTCGTTTTCTCCGTATTTTCACCCGAGCAGTGCTCGCTTTCGCCACTGGCGCCAACTGGTGAGCGCAAAAACGGTAGCCCTCAGTGTTGCCTGTTTAGACGTAAAAAAATGCCTTGTTGGCCCCAGCACGGCAATCACAGGACGGCCCGCCAGCTGTGTCGCGGCGACATATGTACAGCGTGTGACTTTCATAAGAACATTTATTTTAAGGGCTGAAAGTATAAGCCCTAATGAACGTAAATTGGTATCTCTAATAGTTTAAAAAAACGGTTATTTTTTTTCATAAAAATTAATTTGGCCCACAATGTATCGGTAACAAAGCTAACAACTGACAGTAACTAGCTCTGCCTCTTTGAAACGTCAAGTGAATGTTAGCAATAGGTACATTGATGCTTGAGAAAATTTAAAAAATTAATAACTCTCCATTAGTAAACGTAATTGTTATATTTTTTCGATAAAACGGTTCACAGGACTGAAAGCTATTTTTCCTTAAAATAAATGTTCTTATGAAAGTCACACGCTATAGACTATCCGTCTCTTTCTAAGCGATCAAATTAGAAAGAAACGGTTAGTCTATCTCGCCGCGACACAGCTCGCGGGCCGTCCATCCCTGTTAGCATAACTTGACTCTATTCGCGCGCGAGATAGACCGTCCGTCACTTTCTGATTAATGCTGTCAAAAAGTGACAGATAGTCTATCACGCGCGCGAGTAGAGTAAAGAGTCAAGTTATACTAGCAGGGCAGGACGGCAATCACAGCCCTGCTAGCATAACTTGACTCTCAACTCTAATCTCTGTCACTTGTTGACAGCATTAATCGGAAAGTGACGGACAGTCTATCTCGCGCGCGCTTTGAGTATTAAGCCACTGGAGATGTCATAGACAGGCGACCCCCTCCGGCAAAGTACATTGGTCAACTGTTCAACCACGTTATATAAAACTACTTAAAGTCGCTTCACCGTCATTTTGTATCGTTCCGTGTCGCATGACGTTTCTCTCGAAAAATGGTGACTTGTGCAATATTATCATGTAAAAGGTGATCTGACAGCTCAAATTCGCAACAAGTTCACGTTTCCTATCATAGGTAAGTATTTTTACTAACTATTAAATGTGTATTGAAGTACAATCTCCATTTAAAGAAAATGCCGTTAGCGATACGTAAACGACAGAACGTAAACATGATTATAGTGGTAAGGGTTCGAATCGGTCTTTAGGGATGTGATAAAGTAAGAAAGGCGACTCAACATTTGAATTTATCATTCATTCATTCAATCACTGCAGTTTGTTTAATAGTCAGTTTTTTTATTAGATATTGAATTAAATAGTAGGTATAGATGTATGTTACATTTAAATCTTGTAAGGTGAATCAGAAAAATTACTTTTCTCTGGACTTACGATGTTGAAATTTAGTCTTAAAAAGAAATGAATTATATGCAAAAAAAATCTAGGTAAAAGGAATACATTTAGTGCGGGACTATGAGTGTATGTGTTATTCATATACTATTATTTACGGTATTATACTTTATTTAATATAATTGTATGTCCTTTTAGATTTCCAAAAGATCCCTATATAAAGGAGAAATGGAGAACAATTTGTAATTACGAAAATTATTCTTGGAAACCTACACGTACAAGTGTTATCTGTTCGGAGCACTTTACTCCGGAAAGCTACAAAAATGATTACGTGTACAATAAACTTATTCATTTTAAAAATCAATAAAAATACTAATTAATAAAAGTCTTAAGCGGGTCTTAAAAAACCCTGCCAGAGAATTTAAATTAATAAATATGTGGTAATTCTAATAAAATTAACAACTCATTTTATTGCTTTCCCTTTGCTCATTTATGTTTTGAAGTAACTTTATAAATGTGGTGAAAGCTGAGCCTTATTAAAATATAATTGCATATACATAGGTTCTTGCAAATACCAATCAATAAGTATCAGCCCGGAAAACCGCGGGCGAGAGTTCATTCCACAGTTTAACTGTGCGAGAGGGCTAAGGACACTACGGCACATAATTACAGACATATATACAAACAAACATTTTTACAATTTAATAATAAATAGTATAAGATAATTCAGTTCATTCATCAAACTAATTTGACTCATTCTTCAGATGTCTTCGATGTGTCCCATCACTAACTTGTTCGCATGTATGCTGCATCAGTTACGTGAAAAATCTGTCTGTGTGCGTGTAATTTTTGATGTGTTGAATTTTTTTGTAGTGTGCGTTTATCGCAACAGCAAAACTTGTGTCTGTTGAGTTATTCCTCTTTTGGTGGTGTGCTATACGTGTTTTACCTCGCCCCCCGCCAAAAGTGGCGAAAAAATTTGTTCGAAGAGTTTACGTCATGGCATCTCCAGTGGCTTAATACTCAAAGCGCGCGCGAGTAGAATCGAGAGTCAAGTTATGCTAGAAGGGCTGCCCTGCTAGCATAACTTGACTCTCGACTCTGCTCTACTCGCGCGTGATAGACTATCTGTCACATTTTGACAGCATTAATCAGAAAGTGACGGACAGCCTATCTCACGCGCGAGTAGAGTCAAGAGTCAAGTTATGCTAGCAGGGCTGATGTTATAAGGATTTCTAAAGACCTTCATTGGAGCCATGTGTGCAGATGGCGGATACCAGACGCAAAATGAAGGACATCGACAGGATCGACGGAGTGGAACAGGAGGACGACGAGCAACGCGTCGAGAAGGAGATATCGGAAATATATAAGGACAACGGTACGTCGCCACCTTATTAGGGTTCCGTAGCCAAAATGGCAAAAACGGAACCCTTATAGTTTCGTCATATCCGTCTGTCCGTATGTCACAGGCATTTTACTCGAAAACTATAAGGTGTATTTGAACAAAATTTTGAGGATAGGTGTACTTTGTTAACCGCTGCATAGTTATGCAATTAAAAAGAGTAAAAAAAAATTTTTAGGGGTGCACTCCATACATAAAATTGAAAGTAAAAAAAAAATAGTGTAAGTCCACGTGTGGCAAATCAATCGAAATAAATAAAAGGTTTCTCAGCAATATTTTTGATTAAGTAAATAGAGTCGGAGTCCAACTCGCACTTGTCCGATTTTTGTTACTAAGTATTATTTATACACCTTTGTTTCTCGCCGTTAAAACAGCCTTTTAAAAATAAATAGTACGCCACGTATAACCGGCCGGTTAGAGCCACCAAAATACCAATCTACCTACCAACCTGCCGCTCTAACATACTTGGTAAGCGAGGCGGCCATCACACTGCCGCCGCATCACGCAGCGGCTTGCGGAGCGACGCTCCGCAACGTTGTATGCCATTACCTCAGTTTGTATATAAATTCCGCACATTCACATTGCACCGCACCTCCGTC
Source organism: Epinotia nisella (assembly GCA_932294315.1). Classification (NCBI taxonomy): domain Eukaryota; kingdom Metazoa; phylum Arthropoda; class Insecta; order Lepidoptera; family Tortricidae; genus Epinotia; species Epinotia nisella. Next base: position 8,758,450 of record OW028698.1, on the reverse strand, counting down.
CGGAGAAGTGTGTGCTCTGCTTCGCACTTCACAGCGAAATGCGGTAGCGGTGTGTGATTATCTTATCTTATCTAGTTGAGGGCTCTTTCGGATCCACTTCGACCCAGTGGGATCTTTTGTGCATTTGCCCTCCCCTTTATAGCTACTCCCAAGCTCGCTCCATCATTTCCACAAAACGCATGGTGCAGCTCAGCGAGAGCACCTTGAATTCCTTTGGTTGCGGATAGCAGTTACCAAAGTGATTCATTCTTTGTCTGGAAAGGTCATGGCATTCATTTGATATCGCCTAAGGGCCGAATTCATGTGCATTCTGCCAATCCTTACATACGGAGCACAAACTTGGTCTTTGACAAAAGTTCAGAAATCTGCCCTCAAGGTTTGCCAGAGAGCCATGGAACGCAGTATTTTGGGCGTGAAATTAACGGATCGCATTAAAAATACAATACTGAGTTTCAAAACTCAGATAGCTGACGTAGCTCACACAGCCGCGAAACTTAAATGGGACTGGGCCGGGCACGTCTGCCGCATGCCAGAAGCGTTATGGGCTACAATTACCACCAAGTGGGTCCCACAGAACAGAACACGGCGTCGCGGTAGATCACGCAGGAGATGGCGAGACGAGCTTGACGACTTCCATAAAGACTGGTGGGAGGCTGCTCAGGACAGGGATATGTGGAAGAAAAGGAGGGAGGCCTTTGCCCAGCAGTGGGACACTTAAGGCTCTTAATAATAATATTAAGGGCCGAATGCTGCATGTCCGACACCGATTATACTAAGCGAGGCAGTTTAAAGTTTGAATCGCTTTGTGAATTCCCAAATAATGTTACAGACTACAAATCGGACAGCACCGAGCTGCGAGCGAGCGCGGACGGAGACGACGCTTTGAGGCAGAGGAATCAAAAGACTGAGTAAGTCCTATCAGAGTAGAGAATTTAAATGTAAGGCGCAACCAGACGGTTCTACGTGACCGGCTGCAAGCTTATAAGATAGAGCGAGCCGCGAGCGAGCGATAGTGAAATCCAAGGTCATTCTTACTCTCATCTCATACGCCGACCAGCGCGGCGACAGTGACGCTGCGCTCGATCGTTTCCCTCATACATTTCCGTACTGTATAGTACCGCTCTATCGCCGCGTGACTGTCGTTGCGTTAGTGACGCTGGAGCCGCGCTGGTCGGAAGTTCACCTATATCAAGCTTGACTTTCGTGGGTAGCGGCCGATGCGACAGTGAAAGCTCCATGTGTTGAAGCTCCGCATCGGTCGCGCGCGACTGTCGCATCGGCCGCTACCCACGAAAGTCTAGTTTATTTCTTGTCCCGGAAACATAAAATCCAGGGTAACTACGTCTTTATTCGTCAAGTAAAGATTGTGTCTACCAAGCTATAACTTGCATGGTTTAGGATATTTAGCGAGATGTAACAGTGATATCACCCTGTTAAGGTGCTGATACCCTTGAGCGTTCACTTCAGCATTCTAGCGAATGATACATTACAGGTCAGAAAACAGACGTTCTAGTCAGCATTTTAGCGAAACGACAGTCAATGTGGTTCAAGCTTTTTACCGAGAATTTTATTATTGTTCTGCTGCCGTTCCTCTCCGTCCAAAACTATGGCGCTGGACAGGGACGCAATTATGCGTTAGAATGCGATGGAAGTATGTCTTTTTCTAGACGGAGAATGTCATTAAGACATTCTCCGTCTAACGCGTAACTAGTTGTACGATAGAGCTTTATCAGCAATTCAGCACCGTGTGTGTGTGGGCATTATGACAAGGTTAAATTCACTATTTATGCTTGAATCACACTGGCGCAGTCTGCGGTGGCGGTCAATAGTACCTTAAATTTGACATTAACTATCAACTTTACTGTTGACCGCCATCGCAAGCCGCGTCAGTGTGATTCAGGCCTTAAGCCTGAATAACAAAGGACCGTGCGCGCGCGCGGCAACATGGCTTTTTATAAAGTCGAGGGTGTCAGGTAGACAAATCACAAAACATTTCGCGATCCGCAATTTTTGCAAACGAACATCTCATTGAAGCGTGCTTTACAAGCTACCCTCAACCGCTATGTAAAATATTTGTCACCTACAATCCCATTCTAATCACGGTTTGATAACTAGTAGTGATGTTATTCTATGGCACAGGTTCATATCAAAGGGAAAAATAGTAACTGAATTTCGCTTTTGTAAATAGACCGGATTGTTTCTAAATTGGAGGACACATAATGACTACCTATATTGAATTAAAAATGAGGGAGCACTTACCAAAATCGCCGACATAATTATGTAGTGCGAAGTCACGTAATTCTTACGACACTTGAACCATAATAGGGCGGTGAATTCGTGAATTCTCTAACCTCACCTTCGGTTGCGATCTGGGGCTTTTTACGTCTTGCCTTGGCCAGGAAGTGGCATTTTCTGCCCGCTACCCGAGGAGAAAAGAAAATCCCACTTACGGATACTTACGGCCTAGGATGACGTAAAAATACAAATACCTGCGCCCCCCATCAAGAGGCTACGCGGCCCCCAAGGAGTCGCGAACCAGAGATAGAAACTGCCCAACCGTCTAAGCATATAATGTACTTATTCTATGGCGCAGTTTCGTGTTCGCCCCCAAGAACATGAAAGACGCCAAGGAGGTGGAGAGATTCCGGACATCTCCAGACTACATAGACTGCGGAAAGAAGAAACTGTCTGACGTAAGTTGAACCTTTTTCCCGGTGCTATGCGATGGCTGGGCTGTTTAGGACGCAACTTATGTGACAAGCCAGTAAGTCCGGATCTATACCCGGATAGTCCTCCCCAATATCCTGGATCCGCCACTTCTCTAACCTAAAGGCCTTTACCAACTTGGGAGCTTCAAGAAGCGAGTATACGACAGGGCTGTGCAAGACTTTTTTAAGTCTTGCTTGGGGTTAAAGGATTGTCACATCTATTGTGTCGCATTACGTAGCCGGTCGGACCATTTTCCTCTGGCAACGGAAATGCTTGAGGATCTGATCATCGAATACTTATAGACCTGCTGAAAATAGGCCCAACATAAACAAGTCAGCAAGTCAGATCTAAGGGACATACAGATTGAGTAAAACAGAAGTCGTTTTTCCTTTGGTAGTTAAGGGCTTCCACGCATGCATCAAAAGATTTTTCGAAAAACCCAACTGCTTTTTTGCCCAAAATTAAGAGGAATCCAACAACACCTCATATGTCGAAATCCGTCAAACGGTAGGCTGCAGGGCGTGCCGAAGAATAAGACATACACACATACATACGCTTGAAAATATAACCCTCCTTCGGCAGTCAGGTAAAAGTATTATGTTTGCACAAAGTCATGTAAGAGGAGAGGCCGTTTATGCGAATTAAGAGTGCAACCCAAAGGCTTATAGCCCTTAACTTTGGTAATGTCCACTGAAGAGACGCAAACCTACATCTCTGTATGACCCCTATTAATCATTTGAAGTACCGTTGCATAGTGTGCCGAGGAAATTGGTTTGACTTACAATGCAGTAGCTATCAGTGACCAGAGGGCCTACCGCGAAACGAAACGTTCGTGTATCTCCGTCTCTGTCGCTCGAACTAGCAAGTGCCACAGAGACGGAGATACACGAACGAAAACTAATATCGTTTCGCGGTAGGCCCTCTGTTTTACTAAGCTCCAAGTTACCATTTTAGAAGTCCAAATTGTCTGTGCGAGCATCACTTACACTCCGCTTGGAGTGTAGCGGAGGACTTTTCAGGGGGCGCACGGTCCTAGAGGGCGCCCGAGCGCCATTTGACAGGGCGCCACTCGCGGGCGGCTAGGGAGGGGGGGGGGGGGCTAGAGGGCGCTAGGATAATGATTGCACCTGGGCGCTACATGGGCTAGAGACGCCTCTGGGACTTTTCAGCACTTGGTGCTTTTATTCGGCATTTTGTCGCGACTCATTACGATGAGTCGGTATTCTTGTATTCCTTGCCTAATCTAGGCTTTATTATTCTTCTTCTCTTCTTATTGGACATGGCCGTCTTGGCATGCAAGATGGCCTGTCTGCGGCATTGCGGGTGGGTTTCTGGGAGGCTGGCCTGTCGGCGGCGTACAGGCGTACTTTTTTTTTGTTGACGCAGAAGGAGTGGGTGTCAGGACTGGGGCAAGTAGCAGTGGTCACCTGAAAGGAATCACAATAATCATTCATACATTACCTATTACTGGAAGAAAAAACTTAAGTATAAAAAATCTGGGACAATTTTTTCTTGTATAAGGATCGATAGTATCAACGATTCTGAGTAAAAAACCAAAAAAACTGAATTCTAAAAAAATAAAGTTCATGTACACTTTTTTTGAAAAACGCCCATTTCAAATCGTATTACTACAAGCTTTATTATTAAGTTGTACTATTACTCGTATTTACATATTAGGTACAACCACTATTTTCAATCCCAAACTCATTCCGGTTGAGTAGGTCATAGCGTGACAGGAAATCGGTAATTGACGAGAAGTTGTGACCGTGTCTATGAACACATGCAATGAAATTAAGATCTGGGCATTCACAACGCTGCGCCTCACCCCACGCGTCACGCCTAACGAAACTAGACCTCTACCTACGCTTAGTTACTACGAATCGCGGCGTCAAGATATATTTTCATCACACTTGCTCGTCAATGGCGTTATTACTTGCGAGCGTACAGAGCAGTTATAGCCGTTTTACCTCCCACGGGCTGTTAAGTTTAGTTTTAAAATATAGAACCCTCTGATTGGCTTAAGCAAATCTGGTTGCTCTGTGATTAGTTGAAAAAAAAAACTAGTTGGCCACGCCGCCCCGCCCCGCAAGAATACTGCTCTGTGATTGGCTGAAATATTGAAGCTGCGCGCTCCACTAGCACTGATCTGGAAGTGAAGTCAATTTTTGATTGGTGCGGCTGTATGAAATCTAGATTTTTCTAGCTTTTGTAGTGCAAATGTCTTGGTCTTGCAAATGTGATGAAAAACATTGTGTATAATCATAATCATTTAATTCGGATACTTGTCCATATTTGTTAGTAGCGTACAGAAGAACTTCATTCTAGTGTTAGTAATTACATACATTCATTATTATCAAAGATGTCGGGCTTCTGATAGACTCTCGTTAGCAATATTCCACTTCCGCCCCTCGTTAAACAATGTACTATTGTGGGTGAGCGTTGAGGTGAGCTTAGAACAAGTTACAGAATAGGTTGGCTGGGTAACTGCGTTTGAGACTAGATCACTTATCACTAACTTTTAATGATCCCATTTTTGTTTGAATTTGAACCTTTCCATGGAATAGCAAAAATATATTCTCTGTCGGATATTATGCAGAGAAATTTCAAGAGACTATTGGTTAACAATGCATTTTAATGAGGGGTTTACCACGGTCCACGATCGAGCGCGATTCACACCCCACTTTTGTCACACCCTGTATGGAATGAGGTATACTTAGTAATAATTGGACACATAACCTGCTAAAGTAACCAAGCGATAACAGCCACGATATATATGACAAAGTTATATAACTGTTTAATCACCCAAAGTGTCCAAAAGTATCATAAATCGTGCAAGTTATAAAGGGAGGGAAAGTTCCTTGTGGATAGAACAACTTATACTGAGTTATTATACGTGTCTGCGTGAGACAGCTTTATGTGTTCTGCCTACCCCTTAGAGAGTATAGGTTTCTACAGAGGGGCTATGGTAATAATATACAAATCTCAAGAAGGTCAAGCACACCGCGTTTACTAAGCGCGCCGTCGACGCGCGGTTTTGTCGATACACACGCATGAACCTATAATACTCAGGACAAGCTATACGTGATGCCACAATGAGGGACGGAAAGGCTTCTATGCAGCTAAATTAAGAACTGGTCTTAAAATGGCTGATGGCTTACCATAAACAACCTACCTACTTAATTTGGGCGGGTAGTGGTTTGCCACTTCATATTAAATCAGTTCGGCCGATAAATAAGTGCAACTATTAAAAGGACAATAAATGATAGTTCCCTTTCTGTCACACTTATCGAGATTTGTATGCTACCATCTCGCTCGGACGTGGTATTATTATTACCATAGCCTGTCCTGAGTATCATAGGTCCATGATAAACACGTGATTCGATTCAAAGGCACGTCCACGCCCGCCCTAATTAAATAGTTTGTTTATGGTAAGCTGTCAGACAATTTAAGACCAGTTCTTAATTTAGCTGCATAGCCTGTCCGTCCCTTATTATGGCAACGCGTATATCTCCTCTGTAGATATCTATGATACCTTTGAGGAATACACTCGTGAGTTTAGGTATGTACGTACATATACCGGTTGGATTTTTTATGAGTACCCCAAATTGAAGTAGGTATGTTAATCCTTATACAAAATTATAATTTACGTGTTTTTTCTTTTCGTATCCCTCGGTACTTATGAGGTTAGGGCACGTCAAAGTTGAATCATTGGGTCGTTCTTCTTTTTTACCGACAATGAACCGAGGTTTTTCTGTTTTTTTGGTTTTTGAACTATCGAAAATTGTGGTTTTGAAGTGCGATTTTTAAAAAAATGCATAGGTTTCTTCATTAGAACTAATTAAAGTTTCCTTTCTGGCCAATATAAATATTTATTTACGGTTGGTTTCTAAAAAAAACATGTGACAAAGTGGACTCTTTCAGTGGGGACAACATTTTATTTTACCACTCTGTCACGGCATTCTACGAAAAAAAAAACATTAAAAAAAAATGCTAGATAGAGAAAATGAAATATTAAATATCACTAATTAATAAAATAATATGGACGTTCATTCGAACATTATAAAACCGTAAACATCATTACTCAAATGAGATGCCGTAATAAGACGAAGGACAGGCTATTGTCGGTCGAAAAGAAGAACGACCCCATTGCGTCTAATTGATACGAGTTGGTATTAGGTTTAGGTACTTGGATTTAATCCCAAAGTGCAAAGTCGCGGGATACTTTCAGCTTCGTACATTCTCTGGGCTCCGTCTAAACTTTCACCACTTAAACTATAACATCGCACCATTTTATATTCGCGGTTAGAAAACATTGTTAAGCCTACCGAACACGCGCGCGTGTTCGGTAGGCTACTAAGTGGGTAACTCGTTCTGCGGCCAGCCTGATGTAAATGTGAACTACCCTCACTACAACACATTTTGCGTCTAGTTTCTTTACATTCGACTCGGTGACACACAGTCATTTTTATTTATGAAAAATAAAATGAACTAAAAAAATACTTTGTCGTTTTTTTTCATACATGAAATCTATAAATGATGCCTAATGCCTGGAAAAAAATTGGATACTCATAAAAAAACACCCGCATATGTATGTATGAGAGGGGTCGAATCTTTGTCGAGAGTTTTCTCTCGTCACAATTCGCGTGGTCAATCCCACTCGACGTGAACCTAAATTGAGTCGCATTTGGATTGTGACCGACACAGGTACAAGTTCCAGCCGAATTTGGACAACAAGAAGGAGGTCGAAATCTTTCGGACCTCCCCTGATGACATTGCTTGCGACAGGAAGAATAAGCTGAGCGTAAGTAACACCGGGAACATGTCAGCTGTTTTTATACCAAGTCGGCGACAAACTTACGTAAGACCTGTGGCCCGTTTCAAGAAACTAGATATAGCTAGATGGTCGCCAACAAGCCCGTGGCGTCACTCCTGTAAGCTGTCAAATCTGACGTGTTCTACATCGCGCTATCGAAGTTTCTTAAATCAGTTGCAAAAATATATCATCCAAACAACTCTCATTGGACTTCGGCCCCTGAGAGATGTCTCTATTGCCGTGTCTCCTACATTGGTGACCGCCGACAACGGACATAAGCGCAACTCTGAAGATCCTGACTTGTGTGACGCCCGACTAGCAGTAAGCCAGACTCTCTCTCTCTCTACTCGGTCGCCACCCTGGCTCTGAGCACTCGCTCGTTACGCTGATTCTGAGCACTGGCAAGCTGCACTCTTCATACGTCGTCGCTGACCCCTCCGTCTCAAAGGGGTGGTGATGTGGCGTCACTCCTGTCAGCTGTTTAAATCTGACGTGTTCTGCATCGCGCCATCGAAGTTTCTTAAATCAGTTGCATAAATATATCATCCAAACACCCTCATTGGACTTCGAACCCCTGAAAGATCTCTCTATTGCCGTATCTCCTACAAGCCCCTCTGACCGGACCGTGTAGACAGTTTTGTTCCCAGAAATTTTTCGTTTGAACTTCGGACGCATTTGGTCGACGAGCGCGCGGTAGCGACTGCGAGGAGTGTAGCGTTTGTCGGCCGACCGCTTAGCCAGAAAACTCAGCACGAGTCACCGACGAAAGTAGCGCCGTCGTCGGAGGCTTGTCGGCCACCGTCTAGCAGGCTTAAACCGGCTACACTGAGCGCTCGAACACTAACAACTGACCTGACCTGACCCGTTGACCAGTGTTGTTGTTAGCCTTGGCTTAAAACTGTATCTTGTAGCTTCTTGAACATGGGCCCCTGATGGTAAGCGGTCATCGTAGCCTATGGACGCGTACAACTACAGGTGTGTTACATGCTCAATGCTGACCCTTTAAAAAATCAACACTCCTCTGAAACCGTACTGTACGCAAACGTTTAGGTTAGGTTAACAATTTTTTTTTATATCCGTCCAGCGTGCTCGTGATTGGCCCTTCCTTTTTTTAACCCCCGACGCAAAGAGAGGGTGTATCTGTGTATCTGTCTGTTGTTTCGTAGCTCCCAAACGGATGGACCGATTTGAATGCGGTTTTTTTTTGTGTCATAGATAATTTTAACCAGAGTGTTCTTAACCATGTTTCATCAACATCGGTTCAGCCGTTTTTGAGATATTGAACTTTGAAATGAAAAAATCGGGGGTTTTTCAACTTTTGTAAGTTGTAGTTATTAACCCCTGACGCAAAGAGAGGGGGTTATAAGTTTGACGTGTCTGTGTATCTGTGTATCTGTCTGTAGTATCGTAGGTCCCAAACGGATGGACCGATTTGAATGCGGTTTTTTTTGTGTCATAGATAATTTTAACCAGAGTGTTTTTAGCTACGTTTCAATAAAATCGGTTCAGCCGTTTTTGAGATATTATACTTTGAAATAAAAATGTCGAAGGTTTTTCAACTTTTCTAAGTTGTAGTTATCTAGACACATGGCAGTGTGTCCGCCAAGTTCGAGCAAAAAAAGCGACACACCGGCCGTGGGTTATATTACACGAATTTCCTTTTCAGATCCCTTACTAGCAAGTGTGTAAGTGGTAGTGGGACGAATGCTTTATATCCAACATAAAAGTGTAGGTACAAAAAAATAAAAACCGGTCAAGTGCGAGTTTGACTCGCGCACCGGGGGTTCCGAACGAAATATCATACAACACACCCGTCCCGTCTTGCCCCACCCATTAATTTTGGAAAAATCTTAACAACGCATAGTGTAATTAAGTCATGAGTACAGGAGCCGTAGCATGGTTGGCCTTATCACGCGACAAGTGACAAGATAGGAGCGTCGTCTCGTTCTATCGAACGGTGTCAGCCAGTGACGCACGCTCTATCCTATCACCTATCGCGTGACAAGGCCAACCATGCTACGGGGCCAGGTAGCGGCACGTAAGTCTAGCGCTGACCGTTTATGCGCAGAAGTCGACCGCACGTCGGCACGCCCTTTTCTATACAAATTAAAAGTATATATAATTTTTTTTCATTTTCCATACACGAGGATTAGCTTTGTTTACAACTGTTCCAAATTTCAAATCGATAGCATTAGTAGTTCCTGAGATATTTGACTTTGTGACAGACAGACAGACGGACGGAGTCGCACCATAAGGGTTCCGTTTTTACCTTTTTGGTCCGGCCGGAACCCTAAAAACGAAGTTAGTTTATTACTTGAACTTGTGCCATGGAATATTTAAATAACCATCAGGTAGTCTAGGTACTCTAATTTAGAAAACTAGATTTTAAGAAAAATGCTGTTTACCTTACGTATGGTATCAAACGTTGAATGGAATGTTCAAATAAATTATCCCAAGCCACATGATTTATTTGGGCATTTTCAAATAATTGTGTACAGTCAAGTAAAAATATGGATGCATACAATTTCCTCATAAATACGTCCCATCGCTCTTACTTATTTATTTAAACTTCATTGCACAAAAGACAAAAAAAAATTACAAATGGCGAGCTTAATGCCACATTGCATTCTCCACCAGCTAACCATTGGGCTAAACAGAGACTTAACAGGTGCAAAGAAAAAAGTATGATAATTTCTGTTACGAATATACTTCTTATGTCGGCGGATTCCGGTTTCGGTACATATTTATGAGAGGATTAAATCGATACATATTTTTGCACTTGACTGTCGATGAGTCGTCAAACAAAAATTAACATAGTGTCAGATTTGTGACGAAAATTAAGCATATACATATTCATTATTAACACGTTAAACGCCAGACCAAAATTTTCAATTTTCTAAAAAAAGTAACTTAATGTAAATGTGTTTATTATATTGATATACATATACACACTTTTTCATTTTGTAATTGGAAATATAGTTTAAGAGTTATTCATAAAAAAAACCCTGAGGTCATCGATGACCCCCACGGCGCCCTTCAACCATAGTTTGAAAAACCGTACCATAGCGCCGCACCGGTCACCTCGCCGCCCACCCGCTCGCCGCGGCGCTGTCAGTGCGCTTGCGACTGTCGAACCGAGTGGTGCCGCGGTGTTTATTTTCGAGTTGGGTTGACATAAATTATGTTATTTTACGTAAAAATTGTCTTTTTCTGTTACGGCCACCAGTGACCCCCACGGCGCTCTATGATGAAAAATTGAAAAACCGTTATCGTGACGCCATGCCGGCCACTCTGCCGCCCACTCTACCGGCGCGGTAGTGCCTAATAAAAACCGAAAAAAAATATATAAGTCGACTTGCATTTAATGTGGCAATAAACCAAGGACTTATTATTTGCACTGCTTCAATAACATCAATCGCTATCTATGTTTGCCATTTATTTTGAATTTTTTTTTGCTTTTGTGATGCAAGTGCCTTACTTGTTCCTTACTTGGGTGATTTTTAAATTATTTTCCGGAGTCTTTCTGAATGTCCCTGTCATGCTCTAATAATAATAAGCTTCGCTACTATTATTTACACGATTTAAGTTATGTGAAGTGCATGAATAAACGCTATAATTTGAAAATTATGTAATTTTTTTTCATTTGCGGATATTTTCGGATAACTTGTATATTCACACTAATTGTACCCCAGCCCCCGGCGAAAGTTTTTTTAAAGAGCGCCTTGCCGGTCACCCGCATGCATAAAATTGCTGATAACTGCTTCACGTGGCGCAGCCCACTGTCTTGAAAACAGGTTTGACATGAGGTCACTGGTGACCCCCATGGCGTATTGGAAGAGATTCCAGGAGGCCATCGGTGGCCCCCATGGCGTTTAACGTGTTAAATATATATTTTTTTGAAAAATATAAACAGGTTCCTCACTTACGTTTTGGGTCAAGGACGGTCAATATAACACTTTCCTTAATCCGTCTCATATTACAAAAAAATAGCTTAAATATCTGTGGTAAACTGACACTGGTAGTGACAAAATATAGCTGCTGCAACTGTCAATATCATTCCTAGTGTCAGTTTACCACAGATATTTAAGATATTTTTTTGTAATATGTGACGGATCAAGGAAAGTGCCGTCCTTGACCCATCAAAACGAAAGTGAGGAATGTTTATATTTTTCAAAAATAATTGACGCAGCAGTAAAATATGCAACTTTTTTTTGGTGCTAAGGAAGGTTATTCCTATCAACAAAAAAATAATCAGGCACTTCTGAAATTTTCATCTATTCCCAATTATATAGTTTATTTGTCGATTCAGTTATTCGAACTGGTTTTTTTTTATAGCTCACAGAACCACTAGTGTAGATATTTGGGTTAGTACTCTGATGGCTTTTGAGACTATGTTCCATGGTGCAGGTTTAGCTTCTTCGAGTTCCAACCCGACCTCAACAACCCGGCCCAGGTCGAGTATTTTAAGACGTCACAAGACAGCATATCTTGCGACCGAGACCGAACGATACTTACTGTGAGTTAAAACCAATCTCCATTCACCAGGGGCGGTTCACTCTTTGATTTCGTCGCGCCGCAAAAAAACATGTCGGCCGGCCTCCTTTAGGCGGTCTATCAGTGGTTGCCGCGCGCTGTTACGGGACGTTCGCGCAACACATTGCATCGTCATTCGCCTCGTAAAATGGCATACTGGCAATGTGCATCCTTTTTAACCGACTTCCAAAAAAGGAGGAGATTCTCAATTCGGTTGTATTTTTTTTTAAATGTTTGTTACCTCAGAACTCCGTCATTTATGAATCGATTCGTACAATTCTTTTTTTATTTGAAAGTATATGCTTCCAGATTGGTCTCATTGTTATCAACACTTCAGTTGGATGATAGGAACCATGAGGAATTGAGGGACTCCTCAAATATAGAAGGGCACGCATGTAGTCATTTCGGTTTTTTCTATTATAACTAGTGTATCTACACCCGGAAATCACAAATTTGGTGAAGTGGAACTGATGATGAAGAACACAGATGACTTAAAACTGTAAAAGTACGTTACTGATTCTGATATGGTTCCGTTGAAAAAGCAACTAATGAAGTCCTAAATGTCAAGTGTGCCAAATCGACGGAACTCCTCAAATATTATCGGCCCACATACAGTGATATAGTTGTCGTCTGTAATAATCAACGTATTTACTCTCGGAAAGCAGTCCATGTGGTAAAGTGGAATGGAAATGTTCATGTGGCTCGGCGGAGTACTAAATTGAAGTCGGTTAAAACTTTTAAAGTAAAATTATTGTGGGGCCATTTTTCGACGGTAGTTAGAAATATAAATTTATTTCATGCGAGCCAAAATAACACCACATTACAATTTCGTTCTTAATAAGATTTTTTTTCTCGTGTAGAGAGTTCGATTCCCGGTTCAACCATGTAATTATTTAAAAATCTATGAATGCAGTTTCAATTGATTTTTAAATTAAAAAAAACCGGCCAAGTGCGTGTCGGACCACGCAAAACGAAGGGTTCCGTGCCTATTAAAAATGTCGTATCGTCACAGAAATTTTACGGCACTTACGTCCTTTTCTTTGAGGAAGTCAGTTTTTCAGCAATATCTCAAAAACCTCTGAACCGATATTGTTCAAAACAATTTTCGGTGAATGAAATTAATAAGCCCTATGTCCATGAATTTTTCCATATTTTTAAAATACACCGTTCAAAAATTAGAGGGGGGGGACAGAATTTTAGTGACTTTCGGGCCGATTATCTCCGACTCTATTCACTTAATAAAAAAATATGCTAAGAAACCTTATATTTATTTTGAAAGGCCTTTCGATTGATGTGCCACACGGGGGCTCACAATGATTTATTTTTTTTTGACTTTTAGTTTTATGTATGGAGTGCACCCCTAAAAAAATTTTTTTTTGTCATTTTAATTACAAAACTATGTAGCGGCTAACAAAATACACCTATCCTCAAAATTTTATTCAAATACAGCTTATAGTTTTTGAGTAAAATGCCTGTGACATACGGACAGACGGACAGACGGACAGATGGACATGACGAAACTATAAGGGTTCCGTTTTTGCCATTTTGGCTACGGAACCCTAAAAATGTCTTCTTTGAGTAAAGTGTTCCATCTACAATATTCAAGGTACTTTCCCTCCATGTGGCATAGCCGTGGGACACCCTGTATAGTGTCTATATCTTGGGATTAGTGCCAAGGCGGGCCCCGGGCTATTTTAGTTCCTTTTAGTACAACGGATGAATGGTTTCATCTTTCCAATCAATGTTATTTAGTACTTACTTAGATTGTATCTAAAGGAGCAAAATGACATGTTTACGGCGAGGGCGGTATATTGATTCCAGAGTGAAGAGAAAGATTCTACAATAGAATCCTGAGCGTAGCCAGGGATTCTAAAGTAGAATCTTGAGCGTAACGAGGGATTCAAGTGGTTACGCCCAAGATGGAAATAATTTTGCTACCGTGAGAAACATACTGCTTTTCACACCTTCTATGAGGAAAATATAATGACTCTTTTCTGAATAGTATAATCAGGGTGAAAAACCGGACAAGTGCGAGTTCAACTCGCATGGTGAGGGTTCCGTAAAATTGCTATGCTCTAAGCATCAGGCGCTCCATACAAAATGCACAAAAATATTAAGAATTTTCCCGTTACCTTGAATAGGTACTCAAACTTCTTATAGATTTTCCTGTAATCTTTTAGGCAAGGAACTATTTTCCAAATTTTTTTCGTAATTTTGAGCCTAGTAGTTTCGTCTTTTTTCCTAAATTACTACTTCAAATCTGTTTTTTACTAAAATTATAAAAAAATATATATCTGAGATGCTTACAACAAGCCCTTTCATTTGATATGTCACATAATACAGTTTGCGAAACTTTAAAAAAAAAAAATTATATGTCAAACAATACAGTTTGCTGAACTTTTTTTTAGGTTTCCACTTTACCCCCCAAAAGCGGCCCCCTTGTTTAGAATTCATTCATTTACTTTACGCGTCCATCTTTGGGTTACCAATTTACATATGTGTACCTACCAAATTTCAACTCAATCGGTCTAGTAGTTTCGGAGCAAATCGGCTGTGACACACGGACAGACAGACGCACGAGTGATCCTATAAGGGTTCCGTTTTTTTCCTTTTGAGGTACGGAACCCTAAAAAGTACAAGTTTGATGCCTCATTTGAGGGCAAACAACTGCTCTTTCTAAATAGCAGGTATGAATAGGTATATTAGCACAATAAAATAAGGATACCTACTGGAGCCGTAGCATGGTTGGGTTGGCCTTATCACGCGACAAGTGACAAGATAAGAGCGTCGTCTCGTTCTATCGAACGGTGTCAGCCAGTGACGCACGCTCTATCCTATCACCTATCGCGTGACAAGGACAACCATGCAACGGCTCCTGATTAGTACTCCAACTGTTTACAGGAGCAAACCGAGACCAGTCCGCAACCAAGCAAACCCAGCCGCAGCAGTGCCAGCGCCTACGTCAGTATGAGCCTGCTTGTGACCTGCGCCATCGGCGTCTCCTCCTAAACGCACTTGAAGCATGATCGCATTTACGTACGACATAAAGCATTTAACCCAACATTCACCGGAGGCGTCTCAGCACATCTAGAAACCCCCCCCCCCCCCCCCCCCCCCCCTCCCTAGCGCGCGCCGCCCCGTGAAATGGCACATGGCGCCCCCTAGGCGTGCACCCCCTGCACTATAGGTTGAGCCGCCCCTATTCACACTGCGGACTCGTCGCTGACTAAATCCGCGTGTGTATCTTACGCCAAAGGCTCGCGGACGATTCGAGGAGCCTTATAGGCGACACCATACAAGCAAAACGGCAATGGCCAAGCAAGGTCACGTAAAACCTAGCGCGGGGCGACCTTGGTTTGGCCGGCCGCCATGCTTCCGCCAATTTCGTACGTATAGCGGCACCTTATTCTATGGGTGCAAAAGTTCGCTCGTGTCGCGAAGACGGCACGTGTAGTGATTTCCTTTTCGGACTAACTCACCTACTTGCTAAAGGTGCGGCCAAACGTACGGAATTAGCGGCCAAACCAAGTTCGCTCCATACTAGATTTTTTTTTACCTTGCTTGGTCGTCCGCCGGTTTCGCTCGTTTGACGTCGCCTTAATGATTCGTTCTTTAAGGCGACGTCACACGAATTTACGTCTGACATAAACGCGATCATGTTTGCTAGGCTGTTCTAACATATATATTTATACGCGTTTTTTAAATGTCATGCTCTGTTTACTTATTGTTATAAATTATGGAGTTGAATAAATTATGGTCTTTGTCGTCAGTATTGTGGTTTATTGTGAGACAACTCAAAAAATAACTAGTAAAAAACTAAAATTGTAATAGTACATGAACCTATTCTAGGCCAATGACTCACATATGAGTCATGCCTCTACGAGCGATTTCCGCTACAGAGCGAAATACGCTGCTACGCGCTACGGCGTAGCACATGCCGCGGTGCGTGGTCTCGAATGGGTTCATGTAGAGGCTGGGAAAATAGGCATTGCCGGATAAGCAGATATAGACGGCCAGCGTAGCGAGCGTAGCACATCGACCGCGGGCCAACGCGGTACTGCGCGCGTCAGTCCTAGCCTAGCTCATTAACGTACCGTACATTCAGCTTTGGCGGTGTCGCCTGAAAACTGCATTGTCCCGTTTCCGCGGCCGATGTGACGGGGCCTTAAAGGGTGAGTATCCAACAGAGCTGTGCGAGGTTGCGAGGCGGTGAGGGAGGATATAATGAACCAATAAGAAGCGATGCGCGAGCGCAGCCAGCCACGCTATTAGTGGATTTTTTTCCTTGCTCACCGCCTGGCAACAGTTGAAACCTTTCACCAGCTCTGCATAGGTACTGTTCACACTTAGTCCTGTATCCTGTTTGGTCGGATAAGGCCTAATTATGGTGAAATTATCCTTAAATCCAATATTTGACGTTTATTGTACCGGGATGACGGCTGTCAAAAATCGGCTGTTAAAAAAATCTAATTATACATGATGACGTATAATACATTATCAATATTATCATTATCCTGATCGAATCGAAAATTTATCTATAATTAAATACATTTTAATTTGTTTATTGTATACAGGGTGATCTTGGTGCATTTGATAAATACGTACGTAAGTATAATGAACTTTTTAAAGTCACAAAAACGGTCACAATGGTAGGGTGCTCTTAATTGTACGTATCGCGGCGAATCTTGATGCTTATGACAGTCATCTCCGTACAATTTCTAACCTTAAAACGTAATACTGTACTGAGATGACAACTGTCATAGGGATCAAAATTTGCCGCGAAATGTATAGGTACATCTTCCTAATTCGGACACGGATTGATCGGCATATATAAAAACATACCTTGGCATTAACTCTGTCGGGGTAAATAAAATAACTACTGTAGGTACCGATATTGTTAGAGTCTGATATACGGTCGCCAACAAGCCCCTCCGCCCAAGCGACCTTGGTCGGCACCGACCGCTGTAGTATGAAATTTCGCTGCAAACAACTGTCTACACGGTCGGTGCCGACCAAGGTCGCTCGGTCGGAGGGGCTTGTTGGCGACCGTCTAGCAGACCCTTAAAGGTTCACACTTTTACACCTAGTTCGAATTAACCCATTCGAGGCCACACATCACTACGTAGCGAGTAGCAGCGTTTTTCCGCTCTGTAGCGGAAATCGTACTGTAGAGACATGACTCATATGTTGAGTCACTGGCCTTCAATGGGTTAAGCGAAAAATGTATAGGTAGGTTAGGTTAATTACCTACGTTTATCCGACGTCGGCTGTACACACAAGTCAATAGTCAATAGTCAATAGTGTTTATTTTGTAAACATAGGTACATCAAATTGAGGTGTATAGTAAAAAAATCTCGTTCCACTATGTTTTGCCTTTCGGCATACAAAAACATGCTGCATACTAACATAATATTAGTGTACAATTAATACATTATAAATATTTAGATAGAAGTCTACATTCAACAATAATTATAATTAATTTATTTTATAGAATTATTCAATATGTCAACGTAGTAAGTTATTATAACAATTCCAATTTTTACATGTCAATCCCAATTTAATTAAATGTATATTATTAAATCTTATAACTATAGACTGCCGCATGTCAAGAAATCTGATATTGTATAAAAACATTTTTTAGTAAGCAATTTTTTTAACTCTGTCTTGAATATTGGCAATGGTAAGTTTTTGATTCTATCGGGAAGTTTATTAAATATTTTACTAGACATACAGAACATACTTTTTTTGTTTTAACGCAGTATTTGCAGGCTCTGTGAATATATATTCACCATACCTAGTGCTCCGCGGAAAGAACTCAGAGACCGTCTTAAAAAGAGGTGGGTTTGCTTTGACAAACACCGCGGCCTCAAATACAAGCGCTCTTATAGATAGGAATATCATCGAATAACCCTGTATATATTGTCACCTGATAATCTTATCTCTAAACTATGAATCACGCGTATTTATGCTATTATTCGCGTCGTATCCGTAAAAGGTAGTTTTCATCGTGTTGGACTCATTTTAAATTCACGTCTCGTCGTTTAAAAAGTTCCACCAGTGATTTTTAATAGTTAGTTTACTTACTTTTGGAATAGCAGAGTGGCGTAGTAAAAATAGGTCCTATCACTAGATACGAGTTGAATAGTAGGTTTGAGTGCATTTAGATTTTGTGTGTTACTTTGTAGTGTTATCATTTTGTTTGTACAATGGATCACCCGGCGTTTGTTGAGGCAGGTGCCGCGGCTGGTGTCGAAATATGGACCATCGATGTAAGTATTAAGTCTATTTTATAAACGCATTACATATTTGTTCAGTATTTTGTTACCGACTGTTTTCTTTGCGCAATCATCAACAAGGTACTCATTGAATCGATTCTGACGAGTTACAATTACCACTAGCCATCTTCTAGCCATCTAGATATACTTCTAATACCGTAAACCGGGGTTACTTTAGAAAAAAAATGGGGCTACTTTGATAATTTAGAATGCAGTATAAAAGCAGAACTATTTGAAATTAAGAAGATTTAATCGAGTATACAGCAAGATTAGAATACTAATATATTCACTGCCACAGTTCACCCACAAGTAAAAACAATGATTTCGTAAAAAAACCTATTTGGTCACAGTCACCCCCGCATCGAAGTAACCCCGTTCCACCGTACTTTATTTCATTGAGATTATTACAAACTTAACTTGGCTTGTTACTTCGTTTGATATTACCTATAATCGGATCAAATCTTGCAACTGAATTTTAAAGCAAAAACCGAGCTGCAATTTTGTAAGTTCGATAACTCTACCAGCCGTAGCATGGTTGGCCTTATCACGCGACAAGTGACAAGATAAGAGCGTCGTCTCGTTCTATCGAACGGTGTCAGCCAGTGACGCACGCTCTATCCTATCAGCTATCGCGTGACAAGGCCAACCATGCTACGGGGCCTGGAGCCGTAGCATGGTTGGCATTATCACGCGACAAGTGACAAGATAAGAGCGTCGTCTCGTTCTATCGAACGGTGTCAGCCAGTGACGCACGCTCTATCCTATCACCTATCGCGTGACAAGGCCAACCATGCTACGGCTCCTGATCTGACGATGGAGACAGGTGGCTATAACAGCTCGTAAACAACATAAGATAATAAACCCGTTGTGTGGCTCATAGGAGTCCTATTACGAGAACAATCATCATCATCGAATCAACATCTCCTGATGATGCCTCGTAGAGAGGCGAAACACGTGTCGAGGTTTTTTCATTATTGGTGGTGGTTTGCTGTAATTATTTGCATGTTTATACGCAAATAGTTGCATTCGATCTCCGCTGATCGACCTGCACGTTTTTTAGCGGAATAGCGAAGGAATATTGTTCTCGTAATATATCATGAATTTCCGCAAAGTAACGCCGGATTCAATAAATAATTTCATAGGAGTCCTCTCAACGCGCAGTTGATGACAAAGAAAAGCAGACCTTCAGTTGGCAACAAAACCTAGGACCAAAAATTTTGCACAGAATTTTTATTTCAATATTATTATTTTCCTTCTAGAAATTCGAACCTGTTCCCATAGACACCAAAATGTATGGAAAATTCTACAATGGAGATTCGTACATTGTGTTGAAGGTGAGTTAGTTTCATTGTTGTTGCATGTTTTTAAATATTTAACTTTTCAAACAATTTTTTTTTTTTTTTTTACTAAAAAACACTACAATATTAGGCTGGTGGCTCTTTTTAAGCAAACAAGATGCCTGTGTCAAGAGTCACAGTACTTATATTATCCTATCCAAAAACCTTCCCAGAGTTGACGAGTTTACAGACAATCGCCCGATCACATATTTTTGATTCTTTTGCCGTGCATATATGTCCACGTACCGGAGGGCGCAGCGGGGCTACCGCGAAACAATATTCGTTTTCGTTCGTGTATCTCCGTCTCTGTTGCACTTGCTAGTTCGAGCGACAAAGAGGGAGATACACGAACGAAAACGAATATCGTTTCGCGGTAGCCCCTCAGCGTGGGTAGGCCCTACAAGGTGGACTGATGACCTGGTAAAGGTCGCTGGAGTCCGCTGGATGCGGGTGGCGCAGGACCGGTCATTGTGGCACTCTTTGGGGGAGGCCTATGTCCAGCAGTGGACGTCTTTCGGCTGATATGATGATGATGATGATATGTCCTTGGCTCCTTTTTCCTTCAAGGGTATGTTTTTACCCGACTGCCGAAGGAAAGGAAGGAAGGAAAGAATATAATATTTGCAAAAAAGCAAACGGGTTTTTTGAAAATTCTTTTTTTATATACTTCGACGGTGGCAAACAAGCATACGGTCTGCTTGTTGGTGGTAGAAGAATTAAAAGCGCGTTACCGATCCTTTATTGATTTTAGGAGTGTCCCACAAAAATGAGTTTAAGGGACATAGTCGATTTATAAGTATATTTACCTACCATTTTATTCTGGCCAGACAACGGGTGACAGCACCTCCTCCTTATCCTACGACGCGCATTTCTGGCTTGGCTCAAAAACGACGCAGGACAAGAAAGGGTCGGCCGCCATCTGGACGGTCACGCTGGACGACATGCTGGGCGGCCGCGCCGTCCATCACCGCGAAGTGCAGGGCCACGAGACTGGCCAGTTCCTCGGGTACTTCCAACCTGGTGAGTAAATGTTTTGACGTCTTATAAATCGATGCACGCACGAAAAAGCGTGACTCATTGTCCCGTTTCCAACGCCGGCTGCGCGCACGAAATATCAACGCACAGCCCAAACCGCTGGTTCTAGAGATTCCAAAATTGGCACGTAGGTTCGTTATAAGGTCTAGGGGTGCACTAAGAAAGGATTTATGCCTTAAATGCGGTGTCAGCGTATTTTAAGGTTCAATGTGAACGATCCGTTGAGTGGGTTCTATGCGCTTCAATACCTTGGACAGCACCTGCAGGTAGTGGCGTCGGCTGTGTTGGCCTTCCAGTGCTATTAAGCCGAGTTAGAAACTTTCTGGCAGGTCGTTAAAAATGTCCCCAACGTAAGTTAAATCCATTTTTGGGTTGTTTCATACCTCCATCAATCCCGAAAAAAACAGTGGTGTATAAGAGTAACACACAAGAAGAGTTAGTTAATATGTGGATTAGAAGATGTAGTGAAGAATGAAGTGAGGGATTGGAAAAGAAATGCTTCGGTGGTTTGGGCAATGTTAAGAGAATATGTGAAAGTAGACAGGAATTGGGTTGGAAGAGGGCGACCAGGACGAGGGTATCTTGACCAAATTTCTGCATTACTGAAACATGCCAAAGGTAGAATTTGGCGTTTTTTGTTCTCGGTCTACCCCAATGCGAACGGGCGTGAGTAATCTTTAATTAAATTTTACGATTGTTAAATGATCTTTCTTTTCTCAGCTATCAGATACCTGGAAGGCGGGAACGAGTCAGGTTTCACCGAGGTGGAGACCAACGCTGGGGCAGAGAAGCGGCTACTCAGGCTGTCTGGCTGCGACAACATGAGGATCGAGGAGGTCAGTTCCTGTGTCTGTGCAACTTTGTGTCTATCTGTGGATCCCAACAACAAGCCTACGGCCTGATGAAAAGCTGACACCGTAACCCAACCGTAACCAATAACGCTTGCGTCTGACACTTGCGAGGCGTTTTTTTTTAATGTCACTAACTAATCATGACACTTTTTAGGGTTCCGTAGCCAAAATGGCAAAAACGGAACCCTTATAGTTTCGTCATGTCCGTCTGTCCGTCTGTCCGTCTGTCCGTCTGTCCGTATGTCACAGGCATTTTACTCGAAAACTATAAGGTGTATTTGAATAAAATTTTGAGGATAGGTGTATTTTGTTAGCCGCTACATAGTTTTGTGATTAAAATGACAAAAAAAAATTTTTTAGGGGTGCACTCCATACATAAAATTGGAAGTCAAAAAAAAAATTTCATTGTGACCCCCCGTGTGGCACATCAATCGATAGGCCTTTCAAAATAAATATAAGGTTTCTCAGCATTTCTTTTGATTAAGTGAATAGAGTCGGAGATAATCGCCCCGAAAGTCACTAAAATTCTGTCCCCCCCCTCTAATTTTTGAACGGTGTATTTTAAAAATATGGAAAAATTCATGGACATAGGGCTCATTAATTTCATTCACCGAAAATTGTTTTGAACAAGATCGGTTCAGAGGTTTTCGAGATATTGCTGAAAAACTGCCTTCCTCAAAGAAAAGGACGTAAGTGCCGTAAAATTTCTATGACGATACGACCTTTTTAATAGGCACGGAACCCTTCGTTTTGCGTGGTCCGACACGCACTTGGCCGGTTTTTTTTATTTTCCGATCGACTTTAAAACGTGGACATAGGAAAACACAGTTAGTTTCTTTGGTCATTGCTTTAAAACGACAAGGGGGATATTTGTCACATGGTAATCTTATTGTCATACGCGCAATCAATGATGTACCTAATATAAAAAAAAAACGGACAAGTGCGAGTTCAACTCGCGTGGTGAGGGTTCCGTAAAATATTGAGAATTTTCCCGTTATACTTTGAATACTCCAACTTCTTATAGGTTTTCCTGTAATCTTTAGGCAAAGAACTATTTTCCATATTTTTTCAGTATTTTAAGCCTAGCAGTTTCGGAGATGGGGGGGGGGATAATTTTCGTCTTTTTTCCTAAATTACTTCAAATCTGTTTTTGCTAAAATAATTTATTTATTTATTTATTTATTCATTCCTTAAATTAACACTAACAGACAGGTAATTATACAGGAGGTTGATATACATTAAGGTACTTAGGTCTAGTGGTAATACAGTAGCTAAGTATCAAGAAATTATGGAACTTGAAGTCGTAATAGACTCCAAATATCGGCTGCTAGTCGAGAGAAATTGAGATTCCGTGCTGTGAAACATATCCAGTTTGCTGTCGCTGTCCAGTACATGATTGAGAAGAGTCAAGGCATGGTGCAGTGGTGAGTGCGATAGGGCACGAGTTCGCGCCGCCGGGACAGCAAATAGAATGCGGCGACGGGGACGAGTTGAATACTGGGGATAGGACGCACTTGGAGTGAAATGAGGGATAACAAAGAAGGGTTACTAATTTGGCCGCGTATCAAACGAAAGAAGTATTTAACGAGGGACAAATTCCTTCTGCACTCTAGAGAAGTATAATTTACCATTCCTAGAATATAGAGAGTAGGATATAGATGGGGATAATACCCATAGAGTTTACGGAAAAGGAAGCGTACAAATGATTTTTGCACCCTCTCCAACATAAGGGTGTACTGCTGTTCATGGGGGCTCCAAATTGCCGCATTAGATTCAAGTCGGCTACGAACGTATGCGTTGTATAATATACTAACGGCATTATGGGAGTCAAGGAGTTTACATTGGCGGATTACAAAGCCCAACGACTTTCTTGCTGCATTACAAGTAGTCACAATGTGGTCGTTAAAAGTGAGGTGCGGGTCGAACCATGTGCCTAGGTCACGAGCAGTTGAGACTTGTTGGAGAGGCTTGTTTTCAATTGAGTAATTGTACTGTAGGGGATTATAAGCACGAGTGTACGACATTACTGAGCACTTTTCTTCATTGAGGAACAATTTATTTTGTGTACTCCAAGCAGAAACACTGCTGATATCCACTTGTAATTTAATACAGTCTTGGTGATCACTAATTGGCTTAATTAATTTTAAATCATCAGCAAACAATAAACACGTAGAGTGTTTTATGAATGCCGGCAAGTCATTAATTAGAATGAGAAATAGGAGAGGACCAAGATTACTACCTTGACCTATTCCAGATAAAACTGGGTAAGGATTTGACCTGGCATCTCAGATATATTTAAAAAATATATCTGAGATGCTTACAATAATCCCTTTCATTTGATATGTCACACAATACAGGTTGCGAAACTTTTTTTTTTAAATTTTCCAGTTTAGGTACCTATCCCCCAAAAGTGGCCCCCTTGTTCAGAATTCATTAATTTACTTTACGCGTCCATCTTTGGGTCACCAATTTACATGTTTACCAAATTTCAACTCAATCAGTCCAGTAGTTTCGGAGCAAATCGCGACAGACGGACAGACAGACGCACGAGTGATCCTATAAGGGTTCCGTTTTTTTCCTTTTGAGGTATGGAACCTTAAAAAGAGAAATATATGTTGTCTGTACGAAATTCCGTGTTTAAAAATGGCCACCAAATCTGACAGCTAACGTTTCCATTGACGACTCGAAACTGAGACCAAATTGTGTCAATTTTAGTGTGCCATTTTTCAAGAGCATACGCTTGGATTATACAATCCAAGTAGGTATAACCTATATACCTCTTTTTTATATTACATATGCGCGCAAGTACCTACTGCATTTAGTGGAAGATAAACCTAACCCATTCACTAATGAAGTTGATTTAACTTACCAGACAACAGTGAAAGTAAGTAACAGCGGAAGTAAAGGGAAGTCCGGATATATTTCACAATTGATTTTAAACTGTTTGTTTTGTGTACACACACTATTTATCACCTTTGTCACCCACCACACACCTACTTTTATTTTATCTTACTTTAATTTTAGTTTCTTCTGGCTGGAGTGAACAAGCAGTAGCACTGTTAATATTAAAACAAACCTAATTAAGTAGCTTCTGTTCACTCCTCCTTACATGTATAGTTTAAGCTTAAACCTCTTGTTTGCTATTCAAAATTACCTTCATGTGAAGAGCGGTGTCTCTTGACACAGGTACCCCGGTACTTAAAAAGAGATACCAACCTGTTTATCTGTTACATAGACCTAGTGTTACCCAATAAATCATTTTTCATTTTCATTTTCATTTTCATTGTTTATCACTTTATTTATATTACTAAAGCAATTTAAAAGGATAAGACACTTTTTGATACGACAGTTTTTTTCCTAACTAGGTACATATCATAGCAACTGTCAATATTCTTGTCCTTGAACGGTTTGACAACAGCTATATTTGATAGTCTATATATGCAGACTTAACATTCACGAGAAGTACCTCAATTAGGGCCGTTGGGGCGAAAAGGTTTTCGAGTGGCGACCACGTACCGGAAGGCGCGGCGTGGGTAGGCCCCCCACAAGGTGGACTGATGACCTGGTAAAGGTCGCGGGAGTCCGCTGGATGCGGGTGGCGCAGGACCGGTCACTTTGGCACTCTTTGGGGGAGACCTATGTCCAGCAGTGGACGTCTCTCGGCTGATGTGATAATGATGATGATGACCTCAATTAGGCATCGTTAAGCGTTATGAAGCGACGTCTTAGTGTAAGGCCGTAGTGGACGTCGTCCATATAAATTGCATTTGTTTTATATGGACGCTTCACGGCCGACACAGTGGAGCGTGCACCCAGGCCTTACACTTAATAATAATAATAATAATAATAAATCTTTTATTTCGGACTGAATCCATAGGTGTTAGTTACAGACTTATATTCTAGTGTTATTGTTACTTAAAAATTTAAAAAATAAAATAAAGTACGATTCACGATTTTTCAAGTGTGGAGCTTAGTCCATCTCTGTAGAAGGGGGGAGTCCCATCTATCCGCTAACGCTACCAGGATGCCGTTGGCGCTGCCTCGCCAGCGGTTTAGTAGTGAGGCACACCGTTTACGCATGATGGCCGCAAAGCCATCAACCTGTGCCTCCGCAAACATCCCCGAGGCACTGCAGTGACGAGGCAGCCCCATCAGCATCCTGAAAGCGTTATTATATTGTACCCGTAGGTCACTGTACGCCCGCTGCGTAAAACCACTCCACAGGCTGCACGTGTAGAAGGACTGGCAGTAAGCTTTAAAAAGCGTAACCTTTACTGCCTTCGTACAGCGAGCAAACCTGCGGGTCAGCATATTGCAACGGACGGCCAGCGACCTACGCTCCCTTTCAATATCACAGACATCGCTAAGGTCTTCCGTAATCCAGTGACCTAAGTACTTGAACTTCTTTACTCTATACAGAGGTGACCCGTTCAGTGATACATCTGGCAAGTTGGTGTAGGACTTTAATTTGGGCCTGAAAACCATTAGCTCACTTTTCTTTTCATTATATCTAAGACCATGTCTCTCCACATAGCTTTGACATATAAATGTCAACCTTTGCAGTCCCCTGATCGATGGACTTAGCAGCACCATGTCGTCAGCGTAGCTCAGATTATTTATACACACTCCTCCCACATGGCATCCGATTCCTGTGCTGCTAAGCTCATCGATCAACTGGTTCACGTACAGGTTGAAGAGTCTGGGAGAGGTCAGACCCCCCTGCCTCACCCCACACTCCAACCTGTACTCTTCAGAGACCGCGTTTCCCCATCTTACCAGGTTTTTCTGATTGCTATACCAGTACTCAAATATGGATATTATTTCCGGAGCCACAGTCGTCTCTTTTCTTAATTTATCCCACAACAGATTATACGATACCAGATCAAACGCTTTTGAGAGGTCTAAAAATGCAGCAAATACTGGGGTTTTTCTGGTCGTGTAATAATGCACGGTCTGCTTTAGGCAAAGGATAGCACTTTCTGTAGATAGACCTGGTCTGAAACCAAATTGTGCATTACTAAGGGATGCATTACTTAAAGACGTTTTGCACGTGAACGAGATAAGTAAGTAGGTACTTATTGTTTTCAAGGCATTTTAACCCCTGACGCAATCGAAGGGTGTTATAATTATATATACCTATTGTAGTTATTTTGTCTGTGGCACCGTAGCGTGTAGCTCCCAAACCGATGAACTGATTTGTGTGTTTTCGTAATAATCGTGTGTAATCGAAAGTCTCGCCTGTCGGCATCTTAGTTCTTAGCTAATGTTTGTTGTGTTGGGCTTGGGAGTTATTTTTTTTTGGCATAAAACATGACATGTAATATGCAAATTATACAAAAAAACACACGAGAATTCGAAAAAACCCATTCCGTTATCAACGAGATAATCGATAAATTTCTCTGACAACTAATTTGTGTAATCAACCCGATTAATTACCAACCATCTACCAATCGATTGATTTTGCCAATTTAAGACGGAATAAGTAGATAGTTGATTGTTTTAAAGTATTTGCTTAGTTAGGTATTTTCATGCTAAACTAATTAAGTTAGGAAATGCCGCCAGCATCCTAGGTACAATGCCTCGAGGGGCTTTTTTAGATTTACCTTTAGTTTTAATTTAATTTAATTAATGTTAATTATCATCTTGTATATAGGTACCTTAGAAAATAAATGTCCGTTAAGTTAATTAAAATGAACTTAATTATACATTATATTTTAATTTAATTATGTTTACGTACTTATGTAACATATTTTGCTAATTCCCTTTTTCCGTATATTCGAGTATAACTTGCACGGGAGTCCGCTACATGCGGGTGCAGGACTGGTCACTACGGCACTCTTTGGGAGAGGCCGACATCCAGCAGTGGACGTCTTTCGGCCGATATGATGATGCTGAACTATTATTTACTTTGACGATCGACAGGTGCCAGCTGAAGCGTCCTCGCTGACCAAGGACCAGTGCTTCATCCTGGAGAACGAGCACGACATCTTCGTGCTGATGCCCGAGGGGGCCAGGGCCACGCAGCGGAGGAAGATCATCAGCGTCGCCAACTCACTGCGGGATGACTACCACAACGGACGGGCTACTATTGAGATTATTGGTAACTTCTGGTACACTTCATCATCACCATCATCATATCAGCCGTCCACTGCTGGACATAGGCCTCCCGTAAAGAGTGCCCAATTGACCGGTCCGGTGATTGGTGTGGGTAGGCCCCCCACAAGGTGGACGGATGACCTGGTAAAGGTCGCGGGAGTCCGCTGGATGCGGGTGGCGCTGGTACACTTATTAGGATCTAATTTAGGTAACAACGTGCAACATCTACGTCAGCACTTGGTAAGCACTCAGGCCCGTATGTAATATACATACGCAGTCATGCAATATCTAGCTGTACTATCATTTCATCATCACATCAGCCGAAAGACATCCACTGCTGGACATAGGCCTTATTATCGGTCCTGTGCCACCCGCATCCAGCGGACTCCAGCGACCTTTACCAGGTCATCAGTCCACCTTGTGGGGGACCTACCCGCACGCCGTGCCTTCCGAACCTTTCCGCCCGAACGGCCGTCGGCTCGACGTGCAATGTGCCCCCGCCCACTGCCACTTAAGTTTAGCGATTCGGAGGGCTATATCGGTTACCTTGGTTCTGCTGCGGATAGCCTCATTTTTGATGCGATCACGCAGAGATACTCCCAGCATAGCCCGCTCCATTGCCCTTGGTAACTTCTGGTACACTTATTAGGATCTAACCCCTTCCCGGCCCGTGACGACACGTATGCGTCCCTACGCCGTAGTCGCTTTCCGCTACATACGAGGAAAACCACGGGATCGGCTACGAGCGTAGCGCGTAGCGATTCTGGGCACTGAATGTGTTTAGGTAGCAACGCGCAAACCACATGTACGGTCGAGGAAATTGAATGTTTAGCACTTTTGGACTTTAACGTCATTCAAATAGAGTCCAAAAGTGCTAAACATTCAATTTCCTCGACTGTACCTACGTCAGGACTTGGTAAGCACTGAGGCCCGTATGTAATATACATATGCAGTCACGCAATATCTAGCTGCACTATACTATCTAATAAGTAGGTAGATATTTATACCAAATTACAATAGTTGTACAGCAAGCTTAGACCAAGAAAAAAAGATAGACGGAGCATTACGAACAACCTCGTGAAGCCGGTTTTCAATCAAGCCAAATAAGTTTGCACACGCTCACTTCGTCCATATTTTTTTCTTGGTGGTAGCAAGCCGCAAAAATTTTGGCTGCTAAGGTCAGCAAACTCTTCAGATCCCTCAGAACCAAACATGCCCCTTAGGTACCACAGAAAGCGAGGAGCGTGCTCTTAATAAAGCTGTATAATATATCTCTCTCGGGCCACGCGTCGGAATGGAACGCTCACTAACACAATGTTGTTGTCTTGAGCATTCATGCTGAGCGCTTCCTTATTCGTGACACAGCCTTCGACGGCTTATCCTCAATCGAATCCCTTTCACTTAGGGCACAGCGGAGACTTCTAGCGGCAACGGCAGCGCCAGCGGAAACGACAGCCCGCACTCTGATCTATCGCTCCCACGTATGACTGCCGCCGGCCAAGGGCCGATAGGAGCTAGCAAAAATTCCGCGTACCGCACTTTTCAATTATTTGTGACTTTTAGGCAATCCCAAAATTCTGAATTCGGCACCTTTTCATAGAAAACAGTCAGGGCGGCTCGCGGGCCGCCTGTTGCCGACCGCTGCGTTACACCATCACGTTGGTGACTGGCTCTTAAGAATAATGATTTGTCCTCTGCAATAGTCTACTTACATCACCTTTTTTTCAGACGAGTTCTCTTCTGACGACGACGTTGCGCTGTTCTTCGAGGCCCTCGGATCAGGGTGCAAGGACGACATTGCCGATGACTCCGCTGCCGAGGTAACTTCAAACACATTCAATTTTCATGCACTAAGTAGCCTATTCTTGATCAGTCAAGAATAGGCTACTTAGTGCATGTCCCTTTTCCCAGACACAGTCACATATACCTAAACGCAGTATTTCATAACCAAAACAGCAACTTAGGTAGGTACCTACCTACTTGTTTATCCATACAACGGTTAGTACGGGACTCCAGCCAACTTAAAATTAAATAAATAAAATAAAAATAAAATTCGTTTATTTAAAAAAACAGAACACATCTTAAGTTAGCCCATGGTTGGGACGGCGTCTGTCCAAGCCTTTATGCTCTAACTGTAGCTGGCCCCATACAGACATACTTATTCTACACAACCATAACATATTGTTTTCAGACATACTCTCGGGACGGCACGAAAGTATTCCTGTACAAGGTGCTGGAGGGTGACGAGCTCGAGATGGTGGCAGCAAGCCGGCCCTACAAGCAGAAACACCTCACCACCGATGTAAGTAGCTATACATCATCATCATCGGCTTTTAGACAGCCCACGGCTGGACACTCGTCTCGATGATGGGTCGACTTAGGGGCAGCTCCAGCAGCATTCTATACGGCTATCACAAGACGGCGCGCGAGCTCTCTCGATTTTTCTCGCTCTATACCTCTCTTTCTATGTTTTCTAATAAGAGAGAGACGGATAGTGCGAGAAAAATTGAGAGAGGTCGCGCGCCGTCTTGCGATAGCCGTGCTGGGGGCGATTGCGGGCCGATATGATAGTCCAATCTTGACTCACTGGATAGGAATGACAAAGAGCTTACTATCATATAGGAAATAAGATTTCATTAAGTATTATTACTCGTATTTACTAACACTAGTAAGAATAACAAAATATGGATGTTATATCTGAATTAAATATTAAAATAAATAAATAAACTGTGAGTACAGTTTGGCGAATTAAAGTGTTTACCTTTAGTCAATAATAGCGAACACCTGTCATACCTATGGTTCACAAATAAAGTAGGTACTCTGATTCTGATTCATTTTAAGTTTTTTTTTTATCTGTTCTTAATTAGGTAACAATACCTACCTGGCTACTTACTATTTATTCGACAGGCGATATTCGTTCTGGACACGCCGTGTTCTGGCGTATTCCTGTGGCTGGGTAGTGATGTGGCTGCCGAAACTAAGAAGAACTATCACGATATTGCGCAGAAATACTTGGAGATTAAGGAGTATCCCTCTTGGGTAAGACTTGGTTTTAACTTTTTTAAATCTGTTCGGCGTTATTGGAAGATTTGGTATTTTAAGCATATAGTACCTACCTACATTGTTATGGAGATAAAAAAATGGTCGAGGATATTTGAGGGCCGAAAACCTCAAGCGAGAATTGCTCTCATTGGACAGATTAATACGCATAAAGCCGCTCACAGACTGGCACGGCCTGACCGCGGCGGTCAATCATAAATTCGAAAGTTTGGATGTTTAGATGTTTCGATGTTTGGATGTTTGTTACTCAATCACGCTTAAACGGCTCAACCGATTAGGATGAAATTTTGCACGAACATAGTTTATAGCCTGGAATAAAATATATAAGGATAGTTTTCATCCCGGGAATCATCCTCTAAGGGGATGAAATGGGGGGCCAACATTTGTATGGAGCTACGATATAAACGAGCTCCCTTTGAGTATTAAGGAGCTCCACGCGGACGAAGTCGCGGGCAGAAGCTAGTAGTAAATATGTCATTTAGCTGTCAAATTGACTATTGACCGCTAGCATAGGTCGCACCTACTATTCTCCTACACGGTAATGGCGTGAAAGAGTATTTTCCTTTTAGTGGTTCAGGCATGCGGCTGTCAAACGGCAGTCGTGGGTTCGAATTCCAGCTCGTACAATGAGTTTTTCGAGACTTATGTACGGAATATAATTTGATATTTACCGTTAGCTTTTCGGTGAAGGAAAACATCGTGAGGAAACCTGCATACATCTGAGAAGACATTCAAAGAGGTATGTGAAGCCCCCAATCCGCACTGGGCCAGCGTGGGGACTACTGCCCGCTCCCTCTCATTCATGAGAGGAGGCCTGTGCCCAACAGTGGGACGTATATAGGCTGATGATGATGATGATGATTATATTTAATGTCGTAGGTACCTATTTGTAAAAATGGTTTACTTACATTTAGGTGCCAGTGACCAGGATGACAGAAGGCGCGGAGAGCTCCACGTTCCGCCAGTTCTTCCACAACTGGGAGGCGGTGACGTCCAGCGGCTCCGTACGGGCCTACATCTCCGAATTCGGTAAGAATTGTCCGGAGAACTGTTAAAACTTAACACGTTCGATACAAAAGATTTACGCCACGCCCGAATGATGATATGGGGAACTCCGTATGTAGTGGAAAGGGCCTACAAGCATTGCTCACACGTTGCGGGTTCCTGGCACGAAAAGGTTTAACCTTTTCAACGATCTGTCAAAGAGAAAAGTTATCAACTACTCGCCAAATCAACAAGGCATTTAGTGCGGAGTTAAACCTTATGTCAATGCAAGAAGGTTGCTATCGCGCTGTGCTCCTTGACGAATTTAATATATTCGTGGCGTTGAACCTGCGACGCGAATATATGCGCCGTTGGCGTGGAAAATGTTAAAGAAGCCAAAACAAAGTAAAATATCTGTCAGGTAAGAATGGTACCACCTCCTTTCTCCAAGTGGATGTTGAAAGGGTGGGCATCCACTAGAGATGTCTTTTTTTCGCAGGGAAAATTCCACGGTGATCCAGATCCCAAGCTACCAGCCATCAAGCAAGCGTACGACACCGTACAGTAAGCCCTTGCTGTTCTGAGCGCTATAGCCCACTGCGGACGTCGCAATAGGGCCACATTCGAACGCTCTAGAGTGCCATAGAGCGCATCACGCTGATATATAGACGCCAACACGCGCTTCCTGGGCCTCTTAGATTTGGTAGGATTCGCCCTAAAGCTCCTGCTGTGGCCACGAGTTTCGGAGCCACCAGAGATGTCCTAAGCTAACATCTCTATAGAGGCCCCCCCCCCTATATTGAAGCTACAAAGGCTCATTGTTTTAAAGGAACGCGACGTTGTATTCTTAGACATTTGTCGGTCCTCTAGTTATTTATTCATTCATGACGGAACATCATTCCATCGGTATTAACTTGCAGATGCTGGCTACTACTCTGGCGACGCGGAAGAATCCGCAACTACAGCGAAGCTGATCGGCAAGAGCGCTGCCGCACGAGGATACATGCCTGATGCGGGGGCAGGCAATTTAGAGGCTGTGTACAGGTATACCATGGAAAACAGTACGCGCCACATTAAGTTTGCATCTCTGGAGCCGTAGCATGGTTGGCCTTATCACGTGACAAGTGACAAGATAAGAGCGTCGTCTCGTTCTATCGAACGGTGTCAGCCAGTGACGCACGCTCTATCCTATCACCTATCGCGTGACAAGGCCAACCAAGCTACGGCTCCTGATGTTAGCTACTGGCGTCGCAGAGGTGTCAGAGGGGTTTGACGGGGGTCTCACTTCACAGACGCAAACTTATGTGGCAAATTAGAAAGTAAGAGATAGTTCTACTAAGGGGGGTTCTCACCGCGACGCGGCTCACGCGCCGTATTGTGATAACCGTGCTGGATATACAAGAACGGCTATCACAGGATTAGATAGGCTAACTTTAAAAGCGGAAGAACCAGGTGGTAATAAAACCATCAACTTCATTTCAAATACCAACTAAGTATTTTTGGCGACCGGCATAGCCTAGGAGTGCCTCTTTACAACAACAACATGGGCAACATGTTCATGGTCAACGGGCAGCAACATGAGGGGGTATATTACTAATCTGGTCACTTCTTTCCTAATTAAAAAATGTCTTCTTTCCTTGGCCTAGGTACATCATTTCTTACACGCAATGCATGTATAAGATATATCTAAAAATATATGTGTGACTGACCAGCATAGCCTAGGAGTGCCTCTGTGGACACTTGCAACTCCAGAGGAGGGATCGATCACTAAAACGTTGCCTATCCGATCGCATTGAGGATGCTTTGCACGTTGTGTAAGAGATAAATGCAGGTCCTTCACTCTCAAGACAGCAAATCCTCGGAAGATTTAGCGACCTTACTCACCTGCAGGAATGGTGGTGTTTTTATGGCTCAGGTCTTCTGTTAGGATGAGCATACACCTATCAGAGCTGTGCGTGGAAAAAACCAGTACCTACTTAATAGGAATGCAATTGCGAGTGTTTCCTCGTTCCTCATTTTTTCTTCGCACAGCTCCATTGCAGTGGGAGCACCCACTATGATTCTGCGATGTGCCTCTCAAGTATTTGTATTTGTTTGTTACAAGGATCGCAGGAGACAAAGAAGACATCACCGAGGCGATGCTCGAGTCGCCGGCGCTGTATCGCTCGGAGTGTTATGTGCTCAAGTACCAATGCAATGATGAGGGCAACGAGGCTTATGTCATTTACTGGTGGATCGTAAGTACATTGGTTATTGTAAATGGGAGGGAGTTTAATCAATGACGACCACGGAGACTATTTACCAAACCACCATCAACCGTCGCAGCCTGGAATTTACCTCTGTGTTACATTGTAGCAGTGGTGGATCCCAGATTGAAGGACTCAGTTGATTCAGGGGGAAGGGGGTTTGAGCTCTAGCTTGACTCTCTACTCGTATCCACGCCGCCATGACTGGCGACGGCGATCTTAGCTAATTGCGGGTGCGAGTCCTGATACTCCTGATATAGCCTGCGAAGACAAACATTACTTTACTTTACTCTTTTTTTTAACACTGAAACACACTAGATCTGACTAGAACTGCTTTATGTATCACGGACTCTCATGCAGTAGGTACTCTTGTTGAGTCTTTACAGATATAAAATCAAAAAATTGCGTCCGTTCCTTTCGTTTAAGGTATGACAATGTATTGGGAGGCATTCGCACTTTCATTCTACACATACTTTTAAAAGAGCAATATTTGTATTCACGTTATCGAAAACAGCTCCAACGGTTTCGATGAAATTTGCAATATAAGTGTTTACGTGGCCGAAAATCGATCTGGCTAAGTTTCATACATGGGAAAGTTCTCTCTGACAAACACGATAAACACCGAGCCAAGCTCGCTCACCCAAGGTACTACAAAATAATATAGGTATATACTTATGATAGAGTATTTGTTTTATGTTGTAGGGCGCAGACGCGTCAACTGACGACAAGAAGGCTGCGCGCGAGTTGGCCACTGATCTAGAAATCGAGGTAAGAACATTATAATTTCATTGTGTTACCTACATGCTGTCATCGTGCGTCATTCGTTCGACGTTATCCTTACTTGGGGTTACAAGTAGTTACTGCACGGTTTTTGGATTTTGTCCCATACCTTCAAGACATAGTTAACAAATTTCTTGATTCAGATTCAGAACTTTATTGATATTTTACAACAACAACATGGGCAACATGTTCATGGTCAACGGGAAGCAATGCAAGGATGATGATGAGGTGATGAACCACGCTCTGCTACCACTTTAAAGAACGAAATACAAAAACGTTATTTTCTGTTCATGACAATTTTATTCCAGTGGTAAAAATATATCAAGTAAAGATAAACGACAGTTGCTAGGAAACAAAACGTATTAACACAATGTAAACTTCTTCTTGGACCGGTCATTGTGGTATTCTTTGGGGGAGGCCTATGTCCAGCAGTGGACGTTTTTCGGCAGATATGATGATGATGAACCTTCTTCTTTTTAACACATGATGGGGTATATCTATCTATAACCTCGTCAATTATTTCCTCATTAAATGTCGTCTTTCCTTGGCCTGTTTCATCTCTTACACAAAATGCATGTTTATCAAAAAAAATGTTGTGTAAGTAAGTAGTTATCTTTCACATTACAGTTGGATGACACAGTGACTGTCGTCAAAGTACCACAAGGAAAGGAACCGAAGCATTTCTTGAGTATTTTCCATGGTAAGAATTTTTAATTTCTTCAGTTGTATAAATCGATTAATTGAAGAGGTCGTCCCCCACTCCTTCGTATAAACCTAGTGAACTGCTTTATTGATGATTAATTAATAGTCGTAGTCGGATAAAAACTATCCTAAGCGGAAGCCAGAATAATAATGTACCTATAAAGAATGTTTCATGTTTTTCCGTTCATGGGAAGCTGAGATCATTCGTGACAGAACAATGTCTGAAATAATATAGTAAACATTTTTTTTTTAAGTAGGAATCCACTTCAAATCTTATCTGCCGATGAATGGAATTGTTCTCTATTGTTAAAGCCGACCGCTAATCACCCGTGCTAAATGAAATGCATAAATAACAAATGATTTCATACGAATAACAACTTTATCGTAAATTAATAAGGTTCAAATTTCATCAGCACATACGACATAAAACCTTTTGGAAATAAAAGCCGAACACCTGGGCGATCACGGCTCTTATTTCCAAAAGGTTTTATGTCGAGTGCGTGCTGATGAAATTTGAACCTTATTAATTTACGATAAAGTTGTTATTCGTATGAAATCATTTGTTATTTATGCATTTCATTTAGCACGGGTGATTAGCGGTCGGCTTTAACAATAGAGAACAATTCCATTCATCGGCAGATAACATTTTAAGTGGATTCCTACTTTTTTTTTAATGTTTACTTTACTGGTTGTTTTTTTTTTTATTTAGAGATTTATTAGAAGTGGAAATGAAGTTAACTATACATATATTGATAAACAATACAATACAAATACTCTTTATTGCACACCTCACACAAAAAAAGCAGTTACAGAGAGAAACAATACAATAACATGTAGGTAGAGGTAGACAACAGGCGGTCTTATCGCTGAAGAGCGATCTCTTCCAGACAACCTTTGGGTATCGGAGAAAGAGATAAAACTAGATTATGCAGTAGGTGGTGCAGCGATTATTTTTAATCAAAAATCAAGAAATTATAAAAATAAACGTACATAAATACCCCGTACGTACATAAATAAACTAAGTTAGTATGTATGTTATAATGTAATTTTTAGGAAACCTCAGCATTCTCTTCGGCGGTAAGGAAGCTGACTATGTAGCCGTTAATTCGAAGAACAGTTACAGCGATGATGGCGTTCGACTCTTCAGGGTGAGAATTATTAATGTACTTCAAAAGTGATTGATAGATTCAATAATAGGCAATAATAGGGTTTCATCGCAGTGGTTTTCTTGAATAGTGGTTGTGATTTCGATGTCCAGGTGGAAGGCACTACGATAGGCGTGGACATGCGGACGGTACAGGTACCGGAGACCGCTGACTCCTTGGAAGACGATGACGTTTACATCCTGGAGACTCCGGAGATAGTCTACTGCTGGTATGGGAAGGTGAGCTTCTTATGGTCACACAGTTCTCCACAAATTTAAATACGAGTAACACGATTGTTATACCTAATCTAATATCATTGAGATGTGATATAATAAAGAGGTAAATTGGTTATACGCGGTCTAAAAATTGAATCAATTGGCACAACTTGCCTCAGTTTCGAGTCGTCAGTGGTAACGTTAGCTGTCAGATTTGGTGGCAATTTTTGAACACGGGAATTTCGTATAGACAACACATCTACCTTTTTTTTAATTACATCATTGTCTAATCTGTGTGCAGGACGCACTGCCACAAGAGCGCGAAGCCGGGGAGACCAAAATGCAGGCACTGGCTGGTGACAAGGAGTGCCAGGAGATGGAGCAGGGAGACGAACCAGACCAGTTCTGGGAGTTGCTTGGTATGGTAGCATTATTTCTTATGGAATAAATATTTCTCTAAATCTACTTATACAATATAATATAATACAAATACTCTTTATTGCACACCTCACACTTTGTTTGTGAAACACACAGAGAGAAACAATACAATAACATGTAGGTAGAGGTAGACAACAGGCGGTCTTATCGCTGAAGAGCGATCTCTTCCAGACAACCTTTGGGTATCGGAGAAAGAGATAAAACTAGATTATGCAGTAGGTGGTGCAAAGATTATTATTAATCAAAAATCAAGAAATTATAAAAATAAACGTACATAAATACCTCTATATATAAACATAAATACACAATCATACATATATACAAATAAATACCTATCTACTTCTCTAATAAACGGACTACATAGTAAGTGCAATGGAATATTGCAAATCCGTTCTCATGAATCTTACTATACAGGGTGTCTCGTTTAAATCGGTCAGTATGGGAAAGACTGAAACTATAAGACATACCTACGAAGATCTGTTCTTAGGAACCATGTCGTCGATTTTAATAAGAAGAAAAACTGCATTCATACATTTAAAAAAACGAGTTGAATGTTGTCTTGAAAAAAATGGTTGTCATTTCGAAAACTTAATAAAATACATTAAAGATATATGATAAAAACTATATAAAGTGAAATCGAAAGAATTTTCGAAAAAAACGATTGCTTTTTTACAAATATGCCTATGTCACTCCCACGATTAAGAGGAATCCAACGACACCTCATATGTCGAAATCTGTCAAACGGTTTAGGCTGTAGGGCGTGCCAAAGAATAAGACATACACACATACACAGATACATACATACATACGCTCGAAAAACATAACCCTCCTTTCCTTCGGCAGTCGGGCAAAAAAACACTGTTCATTTAATTTTGATAGATGAAAATACTCTTTAAGTGTCACAAGCATTCTTAGGCTACGGTGCCTACAGCTGGATGTATGGTTTCTTTGACACCGCTGTAACTCCTCATTGTCATCATTCATAATGTTAATTCAAAACCTTTATGCAGGGGGAGTGGGAGAGGCAAAGGAAGACGCTTCAGGGTGGACCCTGGAAGTCAATAGGCGTGTGGCGACTGAGCCGACTTTGACCACTGTCGGCGTGTCTATCACTGGGAGGATCAAGTTTGAAGAACTGCCACTTAACTATAAGCAAGAGGTTAGTATTATATTAGGCCACGGGCATAGTTGTCAGTAGGAATCAATAGTGAAACAAAATTAGCCATACGAAAATAGTACATTGTTTATCGAGGGGCGTAAGTGGAATATAGCAAACAAGAGTCTATCAGAATCTTTTGATGACTCAAGTTTGCAATATTCTTACGCCCGTGTTATACACAATGTTTTTCATCTCATTTGCTTGGAAATAAATAACTACAAAAGACAGAAAAATCTAAGTGATTAAAATTGACAACTTCACTTCCACATCACTGCTAGTAGAGCGCGCAGCTTCAATATTTCAACCAATCACATAGCAGTATTCTTGCGGCGCTTGGCCAACAACATTTTTTTTCAACCAATCAAGAGATTTGCTTAAGCCAATTTAGGCCATTGTCTTTCTGTATACAGGCATGGAATAACACCATTTACGAGCAAGTGTGATGAAATAGTTGTTTAAGATATTATGATACAAGTGCGGAAAGTAGGTAATTCTCAACGAGTGACGATGACCAAAAACACGACCTTCAGGGAGTGTTTTTGACCGACACGAGTTAGGAATTACCTATCCGCACGTGTATCATATAACATTTTACAACGCATCATGCAAGGAAATACAAAGTAGGTATATACATAAAAGTTGAAATTTTAACTGTCATGAAATCTCATTCTCGCACGTGTGTGGGAATAATGTCCCGAAATCAATTCCCGCACGGCCCCGCGCCGCCCCGCCCCGCCGCGCGGGCATACACGAGTTCCCGCGTTTATGTTGAACCATAATTATTAATTATAAAGGCACACTTATATGAAAACAAAGCCTTTGTTTGGCTATCGGATACTACTTATATTTTGTCAGGCCCAGTAGCATGGTTGGCCTTGTCACGCGATAGGTGATAGGATAGAGCGTGCGTCTCGTTCTATCGAACGGTGTCAGCCAGTGACGCACGCTCTATCCTATCCTATCACCTATCGCGTGACAAGGCCAACCATGCTACGGCTCCAGGTTTCCCATTTTGAAGCGAGCTAATACCAAATTTGGCTACCAGATGGGACTACAGGATTCCCGCTTCGTAGCGAGATCCGTATTGGGATTGTGTCTCCCAATCCGAAGCTAGCTACCAAATAGGTACCAAATCTGGGTACGAGGTGGGACTGAAGAGGTAGCTGCACTCTCAAGCAAACTTTTGATCGTAAGGGCCAGTAGGTACGAGATTATTAATTTACATTTTCTTCAAAAACATGTTACGACATAAACCTCTAACACGCTCAGAAGATGGCACAGACTTAAAAATTCAAAATATAACAAATCCCTACATTTTAAATTAATATTAAATTATGAATCACAGTTTAAAAGTTATCCCAGGAGACGTACCCAAGAGGAACTGGCGTCAGTGTAAAGTTGATTCCAATATTCATCAGCCAACGGCATCCAGCGGACTCCCGCTTTACCAAGTCATCATTCCTTGTATATTTATTGTTTTTTTTAATTCCTCAGGACCTCTCTGACGATGGTGTGTATGTGCTGGACACCGGCGAGGAACTGTATCTGTGGCAGGGGAAGAACATACCGGAACGCGTCAAGTCCGCGCGGAGCCAGATTATCGAGGTTAGTTCACATCTGAATATCATTATCGTGTATTAAAAGGCCTCCCCCAAAGAGTTCCAAATTGACCGGTCCTGCGCCACCCGCATCCAGCGGACTCCCGCGACCTTTACCAGGTCATCAGTCCACCTTGTGGGGGGCCTACCCACGCCGCGCCGCGCCGGTACGTGGTCGCCACTCGAGAACCTTTCCGCCCCAACGGCCATCGGTTCTCTCTGGGGGAGGCCTATGTCCAGCAGTGGACGTCTTTCGGCTGATATGATGATGATATTAAAAGGCTCACATGCTGGACATAGGCCTCCCCAAAAAAGTGCCACAACAGGAAGGGTGACACAGGAGGAGCGAGAGGCACAGCGTAGGTAGGCCCCCCACAAGGTGGACTGATGACCTGGTAAAGGACGCAAACGCAAAGTTGGCGGGCAATACCTGCGGTACAGGGATGTCCTGAAGCGCCATCTGTCCGCAACCGGCATATCCTGTGAGTCGTGGGAGGAGCTTGCTACTCGGAGATCGGACTGGCGAACTGCTGTCAACACCGGGCTCAGTAACTTTGAACGTACCCGTCTCGAAGATCTTGACGCCAAACGCCAGATTCGTAAAACTCGGCCCAAGCCCTCCTACCATTACACTTACAATTCAAGTGGAGACCTTTATTGTTTTACATGTCGCCGGAGCTTCAAAACCAAGTTTGGATTTGCGAGTCACTCTCGCGCCCATGCACGCAAATAATAACTATGCAAAGAGTCGATTTGTCAGGATGTCGCCGTCGACGGATACGTCTGGGAGGACATCATCATCATCAAAGGTCGCGGGAGTCCGCTGGATGCGCAGGCGCAGAGCCGGTCATTATGGCAACACCGTATCCTTACAAAGCACATATCTAACATGGTGTTATTTTGCCTGCGGTTTTCTTTGATGAGGAGGTCAAGCAATTTGATTTCTAGGCCACTTCGTTCGTACCTTATCACAGTGAAAATCTATATGAAAGCCCCTAGAGATCTCTTATCATTGTAACTGAGACAAGGTACGAAGTGGCCCAGAAATCAAATAGGCTTGTGTCTTATAAAAGATGCCATTCGAACCAGTTCTTGGAGAGGAAAAAATCTTTGTATAGGAGCAACTACAATTAAAGAACATAAATAGTCAAAAAAGGCTCTTGTCGGTGAAGTAATTTCCAACTTACTTATTTTACAAAATTCATTCGATTTAGCGGTGGTTCTCTCCTTGCCTTCCACGCCGCAGTTTACGCATCGAGTTTTTCTCGCTCCATGATATCGAACCAGAGCCCTAAGGCTTGTTCACGTAAAAAAGGAGACACTGTTGTATTCTACGCTATTATGCGTAAGAGACACTGGTCCTTTGTCGGGAGAGTGAGCGATTCGACAAACAGTATTGTTAAAGTAGTGTGCACGACATGCTACCTAATGAGTAAGGTGTCTACGACTCCTTTTCTGTAGTGTCAGTTGGTAATTTTTAAGTTTAATTTAATTTAATATTTTTAAGTTTTATTTTTATAATGTATTGTAATGGGTTAATACCTAAATAAATAACTAATTTATTATTTTATTTTTATTATTATTTCAGGTTTTCAATATGAAATGACATTTGGTCAAGAATTTAATTAAAAAGAAGGTCTCTTCACCTATCGTATTGAGTGGCGTTATGGATATTTATATCAGCTGCTAGCCATTTTTGGGCTATCTTTCGAAATCTCTGGATTGTAGTCATATTGTAGTCTTAGATTTTGTAATTTTACGTTTGCGTCATAGAGCTTCTTTTTTTTTCCTTTACCCAAATAGATTATGGACGCTCAATAGACACTTTTCTTGGTCCGTCTCATATTACAAAAAAATATCTTTAGGCACTGGTCCCACCGCCGGCGACGAGCGATGAGCTATCGGCGATTTTCTCGCCCAAGAAACGAACAAAAGATAATCGCTCCCGTGTAAATAAAAGAGCGAGATATAGTTCATATAGTTGATCGCGGTGTGAACAGCGAGCGATGAACTATAAATATATATCTCTCTCTTTTATTTACACGGAAGCGATTATCTTTTGTTCGTTTCTTGGGCTAGAAAAAAGTCGATAGTTCATATCTCAATCGCCGGCGGTGGGACCAGTGCCTAAATATCTGCATAGCTGCTGCAACTGTATTGACAGCATCATTGCCAGTGTCAGTTTACCACAGATATTTAAGATATTTTTTTGTAATATGAGATTGATTGAGGAAAGTGCCGTCCCTGACCCAAAACGTAAGTGAAAAACTGTTTATACCTTTAAAAAATAATTGACGCAGCTAAAATATCTGAAACTTTTTTGTGGTGCTAAGGAAGGTTATCCCTATCACCAAAAAAATAATCAGGCATCAAATTTTCGTCCATTCCCAATTGTGGTTTCAGGAGTACATATCGGATGACGGGCTGGAGCGCACGGTGGACTCTGCGATCGTGGTGACGGTGAAACAGGGCTCCGAGCCGCAGGTCTTCAAGAAGCTGTTCCCCGGCTGGGACAACGACATGTGGGACGTAAGTTACATACAATAAAAAACCGGCCAAGTGCGTGTCGGACCACGCATGACGAAGGGTTCCGTGCCTATTAAAAAGGTCGTATCGTCACAGAAATTTTACGGCACTTACGTCCTTTTCTTTGAGGAAGGCAGTTTTTCAGCAATATCTCGAAAACCTCTAAACCGATCTTGTTCAAAACAATTTTCGGTGAATGAAATTAATAAGCCCTATGTCTATGAATTTTTCCATATTTTTAAAATACACCGTTCAAAAATTAGAGGGGGGGGGGGACAGAATTTTAGTGACTTTCGGGGCGATTATCTCCGACCCTATTCACTTAATCAAAAAAAATGCTAAGAAACCTTATATTTATTTTGAAAGGCCTATCGATTTATGTGCCAAGTGGACAACTTACAATGTATGGAGTGTACCCCTAATAAATATTTTTTTAGTCACTTCATTACATCCTCATACATAGTCAATAAATTTAAAATCACCTTATAGTTTTCGAGTAGGTAAAATTCCTGTGAGACACGGACATGGCGAAACTATCCTTCAGTCCCACCTCGTAGACAGATTTGGTAGCTAGCTTCGAATTGGGAGAAATAATCCCAATACGGAGCTGGCTACGAAGCGGGAATCCTCTAGTCCCACCTCATTGCCAGATTTGCTAGCTAGCTTCGAAATGAGAAATGTGGTCTTGCAGCCAGCTTCGACTTGGGAACGATTTTCCCATCTCGAAGCCAAATTTGGTAGCTAGCTGCACCGAGATGGGCCTAAAAGAGTCCCGTTTCGCAGCCTATTTCGAAGTGGAAATTATTTCTCCCATTTCGAAGCTTGCTCTCAAATCTGACTACCACATGGGAAAATCGTTGCTATTTCGTACCTGGCTATGAGACGGGAAACCGCAATTCCCAATTCGAAGCTAGCTACCAAATCTGGTTACGAAATGGGACTAAAGGGAAACTATAAGGGTTCCGTTTTTGCCATTTTGGCTACGGAACCCTAAAAAGTAGGGGGCCCGCGCGAGGCTCCCTTAACCCGTTCATTGCCACGGCCTAAATCTGCGTCAAGTAACGGCACGCCACCATACATAACCCAAACGTATATTTTTTTTTAAACTGCAAAATTATAAAATTAATAATGTACTATGCTAATATTTAAAGCTAAAATTTAATAAAAAAATTGACTAAGGGGTTTTTATGGCTATACTTTGAATCTAAAAAGGACACATACATTCATAAAAAAATATTAAACTGAATATGCAGTATTAATAACACAATGCATTTGATTGCACAAGATCATGAAATTTTAAAAAGAAATATCATTTACCAGGGAAAAAAGTATTAACGACACGTTGTCGTGACCGGCGTCTAGCGCGCGCTCCGCGACCACGACAACGTGTAGTGAGTGGCGCCGAATGGGTTAAGTGCGAGGCCATAGGCGAGGCCCACGCCTAGCTACGCTACTGAGCACCGTTACTGCTTCATATAAAATTAGGTTCTTATACTTTTAATGATCATGAAATCATTTTCTGTTTCAATTTCCGCAGAACCAAACGTCGTATGAAGACCTCAAGAATGAAGCCAAGGCAGCCAACTCTAAATAAGAACAAATTATTTAATCTAAGCATTTATTTATAAAAAAAATATATATATATATATGTAAACATTAAATGTGTTCAACGTGTATATGAGATGTTCATTTAATATTTATCCCTCAACTTTAGGGCCTAAAACTATTATTATAGTAGTCAAAGACGAAAGTAGTATCCAGCCTCTTCTACGACAGCCCCAAACTCGTCCAGTATTTTAAAAAAAATTGACTAGTCTATAAATGGTTAGTAAACAATGAAATCTTATTACTAATGTAGCATGAGCCCATTTTCGCGCTCTGCAAACACTCAGAATGCCGTTGGGGCTGCCGCACGCGACGCATCAGTGGGGTGCGCATTGTCGCCGCAAAGCTGACAGTTTGTGCCTCCGCAAACATTAGTCATTAGTCATTATCATTTATTGCAACCATAGTTTTGTACAGATCTTAATAACTAGGTACATCTCTCATATGGGCCCCGGTAGGGCATGGCAATGTCACAACACATAATTAGATTCATGTCAAAGAATGTCATAAAATATTTTAACATAATTTAAAATAATTTCACTTTAAACACATTATTAAAGAGCATAAGTACAATATAATAGAATAGAATTGTTAATTAAAAATATTTCATGTCAAATTTTTGTCATTTAAGAATTCGTGGACTTTATAATACGCTTTTCCTATAAGAAGCTTTTTTAACTTAAGTTTAAATATATGGTCTCTTTCCTCAGGTTTTAAATTTTTGGGGAGTATATTATAGGCACATACCAGAGGCACTACAAAATCGCGACGGTAATGTAATATTGTCAGTGTTCGGAATTTTCACGGCAAAACAAAAGACTGTCGCAAATTTACTAGGGTAAGAAATAATT
Source organism: Epinotia nisella (assembly GCA_932294315.1). Lineage (NCBI taxonomy): Eukaryota > Metazoa > Arthropoda > Insecta > Lepidoptera > Tortricidae > Epinotia > Epinotia nisella. The sequence continues at coordinate 8,713,492 of OW028698.1, read as the reverse complement.
TTTCATCGATATCGAGAATTAGGTACTATGGAATATTTTATAATTTAAAATAATATGCAAAAAAAAACAGTAATTCACAGATTATTCAGTGTAAAAATTATTATTTAAGCCTTAACGACATCTTGTTTTTAATGAAAATATTGAATAACCCGTCCTTTTGCCTTTGCCGAAGTTGAGTAGTAAAGAGGTGAAATATAGCGACTATACCACATCATTGACAATAACAGACACTTAAAATTTCTTAATATTTTATAATATATTATATTTATTTGGTGTTTTGTTTGGTGTATTTTACTATCGATATCGATAAAAAAATATTTCTTACCCTAGTAAATTTGCGACAGTCTTTTGTTTTGCCGTGAAAATTCCGAACACTGAATATTGTGCTAATGCTAAAGCCGGGTCCGCCGCGCCGTGTTTTTGTGTTTTTCTAACACCTAACATGTTTTGCCAATCAAAACAAAACCCTATATGTTTACCGAAACTGACGGATAACATGTTAGGTGTTAGAAAAACACAAAAACACGGCGCAGCGGACCCGGCTTAACATGAGTCTACAATGACAGCGGCGTCACACATTGGTTTATAATCTGCACCAGATTATTGTTCTCCAACGCGGCAGCAACCCTCTCCTTGTCAGCTAGCTGCTTGTTGACTGCGTGTTCGGACGCGTGTGTGCCTTCAGTCACCGTGACGGTCACTTTGAACCGGCTTGGGAGCGCTCGGAGGAGCTGGACACGGATCGAGAGGCCTGAAACAACAAACAAGAATGTAGCCAGGCTTAAAGGGGAGCACATCCATACAAGTGTCACAAAACTATTGTTTAATAAGATTCTGTCAAAAATTAAATTTTTGGTACAAGCTTTTATTGCCGACTGTACTTTTCTGTATACCATCATCAACTCATTGATACGATTCTAAAGGTGCGTACGAATTAGAGCAGCCTCGGTTGAGGCACGCACGGCGCCTATTTTGCTCAAATTCGTACGCGCTCACGCGCTGTGCGCGAGCAGCGCGCGGCGAGCCGCCCAGCGGCGGTCTCTTGACCGTGCTCAAAGGCGCCTCAGTGTGCTGCCTCGCGTAACTTGGACGTGCATCTGAGCGTGCCGCGGACAGAGCGACAAGATCCAACTTGTTTGTGCGCTAGGCTCGTACGAATTTGAGCAAGTGGCTGAGCCGTGCGTTTGTAATCGTTTGTTAGTAAATTTAGGACAATTATTGATACAAATACATGAAAAGCAAAAGGTGTTGTGGGTCCCGAAATCAATCAGCTGTCATTGTGTCGACGCCATTTTGAATGTCGGCTCACGCGAGCACGCTGCCTCACCTGCGCATGTTTATGTGGAACAATTTTGCGCGCGAGCAGCTCACCGCGCGGGGCGAGCATGCCTCAGGCTGAGGCTGCTCTAATTCGTACGCACCTTAACGAGCCCAAATGTAATTAAGGAGTTCCTACGGCCACCTTCCGTCTCTATCATCAGACCAGGTTTATGTTATAGTATTGCATTGTCATCCGACTTACATAATTATACAAAATTTCAACTTGATTGGACTCCGGGAAGTTGGTCAAATTTAAGCGGGGTAGAGGGGGCCTACTGTCCTTACATTTGAGAACAAAGTTTGTTAAATTTATTATAATCACTTGGCAAAATATAAATAATATTTTTATTTAAAAAGGGTTCATTACAAAAGTTGTTACATTTGTGATCCCATCTTTTTTAGGAGTCCATGTACAATTGTACAGCATGCAAATTAAAATTCAGTCACCTACCTAATCTACTATTACTGTTAATATAATGTCGAACCTGAATTAGTACCTAAGAATTCATTAACGGAATAAAATTTAAGTGACAACAACCATCGAAATAACGCTGTTTTAAATTTACCACTTGGCAAGTCTCTTAGGTGCCCTGGCAGCTTATTGTAGACTAGCTTCTGCCCGCGACTTCGTCCGCGTGGAACTCATGTATGTCGTAGCTCCATACAAACTTTCGCCCCCCATTTCTTGCCCTTAAGGGATGATTCCCGGGATAAAAACTATTCTAATGTTAAAATTCATCTTCATCCGTTTAGCCATTTTTGCGTGATTGAGTAACAACAAACAAACAAAAAAACTCCAACAATGGCACACTAAAATTGTGTTCATTGGCACAACTTGCCTCGGTTTCAAATCGTCAATGGAAATGTTAGCTGTCAGATTTGGTGGCCATTTTTAAACACGGAATTTCGTATAGACAACATATATCTACCTATTTTTACATTACATCATTGTTACACTTCACAAACTTTGAGACTTCATCATGTCAAATCATGAGTGCCAGGTAATTTTTTCTTAATACTACATGGCTGTATTTTATTACTGCCTGATATTGATAGTAAGACCTGGCCCAGCATGGTTGGCCTTGTCACGCGATAGGTGATAGGATAGAGCGTGCGTCACTGGCTGACACCGTTCGATAGAACGAGACGACGCTCTTATCTTGTCACTTGTCGCGTGATAAGGCCAACCATGCTACGGCTCCTGGCTGTATAATCCCTCACCTATAAGTGTTGCCATGCTGCAGTGTGGTATGGTGGGTGTGAAATTAACATGCACTGTGTTCGCCTTATTATTCACAGTGATGTTCCTCTCCTCCAGCACCCGAAGGTCTTCCAGTGTCAGCGGATGCTCCGGGTCATTGATGTTCCTGACAAAATATAAATTAATAAATATATTTTTTATTGTATAGTCCCTTTGGAGGTGGAGACAGCGGGGTGTTGGGGGGCGGATGCGAAACAGTTTGTTCGCGACATGGGCCGTCGACTCAGGCAAAAAGGGGAGTACCCCGCTCGGAGTGCAAAGGCTTTCCTTGGCTATCCAGCGTGGAAATGCCGCCAGTGTTATGGGGACCTTTGCACCAGGAACGGCTAGGGGTGATTTAAGTTAGGTATTTATTTTAAGTATCCAAGAATTATATTATGTACCATTCTGACATGTAAAATATCGCATTTTATGAATAAAGTTAATATCTAATAAAGATATTGATATGATGTTAATAACTTATGTAATTATGTTCATGACTATGCAATAAATAAATAAATAATAAATATTATGTGCCAATCTTACACAAACCTAATCAGCACCATTAGTAAGCCCAATAAGTATTGTGTTATGGGTACTAGATAACAATTTATAGTGAAGGGAACAAAGTTCTTTGCTTCAGCTTGGGCAAAATTTCTTTTGTGTGTCCAGATGTTGCCCTGTCTGGTTGTTCTCGGTCAGAGTATAGCCAAGGGGCACGTTGGTGTCTTCCGTGACAGTGAAAGGACTTCCTTAGCACCGGCGCTGCGGGGACAGCAGCCCTTTCGCCCTCGCGTGACAAAGCACGCTCATCCTGCGCGCCTCCGGCTTTTTATATACACTCTAGGGGTAGGACAGACAAGACCATGTAGATAGTGGGGTGCTCCGATTCGGATTTTGGACCAACAAATAATCAAACTCATACCTGTTATTATCCAGTTTAGAGAAAAGTTGCCCATACAAAACATGCTTATTTTAGCGTCCTCTATACGATAGCATCATAAAAAATAGGTGTTATTATAATGACACCACCCAAGTCCTGCGCCCCCTTTGCTAAGCCAGCAGCTAGGCCTTTGGCCCCAAGCCAGTTCTCCTCTACAGGTAGCATTTCTCCACCAATTCTCATATAATTTTGTAAGCACAAACAAAAAAAAACAAGAGACATGAGTTTTAAAGAATATATATATATGTATAATCTGTTGTCTAGTACCCATAGTACAGGCTTTGCCTAGTTTGGGACTAGATCAATTGGTGTGAATTGTCCCACTATATTTATTTTATTTTATTTATTTATAATATATACATAGGTACTTATATATTAGACGAACTATTTCACACAAATATTTGCTTACATATGTAAGATCACTAGGCTAAAACCGTTCGTGAAATTAAGTAGGTATATTATTGGTAACACACTTGGGGTTGCATGTTCGCGTTGCATCGTTTCCTCTCTTTCATTTGTCACAGAAGGGAAAAAAATGCAACACAAATATTTGGACAAATACCGCCAAGTGTGGTGCCACCACCACACCTTGGCTATTTTATGAATTTTGACAATTTCGCATTCATTAGATGACGTGATTGACTACCTAGAATAATAATAGCATGAAATTGCAATGTGGTCTGAAAAATGTTCGAAGGAAAATTACCTAATAATATCGAAGATTTCCCTCTCATCTATCTCGTCAGCTACATCCTCGTCGTGATCTGTAGATGTTATCTGACGCTCTGAGCCCTTTTCGTATACGTGCGGGTTGAGATTATCGGCGACTTTCGTCATTTTCAGTTTTTGAGTAGAACCATGTAGAACAAACAAAGTAAATGTGAGTGATGCGAGTATACGACGTTTTTTTTTTTTTTTTTTTTTTTTTTTTTTTTTTTTTTTTTTTTAATGGCATCGCGCTCTTGGCGCATTCAGCCAAAAAACGAGGAAACGGGATTACAGGAGAGTACGGATAGATCGGGAATTTGGAAAGCATGGGAAAGATCAGGAAAGGATATAATAATGTATATTAAAGTTTGATATTATTTAAAGATAAAAATGAATATAAGGCTTTAAATATATACAAGGATGAGTCATTAATATAAAGGAGTGAACGAATAGTTACAGGAAAAGGAACTTTAAGGATTGACAGCTGATTTAACAATATCGAGCGATCGTATTGTTGACATTCGAAAAATATGTGGTTTAAGTCACCGGGATCAGCTCCACAAATACACGCAGAACTGGCCACGATGCCTAGTCTTGAGAGATGCTCCGGTGTACACAAGTGACCCAGTCTCATGCGGATTAACATACTGGTTGCTGGTTTTGAAATTGATATTTTAGAAAACCATGGTTTGGCAGGAACAACCGGTTGTATGTCACGAAAGCGTAAACCCGTCCTTACATCAGGTGATGTCCAAAGTTTCATCCATTCGTCTCGTAAGTATACTTTGGGCAAAGCTAAAAGGTCTTCAGGTATATTTTCATAAGGAAACATATCACCGCAATCAATGGCATCCCGAGCCAGCACATCCACCCTTTCATTTCCTTTTATTCCTCTATGCCCGGGAATCCAAGCAAAGGATACAGAACAGTCATTAAGAGAACATTTTAACAAGAGGCTACGTATTTTATAAATAATTGGGTTATTAGATTTTGATCTGAAAGGAAATTTAGCAATTGATTGAAGAGAACTTAATGAGTCCGAAAATATTATAGACTTTTTAAGACGCATAATAATGATCATCTCTATTGCTTTCAGGATTCCAAAGCATTCACCACTATAAACGGATGACTCTGGGGGCAACTTTACTTTTTGATATATATTGGATTGAACATGCAGTACTCCAATTCCAACACAACCATTAACTGATATCTTAGAAGCATCCGTGTAAATATGATGAGCATCCAGGCCCTCAGTTCCAATGAAACTCAGAAACTGTTTATTATGTTCCACATCATTCTTTGAGATGCCAATATTTAAGAGAACTGAAGGAACAAGCGTAAGAGATTCATAATCATGCTGGAAGATGGGCAGTGTAGAAGCACTAACAGTGGGTGCAGGTATAGATTTAACTTTTTCAAAACTTTTAATCAAGCAAGGGGGACTCTTATGTTTCCAATATTTAGAAGAGTTTATTTGAAAAGAGAGGTTTAACAGGATAGGCCAAAGTTGGTGATTTGAAAATTGAGAGCAACGGAAGAGATACCTATCAGAAAGAAATTGTCGCCGTAAATGAAGAGGTGGTTCACAACACTCAACCTGCATTGCATTAATGGGACTAGATTTCATAGCACCACAGATAATTCGGAGAGCTTTAGACTGTATACTAGAAAGTTTCTTGAATCCTGCTACACTTCCTGGTTCTAGCAGAAATGTCCCATAGTCTAGAACACTCCTTATCAGGGCATTATACATCAGTTTTAGGCAAAAAGGATGTGCTCCCCACCAAACTCCAGATACACACCTAAGTATATTAATATTTTTTTCACATTTAGAAACTACATAGTCACAATGAGGAAGACCTGTTAATTTTCTGTCTAAAATGACACCTAAAAATTTTGTTTGACTTTTTACAGAGATGGGATTGTTACCATATTCTACAGTGACCGGAGGAGGAAATAGTTTTCTTGTAAACACAACTACTACACTTTTAGGAATAGAAAGTTCTAAACCATTAGAGTCTAACCATAATTTCAATAAACTCAATGAGTAAGAAATGGTTCTACTAGCCTGTTCAACAGAAACATTTGGTGAGTATAATAGCAAATCATCAGCATACTGCAAAACTCTAACTGTGCCATTAAGGGATGATTCTAAGTCAAATGTATAAATATTGTACAACAGAGGGCTTAAAACAGACCCTTGTGGAAGTCCTCTCCACACTAAGCGAGTAATACTGTTGTTATCATCAATGAGAAGACTAATGGACCTTTGAGACAATAGATTAATTATAAAATTACATAACATTACTGGAACTCCTAATATGAAAAGCTTTTCTCGTAACACTGAAACTAAGACATTATCATATGCAGCGCTTATGTCCAGAAAGGCAGCTACCACTGATTCATCTCTGGAAAATGCCAACCTGATATCTGATGTTAATATAGCTAAACTGTCATAAGTAGATCTACCTTTACGGAATCCAAACTGACTATGAGCCAGTAACTTATTGCTTTCAATAAAAAATTCTAATCTATTTTTAATCAAGTGTTCTGTAATTTTAGCAAATACTGAAGATAGAGCAATAGGCCTATAAGAAGAAACGTCTGAAGCTGGTTTATTGGGTTTTAAAATAGGAAGGACTATTTGAGATCTCCATGTATCTGGGACTATACCGGACTGTGTAACAGAATTAATAATGTGTAAATAATAAATAAGAATGCAATCACCAGCATTGGCTAGAAAAGAATATGGGACTCCATCATGGCCAGGTGCAGTATCTTTCAAGTTACTTAATACACCTTTTAATTCTTCAATTTTAAAAGGAGCATTAAAATTAGAACCATATGCGGTATCATATGAAAAGGAAGAAGGTTGAAAGACATATTCTTCTGGAACTGAAGCCGGTGCTAATTTGTCCATAAATTGATGAGCTAAGCTAGAAGGAAGAATCTGTGTAGAAGGCTCATTAAAAGCGTGTCGGAACCTTTTAATATTGTTCCACACTATGGAAGGTTTAACATTGGGATTAAGAGAGGCACAGAATCTTCTCCATCCTTCAAATTTTTTCTTCCGTAATAACTTCTTAGTGTCACGCGCTACCTGTATGTACAGCTCAAAGTTTTCGTTTGTCATCAAGTGACAGTACTGTCTTTCAGCCTCCTTTCGCCTACGAATTGCCTGAGTGCATTCGTTGTCCCACCAGGGAGGAGATGGAATTTTACCTGATGCACTATTTTTTACAGGGAAAGTTTCATCAGCCGCTTCTATGATGACTTGAGCTAATGCAACTGAACAACTCACTATGTCACTGTCAGCTACACTAGGCAACTGCAACAATTTATCTTCAATATGACTTTTAAAAACTTTCCAATCCGCATTGCATAAATTGTACTTTAACCTTGGACTAGGCTTAGGTGATGATGGAACAGGATTGGAATATGTAACTATGATTGGAAAATGATCACTACCAAATGTTGATTCTAGTGTACGCCAAGTTAAAGAAGATGAAATTTGAGCTGAACAGATAGATAAGTCAACAACACTTACTAATTCAAAAGGTGCTGTTCGTCTGGTAGGAAGGCCAGTATTTAACACACAAAGATTATGATTATCAAGAATATCTATTATACGCTCCCCATGGTAACTAGAAATTGAACTACCCCATAGCTGATGTTGGGAATTAAAATCACCTAAAATCAACATGGGCCTTGGAAGATTACATATTAATTGTTCAAATTCGTGCAAAATAGATGAAGATGGATGAGGAATATATACAGATATGATACACATGTTATTTACAATGGCAGCAACAATTGACAAATCGTCACTATGAGATGGGAGATGAACTGGTGTAAATAAAATGGAATTCCTGATAAGTAAGGCTACACCACCATACCCATCAGGACGGTCTTCTCTGAGACATGAATATCCAGTAACCCTAAGAAGAGCTCTGGGTTTGAGCCATGTCTCAGAAAGGGCAAAAACAAAAGGTTCATATTTGTTTAATAAATAAATTAAATCATGTTTTTTATTTATTACACTTCTGCAATTCCATTGAATTATTTTGTCCATTATTTTGAATGGCTACTAAAAGTATCTCAGCAAGAGGGGCAACGTGGGACGGTAAGCTAATATTCGGATTAGATAACAGATTAATTAGGGCTTGAATATCATCAGATGTAGAATGTCTCTCTTCTTTATCGCTACTGTTCTGAAGCGCACAGCCGTTTTGTGGAGATAGCATGGAATACCCACTAACCAAGGCATTATGTGCGGCAACATCATAACCCTTGGTGGTTTTTCTCAAAGCAGTACGTGGTTTAACGAAAATTGTTTTTCTATAACTACTGGGGCTATTAGACTGGGCGGTTGTATTTGGGGCTAGAGTAGGGACACTATGGGGTGGACTAGAGTAGATTGATTGTGGCTGAGGTTGAGTCTGAAGAACATCTGCAAATGACTTGGAAGCTGCTGGGTGGAGTTTGACTGCTTCTCCATAAGAGATGCACTTGTTAGCCATGGTTACTTTTATGTCCTTTTGACGCTTGTGCTCTGGGCAAGATCTATTCGTTGCGAAATGTAAACCATTGCATAAGCAGCAATTGGCACAATCTTCCTCTACTGTACAAGTGTGTCCAGCATGCATCTGCCCACACTTGAAACACTTAGGCTTCGATCTGCAGTTTGTTTTTGTGTGACCAAATTTACAACAATTAAAACACTGAATCGTGGGGAATATGTATAATTCTACCGGAAGGGAATTATAGCACGAGAATACTCTTTTTGGGAGGATTTGGCCATCAAAAGTGATTACTATTGTTTCAGATGGTTGCCATGTCACCGATCCATTAACGGGAACTCTATGATTCAGGCGTCTTACCTTGAGTACCTTTCCACACCCTGCGGGTACAGAAATGTTCTCAATAATATCTTGTTCCGTCCACTCTGCCGGGATGCCACGGACTAAGCCCATGCGGGTAACAGTAAATGATGGAATGAAGGCAGTCAAATTCTCAACTTCAAGTCGAGAATCATTCAAAAATACGTTGGCGTCATCATATTTCGAGAAGGCCATGGATATCCGGGTCCTACCGATACGCTTCACACTACCATTTACTATATTGTTGAATTTGCTCTTCATTAAAAACTTTCCGAATGAAACTGGATGCAAGGACGAGTTTCGTTCTGTTTGTTTAATCTGCACATGAACTGTGAAAGGTGCAGCATCTGTTGGTGAGAATAAATCTCTGCCTACTTTTGTTGGTTTATCTTTATTTAGATTCATATCAGATGATTCAGGAGATTTTGTTACTTGGTCATTGGTATGAAGAGGATGAGACAGGGTGTCTTGTAGCATTGGTATCTCGGAAGACTGACATGCGCAAACAATAAAGGAAATGCCATCCTGACTCTTTCGAACTTTTTTATTGCAATTTTTGCATCTCTTACTATGCTTACGTTTTAATGAACTCCTGCCACTAGTAGAAGCAACAGAAGCATCTGTGTCCAAACCGGACTCGATATCATCAATATCAACTGTTACATTGTAAGCAACCTGAAGACCTCCCCCTCCAGGGTCAGGAGGTTCCTTCTCCATCTCCATATTAAAGTAAAGAAAACTTACCTAATCCAATGCTAATATATAACTAACAACACAAAAAAATATATATACACACAATACGATGAAACTATATACAAATTAACACCTTTCTGATCTATAATTTACAGTAAATTTATAAATAAAAGTATGAGAAACGAAAACCTAAACCGCCGCGTTCCACGTTTCCCGCGCTTTTTCAGTATACGACGTTTCACATGTTTTGGAGACGTTTGACAGATACGTTCCGAATCTAATCTCTATTCTTGATTGCAATATGCTGTAATGGCTGTATACAAAAAAATGTTTGGTTTCAATGTTAAGTCAAACTAAAGCTAGTGTACTAGGTACGAGTGCTCTTATTTAACTTTTTGATTAATTTCGGGTGCTTCAGTGTAAAACTGTTGCGGTTCTATGATATTATCTGAGCAACGTATGGCAACTTGTAGTTATGAAAAATAATACAATTGACCACAATATTGCGGCTATAAATCTAGATTTTTACAAATATACGAAGAATAAAGAAAATGATTTTTTATAATTTATACTCGAGTGTGTTTGAAGAAACAAAAATCGCTGTTATCAATTATTGTAAATTTTTACGCTTTATATGTTTATTTCTGAACGTATCTCGTTTTGTATGAAGTCTAGATTGACACATTGACAGTTTCAGCTCGATCAATAAAATCGGGAGGCTTCCTCCCTTTTATTTATCCCAATAAAATACGTTTACTAGCAGAGAGGGGCTTAAGAAACACTTCATAACTTCTATCACATACACATCGTAAGTTTCATAATTTTATTTAAGTCCAGTCACCATATTTTCAACAATAAATGCCTCTACAACTAGGGAAAGTACTTAACACGATCTTATTTTTTATCACATAAAAAGTTTAATATTTAGTTTAGTCATTGCTTAAAGGCGTGCAAGTCGAAGGACACCTTAATTTGGGTATTTAACCAATTAGAATCGCTACTCCAATATACATAACAATGTTACTTATGTTTTGTGGATGGGTGTTTTCTCATGTGTTATGAACATAGATGAATAAACTCAGTGAAATGTAGAGATAGGATAATCATATAACATCAATTATGTTAAGTTTTTTTTTTTTTTGGGAATTGATTCTTTCTTAGTTCTCTTGGTGCCGGTTAATGTGAGTTAAAAAGAGACACAGATACAGTGGACGCTGATTATTGGGCCGTACATTAACCGGCACCGTTCACTTCCCTACATCATTTGACTTGAATCTAGTCTTATGTTCCCCGAGGTGAGCAAAGTTGCCCAAGGTCCAGAGCTTGTACAGTGGAGTTCTCCATTTTCTATACAGATAACCTTTAAAAAATACCTTCAGTCTTTAGTAAAGCCCGTTTTTCCTAGGCTAGTGGTGCCGTCCTATGACGGAGACATACACTAACCGTCCCTTTCTAAATAGAACACTTAGAAAGAGACGGATAGTCTATGTCGCTAGCCTTAGAAAACAGGGCTTTACTGGCACAAGATGCATGTGTAAGTACATATTTTTAAAAGTTTGTCTGATATTAGAGAACTCAACTACACTATGGGTGCTAGACAAGTATATTCTAGTCCTTCAGAAACCTTAGGAGATTGCTTCCTACTGCTTTGAAATCTGTAGTCTAAATTATAAAAGGAATAATACTTTTGTGCAATATTAGGACATGAAAATGATTATACAAATTGATAACAGGTCAGAATGGGAGATCCGTGGGTGATCCAACCACACGAACATGCAAAGTTTGCGGAGCACTTCCGGAACCTTGGCCCTGCTAATGGGAACCTTAGCGGGGAACAGGCCAAGCGGTTCATGTTGCAGGTAAGATATATATAGTGTCCCAAGATTTGATATATGAAGTAAACATAATAGTTTTTATTTTATGATTAGCTGTGTGTACACCAGGACGCATGCCTCGAGGCGTGTGGCCGCCGAGGCGTCTACACTGAGGGTGTACGCTAGGGTGAGGCATGCGTCCGGTGTAGACACGGCTATTGAATCATAAAGTATCTACTCAGTATAGGGTTATGTATGAAATAGCACATCCTTCTAGCATTTTTTCCCGGTTCCACTCTAAAGGAGCCCCGGGTCCGCTCTGGCACCACAGTGACTGCCATCGGACCTTCCAACCCTAAAATAGAAAAAATAGACCTTGTATGTAGTTGACAACTTTCCTCACGATGTTTTCCTTCATTGAATCCTTACTGTTAAATATCAAATATATTTGGTATTTGGCAAATTTTTAAATGTTCTTATTTAGCCGAATTATTCGGTTCAAGTGCCGAATATTTATCGCCGCCTACTCCCTACTCCCCCTGACTGGATCCGCTACTGGCGTAAAGTTGGTACTTTAGTTAGTTAGTTTTACTGGGCATTTTCTAATAATTTATTGAATCAGGCGTTACTTTGCGGAAATTCATGATATATTACGAGGACAATATTCCTTTGCTATTCCGCTAAAAAACTTGCAGGTCGATCAGCGGAGATCAAATGCAACTATTTGCGTATAAACATGCAAATAATTACAGAAAACCACCACCAATAATGAAAAAAGCTCGACACGTGTTTCGCCTCTCTACGAGGCATCATCAGGAGATGCTGGCATATATTACGAGGACAATATTCCTTTGCTATTCCGCTAAAAAACGTGCAGGTCGATCAGCGGAGATCAAATGCAACTATTTGCGTATAAACATGCAAATAATTACAGAAAACCACCACCAATAATGAAAAAAGCTCTACGAGGCATCATCAGGAGATGCTGGCAGGAGATGTTGCTTGCGCCACGTCCACTGAGCAAATTTTTTTTTTTTTTTGCTCTGTGGACGCAAGCAACATCTCCTGATGATGCCTCGTAGAGAGGCGAAACACGTGTCGAGGTTTTTTCATTATTGGTGGTGGTTTTCTGTAATTATTTGCATGTTTATACGCAAATAGTTGCATTTGATCTCCGCTGATCGACCTGCACGTTTTTTAGCGGAATAGCAAAGGAATATTGTCCTCGTAATGGGCATTTTCCGCAAGTCGACATCCAATGTGCCTATTTTGCGTGAAACGGCAGGGTGGCGCTACTCTAACCACCCCAGCTCCTCTAAAAAGTTTAAGAGTGCCTTGGTATTACTGACTGCGTTCCGTAGTGTGTCCGGAGGCCCTAGGTGTTTTTTCCTGTATACTTCTACCTGCTTACAGTCCAGTAGAATGTGTTTAGTCGTTTCTTCTGCCTCCATGCACGCTCTGCACATGGGGCTGTCTGTGATACCTAAATTATAGAGGTGTCTGTTCAAGTTGTTGTGTCCGGTTATCATTCCTACCATCTTGCGTAGTTGGTTTCTGTGTGTCTTCATTAGTGCAGTTGTGAGTTTGTAGTCGCGCTTTGACAGAATCTCTTTGGTCTGTCTGCATGTCTATCTCCTCCCAGTATCTTTGGTGTATTGGTCTAGATTGTTATATATGTAGCTTTGTGGCAGGGGCAAGATTCGTCCGCTCTGGTCCGTATGCCGTTGTTTCTGAGCCTTTCCTGGCCAGTTCATCCGCTAAAGTTGGTACGTTTACACGCTTGGCAAGTCTCGACAAGCTTCCACAAACAAGCGTGTGAACGGGGCTGTTTGGCTTGGCTCGCGTGAGCTTGCAAGAGCTTGTCGCGATCCGGGCTAGTGTCGGTTTTTGAAGACAGATCAAAGGGAGCTTGCGGCAAGCGCTTGCGACGTATTCACACGTTGGCTCCAACGTTGTCAAGCCAAACGCAACAAGCCGTCACAACTTCTACGCCCACGTCTGCCCTGCTTGCCCGACAGGAACTACGCACTCGCAAGCGTGTAATGGTATCCAAGCGTTTGTAAAGGCTTGGAGTTTGTGGGCGCTTGCCAACCCACGACAAGCATGTACCTAAATGTAGCGTTACACGTTCGCGGATATCCGAGTCATAAATTGTTTTGTTTGGTCTATGACATGCACTGATACTGTCCGCGAATGTGTTAAGTTCCTCAATTTATAGGTAATTGTTGTAGAATGGAATGTCCTTTTTATAACTGAAGCAACCTTTTTGTCCTCTAGTCTCAACTGCCTCCGCCGGTGCTCGGACAGATTTGGTCTCTAGCCGACTGCAATGCCGACGGAAAACTGGACTTGAAAGAGTTCTCCATCGCTTGCAAGGTAACATAGTCTTTATAGACAAATTTATTGAACTTTATTTCTATTGTAAAAAAGTGAGTATTGGAATGAATTGTTTAAGAAAACCGACGCCGCTTCTTCAGTTTTTAGGGATACCTCAAAAGGAAAAAAACGGAACCCTTATAGGATCACTTGTGCGTCTGTCTGTCCGTCCGTCTATCACAGCCGATTTGCTATTGACTACTGGATCAATTGAGTTAAAATTTGGTAAACATATCTAAATTGGTGACCCAAAGATAACGCGTAAAGTAAATTAATTAATTCTGAACAAGGGGGTCACTGCGGGGGGTAAACTGGAAAATTTAAAAAAAAGTTTCTCAAACTGTATTGTGTGACATATCAAATGAAAGGCGTTGTTGTAAGCATCTCAGTTTTTTTTATAATTTTAGCAATAACAGATTTGAAGTAATTTAGGTAAAAAGACGAAAATATACCATTTCCCCTCCTTATCTCCGAAACTACTAGGCTTAAAATTCTGAAAAAAATATGGAAAATAGTTCCTTGCCTAAAGATTACAGGAAAACCTGTAAGAAGTTTGAGTATTCAAAGTAACGGGAAAATTCTGAATATTTTTGTGTATTTTGTATGGTGCGCCTGATGCTTAGAGCCTAGCAATTTTACGGAAATCTCACCACGCGAGTTGAACTCGCACTTGTCCGGTTTTTTTGTCGTAGATGAGCATTAATAATCTGTTATGAACTTATGACTATAATAGGCGGTCTTTAAATTGGAAGAAAGAAAATATTTATTCGTGACAAGAAACATCACAACAAATTGTAGACACAAACACATACATCTTTGTCACGAAACGGCAACGAAAACACGAAATTGCAACTGTATCTTCGTCTAATTAATTTTGATTCTTGTTCGTGTCTACAATTTCCGACAATGTGACGTAATGACATGTTTTATTCTACAGATAATCAATTTAAAGCTGCACGGTATTGAAGTACCTAAAGTTTTGCCGCCTTCTCTGCTGGGGTCACTCAGTCCTACAGGTAATGCAAATATGCTTAAAATAATTTAATTTCGTAATGATAGTAGGTACTACTGTTCATCTTGACATTCCATACATAAATATATTAAGTACACTACGATTAAAATCAGTTAACTACTGACATTTGGCATTAATTCACTCGATACTATATCTTAACGTCAGAATATTAGAGTTTATTTTGTAAACACGCTGCCTATAAATATAACGGTTGTAATAAAGACTTAATTACATTGGTATTAAGGTAGAATATCCCAAGATTTGATCCAATCTGTCAGTGGTTAACTGATTTTAATCAAGGTGTATTTATTATCATTTTAATATTTGACTTGGGTTCATATTTTTTTACTCCTAATGACCTGAATGCGTGGTTAAAAAAAATCGGATTCCTCGCGGGCACCGTGCATTTATAATATGATGATGATGATGATGATGATGTCTTCCCAGACGTATCCGTCGACGGCTACATGCTGACAAAAATTATAGTCTAAGGTCGGGAAACTTTACGTGCACGGGCTCGAGTGTGACTTGCAAAACCAAATTTAGTTTTGAACGTACGACCGCAAGAGACACAGTGACGCTGTCCACTAGAGTTATAAGTGTAGTGGTAGGAGCGCTTGGGCCGAGTTTTACGGAACTGGCGTTTGGCGTCCAGATCTTCGAGACGGGTGCGTTCAAAGTCATTGATACCTGATCAAAGTGATTGATAATATTCATATACTATAACAAGTATGTAAAGTTACAAAAAAGACAATTTTTAAAAAAGCATATTCAAATTGGTTCATCCATTTAGGAGCTATGATTCCACAGAACAGATACACATTTTAAACTTATAACGTCCCTCGTTTTTGTTGGGGGTTAAAAAGCTAAAACTGAATACAAAAGTTTAAGTTACTTTTGGTCTCAAGAAGGCTTCTAACTCGCATGACTATCGAAGTCGTACCTAAGACAATTAATTGGATTACTTTACTCATTCTACTACTTGGAAAGCAGGAACATTGATTTCATTAGACGTTTTAGCTCAGTACAAAATTAAACTAAAATAAAATTCAGATGACTAATCTATTCCACAGGACCTCCAAAACAACAATTCCCGGCTCCCGCCAAGCCCCCAATCCCACCCATGCCATCTATGCCCCAGCAACCACTCATGGGCGCTGTCCCACCGCAACCCGCCACCCAATCACTACTGGGTGACTTCGGGCAACCAGTCATACCAACCCGACCAGCCGCGCCTACAGTACCTGACCTAATCTCCGGTGTGAAGCCTATGACGCAACCAATAACCAGTCAACCTGTGATGGGGCAACCAATGATGCCTCCTCAACCAACATTGCCTACGCAGCCAGTAATGCCTATAATGCCAGTAGCACCTTTGATCCCAGTCAATCAACCAGTATCGATGTCGCAACCTATGATGCCTTCGCCACTTGGTCAACAGCAACCTATGATGGCAGCGCAACCTTTAATACCCAATCAACCAATGGGGCAACCATTAGTGCCGAACCAGCCGCTGGTGAGCGGGTTGCCACCACTAGTGGGTTCCTCGCCAATGATACCGTCATCGCCACCACAGCCGCTGATTCCTACTGGGACAACCATGGGGTCTTTGGTTAGCAGCCCCCCCAAACCTATAAACACGGTTGCCGGTACAATCCAGCCAGTGACCAGCACTCCTATTGCGGCTATAAAGACTGAGGACCTGTCTTATCCAGGTGAGTTTGATTTGTTTTCAAAAAAATCAAAATCAAAATAGTTTATTGATACAGTGACACAATTTTAAACAAAACATGGTTTCTCAGACATACTGGTTACCGAACACTGTTTTTTATTTAGATTGATGTGATTGCCCGTGTCACCTGCTATGGCTATGTCTGTCTCGTAGGATGACACTTTACATTTGATTGCCCATTATTCTTGTACATACAATATGGTCTTCTTCATCAAACGAATGTTGTGTTAAGCTGCGTACGAATTTGAGCGGCTCAGCCTGAGGCATGCTCGCCCCGCGCGGCGAGCTGCTCGCGAGACAAATAGTTCCACATAAACATGCGCGGGTGAGGCAGCGTGCTCGCGGCGAGCCGACGTTTGTGCGTTGTTCAAAATGGCGTCGGACACGGTGACAGACGCGGTTGCGTTTTATCATAATTCACCGAATTATTAACAAAAAAAAGAAGAAATCGCCACGGTGGTGGATGAAGCAGTTGTACAAAAATCGTAATTCATGTGGTACTTTTACTTCACCAAATTACATTTGAAAATCAGGCGCATGAAAAAGTGAATTTTCATTGAATGTCAAGTAACTTCTCATTGTTCCACATTTTAATCACTTAAAGTTTTATTATTTACCAACAAACACACGTACGCTCAGCAACTTGATCGAATTTGTACGCGCGGCGCCCACAAACAAGTTAGAACTTGTCGTTCTGTTCGCGGCACGCTCGGATGCTCGTCCAAATTACGCGAGGCACGCACACTGAGGCGCCTTTGAGCACGGTCAAGAGACCGCCATTGGCCGGCTCGCCGCGCGCTGCTCGCGCGCTGCTCGCGCACAGCGCGTGAGCACGTACGAGCAAAATAGGCGCCGTGCGTGCCTCAACCCGAGGCTGCTCTAATTCGTACGCACCTTTATATCTATAGTTGAAAACGTCCTTCTATCTTTACCAGTCTACTCTACCAGCCACGCTCTACAAATTCTACATCTTGGCTAAAAAGTATAGCTTTGTTCGGCACATCCCGGTCGCCGCATAGAGTCTCGCGCGTGCATACGTTATAATTTATGATGATATTAATAAGCGACGTGTCTATACTTTTAAGCCAAGATATAGAATTTGTAGAACGTGGCTGGTAGAGTGGGCTGGTAAAGATAGACAGACGGACAACAAAGTGATCCTATAAGGGTTCCGTTTTTTCCTTTTGAGGTATGGAACCCAAAACACGTGTTGAGTGGATTTAAACCCCATAAAATCATCGAACGAGGGAGCGAAGCGAACGAAGTTCTATGCTTCAGCTTGGGCCGAAAATCGTTCGTATGTCTGTCACGATGTCCGATGTCCGTCTGTCCGTCTATTCTCCTCTGAAGGTCGGATTTCTCAACCGATTCTCGTGATATTTTGTAAGCTTCGTTAATTCTATATTTTGTGTTGTCGAGTCACTTTTTCAAATATACATATTTTTTTTAAACGACACGACAGGCCGATTTAATAAGTGCCACAGAGACGTTACCATGGTATCGAGCAACAAAAAATAGTTGATTGTCTCAAGTATTTAAAATTGTCATTGAAATGGTTTCCACTGGCCACCGGTACCTGGTGAATACCTTGACTCCTGGTCTTCCGATGATGATACAATACAAATACTCTTTATTGCACACCTCACACAAACAAAGCAGTTACAGAGAGAAACAATACAATAACATGCAGGTAGAGGTAGACAACAGGCGGTCTTATCGCTGAAGAGCGATCTCTTCCAGACAACCTTTGGGTATCTGAGAAAGAGATAAAACTAGATTATGCAGTAGGTGGTGCAGAGATTATTATTAACCAAAAATCAAAATAATTATAAAAATAAACGTACATAAATAGCTCTATATATAAACATACATACACAATCATACATATATATAAATAACACAATTTTTTTTTCATTTTTTTTTAACCCAACTGTTTTTTTGCAAATATTGTAGCCTATGTCACTCCCACGATTATGAGGAATCCAACGACACCTCATATGTCGAAATCCATCGAACGGTTTAGGCTGTAGGGCGTGCCAAATAATAGACATACATACATACATATATATGCTCGAAAAACATAACCCTCCTTTACTTCGGCAGTCGGGTAAAACTACAATCAGGGTTAGGGGAGAGACATATAATGCTCTTTAAGAAGGGATTCGAGGTTGCCGATAGTTTTTCTTTTCTGTTGTCTGACGATCTTCAACTTCAAAGGTTTATTTGTCTAGGGTCGTTGGCCGGCTCGGTGGTGACGTCGGCGGTGACGAGCCCCATGGAGCCCCTCGGGGTCATGAGTCCGCCGGCCGTCGCCGAGTGGGGCATACCGCAGCCCCAGAAACTCAAGTAAGTTGTTGTCACGCAGAAACATCAGCAGGAACAACTTCTTTATACTCGTCGACTTTAATGTTTGAATTAACCTCTCGTATGCTTAGCTGCACCGATCAGGGCTATCGAAAATTGAATCTGTTTCAGAAACAAAAAAAAACAAATTCCTTTAGCGCTGTAAGTGCCCCAGCATACAAGAGGTTAAGACTTTGTACAATAAACTAAAACCTTATACTTTTTTTACTATGGAGCTCCCAACTCAACTGAAATAATTATTATATAAAATAAAAAATAAAATAAAGTAAAATAAAATAAAATTTGTTTATTTCGGACAAGATCCATATGAATATTAGTTAATTAATTACAAAGGACTTAAGCTATGTTAGTAAGGTATATATAAATTATACAACGCTTTGCACGTCTAAAATAAATTCGACCAATCACGTGGCGCCTTTACTGAACTATAATGAATTTGACCAATAGGACGTCGCGTTGACTCCAATACAAAAGACATCAACGACGTTAAGCCGGCGCACCTCTGACTTGCACTTCACTTTGACTTCGCTTCACTTTGAGGGCTTAGATTTTCATTAGATACCAAGTCTGTTTAATTATTTCTGTTGACTCGTATAAAAAGTATTGTATACAATAGTTGCACAAGTAGCTCTTAAATTCTCGTACCTCACTTAGGCCACTTGGCATACTCGGCTTTAAGAGCCCGTATTGTGTTTTGATTATCAAAAAAAATATATACAGTGGAACATATAACCTCCTCCTTTCTTGAAGTACTTTTTTTGAATACTTTTTCATCACACTTGCTCGTAAATGGTGTTATTCCATGCCTGTATACAGAAGGACAATGGCCTAATTTGTCTCCGTGGGAGTTATGGCGAGTTTGTAGTCCCTAGGGAGTAGTGAGCTTGTGTGTGATCTGATTGATTTAATCAAATCTGCTCTGCTCTGTGATTGGTTGAAAACAAAATCTAGTCGGCCACGCGCCGCAGAAACACTGCCCTGTGATTGGTTGAATTATTGAAGCTGCGCGCTCCACTCGCACTGATCTGGAAGTGAAGTTGTAAATTTTTGATTGGTGCGGTTGTATGAAACATAGATTTTTTGGTCTTTTGTAGTTATTTATTTCCTCGCAAATGTGATGAAAAAGTCGTACGAAACGCGTGAGCTTTGATAATGTACTATTATGTCGAACAACTTTATGTGTAAAGTGTTATGCCAATCAAAATTATGACAATAGACATTAGGCGAGTAGAGGGGGATCTGTCTGTGTGTCTGTGTATGTCTGCGGCATCGTAGCTCCTAACGAATTGACCGATTTCAATGCGGTTTTGTGATTTTGAACTTTGAAATGAAAATGTCGGGGGTTTTTCAAGTTTTCTAAGTAGTTAATTACTCCGTTAGGTACACCCAGCTCTTCAACGCTACAGACCTATCAAAGAGTGGTTGGGTGTCGGGCGCTCGCGCTCGCTCGATCATGCTGCAGTCCCGGCTGCCGCAGGCGGCGCTCGCGCAGATATGGGCGCTGGCCGACTTGGACTCCGACGGACGGCTCGGTAAGGACTCCGTTCAGTCTAGGAAGACGCGCCCCGGGAACTGACTCTAAGGTCACACAGAGTGGTTGGGTGTCGGGCGCTCGCGCTCGCTCGATCATGCTGCAGTCCCGGCTGCCGCAGGCGGCGCTCGCGCAGATATGGGCGCTGGCCGACTTGGACTCCGACGGACGGCTCGGTAAGGACTCCGTTCAGTCTAGGAAGACGCGCCCCGGGAACTGACTCTAAGGTCACACAGAGTGGTTGGGTGTCGGGCGCTCGCGCTCGCTCGATCATGCTGCAGTCCCGGCTGCCGCAGGCGGCGCTCGCGCAGATATGGGCGCTGGCCGACTTGGACTCCGACGGACGGCTCGGTAAGGACTCCGTTCAGTCTAGGAAGACGCGCCCCGGGAACTGACTCTAAGGTCACACAGAGTGGTTGGGTGTCGGGCGCTCGCGCTCGCTCGATCATGCTGCAGTCCCGGCTGCCGCAGGCGGCGCTCGCGCAGATATGGGCGCTGGCCGACTTGGACTCCGACGGACGGCTCGGTAAGGACTCCGTTCAGTCTAGGAAGACGCGCCCCGGGAACTGACTCTAAGGTCACACAGAGTGGTTGGGTGTCGGGCGCTCGCGCTCGCTCGATCATGCTGCAGTCCCGGCTGCCGCAGGCGGCGCTCGCGCAGATATGGGCGCTGGCCGACTTGGACTCCGACGGACGGCTCGGTAAGGACTCCGTTCAGTCTAGGAAGACGCGCCCCGGGAACTGACTCTAAGGTCACACAGAGTGGTTGGGTGTCGGGCGCTCGCGCTCGCTCGATCATGCTGCAGTCCCGGCTGCCGCAGGCGGCGCTCGCGCAGATATGGGCGCTGGCCGACTTGGACTCCGACGGACGGCTCGGTAAGGACTCCGTTCAGTCTAGGAAGACGCGCCCCGGGAACTGACTCTAAGGTCACACAGAGTGGTTGGGTGTCGGGCGCTCGCGCTCGCTCGATCATGCTGCAGTCCCGGCTGCCGCAGGCGGCGCTCGCGCAGATATGGGCGCTGGCCGACTTGGACTCCGACGGACGGCTCGGTAAGGACTCCGTTCAGTCTAGGAAGACGCGCCCCGGGAACTGACTCTAAGGTCACACAGAGTGGTTGGGTGTCGGGCGCTCGCGCTCGCTCGATCATGCTGCAGTCCCGGCTGCCGCAGGCGGCGCTCGCGCAGATATGGGCGCTGGCCGACTTGGACTCCGACGGACGGCTCGGTAAGGACTCCGTTCAGTCTAGGAAGACGCGCCCCGGGAACTGACTCTAAGGTCACACAGAGTGGTTGGGTGTCGGGCGCTCGCGCTCGCTCGATCATGCTGCAGTCCCGGCTGCCGCAGGCGGCGCTCGCGCAGATATGGGCGCTGGCCGACTTGGACTCCGACGGACGGCTCGGTAAGGACTCCGTTCAGTCTAGGAAGACGCGCCCCGGGAACTGACTCTAAGGTCACACAGAGTGGTTGGGTGTCGGGCGCTCGCGCTCGCTCGATCATGCTGCAGTCCCGGCTGCCGCAGGCGGCGCTCGCGCAGATATGGGCGCTGGCCGACTTGGACTCCGACGGACGGCTCGGTAAGGACTCCGTTCAGTCTAGGAAGACGCGCCCCGGGAACTGACTCTAAGGTCACACAGAGTGGTTGGGTGTCGGGCGCTCGCGCTCGCTCGATCATGCTGCAGTCCCGGCTGCCGCAGGCGGCGCTCGCGCAGATATGGGCGCTGGCCGACTTGGACTCCGACGGACGGCTCGGTAAGGACTCCGTTCAGTCTAGGAAGACGCGCCCCGGGAACTGACTCTAAGGTACTAGTACATCTTATCATGTCTAGATGAGTGCCGGAGACACTTCGACCCAGTCCAGATCTTTTGTGCATTTGCCCTCCTTCATATCTACTCCCAACTCGCTTCATCATTCCCACAAAACGGATGATGCAGCTCAGCGGAAGCACCTTGAATTGTTTTGGTTGCGGAAAGCCGTTACCAAAGTGATTCATTCTTTGTCAGGCAAGGGCATGACATTCACACAGTAAGTGTTCCATAGTCTCATCCTCCTCGCCACACATTCTGATGATGTGTCCTCCCAGACGTATCCGTCGACGGCGACATCCTCGACGACATTATCATATCAGCCGAAAGACGTCCACTGCTGGCCATAGGCCTCCCCTAAAGAGTGCCAAATTGACCGGTACTCCTTCTATGAAGAGCTTAAACTAGTACATAAGACTGTCTTCTGTATCTGAAGACAACGATAGTTGGGCCACTGTCCATCATCATCACTTATAAGCCTTGCTCTTATCGCCATCCATTGCAAGTCTCTTGACTTCCTAATAAAACTGCCTTCTGCATCTGAAGACCCCAATACTACTGTCCAACAAGCCACAATGGAAGCTACTATAGACCGTTCAACCCAGGAAGACTCCCAACTCCCAGGCATGCCTTTTGGCTCTTGGAGGATAGCGTAGAAGAGGAAGGTGGAAGCGTAAGTGTTGACTGTCTTTTTGACAAGAGACTTCAGTTTAGATGTTGTTGAATCTAAATCTGTAGGAGTTAGCTGAGTTTGACTGGATAAGGATTTTCTAGAGAGCTGCTGACGCCATTACAGTCAAGGGTACCAATATGTATACACCACAAAGTCTCAAAAATATGTACACAGACCTTATTTCTGCAACAATAAGGTTGTAGTATACTATTTATGAAAGTTTGGGTGGATACATATTGGTACTACGATTCGGTAAAGACTTCATACATCGAATCCCGCGAAAAAATTGTCCTCTAATATTGAATTATGTGGTTGACTGGTACACGATGAAGTACTTTGGTTGCAGGTTGCGAAGAGTTCGTGCTGGCTATGTACTTGTGCGAGAAAGCCACGCAAGGCGAACCTGTACCTGCTAAGCTGCCGCTGGAACTCATCCCACCTACTTTCAGGTATCAGATCTTTTCACCTATAAAAATGTAGAGGATAGACCCAAAAAGGTCCTTTACCCTTCCATTCATCATCATCATCATATCGGCCGAAAGACGTCCACTGCTGGACATAGGCCTCCCCTAAAGAGTTCCAAAGTGGCCGGTCCTGCGCCACCCGCATCCAGCGGACTCCCGCGACCTTTACCTTTACACAATTAACACTTAAATCATGCTTAAAAGAGTAAATCAATAATTTAAAATAATATTGCTTATTATTATTACCTCCGATTTATTTTTGCACGACTTTTTCTCAAATTCGCTTTTAAAGCACTGAGATTCATTAACCCGTAACATATTTGCCATAATTAATCTCAGCTTTGCAAAATATTCATAACATTGTTAGGAAAAAAACCGGCCAAGTGCGAGTCGGACTCGTGCACGAAGGGTTCCGTACCATTATCTATAAAAACGGCAAGAAAATCATATCTGTGGTATGGGAGCCCCAGTCCGACTCGCACTTGGCCGGTTTTATAGTATTTGTTGTTATAGCGGCAACAGGACGACACAACGGACGGACGGACGGACGGACAGCGAAGTCTTAGTAATAGGGTCCCGTTTTTACCCGTTGGGTACGGAACCCTAATAAATCGTAATAATGTTCATTAATTATCATTAAAAAAAAATAACAAAAAAGGAAAGTTAAAAGTTAGTTTTAATTGACGTGCCAACTTTGTACAAACTTTTCTAGAACCGCTCATTTCAAAAATGTGTACAAAACGCGTAAAAGTAAGGGACTATTTATTAATAATCACATACTTTTGAGACATTTATATCCATATGATTTCTCACTAAATTCGTATTTCCAGGCGTCAGTCGATTAGCAGTATCACCAGCAACCAGTCGTACGAAGAAAGACGTCGCGAGAACATGGCCCGAGGACAGGCGGAGCTGGAGCGCCGACGGGAGCAGCTAGCCGACGCGCACATCAAAGAGAAGGTAAGACAACCAGCTGTAGCCAATTACTGGCAACCAGTACAGACGTGAGAACATGGCCCACGTGGAGGTGAAGCTAGAGCGCCGACGGGAGCAGCTAGCGGACGCACATATGGCAGCGTATAAGGTAGCAACCAGTTGTAGTAGTTAGTCACTGGCAACCAATCATACCACAGAACACTAGATACTATTGAAGTGGTATCAAGCGCGGTTCCTATCGGGACCGGTGTCGCCACCTCATACCCTCCACGCCGCCAACAACTTTGTGAGCGACTGCACCGCCATCAGGTGACGTTGGCGCGAAAGTAGTGGCGCGCGTGCCACGCCCACATCGCCTTTCTATAGTATTTAGTGTTCTGTGAATCATACGAAAGACGTGATGTGATAACATGGCCCACGGGGAGCTGAAGCTTGAGAGGCGACGGGAGCAGCTAGCCGACGTACATATCGCAGCATATAAAGTAGCAACCAGTTGTTGTAGTAGTCAGTTACTGGCAACCAGTTGTAGGTGAGACGTGAGAACATAGCCCCAGGACCAGAACGCCGACGGGAGCAGCTAGCTGACGCACATATCGTAGCATGTAAGGTTGTAGTAGTTAGACACTGGCAACCAGTCGTACGAAAAACGCCGCGAGAACGACCTGAGGACACATAGAACTGGACCTGGAGAATTTCACAATCGCAAGCATTTAAATTTTCATATACTGACTGTTTGTTCTTGTCGACTTTCGGGGCCCGTATTTCGTCAATATGCTTATTTTTGCCTTCTTTCTTTTGGACTAATAATACATTTTGAGTCCACAACCCTATTAATAATCAAGGTTTCGACACAGTTAGTTGCGTCATTCGTTTACGTTGGTTCGATGCCCTTCCATTTTGTACCTAGGCAACCTTTTACACCGGCAACCAGCTGTGCCAATTTTGTTCCTATAAATCAAAACGTCGACATTTTTGTAGTAATTCTTCATTATTTTTCACGCTTTCCAGGAAGCAGAGGTAATTATAAAAGTTTTATTGAAACTAATTAAACAATTACGCGGTTTGTCCAAAATTTTCAGTTAAAAGTCACCACGGGCGACTCGAGTCGGCTCTCCATACAAACGTAGTTTAATTTTCATTTTAAAACGGCATACTGAAATAACATCAAATCAAACACACACACCGGACACTTAGTTTCTGTTGCTATATATAGTTTCATGTAATTCTAATAGCATGTCTTTTAAAAAATGAAAACCAAACTACGTTTCTATGGAGAGTTGAGCGTGCTGGCGAGTTTGTTATGATTAATTATGTCTAGCCACCCAAAGCGCTTTTTAGAGGTATCCTGTTCAATGGCATTTCAATCAGTTTGTATTGGAACAGAGCTGATTATATTAACTATTACAGTCAATTGCAAAAATATGTATTGTATCGATTTAGTTTTCTCATAAATATGTATCGAAATCTTACCCTGACCCATACGAAAAATAGGCGCATTTATGACGTCGAGTTGCGGAAATCCAGCCCGCGTACAACTATAACCTGTAATATATATATATACACGGTGATTTTTAATTCGTGATCAGGAGTAAATTTTTCTAATTCTGTAATTGATGCCAAACACGATTAACTCGAGGTTACCTAAAACAAACGTTCTTTTTTTTCTGAATAAAACTGAATAAGGAATTACTTTATAATTCAAAACCATTGTCACCCTAACGGTAGTTTAAATCTATGAAACTAAAGATTGTTTCATAAACCAACCTAAAAACCCTAGTGTCCAATAATTAATTTAAGAGTAATAAACTGTCGATTTTCACATGCATATGACAAGTAGATGTTAGAGTTTATTGACATACTTAATGCCTATCAAATTTCCCGACATGCGAATTGTTGACCTATGTATCACTTAACTTCAAGAAATGTAGGGTGACTAAAGATTCAGTGGACATTAGTGTTAACATTATCATTACATTTAATTAACTACTCAGTGATTTTATTGCATGAGACTTCATCCATTGAAATCTGTTCTAGCTGTTTATTAATATTTTTCGACTCCTAATCACGGATTAAAAATCATCGTGTATATACCGAAACCTTAATCCGCTGACATAAGAGCGATGGGACATATTTATGAGTAAGTTGTATGCACACATATTGTTTACACTTGTGTGTACAGTCAGCAACAGAAGTAGCTAAGCGGGCCGGGTGTTCAAAATGACCAGCACACGACTTTATTCTTAAGAAATTAAGAGCGTGTGTGGGTTATTTTGAACACCCGGCCCGCTTAGCTACTTCTGCTGCTGACTGTACAGTGAGTCGATTCAAATTTCAATACCAATTTTTCTAAAAGGCGGTTAGCTTCGTTGAAAATACATCGCCGGTTTATAACAAATCAAGTTTTGTTTACCCGATAGTCTACCGTAGACGCACACTAATTTACCGTTGAATTTTAGGTCGAGCGGGCTTTGCACTATGAATATCACTTGTTTTAGGTAGGTTGATTCCATCAAACGAAATTAGAAAAGATTTGGATTCAATAATTAATTCGCTCTCATAGAAATGAAGCAAGGTACATCCAGTCAAAGTTATCACTTTGGACAGTACGGCATTACGAAGTGACGTGTTCGTTCGTGCTTTTGTGCAAGTTTTGGATTGAAATGGTAAGTATTTTTTTTTACATTATTTATTCTATAAAGATTACAATAAACATGATCCATCACCTTTCTTTTACCCCTAACTGCGAAAAGCTCGAATAAAAGTCACACTGACACGTGGTTGACCGTTACAAAGTTTTCAACAAGCGATATTGTCAGTCATCATCGTCCTAGCATCTTCCCGGTAGTGTACACACAATAAAAACTGTGTCAAAGACAGTAGAATAACACTTTTTCGTATAGGGAATTTGTCGCAGAACTTGTATAGGTATGTTACTGTTTTAGTAAAATATAACATCAATATTTTGCTTACCATACGTAAACATAAAGTGGCCGCGTTATTACTCACACATTTTCGAACGTGATCAATGTATGTAAATACATAAAAAAATGGCCGCGTTATTACTCACACATTTTCAAACGTGATCAATGCAAATAAAAAGTAGCCGCGTTATTACTCACACATTTTCAAACGTGATCAATGCAAATATAAAGTGGCCGCGTTATTATTATTACTCACACATTTTCAAGCGTGATCAATGCAAATATAAAGTGGCCGTGTTATTATTATTACTCACACATTTTCAAACGTGATCAATGTAAATATAAAATGGCCGTGTTATTACTCACACATTTTCAAACGTGATCAACGTAAATATAAAATGGCCGTGTTATTACTCACACATTTTCAAACGTGATCAACGTAAATATAAAATGGCCGTGTTATTACTCACACATTTTTAAACGTGATCAATGTAAATATAAAATGGCCGCGTTACTCACACATTTTCAAACGTGATCAATGTAAATATAAAATGGCCGTGTATTACTCACACATTTTCAAACGTGATCAACGTAAATATAAATGGCCGTTTTATTACTCACACATTTTCAAACGTGATCAACGTAAATATAAAATGGCCGTGTTATTACTCACACATTTTCAAACGTGATCAATGTAAATAAAAAGTAGCTGCGTTATTACTCACACATTTTCAAACGTGATCAATGTAAATATAAAATGGCCGTGTTATTACTCACACATTTTCAAACGTGATCAACGTAAATATAAAATGGCCGTGTTATTACTCACACATTTTCAAACGTGATCAACGTAAATATAAAATGGCCGTGTTATTACTCACACATTTTCAAACGTGATCAACGTAAATATAAAATGGCCGGGTTATTACTCACACATTTTCAAACGTGATCAACGTAAATATAAAATGTCCGTGTTATTACTTACACATTTTCAAACGTGATCAACGTAAATATAAAATGGCCGTGTTATTACTCACACATTTTCAAACGTGATCAATGTAAATAAACAGTGGCCGCGTTATTACTCACACATTTGCAAACGTTATCATGTACGTGTGTTTTGGCGCTTAAACGTTTCTCCGGGGCAGCATGTTTCTTTTTAAATGTACATCGGCATTAATATGTATATACCATTATCGACCTCGAGATATATATATACACAGGGTGTCCCAATAGTCAACGTCAAGCCGCAAACGTTTCAGAGAAGCAGAGCTAGTCAAATGTTGCTGTCATTTGTTAGCTTTGTTTTTATTACGAATTAATTTGTATGAAAAAAAAAAATTGACCACTTACACTATTTTAAACTACAACCAGCACAGTTTGCTGCTTGGCTTCAAAGAACAATGAAATGAAATGAAATATTTATTTGCGGAATACGGGTCACATTATGTTGCTACAAATAAACGTTGCAGTCCGCCGTACTCTACTTAAATAAGCATGCAAAATAATAGCCTTTATTTTGCTGTCGGTTTACAACAGACAAAATAGAGGGATTACTTTTTACTAGTTTTTATCTTTAGAATCTCATTAACAGAGTAAACAGTTTCTTCTTAAATTGTTGGGGGTAGGGCTTTTATGTCTTGCTTGTTGAATATTTTAATGTACATAAAATACGGGGTACAATTGGTTTTAAAAGAGACGGTACGTAATTTTTTTTGCCTTGACATTCGGTTATTATATGTTGAGAGCTCACCATTTTTTTTAAGTGTTGTTGGTTTCCACTAACAAATACAGCCATCTCGTATGCGAGTATGTACAGTGTTACGTTTAAAAATAGGTTTGCATGAGTCACGGGGTTTCAGGCAAAAAATGGGCCTGATGCACTTTTTTTGATTTACAAACGCTTTTTGCATACCTGTGGAGTTTCCCCATATAATCAAACCATACCGAAGGATAGACAATGTATAACCATGATAAACTACAAGGGCAGCTTCTTGAGATACAGTTTCTCGTAACTTTCGAAGCGGAAGAATAAACTTATTAATTTTGTTGCATACATATTCTACGTGTAATTTCAAATCACAGAATTGTTCTAAATGAATACCTAAGAATTTAGCATTATTGGTTTTGTCAACAGCATCTCCCTTATAATTAATGTCTAATATTTTCTTGCTACCTCTACAGGTAATATCTCAATGTATGTTTTGCAAAAAATGTGGGATGACTAACTTTTTCTTCTATTCAATTCAATTCAATCCAACTTTATTTATTAAAGATAACAAAGATCTCATTTTTTGTTAGCATGCACTGTAAAAAATAAAACTTAAAAACTATGTTAGAACTTAAAAGCTAAATTTGACTTTACTTGCTTAATTATGTGCGCCAATATGGGGCAACAATAATTTTCAGGCTTCTCCTATGGATGTGTGTGTGTGTGTGTGTGTAATGAGGGGTGAGCAATAATAATTTGGGTGATGGTGTGGTATTCAGGTAATCTATTTTTACAGACGTGGCATTCTCCTAGCAATCCGGAGGTTGCCACCCCTAGACGGGCCGGGTCCCCAGTACCGAGGCAGTCCAAAAAGACTCGGCGTCTTCTAGCAGACTCTCAGATCGCGGAGCTGCGCCGCAATTCTGGAAGCGAGCTGGAGGACTCGAGCTCTTCAGATCGGGAGGACGGAAACGAGCCAGATCCTGTCAATATGCGCGAAGTTGTCCGTCAACTGCGACGAGTGGCCATTTTTGAGGAGGAGGGAGAGCTCGAGGCCCTTACTAACGTCTTCGAAAGCGAGGGCGTAGGCGGCTCAACTGTCGCGGCGCTCGTCGGGGAGATGGCAGAAAATAGAGAGAATGAGGGGGGTACGGTAGATGGAGCTGCAGGAGAAGTTGGACTCGGAGGTAACCTCGACGCCTCCTTCTCTTGGTCCGACGACTTTTCCACGTTTACCGGCCAAGAAGAGGAGTACACGCGAGCCCCGGGCCCGCGTATATCGACCACCAATATTTTAGACATTTTTATGGCGATATGGGATGCAACAATTCTTGCAGCAATTGTGGAACAAACCAACCTATATGCCTGGCAGACGATCGCTAAAATGTCAGATCTCGGCCCTTTGCCTAAACATTTAGATCGTTGGGTAGATGTGACAGTAGAAGAAATAAGGAGGCTGTTCGGTATGATGATATACATGTCCCTCGACTACAGAGGCCGCGTCAACGAATATTGGTCCACGGGAACGCTGGGGATGCCGGATTTCCGCAAACTGATGTCTCGAAACCGGTTTCAGCTCTTGATGCGATTCTTGCACTTTTCGGACAACAATGATGTCTTGACCGGAATGACCGCATACCAAAGGAAAATTGCAAAAATCTCACCAATCTTAAACCACATGAACGAAAAATTTGCAGAAATCTACATACCCCAGCGCGAACTTTCACTCGATGAAAGTCTTTTGCTGTGGAAGGGTAGGTTGAGTTGGGTTCAGTGCATACGCAGCAAAGCAGCAAGGTTCGGATTGAAATTGTTCGAACTATGCGAAGCTGCAACAGGATTTCTGATACGCACCATAATATATGCCGGAAAAGACTCTAGCTTTGTTGAGGGAGCCCTTCATGGGTTCGACAACAAAACCGCTAAGGTTGTTCTCGAGCTAATGGATGGCTTCCTCGACGTAGGACATTTGGTAGTTATGGACAATTGGTATAACCAATTGCCCCTAACTAGATACCTTAAGACGCGGCAAACAGACGTATTAGGTACAATTAATAAAAACAGACAGCACATCCCAAATGTAATAAAGCAGGCGGATCAGAGAAGGATGGAGAGAGGCCAGCAAATTGCTCGCCACTGTGGAGACATTGCCGTCACCACTTGGAATGACGTCAAGTTGGTGACGGTTATATCCACGTATCATAGTGACGAGCAAGTTGTTGGCCGGCGGGCCGGACAAGAACTCTTAAAACCTGTTGCTGTTGACACTTACAACAAGACAATGGGCGGGGTCGATCTCAAAGACATGAAGCTTAGCGGTTTCCCAATGGAGCGGAAGAGGGGCCGCAAGTGGTACCTGAAAGTGTTCGCGCGCATGTTAAATACCAGCATACTGAACAGTTACATAATCTTCTGTAAAAATCCCTTGTTGGCCGTCAAGAGCCACCGCGAGTTTAGGTACTCGCTAGCAGACTCCTTGCTTAGGGCTAGCCAGCCGGTCCACGTGCCGCGACCCAACGTGGACGTGTTCGATGTGCGCCTCGACCGCCAACCTGACCATTATCCGATTAACACCGCCAGTGTCGAAGGTAAGGCCATCAAGCATCAGAGGCTGCGCTGTAAACGTTGCGCAGCCTCTGGCAAGCGCACGTCGGTAATGTCGATGTGCCAGAAATGCAACGCAGCACTCTGTTTAGGGCAATGCTGGGTTGACTATCATACAAGAGATACACTTGTGTAATCCTCATAATAAGGCTCAAAGTCACCCAAAGGGCAATGGGGAGGGCTATGTTAGGAGTTTCTCTGCGTGATCGCATCAGAAATGAGGCTATCCGCAGCAGAACCAAGGTAACCGATATAGCCCTCCGAATCGCTCAACTTAAGTGGCAGTGGGCGGGGCACATTGCACGTGGAACCGATGGCCGTTGGGGCGGAAAGGTTCTCGAGTTGCGACCACGTACCGGAAGGCGCGGCGTGGGTAGGCCCCCCACATGGTGGACTGATGACCTGGTAAAGGTCGCGGGAGTCCGCTGGATGCGGGTGGCGCAGGACCGGTCAATTTGGCACTCTCTAGGGGAGGCCTATGTCCAGCAGTGGACGTCTTTCGGCTGATATGATGATGATGATGATGTCAACCAGCATTGAGGAAATATATATAAGGAGAAGCAACTTCGATACTTCAAAGCGTACTCCGCGAAGCGGTATTGCCCAATCTAGCGTCAAGTAGGGAACTATCAGTACATACTTCACGCTAGATGCCTGATTGAACCAAAAGCGTAATACTTAACCATTTACCACTAATGTTACAAGCGGGAGTATTTCTCATAAGAGAAATTGAAAATAGAGTTCTGGTTATAATATCGTGGGAATCACGGAGTCCAGCTGTCGAGCAGGGCTTGGGGACCGAGAGTGTCGCCATGTTGGGCACAAAGTGCCGCAGGGTAACGGGAGTTGTAATGAGTGCGCGGGACGTGGGATAGGACGGGTTCTAGTCCGGATGAGTGCAATATAAAAATAAAAATAGCAAATAGTGGAACATTCCAGGGGTTTTAGTCCGTGAGAGTCGGGCATACCCACTCGGCCTCTCCCGAGCCGGGTGGGATCCATAACGGATTTCCCCTGTGAAAACAAAAAAAGAGATATCAATTTACAATACAATACAATACAACTACTCTTTATTGCACACCTCACACAAACAAAGCAGTTACATAGAGAAACAATACAATAACATGTAGGTAGAGGTAGACAACGGGCGGTCTTACCGCTGAAGAGCGATCTCTCCCAGACAACCTTTGGGTATCGGAGAAAGAGATAAAACTAGATTATGCAGTAGGTGGTGCAGAGATTATTATCAATCAAAAATCAAGAAATTATAAAAATAAACGTACATAAATACCTCTATATATAAACATACACACACAATCATACATATATACAAATAACACAAACACAAATACAAATATAATGAATAAAATTTACGTTCAGGTCTTGTACTTTCAGCCCTTAAAGTATATGTTCTTATGGAAGTCACACACAGTATAGTCCGCCTTGTCATATCCGACAACGGCAGCCCTTCCAATTTTCTCTGACGAGTGCTTTCTTCTCGTTTTCTCTTGCAAAGCCGAACTTAGAAATAGAATCGTGTCAGATATGTAAAGATAAAGATAAAGATAAAATCATTTATTTGTCCAACATAGGTTACAGGATGTTACAGAATTATGATCAGTTTCACTATGTGGCGCCTTACGGCTTACAAATTGTTGAGCATGCATGTCAAAGTCACTATCATTTATAAATTCATTTATGGTA
This sequence comes from Epinotia nisella, assembly GCA_932294315.1. Classification (NCBI taxonomy): domain Eukaryota; kingdom Metazoa; phylum Arthropoda; class Insecta; order Lepidoptera; family Tortricidae; genus Epinotia; species Epinotia nisella. Next base: position 8,680,061 of record OW028698.1, on the reverse strand, counting down.
TAATAACTTCTATCAGCTAGAACATTTTTTAAAGCTTTTTTAAATGTATGTAATGTATCTATTGAATTTAAACATTTTGGTAATTTATTGAATATTTTCGGAGCCATTCCGACTACATTTTTTTGGAATAACGTTGTTTTGGGTATACTTGGGTTGTTTATTCTATGACGTAAACGGGTGCTCTTAAAGTTTAAAAACAAATGGGAGTTACATTTCACGAAGACACACATTTCATAGATATACAAACTAGGAAGAGTTAGTATCTTAAGTTTTTGAAAATGTAACGTGTACGCGAGCTTTGTTGCGTTCCATTAATCCATTATAAACTATACAAGTTCCTTTATATATTTAATGTGTGCTAATTATCATAACTTTTTAACCCCCGACGCAAAGAGAGGGGTGTTAAAGTTTAACTTGTCTGTATGTCTGTGGTATCGTAGCTCCCAAACGGGTGGACCGATTTGAATGTGTTTTTTTTGTGTCATAGATAATTTTAACCCGAGTGTTCTTGGATACGTTTCAACAAAATCGCCGTTTTTGAGATATTGAACTATGAAATGAAAATTTGTAGTCATTTTGGTTGTGCAATATTTTGAGTAACTAGTACAAAATGTTTGCTCTATTCAGGGTCTCATTTCAGTCAGTATTTGATTATGGGATCCTGGAGAAATCGAGGAAACTCTTCGAAGTCGGTCAAAACTTTGTTTTTAACCCTTTGAACGCCGTTGTCACGTACTAAAGTGTCACTGATACGCTAACCTTTTTATTTATTAACCAAAAGAGAGTTAATATGAACCTTTTAAGAAAGATTGAAGGTTGTTTTGACAGCGGACGTCGTCACACTTAAAGGCGTTCTTGGTGTTCAAAGGGTTAAAGTAAATTATAGGTAGAAATAATGTAAGTGCAGTTTTGTATACTATATTGTTAGTTAAATTTTCTAGCATTGCCATCTACTGCGTAGCGATTAAGTGCCATTTCGTATCGAAATGTAAGTTAATGTAACTAAATTAAAGTAATTAAATATAACACGAATGTAATGATGTTAGTAAATTCTATATTTTTATATGACCTGCAACTATAATGTAAGATTCTCACCGAACCGGGCCGGGCCGGAGCGCATCGGAGCGCATTTTACAAGTTGTCAAAGGAATTTGAAGCTATAATACAGATACATGAGCGTTTTAAAAAAAAAGTGTACATTAACTTTTACCAGAATATTTTTTTTTTGGTTGTTACTGAGAATCCTTGATACTATCGATCCTTAAGAGGGCGTTACAGTGCTCACTAGCGCCACTGGTAAATAATTGTGATTATTTAAATTTCACGATAGATATTTAAAAAAGGAGGCCACTACTCACTTTATTTTGTATTTAAGTACCTTCTGAATACACCAAACTAGTTTTTATGTTGCTGGATTCGTCAATCTATGCGTCCAAAGTAAAAACGGCCGTTTTTCTTTTGAGTTCATAGATCGACGAATCCAGCAACATACAAACTAGCTTGGTGTATTCAGAAGGTACTTAAATACAAAATACAGTGAGTAGTGGCCTCCTTTTTTAAATATCTATCGTGAAATTTAAATAATCACAATTATTTACCAGTGGCGCTAGTGAGCACTGTAACGCCCTCTTAAACAAGAAAAAAATTGTCCCAGATTTTGCTATTTTTTTTAGTGCGTCACGCGGCTATATTTAAAAAAGACGGCTTACAAAAATGTGACGATCCGGAATGGAATATTTGGGACACTTTTTTTCTTGTATGAGGATCGTCAGTATTAAGTAAGTCCAGTACAATAATGGTTTCAGGATGTTGTTGGGGCTGCCTCGCTTTTGCAGCGCATCAAGTGTTTGCAGAGGCTAGAGTTGATAGTTTTCAGGCTATAATTCATAAACGAGGTGCCTCTCTGATGCGCCGTCTCCTGAACATCATTGTTGATCGGTTGGGATGCCCGATGGTGGAGCACTGGAACTCCTTGCATGTTGTAGCTAGTATAATAGGCATGATGACTAAGATTTTTTCACAATGCCATTCGAACCAGTTGTTGGAGAGAAACAAATGTTTGTATGTGAGCAACTACAATTAAAAAACATAAATACCCAAAAAATTGTGACAAAGATTGACCTCGCTGGCGGCATCCCAAACGCTTCATACTAATTGATTGAAAAATATGACGTCACACATAGAATAGAATAGAATCAAGTAAATTGCTGTTTCGGTCGCGAAATACTGTATATATAGGTCCAAAGTTGTCGTACAATTTTGTTTTTATAAAAGCGTAAGGATTCTATTGGTAGCTTTAAATTTACACTTGGACAGTAAAAAAAAATGCAAGTTTTTCTTAACTTTCAAGGTTCATATCTAATCTAATCTATCAATTTTAACATGAGTCATCATGCCTATTGTATTGTGTTGTTTTAATGTTGCTTATTTAATGATTTTATTTGATGTACTTTAATGTAATTTTTATTTTTAATTAGTTAATTAACTTTATTTTGTATATTATGATTTTATACCTATGGACTTATGGTTCAAAATAAATGATTAATAATAATTATTATCGATTTTGAGTATCAAAAATCGAAAAAATTGGTAATTGAAAAAAAGTTATGTATACTTTTTTTTGGAAAACGCCTACATTTCATATTTGAATGGATTTGGCGCAGAGGTGGTCGGCTGTCGTCGCACCTGACCGGCGCAATCCTGCCTTTGCCTACTGGACTCTACTAAAACACGGTCGGCTGCCGCCGGGTGCTCGCGCATCCGTTGCGACACGACCCGGCCCGTTCGATGGGAATCGTGCATAATGTTATCAATAAATAATTTAATTGTTCAATTATGGTTGAAATATAGTAATTGTTACTTTAGTTCTCACTGGAATTATTACCCAGAAAACTGAAGATTTTTCGTAAATAAACTATAATATTGAAATGTAATACTGTTTTTTTTCTTCACACAAAATATGTGTGCATACAACTTACTCATATAAATATGTCCCATCGCTCTAATGTCAGTGGATTAAGGTTTCGCTACATATTTATGAGAGATATTACTTTACCTGCAAATGTTGTAACCAGGGATGTTACGAATATTCGCATTCGCATCATTTTAAACATTCGCATCGATATTCGCATTCGCATCAAACGATGCGAATTTTTTGCGAATGCGAATGTGTGCATGTTGCGTTGAGTTCGCTACGCCGGCCACACGTCACCGTCGAGGCGCACATGCCGCACATGCGCAATGCGCGCAGACCGGTAGACACGTGATTAATTTTGACCAAAATGAAGCATTCGTAGATTTGTACCCCGCTGGTTGTTTGTGATTACTTGATTAGTTCGCTTTGTGTTTTTGGAGTTTTTGTCAAGTTCAGTGTTTTTCCCTTTCCTTGACATTGGTATTCGCATTCGCACATTCGCATCCTAAATATTCGCATTCGCGAATGCGATAAATCTGACATTCGTGACATGCCTAGTTGTAATTCGCTTTGTGTTTTTGGAGTTTTTGTCAAGTTCAGTGTTTTTCCCTTTCCTTGACATTGGTATTCGCATTCGCATATTCGCATCCTAAATATTCGCATTCGCGAATGTGGTAAATCTGACATTCGTGACATGCCTAGTTGTAACGCAATAAAACTACTTAATCTGATCATCAAACATAAAGCTGGACATGCCGGCAATAACAATATTTGTGGACGCACTACAACGTCCGTGACTTACCTGACTGCGGCTTTCAATGTCCAAGTGTCATTATCGAAAGTGTTATGCTATTGCAATTTCAACCTTGTGACTTAGAGGAGATGGTAGCTATTTATATGAGTTTTATTGTTACTTGCTCAATTTTTATCTGGTCGGAGGATTTGCGGTGGGCTTATACAATAGGAAACAGTGCCATTGTTCACAGGATAAGCTTTCAAGTGCTAAACGGACAGCTTATATAATCTTAGCTATAAATATTTTTGCACTTGACTTGACTGTTCGTTTGTTACCTTGTGTTCCTAAGAGCAGAAATTCGTCGACCCGATCTGAAAGTTCCTAGTTGAGCGCGACCTACATACTCACACTCGTACTCATTTATTCACAATATTTTTTTGTTAGTGTTAACATAAGTACCTATCCTACTTAATATTATAAATGCGAAAGTTTGGATGTTTAGATGTTTGTTACTCAATCACGCTTAAACGGCTCAACCGATTTGGATGAAATTGTGCACGAAGATAGCTTATAGCCTGGATTGAAATATAGGATAGTTTTTATCCCGGGTCTACGCAGACGGAGTCGCGGGCGGAAGCTAGTCATACATATATTAATGAACCTCCAGGTTTTTATGCTTTGTTTGTTTATGTGTTCTAAAAATATATATTACATGTCACATATTACCTACTATTAATTAGGTATGTGAGTAAATCCTACATTACATTTTTATGAAAAAACAACAAAATATCCGCAGTTATCTTATAACGGTCCCAGCAGTGTTTCAAAGTTATTGAATTCGGAAAGTGTCTTCAATAAAGCTGTGAGCCGTTTTTTTAAGCCTAAGTTGTGTCCCACCGTGGGCAAAAGCCGCCCCCCTATATTTCCAACTGTCCCGATTCATTGTCAATTCTGGCCAGCCGCTTTAACACTTTCGCAACCGGACTAAAAATGGAACAATACACCAGAAATCGACAGAACTCGCTGGGCGTTCCACGACGTGCAACGCAATGCCGGACGCCGCGTGCCCGCTAGGCGGGTACTAGGCGGACGTTCGGGCCTGTGCCAAGTAACTTTCGTATACGTGAATAAAATTAAATCTACTATCTGATCTGTTTATGCCCCCCGTTTTATTATTAGGTGAAAAAAAAACCGCCTGTGTATTTAAAAATCAACTGTATAGTTGAAACTATTTAAAATCACGATTTCCACTTGAGAGATTATCTGCGATGAATGGCATTGTTGTCTTTTGTTAAACCCAACCACTAATGACCTGTACAAAATGAAATGTATTATTAGCAAAAGATGTAATATGAATTACAACTTTACCATCTTAAGAATAAGGTTCAAATTCGAACAGGACACAATAATCATCACACCCTTTAATTAACACAAACAGATTACCTGGGAGACCACGGTCTTAATTTCAAAAGGTTATACGTTGAGTGCATGCTATGACAAATTGAACCTTATTATTGAAGAAATACTGTTGTTATTCATCTATCACCTTTTGTTATTTATGGTATTTATTTCGCACAGGTAATTAGCGGTTGGGTTTACAAAGGATAACAATGCCATTCATCGCAGATAATCTCTCAAGAGGAAATCTTGATTTTAAATAGTTTCAACTACTATTCGACCACATAATAATCAGAAGTATTAAAACCTTTCTGTTAGTGTCAACCCTGTGGTGGCCAAGATGTGTGCCCGCCAGGCGGGCTCTTTGGTGTGGCGTGTAGGTTTATAGCTACTGCCCGCCTAGCGGGCTGACCCTGCATCTGAGCAAACTTAACGATTGCACCAGGCGGGTTCTTGGTTGCGAACGTGTTAAAATACTCGTGGCTTGTCCCACCGTCTCCTCGGCCGACCACGGTCCGTGGAACCCACTTCGTAACTATTTTAGCCCACCTCTTTGGGTGCATACGGTATGGCGTGCATTTGATTTTTAAGTAAAGAAAACTTCGCAAGCTTTTAATAAAAAAAAGCTTGTCTACTTCAACTGTTTCATTATTTGCTCCTGTTACAGGCCCCACTCTGTATACTTACAAGTACTCAAGAACTATGCTTATCGAAACCTTGTATGTTATGCAAAAATTGCTCTGAGAGAAAACTTTCAAGCGATTTGCTGGTATGGTATTTGCATTGCATATCTTCTGTAGGTATATTCCGAGTTGAATACTAAATTTAGTTGGATTTTGTACTTAGGTAGGTACAGTTGAGTTCTAAAATATGTGCACTGCCAAAGTGATCCAAAATATGTGAACACGGCTTTATTGTTAACGTCATAAGGTTGCTCAGATATTTTTGGACCTTTGGAAACGTATTATGTTTACGTCACCCTAGGCCGTAAGTGGGATTTTCTGCCCGCTACACGACGAGAAAATCTCACTTCCTGGCCAAGGCATAACGTTAACCTTTAGACAAACCCCGGGTGGTAATTCGTAAAGCTCCAGATCGCATATTTATGGCCCTCACCTTCGGTTCGGCCCACAAACCAGGGATCGGAACCGGTTTTTTCAAAAATCCCCGAAGTATTTTAGGCTCTTAATGTAGGACTCTATCATGTATTTAGGTAATATTTTCGTATTATTATACTGCCTGATCAAAAATGATATTATTAACCAAAGAACGAAATAAAACGAAATAATACCGGTATTTTTATATGGTGAAAATACCGGTGTCCCTGCCACAAACACCTGCGATCTGGGGTATTCACGAATTCACCGACCTAGGTATGTAATGTACTATTATGAACTCGACTGTGCATAATGCAGAAATGTATATTAGAGACGTCGTCATTTTATATAATCAAACAACTTCTAAAAAAAAACGTATAAAAAAAAGGAAAATAAGTAGAATCTGATTTGTGTATGTTTTTGTAAATTTTTGTTAGTTGGTAATGTAAAATAATGTATTTTTACTGATGTAAAATATCGTAGGTACTCTTTTCTTTAGTTGCCATTATATGTATATCTGTACAAAAGATTAGAGATTAGGTTATAGTTATAGAAGCAACATAGGTTGAGTTAAAATAGTTTTAGTAATACAGCGTGTCTCACCATCAGACTGACTAGTTTGACTAGTATATATTAAGAGGGCGCTACAGTGCACATTCGCCGATCTATGAACGCAAAAGAAAAACGGCCGTTTTAACTTTGGATATATAGATTCACGAATCCAGCAACATAAAAACTAGTTTGATGTATTCACAAGGTTCTTTCATTCATTCATTCATTTATACAAATTACTTAAATACAAAATACAGTGTGTTAAATTTAAATAATCACAATTATTTACCAGTGGCGCTAGTGAGCACTGTATAAATAAATAAAATAAATAAAAGAATCCTCAAATCAATAAAGGGTCGGCAGCCCTCGTGATTCTTCTGGTGTGGCAAGTGTCCACAGGCGGCGGCATCTGCTTACCATCAAGCAGTCCGTTTGTTTGCTTGTTTGCCACCGTCCGTATATAAAATGTGCTTTATATTTGCTTTCAGGCAGAGCGAGAGCGTAAAGAAAGGGAGGAAGCAGAGAAGAGAGAGAAGCTAAGAATGGAGGCGCAGAAGAGAGAGCAAGAGGAGTTTTTGAGGAAGCAGAAAGAGGAACAAGTGAGTGGCTTTTAAACGAATACCCAGATTAGTGGTGGGAATAGGGTCCTTAAGATCACAGTCACTTTAGAAGTAATTTTCAATCAATCTTTTTTGCTATGGCCTCATCGGTGTTGTCGATGATTCGGCCAACGTCAAGGTTTGAGAAGCCAATATTTTTTTAATAATTTGACCGGTGACTTTAGAGTTGCCAGGTACACTCAGATGAGAATCTAAAACAAAGGACAAAACAAACATTTATATTGTAAAACAAAAACAAGTTGTTAATTTTAATAAACTTACACAGAACATAAACAAAGGGGGAGTAAACCAAAGTTAGAAGAAATTTAATGTTAACGGGACGGGGGATTTCTGGGGGTAGGATATCGTACAAGGGAGTGACAATACGGTTACATAAAAAAATAGGTGTTCGAGGGTACCCTCCGCCAGACCACATTCGCACAGAGTGGTCTCGGACACGTATTTTTGCCAAAAGCAAAACTGACTATCATTTGTCAATAAACTGACGAGATTTAGCTTTCTCGCCGGTGTTGCCCTAAGGCCTTGGTCTCCTATAAATAACGCCGTACGCTGCGTCACAATGGTTACTATGGATATGTACTGGTGTGGTCGTCGGCCACAACAGTACATTTCCATAGTAAGCGTTGTGACGCAGCGTACGGCGTGATTTATAGGAGACCATAGCCTAATAGAATATGAGTTGCCATTATACAAAATCGAATTTCTACCTCAAATAGCTTTAAACTTAGCTTTATAAAGCGTCACCTAAGCATTCGTAACGAAAACATGGAGTCAGGGTCGATGAACGAGAGAACAATAAAAAAAGAAAATAATTTGATTATCATGTTCCCGCAATCGGTAAAACAATCGATATATCATACATTTCTTTTTAAACAAAACACGAAATGAGATGATTTTCGTTACGTTTTGACGGAAATATTTTTTTATTATTTATTTTAAACGATTTAAATCAATTATGTCACTTGCAACATTGGCAGTTTTTATCGCGTAATATATATATTTTTTAAACCTTTCGGTGTTACTATTTTTTTTATGAGCTTTTGGATCATCCAAATTGGTCCAAATCAAACCGAAAGGCGCAGCGTGGGTGGGCGCACCACAAGGTGGACTGATGACCTGGTAAAGGTCCCTGTAGTCCGCTGGATGCGGGTGGCGCAGGACCGGTCATTGTGGCACTCTTTGGGGGAGGCCTATGTCCAGCAGTGGACGTCTTTCGGCTGATATGATGATGATGATGATGATGAAATTGGTCAATATTCGCGGCCTTACCCATAAATGATACGCTTCATCAATGTCTGAGTAGCTCAGAGAGAGAGCGCTGTACCGGCAATACAGAGGGCACATGTTCAAGTCATGTCTTAGGCTTCAAACGATTATGGTTTATTTTTCCATTATATTTCTTATCTGTATCATATAAAAGAAAAGAAAAAGAAAAGAAGACATTTATTCACTACACAAAAGACACACAGAGATAAAGGGAGTAGACATACAATACAATATACAATATCATATTGTTCTGTTTTTATTTGTTCAGGATAAACGCGAAGCCGCAAGGAAAGAAATGGAGAGACAGTGCCAACTAGAGTGGGAGAAGAAGAGGTAAAATTCCTAATTGTACAGTTTTAGATTACGTTTCGCCACGTCTTTCAGTTAACAAAAGATGGTGGATCGGTTAAATTATTATTATATTACTAGCTTGTGCCCGCGGCTTCGCCCGCGTACTAAAAGTGATTTTAACCGTTTACCTACAAAAAGTTGCATCTCAGTTTGACCTGTATGTTCCAATTGAATTGCAATTTGGCACAAATACTTTCAAGAATTTTCATGTTCACAATGTTAAATTTCAAAATCGATGCCATTTTCGTAATTAACTTCCCAAAAAACCATAAAAACGACACCCATATTTAGACATTTCAACCCCATCGCACTCCAACAGGGGAGATAGTATTTCACGTCCGCCACGTTGGATTTTAAAATCGTTGTTGTTTTCGTAATCAGCGATCAGCAAACAAACTTTGGACCCCCATTTCATCCGCTTAGGGGGTGAAATTTTAAAAATCATTTCTTAGTGCACCCGAACTTATAAGGAACCCATGTGCCAAATTTGGAATCTCTAGATCCAACGGTTTGGGCTGTGCGGTGATATGTCAGTCAGTCAGTTTCTTCTTTTATATAATTATCGACTCTACATATCAACTCTACATATTGACTACATACCGACTCTACATACCAACTCTACATACCGACTCTACATATCGACTACATATCGACTCTACATATCGACTGTACATATCGACTCTACATATCGACTCTAGATACCCATTTTATTCTACATACCGACTCTACATATTGACTACATATCGACTCTAGATACTGACTCTACATATCAACTCTACATATCGACTCTACATATCGACTCTACATATCGACTCTAGATACCAATTCTACATACCGACTCTACATATTGACTACATATCGACTCTAGATACTGACTCTACATACCTATCGACTCTACATATCAACTCTACATATCGACTCTACATCGACTCTACAAATGGACTCTACATATCGACTCTACATATCGACTCTACATATCGACTCTACATATCGACTCTACATATCGACTCTACATATCGACTCTACATATCAACTCTACATATCGACTCTACGTACTGACACTACATAGTAAGGGGCTGGGGGAAAATTAAATTGAGGAAAATTAGGGGTACAGATTTCCAATTTTTAGCTTTCTACCTTGAAAATTGCGGAATGCTCCATACAAACTTCCACCCCCCATTTTAGGGAAGTGGGGGTTTAGAATGAGACAAAAAGTAGCCTATGTCACTCTCCATCCCTTCAACTATCTCCACTTAAAAAATCACGTCAATTCGTCGCCCCGTTTTGCAGTGAAAGACGGACAAACAAACAAACAAACAAACAAACAAACAAACAAACAAACAAACACATACACTTTCGCATTTATAATATTAGTATGGATATGGATATGGATGTATGTCTTTCCCGCTCACGGGACATGATGTCCCGGACCTTTGGGAGGCGTGCGTGGGGCTAGGTACCTACAAAGTACCAACTGAGCCAACACGTAGAGGCCCTTTTGACAATTTAATGGAATGCAAGGAGTACACGGAGCGGATGCTGTCTCTGCCCGTGTCATGGGACGCGCACAGAGACAGCAATTATTATATTAAATTATTATATGTACCAAGCATAAATAGTTAAAAAAACTGTAACCCGGCTAAGGAAAAGTAACTGAAAAATATGTTTTTCAATTTAACAAACAGACTGCTAAAAACATATCCATTCCTTTCGGCTCTACCGTAATCGGGCAAAAAGCGACCTTCTTGTATACAGGGTGGCTCATTCAAATCGGTCAGTATGGGAATGTCTGAAACTATAAGACATACGAAGATTTGTTCTTAGGAACCATGTCACCGATTTTGATAAAAAGAAAAACTGCATTCATACATTTGAAAAAAAAACTGTACCCAGCTCGGGAATCGAACCCGGTTGTTTTGAAAAAATAAACTTACACTTTTTCTATTTAAATATCGATTGTGCAGGTCTTAAGTTGTAAATGTCTCTAAAAAACATGATGTCTAAAATGAATAAAATGCATTGTTTTGACATACTTTAATTTATCATAGTAGGTGTTCGAAGTGACCACCGTTAGAATATTCAACAAGTTCAGGCATGTAAAATTGTCTCTATGGCTGTTTGTATGTACCTCTCTACTTGTTACATACACCTTATCATGTGGCATTAGCATTGCATTAAATCGATACTATATATTTCGATTAGATTTTATTATTTCATGAATGATTTATATGTATATTTTTAATTGCATTTTTCTCAGAACACGAGAATTGGAAGCGCTCCGCACTGAGGAGCAGAGTAAAGTTCTCAGCCTAAAGGCCAAGAGCCAAGCTCTGTCGGCAGAGCTCAGCACTGTGGCGACCAGGGCTGGCAACTTGGCCAAGGAAATTAGAAGCAGCAGGACTGCTGTGGCCGCTGCTAAATGCACCATTGATGGAATGAGGTAGGCCACAGCGGAATGTCATTACCCTGATATTCGGAACAGCCCAACTGGTGTAGTACCTTCACCTTACAGAAGACCACAACCATAATAACGTCACTACTTGCTCTGTAGGTAAGTTTGTGGTTTTGTTAGATGTTCAGCAAGGCCAAGAGCTAAGCACTGTGGCGACCAGAGCTGGCAACTTGGCCAAGGAGATTAGAAGCAGCAGGACTGCTGTGGCCGCTGCTAAATGCACCATTGATGGGATGAGGTAGGCCACAGGGGAATGTCATTTCCTTGATATTTGGAACAGCCCAACTGGCGTAGTACCTCCACCTTACAGAAGACCACAGCCATAATAACGTCACTACTTGCTCTGTAGGTAAGTTTGTGGTTTGGTTAGATGTTCAGCAAGGCCAAGAGCTCAGCACTGTGGCGACCAGAGCTGGCAACTTGGCCGAGGAAGTTAGAAGCAGCAGGACTGCTGTGGCCGCTGCTAAATGCACCATTGATGGGATGAGTTAGGCCACAGCAGAATGTCATTACCCTGATATTTGGAACAGCCCAAATGGTGTAGTACCTTTGCCTTACAGAAGACCACAGCCATAATAACGGCACTACTTGCTCTGTAGGTAAGTTTGCGGTTTTGTTAGATGTTCAGCAAGTCCAAGAGCTAAGCACTGTGGCGACCAGAGCTGGCAACTTGGCCGAGGAAATTAGAAGCAGCAGGACTGCTGTGGCCGCTGCTAAATGCACCATTGATGGGATGAGGTAGGCCACAGCGGAATGTCACTACCCTGATATTTGGAACAGCCCAACTGGTGTAGTACCGTCACCTTACAGAAGACCACAGCCATAATAACGCCACTACTTGGTCTGTAGGTAAGTTTGTGGTTTTGTTAGATGTTCAGCACAGTGGCGTCATCCGGCCTCAAGGCCAAGAGCTAAGCACTGTGGCGACCAGAGCTGGCAACTTGGCCGAGGAAGTTAGAAGCAGCAGGACTGCTGTAGCCACTGCTAAATGCACCATTGATGGGATGAGGTAGGCCACAGCGGAATGTCATTACCCTGATATTCGGAACAGCTCAACTGGTGTAGTACCTTCACTTTACAGAAGACCACAGCCTTAATAACGGCACTACTTGCTCTGTAGGTAAGTTTGTGGTTTTGTTAGATGTTCAGCAAGGCCAAGAGCTAAGCACTGTGGCGACCAGAGCTGACAACTTGACCAAGGAAGCTAAAAGTAGCAGGACCGCTCAAGGGCGTAGCTTGAGGTACGGGCAGTCCCAGTAGAAGATGCAGTCCACAGAACACTAAATGCTATAGAAAGGCGATGTGGGCGTGGCACGCGCGCCACTAGTTTGCGCATGCGCTGTTACTTTCGCGCCAACGTCACCTGATCGCCGTGCAGTCGCGCACACAGTTGCAGGCGACGTGGAGGGGATGAGGCGACACCGCTCCCGATACAAACCGCGCTTGATACCCCTTCTATAGTATTTAGTGTTCTGTGATGCAGTCCCATTGCTCATGCAGCATTTAACTTAGATATATAAAGTTTGACTAATAATTTTATGTCTATTGGTATTATATGTGTACCGTATTGTTGTGTTTAAGTAACTGTGTTCTAAATAAACTAAAAAAAAATGCTCCCTTGAAACACAATCTACTTGTTTTTATCAGGTCGGATCGTGACTCCAGCATGTCTGAAATGCAGCAGTTGAAAGCTCGTGTGAAAGAGCTCAATGCGAAACAGATCGCTCTTAACAAGGAGAAAGCCGATCTCGATGCCAAGGTAATAACGACTTTACACCACTGAACACAGAGTTCATTTTAGAATGCAAGCGCTTGACAAGAGGCACGTTGCCGTCAAAATGCTGAATATATGATTACTAGCTTTCTGCCGCGTGGAACTCGTTTATATCGGTCCATACAAATTTTCACCCCCCATTTCACCCCCTTAGGGGATGATTAGGGGAAAAACTATCCTATGTCCTTCCCCGGAACTCAAATTATCTCTTTACTAAATTTCAACCAACTCGGTCGCTAATTTTGTAGCTCAAAAAAAGAGTTTCCCCCATACAAACTTTGCACCCCTATTTAACCCGCTTAGGGATGGGTTTTCCAAAAACCCTAAAATTACTTTTCTTGTATTGTAATGTGGAGTCCATAGACAAAGTTTCAAGTCTCTCACTTAAAATTTGACTCCATCCCCATACAAACTTTCAACCCTCTTTTTACCCCCTTCAGGGTAGTATTTTCAAAAATCCCTTCTTAGTGGGTATGAACGTTATACCTATATAAACTACCCATTGTGAAAAAAATAGCTTTCTAGGGTCAATGGTTTGGGCTGGTCGTTGATATATTTAGATTTTTTTCTCCTCCTAAGGCCCACCATACAAAACAAATTGTTATTGAAATTTGAATCAACTAGTGTAGGAAATAGAATTGAATTTCTTTTGTTTCAAAACAAGACAAATCAAAACAAATGCAACTCGGTTCCCATTGAAAATGATTTAAATTTCTTTAAACGAATAATTCCTTTTAGTAGGTACAGTCGAGTTCTCCAATATCTATACAGACAACCTTTCAAAAATATCTGTACACAGGCTTTATTATTACTGACATAAGATGTGTAGATATTTTTGAAAGGTTGTCTGTATAGATGTTGGAGAACTCGACTGTACCATGGGCCTTAGGAAGCTAACATGCAACATGCATGATATTGACGTTATGTCCAGAGTCCGGAATTATGGTGGCATTTTCGAGCTGTCATAGTGACATCGTAATATCGATATTCACGTAATAAAATCTTAACATTTTTACGAATATTTTTTCAAGTCTCAGTGATTCTTCAGATTAAAACGTTAGGAAGTTAAAATGACATGATTCCTCAATTATTTGCAGAGGTCGGAGTTTTCGCGGCAAAACAGAAAACTGTCGCAATCAAGCTAGTTTTAGAAACATTTTTTTATCGATATCGATAGTTGTGTAATAGAAGACAAACAAGGTTCACCAAATAAATTAAAATATTTAATATTTTTTTTTACGTGAGGTTTGTATAAAATTGTATAGAGACAGATGCAATGTCCTATTGAGTAGGTACTCATTTTCTGAAGTGTATATTATTTTCAATGAGGTGGTATAGTCACTTCATTAAAAGTTTTACGTCTTTGATACCCGACTATGACAAAGCCAAAAGAAAGGGTTGTTAGTTAATATGATAAAGTATAGTTAAGGTTTAGATGGAATAACACATATAAAACCATTCCGTATCTTACCACTTCTTTTGCATATTTTAAATTAACAGTCGCGAATGATTATAAAATAATGTAAATATATAGGCATGTTTTTTTAGTATAACAATACTCGATTTCGATAAAAGACACGTTTCTAACACTAGCTAGATTGCGACAGTGTTTTGTTTTGCCGCGAAAATTCCGATCTCTGATTATTTGTCATCATCATCAGCCTATATACGTCCCACTGTTGGGCACAGGCCTCCTCTGATGAATGAGAGGGAACGGGCAGTAGTCCCCACGCTGGCCCAGTGCGGATTGGGGACTTCACATACCTCCTTGAATTGCTTCTCAGATGTATGCAGGTTTCCTCACGATGTTTTCCTTCACCGAAAAGCTAACGGTAAATATCAAATGATATAGAGGACCGAATAGCCTAGTGGTTAGACAACCTGACTATGAAGCTTGAGGTTCCGGGTTCGATCCCCGGTCGGAGCAGATATTTGTATGATTAATACGAATGTTTGTTCTCGAGTCTTGGATGTTTAATATCTATTTAAGTATGTATTTGTCTATATAAGTATGTTTATCCGTTGTCTAGTACCCATAGTACAGGCTTTGCCTAGTTTGGGACTAGATCAATTGATGTGAATTGTCCCACGATATTTATTTATTCATTGTCTTTTTTTGTTTGATTTATATTGAATATTATAAAGCAATTGTAAATGAACCAAAATAAAGATTAAAATATTTATTCCGACTTTTCAGGAGCTATATTAAGTTATATTTTTTTGAAGTCTGATTTTTTGTTGGATTTTGCCTCTAGGTAACAATTTAATCTATACATATAATAAAGCTGAAGAGGGTCGAAAGTCTGTACATGGAAGATAAACGAAAAAAAGTTGGCTGAGGATACTTAGAATTGATAACAGAACACGTTCCAACAGTTTTTAGAATTTTTGTCTGTTTATCTGTTTGTCTGTTTATTTGACAGAGCATCACGTGAAAACGGCTAAACGGATTTTGATCCAAACTTTACTAATCTGTCGAGAGAATCCCCGGCCAGGTTTAAAGTTATAAAAATCTTAAAGATTAGGGTTCAAAGGGGGTAGAAAATGGGGTTGAACTTTGTATGAGAACTCCTTGAATGCACGAGCTACAGACTTGAAAATTGGTAACCATAAACTTGACTGGAAAGTAAAGACGACCCCATTCAAACTTTTCGCAATGTATAGATAAAACGTGAAAAATATGGGATGAAAATAGGTTCTGAGGCGACTAGAAACTATATAATGTTGCAAGAGCGGGGTTATAACATTATCATTACCATGGTAACATGTCGTTAAGATATTTGAAAATTCATCGTGTTCTTAGAACTGATAGTTAGTCCAGTGGTTTGACCCATAGCTTACGGAGTCGGTGTCCCCGAGTTCAAACCCAGCGACTGGAATGCACTTTTTGTAGTTTGAATTTTTTTGTGATACATTTTCAGAAACGCGGAGAAGCTTAGTGAATAAAGGATTTTGATGCAACTTTTACTTAATCGGTCGAAAAAATCCCCGGCCAGGTCATAGGCTGTAAAAATGATAAATATTAGTTCAAAGGGGGTAAAAAATGGGGCTATACTTTGTATGGGAACTCCTCAAATCCATGAGCTAAAGACTTGAAAATTGATGAGCCTACACTTGACTGGAAAGTAAAAAGAACTCCATTCAAACATTATAAAAAACTAGCTGCCCGCGCGGCTCCGCCGCGTATACAAATAACCTAGGCGGAGCGACGGGATAAAATATTATAGCACACAATCCCGTAGGTCCATTCTACATATATAACATAGGTACTGAAGAAAGGATTTTTAGAATACAATGGGTATAGTTTCTGAGACTATCCCCAACATACAAACTTACATTTCACAGACATTACACCTGTTTACTATTAGTATCAGCACAGATCAAAGAATACTGTATCGGGGACCGTTAATGGTTTAAAATAATATTTTACCGGTTATAGTTGCATTTGACTATTTATATCGCTAAATAGTTTAATACTGGTTTATGTTTTCCAGTATTAAGTCATATCGGTTTGACAAATTACAATTTATACCTACCTGTAATCGAAATATAATTATCTGAACAAGTATGGAGCCATCGACAGTGGCTTCATATTTGAGCCGTTCGGCGTAGAGACTAAGGTAACTAAAGCCTATATGGGGTCCACAACAATTAATGGGTTTAAACCTCATTCTTCTCCCAACATCTCGAATATGGGAAAATAAGTTAGTATATAAACTTTTTGAAATAAATATAAACATGGCAAATAATAATGACAACTCTATGTCACTAAAAAAAATAATCCACAGTTGATACAATACGTCTGTCAGTTTTTGTAAACATTGTAAAAGATCGTTTATTTTCTATTTACTTAATTTTCTTAGTGTTGTATCCATATGTGGCCGACTCAACATTTATAATTTCTTATGCTGAAGAACTTACTACAGGTTTGAGTTCAATTATTGTTTATTTATTTTACATTGTCATCTCAAGTCAAAACAGGAGTTAGGTACGTCACGTGACGTCACACAGCCAAGGTCACGTGGTCAGCGCACGGTAGATTCTTTAAATTAAAATTTTAGTACTTTTTCAATAAAAAATTAAAAATCGGAGACCTTATTGCAAATCTCCAGCATGAGAGGAATCGAACGACATATCATTTATCAAAATCGGACCATAACTGTAGATCTGATGGCACGTACAAAAATCGGGCTCGCGTATTATATATAGAAGATAGATAGATATTAGATATAGATAAAATGTGATAAAACACGGGATGAAAAAGAGTGCTAGATGGCTAAAGAATATATATAATAACCAAAAATGGTTGATATCTCAACCGATAGTAGCTGTTAGACATAAGAGACCTAATTATTTTGGAAACTCAGTCGCTGACAACGCCGCTGTTGGTTTTGATATTGAAATCCAGAAACCTTGATTTCCGTCTTCCTATATAATTGCTATGAATTCAGAGGTCATCTAAAGATGTATGATAGGTTAAGTTTAATACTTACGTCGAATTAGCATAGTTCACCAACGTCAAGAGATGTGGGTATAAAATTTGGACACAACGGCATTCCGCGGAGAATTAAGTAGGTACCAATTTTTTTATGTATAAAACTTCAACGTGCGTGACATTCAGAAATATTGTTATGAATACTCGGGTATAGTGAGCGTCCGCATGAGAGCGCTCTCTGAAGCGATGTATTGGGCCTTTCATTCATACGAAAAGCTCGGCCTTCGGGCTCGCTTGCCTCGCCACTCACCTTCGGGACTTTTGAACTCAGATTTCGCTTTCAAGACACTTGGAGATAGTGTGCGTCAGTCCTCGGGCTCGCATAGGAAGCGCTCTCTAAAGCGGTTCTTTGGGCCTATCATTCCAAAAAAAAGCTCGGCCTTTGGTCTCGCTTGCCTTGCCGCTCTACTTCTGACTTCTCTTGCTCGGGACTTTGGTCTCCGGTTTCGCTTGCAAGACACCTGGGGTTAGTTAGTGTCCGTGAAGGCTCGCCCTCGGGCCTTCGGCCCTCGGGCTCGCATTGAGAGCGCTCTCTGAAGGGTTGGTTTGGGCCTTTCATTCCTACGAAAAGCTCGCTCTCGGGCCTTTGGCCCTCGGGCTCGCATAGAGAGCGCTCTCTGAAGGGTTGGTTTGGGCCTTTCATTCATACGAAAAGCTCGGCTTTCGGGCTCGCTTGCCTCACCCCTCGCCTTTGGGACTTAAGGCTCATGTTTCGCTTGCAAGACACCTGTGGATAGTAAGTATCCATGGATAGTCTCGCCCTCGGGCCTTCGATGCTCTGGCTCGCATATGGAGCGCTATCTATAAGGGTACGTTGGGCTTTTCATTCCTACGAAAAGCTCAGCCTTTGGCCTCGCTTGCCTCCCCGTTTACCTTCGGGACTTTGGCTCTCAGGGGTAGTTTGACAAGACACCCGGAGATATAGAGTATCTTTGGGGTCTCGCCCTCGGGCCATTTGTTCCAATTATGAAATCTTATATTTAAATTCCGGTTTTGGTAATTTTTCTTCTACTATAAGTACTTAGGTACTTCGTTTGCAATAAAGATTAAGTAAATCAATATAACTAAATATTATTGGCGACAAAGTTTATGAGGATTTGAACTGTTACACGCATAATTTATAGAAATGAAATCGTAATAATCTAATTTATCAGTGTAGTAGGTATCGTATGGTGAAACATAAGAATATCATGTCATCCATAATTTATACGCGTACGAAGTCGCGGGCAGAAGCTAGTTGATAATATATCGAGTGGCGACCACGTACCGGAAGGCGCGGCGTGGGTAGGCCCCCCACAAGGTGGACTGATGACCTGGTAAAGGTCGCGGGAGTCCGCTGGATGCGGGTGGCGCAGGACCGGTCCTTGTGGCACTCTTTGGGGGAGGCCTATGTTCAGCAGTGGACGTCTTTGGGCTGATATGATGATGATGATGATGATATCCGGTTATTAAAAAAATCTGCTATTATAAATTATTTCCAAATTTGTCATTTTTTCCATACAAGTTGTCAGTTCATTGCCTGGACTATACAGCACTATACAGACCTCGGCGTGAAAAGGGATTACCCACCCGTAGCCCTATCCGTCTATATCTACTTGTCCGGCAATCTTTTACCTTTTTTTATAAGTTTTATATTAACTTGACCTGTTCATAAAATTATGTAAGTTGTCCGTCAAAATTTGCAACTCAATTTTAAAGCAGATATTTTTAACCGATTGAGCTGAAATTTTGGGTAAAGCTATAGTTTGGTACCATCGAGCTGATCTGATGATGGAGACAGAAGGTGGCCATGTGAATTCAGTATTTAACCGACGTAACCCCGTTGAGTTTGGGCTCTTCAGAATCGTCTCAATGTGTAGTTGATGACGGTACACAAAAAAGTACAGTCGGCAATAAAAGCTTGTACCAAAAATTAAATTTTTGAAAGAAACTTATTTACGTCGCTCTTGTATTTCATATAAATATATTGAACTTTATTCACTATGGAATATGGTTCAAGTTCCGATGTCAAATGGCTAATGTTCAGTGTTTGTCCATAGGCTAAGGCGTCAGAGGGCGCGGGCGAAGACGGCAAGCTTAGCATGATGGAGGTCACACTCAAACAACTACGAGACAAGGTATGTAGTAGACCTACCCCATTACCCTCTACCCGCCAAAAGACCTGTTAACCCTGTATTTGTAGTATATGACAATATTACTTCCCTTTCATAGTTATAGGTCAACGGGAAGTACCCTATAAATTTTTATTCCCTTGAGAGTATCGAAATATACGTTTTTTGCGGCATAAACGACCGTATCTTTTTTTACGCTAACTTAGAAGTTTGATTATTTTTCACAACTTCAAGGGACTGTAGTCTTGAGTATATGGTTTTAATTTCAACTCGATATCTCCAATCGTTCCCGTGATAAAGGCTATGTACACAGACAGACGGACAGCAAAGTGATCCTATAAGGGTTCCGTTTTTTCCTTTTGAGGTACGGAACGCTAAAAAGACAATAAGTACACTAAACCGAAAGCACCAATCGCATCCATTTGTGTTGGGTAATTGAAAATAGACTGATATTTTGGGTTTTAGCCACGAATTAATAAAAAAAATGTAAGGAGCTCGCTTCCAATGTTTTTCCGTTCGCTGTCCTTATTACAGTTGATTCAAATGTCATTTTTCACGTGATAACGACTTATGAATCGATGAACGCGGGCTGCGCACACGAAAAAGTGTGACTCATTGTCCCGTTCCCAACGCCGGCTGCGCGCACGAAATATCAACGCACAGCCTAAACCGCTGGTTCTAGTAATTCCAAATTTGACACGTAGGTTCCTTATAAGGTCTAGGGGTGCACTAAGAAAGGATTTTTCGAAATACAGTCTAAAGTTTGTATGGGGAAACAAGATTTACGTTGTAAGCCAAGAGCAACGGATTGAGTTTGGTGTCCCTCAGGGGAGTGTTCTAGGCCCCACACTGTTTTTAACTTATATAAACGATCTGACAAATCTCTCTGCACACGGAGGATGTGTATTCTCATACGCTGATGACACAGTAGTTGTTTTCAATGATAGAACTTGGGAGGCAGTTTATGCAAAGGCCGAAAAAGGTCTTGACTTGATTTACCAATGGCTTAAGCGCAACTTGCTTACCTTAAATGCCTCTAAGACAAACTACATGTGTTTTTCAAAGTATGTACATACACAGCCTTCTACGAACCTTAAGTTGAAAATACATAGCTGTGACCGAGCCAACACTGAAACATGTAATTGTGTAGTAATTGATAAAGTATCCTCTCTTAAGTACCTTGGTATAATTCTAGACCAGAGGCTCTCGTGGTACGATCACATAGAACACATAAATGGACGAATCAGGAAGCTGATCTGGATTTTTAAAATTCTGAAACAAGTTGCATCCAATCAGCTACTGGCGAAACTCTATACCGCCTTAGCCCAATCAATTATGACGTATTGTGTTCCAGTCTGGGGGGAGCCAGTAAGACAAAGTTCATGGAGGTTGAAAGAGCACAGAGATGTTTGCTCAAAGTAATTTTCTCGAAACCTTTTAGGCATCCAACCTTAGAACTCTACAGGGAGTGTGATGTACTTTCTATGCGTAGGCTATATATTGTAAATTCTATTTTAAAACTACACAAATCCCTGGTTTTCCAATCAGAATCCGAGGCCCGAAGAAGAAAGAAAAAGGCTGCTCCCATTCCGGCGTTTAAATCTAAATTTGCTCGCATTCAATTTGGTACTCAGTCAGCATATCTATATAATCGTATAAATGAAAAACTCGATATTTATCCTTTACAACATTATAATTGTAAAAAAACCTTAATAGCATGGATTAAAGACCTAACCTATGAAGAAACAGAGTCGCTCCTATCTTTTGCAACTTAGAATTTAAACTCACACATTAATAATGCATATCAACCCTTTTCGCATACAGGCACACTTAAACGCTAACACGAACACACACACACACACACACACACACACAAACACAAACACACACACACACACACACACACACAAACACACACGCACACGCACACACACTCACATTCCTTATCTGTTACTTCTAAATTGTAAAATCGTTGTATATTATTAGTATTAGTATGTAAAAGTTAAAAGTTAATACCTAATTCATTTTATTTGGTTTTACCATTATCACTTCTTGTTATGGAAGAGCGGTGTCTCCTGACACAAGCATAAATACAATGCTTAAGACGACGGGTAAGGCAAGGCATTCTCCATACAAACGTTGTGCAAGTTTTTTTTCGTCGGTTTTGGCACTACAGAATATTCGTTTTTTTTGCTTGTTCATATTGAATTTACGCAGCACATGATGTTAAAATTTTGTTAGATATAAAAATAATGAAAATTAAAAAAATATAAAAAAGTATAAAAATAAAAAATAATAACGTCAGTGAATAGCTAACAGAAAAATAAGTATACTGACCTAAAAATTATATTTATAGCCCAAACACAAACGAAGAAAAACTTGCACAAAATTTGTATGGAGAAGGCTTGCCCTACCCGTCCCCTTAAAAGGAGGTGCCAACCTTTTACTATGTAAATCTAATATGTTTAAACCAAAAATAAACTATTTTTCATTTTCATTTTCATTTTTTCAAGATTAGGTCGACTATTTTATTCGAAACTTCACAGGAGTATTCCTATCGATATATGAGTAAATACGTCGTGTTATGCAATTTTTCATCAATGTTTTCTTATCACGTAAAATTATCGTCCGTAAACCGACTTTACTGACAACCATCTTTTTTTGTAGGTGGAGGCAGCGAAAGCAATTGTCGAAAGCAAGAAAACGGATCTCGACACCAACACATCTCAGCTGTCAGAATTGACAGCCTCGGTGACAGAGCTCGGTGACAAGTGCCAGAAGGTTTGGCAGCTGTACGAGGAGAAACGACAAGAGTACTTGGAACGCAAGACCACAGCGCCCGCGGAGTCCGCTTGGCCAGCCACCGGTGAGTCTCTTGGGGAGTTATGGGTGCCTGGTACTTTTGGAGTGAACGGTCGAATGTTTTGGATGTTATCTCTTGCGCTTTGGTTAGTCTCTTTGCGAGTTGTGGACTCCTGGTAGTTTTGCAGCAAGTGGTCGATGATTTTTTGTTAGATTGTCAAGATATGCGACTGTCATATTAGATATCTGACTCTCTTTCAGGACTCTCCCACTAACTATCTCTTCCTATGTTGTATGTATACACGACATCATATACAAGGATTAGATCTGATTCCTAGGGTCTATGAGGCCTGGGTACTTCTAACGAGTATTTAGTAGTTTTCTGTCGTGCTAACTTGTCAAGACCCAGCTGTCAGAATTGACAGCGACAGTGACAGAGCTCGGGGACAAATGCCAGAAGGTCTGGCAGCTGTACGAGGAGAAACGACAATAGTACTTGGAACGCAAGACCACAGCGCCCGCGGAGTCCGCTTGGCCAGCTACCGGTGAGTCTCTTGGGGAGTTATGGGTGCCTGGTACTTTTGGAGTGAACGGTCGAATGTTTTGGATGGTACCTCTTGCGCTTTGGTTAGTCTCTTTGCGAGTTGTGGACTCCTGGTAGTTTTGCAGCAAGTGGTCGATGATTTTTTGTTAGATTGTCAAGATATGCGACTGTCATATTAGATATCTGACTCTCCCTCAGGACTCTCCCACTCACCCACTAACTATCTCTTCCTCTGTTGTATGTATACACTAGGGTGTTTCATTTTTCCAAATTTTCAATTTTCATTTGACTTTGCTTGGTTTCTTGATCTCACTTACCTAAAAGATTTATATTCCAAAATTCGTGAAAATCGGTGAATATTTAGAGGTTGCACACTTTGACACGTTGCTTCTCGAATAACTATTTTTTTACAGTGGACTCAGTGGAGGGTAAGAAAGCTAATAAGTGGTTCCAAAGTGTCATTTGACTACTTAAGGTATTTTAATGTGGATAGTAGGTAGACAAAAGTGATACGTGTGTATATCGTACAATTTATTATTGGTATTCTACCGTAAAAGTGAGTAATAGACGTGGAATCTGGTTGCTTAAAAAATTTCCTTGTGGTGAATTTTTTGGCTCCCCTCTAGGGGACAAGTGTGTTTATCTATCATCACAAAGAAATGAAAGAAACACTTCACGATGCTGCTAAATCAACCAGTATAAAGCTAAAAGAGATATGGCGGAAGGCTAATATTCCTGTTAAGTGTGAGGAAAATATCCGAGGTGGAATAAAACTAGTCTTATGATAGAGAGAGAGGATCGCATGAGTTCGTTCGTCAATGAGTGGTGTCGACAAGTTGTTTTGCTCCAAAATGACAAGAATAGCAAATAAAAGGGACGACTTTATGCGTTTAAGAAAAAGCACTACCAAAACATTTCAGAAAACAACACAGTAGTAACGCTGGAAGGTAATTCTTCTCCATCGTCATCAAGTGACGACGACGACGAACTTACTATGCCACCTCAAAAGAAGTCACGCTCTGTTCTTAAAATGAGACGTCTCTCAAATCGACAAGCTAGTACATCGGTCATTGCAACCGCTAAAAGCCTTGGCCATGATGTGTCACAGATTCCTATATCAGCCTCTTCCGTTCAGCGAGCTCGATTGACCAACGTACGCCAAATGGCTAAGGAAATCGAAAACAACTTATTTGAAAATCCTCCACCATTAGAATTGCATTAGAACAGCAAATTATTACCCTCAGTATCCTCTGGTCAGAGTGTGGAAGATAGGGTTGCTGTAAATTGTGACAGGCAAACATTTTGAGCAGCTACTTGGCGTTCCTGTTGCTCAACGAGGTACCTACTGGTGAGCAAATGGCTAAGGTAGTTGTGCAAGAGGTAGACCGATTTAATCTGCGTTGCCACATGATTGGTATATGTTTTGACACTAAGGCATCTAATACAGGGATCATTCAAGGAGCATGTATTCTAATTGAAAAATAATTTAATCAAAGTTTGTTATGGTTAGCCTGCCGTCATCACACCCATGAACTTATATTGAAAGAAGTATTTGATGCGTGCTGGTTTTAGTCAATTTCTCACTTACTAATCGTTGTGTGCAACCTCTAAATGTGTTCCAAATTTCTTGAAATTTGGTATATAAGCTTTTTAAATAAGTGAAATCCAGGGGGAAAGCAAAGTCTGGAAAAATAATGAAAAAAAAAATCTCCATACAAAGATGAAACACCCTAGTATACACGCCATCATATACAAGGATTAGATCTGATTCCTAGGGTCTATGACGCCTGGGTACTTCTAACGAGTATTTAGTAGTTTTCTGTCGTGCTAACTTGTCAAGACCCAGCTGTCAGAATTGACAGCGACAGTAACAGAGCTCGATGACGAGTGCCAGAAGGTCTGCACGGTTGTCACAAGACGGCGCGCGAGCTCTCTCGATTTTTCTCGCACTATCCGTCTCTCTCTTATTAGAAAACTTAGAAAGAGAGGCGTAGTACGAGAAAAATCGAGAGAGCTCGCGCGCCGTCTTGTGATAGCCGTGCTGGCAGCTGTACGAGGAGAAACGAAAAGAGTACTTGGAACGCAAGAGCACAGCGCCCGCGGAGTCCGCTTGGCCAGCCATCGGTGAGTCTCTTGGGAAGTTATGGCTGCCTGGTACTTTTGTGAGAGTGCTATCTGACTCTCCCATTCACCCACTAACCATCTCTGTCCTCTGTTGTATGTACACTCCATCACCTACTAGCATTAGATCTGATTCCTAGGATCTATGACGCCGTGGTAGGTACTTCTGACGAGTATTTAGTAGTTCATAATTCATAATTCATAATTTATTTATGAATAAATTATGAATGAGTTAGTTTTCTGTCGTGCTAACTTGTCAAGACCCAGCTGTCAAAATTGACAGCGACAGTGACAGAGCTCGTGACAGAGAAGGTCTGGCATGTGGACTGGCAGTTATACGAAGAGAAAGGACTAGAATACTTGGAACGCAAGACCACAGCGCCCGCGGAGTCCGCTTGGCCAGCTACCGGTGAGTCTCTTGGGTAGTTATGGGTGCCTGGTACTTTTGGAGTGAACGATCGAAGGTTTTTGACAGGTTTTGTACGTTTTTAAAGTACCTATGTGTGTGTATGATCATTGATAGGCTATGTGTGAGTGATAGTCACTGTCCGTCTCATGAATTCGCTATCTCTTTCATTGATTATACGGCTGGTCACATATCGGTTGTCTCTTGTCGAGTTATGGGCGCCTAGTACTTTTTCTCAAGATATTAACAGGTTATGGTGTGAACCTATAGATATATCTTTCGTTTCCCGCTCGCTCTCTCTGTTGGGCGCTACCACTCTCTTGACTCACTGCAAGTATTAGAAAAGGTCCCTACATCTTATGATGCCTTTTTGTTGTACACTCCATTATTGCATCGTATGCCTGAGGTTGTTTTTAACCCCCGACGCAAAGGGTGTTATAAGTTTAACGTGTCTGTGTATCTGTCTGTGGTATCGTAGCTCCCAAACGGATGGACCGATTTGAATGCGGTTTCTTTTGTGTCATAGATAATTTTAACCCGAGTGTTCTTAGCCATGTTTCATGAAAATCTGTTCAGCCGTTTTTGAGATATTGAACTTTGAAATGAAAAAATGGGGGGTTTTTCAAGTTTTCTAAGTAGTAGTTATGATTAGCAGAAGCGGAGTGGGGCGCCACGGAGGACGCGTGGGGCGAGCCGGCCGCCGAGGCCGCGTGGGGCGACGCGCCCGCCGCGTCAGGTACATACCCCACCTTATTTATAGACACAGACATAGACATAGACATCATTTATTGGTAATAAAGTATTGGTCATTGTTTACACTTGTACATTAATTTGTAGATTACATTAATACGATCATTACATTACATTAAATTATATATACTAGCTTATCTACAGTCACGAACTTTAATCGTTTAGGTGTCAACTAATTTTGGTTTTTAATAGCTAATGAATATCCAGTAAAAGCTGAGTTCTATATGGCTCAAAGATTAAAGTCCGTCACTGTAAACACCGTCACCCACCTAAGACATTTAGAGCTAATATTTTAAAGGAGTGTCATAAAGTTGGGTGGCTCACGAGATATAATAACAATTTCGACGACCGGTTAGTCTAGTGGGTAGTGACGCGACCTACGAAGCTGAAGGTCCTGGGTTCGAATCCCGGTAAGGGCAAATTTTGTGATGAGCATGAGTATTTGTTTCTGAGTCTTGGATGTTTTCTATGTATTTAAGTATTTATATCTATTATATACATCGTCGTCTAGTACTCATAATATTTGTTTCTGAGTCTTGGATGTTTTCTATGTATTTAAGTAGTAAGTAGTACCTAAGCAACGTCTTATAGCCCAGATAAAGGAAAAATTGCGAAAACCGTACATTTTTAGATACTTCATATAATAAAATTATTTTTAATAATTTACCTACATGTTTGTACGAAACCCTCGGTTCGCGAGTCCGACTCGCACTTCGCCGGTTTTTTATTTTTTATTTTATTTCATTAGCCAGATTTCTAGACCATTTCGGACCTTGTCATAGTTACAATGACATGCGATCTCTAGGGGCTTTTATATAGATTTTCACTGTGACAAGGTACGAAGTGGTCCAAAAATCAAATTGGTTGACTACATACATAAATTGCAAGTTAAAGAAAATCTTGTAATAAGTATCCACTAATTGAAGGACTGTTTGTGTACAGCGACGGAGAAAGTATCCTCGATGTCCGCCGTGTCCTCGATGTCCGCCGTGTCCTCGGTGTTGCCCGTGTCCTCGGTGTCGGCCGTGTCCCCGGCGCCGCGCTGGCGATGCGTGTACGAGTTCACGGCGCGCACCGTGGACGAACTGACTCTACAGTGCGGCGATCTGGTCAGTATTGCCCGTGTCCTCGGTGTCGGCCGTGTCCCCGGCGCCGCGCTGGCGATGCGTGTACGAGTTCACGGCGCGCACCGTGGACGAACTGACTCTACAGTGCGGCGATCTGGTCAGTATTGCCCGTGTCCTCGGTGTCGGCCGTGTCCCCGGCGCCGCGCTGGCGATGCGTGTACGAGTTCACGGCGCGCACCGTGGACGAACTGACTCTACAGTGCGGCGATCTGGTCAGTATTGCCCGTGTCCTCGGTGTCGGCCGTG
The DNA here is from genome assembly GCA_932294315.1 of Epinotia nisella. Classification (NCBI taxonomy): domain Eukaryota; kingdom Metazoa; phylum Arthropoda; class Insecta; order Lepidoptera; family Tortricidae; genus Epinotia; species Epinotia nisella. The sequence continues at coordinate 8,652,299 of OW028698.1, read as the reverse complement.
TCCCCGGCGCCGCGCTGGCGATGCGTGTACGAGTTCACGGCGCGCACCGTGGACGAACTGACTCTACAGTGCGGCGATCTGGTCAGTATTGCCCGTGTCCTCGGTGTCGGCCGTGTCCCCGGCGCCGCGCTGGCGATGCGTGTACGAGTTCACGGCGCGCACCGTGGACGAACTGACTCTACAGTGCGGCGATCTGGTCAGTATTGCCCGTGTCCTCGGTGTCGGCCGTGTCCCCGGCGCCGCGCTGGCGATGCGTGTACGAGTTCACGGCGCGCACCGTGGACGAACTGACTCTACAGTGCGGCGATCTGGTCAGTATTGCCCGTGTCCTCGGTGTCGGCCGTGTCCCCGGCACCGCGCTGGCGATGCGTGTACGAGTTCACGGCGCGCACCGTGGACGAACTGACTCTACAGTGCGGCGATCTGGTCAGTATTGCCCGTGTCCTCGGTGTCGGCCGTGTCCCCGGCGCCGCGCTGGCGATGCGTGTACGAGTTCACGGCGCGCACCGTGGACGAACTGACTCTACAGTGCGGCGATCTGGTCAGTATTGCCCGTGTCCTCGGTGTCGGCCGTGTCCCCGGCGCCGCGCTGGCGATGCGTGTACGAGTTCACGGCGCGCACCGTGGACGAACTGACTCTACAGTGCGGCGATCTGGTCAGTATTGCCCGTGTCCTCGGTGTCGGCCGTGTCCTCGGTGTCGGCCGTGTCCCCGGCGCCGCGCTGGCGATGCGTGTACGAGTTCACGGCGCGCACCGTGGACGAACTGACCCTACAGTGCGGCGATCTGGTCAGTATTGCCCGTGTCCTCGGTGTCGGCCGTGTCCCCGGCGCCGCGCTGGCGATGCGTGTACGAGTTCACGGCGCGCACCGTGGACGAACTGACTCTACAGTGCGGCGATCTGGTCAGTATTGCCCGTGTCCTCGGTGTCGGCCGTGTCCCCGGCGCCGCGCTGGCGATGCGTGTACGAGTTCACGGCGCGCACCGTGGACGAACTGACTCTACAGTGCGGCGATCTGGTCAGTATTGCCCGTGTCCTCGGTGTCGGCCGTGTCCTCGGTGTCGGCCGTGTCCCCGGCGCCGCGCTGGCGATGCGTGTACGAGTTCACGGCGCGCACCGTGGACGAACTGACTCTACAGTGCGGCGATCTGGTCAGTATTGCCCGTGTCCTCGGTGTCGGCCGTGTCCCCGGCGCCGCGCTGGCGATGCGTGTACGAGTTCACGGCGCGCACCGTGGACGAACTGACTCTACAGTGCGGCGATCTGGTCAGTATTGCCCGTGTCCTCGGTGTCGGCCGTGTCCCCGGCGCCGCGCTGGCGATGCGTGTACGAGTTCACGGCGCGCACCGTGGACGAACTGACTCTACAGTGCGGCGATCTGGTCAGTAATGGTTCACTAGATGAATTTTATCCAAGCGTAGCTCATCTCTGGACTGAAGTCATGGAGGACTGACGTCCTCATTTAATCCTTTTTTTTGGGAAATTAAAAAAATCGTGTCGAAAAAGCATTTTATTCGGTAACAGATTTTTTGAATATTTGATAAATTTATATTGACATACACTTCACTCACTTAGTTTTATTGTTATATCCCTTTTGACCTATTTAATTTAATTTAATTAATCAATTTATTATTATAACATGTATTAAAACAACTTATATCTGTTGAAATAGCTAATAAATTCATATGAATAAACATGTTGCGACCAATATATTTGTATGCCGACAGGCACCACATAGTGATACGAAAGTAATAAATGTTACTATGAAACATGATGTCTAAAATTAATAAAATCTATTGTTTACTGAGCCTTGGATGTTTTCTATGTATTTTAAGCATTTATATCTATTATATATATCGTCATCTAGCACCCATAACACAAGCCTTATTGAGCTTACTATGAGACTAGTTTTGTGTAAGTTTGATATTTATTTATTTTTTAAAACCTTTATATTAACTTGACTTGTTCGTATGTAAGTATAAAAGTAAGTATGTAAGTTGTCCGTCAAAATTTGCAATCGATTTTTCAGTCACTTGCCGTCATCCGATTGAGCTGAAATTTTGGGTATAAGTATAGTTTGGATGACAATTCAATATTATGGTATCATCGAGCTGATCTGATGATGGAGACAGAAGGTGGCCATGGGAATTCAGTATTTAACCGACGTAACCCCTTTGTGTTTGGGCTCGTTAGAATCGTCTCAATGAGTAGTTGATGACGGTATACAGAAAAGTACAGTCGGCAATAAAACCTTGTACCAAAAATGAAATTTTTGACAGAAACTTATTATTACTATTTTCAGGTGAGTGATGCAGTCGCGCCGAGAGGAGACGCCGAACCTGGCTGGAGATGGGGTACGGCCAGAGGTAATTAACACATTTCCTGTTAAATCATGCACATTACGAAGCTAATAGTACATTGTTGAAGAGGCTAGAAAGTACGAGTCCAGCTATTGTCCTTTCGGCCGAGGCTTAACATAGTGCTTTTCACGCCTACTGCGAGGAAATTGCAAATAATTATAATTTTAAATCAAAATGAAGTATCTAATTGAAGATCATAATACTAAACAGGCTCGCTTGCCTCGCGCCGGCGCGGGGGAGGGGGAGCGGGGCGGGCCGGCGCGACCGCGCGGAGTCCTGTGATTGGTCGATCGCTGTTCAAACTGTTTGAAGTCATAGATGGCCTGTTCGTGCGACGTCCAACTAACCCCAGCTTTGACGCCTGAATTCTGACCATCTTTTGCCACATTTCCGAGCAGTGGCGTGAAAAAATAATTTTCACACTTGTTATTACGAAAAGAGTCATTGTTGTCCTCAAATGACGGATCAAAGTTGTATTTTTCTTCCCTGGCAGTTCCTGTTTAATTTGAATTTTCCTCGTAGAAGCTGAAAAGCAGTGTCGAGGTATTAATACCTATTAGTTTTATAACAATACTTTTTATAACTCTATTGTCTTGTCTGCTTGTCTATTATCGGTTGTGATATACAATACAATACAATACAAATACTCTTTATTGCACACCTCACACAAACAAAGCAGTTACAGAGAGAGACAATACAATAACATGTAGGTAGAGGTAGACAACAGGCGATCTTATCGCTGAAGAGCGATCTCTTCCAGACAACCTTTGGGTATCGGAGAAAGAGATAAAACTAGATTATGCAGTAGGTGGTGCAGAGATTATTATTAATCAAAAATCAAAAATAAACGTACTTAAATACCTCTATATATATAAACATACATACACAATCATACATATATAAAAATAACACAAACCAGCCAAAAAATACAATCAGGGTTAGGGGAGAGACAAATAATGTCTTTAAGAAGGGATTTGAGGTTGCCGATAGATTTTGCTCGTCTGATGTCAAGGGGGAGAGAGTTCCACAGTCGGATAGAATTAATAGTGAACGAACTATTGTAAAATTTGGTAGATGACGAAGGCACAGTTAATAGCAAATTGTTAGAACATCTAACAGAATTTATAAAAAACTAAATGTTCTTAGAGATAGCGGGGGGTTGCAGGGTTAAAAAGGATATTATCATCATCGTCATCATATCAGCCGAAAGACGTCCACTGCTGGACATAGGCCTCCCCCAGAGAGTGCCAAATTGGCCGGTCCTGCGCCACCCGCATCCAGCGGACCCCCGCGACCTTTACCAGGTCATCAGTCCACCTTGCGGGGGGCCTACCCACGCCGCGCCGCGCCGGTACGTGGTCGCCATGAGAGAACCTTTCCGCCCCAACGGCCATCGGTTCTACGTGCAATGTGCCATGTGCTTGATTGATATTATACAGAAGCGAAATAATGTGAGAGTTACGGCGATAACGGATAGGGAGTTGAGTTGGACTTGAGTTTAGAACGGAAACTAGAAACATGGTCATATGGTGTTATGTTTTAGTTTTAGTGTGTTGTCAGTATATTTTTCTGGAAGCCAGCTGCCTTGTTTTTACTCCTCTCTCTAGCTATCATTTCCTGTACAGTCACGAGCGTTAATTTGGGACCCATTTCCTTCAAATGTTGTTAGAACATTTACAATGCAATAAGGTCGAAAACTTCAGTTCAATAATAGTTGTGAAGTGTCAAGATGACACAATTAAATGCCTTATTGAATGGGCCCTTGAATTGATAACGTCTTTGCCAAAAGCTATCATTACAGTTTTCTAATTACGAACATGTGTCATTGCGTGTCAGTGTCAGACAAGAAAATTTATTGAAAACTGTCATTTTCACAAAATACTATTTTCAAATAACAAATATGGCCGGAGAGAAGACAGGGCCTCTAACACGGGTGACAATTAGTCGGAAAAAATCGGAAATGATCGTTTGACTCGTTCCGCCCGGTTGACGTCACTGAGCGGTTTCCCCTAGTCACGCATAGTAACGTAAGTTGTCAGCATGGCAAACATTGACACTCCTTTAAAATATTAGCTTTAAATGTCTTCAGTTTGCTATACGATATTCCACCTTAGGTGGGTCCCAAATTAACACTCGTGACTGTACATTTATGGTCCTTGCCTGTTCAGGTGGAATCTTGCAACTCAATTTTGAAGCAGATATCTTCAACCGATTGAGCTGAAACTTTGGGATTAAGTATAGTTTGGATGACAATTCAATATTATGTTACCATCGAGCTGATCTGATGATGGATACAGAAGGTGGCCATGGGAATTCAGTACTTAACCGACGTTGAGTTTGGGCTCGTTAGAATCGTCTCAACGTGTAGTTGGTGACGGTGTACAGAAAAGTACAGTTGGCAATAAAAGCTTGTACAGTCAGCATCATAAACATGTATACACTTTTCCACCTTATAATAATAATAAATAATTTATTTCAGGCCAATTTGCCCATAGATTGTTAGTAATATACAGACTTACTCGTACGTTACAAGTATTAGTACATCTTAACCTAGGTCTCACAGTTTTTTATTGTTTAAACTTTATTTGGGGTGTTGATACACAGGACGATGAGCGAACGCCCAGTGACCAAATAACGGACAGTCCCATCTCTCTGCTATATCTATCAGCAAGCTGTTGGTGCTATGTCTGAACAATAAAGTGCTAGAATGGATACACGTTTATGATGCTGACTGTACCAAAAATGTTACTTTTGACAGAAATCTTGTGCAGCACCCCCTTTCATCCTGTGGGTGTCGTAAGAGTCGACTAAGGGAACAGGGTTGAAGTGTGTTGTGGGCGATGGGCTAGCAACCTGTCACAGCGATATCACATTTTGTCGATCTTTTATAAATAATAAATAAATAAATATTTGCGGACAATCTTACACAAATCGACCTAGTCCCAAACTAAGCAAAGCTTGTACTATGGGTACTAGACGACGATAAACATACTTATATAGATAAATACATACTTAAACACATAGAAAACATCCATGACTCGGGAACAAATATTCGTGCTCATCACACAAATATATGCCCGTACCGGGATTCGAACCCAGGACCTCTTGCTTCGTAGGCAGGGTCACTACCAACTAGGCTAAAGCGGTCGTCATTTATACCCACATTTATGCTAAAAGTGGTACTGGAGCACAAGTTTAATGTGCTTTGCCTACCCCTTTTAGGGATAAAGGCGTGAATGTGTGTATCTTGTGCAGAAATATAGTATAAAATGTGGAATCGCTATAAAATTGCAGGGCAGTCCGGTTGGTTCCCGGAATCCTATGTGGAGGACATCAATGCTGTGCCAGCGTACGCCGCAGAGGTCATCGAGCAGCTGGAGACCAAGACTCAACTTGAAGGTCAGTGGCCACATGTCATACACACATTTAAGTTAGCGTCTTACCAAAAGCCAAACTTAACGACACTTAATACCCATAAAGTATAAGTAAGTAAGTATAAGTTAGTAATTAGTATATAAATAAATAAATAAATAAATAAATATTAGGAGACAATCTTACACAAATCGAACTAGTCCCATAGTAAGCTCAATAAGGCTTGTATTATGAGTACCAGACGACTATATATTTAATAGAAGCTGTATATAGCTGATAAGTTCTTCCTTTGTTACATTTTTTTTGTAATTGTATTACTTACTGTGTTCCTGCATACTTATACTGAAATAAATTATCTCCTATTCTATTATATAAAAATGGCGTGTCCTCTTCTATGATGTTAAACTCAAACTCAATCATTTATTCGTGACTAAACACAGATGATAAAATAATAAAAAAAATGACACGAAATGAGCTGACGTACACGGGGCTTCACGATACAACATTCTGAACCTTCTCACAAGTTTTTTTTTTTTATTACTCGCCAAACAGCTAGAACAGTTTGTTGGCGAGACTGTGCACGAGTTTGTGCACGGGAGAAAGTAACTGACAAAAAATTGTGCCCAGTACGCGGGCTACTGCGTTACAAACTTCAGGGCATCAGCTGACGAGTTTTCCACCGCGATAGAACCAGCTGACGCGTTGATATATTTATAATAGCATATAAACTGTCATCTGACAAAATTTCAGTTGGGAGGAAATGACTGAAAAAACATTTTTTTTACATGTTCGTATGACCAGCGGAATTTTTCAAATCGGTTCATAAATTACCGAGTTATCGCGTAACAAACACACAACAAAAAAACAGTCGAATTGAGAACCTCCTCCATTTTTGAAGTCGGTTAAAAATCACACTGGCGCGACCCTGCGGTGGCTATCTATTAGAAGTATAAAAAAAAACAAATCAGACCAAAACTATAAAAAGTAAAGAAAAATGTAAACAAAAACAACCGCCCCCGGGTGGACTCGAACCACCAACCTTTCGGTTAACAGCCGAACGCGCTAACCAATTGCGCCACGGAGGCGTTGAACATCTGTACGAAATTAATGATCGTGTTCTATTGACATATATATATAGTGTTTTCGTCTTATTTTCTTAATTTTACAATCAATTTAATAAAAATAAACCTACATTTTTTTCAATTTAATAAACACAAATGTAACAGACGAATCTTGAAAAATCGTGTGAATCAAAGTCAAAGTCAAAGTGATTTATTCTTCAATTTAGGCATATTACATGCACCTATGAATGTCGATAAACTACCACCGGTTCGGAAAGTAAACCTCTGCCTCGAGAAGAACCGGCGTAAAAAACTCGGCGAGGTGTCATTTTTTCAAAACAGTATACAATATATCATATCAGTATCAGAGTATTATAAAATTTTAAAATTACATTGCTACAGTAGAAAGCCTATTTATTTTACGACAGATTTCTAGTGCAGGATTTTATCGCTGCCAAATATCCCTATCCATGATGTAGTCGTTTATCTTATAATATGCTTTTGAAATAAGTGTCCGTTTTACGACAGATTTGAATTTAGAGTCAGTAAGTTCGGTAATGTGTTTTGGAATTTTATTGTAGAATTTTATACAATTTCCCAAGAACGACTTTTTCGCTTTTACGCTTATGAATTTTGGTGGATATAGACAACTTTTTTAACTCGTGAGTCACGTTCTTTCCACTTTCCACCACTGTACAGTCAGTTGACGATTGATTTACGTCATAATAATGGATTAACTATCATTTGATAATAAAATGAATCGGGAGGAATAGGCATTTTTTTAAAACATCTTTGGGAGGCTGCTGCTGGTCAACCCACCAACGGAGCCGCAGCTGACGTCCACGGGGCTTCATGATACAACATTCTTAACCTTCTCACAAGTTATGGCACGGGAGTAAGTGACTGACAAAAAAATGCACGTAGCTCGCGGTCTATCCGTTGTGCCGTCCTACGCTGCTCTATAACATAATGTATTGTTTCTAGGTATAGCAGAAGTACCGGAAGCGGAAATATCCAATGACCTCGGCGGAGCCATGCCTGTTGTCGGTGAGTGAACCAATCACCTTTTTGATTTCGTGCGGCATCATACAGTCAGCAGCAGAAGTAGCTAAGCACTTTAACATGCTCAGAATGATCTGCACAGAACCTTATTCTCTTGACATTAGAGTCCGTGTGCAGATCAATTTGAGCACTAGGCCCGCTTAGCTACTTCTGCTGCTGACTGTACAAATATTGGCCCACAACGGGAATCAAACCCAGGACCGTCAGCTTCGTAGATTTATTTATTTATTCAAACAATTTACACAGTATTACAGTGAGGCACCAAGGCACTGTGCAATGTGCAATTCACTACACAAAAGACACACAGAGATAAAGGGAGTAGACATACAATACAATTGACACATTGTGTGTGTCTTCGCGGCAGTGAAACGGTCGCTGTCTCAGCATTTAAATACTAACATAATCTTATAATAACAACAATCTTAACAACTAACTGAAGACGGACTTCCATCGCCTCACATAACCTCTTACATTCATCACATATCATCTTCCAACTACTTGAAAAAGTCGTTCTTGGGAAATTGTATAAAATTCTACAATAAAATTCCAAAACACATTACCGAACTTACTGACTCTAAATTCAAATCTGTCGTAAAACGGACACTTATTTCAAAAGCATATTATAAGATAAACGATTACATCATGGATAGGGATATTTGGCAGCGATAAAATCCTGCACCAGAAATCTGTCGTAAAATAAACTACTGTAGCAATGTAATTTAAAAAATTTATAATACTCTGATACTGAAATGATATATTGTATACTGTTTTGAAAAAATGACACCTCGATGAGTTTTTTACGCCGGTTCTTCTCGAGGCAGAGGTTTACTTTCCGAACCGGTGGTAGTTTATCGACATTCATAGGTGCATGTAATATGCCTAAATTGAAGAATAAATCACTTTGACTTTGACTTGCAAACATATCGCAGTCAGGTGCTGACTTGAGAAGCGCGTTTAGGTAATCTAAAGCGCGGACCAGTGGTGATTTCCTGTAGAACACAGTGCGCGCTTTTGGTACTGCCAGTAAGTCGTTATTTCGTGGTCTAAAATTAAACTTTAACTGAGACAGAGGGGGCACGAAAAGGCATACCAGTTGCGGGACCAGCAGGGGACAGTCTGAACCCCCGCGTAATATTCGGCACGCCCCAGTCACTAGTGCATAATTACGCCTTACTTCCAGGGAGTTAAAACCCAGGGTGCCAAGCAGAAACTTTGTAGGGTAAAGGAAGGTATAGTACCCATAGGTTTTTTTATATAAGAATCGCAAGAAAGTCTTGGATTTTCTCCAGAAGCAAGGCGTAAGTGACCTCGTGGGGGTTCCACACTACAGACGCTGCCTCCATTTTGCTCCTAATTAAAACGGTGTAAACTAGTTTAATGATATTTTTTTTCTTTGTTTTTTGTCTAATTTGTATTATTATTTACTATAGCCGTTTACGTATGATTCCACATTTTTTAGAGAAATCATCATCAATCATCAATCACAAAAACACAAATCATGAAATGTTTTGTTACTGGTACCCTTCGTGTTCACATAAACACACGTTTGACTATGTATTGTATTCGGTTTCCGCGAATATTAATTTAATAAAACGATTTCAAGGGATTTTAGTGTGGTCTACCCGTTTGACCACGAGTACTGAAAAGGGCTCGAAACGTCGGGATGGTTTTAGATTTATTTATTTCACAACATACTTAAAATTACACAGTCAATTTTTAGGAATTTATATTGTGATCGGCAGATACAAAACAATGTCATAATTATCATAATAATAAACAATACAAGAATTATGTCAACAAATTACAAAATGATTTATGGACTAAGATCACCTTTCGGGTCGTCAATAAACTAGAAATAAACTACATCAAACAATATTTATAGTACATTGTTTAACGAGGGGCGTAAGTGGAATATTGCTAACGTGAGTCTATCAAAATTTTGATGACTCGAGTTTGCAATATTCTTACGCCCGTGTTATACACAATGTTTTTCATCACATTTGCGAGGAAATCAATAGCTACAAAAGACAGAAAAATCTATGTTTCATACAGCCGCACCTATCAAAAATTGATAACTTCACTTCTAGATCAGTGCTAGTGGAGCGCGTAGCTTCAATATTTCAACCAATCACAGAGCAGTATACTTGCGGGGCGGGGCGGCTTGGCCAACTAGATTTGTTTTTTCAACTAATCACTGAGCAACCAGATTTGCTTAAGCGAGATAATAACAAATAATTGCAAAATTGAATAAAATAAAGCTGATTCCCGCCACGTAACTTTTTAAAGTTCTTGTGTTTAATTCACGAGTGATATGAGACCTAAGGCACTTCATACTGCCAAATCATTTAATATTTCGATACGTTGTTAAATAATAATCGATTTCTATTTTATCTGGTTTTATTAATTTAGTAATAGAAAACATGGATGTGAAATTTACGAAGTTTTATTGTGCGTGTGGCTGTTAGGCCTGATTATCTTAGTCTTTTAAAAAGAAATACTTAATGCACAAGACCATAAAAGTGGCATTTTGTGCAGCTTACATCCAGCACAAAGGCGAACATTGCAAGCATGAGAAGTGAAATAGTTATTTACGATACAAGTGCAGAAAATAGGAAATTCGCAACGAGTGGCGATAAATTAAAACACGACCGAAGGGAGTGTTTTAAATCGACACGAGTTGCGAATACCTATTCGCACGTGTATCGTACAACGTTTTACAGTACATATGGTTCTTTAAAGTTTCAATATTTTTAATTAACAATTCTATTCTATTATATTGTACTTATGCTCTTTAATAATGGGTTTAAAGTGAAATTATTTTAAATTATGTTAAAATATTTTATGACATTCTTTGACATGAATCTAATTATGTGTTGTGACATTGCCATGCCCTACCGGGGCCCATATGAGACTCAATGTACCTAGTTATTAAGATCTGTACAAAACTATGGTTGCAATAAATGATAATGACTAATGACTAACATATGCACGGAAAGTGCTCATTTCCGCACTAGTGCGGGAAAGTAACACCATGTGTACTGTAAATCAAATTTACAATGCACTCTGAAAGTGCGCCTTTGTGTGGTTCAACATAAACACGGGAACTCGTGTATGCCCGCGCGGCGGGGCGGCGCGGGGCCGTGCGGGAATGGATTTCGGGACAATATTCCCACACACGTGCGAGAATGAGATTTCATGACAGTTATAATTTCACCTTTTATTTATATATTTTTATTTCCTTGCATGATGCATTGTAAAATGTTGTATGATACACGTACACTCCCTGACGGTCGTGTTTTTGGTCATCGTCGTTGTGCACTATTGTGCACTAGAGCATAATAAGTGGCGTTTTGTGCAGAAGTGAAAATGAAATTTTCAGAGGGCGGTGACTTCTACATAGCCGCGTACCCATACAACTCAGCGGAGCCCGGGGACCTGGTGTTCGAGGCCGGCGAGAGGATCGAGGTCATGCGCCGCGACGGGGACTGGTGGACCGGCCGTATTGCCAGCAGGTACAATAATAATTTATTTATTATTTTATTTATTTATTCATTCAAACAAATTACACAGTATTACAGTGAGGCACCAAGGCACTGTGAAATGCATACAATAATATTCTTTTCATCACACTTGCTCGTCAATGGCGTTATTACTTTCGAGCGTACAGAGCAGTTATAGCCGTTTTACCTCCCACGGGCTGTTAAGTTTAGTTTTAAAATATAGAACCCTCTGATTGGCTTAAGCAAATGTGATTGCTCTGTGATTGCTTGAAAGAAAAATCTAGTTGGCCAAGCCGCCCCGCCCCGCAAGAATACTGCTCTGTGATTGGTTGAAATATTGATGCTGCGCGCTCCACTAGCACTGGTCTGGAAGTGAAGTTGTCAATTTTTGATTGGTGCGGCTGTATGAAACTTAGATTTTTCTGTCTTTTGTAGTTATTTATATCCTCGAAAATGTGATGAAAAACATTGTGTATAACACGGGCGTAAAAATATTGCAAACTCGAGTCATCAAATTCTGATAGACTCTCGTTAACAATATTCCACTTACGCCCATCGTTAAACAATGTACTATTATCTACACACATATTATACACCCGCTAAAATGCGTTCAGAAACTGGCAGTAATGACCAGCATTATATCAATAAGATTTATAAAAATAATTACCTTGTCTCTGGCCGTAGGTAATTTTGTACGTATTTTCATTAATATATCGATATTGATAAAGTAATGACTTTCAAATTCCGAAGTGTGGCCCAGAGGTTAGAGTCTTCGATACTGTTCGATGGAGATCTAGTTGGTCATGATTTGAAATCTAGTCGGCCATGGCGGTGTAATGGCGGTTATTCTAATGGTCCCCGAACACATCATTGCGGATTTATGATATGTGTGTGTGTGTCTTACTGCTATTATTCTTCTACGGTTCTGAATATTCATTATCATCATCATCATAACATCAGCCAAAAGATGTCCACTGCTGGACATAGGCCTCCCCCAAAGAGTGCCAAAGTGATCGGTTCTGCGCCACCCGCATCCAGCAGACTCCCGCGACCTTTACCAGGTCATCAGTCCACCTATTAGTTACTTATTTGTATTAACTAATTGTTTTGTTTTTTAAGCGGGTCAAATGAATAACAAGAATACAATTTTTTATTGGTGGTCGTGCTGACTTTTCTAAGGAAAAATAAATAAATTTGTATATTGCATTATGCATTATGTGGTCTAAAAAGCCTCAAACATCCTCCCCTATAATCTTATCGAGAATACACTGTATTTATTTAAATACAGTGTATTCGAATGTTATGTTTTTTTAATATATATTTATATTTAAAAAAAACATAACATTCGTCAGCAATAATTTGTCATTTCCGTCCATCCAGAACCGGCATATTCCCCTCCAACTACGTAACCAAGGACGCGACGACGAGCTCGGAGCCGATCGCGGCCATCCCCGAGGCGGCCGAGCCCGAGCCCGAGCCCGAGCCCGAGCCCGAGCCCGAGCCCGAGCCGGCGCCCGCGCCGCAGCCCGCGCCGCCCGCCATGCCTGTTGAACCTGTGCAGGTAAACACTCGTTGTAGAAAGAAAGAAAGAAAGAAAAAAAGAAGACATTTATATTACATCTGCTATCCTGAAACTACACAAGAACCCAGTTTATAATCCACATACTGCGGCACAACGCAAACGTAGAAGACAAACAGAAGTGGCACCTGGAGCCGTAGCATGGTTGGCCTTATCACGCGACAAGTGACAAGATAGCAGCGTCGTCTCGTTCTATCGAACGGTGTCAGCCAGTGACGAACGCTCTATCCTGAAGAATATCTGCTGATAGGCCAGGGAAGCCCAGGATACGAGGAGATCACAAAAACACGTCCGTTCCATATAGCATTTAATTAAGCGACGACTGTATGAAAAGCTACCCTCAAAGATGCAATTCATAAGTCTACCCACATACGTTACACGTTATCACTTATCGCGTGACAAGGCCAACCATGCTACGGGGCCTGTTCCCTCATTCATATATGCGAGAAGACAATACCATCTGCAATCTCCATATATGTATAATCTTATTAATAAAAAAATAAATATTTTCACTTTAAATCAGTATGACTGTAAAAAAGTTCTTATAGAATGGATTACCGAACTGACCTACAACGAAACCGAACAACTCCTGTTCTCTAGTAACTAAGCATTGTTAAAAAGTAATAAAATAACCATGCGATAACTTCTGAAACCACACACGCACATACACACACACTCAACACGCACACACACACTAGCTTGAATAATGTTACTTACCTATTTAGCATGACTGCATTTGTAAGAAACCTTCTATTTTTGGAAGAGCGGAATCTCCTGATACAGGTACTCGAATACCTACTAGGAGGTTTCAACCTTTGTACATGTATAAACTCCGCAGCTATATGAATAAAGTTTTTTTTATTATTATTTATTCACTACACAAAAGACACACAGATATAAAGGGAGTAGACATATAATGGGTCGTTCTTCTTTTCGACCGACAATAGCCTGTCCCTCGTCTTATTACGGCATCTCATTTGAGTAATGATGTTTACGGTTTTATAATGTTCGAATGAACGTCCATATTATTTTATTCATTAGTGATGTTTAATATTTCCCTTTCTCTAACTAGCATTTTTTTTAATGTTTTTTTTTTCGTAGAATGCCGTGACAGAGTGGTAAACCAAAATGTTGTCCCCACTGAAAGAGTCCACTTTGTCACATGTTTTTTTTTAGAAACCAACCGTAAATAAATATTTATATTGGCCAGAAAGGAAACTTTAATTAGTTGTAATGAAGAAACCTATGCATTTTTTTTAAATCGCACTTCAAAACCACAATTTTCGATAGTTCAAAAACCAAAAAAACAGAAAAACCTCGGATCATTGTCGGTAAAAAAGAAGAACGACCCTAATACAATTGACACATTGTGTGTGTCTTCGCGGCAGTGAAACGGTCGCTGTCTCTGCATTGTGCCGAGGTGTCAGACAGACACCTACAGCGCTGGTTTTCAGACAGCACCGTAAGTGACCCACGGAACGCAACACAGCACATTAGATAGTAGAAACATAATAAATAAATAATTAATGTAATAAATCTCTTTTTTTTTAATTATAAAACAGTAGCACAACGGGATGAAAAATACAAAGCATAAAACGCGACACGGTTATGTGTATGTACCTTATATATCAGAATAGGACATAGGCTATCATTTATGTCAAATTTTATCCCTTTCAGGGACGAAAAAGGGGATGAAACTTTGTATAGTGACCAAATATTTTTGCTCGTTGCGTTTGGCGCTGCGTCTCAAAATCTATGGGAAAACGAAAATCCGACTCGCACTTGACCAAAATTCTAATTGATATTATTTAATAGGCTATAATTCGGGATTTTTTTAACTAGTTCTACGCGGACGAAGTCGCGGGCAGAAGCTAGTATTATAAATGCGAGAGTATGTCTGTCTGTCTGTTACCTCTTCACGTTTAAGCCCCTGAACCGATTTAGATGAAAGGATGAAATAGGACAGTTTTTAACCCGGAAACCATCTCTTAAGTTGGTGAATGGGGGTGAATGTTTGTATGGAGCTACGATATAAACGAGTGCCACGTGGACGAAGTCGCGGGCAGAAGCCAGTTTAAATTCAAATTTCTTTACTTCGGATAAGTATCCATATCGTTAGTTACACATTAATAAATTAAATATAAAATTAAATAAAAAGTTCATAACAATTTTTTTGACACAAAATAAAAAGCTCAAAAACCCGGTGTGACACAGATCACGGCTATTTTACAAGCTTTTATTTATTACGAAAACAATATTCCTTCGCTATTCCGCTAAAAAACGTGCAGGTCGATCAGCGGAGATCAAATGCAACTATTTGCGTATAAACATGCAAATAATTACAGCAAACCACCACCAATAATGAAAAAACCTCGACACGTGTTTCGCCTCTCTACGAGGCATCATCAGGAGATGCTGGCAGGAGATGTTGCTTGCGCCACCTCGACCTTGTCGTTTTTTAGCGGAATAGCAAAGGAATATTGTTTTCATAATATATCATGAATTTCCGCAAAGTAACGCCTGATTCAATAAATTATTTAAAAGCTTTTATTTACTTTCACCTGACCGTTGTCTGTAATCAAATCTTGCAAGTTAAAATTGATCCACTTCCCGGTTTCCGATTGAGCTGAAATTTTGCATACGTCTGTAAAACGCGTGACAATGAAATATTATGATGACATGGTGCTGATCTGATGATGGAGCTGGAAGGTGGCCATAGGAACTTCGCAATGCAACCACACAACCTCATCGAGTTTGGGCTCGTTAGAATCGTCTCAATGAGTAGTTGATGATGGTATACAGAAAAGTACAGTCGGCAATAAAAGCTTGTACCAAAAATGAGATTTTTGACAGAAACTTGTTATATATCTTACTCATCATCATTGGCCTTTAGCATCTATAAAAGATGATTTAAGCAGCGTCCATTAAAGTGCGGCACTTGCGTACGTGGCTTGTCAGGCCAATACGAGAGCGACAGTGACGCCCGCATATATGACATGTAAATGTCATGCACTGCGCTGTTGGAGGCGCAGCAGCGCGCTGGTGTCTTAATGCTCGTTTGTGGGACAAGAGGTCAAACCAGGCGATATCGTGTAGTGTCACGCCTTCATACAGTGTCTTTCTCCAAAGGTCTCGGTCCTGGGATTGCTTTTCCCAGCTCATGGAGTCGATCTTGACGGACAGCATGTCTCGTTTTGCGCTGTCCTTAAAGCGTAACATAGGGCGCCCCACCGGTCGCTTAGCGTAAGCTACTTCACTCAGGAGAGTTTTACGCGGCAAACGAGAGGGCTCCATCCTTTGCACGTGCCCGATATCGTATATCTTACTACCATGGACGTAATTAGGTTATTACGTCCATGCTTACTACTGTCCTGATCTGTGCCACTCAGTGACAAAGGATGTGACAGTTGTACCTATCCGCTATCACCTTCAAAATGCTGTTTTGACTCCTTTCGGTCCTCCATCAATGATGCAATTTATTTAACTGACATTTTTGTGTGTGTTTGTTACGCGATAACTCGGTAATTTATGAACCGATTTGAAAAATTCTATCTTTGTTTGAAAGCATATACTTCCAGATTGGTCCCGTTGTCACCAAAATCCAGTTCTGATGATGGGATCTTGGAGAAATCGAGGGAGCTCTTCAAATTTTATAGGCAAACTTGAAGCAATTTGGCTACTGACTTGAAGTCGGTTAAAACTTTGTCGGTTATAAGTTTAACGTGTCGGTGTGTCTGTGTATCTGTCTGTGGTATCGTAGCTCCCAAACGGATGGACCAATTTGAATGCGGTTTTTTTTGTGTCATAGATAATTTTATCCCGAGTATTCTTAGCCATGTTTCATCAAAATCGGTTCAGTCGTTTTTGAGATATTGTCAAAGTAAATTATTGCATTTTGGAATATTCCAAATTTTTGGCTGTGGTATCGTAGTTGCCAAACGGATGGACCGATTTGAATGCGGTTTTTTTTGTGTCATAGATAATTTTAACCCGAGTGTTCTTAGCCATGTTTCATCAAAATCGGTTCAGTCGTTTTTGAGATATTGTCAAAGTAAATTATTGCATTTTGGAATATTCCAAATTTTCCAGGAGCAGAAGTCGTCGACCCCCATATCCTCGGAGGTGGCCGCCATCACGGACGGCGCGGGGGCGGGGGCGGCGGGGGCGGGGGCGCCGCGGCCCGCGTCGGCGGCGCGCCGGGACTCGGGCCGGGACTCCGCCACCGGACGCAGGAAGAATGAAATCGCGCAGGCCATAGCGGCATATACTGCCACCAGGTGAGTTAGAACCACTAGCATCAGTACCCAGCATTTTTTAACGTGTGGGGCAATAGTACATTATTGCCGTGGCCGGGAAGGAGGCATTTGTATCATATAAATTAAAATGAATAATTAAGTAGGTAGCAATAAGTTAGTAAATGAAATAATATAACATTGTACGCGATTTGGTGACTGCACTGTAAGCTACTATGTAAAAATTGAATAAATAAATAAATAAATAAATAAATAAATTGCAGGCTGAGTATTTGTTTAAATGGACGAGCTTGCGGGTCCGTTTAATTATAATACGAAGCCTGCAATTGCCATTCCGGCTGAGGCTAATATAGTGCTTTTCTCAAAAATGGGGGAATAATAAACTTTAAATATCGTAGCACAACGTGAAAATGTTAATGATTTCCCGCCGTTTTTCTTTTTTAACCGAATCGCAAGTGTATTTTTCCACCGATAAACGCAAACTATTTGAGACACGTAGAAAAACGTCGCGTTTGCAACAGAAAAATACTAGTTGAATTGGCTGATTACGACCTGTAGCGTCTTTTATATGCCGGTTTCAACTTTTTTAAAAGTTTGGTACTCGACAAATAAAGGAATTTATATGTAACATTCCAGGCGGCCTGCAATGTTTTTTATTTTTTAATTTTGATCCGACCTGAAACTATACACTTTACCTTCCAATATGTAGCGACTAATGTACACTTTGCGGGCCATTTTGGAGAAAAAGGTTTTTTTGACGTGATAACGTCTTATGAATCAATGAACGCCGGCTGCACGTACGAAAAAGTGTGACTCATTGTCCCGTTCCGAACGCCGGCTGCGCGCATGAAATATCAACGCACAGTCCAAACCGCTGGTTTTAGACATTCCAAATTTGACACGTAGGTTCCTTATAAGGCCTAGGGGTGCACTAAGTAGGATTTTTCAAAATTCACCCTCTAAGGATCTGAAATGGGGGTCCAAAGTTTGTGTGGGGTATAATATTAGTTTATGTGCCTGTACATAATGAGAGGCCTTAAACCACTGGTTTTATAGAATCACACGAGTGTTTTAAGGCCTAATTCGGGAACCATTAGAATAACTGCCATTGCACCGCCATGGCCGACTAGATTTCAAATCGTGACCAATTAGATGTCCATAACAAAATCTAGTTGGTCATGATTTGCTCTGACCTCTGGGCCACGCTTCGAAATTTGAAAGTCATTACTTTAAAACAATATCGATATCTTAATGAAAATACGTACAAAATAACCTACGGCCAGAGACAAGTAATATATTTTTGTAAATCTTATTGATATAATGCTGGTCATTATCAAAGCCCGGATGGCGGGAGAAATTATGTGTTGAGGTCTCAATAATGTGAGGGCACACATTGTATAAGTCGATAAAAAGCACGATGTAATGGACCACCGTTACGAAATTCAGAAAAATTATAGGTTGTTGTAAACAAAATTAAAATGAGCTGTTTGTATTTTTTTTTAAATTTTATATAATTTTCGTAATAAACAATTAGTATTTTTATGTAAAATCCATTTCAGCCAACTAAAGCATTTGATCAATAGATTTCTGATTCAAAAATTGTTCGTATGGATGTGGATAGAATAGTCGATATTTAATTAAGCACTAGTGAAAAGTGCATTTTTGCTCCCGTCAATCGGGCTTTGGTCATTACTGCCAGTTTCTGAACGCATTTTAGCGGGTTTATGGTATATGTGTAGATAAATACATGAAGTGGTGTATTCCAGCGCGGAACAGCTGTCCCTGACGAAGGGCCAGCTGCTGGTGGTCCGCAAGAAGGCGGACACGGGCTGGTGGGAGGGCGAGCTGCAGGCCAAGGGCCGCAACAGGCAGCTCGGCTGGTTCCCGGCCAGCTACGTCAAGGTAACACAATACATGAAGTGGTGTATTCCAGCGCGGAACAGCTGTCCCTGACGAAGGGCCAGCTGCTGGTGGTCCGCAAGAAGGCGGACACGGGCTGGTGGGAGGGCGAGCTGCAGGCCAAGGGCCGCAACAGGCAGCTCGGCTGGTTCCCGGCCAGCTACGTCAAGGTAACACAATACATGAAGTGGTGTATTCCAGCGCGGAACAGCTGTCCCTGACGAAGGGCCAGCTGCTGGTGGTCCGCAAGAAGGCGGACACGGGCTGGTGGGAGGGCGAGCTGCAGGCCAAGGGCCGCAACAGGCAGCTCGGCTGGTTCCCGGCCAGCTACGTCAAGGTAACACAATACATGAAGTGGTGTATTCCAGCGCGGAACAGCTGTCCCTGATGAAGGGCCAGCTGCTGGTGGTCCGCAAGAAGGCGGACACGGGCTGGTGGGAGGGCGAGCTGCAGGCCAAGGGCCGCAACAGGCAGCTCGGCTGGTTCCCGGCCAGCTACGTCAAGGTAACACAATACATGAAGTGGTGTATTCCAGCGCGGAACAGCTGTCCCTGATGAAGGGCCAGCTGCTGGTGGTCCGCAAGAAGGCGGACACGGGCTGGTGGGAGGGCGAGCTGCAGGCCAAGGGCCGCAACAGGCAGCTCGGCTGGTTCCCGGCCAGCTACGTCAAGGTAACACAATACATGAAGTGGTGTATTCCAGCGCGGAACAGCTGTCCCTGACGAAGGGCCAGCTGCTGGTGGTCCGCAAGAAAGCGGACACGAGCTGGTGATACGATCACGCAGAGATACTCCTAGCATAGCCCTCTCCATTGCCCTTTGGGTGACTTTGAGCCTTCGTATGAAGTCCATAGTAAGAGAAAGAGACCACGTTTCAGTGCCATATGTCATCACTGGCAACATACACTCAAAGACTCTCGTCTTGAGACACTGCGGAATATTGGACGAAAAGATGTGCCGGAGCTTCCCGAACGCTGCCCAGCCTAGAGTCGAATTCGACGATTGACCTCTTTCTCGACATACTCAATTTTTTTTTTTATTAATATGTAAAATCATCTTCCTCCAGCTCTTGCAGTCCTCGGGCCGCACGTCGGGCCGCACGACGCCGGTGCTCTCCAAAATGGACACCATGCCAGCGGAGACGGTCATCGATAAGGTATGAAAACACTATTCGATACATGGACTATACTTTATCTTATCTTATCTTATCTAGTTGAGGGCCCTTTCGGATACACTTCGACCCATTGGGATCTTTTGTGCATTTGCCCTCCCCTTTATAGCTACTCCCAAGCTCGCTCCATCATTTCCACAAAGCGACTGTACTTTACTTCGCTTAGGCTTGTGACCTAAGATTTTTTATGATGCCATTTGAACCAGTTTTTGGAGAGGAACACATTTGTGTATGGGAGCAACTACAATTAAAAAACGTAAATACCCAAAAAAAAATGTTAAAGACGGACCTCGCTGGTGGCAGCCAAACGCTTCATACTGATTGACTCAAAAGAACTGATCATTGTAGGGAAAATCAAGTAAATTGCTGTTTCGGTCGCGAAATACTGCGTTTAGGTCCATAGTTGTAATACAATTTTGTTTCTATAAAAGCGTAAGGATTCTATTGGTAGCTTTAAATTTAATCTTGGACAATAAAAAATTGCATATTTTTTCTAAACTTTATAGGTCCATATCTTTTTATGATATTAATTATATTTTTTAATTTATACTTTATTGCAATAATTTGATGGTTTACTATCAATTTTAACATGAGTCATCATGCCTATTAATAATTGGGTACTTTCCTGGGTAAAAAACATATAATTCTATTTACTCTGTCAGTTAGATTATAATATCAATAACCCTCCTTCGGCAGTCGGGTAAAAAATATTGGATACGTATTTTTTTTTTAGTCAATAAAAAAAATTAAGATATAGCCCGTTAAAGTTTCGCGTGACGTCACATTATGCTAAATACAAATACAAATGTTTATTTCAGGCTTTGCCCATAGGAGTGTATACAATACAAAAACTAAAAAGTGTACCATAATGTGACGTCACGCGGAACTATGACAGGCTATATGTTCATCATTTTTTGTTGAATTGACAAACAAAAAAATATGTATCCAATATTTTTTGACAGACAATTTTTTTTTAGGAAAGAAGCCAATTGCATAAAATATAAAGCTTCACAGTCTAGTCTTTATCTGTATTAAAGAGGAAAAGTCTGCGAGATTGTAGCTTTATAATATTAGTTTGTTTGTAATGGGTAATCTCCGGAACCGCATTTCCAATTTTTAAAAAAATCACCTGCGTGTAGAATGGACTTTCTGGATGGTTGTAGGCTGTATTTTGTCCCGTGGGTTCGCCTGCGTTCTTTGCAATACGCGGGCGAAGCCCTACTAATATTATAAACGTGAAAGTTTGGATGTATGGATGGATGTACGTTCCACTTAATCTCAAAAACTACTGGACGAATTTATATGAAACTTTCCAGTTATGTACCTTATATATCAGAATAGGACATAGGCTATAATTTATGTCAAATTTCATCCGTTTTAGGGATGAAAAAGGGGTTGAATCTTTGTATGGAGACCAAATTGCTCGTTGCCTTCATCAGGCGCTGGGTCTCAAAATGTATGGGAAAGGAAAACTACAATCCGACTCGCACTTAACCAAAATTCTTATTGTTATTCAAGGACCAGAATTCTTCATAGCAAAAATCAAACTGTCAGATGGTTTGACCAAAGTGTTTTATCGACTATCGATAAATAAATGTCACTTAATGACACATCGTCAAAGTAATGAAATCAGGCTTTTGGATAGATACAAAGCATAATGGTAAGGAATAAAACAGAAAATATTTTTATCAACCATTTTAGTAAAACGGCACGGAAATTACTTATGACAATAAAGCGACGTAAATGGCATATGTGACGTGGGCATGATTTATTTTAATATCGAGATGCAGGTTGCTTATCAAAGAGGTCAAATGTTACAGAACAATCGTATAAGTCGATATGTGATAATATTCCGTAACATCGATAAGTGGAATTGTCGATAAAACAATTTGGTCATTCCCTCTGACTGTTTGATTTTTGCTATGACGAATTCCGGTCCTTGGTGATATTATTTAATAGGCTATAATTTTTAGGATAGTTTTCATCCCGGGTCCACGCAGACCAGGGTTGATAAAAATCATGATTATTATAAAAAAATCATAATAATCCGATTAATTTGATTTAAATCGGATTTATTTGATTAAAATCAGATTTTTTTGATTTTTTCATTTTCTTGTCTTTTTGAAAAGCGAAATGCGTCTCGTGTTTTAGTTTCGGGGAATCCTGGAACCGTTTCGGTACCATGCGTCACGTACTATAGTTTCGGGGTTTCCCCGAAACTGTTACGCTATGACTCGCTTGCACGTGTGTGCGTGTCGTAGTGGTCCGGGGAATTCCCTAAACAATTTTGGCCCGATTTGGTTGTAGTGTAATAAAAATTTAATGATTTAAATCAATTATTTTTTTGAAAAAATCCCTTGATTAAAATCAAGATTTAAATCAAGTGATTTAAATCATATCAACCCTGACGCAGACGAAGTCGCGGGCGGACGCCAGTTGAGTATATGTTTGTTTTTACAGGTGATGGCGCTGTACCCTTACGTGGCACAAAATGCTGACGAGCTGAGTTTCGAGAAAGATGACATCATCGGTGTCACAGACCGGAGCCAGGACCCTGCGTGGTGGCAAGGTGATCTATCTGTATCCTTGGTATCCACTTGCTATTGACGGCCGGTTAGCCCAGTGCAGGGGTCGGCAAACCGCGGCTCGCGAGCCGCATGCGGCTCGTTGAAGGGTCATTTGCGGCTCTTCGAGGACCCCTCATAAAGATGGGTTCAGGGAAATGTGAGATCGAACATTGGCTCTTTGGTTAGAAAGTTTGCCGACCCCTGGCCTAGTGGGTAGTGACGCTGCCTACGAAGCTGAAGGTCCTGGGTTCGAATCCCGGTAGGTATTTAATTATTACAAAATAAATAATAATTAATAATGAAGCGTAATCTAAGTTTCTGTAGTTGCCCATCAACACAATTGCCTACACCAACACAGCTCCGTTACGTGTAACTGTGACAAAATAGAAGTGGTTAAGGAACACATGTATCTCGGACTTATAATAGATCACAGGCTCAACTGGGGACCTCATGTGAACTACGTGTGCGACAAGCTGAGAGCTATCTTCAGTAGATTGTCAATCCTTAAGTATAAAATACCGTACAAAACCCTACGTCTGCTATACCTAGCCCTCGCTGACTCTGTGATCGGCTACGCCATAGGTACCTATGGTAGAACCTTTAAGACTTATATAGAAAAAATATACAACCTACAAATTAGAATACTAAAAACTATTGTCCCAAAAAATATTAAAAAGCGTTATGTAACCGACTATACACAACTATTTAAATATTGTAAACTACTTCCTGTACAAAAAAAGATGAAACTTGCTGTCCTAATTGAAGAATATCACAATGTTGCAAAACTCAAAGTTAAGAAAAGATGTAGTAGATTAAGAAAACTATCATCCCAAAGTCAATTTTGTCTACCTAAATATAATAACATATATGGTGCTCGAAAACACTCACACTTACTGCCTAAAATATTAAATGAATTACCTGAACATGTACAAAACTTATATGTAAAAGGCTGTAAAATAAGAAAAACTCTAAAGAGGCACTTTTTAAAATGTCAAAATTTAAACTATATTCTGTAAATTGTAAAATAAGTTGTATAACTACCTTAAATTAGCTAATATTACAGATCAGTAGTCAAGAACTCCCCATCGGCAAACAAACCTACTAAAGGTTTTGCCAAGATGGGCATTGTAATGAATTGTAATATGTATTTTCTTTTTGTATTAATCAATAAATTTAAAAAAAAAAAAAAAAAAAAAAGTACTTTTTTTTTCTATACAATACAATACAATACAAATACTCTTTTCATCACACTTGCTCGAAAATGGTGTTATTATACGCAAGCGTACTGAGCTGTAATGGGCTATATTACGCCCATGGGCGTTATGGTTTTTTTTTTTAATAATAGAACCCTCTGATTGGCTTAAGCAAATCTGGTTGCTGTGTGATTGGTTGAATAAAAAAATCTAGTTGGTCACGACGCCCCGCCCCGCAAGAATACTGCTCTGTGATTGGTTGAAATATTGAACTGCGCGCTCTACTAGCACTGATCTGGAAGTGAAGTTGTCAATTTTTGATTGGTGCTGCTGTATGAAACATACATTTTTCTGTCTTTTGTTGTTATTTATTTCCTCGCAAATGTGATGAAAAACATTGTGTATAACACGGGCGTAAGAATATTGCAAACTCGAGTCATCAAAAGCCCTCCGCCTTCGGCGTCGGGCTTCTGATACACTCTCGTTAGCAATATTCCACTTACGGCCCTCGTTAAACAATGTACTATTATTGCACACCTGACACAAACAAAGCAGTTACAGAGAGAAACAATACAATAACATGTAGGTAGAGGTAGACAACAGGCGGTCTTATCGCTGAAGAGCGATCTCTTCCAGACAACCTTTGGGTATCGGAGAAAGGGTTAAAACTAGATTATGCATTAGGTGGTGCAGAGATTATTATTAATCAAAAATCAAGAAATTATAAAAATAAACGTACATAAATACCTCTATATATAAACATACATACACAGTCATACATATATACAAATAACACAAACACAAATATAATGATACATAAACAGTCAGCCAAAAAATACAATCAGGGTTAGGGGAGAGACAAATAATGTTCTTTAAGAAGGGATTTGAGGTTGCCGATAGATTTTGCTTGTCTTTTCTATTATATATATCGTCGTCTAGTAACCATAACACGAGCCTTATTGAGCTTACTATGGGACTAGTTCGATTTTGTGTAAGATTGTTCACTAATATTTATTATTTATTTATGTATTATACTCCGTGATGTTTTCCTGCAAATCGATAAGTCTTTAATTTTTTCAAATAAAATTAACATCTTTATTTGATTCAGTCATTAATAATACAATTACAATTTATTAACATTAAAAACCAACAATACAATTAATAATTAACAATTAAATACTTATACAACCTAAGCTTAGTCAAAAAGGCCCCCGCGAGTTGCTCCGGGCGCAAAGGTGCCCGTCACACTTGCAGCGTTACCACGTTGGACCTTTGCACCAGATATCGATAAGTTATATTTAAAGATAATAACGGTTTTTTTTTTCAGGTGAACTTCGCGGTATGACCGGTCTGTTCCCGAGCAACTACGTCACGAAACTAGTAAACTAAGGCACTTTACCAATAAAATAACCTAACCGACCATAGTTTTAGTCTCAGGATTAGACAAAACATATTTTACACTCACATGCAGTCTTAAAACTTCACTTAAAGCACTAAAATTTTACTTTAGAATCTTTCGCTTCACTCAGGACTCAATATACCGTCCTCGCCGTAAATATATCATTCCGCTCCCTTGAGACTCAATCTACTGTTGAAAATAGATGAGTAGTTCCAGAGATTATCCCTACATACAAACTCACAGCCTCACAGACTTCTTATTTATGATATTAGTATAGATGACACACTATGGTTGGGAAAAAAATAATCGAATACATATATCCAATATCGGCAACCTAGGAAGCCATTTTATAACCTCCACTATGGTAAAATAGCACTATCTTGTTTCTAGTAATGTTAAAGTTTAAGAGTAAACTAATATCAAAATGCCTATGTATCTGGATATTTTAAATCAAGGGTCTTCAATGTGGCCCGCAGTGGTTCCTTCTGCGGCCGTCCAACAGCTTTCGGATCGGCGTGATTTTTTGTGTAAGGATATGTGGCCCAATTTTGACCTAATAAAAAAATCGTTATAAATACCTATGATGCGGCCCGCAATGCAAAAACAAAATCATTCTTGGCCCTTGGTTCGTAAAAGGTTGAGGACCGTTGCTTTAAATCATTGGGTCAATCAACTTATTCGTGTTATTCTGTCTCTGTGAGCCAGGAGACAACAGTGAGTTTCTTAGAAAAAATACTATTAGACTCCTGTCATGTGAAAGATGCCCCACCATGGAACGGGTTTACCAAATGTAACAAAATCATAGTTTTAAAGAGTGACCCAGGAGACGTAACTATGGCAACGAGCAACAAAAAATAGTTGATTGGTCCAATTAAACACAAGTCGTAATAAAGTCGTAAAATAATTAACAATGTAGAAAAGTTGAAATACATATTCATTTCAAAGGTCAATATCTCAAAATCGTCTGAAACGATATTGTTGAAACGTAGCTAAGAACCGTCTCGATCAGGTCAGTTTTCGGGCGAAAAAAACGCATTAAAATCGGTCCATTCGTTTAGGAGCTACGCTGCCACTGACAGACACACAGATTCACAGACCCCCTTTTTGCGTCGGGCGTTATAGCCGAGGCAAAATACGGTTTCGAAAAACATTAATTTATAATAGCGTTTTTTTTGTTTATTTCATTTTAAAACATTATTCTGAGATGCTTTATTCAAGAATCCACCAAACTTTCCACCCGGAAGTAATTATATAGATATAAATTAAACATTCATTGTCTTTTTTATTTTATTTATATTGAATATTGTAAAGCAAATGTAAATGAACCTAAATAAAGATAAAAAAAAAATTAATATTTATCCGGACTTTTTAGGAGCTAATTGAATATTGATTTTTTTGATGTCTGATTTTTTGGTGGATTTTGCCTCTAGGTAACATAATTTAATTGATAATATATCCGTTACATTAAAAAAATTAGCTATTATAAATTATTTCCAAATATGTCATTTTTTCCAAATATGTCATACAAGTTGTCAGTTCATTGCCTGGACTAGTTAATAAAACACTACCGACACATCCCGACGGACACCATTCGATTTTTAAAAAAATCGCCCTCGAATCAGGTCATCGGTTTGGGTGCCACGATGCTACAGACAGACGTACAGACACTTTTATCACCCGTGGTTTGCGACGTGGGCAAATAAACATCTGTCAGATTTAACCTGTTAATAATTTATTATAAAAACAACGTTTTAACGACGTCTTCGAGTAATCGGGGAACATGCATAAAAAATAAAACATTCCGACGAATTGCGAACCTCCTTTTTTTTAAGTCGGGAAGTAAATATTTGAAACTTTGTTATTTGAGAAGTCTGCACTTAATTAAGTAAAGAAATATATAAACACGAGTTGATACTAAAAATGCTTTTAACAAATGTTCATTCCAGTTGTTTATCCTTAAAATTGTTTATTAGGTAAATAGTGTATTACGTCCCACCTGGACGTAAAGTTCGATTACCGCCCGCTCCGCGCGCGAAAAGTCGCACTTCCTGTCCAGGGGGAGACGTAACCATTTAGTACTAACCAAGGTCGGTAATAAAGAAAGCCTCAGATCGCACATTTTTCGCAGTCGCCTACAGCTCGGACGTCAAATACTTGTGATGTGATCTGAGTCAATTTTTGTTTTACCGTCCTAGGTTAGTAATGTATCATTATTATGAAAGACACTTTCTTGGATACCCCATAGTTGCTTGGGGCATATTCATTTTATATTTAAACTTTTGTTGATTCAAATTATATAAAAGTTGAATAGCTAAATGTTGATTGATCGAATATTATGCACTTCTGTTCCAGTACAATATACCGCCAATTTTGTAAGGTTTAGTTGCCATTTTTCGAATTTATTTTATTGTATACTATAAATAACAACCATGTATCGAGTAGTTTGTTCGTAGATAATAAATGTTATTGCTTTATATTTGTGTTTTATTCCATCCTGTAGAATCTGTAGAGAAACAAACATAACTACAACTTAAAAAAGTTGAAAAACCCCCGATTTTTTCATTTCAAAGTTCAATATCTCAAAAACGGCTGATCCGATTTTGATGAAACATGGTTAAGGACACTCGGGTTAAAATAATCTATGACACAAAAATAAACCGCATTCAAATCGGTCCATCCGATTGGGAGCTACGATACCACAGACAAATACACAGACACTGCGTCGGGGGTTTAAAACAAGTGAAACCAAAAGATTTTTCAAAAAACCCAACTGCTATTTTCAAATTTCAACAGTGCAAGTAAAAAAAAATACCGGCCAATGTGAATCAAAATGGTACCAAACATATGTCCAATAACAAAGTACTTTGTGCATATGTCGTCAGCGCCTATATCGATATCGTGTACAGAACGCATGGACCTATGATACTCAGGACAAGCTATGGTAACAATAATACCACTTTTTTTAGGTATTTGCCACTGATTTAGTATGAAGTTGTGGCAAAAAAACCACTACCCGCCCAAATTAAGTACATGGATTACCCATCAGCTATTTTAAGACCAGTTCTTAATTTAGCTGCATAGAGTCTGTCTAATGAAAGCTGAACCTGGAAAAAAGCGGCAGATTCAAAAAAATCATGACAGGGTAACACAGGGTCACTCACACAGCCGCAATTTTCTTAGAGAAATTTCAATTTGATATACGACATGACACCTCAGATAGACACACATAGAGAAAAAGTGTTGCCAATCAAATAACTACTAGGTTCAACTTTCATTAGACAGGCTCTAGAAGCTTTTCCGTCCCTCATTGTGGCATCACGTATAGCTTGTCCTGAGTATCATTGGTCCATGACGGAGCGGCTACTATGAAACGCCTCGTTTGCTCGTTCGTGTATCTCTATCTTTGTGGCACTTGCTTATTCAAGTGACAGAAAGGGATTTATTGAGAGCATTGATTTAGTAATTATACGTCAATGATTGAGAGCTTTGACTTGATTTTCGTAGTAGCGCTGCAGATATCATGAACGAACTTAATATATATACAATAGACAGTGCTGCTAAATACCTCTCAGAATATGCAATTTTCGGTTCAGTAAAAATGCCCTAGTTTTCGAGATATTGGCATTTTTTGTAAAAATCGTTCAGTTTTTTGATGTACAAGATTTATTCAGATGCAGCCTATTAAGCTGTCCATATTCGACCGTTTATCATCAAAACCGTTGACAATGGTCGAATATAGCGATCAATAGCCTTATTTGAGCTCTGAAACCAATGATGTAATATAAAAAAGGTAGATATATACGAAATTCCGTGTTTAAAAATGGCCACCAAATCTGACAGCTAACGTTTCCATTGACAACTCGAAACTATGGCAAGTTGTGCCAATTGACTCAGTTTTAGTGTGCCATTTTTCGAGCGCGTGTAACCTATCTACCTCTTTTTTATATTACATCATTGTCTGAAACCCCTAAACCGTGTCAAAAACCTGATCTGGTGTAGCCATTCCACCGTTGCTCGTTAGAGTATTTTTACAAATCTTGCTACTTGGCTCACTTGACAATAATCTGTGCATTTGTAAATGTCTTGTAGAAAAGTAAAAAGCAATAATTAAAAAACGGTCGGATCTTTCCCTATTTATCATGGTTTTAGCAATTTTTCAACCTTAAATCATCTTAAATAAAGTCAAAATATTATTCAATAATGTTCTTTTTATCTTTTAATAGGTAAATAATCATAAACAGCTTAATAATATTTTAGTTTTAGTTCTATATTGATTGACCATAATTTTGTCGCATCCGCTGACAATATCGTTCTACTCAGAATATTGTAGAGAAAAATCCGAACGCTCTCCATATCGACTACTTCAAGCTGTCACTGTCAAACCATTGTTGATAATGTTGAGTTGATGGTAGATTTGTTGTATTGGTCATCAAGCCTGAATTTAAACATTTTCCAATGTTATTGTGTATAAAACTATCCATTTAGATGTAGTATTTAGGTATATTTATGAAGTAATTATGAATACGCTGAAGGTTGAGCTTGTTTCGGATAGTTTGTTGGCTTGTCGAATATGTCTGTCGTGGGACACAAAACTGTACAATATCAACGAGTGGCGACTAGATCAGATGTTCGCAGATGTTATAGGGACTTCGGTAAGTTGAATACAAGCCTACTATATTCTGAACCTTGGGTAAACCGCTTTTTCTAGACCTAGAGCAGTTCAACTGGTGACGTACCACCTTACGGAAGATTGCGACCGTAATAACAGTACTACTTGCTCTGTAGGTATGTGGTGTTGTGTGTGTGTTACTAGGTTCTTTTGTGAAAGATTCTCCCCAAATCCTCCTCGTCTTCGGGGGCTCCGGTGAGCTTACTTACTACCAGGAACACAAAACCTCATAACTACAGAGTAAGTGGTGTTATCATAGGTGCAGTCTTCTATACTTTCCTAATTGGAACACTCCAATTGTGAGCTAGATAACTTTCCGCTGTACCCAACCTTTCTCTGTAATTGCTAAAAGATTGAAGAGTTTTGGTAGCATACTGTGGGTGTAGATTCCATGGAGGTGCTATATTAAATATATTTTTCGAAGTCAAAGTCAATTATAAGTCAATAATAATAATTAATAAAAAATATGCAAAAATAAACCTGTATGGTTTATGATAAAATTAATTATGCTCTATTAGAGTACATATTTTTAGAGTTTGACTTTGAAAATAATTTTTAATGTATTGCAACTCCATGGATTCTAGAAGCCCAATATGCTACCAAAAGTCCCAAGCTACTCTAAACACAGTCAATCTTTTGCTTACATGGCGACTCCATCCCTTAGATCATATCATAGAGCACACTAACTACCTGCGCAGCTTCACCCTCGTACTGCAAAAAACGCAGACAAACCCGCGGGATACAATATAGCCTATAATAATACTTTTCCACTTTATAATATCAGTATAGATTACAGAAGGTCCACTGCCTGACCGTTGACTGGAGAAAACCAGAATTATGCCTTCCTTATTTAAGTTAAGGTTATCAATTCTATCATACGCGTCACCACTATTCCGTATAGTATTACACAGTACACCTGTCGAACCCCTCTGAAACCTCTGCGAATCACTAGTACCTAACATCTCAGATTAAAACTTATGTGGCGCATGCTAATTTTTTCAAGCATCAACCAATCGTTATCAAAGGGTACATATAGGTACTTAACAGTTTCAACTTTACTTTTATTTACTGAGTTTTTTTTAACAAAAAAAGCAATAAAAATTCGTGAATATTTCAGAGCATGGGGATAATATAATAATGCTCATTACCTAATCCTTCGAAGCTGATTGAAAATGCATTAGATTTCTTTTTTTATGTACCTACTGGTAGTTTATCGACATTCATAGGTACATGTAATATGCCTAAATTGAAGAATAAATCACTTTGACTTTACATCAAATTGCGACCGTTTCACTGCCGCGAAGACACACACAATGTGTCAATTGTATTGTATGTCTACTCCCTTTATCTCTGTGTGTCTTTTGTGTAGTGAATAAATGGCTTATTTCTTTCTTTTCTTTCTAAATTACCCTTGGTCCAATATGCCAAGTAAGTATGTGTTGATACTGTTGGTAGATTTCTACGCGGCTTTGAAATAAAGCCCTTCATGCAAAATGTTTTCGATTTTATCCTGTTCTGTGGGTCGATCACGTGACGCATTGTACGCGCGTCAGGTAGATCTAAATGTCACTTTTTATATGGAAAAATGACAGTGGGATCTACCTAACCGCGTTCAAAACGTTACGTGATTACCCTCCTGTACTGTTTTATTTGTTTACATGCGGGCCTTTGTGTATTTTTTTATATTAGTATAAATGTATTTTTTTTGAATTCTAGCTGTCAGCATGGGACGGGTTCCCCCAGCACTTGTGCGCGTTCTGCCGCGCGCAGCTCGCGAACGCGCACGCGCTGCGCACGCGCGGCCGCCGCGCGGAGCAGCTGCTGAAGAACGCACTAATGCATCAACACTATGTGAGTATCTGTACTATACCAGGGGCGGTTCACTCTTTGATTTTGTCGCGCCGCACAAAAACATGCCGGCCGGCCGCCTTTAGGCGGTCTATCAGTGTTATGATACGCACGCGTTCGCGCTTTGCATTGCAACGTTATTCCCCTCATAAAATAAATATGCCGCGTCGTCTATTTATATTGGTTGAAAATATATTTTTTTTACATTATGTTTATGTATGTAGGTAACCCAGAGTTGTGTCTTCGTCTTACATTTTGCATAAACAGACAGTTTTGATGTCATAACCTAAAGGCTATGTTGTAGGTAGTTCCACAAATGTATGTTTACCCGTTATTATTTTAATAAATCAGTTGCTATCCTAGCTCGGTGGTTTAACTTACTACATGGTGACAGCGGTGAAAATAAAATATTTCGGCATTTATTTTGCGAGTATTTGTGGTGAAATTGTGTCTTAGTCAGTGTGAAAACCAAGTTGCGGCTAGGATGGAACATGCGAGGCCGCCCCCCGAGCTCAACACCGACGGGAGCCCCGTCAGCCGGGCTGACGCGTGGCAGTGTTGGAAGATGCAATTCAATTTATTTCTTAAGGCATCCGGGGTGTCTAAGGAAGAATCCGGGACTCAAGCAAGTTTGCTTATCAATTTAATAGGGCCCGAGGGGTTCAACGCATATCAAACATTTGTATTCGATAAGGAAAGTGATCGCGATGATATTACGATCCTTCAAGAAAAGTTTGATGGATATTTTGGCTTGAAACCAAATATAACGTTAGCGAGATACAAGTTTTTTACTCGCAATCAAGAGGAGGGTGAAACTATTGCGCAATACGTGACCGCTCTTAGGTTATTGGCAAAGAATTGTGCATTTTCATCATTGGAACAGGATTTAATACGGGACCGTATCGTTTGTGGTATCAATAATGCGATAGTGAGAGATCGGCTACTTCGTACGGATGATTTAACGTTGGATAAGGCGATCAAGATCTGCCAAGCAGATGAAATATCGAGTGACGGTTCCCGAAGGTTAGAAGCGCTTAGAATAAGCGCGGGTCCTTCACAGGTGGACGCCTTGCAGTTTCGTGGCGGTGGAGCCAGCCGAGGGGCCCGAGGTGGCAGGCGATGGAGGCCGGGTCGCGGCGCCTGGGGCGTGCGACCCGGCGGCAGCGGCGTGACGTCACCGGCGCGGCAGCGCGGCGTTAGCGCGGTGCGTCCTCCGTGCCCGGGGTGCGGGCAGACCTGTGATCCTGGCATGTGTCCGGCCAACGGGGTGCAATGTTTTGTGTGTCAAGGGTATGGGCATTTTGCTCGAGTCTGTGCTAATAATGTGGTGAAGAGAAAAATGTATGAGATTGCTGTTTGTGACGAAGATGAACCCGATAACGAGAGTGAGTCGTTCTTATACCGGTGATTGCTGATGTGTCTTCAGTGAACGTGTCGTCGGACGACTGGTATGAGACATTAAGAGGTGAGTGTGGAGATGAAAGATTCAAACTGGATTCCGGCGCTGATATAAATGTATTGTCATTTCAAAGATATTTGTGTTTAGGTTATGACCCAAAATTAATTACAAATAAACCTAACATGAAATTGCATTCTTATAGTGGGAATATAATCCCTATAAAAGGAATATCTTTTATGAATTGGTGTTACAAAAATAAAGTGTATAAATTGAAATTTGCCATAGCTGACATAAGCTGTGAAAGCGTACTGGGGCGTGATAGCTGTAGTGAGCTAGGATTGATTAAACGCATTCATACTGTTAATTTAACAGAATATAGTGATTTGTTTGAGGGGCTGGGGTGTCTTCCAGGGCGGTACCACATAGTGGTTGACGAGTCAGTTCCGCCGGTAGTGAGTGCGACGCGGAAAGTACCGATAGGCTTGCGTGATAAATTGCGGCAAGAATTAGACAGGATGGTTCAGTTAGGGGTCATACGTAAAGTAAATCATCCTACGCGGTGGGTGAGTGCTTTGGTGTTAGCGGCTAAGAAGAATGGGTCGCTTCGTATCTGCCTAGACCCCCGCCCGCTCAATTGTGCCGTGCAGCGCGCGCATTTCCAGCTGCCTACTATTAACGAGATAGCGGCTAAACTACACGGAGCTCAGTACTTCTCAGTACTCGATGCTAGCTCGGGGTTTTGGACTACCCAGTTAGATGATGAGAGTGCAGATTTGTGCACATTCGGAACTCCCTTTGGTAGGTACCAGTACCTTAGGTTACCATTCGGATTAAACTGTTCTTCAGAAGTGTTCCATGCTAAGGTTAAGCAATTATTAGAAAATGTAGATGGGGTCGATTCGTTTATTGATGATATTATTTGTTGGGGTCGGACCAAGAGGGAACATGACGAAAGATTGAATAATTTGTTAAAGAGAGCTAGAGAAATAAATTTAAAATTTAATAAGGACAAATGTAAGCTGTGTGTAGAGGAGGTAACATACTTAGGTCATGTGTTTAATAAAAATGGCATGAAACCTGATCCGGAGAAAATTAGGGCCATAAAAGATATGCCGGCACCTAATGATAAAAAATCGCTTGAACGTTTTTTAGGCGCTATCAATTATTTATCCAAGTTCATCCCACATTACTCGGAACATATATTTCCGCTTACCAGACTCCTTAAAAAAGAGTCCGCGTGGTGTTGGGACACCGTACATGACGGTGCGTTTGCAAAGTTAAAAGAGTTAGTTTGCAATGCACCGGTGTTGACTCTGTTTGATGTGTCGCAACCCGTGGTGGTTTCGGTGGACGCCAGCGCAGTGGCACTGGGCGCCGTCCTACTGCAGGGCGGGCGCCCCGTCGAGTACGCGTCGCGCACGCTCACAGACACTCAAACGAGGTATGCTCAAATAGAAAAAGAGATGTTGGCCATTCTATTTGCGTGTGAGAAATATCATCAGTACATTTATGGTCAAAAAAATGTCCATGTTGAAACTGACCATAAACCGTTAGAGAGTATATTTAAAAAAGCGCTAAACACGATCCCAGTACGCTTACAAAGAATGATGTTGCGATTGCAAGGTTATGACTTGAGAGTTAGCTATAAACCTGGTAAATATATGTACATACCAGACACCTTATCGCGTGCGCCCCTTCCGGATTTATATGATGACTCCATAAGTAGGTATGTGGTGTACCAAGTAAATCAGTTAATTAGCAATGTACAAATGTCAGAATTAAAACTGAAACTGGTCAGTGATGAAACCGCAAAAGATAAGGTTATGTGTCAGCTAAAAGAATATATCAATAATGGCTGGCCACAGCATAAGCGTAATGTTCTGGAACAATTAAGACCATTTTGGTCATTTAAAGAGGAGTTACATATTATTTCGGGTGTAATTTTTAAAAACGGGCTCGTTATTATCCCGACGTCTTTAAGAAATCAAATGCTAAAAGTAATTCACGACGGTCATCAAGGCATTGATCGCTGCAAGGGTCGCGCGCGAGAAGTGTTGTTCTGGCCAGGCATATCACGAGACATTGAAATGTACGTGAGGCGCTGTGACGCTTGTCAAGAATGTCAGAATGCTCCAGCTAGGGAGTCGATGTTACCTATACCAATCCCAGAATTGCCGTGGTGTAAAGTGGGAACCGACATTTTTGAATATAGAAAGCAATACTTTCTGATACTGATTGACTATTATTCAAGTTACATTGAAGTGGCACAGTTAAAAAATATAACGTCAATGGAAGTCATTACTGTTATGAAAGAGAATTTTGCAAGATACGGAATACCGCAAACAGTAATTAGCGATTGCGGTACCCAATATACGAGTAGGGAATTTAATCGATTTAAGACTCAATGGGGATTCGAGCACGTAACATCGTCTCCCTACTATCATCAATCAAACGGAAAAAGTGAAAGAGCCGTGCAAATCATAAAAAAGATGTTGATAAAATCAATTAATAGTGGTACTGATTTTTATCTAGATTTACTGAGTTACAGAAATACACCACGAGGAAACATAGGTTCTCCTGCGCAATTGTTTATGGGCCGTAGACTTAATTGTAGGCTACCTGTTCATCATAGTTTGTTAAAACCGGTTAGTCATGACATGCAACATTACAAGGAGCTCATTAAGCAACAAAATAAGACCAAAACAAACTATGATAAACATTGCAAAAATCTATCTGAACTAGGTGTTGGCGATGACGTAATCATACTCGATCACTCTAGTATGACAAATAAAATGAGAGGAAAAGTTGTTAAAAAATGCACCACTCCGCGTTCATATAAAATAAAAAATCGAAAAGGAATGGAGTATCGTCGTAATCGCCGACATCTAATTAAATGTGAGCCGGGAGTGCCGATGCCGGGTGAGAGGTGCGTGCCTCCCCCGCCTCCCCCGCCGCCGCCACCGCCTCTACCAGCTCAGGGTTCAATTCCGCCTGAGGTAAAAAGTACGGCGGTATTACCAGTTTTGCAGGCACAAGGTTCGAACCCGACTGCGAGCGCAAGGCCTGTTGATCGGCCAAACGGGCCCCCTCTTACTCGTAGCAAAGCTCGTGAAATGGGTATTGATATAAATAAGTTATTCTAAAATAAATTTCTTTAAGAAGGGGGGTTGAACATGTAGTGTAGGTACTTTTATATATTAGTTTTCTATTTTAGTTATCTGCATGCTTATTAATTTTAAGGGAAAGATGTTGTAGGTAGTTCCACAAATGTATGTTTACCCGTTATTATTTTAATAAATCAGTTGCTATCCTAGCTCGGTGGTTTAACTTACTACAGGCTAATTACACAGCTTTTGTGTAGTTGGGTGATCCGAAGTAAATAAAGAATAATAAATAATAATATCATAAGCCAAGTATTAAAAAAAACATACTTGGACTATCACCCGTTTTCGGCTCGACGTTGACTTTTGGGACACATTATATACCTACATTTGTGCGATGCGCGTGAGTCGTGTAAAGCCCGTGCTAGACGGTCGCCAACACGCCCCTCCAACCGAGCGACCTTGGTCGGCCCCGACCGTTGTAGTATGAAATTTTGTTGGAAACAACTGTCTACACGGTCGGTGCGTACCAAGGTCACTCGGTCGGAGGGGCGTGTTGGCGACCGTCTAGCACGGGCTTAAGGTTAGAGAATGATGGCCGCCGCGTACGTGAGATGCTGTATTCTCATTGGGCGCGATCTTCCTTCCGGTGTCGCAAGCCGCAACAAGCAGTACATAAGGGAGCAATGGCGGCTAATTAGTCGTCCGTGATTGGAGTAATTGGGCTATGTGGGCGTGGTCTCGCGGCAAGTAACAAGATGGCGTATGTACGGAGCTCGCTGATTGGGTGCAGATAAGTGCAGAGATAAGCGGCAATGAGGTGACATGGTACTGGATGCGTAAAGCGTGGGAGAGATAACTCACGCGTTGCTCGGAGCATTGAATTTTAGTTTAATATTTGTATGATTTATATTTTGTTAGCCGACTTTAAGAAAGGGAGGAGGTTCTCAATTCGTGGGAATCTTTTATTTTTTACTATCCTATATTTTAATCCTGACTATAAATTATCTTCGTGCAAAATGTAATCCAAATCGGTTGAGCTGTTAAAACGTGATTGAGTAACAAACATCCAAACTTTCGCATTTATAATATTAGTAGGAATAGTAGTAGGATAGGTATGTTCCCGATTTCTCAAAGACGGCTGGACCGATTTGGAAAATTATTTTTTGTTTCGAAGGGTAGGGTTCTGATGATGGGATCCCGGAGAAATCGAGGGAATTCCTGAAAAATTATATGCAAACTTATAACGATTTGTGTTTTTTTTTAAGAAATGTGAATTGAAGTCGCTTAAAACTTTGTTACCTTTTCTCGCTAAAACCGCTGAACCGATTGAGCTGAAATTTGGAATGGAGATAGTTTCAGACCATGATAAGGACACGGGATCATTTGTATTCCGGTAATATTCCTTAACGGGGAGAAATAGGGGGCAAAGTTTGTATTCCACGCGGGCGAAGTCGCGGGCAGAAGCTAGTTATTTATAATATTGATTGGTGTTTCAATTACAATAAGCTACATAGGTATAATGCTTACAGATAACAAACAACTTCATACAAACAATAGATCGCGAAGCACATAACCTGACACACAACCTGAACATCAACCACCAACCTCCACCAGAAACCATCCATGAAGACATGGTAATCCCAGACTTCATAAAGGACGAGATAGAAGTCGACGTATTAGTCGACAATGTAGATCCAAATGATGTGCTTGACTTGAAACGTGATTCGGGTGATGATTTCGCTTGGCCGAATGATGATTCAAATGCTCAAGTCGGCGATATAGCTGAAGCGCCAACGAAAGCTGATTGTAATGATTTCGCTTGGCCGGATGGCGAAAATACTATGATTCACGTCGGTGCCATAACAATTGCTCCAGCTTTGAAACACGGGACTAAGAAGAAAAGAGTAGTAGGTAAGAAACAGAGGTTAACTAAGAAGAATAAGTTCAGCACAGAAGCGGATATCAAGGAGTTTGA
Organism: Epinotia nisella; assembly: GCA_932294315.1. NCBI lineage: Eukaryota > Metazoa > Arthropoda > Insecta > Lepidoptera > Tortricidae > Epinotia > Epinotia nisella. The sequence goes on along the minus strand of OW028698.1, from coordinate 8,613,888 downwards.
GGAGAAATATGACTTTGAAGTGAGATGTTTGACTGAAGAGGAAATGGTGGATGATATGGAGCGAAGGAAGTCATCGGAGAAGTATCTCCAAGGTATGTTTCTGTTTGTTAACTCATCATCGTCTTATCAGACGAAAGACGTCCACTGCTGGACATAGGCCCCCCCTTTCCCCGAAGTGCCACAATGACCTGTCTGCCTAGAGTGTTGTTTTGCGAGGGTAGACTATCAGAAGACGTCGGTGGGCTCGGGACTCAAGATCGGGATCAGTCTTAGAGCATACATAACTGGAGTAGCCTTATGTCGTATTTGCGTACAAAAATGTGTGCCGAATTTTGCGGGAGCGGGGGGGAGCATCTTAGTAGGATATTGAAACTCAATTGTATATTGAAAGCTTGAAGTGGTTGAACGTTTATAATATCAAGTGCTTACAGCAACATTGCGGGCATTTTTATGATCAGCGTTCTCTGCGAGGTGATTTTGTGAATGACCATTAATCGATCGTGAAATTGTCTTTGTATGATTTTTTTGCACATTGTGAAAGGTTTCTACAGAGGGGTAAGTTACTGAAACGCTACTCCAGTTATGTATGCTCTAAGCCTGTCTGCGCCACCCGCACCCAGCGGACTCCCGCGACATTTACCAGGTCCACCTTGTTAACTGTAGCTTCATATTCTTGATTCTACGGAATAACGTCAAATTGTTTCGTTTTTTTAGGGTTCCGTACCCAAAGGGTGAAAACGGGACCCTATTACTAAGACTTCGCTGTTCGTCCGTCCGTCCGTCTGTCTGTCTGTCACCAGGCTGTATCTCAAGAACCGTGATAGCTATGAGTTGAAATTTTTGTGATTCGATTCGCACTTGGTGAAATTTTCACTGTCATGAAATCTCAGTCTCGCACGTGTGTGTGGGAATATTGGCCCGAAATCCATTCCCGCACCGCCGTGCGGGCATAGACGAGTTCCCGTCTTTATGTTGAATCATATAAAGGCGCACTTTCAGAGCAAGTGCATTGTAAAAGTACTTAATAAAATAAATAAATAAAAATAAAAATTGTTTATTTCGGACCATATAAAATCCATAGTTTGTTAGTATGGCTTACAATATATGTTAATTTACAATCAATTACAAAAGAAAAGAAAAGGCACACGTTTTAAAAAAATATAAACATAAAAAAACAATAAAAAGTTGTTAGGGGGCGAGGCTTGCCTATTGCCCTACTTAGCCCTCCCAATAACCACATCGACCCAGTATTTAGTGAGCGGGCAGTCGAGGCGCTCGGCCAACGTCCTCAGCATGCTGTTGCTGCTGCCTCGCACACGCCTTAATAGTGAGGCTATCCTTTTTCTTCTGATGGCATAGAAGTCGTCAGTTCGCGCCTCGGCGAACATGCCAGAAGCACTGCAGTGTTTCGGCAGCCTCAACAGCAATCTGAGGACATTGTTGTACTGTACACGTGCAGTACTATATGCCCTTTGTGAGAATCTCACCCACAGGCTGCACGTGTAAAAGGTCTGACAATATGCTTTGAAAAGCGTCAGCTTGACCTGAGTGTTACAACGTGCAAACCTGCGGGCGAGCATATTGCCACGCACTGCCATCGCCCTCCTTTCTCTTTCTATATCTGCATCATCATTAAGATCTACAGTGATCATGTGACCCAAATATTTAAATTTCTCAACTATGTTAAGAGGCACTCCTCCCAGCATGATCCTCGGCAGCGTGGTGATATTATATTTCCGTGCCTTAAAAATGAGCACTTCGCTTTTGTTAGCGTTATACTTTAGACCATGCTGTTCGGCGTAGGCCTCACACAGCCTGACAAGTTGAGTAATCGAGCCAAACGACGGTCCCAGCAGGACCATGTCTTAATGATTTATGTTATTTTTAGGAGAGTTAATGATTTATGTTATTTTTAGGAGAGTTTAAATGCGAATTGTGCTGCAGAAGTTTCTCAACATCTACCGCTTGTGAAAATCATGTGAAGGACAAACATGATCCGGTGAGTAAAACGACAAACTGTCTTTTACTAATACGAGTGGCTCTATGGAAAACTCGCGAGACTATCTATTTTTTTTAATTTTGAAAAACGGAATTGACAAAATAAATAATAGGTGCCAATACTATTTACTATCGTGAAAGTTTGGATGTATGGATGGATGGATGGATGTACGGTTCCACTAAATCTCAAAAACTACTATACGAATATTTACTTATTTCAAAAGCATATTATAAGATAAACGACTAGGTACATCATGGATAGGAATATTTGGCAGCGATAAAATGCTGCACTAGAAATCTATCGCAAAATAAATAGGCTTTCTACTGTAGCAATGTAATTTTAAAATTTTATAATACTCTGATACTGAAATGATATATCGTATACTGTTTTGAAAAAATGACACCTCGCCGAGTTTTTTACGCCGGTTCTTCTCGAGGCAGAGGTTTACTTTCCGAACCGGTGGTAGTTTATCGACATTCATGGGTGCATGTAATATGCCTAAATTGAAGAATAAATCACTTTGACTTTGACTTTTATATGAAACTTTCCCGTTATGTACCTTATATATCAGAATAGGACATAGGCTATAATTTATGTCAAATTTCATCCCTTTTAGGGACGAAAAAGGGGATGAAACTTTGTATGGATACTAAATAATTTTGCGCGTTGCCTTCATCAGGCGCTGCGTCTCAAAATGTATGGGAAAACTAAAATCCGACTCGCACTTGACCAAAATTCTAATTGATATTATTTAATGGGCTATAATATATGTCATTCCCTTTGTACCATAATCATGTAATCCATAGTTTATACGCGTACCTACAAAGTCGCGGGCAGAAGAGTATTATATATGCGAAAATGTATCTATGATAATTCCTCTCCTTGACCTACTACTTCCTATTATTACCAGCATCCTAAATTTTTCAATTTCATCTGGCATGTTTCCTTCTCAATGGAAGGATGCTGATATAATTCCCTTACCTAAAAAGTCAAGTCCCAGTTCCTTTTCCGATTATCGTCCCATTTCCATTCTTCCTTTTCTATCCAAAGTGTTGGAACGACTAGTGCATCAGCAATTAACTTCCTTCTTGAACAGAAATGATCTTTTAAACCAGTTTCAATCTGGTTTCCGTTCAGGACATAGTATGTACTAGCACAGCCCTTGTTAAGATCACCGATGACATTCGATTGGGGATGAATGACAGAAAGCTTACAGTTTTAACTCTGTTGGATTTCAGCAATGCTTTCAACACTGTCGATTTTGACATTATGCTCGCTATTTTACGCTCTCTTAACATCTCCTGCAGTAATCGACTGGTTTCATAGCTATTTAAATGGTCGTCGGCAAAGAATAAAGGTGGATTCCTTTTGTACTTCTTGGTGTAGTACACTGGCGGGCGTTCCGCAGGGCGGTGTGCTATCTCCTCTCTTATTTTCTATCTTCATAAATTCCATCACCCACAATATTTCCTCTTATTATCACCTTTATGCCGATGATCTTCAGCTTTATACACAGTCCGTGCTCGGTGATCTCCCTTGTGCCATAGAGAAAACTAATGATGACTTGGTACGCATTCTCAAATGGAGTCAACGATATGGTCTGATTGTGAACCCAGCGAAGACCCAAGTCATTGTTATTGGCAGCAATAATCTGATTTCCAGAGTTGATTTTGCAAATCTCCCTCCAATACATTTTGATGGGATTCAGATTGCTTACTCGATGCAAATGAAAAATCTCGGGATCATTATGGATCGATCCTTGGCTTGGGTGCCTCAAGTGAGTGAAGTGAGCAGGAAGGTATTCGCTGCAGTGGGGTCTCTCAGGCGGCTTCGTAATTTTCTACCTACTGCAACTAAAATTGCGCTCGCTCAAACGTTACTTCTTCCTATTCTTGATTACGCTGATGTATCCTATCTCGACCTTTCTGAGGAACAACTTAATAATAAGCTAGAGCGTCTCCAAAATGTCTGCATTCGGTTCATATTTGGGTTACGCAAATATGACCATGTTTCTAGTTTCCGTTCTAAACTCAAGTGGCTCCCTATCCGTTATCGCCGTAACTCTCACATTATTTCGCTTCTGTATAATATCCTTTTTAACCCTGCAACCCCCCGCTATCTCAAAGAACGTTTTAGTTTTTTAAATTCTGTTAGATGTTCTAACAATTTGCTATTAACTGTGCCTTCGTCATCTACCAAATTTTACAATAGTTCGTTCACTATTAATTATATCCCACTGTGGAACTCTCTCCCTCTTGACATCAGTTAAGCAAAATCTATCGGCAACCTCAAATCCCTTCTTAAAGAACATTATTTGTCTCTCCCCTAACCCTGATTGTATTTTTTGGCTGACTGTTTATGTATCATTATATTTGTGTTTGTGTTATTTGTATATATGTATGATTGTGTGTTGTATGTTTATATATAGAGGTATTTATGTACGTTTATTTTTATAATTTCTTGATTTTTGATTAATAATAATCGCTGCACCACCTACTGCATAATCTAGTTTTATCTCTTTCTCCGATACCCAAAGGTTGTCTGGAAGAGATCGCTCTTCAGCGATAAGACCGCCTGTTGTCTACCTCTACCTACATGTTATTGTATTGTTTCTCTCTGTAACTGCTTTTTTTGTGTGAGGTGTGCAATAAAGAGTATTTGTATTGTATCTATCTGTCTGTCTGTCTTTTACCCCTTCACGCTTAAACCGCTGAACCGATTTAGATGAATTTTGAATAGAAATAGTTTGAGTCCCGGGGAAGGGTCTAGGATAGTTTTCATCCCGGAAATCATCCCCCAACAGGGTGAAATGGGGGGGGAGAAAGTTTGTATGGAGCTACGATACAAACGAGTTCCACGCGGGCGGAGTCGCGGGCAGAAGCTAGTTCTATATTATTTATTGAAACTGCCGACTTCTCACGACAAGCAGTTGACAAATGCTACCTGAAGAAAAAAAAATCTGGACAGACGCCGGACATACGATATCATTTTTGCCCAAGCTGAAACGCTTCACTCGCTCATTCAACAAGAATTGTAGGTAATTAATTAAACATTATACCAAGGCATCTATCAACAATTTCTTGTTGTTATTCTGTTCCGTTAGCCAGGAGACAATGTGACAGTTTTGGAAAAAATGTTACACCATGGATTTCTTATGCTTGGAAGATGGCCCATATAAAAAGTTGAACGTAACAAGAAAACCTATTAAATGGCAGATTTTAGTCTGTAGGAGACGTACCTAACCATGGTAGGTTTTAGTCTGTAGGAGACGTACCTAACCATGGTAGGTTTTAGTCTGTAGGAGACGTACCTAACCATGGTAGGTTTTAGTCTGTAGGAGACGTACCTAACCATGGTAGGTTTTAGTCTGTAGGAGACGTACCTAACCATGGTAGGTTTTAGTCTGTAGGAGACGTACCTAACCATGGTAGGTTTTAATCTGTAGGAGACGTACCTAACCATGGTAGGTTTTAGTCTGTAGGAGACGTACCTAACCATGGTAGGTTTTAGTCTGTAGGAGACGTACCTAACCATGGTAGGTAACTATAGTGAACGAAAATGTTGATTCACCCTAATAACAGTTTAATTCTTTTTCGAACATTTTTAGTGTCCTTTTTTTGATCTTATACATAGGTATGTACAGTCAGCATTATATAGTTAGTAGCAGCCAAAGTAGCCGAATATTTCGGTACACGTCTTTATTACTGTAATTGGCTGCTATACTAACTATACGATGCTGACTGTATGTTTTAATCAAGAATAACTAAGAATAGGTAATGTGAAAAAAAAACTTGCCAAATAGGTACCAAACTGCTGTGTGCGACAGTAGGTATAAATAAACCATGAACCCTTTTGTTTTGGGTTCATGGCTCAGTTATGCGCTCCGCTCTTTCGAACGACGCACTGATATTCTGCCTGTAAGTTAGTAGTATTGTTTGTTTCAGAGCATAGGTCCGAACGAGTGTCCCCTGTGTCACATGCGGTACCGGTTTGCGGTGAACCGGAACCAGCACATACAAGACGCGCACCGGCTGCAGTTCCGGTGCCGGCGCTGCGACCGGCTCGTGCCGGGCGAGTGAGTCACACATTGTACAACAACGTGACTTAGTTTACAAAAATGACACAGATTTTACAAAAATCCCGCGAAATACAGGTACACAAATCGTGACCAAGTTTACACAAATGTCACGCCTTCTACAACAAACGTCACTAAGTTTACACAAATGTCACATATTGTACGAGGGGCAAACCGAAATGATCGGGAATTTAAAAAACTAAGTACACTTGATACATAAATTATATATTATTGTTTTTCGAAGTACTCTCCGTTACAATCAATGCACTTTTGCATTCTTTTAAACCAGTCATTGAAACAGTAATTCCAGTTTAAACTAGACATTGCCAAAATGGCCGATTTATAGGCTTCCACGGCGGCTTCTGGGTTTTCAAACCGCTGACCACGCAATAAGTCTTTAATTCTAGGGAACGTAAAAAAATCATTTGGACTCAGGTCAGGGCTGTATGGAGGATGGGACATCAACTCAACGTTTTCCTCGTTCAAAAATTGATTTGTTTTACGGGCGGTGTGGGAACTCGCATTATCGTGATGTAAGATGACACGTCGTGTGGGGTTCCCTCGGCGAAGTTCGGCCAGCATCTCTGGCAAACAAACTGTAATATACCAATCAGCGGTAACCGTTCTTTGTTCTTGTAAAGGAATTGTGGCAATATGTCCTTTTTTTGAGACGAACGAAGCCACCATTTTTTCTTCGACACGCTGCGGGAACGCACAACTTTCGTTGGTTTGACCTCGTCATCGAAGACCCAAACTGCCGACTTGTGCTTTCTTTCAGGCTCATAGGAATAAATCCAGGATTCGTCACCCGAGACAATATTATAAACGGCTTTTGACCTTCCTCCATTGTAGCGTTTTAGAGTAGATCGGCACCAATCAATACGAGCCGCCTTTTGCTCTTCTGACAAATTATGAGGTACCCATCGGGAAATCAATTTTCTGACACCCAACTCACTATGCAGAATAGTGTGGATTGCAGTCATTCAAATGCCTATGGTTGCCCGAATCTGCTCGTATGTCACATGTCTATCTTCTTTTAGTATTTTTCCCACAGCCGCGACGTTTTCAGGCGACACCGCTGTTTTCGGCCGACCTGTTGAAGGTACGGTGCTGAGAGAGGCACGACCCCGTCGAAACTCTGCATACCAGCGATATATTGTCGTTTGACTAGGTGCTTCAATTTCATATATAGAAATAAGCTCATTAAGACAGTTATCTGGAGATAACCCTCGACGAAAGTTGTGATAAATAATTGCACGAAAATTTTCACGCGTGAGCTCCATTTTGTCCATCGACTTGTCAATTTGAAAATGGAATTAAAAAAATATGACGTTATTTTTTTTAATTGTGAAAACGGCATCGTGACTGTCAGTCGCCAGTACGCATGTGATAAAAAAGGATTTAATGTAACTCAGTTTAAAGTACTTTATTCTCGATCATTTCGGTGTGCCCCTCGTACACAAATGTCACACGTCGTTCAATAATCCAACTAAGTTCGTCACAACACAAAAGTGCCACACATTGCACAATTACGCCACTAAGTTTACGAAACTGTAACATTCTACAACGTCACTAAGTTTACAAAAATGTCAGGCATTGGATAACAACGTTACTATGTTTACAAAAAATGTCACGCATTGTATAATTGTCTTTAGTTGTTCACAAACGCCACACGTCGTTCAACAATCTAAGTTTACAACAATGTTACACATTGTATAACAATGCCCCTAATTGTACACGAATGTCACACATTGTACAACAACGTTACTAAGTTTACAAAAAATGTCACACGATGCCATATCACACTCTCTATCTCTAAACCTACAATTGCTAGAAGTAGCACTGAAAATGTTTCATGTGATCTGCCTGCCCCTTTTGGGTTACGGGCGTGACTTTATGTATGTACCTATGTATATTATATATAATTATAATGATGTTATGATGTCCGCAGACCGCATGCAGTGGAGCACGCCGCGAGCCACGACGGAGCCACATTCAAGTGTCGACACTGTGACAAGCGATTCCAGTGAGTATGCCACACTAACAACTATTATGAGTATCCAAGTTTTTAGGCATTAGGCATCATTTATAGATTTAATTTATGAAAAAAAAACAAAGTATATATATTTTTTAATAATAATGACTGTACTGTGGTCACCGAGTCGAATGTAAACAAACTAGACACACAAAATGTGCTGTAGAGAGGGTAGTTCACATTTACATCAGGCTGGCCGCCCGATCAGCAACTTGTGTTACTCGTATCAATTAGACGCGGCGGCGGGGTGCCGGGCGGGGGAGGCCCCCGTGCGTGATTCGCGGTTGTCATGAATGACTGGCGGGGAGGGGCGCGGGGGTGCCGGTGCGCAGCGAACATTGACAACAATTTTTGAGACTGAGTTATAGAAAAAAAAGTTATACATTTGTGTAAATCAGTATAAAGCGTTTTGGCTCCCACCAGCGAGCGAGGTCAGTCTTTGACTCATTTTTAGGGTTCCGTAGCCAAAATGGCAAAAACGGAACCCTTATAGTTTCGTCATGTCCGTCTGTCCGTCTGTCCGTATGTCACAGGCATTTTACTCGAAAAGTATAAGGTGTATTTGAATAAAATTTTGAGGATAGGTGTATTTTGTTAGCCGCTACATAGTTTTGTAATTAAAATGACAAAAAAAAAAAATTTTGGGGTGCACTCCATACATAAAACTAAAAGTCAAAATTTTTTTTTTCATTGTGACCCCCCGTGTGGCACATCAATCGATAGGCCTTTCAAAATAAATATAAGGTTTCTTAGCATTTTTTTTGATTAAGTGAATAGGGTCGGAGATAATCGCCCCGAAAGTCACTAAAATTCTGTCCCCCCCCCCCCGCCCCCCCTCTAATTTTTGAACGGTGTATTTTAAAAATATGGAAAAATTCATGGACATAGGGCTTATTAATTTCATTCACCGAAAATTGTTTTGAACAAGATCGGTTCAGAGGTTTTCGAGATATTGCTGAAAAACTGCCTTCCTCAAATAAAAGGACGTAAGTGCCGTAAATTTTCTGTGACGATACGACCTTTTTAATAGGCACGGAACCCTTCGTTTTGCGTGGTCCGACACACACTTGGCCGGTTTTTCTTCTTATTTGGCAATTAATGTTCTTTAATTGTAATAGCTCCCATACAAACATTTGTTGCTCTCCAAAAACTGGTTCGAATGGCATCGTAAAAAAATGAGGACACGAGCGTATTGCCAACAGTAAGAAGACGACTTGCGCGACGCACATGCGCCTCGACCACCCCGCGGAGAACGCGGCCGGCGGCACCTGCGAGGTGTGCGGCGAGACCTTCATCAGCCGCACCGGACTCAACTGCCACAAGACGCGTGCGCACAACAAGGTACTACACTCGGCGTGTATTTTTAATATTACCTCAAATTGGCACGCTGGTCTTCCGTGCAGCCCTGGGCTCCACGGAAGACCAGCGCTGTGGCATTACTAAATGTCATAGCATTATGCTGAGTGGTGTCCACTTGCGGCCACTATTGCAGCACCCCACCAGTCTTCTTTCTTTTTTTTTCTGTTATTCTAGTTTAAGTGTAATAGTTAAGATTCTTTTGTATGTTGTATTTTCTTATTATGTTGTGGTGTTATTTTGGCTGGCAATAAATAAATAAATAAATAAAAAATAAATAAATAAATAAAAATTGTAACCAGAAGTAGATGTTAGGGCTATGGACATATAAAAATAAAAAATAAATAAAATTGATTTATTTCAGATAGAACCCATATTTTTTACATTTTGACTGAAGTGATAAAAAAATTAAAATCATAAAAAAGAATGTCACATAAATAATCACTATTACATATTTGCGACACCTGGGTAAAGATCATTACTTTATTTGGCCAGTGATGATCTTTACCCAGTGTTTTGTCATAGGGCAGTCCAGGGATCGGATACCGGTATTTTCTTCATACAAATTAAACCGGTATTATTTCGTTCTTTGGTTATAATATCATTTTTGATCGGGCAGTCTAATAATACGAATATGTTACCTAAATACACGATAGAGTCCTACATTAAGACCCTAAAATAATTCAAAATATTAGACTACTTCGGGGGTTTTTGAAAAAACCGGTTCCGATCCCTGGGGCAGTCCAGTCGCTCAGCAAACATGCCCAGGATGGTGTTAGAACTGCCGCGCACTCTGTTCAACAGAGACGCAACTCTCTTCTGATTGCGTGGAAGCCATCAGTGTGCGCCTCTGCGAACATACCTGACGCGCTACAGCGTCGCGGCAGTTTCATCAGCATCCTGAATATGTTATTATACAACATACATATGACATATATATTGCAAGAAATTTCTCTTAACTACCAACTTTTTTTGTCCATATAAAATAATTCAGCACGCAATGGATCACTAGGTAGGTATTTTGTTTTACTGACGCGACGTCACAACTGTCACAAGTGACCCGCTTCTTCCATGAGTCAAATGAGTGTACCTACGCAATACATTGCTGCTCGATAAATTAAAAATTAATTACGCTTCAGTAGTTAAGATTAAATTGAAATTTTCTTGCAATATCGGTTCACAGCCCTAACACCTACCTCTGGTTACAATTTGAGGTAATATTAAAAATACACGCAGTATTGACGACCGGTTAGCCTAGTCCTAGTGGATAGTACGCTGCCCACGAAGCTGAAGGTCCTGGGTAGCGTTGAAAATTTCCGGAAAAAATCCCGTTTCTTTCCAAACGGCTCGTTTTTTTCGAATTTTTACGGAAAAAAAACCATGAAATTGTCTGCTTTAATTTTTCCGAAAAAAACGATTTAAACAGGTTTCAATCGGTTATTTTTGTTAATACTGGTGGATAGGTGAATGATTATAGACTTACTTTGCCATTGACATCGGGTGTCAGTTCAGTTCAGTTGTCACAGTTTTGTCATTACGCTTATTGGTTCTTTCGTTAAAGATCCGAAAAAAACGGAAAAAACTAAAATTTTATAAATGCCCGAAAAATCATTTGACATCAACGCTAGTCCTGGGTTCGAATCCCGGTAAGGGCAAATATTTGTGTGATGAGTATGAACATTTGTTTCTGAGTCTTGGATGTTTGCTATATATTTAAGTATTTATATCAATTAAATTTATCGTCGTCTAGTACCCGTACACAAGCTTTATTGAGCTTACTGTGGGACTAGGTCGATTTGTGTAAGATTGTCCACTAATATTTATTAATACCAGTTAGAGTATGCTCTAAGATGCAAGAACTTGATATTATAAACGTTCAACCACTTCAAACTTTCAATATACAATTGAGTTTTAAAATCCTATTAAGATGCTCCCCCCCTATTTTACATAGAAAACTCCCTTGAGAATCAAACATATTAAAATATAAATCAAGAAAATGTCTTAAACGCAGATTGACCTGAACGCATAATGTCCTAATCGCTCGCTTTGCTCGCTCGGCTCGCGCCCTGTAGGGTCGCACTTCTATCTAAAACTCCTCCTCGCTTCGCTCGTCGTCGTACCTACATTGACCTGCCTTAGAGTCCCTCTAAAACTACTTTAAAGTAAAGCCTGTCAAATTCACTCCATTTTGCGCCTGAGACATTTTGCGTCTAGGACATATCGCGTCCAGGGAATTTTGCGTCTAGGCCTTTTTACGCCGAATTTTGCGTTCATAAAATAGGTCATTACGCGACTACAGCTACACCGATTGTAATCTGTTTTCGCTGTTTATTTTTCGACTACTAATCGAGCGTTTTCCAATGACACTTGTTTTCTTGTACGAGGATCGATAGTAACAACGATTCTGAGCAAGAAACACCCAAAAAATCGAAATCTGAAAAAAGTACTAGTACCTACACTTTTTTGAAAAACGCCCAATCACGGTTTGAAAATCACCGTACAGTAGGTAATGTTCTAATGTACTTGTTTTAGCCGTACAACCGTAAGCTGCACTGTCGCAAGTGTAGAATACAGTTCGACAATTTGGAAGCGCTGCAGCGGCACAGGACCGACCAGCCGGCCAACAAGTGCGATCCTCACGGCAGGTACGTCCAATTGCAAATGGTTCGCTCTGGCCCATTCGCTATGTGTGTAAATTTTTTCAATAAACTACCAGATTCAATAAAACTCGCACCAAATTTCAAAAAATTCAGAAATGCTATTACACCACAAAAGATTTCCTATCTGAAAATTTCACAAAATATTACAATCGACCTAGTTTGAGAAACGAAATTAATAACGAACCACTCTTTCTTTTATGTTTTAAACTGGTGTATGTATTATCTCAATAACTTGTGTCATTATCATTAGAAACGATTATCATTGCCCGTATTTGTTTTGTAATTGTACCATCCTGTTCATATTAAACTTAATAATCTTCTAGTCTTATACTTATTCTAATACTCAATTTAATTATATTCCATATATTTATAAGATTACTGTGCCCTTGCTAGGTTCATGTTCCTGGAGTTGTTAATAATGTAAGACCTTAAAACGAAACGCAATAAATGATATGGATATGTACTATTCGTATTTCGACGACCGGTTAGCCTAGTGGGTAGTGACGCTGCCTACGAAGCTGAAGGTCCTGGGTTCGAATCCCGGTAAGGGTAATTTTTTTCTAAACTTTCAAGTAAATTTATACTTTATTACAATAATACGGGTGTGTACTCAAATTTTATTACTACTTTAAAAGAAAGAAGGCAAAAAAAATATGTCTTATGACCAGGGCTCGGATTTTTCATAGCACGGTAAGACGAAAGAAGACTATGGAGTCAATATTAACAGGAAATTTTTCTCATACTCACTTATTTCGTTAGGCGGCTTTAGACCTGGCTAAATGCAGTGCACTAACTGGGGGAGGGAATGGAGGGATGATAAACCATCTCACGCTACAACCGTTTTAATGTTGCTTGTTAGAGAGAAAACGCTCGGGGATCGTGACGTCACGACCGTCGAGCGTCATAGTAAATGTCAATCGTTTCATATGAACGTGCGGACATAATATACCCCCTCTTAAAACTTTGGACACTTATAACTTTGTGATTATCTAACCTCTTGCGTTGATTTTTTCACCATTTGACTACATTTTAAATCCTTTTACGAGAAAATACAACATTATTGATTATTTTTATCGTTCCGTACCTCAAAAGGAAAAAATGGAACCCTTATAGGATCACTCGTTCGTCTGTCTGTCCGTCTGTCGCAGCCGATTTGCTCCGAAACTACTGGACCGATTGAGTTGAAATTTAGTACACGTATGTAAATTGGTGACCCAAAGAGGGACGCGTAAAGTAAATTAATGACTTCCAAACAAGGGGGCCTCTTGAGGGGGGTAAACTGGAAAATTAAAAAAAAAAGTTTCGCAAACTGTATCGTGTGACATATCAAATGAAAGGGGTTGTTGCATCTCAGAGTTTTATAATTTTAGCAAAAACAGATTTGAAGTAATTTAGGAAAAAAGACGAATTTTGACCATCCCCCCCTCCTTATCACCGAAACTACTAGGCTTAATATTCTGAAAAAAATATGGAAAACAGTTCCTCGCCTAAAGAAAACAGGAAAACCTATAAGAAGTTTGAGTATTCAAAGTATCGGAGAAATTCTCAATATTTTACGGAACCCTCACCGCGCGAGTTGAACACGCACTTGTCCCGGTGTTTTTATTTAGTGTGTACACCCCTATTTGATGGTTTACTATCCATTTACGACGACCGGTTAGCCTAGTGGGTAGTGACGCTGCCTACGAAGCTGAAGGTCCTGGGTTCGAATCCCGGTAAGGGCAAATATTTGTGTGATGAGCATAAATATTTGTTTCTGAGTCTTGGATGTTTTCTATGTATTTAAGTATTTATATCTATTATATATACCGTCGTCTAGTACCTATAACACAAGCCTTATTGAGCTTACTATAGGGCTAGTTCGATTTGTGTAAGATTGTGCCCTAATATTTATTATTATTATTATTATTTAGCAACACTACGTTATCGATATTAACATGAGTGTACACCCCTACTGTTGGTAGCGTGTGCTGCGCGTGCGGCGAGTGGAGCGAGGACGCGGACGCGCTCGTGCTACACCGCCACAGGGAACACGGCACTGCGCTGTTCACCTGCGACGAGGTCAGTCCCCGTATACAGCGTGTGTATTTGATACGGGCGAATATTTTAATGACGATTACTATCGGACCTAGGGAACCTATTTACATTATTAATTTCTTTAGAAGTTTTTTTTTCATACATAATAACTAAGCACGCAATGTATTGCATCCACATTAATTAACGTAGCTATACCTAAAGTCATACGAGTATCATGTCAGTGTCATTTGTTTGCTTTATACGTTGCTGCTCGGTCGTACTTTAGAAAAATCATTACACCTAATTAATAACACGATTTAACGAAATTATTATCCCATACGATTCGTATGATCAGATACTATAGCTGGATTCATTATTCGCCCGTATCAAATACACACGCTGTATACTTAAGACTATTTTAATAGGCTTGTGACCTAAGTTTTTTTATGATGCCATTCGAACCAGTTTTTGGAGAGGAACAAATGTTTGTATGGGAGCAACTACAATTAAAGAACATAAATACCCAAAAAAATGAGTTAGACAGACCTTTTTTTAATCAAGGTATATTTTTTTTCCTTAATTTATTTATAGATAACAATTTAACATAAGTTACAGATTAAGCTTTTAATATAGAAATTAATTGAAATGTATAAGAATAATGGATTGAACTCAAAATGCGCTTAAGAAAAATAATAAATCTAATTAGTTTTAGATGTTTAGCATGCTCACATCATATCTTTAATGTTATTATTGTTAGTTTTAGTATATTGCTATGCCCGAAAGGGTACATGTTGAAACAAATTATATTCTGACACCAATGTAAACACATGTTATGCAATAAATTATATGAATGAATGAATGACCTCGCAGGCGGGAGCAGAAACGCTTCATACTGATTGACTCAAAAGTATGACGTCACACTTTGGTATTTGAACTAATCATTGTAGGGAAAATCAAGTAAATTGCTGTTTCGGACGAGAAATACTGCGTTTAGGTCCATAGTTGTCGTACAATTTTGTTTCTTTAAAAGCGTAAGGATTCTATTGGTAGCTTTGAATTTACTCTCGGACAATAAAAAAAAATGCAATTTTTTTCTTTGATTATATTTTGTAATTTCTACCTTATTACAATAATTTGATGGTTTACTATCCATTAACCAACGCTACGTTATCAATTTTAACATGAGGTCACAAAGCCCATTGACCGAATTATATTCAAGGAAAAGTACGGTTTCGAAAAACATTAATTTATAATAGCGTTTTTTTTTTGTTTATTTCATTCTAAAACGTTATTCTCAGATGATTCGTTGTTCTTTATTCAAGAATCCAACAAACTTTCCATCCGGAAGTAGTTATATAGGTTTAAATTAAGCATACATTGTTTTTTTTGTTTGATATATTTAATAATTTAAAGCAAATGTAAATGAACGAAAATAAAAATTAAAACATTTATTAATATTTATCCCGACTTTTCGGGACCTAATATATTTTTTTTATGTCAGATTTTTTGTTGGATTTGGCCTCTAAGTAACTATTTAATTGATAATATATCCGTTACAATAAAAAAATCTGCTACTATAAATTATTTCCAAATTTGATTTTTTTTCCATACAAGTTGTCAGTTTATTGCCTGGACTATTACATCAAAGGGGTTTTTGTGGCACGTGGTTAAACAATGGGCTTTGATCAACCGATGGGTCTTAAGATAAGATCCGTTCTAGAGAAATAATACTTACTATATCCTGTATTTAAAAAAAAAATGTTGTAAGTGGGATAATGTTTTTTTTTATTTTTTATTTATTAAAGAGAAATTACATTTTATAACACTCGTATAACCTCGCCAAACTGTGACGTTTGATGGCGAGAAACGCTCATGTTTTATATTAGAATAACCTATTTACTTAATCTCATGTTTTAATGAGATGTACATTCTTATTTAGCAACATTTTCCGTATAGGGATACGTTTAAATGATATTGTGTGGTGTGTTCAGTGCAACAAGTCGTTCCTCTCGAAGCTGTCCCTGGCGACCCACATGGACCGCGTGCACCGCGGCGTGCGGCCCGCGCGGCTCGCCCGCCCGGACCGCGAGCGCAACGACCCCGGCAGCCGCGCCGGCCAGGTGTGCGAGACTTGCGGGAAGATCTTCCAGGTTAGTACCACACCCTGTATTAGGGTGTTGCTTAGAAACCGAACATTTCAAATTTCAGTGTCAACCCTATTATATACGTAAAAAATTACATCAGTTTTTTTATTTTTTATTTTTGGATAAAATTTAGGGGCCGCAACCGAATTTTAAAACTTTTAAGGATTGCATTTCTCCATAGTAAGATTTTTTATAATTTTAATATTTTTCTACTTTATTGAGCTACATTTGATAAATAAGAAATAAACAATCGAGAAAATACGAAATTCGTTCACGTAATGTTTGAAGCTCATTCGAAATCAAATTTAAAGTCTTAAAATCATCGCTAGAGTGCGTTTTTAGGGTTCCACAGCCAAATGGCAAAAAACGGAACCCTTATGGATTCGTCATGTTTGTCTGTCCGTCCGTATGTCACAGGCATTTTACTCGAAAACTATAAGGTATATTTAAATAAAATTTTGAGGATAGATGTATTTTGTTAGCCGGTACATAGTTTTGTAATTAAATTACTAATAAAAATTTTTTTAGGGGTGCACTCCATACATAAAACTGAAAATCAAAAAAAAAATCATTGCAAGCCCACTTTCAAAATAAATATAAGGTTTCTCAGCATTTTTTTGATGAAGTGAATAAAATCGGAAATAATCGCCCCGAAAGTCACTAAAATTGTGTGTTTTTTAGCATATTTAGCACAATAAAATTCATTTTTGAATTATTGACTGAAATTTAGTGTTTTTTTTATGTTTTTAAAATTATTCATTTCTTATCATCAAATGTAGCTAATTAAAAAAGTAAAATTTTAAATATATAAAAAAAAATCTTACTATGGCGAAATGCAAACCTTAAATAATTTCAAAATTCGGTAGCGACCCCTAAATCTTATCCGGAAATGAAAATAAAAAACGTATGTTACTTTTTGACATATTAGACCAATATAATAGGGTAAGACACTGAAATTTCAAATTTTCGGTTTTTAAGCAACACCCTACCCTGATACCCTGTATATTCGGTAACGATGCTCTAACCACCCCGGCTCCTCTAAAGAGTTATTCAGTGCCTTGGTATTGCTTACTGCCTCCCGTATACGTGTCTCTTACAAGTGAACGTTCGTCCGCAGTGCCTAGCTTTGCTGAAGCAGCATCAAGCGCGTCACACAGGGGAGAAAACATTCAAGTGCGAAATATGTCCAAAGTCTTACGCGTCGGCCGCCGAACTCAGGGTAAGCACAGTTACCAATTAATCAAACCCTTAAGGTGCTTTTTAGGGTTCCGTAGCCAAAATGGCAAAAACGGAACCCTTATAGTTTCGTCATGTCCGTATGTCACAGGCATTTTACTCGAAAACTATAAGGTGTATTTGAATACAATTTTAAGGACAGGTGTATTTTATTAGCCGCTACATAGTTTTGTGATTAAAATAACAAATTTTTTTTTTAGGGGTGCATTCCATACTTAAAACTGAACGTCAACAAATTTTTTTTTATATTGTATGCCCACGTCTGGCACATCAATCTATAGGCCTTTCAAAATTAATATAATTTCTCAGCTATTTTTTTGATTAAGTGAAGAGAGCCGGAGATAATCGCCCTGAAAGTCACTAAAATTGAGTCCCCTCTCTAATTTTTGAACAGTGCATTTAAAAAATATGAACATAATCATGGACATAGGGCTTATTAAATTCTTTCACCGAAAATTATTTTGAACAAAATCGATTCAAAGGTTTTCGAGATATTGCTGAAAAACTGCCTTCCTTAAAGAAAAGGACGTAAGTGCCGTAAGATTTCTGCGACGATACGACCTTTTTAATAAGCACGGAACCCTACGTTGTGCGTGGTCCGACACGCACTTGGCCGGTTTTTTTTTATATAAGTTCGTTATTAATGAGACTAAATACACTTCTCATACCAATTGCTTGGGTGCAATCCAAATAATCTTGCAAGCGTATTCAGCTTAAATTTCAAATTAAAGGAAAAAGTGGCCGAGATAGATTGTTCCGATAGCTCAGTTGGTTAGTAGCGACGGGCTAGGTATGCCCGTGGTCGCCGGTTCGAATCCGGCTCGGAGCATTACATTTTTCAATTTTTCTTTTAATTAAAAATTTGTCATAGTGACTTCTCATTCATCGACTTCTTAATATTTTAAAATTATTGCGATTTTTTTCATGTGTCATTAATATTGCCAGATTCTAAAGTGGACCCGGGCTCCTTTAGAAAACAACAGTGACAAACGTTAGGAAGATACCACAATTATTCGTAATGGAAGGTAAATACAATTTATTGCCTGCAATTACATATCACATTCTTCTAAAATTATATGCTCAATATCTATTTTGAAATTACGTACGTATATCGCAATCGATACCTATATACATTAAAAGTCGATAAATTAGAAGCCACTAAGGCAGCTCAAAAATGCCACGAAAATTCCGGTATCTGCTAATAAGGACTTGTTCCGCAGACGCACCTCGTGCGGCACACGGGAGAGAAACCATACAAGTGTGAAAGCTGCTCGAAAGGCTACGGGACAGCGGCCGCGCTCAAGGTACAGGCTAAATATTCCATTTATAGAATTTAAGAGCTTGCTTTAAACAAAAAGGCCAGGTCAAAAGTACCCTAAACCGACGAGTATATATGAGAAATGTTATGAAGGTGAGTGAAGCGAAAGTGGTTTGTCAGGATCGTAGCAAACGTGATTATATGTATGTATGTAAAATTTAAACAAGAGAGATCACTTTTATAAATTGTTATATAGTATGATTACATACTTGAAGTAAATTTTACTTGTTAGGTAACATTTCATTATTGTAATTCTATTTCATAAGTGCATGATTAAAATAGGAGAAAAGAATTATGTATTATGACTTGCTAGATGTAACGTTATTTTGTTACTTGGCCAAATAAAGAAACTCAAGTACCCTATTATTTAAAAATAAGCTTTATAAACGACTTATTGGTAAGTCCTATTACTCAATATCGGAATTTTTAATAGACGATTTAACTTCATTTAGTAGGTAATACATGACATAAAATTGGTTATTTAATTGGATTGAATTAATTAATGTATTCCTGTATTATTTGACATTTCACATTTTATTTATAATGATTGACCAAGTTTTTTTTTATTTTTTATTGAATTTTTCTTGTTTTGTTATGATATTGTTATGTTTTGAATGCATTTAAAATTAACTTATTTATAAGTTTAGTAGTAATAATTGTACTGATTTTGTACGCCTACAGGCAAAACATAGTGTTCCACAACCCATTTTATCCACCAATGTATCGCAAATAAATCACTTTGTTTACAAATAAATCACTTTGTTTACAAATAAATCACTGTTTACAAATAAATCACTATGTTTACAAATAAATCACTGTTTACAAATAAATCACTATGTTTACAAATAAATCACCACGTTTACAAACAAATACTATGTTTACAAATAAATCACTGTTTACAAATAAATCACTATGTTAACAAATAAATCACTATGTTTACAAATAAATCACTATGTTTACAAATAAATCACACTGTATACTAATAAATCACCACGTTTGCAAACAAATACTATGTTTACAAATAAATCACTATGTTAACAAATAAATCACTATGTTAACAAATAAATCACTGTTTACAAATAAATCACCATGTTTACAAATAAATCACCATGTTTACAAATAAATCACCATGTTTACAAATAAATCACTATGACTATGACTATTCTCAGGTGCATGTTGAAGCGGTGCATATTCGACTACGGAAATACAGATGCGATCAGTGCCCGAAGACTTTCCTGCGCGCCACCGGCCTCTACGTGCACAAAGTTGTGAGTATACTTGTAGCTGATGAACTATTGAAATTATAGGCACTGGTTCATAACATGGTACAGAAGACTTTCCTGAGAAAGCAGAACAGAACAGAAAATAACGGGAATCAGACTACGACATGACAGAAATACTACTGACAGATTCTAAAACAAAATACAAAATGAATACAAAAAAGGTATAAAAAAGAAGAAACGGTTTCCAAATAGGTGCGTCGTGCACATTCCTCCCCTTTTCTATTAGAAGGGCAGCTTCACCAGCTTACGGAGGGGCCGTCGCATGACGCCCATCAGGGTGCTATTATGATTAGTATACAGATGGGCTGACTGGCTTTGGCCGACTCGTTTTATATTATTTTGCTCACAAATTAAACACGCCGGTAAAATGTAAACAAACCTTGTCACGACCAGGAGCCGTAGCATGGTTGGCCTTATCACGCGACAAGTGACAAGATAAGAGCGTCGTCTCGTTGTATCGAACGGTGTCAGCCAGTGACGCACGCTCTATCCTATCATCTATCGCGTGACAAGGCCAACCGTGCTACGGCTCCAGAGTTGTGACTTATTGAAATACTTGTATTTAAAATGCATACACAAAATACAACATACGTATTTTATATTTTTTCACATTACTAATTCAATCTGCAAGTATTTTATTTGAATAAAGTATTTTGTAAATACCTATTTTGCATCTAGTATTTAAATAAAAAAAGCAAAAGTATTTTGTATTTTGCATTTGAAATAGTAAATTAGAAGAGTATTTGCTTTTTGTATTTAAATACTTTTTTAAAAGTATTTTGTACATCTCTGGTCACGACGCGAACGCTTGCAGACAGCGCGACGGCAAAAAACGAAGTTTCCCGATTGCACCCGAACTTAGCCGAACTCCACAATCGGCCTAGCCGACTAGTCGGGTACTATACTCGTAAATAACATTATAGAAATGACGTAAGAAGCATGCTAAACATTTCAAATTAATTAAATTCATCATTACTCGTAAGCGCATTTTGAGTTCAATCCATTATTCTTATACATTTCAATTAATTTCTATTTTAAAGGCTTAATCTGTAAATAAATATGTGACTTTATACCGTATTGATATATTATTTACGAAAATTAGATTTTTTTAACAGCCGATATTTAAGTACAATAAACGTCAATGATGACATGTGATGACATAAATTGTACTGAGATGACAGCTGTCAAATATTGGGTGTAAGGGCATTTTCTGCCCGTGACTCCGTCCGCGTGGAACTCGTTTCTATGGTAGCTCCATACAAATTTGCACCCCCTTAGGGGTTGATTTCCGGGATAGAAACTATTCTATAACCTTCCCCTGGGCTCAAACTATCTCTATATCAAATGATCGGTTCAGCGATTTAAGCGTGAAGAGGTAACAGACAGACAGAGACAAACGGAAAGACAGACAGACAGAGAGAGAGACAGATATTTGTATATATATATTTGCAATCACGTTCTCGGAACTAACGATTTCGATGAAATTTGGAATATAGGGGTTTACGGGGGCGAAGAATCGATCTAGCTAGGTCTCATGTCAGGGAAAATTCGTTTTCGCCGTATTTTCTCTATTTTTATTTATTAAAAGTGAATACAAGATTATAATTAACATTAACTAAGATAAATTAAAACTAAGTTAAATCTAAAAAAGGCCCTCGAGGCATTGTACCGAGGATGCTGGCGGCATTTCCTCGCTGAATTTTCTCTATTTACACCCGAGCGATGTTAGTATATTAATACGGATTAGGATGTAGTGATGTTTGTTATACATTCATAGGTGCATGTAATATGCCTAAATTGAAGAATAACTCACTTTGACTTTGACTTTTTGCAGGTTCACACAGGGGAGAAGCGGTTCTCGTGCGCGCAGTGCGGCGCCAAGTTCACGCAAGCGGGCTCGCTCGCCACGCACCGCAAGTACGTGCACCTCAAGCTGAAGCCGCCGCCTAGGAGGCGGAACAAACCCCCGGCCTAGCGCTCCCGGTACTGCCCTAGGCCCTAAACTAGCCCGGGATCCGCTTTGGCATGGAATCCCTTACTGGGTTGTTCTCATATCCCGCACCAGATATGATTATTTTTCGTTTGGTTTGGTTGACTGGTAATGCATTGGAATTAAAAGTAAAGTAAAAAATATTTTCATCCACTTGCGAGCGTACAGAGCAGTTATAGCCGTTTTACCTCCCACGGGCTGTTAAGTTTAGTTTCAAAATATAGAACCCTTTGATTGGCTTAAGCAAATCTGGTTGCTCTGTGATTTGTTGAAAAAAAATCTAGTTGGCCAAGCCGCCCCGCCCCGCAAGAATACTGCTCTGTGATTGGTTGAAATATTGAGCTGCGCGCTCCACTAGCACTGATCTAGAAGTGAAGTTGTAAATTTTTGATTGGTGCGGCTGTATGAAACTTAGATTTTTCTGTCTTTTGTAGTTATTTATTTCCTCGCAAATGTGATGAAAAACATTTTGTATAACACGGGCGTAAGGATATTGCAAACTCGAGTCATCAAAAGCCCTCCGCCTTCGGCGTCGGTACGTCGGGTTACGCCCCTCGTTAAACAATGTACTATTATTGACAAAAAATTATAAACACTAAAATTTACGATATATCGGCAACCATCACACTACTAGGCCTGTATCGTGGGAGTTAGAAACATTCGCAATTACCTTTAAACAGCGGCTTGCTTGAAACATATTTAACAATAATAAAAGATAACTACAACTTAGAAAAGTTGAAAAACCCCCGACATTTTCATTTCAAAGTTCAATATATCAAAAACGGCTAAACCAATTTTGTTGAAACGTAGCTAAGAACACTCGGGTTAGAATGATCTATGTGACAAAAATCCATCCGTTTGGGAGCTACGGTACCACAGACAGATACACAGACACGTTAAACTTAACACCCCTCTCTTTGCGTTGGGGGTTAAAAAGAGAAACATTGCTAAGCCTACATGCACTAGGACGGAACAAATTTAAATTAAAGGATTTTATTTTATTTTTATTTAACGAAAGTAATTTAAATAAATTTTACTATTTTACTAACTAGTTTTAGTAACTAAATGTGTGAGTAAAACATAGTGTATGAGTGTGGGGATTCAGTGTATGACACTAAGTGTATAAGTGTGTAAAGTCGAATCCAGAATTAGGCGAACTAACTTGACAGTCCATTGTACACTAATGTTGCCACAGTTTGGCTATTGCTGTTATTATCGATGTTTAAAAAGTCTAGTTGTTTAGTATAGATAGCTTATCTACATTTCAAACGTCACTTTTAATGTCACCCACCTACCTTACATATTCCTATCCATGGAAAACGCGGTAGAATGGAGACATCAACTGACAGCACTGTCAATCAACCAGTTCAGCTCTAGACACGGTTCGGGTCGGTCAATGTCGAGTACTACCTCCATTCCGTCACTCGCCCAAGGCTTCGAACTAACCATCCTCGGTACCATTAATTCGTCACATCAACGCAAAAGTTCTTGTCAAGAAGAAAAGTGCGTAAGACCGGCAGCCTTAACATATTGCAGCCAGCGCTACGTATGAACCAGGTACGCGTTTTCCACCACTTTCCCTTTTTGCGACTTCACTAGTTAATCATTATAATTGTGTTTTAAGGATCACAATGGCCTGTTGTAATAACAGCATTATTTTTGTATTTTATTCCTAATTTGAGGAGTAAGTATCGTAAATATCCGCTTTAAACCGCACATCCTTCAGATCATATGATATCCTATAAATTGCTGTAGTTCGTCCCTATTTGGCAAGTATTTATTTATTTTATTTATTTATTTATTTGTAAATACAATTTATTAACATAAGAGCTTACGCCCATGGCGTTGGTAAACTTAAAGTAACTTAGTGAGTACATACACATCGTACAATGAATAAAGATAAATCATAAAGGTAATAGTAACAATTAAAAATAGTTTTCAAAAAACTGTAAAATAGTCGGGCGAAGTTTCATTTACAGGCAAACAGGTCGCAATTCGGTGCATAAGAATTAAATTTATTTAGTAGCGCCTGGGCATGGACAACCGGTGAGTGCTCGTGTGCCAGAGTATGTATGAGTGTGAAAGTTTCGACGACAATTTACTCGATAAAGTATAAATTGAATCAGATTTATAGAAGGCACAAGGTTATATCGACATATTTGTGTCAACATAAATTTATCACTATTTATTTTTTCCTATATCTGGCAACATTTTCGGCTGTCAAGTTAGTTAGCCTAATTCTGGACTCGACTTTAAGTGTCTGATTAAGTTCGCCTTTTGTATTTGTAACTGGTTAGTGTGCAATAAAGTTTAAATAAATAAATAAAATATGTTTCTATCAAAAACTAAATTTTTGGTGCAAGCTTTTATTGCCAACTGTAATTTTCTGTATACTATCATCAACTACTCGTTGAGACGATTCCAACGAGCCCAAACTCGATGAGGTTGTGTCGTTGCATTGCGAAGTTCCTATGGCCACCTTCCAGCTCCATCATCAGATCAGCACCGTGTCATCATAATATTGCATTGTCACGCGTTTCACACATGTACGCAAAATTTCAGCTCAATCGGTTTACGGGAAGTGGATCAAATTTAATTTGCAAGATTTGATGACAAACATCGGGACAGGTGAAACTAAATAAAAGCTTGTAAGAATACCCAAGACTTGGCGTAGTAGTTTTACGAAAGTGACTGCTGTCTGACCTTCCCACCCAGAGGGGAAACTAGACCTCATTGGGTTCTTACCTGGGGACGTTGTCCTTCACCGAAAACCCACTGGTCCCGGCCCGTGACGACACATATGCGTCTCTACGCCGTAGTCGCTTTCCGCTACATACGAGGAAAACCACGGGATCGGCTAGTGATAATTTGCAAGTTTATGTTTAAAAAACAGTTAAATTGAACCTCTTCTTGCCTGAAATACAGGGAACCCTAGTCCAGGCTCTTGTTATAAAATTTTAACATGTGCCTGTAAAATAAGTTTTCAATAAATTATTATATTCTATTCTACCTTGTATAGGTAAAAACCGGACAAATGCGAGTTCAACTCGCGTGGTGAGGGTCGGCCGCGACCCGTCCACCCACCAGCTTCACCCACCAGTGGGTCCACGGGGAATTTCTTTTTCCCCGTGCACCCACTGCAACCTTATTTCCGTATAAATGTAAACTCTTAACGTTCTACTATGGCGCCTACGTAATTTGCGTGGTGAGTGATGGTTCTAGCAGCCTTCTTCAGCTGATTTGGAACAGCCCTGCTTGCGCGGTATGGAGACACTGGAAAGCCCTACATATGGGCTCAAGAGGTTCAGTGTATAATTTAATGTAACTAACATAGTTTATAAGCATACGTCGGACTCCAGCGGGCATTTTCGTGGCATGTAAGAATGATAGGTAAGGTTCGCAAATCAATCAATTCACTTTCGAGCATTTGTACTTAGTATTTGGTACCTAGGTACCAAATACTGTATTTATAATGTGAAATTCCAAATATCATAGCAACTAACTGCGTTATTTATATACGTACTTGGACTACATATAAGTCAAAATGGCGAAAAAGTTCGTTTGGCTTTATCCGTCACTCAGACAATTGCAGCTGTGAGAAAGGAACAAAACACAAATGAGTTAACTGGGCAATGTCAAGTTCTATGAACACGGCTCTAAGGCTGTACGTTAGTTAGGTTTTTTTTATATCCTTTAAATTTTAAATAAAAATAAGGTTGAATTGTCTGTGTTATATTTGATTTCATTTATAACGGGTAACTAATTTGATTAACTATGTTACAAACACTCGGTACATTATAATACTCGTAAGTTAAGATTTTTTTGTTAACCTTACCTTGTCCTCAAACTGCCCCCTATAGTCCGACGTTTGTTTATAAGTATTAAATTTTTTATTGCTACTAACATAATATGGACATACTCTGAAATAAATAATTTGAAAAAAGTAGGCGCTCCATACGAAATACACAAAAATATTGACAATTTTCCCGTTACTTTGAATACTCAAACTTCTTACGGGTTTTCCTGTAATCTTTAGGCAAGGAACTATTTTCCATATTTTTTTCAGAATTTTAAACCTATTAGTTTCGGAGATAAGGGGGGGGGGGGGGGGGGGGGGAGAGACAATTTTGGCCTTTTTTCCTTTCCCGTGAAAATATTAATGATTTCCCGCCAGTTTTCTTTTTAAACCGAATCGCAAGTGTATTTTTCCACCGAAAAACGCAAACTATTTGAGACACATACAAAAGCGTCGCGTTTGCAACAGAACAATACGAGTTGAATTAGCTGAATACGACGTGCCGTCTTTTATATGCCGGTTTCAACTTTTTAAAAAGTTTGGTACTCGACAAATAAAGGAATTTATATGTAACATTCCAGGCGGCCTGCAATGTTTTTTTTAATTTTGATCTGACCTGAAACTATACACTTTACCTTCCAATATGTAGCGACTAATGTACACTTTGCGGGCCATTTTGGAGAAAACAAACTTTACCTACGCAGCTTCACGCTGAAGTCTGTTTAATCAATACATATATAAAATATAAAACGAATAAGAAAAACATTGTTATATTCATATTATTTATTGTTCAATTTAAAAATCAATTACTATAAATTACAATCACTTTTAAATTATTATGCATTGTTCCATCATTAATATTATTTTTTTATACAAAAACTCACTCTAACCTACTCTTTTTAACCGACTTCAAAAAGGAGGTTCTCAATTCTTCAAAATCTTTCCTTCCGAATTTCGACGAATTGAGAACCTCCTTTTTTGAAGTCGGTTAAAAATATGCAATTGTTATGTACAGTCGGGGTACGAAAACCTTCGTCAGTTATTAAATTCATTCTTTTATAAGGTCATAGACTCTTAGTACCTTTTGAAAGAAAAGTACTAAGTAGACAAGTGCATATAAAATTATACTTATGTTAACATGATTTCCATTTCGCCATAGTAAGATTTTTTTTAATATTTAAAATTTTACTTTTTTAATTAGCTACATTTGATGATAGGAAATGAATAATCTTGGAAACATCAAAAAAAAACACTAAATTTCAGTCAGTAATTCAAAAACGAATTAATTTTATTGTGCTAAATATGATAAAAAGGGACTCTGACTTGAAATTTCATTTCAAATAAGCGTTGAACATTTCGTGAATACTCCAGGCAAAATACTGTTTCGAAAAACATTAATTTATAATAGCGTTTTTTTTGTTTATTTCATTCTAAAACGTTATTCTAAGATGCTTTATTCAAGAATCCAACAAACTTTCCACCCGGAAGTAATTATATAGATTTAAATTAAACATTCATTGTCTTTTATATTTTATTTATATTGAATATTTTAAAGCAAATGTAAATGAACCTAAATAAAGATAAAAAAATATATAAATATTTATCCGGACTTTTTAGGAGCTAATTAAATATAGATTTTTTTGATGTCTGATTTTTTGTTGGATTTTGCCTCTAGGTAACTATTTAATTGATAATATATCCGTTACATTAAAAAAATTAGCTATTATAAATTATTTCCAAATCTGTCATTTTTTCCATACAAGTTGTCAGTTCATTGCCTGGACTAGAACCAATTTCGTATTTTCTCGATTGTTTATTCCTTATTTATCAAATGTAGCTCGACTACTACTGACGACCGGTTAGCCTAGTGGGTAGTGACGCTGCCTACGAACCTGAAGGTCCCGGGTTCGAATCCCGGTAAGGGCAAATATTTGCGTGATGAGCATGAATATTTGTTTCTGAGTCTTGGATGTTTTCTATGTATTTAAGTATTTATATCTATTAAATATCGTCGTCTAGTACCTATAACACAAGCCTTATTGAGCTTCAATCATTACCATAGACTTGTCAGTCTTTTTTTTTCATATTAAGTGGCTACCACACGACCATGCATGTCGTGTTAGAGTAAATTTTTATAAGATGTCTTTTTATGTTTATTTTATATTTCATTTATTGTATATTCCTTTTAATAGTTATGTTCTTCCTATTTATTTATTTTTATGATTATTTTTGTAAATTGTCCTCGTGTGCGATCGTGGCGTCGTCGTTCGTGTCTCACTCAATGGTCACAACGGAAGACCAGCGCCGGCGCTGCCAGCATCACGCTGAGTTGTGACCATTTCGTGGCAAATGTGTTTGTGTGTATTGTGTCTACAGTTTGTTTTTATGTGTTTTGTCACGAATAAATGTTTTTTTTTTTTCTTTCTTCTTTCTTACTATAGGGCTAGTTCGATTTGTGTAAGATTGTCCCCTAATATTTTTTATTTATTACCAGAGATCGGAATTTTCGCGGCAAAACAAAACACTGTCGCAATCTAGCTAGTGTTAGAAACGTGTCTTTTATCGAAATCGAGTATTGTTATATTAAAAAAACATACCTATATATTTACATTATTTTATAATAATTCGCGACTGTTAATTTAAAATATGCAAAAGAAGTGGTAAGATACGGAACTGTTTTATATGTGTTATTCCATCTAAACCTACTATCATATTAACTAACAACCCTTTCTTTTGGCTTTGTCGTAGTCGGGTATCAAAGAGGTAAAACTTTTAATGAAGTGACTATACCACCTCATTGAAAATAATAGACACTTCAGAAAATGAGTACCTACTCAATAGGACATTGCATCTGTCTCTATACAATTTTATACAAACCTCACGTAAAAAATTGTATTAAATATTTTAATTTATTTGGTGAACCTTGTTTGTCTTCTATTACACAACTACCGATATCGATAAAAAAAAAATCTAACACTAGCTTGATTGCGACAGTTTTCTGTTTTGCCGCGAAAACTCCGACCTCTGTTTATTACTACTGTGTGTATGTCTGGTGGGTGACACTGAAATTAATAAAATTCGGTTTTTAAGCAGCTCTACCCCAAACCCTTATCCGCTATTACATCCACAACCAGACCGTCCTTCTTGCCTTCCTGCCGCTTGTTCCCCGGCATCTTGAGGTGCACGGTCCTCACGTGGAGCTTCAGCGAGTTGGACTGGCTGAAGCACTTGGCGCAGTACTGACAGGAGTAGGGCTTCGCTCCCGTGTGCACCTGGAGGGGCAACGGGAAATGGATGAAAATATCAGAAGTGCCTGATTATTTTTTCGGAAAAGTTGCAGATTTTTCAGCTGCGTCAATTATTTTTGAAAAATATAAACAGTTTCCTCACGTTTTGGGTTAAGACGGTCAGACACCTTCCTTGATCCGTCTCATATTACAAAAAAAATCTTAAACATCTGTGGTAAACTGACACTGGTAATGACCAATATATCACCTGCAGAAAATTTGGCCCAAGTTAGAAAAAGTTTACTATGCAGGGAGCATGGAGGATAACATATGGTAACTGTTATTACAATTCAATTAACTTATATATGCCTAGAAATTGAAATGAGGATGTTGCGCTGGGCTGGGGGTGTGACGTTGCTAGATCGCATACGAAATACCCTCATCCATGGTAGCTTCAGGGCAAAACCAATCCAAGAGAAGCTAGTGGAAGGTCGTCTTAGATGGTACGGGCATGTAATGCGTCCCCCACCCGAACACATGGCCCGACAAGTACTCGAAATGATTTCGGCACCAAAAAGAGGAAGAGGAAGACCCCTCCAAACATGGATAGCTACCATAAATAAGGCCATGAAGGGCTAGTGGCATACCCGGTAGTGTCTGTTGAGCGCGGGTTTCTGCGCGAAGGTCCTGCCGCAGGAGCGGCAGCAGTAGGGGCGCTCGCCCGTGTGCCGCCGCGTGTGGATCCGCAGCTGGTTGCTGTCCGCGAACCTCCTCGGACAGCTGGAACACTGGCAGGGCTGGTGACATACCCGGTAGTGTCTGTTGAGCGCGGGTTTCTGCGCGAAGGTCCTGCCGCAGGAGCGGCAGCAGTAGGGGCGCTCGCCCGTGTGCCGCCGCGTGTGGATCCGCAGCTGGTTGCTGTCCGCGAACCTCCTCGGACAGCTGGAACACTGGCAGGGCTGGTGACATACCCGGTAGTGTCTGTTGAGCGCGGGTTTCTGCGCGAAGGTCCTGCCGCAGGAGCGGCAGCAGTAGGGGCGCTCGCCCGTGTGCCGCCGCGTGTGGATCCGCAGCTGGTTGCTGTCCGCGAACCTCCTCGGACAGCTGGAACACTGGCAGGGCTGGTGACATACCCGGTAGTGTCTGTTGAGCGCGGGTTTCTGCGCGAAGGTCCTGCCGCAGGAGCGGCAGCAGTAGGGGCGCTCGCCCGTGTGCCGCCGCGTGTGGATCCGCAGCTGGTTGCTGTCCGCGAACCTCCTCGGACAGCTGGAACACTGGCAGGGCTGGTGACATACCCGGTAGTGTCTGTTGAGCGCGGGTTTCTGCGCGAAGGTCCTGCCGCAGGAGCGGCAGCAGTAGGGGCGCTCGCCCGTGTGCCGCCGCGTGTGGATCCGCAGCTGGTTGCTGTCCGCGAACCTCCTCGGACAGCTGGAACACTGGCAGGGCTGGTGACATACCCGGTAGTGTCTGTTGAGCGCGGGTTTCTGCGCGAAGGTCCTGCCGCAGGAGCGGCAGCAGTAGGGGCGCTCGCCCGTGTGCCGCCGCGTGTGGATCCGCAGCTGGTTGCTGTCCGCGAACCTCCTCGGACAGCTGGAACACTGGCAGGGCTGGTGACATACCCGGTAGTGTCTGTTGAGCGCGGGTTTCTGCGCGAAGGTCCTGCCGCAGGAGCGGCAGCAGTAGGGGCGCTCGCCCGTGTGCCGCCGCGTGTGGATCCGCAGCTGGTTGCTGTCCGCGAACCTCCTCGGACAGCTGGAACACTGGCAGGGCTGGTGACATACCCGGTAGTGTCTGTTGAGCGCGGGTTTCTGCGCGAAGGTCCTGCCGCAGGAGCGGCAGCAGTAGGGGCGCTCGCCCGTGTGCCGCCGCGTGTGGATCCGCAGCTGGTTGCTGTCCGCGAACCTCCTCGGACAGCTGGAACACTGGCAGGGCTGGTGACATACCCGGTAGTGTCTGTTGAGCGCGGGTTTCTGCGCGAAGGTCCTGCCGCAGGAGCGGCAGCAGTAGGGGCGCTCGCCCGTGTGCCGCCGCGTGTGGATCCGCAGCTGGTTGCTGTCCGCGAACCGCTTCGGGCAGCTGGAACACTGGTAGGGCTTCTCGCCAGTGTGCGTTCTTTGGTGGTATTTCAGAGAGGCGTTAGACTGAAAAAAGGAGGGGAACAATTTCAAATTTCAAAGATTTTTCAAAAAGATAACGATACGTTATATATACAAAGGGCAGAAAAATCTATATTTCATACAACCGCACCAATCAAAAATTTTCGAAATCGACAACTTCACTTCCACATCAGTGCGAGTGGAGCGCGCAGCTTTATTATTTCATTCAACCAATCACAGTGCTAGTACAGTAGTATTATTGCGGCGCATGGCCACATAGATTTTTTTCAACCGATTGGTTGAAAAAAATCTATGTGGCCATGCGCCAGAGCAGAATTCTTGTAGCGCGCGGTTATGTAAATTTTCTTAAACCATTCAGATCACACCCATTACGCCTTTAGGCGTAATAAAAACCCATTACGCCCTTAGGCGTAATAAAGACTATTGTAGCTCTGTATGCCTGCGCGTTATGAAGCCCTTTACGAGCAAGTGTGATGAAAAATAACTTACTGTACAGCTCTTCCCGCACACTTCACAGACGACGTTCTTGTTGTATTTCACCCCCAAATGCACCCTTTTCACGTGCGCTTGCAATTTAGAGCCGTTCGCGAACGCAGAGCCGCACTGAAAATAACAATTCATCTTCAAAGACCTATTAAAGGCTGGTTGCTTTTGTGTTTCGTTTCTTTTTAGGGTTCCGTAGCCAAAATGGCAAAAACGGAGTTTCGTCATGTCCGTCTGTCCGTCTGTCCGTATGTCACAGGCATTTTACTCGAAAACTATGAGGTGTATTTGAATAAAATTTTGAGGATAGGTGTATTTTGTTAGCCGCTACATAGTTTTGTAATTAAAAATGACATAAAAAAAATTTTTAGGGGTGCACTCCATACATGAAACTAAAAATCTAAAAAAAATATTTCATTGTGACCCCCCGTGTGGCACATCAATCGATAGGCCTTTCAAAATAAAT
The DNA here is from genome assembly GCA_932294315.1 of Epinotia nisella. NCBI lineage: Eukaryota > Metazoa > Arthropoda > Insecta > Lepidoptera > Tortricidae > Epinotia > Epinotia nisella. The sequence goes on along the minus strand of OW028698.1, from coordinate 8,581,687 downwards.
ATAAGGTTTCTTAGCATTTTTTTTGATTAAGTGTATAGAGTCGGAGATAATCGCCCCGAAAGTCACTAAAGTTCTGCCCCCCCCCCCCCCCCCTCTAATTTTTGAATTTCAGAAATTCTCACCGGCTTGCCTAGAATTTCTTTTTAGACAAGCTTATATATCTAATGCATAAGCGGAAAATCCACATAGCTCTTGAATTTCAATACCTGTAAATGACATCACACCTACACCTGTATTTCATCATCAGTACCTTTGACCTGATTTGTAAACACTTAGCTCTGAATTAATTAATTAACCAGCGACCTCTCCTTCTCATTAATTAGGTTTTCTTACGTATAAGTAATAATTATAAGTTATATTTTAAGTTCTGTATCTCTCTCTGGGTGCCCTGAAAACCTGTTATTTTGAATCTTTGGCTATGCCAAAGCGTTCATTATTGTATGAACTTTTTATGTGGTGGTAATCTTTTTCTTATGGCACCACACAATCGTATTGTTTAACTTGAATGCTATTGTTTTGAAGATAAGTAGATCGGATCAGTTCAAAAAAAATTCAACTATACCTTATTTTTACTAAGCCGAACTTAATCGCGTTTAAGGAAACCAAGCCTAAACATCCAAACATCTGAACATCCAAACTTTCGCATTTATAATATTAGTGGGAAGTAGAGTAGTATACTCATCATTGTGGTACTCTTTGGGGGAGGTCTACAGTATCGGTCAAAAGTTTAAGTTTACTCTTTGTTTTAGGTACAAATGAGTACTTTTGGACAGTATTTTTTTGCAGTTCGGTAGCCGAAATTTGTTTCCAACTGATCCGTTATTGTTTCCAGAGATTTGTTTAATTAGTCAGACACAATTCACGTACATTTCTAAACAACGCATTCCCTAAAATGTTATAGGAGTGACGGCAAAGGCTGGGCCATATATGGGCTTGCCACTTAAAACGTACAATGATCAGATACAATGTTGGTTTTTAGGGAATCAGTTGTTTAGAAATCTACGTAAATTGTGTCTGACTAATCAAACACATCTCCGTAAACAATAACGAATCAGTTGGAAACAATTTTCGACATCTGAACTGCAAAACGTTATCGCACAAAAGTACAAATTTGTACCAAAAGCAAAGGGTGAACTTAAACTTTCGACCGGTACTGTATGTCCAGCAGTGGAAGTCTTTCGGCTGATATGATGATGCTGAGGATAGGATACTGACCTGTTCGCAGGTGAGCGTCGTGGCCCGCAGCGGGGGCGCCTTGTTGGCGGGGCGGAGCGCCCTCACACGCTCCTTCACGTGCAAGCCTCCGCCCGGACACAAGGGCCCGCATATCACACAAACGCCCCTGCAAGAGATTCCGTTAGTTAGTCAGTTTTACTGGACATTTTCCGCTAGTCGACATCCAAATGTGCCTATTTTGCGTGAAACGGCAGGGTGGCGCTACTCTAACCACCCCAGCTCCTCTAAAAGGTTTAAGAGTGCCTTGGTATTACTGACTGCGTTCCGCAGTGTGTCCGGAGACCCTAGGTGCTTTTTCCTGTATACTAGAGATTCCGTTTTAACTGTTGTAAGTAAAAATGTTAAAACCATACGGTCTATTACTAGTTTAATTTTTCGATCTGAACCCTACGTTCAAAATGAATATTACTGTTTTGTTGAACACTGTTTGAGCAAGCTTGCTTATTGCGTAAATAGGCTTGTGTCCTAATTTTTTTTTACGATGCCATTCGAACCAGTTTTTGGTGTGGAACAAATGTTTGTATGGGAGTAAGTACAATTAAAGAACATATATACCCAAAAAAATTTGTTAAAGACGGACCTCGCTGGCGGCAGCCGAAAACGTTCCATACTGATTAACATTGAATCATGACGTCACAGGGTAATATTTGTACTAGTCGTTATATGAAAAATCAAGTAAATTGCTGTTTCGGTTGCGAAATACTGCGTTTAGTTCCATAGTTGTCATACAATATTGTTTCTATAAAAGCGTAAGGATTCTATTGGTAGCTTTAAATTTACTTTTGGACAATAAAAAAAATGCATATTTTTTGTAAACTTTCAAGGGCCATATCTTTTTATGATTTTAATTATATTTCGTAATTTATACTTAATTGCATTTATTTGAAGGTTTACTATCAATTTAGCAACACTACGCTATCAATTTTAACATGAGGACACAACCCAATTGTAATAGTGGCATTTCGTGGCAAATGTGTTTGTGTGTATTGTGTCTATACAGTTTGTTTTTATGTGTTTTGTCACGAATAAATGGTTTTTCTTTCTTTTCTTTCTTTCTTTCTTTTAGTTTTAGATAAGGTAACTATTTATAAGTTGTCTTGTAAGTGAAATATGTAATTTCTTTAGACAATAAAGTTTCTTTAAACCGAAGTCCCTGGGCGACCGAGCTCTGCTCGAGTGAAAATACGGAGAAAACGAATTTTCCCTGACATGAGACCTAGCTAGATCGGGTTCTCGCCCCCGTAAACTGCTATCTTCCGAATTTCATCGAAATCGTTGGAGCCGTTTCCGAGAACGTGATAAATATCTATATATATATATATATACTAGTCCCTGGGCGACCGAGCTCTGCTCGAGTGAAAATAGAGAAAATACGTAGAAAACGAATTTTCCCACACATGAGACCTAGCTAGATCGATTTCTCGTCCCCGTAAACCTCTATATTCCGAATTTCATCGAAATCTTTAGAGTTCATTAATACAACTTAACAAATCTGTTAACTAAAATTCATTTTGTCCCTTTTTTACATATTCAAATAAAAATAATTACTGCATAAATAATAATAAATGTAAAAAAACAGGCTGGTTTGGTTCCTCTTGAGCTGACCTACCTCCGGTGTCACTGTGACCTGGTAGTTCTGGGACACCCTGTATATCACACTATTTTTACGTTTATGCACAAAGGCGTCATGAGGGTCTCAATAAATAAAACAATACTCCAAATACCGCGACATTAAGAGTTAATAAAAATATTTAAACCGAATCCGTTTTGTCAGTGTCGAGACAGTAAGAATTCGGTAGCGTGACTTTCGGTCTAGCAAATGCGCTAACCATCTGACGAAAGTAATGTGTACTAAATAATATGAATTCTGATTGAGGAATTAAATGATGTGTTTACGTGTTTGAATTCTTTAATACACTGAACACGGCTTAGATTGGCGACAGCTTATATGTCTTTAACATATAGTACGTTTTCATTAAAATTGTCTTTATTGCGAAAATTAATGACATAGAATATTATGTTATTATTATATGGTGCTCGAAAACACTCACACTTACTGCCTAAAATATTAAATGAATTACCTGAACATGTACAAAACTTATATGTAAAAGGCTGTAAAATAAGAAAAACTCTAAAGAGGCACTTTTTAAAATGTAAAAATTTAAACTATATTCTGTAAACTGTAAAATAAGTTGTATAACTAACTACCTTTAAATTAGCCAATATTACAGATCAGTAGTCAAGAACTCCCCATCGGCAAACAAACCTACTAAAGGTGGGCATTGTAATGAATTGTAATATGTATTTTCTTTTGTGTTAATCAATAAATTAAAAAAAAATTATTAACCCCCGACGCAAAAAGAGGGGTGTTATAAGTTTGACGTGTCTGTGTGTCTGTCTATGGCATCGTAGCGCCTAAACGAATGGACCGATTTTAATGCGGTTTTTTTTGTCCGAAAGCTGACGTGATCCAGATGGCTCTTAGGTACGCTGCAAAAAAATCGGTTCAGCCGGTTTTGAGATATTGAACTTAGAAATTAAAATGACAATTTTTTCACCCTTTCTTTGTTAATAATTTTTACAAGGTCAGTAGGGGCAATTGCGCCGCCGGGGTAGGTGCGCCTTTCATCAAAAATATCGAAATCTACAGATATTACACAATTAATGACCTCTTACATACGGACGTTGGATCCATGGGGAACCAAGTCATCATCATCATCATCATATCAGCCCAAAGACGTCCACTGCTGAACATAGGCCTCCCCCAAAGAGTGCCACAATGACCGGTCCTGCGCCACCCGTATCCAGCGGACTCCAGCGACCTTTACCAGGTCATCAGTCCACCTTGTGGGGGGCCTACCCACGCCGCGCCGCGCCGGTACGTGGTCGCCACTCAAGAACCTTTCCGCCCCAACGGCCATCGGTTCTACGTGCAATGTGCCCCGCCCACTGCCACTTAAGTTTAGCGATTCGGAGGGCTATATCGGTTACCTTGGTTCTGCTGCGGATAGCCTCATTTCTGATGCGATCACGCAGAGATACTCCCAGCATAGCCCTCTCCATTGCCCTTTGGGTGACTTTAAGCCTTCTTATGAGGCCCATAGTAAGCGACCACGTTTCCGTGCCATATGTCATCACTGGCAACACACACGTTATATGTTGCCAGGGCCAAGGGTCGTCGGTGGTGGTAGCCGGATCTTTGCCGGAGATTCTTAGCACCCCTGACCCCGCTAGTACCCTGGCTGCTACCACAATAACCAGGGTACCGGGGGTCGCCGGATACTCGGGGCCGTGGCTTGGTTGTGCTTATCATTTGAGGGGAACCAAGTAAAACAAGTTTATTGCATGGATCATGGATGTATGATGTTTTGATGAAACGCACTTACCCCGATGGCGCAATTACGGGGACTGACCTTATAAAAATTATTAACAAGCCTCGAGTATAGTAGAGTTTTATAATTTTCATCACACTTGCTCGTCAATGGCGTTATTACTTGCGAGCATATAGAGCAGTTATAGCCGTTTTACCTCTCACGGGCTGTTAAGTTTAGTTTTAAAATATAGAACCCTCTGAAGCTACGGTAGCCTAGTGGTTCAGGCATGCGGCTGTCAAGCGGCGGTCGTGGGTTCGAATCCCGGCTCGTACCAATGAGTTTTTCGGAACTTATGTACGAAATATTTACCGTTAGCTTTTCGGTGAAGGAAAACATCGTGAGGAAACCGGTCTAATCCTTTCACGCAAAATAGGCACGTTGGATGTCGATTTGCGGAAAATGCCCATTAAAACTAACTAACTAAAACTAGAACCCTCTGATTGGCTTAAGTAAATCTGGTTGCTCTGTGATTAGTTGAAAAAAAAAATCTAGTTGGTCAAGCCGGCCCCGCCCCGCAAGAATACTGCTCTGTGATTGGTTGAAATATTGAACTCCACTAGCACTGATCTGGAAGTGAAGTTGTCAATTTTTGATCGGTGCGGCTGTATGAAACTTAGATTTTTCTGTCTTTTGTAGTTATTTATTTCCTCGCAAATGTGATGAAAAACATTGTGTATAATAATAATAAAAATAAAAATCTTTATTTCGGAATACATGACTCCATAGTTGTTAGTAAATTACATGAACGACAATAGTACATTGTTTAACGAGGGCCGTAAGTGGAATATTGCTAACGAGAGTGTATCAGAAGCCCGACGCCGAAGGCGGAGGGCTTTTGATGACTCGAGTTTGCAATATTCTTACGCCCGTGTTATACACAATGTTTTTCATCACATTTGCGAGGAAATAAATAACAACAAAAGACAGAAAAATGTATGTTTCATACAGCAGCACCAATCAAAAATTGACAACTTCACTTCCAGATCAGTGCTAGTAGAGCGCGCAGTTCAATATTTCAACCAATCACAGAGCAGTATTCTTGCGGGGCGGGGCGTCGTGACCAACTAGATTTTTTTATTCAACCAATCACACAGCAACCAGATTTGCTTAAGCCAATCAGAGGGTTCTATTATTTAAAAAAAAAACCATAACGCCCATGGGCGTAATATAGCCCATTACAGCTCAGTACGCTTGCGTATAATAACACCATTTTCGAGCAAGTGTGATGAAAAATATTAAAACTAAGTTAGTGAGTAAATTAAAAAAATACATGTGACTAAAATTAAATGAAATACAAATTTAAATACAATTAAATAACACGGGCGTAAGAATATTGCAAACTCGAGTCATCAAAAGCCCTCCGCCTTCGGCGTCGGGCTTCTGATAGACTCTCGTTAAACAATGTACTATTATAATTGAATTCACTTGTGATTGGTGAACGCGTGGTTGGCGGCGCTGAGAATGTGCCGCTTCCACGCGACCATCGACGCGAACTGGATGTCGCAGTCGGCGCAGTAGCGCTCCGACACCGGCGTGCCGTCACTCACCGGCTACGACAATGGAAACGTACCAATAGTCCAGGCATGGAACTGACAACTTGTATGGAAAAAATGACAAATTTGGAAATAATTTATAATAGCTATTTTTTTTAATGTAACGGATATATTATCAATTAAATAGTTACCTAGAGGCAAAATCCAACAAAAAATCAGATATCAAAAAAAAAAAAATTTGCTCCTATAACGTCCGGATATATAATAATATTTTTTTAGGTTAATTTACATTTGCTTTAAAATATTCAATAAAAATAAAATAAAAAAGACAATGAATGTTTAATTTAAATCTATATAATTACTTCCGGGTGGAAAGTTTGTTGGATTCTTGAATAAAGCATCTTAGAACAACGTTGTAGAATGAAATAAACAAAAAACGCTATTATAAATTAATGTTTTTCGAAACCATATTTTGCCTGGTTACAATTACAGTTTCAAGCGTCCATGGAGAAGTGACAAGGTTAAGAAATATTAATCACCATACGTCGGACTCCAGCGGGCATTTTCGTGGCATGTCAGAATGATAGGTAAGGTTCGCAAATCAATCAATTCACTTTCGAGTATTTGTACTTAGTATTTGGTACCTAGTATTTATAATGTGAAATTCCAAATATCATAGCAACTAACTGCGTTATTTATAAACGTACTTGGACTACACATAAGTCAAAATGGCGAAAAAGTTCGTTTGGCTTTATCCGTCACTCAGACAATTGCAGCTGTGAGAAAGGAACAAAACACAAATGAGTTAACTGGCTGTACGTTAGTTAGGTGTCTATTTTTTTATATCCTTTAAATTTTATATAAAAATAAGATTGAATAGTCTGTGTTATATTTGATTTAATTTACATTCATGGTACATTTGTAAGTATATTATGATAACGGGTAACTAATTTGATTAATTATGTTACAAACTCTAGGTACATTATAATACTCGTAAGTTAAGATTTTTTTGCAAACCTTACCTTGCCCTCAAACTGCCCCCTATAGTCCGACGTTTGTTGATCACGTAAGGTCTGCCGTGTCAAGCCTATCTCATGTATCTCAAAAAGCATAGTTTTGAGAAAACGCCGTTTGAAGTTTTTGTTTGTACAGTATTTAGTCATGATTTACTATGGTAAAAACAGAGTTAACATGAGTTACGTGGCAGGTATAAGGAATTGATAAGTTAAATTAAAAAACTAAGTAGGTAGGTCGATAAAGGCATGGAAAATAAACAGATTTAGACCTGTTACGCGTAACTCATGTATCTCAAGATACATGAGATAGGATTGACACGGCAGAGGTACCAAATGCGCGCCGGTCAGATTCAACTGTCATTAAAATTGAATAAATTTTTCCATGTAAAAATTGACATTTAGATCTACCCGACGCACGTACAGTCAGCATCAAAAGTAACTACGCATTCGAAGACGTCAAAAGCTCTTATTTCCTCTTAATAAAGACTTTTGACGTCTTTGTTTGTGTAGCTACTTTTGATGCTGACTGTCCAATGCGTTACGTGATCGACCAACAGTTTTGGGATGGACCTCTTTGTTGCGTCCTAGAACGTAATTCAGAAGTCTCAGTTAAAAGTTGTCGTCACTAAAGTGTCATGAATGGTCATTCTGGGATCGTCACTGAAGTATCATTCTAGAGTCGTCTTAGGGTCGTTACTGAAGTGCCATTCTAGTGACGTTAACTTTAGTGACGTCACTAGAATGACACTCAATCGTCACTCTATAGTCGTCCTAGGGTCGCCACTCCAGTGACATATTAGGGCCATAAAGTATAATTCTTAAAGTGCGTCAGTGTCTAAAGATTGACTCCATGTAAAACTCTCCACGTCATTAAATAAATAAAAATATTTTAAAGGACAATCTTACACCAATCGACCAAGTCCCATAGTAAGCTCAATATGTATATATACGACGATATATTTAATAAATACAAACACTTAAAAACATAGAAAACATCCAAGATTCAGGAACAAATGTTCATGTTCATCACCGACGACCGCTTTAGCCTAGTTGGTAGTGACCCTGCCTACGAAGCAAGAGGTCCTTTGTTCGAATCCCGGTAAGGACATTTATTTCTGTAATGAGCACGAATATTTGTTCGTGAGTCATGGATGTTTTCTATGTATTTAAGTATGTATCTATCTATATAACTATGTTTATCGTCGTCTAGTACTCATAGTACAAGCTTTGCTTAGTTTGGGACTGGGTCGATTTGTGTAAGATTGTCCGCAAAAAAATATTTAAATAAATATCACACAAATATTTGTGCTCACCGGGATTCGAACCCAGGACCTTCAGCTTCGTAGGCAGCGTCACTACCCACTAGGCTAACCGGTAAAAGGAATAAACTGTTGTATAATGTTGCGTAGCTCACCTCGCTGTACTTGTGCGCCTTGCCCTCGTGCATGCGCAGGCCGTGCGCGCCCACGAAGCTGTCCCCGCAGGCCGCGCACACGTGCTGCGTGCGGTGGTGCGCGCGCAGGTGCGTCAGGTGCGACGTGGACGCGCGCGACGCGTGCCCGCACAGCTTGCACACGTACAGGTGCCCGCGGTGCCATTTCTCGTGCTCACGCGCTTGGGAACTAAAAAAAAACTTATGTCACCCTTAGGGGAAAGGGAGGTTATTGTCGTCGGCGTTGACATTATTAACAATTCGCTGCAAATGCGACGATTCACGGTATAAGACTGGGAAAAACTGAGAACATATTAAAAAACCGAACAAGTGCGAGTTCAACTCGCGTGGTGAGGGTTCCGTATGTAATGTAAATTTCATAAGTGTTTTTGAATACTCAAACTTCTTATAGGTTTTCCTGTAATCTTTAGGCAAGGAACTATTTTCCATATTTTTTTCAGAATTGTAATCCTAGTAGTTTCGGAGATAAGGGGGGGGGGGGGGGGTCAGTTTTCGTCTTTTTTCCTAACTTACTTCAAATCTGTTTTTGCTAAAATTATAAAAAAAAAATTTGACATGCTTACAACAACCCCTTTCGTATGATATGTCACACAATACAGTTTGGGAAACTTTTTTTTTAATTTTCCAGTTTACCCCCTAAAAGTGGTCCCCTTGTTCAGAATTTATTAATTTACTTGACGCGTCCATCTTTGGGTCACCAATTTACATATGTGTACCAAATTTCAACTCAATCGGTCCACTAGTTTCGGAGCAAATCGGCTGTGACAGACGGACAGACAGACAACCGAGTGATCCTATAAGGGTTCCGTTTTTTCCTTTTGAGGTATCGGAACCCTAATAAACGGATGGATCATTGATCCAGCTATTATAGATATGTAGTGTTATATACTCACGCGGTGTGCGATCGGTGTGGGCACGTGTTGCACTGGTAGCGACGCTCATGCGCGGTGACGACGTGCGCGCGCAGTTTGCGCGCAGTCTTGTAGCGCATCGTGCATATCTCGCACACGTGCGTGCCGCTTTTCTGTACAAGAAAGACATTGCTGAAGTGTCAGTCTAGTGTCGTCATTTAAGTGTATTTCTTATTGCCGTCACTTAGTGTAATTTTAGGGTTATGACAAAAGTGTCGTTTTAGTGCAGGTCACTAAAGTCGCATAGATACTACAATCGCCACTTTAATTTCAGGATTGTCTGCACTGCTGCTCTTAGGTGAGAACTAGCTCGCGCGCGTAGCCGGACCACTACTCATCACTGGTGTCATTCTAACGTCGTCACTTAAGTGGTATTCAAGTGTCGTCACTTAATGTAAGGCATAAGACATTTACATAGCAAAAATTTTACACGTACGTTTACGTATTAGTGCCAGTCCCTCCACTAGTGCCTGTATCGCAGGAGACCGCACATTACAGTAATTTTAGTGTTGTCACAAAAATGTCATTTTAGTGTCGTCACTGAAGTGTCATTCTAGTGTCGTCACTGAAGTGTCATACTAGTGTTATCACTAAAATGGCATTCTAGAGTATCCTCTAAGGTGTCATTTTAGTATCGTCACTGAAGTGTCATTCTAGTGTCGTCACTGAAGTGTCATTCTAGTGTTATCACTAAAATGTCATTCTAGAGTATCCTCTAAAGTGTCATTCTAGTGTCGTCACTAATGTTATAAAGTAGTGTTGTGTCGCTCTGTACTCACTCGGTCGTGTTTCAGCCGGTGGTTGCTAAACGCGGTGGGCTCCACGTACCCGCGCCGACAGGGCGCGCACTTGAATGGCGCGTTGAGGTAGTTCACCGAGGAGCCGCGCGCGCGCAGCTCGTCCAGCTGCTGCTCTTTGGTCAGGACCAGCTCGAGGGCATAGCCAGATTTGAACCCTGGCACAGAATAAGTAACAGTACTACGTATAGAAGGTTCTCTGTTAACAAATTCCCTGTGTAGGTACGCCAAACGTGCCTAAATGTGGCCGTTTCTTTCTATCGCATGCAACGCGCTCTTTCGGAGGCGGAGCCTTAGAGCTAGGGTTACCGCCAGCTCGACCTATTAAATTATAGGTACGTTAGTATAATTGTGTATTTTACTAACGATATTACGATTATTCTTTATTTACTTTGGATCACCGAACTACACAAAAGCTGTGTAATTTACCTTTAGGTTATGACATCAAAACTGCCCGTTTCTGCAAAATGTAAGACGAAGGCACACGATTCTGGGTTACCTACATACATAAACATAATGTAAAGAAAAATTATTTTCAATCAATATAAATAGACGACGCGGCATATTTATTTTACGAGGCGAATAACGATGCAATGCGTTGCGCGAACGCGTGCGTCCCGTAACAGCGCGCGGCAACCACTGATAGACCGCCTAAAGGCGGCCGGCCGTCATGTTTTTGTGCGGCGCGACCAAATCAAAGAGTGAACCGCCCCTGACCCTGGACAAAGAATTCTTACTTGACTTGAAAACGCACGAAGATTCTGCAACTTCCATCATATCCGGCGGGTTGAGTGAGTTGTATTTGCATCACGCATTATGGGTTCTGTCGCGGCAGTTCCCCGGGCTAGTACTACCCAGCGTTTACAGTCATCTCTATGTTAATAATAAGTTAATTTCTACTCATAACACAACACATTGAAATGAAATGAAATTAAATGATTGAAATAATTTATTTGTGACAAAGCTTAATCATGCAGTTACAACATAAAATACTAGACATATAAACTATACAGGGTGAGCAACCCAAATGGGTCAGTATGGCGGTTTTGGAAACCATAACAGATAGCGAAATCTTGGCTTAGGAACCATGACGTTGATTTTAGTAAAAAGAAAAACTGCATTCATATACTTACAAAAATACGTGTAGGTACTCGGCCCAGGAATCGAACGTGGACTTTTTGAAAAATTAAATTTCGTTATTTTCCTTTGAATATCGGTTATGTAGCTCTTAAATAGTAAATGTTACTAAGAAACATGATATCTAAAACTAATAAAATGCATTGTTTTTAAATAACGAAATTTAATTTTTCAAAAAGTCCAGGTTCGATTCCTGGGCCGAGTACACGTATTTTTGTAAGTATATGAATGCAGTTTTTCTTTTTACTAAAATCAACGTCATGGTTTCTAAGCCAAGATTTCGCTATCTGTTATGGTTTCCAAAACCGCCATACTGACCCATTTGGATTGCTCACCTTGTATACTAAGCAGTTTGTCACGAAATGGTCTCGCCTCAGCATAATGCTGGCTCGTTTGACATTGATGAACATTGAACATTGATGTTTTTACCGAATTATAATTATAAATAAATAAATAAATATAGTGGGACAATTCACACCAATTGATCTAGTCCCAAACTAGGCAAAGCCTGTACTATGGGTACTGGACAACGGATAAACATACTTATATAGATATATACATACTTAAATAGATATTAAACATCCAAGACTCGAGAACAAACATTCATATTCATCATACAAATATCTGCCCCGACAGGGGATCGAACCCGGGACCTCAAGCTTCATAGTCAGTTTCTCTAACCACTAGGCTATTCGGTCGTCAAATTTTGAAAAAATTATGAACTTTACCTTTTAGAAACTCCTTGTCTTTATTCCTAACCGGCTCCTTGGCTTCCTTCTTAAGACTACTGATGGTCAACAGAGGCAGGTCGTCCTCGGAGTCTGAAGGTGCCTCTTTGACGGACACTTGGTCAGCGTCTGATGAGTTATCTGTGAACAAGAATGAATTAATGAATATATTTATTTGTGTAACATAGGCACACTCAGCGTCAAATATTTTGTAGCAACCAAAGTAGTCAAATAGTTCGGTACACCATATATTTAGTATGGTGTACCGAACTATTTGGCCACTTTGAGTGTTTGACGCTGACTGTACATGTAAAGATCTTAAAAGTAAAGCATTTAGCGAATCAATTAACTATGATTAGCAAGCATGATTAGTCAGGCTCAACTTTACCACATTAAATATATTAGATACTAGCTTCCTTCATCTGCGTGGATCCAGGATAGAAACTATCCTATATTTTAATCCAGGCTATAAACTATCTTTGTGCAAAATTTCATCCAAATCGGTTAAGCCGTTTAAGCGTGATTGAGTAACAAACATCCAAACATCTAAACATCCAAACTTTCGCATTTATAATATAATATATATATGAGCTTTTGTGAGGCGATGGATGATAGGTGCTCAACTGTTCCAATTTAATTTAGTTGTTACTTGTTATTGTGTTATGTATATTTAAATTGTTAGTCAAAGTTTCGTGACGCATTGGGGTACACTGTAATGTCATGTAAACGTCTTTATCAATAAATAGGAATAGGATTCTTTTGATTTCACTTGTTGTATTTATGCCGTTTGATGGTAGTCTTTCTGATGATTATCCTTGTCGCCAATGATGGCAGTTGATGGTGTCTTGATGGATGTCGTGACAATCACTTCGCGATGGCTCCACTTCTTTTAGTTGTTGGGAGTGTCGCCAATGATGGCAGTAGATGGTGTCTTAATGAGCGTCTTGACAATCACTTCGCGATGGCTCCACTTTTCTTGATTGATGGGAGTGTCGCGGATCATGGTAGTTGATGATGTCGCGATGACTTTAATTCGTGGTCGGACCGTGTAGTGCTGCCTTAAGAGATTATTTGCACTGGCAAGGTTATGATATATTTGTGACTGTAGGTAGACTAAGGTTAAGACTAAGGTAGTCTCTTCGGTATATTTAAGCGTGTATTCCGTTGGGGAAGCCTCATTGATAATCTACCGTTGGCGAGTGTCGAAGAAGTCTGAGGTGTTCACGCCAGGGAGCTGTCTGAGGAATACGCAGCTGGTGTTAGAAAGCTAAGTGTCTTAGTTTCTCAGCACTTTTATTATTTCTTCTATTTGCTTTATTGTTCTACTATAAATGTGTTCTATAATTTACGTATTATAACTACTAAATGTTTCGTATCATGAGAATCATGATTTCTGCGTAATGATACTGATTTATGTCTCATGCTAACTGAGTGTCTCAATTTCCTGATATTTCGTCTGTTCTTAATGTCTCAATCACGCTCATACTTACTGTAACTTTATTACTCGCTACCCAAGTGAAACTACCCCGTTAAGCCACCATTAGGGTGTTGTGTAAGATAACGCTCTCTGTTAATTGTGTCCCTTGATATTGATGAATGTTTATTCCCATATATTTAACCCTGCTGGTCTCGCACGTAGTTGAGGTGAGGCACCCACCCTACCACGCGGGCGCGGGCCCGCGTGGTATGGTGGTGCATAGGTATTTACAAAGGTATAGCTGTAAGACCTGTTAAGCAGACAGTAAGGAGCACGGTAGTGAGTGGCGGGCCACGCCAAGGCGCCTCTCGTAGGTATATTGTATTAGTAGGAGGACAACTCAAATGCAGAGGCAGCCTTGGAAGGCACCGATGGATTTGTGGAGAATAGCTTGATGGGAACTAGGTGGGCTTAGTGACAAATAATAATAATAAACCTAATGACAAAACTGACTGACTTATCGAGCCCATAAGGATGTCCTCTTTACTGTGATGACGTACTATATTTTAGTTGCTAATATGAAGTCATCTGAGACTACTACTTGAGACTACTTGTATATAATCTTGTTTGTGAGAGCGAGTTCAGTATAAGAGGAGGCTTATAATTGCTCGGCCGATAGGCGAGAACATGAGGAAGTATAAAGCATACACATGGTGTGTGGCTAACCAGCGCATGGGCTTAGTATCATGTAATTGAGACTGGTAGGGTGACTAATCTAATCACATGAAATTACTCAACTCCGTTTTGCTTGGTAGTTGGAACCCGCAGGTGCTGAGTTCTAAGACCTAAGTGACAGTGGTGTCATATAATTACCTTTAACCACAGGTGGGGCATGCGAGACTCGTTGTGTCGGAAAGCGAAGCAGATATACGTGGACTGCGTTGGATGATTAAGGTAGGATTCAAATTATCCCTCCTTTGATCATTTTTGAACCTTTCGCGGCGCCCTCTAGTTTAGCGCAGTCCAACTGTATTTGTACCAGAGTATGTCATATATACTGTAATATCACATATTGTGTAATGTGTTACATTACTATCTAATGATGATAGGGCGTTCGCGACATGGTGGAGGTGCTGGGATATTTGAATCCGTACCTATCGTTTATATTGAGCTGATAGGCAATTTGTTTAGCCAGTTTGTTTCGGTCAGTTCTAACCTCTTTTATGGCGATTGAGTGTTGTGGAGGAGTATGGTGTAGTATATCGATTTTTTGATGCACGTACAATTCCTTGATTGATTGAAACACACAAAGAGCAGTATGATTTATTTGTCCCAATTTTACATTTGTTTGAAAATAATGCAAATTTTAGTTAAAATACACATCACGTTGAGTAATGTTACATTCAATTAAAGTTTCTTTGGAACACTAATGGTGATGTCAATTCAGCCGAGGCGCCCGGCTGATTGCTTCTCGATCAGTGCTTCAATGTTGTAGTAAAGATTCCTTTTCAAGTGTTTCCATGTTGTCATAAGCATTAATGCTGGTCGTTATTATAAAAGCTAAGAAACAGTTACCGTGGATAAACAAAACTGTAAAGCAACGGATTAAACTGTTTTAATCATAAATTTGCGTATTATGATGCATCACAGATCAATGATTTTTTCAGTCGAATATTATGTAAATGTGAAAGAGTGCAAGACTGATCTATATTATGTCCATATTGTAATATGTGTATCAAAGCGTTGTGCTAGCATCGCCGTTAGATGGCGATTGGAGTAATTCCGTGCAAATTAATGAACTTGATTGCGACGGTAGTTCGATATTTCGCAGTGATGGGCCGAAATATTTCTAAAGTGTGTTGAATTTTTCATAAGTGTTGAAAACAAAATAGAAAGTCGTGATTTTGGAAGGTGCGGTTCATTAGAAAGTGATATGAGGAACGCGGTACCTTTGGATAGTAAAAGTTAAGAAAATTGGCATAAGTACCCACGTGAATCTCGATGTCAGATTCTGTTTGCGACGATTATTTTGAAGTATAGACTCAGTTTGAGAGGATTGTTTTGAAATATGGAATCGGACACTGATATGGAAATATAGAATCGATGGTTTCTTCGACAATGTTTATTACAGCAGTGGTACGAGATATAACTTGTATAGTGTGTGTTGTGTACTGTGTAGGTACATACATACTATCTTTGCTATGCTAGAACATTTCCTTCCAAGATGTGATTCTTACTAGACTTGCAAAGTAACTAGTAGCACTACGCCGTAGCGCGCTGTAGCTTAATTTTGGACGAAGTGAAGTTCGTTGGTCGCTCACAACGCATATGAGTGTTGTCGTAATTAGTGTTGAATTGATAGATCTTTAAATTTGATGCTAGTTGTTTGATTTGGCTTGTGAGCTCAAATGGTGTATTTTTAGTTTTTGTGATGTTGAGTTACAACGTCCTTTGGTGCTCTCAAGCAATTACAAACATACATATGTGACTTAGTTTACGGGCACATGTTCAGGTTTCCTTATGTTGTCAAAGTATTTGAGTTTAAAGAAATGATTTGGTTTCCTTGTTTTCGGTTAATACACGAAGTACGTAGCTCGGTGTTTGTAAGTAGACAACTTAACTTGCAGTAAGTTGTGATGTAACTTAGATATATTATTACCTACTTATTGTGTCTAATTCGTATTCGTGGCAATTTATTTCTGTCTAGCTTTTTGGAAACCAGTGCGGTCAGAGTCAATTTGGTATACTTATTGCAACGTGTAAAATGTTAAGGGCGTGAGACGTATCATTTATAGACAAAGAGCTGAACAAGTAACATAAAATGAGGGAAGTGAACGTAGTTAGTGACTAGGTCACATAACTTCAGTTTCGTACATTATTCCATGAGTGATTAGCTTGTTGTCTATTACGTAATGACGTTGTAATATTGTTTCAGTTCTATACGAGTCTTAACAATTAGGGAAATTAGTTTAATTTTAAGTATCCATAACATATTTACATTCAACGTTACTATTTTGAGTTACTCAATAGATTTTACATTCATGACGTGGAGCATTTCAGTACAGTAAAGAGATTTCAATATTTACATAAAACGAAACATGTCATGGAACAAATTCATTGGCCAGTAAAAAAAAAACCTACTTCGTTCGTATAAGTCAATTAACTTGGTAATGAGTATGAGATCTCGTAGGATTAGCCAGTATTCTATGATCATGCGTACGAATGACTATGCACTATGCATACATAGTATGATTTTTATATGTACCTATATATATGTATGTTGGGTATCATTTAAAGTAAAAGCAAGATAACTTGCCACTTGCCAGACTTATTCAGAGTGGTCAGTCATAATTTGTGGTAAAGCTATTGCTTTCTTTTTTTTTCTCGTTCTTCTTTCAAGAAAATCACATTAGTTGAAATTTTATTTCATGCGCAATTTTAGCGAGAATTTTATGACATCTTTATTTACAATTAAATATTTTGATTCCAGTGTCGGACAAGTACTTTATACGTTACGTAATTTAAATTTCTTCAGTGTGAGTACGGAAGTTCTTAGTGATAGAAAGTGGAATTGCGTGTGAGTACCTACGCAAATAATAGATATGGTTATAAGCATTACGTTTAATCATAGAAATAATCAGACAGCGTGTGGATAAATATGGATTTGAAACGGAAAATTCATTTTGTTATTACAATTAAATTCAATGGGGTCAAATTATTTACTATTGCTATAATTGACTAGTGTTATAGTGCCTAACTACTTATGTGGATTAAAAAATTAAATTATACTCAGTTAAAGATAGAACTTAGAATGAAATTTACCTAGTACACAGACTAGCATAGTTGTAATAATTACATAGGTTAAACAGGAATAAATACGTAATATGTCGGTACATAATGGTAGATCCATTTTGACGAGGATTACTAACGGTCGTACATATTTAGCTTGAATAAGTGTTACTATGTATTATATAGTATACTTATCTTGTACTAACTAAGTAAGTATAGTAGTCAATTTAAAAGACATTGCGTATACATTTTTTTAGTGCGAACATTAAGTAGTACGTTCGAGATATTTATTCAGTTTCATGTTTTACTTCATTGGCATAATACGAGTAAAGTAATTGTTTCTATAAGAAAAGGTTTCATGCAAGTTCCAAATATAAAACCGTGGTTTGTCAGTATGTGTCCAGACTATAGGTATTCTACACTTACAATGTTTTTGAGTCCAAACCTAAACATTCCATTGCAAGATGGATGTGTGTAGAACTGTTTATCTTTTGTATGGCCTAGGAACGATTCGATTGCTGATGTTACGTTCTAGTCGAGAAGTTTCTTTCACGCAGTTGGGAAATTTCAATTTTTTTTTGGCAGATTTAGGGTAACTAAAGTGATGTTTAAGTCACGTTTACCTATCCTGTCGGTTTTGTTACTAAACCATACGATTGACATTGATTGTTGGGTTTGCTACTATCCGTAATTGTCCGTTTAAGGGGACAAAAGAAAAATGAATATGCCCTCGGAACACTCTTGTTGTTAAATTGTTTCTAGTTTCCATTTCTTTCCATTTGGTTCGTCATGAACATATATAGAACAGAAGAGCGGGTCCTCCTGATACAGGTATACTTTACTTACTAGGAGGTCCCAACCTTATATGATACAAAACTTGTACAGTTTTACCTAATAAACATTTTTCATTTCATTTCATTTTTCATTTCATTTCATTTCATTTCATTTTTCATATATGTGCTCATATATGAATATATAATGTTGAAAAATTGATTTCATATTATTGTGTATTCTGATAGAGGGTAACCGAAGACGGCTTGAAAACATTCAGGCTCCTGAAAAATACTGTATTATGGGTGAAAATTTGATTTTCTAACATGTGATGGCTTCATCTAAAACGATCTGAAATCCTAAGCAGTAATAATCGTATTTGAAGTTTTATGATAAACTAGCGTAGCAGTAGTTAATGTAGTGATATATATAGGTGAATGATAATAATCATTGGGTAGTGTGACATGTGTACATATGAGATTCAATTAAACCTGTGGGATGATCGCAAGTCGTGACTTAAGGTCAAAAATTTTGTGATGTTGATTTCGAAAGTCAGATTATGAAAATTTCTTGGATACCGAATGTCATAGAATACAATATCAACTTTTCTGTGTAAACGCATGGGATTAAGAAAAATATTAATCGTTTTTTTTTTGTGTGGCGTGGTTCGTCACCGAGAGTATATGCACTTTGTATGCGTTATGAGGAGCTTACAGCCCAGTGTGTGAATATGAATGATATAAATTAATTAGAACCATGAATCTTGGGTCTCCTGATGTCTATGGACACGCAAGTGTCAAGATCATGTATTGGATGTGTATTCCAACAGTACCCCCCGTCCTAACAATATTTGTGGTTAACGTCTGTTATAATTCTGTATAAATCCTGTTATATTTGGCTGCATTTTTACCTAACAAGGGCAGCTTACAATCCGTCGACCCGACGTGCTGGGTGTGAACGAGTTGATGTTCACTCACTTGTTGACGCGGAAGTATGATGTAGATCCGTCGACCCGACGTGCTGGGTGTGAACGAGTTGATGTTCACTCACTTGTTGACGTGGAAGTATGATGTAGATCCGTCGACCCGACGTGCTGGGTGTGAACGAGTTGATGTTCACTCACTTGTTGACGCGGAAGTATGATGTAGATCCGTCGACCCGACGTGCTGGGTGTGAACGAGTTGATGTTCACTCACTTGTTGACGCGGATCAAGAATTGTATCGGTCTGTTTCTGGTGCTCAGACTAAGAACAGGTTACAGTCCCGCGACCCGAGGTGCTGGGTGTGAGCGCTTCGGCGGTCACTCACTTGTTGACGCGGATGTTTAATGTAGATCTGTCGACCCGACGTGCTGGGTGTGAACGGGTTGATGTTCACTCACTTGTTGACGCGGATCAAGAATTGTATCAGCTTGCGACCCGACGTGCTGGGTGTGAACGCCTCGGCGGTCACTCATTTTGACGCTGGCTAAGAACAGGCAAGAGTCTAGCAACCCGAATTACTGGGCAGGAGTGTGAGCGCTGCAACATTCACTCGACTAGACTATTTGTGACGGGGATGAATTTAAACTTTCCCAGGGACCCAAGTATTATTTAAATGGAGTACTGATATTGATATTCGGTGGTAATGGTGACGTCTTACAAAACATATTATAGTGGAAGTAGTTTAACGTTGAATATTCAAATGATTTTTACAGCTTAGTTCTTATGGCTTGGAGCGTAGATATCTAATGATAATACTGGTTTGTTAAATAAAATGTGTCTTGATCTTTGAGTATTAAGCCACTGGAGATGCCATGACGTAAACTCTTCGAACAAATTTTTTCGCCACTTTTGGCGGGGGGCGAGGTAAAACACGTATAGCACACCACCAAAAGAGGAATAACTCAACAGACACAAGTTTTGCTGTTGCAATAAACGCACACTACAAAAAAATTCAACACATCAAAAATTACACGCACACAGACAGAGTTTTTACGTAACTGATGCAGCATACATGGGAACAAGTTAGTGATGGGACACATCGAAGACATCTGAAGAATGAGTCAAATTAGTTTGATGAATGAACTGAATTATCTTATACTATTTATTATAAGACTATATATTGAAGACCAAAGCCATGACCAATGGAAAACCAGAACCCATTTACGTCAACAACAACATGATCGAATATGTAAACGAATACTTATACCTAGGTCAAACTATATCTCCACACGACTTGACTACGAAAGAACTAGACAGACGTATTGGAAATGGGTGGAAGCAATATTGGAACCTAAAAGAAGTTATGAAAAATAAAGAAATGAGTATGACCATAAAAAGGAAATTGTTCGATACATGTATACTTCCTGTTCTTACTTATGGTTGCCAAACATGGGCACTAAACAAATCCCACTACAAAAAGCTAGAAACATGTCAAAATGCTATGGAGAGAAGTATGATGGGAAAGCGACTATCTGATAAAGTTAAAAATATAGATATAAAGAAATGTACTAAAACAAAAGATGTTACTACAACAATTAAGAAGTTAAAATGGAAATGGGCAGGTCACACAATTAGAGGAAGAGAAAAGTGGTCTAAAGCAATAATGTACTGGTTTACTGGACACAAAAAGAGGAAGCGTGGCAGGCCAACAAGGAGATGGGTTGATGAGATTAAGAGCGCAGCAGGAGGTTGCTGGACTACAATAGCAAAGGATAGGGAGAAATGGAAAGAGTTAGGGGAGGCCTTTGCCTACAAAAGGCATACAGATATTAATTAAATATGTTAACAACTACAAAATGCAATGTAAAGTACTTAAATCTGAAATAAAGGCTATTTTATTTATTTATTTATTTATTTATTTATTATTAAATTGTAAAAGTGAAAATTCTGTCCATTGAAGATACTACCCAAAAAAATGTTTGTTTGTATATATGTCTGTCTGTAATTATGTGCCCTAGTGTCCTTAGCCCTCTCGCACAGTTAAACTGTGGAATGAACTCTCGCCCGCGGTTTTCCGGGCTGATACTTATTGATTGGTATTTGCAAGAACCTATGTATATGCAATTATATTTTAATAAGGCTCAGCTTTCACCACATTTATAAAGTTACTTCAAAACATAAATGAGCAAAGGGAAAGCAATAAAATAAATTGTTAATTTTATTAGAATTACCACATATTTATTAATTTAAATTCTCTGGTAGGGATTTTTAAGACCCGCTTAAGACTTTTATTAATTAGTATTTTTATTGATTTTTAAAATGAATAAGTTTATTGTACACGTAATCATTTTTGTAGCTTTCCGGAGTAAAGTGCTCCGAACAGATAACACTTGTACGTGTAGGTTTCCAAGAATAATTTTCGTAATTACAAATTGTTCTCCATTTCTCCTTTATATAGGGATCTTTTGGAAATCTAAAAGGCCATATAATTATATTAAATAAAGTATAATACTATAAATAATAGTATATGAATAACACATACACTCATAGTCCCGCACTAAATGTATTCCTTTTACCTAGATTTTTTTTTGCCAATAATTAATTTCTTTTTAAGACTAAATTTCAACATCGAAAGTCCAGAGAAAAGTAATTTTTCTGTTTCACCTTACAAGATTTAAATGTAACATACATATATGCCTACTATTTAATTCAATATCTAATTAAAAAACTGACTATTAAATAAACTGCAGTGATTGAATGAATGAATGATTCATTCAAATGTTGAGTCGCCTTTCTTACTTTATCACATCCCTAAAGACCGATTCGAACCCTTACCACTATAATCATGTTTACGTTCTGTCGTTTACGTATCGCTAACGGTATTTTCTTTAAATGGAGATTGTACTTCAATACACATTTAATAGTTAGTAAAAATACTTACCTATGATAGGAAACGTGAACTTGTTGCGAATTTGAGCTGTCAGATCACCTTTTACATGATAATATTGCACAAGTCACCATTTTTCGAGAGAAACGTCACGCGACACGGAACGATACAAAATGACGGTGAAGCGACTTTAAGTAGTTTTATATAACGTGGTTGAACAGTTGACCAATGTACTTTGCCGGAGGGGGTCGCCTGTCTATGACATCTCCAGTGGCTTAATACTCAAAGGTCTTGATATATATGACAATGAAAATTGTATTCGACGACTGTGTCGTGATAATTACTTCGCGATGGCTCCACTTCTTTTAGTTGTTGGGAGTGTTGCCAATGATGGCAGTTGATGGTGTCTTTATGGATGTTGTGACAATCACTTCGCGATGGCTCCACTTCTTTTAGTTGTTGGGAGTGTCGCCAATGATGGCAGTTGATGGTGTCTTGATGGATGTCGTGACAATCACTTCGCGATGGCTCCACTTCTTTTAGTTGTTGGGAGTGTCGCCAATGATGGCAGTAGATGGTGTCTTAATGAGCGTCTTGACAATCACTTCGCGATGGCTCCACTTTTCTTGATTGATGGGAGTGTCGCGGATCATGGTAGTTGATGATGTCGCGATGACTTTAATTCGTGGTCGGACCGTGTAGTGCTGCCTTAAGAGATTATTTGCACTGGCAAGGTTATGATATATTTGTGACTGTAGGTAGACTAAGGTTAAGACTAAGGTAGTCTCTTCGGTATATTTAAGCGTGTATTCCGTTGGGGAAGCCTCATTGATAATCTACCGTTGGCGAGTGTCGAAGAAGTCTGAGGTGTTCACGCCAGGGAGCTGTCTGAGGAATACGCAGCTGGTGTTAGAAAGCTAAGTGTCTTAGTTTCTCAGCACTTTTATTATTTCTTCTATTTGCTTTATTGTTCTACTATAAATGTGTTCTATAATTTACGTATTATAACTACTAAATGTTTCGTATCATGAGAATCATGATTTCTGCGTAATGATACTGATTTATGTCTCATGCTAACTGAGTGTCTCAATTTCCTGATATTTCGTCTGTTCTTAATGTCTCAATCACGCTCATACTTACTGTAACTTTATTACTCGCTACCCAAGTGAAACTACCCCGTTAAGCCACCATTAGGGTGTTGTGTAAGATAACGCTCTCTGTTAATTGTGTCCCTTGATATTGATGAATGTTTATTCCCATATATTTAACCCTGCTGGTCTCGCACGTAGTTGAGGTGAGGCACCCACCCTACCACGCGGGCGCGGGCCCGCGTGGTATGGTGGTGCATAGGTATTTACAAAGGTATAGCTGTAAGACCTGTTAAGCAGACAGTAAGGAGCACGGTAGTGAGTGGCGGGCCACGCCAAGGCGCCTCTCGTAGGTATATTGTATTAGTAGGAGGACAACTCAAATGCAGAGGCAGCCTTGGAAGGCACCGATGGATTTGTGGAGAATAGCTTGATGGGAACTAGGTGGGCTTAGTGACAAATAATAATAATAAACCTAATGACAAAACTGACTGACTTATCGAGCCCATAAGGATGTCCTCTTTACTGTGATGACGTACTATATTTTAGTTGCTAATATGAAGTCATCTGAGACTACTACTTGAGACTACTTGTATATAATCTTGTTTGTGAGAGCGAGTTCAGTATAAGAGGAGGCTTATAATTGCTCGGCCGATAGGCGAGAACATGAGGAAGTATAAAGCATACACATGGTGTGTGGCTAACCAGCGCATGGGCTTAGTATCATGTAATTGAGACTGGTAGGGTGACTAATCTAATCACATGAAATTACTCAACTCCGTTTTGCTTGGTAGTTGGAACCCGCAGGTGCTGAGTTCTAAGACCTAAGTGACAGTGGTGTCATATAATTACCTTTAACCACAGGTGGGGCATGCGAGACTCGTTGTGTCGGAAAGCGAAGCAGATATACGTGGACTGCGTTGGATGATTAAGGTAGGATTCAAATTATCCCTCCTTTGATCATTTTTGAACCTTTCGCGGCGCCCTCTAGTTTAGCGCAGTCCAACTGTATTTGTACCAGAGTATGTCATATATACTGTAATATCACATATTGTGTAATGTGTTACATTACTATCTAATGATGATAGGGCGTTCGCGACAATCCTTTCTATGTTTATGCTTATTCATTTTATGCATAAAAAATATGCTATAAATGATTAGGCTTAGCGTAAATTCGGCGAAAACAATTATGCGTAACACTAATATGCGAAAAAAAAATATGCAATCCAATAGGGAACCTAACATTTCGCCTAATTTTCTCACCCGCGGGTTCCTCTTTCAACTCCTGTTTGACCACCCCGCCCGGCGCCACATCTAGGTGCTCTGTTGAAACCGTGAGCGCAGTCTCCAGCTTGTGCGCCTGTCTGTCTATATGCTCTATCAGGCCTTGTGTGAGCTGAAATAGTTATTTGTAGAGATGCAACGGATATCCGGCCACTATCCGGTCTATCCGGCCACATTTTTACTATCCGGCCGAATACCGAATAGTGGTGTAGTATCCGGCCGGATACCGGATAATATTTTAACACACTAACACAGAAGAACATAGGTAATAGAACCAGAGTAGGTAAAAGAAGGATGAATAAATAACAAACTACAAAGCAATCTATTATTAAAGTCAGTTTAATGAGTTTATCTTCATATGAAAAGAAAAAGATAAATGAAATGACACTGTTATTTATCTATTATTTCTATTAGTTAGGTACCATTAATCGGGTTCTGCTTAATTACACAAGCCAATGAAGCAATATCAACCAGTTTTATCACTATTATCTTCCACTAATTATTTAAATTTTTTAACACTTAAATTTAGGCATTTTACTTCGGCCGGATATCCGGCGGCCGGATAGCGGATATCCGGCCGGCCGCGCTGCCTTATTCGGTATCCGGTATCCGGCCAAACCACTATCCGTTGCATCTCTAGTTATTTGTGTCTTAAGGGAGCAAAATGATGTATTTACGGCGAGGGCGTACTACATTGAATCCTGAGCGTAACGGAGGATTCAAGCGTTAACGCCCTGACGAAAATATTTTTTGCTCCTGAGTGACACATAAAAAAATTTACACTATGAGGAAAATATAACAGTAATCTTTAGTTTTGATTTATTGTTTTTTTTTTAAATAGTACGAAATTTTTTTAAATTTTCATATTAAGTTGTTACAGTTAAAACTTGAAATATGTTCGTTTTTAATTGATTACGATGAAATTACAATCGATTATTTTATTAAGATCTGTGTTCAATTGGCACTTTGAGTAAATGCTACATGCCAATAAATAAATTACAAAGTAGCTTGAACAGAAAAGTAGCATTTTGATCCCTTTTGTCGTGAAGCAAAACTGACTTTACCGAAAAAAGGTGTGAAAAAAATTTGTCCCCTCTATTGGAAACTTTTTAGGGTTCCGTACCCAACGGGTAAAAACGGGACCCTATTACTAAGACTTCGCTGTCCGTCCGTCCGTCTGTCTGTCACCAGGCTGTATCTCAAGAACCGTGATAGCTAGAGTTGAAATTTTGATAGATTATGTATTTCTGTTGCCGTTATAACAACAAATACTAAAAAACCGGCCAAGTGCGAGTCGGACTGGGGCTCCCATACAACAGACATGATTTTTTTGCCGTTTTTATAGATAATGGTACGGAACCCTTCGTGCGCGAGTCCGACTCGCACTTGGCCGGTTTTTCAAGTTCTATGTTTTCTTGGATATAAAAGAGAAATTAAAAAAAATCTTATGTGCCAAATTAATTTCCATTAAATATTTTGGTTTAACACATTATTTTTCTAATCTAATACGTAATATGGTGAATGTGATATATGAAAGCTGCCCTCACCTCATGATTGCTAGCAAGGAGCCTGGTCAGCAGCCGGTCAGAGGTGATGGACTGCACCCACAGCTGGTAGCTCTTCCGGAGCAGCGCCAGGCAGACACAGCACACCGTGCTAGGCTTGCCGTCATCAGCATGGAGCTGAAATGCAAGAACAGTTATGTAAAATTCCTATTCTCTAAGCATTAGACGCTCCATACAAAATACACAAAAATATTGAGAATTTTCCCGTTATGTTGAATACTCAAAATATAATAGGTTTTCCTATAATCTTGAGGCAAGGGACTATTTTCCATATTTTTCCATATCAATATAGTTAGATTGAAAGGTATGTATTACTGTCTCACTCCAATATTACAGCCGGTTGCGGTGATAAATTGCAAGGTTTTTAGGGTTCCGGTACCGGAACCCTAAAACGGAACCCTTATAGGATCACTCCGTTGTCTGTCTGTCCGTCTGTCACAGCCGATTTGCTCCGAAACTACTGGACCAATCGAGTTGAAATTTGGTACACATATGTAAATTGGTGACCCAAAAATGGACGCTTAAAGTAAATGAATGAATTCTGAACAAGGGGGCCACTTTTGGGGGGTAAACTGGAAAATTAAAAAAACTTTCGCAAACTGTATTATGTGACATATCAAATGAAAGGGGTTGTTGTAAGCATCTCAGATATATTTTTTTTATAATTTTAGCAAAAACAGATTTGAAGTAATTTAGGTAATAAGACGAAAATTGACCATTCCCCCCTTATCTCCGAACCTACTAAGCTTAAAATTCTGAAAAAAATATGGGAAATACTTCCTTGCCTAAAGATTACAGGAAAACCTATAAGAAGTTTGAGTATTCAAAATAACAGGAAAATTCTCAATATTTTTGTGTATTTCGTATGCGCCTAATGCTTAGAGAATAGGAATTTTACGGAATCCTCACCGCGCGAGTTGAACTCGCACTTGTCCGGTTTTTTTTACTCGTTCACGTGCGTCGTCCATAGAAAGACGTCGCAACAAAGGCGCAGCACAACGTGAAAGTGTTGGAAATTAGTTACATACCGGTAATCTAGTCAGCTTCTCGTACATTTCCTGAAGACACGAGTTCAATATATTGTATACAGTGACGTTGCTGGCTAAGCATACACGGCACAGTAATAATTTAGACATTTTTAATTGCTCCACTTAATCACCACACAGAAAAATATATAGAACCCATTTCTGCTGCGGCACTGATTTCATGAATTCGAAAACACTTTACAATACCCATTCAATAATGATATAGGAACTGATTGTTATAAGTTGTTGTTGATAAAAATAAATAAACAAATATCGAGACGCGTCCTAAAGACGGGTTGCTGTCATTATATTACAGATATAGACAAATTTATATAATTCTCTTAATGTTCCACTTTGTACTTTATACCTCTTGTTTAAAGTATAGTATAGGTTAGCAAATACACAAATAGTAAAGAGTAAAAAGGTACAATGTGCGTTTAGCGTTTACTGAACGTATCCTAATTGGCATATCTAGTGTTGTACCTACTATTGTCTTTATGCACTTTCTAACTATATTGAGCGTTTCCAAATACCGCTTGAATAGCTTTGTAAAATATTTTCAAAACATTTAATCTGCGCTCATGCGCTTCACTTCTTCGCCTCGCTTGGCTTCTGTCAGTGTCAGTTGCAAAGAGTAAAGTAATGAAGCCGAGGCCGAAATTGTAAATACTTTTTGTTTAAATTTGTTTATTTACTTCCTGACCAAAATTATTAAGGCTGAGTATGACTAAACTGTATTTAAATGGAAAATTAACGTCATTTGAAATGCTAATAGCCTCAGTGTTTAGTTAAAATTCACTGTATATTAAAAGGTATAATTGCAGAACTTTCACCGGAGTATTATGCTACACTATCTAGTAAGTTTCTGTTACTATTTTACTCAATTATACATATTACATTTATAAACTCTAATCGATCGTAAGTTATGAAATTGTAACATTACCATTTAAGTGAAGATACACAACTATTAGAAACAAAAACTATGGTATTAAGCATCTGTATATGTATAACTTATAAGAAAGTCAATTTTATGAGTATATCTATTCTCTGTTTGGCCTACAGGATGACTGGTAGAGAATGCCTTATAGCATAAAGTTTGCATTTATCTTTAACATGTTACTGTGCAAGTTTGAATACCTAAATAAATAATTACTACTGAATTACATTAAATGTTGGTTTGTGGAGTAGTAGAAAATGTTATAAATGTAAAATCTTGCTTTTACACATAAACGCTTAATTGAAAAGTGGCTTTTATATTTAAAATAAAATTGTATGTAAATTATATTTTCATATAATAAAATTATATGAATTTATGTGTGAACTAGGAAACTGAATAGTTTTATTTATACCCTATTTAAATAGAATGTAGAGAAAATGGGTGTTTCCACTAATTCCACGATTATATCCATTAAACACTTTATTGGCTGGTATATTTCAAATATGGTGCCGGCAGCTGTCATGGCATAGATTTGTAGTCAGAGGTTGTCAAAATTCCCATACAAACAGAGTTTAATAGACTCAACATATGATCAAAGACTACAATATACATAAGCATATGATTACTGACAGTATAAAATAACAGTTGTCATTGGATTTTTAAATTCTTATTTCCTTACCCTGGCAGACTATTATATAATATGTTAAATGTAATTACTTTTCAATAGTAAAATATAATCATAAAATTAGTAGACATATGCCGAATATTCGGTAATTATTCGGTATTTGACATATTTTCCAATGTTCTTTATTCGGCCAAATTATATATTTACTGAATAATTTTGCAGGTGCTTGTCTGCAAGTTGCAAGAAAGTGCCATTATTATTCTAAAACAGTTTTTTTAATTTTTTTATTCTTATTGTTAAATAACTAGCTAGCACTGTAAAATGAGACTGTTTTAGAATGGCATACTTTAAACTGTCATTCAGCCGAATATTTGGTTCGGCAAAAGCTGGACCGAACATTCGGTTCGGCAAAAGCTGGACCGAACATTCAGCCACATATACATAACTGGAGTAGGCTTTCAGTAACTTACCCCTCTTTAGAAAACCTTGCACAATGTGCAAAAAATCATACAAAGACAATTTCACAATCGATTAATGGTCACTCACAAAATCGCTTCACAAGAGAACACTGATCATAGAAATGCCCGCATGTTGCTGTAAGTACTTGATATTATAAACATTCAACCACTTCAAGCTTTCAATATACAATTGAGTTCCAATATCCTATTGAGATGCTCCCCCCGGCCCCGCAAAATTCGGCAGACATTTTTGTACGCAAATAGGACATAAGGCTACTCCAGTTTTATGCATGCTCTAAGCTTAAAAAGAGTGCTTTTTACTATGCCTTACATTTCTAACCTGAAACATTTAAACTAAATCAACATATTTTAACATAAGTATACATATTTTACTATAAATGTATTTTAGTTAACTCAACGTTTTGGACGTGTACCTAACTTTGTCGTAAAATCACTATGAAAATCGTAAAATCACATCGGTATTTTAATAGCTATAATATTATTTCCAGGCTATATACCTGCCAAGGCGCGTCGCGCGCGACTCAGCGGCTCCCGTCTCACACGCACTGTGCTTATTAGAAAAAGGAGGGTAGATTCTCGTCTCCCGTCACATTGTCACTTTTGGCAAAGATTCACTCACACGTCACTACACTACAATCAGCGAAATGGCTAAAGAAATTCCAAGAAAGAAGTGCTGATGGGTTTCACTTTTAGATAGCTGCCTTCGTCATTCTTTACACAAATCTTCTGGCCAGCACTCAACATTAAACAAAGATGTCTCCAGAATATGTCTGCGATTACTGCACTCGCACTTTTACAAGGAAGTACAACCTTCAAACTCATATAGAAAACTGTCATGTGAACTCGACATGTAACTGCGAGATCTGTGACCAACGTTTCGGGAGCCCCGCTGGTCTGCAGCTGCATCTCAGCAGAGGACATAACCGCTTCATGCAGCCTTACCCCGAGTGTGACCTCTGCGGACGAATCTTCACTAGAAAACAAAATGTCGTCTCACACATGGTCACCGTGCATTTACAAGGCGTTGGTCCCCAGATACAATGCCGTGTTTGCGGGAAGACTTTCACGACGGAAAGGAACTTGAAGCGACATATGAATCAGCTACACAATCCTGATGTACAGTACCCTACATGCGATTACTGTAAAAAAGCGTTTAAAGGTAAACATTCGCTCTTGGCACACATACAAGCCACGCATAACGTTTTGAAAGGAATAATCAAGTGTCATCTATGCGATAAAGTTTACACTAACAACAGAAATCTAAAGCGGCATATAGAAATGTATCATGGAGAAAAGGGAGAGTTTAGATGCACTCTATGTCCTAAAGTATACACATCGAATCAGAGCTTGCGGCGCCACACCAGAACCAGACATAATACTGACCAGGACAAGGATTCTATGGAACAAGATGACTATTACAACTACGATTTTAAAGTTCACCTTCAAGAATTCAACTGTGAATATTGCGAACAATTCTTCACCGACGAACCGTCTCTACGCCAGCACATAAAGTCCGACCATCCTTTTAAAATGTTCTATGAATATTGCAGAAATTCGCTCCTCAAACAATCGGGGAAGAGCGAGAAAGAAAGGTTTTACAATTGCGAGACTTGCAATAACGTTTTTCACTCGGTTTACGAACTGAAGGACCATATGAGGACCAACCACGATAGAGAATACTCCCTGTCAACCTGCAATGTTTGCTTCGCAAAGTTCTACAGCAAAGAGACCATGTTTGCGCATAAAAACATATGCCTCCCGCCAGCTAACGTCAACAACTGTAACTACTGCGATAAATTGTTCACAGACATCTCCAGCCTCGAGTTCCATATAAGAATCTTCCACCCACAAGCACAAATAGCAGATAATGATGTGTCCTCAACCAACCCGGACGAAACTGAGGCTGGTTATAAATGCCTCCACTGCGACAGGATGTACTACAGCGACCGCTCTTTAAAACATCACATGAAGCTCAAACACACTACAGACGAGGCAGTTGACTGCGGTCTGTGCGGGAAAATCTGCAATAACAAATATTACTTAGCTTCCCACATCAAAATCGTACACAACAACGATTCCTGGTCGAAATGTGACTATTGCGATAAACAATTCAAATCTAAAAGGAATATCCGACGTCACATCGAATATACGCACTTAGGCATGCAAAGATACAAGTGTATAGAATGCGAGACGCTTTTCAAAGAGAAGCGGAGTCTTAGAAAGCACGTTCGCACGAAGCATCCCAACTCAACAGTATTTCCCCAATGTCATATATGTTATAAACGCTTCGAATCGGCCAAGTCTTGCAAGATTCACCTAAAACTCCTGCATTCGTTCAACATGAATACCTATCCATGTGATCTTTGTTCTGTATCGTTCAGCTCCAACGAAGCGTTGTCCATCCACCTTCAAACAAAACACTTAGCTAAGGACCAGATCTTTAAATGCGAACCATGCAACATTGTATTCAATGGGCAGAACAAATTTGAACAACACAACGAACTCTACCACGTGAGTATGCCGATTAAGCAAAAGATTTTACCACGCTGCATTCTATGCATGAAAGACTTCAGCACGCGAAAAACTTTAAAGCGCCATATTAAGAAATTCCACGATGATTTTGATCCGGAGGAGCTAGCAACGTACGGTTCTAAGAAACGAATGTTCAACATAAATTGTGAGGAATGCATACAGAATTTCAACGACGATTTTTACTTGGATGTCTATCAAAAATTAAAGCATTTAAAAGACTCCAACGTCTTCAAATGCGCAAGCTGCTCTAGTTCCTACAACTGCTTGGAATACTCTATACAGAGACATAAAGTGAGTAACTCAGAGTCGAGTAAGACTGAGATGATACTGAGCGAGCTGTGTACTGCTGAGATGAGTGATGCTTCGAACAGTGGATGGGTGGCGTCGGTGGAGGCTGAGAGCACGACGGCAGACTTGACTGTGAAAGAAGAGCCGATGGAGGTGGATGACATAGTGAAGACTGAACCAGTGTCTCCGTGAAATTAATGCAATTGGGAATGGATGAAATTATATTTTTATTGATGGTAGAAATTACCTTACTTAGCACCCGAAAAAAAGGTTAAAATTTGCGTCAGTTTTTTTGAAAAATATTAACATTTCCTCACTTACGTTTTGGATCAATAGGACACTTTCCTTAGTCCATCTCATGTTACAAAAAAATTTTTAATCATCTGTGGTAAACTGACACGGGCAATGACAAATATAGCTGCTGCAGCTGTCAATACTATTTAAATAAAATGACGCAGCTGAATTTTTTTTTTCTGGTGCTAAGGAACTAGGCCGCATTAGGCCTGCAACACACTGGCGCGGCCTGCGGTGGCGGTCCATAGTAAATTTGACAGCTAATGACAAGTTTACTACTGACCGCCGCGCCAGTCTGTGAGAGGCCTGGTGCTGTGCTGATTCCGACCAGCTTGTCCACAAATTAGGCATTTAGGGATTTTGATTTTTGACATTAAGTTATTTTGAGATCTATTAGTATATGAGTATCACGCGATTTCGCCTGCGCTATTCCTTTGTCTGTGGTGGTCATATATTTTGTATGGAGGAGCTGCGGTCGGAATCGGTCCAGCGAAATTCAGCGATGGAAATAAAAATCACAGTTTAATCTTGCAAAATCTATTTCCTGCGGTAGGTAGCGAAATGGGAAATACCTAGGTTGAGTTCTAATCTAACGCCACAAAGACCCCTAACGCACCGCGCAGGCACAGTAGGAGACAGTTAAACGGTAGGCCTATAGTAAGCAATGAAGAGTGAGAAAAGTCCTATTTAACGATCTTAATTTAAATACAGAGGCCCTACCGCGAAACGAAGTTCGTTTTCGTTCGTGTATCTCCGTCTCTGTCGCACTTGCTAGTTCGAGCGACAGAGACGGAGATACACGAACGAAAACGAATTTCGTTTCGCGGTAGGGTCTCTGCTTTTTACCATTGCAAACACAGTTAACTGACCATCCGTGCACTTTATATGTATAGCAATAAGGTTCAATATAAGTACAGGTGTTGTTAACTGTATTGGCGTTTGTATGTGTTATGCACCTACGATATATTTCAAGCAATAGTAGATCTTATGTCAATTATATTAAAATCGATTTAAGCTTAATTTGCATTTCCTATTTTTAAGTGAATATACCTACTCAACATTTTACATTCATAAATTACCTGCTATAAGTATTATAATTTTGTTGTGTTTAAGTTAAGCTACAGTGAAGTCGAGTGAACATATTGTGCGGTGGCAAACAAGCGTACGGCCTCCCTGATCAATTTTAGCAAAGTGCAGGCAGCGCTGGCGACCTTGCCACCAGGAACAACATCATACCTACAGAGTAAGGCCTCTCACAGACTGGCGAGGCCTGACCGTGGCGGTCAATAGTAAACTTGACATTAGCTGTCAAATTCACTATGGGCCGCCACCGTAGGCTGCGCCAGTGTGATTCAAGGGTCTGCTAGACGGTCGCCAACAAGCCCATCCGACCGAGCGACCTTGGTCGGCAGCGACACCTTCAGGCCTAAGTAGTGTTGGCTGCGGCCTTCTGTAAGGAGGTACTCGTAGCACACCAGTTGGGATGCTGTGTTTGTCAAACGGCAACCCCTAGACAAGTGCTACTATTATTTTAAGGGGATTCCCACCTGGCCCCACCAATTTGTTGCAATAACCCATTTTGACGGCACGCTATTTTACTTTCGCCCTCTACTAAAAGTATTCATAATTGCGTTAGTTTTTAGTGATAATTATGGATTTATAGACTGCGACGTATATGTATTGTAATTTTAAATGTAGGACATTAAAATATTTCTATTATTGGATTTTTACTTTCATTTCGCTGACCATACTCTAAAACGCGTCAGAGGCTATCGCGAAACAATAACGAACTACGTTCGTGTATCTCCCTCTCTGTCGCTTGAACTAGCAAGTGTGACAGAGATGTACATACACGAAGTTTCGCGGTAGGCCCTCTGTGTGGCGAACTGCGGTCACAGAATAATACTTAGTTGCTCCGTAGTTGTGACCTAGAATTGTGGTCTCACATTGTTAACACAGCGAATTCCAGCAATAAAAGCACACACACAAACGATTCGATTTGTCATAACAACCGGCAGAGACACAGCTATACTCACAGAGCAAGAGGCAGTGTTAAGCCTCTCACAGACTGACGCGGCCTGGCCGTGGCGTTCAATAGTAAACTAGTCATTAGCTGTCAAATTTACTATGTACCGCCACCGCAGGTGTAGGCTTAAGGTATTTCCCCAGATGGGCTGCTCCATATATGAGCAAGGATAGCAAGATGACATTCCCCTGTGCCTATTCTCTTTGGGCCCATTTGTTAAGAGGTCTGACCTCTCAACAAATGGTGTGAGCCTGGGGGCCTACCGCGAAAGGCATTCGAAGTTTTCCCTCTCTGTCAGACTTGCGAGTTCGTACATAAGTGCAACAGAGAGTGAAAACTTCGAATGCCGTTGGCGGTAGCCCCTCTGGCTTAGAGCATACATAACTGGAGTAGCCTTATGTCGTAGTTGCGTACAAAAAAGTCTGCCGAATTTTGCAGGGGCGGGGGGAGCACCTTAATAGGATATTGAAACTCAATTATATTATATATTAAAAGCTTGAAGTGGTTGACCGTTTATAATATCAAGTGCTTACAGCAACTTGCGGGCATTTTTATGATCAGTGTTCTCTGGCGAGGCGATTTTGTGATCGATTGTGAAATTGTCTTTGTATGATTTTTTGCACATTGTGCAAGGTTTTTGTACAGAGGGGTAAGTTACTGAAAGGCTACTCCAGTTATTATGCTCTAAGGCTGGCTTGCCTGGCTTATAATTCTGAAGTGGTAGGTATAGTAAAACAAAATGCATTTTATAAAATACTTTTATATTATTCCATCCTTTTCTATTCAACTAGGACATTTGATTCCATATTACAACAAGATTGCATCTTATATTCTAAATGCCATCAACATTACGATCAGTGATCGTTGCACGGCATGCCAACTGTCTGTCTCTTTCTAATTAGAACACATAGAAGGGGACGGGTAGTTTTTCTCGCGCGCGGTCTTGTGTTAGCCAGTGCGATCTGATCTGGATCTGAATGCTGCCTGGCCCCGTAGCATGGTTGGCCTTGTCACGCGATAGGTGATAGGATAGAGCGTGCGTCACTGGCTGACACCGTTCGATAGAACGAGACCACGCTGTTATCTTGTCACTTGTCGCGTGATAAGGCCAACCATGCTACGGCTCCAGCACGGCTATCACAAGACGGCGCGCGAGCTCTCTCGATTTTTCTCGCACTATACCTCTCTTTCTATGTTTTCTAATAAGAGAGAGACGGATAGTGCGAGAAAAATCGAGAGAGCTCGCGCGCCGTCTTGTGATAGCCGTGCTGGTCACACCTGACTATAAAGTGGCAGTTACCGCCCGCTACACGTGCGTAAAGTACCACTTCCTGGCCAGTTATCAAGAGAACAAGACAGCGCGCGAGTGTCTCGCGGCGAGATAGACTATAGGGGCTACGGCGAAACGAAAACGAATTTCGTTCGTGTATCTCCGGCTCTGTTGCCTTTTGGCAAACAGACACGTAACGTGTAAAAAAAAACTAATTTTAAATGCAAAATTTACAAAGCAATACCTAATTAATTTTACTTGCTATAATTATTAAACATTCAATCCATACTCAAAACGTTATTGTAAATGTAAATTAGAAATGAAATTACTACTATTAATGTATAAAACTGCCATTAATTTATTCAAATGATTCTTATATTTATGCATGTTTATAATTTGTCTGAATAAAGGGCTATTTTATTTTATTATCTCCGTCTCTGTTGCACTTGAATGTTCGAGCGACAGAGAGAGAGAGATACACGAAGTACGTTTTCGTTTCGCGGTAGGCCCTCAAAAGAAATTCGTTTTCGTTCGTGTATCTCCGTCTCTGTCGCTCGAACTAGCAAGTGCGACAGAGACGGAGATACACGAACGAAAAAGAATTTCGTTTCGCGGTAGGCCCTCTGAGCTATTACCACGAACACGAACTTTGAAATTCGAAGTTCGGGTATCTCCATCTCTATCGCACTTACACTACTCCAATGACAGGGATGCAGATATACGAACTTCGAGTTTCGAAGTTCGTGGTAGCGCCGCTGTCTCTTACTAATTAGAACCTGATTATTTAATTTGATTAGATTATTAAGAGATGTAAAATATTGTACTGACCACGGGTGGTAATAAACAAAGATTCGTATCGCACATTAGTTTGAGTAGGTAACATACTATTGTAGTGGTGATGTAAAATTTCATTTCGATGCGTCAGGCCTTCAGCCCTGCCTTACGCCTTACGCTGCCAATGTATGTATATTAATGGACTTGAAAAAGGGAGTGTATAATAATAATATACTATAATAATAAATGCAAGTTACTTTTGCACTGTCTGTTACCTTTTCGCCCTTAAACCGCTCAACCAATTAAAAACGAAATTTGGTATACAGACAGTTTTAATCCCGGGGAAGGACATGGAATACTTTTTATCCCCAAAGTCATCCCCTAAGGTGGCGAAATGGCGGCGGAAGTTTGTATTGAGGTACGATAAACAAGTTCCACACAGACGAAATCGCGGGCAAAAGTTAGTGTTTAAATATTACACAAATTTACATCCTTAGAATTTAGAACTTTTTCTTCTATTCATAGAAGGCTTGGGTGCTAATGGGAGTTTCAACTGCACTTTCTTCCCACCTTCGCCATGTACAATATGAGCACCAACAAGACGGACCTTGTTCAGGCACAACTGGTGTTTCGGCGATATCTTCATCACCTCACATAGAGGCTCAAGCTCAAACTTAAAGTTACCCAATATTAATATTAACACCATGATGTGACATATAACCTTATCCTTTATACGCGGAGACTTACTCCTCCTTCCGTTTAAAACGTCTATAAAACCTTTCATCAAAATGTTATTTAATGTAGGAGAAACAGAAGATATACTGAAATCTTTCTTCCTAATTTCAAGATAACCGATGATTAAGTACTTCATCAGCTCGCTAGCGTACATTGCCAGCACTATCAACCTAGGAGTCAAAGCTTTCCCTTTAATGAAAGATTTCATGTAAGAGTTCAAATGTTCTTCATAATTGTCCTTTATCTCTGAATATATCTGCTCGTAGTCCTCTTCAGACATAATTTTCTCTAAAGGATACACATTTTCAACTTTCGTCGCGTCTCTGTCTATAGGGGGTATGTAGTAGTCTTCCGAATCGTTCTTATTGTATTCAGACAGGTCTAGTTGGTCAACAGTAACGTTAGCTGTCACAGTTTCCATCTGTTCCGTGACAGTATGAATGTTAACCTTTAATTTTTCCCGCTGTTCCATTCGTTGCTTCTGTTTTTTGGACCCGAATTTCCTGCTGAGCTCTAGCATGCTTGTCTCGTGCTGCTGAGAATCGTCCAAGTCGACTTTATTTACCGGTTTTAGCTCAGCGCAGCCCACCTCTATAAGCCGCACTTTACCTGTTTTCCGGTTCCTGGCCAGTATCAAGGTCTTACCCAAGTCCTCGATTTCCTCGTGACCGGAGTAAACGAGCTCAGAGAGCTCGGTAGCTATCAATTTCGTCCCGTCTTTGTCTTGTAAAACTACGCATTCATCTTCGAAATATTCGCACGGATAACCATTTTGAAAGTTTATTAACATAGGGTACATCGGGCCCTTAGGACAGACCGAGTCTATCGTTAACTCTGTCATAGTTTAATTCTGTATTATGCACCAGAACAACAGTTTCACGTGAAGAGAAATAGCAATAGCAGCCTCGAGGCCCTTTGCCAGATTCAGTAAGTAAACCAATAAACTAACTACGAAATAACCTCTCTTCTCGCCAAGATGGCGACAACGACGCGACCCATGGACCCAACTTTTAGGTTATAGTAGTTATAAATAAACAAGGTGACAAACTTTACTGTCAAATTGGTGAGGGTATGTTCGAAAACTAAACAATATTACCCAATGAGCAGTCTAAAAAAAGACTTTAGTACGCTATGTACGTACGCTAGTATTCTTATTTACAAGTTTTTATAGCCCGACAATCCGATATTTGACCCTGCAGCGCTACCACGAAAATCGAAGTTCGTATACATGCATCCCTGTCACTCGAGAAAATTAAGTGCGATAGAGATGGAGATACACGAACTTCGAAGTTCGTGGTTACCAAGATAGTGTCGCTGTAAACCACAGCTTTAAACATCATAATATTAAGGCAATAATGTACATACGTCACGTCAAGAAGCTTATACCTAGACTACAGGGGGCCTATCGCCAACGGCATTGGAAGTTTTCCCTCTTTCTTGCACTTACGTACGAACTCGCAAGTCTGACAGAGAGGGAAAACTTCGAATGCCTTTCGCGGTAGGCCCTCAGAGGGGCTACCGTGAAACAAAAACGAACTTCGTTCGTGTATCTCCCTCTCTGTCTCTCGAACATGCAAGTGCGACAGAGACGAAGATACACGAACGAAAACGAACATCGTTTCGCGGTAGGCCCTCAGATTGCTTTTCGAACATTGGTTTGAAGCAAGAAAAAACCGGCCAAGTGCGTGTCGGACCACGCAAAACGAAGGGTTCCATGCCTATTAAAAAGGTCGTATCGTCACAGAAATTTTACGGCACTTACGTCCTTTTCTTTGAGGAAGGCAGTTTTTCAGCAATATCTCGAAAATCTCTGAACCGATCTTGTTCAAAACAATTTTCGGTGAATGAAATTAATAAGCCCTATGTCCATGAATTTTTCCATATTTTTAAAATACACCGTTCAAAAATTAGAGGGGGGGGACAGAATTTTAGTGACTTTCGGGGCGATTATCTCCGGCTCTATTCACTTAATCAAAAAAAATGCTAAGAAACCTTATATTTATTTTGAAAGGCCTATCGATTGATGTGCCACACGGGAGGTCGCAATTAATTTTTTTTTTTGACTTTTAGTTTTATGTATGGAGTGCACCCCTAAAAAATTTTTTTTTGTCATTTTAATTACAAAACTATGTAGCGGCTAACAAAATACACCTTTCCTCAAAATTTCATTCAAATACACCTTATAGTTTTCGAGTAAAATGCCTGTGACATACGGACAGACGGACAGACGGACATGACGAAACTATAAGGGTTCCGTTTTTGCCATTTTGGCTACGGAACCCTAAAAATTACCTTGAATGACGTCACGTGTTTTTCCATCGCTTTCTTTTAGGGTGTCCATGATTATGCATACGTTAGGAACAACTTAAAATTTTAAGTTAATTGATACACATTACATATATATGCAAATTCTCAAAACATCATCCTACTACTAAGTACCTAGAATGAAAAAATAATCGAAGACAGATAGGCATCTTATTATCTTCAAATATAGTTTACAATGTTTGTTTATTACATTGCTTCTTAGGTTTAGATTTCTGATGAGTAAGTCGATATATATAGCTTCCGGGGCCTTGACAGCAGCAGCCATTTGTGCAATAAGACAGCAAAGTTATATAAAAATATATAATAATAAGAAGTTGCTAGTGTTGTTTTATCTTATGAATATGGACAAGTGTTGTTTTAGATGAGTTAAATTATTATATGGTGTAACAAACTAAACGAGTGCCCAAACTCCACACGCGCATCAATCCACCGATTTAAATCACTGGCCGGACCGACCAGAGGGCCTACCGCGAAAGGCATTCGAAGTTTTCCCTCTCTGTCAGACTTGCGAGTTCATACGTAAGTGTAACAGGGAGCGAAAACTTCGAATGCCGTTGGCGGTAGGCCCCCAGAGGGCCTACCGCGAAACGAAATTCGTTTTCGTTCGTGTATCTCCGTCTCTGTCGCTCAATTAGCAAGTGAGACAGAGACGGAGATACACGAAAGAAAACGAATTTCGTTTCGCGGTAGGCCCTCAGAGGGCCTACCGCGAAACGATATTCGTTTTCGTTCGTATATCTCCGTCTCTGTTGCACTTGCATGTTCGAGTGACAAAGAGGGAGATACACGAACGTAAACGAATATCGTTTCGCGGTAGGGCCTCTGGTCACGGACAAATCCACACCCTACAGGTACAGAGGGCCTACCGCGAAACGAAATTCGTTTTCGTTCGTGTATCTCTCTCTGTCGCACTTGCTAGTTCGAGCGACAGAGACGAAGATACACGAACGAAAACGAATTTCGTTTCGCGGTAGGCCGTCAGTTGAGTTATAGACATGAACGCCCATCGACTAAATATCGACGGTGGAAATTTCAAATGTCGTAAGGGACAAAAGCCTGCTTGTCTCTTACGACACCGTCGATATTTAATGTACAGGGTGGTATAGGGTAGAAAAGGGTTATCACAAGAAAAAAACGGAAAATAAAAAGACAGTTTTGTTTATATTTAATCACAGTTTTGCCAGAGTAGGTATGTGGCCAGAGACTTTGGGACTAATGGTAATTTCAACTGTACCACATCTCCGCATTCGGCAATCGATGCACCAACCTAACTAAGCCTTTTTGAAATAAATCGAGGAGTCAGCTTCACTGCATTGCAAAGAGGCTCCAGTTTCACCTTAAAGTCATTTAATATTAATGTAAATCGTCTCCTCGTTCTGTATTCCTTGACTCACACTTCCCAGTTTTCCCTGATTTATTACTTTGCTTTACATGATCTGATTTTCTATTGACAGGCAGTATGTACAAGTCCTCTGAATCATTACTTGTATCATAAGATATATCTAACTGGTCATCAGTAGCACTGCCATTTACACCTCCCACCTTTTCTGTAACAGTTTGACCATTAACTTGACTTTTTCCTGTTGTTCTTTTTTTTTGTTTTTTAGGTTCGTATTTCCAACTTGTGTCTAATGTACTGTTTTCATTGTCCGATTTATTGCTATTATAAGCAGATGTATCTATGTGGTCAATTTCAATACCACTGTTTACTATTTCTCGCCATTCTGTTTGCTTCAAATTTCTCTTAGAGCATTTCTTTTTACTTATCTCTAATGTAATGGCTTTATGCTTTTTCTGCAAATAGTCTACTAACTCATTTTCATCATTAGCTGACAGATCTAGGTCGTCATCAGTAACATTGCCATTCACATTTTTCATCTGTTCTGTAGCAGATTCCACATAAAATGTGTTTTTGTTATTTCTGTCTAATGTACCATGTTTATTATTGGAGTTTAGATTGACTTTACGTGATTTTCTATTCATAGGTAGTATGTACAAATCGTCTGAATCACTATTTGTACCATAGGATATATCCAGTTGGCCATCAGTAACATTGGCAGTTACATTTTCCATCTGTTCTGTTTTCCTAATAGTTTTGACATCAACTTTCAATGTATTTTGCCGTTTAATTTTCTTCTTATGCTTCTTAGAATTGAATTTACTAGTCTCTGATGATCTGGTTTCATCATCCGCATCATGAGCGTCATAAGATGTTTGGTCAACAGTAAAACTGCCATTTATACTTTCCATTTCTGTTAGTTCATCAACCTTGAAATCAACTTGCTGTTTTATTTTCTTCCTATGTTCCTTAGATATTATCTCTAATGTTCTGTTTTCATGCGACTCATGCGAAGTCCAAGTATCTTCTATTGGTGTTGTATCATGTTGGTAATCAGTAACAGTGTACTTTATAGTTTCCATTTGTTCTGTAACAGCTCTGATATCACCTTTTAATTTATCTTGCTGTTCAATTTGTTTCTCCTGTTTATTTGACTCAAACTTCCCACTTGACTCCAATGAACTACTTTTATGTTTTTGGACTAATGGTAATTTTAACTCTACTTTCATTTCGCCATCATTGGTTACAATAGATGCTCCAAGTAAAGAGACTTTATTCTTGATAAATTTAAGAGACTGATTCAATACAGTACAGAGAGGCCCTAATTGCAGCTTATAGTCATTCAATATTAACATAGATATTATTACATCACATATAACTCTATTCTTGCATTGTTTAGACTTGACCCTCACAAACTTGAACCCACTTATCGTACATGGGCTTCTATATTTAACTAAATTTGTCAAACGATTTATTAAAATATTATTAATGGTATAAGAAAGGTGGGTCATAATAAAGTGTTTTTTCCTAATATGTGGCATAGACAGATGTTTAAATTTTATAAGTTCACTAGCATACACAGCAAGCACTGTTTGCTTTGGAGTCAAAATCTTGCCTTTTACCAAGGACTGTACATACGGGTGCAAATCTTTTGTAAAATCTTTTCCCTCCAGCTCCCAGTAAATCTTCTCTTGTTCATCTTTGGTGAAAATCTGATCTATACAATACACATCTACTACCCTAGTAGCTTCTCTATTAATAGTTGGTAAATAGAAATCTTCAAGGTCATTCTCATTACATACAGATGAATCTACACTATCAACAGTATCATTGACTACAGCTGTCACAAAATTCTTCTGCTCTGTTTCAATCACTATCTCTTCATCATTGATTACAATAGGTGCTCCAAGTAAAGAGACTTTATTCTTGATAAATTGAAGAGTCTGATTCAATACAGTACAGAGAGGCCCTATTTGCAGCTTATAGTCATTCAATATTAACATAGACATTATTACATCACATATAACTCTATCCTTGGATTGTTTAGACTTTATCCTCAAAAATCTGAACCCACCTGGCGAATGTTGGTCTCTATTTTTAACCATTTTTGTGAATTGTTTTATTAAAATATCATTAAGGGTTTTAGAGTGGTGGTTCATCATAAAGTCTTTTTTCTTAATATGATCTTTAGTAAGATGTTTAAATTTTATAAGTTCACTAGCATACACAGCAAGCACTGTTTGCTTTGGAGTCAAAATCTTGCCTTTTACCAAGGACTGTACATACGGGTGCAAATCTTTTGTAAAATCTTTTCCCTCCAGCTCCCAGTAAATCTTCTCTTGTTCATCTTTGGTGAAAATCTGATCTATACAATACACATCTACTACCCTAGTAGCTTCTCTATTAATAGTTGGTAAATAGAAATCTTCAAGGTCATTCTCATTACATACAGATGAATCTACACTATCAACAGTATCATTGACTACAGCTGTCACAAAATTCTTCTGCTCTGTTTCAATCACTATCTCTTCATCATTGATTACAATAGATGCTCCAAGTAAAGAGACTTTATTCTTGATAAATTGAAGAGACTGATTCAATACAGTACAGAGAGGCCCTATTTGCAGCTTATGGTCATTCAATATTAACATAGACATTATTACATCACATATAACTCTATCCTTGGATTGTTTAGACTTTATCCTCAAAAATCTGAACCCACCTGGCGAATATTTGTGTCTATTTTTAACAATTTTTGTGAATTGTTTTATTAAAATATCATTAAGGGTTTTAGAGTGGTGGTTCATCATAAAGTCTTTTTTCTTAATATGATCTTTAGTAAGATGTTTAAATTTTATAAGTTCACTAGCATACACAGCAAGCACTGTTTGCTTTGGAGTCAAAATCTTGCCTTTTACCAAGGACTGTACATACGGGTGCAAATCTTTTGTAAAATCTTTTCCCTCTAGCTCCCAGTAAATCTTCTCTTGTTCATCTTTGGTGAAAATCTGATCTATACAATACACATCTTCTACCCTAGTAGCATCTCTATTAATAGTTGGTAAATAGAAATCTTCAAGGTCATTCTCATTACATACAGATGAATCTACACTATCAACAGTATCATTGACTACAGCTGTCACAAAATTCTTCTGCTCTGTTTCAATCACTACCTCTTCATCATTGATTACAATAGATGCTCCAAGTAAAGAGACTTTATTCTTGATAAATTGAAGAGACTGATTCAATACAGTACAGAGAGGCCCTATTTGCAGCCTATGGTCATTCAATATTAACATAGACATTATTACATCACATATAACTCTATCCTTGGATTGTTTAGACTTTATCCTCAAAAATCTGAACCCACCTGGCGAATATTTGTGTCTATTTTTAACAATTTTTGTGAATTGT
Source organism: Epinotia nisella (assembly GCA_932294315.1). NCBI lineage: Eukaryota > Metazoa > Arthropoda > Insecta > Lepidoptera > Tortricidae > Epinotia > Epinotia nisella. Next base: position 8,537,755 of record OW028698.1, on the reverse strand, counting down.
TTTATTAAAATATCATTAAGGGTTTTAGAGTGGTGGTTCATCATAAAGTCTTTTTTCTTAATATGATCTTTAGTAAGATGTTTAAATTTTATAAGTTCACTAGCATACATAGCGGCCACTGTTTGCTTTGGAGTCAAAATCTTGCCTTTTACCAAGGACTGTATGTATGGGTGCAAATCTTTTGTACAATTGTTTCCCTCTAGCTCCCAGTAAATCATTTTTTGTTCATCTTTGGTGAAAATCTGATCTATACAATACACATCTTCTACCTTAGTGGCTTCTCTATTAATAGTTGGTAAATAGAAATCTTCAAGGTTATTCTCATCTCTATCAACAGTATCATTGACAACAGCTGTCACAAAGTTCTTCTGTTTTGCATCAACCACATCAACTTTTATTTTCTTTTGAGGTACCATTTCCTCATGTCTCTGTGCCAAGTTCTTACTCAATGAACTGTCTTCGTGCAGTTCTAGCATGTCTGTATAGCCTTGATTGTATTTCAAATTACGTACAGTTGAATCTAAACGATCCAGAGTATCATTGGCAGCAGATAATTTTCTCATCTGTTTTTGAACAACTTCGTCATCTTTTAATTGCTGTTGAACCGCCATTTCCTCATGCTTTTTTGTTAAATTCCTACTTAAGTTCAATAAACCGGCTTCGTGTTGTTGTTGCAATAAGTCCAAGTCGGATTTTGTGAACAGTTTTAACTTTGCATGGCCCATCTCTATAAGACGTGTTTTACCGGTTTTTCTGTTCCTAGCCAGTATCATGGTCTTGCCCAAGTCTTCCTTTTCTTCTTTCCCAGCATACACCACTTCGTTAAGCTCGGTAGCTACCTGCCTATTTCCATTTCTATCCTGTAAAACTGTACAGGTTATTTCGAAGTCTTCTTTTGGGCATCCATTTTCGAAGTGCAATAACATGGGATATATCGGCCCTTTTGTGCAGACTGAGTCTATTGTGATATTTGTCATTGTCTTATACAATATCACTATATTATACACAATCACTTTTAGGTTAAAATAAACATTACTAGATTAGATGGGTATCACAAAGTACTTTGTTATATACTGAAATAGAGAACAATCTCTGGGCCTAAAAACGGAAACCCTGTAATTTACGCCATCTATTATCTTAGGTTGACATGTACCCCACGTCAATGTCAAAATGCATGCGTGTTGGGTGTGTACGTATATAGGCGTATGTGTGCTCTCACACATGCACATACTTAAATAACTACGATATTTAAAAAAGGTATTTTTCCAAAAAAAGCTAACTTCACTTATGCGCCCAAGTGTTCGGCAGATTTGATATTTTTCAAAATATGGGTGAAAAGTGGAGTTAGCTTTTTTGAAACTTATTATTTCACAAATATATTATTCCTTTGTCAATGACAAAATCGTTTTAATCGAAGGGATAATTATATTTAAAAATAAACAATAATTCATATATTCCCTTATTATTTCATTTATTCTGCAAGAACTTTACATTACAACTAATAAATAATAAAATATCAATGGTGACATGAATACATAGCAACAATAAAAACGTAATAACACACGGCACTTCTAAAACAGAAGCAAAGTTAGCGCGTGTTAATTGCACTTACGGATAATTAATTACACCACACTAGAATCACGATAGAATGATTAATTACAATACAATTATTTAAATAGATTGTTATGAGTTATGTTACGACTTACGACATGGAAAATTTTAGAAAACCACAAGTGACACTGACAACAAATTTGTCTTTTTAAATTCCATAGACAATTGAATAGAGTTTGACGGCCTATACACGGTGAGTAAATACTGACAATCTACCATAGCTGTCTCACTCTGTAACATGCGATAGAGTGAGACAGCTATGGTGGCTTGTTAGTATTTACTCACCGTGTATGGGCCCCGCCTCTGAATAGGTCGGATATTAAAACTATTAACAAGCCAAATACTCCAAAAGAATTGTATAGTTAAAGGAAATTAATAAATTACACAAGTATTTTAGTTTTTCTAAATTATTGTCCGATATTATTAGTATAATTAATTAGTTTCTGTTTTTTTGTAGGTGACGCATTGCTTACATCTATTAACAGAGGTTGACATCTATGAATTATAATGTGACTAAATTGGAAATCACCAGATATTCATAGTAGGTCCCTATACTTAATGTCCTTCTTTATTTAGTAAACTTACTGTTCTGTCATTAGTGTCATTACCGTGCTCGTAGTACTAAGATTAGCCGCCCTGATGGGTATATTTTCTGTTGGTGTCACTTCACTGATAGAATTGACAGATTACGAATGGGGTACGTTCAAAAACGTAAGGACAACACGAAATGTTTGTTGTTTGTAATCCAAATTAAAATAGTAATAATCATTAATTATGGCCATAAAATCCTCTCAAAACATTGAAATTTAATACCAGACAATTTAATATTATGAAATAATTAAATGCTTGTCAATATTTTTATAAGTCGCACACTGAATTCTGAAAAGGAATCAAATGAATTCGTTTTAGTTTGACAGTTACAACGTGTAAATAAATTCCTTAAATATATAATATTTATTGAAATAAAAATACAAGATTATAATTAACATTAACTAAGATAAATTAAAACTAAGTTAAATCTAAAAAAGGCCCTCGAGGCATTGTACCGAGGATGCTGGCGGCATTTCCTCGCTGAATTGCAATGCTGATGCGTTGCGCGAGAAAGCCGCCAGCTCTTCGGTCACCAGTTACATCGACCAGACGTTTCGCGATTTCTGCAAATAACTTATGCGCACTGGGACCCCACGGACCGAGGGTTTCGACGCCAAAGGGTACAAAGTCGTACTCTCTGTTTAAATAGTTTAAAAGTTAAATGTCAAAACTTCAATATATTGTTTTTGTTTTGATTTGGTTTTGATTATCGGGATCGGGAAAACGATTTACATAATTGCATCTGAAAATGCATACAATTTGTTCATTGCATTTAGGTCTTTGCACGTAAAGTACTTTATAGTGGAAATTGTGCGTTATTAAGATGGTAATTGATCTTCTTCAGTCACTGTTTTTTTGAATATTTTTCTTAAATTTTTCTAGAGACCTTTAATTGTTACCGGTTCATCACAACCAAATATCAAATACCCGGAATTTAGTATAAATAAAATAATAATAAAGAAACTAACAAATAATTATAAATTGATTACAAAATAAATTAACCTAACTAACCTAACCCAGTCATAGAAAAAAGACCCCGTCCAGCAGTTCCGTCTACGGCATGGAACCCATAACGCTGGCGGCATTTCCTCTCTGTATTGCTAATGAAATATGTTGCGAGAGGTAAGCGCCAGCCCTATCGTCTCCTGAAACGTCAACGAGCCGTTGAGTCATTGATCTCATAAATGATTTCATGTCAGCTGAAAGCCTTCGATTCGGTCGAAACCTGGGCTGTACTACAGTCTCTCCAGCGGTGCCAAGTTGACTACCGCTATATCGAAGTGCTGAAGTGTTTGTACGAGAACGCCACTATGTCAGTTCGACTCCAGGACCGGAACTCGAAACCTATTCCGCTGCAGAGGGGAGTCAGGCAAGGAGATGTTATTTCTCCAAAACTGTTCACCGCTGCACTGGAGGATGTTTTCAAGACTCTGGACTGGAGAAGGATAGGCATCAACATCAACGGCGAGTACATCACTCACCTTCGGTTTGCTGACGACATAGTAGTCTTGGCTGAGACCATGGAGGACTTAAGTACGATGCTCGATGACCTAAGTAAAGCTTCCGAGCGAGTTGGTCTAAGAATGAACATGGATAAGACGAAGGTCATGTCAAATGCCCATGTAGTACCAACTCCCATTACAATCGGACACATTACGCTCGAAGTTGTAGACGATTATGTATACCTAGGACAGACTGTCCAGTTAGGTAGGTCCAACTTCGAGAAAGAGGTCAATCGTCGAATCCGACTCGGCTGGGCAGCGTTCGGGAAGCTCCAGCACATCTTTTCGTCCAATATCCCGCAGTGTCTCAAGACGAGAGAAGAAAAAGGATAGCCTCACTGTTAAGGCGTGTGCGAGGCAGCAGCAACAGCATGCTGAGGACGTTGGCCGAGCGCCTCGACTGCCCGCTCACTAAATACATAGTCGATGTGGTTATTGGGAGGGCTAAGTAGGGCAATAGGCAAGCCTCGCCCCCTAACAACTTATTATTGTTTTTTTATGTTTATTGTTTAAAAACGTGTGTCTTTTCTTTTCTTTTGGTAATTAAGTAAATTAAAATTAACATATATTGTAAGCCATACTAACAAACTATGGATTTTATGTGGTCCGAAATAAACAATTTTTATTTTATTTTTTATTTATTAAATATAAGCAGCATAAACACTGTAATCTTCAAAAGTAGACATTTTCCATAGGTACTGAGTTTTCGTTATTGAGTTATAGTTGAATTGAAAATTAATCAAAACACTGCGGTGTTAAAGTTTATTGCTTAGGCCTACACGGCTTGTCGTGTACTAAAAGCGCCGGCCGGATATCGCGGCATGCCAGCCTGAATGATATTCTGCGCCGGGCCCTCGTCACTGCCGGTGTGCCGGCAGTTCTAGAACCATCGGGCCTCGCGCGGGATGATGGCAATAGGCCCGATGGCATGACCCTAGTTCCCTGGAAGTGGGGACGGCCGCTAGTATGGGATGCCACATGTGTGGACACCCTTGGCCCGTCTCATCTTTCAGGGACTTCAACAAGAGCTGGGGCTGCCGCTAACACCGCTGAAAACCTCAAGCGGCGCAAATATGCAGCCATTGATTCCGGATGCATGTTTGAGCCGTTTGGGGTTGAAACACTTGGGCCGTGGGGGGCCGGAGCACACACAGTTTTCAATGAGCTTGCGAAGCGAGTCGTGGAAACAAGTGGTGACCAGAGGGCTGGCGGCTACCTCGCGCAACGGATTAGCATTGCTATCCAGCGCGGTAATGCCGCCAGCCTTATGGGCACCTTGCCGCACGGCAGTGATTTAGAGCCGGTTTTTAGGGTTCCGTAGCCAAAATGGCAAAAACGGAACCCTTATAGTTTCGTCATGTCCGTCTGTCCGTCTGTCCGTCTGTCCGTATGTCACAGGCAGTTTACTCGAAAACTATAAGGTGTATTTGAATAAAATTTTGAGGATAGGTGTATTTTGTTAGCCGCTACATAGTTTTATAATTAAAATGACTAAAAAATTTTTTTTAGGTGTGACCATACATAAAACTAAAAGTCAAAAAAAAAAATCTTGTGACCCCACGTGTGGCACATCAATCGATAGGCCTTTCAAAATAAATATAAGGTATCTTAGCAACTTTTTTGATTAAGTGAATAGAGTCAGAGATAATCGCCCCAAATGTCACTAAAATTCTGTCCCCCCCTCTAAGTTTTGAACGGTGTATTTTAAAAATATGGAAAAGTTCATGGACATAGGGCTTATTAATTTCATTCACCGAAAATTGTTGTGAACAAGATCGGTTCAGAGGTTTTCGAGATATTGCTGAAAAACTGCCTTCCTCAAAGAAAAGGACGTAAGTGCCTTAAAATTTCTATGACGATACGACCCTTCGTTTTGCGTGGTCCGACACGCACTTGGCCGGATTTTTATTTGTAAATATGTAGTTTTGTTATTTTATCTTTATTAGTTTATAGTATAGGATGTACATAGTTAAGATAGTATTATTTTTTAATTGTTATATATATTTTTATCTCGTCTCATTTCATTTTTTTAAATATTTTTATCAAAACATGATAAAGTCAATTTGAATTATAGTCATATCAAAAGTACGGTATTTTAAGAAGTAGGCGTAAGTCATTTCAAGTTTTTGACAAGTTGAAACTAAGCTGTTTTGACACTGTAGCAATAAGAATCCTTCCGACTGTGACCTATTGCAACAGCAAAAACTTGAAAGATACTGCCGTGATAATAATCTTTTCCTAAATAATGATAGATGTAGTACTATAACTCTCAAAAAAAAAATAGATTATTGTTATACACTTGGCTGTTGTAGTGGTAGAGTATCTGAAATCAGAGACACCACCAAGGTGTAACAATGGATGCTTAACTTACATTGCTTGCTATGTAAGAAGTTATAACCTATATGAAGGCAAAATAAAGTTTTTTTTTTTACGGTTCCGGTACTTCAAAAGGAAAAACGGAACCCTTATAGGATCACTCGGTTGTCTGTCTGTCCGCCTGTCACAGCCGATTTGCTCCGAAACTACTGGACCTATTGCGTTGAAATTTGGTACACATATGTAAATTGGTGACCCAAAGATGGACGCGTAAAGTAAATCAATGAATTCTGAACAAGGGGACCACTTTTGGGGGGTAAAATGGAAAATTAAAAAAAAAAGTTTCACAAACCGTATTGTGTGAATATCAAATGAAAGGGGTTCTTGTAAGATAAGCATGTCAGTTTTTTCTATTTTATAATTTTAGCAAAAACAGATTTGAAGTAATTTAGGGAAAAAGACGAAAATTTACCATTCCCCCCCCCCCCCCTTACCTCCGAAACTACTAGGATTAAAATTCTGAAAAAAATATGGAAAATAGTTCCTTTCCTAAAGATTACAGGAAAACCTATAAGAAGTTTGGGTATTCAAAAAACACTTATGAAATTTAGATTATACACGGAACCCTCACCACGCGAGTTGAACTCGCACTTGTCCGGTTTTTTTTTATAAAGAAAATATGAAGATAGATTCAGAACTCTTCTCTTTTTCCAGTCGCCGTGGTCGAAATCGGCCAGGATGATGATGATCTGAACAAACAGAACCTAGGCGGAGCAACGGGATAAAATATAAGACATATTTAATCCCGTAGGTCCATTCTACATATCATCATCATCACCATCCTGGCCGATTTGGACCACGGCGACTGGAAAAAGAGAAGAGTTCTGGCTAACTGGAGCGTCGTTCGTGAGCTCTCAGGTGACTGACGTAGCCTATCTTTGCAGAGAATGTGCGACCACATTCCCTACAGGTCAGCACCCCTTCGACAAAATTGTAGTGTATGGCCGCAGGTGGTCGAGCCTTCAACTCCTCGCGCTTAGCGTCGAGTTCGTTACGTCTTCGTTCTTCGAAGGCTTGCACATTAACCTTCACTGTATGGCTCCACTTTGACCGATCTTGAGCCAAAATCTCCCAGCGCGATGGGTCAATATCACACCTCCGCATGTGGCGCTTATCAAATTTCTTTGATCTAATGCACATTGGATTATTATCGGATAATTGGAATACCACTCTAAGGTAAATGTCACAGTGCTCGACACTGCCCCAATAGTTAGCCTCCTGCATCTTAATTCATAGCAATAAAGATGACAAGCAGCGTGCCAACTATTGATAAAGTGTCGAACATTGGGTCGTTTACCTTAGTGTACCTAATTTTGTTGCACTAAGGTAAGTTATGCAAATCATTCACCAAGAAGTAGAAAGGTATATAAGCTGTGATTTTTTGGAAATTAAACAATAAGCTCACTATAAAACATTTATTAGGTATTTTTTTTACATAAAAATTTCAACTTCGTTTCTAATAATCCTAAATAACGTAAAAACAATATGCAACATTATTATTATTATTAATCATTTATTTCGAACCATAATAAGTCCATATACATATACAATCATAAATACAAAATAAAATTAAAAATAACAATTCATTGAAAATAACAATTTAAAATTAAAGTTACACTAAAAATTTTACCTAGAGACCTGGCCTCCCCAACATGGAGTCTGTGCTTATCAGCAACAACAAGTTACAGAAGTCTATCTGGCTGCACATATTGGATTGAAATCAAATTTACATTTGTTGCGCGCTCGCCTTCTGGCTTACGACTCGCGGAATCGAGCGCGCGTGACAAATATAACTTTAATTTCAATCCAGTACGTTCAGTCCGATACACTCCCAGATGTCTCCCCCCGCCCCCCGCGCCCCGCGCCGCACGATGCGCCACAACTTGACAGTTGATACGCAACAAGTCACCGCCAGCAACCAACAGGACAACAATCCAACGCCAACAGAACCCTCTCAGCGCGTCCCTCCCCCCGAACCCCGCACCGCCCCGCATTACCCCGCTGACTCCCGCGTCTGTACTCGACTCGTGCTAACTGATTTGGGATCGTCACCAAGAATCTTGCACCGTCGCGTAACTTCATAATAAACCAAACGAGGACAACATTGTATTGACATGATTGTCGTTTATTTTGAAGTAATGCGTCGCTGCAAAACTCATGGCCCCTAACCCAGCTGCGACATTGCCTGCGATAATAAACTCCCTCTTAACTCATTCAATGCCGATGACTTACATATGAGCCATGCCTCTACGAGAAATTTCCGCTACGGCGTGGCAAACGCTGCTACGTGCTACGGCGTAGCACAGGTAGGGATGCGTCACGTGTGCTACGCCGTAACGAGTAGCAGTATTTTTAGGGTTCCGTAGCCAAAATGGCAAAAACGGAACCCTTATAGTTTCGTCATGTCCGTCTGTCCGTCTGTCCGTCTGTCCGTATGTCACAGGCATTTTACTCGAAAACTATAAGGTGTATTTGAATAAAATTTTGAGGATAGGTGTATTTTGTTAGCCGCTACATAGTTTTGTAATTAAAATGACAATTTTTTTTTTTATTTATTATATTACATTACAATTATTATATTACATAAAACTAAAAGTCAAAATTTTTTTTTTCATTGTGACCCCCCGTGTGGCACTTCAATCGATAGGCCTTTTAAAATAAATATAAGGTTTCTTAGCATTTTTTTTGATTAAGTGAACAGGGTCGGAGATAATCGCCCCGAAAGTCACTAAAATTCTGTCCCCCCCCTCTAATTTTTGAGCGGTGTATTTTAAAAATATGGAAAAATTCATGGACATAAGGGCTTATTAATTTCATTCACTGAAAATTGTTTTGAATAAGATCGGTTCAGAGGTTTTCGAGATATTGCTGAAAATCTGCCTTCCTCAAAGAAAAGGACGTAAGTGCCGTAAAATTTCTGTGACGATACGACCTTTTTAATAGGCACGGAACCCTTCGTTTTGCGTGGTCCGACATGCACTTGGCCGGTTTTCTTATTTTTATTGGAAATCGCGCGTTGAGGCATGACTCATGTGAGATTCATTGTCCTTAAATGGGTTATTGCAAGGAGTACGTGAGAGAGAGACGCAACACCGTCGGCAATACCGCGGTCACACATGCGCGAGTCGAACACGGACCCGTGCTGGTCGCGCTTAGCGCGGCACAGAGACAAGGTAACGCGTTCATCTCTTCCTTGTGGATGCTTATTTTGTTTTTGCGAGGTAATAACCGCGAGCAGATGAGCTATTACCCGAATGATAACAAAAGCAGGTTCAACCCACTTGTTGGCAAACAAAAGCAAGCGACTTGAGCGCGCCGCCTACACGACAACAGAATCACCCGTTTACCGCGATTTACGGGGACATAGCTAACACCTATTATAGTGTGCATGAAACCTGTCATAGCAGCGAAACCTTATACACTGAAGACTAATCTACTAAGCTATCAATCAATATCAGGAGATATTAAGATAAATATATTATCAACAATTGGAAAATATGAAATATTAACCTGTATACACATTACCGAACTTACTGACTCTAAATTCAAATCTGTCGTAAAACGGACACTTATTTTAAAAGCATATTAACTATAAGATAAACGATTACATCATGTATAGGGATATTTGGCAGCGATAAAATCCTGCGCTAGAAATCTATCGCGAAATAAATAGGCTTACTACTGTAGCAATGTAATTTTAAAATTTTATAATACTCTGATACTGAAATGATATTATACTGTTTTGAAAAAATGACACCTCGCCAAGTTTTTTACGCCGGTTCTTCTCGAGGCAGAGGTTTTCTTTCCGAACCGGTGGTAGTTTATCGACATTCATATTAGGTGCATGTAATGTGCCTAAATTGAAGAATAAATCACTTTGATTTTGACTTTTTATAATCTATGGTATACTAGCTGTTGCCCGCGACTTCGTTCGCGTAGATCCGGTATAAAAACTATCCTATATTTTAATCCAGGCTATAAACTATCTTCGTGCAAAATTTCATCCAAGTCGGTTCAGCCGTAAAACATATTGAAATTCAAATGAGATGTGAAGCGACGAACACTGGTATACGTCAAGGTTCGTGGTGCACCTGCCCGTGTCTGTGTGCATGACTGTCTAGCGGACGCCATGAGCGATAAAGTTTATCTCCCTAATTTTGCGGCACGGGTAGTCGAGCATGCTGATGTAGTTACACACCGACCCGGTTCCGTTGTAGGCCTGTTTAATGTAATTACGCGCATGTACGTCGCCGACATCATCATTGTAGTTACGCACACCTGCTCTCCGCACATCCGCCAGCAGCTCGATAAGGCACGCGCAGTGCCACGGGTTATTGTAGACGTGAAACTCGTAAAGGTTGGGGGCTGCGCGCTTTAATTTGCTGGCAAACTCCGGAGGCAAGTGGGTGATCATGTTGCCATATAGATACAACCGTTCAAGTTTGCCGTTGTTCGAAAACATCTCATCAGGTATAAACCTGATCTTGTTATTATGCAAGTATAAATTCCGCAAATCAGTCAACGGGGTGAAAACGGAATGGTGGATAAACTGTATTTGATTGTTATACAAATACAGAAAATATAATTTCGTACAAGCTGAGAAGGCCCCAGCGTTGTTAATTTCAGTTAGTTGGTTATCGTACAGGTACAACTGGGTCAAGCTGGGGCACACGTGCTCCAGGAGGGGCAGCTCGCGCAACTTGTTATTTTGCAGCCACAGCCATGATAATGCGGGGAGACCAGTTAATGTTTGTTGTTCGACACCTGTTAAATTGCAACTAAACATATATAACGCAAAGGCGTCGCTGTCCACCGGGTACCGACGGACTCGCCACCCCCCGCCGCGCGCCTCGCACTCCGCCGTGGTGACTATTTCAGCGCGCGCGCCGGCCGCCAGCAGCGCGGCCAGCAGCAGCAGCGCGGACGCCGCCCCTGCGACACAAGCAACGGTATATATATACTTACATACGAACGGGTATATAAAGCTTGTAAATATTGCCAATTATACGCAATAAATAAATAAATAATAAATAAATAAATATCGTGGGACAATTCACACGAATTGATCTAGTCCCAAACTAGGCAAAGCCTGTACTATGGGTACTAGACAACGGATAAACATACTTATATAGATAAATACATACTTAAATAGATATTAAACATCCAAGACTCGAGAACAAACATTCGTATTCATCATACAAATATCTGCCCCGACCGGGAATCGAACCCGGGACCTCAAGCTTCATAGTCGGTCGTCAACGCAATAATAATAATAATAAATTCATTTATTCAGAGACCAACATGGATCATTTTTGTTACTAAATACTTAGCTTAATATTAGTAATTATACAGTTCATGAGTCAATGAAGACTCACTTCACTAACAATTTTTAACACATTGACTGCCTTGAATCGCTGCGCTCGGAGCCGCTCCCGTGGCTCCCCCGCTGAGTAGCGAATGCCGAGCAGTGAATGTGTTCAATAATAAAAACTCCAATCATAGATTATGGAGCGTTCTTCAAAAAAAGTGTACATGTGTTTATTTTCAGAATTCGATTTTTTTGCGTTTTTCTTACTCAGAATCGTTCATACTATCTATCCTCATACAAGAAAAAAAGTGTCCAAAATAGATTCCAGACTGTCACATTTTTGTATGCAGTCTTTTTTTATTTATATGGTCGTGACGCACTGGAAGAAAAACTTACGTAGTCAAATCTGGGACAATTTTTTTCTTGTATAAGGATCGATAGTATCAACCAAGTATCAACGATTGTGAGTAAAAAAAAAACCCAAAAAAATCGAATTCTGAAAAAAAAGTTCATGTACACTTTTTTTGAAAAACGCCCTTTGGATATTCCTCTAGATTGAGAATAGAACAAGTCATATTGATGAACTAGCTGCTCACGAGGCTTCGCCTGCGTATTGCAACGCACGTAGGCAAACCTACGGGATAGAATATATAGCCATGTCCATCCATAAAGGCCAATGCATGCACTGGCTGGGTTAATGGGTTAAATCGGATAACCGGTTCCGGAGATTACCCCTGCATACAAACTTACTAAGCTACAAGATCACCTACTGTTCCTCTTTAATATATTAGGACTGATTATAGAGATTAGCACTTCCACTGCCAGGAACCCGCCTACGCCGTAGTCGCTTTCCGCTACATAGGGTGAAAACCACGGAATCTGTAGCTATGAGCGTAGCGCGTATATTCGTAGAGCCAGCTACGAGATGCCGCGTATCACTGCACTGTATGTGTGACGTCTGCTATGAAGCTACGCATGTGCTGCGCAGCCCCGTAGACATTCGTAGCAATCTACGATCTTTATTTCATACTAGCTTTTGTCCGCGACTTCGTCCGCGTCAACTTCTTTATCAATGTTTACTAATCAATCAGCATTAATGCATATAATTATATTCCAGATCACATTTCCGTAATGGAACAAAAACCTTTTCTATGCATTAATGCTGATTATAGACTATTTACCAGTGCACACAGTGGTTCAAGATTCACCCGAATGTGTTCTGTCATTTTCCATGTCTAAGGTAACAATCATTCGAACGCAAAAACTTTCCCATTTCTATACTACTTAACTAGCGTCCGCCCGCGACTTCGTCTGCGTGGACCCGGGATAGAACCTATCTTATATTTTAAACTAAATTCGTGCAAAATTTTGGTTCAAATCGGTATAGCCGTTTAAGCGTGATTGAGTAACAACCACCCAAACTTTCGCATTTATAATACTAGTAGGATATTATAAAAAGGAAAAATCCGTGAGATTGTTAGTTTGTATGTAGGGGGAATCTCCGGAACTACTCATCCAGTTTCAACATTTCTTTCAACATTAACTTATCATGAACTGTGTCACGAATAAAATGTTTGAATCTGTACGTTTTGAGTTCAAAATTCTCCTTTTAAAGAGTGAGTGAGACAGAAGACAATAGGGAGATTTAGCGTAGAGCGACGCTTGGGTTCATGTTCTTCATATAATAACACCAGAGCGAAGCCAGAGCGCACAGCTAGTTATTATTGTTGAAATGACTCACCCGAGAGTTTCAGTAGATTAGCCATGAATATTTTTCGTTGGTTGAAGAAGGAAGGGTTACAGCAGCGGGCTACCGGCGGGAGCAGGATGCAGCGACGGACGATGGCGGAGGTCGGCTGTGGCGCGAGTTGCCACGAGCGGAGACGGGAGCAGGATGCAGCGACGGACGACGGCGGAGGTCGGCTGTGGCGCGAGTTGCCACGAGCGGAGACGGGAGCAGGATGCAGCGACGGACGACGGCGGAGGTCGGCTGTGGCGCGAGTTGCCACGAGCGGAGACGGGAGCAGGATGCAGCGACGGACGACGGCGGAGGTCGGCTGTGGCGCGAGTTGCCACGAGCGGAGACGGGAGCAGGATGCAGCGACGGACGACGGCGGAGGTCGGCTGTGGCGCGAGTTGCCACGAGCGGAGACGGGAGCAGGATGCAGCGACGGACGACGGCGGAGGTCGGCTGTGGCGCGAGTTGCCACGAGCGGAGACGGGAGCAGGATGCAGCGACGGACGACGGCGGAGGTCGGCTGTGGCGCGAGTTGCCACGAGCGGAGACGGGAGCAGGATGCAGCGACGGACGACGGCGGAGGTCGGCTGTGGCGCGAGTTGCCACGAGCGGAGACGGGAGCAGGATGCAGCGACGGACGACGGCGGAGGTCGGCTGTGGCGCGAGTTGCCACGAGCGGAGACGGGAGCAGGATGCAGCGACGGACGACAGCGGAGGTCGGCTATGGCGCGAGTTGCCACAAGCGGAGATGGCAGCTCGGCTGCTGGAAATCGAAAACAACTAGGTTTTAGAACATTTTGCACGAAACCGAAACTTTATCAAAAACCCTTTTTCTTCTAATGATTTGCATGTATTCTGTACTTTAACGTGACTTATTTTAATCACAGACTTCACGGTCAAGAAGCTGAAAATCTTTTTAAATTTTGCATATGAAATAACCTATTACGTCGGTATGCATTGCGTATCGTTATTTTTCAAATTTGCAGCTTTTTTTGTGAGATGACTTGCTAGTCAGAATCTAGTGGATAGGGATTTAGGTGTTACCTATATATTTTTGTATGCCAAAAGAAGACCTTTATTTAAATAAGTCCAAAAAAGTAGAGTATGTTACCTAGTAACATATGTTTATTGTAAAAAAAGGTGGGAAGAAATGCGACTGGAAAACAATCAGTCTATCAACACGTTGGAATATGAACGATATCGTTATCGTCTAGAAAAATAAATAATTGGAGAAAAACGTAACCAAAACCATCCGATTATCAACACTTGCATACCTATATTCAATAAATCGACTGAGAAAAACAAGTGAAGTCAAAAGATTTTACAAAAATCCCAACTGATTTTTTGCAAATATTATCTATGTCACTCCCACGATTAAGAAGAATCCAACGACACCTCATTATGTTGAAATCCGTCAAACGGGGCAGGGCGTGTCAAAGAATTAGTCATACACACAATACATACATAGGTACATACATACATACAATATATACATACATACGCTTGAAAAACATAGCCCTCCTTTCTTTCGGCAGTCGGGTGGTAAAAAGTGAAGACAAATGTGAATGGAAAGGCTACACTATGGCAGCTACGTGGAATTAATCGAATTAACGAGTTTGGGAAACCGATCTAACCACTCAAGTCCATTTCGTGACACGGCCTATACCATCTTATTTCCTAATTATAAAATTTAGCGTGTAACTTACTTTGCAAATCGTTCGTTCGTAGACGAAATAGGAAGAGTTGCAGCAGCGGGCTGCCGGCGGGTGCAGGATGCAGCGACGGACGACGGCGGGACTCGGCTGCTGGCAATCAAAAACAACTGGGTTTTAGATTTACAGGAAACCAAAACTTTATCAAAAACCCATCTTTATCTTAAGATTTGTATATACATGCGGTACTTTAACGTGAATTATTTTAATCACAGCTGTAACAGAAGATATCACGGTGATACAGCTGGTTAACTGAATCTTTTGTAGCTCGGTAATTTTACAAAAAATAGGTAAATATCCACGCTAGAACAAACAACTTGAGATAACTAACTTTAAGACGGTTCCCTATTGCATAATTTTTTTTGGCATATTAGTGTTACGAATAATTGTTTTCGCCGAATTTACGTTAAGCTTAATCATATTATAGCATATTTTTTTATGCATAAAATGAATAATCATAAACATAGAAAGCATAATCATTCATAGGTGCATGTAATATGCCTAAATTGAAGAATAAATCACTTTGACTAAAGACTACCATCAGATGGCATAAATAATAATAAATACTCTTTATTGCACCACGACATGACATGATAGATACATCTTATAAAAAATTAGCTTTGTAAATAATGGTAACAACAGGCGGTCTTATCGCTTTAAAGCGATCTCTTCCAGACAACCTAACTAATTTAATTGAAGTGATTTTAGCTTGTTTGTGATTATTTATGTAAACTTTATTGCACAGTAACAAGTAAAAATACACAAGGCTGACTTAATGCCATAGGGCAACCTTTAGCTTAAACAACACAGAGATATAGATAACTGACCAATTAATGGATCGTGTTGTAAATGTACCTATTAATTACAAACATTTAATTTCGATATTTTTATTTAGTTTTGGTGACTTTTTGGTTCTATAGAGTTACTTAAAATCGAGTTGAACAAATAACAAAAATCAAAACTACATAAAATTTGAAAAAAAAGTAATACGGTGTAATCTCGTCGCAGGCAATCGAATGAGTCAAAGACAGATTAAAAATGGACTTACTTGTTTTTAATGTTAGCAGCGGCGCTGGAGCGGACTGCAAACGAGAGAGTGCGGAACGGCCGACGCGCGACGCCTTTTATACCGTGATCGTAGTGAGAAGATAACAAAACCGATTAAGAGGGCGTTAACGTGCTCACTAGCGCCACTGGTAAATAATTGTGATTATTTAAATTTAACGATAGATATATATTTAAAAAAGGAGGCCACTACACACTGTATTTTGTATTTAAGTACCTTGTGAATACATCAAACTAGTTTTTATATGTTGCTACCTAATCCTAAGAATAAAATAAAATCTAAAAAAACGCGCTAATTTTTTAAAGGGTCAGGGGGCGTTCGGATACTGGATATGTGGTATAGGTACACTCGCGAGCAAAAATATGTAATCACTTTGCATTTTTTCATGGCATCCAAATTTTTTTTAATTTCCCACCCGAATCTGAAAATTATGGTAGCAAATAAAAGCTAATAATGTAGCGCATTGAAAAATGTGCTAATTTAAAAATATTTCAAGAAAAATAATTATATTTAAGTAATTTTGAAAAATAAACCGATTTTCAAAGATATTGGGTGCACATGAAAAAAATACAGCAATTCGATACTTTTGCTCGCGAGTGCAGGTAGGTTCAAAAAAATTAAATTGTCATAAGTAGAACTATTAAAACGAACTTTATTTCGTGATGATTTTTTTAATTGAAATATTCTTACATCTAAAACAACACTGAAACCTTTTTTTTGTAATTTAAAGTTATAGGTTAAACCTACCAATGTTACGTTTTCGAACGTAACATTGGTAAGTGAACGTTCGTGCTTTTTTTGGGTCTACTTTGAAATTTGAATGTCGAACTATGAATCGATCTATTCATGTGCTTTTCTTTTTTCGTAACGAAACGAAAGGGACAGGGCTCTCCAATGAAGTTCGAATATTTTGAGTTTGTAATAGACCCCACACTATGAAATGACAGTGCTCGGCCTTAAAATTAAAAAGCTGCTTTGTCTCACGAAGTGAGCAAAATCGCATTTTGCTTACTGTTTTCACGCAGCAAAATATGCTTGTTCAAGCTGCTGAAGTGAAAAATACTTTAAAAATAAATTGGACCAAGATCGGTCCTAAGGTATTTGAGTTATTGCTGAAAAACTGCCATCCTTAACGACAAGGATTGTAAGTGCCTTGAGTTTCCTATCAAGATGAGACCTTTTTTAACTTGCGGTATATATAATCATAATTTTTCATAATCATTGTGAACCCGCCTAGCGGGCGACTACGCCGTATTCCTAGTTCGTGGACCGAAGTTCTTGGTAGCGAATGAGTTAATGCGGGTTAACTACTAGTAGGTACGGAACCCTTTATTATGTGCGGTTTTTAGGGTTCCGGTACCTCAAAAGAAAAAACAGAACCCTTATACCTCTAGGATCACTCGGTCTGTCGGTCGGTCGGTCTGTCACAGCCGATTTGCTCCGAAACTACTGGACCGATTGAGTTGAAATTTGGTACACATATGTAAATTGGTGACCCAAAGATGGACGCGTAAAGTAAATTAATGGATTCTGAACAAGGGGGCCACTTTTGGGGGGTAAACTGGAAAATTAAAAAAAAAGTTTTGCAAACTGTATTACTGCATATCAAATGAAAGGGGTTGTTGTAAGCATGTCAAATTTTTTTTTTATAATTTTAGCAAAAACAGATTTTAAGTAATTTAGGAAATAAGACGAAAATTGACCATTCCCCCCTTTACCTATCCGAAACTAATAGGATTAAAATTCTGAAAAAAATGGAAAATAGTTCCTTGCCTAAAGATTACAGGAAAACCTATAAGAAGTTTGAGTATTCAAAAACACTTATGAAATTTAGATTATTATACGGAACCCTCACCACGCGAGTTGAACTCGCACTTGTCCGGTTTTTTAAAAGATGATAAATCATCGGTTGGGTACACAAGCCGACTTAGTCCCATGTTACTGTCCCAGGCCAAAGTTAAGGCCACGATTCCATTGTCTTAACTGACTTAAATCATGGGAATACCCTAATAGGATATCTTGTTCCACGTCTCCTTTGGAGACAGAGGCATAGAAGGGAGGTTATCCCTATGACACGCCGCAGATATCACATTGTGTCTCCTTGAATTTGGCCTACAAAGACAAAAAAAAAAGACTATAAATTAAAACTTAAAGATAAAAAATTTGGCCCAAATCGCTGTCAGCGGGTAGTGTGCCCAGAAGGCTGGCAGCATTGCCACGCTGGATGGCAATGCTAACTCTTTGAGCAAAATATAGGCCAGCCCTCTGGTCACCGCTGGCGTCTATTAGGCGCGCCGACAAATCCTTATAAAGTCAGCGCGCGCTTGGACCCCATGGTCCCAGTGTTTCGACCCCAAACGCCTCAAATAAGTAACCACTCCCTAGGGAGGCATACTTGCGGCGTTTGAGGTCTTCTGCGGAGGATGCGGCCGAGCCAGCATTAACTCTGGTGCCCGAAAGATGGGTCGGCGCCAAAGTGTCTACACACGTAGCGTCCCATACCAAGGGACGACCCAACTTCCAGGGCACCAGCGTCATGCCGTCAGGCCTCTTGCCGTCGTCCCTTGCGAGCCCAACAGGTTCGAGGACAGCTGGGACTTTGGCACTAGCTAGGGCCCTTCGAAGGATGTCGTTGATGGCCACGTGCCGGGGTATGCGGCCAGCACTTCTCCCGCAGGAGAGACCATGGTGTCCAAGACTATCTACCATGTTACCACACTGACCACATTTGGCCTTAGATTTTATGTCCAACGAAGGTTCCCGAAAACGAGTATTATTTCGCGCCACGGGGGCGTTTCCTGTAAAACCACACAATTTCAGAACGTATTGCGCAGCCAATAGAGTTGAATTTCTCTGTGCTCACAAACTTGACTCACATGTTATTGTCATTATATCCCATGTAACTGTTTTGTTATCTACTTTAGGCGACTGCAGACCTAGCGCATTTTGCGAGGCTCCATTTACCAGATTTAAGTACAAACAATCACAAGGGTGACGAATAAGGGTAGAACCTAGTGAGATAGCCGCCTTCCACTTCAAGGATTCGCGTTGTCGATCCTTTATCGTATGCTTAACACGTTCACGGACAGTACGGCCACAGGCGTAAATTGAGACCCTCGTGATACGGCACTACGGCTGTGGCCGGTGATCTTCACCGCGACAAATCTGCTACTCCGTCCGCGGGCGACAAATTTTCATAGGATTATAATGAAGGCGGACATGTTGTGCCGCTTTAGATACATTACATTTTTTCCTAGCGCCGCAGCAAAAGCTTAAAGGGCCACCTCAATTTTGCATAAGGGGAATGACGCGTGCTGTGACACAATACGTCTGTAGACGTACGGCTGTGGCCGTGCTGTCACAAGAGGAGAGTTTGAGTTTGTAACAAATTACATACATACCTGGACGAAACAGCGGCGGCACAATATTTGCCTAAACAGTGATGTGGCAGTACGTCCATGGCCGGAAAAAAATGTATGATTTTTTTATGTGCCACATCACACAATTTTCAGAATTGCGCTGTGTCCGTGAACGTGTTAATTAGTCAATTACCTATTAACCAGTGGGTTAAATCTGTAAAATCCACTCGGGCTCTTGAACATATGGTAGTAACATTTTCTCGAAAATAAAAGAAAATACCTACTTCGTATTCATTGAAAGGAACTAACGAGCATAAGAGACTTAGGGAGTTTTCACGACTCAAAGCTTATTTTTAACAAACATGTCGATAATATTATACCTAAGTAAAGCTTACGAGTCACTTGGATTTATAATGCGTAGTTCGGTTTGTTTTACACGTACTGACTAAAACGCTGAAAATCTTGTATTGTGCTTATGTGAGAAGTAAGTTGGAAAGTTGGAATACGCATCTCAGATTTGGAATCCATAATATAAAATTTATATCAATTTTTATCGAATTGAGCGATTACAATCCGAATTTATGAAATTTCTTTGCTATAAAATGCATATACATTGTAGTTCAGCTAATTATTTTTATTTAACCTTATGTAAAAATCATCACCTGATAAATACCCCTTACTAAACGTCGTGGAATTGCAGATTTATTGTACTTGAAAATATAATTAGAGGCAATGTTGACTATATCCTAATTTGCTTGGTAAAATTTATTTTAATACTCCCGTGAGAAGTTTCCGCCATTTTCGTCCTATTAGCATCCTCCATGCTTCCACTAATTATAGAAGGAGCAGTTTTTGTGCAGAGCAGGCAGGAGTTTAAACAAAGTTGTAGTTAATTTAGATTACACACACACAGATGGGAAGACATATTTTGTGATAGCATACAAGCAATAAATACTAAACTGATAATATTCTCCATGTTATTGCACACCTCACACGAACAAAGCAGACTACTAGAGTTTATATTTCTTAATTTACTAACTAACTTTTCATTTCATTTCATTTATTCATTGCTTTGTGTGTATACAAATAAAGGTCTTAAAAATAGTAACATGTATCAACACATCCCTGTGTGAGCATTGCAATATTCGGGATAATAACTTGTACTTACTTGTATATTAGTGCGCGATAGGTTACTGTGCGCAATGTACAGTAAGGGATATGTATTCACGTACCACCGTAGAACCCTGTCGCAATTGACAGGCTGCCGTCACTCAAACTCGAGTGATATGTCACCTTATTGCGATAGGGTTCTACGGTGGTGCGTGAATACATTTCCCATACTGTACGTTAAGTTTAAGTTTCGCTATCGGTTTCTTCGTATTAGTTTGTTTCTATAAGTTAAAACCATATAGCCAATTACCTGTAATTGGCTATATGGTTTTAATATTGTGTATATTAACATGTTGCGCTGTTGGTATTCCATGTACCTATTAATAAATAATGAGTTAAAGTTTGTATTTTAAGGGAACAACGATACGATATCAAAATTCTTTCACCAGTAAAAAACTTTGGAATGGACATACTTAGGCTATATTTAATTGCATAGCAGCTAGTGTTTAATTTAATTGGACAAGTAATACGGGGTTTCGTTAACCTCCTGTGAACTCCTGTCGCCGCATCCCTCTTTCTCCTACGGTACATCGTGAGACCGCCAAGTGTTGCTACAAGGGACGTTAGGAGTGGTTTCAGCTTTCGCGTTCCTCGCGACAACTCCACTGCAACTTGTTTCCGGTCGGGTCTGCAAACTATCTCTACACTTGTCATCTCTTCAGATTAAGTAAGAAGCAAGAGTTATTTGCAACAATGTCAAATTACTGTTAACATTGCCGGCAACGTAGGACATTTGCCAGGAATATTCCCGGGAATGGAGGCACTGGCAACAGCAGCACGAGTCGTTAGTCTTGTCTTAGTGTATTGGAGCCAGAAACGCTCGCCTGTTACAACGAAGTGCACTTGCAACACACGAACCTCGCCTAACCCCGCCATCGCCATAGGGACTGGTACCTCCGCCAAGACTACATGGGAAGTTCTTTTTGCATTATAGATAAAAAATCGGTTTGATAAGTCATAATGCATTTTTTTTATTTCAACAGTCGACGCAGAGGGGTTTTTAAGGGTGAGGCCAGACCGTAATCTGAGCGCTGTGAGTCGTGTAATTTCGGTTCGCCTATAGATGGACATTTCGGCTTGCCCATCTATGGGTGAACCGAAATTACGCGACTCAGAGCGCTCAGATTACGGTCTGGCCTCACCCTAAAGGGTATTCGGTAAAAACACATATCCCGTCTTTAGTATATTGTGTTAAGCAAATGTTGGTTCATTTGATATTCTTATTCCTTTAAATCGATCATTTGACGAGGCTGCTTGTCTTAAAATATATATATATATTTATTTATTACTTGGATGTAGCTGTAGCGTTACGTTAGTCTCTCAAATCGTCATAATTTATCCTGGATTATCCTATATTTTATTAATACATGCTAAGTACATAGTACGAGTATTTAATATGCATGGAATTTTCCACATACAAGCACCTCCCTTAAAATCTCTTCATATGCGTTACTACCTAGTTATCGTTATAATATTTTTTTTATTGTATATATGTAGTACTTACGGCTGCCACTTTTTGCTGCTTGAAAGCTATCCTGCAGCCCTGATGGGCTCCACGGAAGACCAGCGCTGTGGCATTACTAAATGTCAGAGCATTATGCTGAGTGGTGTCCACTTGCGGCCACTATAGCAGCACCCCACCAGTCTTCTTTTTTTATCTGTTATTCTAGTTTAAGTGTAATAGTTAAGTCTCTTTTGTATATTGTGTTTTCTTATTATGTTGTGGTGTTATTTTGGCTTGCAATAAATAAATAAATAAAATAAAATAATTTAAAGCTTAGTCCCTGGGCGACCGAGCTCAGCTCGGGTGAAAATACGGAGAAAAGGAATTTTCCCAGACGTGAGACCTAGCTAGATCGCCCCCGTAAACCCCTATATTCAAAATTTCATCGAAATCGTTACAGCCGTTTCCGAGAACGCGATTGCAAACATACTTATATTCAGTATTCAGTAATTTATTGCTTTCATAGGTACATTACATAAGGTGGTAAGTACCTATATATCGAAACAAGATCAGCTATGAGCCCTAGGGCACTGCAATTTATATTCTTAATTAGCTTAATAACTAACTAAACTGATAAAATAGAAATAATAAATAAATAAATATCGTGGGACAATTCACACCAATTGATCTAGTCCCAAACTAGGCAAAGCCTGTACTATGGGTACTAGACAACGGATAAACAAACTTATATAGATAAATATATACTTAAATAGATATTAAACATCCAAGACTCGAGAACAAACATTCGTATTCATCATACAAATATCTGCCCCGACCGGGAAACGAACCCGGGACCTCAAGCTTCATAGTCAGGTTCTCTAACCACTAGGCTATTCGGTCGTCAAAAAACCAAACAAAACAAAACAACAAATAAAACATTAGGTGTACATTTACTCACTTACATGAGATCTTTTGATCACCGTTTTCTCGTGGTCCCATTTATTCGTCCCATCAATGGCGCCACGAAGGAGGCTCGTTTCTCGCGGTCCCATTAATAACATTTCACTTCCTGTATATAATATAAATTGCACATAATATATGTTGTAAAAGATAGGTTATAGATAGGTATAGGTAGGTTAGGTTCGTTAGGCATCCTTAGATGCCCGAAGGGCAAACAGAGCAAAAAAACTGTTGAAATACCAGGATATCATACACCAAACGAATATATCCTACCTAGTGTTGGAAGAAAAGTGGGAGCGCACATACATATACAGGATGTTTAAGTTCATTTACCTAATGGGACTACAAGAAACAAGTCTCCGTCGTGGTCCCATTGATGGGTCAAATCAATGGGACCACGAGAAAACTGCGGTATTTTATTTTAATTTTAATATGTCATTAAAATTTTGGAACCATCGCCTGCTTGGACTGTAGTTCAGTTAAGTACTAAGTTGTTATTGTCTTGTAGGTATTCCTCAACTGTCTAGTAAGTTTTGTCCACAATAAATTGTTTAAGATTTTTATAAACTTGGTTTGGTTGTGTTCATGTTTTATGTGGTTTGGCAATTTATTAAAAATCCTTCTAGATGTGGGCTAAGGTCCGTTTTTATGTATTGCTAATTTCGATGTTACTTGTATCAAATTTATTTTTATTATGTGATTTGAAATGACGGGGCATATCGCCAATTCTAGAGTAACAGGTCTGGATGGGCTTTAATAAATCTACACGATTCTAAAATAAACATGCAAGGTAACGGACTTATACAAATATTGCTCGTTTAATAGCATAGGATTTGTTCTGAAAACAGTTATCTTATCTAACTAGTCGACCGGCGCCGCGTGGGCGGAGACCGCTGGCTGGACATATCGCGTCCAACTTCCTCCGTACACCATGTGTTGTTGGTCATCACGAATAATAAGCAATTTAAATTAGACTCTCTTCCATACACTACTAGATTCAAATTTCCTCGTTCATTGCATCGTACGAGGGGCGTAGCGAGATAACTGGAGCTGCGTCATCACAGCAGGGCCTGAATCCGTGAGCCAGAGCACAGCAAGGCCGGTTAGTGTGCCACGCCATTGTGACACTTATTGTTTTACAGTTACATCCTAAAATAGCGCGTTCATCACTTCATGAACATGAGCCAGTTCGGTTTGATAACAAACGATAATATTACGGAATGCTGTAGCTTGAATTTAACAAAGACAAGTAAGTATGTATAGGTAACTATTTGAAACTAAATTATCACCTAGACTTACCCATTCAGCGCTAGGCATGACACATAGACATTAAGCTATTCCAGTTATGTATGCTCTAAGGTGGGTATTTTTACGGGCGCTTGTACTGAATTCCAAGATGGCAGCCCGGCCTAATGGAAGACGTCAAGTTTTTTTGTAGGTGGTAATAATAGGGTACTTTCACCTATTAAAATTATACAGGGTGTCTCACTATTGTTATAAAAACATAATTAAAATCGTAGTATTATTATAGCGTGACCGAAAACGCCGACCGCCATTTTGTCTTCTGTGAGCGACCTCAGATCAGCAAATGCAAAAATCAGAAAGTAGACGGCCATGCACATTTGACGTTTCTATGTTGCTGCACACAGTATATTCTTAGTAGTCTATGGTATGTTGTTTGGTGTTGCAGTTATGACGTCACGATAATGGCGGCTGCCATTTTGGCGCGAATATTTAACGTTCAAATTTCAACCATTATTTATTTGCATAAAGCGATATTAATTTGAGGAAATAAAAATACCAATTGACTATCGAATCTATACGAACATTTATAAATTTATTAAATAAAATCGTAGAATAGCCTATTATCAAACATGCCCTCAAGAATTGCAACATGTAGAGAATAGCCGGACATCCGGACAGACAATTCGTTCGTTCGTCTAATGGGCCCCACGCTCTGTCGCTGTAGTATTGCATTCGGAAATCGACTATAATCACAACTCGCTGCCTAGTGACTTCGGGCGTGACTCAGCGATTCCTGTCTTAGTCCTTCATCCAGTCATCATTGACTATTTATACTATAATCTAATCAACCGTCACGGCATTTCACAACAAGTACACCGGCTTGTCGGCCATCTTGTCGCACCATGTCGGCTCCTGCGGCAGCGGGCCTGGCTGCGCCTGCCAACAAGTTAAACATTTAAAACAAAGCATTTCGTCTCATTCTGGCTAGTAAGTGTGAGGGAGACGAATGATCTATGTCACACTGTTATTATTTTTGTTATATTGTACAAATATGAAATAGTTTTTGTTGTACATTTGACTAGTCCATATTATTGTAAATTCTCAGCAACAAGGTATTTAAAAGTGGCTGTTATTATTATTAAATAATAATCAATGTCTAATATAAATAATTATTTATTAAATGAATAAATAAATAAATTTATATTTGAATAAATTTACATTTATTCATTAAGAGGGCGTTAACGTGCCCACTAGCGCCACTGGTAAATAATGGGGAATAGAGAAAAGTTAAGAAATGCCTGTTTTTTTTGGTGATAGGAATAACCTTCCTTAGCACCAGAAAAAAGTATCAGATTTTTCAGCTGCGTCAATTATTTTTGAAAAATATAAACAGTTTCCTCACTTACGTTTTGGATCAGGGACGGTACTTTCCTCGATCTCATATTTTTTTGTGATATGACTGATATGAGACCGATAGGAAAGTGCCGGAAACTGTTTATATTTTTCAAAAATAATTGACGCAGCTGAAAAATCTGAAACTTTTTTCTGGTGCTGACAAAGGTCATTCCTATTACCAAAATCGCCAAAAACGATGACGTGCAAGCCCTAATGACGAAGATGACTGGTAGCGACCTGTTTCTTGAGGTGCACATACGTGATGTGCCTGTTTCACACATTCTACTGGGTAGTAGACCTGCCTGTTTTACACATTCTACTGGGTAGTAGACCCGCCTGTTTCACACATTCTACTGGGTAGTATACTTGCCTGTTTCACACATTCTACTGGGTAGAAGACCTGCCTGTTTCACACATTCTACTAGGTAGTAGACCTGCCTGTTTCACACATTCTACTGGGTAGTATACTTGCCTGTTTCACACATTCTACTGGGTAGAAGACCTGCCTGTTTCACACATTCTACTAGGTAGTAGACCTGCCTGTTTCACACATTCTTCTAGGTAGTAGACCTGCCTGTTTCACACATTATACTAGGTAGTAGACCTGCCTGTTTCACACATTCTACTGGGTAGTAGACCTGCCTGTTTCACACATTCTACTAGGTAGTATACTTGCCTGTTTCACACATTCTACTGGGTAGAAGACCTGCCTGTTTCACACATTCTACTAGGTAGTAGACCTGCTTGTTTCACACATTCTACTAGGTAGTAGACCTGCTTGTTTCACACATTCTACTAGGTAGTAGACCTGCCTGTTTCACACATTCTACTAGGTAGTAGACCTGCCTGTTTCACACATTATACTAGGTAGTAGACCTGCCTGTTTCACACATTCTACTAGGTAGTAGACCTGCCTGTTTCACACATTCTATTGAGTAGACCACGTACCGGAAGGCGCAGCGTGCGTAGAACCCCACAAGGAGTGATGACCTGATAAAGATCGCGGGAGTCTGGATGCGGGTGGCGCAGGACCGGTCATTGAGGCACTCTCTGGAGGAGGCCTATGTCCAGCAGTGGACGTGTTTCGGCTGATGTGACGGTGACTGTACCGACCTGCCTGGAGTCGCGCCGCTTGCCGCGCGCGCGCTTGGGCCACGGTTTCTTGAGGTGCACATACGTGATGTGCGCGCGCTTCTCGCTCGCGTGCTTGAAGCATTTCCCGCACATTTCGCACTTGAATGGTTTTAGTCCGGTGTGGCTCTGCGACAAAAAGGAAAAATTATTAGAAAATATTGTTGATATTCTGGATTCAAATATTGGTGAAGGCAAATATTTCTGTCGTCAGTCATGTCAAAGAGGAAGTCATTAATCATTATTTTTTGTATATTATATTACGTATAGTGATTGGTCTTGCGCCACCCGCATCCAGCCTGTTTGGGGGAGGCCTATGTCCAGCAGTGGACATCTTTCGGCTGATACAATGATGATGATGAATGATGACATCTAGCTAGTCAAATATAATATAATACACCCCAACACTAATCTGTGTGTGCAGCTGTCGTGAAGTCGATCAAGTCAAACCATGAGTCTTAAGTAGGCTTGCGACCTCATGTTAAAATTGATGATGATGATGATGATGATGATGAAATTCATTCTTTTTAGATCACAAGCCTATTGTATTGATATCGTAACCTCTTGTATGCTGGGACACTTACAGCGCTAAAGGAATTTGAATTTTTTGTTTCTGACACAGATTCAATAGCCCTGATCGTTGCATACGAGAGGGTAAGTTACGCACCGCCATATGCCTGGTCCGGTTGCTCGCCGTGGAGAACCTCTTGCCGC
Organism: Epinotia nisella; assembly: GCA_932294315.1. Lineage (NCBI taxonomy): Eukaryota > Metazoa > Arthropoda > Insecta > Lepidoptera > Tortricidae > Epinotia > Epinotia nisella. The sequence goes on along the minus strand of OW028698.1, from coordinate 8,510,433 downwards.
ACGCGGCGCACGGGTGCTGCGGGCGCGCGGAGTGCAGCCGGCGGTGCGCGATGAGACGGTAGCGCCGCTGGAAGTTCCGCACCGCCATATGCCTGGTCCGGTTGCTCGCCGTGGAGAACCTCTTGCCGCACGCGGCGCACGGGTGCTGCGGGCGCGCGGAGTGCAGCCGGCGGTGCGCGATGAGACGGTAGCGCCGCTGGAAGTTCCGCACCGCCATATGCCTGGTCCGGTTGCTCGCCGTGGAGAACCTCTTGCCGCACGCGGCGCACGGGTGCTGCGGGCGCGCGGAGTGCAGCCGGCGGTGCGCGATGAGACGGTAGCGCCGCTGGAAGTTACGCACCGCCATATGCCTGGTCCGGTTGCTCGCCGTGGAGAACCTCTTGCCGCACGCGGCGCACGGGTGCTGCGGGCGCGCGGAGTGCAGCCGGCGGTGCGCGATGAGACGGTAGCGCCGCTGGAAGTTACGCACCGCCATATGCCTGGTCCGGTTGCTCGCCGTGGAGAACCTCTTGCCGCACGCGGCGCACGGGTGCTGCGGGCGCGCGGAGTGCAGCCGGCGGTGCGCGATGAGACGGTAGCGCCGCTGGAAGTTCCGCACCGCCATATGCCTGGTCCGGTTGCTCGCCGTGGAGAACCTCTTGCCGCACGCGGCGCACGGGTGCTGCGGGCGCGCGGAGTGCAGCCGGCGGTGCGCGATGAGACGGTAGCGCCGCTGGAAGTTACGCACCGCCATATGCCTGGTCCGGTTGCTCGCCGTGGAGAACCTCTTGCCGCACGCGGCGCACGGGTGCTGCGGGCGCGCGGAGTGCAGCCGGCGGTGCGCGATGAGACGGTAGCGCCGCTGGAAGTTACGCACCGCCATATGCCTGGTCCGGTTGCTCGCCGTGGAGAACCTCTTGCCGCACGCGGCGCACGGGTGCTGCGGGCGCGCGGAGTGCAGCCGGCGGTGCGCGATGAGACGGTAGCGCCGCTGGAAGTTACGCACCGCCATATGCCTGGTCCGGTTGCTCGCCGTGGAGAACCTCTTGCCGCACGCGGCGCACGGGTGCTGCGGGCGCGCGGAGTGCAGCCGGCGGTGCGCGATGAGACGGTAGCGCCGCTGGAAGTTACGCACCGCCATATGCCTGGTCCGGTTGCTCGCCGTGGAGAACCTCTTGCCGCACGCGGCGCACGGGTGCTGCGGGCGCGCGGAGTGCAGCCGGCGGTGCGCGATGAGACGGTAGCGCCGCTGGAAGTTACGCACCGCCATATGCCTGGTCCGGTTGCTCGCCGTGGAGAACCTCTTGCCGCACGCGGCGCACGGGTGCTGCGGGCGCGCGGAGTGCAGCCGGCGGTGCGCGATGAGACGGTAGCGCCGCTGGAAGTTACGCACCGCCATATGCCTGGTCCGGTTGCTCGCCGTGGAGAACCTCTTGCCGCACGCGGCGCACGGGTGCTGCGGGCGCGCGGAGTGCAGCCGGCGGTGCGCGATGAGACGGTAGCGCCGCTGGAAGTTACGCACCGCCATATGCCTGGTCCGGTTGCTCGCCGTGGAGAACCTCTTGCCGCACGCGGCGCACGGGTGCTGCGGGCGCGCGGAGTGCAGCCGGCGGTGCGCGATGAGACGGTAGCGCCGCTGGAAGTTACGCACCGCCATATGCCTGGTCCGGTTGCTCGCCGTGGAGAACCTCTTGCCGCACGCGGCGCACGGGTGCTGCGGGCGCGCGGAGTGCAGCCGGCGGTGCGCGATGAGACGGTAGCGCCGCTGGAAGTTACGCACCGCCATATGCCTGGTCCGGTTGCTCGCCGTGGAGAACCTCTTGCCGCACGCGGCGCACGGGTGCTGCGGGCGCGCGGAGTGCAGCCGGCGGTGCGCGATGAGACGGTAGCGCCGCTGGAAGTTACGCACCGCCATATGCCTGGTCCGGTTGCTCGCCGTGGAGAACCTCTTGCCGCACGCGGCGCACGGGTGCTGCGGGCGCGCGGAGTGCAGCCGGCGGTGCGCGATGAGACGGTAGCGCCGCTGGAAGCTCTTGTCGCAAAGCTGGCACTTGAACAGCTTCGCGTCTGTGTGCGTGAAGCTGTGGTCTTGGAGGAGAGCTAGGCTCTGGAAAAGACAAGGTGGGGATGGGTTGTTGGATACGGTTAAGCCCAATATAACTGGATCTTAGAGCATACATAACTGGAGTAGCCTTTCAGTAACTCACCCCTCTGTAGAAAAACCTTGCACAATGTGCAAAAAATTATACAAAGACAATTTCACGATCGATTAATGGTCATTCACAAAATCGCCTCGCAAGAGAACACTGATCATAAAAATGCCCGCATATTGCTGTAATCACTTGACATTATAAACGTTCAACCACTTCAAGCGTTCAATATACAATTGAGTTTCAATATTCTATTAAGATGCTCCCCCCCTGGTGCCTGGTGACAGACAGATGGACGGACGGACGGACAGACGGACAGCGAAGTCTTAGTAAAGGTCCCGTTTTTACCCGTTGGGTACGGAACCCTAAAAAGTGTCCCAAATTTTACTATGTAAGTTTTATCTTCCAGTGCGTCACGGCCATATAAATAAAAAAGACTGCATACAAAAATGAAACGATCTGGAATGGAATGGCATATTTTGGACACTTTTTTTCTTGTATGAGGATCGGTAGTATCAACGATTCTGAGTAAGAAAAACCCAAAAAAAAACGAAATCTGAAAAAAGTACATGTACACTTTTTTTGAAAAACGCTCACTTACCTACACTTGAAAAAAACTGTCATATGCATTTATCTGATTCTGATAAAATATTATTATTTTGACTGTATTTTTCTCAAAAACCACACGGACATTGACGTTTCAAAGATTTTTATTTTGCTCAGAATGCAGTTACATGGAAAAATGAAAATGAAGAAATATTTATTTCACTAATAAAGAGTGCATTTAAAACAATTAAGGGTTGGGACTTCCTATTAAGTATGCAATAGTTACATAGTTCTTAATAATACAATACAATATTCTAGTGCATTCACCCTGCTTGCAGGCGTGCAAAACATTTTTCAGGAGCGTTAAATTACATAATAATAATATTAAAAATTAGCATTTACATGTCAAAACAAAAAAATATATAATATCGAAATCAAACAAAAATAGCAAGCAAAAATAACAAGGTCAAATAATAATTAAGTAAAAAAAAACCGGACAAGTGCGAGTTCAACTTGCGTGGTGAGGGTTCCGTATATAATCTAAAGGCTGTAGCAGGATAGCCTAGGAAAAACTGCCCCCAGCGATTTTGGGCCGAAACTGTAATGAAACGATGCCTTTTGGGGAGGTTATATTCTGCACAAAGTTTCATCCCTCAGTTACGCCCTGGGGGTGAAAAACACCCGATTAACCCCAAAACTGTTTTAGTTATTTTTTCCTAAACTATGAAAGTGACGAATTTCAAATTTTGTACAAATGTTAATAAGACTAAAAGCTATTTAAAAAAAAATATGAAACCCATAACCACTCAAATTCTTGTAAAGAAAGAACATTTTTTTTTTATTATTTTGGTTTCGGGACCGAGACGTTACGTATTAAGCATAATACGAGTATAATGATTAGTGGCTACGAAATAGTGCGTTTATTTTAATTTCGCAATGTTCCTTCTGGACTAGGTGCATGAAACTTTTGTATAATGTAGAATATAAATTGGTTCATTTTTGTAAAAAAAATGGTGTGTGTACCATGAGCCAAACTTCATTACAGTGTGATTCTTTTTCATTTTTGTTTTATTTTTACAAGAATTTAAGTGGTTAGGGTGTTCATATTTTTTTTTAAATAGCTTTTAGTCTTATTAATATTTGTACAAAATTTGAAATTCGTCACATTCATAGTTTAGGAAAAAATAATTAAAACAGTTTTGGGGTTAATCGGGTGTTTTTCACCCCCAGGGCGTAACTGAGGGATGAAACTTTGTGCAGAATATAACCTCCCCAAAAGGCATCGTTTCATTACAGTTTCGGCCCAACATCGCTGGGGGCAGTTTTTCCTAGGCTATCCTGCTACAGCCTTTCATAAGTATTTTTGAATACTCAAACTTCTTATAGGTTTTCCTGTAATCTTTAGGCAAGGAACTATTTTCCATATTTTTTTCAGAATTGTAATCCTAGTAGTTTCGGAGATAAGGATATCATTTGATATGTCACACAATACATTTTGCGAAACTTTTTTTTTAATTTTCAAGTTTACCCCCCAAAAGTGGCCCCCTTGTTCAGAATTCATTAATTTACTTTACGCGTCCATCTTTGGGTCACCAATTTACGTATGTGTACCAAATTTCAACTCAATCGGTCCAGTAGTTTCGGAGCAAATCGGCTGTGACAGACGGACAGACAGACAACCGAGTGATCCTATAAGGGTTCCGTTTTTTTCCTTTTGAGGTACCGGAACCCTAAAAAAAATGTCACAAAGAATAATGAGTGTACAGTCGAGCTCTCCAATATCTATACAGACAACCTTTCAAAAAATATCTACACATGTGTCTTATGCCAGTAATAATAAAGCCTGTGTACAGATATTTTTGAAAGGTTGTCTGTATAGATATTGGAGAACTCGACTGTACGTTGTACCTGAAACATTCTCCCGCAGACCTCGCACATGCTCCTCGTCTTCATGGAGGGGTAGTTGGTCCGGTTCTTGTCCGGGTGCGTCCGGCGGAAGTGCCGGTAGTACGCCAGCGAGTCCGGCAGCTGCATGTCGCACTGCAGTACGGGAATGTTTCAACCGTACTACCATACACCGGATTGATGGGGGCAAAAATGTACCAGTGCTAGTGATTCATTAAAAGCGGCCAAGTGCGTGTCGGACCACGCATAATCCAAGGGTTCCGTGCCTATTACGTGGGCCACTTGCGGTGCTGTCTGAAAACCAGCGCTGCAGGTGTCTGTCTGACACCTCGGCACAATGCTGAGACAGCGACTGTTTCACTGCCGCGAAGACACACAATATGTGTCAATTGTCATGTATGTCTACTCCTTTGTCTCTGTGTGTCTTTTGTGTAGTGAATAAATGTCTTCTTTTCTTTTCTTTCTTTTCTATTAAAAAGGTCGTTTTTTTACTGAAATCTTATGGCACTTACATCCTTTTCTTTAATGAAGGCAGTTTTTTAGAAATATCTCGAAAACCTTTGAACAATATTAAAGAAGTTAATTCCTCAAAAGGTTTATTTTTGTGTATGTCGTTTTCTTCTAAATTCAAATTCTTAAAACACAACGGTTGTAAGGTAAGGCGCTGGTCCCACTGCCGGCGAGTGAGATTATGAACTATCGACTTTTTTCTCGCCCAAGAAACGAACAAAAGATAATCGCTTCCGTGTAAAACAGAGAGATATATATTTATAGTTCATCGCTCGCTGTTCACACCGCGATCAACTAAGGTAGAAGTAGGTACTAGTGCCCGACGCGGTACTAGTACTCGACGAATATAATTTAACTAGCGAATAATAAACTAAGATTGATCACGACATCATTTTTAAGTTACTAAATGTTAGTGACTTCAATATTTCTTATCACAATTTCAAGACAAATAACTTATTTATAAGTTATGAAGATATTTGTTAAAACCAGCTGCCATCAATTGGGACAATGAGTTAAACCTTCAAGTCCCAATAAATGTCAAGTCTGTCATTCATGACATTTGTACTGAAACGACATCTATTGGGACTGCCAGCATAACCGCCTGCCATTTACTCGTACATTCGGATTGATTACCTAATTCTTATATTATCAGGATTTTTTATAAGATCACCATATGAAACGAATTCCATATCAGTAACTTGAGTAAATACCTCGTCTCCCAAACCGTATGAAACTGTTTAATACATCTTAAATGAGTATAATATCGTGATTCAAATAAGTATTTTCTGTTGACATGTCGGGCACTAGTACTTCTACCTTATATGAACTATATCTCGCTTTTTTATTCACTCGTGAGCGATTATCTTTTGTTCGTTTCTTGAGCGAGAAAATCGCCGATAGCTCATCGCTCGTCGCCGGCGGTGGGACCAGTGCCTAACCGTCCGAGTGCTCGACGCTGTACTAGTATACGGCATGGGCACTCTATGTCAAAGTAACATGGCTTAAATTCGAATGAAGCAAAATCCTCTTAGTTCGAATTTAACCCATATTGCTTTGACATAGAGTGCCCATGCCATATACTAGTACAGCGTTGAGCATTCGGACGTTTACCTTACGACATTTTTATAGATGTCAACTAATAAAATTAGTTTAATGTGTCCTCGCACTATTTATTAAACGTCAGTACAGATTTGCCCGGCGTTTGCTCATCAAACCTCTGTTAACTAACATGTGTTTTGTCCCTTTCTTACTAAGACAAATGACAGATAGAGACAAATTGCTTTGTTTCATGTTTTATACAGCGTGTTACTTTCATAAGAACATTTATTTTAAGGGCTGAAAGTATAAGCCCTAATGAACGTAAATTGGTATATCTAGTTTAAAAAAAACGGTTATTTTTTTTCATACAAATTAATTCGGCCCGCAATGTGTTGGTAACAAAGCTAACAACTGACAGTAACTAGCTCTGCCTCTCTGAAACGTCAAGTGAATGTTATAGTCCAGGCAATGAACTGACAACTTGTATGGAAAAAATGAAAAATTTGGAAATAATTTATAATAGCAATTTTTTTAATGTAAAGGATATATTATCAATTAAATAGTTACCTAGAGGCAAAATCCAACAAAAAATCAGACATCAAAAAAAAGAATATTTAATTAGCTCCTAAAAAGTCCGGATAAATATTAATATATTTTTTTATCTTTATTTAGGTTCATTTACATTTGCTTTAAAATATTCAATATAAATAAAATAAAAAAGACAATGAATGTTTAATTTATATCTATATAATTACTTCCAGGTGGAAAGTTTGTTGGATTCTTGAATAAAGCATCTTAGAATAACGTTTTAGAATGAAATAAACAAAAAAATGCTATTATAAATTAATGTTTTTCGAAACCGTATTTTGCCCAGGGATCGGATACCGGTATTTTCTCCATACAAATTAAACCGGTATTATTTCGTTCTTTGGTTATGATATCATTTTTGATCGGGCAGTCTAATAATACGAATATGTTACCTAAATACACGATAGAGTCCTACATTAAAAGCCTAAAATAATTCGAAATATTAGACTACTTCGGGGATTTTTGAAAAAACCGGTTCATATCCCTGATTTTGCCTGGAGTATTAGCAGTACATTGCTGCTCGAGAAAATTAAAAAAAAAATAATAACTCTCCATTAGAAAAGGTAATTTTTATATTTTTTCGATAAAACGGTTCACAGCACTGAAAGCTATCGTTCCTTAAAATAAATGTTCTTATGGAAGTCACACGCTGTGTGTTTCTCTTGTTTATTTTATTGTTTAATATGTGTGTCCTGTGTGTTTGTGAATAAATGTATCTTTCTTTCTTTCTTTCTTTAAACTAATTTTGATGGCATATTAGTTAAAATAGGTTTGATGGACGCATAAGGTTATATTCTAAAGTTTGTCACTAAAGACTACATGGGCCTAAGATACTCGGGACAGGCTATACGTGATGCCACAATGAGGGACGGAAAGGCTTCTATGCAGCTAAATTAAGAACTGGTCTTAAAATGGCTGATCGCTCACCATAAACAACCTACTTAATTTTGGTGGGTAGTGGTTTCTTGGTCACAACTTCATACTAAATCAGTTGTGGCAAACAGAATAAAAACCGGCCAAGTGCGAGTCGGACTCGCGCACGAAGGGTTCCGTACCACTATCTATAAAAACGGCAAAAAAATCATGTCTGTTGTATGGGAGCCCCAGTCCGACTCGCACTTGGCCGGTTTTTTAGTATTTGTTGTTATATCCAATCACTGACAACTATTTTCACACGTCTACCTAGACTGAATATACGAGTATCATGGGAAACAATGCTTGTAATTTAAGATCTTATGTTACCATATGTTCATTGTGAATAAACGATTTCATTCATTCATTCATTCATATAGCGGCAACAGAAATACATCATCTGTGAATATTTCAACTGTCTATCACGGTTCGTGAGATACAGCCTGGTGACAGACAGACGGACGGACGGACGGACAGCGAAGTCTTAGTAATAGGGACCCTTTACCCTTTGGGTACGGAACCCTAAAAAAGTGGAACTATGACAAGGACAACGAATGATATTTCCCTTTCTGTCACACTTGTCGAGATTTGTATGCTACCATCTCGCTCGGACGTGGTATTATTATTACCATACTAACACTGCCGTCGCTATACGTATTTGAAATAATAATGTATGTTAGGAAGAATTTATACAACTACCCAACAAACACTGATAGGCCCAAGGTTACCAGAAGCGCAGGGAAGCTCAAAACAACTTTTTACAGGCTAGTAAAAGCGAAAAAGTCGTTCTTGGGAAATTGTATAAAATTCTACAATAAAATTCCAAAACACATTACCGAACTTACTGACTCTAAATTCAAATCTGTCGTAAAACGGACACTTATTTCAAATGCATATTATAAGATAAACGACTACATCATGGATAGGGATATTTGGCAGCGATAAAATCCTGCACTAGAAATCTGTCGCAAAATAAATAGGCTTTCTACTGTAGCAATGTCATTTTAAAATTTTATAATACTCTGATACTGAAATGATATATTGTATACTGTTTTGAAAAAATGACACCTCGCCGAGTTTTTTACGCCGGTTCTTCTCGAGGCAGAGGTTTACTTTCCGAACCGGTGGTAGTTTATCGACATTCACAGGTGCATGTAATATGCCTAAATCCATACTAATATTATAAATGGGAAAGTGTATGTGTTTGTTTGTTTGTCCGTCTTTCACGCCAAAACGGGGCGTCGAATTGACGTGATTTTTTAAGTCGAGATAGTTGAAGGGATGGAGAGTGACATAGGCTACTTTTTGTCTCTTTCTAACCCCCCACTTCCCCAAAATGGGGGGTGGAAGTTTGTACGGAGCATTCCGCAATTTTCAAGGTAGAAAGCTAAAAATTGGTATGCGTACTACTTGTGACTAACAAAAAAATCGTGCATCATTTTTTTTTGGAAATCTGCACCCAACCCCTTAAAAGAGGGGGTGAAATTTTATATGGGGGTCCAGATATGTAGAGTCGATATGTAGAGCCGATATGTAGAGTCGATATGTAGAGTCGATATGTAGAGTCGATATGTAGAGTCGATATGTAGAGTCGATATGTAGAGTCGATATGTAGAGTCGATATGTAGTCGATATGTAGAGTTGATATGTAGATTCGATATTTATAGTCGATATGTAGAGTCTATGTTCGATATGCAGAGTCTATGTAGAGTCGATCTAAATATATAAAAGACTGAAACTGAGATGCACCATTTTTGTAGACGGTTAACATTACTCTTAGTACGCGGGCGAAGCCGCGGGCAAAAGCTAGTTGAAGAATAAATTACTTTGACTTATAGCTTGTCCCGAGTACGTTAGGTCTGTAGGAGACACGGCAATAGAGAGATCTCTCAGGGACCGAAGTCCAATGAGAGTTGACGGAAAGTTGTATTTATGCAACTCACTTACGAAACTTCGATAGCGCGATGCAGAACATGTCAAGACATGACACTGACAGGAGAGACGCCACATCAGCCCCCCTTTGAGACGGAGGGGTCAGTGAACGAGAACGACGTAAGAAGAACTATGTACAGAACAGCAGTGCTAAGAACCAGCGTGGCGAGGCAGTGCTCAGAGCCAGCGTGGCGAGGCAGTGCTCAGAACCAGCGTGGTGAGCGTAGAGGACAAGCGAGATTTTGTGGCGTGCTGTCATGTCTGCGTCAGGTATTTTTCAGAGGTTGCGATTTATGTCCATTGTCGGAGGTCACCAATGTAGGAGACACGGCAATAGAGAGATCTCTCAGGGACCGAAGTCCAATGAGAGTTGACGGAAAGTTGTATTTATGCAACTCACTTACGAAACTTCGATAGCGCGATGCAGAACATGTCAAGACAGGTCCATGAACGACTATGTACCTGTTCACAAGGGATCGGTCCCTCCGGTTTATCCGGCCGGCTGCGACGACTCTTGCCGTCTCGCTCGCACTCGTTCGCGCCGCGGCGACCTCGCTTCTGACTTACGCTTCCCTTCCTGTCTCTACAACAATAACACCAAATTAATAGTACATTGTTTAACGAGGGGCGTAAGTGGAAACATCCCTATTTTCTATAGTCCAGGCAATGAACTGACAACTTGTATGGAAAAAATGACATATTTGGAAATAATTTATAATAGCTAATTTTTTTAATGTAACGGATATATTATCAATTAAATTGTTACCTAAAGGCAAAATCCAACAAAAAATCAGACATCAAAAAAATCAATATTTAATTAGCTCCTAAAAAGTCCGGATAAATATTAATATTTTTTTTATCTTTATTTAGGTTCATTTACATTTGCTTTAAAATATTCAATATAAATAAAATAAAAAAAGACAATGAATGTTTAATTTAAATCTATATAATTACTTCCGGGTGGAAAGTTTGTTGGATTCTTGAATAAAGTATCTTAGAATAATGTTTTAGAATGAAATAAACAAAAAAAACGCTATTATAAATTAATGTTTTTCGAAACCGTATTTTGCCTCGGCTACTAGCCATTACAACAATGTACTATTGTTTTTAAAACGAACAAATAATACAATGCTTCAATGTAATAGTACATTATTTCCGTGGCCGGGAAGGAGGCAATTGCAGGCTGAGTATTTGTTTAAACGGACGAGCTAGCGAGTCCGTTTAATTATAATACGAAGCCTGCAATTGCCATTCCGGCTAAGGCTAATATAGTGCTTTTCTCAAAAATGGGGGAATAATAAACTTTAAATATCGTAGCACAACGTGAAAATATTAATGATTTCCCGCCGTTTTTCTTTTTAAACCGAACCGAAAACTATTTGAGACACATAGAAAAACGTCGCATTTGCAACAGAAAAGTCTGAAATGAATTGGCTGAATACGACCTGTGCCGTCTTTCAACTTTTTAAATAAAAAGTTTGGTATTCGACAAATAAAGGAATTTATATGTAACATTCCAGGCGGCCTGCAATGTTTATTATTTTTTAATTTTGATCTGACCTGAAACTATACACTTTACCTTCCAATATGTAGCGACTAATGTACACTTTGCAGGCCATTTTGGAGATTTTTTTTATAAATTGCGTTTTTGGATTGTAGAGTGAAAAAAGTGCTACATTTTTAAAAATTGAAGAGGAAACCTTTTAATAAGCTTTTGGGCGCCTAGTTATACAGCCTTGGCCAAAAGTATTGAGCACCCCACATTTCCTTTGTAACTTATGGATAAAGTATTATTTTTCAATTTCATAAATACCCGAAGACGTTAAATATAATAAGTGTTTGAACATGTGCAAATCATTAATATATATCATTTTGAAATTGCTATTTGCGTGTGAAAACTGAAGCTAGAAAAAGTCGGATTTTAAAATAAAGGTTTAATTGTATATTTTTTTCACGGATTTTCCCTTAACGTCAATAAATATGACGAATTTTTCCGATAGATACACATCTTTCTATCATAAAATATATAAATGCACCTTTCAAAGTTTGACTTTTGTATGAAAAACTCACGAGTGCTCAATACTTTTGACCAAGGCAGTATGTGGGCCAATCAACTATTTTTTGTTGCTCGTTGACATGGTTACGTCCCCTGGGTCACTCTTTAAAACTATGATTTTATGGGGCTTAAATCCACTAAAAACGTGTTTTTGTTATATTGGTAAACCCATTCCATGGCGGGAGCGGGACAACTCCTTATCATGATAAGAGTCCAATTTATAGTATTTTTAGGGTTCCGTACCTCAAAAAGGAAAAAAACGTCGTCTGTCCGTCTGTCACAGCCGATTTGCTCCGAAACTACTGGATCGATTGAGTTGAAATTTGGTAAACATATGTAAATTGGTACCCAAAGATGGTCGCGTAAAGTAAATAAATGAATTCTGAACAAGGGGGTCACTATTGGGGGGTAAACTGGAAAATTAAAAAAAAATTTCGCAAACCTTATAGGTGACATATCAAAAGTGGTTGTTGTAAGCGATATATTTTTAAAATAATTTTAGCAAAAACAGATTTGAAGTCATTTAGGAAAAAAGACGGAAATTCACCATTCCCCCCATCTTATCTCAGAAACTACTAGGCATAAAATTCTGAAAAAAAATGGAAAATAGTTCCTTGCCTAAAGATTACAGGAAAACCTTTAAGACGTTTGAGTATTCAAAGTAACGGTAAAATTCTCAATATTTTTGTGTAATATACGGAACCCTCACCTCGCAAGTTGAACTCGCACTTGTCCGGTTTTTTTCTAAGAAACTCTGTCACTGTTGTCTCTTGGCTTACCGGGACAGAATAACAACAAGAAAAAGTTGATTGACCCGTGTGGCACAGAAGACTCACTCGTCATGTCTAGGAGACAGTTTTATGTGCTGGTCGAGGGCGGCTTGCGAGGCGAAGCGGACGTGGCAGCGCTGGCAGTAGGGACCGTCCTCATCCATCTATAACCAGAGATATAGTATCTATACTAGGATGTTTGGAAGCTGAGGCAGGGGCGGTTCACTCTTTGATTTAGTCGCACCGCACAAAACATGCCGGCCGGCCGCCTTTAGGCGGTCTATCAGCGGTTGCCGCGCGCTGTTACGGGACGCACGCGTTCGCGCAACGCATTGCATCGTCATTCGCCTCGTCAAATAAATATGCCGCGTCGTCTATTGATATTGGTTGAAAATATTTTTTCTTTACATTATGTTTATGTATGTAGGTAACCCAGAGTTGTGTGTCTTCGTCTTACATTGAGCAGAAACAGGCAGTTTTCATGTCACCTAAAGGCAAATTACACATATTTTGTGTAGTTGGGTGATCCTAAGTAAATAAAGAATAATCGAATATCGTTAGTAAACTACACTATTATACTAACGTACCTATAATTCGAGCTGGCGGTAACCCTAGCTCTAAGGCTCCGCCTCCGAAAGAGCGCGTTGCATGCGATAGAAAGAAATGGCCACATTTAGGCACGTTTGGCGTACCTAAACAGGGGATTTGTTAACAGAGAACCTTCTGTACGTAGTACTATTACTTATTCTGTGGCTGAGGGCAGACTCAAGGACGATACAGGTAATTTTGGAATTTATTAACCACATTTAATTACTCTAATGCAAAGTGTACTGATGGCGGCAAAGGTTGCGGGAGTCCGCTGAATGCGGGTGGCGCAGGACCGGTCAATTTGGCACTCTTTGGGGGAGGCCTATGTCCTGCAGTGGACGTCTTTCGGCTGATATGATGATGATGATGATTATGAATGCAAAGTCTGGGCGAAATTTGGTATGGAGATAGTTTGAATCTCGGTGAAGGACATAGGACAGCTTTAATCTCGGTAATTTATTTATGTAATTTATTTATTTAAACTTTATTGCACAAATATACAAATAAAAGTACAATTGGCGGACTTAATGCCATCAGGCATTCTCTACCAGTCAACCATTGGGCTCAACAGAAACTTTAGTGGTGCAGGATCTTAAATACTGAAACTCGAATGGAAACACAAATCAATTAATTTCATGAATATACATACTTATATAATGTATACAATATAAACTTACTTATACATACTTAAATACATACAATTTTATGTACCCGCCCAAAGATATCACGAGGATCAACAATCTTAAATAGTAGAAGAGATGCTTACGCAACTTGCGTTTAAAGGACAATTTGCTCTGAGCTTGCCTGACGGTAAGAGGGAGATCGTTCCACAGACGAATAGCCTGAACAGCGAAGGAATTTGAGAGGTAATCATCCCCCAAGGGGGAGAAATGGGAGGTGAAAGTTCCAGCTACGATATAAACGAGTCCCACGCGGAGTCGCGGGCCGAAGCTAGTAAATAAACACGTACCGGCTGGTGTGTTCGGTGTTTCAGCCCCTTGTGCAGCTGCAATCCTTTCTGGCTGACGAACGAGTGTCCGCACTGGCCGCACACCCAGTCCGACGGGTGCTTGATGCGGATGTGGCCCATGTACGTCGAGAACTTACTGCCGACAAACACAATACATAACTGTGTCTGAAGCACAGACACTAAATATAGAAGGGGTGTCAAGCGCGGCTTGTATCGGGAGCGGTGTCGCCTCATCCCCTCCACGTCGCCTGCAACTGTGTGCGCGACTGCACGCCGATCAGGTGACGTCGGCGCGAAAGCTTCGAGCGCGGTTTAGACTAGCAAGTTCTTGCTGCTAACAGCGCATGCTCAAACTACATCGTCTTTCTATAGTTTACAGGCGATTTGTTGATATAATATACCTTACTTGTGCACAAATTGCACTAATTAGTTTGTAATTATTATCTTTGTCTGAGACACAGGATCATCCTAGTTCAGACGCATGTAATAATGTATGTACTATGTATTAATACGCAAGCACATTGTTAATATTAGCAATAAGGTTTTTTTCAATAAATTATTATTATTATTATTTTTTTTTTTTTTTCCCGCTCACGGGACATGATGTCCCGGACCTTTGGGAGGCGTGCGTGGGGCTAGGTACCTACAAAGTACCAACTGAGCCAACACGTAGAGGCCCTTTTGACAATTTAATGGAATGCAAGGAGTACACCGAGCGGATGCTGTCCCTGCCCGTGTCACGGGACGCGCACGGAGACAGCACCCGCGGGGGTGTATAGGGACTATTACTGGTTGATGGAATCTAAATAAAACGGGTTATTGGGTGAAAATGATGGACTAGTGACTGGGCTATTGGTGAAACTTCGGACGCCTGCCTAATAAAACTGTTTCACTTTTTATCTCTGGCAGACGGTGACTCGCCAACTGCTAGATGGGCCCCTATTAATAGCGACATTAAAAAATGGCCTAAGGGCAACACCGGTCAGAGAGCTGGGGGGGTAGAGAGGTGGCACTGGACTTTAAACATATAGCCAACTCGCCACTTAGGTGTCCACATCTACCCTCGAGCAACAGCTCTTGCGACTCCACTCTGGACGGCCGGTTAAGGCAAGCCAGAGGTGGGGGGGCCTGTCCAACCATCCACCCGGTCGGCTCAGCCTGACCACAGGACACCCCCAGGAGCACTCAGGTACGTAGGGTCGCTACTCCCTAACAGCCCGCCACAAGCTGCCTTACGTTGACTGATTGCACCAGAAATCTGGTGGGCGATGGGGCCGTCACATCCCTACGCCCTTTATTATTATTATTATTATAGTATTTAGTGTTCTGTATCCACACCTAACGAGCACGCTAGGGCGAGCCGCGCTCGCGCGAGCGTGCGTCTGGTGTGGACACGGCTAATAACAAATCAGTAGAGAACACAGCGTATATGAGCGGAGAAACTCAGCACTTACACAGAGGCATCTCTAGCCCATGTAGCGCCCAGGTGCAATCATTACCCTAGCTAGCGCCCTCTACCACCCCCCCCCCTCTCCCCCCCCCCCCCCTAGCGCGCGCTAGCCGCGTGTGGCACCCCGTCAAATGGCGCTCGGGCACCCCCGAGGACCGTGCGCCCGGGTGCACCGCACCCAGTGCACTGTAGGTAGAGCCGACCCGCGCTTACAGAGCAAGTAGTGGTGTATTATCCACGGTCAGTATACTCACACGAAGTGTTCCTGGCAGTGCGGGCACGGGTAGCGCGTGCCGTTGTGCCACTCCTCGTGCAGCCTCGCCGCGTGTCTACGACACAGTGAATGTAACCGGAGTCACCAGGAACACAGCACCTACAGAGCAAGTAGTGGTGTATTATCCACGGTCAGTATACTCACACGAAGTGTTCCTGGCAGTGCGGGCACGGGTAGCGCGTGCCGTTGTGCCACTCCTCGTGCAGCCTCGCCGCGTGTCTACGACACAGTGAACGTAACCGGAGTCACCAGGAACACAGCACCTACAGAGCAAGTAGTGGTGTATTATCCACGGTCAGTATACTCACACGAAGTGTTCCTGGCAGTGCGGGCACGGGTAGCGCGTGCCGTTGTGCCACTCCTCGTGCAGCCTCGCCGCGTGTCTACGACACAGTGAATGTAACCGGAGTCACCAGGAACACAGCACCTACAGAGCAAGTAGTGGTGTATTATCCACGGTCAGTATACTCACACGAAGTGTTCCTGGCAGTGCGGGCACGGGTAGCGCGTGCCGTTGTGCCACTCCTCGTGCAGTCTCGCCGCGTGTCTACGACACAGTGAATGTAACCGGAGTCACCAGGAACACAGCACCTACAGAGCAAGTAGTGGTGTATTATCCACGGTCAGTATACTCACACGAAGTGTTCCTGGCAGTGCGGGCACGGGTAGCGCGTGCCGTTGTGCTACTCCTCGTGCAGCCTCGCCGCGTGTCTACGACACAGTGAATGTAACCGGAGTCACCAGGAACACAGCACCTACAGAGCAAGTAGTGGTGTATTATCCACGGTCAGTATACTCACACGAAGTGTTCCTGGCAGTGCGGGCACGGGTAGCGCGTGCCGTTGTGCCACTCCTCGTGCAGCCTCGCCGCGTGTCTACGACACAGTGAATGTAACCGGAGTCACCAGGAACACAGCACCTACAGAGCAAGTAGTGGTGTATTATCCACGGTCAGTATACTCACACGAAGTGTTCCTGGCAGTGCGGGCACGGGTAGCGCGTGCCGTTGTGCCACTCCTCGTGCAGCCTCGACGCGTGTCTACGATACAGTGAATGTAACCGGAGTCACCAGGAACACAGCACCTACAGAGCAAGTAGTGGTGTATTATCCACGGTCAGTATACTCACACGAAGTGTTCCTGGCAGTGCGGGCACGGGTAGCGCGTGCCGTTGTGCCACTCCTCGTGCAGCCTCGCCGCGTGTCTACGACACAGTGAATGTAACCGGAGTCACCAGGAACACAGCACCTACAGAGCAAGTAGTGGTGTATTATCCACGGTCAGTATACTCACACGAAGTGTTCCTGGCAGTGCGGGCACGGGTAGCGCGTGCCGTTGTGCCACTCCTCGTGCAGCCTCGCCGCGTGTCTACGACACAGTGAATGTAACCGGAGTCACCAGGAACACAGCACCTACAGAGCAAGTAGTGGTGTATTATCCACGGTCAGTATACTCACACGAAGTGTTCCTGGCAGTGCGGGCACGGGTAGCGCGTGCCGTTGTGCCACTCCTCGTGCAGCCTCGCCGCGTGTCTACGACACAGTGAATGTAACCGGAGTCACCAGGAACACAGCACCTACAGAGCAAGTAGTGGTGTATTATCCACGGTCAGTATACTCACACGAAGTGTTCCTGGCAGTGCGGGCACGGGTAGCGCGTGCCGTTGTGCCACTCCTCGTGCAGCCTCGCCGCGTGTCTACGACACAGTGAATGTAACCGGAGTCACCAGGAACACAGCACCTACAGAGCAAGTAGTGGTGTATTATCCACGGTCAGTATACTCACACGAAGTGTTCCTGGCAGTGCGGGCACGGGTAGCGCGTGCCGTTGTGCCACTCCTCGTGCAGCCTCGCCGCGTGTCTACGACAAAGTTTCTTCATAAAATATGTGTGTATAATCATAATAAATCTCTTTCCGATTTCGTTTGTGATTTGACTATTCCAATAGATTTAATATGCTGACAACTTAAAGCATACATAACCGGAGTAGCCTTTCAGTAACTTACCCCTCTGTAAAAAAACACAATGTCACAATCTTACATATTAAACGAATGGCCTAAGGATGTTCTACAGAAACTTGTTTGTAATCCTAACAAAATAAAAATCATTACAAAGAACTTTTATTTGCCAACCAACGATGCGCGCCCGAGCGGTGCACAAATTATGTAAAAAAAAAAAAAAGTACCCTATTGTATGTTATTTTTATTTTGTTAAAATCGTTAACTAAAAATATATATATATATATATTGTTAAACGAGCGACAATGGCGACAGATAAACCGTACGCGGTTTTCGCTCGCTGTTCGAAACATGTTAATAGTCTCTAAATATATTAAATAAATTAAAAAAAAAAAAAAAAAAAAAACGATCACAAAATCGCCTCACACTTGATATTATAAACGTTCAACCACTTCAAGCTTTTAATATATAATTGAGTTTCAATATCCTATTAAGATGCTTACACAAAATTCGGCAGACATTTTTGTACGCAAATACGACATAAGGCTACTCCAGTTATGTATGCTCTAAGGCCTGTTGACATTGTTTTTAATAATCTTATTATGATATTTGTAATGTAATGAATTGACAATGTATGATTAATACAAAATAAATGAATATGAATATGATGATATGAATGATTATCAATAATAATAATCAAGATTTGCATATATGGCAAAATGGTAATATTTTAATTATTTCATGTAAATCGCACTCGCAGACAGCCAAGATACAGGCTCAGCCTTGTTTGGCGTTTGACGGATATAACGTTTATAATATTGAGTGTATTTTTGGTAAATAAATAATTTAAATTTTTTTAATTTTAATTTTTTATGAATTTTGCGAGAATTACGTGTTATGGTCGACTAAATATAACTATAATAACAAAATAGTACATTATAAAAAAAAATAGATTTATTTCAGGCAGAACCCATATTTTTACATTTTAACAAAAGCAATTGGCATAATAATCATAAAAGATCAAAAAAAAGAATGTTACATAAATAATCACTATTAAATATTGGCGACACTGGGTAAAGATCATTACTTTATTTGGACAGTGATGATCTTTACCCAGTGTTTTGTCATAGGGCAGTCCAGTCGCTCAGCAAACATACCCAGGATGGTGTTAGAACTGCCGCGCACGGTGTTCAACAGAAACGCAACTCTCTTCCTTCTGATTACGTGGAAGCCATCAGTGTGCGCCTCTGCGCTACCACAATTTACCACAACTACCACAAGTACGCTACACACTATTATACCACAACTACCACAAGTACGCTAAACGAGAGCCTATTAGAAGCCCTACGCCGAAAGCTTTGACGTCTCGAGTTTGTAAAATTGGGTACTAGCCCTCACCGAACTCACCGCCGGGTGGTGACGTAGGCGCAGCACTTGCAGCTGAATTGCTGAACGTGCGAGGCGACGTGGTTCCGCAGCGCGTGCGCCTGTTTGAAGTGCGTTTTACACACTTCGCATACAAACGTGCCGCTTTCCTGGAATACAAAACAGAATTGCAATTAAGCCGTGCCAATATTTATTTATTCAAACAAATTACACAGTATTACAGTGAGGAACCGTGAAATGCATAATCTTAACAACTAACTGAAGATGGGACTTTCATCGCCTCACATAACCTTTATTATTATTCTGGTAGTGGCTATTGTATCACTGCGACCATTGCTGATCTATTGTGATCGCCACTTACTACAATTCTTGGTCAAGTCCTGCGAACTCGAAGAATTGCACGATTTTGTTGAACTCAAGAAATTTGACCTCCTCCGGGCACATGAAGTGTTTGCCCAGAATGGAGTTACGGCTGCGCATAAGACAAGGGCAGTCGGTTAGGATGTGTGTAGGCGTCTCCTCTGCTTCAAGGCAGAGTCTGCACTGCCTTGTGTCACTCAGCCCCAACACTTGCATGTGCTTGTTTAGGCAACAATGCCCTGTAAGCACAATTACCAGCATGCGTAGCCGGTTTCTGCTTAGCGCCAAGGCGTTAGCGGACGCCTCTTTGCTAAAGGCTCTAATGAGCGCTTTGGAATGTTTCAGTCCTGGGATAGCTCTCCAGGCTTGAATGGTCTTGTGGAAACAATAGGTCTTTAGAGTGAGCTTTTGGGGACACCACAAAACGGTTCAGGTCCGCAGCGTCTCCCCTTTGCCACTGCTTGTGCAAGCTCGTTTTCCTCGAAACCTGCATGCCCTGGGACCCAACGTAAAATATAACCTTACATTCATCACATATCATCTTCCAACTACTAGCAAAAATATCGCAGTCAGGTGCTGACTTGAGAAGCGAGTTTAGGTAAATCTAAAGTTTCTGACAAAAAATATTTTTTTGGTACGGCCAAGGACTTAAATTGTAGAGCAATTTAGGTGTCAACTAATTTTGGTTTTCTATGAGGCTATTCAATTCATTTTATTCATAGACCAACATGGATCATTATTTTTAGTAAAACTTATCCTAATGTTAGTATATAATCACAAAGTTCATAATAATAGGTCACATACGTTCATTTAAAGAAATAATAATAATAATATCGGCGTAGGGATGTGACGGCCCCATCGCCCACCAGATTTCTGGTGCAATCAGTCAACGTAAGGCAGCTTGTGGCGGGCTGTTAGGGAGTAGCGACCCTACGTACCTGAGTGCTCCTGGGGGTGTCCTGTGGTCAGGCTGAGCCGATCGGATGGATGGTTGGACAGGCCCCCCACCTCTGGCTTGCCTTAACCGGCCGTCCAGAGTGGAGTCGCAAGAGCTGTTGCTCGAGGGTAGATGTGGACACCTAAGTGGCGAGTTGGCTATATGTTTAAAGTCCAGTGCCACCTCTCTACCCCCCCAGCTCTCTGACCGGTGTTGCCCTTAGGCCATTTTTTAATGTCGCTATTAATAGGGGCCCATCTAGCAGTTGGCGAGTCACCGTCTGCCAGAGATAAAAAGTGAAACAGTTTTATTAGGCAGGCGTCCGATGTTTCACCAATAGCCCAGTCACTAGTCCATCATTTTCACCCAATAACCCGTTTTATTTAGATTCCATCAACCAGTAATAGTCCCTGTACACCCCAGCGGGCGCTGTCTCTGTGCGCGTCCCGGGACACGCGCAGGGACAGCATCCGCGAGGTGTACTCCTTGCATTCCATTAAATTGTCAAAAGGGCCTCTACGTGTTGGCTCAGTTGGTACTTTGTAGGTACCTAGCCCCACGCATGCCTCCCAAAGGTCCGGGACATCATGTCCCGTGAGCGGGAAAGACATACATAATAATATAATTTAGGTCAGTTTGAAATTTACATGAAAGGTACACGGTCAATTATAATAAAGAAAATAATAGTTTACATTAAATAATCAAATTAAAAATTCATAATGATGTCAAATTAAATAATTCATTTAAATCTCAAAAATGTCAAATGTTATGCGACCTCATAATTAACATGTATGTTTGTGTGCATCATACAGCAGTGGTTTAGATACACACAGTCCATCCGTTCAGCGATCATTTTCAGGATGCTGTTGGCACTGGCCCGTACCCTACGCACCAGGGATGTACATCGCTTGCGCATAGTAGTGTGGAAACAGTCCACTCTCGCCTCTGCAAACATCCCTGATGCGCTGCAATATCGGGGCAAGCCCATCAGCATCCTGAATGCGTTATTAAATTGAATACGAAGAGCATTGTATTGTGTCTGAGTATAGTTCGCCCACAAGCCGCTGGTATACAAGGTGAGCAATCCAAATGGGTCAGTATGGCGGTTTTGGAAACCATAACAGATAGCGAAATCTTGGCTTAGGAACCATGACGTTGATTTTAGTAAAAAGAAAAACTGCATTCATATACTTACAAAAATACGTGTACTCGGCCCAGGAATCGAACCTGGACTTTTTGAAAAATTAAATTTCGTTATTTAAAAACAATGCATTTTATTAGTTTTAGATATCATGTTTCTTAGTAACATTTACTATTTAAGAGCTACATAACCGATATTCAAAGGAAAATAACCAAATTAAATTTTTCAAAAAGTCCAGGTTCGATTCCTGGGCCGAGTACCTACACGTATTTTTGTAAGTATATGAATGCAGTTTTTCTTTTTACTAAAATCAACGTCATGGTTCCTAAGCCAAGATTTCGCTATCTGTTATGGTTTCCAAAACCGCCATACTGACCCATTTGGATTGCTCACCCTGTATAAGGACGTGCAGTAGGCCCTGAATAGGGTTACCTTGACCTATGAAGTGTCCAGTATAAAGTGAGCTCTAAATGGCTCAACAATTAAAGTCCGTGACTGTAAAAGCTTTTAACACCGACTGTACTTGGGTTCAGAGTCAAGAGCCGTAGGACCGGAACCCACAATTCCTCATCCTCATGGCTGCGGAGCACACTGCGACTAGACACCAAGGTATAACACCAAAAATGTTGGAACCTAGGAACCTGCAGGCAAACCAGGGAGGCCCTCCCGACAGTTAACCCCGGATTGTCAAGGAAGCTGAAGAGGCCGGCAGACGGAGGTCTTCTGACAGGAGCTGACTGGTCATGCACAATAGTACATTGTTGTAGAGGCTAGAAAGTAAGCAACAGATGGACGACTTAGTTCGAGGGCCCACGCGTAGCGGAGGCCCTAGAAAGTACGAGTCCAGCTATTACTTTCCATGCATTCAGATTTTAACGAACACCGGATTTTAAAGACGGTTTGGTGCAATCTAAGTAATCGACAATGCAACTAAAAATTTGATACTCACATCCGTATGCCGAAATATATGACCAGTATACGCGTCCTCATCCAGAAAGCCTTTGAAACAATCCTCACACTTGAACACAGAATTCTTATAATTCGCCGTCTCTTTCCTCTTCCTGACCATCTCTATCTGTTCGTCAAACGTGAGATCAGTTATAGTGAACAAATCTTCATTTAACACTTCACTGGCCGGTTTTCTTCTTCTGTCAATTTTGAGTTCCTTTTTCTTCTTTTTAATCTTCTTGGCTTTCTTCTTTTTGGCCAGTACTTCATCGCTGGATGTGTCTGGGTCTAAATGGAAATGTACATTGTCCATATTATTGTCACTAGTGTCTTCATTTATATTTATTTCTTGTATAGGTTCTTGTGTTAATTCTTCGGTTTCATGTAAGTGTAGATCGCCGTGATTTACGTAAGTTTTGCATACTAATCTGGATACCAGATTATGTTTTTGTCGGTCTATTGTTTTCCATTCCATGGCACCCTGAAATAAGTCCATGTCAAAAATTTAATTTTTGGTTCAAGCTTTTATTGCCGACTGTACTTTTCTGTATACCATCATCAACTACCCAATACGATTCTAACGAGCCCCAACACAACGGGGTTACGGTAATATTGAATTCCCATGGCCACCTTCTGTCTCCATCATCAGATCAGCTCGATGCATCGAGCTACCATAATATTAAATTGTCATCCAAACTATACTACTCTTTCAGCTCAATCGAATACTCATCTCAATCGGTTCAGCGGTTTAAGCGTGAAGAGGTAACAAACACACAGACAGACACACTTTCGCATTTATAATATTAGTATGGATTGACAAACAAATCAAAACTTTTGTAAAATCGGCGCCAAAAATAATATCTGGACAAACAGGTATACCATTAAACTATAATTAAATAAATAAATATTAGGGGACACTCTTACACAAATCGAACTAGCCTATAGTAAGCTCAATAAGCTTGTGTTATAGGTACTAGACGACGATATATATAACAGATATAAATACTTAAATACATAGAAAACATCCAAGACTCAGAAACAAATATTCATGCTCATCACACAAATATTTGCCCTTACCGGGATTCGAACCCAGGACCTTCAGCTTATAATTAGAGCACTACAAAAGGCAACAAAAAAATTATGTTTCCGAATCTTTGAAGTCTCATGTCTCTTATGATTTTTTAGAATTGACAATTTATTGTAATAAGATAATACAATACAATACAAATACTCTTTATTGCACACCTCACACAAACAAAGCAGTTACATAGAGAAACAATACAATAACATGTAGGTAGAGGTAGACAACAGGCGGTCTTATCGCTGAAGAGCGATCTCTTCCAGACAACCTTGATAGTTTAGTAGCATGGGTAGACAAGGTGGACTGATGACCTGGTAAAGGTCGCGCGAGTCCGCTGGATGCGGGTGGCGCAGGACCGGTCACTTTGGCACTCTTTGGGGGAGGCCTATGTCCAGCAGTGGACATAGGCCTCCCCCTGATATGATGATAACGATGTGATCATTTGATGGTTTACTATATATTACATATAATGAAACCATGTTATCCTACCAGTTTAGATGTTTGTATGTTTAGATGTTTGTTACTCAATCACGCAAAAACGGCTTAACGGATTAAGATGAATTTTTGTATACATATAGTTTATAGCCTGGATTAAGATATAGAATACTTTTATCCCGGGAATCACCCCCTAAGGGGCCGAAATGGGGGACGAAAGTTTGTATGGAGCTACCATATAAACGAGTTCCACGCGGACGAAGTCACGGGCAGAAGCTAGTCATTTAAAGGTCTGCTAGACGGTCGCCAACACGCCCTCCGACCGAGCGACCTTGGTTGGCCCCGACCGTTGTAGTATGAAATTTTGTTGGAAACAACTGTCTATACGGGTGCGGACCAAGGTCACTCGGTCGGAGGGGCGTATTGGCGACCGTCTAGCACGGGCTTTATAAACACAACAAATTACCCCATTTTGCCCGTAATTAATGCACATTTAACAAGGGAAATCGTGACGAATCCAGTCAAATCCCAACAAGGTATAGCTTCCCTCTAGTTAGGAAGGTCCGATGGCAGTAGTTTTCGTAAAACTAGTGCCTACGCCAGATCTTGGGATCAAAGCGGACTTCGGGATCCTTTAGGTTACAACCCGGAAACACGTTACGAGAACCATATTTAAATACATAACATAAATGTTTTTTTTGACAAGGGAGAGCCGGACTCACATATCGGTAGGGCAGGCCCGCCAACAGAGTCTGGCTCCGCATCGCCTTATGTCTGAAGCGAGTGCAGGCCAGCAGTCTGAAGGTGCACTCCCAGCACAGCCGCCGGGGTGAACCGTCTTCTACCAACTGAAAAATAATCATTATAGATCCTCAATCACCAAAGATGCTGATAAGGGCGAGTTATCTTATCTAGTTGAGGGCCTTTTCGGATACACTTTGACCCAGTAGGATATTTTGTGCATTTTTGCCCTTTGTAGCTTCTCCCAAGCTCGCACCATCGTTTCCACAAAACGGATGATGCTCAGCGGGAGCACCTTGAATTCCTTTGGTTGCAGTTGACAAACAATGTTGATCCACCTATGTACTCACATGACAGTTAGTAAGTTCTTCGTAACAAGCTTTTAAATTATAAACATCCATGTCATAGAGCTTTGGTTGCAGTTGACAAACAATGTTGATCCACCTATGTACTCACATGACAGTTAGTAAGTTCTTCGTAACAAGCTTTTAAATTATAAACATCCATGTCATAGAGCTTAGTGTCCGTGGACAGACAGACTCTGCAGACCTGTGAACACACCACAATACTCATACTTATAGCCATGTACTCGTTTATTTATAATGCACAAATAAATTAAACATCAACATTTTGAGACAGTAGATATTGAACATGTATAAACTGAAATGTCTTTTTATAATTAGCTCTCATCAACCATAATAATTTCGGCATTAACCCTAAAATAGGTAGACTTTATTTTTTATTTTTAAAGATTTTAGTCAAAACGTACCTTAATTCATTTAATTATATAATTTGGTGGTTGATGTTATGGACAAAGCTAAGGAAGGCAACAGCAAAAAGTAGTAACAAGTCATTAATTCAACTGAAAATATATAAATAAAGAAAAATAAACAATCAAAATAGGATACTTACAAGCATTGTTATGTGATCCAAGATATCGAATAAAAAAGTTTATTTTAGTGCACACAAGACCTCAGTCCGAGTTCAAAAGTAAAGAAATGAGGCACTTCCGCATTGTTCTTGATAGTGTAAGTTATATTCGTTAAATACAGCTTCACCTGCTTTTATTTTCACAAACCAATCTATTCTAATCAAAGAGTATATAATCACTATCCAATACAAATACATAAATAAACATAAGTTTGATTGACCAGATTGACCGCCATAGACTACATTGGCCAATTGGCCATAGATAGAGCAGTCCATTTGACAGCTAAATATGGAGCTATTTAAGCAACATCTTAAGACGACCTCAAATTCAACTTTTTGTTACGTCTACGCAGTCTGTGATATCATTGCCAATGTGAAAGCGCGGGTAATTTTAAATTTGTTTTGAAACTTTTACAAGATAACGCGGACGCAAAGACAGAAGTTTGAAATGACGTTATATAAATAAAGTGAGATATGTGCTTTACTAAAATGGTTTTCGTCAACAATACGTACTAACCTAAACTAACAAAAAGGACCGCACCGGATCGTTGGTGGCCCGAAAGCTCCCATGACACTGGCGGCGTTGCCACGCTGAATGGCCAAGGAAATCTGTTGAGCCAGGAACGAAGCTGCCGTTCCAAATCTCGTATGAAGTCTTTGGCCTCCATGCCCCAAGGTCCCGCAGTCTCCACCGCCACTGGCACAAAGTCGTACATTGGCTCCAAGGCAGAGTACTTGGCATGTTCATCCGAACCGCCGAGCAGCTTAAGCCCTCTCACAGACTGGCGCGGCCTGGCCGCGGCGGACAGTAGTAAACTTGTCATTAGCTGTCAAATTTACTATGGTCTGCCACCGCAGGCCGCACCTGGTTTTTTATTTTGTTAAGTTTATATTTTGAATAAAGAAAATTAAAAAAGAAAGTTATATTTGTGGGTGAATAGGGAGGTGAGGTTAAAATAAGTTACAGAATAACGGGGCTGTGCTTAGGGAAACCCTAGTGTTCTAGCCGCGCTCTCGCATCTCTTCCTATTGGTGGTTTTTTCCTCGCACACCGCTCCGCCGCCTCGCTCATCTGTGGTGGACAGGACACTCGCCCTTAACACATTCACTGGCAACAATTGGGTGCTTTCCTGGGTAAAAAAAATATAATTCTATTTAGGTAGAATAATTCAGTTAGACATATAATTCAGTTAGATTATCAAACACACATTTTTTTTTGTTTGTCAATTAAACAAAAAATTATGAAGATATAGCTTGTTAAAGTTCGGCGTGACGTCACATTATGCTAAAAAGTGTACCATAATGTGGAACTACTACGTGACGCGGAACTTTAACGGGCTATACTTATCAGTAGTAGCCATTCGTAGCGCTACGCGCGCAGCCGATAACATGGGAACTATCGTCTGTAGTGGAAAGCGCCTAAGAGCAGAGCGCCCACCTAACGGGTCCCCGGCAGTGACACTGTTAAGCACCTGTGTTGGTTGTTGTGATTACCTAATTCAACATTTCATCATCATCATCATCATATCAGCCGAAAGACGTGGACGTGCTGGACATACGCCTCCTCTAAAGAGTGCCAAATTGACCGGTCCTGCGCCACCCGCATCCAGCGGACTCTCGCGACCTTTACCAGGTCATCAGAATTCCACATTTATTCATGAACAATACAATCACAATACAATGCTTGTGTTTGAAATTTGTGCATAGGTACCTACACATTAATAATAGAAGAATAATTTTGACCGATATTTAGCAAAAACTAGATTTTTAATCTTGTGCAAATATTTCTTCAATACTATAGAAGCATCCCCACAACAAATATGCTTTCAATTGGCTACTTTCCTAAAACAAACTATTTACTCCTTCAGTTAGATTATCTAAAACTATTGGACTCGTATTTTTTATTTTGTCAATCAAACAAAAAAAATATGAAGAATAGCCCTTTAAAGTTTCGCGTGACGTCACATTATGGTACACTTTTTAGCATAATGTGACGTCACGCGGAGCATGAACGAGCTATATCTTTTTAATTTTTTGTTTGATTGAAAAAAAAAATACGTGTCCAATATTTTTTGATAACCTAACTGACGGACTAAATAGAATTATATTTTATTACCGAGGAAAGTACCCAATTGTTTACTGGACGCGAGACCGTTTGTAATGATTTTTAATTCTATTCGGGTAGGGTCTTGCGCCGGTTAGTGACCACCTAATTTAGTGTGCCGGTTTATGACCACTTAGATGAGTTGGGATCAAGGATATTTTTTCGTTTATTTTGCGGATTCCCATTATATGAATATAAAAAAATGCATAAGGCTCAATGTTCAGGTATTTTAGGGTCTGTAGAAATGGTTTTGAGTATCTTTAATTGATGAAACCTTATCCTGTGTGGTTATTGCTGATTGACGCTATTTGACTGCAGGTGAATGTTTCTTGTTGCATTGACGAGAGCTCCGCACAACCACGATATAGGTAACATACACATCCCAGTGCTTGACACTGACCCAATACGTGACATTTTCATTCTGAATTCATAACATAACAATAGAGGTGAACAGTTAGGCGCCAACTTTAGGCATTGATGTGTCAAACATTGGCACGTATGCCTTATGTATGACTTCGATTTGGAAATAAAAGCTTGGCTTAGTGAAACAACATATTTATTAAAAAAACGGTCATTATATTTCTTTATATCCTTTAAAATTACATTTATAGCATACATAGCTGCCTACCTCTATTTTACAACAGTGACGAGACACTCTAGTATAAGCTTTAAAAAAATAGCACGTACCTAACGTTAGATAAACCTAAATTGGGCTAAATAGTTACGAGCGAGGGTACCTATCTAATAAATATTAATAAATTTGATATTTTAATTTCATCTAACATGAATTTCACGCGTTTATAGTTGCGTTATTGAATTGAAATCATATTTATTTTTATAGACATAAATATGTCAATACATTTAAGTATTTAGATAAAGTTATTAACTGTGTACGGGTAAATTTTAAACTTATTTACTAAGTTACAACTAACTTAAAATAAAGTACCTGAAAAATACAGAGAATTTTTTTTTTGTTGTATTTACCTTACGGGATTCGAACAGGGCTTTTGCGGAATTGGATTTTTCAATCCAGCAAATACCGGGAAACCGAGATTGACTTTATCGCGTGGGTTGGCATTCCCTACGCACCGCACACGGGGCGGGGCGCGGGGCGCAGCATCGTGGGCCTGCACGGGACCGCGCCGGTGTACACGCACTCGGCCAGTGTTCCATCATAATGTTTAATTTTAGTGTCGTATTCTTCGTTATAATAAAGCACACCTGCTCTCTTAGCGTCCGCCAACGCCTCAAGCAGGCAAGCACAGTGCATAGGGTTACTGAAAAAATCAAAGTACAACAGACCGCCGTCTACGCCTTTAAAGTTGCTGGCAAAGTCGAGCGGTAAATGGTTTATTTTATTTTGTCGCAGATGCAACGCATACAGTTTGTGATTGTTTACGAACATTTGGTTCGAAATTATTTTTATTTTATTACCTTGTAAATATAATCCTCTCAACTCATTTAATGCACTAAATGCCTCATGGTGCACGTATTCTATATGATTTCCACCTAAGTAAAGCCATTGTAATTCTGCGCAAGCTGATAAGACTCTAGGGCTGTTTATTCCCGAGATTAGGTTGTATGATAAAGATAAAGAAGTCAAGCTAGGACACGAGTGCTCGATAAAATTGGGCAACTCACGCAACTTGTTTTCGTTCAGATCGACAAATTTTAATCCGGGCACTGAGCGGAATATATCCGGATGAATGCCTTCTATGTCGTTCTTACCTAAGTATAAATTCTCCACACTGGCAAGACCGGTTAAGTCATTGGGGTTTACGTTATTATATTTGCAATTGCTAAAATATATCCTGGTAGCGTCGTTATCCGTCGGGTATCGACGGACTCGGGCATTTGTGTGTACCGTCTTGCACCGCTCTGTGGTGACATGGTCGGCGCGCGCGCCGGCGGCCAGCAGCGCAGCCAGCAGCAGTGCAGACACCGGCCCTGCAACCGAGAGCGGCGAACATACAGTCAGCTTCGACAGGAGTGTGATATGTATTATTTATTTACTAGCTTCCGCCCGCGACTTCGTCTGCGTAGACCCGGGATAAGAACTATCCTTCACCCGGAAATCACATATTTGGTGAAGTGGAACTGATGCTGAAGACCACTCATGACTTATGGAACTCGTACTTAAAACTGTAAAAGTATACGTTACTGATTCTGATATGATTCCGTTGAAATAGCAACTAATGAAGTCTTATGGGAACCCTTCTGCAGGGATCCGACCTTGGGGACCTTTTTTGATTTAATTTTTATTATCTTCATTTTAGGTTAATTTAGTTTATTTAAGTTTTTTCTTCTTTAATCATTGTATTGTTCACATTAGATTTATATAATATATTTTTAAATTGCTTTACAAATTACATTTTATAATACCTACTAAAAAAAAATTAAGTCCTAAATGTCAAATGTGCCAAATCGATGGAACTCCTCAAATATTATCGGCCCACATGCAGTGATATGGTTGTCGTCTGTAATAATCAACGTATTTACTCTCGGAAAGCAGTCCATGTGGTAAAGTGGAAATGTTAATTTGGCTTGGTGGAGTATTAAATTAAAGTCAGTTAAAACTTTGTTTTTAAAGTAAATTATGTTTAATTAAGTGGATGTTAATTATCTATGTAGGCAAATCTCTTCTAAATTACTTTGAAAATTAAATTTGAGAAATGTTTTTATAACAATTTAAAAACAAGATGTAAGAAAGTACCATACTGTTTTGCAGAGGTCATAATAAAGTTTAAAAAAATCGTGTGACATCAACAGTTCCTTAGCTTTCCAAAAAGGTAAAATAATCGACAATAAGCTCACTAGTATTAGGTAGGTATTTTACCAAAAAAAACATAATTAAGTGGAAAAAAAGCTGAGGCTAATATTGGACAAATCATTAAAATGTTGGTACATATAAAAAGGTGTTTTTGAACGTATAAGTACAAGATTGTTTGGTAGTTAAATGTAAATTACTTAATATCGATTGCATTCCAGTTAACTAAAGTAAATAAGTTTATTGTTAAACCACTTGTTACAGGACTTACAGGTGTATATCATTTTGCTCCCTTGAGACACAATCTATTAATTATTTTAAAAAAAATGTGGACTATCTTACACAAATCTACCTAGTCCCAAACTAAGCAACGCTTGTGCTATGGGTACTAAACGACCATATACATACTTATAAATAAATACTTAAATACATAGAAGACAGGTGAACAGGATGTTATAATATTTGGTTAAACACACTCACCCCAAATTTTGAAGATAGCCATGGTAGTTGAAATATTGATGTGGTCGCAGAAAAAGGCAGTCTATGGAACTGTTCCCCAAATGTTGCGCAGGAGTTGATTTGGTGGCGGGTGAGGCTTGAGGCGGCGAGAGTCCTGTAGCTGAGGCTGCGGGCAAAGTAGATATATGGCTAAAAACAGTAAAACAAATCGACGCACTCAACGATACAGTAAACTTAAACGCAAATCGGGGTAGTCGGTGGTACAGTCAGCAGCAGAAGTAGCTAGGCGGGCCGGGTGGTTAAAATAACCTACACACGCTCTTAATTTCTTAAGAGTCAAGTACTGCCCGTGCGCCTCATACTGGTTTTAAAAGGAGCGCAGTGTAGAAAGGCCTAAAGAGTCTGCTCGTCTAGCAGAATAGCATTAAAAAAAATTAGGTCACAAGCCTATTGTTTGCAGCAAAATTACATACAACGGTTGGTGCCGACCAAGGTCGCTCGGTCGGAGGGGCTCGTTGGCGACCGTCTAGCTGACCCATTAGGGTAAGGGTGGCGAGGCGGCGAAGGAGGAAAAATACCACCAAGCACCAACAGCGTGGCTGCCCGTACTCGCTTTTGCTCGCTCGCCGCCGGGGCACCTCGCACGCTTCTGGTGGATACACGCCCGTAAGCGACGCTGTTGAAATAACGCTTTAGCTAATATATTTACCGCGCTGCTACAGGAGATATGGTGACGCCGGTGGCGGGAGTGAAGTCCGACCGGCGTGCCGGGCCTTTATATACAGATTGTATTCATGATGTAGTATTTGAACTGGTCAAATCCTGATCACCCCGCCGGGCAGCAGATAAAAGCCTGAGTAGGTAGGTATGCGAGAAATCGCCTAGCTTATCTCGTTAAACCTTTTTGTTTTAATTAGTTACGAGTATTTTATCTTTATAAACAAGATGATGACACATATAATGGTTTTTGGTTTAAAATAAGAGATCTTTTGTGAGAGCCTCACCTCCGCCTCGCTAAATATAACTTGACGCCGCGATTCGTAGTAAATACCAAAGCGTAAGATACTTAGTTACGAAGAAAGCTAAATTTTAATTTACTGCTGACTATATTTTTATACATATACATATGCAGCAACACTAAACTGTCCGAAACTGTAAAATATAATTTACATTAAAAACAAAGTTTTAGCCGACTTCAATTTAGTTCTCCGCCAAGCCACATGAATATTTCCTTTCCATTTTACCATATGGACTGCTTTCCGAGAGTAAATACCTACATTGATTATTACAGACGACAACCATATCACTGTATGTGGGCCGATAATATTTGAGGAGTTCCGTCGATTTGGCACACTTGACATTTAGGACTTCGTTAGTTGCTACATGTTTTACAGTTTTAAGTACGAGTTCCATAAGTCATCTGGGCGTTTTCAAAAATTGTTGTTGGTGGCGTAAGCGGAGTTCCACTTTTAAAAATGAACTATGTTTATTTGAAATGTAGCTGAATCGATAAAATATTGTATAAACAACAGTAAAATACTAAATTTATTACGCAATAATGTCAAATTCAGTAAAAAAACTCAATTTTATTTAGGTTCTACTGGAAAGAAGTTCCATTACGTCACTCATTTTGAAAATGATTAAAAAAATAAATAGACATGTTAAAAATCTTCTAAAACACTATTAATCAAATATAAACAAAACAGTCTTCAAAAAACATAAAATTATTAGACGTTTTATAACAAAACGATGAGTTTTATGAAAAAATCTTTCCTTTACGCTACTTTCCTGTACTTTGTACTACATGCTATTGTCTCTGTAGCGACCACTGCGTAATATTATTAGAAAATATTTATTAATCTGAGATACCTAGTTAAATACTATTTACTTAGCACAATTAATTTTTAATATATTTAACATAAATCACAATATTTTTGGAATTTTAATCACAGTCTCTAAATGGACAATGGCGTATAATGGAACTCTAAGTGGCGTTTAGGAACTATTAAGGCACGTTCATGTCGTTCATATTGCGAATAATACACTGTAACGTAAAAACGTTACATAACCTTCGTTATTATAAATAATTAACAAATATAACTAAAACCCTTATCATAAGCACTTACCTAAATAATAACAACTAAAATTAAATAATAATATAAAATATGTTAAATGGTTTATTTCGTTGCGGCACGTAATTGCCTGACGAACTGTACCTTACTCGCAGCTGCTTTGTTTTCAAACCGGTAGAACGAGCTGTGCCCCCCGGCGCCCGCGCCGCTCTCGCGATAGCCGACCGGCCACCGGCCGCGGCAGACACGATTAGCAATTGACGCCGGCGCACGTACGCTCTTGGACAGTGTCATCACACGTCGCGCCCGCGCTTTCGTCAACATTTTAATGATGTTAAATCGTTCTGGGCACTAGATAGCCCCGAGTTGCTTTTCACTAACTTCAGTGAGTGTTAAAACCCCTAATATATTGGGTAAGTGCTGAACATTCCATAAGAATTAGTTGTAAGTAGGTAGATTTAAGGGCGAGGCTAACGGTCTTTCCGTTAGTATGTTTTATTGCTTGTTTTTGCTTTAGTGACGAACTTAGACGCATTTCACTTTCTTCCGCTAATTGTTTACAACACATTATTAATGTTTTTTTTATATAAATTAATAATAAATTTACATTAAAAAAGTAAATCACAATAAATTAGTACTCTTTTTACATTTCATTTTGTAAACTCCGTCTGACTGTGACATCCGCATTTCACCAAGCCATTTCACCATCACGCAGTAGGTACTTTCTTCCCTGCTTCTGCTTATGCCGGTCACAGTCAACGGAGATAAATACGGAACGAAGTTTATTTACACGGTGGACGAAAATTCCAGGGTGCTACCTTGCGGCTCAAGCACTGAACCTACATTCCTGGTGCTGCCGGCTGACGTCCCTCAGCCCGTTCCATCTCCACGGCGGTCCCGAGATCCAGGGAAGTACTGTCGTGGTGGCAGCAACACCCCGTAGGAGCCAGGGAGCATAATCAGACGGCTTCAGAATTCACCCCCTTTCGACTTTGTTCGTGTGCTCGCGACGTGGGCGGGTATAAAATAAAGACAATAGAATATTTAATCTTGTTTTATTTCTACTCGCCCGTCTAAACGTAGCAACACAATGAGTATAATATTATACACACCATGAGATCACGGCAGTCATTTTAGTTACTATATTAATTAACTACTAAACCTAATTAAGAATAAGACTGTTCAAGCATAAATTTCAGATTTGGTCTGAGCTGATTTATATTTCCCTGGCATATCTCAACCTCAGACCAAGTTTGAATTGTTTGTTTGTTTGAATTTTATCATGAATATAAATGATCTAACGCATGTTATAAAAAATAATATTAACAATACAAAGATCGGACACAAAAATTGCGAACTAAGCTTTATTTGCAATTTTCCAAGGATGCTGATAACCAGTAATGTGTCAACCCACAGCTAATCCTATATCTAGCTATCCTATATAATAATAGATAGGTTGGCACATTATTGCTTGTTAGCATCCTTTTTTTAATCTTTGTATCAATGTTTAATTTGTTTTACCTAACATTGTGATATTTGCTTTCTTTTTAATTTACGATCAAATTAATTTCGATAACAATAATTTTAGCAATTTACTCCTTATGAAACGAGCTTTAGAGTTCCATTACGCCACTTTTTCGTTCCATTCACGCTATAGCGGCGTAATGGAGGTGACGTATCCGCGACAATAAAACATTAAAATGAATTAACAAATAGACAATAATTACTTAGACAAATATAATTTTCTTTTCAGAATTATCATTAAATAATAAGTTCGATATAGTAAAGAATCAAATACGCTGGATGCTCTTACCTTGTCAAAATCAGTCTTATGAGACTGATCCACTTATGAGTGGAACTTTGGTTTTGAGTGCAGGGACACGCGACCGACACTTTTTAAATTTCGCGGATATCTGCTGTCATGATTGAGAAAATGGCGACTACCATAGACTTAAAAAGTTGCTATAATTCAAAATCTTCATGAATTTTGTCGGTAATTTGTTGCCAAGTTACTAAAAAGGCGGTCGCGTAGTGCGGAAGTTCCTTCACACGCCATTTCGCGGGACAGGATAAAACCTTTCTTTTTCAACGGCGGACAGTAGCCGCCGCGGCTAGATAAACTAGATAAACTTGTCATTAGCTGTCAAAACAATGGTCTGCCACCGCAGGCCGCGCCTGTGTGATGCAGGCTTAAGGCCTGGTTTTTTTATTTTGTTAAGTTTATATTTTGAATAAAGAAAATTAAAAAAGAAAGTTATTTGTGGCTGAATAGGGAGGTGAGGTTAAAATAAGTTACAGAATAACGGGGCTGTGCTTAGAGAAACCCTAGTGTTCTAGCCGCGCTCTCGCATTTCTTCCTATTGGTGGTTTTTTCCTCGCACACCGCTCCGCCGCCTCGCTCATCTGTGGTGGACAGGACACTCGCCCTTAACACATTCACTGCCAACAATTGGGTGCTTTCCTGGGTAAAAAAATATAATTCTATTTAGGTAGAATAATTCAGTTAGATATATAATTCAGTTAGATTATCAAAAACACATATTTTTTTGTTTGTTAATTAAACAAAAAATTATGAAGATATAGCTTGTTAAATTTCGGCGTGACGTCACATTATGCTAAAAAGTGTACCATAATGTGGAACTACTACGTGACGCGGAACTTTAACGGGCTATACTTATCAGTAGTAGCCATTCGTAGCGCTACGCGCGCAGCCGATAACATGGGAACTATCGTCTGTAGTGGAAAGCGCCTAAGAGCAGAGCGCCCACCTAACGGGTCCCCGGCAGTGACACTGTTAAGCACCTGTGTTGGTTGTTGTGATTACCTAATTCAACATTTCATCATCATCATCATATCAGCCGAAAGACGTCCACTGCTGGACATACGCCTCCTCTAAAGAGTGCCAAATTCGGTCCTGCGCCACCCGCATCCAGCGGACTCTCGCGACCTTTACCAGGTCATCAGAATTCCACATTTATTCATGAACAATACAATCACAATACAATGCTTGTGTTTGAAATTTGTGCATACCTACACATTAATAATAGAAGTAAATACTAATAAATAGAATCACGTACCTACATAATTTTGACCGATATTTAGCAAAAACTTAGTTTTTTAATCTTGTGCAAATATTTCTTCAATACTATAGAAGCATCCCCATCCCCACAACAAATCTGCTTTCAATTGGCTACTTTCCTAAAAAAAAACTATTTAGCCCTTCAGTTAGATTATCTAAAAATATTGGACTCGTATTTTTTATTTTGTCAATCAAACAAAAAAATATGAAGATATAGCCCTTTAAAGTTTCGCGTGACGTCACATTATGGTACACTTTTTAGCATAATGTGACGTCACGCGGAGCATTAACGAGCTATATCTTTATCATTTTTTGTTTGATTGACAAAAAAAATACGTGTCCAATATTTTTAGATAACCTAACTGACGGACTAAATAGAATTATATTTTACTAGCTTTTGCCCGCGGCTTCGCCCGCGTACTAAGAGTAATGTTAACCGTCTACAAAAAAGGTGCATCTCAGTTTCAGTCTTTTATATATTTAGATCGACTCTACATAGACTCTGCATATCGAACATAGACTCTACATATGAAATCTACATATCGACTCTACATATAGACTATAAATATCGAATCTACATATCAACTCTACATATCGACTACATATCTACTCTACATATTTAGATAGATGTCCACTGTGTACTTAGATAGGTGTCGACTCTACATATCGACTACATATCGACTCTACATATCGACTCTACATATCTGGACCCCCATATAAAATTTCACCCTCTCTTTTAAGAGGTGGGGTGCAGATTTCCAAAAAAAATGATGCACTATTTTTTTGTTAGTCACAAATAGTCCGCATACCAAATTTTTGGCTTTTTACCTTGAAAATTGCGGAATACTCCATACAAACTTCCACCCCCCATTTTGGGGAAGTGGGGGGTTAGAAAGAGACAAAAAGTAGCCTATGTCACTCTCCATCCCTTCAACTATCTCCACTTAAAAAATCACGTCAATTCGACGCCCTGTTTTGCCGTGAAAGACGGACAAACAAACAAACAAACAAACATACAAACACATACACTTTCCCATTTATAATATTAGTATGGAAGTATGGATTACCGAGGAAAGTACCCAATTGTTTACTGGGCGCGAGACCCTTTGTAATGATTTTTAATTCTATTCGGGTAGGGTCATTGCGCCGGTTAGCGACCACCTAATTTAGTGTGCCGGTTTATGACCACTTAGATGAGTGGGATCAAAGATATTTTTTCGTTTATTTTGCGGATTCCCATTATATGAATATAAAAAAAATGGATAAGGCTCAATGTTCAGGTATTTTAGGGCCTGTAGAAATGGTTTTGAGTATCTTTAATTGATGAAACCTTATCCTGTGTGGTTATTGCTGATTGACGCTATTTGACTGCAGGTGATTGTTTCTTGTTGCATTGACGAGAGCTCCGCACAACCACGATATAGGTAACATACACATCCCAGTGCTTGACACTGACCCAATACGTGACATTTTCATTCTGAATTCATAACATAACAATAGAGGTGAACAGTTAGGCGCCAACTTTAGGCATTGATGTGTCAAACATTGGCACGTATGCCTTATGTATGACTTCGATTTGGAAATAAAAACTTGGCTTAGTGAAACAACATATTTATTTAAAAAACGGTCATTATATTTCTTTATATCCTTTAAAATTACATTTATAGCATACATAGCTGCCTACCTCTATTTTACAACAGTGACGAGACACTCTAGTATAAGCTTTAAAAAAATAGCACGTACCTAACGTTAGATAAACCTAAATTGGGCTAAATAGTTACGAGCGAGGGTACCTATCTAATAAATATTAATAAATTTGATATTTTAATTTCATCTAACATGAATTTCACGCGTTTATAGTTGCGTTATTGAATTGAAATCATATTTATTTTTATAGACATAAATATGTCAATACATTTAAGTATTTAGATAAAGTTATTAACTGTGTACGGGTAAATTTTAAACTTATTTACTAAGTTACAACTAACTTAAAATAAAGTACCTGAAAAATACAGAGAATTTTTTTTTTGTTGTATTTACCTTACGGGATTCGAACAGGGCTTTTGCGGAATTGGATTTTTCAATCCAGCAAATACCGGGAAACCGAGATTGACTTTATCGCGTGGGTTGGCATTCCCTACGCACCGCACACGGGGCGGGGCGCGGGGCGCAGCATCGTGGGCCTGCACGGGACCGCGCCGGTGTACACGCACGCGGCCCGTGTTCCATCATAACGTGTAACGTTAGTGACGTATCCGTATTTCCCATAATAATTCACACCTGCTCTCTTAACGTCCGCCAACGCCTCAAGCAGGCAAGCACAATGCCAAGGGTTATTGAAGAAGTAAAACCACTTCAAACTGACGCCTGCGCGTTTCAGGTTGCTGGCGAAGTCGAGCGGTAAATGGCTTATTCTGTTTTGGTGTAGCGTTAACGCATTAAGTCTGTGGTTGCTTTCGAACATTTGGTTCGAAATAAATTTTATTTTATTATTATTTAAATATACTTCCAGCAACCTATGTAATGAACTGAATGCCTCAGGGTGGACGTATTCAATATGATTCATATCTAAAAAGATGCTTTCTAAGTTATTACAAGCTGAAAAGGTCCTAGCGCTCCATAATCCTGTGATTAGATTGCGTCCCAAGAATAAATCAGTCAAGTTGGGGCACTCTGCGAAAACGGGCAACTCGCGCAACTTGTTCCTAGCCAGCTCGACCACTTTTAATCCGGGCACTGAGCGGAATATATCCGGATGAATGCTCACTATGTCGTTATTATCTAAGTGTAAACCCTCCACACTGGCAAGACCGGTGAAGTCATTGGGGTTTACGTTATTATATTTGCAATTGCTAAAATGTATCGTGGTAGCGTCGTTATCCGTCGGGTATCGACGGACTCGGGCATTTGTGTGTACCGTCTTGCACCGCTCTGTGGTGACGTGGTCGGCGCGCGCGCCGGCGGCCAGCAGCGCAGCCAGCAGCAGCGCAGACACCGGCCCTGCAACCGAGAGCGCCAAACATACAGTCAGCTTCGACAGGAGTGTGATATGTATTCAAAGTCAAAGTCAAAGTCAAAGTGATTTATTCTTCAATTTAGGCATATTACATGCACCTATGAATGTCGATAAACTACCACCGGTTCGGAAAGTAAACCTCTGCCTCGAGAAGAACCGGCGTAATAAACTCGGCGAGGTGTCATTTTTTCAAAACAGTATACAATATATCATATCAGTATCAGAGTATTATAAAATTTTAAAATTACATTGCTACAGTAGAAAGCCTATTTATTTTACGACAGGTTCCTAGTGCAGGATTTTATCGCTGCCAAATATCCCTATCCATGATGTAGTCGTTTATCTTATAATATGCTTTTGAAAAGAGTGTCCGTTTTACGACAGATTTGAATTTAGAGTCAGTAAGTTCGGTAATGTGTTTTGGAATTTTATTGTAGAATTTTATACAATTTCCCAAGAACGACTTTTTCGCTTTTACTAGCCTGTAAAAAGTTGTTTTGAGCTTCCCTGCGCTTCTGGTAACCTTGGGCCTATCAGTGTTTGTTGGGTAGTTGTATAAATTATTTATTTACTAGCTTCCGCCCGCGACTTCGTCTGCGTAGACCCGGGATAAGAACTATCCTTCACCCAGAAATCACAAATTTGGTGAAGTGGAACTGATGATGAAGACCACTGATGACTTATGGAACTCGTACTTAAAACTGTAAAAGTATACGTTACGGATTCTGATATGATTCCGTTGAAAGCGGGATATCGATATTTTATTATGTAAAACGGGTAGGTACAAATGAAAAATTAAGTTAACACAATTGATTCCGTTGAAATAGCAACTAATGAAGTCCTAAATGTCAAATGTGCCAAATCGATGGAACTCCTCAAATATTATCGGCCCACATGCAGTGATATGGTTGTCGTCTGTAATAATCAACGTATTTACTCTCGGAAAGCAGTCCATGTGGTAAAGTGGAAATGTTAATTTGGCTTGGTGGAGTATTAAATTAAAGTCAGTTAAAACTTTGTTTTTAAAGTAAATTATGTTTAATTAAGTGGATGTTAATTATCTATGTAGGCAAATCTCTTCTAAATTACTTTGAAAATTAAATTTGAGAAATGTTTTTATAACAATTTAAAAACAAGATGTAAGAAAGTACCATACTGTTTTGCAGAGGTCATAATAAAGTTTAAAAAAATCGTGTGACATCAACAGTTCCTTAGCTTTCCAAAAAGGTAAAATAATCGACAATAAGCTCACTAGTATTAGGTAGGTATTTTACCAAAAAAAACATAATTAAGTGGAAAAAAAGCTGAGGCTAATATTGGACAAATCATTAAAATGTTGGTACATATAAAAAGGTGTTTTTGAACGTATAAGTACAAGATTGTTTGGTAGTTAAATGTAAATTACTTAATATCGATTGCATTCCAGTTAACTAAAGTAAATAAGTTTATTGTTAAACCACTTGTTACAGGACTTACAGGTGTATATCATTTTGCTCCCTTGAGACACAATCTATTAATTATTTTAAAAAAAATGTGGACTATCTTACACAAATCTACCTAGTCCCAAACTAAGCAACGCTTGTGCTATGGGTACTAAACGACCATATACATACTTATAAATAAATACTTAAATACATAGAAGACAGATGAACAGGATGTTATAATATTTGGTTAAACACACTCACCCCAAATTTTGAAGATAGCCATGGTAGTTGAAATATTGATGTGGTCGCAGAAAAAGGCAGTCTATGGAACTGTTCCCCAAATGTTGCGCAGGAGTTGATTTGGTGGCGGGTGAGGCTTGAGGCGGCGAGAGTCCTGTAGCTGAGGCTGCGGGCAAAGTAGATATATGGCTAAAAACAGTAAAACAAATCGACGCACTCGACGATACAGTAAACTTAAACGCAAATCGGGGTAGTCGGTGGTACAGTCAGCAGCAGAAGTAGCTAAGCGGGCCGGGTGGTTAAAATAACCTACACACGCTCTTAATTTCTTAAGAGTCAAGTACTGTACATGAGTCCGCGTGCCGCCCGTGCGCCTCATACTGGTTTTAAAAGGAGCGCATTGTAGAAAGGCCTAAAGAGTCTGCTCGTCTAGCAGAATAGCATTAAAAAAAATTAGGTCACAAGCCTATTGTTTGCAGCAAAATTACATACAACGGTTGGTGCCGACCAAGGTCGCTCGGTCGGAGGGGCTCGTTGGCGACCGTCTAGCTGACCCATTAGGGTAAGGGTGGCGAGGCGGCGAAGGAGGAAAAATACCACCAAGCACCAACAGCGTGGCTGCCCGTACTCGCTTTTGCTCGCTCGCCGCCGGGGCACCTCGCACGCTTCTGGTGGATACACGCCCGTAAGCGACGCTGTTGAAATAACGCTTTAGCTAATATATTTACCGCGCTGCTACAGGAGATATGGTGACGCCGGTGGCGGGAGTGAAGTCCGACCGGCGTGCCGGGCCTTTATATACAGATTGTATTCATGATGTAGTATTTGAACTGGTCAAATCCTGATCACCCCGCCGGGCAGCAGATAAAAGCCTGAGTAGGTAGGTATGCGAGAAATCGCCTAGCTTATCTCGTTAAACCTTTTTGTTTTAATTAGTTACGAGTATTTTATCTTTATAAACAAGATGATGACACATATAATGGTTTTTGGTTTAAAATAAGAGATCTTTTGTGAGAGCCTCACCTCCGCCTCGCTAAATATAACTTGACGCCGCGATTCGTAGTAAATACCAAAGCGTAAGATACTTAGTTACGAAGAAAGCTAAATTTTAATTTACTGCTGACTATATTTTTATACATATACATATGCAGCAACACTAAACTGTCCGAAACTGTAAAATATAATTTACATTAAAAACAAAGTTTTAGCCGACTTTAATTTAGTTCTCCGCCAAGCCACATGAACATTTCCTTTCCATTTTACCATATGGACTGCTTTCCGAGAGTAAATACCTACATTGATTATTACAGACGACAACCATATCACTGTATGTGGGCCGATAATATTTGAGGAGTTCCGTCGATTTGGCACACTTGACGTTTAGGACTTCGTTAGTTGCTACATGTTTTACAGTTTTAAGTACGAGTTCCATAAGTCATCTGGGCGTTTTCAAAAATTGTTGTTGGTGGCGTAAGCGGAGTTCCACTTTTAAAAATGGGCTATGTTTATTTGAAATGTAGCTGAATCGATAAAATATTGTATAAACAACAGTAAAATACTAAATTTATTACGCAATAATGTCAAATTCAGTAAAAAAACTCAATTTTATTTAGGTTCTACTGGAAAGAAGTTCCATTACGTCACTCATTTTGAAAATGATTAAAAAAATAAATAGACATGTTAAAAATCTTCTAAAACACTATTAATCAAATATAAACAAAACAGTCTTCAAAAAACATAAAATTATTAGACGTTTATAACAAAACGATGAGTTTTATGAAAAAATCTTTCCTTTACGCTACTTTTCTGTACTTTGTACTACATGCTATTGTCTCTGTAGCGACCACTGCGTAATATTATTAGAAAATATTTATTAATCTGAGATACCTAGTTAAATACTATTTACTTAGCACAATTAATTTTTAATATATTTAACATAAATCACAATATTTTTGGAATTTTAATCACAGTCTCTAAATGGACAATGGCGTATAATGGAACTCTAAGTGGCGTTTAGGAACTATTAAGGCACGTTCATGTCGTTCATATTGCGAATAATACACAATGAGTATAATATTATACACACCATGAGATCACGGCAGTCATTT
Source organism: Epinotia nisella (assembly GCA_932294315.1). Lineage (NCBI taxonomy): Eukaryota > Metazoa > Arthropoda > Insecta > Lepidoptera > Tortricidae > Epinotia > Epinotia nisella. The sequence goes on along the minus strand of OW028698.1, from coordinate 8,467,581 downwards.
TAGTTACTATATTAATTAACTACTAAACCTAATCTATACATATAATAAAGCTGAAGAGGGTCGAAAGTCTGTATATGGAAGATAAACGAAAAAAAATTGGCTGGGGATACTTAGAATTGATAACAGAACACGTTCCAACAGTTTTTAGAATTTTTGTCTGTTTATCTGTTTATCTGTTTGTCTGTTTATTTGTCAGAGTATCACGTGAAAACGGCTGAACGGATTTTGATGCAAACTTTACTAATCTGTCGAGAGACTCCCCGGATAGGTTTTAAGCTATAAAAATCTTAAAGATTAGGGTTCAAAGGGGGTAGAAAATGGGGTTGAACTTTGTATGGGAACTCCTTGAATGTACGAGCTACAGACTTGAAAATTGGTAACCATAAACTTGACTGGAAAGTAAAAACGACCCCATTCAAACTTTTAGCAATGTATAGATAAAACGTGAAAAATATGGGATGAAAATAGGTTCTGAGGCGACTAGAAACTATATAATGTTGCAAGAGCGGGGTTATAACAGTATCATTACCATGGTAACATGTCGTCAATATATTCGAAAATTCATCGTATTCTTACAACTGATAGTTAGTCCAGTGGCTTGACCCATAGCTTACGGAGTCGGCGTCCCCGAGTTCAAACCCAGCAGCATGCACTTTTTGTAGTTTTAATTTTTTTGTGTCTGCGTTTTTGAAAAGGTATATTTTTCAAAAAACGCAGAGAAGCTTAGTGAATAGAGGATTTTGATGCAACTTTTACTTAATCGGTCGAGAAAATCCCTGGCCAGCTCATAGGCTGTAAAAATTATAAAAATTAGTTCAAAGGGGGTAAAAAATGGGGCAAAACTTTGTATGGGAACTCCTCAAATCTATGAGCTTTATACTTGAAAATTGATAAACATACACTTGACTGGAAAGTAAAAAGAACTCCATTCAAACATTATAAAAAAAATATAGATAAAACGTGAAAAACCATGGGATGAAAATGAGTGCTAGATGGCTAAAGACTATCTATAATAACCAAAAATGTTTGATATCTCAACCGATAGTAGCTGTTAGACATTAGAAACCTAATTATTTTGGAAACTCAGTCGCTGACAACGTCGCTGTTAATATTGAAATCCAGCAACCTTGATCTTCGTCTTCCTATATAATTGGTGTGAATTCAGAGGTCATCTAAAGATGTATGATAGGTTGAGTTTAATACTTACGTCGAATTAGCATAGTTCACCAACGTCAAGAGACGTGGGTATAAAATTTGGACACAACGGCATTCCGCGGAGAATTAAGTAGGTACCATTTTTTATGTATAAAACTTCAGCGTTTGTGACATTCAGAAATATTATTATGAATACTCGGATATAGTGAGCGTCCGCATGAGCTAGCTCTCGGGCCTTCGGCCCTCGGGCTCGCATAGAAGCGATGTATTGGGCCTTTCATTCATACGAAAAGCTCGGCCTTCGGGCTCTCTTGCCTCGCCACTCACCTTCGGGACTTTGGAACTCAGATTTCGCTTTCAAGACACTTGGAGATAGTGTGCGTCAGTCTTCGGGCTCGCATAGGAAGCGCTCTCTAAAACGGTTCTTTGGGCCTATCATTCCAACGAAAAGCTCGGCCTTTGGTCTCGCTTGCCTCGCCGCTCTTCTTCTGACTTCTCTCGCTTTGGTCTCCGGTTTCGCTTGCAAGACACCTGGGTTTAGTTAGTGTTCGTGAAGGCTCGCCCTCGGGCCTTCGGCCCTCGGGCTCGCATAGAGAGCGCTCTCTGAAGGGTTGGTTTGGTTGGGCCTTTCATTCATACGAATAGCTCGGCCTTCGGGCTCGCTTGCCTCACCCCTCAACTTTGGGACTTAAGGCTCATGTTTCGCTTGCAAGACACCTGTGGATAGTAAGTATCCATGGAGTCTCGCCCTCGGGCCTTCGATGCTCTGGCTCGCATATGGAGCGCTATCTATAAGGGTACGTTGGGCCTTTCATTCCTACGAAAAGCTCAGCCTTCGGCCTCGCTTGCCTCCCCGTTTACCTTCAGGACTTTGGCTCTCAGGGGTAGTTTGACAAGACACCCGGAGATATAGAGTATCTTTGGGGTCTCGCCCTCGGTCCATTTGTTTCAATTATGAAATTTTATATTTAAATTCCGGTTTTGGTAATTTTTCTTCTACTTAGGTACTTGGTTTGCAATAAAGATTAAGTAAATCAATATAACTAAATATTATTGACGACAAAGTTTATGAGGATTTGAACTGTTACACGCATAATTTATAGAAATGAAATCGTAATAATCTAATTTATCAGTGTAGTAGGTATCGTATGGTGAAACATAAGAATATCATGTCATCCATAATTTATACGCGTACGAAGTCGCGGGCAGAAGCTAGTTAAGAATAAGACTGTTCAAGCATAAATTTCAGATTTGGTTTGAGCTGATTTATATTTCCCTGGCATACCTCAACCTCAGACCAAGTTTGAATTGTTTGTTTGTTTGAATTTTATCATGAATATAAATGATCTAACGCATGTTATAAAAAATAATATTAACAATACAAAGATCGGACACAAAAATTGCGAACTAAGCTTTATTTGCAATTTTCCAAGGATGCTGATAACCAGTAATGTGTCAACCCACAGCTAATCCTATATCTAGCTATCCTATATAATAATAGATAGGTTGGCACATTATTGCTTGTTAGCATCCTTTTTTTAATCTTTGTATCAATGTTTAATTTGTTTTACCTAACATTGTGATATTTGCTTTCTTTTTAATTTACGATCAAATTAATTTCGATTACAATAATTTTAGCAATTTACTCCTTATGAAACGAGCTTTAGATTTCCATTACGCCACTTTTTCGTTCCATACACGCTATAGCGGCGTAATGGAGGTGACGTATCCGCGACAATAAAACATTAAAATGAATTAACAAATAGACAATAATTACTTAGACAAATATAATTTTCTTTTCAGAATTATCATTAAATAATAAGTTCGATATAGTAAAGAATCAAATACGCTGGATGCTCTTACCTTGTCAAAATCAGTCTTATGAGACTGATCCACTTATGAGTGGAACTTTGGTTTTGAGTGCAGGGACACGCGACCGACACTTTTTAAATTTCGCGGATATCTGCTGTCATGATTGAGAAAATGGCGACTACCATAGACTTAAAAAGTTGCTATAATTCAAAATCTTCATGAATTTTGTCGGTAATTTGTTGCCAAGTTACTAAAAAGGCGGTCGCGTAGTGCGGAAATTCCTTCACACGCCATTTCGCGGGACAGGATAAAACCTTTCTTTTTCAACGGCGGACAGTAGCCGCCGCGGCTAGATAAACTAGATAAACTTGACATTAGCTGTCAAAACAATGGTCTGCCACCGCAGGCCGCGCCTGTGTGATGCAGGCTTAAGGCCTGGTTTTTTTATTTTTTTAAGTTTATATTTTGAATAAAGAAAATTAAAAAAGAAAGTTATTTATGGCTGAATAGGGAGGTGAGGTTAAAACAAGTTACAGAATAACGGGGCTGTGCTTAGAGAAACCCTAGTGTTCTAGCCGCGCTCTCGCATCTCTTCCTATTGGTGGTTTTTTCCTCGCACACCGCTCCGCCGCCTCGCTCATCTGTGGTGGACAGGACACTCGCCCTTAACACATTCACTACCAACAATTGGGTGCTTTCCTGGGTAAAAAAATATAATTCTATTTAGGTAGAATAATTCAGTTAGACATATAATTCAGTTAGATTATCAAACACACATATTTTTTTGTTTGTCAATTAAACAAAAAAATATGAAGATATAGCTTGTTAAAGTTCGGCGTGACGTCACATTATGCTAAAAAGTGTACCATAATGTGGAACTACTACGTGACGCGGAACTTTAACGGGCTATATCAGTAGTAGCCATTCGTAGCGCTACGCGCGCAGCCGATAACATGGGAACTATCGTCTGTAGTGGAAAGCGCCTAAGAGCAGAGCGCCCACCTAACGGGTCCCCGGCAGTGACACTGTTAAGCACCTGTGTTGGTTGTTGTGATTACCTAATTCAACATTTCATCATCATCATCATATCAGCCGAAAGACGTCCACTGCTGGACATACGCCTCCTCTAAAGAGTGCCAAATTCGGTCCTGCGCCACCCGCATCCAGCGGACTCTCGCGACCTTTACCAGGTCATCAGAATTCCACATTTATTCATGAACAATACAATCACAATACAATGCTTGTGTTTGAAATTTGTGCATACCTACACATTAATAATAGAAGTAAATACTAATAAATAGAATCACGTACTTACATAATTTTGACCGATATTTAGCAAAAACTAGTTTTTTAATCTTGTGCAAATATTTCTTCAATACTATAGAAGCATCCCCACAACAAATATGCTTTCAATTGGCTACTTTCCTAAAACAAACTATTTACTCCTTCAGTTAGATTATCTAAAACTATTGGACTCGTATTTTTTATTTTGTCAATCAAACAAAAAAAATATGAAGATATAGCCCTTTAAAGTTTCGCGTGACGTCACATTATGGTACACTTTTTAGCATAATGTGACGTCACGCGGAGCATGAACGAGCTATATCTTTTTAATTTTTTGTTTGATTGAAAAAAAAAATACGTGTCCAATATTTTTTGATAACCTAACTGACGGACTAAATAGAATTATATTTTATTACCGAGGAAAGTACCCAATTGTTTACTGGACGCGAGACCGTTTGTAATGATTTTTAATTCTATTCGGGTAGGGCCTTGCGCCGGTTAGTGACCACCTAATTTACTTAGTGTGCCGGTTTATGACCACTTAGATGAGTTGGGATCAAGGATATTTTTTCGTTTATTTTGCGGATTCCCATTATATGAATATAAAAAAATGCATAAGGCTCAATGTTCAGGTATTTTAGGGTCTGTAGAAATGGTTTTGAGTATCTTTAATTGATGAAACCTTATCCTGTGTGGTTATTGCTGATTGACGCTATTTGACTGCAGGTGAATGTTTCTTGTTGCATTGACGAGAGCTCCGCACAACCACAATATAGGTAACATACACATCCCAGTGCTTGACACTGACCCAATACGTGACATTTTCATTCTGAATTCATAACATAACAATAGAGGTGAACAGTTAGGCGCCAACTTTAGGCATTGATGTGTCAAACATTGGCACGTATGCCTTATGTATGACTTCGATTTGGAAATAAAAACTTGGCTTAGTGAAACAACATATTCATTTAAAAAACGGTCATTATATTTCTTTATATCCTTTAAAATTACATTTATAGCATACATAGCTGCCTACCTCTATTTTACAACAGTGACGAGACACTCTAGATATAAGCTTTTAAAAAAATAGCACGTACTTACCTAACGTTAGATTGAACCTAAATTGGGCTAAATAGTTACGAGATTATTATCTAATAAATATGAATAAATTTGATATTTTAATTTCATCTAACATGAATTTCACGCGTTTATAGTTGCGTTATTGAATTGAAATCATATTTATTTTTATAGACATAAATATGTCAATACATTTAAGTATTTAGATAAAGTTATTAACTGTGTACGGTTTAATTTTAAACTAATTTACTAAGTTACAACTTACTTAAAATAAAGTACCTGAAAAATACAGAGTTTTTTTTTTTGTTGTATTTACCTTACGGGATTCGAACAGGGCTTTTGCGGAATTGGATTATTCAATCCAGCAAATACCGGGAAACCGAGATTGACTTTATCGCGTGGGTTGGCATTCCCTACGCACCGCACACGGGGCGGGGCGCGGGGCGCAGCATCGTGGGCCTGCACGGGACCGCGCCGGTGTACACGCACGCGGCCCGTGTTCCATCATAACGTGTAACGTTAGTGACGTATCCGTATTTCCCATAATAATTCACACCTGCTCTCTTAACGTCCGCCAACGCCTCAAGCAGGCAAGCACAATGCCAAGGGTTATTGAAGAAGTAAAACCACTTCAAACTGACGCCTGCGCGTTTCAGGTTGCTGGCGAAGTCGAGCGGTAAATGGCTTATTCTGTTTTCGTGTAGCGTTAACGCATTAAGTCTGTGGTTGCTTTCGAACATTTGGTTCGAAATAAATTTTATTTTATTATTATTTAAATATACTTCCAGCAACCTATGTAATGAACTGAATGCCTCAGGGTGGACGTATTCAATATGATTCATATCTAAAAAGATGCTTTCTAAGTTATTACAAGCTGAAAAGGTCCTAGCGCTCCATAATCCTGTGATTAGATTGCGTCCCAAGAATAAATCAGTCAAGTTGGGGCACTCTGCGAAAACGGGCAACTCGCGCAACTTGTTCCTAGCCAGCTCGACCACTTTTAATCCGGGCACTGAGCGGAATATATCCGGATGAATGCTCACTATGTCGTTATTATCTAAGTGTAAACCCTCCACACTGGCAAGACCGGTGAAGTCATTGGGGTTTACGTTATTATATTTGCAATTGCTAAAATGTATCGTGGTAGCGTCGTTATCCGTCGGGTATCGACGGACTCGGGCATTTGTGTGTACCGTCTTGCACCGCTCTGTGGTGACGTGGTCGGCGCGCGCGCCGGCCAGCAGCGCAGCCAGCAGCAGCGCAGACACCGGCCCTGCAACCGAGAGCGCCAAACATACAGTCAGCTTCGACAGGAGTGTGATATGTATTATTTATTTACTAGCTTCCGCCCGCGACTTCGTCTGCGTAGACCCGGGATAAGAACTATCCTTCACCCAGAAATCACAAATTTGGTGAAGTGGAACTGATGATGAAGACCACTCATGACTTATGGAACTCGTACTTAAAACTGTAAAAGTATACGTTACGGATTCTGATGTGATTCCGTTGAAATAGCAACTAATGAAGTCCTAAATGTCAAATGTGCCAAATCGATGGAACTCCTCAAATATTATCGGCCCACATGCAGTGATATGGTTGTCGTCTGTAAAAATCAACGTATTTACTCCCGGAAAGCAGTCCATGTGGTAAAGTGGAAATGTTAATTTGGCTTGGTGGAGTACTAAATTGAAGTCGGTTAAAACTTTGTTTTTAAAGTAAATTATGTTTAATTAAGTGGATGTTAATTATCTATGTAGGCAAATCTCTTATAAATTACTTTGAAAATTAAATTTGAGAAATGTTTTTATAACAATTTAAAAACAAGATGTAAGAAAGTACCATACTGTTTTGCAAAGAGGTCATAATAAAGTTTAAAAAAGATCGTGTGACATCAACAGTTCCTTAGCTTTCCAAAAAGGTAAAATAATCGACAATAAGCTCACTAGTATGGGTATAATTAAGTGGAAAGAGGCTGAGGCTGATATTTGAAAAATCATTAAAATGTTGGTACATATAAAAAACCGGTCAAGTGCGAGTCTGACTCGCGCACCGAGGGTTCCGTACGAAATATCATACACCCATTAATTTTGGAAAAATCTTAACAACGCGTAGTGTAGTTAAGTCATGAGTACCTACAGCGCCATTTAACGGTGCATTTTGTTACTATCTTGCGCGACCAAGGAACTCGGTATGTACAGTAAGGGAAATGTATTCACGTACGACCGTAGAACCCTGTCGCAATTGACAGGCCGCCGTCACTCAAACTCGAGTTGTATGTCACCTTATTGCGAAAGGGTTCTACGGTGGTACGTTAATACATTTCCCTTACTGTATGTTGGTTTTTCAACGATAATTCTTTATCAAGTGAATTAATTTGGATATTTTTTTTTTATTTGCTAGAAGGTACTTTCAGAACATTATCATACGAATTTGAAGGAAAAAAATCAAACACAGAAGTATTAAACTACAAACAAAGTTAACAAATTATTTTTGAAGAATAAAAAAAAAATAGCTAGATAGAGGTTTTGTTATACTTTTCCGGTAATATTTACGTTAATATTGATCATATATATTATTTTCAAAATTTTCGCTTGGTTAACATCGGAGATAAGGGGGGAAAGGTATTTTTTTCAACATTTTTCTTTATAAATCAAAATTTTACCATTGTAGAAAAAAAAAGAAAAACTATTTTAGAATGTACAATTCAAGCCCTTTCATAAATACCCCACTTGGCCTACTAACTAGACTTTGAATTTTTGGCCCAAGAGGGGGGCTTGGTTAACTTTGGAGATAAGGGGGGGGGGCCCCCCGGGGGGAATGGTATTTTTTTCAACATTTTTTTTTTAAATCAAAATTTTACCATTGTAGAAAAAAAAAGAAAATTTGTTTTAGAATGTACAATTCAAGCCCTTTCGTATGATACCCCACTTGGCCTACTAACTAGACTTTGAATTTTTGCACCCCCTCTTATCCGTCCTTTTTTATACAAATTAAAAGTATATATTAAAAAAAAAAATTTTTCATACACGAGGATTAGCTTTGTTTACAACTATTCCAAATTTCAAATCGATAGCATTAGTAGTTCCTGAGATATTTGACTTTGTGACAGACAGACAGACGGACGGAGAAGTGTTTTTGAACGTATAAGTACAAAATTGTTTGGTAGTTAAATGTAAAATTCTTAATATCGATTGCATTGCAGTTAACTAAGTAAAAGTAACTAAGTTTATTGTTAAACCACTTGTTACAGGACTTACACATCCTGTATATCATTTTGCTCCCTTGAGACACAATCTACTAATTATTAAAAAAAAATTGGGGACCATCTTACACAAATCTACCTAGTCCCAAACTAAGCAACGCTTGTGTTATGGGTACTAAACGACCATATACATACTTATATAGATAAATAAATACTTAAATACATAGAAGACAGATGAACAGGATGTTATAATATTTGGTTAAACACACTCACCCCAAATTTTGAAGATAGCCATGGTAGTTGAAATATTGATGTGGTCGCAGAAAAAGGCAGTCTATGGAACTGTTCTCCAAATGTTGCGCAGGAGTTGATTTGGTGGCGGCCTGGCGGGTGAGGCTTGAGGCGGCGAGAGTCCTGTAGCTGAGGCTGCGGGCAAAGTAGATATTGGCTAATACAAACAGTAAAACAAATCCGTACAACCATCCGATGCGACGCACTCGACGATACAGTAAACTTAAACGCAAGTCGGGGTAGTCGGTGGTACAGTCAGCAGCAGAAGTAGCTAAGCGGGCCGGGTGTTCAAAATAACCTACACACGCTCTTAATTTCTTAAGAGTCAAGTCGTGTGCAGGTCATTTTGAACACCCGGAATTTGAACTAATCATTGTAGAGAAAATAAAGTGAATTGCTGTTTTGGTCGCGAAATACTGCGTTTAGGTCCTTGTCATACAATTTTGTTTCTATAAAAGCATAAGGATTCTATTGGTAGCTTTAAATTTACACTTGGAAAATAAAAAAAAAAGTAAGTTTTTTCTAAACTTTCAAGGTTCATATCTTTTTATGATATTAATTATATTTTTTAATTTATACTTTATTACAATAGTTTGATGGTTTACTATCCATTTAGCAACACTACGTTATCAATTTAACATAAGGAAACTACCCTATTGTCTACACGGTCGGTGCTGACCAAGGTCGCTCGGTCGGAGGGGCTTGTTGGCGACCATCTAGCTGACCCATTCGGGTGAGGGTTGTGAGGCGGCGAGGGAGGAAAAATACCATCACCAAGCACCAACAGCGTGGCTGCCCGTGCTCGCTTTTGCTCGCTCACCGCCGCGCCACCTCGCAACTTCTGGTGGATACACGCCCGTAAGGCGACGCTAGTTGAAATAACGCTTTAGCTATAGTAGATTGTTAACCAAGGGCTGATAGGCACCCATTTCTGACGAGATATTTTGATGCTCGCACGAAGTGAGAGCGCCAATGATTCGAGTCGGAAATGGGTGACTTTCACCCGAGTTAAACACTCTACTTTCATATCGAATACGAGGAAAGTAAAAAAAACAGACGGAAAATTTTACAATATGTTTTGTATTTATTATTAGTATTAGTTGAAGAGTGGCTAAATGCGTTTCTGCCTTAGCTTACTGATACATAAGATACGACAAAACCTTAGGAAAACAAGGCTTTAATCAGCATACAACATTACATAGTTCTTACAGGATAATAACACAAGACAGCTATGACAACTACATGTCATTTACCCCCCTTCTAGTAACTACAGCTCGTAGTCCTGCAGGTGCTGCGGCAGGCGGTGAGTCCGCCCGGATCTGCGCGGCGCTTCAGCAGCAGGCTCGGCCTCGGACTCCTGTGAGTCGACGGATGGTGTTGATTCGGCATCGAGCATCTCCAGCTCGTCCTCATCGGAAATCAGTCCGGGTTCAGGTGCTGGGAGTGGCGCTAGTTGTCTATTAGAGATAGTGGTTTCTCATCCCTCTGGTGTTCTTACAAAAGAGTAGTTAGGATTGCTTTGTAAAAGTTCCACTTCTTCAACATAGGGATCAGTTTTATTACGTACGTTTTTCTTCATTAGAACTGGACCTGGCACGAGCCACGTTGGCAAAGATTCTCCGTTGGAAGATCTATGCGGATGTAAAAATAATCTCTCATGTGGCGTAGCGTTAGTACCTAGTTGTGCAGAGAAGCGATCGTATAGCATGTAAAGATACTGTCAGCATTTGCTCCCAATTTTCAGTAGGTAGGCCTTTAGAACGCAAACATAATTGGATGGCCTTCCTTAAGGTGCCATTTAGGCGCTCTATTTGCCCATTACCTTCCGGGTTATAGGGCGTCGTGCGACTACAGGCTACGCCTAGAGACGATAAGAATTGTCGCAATTCTTCAGATATAAATGAGGTGCCTCTATCGCTGTGTATATAGAGTGGCGTACCAAACATATAAAATAAATCTTTCAGGCAATTGATTACCGTAGCGGAAGTCATATCCTTACAGGCAAAAGCGAAAGGAAATCGACTATATTCATCGATTATTGTTAAGATATATTTTCTGCCTGTAATGCTCGGTAAAGGTCCTTTAAAATCGATATTCAACCTCTCTCGAATGGTGAAGTTGCTTTTATTAATTGTCCTCGAGTCTTCATGAAACGCGGTTTTATTTCCGCACAAACCGGACATGACGCAGTCATTGCTTTATGTCATTTATCGAATAAGGTAAGTTCTTCATTCTGACCCAATGCGCCATTCTAACGATACCAGGGTGGCAGAGAGATTCGTGTAGTTCCTTAAGCTTATTGTGATTAAGGTATGAGCATACTCTCGAAAGAGCATCGGCGACAATGTTTTCTCTCCCTGGTCGGTAAACTATATCATATTTATAGCAAGACATTTCGAGGAGCCAGCGTTCAATTTTTTCATTTTTTATTTTGTTATTATGTTTTTGATTAAACATGAATACGACTGATTGCTGATCTGTAACAAGCAAAAAATGTTTACCGATAAGATAATGCCTCCATTTTCGTAAACACTCCACGATGGCGCTGGCTTCTTTTTCAACAGATGACTGTTTACGCTCGGATTCTGATAGAGTGCGTGAGAAAAAGGCGACAGGACGTCCCTTCTGAGAAAGCGTAGCGGCTATTGCAAAGTCCGAAGCGTCTGTCTCGACTGTAAAGGTCTCGTTGGAATCGATAGCTACAAGACACGCTTTAGCGATATCTGACTTCAGTATCTCGAACGATGTCTTAGCATGATCATCCAAGGGAAAAGTTGAAATGGCAATTAATGGTTGTATTTTTTCCGAAAACTTGGTAATCCATTTAGCATAGTGGGCGAATAAACCCATGGTTCGCTTAAGCTCACTTGCGTTAGTGGGGACAGGCAGGTCTAGCAGAGGTTTAAGTCTCTCTTGATCGGGTACAATAGAGTTGTTATTTATTGTGTACCCCAGAAGATTAATACGATCCACACCAAAGGTACATTTCTTTTCGTTTAAGGTCAGTTTGTATTTGTTTACGGCGGACATAAATTTATGGAGATTCTTATCATGGTCTTCTTTGTTTTGGCCACATACCGTAACATCGTCCAAATACGCATAAGTACCCTCTAGTTTTTCTGTTTTGATGATAAAGTCGAGAGTCCTTTGAAAAGCTGCTACCCCGTTAGTCACACCAAAGGGGATTCTAGTAAACTGGTACAAATTGCCGCCAGCTTCAAATGATGTGAAAAGTTTTTCTTTCTCTAAGATTGGAACTTGGTGATATGCGCTTTTGAGATCAATCTGGCTGAAGTAGTTGAATTTTGCAACTCTGGATACTATAGTTTCTATATTGGGTAATGGATAGGCATCTAGCATTGTATATTTGTTAATGGTTTGCGAATAGTCTACAACAAGACGTTTACGATGTGCCCCGCCACCTGCAATCAGCACTTGCGCACGCCAAGGGGATACGCTGGGTTCTATTATTCCGTCCTCCAAGAGCTTTATAATCTCTTGTTCAATAAAATCTCTATCTGCATCAGAATAATGCCTTGACTTGACAGCTATCGGCTTAATGCCAGGCAATAAGTTTGTAAAAACTGATGCCGGTGGAACAGAGGCTTCCATAACGTTGCAGATCTGTAGGGGATCTTTATCTCCTCCGAAACGAAGCTCTAGACTTGTGTGCTCCTTGAGAATGTCATGACCGACAATAATATCTGCACACAGGTTATTTACAATTAAAAGAGGTCTGTGTTTGTAAGTATGCTCTTTCAGTTTAATGGTTGCGAAGCACATCCCTTCTACAAAAGACACGTAGTTAAGGTAGGCTAGTGTAATCGTTTGTTTGCAAGGTTTTTGCTTCAAGTTCATAATATGAACTAAATCTTTATCAATGAAGCTAATTGAGCTACCTGTGTCTATCAGGGCGTCAGCGCGTACTTCATTTATAGTCACAGGTACAGTTGCTTTGACGAGACTCGATGGTGAGGCAGCAGAAGTCGTAGTCAGACTTGCTATGGTGTCGGGTACTTGAGTCGGTCTTGAAACATCAGCTGTGACGGAATTGACTGGTAATGGGGTCGTTCTTCTTTCCGACCGACAATAGCCTGTCCCTCGTCTTATTACGGCATCTCATTTGAGTAATGATATTTACGGTTTTATAATGTTCGAATGAACGTCCATATTATTTTATTAATTAGTGATGTTTAATATTTCACTTTCTCTAACTAGCATTTTTTTTAATGTTTTTTTTTTTCGTAGAATGCCGTGACAGAGTGGTAAACCAAAATGTTGTCCCCACTGAAAGAGTCCACTTTGTCACATGTTTTTTTTTAGAAACCAACCGTAAATAAATATTTATATTGGCCAGAAAGGAAACTTTAATTAGTTCTAATGAAGAAACCTATGCATTTTTTTTTAAATCGCACTTCAAAACCACAATTTTCGATAGTTCAAAAACCAAAAAAACAGAAAAACCTCGGATCATTGTCGGTAAAAAAGAAGAACGACCCAATGGCTTACCGCTTCTGCAAACGTTTGCGAAATGCCCTTTTCTAGAGCACAATTGGCAAGTAGCGTGAAATGCTGGGCATTTTATCCTTTGATGTACACTACCTCCACAAAAGAAACATTTTCTGCGCTGCTGCGGAGAAGAAGTGGCTGCATTTGGCTGAATTGGTGTATTGAAACTCGTATCTCCAAATTTTCTAAAAGACGTTCTCTTATTTTCTGAGAACCGATTCCCGCTATGAACGCACCTCTAATACTTTGATCCTCATGTTCTTGAGCGGATACCTGATCGAATTTGCATTCGTGAGCGAGTAGCTTCAGGGCACGGGAATAATCAGAGATCGATTCGTCCGAGCGCTGCTTACGCGTCGTAAGCAAATGGCGAGATATAACATTCTTAGGCTTTACGTACACTTTTTCAAGCTGTGACATTGCTTGACGGTATGTAGAACAGTCGCGAACAAACGAGTAGACAGTTGGCGAGAGATGGTTGATTAGAATCTTCAGCCGCGCCGATTCCGTTATTGTTTGATCTTCGTCTAGAAAATTTTCAAACGTAGCGCACCAGTGCAACCATTTTACATCAGCGGCTGTTGTATTTGGTTCGATGTCGAAACGGTCAGGCCGTAGATAGCGCGTCATGGAAATGTTGTGAGTTGACACGACATCGGAACCGCTGGTTTTAGATTCGTTTTCATTATCAGTCATTTTAATTTATGCTGATTAAATTGATACATACGACAAAACCTTAGGAAAACAAGGCTTTAATCAGCATAAAACATTACAACTATAATAACACAAGACAGCTATGACAAATACATGTCACTTACATGCACAACTTTAAGTAAAAAACGGTTTGTGGGTGTATTCCATTTGTCACCACCTCAGCCTCACCTCATAGAGCCTAGTGAATATTTTAGCTAAATTAGAAGTAATGAATTTAAAACATAAACTTATTTTATATTTAATAAAATAAATTCCAAGAACTAGTAAGAATAATAGTGTATTATTGCAGAGGGCGGGAAAAGTAATTTCCTGAACGAGTATGGTTTTGAAGGACAAGGCGTAGCCGAGTTCTTCAATAGATACGAATTCACGAAATGACATTCCTGCCGAGGCCTGTATACTGCTTTTGTCCAAATATGCGAGGAAATAAAACGAAATCTTAAAACTTTATATTTATTTGACACATGTTTATTTAACAATCTACCTACAATCGACGACCGCTTTAGCTTAGTTGGTAGTGACCCTGCCTACGAAGCAAGAGGTCCTGGGTTCGAATCCCGGTAAGGGCATTTATTTGTGTGATGAGCACGAATATTTGCTCCTGAGTCATGGATGTTTTCTATCCAGGATTCAACATTTTCGAAAGTCCTTAAATACTTTTTTCGGCCATAGGTGGAAGCAATTTAGCCCTCGCCAACTTTGCCTCTGCTGCTAATTCTTCTGGTGGTGTGCCCATTGGGATATCTTCGTCACTACTTGTAGAACTCATTTTATTATCGTAAAAATAAAACGGCCTAAAAATCTTTGACAAAATGAATTTTTCACGTTCCCTCCTCAGTTGTTTTTTTTAAGGATATTAAAGTTCTTGGGTCTGCATTGTATATTTAGTTCGACATAAAATATAGTAATGGAAATAAATAAGAAGAAAACTTATAGGATTAGTAAATATAAATATATGAATTATTACATTTAGTTAAATCGGCAATTCCTAAACGCACAACATTAAAAAAAAAACGGTCAAGTGCGAGTCTGACTCGCGCACCGAGGGTTCCGTACGACCATGGAACTCTGTATGTACAGTAAGGGAAATGTATTCACGTACCACCGTAGAACCCTGTCGCAATTGACAGGCCGCCGTCACTCAAACTCGAGTGGTATGTCACCTTATTGCGATAGAGTTCTACGGTGGTACGTTATAATACATTTCCCTTACTGTATGTTGGTTTTTCAGCGATCATTCTTTATCAAGTGAATTAATTTCGATAATTCTTTTATTATTTGCTAGAAGGTACTTTCAGAACACTTTCATACGAATTTGAAGGAAAAAATTAAACACAGAAGTAATTAATTACAAACAAAATGAACATTATGATTTTTGATGAATAAAAAAAAATACGCTAGATAGAGGTCTCGTTATACTTTTCCGGTAATATTCACGTTAATATTAATCATATATATTATTTTCAAATTGTCGCTTGGTTAACTTCGGAGATAAGGGGGGGAATGGTATTTTTTTCTGCATTTTTCTTTATAAATCAAAGTTCTACCATTGTAGAAGAAAAACTGTTTTAGAATGTACAATTTAAGCCCTTTCATATGATACCCTACTTGGCCTACTAACTAGACTTTGAATTTTTATCAGTCCGAGAAGATCATTAAGTCTAAATAAACTGTAGTATATTGATATTTATTAGAATTAGTTCCCGCACAATGCTTATAAGGCGAGGACTAATTGGAATACGCCACTTTTCTGCACTAGAATGAATGAATGAATGTCGTTTATTCACCAGAAACATATGGTACATACAGATGTTACAATCAATTAGCGTCCCTAAATATGTTTCGCCAAAACAGGCATGTGAAAATTTTATGTCATAAGTTAAGTTAAATTAAGAACTGTAATATAAAAATTGAGTTTCGTTTAGTTTTCAGCTTATTTTATCCTTAGTTAAGTTTTTTATTATTTGAATTTCTGTCATTCTTCATTTAAATAAAATGCTGTATTTAATATAAAAAAAATAATTAATGAATCCAATTAAAACTGAGTACTTATGCTTTGTTTGATCAAAAAAAGAGCAGAAACGTATCACTTTCTGCGCACTTTTTAGAACAACAACGACCCATTTTCAGAACATGAGATATGAAAATATATTTACCGCGCTGCTACAGGAGATATGGTGACGCCGGTGGCGGGAGTGAAGTCCGACCGGCGTGCCGGGGGCCCTTTTATACAGATTGTAGATAATATTCATGACGTTGACCTATATAGTAGGGCCTACTAAGTAGGTATTTGAACTGGTCAAATCATGATCTCCCTCCACGCAACAGGAGATAAAAGCCCGAGTAGGTATGCGAGCAATCGCCTATAGCTTATCTCGTTAAACGTTTTTGTTTTAATTAGTTACGAGTGTTTTATCTTTATAAACAAGATGATGAAACATATAATAGTTTTTGGTTAGAGCCTCACCTCGCTCAAATATATCTTGACGCCGCGATTCGTAGTAAATTAAATACCTAAGCGTAATCAGAGGTCTACTTATTTACGTTAGGCACGAAGAAAGCTTTTATTGGTAACTATATTTTTATTACATATTCAGCAAAACTAAACTGTCCGAAACTGTAAAATAAAATCTTAACAAAGTTTTAACCGACTTCAATTTAGTTCTACGCCAAGCCACATGAACATTTCCTTTCCATTTTACCACATTACATGGACTAGCAAAAATAGATTTGAAGAAATTTAGGAAATAAGGCGAAAATTGACCATTCCCCCATTATCTCCGAAACTACTAGGCTTAAAATTCTGAAATATCTATGGAAAATAGTTCCTTGCCTAAAGATTACAGGAAAACCTATAAGAATATTGAGTATTCAAAGTAACGGGAAAATTCTCAATATTTTACGGAACCCTCACCACGCGAGTTGAACTCGCACTTGTCCGGTTTTTAGTTTTTTAGGGTGACCATGATTTGAGAATAAAACTTTTACTTGCCACCGGCCAACCGGCCAAGTGCGTGTCGGACCACGCAAAACGAAGGGTTCCGTGCCTATTAAAAAGGTCGTATCGTCACAGAAATTTTACGGCACTTACGTCCTTTTCTTTGAGGAATGCAGTTTTTCAGCAATATCTCGAAAACCTCTGAACCGATCTTGTTCAAAACAATTTTCGGTGAATGAAATTAATAAGCCCTATGTCCATGAATTTTTCCATATTTTTAAAATACACCGTTCAAAATTAGAGGGGGGGGGGACAGAATTTTAGTGACTTTCGGGGCGATTATCTACGACCCTATTCACTTAATCAAAAAAAATGCTAAGAAACCTTATATTTATTTCGAAAGGCCTATCGATTGATGTGCCACACGGGGGGTCACAATGAAAAAAAAAAATTGACTTTTAGTTTTATGTATGGAGTGGAGGAGACCTTATAGTTTTCGAGTAAAATGCCTGTGACATACGGACAGACGGACAGACGGACATGACGAAACTATAAGGGTTCCGTTTTTGCCATTTTGGCTACGGAACCCTAAAAAAGGTAGTATTCATTTGTTTATCTTTAATAGCTAAACAAAAGATGATGGTATAGAACAAATTCTGAGGTCGTTGAAATGGGAGGATATTTTGTTACATGTTAGGGGCAGTGTTGGCAAAAATCTGGTGTGATAATGTGCTTGCCGATTACCAGGTCTGCTGTTCAGGCTTGTGAAGTCTATACAACTAGTTACCTACCATTTAATCTCGACCAACTCTTTAACTATTTACTTATAATCAGACAGAAGTTTTTGTGCACAGATAACCTCCAAGATGGAGGTTATCTGTGTTTTTGTGGCACGAATATAATTGTCCTAAGGGACTTCCCAACGATATTTAATTTATCGATAAATTGTATTTACTTATAACAGTTATGACTATGAGATATATAAATATATTTTGTATATATTTTCCAAAAACTGTGTAGGTATTATATGAGAGTATACTATTGTAGGTACTACCTACACAATATCATACAATTTACCAAAAGTGGCCTTTGTTGCAAGGCACTCCTGGGTGTCAAGTTACTTTGCACGGAAATCGATTGAATAGCATTAAAAGGAGTTTGTAAGAAATACGTTAATAATAAACCTTTAGTTGAATTTTAAGATCCCTAAAAAGAATGCCTATGAATTAGTGATCAGCATTATAGTTTATTTTAATTTTATCCGGTGAACTTAATAAGTATCTACTATGAAATGTCAATTTATTATTGGAAAGAAGACCCTAGTTAATTGACGTCTTTGCCACAAAAACTTCTATGTCTGCTTATAATTCTTTGATATTGAAAACTCTTCAATGAAATATACAATTGCGTCGATATAAAAAATAAGCCTCATAAGTCATAACGACGATCAAGTTTTTTTTTTGAAGCGAAGCAAATAGTTATTTACCTACGATACAAGTGCAGAAAATAGGAAATTCGCAAAGAGTGGCGGCACGAGTTGCGAATTACCTATTTGCACATGTATTAATAAATATGCACGTGAAATAAGAAAGAGCGTATTTGATAATTAAAAAATATAGGGCACCAATAACTTCTGTTTTTTATACCGATTCTCAAAACTTATTGATCGACCCCCGTACTTTGGTAATTTTTTATTTTCCTTAGGTATAACGCGATTTTGGTGTTTGTTTTCAAATCAAATCAAATCAAATCTTTATTTGCTTTAAGCACATTCAAATGCGTGCAAATACAATATAAATTACAATCATGTTAAAATTAATTAATTCATATTATATATCAAAAATAATAACTTGTTTGTTAACTTTCTTATCTATTCTGCGTATTCCTGCGGTTAAAAACGAATCGAATATGTCACGAGGGAGGTTATCATTGCATTGTAATCATACATATAGCGGGCAATGTCAACTTTTTGGCAACTTTTATGGCTATTACTTAATGGCTATTACTCTAATGAATTAATTTAAAATTACCTTCTACAATTCCACGGTACCATACGCAGAGCCCTTTCCTGGCAGTCCAGTCCATCTCTCTTTTATTAGAAAACTTAGAAAGAGAGGTATAGTGCGAGAAAAATCGAGAGCTCGCGCGCCGTCTTGTGATAGCCGTGCTGAACCTACGACGAGATCGATTATATTATAATCTAGTCTCTAATAAATGGGGCTATCCGCAGCAGAACCAAGGTAACCGATATAGCCCTCCGAATCGCTAAACTTAAGTGGCAGTGGGCGGGGCACGTTGCACGTAGAACCGATGGCCATTGGGGCGGAAAGGTTCTCGAGTGGCGACCACGTACCGGAAGGCGCAGCGTGGGTAGGCCTCCCACAAGGTGGACTGATGACCTGGTAAAGGTCGCTGGAGTCCGCTGGATGCGCTGGCGCAGGACCGGACATTGTGGCACTCTTTGGGGGAGGCCTATGTCCAGCAGTGGACGTCTTTCGGCTGATATGATGATGATGACGATATCTAGTCGTGGTGATACTTCTTGTTTAAGCTATTTCTCTAAAAAGCTAGTTATTAAGTATATGAAAAAACCGGACAAGTGCGAGTTCAACTCGCGTGGTGAGGGTTCCGTAAAATTCCTATTCTCTAAGCATTAGGCGCTCCATACAAAATACACAAAAATATTGAGAATTTTCCCGTTACTTTGAATACTCAAACTTCTTATAGGTTTTCCTGTAATCTTTGGGCAAGGAACTATTTTCCATATTTTTTTCAGAATTTTAAGCCTAGTAATTTCGGAGATAAGGGGGGGGATGGTCAATTTTCGTCTTATTTCCTAAATTACTTCAAATCTATTTGTGCTAAAATTATAAAAAAAAATATCTGAGATGCTTACAACAACCCCTTTCATTTGATATGTCACACAATACAGTTTGCGAAACTTTTTTTTTAAATTTTCCAGTTTACCCCCGAAAAGTGGCCCCTTGGTTCAGAATTCATTAATTTACTTTACGCGTCCATCTTTGGGTCACCAATTTACATATGTTTACCAAATTTCAACTCAATCGGGCCAGTAGTTTCGGAAAAAATCGGCTGTGACTGACGCACGAGTGATAAGGGTTCCGTTTTTTCCTTTTGAGGTACGGAACCCTAAAATCTAATCTTATAAAGTGGAAAAGTCTATGAGATTGTAGCTGTCTGTAACCAGGCTGTATCTCATGAACCGTGATACAGTTACCGTACCGTTTTAGACAGTTGAAATTTTCACAGATGATGTATTTTTGTTTCCGCTATAACAACAAATACTAAAAAAAACAGCATAAAATAAATATTTATAAGGGGGCTCCCATACAACAAACGTGATTTCTTTTTTTTGCTCGTTTTTATAGATAATGCGCGTTTTATAGATAAGTTCGTGCGCGAGTCCGACTCGCACTTGGCTGGTTTTTATTTATATCACATCATTGCTAATCATGCACAACGCTAGTAAATTTATTCCAAGTCCTCCAAGCACCTTGTATGGGTAATCTAGGATGGGTTGAACAAATAAATATATACATTCACTATTTCAAGATTGTATTGAATTATATAAAATACTACACAATTTCATACACCAATCTAGCTGCTACTTACTATAACTTAGGGCTAATAGGCGTGATTATCAATGCATATATGGATATACTTAAACACTTTGTTCACTAGATAGAAAAGGTTTTATGAAACATATGAAAGAAATGCAACTTTAAGGTTCAGGTGCGTATTAGTATTTTAAGAAAAACAATAAATGAATAAGTGATTAAATTACAAACTTTATCCAGAAATGATTTTTGATGACTTAAACAAATTTTCCTTCTTAAATCGAAATTTATTCAGTATAAAAAAAATGAAAAACTGTTTTAGAATGTGCCGCTGAATTCCTTTCATTTGATACCCCATTTGACCTAATTACTAGATTTTGAATTTTTGCCCCCCTCATATCCTTCAAATCATGAATTTTAAATTATATAATACACGCAACGGCAGAAAATTTGGTCGTGATTTCTATTTGAATAAATTAAATAATGTTTTTCAGCATAGTAAACTTTTTCTAATTTGGGCCAAATTGTCTGCCGGTGAGCATATTATGATGTTTTATTTAACCAGTTTTTGTTTCACAAAAAAAAATCTTTAATTTCTTAACGAAACTTTTAGTCAATCTTGCATTTTGCTGTTGAACTTGCTATCGGTACGTAAAAAAAACAAGAGTTCATTTCAAATAACTGTAGTGTTAAAAATAGTTGACAAAACCTGTGGTGGATTTATGATTTGTTGATGATTGACGAAGCAAGTTGCGGATTTTTGCAGTTAGACACATAATAAATAATTAATTTATTTTATTTTAAATTTCCGATTTCATTACATGACATGTGTGTGTGATCTCAACTCCAGTATCGATATCAATATTATCTCTACCAGGGCACATACCTCTTGTTCACGCGCGTTCATGCAGTTGGTGTCATACAATACAATACAATACAAATACTCTTTACTTTACAATGCACTCGCTCTGAAAGTGCGCCTTTATGTGGTTCAACATAAACACGGGAACTCGTCTATGCTGGGCGGTGCGGCGCGGGGCCGTGCGGGAATGGATTTCGGGACAACATTCCCACACACGTGCGATGAGATTTCGTGACAGTCAAATTTCACCTTTTATTTTTATATTTTTATTTCCTTGCATGACGCATTGTAAAATGTTGTATATAATCAGAGATCGGAATTTTCGCGGCAAAACAAAACACTGTCGCAATCAAGCTAGTGTTAGAAACATTTTTTTATCGATATCGATAGTTGTGTAATAGAAGACAAACAAGGTTCACCAAATAAATTAAAATATTTAATACAATTTTTTACGTGAGGTTTGTATAAAATTGTATAGAGACAGATGCAATGTCCTATTGAGTAGGTACTCATTTTCTGAAGTGTCTATTATTTTCAATGAGGTGATATTTCATCAAAAGTTTTACCTCTTTGATACCCGACTACGACAAAGCCAAAAGAAAGGGTTGTTAGTTAATGTGATAAAGGGTTGTTAGTTATTAGATGGAATAACACATATAAAACAATTCCGTATCTTACCACTTCTTTTGCATATTTTAAATTAACAGTCGCGAATGATTATAAAATAATGTAAATATCTATATATCTATACATGTTTTTTTTAATATAACAATACTCGATTTCGATAAAAGACACGTTTCTAACACTAGCTAGATTGCGACAGTGTTTTGTTTTGCCGCGAAAATTCCGATCTCTGTGTATAACACACGTGCGGATAGGTAATTCCCAACGAGTGACGATGACCAAAAACACGACCGTCAGTGACCTACTTCCCGCACTTGTATCATAAATAACTACGGTGGACCGGGGTTACTTTGATTCGGGGGGTGACTTTGATCAAATAGGTTTTTCTCCGAAATCATTGTTTTTACTTGTGAGTGAACTGTGGCAGTGGATATTTTAGTATTATATCTTGATGTATACTCGATTAAATCTTCTTAATTTCAAATAGGTCTGCTTTTATACTACATTCAAAATTATCAAAGTAGCCCCATTTTTTCATAAAGTAACCCCGGTTTACTATTATTGCACACCTCACACAAACAATACATACTTCATACTTCTGTCGCTATAATATTAAACTTTCAAAATCGGAAAGCTACAAAATCCTACATATTAAAACCACCAGTCAGTCACTCGAATGGCAAAAAATAGTAAAACATAAATAAAATGTGATGTTAATGGTATAAATAATTTAAATAGTCTTATCGTCTAATTATGTACAAGTATTTTTATATAATATTCATATTTAATTTAATTTCACACGTCACTTATTAAAATTAAGTAAATTAATTGTAATAAAAGCTTTTGTACAACGACGAATAAAAAAAACCCCTTATAACAAAAGGACAATGGTGCCAATTGTCGGCGAATTGACGTCAATCGACGTACAGTCGACGCCAAAAATACGTTTACACTTTTGCACCTTATTCCATTGCAATAAGGCGAATAGTGTAAACTTATTTTTGGCGTCGACCGTACGACATTACAGCAGAGGCCGGGAAACTTCGGATTGTCAGCCAAGTAGATTTAGACGGACGTAGCGAGGCCGGATAGGTAGGATGTTGGCAATGGCATATTACGCCGAGGTACAGGCCGTTAACAAACATGCAATGAAATAAAATAACTCCAAGTTTTTTTTAAATGGCTGAACGCCTCCAAATTCCATCAACTATTTAAGACACTGCCAAATGCCGAGTTCAAATTTAAATTATATATATATAATTAAATATTTTATGTAACGCATGTTTTGACACGATTGACGAATATTTTAGTTATAAGTTTTAATTATTACATCAGTTTTGACGTTCATGAATTGTACTCTCAATTATAAATAAATAAATAAAATAAATATAGTGGGACAATTCACACCAATTGATCTAACTAGCGTCCGCCCGCGACTTCGTCTGCGTGGACCCGGGATAAAAACTATCCTAAAATAGCCTATTAAATAATATCAATTAGAATTTTGGTCAAGTGCGAGTCGGATTTTAGTTTTCCCATACATTTTGAGACCCAGCGCCTGATGAAGGCCACGAGCAACTTGATCTCCATACACATTTCATCCCCTTTTTCGACCCTAAAAGGGATGAAATTTGACACAAATTATAGCCTATGTCCTATTCTGATATATAAGGTACATAACTGGAAAGTTTCTTATAAATTCGTCCAGTAGTTTTTGAGATTAAGTGGAACGTACATCCATCCATCCATACAAACTTTCACGTTTATAATATTAGTAGGATAATAATGACATTATAAAGCCAAATTTCCATGTAATTAATATGTAAAGCATGTTCTTAGGCAATTGGCAGTTAGTTAATTTTATATTTTAGTATATTAGTATTTTGACATTTATAATTATAATTAAAAATATATGCAAGCAATTTAATTTCAATATTGACACGTATGAATTAGTCATGTCATTATAATTATTTTCACATGCCTCAAGGCAGAATGTATTAAGGGCCAACAATGTAGCTATACTTATAACATCTGCTGTACCATATGTTCTAGTGAATAAACTTTCATTTCATTCATTCATTCAATGTTGGGTCAAAAATTGATACTGAAACATTGGCAATACCACAGAACACTAAATACTGTAGAAGGGGTATCAAGCGCGGTTTGTATCGGGAGCGGTGTCGCCTCATCCCCTCCACGTCGCCTACAACTGTGTGCGCGACTGCACGCCGATCAGGCGACGTTGGCGCGGAAGCTAACAGCGCATGCGCAAACTAGTGGCGCGCATGCCACGCCCACATCGCCTTTCTATAGTATTTAGTGTTCTGTGGGCAATACTTTGCAGGCCTCTAATTTTTTATGCAATTCCCGTATCTCTCTCTCTCTCATCTTGTCACACCCGAAACGCTATACTTCGCAGCCTGATATAAAGACCATAACGTCAATATTTCATTGCATGTTTGAGAAAAGTCAATTTAATTATATATCTCAGGTACTAATTTTAAGTGTTATCGTTCATAAAGGACTAGGTAAGCGCAGCGAATATCATAAATAAATAAGTAATTAAATTATAAATTGTGATAAAAAACCGGCTAAGAGCGAGCGTTATCACGCGCAATGAAGGATTCCATAACATAAGATCATATATTCATAGGAAACTCACGTCCTTATGATTAGGAAAGGCAGTTTTTAGGGTTCCGTAGCCAATATGGAAAAACGGAACCCTTACAGTTTCATCATGTCCGTCTGTCCGTATGTCACATGCATTTTAATCGAAAACTATAAGGTGTATTTGAATAAAATTTTGAGACTGGGTGTATTTTGTAAGCCGCTACTTAGTTCTGTAATGAAATTACTAAAAAATATTTTTTTAGGGGTGTAACTGAAAATAAAAATATATATATATCATTATAAGTCCACGTGAGGCACATCAATCGATAGGCCTTTCAAAATAAGTATAAGGTTTCTAAGCAATTTTTTTGATTAAGTGAATAGAGTCGGAGATAATCGCCCCGAAAGTCACAAATATAGTGTCCCCCCATTTTGAATAATTATGAACGGTGTATTTAAAAATTATGAACATTTCAAGGACAGGCGTTATTTAATTTTTTTCACCGAAAATTATTTTCAGCAAGACCGGTTCAAAGGTTTTCGAGATACTGCTGAAAAACTGCCTTCCCTATAGAAAAAGGACGTAAGTGCCGTAAGATTTCTGTGACGATGCGACCTTTTTAATAGAGGCTTTTTAACTTGGCCGGTTTTTTTTTTCAAATCTGAATATCATATTGCACTTTATGTTTTATAAACATATGAAACTATAAAACACATTTAAATTTCACTTCTTCTTGTATGTAACAATTTAAAAAAAAATACATTTTCTAATAGTACATTTGACAGGTGGAGTTAGAAGAGATTTTCCTCGTCAAGGCGTCGGTTTAGAGATCTTCACAGCTTAAGAGATAATCTTCCGTAGGCTCCATCGTTTATTTTGTACAGTTTTCCTTTACTCAGCGAACGAAAAAATCCATCTTTGGGTCACCAATTTACATATGTGTACCAAATTTCAACTCAATCGGTCCATTAGTTTCGGAGCAAATCGGCTGTGACAGACGGACAGACAGACAACCGAGTGATCCTATAAGGGTTCCGTTTTTTCCTTTTGAGGTATCGGAACCCTAATAATAATACCACGTCCGAGCGAGATAGTAGCATACAAATCTCGATAAGTGACCGAAAGGGAAATATCATTCGTTGTCCCTGTCATAGTTCCACTTTTTTATTACAACCGATTTAGTATGAAGTTGTGGCAAATAAACCGCTACCCGCCCAAATTAAGTAGGTTGTTTATTGAAAGCCATTTTAAGAGTTCTTAATTTAGCTGCATAGAAGCCTTTCCGTCCCTCATTGTGGCATCACGTATAGCCTGTCCCGAGTATCATAGGTCCACGTCTACATAATGGCAATGTGCATCCTTATTAAATAAATGATTTATTTCACAAAACACTTTTTAGATGATATGGGGTATATCCATCAGACTCCAAACTAGGCAAAGTTGTATCTTGGCAATCTGCGAGTGCGAATAAACAAGATTTACAGTGGCGTTGCACGTAGAACCGATGGCCGTTGGGGCGGAAAGGTTCTCGAGTGGCGACCACGTACCGGAAGGCGCGGCGTGGGTAGGCCCCCCCCCACAAGGTGGACAGATGATCTGGTAAAGGTCGCTGGAGTCCGCTGGATGCGGGTGGCGCAGGACCGGTCATTGTGGCACTCATTGGGGGAGGCCTATGTTCAGCAGTGGACGTCTTTGGGCTGATATGATGATGACAGTGGTGTTAAGAAAAGGTAGGTACTTATTGTGGGGCACTTTTCTGCGCTGGTTAGACGTGTATGGTTTTTTCGTGCGCTGCGGTTACACGTGTACGGTTTTTTCGTTGCCTTTGCTAGATAGCCTAGTCCTCCATGGGCTCCAGACACTTCTGCCAGGGCTGCGGCTCGGCGTCGCGGTGGCGCTGGCGCTTGGGCCACGGCTTCTTGAGGTGCACGTGCTCCACGTGCGCGCGCTGCTCGCCGGAGGTCGTGAAGCTCTTGCCGCAGTTGTCGCACTTGAAGGGTTTTAGGCCGGTGTGGATCTGAAGAATAGGTCCTAATTTTTTCCCGATGCCATTCGAACCGGTTTTTGGAGAGGAACAAATGTTTGTATGGGAGCAACTACAATTAAAAACCGGACAAGTGCGAGTCGGACTCGCGCACGAAGGGTTCCGTGCCATTATAAATAAAAAGGGCAAAAAAATCATGTCTGTTGTATGGGAGCCCCAGTCCGACTCGCACTTGGCCGGTTTTTGAGTATTTGTTGTTATAGCGGCAACAGAAATACATAATCTGTGAAAATTTCAACTCTCTAGCTATCACGGTTCTTGAGATACAGCCTGGTGACAGACAGACAGACAGACGGACGGACGGACGGACGGACGGACAGCGAAGCCTTAGTAATAGGGTCCCGTTTTTACCCGTTGGGTACGGAACCATAAAAAACATAAATAGCCAAAAAAAAGTTACCTCACTGGCGGCAGCCGAAAACATTGAAGATCTATTGTTTTGCTGTTTTGGTAAATAAATAATTTTGTATTTGTATTTGACGTCACATTTTAATATTTGTACTAATTGTTGTATGGAAATTCAAGTAAATTGCTGTTTCGGCCGCGAAATACTGCGTTTAGTTCTATAGTTGTCATACAAGTTTGTTTCTATAAAAGCGTAAGGATTCTATTGGTAGCTTTAAATTTACTTTTGGACAATAAAAAAACATATTTTTTCTAAACTTGAAAGTTCCATATCTTTTTATGATTTTAATTATATTGTGTAATTTATACTCAATGGGGAATGGATGAAAATTTTAGAAACGCCTGATTATTTTTTTGGTGATAGGAATAACCTTCCTTAGCACCAGAAAAAAGTTTCAAATTTTTCAGCTGCGACAATTATTTTTGAAAAATATAAACAGTTTCCTCATTTACGTTTTGGGTCAAGAACGGTAAATAGACACTTTCCTTGATCTGTCTCATATTACAAAAAACTATCTTAAATATCTGTGGTAAACTGACACTGGTAATGACCAATATAGCTTATGCAAGTGTCAATATCATTGCCAGTGTCAGTTTACCACACATATTTAATACATTTTTTTTGTAATATGAGACCGATCAAGGAAGGTGCCGTAACTGACCCAAAACGTAAGTGAGGAAACTGTTTATATTTTTCAAAAAAAATTGACGCAGCTGAAAAATCTGTAACTTTTTTCTGGTGCTAAGGAAGGTTATTCCTATCACCAAAAAAATAATCAGGCATTTCTAAAATTTTCATCCATTCCCAATTACATTTATTTGATGGTTTACTATACCTTTAGCAACACTGCGTTATCAATTTCATCATTTGTTTATGTAACGTTTTTAGGGTGAATCAGTGACCTGTACAGTCAAAAGCAAAAGTAAGTTATCACTTTTGTACCTTATTCCATTGCGATAAGGTGAAAAAATGATAACCTACTTTTTCTGTTGACTATACAAGGTGTTTAGGCATACAACTTAACAAGATTTTTTTAAATTCTGAAATCGGATATACAGGTGCAATATAGGATGTTTACATGTACAGGGGTCTAAATGACATATAAAGGTGTTCCACCACCAGGTTCGTCTTCTGCACGAACCTCTTGTCGCAGCGGTCGGTATAGTGATATTGTGGTGTGTTACATTTTGGTGCCGAGACCATGATTGTGTCATAAACAGTTTTCAGATCATTTTTATATGTTGAGTATATAAATAATGTGTACAGGATGTTTCAGTGACATATGTAGGGTGATTTAGGGACCTATACAGGGTGTTTGTGTAACGTATTTAGGGTATTTAGGCATATACGCTTGAAGCATCCTGTATACAGTGTTACGGTGACAAATATAGGGTGTCTCAGTGACCTATACAGTCCGTTTAGGAGAAATATACAGGGTTTTAAATTGTCATTTATAGAACTTTTTTGACAAAGTTGTTATTTGACTCACAAACATGTGTCTCCGGCGGTTGTTAAAGAAGGCGAAGTGCTTCCCGCAGAGCGGGCACTCGTAGCTGGGCCGCGTGGCGCTGTGCACCCTCATGTGGAACACCAGGTTCGTCTTCTGCGTGAAGCTCTTGTCGCAGCGGTCGCACTTGAACCGCTTCTCTCCTGTGTGGACCCACATGTGGTCCTTTAGGAGGGCCATACTCTGGAAACGGTCATACAACGGTGAATCAACTTTTTCTTCTTGTTATTCTAGTTCTATAAGGGTATGCTCTAAGGGTAAAACCCATGTTTGGCGCATCTCTGGTAATCATCATCATCATATCAGCCGAAAGACGTCCACTGCTGGACATAGGCCTCCCCACAAGGTGGGCTGATGACCTGGTAAAGGTCACGGGAGTCCGCTGGATGCGGGCGGCGCAGGAGCGATCATTGTGGCACTCTTTGGGGGAGGTCTAAACACCAATATACACACATACATTTCTAAATAAATACAATACCAGCCAAAGATTTATAGGATGCCAAATAGTAAGACCAAAGTGGGAATCAAGCAGAAGTTTATCAGTCGAATCCTTAGAGCATACATAACTGGAGTAGCCTTTCAGTAACTTACCCCTCTGTAAAAAAACCTTGCACAATGTGCAAAAAATCATACTAAGACAATTTCACGATATATCACAAAATCGCCTCGCAAGAGAACACTGATCATAAAAATGCCCGCATGTTGCTGTAAGCACTTGATATTATAAACGTTCAACCACTTCAAGCTTTCAATATACAATTGAGTTTCAATATCCTATTAAGATGCTCCCCCCCGCCCCCGCACAATTCGGCAGACATTTTTGTACGCAAATACGACATAAGGCTACTCCAGTTATGTATGCTCTAAGGTCAAGTCGTATTCAGTCAAGGAATTTAAGGCAGCTATGATAACGGGGAAAAAGGAGGACGGTGGGACCTTGAGTCTGTACCTGGAATATACGTCCGCACTGCTCGCACATGCAGGGCGTCTTCATGGCGGGGTACTTGGTCCGGTTCTTGTCCGGGTGCGCCCGGCGGAAGTGCTGCGCGTACAGCCGCAAGTCCCGCAATTGGATGCCGCACTGTTCGTGCAAAATAAGACATAACGGTTGGGGATTCTAATTTCATTATTACTCCAAAAGAAACAAGGCAAAAAATTATGCCTAATTTATTTATTTACTAATGTAAAGTGTTAGTTACTTAATATTAAATATTAAAATTTGTTGTGAATTTGAACTGAAGGGCTGGCCTATATTTTGCTCAAAGAGTGAGCATTGCCATCGAGCGTGGCAATGTAGTCCAGGCAATGAACTGACAACTTGTATGGATAAAATGACAGATTTGGAAATAATTTATAATAGCTAATTTTTTTAATGTAACGGATATATTATCAATTAAATAGTTACCTAGAGGCAAAATCCAACAAAAAATCAGACATCAAAAAAATCAATATTTAATTAGCTCCTAAAAAGTCCGGATAAATATTTAAATTTTTTTAAATGTTTATTTAGGTTCATTTACATTTGCTTTAAAATATTCAATATAAATAAAATAAAAAAGACAATGAATGTTTAATTTAAATCTATATAATTACTTCCGGGTGGAAAGTTTGTTGGATTCTTGAATAAAGCATCTTAGAATAATGTTTTAGAATGAAATAAAAAAAAAACGCTATTATAAATTAATGTTTTTCGAAACCGTATTTTGCCTGGAGTAATGCTGCCAGCCTTCTGGGCACACTACCCTCTGACTGCGATTTGGGCCAATTTTTTTATCTTTAAGTTTTAATTTATAGTCTTTTTTTGTCTTTGTAGATTAAGTTGTTGTTTTATTGTTTGTTAGAATAAAAGTAATTTAATTCTTCTTTAATATTTTTTTTACTTAAATATATTTTCACCTCACTAGCTCGAAAATCTTTTTTTTTATTCTTTAAAAACAGGTAGCAAAACTGCATTTTATCCACAAGAGTGCAAGGAATATTTGAAATCCGAACATGTTATTATGTAGTTACTTTTTAAACATAACCTGTAAAGGCCAGTCCCGTCAATACAATTTTCGCCCACTTGATTTAATTCAGGTGGTGTAGACATTTTTTTTTCTTTGACTATTTAGATATTTTTTTTTGACTTGTTTTTCACTTTTTTTTAATTTTTTAAAATTCAACTTTTTTGACTTTTTAATTTTTTTTTACTACTTACCGTTGTTTTTCTTATGTAGTGTTTTCCTAGTTTTAATAAGTAGTAAGTAATAATTTATTTGCAGAAAAAGGGTAAATTTACATGCCTTAGAGTAAATATACAATTGGATTTTTCAGCTGTTGTTAACAGCATGCAAATACATCTTTACCACAAAAATATGTAAAATCTAATATGTTTAAACCAAAATAAACTATTTTTCATTTTCATTTTTTTTTTTCATTTTCAATATGCTCTTTATGGTGGTTATTAATTATGTTCACATTTACAACAAATTTTAATATTTAATATTAAGTAACTAACACTTTACATTGTAATATTAATAACATTATATTATAACAAGACTTCAAATATTTGTTCAAACTAAAAACTAAAGATCACAATATAACATTTAGTGATCCAGATATTCTCTGATGTTATAGAAACACTGATTAAGGAGCCAAGTTCTTAGAGTTTGTTTAAACTTTTTGCCCTCAGGGGATTTTATTTCGATCGGCAACTTATTATAAATCATAATAATACTCATGTTATATGCATTTCTTTTATACATGTCAGTTACACATCGTGGTTGGAACATCTTTATATTGTTTCCTTGGATTATACCTTATGTATACCTGTTCTCGTGTGTGTATGTATGTTTACCTGTTCGCAGGCGACGGGCCCCGCGGTGTGCGCGCCGTCTCCCTCTCTCGCGTGTATGTGTGTATGTATACCTGTTCTCGTGTGTGTATGTATGTTTACCTGTTCGCAGGCGACGGGCCCCGCGGTGTGCGCGCCGTCTCCCTCTCTCGCGTGTACGTGTGTATGTATACCTGTTCGCGTGTGTGTGTGTATGTTTACCTGTTTGCAGGCGACGGGCCCCGCGGTGTGCGCGCCGTCTCCCTCTCTCGCGTGTACGTGTGTATGTATACCTGTTCGCGTGTGTGTGTGTATGTATACCTGTTCTCGTGAGTGTATGTATGTTTACCTGTTCGCAGGCGACGGGCCCCGCAGTGTGCGCGCCGTCTCCCTCTCTCGCGTGTACGTGTGTATGTATACCTGTTCGCGCGTGTGTGTGTATGTATACCTGCTCTCGTGTGTGTATGTATGTTTACCTGTTCGCAGGCGACGGGCCCCGCGGTGTGCGCGCCGTCTCCCTCTCTCGCGTGTACGTGTGTATGTATACCTGTTCGCGCGTGTGTGTATAGGTATACCTGCTCTCGTGTGTGTATGTATGTTTACCTGTTCGCAGGCGACGGGCCACGCGGTGTGTACGCCGTCTCCCTCTCTCGCGTGTATGTGTGTATGTATACCTGTTCTCGTGTGTGTATGTATGTTTACCTGTTCGCAGGCGACGGGCTCCGTGGTGTGCGCGCCGTCTCCCTCTCTCGCGTGTACGTGTGTATGTATACCTGCTCTCGTGTGTGTATGTATGTTTACCTGTTCGCAGGCGACGGGCCCCGCGGTGTGCGCGCCGTCTCCCTCTCTCGCGTGTACGTGTGTATGTATACCTGCTCTCGTGTGTGTATGTATGTTTACCTGTTCGCAGGCGACGGGCCCCGCGGTGTGCGCGCCGTCTCCCTCTCTCGCGTGTACGTGTGTATGTATACCTGTTCTCGTGTGTGTATGTATGTTTACCTGTTCGCAGGCGACGCGCCCCGCGGTGTGCGCGCCGTCTCCCTCTCTCGCGTGTACGTGTGTATGTATACCTGTTCGCGTGTGTGTGTGTATGTATACCTGCTCTCGTGTGTGTATGTATGTTTACCTGTTCGCAGGCGACGGGCCCCGCGATGTGCGCGCCGTCTCCCTCTCTCGCGTGTATGTGTGTATGTATACCTGTTCTCGTGTGTGTATGTATGTTTACCTGTTCGCAGGCGACGGGCCCCGCGGTGTGCGCGCCGTCTCCCTCTCTCGCGTGTATGTGTGTATGTATACCTGTTCTCGTGTGTGTATGTATGTTTACCTGTTCGCAGGCGACGGGCCCCGTGGTGTGCGCGCCGTCTCCCTCTCTCGCGTGTATGTGTGTATGTATACCTGTTCTCGTGTGTGTATGTATGTTTACCTGTTCGCAGGCGACGGGCCCCGCGGTGTGCGCGCCGTCTCCCTCTCTCGCGTGTACGTGTGTATGCATACCTGCTCTCGTGTGTGTATGTATGTTTACCTGTTCGCAGGCGACGGGCCCCGCGGTGTGCGCGCCGTCTCCCTCTCTCGCGTGTACGTGTGTATGCATACCTGCTCTCGTGTGTGTATGTATGTTTACCTGTTCGCAGGCGACGGGCCCCGCGATGTGCGCGCCGTCTCCCTCTCTCGCGTGTATGTGTGTATGTATACCTGTTCTCGTGTGTGTATGTATGTTTACCTGTTCGCAGGCGACGGGCCCCGCGATGTGCGCGCCGTCTCCCTCTCTCGCGTGTATGTGTGTATGTATACCTGTTCTCGTGTGTGTATGTATGTTTACCTGTTCGCAGGCGACGGGCCCCGCGATGTGCGCGCCGTCTCCCTCTCTCGCGTGTATGTGTGTATGTATACCTGTTCTCGTGTGTGTATGTATGTTTACCTGTTCGCAGGCGACGGGCCCCGCGGTGTGCGCGCCGTCTCCCTCTCTCGCGTGTATGACGGGCCGCCGTTCCACCTTCCGCACAACTCTTCCGTTTTTCTCCGCGTTTATGCTTTGAGAGTCGTTGCGGATACGGTTTCTGCACATAAAGTACAGGAGCATTACTAACTATTTCGACTCGATAGGCTCGTCTCCTAAGATTTTTTTACGATGCCATTCGAACCAGTTCTTGGAGAGGAACAAATGTTTGTATGGGAGCAACTACAATTAAAGAACAAATTTCACAAAAATTCACAAAAATTATAGTCAATGACAAATTGACATAAAAGTGTGACGACACAGTTTGCTATTTGTAGTAATCATTGTCAGGAAAAATCAAGTAAATGCTGTTTCAGTCGCGAAATACTGCGTTAAGGTCCATAGTTGTCATACAATTTTGTTTCTATAAAATGTTTTTTCTAAACTTTCAAGGTCCATATATTTTTATGATTTTAATTATATATTTTTAATGTATACTTTATTACAATAATTTGGTGGTTTACTCTTCATGTGACGACCGAATAGCCTAGTGGTTAAACACCTGACTATGAAGCTTGAGGTCCCGGCTTCGATCCCCGGTCGGGGCAGATATTTGTATGATAAATCCAAATGTTTGTTCTCGAGTCTTGGATGTTTAATATCTATTTAAGTATGTATTTATCCATATAAGTATGTTTATCCGTTGTCCAGTACCCATAGTGCAGGCTTTGCCTAGTTTGGGACTAGATCAATTGGTGTGAATTGTCCCACTATATTTATTTATTTAGCAACACCCCTATTGTACTCACGGGTCGCTGTCGCTGCTGTGTCGCGACGACAGCTTGAGGTGTCGCGCGTGCGCCTCTTCGGACACGAACCGAACCTCGCACGTCTCGCAGTAGGGACCTTCTAGTTCCACCTGGAACAGTGAAAGTGGGACATTGTGAGAGTAGGACATAGTGAAGCATGGGGGTATGGGCATTGTGAGGATGGTCACTGTGAGTACGGTCTTTGAGCGTGTGGTCAATCTGAGGATGGTCATTGTGAGAGAGAGCGACACTTTGAGTAAGTGCATAGCGGCAGTAGGACATTGTGAGAGAGGGTCATTGTAAGTACGGGCGTTCTGAGAGTGGAGCATTGTGAGTTTGGACATTATAAGTATGAGCCTTGTGAGAACCAAACGGTCATTGTGAGTTTGACAAATTGAATACGGTTATTGTGAATATAGGTATATTCATTTTATAGTATTGGATTGGTTATGATATTATTAAAGTCATCATCATCATCATCATCATATCAGCCGAAAGACGTCCACTGCTGGCACATAGGCCTCCCCTAAAGAGTGCCAAAGTGACCGGTCCGGTGATTATTATAGTAATTAAATTAAAAGTAAATGAAGTATTTTAATTTAATTTAATTACTTTATTTCTGGGTACTTTTTTTAGTTTCTGCACGCCGGTTGCTGGTGAAATGTGTCCTGCACGTATTTATCTAGCCGACGCTATAAAATTTTAAATATTGTTGTATGTTGCTATATACACATTTATTTTTACTTATTTAATTATATATTTATACGTATTATATTCACCTGCTTTGCTTTTCGCAATTTAAACTGTGTTTTCGCTGAAATGTCTGTTGCTTCACTTGGTGCTCTTTGTTATTTGTTTTGTACTATATAAATGGATTCACTGAAAATCAGCGTCGTGGCACTTCATGTCTCGACACATGCTGAGTTGACTCCTTTTTGAGACTAACCTCAACAATGTATTACTTTTTTATTTTATTTTTCTCTAGTTTTAAGCAAATTGTAATGTTGTTGTGCTGTCTGTTTCAAATAATTCATCATTCATTCATTCATTCATACGACGATACCGTATACTATACTACTCTTATGTACCACATTTTATGTAGAATAAAGATATTTGTATGTAGGCTTGGTCACAGTGGAGCATTGTGAGTATAGACATTGTATGTATGTGAATATGGTCATTGTGAGTATGGTCTTACAATGACCCACTCTCACAATGCATGGGCATTCCTCCGGAGATTGGGGCATTGTGAGCGTGGGACATTTCGAGTTTGGGCTTTGTGGGAGTGGGATATAGTGAATATGGGCATTGTGAAAGTCGGGTACTGTGAGACTGGGATTTTGTGCACGTGGTGCAGTTTGAGCGAGTGTGAGATAACTTTGGTATTCGGAAACTGACAAAGGTACTGGCACCGTGGTATTTTGAGTGTGCTATTGGCAGAGTGCAAAGCGGGTCGAGGGGGTAGCCTAAACGATCACAGCGCTCGCTACGGCTAAAATTGTCACTTTTGTCGCTGACTTGAGCTGTCAAATCCATATTGCAGTAAATTTTAATATTATTGGCAATAATGTTACTGACTACCATTGTACAAAATTGTGTAATATAGTAAAATAACACAAGATTTCATTAATATTTTTCACAATATTTACTTACTTCTTGTTTGACAGCGGTGACAATATTGTCCATAATGGCCGCCTGTCACGTGGCGCTGTCGTCGCGCTCGGTCCCAATAGGCTTGTGTCCTAATTTTTTTTTACGATGCCATTCGAACCAGTTTTTGGTATGGAACAAATGTTTGTATGGGAGTAAGTACAATTAAAGAACATAAATACCCAAAAAATTGAGTTAAAGACGGACCTCGCTGGCGGTAGCCGAAAACGTTCCATACTGATTAACATTGAATCATGACGTCACAGGGTAATATTTGTACTAGTCGTTATATGGAAAATCAAGTAAATTGCTGTTTCGGTTGCGAAATACTGCGTTTAGGACCATAGTTGTCGTACAATGTTGTTTCTATAAAAGCGTAAGGATTCTATTGGTAGCTTTAAATTTACTTTTGGACAATAAAAAAAATGCATATTTTTTCTAAACTTTCAAGGTCCATATCTTTTTATGATTTTAATTATATTTCGTAATTTATAATTAATTACATTTATTTGATTGTTTACTATCCATTAAGCAACACTGCGTTATCAATTTTAACATGTGGAAACTACCCAATTAACTAATACTGACCGCTTTATCAGCTAATCGATGTTTTTTCTTCTTGTGCACGTCGATGCCCTTCTTGCTGACGAACGTGTACCCGCACAGTTCACACACGAAGTCTGACACGTGCTTTATGCGGATGTGCCCCATGTATGTCGTCAACTTGCTGGAAGTTATTTAGGGTCAGGATTCTGGTGGCAGTTTAGCGCAAGTAATGCAGTGGAGTCGCCATTGTATATTTTTTATTTGAATAAATGATACGATAAATCTATATTACAGTACCGGCCAATAATATATCATATCACCTTTGCGTTTTATTGTATGAACGTGTATAGAGTATAAACAATTTAGGTTTGTTGATAAATCGCATATTTTACTAGTTACATATTTTACATATTTTACATATAACTGCAATGCAATACTGTAAATTACAATGATGATTTTATAATATAACACTTAAATAAGTTTCACTTGTTTGCTAAAATGTTTATGTATTCAAGAGCTTTAACAACTTGCAACTGGAATTAAAGTTTCAAGTTTTTATGAATCAATTTACTTGTATGAAACCAATAAAACTGTTATACATTATTGGTTTATCAATCATTTATTCATTAACTCATTCAATCAAAAAATATACAACAACGACTCCATTGCTCTTTGTTCACCCCAAGTTATCATACACATTACAGTCATTGGAGTCCCAGTACGCTCGGCTCTCTATACAAACGTTTGGCTCTCATTTAAAATATGAAACGTTGTATGTCTACCTTTACATTACACAATGAGACCCGCCTTGTCTAGGTCGGTATGCGTAAGGAGAGAGGCAGCGATATATGCGCGCGCATTTCACGGGCGTACATTCCACGCACCCTTTATCACGCATGCGCATTTTTTTTAAAACATAGACAAACTAATATGACTTCTAATATGTAATCAAAGTTCCGTGTCTTACACGAAGGTATTCGAAATTTGAATTTACTTCACGGATATCGATATCTTAATGAAAATTACGTATAAAATTACCTACGGCCAGAGAGAAGTAATATATTTTTATAAATCTTATTGATATAATGCTGGTCATTACTGGTGCTGTTGAGCCCGTCGATCAGTGCTATGAATAAATTGCTGAAGGTGTGTGTGTGACACGTATGCGGAATCTCACGGGCTCGTCTATAATATTAAAAAAAGTGAGATACTCATCTTTCGAGCTGGTAATAAGACCCTACCTATAGTTGAGCCGGTGACACTCCGTGGTGTTGCCTTGAACAGAGTGTCCAGTTTTAAATACCTGGGACATGTAATTACTGACAAGCTAAAGAACGATGCGGATATTGAAAGGGAACGCAGAGCACTGGCAGTGAGAGCTAATATGTTGATCCGCAGGTTTGCACGCTGTACAGTGGAGGTCAAGAAAACATTGATCACGTCGTATTGCCAATCATTCTACACGTGCAGCCTGTGGATCAATTATACGAAGCGCGCTTACAGTGCTCTGCGTGTCCAGTTCAATAACGGCTTCAGGATGCTGTTGGGGCTACCACGCTTTTGCAGCGCGTCAGGCATGTTTGCGCAAGCACGAATGGACGATTTTCATGCCATAATGAGAAAAAGAATCGCCTCTCAAATGTTTCGCCTGCGAGGTAGCACCAACAGCTTGCTGATAGATATAGCACAGAGATGGGACTGGCCGTTCTTTAGTCACTGGGCGCCTGCTCATTGTCCTGTGTATCAACACCCCAAATAAAGTTTAAACAATAAAAAACTGTGAGACCTAGGTTAAGATGCACTAATACTAGTAACGTAAGTCTGTATATTACTAACAATCTATGGGCAAATTGGCCTGAAATAAATGATTTATTATTATTACTGCCAGTTTCTGAACGCATTTTAGCGGGTTTATGGTATATTGTGTAGATAATGTGTAGATAAAATACCATTAAGTATGAAGAGAGAATACTCACTCGAATTCGCTAGGACAATGTGGGCATTGGTACTTGGTGCCGGCGTGCCACTTTTCGTGTTCGCGTGCAACACCCCTGAAAAATTATACACATTGTAATTTTTTTCATCACACTTGCTCGTAAAGGGCTTCATAACGCGCAGGCATACAGAGCTACAATTGCCTTTATTACGCCTTCGGCGTCGGACTTCTAATAGAGTCTCGTTCGTAAATCATATCTTACCGTACTTGTGGCATAATGTACTACTCAGAGCCCGGATTTTTCACGGCAAAACAAAACACTATCGTAATCTAGCCAGTGATAGAAACATTATTTTATCGATATCGAGTAGTATTAGGTATATAGGTATAAAAATAACATGCCGATATATTTTTACATTATTGACAATTTACAGTGTGCAAAACAAGCTTTTTATATTTTTTAATAAAAAAAACTAGAAGTGTATTTTGCTTCCGAAAACGCCATAAGGTACTTGAGCCAACTAAAAAATCGTGATAATGACTATACCACCTCATTGAAAATAATAGACAATACAGTCAATAATAGACACTCATTACTCCCTAAGACTTTAAATGTCATGTCATTACGTATAAAACATAAATTGCGTCTAGATATTGATAGTGATAAACGAAACTGTTTACTCCCAGAGAATGTTTAAAAAAATCTCTCTTAACTCCTATCACTATTACACAAATAAAATGCCATGTGCTGCTGTGTGTTCTGACGTGGATTACGATGAAGAAATTGCATCTGTTTCTAATATATAATTTCATACAAACTTCACGTCTTTTTTAAATTAAATATTTATTTGGTACTTTTTTTCTTCTACTAAACAATTATCGATATCGATAAAATAATTTTTCTATCACTGGCTAGATTACGATAGTGTTTTGTTTTGCCGTGAAAAATCCGGGCTCTGGTACTATTACAAGCTTTTATTTAACTTGACCTGTTTGTTTGTTAGCGTGGGGCACATCTTGGAACTTAATTTTGAACCAGTTAACCTCAACCGTTTGAGCTGAAGTTTTGGGTATAAGTATAATTTGAAATCTGAGACATTATTTGGTTAGTTGAGTAACGTACTACTGTTACCCCTTGCTCTGCATACATAACTAAGTTACATTTTGGGTATAAGTATAATTTGAAATCTGAGACATTATTTGGTTAGTTGAGTAACGTACTACTGTTACCCCTTGCTCTGCATACATAACTAAGTTACATTTTGGGTATAAGTATAATTTGAAATCTGAGACATTATTTGGTTAGTTGAGTAACGTACTACTGTTACCCCTTGTTCTGCATACATAACTAAGTTACATTTTGGGTATAAGTATAATTTCAAATCTGAGACATTATTTGGTTAGTCGAGTAACGTACTACTGTTACCCCTTGTTCTGCATACATAACTAAGCTACATTTTGGGTATAAGTATAATTTGAAATCTGAGACATTATTTGGTTAGTTGAGTAACGTACTACTGTTACCCCTTGTTCTGCATACATAACTAAGCTACATTTTGGGTATAAGTATAATTTGAAATCTGAGACATTATTTGGTTAGTTGAGTAACGTACTACTGTTACCCCTTGTTCTGCATACATAACTAAGTTACATTTTGGGTATAAGTATAATTTCAAATCTGAGACATTATTTGGTTAGTTGAGTAACGTACTACTGTTACCCCTTGTTCTGCATACATAACTAAGCTACATTTTGGGTATAAGTATAATTTGAAATCTGAGACATTATTTGGTTAGTTGAGTAACGTACTACTGTTACCCCTTGTTCTGCATACATAACTAAGTTACATTACCGGCAAGCCCCTTTCGCGATTTTATTCGCAGTTCGAAAGATTCGACGGAGCCCGCTCCTATTACACGGAACATATAATAAACTACCAGCGAATATTTTGAAATTAGAAAGCGATAAAGAATTTAAGAATGCGTTATATAGATTTTTAGCATCCAAAGTCTATTACTCCGTCCAAGAATATCTTAATGACATAAATTCTTAGTATTAGCAACTTATGCATGCACCCATGACATCCTTATACATTTGCATGTCCTTGTGGCCAAACATGTAGTTCTATTGTATTTATTTTAAACCACCTATTTGTACAGTCAGCATCAGAAGTAGCTAAGCAAAATGACTCTAAATTCAAATCTGTCGTAAAACGGACACTTATTTCAAAAAGCATATTATAAGATAAACAACTACATCATGGATAGGGATATTTGGCAGCGATAAAATCCTGCACTAGAATCTATCGCAAAATAAATAGACTTTCTACTGTAGCAAAGTAATTTTAAAATTTTATAATACTCTGATACTGAAATGATATATTGTATACTGTTGAAAAAATGACACCTCGCCAAGTTTTTTACGCCGGTTCTTCTCGAGGCAGAGGTTTTATTTCCGAACCGGTGGTAGTTTATCGACATTCATAGGTGCATGTAATATGCCTAAATTGAAGAATAAATCACTTTGACTTTGAATAACACCCTCAAAATGACCTACACATCCTTATACCCTTGACATTAGAGTCCGTGTATAGATAATTTTGAGCACTAGGACCGCTTAGCGACTTCTGCTGCTGACTGTACCTACCATGTTTAAGCAAATAAATTACTGAGTACTGATTATTTCTGGGCGGTTTGTCCTTCGAGCATCTGAAGCGAATTTACGAGTGCTGGTTATGTGCGGGATATAATATCTAAGGCACTGTTACATTCTCACCTGTTTCTCGTGACAAACGGACACCCCTTACAGCTGAATTTCTCCGTGTGCTGTGCTGTCAGATGCTTCCGGAGCGCGCGGGCACTCTTTAGACGGCTCTTGCATATGAAACACTCGTACGCTCCGGATTGCTGAACAAAAAGATAAGTAGTCGAACATTGTGAAACTGCGAATTGTGAGTGTGGAACAGGGTGAGACTGGAACATTGTAAAACTGTGACTTGTGATAGTGGAACACTGTGAAACGGTGACTTGTGAGAGTGGAACATTGTGAAACTGCCATTTGTGAGAGTGGAACATTGTCCAACGCCCTCTTGTGGAAGGAGAACATTGTGAAAGTGCGAATTGTGAGTGGTACGTTGTGAAACGGTGACTTGTGAATGTGGAGCATTGTGAAACTGTGACTTGTGAATGTGGAGCATTGTCCAACGCGGACTTGTGGAAGAAGAACGTGGCTTATAGTTGGTGCTCCCTTGAGGCAGTAGTACTCACCTCGCTGTGCCTCACGACATGCGCGTCATACCGGTCCCTCACGAGGAACCCCCGGTAGCAGACGCTGCACTTGTAAGGCGCGCTCTTATAGTTGGTGCTCCCTTGAGACAGTAGTACTCACCTCGCTGTGCCTCACAACATGCGCGTCATACCGGTCCCTCACGAGGAACCCCCGGTAGCACACGCTGCACTTGTAAGGTGCGCTCTTATAGTTGGTGCTCCCTTGAGGCAGTAGTACTCACCTCACTGTGCCTCACAACATGCACGTCATACCGGTCCCTCACGAGGAACCCCCGGTAGCAATCGCTGCACTTGTAAGGCGCGCTCTTATAGTTGGTGCTCCCTTGAGGCAGTAGTACTCACCTCGCTGTGCCTCACAACATGCGCGTCATAACGGTCCCTCACGAGGAACCCCCGGTAGCAGACGCTGCACTTGTAAGGCGCGCTCTTATAGTTGGTGCTCCCTTGAGGCAGTAGTACTCACCTCGCTGTGCCTCACAACATGCGCGTCATAACGGTCCCTCACGAGGAACCCCCGGTAGCAGACGCTGCACTTGTAAGGCGCGCTCTTATAGTTGGTGCTCCCTTGAGGCAGTAGTACTCACCTCGCTGTGCCTCACAACATGCGCGTCATAACGGTCCCTCACGAGGAACCCCCGGTAGCAGACGCTGCACTTGTAAGGCGCGCTCTTATAGTTGGTGCTCCCTTGAGGCAGTAGTACTCACCTCGCTGTGCCTCACAACATGCGCGTCATAACGGTCCCTCACGAGGAACCCCCGGTAGCAGACGCTGCACTTGTAAGGCGCGCTCTTATAGTTGGTGCTCCGTTGAGGCAGTAGTACTCACCTCGCTGTGCCTCACAACATGCGCGTCATAACGGTCCCTCACGAGGAACCCCCGGTAGCAGACGCTGCACTTGTAAGGCGCGCTCTTATAGTTGGTGCTCCGTTGAGGCAGTAGTACTCACCTCGCTGTGCCTCACAACATGCGCGTCATACCGGTCCCTCACGAGGAACCCCCGGTAGCAGACGCTGCACTTGTAAGGCGCGCTCTTATAGTTGGTGCTCTCTTGAGACAGTAGTACTCACCTCGCTGTGCCTCACGACATGCGCGTCATACCGGTCCCTCACGAGGAACCCCCGGTAGCAGACGCTGCACTTGTAAGGCGCGCTCTTATAGTTGGTGCCCCCTTGAGGCAGTAGTACTCACCTCGCTGTGCCTCACGACATGCGCGTCATACCGGTCCCTCACGAGGAACCCCCGGTAGCAGACGCTGCACTTGTAAGGCGCGCTCTTATAGTTGGTGCCCCCTTGAGGCAGTAGTACTCACCTCGCTGTGCCTCACGACATGCGCGTCATACCGGTCCCTCACGAGGAACCCCCGGTAGCAGACGCTGCACTTGTAAGGCGCGCTCTTATAGTTGGTGCTCCCTTGAGGCAGTAGTACTCACCTCGCTGTGCCTCACAACATGCGCGTCATACCGGTCCCTCACGAGGAACCCCCGGTAGCAGACGCTGCACTTGTAAGGTGCGCTCTTATAGTTGGTGCTCCCTTGAGGCAGTAGTACTCACCTCGCTGTGCCTCACAACATGCGCGTCATACCGGTCCCTCACGAGGAACCCCCGGTAGCAGACGCTGCACTTGTAAGGCGCGCTCTTATAGTTGGTG
Organism: Epinotia nisella; assembly: GCA_932294315.1. NCBI lineage: Eukaryota > Metazoa > Arthropoda > Insecta > Lepidoptera > Tortricidae > Epinotia > Epinotia nisella. The sequence continues at coordinate 8,424,342 of OW028698.1, read as the reverse complement.
CTCTCTTGAGACAGTAGTACTCACCTCGCTGTGCCTCACAACATGCGCGTCATACCGGTCCCTCACGAGGAACCCCCGGTAGCAGACGCTGCACTTGTAAGGCGCGCTCTTATAGTTGGTGCTCTCTTGCCGCTTCTGTATCTCCGCTATCTGCTCGTCGTAGCTCAGCGTGGTGATGGTGAACAGGGATTCGTCGAGGCCGTCTGTGGTTTTGCGTCGTTTGACGTCGGAGTTTTTGTACCTGTAGGGTATAGGGTGTTGCTTAAAAACCGATAATTATTAGCCTATTATATTGGTCTAATACGAGAAAAAAATATTATAATATGGACTGCTAGGCAGGCAAAATGAAAAAAAAATGAAGTATTTCACGTGTAACGGCCGTTGCACGAAAACAGATAATGAGGTTAATATGGCGGACGACTGGCAGTCCCTTCTATTGCTGACGGGATAGGTAGTCAAAATAGGTACTTTTATGTTTCTTTTTACAGACTAGAATTTATTCTTTAAATAATTCGTGATAATGGCCGTGAATTGGAAAACAGTACTACATGTAAACATCAATCGCGAGAATTGAGCAGCGAAGCATAATTATGATAGAACTTCACATACAGGTAAGTTCGTTTAATCATTAATTATATTGGTCTAATACGTGAAAAAAATAACGTCTGTTTTTTTTATATTTTTGGATAAGATTTAGGAGTCACTACCGAATTTTGAAATTCTTTAAGGTTTGCATTTCGCCATAGTAAGTTTTTTTAAATATTTCACATTTTACTTTTTTAATGAGCTACATTTGATGATAGAAAATGATAAATCTTGAAAACAAAAAAAAAAACACTAAACAGTCAGTAATTCAAAAACAATATATTGTGCTAAATATGCTAAAAAGGGACGCTGGTGGGTCGTTCTTCTTTTCGACCGACAATAGCCTGTCCTTCGTCTTATTACGGCATCTCATTTGAGTAATGATTTTACGGTTTTATAATGTTCGAAAATGAACTTCCATATCATTTTATTAATTAGTATTATTTAATATTTTAGTTTCTCTAACTAGCATTTTTTTAAACGTATTTTTATCGTTGAAGTCCGTGACAGAGTGGTAAACCAAAATGTAGTCCTCACTGAAAGAGTCCACTTTGTCACATATTTATTTTAAAAACCAACCGTAAACAAATATGTATATTGGCCGGAAAGGAAACTTTAATTAGTGTTAATGAAGAAACCAATGCATTTTTTTAAATTACACTTCAAAATCACAATTTTCGATAGTTCAAAAACCAAAAAAAAAGGAAAACCTCGGTTCATTGTCGGTAAAAAAGAAGAACGACCCTGGTGATGTTTTTAAGACTAAAATTGAATAATAGGAATAAAGCATAAAAAGGTACGTGAATACATTTCCCTTACTGCACATTAAGTATACTTAAATGTTAAAAACACCTACTTATCCATAGTGGTCATCGGGCTATCCTCCTCCTCCTTTTTCTTAACCACCTTCTCTTTCTTCTTCACTTTAACCTTCTTCACTTTCCGCTTCTTCACATACACTTCACTTAACACTTTATCGTCACTGTCCTCATTCGCTTCATTACACTCCGTAGCATCGTTGCCACAATTATCATTACCGTAGCCAGCATCATTACCGAAGCCCTCGTTCTCATTACCATCGTCATGGTTAAAATTGTCGTCGTAGTTATCGAATTCTTGGTAAAACAGTTCTGTGTTGTTCTTTTCGTCTTTTATTATTTCTACTTCGACTATAGGCGGTACTTTTTCGTCCAAGTCTTCTGCGTCCTTGACTTCGGACTTGATTGTTATCTTGTCCTCGTTGATGTGTGTGTGGTAGTCGTTTGGGTCGTAGTGTTTGTATGTTAAATGGGATCTTAGGCGGTTTTGACGGCGGTTTATCGAGCGTATGTCGCGTATTGTGATCTGTAACATTAATAAAACGCTCTTCATAAAATGCTATTAGAAGTTCATTCAAGTACAGAAGTTAATATTATTTATAATTATTCTGGCCCCTATTTCACCAACTTGACAATTGTCACCTGACAACGACAATTCTCCGTAGATTGCTGGTTCCACAAGTAACCTAACGACCACCTTAGGTTTAAGATCATTTAATCTCATAAAGAATTGTACAATTCACTTACATGAGATAAACACATTATTAAAAACAAAAAATTGTTATGAGCGTACAAAGATACTAAACTTAACTTCTAGAACAAGCAATGTATAGCGAATTGTCAGTGTCAGGTGACAATTGTCAAGTTGGTGAAATAGGGCCCTGGTAGTCGCGTCCGGGCCGTGAGAGCTCTTGTATCCCTGCGACTCACGTTACTCACGTATGGACTAGCATGGGGTAACCCGGTGAGGAGGTCATGCGTTCTAAGCACTTTGCCCTTGAAGCGGGCGGCCGTTAACAGACGGTGGCAGCATTCCCAACATAGACGTTGTGGTAGCTTGTCTTCCTCGCTTATCTGGAATTAAATAAATATTCTAGACCATTTCACGTTTTGTCGGCCATTCTCCAGATTTGTGTCTGTGTCTAATTGCCACGACTCCATATAAAATGTTTGTAAATGGTCGTGGTAATTAGACGCAACAGCAAACACAAAATTTGAGAATAGCCGTTGTATGGATTGGCGAAGACTAGCATAGGTCCGAAATGGTGGGACGACCTTGATACGTTTGCAAGGACTGGCACAGGACCGAGACGAGTGGCGGAAAAAGAGTATTTGCCCAGCAGTCGGACACAATACAGGTTATTAAAAAGTTTTAACCAACTTCAAATCAGTACACAAATCGCTTGAAGTGTACTTGTAAAAAGTTCCCTCGATTTCTGTAGGATCCTATCATCAGATCCAAAAAAGGGTTTTCCGAGCTAGTGAGGTGAAAAGAATTTTCCCAATCGGTCCCGGCGTCTTAAAACCATACATTAAGTCTCCTACGAATTGAGAACCTCCCCCTTTTTGGAAGTCGGTTAAAAAACGTACCGCCATGCCGCTGACTTCAGTGAACGCCTGCTCCAGCTTGTGGTCTCGAATGTTGTACATTCTGCTGTCGGTAGCCAGGCATATTCTGCACACCTGCCAATCAACAAATGTTTTAGTAAGCGAACTAAAAAAAAAATATAGAAGGTGAACTCCCTACAAATTTCTAACCTAACACGTGCCCAAAACCCGATATGCGCATGTGCGAATTAAACGGTTGCTTGGATTCCTTTTGGATGTGATTAGAATTAGAAATTCTAATCAGATGATCACACTTGTATGTGTCTATATTTTGCGATAGTTAGACTAGAATTGGGAGTCTGGAAATCTGTAGAACTGGAAATCTGTAGAATTGGGAATCCGTAGAATTGGGAATCTGTAGGATTGGAAATCTGTAGAATGGGAAATGTGTAATAGAAATCTGTAGAATTGGGAACAAACCCCCGCATAATGGCAATGTGCATCCATTCTGTGGGGCCACTATTGCGCGCTAGTCAGACTTGTATGGTTTTTTCGTTCGCTGGTTTTAGTAAAGAATGGGTCACTTTAGAAACTCTCACGTATTTGTAGCTAGCAGCGAAAGATCGGATCGCGGAATCTCCATCTCACCTATGCCACACAGCCGCTATCACAATCTCCCCAGAGTCGTGGCAGAGACCAGAGACAGGTAGGGAACAGCAAAATGTCATATCTCTCATAAAGCTTGTTCACGAAAAAAAGTAGTTCAAACCGCAATTAGATAGCCAACTGGATATTCTTTTGAGAATGAGAATGAGAATGAGATATTTATTGATAAAATTATAAATAATTTTACATGTCACTCATTTTACATGGGATTATATTAATTATAGTTTATAAGTAGGTTAGTTTCATTTTATATTAATTTTAGTATACATTGGTCAGTTCTTTAAATTAAACTAAGTTAGTAATTTTAATTTAATAAAATTACTACAACTCTTATTTCATTATATTTAACATTTTTAACATTCGAATTACAAATTGTTTTAGTCATCAGTCTTCCTTAACATAAATTCATTTATATCGTAACATGCTAGGTCAATTAACATTTTTTTGAGTTTATTAGCGAATATAGCGTCACTTTCGGTGTTAATGACATCATTCGGAAGAGTGTTGTAGATCTTTACACCAATGACACTGAGTGACTTTCGAGCCTTCGCCAGTCGGCGGCGCGGGACGAGCAAGAGGTGTTGGCCGCGCGTGTTCCGGCCGTGGCACTGCCCACGGCTCATATATAACCCTAGATTTGAACGCACATATTTGCAGGCTGTCAGAATATAGACGCAAGGCAATGTCAGAATTTTTTGTTCTTTGAATAATGACTGTGCTGGATAATCATAGGGTTTATTTGAGATTATCCTAAGAGCACGTTTCTGTAATTTGAATAGCCTATTGCTGTCCGCTGCAGTGCCCCATAGCTCGACACCTTGAGTTAGAAGCGAGTGAAAGTACCCGTAGTAGGCTGTTCTCAGGTTTTGAGGTGTCAGAGATGGTGCAAGCCTTGAAAGGGCAAAGCACGCCGATGATAGCTTGTTAGCAACCGCATCAATATGGGGCGCCCAGGTAAGACCTGAGTCTATAGTGAAACCTAGATATTTTACATGCTCGACCTGTGGGAGGTTAATGTTGTCTACTATAATTTCAAACGGACTTTCATTGATTTTCCGCATTTGAAAATGCATAATATTAGTTTTATCAATATTCAGCAGCATGCCATTAGACGAGAACCACTCGGCAATCTGATGTATTACCCTATTTGCTTTGATTTTTAAATTGTTAAGATCATCGGCGTCCACAATTATACACGTGTCATCAGCAAACATAACATATTATTTTTATGTGTAGGAATCTAAAATCCATTATTATTATTCAGGTAGCGGCTATTGTATCACTGCGACCATTGCTGATCTATTGTGATCGCCACTTACTACAATTCTTGGTCAAGTCCTGCGAACTCGAAGAATTGCAGGATTTTGTTGAACTCATGAAACTTGATCTCCTCCGGACACATGAAGTGTTTGCCCAGAATGGAGTTACGGCTGCGCATAAGACAAGGGCAATCGGTTAGGATGTGTGTAGGCGTCTCCTCTGCTTCAAGGCAGAGTCTGTACTGCCTTGTGTCACACAGCCCCAACACTTGCATGTGCTTGTTTAGGCAACAATGCCCTGTAAGCACCCTTACCAGCATGCGTAGACGGTTCCTGCTTAGCGCCAAGGCGTTAGTGGACGCCTTTTTGCTAAAGGCTCTAATGAGCGCTTTGGAATGTTTCAGTCCTGGGATAGCTCTCCAGGCTTGGAATGGTCTTGTAGAAACAATATGTCTTTAGAGTGAGCTTGGTCAGACTTTTGGGGACCCCACAAAACGGTTCAGGTCCACAGTGTGTCCCCTTTGTCCCCGCTCGTGCAAGCTCGTCGGCCTTCTCGTTTCCCTCGATACCTACATGCATGGATCTAAAATCCATACATTTTTCCCTTAAAAGTTGTGAAATCCTACATAATAGATACTTACTCTCAAAGCAGCTGGTGCATCCAAATCATGAGCCAAGTCCTGAAATATAATTGTATTTTTTTAACACATCTCCTCTAAAATATTTGTACAAAATTCACTATTTTAAAATGATTTTTTTATTCAATTGTTACATACAAGCAGTGAAATTTTAATTGTGTTTTATAGTTTCATATGTTTATAAAACACAAAGTGCAATATATACATTTAAAAAACCGGACAAGTGCGAGTCGGACTCGCCCACCGAGGGTTCCGTACAAAATTACAAATGTATAGTTTTCAGATTTTTCCCCTGTACCTGTAGTATAAGACGATATTATTTGCCAAATTTCATAGTTATAGGTCAACATGAGAGTGTCGAAATTATATACGTTTTTTGCGGCATAAATGGCCGTATCTTTTTTTTACGTTAGCTTTGAAGTTTGATTTGTTCACAGCTTCAAGGAACTGTAGATCCAAGTAAATATATGGTTTTAATTTCAACTCCATAGCACCACGCGTTCCCGAGATAAAGGGTCTTGACAGACAGACAGACGGACAACAAAGTGATCCTATAAGGGTTCCATTTTTTTCCTTTTGAGGTGTGGAACCCTAAAAATGAGTGCTTTGCAGAAGGGATTGCAGTTTATAGGACTCAGAGCCCCAGCACTTCTGTATATGTATTAATAACTAGTGTTACGTTGAGGAGCATATAGTACCAACCTGTGCAGACACTGGCATTGACCCATTCTTGATCTTCCTCAGCCCGCACCGGGTTTCATAGAAGTCCTCGTTCCGGAAATGCTCGGAGCATATTGTGCTGCGGTCCTTCGGCTCCCATTCAGACATGCCCAGTGCTTCCATCCATGCTGTCCGGAGATTCGGCTCTTTTGGGAACCTGAAAAACAGTGAAAAGTTTGTTTTGTAACGTCTACTTATGAAAATCATTAATTTCAAATTAAAAAGTCGCCGATTCTAATCCTGCTCCAACCAAAAAGTTTTAAATTTAATATGAAATTACTTATTAATGTAGATTCTAATCCTGCTCCAACTAATAAGTTATGAAGATTCTAATCCTGATCCAAACAAAAAGTTTTAAATTTAATATAAAATTCATTTTTAATGTAGATTCTAATCCTGCTCCAACCAAAAAGTTTTAAAGATTCTAATCCTGCTCCAACCAAAAAGTTTTAAATTTAATATGAATTTCATTATTAATATCGGGTTGGAAGATGATTGACTTAAGTAATGGACTGTATCTTATTTTCTTTCTTCATAGGTTTCTAGAATACTTTTCAACACAACGAATCTGGGGTGTAAGTGGCGTCGAACTACTGGGAGTTTTGTCGCAGGTTTGCTAAAACCTAGCCTAGCTGAGATGAGTCCAGCAAGAAACTCAGCTAGGCCCGACTTGGGTTGCGCGCTCCTTGTTAAACATGTCTATATTTATGTACCTCGCTTCTGGAGCCCTGCATCGACTCCCCCTCAAGACTCTTTATTAATTTTAAATAAACTCTTATTGCTATTATCTTACTAGATATTAAAACCTATTTCCTAGTAGAATCTGCCTAGAAAACAGGAGGAACAGCGAGTTTAGAGCTGATTTTCCCATTTTTGGCTCCCCAGACATCAATATCTATATTACTAGCTTCTGCCCGCGACTTCGTCTGTATGGAACTCGTTTATATTGTAGCTCTATACAAACTTTCGCCCCCCATTTCAACCCCTTAGAGGATGATTCCCGGGATGAAAAGTATTATATATGTTAATCCACTATATGTATACCAAAATTCATATTAATCCGTTCAGCCGTTTTTGCGTGATTGAGTAACAAACATCCAAACTTTCGCATTTATAATATTAGTAGGATTAGTAGGATCTAGTATTACATCTTTTCCTGTTTAAATAAATTTTCCTTTTTTTTCATGTTCTCTAAGCAGATATCATCATACTTTTTTCTTTGCGCCTTTTATAAATCTTTGTTGGTTAGCTAATAGATAATGCCATTTGGCATTAACTCAATTGCCCGCTGTAATTTGTTTAGAGACAGTTAACCATACAGTAGGTGTGCAATAGTTTAAATAAATAAATAATATATACAGATTTGGTTAACATTAAAAGCCTGGTTGAAGTGTCATAAGTATGTGAAAAAATAAGTTTGGTCTGTTATAGTTAAGCTTGGTCACCAGTAAGTAGTTTTAATACTTATTAAATTAGATTTGTAAACCTATCTTATTAGTTTGTGAGATCTGTCATAAATCTGTCTTCATAGTTCTAAATGAGTATGATACATTTTTGACAACAATCATCTGATATTCATTAAAATCCAACAAGAAATGCTGTAACTAGAGAGAAAGCTTGGAAAAGTCAAGAAAAGTAAATGGTATTAAGCTTTTTACATTATTGTTTGCAGAAACTACTCGTTTTCATATAATGGAAATAAGTGTATCATATAATAAATCTTATAGAACGATATAATCCAATTAAACCTGCTTAGCAATATGTATAAACAAGTTGAAATAATAGTAATACATACATGTGAAACGTAATCCCATGGCTTTTGGTTGTTCGTTTTGTGTCGTTGATACAATTTGGAACACTGCACCGCATTTTCTTGAGGTTTTTCACTTATGTTAACATAAATAATCAGATAGAGATCGAAATCATTGTGATCTTGTAAATACAACACATATAGTCCAATAAGACATTATAAGGATGACTGAAACAGCGTTTAATTGAATATGATGCTTAATTTCATTCTACGGCATATGCAATATCCTTGTTGTTTTCAATGTTTTTAGTTTTTACAAGGATTTATTTAGATTTTAGAACTAAATAAACTAAACGTCAAAGTTGGCCTTGAAGCATTCGCCATTTTCTTTGTATTTTTTTTTCAAGACTCGCGGCACTCGCGCTACGGGGCTTTATTCAATCAAAGAAAAATGTAGCAAAAACCGGTTTATCGATTAGTTGCAAAACAAGGAGCGCTTCACTATTGTACAGCTTTGGTTGTATCTCTTTCTTTTGTACATAATTCTACGCAAGAGAGACGAGGGCGGAGAATGTTTATATACTTCTACATAATATTATACTACTAAAATTGGAAACGTATTTCTAAACGGATCTCTCGTTCTGATGTATACGTTTGAGAAAGAGCTACAAAAGCATAATCCTTCCTTTCTTAAATTTGGTAGAGTTGTATCAAAAGCTCCTGTCAATTGTCAATGCTATTGGTATTTCCGATTTTGTTTAATTTATTTAATTTTAAATACAAAATGTAGTATAATAGTTTGATTTTATTAACTTAGTGTCAGTTATATATGTGTATGTGCCGTTTATTAAATAAATTCATACAGTCTTGTGTGAAAAAATGGATAATTGTTCATTCGTACAACGATTCATGTAAATAATTGCGCATTTTACCAATATTTACTATGCGGTGTTGCGTTCCCGGCTGCAAAAATGACTCGAGACATATTTCGAAGTCCCAGGGAATCACATTTCATGTGTAAGTGCCATATTTCAAGTGTTTCATGGACATTTCAATAGCTACAATCCATACACATTCTTTACTAAAGTATTTCACTAATTAGATTACTAATTACTACTGTGCTAGCAAAGTTTGAATGAAAGTTACAAAAATAACATTAGGGCCTCATTCTACAAAGCTATGCATGTGTATAAGTCATCCACATCGACCAAAATTGAATTTTAGGCAAAATATCATAGTACATATTTTGCTTTTTATCATTCTTTACCAATTGAAATCTCTGTAGCCGATCAGTAAAGTGCGTGTTGTAGTTGTAGTTATTTTATGTTTAATTTAGTACTTTTTTTCTATTTCATTGTTTAAATTGCTCATTTTCCTTCTAGCTTCCCGACCGAATCTACTCTTCGGGCCTCCTGGCTCCAGGCTCTCGGCAAAGAGTCCTGGGAGCCGAAGGAGCGTAGTGCTGTCTGCTCCGAGCACTTTCTTTGTGAAGACTTGTACGAGACAAAGAGTGGGTTACGAAAAGTGAGGGCCGGAGCTGTGCCAATTATTCTGCAGGATGTGAACGGATGTCGTTTGGGAGCTGGTTTGAAGGTAATGAAGGTTTTACCAAATGTATTATAAAAAGAATCAAAAAATTTGATGTGGGAAGGCTGCTGGATCAATAGCCTTAAGCTCCAACCTTTGGGTCTGAATGAACGCGACAAATAAATGTCAGGCCGCCTGTTTCCATATTTTTTTTTTTTTATTTAGAAGACAAACAGTCACATAAACAAATATATAACAAGCATAAAGACCTGGAGGTTAATTAATGTATGATAATTATGTTAATAAAACAACCTAATCATGAGACATAACAGACAAAAACGTTAAAAGTAAAATATTTATACCCGTCCACAATGCAGTATCAGTGATTGATACAAGCACATGTAAATTTAATGTAGGCACTTAATAGTGTTTTTCAAAAAAAGTGTACATGAACTTTTTTTTCAGAATTCGTTTTTTTTGGGTTTTCTTACTCAGTATCGATCCTCATAAGAAAAAAATTGTTCAAATATTCCATGTTAGTAGGTACAGAATCTACATAAGAAAAAAATACGAACAAACACGACAAGGTGTCCCGTGATTGGTCGCGGCCTCATCCTATTTGGCCCTACCGATGCCCACTTCGACCCAGTACTTAATTATGGGGCAGTCAAGGCTCTCCGACAATACCCTGAGGAGGCCATTCCCGCTGCCACGCACTCGCCTGAGTTGTGATCCAACACGCTTGCGGCTGATTGCGAAAAAGTCTTCAGTTCGCGATCGCAAACATGTTTGACGCACTACTGTGCTTCGTGCTACAGTGCTTATTGTTATATTGGACTCTCGGTGCGTTGCATGTCCTCTGTGTAAAACTTACCCACAGACTGCAGGTGTAGAACGTCTGACAGTATAGGCTTTGAAAAGTGTCAATTTGACTTGATCATTACACCTTGCAAATCTGCGGGCAAGCATGTTGCCATACACCGCCATCGCCCTTCTAAAAGCTTGTCCCAGGGGCGGTTCACTCTTTAATTTGGTCGCGCTGCACAAAAACATGCCGGCCGGCCGCCTTTAGGCGGTCTATCAGTGGTTGCCGCGCGCTGTTACGGGACGCACGCGTTCGCGCTTTGCATTGCATCGTCATTCGCCTCGTAAAATAAATATGCCTGAAAAAAGGCTATAAGATACTGTATCGAAGCGGGTTGTAAAAATAACGACACAAATACGGAACATTTGTTTTTCTCGCTACCGGTCGGAGAAGGCAAATTACACAGCTTTTGTGTAGTTGGGTGATCCTATGTAAATAAAGAATAATCGTAATATCGTTAGTAAAATACACTATTATATTATACTAACGTACCTATAATATAAATATAATAGGTCGAGCTGGCGGTAACCCTAGCTCTAAGGCTCCGTCTCCGAAAGAGCGCGTTGCATCCGAGCCGATGTTGACACGATTTTTGTTTTACAAAAACGTGCAATCCGAGCGATATATGGCTTGAAAAGCCGTGACTCCCTAAGAGAATTATTTAAAACTATTGGGATTAAGACCGTGCCAAGTCAATATATTTATGAAAATATTATGTATGTAAGGAAGAATCAAGAATTATTTCGTAAAGGATGTGACATTCATAAGATAAATACTAGGAATAAATTCAAATTGGTAGCAGTAAGTACTAGGTTAAGTAAAGTTCAAAAGTCATTTGTGGGGCTCTGTACACGCTACTACAACAAGTTACCAGATCATGTTTTAGACATGTCTGAAAATAAATTTAAGTCCTCTGTAAAGACATCTTTGAAAAATAGAGCTTATTACAGATTGGACGAATATTTACCAGATAAGGAGATATGGACAAATGTCAATGACATTACTTAATTAAGTTACCCGTTATATAAAACTATTGTTATGTAAAAACTTGACATTCAAAAAGTGTTCGCCATGAATTTATTTTGAATAAATGAAATTGAATTGAATTGAATTGAATTGCATGCGATAGAAAGAAATGGCCACATTTAGGCACGTTTGGCGTACCTAAACAGGGAATTTGTTAACAGAGAACCTTCTGTACGTAGTACTATTACTTATCCTGTGCTTGTACAGTCACGGACTTTAATTGTTTAGCCATTTAGAGCGCACTTTATACTGGACACTTCATACATCATATATAGAAAACCAAAATTAATTGACACCTAAATGGCTCAACAACTTAAGTCCCTGACCGTACCAAAAATGAAGTTTTCGACAGAACCTCATATTGTTTTTTTTATTGGCAGGCGTGTCGAATATGCCTGGCAGTGGACGGCAGTCTCCTCTCCATCACGCACCGGCTCGAGGAGGCCTACCATCATCTCACTGGGATTGCGGTAAACATGTTATATATTTAACCTTCCACTTAGCACTTTGACCTCTGCCGAAGAGTCCCGAGGACAGTCGAATCTCCATACAAACGTTGTTTGGCTCTCATTTAGGGTTCCGTACCTCAAAAGGAAAAAAACGGAACCCTTATAGGATCACTCGTGCGTCTGTCCGTCCGTCATACACACCGTCCAAGTTACGAGAGGCACGCACACTGAGGCGCCTTTGAGCACGGTCAGTCGCACGGCGCGTGAGCGCGTACGAATTAGAGCCAAATAGGCGCCGTGCGTGCCTCAACCCGAGGCTGCTCTAATTCGTACGCACCTTTAGAAAAGTGATCTACAATCTACATGCAAATTTTAACAATACATACTTCTTTATTTATACGTCGCCCTCTTCTGGTGGCACTGTGAACCAACTAGCTAATTAGCTCGTTACAACAACGATCGATCGATTTACCTACCAAGCCATCTAGGATTCGGGTTCATCCCTAATCACCTAGATGGCGCTTGTTCTACGTTTGAACAGATATAAAACCTAATAAACTTTGGTCATCATCATCATCATATCAGCCGAAAGACGTCCACTGCTGGACATAGGCCTCCCCCAAAGAGTGCCAAATTGAGCGGCCTTGCGCCACCCGCATCCAGCGGACTCCCGCGGCCTTTACATATTTCTATATTTTATCATTAACAATACATATTTCTATATTTATAACTGCGCCCTCTTCTGGTGGAACTGTGAACCAACTAGCTACTTAGCTCGTTACAACAACGATCGATCGATTTACCTACCAAGCGATTTAGAATTCGGGTTCATCCCGAATCACCTAGAGATGGCGCCTGTTCTACGTTTGAACAGATATAAAACCTAATAAACATTGATCATCATCATATCAGCCGAAAGACGTCCACTGCTGGACATAGGCCTCCCCAAAGAGTGCCAAATTGAGCGGTCCTGTGCCACCCGCATCCAGCGGACTCCCGCGACCTTTACCAGGTTCAGCCCACCTTGTGATAATTGATATAAAATTCAATTTCCAGTGCAAAGAGAAGCTGCCCCAACAATTGTGCGTGGAATGCGCCCAACGTCTGTTAAACAGCAGTAAACTCAGGAGCAAGAGTCTGAGAGCGCACTCCATCATGATGGAGATCGTCAGGAGACAGGATAGCGTGAGTTTTTATATTTATTACCCCACTGCCTCAAAAGAAGGGTTGTGTTTTTCGAGCGTAGTTATCCTATATTACTATTAAACGAGCAATTTGTATATACCTACCTATCATATATTATATTTTATTTATTTCAATTTCAAGACAACTACGTGGTCCACTGGTGTTAGTTAATCTTAGTCTAGGTTAGTATTTATTTTGGGATTTGGTGCGGTCGGTAAGTATTTTTGTCAGGGGACAATCAAACTTACCAGCTATCATATTCAGGATGCTGTTGCTACTCCCGCGGATTCTATTCAAGAGAGAGGCAGATTTTTTCCGCCACACAGCATCAAAGCCGTCTGTACGCGCCTCGGCAAACATAGATATGTATATCAATTATATATATTTGCAATCACGTACTCGGAAACGGCTCTAACGATTTCGATGTAATTTGGGATATAGGGGTTTACGGGGGCGAGAAATCGATCTAGCTGGGTAACTAGTCTTAGCTTTAGTCATTTATCGTTAGGAATAATCTGTGAAGTTTCGAATAAAATAGTCGATCTAATCTTGTTTCCCCATACAAACTTTGGACCCCCATTTCACCACCTTAGAGGGTGAATTTTGAAAAATCCTTTCTTAGTGCACCCTACCTACCTTCCTTATAAGGTAAACCTGGCATTACTTATAAGGCACCTACGTGCAAAATTTGGAATCTCTAGAACCAGCGGTTTGGGCTGTGCGTTGATATGTCATGCAGCCGGCGTTCATCGATTTATACTCCAGGCAAAATACGGTTTCGAAAAACATTAATATATAATAGCGTTTTTTTGTTTATTTCATTTTAAAACATTATTCTGAGATGTTTTAATCCAACAAACGTTCCACCTGGAAGTAATTATATAGATTTAAATTAAGCATTCACCTTTTTTTTTTGATTTATATTGAATATTCTAAAGCAAATGTAAATTAACCAAAATAAAGATTAAAACATTTATTAATATTTATTCCGACTATTCAGGAGCTAATTAAGTTTTTTTTTTTATCTCATTTTTTGTTGGATTTTGCCTCTAGATAATAATTTAATTGATAATATATCCGTTACATTAAAAAAATCTGCTATTATAAATTATTTTCAAATTTGAAATTTTTTCCATACAAGTTGTCAGTTCATTGCCTGGACTATAAGACGTTATCACGTCAAATATTACCGATTCAGTTTTTTGAAATAAATATTATTACACAATATACATTAGAAGTAAAGAATACATTGTATAAAAGACCGGGTCGCATGCCGGACCGGGCCGCTCACAAATCCACTAGTTATAATGTTATTCCTTATGAGGGTGTTACAGTGCATACTCCAATCCACCAATGGTACCGGCTGAAAATCAGCACTGTAGGTGTCTGACACCTCGGCATAATGCTGAGCCAGTGTCCGATTCACTGCCGCAGAGACACACTTTGTTTCATGTTTTATATGTTTCTCTTGTTTATTTTATTGTTTAATATTTGTGTCCTGTGTGTTTGTGAATAAATGTATCTTTCTTTCTTTCTTTAAATAAATAAATATAAATATTTTGCGGACAATCTTACACAAATCGACCTAGTCCCAAACTAAGCAAAGCTTGTACTATGGGTACTAGACGACGATAAAAATACTTATATAGACTTACTAAATACTTTTTAACCCCCGACGCAAAGAGAGGGGTGTTATAAGTTTCATGTGTCTGTGTATCTGTGTATATGTCTGTGGTATCGTAGCTCCCAAACGGTTCTCTTCTCCGTTTTTGAGATATTGAATTTTGAAATGAAAAAATTTAAATTTAAATATATACGTTAAATTTAAATAATCACAATTACTTACCAGTGGCGCTAGCGTACACTGTAATGCCATCTTAAGTATGTAGTATTGTGTAGTGATAGATACTACTGATGTACCGACGGAAAGTTTCCTGAATTGCGAAATATTTCTGCAATTTAATATAGGAAATTTTCGGAAATTTTTCTAATTTTCATATGGGAATTGAAACTTTCCATTTCCAAAATGGAAATTTCCTTTATATCTTGTGAAACTTTCTAGAAATTTCCGAGAACTTTTCCAACTTTTTGGATTTTGCACACCCGTAAGTGATACTAATATTTTCTTCCAGCTAACCCTACAAACCCTAGCCACAATAAACAGAGACAATAATAGACTATCCTCTGCCCTAGTGCCTAAACATCACGAACCTAACTACTTCAACCTTACCTTAGACCACGATACGATAGACCAAGAACTACCAATCTACGAGGTCAATATCGCAGATGAAATCGTGATCAAAAAGGAAACCAGTGATGTCTTCAATGAAGTTAATGATGCCGATGAGAATCATGCGGATACTGACAATGATGTTGATTTTGTGGTGGATAGGGAATATTCAACTGATGACAGTTTGCCACTAGAAGCTAGGAGGAGAAAAAAGGTGAGGAAGAAGAAGATAGAGAAGAAAGAAGTTATTAAAAAGGTACGTAAATCCTACTAATATTCTGACGACCGAATAGCCTAGTGGTTAGAGCACCTGACTATGAAGCTTGAGGTTCCGGGTTCGATTCCCGGTCGGGGCAGATATTTGTATGATGAATACGAATGTTTGTTCTCGAGACTTGGATGTTTAATATCTATTTAAGTATGTATTTATCTATATAAGTATGTTTACCCGTTGTCTAGTACCCATAGTACAGGCTTTGCCTAGTTTGGGACTAGATCAATGGGTGTGAATTGTCCCACGATTTTTATATTTATTTATATTCTAAACGTGAAAATTTAGATAGATGGATGTTTGTTTCACTTAATCTCAAAAACTACTGGACGAATTTATATGAAACTTTCCAGTTATGTACCTTATATATCAGAATAGGACATAGGCTATAATTTATGTCAAATTACATCCGTTTTAGGGACGAAAAAGGGGATGAAACTTTGTATGGAGACCAAATATTTCGCTCGTTGCCTTCATCAAGCGCTGGGTCTCAAAATGTATGGGAGAACTAAAATCCGACTCGCACTTGACCAAAATTCTAATTTATATTATTTAATAGGCTATAATCGCGGGATTTTTTTTCGCGGACGAAGTCGCGGGCAGAAGCTTATAAAATATCTTTATTTCAGAACATTGCATTCCATACAAATTACATTACAGTTACATTCAAATTAAAATAATTTAAAACAAAATAATATATAAGAATACTATCTATCACTTGCGTATTTGCTCTATGTATGCTGTTTTGTATGCATGTATATGTATTACTTTATTTGAAGCTTGCGGTCCCGGGTTCGATCCCCGGTCGGGGCAGATATTTGTATGATGAATACGAATGTTTGTTCTCGAGTCTTGGATGTTTAATATCTATTTAAGTATGTATTTATCTATACATATAAGTATGTTTATCCGTTGTCTAGTACCCATAGTACAGGCTTTGGCTAGTTTGGGACTAGATCAATTAACAACATTTCATTTTTCTGACTCCTTAATTTTGTTTAGGCATTTAATAGTAATTGAAAAGTTAGGAGACACGTATTTTTTCTATTCATTTTATTTTAAGGTAAACCCCCTTAATTTGGGTATTTTAAACTACCATTTTCGAAAAGGGCATAAGTACATTTAAATGATGAATAAGATTAGTTACTGTGGTCAATTTATTGAATAAAAAGTAAATAGCATGCGGTGTCTGTGACAGTGACATTTGACATTGACAATGACAAGATGAATAACTGTCAATGTCACAACATTTTTTTTTCTTACAGGATACATAAGCACAGCTATGGAAAATCCGCATTCAGCCTTTAAATGGCTTCTTCAAAGTAATTTACAGTTTTCTCAAGAACTAGCGAATATAAAAATCCATTATTTTTTTATATTTACTCAGCAAGCCCAAATCTCTAAATGGTTTTTAGTTTGAGCCGCTATGAAAAAATAAAATGTCAATTGGTGTGAATGGACTTATTTTTTTATTTATCACTAGCTGGTCCTACAGTACCGGTCAAAAGTTTAAGTTCACCCTTCCCTTTGTTTTTGGTACAAATTTGTACTTTTGTGCGATAATGTTTTGCAGTTCAGATGTCGAAAATTGTTTCCAACTGATTCGTTATTGTTTACGGAGATGTGTTTGATTAGTCAGACACAATTTACGTAGATTTCTAAACAACCAATTCCCTAAAAACCAACATTGTATCTGATCATTGTACGTTTTAAGTGGCAAGCCCATATATGGCCCAGCCTTTGCCGTCATTCCTATAAGATTTTAGGGAATGCGTTGTTGAGAAATGTACGTGAATTGTGTCTGACTAATTAAACAAATCTCTGGAAACAATAACGGATCAGTTGGAAACAAATTTCGGCTTCAGAACTGCAAAAAAATATTGTCCAAAAGTACTCATTTGTACCTAAAACAAAGAGTGAATTTAAACTTTTGACCGGTACTGTAGCTACGTCCGCGTATTGCAAATAACGTAGGCAAACCCACGGAGTAAACTATTGCTTATGTCCATTCAGAAAGAAAATGATGATGATGATAAATAATAAATTAACCTATATTCTGTAAACTGTAAAATAAGCCGTATACCTACTCTAAATAAGTACTTTCAAATTAGCTAATATAAATTAGATCAGTAGCTAAGAACTCCCCATCGGCAAACAAACCTACTCAAGGTTTTGCCAAGATGGGCATTGTATTGAATTATAATCATGTATTTTCTTTTTGTCCTAATCAATAAATAAAAAAATGAGGACAATTTTTATAAAACTGTCGTTGGAATGGGAATCTTCTACCTTGGCCGGTAGAGTTGTTTTTTGAATGGACTACTTTGATGCGATTCGGCCAACTCAAGATCATATTGTAAACCTAACTGGTGCGAAAGAGAAACAACTCACCATATTTTATCTACACACATACTATAAACCCGCTAAAATGCGTTCAGAAACTGGCAGTAATGACCAGCATTATATCAATAAGATTTGTAAAATAAATTAGTTGTCTCTAGCCGTAGGTAATTTTGTACGTATTTTCATTAAGATATTGATATTGATAAAGTAATGACTTTCAAATTTCCAAGAGTGGCCCAGAGGTCAGAGCACATGACCAACTCGATTTTATTTTGGACATCTAGTTGGTCACGATTTGAAATCTAGCCGGCCATGGCGGTGCAATGGCGGTTATTCTAATGGCTCCCGAACGCATCATTGAGGATTTATGATATGTGTGTAGATAAAGTAGTTTATCTACGCACATATCATTAGTGCTCTAAAATGCGTTCAGAAACCGTCGGTAATGACCAGCATTATTACAACCAATTTTACTATGACAACTTTCTTGTCTGTGGTAGTAGGTAAAATATGTACTGTAATGTTATTAAAGTACAGATTATCGGTATCGTTATGAGTTTAAATTTGGAACAGCTGTCAAAACTCAAGTGGGTATCTATTCTAGTGTCTCTAGATATTTAAACAGTTATCGATACAAAACGTCAATTCAGTATGTTTTAATATAAACCGCATGACATTTGATCTCGAGTGACATGAGAATAGGGACTTCATTCGTTTGTCTATGATTTAAAAAAAATATTCGTCTTGTCAAACAAGATACTAAATTCAATTCAAAATAAAGAAATCATAAATATAAACATGCCATCAAGCTCTGCAACTTCAAACCAAGACCATCCCGCTACAATACAACCAGGACCATTAAATATATCCCATTGTTCCAATGTAAATGTGAATTATAATGTTATAATGTTCTATTTTACTTTTATTGCATTATTTAAATATCTATAGTCTATAGATATTGTACAGGTAGCACTATTAGCAATGCAGGTCATTTCCCTACGGCTTCTGAACCCATCATAGAGCGCTTATGATATGTGTTTAGATAAAGTAGTGTATGCAACTGTACATAATTAGGCCTTAAAACACTCGTGTGATCCTATTATGAAACTCGCTTACGCTCGTTTCATAAAACCACACTCGTATTTTAAGGCCTCTCATTATGTATCAGTAGCATAAACTACTAGTATGCAACTGTACATAATTAGGCCTTAAAGCACTCGTGATTTAAGGCCTCTCATTATGTACAGTCACATAAACTACTGTTATACCTACAGGTGCGAAAGAGACAAGTAAAGGACCCAACGCAGCCGAAGATCGACCGGCGACGGAAACCGTTCTTAAACGACGAATTGAATGAAACTCTCTTCACCATCACTGACTTGACCGAAGCGGAGCAGTTGCAGGAGATACAGAAGCGACAGGAGACTTCCAACTACAAGTACGTGACAGGAACCTCGTAATACCTTTTACAGTACACATGGTGTTACTTTTCCGCACTAGTGCGGAAATGAGCACTTTCCGTGCATATGTTGAAACTTTAAAGAGCCATATGTACTGTAAAACGTTGTACGATACACGTGCGAATAGGTAATTCGGTCGTGTTTTAATTTATCACAACTCGTTGCGAATTTCCTATTTTCTGCACTTGTATCGTAAATAACTATTTTTTTTTGACGGTGTGAAATAGCTTTACGCATACCCCCGTCCCGGGGAAGGCCATTTGGGGTTTATGCGGGACTCCTGTCGCCATCCGAGGAGCATACCCTCTAAAAAACACCGGCGTCACCCGCATTGCCGCTAAGGGGGCGCCATGGGATCGCGAAGATTCCACCACGACGCCCCCCGGCGGTCCTGGCTTATACTCCTGCCAGGACCGCGCCAAAGGAGGGGAAGGTCAGGCCGCTTGAACCTCCCCCCAGACATGTAGAGCCGTCCAATGTGGGTCTCGTAATAGCACCTAGCATATAGGAAACCGTTCTTAAACGACGAATTGAATGGAACTCTATTCACCATCACTGACTTGACTCAAGCGGAGCAGTTGCAGGAGATACAGAAGCGACAGGAGACTTGGAAGTCTCCTGTAAGGACCCCTACAAGTAAGTAACATGCAAGTGTCGGGGCTGAGTGACACAAGGCAGTGCAGACTCTGCCTTGAAGCCTAACCGATTGCCCTTGTCTTATGCGCAGCCGTAACTCCATCTTATCTTATCTTATCTAGTTGAGGGCCCTTTCGGATACACTTCGACCCATTGGGATCTTTTGTGCATTTGCCCTCCCCTTTATAGCTACTCCCAAGCTCGCTCCATCATTTCCACAAAGCGGATGATGCAGCTCAGTGGGAGCACCCTGAATTCCTTTGGTTGCGGGTAGCCGTTACCAAAGAGATTCATTCTTTGTCTGGCAAGGGCATGACATTCACACAGTAAGTGTTCCATAGTCTCATCCTCCTCGGCACACATTCTACAATCTGTACTGTTTGATAGTCCCATCTTGGCCAAGAGATCCTTGACGCCGTAGTGACCTGTGAACACCCCAGATATAATCCTGAGTTGCTTTCTGCTGGATTTCCAGAGTTTTTTGGTCCAGCCCGAGTCCACTCCTTCTATGAAGAGCTTTGAGTGCCTTAAACCCGCCTCATTCCTCCACTCGTGCTGGTGTTTACTTTTGGCGTAGGCTTTAAAGGCCGATATTATGGTTCCCTGTGAGAGTCCCACAAACGTAACTCCATTCTGGGCAAACACCTCATGTGCCCGGAGGAGATCAAGTTTCTTGAGTTCAACAAAATCGTGCAATTCTTCGAGTTCGCAGGACTTGACCAAGAATTGTAGTAAGTGGCGATCACAATAGATCAGCAATGGTCGCAGTGATACAATAGCCACTACCTGAATAATAATAATAAGTAACATTGACACAGTTAAATGTTAACGCACACTTACCGCCCCTTACTGATGTGCCGATGGAAAGTTTCCTAAATTTTTCTACAATTTAACATAGGAAAATTTCGAAATTTTCTCTCATTTTTTACCCTTTGACCCTAAAAATTCATACAGATTTTTGTTTTCAGAAATTCTGTGTTCAAATGCGAAGCCTGCTTCAAAGGGTTTCTCGATGAGGATGCATACAACAGTCATATTGTTAGACACACCGATGTAAGTATCACATATCAGTTCAACAATATAATTTTTTCACACCTTTCATTCGGTAAAGTAAGTTTTGCTCCACGAGGAGAGCTGAAGAAGAATGCTACTTTTCTGTTCAAGCTACTTTTTTTAAATTTATTCATTGGCATGTAGCATTTACGCAATGGACCAATTGAACACAGATCTTGATAAAATAATCAATTAAAAACGAACATATTTCAAGTTTTGAGTTTAACAATGGAAATTTATAAATTTTTCGTAATTATTAAAAAAAAATGTCACAATAAACTAATACGTTTTACTGAAATCAAAACTATCGATGGCTATTATATTTTCCTCATAAGCGGTGTGAAAAATTGTATACGTAACTCAGGAGCAAAATTATTTTCGTCATGGGTCTTAACGCTTGAATCCTTTGTTACGCTCAGGATACAATGTACCGCCCTCGCCGTTAAAAAACCCTTTTTGTTTTTTTTGATGGAGTGGAAATGCACTTACGCATCCTCCCCCCCCCCCCCCCCCAGCCTGGGGAAGCTATTTAGGGGGGTATGTGGGACTCTCACCCTCCGGCCAACTCTATTTAAAGAGGAGGGGGAGGGAGTCTACCCACTAAAACCACTCCGGCGTTTCCGTCTCTGCCGTTAATGGGAGCGCCATGGTATCGCGAGCATGTCACCACGACGCCCCCCGGCGGTCCTGGCTAACATGTGCCAGGACACCCGCGCCAAAGGAGGGGATGGTCAGGAACGCTTGACCATCCCCCCAGACGTGTAAGGCCGTGCTGTGTGTGGTTTTTTTTATATACCTATTCATAAATTACAAAAAGAAATATTGGTCGTGTAAACGGCTTAATGACGCTATTTAATGTTGCTTGTTTAGATATTAGTATAAATAATCTATTTGAGTTACGTTTGTGTGGTTAAGTTGATGACTGAAAATAAGGTACACAATTGACTTGTTGATACGATGCCATTCAAACCAGTTTTTGGAGAGGAACAAATGTTTGTATGGGAGCAACTACAATTAAAGAACATAAATACCCAAGCCGGACCTCGCTGGCGGCAGCCGAAACGATTCATACTAATTGACATAAAAGTATGACGTCACAGATTTCTATTTGTACTAATCGTTGTATGGAAAATCAAGTAAATTGCTGTTTCGGTCGCGAAATACTGCGTTTAAGTCCATAGTTTATACAATTTTCTTTATATAAAAGCGTAAGAATTCTATTGATAACTTTAAATTTACTCTTGGACAATAAAAAAAATGCATATTTTTTTCTAAACTTGAAAGGTTCATTATCTTTTATGATTTTTATTATATTTTGTAATTTATACTTTATTACAATAATTTGATGGTTAACTATCCATTTAGCAACACTAAGTTATTAATTTTAACACGAGGAAACTACCCTATTGACATTTAAAGCTCTGCTAATTATTTTTTAATTGTTTTGTAGCAATGCGGCGAATACGAATGCGGCATATGCAAGACCCACTTCAAACACCCGCACGCTCTACGCAAGCATATAACCGCTCACCACACGCAGCGTTTCAGCTGCAACCAGTGCCCTTACGTCACCACACATAGGTCAGTATGTCACCATCATATTATTATGCAAATATGACACACCCACACGCTCTACGCAAGCATATAACCGCTCACCACACGCAGCGTTTCAGCTGCAACCAGTGCCCTTACGTCACCACACATAGGTCAGTATGTCACCATCATATTATTATGCAAATATGACACACCCACACGCTCTACGCAAGCATATAACCGCTCACCACACGCAGCGTTTCAGCTGCAACCAGTGCCCTTACGTCACCACACATAGGTCAGTATGTCACCATCATATTATTATGCAAATATGACACACCCACACGCTCTACGCAAGCATATAACCGCTCACCACACGCAGCGTTTCAGCTGCAACCAGTGCCCTTACGTCACCACACATAGGTCAGTATGTCACCATCATATTATTATGCAAATATGACACACCCACACGCTCTACGCAAGCATATAACCGCTCACCACACGCAGCGTTTCAGCTGCAACCAGTGCCCTTACGTCACCACGCATAGGTCAGTATGTCACCATCATATTATTATGCAAATTTGACACACCCACACGCTCTACGCAAGCATATAACCGCTCACCACACGCAGCGTTTCAGCTGCAACCAGTGCCCTTACGTCACCACGCATAGGTCAGTACGTTACCATCATATTATTATGCAAAACCCACACACCCACACGCTCTACCCAAGCATATAACCAGTGCCCTTACGTCACCACGTATAAGTCAGTATGTCACCATCATATTATTATGCAAATATGACACACCCACACGCTCTACGCAAGCATATAACCGCTCACCACACGCAGCGTTTCAGCTGCAACCAGTGCCCTTATGTCACCACGCATAGGTCAGTATGTCACCATCATATTATTATGCAAATATGACACACCCACACGCTCTACGCAAGCATATAACCGCGCACCACACGCAGCGTTTCATCTGCAACCAGTGCCCTTACGTCACCACGCATAGGTCAGTATGTCACCATCATATTATTATGCAAATATGACACACCCACACGCTCTACGCAAGCATATAACCGCGCACCACACGCAGCGTTTCATCTGCAACCAGTGCCCTTACGTCACCACGCATAGGTCAGTATGTCACCATCATATTATTATGCAAATATGACACACCCACACGCTCTACGCAAGCATATAACCGCGCACCACACGCAGTGTTTCAGCTGCAACCAGTGCCCTTACGTCACCACGCATAGGTCAGTAAGTCACCATCATATTATTATGCAAATTTGACACACCCACACGCTCTACGCAAGAATATAACCGCTCACCACACGTAGCGTTTCAGCTGCAACCAGTGCCCTTACGTCACCACGCATAGGTCAGTATGTCACCATCATATTATTATGCAAAAGCCACTTGTAATTTATACTTTATTACAATAATTTGATGGTTTACTATCCATTTAGCAACACTAAGTACGTTATCAATTTTAACATGTTCTGGGGCGTTGACGAGATTCAATAGTAGGTTGTGTCTCAAGACTCTCAAGGGAGCATAATGATATATTTACGGCGAGGGCGGTATATTGAATCCTGAGTAAAGCGAAAGATTCTGACGAGTTTGTAGCGAGATTCTAAAGTAGAATCTTGAGCATAACGAGGGATTCAATTGATTACACCAATAATAGCTCACCGCCTCGCAACATCGCACAACTGGTAGATTCTCACCCTAAAATACATGCGTTTTCTGTTTACAGACAGACGGCCCGACTTCACGAGCGATGGCACAAAGGGACCAAATACCACTGTCCGCACTGTCAGGACGAGTTTGTGTGAGTATATTAATTTGCTAGCTTCTGCCCGCGAATTCGTACGCGTATAAAAACACAGAACACAAAATACTATAGAAGGGGCATCAAGCGCGGTTTGTATCGGGAGCGGTGTCGCCTCATCCCCTCCACGTCGCCTGCAACTGTGCGAGCGACTGCACGGCGAGCAGGTGACGTTAGCGCGGAAGCTTTGAGCGAATGCTTGAAGCTCGTGCCACGCCCACATCGCCTTTCTCGAAAACCGGCCAAGTGCGAGTCGGACTCGCGCACCGAGGGTTCCGTACAAACCTGTAGGTATATAAGTAAATTATTAAAAATATTTTTATTATATGATGTAACTAAAAATTTACGGTTTTCGCAATTTTTCATTTATCTGTGCTATAAGAAGTTGCTTCGTACCAAATTTCAAGATTCTGAGTTCACGGGAAGTACCCTGTAGGTTTTGATTCCCTTGCGAGTTTCGAAAATTTGCGGCATTAATGGCTGTATCTTTTGATTGCGTTGGCTTACAGCTCCAAGGGACAGTAGACCTGAGTATTTGATATAAATTTTAGCTCGATACCTCCACGCGTTCCTGAGACAAAGGGTCTTGACAGACGGACGACAAAGTGATCCTATAAGGATCCTATAAGAATTAAAAAATAGATTAAAAAAGACATTTTTGGAAAAATTACATTAATACTTATAGGTAAAAAATACTTGCAGTTAAAAAAATAATTAAACACATAAATAATTGTAAAGTATAGCACTTTAAGTGCAGGGGTTAAGTGTTCAGGCATTGTCATGTTTAGTGTGTAAGTTAGTGTTTAAGATTATATGTAGTTCACATAGCATACATAACATAGTTTTAACGTAGGTACTTAACACTAGTTAAAATGAGCGCGGTCTCGCCAACAAACTGTTATCGCAGTTTGGCGAGTAATATAACATTGGTAATTGTTTTGTACTTTAGATAAATAAATTAAAAAAAAAAAAAAAAGGGTTCCGTTTTTTCCTTTCGAGGTACGGAACCCTAAAAATCATTTATTTTAGTACTTACAGTTGACTCATATACTATCTGTGATTGTTCTCAGCAAGTTCACAACATACATGGGGCACATACGCATCAAGCACCCTTCGGACTTCGTCTGCCAACTCTGTGGGTACTCCTTTGTGAGCGAGAAAGGGATAGAGCTACACAAGAAACTGAAACACAGGCTGGAAGATCCTCAGGTAATGGCAGATCGATGCATTAATCAATACGGGTGTAGACCACAGAACACTAAATACGCATCATCATCATCATCATATCAGCCGAAAGACGTCCACTGCTGGACATAGGCCTCCCCCAGAGAGTTCCAAATTGACCGGTCCTGCGCCACCCGCATCCAGCGGACTCCCGCGACCTTTACAAGGTCATCAGTCCACCTTGTGGGGGGCCTACCCACGCCGCGCCGCGCCGGTACGTGGTCGCCACTCGAGAGCCACTAAATACTATAGAAGGGGTTTCAAGCGTGGTTTGTATCGGGAGCGGTGTCGCCTCATCCCCTCCACGTCGCCTGCAACTGTGTGCGCGACTGCACGCCGAGCAGGTGACGTTGGCGCGGAAGCTAACAGCGCATGCGCAGACTAGTGGCGCGCGTGCCACGCCCACATCGCCTATCTATAGTATTTAGTGTTCTGTGATGTAGACTCATGTTACAATTGATAACATAACGTAGTGTTTAAATGGATAGTAAACCATCAAATTATTGTAATAAAGTATAAATTAAAAAAATATAATTAAAATCATAAAAAGATGAACTTTGAAAGTTTAGAAAAATATGTTTTTTTTTATTGTCCAAGAGTAAATTTAAAGCTACCAATAGAATCCTCACGCTTTTATAGAAACAAAATTATGTGACAACTATGGAGCTAAATGCAGTGTTTCGCGACCGAAACAGCAATTTGCTTGATTTTCCATACAACCGGCAGTACATATTTGTGCAAACTATGATGTCATACTTATATTTCAACTATCTGTTGCCCGCGGCTTCGCTTGATAACGTAGTGTTGCTAAATGGATAGTAAACGATCAAATTATTGTAATAAATTACAAAATATAATTAAAATCATAAAAAGGTGAACTTTGAAAGTTATAAAATATGCATTTTTTATGGTCCAAGAGTAAATTTATATCTACTAATTGAATCCTTACGCTTTTATAGAAACATAATTGTAACCGAAACCGCAATTTACTTGATTTTCCATACAACAAGTAATACAAATAGCAAACTATAACGTCACACTTTTATGTCAATTAGAATGAAGCATTTCGGCTGCCGCCAGCTAAGTCCGTCTTTGACTACATTTTTGGTTTGTCGAGGCCTTTTATATGGTTAAGGAGATGATTATACCACCGAAAATCTAACGGTAAATATTCCGTACATAACGCACCCTTAGAATAAACCGACCGAACTCAAAAAAAAATACAAAATGAGTTAGCAACACGTATCGACTCAAAATTACATACTGCATCAAGATGTGTTGCTAACTCATTTTGTAATTTTTTTTTTTGAGTTCGGTCGTTTCCATTCTAAGGGTGCGATAAGTTCCGAAACTCATTGGTACGAGCCGGGATTCGAACCCACGACCGCCGCATGCCTGAACCACTAGGCCACCGTAGCTTGTGTTTGTGTAAGATTGTCCTCTAATATTTATTTATTTTTCTAGATACCAGATGACGGTCCATTCTGTGAGCTGTGTAACGTGCGCTTTGTATCCAACGAGGCCCTGAGGAGACACATGCACGTGTCGGCCAGACACGCGGGCACCGACAAGTATGTACAGTATATAAATAGTATCATACTTTTTTGTACATATTTTTTTGTATTTTGTGCAATAAAAATTTAAATAAATAAATAAAATAAATACAGTCAGGGATAATAATAAACGTACATAAATATCTGTACAGAGTTTATTGTGAATGTCATTTGCTTGTGTAAGTGATGGTATTTGAAAAAAAATGAAATTATGACAGACTACGAAATGATGATTGGTGAAAAAAGGCTGGAACAAGTAATAGTACATTATTGCCGTGGCCGGGAAGGAGGCAATTGCAGGCTGAGTATTTGTTTAAACGGACGAGCTTGCGAGTCCGTTTAATTATAATACGAAGCCTGCAATTGCCATTCCGGCTGAGGCTAATATAGTGCTTTTCACAAAAATAGGGGAATAATAAACTTTAAATATCGTTGCACAACTTGAAAATATTACTGATTTCCCGCCGTTTTTCTTTTTAAACCGAATCGCAAGTGTATTTTTCCACCGAAAAACGCAAACTATTTGAGACACATAGAAAAACGTCGCGTTTGCAACAGAAAAATACGAGTTGAATTGGCTGAATACGACCTGTGCCGTCTATTATATGCCGGTTTCGACTTTTTAAAAAGTTTGGTACTCGACAAATAAAGGAAGTTATATGTAACATTCCAGGCGGCCTGCAATGTGTTTTATTTTTTTAATTTTGATCTGACCTGAAACTATACACTTTACCTTCCAATATGTAGCGACTTATTTACACTTTGCGGGCCATTTTTGAGAAAAAGAGTTTGTGTATTTGGGGATATTATTCACTGGAGACGAAAAGCATGAGAAAGATATTGAAAGGAGAGTGAATGCAGGGAATCGAGTGAATGGGGCACTGAACGCCTTTATGGGCAGCCAGAAAATATCACAAAAAGCACGCGTGGCTGTGCATAGAGGAGTGTTGGTGCCCACACTTATGTATGGTAGTGGAAGTTGGGTGTGGCAGAAAAGACAACAAATTCGAGTGAATGCAGTAGAAATGAGAGCGTTGAGAAGTATGTGGGGAGTGAAATTGAGTGATAGAGTCAGAAACAGTGTGATAAGAGATAAGTGTGGAATGGATGGAGATATAGTCACGAAAATTGAGAAGGGTATGTTAAGGTGGTTTGGGCATGTAGAGAGGATGGATGAAAGAAGATTAACGAAGAGAGTGTATGTAAAAAGAGTGGAAGGGCTAGTTGGAAGGGGAAGACCTAGGCGAACTTTCTCCGATCAAATTGGAGAAATATTACAAAAAAGGCCAGGTCAAACGTACCCTAAACCGACGAGCATGTATGAGAAATTTTATGAAGGTGAGTGAAGCGAAAGTGGTTTGTCAGGATCGTAGCAAATGGAAATCCGTGATCTCTGCCTACCCCTCTGGGAAAGAGGCGTGATTATATGTATGTATGTATGTCATTTGCTTGAGCTCAACCGCCAGCATAATCTTGAGTTTTTTTTGCATGCTTACTCGAACAGAATATGGTGGACCATAAAACTATTGTACCTACCTACTTAATGTACCCATATTCAGAAATATAAACACTTCAAGTTTCATATAAAAGCGTGTATAGATTTTTTTTACAACCGATATTTAACAGCCAATGTATAATAAACGTCAATGATGACATATGATGACATGAATTGTACTGGGATGACGGCTGTAAAATATTGGATGCAAGGGCATTTTTTTTAAACTATATGTTTGTTTGGGTGGGTTTGAGTTGCAAGAAACTCAATTTTGAAGCAGATATTTTGGGTTTAAATATAGTTTGGATGACAATTCAATATTATGATACCATCGAGGTGATCTGATGATGGAGACAGAAGGTGGCCATGGGAATTCAGGACTTAACCGACGTAACCCCGTTGAGTTTGGGCTCGTTAGAATCGTCTCAACGAGTAGTTGTTGACGGTATACAGAAAAGTACAGTTGGCAATAGAAGCTGGTACAGTCACGGACTTTAATTGTTGGGCCATTTCGAGATCACTTTATACTGGACACTTCATAGCTTCATTCAAAACCAAAATTAGTTGACACCTAAATGGCTTAACAATAGGGAATATGCAACTTTATTTTTTATTACGAAAATCAAAAGTATAATCCACAGGAATATCTACTGTGGCATTAAAACTTTCTTACGATTTTTTTTCTGATGTTATAGGCATTTGAAATCTGCAGCCGGCACCCACCGATAACGCTTTATATTAAAGGGGCATAGACTATGACGTCACAATCCATATTCTCGGCACGTTTACTATGGAGTTGTCATTCTTTTGTAATTATCTCCTTAAAATTTGCGTTTAAGTCTATACTTGTCGTACAAAATATCATTTCTAATTCGATATTCTGTCGATATTTTTTACTGTTATGTAATTTTATCGAAAAATTATAAAAAAAAAAATGTGTGATTTTAACATGAGATTGTACAATACTTTTTAGGGTTCCGTAGCCAAAATGGCAAAAACGGAACCCTTATAGTTTCGTCATGTCCGTCTGTCCGTCTGTCCGTCTGTCCGTCTGTCCGTCTGTCCGTCTGTCCGTCTGTCCGTATGTCACAGGCATTTTACTCAAAAACTGTAAGGTGTATTTGAATAAAATTTTGAGGATAGGTGTATTTTGTTAGCCGCTACAAAGTTTTGTAATTAAAATTACTAAAAAAAATTTTTTTAGGGGTGTCCTCCATACATAAAACTAAAAGTCAAAAAAATTTTTTTCATCGTGAGCCCACTTGTGGCACATGAATCGATAGGCCTTTCAAAATAAATATAAGGTTTCTCGGCAATTTTTTTGATTAAGTGAATACAGTCAGAGATAATCGCCCCGAAAGTCACTAAAATTCTGTCCCCCCCCCTCTATTTTTTGAACGGTGTATTTTAAAAATATGAAAAAATTAATGGACACAGCGCTTATTAAGTTCATTCACCGAAAATTGTTTTGAACAAGATCGGATGAAAGGTTTCCGAGATATTGCTGAAAAACTGCCTTCCTCAGAGAAAAGGACGTAAGTGCCGTAAGATTTCTATGACGATACGACCTTTTTAATAGGCACGGAACCCTTCATTTTGCGTGGTCCGACACGCACTTGGCCGGTTTTTTTATTTTATATGTGTTTCTGTTGTATGATATTTCTACGTATATCCGCATCGATTGAGTGCAATTTATTCAAAATTGAACTCCCATGCATATTCCCTAATAAAGTCCTTGACCGTAGCAAAGAATGAAATTTTTGACAGTGTTTTTTTTAACAAATGACTCCAGAGACGGCAAAGAGCCGAACAAGTCCCCGCGGCCCCGAAAGCCGCGGGAGTCGAACGCGCCGCGCCCGCGGCCTCGCGAGCGCTCGCGCAGCGCGTCCAGCGAGCGCCGCGCCGGGCACGCGAGGCGCGCCGAGGGACCCATACCGTGCGAACAGGTGCGATCATCATCATCATCGTGAACACTCAAATACACACACACACACACTCACACTCACACACACACACACACACACACAAACATACACACACTGGGTTCACGCCACTATGGCGGTGATACCTAAATTGTTGTCTTTGTTTTTATTTTAAGATTATACCTACTCGTACGTAAATGCACTGTTACCCTACTTAAGCAACTGTTTTTTTTATGGAGGAGCGGGTCATCCTGACACAGGTATTTTTTACCTAATAGGAAGACCCAACCCTATATTGTCACACTGTAACCAATCTATGCAATAAATCATTTTCATTTTCATTTTCATTTTTTTTTCATCATCATATCAGCCGAAAGACGATCGCTGCTGGACATAGGCCTCCCCTATAGACTGCCAAATTGACCGGTCCTGCGCCACCCGCAAAGTTCAAAGTATTTATTTGTTAAAACACAGATTATACAGATGTTAAAAAAATGCACCTTAGTATCGCTATGTCTTACCCGAAGGTGTAACAAAATATAGGCTTCAAATAATGTTAAATCTAAGCTTTCATGCGGCGTGCTTTTTTTAATACATAATAACATATTACATGCCTAGTGCGAGTTAAAAAATTATCTTTTATATATGCGTCAATTGAATAGTATGCCTTTTAATAATACTATGCATCAAATTTTCAGCTTTTAAAATGTTTCTTGGCAACTTATTGAAAATTCTTGAAGCCATCCCAAGAACACTTTTTGAGAGCATGGCCGTTTTACATGAAAGGGTGCAGATCTTACCCCGTTGACGCAAACTGTTAAAACTAGGGAAATTATTTTGATTAAATTTAACATAACAAGCAATTTCATAGATATATAAGCATGGCAGAGTCAATATACTTAGTCTAATGAAATGTGGCTTATATGATTCCACATATACACATATGGCGCGAAAACATTTTTTCTGACTCGTATCCAGCGGACTCCCGTGGCCTTTACCAGGTCATCAGTCCACCTTGTGGGGGGCCTGCCCACGCCGCACCTTCCGGTACAGGTAGAATAGTGGTGACAAATACTTGCTGACATTTACTGATGATAGCTTCCGCCCGCGACTTCGCCCGCGTGGAACTCGTTTATATCGTAGCTCCATACAAACTTTCGCCCCCTTAGGGGATGATTCCCGGGATAAAAAGTATTATACACGGTGCCCGTGAGCATTGCGAGAGATTTTAATCACGAATTCCTGAGGCTATAAGGAGTAATAAATGTTATATGAAGTTAGGTCGAAATATGATTTTAAATTTTTTTCTTATTTTCATACACAATAATTGCTTACTAGTAAAAACGTGTCTTTAGGACGAGCTGTCAAAGTAGATGGTTAAGTCTCGCAACGTCGCAATCATAAAGGTGTTTCATACTGGAGATTTCATTACAACATTTTTTACACAAAAATGGAAATATCTCTAAAACCGAACCGAATTTACTCGACGTAAATTAACATTTTTATTTTTTAACTTAAAATATAGTCAGGAATATCCTGTTAAAATCTCTCGCAATACTCACGGGCACCGTGTATACTTCCTCGGGATACAAACTACCTCCACACCAAATTTCGACTTAATCGGTTCAGTGGTCTAAGCGTGAAAAGGTAACAAACAGACAGACAGAGTTACTTTCGCATTCATAATATTAGTATGGATTGTATTAAATCTAGCTTTTGTTTAATGAACGCCTAAATCAAAGGTAACAGACAGACAAACAGAGTTACTTTCGCATTCATAATATTAGTATGGATTGTATTAAATCAAGCTTTTGTTTAATGAGTCAAATTCCAAGTTATTTATTCTTCAATTTAGGTATATTACATGCACCTATGAATGTCTATAAACTACCACCGGTTCGGAAAGGAAACCTCTGCCTCGGGTAGAACCGTCGTTAAAATCTCGGCGAGGTATTTTTTTTTCAAAACAATTATTATATACAAAAAAAACTAATAGCAATGCCTGTGCCCTTCGTCTCTAAAATTAAAAAAAAAAACAAGTGTAAATTTAAAGCTACCAATAAAATCCTTACGCTTTGATAGAAACAACATTGTATGACAACTATGGAAACGCAGTACTTCGCGACCGAAACAGCAATTTACTTGATTTTCCGTACAACGGTTAGTGGGTCGTTCTTCTTTTTTACCGACAATGAACCGAGGTTTTCCTTTTTTTTTGGTTTTTGAACTATCAAAAAATGTGATTTTGATGTGCGATTTTAAAAAAATGCATTGGTTTCTTCATTAACACTAATTAAAGTTTCCTTTCCGGCCAATATACATATTTGTTTACGGTTGGTTTTTAAAAAAAATATGTGACAAAGTGGACTCTTTCAGTGGGGACTACATTTTGGTTTACCACTCTGTCACGGACTTCTACGATAAAAATACGTTTAAAAAAATGCTAGTTAGAGAAACTAAAATATTAAATAATACTAATTAATAAAATAATATGGACGTTCATTTTCGAACATTATAAAACCGTAAAATCATTACTCAAATGAGATGCCGTAGTAAGACGAAGGACAGGCTATTGTCGGTCGAAAAGAAGAACGATCCTAGTACCTACCTAACCCATAGCATTGTGACATGTGTGACGTCGTGTTTTTCAATCAATTAGTATGAAGCGTTTGTGATGCCGCCAGCGAGGTCAATCTTTGTCACAATTTTCTGGGTATTTATGTTCTTTAATTATATTTGCTCCTATACAAACATTTATTCCTCTCCAAAAACTGATTTGATCGTGAAAAAAATCTTAGTCATCATGCCTACTG
Source organism: Epinotia nisella (assembly GCA_932294315.1). Lineage (NCBI taxonomy): Eukaryota > Metazoa > Arthropoda > Insecta > Lepidoptera > Tortricidae > Epinotia > Epinotia nisella. The sequence goes on along the minus strand of OW028698.1, from coordinate 8,390,928 downwards.
TTTTACCGTCACTGCAATTGTCCACAGTGCGGTATGCAGCTAGACGACTCGCGGGCCTACCACGGCCACTTCCGTAGAATGCATCCGGACAAGAATCGAACCAACTACCCCTCCATGAAATCGCCTTGTATGTGCGAAGTCTGCGGGCGCATGTTCCAGGTAAGTCATACGTACTTTTGATGTTGTGTTTGTTTGTCTTTTCTAAGACTCAAAAAACTACTCCCGTGCTGATTCATATCATAAGAAAAGCTTCTATGAATAAGTTGTTCGAATGTATGAAATTGTCGTCATTTTTGTATGTACAATGTACATCCCTCAAAATCACTCATATGACGACATTAACCTAAACACATAAACACCAAAATAAATAAATAAATAAATTTGAAAAATGTATGTTCAAGGCAGGAATTATGGAAATTAAAATGATCATATTTGTTAAAACCCCAGAAGCTCCTGAAAATGAGAAAGTGGGTGACTTTTCCAAAAAAACAACTGGCCACTATTGGGTAATTATGTAATATATGTCTAATTAAGTTCCAAATCATGCTAGGCGTCTGTTTTAAATTAGTTACCCTTCAAATATAAATATTTTGTAGTTAAATAATTCCATCATGTCTATTGTTTCAGAGCTACGCCCTCCTAAAAGACCACACGTGGACCCACACTGGAGAGCGCCCTTTCAAGTGTGACTCGTGCGGAAAATCATTCCGCATGAAGCAGCGGCTGGTCGCGCACCGGCGCGTGCACAGCTCGCAGCGCGCCACGTACGTGTGCAGTGTGTGCGGGAAGCACTTTAGCACGCACAGCAACCGCCAGCGGCACATGTTTGTGAGTATATATAACACCGGATGGACATTGATTTTTAGAGTATGCCTTTCGGTCTAGCTAACGCTCCTCAAAAATGTAACAAATTGCGTTATAGGTACCTGTCAAGGTTCGTAGTTGCCATGTTGCTCACAAATTTGCGTAGATCGCAGCGCGCCACGTACCTGTTTGGTGTGTGCGGGAAGCACTTTAGCACGCACTGTAACCGCCAGCGGCACATATTTGTGAGTTTATCTCTGCATTATGAACACTAAACCGCGTTTGCAACACCGGATGGACATTTTGAATTTTAAAGTATGCCTTTCGGGCTAACAAACGCTTCTCAAATAATGTTATTGTTAAGGTTCATACTGTATGCGTTCATATGATATGCAAATTACTGTTATAAAATCATCATTCTCAAATTGTTATACATTGAGTTAAGCATCGGTTATTGTACATCAGTAAAAGTGGTGGACGTAAAACCGCGTTTGCTTCACCGGATGGGCATTTTAAATTTTAAAGGATGCCTTTCGGTCTAGCAAACGCGCTGACTACGAGAAATGTAACAGCCAATAGGCGGTACATTTCTTGTAGTCGTAACCTGTCAATTTTCATACGTGTCCTCTGGAAATGCACTTGCAATGCGCGAGCAATGTTTAACCTGACCCTCTGAGATTCGTAGGCAGGTCGCTTTACGGACAGTACCTTCAAAGAACTGCTTGTTGCCCTGTTGGGATTATAAATGACTGGCATTTGCTTCAACTCAGTTTCTTTTACAGATCCACACCGGACTAAAACCATTCAAGTGCGAAATGTGCGGGAAATGCTTCAAGCACGCGAGCGAGAAGCGCGCGCACATCACGTATGTGCACCTCAAGAAACCGTGGCCCAAGCGCGCGCGCGGCAAGCGGCGCGACTCCAGGCAGGTCGGTACAGTCACCGTCATATCAGCCGAAACACGTCCACTGCTGGACATAGGCCTCCTCCAGAGAGTGCCTCAATGACCGGTCCTGCGCCACCCGCATCCAGACTCCCGCGAACTTTATCAGGTCATCACTCCTTGTGGGAGCACGCACGCTGCGCCTTCCGGTACGTGGTCTACCCAATAGAATGTGTGAAACAGGCAGGTCTACTACCCAGTAGAATGTGTGAAACAGGCAGATCTACAACGCAGTAGAATGTGTGAAAATGATGAAGACATAACCCGTTAAAGTGCCGCGTGACGTCACATTATGCGAAAAAGTGTACCATAATGTGACGTCACGCGGAACTTTAACGGGCTATATCTTCATCATTTTTTGTTTAATTGACAAACAAAAAAATACGTGTCCAATATTTTTTGATAATCTATGTGTAGTGTAGTGAGGAAACTGTTTATATTTTTCAAAAAAAATTGTCGCAGTTGAAAAATCTGAAACTTTTTTGTGGTGCTAAGGAAGGTTATTCCTATCACCAAAAAAATAATCAGGCATTTCTAAAATTTTCATCCATTCCCAATGTACTTAGATGACAGCAGTCATAGGGATGAAGATTCGCCGCGATACGTATAAGAACTGTGATACTGAAACTTAGGAACCAATTCAAAAGTCTATCTATTTCAGGGAATGCCGCACCCGCAAATGTCAGGAGCCACGAGTGCGAGCGAGATGGACATAGTTCAGCCGCTCTGGCCGTCATGCGATCCGAAGTTAGCCGATATCAACGCGATGATGGACGATAAACCTATGTATTATAACCTCAAAATATAGTACAAACAAGGTGAAATACATGGACCTAAGATACTCGGGACAAGCTATGGTAATAATAATACCAAGTCCGAGCGAGATGGCAGCATACAAATCTCGATAAGTGTGACAGAAAGGGAAATACCATTCGTTGTCCTTGTCGTAGTTCCACTTTTTTCTGTTTACAACTGATTTAGTATGATGTTGTGACCAATAAATCACTACCCGCCCAAATTAAGTAGGTTGTTTATGGTAAGCCATCAGCCATTTTAAGAGCAGTTCTTAATTTAGCTGCATAGAAGTCTTTCCGTCCCTCGTGGCATCACGTATAGCCTGTCCCGAGTATCTTAGGTCAATGGTGAAATATAATTATGCTTTGAGATTAACATTTCTAATAAAGTATTCAAATAAATCTTACTTAGTGTGTCCACGTTAACTCTGCAACAAATAATGTGGCAACACCACTCTTTAAACTATTTCTTTGAAAATTTGCCGGTTAAGGGGCGCTAGGGTCCTCGGCTCTCCATACACACATAGTTTGTTCCTCATTTTAAAATGACATGCTAGATTAACATGAAACTTTATAAAGTTAAAATAATATAAGGTGTCCGTTTGGCACTTGAAAGCTTATCTTGTGAACAATGGCATTATTTCCTATTGTATAAGCCCACCGCAAATCCTCCGACAAGATAAAAATTAAGCAAGTAACATTAAAACTCATACAAATAGCTACCATCTTCTCTAAGTCACAAAGTTGAAATTGCAATAGCATAACACTCGATAATGACACTTGGACATTGAAAGCCGCAGTCAGGTAAGTCACCGACGTTGTAGTGCGTCCACAAAGATTGTTATTGCCGATTTCAATAACAGAATGACTTTCTTAATGAGTTAAGCTATAGCAATTTCAACCTTGTGACTTAGAGGAGATGGTAGCTATTTGTATGAGTTTTAAGCTATTGCATAGCTTCTATCGCGGGCCTTGAGCGCGGGGACCGAATCCAGAAATTCCGTAACGAAAAAACCTCACGCTCCCCACTCCGACGGGCAAGGAGGTGTGGCTTGAAGGCCGTGCATCGTCTAACGTCGTTTCAGTTCGGCAGTCTTCGACACGGCGTTGTGTGCGATTAGACGTATTGTACGACTCTACGAAACTCGCACGAATCGAGACGAGCTGCTCCGAAATCGGACGAATACATAAGCAGCTGTTTATGAGAAAGTATATAGGTGTATAGGTATTTATGTACAACAGTGAATAGCTGTACTTGTTTTATTTATTTAATAATAGAAAAAATTGTTTTCTTATCGGTCACCACGCTCAAAAAGTGTAACTTGAATTATATCAAAGAAAAAGAAATACTGCATGAATAAAATAAATAAAAAATTATAATTGCATAAGTTGATACAAAATGCTATGCAATAGCTTTACCGCGGCAGTCCCCGAGTGCCACACGTCTTTTTTTTTTATTGTTTCTTGTTTAATTTTTATCTGCTCGGAGGATTTGCGGTGGGCCTATACAGGAAACAATGCCATTGTTGACAAGATAAACTTTCAAGTGCTAAACGGACAGCTTATATAATTTTAACTATATATGCAATGGGATCCGCCATATTAGGGTTACTACTACTAGTTTCTGTCGCTAGGAATTATAATCTCGATTTTTACATTGGTATAAATTGTTAATAGCAATTACCATGAGTTAACATTGTTTTAATAAAAACACATTTTTACGCCCCGTTTTCAAAGACAATACGCGCGTCAGATAGATCTAAACGTCAATTTGTATATGGAAAAATGACAGCTGTACGGTACTTGTACTTTAGGTTACGTGATTGTGATGTTTGGTTTTCGTATCGTAAGTACTATTTTCTGTTTTTTAACATTATATTTTATTGTGATAAAAATATTTGGTGTGTAAATAGTAAAATGAATACTAAAATGTATATAAAATGAGTATATTAATGTAGATAAATAGCACATTTTAATTTATTTTTAATTAATCATACATCGTGCTTTATACAGCCATTTAAAAAACAATTAGTACTTAAAACATTGACCGACCGACATTACCCGCTTGGGGACCGTTTTACGAAACTACAAATTACAATTTTACAAGCCTAACTGGCAACACTACTGTTGCCCGTTTAGACTTGTAAAATTTCCTCAGTGGCAGTCAGTAATATTAACGTCGCTCCAATAATTGTATTTCAACCGGTATACATACATAAAGACGGTTAACCGGTTACAATATAATTATTTTAGTAACCGGTTAATCGTTTTCATTTATGTTAACCGGTGAATGATTGCAAATAAACCTTAATTGCGATATATTTTATTTTAAATCGTATTAACTACTAAGTAAAAGACAACATCAGCATTCTCAATAATGTTTCGTGAGTTGGTTACATATAATGGTCGAATAATGTATTATAAAGATTAATTATACACAAATCTTTACCGTGGCATACTTAAATACATAGTCGACGTCAAAACTGTGTTTTCACTTTATATCTACTATCAACGTTTGTAATAAGGTGAAAAAATATACTTTTCTTAGATATCGACTGTATCTAGTCATATCCTGCATGTCAAAGTGCAAAAAATACCTTTTTTTTTTAATTAAATAAATACAATGTTGGTTCTAAAATAATAAAACGGCATCGTTAACCTTTTGACAGCAAGGGGGCAAAACAAAACGGTGACCAACTGTAGCCAAAACAAAACGATAGCCAGACAAAATATGAATAAACTAAAAGGTCTGATAAATATTGTCATGTCAAAATGACAATATTTATCAATATTACCATGTGGCCGTCCGTGGCTTCAGTGGCACGAGTTTTCGTCCGCGTCCACAGCCATATTCAGCTCTCAAAGGGTTAAACCATTGTTGGTTTTTATCGATGCTCAGTCACTCATGTCGACGATTAAGTTGTAATGATAGTTCGACTTGTATTTGAGCGTGTGCGTGCGGTTGTAACCGACGCTGTGTGAGTGCGTGCGTCTATAAAGATGCCTTGTCACACAATTAAAACCTTCATAGTACTTGAGATTATTTGAGTTGGCCGGATTACATCAAAGTAGTCCATTCAAAAATTAACTCTACCATCCGAGGTAGAAGATCCCAATTCCAATGACAGTTTTATAAAAAGTTGGCCACATCAAATAATCTCAACTATACAAGCGCACGCACAAATACAGCCGCGGGCCAATATAAGTTGAATTATCTATAGTCACATTTATTTGACTATTTGACCATTATTTTCCGATTACGTCTGCTCGTTATGTAATTATGTAATAAATAAGAAGCGTGATTGTGCAATGTGTTATATTTTAATATGTAATACAATATATTTAGTATACCAATGACTTTTATTTAAAAAAATATACTTTAAGTCTAAGGATTGTGTATTACCGTCCCTCGTTGGTCCTTTGCGATTTGCGACACTAATAATTAGCGATATTTGTAATTTAGAATTATTACACTATACTATAAGCAAACAGGAACTTCAAAACAAGTAACACGGGAATAATTTTAACTAGATGTCGCACAATTCACCACCAACAGTTGCCAAATCATATTTTCTTTTATTTAGTCGCGTTGCCCATACTCATACTTATTAATTTACATGTCAGGGACTAATTTCATGATGCTAAAGTTAAATTTTTCAACTCTAAATAGGCAACACCGGTCAAATAATGTCCCGTTGTTATTGGTCAAGCGCCTGTGTTAGTTTAGATTATACCTACACTTTGCGCTCCGGTAGCGGGGTATCAGCTAGTTGGTTGGCACACGCACTCACGGCCGGACGCTGCTTACGCGCACAACAATTTGTGTCCAAATTAATTATTAAAAAATGTCTTCGCGAAAACATTCGGAATACTGCAGTATTGTGGGGTGTAGTAGTAATAAAACAAATAGACATTTATCCTTTTTTGCTCCGCCAACAGACGATGAAAAAATCATTTCTAAGTGGTGTCAACCCTAGCATCGATAGGATGGTGTTCAAGGTCGCTCCATTGTTAAATTTAGTAGGCATGAAAAGCGGTAGGTATGTGCTATTTTATTCAGACTTGAGTCTCTGTTCGTAGAACTATGAATGAATCTGTGGTTTAGACTTGTAAAATGGTAAATTGTAGCTTCGTGAAATAGGGTCGAAATTATATTTAACATTACACACAATTAAGTCCCCTACAAAAACATCTGCGTCTGAGTCCTTACTAAAATCTAACCTCAGTGAGCTCAAGCTCCCTCAAAAAACGGTGTTATTGCTCCCAAATGTAAATCTTGGGTCCGCTACTGACATCTATACTGAAGAGTCGTCATAGTACGACCAACTGATGCCGTTGGAGAGCATCTGTTTGTTGGGCGGCCCTCCCTCACCCAGTGTTTTCAATCCGGACTTCCCTGTAGCCCTGAGGTACGACTGCATCATTTTAAGTAGCTCTTGTATCATCTCGTTATCCCTTTTTATCTGAAATCAGAAAAGAATCTCGAAATGTCGATTCTCAATATTGCAATGGAAACGGTCAAATCTAGAATGAGAATTCATTGAGATGAATAGTCAAATATATTTATGTGAATTTTCAAAGGAACGCCCGTATGTCTTTTCTAATTCTATCGGACACACTACACGTCCATGACGAAGGCCGACTTATAATATTTTAAAACTGTACACTTACTTTCTCGCAATATAATCTTACATCGATGCTACCTTTATAAAGTAGCTGTAAAAATTTAATTAAATGTAGGTATTTGTTCTACAAGTCAAGTGTAAAATCTTCTACTGGTTTGCTTCTTACGTATGGTCTATTTTTTTTTGAACTGAGCTCATCAATGCGCCGCGTGCAAAATTTTGCAAAAAAAAAAGGTTACCGCCACGGAAAATATTAATTGAATAAATTACTATATCGTCTTATTCAATATATTTAAAATGAACTACGAGATAAAATACCACACACAGCATGTCAGGTATAAACAGATAAATGTTTAGTTCATTCTTTGTGAGTATATTTTGAATCTTTGGCTAGGACTTTATTTACTTGTAAATGCAGTCAGACTTGGGAAGTTAGAAATAGCAATGTCTTTTACCTGAGGGCCTTACAATTACGATGGCCTGTGTACTTGATTTTTTAATCAATGCCGAAAATGTATGAATTTTAGGTTATAATACTACTAATTTAAAACAAGTAGCTAATAGACTTATTATATGCGAGACCGTGTAAATGAACTGTATGTTGTTCATTTTAATATTTACCTGTTCATACGCTTCCAAAATCCTCAGTGAGTCCCAATTATGTTGATTATTCTGAACAGTTTTATATCGTCTTTTTATTCGATCATTCATCTTGCTTATTAGACTGGTGAGATACCCGATCCTGTACATAGTTCCGGATTTGTAAGTATTGAGGATGGACTGTGTGTTTCTTATTTCCCTTTCTAGGTCTTTCTTGGAAGATAAAAACAGGGACACCAATTTACCCTTCATCAATCTTTCTTTGTGCACTGGAGCGTATAACGATTTTTTTGTAAATACCGGTAAATGTGGCAGGAATGGCGGCCCTTTATTTGGTAAGACGTTCTGTTCGTATACCGGTTTTTCGGTTAATACCGGTAACTGTGGTTTGTTTGCCACTTTTCCAGCAATTGTCGGTAATGGGAAGCCATTGGTATAATACATTGCCGGGTCATTTGTCAGGAAATTATCTTCGTTTTTCCAGACGTAAGAGCCGATATCCCGTTTTATTGGTTGGTTTAAGCCGTTTTTCTCGACGATGGGTAACTGTATTTTTTCTATCTGGCTCGGTCTCATGTTTGAAAATAATTCCATAATATTTACTGCGTTTTCTTTAACACTGTTATCATTTAATTCTACTGATTTTAAGATGTATGCGGGTATGTCCATGAAAGTTTTCTCGACTCTGGATTCGGTTCTTACAGGTTTCATAGTAACCGGTTCGTTTATCGGTTTTGCAGTAAATATATACTCGTAAGGCGGTTGTGTCCTACTAACGAATTTATATGCTTCTGTGTCAATAACCGGTTTTTCCATACGTATTACCGGTTTCTTCAATCGGTGGAAAAATGGCTCTCTGTGATTAGCTTTCGTCAAAGCTGGTATGAATACTGTAACTAAATTGATAGGTTGTCTTAAATGTTCTGTCAGCTGTCAGGTTTCATCCCTGGCATGAGAAGGTTGTGAGACCATCGTATACAGAGGGCCTACCGCGAAACGAAATTCGTTTTCGTTCGTGTATCCGTCTCTGTCGCACTTGCTAGTTCGAGCGACAGAGACGGAGATACACGAACGAAAACGAATTTCGTTTCGTGGTAGGCCCTCAGACTCCCGATTGCAAACAATTGCTTTACAAAGGAGGGTCAACATATGATGGTCTCTTATAGCGCGGCGTTTACCAATAGAAGTGAAATACTCAGAACACGCGAGGTTACTCTAGACACCAGGTTCAATCCTGTATGAAGAAACCAGCATATTTAGACCTTCGATTATAAACAATTGCTACACAAAAGAGGGTCAAAAAAGATGGTTTGGAATGATGCAACTTGGGACACGCATGATTTACCAGGAACTATGATTTTTTTATTATCAAAAACATGTTACATAATAGTTACCAAGTCGTTGCGTCCAGAACAAGGATTCCCTGTGTACTATGTAACACACGTACTATATGTATGTATAAACATATATAAAAATAAAGGTAAATAAATAGAATCCCGTCAGCTTTTTAAATCTAGGTTACCTAAAACGACACTTATGATAAATCCTGCCATTAAACTCGCCATTGAAGTTTAAATAAATATATAAATACTGGCCATATTGACCCTAAGAAAAATTACATTTTATCATTCCCGATAGCATCCATACTAGTCCATACTAGTATTATAATCGTGAAAGTAACTATGCCTGTCTGTCCTTTTCACCCTTAAACCGCTTAACCGATTTAGGTAAACTTTGGTATGAAGATAGTTTAAAACCCTGGAAAGGACATAGGATTGTTTTTTCAAAAGCTTAGCGTACTAAAAATAATTACATTTTCAAGTTCTTAAATACAATTATACTGTGGCTATTGTCAGGATAGGCAATTTTTATTGATTCATATTGATTTCCTGAGGCCTATAACCACAACTAGGTTTAAATTTGAATATATTGCGGTATCGCTTATCCCATAGAATGTCCCACGGGTTATAGAGGTAAATGTTAAATCCGTACGTCACTAAGAAATAAACACTTACATAAAAACAAAATCCGTTGCATTTTGACGCCACCAGCGAGGGAATGAATACCTACGGAAACATTAGAAACCATTGAAATACCTTGTCAACTTAAATTGGTACCATGTTCCATTCAAAGTAATTACGGAGTACGTAATACGAGTATAGTACAGGAGCCCGTCATACTCATACGGCGACCATCCTCCATCCTTTTTCTCAATCAAATGAAACATACAATTTATGATTTTATAACTGCACGCGTGTTGCAAAGACCGCACTTTTTTTTTTTTAATATAGTGGGACAATTCACACTAATTGATCTAGTCCCAAACTAGGCAAAGCCTGTGCTATGGGTACTAGACAACTGATAAACATACTTGTATAGATAATAGTTCTTTGTTCAACAAGAGAGCAAAGTAGATTTTTGCTGCGAGTGTTGATGTTGAGTCCCGAGCAAGCGAAAGATTCTATAATTGTATCACGAGCGTAGCGAGTGATTCAAGATAGAATCTTGAGCGTAGCGAGGGACTCAAAGACACGAGATGCAAATATCTTTGCTCTCGTGTGATACATACAAATAAATAAAACGCCACATAGAAGAAAAAAAAACAATAAGTACATATGAAATAACAAACATTAACTACAATCACTCTTTCCCATAACATTAACTTTACATGACGTTAAGAAAAAGTTAAGTCCATTTGTTTTATGGACCTAAGATACTCGGGACAAGCTATGGTAATAATAATACACAAAAAAGTCGTCGGTCCTTTTACTAACCGGTTCGTTAATCGGTTCTGCAGTAAATGTGTACTCGTAAGCCGCTTGGGCGTTTTGAGATTGGTTCGCTGGCGTCTCAATAACCGGTTTACTCATACGTAATACCGGTTTCTTCATTCGGTAGAAATATGGCTACCGCTGATTAGCTTTCGTCATAGATGGTATAAATACTGCTGATGGGTAAAATTATGCTTTTATAGTACACAATGACCTTTCGGGAATATGTAGTAGGTATATAAGTACTATAACTTTCATTTTTAGGGTTCCGTACCCAAAGGGTAAAAATGGAACCCTATTACTAAGACTTCGCTGTCCGTCTGTCACCAGGCTGTATCTCATGAACCTGTAGACAGTTGACATTTTCACATAATTATTATGTATTTCTGTTGACGCTACGCTATAACAACAAATACTGAAAAACAGAATAAAATAAATATTTAAGACGGCTCCCATACAACAAACGTGATTTTTTTGCTCGTTTTTATAGATCAGGGTACGGAACCTTTCGTGCGCGAGTCCGACTCGGACTTGGCCAGTTTTTTACCTTTTTGGTAAGGAACCCTAAAAACTACTGGGTTCAAAGAAACTGTCGGATCGAAATTCGAATATCAATGTCAATGCATTTAATCGTATTACTTCATTACCAAGTCGGTATTAATTGAATAAAACGGTAAAACTAAAATTTACTCAATTATTCTTTTAGTGCACGCTATTTTAACCCTAAAGCTAATTATACTTATGTTTCAAAATAGGATGCAACTCTGCATACACTTAGGTCTATTTAGCATGCGGTTATAGTTAAGTATTGGAACCAATTGAAAATGCAGGTGTGCGTGAAATTATATTTAGATGTAAATGTTTTATTTGTCGAAAAATAATTCGGTATGATGAAGTTATGTGTACTATTTCTGTTAATTTTGCGGTTCTGTCGATCTGGTCACAGCGGTCAGTATTTTATTTTTTAATATACCCTTGAACGGGGGGATGGGGGGGGGGGGGGTACACTTTACTTCATTCCATAGAAAAAGGTCACGAAAAAAAGTTGCATCATTGTATACCTAATTCAGGTTTTCAATATGAAATGACATTTTTTTAAGAATTTAATTAAAAGGAAGGTCTCTTCACCTATCGTTTTGAATGGCGTCATGGATATTTATATCAGATGCTATCCATTTTTGGGCTAACTTTCGAAATCTCTGGATTTGTAGATTGTAGTCTTAGATTTTGTAATTTTCACGTTTGGGTCATAGAGGTTTTTTTTTAGTCAAACCGATTATCGATGTCATAATGTTTCGCGAATATCTTTCCAGACTCTTAATTACCGTATGCAGGTCATAAATTGTTTTAAATCATGCCAGAAGTAGGCACATTTCTATGCAATAATTTTAGCTTTAAGCCTTTAACTGACATTATGTAGGAGTTCACAACTTTTAAGGAATAATGGATGGATTTTAGATTTTTACACATAAAAAAGAATACTCAGATGGCTATCTAGGTAATTGGGTCGTTCTTCTTTTCGACCGACAATAGCATGTCCTTCGTCTTATTACGGCATCTCATTTGAGTAATGATGTTTACGGTTTTATAATGTTCGAATGAACGTCCATATTATTTTATTAATTAGTGATATTTAATATTTCACTTTCTCTAAGTAGCATTTTTTTAAATGTTTGTTTTTTTCGTAGAATGCCGTGACAGAGTGGTAAACCAAAATGTTGTCCCCACTGAAATAGTCCACTTTGTCACATGTTTTTTTTTAGAAACCAACCGTAAATAAATATTTATATTGGCCAGAAAGTAAACTTTAATTAGTTCTAATGAAGAAACCTATGCATTTTTTTTTAAATCGCACTTCAAAACCACAATTTTCGATAGTTCAAAAACCAAAAAAAAACAGAAAAACCTCGATTCATTGTCGGTAAAAAAGAAGAACGACCCAATTGCACTTTGAACGGGTGAAAGTGGAGACTTAGTTTTCGATGGCAATTTTTTTCGTGAATAAGCCTAAAATAATATTAGAATTCTTCGTTTACCAAGGATATCGAAGGGAAGTATTGTATTATACTTATAGTTTTACTTATTTCGATCACTAAGTGCTTTTCGAATATATAGCAATATGTTTGTTTTTTTTTTTAACCTGACTGTTGCTATAATAGGACGGACCCAATATAGCTGTCGAACTGCATGGTTGGAGAGTATCCTGGGGAAAATCCAGGGGGAACTCTCCGGCACGACCACGCGGGGGGTATAACATTGGAATACTCTAAGAGTTTGCGCCCCAGTGAGATTGGTTGAACGGTTTCAACCGAATCTGATGTGTTTATAGCAATAATAGTGTTCTTACGTTTTAAAATGGTTTTCCTTGAAATCGCATGTCGATACGCACGATTTTACAAGCTTTTATTTAGTTTCACCTGTCCCGATTAGTTCAGTCATTATATGATATGGACTGAACGGTTCGAAATAAATGAATATTTAATTTAATTTAATTTTAATTATAGATTTTACCCGTGAATAATCAGTTCTTGGGTTTTTTTTTTCGTAGGTCCCTCGGGGAGGTCACTGGGGGTGTAAATTCAAAAAGTAGACTAAATCAGGCTCCTGTGTATTCGAAAAAAACGGTTTTTCTTGAATATCTCGGCCATTTTTGATTTTACAGTAAAACCGTGAGGACAAAAATTGTAGGAAATTTGATTCTCTACAAGTTTGGTCCTCACAATTTTTCTTCTAGGATCGATATTTTGGAAATTAAATTTGAAAAAAGCGACAAATTCAAAATATTTTCATCATCTCGTTTAGTCCTCTTCATTTATGCCGTAAAGTTGAAAATAATCCCGGTAACCGATTCTTATTGCATGAAATCATATAAGAGACGCCGTTTATGCGGACTAAGAGTCCAACCAGAAATTAGGTTTTATAGGGATTAACGTTTACAATTTATAAGACCGGGACACGAGCAATCTTTATTGGAATCATAATCAGTGGTGCTATAGTGGTGGTTCGTGACACATATGTCACGAAGCCGCAAGTCTAAACGCCACACAGATCAAAGGACTTGGCGACAGTGGACGACTTGACTGTTAGCTCTACAAGTCTAAACAGGCCACACAGATCAAACGTCTTCGTTATTGGTCAAGCGATCTGTTGTTCGTCTTGTGCGAAATTTTAACTTGTAGCTTTAGGAAACGGGCCCCACAGGCCTGGGCGTCACTGGATGACTTGACTGTTAGCTCTACAAGTCTAAACAGGCCACACAGATCAAACGTCGTCGTTATTGGTCAAGCGATCTGTATTGGTCGTCTTGTGCAAATTGTAACTTGTAGCTTTAGGAAACGGGCCACAGGCCTTGGCGTCAAAGGACGACTTGAATGTTAGCTCCACAAGTCTAAACAGGCCACACAGGTCAAACGTCTTCGTTATTGGTCAAGCGATCTGTATTGCTCGTCTGTGCAAATTGTAACTTGTAGCTTTAGGAAACGGGCCACAGGCCTTGGCGTCACTGGACGACTTGACTGTTGGCTCCTCAAGTCTAAACAGGCCACACAGGTCAAACGTCGTCGTTATTGGTCAAGCGATCTGTATTGGTCGTCTTGTGCAAATTATAACTTGTAGTTTTAGGAAACGGGCCACAGGCCTTGGCGTCACTGGACGACTTGACTGTTAGCTCCTCAAGTCTAAATAGGCCACACAGGTCAAACGTCGTCGTTATTGGTCAAGCGATCTGTATTGGTCGTCTTGTGCAAATTATAACTTGTAGTTTTAGGAAACGGGCCACAGGCCTTGGCGTCAAAGGACGACTTGAATGTTAGCTCCACAAGTCTAAACAGGCCACACAGGTCAAACGTCGTCGTTATTGGTCAAGCGATCTGTATTGGTCGTCTTGTGCAAATTATAACTTGTAGTTTTAGGAAACGGGCCACAGGCCTTGGCGTCACTGGACGACTTGACTGTTAGCTCTACAAGTCTAAACAGGCCATACAGATCAAACGTCTTCGTTATTGGTCAAACGATCTGTATTGGTCGTCTTGTGCAAATTGTAACTTGTAGCTTTAGGAAACGGGCCACAGGCCTTGGCGTCAAAGGACGACTTGAATGTTAGCTCCACAAGTCTAAACAGGCCATACAGATCAAACGTCTTCGTTATTGGTCAAACGATCTGTGTTGCTCGTCTTGTGCAAATTTAAATTTAAGTTTATCACTCAGAGGCACTTTTTTTAAAACGATTTTATAACAGATCCTGTTCCTTCTTCGACAACTGAACAGACGGAGCAAGTCGAAAATATAAAGGAATCCAGAAGAATTATCGGTGGCGACGACGTTTTCGATACCAGACCTTACATGGTGAGGTTCATTAAAATCATTTTTTTAATTTTCATTATTTTTATATCTAACAAAATTTTAACATCATGTGCTGCGTAAATTCAATATGAACAAGCAAAAAAAAACGAATATTCTGTAGTGCCAAAACCGACGAAAAAAAACTTGCACAACGTTTGTATGGAGAATGCCTTGCCTTACCCGTCGCCTTAACGCCCGCGCAGCGTCGACGCGGCGTCCGCGCAGCGTCGCAACGTTATTGACGCCATTGACACCGCATGAAAGACGCTCAGTGTGCCCGGGCCCTAAGGATGAAGTGGGTTTTAAGTTAGTGATTATAGCTGACGCCAGACTTTGATAGAATGGAGTGACCTTGGTTTGGCCGGACGCCGTGCTTCCGGCACTTATCCACACGGGCTGCAATCACGCGGCGGACTGCATGCCAGCCATTTCGTTCATCTGGTAAATGCTTATCAAGTACTTTTACGCATACCTTGATGAATATTGAATTTGATATTGTGATATTGAAGATGACCACGAAATTTAAAATTGTCTATGGTATGGCTGTACGAGCTAGAGTTAGAAAATGTTGATGCTATTGTCATTAATTATGTAGTTATTAGTTAATGGCAAAAGTATTAAAATCGTTTAACCCTAGATCATTCAGATATACCATAGGAGCTACATTTTTAAATTATAGAATAGAATAGAATAGAAGATAATTTATTTCAATATAAATTTCGCGGTCATTATCAATATCACGTTTCGTTGGCCAGACTTTAATAAAAAAAATATTGTAAATAAATAAATTAAATTAAAATAAATTAAACAAATTAATATATTCAATTTTTTTAGGGTTCCGTACCCAACGGGTAAAAACGAGACCCTATTACTAAGACTTCGCTGTCCGTCCGTCCGTCCGTCCGTCCGTCTGGCTGTCACCAGGCTGTATCTCAAGAACCGTGATAGCTAGAGAGTTGAAATTTTCACAGATTATGTATTTCTGTTGCCGCTATAACAACAAATACTAAAAAACCGGCCAAGTGCGAGTCGGACTGGGGCTCCCATACAACAGACATGATTTTTTTGCCGTTTTTATAGATAATGGTACGGAACCCTTCGTGCGCGAGTCCGACTCGCACTTGGCCGGTTTTTGTTAAATTAATTTTTAAATAAATTTAAAGTGACCGTCTTTTTATAAAAAAATGTCTTGATGAGGATGGTATATGATGCGGCCCCCAGGTGTACCTGCGGCCGGCGACCATGACCCACGTGAATCAGAACTGGCTGTGCGGCGGGGTCATCATCGCGGAGAACTATATCCTCACGTCCGCGGCCTGCATTGAGGATATCGAGCACTTCTACGTCATTTCGGGGACACATAAGTATACACACATTAATTATACATTACACAGACCTATCCTGCCGCGGCGTATGGGATGCTCAGAGGGAGGCGTTATTTGATATCCGTGTTGTCACGACGCTCCTTCTTACCTCTCACGTTCCGTCACATCTGTCCTAAAAGCAGCCGAAGACGAAAAACAGAGAAGATACTCTAACGCCAGCGAAACGCGACATGCTACTTTCACCCCACTCGTCACATCAGTCGATGGCGTCTTCGCGCCCCAAATGTTTTCCTTTATCAAACATATGGGGGAAACCATATCAGAACGTTGGAATCGATCTTTAAGCACCATACTTGGCTGGCTTAGAGCCAGAGTCAGCATTGCTGTTATACGTGCTGCAAGTATGTGTATCCGCGGCACACGCCACCGCTTCAAGTCAGCAGCCAGACGGCTGGGCTTCGACGACGGCGCTGTCCTCCCGCACATAGAGTAGCCTCGACTTTATACTTATACTACCTTATTGTGTTAACTTCATTTTTCATTTGTTCCTACCCGTTTTACATAATAAAATATCGATATCGTAATTATACATTACACGTGTATGTCCTCGTCATCATCATCATCATATCAGCCGAAAGACGTCCACTACTGGACATAGGCCTCCCCCAAAGAGTGTCACAATGACCGGTCCTGCGCCACCCGCATCCAGCGGACTCCAGCGACCTTTACCAGGTCATTAGTCCACCTTGTGGGGGGGCCTACCGACGCTGCGCCTTCCGGTACGTGGTCGCCACTCGAGAACCTTGCGCCTTAACGGCCATCAGTTCTACGTGCAATGTGCCCCGCATACTGCCACTTAAGTTTAGCGATTCGGAGGGCTGTATCGGTATCTTGGTTCTGCTGTATACCCTAGTTCTGCTTTATGTCCTAGTTCTGCTCACAGACTTCATCAAGCATTTACACTCCTCCACATTTAAGCATTTATTTGTAGCGACTCCTGCACGGTTATCACAAGACGGCACGCGAGCTCTCTCGATTTTTCTCGCACTCTCTGTCTCTCTTATTAGAACACTTAGAAAGAGAGGTATAGTGCGAGAAAAATCGCGAGAGCTCGCGCGCCGTCTTGTGATAGCCATGCTGATTCGACAAGGGCCCCAGTGTGGCCAGTATAGACTTGTAAAATTTTAATAATAAAATAATAAAGCCTGTCACAGGCTGGCGCGGCTAGCATTTACCATTTTATAAATCTAAACCAGCAACACTGGGGCACTTTGATCACTAACAACACTAACAAGATGGTTTCTTGACCAATGTTGCCGGTTTAGACTTGTAAAATTGCATGGACCTATACTCAGCACGGCTATCACAAGACGGCGCGCGAGCTCTCTCTATTATTCCCGCACTATACTCGTACCTCTCTTTCTAAGTTTTCTAATAAGAGAGAGATGGATAGTGCGAGAAAAATCGAGAGAGCTCGCGCGCCGCCTTGTGATAGCCGTGCAGGACAAGCTATACGTGATGCCACAATGAGGGACAGAAAGACTTCTATGCAGCTAAATTAAGAACTGGGCTTAAAATGGCTGATGGCTTACCATAAACAACCTACTAAATTTGGGCGGGTAGTGGTTTATTTGCCACAACTTCATACTAAATCAGTTGTGGCAAATAAAAATAAGTGGAACTATGACATGGACAACTAATGATATTTCCCTTCCTCTTATCGAGATTTGTATGCTACCATCTCGCTCGGACGTGGTATTATTATTACCATAGCTTGTCCTGAGTAACATAGGTCCATGTAAAATTGTAAGTAATAGCTTTACACATTAGACCACAGCACTCTCCTAATCCTGACCGCTTACTCTCACAGATGGATACCTCTAGATCAGATGACTGAGTGCATTATGAATGGCGCCATGAGAGCGGTATGGAAATGTGTGCCAAGAAGTAAGTAACGCGCAGTCATATCAGACCCCTATAAAGGTCCAGACCCCTCTTTCCCAGTGGGACTAGGGACTTTGTATTTGATCTGAGGGGGGCCCCTATCGATCGCGGGGCCCTTGGGCACTTGCCCAAAGTGCCCAATGGCCCCGCGATCGATAGGGGCCCCCCTCAGATCAAATACAAAGTCCCTAGTTCAAGTCATAGGGCCTAATATGCCCAGGGCCTCGAACAGGTTAAAGACGCCTCTGTAAATGTCTTCGCACACTATATCAACTCCACGCCACTGCGGCAGCAACTCTACTGAAACTTTCGATGAGTAGTCAACTAGTTGATCCACCCAATGGTCACTAATGGACAACGCGGTGTCAACGAGTGGACGGTGCGACTGTTTGCCCGTCACGCGTCAGGCGCAAGCGCATAGTCACCACGGTGTCAACGAGTGGACGGTGCAAATGGTTGCCCGTCACGCGTCAGGCGCAAGCGCATAGTCACCACGGTGTCAACGAGTGGACGGTGCAAATGGTTGCCCGTCACGCGTCAGGTGCAAGCGCATAGTCACCACGGTGTCAACGAATGGACGGTGCAAATGGTTGCCCATCACGCGTCAGGCGCAAGCGCATAGTCGCCACGGTGTCAAAGAGTGGACGGTGCAAATGGTTGCCCGTCACGCGTCAGGCGCAAGCGCATAGTCATAGTCACCACGGTCTCAACGAATGGACGGTGCAAATGGTTGCGCATCACGCGTCAGGCGCAAGCGCATAGTCACCACGGTCTCAACGAATGGACGGTGCAAATGGTTGCCCGTCACGCGTCAGGCGCAAGCGCATAGTCGCCGCGGGGACGTGTGGTCAACGCGTGGCAAACGTGTCGGAGTTGACCTTAGTGTACGACGTAGACCACACGTCGTACACTACTTTAATATCATTTCTTGAATTTAAACCTAGAAAATATGGCATAGGGCTTACATTTCAATATTTGGCATAGAATCGAGTCGGCGATGAGTTGTTATTAATGTGCGAAGACCTTAAGTCCTATAACTCTATGAGTAATCATTCCAATGATTAATACACACATCAGACCCCTATTTCACATTGTCAGTTGACAACGACAATTCATCGCACATTGCTTGGTCGATAAGTAACTATGCTGTCCAGTAACCATAATTAACTGACTTCAAATCAAAAGACGAGGTTCTCAATTCCCTGATTACTCGAAACTGCCTGGACCGATGAGGAAAATTGTTTTTTTGTTTGATAGGGTATCCTTCCCAGGTGGATCCATGGTCACCAGGAGAGGATCAGATGATGGGGTCCTGGAGAAATCGAGGGAGCTCTTCAAATTTTACAGGCACACTTGCAACGGAGTACTGAATTGAAGTCGGTTAAATTTTTAGGGTTCCGTACCTCAAAAGGAAAAAAACGGAACCCATAAGGGATCCTATAAAGGATCACTCGTGCGTCTGTCTGTCCGTCTGCCACAGCCCAGCCGATTTTCTCCGAAACTACTGGACCGATTGAGTTGAAATTTGGTAAACATATGTAAATTGGTGACCCAAAGATGTTCGCGTAAAGTAAATTAATGAATTCTGAACATGGGGGCCACTTTTGGATGGTAAGACGTCTACGACGTATTATAGCACAGATAAAGGAAAAATTGCGAAAAGCGTAAATTTTTAGTTACATCATATAATAAAAATATTTTTAAGAATTTTAAAGTTACTACCCCTTTCCTCATGAACGCGTAGAGGTATTAATAATAATAAATTTGTTCTTTAAATTAAACTTAAAAATTAACAGAACACTACAGAAAAGATATCGTAGACACCTTACTCATTAGGTAGCAGGTCGTGCACACTACTTTAACAATACAGTTTGTCGAATCGCTCACTCTCCCGACAAAGGACCAGTGTATCTTACGCATAATAGCGTATAAGTCGTCCACTCTGTTCACGGCAAACATAAAACCAGACGCGCTACACCGCCACGGTAGCCGTAACATCGCACGGAACGCGTATTAAATTGAAATTCGTATCAAATACTCAGGTCTATAATACCTACAGGTTTGTACGGAACCGTCGGTGCGCAAGACCGACCCGCACATGTCTGCGTCTGCCGCCCTTAAATCCTGGCTACGCCTTTCCTCCGATCTATCGCTCCCACGAGGGGAGCACCGCTGCCGTCTCTCGAAGTCGTGTTCCTATATTTTTTTTAGGCTACAGATACGACGGAACCTCGTTCAACAACATCCGATGGATGGTCAACGACATAGCCGTGGTAATGACTGAAGAAAGTATCTCCTTCGAAAAGAAAGTGAAAGGGTGCCACTTTATACCGAACAAGATCGACTACAACAATATCAGTAAAGATTGGGAGATGCCGGGAACCAAGGGATTCATTGCTGGATGGGGGTCTGTTGATGTGTATACAGACGTAAGTACAGTCAAATCCTACGCCAGACCGAGCGTGGTGGACGGCCGAGGAAGGCCCAAGAGAATCTAGTACGGAGTGCCCATGGTTTTGCCTAAAGAACACTAAATACTATAGAAAGGCGATGTGGACGTGGCACGTGCGACACTACTTTGACCATGCGCTCAAAGCTTCCGCGCCAACGTCACCTGCTCGCCGTGCAGTCGCTCGCACAGTTGTAGGCGACGTGGAGGGGATGAGGCGACACCGCTCCCGATACAAACCGCGCTTGATACCCCTTCTATAGTATTTAGTGTTTTGTGGTTTTGCCGGCCGCCATCCAACCGGCATTTGTCCAAACGGCCCGAAATTACGCATTTTTAGGGTTCGGTAGCCAAAATGACAAAAACGGAACCCTTATAGTTTCGTCATGTCCGTCTGTCCGTCTGTCCGTCTGTCCGTCTGTCCGTATGTCACAGGCATTTTACTCGAAAACTATAAGGTGTATTTGAATAAAAATTTGAGGATAGGTGTATTTTGTTAGCCGCTACATACTTTTGTAATTAAAATGACAAAAAAAAATTTATTAGGGGTACACTCCATACATAAAACTAAAAGTCAAATTTTTTTTTCATTGTGACCCCCCGTGTGGCACATCAATCGATAGGCCTTTCAAAATAAATATAAGGTTTCTTAGCATTTTTTTTTGATTAAGTGAATAGGGTCGGAGATAATCGCCCCGAAAGTCACTAAAATTCTGTCCCCCCCCCTCTAATTTTCGAACGGTGTATTTTAAAAATATGGAAAAATTCATGGACATAGGGCTTATTAATTTCATTCACCGAAAATTGTTTTGAACAAGATCGGTTCAGAGGTTTTCGAGATATTGCTGAAAAACTGCCTTCCTCAAAGAAAAGGACGTAAGTGCCGTAAAAATTCTGTGACGATACGACCTTTTTAATAGGCACGGAACCCTTCGTTTTGCGTGGTCCGACACGCACTTGGCCGGTTTTTTTTGCCTTGTTTTCTGCAGCGCGGGCAGTGGGCCTTGGCCGCAGCTAAGCGCCGCGCCACGCCGTTTGCCTCTACGTCCAATGGATGCATCCAATCGACGTAATAGTGTTCTAAAGTTTAAGGTGAATTTGCTCCTCATCATCATCATCATATCAGCCCAAAGAGTGCCAAAGTGACCGGTCCTGCGCCACCCGCATCCAGCTGACTCCCGCGACCTTTACCAGGTCATCAGTCCACCTTGTGGGGGGCCTGCCCACGCCGCGCCTTCCGGTATGTGGTCGCCACTCGAGAACCTTTCCGCCCCACGGCCATCGGTTCTACGTGCAATGTGCCATGCCCACTGCCACTTAAGTTTTGCGATTCGGAGGATTCGCTCCTCGGCACAGAATAAATAATAGTACTTACTACGTACAAAAGGTTCACGGTTAATAAATCCCCTGTTAAAAGTTGCGAATTGATAAGCAAATGACGCGTGCGTTCCTTAAGGCCCTGGTCTCCTATAAATCACGCCGTACGCTGCGTCACAATGCCTACTATGGAGATGTACTGTTGTTATCGTCGGCCACATCAGTACATCACCATAGTAAGCATTGTGACGCAGCGTACGGCGTGATTTATAGGAGACCAGGGCCTAACAGCGCGTGGCATCCTCAGCCTCACTGTGCGAGAGCCTGATCCTACATTTCTTCCAGCCCGACGACTTGGCCGCCCGAACCCGCGTGAACTCCCCCGTCCTCATGGAAGCGGAGACCATCATCATCACCAAGAAAAGCTGCAGACAGCGCTGGCTACCGCGGTACTACCACATCATTGAGAACTACATGATCTGCGGGAAACAGATCCCGAGGACAACCCTCAGCAATGATTGCAGGGTATTCACACCTCTTCACTTTTTAATTGGAACTGTTAATGTATTCAGAACACAGAAAAAAACCGGCCAAGTGCGTCGGACTCGCGCACCGAGGGTTCCGTACAAACCTGTAGGTATATAAGGGACGGACTTTAAAATTATTAAAAATATTTTTATTATATGATGTAACTAAAAGTTTACGGTTTTCGCAATTATTCCTTTATCTAAATAAATAAATAAATATCGTGGGACAATTCACACCAATTGATCTAGTCCCAAACTAGACAAAGCCTGTACTATGGGTATTAGACAACGGATAAACATACTTCTATAGGTAAATAAAAACCACTTAAATAGATATTAAACATCCAAGACTCGAGAACAAACATTCGTATTCATCATAGGTACAAATATCTGCCCCGACCGGGAATCGAACCCGGGACCTCAAGCTTCATAGACAGGTTCTCTAACCACTAGGCTATTCGGTCGTCTGTTCTATAAGCTATAAGACGTTGCTTCGTACCAAATTTCAAGATTCTGAGTTCACGGGAAGTACCCTGTAGGTTTTGATTCCCTTGCGAGTTTCGAAAATTTCCGGCATAAACGGCTGTATCTTTCGATTGCGTTGGCTTAGAAGTTTGATTTTTTCACAGCTCCAAGGGACAGTAGACCTGAGTATTTATATAAATTTTAGCTTGATACCTCCGTTCGCGTACACGCGTTCTTGAGAAAAGGGGTCTTGACAGACGGACGGACGGACAACAAAGTGATCCTATAAGGGTTCCGTTTTTCCTTTCGAGCGGAACCCTAAAACGAGCGAGTAGTATGGCCGAGCGGTAAAGACACGTGACTTTCAATATGGTCGCGGGTTCAAACCCCGGTTCGTACCACTGGGTATTTTTTTAAACATATGTAAGTATCAGAGATCGGAATTTTCGCGGCAAAACAAAACACTGTCGCAATATAGCTAGTGTTAGAAACGTGTCTTTTATCGAAATCGAGTATTGTTATATTAAAAAAAACATGCGTATATGTTTACATTATTTTATAATCATTCGCGACAGTTAATTTAAAATATGCAAAAGAAGTGGTAATTATTACGGGATTGTTTTATATGTGTTATTCCATCTAAACCTTAACTATACTTTATCATATTAACTAACAACCCTTTCTTTTGGCTTTGTCGTAGTCGGGTATCAAAGAGGTAAAACTTTCAATGAAGTGACTATACCACCTCATTGAAAATAATAGACACTTCAGAAAATTAGTACCTACTCAATAGGACATTGCATCTGTCTCTATACAATTTTATACAAACCTCACGTAAAAAAATGTATTAAATTTTTTAATTTATTTGGTGAACCTTGTTTTTCTTCTATTGCACAACTATCGATATCGATAAAAAAATGCTTCTAACAATAGCTTGATTGCGGCAGTTTTCTGTTTTGCCGCGAAAACTCCGACCTCTGGTAAGTATGAAATATCATTTGACATTTAGCAGGGGCTTTTCAGTGAAAGATAACATCGTGAGGAAACCAGTCTAATGCCAACAAGGTCTAGGTTTTCCCTCTGGGTTGGACATTCAGGCCCCCATTTCACCAACTTGACAATTGTCACCTGACAACGACAATTCTCTGTACATTGCTGGTTCCACAAGTAACCTAGCGACCACCTTAACTTCTAGAACAAGCAATGTATGGCGAATTGTCATTGTCAGGTGACAATTGTCATCATCATCATCATCATATCAGCCGAAAGACGTCCACTGCTGGATATAGGCCTCCCCCAGAGAGTTCCAAATTGACCGGTCCTGCGCCACCCGCATCCAGCGGACTCCCGCGACCTTTACCAGGTCATCAGTCCACCTTGTGGGGGGCCTACCCACAACATTTGTCAAGTTGGTGAAATAGGGGCCAGTTGGCAGTCGCTTTTGTAAAACTAGTGCCATTTCCAACTTGGGATGTGGTGTCAAAGCGTACCCCTGGCTTTTTTAGGCATCAACCGGAATAAACGCAAACCATTGACAGGACTTCGGAAACAATCATCATCACACTGCTGGCCATAGACCTCCTCTAATGTTTCGTGAATAACAGGGTTGTCTGTCATTGAGGAGAACATTCAGAGAGAAACGTTGGAAGCTTTCCTTGGTGAAGAGTAAGCCGCATTCACATCTGTCTGACGTGTTGTGTCGTGACGCGCCAGAACGGTATCGGTTTCACACATTTAATATGGTTGCATTCACATTTCTCTGATGCCGTGTGTTGTGACGGCTTCTGTTGTGTCGCGTCACAAGCGATTCCGGTCCGCGTCAGAACGGGTGAGGTGCGGGGGGCGGTGCAGCGACACGACACAGCGCATCAGACTAGTGTGCATGCGCCAGTGTTGTGTTGTGTCGCTTTGTTTTGTTTTTTGACATCTTCTTCAATCAAACGATGAATTTCCTCAAACTGAGCCTTAGACATTCTAAAATACTGATGAAATTTTTCAGCATCTCTCTCAAGCTCTTTAAAACGAGACAATGAAACTCGCCTTTAGTCTCTGATTTTCTATTTACTGGATGAATCCAATATCTTCTTTTCTTTCTTTGTTTTATTAGAAGCGTTGCCAGAGCCAATAATTGCATATCTTCTTCAAAATCTGAATCTGAATCGGATGATTCTTGAAAAAACATTTTGAATGTGTGAACTCTCCGAGAGCCAAGACGGAACTGATAAAAAATTTGTCATAATACGTCATAACACGTCATATAGATGTGAACAGTATGCCATCACGACAGAGAGCATCACAACACAACACGAACAGAGAGATGTGAACCCGGCTTTAGAGACGGTGTGATGGAAACTGGGAAACTATAATTGGGTAGTTTCCACATGTTAAAATCGATAACGCAGTGTTGCTAAATTGAGAGTAAACCATGAAATAAATGTAATTAAGTATAAATTAGAAATATAATTAAAATTATAAAAAGATATAGACCTTGAAAGTTTAGAATAAATATACATTTTTTTTATTCTCCAAAAGTAAATTTAAAGCTACCAATAGAATCCTTATGCTTTTATAGAAACAAAATTGTATGACAACTATGGTCCTAAACGCAGTATTTCACGACTGAAACACCAATTTACTTGATTTTCAATACAACGATTAGTACAAATATCACCCTGTGACGTCACGATTCAATGTTAATCAGTATGAAACGTTTTCGGCTGCCGCCAGCGAGGTCCGTCTTTAACTCAATTTTTTGGGTATTTATGTTTTTTTAATTGTAGTTGCTCCCATACAAACATTTGTTCCTCTCCAAAAACTGGTTCGAATGGCATCGTAAAAAAAATTTAGGACACAACCCAAACTCAATTACGTTTAAACGGCTCTACCGATTTGGATGAAATTTTGCACGGAGATAGTTTATAGCCTGGATTAAAATGTAGGATAGTTTTTATCCCGGGTCCACGTAGACAAAGTCGCGGGCGGAAGGTAGTTCGAAATATCGAGAACATCTCGGGGACTACGTCGATTTGTGTCAGAATGACCCTGAGTATCTAACTATATCAGGTATAATTTATTTGTGTAAGTGTTTTACTTATATAAAAGCCTTTCTTCCTATCAATATATATAGACATTCGTGTATGTCCATGGACTCCGGTTGATGCCGCACGCCACTTACAGCGTCACGTTCTATGAAACATAGATGCCTTCCTTACAATTTGAGGTTAGGGCGCATAACGTCCCACTCGCAGAATGTCCCTTTGCCCCTTACGCAAAATGACCCTTCTGCAAAAGGTCCCGTTCGCAAAACGTCCCTTCACATAAATAGTCCTGTTCGCAAAACGTCCCTTTCGCAAAATGACCCGTTCACAAAACGTCCCTTTCGCAAAATGATTTCTATTATTGGCCAGAAGAAGAAGAATACTTAAACAAGGTTTTCCCAGACGGGTCATTTTGCGAATAGTTAATTTCGCAGACGGGACGTTTTGCGAAGGGGCGAAATGCAGTAGGGACTTACAGCGAAAGGGGCTTTCTCAGAAGGGACGTTTTGCGAAAGGGGTGGGACCTTTTGAGAAAGGGACGTTTTGCGAATGGGGTATTTTACATAAGGGACCATTTGCAGAGAAGACGTTTTGCGAATGAGACGTAATTTTGGTGGAGGGACGTTTTGCGAGTGGGACGTTATGCGCCCAAACCCAATTTGACAATGTACGCGGCTTGCGGCGTCGACCGATCGTGAAATCAGTTTATTGGGAACTTACAATAGACATTTTAAGGAATTTAATACTTTCCCTATTATGAACTGAAGTAACATAGATGTTAGGTCCGCTGTGCGTAGAAAAATCGTTTCAGCCATTTCATAGCTGGTAAACTTGATTTTCCAAGTGTTGTATTAAGGAATTCCTAACTTTAGAAGTCCTGATTGATCGAGATTGATGTTATGCTACATACCCGTGTTTCTATCCGTAGGATAATCACGCAAGTTGTAGACAGCTGGTGTTCTCAGAGGAGGTGGGCCCTCGTAGTCGAAGGTTCGAGAGGGATCCTGAGAAACTCCTGTTGGAGTCGGCGGCGCAAGTTCGGAGGATGGAGAAGGCCAGAAAACTGAAGACTAGACGAGGTTATCCGGGTCAAACTGCGCATCAGTACGGAGGGTTTTGTGAGGTAAGTTGTACATAGACTGGGTAAACTATCGCAAACAACATTTTGTGAGGTAACCTGTACATAGACTGGGCTTTACGACACAGAATCTTTTTTAAATATCTATTTTAACACTACACACTGTATTTTGTATTTAAGTACCTTGTGAACACATCAAACTAGTTTTTATGTTGCTGGATTCGTCGATCTATGAACTCGAAAGAAAAACGGCCGTTTTAACTTTGGACGCACGGCCAGGCCGCGCCAATCTGTGAGGGGCTTAAGGCCGCGGCGTTCAATAGTAAACTTGTCATTAGAGTCTGTCTAATGAAAGTTGAACCTAGTAGTTATTTGATTGGCAACACTTTTTCTCTATGTGTGTCTATCTGAGGTGTCATGTCGTATGTCAAATTGAAATTTCTCTAAGAAAATTGCGGCTGTGTGAGTGACCCTGTGTTACCCTGTCATGATTTTTTTGAATCTGCCGCTTTTTTTCAGGTTCAGCTTTCATGAGACAGACTCTAGCTATCAAATTTGCTATTGAACGCCACCGCAGGCCGCGCCAGTGTGATGCAGGCTTTTTCCAGTTTCACCCGCGAACAACTCCCGCGACCTTTACCAGGTCCTGACCTGGATTATCTCTTTTCTGATAATAATAACTGCGTGCTGTCCTGCGGCCATAATGGCCCATTGTGTGTATTAACATGTACGTATCAGCACGGCACGGCAATTACAGCACGGCTATCACAAGACGGCGCGCGAGCTCTCTCGATTTTTCTCGCACTATCCGTCTCTCTCTTATTAGAAAACTTAGATAAGAGAGGTATAGTGCGAGAAAAATCGAGAGAGCTCGCGCGCCGTCTTGTGATAGCCGCGCAGGACGACCCGCGAGATGTGTCGCGGCGAGATAGACGATCTGTCTCTCTCCGATTTTTAAATGTCTGTCGGGATGGTTCTTAGCTGTTTTTGTTTGAGGGTAGGTGGGGGGGAGGCGGCACTAGCCTGTGTAGCGCCCGGATGCAATCATTACCCTAGCGCCCTATAGCACCCCCCCTAGCGCGCTAGCCGCCCGGCGAGATGCACCCCGTGAAATAGGACCCGGCGCCCGGGTGCACCGCACCCCCTGCACTATAGGTTAAGCCGGCCTGCTGCGCAGAGTGCGTGCCAGCTCCAATGCCGTCCTGACTATGATAGCGAATAAAGTTGACTGTCCATATGTTCGGCATTGTTGCGACAGGCACGTCAAAGTTGTCGGAATATAAAAGTAAATGTATTTAAAATCTGAATTGAATTGTAATAATTCTAATGGTATTGGTGTTGAATGTTTATTTGTATTAATTAATTATAATGTTAAATGTATGAGTCATAGTTGCTTGAAATAAAAATCAATTTATTTATTTATTTATTATGTAGTCATTTAATAGGATTTTATTGTTTCAGAACGACCACGGCGGCCCGCTAGTGGTAGGACAGGGCAAATCGGCCATAGTTGTCGGAATCATATCAGCATTCCGCGTCGAGGACAACTCGAACAACTGCTACGGACCTTTCCTGTACACCAGCGTGTACAACAATCGGCACCTGATACAGTGCGCGCTGTATAAGGGATTAGGGTTTGTATTGATGTTGTTAACTTTCAAACGAGATACAGATGTTGCTAGTAGGTAATGCCACAATCATCATCATATCAGCCGAAAGACGTCCACTGTTGGACATAGGCCTCCCCCGAAGATAGCCACAATGACCGGTCCTGCATCCGCATCCAGCGGACTCCGGCGATCTTTACCAGGTCATCAGTCCACCTTGTGACTGTTGTTGTTTAATTTTGGTATACATAGTGTAAGCCTGGAATAACATTTAGAATACTTTTTATCCCGGGAATCATCCCCTAAGGGGGCGAAATGGGGGGCGAGAGTTTGTATGGAGCTATGCTATAAGCGAGTTCCACATATTAATAAATAAATAAAAACCGGCCAAATGCGAGTTTGACTCGCGCACCGAGTGTTCCGTATAAAACTGTAGGTATATAAGAAAATTATTAAAAATATTTTTATCGTATGATGTAACTAAAAATTTACGGTTTTCGCAATTTTTCCTTTATCTGTGCTATAAGACGTTGCTTCGTAGCAAACTTCAAGTTTCTGAGTTCACGGGAAGTAGGTTTTGATTCGGTTTAAAGAATCTTTATTCTCATAAGAATTACAATAAATTCACTTACATGAGAATATTTATATATTAGTAATTAAGCGTGCAGTATTTAAAGTAAACATATTTACTAGTTAGAATAGGTAATTACTTATTATAGTTAGTTAAATACACAAAAGAGGGTAAATATAAGTAAGGTTTAGTTGCTATGCTCGTACTTATTATAATAGTTACACAAATGAGGGTAAATATAAGTTAGGTTGTAGTTGCTGTTGGCTCAGCGCGGCAGCACAGATAAATACTCTGGTAACACATTGATGCAAGATTAAGTTAAGTGGATGCGTTATTTTAGCTCAAGGAAGTACCCTGTAGGTTTTGATTCCCTTGCGAGTTTCGAAAATTTGCGGCATAAACGGCTGTAACTTTTGATTGCGTTGGCTTAGAAGTTTGATTTTTTCACGGCTCGTGGAGGGGATGAGTTGGCGACACCGGTCCCCATACTATAGGAACCACGCTTGATACCTGTCGCGACAGCTGACGCTGCGCTCGAACGTTCCCTCATACATTTCCGTACTGTACAGTACTATCGCTCTATCGCCGCGTCACTGACGCTGCGTTAGTGACGCCGGAGCCGCGCTGCTCGGAAGTCCACCTTTAATATTGACAATCCACCTATAGCTGTCTCACTCTTTTGCATGTTATAGTATCCTGAGGGCCTACCGCGAAACGAAGTTCGTTTTCGTTCGTGTATCTCCGTCTCTGTCGCGCTTGCTAGTTCGAGCGACAGAGACGGAGATACAAGAACGAAAACGAATTTCGTTTCGCGGTAGGCCCTTTGCAGGTGGTCGCCGAGAGGCTAGACTCAGGCATCCCGGCGCTACATCGATCTGCACGTCAGCAGGGATAGATGAAGCGCGGGAGGAGATTTTAGTATTTTTATTTTTTTGTTCATTTCATGTGTATTTTAAGGCAATTGTTACTAACAAAATATGGAACCAGCTTTCTGAATTAAATTATTTTTATTTATAGAGTGAGACAATAGGTGGATTGTCAGTATTACTCACCGTGTATTGGCCCTTTAGTCCCATCTCGTAGCCAGATTTGATAGCTAGCTTCGAAATGGGAATTGCGGTTTCCCGTCTCATAGCCAGGTACGAAATGGCAACGATTTTCCCATCTGGTAGCCAGATTTGGTAGCAAGCTTCGAAACGGGAGAAATAATTTCCACTTCGAAGCTGGCTGCAGAACGGGAATCTTTTAGGTCCATCTCGTAGCCAGCTAGCTACCAAATTTGGCTACGAGATGGGAAAATCGTTCCCGTTTCGAAGCTGGCTGCGAGATGGGAAACCACATTTCTCATTTCGAAGCTAGCCACCAAATCTGGCTATGAGGTGGGACTAGAGGATTCCCGCTCCGTAGCCAGCTTCGTATAGGGATTATTTCTCCCAATTCGAAGCTAGCTCCAAATCTGAGGGGCTACCGCGAAACAAAATTCGTTTTCGTTCGTGTATCTCCGTCTCTGTCGCACTTGCTAATTCGAGCGACAGAGACGGAGATACACGAACGAAAACGAATTTCGTTTCGCGGTAGGCCCTCTGGCTACGAGGTGGGACTGAAGGGTACTCTTTTGCATGTTATAGTATCCTGCAGATGGTCGCCGAGAGGCTAGCCTCAGGCATCCCGGCGCGCTTCATCGATTTGCCCGTCAGCAGGGATAGATGAAGCGCGGGAGGAGATTTTAGTATCTTTATTTTTTTGTTCATTTCATGTATCTAATATAGTATTTTAAGGCAATTGTTACTAACAAAATGTGGAACCAGCTTTCTGAATTAAATTATTTTTATTTATAATCTGGCTAGTGAAAGCTGAACATGAAAAATAGCGGCAAATTCAAAAACTCATGACAGGGTAACACAGGGTCACTCGCACAGCCGCAATTTCCTCAGAGAAATTTAAATTTGACATACGACATGACACCTCAGTTAGACACACATAGAGGCAAAGTGTTGCCAATCAAATAACTACTAGGTTCAACTTTCATTAGACAGACTCTTAGAGTGAGACAAATATTGGTGGATTTGTCAGTATTACTCACCGTGTATTGGCCGTCATTAACCCCGAAGTGTAGGTACTTTCACCTTCGCCGCGAACAGGTTATTGTAATAAATCGTTTTTTTTTTGCAGAGATCAATGCAAGGCAGTGCTGAGGGATGCTTCCACCGTGTTAGAGGAAGAAAAATTTGATTGGAAAAACTTTCCTGCAAGGTACAGTCGCCCACACTCCTAACTGACCATTTGTGAACCTTATGTCACTGATATAAGGTTCACGAATGGTCAGTTAGGAGTGTGGGCGACTGTACCTTCGGATCATCATCATCGTCATAGCCGAAAGACATCCACTGTTGGGCCTAGAGGGCGCTAGGGTAGTGATTGCACCCGGGCGCTACAAGAGACGCCTCTGCGCCCACATTTCTATAGTATTTTTCATCACACTTGCTCGTCAATGGCGTTATTACTTGCGAGCGTACAGAGCAGTTATAGCCGTTTTACCTCCCACGGTCTGTTAAGTTTAGTTTTATAGTACATTGTTTAACGAGGGGCGTAAGTGGAATATTGCTAACGAGAGTCTATTAGAAGCCCGACGCCGAAGGCGGGGGGCTTTTGATGACTCGAGTTTGCAATATTCTTACGCCCGTGTTATGCACAATGTTTTTCATCACATTTGCGAGGAAATAAATAACTACAAAAGACAGAAAAATCTAAGTTTCATACAGCCGCACCAATCAAAAATTGACAACTTCACTTCCAGATCAGTGCTAGTGGAGCGCGCAACTCAATATTTCAACCAATCACAGAGCAGTATTCTTGCGGGGCGGGGCGACTTGACCAACTAGATTTTTTTATTCAGCCAATCACACAGCAACCAGATTTGCTTAAGCCAACGAGAGGGTTCTATATTTTAAAACTAAACTTAACTGCCCGTGGGAGGTAAAACGGCTATAACTGCTCTATACGCTCGCAAGTAATAACGCCATTGGCGAGCAAGTGTGATGAAAAAATATATAACTCTCTGATTGGCTTAAGCAAATCTGGTTGCTCTGTAAATGGTTGAAAAAAAAATCTAGTTGACCAAAACGCCCCGCCCCGCAAGAATACTGCTCTGTGATTGGTTGAAATATTGAAGCTGCGCGCTCCACTAGCACTGATCGGAAAGTGAAGTTGTCAATATTTGATTGGTGCGGCTGTATGAAACTTAGATTTTTCTGTCTTTTGTAGTTATTTATTTCCTCGCAAATGTGATGAAAAACATTGTGTATAACACGGGCGTAAGAATATTGCAAACTCGATGCAACAAAAGCCCTCTGCCTTCGGCGTCGGGCTTCTGATAGACTCTCGTTAGCAGTATTCCACTTACGCCCCTCGTTAAACAATGTACTATAGTGTTCTGTAGTTAATACTGTGTCTCAGTTACAAAATTGAGGTCTTACGGCGTTTTCCAGGGCTAGGGCTAAATATGAAGATGAAGACGATGGCCCTGTACTTAGAAGCGCAAACAACACAGAACCAAGCACACAAACAAGCGACACGACTACAGAACCCTCTAAGACGAGCGAAGAATCACATACAAACTAACTGTACCTAGTTAATTAAATTAACTAATTGTTTTAAATAATTTATTGAATCAGGCGTTACTTTGCGGAAATTCATGATATATTACGAGAACAATATTCCTTTGCTATTCCGCTAAAAAACGTGCAGGTCGATCAGCGGAGATCAAATGCAACTATTTGCGTATAAACAACTATTTGCGTTTATACGCAAATAGTTGCATTTGATCTCCGCTGATCGACCTGCACGTTTTTTAGCGGAATAGCAAAGGAATATTGTTCTCGTAATATAATTGTTTTAAATTATTAAATAGGATTTAAAAAATATACGTATTTTTACCTGACTGCCGAAGGAAAGGAGGGTTATGTTTTTCGAGCGTATGTATGTGTGTATGTCTTATTCTTTGGCACGCCCTGCAGCCTAAACCGTTTGACGGATTTCGACATATGAGGTGTCGTTGGATTCCTCTTAATCGTGGGAGTGACATCATCATCATCATCATCATATCAGCCGAAAGACGTCCACTGCTGGACATAGGCCTCCCCCAGAGAGTTCCAAATTGACCGGTCCTGCGCCACCCGCATCCAGCGGACTCCCGCGACCTTTACCAGGTCATCAGTCCACCTTGTGGGGGGCCTACCCACGCCGCGCCTTCCGGTACGTGGTCGCCACTCGAGAACCTTTCCGCCCCAGCGGCCATCGGTTCTACGTGCAATGTGCCCCGCCCACTGCCACTTAAGTTTAGCAATTCGGAGGGCTATATCGGTTACCTTGGTTCTGCTGCGGATAGCCTCATTTCTGATGCGATCACGCAGAGAAACTCCTAACATAGCCCTCTCCATTGCCCTTTGGGTGACTTTGAGCTTTCTTATGAGGCCCATAGTAAGCGACAGTGACATAGGCTATAATATTTGCAAGAAAGTAGTTGGGTTTTTTGAAAATTCTTTTGATATTACTTGTTTTATGAGTATGCCATGTAGATAGTAATAGTACCTAACTATTGTATGGCGGCCTACCCGGATAAGTATCACGCGATACACTCATGCCACAATAATATCACAGCATATTGACAATATTGAAGCCACTTTCCCATACATTTTTGAATATCGCGATAATATCGCAATCAAGTTCTTGCGATAATACTCACTGTGTAATCGCCGCCTATGAGTGGCGACGTCCAATAGGAACACCCGAGTGCATGGACCTAAGATACTCGGGACAAGCTATGGTAATAATAATACCACGTCCGAGCGAGATGGTAGCATACAAATCTCGATAAGTGTGACAGAAAGGGAAATATCATTCGTTGTCCTTGTCATGGTTCCACTTTTTTTCCGTTTGCCACAACTGATTTAGTATGAAGTTATGGCCAATAAATCACTACCCACCCAAATTAAGTAGGTTGTTTATGGTAAGCGATCAGCCATTTTAAGACCAGTTCATTTTAAACATAGCCATCTATTCCAGAATGTTAAAGAAATATATAGTAATCCCATACGCTCACAATACCACAATAAGCTATATTATCCAGCAACAAAACTTTCATTGGTTGCAAAAAATGAATATTTAATGTGTATAAAAATGTATAATAAAGGTCCAGATTTAATAAAATACTGCCTTTTATACAAGGCTTTAAAAAAATGACAGCACGGCTATCACAAGACGGCGCGCAAACTCTCTCGATTTTTCTCGCACTATCCGTCTCTCTCTTATTAGAAAACTTAGAAAGAGAGGTGTAGTGCGAGAAAAATCGAGGGAGCTCGTGCGTCGTCTTGTGATAGCCGTGCTGATAGATAAATGTTTCTACAGTATTCAAGAATTCCTATAATATAAGCAGGTAGATAGATATAAGATAATGTAATCATTTACATGCCTTTTAAGGTAGATTTTCGTGAAACCTCTATTGTACCTGTTTGTGACGTCTTCACCTAAAATCGTGCAAATAAAGATTTACTTACTTACTTAATTTAGCTGCATAGAAGCCTTTCCGTCCCTCATTGTGGCATCACGTATAGCCTGTCCCGAGTATCTTAGGTCCATGCCTGAGTGGATCACCCAGGTGATACTATTGGACGCCATGTCCAGCACGATCCCCTCGACCACGATCCACGATCGGTTTTAGTGGACATGTCAAAGTCAAAGTCAAAGTGATTTATTCTTCAATTTAGGCATATTACATGCACCTATGAATGTCGATAAAACTACCACCGGTTCGGAAAGTAAACCTCTGCCTCGAGAAGAACCGGCGTAAAAAACTCGGCGAGGTGTCATTTTTTCAAAACAGTATACAATATATCATTTCAGTATCAGAGTATTATAAAATTTTAAAATTACATTGCTACAGTTAATAGTAAGCCTATTTATTTTACGACAGATTTCTAGTGCAGGATTTTATCGCTGCCAAATATCCCTATCCATGATGTAGTCGTTTATCTTATAATATGCTTTTGAAATAAGTGTCCGTTTTACGACAGATTTGAATTTAGAGTCAGTAAGTTCGGTAATGTGTTTTGGAATTTTATTGTAGAGTTTTATACAATTTCCCAAGATCGACTTTTTCGCTTTTACTAGCCTGTAAAAAGTTGTTTTGAGCTTCCCTGCGCTTCTGGTAACCTTGGGCCTATCAGTGTTTGTTGGGTAGTTGTATAAATTCTTCCTAACATACATTATTATTTCAAATACGTATAGTATGTATATCCAGTAGGATCCCCCAGAGACTACCACTGGATGGTTCGCATTGCATCGTAATAGTACATTATGCCAGTGCGGTAAGATATGATTTATGCACGAGAGTCTATTAGAAGCCCGACTCCGAAGGCGGAGGGCTTTGATGACTCGAGTTTGTACCACTCTTACCGTAACATTAGCGAGGAAATAAATAACTACAAAAGACAGAAAAATCTATGTTTCATACAGCCGCACCAATCAAAAATTGACGAAATTGATAACTTCACTTCCAGATCAGTGTGAGTGGAGCGCGCAGCTTCAATATTTCATTCAACCAATAGCAGTATAGTAGTATTCTTGCGGCGCGTGGCCAACTAGATTTTTTCAACCAATCACAGAGCAGAATTCTAGTGGCGCGCGGCCAACTAGATTTGCTTAAACCAATCAGATCACACTGAATTCATAGAAAACCATTACGCCTTTAGGCGTAATAAAGGCTATTGTGGCTATTTAAACCTGCGCGTTATGTAGCCCTTTACGAGCAAGTGTGATGAAATAGTACATTGTTTAACGAGGGCCGTAAGTGGAATATTGCTAACGAGAGTGTATCAGAAGCCCGACGCCGAAGGCGGAGGGCTTTTGATGACTCGAGTTTGCAATATTCTTACGCCCGTGTTATACACAATGTTTTTCATCACATTTGCGAGGAAATAAATAACAACAAAAGACAGAAAAATGTATGTTTCATACAGCAGCACCAATCAAAAATTGACAACTTCACTTCCAGATCAGTGCTAGTAGAGCGCGCAGTTCAATATTTCAACCAATCACAGAGCAGTATTCTTGCGGGGCGGGGCGTCGTGACCAACTAGATTTTTTTATTCAACCAATCACACAGCAACCAGATTTGCTTAAGCCAATCAGAGGGTTCTATTATTTAAAAAAAAAAACATAACGCCCATGGGCGTAATATAGCCCATTACAGCTCAGTACGCTTGCGTATAATAACACCATTTTCGAGCAAGTGTGATGAAAAAAAATTAGGACACAAGCCTATTGTGTGTACAGTCGCCATCAGATATATCAGAGCGGCGAAAGCGCTCACAAATATCTGAACACGTCTCTAATGCCTCGACAATAGAGACGTGTTCAAATATTTGTGAGCGCTTTCGCCGCTCCGATATATCTGATGGCGACTGTACAAAGTCTCATGTTATTCTAGCATGTTTTAAAATGAGCATGTTCGATGTTATTTCCTCGGAAGTAAGGAGTAGGTAAATGAACAAAGCTTGTTTTTGAAGTCGACATTTATTATCGAGAAATACATAATATCACGAAACGGAAGGGCACGAAAAATAAAACGATGTTTTAAAATTAACAATACAAATACAAAAAATACCAAGGTTCCATTTCACGAAGTTATAAAGTTTACAAATCTAAATCGTAACACTGGACAAAATAATAAAACACGTGAATCCGAAAAAAAATGTTCAAGTGGTTGCTTGGTAAATGTTATTATTCTGTTGCTGGTTTTTAAATAACAATTAGTTTAGGATAAATCATGGACCTATGATACTCAGGACAGGCTATACGTGATGCCACAATGAGGGACGGAAAGGCTTCTATGCAGCTAAATTAAGAACTAGTCTTAAAATGGCTGATAGCTTACCATAAACAACCTTCTTAATTTGGGCGGGTTGTGGTTTTTACAACTGATATTTCCCTTTCTGTCACACTTACCCAGGTGTGTATGCTACCATCTCGCTCGGGCGTCTTATTATTATTACCATAGCTTGTCCTGAGTATCATAGGTCCATGGGATAAATGGATTTGAAAGAGGTTTACAATTTTAGTTTGATAATTTATTCATACCATGAATTTAATACTATATTCCTTCTCCGATGCTGGCAGAATATGCTGAACTAGCTAACACTTTTGCTTACCTATTTTGTACCATATTCTCAGAAATAAATTATTATTATTATGAAGGCCAATTGATAGGCACCGCCAGACGACCGAGCGCGGCGGCCTGCCAAGCAAGGTCACAGAAAACCTAGTACGGAGTGACCTTGGTTTTGCCGGACGCCGTGCTTCTGGCACTTATGCTGACGGACCGAAATCACGCGGCAGACTGCGCGCAGTCCGCCGATTTCGCCCATCTGGACGCGCCTAATTAGGAGACGCCAAACGAGCGAAATCGGCGGACAGCTAAGCAAGGTCACAGAAAAACTAGTACGGGGTGACCTTGGTTTTGCCGGACGCCGTGCTTCTGGCGCTTATCCACACGGGCCGTCATCACACGGCACTCTGCTTGCAGTCCGCCGATTTCGCTCATAATATACCATAGATAACCTACCGGCTTTTAAGTGAATACGTAGTTAACCAATAAATAGGCACATGATACTCATTTATCTGTCTCTGCTGCCACTGATTATAGCCCTTGCAAACTAGCCATAATTAGAAAATTAGGATTAAAACTACAGTACCGGTCAAAAGTTTAAGTTCACCCTTTGTTTTTGGTACAAATTTGTACTTTTGTGCGATAATGTTTTGCAGTTCAGATGTCGAAAATTGTTTCCAACTGATTCGTTATTGTTTACGGAGATGTGTTTGATTAGTCAGACACAATTTACGTAGATTTCTAACAACTGATTCCCTAAAAACCAACATTGTATCTGATCATTGTACGTTTTAAGTGGCAAGCCCATATATGGCCCAGCCTTTGCCGTCATTTCTATAAGATTTTAGAGAATGCGTTGTTTAGAAATGTACGTGAATTGTGTCTGACTAATTAAACAAATCTCTGGAAACAATAACGGATCAGTTGGAAACAAATTTCGGCTTCCGAACTGCAAAAAATTATTGTCCAAAAGTACTCATTTGTACCTAAAACAAAGAGTGAACTTAAACTTTTGACCGGTACTGTAGAATGTACTTAAATAAACATTAAAAAATCAGCAATACACATATGGCACTTTTGGATATGGGCATTATCCTGACGGGCCATAATCACGTGACAGACTGCAAAAAGTCCGCCGATTCCGCTCAACTGACCGCCTATTGGTCGAATGTTTCAGTGTTGCCAGTTTAGACTTGAAAATTTGCAACTTGCTGTGAAATGTGGGATGTACCTATAAATAATATACAACCTAGCCTCTCGTTGGGTTTAGATTTTGTCAAGAGTGGACCATAGATAACCTATCGGCTACTGAAAATTACAGACTTAAAACTAGAATGTAAATTAATATAAAAAATCAGCAAATAACAACGTGATATTACCCTTAATGCCTAACTATTTCACTCTAAAGCCACGTACACACGGTGCCGGAATACGCACCTTTAAGTTACACCGAGAAATGTAACAAGGAAAATCATGAAACGCAGAAACATTAGTATCGATGTTTGAAAAGAATGATCTTCACACATTCAGTGCTGAAAACCCGACCCTCGGGTATTTTAACATTACGTTCCCACGCCAAATGACTCGATAGTCGGGATCGCGGCATGTAGCTATAGACGACAAGGCCACGCCGGAAGACCCGATATCGAGCACTGTTTTCGACGAGCAGGGCTGCCGCTAAGAGAAATATTTTTAGCGGAGTATTTTAATTATTAGTCTCAATTATTAGATTGTTATCGGCCAGGTAGGTACGTTATATTCAGGAACTTATTGAAATGTGATAAATCACGACATATTAGGGTTGACCAATGTTTTAATGCCTTATGGTACCTTAGCGCAACCCTATCGTGTGCCCGACTGTCGGTATATTGGCGTCTAGCGTCGATTCGATCGATAAGTGCGAAACTGTGCCCGCGTGTCGGGTCTTAATTTGTTTATCCTCGCGCGCATGCTCTCATTATAATGAGCGGACCTGAATGTGTCAAGCGACGATATAAATCAAGGTAATTGTTTATGATCCTTAAAGGACGGTCAACTTTGCACATTGGCAACATTTGTGTGACACGAACGGTCAATGACTTTAATTGCTGACCCATTTAGGTGTCAACTTTGGTTTCTTAATGGTTAAGTGAGCACAATTAAAGTCCGTGACCGTACGCGAGATACACCGTCGGGGATGACTTAGCTTTTTTTACAACGTACGCCTTTTTATGGCTTATTGTCGTAGTAAGAAGAGCGAAAAAACGTGAATACATTTCCGTTACTGCACGGTCAATTCTGGGCCACTTCGTACCTTGTCACAATGACAATGATATGCGATCTCTAGGGGGATTTTATATAGATTTTAACGGACCATAAGCAACCTTGATTTACACTGTCATAAATTCCGTATCCACACACGACCGAACAGAGAGATACATGGAGAGTTGCACCAATTTACTTAGACGGATCAACGTTAATCTTTTCGACGCCAACGACGCATATATCCGCACCGCAGTTTCAACGCCAACGACAGATATGTGCGTCAAGGATCCCAGCGCGATAGCAACCTTCTTGCATTGACATAAGGTACTCCGCACTAAATGTCTTGTTGATTAGGCGTGTGGTTGACAACTTGTCTCTTTGACTGACAGTTGAAAAAGTTAAATATGGCACCGGCAGCTGTCATTCCATTGACCTGTCAAACTTCAAATTTTGACGCTTAGATTAGACGGTTCGATGCAACCCACCCTAAATGCTTGATGGCACAGTCAGGGAAATGTATTCACGTACCACCGTAGAACCCTATCGCAATAAGGTGACATATCACTCGAGTTTGAGTGACGGCGGCTTCAATTGTGACAGGGTTCTACGGTGGTACGCGAATACATTTCCGTTACCGTACGTGTGTACGCGGTTTTACGGAAGGTCTATCTAAAGAGCTGCGTGGGCAGGCTCCCTGTCTCTTTCTTGCGCGTATTCTTCCTGCTCTACTTCTTCGTCGTCGAATTCCACGTCATCGTCCACGTTCGCTTCCTGAAAAATAGACATATTAAATTAGTGACGACCGAATAGCCTAGTGGTTAGAGAACCTGACTATGAAGCTTGAGGTCCCGGGTTCGATTCCCGGTCGGGGCAGATATTTGTATTAGTCCAGGCAATGAACTGACAACTTGTATGGAAAAAATGACAGATTTGGAAATAATTTATAATAGCAATTTTTTTTAATGTATAGGTTATATTATCAATTACAATCAATTAAATAGTTAACTAGATGCAAAATCCAACAAAAAATCAGACATCAAAAAAATCAATATTTAATTAGCTCCCAAAAAGTCCGGATAAATATTAATATATTTTTTTATCTTTATTTAGGTTCATTTACATTTGCTTTAAAATATTCAATATAAATAAAATAAAAAAGACAATGAATGTTTAATTTAAATCTATATAATTACTTCCGGGTGGAAAGTTTGTTGGATTCTTGAATAAAGCATCTTAGAATAACGTTTTAGAATGAAATAAACAAAAAAAACGCTATTATAAATTAATGTTTTTCGAAACAGTATTTTGCCTGGAGTATATGATGAATACGAATGTTTGTTCTCGAGTCTTGGATGTTTAATATCTATTTAAGTATGTATTTATCTAAATAAGTATGTGCATCCGTTGTCTAGTACCCGTAGTACAGGCTTTGCCTAGTTTGGGACTAGATCAATTGGTGTGAATTGTCCCACGATATTTATTTTATTTATTTATTTAGTGTTTTACTAAATAAATAAATAAAATAAATATTGGCTCCATTTTCGTCATCAGGCATATTTTTTTTACCTTCTTTCATTTGAAGTTATGATAAATTTAGAGTGTACACCCCTATTACTCAAAGCCCCCGGGTCCGCTAGTGAGGGCGGTGTATAATCACCTGGTACTGCTGGTACTCGGAGACCAGATCGTTCATGTTGCTCTCCGCCTCTGTGAATTCCATCTCATCCATGCCCTCGCCGGTGTACCAGTGCAGGAAGGCCTGCGGACAGGGATATAGCTATGACAACGTGTAAAGGGACTTACAGCCCGTTCACACAGAGTCTCCGTATTTACGGAGCAACAATAGTTCACTGTATACTGAATACTGTGTCATATGTGAAGTCGCTCATACAACTCCATACGCCATCAATGAAAAAAAACGTATGCGGATCGTTCTTCTTTTTTACCGACAATGAACCGAGGTTTTCCTTTTTTTTTGGGTTGTCGAAAATTGTGATTTTGAAGTGCGATTTAAAAAAAATGCATTGGTTTCTTCATTAACACTAATTAAAGTTTCTTTTCCGGCCAATACACATATTTGTTTACGGTTAGTTTAAAAAAAAATATGTGACAGTGGACTCTTTCAGTGGGGACTACATTTTGGTTTACCACTCTGTCACGGACTTCTACGATAAAAATACGTTTAAAAAAAATGCTAGTTAGAGAAACTAAAATATTAAATAATACTAATTAATAAAATAATATGGACGTTCATTTTCGAACATTATAAAACCGTAAAATCATTACTCAAATGAGATGCCGTAGTAAGACGAAGGACAGGCTATTATTGTCGGTCGAAAAGAAGAACGACCCATACGATAAAACGGAACAGTAAAACGGAGACCCTGTGTGAACGCGCTCTGACGCTGCTCTCTGACAACGTACAGTACAAGATTATTGTTTATTATTAACCAACTACGCAAGATAGTAGGAATGATAACCGGACACAACACCTTGAACAGACACCTCTATAATTTAGGTATCACAGACAGCCCCATGTGCAGAGCGTGCATGGAGGCAGAAGAAACGACTAAACACATTCTACTGGACTGTAAGCAGGTAGAAGTATACAGGAAAAAGCACCTAGGGTCTCCGGACACACTACGGAACGCAGTCAGTAATACCAAGGCACTCTTAAACTTTTTAGAGGAGCTGAGGTGGTTAGAGTAGCGCCACCCTGCCGTTTCACGCAAAATAGGCACACTGGATGTCGACTTGCGGAAAATGCCCAGTAAAACTAACTAAAACTATTGTTTATTACGAGCTTTTTTTTACTTGCAAGGTACTCGTATGTATAGCCTGACAAGTTTCTTTTTGACCCTTTCTATACAGCCTGTATGTTTAATATTACCTCAAATTGTAACCAGAGGTAGGTGTAGGTATTGTGCGGTGTTTATGCTTGCCTTAATGATGTCCGTAGCGGCCGGTACTCGGAGGTGGATGCGGAGTAAATAAGCACTCCAATATTTAAAGTACACACTATTTATTGTTTATCACGGCACACAGTAGAAACAGTTAGCACAATACACAAGTAGTCAATTTAGAAGGAGTATAAGCGAAAGCGGAAAGACAGTATAAGCACTAGGTTTGGAAAAATATATGCGAACAAGTAAGCAGCGTTAACATAAGAGGCGCATGCGTTTCGCGTCGAGGTCCATTAGCTACTAGCTGCGCCTGCACTGGCGGGCGCAATACATCGCTGTCAGCGCTGCAGCCGGCGGCCGCCGTCAGACCGTTCTGTACGGCGCGCAGCGCTTACAGCGGGACGCGATCATTTTACACTAAGACAAAATGCATCACCTCTGCGACGGCCGGTCAACAGACCGGTTCCGCGCTAAATATCTAATAACAAATTCGGTCGCTCTGTTCGTTAGTTTATAATATTACTAGAAATTTAAGTTTTACATTGTATAATATTTTATTTGTTTACCTATTCATTTATATGTTATATATAATCTTAATATAAGTTATAAATTATTATAACTATACAAAATTATACATAAAAATTATTATTTTCGGAATAAATTAAGGAAATTTATACACGATAAATTACCAATTAATATTAACAAAATACATTAAATTGATTCTGATGCCACATCACCCCCCTCCAGAGACCGTCAAGGGCGATAGAAAAATAAAAAGTTAGTAATAATCTGGGATACGCACTGTCCGTCCTGACCTTGTCTTTGTGACCGTCTTTTCAGTCTCTGGAGTAGGTTGAATGGGCGGGACAGAAATTGGTACATTCGGCACATCAGCCAGTATGTATGCTGGTTTAATGCGGTCTATGGACACTGTTACACTTTTGCCTTTTACACGCAACTTAAACACTTTATCACCTCTTTTGAGCACTTTGTACGGACCAGTATACGCTGGCTGCAGTGGTGGATGACTCGCGTCGTCTCTGAGCAGCACGTGACTGGCAGTGTTGAGATCCTTATACGAAGACTCGTCTATTGTTTATATGGCGTGACGCCGGCACTGGAGTGAGATTATGGGCAAACTTACGCAGGCGTGCGACATAATCCGTCACGTCGATAGTGTCATCTGGCGACTTGGCGTGTAATAACTCTCCCGGCAATCTCAGTGGCTCCCCGTACACGAGTTCGGCGGTCGAAGCGTTGAGATCCTCCTTGTACGCGCTACGTATACCGAGCAAGACCAAGGGTAATGTGTCTACCCAGTTGCTAGTCGCGTGACAGGTAATAGCGGCTTTCAACTGTCTATGAAAGCGCTCCACTAGACCGTTACACGCTGGCCGGTAGGCTGTTGTGCGACGATG
Source organism: Epinotia nisella (assembly GCA_932294315.1). NCBI lineage: Eukaryota > Metazoa > Arthropoda > Insecta > Lepidoptera > Tortricidae > Epinotia > Epinotia nisella. The sequence continues at coordinate 8,347,000 of OW028698.1, read as the reverse complement.
TTGGAAGCCGGCTAGCTCAGACAGATGCTTGAACAGGCAGCTCTCGAACTGCCTGCCACGATCAGTAATGATATCGTTGAGGCAGCCGAACCGTGATATCCAGCCGTGTAGAAGTCCTCTGGCTACGGCTTCTGCTGTGATCTCTTGTAGCGGTACTACCTCAGGCCAACGTGTATATCGATCGACGGCTGTGAGGCAGTACCTAAACCCTTGAGAAACTGGCATGGGGCCTATGAGGTCTATGTGGACGTGCATGAACCTCGCTTTTGGAAGCCGGTATGTTCCAAGTGGCGCAGAAACGTGGCGGGTGACCTTGGCTCTCTGACATGACAAACAGGTACGTGCCCATTCGCGGCAGTCTTTCTTGATACCTGGCCAAACGTACCGGTCTGTGACGAGCTTTATGGAGGCATTAGCACCAGGGTGGCTAAGGGAGTGGAAGCTCTGGAACACTTGTCTGCGCAGCTCCTTCGTGACATAAGGCCTGAGTGTCTGGTCAGTCTCGTTGCAATACAGTTCAGTCTGAATACCTGGCAACTTGAACTTCTTCAGGCGTAGCGAAGTATCACCCTGTAGGAGCTCCTGTAACTCTGGATCTCTCACCTGGGATTGCGCTAGCTTCTCCAAATCGATCGGCTGTGCAACTTCCTCAACGCGTGACAAGGTATCTGCCACCACGTTGTCCTTCCCGGAGATATGCCTTATATCAGTCGTAAATTGCGCTATGTAATCCAAATGCCTGAACTGTCTGGGTGAGCAGTTATCCTTGCGTGAGTTGAAGGCGAAGCAGATGGGCTTGTGGTCCGTGTAGATTGTGAAGTCCCTGGCCTCGACCATGTGCCTAAAGTGTTTGAGCGCTTCATATATGGCCAGGAGCTCACGATCGTACGGCGAGTACTTTCGTTGCGCGGGGCTCAATTTTCTGGAGAAGAACGCCAGGGGCTGCCATTCCTCGTCGATATACTGCTGAAGCGCGGCGCCCATGGCAGTATCAGAAGCGTCTGTGACAATGGCCAGCTTAGCCTGACTATCTGGATGCGCTAGCAACGCGGCCTGACATAAGCTGTCCTTGCAACGCTCGAAAGCCTCATTTTCCTCTGCGTTAAAGTTGACGGGATGAGAAGGCTTTGCGGATCCAGTTAAAAGCGCGTTAAGTGGACCTTGTGTCTCTGCTGCCCTAGGGATAAATCTGCGGTAAAAATTCACCATCCCTAAGAATCTGCGCAGCTCCCTCACATTCTTCGGGACCGGGAAGTCCTTGATGGCATCGACCTTGGACGGAAGGGGTTTGGTGCCTCCGGCTGAAATGCTGTAGCCCAGGAACGTTACCTCCGGTGCCCCGAAGACACATTTGGAAGTGTTAATCACCATCCCGTACTCCTGGAACTTGGTGAACAGCTGGCGCAGGTGCTCTTTGTGAGTGACTTCATCCTTTGAGTACACCAAAAAGTCGTCTAAATAGGCATAACAAAAATCCAGTCCCCTTACCATCTCGTCCACAAACCGCTGGAAGGTCTGGCCAGCATTCCGTAGTCCAAAAGTCATATACGGGAACTCGTAGAGGCCAAACGGTGTGGTAATCGAGGTCTTCGGGATGTCTTCTGGGTTCACGGGGATCTGGTGGTACGCCTTCTCAAGGTCGATGGTGGAGAAAACCTGGCAACCAGAAATGCTGTGAGCAAAATCATGTATGTGACGAATTGGATATTTATCCGGAATAGTCCTTGCATTAAGCATCCGGTAGTCACCGCAAGGCCTCCAGCCATTATTTTTCTTAGGAGCTAGGTGCAGAGCTGACGACCAAGGTGACTCTGAAGGCCTGGCAGTTCCATTTTGTAGCATCGCTGAGAACTCGTCCTTAGCAATTTTCAATTTGTCCGGGGCCAACCGTCGAGGAGAGCAAGACACAGGAGGCCCTGGAGTTGTCCTTATAAAATGTAGGACGTTATGCTTAGGCACCCGATGAACGCCGGATGGGCGAGTAATGTCGGGGTATTCCAGTAGCATGCGATGATAATCTGACTCACCCGACACCACTTTGACCGAAGAAATTTCGTCCGTCGAACATCCGGGCAAAGCCACGGCACACAAGCTAGTCGTCCTGTCGATCAGCTGTTTATTCTTGCAGTCAGGAAGAAGGTCGTAATGCGCCAGGAAGTCCACGCCGATTATTGGCTTCGTCACATCCGCGACAATAAATTTCCAAGCAAAGTCGCGGCGCAAGCCTAGATTCAGCACTAAGTGTAAATATCCATAGGTTATTATTGGTGAGCCGTTCGCTGCAGCTAACTGGTAGTTGGTTGGTTGTCGCCGATATTTTAGTTGTGACCTTGGGAAGACACAGACGTCGCTACCAGTATCCACGAGATACTGTATCTTCGTCGATTGGTCAGTAACAAATAAGCGACCAGGACTCGGGCAAACGGCGGTCGCCATTAACGAGTGCCCCTTTCGTTTCCCGCCTGATAATCGCACGGTTTCACGCACCTTGTTGCCTTCTCACCGAACTTCGCATGGTACCAGCATTCTGGAAACTTCCGATAACTTGACTGCGACCTCTGGGAGCTGGAGCGATTGCGGGACTTGCCGGATGCACGAGATCTTGATCGCGACGGCCTACTGTCACTATTGAGCTGACTTTGTAGCGTTTTCATGTCCCTAGTTAACTCACTCACTTGACGCATGAGGATAGCCATTTGAGGATCTGGTGCTGATGCTGCGGCTACTTGAGGAGTTGCTATGTCGTGAACACGGTCGGCCAGCTCAGCGAGCTCTTCGATTGGGTCATTGGACTTCGATGCGATCACAAATTGTAAGTTACTTGGCAGGCGGGATGTCCATATAGATAAAAGAAATTCGTCGGGTATATTCGGCCCAGCCAAATGACGTAGGTGGCGGAGAAACTGGGAAGGTTTTCTATCACCCAACTCTTCCTGGCTAAGCAACTGCTTCACTTTCTTCTGCCGGGACACCGAGAGTCGTTTGATAAGCTCTTCTTTTATTTTTCTATATTTGTCGGTTGCTGGCGGTGAAACTATTATATCCTCCACCTCGGCGGCATACTGAGCATCGAGCTGCGCGACGATGTAATTATATTTGGTCGCGTCCGAAGTAATATTCGAAACGTGAAATTGCGATTCCATTTGGGCGAACCATATTGCCGGTTTCTCCGGCCAGAACACAGGCGCTTTCACGCCGATACGGTAAATTTCCGTTGATACGCCGCCATCTTGAGCAACGTTTCTTTGTTTGCTCGGCCCAGGCTTTTCCGAAACCTTATTCTCATCATCGCTCATTTTTAGTGTTCCAAGGGGTCACCAATGTAGGTATTGTGCGGTGTTTATGCTTGCCTTAATGATGTCCGTAGCGGCCGGTACTCGGAGGTGGATGCGGAGTAAATAAGCACTCCAATATTTAAAGTACACACTATTTATTGTTTATCACGGCACACAGTAGAAACAGTTAGCACAATACACAAGTAGTCAATTTAGAAGGAGTATAAGCGAAAGCGGAAAGACAGTATAAGCACTAGGTTTGGAAAAATATATGCGAACAAGTAAGCAGCGTTAACATAAGAGGCGCATGCGTTTCGCGTCGAGGTCCATTAGCTACTAGCTGCGCCTGCACTGGCGGGCGCAATACATCGCTGTCAGCGCTGCAGCCGGCGGCCGCCGTCAGACCGTTCTGTACGGCGCGCAGCGCTTACAGCGGGACGCGATCATTTTACACTAAGACAAAATGCATCACCTCTGCGACGGCCGGTCAACAGACCGGTTCCGCGCTAAATATCTAATAACAAATTCGGTCGCTCTGTTCGTTAGTTTATAATATTACTAGAAATTTAAGTTTTACATTGTATAATATTTTATTTGTTTACCTATTCATTTATATGTTATATATAATCTTAATATAAGTTATAAATTATTATAACTATACAAAATTATACATAAAAATTATTATTTTCGGAATAAATTAAGGAAATTTATACACGATAAATTACCAATTAATATTAACAAAATACATTAAATTGATTCTGATGCCACATAGGTGTTAGAGCTATGAACCGATATTGCAAGAAATTTCTCTTAACTACCAACTTATTTTGTCCATATAAAATAATTTAGCACGCAATGGATCACTACTTTGTCTTACTGACGCAACGTCACAACTGTCACAAGTGACCCGCTTCTTCCATGAGTCAAATGTGTGTACGCAATACATTGCTGCTCGATAATTTTTCAAAAATTAATTACGCTCCGGTAGTTAAGATTAAAATAAAATTTTCTTGCAATATCGGTTCACAGCCCTAACACCTAACTCTGGTTACAGTTTGAGGTAATATTCAAAATACACGCTGTATATACAGTACTAATTTATTTTACTGGCAAGGAGTAACTACTCTTTGACATTGAATGTCACCGATGTAAACAAACAGCAAGGAAGACGAAATACTTTACGATTGTACAATAAATATATGAGCCGAAAGCAATCCATAGCGAGGTCAGGAAGCTTATTTGGAATATAATTAAATATTTACAGCAATAAAAGGATGCCGGATTGTCTAGTATTTCTATAAACAATGTCCTGAAATTGGTTGTTCACATGACCGATACTGACATTTTATAGTACGGCCTGGATTTAACTAGTAATTTATTTTCTTATTGACAACCGAATAGCCTAGTGGTTAGAGAACCTGACTATGAAGCTTGAGGTCCCGGATTCGATCCCCGGTCGGGGCAGATATTTGTATGATGAATACGAATGTTTGTTCTCGAGTCTTGGATGTTTAATATCTATTTAAGTATGTATTTATCTATATAAGTATGTTTATCCGTTGTCTAGTACCCATAGTACAGGCTTTGCCTAGTTTGGGACTAGATCAATTGGTGTGAATTGTCCCACGATATTTAATTATTTTTATTTTTATTAAAATTAAAATATGTAATTTAATAAAAATTGAAGGTGAATCACATCAGAGTCAGAGTCTTCGGAGTCACAATCTGAAGAATATTTAACTATGGATTACGTATTTATTATAAACTGTATTTTTACATTCAACGAACAACTCAAAGCCAATACACACTGTCCCGTCTATACAAAAACTTCATCCGATTGAGCTGAAACTTTGGGTATTAGCACAGAATAAGTAATAGTACTACGTACAGAAGGTTCTCTGTTAACAAATTCCCTGTTTAGGTACGCCAAACGTGCCTAAATGTGGCCATTTCTTTCTATCGCATGCAACGCACTCTTTCGGAGGCGGAGCCTTAGAGCTAAGGTTACCGCCAGCTCGACCTATTAAATTATAGGTACAATACAATACAAATACTCTTTATACGTACGTACGTTAGTATAATAGTGTATTTTACTAAATATTACGATTATTATTTATTTACTTATGATCACCCAACTACACAAAAGCTGTGTAATTTGCCTTTAGACATCAAAACTGCCTGTTTCTGCAAAATGTAAGACGAAGACACATAACTCTGATACATAAACATAATGTAAAGAAAGATTATTTTCAAAGAATTAAATAGACGACGCGGCATATTTATTTTACGAGGCGAATGACGATGCAATGCAAAGCGCGAACGCGTGCGTCCCGTAACAGCGCGCGGCAACCACTGATAGACCGCCTAAAGGCGGCCGGCCGGCATGTTTTTGTGCAGCGCGACGAATGCACACAGCAGATCTGACGATGGAGACAGGTGGCCATGGGGATTCAGTACTTAACCGACGTAGACCCGTTGAGTTTGGGCTCGTTAGAATCGTCTCAAATGAAATTTTTGACAGAAACTTATTGTGTATGGTATATGGGCCCACCTTGCGTCGGAACATGGCCGTGAACTGCTCGGAGATGCGCTTGAAGATCTCCTGTATGGCGGTGGAATTGCCGATGAACGTGGCAGACATCTTGAGGCCCCGCGGCGGCACGTCGCACACCGACACCTTCAGGTTGTTCGGGATCCACTCCACGAAGTAGCTGGAATGTGTAAATAGTATATAATAATAATAATAAAATCATTTATTTTCAGGCAAAGCCCATAAGTGTTAGTAAGAACAATAGGCATAACCAGTGATCGGTTATTTGGATTCTCCCTCGCGGGATATCAAGTAGAAAAGTTAATATAGATACGACAGTTTCCCGCGATACCAAACAAACCGTACAAAAATAAAACAATTTAAATTATCTCTAAGGAATTTTTTACTCTTACATGGCAACCAGTTGAGACAAAAACTTCTATTCTTTTCCTAATCTCTACACTTTATTTTAAGCAAAATATATTAAAACCTCCACAAAGTATTTATATATCTGTCAGGAAAAAATACTTCAAAATCTTGACATTGACATTTCATTATTTTCTCTGGATTTCAGTTCTAATTATTCTGGATTGCATAAATAAATAGGTATTAGCTGTATAATTTATACTATAATATTAGATCACAGGTTATCGTGTAAGTGTCAGTGTAAACACTTGTGCTCATTTGTTCGATTTAGACAAAAGAACGGAGAGTAAGAACGGAGTACTCGTCTATCAGCTACTTAGATGTTTTAAAAAGTAATAAAAAAACACATTGTATTTTTTTGCCTTTTCTTACAACATAAAGCCCGGATTCCCGGGGCATATCCATACTAACATAATGATTAAGGTCGTTCACCTCATGTCGAATCCAAAAAACCGATCACTGGGCATAACTTACAAAATATAATAATATAATCGTCACACAATAAGGGCTCTTAAAGTCGAGTACTCGGCAAGCCTCGTGACCTAAGTAAGGTACGAGTATTTAAGAGCTAATTGTGTAACTATTGTATACAATACTTTTTATACGAGTCAACAGAAATAATTAAACAGACTTGGTATCTAATGAAAATCTGAGCCCTGCTGAAACGAAGTGCAAGTCAGAGGTGCGCCGGCTCAACGTCGTTGATGTCTTTTGTATGTCAACGCGACATCATTGGTCAAATTCATTATAGTTTAGTAAATGAACCACGTGATTGGTCGAATTTATTTAAGTTGTCTAAAGCGTTGTACAGTCAGCAGCAGAAGTAGCTAAGCGGGCCGGGTGTTCAAAATGACCTGTACACGACTTTATTCTTAAGAAATTAAGAGCGTGTGTAGGTTATTTTGAACACCCGGCCCGCTTAGCTACTTCTGCTGCTGACTGTATAATAATTATTTCAGTTGAGTTGGGAGCTCCATAGAAAAAAAGTATGTGGTTTTAGTTTAGTGCACGAACTCTTGATTCAAACATTAAAGTCGACGATTATATATATATATATAAGTATATAATATAGTCCTCCTCAATGATTTCGATGACGGCGACCCTAGCAATTATGGATTTGCCCTATTATAAGCTCTGATGTGGCTGGCTAGGCCAAAAAAAAACTTTAGTAGAGTTGGCCAGCCAGAAAGAAAGTAAGAAATCATCATCATCATATCAGCCGAAAGACGTCCACTATTGGACATAGGCCTCCCCCAAAGAGTGCCACAATGACCGGTCCTGCGCCACCCGCATCCAGCGGACTCCAGCGGCCTTTACCAGGTCATCAGTCCACATTGTGGGGGGCCTACCCACGCCGCGCCTTCCGGTACGTGGTCGCCACTCGAGAACCTTTCCACCCCAACGGCCATCGGTTCTACGTGCAATGTGCCCCGCCCACTGCCACTTAAGTTAAGCGATTCGGAGGGCTACATCGGTTACCTTGGTTCTGCTGCGGATAGCCTCATTTCTGATGTGATCACGCAGAGATACTCCCAGCATAGCCCTCTCCATAGCCCTTTGGGTGACTTTGAGCCTTCTTATGAGGCCCATAGTAAGCGAACTTAGCATGTAGATTACTTATCCAATATACACGACAACGCACGAAGTCTCTCTCTGCACCTACCTTCAAGTAACCTCGCCGCAGCCACGTGGCAACACAAGGAAATAATTGGATTTTAGGGTTCCGGTACCTCAAAAGGAAAAAACGGAACCCTTATAGGATCACTCGGTTGTCTGTCTGTCCGTATGTCACAGCCGATTTGCTCCGAAACTACTGGACCGACTGAGTTGAAATTTGGTACACATATGTAAATTGGTGACCCAAAGATGGATGCGTAAAGTAAATTAATGAATTCTGAACAAGGGGGCCACTTAAAGGGGGTAAACTGGAAAATTAAAAAAAAAGTTTCGCAAACTGTATTGTGTGGCATATCAAATGAAAGGGGATGTTGTAAGCATCTGTTTTTTTATATAATTTTAGCAAAAATAGATTTGAAGTAATTTAGGAAATAAGACGAAAATTGACCACTCCCCCCCCCCCCCCTTATATACGGAACCCTTACCACATGAGTTGAACTCGCACTTGTCCGGTTTTTTTTTCCATTTGACCACATTATAAAATAAATAAAAATAAACGCCTTTTATTTCCCGTTATTTTTTTACAATTTGATTAGATTTTGTTAGTCTTTACTTTTAATTCTACTTTTCTTGCTGTAACTATGTTAGTTTTTTTTTTTTTTTTTTACATTAAATATTAAACATTTGTGAAGAACAGGAACCCCCTCTCAGGTGAAGGCCTCTTCCAAAGCTTGCCATTTTACTCTATCCAGAGCAGCGTCTTGCCAATTTGGTCCTGCGATTTTTATCATGTCATCATCCCAACGAGAATATGGTCTTCCTTTTAGGCGTTTGCCCTGAGGGTCTTTCCATAGAGTGACGATTTTTGTGCGGCCCACATTATTTCATTTAATCATTTTTATTGCAACCATGGTGTTCAAGATCTTACATAAAAATATACAGTTTCACATGGGCCCTGTTAGGGCATGGCAATGACAATATTATATTAGAATTAAATTAATATTATTCAATTATGTTATTGTCTTACCACTAAACTAACATGCAGTAGTGTTAGTGCTAAAATATTCTTATAAATGAATGTTCAATGTTAGTTATTTATTATTAAAATATGATTCTTAATTCAATTAATATTATTAAAACAGAAAAGCTAAATTTAATCATTTTAGGTATTCAGATGAGAGAGAGATTATGAATTAGTTACCTGGAATTCTTATTCTGTATAGCCAGCACTTGGTTGTCCACCTCGCGCATGCTCATGCGGCCGCGGAACATGGTGGCCACGGTAGTTACCTGGAATTCTTATTCTGTATAGCCAGCACTTGGTTGTCCACCTCGCGCATGCTCATGCGGCCGCGGAACATGGTGGCCACGGTAGTTACCTGGAATTCTTATTCTGTATAGCCAGCACTTGGTTGTCCACCTCGCGCATGCTCATGCGGCCGCGGAACATGGTGGCCACGGTAGTTACCTGGAATTCTTATTCTGTATAGCCAGCACTTGGTTGTCCACCTCGCGCATGCTCATGCGGCCGCGGAACATGGTGGCCACGGTAGTTACCTGGAATTCTTATTCTGTATAGCCAGCACTTGGTTGTCCACCTCGCGCATGCTCATGCGGCCGCGGAACATGGTGGCCACGGTAGTTACCTGGAATTCTTATTCTGTATAGCCAGCACTTGGTTGTCCACCTCGCGCATGCTCATGCGGCCGCGGAACATGGTGGCCACGGTAGTTACCTGGAATTCTTATTCTGTATAGCCAGCACTTGGTTGTCCACCTCGCGCATGCTCATGCGGCCGCGGAACATGGTGGCCACGGTAGTTACCTGGAATTCTTATTCTGTATAGCCAGCACTTGGTTGTCCACCTCGCGCATGCTCATGCGGCCGCGGAACATGGTGGCCACGGTAGTTACCTGGAATTCTTATTCTGTATAGCCAGCACTTGGTTGTCCACCTCGCGCATGCTCATGCGGCCGCGGAACATGGTGGCCACGGTAGTTACCTGGAATTCTTATTCTGTATAGCCAGCACTTGGTTGTCCACCTCGCGCATGCTCATGCGGCCGCGGAACATGGTGGCCACGGTAGTTACCTGGAATTCTTATTCTGTATAGCCAGCACTTGGTTGTCCACCTCGCGCATGCTCATGCGGCCGCGGAACATGGTGGCCACGGTAGTTACCTGGAATTCTTATTCTGTATAGCCAGCACTTGGTTGTCCACCTCGCGCATGCTCATGCGGCCGCGGAACATGGTGGCCACGGTAGTTACCTGGAATTCTTATTCTGTATAGCCAGCACTTGGTTGTCCACCTCGCGCATGCTCATGCGGCCGCGGAACATGGTGGCCACGGTCAGGTAGCGGCCGTTGCGCGGGTCGCACGCCGTCATCATGTTGCCCGGGTTGAACATCTGCAAACGAGATTCTATTCATTCATCTACACCTAAAGGTGCGTACGAATTAGAGCAGCCTCAGCCTGAGGCATGCTCGCCCCGCGCGGCGAGCTGCTCGCGCGCAAAATAGTTCCACATAAACATGCGCGGGTGAGGCAGCGTGCTCGCGCGAGCCGACATTCGAAATGGCGTCGACACGATGACAGCTGATTGATGTCGGGACCCACAACAACTTTTGCTTTTCATGTATTTGTATCAATAATTGTCCTAAATTTACTAACAAACGATTACAAACGCACGGCTCAGCCGCTTGCTCAAATTCGTACGCGCCTCGCGCACAAATATGTTCGATCTTGTCGCTCTGTCCGCGGCACGCTCAGATACACGTCCAAGTGACGCGAGGCACGCACACTGAGGCGCCTTTGAGCACGGCCAAGAGACCGCCGCTGGGCGGCTCGCCGCGCGCTGCTCGCGCACAGCGCGTGAGCACGTACGAGCAAAATAGGCGCCGTGCGTGCCTCAACCCGAGGCTACTCTAATTCATACGCACCTTATGATACTCGGGACAGGCAATACGTGATGCCACAATGAGGGACGGAAAGGCTTCTATGCAGCTAAATTAAGAACTGCTCTTAAAATGGCTGATGGCTTACCATAAACAACCTACTTAATTTGGGCGGGTAGTGGTTTATTTGCCACAACTTCATACTAATTCAGTTGTGGCAAATAAAAGAAAGTGCAACTATGACGAGGACAACGAATGGTATTTCCCTTTCTGTCACACTTATCGAGATTTGTATACCATAGATTGTCCTGAGTATCATAGGTCCGTGACACACATACTATAAACCCGCTAAAATGCGTTCGGGATCTGACAGTAATGACCAGCATTATATCAATAAGATTTATAAAAATAAATTACTTTTCTCTGGCCGTAGGTAATTTTGTACGTATTTTCATTAACATATCGATATTGTTAAAGTAATGACTTTCAAATTTCCAAGCGTGGTCCTGAATCAGTGCAAATCATAACCAACTCGATTTTGTTATGGACATCTAGTTGGTCACGATTTGAAATCTAGTCGGCCATGGCGGTGCAATGGCGGTTATTCTGATGGTTCCCGAACACATCATTGAGGATTTATTATATGTGTGTGGATAAAGTAGTGTATGCAACTGTACATAATTAGGCCTTAAAGCACTCGTGATTTAAGGCCTCTCATTATATACAGTCACATTAACTACTGTTAAGATATTAAAAAAAAATAGTTTTTAGCTTGCGTTTTTATGACTGGATTTATTGTTACAGTTTTGAATGTACTATACCTATTTCGCTTAATTATGGAATTTGTATGAAATATATAACAAATTTATTACTTATAAGAAGACGAAAATAATGTGAACAGTAACGTGTGTTCTATCCTAAAGATGAATTATAGTTTACCTGAGTCATGAGTTCCGCTACGTTTTCAGGACGGTAGTCGAAGGTATTTTTGGCTGTTAGCGGTGCAAAACCTGGAATAAAAACATTAGGTATATTTTACAAGAATATTGTCTGAACGATAATGGTAGATTGCTTGCTTAGATCATCATCATCATCATATCAGCCGAAAGACGTCCACTGCTGGACATAGGCCTCCCCCAAAGAGTGCCAAAGTGCAGTCCTGCGCCACCCGCATCCAGCGGACTCCCGCGACCTTTACCAGGTCATCAGTCCTTGTGGGGGACCTACCCATGGTTTCCACTTATGGCTGTCACGTATAGTTGATGTTACGTTATTCTGTGTTGCCAGGTAGATGAAGTATACCCACCAGGCATGAAGAAGTGCAGGCGCGGGAACGGCACCATGTTGACGGCCAGCTTGCGCAGGTCCGCGTTGAGCTGTCCGGGGAACCGCAGACACGTCGTTACGCCGGACATCGTCAACTGAAACAGAATATACATTTAATCACACTTGCTCGTAAAGGACTTGGCAGCCTAGGTCCTCAAGCAGATGTTGCAAAGAAAGCTTGTACAAAAAGGACAGAAACCCCTCTATAACTTACCGAGATGAGATGGTTCAGGTCTCCGTAGCTAGGACTTGGCAGCCTAGGTCCTAAAGCAGTCGTTGCAAAGAAAGCTTGTACAAAAAGGACAGAAGCTTTCTCTCTATAACTTACCGAGATGAGATGGTTCAGGTCTCCGTAGCTAGGACTTGGCAGCCTAGGTCCTCAAGCAGACGTTGCAAAGAAAGCTTGTACAAAAAGGACAGAAACCTCTCTATAACTTACCGAGATGAGATGGTTCAGGTCTCCGTAGCTAGGACTTGGCAGCCTAGGTCCTAAAGCAGACGTTGCAAAGAAAGCTTGTACAAAAAGGACAGAAGCCTTCTCTCTATACCTTACCGAGATGAGATGGTTCAGGTGTCCGTAGCTAGGACTTGGCAGCCTAGGTCCTCAAGCAGATGTTGCAAAGAAAGCTTGTACAAAAAGGACAGAAGCCTTCTCTCTATACCTTACCGAGATGAGATGGTTCAGGTCTCCGTAGCTAGGACTTGGCAGCCTAGGTCCTAAAGCAGATGTTGCAAAGAAAGCTTGTACAAAAAGGACAGAAGCCTTCTCTCTATAACTTACCGAGATGAGATGGTTCAGGTCTCCGTAGCTAGGACTTGGCAGCCTAGGTCCTAAAGCAGACGTTGCAAAGAAAGCTTGTACAAAAAGGACAGAAGCCTTCTCTCTATAACTTACCGAGATGAGATGGTTCAGGTCTCCGTAGCTAGGACTTGGCAGCCTAGGTCCTAAAGCAGACGTTGCAAAGAAAGCTTGTACAAAAAGGACAGAAGTCTTCTCTATAACTTACCGAGATGAGATGGTTCATGTCTCTGTAGCTAGGACTAGGCAGCCATAGGGACCAGGATCCTAAAGCAGATGTTGTAGGGAAAGTTTAATGAACGGTTTTTGACTAACCGAGATGAGATGGTTCAGGTCTCCGTAGCTAGGACTTGCCAGCCGCAGCGTCCTGAAGCAGATATTGTAGAGAGCCTCGTTGTCGATGCAGAATGTCATGTCTGTGTTCTCGACGAGCTGGTGCACGGACAGCGTCGCGTTGTAGGGCTCCAGCACCACCTCGCTGACCTGAAGACAAGCCATTTATAGTGTAAAAGTACGTTTTATTAAGCGAAAAAAACTAAGTAAGTATGTATGTATGTAAGTTTATCTACACACGTACTATAAACCCGCTAAAATGCGTTCAGAAACTGGCATTAATGACAGCATTATATCAATGAAATTTATAAAAATAATTACATTGTCTCTGGCCGTTGGTAGTTTTGTACGTATTTTCATTAAGATATTTCATTAAGAGATTCCGAGAAAACAATATTACATAGATACATACATACATACATATAATCACGCCTCTTTCCCAGATCACGGATCTCCATTTGCTACGATCCTGACAAACCACTTTCGCTTCACTCATCTTCATAACATTTCTCATACATGCTCGTCGGGTTTGGGTACGTTTGACCTGGCCTTTTTGTAAGATTTCTCCAATTTGATCAGAGAAAGTTCGCCTTCGTCTTCCCCTTCTAACTTCCCCTTCCACTCTTTTTACATACACTCTCTTCGTTAATCTTCTCTCATCCATCCTCTCTACATGCCCAAACCACCTTAACATGCCCTTCTCAATTTTCCTGACTATATCTCCATCCATTCCACACTTATCTCTTATCACACTGTTTCTGACTCTATCACTCAATTTCACTTCACACACTTCTCAACGCTCTCATTTCTACTGCATTCACATCAAAAACAATATTAAATTAAGTAAAACATGTTTCTTCACAAAGATATGGCCAAATCATACACAATAATAATTAACGAGATTTTGCGAACGGTGCAAAGTTGCGCAGTAGCCCGTCGTTTGTTTACGCGTAAGCTCGCGTGAGATTGGGGGTTGGGGAAGGGCTAGAGCCAAATCTCGCGACATCTCACCAGGAGGGAAGCGGGGTGAGAATATTACTAAAAACGCCTCACGTAATTAATGGAAGCCCCCTTGTGGAGCGGTGAATGGTCAGCTTAAAGTAGAAATCGACGACCGCTTTAGCCTAGTTGGTAGTGTATTATGTTATGTATGTATTTACACTACCGGTCAAAAGTTTAAGTTCACTCTTTGTTTTAGGTACAAATGAGTACTTTTGGACAATAATTCTTTGCAGTTCGGAAGCCGAAATTTGTTTCCAACTGATCTGTTATTGTTTCCAGAGATTTGTTTAATTAGTCAGACACAATTCACGTACATTTCTAAACAACGCATTCCCTAAAATTTTATAGGAATGACGGCAAAGGCTGGGCCATATATGGGCTTGCCACTTAAAACGTACAATGATCAGATACAATGTTGGTTTTTAGGGAATCAGTTGTTTAGAATTCTACGTAAATTGTGTCGTTTAGAAATCTACGTAAGTATGTTTATCGTCGTCTAGTACCCATAGTACAAGCTTTGCTTAGTTTGGGACTAGGTCGATTTGTGTAAGATTGTCCGCAAAAAAAAAACCTTTGGCGACATTCTTAAACCACCATCCTCTTCAAATCTACCTGTTCTGAAAACAAAAGCATCAACAAGGACTTACTTTGGGTGAAGGCACGACGCTGAATGTGTTCATGATGCGGTCGGGGAACTCCTCCCGAATCTTGCTCAGGAGTAGGGTACCCATACCGGACCCCGTGCCACCCCCGAGGGAATGTGTTAGCTGGAATCCTGCAACCAAATGTTGTTGGGTAATTTACTATTATTGTTTTGGTAGTGGCTATTGTGATCAGATGATCTGAGGCAGACTGCTGGAGGAACGTGGCTGAGAGAGGCAAGGGACCGCACGAAATGGAAGGCTCTGGAGGAGGCCTATGTCGCCAAGACGAGTTGAAGTTGTCGATGGAATGGAGCACTATAGTTTTTAAGTTTTGTAGC
Organism: Epinotia nisella; assembly: GCA_932294315.1. Taxonomy (NCBI): domain Eukaryota; kingdom Metazoa; phylum Arthropoda; class Insecta; order Lepidoptera; family Tortricidae; genus Epinotia; species Epinotia nisella. Next base: position 8,331,814 of record OW028698.1, on the reverse strand, counting down.
TTCAATAATAAGGGCTATTTTTATTTTATTTTATTTTTAGTGGCTATTGTATCACTGCGACCATTGCTGATATATTGTGATCGCCACTTACTACAATTCTTGGTCACGTCCTGCGCACTCGAAGAATTGCACGATTTTGTTGAACTCAAGAAATTTGATCTCCTCCGGGCACATATGTTTGCCCAGAAAGGACGGCTGCGCGTAAGATAAGATAAGATAATCTTTATTGTCAGAACTGTGTACATTATGGTGAAAAAATTTAAAATAAGCATCAAATTATATCATCATTAATACATAATCTAATAATTAGCAATGAATAAATATTTATTATTATTAATAACATTAACTAAATTAAATTAAAACTAAAAAAAACCGGACAAGTGCGAGTTCAACTCGCGTGGTGAGGGTATATAATCTAAGTGTGTAGTGTTTTTGAATACTCAAACTTCTTATAGGTTTTCCTGTAATCTTTAGGCAAGGAACTATTTTACATACTTTTTTCAGAATTTTAAATCTAGTAGTTTCGGAGTTTTTTCCTAAATTACTTCAAATCTGTTTTTGCTAAAATAATTTTTAAAAAAATCTGACATGTTTACAACAACCCCTTTCATTTGATATGTCACACAATACAGTTTGAGAAACTTTTTTTTTAATTTTCCTTTTTACCCCCCAAAATGTGTACCAAATTTCAACTCAATCGGTCCAGTAGTTTCGGAGCAAATCGGCTGTGACAGACGGACAGACAGACAACCGAGTGATCCTATAAGGGTTCCGTTTTTTTCCTTTTGAGGTATCGGAACCCTAAAAACTGGCCAAATGCGTGTCGGACCACGCAAAACGTAGGGTTCCGTGCCTATTAAAAAGGTAGTATCGTCACAGAAATCTTACGGCACTTACGTCCTTTTTTTTGAGGAAGGCAGTTTTTCAGCAATTACTCGAAAACCTTTGAACCGATCTTGTTCAAAACAATTTTCGGTGAAAGAATTTAATAAGCCCTATGTCCATGTTTTTTTTCATATTTTTAAAACACACCGTTCAAAAATTAGGGGGGGGGGGGGGACAGAATTTTGGTGACTTTCGGGGCGATTATCTCCGACTCTATTCACTTAGTCAAAAAAATTGTTAAGAAACCTTATATTTATTTTGAAAGGCCTATCGATTGATGTGCCACACGTGGGCTCATAATGAAAAATACATTTTTGACTTTTAGTTTTATGTATGGAGTGCACCCCTAAAAAAATTTTTTTTAGTCATTTTAATTACAAAACTATGTAGCGGCTAACAAAATACACCTATTCTCAAAATTTTATTCAAATACACCTTATAGTTTTCCAGTAAAATGCCTGTGACATACGGACAGACGGAAATGACGAAACTATAAGGGTTCCGTTTTTGCCATTTTGGCTACGGAACGGCATTGCACGGAGGATGCTGGCGGCATTTCCTCGCTGAATTATATATATGTGTGGATATGTGTGGGTTTACCTTGTAAACAGTCACAATGTTCAGATTCCTTGCGGATGACATCCATGACGGAGTCCACGAGCTCAGCGCCCTCTGTGTAGTGGCCCTTAGCCCAGTTGTTGCCTGAAAAATAACACGTAATCTAAAGGTAGGTACTAATTGTATGCGCCCTGTTGGCCGGGCATTAAAATACGGCTACGGTATCCCCTGCCTGTCGTACAAGGCGACTAAAAGGGGTCCTCGGGATAGTACACGTATGCAGTTGTGGGCTGCAACCGAAAGGTAGGACCCACAGAGGCATGAGGCTAGGGCGGCACTAGTGTGTTCCGTAGGAGATCCCAGAGCCGTCCGAAATGCGTCGAGGACCATCGGAGGGGTTTTGAGTCGATGCGAGTCCGACATAACCTCCGCGCTGTCCCCATAACAAATTTTCCTCCCATTAAAAAAAGGTACTAATATAATAAAGATGCAAGTATCGATGGAAGTTGTCCAGGCCAAAGAGCTGCCCATATGGCCTCTACCCACCACTAGATGTCATGTCACTTACCGGCGCCACTCTGTCCGAACACGAAGTTATCCGGTCTGAAGAGCTGCCCGTACGGCCCTGACCTCACGGAGTCCATGGTACCAGGCTCCAGGTCCACAAGCACCGCTCTCGGCACGTATTTACCTGAGATTTCAACATGAATTTAGAATAGAAACATAATTACAGTTTAACATTGTTGTGCTCCGGCACATCTTTTCGTCCAATATCCCGCAGTGTCTCAAGACGAGAGTCTTTGACCAGTGTGTGTTGCCAGTGATGACATATGGCACTGAAACTTGGTCGCTTACTATGGGCCTCATAAGAAGGCTCAAAGTCATCCAAAGAGTAATGGAGAGGGCTATGTTAGGAGTTTCTCTGCGTGATCGCATCAGAAATGAGGCTATCCGCAGCAGAACCAAGGTAACCAATATAGCCCTCCGAATTGCTAAAGTTAAGTGGCAGTGGGCGGGGCACATTGCACGTAGAACCGATGGCCGTTGGGGCGGAAAGGTTCTCGAGTGGCGACCACGTACCGGAAGGCGCAGCGTGGGTAGGCCCCCCACAAGGTGGACTGATGACCTGGTAAAGGTTGCGGGAGTCCGCTGGATGCGGGTGGCGCAGGACCGGTCAATTTGGAACTCTCTGGGGGAGGCTCATGTCCAGCAGTGGACGTCTTTCGGCAGATATGATAATGATGATGATGGTTTTGAGAACTATCGGTGTTTAGGGAGTTAGGGTCGCCAACTATTTTTGGGGGAGATATAGTATTTTCCAGAACAACGACAAAAATATAGTACACTGTAAAAAAATATAGCAATGCAATACAATAGCAATATAGGTGGCTGGGCAATGTTGCTATTTGGGTGAATTGCAAAAAAAAAACATAGTTAAGAGACTTATCTAATCTACCTAAGCTTTAACTTTTTTCCATTGTGTAACGGCAATTACTTATACATTTTATATGGGTAACTTTCGTTGCACAATGGAAAAAAAAAATTACAAATACAAATTTCTACCCAAACACGTGCCCAAAACTGGGTATGCGCATGTTCGAACTAAACGGCTGCTTGGCATCCTTTTGACACCCCGCCCCCACGTCCGCATAATGGCAATGTGCATCCTTTTTGTGGGACCACTTTTCGGCGCTAGTTAGACTTCTATGGTTTTTTCGTTCGCTGTCTCGTTCCCACTTGTTGTCAGGGATCGGATACCGGTATTTTCTCCATACAAATTAAACCGGTATTATTTCGTTCTTTGGTTATATATAATTTTTGATCGGGCAATCTCATAAATAAATAAATAAAATAAAATAAAAATCGTTTATTTCAGACCATTAGCGATCCATATGTTGTTAGTAGATACAGCAAACCTTAAGAACTATGTTAGAGATCTATGTTAATACAAAAAAAAAACTATGAGCTAAAAGACTAACATAAAAACATAAAAATAAAAAAACTGGAAGGTATATGCTCGCCCTTCGCAGCGCCAAGCAAGGCGTCTATAGTGCTCTACTTGGCCCTGCCAATAGCCACCTCCACCCAGTACTTTGTGAGCGGACAGTCGAGGCGCTCGACTAACGCCCTTAGCAGGCCGTTGCCGCTGCCGCGCACCCGCCTAAGCAGTGACCCTACTCTTTTTCGCCTAATGCCAAAAAAGTCATCCGTTCGCGCCTCAGCGAACATCCCGGATGCACTGCAGTGCCTCGGCAGCTTCAACAGCATCCTAAGGATGTTGTTGTATTGCACGCGCAACGTGTCATAATAATACGAATATGTTACCTAAATACACGATAGAGTCCTACATTAAGAGCCTAAATTCAAAATATTAGACTACTTCAGGGATTTTTGAAAAAACCGGTTCCGATCCCTGCTTGTTGTATTGTCTATGCTTACATCTATATCACACATGTGTGTGTGTGAGTGAGTCCCTCTACTCGTATTTCTATTCATTTTCTATTTGGAGCACGTTCCGATATAGGACTGGGCGGACAACAGTAAGCATGTTCTCCATTTGCTCGCCCTGTGATATTGTTACTGGATCCGACACCGACAGGTTAAGGATTGGTGTGAACAGGCTCTTACCGTTGAGCCATGACTTACCTCCCGAAGCCTCATTGTAGTAGACGTTGATACGCGCCAGCTGTTGTGGGTTCTCGCCTTTGTAGTAGCCTGACTGGTCCACACCATGCTCGTCCGAGATTATCTCCCAGAACTGCAATTATTAATATATTGCTGCAACTTTTTGTAATCAACTACACTACTCTTTTGTACGCAAATACGTCATAAGGCTACTCCAGTTATGTATGCTCTAAGTATAAACCTGAAGCAAGGACTCGTCGATAAGTGTATTCCGCCTGTCCTAACGTTAGATTATAGATTTTAGAGTAGGCTTAATCACGTAGTTAACATTCCATTCAGAAGTTTCAGAACAGGCTACAAATTATTTATCAATTACAAATATCACAATCATTTAAAAAATCATTAACTGAGTAATAGGTTATTTATGTAACAAATGTTTTCAACATTTTTATATAAATTTCATCTCTCTCTTCTGACTTATCATAATTAGCAACGTTGATACTATCAGTCCTCATACAAGAAAAAAAGTGGCCCGAATATTCCATTCCAGATCCTCACATTTTTGTATGCAGTCTTTTTTTATATGCGCGTGTATTTGATACGGGCGAATATTTTAATGACGATTACTATCGGACCTAGGGAACCTATTTACATTATTAATTTCTTTAGAAAATTAAGTTTTTTTTTTCATACATAATAATTAAGCACGCAATGTATTGCATCCACATTAATTAACGGTAGCTATAACATACGAGTATCATGTCAGTCTCATTTGTTTGCATTATACGTTGCTGCTGCTCGATCGCACTTTAGAAAAATCATTAATAACACAATTTAACGAAATTATTAACCCATACGATTCGTACAATCAGATACTACATAGCTGGATTCATTATTCGCCCGTATCAAATACACACGCTGTATATATGGTAGTGCGTGACGCACTTGAAGAAAAAACTTACATAGTAAAAACAATTTTTTTCTTGTATAACGATCGATAGTATCAACTATTCTGAGTAAGAAAAACCCAAAAAATTTAAATTAAAAAAAAGGTCTTGTACACTTTTTTTGAAAAACGCCCAGGTACTAGGTACAGTCAAGGGTAACAATATGAATACACAACAAATTCTCAAAAAATATGTACACAGACCTTATCTCTGCAACTATAAGGTTGTAGTATACATATTTATGAAACTGAGTGAATACATATTGGTGCCCTTGACTGTACAGTTGTATTTAATGCTACCACTTCACACTCGAGGAGTGGTGGCGTCACTTCGGGGTCAAGGATCTCTTGGCCAAGATGTGACTATCAGATAGTGTTAATAGTGTAGAATGTAGAACGATGAGGATAAGACTATGGAACACTTACTGTGTGAATGTCATGCCCTTGCCAGACAAAGAATGAATCACTTTGGTATCGGCTATCCGCAACCAAAGGAAATCAAGGTGCTTCCTGCTGAACTGCATCATCAGTTTAGCAGAAATGATGGAGTGAGCTTGGGAGTAGGAATAAAGAGGGCAAATGCACAAAAGATCCCACTGGGTGGAAGTGTAGAAAGGCCTCTTCTAGATAAGATAACGGATATGGTGAAGGAGCATGTCATCCCTTATGCTAGTATTTTTGATGAGGGGTCCATCCTGAAGCATACCGCAAGAGCCACCGGAGCCTACCATCTCGAGGTGGGCATCGACACCATGGACTGGCCAGCAAGGAGCCCCGACCTTACTCACAAGTGGGACTATCTGAAAAGGAGGGTTTCTGAAGCGAAATCCTGCCCCGGCCAATGTTGAGGAGCTGAAGGATGCTTTGTTGGCGATAATAGACATTTCTCAAGATTATGGATGAAAATACATAGGTTTGGGCTAGGGGTGGCAATACTAAGTACTAATTTAATGATAATAAACTCTCTTTCTTTGGGGGAAGTCTATGTTCAGCAGTGGACGTCTTTCGGCTGATATGATGATGAAAGTATATTGTTCTTAAAAGCCTTTTATTTGAAGTTATCTCGACTTATTTTTGGAGCGTTTTGCATCTACTTTCAGTATTTTGAGTTTTTTTCAGTCTTAGGACCTGAAATAGCATTGATTTTAACCCTTAGCCTGGCAGTGGACTATATAGGCCCACATGATTTTGTACTTTAGCCCTCTATGATAAGGTCCAAAAACAATGAAAAAAGTAGGTACTCTTGGCCTGGCTAAGGGTTAAATATTTTCTAATGCATAAAATTGTAAGCTTTCGGTTAACAAAATACAAAGATATTTGGTGCACATGAAAAAATGCAAAGTGATGCAATACTTTTGCTCGCGAGTGTAGTTGTTAGCAAAAAAACATGAAAAATTTAATTCTAGTGTTAGTAGGTACATAGGATAAACATTAAAACATTACTAGAACAAACAATGTATATTGTTCCAGTGTTTCTGGATACGGCCTTCAAATCTGCCAACAATGGTACTCAAGTGTTTGGGCTGCCCCGGATTCTACGCACCAGGGACGCTACCCTTTTGCGCATTATAGCGGCAAAACCGTCCACGTGCGCGTCAGCGATCATCCATATGATGAGTACGCAAATAGTAAACGAATCGATCTTTCCATACATAAAAGGCAAATTCCAATGCCCGCAACTGTATCGGCATCCAAAATTCAACCTATTTTTTTACAAACGCATCCTTACAACTCCGCGTTTCATAAAAACACCGGTAAATCTTTAATAGCAAGCTAATTACACTACAAATATTTCACATACCTTAGATCCTATCTGGTTGCCACACTGACCGACCTGAACGTGCACAATTTCAGGCATTTTAACACTTAATTATATAATTTACGAATATAACCTAACTCCGAGCACTGTAACACAGTTCAGTCTGTCATACACTGAATATTAATCAGTCTTATCACTAGATATCAAGTTTTGGAGATCCGTAGAATTATATCATAAATCATAAGCTATATTTAACTTTGGAACTAAAATGGCATATTTTACTTATAATATGAAGAACTGGGCTATTTTATTTTGTTTTATAGAATAGTGAGCGTAAGTGACACTTAACGGCGTCCGATGCGCCAATGTTTTTAAACATCTAAAATGTTAACCGTCAGCTTCGGCCGTGCTTCGCCAAACAAATAGGGTGTTGTTTTGATTGGCAAAACATTTTTGACGTTTAAAAATCACGAAAAAACATGGCGCAGCGCACGTGGCTTTAGACTTTGAACTGAACTGAATCAACTGAATGTACGATGTTAGTAGTTTAGATTTTATTTTAGAAAATTCAGTTTTAATTAGACGAACAACACTTGACTAAGGATTGATTTATTGAGGGTATACCTTGATGTTTGTTTTCTTTGTTAATTATATTTTTAGGTAAAGCCCGTGTTAGACGGTCGCCAACACGCCTCTCCGACCGAGCCAATGACAAAAGTTTCTTTGGTCATTGGACCGAGCGACCTTGGTCCGCACCGTAGACAGTTGTTTCCAACAAAATTTCATACTACAACGGTCGGGGCCGACCAAGGTCGCTCGGTCGGAGGGGCGTGTTGGCGACATGGCGACCGTCTAGCAGACCTTTAAAGCCCGTGCTAGACGGTCGCCAACACGCCCCTCCGACCGAGCGACCTTGGTTCGCACCGACCGTGTAGACAGTTGTTCCCAACAAAATTTCATACTACAACGGTCGGGGAGTTCATTTCTCAGACGGTAAAACAAAGAATGTCTGAGGGTTTACCGCGAAACGCAGTTCGTTTTCGTTCGTGTATCTCCGTCTCTGTCGCACTTGCTAGTTCGAGCGACAGAGACGAAAATACACGAACGAAGTTCGTTTTCGTTTCGCGGTAGCCCCGCTGATTGCAGTAAGTAGATACTTCGGCTCGGGCGAAAAATAAGTTATCTGAGGGTTTCTTTATCATCGCCTGTGGTGAGTATAATAAATAACGTGGCCAATTAAGAATAACAGGTGGTCTACGTCCACGCCTAGGGCCTAGCCTAAAATTTGCTAGCCATGTAAAAACATATTAAAGTTCATCAAAACTATGTGAATAGGTAACAGATAAACGCGCGTACCTTCGCATTTTTAGTAGATACCTATGGATTAGGACGGACGGATTAACCTAGCCAACAAACAATTTCATTTCATTGATAAATAATTGTGAAAACCACAAACAATTCTAATAACTCGACCTTCACTTTTCCCCTTAACCTGATGATAAATGTGTGATAAGAGCCCGCGGCAATATTACTGATTGTGATAAGAAATGATAACATTTCATTGGACCAGCGTTACTAGACCTACAAGGGCGTCGCCAGCCGTCGCCAGTCGATGGCCTAGGGGGGGCAAGTTTATGCGTAGGACAAGCTATAGACCGTGGATTTATTAGTAGCGTATCATAAATAGAGGATTTAATAGATCGCGTCCTAGCTTATGCCCGAAAGGGACGATCGTAAATTGACCTTACTTAATTGAGAAGTATCAGAAAACTAATACGTTTTTGACGTCTATAATTTAGCCGTGTCATATAGATTTGACATTGTATCTCGTTTCCACTTGTGGTATTGTCTATGCTTACATCCTTGTCACTTATTCATCTGTGTATGTTTGTAGTGTTTCTATTCTATTCTTCCTCTATTTGTAGGTTATTAATATGTTTGTTACCTGCCTAGTGCCTACAGTACAGTAGGTAACTGACGGTGAATTACTTTGTACGTGTTTATTGCAGAGGTCTTCCTAAAGTGGATATTTTGTTACTGTCAATTAGATCATCATTTTATAATTTGAGGTGTGGTTTCGTTCATATTTTGGATGATACGAAAATTTGATATTGGACTTTTTTGAATAAATTAAAGCTCAGAATTAATTTAAATTATTCAATAATAGAACCCATGGGTATTGTTACTTAAAACAAAAACCTCTTACCTTTTGTTCGGTAAATATTCGGCAGCTGAACGAAAAAAATCGGCCAAATACCGAACATTAAAAAACATGCCGAATACCGAATAATAAGATAATAACCGAATATTTGGCGCATCTCTAGATGTATATTAATTATTATTTATCATCGATTTTCTGAACAATATGATACAGAGAACAAATATAACGGAAAAATAAGCCAAATAATAATAATTTAATGTACTTTCTGCTTTATTCGAAACAAAAGAAAAATGTTAATTAAAATTAAAACAATCTCAATGCGTTACAATAAAAAGCGGGAAGCGTTCAGAAACTAGGATCGTATAATCTGTTATGTAATTCATTGAATGAATAAAAAGCATTATTGACCTCTTGAAATTTGTAAAATATCTCAGAACAATAAAATAACTATAATACGCTTCAATTCTCAATATAATTCGCTATTAAATATTTGTATCAAAGTTCTGAACGCTCTATCATTTGTGACATCTGTCACCTTGAGAGACGTCACATCGCAAAATTGTAAACAAACCAAATTTCGGCAAAAAAATCCTTTTACAACCTCCCAAATGTCTTAAAACCTCGCAATGAAATATGCCAAAGTTGTCTTAACCTTACTTTTATGCTCCTCCACGTATGTAGGGGACTACGTTGTGTTCAAATCAAAGTTTGCCTCGTCACAGGTGTTCAGAGCATTTTCGGACAGTACTGTCCACGCTAGTATAGGATTCCTGTCTTCTCTAGTGTTCTTCAGCCATGAGACGAGCATCACGGGATATGCGAAGCTTTATAACGTTATATTTTGCACATTCATATCCAGTTTGATCGACATTGACCATGTTATTGTGGCTCGTTCTATTAAGTGGAAGGTAATTTATGTGTGATTGTAAAGTATTTATTTGGCTTAATCATTTTACTGCTCTTATCAAGTTTTCGCTGCGCACAAGTGTATAAAATGTGGGAACGTGACACCTCTTTTGTAGGGCATGCAATCCTATTTATTACTACTAATAAATCCCGGGATTGCATGCCCTACTCTATTGCACTTTCTATCGCACCAATCCTGGCAAGTAATTGCAACAACATTTTATGACCCCGTGTACAGCGAGCGTTTATTAATATATAGTTGTTTTGCATCAAACATGTTACTTTATCTTTGCAATGTGTAAAAAAGTTGATGCAATATTGGCAGAACATTGATCAAATATGTGTAATTTTTTATGTTGTACATTAAGATCCTTTAAATGCCAGCTATTTAACATATTTTGTTGAAGGAAAATATTGTAAGTAAACCCGCATACAATACAATACAATACAAATACTCTTTATTGCACACCTCACACAAACAAAGCAGTTACAGAGAGAAACAATACAATAACATGTAGGTAGAGGTAGACAACAGGCGGTCTTATCGCTGAAGACCAATCTTTTCCAGACAACCTTTTGGTATTGGAGAAAGAGATAAAACTAGATTATGCAGTAGGTGGTGCAGAGATTATCATTAACCAAAAACCAAAATAATTATTAAAATAAACTGACATAAATAGCTCTATATATAAACATACATACACAATCATACAAATATATGTGAATACATAAACAGTCGGCCAAAAAATACAATCAGGGTTAGGGCATACATCTGTCAACAAATTAAAAGGTGTAAAAGAAAGGAGGCCTGTGCCTAGCAGTTAGATATATAATATACTTAACCTAATGCTATTGATGATGATTTAACCTATAAATTAAACACCAAATTTTTATAATTTGCTCGTTTAATGTATAATTAATTGTATGTTCTTATTTGTTCCAGGACCTGACCACCCTGAAACAGCGCGGCTTATTCCACTGCACAACGTTCTGGCTCCTCATCACCACACCACTCCTGCTCTACAGCCATATATACAAGAAACTAAACATATACATCCTCACATGGATGCTCATATTAGCCTACTCTAGTCACCACATACGGGATGCAAATCGGAGAGGACTGTGGGTCTATCCGTATGGCCATACACCGGCGCTGAGCAGACGTGTGTATGTGTGTTTAACGGTGGTGCTGCCGCATGTGTTCGGGGTGCTGTGTAAACACTGGAGGCCTATGTTGCTGAAGGACACTACGGTGGAGTATATGCTGGTGTAGCGTCGGGCTGACCTTGCTACATTGAAAGAAGAAAGAAAGAAAGAAAATACATTTATTTTAACGTCACAAATTACACAATTAAACAAACAAAACAAGCAAAAGAAAAACAGGACCCCACTCAGCTTAAAGCCACAGCAAGATGAGGCGCTGATTTTCGGTAGTGATCAAACTCAAAACTATCATAAGTGGGGAAACGTAAGTGAGGAAACTGTTTATATTTTTCAAAAATAATTGATGCAGCTGAAAAATCTGAAACTCTTCCAAAAAAATAATCAGGCACTTCTGATATTTTCATCCATTCCCCATTGTTTCTTACATTAACGTCATTCATTACAAGAGTTAGAGAGTTATTACAGTCAATTTGTATGATTAATATACTTAGTAAGGGTATGAGACTACATTTAAATTATACGATACTAATCCCCGCGTGGCTTGTCCCGCGTCTTGCGAAGAACGCAGGCAAACCCGCGGGATAAAATATAGCTTATAACCATCCAGAAGGTTCATTCTATACGCAGGTGAAAGAATTTTGGAAATTAGATCAACGGTTCCGGATATTACCCAACACATACAAACTTGCCCGCGAGCCTCCCTGGCCGATTCAGGATTTTGGAATTGCCTGATAAAGTAAAAAATAATTAAGACGTGCGGCCCGCGTAATTTTTGTTAGCTCCTGTGTCCTTAATTCAAAGCGGATGACCCACATATGAGTCATACCTCTACCAGCGTTTCAGCAACAAGGTGAATAACTACAAAATAGTTGAAAAACCCCTCGATTTTTTCATTTCAAAGTTCAATATCTCAAAAACTGCTGAACCGATTTTGTTGAAACGTAGCTAAAAACCACCTCAATCACGTCTGCTTTCGGACAAAAAAACCGCATTAAAATCGGTCCATTCGTTTAGGAGCTACAGACAGACACACAGACACGTCAAACTTATAACACCCCTCTTTGCATCGGGGTTAAAAATGCTGCTAGACGCTACGGCGTAGCACACATAGCGTTGTTTGGCCTCGAATGGGTTAAAGGAAATATTTTTATATTCAATTTATGAAGGGTATGTACAGTCGCCATCAGATATATCAGAGCGGCGAAAGTGCTCACAAATATCTGAACACGTCTCTAATGCCTCGACAATAGCGACGTGTTCAGATATTTGTGAGCGCTTTCGCCACTCCGATATATCTGATGGCGACTGTACATCACATAAATCATTTGAAATTAGAATAAGTGATAATAGTGATTGGAGAATTTCTTAGTCAACTAATTAATTTTACTCGTAGACACGCGGAGTCATAGTTCCAAATCTAATTAATAACTGTAACTACTTCGACTATACTCAGACTGCTAATTGAAGATTAAAAAATCTACCTCTCGTCTTACCATTACAAAAGATGTTTATTTATTTATGTTCACATATTACCAGTGATTTTAAATAAACGATTTGAATCAAGTGATAGCAGTGGAGTGTAGATCTGCGTTACATTTTTTTGATTTTGAATTAGCTAAAGAAGTATAGCTGTTGTAAACAATAAAATCTTATTGTAAACATATTCCAGACTTTTATTCTATTCTCGCGGCCAGACTAGTCCCTCTATCCACGCATCGTATCCAGTCACACCGTGTGACTTTTTACCAGATCATCAGTCCACCTAGTGAGGGGCCTACCCACGCCGCGCCTTCCACTACGTGGTCGCTACTTGAGAACCTTCCGCCCCAACGGCCATCGGTTCTACGTGCAATGTGCCTTAACTTAGAAGTTTGATTTTTTCACGGCTTCAAGGGACTGTAGACCTGAGTAAATGGATTTAATTTCAACTCGATACACGTTGACAACAAAGTGATACAATACTCTATAGTTTATTGCAATTTCACAAGTAGTTGTACAGGTGGTAAACTTATAAGCTAGAACTTTGTGAACCCTGTGTGTGTGTGTCGTTTTTTCTTTTGAGGGACGGAACGGAACCCTAAAAAGACTGGATTTTTTAAATCTAATTTTATTCTTATAACAGCGCCATCTGTCGCGGAGTAGCAGCCAGCTACAATCGTGTCGTAAAATATCGCGTGTGAGTCACTTTGTTGTCAACGCGTGGAGGTATCGTGGTAATAGGTGCCAAATATATGAAAACACAGCTCCGCACACCTTTGGTGAATTCACCTTATTTATACGCTATTATTACGCTGAAGTAGACCGTTGTACTTGGCATTTATCGATTACAAAAAAGCATTCGATTCAGTGTCACACAGCTATATCTGGGAAACACTAGCAACACAGAAAGTGGAAAATAAATATATAAGAGTAATAAAAAGCATATATAGAAACAGCAAAAGTAGAATTAAACTAGAAACAGTCGGCTCTTGGTTCCCTGTAAAGAGAGGTGTAAGACAAGGGGACCCACTATCTCCTATACTATTCATAGCCACATTAGAGTCAATAATAAGAAAGCTAGACTGGAAAACTTGCGGCATAAAAGTAAAAACTAAGTTCTTAAGCCACCTACGTTTTGCCGATGATTTGGTGCTGATATCAGAGAAAGGAAAAGAACTACAGCACATGGTGGAGTCATTAAATAAAGCTAGCAAGCTCGCTGGCCTAGAAATGAATCTCTCTAAAACTATGATAATGACCAACAGCACCAAGTTACAAATATATGTCGACGACGAGCCACTTCAATATACCGAAAAATACATTTACCTAGGCAAACAAATAAGCTTCGACAAATCAAGCAACTACCAGGAGGTCGAACGCAGGGCACAGCTAACATGGAATAAGTACTGGAGCTTAAAGGAAATATTTAAGAGCAACATGCCAATCAACCTGAAGACCAAGGTTATGAACTCTTGCCTTATACCATGCCTGACCTACGCTTGTCAGACGTGGAAGTTTAATAACAATATTAGAAATAAAATCACTACGTGCCAACGAGGAATGGAGCGCAGTATGTTAAATATAAAAAAAAATTCATAAAATAAGACATACAAAAATACGAAACATCACAAAAGCAACAGATGGTCTGGCACAAGCTCTTGCATTAAAATGGAAGTGGGCCGGACACATAGCACGCCTTCAAGATCAGAGGTGGACAAAAAGTGTGACAGTATGGAGGGGGCCAGTAGGCAAAAGAAAGAAAGGGAGACCCTGCAACAGGTGGGAGGATGAAATTAAATACACAGCGGGTCCAAACTGGATACAAACAGCAACGTCCAGAGAAGACTGGCTCACTTTGGAGGAGGCCTTTACTCGCAGAGGGGTTCTTGCAGAATAATTATCTTTTGAAATATTATTATAAATTGAAAAGTCTAATTCTCTCTTTATAAAACTTAACTTACTAACATTAAAAATAATTAATTAGTCAACTTTTGATACTAACAAAACTAATCTGTAAACCAATAATTCTGTAAGAAATAAAAGGCTTTTTATTTTATTTTATATACGCTGACATGCACCTACCCTTTGAACGCCGAGAGCCACTAAAGTGGTCGAGTGCTGTCGTGCCCACCACGCCAACAACCACTAAAAAGGTCGGAGTGAAGGTGTACTTTGATCATGAATAAAATGTATCATGAATTGTTTTTATTTGTTTTTATTGGTTTTTAAAGGTACATCAAGTTACAGTGCTTGGCGTGTGAGTGATCACTTCATTCAAATATGAAAGCGTTCAAAGGGTTAAAGCTGACAACATTGGACGAACTAGAATAATTTTGCAGCGCCATCTACCATCGGGCAGGTATGAGGAAATCAGTATATTTTCGTAAATACACTCACCGGCAGAAAATTTGGCCCAAAATCGACTTTTCGTGATTTCAAACTATAAATTGAATAATTTCTGCACAGTAAACTTTTTCTAATTTGGGGCAAATTTTCTGCCGGTGAATATATAATATACTTGTGTCTTCGTAAGCCTCTCTTAGGTACTAGCTCAGTGTTCGTTTCCATCGACCACCGAAGAGTTGGAAATAAAACACAAAATTATGTTTAAAGTATTATATTCATAAACTTTTAGTATAATAATATTACAACCATATTTTCCTATTCATTAGGCCACGTGACGCTCTCTAACCAGCAGGGTAAAATAGAAGACTTTTATGCACATCGCAAAGGTTGTTTTCACAAATTTCACCATAACTATACACGAAACTTGTTTCCAGCGCCATCTATCGTCGAATAGTTGGAACTAAAACAAAAATATATCAAAGAAATAGTATATTAGTGAACATTGCGTTATTTTATTCATTAGGCCACACGACGCCCTCGATCCAGTCCAGATAGCTGGAGACCCGCGTGTAGATGGCGGGGCGGCCGCTGCGCGCGCACTGCGCGCCGAATGACGTCACGCCGAGGATGTGGAAGATACACTGGTTGTCGCGGGACGCTACTTGAAGCGGGGCGCCGGAGTCGCCCTGGAATGTGAGACGGACAATGAAACTGCCTGTCTACAATAAGCATAATAAGTAATAAAATACAGTGAGCTTTTAGAATAGTATTCGGGTTCGGGTGAGATAGTCTATTTTGGCATTAGAACGTGTAAAGGTGCGTATGAATTTGAGCGGCTCAGCCTAAGGCACGGTCGCCCCGCGCGGCGAGCTCTGGCTGCTCCAATTCGTACGCATCTTAAGAACAAGCGAGAGAGAAATGTATACCCGAATCCTGTACTGAATGCTCACAGACTAGCTATATCGAGATCACGACTGGTTCGCCCCGCCGAACAGTAAACTCGCCATAGTCGCAATGTACTCATGGATCCGTCCAGCGCCATCTAGTAGTGTTTTCAACATAATATTACAACTATCTATATTGTGGCAACCCCTTGATGAGCTTTTTACAAAAAAGTGTGGGTACATAAACTTTTTTTTCAAAAACCGATTTTTTGGGTGTTTCTTATTCAGAATCGTTGATACTATCGATCCTCATACAAGAAAAAAGTTTCCGAAATATTCCATTCCAGAGACACTTTTGTATGAAGTCTTTTTTTATTTTTAATAGAGTCGTGCGTGACCCACTGGAAGTAAAACTTTCATAGTAAAATCTGGGACAATTTTTTTCTTGTATAAGAATCAATAGTATCAACGATTCTGAATAAAAAAACTCAAAAAAATCGATTTCAATTTTTTTTTTAAAACGCCCACATTCAAGTTTCAATTTTATAAGTATTCTACTGGCAACACTAAGACAATTGACAAATAACGACTGTTTGACCAGAGTTGCCAGTCTAGACGCAAATAGTAATACTATAGTTTCGTGAAACCACTTCTTCCTCTGGTTTACCTGACACGTGTCCCTCCCCCCGCGCAGCTCCCCCGCGCACATCTGCGACGGCGCGAACCCCTGCCAGTTCCGGTTCCGTGAGTTGGCCAGGAGCTGGTCGCAATGCGCGTTCTCTAGGAGCGAGATGGATACTTTCTGGAGCTCTTTTGAGGTCTCCCGCGTATCTGAAAGTTGTTTAGCTATGGTTAACTTACTGTTGAAAAAAGAACCAGGGGTAACTAGACCACAAAAACAATGGGCTGATGATATCGTAGAATCGCAAAAGACCGCGAAATCCAGGATGGTACCTGGCTCCAAGATCTAGCCCACAAATGCTCTTAGAGGCATAATCGTCAAGAGGTTGGAATGATACGATCCTTCAATTTGCGTGCCCCAAATGTGGAGGCAAATGTCGATCCCGGATTGGCTTAGCCCGGAGAGGCGTTGTCCCTCGCGTACAGACGCTGCTTAAATCATCTGTCAAGATGTATAAGGCCTTAGGGCTTGTGCACAAATCACGCGAGGTTTTTTCGGCTTCTTTTTGACCCCCCCCCCCTCCCCCTTGGTGATATTTGGTGAGGTTCTTGGCTACCCCTCCCCCCAACATAACCTCACGTATATTTTTTTCATTCCACCTAATTGTAAGATAAATTGTGTTCTATATTGTAAATCTTGTTTGTTTTTTATTTTTACTCGTGTAGTAGATATTTTTTCTTAGCTTCGCTCACTGTAGAAAAATACATGTGAGGTCTCCTTATACCCCCCCTCCCCCAACGTGATCTGTCCTGTCGTGATTTTTTCCTGACCCCCCTCCCCCTATAGAACCTCGCGTGATTTGCAACAAGCCCTTATGATGGAATAAACAAAAACATACTAAAACTAATTTATTAAAGCGTAAAGTGGTGCTTCTTCGGGGTATACCATACACTAAAATCGCTATGGTCACATAGTGGAGAGAGTATTGAGTAAAATGAATTCGATAACGCCAGATTCATACTTATCTGACGTGTCGTGTTCTGACGCGATAGAACGATATCGGTTTCATTCATTTAGTACGGTAAGCTTTACACTCATTTGATGCGCTCTGACGCCTGACTCCTATCATGTCAGAGACCATCACGCAAAGGTGGATTAAATGTTGTGAGCGCCTTAGGCAAGCACTTCATCAGCGCCCCTATATCAGCCGTATTAAAAATTATAATGCGCGCCCCTTTGGAACCCGCGCCCCAAGGCACGTGCCTAGTTTGCCTATATGGATAATCCGCCTCTTCCATCACGTAAATATAGACACGGCTTAAGAACACTAAAAAATACATACAGTGGAACATAGAAAGAAAGAAAGAAAAAGGAAGAAAGAGACATTTATTCGTGACCAAAACATTAAACAGAAAAGAGTGTCAGAGAGCGTTTTTTGTCACGAAACGGTTCTATCTCAGCATAATGCTGGCATTACTGCCAGCGCTGATCTTCCGACTGAACCGTCGAGTGATTACACGGTAGATAACAAACAAACAAAAGATAACAAAATAATAATAGAAACTTACCTAAACACGAGAAAGAAAGAAAGAAAGAAGACATTTATTCACTACACAAAAGACACACAGAGATAAAGGGAGTAGACATACAATACAATTGACACATTGTGTGTGTCTTCGCGGCAGTGAAACGGTCGCTGTCTCAGCATTGTGCCGAGGTGTTAGACAGACACCTACAGCGCTGGTACGAGAAGGGAAATAAATATCAGAATATAATTTGTCCAGCGAATAATGAAGGCAGCCATTTCACTCCTGCGTGATCTGTCATCATCATCAGCCTATATACGTCCCATGCACAGCCACGGCCACAGGGCACAGGCCTCCTCTCATGAATGAGAGGGACCGGGCAGTGGTCCCCACGCTGGCCCATTGCCAATTGGGGACTTCACATACCTCTTTGAATTTCTTCTCAGATGTATGCAGGTTTCCTCACGACCTGTCGCGTGATCTGTCACAGAACCTCCTTTTTTGAAGTCGGTTAAGAAAGTCTACTTACTGACGTCGATAACTCCCCAACCAGTAGCAATCGCCTTCTGATAACTGTCAAAGTCGCCCCGCTGCCAGAGACAGGCGGGGCGGACCGTGTTGCTGAAGTCTACGTCGGTGGCTAACTCCAGCAAGGCGATGTCGTTGTAGCGACGCGGCGGCTTGTATTCGGGGTGCTTCACGATCGACTTTATAGGGACCTGGGAACAAAACAGTATAATTATAACGTATAATTATGTAGCCTATTGTAGTGATCTGCACTACAAATACGAGCGAGGGTAGCCGTCCCGACTGGCCGAGCTGACACTTGGCATCGAGCTACGGCCGAGGCAGGTCGGGACTGCGCACCGAACCTGATAGCCTAAATAGTGGTTTTATTTACTTATCCTCAGACCCAAGGGCAAAACGTTACATTGGCGCGCATAAAGGGAGTGCGGAGAAAGATACTCAAGTTTTAACAAGTATATTACACTAGAGATAAAAGTAAATAATTGATAATTCTTTCTCTTGATGTTCACGCTAGTTCGCGGTTTTGTTATGCACTGACTATATTTATGACTAATACTTATTTATTAAAGATCTGACGCACGACCCAAAGTGGGTCGCAAGTAAGCATTGCGAAATGTACGGTATTTAGACCGTACATATTGGCAACCCTTAAAGAGAGAATAAAAGATAAAGAAAACCATAACAAAAATAAAATAAGTATAAAATTAGTCAATATTCAAATGCAACGTTGTCGCCGGTTTTTTGACGACGGTGTTCCGCGTTGTTTTCAAAACATCACTATCAGGTTCCAATAGGCCTCTTGCCGAAGTGTTTGTTTTGGTATCGTTGCTGCGAAGTCTTGGACTAAAATTTCTCTGATAGACAATAGTCAATGCACACAACTTAGACGAATAGTTACAAAGTCGTATCAACAGATTTCTAAAGTTAGCTAGCTGTGATAATAAAGTATACTCAAGTCTACAGTCCCTTGAAGCTGTGAAAAAAACAAACTTCTAAGTTAACGTAAAAAAAAAGATATTGCCGTTTATGGCCCAAAATATGTATATTTCGACACTCTCAGGGAATCAAAATTTAAAGGGTACTTCCCGTTGACCTAGAACTATGAAATTTAGCAAGGAATATCGTCTTATACTACAAGTACAGGGAAAAATCTGAAAACTATACATTTGTAATTTTATTTGGAACCTTCGGTGGGTGAGTCCCACTCGCACTCGGTTTTTTTTTACTTAGATACCTCCACAGGAGTAGCCCCGTCCTGCACGCTAGGGTCTATGTTCTGGTCTCCCAGCCGCACGACGGCCGGGCTGGGGTCCCGGGCGCGCGGGTCCCTAGTGCAGTGCCCCGCGGTCAGCACCCAGCGGGGGCTGATGAGGCTGCCCCCGCAGTTGAAGGAGTAGGTGTCCTCGAAGTTCACCCAGCCTATAGCTACCTGAAATACGATTGAAGGTTAGAGGATCCAGGGGTGGGGGGCGTTGGAGTTCAATCTACCCCAAAAATCTAAATTCTTTACTGAAGTTATAATATAATAAACTACTAACGAATATTTTGAAATTAGAAAGCGATAAAGAATGTAAGACTGCTTTATATAACTTTTTATCATCCAAAGCCTATTACAAAAATATCTTAATGACATAAATTCTTAGTATTAGTATTAGCAACTTATGCATGGGATACACATGACATCCATATATTTGCATGTCCTTGTGACCAAACATGTAGTTCTATTGTATTTCTTTTAAACCACCTATTGGTACAATGTTTAAGCGAATAAATGACTGATACTGAAAAAAAAGTTACTCAAGACCTCACGCTCAAGTCCACCCAAACGGAGTCAATCCCTCCTGGTACCAAAATTGTGGATTCGGCACTGATAAGGTCGGTAATGTCTCACAGGGCCTGATTTACCCACAGGCTAATAAGGTTAGAGCCTAGGGCGCAAGGACCAAGCGGGGGCGGCGCGGCGCTGAGTTGAAACTTACATAATAATACTAGCATATTCATAGTTAGCCTAGGGCGGTTAGAACTCTAAATCAATATATTCTCTATATTAATACATTGTCTCATATAATTTAATGTACCAAAACTAAGGTACATACAAAATTTCACGAAGGAAGTAGGGTTGCCAACTTTTTTTGGGGCAGATATAGTATTTTCCAGATAAAACCGACAAAAATATAGTACCTACACTGTAAAAAATATAGTAGGTACCTACTTGGCTGGGCAATGTTGCTATTTAGTTAAATTTAATTGAAACCTGCACCGCTGGATGTTGGTGGCGCAGGACCGGTCACTTTGGCACTCTTTGGGGGAGGCCTGTGTCCAGCAGTGGACGTCTGACGGCTGATATGTTGATGATAATAAATTGAAATCTGGGCAATTTGAAGCACTTCGTAAGTACCCCCAAAATATAGTATTTTTGCGTATTATATATTTCTTCAACAGTATGAGAGTCAAAATATAGTAGAATACTGTATAATATAGTACGGTTGGCAACCCTAATAGGAAGTGAGATTTTTCGCACGAGTAGCAGGCAAGTAGTTTTTGAATTTTCTTCGGATGGCGTAACAGTTTCAAGAATTAGAACAAACAGACCGTGGGGACCATTATAATGGGTTCTAAAAGGTTTTCAATTGATTAAACGGACAGTTCAAAATACCGTCCCATAAGACGGATAATGATCTTTTAAATCGTATTAATAACAACCCGACTTATCATTTTGTCGACTGACAAAGATTCAAAGATTTTTATTTTGCTCGGAATGCAGTAACATAGTTCTTAAAAATACAATACAATAGTCCAGTGCATTTAGCCTGCGTGCAGGCGTGCAGAACATTTTTGAAGAGCATTAAATTACATTATAATTATTATAAAAATTAGCATTTACAGTGCGACATGAAAGAGTAAAAATTAAATAAAATGGAACTATAATAAAACCATACAAAATTGTTGCCGTGTTTAAGCATTTTACTCTATCTATTTTCTACTCTTTTGCGTCGCACTGTACATGTCAAAAAAATTAAAATTATAATAATATCGAATTCAAACCTAAATAACAAGGTCAAATAATAATTAAATAAAAAATGTTAATAACAATAATGAGGAGAAGCGGAAGGAAAAATAATAATTAAATAACATAAAGTCAATAGACTTTCGATGTTAAATGTTGCAGCTACTAGTGCAGCCATCTATCGTCGAGTAGCACGTACCATATGCGGAAATTCTCCAAGCTGCGCATTCTCGCCCCCCACGATGAGTTCCACCTTCACGTAGTCACATTTAGGAGCTGATATAGAGACTGCTTCAGGGTCTGGCACAAGTGGGAGGAAACTAAAAGTCTGGACCACGGAGCGGCTGTACTCTTCACATTCTGTGAACAAAATTGACAACCATCACTTTAACATTTATGCAATCGAATCGAATCGAAAAAAGGAGCAGGTCGTGTCAGACGTACAACCGTTAATTAAGTTTAAGTGGATACTTGTGTGTTGGCTATGGAACCCTATTAAAAAAAACCGGCCAAGTGCGAGTCTGACTGGTATTACTAATCGGTATAATAATAACTGTCCCTGTCCTAAATTGTATCCCATGGATTTGCGATTGATTTCAATCTAAAGGGAAGATTTATTTAGATAAGCATTTTCAATGAATTGTTAAATTCAAAGTGTTTTGATTATTTAAAGGAATCTGCTATTATGGTGTACCCGTAAAATACATACCTATCTGAATTAATTTACTAAAATCTTTATATATGGCAACATTGACTGACGTAGCTCATTTGACTCCCGATACATTGAAAATGGCGATCATTTCAGCATTATTTTCATGTCCGCCACATAATAGTATTTTATGCAACAGTTGTATAAGAGAGATCAAAAAAGGCGAGTGGCGTGGGTTACAATGTGAGCCGAAGGCGAACATTGTAAAGAAAGACGCCACGAGCGTTTTTTGACTTAGTTATACAACGTTGCATACAATACTTTTTCTACGACTAGCTACTATGGAATAAAATGCAAAATTAAAGAAAGAATAAATTTTTCTTAAACTTTGTCGTATAGGTGCCGAGATTTAGTAGGCAACAAATTTTCGGTCACTGCTTGTGGGCTGCCGGTGTATTTCTTCTGGTTTAGAAGCAATATTTTCATCGTCATCCATTTTTATTACTTTTGAGAAACACCAACTATTTTGTAGCAAACACAACGGCCGCAAACTCAAACAACAATTTATAAAATAACCGGGAATTCGGGAAACATGAAAATGAGACAAATGGGTGTCTATGGTTAACTTTGTTTTTAATTGATGTCAACTTGCCAGTACTGCCATATTAAGAATAAGTTAGCAGCAATGCCTTTAGTTCAAAAATTTCTACAAAGTAAAAGCATTCAGTGGTTTGTTAAGTTGGTAGTACCTAATGTATAGGTTTAGAAGCGTATGGCTGCTAAGCGTATCGTTTTGGCGACATAACAGCACGGTTGTGCCGTACTGTTATGGGGAATAGAGTATAGACTTTTCTGCAAACTTATTTTGTATGTCTTTATATTAGTGTTCGTGACTATGTAAATGACAGATAAAAGTACAGGAGTAGAAAAACTAAATAACATTTTGTTATTAACAACTAATGGCAAATAAAGAAGGATTGAAACATGTAACAAACAATTATTTGAAATCAGATTAGGCTTCTCTATAAAGTTATTCCGGATGTCACGTGATACAGTCAATCGACGCACTTTCAGTGCTTTAGCTGTCAACGCAACTTCAAATCAAACACTAAACGGCAGCTAACTCGCTTGTTATTCTTTTATAGTCACAAATGCCCATATAGGCTTCGGTACTTGTTTATCATCAGGCAGGGAGTACGCTTGTTTTTCACCGTCGTATTATAATGAAATACCAGCGATACTCTGATGCTATAAAGCAAGGAACCACTTACTTCGCACGCTGACTCGTCTGCTGTCCCTTTGCCCGTTGCTATTTCCATCTGACGTTCCCCAAATAGGCCTTCTGCAATATAAAATGAAGCGTTACAACAAGGAAACTTAGTTACACTTTTTTAAATCTTCTTTCCGCCAAATAGGTGATAGGATAGAAGGTGCGTCACTGGCTGACACCGTTCGATAGAACGAGACGACGCTCTTATCTTGTCACTTGTCACGTGATATGGCCAACCATGCTACGGCTCCTGTGAGCGCCACGGGCGAGTCGGGTCCAAAAACATAGCTATTAAAGTTTGTTATCACTGGCGTACAACAAAATTTACATTTAAATCATGCTTAAAAGAGTAAATCAATGATTTAAAATAATAATACTTATTATTATTACCTCCGATTTATTTTTGCACGAGTTTTTCTTAGATTCGCTTTTAAAGCACTGAGATTCATTGACCCGTAACACATGTTTGCCATAATTAATCTCACCTATGCATACTGTATGACGTCACACATTGCTATTTGAACTAATCATTGTAGGGAAAATCAAATAAATTTCTGTTTCGATCGTGAAATACTGCGTTTAGGTCCATAGTTGTAATATAATTATGTTTCTAATAAAGCGTAAGGATTGTATTGGAAGCTTTAAATTTACTCTTGGACAATTTATGCATATTTTTTCTAAACTTTCAAGGTCCATATCTATAACAATAATTTGATGGTTTACTATCCATTTACCAACACTGCGTAATCAATTTTAACATGAGGTCAGAAGCCCATTACCTACACGTATGTAGGATGCAGGTATTCGTATTGTATAGCCGCCTACACTAGGGAGAACCTAGACAAATATCCTAGACGGGGGGATAGAAGCAATCGGGTCTCGCGTTATAGTCACAAACTGGCTATGTCCAGGCAATGAACTGACAACTTGTATGGAAAAAGGCAAATTTGGAAATAATTTATAATAGCAGATTTTTTTATTGTAACGGATATATTATCAATTAAATAGTTACTTAGAGGCAAAATCCAACAAAAAATCAGACATGAAAAAAATAAATTAATTAGGTCCCGAAAAGTCGGGATAAATATTAATAAATGTTTAAACTTTATTTTGGTTCATTTACATTTGCTTTAAAATATTAAATATAAATCAAACAAAAAAACAATGATTGCTTAATTTAAATCTATATGACTACTTCCGGATGGAAAGTTTGTTGGATTTTTACGTTGACGTTTAAAAAAAAAAAAAACAAAAAACGCTATTATAAATTAATGTTTTTCGAAACCGTATTTTGCCTGGAGTAAAGTTGCCAATGAGCATAACAGACACGCCTAGTCTTGTCAGTTTCAAGAATAAATTAAAAGCATGGCTTCGTTCTATACTTTTGAAAAGTTTTTAGACTCAAAATAATATAATTAATAGCTATGTTAAATTGTTAATGACTTAATCTTATTCTAATACGTACCGTATTATGTTGACTTGTAATTTTTATCATCAATAAAGTATGAGTATGAGTCTCATACTCATACTTTATTGATAGTAAAAATTGTATTGTGCTACTTACTCCCCGTTTTTCTGCACTATAGGCGGTGCGGTCTGCAGTATGGAGCTACCGTCTTTGCAGCACACGACGGCTCCCTCGAAGGACTGCGAGCAGAACGTTGGCCGTATACCGTTTTGTCTGTAACGGAACGTTCGGCAATCATACTCAAACTCTATTGGCCTTGCTCGTAAACGTTCAAGAAACCAATTTTAGCTAAAAAAAAAACCGTTAAAATTCGTAATCTTTTCGACGCCAACGACGCATATTGGGACCGAGCGCGACGACAGCGCCACGTGACAGGCGGCCATTATGGACAATATTATCACCGCTGTCAAACAAGAAGTAAGTAAATATTGTGAAAAATATTAATGAAATCTTGTGTTATTTTACTATATTACACAATTTTGGACAATGGTAGTCAGTAACATTATTGCCAATAATATTAAAATTGTTGTTTTCAGTGAGAAATGAGCCTACTCATGACAGCTCAAGTCAGCGACAAAAATGACAATTTTAGCCGTAGCGAGCGCTGTGATCGTTTAGGCTACCCCCTCCACCCGCTTTGCACTCTGCCAATATCCGCACCGCAGGTTCAACGCCAACGATTAATACATATATGCGTCAAGGAGCCCAGCGCGATAGCGACCTTCTTGCATTGACATAAGGTTTATATCCGCACTAAATATCTTGTCGATGCTCTGTTAAAGAGTAAAATTGTCAACCACACGCCAATGGTTGACAATTTTACTCTTTAACAGAGCATCGAAAAGATTAATCTGTCACTTTTTTTTAAATTTTATTGTCAGAACTGTGTACATTGTGGCGAACTTTGACATTAGTGTTCTTAAGATAGGGACAAAAGCCATTTTATCTGCATTTTAAATTTATGAATAAGGGGGTATACATATACATACATTTATAATGCACAATTACATTAAACGTTGGCTACACTACGTACCTAATTATGGTATACAAGACGACCGAATAGCCTAGTGGTTAGAGAACCTGACTATGAAGCTTGAGGTCCCGGGTTCGATCCCCGGTCGGGGCAGATATTTGTATTATGAGTACGAATGTTTGTTCTCGAGTCTTGGATGTTTAATATCTATTTAAGTATGTATTTATCTATATAAGTATGTTTATCCGTTGTCTAGTACCCATATTACAGGCTTTGCCTAGTTTGGGACCAGATCAATTGGTGTGAATTGTCCCACTGCAAAAAAACCAGCCAATTACGTGTCGGGCTACGCGCAGTGTAGGGTTCCGTAGTTGCCTGGTCTATCATTGTTATTCGACACGCGCGCGCCAACTAAATGGTGCTGTTGCGTCAACCGAATTTGAATATCACGCAAACGGATCGGCAAGTTGAAAAATGGATTTTAAAACCCATAATATTTTTGAACAAGCTATCCAACGATACCCCACACCATGAAAGAGAAAATTACATCCCCACTTTATACAGATTTACGTACCTAAGCTAAGGGAGGTCTAGTCACATAACATGAGCCAGCCCGCCAAACCTACGGAGCCGCAGCTGACTGAATACACGGGGCTTCATGATACAACATTCTTAACCTTCTCACAAGTTATGGCACGGGAGAAAGTGACTGACAAGAAAATGCCCCTAGCTCGCGGTCACACAATCATGGAATCCGCTGGTTTCTTAGTATAACCATGCAGTAGTATCTAGTATAACTTACTGAAAGTCTTGTCGGGCCGAATCGCACTGTTGCGCAGACGCACACCGTCCCAGTGTGTTCGTGTACTGGTCCACGCACTGGTCGCCCACTGGAAAGAGTTTAAAGTATTAATGCTCCTCCACACAATCAAATGGGCCATCTTGGTGCAGGACAGGGACGCAGTTATGTGCTGGAAAATCGATGGAAGTATGTCACTCTCCGTCTAACGCAGAGTTGCGTCCTGCATGAAGGCCCATGATGGCCGATTGTGTAGAGGAGTATTTAGAAGTAAGGTAGTAGGCCGGGACGACCTATGCCCCGTTTCAAGAAACTTGTCTAAACCCGCAACACTGGTCTAATCGACAGTCAACAATTTAAAATTTAAGGATACTTTTTTGTGGAAAACGCCACACCACATAAAATCAATGCCATCATTAGCATACCACAACATGATTTTGGAATACTTTGGCCCGCTAAATAAAGACAATTTTTCTATTAAAAATTATATGCAGGTACACGGTGATTTTTAATCCATGATCAGGAGTCAAAAAATATTAATAACCAGCCAAAACAGATACCAATGGATGAGGTCTCACGCAATTAGATCGCTGTTTAGTTAATTAAATTTAATGATAATGTTAAATCTAATATCCACTGTGTGTATATATACCCACCCTAAATTTTGTAAAGTTAAGTAGATACATACGTCAAATGTCAGCGCTTTGGCGGGAAATTTGATAGGTCTTCTTATGTCAATAAACTCTAACATACAGCGTGTATTTTTAATATTACCTCAAACTGTAACCAGAGGTAGGTGTTAGGGCTGTGAACCGATATTGCAAGAAAATTTTAATTTAATCGTAACTACCGAAGCGTAATTAATTTTTGAAAAATTATCGAGGATCAAATTATTGCGCACACACATTTGACTCATGGAAGAAGCGGGTCACTTGTGACAGTTGTGACGTTGCGTCAGTAAGACAAAGTAGTGATCCATTGCGTGCTGAATTATTTTATATGGACAAATATTTAATTGGTAGTTAAGAGAAATTTCTTGCAATATCGGTTCATAGCTCTAACACCTACCTCTGGTTACAATTTGAGGTAATATTAAACATACAGGCTGTATACTTGTCATGCATGTAATTACTCTTAATTTAATAATTGGACACAATTGGTTCGTAGGTTGGTTTATGAATCAAAATTTTGAAGGAGGTTTTAGGTTCATAGATTTAAACTACCATTAGGGTGACAATGACTTTTCATTAAAAATTAATTCCTAAGTTTTTTTTTTAAGAGCCTATTGGGTGTCCCACTGCTGGGCAAAGGCCTCTCCCCGTGATCTCCATGCGTCCCTGCTAGGTGCTTCTTCCGCCCAATTGTTGAGAAATAGATCCAGGTCGTCCCGCCATCTCCGTCTAGGTCGGCCCCGTCTGCGGCGGCCATCATGTGGCACCCATTTCGTAGCTATATTAGCCCACCTGTCTGGATGCGTGCGACAGACGTGGCCGGCCCAGTCCCACTTGAGCCTGGCAGTTTTTGCACCCACATCAGCTACGCGTGTTTTGGAGCGCAGTGTAGTGTTTCGGACCCGATCCGTCCTTTTGACACCTAGAATACTGCGCTCCATAGCACGTAAATTTTATTCAGGAAAAAAGTTTGTTTTAGGTAACTACGAGTTAATCGTGTTCGGAATCAATTACTGAATTAGAAAAATTGGTACCTGATCACGAATAAGAAATCATCGTGTATAGGTAGTTAGGTTCGATAATTATCGGTTCTTTTATCGATTCAGTTCTTGGTTATAAAAAAAAATGTGAAGAAATACAGACGTACGAGGTAGGTACAGAGCTCACAGAGCAATATACCTAATAGATTATATCTAGTAAGTGGATTAACAAAGAAGTGGTCTGGTGGAAAAACCTAGTGTTCCGGGTGTAAAGGTGCCCATCACACTCGACAACCTTTGCAACAGCATGGCTATCAAAGGACGGCCCGCGAGCTGTGTCGCGGCTAGATAGACTATCCGTCTCTTTCTATTTAGAACGCTTAGAAAGAGACGGATGGTCTAAGTCACCGCGACACACCTCGCGGGCCGTCCTACGATCCTTGCAGGAATGATCCGGGACGGGAGTCATAAAGCAAATGTTTAAACAGTTAAACATACTGGTTCTGACTGTAACTGTTTGAAACCTTAAATTAACTGTAACGATGCATTATTTTTACTGTTCCATTATTTGATTCTAACTTTTTCAATCAGTAAAATTAAATGGTTAAACAGTAAATTGGCTCGTTATATCTGTAACTTTGTGCCAAAGTTAAAACAACTGCAACGAAAGGTTATTTGTACTTAACAATCATTTGGAAGTAAATCTTTCAAACCAGGGATCGGATACCGGTATTTTCTCCATACAAATTAAACCGGTATTATTTCGTTCTTTGGTTATAATATCATTTTTGATGGGGCAATCTAATAATGCGAATATGAAACCTAAATACACAATAGAGTCCTACATTAAGAGCCTAAAATAATTCAAAATATTAGACTACTTCGGGGATTTTTGAAAAAACCGGTTCCGATCCCTGTTTCAAACAGTTAAAGTAAATGTTTAAAGAGTTAAACATACTGTAACTGTGTGAAACATTAAAGTTACTGTAACGGAACGTAATGTTTACTTATCATTTATTTATATGCAACGTTTTGAACACTAAACATAACTTTTTCGGAACTTAAAAGTAACTGTTTTCGCAGTAAAATAGCATTTACTGTGTAAAAAACTAATATTACGGTTTATGATACGTTGTTATTACTGACCAATGACTTACTTTAACTGATTAATTAGTTGAAATAACTGTTTGCCCCCAACTGTTTTTTTTTTCAGTTATTTTAACCTCTCAAAAGCATTAATTCTTACTGAAATATAAGTTAGATTAACTGTGTAATTTTTTACTGTGCAAAAAAGGCGCACAGTTAGAAATCATTTTTTTCAGTGTACGATCCTTGCAGGAATGACCCAGAACGGGAGTCATACCCTCTTATATGCTCTGTGAGCTAATTAGATTCCAAAAAAACTACCCTTTGTGTTGCTATTAAAATGAGGAGGGTTGACACAGGTGAATTTTCATTTTTCTAAATGATAGACGTAGCTAGTTTTCATCATTTAGAAAAATGCAAATTACCAGTGTCAACCCTCCTCATTTTAATAGCAACACAAAGGGTAGTTTTTTTGGAATCTAATTATGGTTTCAAGTATAGTTGCAAACGGCGCCCCACTTCCGCCAAGAATGTTCTGGCCTCTGACCAGCAACCCATCTTCACCGTTTTCCTTATTTACATTTCGGTTTCTACTTAAAACAAAAAAAAACGATAAGATTTCTTGAACCCATGAGGTTAAGGACATTTGGTGCCTTATTTGTGGCGTTATTTTGTGTGTTAGCAGAATGAGACCATAACGCATTAGGAACCTTGGATAATAGGCTAAAGGGGTCGTCAAAAATAAATAAATAAATAAATAAATATCGTGGGACAATTCACACCAATTGATCTAGTCCCAAACTAGGCAAAACCTGTGGGTACTAGACAACATATAAACATACTTATATAGATAAATAAATACATACTTAAATAGATATTAAACAAAAATAGATATTAAATTAAATGAAAATAGTTTTATCATTGACACTTACCATTTCTCTGGGTTAAGGCGTCCCGACCGAGCACCAAAAACACGAAAAGTTTAAAAACAAACATGTTCGCAAAGCGCATACCTAAATTCTAATTTCTTATATGATTTTAGGTCATTTTAACTTGATTTCACACTTTTTTTTTTGGGTTAATGTATACAAGTATCCCAATAGCTACCTGTTAGGTACCTATTACACAAGATTAGAAAAATCGTGCATACGTCATGATATTTCAAGGAAACCGAATTTGAAACGCAAAAAGATAATAGTCCTAAAGAAGAACTACAAAAAAAAGTAGGCGAATTTGTTCGTAAGAAATCCAATTTTATATAAAATGAGGTATATTTTGTAGTTACTGTTTATCTGTAAAAAAAAGCGAAAAAGTTATGTAGGTTCTTGGATGTTATGTATTGCCAGTAGTTTAAAGAAAAAATAAGAATTTCGATTAGAACCAACATTCGTCCCGTTGATAAACACAATATATCACACAATGATTAAAAACGTTTTTACACTTTGATCATACACATTATTGTATATGTACCTAACTTAATCTTATTGCAAGTTACGTTAATAACAGATAAACATGTTTATTTACGTGAGCACAGGAAACGTGTTTCCAAAGTCCGCACAAGACACGCACTGTGATATTGTATATCTCCTGTTCTGCTCTATTAGGCAAAATGTAGTATGTTATTAGAACATGTTTGGTTTATACGACGTTTTGCTCTTGAAGTGAGTTTTTGCTTGGATCCTAACCGGACCTTGTTTGCGTTTTTTTATGACAAGCCGGTATATAGACTCTTAAGTGAGGGCCAAGTTTGAGACAAAAGATCATCTTGATAACAATAAAGTACGTTTTTCAGAAGTGTTCATCTAAATATCCCGATTGCATCCGACCGACGACGAGAACTGGAGAGGCCGTTACAGTGCACCCTAGCGCCACTGGTAAATAATTGTGATTATTTAAATTTAACGATAGATATTTTAAAAAAGGAGGCCACTACACACTGTATTTTGTATTTAAGTACCTTGTGAATACATCAAACTAGTTTTTATGTTGCTGAATTCGACGATCTATGCGTCCAAAGTAAAAACGGCCGTTTTTCTTTGTGCTGTTGAAATACACTCAGCATTTCAAAACGGAACCCCAGTTTCGTCATGTCCGTCTGTCCGTCTGTCCGTATGTCACAGGCATTTTACTCGAAATCTATAAGGTGTGTTTGAATAAAATTTTGAGAATAGGTGTATTTTGTTAGCCGCTACATAGTTTTGTAATTAAAATGACTAAAAAAAATTTTTTTTAGGGGTGCACTCCACGCATAAAACTAAAAGTCAAAAAAAAATCATTGTAAGCCCGTGTGGCACATCAATCGATAGGCCTTTCAAAATAAATGTAAGGGTTTTCAGCATTTTTTTTGATTAAGTGAATAGAGTCGGACATAATGGCCCCGAAAGTCACTAAAATTCTGCCCCGCTTCTCAAATTTTTGAACGGTGTATTTTAAAAATATGAAAAAAATCATGGACATGGCTTATTATATTCTTTTACCGAAAATAATTTTTAACAAGATCGGTTCAAAGGTTTTCGTTCGAGATATTGCTGAAAAACTGCCTTTTTCTGTGACGATAAGACCTTTTTAATAGGCACGGAACCCTTAGTTTTGCGTGGTCTGACACGCACTTGGCCGGTTTTTGTTATTTCAATGATTTTTAAATACGTAAAGGATAAAAAAATTGTGCTGTTTCACTACAGAAAATCGTGACGTCATTTGTAAGTATTTCGTTTCGAGCATTTTTTACGTTTCATAATATAATAAGTAGTCAAATAAACAGTTGTTGATTTGACTACTTACCAGTCAAATACCGTTTTCGGCAAACATATCATCGGCTTTACCCGCCGCCGTAGCTTACTTACCAAAACTAAAAAGGTGCTAAGTATTTATAGAACGCGATCAACCTATTTGTTAAACATAAACAATAGCTTGATTGTATATTATATAACATACCTATAACTTATTTATTTTATTACTGCACTTGGCCGGTTTTCAACATTTGCATTTTAGATTTAGTGTTCTAGCGAAGCACGATGTTCGATGACTTCTGGGAGGAATTTAGACCTTATTTCTAATGAACAAAAAGCCATTATCGAATAAATAGATTTATTATAATTGAAATTTTATAATGCTTATCAATTCAATTTTAGTATAAAAATACTTGTAATCATTTCAAAACTTTATGACGATGGCGACCGACGTCTGTAGAAATTCGGCCATACTACTTTACTTTAAAATTTGATATTTTTTTTATTATTGTTGTTAGGGTTCCGTACCTCAAAAGGAAAAAAACGAAACCCTTATAGGATCACTCATGCGTCTGTCTGTCCGTCTGTCGATTTGCTCAGAAACTACTGGACCGATTGAGTTGAAATTAGGTATATGTATGTAAATTGGTGACCCAAAGATGGACGCGTAAAGAAAATTAATGAATTCTGAACAAAGGGGCCACTTTTGGGGGGTAAACTAGAAAATAAAATAAAAAAGTTTCGCAAACTGTATTGTGTGACATATCATATGAAAGGGGTTGTTGTAAGCATCTTAGATATATATTTTTTATAATTTTAGCAGAAACAGATTTGAAGTAATTTAGGAAAAAAGACGAATTTTGACCATCCCCCCTTCCCTATCTCCGAAACTACTAGGCTTAAAAATCTGAAAAAAATATGGAAAATAGTCCCTTGCCTAAAGATTACAGAAAAACCTATAAGAAGTTTGAGTATTCAAAGTAACGGGAAAATTCTCAATATTTTACGGAACCCTCACCACGCGAGTTGAACTCGCACTTGTCCGGTTTTTTTTTGGTTGGTATAGATCGGAATAGAATTACTATACGAATGTAAGGGCGATTGTGCACTACATTTATTTTTACAGTCGCCCCGATTTTTCATGGTCCGATATGGCATGAAAAAAAACCGACCAAGTGCGTGTGGGACCACGCAAAACGAAGGGTTCCGTGCCTATTAAAAAGGTCGTATCGTCACAGAAATCTTACGGCACTTACATCCTTTGCTTTAAGGAAGGCAGTTTTTCAGCAATACTTATCTCGAAAACCTTTGTACCGATCTTAGTCAAAATAATTTTCGGTGAAAGAATTTAATGAGCCCTTATTAAATACACCGTTTTTCTGGAATCTAATTATTTCAACTTCAAGTACCTATCTTTATAAAGTATCTTCTCCATACAAACGTAGTTACGCTCTCATTTTAAAACGACTTGCTAGTTTGCTCTGAAACTTTGTAGGTAGGTACCTACTTGGAATAAGTTAAGATATGTCTAGGTCTGTAATTAGTTTATGTAGCTTCACATACCTTAATAAAAAATACAGCGAATTTAAGTGTTTCATACTAAACTTGTTTTTGCTGTATTCCGTTTGTTTTATAAACTGGAGCCATATAAACTAATTACAGACCTAGATATACCTCATGTCATTGTATATGCAAATTTTCGTTACAATCCAACTCGTAGTTTCAAAATGAGAACGAAACTCCGTTTGTATGGGAAGGTGAAATCCGGCCGAGCTTGCCGCGGACTCTTAAAAACCGGCCAAGTGCGAGTCGGACTCGCGCACGAAGGGTTCCGTACCATTATCTATAAAAACGGCAAAAAAATCATGTCTGTTGTATGGGAGCCCCAGTCCGACTCGCACTTGGCCGGTTTTTTACCCGTTGGGTACGGAACCCTGATAAAAAGAACTTGTAGTGTCTCATTACCTCATTATAATTATTATATCTAATTACATTCTCATAATGATTATAAGACGCTAGCAGCCCGCCCGAGTATTGCAAAGAACGTAGATAAACCCGCGGAATAAAATATAGGCAATATAGCATTTCTGAAAAATCAATTCTAAATACCTACACGGATAAATAGGTAGACATTCAAACTTACAAACCTGCAAAGCCACAATCTGAGAGACTTTTCCTCTTGATTACGTTAGAACAGATTAAGGAAAACTAAAGATTGTTATTGGTTCAGTTTGTATAGATATTGCGTATCATACTGCCCCTTTTCAAAGTCGGATAATGGTTTTGCAGTTTTACGTATAATGCAACCAAGTTACTTCTCCTTTATGACTGCTAGAAACATAAATCGAGAATGCGCTACCGATGCCGTCGCGGGCAATGTATGCTAATTTTATACAAATACTGGCTGGAAGGACACAGATGCAGAAGATAAGCAACGTCACGCGATATACTTAACTTATGGCAACTTCCCGTTCCCATAATTCGTTGACGATGTTAGGTAACGTTTTTAGAGGTACGGCTACTCGTCGATAGATGGCGCTGTTATCAAAATGGCTAATTATTGTCGTCAAGGACCTTGAATCAAAAATTCGTGATAATATTATTTAATCGTACATTTTCTTACGGCCACCGTTAATTTTATTGGTGAAAGTGTTGTATTATAACACAACACATATTTAAAACGCCAATTCGACAACAGATGGCGCTAGTATTTATGTTGAATCATGTTGTTTTCGAGTTATATTTTTTGGGGACAATCTTACTCAAAATATTTTCGTCTATATGATAGTAGGTAATATTGTGTTTTATTTAATCTATAAGTAAAATATGTACCTATAGTAATAAATATTTATAGTTAGGTTAGTACCTACTTACCTATATTTTTTCCTTATTGAATTTTTCCTTATATCCCCTGTGGTTACTACTGCTACTATATAATATGTAAATTAAGCAATTAAATCTCCACAGACAACAAAAAAAAGGTTATTTGTTTTGCCCTTAGATTTTCTGCAGTATCGGATAAACAAAATCAAAGAGTTAACTAAATTAATAATAAAAGAAAGCACAAAATATCGATATAATTCAACATCTTTATGTTGAAAAAAATACAAAAAGATGTGATTCCGGCCAGGATCGAACTGGCGGCCTTCTGCGTGTAAAGCAGATGTGATAACCACTACACCACGGAACCAGATGATTATGTTGACGAATATGTTATACTTAAGTGACCTACGTAAAATGACCTACGTAAAAACGTTAAGTGCCACTTTGCAAAATTATCTTCTAGATATTTCAATAAATGTACGCGTGGAGGTTATAGTTTCATGTTTTTAAGCGTGCGCTGTGTTGAGTTGAGTTGAGAGTGTGGAACCTGCATTTATTTCTAGCGAATCCTTAAATCAACAAAGGATCGGCAACGCGATTGCGACTATCAGGCAGGCCGTATGCTCGTTAGCCACCGTCTTGGTATGTAAAAAAGGGGGAGTAAGTCTTAACTTAATGTAACTATATCACGTGATTGTGTATTTTTAGGGTGCCGTACCAAAAAGGTAAGTAAAAATTTAACCATATGATGCGACTCTGTCCGTCCGGCTGTCTGTCTGTCTTTTCGTACCCCGTTTTAAACACATGCGTTATTAATGAAGTTTCACAAATTCAACGTTATGTCACTGCCTTTAAGAACTGAAAAACGATTAAAATGTAACCACTACCTATCGAGTAACACGACAAACCTAATTGCCTAACCTTGAACAATTACGCTACCCACTTGTTAATTGTGGGCACATTACTAATTCCATTTGACAATTCAAAATACACCTTATCTATGAACAAATAGAGTTCAATTTGGAATAGCACTACAACAATATAATCGCCGCTGAAAAGTTCATTTGCTGTGACTGACGCCAATAACTCAAAATGGTAATTATAATTGCAAAGTCTGCCATTTGAAGTATCGTGTGGGGAGTCAGGTAATTATATAGAATCTTGGATTTTACTGTACTTTGCTGTTTCTACAACTTAGGCTCGGTATGTAGTAACCGGACACGCGCACGTTGGGTTCCGTACCATTATCTTTGACGACCGGTTAGCCTAGTTGGTAGTGACACTGCCTACGAAGCTGAAGGTCCTGGGTTCGAATCCCGGTAAGGGCAAATATTTGTGTGATGAGCATGGATATTTGTTTCTGAGTCTTGGATGTTTTCTATGTATTTAAGTATTTATATCTATTATATATATCGTCGTCTAGTACCTATAACACAAGCCTTATTGAGCTTACTATAGGCCTAGTTCGATTTGTGTAAGAATGTCCCCTAATATTTATTATTATTAATATGTTCTTTATTTAAATTTCATCTTAGGTTAGTTTTTTATAATATTAATATAAAAAGTAAAATATAAAACTATACATACAAAATCATTATAAAAACCTAACCTAGGGTGCCGCCCTTATTATTATTATTATTATCTATAAAAACGGCAAAAAAATCAGGTTTGTTGTATGGGAGCACCCTTTTCTGTTTTTAGGGTTCCGTACCTCAAAAAAAAAAACGGAACCCTGATAGGATCACTCGTGCGTCTGTCTGTCCGTCTGTCGCAGCCGATTTGCTCCGAAACTACTGGACCGATTGAGTTGAAATTCGGTAATTATATGTAAATTGGTGACTTAAAGATGGACACGTAAAGTAAATTAATGAACACTGAACAAGGGGGCCACTTTTGGGTAAACACGAAAATTTAAAAAAAAAAGTTTCGCAAACCGTATTGTGTGACATATGAAATGAAAGGGGTTGTTGTAAGCATCTCAGATATATATATTTTTATAATTTTAGCAAAAACAGATTTGAAGTAATTTAGGAAAAAAGACGAAAATTGACCAAACAAAATTTAAAAAATATATGGAAAATAGTTCCTTGCCTTATAGATACAGGAAAACCTGTAAGAAGTTTGAGTATTCAAAGTAACGGGAAAATTCTCAATATTTTTGTGTTTTATATACAGATCCCTCACCACGCGAGTTGAACTCGTACGGTTTTTTTAGTATTTGTTATAGCGGCAACAGAAATACATCATCTATGAAAATTTCAACTGTCTAACTATCACGGTTCATGAGATACAGCCTGGTGGCAGACGGACAGACAGACAGACAGACGGACGGACAGCGAAGTCTTAGTAATAGGGTCCCGTTTTTAGGGTTCCGTAGCCAAAATGGCAAAAACGGAACCCTTATAGTTTCGTCATGTCTGTCTGTCCGTCTGTCCGTATGTCACAGGCATTTTACTCGAAAACTATAAGGTGTATTTGATTCAAATTTTGAGGATAAAAGAAAAAGAAAAGAAAAGAAGACATTTATTCACTACACAAAAGACACACAGATATAAAGCATACAATACAATACAATTGACACATTGTGTGTGTCTTCGCGGCAGTGAAACGGTAGGATAGGTGTATTTTGTTAGCCGCTACATAGTTTTGTAATTAAAATGACAAAAAAAAATTTTTTTAGGGGTGCACTCCATACATAAAACTAAAAGTCAAAAAAAAAAAATCATTGTGACCCCCCGTGTGGCACATCAATCGATAGGCCTTTCAAAATAAATATAAGGTTTCTTAGCATTTTTTTTGATTAAGTGAATAGGGTCGGAGATAATCGCCCCGAAAATCACTAAAATTCTGTCCCCCCCCCTCTAATTTTTGAACGGTGTATTTTAAAAATATGGAAAAATTCATGGACATAGGACTTATTAATTTCATTCACCGAAAATTGTTTTGAACAAGATCGGTTCAGAGGTTTTCGAGATATTGCTGAAAAACTGCCTTCCTCAAAGAAAAGGATGTAAGTGCCGTAAAATTTCTGTGACGATACGACCTTCTTAATAGGCACGGAACCCTTCGTTTTGCGTGGTCCGACACGCACTTGGCCGGTTTTTACCCTTTGGGTACGGAACCCTAAAAAACAGACTCGCAAGTTCTAAACTTGTGATAGTTACTATCTGTTATAAAAAGGTAGCAATATTTGACCCTCAACCCCCACATACTAACGAACTAACAAGGCATGTGAAGGCACTGGTCCCACCGCCGGCGAGTGAGATATGATATGAACTATCGACTTTTTTCGAGCCCAAGAAACGAACAAAAGATAATCGCTTCCGTGTAAATAAAACAGAGAGATATATATTTATAGTTCATCGCTCGCTGTTCACTAGGGTGTCCCGACAATGTATGGGGGTTTTTTTTTTTAAGCTACACTATCACAAGAGGCTACACTATCGAAAGTTGCGTAATTTTACACAGACTATACACACTAACACACACAGACACAGACAGAGAGTTTTACAGACTAAAAGGCAAAAATTTTAGAATTACGTAGCATCTTGAGGGCTCTACCGCGCTTCAAAGATTTGTAAAATCTACGTTTTTATAGAAGTTCTACGTCTTTGAAGCGCGGTAGAGCCCTCAAGATGCTACGTAATTCTAAAATTTTTGCCTTTTCTATAGTCTGTGTAAAATTACGCAACTTTCGATACCTCTTGTGATAGTGTAGCTTAAAAAAAAAAACCCCCCATACATTGACGGGACACCCTACTGTTCACAACGCGATCAACTATATGAACTATTATATATCTCGCTCTTTTATTTACACTCGAGCGATTATCTTTTGTTCGTTTCTTGGGCGAGAAAATCGCCGATAGCTCATCGCTCGTCGCCGGCGGTGGGACCAGTGCCTAAGAAAGCTTATAATGACACATCAAGGGTGTTAAATGATTCATTTAATACCGAAATAACGGCTAAGCCGTATATTGCCCGTTCTAATAATAGTTCGTGACGTCACCGGCTGTAGTGACGTCAAGGAAGCGTGCGTCGGTCTGTGACCTTATTCTGCCTATATACTTACTTGCAAGAAATTCACATCCACATATGTATGACTAAGTACCTAGCTTCTGCCCGCGAATTCGTCCGCGTAGAACTCGACTTGATAATTAAAAAAACCGTACAAGTGCGAGTTCAACTCGCGTGGAGAGGGTTCCGTAAAATATTGAGAATTTTCCCGTTACTTTGAATACTCAAACTTCTTATAG
Source organism: Epinotia nisella (assembly GCA_932294315.1). Classification (NCBI taxonomy): domain Eukaryota; kingdom Metazoa; phylum Arthropoda; class Insecta; order Lepidoptera; family Tortricidae; genus Epinotia; species Epinotia nisella. The sequence goes on along the minus strand of OW028698.1, from coordinate 8,292,717 downwards.
GTTTTCCTGTAATCTTTAGGCAAGGAACTATTTCCCAAACCTACACAATCGATATCTAAATAGGTAGAAATACTTAATGTTAGTTTCATACACACAATCGTGGCTCCGCTATGGTATCATATTATGGGGACATAGCACAGACGCACACAATATATTTATAGCCCAGAAAAAATGTGTCCGAATATTAGTTAACATTCCACAAACTCAAATTTCACAAATTTGCAAACCACATTTCATAACCCTACAAATGTTGACTCTACCATTTCTGATACATCTTGGAAATCGCCACGTTTCTTAGAAATAATCTTCATTTTATATAAATTCAACAAAATCGCACCGGAACCGATTTTAGACCTTTACAAGAAAGGCCCATATTACAGATCGATCAATATTTACAACAAATTACCGTCAAATATAAGGAATATAGAAAAAAATAACTCTTTCATTAGCAAACTAAAAACATTTCTGATAAAAAAAAGCATACTATACTGTCTCAGAGTTCCTGCAGGAAGACCTACTGTAATATCGTTTTGTTATGAACCTATACTTAGTAATTATAAAATATAATTAGGTTACCTAATAGATGTATGCACTAGAGTATATAAACTAGTTTTTAAGAACATTTTTATTTTGTAACATCTTTGTAAAAAAAACCATGGTTTGCAATGAACGTCTATTCTATTCTATTCTATTCATTTTTCAAAACGTCCGGGTTCGATTCCCGAGTCGAGTGCAAGTTTGTTTTTAATGTATGAATGCAGTTTTTCTTGTTACTAAAATCGATGACATGATTCCTAAGAAGAGATCTTCGTACCTATGTCTTATAGTTTCAGACTTTCCCATACTGACCGATCTAAATGCCATCCTGTATAATACGCGGGCTTGTTATAAATGATAAACACACAAAGTTATTTACGAAATCATGAACACCTGCCAAATTAGCCTAGCCTTATCATATCGATTGGAGATAATGAGTGGTGTGACCTGCAACATTTCTTTTCGATAAGAGTCAGTTGGCGCGGTGGTGTTGTGTTTAATTAATGTAAAATAGACTGATTGAAATAAGTAGTAAATATTGTAAGAGATACAGATAGTTTAATAGTTTCAGTGAAAATGTGGAGGAGTAACTTATTTTTAGTGCTATGTAAGTTCGAAATTGTAGTGTAATAGGTAATATTTCGACAGTCAAGGAATCAAAATGTATAGGGTACTTTCCGTTGACCTAGAATTATGTTGCATTATCTCCGCTACCCAAATGTTTGGAAGAGATCGCTCTTTAGCGATAAGACCGCCTCCTGTTTACCTCTACTTTAATGTTTATATTCTGTACTGTGTTATTTTGAGGTGTGCAATAAATTGTATCGTGTTGTCGCTGTACAGTCCAGTTGTCCAATATCTATACAGACAACATTTCAAAAATATCTACACATGCGTATTACGTCAGTAATTATACAGACTGCGTATAGATATCTTTGAAAGACTGTCTGTATACATATTGGAGAACTGGACTGTATCTACCCTTAAAAATCCTGTTTCCCAGGTTTCCTAGTGGCACCTTCGCTGTCGATCTGGCAGTGCGCCACGGACGGCGACTGCGTCACTCTGTCCGGCAGCGCGTGCGCAGCGGGCGAGTGCGTGTGCGCGGCGCAGCAGGTCGTGGCGGCAGGCACGCTGTGTGCTGACTGTGAGTAAATAATAATAATTTAATAATAATAATTTATTTCAAAATGAAGAGGGCTATGTTAGGAGTTTCTCTGCGTGATTGCATCAGAAATGAGGCTAATCCGCAGCAGAACCAAGGTAATCGATATAGCCCTCCGAATCGCTAAACTTAAGTGGCAGTGGGCGGGGCACATTGCACGTAGAACCGATGGCCGTTGGGGCGGAAAGTTTCTCGAGTGGCGACCACGTACCGGAAGCCGCGGCGCGGGTAGGCCCCCCACAAGGTGGACTGATGTCCTGGTAAAGGTCGCGGGAGTCCGCTGGATGCGGGTGGCGCAGGACCGGTCAATTTGGCACTCTCTAGGCGAGGCCTATGTCCAGCAGTGGACGTCTTTCGGCTGATATGATGATGATGATGATTTCAAAATCAGACATTACGATTTGTCCATAATCTTTGGTAACACTTAGTCTACGGGTTAAAGCGTGTTCACGAAAAAAAGTAGCCATCGAAAACTAAGTCTCCGTCCATTAGTGACCATTGGGTGGATCAACTAGTTGACTACTCATCGAAAGTGTGAGTTAAGTTGCTGCCGCAGTGGCGTGGAGTTGTTATAGTGTGCGCAGACCTTTGGCTGATGACGATATAACAGTATAGGTACTACTTTTGGTTCCAGATGCACCGTACTACACGTCTACGTGTGTCGACGACTTCCAATGCTCTAGATTGTTTACTGCCTTCCAGTGCAGACGGAATGAGGGCCAGACAGGTTAGTATGTACCTACGTAATATATTAAAGAAGCCACACTACGAAGACGAATTGGTCCGGAAGTAAGATATTCAATTTCATAATTCCAAAAACCGTGTTTTACTGAGAGTTCTGTTTTTGATTTTTCAGAATATAATATTAACAACTGAGTCTAAGTTTGTAACTGGCATATATATATATTCTGATCCATTTAGTGTCCCACTGCTGGGCAAAGCCGTCCTGATTTATTGCTAATTCTGGCCATCCGCTTTGAAAGACGCCGTCTTCTCCTCGGCCGACCACGGCACCATAAAATGATTGGATGCTTATTTTTTAATGTTTTCTTCCAGCCGGCAACTGTTTCTGCCAAGCCAACCACCACTACTTCCACGGGCGCTGCTGGCCTTCCATCGAGCTCGACCAGCCGTGCTCCCGCGATGAGGAGTGTATGGGAGTCATCAGAGACCCGTTCAGCATGACGTGCGAACAGACCTGCCAGTGCTCGGAGGGGTACTACAGCAGGCAAAGAGGAGAATGCAGGAGGATTGCAGCAGGTAATGACTCCCTTCTCTATACTTATAATTTTTACAGCAAACTTGTGAACGCTGTTAAATAGAAAAGAGTGCAGAAAGGTTACAGCTGGTTGTGTGCTCGGTCTTCCGCTGATCGACGAGATGTGCTTTGGCGACGGGAACTTGATTTTAACCAACATTCTGGCATACCAGGCCAGTAGCTCTTAACCAACTGGACTGAGATGCTCCTTTCAAGAGATTTATTGTCCCTCTCCCTCTTATTGTCAATATGCACCGATGTTATGCATGTATCTAATTTCTTCACATTTAAGGGCCGCTACATATACGCCGATTGCCCAGTCTGATTCCTACCACAGCTCATACACAATCTATGGCGCTACCGCAGACAGGCTGCTGTGTTCAGCAGCGGAACTAGTTTTAGGGCCATATATTATGCTTGGATTAGCAGCGGTCCAAATCAGCCCAGCGGAATTCTATCGCGAAATTTAGCTTGTATGTGGCGAGGCTAATTAGAACACTGGTTTAGGTGACGTGTATGCTGTATACCAATATTTACTACTGGATGATAATAACTTCAATTGTTTCCAGCGGTGGGAGAACGCTGCGTGATAGATGAGGACTGTCAGTTCGAGCATGGCGCCTGCGACGACCGGACCTTCGTCTGCTACAACAGCAACATCCCCATTGGTACGTCCCGATAATACACCTTATGTCGAACTAAGACACAACACACTAGCCCGAGTCGCGTGAACGCGCGGCGCCGCTCGGCGGGCTTGAAAAGATATCCGAACACGTCAACGCTCAAGACTACGGTGCCGCGTTTGAAGAGCACTGCCCCTTCTTCCTACTACTGCGTACGCGCAGCGCGCTGATGAGCGGTGTCGCCACCTACGCGTCGTCATAATACGAGTAATTGCATGCATACCAACACGGCTCAAGCCTGGGACTAGGTCGTTGTATGATTGTCCCCAATATTCATTGTTTTAGTTTAATTGTTTGTTCCCAGAAGTACCAGAACAGCTACTTTCACCAAGCGCTCTAAACACAACTCACAAAATGGCGGATTCAAAGATGGCTGCCCGACAAGATGGCGCGTCGTGTGGCACTGCAAGCCCGTGTGTCGCGCCGTTTGAGTGCTCCAGCTGGGGACAGTGCGTGTGTCCTCTTGGATATTATAGGAGTGCAGATGGAAGCAGTTGTTTGGCTGGTGAGCATCTTTTGTCAAGAGGCGTTACATAAAAGTGTTTCTCAGTAGGTAATCGAAATTCTCCACAAAGGAGATTATTTACTTCTTCTTCTTTCTTCTTCTTGGTCATATCTTATCCCTTTCTGAGGGAATCTTTGGGTGACTTTCTCGACCACTGCTCGAACTTGAGCCTTCTGTATAATAAGTACTTGGCTCTAGTATGGGATGGAGTGGACCCGGTAACTTTACTACAAAATCGAATGACATCACGAAAAAAAAGTTGCTTATTGCGATGCATCCAGATTGCACAGAATTGCGATTAGGAAGAAATGCTTTTATGTATATACATACGCGTAGAATAATTTAACAATGAATATTTCTGTAGAGAAGATCGCTCAATCCCTGAAGACACGCATCACTTTTACCAACGCTACGGACGTATAGTATTTATATCTTAAATTAAGATAATCTAAAGAATAAGATATATCGTCGTCTAGTAATACTTAACACAAGATTTATTGAGCTTTGTGTTTGATTGCCCCGTAATATTTATTGTAATACCTACCTACTTATTTTCTTACATTCTAGAACTGGGTTCACCCTCTACCGAAGAACAGTGTAGAGGGTGGCTGTCTGTAGTTCAAGACGGGGTCTGCACGTGTCCAGCCAACTTCTTTTATGACGAAAACATGAGAGATTGCATCAAAGGTAAGGCACATTTTACGGATAACCAAGAAAAGTTGTTATATATCAAAGTCCATAGTACCTTATTTTCAATGTGGAATTCAAAAGAAATTGTTTTTACGACTGAAGCTGAAGGGATGACAATGTTATGCGATCTCTCAGGAGTCAGGAGGCTGACTTGCAATGCTTAACTATGTAAGATTTACTATTTAACTGGTGACCGCAGATGTAAGATTATGTATGGACGAAAATGGTTGTCTTGGATGCCACTTCTAGGTAAAAAAGGAGCGTCGGCCGTCCACCAGCTCGATGGGTTGACGATGTGGATAACACTAGCTCAGTGAAGCTGACACAACTAACGCCGCGACGCGACACTAAAGGAGATAAATCTGCCCTTCTTTTTCTAACTAATTACCTAGTACGAGTAAGGCAGGAAGTGGGCAGGAATCACAGAGCCGCGCACGACGCGACTTTGCAGCTAGTTGTGCTACCCCCCCTAGATCGAGAGGAGTGGCAATTAGTATTCGCTGCTCAGGTAGCCGATTACGTGCTGTAGGTAAATGATGATGTATGAAGTGATGACACTTTGCAGTGGCCCGTTACATCACCGACTTCTGCATGACCGACGAACAGTGTCACACGTTCGGCACGGCCGCGTTCTGCGGCGAACCTGGGCAATGGGAGCTGAGGAGCTGCGAGTGCGACTTGGAGCAGGCCGTCTGGGACGCGCAGCGCAGCATGTGCAGACTTTTTGCAGGTAAGACACGGATATACGTCACATTGAGTGTGTGGCCTTCTATTGCCGGCCATTTATTGATCCGTGGATTCTTTATATCCAGCTAGAGACAAATATAGCACCATCTCAACACAGCACATCGTCTGGACTGAAACACAACAGGCAACAGAGTAATCCATGTTCTATAGACCTGGCCATTTAACCTTCACAAAAGAATAATGATGACTGAAAACTTGAGACGATCATTCCTCGGGGTTTCCGTGATCGGATACTTGACGCCGCGATGCTCACCACATCCACATCCCATTATGTAATATTTAAGTGTTAAAATATTATATGTATATAGACTAGATTCACCTAGGCTTCTGTTGCTTAAACCATGTAGATTGATCGTAAAAGGCGACTTAAGGGGGGGTTTTGGGGACCGCCAGTGCTCTTTGTGACTAGCTAGCTAGGTACCCCAGAGAAGGTGGCGTGGATGCTCAGAACACGGCCGCAGAGGCTTGGGCTCTAGTGCGTTCAACCGTAAGATCCTAGAGTCCTCAAAATTACATAGCAGATGGCGGCCATCGTGGAGTTTTTATTAGTACAAATCTCTTTAGTTTCTTTGTTCGTGTTAATTAGATTATTATTGGATTGTAGGTATCGGCGAGGCGTGTCAAGTGGACAGCGACTGTATGGCAGGAGAGCTGGAGATCCAGTGTGCCTTAAACGAGGTGGGCGAGGGCTACTGCGCCTGCCCTGACGGACTCGTCGCTTTCGAGGGCCTGTGCCTCAATAGTGGACTCGGTAAGCATCTGCTTATCCGTTATCTAACGGCCTTAATACCTTAGATTTAATATAGGAACTATATGAATGTAAAACTGTAAAAATCGTAGATCAATATGAATATTATGAACACGTCGAGCAATATTCGACCTAGCAATGCACCGCCGAGAAGTTCCTGAAGTTGATAATTGTCTTCTATGGAATATTCTCAGAACTTACATTTTAAAAACAAGGACTCCCTTATACCTAGCTATATACATTACATTAGCGGCTTTTTAATTGCCAGTCTAAAGAACACCATATCAGATGTGAAGTGATTTGTTGTCTCATATATATATGATATCAATACCTACATACTTACAGTCATCCCCATCTTGGAATTGTTGTTTTAAATTCGAGGTATGTATAGATGTCAAAACCACACCCTTAGGCGTAATAAGAGAAAACTGGTTGAAGGGTTCCTTGACTCCGGTATCAGTTTCGACAACTCAATCCTATGATCTACTGGCCCGATATGCCAGGATGTCACTGGTTCGAAACAATGACGAGCTAGAAGCAATAAATTATTCAATGTTTCTATTTGACTTAAAATTGATGATTGTATCAACAAATATTGTGTTTCTGTGTCAGAGCTGGGAGACTCATGCCAGATGACGCAAGAGTGCACGGAGACGGCAAACACGGTGTGCGAGGCTGGCCGGTGCTCCTGCGTCAACGGGTACCAGGAGGTGGACAATTTCTGCGCGCCCAGTAAGCCCACAAATCATTTCATTACAAAGAAAACTTGTTTTTAACGTTTGGCCGTGGCGGACTAAGCCCGTCAGAGGCCCGGGCGGCTAACCTAAAGAGGTCGTCTTGCATTATTATTGTGCATTTAGACATTTAGAGGTCCCCCTGAACCGGGAGCTCAGGGCTGGCCGCCTCTTTCGCCCCCAGGTAGTCCGCCACTGCCGTTTGGTTCCAGCAGCCTTGGCAAGTGTGCGTGCGTAGACACCACTGTGGGCCCCCAAGATGGGTCTACTAAGAAATCATCTTCACAGCCTAATAACCATGTATTGCTGGGCGCAGCTTCATGGATGAGAAGGTACAGGGCGCAGTTTCCACGCTCCTGATGCTATTGTCTACACCACTTGTTATGGCTGCCGGTCTTCTGTAAGGATGATGTACTCTCCGATGAAATGTTAATTATGGATGGACGTAACATTGTTTCAACGTTAAGTGTTGAGATTCACGACCGCTCCATTCGAATATCACGATGGTTTTGGTCTTGACATTCATCCATTTTGGCGTGGCGCTACTCCATGCGGCTTATTGGAACGTTCGTGAATGCGCAGCTTTATACCTTCTTTTCACCTTGAAACATGAAAAAAGTCTAGAAACTTCACCATGTTTTGTTACAGTCATCGGCGGCACGTGTACCGCGGACACAGACTGCGTGATCAACAACACGGTGTGCGTGGCGGGAGGCGCTGGCCTGACCTGCCAGTGCCGGGACGAATACATCGAGTACAGTGACGAGTGCTGGGAGGGTAAGTCTTGCATGGGATTTTTTTAAACTAGCCAATGAAGATTCTTGACGGACCATAAACAATGAGCTTCGTCCGAACGATCGTTGTCGTAGAAGTGCGTACACGATGCAATTATACATTAAAGGGAGTAAGACATATTTTCATGTCATTCTACTGCATAACTGCACCCTGTCCTGAGGCTATAAGTCCTACATAAGGTGTGTCCAGAAGAGCGAGTGTGATTTAGGCTCGTCTGGATAAGTGCTGGATATACGGCGTCAGGCAAATCCAAGGTCACCCCGTACTAGATTCCCTTTGACCTTCCTCGGCAGTCCTGCGAGCGTCGCTCGTCTGGGCACGCATATAGGGATCCTCCCTAAACTAAAGACTAGTGTCATTTCACGTAAGCTTTTAGTTTTGTTTATGGCAAATGACTGAGTAGGTATATTTTTCTCCCCCAGTTTCCGCCGGGTACAACGCAACCTGTTCCGTGGACGCGCAGTGCGAAGCCCTGGGCTCCGGCGGAGCCTGTGTGGATGGTGCCTGCCTGTGCGACGCCAGCTTCCACTACAGGGACGGGGCCTGCTGGCCTGTCACTGGTAAGAACACCACAGAACACTAAATACTATAGAAAGGCGATGTGGGCGTGGCACGCGCGCCACTACTTTGCGCATGCGCTCAAATCTTTCGCGCCAACGTCAGGATCGCCGTCGCTCACACAGTTGCAGGCGACGTGGAGGGAATGAGGCGACACTGCTCCCGATAGAAACCGCGCTTGATACCCCTTCTATAATAGTTCTGTGAAGAACACTATCTTCTGACTAAATAACAGATGACCGAAACTTCTGCTACCTACGATGGCTGTTGTCAAAGTGGAAGGTAATCTCTGGACACTCAACAAAATTGGCATTCTTAAAGTTCCTCCCACTTACAGAAGACCAACTTTTGACATGTGTTTTTGCCTTTCCAGTCGGATTGCTTGGAATATGAACGGTATGCCATTACGTTGTGTTTGTGTATACTTCCGTTCTTCCGTTCCGTTCCGTTAAGGAAACAATATGATAGATGGTAAAGGAACAGGCACCCACATCACTCGACATCGATCCGCGATTCTGAGAGTCTGAGTGACCCGTTTCATTAAAATCTAATATGTCGAATCCCAACATGATCTAGTTTTCCCTCTGAGTTAGAAACTCAGATGGAGTGGAGGTCGCTTTCGTAAAACTAAGTGACGCCAAATCTTGGGATTCAGGTGCTAAAGCGAACCCTGGTCCCTCTAAAACACTCGGAGAATAATATTTGTTTTTTGACGTGATAACGTCTTCTAAATCTATGAACGCCGCCTGCACGGACGAAAAAGTGTGACTCGTTGTCCCGTTCCGAACGCCGGCTGCTCGCACGAAAATCAACGCACAGCCCAAACCGCTGGTTCTAGAGATTCCAAATTTGGCAAATAGGTTCCATATAAGGTCTAGGGGTGCACTAAGAAAGGATTTTTCAAAATGCACCCTCTAAGGGGGTGGTGAAATGGGGGTCCAAAGTTTGTACCGAAACTTCACAGGAGTTTACCACCTGTACAACTACTTGTGAAATTGCAATAAACTATTGAGTATTGAGTATTCCTAACGATACATGAGTAAACACGTGTTATGCAATTTTTCCTCAATGTTTTCTTATGATGTTATCACTTAAAATTATCGTCCATAAACCGATTTTGCAGACAACCATTTTATTTTCGACAGTTTTGATAGAAACTTGTATCCCCAGGGCTGTTCGAGACATGCTTGCGCAGCAGTCAGTGCTACCTCGGCGAGCTGACAGACACCGTCGTCTGCAGGAACGGCCTGTGCCAGTGCGACTTCGACTACCCGTACTCAGAGGAGCTCCACACATGCGGTAACTCATTACCCAAGATATCGACTATAAACTAAATCTAGGCGCCGCGCTGCGCCGTTTAGCTCAACGTTGGATGGATGTAGAGTCTATCCAGCGAGTCGTGACTACAGCATTTTTATCAAATCCATACTAATATTATACATGCGAAAGTGTGTCTGTCTGTATGTCTGTCCGTCTGTTACCTCTTCACGCTTAAACCGCTGAACCGATTTGGATGAAATTTGGTATAGAGATAGTTTGAGTCCCGGGGAAGAACATAAGATAGTTTTTATCCCGGAAATCAGCCCCTAACTAAGGGAGTGAAAGTTTGTATTGAAACACGATATAAACGAGGTATTTTAATTTGAATATTTATCCCTCTTTATGGGAATGTTTTATTTTTATATTTGTTTATTGTTGAATACTTAATATGTTACCGTGTAAGCATTTATGTGAAATACTATGAGCTTATATCGTTATGTGTGTGTTTAAATAAATAAATCTCACCTGCGTAGGCAGAGTGACTACCCACTAGGCTAAACCAGTCGTCAAACGCTTAAAACATTTTTTTCTGTTTCAGTGTCATCGGCAAATCTTCTCACGAGCAGCGGCATCGTAGTGATTACATTCCTGGCATATGTACTCTCATGATTATCTCAATAAAGCTTATTTTCTAAAGTAAATACAAGATGATGATTAACATTAACTAAAATCAAATTAAAACTAAGTTAAATCTAAGGAAGACTCTCGAGGCATTGTACCGAGGATGCTGGCGGCATTTCCTCGCTGAATTGCAATGCTGATGCGTTGCGCGAGAAAGCCGCCAGCTCTTCGGTCACCAGCACGGCTCTCTTTTATTAGAAAACTTAGAAAGAGGTTTGTGCGAGAAATATCGAGAGACTTCGCGCGCCGGCTTGTGATAGCCGTGCAGTTACCTAACCATAAAGTTTATTTATTTGTACATCACACTGTAGCATGATAGTGTAAAATACTGTCCTCCTCACACTTGAAAACTGCAGGCGTATTATGGCTGCCGTTTCATCTCTTTGCTGTGGATGACACCTGTCACTCTCGTACTCGCATGCCTAAAAGAACTTGACACACTGGCGTGGCCTGCGCAATTGTTCAGTCTGCTATTGACCGCCACCGAAGGCCACGCCAGTGTGATTCAGGCCTTAAAGCTGTGGATAAGACACCTGTCACTTTCACACTCGCATACTTATCAGAACGTGACGGATGAGTTATCTACAGCGAGCGAATTAAAAAAAAATAAGCAATCCACTGACGTCTCCGATAAGGTTCGTGCAGATCAAAGTCATTGATGGCTCGTGAAGCATTGTATGTACGCTTGTCAGATGCAACTCGGACGCACCGCCTCTGACGGAGGCATAGACAACTACACCATTCATTCGTAGGGAGAGTCACTTGAAGGCCTCTCACAGACTGTCGTTGTCAAGTTTACTATGGACCGCCACCGCTGGCCGCGCCAGTGTGATGCAGGCTTTAGGCTTATATCACACTCACATCACACTGGTCCATAGTAAATTTGACAGCTAATGACAAGTCTATGAGAGGCCATATACTGGCCACGCACGGCCCCGCCTCCGTTAGCGCGACAGAAATATTTATTGGGAATTCTCGAATCTGAAAAAAGGCTCAGCTCACGGATGACTTGTCACCGCGGAAATGCGCGAGTACCGTGTTTAGCCAAAGCAGCAAAGTGGCAAGGTCGCCATGTGATAAAGTACTTGTATGGTGGTTGGAGCCAGGTGAAGAGCGTCTTATAGAATCCTTTAATCAATGTTATACCTATACATTTATACACGTTAGGTTGCGCTGATACAAGCAATATGCGATTATGTCGCAGTACCTACACTATTGTTACTGCTAAACACTAAATGTGGCCAATCGCCATACTACAAAGTGGCCCGACTGCATTTAGCCTTGAGTTACGACTACCAAATCTACATATAGGTAGGTACATTGCTTTCACATTAACTTTAGGTATTTAAATTAACCCCGAAACATTCTACAATTTTACTGGACTAATAGTATTTTAATGGCTTCTTTATAAATGTTAATGGCCATACGGGGAATGACGTCATACGTAATGCAAGATATTGAGTTATTAAATCGGGTAGTAGTCCGAATATATTTTTATTAGGTACTGATTAGAAATAATGCAATACAGCTTCGATTATGGCAATTTGGTTGGCATTTCTAGGTTTCCTACATTGTCTTGGCACAAAACAAGCAAAACCTAACCACAAAACTAGTTAAAGCGTATTAATTTCAAACCGAATTCTTCCCTTAGCGTCGCGTTTTTCCAAAATTCTTTATTCAAATTAACACCAAAGCGCGATCACGCACATAGGCATCTGGCACGAAACGCCCGATTAAAAAAAATAAGAAAATCCTTTATGGTCCGAATAAAAAGGAAACAACCGCGCATATTCGTCTTTTGACTATCGACTTTATCAATCGAGAATAAGATTGCTTTTTGTTAAACGTTAGTGATTACTTTTATTTTTTAAATTTAAATGGACGAAAGGATTGCCGTGTTATGCCAAAGGTCAGCTGAGGCATGTGCCCTTAGTTGGCTTAGTTGGATTTATTGGAAAACTGCCTTCCACTGACCGATTGCTCTTGGGTAGATACTTCTGCACGCTTTACCTACTTTGTTAGTTTAATAATATGAGGAAAGGAAAGTTAGTTTTTAGGGTTCCGTAGTCAACAGGGAACCCTTATGACGGTGGCAAGCTAGCGTACGGCCTGCCATGGTAAGGAGACGCCTATGTACAGTAAGGGAAATGTATTCACGTACCACCGTAGAACCTTATCGCAATAAGGTTATATATCACTCGAGTAGGGTTTGCAATCCGGATCCGACTTGTATGTAAATATCTGGATCTGGATCCGCGGATCCGGATATTTCCATACAAGTCGGATCCGGATTGCAAACCCTACACTCGAGTTTGAGTGACGGCGGCCTGTCAATTGTGACAGGGTTCTACGGTGGTACGTGAATACATTTCCCTTAAGCCTGCATCACACTGGCGCGGTCAGCGGTGGCGGACCATAGTAAGTTGGCCGCGCGCCACAAGAATTCTGCTCTGTGATTAGTTGAAAAAAACTATTTGGCCACGCACCGCAAGAATACTAATGTACTGCTCTGTGATTGGTTGAATGAAATCTTAGAGCTGCGCGCTCCACTCGCACTAATCTGGAAGTGAAGTTGTCAATTTCTCAATTTTTGATTGGTGCGCCAACCGCAGTGCACCCCTAAAAAAATTTTTTTTTTGTCATTTAATTTCAAACCTGTATAGAACAAAATACACCTATCCTCAAAATTTTATTCGAATACACCTTACAGTTTTCAAGTAAAATGCCTGTGACATACGGACAGACGGACATGACGAAACTATAAGGGTTCCGTTTTTGCCATTTTGGCTACGGAACCCTAAAAGGGTAGGGCCCACAGAGGCATGACGCTAGGGCGGCACCTGGTGCGTTCCGTAGGAGATCCCATAGCCGTCCGAAATGCGTGGAGCACCATCGGGTGGTTTTTAGTCGGTGAGAGTCCGACCGCGCTATCCCCGTGGCGCGGAGGTATAACGGATTTTCCTCCCATTAAAAACAAAATCAGTCATATCAGAGAGTCGATATTTTTCCACATTCCCCTAAATCTTAATAAAGGTTTATTCCTTAGTAACTAAGTACCTCGATCCCCGACCTTTCGCCAAGGCTGGCGGCTAATTGCTTTTATATATTAATACACATACTGCCCTTTGCGTTGCGTGTTGATCCGATCGCTTTTCGGTAATAGTTAATACGGTTGACCCGAGAAGGAGGAAGGCTCTAGAGGTTGTTATGCTTACGGCTGTGGCAAACAAGCACATGGTAACCATGCCGTAGCCTAACGACGCTGGCGACGAAAGCCACTTGTAGCCGGTAGATAAGGCACGCGACTTGCAACTTGCAATCAGTTGGTGCTTGCTTGTGTTGGTTGGTGCTAAGCTTGAGCATCTCCAAAATGTCTGCATTCGGTTCATATTTACTCCAGGCAAAATACGGTTTCGAAAAACATTAATTTATAATAGCGTTTTTTTTGTTTATTTCATTCTAAAACGTTATTCTAAGATGCTTTATTCAAGAATCCAACAAACTTTCCACCCGGAAGTAATTATATAGATTTAAATTAAACATTCATTTTTTTTTTTAATGGCTTTCACTCCTTGCTAATTTTGGCAAGGGGTATTTCGCCAATGTCGGCGTATATTGACGTTTCAGCGCGAGAGATAGGTCATCGTAAATTTTGATTTTGGTAGGATATGACTGGGGAACCTAAAACAAATAACACAAGTTAAAGACGGCACAGACAACACAAGACATTTACACGATTATTAACACATTATTAAAACATTCATTGTCTTTTTTATTTTATTTATATTGAATATTTTAAAGCAAATGTAAATGAACCTAAATAAAGATTTTAAAAAAAACCGGACTTTTTAGGAGCTAATTAAATATCATATTTTTTGATGTCTGATTTTTTGTTGGATTTTGCCTCTAGGTAACTATTTGATTGTACCTATTCACAGTAACGGGAAAATTCTCAATATTTTTGTGTATTTTGTATGGAGCGCCTGATGCTTAGAGCATAGCAATTTTAACTCTTGCACTTGCTTCTGAAATTACGTAGGTGCCATATTAAAACGTTAGAGTTTAAATTTATACGGAACCCTCACCACGCGAGTTGAACTCGCACTTGGCTGGTTTTTTATATGGAAAAACGACAGATGGATCTTTAGTTACCCCCTAAGAGGTCGCAGGTTCGAACCCCGGCTCTTACAGTCGACGTCAAATATATGTATACATTTTGGCACTTTATTCCATTGTAATATCGACGAATAATCGACGAATATTTGTGTGATGAGCATGAACATTTGTTTCTGAGTCTTGGATGTTTTCTATGTATTTAAGCATTTATATCTATTAAACATCGTCGTTTGTATTCCAATGGGCGTTTTGACTTTTGATTGAGTTTTACTTTTTGCTTTTTTGCTAGACTACTAAAATAAAACTCTAAAGTAAGCACCAGTTGAAAACGAAAAAAAATTAAACCAACAATGTATTGAATTTGACATTAAATGTCAAATTCAATACATTGTTTGTTTACATTTTTTTCGTTTTCAACTGGTGCTTACTTTACTAGACTCTTTAACTAAAATAAGTAAGTGAAATATCGACAACGCTAAATGTATACTGTAAGGTAATCAAATTACGGCAAGGTTAGAAAAGGCGGGACAATTGACAGCCCGGCGGCCATTTTGTTTGTTCAGACAACACGGGAAGCTCTCTAGTCAAACACGCTGGACACGACGTAACCTTGCTGGTTTAAGATAGCCTCAAGCTTTTACTAAGCAATCCATAGTATATGTACCAGTACATTTTGTATATACAGATGTATAGATACGGTAAGGGAGGGAACAGTGGCTCGAGCGTGCTGTGCTAGAAAGTGAAAGAGCTTTTGTCCTCTATAATTGGAAGCACTCGGTACCCGAACATAGATGAACTAGTCGGAGAGACAGAGATGCAGAGCCACTTTTTACTAGAGGGTACTGGCTCCTGTGTAAATGTACCGGTACACAGTTCCAAGATTCCCGTTAAAAACCGGAACAGTGCGAGTCAACTCGCGTGGCGAGGGTTCCGTACAATATTGAGAATTTTCCCGTTACTTTGAATACTCAAACTTCTTATAGGTTTTCCTGTAATCTTTAGGCAAGGAACTATTTTTCATATTTTTTTCAGAATTTTAAGCCTAGTAGTTTCGGAGATAAGGCACCGGTCCCACCGCGAGCGAGTAAGCTATGAGCTATCGGCTATTTTCTAGCTCAAGAAACGAACAAAAGATAATCGCTTTCGTGTAAAAACCGGCCAAGTGCGTGTCGGACCACGCAAAACGAAGGGTTCCGTGCCTATTAAAAAGGTCGTATCGTCATAGAAATCTTACGGCACTTAAGTCCTTTTCTTTGAGGAAGGCAGTTTTTCAGCAATATCTCGGAAACCTTTCATCCGATCTTGTTCAAAACAATTTTCGGTGAATGAACTTAATAAGCGCTGTATCCATGAATTTTTTCATATTTTTAAAATACACCGTTCAAAAATTAGAGGGGGGGGACAGAATTTTAGTGACTTTCGGGGCGATTATCTCTGACTGTATTCACTTAATCAAAAATATTCTCGAGAAACCTTATATTTATTTTGAAAGGCCTATCGATTCATGTACCACACGTGGGCTCACGATGAAAAAAATTTTTTTGACTTTTAGTTTTATTTATTTATTTAAACTTTATTGCACAAAATACAAAAAAAATATATGTACAAATGGCGAGCTTAATGCCAGGTGGCATTCTCTACCAGCTAACCATTGGGCTAAACAGAGACTTATAACAGGTGCAAAGAAAAAAGTATGATAATTTCTGTTATATGTATGGAGTACACCCCTAAAAAATTTTTTTTAGTAATTTTAATTACAAAACTTTGTAGCGGCTAACAAAATACACCTATCCTCAAAATTTTATTCAAATCCACCTTATAGTTTTCGAGTAAAATGCCTGTGACATACGGACAGACGGACAGACGGACAGACGGACAGACGGACATGACGAAACTATAAGGGTTCCGTTTTTGCCATTTTGGCTACGGAACCCTAATAAAAGAGAAAATTACCATTATTTAATTTTACTCGAAAACTATAAGGAGTATTTGAATAAAATTTTGAGAATAGGTGTGTTTTGTTAGCTGTTACATAGTTTTGTAATTAAATGACTAAAAAAATGTTTTAATGCTGCACTCCATACATAAAACTGGAAGTCAATTATTTTTTCATTGTATGTCCACGTGTGGGCCATCAATATATATTAGGCCTATTAAAATAAATATAATGTTTCTCAGCATTTTTTTTGATTGTGTGAATATAGTCGGAGATAATCGCCCCGAAAGTGTATTTAAAAAATCATGGACATATTATAGCGCTTATTAAATTCTTTCATCGAAAATTAATTTGGACAGGATCGGTTCAAACGGTTCAAAGCTTTTCGAGATATTGCTGAAAAACTGCCTTCCCTATAGAAAAGGACGTAAGTGCCGTAAGATTTCTGTGACGATACAACCATTTTTAATAGGCACGGACCTTCGTTGTGCATGGTCCGACACGCACTTGGCCGGTTTTTTACTACGTTAATTCCAATAGTTCACCTTTATTGTTATTGTACTAAGATTGAAAGCGGCAAGTATTGGGTCTGTGTCTAAACACTTAGGTATACCTTAGTTAGTCGTAAAAAGGATTATGTCTACTTTTTATTTCCTGGCGTTAAGCGCTAAGGTAGGTTTCACAACTACGTTTCGAGTATTATATATTAGGGGGGCGGCCTCCCCTCCCCATGCTTTAATTGCGAACTACAGGGTGCTACGGTTTCAGAACAGTGCAGGTTATTAGATATAAAGCATGTAGGGAGTGTAGGGACATATAAATCTAACACTACTTACAAAACATTCAAAATTAATAACACTAAAATGATTCTAAAACCAGGTTGTAAACAGGAAGTTTTCCTAATTTTTAGGGTTCCGTACGTAGGTACGTAGGTAGGTAGTATAAGGGTTCCGTTTTTCCTTTTGAGGTACCTAGCTCAAAAGGAAAAACGGAACCCTTATACTTGGGATCACTTTGTTGTCCGTCTGGCTGTCTGTCTGTCTGTCAAGCCCTTTTATCTCGGGAACGCGTGGAGGTACGGAGTTGATATTAAAATCATATACTCAAGTCTACAGTCCCTTGAAGCTGTGAAAAAATCAAACTTCGCGCAAAAAACGTATATTTCGACACTCTCAAGGGTATCAAAATTTATAAGGTACTTCCCGTTGACCTAGAACTGTGATATTTGGCAAGTGATATCGTCTTATAAAGTATAGGGAAAAATCTAAAAACTATGCATTTGTAAATTTGTACGGAACCCTCGGTGGGTGTGTCCGACTCGCACTTGGCCGGTTTTTGTTCTATCTTAGCACCTGATTGCAATGAATTAAAAGCGGAATATAATCGTTATTTTATGCATACCTCTCGGGTATACGACTTTGCGTCTTAATGCAATGATTTAAAAAACAAAATATACCTACGCCCTACGCCGCACCGGATTGCTTTGTCGTAGAGGTCCATCAATAACATTATAATAACACCTATTACGTAATCAGGTTTTACCGACACGGTAGGCTGCTCTTCTAAATAATTTTACGTTTTTAAAAGATAAATAGGTACCTTATTCATAAACGTTTCTCAAACTTATTTTAGCTAAAATGGCGTTAAAATTCGTTTCTCTTTACGTCCGTCATCCGTCACACTTTAATCCAAACAAAATACGGTTTCGGAAAACATTAATAATAGCGTCTATTTTGTTTATTTCATTCTAAAACGTTATTCTAAGATGCTTTATTCAAGAATCCAACAAAGTTTCCACTCGGAAGTAATTATATAGATTTAAATTAAGCATTCATCGTCTTTTTTTGTTTGATTTATATTAAATATTTAAAAGCTTAAATTTAATTATTGTAAATAAACCAAAATAAAGATCAAAACATTTATTAATATTTATTCCGACTTTTCATGAGCTAATTAAGTTTTTTTGTTTTTTATGTCTGACTTTTTGTTGGATATTGGCTCTAGGTAACTATTTAATTGATAGTAGGTATATCTGTTACATTAAAAAAATTTGCTATTATAAATTATTACCCGTCTAGTACCTATAACACAAGCCTTATTGAGCTTACTATAGGACTAATTCGATTTGTTTAAGAATGTCCCCTAATATTTATATATTTATTTATTTCCAAATTTGACATGTTTTTTCTATATAAGTCGTCAGTTCATTGCCTGGACTACTTGTGTTAGTGAACTTTGTGAGAACGGGACAAAACACATTTTAGTTGACAGAGGTTTGTTGAGTTTTGTGAATAAGGGGTCTATTGACTTGAAATTGGCCCTAAACTCGTGAAAGAACCGTGAGGCAATTTCTACAACGGACTATTCGCTCTTGCCTTCAACTTAGAAATCATATTTGACAGCGATCGTATTACTACGAGTAAGTATGAAGTTTATTCAACTAGTCAACTCATCATCAGTTATTTATCTATCATAAAATTGATTGGATCGGGTGTTACTTTGCGGAATCGCATGAGTAGTTACTAGAACAATTTTCTTTTTATTAAACGATAACGTTAACGTTTTTAAACAAACCTAAAAAAATCATAATTTAAAAAAATTAAATGCCCGGATCAGCTTGGTGTTGCAAGTACACATTAATCGTTACATTGTCACCGGACCGTTTCAGAGGGCCTACCGCGAAACGAAAACGAACTTCGTTCGCGTATCTCCGTCTCTGTCGCACTTGCTAGTTCGAGGGACAGAGAGGGAGATACACGAACGAAGTTCGTTTTCGTATCGCGGTAGCCCCTCTGATTTAAAATTCAGTTGCAAGATTTGATCTGCATATAACGAATGAAATAACAGGGCAAAAAATAAAGCTCATAAAAAATGACCCTGGCTTAAATCAAATCTGCGCACCCTGTGCGCGGCCAAGAAGGCCAACCTTCGCTTAAGGCGTCAGTACTCCGTGCCACGGCGTCCGCACCAGCCTTCTCAACCGAGTCAACCGTAAATAGCCTTCCTTACCACGGGTGTCAAGTTAAAAACAAAACTAAAGCGAACATTGTTTATGGTTAAACGCGGATTTAAAAAGTTGAACGCTATTGCACGCTTTTTGGTGTTTTTTTTTTTTGTGTTGTCTTGTAGTTTTTTGGGGAATGTGTTTTTTTTAATTAGCGTGTGTAACGTTTTATTGTATTTATAATTACGTTTTAAATACCATCTTGTTCGTCTTTGTACAATGCAAGTGGAACAGAGAAATTGCAAATTTGAAAAAAGGCTAATTGTTTTTGATCAGCCTGTTGTTGTTAATATATAAAAATGTTAAAAAACTAAATTTAACTTTTCTTAATAAATAACACACTGTGAATTTCCCATTAAAACTACAGGACAATTAATATTTATCTAATTAAGTAGAAATATATTTTTTAAAAGGTTTTTCTCTAAATCTGTAAACAGTATAAAATATATTATTTCAAAAATATATTTTGGGATAATGTATTTAACAAAGAACTATCAACGACTAATTACAAGATATACTTTTTTTGATTAAAATTTAACTTCTAGGGTCTGGCTAATAGCTAATAGCGGCAAATTCAAAAAAAACATGACCTGGTAACACAGGGTCACTCACACAGCCGCAATTTTCTCAGAGAAATTTAAATTTGACATACAACATGACACCTCAGATAGATACACATAGAGACAAAGTGTTGCCAATCACATAACTACTAGATTAACTACTCTAATTATGTGATTTCCTTCAGCACAAGTTGCTAATTAACGAGACGAAAAATCTTTTAATTAACTAATATCTATTAAAACCTCTAACTGCATGATTTCTGTGAGGCCTTAAATTCAGAGCTATTGGTTTTTAAGAAACAATGTAGGTGCAGGTGCATTAATGTGTTAAAATATGGGTGCATACAACTTACTTATATATATGTCCCATCGCATGTCAGCGGAAGGTTTCGGTACATATTTATTAGAGGATTAAATCGATACATATATTTTTTCACTTGACTTTAGGTACTTACCATTTTATTAAATTGAGTATGTTGCGTTCTTATTCAGAATCGTGAATTCTATCTATTGACGACGAAAGATGGTGTTCCAATTTTTATAATGCACTGTACGAGTATCTTCGTACATTTTTTTATACTTGACACAGTATAAATGTATGAAATACAGGGGACACTTTTTCGTACACAGTACCCATGTCGAATTACAGCTTTCTAGTAGTTAGGGTCACTGAGCCGCAGACGGACGGATGGACGGACATGGCGAAACTATAATGGTTCCTTGTTGACTACGGAACACTAAAAAAAAATTTAATACCACTGCCCGTTATAAGGCCTCACACTCTACGGCAAATTACCAACATCAGATTTTATTTTTATGCCACCGGCTTGCTTATATGTGTACTCCGCTTTATTTAATATTTTTTTAATATGTTAGTTCATATGAATAATTTTCATAAAACAGTGTATATTTTCATCACACTTCCTCGTAAAGGGCTTCAAAACGCGCAGGCATACAGAGCTACAATAGCCTATATTGCGCCCAATGGGGTAATGGTATTTTCTTGAGTTGTGTCTGTCACTGTGTCAAAAAACAAAAAAACTGACTGCGTAAAATATAAAATCTGGCCAAGTGCGTGTCGGACCACGCACAACGAAGGGTTCCGTGCTTATTAAAAAGGTCGTATCGTCACAGAAATCTTATGGCTCTTACATCCTTTTCTATAGGGAAGGCAGTTTTTCAGCAAAATCTTTGAATATAACCAAATAAGGTACTTCCCCAGTTGGACTGTTCCAAATAAGGTACTTCCCCAGTTGGGCTGTTCCAAATACGGTACTTCCCCAGTTGGGCTGTTCCAAATACGGTACTTCCCCAGTTGGGCTGTTCCAAATACGGTACTTCCCAAGGTGGGTTGCTCCAAATAAGGTACTTTCCCAGTTGGGCTGCTCCAAATAAGGTACTTCCCCAGTTGGGCTGTTCCAAATAAGGTACTTCCCAAGGTGGGTTGCTCCAAATACGGTACTTCCCCAGTTGGGCTGTTCCAAATACGGTACTTCCCAAGGTGGGTTGCTCCAAATACGGTACTTC
This sequence comes from Epinotia nisella, assembly GCA_932294315.1. Lineage (NCBI taxonomy): Eukaryota > Metazoa > Arthropoda > Insecta > Lepidoptera > Tortricidae > Epinotia > Epinotia nisella. Next base: position 8,271,213 of record OW028698.1, on the reverse strand, counting down.
CCCAGTTGGGCTGTTCCAAATACGGTACTTCCCAAGGTGGGTTGCTCCAAATAAGGTACTTTCCCAGTTGGGCTGCTCCAAATAAGGTACTTCCCCAGTTGGGCTGTTCCAAATACGGTACTTCCCCAGTTGGGCTGTTCCAAATACGGTACTTCCCCAGTTGGGCTGTTCCAAATACGGTACTTCCCAAGGTGGGTTGCTCCAAATAAGGTACTTTCCCAGTTGGGCTGCTCCAAATAAGGTACTTTCCCAGTTTGGCTGTTCCAAATAAGGTACTTCCCCAGTTGGAATGTTCTAAAAAAGGTACTTCTCCAGTTGGGCTGTTCCAAATAAGGTACTTCCCCAATTGGACTGTTTCAAATAAGGTACTTCCCCAGTTGGGCTGCTCCAAATAAGGTACTTCCCCAATTGGACTGTTTCAAATAAGGTACTTCCCCAGTTGGGCTGTTACAAATAAGGTACTTCCCCAGTTGGGCTGTTCCAAATAAGATACTTTACCAGTTGGGCTGTTCCAAATAAGATACTTCCCCAGTTGGGCTGTTCCAAATAAGGTAATTCCCCAGTTGGGCTGTTCCAAATAAGGTACTTTACCAGTTGGGCTGTTCCAAATAAGGTACTTCCCCAGTTGGGCTGTTCCAAATAAGGTACTTCCCCAGTTGGGCTGTTCCAAATAAGATACTTCCCCAGTTGGGCTGTTCCAAATAAGGTAATTCCCCAGTTGGGCTGTTCCAAATAAGGTACTTTACCAGTTGGGCTGTTCCAAATAAGATACTTCCCCAGTTGGGCTGTTCCAAATAAGGTACTTCCCCAGTTGGGCTGCTCCAAATAAGGTACTTTACCAGTTGGGCTGTTCCAAATAAGATACTTCCCCAGTTGGTCTGCTCCAAATAAGGTACTTCCCCAGTTGACCTGCTCCAAATAAGGTACTTCCCCAGTTGACCTGCTCCAAATAAGGTACTTCGCCAGTTGGTCTACTCCAAATAAGAGCGAGATTCCACTGTGCCCTACCTCTCTGTCTGGAAGGCCGCGAACTGGACACAAGCGGGCAGCGGAGCGATGAGCGGAGCGATGAGCGGAGCGATGAGCGGCAGTTCATACATTTGATCGACTTCAATCTATGAACTTGAACGCACTTTCGTCGCGCCGCTGCCCACTGGTTTCCTTTCCAGACCGCGGCCGAATGAGATATGTCGAGATGATAGTCATACCTATAGACACTCATCTGAAAAAAAAACCGGACAAGTGCGAGTTCAACTCGCGTGGTGAGGGTTCCGTAAAATATTGAGAATTTTCCCGTTACTTTGAATACTCAAACTTCTTATAGGTTTTCCTGTAATCTTTAGGCAAGGAACTATTTTCCATATTTTTTTCAGAATTTTAAGCCTAGTAGTTTCGGAGGAGGGGGAATGGTCAAAATTCGTCTTTTTTCCTAAATTACTTCAAATCTGTTTTTGCTAAAATTATAAAAATATATATATCTGAGATGCTTACAACAACCCCTTTCATTTGATATGTCACACAATACAGTTTGCGCATCTTTTTTTTTTTAATTTTCCAGTCTACCCCCCAAAAGTGCCCCCCTTGTTCAGAATTTACTAATTTACTTTACGCGTCCCTCTTCGGGTCACCAATTTACATATGTGTACCAAATTTCAACTCAATCGGTCCAGTAGTTTCGGAGCAAATCGGCGGTGACAGACGGACAGACAGACGCACGAGTGATCCTATAACGGTTCCGTTTCTTTCCTTTTGAGGTACAGAACCCTAAAAATTGTCTAATATTCTATTAAATACTTCATCCGCTATAGGAAAAGAATGTTAAGATCTCTTTGAGTACCATAAAATACGTTGATATAATTAGCTAAAAAAATAAGTACGTCAATTAAGGCATTGTGTTTATTTTTTCTATTTAGTTTTATTTTTTGAAAGTACCTATAAATAGAACGGAACCTTCGTTATCAAATATATGTATTTATCTTCTAAAATATTCTTATACAAGTAATTAAGATAATTTGCATTAACTAAATTACATTAAAACTAAGTCAAATCTGAAAATGCCCTAAGAGAAATTGTGCATTTCCTCGCTGATTTGTAATGCTGATACGTTGCGCAAGAAAGCCGCCAGCGCTTCGGTCATCATGTTACGTTTTTTGGTTACGTTTTACGTGACGTTTCAGTACATTCAGGACGTAAAACGTGACCATAAAACCTATCGTGCTAGTCGGGCAGTTTCACTCTTACATGAACTCTTTTCTGGTTGATGTAAACCATAAAAAAGTTCTTATTAAAATATCTATTAAAAAAATATGGAAACAAAATAGGAAAATTATTATCTGTACTTAATAGATGATAATGTGTGAAGATTAGATGCGTGCCTTAACTGACGTACCTAGGTACTTTTCATTGCACAAACTAGGTATTATAGAACGATTTTTTTATCTTCGTTTATTTGAGCTTTTATCAAATTAGGATAATGTTAGTTTTGATTTATTTTTGTGTTATTATTATTATAACGATACTTAATGCATGCAGCTTTTTAATTATAAGGCCTGATAATTTCTAAGAACTCTATCTGCGCAAATGCTGCTAGAGTGCAATTTTTTTTTTACTGAAAACTGCGAACACAAGTATCGGGTGTCTTAATAAGAATGCACTATATTAATTGCCTTAATAATATCTAATTTGAGGGTTATTTTAATCGAAATAGTGCAGTCTTATTGAGACACCCGTTATAAGAACTGGAATCGGATAAACTAATATTACGGAAATCATGGTTTTTTAGTCCATCTTTTTAAACTTGTGTACGCAGCTTAATCAATATCGCCATTTCAAATTTCGATAACCATAGACAACGACATAGAACGTACCGCGCCGCGCTCGAGTATTTACCTAGTATTTTTGAACGAGTATTTCCGCGTGCTAGGCTTCCGTGATGTGCCATCGAAAGCAAGCCGCTACAGTCATTCTCCATCTTCTACTGGCGTGGTTGACAGGGGACTCCTCCGAAGCCCTTAGTTCCTTCGGAGTCTCGAATACCCAAGCACCAACAAAACAGCCAACGCCCGTTGCGCCGCCTGGTAATTTTTTTCATATAATGGGACTCACATTTGAATGTTTAGAAGCACTCACAGAGAAAACACATTGGCAAACACGATCACGAAATTTTTAAATTTTCTTCAAATTTTTTTAGAAAAAAAACACTGAAAAAACACTAATAATTAAGTTTCTTAAGCATGATACACTATGGCATTAACTTATTTGGGTGAAATTAACTGTTTAAGTTTTCAGGTGATTATCTTACGAAATTCAGTCCCATTATGTAGAAAAATTACATGGTTAAGGTGGAACGTTTTGTGTAGCTTTTCATACAAACGTTTTTCGGACTAACATTGTTCAATTACAACAAAAAAGTACAATTACTTAAATGGGATAAGAGTAAGCGATGACGATGCTTGATCACATAACATGTTCATATTATTAGTGTTGTCTTTAATAAACCGATTTATTCCATTCCCGCGAATATAAATTGAGAGCAATTCTGTCGAAATATATATATATATATATATATATTGTACTTTCGCGGCATGGTGTACTACGACCCATACTTTATTAAATCTGTACGAAACTTAATGAAAACCCTAATAAAGTACTATTTATATAAATATATAACTATTTCGTTAATTTTGACAAATTTGTGACAACTAGATGATCTAATTGGATAAAATAATAACATGACATGATTATATTTTATTGTTGTAATTAAGCAATGCTGCCTAAAAAAACATTTGTACCTATAAAAAGTGCACAGTGACGTTAATCCTTAGATTGGGCAGCAGGATAGACAAACGAATTATCATGGGCGTACGGAGTTGAAGGATATTTTAGAGTGATTTTGACTGCTGAACCATGACGCTGTAGAACGCCATATATTTGCAGTTAACTGAATAATGACAATAGTTACCGCAAAATATGTGATGCCATACAGCGCCATTCAATTCAAATGTCAAAATCACTTATCGAATGGTACTCCGTACGGCTTTAATTAGTTTGATTATCAGCATTTAAAAATACGCTGTATCGGCTTGGCTTGGACACGGTTGCAAGATTAAATTAGTTTCAGAAAAAAATAACAAGATGTCTATGTGGAAACGGCCTTCAGTCATAATGCCACTGCTGTTGTCCGTCTGGCTGTTCGGACTATGCCATGGGGCTTTCAGCTCGTCCTTTGGGGTCGCAAAAACCGAATCGCCTTATTCGATTACTACCGCAGCGCCATCTGGTAAGAGCTTCTTATATAATGGGACAAAACCCGACTGCGTGACTTAAAGACTTCTGTCTTATGTGTTAGTAAAGGCGATAATCACTTCATTTTTGACTTATTTGCAATTCTGTGTCAATTGCCTACACTGACGGACAGACGACAGACATTACGAAGCAATCTGTATATAGAGCAATTATCCTAAATGCAGTCGGGTAACAAACACATTTTTTTTCCTTTTATAAAACAATTGGTGTTGTGATTTTATTACTATGAATTGGCATGTAAATTGGCTTTCTCAATTTTGTTTTATTCAGAAGTAAATCGTTAGCAGTTACTAAGATTAATACAATATGCTGGGTGACGAAAACTTATTTAATTACTAAACTTTTCCTCACAGACTTTGTTTACTTCTGAAACAAAATTTAAGAAATTACTCTTTATTGTGTTAAAAAACAATGTGTAGATTCTAGATTCCTAGTTATTAAGTATTTTTTCAAAACAGCAGTCCCACTATACAAGTGCTTACCAATACTTCAAATGCGCAACTAATTATACTCTTTCAACAGAATATTACGAATGGATAGACGATTCGGTTCTCCCATTCATCCTCAACAGCCTTAAAATTGGAATATACCCACACACAAACTAAACCAATAACAATACTGACAAACAAACACCGCTTTTTCCCTTTTGTTTGAAAACTTGTAATTCCAAATTTGACAGTAGTGTCAGTAGACAAAAAAAAACACAAAACGTAGCAAACTTCAAGATGTGGTGTAGAGTTACGGTAATACTGCCAGTGATCATAGCTGGGTGGCTGATGCGTTCAAGCGAAGCGTTTGGTGGCATATCAAGTTTCGGGAAGGCGAACACAGAAGCGCCTAAACCCGTAACTCCAGCATCCGCCCCGGGTAAGACATTTTGAATCGCCTAGGACAAGCTTTACAACACCGACACAAAGCAACTTCTCATGCTACCTCACACACAAACGATGATTTTCCCTTATTTTATAAAAATGTCATCCTTGCGATATTTGCAAAGGAGACAAGACATCATCGTCAATGACACAGTGACTAAACAATGAGATCTCCATCTCCAAGCGTATCAATTTACCACTAATTTGTGCACTCAAGATCAAAGAAAACGGGTACGCTTTTAAATCTAATCAAAACTGTACCTATTTTCATTGCACTTCAGATAAAAGGAAGCCACATCTAGCCTACAGATGTAGACATTTGTTGGTTGACGACATTTCTAAGCAAATTTGTGGTCAGATTTATACGTTGTGGACTTTTCATGGTATCAGACGTCTTGCCGCTGCTTACCCAACAATGCCAGTAAAGTAGCATATTGTGTAAGCGTAGCATGCGGTGCGGCGTTGTCCACCATAGTTACTAGCCATCGACTTAGCATTACACATCACATAGCCACACGCACACATGCGGCTAAACATTCACAATCTTGGCTGTTCGTTGTAAACAAAGCACTCTCAATGTCAAATGCATGATGATGTGCTTTTTTTCAAGAGGGTGGACCTATGTAAGTACCCGTCTAGATAAAATACTAGGCAGGGTATCTAACGAGTATTTTTCCTTAAGGAAGTATTTTTGAAAACAACGGCATCAAAAATAAAGGTGAAAATAATTTTGAAATAGACTTAATTCAGCCAATTTGGTACTTTTCATAGAAAAGGAGCAATATTACGTACCAAAAGTAAAATAACATAACTTCAATGACTACACCTAACTACTCCATTACACTTCAAAAACGAACAGCGCGATGTACTAAAAATGAAAATCATTATGAAATGTATAGGTAGGTATCAGACTTTTTGAAATGAAATTAAAAAACATTTATTTCAAGTAACTCATACAGAAATTTGTTTGTACTTAATATTCATTTAAATGAAATATTACTAATGCATATATTATTTAAATTTTGTGTAAAAATTAAATTTAGATATGCAATAACTATTTTTATCAATATTATTTTTTATTTCATAAATATTATTACATATATGGAAATGTAGGGGGAGACTTTTGTAGAGGTGAGACATAATCAAGACTGGTAAAGGAAAAAAATATATCCTCAAAGTAACGCGTTTATTCATGTAATTAAGAATGTTTACAAATTTGGAAAGGCGATTTGATTGTTAATAGTTACGAGTAGTATACCAGTAAATAATTATATTTCCAATTCGTAACTTTGGCTATTCACATAGAAAACCCCCAAATCAAATTAAAAAGCTTAACAAACCGTACTACCAACGTAGCAAACAAAAGTTTCAAAGACAATATAGACGAGTAAAGCTAGAGATACACGATGCGTGTGTTTTGGAGATTCGAGATGTGGTGCCGCAAGCAAGCAGCGGCGGCCATCTTGCCGATACTTCTCGTCGGCTGGTTGACTGGCGAGTCTTCTGAAGCCCTCACTACCTTTGGCAAGAGTAACACACAAGCGCCAAAAGAAGTAGTACCAACAGCGCCCCCTGGTGAGTTAGCACTGCTTCTGTGATGTTCAGTTACGCTTGAATCTTGCTTGTATGAGTAAAGGCGTACAATAAATGAAGTATTTGTAAAAGACACAATAATATGTACCTATTAATACTATATTTCAGTTAAATTATAAGGGGGGGTTGGAAAGAAAGAAAAATAATAATTTAATAGCGCAAAAAATAAACGACTGAAAATCAAACTAAATAAATTAAATCTAAACAAAAAAAATCAACGTTTGTGATAATCATTGTGCGATATAACCTTATCATGACATGCCTGTCGAAACCAGTTGATGTCTCCAGTCGATATGACAGCACCGTCATGATAAGGGTATTTTATCCATGACCCATCTTCAGTTATTTAGAAAGGACCATATCTGGTCATTGGAATATAAGTCTGTACAGAGTGTACTGTATGAAAATTAAGTTCTAAATGTGTTTTTAAATACTTTAACTTAAGTACGCAGAATTTAATAAAACCGAATATTTAAACTTGTTTTAATAAATATTTCGTGTATTAAAGAGGTAAAAATTGTATGTGACCATCATTACGAATATATGTACAGGCCTTTACTCATATCATACTTTATGTAAAATACTACTTATCTTTATGTCCTAGCTTTCCATCATCAATTATGTTTTGTATAATATTATTAAGCCTAATTAGCATATGACTAAATTTAATGTATGAAGCAATGACCTTAGTCTTACAAGTCATTCGGGCGAAGAACTTTAATATTAGTTGTATATATATATATAAAGAGCGTGTACCTACATACACGCTTGATTGTTGGTCGTCAATTGTCACATATGACTATACTCCATTCCATATAAGATGAGAAAAATCGTGCGTTAATCGTCATGCGATTTCAAGGAAAACCAGTTCGAACGCAAACGCTTTAGTATTATTATCAGTGATCGGTTTTTTGGATTCGACATGGGGTGAACGACCTCAATCATTATGTTAGTATGGATATGCCCCGGGAAACCGGGCTTCATGTTGTTAGAAAAGGCCAAAAAATACAACGTGTTTTTTTATTACACTTTAAAACATCTAATTAGCTGATAGACGAGTACTTACTCTCCGTTCTTTTGTCTAAATCGAACAAATGAGCACAGCGAGTAAGTACGCGTACGCTATCAGTCTACAAGTCGATGAAATGAAAATTGAACCATAAATCATAGTGTGCGAACTTAACGTGGATACTTATTTATTGGATTGCCTTTGAGCTATAAGATCTATGTATTTGCACTTATGCGATAACCTGTGACCTAATATTATAGTATAAATTATACAGCTAATACCTGTTTATTTATGCAATTCTTAGAAGCAAATAATTAGAACTGAAATCCAGAGAAAATAATGATATGTCAATGTCAAGATTGTGAAGTATTTTTTCCATCATGACAGATATAAAAGCTAATACTTTGTGGAGGTTTTAATATATTTTGCTTAAAATAAAGTGTAAAGATTAGGAAAAGAATAGAAGTTTTTGTCTCAACTGGTTGCCATGTAAGAGTAAAAAATTCCTTAGAAATAATTTAAATTGTTTTATTTTTGTACGGTTTGTTCGGTATCGCGGGAAACGGTATCGTATCTATACTAACTTTTCTACTTGATATCCCGCGAGGGAGAATCCAAATAACCGATCACTGATTATTATGTTTGAAAAGCACTTAATGATCGAAATGAGTAAAACTTGTACATTATTTCCCTTTGTGATCCTAGATAAACGAAGAAACGCACGAACGAATTTGTCCGTTAAAATTCTAATGTTATCTGGAATGAGGTATAGACCCTTTCTCCTAAGTGACAGTGGCAAATGACTGTGACCAATCGTTATAGGTACCTACAGAGGCGGATAAAGCCTGCAACACACTGGAGCGGCCTGCGGTGGCAGTCAATGATAAATTTGACAGCTAATAACAAGTTTACTATTGACCGCCGCGGCCAGGCTGCGTCAGTCTCTGAGAGGCCTAAGGCCTGCAACACACTAGCGCGGCCTGCGGTGGTGGACAATAGTAAATTTCGCAGCTAATGACAAATGTATTATTGACCGCCGCGACCAGGCCGCGCCAGTCTGTGAGAGGCCTAAGGCCTGCAACACACTGGCGCGGCCTGCGGTGGTGGTCAATAGTAAATTTGACAACTAATGGCAAGTTTACTATTAACCACCGCGGTCAGGCCGCGCCAGTCTATGAAAGGCCGCTAGAAGGGCACCGGTGAGGTGCTTGCCTAGAAGGTGCTCTCGACATTTAATCCACGTCTGGGTACCTACAGATTGCAGAAGAAGTCATTCCCTCTACATATATATTATGTACGTTCACAAGTAGGTACACATCTACACAATGCACTAATTTGCTCTTCACATAATATCTGGGTTTTCATGCCTTCCTAGCAGGTAAGTTTAATTTATATCGATTGATTCTTATGACAATTCTCGTTGAATGAAATTGTCGATGTTACAATGACTTAATATAACAAAATTTGAAGTGTTGTCCTTTTCTCTAACGAAGTAAGTACTTGTTTTAAACTGAATTAAAAGCACGCAAAACTGGATCATGAAGGTAAGGTTTGTTTATGACTTTATGTTTTCAATATGTAACCGTGTGTATTTACCTTATAATGCGTATAAGGTAGGGCGATTAAGTGACTCTTTCTAGAGGAAATAGATATTTTTGGTGTAACATCTAACTGTCGAGTTTCAGTTACTTGACGAATTCCCTACGTCAATACTTTCGTTTCTCTATAGGTTGGACGGTCAGACGGCGGTGGCTTCCACAAAAACTAGTGCCTACATCAATACTTGGGATTAGGTAGCAAGCGTACTCAGGGCTCTTTTAGGGTGCAACCTTAACGCTAAAATGAGGGAGAACAACACCTAGGTTTCTTAGGCCCTAGAAACCTTGATAAAGAAGAGAACATTTCCTGTACGTACTTAGAATTGAATTTGCAATGCAGTGCTTTTTTTTGAGCCATTCCACGTATTAAAATCGTTAGTAAAATTCTTAGATCAAAACGCTGTCCCATATATAGAAGCGGAAGAATATCATAAAGGTAACCCCGTCCTAAACCATCGGGCAATCTACTCACGAACATTTTTACAAGGCGACCCAATATCTTTGATTTGCCCAATGGCAGCGTCTGTCTGTCTACTAAAAATGACACTGAAACCCATTCAGCTATAGTTAGTTCAGCGACATTAAGAGAATCGCATTAAGTTTTACTGAACGAGGGAGCGAAGCGAACGAAGCTTGGGCCTAAATTCTATCGTATGACCGGATGTCCCGCTGTCCCGCTGTCCGCATGTCCGGTTGCCGAACTATTCTCCTCTACAGGTCACATTACTCAACCAATTCTCGTGAAATTTTGTGAGAAGGTTCAATAATTATGTAGATGTTTTATGTCGATTCGTATTTACGAATATTAAAAAAACATGAAAAAAAGCTCTCTCGAGTTCTACAGGTCAAAGTTTAGGTATTTTCAATTCCTTTACATATCTATAATAGTATAAAGTATAACCGCTAGCGTGCAGTCGAAAATAAATTTGATTGATTACTTACATACAATAAACGTGAATTTCTTCCGTAGAAGGTAATATGTTATTCGGAAATCACTGTTGTTTATGATATTCTCAAGCCTAAACGAGTATTAATTCACAGTGCTAGCGTTTTGTACGTAACGTCCCAATGGTGGTTCTATAAAAGCACCATGGTATAAAATAATCATTAATCATAACTTGCCTTTAAATAATTTGATACAATGATTTATCGTTACCTTAAGACATTTTCATATAAGTAGTAATTCTTGGCTCATTTTTATACTGACACATTAGCTTTGCCCCGTAACTTCGTGAGTATAAAATCCGCAACCAACTTCTACTTAAAATTTCATCTCGAGTCTGGATTATTTCATAGATCAAATTATCCTATGTTTAAATACTGACTGTATAAACTATCTACATGTTACTGGATATATAAACTAAAATTGGTCACGAGGAAACCCGGTAATCACAGCGAAAAGGGGAAACTATGTTTACATAACATGCGATGCAAGTCGAGTGGGGCGGTACTAACACAACAAATTGGCCGAAATGAGCACAACGGCGTCTCATAAGTCAGGCACTTGGTTTAAATTCACAAGTAAGTTAGCTAAGGCCGTGCCTTACGTGCGTGGTCAGGCCTTCGGCCTACGTCACACTGGTGCGGCCTGCGGTAGCGGTCCATAGTAAATTTGACAGTTAATGACAAGCCAGGCCACGCTAGTCTGTGAGAGGCCTTATGTATATCCTAAGGAATATAATAATGTTTATTATTATATTGTGGGATTAGAAATATATTTCGTCAAAAGTTAACAGTGTGTTATTATGTTTGGCTGGTCCTATAAAACAAACTTAACGCTTACAACAAAGAAAGAACCTTTTGCTTCCCGCAAAAAGATCATTTTACAGATTTTCAGAGTCCTAGAGTTAATCGACTTCAAGAAAAATAAACCGAAACACCACTTAAATATAAAGAACCTCATCTTTTCGAGTCCGTTAAGTAGCAATTTTTCTTGCAGTTTCTCTATAAAATACTAGGGTTCGCCTGTGCATTGCAAAGAACGTACGCAAACCCGCGGGATAAAACGGATGGTCCCTTCCTGATCTAATGGGATATGTTACATAGGGGCCATCCAACTGCTAATTGTAAGATAATACCTACTAACATAGTTTTAAGACCATTGTTACTCACCAATTATGGAAATACTCCCGAATATATATATAAAACAGCCTATGTCCATCCAAAAAAGTCCATTCCATAAGCAGATGGAATAATTTTTGAAATGGAATAAGAGGTGGTAGAAATTACCCCCTATATACGAACATACAAACTTACAAAGCTACATTCACTCAGAGTTAACCTGTGTGTCCTTTGTGTTTGTGAATAAATGTACCTTTCTTTCTTTTCTTTCTTTCTTTCTTTATAATATTAGTACATATAGATTATGATTGTACATTTTTGACTAAACTTGACAAATGTTTCTAGACGTAGGGGTCATCACAGTCAACTATTATACTTAAAATAAACTCCAAACAATAACACCTTTGAACGTTTTGACGTTTTTGCATAACAATACTCTTTTAACTTTCTTGTTCATTTACCATAAAACCTTTTTAAATACAAAGTAACAAAAGCCAATGCGGGCTTTCACCCCGAAAGTATCAAGGCTCTAAATACTTGGTACCTAGTATCGATCGTGCGCGTAATTTATTCGTTCGCATAACCAGTTACGCACTACGTCTGCCGAAGTTTTAAAAATAGAACGCGATGTTAGCGATTCATAGACTATTTGCTTTTTTCATAAATTTATACTGTCCAAAATTAAATACGGGTTACATTAATTGGCCTCGGGGGGGGGTTATTTAGGCTCTCGCAAATCACTCGGCACACCGTTTTTTACAAGCTTTATAGTATGACTTGACCTGTTCATATGTAAGTATAAGTATTTGTATTGTTCATCAATATTTGCAATCCATTTTTCAGTCACTTGCCGTTATCCGATTGAGCTGAAATTTTGGTTATTAGTATAGTTTGGATGCCAATACAATATTATGGTACACATCGAGCTGATCTGATGATTGAAAATTCAGTATTTTACCGACGTCTCAATGAGATGATGATGATATACAGAAAAGTACAGTCGGCAATAAAAGCTTGTACCAAAAATTCAATTTTTGACAGGAACTTATTATTTAAGCATTTGAACTGGGTCAAATCACCATGTTGTTAGTTTCAGCTAACTGCTCACGTTTTATGAGGCATTGCTATAGGTAGGAATGTGGTTTTTATGTGGGCCAAAGTAACCCTCCATTGGGTCAAAGAAACCCGTTATTACGCAATCATTATCACGCGCGGTCAATATCACGGTAGGTATCACGGGAAAAATCCAAACAACGTTAAATTAGTGATGATATTGACGTTCCAGTATCATAATTAATAATAATCATTATCTGTGTAAAAGTATCATGCTTGTAAATCAGTAATACCCAATCGGTGAGCAATCGAAATAGATCAATGAAAGGATATACAATTAAAGCCCGGTAAACGTTAACCTTTTGAACGCCATTCTTCACGTAGGTACTAAGTGTCACTGATACGCCAACGTTTTTTCCAAAAGAGAGTGAATATGAACCCTGTAAGAAAGATTGAAAGCGGACGTTGTTACACTTAAAGGCGTTCTTGGCGCTGCGGGCACGACAGTACACGACACTTTTAGGCGTTCTTGGTGTTCAAAGGGCAGCTGTCATTTCGTAGAAAACTGTCAAACCGAGATATAGGATTTAACCTTTTGACAGCGAGGGTGCAAAACAAAACGGTGCCCAACTGAGGCCAGAACAAAAACAATAGCCAGACAAAATATGAATAAAATTAAACTTCTGATAAATATTGTCATGTCAAAATTAATGTAATTAGTTTTCGTCCGCGTCCACAGCCGTCTTTAGCTCTCAAATAGTACATTGTTGAAGAGGCTAGAAAGTAAGCAATAGATGGACGAGTTAGTTCGAGGGTCGACGCGTTAGCGGAGGCCCTCGAAAGTACGAGTCCAGCTATTGCACATTCGGCCGAGGCTTAACATAGTGCTTTTCACGCCTACTGCTAGGAAATTGCAAATAATTGTAATTTTAAATCAAAATTAAAGATCATAATACTAAACAGGCTCGCTTGCCTCGCGCCCGGTGCGGAGGAGGAGCTGCACAGGCGGCGCGCGCCGGCGCGACCGCGCGGGGCCCTGTGATTGGTCGATCGCTGTTCAAACTGTCCAACAATAACATGCTCGTGCGACGTCCAACTAACCCCAGCTTTGAAGCCTGAATTCTGACCATCTTTTGCCACATTTCCGAGCAGTGGCGTGAAAAGGTTATTTAATAGATGGAGTCCTAGCGAATGCCTAAAAGGGATAGAGGTAAATTAATCCGACTCAATTGAGAAGGATAGGAAGACTCAATACATCCTCGACATCTCATGTCTATATTAGTATTTGTGTTATTTATTAGTTATTTATTTATTAATTTTATTTTTGCTTCTTATTTTTGTGCCATTTCGTTGTTAGCTTGTTTTTAGTTTTAATTATAAAATTTTATGTTCTTAAATTATCATTTCTTTTTTATTTGTATTTCACAATATGTGTTACGTACCGTGTCCTCACTGGATGGACCCAACGGAAGACCAGCGCTGGCTGCAAAGCCAGCATCATGCTGAGTTGGGCCCATTTCGTGACACGGCACAGATTCACTTTTTTCTTGTGTCTTTGTCTTGTAATAATGTATGTTGTGTTGTTGGGTTACGAATAAATGTTTGATTTGATATACTTTAGTCGTAATTATATCCGTGACGTCAATTTCAGTACAATATTTTGATTTTTGACAGGTGGTGACAAAAAACCGGACAAGTGCGAGTTCAACTCGCGTGGCGAGCGTTCCGTATATAATACATAAACATATTGAAATTTGTCCCGTTTTTTGAATACTCAAACTTCTTATAGGTTTTCCTGAAATATTTAGGCAAAGAACTATTTTCCATATTTTTTCAGAATTTTAAGTCTGTAGTAGTTTCGGAGATAATGGGGGAATGGTCAATTTTCGTATTTTTTCCTAAATTACTTCAAATCTGTTTTTACTAAAATTATAAAAAAATATACCTGAGATGCTTACAACAGCCCCTTTCATTTAATATGTCACAAAATACGGTTTGCGAAACTTTTTTTTTAATTTTCCAGATTATTCCCCAAAAGTGGCCCCCTTGTTCAGAATTCATTAATTTACTTTACGCGTCCATCTTTGGGTCACCAATTTACATATGTTTACCAAATTTCAACTCAATCGGTCCAGTAGTTTCGGAGTAAATCGGCTGTGACAGACGGACAGACAGACGCACGAGTGATCCTATAAGGGTTCCGTTTTTTTTTCCTTTTGAGGTACGGAACCCTAAATATATGGGTTTGTGCATGGAATAAATCAATTTATTTTATAAGAATTCACAAGTTAACTGGAGAAATAAAATTTTCCCAATTAGCAAATAAAAAGCCTTGTCTAACCATGGTATGGCGTTTTCAAATTAAGGAAGATAATTCTGAGGGACAGGAGATTTGACATTGTATCTCGTTCCCACTTGTGGTATTGTCTATGCTTACATCTTTGTCAGACATGTGCGTATACATTAGTTCCTCTATTATCCTTTCTCTGTGTCAAACTTTCTATGCAATCAGATTTTACCGTATTTTGCGGTAAAATGAATGACTGACATACTTAATTGATTCGCGGCCAAACCATTAGGCATTTTCATTAGATTACGGCACAAATACGAAGCAATCTATGTATAATGGCGTCCGGAAACATTGATTTATCGAGCAAACCCATGTACATGTATTTAGGAAATGACTTCCGGAATTTTGCGTGTTTATAGGTTACGTATATAAATTCACTGGCCCGCGACTTCGTCTGCGTGGACCCGGGACAAAAACTATCCTGAAAAATATTATAGCCTATTAAATAATATCAATTAGAATTTTGGTCAAGTGCGAGTCGGATTTTAGTTTTCCCATACATTTTGAGACCCAGCGCCTGATGAAGGCAACGAGCAATTTGGTCTCCATACAAAGTTTCATCCCCTTTTTCGATCTTAAAGGGATGAAATTTGACATAAATTATAGCCTATGTCCTATTCTGATATACTGCTTGTATTTTTAATATTACCTCAAATTGTAACCAGAGGTAGGTGTTAGGGCTGTGAACCGATATTGCAAGAAAATTTCAATTTAATCTTAACTACTGAAGCGTAATTAATTTTTGAAAATTTATCGAGCACCAATGTATTGCGTACACACATTTGACTCATGGAAGAAGCGGGTCACTTGTGACAGTTGTGATTGTGACGTTGCGTCAGTAAGACAAAGTAGTGTACCATTGCGTGCTGAATTATTTTATATGGACAAAAAAATTGGTAGTTAAGAGAAATTTCTTGCAATATATATGTTCATAGCTCTCATATCTACTTCTGGTTACAATTTGAGGTAATATTAAAAATACACGCTGTATAAGGTGGAAAGCTGGAAAGATGGAGAAAGTATGATATTGCACTGATAGGTTAGCGCGTAGCCTAAAATATCTCAACCCATTCGCATAGTCGACTTTTACGACACTAACCCGATACCACTCTAAAATCATTATTTTAACGAATACCCAACCTATGTAAACCTATCAAACCTACATAGGTAGCATATTTTATTATTGTTCGTAAGACAACATGTTACTAACCAACTATGGATGATGTCCGAAATAACCAATTTCAATTTCAATTATGGATTAACTAGCTTTTGCCCGCGGCTTCGCCCGCGTACTAAGAGTAATGTTAACCGTCTACAAAAAAGGTGCAGCTCAGTTTCAGTCTTTTATATATTTAGATCGACTCTACATAGACTCTGCATATCGAACATAGACTCTACATATCGAATCTACATATCGACTTTACATATCGACTCTACATATCGACTCTACATATCGGCTCTACATATCGACTCTACATATCTGGACCCCCATATAAAATTTCACCCCCTCTTTTAAGGGGTTGGGTGCAGATTTCCAAAAAAAAATGATGCACGATTTTTTTTTTAGTCACAAATAGTCCGCATACCAATTTTTAGCTTTCTACCTTGAAAATTGCGGAATGCTCCATACAAACTTCCACCCCCCGTCTTGGGGAAGTGGGGGGTTAGAAAGAGACAAAAAGTAGCCTATGTCACTCTCCATCTCTTCAACTATCTCCACTTAAAAAATCACGTCAATTCGACGCCCCGTTTTGCCGTGAAAGACGGACAAACAAACAAACACATACACTTTCCCATTTATAATATTAGTATGGATATGGATTATAAAAGAAATAAGCTTACCGAATACAACCCCGTTGTCTTTTATATTTATAAGTCGAGCACGCACTGGTACCAAGGTTTCCGAAACCTTGCCGATATCATTTTTATCTAGCAACATCTGTTTTATGGGTGCCATGACATTTGGGTATAATTTTATGGATTTGTTTGTGCTTTGCTACGCAAAGGAGGAGGTAACCTAGACTAGTGCCAACTGAGCGTTTCTCAAAAAAAACCGGACAAGTGCGAGTTCAACTCGCGTGGTAGGGGTTCCGTAAAATTGCTATGCTCTAAGCATCAGGCGCTCCATACAAAATGCACAATAATATTGAGAATTTTCCCGTCACTTTGAATACTCAAACTTCTTATAGGTTCTCCTGTAATCTTTAGGCAAGGAACTATTTTCCATATTTTTTCAGAATTTTAAGCCTAGTAGTTTCGGAGATAAGGGGGGGAATGGTCAATTTTCGTCTTTTTTCCTACTACAACTTTTTTTTTAACTTTCCAGTTTACCGCCCAAAAGTGGCCCCCTTGTTCAGAACTCATTAATTCACTTTACGCGTCCATCTTTGGGTCACCAATTTACATATGTTTACCAAATTTCAACTCAATCGGTCGAGTAGTTTCGGAGCAAATCGGCTGTGACAGACGGACAGACAGACGCACGAGTGTACAAGGGTTCCGTTTTTTTTCTTTTGAGGTACGGAACCCTAAAAATATGGGTTTCTGCATCAAATAAATCAATTTATTTTATAAGAATTCACAAGTTAACTGTAGAAATAAATGTTTCCCAATTAGCAAATAAAAAGCCTTGTCTAACCATGGTACAGGCGTTTTCAAATTAAATAGCTTTCATAACACGAAAAATACTATTTCTTTTACCAACGTAATTACTTGAAATCGCGTGTAGAATAGAACATGATAAACAACACCTCCAAAGGAATCAAAATTGCGCTATTTTAACCTGATGCATTTAAAAAGAATTTACATTTAACATTTGATAAATGCCTTAGTCTTTATCCGCATAACGAGAATTAAAAAAAAAACTTATGTCGCTTATGCATACCTACCCTATATACCTACCTATGTTTATGGACCTATGATACTCAGGACAAGCTATAAGCTATAAGGCTTCTATGCAGCTAAATTAAGAACTGGTCTTAAAATGGCTGATCGTTCACCATAAACAGCCTACTTAATTAGGGTGCGTAGTGATTTATTGGTCACAACTTCATACTAAATCAGTTGTGGCAAACAGAAAAAAAACCGGTCAAGTGCGAGTCTGACTCGCGCACCGAGGGTTCCGTACGAAATATCATACAACACACCCGTCTTGCCCCACCCATTAATTTTGGAAAAATCTTAACAACGCATAGTGTAGTTAAGTCATGAGTACCTACAGCGCTATTTATCGGTGCATTTTGTTACTAACTTGCGCGACCAATGAACTCGGTATGTACAGTAAGAGAAATGTATTCACGTACCACCGTAGAACCCGGTCGCAATTGACAGGCCGCTGTCACTCAAACTCGAGTGGTATGTCACCTTATTGCGATAGGGTTCTACAGTGGTACGTTAATACATTTCCCTTACTGTGTCTTGGTTTTTCAGCGATAATTCTTTATCAAGTGAATTAATTTCGATAATTCTTTTTTTATTTGCTAGAAGGTACTTTCAGAACACTTTCATACGAATTTGAAGGAAAAAAATTATACACAGAAGTATTAAATTACAAACAAAATTAACATATGATTTATGAAGAATAAAAAAAAATTACGATAGATAGAGGTCTCGTTATACTTTTCCGGTAATATTCACGTTAATATTAATCATATATATTATTTTCAAATTGTTCGCTTGGTTAACTTCGGAGATAAGGGGGGGAATGGTATTTTTTTCAACATTTTTCTTTATAAATCAAAATTTTACCATTGTAGAAAAAAAAAAAAATTGTTTTAGAATGTACAATTCAAGCCCTTTCATATGATACCCCACTTGGCCTACTAACTAGACTTTGAATTTTTGCCCCCCCTCTTATCCACCCTTTTTTATACAAATTAAAAGTATATATTAAAATTTTTCATTTTCCATACACGAGGATTAGCTTTGTTTACAAGTATTCCAAATTTCAAATCGATAGCATTAGTAGTTCCTGAGATATTTGACTTTGTGACAGACAGACAGACGGACGGAGTCGCACCATAAGGGTTCCGTTTTTACCATTTTGGTCCGGAACCCTAAAAAGTGGAACTATGACAAGGACAACGAATGATATTTCCCTTTCTGTCACACTTATCGAGATTTGTATGATACCATAGCTTGTCCCGAGTATCTTAGGTCAATGCGTTTATGCCTTTTTAACGTTAAATAATTGAATAGGTACAGTCGCCATCAGATATATCGGAGCTGCCAAAGTGCTCACAAATATCTGACAACGTCTCTAATGCCTCGACAATAGGGACGTGTTCAGATATTTGAGAGCACTTTGGCCGCTCCGATATATCTGATGGCGACTGTACAGTCAAGTGTAAAAATATGGGTGCATACAACTTAATCATAAATATGTATCATCGCTCTTATGTCAGCGGATTAAGGTTGCGGTACATATTATTAAATCGGATTAAATCGATATATATTTTAGCATTTAACTAAATATAAATATTTTTTTATACTCGTTGATTTTAATGTTTGAATTAAGACTTCATACACCAAACTATAAACGCATACTTTTAGGGTTCCGTGTCTCAAAAGGAAAAATCGGAACCCTTATAGGATCACTTTGATGTCTCTGCATATCTGTCGGTCTGTCAAGACCCATTATCTCGGGAACGCGTGGAGATATCGAGTTGAAATTAAAACCATATATATAAGGTCTACTGTCCCTTAACACATTCAGTGCCCAAAATCGCTACGCGCTACGCTCGTAGCCGATCCCGTGGTTTTCCTAGTATGTAGCGGAAAGCGACTACGGCGTAGGGACGCATACGTATCGTCACGGGCCGGGAATGGGTTAAAGCTGTGAAAAAATGAAACTTCTAAGTTAACGTAAAAAATATATACGGCCGTTAATGCCGCAAAAACGTATATGTCGACACTCTCAAGAAATCTAAATTTATAGGGTACTTCCCGTTGACCTAGAACTATGGAATTTGGCAAGTAATATCGTCTTATACTAAAGGTACAGGAAAAAATTTGAAAACTATACATTTGTAATTTTGTACGAAACCCTCGGGGGGCGAGTCCGACTCGCACTTGTCCGGTTTTTTTCTATGGACCTCCCAACTCAACTAAAATAAATTATTATGCAACTGTGTAGACAACTATAATGAATTTGACCAATCACGTGGCTTCTTTACTGAACTAAAATGAATTTGACAAATAGAACGTCGCCTTGGTGATAGAACAAAAGACATCAACGAAACGCTTCGTTTCAGCAGGGCTTAGATATTTCAATGGATACCAAGTTTATTTCAGTTGGCTCGTAGAAAAAGTATTGAATACTTTTACACAATTAGCTCTTAAATTCCCGTACCTTACCTAGACCACATTTCTCAAATTTTGTGAGCAGGTTAACTAATTTATATATAATTTTTTGTCGCGTTTTTTAGGGTTCCGGTACCTCAAAAGGAAAAAACGGAACCCTTATAGGATCACTCGGTTGTCTGTCTGTCCGTCTGTCACAGCCGATTTGCTCCGAAACTACTGGACCGATTAAGTTGAAATTTGGTACACATATGTAAATTGGTGACACAAAGATGGACGCGTAAAGTAAATTAATGAATTCTGAACAAGGGGGTCACTTTTGGGGGGTAAACTGGAAAATTAAAAAAAAAGTTTCGCAAACTGTATTCATATCAAATGAAAGGGTTGTTGTAAGCATCTCAGATATATATTTTTTATAATGTTAACAAAAATAGATTTCAAGTAATTTAGGAAATAAGAAAAGAAAAGAAAAGAAAAGAAGACATTTATTCACTACACAAAAGACACACAGAGACAAAGGAGTAGACATACATGACAATTGACACATATTGTGTGTCTTCGCGGCAGTGAAACGGTCGCTGTCTCAGCATTGTGCCGAGGTGTCAGACAGACACCTGCAGCGCTGGTTTTCAGACAGCACCGCAAGTGGCCCACGGAACGCAACGCAACACAGCATTAGATAAAAAGTAAGTAGACACATAATAAATAAATAATTATTGCAAAATATTGAAAATATATATATAGAACAGTAGCACGACGGGATGAAAAACACAAAGCATAAAACGCGACACGGTTGGGATGTTAAAAGTGCTGGATGGGTTAGGGTTGGGATTTTTGGAGCGTCAACAAATAGCCTTTAAGCTGGCGCTTAAAGGTATACCTGCTAGACGCTCCTTGGATAGGTGGAGGGAGATCATTCCAACACTTGGACGCTGTGAACCTAAAACTTCCTCGAAACGCCGCGGTCCGATGCTCTGGCACCAGAATCATCGCCTTACACCTACGCGCACTCTTGGGCCATGCAAGTCTACTCAACAAATATGCTGGGACCACAATAAGAAGAAAATGAACATTTCCCCTCCTTATCTCCGAAACTACTAGGCTTCAAATTCTGAAAAAAATATGGAAAATAGTTCCTTGCCTAAACATTACAGGAAAACCTATTAGAAGTTTGAGTATTCAAAGTGACGGGAAAATTCTCAATTCCCGTTTGTGTATTTTGTATGGAGCGCCTAATGCTTAGAGAATAGGAATTTCACGGAACCCTCACCACGCGAGTTGAACTCGCACTTGTCCGGTTTTTTTTTAAAGACAGGCAAAAAAGTTCTACTGCTCGCAGATCCACTAGTTCTAACCACAGACTAATAAGAGATACTACGTATTCTAACAGACCACTGCGTCCCTCGTTGGCCTTCGTAGACTACGCGGTTAAAATAAATGCACTGTTGGCATTTGTACAATGCCTTGGTCTTAAAAAAAAACAACGGCAAGATGGCCCGACGGAAGCGGAATGACGTACGGCAGTGTGCCACGGGATATTTGCATAATTATATCTTTTGCGCATTCCCTTGGTAATATTTAAATGTTGCAGAAGTTCTATTTTTAATTTCGTTGTGCTTTATGTTAGTGTTTGTTTTGACAGTTTTAATTAATAGTTGCTTGTGTGACTCGACTCGTCTATTGTTTTGATGATTCATAATATTCATAATACTCCAGGCAAAATACGGTTTCGAAAAAACATTAATTTATAATAGCGTTTTTTTTGTTTATTTCATTCTAAAACGTTATTCTAAGATGCTTTATTCAAGAATCCAACAAACTTTCAACCCGGAAGTAATTATATAGATTTAAATTAAACATTCATTGACTTTTTTATTTTATTTATATTGAATATTTTAAAGGGAATTTAAATGAACCTAAATGAAGATAAAAAATAAAAAAATATTTATCCGGACTTTTTAGGAGCTAATTATATTTTTTTGATGTCTTTTTTTTTGTTGGATTTTGCCTTTAGGTAACTATTTAAATAATATATCCGTTACATTAAAAATTAGCTATTATAAATTATTTCCAAATTTGACATTTTTTCCATACAAGTTGTCAGTTCATACAGCCGCACTAATCAAAAATTGTCAACTTCACTTCCAGATCAGTGCTAGTGGAGCGTCAAGCTTCAATATTTCAACCAATCACAGAGCAGTATTCTTGCGGGGCGGGGCGGCTTGGCCAACTAGATTTTTTTTTCAACCAATCACAGAGCAACCAGATTTGCTTAAGCCAATCAGAGGGTTCTATATTTTAAAACTAAACTTAACAGCCCGTGGGAGGTAAAACCGCTATAACTGCTCTGTACGCTCGCAAATAATAACGCCATTGACGAGCAAGTGTGATGAAATAGTTATTTACGATATAAGTGCAGAAAATAGGAAATTCGCAACGAGTGGTGATAAATTAAAACACGACCGAAGGGAGTGTTTTAAATCGACACGAGTTGCGAATTACCTATTCGCACGTGTATCGTACAACATTTTACAGTACATATGGCTCTTTAAAGTTTCAACATATGCACGGAAAGTGCTCATTTCCGCACTCGTGCGGAAAAGTAACACCATGTGTACTGTAAAATTATTGTTTTACACGGGCTCTAACGCGATCGATACTTATTTACCTTTATTTCTGACCTTTTTTAGCCAACTTTTTATAAAACTGTCATTGGAATTGGAATCTTCTACCTTGGTCGTTAGAGTTGCCTTTTAAATGGACTATTTTGATAATTCGAGCAACTATTTCAAACCGGGCGCTGTTGTCGCTGGCCTGTGCTACGAATATTCGTAGCGCGTAGCTGGCGTAGCGGACTCGTAGAGCATTCTACGACATCAACAATATGAAAAAACGTACGAGACCATGCCTCGATTTTGTAACCCCGCTCCCGTGCAAGAGACACGTATATGTTATCCGCGCTTGATAAAACGAAATGCAGCACTTCGGGAATGGTTTTCTTGTACAGATGTCGATATTAAAAACCGAAATCTGCGAAGTTTTATTAACATTTGTCTGACAAAACGTATTGATTTCCTAACTCCGTGGAATTTATAGTACGTAAGTTTAGGGTACAATGTTATTAGGGCTTGCTTTGCGCCACGAAGTGTCAAATTAACCAAACCTTTACTAACCTTTAACGTCAAATAATTAGCACACGCACGCCTAAACAAGTCTTGACCCAAATACCAAGATGGCGCCCGATAAGGTTCGGAAGCAGATTTAGATCAACATTACCATTTTAAGTGGACCCCATTTCCTTTACAATCCCCTCGTAACCGAGACCAAATTAACTTGGCCGTATAAACTTGTATTACCATTTTATCTTGCACTGCAAGGCCGCTGTTTCTTCCTATTATCAGGGGTCTATGTAAATTGGACAGCGCCGGACGCCTACCGTTCTATCTGTATTCGAATTTTGAATTTGAAATCAGTTGGAACTGTGCAGTTGAAAATAGACCGAGTGTTAAACGTAGAAGGTTACGTTTCGATTGAAGCTTGAATTTTTCGATTGTAGAACTAGATTTGAAGGAGGTTTTTATAGAGGTTGGTTTTTTGACCTTTTTAACTGACTTTTAAAAGGAAGGAGGTTCTCAATTCGTCGGAATCTTTTATTTTTACCCGACTGCCGAATACATGGAGTGTATATGTATGTATGTATGTATATATATATATGTTATACCTACATGTCTTATTCTTTGGCACGCCCTGCAGCCTAAACCGTTTGACGGATTTCGACATATGAGGTGACGTTGGATTCCTCTTAATCGTGGAAGTGACATAGGCTATAATATTTGAAAATAATTGGTGGGTTTATCAAAGTCAAAGTCAAAGTCAAAGTCAAAGTGATTTATTCTTCAATTTAGGCATATTACATGCACCTATGAATGTCGATAAACTACCACCGGTTCGGAAAGTAAACCTCTGCCTCGAGAAGAACCGGCGTAATAAACTCGGCGAGGTGTCATTTTTTCAAAACAGTATACAATATATCATATCAGTATCAGAGTATTATAAAATTTTAAAGTTACATTGCTACAGTAGAAAGCCTATTTATTTTACGACAGGTTTCTAGTGCAGGATTTTATCGCTGCCAAATATCCCTATCCATGATGTAGTCGTTTATCTTATAATATGCTTTTGAAATGAGTGTCCGTTTTACGACAGATTTGAATTTAGAGTCAGTAAGTTCGGTAATGTGTTTTGGAATTTTATTGTAGAATTTTATACAATTTCCCAAGAACGACTTTTTCGCTTTTACTAGCCTGTAAAAAGTTGTTTTGAGCTTCCCTGCGCTTCTGGTAACCTTGGGCCTATCAGTGTTTGTTGGGTAGTTGTATAAATTCAATCAAAACTCTTTTGATTTTTAAAAGACAAGACCGCGATGAATGGAAAAAGAGGGGGGGGGGCTTGGCTCAGCAGTAATTTTTGTAATCCTCCTAATATTTTAAATGCGAAAGTTTGGATGTTTAGATGTTTGAATGTTTGTTACTCAATCATATAGTGTATAGCCTGTATTAACATATAGAACACTTTTTATCCCGGGAACCGGAAAGGGTGAAATGGGGGTGAAAGTTTGTATGGAGCTATATGTTGTAAACGAGTTCTACGCGGACGAAGTCGCGGGCAGAAGCTAGTACCATATAGTTTATGAGTTCTATTGCACCACAAAGAGCAGGTGTAAGGTAAACAAAATTCTCTAGAGTGTTTATTTAACCTTTGCTCCAGTTTTTCCTATCATTCGGCCATTATTAGCATATATTTACACGCTAACTCGTTTCGAGCGGCTAAGGTTACCAACAAAAATTTATACCAATAATATTAGTTTTTTTTGTTAACAAAGTTAATAATCTGCTTACTAATTATATTTTATTCATACTTTCACCTTCGTTCGCGTGACTCCCGTCTCAACGTTCATCCCCAATTTCATCCCCTTGATCTCCATTTTCATCCCTATGGCAGGGTATGGTAGGTATGGCAGCGTTATATAACTCTGTCCACCCAGAGACAAACACAGCTTTTTTTATTTTATCAGATACGTAAGCTGTGATACAGGGCTATAATCTCAGAGACTTTTGCCTCTTTATACTATATACTTTAATCTCCCAGAGTTTCCCTTTTTAGGGTTCCGTAGTCGACTAGGAACCCTTATAGTTTCGCTTTGTCCGTCCATCCGCGGATAATCTCAGTAACCGTTAGCACTAGAAAGCTAAAATTTGGTACTAATATGTACATCAATCACGCCGACAAAGTGGTAAAATAAAGTGTTTTTTTTATTAGGGTACCTCCCGTATACGTAACGTAGGGAGTGTTTTTTTTCCATTTCAACCCTAACGTGTGATATATTGTTGGATAGGTATTTAAAAATGAATAGGGGTTTGCTAAAATCATTTTTTGATAATGTTAATATTTTCGGAGATAATTGCTTCAGAAGTAAAAAAAAATGTGTCCCCCCCCTCTAACTTTTGAACCATAAGTTTTAAAATATGAAAAAAATCTCAAAAGTTGAACTTTTTAAAACTTTCTAGGAAAATTATTTTGAACTTGATAGGTTGATTAGTTTTTGAAAAAAATTACAAAATAATTTCTGAACTAAGTTTGTAATCTAACCGTATAAGCAGGTGTTTATTGTACCTGTAATTTCTACAAAATCACAATGAAATGACGTGCTTTCAAATAAACTAAATAAAAAACGGTGAAAATCGGTTCACGCAATAAAGAATTATCCCATAAAAATCATCTTCTATACTTTATTTATTATTAGTATAGATTAAATTAAGCTCAATAGAAAACATAACAAATTTGTGCCAGCCCTGATGGTCAACAGCGACCTAAAAAAGCTAAAACGTTTTTATGGTCTCGTAAAGGTTAGAACTTCGTTACAACAGAAGTACTTATTAACTTTACCAAATCATACTGCACATCATTCTATGTACTTGGTCTATAACCTAACCTTTTGACCGCCACAATCGGCCATAGCCGACAACGGAAAACCGTGACTACGACGCCAATCACGGCACTGGCCGACAATATTTTTGAAGTGGATACTTCTTTGCTCGCGTTCTTGTAGTACAGTTCAAAATGTATCACGTAACTTTCGGAATTCATTTATTGTAGAGAAGCCTAATCTGATTTCAAATAATTGTTTGTGACATGTTTTAATCCTTATTTATTTGCCATTAGTTGTTAATCACAAAATGTTATTTAGTCGTGGTTTATGTGGTGCACATGAAAATAATGCTGAAATGACCGCCATTTTCAATGTATCGCGAGTCAAATGAGCTACGTCAGTCAACTTTGCCATATATACCGATTTATCTGTACTTACCTATACAGATTTTAGTGAATTAATACCGATATATATTTTACGGGTAATAGCAGATTCCTTTAAATAATCAAAACGCTTTGAATTTAACAATTCATTGAAAATGCTTATCTAAGTAGATTTTCCCTTTAGATTGAAATCAATCGCAAATCCATGGGATACAATTTAGGACAGGGACAGTTATTATTATACCGATTAGTTTTACCAGTCAGAGTGCGAGACTTGACCAGTTTTTTTTATTAGGGTTCCATAGCCAACAAAGAAGTATCCACTTAAACTTAATTAACGGTTGTATCTCCGACGCAACTTGCTTCTTTTTTTGATGAAAATCTATTGAAAACAGCCCATTTTTATGGTGGCGTTATTTTTTATTTTTATTTTACTTCCGTGGCGTCACTGGCACAGTGTATTGCTTCGCCGTTGTGCGTTCAAAAGGTTAGGCCGCTTTTAGGGATATGCGACGCGTGGGGCGGCGTGGGCGTCGCGTCGAGAGTTGCGCAAACCAAAGACTAAATAATAGTATGTATTTACGTACAGAAAGTACTTAATCTAACTTAAATGATGTTCGACACCTAGAAAGCTCAAATCATGTCATGCCATACCAACTTTTCTTAATGAACTGTTTCAAATTAATCTTTTCGACGCCAACGATGCATATATCCGCACCGCAGGTTCAAAGCCAACGACTGATATATGCGTCAAGGAGCCCAGCGCGATAGCAACCTTCTTGCATTGACATAAGGTTTAACTCCGCACTAATTGTCTTGTTGATTTGGCGTGTGGTTGGCAACTTTTCTCTTTGACATGCACGAATAAATTATTTTCTTTCTTTCTATACCTCTATATCTTACATTTATAGAATAACCTCCTCGGTTCAGTAAACACGTTCGTTGTGTCACAGGGTTAAAGAAGCTCAATCATTGTATGGTTAATTACAGTTACTTAAATATTTTCCCGCACTGCTGCAGGTGTTGACGTTTACACCCTGTATAAATAGATCGTTTAAATAAATAAATAAATATTAGGGGACATTCTTACACAAATCGAACTAGGCATATAGTAAGCTCAATAAGGCTTGTGTTATAGGTACTAGATGACGATATATATAATAGATATAAATACTTAAATACATAGAAAACATCCAAGACTCAGAAACAAATATTCATGCTCATCACACAAATATTTTCCCTTACCGGGATTCGAACCCAGGACCTTCAGCTTCGTAGGCAGTGTCACTACCAACTAGGCTAACCGGTCGTTTAGTCCAGGAAGACGCGTAGTTTAGTTATCGTTACTAGTTTTTGGTACCGTCTGACCTTCCATCCGAGAAAAATCTTAGGGTTGTCCACAAAGCCATCAGGAGAAAATATACCAAGTTTTCTAAATTAAGTTTTTTTTCTGACGAAAAATATTGCATAAGAGCAATATCGAATCAATATCTACAAACAGTAAAATTACAACTTAACCTAGATAGTCCACATAACACCCCTCTTTACAGTACACATGGTGTTACTTTCCCGCACTAGTGCGCAAATGAGCACTTTCCGTGCATATGTTGAAACTTTAAAGAGCCATATGTACTGTAAAACGTTGTACGATACACGTGCGAATAGGTAATTCGCAATTTCCTATTTTCTGCACTTGTATCATAAATAACTATTTTGCGTCATCTGTTAAAAACTAGAAAATAATACTTAGAAATATTTAACTGTTTAAGAGATATAAAAAAAATATTTACAAAATCCGAGAATCAGCGTAAGCACACATTTTTGAAGAAACAACTGCATTCTTAGGTACCTAATCATCACCATCATCATGTCAACCGAAAGACGTCCACTGCTGGACATAGTCCTCCCCCAAAGAGTGCCACAATGACCGGTCCTACGCCACCCGCATCCAACGGACTCCAGCGACCTTTACCAGGTCATCAGTCCACCTTGTGGGGGGCCTACCCACGCTGCGCCTTCCGGTACGTGGTCGCCACTCGAGAACCTTTCCGCCCCAATGGCCATCGGTTCTACGTGCAATCTGCCCCGCCCACTGCCACTTAAGTTTAGCGATTCGGAGGGCTATATCGGTTACCTTGGTTCTGCTGCGGATAGCCTCATTTCTGATGCGATCACGCATAGATACTCCCAGTATAGCCCTCTCCATTGCCCTTTGGGTGACTTTGAGCCTTCTTACGAGGCCCATAGTAAGCGACCACGTTTCCGTGCCATACGTCATCACTGGCAACACACTGGTCAAAGACTCTCGTCTTGAGACACTGCGGAATATTGGACGAAAAGATGTGCCGTAGCTTCCCGAATGCTGCCCAGCTGAGTCGGATTCGCCGATTGACCTCTTTCTCGAAGTTGGACCTACCTAACTGGACAGTCTGTCCTAGGTATATATACTCGTCTACAACTTCGAGCGTGTCCGATTGAAATGGGAGTTGGTACTACGTGTAGATACCTAATATTAATGACAAATTGTTTTCCAGCCAAGCCGTGTTCGAGGCAAGGGGAGTGCATTGCCGTCGCCAGCAGCTCGTGCGTGCGCACTCACTACGATCCGCAGACGCGATGTCTGTGCGGAGACAACAGCGCGCCGATCAACGGACAGTGCGAGGTGCAGACTAAGAGTGAGTCGTCTTTTACACAACTTACACACAATTATGGTGCACGACTCACAGGCGCGGTGTCTGTGCGGAGACAACAGCGTGCCAATCAACGGACAGTGCGAGGTGCAGACTAAGAGTGAGTCGTCTGTTACACAACTTACACACAATTACAGTGCACGACTCACAGGCGCGGCGTCTGTGCGGAGACAACAGCGTGCCAATCAACGGACAGTGTGAGGTGCAGACTAAGAGTGAGTCGTCTGTTACACAACTTACACACAATTACAGTGCATGACTCACAGGCGCGGCGTCTGTGCGGAGACAACAGCGTGCCAATCAACGGACAGTGTGAGGTGCAGACTAAGAGTGAGTCGTCTGTTACACAACTTACACACAATTATAATGCATGACTCACAGGCGCGGTGTCTGTGCGGTGACAACAGCACGCCGATCAACGGACAGTGCGAGGTGCAGACTAAAAGTGAGTCGTCTGTTACACAACTTACACACAATTATAGTGCTCGACTCACAGGCGCGGTGTCTGTGCGGTGACAACAGCGTGACGATCAGTGGACAATGCGAGGTGCAGACTAAGAGTGAGTCGTCTGTTACACAACTTACACACAATTATAGTGCAGACCTGACAGGCGCGGTGTCTGTGCGGTGACAACAGCGCGCCGATCAACGGAC
Organism: Epinotia nisella; assembly: GCA_932294315.1. NCBI lineage: Eukaryota > Metazoa > Arthropoda > Insecta > Lepidoptera > Tortricidae > Epinotia > Epinotia nisella. The sequence goes on along the minus strand of OW028698.1, from coordinate 8,241,415 downwards.
AGTGCGAGGTGCAGACTAAGAGTGAGTCGTCTGTTACACAACTTACACACAATTATAGTGCACGACTCACAGGCGTGGTGTCTGTGCGGAGACAACAGCGCGCCGATCAACGGACAGTGCGAGGTGCAGACTAAGAGTGAGTCGTCTGTTACACAACTTACACACAATTATAGTGCACGACTCACAGGCACGGTGTCTGTGCGGTGACAACAGCGCGCCGATCAACGGGTAGTGCGAGGCGCAGACTAAGGGCGGATTGCACCAACTTACGATTACAGACCGATCAACGTTAAATATGGCGCCGGCAGCTGTCATCCCATAGAAACTTGTCAAACTTTCCATACATTCAGATTTTAACGAACACCTCTTACGGTTACAGACGGTTTGGTGCAACCCACCCTAAGTGTCAGCCATCCATGGCGCACGAGTCACATAAAAGCATAGCGCATTGCTCACTGACTCACAGAACAAGTGAGTCAGTCTGTAATCTGTACCCTCGTTTCCAAACGTAATACTTGGACCACTATCACGGGCGCGCCGCGTAGTTTCCGTTTGATGGTCCGATGGGACGGTAAGTTGGGTGGTATTGACGCCGTAGCGTGGTGTATTCCAACCACGTTCCAACGTTGAATACTTATTGACATTTATCTACGATTGTTTCTTTTTGATGGCTCGTTGGCGCATCGCGCTGATTTTCCATCCATTTGGATGCCGAGCGGGGGCTGCGGGCCACTCTAAATATCTTTAAACGCTACAATATTGACATTCTTGGTCCGATTCTGCCGCGACGCTCCATTTGGTTTGTTGGCGTTTGTGAACGCCTAAAAAGAGCGAGCGCGACCCATTTATATTTTGGAATGCGAAAAGTCAATGCAGATGCCGTTCCTGCCCCTAGTAGTGAAAAATTCTAGGGCTTACTGTTGCCTACAGCTTCTAAATAGTTTATCATTTGGAAAAGTAATAAACAACAATTTCTGCTATAAGTTTCTACTGACCTTTACTGGAGGTAGGTTGTAATTGTGACATGCAACCTTCTTCTGTAATTGCGCGACTCTACACGAAGGGTCTTTATCTAGGACGTGTAAAAGCTTAATAAGACGGCAGAATGAGAAAGTATGTGCGGGTTCCTGGCAGGAGTATAAGCCAGGACTCCCGGGGGGCGTCGTGGTGGAATGCTCGCGATCCCATGGCGCCCCCTTAACGGTAATGCGGGTGACGCCGCACATAGGGGCAGAATGCCGATTTAGGCGGCCATAAATCGATTTCTAAAAATGTAGCCTAGATAAGAAATAATCACTTCCCGATAAGGTTGAATAACCATAGAATGATAAACTACCCCCTCCCTAACCCTTACAGCAGTGCCTGAACTGCCATGCCAGTCGAAAGTTGATCGTCGCTCCCAGTGCACGCACATCTTATCGGCATTCGTAAAAACACGTTACATTTAAAAAATCGTGGTGTTTTTTTAGTGTCTATTTTGAAGAAAGTTGTGATGGATCCTAGTTCTACAGGTAAGAGAGTATTATAAAACATTAAATTTATGTGAATATTTTGAATATCTATTATTATTTCCCGAGGTAGAAATAAGTCTTCTAAAATTGTTGTAAAAAACCACGTTTTTGATTTATAAAAAGGTTTTTGTTATACATCATGGCACGTCCGGGCCATAATACGAGTAATTTCATAAAGTAGAGTAACTGTACTAGATAATTACATTAACTTTGGCTGCGATTTTTTGCGAATATGCGTTTTAGAGGCCATTAAATACCACGATGCAAAACCACTTGTTTTTTTTTTTTTTTTACTTTTGTGTTTAAAATAGTTTTGATTTCTTTTAGGATCGGAAGGAGTTGCAGAGGCAAGATTAGTGACCCGTAGGTTCCTATTTGAGAAAATGCAGCCACAAAATCTTGCAAATTTTGAATTGAAACTAAAATATCTTGAGACGTATATTTTATCGCAAGAAAACTATTGTGACGAACACAACAAGGATATAAAGCATAAATTGTCTTTTTTAAAGTCAGACTTTAAGAAGAAGTGGGTAGAGTCAAATAGGAAGAGCGATATTATCTTAAAAAAACACGATGCATGGTTACAAGGAACCTTCGAAATACCAAGGATAAAACGAGGATCATCAGGCCGACCAGCAAAGATATTCGATGAATCCAGTGAAAGGAGCAAACGAAAGAAAAACAGAAGTGTTAATAATGAGACCGCCAAAATTTATGTAGGACTATATTCCTGGCATCCGATGACGCCTAACAATGCACAAAATCCTATAACATGGGGCAACTGTAATGGAAGAAGCTCTCTTGCCTATTGGGTTATTACCGGAAGAAGCAGCCGAAGCGCGCAATAAGCACTTTAGGAAATATAGACAAGATTTTTATAATCTATGAATACACAATCTCACAAGTTTAATACGACATTCATAGGTCACTTACTTTCATATTTGCTTATATTAAAAAATTTCATAATTGTCTCGTAACGTAACTATAATTTTGTTTTCTTTGTCAGTTATAAAAATGACGAAAATATGTCGTATTTACACTTAACGATCATTAATATACCGTTAAACTATTGAAAATAAAAAAATAAAACACAACTAAGAACAGTGTTGTTTTTACTGACTTTTGACTGGATTATAGAAAAAAGCGGGCACCTACCGAGATAAGCTGTTTACTATTTTCAACTGTTTTAAGTAGGAGAATAATATTCTAAAGGTTAGAAAGCAGGATCGGTAACGGTTTTCTTATAATAAGATACTTATTCTTCAGTTTCATACAAAAAACACTGATATTATTTTTTTCTGCTTTAAATAAGCCTTATTTTGAAAAAATATATATAACATTTTTTATTCCTTACAACATTTTCAACCGAAAAGTATTTTTTAAATAGGTTTTAAAAAAAAAAGTGGATGTCCATTTTTTTGTCATTTCGATCCACTGTGCTACTGCCCTCTTGGAATTATAATTACAAACAAATCACGAGTTTGAGTACATAAATGCGATAAAATAATTTTGGCCGCCTAAATCGGCATTTTGCCCCTATGTGCGCCGGTGTGTTTTTAGTGGGTATGCTCCTCGGATGGCGGTGGGAGGAGAGAGTCCCACATAACCCCCAAATGGGCCTTCCCCGGGTCGGGGGTATGCATAAAGCATTTTCACATCGTCAAAAAAAAAAAAAAAAAAAAAAAAAAAAAAAAAAAAAAAAAAAAAAAAAAAAAAAAAAAAAAAAAAAAAAAAAGGTAGTATACAAATCTCAATGAGTGTGAAAAGAAATTTGTTGTCCTTGTCATAGTTCTTTTCGTTTTACTCGACTGCTGAAGGAAAGGAGGGTTACGCTTTTCGAGCGTATGTATGTATCTAAGACGACCGAATAGCCTGACTGAACCTAACTATGAAGCTATATAACGGGGCAGATATTTGTATGATGAATACGAATGTTTGCTCTCGAGTCATGGATGTTTAATATCTATTTAAGTATGTATTTATCTATATAAGTATGTTTATCCGTTGTCTAGTACCCATAGTACAGGCTTTGCCTAGTTTGGGACTAGATCAATTGGTGTGAATTGTCCCACTATATTTATATTTTATTTATTTATGTGTCTGTGTGTATGTCTTATTCTTTGGCACGCTCTGCAGCCTAAACCGTTTGATGGATTTCGACATATGAGGTGTCGTTGGATTCCTCTTAATCGTGGGAGTGACATAGGCTATAATATTAGCAAAAAAACAGTTAGGTTTTTTGAAAAATCTTTTAATTTTTTGGCGCTTCTTAGTTGATATGAGGTTGCAGCAAATAAACCATTACCCACCCAAATTAAGCAGGTTGTTTATGGTTAATCCTGCGGTCTTAACTACCTGACGGGTTAATTCGTCAGCGAAGCGAACATATCCGACATTAGCCAAAGGGTTAAGTCACTGATCGATCGAGCTTTCGTGCTGTAAGGGCAATTAAAATATATCGTGAGTCCAATCAAGGCCAACCATACCTATAAACGAACTTATCGTTAAGTATAATATGTGAGATTTGCCCGATCTGAGAAAAGATTAGGCAGGTTACATGCATGACTTTGTTGGGGAAACCATACTATGGGATCGTGATAGGTAAAGTTTGCGAGCAGGATAGTTGTAAAATTTATACATATTTTGGCTTAATTATATAGCAAACTTTTAAGTCATGGTTACCACCGCAGGCCGCGCCAGTGTGAGGCCTGAATCACACTGACGCGGCCTGCGGTTGCGGTGGCTGTCAATTGTAAATTTGACAGTAAATGTCAAGTTTACTATTGACAGCCACTGCAGGCCGCGTCAGTCTGTGAGAGGCTAGTTTCATTTCAGGGCATATTCATTATTTTTGTCCCCTTAAACGGACATTTAGCTAAGTAACAAAACCGACAGGTTAAACGTGACTTAAATATCACTACAGTTTACCTTAATCTGCCATTTTTAGGGTTCCGATACCTCAAAAGGAAAAAACGGAACCCTTATAGGATCACTCAGTTGTCTGTCTGTCCGTCTGCCACAGCCGATTTACTCCGAAACTACTGGACCGATTGAGTTGAAATTTGGTACACATATGTAAATTGGTGACCCAAAGATGGACGCGTAAAGCAAATTAATGAATTCTGAACAAGGGGCCACTTTTGGGGCGTAAACTAGAAAATTAAAAAAAAAAGTTTCGCAAACTGTATTGTGTGACATATCACATGAAAGGGGTTGTTGTAAGCATGTCAGATTTTTTTTTATAATTTTAGCATAAACAGATTTGAAGTAATTTAGGAAAAAATACGAAATTTGACCATCCCCCCCCCCCTTATCTCCGTAACTACTGGGATTAAAATTCTGAAAAAAATATGGAAAATGGTTCCTTGCCTAAAGATTGCAGGAAAATCTATAAGAAGTATGAGTATTCAAAAACACTTATGAAATTTTGATTATATACGGAACCCTCACCACGCGAGTTGAACTCGCACTTGTCTGGTTTTTTTTAAACTCCCCTTCAGCTTAATTTGGGCTGTATGTAAAACGAATGCGTTTTTATTTAAAATGTATTTTGTAAATAAAATTCTGACAAAAAAGTCTTTTTTGATGCAAGCTTTTCTTGCCGACTGTATCTTGACTTTTGCATAAACTAACTACCTACGCATTGAGAGGATTCTAATGGGCCCAAACACGACTGGTTTATGTTTGAGGAGTCCCTATGGCCTTCCGCCTTCATGATCAGGAGCCGTAGCATGGTTGGCCTTATCACGCGACAAGTGACAAGATAAGAGCGTCGTCTCGTTCTATCGAACGGTGTCAGCCAGTGACGCACGCTCTATCCTATCACCTATCGCGTGACAAGGCCAACCATGCTGCGGCTCCAGCCCAGCTTCAACGTTAAATATTGCTTTGTCATCTGACGTACAGAAGTGTACAAAATTTCAACTCAATTGCGATCCGGGAATTTGGTCAAATCAGCACACACGACCGTGAACTTAGTCAAAATATTACATGCATCCATTTGACGCCGAGAGAAACGCCGCTGCACGGTGCCTAAGTGAATAATCCGCTTTAAATAATGTAAAGCGAACCATGTTTAAAATATAATGAAAACTGATCACTCACATATGTCGCTCGACATTAAATACGTGGATGGTCTGTGCCGCCTATACTATCCGCAAAACCAAGTGGCGAGTCGGACAAAAAGTAACAATGAAACCTTTTTGTGGGTAATAATAGCATGATTCTAATATTTTACGTCGTGACTCGCCACTTAGATTTGCGGATAGTATAGTTGGAAAGCAGTTTTGACTACTACGCTTGGGCCAAGTGTGGACGAGACTTTAGCAAGTGACGTAGTAAGTGTTGTATGTATTGTTCAATAATGCTGAAGAAAACGAGGGTAGATTCTTGCCTTCTCGGTGACCCCGCCTGCGCCTGCGCAAACCAGCCGAGCGAGCAGGGCGCGGGCCCGCAGTGCTACACGCGCCGGCGTGTGCTCATGACTGAGAACCGCGAATCGGTTCGAAACATGTCGAGCGATATTCGACATTAAATACGTTTTCATTATATTTTAATATGTCTGATTCTCACGCGTCTTTTCTATATAAACCAATATCGTGTACAATAGTAGATTTCACTTTATATATATATATATAAATATATATTATACTTTTTATATATTATAATATATGAGAGTCTTGTCTGAGCAATCATAATGATATTAATTTATAAGTGGAAACTGTTTTGGCTTTTGTATTGTCTAAATTTAAGTATTCATGTGTGCTATTTGTAGCTGTTTGTTTCCCATGTTCAAAATAAATAAATAAATAAATAAATAAAATTGCGAAACATGTTTGTTATCCACATAGACTTAGTTACCTAAAACCCCGAAGTTTACGTTCACTTCCCTTCCCTGTCGTCGTGTTAGCCATTTTCGTGTGAAATTCTTTAATTTGATTTTAATGGCTGCCTCGTGCCGGCTCGCAATTGTCCGTCGCTTTGTTGCAGATTCTTTATTTAATTTTAAAGCTAGACTGAAAATAAGGCTGGCGGACGAGTAGGTACGCATACATATGTATAATTAGATTTTTTAACAGCCTATATTTGACAGCCGTCATTCCGGTACAATATGATGACATAAATTGGCTGATATCTATATGCGAGTCCTATGCCTCTTCACACGGTTTGGTTTATAATGGGAAGAAATCTGAGGTTATGATGTTCAAGGCTGGTAACAAGTGTCCTAAAAATGTGCCCTCTATCCGACTGGACGGAATAGTCCTCACAAGAGTTGATAGATTTAAATATCTGGGGCACATAGTCACTCATGACTTGAAGGACGATGAAGACATGGAGAAAGAGCGCAGGGCTTTGTGTGCGAGGGCAAATATGTTAGCCCGCAGGTTTGCGCGATGTTCAAAAGCAGTTAAAATAACGCTTTTTAATGCTTATTGTTCATCTTTTTACACAAGCAGCCTGTGGGTTCGCTATACCCAAGAATCGTACAACGCTCTTAAAGTACAGTACAACAACGCTTTCAGAATGTTGCTTGGGCTACCAAGGTTTTGCAGCACCTCCTCGATGTTTGCAGAGGCACACACCGATAGATTTGCAGCAATTATGCGCAAAAAGGCGGCGTCTTTGCTGATCAGGACGAGGAGAAGCCCAAACAGCATTCTGAAAATGATTGCTGATCATGTTTGTTGCCCCATATTGGCGCACATAATTAAGCAAGTAAAATCTAATTTAGTTTTTAAGTTCTAACATAGTTTTTAAGTTTCATTTTTTCCAGTGCATACTAACAAAAATTAGATCTTTGTTATCTTGAATAAATGAAGTTGAATTGAATTGAATAAATTGTACTGCTGCTGCAGCTGTCAAATATTTGATGTAATGGCATTTTCACTATAGTTTAGTAATGTAGCAACTAAGGCCGCGCCAGTCTGTGAGGGGCTTCAAGGCCTCTGGCTTTACCATGATGACAATAAGTGACACTGGCAGAAAAAAGTTGACTCACGCAAATATGTCCACAGATCTATACCACGCTTGCTCCAACAGCGAGGAATGCAACGACGGCCTAATCTGTGGCACTCCCAACGCCACGGACAAGTCGCCCCACCTCCGCATGCTGGGGCCCAAGGACACCATCTGCCTCTGCGACCTTGAGAGCGGCTTCAGAGAGAAGGACCACACTTGCAGCGGTACGTAGTTGGCCTCCCGCTAATGTTGTTTTTCTACGTGATCGCATCAGAAATGAGGCTATCCGCAGCAGAACTAAGATAACCAACCTATATCAAAAAAAAAAAAACTTTATTCAGGTAAAAATGAAATAATACACTCAAGAGCAAAAGTTTTGGGTACAGTTTGTACTGAAATTCTATACAAAGTGTACCCGAAACTTTTTCTCTTGAGTGTATTTATGCCTGTAACAGGAAATCCCATTTTTCTACAGTAGAAACAAGCATTCAATATCGAAGTAGACTTAAATAACATGCATAGCTTAGTTACGTTAATTATATAGCCCTCCGAATCGCTAAACTTAAGTGGCAGTGGGGCGGGGCACATTGCACGTGGAACCGATGGCCGTTGGGGCGGAAAGGTCGAGTGGCGACCACGTACCAGCGCAGCAGTATGCGCAGTGTGGGTAGACTGGTAAAGTTCACATCAACCGAAAGACGACCACTGCTGGACATAGGCCTCCCCGTAGTGCCACAATGACTGGTCCTGCGCCACTTGCATCCAGCGGACTCCCGCGACCTACAGGTCATCAGTCCGCACTGTGGGGCTCTACCCACACTGCGCCTCTGCCCCAACAGCTATCGCTTCTACGTGCAACGTGCCCCGCCCAGTGCCACTTAAGCTTAGCGATTCAGGGGCCTATATCAGTTACTTTGATTCTGCTGCGGAGAGCCTCATTTTTGCTGCAATCACGTGGAGCAACTTTCAGCATAGCCCACTCTTCATGGAAAGGGCTATGCCTGGTTGAGTTGGTATGCTCAACAAAGTCATGTCGCCAATCGTGCCAATTCACTAGGGAATGCAATAACCGGTCATATTTTATAACCGGTTAGGATCTCGGTTATGGTGGAAAAATAACCGGATACCGGTTATAACCGGTTACGGCTATGTAATGTTAAATTATCCCCTAATAACACCAGAAAATAACTACTAGACCATTCTGACAAATTGTGGCAACCCAAATACATGCTCTCATTTAAAAAATAAAAGCAAAAGTAGCGTAATTAGAGTTTCACTGTATAGAGACCCCTAGAGTCAAACCACAAAACACAGGCAAGAGCGCAACCACCACTAAAACTGTACTTATTTGTCAAAATCACAGAAATAATGTAAGAAACTTATTTTTTTTTTTTGATATTTAAGTAAGGAAAAGTATGACCGAAAAAAACCGTAACCGGTTATTAAAAATTCCAAAACCGGTTATTAGTTTTTGTCGAAATAATCGGTTATAACCGATTTCTTCGCTTTCGGTTAAAATCGGTTTGTATTCCCTACAATTCACACGAGTCCCAACTGTACTAAGTTTTATGTAGATTGACGGTTTAGTAGTAATACGTCATTAATGTCCAGATGCCGATATCCTGAAAACGTCACTGCTTGCCGTTGTCGTCGTCTCCTGTCTAAGAAAACTGCTGTCGAACTAAATAACAATAGAACAACACGAGTGTCTGCAATGTCGTTCATTTTCATTTATAATTAACTAATTTTATTTAGTTTATTAGTTATGGCGGTTTAGCAGTTTATAGACAGTACCAGAAGTGCATATCGGCTACTCATCACACTTTATTTTTATTCACCTAACAATTATACACGATGATTTTTTTATTCGTAACCAATTTGTCTATCTAATTCATTACTTGATACCGAACACGATTAATTCGTAGTTACCTAAAGCAAATAGTTCTGTTTTTTTCTGAATAAAATTTAATTAGGAATTTTAATTTTTAATGAATAATAGTTTTCACCCTAATGGTACCTAGTTTATAGTACATTGTTTAACGAGGGGCGTAAGTGGAATATTGCTAACGAGAGTCTATTAGAAGCCCGACGCTGAAGGCGGAGGGCTTTTGATGACTCGAGTTTGCAATATTCTTACGCCCGTGTTATACACAATGTTTTTCATCACATTTGCGAGGAAATAAATAACTACAAAAGACAGAAAAATGTAAGTTTCATACAGCCGCATCAATCAAAACTTGACAACTTCACTTCCAGATCAGTGCTAGTGGAGCGCGGAGCTTCAACCAATCACAGAGCAGTATTCTTGCGGGGCGGGGCCGGCTTGACCAACTAGATTTTTTTTTCAACCAATCACAGAGCAGCCAGATTTGCTTAAGCCAATTAGAGGGTTCTATATTTTAAAACTAAACTTAACAGCCCGTGGGAGGTAAAACTGCTATAACTGCTCTGTACGCTCGCAAGTAATAACGCCATTGACGAGCAAGTGTGATGAAAAATCTATAAAACTAAAACCTCCTTGAAATTATTAAATTAAGAGTAATAAACTGTCAATTGTCACCCGCATGACAAAGTAGATGTTATATAGAGTTTATTGACGTAAGACCTATCAAAAAACCCGCCAAAGCGCTGACATTTGACGCATATCTACTTAACTTTACATAATTTAGGATGAACATACATTCAGTGGATATTAGTGTTAACTTTATCATTAAATTTAATTAACTAAACAGCGATGTACCTAATTGCGTCATCCATTGGAATCTGTTTTGGCTGGTTATTAATATTTTTCGATTCCTGATCACGGATTAAAAATCACCGTGTATATTTAAATATATAAGAGGGGACCATCTTGCACAAATATTAACGACGTAACGACGGTATATTTAATAGATAGGTACCTAGTCATACTGGTAAAAGAAACCACCCAATTGGGTACTTTCCTGGGTGAAAAATATATAATTATATTTAGTCCGTCAGTTAGATTATCTAAAAATATTGGACAACTATTTTTTTGTTGGCTTTTTTCTTAAATAAAAAAAAAAAAAAAAAAAGATATAGCTTGTTAAAGTTCCGCGTTACGTCACATTATGCTAAAAAGTGTACCATAATGTGAAGTCACGCGGAACTTTAACAAGCTATATCTTCATCATTTTTTGTATAATTGACAAACAAAAAAATACGTGTCCAATGTTTTTTGATAAACTAACTGTCGGACTAAATATCATTTTTTAGGAAAGTAGCCAATTTCTGGCCATTGTCATCAAAATTAATTTCGTATTAAAAATTACTTACCGATACGGCATATAAATTGTTACCCAATGGTACCGTAGGGCGTAGACCTAGCAATGCACCGCAGAGAAGTTTCCAAAGTTGCGAAAATTCTAATAAGGAAAGTACTCAGAACTTAAATTTTATAAACACTGAAAACATGTCAAAAATTCTCTAGAAAAATAAATTACCAGCTGTTTAATTTGCCTGCTTAAAGTATAATAGATTATACATGTAATAAATGATACATCCATGAAAAATTCCCAGCAGAAAGTTTCTAAAGGAAACTTATTTTTAAATTCTCATGTAAGTTTGAGAAAATTTCTGAGAACTTACCATGTTATTTTGAGAATGCTCTGCAACTTGTACATTGCTACGTAGACCATCTAAAGTAATGACTTATAAAAACGTAAAAAAGTCAATATATACATCGTCCCGAAACTAGATGGTTTGAAGTAGATGGTTTTTTTCCGAAATACCAAACCGTTGGGTACCTTTTTGCTTCTCAAAGTGAAATAGTGAGATGAGTGGCTGTTGTGGTACCTACCTACTTAGTTAAGCCTGCATCACACCGGCGCGGCCAGCGGTGGCGGGCAATAGTAAATTTGACAGCTAATGACAAGTTTACAATTGTCCGCCGCCAGGCCGCGCCAGTCTATGAGACGCCTTACAGTGAATGATAAGGTTCGTCACTTTTGGATCTAACATCATCAAAATAAAGTCGAAAAGTGGCTAAACTTTTCCTTCCTCGACTATACAATAAACTATAAGCCCAGGTATATTATGATATTTTACGGTGTTACAATAATAGGTATAACTATTGTCTGGAAGAGACAGCTTTTTAGCAATAAGACCGCCTGTTATCTGCCGTTATGATTCATTTGATGTTTGTTGTTTGTATTGTAATATATACCCATTTTGTGAATTTTTAAGCCTAAACTTTAAATTGTATCCGTGCAAAATGGGTTTAATTGTGCTCAGAATTTTGCTCCAAACTAAATTGATTTGCTCATAACTGAGCATTAAAATTTATTTAAATTACAAGAATAATGTCACCAAGTGCACTATAGTAAGTACCTAGTAGTGTGATTTAAAGTAATAAATAAATAATTAATGTTTATGCCTGAATAATCCGTCCAATATCGTCCAATTAATAAATACATATTCAACAAAATGTAAATAGAGTATTACCAAACTATCACGAATTAAAAATAGTTAATGAGCTTATTATTTGTAATCAAGGTATCAATTAAAGTAATATCAGTGTTATGCACATAGAGTAATTAAATTAATTAAGAATTTAATGATGATTAACTATTAACAGAAATAAATAAAAACTGTAGCACGCTTTTTAGATACACCCTCTGCGTATCTATATTAACTTCGATATTCTTTTCCAGTCCAATATAGTTATGCTGAAAATAATATTTACCTACTCCAAACCTATTCAGTAATATAATATAGTTATATAAGGTATACTAGCTGTAATTTCAAACTTTAATGTAATGTAGATAGTGATAGCTACTGCATTTTTGGAAAGTAGATCAAGTTTAGATTTTTAAAAGTAATGTTTTATTTAAAGTTTTAATAAAGGCGATCTTAATGACAATTGAATGTTTTCTTTAACTACTTCCCTCTCAATTTAGGTAATCTCATGTTATGTTATTACCCGACTGCCGAAGGAAAGGGGGGTTATGTTTTTAGAGCGTATGTATGTACTCGTATGTATGTGTATATATATGTGTATTGTCATTTCGGTTTTTATATAATTTAATTTCTTTTTATGTCTTATTTCTGTCTTTTGTTTGTTACTGTAATGTATTAAATGTGTTACGTACCGTGTCCTCACTGGATGGACCCAACGGGAGACCAGCGCTGGCTGCAAAGCCAGCATCATGCTGAGTTGGGCCCATTTCGTGACATGGCACAGATTCTTTTTTTTTTCTTGTGTTTTTGTCTTGTAATATTGTACCTATGTTGTGTTGTGTTACGAATAAATGTTGTTTTGATTTGATTTATATGTCTTATTCTTTGGCACGCCCTGCAGCCTAAACCGTTTGACGGATTTCGACATATGAGGTGTCGTTGGATTCCTCTTACCTAATCGTGGGAGTGACATAGGCTATACTCGTATTATTTACAAAAAACCGGCCAAGTGCGTGTCGGACCACGCAAAACGAAGGGTTCCGTGCCTATTAAAAAGGTCGTATCGTCATAGAAATCTTACGGCACTTACGTCCTTTTCTTTGAGGAAGGCAGTTTTTCAGCAATATCTCGAAAACCTCTGAACCGATCTTGTTCAAAACAATTTTCGGTGAATGAAATTAATAAGCCCTATGTCCATGAATTTTTCCATATTTTTAAAATACACCGTTCAAAAATTAGAGGGGGGGGGACAGAATTTTAGTGACTTTCGGGGCGATTATCTCCGACCCTATTCACTTAATCAAAAAAAATGCTAAGAAACCTTATATTTATTTTGAAAGGCCTATCGATTGATGTGCCACACGGGGGGTCACAATGAAAAAAAAAAAATTGACTTTTAGTTTTATGTATGGAGTGCACCCTTAAAAAAATTTTTTTTTGACGTTTTAATTACAAAACTATGTAGCGGCTAACAAAATACACCTATCCTCAAAATTTTATTCAAATACACCTTATAGTTTTCGAGTAAAATGCCTGTGACATACGGACAGACGGACAGACGGACAGACGGACAGACGGACAGACGGACAGACGGACATGACGAAACTATAAGGGTTCCGTTTTTGCCATTTTGGCTACGGAACCCTAAAAAGCAGTTGGGTTTTTTGAATAATCTTTTAATTGCACTTGTTTAGAATACGTAGGACATAGAAGACCAAAGAGTTTCTAGTGTTGGGGCTGGTAGAGTTAGGCTGCGTGGAGTTAGGCTGCGTGGAGTAGCTGAGGGGGGATGCGTAAGTGCATTTCCACTCCGTCAAAAAAAAAAAAAAAAAAGGCTGCGTGGAGTAGAAGGCTTAGCGCTTCTTGCGATCTTGGTCATAACTTCGTTAACTGAAAGCGACATGAGCTAGGAAGTCTTGGAACTTACTATACATGAAACATTTTTGATGGGATAATATTTACATAAATAACCACTTAGAAAAGTTGAAAGACCCCCCCGACTTTGGCATTTAAAAGTTCAATAACTCAAAACCGGCTGAACCGATTTTGTTGAAACGTAGCTAAGAACCATCTCGATCATGTCAGCCTAAGGTTAAAAAAAACCGCATTCAAATCGGTCCATTCGTTTAGGAGCTACGATGCCACAGACAGACACACAGACACGTCAAACTTATAACACCCCTCTTTTTGCGTCGGAATTCAAAAATGAAAATTTAAAAACCGGCCAAGTGCGTGTCGGACCACGCAAAACGAAGGGTTCCGTGCCTATTAAAAAGGTCGTATCGTCACAGAAATTTTACGGCACTTACGTCCTTTTCTTTGAGGAAGGCAGTTTTTAAGCAATATCTCGAAAACCTCTGAACCGACCTTGTTCAAAACAATTTTCGGTGAATGAAATTAATAAGCCCTATGTCCATGAATTTTTCCATATTTTTAAAATACACCGTTCAAAAATTAGAGGGGGGGGGACAGAATTTTAGTGACTTTCGGGGCGATTATCTCCGACCCTATTCACTTAATCAAAAAAAATGCTAAGAAACCTTATATTTATTTTGAAAGGCCTATCGATTGATGTGCCACACGGGGGGTCACAATGAAAAAAATTTTTTTGACTTTTAGTTTTATGTATGGAGTGCACCCCTAAAAAAATTTTTTTTTGTCATTTTAATTACAAAACTATGTAGCGGCTAACAAAATACACCTATCCTCAAAATTTTATTCAAATACACCTTATAGTTTTCGAGTAAAATGCCTGTGACATACGGACAGACGGACAGACGGACAGACGGACAGACGGACATGACGAAACTATAAGGGTTCCGTTTTTGCCATTTTGGCTACGGAACCCTAAAATAGAAGGTAGGTACAGTAGCCTAGTGGTTCAAGCATGCGGCTGCCAAACAACGGTCGGTTCGAATCCTGGCTCGTATCAAATGAAGTTCGAACTTCATTTGATATTTATAGTTAGCTTTTCGGTGAAGGAAAAACATCTCAAGGAAACCTGCATACATCTGCGAAGAAATTCAAAGGTGTAAGTGTAGTTCCCAACCCGTACTGGGCCAGCATGGGGACTACCACGTTCCCTCTCATCCACGAGAGGAGGACTGTGCCTAGCAGTGGGACGCTGATTTGTTAAATTATTATTATAAATTAATATTTAAATAATCATATTTATTTACAAATGTATCCGAAGTCAGTGCCATCTAGTGAAAAATGAACAATAACGCTAGTCAGGTGTTTGCTACTCACCCACAGATGTCGCTTAAAACGATGCATCTACTGGCCACAAGATGGCGCTTTTACCTAATTAAGTATTATTGACCATTACCGTTAAAATATCACTAAAATAATTATTATTTTAGTGATTCTCATGATTAATAAATATAGCTAAAATATTATTGCAGCAATTTGCCGTTACTAGTAAAATCGAAAATAAATTCCTTTCATTTCAATGGCAACTGCATCTACCTGTCAATTCCGTCATTGTCAATGTCAAAATCACATTGTAGCGTGTTAGTACGCAGTAATTTCTACTTATTATCCAAAAAACAAAATGTCTAAAGATCCACTCGACGAGCTACAACAATTCCTGAAACCTGAATCCAGGATAGACCTAAAACACATCGCCTTAGACCATTTAGTTGGTTTGTCAGGCGGCGCTGAAGGTATTAACACCTTGCTCAAAAACGAACAGGTGATCGCCAGTATCATCGAATTAACGAGTGATAGAGTGGATGAAGTCGCTAAAAATGCCCTTTTAGCGCTAGTTAACATCACAGCGAACGCTAAAGGCGCTTCAGAGATCCTGAAATACCGTCCCAGCTCATGTAAAAACATACTAGAGTTACTTATAGGTTATGTTCTCGATCCTCACAAAAAGGAGGCTGATGCCGCTTGCATGATACTTTCAAACATAACAAGGCTTGAAGATGAGCTCGAAGTGTGTTTAGACACATTAATCCCAAAACTAAACGATATTTTAAATGTCTACGTCAATATTGATTTCAATAAAACTGGTTCCAAGTTGCATTATTTGGCAGCCATGTTTAGCAACTTGAGCTGCAGCAGTAGAATCCGCAAATGGCTGACAGAAGAAAACCCACACGTACCATTGATTAAAATCCTACCGTTCTGCAACTATGAGCAGTCTAATATCCGGCGTGGAGGAGCTATTGGAACAATAAGAAACTTGTCATTCGACATTGAGTATCATGACATATTACTGAACCCGGACTTGGACATACTTACATACCTGCTAAACCCTATAATGGGGAACGAAGACTACCCGGACGATGAAATGGATGTACTGCCAATAGCGTTACAATACTTACCAAAAGAGAAACGCAGAGAAATAGATGAGGATATCCGGAAAATGATTCTGGAGACCCTGAACAAGCTATGTAGTAAACGGAATTGTAGAGAGATACTGAGGGACAACGGAGTATATTACGTGCTACGGGAGTACCACAAATGGGAGAAGGACCCCAAGGTACTGCTAGCATGTGAAAATGTAGTAGATATACTTATACAGAAGGAATCCGAAGTAGGTGCTGAAGATTTGTCAGCTGTAAGCGTGCCGGAAGATTACAAGGAAAAGTTTGAAAAAATGGATGAAGATTATATCAAAAGCGCATGATTTTTAGGTTAAGTTACAAATAAATGCATTTATTTATCATTTTAATCCTGTTGTTTGACTCTACCCTTGAAAGTGTCTTTAGTAGTCTGCTATACTATCTTGTTGGACAAGGCACCTAAAAATATCTGATATGTCCGTAGAAGGACCCTGGGAGTCTGATACAGATACTCATCCTTGCGCGCGGCTGCATGCATTAAGCTGCGTACGAATTTGAGCGGCTCAGCCTGAGGCATGCTCGCCCCGCGCGGCTAGCTGCTCGCGCGCCAAATAGTTCCACATAAACATGCGCGGGTGAGGCAGCCTACTCGCGGCAAGCCGACATTCAAAATGGCGTCGACACCACAGAGTACTTTTCTATTGGTCGACACAATGACAGCTGATTGATTTCGGGACCCACAACACCTTTTGATTTTCATGTATTTGTATCAATAATTGTTCCAAATTTACTAACAAACTATTACACACGCACGGCTCAGCCACTTGCTCAAATTGGTACGCGTTTTGCGCACAAACATGTTCGATCTTGTCGCTCTGCCCGCGGCACGCTCAGATACACGTCCAAGTTACGCGAGGCAGACACACTGAGGCGCCTTTGAGCACGGTCAAAAGACCGCCATTGGCCGGCTCGCCTATTTTGCTCAAATTCGGCCGCGCGCTGCGTACGAATTTGAGCAAAATAGGCGAGCCGTGCGTGCCTCAACCCGAGGCTGCTCTAATTCGTACGCACCTTTACGGAAGTGGTGTGTAAGTGAGTAACTTAAAACATTTGCAAAACCAGCAAGTTAGAAGGACTTACCATACTTTTTATTCGAGGTGTCATCCCCCTAAGGGATGAAAACAGACAGATGATTTGTATGTGTCTAATGAATCCAATATGAGCACAATAGTCAATGTTTAGTAAGACAACAAGGGCAAGAGATGAAAACTATTTCCCTTGTTCATTATCACAAACTGAAATGTCAATGTGGCATAAAGAAAAAGTAATTTAACCACAGAATAAGGAATCTAAAGGTTTTAACTAAAATAGGTTTGATTAATAATGGCAAATAACTTTTGTGTACTGCTTACTCTTAGGCCGCCTTTACACCCGTAGTTCAGTACAAATATTACTCACAACGACTTCGTGAGCAGTAATTGTACTGAACTTCCGTAAGAAAAGAACTCACAAGTGTATGGCCGTCTTTCCAAATATTTAATACTGTGACTGCATAGGATACGTTATTAATTTTCAAATAAAAATACACTGTCCACACTTCAGTTGCAATTTATTTACAACTAACATTCAGATGAGGAACATTAAGGTTTTCACATTGTTTAAACACAATTACAGATAGACATTGTCTTGTGTATTGAGCAACATTAATATCTGGACAAGGAAACCAAAAAAAAAACCGTATTTACTAATTATAAATAGTGTAATAATCGTTCCCATAGGTCAGGTGAAATTCAACCTTAGCTACCAATATTCTAAGCAATTTCTTTCTAATACAAAGGCTTTGAGATTCTTTGGAATTAAGAAAATATAATATAAGTATTACAAAATCTCAGTTGCTAAAAATAGTAATAAATTTTATATACCATCATTAAAAAAAATGGTAACCAAAAAGGAATGTGAAAAGTCAGTCTTAATTGAGTTGGAACATTTTACGATGAATCCAAATTAAGTTACAATTAAAAAACAAAAATGAACATAACCGCCAATTCCAAGTACTATTTAACACAAAAACTCTTTCCTATATTTTTTTAATATAAATCTCCACTTATAATTATAGTTTATGAAATAATAAAAATAGTCGAGTCACTTATCGTTGTGATAAAATGTCAACTATGCTACGCCCGCTGGATACTTAATTGTCGTCACAATACTGACATTGAGTTAATTTTTGTTTTTTTAACATACAACTCGCGCTAATTGAGTACACAATTTTTATTAACGCCCAGTTATATGATCGTAGCATAGCAGTGAATGAGTTAACGCAGTTAACATTCAACTACAAAAAGACGTATCAATTTTTCGTTATTACAACGGAACATGGTGAAAAAATGGATAAATCTTTTTGTAATTGACAGTACAATGAACTTAATAAAACTATGTAACTAAACTTAAATTGAAATAATACTCAACACGGTAGACAGCTGCCTTTAAACTAAATAGGTGATGAACTATCACATCCACACTTTTTAACAAAAAATATTGAGCTCTAAAGAAATTACGATTACCATAAACCGGGGCTATTTTAGGGAAAAATGGGGCTACTTTGATCATTTAGAGTGTAGTATAAAAGCAGAACTATTTGAAATTAAGAAGATTTAATCGAGTATACAGACACATACGATGATTTCGGAGAAAAACCTATTTGATCAAAGTCGCCCCCCACATCAAGGTAACCCCGTATTTATAATGTTTTACTAGAAGATTTATTGAAAAAGGCATTTTGAATCACACAAATATGTCTTAAAAAAATATAAAGGGAAATTACATACTTTAGTATGCATAATAAAATATCACCACTTGACATGACATCGAATAGTAACAGAAAATATACAGATTTATGTATAATCGACATCAAAGAAATAAACATTTTTCGCCTTACTGGAGTCAGGTTAAGTCGGGCTCTCCAATATCTATACAACCTTTCAAAAATATCTATACACAATCTTTATAAGACATATAATAGCGACAACAGGATACTGAAGGCCATCGCTGATAGAACAGACTGTTCCATCCTGTGTCACTGGGTTAGCATTATTAATTAAGATACCTTGACATTTTCACATCTGTACCTAAAGCTCTGTTGACATGAAATCAATAATTTTTATAAAGATTAACTCTTTGTTATTATGTTCCCCAAATAAATAAATAATTTAAGGTAAAATGTATGTTAATAGTTTTAAAAAAAATGTGTAGTATATTTCCAAATGATTTATTTAATTACTAGTAAGCTATTTAATGTACTTATTAATGGAACGCATGCTGCAGTGCCCTGCAGGGTTTCACGGCAGAACATTTATATCATTACCAACTGTATACTGTACCCGTGAGAAGCAATAAAGATTACTGATAAATAAAAGTACCTAGTATCAAAGGTTTTAAATAGTTTTAAATAATTTTAATGTAATGTTTTATGGAATGCAATAATGTTCTGAAATAAAGATTATTTTTATTTATTGTTCCTAACATAATGAAATGAAATGAAAATGAAAAGGCAAAACATAAGACGATGTGTAAATATTTTTGAAAGGTTGTCTGCATAGATATTGGAAATCTTGACTGTACAAAAGTGTAAATATATATTTTACGTCGACTGTAGGCCCAGTGGACCGTTTTAAGATACAAGTTACAATAGTACAAGTGTAAACTCTGGGAACACTGAAGTGCCTGTTTAGACTTGTAAAATTGTAACATAGTGAAACGGGACAGTTACACGACCCAGGACAGGACCCAGGAGTCGACTGACGGAAACCAAGCCCGTGTCCACCTATAACCTATAGGGAGTGATGCGCAACCTTGGCCAGGCACGCTATTGGTGGATTTTTTCCTCGCATAGCTATGGTGTATACTCACCCTTAAGGCCCCACACAGTGGGCCATCATGGCGCAGGACAGGGACGCAGTTATGCGTTGGAATGCGATGGAAGTCTTTCTCCGTCTAACGCATAGTTGCGTCCTGTATGATGGGCCACGATGACCCAATTTGGAGCAGCCTTTATAACAACTCTCTGGTTCCTTACTCTGAAGCTGAAGGCATAGGCTTATAATTCTTAATGCCTTCCATGCGCGCCTGTCTTCGCTCGGAGGGCGTAGCACCCTTGATCTTCGTGATGATATGGGGCCCTTTCTTCGTCATGTCCGGCACATAGGACGTGATGACTTCCTGGATAGAAAAAAAATTAAGAATTAATCGGCGTCCTGTCACTTGACCTTGCTAACTTTTGCCCTAATGTTTCTCTAGACGACCTAATGCATCTTTCTTCGAAACACGTCAACTTTAGGTGTTGCAGTTATGACGTCACGATAATGGCGGCTGCCTTTTTGGCGCGAATATATAACGTTCAAATTTCAACTATTATTTATTTGCATAAAGCGATATTATTTTGATGAATTAAAAATACCAGAGGGCCTACCGCGAAACGATATTCGTTTTCGTTCGTGTATCTCCGTCTCTGTCGCACTTGCTAGTTCGAGCGACAAAGAGGGAGATACACGAACGAAAACGAATATCGTTTCTTGGTAGGCCCTCAGTTGACTATAGAATCTATACGAAAACTTAAATATATTTAAAGAAATTGTACAATAGCCTATTATGACGCTAATATGATGTTAGGGGGGGTCTTAGCCTTGTAATGGTTACGCAAATAATTTTTAATATTCTCATCATGTTAAATACCAAATTTTCGTACGCCACACGGCACATCACAGCTGAACTGAATATCACTTAGGTATAACTGTCACCTATTTTACCTATGTTTGACGAAATAATTTGTAATTGATATTCAGTTCACCTCCCGTTTGGCCCCGTGTCCGAGTGTTGTACTCACGTCCTGCCAGTTCCCGTCGGACTGCACTACAGGTACCTACAGCCGGCAGCGCGCGCAGTGATACTCAGCCCACATCCCATCTTGCCCCCTGTCTGTGTGTTGTACTCACGTCCTCCCAGTTCTCGTCGGACTGCACTACAGGTACAGCCGGCAGCGCGCGCAGTGATACTCAGTCCACATCCCGTCTTGCCCCCTGTCTGTGTGTTGTACTCACGTCCTGCCAGTTCCCGTCGGACTGCACTACAAGTACAGCCGGCAGCGCACGCAGTGATACTCAGTCCACATCCCGTCTTGCCCCCTGTCTGTGTGTTGTACTCACGTCCTCCCAGTTCTCGTCGGACTGCACTACAGGTACAGCCGGCAGCGCGCGCAGTGATACTCAGTCCACATCCCGTCTTGCCCCCTGTCTGTGTGTTGTACTCACGTCCTCCCAGTTCTCGTCGGACTGCACTACAGGTACAGCCGGCAGCGCGCGCAGTGATACTCAGTCCACATCCCGTCTTGCCCCCTGTCTGTGTGTTGTACTCACGTCCTCCCAGTTCTCGTCGGACTGCACTACAGGTACAGCCGGCAGCACGCGCAGTGATACTCAGTCCACATCCCGTCTTGCCCCCTGTCTGTGTGTTGTACTCACGTCCTCCCAGTTCTCGTCGGACTGCACTACAGGTACAGCCGGCAGCACGCGCAGTGATACTCAGTCCACATCCCGTCTTGCCCCCTGTCTGTGTGTTGTACTCACGTCCTCCCAGTTCTCGTCGGACTGCACTACAGGTACAGCCGGCAGCGCGCGCAGTGATACTCAGTCCACATCCCGTCTTGCCCCCTGTCTGTGTGTTGTACTCACGTCCTCCCAGTTCTCGTCGGACTGCACTACAGGTACAGCCGGCAGCACGCGCAGTGATACTCAGTCCACATCCCGTCTTGCCCCCTGTCTGTGTGTTGTACTCACGTCCTCCCAGTTCTCGTCGGACTGCACTACAGGTACAGCCGGCAGCACGCGCAGTGATACTCAGTCCACATCCCGTCTTGCCCCCTGTCTGTGTGTTGTACTCACGTCCTCCCAGTTCTCGTCGGACTGCACTACAGGTACAGCCGGCAGCACGCGCAGTGATACTCAGTCCACATCCCGTCTTGCCCCCTGTCTGTGTGTTGTACTCACGTCCTCCCAGTTCTCGTCGGACTGCACTACAGGTACAGCCGGCAGCACGCGCAGTGATACTCAGTCCACATCCCGTCTTGCCCCCTGTCTGTGTGTTGTACTCACGTCCTCCCAGTTCTCGTCGGACTGCACTACAGGTACAGCCGGCAGCACGCGCAGTGATACTCAGTCCACATCCCGTCTTGCCCCCTGTCTGTGTGTTGTACTCACGTCCTCCCAGTTCTCGTCGGACTGCACTACAGGTACAGCCGGCAGCACGCGCAGTGATACTCAGTCCACATCCCGTCTTGCCCCCTGTCTGTGTGTTGTACTCACGTCCTCCCAGTTCTCGTCGGACTGCACTACAGGTACAGCCGGCAGCACGCGCAGTGATACTCAGTCCACATCCCGTCTTGCCCCCTGTCTGTGTGTTGTACTCACGTCCTCCCAGTTCTCGTCGGACTGCACTACAGGTACAGCCGGCAGCACGCGCAGTGATACTCAGTCCACATCCCGTCTTGCCCCCTGTCTGTGTGTTGTACTCACGTCCTCCCAGTTCTCGTCGGACTGCACTACAGGTACAGCCGGCAGCACGCGCAGTGATACTCAGTCCACATCCCATCTTGCCCCCTGTCTGTGTGTTGTACTCACGTCCTCCCAGTTCTCGTCGGACTGCACTACAGGTACAGCCGGCAGCACGCGCAGTGATACTCAGTCCACATCCCGTCTTGCCCCCTGTCTGTGTGTTGTACTCACGTCCTCCCAGTTCTCGTCGGACTGCACTACAGGTACAGCCGGCAGCACGCGCAGTGATACTCAGTCCACATCCCGTCTTGCCCCCTGTCTGTGTGTTGTACTCACGTCCTCCCAGTTCTCGTCGGACTGCACTACAGGTACAGCCGGCAGCACGCGCAGTGATACTCAGTCCACATCCCGTCTTGCCCCCTGTCTGTGTGTTGTACTCACGTCCTCCCAGTTCTCGTCGGACTGCACTACAGGTACAGCCGGCAGCACGCGCAGTGATACTCAGTCCACATCCCGTCTTGCCCCCTGTCTGTGTACACTCACGTCCTCCCAGTTCTCGTCGGACTGCACTACAGGTACAGCCGGCAGCGCGCGCAGTGATACTCAGCCCACATCCCATCTTGCCCCCTGTCTGTGTGTTGTACTCACGTCCTGCCAGTTCCCGTCGGACTGCACTACAAGTACAGCCGGCAGCGCGCGCAGTGATACTCAGCCCACATCCCATCTTGCCCCCTGTCTGTGTGTTGTACTCACGTCCTCCCAGTTCTCGTCGGACTGCACTACAGGTACAGCCGGCAGCACGCGCAGTGATACGCAGTACATATCCCATCTTGCCCCCTGTCTGTGTGTTGTACTCACGTCCTGCCAGTTCCCGTCGGACTGCACTACAAGTACAGCCGGCAGCGCGCGCAGTGATACTCAGCCCACATCCCATCTTGCCCCCTGTCTGTGTGTTGTACTCACGTCCTGCTAGTTCTCGTCGGACTGCACTACAGGTACAGCCGGCAGCACGCGCAGTGATACGCAGTACATATCCCATCTTGCCCCCTGTCTGTGTGTTGTACTCACGTCCTGCCAGTTCCCGTCGGACTGCACTACAAGTACAGCCGGCAGCGCGCGCAGTGATACTCAGCCCACATCCCATCTTGCCCCCTGTCTGTGTGTTGTACTCACGTCCTGCCAGTTCCCGTCGGACTGCACTACAAGTACAGCCGGCAGCGCGCGCAGTGATACTCAGCCCACATCCCATCTTGCCCCCTGTCTGTGTGTTGTACTCACGTCCTGCTAGTTCTCGTCGGACTGCACTACAAGTACAGCCGGCAGCGCGCGCAGTGATACTCAGCCCACATCCCGTCTTGCCCCCTGTCTGTGTGTTGTACTCACGTTCTCCCAGTTCTCGTCCGTGTGTATGACAGGGACGGCCGGCAGCGCGCGCGGGGCTACTTCGTCTTCAACCAGGTATTTCTGTGTGTCGAACATGAAGCGCTTCGGGCATGTTGACACGTGGAACTGAAAACCAAGATTAACTCAATCATAGCTTACTAAGTACTCGCTAAAACACAGGCGAATCGGCGGGATAAAATATTGCCTATGTCTGTCTTTTTAGGGTTCCGTACCTCAAAGGGAAAAAACGGAACCCTTATAGGATCACTCGTGCGTCTGTCTGTCCGTCTGTCACAGCCGATTTGCTCCGAAACTTCTTGACCGATTGAGTTGAAATTTGGTACACATATGTAAATTGGTGACCCAAAGAGGGTGATATAATTGAATAGGTCGAGCTGGCGGTAACCCTAGCTGCGCGTTGCATGCGACAGAAAGAAATGGCCACATTTAGGCACGTTTGGCGTACCTAAACAGGGAATTTGTTAACAGAGAACCTTCTGTACGTAGTACTATTACTTATTCTGCGCTATGGGTG
Organism: Epinotia nisella; assembly: GCA_932294315.1. NCBI lineage: Eukaryota > Metazoa > Arthropoda > Insecta > Lepidoptera > Tortricidae > Epinotia > Epinotia nisella. The sequence goes on along the minus strand of OW028698.1, from coordinate 8,216,775 downwards.
AGGTTATAGGAACACTTACATCAAGTTCAGCATCATTGATCACGTGAGTGCTATCGAACGGGCAGGACACTTTGGAACAGTCCGGGTGCTGCTTGCGGCACTTTTGGAGGTGGACGTGCATGCGGTAGTGCTCCACCTGGTGGGCCCTGTTATAGGGGCAGGTCATCATCTGATGGGGTCTAGGGTTTATTACCGTGCTGGAAAGACATGGGCAACACAATTTATTTCAACTTTATTGCACAAAACAAAATAATGTAGCAGTCTACATTATTTTGTTTTGTCATCAGTATGACCTGGTAAAGGTTGTAGAAATTAGTTGGATGCAGGTGGTGCAAGTAACATTGTGGCACTCTTTGGGGAAGGCTTATGTCCAGCAGTGGACTTCTTTCAGCTGATAAAATCCAAGTCTCAGAAACAAATATTCATGCTCATCAGTCATCACAGAAATATTTGCCCTTACCGGGACTCAACCCAGGCCTGTCAGCTTCATAGGTAGACACGTCTTGTTCATTAAAATAGTAGGTGAACATTTTCTTAATAGCCGTGTCTACACCGGACGCATGCCTCGCTCAAGCGTGCGCGCTCAGTGCTGATGTGCCTCGGCGAGGCATGCGGACTGGCATGCGTCCGGACACGGCTTTTGTTATTCTGTCCCAGTAAACCTGAACATAGTAGACTACTGACACAAATTTCGAAAATTACCCTTTAAATACAAACTTCACCTTTATTTATTCAGCTTGCTTAAACTATATTTTTTTTGCATAATATAGGTAGGTAAAGGTAAACATATTAAGTAACTAATCATATGTTGTTTAACGATACAAGTGTAGGTATTACATTAAGTTAAAGTAAGCCACCTTCCGTACTAGTTTTAACTGTATTACGGCAAGGTACCCTCCTTCTCCCCATGATCAGCCGTGTAGTTACAGATCGTTGTACGTAATAGCAGTTATAATAGTTTACAGTGTATATATATAAGTATTTGAATTTTTATAACATTAGCATAGATACAGGCTACAAGTATTCCTACATATTTGCTTTCATCATTCGTTTGTCCTTATCCCATTTACTTGGGGTCGGCGCAGCATGTTTTTTTCTTCCATACCTCTCTATCGCCTGTCAGCTCATCACACACTTCCTTCCTATTCATATCGTCTCTCACGCAGTCCATCCACCTTTTCCTTGGTCTACCTCTTCTCTTGCAACCCTCAACATTCATACTTAATGCCCTTCTAGCAACATTACTATCATCCCTCCGCATAACATCCTACATATTTGCTTTACTATTTTGAAATATGGTTAACCGAACTTCAGTTATTAAATAAACATACCGAAACAAGTACTTTTTTATGTGTAGGCACATCTACATTTCAGTTATTAACCTGTGACCTGGTTGTGACGACCGGTTAGCCTAGTGGGTAGTAATGCTGCCTACAACGCTGAAGGTCCCGGGGTCGAATCCCGGTAAGGGCAAATATTTGTGTGATGAGCATGAACATTTGTTCCTGAGTCTTGAATGTATTTTCTATGTATTTAAGTATTTGTATCTATTAAATACATACATAACACAAGCCTTATTGAGCTTACTATGGGACTAAATCGATTTGTGTAAGATTGTCCTCTAATATTTATTTTAATTTATTTATTACTATTATAAAAGAGAAATAGCAGCCTCGAGGGCCTTTGCCAGTCAGTAAGCGTATAAATTAACTATAAAATATAGAACTAAACCATTTATAAAAACAAAGCTCGAGGTGTAGGAAAGGGGACGCAGGACTTCGAAATATTTTCATCGATGGGTCATCATTATGACACATATGGTTCTATCGTTTAAAATACGCAAAAATAAGCATATTTTATTTGAAAAAGAAATCTCTAAAATCAAGAATGGCTGAGATATTGAAGTTCAAAGGTCAGTAATTTTAAATGGTTCTGAGACTTAAGGGTCGGAACGTTGGGAGCAGTCGGACTCCAACTTAGCTCCGGCGCTGCGGGAAGAGCAGCCCTTCCGCCTTCGCGTGCCAAAGCACGGTCGCCCGTGCTCCGCTCCGCTTTGCACGGCTCCCGTGCTTTGTCACAGCAGAGGGCTGCTCTCCTGTGACAAAGCACTCAGCGCCGCCGGCTTTTTTTTATATACACTCTAGGGGTAGGGTAGACAAGACCACGTGGATAGTGGGATGCTACGATTCGTAGTATTAGACATTTACAATTTTGAGGTCCAATATCTTGCCCATAATGACATCCCAAGTCCTGCGTCCCCTTTGCTGCACCCAAAAACTTGAACTTACGAATACATGGTGGCAAACAAAATCCAAATGAAACTCAGTATGTATATTGTAGTCTTTGATGAAACTGTTGAACTGAAACTTGAAACTGACAACCACAGACTAGTGGTTATATTCTCTTTGCCACAGACTAATAAGAGATACTTCGTATCACGTATCTGACAACACAGATTACTAATATGTAGCAAGCTACAGATGGGATAGTGAGGTTTCTATAGTTCCTGTTGTCACCGCTTTGGCGCTGTTAAGTTTTATAGTCTGTGGAAAAGCGTATATGACAGTTCTAGGGCTGTCAAGAATCAAAACGAGCTTTATACCGATATCGATATTATCTAGTGATGTGACTACGATAAAAAGGGCTCGTCTTCCTAGATAAGGTAATATAAATTGTGTAATTATCTGGGAAAAGGGTCCATAGTGCGCGTTACTAAAGACCCTTTTCCGAGTAAAAAGGAAAGAAAACAACAGAGTTAGTAAAATATTTATTCATTACAGTTTGTATTAACCTATGTATTTTATATTTTTTATGAGCTAATTTTTGGTCAGCCCGAGTAAATACGGGCTTGTCGGAACAAGAAATGGCATCCACATTCCACAAACATCTCAAATTATCACTTTTGGGCATGCAGAAAAGTTTCTGTGTCTGTTTTCGTCTGCGTTTGTCTGGCCCTCTGGTGGCAGAAAACAGAAAAATATGACTAGCTGTTTTTATCGTAGTCACATCACTAGAGAATATCGATATCGGTATAAAACTCGTTTTCGTTCTTGATAGCCCTAGAACTGTCATATACGCTCCTCCACAGATTATGAAACTTAACAGCGCCAAAGCGGTGACAACAGCAACTAAAGAAACCTCACTACCCCATCTGTAGCTAGCTACATATTAGTAATCTGTGAAAAGACTGCTGCATTGTCAAAATGTCAAAACATTGCTTGTTTTCGGATTGAGTTTCGGGTTTCTTATTTCGCCATCTTAGCGAGAGTATCTGCAGGGCAAAGGTGCTCGAGGCTGCCATTTCTCCTTTATAATATAATATTTAGTTTCGGATTTTCACTTGGTTGTGTAGAATTTATATAAGAAAGATGGACGAAGCAAACAATACGGAAGATTTTTTACAAGATCCTGTGCAGTTTTCAAAAGGGATAAACCTAAAGTAAATAGTATTTTCACTTATTAATTCATGAGACGTACGGTCATGTATTCCGCGTCCACTGATCTTTCTTTCTATATATATGCGTGGGTTAAAAATGTGTGTGTGGACGCGGATAATTGGGCCGTACATTAACTGCAGCCACATATTATAATATTTGATATAAAATGAATAAGAAAGTAATAATAATTATGTGGCCTGGCTCCATAAAAACACTACTTAAGCCCGTCACAGACTAAGCTATAATATGCTGTAAGATACTGAAACATGTATTTATAGCAAGGCATCATATGATATATTTTGCATACTGGTTGACAGACTCGACACACTCAGCTATAATATATATTTTGGTATATTAAAGAATACCGAGCCATAAATATATCATCATTCGCTTGTACTTATCCCATTTACTTTGGGTCGCTGCAGCATGTTTTTTTCTTCCATACCTCTCTATCGCCCGTCAACTCATCACACACTTCCTTGCTATTCATATCGTCTCTCTCTTTATCAAAAATAATTGTCGCAGCTGAAAAATCTGAAACTTTTTTCTGGTGCTAAGGAAGGTTATTCCTATCACCAAAAAAATTATCAGGCATTTCTAAAATTTTCATCCATTCCCCATTGCTCGGACAGCAACAAGTTTAACGATGGCAAAAAAATAGTGTGTGGTGCTTTTGCGTCGGGGGTTAAAAAGAGGGGTGTTATAAGTGTGACGTGTCTGTGTATCTGTGTGTCTGTCTGTGGCATCGTAGCTCCTAAACGAACTACTATAGGCCTCATAAGAAGGCTCAAAGTCACCCAAAGGGCAATGGAGAGGGCTATGTTGGGAGTTTCTCTGTTGTTATGTAATGGGTAATCTCCTGCCTGAACCATTTATACAATTTCGAAAATTCTTTCATATGTGTATAGAATGGACTTTCTGGATGGACAAAGGGTATGTACCCCGCGGGTATGACTGCGTTATTTGCAATAAAATAAAGCAGGTACTAAAATATATATCCTACTAATATTATAAATGCAAAAGTTTTGGTTACTAAATCCCTTTGTCTCTGTGTGTCTTTTGTGTAGTGAATAAATGTCTTCTTTCTTTCTTTAGGTAAATCACGCTTATAGGACTCAACCGATTTGGATTGAATTTTTCACGGATATAGTTTATTAGTCCAGGCAATGAACTGACAACTTGTATGGAAAAAATGTCAAATTTGGAAATAATTTATAATAGCTAATTTTTTTAATGTAAGTAATACTATCAATTAAATAGTTACCTAGAGGCAAAATCCAACAAAAAATCAGACATCAAAAAAATCAATATTTAATTAGCTCCTAAAAAGTCCGGATAAATATATATATTTTTTTATCTTTATTTAGGTTCATTTACATTTGCTTTAAAATATTCAATATAAATAAAATAAAAAAGACAATGAATGTTTAATTTAAATCTATATAATTAAAGTTTGTTGGATTCTTGAATAAAGCATCTTAGAATAACGTTTTAGAATGTAATAAACAAAAAAACGCTATTATAAATTAATGTTTTTCTAAACCATATTTTGCCTGGAGTATATAGCCCAACCACTATGCAGCCCTACACAATATGCTTTCGGTTTAGTTGTTTCATAGCATGTGTCGTGTCTAGTAACCTTGGTTGAGCGAGGCGATGGTCTCCTAAAACCAATATTACAAAGACACTCACCAAAACTGATAAAAGTCGTTATCGACTGATGGCAGTTCTACTGGTTGTTAATTGGGTCGTGATACAAAATAGCAAAATGTGAATCTATCCATGATTCTGAACAACTTTTACTATGGGGCCAACTTAGTATTATGCAAAAAAAAAACAGGCTGTTCATACATTTTCGTCAGTCTAAAATGAGCAAAGTGTATGAAATAGTTGTTTCTTTTTTGTAAAACACAAAGTTGATCCCATAGTAAAAGTTGTTCAGAATCATGGATAGATTCACATTTTGCTATTTTGTATCACGACCCAATTAACACCCAGTATAAAGTGAAAATAAAATAAACTTTTCCTTTAAAACTTTTAGTATCAACTTATTTATTTATTAAAAACATGTTAACACGACATTACAGTAAAAAAACCAATGCGTCTTATAACGTCATAACACATTTTAGATGATATAAAAGCATGTCGCAAGATTTACCTGAGTATATACGAGTACCTAAATCTCGCGACAAGCTTTTATATCATCTAAAATGTGTTATGATGTTATAAGTTGATACTTAAAGTTTTAAAGGAAAATTTTATTTTATTCTTTTTAGCGCATTTAAATAAAAGCTTGTTGTTTAAAAAGTTTTATTTTATTTCAATTTTTTTCCGTTATTAGTGGCTTTTTGCTGCTTAGGCACTTACAAATTAATTTTTTACTTTTTAGTCATCGCTGGACAGGTTTCTGAGTATATTGTCCGCCATATTAGATTTAGAGTGACGTCACTTTATTTTTCGAGTTATTCTCCGCAAGCCCTTTCATTTGATACCCATATTGTAGGAGTGCATTAAAAATAACTAGCCCGCCATCTTGGGTGTTCCGCCATTTTGGATTATTTTGCCGACTGCACTTTTTTTTGCACACTCATCAACTGCTCATTGTCATCCAACTTACATAATTGTACAAAATTTCAACTTGATTGGACTCCGGAAAGTTGGTCAAATTTAACCTGCAAGATTTCATCACTTAGTTAGTTACATACTTACAGGTCGACCTAATAAAAGCTTGCTAAAATATTTGTATAGCCTGGATTAAAATATAGGTTTAGTTTTTATCCCGGGTCCACGCAGACGAAGTTATATACATATTTGGTTACAGAGACCTGATGACGTCAACCACGGAGTTCCAGATAGACCTGGACTTCGATGAAGTGCGTCAAGCTATGAAGGCCGATCCCCTGCTGAATGATGACCTTTTCGGAGGAGACGAGGATGACGAGGACAGGTATTCATGTCTGAATATTTTGGAGTTTATGCTTAATATACCTAGTTCTTTTTTTTTTTTTTTTTTTTTTTTTTTCTTTTTTTTTCTGTTATTTTTAGCATTAAGTATTTATTATTATTATTTGGTTGATATATGAATGAAATGAAATTAATAATATAATATAAAATATTAAAGTTCTTTATCTATGTAATAAAGAAGTGTCCATCAAGAATTTCATTTTTGGTACAAGCTTTTATTGCTGACTGTCTTATCTTATCTTATCTAGTTGAGGGCCCTTTCGGATACACTTTGACCCAGTGGGATCTTTTGTGCATTTGCCCTCGCCTTTATAGCTACTCCCAAGCTCGCTCCATCATTTCCACAAAACGGATGATGCAGCTTAGTGGGAGCACCTTGAATTCCTTTGGTTGCGGATAGCCGCTACCAATACCGTTTACAATAAAGTACATAGCATAGTCAATATCCATCAACTATTACTAAAAAATTGCAAGATTGAACTAACGACATGGCTGAAACATATAAGCTATGATGACACAGAGTCATTGCTGTATCGTGCTAATTATTAACTAAACCGCACACTCTCTCCCACACACGCACACACACATACACACTCACACACACCTACCAGTAATGTATTGTATTAGTATTACTTGAATTAGGCTAAATTATGTATTTCCTACCTACTTGCCAGTTATGGAAGAGCGGGGCATCCTAACACAGGTTTACTTACCTAAAAGGAAGCCCCAATCACTGTATATTGTACTTTAAAAACAAAGGAAAAATAAACAATTTTCAAAAACAATTTTCAATTTTCAAAGTGATTCATTCTTTGTCTGGCAAGGGCATGACATTCACACAGTAAGTGTTCCATAGTCTCATCCTCCTCGCCACACATTCTACAGTCTACACTGTTCGATAGTCCCATCTTAGCTAAGAGATCCTTGACCCCGAAGTGACCTGTGAACACTCCAGATATAATCCTCAGTTCAGGTCCAGATCGCGCAAGACTTTTGGCGGTTGGAGCCAGAGAGGCCGGTCACTGGCTACATGCCCATCCCTCTCCAAATACCGGTACCTTCCTGGATCCGACCTCCCTTCGTCTGGCGGCTGGTCTGCGGCTTGGGGTCACGGTATGCACTCCACACATATGCCCTTGTGGCACGGACGTGGACCGACTGGGTCACCACGGACTTTGTTGTCAAAAAAGTGCAGGCCGCTTTTCAAGACATGCGACACTTAATGACATAATCCGCCGGTCTCTTGCCAGCATCAATGTGCCTGCTCTTCTTGAGCCGCCTGGCATTGTCAGAGATGATGGCAAAAGACCTGATGGTGTGTCTCTGGTTCCATGGAGGTTGGGACGGATGCTTGTGTGGGACGCTACATGTGACACACTGGCACCGTCTCACCTCCAACGGACTACTTCTAAAGCGGGTGCAGCGGCGGAAAACGCCGAAAATCTGAAATGTAATAAATATAGAGGCCTCGGCAGAGAGTACGACTTTGTACCCTTTGGCGTCGAGACCCTCGGTCCGTGGGGTCCCAGTGCGCATAAGTTATTTGCAGAAATCGCGAAACGTCTGGTCGATGTAACTGGTGACCGAAGAGCTGGCGGCTTTCTCGCGCAACGCATCAGCATTGCAATTCAGCGAGGAAATGCCGCCAGCATCCTCGGTACAATGCCTCGAGGGCCTTTTTTAGATTTAACTTAGTTTTAATTTATCTTAGTTAATGTTAATTATAATCTTGTATTTTTATTTCAATAAATTTTATTCATCCTGAGTTGCTTCCTGCTGGATTTCCAGAGTTTTTTGGTCCAGCCCTTGGTTCCACTCCTTCTATGAAGAGCTTTGAGTGCCTTAAACCCGCCTCATTACTCCACTCGTGTTGGTGTTTGGTTTTGGCGTAGGCTTTAAAGGCCGATATTATGGTCCCCTGCGAGAGTCCCACAAACGGCTCTGGACCTACAAAGTGATTCTTGCAAGCTCATCTGCTCTTTCGTTGCCGATGAAGCCCTCGTGCCCTGGTATCCAAACTAGTTGCACCTTATTGTGCTTTCCTCATTGCCGACTGTACTTTTTTGTACACCATCATCATCTACTCATTGAGACGATTCGAACGAGCCCAAACTCAAGGTTAAATACTGAATTCCCATGGCCACCTTCTGTCTCCATCATCAAAACAGCTCGATGGTACCATAATATTGAATTGTCATCCAAACTATACTACTTGTGACTAATACACAAAATTTGTGACTGAAAAATGGATTGCAAACTTTGACGGACAACTTACTTCTTATACAGGGTGGAAAAAAATTAAGGGCCCTGGAGGGGAACTACCTTAAATCCTTTCGTTAGCTCATTTTACTGAAAGGAAACATTCCTTCATTTTTTTAAAGAAACAAAACTGCATTCAAAGATCTTCTAAAATTTGCTTGTCTGACCCAGGAATCGAACCAACTAAAAATTGAAAAACTAAACCCTCCCTATTTTATTATATGGATCGGTAGGATTATGGTTCATGACAAAATTTGTCTAATAAACATTGGTCTTTGAAAAAAAAAGTGAAAACTAATATTTATTTTATTTTATCATCAATACGAAGAACACAAATATTTATTTTAACGTAGATGGATATTAAGAAGAGAAAATAATCTTTATAATTTAACTGATAAGCTGCTCAAAATGACCCCCCCCCCCCCCCCCCCCCTTGTTCCGGATACACAAATTATTAAGATTCTGTTCTGTTCTTAATATCCCTCTACGTTATTTTTTTCATCCTGAACTATAATCCTACCGATTCGTATAATAAAATAGCGAGGGTTTATTTTTTTAATTTTTAGTTGGTTGGATTCCCGGGTGAGACAAGCGAATTTTAGAAAATCTTTAAATGCAGTTTTGTTCCTTTAAAAAAATGAAGGAATGTTTCCTTTCAGTAAAATGAGCTAACTAAAGGATTTAAGGTAGTTCCCCTCCAGGGCCCTTAAATTTTTTCCACCCTGTATACTTATATTATTATTTATTATTACTTTATTTATTAATCTTACAACAAGGTTATACATTAAGCAAAAGTCCTGCAAAACTGTTTTATACACTTTGTCTGCAGGAAGGCTTTTAAAGTAAATACAATTTAGGTTAACATGTTAATATATACATATTATGCTTAATTTAGTTTGTACTTACATATGAACAGGTCAAATATAAAGCTTGTAACAAAAGAATTTTCGAAAAACCCGACTGCTTTTTGACAAATATTATAGGCATTATAGCCTATGTCACTCCCACGATTAAGAGGAATCCAACGACACCTCATACATCAAAATCCATCAAGCCGTTTAGGCTACAGGAGGCCACAAAGAAACAGACATACATACATACTTACATACACTCGAAAAACATTACCCTCCTCCTTTGGCAGTCGGGTAATAAAAAGGAAGTGTCTGTGAAAACTTTCCGTTGCCCTAGAACTATGAAATTTGGTAAAGAATATACAACAAGTAGATTAAAATCTGAAAACGATACTTTTTTAATTTTCTATGGAATGTAGGGCGAGTCCGACTCGCAATTGTCAAATTTCATAGTTCTCTAGGTCAACGGGAAGTACCCTGTAAGTTTTGATTCCCTTGAGAGTGTCGAAATATACGTTTTTAATACAGTTGCTCAAAAAGTGCTACTTTACGTAGATGTTTAGCGTGCGGAAAGTTGGTTTTCGCGCACTAGTGCTTTTTACTTTTCCTTGTACAAATTGTACCAATTATTATTATGTCAATAAAAAATAAATAAGATAGAAGTGTATTAAACTGTATTAAACTTCATTTTTTTCAACTGTATTACAATGATGTTACAGAACGAATATTATAAAAGTTTCGAATTCCTTACTTGTTGTTTTTCTTATTTTTACGCAACTGTATTAAAAAACGTCGTTCGATACACGTGCGGAAATGTCATTCTTCACTCGTCCCGAGTCTTGCCAAGATACGGCTGCTCGTGGCAAGATATCTCGGTACTCGTGGCGTAATGACATACTTTCCGCACTAGTATCGAAATGTACTATTTTTACGGCTTAAACGGCTGTATCTTTTTTTTACGTCAACGTAGAAGTTTGATTTTTTCACAGGGACTGTAGACTTGAGTAGGTATATGGTTTTAAATTTAAATGAAACTTTCCAGTTATGTACCTACCTTATATATCAGAATAGGACATAGGCTATAATTTATGTCAAATTACATCCCTTTTAGGGACGAAAAAGGGGATGAAACTTTGTATGGAGCTTTGTATTGCTCGTTGCCTTCATCAGGCGCTGGGTCTCAAAGAGTATTGGGAAAACTAAAATTCGACTCGCACTTGACCAAAATTCTAATTGATATTTTACAGTTCACATGGTGTTACTTTCCCGCACGAGTGCGGAAATGAGCACTTTCCGTGCATATGTTGAAACTTTAAAGAGCCATATGTAAATACTGTAAAACGTTGTACGATACACGTGCAAACTGCGAATAGGTAATTTGCAACTCGTGTCGATTTAAAATACTCCCTTCGGTCGTGTTTTAATTTATCACCACTCGTTGCGAATTTCCTATTTTCGGCACTTTTATCGTAAATATAATATAATATTTAATAGACTACAATTTACGACCCGCGGGATTTTTTTATCGAGTTCTACGCGGATGAAGTCGCGGGCAGCAGCTAGTGTTGTATCAAGCATTTCTTAAAGACAAAATAAGTTTAAGTGCAAGTTTTGTAACAGATATAAGGTTATTTATTTATTTACAATGCACTCGCTCTGAAAGTGCGCCTTTATATGGGACAACATTAACACGAGAAGTCCTCTATGCCCGCATGGCGGTGCGGGCGAAGCGCGGGGCCGTGCGGGAATGGATTTCGGGCCAATATTCCCACACACGTGCGAGAATGAGATTTCATGACATTTAAAATGTCACCTTTTATTTACATATTTTTATTTCCGTGCGTCATGCATTGTAAAATGTTGTATGATATGATACACGTGCAGTTAGGTAATTCCCAACTCGTGTCGATCAAAAACACGGTCGTGTTTTTAGTCATCGTCACTCGTTGGGAATTGGCTACTTTCCTAAAAAAAATTATTTAGCCCGTCAGTTAAATTATCAAAAAATATTGGACACGTATTTTTTTGTTTGTCAATTAAACAAAAACTGTTGAAGATATAACCCGTTAAAGTACCGTGTGACGTCATGACGTCATTACGTCGCATTATGGTACAGTCGCCATCAGATATATCGGAGCGGCCAAAGTGCTCACAAATATCTGAACACGTCTCTATTGTCGAGGCATTAGGGACATGTTCAGATATTTGTGAGCACTTTGGCCGCTCCGATATATCTGATGGCGACTGTACACTTTTTAGCATAATGTCACGCGGAACTTTAACAGGCTATCTTCATATTTTTTTGATTAATTGACGAACAAAAAAATACGTGTCCAATATTTTTTGATATTTTAACTGAGGGACTCAATATAATTATATATTTTTTACCCAGGAAAGTACCCAATTACCTACTTTCCGCACTTGTATCATAAATAACTATTATCACAGTGATATTCTCAAGAACTTGGAGGAGACCACTGAGAAGGCGATGCTGTCGAGTCCGGAGTACCTCTCGTTCAACGAGCTCGCTGCCAAGATGACGGACTGCATAGCCAGCGGGGAATGCAAGATGCTGATACTGGAAGAAGGTATTATCACATATGCTCATTGTGTAATGGTATAGATAGATAGATAAATCGTTTATTTGGCATTTTGCAACAACAATAAAACGAACAAACATAAAATAAAAAAGTACCCAAAAAATAAGTAGAAAGAAAAAGGTAAAAGAACAAGTAAAAACAATTGTGTGCGTTGCAACAATGCCAAAAAGGTACTAGCTCAGTTTTGCTTTGCTCGCGTGAGCACTGATATTCTAGTAGTATTGGCTGAGTGCAAAGCGGGTGGAGGGGGTAGCCTAAACGATCACAGCGCTCGCTACGGCTAAAATTGTCATTTTTGTCGCTGACTTGAGCTGTCAAATCCATATTGCAGTAAACATTTTCTAATCGTTTTTGAGATAAAAATATGGTCCTGGTAAGATGTGTTGTTGTGAATTGTAATAACACAAGATTTCATTAATATTTTTCACAATATTTACTTACTTCTTGTTTGACAGCGGTGACAATATTGTCCATAATGGCCGCCTGTCACGTGGCGCTGTCGTCGCGCTCGGTCCCAATAATGGCTTTAATATCTATAATATGACAGGTGACGGTCAGTTGGTGCCGGAGGATGCGGAAGTGACGATTCATTACGCGGCGTACTGGGAGAAAGAGAAGATACCGTTCGATTCTACGCTTACTATGAACTTTGGGAACCCGATGGTAAGTACGAATCTGTCAATTTCATAGACTTAAAAATACACTCACCGGCAGAAAAGGCCCAAAAACTTTCCTGATTTCAAACTATAAATTGAACAATTTTTTTTTCTGCACTGTAAACTTTTTTTTTTATTTGGGCCAAATTTTCTGCCGGTGTGTATATATAAAAATAAATATATTATAAGAGAACAAGGTGGATTGATTTATTTATTTAATTAATTACACAGTATTACACTAAGACACTGTGGAATTTAAGACACAATATACGAGTACAATATAAAAGTTACACATAAAAAAAATATATAATACCAATAACTTTGTTTGGACAAATTTTACATTAAACACGAACAGAAGTCGGGCCGTCATCCATCGCTTCACAGAACGTCATACATTCACCACATACATCCATCCACTTACTTACAAAAACATCACAGTCTGGTGTTGATGCGAGAATGGCATTGAGGTAGCTCAGAGCGCGCACAAGCGGTGAGCTGGCGCGAGACACAGTGCGCGCCTCCGGTGCTGCCAGCAAGAGGTGCGTGCGCGGGCGAAGGTTGGATTTTGACAAAGAGGGAATGTGTAGGCGCACCAGTTGCTCAACCAATTCAGGACAGTCTGAATCTCCTCACAGGACGCTACATGCAATGAACTTAAACTTTTGACCGGTACTGTATATATGAAACGTCATTGTGTGTTATATAGACCTCCACAGGAGGTTACCATAGACAAACTTCGTTTCGCGCCAAATTAACAGTGGGATAGCCAGGCCTAAATATACATTAACTAGCTTCCGCCCGCGACTTCGTCTGCGTGGATAAAAACTGTCCTATATTTTAATTTAATCCAGGCTATAAACTATCTTTCGTGCAAAATTTCATCCAAATAAGTTGAGCCGTTTATTTATTTATTGAACCATATAGTTGTGCAACATGACAGTCTTAACCAAAACGTTACAGCGATTCATTCCTACATAACCTAAATTACTAAACTAAATCTAAGTACAAACTAAAAACCATCCATACGTCTTTGCGTTTAAGCGTGATTGAGTAACAAACATCCAAACATCTTAACATCCAAACTTTCGCAGTTATAGTATTAGTAGGATATTGTTTCAGAAACTCCGACTAGGCATGGGACAGGTCCTCTCCGGCCTAGAGCTGGCGCTGACCTGCATCCGCGGGCCCCGCGCGCGGGTCCACGTGCTCCTGGAGCCCGCGCTCGCCTGGGGCCCCCAGGGGGTCCCGCCGCGGATCCGCCCCGAGCGAGCGCTGTTCGTCATCTCGCTGTACAGTGTGACGGAGCGGCGCGCGCCCGAATTGTGAGTGAACCGTGTTTCTGAGGACGTAAGGTCGATATTAGAACAGTTTTGTTGTATGGCTTCAATCCGCACTATCTGTCATGTATCTACGCTTTAACAGAGCGGCGCGCGCCCGACCAGTGAGTGAACCTTGTTGCTTAGGGCGTAGGGTCGATATTAGAACAGTTTTGTTGTCTGGCTTCAATCCGCACTATTTGTCATGTATCTACGCTTTAAAAGAGCGGCGCGCGCCCGACCAGTGAGTGAACCTTGTTGCTTAGGGCGTAAGGTCGATATTAGAACAGTTTTGTTGTCTGGCTTCAATCCGCACTATTTGTCATGTATCTACGCTTTAACAGAGCGGCGCGCGCCCGACCAGTGAGTGAACCTTGTTGCTTAGGGCGTAGGGTCGATATTAGAACAGTTTTTTTGTCTGGCTTCAATCCGCACTATTTGTCATGTATCTACGCTTTAACAGAGCGGCGCGCGCCCGACCAGTGAGTGAACCTTGTTGCTTAGGGCGTAAGGTCGATATTAGAACAGTTTTGTGTCTGGCTTCAATCCGCACTATTTGTCATGTATCTACGCTTTAACAGAGCGGCGCGCGCCCGACCAGTGAGTGAACCTTGTTGCTTAGGGCGTAAGGTCGATATTAGAACAGTTTTGTTGTCTGGCTTCAATCCGCACTATTTGTCATGTATCTACGCTTTGACAGAGCGGCGCTCGCCCAACCATTTAGTGAACCTTGTTGCTTAGGGCGTAAGGTCGATATTAGAACAGTTTTGTTGTCTGGCTTCAATCCGCACTATTTGTCATGTATCTACGCTTTAACAGAGCGGCGCTCGCCCAACCAGTTAGTGAACCTTGTTGCTTAGGGCGTAGGGTCGATATTAGAACAGTTTTTTTGTCTGGCTTCAATCCGCACTATTTGTCATGTATCTACGCTTTGACAGAGCGGCGCTCGCCCAACCATTTAGTGAACCTTGTTGCTTAGGGCGTAAGGTCGATATTAGAACAGTTTTGTTGTCTGGCTTCAATCCGCACTATTTGTCATGTATCTACGCTTTAACAGAGCGGCGCTCGCCCAACCAGTTAGTGAACCTTGTTGCTTAGGGCGTAGGGTCGATATTAGAACAGTTTTTTTGTCTGGCTTCAATCCGCACTATTTGTCATGTATCTACGCTTTGACAGAGCGGCGCTCGCCCAACCATTTAGTGAACCTTGTTGCTTAGGGCGTAAGGTCGATATTAGAACAGTTTTGTTGTCTGGCTTCAATCCGCACTATTTGTCATGTATCTACGCTTTAACAGAGCGGCGCTCGCCCAACCAGTTAGTGAACCTTGTTGCTTAGGGCGTAGGGTCGATATTAGAACAGTTTTTTTGTCTGGCTTCAATCCGCACTATCTGTCATGTATCAACCGGGGACCAATCGCGCGGGGGGCGCTCGCTCTCCTCAATGTCATGTCCATTGATGCCCCACAGTGTAGGTGGTTTTGGCAGGAAATGCTTCGCATTTCTTAATGAGTATCTTGACTAGATTTAAAAACTATGACTTTTTTTTATTATGTACAATAAATGTATTCACGTACAGTCAGCATCAAAAGTAGCTTTGCAAACGAAGACTTCAAAAGTCTTTATTAAAAGGGAATAAGAGCTTTTGACGTCTTCGATTGCGTAGTTACTTTTGATGCTGACTGTACCACCGTAGAACCCTATCGTAATAAGGTGACATATCACTCGAGTTTGAGTGACGGCGTCCAGTATTTTTGAGATTAAGTGGAACGTACATCCATCCATCCATCCAAACTTTCAATATTAGTAGGATGTGCCTACATTTTGCTTAAAGAAGCATGCAAAAACTTTATAGACTACATTCTATTTTCTATGTAGTCTTAAAGTACGACTTAATTTCATTATGTCAAAGATTACTGCATTATTCATTAGTTAATTACCTATTACAAACTGAAGTAATACACTTTTAACTGTTTGCTGCTTCTAAAATCAACACAAAATTTTGGCAGGTGTATAGGTTTTCGCCATTGTTTAATTTTTTGTAATGACTAGGACGCGTTTCTAAAGCGCTTATATTGAAGTACTAAGTCTTATAGTGTGTTCAAAAGTCATCAAATAATTTAGTAACATGATTGAAAAAAAAATAACACCTCATAATGAATTATCAACAAGTTTCAAAAATCATTAGATGTTTATAAAATTGTGGCTGTACAGGTTTCTGCCATTGTTGATTTTTTTTATTACTTATCAGCCCTAGGGGCGATACTTATCACTTTCAACCCGCTATTTAGATAAACAATGACCTACTTTCAGAGTATGAGAGATGAAAAGATTCTTATTCACAATCATACGGAAAGAAGTAGGCGTGTCCGTGTCATTTTCATACGTGAACAATGACAATCACAATATGAATGCTTTACGTGGACCTGTGATACTCAGGACAGGCTATACGTGATGCCACAATGAGGCACGGAAAGGCTTCTATGCAGCTAAATTAAGAACTGGTCTTAAAATCGCTGATGGCTTACCATAAACAACCTACTTAATTTGGGTGGCGAGTGATTTATTGGTCACAACTTCATACTAAATCAGTTGTGGCAAACAGAAAAAGTGGAACTATGACAAGGACAACGAATAGTATTTTCCGT
Organism: Epinotia nisella; assembly: GCA_932294315.1. NCBI lineage: Eukaryota > Metazoa > Arthropoda > Insecta > Lepidoptera > Tortricidae > Epinotia > Epinotia nisella. The sequence goes on along the minus strand of OW028698.1, from coordinate 8,200,047 downwards.
GTCGCGTTTTATGTTTTATGCTTTGTGTTTCTTGTGCTTGCTATATATTCTACAAATTTAGTACATTAATTATTTATACTATCTACACTTTTGTATCTATAGTATGTCGTGTTGGGTTCCGTAGGTCACGTACGGTGCTGTCTGAAAATCAGCGCTGTAGGTGTCTGTCTGACACCTCGGCACAATGCTGAGACAGCGACCGTTTCACTGCCGCGAAGACACACACAATGTGTCAATTGTATTGTATGTTTACTCCCTTTGTCTCTGTGTGTCTTTTGTGTAGTGAATAAATGTCTTCTTTCTTTCTTTCTTTCTTTATTTCCTTGATGCTTTACGTATGTTTTTTTTTTCAGATTCAACAGCCTTCCAATGGAAGAGCAAAGGAAGTACGAAGTCATCATGAAAACAGTTGACGGTCTCCACTTAGAATCCAAGAGGTTGTTCTCAAAAAAAAAATATAAGCCTGCAATGAAAAACTATCAATACTCTATGTCCGTGCTAAACCAATCCAAACCACAGAATGAGGAAGAGGAGACCAACATCAAGAAACGTAGAATCAATACGTATGTTAACCTTGCTATGTGTTACTATAAACTAAACAAACCTAACTACGCAATATCCATGCTAGAAAACTTAGACTATGTTACTGACATAGACAAGCATTGCAAAGCTTTATACTACTACGGAAAAACTTATCAAGCTCTAGGTAATAACGAGGAAGCTTTAAAATACTATAAGAAAGCTTTAAAACTCGAGCCTTTAAATAAAGATATCGGTCGAACGCTCGCAGAATTCGACGAATATCTCAAAAAATCCGTTGTCATAGAAAAAGAACTCTGGCAGAACGCTTTCCAGTCAGTGCCGTCGAAAAAAGAAAATATTGTCTATGAGGTTGACAGTGATTTCGAAAATGGCGTCCGCGCCATGTGTCAAGATTTGGCGGGAAGGAAAGAGTATTCGAAATTTGATTTGCCGCCGGGACTTACCCAAGATGAGGTGGCGTGTATTAAGTCTTTGATTAGGGATTTTGAAGGTATTGTTTTAGTGGAGGACGGGGCGGGTAAAAGGAAAAAAATGTCTATTATTAAGAAATTGTTGTAATGTCGCTCTTCATTGTTTTAATGCTTAGAGTATAAATATCTACAGAGGAGCTATACTGTTGCTGTAGTCAACGGAAAGGCTTCTATACAGCTATACTTGTTCCCAACCAAAGTGACGACTGACGCCACAAAGAAAGACAATGCAAAAGAGATAACGCGAGCCTATGGTTTTATGGCATCAGTCGTCACTTTGGTTGGGATCAAGTATAAATTAAGAACTGGTCTTAAAATGGTTACGCCTTACCTTAAAAACCGGTCAAGTGCGAGTTCAACTCGCGTGGTGAGGGTTCCGTAAAATATTGAGAATATTCCCGTTACTTTGAATACTCAAACTTCTTATAGGTTTTCCTGTAATCTTTGAGCAAGGAATTATTTTCCATATTTTTTTTTAGAATTTTAAGCCTAGCAGTATCGGAGATAAGGGGAAGGAATGGTCAATTTTCGACTTTTTCTTAAATTACTTCAAATTCGTTTTTGCTAAAATTATAAAAAATATATATCTGAGATGCTTACAACAACCCATTTCATTTGATATGTCACACAATACAGTTTGCTTTTTTTTTTTAATTTTCCAGTTTACGAGCCGAAAGTGGCCCCCTTGTTCACAATTCATTAATTTAATTTACGTGTCCATCTTTGGGTCACCAATTTACACATGTTTACCAAATTTCAACTCAATCGGTTCAGTAGTTTCGGAGCAAATCGGCTGTGACAGACGGACAGACAGACGCACGAGTGATACTATAAGGGTTCCGTTTTTTTCCTTTACGGAACCCTAAAAACCTGCTTAATTGGGCGGGTAGTGGTTTTTTGACGCAACCTCAAACTAACTCAGTTGCGGCAAATAAAAAAGTGGACTATGACAAGGACATCGAACTTAGAGCATACATAACTGGAGTAGCCTTATGTCGTATTTGCGTACAAAAATGTCTACCGAATTTTGCGGGGGCGGGGGGATTGAAACTCAATTGTATATTAAAAGCTTGAAGTGGTTGAACGTTTATAATATCAAGTGCTTACAGCAACATGCGGGCATTTTTATGATCAGTGTTCTCTTGCGAGGCGATTTTGTGAATGACCATTAATCGATTGTGAAATTGTCTTTGTATGATTTTTTGCACATCGTGCAAGGTTTTCTACAGAGGGGTAAGTTACTGAAAGGCTACTCCAGTTATGTATGCTCTAAGGTGGCTCTAAGACATCAAATGATATGTCCCTTTCTGTCACACTTATTGAGATTTTTATACTACCATCTCGCTCGGTCGTGGGTATTATTATTACCATAGCTCCTCTGCAGAAATGTATACTCTAACCTTATTCATAAGAATCATAAGACTTAAAATGGCTCTGCTAAATAAAATATGCTTTGTCCCTTTCTTACGAACACAAATGTCAAAGTGACAGATAAAGACAATACACATACACATACATAACATACAACACAGTACATTAAATACCTAGGGTGGTGAATTCGTTAATGCCCCAGATCGCAGGAGTTTGTATGTGTTTCCTCACCTTCGGTTCGGGCCATAATATCAGAAAAAGGGCTGAACCGATTTTGTTGAAACGTAGCTAAGAACCATCTCGATCACGTCAGCTTTCGGACAAAGAACCGCATTAAAATCGGTCCATTCGTTTAGGAGCTACGATGCCACAGACGAGAAAGGTAATAAAAACAACATTTATACTTTATTTTAGCGTTTTATTACAAATAAATCCTTGACCCAACATCAAATGAAAATTATAAACATTTGACGTAAACATTAAACGCAATTTATAAAAGTTTCTTTTGTTACAGACTACTCAAATCTAAGATGTTTTCTATGTTTTTAAGTATTTATATTTATTATATATATCGTCGTCTAGTACTTATAACACAAGCCTTATTGAGCTTACTATATATGGGACTAGTTTGATTTGTGTAAGATTGCCCCCTAATATTTATTTATTCTATACACAGGTGACCCATTACATACGGTCGCCTTTAATTGAAGACCCTTTTCGCAAAAATATTATTTGTATTCCTATAAATTTGACAGGATTAACCCTCGTATGCGGATTATCTTCCTATATTTACCGATGCTTCCAAACTAGAGGCTTCTGGTTGCGTTGGTGTGGCAGCATGGATCCCCAAATTCAAGATCCTTTTATCTCACAAATGCCCAGCTCAATCATCTATTTTCACTGGAGAGTTTGTAGCTATTTTGGAGGCTGTCAATTATGTAAAATCTCACAACATACCCAAAGTTATAATTTTTTCGGATTCCAGAAGTTGCCTGCAAACAATTGTAGGCAACCATTTTAAAATAAAAAATAAATTTCCTGTAATTTTAAAAATTAAACAAATACTATATTTATGTTCAAAGAAGGGTCTCCAATCTCCAAATAATACTTGCCTGGATCTCTGAGGGCCTACCGCGAAAGCCATTCGAAGTTTTCCCTCTCTGTTGCACTTACGGACGAACTCGCAAGTCTGACAGAGAGGGAAAACTTCGAATGCATTTCGCGGTAGGCCCTCTGGTCACTGTGGCATTGAAGGCAATGAGCAAGTAGACATGTGGGCAAATAAGCTATCAATGGTGGTTCCCAGTCATTGAATTATATTCAGTCACCTGATCTAATGACCCTCGCTCATTTCAACCTGAGAGATTCTTGGCAGGAGTTATGGGATTCCTCCAGGCTCCTGAAAGGTCGACACTATGGGTCCATTCAACCCATCATACCGCGTAAGACATGGTTTTTCCATTTTTGCTCTACAAGCAAGTGGGCCACCTCCACGATTTGCCGTTTACGGCTGGGACACGTCTGTACTCCGGTGTTCTTGTCCAAAATTCGGGTCCGCGATAACTCATTATGCGAATGCGGTCTAGACGATGGCACCCTGGATCACATTTTTTTCTGCTGCAGTAAATTCAATTACTCGTTCTACGATGTCCTTCCTAAAAATATTCCGCGGCCCGCCAACTTTCAATCGGTTCTTATCTCTATGGACTCTCCCCTCACTGCTCTTCTTATTAAACATATACAAGAACATAATATAAAACTATAGGCAACTATAACTCTTTAATTTTTTCTAACCTTTTATATATATACTTTCTCTAAACCTCTACTGTTCCTCTTTTCTGTATGTTGGCGTTCCTAACATTCTGTCACCCACTTCCCGCTCTTTCTTAATAATCGTGTAAATGTCTTGTGTTGTCTGTGCCGTCTTTAACTTGTGTTATTTGTTTTAGGTTCCCCAGTCATATCCTACCTAAATCAAAATTTACGATGACCTATCTCTCGCGCTGAAACGTCAATATACGCCGACATTGGCGAAATACCCCTTGCCAAAATTAGCAAGGAGTGAAAGCCATTAAAAAAAAAAAAAACAATAAGGTGAAAATGTTTGGCACGGATCCGTGCTTAACCCTTTGAACGCTTTCATATTTGAATGAAGTGATCACTCACACGCCAAGCACTGTAACTTGAAAAAAAAAAAGTCAAAGTACACCTTCACTCCGACCTTTTTAGTGGTTGTTGGCATGGTGGGCACGACAGCACTCGACCACTTCAGTGGCTCTAGGCGTTCAAAGGTTTAAGTGGGTCCCAAAGTAAAGTTCATCTCACTATATTAATATAGATAAAACACTAGAACAAAAGCTAATCTTGCTTGTGGTGCTTTTTAATATGCTTTGTTAAATATTGTTTAGTAGCACATCTGTAACTACAAGTGCCACAACCGTATGGCTTTTGTCCCGAGTGCCTGCTCATTAGATGGCTCCGTAGATTACCGCCTTGACTAGCCTTGTACTCACACATGTTACATTCGTAAGGTTTCGCACCTGTGTGCGTCTTAAGATGATTTATTAAATGGCCACTTCGGGCAAACGCGGAACTACACTGGCTACATTTGAACGGTTTATCTCCTGTGTGTGTTCTCAGATGAATTTGCAAATCACTTGACTCTACAAATGAAGAGCTGCACTGATTACATTTATATGGTTTCTCTCCAGTGTGTGTTCTCAGGTGACGTTGTAAAACATTGCTCCGAGCAAACGCAGAGCTACACTGATTACATTTATATGGTTTCTCACCAGTGTGTATCATCAGATGATTTTTTAAATGGTTACTAGTGCCAAACGACGAACTACACTGGCTACATTTGAACGGTTTCTCTCCTGTATGTGTTCTCATGTGACTTTGTAAATTACATATCTGAGCAAACGCAGAGCTACACTGATTACATTTATATGGTTTCTCTCCAGTGTGATTACTCAGGTGATTTTTTAAAACACTAAAGTCGGAAAACGCACAGCTGCACTGATTGCATTTATATGGTTTCTCACCAGTGTGTGTCCTCAGGTGCCTTTGTAACTGCCCTTTCTTACAAGTGGCATACTCGCATTCCCAGCAAGCGAAGTATTTCACGTCATGCCGGCTCTTCGCATGCTCCAGTAGAAGCAGTTTAGTCGCAAATGTACGAGTACATTTTTGGCAAGTGAAATCCTTACTCGCTTTTAGAATCTTACACTTCTTCAAAAGCTCGTGAGTTTGTATATGTTTCTCCAAGTCAGATTTTAAATCGAAACCCTTAATACACTGGTTACATCCGAAGTAAGTCGCATTCGAGTCGGTTTTGCCAGTGAATGTGTTGACGGCAGGTTTTTCAGGAGGTATCTCTTGTATCCTATTCATTGGCGACTCTACTTGAAGGGATGTCGAATCTTGAAGCTTCTCGACTGGACCACGTCTCGCAGTATTTTCTTTAACTTGTTTCTCTTTCTTCTTTTGAACTCGCGCTTGACACTTGTTGGTTTTCGCTGGTTCATTTTTGCCGGGTAGTCCAGTTTGACCTGAAATGTTATTAGAGTCACTTTCATCAAAATCAAATATTGATTCTGCATATAGGCCAGGAGGCTAGTTTTACACGTCAAACGGTAATTCGCAGTAAAATAATAATAATAGATTGCAACAATAACGTTTTCAAGAGAGGAAGGACTAAACCATCTCAGTCCTTCAGGGACCTAATTTTAGTAGGCTCAAGCCCCTCCCCAGGGGTTGAATTGAACCCCCCCCTTCCAGCAAAAATATATTGACACTAAAACAAGAACATAACACCACCGATAATAGACAAGACAATAGTTATAAAAATTATTGTAAAATGAATAGGTATCTCAACACCCAGGCCAAATATTTGTGTGATGAGCATGAACATTTGTTCCTGAGTCTTGGGTGTTTGCTATGTATTTAAGTACTTGTATCTATTAAATACAGGGTGGAAATAGATATAGAAATAGGTCAGTGAGGGCAGCTAGCAGATCCCGTGTTGCTAGGCGAAAATGGTCTTGGGAGACCAAATTCATGAAGATTGGCGTTTACAGATTTTGAAAAAAACATACAGGGTGCGAGGAACTGGTCATTTTTGAAAAATCCAGTATCAATAGTTTCCTTCAGGTCACCTTTCAGTAATGTACAAAAAAGCCAGAAATTAAAGATCACTTCTCTCTAATATTTATTATTATTAACTGTGAATGCCATGCAACTGACCTGTAACTGAGGAGAGTACACAAGGCCGGTGCTGGTCCCCGAGGCCCAGCACAAGCACGTCCTTGACCTAGTGGTCCGCGTACAGCTCGCACAAGGCTGAACTGTCCTCACACTCCACCTCCTTCTTTACATGTGCCCTTGCCTCATCTGCACACACCTCAGCCTCCTCTTTCACACACACCTCTGCCTCAGTCTTCACACACACCTCCTCAGCCTCAGTCTTCACACATAATGTCTCCAGCGACATGGTATTTCGCTGTTAAACACCTGCAATGCAAGCACAATATATTTCGTAATGCTGTCTTCATAACTTATGCCTCTATTTGTTTGAATAAAAAGTTAAATACCACTTGTAATACACAAGTGGTTTTTATTCAAACAAACACAGTCTAAAAAAGGTGACTAATCCCTCTGCTAGCTTTTTGTACTCTTCTGAATCTCAAAGTTAGTAGTTTAGGAAAAGCACATAGTACTTTTCCATATATTGTAAGGAAAAGTAAGGATCATTATGCAGATTCGACCCTCAAAACTACAGGTTTAATAAGAGTATAAAACAATAAATGAAATAACAAAAATAACACTTCTTGTATCACACTAAACATGAAATTACCAACAAAGGTAACTCATCCACTGATGCTAGAACGTAAGTACTAATATTACATTTATTCTGTGGTGATATTATCTTCCGATACAGCATACAATGCACAAGTGGACACATACCGACGCGCCACCAACAGTTACTGTCGTATATCAGGCTATAATTGTTCGCTTTCTTCCAATATACTAATATTTTCTAATTTTCAGTTTACAAGGCAAGGCAACAAAAATAGTGGATAAACATAACATAACCTCACTTCATTATTACTTTTGACTTGACTTTTGACATTTGTGCCCTTACGTCAATTTGGGTGATAGCGTGTTCACATTGTCCGATACTGCCAATATGTTATGCAGTCATAATTTTTGCGCAGTTGTGGCAATAAAACATTTTTTGGATGGTATAGTCTAGTCTGGCTAACCAAATTTTGTAGACAGATATTTCCTTGTGGTATCAACAATTATCTATGATTAAAAAACCGGCCAAGTGCGTGTCGGACCACGCAAAACGAAGGGTTCCGTGCCTATTAAAAAGGTCGTATAGTCACAGAAATTTTACGGCACTTACGTCCTTTTCTTTGAGGAAGGCAGTTTTTCATCAATATCTCGAAAACCTCTGAACCAATCTTGTTCAAAACAATTTTCGGTGAATGAAATTAATAAGCCCTATGTCCATGAATTTTTCCATATTTTTAAAATACACCGTTCAAAAATTAGAGGGGGGGGGACAGAATTTTAGTGACTTTCGGGGCGATTATCTCCGACCCTATTCACTTAATCAAAAAAAATGCTAAGAAACCTCATATTTATTTTGAAAGGCCTATCGATTGATGTGCCACACGGGGGGTCACAATGAAAAAAACATTTTTGACTTTTAGTTTTATGTATGGAGTGCACCCCTAAAAAATTTTTTTTTGTCATTTTAATTACAAAACTATGTAGCGGCTATCAAAATACACCTATCCTCAAAATTTTATTCAAATACACCTTATAGTTTTCGAGTAAAATGCCTGTGACATACGGACAGACGGACAGACGGACAGACGGACAGACGGACAGACGGACAGACGGACAGACGGACATGACGAAACTATAAGGGTTCCGTTTTTGCCATTTTGGCTACGGAACCCTAAAAAAGGTTAAAAGTCAGTTATAGTGCATGTAGCCAAGCTTGCAGGACGATGGCATTCCACCCGTGTGGCTGCAGCTTTATGTCGCCACAGATAATCGATTCGACTCAGCCGTGGACTCAGCCACAACAATTGACAGTTTGACACTATTATGACAGTTGAAATACGTGACCGAATGGAACTGTAAAAATATTTTTTGTTTTTGTCAGTGTCAAAATTCAATAGATTTTTTTATTTTATATACATTGTTCAATATAGGAATTAGTGTAACATATTTCTATTTGTCTAGTGTTTTTTTTTTGTATTGGATTATTATCTAAGTATATCATTACAATATTACAATGGATCCAATCGCAGTTTTACAAAGTAGAATTGAACAGTTGGAAGCCAAGTTGGGTCTAGCAGTTGATTCTACTCCAGATGGGCAACAGGGAGATTCCGCTACCACCCATTTGCTAAACACGGTCCAAGCTGTGAACAATGCCACTGTGGGACACGAAAACCTCTCCGATGCTGTCCACATCGCCAACGAACTGAATAATTACACTGACCCAAATTTTGTTGAAATGGTAAGAGATAATTAAAAAATATTAACTAGTGTCCGCTAATCTAAGTAATTCAAATTCAATTTTTTTTTCGGATAAGTGATGATGATCTGTTTGACCGTTTTCGGCCATGGCGACCACTCACTCCTATCTAGCGTTTTGGCGCTCGTGCGCTCGAATATGGCTTATGTAGCCTATCTTTGCGGCAAAATTCCGTGCACATTGCGGGCACGTAAGTACACCGTTCTGGTAATTGTATGCTATGGCAGCAGGTGGGCGGGCCTTTAACTGGTCACGTTTATAGTCAAGATCAACTTTGCGCTGATCCTCGTACTCGCGAACTTGGATGTTCACCATCCTGCGCCATTCTGACCGCTGTGCTGCCAAACACTCCCATTGAGAGGGCTCAATGTCGCATATCTTCAAATGTCGCTTTTGGACATCCATATCGGGTTCATGTTATGGCCATTTTTTGGCCGAATGCTGCACTTTGAGATGAAAGCAAACCGCAGCAGTGTAAGTTTCACCCCTCACAAACAATATTTTTAAAAATCGCCAAAAAAATCATGTCTGTTGTATGGGAGCCCCAGTCCGACTCGCACTTCGCTGGTTTTTTAGTATTTGTTGTTATAGCGGCAACAGAAATAGACAATCTGTGAAAATTTCAACTCTCTAGCTATCACGGTTCTTGAGACAGACAGACGGACGGACGGACAGCGAAGTCTTAGTAATAGGGTCCCGTTTTTACCCGTTGGGTATGGAACCCTAAAAACAAGAAATAAAATACCTTCCATAGTTCACGAGATATTTAATTTAAAAAATTTGCGCTACTTCTTAAAAAAATCTCCAAGCGCAACAAGTGCTCTGATTTTAATGTTTGATGTGTCATATGAAAGAAAAATACATAATTTATTACATAAAAAAATGCATGATTAAACTGAGATAAAAAGTTTTTACGAAAAAAGTAACTTATTTCCATTTAAAGTTTGTAGACAAAACATAAAACTACATTGACAATTGACATCGGCAAAGTTGGTTCTGAATATATATGTTGCTTAATAGTTAGCAACAGTTACCCATTTTCCTCAGACATTATCCGGAGACTTTGGGCATAGACCTCCCCCAAGTTGACTCAATCCAGACTTATTACGTGGCGCAGGTATGTTATGTGCGAGGCTATGTCCTTATAGAGATGTCCAACACGGCTATCACAGGACAACCTGCGATCTGAGTCGCGGCGACATAGACTATCCGTCTCTTTCTAAGCGTTCTAATTTAGAAAGAGACGTACATTCTATCTCGCCGCGACGCCGTGCAGTTTTAGAAGTCTGAGTAAATAGGGATGTAGACACTAAATAAAATAATCAATAATGTTGTATTTTCTCGAAAAAGGATTAAAAACGTAGTCAAAAGGAGAACAAATCAACGCAAGAGGTTAAATAATCACAAAGTTGATAAGTGTCCAAAGTTTTAAGCAACATTAAAATGGTTGTAGCTTCGTAATTTTTTGAGATACTCCAGGCAAAATACGGTTTCGAAAAACATTAATTTATAATAGCGTTGTTTTTGTTTATTTCATTCTAAAACGTTATTCTAAGATGCTTTATTCAAGAATCCAACAAACTTTCCACCCGGAAGTAATTATATAGGTAGATTTAAATTAGACATTCATTGTATTTTTTATTTTATTTATATTGAATATTTTAAAGCAAATGTAAATGAACCTAAATAAAGATAAAAAAAAATATTAATATTTATCCGGACTTTTTAGGAGCTAATCAAATTTTCTTTTTTTTTATGTCTGATTTTTTGTTGGATTTTGCCTCTAGGTAACTATTTATATAATTGATAATATATCCGTTACATTAAAAAAATTAGCTATTATATATTATTTCCAAATTTGACATTGTTTCTATACAAGTTGTCAGTTCATTGCCTGGACTAAGATATTTGAATGGGATTTTCGTTATTAGTCATATCTTTTTGCCTTTCTATTCAAGTAATAATAAATTTATAGTGTAGGTACACCCGTATTGTTTTGTTTGTGTGCAGAGTGAGCAGAACGACAAGTACAAGCAGGCGGTGGCGGCGGGCGAGCCGGCGCTGCGCCACCACTGCGCCTGCATGCAGCGCTGCAAGCAGGTGATGAGATACAATTAAATTTTATTAATTTATTAAATCAGATAACACGATCCATTATTTGTTAGTAAAATCCTTAGAACGTCATCATGGACATACAACGTCTCCAGTATATTAAACACAAATGTTCGTAAGATGTTTGGTCTAACACTCTAACTAAACTGTAAGTGGTCTAAAGACATACAAGCACTATAATAAAACTAAGTTCTTGTATGGATACCCTCCCTTTTTTATATATTTTTTTTTTTAATATCGTGGGAGAATTCACACCAATTGATCTAGTCCCAAACTAGGCAAAGCCTGTACTATGGGTACTAGACAACGGAAACCATACTTATATAGATAAATATATACTTAGATATTATTATATAAAATTATTTGGGAAACCATTGAAAATTTTACACCAAAAAGTAAACACAAAAGTACACAATATCCACATTGGTTTAGCAGGTCATTGATTCACATTTTTAAAGAGAAAAATAAATATCACAAAAAGTACAAAAAGTTCGGTAACCCACGCGATTATGATACCTTTTCTCTTTTACGAAGCAGAGCCAAAACTGCACTTAATAATTGTTTTAATTCTTATATTGATCGCACAGAAGACAATATAAAGACCAATATTAAATCTTTCTGGCATTATATAAAATCAAAGAATGTAAATGATGGGATTCCTAGTAAAATGCACTTAGACGATTTACATGCCAGCGATGGTACTGATATTGCAAACTTATTCGCAAAATACTTCTCTTCTGTTTATTCTTTACCAAAATCCAAATTGTACACTCCTAAATTCCCTAGTAGTAATTACACCCTTTCGTCAATCAATATCACAGAGTCTGAAATTAATGCGGAACTAGCAAAAATTGATATTAACAAAGGACCTGGTAATGATGGTATCCCACCTATATTTTTTAAATATTGTTCTAAAGCTATAGCTCAACCATTACTCCTAATATTTAATAAATCCCTCTCAGAAGGATTTTTTCCTGATCAATGGAAAATTGCCAAAATAGTTCCCATTCACAAAGCTGGCGATAAGAAAGATATCATGAATTACAGACCAATCAGTGTACTTTGTTGTTTATCTAAAATATTTGAAAGTATAGTATACAAACATATTTTTGCACACTTTAAACACATAGCCAGTCCCAAACAACACGGTTTTATGCAGTATCGTTCCACTAGTAGTAATCTCATATGTTATTCTGAATATCTTTGCTCCGCTCTGAACACACGAACCCAAGTAGATTCAGTTTACACAGATTTCGCAAAAGCGTTCGACAGAGTTGACCATAACATTCTTTGCATCAAAGCCGAACATATTGGTATTCATGGTTCATTACTTCGTTGGCTAAAATGTTACATGAAAAATCGATCCCAACTTGTAAATGTTCGAGGTTACTACTCTCTCCCTTTTTCAGCTAACTCTGGTGTTCCTCAGGGATCCAATTTAGGTCCGCTTCTATTTTTAATATTTATTAATGATTTATTAGATACTATAAAATGTAACACCCTAGCATACGCTGATGATTTAAAAATATTCACTAAGGTGAAAAGCATACAAGATTGTTATTCTCTTCAAGACGATCTGCATATACTGAACGATTGGTGTGTTGTAAACAACATGGCACTAAACGTGAAAAAGTGCAACATTATTACTTTTACCAAAAATAAAAGTCCTGTATTATTCAATTACAGCATAGATAGAACCTCTTTGCAGCGTATGTCTATTATCAGGGACCTAGGGGTCTGGTTTGACTCAAAGCTTACATTCATCGCACACTATGATCATGTTGTTGAAAAATCATATAGATTATTAGGATTCATTTACAGAACTATAACACCCTTTAAAAACATCAATTGCATATTAACTATATACTTTGCACTAATCAGAAGCTGTCTAGAATACTGTTCCACTGTTTGGTCACCCTACTATAACACCCATATAGACCGTATAGAAGCTGTGCAGAGGAAATTTTTGAAACACTTAGCGTTCAAATTGCGACTTAAACGAAAACTACCGACATATGCAGATAGACTACACCATTTCAAAATAGAGAATTTGCAAACTAGAAGAAACGTAAACGAGTTAGTAATATTATATAAAATTATTAATAATACGATGGACTCCAATCTCATTAATAATATTCAGTTTCGGGTGTATTCAAAACCGTGTCGCAATCCTGCTCAGTTTCTAGTTCCTATAGCATCCAACAATGTCACCCAACACAGTCCCCTGGCTCGTATGTGCACATCCTACAATAAAATCTGTAAGGATGTTGATATTTTTTGTTTAAGTCTCAATAAATTTAAAAGTAATGTTACAAAATTGTCACTAAGTTAAATATAACCTTCACGATCTCATTAATTATTTAAGTTAATTATGACCACTGTCATTATGTAGTTAGACTATTTGTACCTATTATTGTCCATTCTACTCGTATTTTTTATCTAACATGTTGTGCATGGTAGTTATAGAAATGTAAATTTTGTACTATTTCGATGGAACTATATATATGTACACATATTAATTTACATTTTGTTACCTTGCCTAATAAATAAATAAATAAACATCCAAGACTCGAGAACAAACATTCGTATTCATCATACAAATATCTGCCCCGACCGGGGATCGAACCCGGGACCTCTAGCTTCATAGTCAGGTTCTCTAACCACTAGGCTATTCGGTCGTCAAAATTTATTATTTTTTAATAAAATTAGACATCACTAATCTCACACACTCGTCGAGTGGTGGCGAGGCGATTGTGAAGAGCCGAGGCGAGCGCGCACGAGTCGACCCGAGTGGGCTCTCTTCACACTTCACACTCGCTGAGTGGCGGCGAGGCGATTGTGAAGAGCCGAGTCGACCCGAGTGGGCTCTCTTCACACTCGCTGAGTGGCGGCGAGGCGATTGTGAAGAGCCGAGTCGACCCGAGTGGGCTCTCTTCACACTTCACACTCGCTGAGTGGCGGCGAGGCGATTGTGAAGAGCCGAGGCGAGCGCGCACGAGTCGACCCGAGTGGGCTCTCTTCACACTTCACACTCGCTGAGTGGCGGCGAGGCGATTGTGAAGAGCCGAGGCGAGCGCGCACGAGTCGACCCGAGTGGGCTCTCTTCACACTTCACACTCGCTGAGTGGCGGCGAGGCGATTGTGAAGAGCCGCGGCGAGCGCGCACGAGTCGACCCGAGTGGGCTCTCTTCACACTTCACACTCGCTGAGTGGCGGCGAGGCGATTGTGAAGAGCCGAGGCGAGCGCGCACGAGTCGACCCGAGTGGGCTCTCTTCACACTTCACACTCGCTGAGTGGCGGCGAGGCGATTGTGAAGAGCCGAGGCGAGCGCGCACGAGTCGACCCGAGTGGGCTCTCTTCACACTTCACACTCGCTGAGTGGCGGCGAGGCGATTGTGAAGAGCCGAGGCGAGCGCGCACGAGTCGACCCGAGTGGGCTCTCTTCACACGTCACACTCGCTGAGTGGCGGCGAGGCGATTGTGAAGAGCCGAGGCGAGCGCGCACGAGTCGACCCGAGTGGGCTCTCTTCACACGTCACACTCGCTGAGTGGCGGCGAGGCGATTGTGAAGAGCCGAGGCGAGCGCCCACGAGTCGACCCGAGTGGGCTCTCTTCACACGTCACACTCGCTGAGTGGCGGCGAGGCGATTGTGAAGAGCCGAGGCGAGCGCGCACGAGTCGACCCGAGTGGGCTCTCTTCACACGTCACACTCGCTGAGTGGCGGCGAGGCGATTGTGAAGAGCCGAGGCGAGCGCGCACGAGTCGACCCGAGTGGGCTCTCTTCACACGTCACACTCGCTGAGTGGCGGCGAGGCGATTGTGAAGAGCCGAGGCGAGCGCGCACGAGTCGACCCGAGTGGGCTCTCTTCACACGTCACACTCGCTGAGTGGCGGCGAGGCGATTGTGAAGAGCCGAGGCGAGCGCGCACGAGTCGACCCGAGTGGGCTCTCTTCACACGTCACACTCGCTGAGTGGCGGCGAGGCGATTGTGAAGAGCCGAGGCGAGCGCGCACGAGTCGACCCGAGTGGGCTCTCTTCACACGTCACACTCGCTGAGTGGCGGCGAGGCGATTGTGAAGAGCCGAGGCGAGCGCGCACGAGTCGACCCGAGTGGGCTCTCTTCACACGTCACACTCGCTGAGTGGCGGCGAGGCGATTGTGAAGAGCCGAGGCGAGCGCGCACGAGTCAACCCGAGTGGGCTCTCTTCACACTTCACACTCGCTGAGTGGCGGCGAGGCGATTGTGAAGAGCCGAGGCGAGCGCGCACGAGTCGACCCGAGTGGGCTCTCTTCACACTTCACACTCGCTGAGTGGCGGCGAGGCGATTGTGAAGAGCCGCGGCGAGCGCGCACGAGTCGACCCGAGTGGGCTCTCTTCACACTTCACACTCGCTGAGTGGCGGCGAGGCGATTGTGAAGAGCCGAGGCGAGCGCGCACGAGTCGACCCGAGTGGGCTCTCTTCACACTTCACACTCGCTGAGTGGCGGCGAGGCGATTGTGAAGAGCCGCGGCGAGCGCGCACGAGTCGACCCGAGTGGGCTCTCTTCACACTTCACACTCGCTGAGTGGCGGCGAGGCGATTGTGAAGAGCCGCGGCGAGCGCGCACGAGTCGACCCGAGTGGGCTCTCTTCACACTTCACACTCGCTGAGTGGCGGCGAGGCGATTGTGAAGAGCCGCGGCGAGCGCGCACGAGTCGACCCGAGTGGGCTCTCTTCACACTTCACACTCGCTGAGTGGCGGCGAGGCGATTGTGAAGAGCCGCGGCGAGCGCGCACGAGTCGACCCGAGTGGGCTCTCTTCACACTTCACACTCGCTGAGTGGCGGCGAGGCGATTGTGAAGAGCCGCGGCGAGCGCGCACGAGTCGACCCGAGTGGGCTCTCTTCACACTTCACACTCGCTGAGTGGCGGCGAGGCGATTGTGAAGAGCCGCGGCGAGCGCGCACGAGTCGACCCGAGTGGGCTCTCTTCACACTCGCCTCGCCGCCACTCGGCGAGTGTGAAGTGGTAGCATAAACGTTAGTCAATGACTAAGTATTTCAATTTAGGCCGTTCCAGTATTAGAGTCGGAGCCGATACAGCATGTTCCTGAAATGCAGGCAACCGTTGATAATATACAGAAAGCTGCAGCAGAAGTGAAATCTGAAGCAGATGCAGTAAGTATGCTTACTCTTTACTTTGGACTGGTTAGATCGGTTCCCCAAAATCATTAATTCGGCGTAGCAATATTTCCATTCGCGTTTTTCCTCACTTGTGTTGGGGCCTGTACATCTTTATTATTATTCGCTTTATTTTACTGTTGCTTTATTCCCTGAGTTGTATTTTAAACCGACTTCAAAAAAGGAGGAGGTTCTCAATTCGACTGTATTTTTTTTTTGTGTTTGTTACGCGATAACTCGGTAATTTATGAACCGATTTGAAAAAATATTTTTTTGTTTGAAAGCATATATTTCCAGATTGGCCCCGTTGTCACCAAAATTCAGTTCTGATGATGGGATCCTGGAGAAATCGAGGGAACTCTTCAAATTTTTTAGACAAACTTGAAGCAATTTGGCTACATCATGGCTACTTCAAATCATTGAAGTCGGTTAAAACTTTGTTTTCAATGTAAATTATTCCCTGTCATATGTTTCCCCATCCTCAGCATACATCTAAACGTGCTATTTTGGCGTCCTTTAGCCCTTCGGGCCACTGCAAAACTAACATAACCTAAACCTATCTAATTACTTTATATTAACTTGACCTGTCCGTATGTAAATATGTAAGTATGTACTTAAGTTGTCCGTCAAAATTTGCAGTCCATTTTTCAGTCACTTGCCGTTATCCGATTGAGCTAAACTTTTGGGTTTAAGTATAGTTTGGATGACAATTCAATATTATGGTACCGTCGAGGTGATCCGATGATGGAGACAGAAGGTGGCCATGGGAAAACAATGCTTAACCAACGTAAGCCTGAGTTTAGGCTCGTTAGAATCGTCTCAATGAGTAGTTTACAGAAAAGTACAGTCGGAAATAAATGAAATTTTTGACAGAAATTCATTTTGGTGTCAGGTGTCGTTGGGGATTCAAGAGGTAGCGGAGAACTGCGGGCAGGCGGCGGCGGATGCGTCGGAGCGGCTGGCGGGCTCGGCGCGCCTCGTGGACCAGGCCGAGCACAAGCTGCTCCCGCAGCGCAGGAACGGCCTGGACTAACTCGCCTCTACTGCACAACTTACCCCCCCAACTACTTTACTATACAGGGTGTCTCATTTAAATCGGTCAGTATATAAGACATACGATGATCTGTTCTTAGGAACCATGTCATCGATTTTAATAAGAAAAACTGCATTCATACATTTTTTTAAAACTTGTACTCAGCTCGGGAATCGAACCCGGAAGTTTTGAAAAATAAAACTAACACCATTTCTATTTAGATATCTTGTGTAGGTCTTAGGCAGTAAATTTTACTATGAAATATGAGGTCTAAAATGAATAAAATGCATTGTTTTCATTATCATTTAATTTATTTTAGTAAGTTTTCGAAATTACCACCATTTTCTTTCAATACAACACACCACTCGTTTTTAGGGTTCCGTACCCAACGGGTAAAAACGAGACCCTATTACTAGGACTTCGCTGTCCGTCCGTCCGTCCGTCCGTCTGGCTGTCACCAGGCTGTATCTCAAGAACCGTGATAGCTGGAGAGTTGAAATTTTCACAGATTATGTATATCTGTTGCCGCTATAACAACAAATACTAAAAAAACCGACCAAGTGCGAGTCGGTCTGGGGCTCCCATACAACAGACATGATTTTTTTGCCGTTTTTATTTTAAATTCATGAATGCAGTTATTCTTGTTACTAAAATCGATGACATGGTTCCTAAGAAGATATCTTCGTATGTCTTATAGTTTCAAACATCCCATACTGACCGATTTAAATAAGACACCCTGTATACGGCAACTTTAGCTTTTTAAATTGCCCTATTCTCAAATAATTCATTTTGAATAATATTATTAATATGTTTGAGCAATTTACTAATATACAAATTCACGCATTAAATTAATTAGTAAAAAAAAATTGTTTTACTATTCACGTACTTCCAATATAATTGGGTAGTTTCCACAGGTCAAAATTGATAACGCAGTGTTGCTAAATGGATAGTAAACCATCAAATAAATGTAATTAAGTATAAATTAAGAAATATAATTAAAATCATAAAAAGATATGAACCTTGAAAGCTTAGAAAAAAATATGCATTTTTTTACTGTCCAAAAGTAAATTTAAAGCTACCAATAGAATCCTTACGCTTTAATAGAAACAAAATTGTATGACAACTATGGTCCTAAACGCAGTATTTCACGACCGAAACAGCAATTTAACTGATTTTCAATACTATTAGTACAAAATATTGCACTGTGTGACGTCACGATTCAATGTTAATCAGTATGGAACGTTTTCGGCTGCCGCTAGCGAGGTCCGTCTATAACTATTTTTTTTGGGTATTTATGTTTTTTAATTGTAGTTGCTCCCATACAAACTTTTGTTCCTCTCCAAAAACTGGTTCGAATGGCATCGTTAAAAAAATTTAGGACACAAGCCTATTAAGGGATTAGGGGTTGAATTATTGAAATTATGTGTTCCTTCTCGGTGCCTCCTGCATCTTGTGTCAACGCATGTCCAAATTAGTTGCTGAATTTGTATCGAGATATTTGAATAAAATCTAAATGTAGGAGGATATGAAGTGATAATGATAAGATTTGTCTTCTTCCTTGTAATATGTTTAATGAGTTTAGGTCACAAACAAGATGTTAATGAGATCATAATGTTAAGTACCTAGGTTAAACTAAGTAACTACGTATACATAATTAAAAAAGCTAATGTAAATAAATACTTTTAAACCTCGTAATATGAGAAAATAGGTACGCGCGGTTCCTCGCGTTCAAGTCGGCGGTGGCGGCTGATACAGCAGGACACACATGTGCGAGCGAGTCGCGCGGCGCTAGCCCTCGACTGACTGGTTGCCTCGGGCATTTCGAGCGGGAAGTGTTTAACGCGACGCGCCCCGCCCATTGCAAGCCCCCTGCCACGACCTTCTTTCTCTTCCTCAGATATACCTGAGGAAAAAGTGGATCTCTCGGTGGCGGTCTAGCAGCAAACGGACGGGCTCAACGTATGCTAAGGTCCAACCTGATTTACCCCTGAAGGTCTGGTTTTCTAAAATTCTTCTGAGTAAACTGACAACTTCTACTGTTATTCGCATGAGGCTGGGCCATTGTTGTACCCATGTACATTTAAGATGGCTTCGTATTCGGGACTCTTCCCTGTGTGAGTTTGGTCTAGACGAGGGCAACTTAAATCACTTGATTTTGAGTTGCCCGCGTCTGAACCATTCTAACCTATATGCTGGTCTCATTTTTCAAAAAATCCCCCTTCCTACCCACGTGCTGTCCCTCTTGTTTCCGAATCCTGCTGTCTTCCGGTTGATCTCAAATTTCCTCTCCCTTAATAAATTTAAATTTTAACCCTCCCTTCCATTTTATGAAGTTAATTATTTTATAATGTATTTATTTTATCTAATATCCATTACTACTTCCCTATTCTTTATCTATTTTTTTTCTTTCGTCTCGTCGGTTTTCGTGCTGGCAAAAATGTCGATCGATGATTGCCATAAAAAAAAAACCTGGCAACTCAGCACAGCCTGTCACTGTTACGTTTGTAGTGAACTAGGAACTAACAAATATATATAATATGCGGTGCCACCGATCAAAGATAAGCTTTTTGCAAATTTGGAATAGCTCTGAAATAAAAGAAGAAAATGAGAAAGTGCGTAATATGCGGTGCAACCGATCAAAGAACAGAAAATAGGTTTTTTGCAAATTTTGCTGGTTCAAAACGGTAAGTGTGTAATAAAATTATTAGTGATTGAGGCTTGCGGTATGATTATGCGAAGTATTTTATTCCTGTTTGAAATCTGTTGATTTTAAATACTGCTTTAGTACACTACTGTAGCCAGCCATGTACTTACTAAAATCTTATGTAATAAATCGAGTATTCAAACTCCAGAAGAAATGTCTATGTTGTGTCAAACGCTTGGATAAGGAGTAGCTGTAAACCTATTTTTAAACAGCTCAACATTTTACCATTGCCGTGTATGTATATATTTAGGATTTGTAGCTTTGTTAAGAGATTTCCAAAGTACTTTATTAAACGATCTGGAATGTGTTCTGGAAATCCAAGATCGCAATACAGAGATATCTTGTTTAAACCGCGCTGTGATACTGACATTTACAGAAGAAATGCCTACAGTATGTGTATCAGCATTTATAATAAATTACCAGCACAGATAAAAACACTAGAGGGCAGAGAATTCAACAGAACCCTAAGAAAGTGGCTCCTAGAACACTGTTTTTATAACATCAATGATTTCGTCAATCACAAAGTATGAACTTAATGTGTAAACTTTCACTGATAATATTATTACTTATATGTCATATTATAGTCATAATTTAGATATTTAGAGAAACAATTATAAGGTAAATTGTAAATCTATTATCTTCGTGTATCTAGATGTAGATTTGTAATACCTATTCAATGTTCATCTCTGATTCTCTGTGTAATGTGTATAGTGTATACTCTGTGTACATAACATAACTATTTGCATGCTGTTAAGAAATAGCTGGAGAAGGTTGGACAATTTTGTCAACCCAAGACCTGTAACTTACCCTTTTTCTGCAAATAAATATTTATCTTATATTATCTTGTCACCGCTTGGCTTTGTGATAGTGCGAATATTTACGTGGCCTTACAATTAATATTAAAGTTTTCAGCAATGGAGCTCAAGCATAAGTCAATACATCCCAAACCTTCCTGCTAACAAACGATCACTGTTTGTATGTGGTGATCATTTTGACCAAAATGACTTTTCTGCAAGTTCTGCAGTATTAAGACTCAAAAAGAATGCCGTACCAAACCTGAACATGACGTCAAAAGGTACTATGATATGCACAATCATAAATACATACATGCATTTATACATACTAACAGACGTTGAAATACCAGACCGTGTTGTTACTGAGAGCACGAAAATGTAATAGTACAAGTACAGAAGAAGCTCTCTTTTGATGTTGCAAAACCCCACATAAAGCATTTTTCTTTATTTTTATAATGTTCCTCCAATTTTTCATGTAGGTAAAACACTACAATCATTTCCTATAACTTACTATGATACATTGATCAAAGCACATAGAAAAATTGGATTGTGCCAGGTCGTGGCCCTGTCTGGGAATCGAACCCTGGACCTTTGGGAATCGCGCCCAACGACTCGTCCACGGGGGCACTTTTCTGACACAACCAAATTTCCGATGTACTTCTTATCAATCTCTGTATCTATGAAAGGCTTTTATCCTTTATTTAACAAAAGAAACATTAAACTTGGTTCACGTGTTAATACAACGAATTATCGATGATAAACAAACCACCTTTAAATAGGTAGGTGTTGACAGAGGTCGCTTTACTTATTTACGATTTTTTTAGTACAGTTTGCTCAGTACAGTACAGAACCCTCGGTACGCGAGTCAGACTCGCACTTCGCCGGTTTTTTTATTAGGGTTCCATAGCCAACAAAGAAGTATCCACTTAATTAACGGTTGTATTTGTATCTCCGACACAACCCGCTTCTTCATATCCAAAGAAATGGATACAGAAGTTATGAATGTTGCTTTAAGACAGTATTACTGAATATATTGTGCTTGCATTGCAGGTGTTGAACAGCAAAGTACCATGTCGCTGGATACATTGTGTGTGAAGACTGAGGCAGAGGAGGTGTGTGTGAATACTGAGGCAGAGGAGGTGTCTGTGAACACTGAGGCAGAGGAAGTGTCAGTGAAGACTGAGGCAGAGGAGGTGTCTGTGAAGACTGAGGCAGAGGAGGTGTCTGTGAAGACTGAGGCAGAGGAGGTGTCTGTGAATACTGAGGCAGCAGAGGTGTGTGTGAACACTGTGGCAGTGGAAGTCTCAGTGAAGACTGAGGCAGAGGAGGTGTCTGTGAATACTGAGGCAGAGGAGGTGTCTGTGAAGACTGAGGCAGCGGAGGTGTGTGTGAAGACTGAGGCAGAGGAAGTGTCTGTGAAGACTGAGGCAGAGGAGGTGTCTGTGAAGACTGAGGCAGAGGAGGTGTCTGTGATGACTGAGGCAGAGGAGGTGTCTGTGAAGACTGAGGCCGAGGAGATGTCTGTGAAGACTGAGGCAGAGGAGGTGTCTGTGAAGACTGAGGTGTGTGTGAAAGAGGAGGCTGAGATGTGTGAAGAAGATGAGGCCAGGGCACATGTAAAGAAGGAGGTGGAGTATGAAGACAGTTCAGCCTTGTGCGAGCTGTACGCGGGCCACCAGGTCAAGGACGAGCTTGTGCTGGGCCCCGAGGACCTGCACCGGCCTTGTGTGCTCTCCTCAGTCCCAGGTAAGTTACTTAGCATTCAAAGTTAAGCCTTTACAATAATGTAATTTTTGATGTTTATGTTTGACATTCTGATTTGCCAGGAGGAAAGGCCAAGCAATTAAGGTGGCCATTGACACATTGTGGCATCATAGCTCTTAAACGAATGGCCCAATTTTACTGCGCGTTTTTGTCAGAAAGCTGACATGATGAAATGGTTCTTAGCTATGTTTCAACAAAATGGATCTAGCTGATTTTGAAATTTTGAACTTTGAAATGATAATGTGGGGTTAAGTTGTTAATTTATGTGCAACAAAATTTAAATGATTATACAATTTATAAATGTTCAACTCTCTAGACTGTTAAGTCCATTTGTTAATGCAGTTATTATAGAATGGCTAAACTCAGTGTGCCTCTTGGCATAGGTCTCCTCTAACATCTTCCATCGTTCTCTGTCCCTAGCAACATAGGCGTCTCTAGCCCATGTAGCGCCCGGGTGCAATCACTACCCTGGCCAGGGGGCTTGCAATGGGCGGGGCGCGTCGCGTTAAACACCTCCCGCTCGAAATGCCCGAGGCACCCAGTCAGTCCAGGGCTAGCGCCGCGCGAGCGAGCACATGTGCGTCGTGCTGTGACCGCCGCCGCCGCAGACTTGAACGCGACGAACCGCGCGTGCCTATTTTCTCTTATTTATTACGAGGTTTAAAAGTATTTATTTACATTAGCTTTTTAAATTAGGTATACTTACTTAGTATAACCTAGGTAGGTACTTAACATTATGAAGTTGTAAGGTACAATGTACAACAACAATACAAATGCATGTTACGATACGAACCGCCTGGTTAGGTACTTATTACTTTTAACGTAATTGTACTGTAATTTTCTTCAAAATAAAACATGGGTTTAAAAAGAGTAGATAACTTAATAAAAACATATTCTTCGTGAACTTGTGAATTAACATACAAATTAAAATTTCAAGAGTTAAATTGACTTTCCGTTCACGAGATCAATTTTATTTGTGGAGTCATAATGACACTGACATACATGTGATTAATATCGGTTCACTTGTGTGATATCTGGCGAACTAGAACATTTTTTGGCTTCATTGATGTATTCTTGGCATGTCAGCCCTAGCGCTACAGTTGCCGTGTGTGAATGAATACAAGTTATACGATAGACAGAGATGCACAGAGTAGGCACGTTTCTTATGCCTATACGCCGTTTTTGCTAGGAAGTGCAATTTCTGTACTTGTGCTATTACTTATTCTGTGCCCTGGCGCGCGCTAGCCGCCCGGCGAGTGGCGCCCCGTGAAATGGCGTTCCTAGGACCCGGCGCCCGGGAGCACCTACTGCACTATAGGTTAAGCCGCCCCTGTCTAGCAACTCGACTAAAGTTTGAACCAGCAGATATTTCAGCTATCTGATGTAAAATGATATGTGCAGTGGCAGAGGCTCCTCGCCTCGCAGCGGAGGCCCCGCGTGGACCCGCTCACTAACTTTACGTCTTTTAATATTAATATAGAATAGTATAGATGAGTCGAAAAATGCACAATTTAAGAAACATATTCAAACGAGAAAAGCTAGCGCTTTTTTAACGCAAGACAAACACAAATTAAAGAAAATCGCGACCCAGTGGCACTCTTCGGGAGTACACGATGGCTTTACCAACAAAGTCAAAGTGATTTATTCTTCAATTTAGGCATATTACATGCACCTATGAATGTCGATAAACTCCCACCGGTTCGGAAAGAAAACCTCTGCCTCGAGAAGAACCGGCGTAAAAAACTCGGCGAGGTGTCATTTTTTCAAAACAGTATACAATATATCATTTCAGTATCAGAGTATTATAAAAATTTAAAATTACATTGCTACAGTAAAAAGCCTATTTATTTTGCCTATCAAAAGCCTTACTAACAAATATATGGATTTTACATGGTCCGAATTAAACGATTTTTTTTTTACTAATTAAGCTCTAGGTTTTTGATTCAATTATAACAAAGTAAAGTAGTGGAGCATTCGATTTCGCGATGGTCTTGAATTTCATTAAATATTGTAATGTTGGTAGTCGGGCCCGGGAAAGATCAACCCTTTTTTTATATGGCAACAAAAATATCATTGTCAAATGTCGTAAATAGTATGATGACCTAATCTTGTTACTTGATATGGTTACTAAGAAATCAAGTAACTATTCTATAATAAATGGGACTGTTTTTGCTTTTTAAGGGAATTATAGGATGGCTTTTGAAGAGAGCTAGGGCACAACACTCTCTCTTTGACAGAATCTGTAGCTTATTTTTCGAAATATGATCAAATTGCTTTACTAGGGGACTATAATATAAATACGTTACAGACTAATAATCGTGCGAGTTGAAGTTTAATTCATTTCTGAATGTTTAGATCTAGACCAAGTAGTAAAGGAGCCTACTCACTATTGTATTGAAAATGAAACCCTAATTGACATGGTGTGCACCAATGCCCCTGTACAAGATGTTTGTGTTTCAAACATAACCGGTTCACTCGGTCATTGTATGATACTTGTCACTATCCCTTTAAAACCTACTAAGTCCTAGTTTTTTACTAATTTTTTAAAGTCAAAAAATGTTTTTCTATGAACTTCGGATTTGGAATGGCGATACATAATGCGCGCCTCGTTACGTTTGTCTATCATAATATGGATTATGTCACTTATCCAGGGTAAGGAACAGTTCGGTTTGACTTTGACGTTTTTTACTGGCGCGTGTTTGTGAAAGAGCGAAAGGACGTGAGGGTTAAAAGAGGTGAGCATTTCGTGCACAGTTCTTTTTTTTCAGTTTGCTACAGAATCGATCGAGATCGCTATAAAATATTGCCATATCTATGTTTTTAAATGGTTAAAACAAACATCTTGTACAGGGGCATTGGTGCACACCATGTCAATTAGGGTTTCATTGTCAATGCAATAGTGAGTAGGCTCCTTTACTTGCTCTAGATCTAAACATTCAGAAATTAATTAAACTTCAACGTCACACGATTATTAGTCTTTAACGTATTTATATTATAGTCCCCTAGTAAAACCATTTGATCATATTTCGAAAAATAAGCTACAGATTCTGTCAAAGAGAGAGCGTTGTGCCCTAGCTCTCTTCAAAATATTATTGTTGCAATCTATTATTATTATTTTACTTTGAATTACCGTTTGATGTGTAAAAGTGCCCTCCTGGCCTATTTGCATAATCCATTGAATCAATATTCGAATTGAATGAAACATAGTCTATTAACATTTCAGGCCAAACTCGACTACCCGGCAAAAATGATCCAGCGAAAACCACCAAGCGTCAAGCGCGAGTTCAACAGAAGAAAGAGAAACCGGTTAAAGAAAATACTGCGAGACATGGTCCAGTCGAGAAGCTTCAAGATTCTACATCCCCTAAAGTAGAGTCGCCAATGAATAGGATACAAGAGGCTCCTGAAAAAACTGCCGTCAATACAATCACTTTAAAAAAACGTCTGAGGAAATACACCGGAGAGAAATCATATAAATGTAATCAGTGTAGCTCCGCGTTTGTTCAAAGTGGACATTTAAAAGATCATCTGCGGATGCACACTGGTGAGAAACCGTACAAATGTAATCAGTGTAGCTTCGCGTTTGCACAGAGTGGACATTTAAAAGATCATCTGAGGTTGCACACTGGCGAGAAACCGCATAGATGTGATCAGTGTAACTCGTCATTTGCCAGAAAAAGTGGTTTAGAAAGTCATCGGAGGATGCACACTGGAGTCAAACCATATAAATGTAAGCAGTGTAGCTCGTCGTTTGCGCATAGAGGTAGTTTACAATATCACCTGAGTACACACACAGGAGATAAACCGTTCAAATGTAACCAATGTAATTCCGCATTTGTCCTGAGTGGAAGTTTAAAAAAACATCTGAGGATACACACTGGAGAGAAACCATAGTAATGTAATTAGTGTAGCTCTGCATTCTCCTGGAGAAGTGATGTGCAAGGGCACAGGGCACCTGAGGACGCACACTGGCGAGTACGCATTTAAGTGTGGCTGGTCAGCAAGGTAGTCTAAGGAGACATCTAATGAGCAGGCACTTGGGACAAAAGCCATACGCTTGCGGTACTTGCAGTTACAGGTGTGCTACTTAACAATGTATAGAAGACATTAAGAAGCAGAAATTTGTTGTTTATTTTATTTTATTTTTGTTGACTGCGCATTGCTTTTAGTATTACCTGATTGAAATAAAGTTACGTCATACTTTTGAATTTATTTTTAGAGTTCTTAACATTGCTTTGAACCATCTCTGACTCTATCCACTTAATAAAAAAAAAAATGCTGAGTAACCTTATATTTATTTTGAAAGGCCTATCGAGTGATGTGCCACACGTAGACTTACAATGTTTTTTTTTTACTTGCATTTTCATGTGCACACCTAAAACAACAAAAAAAATGTCATTTCATTACAGAACTATGTACATAGCGGCTAACAAAATACGCATCCTCAAAGTTATATTCAAATACACCTTATACTTTTTGAGTAAAATGCCTGTGACATACGGACATGATGAAACTAAGGGTTCCGTTTTTACCATTTTGGCTACGGAACCTTAATTAGCACAATCTGACGTGTTCACTAAAGCTGCATCCCCGCTCCAGCGCAGCGGTCGGCACGAGGGGCATAAATCTTTGGCCCGCCAGATACAGGCTGAATTCCGCCGCCGCCTCTGTGGCAGCGCATTTCATATAGAGTGGCTGCGGGAGGAATCCGTCGGCTGAATTCAGCGGCAGAATTCAGTGTGTACGTGGCTGGCTGAAGGTAAAGTGAGATAGACATACACATGTTTCCTATCCATATAGGCGACGCCAACCGAGGGAAATAGGCGGACGGCCAAGCAAGGTCACAGAAAATCTAGAACGGAGTGACCTTGGTGTGGCTGGCCGGTGTGCTCACTACACTTATGCACACGAGCCGAAATCACACGGCGGACTGCATGCAGTAAGCCAATTTCGTACGTGTAGCGGCACCTTATGCCGTCCGTTTAGACGTTAGTTTATGGCAGCAAATACAAGGTGAATAAATACTGATGATCAATCATAGCTGTCTCTATCTACAACATGCAATGAGATAGAGACAGCGCGTGATCGCGTGATAATACTTCACCATGTATTGGCTGCCTATGACAGAATTAGTGTTCACGTGGTGTTCACATTGAACAGAATATAATAATCATTTAAGCCTGCAACACACTGGCGCGGCCTGCGGTGGCGGTCAATGGCGGCCAATGAATAAATAAAATAAAAATTATTTATTTCAGACCGGTTGATCCATAGAATGTTAGTAACAAGTGACTTAAGACTATGTTAGGTTAGTAACAATAAACAAACAAAACAAACAATCAAAAAATTTTAAATAATAAATTGGGCAACGAACACCCTTACCATTTATTACATGCGATAGAGTGAGACAGCTATGGTGGACCATCAGTATTTAATCACCGTGGATTGGCCGCCAATAGTAAATTTGACATTTAATGACTAGTTGACTATTGAGCGTTGCGGCCAGGCCGCGCCAGTCTGTGAGAGGCTTTACTCGTAACAATAAATTAACATTGGCACAAGTAATAAGCATAACAAGCCTAAGTGCCTAAGCAGCAAAAAGCCACTGAAAACGGGAAAAAAAAGCATAACAACAAAACAATAGTAGAGTCTGACCAGCGAGTCGTGACACAAGAACAAGGCGGCAAATTTGAAAAAAACGCATGCTGGTAACACGAAATGTATGGCGGTGTCATAGGTACTTATAACTGACAGCTTATTTCATAGGTAAAATTGTTGCCATATAAAGAACTCGAAAAAAATGCTTTTGTCACGACTCGCTGGTCAAACTCTATCATCGTATAATATCAGTCCGACACTGCTATTGCTGCCTGCAGTTATGCGGTGGAATAAGAATGAAAGTAAGTGCCGCCACACGACTCGAAGGTGTTCTCTGCTGAGCGCACCAACTCGCCTGCTTGCCAAGTCACGACTAGTGATGGACAGCTTGTAAGTTACGAAAGAGAAACTTTCAGTTAAATTTCATGTAAGTTTCAAATGGAAAATTTCTGTTCAGATTCTGTAGTTTTCAGGTGTAAATTATCTGTTTGTGTGTAATTTTAGACTCTCCGATAAACAACAACATTCTTACTAGTCATTACAGAAACCACTTTAACATAATTCCTTTAATTACTCTGTATAATTATTGTGTTTCTATTACAACAAAGATAACATAATATGCCTACTTTTAACATACAAAACAATTACTGGCCAGACGAGAAGTTTTCATATAATCGTCAATGTCATATTTGGTTCATGATTGTCGTAGAAACTTTGTAAAGAAGTCTGAAATATTCAGAATAAAACTTAGTGATGCAACAAATAGTATTCGTGAATTCATATAATATGCCAGTGTTTTTTTTTTCTATTTTTAATATATTCTTTATATGTATATAGTTTATGTTGGTAGATTTGTTGCATCGAAATGTATTTTAAGAAATAAAGTTCTTAAGTTAAGGAATCAAAACATAAAAAAAAAACCCAACTGTTTTTTTGCAAAAAGTATATATTAATCGCGTCAGTTATTACAGGGTGGCCATTCGGTAGGTCTGCTTCCTCTATATCCCCATCTTGCTCTATCTTATAGTTGCGTACCGTTCATACCATCCACCAAGCAGCATGGCTATCACAAGACGGCGCGCGAGCTCTCTCGATTTTTCTCGCACTATACCTCTCTTTCTAAGTGTTCTAATAAGAGAGAGACGGATAGTGCGAGAAAAATCGAGAGAGCTCGCGCGGCGTCTTGTGACAGCCGTGCAGAATCGTGGGGTGTGCCCTTAGAGCATACCTACATAACTGGAGTAGCCTTTCAGTAAAAAGATGCAGAAGTTGGGTCGAAGCTTCGCTTCTTCTACACCGAGGACAAGATTTTTTAACAGTTGTAGCTAGTTAGTTTTATTAAGAGAAGTGGCAGAATGAACAGTTGCTGGAAGTACTTGAAACATTTGGAAAGTGTGAAGCGGGAAAATACAAGATTTGACAGACGCGATCATGATATTTATCACGAAGCGTTTGGTTGAACAATATTATTAAGCCCTTAATTCTTTCTAATCTGTAGGTGGATTTCGATTTTTCTATATATTGACAATCCTGTGATACAGGTCAATATGCATGTTATTCAGATTGTCATATGGGTGGATTGTCAGTATTTACTCACCGTGTTTTGGCGGCCTATCCAGCCAGGGTCAAGAAATATTAAAAAAAAATTGCTTGTCAATGTCATTTCATTTTTGTATCACGATCGAAGCTCAGCATGTGTGAAGCACGGTGTTTTCACTTTAGAACCTTCTGTAGAATTGCTTTTCTTTTGTTTCTTTTCCTTTATTCGGATAATATTTATTCTCTCGGCTATAGATGTCACTAAAGTCAAATTTGTACTTAGGTCCGGTGCAAACCCATCGGCACACACACGTCAGGTGGCGGGAACCGACCAGTTCCGGTAACGGTCCGGTAGCGTGCGCCAGCACTAACTTTGTATAATTTATATTTTTTTTGCAGTAGCAACATTCATGGAAAATGAACTTTGTGGTTATTTTCACGCAGCTTTCTTCTTAATTAAACTATATTATTGAAATAATTTTATTAATCGCAATAATATTACTACTAAATAAATAGCAAAGCAAAAAATAATCATAAGCAGATTTTACTTATCCATAAAAAATCTACACGGGCCTTCTCAATAGTTCTGGGAAATGGAATGGTATCTGTCATGTGTCATTTATGATGTTTAGATAAATTTCAAATTTGTTTTATTTGAATTGAGTCCGTGAATGCGATTTGAATGGAATTCACGATTATTACTGTATTTTTGGAATTCTTGACTCGTAGTTTGCTTATTTCTCTGGACCCCCTGCTTTGTGTTATCGTAATTGCAATCGGAAGACATCAAATTATTAAATCTGAACATGTAATCGCGAAAATGCAATAAGTGTGTCGATTGCGATGAAATTTGTAAGTACTTACATATTTTCGCTTAATTAGGCATTTCATACAAGTTTTGAATCCGTATTTGGCCGATATAGCTAAAAACTTACTGCACTCTAATAGCTCGGCAATAATAGCTTGTATTTACCAAAAATTTATTGTTGACAGAAACTTGTTATGGATTTGTTGCCTCGATGCCAAATGAATACACCTAACAATATAATCTTAATTTCACAGAAACAAATAACTACCAAAAGATAATGAGGAAGCACTGGAAACAGATAATATGATAACATTCAGAATTTATAGAATCGGGATCCTTTATGGGTTGATGTAGGTAACCTGAAGAAAAGATAAATATAAAGTATTAAAAAAAATATAGGAACAGGAAATGGAAATAAAGGAAATTTGTAGGTAGACTATATTTGGCTAATGTTCATTTTGATTGAGTACAGACCTACAAATATGAATGTAAAATAAAGAAGTGTAAGTAAATATATTATTTTCAAATTAGTTTTTCATTTCTGATTTCTAATAGAGTATTAATCCATTATTTCGGAAACTACCAGAGTAAACTTATATAACAAACCTGCTCTGGTAGGATTTCAAAATGATGGATACAAATTGTTTCCATTAATTCAAATTCTCCTCACACATATAGGCATGTGTTTGAGGTATTTTGAAGTGAATGTATTCTTGCGACTCTAGATGGCGCTACTGCCAAAAATGTTGAGTGACAACTCTACTATATATATATTCAATATTCTCTTTGGTGTGAAGCTCAGTGTCTTTTATTCAAAAGCCAGTAAACATCAAAAATATTATACGAGTTAGTCACCTAGATTACTCTTCCTTAAGTTCCTATCTTAATTGACGTGATTTCAAAGTTGGTACCACAAATTCAGCACCGTGGTTTCATAGCGCTCAATTATGGAGGAAATACATGTGAAGATAGAACCCTTGTATTCAGATGCGTGTATAAAAGACGAGCCATTGTGCTCGGATGTTCGCGTTAAAAATGAACCGTCGTATATGGATGTGTGTGTTAAAGAGGAACCCTCGTTGTGTATAAAGGACGAGCCTTCGTGCTCGAATGTTTGTGTAAAGTCTGAGCCAGTGCAGGACGGCGAGCCTGCAGCGGGGCCGTATGTCGACCACGTTACGAAGCGCGAGCTCGTGCTCGGGCCTGCGCTTGCGCCGCCCAGAGTGCTCTGCATCCTTCAAGGTATAAGAATATGTTCATTACTAATTTTAATGTACACACACATCATAATATTTACAGTAGTGGCATAGTAGAAAGAGTGGGCAGTAGGCTATCTCCGGCCCAATCCGCGATATAATTGCCTACCATACTTGCCTGTCTCAGGGTTGTCACTTTTAGCTAAATTTTAATTCATTGCCTAGAAATTGGCAAGGGCCGGGAAGTTGTGGCGGTGATGAGCACGAGTACCTACGGTAGTTTACTGATAGTACTGTCAACCATTTCATTAGTTTAAAGCCCGGCCCTTGCCAAAGATAACACATCTCTGTAGAGTTTGACCAGCGAGTCGTGACAAAAGCATTTTTTTCGAGTTCTTTATATGGCAACAATTTTACCTATGAAATAAGCTGTCAGTTATAAGTACCTATGACACCGCCATACATTTCGTGTTACCAGCATGCGTTTTTTTCAAATTTGCCGCCTTGTTCTTGTGTCACGACTCGCTGGTCAGACTCTATAACTAATTGAGTTATTCAATAAAGTTCAACAATGCTTTTCCTAACAAATACAGAAATGTATTCAAGATTCAGAGCAGTATATGTATATCACACTATATATGAACCGTGCGGTGTTAGCCCCGATTGACGCACTGAGAAACAGGTCGAGATTTTGTTTGAGTGTGCGTGCGGCGACGCATAGATACTATGGCGCACACATACAAGCCGCGCGCGGTGCGTTTGTATGAAGATAACATACAATCCACTCTTTCTACCATGGTACCACTTATCAGTATTTAATTCAATTCAAAGGGCTCTTTAAGGACTCTTTAGAATGTTTTCTCAATGATCCATCTTTTTAACACGTTCGTTTTGTTTGGTCTATGACATTCACTGACACTTACTGTCTGCAAACCAAAGACTACAATATACATACTGAGATAGACAGGCAACTCGGCCAATTTGAGAAGGCATTATATGCTTGCGTACAGGCGCCATCTACTCGCCAGATATCGAAAACTTTTCAACCGATTAAAAAAAGGAGAAACTTCTGAATTCGGTCGTATTTTTTAAATCAGTATTTTCAATGTTTGTTATAACTGTTTGTGAAATGAAACATAAAAGTGAGGAATATACAGATTTATTTAAGTTAACCTAATGTGTTACTATAAATCCTATAACATCTGTATTACTTACATTACATATAACCAACAATAAAGACTTTGAGTTTGAATATTATAATCTACAAACGTAAAATTTTACACTGTAGCCATTTATTACATTGATATCTCTATTAAATTAATTTTGTTCAGCAGTACCTACCTATCAAAGTCTTGCTTATTAATTATTAAGTACAATTGCTATCATAATTCTTAATATTTCTATATATGGTCTTTTTCGATTCAGTCTTAACATTATTATTATAATTAAATTCATCATACAAAATATCTGCCCCGACCGGGGATCGAACCCGCGACCTCAAGCTTCATAGTCAGGTTCTCTAACCACTAGGCTATACTTTTCTATTTATTAATAAATCAGCAGGAGAGAAATTAGGCCCACAAACTATAATAATATCTAGTTACTACTAAAATCGGATAAATGGGTTTTTTTTTTCAACCAAGTACCTACTTATCTATACTATCTACATATACACACTTGCAATCAGACTTTTCCTCTATGGGTAGGTATTATAAATCGTCCCTGCGCGACCGAGCTCAGCTCGGGTGAAAATACGGAGAAAACGAATTTTCCCCGACATGAGACTAGCTAGATCGATTTCTCGTCCCCGTAAACCTCTATATTCTATTCTCTATTTATCTATATTCCAAATTTCATCGAAATCGTTAGAGCCGTTTCCGAGAACGTGCTTGCAAATATAAGTATATATGGGTATATATATTATTCTAAACAAATAGCCCTGGGCGACGTGAATATAGAGAAAATACGGTGAAAACTAATTTGCCCAGACATAAGACCTAGCTAGATATTGCCTGGCGTTTATTGGCCTTAACATGGACAACTTGTCAATTGGAGACGCCAAACGAGCGAAATCGGCGGACGGCCAAGTAAGGTCACGAAAGCCTAGTACGGAATAACCTTGGTTTGGCCGTGCTTCCGGCACTTATCCATCGGGCAGAAATCACGCCAATTTCGTACTTGTGGCGACTCCTAAGTCCTAATCTCGTCATCTTTAGAGTTTGTTCACACCAATCCGTAACTGTCGGTGTCGGATCCAAAAACGACACTTTTTGTTTGGAGCATGCTTCGATATCTGACTGGGCGGGGCTGTGTGAAGTTGTGAACAGTACCTAAGCATGTTTTCCATACATTTACTTGTCCGCCGATATCGTTATTGGATACGACACCGACAGTTTACGGATTGGTGTGAACAGGCTCTATTACACAGGTTTATGATAAAATGATCTATTTGTTTAATCTATTATAGTTTAAGATGTTTATCATCATTTACAACTTGCTAAAAGTCTTTAAAGAAAAGCACGGTTATCACAAGGCAGCGCGCGAGCTGTCTCGCAGCGTTAATTATAAAGAGACGGATAGTCTCGTCTCTTTCTAATTAGAACACTTGTGTAGGGCATGCACTTGTTGGCCACTCGCCAGTGTCGCACTAACCTATGATATTAACAATGTCAAGAAAAGTAAAATTAAAGTACAAATTACACATATTGTATTGTATATACCAACATTAATAGGTACACATTATAAAAAAGCAAACCTAGGGAGATGCCGGAAGCGGGGTGGGGCCTAAAGCTGCAGGTGGTTAGGGCGACAGAGAGAGGAAGCTCCTGCACGGCTATCACAAGACGGCGCGCGAGCTCTCTCGATTTTTCGCGCACTATCCGTCTCTCTCTTATTAGAATACTTAGACAGAGAGGTATAGTGCGAGAAAAATCGAGAGAGCTCGCGCGCCGTCTTGTGATAGCCATGCTGACCATTCGCGCAGTATCCAGAGGGCTGATTACGTAACTTTTCGAAGGTACGTTAAGACAATATAACTGTCATTTTACCATTAAAAAAAAAAACACATCGACGGTGGAAATTTCAAATGTCGTAAGGGACAAGCAGGCTTATGTCCCTAACGACATTTGAAATTTCCACCGTCGACATTTAGATCTACACAAAGCGTTACGAAATCGACCAGCAGGAGTACCTCATTCTGTATCTGACCCTTGACCCAGCCATCTAGCTAGAGTATCTTAAGGTGTTAGTCAAGACTCTTCGCTATTAGACCGTTAACCGAAACGACTATCGGGACAATGACCGTCGAATCGACATCCCACATGACGGTTACCTCGTGAGCCAGGTCACAGTACTTACTGGCTTTGTCCTTCTCGGCTTTCAGGAGGTTCTCGTCATGGGGAATCACCATCCAACACACCAACACCACATCACCACATCGACGAGCACTACCAGGCGCTTTGATAAATTTATCAGGACGATATCAGGGGGCCTACCGCCAACGGCATTCGAAGTTTTCCCTCTCCGTTGCACTTACGTACGAACTCGCAAATCTGACAGAGAGGGAAAACTTCGAATGCCTTTCGCGGTAGGCCCTCAGAGGGCCTACCGCGAAACGAAAACGAACTTCGTTCGTGTATCTCCGTCTCTGTCGCACTTGCTAGTTCGAGCGACAGAGAGGGAGATACACGAACGAAAACGAACTGCGTTTCGCGGTAGTCCCTCAGAGGGCCTACCGCGAAAGGCATTCGAAGTTTTCCCTCTCTGTCAGACTTGCGAGTTCGTACGTAAGTGCAACAGAGAGGGAAAACTTCGAATGCCGTTGGCGGTAGGCCCTCTGTTCGTGATGACAGATCGATCCTAATTGAGCATGGCACGACCTTTTTCGAGAACTGCACGGCTATCACAAGACGGCGCGCGAGCTCTCTCGATTTTTCTCGCACTATACCTCTCTTTCTAAGGTATTCTAATAAGAAAGAGACGGATAGTGCGAGAAAAATCGAGAGAGCTCGCGCGCCGTCTTGTGATAGCCGTGCTGGCGCAGGTACGTACTTAAAGTACAGCACTTTGCGTTGCACAACATGACATAGGAGAGCAAGTTGATAGTGAATAATCCTGTCTACAAGGTTAGGCCTGTCGCCGTTAGCAAGATGACTACAACCGGAAATAATATGCAGAAGTGATTCCGTACGTTCCCAAACATTTTTATGAAAATAGTGTGACCTGTATTTATTTAATAGTAGTAGATTGTATGACAAGGGGCTAAAATAAGCCATACTACCACGAGATGGATGGATATTTCGAGGGGTAATATGGCTTTTAGACCCGAGTTATACACTCTACTTTTCACTTCGACTGCGAGAAAATAGTAAAACAAAGATTATCCATCCACAATCAATAACAAATTTCACTGCGAAGAGATTGTTCAATTTAGCGTTTGGACGCGCTATTAACTGTCAGAGACGTTTTCTTTTTTAATGATTTGGAATTAGGGACTAAAACACACCTTATGTTTGATTGGTCGATTTTAATATGTGGCTGTATTCTGGTTGGTTGATAACAAAGAGAAATGTTTTTTGAAAGAGTTGTGATTGGTGGATTTAAATGATTTGGAATTAGGGACAAAAACACCTGATGTTTGATTGGTCGATTTTAATATGTAGCTGTATTCTGGTTGGTTGATAGCAAAGATAAATGATTTTTGAAAGAGTTGTGATTGGTGGATTTAATATGGTGAAGTGTTTTGATTTGTCAAATTAAATGTGTTGAAAATCATAAATGTGCCTACTACTTTAGCCCCGCTTATTAAGCCTAATATGACACACTTTTCGAGCATGAGAAAGTGAAAAAATAAATCTTCTCTTCCGTTTAGACAACGTGTCCCAAAAGTCCACGTCAAGCCGAAAACGGGACAAAAGATAACTCCCATTCAAAAGCGCTCATTAGAGCCTTTAGCAAAAAGGCGTCCACTAACGCCTTAATTGGCGCTAAGCACTAAGCAGGAACCGTCTGTTACGCTTGCTGCACGGCTATCACAAGACGGCGCGCGAGCTCTCTCGATTTTTCTCGCACTACACCTCTCTTTCTAAGTGTTCTAATAAGAGAGAGACGGATAGTGAGAGGAAAATCGAGAAAGCTCGCGCGCCGTCTTGTGATAGCCGTGCTGGTAAGGGTGCTTACAGGGCACTGTCGCCTAAACAAGCACATGCAAGTGTTGGGGCTGAGTGATACAAGGCAGTGCAGACTCTGCCTTGAAGCAGAGGAGACGCCACACACATCCTAACCGATTGCCCTTGTCTTATGCGCAGCCGTAACTTCATTCTGGGTAAACACTTCATGTAACCGGAGGGGTGTCCTGCCGTTTCACCAAAAAACATTTCGCAAATTTACACTTAACAACCAATGGTCCGCGAGCTAGCAACAGATTTTCGTGACCAATCAACTCCCGTGCCATAACTTGTGAGAAGGTTATTGAATGTTGTATCATGAAGCCCCGTGGGCGTCAGCTGCGGCTCCGTTGGTGGGTTGACCAGCAGCAGCCTCCCAAAGAGGTACAAAAAAAAATAATCACATACATACATATAATCACGCCTCTTTCCCAGAGGGGTAGGCAGAGATCACGGATCTCCATTTGCTACGATCCTGACAAACCACTTTCGCTTCACTCACCTTCATAACATTTCTCATACATGCTCGTCGGTTTAGGGTACTTTTGACCTGGCCTTTTTGTAACATTTCTCCAATTTGATCGGAGAAAGTTCGCCTAGGTCTTCCCCTTCCAACTTGCCCTTCCACTCCATAATAATAATATACCTAAAAGTACCTATACATTCAACACTATACCATTTTGTCTATTCCTTTTTCTCCCTTTATTTTTCAAATAGTGTTTGTTTGCCTTTTGTTTCATTGGGTCATCGATATCCCAAAAGGTTATTTTTCCATTGAGGACATTGTTTACGTCTTTGCACCAATTATGAATAAAAAACAACGTACACTTGTTTATCAAATACTTGCACAGCAATTCTTTGTGTACTGTGCATGACAAGAAAGTTACACTAATATTTATACTGATTATCAATTTTATATAATTTGACAAATTATTTTTATTGCTGTGTTCTTTTAAGATCTCTATACATATGCGCTCTACTTGGGCAAAAAAATCAAATAATTGCCTAGTAGGATAGCACAACCAGCTTTTGCCCTCGTATTCTTTAATTTTTATAAATTGATGAAAGCACTGAAGTTCAGTTTCCTCCATATTATTTGTACAGGTCACACAATTTTTATAAATATGCTTTTTCGCGAGTTTTGCTAGCCACCCACTGCAATACCCTATAGCTGCGCTTCTTTCAACGTGCTCGGGAGTCTTGCTTTGCAACAATTCGTCTGTATCTAAAAGCTCTAAGCATAAATGAGTACTCTCAATTTCTTCTTCACATTCAGTTGCGGTCTCGTCGACAGGTTTCGTTAAAAAAGATCTTAGTGACTGTAGACAGACACTGTCGTCTTTTTCGCAATTCGACCCAACTGAATGTGGAGAAGAAATGTTATTTATCAGTAGAGTTTTGAAAGCGCTTTCAAATGCAGACGAAGTGGGCATTATGTTGCTGTACCCATGAGCTCGGATCGCCCCAAAAAAATTCTCCAAAGCATCTTGGTTGAAGTTGCGCAGTAGCAGGGAATTGAGACCCTTTAAACTCAGATGTTTTACAATAGATCTAAAACCCTCAATGGTTTTGACCCAGCTCGTTAACGATGGCACCACTCCTTGATTTTTGGCATTTCCAAACTGCATTGTTTTTAATACTGGCAGACTCTTAGCCCACAACTTGTGGTGAGGTGATGTAGGGGTTACCGCAGCCCTATAAATTTTACCTCCCCGCACTTGGCTAAAGCTACCGTTGACACTGTCAAATAAATCATCAAAGAACATCAGTAGGTCTGCTGTTTCTGTGCTTTTTTTGTCAATTGCTCCAGATTCTGTAACAAAAACCATACAATTATGATAATAAACAAACAAACATTGTAGTACCCAATGAAGTAGTATAAAAAAGAGGCAGATAGGTTATAAGCGCTCCAAAAGTGGCACACTAAAATTGAGTCAATTGCACTAAATATAATCAATTAGCTAGAACTACAAATTATGCTCCGGTTGCTGCATAGGAGCCTTTCCGATTCCGTACCTGAGGGGCTACCGCGAAACGAAAACGAACTTTGTTCGTGTATCTCTCTCGCTCGAACTAGCAAGTGCGACAAAGACGAAACGAAGTTCGTTTACGTTTCGCGGTAGGCCCTCTGTATATGGCGGCCCGGCCCGGCCCATACACGGTGTATTATTTTACTGTTTTGGCCTCCTGGCCAAATCACGCTTCCTCAGCGCTAAGCGAAAGGCAAAGGGTTCTGCGTGGCCAGGATTATAGAAAATCAAAAAAAAAAAAAAGGTGTATTGGTTTTGCCCGCCATTGTGGCAACACAACAGTTTGTCTTGCCTTGAGTTGAGTATTGGTTATATTATATATTCATAATTTCACATCTCTAAGTAGTTCTAGTCACCATGGTGATGATGAAAAAGAAGAGATAAGAAGATATGCTACCTATATCAAACGAAACATTAATTAATATATGTTGGAGAGAAAAATGGCTATAAAACGGAGTCGTTCGCGTTTCGATCCCCAGGTTTAATATGGGAAAGAGGAAAAATCAGGTATTTATTTACTTTAATTTGTAGACACACCGGATCAAGTTAAATTAAACAAATGCAAAGAGAGTGGCTCTAGGGCTATACTTGTCATATAATTGCTTCACCTTGACGGACAATTCATTGGGAATTGTACCAAAACAACGACCTGGGCCCTATTTTATAAACATTACAATCCTACAATTTTGTATAAAAGTGACATATTTGTTAAGTTTTAGTAAGTGAAACTTAACAAATATGTCACTTTTTTACAAAATTGTAGAATTGTAATGTTTATTAAATAGGGCCCTGAAACTGGCAATACGGCTGTCTGTCAAACATCCCGAAGAGATCTGAATACCTCTGGGGAAACAGATTCACAGATCCCAACACCAGCTGACAAACCAGATAAGAAGCCTCATAGCAACCTATCAATCAATATATCCTAAAATAGATGATTAATATTATTGCCTGTTCCTAATGTTCCCATGACCTGTAACAATGTTACCAATAAAATATTTCATTTCAACAGATGAACCACTTGTTGAAGAATTTGGAATTGGATACCACAGTGATTATTGAAGAAGACCCTACTGCTACTGTGGAGTATAGGCAGAACATTAGAGCAGTACTGGTATGCCGCCAGCAACACATGGCATAGGAAAGGACATGAGGGTGCAACTCACTGAAATGAAACATTGTATTTATCTTTGTAAAACCGTGCCTTAGGAACCCAGATGCATACCTGCCATGTATCCAAGCGCTACTCCAACTGATTTGCTGAACACTTGGGTGCAATGTTTCACCCGCATCTTGGGTATGTAGTCAGGCAACACATGTTGGGCAGTTAATTTAGGCACTAGTTTGACGCCTTTATAACCAGGGGACCTATTGTATAAGGCCACAATGTGTTCCCATTTAGCAACACATACTTTTCGCTCCATAACATATTTTAAATGTTTTGTCATTAAATTATTACGAATTCCTTTTATTAGATGTGGGGGGTCAAAAATTGGGAAAATCTTTTTATTTTGTATCTCGAAAAATTCTTCTTTGATTTCTTGTCCGGTTCTTAAGTATTTCTCCTTGGTTTGTTTGACTAGCTGATTGACGGCTGCAATGTTTGAGGCGCCTTGGTCGCATACGGTTGCTATCACCTTTAGTCCGGTTTCGTGTATTTTTTTAATTACAGTTTCTATCTGTGCTTTCAGCTGTATGGTCTTCGTACTACCATGACAGAAATAGTAGGCCAGAGGTTGTTTAAATTTTTTAACAGTGCCTCTTATCATAAAGACAAGTGCGTGGTCGCAAAACTCCGTGGTGCTCGTATGTCCGTCATTTACCAAACCCATCACCATGTCTTTTTTTTTGTCATAAGACACACCCGGTCCAATTGCCATTTCGTCAAATGACAGTACACAGTATTTATGATATTCCGGCATCTTCTCCACTTTCTGTTTTAAATTTGAGAATATCAAATTATTTATTCCCGGTTTTAACATTATTCTCTGCAGCAAATTTTGAAGAGTTTTCCTGCCTGGCAAAACACATAATTTGCTAAGCAATCTGTATGATTTTGGTGATGGTTTGTACAGCGACAAAGCCAAAATTTTCTCATTTAGCGTGAACCTCCTGCCTTGTTTTTTTTTTCCGCTTTGTGTTACCTGCATCTGGCAAAATATTTTTGATGTCGGCGACATTTTCTTGGAAATTATGTTAAACGCTGCTGTTTTTTTAATTTTTTTGGCCATCAAATATTTTTTTTTATATGAATTTTTGTCATTTTCAGCTTTTTGTAATTTCTTTAACAGAAATTTATATTGTTTATGTTGTGCCAAAGTTAAACGTACACCTGTAAAATACAATAGGGTTTTATTAGCTCAACGGCCCTCTGTCCTTAGAAAAACGGACGAAATCAATCTAAATCCATTAGAAGCGTCGACACCGGACGCATGCTCGGGCGAGGCTTGGCTCTCGCCGAGGCACGTCTACACTGAGCGCGCACGCTCGGGCGAGGCGACCTACGCCGCGGCATGCGTCCGGTGTAGACACGGCTATTGAAATTTGAAATATGATGTGTTAACGTTATATGATAAACTCATTAGTACTAACACTAGTAATGTAAGTCTGTATTACTAACAAGCTATGGGCAAATTGGCCTGAAATAAATGGTTTTATTATATTATTATTATTAGAGTTTTTTTTTTGAAATATATGCAATGTATAGAACGGTGTCGACACGGCTAATAGAGAACAAAATCATACAGGAAACATACCTTTTTTTGCCCTGCTATTGTTTTTACTGCTATTTGAACGCAATGTTTTAGTTCGACTACGTCCTTGTGTCTTCTCATTGATTTTATCTGGTTCTATAAACATATTAACTTTTAATTATTCATAGGTTCCGGAGATTACTCATTACATACAAACTTACATTGTCACAGATTTCCGCTTCGTCCGCGTGACACTCGTTTATATCGGAGTTCCGTACAAACTTTCGCCCCCCCTTTCACCCCCTTAGGGGAAGATTCCCGGGATAAAAAGTATTTTATATGTTAATCCAGGCTATAAACTATCTGCGTGGAAAATTTCATCCAAATCGGTTCATGCGTTTAAGCGTGATTGAGTAACAAACATCCAAACTTTCGTATTTGGGTCCACAAGCGTTCCAACCGCCGTCAGTCCGCTGATCGCATTATTGTCAAAGTTCTTGCAGTTTTGGATCCCCTTTTCCAATAATTTTTTTAGGAGTCCTGGACTTGTAAAAAATACCTGATCATGGCATGCCAGTTTGCCGATACATTGACAATAATGCGATCAGCGGACTGACGGCGGCTGGAACGCTCGTGGAATCACCCATTTATAATATTAGTAGGAAGTAGGATTAAATATACTAACGTGGTATAGGAATATCGGATTGAACCTCCTGAGTACCTGACGTTGAAGGTTGGTTATAGTCCGGTACTTTATCTTCAACCAGCAGTTGTTTTCGCACGCCTCAAAATATGAATCAAATATTTAAATACATGCCGATAACTTAAGTTACTTTATTGCACTATTGCCCATACCCGTATAAAAATCCCTGATCATTAATAATAAGTTTCTGACAAAAATTTAATTTTTAGCTTTTAAGATCATTTTATTCTCATTAAGAATTTTGCAATTCACTTATTATGAGAATTTTTGGTACAAGCTTTTATTGTCGACTGTACTTTTCTGTATAACGAACGATACCGTCATCAACTACTCGTTGAGACGATTCTAACGAACTAACTCAACGGAGTTACGTCTGTTAAGTACTTAATTCCCACGTCCACCTTCTGTCTCCATCATCAGATCATCTCGATGGTACTATAATGTTGAATTGTCATATGTACAAGCTTATATAAGCTTAAACCCAAAATTTCAGCTTTCATCCGAATGGGATACCCACGTTTTCCATAAGTTTGCGGAGGTGAGCTCGGGTGCATGCGCTTTCTTACGCCAAGGCGAAAGGGCTCTTCTTCCTGCAGCGCCGGAACAGATGAATAACCTCCTGTCAAAATACAGATCGGGGCATATTTTTACATAGGTACAGTCAGCATCATAAACCTGTATACACTTTTAGACCTTATGTCTAAGTTAATTGTTTTGTTTTGTAGGACAAGTTTTTTGCTATTGCGGGCTATAGGTACCTACTGCGCGTTTGGAGTAGCCCCCTCAGTCACCCCCTCCACTTTAATATTAATTCGTCTGGCCGGTTATTTTTAAGGTTAAGGTAATTTTTTAAAGATAAAGTTACTACCACGATAGTTTTTTGTGCATAAGCATAGTTGACAGCCCTAGAGCGACCGCCGAGCGTAGGTATGAAAAGTGAATTACATTCTGTACCTATCTGTATTTTGTGGCCTAGTGGTTCAATCAAGCGGCTGTCAAACGGGTCGTGGGTTTGAATCTCGACTCATACCAATGAGTTTTTAGAACTTATGTACAGGTTGTCATTTAATGTTTACCAGTAGCTTTTCGGTGAAGGAAAACATCGTGAGGAAATTTAAAGCTGTAGGATATGAAGTCTCCAACCTGCACTAGAACAGCGCGGTTACTTTAATACTTCCCATTCCCTCTCTAATGATAGGAGGCCTGTGCCCAGCCGTGGGACGTATTGTATAGTTTTTTACAAATATTATAGCCTATGTCACTCCTTCCGATTAAGAGGAATCCAACGACACCTCATATGTCGAAATCCGTCAAACGGTTCAAGCTGCAGGGCGTGCCAAAGAATAAGACATACACACATGCCTACATACATTTAATTTTTGGTTCGAGCTTTTGTTGCTGGCTGTACTTTTTTGTATACCATCATCGACTACTCATTGAGACGATTCTAACGAGCCCAAACACAACGGGGTTACGTCGGTTAAATACTGAATTCCCATGGCCACCTTCTGTCTCCATCATCAGATCAGCTCGATGGTACCATAATATTAAATGGTCATCCAAACTATACTACTACCCAAAATTTCAGTTCAATCGGATAACAGCAAGTGACTGAAAAATGGATTGCAAATATTGACGGACAACTTACATACGAACAGGGTCAAGTTAATATGAAGCTTGTAAAAATGGTAATTCATCATCTACTCGACGGCACGGCACCATATTATTGCACTGTTAATGTCACAGAAATTGCATAAGTGCGGCTAATTTCATCTCGATCGGATACCGATTTTAAGAGAGACAGGGCACAGCGGAATGTCATATGTCATATTAGCCCAACTGGGAAGTACCTCCACCTTACAGCAGACATCAGCGATAATAACGGCACACCTCGCTCTGTAGGTATGTGG
The DNA here is from genome assembly GCA_932294315.1 of Epinotia nisella. NCBI lineage: Eukaryota > Metazoa > Arthropoda > Insecta > Lepidoptera > Tortricidae > Epinotia > Epinotia nisella. Next base: position 8,155,891 of record OW028698.1, on the reverse strand, counting down.
TGTTGTGTTCCTGGTGGTGAGTGAGGTGGCCAGAGCTCCCGAGGGTGTGTTGTGTTGACAGTGAGGGACCTGCGATGTGATTCTGCAAGCGTCCATATGCTACGGTGACGGCTTAGCATCGGGCATACCGTACCTATGCTTGTTTGCCAACTGTAGTTACATATTAAATAGTTATCCTACATCAGCGGGAAATAGGTACCTATGTAGATACCTAGGTACCCTAAAGGTTTGCATTATCTTGCGGCTTGCGGGTGTGAAATTAATGAATGAATGAAATCTTTTATTTTGTCTTCGTCGACCCATATAAGTTAAGTAAGTAGCAAGTGTTAGTTACATATAATATTATTAAGTATGTACCTATATTAAGAATTTAGTGTGAAACCATAACTGCAAAATATGCGGCATAAACAGTCGAATCTTTTGATTCCGTTAACAAGAAGATTGATTTCAGCAACTCTAAGGTACTTACAGCTGCAGTCATTTAATAATTTAAATTCTATACCTACACGCATTTCTGGTAAAAGGCTTACAATTTATCTAATATTATATTAGGTACCTAACTACGGTCAGCTCGAAAAATGTGTAGGTAACTATCTATCCAATTTTCAACTTAATTCCACCGACATACGATCGTAAACGTAGGTAAGGTACCCATTCATATTTATATAGAATAGACGTGACTGTACCTATCGCAAATACGTGCTTGGGTTCAATACTTATAGAGTGCTCAGCTGAAATTGAAGGAATATCAGCTTGAACCTGAGTCACTGCTTGAAATTCTGGCGAACCTGGAAATATAATTAACTTGATTTACTTTTTAAAGGGAGGCTACTAAAAATATATTTTAAATGATAATATTCTCAGCTTTCTTATCCTTCATGTCAGAACACAGCAGTGCGCACCCAGAAAGCCGACGGCGAGCCTCACTATGCGCCTCAATAGACGGCTCAAAGTCACTGCATCAAAAATTAGGCTATCAGCAGCAGAACCAAGGTAACCGATATAGCCCTCCGAATCGCTAAACTTAAGTGGCAGGGGCGGTGCACATTGCATGTAGAACCGATGGCCGTTGGGGCGGCAAGGTTCTCAAGTGGCGACCACGTAACGGCAGGCGCAGCGTGGGTAGACCCCCTCACAAGGTGGACTGATGATCTGGAAAAGGTCTCGGGAGTGCGCTGGATGCGGGTGGCGCAGGACCGATCAATGTGGCACTCTCTGGAGGAGCTGCCTATTACCAGCAGTGGACGTCTTTCGGCTGATATGACGATGATGATGAACCCGTAATTATTGATAATTCTGAATTGTATATATTATTTACCGGGTATGTGCATAACAGGAACAGCTAGTTTGCACAGTCTGTTTTTGGGATATTTGTGATAATCCTCAAAATGTTTACGACAAACACGTTTATTGTTATAAATGTAAACAGGATCCAAAGTTGACAGTACTCCGCCAACGTTGGAAATCCAAGATTTGAATTTGTCTGCATATCTTTCAGGGTCTGGAAACCGATGTAGAGGTACACCTAAAAACGAAATAAAAAAAAACACACGCTTCAATTATATTGTACCAACACACCCTCTATCACTCAATAACATCAATTTAATTATTTCAAAATAATTTTGATTAAAGTTATTAAGATAAAAAGCGGCCAAGTGCGTGTCGGGCCACGCGCAGGGTAGGGGCCCGACACGCACGTCCCTAGTTGCCCGTCTGTCACAGAATGTGGACTTAAAAGGGGTTTTTAGGGTTTTTATTATAGCTTACCCTCGTAAATAATCATAAATATTAGTTATGACCTACATAAACTAATCGAACCGCAGATCGCAAACTTTTAGCAGCAACAGGTTAAAATAATTACAAAAAATCTCCGAACAGCATCAAGCCGCACATCGCAACTACCCGCGCGCGCAAAGAAACACCGTGCCGTAAGTCCGCCTAAGTTTTAGCATTGCCACGGGTGGGGGGGGCATGTCGCAGGGCAGGTCTTTTGTGCGCTCGCCGCGGGCAAGAAGCACCGTGCCGTGAAAAATCAACTCTAGCGTCCACGGTAAAAGGTTCAAATTCCAATGAAAATGGGAAATTAAGTACATTTCTTACCAGTTAACTAGTTATGTCTACTTAACTGTGATAGTTTTCCTTTTAAATTCATTATATCTACTACTGCCACGAATTTTTTGACGTCCCCAGGGCGAACAAATATTAGGGCTTCAAATCCCATTATCTCGCAAACGCATAACTAAGTTGAAAAATAATTTTAATAAACCCATAATATTTTTGAACAAGCTATCCAACGATACCCGACACTATAGGTTTAACGAGAAAAAAAATACATCACCAATTTACATGTATTTATTCTTTTTTCATGATTTTATTCTACTGTTTTGTCGGCGTGATTGGTTTATATACCCATGTCGAATTGCAGTTTTCTAGTTGTAAGGGTTACTGAGGTAAGCCGAAGACGGACAGACAGACGGACGGACGGACATGGCAAAACTATAAGGGTTCCTTGTTGACTACGGAACCCTAAAAAACTTGCCCGCGTGCCTCCATATATATAACATATGTACGAAATATCATACGACATTTAACAATGGCTTTTCGGTACCTAAAGAAAAATGTCGCGAGGAAACCGGTCTAATCCCAATTAGGTACAGTCTACTTAGTTTGCCTACGCAAAATCTTGAGATTTTGTGCCAAAAGCGGACCCGGGTCTTCTTTAGGGCACAAACGGGACAAACGCTAGGAGGATGATGATTTTAACAGTAGTTAGGTAGCTTTTACGTGAAGAAATACATTGTGAAGAAACCGGTCTAACCCAAACAAGGACTACTTTTCCTTGCAAAACTTAAAAAACTTGGCCAACATTTTGGACTGCGTCTTGTCTCAACATCATAAGAGCTATAGTTACCTAGTTGCGTCAATAATTCGACATGGGCAATGTTGGCTAAAAATACAGATAACTTTACCCGCAAAAATGGATAAAATTCTGGAATAGAAGTCGATTTCAAAAATGTTTCTCCTCATGACTACGAAGGATTCGTTAAGCAAAAAATATCGTCATATTAGAAAAAAAATATCAGATTCGTGTTTTTCCGAAAATAACGGGCCAAGTAGGCGAAGTTGTACGGTATATACATAAAAGTACCTACAAACAACGGCCAAGTTATAGTTATGTATATTATTTAATTACCATCTTCTGAAGTAATAACACATCCGGGCACACAACAATAGTTCTGAGTCATGATGAACGTTAACGTGTCCTGGTCCAAACTGTGTGGCCTATAAATTATAATACAACAAATATATTAGCTAACGCTGTATCTCAACTACATTCTTTTAAGACCATTTTACACCTGCGCAGCTGCGCGCGCTCCATTTCAAACCAGCCCCGCTATTCTGTAACTTGTTTTAAGCTCACCTCACCGTTCACCCAGAAACATTATCTTGACGCTGCGACTAAGCGTAATCAGGAGCCGTAGCATGGTTGGCCTTATCACGCGACAAGTGACAAGAAAGTGCGTCGTCTCGTTCTATTGAACGGTGTCAGCCAGTGACGCACGCTCTATCCTATCACCTATCGCGTGACAAGGCCAACCATGCTACGGGGCCTGAGGTGTTGTTGTTGTTTCGTTAGGCATGTCGGGTGAGGCTTTGTCTCTGTGTGTCTTGTGTGTAGTGAATAAATGTCTTCTTTTCTTTTTCTTTTCTTTTCTTTAGGTGAGGCGCATTAGCGCGTTCCGAATAACAGCCCAGATCCGCGCACACATGCGCGCCAGATGTGTACCGCCGACTACCCCGACTTGCACTTAGTTGTTGTGACGCGTGTCTGTGTGAGTGCGTCGCATCAGACGTTTGTATATCTCTTTTACTGCTTATAAATCTACTGAACTGTTATTCAGAAGAGGTCTACTTAGTTTCGTTAGGCATGACCAGTGAGGTTCCGATTTCCGAATAACATGAACGGGCCGCGCTGCGCGCCGTGCCGGTCCCCACGCACCTCAGCTATCACCTTGCCGTGCGCGGCGAGCTCCTGCGCCCGCGCGCCCCGCCCTCGCCCCTCACTCGCTGCACGAGGGTTTAGTGTAGTACTCGCAGGGGTAGGTACTATAAGGAATGCCAAGCAGTGGTACAGATTGCGGAGCGGACTGCGCGGCTATCACAGGAAGGCCCGCGAGCTGTGTGGCGGCGAGATGGACTATCCGTCTCTTTCTAATTATAACGCTTAGAAAGAGACGGATAGATAGTCTATGTCGCCGCGACATAGCTCACGGACCATCATATGATAGCCGTAGGTATATTGGTATAAAACCGTCCAGCGTAATAATTAATCCGTCACGAAACTGATATTTAGACCCTTTTTCGTTTTTGTGAACGTGTATTATATACAAATATGGGTATTCGTATATTTATTGCTCGTATTATATTCATTCACGATCATAACTTTAATATAATTATATTATAAAAGAGAAATGGCAGCCTCGAGGGTCTTTGCCAGAGTCAGTGAGGGTATAAATTAACTATGAAATAACGAATTAAACCATTTACAGAAAAAAATTAAACGATAATTGCAGCTGACTTGTCACTCTAATATAATTATGTCACGTACAAGGGAATAGACGTATGTCACGCAGACACAATGTTGTGTTGCCATTATAGAAGATACTATTCTCCTCATATTCACTTACAGAACGCGTATCAATTTCCCTACATCATCAAAAATATTTATATGTAACAACACTGTCTTTTTAGTTCGCTAGTTTCCTAAAACTAGCGTTTAGATGGCACTGTTTTCAATAAAAATCTGGATATGCATTAAGTTCTAAGTTGCCATAGCATGCTGCAAACATGTTAAATGTGCCTGCTCCTGTTTCAGAGTTCCTTTCCTTCCAAAGCCTTGATATGAGCCAATTAAATACTTATTGCGCTGCACTGAGGGACCCGAAAACCCCTTTATTTGATTAAGTCTTTGGATAGGGTGACCCTATTGAATGGTTACCCAAATAAATAAAATAAATAAACAAATATAAATATTGTGGGACAATTCACACCAATTGATCTAGTCCCAAACTAGGCAAAGCCTGTACTATGGGTACTAGACAAGGGATAAACATACTTATATAGATAAATACATACTTAAATAGATATTAAACATCCAAGACTCGAGAACAAACATTCGTATTCATTATACAAATATCTGACCCGACCGGGGATCGAACCCCGGACCTCAAGCTTCATAGTCAGGTCAAGTAATATGGTTACACTATCACTGTGATAGCCTATTGTTAGGAAAACCGTTCCAAACATGGTTAACCATATCCAATGTGGTTTCTGAGTCAAATAGGATGTAGAAAAGCTCAATATTGGCTTACGCCTATCCATCCTCTACCGCTGATGCAAATTCAGGTCAGAACATTATATTTATATGCAGAAGTGCAGTAGAGGACAGGTTAAAAGTGTTACCCTATCCCACTTGTGGTGCAATAAAACATTTTGAGTGTAGAGATTTAGTTAACATTTTTTTTTACTAATGTAGCCAAGTCTCTGGCTGAGAACATTATTAATAATGATCCAGGGGGAACTCATGATCTCTTGCTGGAAAATATCCCCAACTGGACAACCTCTTCATTTGCCCTTTTAGATACAGAGAGGAGGTGTGCAGCATTGTCATGGGCAGGATCGGACAGTGCCCGTGGACGGGACGGCATCACAACCAAATTTCTCAAACTAGCTGTTACAATGGTTGCCCCTGTAATTAGTCACCTGACTAACCTCTGGTTTAAGGATGGAGTTTTTCCCACACCGCTTAAGGAATCTTTAGTTACGCCGGTATATAAGACTGCGGGGCTACGAGGTACGACGTAAATAATTACAGGCCTATATAAGTCTTACCAGCTATTTCTAAAGTTAACGAAAAATTAATCAACAACCGACAAGCCTTATGTCCTACCTTAACAAATACATTATTTTATGAGATCAACAATTTAGTTTTCGCAAGTTAAAATCTACGGAAGATACAATATTGGAACTTACTACACTAATAACTGATAAGACAGATAAGGGAAAAAATGTCTTACTGTTTTTCTAGACCTGAAGGCATTTGACATTCATTCTCTCTTCCCACTCTTATACTTAAAAAAAATATTATTTTACTGTGACGTGTAAAAGTAGCCTCCTGGCCTATTTGTAGAATCAATATTTAATTTTGATGAAAGTGACTCTAATAACGTTTCAGGTGAAACTGGACTGCCCGGCAAAAATGAACCAGCGAAAACCAACAAGCGTCAAGCGCGAGTTGAAGAGAAGAAAGAGAGACAGGTTAAAGAAAATACTGCGAGACGTGGTTGTGTCGAGAAGCTTCGAGATTCTACATCCCCTCAAGTAGAGTCGCCAATGAACACGGACATACAAGAGGTTCCTCCTGAAAAACCTGCCGACAACACTTTGACTGGCAAAACTGACTCGAATGCGACTTACTTCAGATGCAACCAGTGTATTAAGGGTTTCGATTTAAAATCTGACTTGGAGAAACATATACAAACTCACGAGCTTTTGAAGAAGTGTAAGAGTCGAAAAGCGAGTAAGGATTTCACTTGCAAAAAATGTACTTGTACATTTGCAACTAAACTGCTTCTACTGGAGCATGCGAAGAGCCGACATGACGTGAAATACTTCGCTTGCTCGGAATGCGAGTATGCCACTCGTACGAAAGGGAGTTTACAGGATCATTTAAGGATGCATACTGGAGAGCGGCCATTCAATTGTAGCCATTGTAACTCCGTGTTTGCCCACAGAGGTAGTTTACAAAGCCACCTGAGAACACACACTGGAGAGAAACCGTTCAAATGTAGCCAGTGTAGTTTCGCGTTTGCCCAGAGTGATAGTTTAAAAACACATCTCAGGACGCATACTGGAGAAAAACCATATAAATGTAATCAGTGTAGTTCCGCGTTTGCACAGGGTGATAGTTTAAAAACACACCTGAGGACGCATACTGGAGAGAAACCATATAAATGTAATCAGTGCAGTTCCGCGTTTGCACAGAGGGCACATTTAAGAACTCATCTGAGGGCGCATACTGGTGAGAAACCGTATAAATGTAATTGGTGTAACTCTGCGTTTGCCGAGTCAAGTATTTTAAAAAAACATCTGAGGACGCACACTGGCGAGAAACCTTTTAAGTGCAATATGTGCGAGTACGAGGCTAGTCAGCAAGGTACTCTAAGGAGCCATCTCATGAGCAGGCACTCGGGACAAAAGCCGTACGGTTGCGTCACTTGTAGTTACAGATGTGCTACTAAGCAATGTTTAACAAGACATATTAAAAAGCACCATCAGTCGGCTTAGCGTTTTGTTGTTGAAAGAATAGGATACTTACCTATTTGTTCAGGACGCCATTTGTACTCAAATGTTTATACTACTAACTACAATAAAAAAAGACAAAAATGAGAGTTAAAGAAGGATCTTGCTGGCGACAGCCAAAACGGCTCCTACTAATTGACATAGTATTACCACGTCACAATATTCATACTGACTGACAATTGTATAGTTTTAGTAAATCAAGTAAATTGCTGTTTTAGTCGTGAAATACTGCTTTTAGGTACATAGTTAATTATAACAATTGTATAATTTTAATCAACATTCAAAATAATTAATTATCAACTTGGTCAAAAAGCCCGCCCCGCGCCACCCCCGGCGGAAAGGTGCCCATCACGCTCGCCACATAGAAGCTACGGTAGCCTAGTGGTTCAGCGGCGGCGGTCGTGGGTTCGAATCCCGGCTCGTACCAATGAGTTTTTCGGAACTTATGTACGAAATATTTACCGTTAGCTTTTCGGTGAAGGAAAACATCGTCAGGAAACCGGTCTAATCCTTTCACGCAAAATAGGCAGTTGGATGTCGAATTGCGGAAAAATGCCCAGTAAAACTAAAACACGCTCGCCACATTGCCGGGCTGAATCGCGATGGACAGACGTTGCACCAGGAATGACCCCGAGCTGGGGATACATAGTTTAGTTTAGTTTATTTATTTCATTGTACAATTTTCATAGAACATTTTGACTTACGTTATATTACTTATCGTACAGAGATCGTAAAGGTATGCAATAATAACATTGATGTTTATAATAATGTGTGAGATATACACAATACATTTGTGTACCAACAATTAAAATGAAAATAATATAAAATAAAATGTCAAGTCAGATGCATAGTTGTCATACATACATTTTATTTTTATATTGTAGTGTAAGGATTCTATTGGTAGCTTTAAATTTGTCTTTCTCTTAGACGATTACAAATATTTTATTTATTTATTTATTAACACGACATTACAGTAAAAACCAATGCGTCATGGAACGAAACTAAACAAGACTAATAATACATATAATTACATTGGTACAGTTGATTGCCTGTTATCCATCTCCTCACAGAATCTCAGAGATCCCCCGCACACATAAATCCATCGCCACGCAAGTAAGTCACACTCCGGTGCTGATGCCAAGAGCGCGTTGAGTTGTGAGAGAGCGCGGATCAGCGGCGATATATAGGTGTCAAAGCGGACCCCGGGCTCGTTTGAGCAATTCAATTCATTTCAACATTGATTCATGAACAATACAATGATTGTGTTTGAAATTTGTACATACACTTAATAATAGAAGTAAATACTAGGATCACGTACCTACATCATTTTGACCGATATTTAGCAAAAACTAGTTTTTTAATCCTGTGCAAATATTTCTTCAATACTTTAGAAGCACCCCCTCAACAAACATGCTTTCAATTGTTTACTGAATGATTTTTAAGTTAGTGGGAAGCTTATTAAAAATTGTTACTGCCTGGTTGTTAGTGCAATGCGGCTCTATCTTGTTCTTAGGACAGAAATTAGGCTTTAAATTTTTGGTGCGCTAAGTAAGCAGAACTTTTGTTCCTCACTCGTCTCATATTTCGATATATTTTTCACAAACACAGTGAGTAATACGAGTACATAATAGCTAGGAATTGTCAGAATACTGACCACTACCGAGAAAAACACTAGGGGGATGATGAAAAGTGTAATAGTCTTAAAGCGAGTAAGGTGTTCACTTGCCAAAAATATATTTGTACATTTGCAACAAAACTGCTTCTACTGGAGCATGCGAAGAGCCGGCATGACGTGAAATACTTCACTTGCTCGGAATGCGAGTATGCCACTCATACGAAATGGAGTTTACAGTCTTATTTAAGGACTCAAAGACAGACAAAATATTTATTTGTAAACATAGGTTCATGTCTTACAATCATTTATATTAGTGTATCTCTATGTTTTGCCATCAGGCATACAAATATTTTAAGTCAAGATGGAGCATGCGTAAACAGTTATAATTCTTCATCTGTCAAGTATTCCCTTAGTGAATAGTAGGCTTTTTAACTAGGAATTCGAACAAGCTTTTTTTGAACTCTACCAATCCTTCTAACCGAGTTATATTTCTAGGCAATTTATTGTATATTTTAGGTGCTATCCCGAAAATACTTTAAGCATACTGGAGACTTATACTGGAGAGCGGCCATTCAAATAGGCATGATGACTCGTGTTAAAATTGATAACATAGTGTTATGTTATTATTATATTGACGAATTCTTAAATGATGATAAATTGTGATATTGAAATGTTGTATAAATTTTATTGTAATAAGTAATTCTTAGATAATACATTGTAAATTTTAATTCTATTAATGTCAATTTTAATTCTGTTTTTATTTTATTTTTATAACCTTATTTTAAGTTTCATTGTGTGCCTTTACAGGGCGTCATGGTCTGACTATTATTACTTATTACACCTTTATTGAAATGTACATAAATAAATAAATAAATAATAAATAAATATTGGGGGACATTCTTACACAAATCGAACTAGGCCTATAGTAAGCTCAATAAGGCTTGTGTTATAGGTACTAGACGACGATATATATATAATAGATATAAATACTTAAATACATAGAAAACATCCAAGACTCAGAAACAAATATTCATGCTCATCACACAAATATTTGCCCTTACCGGGATTCGAACCCAGGACCTTCAGCTTCGTAGGCAGTGTCACTACCAACTAGGCTAACCGGTCGTCGGTACATGACTTAGACAATTGAATATATAAATAAAAAGTACCTACTCACTGTCTTTTCTTCAGCCTCCTGGCTCGACTCGCCGGCAAGTATGTGTATGTGTGAGTGAGTAATGAGTTGTATGTACAGTCAGCAGCAGAAGTAGCTAAGCACTTTAACATGCTCAGAATGCACAGAACCTTATTCTCTTGACATTAGAGTCCGTGTGTCAATTTGAGCACTAGGCCCGCTTAGCTACTTCTGCTGCTGACTGTATGTGGACTTGCAGAGTCGACCCAGCGAGGTCTGAGGCTCGTCAGCCGGCTGGAGCATTCCCGTTCAGCAGCTCGTTCCAGGCACCACTTATCATCCACTGAGCTGGACTGACACTCCACCGTATAGATAGGGCTCAGTCGCGTGCTCCCAAATATAACTCTGTAGGCACTAATCTTTGTCGTGCACGAACCGTCCGAAACCCGTCTTAACCCTGTCGCGATCAGTCTTAAAATATAATGAATCTAGCAAAAAGGCCAGGTCAAAAGTACCCTAAACCGACGAGCATGTATGAGAAATGGTATGAAGGTGAGTGAAGCGAAAGTGGTTTGTCAGGATCGTAGCAAATGGAGATCCGTGATCTCTGCCTACCCCTCTGGGAAAGAGGCGTGATTATATGTATGTATGTAATCACGGCGCTCCCGTAATGGCGCGGACTGTACGAGATCAAAGCAACGTGTTCACTCCGCGGTAGACATATGTAAGTAATGCGCGTAATATCACAGATATATCTCATACTCGTGATGTTACATTACGTATCACTCTGCGCCGTGGTTATCTAATTATAAGGATCGTAGGGCAATCAGTTACCAATCAAATATTATTAGGATCCGCTGTATAGGTAGACGTAGTGTTACGACCAACCCTCTGTCGAAGGGACTCCACTGAAAACCAGCGCAAGCCTCCAAGCCTTGCATATGCTGAGACGAGAACCCATTGCCCAACCTAACGGAATTTAGTATTTTGACTTTAAGGCATTTTTTAAGTTATTCCATTGTACTTATTATGTTAAACGTTATATTTTGTGTTTTTTGGCAATAAATTAATTTGAATTGAATTTGAACTATAATAAAATATACTCTTTGGCGAGCGCGAGCGAGAGCGACCGACCGAAGAGCGCGTAATAGATATTTCACTTCTCATGCTCGAAATGAAATGTGTGTCATATTAGGCTTAGCAAGCGGGGCTAAAGTAGTACATTTTAGCCCCTAGGGAAAATGTACACATATTTATGATTTTTAAAACATTTAATTTGACCAATCAAAACACTTCACTGTATTAAATCCACCAATCACAACTCTTTCAAAGAACATTTGTATTTGCTATCAACTAACCAGATTACAGCTAATATTAAAAACAACCAATCAGAAAACAGTATTCATTTCAAATATGAGGTGTTTTTAGCCCCTAATTCACAATAATAAAACAAAAAACGCCTCGGGCCGTCAACGACGCGCCTGTAGATTGTCAGGCTGCCAATACACGGTGATTAAATACTGATCCACTATGGCGGTCTCTATCTATAACATGCAATGAGACAGAGACAGTGCGTGGATCGCGTTATCACGCGATCCACGCACTGTCTCTACTTCACCGTCATGGACCTAAGATACTCGGGACAAAAAAATGCTGAGAAAGCTTATATTTATTTTGAAAGGCCTATCGATTAATGTGCCACACGTGGGCTTACAATGAAAAAAAAATGACTCAGTTTTATGTATGGAGGGGTCCACATAAAAAAATTTTTTAGTCATTGTAATTACAAAACTGTAAAGCGGCTAGCAAAATACACCTATCCTCAACATTTTATTCAAATACACCTTATAGTTTTCGAGTAAAATGCCTGTGACATACGGACAGACGGACATGGCGAAACTATAAGGGTTCCGTTTTTGCCATTTTGGCTACGGAACCCTAACAAAGACAAATTTGCAATTTATGTTTCACAGACATAGTGACGTGAACCTATAAAACCTTATAGAGTTGTGAGTGTGTATGTGTATGTGAGTGTGTGTGTGTGTGTATGTGAGAGTTCGAGCATGCGTGCATGTTTTGGTGTGAGAAGATAAGTAAGCATGTGTAAGTGTTGTTCCATAAAGTAGGTGTTCGCGTAGAACCCTTCGATAGCTCATGCACTGGCGGTAGGTTTCCTAGCGTTAAACTAAACGGGCATTGAAATCTCCAAATATATGGCAAACCACTGACCTTGTAGGAGCTAGCAGACTCCGACTCTGGTATTGTCCGTCGTCCTGATCGAACCTTCTGCTGGCCAGCAACACCACACCTTGGAGTCTTTCAAACACCGAAAACCAACAATTCTGTCCGATAAATAGCACCGAATGTATTTCCGAAATTATAATCGCAAGACGCGCGTGCGATCAAGCCGAGCGAGCCGGGCATCTCTGTCACGGAGGTAATGTGGTTCTACCCTCCGTTTCGCCGCTAAGCAGTCTACCCTATATTAAAAGATTACAATGCCCGAACACTAGGTATATATTACATTTCCCATTTGGTTTTATTTATTTACTATAGACTTACATTTAGTTTAATACAAGATTAAGTAACAGTTCCCTATCTTCGTAGCTAAGCATCTTCAACCATTCCGTTAGAGACCTATTACCATTGTATTTTTAATGTTGGTAAATATTTATTTTTAGCAAAAGCAGTACAGCGCCTTACGAGTGCAATACAATAATGCATTTAGGGTGCTGATGGGGCTGCCTCGATACTGCAGCGCGTCAACAATGTTCGCGGAGGCGCGCGTCGATAGCTTCTCGGCCATCATGCGCAAGCGAGCCGCCTCGCTACTGGGGAGGGTGAGGGCCAGTACCAACAGCATCCTAGCAATGTTTGCAGGCAGGTGGGATGGGGCTTACATAAACCACTGCACTGCGCTCCACGCCGTATCATAAGGTTTTGTTAACACCATTATGTAATTTAATTTTTTTAATTTTTTTTTTTTGATGTGTATTTTAATTTAATTTGATTTTATTTTATTTTTATTTTTATGTGAATTGTGGACCGATGTTGTCTGGAAATAAATGAATTTATTTATTTATTATTTATTTAACATTTAATTTATTATAAAGGTATGCTGATTGTGTCTACTACTGATACTGTCTTTTAGCATACAAGGATTTGTATGTTGTAAGAGGGGTAACAATGTTTTTACGCCTTCTGGTTAGAAGCGTAGGATTAAATGTTAGTGTTTTATGTCATTTTAATATTGTATGGAGGATATACAGTTTTCTCATTGATAATTGGTCACTAATTTGGTACAGTTCATGTGTGGGAAACCTGTAAGGCCTGAAGTACATTACCTTTAGCAGACATTGTTGCCCTCTTTCAACCTCCAAGCATTTGGATTTAGTTGCTCCACCCCAGACGGTGATGCAGTAGGTCATGATGGATTCCGCTAGCTTTACATACAGTTGGTTAAGAAGTGTCTTGTTCGCAATATGTCTAAGAATTTTAAAGATCCATTCAAGTTTTCTAATTCTACCGTTTACAAATTCGATATGCGGATGCCAAGATAGGCGCTGGTCTAGGATGACACCAAGGAACTAACCCTCTCAATGTCCTTACATTTACATAGAACACGATCAATAGGTGAACAGGTGTGTATTTTGAGATTATGGTTAGTCTGTGGTTGAGTGCTATTGTACTTGGTAAAACATATATAATTCGTTTTGTTAACATTTAAAGTCGGAAGGTTAGATTTTAACCATGACGACACCCTATCGAGACCATATTCACATTCTCGAACACTGACTCCCAGGAATCACCCTCAAAGACGATGACCGTGTCATCAGCATAAGCCTGGATGTTTTCATAGTTTACATTTAGGTGTGCATCCTCAGATGCTCTTTTAAATGACCACTCTGTGCAAACGCGGAGCTACACTGATTACATTTATACGGTTTCTCACCGGTGTGCACCTTCAGATGCTCTTTTAAATGTGCACTCTGTGCAAACGCGGAGCTACACTGGTTACATTTATACGGTTTCTCACCAGTGTGCGTCCTCAGATGAGTTTTTAAATGTCCCCTCTGTGCAAACGCGGAACTACACTGATTACATTTATATGGTTTCTGTCCAGTGTGCGTCCTCAGATGACTTTTTAAACCACTTGTCCTGGCAAATGAGGAATTACACTGATCACATTTATACGGTTTCTCACCAGTGTGCATCCTCAAATGATCTGTTAAATGTCCATTCCGTGCAAACGCGAAGCTACACTGATTACATTTATACGGCTTCTCTCCAGTGTGCATCATCAGATGATTTTTTAAAGACCATGTCGTGGCAAATGAGGAGTTACACTGATCACATTTATACGGTTTCTTACCAGTGTGCATCCTCAGATGATCTTTTAAATGTCCACTCTGTGCAAACGTGGAGCTACACTGATTACATTTATATGGTTTCTCTCCAGTGTGCGTCCTCAGGTGACTTTTTAAACCACTTATCCTAGCAAATGAGGAGTTACACTGATCACATTTATACGGTTTCTCACCAGTGTGCATCATCAGATGACTTTTTAAAGACCTTGTCGTGGCAAATGAGGAGCTACACTGATTACATTTATATGGTTTCCCTCCAGTGTGCGTCCTCAGATGTTTTTTTAAACTGATGCCAGTGATTGTATTGACGGCAGGTTTTTCAGGAGGAACCTCTTGTATGTCCGTGTTCATTAGCGACTCTACTTGAGGGGATGTAGAATCTTGAAGTTTCTCGACTGGACCACGTCTCGCAGTATTTTCTTTAACCGGTTTCTCTTTCTTCTCTCGAACTCGCGCTTGACGCTTGTTGGTTTTCGCTGATTCAGTTTTGCCGGGTAGTCGGGTTTGGCCTGAAATGTTAATCCATTTCATCAAATTCCAATATTGATTGTGCTAAAAGGCGAGGAGGGCACTTTTACACGTCAAACTGTAATTCACAGTAAAATAATAATAATAATAGATTGCAACAATTAACTATTCAATATAGCTAGGGCACAACACTCTTTGACAGAATCTATAACTTATTTCAAAACATGATCAAATCGTTTTACTAGGGGATTTTAATATAAATATGTTACTGAAGCAGGGATCGGATGCCGGTATTTTCTCCATACAAATTAAACCGGTATTATTTCGTTCTATTTTTGATCGGGCAATCTAATAATACGAATATGTTACCTAAATACACGATAAGAGTCCTACATTAAGAGCCTAAAATAATTCAAAATATTAGCCTACTTCGGGGATTTTTGAAAAAACCGGTTCCAATCCCTGCACTGAAGCATGCCAAGAAGAAGAGCTAAACCAGTTTTATGAGACACTAGAAGCAACAATAGAGGCATCAAAAACCAAACAGCTCATCTTAATGGGAGATTTCAACGCACAAGTTGGAAGTGTAAAACAAGGCGAAGAAATGATATTTGGACTTTACTCATATAGAAAGTTTTTTTTCGCGGCAAACCACTAAACGCTCGAAAACGAATCGATCGAAACATCTCATGTGGAAAACGATCGAAACACGGACAGTTTAGTGGAGTTTGCTCTGGAAAATAACTTGAAAATGTTGAATAGCGTGTATAAAACAAAACAACACAAGAAATGGACTTGGGAATCGCGGAATGGTTTATACCACAATGAAATTGACTATATTTTGACAAACTACCACAAAGATATGGAAAGTTTCGATATAATAAAAAAACCTAAACTTTAATACCGACCATAGAATGATACGGTGTAAAATAAATATAGAAAAAAGAAAAACAAGAAAAAATCCCACGTATAATAACATACCTACGAAAGACCTACCTATTCTGAACAGAGAAAGTGGTATCTAGTGGGAAGAAATTTTTTGTAATGCTATACAAATCAGGGATCGGATACCGGTATTTTCACCATACAAAAATACCAGTTTTATTTCGTTCAATTTCGTTCTTTGGTTTATAATATCATTTTTGATCAGGCTGTCTAATAATACGAAAATGTTACCTAAATACATGATACGAGTCCTACATTAAGAGTCTAAAATAATTCAAAATATTAGACAACTTCGGGGACTTTTGAAAAAACCGGTTCCGATCCCTGATACAAATATCATCAGATGTACAAACGCAACACAACATGTTTGAGAACGAAATGAATAACCTACTAAAACAAATACCCTCTAAAAAGGGTACCGCGAATGATTCAATAAACCAGGAAATACAAATTTTACTAGAAGAAAGAATGAAATTATATAAAGAAAAAAGATTGAGGGAAAATAAAAACAAGATTACACAGATTAGTAAGGAAATCAACAGACAAATAGCTAAAAGTAGAAAACAAAAGAGACAACATACGTTGGAACACCACATCAACAAAACGGGTGCAGTCAAAAAAACGTACAAAGAACGACACATTGGGCAAAGGCAGGCATGAAAAGTGTTAACATATGGTAGAAATAAAGGCTTTTTTATTTATTTTATTTTATTATGTTATAGACTAATAATCGTGCGAGTTGAAGTTTAATTCATTTCTGAATGTTTAGATCTAGAGCAAGTAGTAAAGGAGCCCTCACTATTGCATTGACAACGAAACCCTAATTGATGTGGTGTGCACCAATGCCCCTGTACAAGATGTTTGTGTTTCAAACATAACCGGTTCACTCGGTCATTGTATGATACTTGTCACTATCCCTATAAAACGTACTAAGTCCCCACCTAAAACAATCGGTGATAGACCATTTCAAAACATAGATATGGAAAGTTTTTATAAGGATCTACGGTCTATCGATTGGGTTTCTGTGGCAAATATGAACTATGTGCACGAAATAACGTCCTTTCGCTCTTTAACAAACACGCGCCAATAAAAGAGCCGAAACATTACATTTAGCATCAATAGACATTTATAAATTAAACATTAAATTCATAAAATTTTGTTGTGAAAATGGTGACCTTACTATCAAATACCAGTGTCAAACATAAATGTCAATAATTATGTCATTTGAAAGGCCTACCTTTAAATGCCAAGCAACTGACCTGGAAGTGTGGACAGCACACAAGGTCGATGGATCTCCTCTGGGCCCAGCACGAGCTCATCCTTGACCTGGTGGTCCGCGTACAGCTCGCACAAGGCTGAACTGTCCGCACACTCCACCTCCTCCTTTACATGTGCCCCGGCATCATCTTCAACCACCTCAGCCTCCTCTTTCACACACACCTCTGCCTCAGTCTTCACACACAATGTCTCCAGCGACATGGTACTTTGTTGTTGGCACTTAATAGCTGCAAGGCCTGTTCAACGTCTGCAATGCAAGCACAATATATTCAGTAATGTTGTCGTCCAGCAACATTCATAACTTCTGTCTCCATTTGTTATTATTCTAACAAACACCATCTAACAAAGGTGACTATGCTCTCTGCTAGATTCCATGACTTCTACTCTTCTTAATCTCAAAGTTAGTAGTTCAGGAAAAGGAGAGAGTACTTTTCTGTATATTGTAAGGAAAAGTAAGGATCATTATGCAGATTCGCCCCTCTAAACCTCAGGTTTAATAAGAGTATAAAACAATTATACTTACAAAAACAACACTTCTTGTATCACACTAAACTTGAAGTTACCAACAAAGCTAACGCATCCACTGACGTGCTAGAACGTAATTATTAGTGTTAAATTTATTCTGTGGTGATATTCATTCTCTTCGGTTACAGCATACAATGCCTTTATCAGACCAGACACACACTAAAACACGGCCACTGCAACCGGGTACATATCGGCACGGCAACAACAGTTACTGTCGGGTTATAATAGTTAGCATTTTTTCCAATATACTAATATTTTCTAATTTTCAGTTTTCAAGAATAATGAATTAACATAACATTTAACATAACCTCAATTAATTATTACTTTTGACATTTGTGACACAGACTAATAAGAGATATTGAATGTTGCCAGTAGCCGTTAAATATACCTATTAAGTTAACCGTTGTATATTATAAATGGGAAAGTGTATGTGTTTGTTTGTTTGTCCGTCTTTCACGGCAAAACGGGGCGACGAATTGACGTGATTATTTAAGTGGAGACAGTTGAAGGGATGGAGAGTGACATAGGCTACTTTTTGTCTCTTTCTAACCCCCCACTTCCCCAAAATGGGGGGAAGAAGTTTGTATGGAGCATTCCGCAATTTTCAAGGTAGAAAGCTAAAAATTGGTATGCGGACTATTTGTGACTAACAAAAAAATCGTGCATCATTTTTTTTTGAAATCTGCACCCAACCCCTTAAAAGAGGGAGTGAAATTTTATATGGGGGTCCAGATATGTAGTCGATATGTAGAGCCGATATGTAGAGTCGATATGTAGAGTCGATATGTAGATTCGATATGTAGAGTATATGTTCGATATGCAGAGTCTATGTAGAGTCGATCTAAATATATAAAAGACTGAAACTGCACCATTTTTGTAGACGGTTAACATTACTCTTAGTACGCGGGCGAAGCCGCGGGCAAAAGCTAGTATTGAATATATATAGTCTATGTACCACCCGTTACATTACAAGTACCTACTTTAAATTTAAGTAAAGTACTTCTAGAAAATGTCAACTAGAACAACTAAGCTTTCTTATGGTGTCTTTTCATATGATGTGATAAATATCTTCTATAGTGCGCTTTTTTAGCATTTTAGAAAGAAGGGTGCAGCACGAGGTATTTTATATAAGACACTTTATGCCACACAACTGTCAAAGTATCTCAAACAGCCATTAAAAAATACTTACATTATTGTTGTCGACCCTAAAATGATAAAAGTTGTTTTCATTATTTATATCTAAATAGTACTAATAGACGCCAGCGGTGACCAGACCAGAGCATTGCCATCCAGCGTGGCACCTTCTAGGCACACTACCCTCTGACAGCGATTTGGGCCAAATTTTTGAAGTGGATACTTCGTTCTCGTATAGGGGTACAGTTCAAAATGTATCACGTGACTTCCGGAATAACTTTTTGTAGACAGGCCTAATCTGATTTCAAATAATTGCTTGTTACATGTTTTAATCCTTCTTTATTTGCCATTAGTTGTTAATCGCAAAATGTTATTTAGTTAATGTGGCGGACATGAAAATAATGCTGAAATTACCGCTATTTTCAATGTATCGCGAGTCAAATGACCACCAAATGACCTACGTCAGTCAATGTTGCCATATATACCGATTAATCTGTACTTATACAGATTTTAGTGAATTTCTGTGATTTTTTTAAGTACAGTTTGCTCAGTACGGAACCCTCGGTACGTGAGTCACACTCGCACTTTTTTTTATTAGGGTTCCATAGCCAACAAAGAAGTATCCACCTAAACTTAATTAACGGTTGTATCTCCTACACAACCCGCTTCTTTTTATCTTTAAGTTTTAATTTATAGTCTTTTTTTGTCTTTGTAGGTTAAGTTGTTGTTTTATTGTTTGTTTTTATTATCCTTGTTCTTTTAAATAAACCCAATAATACTTACAACAATATATTTATTTTGAAAGTATTTATTTCTTGACTCTGTTATTTTAAATTTCGTAATTCCATGCTCGAAAGGTTGCATAAATAATAAAAAACCTAAAAAAGAAGAGGTTTGAAACGATCGGTTCGTTTTTTTCGCTGTTGACATTGTCAATCGTATCACGTTCTTTATCTTGTTTTCTTGGTAATCAACAAATTGTTGAATTCAGATTACGAGATTATTATACGAGTATCTATTTGTTAATTAATATTAAGATTTTATTTTTCGCTGTGTGTGGTGGCGTGTGGACTGCGATGGACCAACCAGAGGCAGGCCCAAGTGGCTTGCAAAAAATACCAACTCGTTCTCACCCGAACGTTTTGCCTTCACCAAAAGCAAAGAGACAGAAACAGAGTCCATTAACAACAAATGAGAAACGTATGCTGGTCAACATTTACAAGTTGGTGAACTTTGCAGCAAGGATGAATTTCCGGGTAAGGTAGATTTAGTAAAAAAACGGCTGATGCACCCACCGCGTAATCACCATATATCGTACTTAAAAGCATAACTCTGTGATAAGTAGGCTCATTAAGGTCATCAAAATAAAAATAGACACGTTTTATCTTATAGTACTTACATACTTTTATTTACATAATAAATTGATGTGGAAATACACACTTTTATTTATTACATAGGAAAAATACAAAATAACGAATATAGGCATGTTAAATTCTCGTTCTGTTAAGGCTGTGTAAAATCTAATATTTGTCCCAAGCAGAAAAGGTTGACGACGACTGCTTCTTTTTTAAAAGTATTTTTAATCCTAAAAAAAACGGACTATAGTGGACCCCTGTAACTGCAAGTTTCGCAAGCGTACGGCTTTTGGCCCGAGTGCCTGCTCTTTAGATGATACTTTAGAGTACTTGACTGAGTAGTCTTGTATTTGCATATGTTGCACTAAAAAGGTTTATCACCATGATTTCAGATGCATTTGTAAATAAGTGCTTTGGGCAAACGCAGAACTACACTGGGTACATTGAAACGGTTTATCTCCTGTGTGTGCTCTCAGGTGTATTTGTAAACTACCTGACGAGTATACGCGGAGCTACTTCTTTTCTCTCCAGTGTGTGTACTCAGGTGCCTTTGTAAACCACCTCTTTCAATTTCTGTAATTATTAATTTAATGAAAAATCTGTACTTAAAATAAAAAAAGAAACAAATAGAACACATCATAATTTACCTAAAACCACTATCAGATTTAAGTTTGAGGACTAAGTTTTAAGTAATTACGCATACGCAGGCTTTAATCGTTGTATAGACTATTTCTATCTCTGTCGCACTTGCATATTCAAGCGACAGAGAGAGATATTGCAAGTTTCGATTATCTTGGTAGTGCCGCTGCGGTGCAGGCGGCACAGGGCTCACGCACGGACTTGTTTCGGTAGATAGATCCGCGTAAATAAATAATTTGTTAAAACAGTATACGAAATGATATACTATGTCAATTTATATTGGTTTAATAACATTCAGTCGTGTGAACACTTGTTTTTATTGGCGCCTTCTAGCGACTTGGACGTCTACAGAGAATGTGCCAACCCTACGTCATTCACGCACACATTGAGGTGTGCACCGACGAGGCGCGCGGGCATATTTACCGGAACCAACTCATTTCTTCCTCATATCCACCCTGTGTCCTTACACTACATAACAAAGAAAAGTATAACAACTACGTACCTAAACGATTTTCTGTACAATGGTCAGTCAGTACGAATACTGTGACGTGGTAATACTATGTCAACTAGTAGGAGCCGTTTCGGCTGTCGCCAGCGAGGTCCTCTTTGACTCTCATTTTTGTCTTGGTATGTGCTCTTATTGTAGTTAGTTCCATACAAACATTTGAGTACAAATGGCATTGTGAACAAAAAATTGGCAAGTAGCCTATTCTTTCAACAACAAAACGCTAAGCCGACTGATGGTGCTTTTTAATATGTCTTGTTAAACATTGCTTAGTAGCACATCTGTAACTACAAATGACGCAACCGTACGGCTTTTGTCCCGAGTGCCTGCTCATTAAATGGTACCTTAGATTACCTTGCTGACTAGCCTCATACTCGCACATATTGCACTTAAAAGGTTTCTCGCCAGTGTGCGTCCTCAGATGTTTTTTTAAACCACTTGACTCGGCAAACGCAGAGTTACACAGATTACATTTATACGGTTTCTCACCAGTGTGCGTCCTCAGATGAGTTTTTAAATGTCCTCTCTGTGCAAACTCGGAACTACACTGATTACATTTATATGGTTTCTCTCCAGTATGCGTCCTCAGGTGTGTTTTCAAACTATCACTCTGGGCAAACGCGAAACTACACTGGCTACATTTGAACGGTTTCTCTCCAGTGTGTGTTCTCAGGTGACTTTGTAAACTACCTCTGTGGGCAAACACGGAGGTACAATGGCTACAATTGAATGGCCGCTCTCCAGTATGAGTCCTTAAATGATCTTGTAAACTCCCTTTCGTACGAGTGGTATACTCACATTCCGAGCAAGCGAAGTATTTCACGTCATGTCGGCTCTTCGCATGCTCCAGTAGAAGCAGTTTAGTTGCAAATGTACAAGTACATTTTTGGCAATTGAAAACCTTACTCGCTTTTCGACTCTTGCACTTCTCCAAAAGCTCGTGAGTTTGTATATGTTTCTCCAAGTCAGAATTTAAATCGAAACCCTTAATACATTGGTTGCATCGGAAGTAAGTCGCATTCGAATCAGTTTTGCCAGTGAATGTGTTGACGGCAGGTTTTTCAGGAGGAAGCTCTTGTATGTCCGTATTCATTGGCGACTCTACTTGAGGGGATGTAGAATCTTGAAGCTTCTCGACACAACCACGTCTCGCAGTATTTTCATTAACCTGTTTTTTTTTCTTCTCTTCAACTCGCGCTTGACGCTTGTTGGTTTTCGCTGGTTTTTTTTTGCCAGGCATTCCAGTTTGACCTGAAATGTTCATAAAAATGAAATATTGATACTGCAAATAGGCCAGGAGGCCACTTTTACACGTCAAACGGTAATTCGCAGTAAAGTAATAATAATAGATTGCAACAGTAACCTTTTCAAGAGAGGAAGGGCGCAGCGGCATGTCATCTCACTCAAATTTGGAAGAGAGGTAGGTCACAACGGCATGTCATCTCACTCAAATGTACGCGTTTAGGCGCTGTGCGCGAGCAGCTCGTGAGCAGCGCGCGGCGTGCCGCCCAGATTCGGTCTTTTGACTGTGCTCAAAGGCGCCTCAGTGTGTGTGCCTCGCGTCCCTTGGACGTGTATCTGAGCATGCCGCGGACAGAGCGACAAGATCGAACTAGAGACATTCTATACTAACTGCAATAAAAAACAGTCTAGACAAGCTCAGAATAAAGGATATATTGATTCAGTTGAAATGATCATTTATAAATTGTATGATCATTTAAATTTTGTTGCCACCTTAATAGCAAATGGCCTTGTCTTCTGACAAAACAGAATGTCAAATTATATTATTGTAAAGGTCTAACTTTGAATGCTAAGTAACTTACCTGGGACTGAGGAGAGCACACAAGGCCGGTGCAGGTCCTCGGGGCCCAGCACAAGCTCATCCTTGACCTGGTGGCCCGCATACAGATCACACAAGGCTGGACTGTCTTCACACTCCACCTCCTCCTTTACATGTGCCCCGGCCTCATCTTCACACACCTCAGCCTCCTCTTTCACACACACCTCCTCTGCCTCAGTCTTCACACACACCTCCTCTGCCTCAGTCTTCACACACACCTCCTCTGCCTCAGTCTTCACACACACCTCCTCAGCCTCAGTCTTCACACAAAATGTCTCCAGCGACATGGTACTTTGCTGGTCAACACTTAATAGTTGCAGTGCCTGTTCAACACCTGCAATGCAAGCACAATATATTCAGTAATGACAACCGAATAGCCTAATGGTTAGAGAACCTGACTATGAAGCTTGAGGTCCCGGGTTCGATCCCCAGTCGGGGCAGATATTTGTCTGACGAATATGAATGTCTGTTCTCGAGTCTTGGATGTTTAATATCTATTTAAGTATGTATTTATCTATATAAGTATGTTTATCCATTGTTTAGTACCCACAGTACAGGCTTTGCCTAGTTTGGGACTAGATCAATTGGTGTGAATTGTCCCACCATATATATTTCTTTATATTTATTTAGTAATGCTGTCTTCATAACATTCATAACTTCTGTCTCCATTTGTTTGAATAAAAAGTTAAATTCCACTTGTAAAACACAAGTGGTTTTTATTCAAACAAACACAGTTCAACAAGGGTGACTAAGCCCTCTGCTAGCTTTAATTAAACTCTTCGGAGTCTCGAAGTTAGTATTTTAGGAAAAGCAAAGAGTACTTTTCCATATACTGTAAGGAAAAGTAAGGATCATTATGCAAATTCGACCCTCAACACTACAGGTTTCATAAACATAATGCCTCATTTACATTCAGCCGAAGTGAGCAGGGAAGTGGGCAGGATGAGTGTGTAAACACGATACTTTTCATGCCACTGCCATTGCCCCTCGCGCTGCCCGGCACTCCCCAAAAGAGCGGTTTCTTGTGCGGAAGTCAAGGAACCGGCAGCGCGAGCGGCAGTGTTGTGTTTACATTCTGCTCCGTAGCTCAGTACTAGCCATGATGGCAGCGCGAGGGGCAGCGGCAGGGGCGTGAGGAATAGGACAGCATGTAAACACACACTCCTCTCGATTCTGCCGCAGCAGTATTTAGGGAATTGTTAACAGCAGCGCGAGGGGCAGCGGCAGGGGCAGAAAATAAATATGTAGTATAAGAGTATTAAAACAATAAATATAACTTACAAAAAGAACACTTCTTGTATCACACTAAACTTGAAATTACCAACAAAGCTAACTCATCCACTGACGTGCTAGAACATAAGTACTAATATTAAATTTATTCTGTGTTGATGATGGCTATAATTGTTCGCTTTCTTCCAATATACTAATATTTGCTCTTTTTCAGTTTACAAGCAAAGAGAATACAGTCCTCAGAAACTCCAATACTGAGACCAAAATGTAAGGTGGCCCAAAGACGATTTTGCCAACCTACGAGACAAATATATGGTGGCAACACTCAGGCGTTGTCAAATTGACAATATTTTTAAATTTTCAAATTCAAATTCTAACGTCATTCTAATTGTCATCGTATTTTCTCCATATTTTGCTGAAAATAATGAATTATTTATTACCGAATTAGAAACTTTCGTGGCGACAACCGTTCCGCTTGCGTATATAATGTAATAATGTTTAAAGTAACTCATAATGGTGGGTAAAACCCGAAGGTGTGAAGTGTGTGGCGTCAGAGAAAGCCTTAGGGAGGATTCTTTGCCAGTTTTCCCAAGGATGAGCTCCGGTAAGTCAAAAACATAATCTAGCTACATGTACACCTTTACCGGTAGTTTTTTCTTAGTGGACGTTTTAGGGTTCCGTAGCCAACAAGGAACCTTTGTAGTTTCGCCATGTCTATCTGTCCGTCAGTCCGTCTGCAGCTTATCTCATTGACCCTTGTTACTAGAAAGCTGTAATTCGGCATGGCTTTATAAATCAAACGCCGACAAAATGGTAGAATAAAATCATGGCAGTAGTACATATCATGAATTGATTAAGATAGTTAAGTAACTACTTGTTAACTAGTTAACAAGTAATGTAAAATAACTACTTAAAATGAACTATATTAACTTGGCCTGTTCGTATGTAAATATGTAAGTATGTAAGTTGTCCGTCAAAATTTGCAATCCATTTTTCAGTTACTTGCCGTTATCCGATTGAGCAGAAATTTTGGGTAGTGGTATAGTTTGGATGACAATTTAATATTATGATACCATCGAGCTGATCTGATGATGGAGACAGAAGGTGGCCTTGGGAGTTAAGTATTTAACCGACGTAACCCCGTTGTGTTTGGGCTCGTTAGAATCGTCTCAATGAGTTGATGATGGTATACAGAAAAGTACAGTCGTACTATAAAAGCTTGTGCCAAAAATGTTTTTTTTGACAGAAACTTATATCATCATACTTTGGTTTATGGATCGAATACACAATAATTATTTTTTCCCATGTCACATGAGCAATATAATCTTAATCTTCATTACTTTTATAAACTACTTGCAGGTGTAAAATGTTGAATTAAACAAGTCGGTAATGAAGATCTAGTGCATGTACCTATTGAAAAGCTGAATGAGGAAAGCCAAGTTTGCGGCGACCATTTCGATCGAAGAGATTTTAGCAAGACAGGATAAAGATTAAAGAAGAGAGCTTATCCAAAGTTGCATCTCTCCGCACCACCTTTATCCTACCACCAAATGACTGCGATATTTTGTAAAGAGGTAAGTTTGAATCCCAGGCAAAGAGATAGGATAGTTTTTATCCCGGAAATCATCACCATCAAAGGAACATCATTCGTGGTTTAGTGTGCCGATATGTGCCTGTTCTCAGATGTCAACTGTTCGTCATCATATTCGTCCGTCCGTCTGTCTATGATCGCCTGTCTCTATGTCTGTACATCTGTGTCCTGTATATTTTGGATTTAAGTTTTGATGTTGAGATGTTAGGGTGTTTAGATGTTTATTACTCAATCACACTCAAACGGCTCAACCGATTTGAATGAAATTTTGCATGAAGAAGTTTAAAATATAGAACAGTTTTTTTTATCCCGGGTTCATGCAGACGAAGTCACGGGTGGAAGCTAGTAATATTATAAAGAGGAAATGGGCTGTGAGATTGTAAGTTTGTATTGTACCTACATAATGGGTAGTCTCCGGAACCACTGGAGAGCTTTCAATTTTTATTTCATTGGTGTCTACAATGGACTTTCTGGATGGATATCGGCAATTTTTCATTCCACGGGTTTGCCTGCGTTTTCTGCAATACGCGAGTGAAACCGCGCGGGCAGCTTAGTAGTAAGCATGAACCGTCCGTAAACAGATACCGTCGCCTATGGACGCTTGCGATTCCAGAAGAATCTTAAATGCATTGCCGACCCTTTATTGATTTGAGGTTTTTTTTAAACTTTTTACGGTGACAAACAAGCATACTGTCTGCGTGATGGTAAGCAGGCACCGTCGCCTATGGACGCTGGCGCCACCAGAAGAATCTTAAATGCATTGCCGACCCTTTATTGATTTGAGGTTTTTTTAAACTTTGACCGTGATAAACAAGCTTACTGTCTGCGTGATGGTAAACAGACACCGTCGCCTATGGACGCTGGCGACATCAGAAGAATCTTAAATGCATTGCCGACCCTTTATCGATTTGAGGTTTTTTTAAACTTTGACGGTGATAAACGAGCTTACTGTCTGCGTGATGGTAAGCAGACACCGTCGCCTATGGACGCTGGCGACACCAGAAGAATCTTAAATGCATTGCCGACCCTTTATTGATTTGAGGTTTTTTTTAACTTTGACGGTGATAAACAAGCTTACTGTCTGCGTGATGGTAAGCAGACACCGTCGCCTATGGACGCTGGCGACACCAGAAGAATCTTAAAAAAGCATTGCCGACCCTTTATTGATCTGAGGATTCGGTGTGTTGATAGATAGAGACAAACGCCGCTCCCTCACTCGACACATGCTCGGGAGCGCTGGCGACCTACTCACCACCAGGAACACACACCACATACCTA
Source organism: Epinotia nisella (assembly GCA_932294315.1). NCBI lineage: Eukaryota > Metazoa > Arthropoda > Insecta > Lepidoptera > Tortricidae > Epinotia > Epinotia nisella. The sequence continues at coordinate 8,128,624 of OW028698.1, read as the reverse complement.
CAGAGCAAGTAGTGGCGATTTTACGGCTGCGGTAATTTATTTTAGTCAAGTGCCCACCCATCGGCTAAATGGTTACTACTGAGTATGTGAAAAAAATCATGGCAGTAGTACATATAATGAATTGCAAAGGAAAACTATCACGCCAATGTAGGCACAACTAGTTAACAAGTAATGTAAAATAACTACTTAAAATGAACTTGGAAAGGCCAAATTTGCTACAAATTCGGCCGACGCGACCGCCCCGAGTAGTTGGCGCGCGCGTGTAGACAGACAGGCAACTACGGAATCCTACACTGCGCGTGGTCCGACACGCACTTGGCCGGTTTTGTCTGCTACCATTGCTGGTTTATCAATTTTTATAAGCTACATATTAACTTGACCTGTTCGTATGTAAATATATACGTAAGTAGAGGTAATGTTTGTGAGATTGTATGTAGGGGGTAAACTGCAACAAACAACTATCCCGGTTTAAAAAAACTATTTTACCAGAGAATAGATTGCGCTCTCTGGGTGGACATAAATACCTACATTTAATATTAACGTGAATATTACCGGAAAAGTATAACGAGACCTCTATATAGCGTAATTTTTTTTATTCATCAAAAATCATATGTTAATTTTGTTTGTAATTTAATACTTCTGTGTTTAATGTTTTTCCTTCAAATTCATATGAAAGTGTTCTGAAAGTACCTTCTAGCAAATAAAAAAAGAATTATCGAAATTAATTCACTTGATAAAGAATTATCGCTGAAAAACCAACGTACAGTAAAGGAAATGTATTAACGTACCACCGTAGAACTCTATCGCAATAAGTACCGTAGAACTCGAGTTTGAGTGACGGCGGCCTGTCAATTGCGACAGGGTTCTACGATGGTACGTGCATACATTTCCCTTACTGTAAATACCGAGTTCCTTGGTCGTACGGAACCCTCGGTGCGCGAGTCAGACTCGCACTTGACCGGTTTTTTGTAATACCCGAGCTGATCCGTGCAGACAGCTAGTCTATAGTTCTATACTAATATTACTACAAAGGGGTAATGTGTGTTGCTTTGCAAGTTTGTATGTAAGCGGGTAATCTCCGGAACTACTCAGCCGATTTTAAAGATTCTTTCGCCAGTATTATAGAGTACACCTCTGGAATAGACACAAGCTATGTATTGAGTTCTATGTACCATGAGAATCTAAAATATAAATTTATCTAGCTGATAATAATAAAGACATTTTCAGATGGGTCTATGCGGAACAAACGAAAACTTGATCACGATTCAGGTGTGTACATTTTTTATTTTCCTGTGTCTTGCAATTTTGTATTAATCCGTTTCAACCCGAGCTGTTTTGTTGTATTCTTTGTATGAAACTCTATACTGCAACGAATATTTATTATGTTAAACTCCCATGGGTCGTTCTTCTTTTTTACCGACAATGAACCGAGGTTTTCCTGTTTTTTTGGTTTTTGAACTATCAAAAATTGTGGTTTGAAGTGCGATTTAAAAAAAAATGCATAGGTTTCTTCATTAGAACTAATTAAAGTTTCCTTTCTGGCCAATATAAATATTTATTTACGGTTGGTTTCTAAAAAAAAACATGTGACAAAGTGGACTCTTTCAGTGGGGACAACATTTTGGTTTACCACTCTGTCACGGCATTCTACGGAAAAAATATGGGATAAGGAACAATTTATACGGAACGCTCGGTGAGCGAGTCTGACTCGCACTTGGCTGGTTTTTTTTGTTAGTAATACTTGTTTTTCGTCACTATTTGCCGTCTTCTATGCTGTGCTGACGAACGTCGCAGTACTTTCAATATTTTATTTTACATTGAAAAAGTCAAATAAACCAAGTTTATACAAAAATATGAGAATATGAGGGTTTGTTTGCATTTCGTTACTACTAAAAGTTTATATTTTTAAGTATTGCGTCATATTTTGCTACGGAACTCTAAAAAACTGGTATGGGGAATGAATTAGGCATCAACTAGTTACCTGATAACGGCACCAAACTTGACTCAAAGGTCCAAACTAATCCGCCAGAAAAAATCTGAGCGCCGGGAGCTCTGCACTTTGACACCCCTTGCTGTACTCAACATTGTATATCTCTCCATACAAGGATTCCCCTTAGCAAACGGACTCGATAGTAAGTATCAAACTTTGGCCTAATCCATAATATGTTATGGTAGCCTTCATAGAAATTGAGTTATATGACTATATATTTAATCCCTAAACATATCCTGCATTGAGAGATAAGCATCTACGACCCGCCATCAAGTCGACGTAGCCCCGCTTAGCGCGGCTCCTACTTTTCGCTCTGAGGGACACGAGGTGACAAAGCAACCTACCCGGGAATACTTAATAGGAATTTTATATTAGGTACATTTCGTTTCAAATGTGGAGGGTCTCCCGCCGGACACTCGACTTATAATTTTATTGGAGTAATAACACTAAATATTGAATATTAATGTAATTACGGATCTTCATCAGTATTTGAGCAATGTGCATGGGCTGGAAATGAATGCGAACAAGACATGCATAATGACTAACGGCATATATGTGACGGTTTTTGGGAAAAGGTCCCACTTTGTCGATATGGAGTTAAGAGTAGTTCCTAATACTACAGATCATACGCTATCTTTTGGTGAAAGATTCATGTCTCTAGGTGCTATAGTTATTTTTTAAAAATTCTGCAAAGTTGCAGAAGTGAAAAAGCGACAATTGAGAAAACGTTGGTTAAAGTTTGGGATGGCAGAAAACACACTTCTACTTTGAAGTTATGGAGTGGTTGGTATTAAATGAATTGGCATACTTTAGGGATTTCAAATTAGTTAAAATCATGTATGTAACCTTAGTATTTTGAATGTTATGGAGGCTTGAACATAAAAACGGGACGAAAATATGTAAATCCTGAATATGGGTTTATTCCTATATTATATTATACGGCACGCAGATTTATCATTAAAGTTGTATTTATAAATGGTTTCCCATGCTAAAAAAGACAGAAATAATTCTGTGGATCCTTTTATTTAGTTATTATGTCAAAAAGTTAATAACAAATGATTTGAAGAGTGCCATGCATAAAAATTAAAATACATGTGTCTCTTAATATATAACATGAGATTACTTAAAAAACATACTTATCAAGCATAGAAAGTATGTAAAATATCAAATTATAAGTACTTTTTGTGTGTATAAAGTTTAGTGATTTTATATAGGGAGGGTCCCACTTTGTCGATTTACTAAACTTTAGTGCTTCTTCATTGAAAGTGTTTGTGTTTGGTATATTTTTCAGTTTTATGTATGAGATAATGGTTTGTTATTGTTAATCTAAGAGTCTTTGATACTAACGTCGTTTGTTTAAACTTATTTAACGTAATTGAACGAAATTTCTTTTCGACTCAAGTTTAGTGACCCACTTTGACGGTTTGGTGGAAACCATTTATACCTAAATACAACTTTAATGATAAATCTGCGTGCCGTATAATAGAATATAGAAATAAACCCATATTCAGGATTTACATATTTTCGTCCCGTTTTTATGTTCAAGCCTCCATAACATTCAAAATACTAAGGTTACAGACATGATTTTAACTAATTTGAAATCCCTAAAGTATGCCAATTCATTTAATACCAACCACTCCATAACTTCAAAGTAGAAGTGTGTTTTCTGCCATCCCAAACTTTAACCAACGTTTTCTCAATTGTCGCTTTTTCACTTCTGCAACTTTGCAGAATTTTTAAAAAATAACTATGACATGAATCTTTCACCAAAAGATAGCGTATGATCTGTAGTATTAGGAACTACTCTTAACTCTATATCGACGAAGTGGGACGTTTTCCCAAAAACCGTCACAAATATGATATCGACGATTTTTTCTGTATGCGACAAAGTGGGTCGCTGGGCACTAAACTTTGAGGCCCTAAAAAGGTGCTTAAAATGGAGATTTATGCGTCGTCATCAAAATCATAGGTTTATTACAGTATATTCTATCAGTTTTCATCGAAAGTTGATTTTCGGTAAGTTTTGCCATATTTCACTAAACTGCCCGTAACTCCGTAACTAGAATCGACAAAGTGGGCCCTTTTACTAAACACCGTCACATATGTTAACGAATATGTCTACATCGGCCAAATTGTATCTTTTTCACACTAAACTTAATAATTGATTGTCTTTCTCGAGTATTTTTCACATTCTTTGGCATTCCTATAATAATGACAAAAGTTTATGTTATTAAACATAATAGTCAGGTGACAGCAGTCACTTCCATAAAAATAGTACCTAAGCTGATTCTAGATTAGGTAGCCTGGCATTTTCACTGCCAGAAACCCGCCTAGCGGGCGCCTACGCCCTAGTCGCTTTCCGCTACATACGGGGAAACCCACGGGATCGGCTACGAGAGCAGTTGACCCCAGGCTCACTCCGGATGAAATCGTGATAAAAGGAACATGAGGAGAAACTGCTTCATTGCTATTGAATAAATTTCTATCAAATTCAGATGCTCGTAACTACCTATTATTAATGTTACAATTATTTAACCTTTTGAACGCTTTCATATTTGAATGAAGTGATCACTCACACGCCAAGCACTGTAACTTGATGTATCGTTAAAAACCAATAAAACCAAATAAAAACAATTCATAACAGATTTTATTCATGATCAAAGTACACCTTCACTCCGACCTTTTTAGTGGTTGTTGGCGTGGTGGGCACGACAGCACTCGACCACTTTAGTGGCTCTCGGCGCTCAAAAGGTTAAGGGGTACGTACATTAATTTCATGTTCAAAAAGTGAAAGTTGGTATACGTATATGATCACCTAGTTGCAGCGGTTGATTATGGTATTATAATATCATAATTACAGTGTAATGTATCTATTATGTAGTAATTGTATTAGGAAATATAATGATAAATTATATTTAAATAATAAAAAAGTTTCTGTAAAAAACAAATATTGGTACAAGCTTTTATTGCCAACCGCAGTTTTTTTACGCAGTTTTTTTAATTAATCTTGTTGTAATCATGGAGGTGCTATGGCCACCTTTCATCTTTATCATAAAAACAGTTTTATGGTACCATAGGATGGCATTGCCATCCGACTTATACTAAATTTGAAGTCAACTACAGGAAGTTGGTCAAATTTGACTTGGAAGATTTGACCGGCACATACCTACTAACGATCGAACGAACTAACAAGGCGAGTTAATATAAAGCTTGTAAAAATAACCAGATTAAAATTTATCTGACAGATAGTTTAATATGCCTCATGCTTCATGCTGACCAGACGCTTCACATTTATTTTATTTAAGATCCGATTTGTTAAGAAGTCTGTGAAAATGTAAATTGAGGTGATTATGCCGGTTATGCAATCAGCTTCAGGCCGGCCTCACACAGAACGGGATTGTGTCAGGGAATCATAATCTGAATAATCAAGTTCTACCAAACCACAATTTCTACCAAACCTCCTTTTTTTTTGTTCTTGAGGGGTCTAGATTCTGTATGTATGGTCTCAGACTGTGTGAGCCCAGCCTCAGCGAACGCCTGACACAGGACAAGGTTTTTTTAATTAAATATATTCACAATTTTGCAGACCCAAATCAAACATTTAGTCACATGCTATTTTTTAAATCTCTCTAACTACCTACTATGAAAACTATAAATTATCCTTTCAATTGAGGTCGTCCATACCGAAGTGTTCGTAAACCAATATACTAAACGGTGATTGCCAACCGGCGCAATTACCTACTAAATTTACTTTACATTTCAGTGTCGTCAGGCAGTTTAAAATTATGCTGTACCTTATTGGCAATCAAAATGTACCTACTTAATATGAAAGAATAAAAAATGGTTGCAACTTAACTGAATATTGTTTCATTTATAAGGGACAAATACGAGGCAAATCAAAAAATAAAAATGCTTATATCCATTACTATTGATTCTTGAAATCACTATTATCGGTTCTTGAAATCACTATTATCGGTTCTTAAAATCACTATTTATCGGTTCCTGAAATCACTATTATCGGTTTTTACAGCACTAAATTAAGCATTCTATACACCATCCACTTGTCACAGCCAACCGCCTAAAAGTGAATGAATTGAATGTTTTCTGTCTCTTTCCATCTTATAGGTGTATAATAGCCTTTATGAGAATAGCAACATTAGATTTTTCTTATGTTGGTGCAGTCTACGCACGACCAAATAAGCGCTGTACTATGAAGTTCCGTCTCTTAAACGTAGTGGTTATATTCTCTTTGAGAGAATATTGAATATATTTTACAAGACAACAAATAGTGGATAAACATAATATGTATAACCTCACTTCATTATTATTATATACATTTTTTTTAATGGCATCGCACTCATGGCGCATTCAGCCAAAAAACTATGAAACGGGATTACAGGAAAATACGGATAGATCGGAAATTTGGAAAACAATGGAAGATCAGGAAAGGGTATTTTAATGTATATTAAAGTTTGATATTATTTAGATGGTTTTTTTTGCGTAGTATCATGTGGTACAAAATAGGTCTTACATAATGGTTGAATTCACGCATGAGCCCTGTTAGGGTGCAGCAAGTATTTCTTAAAATAAAAGCTACAACTAAGAGGTACAGTCACGCACATAAAAATTAATTAAATGCATTGTGACACATATTTGCGACTTATGTGATTATAGGACTAATGGATAAAGAAAAGTAGAATAATTCAAGTTATTTGATTACATTAAATCAGTTCGTGTATCTCCGTCTCTGTTGCACTTGCTAGTTCGAGCGACAAAGAGGGAGATACACGAACGAAAACGAATATCGTTTCGCGGTAGGCCCTCAGAGGGGCTACCTCGAAACGAAAACTAACTTCGTCCGTGTATCTCTGTCGCACTTGCTAGTTCGAGCGACAGAGAGGGAGATACACGAACAAAATTCGTTTTCGTTTCGCAGTAGCCCCGTTCCTTATTTAGCTGCATAGAATCCTTTCCGTCCCTCATTGTGGCATCACTTATAGCTTGTCCCATGCATTAATATAAGGGCCTTATCACATTTGCGATTTGAAAGCGAAGCGTGCGCGCGGCGTGTTCGTCGCGTGCCCGCAACCAATTCGCCGCGATTACGCCGCGACCGCGTGACGAATACGCCGCGACTGCGCAGCGAGTTCGCCGCGTCAACAGTTGAGATTTACTGATGGCTGCGCAGCGTATTCGTTACGCAATCGCGGCAAAATCGCGACGCACTCGCGGCGAATTGGTTACGGGCATGCGACGAACACGCCGCGCGTACGCTTCGCTTTCAAATCGCTTGTAAATCGCAAGTGTGATAAGGCCCTAGGAGCGAACGAATTGATACAGGAAAAGGAACTTAGAATTGACAGCTGATTTAATAATATAGAGCGATTGATGGTGAAATTACGTGTCGGAAGCACGGCGGCCAACCAAATCAAGGTTACACCATACTAGATTTTCTGTGAACTCGCTTGGTAGAATAGTCCTGCCGATTTTGCTCATGTAGCGTCTCCTTATCGTTGTCGGATCCTACGTGTAATATACCTTTGTTTCTGAACGTACTTCAAATGACATTGACATATTTGATGTTTCCCTTTTCAGTTTCACACTTTTCTGCACTTTTCACAGTGAAACTGAAAAGCGTGAAACTTTTACTTCATGTCACTTCATCATAATAACGAACGTAAATAAATAATTCATCATCTAAGGTAATAATGACATCAAAATGTGTAGCAATTGACTGTAAAAACCCTGGGGTCCATTTGTTCCCCAGCGATACCGGAAAACGTAAATTATGGGAGGAGACGTTAAACAAAAAGAATTGGAGATCTGGTCCCTATTCGAGGTTATGTTCTGCACATTTCAGACCTGATGATTATTCAACACTAAGTCAATACTCGGGTAAGTAAATCTACTTTTTTTTTTATGGCTTTCACTCCTTGCGAATTTTGGCAAGGGGTATTTCCCCAATGTCGGCGTATATTGACGTGTTAGCGCGAGAGATAGGTCATCTATAAATTAAATCTACATTACATTTAGGTGACTGTCCTGGTGGACCTGACGGTTGTGATGAGCATGAACTTTGGAGATTCTTGGATGTATTTTAGTTAAACGAGCGCGCGAAACGGCCGAAGTTGTCCGTTTCGGCTTGGGCATAAAATCTTTCGTCTCAACCGATTCTTGTAAAATTGCTCGGCCGCGCGGCTCGCCCGTTTGGCGTGGGCTATGTGGACTATTGTATGATGGTTACACACTGGTACATTACATATATACAATATAGATCACAATAGATCAGCAATGGTTGCAGTGATACAATAGCCACTACCAGAATAATACATACAATATAGGGGAGGAACATTTCCTTGGATTAAGCTGAAAGGACAGTGTTATATAAGTGACGTACAACCAATCTATTATAATTGTTAAGCTGAATTAAAAAAAAAAACATAAAAATCGAAATATTTAAATCTTAGTGACAACCCTAATACTATACATAGTTATTATTTACATTTGAAATTGACACATGTCACAAATCACAAGAAAAGTATTCAGTGACTAAATTCCGTTCGTGTGTAATTATTGAATTGTATTTTAATAAATAGCTTCTGCCCGCGTGGAACTCATTTTATTGTAGCTCCATAAAACTTTCACCCCTATAGGGAATAATTTCCAGGATAAAAACTATCCTATTTCATCTAAATCGGTTCAGCGGTCTAAGCATGAAGAGGTAAGAAACAGGCAGACACACTTTCGCATTTATAATATTAGTATGGATATTAGTGAAACAACTCTGGAAAAATGATATATTTTCCAAATTCATTTTAAAAATGGCACATCCTGTTTGTTTTTGGGATTTCATACAATTTTTTTTTGTTTCAGGTGGATTTATGCGTAAAGTGTTGAAGAGAACTGCTGTCCCTTCCGTATCTTCATTAACTAAGCATAAATCAGTATTGTCAGATGAAAAAAATTCAGAGTCAGAGACACACAGAGACAGCAGGGAACCTAATAATGTTGTCCCCAGCTTGGGTACAGTAACTCTAGAAAATTGTAGCGTCTGTGCAATCTGCAACATACATTACGCCAATACCCGAATTCTGAATGAGCACATAAAATATGTCCACCCACTGCCTACCCCGATATATTTTTGCCTTACTTGCTGTCAGCGATTTGCTACAGAATCACATTTGAATGCTCATTTAGCTACCATGAGATTTCCCTGCAAAACTTGCAAAAAGTGCTTCGGAAGTCAAAAAGAGCTATTGACTCACGAGTTCACACACCCACCGCTTGCTCAGTACGCGTGCGGCGCCTGCGGAGAACAGTTTGAAGAAAACTTGGATCTGATATCACATGTGCGTAAACACAGCACTATAAAGAGCTACTCGAGAAAGAAGCCAAAGCTAACCGGAGCTGTCAACGACATCACAGACCACAGTAATTATATAGGACAGAATGTGGTCACTAGCCTAACTGGCGCAGTTGGTAGGATTATAGACCAGAATAATGATACAGGACAGAGAGTCACAGTGGACGAGGAGACTAAAATAACTGGTGCAGTGAAGGTTAAAATGGAGCGTGATGAGAGTGAGCCGCAGAAAATATGGATAGAAGTAGATGTGAAATGAGATCCTTATGAAATATGTACAGATAAGCCACTGGATTGGTTACAAGGACATGTGAAATTGGAGTTGAACATGTGTATGGAAGAGTCTCAAGAGAGGAACGTAAATATGAAAGAGGAGACTCAGACTGTGGAAGAGAAAGAGTTTGATATGCTGGAGATTCAAGTAAAACAGGAACCCGAGGAAAGTGAAAACGAAAGAATAGTTTGACTATAAACTAACCAAGAGGAGTCCATTTTGTATAAAAAAATTACTTTGTCAATGAAATAAAAGTATTCCTGTTGATTAAACCTTTATTTACAAAAAAAAACCCTTATAGTAAAACAATTAGGAACTGGCTACAACTTTTTCATGTTGTTTAAAATATTATAAATTGGATTCCTAGCATCCTAAGGAGATGCCCCACCATGGAATGGGTTTACCAATAATACAAAAACACATGTTTTACTGAGTTTGAACCCAGTAAAATCATAGTTTCCCAGGAGACGTAACCATGGCAACAAGCAACAAAAAGTAGTTGATTGGCCCAACTACATAAGGAACCACTAGACGGTTCAAGTATGCGGCTGTCAAACGGCGGTCGTGGGTTCGAATCCCGGCTCGTACCGATGAGTTTTTCAGAACTTATGTACGGTATCTCATTTGATATTTACCGTTAGCTTTTCGGTGAAGGAAAACGTGATAGAAATCTGCATACATCTGCGATGAAATTAAAAGATGTATGTAAGTCCCCAACCCGCACTGGGCCAGCGTGGGGAAAACTGCCTATTCTCTCTCATCCTAGTCCTGTGCCCAGCAGTGGGGCGTGTGCTGATGATGATGATGTAACATACGCCATATTTGCAAGGTTTCTAACCATTATGTTTCATTTCATGGACTGTTATCAGGAGTGTGCTGTTTTTCATGGCGTTTCAAGTGTTCTTTATGGGTACTAGCGTAACTACATTTTCCACATTTGAATGGCTTTTCACCAGTATGTCTCCTCTCATGTTTCTGTAAACTACTTTTATAGCCGGTAGCATAATTACATCGGCCACATTTGTAAGGTTTCTCACCAGTGTGTAACCTTTCATGGGCCGTTAATGGACCTTTTTGGCTAGTAGTAAAATCACATTGGCTACATTTGTAAGGTTTTTCGCCCGTGTGTTTTCTTTCATGGACCTGCAAATTACTTTTATGGGCAGTTGTATAGTTACATTGGTCACATTTGTAAGGTTTGTCACGAGTGTGCATTCTTTCATGGACAATTAAATTGCATTTATGGGCAGTGGTATAACTGCATTGGTCACATGCGAATGGTTTCCCGCTAGGATGTATTCCAACATGAACTTTTAAGTCACTTGTGCATGTACTAACGTAGTCGCATTGGCCACATTTGTATGACTTTTTACCAGTATGTATTTTTACATGAACAGATAAATCATGTACGCATGCACTAGTATAATCGCATTGGCCACATTTGTAGGGTCTCTCGCCGGTGTGCATTCTTTTATGAACTCTTATATCACCAATGTCAGAACTTGCATAGTCACAATCACCACATTTGTAGCGTTTCTTTCCAGAGTGTATTCTTACGTGGATACTTAGATCACATATGCAGGCAGTTGCGTAATCACATTGGCCACATATGTAAGGTTTGTCACCAGTGTGAACCTCATGGTCCTGCAAGCAGACCCTGTAGCTATTATCATAACTACATTGGCCAGGTTTGGTCTCACTTGGTTTCCTACCGGTGTGTATTCTTATATGAATACTCAAATCACTTATGCTGGCTGTAGCATAATCACATTGGCCACATGTGTAAGGGTTCTCACCAGTGTGCACTCGGTCTTTCAAACCGCCTTTGTGTGTGCTATCATCACTACATTGGCCATGTTTGGTCTCACCGGAAATCTGCATTGTTAGATGTTTTAAATGGGGTTGGTTAGAGTCATTACACTGGGTGCATGGGTCGGTTTTAGACCCCCCATTCTGTTCTTCTTGTTGAGTTTGACCTGCAATGAGAATGTTTCATGTCAGTAACACATTGAATAGTACATTACTATAGAGATTAGTATAGTGCTTTTCTCAAATTTGCAATGAAATAAAAATAAAACCGGCCAAGTGCGTGTCGGACCACGCAAAACGAAGGGTTCCGTGCCTATTAAAAAGGTCGTATCGTCACAGAAATTTTACGGCACTTACGTCCTTTTCTTTGAGGAAGGCAGTTTTTCAGCAATATCTCGAAAACCTCTGAACCGATCTTGTTCAAAACAATTTTCGGTGAATGAATTTAATAAGCCCTATGTCCATGAATTTTTCCATATTTTTAAAATACACCGTTCAAAAATTAGAGGGGGGGGGACAGAATTTTAGTGACTTTCGGGGCGATTATCTCTGGCTCTATTCACTTAATCAAAAAAAATGCTAAGAAACCTTATATTTATTTTGAAAGGCCTATCGAATGATGTGCCACACGGGGGGTCACAATGAAAAATTTTTTTTTGACTTTTAGTTTTATGTATGGAGTGCACCCCTAAAAAAATTTTTTTTTGTCATTTTATTTACAAAACTATGTAGCGGCTAACAAAATACACCTTTCCTCAAAATTTTATTCAAATACACCTTATAGTTTTCGAGTAAAATGCCTGTGACATACGGACAGACGGACAGACGGACAGACGGACAGACGGACATGACGAAACTATAAGGGTTCCGTTTTTGCCATTTTGGCTACGGAACCCTAAAAAGTAGTCAATAAAACTTTTTTAAGTAACCTCTTACCTGGTGACATTTACATAAGTTCTAATTTTTTTTTTTGATGGTCGAATGCCAAGAAATTGTGTCAAAATTTGAAGTTTAAAAACAAAAGAAGGTTGCTTTACAGGCCTAGGTGTGTAATGAAATTGATATGAAATTCCTTTACATATCATCTTCACTCATCGCAGCGGATACGTAGTATTTCGGGACCTAATTTGAAGTAAGTCATGTCAACATTTCATTGTAAGTTTGAGAAAAATCATAAGTAATATTTAACATGGCCACTATGGATAGTAAGTGACTCGAATGCTTATACCATGTGCGTGCAGAAGCTAAAGAGGCCGGCACTTCGTCTCCTGACGGGAGCCATAACTGGTCATGCACTATTAAACAAACATCTTTTCACCATAGGTGTTACAGACAGTCCTCTCTGCAGAGCCTGCATGGAAGAGGAGGAGCCAGCCGCCCACGTCATCCTGACGTGCCCTGGGGTGGCAGATTACCGGGCAAAGCACCTCGGAACACCGGGGTCACTACCGGAGGCCGTCGGCAACATAAAGGGTCTGCTAGGCTTCCTGGTGGAACTGGGTTGGCACGAATAATAGTAGTGCAAACCCACACGCAAAATAGGCGCAATTATGACGTCGAGTTGCGGAAACCCAGCCCGCGTACACCTATAACCTATATAACCTACCATGTGCGTCCACGAACGCGTTAAATAGTACAAACAAAACAGCTTTGAATAACAAGTGAAATCATAATTGATGACACTAAGGCTGGAAAAAGTGCTCGACTGACGGTCAGCGCGTATGCTCGGTCGGGCGTAGCAATCGCTGTAGAAAGCATATGCGTTCAGACCGATGCTCACCGTCAGCGCATATGCGGCCATAGTAAAACACGCGCGACCAACGACGTCGGTCGAGCACTGTTTCCAGCCTAAAGGTAGTTTGCACCAACTTGTGATTACAGACCAATCAATGTTTCCATAGAAACAGCTGTCGTCGGCTCATCCAATCGAAAGCCTACCCAATTTGATAGGGTGTTCTGCATATAAATATAATATATTCTGACCTGAATTTGCATCAGTGGTAGAGGATAGATAGGGGTAAGCCAATATTGAGGTTTTCTACACCCTATTCGATCACATTAGATATGGTTAACCATGTTTGGAACAGTTTCCCTAACAATAGGCTGATGATAGTGTAACCATATTATTTAGGTAACCATTCAATAGGGTCACCCTATCGAAAGACTTAATCAAATAAAGAGGTTTTCTGGTCCCTCAGTGCAGCGCACTAAGTATTTAATTGGCTCATATCAAGGCTTTGGAAGGAAAAGAACTCTTAAGGGGCTCCCAGCTCCCAATGACCTTCGATCTATAACTGTCTGTTTTTTCATGTTTTTTATGGCTTATCCATTAACAACAACGAGGTTTACCGAAATAGTATCCCATATTTACTTTAAAACTCAGTTTTCTATATATATGGCACCAAACCTTGGCAAATTTAGGCCAAAAAACCAGTTTTTGGACGTAGCTTTTGTGAAATACAAAAAAGATTATAAAACGCATATCAAAATTATAGGTAAGTTCAGTATGTATGAGTAGGTATGAGTTTCGGGTGTATAAAAGTTTTAATGAGGATGAAGTGTCGGATTTGGTATTTTTACAGACCTTTCTTTAAAAATGGATAATTAATTCTGTGTTAACATTTTTCAAGTTATTCAATATCCAAAATGTTAAACAGGAATCAAATTTTCCCATATCTGTACCTGGAAAGCTAGCTTCAATAAACCGAGGACGAGTGTCGAAATGAAAACTACTAAATTTCGTTGATTTTTGACGGGAGCCCCTTAAACAGGAACAGGCACATTTAACACCTTTGCCGACAGTAAGGGTCAGTGAATGTCATAGACCAAACAAAACAAATGATGACTCAAATGTGTTAAAAAGATGGATCATTGAGATAACATTCTATAGCCGTTATATAAGAGTTCTTTGAATTTAATTAAATACTGTTAGTTATACTTAAAGTTAATTGGAAGTTAATTCATCATCCGTTGTTTCAACTGCCTTCCTGATAAATAAAATAAATGTTTGCTATTAATTGTATATCTAAGAAACATTCTTTTAGTTTAGTCTATAAGCTTAGTTATCAACAGACATATAATTTGTAGCATTTTAGGTGCAGCATGGTTGTGTTAACAGAGTAGGTATGGTCAATATCAATCAAAATTGTTAATTAACATCATTAATGCTATTTAAGTATTACAATTGAAATTGTTTTGTTGACAACACTATGCAGCCCAGAAAATACTACAAAATGAATGATGTTTGGTTATCAAATTGCATGCCGAATGGGGTAACTCTTGAAGCCACTATTGTAAATATTATGATTTGCGTGTGTACATTTACATTAGTAATGACCATATTCTTATACCTTGAAGGACGCAGAGCACTCGGGGCGGCGCAAGCGCAGGCCCGAGCACGAGCTCGCGCTTCGTAACGTGGCCGACATACGGCCCCGTTGCAGACTCGCCGTCCTGCACTGGTTCAGACTTTACACAAACATTCGAGCACGAAGGCTCGTCCTTTATACACAACGAGGGTTCCTTTTTAACACACACATCCATATACAACGGTTCATCTTTAACGCGAACATCCGAGCACAATGGCTCGTCTTTTATACACGCATCTGAATACAAGGGTTCTATCTTCACACGTATTTCCTCCATGATTGAGCGCTATGAAACCACGGTGCTGAATTTGTGGTACCAACTTTGAAATCACGTCAATTAAGATAGGAGCTTAAGGAAGAGTAATCTAGGTGACTAACTCGTATAATATTATTGTTGTTTATTGGCTTTTAAATAAAAGACATTTTTTTTTTTTTTTTTTTATGGCTTTCACTCCTTGCAAATTTTGGCAAGGGGTATTTCGCCAATGTCGGCGTATATTGACGTTTCAGCGCGAGAGATAGGTCATCGTAAATTTTGATTTTTGGAGGATATGACTGGGGAACCTTAAACAAATAACACAAGTTAAAGACGGCACAGACAACACAAGACATTTACACGATTATTAAGAAAGAGCGGGAAGTGGGTGACAGAATGTTAGGAACGCCAACATACAGAAAAGAGGAACAGTAGAGGTTTAGAGAAAGTATATATATAAAAGGTTAGAAAAAATTAAAGAGTTATAGTTGCCTATAGTTTTATATTATGATCTTGTATATATTTAATAAGAAGAGCAGTGAGGGGAGAGTCCATAGAGATAAGAACCGATTGAAAGTTGGCGGGCCGCGGAATATTTTTAGGAAGGACATCGTAGAACGAGTAATTGAATTTACTGCAGCAGAAAAAAATGTGATCCAGGGTGCCTTCGTCTAGACCGCATTCGCATAATGAGTTATCCCGGACCCGAATTTTGGACAAGAACACCGGAGTACAGACGTGTCCCAGCCGTAAACGGCAAATCGTGGAGGTGGCCCACTTGCTTGTAGAGCAAAAATGGAAAAACCATGGCTTACGCGGTATGATGGGTTGAATGGACCCATAGTGACGACCTTTCACGAGCCTAGAGGAATCCCATAACTCCTGCCAAGAATCTCTGAGGTTGAAATGAGCGAGGGTCATTAGATCAGGTGACTGAATATAATTTAATGACTGGGAACCAACATTGATAGCTTCTTTTGCCCACATATCTGCTTGCTCATTGCCTTCAATGCCACAGTGACCAGGGATCCAGGCAAGTATTATTTGGAGACCCTTCTTTGAACATAAATATAGTATTTGTTTAATTTTTAAAATTACAGGAAATTTATTTTTTATTTTAAAATGGTTGCCTACAATTGTTTGTAGGCAACTTCTGGAATCCGAAAAAATTATAACTTTGGGTATGTTGTGAGATTTTACATAATTGACAGCCTCCAAAATAGCTACAGACTCTCCAGTGAAAACAGATGATTGAGCTGGGCATTTGTGAGATAAAAGGATCTTGAATTTGGGGATCCATGCTGCCACACCAACGCAACCAGAAGCCTCTAGTTTGGAAGCATCAGTAAATATAGGAAGATAATCATGATATTTAAGTAATTTATTATTAAATTTGGAATTTGCTGCTGGGTCACTTTTAAAAATACCTAAGTCTAAAATTACTTGTGGTTTATGGACAATGCAGTCATAGTCTATTTCAAAAAGAGGGAAAGAGTTAGAAGTGTATACTGGAAATGGGAGGTCCTTAAGTTTTACATAACTGATAACAGTCCTTGGTGGCTGCTTATTTAACCAATATGAATTTTCAGATACTTCCTGGGATAATGATTCTAATCGAGGAATAAGAGGGTGGTTTGACATAGAGCAAGCTTTGAAGATATATCGGTCAGCCAAATACTGTCTACGGAGAAAGAGAGGGGGATCTACTGCTTCCACTTGCATGGCATTTTTTGGGGAGGATCTCATGGCCCCAATAATAATTCTAAGACACTTTGCCTGTATCGAGTCCAACCTTTTAAGGGCCATTTTGCTACATGGCTCCCACACCATTGAGCCATAGTCCATCTGGCTGCGAATTAGTGCATTATAAACTAGTTTTTGGCAGAATGGGTGAGCACCCCACCAAACCCCCGAAAGGGCTCTTAGAACATTAATGCCTTTCTCACATTTCCCGACTACGTATTCCAAGTGTGGGATGCCAGACATTTTGGAATCAAAGATGACACCAAGGAATTTCACAGATGTTTTACTGGGAATGACCTCGCCTTCACAGTCAATGTTTGTCGGGGGGATGTTTCTGCTTCGTGTGAATGTGACCGTGCAGCTTTTAGAAGGGGATAGAGATAGGCCATGTTCATCTAACCAGTCCTGAAGATAGCTGAGGGCCTCGGAGACTCTTGATGAAGCTGCGTTAACCGACTGTGCCTCAGAATATATACATAAGTCATCAGCATATTGAAGAATATTGCAAAAGGGGGAGACAGTTTGTTCAATATCGAATGTGTACAAATTGTAAAGGATTGGACTCAGAACCGAACCCTGAGGAAGGCCTTGCCATAAGGTTAGGGGAGGATATAGGGAGTTGCCGGAACGAATTTTGATGGTTCTTCCCATGAATAGCTTGCAGACAATTTGAACGATCCTCGCAGGAATGCTCAGCTGAAGCAGTTTAGCCCTGAGCAGTGGAAGCCGTACATTGTCATATGCAGCTGAGACATCCAAGAAACACCCAACCAGATGATTCTTATTAGAAAGAGCAAGCCTAATGTCTGAGGTCAGTATGTTCAAGCTATCCATGGTACTTCTACCTTTCCGAAATCCAAATTGTGTATTTGCTAAAATATTCTTATTTTCCACAAACCATTCGAGTTTATTTTTAATTAAATGTTCAAAAATTTTACAGAGTGTTGAGGAAAGCGCGATTGGACGATATGATGAAGCTTCCAGAGGGTTCTTTCCTGGTTTGAGGATTGGAACAACAATTTGGGTCTTCCAGTCAACCGGGACCTCTCCGGATTCGTAAAAAGAATTAAACAAGGACAGGAGGAACTCTTTTGAAAATTGGCTCAATTTAGTTATGAAACTGTATGGAATGCCGTCCTCTCCTGGAGAACTGTTACAAAGTCCGTCTAGCACCAATTCTAATTCGGGAAAGGAGAAGGGTTGGTCAAGAGAGCTAAGGGGGGAAATAGGGGAAGGGAGAACGCAGGACTCCTCTGGAACCATTGGGGGAGCCATTTTGTCAGCGAATGCGTCTAACCAGGAAGAGTCCGTAGATGATGAACAGGTGGGCTTGAATGAGCCCCTAAATTTTTTAATGTTCTTCCATACGAGTGATGGAGGAGTCCTTGGGTGTAAGCCTTCGCAAAATCCCTTCCAACCCTTCTTTTTTGTTTTATTAAGAAGCCTCTTAGTGCGAGCTGCGATTCTTTGATACGCGATGAAATCATCCGACCGGCCAGAATCATTGTACCTACGCTCTGCATTCTCACGCTCTGAGATAGCAGTGGTGCATTTAGCGTTCCACCAAGGGGGTGAAGGGATTTTCGAGCTATGGGGATTTTTCTTGGGAATGTGACTATCAGCTGCTTCCAATAAAATACTTTTAAATTGAGAATATTTTTGCCAGGAGTCTAATAGGTTGGAATCAAGTAATTTTAGTCTGTCTTCTACGTGAAGTGAAAAACTGGGCCACTCAGCTTTTTCTAATCTATATTTCAGGAGGGGTTCGGGGGCTGGAGATGGGAGTACGGATGTCGGATTGGATATTATGATCGGGAAATGGTGACTACCAAAGGATAGATTTAGGACTTGGAGGGAGAGGACACTAGATAGGTTGGGAGAACAAGCAACCAAATCTAGGATTGATCTAGGATCTTGCCCGGGATACACCCTATGAGTAGGTGTGCCATCGTTGAGGACTGTAACATTGATATCATCAAACAAGTCTATTAGGAAGGAGGAAAATGTATCACTGTATGATGAGCCCCAAGAGGTGTTGTGGCAATTGAAGTCACCCAAAATAAGAAGAGGCGGAGAGACAGAGAACAAGATCGTAGAGAGATCAGGAATTAAATTTAGGTTAGGGTGAGGGATATATAGAGAAATGAAGTTTATTCCCATAACACTAGCTGCAACTGCGTTAATATCCTGGGAGTGGGGGGGCAGAGTAATTTGAGAAAATGAGTAGCGTCTGTTAATCAATAACGCACAGCCTGCACGGCCATCGTCACGGTCCTCTCGGAGGCAATAAAAGACATTGAACTTCACAGACTAATATGCTGACTGACAATAACTTGACACAAAAATGAAATGAATGACATTGGAAATGACAAGCAATTTTTTTAAATATTTATTTCTGGACCTGGATACAAAGTTCTTCAGTCGAATGCCAAACAATATATTTACTCCAGGCAAAATACGGTTTCGAAAAACGTTAATTTATAACAGCGTTTTTTTTGTTTATTTCATCCTAAAACGTTATTCTAAGATGCTTTATTCAAGAATCCAACAAACTTTCTACGCGGAAGTAATTATACAGATTTAAATTAAACATTCATTGTCTTTTTTATTTTATTTATATTGAATATTTTAAAGCAAATGTAAATGAACCTAAATAAAGATTTTAAAAAAATATTAATATTTATCCGGACTTTTTAGGAGCTATTTTTTTTTTTAATGTCTGATTTTTTATTGGATTTTACCTCTAGGTAACTATTTAATTGATAATATATCCGTTACATAAAAAAAATTAGCTATTATAAATTATTTCCAAATTTGACATTTTTTCCATACAAGTCGTCAGTTGATTGCAATTGTTCCCAACACAGACCACTTAAGGTGGTATCTCGCATTATGGTGCTTGAAGACGGTCCTGCCTGGCGGACTGCAACCACCCTGCAAGCCAATCATATCCCCGTCTCGATCTATATTCAAGCTCAACTGCTTGAATAAAAAAGGCTTCCATCAAAATAATGGCTCTCGGGTCCACCTATAGCCGACGCAACTATGCCTTAGACGGGCAAAGACATACTTCCAACGCATAACTGCGTCCTTATCTTGCACTACGATGGTTTTTGTGTGTAGGAGCCTTAAGTCCTTAACCATTGACATTGACAGCAAGAATGTCATTGTCAGTTCGGTCAGTCAGTGAGCAATCAATCAGTGAGTCAGTTCAGTTGTCGATGAAAAGGCTGTAAAATTAAATGTTCTTGTTGTTCCCTTACAATATTATGAATGAAAACTTCAACCGGGTATAGCTATGTCTTCACAGTCGTGCGAGGATACGGTGAAGGTGGAGATCATACCAGAGAGTTTGCTGGCCTGCCGGATCTGCCTGGCCTGGGACGTAAAACTGTATAATATTCAGGAATGGGGCCTCGGAGACATGTATGTGGAAGTCACGGGAACGACTGTGAGTTGCCAACCCTATATTTTCTTTGAGCCTTACTTCCTTATGTATGTGGGAAATAATGCAATCAAACCTAGTGGACGACTGGTTCAGTTTAGTGTGTAGCGACGCTGCCTACGAAGCTGAAGGTCCTGGGTTCGAATCCCGGTAAGGGCAAATGTTTGTGTGATGAGCATGAATATTTGTTTCCGAGTCTTGGATGTTTTCTAAGTATTATAAGTACCTATTTATATTTAGTAATAATATATTGTTGTCTAGTACACAAGTCTTATTGAGCTTACTATGAGGCTAGTTCGATTTACTAATATTTTTTAAACATTTTCGGTTGGACTAAAGGAAAGAAGATAGTGCATATAGTTTTGGGTATCAGAAAAAATCAGTGCTGATACAAACCACATGTGTTATAACATATTCTTAAAATAGCTTTATGAAGTGCAGCTACATTTCTATAGAATGAGGTCATGAGGCGTTCATGGGAAACCATGGTTTAATATAATAAATATATCATTATATTAAACCATGCACATTGCACGTAGAACCTATGGCCATTGGGGCGGGAAGGTTCTCGAGTGGCGACCACGTAACGGAAGGCGCAGCGTGGGTAGGCCCCCCACAAGGTGGACTGATGACCTGGTAAAGGTAGCTGGAGTCCGCTGGATGCGGGTGGCGCAGGACCGGTCATTGTGGCACTCTTTGGGGGAGGCCTATGTCCAGCAGTGGACGTCTTTCGGCTGATATGATGATGATGATGATGATGATGAAATATATAATAAACGTTTATTGCAAACCATGGTTTAATAATATAGAAGCACTACACCGCAATCCATATAAGATTAGAAAAATTATGCCGAGCAGCCGTTTAGTTCGAACATGCACATACCGGGTTTTGGGCATGTGTTTGGGTAGAAATTTGTAGGGAGTTCACCTTCTATGGTTATTTTCTTTTGCTGGCCGGACCTAAAGCGTTAACATACATCCATTTAAGTACCTAATAAGATAAGATAAGCTTTTATTTCCTTATAACAGAGTTTTAAACACATTTTGTGCACTATTTAATAAAGAAAGTTTTTATATTGCATATTTATTCATTCATTTAATTGTCTATTTTTTTAAATATTTTTCTGCATAAGGACCTTCATGTTGCATGTGTGCAACAGTGCATGTCCGTCTACGCTTTCTGATTTTTGCATTTGCTGTTCTGACGTCACTCACTGAAGACGCAATGGCGGTCGGAGTTTTCGGTTACGTAACTCGCAGATAATAAAACTACGATTTTAATTTGCAAATTGTCCAAGATTTCTCTTGGACAAACAAGTGGCAGGAATTCCTCATGGCTATTTGCTTGCAGATTTTGTAATATACCTGAGGTCCTAGCAGAATATCAGTGCTCACGCGAGCAAACCAAAACTGAACTAGTACCTTTTTGGCATTCTCGCAACGCACAGTATGTCTTTAATTTAATTTATATTCCATCTTTGTCTTAATACAATTGTTTTTACTTGTTCTTTTACCTTATTCTCTCAATTTTTTTTGTGTACTTTTTTAATTGTGTTTTTGGATTTTGCAAAATGCCAAATAAATTATTTATCTATTGAAGTCTGACGGAGGCTTGTCACTTGCAGTTGTCAGCATGGGACGGGTTCCCGCAACACCTGTGCGCGTGGTGCCGCGCGCAGCTGGTGAAGGCGCACGCGCTGCGCGCGCGCAGCCGCCGCGCCGACGCGCTGCTCAAGCAGGCGCTCATGCACCAACACTTTGTGAGTATTAAGGCTGTCACAGAATGGCGCGGCCTGCTGTGGTGGTCAGTAGTAAATTATACAATTCTTTTATAGTTTACTACGATAAAATTAACATACAATTATTGTAAAGTTTACTACAATTAATATATAATTATTGTTTATTTACTACTGGGCACATTGCACGTAGAACCAATGGCCGTTGGGGCGGAAAGGTTTTCGAGTGACGACCACGTATCGAAAGGCGCGGCGCGGGTAAGCCCCCCACAAAGTGGCTTGATGACCTGGTAAAGGTCGCAGGAGTTCGCTGGTCACATTGGCACTCTTTGGGGGATGCCTATGTCCAGCAGTGGACGTCTTTCGGCTGATATGATGATGATGAAAAATCATTCCCATCCAGAAGCATGAGCGGTACGAAGCTACAAGATAGAGCGAGATAGGGATATGAAACCAAATTCATTGTTCCTATCTCTGATTATAAATTTTCTCAAGTCTGTTTAAGTTATTAATGTATTATTCTTTCTACCACTTACAGATTACAAACAGTTTCCTCCGCACACTAGACCGATCGACACACAAACTTACGCACACACTATCCATTGAGACTTGTAAAAACACTACATACTATTACAATGATGACATAGATGGAGTTAATGACATGGAAGGAAATAATATAAAAGATGATCTAAATTGCGATAATTCTGCTAAAAGTGATTTTCAAAATGATCCCAGTTCAGATATGGAGTTTGAAGTAGAAGATGATTCTGATAAATTAAAAGACATTAGTGATGCAAAAGCGGATATTATAATAGAAAGCTTAGATTCGAATATTAAAAAGGTTAGAGCTTCAAAGAAAAAACGCGCTAGACTAAAAAAAAAGAATAATACAACTGCAGAGAAAAGAAAATGCTCAAAGCAGGATACTGAGGAAGATTTCAGAGAGTTTGAGAAGAAATATGATTTCCAAGTACAGTGTCTGACAGAGGAAGAAATGGAGAAAGAGATGGAAAGGAGAAGAGAGTCGGATAAGTATCAGAAGGGGGAATACAAGTGTGACCTTTGTTATAAAGGGTTCTTGACCTTATCCACTTATGAGAATCATATGAAGACGCATGATCCTGTAAGTACTACATATCTCTTATTTAACTATTTTTTTTTTTTGATTACTAAAAATATTTATTAAAAGTGAATACAAGATTATAATTAACATTAACTAAGATAAATTAAAACTAAGTTAAATCTAAAAAAGGCCCTCGAGGCATTGTACCGAGGATGCTGGCGGCATTTCCTCGCTGAATTGCAATGCTGATGCGTTGCGCGAGAAAGCCGCCAGCTCTTCGGTCACCAGTTACATCGACCAGACGTTTCGCGATTTCTGCAAATAACTTATGCGCACTGGGACCCCACGGACCGAGGGTCTCGACGCCAAAGGGTACAAAGTCGTACTCTCTGCCGAGGCCTCTATATTTGTTACATTTCAGATTTTCGGCGTTTTCCGCCGCTGCACCCGCTTTAGAAGTAGTCCGTTGGAGGTGAGACGGTGCCAGTGTGTCTACACATGTAGCGTCCCACACAAGCATCCGTCCCAACCTCCATGGAACCAGAGACACACCATCAGGTCTTTTGCCATCATCTCTGACAATGCCAGGCGGCTCAAGAAGAGCAGGCACATTGATGCTGGCAAGAGACCGGTGGATTATGTCATTAAGTGTCGCATGTCTTGAAAAGCGGCCTGCACTTGTTTGACAACAAAGTCCGTGGTGACCCAGTCGGTCCACGTCCGTGCCACAAGGGCATATGTGTGGAGTGCATACCGTGGCCCCAAGCCGCAGACCAGTCGCCAGACGAAGGGAGGTCGGATCCAGGAAGGTACCGGTATTTGGAGAGGGATGGGCATGTAGCCAGTGACCGGCCTCTCTGGCTCCAACCGCCAAAAGTCTTGCGCGATCTGGACCTGAACTGCGGCTCAGAATCGATTTGTAGGTTAAATCGCAATAAGTATCGTCCCAGCTCCTTTGAGATTTTGGGTTATCTGGAAAATCTTTACTCGGGCAAGCAATTTTAAAAGCATTCTTGGCATCCTCCACGCCCGCAGTCTCATAGTTTGTGGGTAGATCCCTTAAGATATTTCCTATGAGATGTGACGTGCTATGGGTGGATGACAAAAAGACGTCTACTTCAAGAAATAATTAGTAGTACCTACCCAGTAGGGTTGCCAACTATTTTTGGGGGAGATATAGTATTTTCCAGAAAAAAATGACAAAAATATAGTACACCGTAAAAAAAAGTACTTGGCTGGGCAATGTTGCTATTTGGGTGGATTGTGGGGAAAGTACACATGGGAGCTTTGATCTGGTCTGCGCTTTGACTTTTTTCCATTGGGTAATGGAATTACCCATACATTTTATATGGGTAACTTTCGTTACACTGTGGAGGGGGGTTGGGGCATGGATTGGATTGGGGCCCTTACCTAAGTATGTACAGGTTTTTTGCAATCCACCCATTTAGTAAAAACTTCGATAATATGAAGCACTTCTTAAGGTCCCCCAAAATATATTATTTTCGCGTACTATATATTTCTTTATCAGTATATAGAACAAAGAGTCAAAATATAGTACAATACTATATGAAGAAAAAGAAAATAGTTTACAGTACACATGGTGTTACTTTCCCGCACTAGTGCGAAAATGAGCACTTTCCGAGCATATGTTGAAACTTTAAAGAGCCATATGTACTGTAAAACGTTGTACGATACACGTGCGAATAGGAAATTCGCAACTCGTGTCGATTTAAAACACTCCCTTCGGTCGTGTTTTAATTTATCACCACTCGTTGCGAATTTCCTATTTTCTGCACTTGTATCGTAAATAACTATTATTTGTGCAATAAGTATACATAGAGTGCAACAAAACTTAACTTAATACATATAATTTTTGACGAGATTTGCACTAAAAGTCTTGCACTCAGCTTGATGTCACGGAGCGAGCCAGAGGACACATTCTGTGACGCTGATTTTCAGTGCAGCCATTATTTGGACTAGATGGCATAGCACTGAGATAATTTTAAATACCTAATAAAGAAATACAAAATCTTCAAACCAAAGCAGAACATAAAAACCAAAAGAAAAACACAACGTAAATTAAAAATTACTCCTTTACGCTTAAGCTTTAATGTATATACATAAAATATTTTTCACCTCTCATGCTCGAAAAGTGTGTCATATTAGGCTTAATAAGCGGGGCTAAAATAGTTCATTTAGCCCCTAGGGAAAATATGTATACATATTTATGATTTTTAACACATTTAAATTGACCAATCAAAACACTTCACCATATTAAATCCACCAATCACAACTCTTTCAAAAAACATTTATCTTTGCTATCAACCAACCAGAATACCTACAGCTACATATTAAAATCGACCAATCAAACATCAGGTGTTTTTTAGTCCCTAATTCCAAATCATTTAAATCCACCAATCACAACTCTTTCAAAAAACATTTCTCTTTGCTATCAACCAACCAGAATACAGCTACATATTAAAATCGACCAATCAAACATCAGGTGTTTTTTAGTCCCTAATTCCAAATCATTAAAAAAGAAAACGCCTCACGCTAAACTGAACAATCTCTTCGCAGTGAAATTTGTAATTGATTGTGGTTGGATAATCTTTGTTTTACTATTTTCTCGCAGTCGAAGTGAAAAGTAGAGTGTATAACTCGGGTCTAAAAGCCATATTATCCCTCGAATTATTTTCCCTCGCTTGGCTCGGGAAAATATCCATCTCGTGGTAATATGGCTTATTTTAGCCCCTTGTCATACAATCTACTATTATAGATCGAACTTTTACAAATATATAAAACGGCTATGTGTGAGTGGGTGTCTGTGTGTGAGTGAGCAGATGAAAGTGCGCGGGTGTATAATGTGAATGTACGGTTGCCTAGGTACTACATTTTTTGTTTATCATATATAATGTAGTACGGTTGACAACCCAGGTATGTTATGTAGTACTTTTTTAAATATGTATCCTAGATATAAGCTTCTTTGCTGTGCTTGTACGGGGTCCATTTTGGTTGTCGAAGCTGCGTCGCGCGATAAACCTGTCATGTCTGGGCTCATTGAAACCCTCTCAAACAGTTGACTGTTGCCTGAGCAAAAAAAGTACAGTCGGCAACAAAAGCCTGTACCAGTTTTTTTTGTCAAAAACTTATGTCGATTGTACCCATTTTTTTTACCCTACAGGCGCGTGGCGACAATGAGTGCCGGCTGTGCCACCTGCGCTACCAGTTCCCGGTGAAGCTCCGTCAGCACGTGCAGAACGCGCACCGCCTCAAGTTCCGCTGCGCGCGGTGCAACGAGCTCGTGCGTGGCAAGTGAGAACATATTTTTTTGACATGTCTTCTAACTTGCTATCCTGCATTTATTTATTTACTCATTCCTTAAATTAACACTAACGGACAGGCTATGCGTGTTAAATTATACAGGAGGATATTATACAATAAGGTATGGCGGTGACAATGCCGGCACAGCAACATAAACCGACCCGCCGCAGCGGGCGCGGAGAAATCCGGTTCGAAGGACCATATTGTTGGGACTAGTGCCCTAGTTTATAGTAGAGGGATAACTATACTACAAATAAATACTGAGTGGACTGTAAACTCTTATAATAGGTAACTTTCTACAATAGTCGCGGGTCGCGGCGCGTACAAATGGGTTGTGTCCTCATGTTAAAATTGATAGCGCAGTGTTGCTAAATTGATAGTAAACCTTTAAATAAATGCAATTAAGTATAAATTACGAAATATAATTAAAATCATAAAAATATATGGCCCTTGAAAGTTTACAAAAAATATGCATTTTTTTTATTGTCCAAAAGTAAATTTAAACCTACCAATAGAATCCTTACGCTTTTATAGAAACAATATTGTACGACAACTATGGTCCTAAACGCAGTATTTCGCAACCGAAACAGCAATTTACTTGATTTTCCATATAACAACTAGTACAAATATTACCCTGTGACGTCATGATTCAATGTTAATCAGTATGGAACGTTTTCGGCTACCGCCAGCGAGGTCCGTCTTTAACTCAATTTTTTTGGGTATTTATGTTCTTTAATTGTACTTACTCCCATACAAACATTTGTTCCACACCAAAAACTGGTTCGAATGGTATCGTAAAAAAAAATTAGGACACAAGCCTAATATGAGTGCGTGCGAGCACGGTGCGGTACGCGAGGTGAAGTGGTCGCGCGGCGGTCGCGCAGCGGTCGCTGTCGCGTCGCCTGCGCGTGCGCGTCGACGTCGTCATCAGCTAACCGGATTTCTCCGCGCTCGCTGCGGCGCGTCGGTTTATGTTGCTGGGCCGGCATTGTCACCACCATATACTTAGGTCTGATGCAGTTGTATTTACGGTGAGGGCGGCACATTGAATCCTTCGTTACGCTCAGGATTCAATGTACCGCCCTCTCCGTAAATACATCGACGGTGGAAATTTCAAATGTCGTAAGGGACAAAGGCCTACTTGTCCCTTACGACATTTGAAATTTCCACCGTCGACATCATTTTGCTCCCTTGAGATACAAATAACTATTTTGGCTTCAGCGAGGGGGCGCTCTACCCAACATCGCCCCCTAACCCCTCTCTACATACAACGTCCGTTCTTTTTTTAAACCAGTTGTAAATATTTATTTGAAAAATAAAGATAGGTAATTGAAACATGTAGTTTTATAATTATAATACTGTGACATTGAAATTATTTGTATTGTTTTGAAAAAGTTATAGGTACAGGTCTACGAGTTTTTTTACGCTGGTTTTTCTCGTGTCAGATGTTTCCTTATCCGGTGATAGTTTATCGACATTCATAGTTGCATGTAATAAGCGTAAATAGAAGAATACATAACGTTGTCTTTGACTTTAAATCAGGGATCGGATACCGGTATTTTCTCCATACAAATTAAACCGGTTTTATTTCGTTCTTTGGTTAAAATATCATTTACAGTACACATGGTGTTACTTTCCCGCACTAGTGCGAAAATGAGCACTTTCCGTGCATATGTTGAAACTTTAAAGAGCCATATGTACTGTAAAACGTTGTACGATACACGTGCGAATAGGTAATTCGCATCTCGTGTCGATTTAAAACACTCCCTTCGGTCGTGTTTTAATTTATCGCCACTCGTTGCGAATTTCCTATTTTCTGCACTTGTATCGTAAATAACTATTTTGATCGGGAAGTCTAATAATACGAACCTGTTACCTAAATACACGATAGAGTCCTACATTAAGAGCCTAAAATAATTCAAAATATGAAATGAAATGAAATTATTTATTTCGGACATCGGGTATCCATACACACAAAAAAAAAGAAAGAAAAAGAACACAAAATTATGTTAGTAATAAGAAATTGATTGCCTAGGTTAGTTAAATACAAAATGCTCATTAGAATGCACATGCAAAGTCATCCAATGAGTGAGGATAGGACTGTCCATCATTTCCGCGACCACCTTCAGGAGAGTGTTGGTGCTCGCGCGCACGCGGCCCTACACGGACGCCACGCGCTTGCGCAGCACGGCTTTTTTTTTTTTTGAACCTGACTGTTGCTATAATAGGACGGACCCAATATAGCTGTCGAACTGCATGGTTGGAGAGTATCCTGGGGAAAATCCAGGGGGAACTCTCCGGCACGACCACGCGGGGGATATAACACTGGAATACTCTAAGAGTTTGCGCTCCAGCAGCACGGCTTGGAAGCCGTCAGTGCTCAAATAATCAATCAATATATGACGACTTCGGGGATTTTTGCAAAGACCGGTTCCGATCCCTGCTTTAAATATATTGGCTAAGGCTGTTGAGTTGAGGCTACTAATGTGGTTGTGATGTGGCAGGGCTTGCGCGGTTCTGCACGCGGCGTACCATGAGGGCGCCACCTTTAAATGTTCGCACTGCGACAAACGATTCCTGTGAGTATTTTGTAGCTACACTGTCTTCCTAACAGATGTCGATGTCGTTTATGTTGACAACTTGTATTCAATTGGGTAGTTTCCACATGTTAAAATTGATAACGCAGTGTTGCTAAATTGATAGTAAACCATCAAATAAATGTAATTAAGTATAAATTAAGAAATATAGAGGCTAGAAGGTTTAGAAAAAATATGTTTTTTTTTATTGTCCAAAAGTAAATTTAAAGCTACCAATAGAATCCTTACGCTTTTATAGAAACAAAATTGTATGACAACTATGGTCCTAAACGCAGTATTTCACGACTGAAACAGCAATTTACTTGATTTTCAATACAACACTGTGACGTCACGATTCAATGTTAATCAGTATGAAACGTTTTCGGCTGCCGCCAGCGAGGTCCGTCTTTAACTCAATTTTTAGGGTATTTATGTATTTTAATTGTAGTTGCTCTTGGTACCGTAAAAATTTTTAGGAGACAACCCAATTCTATCGGTAGAAAGTAAGTGCCTTCAATTTTGACACCACAATCGTATTTACATTTATTTAATTTTCGAGTGCTCGAATGTCAAAAATGGTCCCCCATCTCGCTCGGCCGTGGTATTATTATTACCATAGCTTGTCCTGAGTAATTATTGGGTCAGTAATTGTTGTAATCATACAAGCAATAGGCTTGTGATCTAAGTTTTTTTACGAAGCCATTCGAACCAGTTTTTGGAGAGGAACAAATGTTTGTATGGGAGCAACTACAATTAAAGAACATAAATACCCAAAAAAATGTGACAAAGATTGACCTCGCTGGCGGCATCCCAAACGCTTCATACTAATTGATTGAAAAATATGACGTCACGCATGCCACAATGCTATGGGTAGGTACTAACCGTTGTACGGTAAATCAAGTAAATTTTTTCGTCAAATAAATTTATCACGTTAAATAATACAGTATATATATAAAATATTATTATAGGGGGAATTTAATGTTCTATGATGGGTATTTCGCAGCCGTCTTCGCATCTTTCTATTTATTCTTCTTCTCAATCTAATTCTCTTTCTAATCAAGTAAATTGCTGTTTCGGTCGCGAAATACTGCGTTTAGGTTCATACTTGTCATACAATTTTGTTTCTATAAAAGCGTAAGGATTCTATTGGTAGCTTTAAATTTACTCTTGGACAATAAAAAATATGCATATTTTTCTAAACTTTCAAGGTCCATATCTTTTTATCATTTTCATTATATTTTGTAATTTATACTTTATTACAATAATTTGATGGTTTACTATCCATTTAGCAACACAATATCAATTTTAACATGTGGAAACTACCCAATTCTATCGGTAGAAAGTAAGTACCTTCAAAAATGACACTTCAATCGTATTTACATACATTTATTTAATTTTTGAGCGGGACCGGTCAATTTGGCACTCTTTAGGGGAGGCCTATGTCCAACAGTAGACGTCTTTCGCCTGATATGATGGTGATGATGAATTTTCGAGCGCTCGAAAGTCAACAATCGCCCCCCATCTCGCTCGGCCGTGGTATTATTATTACCATAGCTTGTCCTGAGTAATTATTGGTCCCTGCCTTGATTACAAGCAATTGCTTGATTGTAAACACATTAGTTGGTGGTGACAATGCCGGCCCAGCAACATAAACCGACCCGCCGCAGCGAGCGCGGAGAAATCCGCTTAGCTGATGGCGACGTCGACGCGCACGCGCAGTTTACGTCCTATGTAAACTTAACAATTCATCACGTATGCGCAGTAAGAAGACCTCGCGAACCTCACACATGCGCATGGCGCATCCGGTGGAGAACGCGGCCGGCGGCACCTGCGAGGTCTGCGGGGAGACCTTCACGAGCCGCACGGGTCTCAAGGCGCACAAGACCAGGAGCCATAAGAAGGTAGGACACTACCAAAAGAGCTTAACCTTTTGACAGCGAGGGTGCAAAACATAGCTAAGCACATTCGGGTTAAAATTATCTATGACACAAAAAAAACCGCATTCCTATCGGTCCATCCGTTCCACAGATACACAGACACGTTAAACTTATAACACCCCTCGCTTTGCGTCAGGGAGTTAAAAAAGGAGGCCACTACACACTGTATTTTGTATTTAAGCACCTTGTGAAAACATCAAACTAGTTTTTATGTTGCTGGATTCGTCAATCTATGCGTCCAAACTTAAAATGGCCGTTTTTCTTTTGAGTTCATAGATCGACATGGTTATGATTACTTTCTAAATATCTGGATTCAAATTTCACTGGCTACTTTTTTGTATGGTGGGTGGAACGAGGTTAAAATTGAGTTATCTATTTCTGTTTTAGGCCAACTTGCCTGAACTTAGATGTAGGAAGTGCAGAATACAGTTTGACAACATAGAAGCTTTGAGGAGACACAAGGACACGCAGGCGGACAACAAATGCGACCCCAGCCTCAGGTGAGTTTACCCTAGTACCATCGTCAACACAGTTATAGTTGAATTTTTTTGAACTGAGCCGATCTACTTCCTTCAAAACAATAGCATTCAAGTTAAACAATACGATTGTGTGGTTGGCGTGTGCCAAACTTTGCAAAAAAGAGGTTACCGCCACATAAAATGTTCATTGAATAATGAACTCTATCGTCTTATTCAATAGATTCACAATGGACTAAAAAATAAATAAAAACGCCGCTCACAGCGAGCCAAGTATAAACAAGAAATTTTCCTTCATTGTTTGTTGGCACGCGCCGACCACACAATCGTATTGTTTAACTTGAATGCTATTGTTTTGAAGATAAGTAAATCGGCTCAGTTCAAAAAATTTCAACTATAACTGACCATCCGTGCACTTTGCAAGTTATATTGTAAGTTCTGTATCTCTCTCTGGGTGCCCTGAAAACCAGCGCCTTTAGCATATTGCTGCTGGCATATGCTGAGTGGCATCCATTTTAGTCCATTTCAGATGTATAAAATAAACACTTGTGTAATTTCTTTGTCACACCAAATAAATATATTTCTTTCTTTTTTTCTTATGGGCATTGTAATAAGGTTCAATATAAATATAGGATGGTCAGTTAAATGTGTTGGCGCTTGTAAAGGGAAAAATCTGAGAACATTTGTTTGTTGTGTTTGAATCGGATAAGTGCGAGTCGGACTCGCCCACCGAGGGTTCCGTACAAAATGAAAAATGTATAGATTTCAGATTTTTCCCTGTATTTGTAGTATAAGACGATATTAGTTGCCAAATTTCATAGTTGTAGGTTAACGGAAAGTACCCTATAAAATTTGATTCCCTTGCGTGTCGAAATACGTTTTTTGCGGCATAAACGGCCGATTTTTTCACAGCTTCAAGGGACTATAGACTTGACTATATATGTTTGTCATTTCAACTCGATATCTTTGATCGTTTCTGAGATAAAGGGTCTTGACAGACAGACAGACGCACAACAAAGCTATCCTATAAGGGTTCCGTTTTTTTCCTTTTGAGGTACGGTACCCTAAAAACAACTTAAGGAACTAGTGGACAATGGGTCCCAGTCTCAGCATGTGCTTGGCAACGCGGCCCGGCGCTGGTTTTCAGTCTGGTACTGTAACGGTCCACCTTAGCTAACAAATAAACATCACAAAAGAACTCTAATAAAACACTAAAACCTAAGAAATGGCCAAAATGATTCGTCTAGGTAGAACCCCGTAATGTTGTGAACCGCAAAACCCAAAATCTTTAGTGTGAATGCTTGTCAGGCTAATGAACTCTTCGCCTACTCTAGAACCAAGCCCTACTATGAAATTTAATAAAATATTTTATTTTTGTTTGTAAAATCCCCTACCACCTAAATACGCTCGGTTAAGCAAGGACGTAGCCCGTATATTCCATATTATCAAGATTATTTAGTTTTCCCTATAATAAGCTAATAGCTTTCCCTAGATACTTGTTTTATAGCAAAAGTACTATCGACAGGTAGTGGAGTAAAAGTACCCTTTTACACTCACTGGCTACGTCTTGCATGGATGGGGATTGAGCGTCCTAGACAATTTACCTTCCTGGCTATCCTAGAGTTTAAGACCCAGAGAAAGAGATTACCAGCGTTTCAAGCTTAACGGGCTGATTGAGAAGAAACGCCGAAACAAACTCATCAGGCATCTTTACGTAGTTAATTGAAGTACTGAACCCACTGAAGCCAAATGTGAATTCCAGACCCACATTGAAATAGCTAGTAGTTATAAGGGTATTATTCCGCCCGTAACTACAGTCATCAGCGGCCTGCTTCGCCTCCCGCTGGTCCCTACAACAGAATTGTTTCTTTCTTAAACGCTTCTGTTTCCCTAACCAGTAGTTCAGAATGTCACATTCAACCCCAGAAACCCAATACTTCAGTAGTCTAGATCCAAATCCTATCGTTCGAAATAACGAAGTAACCTCAACTATTTTCCCCAAAATGTGTGTATGAATTTAATCCTAAACTAGCCCTTCTGAAGCTAATTTGATTATTCGAAACCAAAATCAATCTCGATTTTAGAAAAGAATAATACCGAAGATGTATGCCCTGACTAAGCTATCTGAGTTCAGTAGGCCACTCTGAGGGTTGCAACGCTAAGGCCAGTGTAATTGCCTCCCCCCCTCGCGACCGTAGTCTAGATGGAATACGAGGAGTAAGGCTCCCTATTATGTATATGAAGTTTATATTTAAATATATTTAATAAGTCCGAATCTCAATTACTGCACGATTTCAACGAGTGAGGATATCCCTCTGTGCGGATCACATGAATGACTACGCCTCGTCTACGTCGTCAGTTGGGCTTTGAGAAACGTGAGGGGCCTCTTATTAAGAGGCGTCGTCTCCTGTGTCGATAAAAAGGAAGACGCCAGACCACCCTCAAGTCTGGTAGCAAAAGACTCTGGATCATTCCCATTTGACACCGTAAGGCGGGAATGACCCCTCAGGTATACTGTAAACCTGGACACTGTTTCTGGATTTTTCTTTAATTAAAATAACTCTAAAAGTCTATAGAAAGTTCGAGACGTAATTATGAAGATAGTAAAACCACCCACCAAAGACTTCCCAGTTATAATCCAGAGACCTTGTCAGTCTGAAAGTTGAAGCTGAAGTGAATCCCGTTTCATCGCCGTCCGGCCTTTTTATACCCCCAACCCTAGCATCGACTCGGATTCGAAACAAAAGAATATAAAGTCATTTGTTTTCTCATTGTCTGTCGGACTCGGATTCGAAACAAAAAAAATATAAAGTCATTTGTTTTCTCATTGTCTGTCGAACTCGGATTCGAAACAAAAAAAATATAAAGTCATTTGTTTTCTCATTGTCTGTCGAACTCGGATTCGAAACAAAAAAAATATAAAGTCATTTGTTTTCTCATTGTCTGTCGAACTCGGATTCGAAACAAAAAAAATATAAAGTCACTGACTGACGACGTAGACGAGGCGTAGTCATTCATGTGATCCGCACAGAGGGATATCCTCACTCGTTGAAATCGTGCAGTAATTGAGATTCGGACTTATTAAATATATTTAAATATAAACTTCATATACATAATAGGGAGCCTTACTCCTCGTATTCCATCTAGACTACGGTCGCGAGGGGGGGAGGCAATTACACTGGCCTTAGCGTTGCAACCCTCAGAGTGGCCTACTGAACTCAGATAGCTTAGTCAGGGCATACATCTTCGGTATTATTCTTTTCTAAAATCGAGATTGATTTTGGTTTCGAATAATCAAATTAGCTTCAGAAGGGCTAGTTTAGGATTAAATTCATACACACATTTTGGGGAAAATAGTTGAGGTTACTTCGTTATTTCGAACGATAGGATTTGGATCTAGACTACTGAAGTATTGGGTTTCTGGGGTTGAATGTGACATTCTGAACTACTGGTTAGGGAAACAGAAGCGTTTAAGAAAGAAACAATTCTGTTGTAGGGACCAGCGGGAGGCGAAGCAGGCCGCTGATGACTGTAGTTACGGGCGGAATAATACCCTTATAACTACTAGCTATTTCAATGTGGGTCTGGAATTCACATTTGGCTTCAGTGGGTTCAGTACTTCAATTAACTACGTAAAGATGCCTGATGAGTTTGTTTCGGCGTTTCTTCTCAATCAGCCCGTTAAGCTTGAAACGCTGGTAATCTCTTTCTCTGGGTCTTAAACTCTAGGATAGCCAGGAAGGTAAATTGTCTAGGACGCTCAATCCCCATCCATGCAAGACGTAGCCAGTGAGTGTAAAAGGGTACTTTTACTCCACTACCTGTCGATAGTACTTTTGCTATAAAACAAGTATCTAGGGAAAGCTATTAGCTTATTATAGGGAAAACTAAATAATCTTGATAATATGGAATATACGGGCTACGTCCTTGCTTAACCGAGCGTATTTAGGTGGTAGGGGATTTTACAAACAAAAATAAAATATTTTATTAAATTTCATAGTAGGGCTTGGTTCTAGAGTAGGCGAAGAGTTCATTAGCCTGACAAGCATTCACACTAAAGATTTTGGGTTTTGCGGTTCACAACATTACGGGGTTCTACCTAGACGAATCATTTTGGCCATTTCTTAGGTTTTAGTGTTTTATTAGAGTTCTTTTGTGATGTTTATTTGTTAGCTAAGGTGGACCGTTACAATTTGACATCACAAAAGAACTCAAATAAAACACTAAAACCTAAGAAATGGCCAAAATGATTCGTCTAGGTAGAACCCCGTAATGTTGTGAACCGCAAAACCCAAAATCTTTAGTGCGAATGCTTGTCAGGCTAATGAACTCTTCGCCTACTCTAGAACCAAGTCCTACTATGAAATTTAATAAAATATTTTATTTTTGTTTGTAAAATCCCCTACCACCTATTATACGCTCGGTTAAGCAAGGACGTAGCCCGTATATTCCATATTATCAAGATTATTTAGTTTTCCCTATAATAAGCTAATAGGTTTCCCTAGATACTTGTTTTATAGCAAAAGTACTATCGACAGGTAGTGGAGTAAAAGTACCCTTTTACACTCACTGGCTACGTCTTGCATGGATGGGGATTGAGCGTCCTAGACAATTTACCTTCCTGGCTATCCTAGAGTTTAAGACCCAGAGAAAGAGATTACCAGCGTTTCAAGCTTAACGGGCTGATTGAGAAGAAACGCCGAAACAAACTCATCAGGCATCTTTACGTAGTTAATTGAAGTACTGAACCCACTGAAGCCAAATGTGAATTCCAGACCCACATTGAAATAGCTAGTAGTTATAAGGGTATTATTCCGCCCGTAACTACAGTCATCAGCGGCCTGCTTCGCCTCCCGCTGGTCCCTACAACAGAATTGTTTCTTTCTTAAACGCTTCTGTTTCCCTAACCAGTAGTTCAGAATGTCACATTCAACCCCAGAAACCCAATACTTCAGTAGTCTAGATCCAAATCCTATCGTTCGAAATAACGAAGTAACCTCAACTATTTTCCCCAAAATGTGTGTATGAATTTAATCCTAAACTAGCCCTTCTGAAGCTAATTTGATTATTCGAAACCAAAATCAATCTCGATTTTAGAAAAGAATAATACCGAAGATGTATGCCCTGACTAAGCTATCTGAGTTCAGTAGGCCACTCTGAGGGTTGCAACGCTAAGGCCAGTGTAATTGCCTCCCCCCCTCGCGACCGTAGTCTAGATGGAATACGAGGAGTAAGGCTCCCTATTATGTATATGAAGTTTATATTTAAATATATTTAATAAGTCCGAATCTCAATTACTGCACGATTTCAACGAGTGAGGATATCCCTCTGTGCGGATCACATGAATGACTACGCCTCGTCTACGTCGTCAGTTGGGCTTTGAGAAACGTGAGGGGCCTCTTATCAAGAGGCGTCGTCTCCTGTGTCGGTAAAAAGGAAGACGCCAGACCACCCTCAAGTCTGGTAGCAAAAGACTCTGGATCATTCCCATTTGACACCGTAAGGCGGGAATGACCCCTCAGGTATACTGTAAACCTGGACACTGTTTCTGGATTTTTCTTTAATTAAAATAACTCTAAAACTCTATAGAAAGTTCTAGACTTAATTATGAAGATAGTAAAACCACCCACCAAAGACTTCCCAGTTATAATCCAGAGACCTTGTCAGTCTGAAAGTTGAAGCTGAAGTGAATCCCGTTTCATCGCCGTCCGGCCTTTTTATACCCCCAACCCTAGCATCGACTCGGATTCGAAACAAAAGAATATAAGGTCATTTGTTTTCTCATTGTCTGTCGGACTCGGATTCGAAACAAAAAAAATATAAAGTCATTTGTTTTCTCATTGTCTGTCGAAACAAGTGACTATTTTTGACCCGAGAATGCTGCACTAGCTTAAAAATATTAAATCTTATAAAATATTACTATCACGTAGAATGCTGACGCGATCTTGGATTTAATTTATTTATTATGAAAATATATTTTTAATATAAAGGAAACAAGACCAGTTTACTGTGTTCTGTTACAGTACCTGCATAAAACACTGAATACTTTAGAAGGGGTATCGCGCGGTTTGTATCGGGAGCGGTGTCGCCTCATCCCCTCCACGTCGCCTACAACTGTGTGCGCGACTGCACGCCGATCAGGTGACGTTGGCGCGGAAGCTAACAGCGCATGCGCAAACTAGTGGCGCGCGTGCCACGCCCACATCGCCTTTCTATAGTATTTAGTGATCTGTGGGTCCCTGTCTGGACCTCGGTCGGTCACAAGCAATAAACGGACGGACACACACGGACTCATTTGTTCCCGGTGTGTAGTGCGTGTGAGCAGTGCGGCGACGCCTGCGCAAGCGCCGACGACCTGATCCAGCACAAGCACGCGCGGCACGCCGTCGAACTCTTCACCTGTGACACCGTGAGTACAAAAAAAAAGTCTGACTGACCTACAGACAGGAAACCTAGTTGAATTATATATAAAAAACTACTACTTTTGTTTGATTGTTGTATTTGTCAATGTGTTTTCTAAATAAATGTGTTTCTATTTTATTCTATTATATTCTAAAACTCCCGTGAGAATTAGACATATTAAAATGTAATGAAAAACGGGTCACTAACGTATTTAATGTCGAATATCGCTCGACATGTTTCGAACTTGCGGTTCTTAGTCATGAGCACGCGCGTTGCCGGTGCGTGTAGCACTGCGCCCGCGCCCTGCTCGCTCGGCTGGTTTGCGCCGGCGCAGGCGGGGTCAGCGCAGAAGGCGAGAAACTACCCCCGTTTTTCATTATATTCTAGTTGAATTATATTCAAATTGGGTACCTAAAATATGGTTTACTAGCTTTTGCCCGCGACTTCGTTTGTGTGGAACTCGTTTATATCGTAGCTCCATACAAACTTTCGACCCTCCTTTTCATTTCACACCCTTAGGGGATGCTTTTACATTACCTGGGGGCACGGTAATGCCCCCGCCAAGACGAGCCAAGCGAAGGGCAAGGGCACTACCTGCCTTTTCTCGAAGCGCTTCGTCGTTTTTTTGACCCCTCATAACTTGTTTTTGGATTATACCAGATCATCATCATCATCGTCAGCCTATATACGCCCCACTGCTGGGCACAGACTGGACTTCACATACCTCTTTGAATTTCTTCTCAGATGTATGCAGGTTTCCTCACGATGTTTTCCTTCACCGAAAAACTAACGGTAAAATATCAAACGAATTTATACCAGATAAACCCTTTAGGGGATGGAAGTTTGTATAGGTTGTACGCGAAAATTTTTAAAATCCTTAGAACAGACTAGCATTACCAACTAGTCACAAGCTGGTACTTAGGAAAAAAAGTGCTCATAATAGATGCGTCAGTATCTTCAATAAACAACCTGCCGCACTTAGAATACTGCCTGTTCATGAATTTAAAATAAAATTGCACAAAACGTTAGCTGACAAATGTTTCTATAGTATTAAGGAATTTTTGGATTATAGATTTGACGAAGCATGTGACATATAATGGTAAATGATATCTGACTGTTATTATTATTTTATTTTATTAGAATTCTATCAATGTTATTAATATAAATCAATTTAATTTAGTGTGCAATGAAATAATGTTTAATATTTACTATTAGATGACTATTATGCTATAATTACTTAATGACTGGAATAGACTGAGTGTTTAAATCACTGACCTAAGTTTTCATATGCCTGACCTGGCTGAATATATTATGGGACGAAATATGTATAGATATTTAAGATCTTATGTAACCAAGTATTCATTATGAATAAACCATTCATTCAAGTACCTTACCAAAATGAGATCCCACTAAAAACATTACATGTAAAGTGATTGCCTCCCTAGCTTATATGTATATTCCAGCGTTAAAAAGATATCAGATCGCAAGTAGCGCCAAGCTTCCTACTCCACACGGCTTAACTCTACCAGCCATCCGTCATTGTGGCATCACGTATAGCTTGTCCTGAGTATCATAGGTCCATGTTATAAGTAGATTTTTTTAACAGCCGTCATCCGGGTACAATGATGACATATGCTGACAAATTGTACTGGGATGACAGCTGTCAAATATTGGATGTGAGGGCATTTTCACTATAGTGTTGGTCCCCCGCAGTGCACAAAGTCATTCACATCGAAGGCGTCCCTAGCGACCCACATAGACCGGATCCACAGGCGGATTCGGCCGCCGAAGGCCGACTACAGCGATGGCGGGCGACGCAAGCAGCCGGACTGGCTGCACTGGGCGTCCGTGTGCGAACACTGCGGCAAGCGGCTGTCTGTGAGTACTCACGCAACCACGCACGCACATACGCGCGCGCGCACATACACACACACACACACACACACACGCACGCACGCACGCACAGAATAGTACATTGTTGTAGAGGCTAGAAAGTAAGCAATAGATGGACGAGTTAGTTCGAGGGCCGACGCGTAGCGGAGGCCCTCGAAAGTACGAGTCCAGCTATTGCACTTTCGGCCGAGGCTTAACATAGTGCTTTTCACGCCTACTGCAAGGAAATTGCAAATAATTATAATTTTAAATCAAAATGAAAGATCATAATATTAAACAGGCTCGCTTGCCTCGCGCCGGCGGAGGGAGGAGCTGCACAGGCGGCGCGCGCCGGCGCGAGCGCGCGGGGCGCTGTGATTGGTCGATCGAAGTCATAGATGGCCTGTTCGTGCGACGTCCAACTAACACCAGCTTTGACGCCTGAATTCTGACCATCTTTTGCCACATTTCCGAGCAGTGGCGTGAAAAAATAATAATTGTTCAAGTATCATTATTATTTTTCGTATCATTATTATTTTAAGTATCATTAATATTTTTGGGGGCTTCCTGATACAGGTATTGCATACTTAATAGGAAGCCCCTACCCTGTAATCTGCATATCACTGTGCTCTTACGGAAATATATATAATCAGTAATCAGTCATTTATACGCTTAAACATGGTACAAATAGGTGGTTTAAAAGAAATACAATAGAACTACATGTTTGGTCACAAGGACATGCAAATATATAAGGATGTCATGTGTATCGCATGCATAAGTTGCTAATACTAAGAATTTTTGTCATTATGATATTCTTGTACTGAGTAATAGGCTTTGGATGCTAAAAAGTTATAAATCGCAGTCTTAAATTCTTTATCGCTTTCTAATTTCAAAATATTCGTTGGTAGTTTATTATATATTCGGGGTGACATACCTAATATGCTTTTTGATAGAAAAGCAGTTTTTTAAGGTGTTACAATTAATTTTCTCCTGGTGCCTGATATATATTTTTTCATTTATTTTATCGAGTTATACAGTGTTTTACACGCTGTTTTTTTGCCGCTTTTTTCTAGGGTCATCTCTCCCTGGCCAGACTACAATGTGGTATAATATATGTTGCAGTGTCTGGCGACGCTGAAGATTCACATGAACAAGCACACGGGAGAGAGGCCGTTTAAGTGTTCGCTCTGCCCCAAGGCGTACATGACTCCGTACGGATTGAACGTAAGTACCTATTTCAAAGTTCAACAGTTACTTTTTAAGGTGTGACTAGGGTTGCCAACTTTTTTTAGGAAGATATAGTATTTTCCAGAAAAACCGACAAAAATATAGTACACTGTAAAAAAATATAGTACTTGGCTGGGCAATGTTGCTATTTAGTAAAACTTAATTGAAACCTGCGCCGCTGGATGCGGGTCACTTTGGCACTCTTTAAGGGAAGCCTATGTCCAGCTGTGGACGTCTTTCAGCTGATATGACGATGAATTGAAACCTGGGCAATTTGAAGCACTTCGTAAGGACCCCCAAAATATAGTATTTTTGCGTACTATATATTTCTTCAACTGTATATAGTACAAAGAGTCAAAATATATAGTACAATACTATACAATTTAGTACGGTTGGCAACCCTAGGTGACTATTATTATGGACTAGTTTTGG
Source organism: Epinotia nisella (assembly GCA_932294315.1). Classification (NCBI taxonomy): domain Eukaryota; kingdom Metazoa; phylum Arthropoda; class Insecta; order Lepidoptera; family Tortricidae; genus Epinotia; species Epinotia nisella. Next base: position 8,087,334 of record OW028698.1, on the reverse strand, counting down.
GCCGCGTGGAACTCGTTTATGGGTGAATTTCAAAAAAATTGTACAATAGTTAAGTACCTTAATCTAATCTACGCTTTAACTTTTTTCCATTGTGTAACGACAATTACCCATACATAGTTAAATTAGGATATTAAGTATATATTAGGCGACTACACACTGAAGTTTGTATTTAAGTAGCTTGTGAATACATCAAACTAGTTTTTATGTTGCTGGATTCGTCGATCTATGCGTCCAAAGTTAAAACGGCCGTTTTTTTTGAGTTCATAGATCGACAAATCCAGATACACAATAACTAGTTTGATGTATTCACAAGGTACTTAAATACAAAATGCAGTGTGTAGTGGCCCCCATTTTTAAATATCTATCGTTAAAATTCATCATCATCATCATGATACTATCAGCCGAAAGACGTCCACTGCTATACATAGGCCTCCCCCAAAAAGTGCCACAATGACCGGTCCTGCGCCACCCGCATCCAGCGGACTCCAGCGACCTTTACCAGGTCATCAGTCCACCTTGTGGGGGGCCTACCCACGCCGCGCCGCGCCGGTACGCGGTCACCACTCGAGAACCTTTCCGCACCAACGGCCATCGGTTCTACGTGCAATGTGCCCCGCCCACTGCCACTTAAGTTTAGCGATTCGGAGGGCTATATCGGTTACCTTGGTTCTGCTGCGGATAGCCTCATTTCTGAGGCATAAACATCAACGTTAAATTTAAATAATCACGCTAGTAAGCATGTTAACGCCCTCTTAACTATGTAATTTTTTTTGCAATCCACTGAAGTAAGGTTCGATATAGAGTGAAATAATATAGACGAAAGTCGGGAAATGAATGAACACTTTATTATGAAGTACATCGGTATATAAAGGGTTTTCATCAGTGGCTGTGTGCGTGCACTGTGATGTGCGTTGCAGCTGCATGCAATCAACTAGGATCGTTAAATTATACATTATAAATAAAGTGAATTAAGGTCAAGTGTTTACTCGTACCTACACACACCGCACACACTATAGTTTACACTTCGACCATGTTTGCTCGTTTTTGTTGGGAAGTTTAATGGTTTGATTTTTAAGACTCAACAGCGTTTTTGAGCGTTTTAAAAAAAAAAGTGTACATGAAGTTTTTTTTTCAGAATTCGATTTTTTTTGGTTTTTCTTACTCAGAATCGTTGACACTATCGATCCTCATACAAGAAAAAGTGTCCAAAATATTCCATTCCAGATCGTCACATTTTTGTATGCAGTCTTTTTTTATTTATATGGTCGTGACGCACTGGAAGAAAAAACTAACATAGTAAAATCTGGGACACTTTTTTTCTTGTATCGATAGTATCAACGATTCTGAGTAAAAAAAAAACCCAAAAAAATCGAAATCTGAAAAAAAAGTTCATGTACAGTTTTTTTGAAAAACGCTCTTTTATTGTTCAGAACCACCAAGCATTCCACACGGGGGTCAGAAAATGGCAGTGCCCCGAATGTCCGGCCACCTTCATGCACCAGTCGTCCGTCTACCAGCACAGGAAGGTAAGACGGGTACCATGGTACGGATGTAGACATAACATTTATTGTTCATCATCAACCTATATGCGTCCCACTGTTGGGCACAGGCTTCTCCTGTGTGTCTACACCCCTATTACTATTAGTTAAAGTAATGACGCGTAGTTCAACTCGCGTGGTGAGGGTTCCGTAAATACTCAAACTTCTTATAGTTTTTCCTGTAATCTTTAGGCAAGGAACTATTTTCCATATTTTTTTCCAGAATTTTAAGCCTAGTCGTTTCGGAGATAAGGGGGGGGGTGGTCAATTTTCGTCTTTTTTCTTAAATTACTTCAAATATGTCTATGCACACACTACAACCCCTTTCATTTGATATGTCACACAATACAGTTAGCGAAACTTTTTTTTCTCATTTTCCAGTTTACCCCCCAAAAGTGGCCCCCTTATTCAGAATTAATTAATTTACTTTACGCGACCATCTTTGGGTCACCAATTTGCGTATGTTAACCAATTTTCAACTCAATCGGTCCAGTAATTTCGGAGTAAATCGGCTGTGACAGACAGACGCACGAGTGATAAGGGTTCCGTTTTACCTTTTGAGGTACGGAACCCTAAAAAACCGACTAAGTGCGTGTCGGACCACGCACAACGAAGGGTTCCGTGTCTAATAAAAAGGTCGTAACGTCACAGAAATCTTAAGGCACAATTGATGTTGTGTAATAATCGGTCCTTCAGTCCCACCTCGTAGCTAGATTAGACTTCTCTCGCTCCGCTCCTGGAAGCATGCCCATTACGAAATGGTCTCTCAATGCCTCTTCCACGTTTAGAAACCCGCACTGTGCCGTCAGCCCGCGAATTCTTGCCGCCCACTGAGGGTAGTTTTCCCCTTCATTTTGCACCGCCGAATAAAACTTGTACCTTTCGTTAAATCCACAAGTCTTAGGAGTAAAATGACTGTCTAATAATGCGCAAATGTCGTCAAATGGAATCGATGCAAGGTCTTTCGGTAATGCCAGATCTGATGCCAGCTTGAATGTGGCATCGCTGAGTGCGCTCAGCAGAATCGCTCGTCGTTTCACCCCCAAAGCATCCTTTTTGTCGTCAATTTCGTTCGCGATGAACCATTGTTTTAAACGTGATTTGTACACATTCCACGTTTGTGTATTGTGATCAAAGTTTGGATACACTCCAATTTGAGCCATATTTTCCACAATCACTATTCACTTTTTCGCACACGCGGGTAGATCGTCGCCAGTGTTAGATATCGGGCGGGACGAGTGAAACAACTGCTGCTCATATACGCACTGACATGTATTTCCATTCCGATACAATGCATACGTAACAGGTAGCTAGCTTCGCATTGGGAGAAATAATTTCAATACGAAGCTGGCTATAAAGCGGGAATCATCTATCTTAGCCAGATTTGGTAGCTAGCTTCGAAATGGGAAATGTGGTTTCCCGTCTCGCAGCCAGCTTCAAATTGGAAACGATTTTCCCATTTCGCAGCCAGCTTCGAAGTGGAAATTATTTCTCCCATTTCGAAGCTTGCTACCAAATCTGGCTACCAGGTGGGAAAACCGTTGCCATTTCGTGCCTGGCTACGAGACGGGAAATGCAATTCCCATTTCGAAGCTAGCTACCAAATCTGGCTACGAGATGGGACTAAAGGTAATCGTTAAAGTTGATATACTTAAGTATGTCTCCCCCTCCACAGATACACACAGGCGAGCGCTCCCACCAATGCACGATATGTGACAAATACTTCACGCAGTCCGGCTCTCTGTACACACACGTCAAATACGTGCATATGAAGGAGACGCCCCCGCCCCGCAGGCGCGGCAAGAAACCCGCCTCGTAGACGGAGGGGACTAATCGGTGGATGTCTAAATATTTGTACTGTTAGGGAAATGTATTCACGTACCACCGAGTTTCGAAAAACATTAATTTATAATAGCGTTTTTTTTTTGTTTATTTCATTCTAAAACGTTATTCTAAGATGCTTTATTCAAGAATCCAACAAACTTTCCATGCGGAAGTAATTACACTCGCGAGCAAAATAATTGCATCACTTTGCATTTTTTCGTGTGCAACTGATATCTTTGTAAATTTTTACACGAATTTAAAAATTAAGGTGGCAATTGAAAGCTGACAATGTAACCTAACTAAAAACGTCAAAGTTTGAAATAATTACCAACTTAAGTATAGAAAAAAGGTAGATGGCTTGACAAAAGTCGGAAAACGCTTGAAAATTTTACTAAGGGAATGGAGAATTAAAGGCGTTTTTGTTAGGAAAAGTGTTTCTTTAAATCAATCAATACCTGGTGTTACCACCATACGCCCTTCCTACGCATTCAAGACGGCGTCTCATGGACCTAATGTATATAGATTTAAATTAAATATTCATTATCTTTTTTATTTTATTTATATTGAATATTTTAAAGCAAATGTAAATGAACCTAAATAAAGATAAAAAAAATATATTAATATTATATTATATATCCGGACTTTTTGAGAGCTAATTAAATATTGATTTTTTTGATGTCTGATTTTTTGTTGGATTTTGCATCTAGGTAACTATTTAACCGTTACATTAAAAAAATTAGCTATTATTAATTATTTCCAAATCTGTCATTTTTTCCATACAAGTTGTCAGTTCATTGCCTGGACTAAGAACCCTATCGCCAAAACACATTACCGAACTTACTGACTCTAAATTCAAATCTGTCGTAAAACGGACACTTATTTCAAAAGCATATTATAAGATACGATTACATCATGGATATTTGGCAGCGATAAAATCCTGCACTAGAAATCTATCGCAAAGTGGCTTTCTACTGTAGCAATGTAATTTTAAAATTTTATAATACTCTGATACTGAAATGATATATTGTATACTGTTTTGAAAAAATGACACCTCGCCGAGTTTTTTACGCCGGTTCTTCTCGAGGCAGAGGTTTACTTTCCGAACCGGTGGTAGTTTATCGACATTCATAGGTGCATGTAATATGCCTAAATTGAAGAATAAATCACTTTGACTTCGCAATAAAGTGACATATCACTCGAATTTGAGTGACGGCAGCCTGTCAATAGGCTTGTGTCCAATTTTTTTTTACGATGCCATTCGAACCAGTTTTTGGAGAGGAACAAATGTTTGTATGGGAGCAACTACAATTAAAATACATAAATACCCAAAAAATTGAGTTAAATACGGACCTCGCTGGCGGCCACCGAAAACGTTCCATACTGATTAGCATTGAATCGTGACGTCACAGTGTAATATTTGTACTATCGTTGTATTGAATTCAGGTAAATTGCTGTTTCGGTCGTGAAATACTGCGTTTAGGTCCATAGTTGTCATACAATTTTGTTTCTATAAAAGCGTAAGGATTCTATTGGTAGCTTTAAATTTACTTTTGGACAATTAAAAAAAATGCATATTTTTTCTTAACTTTCAAGGCCCATACCTTTTTCGTAATTTATACTTAATTACATTTATTTGATGGTTTACTATCCATTTAGCAACACTGCGTTATAGATTTTAACATGTGGAAACTACCCTATTGCGACAGGGTTCTACGGTGGTACGTGAATACATTTCCCTTACTGTACATAGCTAGGAGAGAAGAATAGCTTTGCGATCCTAACGAAATAAGGTTCGGGATTTTATTTCCACTAACTAAATCTTAACAAATCACTTTGATTTTGATGTCGATCGCTTCAGCATATTATAATCTAGGTTTATAAGTTTAGTTTTTTTTTCAAATACTTAGTTGTATAAAAAAAAGGGTTTGATTCGACCAAGTTTTAATCACAAAAAATTATGTTTTTGAGGTACCTATAAGTTTGAATCTGTTGCAAATTTTGTAAAAAGGAAAACTTGTAAACCTATTATTCATTGTGTCAATAAAGTAATAAAAAATCATGGAGATTGGAAAATATTTAGAAGTGGAAAAACATTTTCCCTTTTTGTATGGACGATTACGTAGTATTCTTCCCTCTTAAGAGCCTTAATCTAATATACGCATTAACTTTTTTCCATTATGTAACGGCAATTACGCATACATTTTATATGGGTAACTTTCGTTACACAATGGAAAAAAGTTAAAGCATAGATGTACATACGTAATAGAAGATTAATTCGATGCATATTTTTGCACTTGCATTGCACACTCGTTATTTTTTATGTTTGTGTGTAGGATAATGTTGCTACAGGAATTCTAAAAGCCTAGGACCCATTCTAGTCATATGATATACTCAGTGTAGACCATTCTTTAACTTTTATAAAATGGTTAAAAGAAATGAACTAGTCGATAGTCGAAGATAGACCTTAAGTTAAATTTAAAAAGGCTCGTAATAAAACTTGTAATACAAACGGAAGTCTCTTTCTAATAAAAGGAGTTGAACAGAGCCGCCTGTATTACAAGTTAAAAGCCTTTGTTTAAATATTTTAGAACACTTCGTTTGTGTAGCTATTTTGCAGTTGTATTACGAATTATTTTATTATTTAAGTAGTGTAATTGAGATTATTCATTTATAGGTGATAATTGTTAAGAATAGTGTTAAAGCAATAAATAGATCAATAAATAAATAGTATTTTTATTTCAGATAATCCAAAATGATACTCGCTCTCATATTGGTGGTAAGATATTTGTGTGAGGACCAAATTCTAGGCCAGTAGTTAGCCAGGTTAGTCAGTAGTTAACCATACAATCTGAAGAAGTAAACAACGCTCTTAGTCCAGACAATGAACTGACAACTTGTATGGAAAAAATGACAGATTTGGAAATAATTTATAATAGCTAATTTTTTTAATGTAACGGATATATCATCAATTAAATAGTTACCTAGAGGCAAAATCCAACAAAAAAACAGACATCAAAAAAAACAATATTTAATTAGCTCCTAAAAAGTCCGGATAAATATTAATATATTTTTTTATCTTTATTTAGGTTCATTTACATTTGCTTTAAGATATTCAATATAAATAGAATAAAAAAGACAATGAATGTTTAATTTAAATCTATATAATTACTTCCGAGTGGAAAGTTTGTTGGATTCTTGAATAAAGCATCTTAGAATAACGTTTTAGAATGAAATAAACAAAAAAAACGCTATTATAAATTAATGTTTTTCGAAACCGTATTTTGCCTGGAGTATCTGTTGCGACACAAAAAGTTATAAAAAAAATAAAAATATTAAATGAGTGAAGAATTTGGTCGTCATCCATTTTTGATTGGGTTAGCGTCTAGTATATATTCAGTATCACAACTTTACAATGTTTTTATATTTCTAATACTGCTTTACAGTCTGTGAGCATTTAGAACAGGTTGCGGGTCTACATTTCACTTGATCTTAGACGATTTCTTGCCAAAACAAACACTCGAACAAGCAAAGTAAACGTCCTATTCGCCGATGGTGCACTCAGTGTATGACATGGACAGTTATGGCAAAGGTTTAAACTCGAATGAAGAAAAATTCTCTTAGTTCGAATTTAACCCTTATTCCTTTGCACTGCAACATCCGAGGGCTAGGACGTTTACACTACGATTAAAATCAGTGAACTACTGACATTTGGCATTAATTCACTCGATAACGTCAGAATATTAGAGTTTATTTTGTAAACACGCTGCCTATAAATATAACGGTTGTTATAAAGACTTAATTACATTGGTACTAAGGTAGAATATCACAAGGTTTGATCCAATCTGTCAGTGGATAACTGATTTTAATCAAGGTGTACCTTACTGTTCTAACCCACGAACTTTACTAACCAGTGACTACTGTAGTACATTTCACGTGTCAGCCCGTTTGAGGTTACACACTTGTATTTTTCTTTTTGGTGTAGGTAGATTTTTTACATTTATATTACTAAATATTATTCGTTTTGACTTGAAACTTATCTATTATATCACCGGCAGAACATTAGGCCCAAATTAGCAAAAGTTCACTGCAGAAAAACATTATTTAATTTATAGTTTCATTATCATCATATCAGCCGAAAGACGACTGCTGGACAAGGGCCTCCCCTAAAGAGTGCCACAATGACCGGTCCTGCGCCACCCGCATCCAGCGGACTCCAGCTACCTTTACCAGGTCATCAGTCCACCTTGTGGGGGGGCCTACCCGCGCCGCGCCTTCCGGTATTTTACAGTTTGAAATCACGAAAATTTTTTGGGCCCATTTTTCTGCCGGTGAGTGTATATTGTTTTTATAATATTAATCTCTCTTTTCTCGAATGCTGAATGAAGTAAACTTAGTTTAATTTATAATTTAATTTTTAAGGCTGTGTCGGACTGCTGTCCGCACAGGCCCACAAATGGTCTCGCCGGAAGACCAGCTCTGGCTCGCTATATTTATTTTATTATTATTTATACGGTTTCTCCTCGGAGCCCTAGGGCTTCCGGGGCTCCTTGCGGCGCTCGCGGCGCGGCCAGGGCGCCCCGTCGTGCACGGTGCGCACGTGCAGCTTCACGGTGGAGTTGGTGGAGAAGGTCTTCTCGCAGCGCGGGCACGGCACGTTCTTCCGAAGCCCGAGGTGCACCTGCCCATCCGTAAAAAAAAAAAAAAAACTGACTCACCACCAAAATGGATAGAAATAATGTTTTCGCGTCACTGCTCGGAAATGTAGCAAAAGATAAGCACGAGCAGACCAAAATGAAGTCTAATGCGATAGCGAAAAATCTAAAGTGGACTGAAAAAAAATTGAGTCCCGCGCAATCGCCGTGATTTTACACGATAAATGCTATCGTCTAAATGGATTGCGTCTCGGCTTACCTGGAGATCTTTGAAGCGAGGCTCAGCATCCCAGTGATGGCACTCCCTAAGACTAAGCCCAGCGCTGGATCCAGATAAGCATTACCCTCGGTCCTGCCATTGTTAGATGCACACACAGGTAAGCTTGCCGAACCGCAATCTTGTTCGAAATGTTGTTGAAAGAAGGTAAAATGAGTGATTGCCTTGACCCGAGAATAAGCTCGTAATAATAACGGACGAGCAACTATGAATCCAAACTGTCCAACAGTGTTTTTGTAGTCCAGTTGAAGCAGCGATTCGAACAATCACAGCCGTCCCCCCGCGCGCCCGTGTTTAGCTCCTATTTTCGCGAACGTAAGGTTCACATTGTATAATAAGTATGTAATGTGTCAAAACTAAACTGTCACTGTCACCATTCATTACCATAGACTTATCAGTGTTTTTCTTTTCTTTTCTTTTTTTCATATTAAGTGGCTACCACACGACCATGCATGTTGTGTTAGAGTAAATGTTGATAAGATGTCTTTTTATGTTTATTTTATAATTCATTTATTGTATATTCCTTTTAATAGTTTGTGTTCTTCCTATTTATTTATTTTTATGATTATTTTTGTAAATTGTCCTCGTGTGCGATCGTGGCGTCGTTGTTCGTGTTTCACCTAGTGGTCACAACGGAAGACCAGCGCTGGCGCTGCCAGCATCACGCTGAGTTGTGACCATTTCGTGGCAAATGTGTTTGTGTGTATTGTTTTTACAGTTTGTTTTTATGTGTTTTGTCACGAATAAATGTTTTTCTTACTTTCATTTCCGAGCATGTTTGACAGCGGGTCACTTACCGCCTTCCGGTGCCTCCGCAGGTTCCCCTCGAGGCTGAAGGCCTGGTGGCACTGGTCGCATTGGAACGGACGCTCGCCTGTGTGCGTCCGAGTATGCCACTGTACACACACAAACAGTCAGTTGCTGCGCCCAACAGTAAACGGGTCGTTCTTCTTTTCGACCGACAATAGCCTGTCCTTCGTCTTATTACGGCATCTCATTTGAGTAATGATGTTTACGGTTTTATAATGTTCGAATGAACGTCCATATTATTTTATTAATTAGTGATATTTAATATTTCACTTTCTCTAACTAGCATTTTTTTTAATGATTTTTTTTTCCGTAGAATGCCGTGACAGAGTGGTAAACCAAAATGTTGTCCCCACTGAAAGAGTCCAATTTGTCACATGTTTTTTTTTAGAAACCAACCGTAAATAAATATTTATATTGGCCAGAAAGGAAACTTTAATTAGTTCTAATGAAGAAACCTATGCATTTTTTTTTAATCGCACTTCAAAACCACAATTTTCGATAGTTCAAAAACCAAAAAAAACAGAAAAACCTCGGTTCATTGTCGGTAAAAAAGAAGAACGACCCAAACGTGTTTAGGGTGTTGTAAGTCTTACTGTGATACATTAAGGCGTGTCATCCGCAAATCATCGTTAAAAAAAACCGGCTAGGTGCGACTCGGACTCGCGCACGTAGGGTTCCGTACCAATATCTATAAAAACGAGCAAAAAAATCACGTTTGTTGTAACGGGAGCCCCCTTAAATATTTATTTTATTCTGTTTTTTAGTATTTGTGACAACAGAAATACATCATCTGTGAAAATTTCAACGGTCTTATCACGGTTCATGAGATACAGCCTGATGACAGACGGACGGACAGAGAAGTCTTAGTAATAGGGTCCCGTTTTTACCCTTTGGATACGGAACCCGAAAAAGTGTCATGTCAAAACTTAGTGGGATGCTTCTGATGCAATCTAATAGCTTTAAACGTAGATACCGTTTGGTGACCGACTTAGCCTAGTGTGTAGTGACCCTGCCTATGAAGCTGAAGGTCCTGGGTTCGAATCCTGATAAGAGCAAATTGTGTGTGTATTAAGCATACAAGTTTCTGAGTCGTGGACGTTTTGTATTTGTATGTATTTATATCTATTAAATACTAGCTTGCACGTAGAACCGATGGCCGTTGGGGCGGAAAGGTTCTCGAGTGGCGACCACGTACCGGCGCCGCGCGGCGTGGGTAGGCCCCCCACAAGGTGGACTGATGACCTGGTAAAGGTCGCGGGAGTCCGCTGGATGCGCTGGCGCAGGACCGGACATTGTGGCACTCTTTGGGGGAGGCCTATGTTCAGCAGTGGACGTCTTTGGGCTGATATGATGATGATGATGATGAAGGTTGTCCACTGATATTTATTTATTTATTTACCGTGAGTTGCACCGCCGTGGTGAAGCCTTTAGGGCAGCGGTCACACTTAAAGGGCCTTTCACCCGTGTGGGTCATCTGGTGGTTCTTCAGGAACTGGTGTGTCTGCGAACGATTAGAATACCGTTACTGAGCGTAGAATAATTATTCTAATTTTATTGTTCCAATATCTAATTAGGCAGTTCAGTCAGATTTATACATATTTATGTTTAAGTAGTAAGTAATTTAGGTGCATTAAAGACCTGTAAAAATGAGACGGTCTCGCCAACCAGTTCTGTCACTTTGGCGAGTTAATTAGAAATTGTATTGAATATGTGTTATATACCTTCTTTCAAAATAAGTTTAAATAATAACTTAGAAAGGACAAAATATATTGTGTATATTTTGAATACAATTAATTTATTGAATCAGGCGTTACTTTGCGGAAATTCATGATATATTACGAGAACAATATTCCTTTGCTATTCCGCTAAAAAACGTGCAGGTCGATCAGCGGAGATCAAATGCAACTATTTGAGTGCGGTCTGGACGTGGCGCAAGCAACATCTCCTGCCAGTATCTCCTGATGATGCCTCGTAGAGAGGCGAAACACGTGTCGAGGTTTTTTCATTATTGGTGGTGGTTTGCTGTAATTATTTGCATGTTTATACGCAAATAGTTGCATTTGATCTCCGCTGATCGACCAGCACGTTTTTTAGCGGAATAGCAAAGGAATATTGTTCTCGTAATATTGAAAACAATTGTCAGAAAATTAGTAGCTGTCAAATCTAAAATTGGGCGGCTAGAGTATGCATGGGTTTGATTCCTGTTAAATCGAACAAGAAATGCCTCACCGGTCGCTTGCTGTGCTACCTGTTAAATGGATAGAAAGTGTCTCACCATGTACACCTTTCCACAGTGCATATAGTCGAGTTCCCGTTTCCTGTGTGGCAACGGTCTCCTGCCATGCTACCTGTTAAAGAACAGGAAGTGTCTCACCGAGTACACCTTTCCACAGTGCATATAGTAGTGTTCCCGTTTCCAGTGCGGCACCGGTCCCCTGCCATGCTACCTGTTAAAGAACAGGAAGTGTCTCACCGTGTACACCTTTCCGCAGTGCACATAGTCGTGTTCCCGTTTCCTGTGCGGCACCGGTCCCCTGCCATGCTACCTGTTAAAGAACAGGAAGTGTCTCACCGTGTACACCTTTCAGCAGTGCACATAGTCGTGTTCCCGTTTCCTGTGCGGCACCGGTCCCCTGCCATGCTACCTGTTAAAGAACAGGAAGTGTCTCACCGAGTACACCTTTCCACAGTGCATATAGTAGTGTTCCCGTTTCCTGTGCGGCAGCAGTCCCCTGCTATGCTACCTGTTAAAAAACAGGAAGTGTCTCACCGTGTAAGCCTTCCCACAGTGCTCGCACATATGGTCGTGCCCCCGCTTCCTGCTGGGCACGGGGCGCGCGCTGTGCTTCCTGTACTGCGTGAGCTGGTGATGCTGGAGCGGCCTGATGCCGAGGTGCACGCGGTCTATGTGCGTCGCCAGCGACGGTTTGGAGAGGAAGGATTTGTTGCACTGAAATCAGATAGTTATCATCAAATTTTCTTCGCGGTACCCTTCTTTCTTTTGCGTATTTTTAGCAAATAGAAAATTAAGAAAATTATCATCTCAAAGCAAGAAAATTATCATCCCAAAGTCAATTTTGTCTACCTAAATATAATAACATATATGGTGCTCGAAAACACTCACACTTACTGCCTAAAATATTAAATGAATTACCTGAACATGTACAAAACTTATATGTAAAAGGCTGTAAAATAAGAAAAACTCTGCAGATGCACTTTTTAAAATGTAAAAATTTAAACTATATTCTGTAAACTGTAAAATAAGTTGTATAACTACCTATCCATTATTACCTACCTTTAAATTAGCTAATATAAATTAGATCAGTAGTCAAGAACTCCCCATCGGTAAACAAACCTACTAAAGGTTTTGCCAAGATGGGCGTTGTATTGAATTGTAATCATGTATTTTCTTTTTGTGTTAATCAATAAATAAATAAAAAACAGGCATTTGTTCGCTCAAAATGTTATACTCACGAGATCACAGGTGAAGATGTCGACGCGGTGCGCGGCGTGCATGTGCCGCAGCAGCGCCTCGGGCCCCGCGCACGACGCGCCGCACGACGCACACGCGCTGTCAGAAATATACACAATAACACGTACAAACTGTAAATAACGGTGTAACGAAAATTGAAAGTTTCGGTCAAGATTACAGAATACAGAATTTATTGGTAAAATAAGCATTTTACAAGTCACAATTTCATTACAATATAATCCCAATATTTTAAGGTTTACCATTTTTGTTGCCGGCTGTACTTTCTTTGCACAATGAACCAAATCGTATTCCGGCAAGTGGCTGAAAAACAGTCACCTATTTTCTTTATTATTGACATTTACGTCCTTAAATGAATATATAGTCCTACTAATATATAACATTAAATTAAATTATAATATATATATACCTTACTAACATAGCTTAAGTCTTATGTAATTAATTAACCAATAATCATATGGATCTTGTCCGAAATAAACAAATATTTTATTTTATTTTATTTATATTATTATAAATGCGATGTTTAGATGTTTGTTGCTCAATCACGCTTAAACGGCTCAACCGATTTGGATAACATTTTGCACGAAGATAGTTTATAGCGTGGATTCAAATATAGGATAGTTTTTAACCCGAGCCCACGCAGACGAAGTCGCGGGCGGAATAATAATTTTATAATCTGTAAAAAAATGCCACCAACTAAATTATAACATACTTCTTGTATACCATGTTTAAAGCAAATAAATAATTTCATTTCATTTCGAACGTGATATTTAAAGTAAATGAAATGAATATTCTCCAATTATTTTATGTCGTCCCTCAACCCTGACCAACCTTCGGCGTCGGGCTTCTAATAGACTCTCGTTCGTAAATCATATCTTACCGTACTTGTGGCACAATGTACTATTAATCATCATCATCATATCAGCCGAAAGACGTCCACTGCTGGACATAGGCCTCCCCCAAAGAGTGCCACAACGACCGGTCCTGCGCCACCCGCATCCAGCGACCTTTACCAGGTCATCAGTCCACCTTGTGGGGGGCCTACCCACGCTGTGCCTTCCGGTAACATATTAATGTTACAAATAAATAATCTGAATCTGGATCAAGGTAAACCCACCTTAAATTGAGATCACATTTGTCGTCCACCTGCTGTTCTTGGTGTTTGCGTAACGCGTCTTTATTGTCGAACTGCGCGCGACATCGCGCGCACTGCAGCTCCGGCGACGACCGCTGCACATAAAGGCCATTATACACCTAGCAATTTGTCAAAACAACTTGCTGTATACGGAATGATACAGCGGTACAGAGTCTGGCCAGGGAAAGAAGAACCCTTTTTTTATATGGCAATTTTTTATAATGATCTTAATTAGCTAAGAAAGTGACTATTCCATAATAAATTGGACTGTTTTTGCTTTTTAAGGGAATTTTGTGGCTCACTGCTAATATTATTCGCATTGAAGAATATCATAAAAAGTTCAATTATCATGTCTCGTCAAAATTTAAATTTTGGAGAGGTTTTGATTATTCTTCTTAAATATAAAGTAGAATGAAGTTAAAAAGTTTTATATCATATAACTTTACTTCCTTCTGCTTCATCAGTTGCATTGTGTGAATTGAAGAAAAATAATAATTGTTCAAGTATCATTCTCATTTTGTCGCGTTATACACAGTGTTGCAACACGCTGTTTTTTTTTTAATTTGCCTCTCTTTTCTAGGCTCATTTTTCCCTGGCGATACGTTACTTTTCATTCTAACTATAGGAAATTTATGTGACAAATTGCATCGTTTGTAGTGTGCTTAAACTACTCGAATTATAGAAATAAATAACTTATGCCATAAAACATTATCTACCTGTCCTTCGGATAAAGCAGATAACTTATTAACGCAAATCTTCATAATCGAATGAGCGAGCGGAGCGAACGAAGTTCTATGCTTCAGCTTGGACGGAAAATCATTCGTTTGTCCGGTGTCTGTCCAGCATCCAGCTGCCCGGCTGTTCTCTTCTACAGGTCGCATTTCTCAAACCGATTCTCGCGATTTTTTGTGAGCAGGTTCGTTGATTATATAGTTTTTTTCGTAGAGAGAGAGTAGAGTATAGTACCTTTTCGAAATTCTATTTTTTTTATTCCAGCTCGCGTTTTCTACAGCTCACGAAGCCCTTAGTCACTTAGGGTCTATGCACACCGCGTTTTTAAACGCGCCGTCGACGACGAGTTTATGTCGATTTACACGTGATTATTGTTAGTATACAGCAGAAGATCAAGACAAGCTCTTATTCCTTTATAATAGACCTGTGTAGATCATTTTGACCCATTAAACCCGTAGCCGTTTCAGCTGCCTTCTGTACGTGTCCCCTGCGTTACCTTCTTTGGTTGGAGCCAGTAGCTTGTGCGCCCTTAGTCCTTTAGTGCTAGTGTAGATTTGGAGCCTAGATACAAGTAATAGTATGGTGTTACAAGTAACAGTATGCTGTTGTCCCCTGCGTTACCTTGTTGTGCGCCCGCAGCCCTTTAGCGCTCGTGTAAATTTATAGTAGGAGATAAATAATAAATGAATGATTTATATCACAACACTTGTTGCATGTTTTTTTTGACATGATATGGGGTCCATCAGACTTCAAACTAGGCTAAACCTGTATCTTGGCAATCTGCGAGTGCGAATAAACAGATTTATAGTAGTGTTAAGGAAAGGTAGGTATTTAGTTATTCATTTTAGATAATACTAGTCCGGTAGGTATATAAACTAAATTCTGTTGACAAGCAGCATGTGTGTGTGTGTGTGTATAGGGTTTAGTTTATATGCGGTATTCTGACCAGGCTCTCGGTTTCAGCATATGACCAGTAACCATTTCTTCACAACACGTCTAGCTTGAAGAGTGGAAAGCTTTTTAATTTTCTGGTACTTGCAGATGTTATTATATACGTAGGGATGTGAACAAGCTGGATATTTCCGAGCCAAAGATGATTTGAGCGGTGGCAGGTACAAGTAATAGTATGGTGTTACAAGTAACAGTATGCTGTTGTCCCCTGCGTTACCTTGTTGTGCGCCAGTAGCTTGTGCGCCCGCAGCCCTTTAGCGCTCGTGTAGATCTCTCCGCACAGCTCGCACGAGCCGCGCGCCGCGTTCTCCACGGGGTGCGCGGCGCGCATGTGCCACGTGTATGATGATTTCTTACTGGACAACATCAAAATCAAAACATTTATTCTGCAAATAGGCCACAAGGAAACTTTTACAAGTCAAAATCCCGAGCGACTTCACTCGCGTTTTGCAAAGAACCGCTGGATACATTGTAGCCTATGTCCATCCAGAAAGTCCATTCTATACACAGGAAAGAATTCTTGAAATCGTATAAGTGGTTCCAGAGATTACCTCCCACGTAAAAACTTACAAAACTAAAATCCCACACACTTTTACTCTTTAAAATATTAATCATCATCATCATCATATCAGCCGAAAGACGTCCACTGCTGGACATAGGCCTCCCCTAGAGAGTGCCAAATTGACCGGTCCTGCGCCACCCGCATCCAGCGGACTCCCGCGACCTTTACCAGGTCATCAGTCCACCTTGTGGGGGGCCTACCCGCGCCGCGCCTTCCGGTACGTGGTCGCCACTCGAGAACCTTTCCACCCCAACGGCCATCGGTTCTACGTGCAATGTGCCCCGCCCACTGCCACTTAAGTTTAGCAATTCGGAGGATATCGGATATTTTAGGACCCGGGTCGGAAAATATTAATATAGAATCTATACTATAGATTGTATGCAATTTAAATTGAACCCTCGCCTTGCCTCGATGGAAAAGTTAAAGACACATAAACAAACTCACAGAAAGTGCTTCCCACAGTACTTGCACTGCCGCGTCGTCCCCGCATGACGCGCCGCGTGCGCCACGCACTCCTTCCTGTAAAAACGTTGTAACAAGTGGTCTGATCACGTAAATAAACAATATAGGACAACCTTACACACCGAGGGACTGTAGGGTTCTTCAATAAAGGAGTGTATACGTTTTTTAATTGGTCGGCATCGCGCACCTGACACTCCTAGAGTTGCAATAGGCTACGGTGACGGCTTACCATCAGGCGTAAGAGGTATAAATATGTAACATTGGTGTCCACTATAGTACGTTGATGACGAATTTGAGGCAGCCTATAGTTGAGGCGCACATGGAGCTTCTTGCTTCGTTATCATCTAAAATCGTACGTGCCTCACACACTGTGTAGCCTAAGAAAAATACGGTCGCGATATATATGAAAAAACAACAATATATAGATATCAGCATTTTTTTCATGTCAAAAATTTGCTATTGTAATTGGAGTAAGTATTCTTTAATAATCCACCTACATTTAATAAATAAATAAAAATAAAATAAAATAAAATAAAAAGCGTTTATTTTCAGACATCTTACAGGTCCGTTGTTAGTAAACAAACTTAAAAAACTAAACATTAAAATTTAAATGAGTTAGTAGTAACAAAAAGGGAATATAAACTAAAAGCCCTGCAAAACCAGCCCGGGCGCGTGGTTCACCGAGCCGCACGCACAACCGGGGCATGCCACTCGTTAAACCTCCCGAGCACGGCGCTGTCCTGTCCCCGGCCACCACCTGCAGGAGACTGTTGGGGCTTCCCCTAACTCGTCTGATGAGCGACGCGACTTTATTGCGCATGAGCGCATAGAAGTCATCCGTGTGCGCATCAGCAAACATGCCTGACGCGCTACAGTATCGAGGAAGCCCCACCACCGCCCGGAACCGCGACGGTAAAAAAAATGAAAGTAATCTATATAAATTCCATAAAAATCAGGCAAAAATGGTAAAAACTTTATTTACTTTATAATTGACTACTTCTATATACGTTTTTTGGGATACGCGCATAATCCACTTATTTTTTTTAATGACTGAATGAATGAAAGCATTTATTTCGAGTTACACAAGACTCATACAGTAAAAGTTTAAAATTACACAATTCAGCATCTAAATCAAAATTAATATTAATGGGTCGTTCTTCTTTTCGACCGACAATAGCCTGTCCCTCGTCTTATTACGGCATCTCATTTGAGTAATGATGTTTACGGTTTTAAAATGTTCGAATGAACGTCCATATTATTTTATTAATTAGTGATGTTTAGTATTTCACTTTCTCTAACTAGCATTTTTTTTAATGTTTTTTTTTTCGTAGAATGCCGTGACAGAGTGGTAAACCAAAATGTTGTCCCCACTGAAAGAGTCCACTTTGTCACATGTTTTTTTTTAGAAACCAACCGTAAATAAATATTTATATTGGCCAGAAAGGAAACTTTAATTAGTTCTAATGAAGAAACCTATGCATTTTTTTAAAAATCGCACTTCAAAACCACAATTTTCGATAGTTCAAAAACCAAAAAAACAGAAAAACCTCGGATCATTGTCGGTAAAAAAGAAGAACGACCCTAATACAGATAGGCACTGTTGGAGACATGCATTTCACAACAGTGCCATATATACGGAGAGTCACATCTGACTGCTATTAAACGCAGGATGGGGTTGGGGCTGGCCGCGCGGCGCACCAGGGATGCGCACCGCTTGCGCATAGTTGCGCATAGAATAACCCCTTTCCATAGGCCGGATAAAATTCAATATTATCTCAAGATGCATATATTTTTGGATTCAGGTCGTATGTCTCAAAATGTGTATATTCAAACATGTTTTCATCATAAAAATACTGATACCATTTTTGCTTGCGAATTCATTTTTTTTTTCCTAACTTCCGGTCCATAGATATTGTGAATTCAATAATAAAAGCTTTTAAATTAAGATATAAAAGCTGTGTACAAATAATTAACCTGATATTGAATTATTTCCAAAAAAAAACGTATTTTGCTTAGGCTATGTGCGCAAGCAGGGCGGTCAGAGTACAATGTCCCTAGCGTTACCCCGTTGTCCACTGCGTTACCCTGTTGTCCATTGCGTTACCCTGTTGTCCACCGCGTTACCCTGCTGTCCACTGCGTTACCCTGTTGTCCACTGCGTTACTGTTACACCGACCTGCCCCAAACCCCCTCCGCGCACTCTCCGCAGCGCAGGCGCAGCCGGTGCGCGTTCTGCGTGTGTTGCCGCAGGTAGAACCCGTAGCGGTAGCTCACCCGGCACAAGCGGCACTCGTTTTTCGCGTTACGCTGTACGGAAACACAAATCTGTATATATAAACGTAAAAATCCTGACTGACTCACTCACTTAAATCAACGCCCAGCCCAAACCGTCGAACCTAGAAAGCTGATTTTTTCACAATCGGTAGTTTATACAACGTAAGTACCCACTAAGAAGGGATTTTTGAAAATTTCACCCTCGAGGGGGTAAAAAGGGGGTTGAAAGTTTGTATGGGGATGGAGTAAAATTTTCAGTGAGAGACTTGAAACTTTGTGTATCCTCATTAAAATACAAGAAAAGTAATTTTAGGGTTTTGGATAAACCCACCCCTAAGCGGGTTAAATAGGGGTGCAAATTTGTATGGAGCTTCGATATAAAAGAGCCCCACGCGGACGGAGTCGCGGTGTAAATAACTATTACGGGACAATTTTACATAAATCGAACTTCCCCCACACTAGCTCACAGGCTTGTGTTATGGGTACAAAACGACGATTGAATAGATTAAATTACTTAAATACATAATGTATAAAAGTTTGAGAGCAGATTATTGACTTTATAGCGCTCCACTTTTTCACTGGAAAATTGTGAAAAAAGATGAAATGCGATAGAACATTTGATCACTCATAATCAATTCTATCAGTGGAATAGAAAGTAGGTAAGTGCCTACAATTTTAACACAACATATTTAATTTTCGACCGTTCGGTGGTCAAAAATCGCCCCCGAGGCTATTGATATCGAATTTCGAAAACCACACTCAACTCGGTTCATCTGAGAGTTACAGACACACAGACACACACACACACATGTTAAACTCACAACACCCGTCACTTTCATCGGGGTTTAAACTGTGATAGACGGACTAAAAATTCAGCAATTTAAGAAAGAGAAGTGAACTCACCGGATCATGATCTTTCTTCATATGATTGTCAAATGTTGTAGATGTTAAAAATCCTTTATAGCACATGTTACACTTGTACTTGCAGTGCTTATACCGGTCCGACACCTTCCTCCGTTCCATTTCTTCCACCATTTCTTCATCCGTCAAATATTGAATTTCAAAATTGTATTTCTTTATAAATTCTTCTATTTCCTCTATCGTGAAAAATCTTCCCGGTTCACATTCTTTTTCTTTAACTGTAGTATCAGTTTTTTCTTTTTTTTTCCTAGTTTTTACTTTTGCTTCACGCCTTTTTTGTAAAGTTTCCACATTCACTTGTTTTAGTCGTTTTTTTGAAGCTGTTCTCTTTATTTTCTTGTCTAAACTAGTATCAACTATTTTAACTTCAGCTAACCTCGGTTTGGCTTCTATATTATCCATTTCTAGCTTATATTTGTATGCTTGCAGATTCATTTTAGTTTCTTCATCAGTGTCGTCGCTATTATCTGCTATATCATCACAATTAATGTCAAACGCTTTTATTTCACTTTCTTCTATATTTACTTGTAATATATCTGTACCATCTTCATTTCTTCCATTTTCAACTGGTTCTACCTCATCTTTGATGATTTCACTACATGAATCTTTGTTTGTCTGTGTGTCTTGTTCGTAATACTGAATGCTAGTATTCAAGCAGCTGTGAGTGAGTGTGTGTGTCAGTTTGTGCGCTGAACGATCGATACTGCGGATGAATGTGTTTGTTATCTGAAAAAGTTATTCGTTATTATTTAATTCATCATCCTCCTAGCGTTTTTTTCCCGGTTATACCCTATAGGAGCCTAAGGCCCGCTTGGGCAGCTAATCCCAAGATTTGGCGTAGGCACTAGTTTTACGAAACCTGCCCTGCCAACCCAGAGCAAAAACTAGACATTTAAGGCAGCTGTGCTGTAGGATACTACATACCACACTGGTTTAACACATGGTTCCGTTTTGACTACCTACTGACTATTTATACAGGATGTCCCAAAAGTCAACGTCCAGCCGAAAACGGGTGAAAGCCCAAGTCATAATAGTTATAAAAAAATAGAAAAAAAATGCGTAGTACCCACTAACGATTATCACATTTTTGGAAAAATAGGCTCTTTTTATTTAAAATGTGTTTTGTTTTTAGTATCTTATTTACAGGATTATCTTATTTAGTATCTTATTCACGGTTACATACCAATAAAAATATTGAAGAAAAGTGAGGATTTTTGGTGGTGTCCACTTTTTTATTTTTTTTTATTCCTGCAATTTTTTTTATACATAAGTTGGTTTTTTTCTACTTTTTTGATAACTGTTATGACTTGGGCTTTCACCCCTTGGACGTTGACTTTCGGGATACCCTGTATAATAAAACTATTGAATATTCACTAGTACAACTTAATATTAGACCATGTCAAGTCTTCTAGTTTGGATAGTAACATATTGAGACGGCATCCAACTTGTCATATATACTAGTTTTGGATACCATTGAAATGGGTGGACCAATTAAATGATGATCTAAATCAGCGGTCGGCAATAGGTCGTTTAATTTAGAATTTTTATTGCCTAAAAAAGTCACAAATAATTGAAAAGTGCGGCCCGCGGAATTTTCGTTAGCTCCTATCTGGCCCTTGGTTTCTAAAAGGTTGCCGACTCCTGATCTAAATCATTACTTAGAATCAGGTAGCAGACCCAGTGCTGCAGTGTTGAATCTAGGACTTTCGTTTAGCCCCACTGAGATTAGAGTTTAGTCAGTTTAGTAAGCGCTCAGATATTATTGGGGGTTTGAGCCGAAAGAGAACACCAAGATTTGGAATGTAATACTTACAACTTGCTGACGTGTAAGCGCCTGTCGCAACAGAGCGTCGGCGCGGCGACTGCGCGCGCGCAACGACTGGGCTTTCAGCAGGATTATTCGGCACCAGCCGCACAGGTGCTGCGGTAACCCATCTGATGCTGTCACCTGGCACTCAAATACTTTTATTTATAATGTTCAAAATTATTTTAACCCTATAATTATACAAATTAAGCTAACCTACACTCACTGTAAAATTCAAATCCCTTCCTTCCCTCGGGGGTGGATGTCGAAAATTAAAGTAGAATATGACCAGCTCTAGAGCTTAACTAATAGATTATGGATATGGATCCAGTTTGAAAAAAATCATTGTAATGTTTTTGTAATCAAAAAATAATAAAGCTACATACAAAACTAAGTACTTAGAACCTATCTCCCTAGAACTAGAAT
Organism: Epinotia nisella; assembly: GCA_932294315.1. Taxonomy (NCBI): domain Eukaryota; kingdom Metazoa; phylum Arthropoda; class Insecta; order Lepidoptera; family Tortricidae; genus Epinotia; species Epinotia nisella. The sequence goes on along the minus strand of OW028698.1, from coordinate 8,065,476 downwards.
GAATAAAAAAGATTTAAAAAAAAACAAAAAAAACCGGCCAAGTGCGAGTCGGACTTGCGCACGAAGGGTTCCGTACCATTATTTATAAAAAATCATGTAACAGACATGATGTATGGGAGCCCCAGTCCGATTCGCACTTGGCCGGTTTTTTAGTATTTGTTGTTATAGCGGCAACAGAAAAACATAATCTGTGAAAATTTCAACTCTCTAGCTGTCACTGTTCTTGAGATACAGCCTGGTGACAGACAGACGGACAGCGAAGTCTTAGTAATAGGGTCCCGTTTTCACCCTTTGGGTACGGAACCCTAAAAACTACAGCCAGGACCCGACGCGGGAGTTTTAGTAATTCTCAATTTGTCATGAAGAAATGCCAAATTTAATGACAATTGAAATAAAAGAAACGGATTGATTGTATTGACTGAGTGTGATCTGTTTGCGTGGCGATGGATGACTGTGTGTACGAAGTGTCTGAAGTTTTGTGAGATGAAGGATGATTGATTAGTATTATTGTTTTGTTCCTGTAAATTGATGTTTCGTTTCACAGTGTATTAGACTTAAGTAAATCTGTAATGCTATGTAAATATATTTAAGTAAATAAATAAATATTGATATAGAGGTGATGTTGAGGTCATCAATGCCACCTCTACAGCGCTGGCTGTACAGCACTATTCTCATTTCAAATCAAGCTGGCTGGAAGTGTATAAAATACAAGAAGATTTGAAGACGTCAAGGAGTTGCCCTCAAGGCTTTGGCCTCCAGGCCAGGAAACTCATACCTCTCCTTATACGATAAAATAAACAAGTCTAAAGTAAAACTGTCTTCCTCTACCTCTGAACACCTTTCCTACAGTATTTACTTCAGTTTCAGTTATCAGATCTTAAGTTTTCTTCTCAAACAGGAACCACTGGATCAACTCTAAATAACTACGTGCAAATAACGCTTTAAAACACTCACCGAAGTCCCCATAAGCTCCGAAAACAATTGGTCCAGACCAGACTCCCGAATATGATACATTTTCATGTCCCAAGAGAGACAGATGCGACATGCACGCAATTCTAAAGCGTCCTCCACTTTCACTGTATCCATGTTCACTAATATTGAAGACATATTTTTCATGTAGCCCGGTCCGAGAGTCCAATAAACTTGCTACTTAATTGACTCGTAAACACTCATTATTACTTACAGTACATTATTATGTTTATGTTAGAGTTGCCCAGTCTCAGTTTAAACGGGATTTTAATTGAAAATAACGCATTAAATGTGTTTTACTGCAACAGTCCACACCAATTTAATGTTGAAAGCGATTCGTCTTATAAACAATGAAGTTTCAGGATTCGGCCACGGCTTACAGCGGCGGCGGGAGCGGCAGCGGAGCAACATAGGAGTCATATTCAAAGACTACAATATACATACTGGTCATATTTGTTCATAAATATAAAAGCAGAGATGAAATTATACCTCCACAAACTATAAAAGTATCTCTAGATACTACGCACGCTAATTTCACCAATTTTCTTTACAAACGTCAAAACTTGTGTTGCCATATGCATGATGACTAAAGCTACTAAAAATGATTCTAATGGTGGCACGAAACTTGGCGGTATTTGCCCAAATATTCGTGTTGCATCTTTTTCCTTCCTACTGAAAGGCAAATGAAAGAGAAGCAACAATACCCGTACTAACTACGTGGTGCCAGTATAATAGCACCTGTTTAATACTTTCGGTAGAGTAGTTTTATATTGAAGTACCTACCTTACCTACGGAACCTTTATATTCCGAATGGAGGAGTCGGGAGGGGTGGGGGGTTGAGTCGAGGGGGGTCGCTCACCCGCCCCCCGCCCCTCGACAACCCCCTCCGACCCCACCCCGACTCACACCCTTCACACATTCTTTGATATACGCAGGAAAATTCCACGCAGTTGCAGGCAGACGCAAATATGAATGAATGAACCAGCGCGGCAGGCGATGTTGTTAGCTCGCTTATTTTTTTCGGAAACCGGTTGCGTACCGGTAGAGAACCTCTATATAAAGGTTACCAAAACCTTTTAAACTCAAAACCGAAACCGATATTACAAAAAGGTTACCTTAACCGTTATGGTTGGCGCGGTAAAGGTAACCGACATAGCATTACGATATCGTAATCGATACCGGTTGTAACCGTAACCGAAAACAGTCCCTGATCTAGAGTATATAGAAGTTGAAGAATAAAAGAGGTATAGCACAATAGAATGTCATCTCGCTTATATTTCGAGTAGTCAAAATGGAGAATTGCCTCCACCTTATATGGTGGTATTTGCCCAAATATTCGTGTTGCATCTTTTTATATCGTATAATAATAATAAATGTCTATTATTATTGTATCCACACTTGTTTTGACTAATGCAAGGGTTGAATTACAATTTATTAAAATTAAAATCAATAACACAATTAACAATGAAATACTTATATAACCTAAGCTTAGTCAAAAAGCCCCCCGCGAGTTGCTCCGGGCGCAAAGGTGCCCATCACACTTGCAGCGTTACCACGTTGGATGGCGATGGACAACCTTTGCGCCAGGAAGCGAGCCTCGGACCCCCTTTCCCTTATTCTTCTCCCCACTTCTCTGATGAAGGACATCGGGTTGAATTGGGGTTGAAAGGGAATAAAACGCAACACCGCTAATAAATACTATATTTGCTCTAGTGCTTGTCTATGGGCTTGTTCCGCCTCCGCGGCGGCGGTTTGAGCTTCATGTGCACGTACTTGACGTGCGTCGTCAGCGAGCCGGATTGCGTGAACGCCTTGCTGCAGATGCTACACTCATATGGTTTCTCCCCTGTGTGAATCTGCGGACCAAATTATTTGTGTGTTATTCAGACATAGCGTAAACAAAAAATACCTAGTCCGCGTGGAACCCCTTTATATCGCACCTTCATAACTTTCGCCCCAATTTCACCCCTTAGTGTATGTTTTATATTGAATTCCGTGAACGCATTCCACTGGGCTGTTTCCGACCGCATACAAAAAGGACGACCGGTTTTGCCAAGTTGGTAGTGATAGTGACAAAGCTAGAGGACCAGGGTTCGAGACCCGGTAAGGGCATTTAATTGTGTGATGTATTTGAATTTTTTTTTTAATTTGAAAAAGGTCTATGTATTTAAGTATCTATATAAGTATTTTTATCGCCGGTTAGTACAAGCTTTGCTTAGTTTGGAACTAGGTCGATTTGTGCAAGATTGTCCGCAAATATCGTCTGGTGACAAGCAAATCACTAAATGCAGAAAAATGATTTAAGAAATAGCAACTGTGTTGAAGTGAAGTGTGTAGTGACTTTTGCTTGTCACCCGACGATATATATTTGGGTCAATCAACTATTTTTGGTTGTTATTCTGTCCCGGTAAGCCAAGAGACAACAGTGATAGAGTTTCTTAGAAAAAAAAACTATAAGTTGGGCTCCTATCATGGTAAGGAGTTGCCCCACCATGGAATGGGTTTACCAATATAACAAAAATACGTGTTCAGTGGATTTAAGCCCCGTAAAATCATAGTTTCAAAGAGTGACCCAGGGGACGTAACTATGGCAACGAGCAACAAAAAATAGTTGATTGGCCCACTTATTTAAATCCCACCCTCGTCGCCAGTGTTGGATATCGGGCGGGACGTTTTTAGGCCGTCAGTGAGATTATCAAAAAATATTGGACACGTATATTTTTGTTTGTTAATTAAACGAACAATGTTGAAGATATAGCCCGTTAAAGTTCCGCGTGACGTCACATTATGCTAATAAGTGTACCATAATGTGACCTTTTTTAGGAAAGTAGCCAATTCATGCTGTAAACTTACATTGAATTAAAATTAATAAATGAAATGAATGCATACGTAACAATTTATTATTTAAATCTATATCAGCCTGTTCGTGTGACCGCGGTATTCAGCCTGTTTGTGGGAGCCGCAACTATTGTATTTATGTCAGTTTTTGATGAACTGTCTTTATTAGGAGTAACATAGCCTTAAATTCAAAGTCAAAGAATAGAATCCGCATCAGGCTTCGTCAGCAATACGTACTAAACTAACAAAAAGGACCGCCCCGGATCGTTGGTGGCCCGAAAGTTCCCATGACACTGGCGGCGTTGCCGCGCTGGATGGCCAAGGAAACCTGTTGAGCCAGGAACGATCCGGAACGAGGATCGCAGCCCTATCCCTAGATTTTGATTGATTAGTCTATCCAGTGAGACTCACCAGCCGGTGTTTGTAGATGGAAGACTGTCGGAGGAAGGTCTTGGGGCACTGCGGGCAGCGGTACTTCCTGATGCGCGCGTGGAAGCTGTCGCGGTGGCCCTGCGCGTGCGCGTGCGCACATGTTCATTCATTATAAAGGACCACCGACAGCGGCAACAACAAACACAAGCACTTAATACAAAAACAATTAATTGGTTTAAATTTAATTGCGCCACCAATTACAGGTGATCAACGCATAAAAGAAAGCGTCTACTTTAAAAAAAAAACGGCCAAGTGCGAGTCGGACTAAGGGTTCCGTACCATAATCAACAAGGATAGGACAAACGCCCGTCATTTTGAAAACTTAACCCTGTTCTGTACAGTAGAGACTTCCTTATATTAATAAAAAAAATTAGGTACTAAATAAGAATAAGAATAGTTTATTCGTGACAATACAAAACAAAGGACAAAAGTAATGTTTTATAAATTTATTTTAAGTACCATAATTTATATGTTTCAAGTGACAAATTATTCAAATGACGATGATTAAGGCGATAAATCACTTTCGCCAATGTAAAAGAATGACCATAATTTTTTCCAAATTTTCACTTGTGAGCCTATATCGACGTGAGTTTAGGACCCATTTATGAGTCGAAAAAGTGCGTTCACAGTCTACTGACGTCATTGGGGCATGTCTAATTGTTGACATTGGTATATTGTTTTACATTAAATTATTATATTTTGAGTAAACTTCTAAAAAATATATATCATTAGGAAGTCTCTACTGTACAGAACAGGGTTAAGTTTTCAAAATGACGGGCGTTTGTCCTATCCTTGATAATCAATAAGAACGAGCAAAAAAAATCACGTTTGTTGTATGGGAGCCCTCTATTTATTTTATTCTGTTTTTAGTATTTTTTGTTATAGCGGCAACAGAAATACATCATCTGTGAAAATTTCAACTGTCTAACTATCACGGTTCATGAGATACAGCCTGGTGACAGACGGACGGACGGATAAACAGCGGAGTCTTAGTAATAGGGTCCCGTTTTTACCCTTTGGGTACGGAATCCTAAAAAGCAGTGGTGGCATTAAGCCTCTCACAGACTGGCGCGGCTTGGCCGCGGCGGACAACAGTAAACTTGTCATTTCATTAGCTGTCAAATTTACTATTGACCGCCACCGCAGGCCGCGACAGTGTGTTGCAGGCCTTACGGCTGCGGTGTTCTATAAGGCTGGCGCCTGCTTTACCTTGAGTTGTGAGGCGGTGATGAAGCTTTTTGGACAGAGCGAACACTTGAAGGGCCGCTCCCCCGTGTGACTCATCTGGTGGGTCTTTAGGAGCGCGAAGCACTGGAACCAACAAGGGATGCTTTATACAATATGATGCTTTGACGACCGCTTTAGCCTAGTTGGTAGTGACCCTGCCTACGACGAAGCAAGAGGTCCTGGGTTCGAATCCCGGTAAGGGCATTTATTTGTGTGATGTATATTTGTTTCTGAGTCATGGATGTTTTCTATGTATTTAAGTATGTATTTATCTATGTAAGTATGTTTATCGTCGTCTAGTACCCATAGTACAAGCTTTGCTTAGTTTGGGACTAGGTCGATTTGTGTAAGATTGTCCGCAAATATTTATTTTATACAATCTATATTATGCTCCTGTTACAGGGCAGTTGCTTCCAGTTAAATATAATTATTTAACTGGAAGCCACATGTTGAGCATGTATGTAAAGGTGCGTACGACTTAGAGCAGCCTCGGGTTGAGGCACGCACGTATAAACTAGAATGATTTGAGAAATTCATTTGGTGCGTGATACTTTAGGAAAACTATATTTCTCAAATTATTCCATTTTATACAAGTTTATTAGGAAAGGAGTTTTTCGCGCAAATGGATAGCCAATTTATGAAAGTTTGTTACATAAGTCTCTAAAAATATCGCGCCGTTAGCCTGCGAATGTCAAATTACGTTTTGTATGGAAAGCGAACCACCTTAAGACAAATCTATAACGAACGACGTGTTGCACTGGAAACAATGGGTTTAGTGTTATATATATATATATTTTTTTTTTTTTTTATTCAATATATTTAGAGACTACTAACATGTTTCGAACAGCGAGCGAAAACCGCGTACGGTTTATCTGTCGCCATTGTCGCTCGTTTAACAATATATATATATTTTTTTATAGTTAGCGATTTTAACAAAATAAAAATAACATACAATAGGGTACTTTTTATTACATAATTTGTGCACCGCTCGGGCGCGCATCGTTGGTTGGCAAATAAAAGTTCTTTGTAATTGTTTTTATTTTGTTAGGATTACAAACAAGTTTCTGTAGAACATCCTTAGGCCATTCGTTTAATATGTAAGGTAACACATTCTTTTGTCGTACGCGTTGTTGTACGGTGGCAGTACGTATTTAGGTAAGGTACTTATGTTTCTCAATTTTTGTGACCTATATCGAATTCGAAGGTTGGGTAAGTTTGAAATTTCATCATAGATAAGCATCATCTTAAATTTATCGTACACATTTATAATTTTACAGTATTGAAATAGATAATTGTCGTCATTCTTATGCTTATTTCTAATAGAGTTAGGTACAATTGCCTTTATCATTCTTAATTGTAGGTTATAGATGTTATCCAGGTAAGTTTTATAGGTTCTGCCATAGCTACTGAGATTTGTTACCGTGTAAGCCTTCCCGCAGGTCTCGCACATGAAGTCGAGCTTGGCGCCGGGCCGCGCGCTCTTCTTGTAGTTGTAGAAGCGGAACCGCGGCTTGATGTTGAGGTGCACGCGGTCGATGTGCGTCGACAGGGAGGACTTCGACAGGAACGACTTGTTGCACTGGAGACAAAGGCATTTACGTCATACCTGGCCATAACGTTTGCGGAGAATCCCACTTCCTGGTCAGGGAGAGACGTCAAATTTTGTACTCACCCCGGGCGGTAATAAAGAAAGCCTCAGATCGCATATTTATCATGGCGTCAAATACCTGCGATCACAGACATTCTTTGTTTTACCGCCCTAGGTAAGTTATGTACTACTCTTAAAGAGGGCACAACGGGTTTAGGCACTCGTCCCACCGCCGGCGACGAGCGAAAGAAAATCGCCGATAGCATATCGCTTACTCGCTGGCGGTGGGGCAAGTGCCTTAGTCTTATATTTGGAGCATCTTGTAATGTTAACCTAAACTTGTGTGTAAAGTACAACTTAGAAAAATAAAAAAAAACTCCCGATTTTTTTCATTTCAAAGTCCAATATCTCAAAAACGGATGAACCGATTTTGCTGAAAACCATCTCAATCACGTTAGCTTTCGGACAAAAAAAACCGCATTAAAATCGGTCCATTCCTTTAGGAGCTACGATGCCACAGACACGAAGTTGTTTATTTGACTAGGTCATAAAAAGTTAGAATATGACTTTATAAAGGAATGAATTTAATAATTAGGATTGTTCATTTTTTTTCTTAAGTGCTATTTCGAAAACCATTTCGAGATATGAGGTATTCAAACAGTTTCCGACATTTACTTCATCAAAATAATGGATGATTAAAGATATTTCAGCATATATACGTGTGACCTTTGTTTGACCTTCTGTGGACCTCCCTCGTGGCTGAATCAGAAAAGACTTTGGTCATTAAAAAATAAACACTTATCGAACCTGTGGTATTTTCCGTCACTGTCAAGCTTCTGTCAAGCCACTCTATAAATAAACTGACTTTAAATATCGTTATTTGTGATTAATTTAATGGAAGACATGGAAAATTACATGAAATGTTATTAACCAACGTGTAAAAACGACTCCAAAAATAGCTCGAAAACGATAGTTCGCATCCGGGAAGACTTGCGTGAAAGGTGGTGTCGTGAAGCCAACGTGGAGTATTATCAGTGTTATACACAATACTGCGGCGAGGATCACTTCGAAGTAAGTATAAAAAAACCACATGCATTCAATATTCAATTCATTCAGTTTTAAAAATATAAATTTTATAAATACAGAAAGGATATCTAATATCTATTAGACTCATTAGACCAAAAGCTAGCTTTACGGGCAGGTTCAGTAACAGAGTATTACACGCCTGTGTTATGTATGTGCGCGGTTTTCTCGTGGTCCCATTGATTTGTCCCATCAATGGGACCACGAGGGAGACTTGTTTCTTGTAGTCCCATTAAGTTCTATTGAAATGCACTTAAACATCCTGTATATGTATGTGCGCTCCCGCTTTTCTTCCAACACTAGGTAGGATATGTTCGTTAGGTGTATGATATCCTGGTATTTCGACAGTTTTTTTGCTCTGTTTGCCCTTCGGGCATCTAAGGATGCCTAACGAACCTAACCTACCTATCTTTACAACATATATGTGCAATTTATATTATATACAGGAAGTGAAATGTTATTAATGGGACCACGAGAAACAAGCCTCCCTCATGGTCCCATCAATGGGGCCCCATTGATGGAACGAGAAAACGGGGTGTATGTGCCCTCAAAAGGGGTAAGAAGAGCATGTGACAGTATTTAATTTACACACATATTTAAGATTTCCCTAATATATTTTTTTCTTAGCTTATTTACATAACTTTTCATATTTAATTGTTCATATTGCAGCCTGAACAAGATGTGACAAACAGCAACTTTAAATCGGTGAAAAAAACAACCGACATTTAAACCTACAGCGAAGCTAAGAAATGTTGGAGCTACTTTACAGGAAGAGAATATCTAATGTTGAAAATAAAACATGTTATTTAATTCAGAGCACTTTTTATTAATTTTGTAAATATATAAGATAAGATGAGCTTTTATTTCCTTATTACAGAGTTTTTGACCATATTTTATGTACTATTTTACAAATAAAGTTTTATATTGTTTGTTTTTATTATTTTTCACTAATATTTCACTTTCCTATTCACTATTCTTAAAATATTCTTCTTCTTCCGCATAAGGACCGCCTAAAGCGGTGAAAGCCTCCTCCAAAGCTTTCCAGGTTTCCCTGCCTTTAGCTTTTCTTCCCCAATAGCATCCCGCTGTCTTTTTGATATCATCACCACATCTTGAGAGTGGTCTTCCTTTTCTTCATGTGCTGTCCATGGGGTACCATTCTGTTGCTTTCGTCTTTAACTCTTAGTGTATGCCCTGTCCATTTCCATTTGAGTCGCAGCGCTTGTTTGACTACATCTGTGGCATTGGTTATTTTTCTGATTGACTTGTTTTTTACTCTATCTCTAAGTTTCAATCCCAGATAGCTTCTCTCCATTCCTCTCTGACATACCTTCAGTTTGTACAGCGTTTTTTTGGTTAGGGGCCAGGTTTGGCATGCATAAGTGAGACATGGGAGTAGGCGGGTGTTCATGGGTTTAGTTTTCAATTTAGTAGGCATTTTGCTTTTGAAAATTTCCTTCAGGGACCAATACTTACTCTATGTGAGTTTTATTCATCTATCAACTTCTTTTTCAGTGCTTAATTTAAAGGAAATTAAGTGACCTAAATAAATGTAGTCTTCAACATATTCTACCGGTGAAGAATCTAGCATGATCTGTATAGGCTGTTTGTCATTACTTTTGTTTTGTCTTCGTTTACATGTAATCCCACTTTTTTGCTTTGAGTTGCTAGTGACTATATAATATATAGTCACTAGCAACTCAAAGCAAAAAAACCTATATATATAGTATATATATAGGTTTCCCAAAACTGTTCCGCATGCTTAATGATGTTATTTATGTAACATGCATCAAAAGTTTCCCATACTAAGATAACATTCCTTGTTACTTCGAAACATGGGTCAGCAACACAAAACAGAGGCTTTTTCTTAGCACATGCAAGCATGTGGCATTGTATTTGGGTTTTAAATTTATTGCAGAAATTTCAGAATGAGAAATAAACACGTTTAGAATGACAATGATGTGATGACATTGACAGATGTCTACAAACCATCGATTGACAATTAAAACTTTTTTTTTATATTGGGCGTGCTATACGTAGATTCAGCCACTACATGTAATTTACGAGAAGTCGTATCTCATATTTTCAAAAAATTATAAAAAATAAACGAAGCGACGAATTGCTAAAATGTTGAAATTAGTTTCTTGAATTACTCTATATTTTCGAAAAATAAAATAAAAATGGGGGGTTAAAAAAAATGAACAATCCTAATTGACGAATGTTTTCGTACCCCGACTGTACTTGTACGTGTTGGCTGCATATATCGCAGGTGTACGTGTTGCCTGCATATATCGCAGGTGTACGTGTTGCCTGCATATATCGCAGGTGTACGTTTTGCCTGCATATATCGCGGGTATATGTTTTGCACAGTTTGCTAAAATAGTACATTGTTAAAGAGACTAGAAAGTAAGCAACAGATGGACGAGTTAGTTCGAGGGCCGACGCCTACTGCGAGGAAATTGCAAATAATTATAATTTTAAATCAAAATTAAGTATCTAATTGAAGATCATAATACTAAACAGGCTCGCTTGCCTCGCGCCCCGGCGGAGGAGCAAGGAGCACACGCACGCCGCCGGCGCGACTGCGCGCGGGGCCCTGTGATTGGTCGATCGCTGTTCGAACATTGTTGGACAGTTTGAAGTCATAGATGGCCTGTTCGTGCGATGTCCAACTAACCCCAGCTTTGAAGCCTGAATTCTGACAATGTTTTGCCACATTTCCGAGCAGTGGCGTGAAATAGTACATTATTGCCGTGGCCGGGAAGGAGGCAATTGCAGGCTGAGTATTTGTTTAAACGGACGAGCTTGCGAGTCCGTTTAATTATAATACGAAGCCTGCAATTTCCATTCCGGCTGAGGCTAATATAGTGCTTTTCTCAAAAATGGGGGAATAAAACTTTAAATATCGTTGCACAACTTTAAATTATATTACTGATTTCGCGCCGTTTTTTTTTTTAAACCGAATCGCAAGTGTATTTTTCCACCGAAACACGCAAACTATTTGAGACACATAGAAAAACGTCACGTTTGCAACAGGAAAATACGAGTTGAATTGGCTGAATACGACCTCTGCCGTGTTTTATATGCCGGTGTCAACTTTTTAAAAAGTTTGGTACTCGACAAATAAAGGAATTTATATGTAACATTCCAGGCGGCCTGCAATGTTTTTTTATTATTTAATTTTGATCTGACCTGAAACTATACACTTTACCTTCCAATATGTAGCGACTTATGTACACTTTGCGGGCCATTTTTGAGAAATAGTTATTTGTGTCACAAGGGAGCAAAATAGTATATTTACGGCGAGGGCGGTGTATTGAATCCTGAATGTAGCGAGGGATCCTACAATAGAATCCTGAGCGTAGCGAGGGATTCTAACGTAGGATCCTGAGCGTAGTGAGGGATTCAAGTGTTAACGCCCAAGACGAAAATAATTTTGCTCCTGAGTGACACATGTAACTTTTCACACCGATTATGAGGAAAATTGAACGAATATCAATATTTATTATTATATAGTTTATATACAATAACATCATAGTTTTGATTTCAGTAAAACGTATAGTTTATTGTGACAATTTTTTCAAATATTACGAAAAATTCTCAAGTTTTAATATGTAAACGTACCTATAACGTTGCTAAAGTTAAAACTTGAATTAGTTCGTTTTTAATCGATTACGATGAAATTACAATCGATTATTTTCTTAAGATCTGTGTTCAATTGGCACATTGCGTAAATGCTACATGCCAATGAATACATTAAAAAAGTAGCTTGAACAGAAAAGTGGCATTTTGCTCCCTCTCGTCGGGGACCAAAACTTACTTTTCTGAATGAGAGGTGTGACAAATATATTATTAATGTCGTTGTACTTACGTCATCACACTTGTAGACCTCGACGCCATGCACGTGCTGTCGGTGCAGACTGAGCTGGTCCTCGTCAGCGAACGAACAGCCACACGTCTCGCAGAACCTGCCACAGTGCAATACAATAGGCTTGTGTCCTAAGATTTTTTTTACGATGTTATTTGTACCAGTTTTTGGAGAGGAACAAATGTTTAATATGGGAGCAACTACAATTAAAAAACATACCTAAATACCCAAAAAAATAGTTAAAGACGGATCTCGCTGGCAGCAGCCGAAACGTTTCATACTGATTGACATTGAAGTATGATGTCACAGTTTGACATTTGTACTAATCGTTGTATGGAAAATCAAGTAAACTGCTGTTTCGGTCGTGTAATACTGCGTTTAGGTGCATAGTTGTTATGCAATTATGTTTAGTTGTTAAACATAAGGGTTTTGGACAATAAAATATTAATTATATTTTAATACATTAAAATATGTTTCCAAAACAATAGACCCTGGTGCAGTATAGAGTTAAAATATTTATTTTATATATTATAAAACCAATTTACCGCCGCTTGGGATCGCAGTCGTTGTGGGGCTGAGAGTGTCGATCGAGCGCTTCCCTATTTTCGAACTGTATTTTGCATATCGTACATTTTAACGCCTTTATTTCTTTCTGAAAAAAAAAAAGAATTTATAATAGACGAGATGTGGCAACGTCGCAATTATTATACAACATAATTATGCTTATCCCATGTGTTGGCTGCATATCACAGGTGTGGTGTTCTGCCTTTTCTCCGAACTTTTTTTGACCGAATTTCATTTGCCAACCAACATTTCGCCGATGATTCACTTTGACAACCAACTATTAGTAAATTTTTGTATGACAACGTTCCATTTGGCAGAATTATTATAAAGCGGATTATTGTAATGACTCAATACTTTTGGCATACTGATCATTTCTCAAATCTTTCACTAGGCCTAACAACTATTAAACGAATAATGTTTCGTCAGTGTAACAGTGCCCTTTTCATATATGCAACTTTTTACTTAAACGAAGTAAAAGATACACACTAAAACCGGATCTTTAAAACTATCACTGCTCTTGTACTTGCCTTAGACAAATATGATGCTCATTTGGTAAAAAAAAACAAAATAGTACTATCTATCGTTAAAAAAAACATTTCACAGAGACCAGTTAGGTGCGACGACGAGCGAAGCGAGGAGGAGTGTTAGGTTTAACTGTGTCCCTACAGCGCGCGAGCCGAGCGAGCGAAGCGAGCGTGCCGCGGCAGCGGCCGGCGAAGCGCCAGAACCGATTGTTTTTTTTATTCCCTGGGCATCGCGGCCCCTCATCGGTCAAAAGTCGGTTCTATGAAACCTCACTTATTGCTTAGAATCGACTTTTTATTGTTCATAAATATTAATAAAAAAACCTGTATAAGCACTGTATGGCAGCTTTTCAAAGACTAATACGCATACTTTTGGCACCAGATTAATACCATGTTCATTTCTATGCTCCATCAATAACTCAAACATTACATCCTAAGAACGTTTGTCTTTGTTGGTGCATAAACAAAAACATAGCGAAAACGTCTTCGTCGTCAAAAAACACATTTGGTAATTATTAATTAACTAAATGTATATTATACCGACTAAACCATAAACCACATGAAAATATGTATTTCAAAAAGTTCCAATTAAAAACCGAGCCCAAAGATAGAATTGCCAAACATTTAGTTGAGAAATGAAACAATTCCATAAAATTCAATTGGAACATGATCATTCGGCGAAATGACATTATGCGAAAAATTGGTTGCGATGTGATATTCGTACATAAAACTTTCGGAGATGATTTAGAGAACCCACAGGTGTATGTGTTGGTTGTAGATTTCGCAGATGTCTGTGTTATCTGCATATATCGCAGTTGTATGTGTTGGCTGCAGACATCGCAGAATTGTGTTGGTTGCATATGTCGCAGGTGTATGTGTTCTCTGCAGATGTCGCAGGTGTATGTGTTGGCTGCATACGTCACGGGTTGATGTGATGACAGCCGTACTCACCTTGTTATGCGTCTGTGTTTTGTGCATCCGCAGCCCCATAGCGCCCGTGAAAGTTTCCCCACAGATGTCGCATGTACCGCCCAGCGCGTTCTGCGTCGAATGGTTGATGCGTAGATGCGTGTAGAAGGTCGACTGTTTCCTGTAGAACAAGCGGAGACGCGGGATACAATATGGCCTTTGTCCGTCCATACTGGTCACTCTACAAGGTCAAGCTCAATAAGGCTTGCGTTATAGAAACTAAACGACGATATCCAATATCCATACTAATATTATAATGCGAAAGTGTGTCTGTCAGTCTGATACCTCTTCACGCTTAAACCACTGAACCGATGGAGATTAAATTTGGCATGGAGATAGTCATAATCCCGGGGAAGGACATAGGATAGTTTTTATCCAGGATATCATCCTCTAAGGGGGTGAAAGTTTGTTTGGAGCTACGATATAAAGTTATGAATGAGTTCCACGCGGACGGAATCACGGGCAGAAGCTAGTACAGGTATATTTTGGAAATTGGATGATAAGTTCTTGATATTATTTAGATTATACAGTGTGTCTTGCATATGAACTTAATTTCTAACTATAGTTTTCAAATCTTTTCTTTATTGAATAATAATTGTAAAACTTGGGAGACAATATTAAATGTCGGAATGTATACATCTATATAATACTTACTGTACGTGAACTGCATGCGTTGGCTGCAGTTTTCACAGGTGTATGTGTTGGCTGCATATATCGCAGGTGTATGTGTTGGCTGCATATATCGCAGGTGTATGGTTTGCGACTCACTTGAAGCTGAGAGGGCAGTGCTTGCACTCCCAGGTCTTGCTGGCGTGGAACTGCGCGTGCAGGACCGCCATATAGCGCCCGCGGATGAGCAGCTTGCACTCGTTGTGGTACTTGAGCTGGAGTATGTGTTGGCTGCATAAATCGGAGGCGTACGTGTTGGCTGCATATATCGAAGGTGTAAGTGTTGACTGCATACATCGTAGGTGTATGTGTTGGCTGCATATATCGCAGGTGTATGGTTTGCGACTCACTTTAAGATGAGCGGGCAGGGCTTGCACTCCCAGGTCTTGTCGGAGTAGAACTGCGCGTGCATTACCGCCATGTAGCGTCCGGTCATTTACCAGCTTGCACTAATTGCATACGTATTTGAGCTGGAGTATGTGTTGGCTGCATATATCGCAGGTGTGTTGTGTGCATATGTCGCAGGTGTATGTGTTGACTGCATATTTCGCAGGTGTATGTGTCGGCATATATCTCGGGTGTATGGTTTGCAACTCACTTGAAGGTGAGCGGACAGTGCTTGCACTCCCAGGTCTTGCCGGCGTGGAACTGCGCGTGCATTACCGCCATGTAGCGCCCGCGGATTACCAGCTTGCACTCGTTGCAGACGTATTTGAGCTGGTGGCATTCTATAAGGTGCGTCCGAAGTTTGTTGGGCCATTTGAAGCGGCAGAAGCAGAAGTGGCACTCGTTGGGGCCTAGCGCCTGGACAAACCATATAATAAATCATTTATTTCGGAATCAGCCATGTTGTACTAGTAACAAACAAAGGTCCTCAACACAAAGTTAAGTAGTTGTTTTTGTTCCTTTTTTTACATTCTTAAGACTTTTTAGGGTTCCGTAGCCAAAATGGCAAAAACGGAACCCTTATAGTTTCGCCTCCAGACATAAAACTTTGAGGATAGGTGTATTTTGTTAGCCGCTACATAGGTCTGTAATGAAATGACCATAAAATTTTTTTAGGGGTGCACACCATACATAAAACTGCAAGTCAAAAAAAAAATGTCATTGTAAGTCCACGTGTGTACTACGTTTGTAAAATAAATATAAGTTTTCTCAGCAATCTTTTTGATTAAGTGAATACAGTCAGAGATAAACGCCCCGAAAGTGACTAAAATTCTGTCTTTCCCCTCTTCATTTTTGAACGGTGTATTTAAAAAATATGAAAAAAATCATAGACTTATTAAATTATTTTGAACAAGATCGATTCAAAGGTTTTCGAGATATTGCTGAAAAACTGCCTTCCCTATAGAAAAGGACGTAAGTGCCGTAAGATTTCTGTGACGATACGACCTTTTTAATAGGCACGGGACACTTTCGTTTTGCGTGGTCCAACACGCACTTGGCCGGATTTTTATTTTTGTTTATTGGATGTTGCTAAATGCCAAATAATAGTACATTGTTTAACGAGGGGCGTAAGCGGCGGCCTTCGGCGTCGGGCTTCTGATAGACTCTCGTTAGCAATATTCTTACGCCCATGTTATACACAATGTTTTTCATCACATTTGCGAGGAAATAAATAACTACAAAAGACAGAAAAATCTAAGTTTCATAAAGCCGCACCAATCAAAAATTGACAACTTCACTTCCAGATCAGTGCTAGTGGAGTTCAATATTTCAACCAATCACAGAGCAGTATTCTTGCGGGGCGGAGCCGGCTTGACCAACTTGATTTTTTTTCAACCAATCACAGAGCAACCAGATTTGCTTAAGCCAATCAGAGGGTTCTATTATTTTAAAACTAAACTTAACAGCCCGTGGGAGGTAAAACGGCTATAACTGCTCTGCACGCTCGCAAGTAATAACGCCATTGACGAGCAAGTGTGATGAAAATGTATTATCTATCGGCATCACTGACCGGGTCGTGCACTTTGACGTGGTTCTCGTAGGTGAACATGGAGAGGAAGCCCTTGTAGCACTTGTCGCAGCGCACCAGCGCGTGCTGGTAGTTCTCCGACTCCTTGCGCGCCGCCATCTCGCGCAGCTGCTCCTCTTCCGACAGGCGGACCACCTGCGCATAGACAATAATAATAATAATAATAGGCGTAGGGATGTGACGGCCCCATCGCCCACCAGATTTCTGGTGCAATCAGTCAACGTAAGGCAGCTTGTGGCGGGCTGTTAGGGAGTAGCGACCCTACGTACCTGAGTGCTCCTGGGGGTGTCCTGTGGTCAGGCTGAGCCGATCGGATGGATGGTTGGACAGGCCCCCCACCTCTGGCTTGCCTTAACCGGCCGTCCAGAGTGGAGTCGCAAGAGCTGTTGCTCGAGGGTAGATGTGGACACCTAAGTGGCGAGTTGGCTATATGTTTAAAGTCCAGTGCCACCTCTCTACCCCCCCCAGCTCTCTGACCGGTGTTGCCCTTAGGCCATTTTTTTAATGTCGCTATTAATAGGGGCCCATCTAGCAGTTGGCGAGTCACCGTCTGCCAGAGATAAAAAGTGAAACAGTTTTATTAGGCAGGCGTCCGATGTTTCACCAATAGCCCAGTCACTAGTCCATCATTTTCACCCAATAACCCGTTTTATTTATTTTCATCAACCAGTAATAGTCCCTATACACCCCAGCGGGTGCTGTCTCTGTGCGCGTCCCGTGGGACATGACACGGGCAGGGACAGCATCCGCGAGGTGTACTCCTTGCATTCCATTAAATTGTCAAAAGGGCCTCTACGTGTTGGCTCAGTTGGTACTTTGTAGGTACCTAGCCCCACGCACGCCTCCCAAAGGTCCGGGACATCATGTCCCGTGAGCGGGAAAGACATACATAATAATAATAAAATCTTTATTTCGGAACACAGGACTCCATAGTTGTTAGTAAATTTACATGAACGACAAAATATTAAAACTAAGTTAGTGAGTAAATTAAAAAATACAAGTGACTAAAATTAAATTAAATACAAAGTAAAATACAATTTTTCAGTTGGGACTGTTTAGGGCTATCCCTTTAATAAGCCCCACCCAATGCTTAAACATTGCGCTATCAAATCTATTGGCAAACACATTTAGAATGCTGTTGGCGCTCCGTCTAACTCGCCCCAGCAGGGATACGATCTTTTTGCGCATGATTGCTGGGAAACCGTCCGTCCGCGCTTCGCAAAACATGCCGGACGCACTGCACCTGCTGGGCAAGCCCATCAGCATTCTAAATGTGTTATTATACTGCACTCTCAATGCATTGTATGCTCGCTTTGTATATGCCACCCACAGGCTGCTCGAGTAAAATGATTGACAATATGCTCTGAAGAGTGTCACCTTAACTTCACTGGAGCACCGAGCAAACCTGCGGGTCAACAATACAGTGTGGGTCACCATAAAGTGCACATGTCAAATAGGGTGAATCTAGACCTAATTCAATCAACGTGAAAAAAATTGAAGTATGGATTTATAGCCGACCGGTTAGCTTAATGGGTAGTGACGCTGCCTACGAAGCTGAAGGTCCTGGGTTCGAATCCCGGTAAGGGCAAATATTTGTGTGTTGAGCATGAGTATTGGTTTCTGAGCCTTGGATGTTTTCTATGTATTTAAGTATCTATTATATATATCGTCGTCTAGTACAGTCAGCAGCAGAAGTAGCTAAGCAGGCCGGGTGTTCAAAATGACCTATACACGCTCTTAATTTCTTAAGAATAAAGTCGTATGCAGGTCATTTTGAACACCCGGCCCGCTTAGCTACTTCTGCTGCTGACTGTACCTATAACACAAGCTTATTGAGCTTACTAATAAGCCTAGTTCGATTTGTGTAAGAATGTCCCCTAATATTTATTTATTATTTATAGCCAAAAAATTTTTTTTCAAAACGCTGTGACACCACTGCAGAGAAATCGTTGTAATTTTTAAACTAATAGGTCTATGACGATAAAACAAAACAGTAATAAAGTTTATTAACGGACAATTATGATAAAATACAGTCTTACATTTAAAAAAATGCCGGCACCGGAAAAAAAACATATTATGGCATAGTTACGCCGCTGCACCTGCTGGTGTCACGCTAAGATAGCCGTTACCAAAATAAGTCGAATGGCGACCACGTACCGGAAAACGCAGCGTGGGTAGGCCTCCCCACAAGGTTGCCTGATGACCTGGTAAAGGTCGCGGGAATCAGCTTTATGCGGGTGCAGGGCCGGTCACTTTGGCACTCTTTGGAGGAGACCTACTTCCAGCATGATGATGAAATCAGTCTGCTCGCTAGGGATGTAACACCCTGAACAGACACCTCTATAATTTAGGTATCACAGACAGCCCCATGTGCAGAGCGTGCATGGAGGCAGAAGAAACGACTAAACACATTCTACTGGACTGTAAGCAGGTAGAAGTATACAGGAAAAAGCACCTAGGGTCTCCGGACACACTACGGAACGCAGTCAGTAATACCAAGGCACTCTTAAACTTTTTAGAGGAGCTGGGGTGGTTAGAGTAGCGCCACCCTGCCGTTTCACGCAAAATAGGCACATCGGATGTCGACTTGCGGAAAATGCCCAGTAAAACTAACTAACTAACTAGGGATGTAACCACGTACCCGTATGTTGTACCGCTCCTCAAACTTGGCGTAGTCGTCTTCGCACATGAAGTACCGCTTGAAGCCCTTCTTTTTCCTCTTGTACGGAGTCTTCTTCTTGGCCACCCACTCCACTCCCGGCTTCTCCTCTTTGATCTCCGGTTCCTCTGATGCTTTACGCTTCTTGCTACAAAACAGAGATGAACCCAATCAGTGGTCGGCAACCTATTAGCAGCCAAGGGCCGCGAAGTAGCTAACGAAATTCAGGCCAAAAAAACCGGACAAGTGCGAATTCAACTCGCGTGGTGAGGGTTTCGTAAAATTCCTATTCTCTAAGCATTATTGAGCGCTCCATACAAAATACACTAAAATATTGAGAATTTTCCCGTTACTTTGAATACTCAAACTTCTTATAGGTTTTCCTGTAATCTTTAGGCAAGGAACTATTTTCCGTATTTTTTTCAGAATTTTAAGCCTAGTAGTTTCGGAGATAAGGGGGGGAATGGTCAATTTTCGTCTTATTTCCTAAATTACTTCAAATCTATTTTTTCTAAAATTATAAAAAAAAATATCTGAGATGCCTACAACAATCCCTTTTGAACTTTTCCCCAAATCTTTTTTTATTTTCCAGTTTAGCCCCCAAAAGTGGCCCCTTGTTCAGAATTCATTCATTTACTTTACGCGTTCATCTTTGGGGTCACCAATTTACATATGTGTACCAAATTTCAACTCAATCGGTCCAGTAGTTTCGGAGCAAATCGGCTGTGACAGACGGACAGACAGACAACCGAGTGATCCTATAAGGGTTCCGTTTTTTCCTTTTGAGGTAGGTACCGGAACCCTAAAAAGTAAAAATGTATGCCATGAAAGATCTGAAAATGACAAGAAAATCCACATTTGACGTATTAATTACGTATAAAAAAGTTGATTCGCCCGTCAGTATCATGAAATTCGAAGCGCTTTACAAATGCAAAATATGCAATAATTATGGCACACACAAAACACGCCAACTAGAACATAATTTGGATTTTACTAAAGTACTACTACGACTATTCAACGAAACTTTTAGACGACTCACCTGACTTTAACTTTTTTCTTCTCCTTCTTAACGGACCGTTTTCTCTTCACGCCGCGCTCTCTCTTAATTTTAGTTTCCGTCACTTTGATTTCAGCGAGTTTTTCATCTAATTCCACCATCTCTCCGACCACTGGCAGTTCTATGTAGCCGTCGTCTTTGACGTCTGCCAGGCCGGCGCGGGAGCAGAACGTTGACAGAAGCTGTGAGCTGTTGAACACGATTTAATTTATCACTAACTACTACACAAACTGCTATTGGCTAAGTTAGTTGAAAATGTTAAAGAAACGTTAAAATGTTATAAAATATGTTCGAATGCACCCGGTCGCTTATTATATCTAATAGGCACTCAATGCAACTAAATAATCGCATACGCAAGCAGGTGCATGTCACGTGTGTGTTTGACTTCCGAAGTATGTGTGGATGAGCGGATGATACTGCGCAAGACAATGTAAATACTCCAGGCAAAATACGGTTTCGAAAAACATTAATTTATAATAGCGTTTTTTTGCTTATGTTATTTTAAAACGTTATTCTAAGATGCTTTATTCAGGAATCCAACAAACTTTCCATCCGGAAGTAGTTATATAGATTTAAATTAAGCATGCATTGTCTTTTTTGTTTAATTTATATTTTAAAGCAAATGTAAATGAACCAAAATAAAGAATAAAACATTTATTAATATTTATTCCAACTTTTCAGGACCTAATTAAATTATTATTTTTTTGATGTCTGATTTTTTGTTGGATTTTGCCTCTTGGTAACTATTTAATTGATAATATATACGTCACAATAAAAAAAACTGCTATTATAAATTATTTCCAAATTTGACATTTTTTCTATACAAGTTGTCAGTTCATTGCCTGGACTAAAATAAATAAATATGGTGGGACAATCCACACCAATCAATCTAGTCCCAAACTAGGCAAATCCTGTACTATGGGTTCTAAACAACGGATAAACATATTTATATAGATAAATACATACTTAAATAGATATTAAACATCCAAGACTCGAGAACAAACATTCGTATCCATCATACAAATATCTGCCCCGACCGGGGATCGAACCCGGGACCTCAAGCTTCATAGTCAGGTTCTCTAACCACTAGGCTATTCGGTCGTCAATGTTGCCTGATAGACCTGTCATTGGAGATGTCATCGTCGAGGTAGTCCCCGAGGCTCGGCTGCGGGTACTCCGAGGGTACAGCGAGGGGCGCCGGGTACTCCGAGGCCTCCGCGAGGGGCGCCGGGTACTCCGCCCCGGCGAGCTTGTCGTCGGGCAGCAGGCAGAGCGCCAGGCGGTCCAGGCTCCGGATATAGTCTGTCGTGATCTGAGGAAGTGATGTTAAACGTAAACATTGAGTTATTTAGTATAGAGTACACTCCCTAGAACCAAGGTAACCGATATAGCCCTCCGAATCGCTAAACTTAAGTGGCAGTGGGCGGGGCCCTCGAGTGGCGACCACGTACCGGAAGGCGAGGCGTGGGTAGGTCCCCCACTAGGTGAACTGATGGCCTGGTAAAGGTTGCGGGTGTCTGCTGGATGCGGGTGGCGCAGGACCGGTCACTTTGGCACTCTCTGGGGGAGGCCTATGTCCAGCAGTGGACGTCTTTCGGCTATATGATGATGATGATGACGACACTCCCTAGCATAAGTTTGCGCATGTCTAGTAGCTAGATGATATCCCAAGATGGCGGCCTGATGGGAGATATCAAGAAAAATGTTCTAGGCAGCCTGTCTATACATAGCAATATTAAGTCAATGAAGGTAAAAGAGGTGGGGGCACAGAATTCCATCTTGGTAATTATAGGGATCCATAGTTCAGCTGTAATATGGTGATTGACTGATTTACAGCTTAACAGTAACTGGGTCGTTCTTCTTTTCGACCGACAATAGCCTGTCCTTCGTCTTGTAACGGCATCTCATTTGAGTAATGATGTTTACGGTTTTATAATGCTCGAATGAACGTCCATATTATTTGATTAATTAGTATTTTTTAATATTTCACTTTCTCTAACCAGCATTTTTTTAACTTTTTTTTTCGTAGTGCCGTGACAGAGTGGTAAACCGAAATGTGGGCCCCACTGAAAGAGTCCACTTTGTCACATTTTTTTTTAATAAAAAAATATTTATTTTGGCCGGAAAGGAAATTTTAATTAGTTCTAATGAAGGAACCTATGCATTTTTTAAAAATCGTACTTCCAAACCACAATTTTCGATAGTACAAGAACCAAAAAAGCAGAAAAACCTCGGTTCTTTATGGTTTACTGCAACATAGCCGCATAATGCATGTATTCGATGATCTTAAGGGTGATAAGGACATCGAACGTGAGCGCAGGTCACTGTCCGTGAGAGGCAACATGCTGGCTCATAGATTTTCATCACACTTGCTCGTCAATGGCGTTATTACTTGCGAGCGTACAGAGCAGTTATAGCCGTTTTACCTCCCACGGGCTGTTAAGTTTAGTTTTAAAATGTAGAACCCTCTGATTGGCTTAAGCAAATCTCGTTGCTCTGTAATTGGTTGAAAAAAAAATCTAGTTGGTCAAGCCGCCCCGCCCCGCAAGAATACTGCTTTGTGATTGGTTGAAATATTGAGCTGTGCGCTCCACTAGCACTGGAAGTGAAGTTGTCAATTTTTGATTGGTGCGGCTGTATGAAACTTAGATTTTTCTGTCTTTTGTAGTTATTTATTTCCTCGCAAATGTGATGAAAAACATTGTGTATAACACGGGCGTAAGAATGTACTATTCGTACGTAGTACGTTGTACTGTGCTGTGCCTGTAAAACTAGCTCTTTTTAGAGCCTATTTTTTTTACACGATAACAAGTGTACCATAATGTGACGTCACGCTGAACTTTAACGGGCTATATCTTCATCATTTTTTGTTTAATTGACAAACAAAAAAATACGTATCCAATATTTTTTGATAATCTAACTGAGGGACCAAATATGATTTTTTAGGAAAGTAGCCAATTGTCAAGATGGTGAAATAGGGCCCAGGAGACAGGGGAAACAGCAATGCACATCATCTGCTGCCGCGGACCACTGACATCCGGGACAGGTAAGAGTGCTCACGTAGTGGTGTCCGAGGGTCGTGAGCAGCTCGTGCGCGCGGCGGCTGCGCGCGCGCAAGTCCACGCTCTGGCGCAGCCGGAGCTGACAGTCCTCGCACAGGTGCCGCGGCAGCCCGTCGCGCGCTGACAGCTGGAACATAGGTCAGATTCCACGTTTAATAGGCATGTGACCTAAGATTTTTTACGATGCCATTTGGAGGGGAACAAATGTTTGTATGAGAGCAACTACAATTAACGCACATAAATACCCAAAAAATTGAATCAAAGACGGACCTCGCTGGCGGTAACCGAAACGCTTCATATTGATTGACTCAAAAGTATGACGTCACACATTGCTATTTGAACTAACCGTTGTATGGAAAATCAAGTAAATTGCAGTTTTGGTCGCGAAATACTGCGTTTAGGGGTCCATAGTTGTGATACAATTTTGTTTCTAAGTATAAAAGCGTAAGGATTTTACTGATAGCTTTAAATTTACTCTTGGACTATAAAAAAATGCATATTTTTATCAAGGTCCATATTTTTTTATGATTTTAATTAAGTATTGTAATTTATACTTTATTACAATAATTTGATGGTTTACTATCCATTCAACAACCAAGTTATCAATTTTAACATGAGGTCACAAGTCTATTACCAGCGTCAATATCTGCCATAATAAAGCGGGGGGGAAATATGTGATACGTCCTATCCTATCTTATCTAGTTGAGGGCCCCTCGGATACCCAGTGGGATCTTTTGTGCATTTGCCCTCCCCTTTATAGCTACTCCCAAGCTCGCTCCTACATTTCCACAAATGATGCAGCTTACGTCCTAACGGCCTCACGGCCCTAGAAGAAGAGTACGCGTCGTTGCAAGCTCGCGAACCACGTACACACTATGTTTTTGGTAACAGTAACATGCAACGTTACGGGTTCAGAAATGAGTACGTTATAAACGTTGGCTCGCTGCAAGCACCACGCGTACCGCTCGCAGCAGGTTTGCGAACCACGTACACTCGGGCAAATTATACCTGTCCGAGTTGGGGTAGTGTATGCAGCTCCCACATTGGCTTACACAGCCATGAGAGACATTGTCTCCCTTCTTGACACTGCTTGTATAGTCTGTAACTGTCTTTGTCTGTGTGTTGTCTGTAGACTTAAAGGCCATTGATGATGAGAATATTATACTTAAGCTAAAAATGGATTTTGTAAGGTGTATTCATCTGGTGCTAATCCTGTACAGGGCGTCCCACTGCTATGCCACATGGAGGGAAAGTACCTTGAATATTGTAGATGGAACATTTTACTGAAAGGAGACATTTTAATTTAAAAAAAACAATTTAAACTGCATTCATAGATTTTTAAATAATTATATGGTTGAACCGGGAATCGAACCCGCGACACGAGATAAAAAAATTACCTTGTAGCTTTATCATACCGATCGTAAGGCTTCATCATAAGGTTTATTTTTTGCTAAATAACATAGTGTCAGAAATAAAAGGAATGATTTTTAACATTTTTATTCAAAATTAAGATTTTTTTATTATTTCATTTTAGTTTACAAGAACTAGTATGAATGTGTCCACGAGCTACAAGCAGAACTTAGACGTATTATTCTAAATATCCACCAGAAAATGATCAAAAAATCGACAGGGAGCGAAATATTCAAAATAGTGCGACTTTGTATTCAAGAGAATGGGACTCATTCTGAGCATTTGATAAATTAAATTGATTAATTTAAAAATTTTAAATTCATGGTCTTCCTTTTATTTCTGACACCATGTTATTTAGCAAAAAATAATCCTTGCGATGAAGCCTTTAGATTGGTATGATAAAGCTACAGGGTATTTTTTTTTCTCGTGTCGCGGGTTCGATTCCCGGTTCAACCATGTAATTATTTAAAAATCTATGAATGCAGTTTAAATTGTTTTTTAAATTAAAATAATGTCTTCTTTCAGTAAAATGTTCCATCTACAATATTCAGGGTCCTTTCCCTCCATGTGGCATAACCGTGGGACACCCTGTATAAATAAAATAAAAATAAATAATGAGAATTATCGCACTTGGATTGTTTTACTTACTATTTTACAGCAATAGGAGTTTGTTAAGATAAAAAAATGAGTTGTCTTTTTATATTTCTTTCATCATCTTAAAAATGTGGCCGTTTGAGAGATAATCTGCCCAACTACCCTTAGTTTTCTATCTGTGTCAAATAAAAAAAATAAAAATCTATAGTGTAGTATATCTCATAATATGTTTTAGAAGTAATTTTAATTCATAATGTGTAATGTAAAACACTGCAACTTAAAATAATGTCTTGGTCTAAAAAAAAATCTAACATTATTTTTATGTATGTACAAATTAGCTTTCACCCATCAGCTATTCTGAAAATCATTGATTAGATAGGCCTTTCACTGTCATGCATTAAACTTTTGAGTCCACCAAATCAAGGGTGTACCCCAATTTTAGTTGTGATATGATATAGTACACTCAAGAGCAAAAGTTCCGGGTACACTTTGTATAGAATTTCAGTACAAACTGTACCCGGAACTTTTGCTCTTGAGTGTATTTTCATTAGTTAAATTGCTAGTTTCTAATATACATTAGTTAAGCAATCATTATCATCATCATCATCATATCAGCCGAAAGACGTCCATAGGCCTCTCCCAAAGAATGCCACAATTACCAGTCCTGCGCCACCCGCATCCAGCGGACTCCCGTGACCTTTACCAGGTCATCAGGCAACCTTGTTACTTAAGCAATCTAAGTATATGAAAATATTCATATTTTTAATATAATTATTACTCAAATATTAATTATTTAATATTAATTTTATATCCTATTATAGTGAAGCAAGTAGTGAAATTATATAACCAAAGTAATAATGTTGATATTATAAACTACAGATCAATCAGATGTAAGAGGACTGAAACTTATATTCACCATTTCATATTAAACTGATTGAATCAAGTCCATCTCACCCCTACCAGTGCAGTATGAGCTAAATTTATTAGAATGATCTGGTGATCTTTTGCCTTTCGAAACTAGGTATTTGAAAATTCCCACTCTTGTAGGAAAACTATATCCAATAAGACTAAATAGAACAAAGTAAATACAAATATTTGCATTAAAACAGTTAACTAAAACCACGACAAGTAAATCGCGAACCAAATATTTTAGGAGTTTGTACCAATAAAATCAATAACAACAAAACACTGCCCAAAATTAAAACAAAACTTGGGTTTTTAATAATAGTTTTCATTTATATATTTTGATTTAAAACAAAATAGTTTACCATAGTTCCAGTTATATCGATGAAAGCTTCGTCCAAACGCTGTTCGTAGATGCTCAGTAACTTGATGTCCGTCGCGAGGCAAATTCGGCACGCCAAGGGCTCTTCCGAGTCTATTTCCAACTTTATCGTAGTCATTTTGTTCTTATTGATAAGTTTATTTACTAATAAATTATGCCTTGTGCTTTGTAATCATAATAAATTGAATAAATAGATAAAAATCATATTGGATTGTCTTGGAGAACGCTATTCATCTGACAGCTAAAATCAGGTAGATGCTAATAATCTTATTTTTCATAATTTAAAATCGATTTCTTATTTTTGCTCTTAATACAGCAGTGTACGTACGGTTTAAATTAAAATAACTTCAATTACTTATCTCTAAGTGATTTTAGCGTTATCTGCATCGGCTTAGCAGAAAGTGTTGCCACTGTGCACTGAATTAATTATACCATTTTGGCTCATTCTTAACCTCAAATTCAACCGTGTCAGTATGATGAAAATGAAACATACGCTCACATTTAACTGTAAAGACCAATGATGTAATATAAAAAGAGGTAGATATGTTGTCTATACGAAATTCCGTGTTTAAAAATGGCCACCAAATCTGACAGCTAACGTTTCCATTGACGGCTTGAAACCGAGGCAAGTTGGTGCCAATTGACACAATTTTGGTGTGCCATTTTTGGAGCTCTTATAACCTATCCACCTCTTTTTTATATTACATCATTGCTAAAGACATACACGATCCTTTTTTGTGGTATTAGTGCTGATAGCTTAAGAAATACAATGAGACTCGTATCTAATCTCCATTGACATGACTAGTTGGCCAGAATATAATAGAACAGTGGCTCGTCGTTTAGCAAAAGAAAAACCATAGTTAACAACGATTAAATCGTACACTTTGTATCTGCACGGCTATCACAAGACGGCGCGCGAGCTCTCTCGAACTATACCTCTCTTTCTAAGTATTCTAATAAGAAAGAGACGGATAGTGCGAGAAAAATCTAGAGAGCTCGCGCGCCGTCTTGTGATAGCCGTGCAGCCCTGCTAGCATAACTTGACTCTCTACTCTACTCGCGCGCGTGATAGACTATCTGTCACTTTTTGACAGCATCAATCAGAAAGTGACGGACAGTCTATCTCGCGCGCGAGTAGAGTCGAGAGTCAAGTTATGCTAGCAGGGCAGGGCCAATCAACTATCGTTGCTTGGTGCCATGGTTACGTCTCCTGGATCACTCTTTGAAGCTATGATTTTATGGAGCTTAAATCCACTAAACACGTGTGCTTGTTGTAGGTATTGTATTGGTAAACCCATTCCATGGTGGGGGCTTCTCCTTAGCATGATAGTAGTCCAATTAATAGTATTTTTTCTAAGAAACTCTGTCACTGTTGTCTCTTAGCTTACCGGGATAGAATAACAACAAGAAAAAGTTGATTGACCCATCTAATTTCTGTACAATTTGGCCAGCTTTGCTCTTGAGTGCAGATTTGCACCCCTATATGGCCTTATAAGCTTTCATGTTTTTTTTTTTTTAATTAGAATTAGGTAAAGGTACACAGACTGATCTATGTAAAAACTAGCACTAAATCCTTCAATCAGTTCCTGGTTGAAAGATTATCAGATGGAGATTACAAGAGAAAAGGCACAAAAAAACACATACTTGAACCAAATCCGTTTATTAATAGGTAATAAAAATAAAATTTATTAATAATAGAAATGAGGCTATCCGCAGCAGAACCAAGGTAATCGATATAGCCCTCCGAATTGCTAAACTTAAGTGGCAGTGGGCGGGGCACATTGCACGTAGAACCGATGGCCGTTGGGGCGGAAAGGTTCTCGAGTGGCGACGACGTACCGGAAGGCGTGGCGTGGGTAGGCCTCCCACAAGGTGGACTGATGACCTGGTAAACGTAGCGGGACTCCGCTGGATGCGGGTGGCGCAGGACCGGTCAATTTGGCACTCTCTGGGGGAGGCCTATGTCCAGCAGTGGACGTCTTTCGGCTGATATGATGATGAATAAAAATTACAAGTCAACATAATACGGTACGTATTAGAATAAGCTAAGGTCATTAACAATTTAACATAGCTATTAATTCTATTATTTTGAGTCTAAAAACTCTTCAAAACTATAGAACGACCGCTCAACAAGCCATGCTTTTATTTTTGAAACTGGCAAGACTAGGGGCGTCTGTTATTATATACAGAAGGGCCCATTACGTGTATGGTTTTAGCCATTTTGACCAGCCTTCGAGGCAAAGTAGCCAGTTTGTGACTATAACGCGTGACCCGATTGCTTCCATCCCCCCGTCTAGGATATTTGTCTAGGTTCTCCCTAGGGTAGACGGCTATTTGTAGTATTAAGAGGCTAGGCAAGGTAAGAATGCCCAAGTCTATGAAATATTGTTTAGCCGACTCATGCCATGGCACTCGCGCCATCGCTCTCACAGCTCGTTTTTGCAATCGGAAAACAGCTCGAGCCCGTACTGTGCAAAGTAACAGTCGCGGACAGCGTGTAGTGGTAGGGTAGTAGCTAGTCTGCCAATGGCGAAAGAGGCTCTTCCCATTTCACCACACAGGGAGTCAATATGATTCTCCCATGTCAAACTCTGGTCGTTGTGAAAGCCCAGGAAGGATGTAGGTACTCTTAACTTATTCGATGCTGCCGCTATCGAGGCATAAATCACAATATCAGACCTGAGCCTCGTTTTTTACGCCGGTTCTTCTCGAGGCAGAGGTTTACTTTCCGAAACGGTGGTAGTTTATCGACATTCATAGGTGCATGTAATATGCCTAAATTGAAGAATAAATCACTTTGACTTTGACTTTTGACTTTGAGCGGATGCTATGAAACGTTTCGTTCGTTCGTTCGTCTATCTCTATCGCACTTGCATATTCAAGCGACAGGAGGGAGATATTGTTTCGGGGTGCTGTTCATCTTGCCGCTTCATTTCGGTTCAGCTTGCTACGTCCACCAGCTGTATTTTATAACAAATACCGCCGAACTGTACCTTTATGGAAGAGTTTGCGATGAGGACTCCCTTGCAAGACCGTGTGTTGTACGATGATGTGTCCTTTCGTGTTTTGATAATCCGCCTTTATGGGCACTACTATAACTACACTGGTCACATTTGTAGGGTTTCTCACCAGTATGTGTCCTTCCATGGATTAATAAATTATTTTTCTGGACACTAGTGAAACTACATTGGCCACATTTGTAGGGTCTTTCACCGGTATGTGTCCTTTCATGGGTTAATAAATAATTTTTCCAAGCAGTAGTAAAACTACATTTACCACATTTGTAGGATTTCTCTCCGGTATGTGTAATTTCATGGGTTGATAAACTTTTTTTCCAAGCACTACTAAAACTGCATTTACCACACTTGTAGGGTCTCTCACCGGTATGTGTCCTTTCATGGGTTAATAAACTTTTTTTCCAAGGACTAGTATAACTACATTGGCCACATTTGTAGGATTTCTCACCGGTATGTGTCCTTTCATGGGTTAATAAACTTTGTTTCCAAGCACTACTAAAACTGCATTTACCACACTTGTAGGGTCTCTCACCAGTATGCGTCCTTTCATGGACTTGTAAAGAACTTTTCCAGTCACTAGAGTAACTACATTGGTCACATCTGTAGGGTTTCTCACCGGTGTGTGTTCTTTGATGAGTTAATAAGGTCACTTTCTGGGCACTACTATAGTTACATTGGCCACATTTGTAGGGTCTCTCACCAGTATGTGTCCTTTCATGGGTTAATAAACAGTTTTTCCAAGCACTAGTATAACTACACTGGCCACATTTGTAGGGTTTCTCACCGGTATGTGTCCTTTCATGGGCTAATAAATTACATTTCTGGGTACCACTATAACTACACTGGTCACATTTGTAGGGTTTCTCACCATTATGTGTCCTTTGATGAATGAATAAATGACTATTCTGGGCACAAGTATAACTACATTGGCCACATTTGTAGGGTCTCTCACCAGTATGTGTCCTTTCATGGACTTGTATATCACGTTCTCTGGCACTAGAATAACTACATTGGTTACATTTGTAGCGTTTCTTACTCTTATGTAATCTTTTGTGGGATAATAAATTACTTTTCTGGGCACTAATATAACTACATTGGCCACATTTGTAAGACTTCTCACCAGTATGTGTCCTTAGATGATATATTAAATTAAGCTTTCTGCGAGTGGTGTAACTACAGTGTGCACATTGGTGACCTGGCCTGCCATTTGGTTCCTTCTGTTGAATTTGTCCTGCAAGGAAAAAAAAACACATTAAAAGTCAAAGTCAAAGTGATTTATTCTTCAATTTAGGCATATTACATGCACCTATTTATGTCGATAAACTACCACCGGTTCAGAAAGAAAACCTCTGCCTCGAGAACCGGCGTAAAAAACTCGGCGAGGTGTCATTTTTTCAAAACAGTATACAATATATCATTTCAGTATCAGAGTATTATACTATTTATTTTGCGATAGATTTCTAGTGCAGGATTTTATCGCTGC
This sequence comes from Epinotia nisella, assembly GCA_932294315.1. Taxonomy (NCBI): domain Eukaryota; kingdom Metazoa; phylum Arthropoda; class Insecta; order Lepidoptera; family Tortricidae; genus Epinotia; species Epinotia nisella. The sequence goes on along the minus strand of OW028698.1, from coordinate 8,034,203 downwards.
CAAATATCCCTATCCATGATGTAATCGTTTATCTTATAATATGCTTTTGAAATAAATGTCCGTTTTACGACAGATTTGAATTTAGAGTCAGTAAGTTCGGTAATGTGTTTTGGAATTTTATTGTAGAATTTTATACAATTTCCCAAGAACGACTTTTTCGCTTTTACTAGCCTGTAAAAAGTTGTTTTGAGCTTCCCTGTGCTTCTGGTAACCTTGGGTCTATCAGTGTTTGTTGGGTAGTTGTATAAATTCTTCCTAACATACATTATTATTTCAAATACGTATACATTACTTACTAACACACTGAGGTTAGATCTATTTTGCTTGCCCATTTCTCAAAGCTACGAATGACAATTTAAAAGTCTAAACTTGCAAAACTGAAATGCTTGATTAACAACTGATCATTTGGTTATTGAGGCTTTTTCAGACTTGTAAAATTGTTACTTGTAGCTTTGGGAAATGGTCCACAGGTTTTATAATGTTTTCCTTCGAATAAAAACTGCTGCATACTTAACCCTTCGTATGCCGAGCCCGTATCCGTCCCAGAGCGTTTGAGCCTTGTATCTTAACTTCAAGGTCACTATTTTACAAGCAATTTTTTGACAGAGGCATACAAAGGGCTAAACCACTGGGCAGTAATAGCTATAGATAATTGATAAAGTATTAGTTGACAAAATAATATGTTTTTTCTTGTTAATTGAAAGAAAGCTAATACATTTATTCAACATCCTAATGACACACAGACCAAGCCGCACCCGAATAACTTTGCTTTATGCTCACATGATGGAGACAGAAGGTGACTATAACAAATCCTAAACTAGAACAGATGAACTCATTGTTTCAGCTCTTTAGAATCTTCTTAATTGAGTAATTGTAGTACAGTAAACGGTAATAAAAGTTTGTACCAATAATTATATTTTTGACAGAAATTAAAGGCGATTACGAATTTGAGCACCCGAGGGTTGAAACAGCATGGCGAGCCACCCAGAGTCGGTCTTTTGACTGTGCCTGACTGTGCTCAAAGGTGCCTCAGTGTGCTACGAGGGTTGAAACAGCATGGCGAGCCACCCAGAGTCGGTCTTTTGACTGTGCCTGACTGTGCTCAAAGGTGCCTCAGTGTGCTACGAGGGTTGAAACAGCATGGCGAGCCACCCAGAGTCGGTCTTTTGACTGTGCCTGACTGTGCTCAAAGGTGCCTCAGTGTGCTACTTTGACTGTGCCTGACTGTGCTCAAAGGTGCCTCAGTGTGCTACGAGGGTTGAAACAGCATGGCGAGCCACCCAGAGTCGGTGTTTTGACTGTGCCTGACTGTGCTCAAAGGTGCCTCAGTGTGCTACTTTGACTGTGCCTGACTGTGCTCAAAGGTGCCTCAGTGTGCTACTTTGACTGTGCCTGACTGTGCTCAAAGGTGCCTCAGTGTGCTACGAGGGTTGAAACAGCATGGCGAGCCACCCAGAGTCGGTCTTTTGACTGTGCCTGACTGTGCTCAAAGGTGCCTCAGTGTGCTACTTTGACTGTGCCTGACTGTGCTCAAAGGTGCCTCAGTGTGCTACTTTGACTGTGCCTGACTGTGCTCAAAGGTGCCACAGTGTGCTACTTTGACTGTGCCTGACTGTGCTCAAAGGTGCCTCAGTGTGCTACTTTGACTGTGCCTGACTGTGCTCATAGGTGCCTCAGTGTGCTACTTTGACTGTGCCTGACTGTGCTCAAAGGTGCCTCAGTGTGCTACTTTGACTGTGCCTGACTGTGCTCAAAGGTGCCTCAGTGTGCTACTTTGACTGTGCCTGACTGTGCTCAAAGGTGCCTCAGTGTGCTACTTTGAGACTCGCGGGAAAGTTCTATATAAATAATTTTCTTTGTAAGTATTTAAAAAGCACTATGTCCATGACTTTATTCATATTTTTCAATTACACGGTTCGAAAGTTAGACTCAAGTTGAGTTACAGAGAAATACAGTTTTTTTGACTTCCATTTGAAGTGCCCCCAAAAAATATGGTTAATATAGACTCAATGGAAAGCTGTAAAAAACACTTTATTGAACAAGATATCCTTTCTCTACCATCGATATACATCTTAGAAGTATGCGTGTTTGTACAGAAAAACTTGCCTCTATTTCCGCAATACTCGCGGCCGCAACACTTAAGGCCTCGCAACAAGCTGGCACGACCACCCTCAAAGCTACAAATGGTACGTTCAGGTCCTTTTGCGATGTGCGTAAAAATTTATAATAAATTGCCGGATATAATTAAGGATGAAATTGATATATTTAAATTCAAATCAAGATTGACTATGTTGCTCCTTGACAAATGTTATTACTCTACCAATGAATACCTGTCTGACATTTCTATGTGAAAATTAAGCTTTTGACATTATAATTTCATTTAGCATGACGGCCTCACCTTAGTACCCTGGCAAAGGGGTAAATGCTTATTGTGGGACGCAACATGCGTCAGCACTTTTGCGGCATCTCACTTAGACCGCACAATGCGAGTTGCAGGAGCTGCCGCTGAGTGGGCGGCTACACGTAAGAGGGACAAGTACGCAGTGCTCTCACACTACTTATTTGTCCCTCTTGCCGTAGAGACTTCGGGATGCTGGTGCTCCGAAGGAAAATCTTTCCTTAAGGAAGTGGGGCGCCGCCTGCGGGAAAAAGGCCTTGACCCCCGCTCCGGGTCATTCTTATTGCAAAGGTTGTCCATTGCAATCCAACGCGGCAATGCGGCGAGCGTAATGGGCACCTTTGCACCGGGAATGACGCGGGGTGGGCTATTTGAGTAGTTTTTATATATCAGTTTTTTTTTTCTGCCTTAATTTCTAAATTATTCTATTACTTTTGATTAAATAAAATTTTTATATAGCCAATTTAGTTAATGTTAGTCATCATCTTGTATTTACTTTAGAAAATAAATGATTTGTATTTCATAATATTATTATTCTTTTCAAATTATCAGTGCTGTAAAATCCGTCATAGTTATAGAACATGTTGTTAGAATACGATAGAGAACAATGACGTCACAGTTTGCTATTTGTACTAACCATTGTATGAAAGTTCAAGTAAATTGCTGTTTCGGTCGCGAAATAGATACTGCGTTGGTCTATAGTTGTCATACAATTTTGTTTCTATAAATTTACTCCTGGACAATTAAAAAAACATATATTTTCTTAACTTTCAATGACATTATCTTAGTATGACGTTAATTATATTTTGTAATTTAAACTTTATTACTTTAGCATTTAGTTGTTAATTATTTAGCATTTAGTTTTGACATAAAATTGATTACGACATTATAGCTAACATTAAAATCCTGTTTTTATCTTATAGTAATTCATAATATTACCGCTGTGTTAAGTGTTATATAATTATTTTTTTAGTTTTAAGTCATTGCTGTGCCCTACCAGGGTCATGTTTAGTGCATAATTGTAATATAAGACCTATTGTAAAACTACATGGAAAAGCAATAAATGAATTATGAATTATATATTTTTTGTTATTTGAGTACATTGTATGTAGTGGCTAATAAACTACACATTACACTCCAAATTTCATTTAATTACATCTTACAGGCTCGGCTGGGCAGTGTTCGGGAAGCTACAACACATCTTTTCGTCCAATATTCCGCAGTGTCTCAAGACGAGAGTCTTTGACAGACAGCTGCAAGCCATTCTTTAAAAAGCTGAATATTCTACCGCTACCCTGTATGTACATAAAAAAAGCATGCTTGTTTGTCAAAAAACATCCTGAACTTTTTAGAAGCAGGGCCGATGTATTTGTAGGTAAGCAGAGATCTCAATATAAGGATCTACTGTACCAGCCTCCTTGCCGCGCTGCGATCTATAGCAAGAACGCGTATAATATGTGCATTGTAGTCTATAACAATTTTCCAGCAGATATAAGACAAATGGATTATAATAAATTTGTAAAAGAAATCACTAATTGGTTAATGGAAAATTGTTTTTATAGCATTAAAGAATTTTTAGACTTAACTTCGGGTACTTTAGGTAGGTTTTAGAAATTGTTTTTCTTTTTTGTGTTGTTGAAATTAATACATTGACATTACTAAGCAATTGATTAAAAAAAAATATCAAATCATAGTGGTATTGTACGCATCACATAATTATTTTAGTCCTGTATGTATAACTTTTGCATGTCGTTCACAGACTGAATACTGTACTGCTGTACCTCAACACCCTGTACTATATTTATAAGTATTCTGGCAAATAAAATAATTCTATTCTATTCGCAGCAGAACCAAGGTAACCTATATAGCCCTCCGAATTGCTAAACTTATGTGGCAGTGGGTGGGGCCCAAAGTTATAATGTGTAGACCGACTTCCCAACAGTGACTTTAATGTGTTTATATTTTTACATTGGTGTTATACCTATTTATATAATAAAAAAGCTAATAGCTAACATTAAAAGTAAATAAGATGAATATTCTGCTACCTAATATTATAAAAATCACACAATTAAAACCAAAAACAAAAAAGTTTCAATTGAAACCGTAAATATGAAAGTGACTGACTTTCGTAATTTACTCATACATGTCATGACGAAACATACCTTGCGTTGAGCAGAGGACACGGGGCAGCTGCACTAGCTCGGGGCCGAGCACGAGCTCGTCCTTCACGACGTGGTCGGCGTACAGCCGCGCCGCCGCCGCCGCCTCGCTGACGCCGCGCGCGCCCTCGTCCTCCGACGACGATCGCTCGTCTTTTACGCAAACATTTGAACACGATGGATCGTCTTCTACACAAACATTCGAGAACGAGGACTCGTCTTCTACACACTCGCGCTCCAATAAGGGCTCATCCTTCACACTCACTCCTATTAAAGCCAGCGCTGCCTTCTCCATCATAAATTGGGTGTTACTTATTTTTACTAACAATTACACATAGACTTAGACTTAAATACTCTAAGCGATTACAGCAGTGCACTACCTACTATAAAATAAAATTTGGTTAGCCAATCATGAAGATTTATTACGTTTGCCCCACAGACAACTAAGAAGATACGAGTTTTTTTTTCCCTTTTTCAGTGGCTTTTTGCTTAAGTGCTTAGGCACCAGGCACCACAGACTAATAAGAGATACCACGCCAGGCACTTTGCCCACCATTTGCCCACAGATTGGCATAGACTAGACTTGATTTTGACAGCTGTATTGCGTTCCGATACTTAACCAATTCTTGTAAATGTATAATTCGTACTGGCATCACACTTGGGGTTGCGTGTTCGCGTTGCATCGTTGCCTCTCTTTCATTTGCCAAGGAAAAAGATGCAGCACGAATAGTTGGGCAAATACGGCCTTAAGTGCAAATAAGTGTGGTCCCACCATCACAAGGAGTAATACAAGATAAAAACTAGTGACACTTTGAGCTGTAAAATTCGCTAGACAATCTTTCAAAAAAAATGTATAGCCAAAAAATAACTATATAATTGCAGAATCTTCTCACAAAATTTTACGAGAGCCGGTTGAGAAATGCGACGTGTAGAGGAGAACAGCCGGACTTACGAAAGAATTTTGGCCCAAGCTGTAACGGAGAACTTCGCTTGTTCGTTCCGATATAAAAATATCAACTTCTCCTGTTCTTCTTCTGTTTAAATTAATTTTGACCACAAATTGTCTGCGTGTAACACAAAAGATCAAAACATTTACTTCTCTTTCGCTTTATCATACTTAGGGCCTACCGCGAAACTTAAACGAACTCCGTTGGTGTATTTCCATCTCTGTTGCACTTGCCAGTTCGAGCGACAGAGAGAGAGATACACGAATGAAGTTCGTTCGTGTATCTCCCTCTCTGCCGCACTTGCTAATTCGAGCAACAGAGACGGAGATACACGAACGAAGTTCGTTTCCGTTTCATAAAATCAATGTATTTCTGTAGCTGTTGGTTCTCCAAATATAAATAAATAAATAAGTAAAAAAATCTTAATAATAGCAAAATCCCATGTTTTATAATAATTTTTGAAGGAGTTATCGAAACCTTATTTTTTTTTGCATATTTTAATGTGATTGGGTCTTGCACATATAAGGCATTTTCTTATATTTTCTTCTTTCACAACACAATCACGCTTGCTATACCCAGCCCGGGGAACCTTGATTCCTAATGACAGCTGTCATCTCTGTACAATTTATAACCTTAAAACGTAAACGTACTGATATGACAGCTGTCTTAGTGATCTAGGTTCCCCGGGCCGGGTATAACATTTGAATATCATATACGGTAAAATGGTCCTACTTTGCCCCAAAATTGGCTCCACTTTTACAAATTGAATCGCAACTTTTATAAATCTGGAGTTATGATACTGGTAATGATTTTATCGGAGAAAAGTGCTCTGTACCTTTATATTAGCTTGAACTTTGTTGCAATTTAGCTGGGAGGGAACATACCTTTTTTTTGTTGGAGCATAGTTACCACCCCAGGAGCAAAGTAGGACCATTTTACGGTACCTATTTAATTACTATGGACGCACTACTTTTTCCAAATACACATCCTTGATCCTACTATATAGGGATATATCTAGCAGCCAAAAGCGCTAATAAAAGACATCTTCCTCTACAATGGAATTTATACCCTTTTAAATTGGAACAGAGTTGTATTTGTTTTGTCGCAATATTAATAATATCACATGTCATTACAGTGCATAAGATAATAATAATAATAGGACCTCAACCTCCTTTTAATGCTCTTGTGCATGGACCTAAGATACTCGGGACAGGCTATATGTGATGCCACAATGAGGGACGGAAAGGCTTCTATGCAGCTAAATTAAGAACTGGTCTTAAAATGGCTGATCGCTTACCATAAATAACCTACTTAATTTGGGTGGGTAGTGATTTATTGGTCACAACTTCATACTAAATCAGTTGTGGCAAACAGAAAAAAAGTGGAACTATGACAAGGACAACGAATGATATTTCCTTTTCTGTCACCCTTATCGAGATTTGCATGCTACCATCTCGCTCGGACGTGGTATTATTATTACCATATCCCGAGTATCTTAGGTCCATGTATATATGTATTTGTGATGTATGTATTTATACTTGTGATATATGTATTTATACTTGTCCTTTTATGTGTGTATTAATGCTGATTTTTATTTCTTTTCTTTTTCTTGTACCTTGTTGTACGGTCAAGGACTTTAATTGTTGTGCCATTTAGGTGTCAACTAATTTTGGTTTTCTATGAAGCTATGAAGTGTCCAGTATAAAGTGACTTCTAAATGGCTCAACAATTAAAGTCCGTGACTGAATTTGTCTGCCTCTGTTTATTTTCCTCTCATCTACTCAAATGTTAACTGGAAGTGATCATTTAAAGGAATAGGTTCGCGTTTGTACTATCGCCCACACAGTTAGCTGTTAGGTTCAATATAAATACAGGATGGGCAGTGAACTGTGTTGGCGTTTGTACAGTCACGGACTTTAATCGTTGAGCCATTTAGGTATCAACTAATTTAGGTTTTTAACCTTTTGAGAGCTAGACGGCTGTGGACGCGGACGAAAACTCGTGCCACTGAAGCCACGGACGGCCACAGCCGCGCGTGCGCTTTTTCGTTAATTTTATGTAATAAAAAGCTTTACAAGTAACTTGACCCATTTGAATAGTTCATGATACGTAGGTACATTAATTTTGACATGACAATATTTATCAGAAGTTTCATTTTATTCATATATTGTCTGGCTATTGTTTTTGTTCTGGCCTCAGTTGGGCACCGTTTTGTTTTGCACCCTCGCTGTCAAAAGGTTAAGTCAAAGTCAAAGTGATTTATTCTTCAATTTAGGCATATTACATGCACCTATGAATGTCGATAAACTAGCACCGGTTCGGAAAGAAAACCTCTGCCTCGAGAAGAACCGGCGTAAACAACTCGGCGAGGTGTCATTTTTCCAAAACAGTATACAATATATCATTTCAGTATCAGAGTATTATACAATTTTAAAATGACATTGCTACTGTCTAGTGCAGGATTTTATCGCTGCCAAATAACCTTATCCATGTAATCGTTTATCTTATAATATGTTTTTGAAATAAGTGTCCGTTTTACGACAGATTTGAATTTAGAGTCAGTAAGTTGGAAAGGCCGTAGCAGGATAAGGGAAGAAAAAATGCCCTTTAATATTATGAGTTGCTTTTTATTCCTGTAGTTACTTGCAGCTAACTATACAATTGTGCCAAGTTTGGTTGTAAAATTCTTAAGGGTTCCGTAGAAAAAAAATAAAAACCAAATTAATTAAATACGGTTTTTCTCTAAAACGAATTAAGTTAAATAAACCATTTTTTTACCATTTTGTTAAGCTTAATCTAATACATGTTCTAAGCAAAACCCAACTCTTTATCTTTAATACTTACGCAAAAAACAATTAGAGTGGTATCTCTTACAGAAGTAAAAAAAAAAAAAAACAAAATGTTGACTTACCTGTTTTTTGCGTAAGTATTAAAGATAAAGAGTTGGGTTTTGCTTAGAACATGTATTAGATTAAGCTTAACAAAATGGTAAAAAAATGGTTTATTTAACTTAATTCGTTTTAGAGAAAAACCGTATTTAATTAATTTGGTTTTTATTTTTTTTCTACGGAACCCTTAAGAATTTTACAACCAAACTTGGCACAATTTCACTATTAGATGTAAGTAACTGTAGAAAAAAGAACCAGCCCATTATCACAAAAGGGCACTTTTCCTTCCCTTATCCTGCTACGGCCTTTATTGTAGAATGTTATACAATTAATGTTAATAGTCAAGCTATGAATGTCCAGTGTCTCTAAATGGCTCAACGATTAAAGTGAGTGACTGTACATGCCGTTTCCTTATGTAAATTTAACTTTTATTATCGTATACAATAAAGAGTGCTACTACTACTACACGGCGCCGGTGAGGCCGCGTCGCCGCCGCGGCGGCGGCTTCACCTTCATGTGCACGTATTTGACGTGGGTAGACAGCGAGCCGGATTGTGTGAACGTCTTGTTGCAGATTTGACACTCGTATGGTTTCTCTCCTGTATGGACCTGGGACATACAATAAAGATGTATCAGAGGAATTAGGTAGACTAGTTATGAATTATGAATGTGCTTATGTTATTTGATTGGATTGAAATGTTAGGTGAGCCGACGACCGATGATCGTCGAATCAACATCCCACATTGTTGATTCGACGATCATCGTCCCGATAGTCGTTTCCAATAATCAGTGATCGAAATAGGCAGAGTATAAATACCTAAACTTGGACTTAGAACAGAGTCGTGGAGTGGAGACTCCCTTGGGATAAATTTTTTTGCCGGGACTTCCCGGAGTGACAAATATAGTAATATAAAAAATATACCACAATTTTTCAAATGTAATTTTGATAATAATAAATAATATTGACTCTGTATAGTTATAGTAGTATGATTGTGAATATGAATTAAAATAATGATAATAATAAATAATGCTGACCCTGTATAGTTTTGTACTTTTAGACTAAGTTGTGAGATTATTTGTATGTATGCATAGTATTGCATACTATAAAGAATGTTACAAAAAATAAATACTTATAAAAGATTCCGTTTATATTATTGGTTGTTTTATTTTGTGTTGAAGTGGAATGCATTGTTTTTTTTATACTATTTCAACCATATTAATTACTTAGTACATTTCCAGGATTATTTAGTCACGAAAAAATTTAGTCGTAAGGAAGTCTCCGCTTTTTTGTCTCTGTTCTACAATGTTTAGGTATTTATACTCTGCCTATTTCGATCACTGATAATAATAATATAAATCCTGAAGGACGGTACGGTCGACGTTTGTCGGGCATGCCGCCGTCCCGGGGAGTCACTCAGGCATATTATCTCCGGTTGTGGTCATCTTGCTAACGGCGAGTACTTGCACAGACATAACCTTGTAGCCAGAATTATTCACCAGCAACTTGCTCTGCTATACGGTCTTGTGGTCTCCGAAGTTCTTTACTATAAGTACACACCTGCACCAGTTCTCGAAAATGGTCGTGCGACGCTCTATTGGGATCGATCTGTCATCACGGACAGGACTATTCTTGCCAATAGGCCTGATATCGTGCTGACAGATCGATCGAAACGCCAGGCAGTGCTCGTCGACATCACCGTCCCCCATGACGAGAACCTCGTGAAGGCCGAGAAGGACAAAGCCAGCAAGTACCTAGACCTGGCTCACGAGGTAACCGCCATGTGGGATGTTGATTCGACGATCATCGTCCCGATAGTCGTTTCGGCGAACGGTTTAATAGCGAAGAGTCTGAACCGCCACCTTAAGAGACTCTCGCTAGATGGCTGGGTCAAGGGTCAGATACAGAAGGCGGTACTTCTGGACACTGCGCGGGTAGTCAGGAGGTTCCTCTCTCTGTCGCCCTGACCACCGGTAGTTTAGGCCCCGCCTCGCTGCCGGCGGCACCCTAGGTTAGGTTTATATAATGATTTTATGTTTTGTATGTATAGTTTTACATTTTACTTTTTATTATTGTAAAAACCTACCAACTAGGCTAAAGCGGTCGTCCGTCAATAAAAAAACAGCCCTTATTGTTTCCCATTCTGGTCAGAACGGCGTTTCAAAGAACGAGATAATTTCCAATTCACCCCCTTAAGCTATACATACAGGGTGCCATCGGAGACTTAATCAGACACCATTTTTTCGGACCTGGTAATTGATGGTCATTTCAACGTAGTAGGAGTTATATGAAACAAACGTTATTTTTTTGTTAATTTTGTCCTACATTAAATAGCTGATTCACTAAATCATGGTTACCCTATTTATTTAATCAAAACCTCTTTGGTTCTCATTCAGAATAGTTTATTATTAGCCGAGGCAAAATACGGTTTCGAAAAACATTAATTTATAATAGCGTTTTTAGGGTTCCGTAGCCAAAATGGCAAAAACGGAACCCTTATAGTTTCGTCATGTCCGTCTGTCCGTCTGTCCGTCTGTCCGTCTGTCCGTCTGTCCGTCTGTCCGTCTGTCCGTCTGTCCGTCTGTCCGTATGTCACAGGCATTTTACTCGAAAACTATAAGGTGTATTTGAGTAAAATTTTGAGGATAGGTGTATTTTGTTAGCCGCTACATAGTTTTGTAATTAAAATGACAAAAAAAAAATTTTTTAGGGGTGCACTCCATACATAAAACTAAAAGTCAAAATTTTTTTTTTCATTGTGACCCCCCGTGTGGTACATCAATCGATAGGTCTTTCAAAATAAATATAAGGTTTCTTGGCATTTTTTTTGATTAAGTGAATAGGGTCGGAGATAATCGCCCCGAAAGTCACTAAAATTCTGTCCCCCCCCCTCTAATTTTTGAACGGTATATTTTAAAAATATGGAAAAATTCATGGACATAGGGCTTATTAATTTCATTCACCGAAAATTGTTTTGAACAAGATCGGTTCAGAGGTTTTCGAGATATTGCTGAAAAACTGCCTTCCTCAAAGAAAAGGACGTAAGTGCCGTAAAATTACTGTGACGATACGACCTTTTTAATAGGCACGGAACCCTTCGTTTTGCGTGGTCCGACACGCACTTGGCCGGTTTTTTTTTGTTTATTTCATTCTAAAACATTATTCTAAGATGCTTTATTCAAGAATCCAACAAACTTTCCACCCGGAAGTAATTATATAGATTTAAATTAAACATAAAGACAATGATCTTTTTTATTTTATTTATATTGAATATTTTAAAGCAAATGTAGATGAACCTAAATAAAGATAAAAAAAATATTAATATTTATCCGGACTTTTTAGGAGCTAATTAAATATTGATTTTTTTGATGTCTGATTTTTTGTTGGATTTTGCCTCTAGGTAACAATTTAATTGATAATATATCCGTTACATTAAAAAAAATAGCTATTATAAATTATTTCCAAATATGTCATTTTTTCCATACAAGTTGTCAGTTCATTGCCTGGACTATATTATGACAATTATAAAACTTAATTTAGAATGACACTTGTCACTGTAAGTCAGTCTTGGTGATGGTGAAGTGCACACTTACCTACTGTGATACAAGTTTATCTTTGTATCTCTTTCTTGGTTATAGGGTGACCACGCTGTTTAGAGGACATAATTAATAATGCAACTAACCACCTCCATTCCAGTGTTATTGCAATCTCAATGCTTAGTTAAGTCTTGTCACTTCTGATTACGTCTCCGATAGCACCCTGTATATCTACATGGACAAGGGCAAGCGAATGGTATGCCAACGATAGCTTACCACTTTGTGTTTGTAGACGGAGCTCTTGTCGAGGAAGGTCTTGGGACACTGCGCGCACTGGTACTTCTTTATCCCAGTGTGCACCCGCTCCTTGTGACCCTGAACACGTAGCATGGTCAAGGTCAAGGTCAACAAGTAGTAGTCAATTGGCATGATGACTAAAAAAAATTCCAGATGCCATTCGGACCAGTTTTTGGAGAGGAACAAATGTTTGTATGGGGGCAACTACAATAAAAGAACATAAATACCCAAAAAATTGAGTTAAAGACGGACCTCGCTGGCCGCACCCGAAACGCTTCATACTGATTGACTCAAAAGTATGACGTCACACTTGGGGTATTTGAACTAATCATTGACGGGGAAATCAAATAAATTGCTGTTTAGGTCGCGAAATACCGCGTTCAGAAGCCGTAGCATGGTTGGCCTTATCACGCGACAAGTGACAAGATAAGAGCGTCGTCTCGTTCTATCGAACGGTGTCAGCCAGTGACGCACGCTCTATCCTATCACCTATCGCGTGACAAGGCCAGCCATGCTACGGCTCCAGGTCCATAGTTGTTATACAATATTGTTTCTATAAACGCGTAAGGATTCTATTGGTAGCTTTAAATTTACACTTGGTTAACTTTAAAACTGATTTCAGTTGTAGATTTTAAACCGGTTTCAATTACCTATGAATTGTTGCAAATAATAAGGTATAAGTCTACGAATTGATAAAATAAATTACATATTTAAGGAGTTCATTCCTCTATAATTTAATTTAAGTAAAAGTAGTCATACAATCTACACGGGGACTTTCGTTATGGCATGTTATGGAGATCTCAATCGCAGCTACTCCATTCAAAATCTATGGCACTACCATAGGCAGGTGGACGATTTCCTTAGCGGAATTTATTGATATTCGGTCGCGGAATTCAGCCTGTATGTGTGTAGGTATATGCGTGTACCTTGGCTTGTGCGGCGGTGAGGAAGCTCTTCGGGCACTGCGGACACGGGAATGGCCGCTCCCCCGTGTGACGCAGCTGATGCGTCTTCAGGTTCGCGAAGCTCTAACGCAAATAGCATTTAAATAGTTTTTAATTTTTAACTTGAATTCAATTTTCTTATTAATTTTTATCTGTAAATATAATGTAAGGTAGTAACCAAAATTTCAAATGGCAGCCTAAAAATGAAGAAAAACAAAGTCGACGAACTATGTAATGAGGGGTATCGTTGAATAAGTATTTCAAAATAATCATACCTCGAACAAATCATGCGGATGACGTCAAACCAGTCATAGGATGATTTCAAAAAGTATTTTCATAAACAATTACTACTTATCAATTATCAACCTGTTTAATAAAACGATATCGCCACTTGACATGAGCAGAGTAGGTACGAATACCCGTCTGATGATGAAATTGATTTACCCTGTACACAAGAGTATCTTGTGAAGCTACCGGAGGGTCAGAGTCAACTGAGGAGTACCGACAGTACACCTGACATTTTCATATCCGTGGGAACGCAAACTGAAGAACATGTGAGAGATATATCTACACAAACCGAGCAATCGAGTAGTGCGATTGTCATTGATACAGCGAAATTGTTAGCCAAATTTTTTTTTCCCGGTCAAGCAAGTGAGGAAGAAAAATTTATTAAAGCTTATTTTAAGTGTGTGACCGCAATTATAGACTTGTTAGAGAAATAGTTGTGTACATAATGTCATTAATTTTTTTTTAGTAACGTATTGACTTTTATTATCAATTATCGTACTTACGTAAACAAATCTCGCAACATTTATTTTATTCACTAAGTACATCATCCTATCATTCAGATAATTCTGTATAGATTTCTTGAAATTATACGCGGTTAATCTGTTACTTCGTGCAATATGTCATACGGATGTTGCAATACAGACATCATCCTGTGTGCAAAATTAGGTACGTCATTTTTACGTCATCCGCATGATTTGTTCGAGGTATGATTTTATTAGGTTTAATTAATATTTTTTTCGTTAAAATAACCGTTTAGGATTTACAACGATTTAAAGTTGGCTTAACAACAATTTTCGCTTAAATATCCAAATTATAAGAACTACAAAATGTAAATTAAAATAATAATTCTAATTAAAATAAAATTAAAAAGTTAATGTAAAAGAAACGATGTGTTACCGTGTACCCTTTCCCGCACGTCTCGCACATGTACTCGTCCAGCGGCGCGCGGCGCGCCGCGCTGTACTTGTAGATGAGCTTGTAGCGCGGCTTGATCCGCAGGTGCACTCGGTCGATGTGGGTGCTCAGTGAGGACTTAGTCGCGAACGGCTGGTTACACTGCAATTATTAACCACGTGTATTTCACTTACATTGTACTAAGGGTCAACGCCTCTCAATAGTAGTGCTGTTGTCGCATCGGACGTCTGTACGGATTTTTTCACTGCTTATAGCCATATATCGACTGTGGCTATACTCACATCGTCACATTTGTAATGCGTGTCGTTGTGCGTAGCCCGGTGCGTCGCGAGCCGCGTCTCGTCCGGGAAAGTCTCACCGCACACACTGCACGCCCTATAACGACACTACATGTATCATCTGAGACCGTTAACAAACCGTTATGGGTGACAAAGTATTATAATCGGTAAAACGTGTTTCATGCGAATTAACCGGTTTCAGATTTCGGTTAGTCGCGATTGGAGTCAGTATAAAAACACCGTCTGGTAAAATAAAAACCGGTTACTCAATAGACTATGACATAACCGGTTAATTATTTAAATAAAATTCAATCTCGTTTTCATCATTTGTATTCCTAAAATAGCACCATTTTTTCGTCAGTAGAATAATTTATCAGTCACAAAGTTCGATTGGATGTCTCTAATAAACGCCTGGAAGAATAGTTACCCTTTCTTTTAGTTAAATTTTTTGAAGTTAAAATTTTACAAGCCTCAACAGGCAACACAGTTCAAATGGCCAGTCGTTATTGGTCAAGTGCCGTTTCACTGCCGCGAAGACACAGACAATGTGTCAATTGTATTGTATATCTACTCCCTTTATCTCTGTGTGTCTTTTGTGTAGTGAATAAATAACTTCTTTTCTTTCTTTTTGTTTTTAAGTGCCTGTGTATATCTGTTTAGACTTGTAAAATTGTAACTTATAGTTTCGTCATCGATTTTCGGGTGAAAATTAAATTGCTTGTATTCGATTTGAGTTCAAACGGAACGGGGTACGCGCATCCATAGCAACGGGGGGAGACAACCTGCGCAAATGACGCCGTATTGGTCCTACTTTGGTGCCTGACAGTATGGATACTGACTTGAGAGAAGGATCGCAGATGTTGCCGGGGGTCGTGTCGGTGTGTCGCGCCACGGCGTCCAGACTGGAGAACTGCACGAGACACGTGCCGCATTTGAGCTCGGGCACCGCGGGCTGAACAAGGCGTTCACATTAACAACGGACACGAGTGAAAAGCGACTCACGAGACGTGTTTGACACAATCAACTATAATTATTCTATTAAATTTCAAATTGTTCATTGCATACATCACATTACAATATAATTATTAGGTGGAACAATTAATAGCTAGGTATCCATGTGACGCCCTCATACATACTTAAAACTAACATGCTTAGAATCATTTAAATTCATCTTTTAAAGTAAGGGAGAGTGCTATCAAAATATTACTCAATGCATTTATCGTTAAAATACTCATTTAAGTTGTAATATTTTAGCATTTGTTAAAATTAAGAATTTTTTTATAGATAATTTTTGTATATTTTTAATGGAATTCGGTAGGTGGTGATATATTTTAATAACCATATTACATCAGTATAAGTCACAAGCAACAAGATTAGACTGCCACATACCTTGTTGTGCTTCCTCGTCTTGTGCTGCTGGAGCCCTAGGGCTCCGGTGAAGGTCTCCCCGCACACGTCACAGGCACCGCCCGACGCATTTTCACCCGGATGTTGTATACGCATGTGTGTGTAGCGGGTCGACGATTTCCTGGACAAAAAATTTCTGCACTTATCGATATCTATACTAATATTCATCATCATCATCATATCAGCCCAAAGTCATCCACTGCTGGACATAGGCCTCCCCCAAAGAGTGCCACAATGACCGGTTCTGCGCCACCCGCATCCAGCGGACTCCAGCGACCTTTACCAGGTCATCAGTCCACCTTGTGGGGGGGCCTACCCACGCTGCGCCTTCCGGTACGTGGTCGCCACTCAAGAACCTTTCCGCCCCAACGGCCATCGGTTCTACGTGCAATGTGCCCCGCCTACTGCCACTTAAGTTTAGCGATTCGGAGGGCTTTATCGGTTACCTTGGTTCTGCTGCGGATAGCCTCATTTGTGATGCGATCACGCAGAGATACTCCCAGCATAGCCCTCTCCATTGCCCTTTGGGGGACTTTGAGCCTTCTTACGAGGCCCATAGTAAGCGACCACGTTTCCGTGCTATACGTCATCATTGGCAACACACACTGGTCAAAGACTCTCGTCTTGAGACACTGCGGAATATTGGACGAAAAGATGTGCCGGAGCTTCCCGAATGCTGCCCAGCCGAGTCGGATTCGACGATTGACCTCTTTCTCGAAGTTGGACCTACCTAACTGGACAGTCTGTCCTAGGTATATATACTCGTCTACAGCTTCGAGCGTAGTGTCCGATTGAAATGGGAGTTGGTACTACATGGACGTTTGACATGACCTTCGTCTTATCCATGTTCATCCTTAGACCAGTTTATCCCGCGGGTTTGCCTGCGTAATTTGCAATACGCGGGCAAAGCTCACTGGAACATTATAAAGTTATTCAATCAAAGATTATAATTCAACATAAATCTAGATTGCTTACTTGAAAGTTCTGCCACAATATTTGCACTCGAACGTCCTCCCCGCGTGGAACGCAGAATGCAACATCGCGGCACTCCTAAAATGTACAGAACCTGTCATACACATTTTCACAAGGTTCATTTTTACGGAATTTTTAACGTACCTAAAAATAGTGTTAGTGTTTAAAACGCGAATATGTTTACATTTCAAATTCAGAGCAACGGCGCTTAACTTAAGAACGTGGGGCGCCTATGGCGTCCGTCGATATGTGCGCGCATTTGTTACCGCGCGAGGAAAAGCTGCTCTATATCCTTATCGGTTTTCTAAAGCGATAGGAAAATGAGAGAGAACCTTCAGTGTCTCTATATGGACGATAGTGCTCCTATCGGGGCTGATAGCCCGAACGGGACGCCAACGGCAACAATGAGCATAGCGATTCTAGCAAGATCGCCATGTAGCGTGGTAGTAAATGACGCGACCGATTCGCGAGTGGATTGGTCCTTTCTATAGCACGCGATGACTCGGTACATCTAGCAAGTCTGCTGTCTTGGTGCCGTATCGTCGCGCTCGACTCTGCGACTATCTCACTCGCACTCACAGGGTAGATTTTCTCGCGTCGTGTCGTGCCTGCAGTTGAGCTAGTAACTTAAACATATACTAGTACTCACCGCCTGCGTATGACCTGCTCGCACACCTTGCAGACGTACTTGTGTGCGTGGCTCTCTACCGCGTGCTGCCGCAGGTGCGTCGGGAACTTGTAACGCGAGTAGCACAGATGGCATTCGTTGGCGCCCGTGCTCTGGACACAACACACGTTAATTTGTAAAACCAATTCAAAAATAAAAATATGCAAATAGTGAATAGATTAAAAAACTATATAATTAAGGCCCCTGCTCACAAAATTTCACGAGAATCGGTTGAGAAGTGCGACCTGTAGAGCAGAACCGGGACATCCGGACACGGACAAATTTTGGCCCAAGCTGAATATAGAATTTCGTTCGCTTCGCTCGCCCGTACGAAAATGGTCCATTTCATATAACTACAAGTAATTTTTTTACAAGCCTACACAGTCCTGTGTACAGGTCAAATGGCCAGTCGTTAACGGCCAAGCGCCTGTATATTGCCTGTAACACTTGTAAAATTGTAACTTGTCGGTTCGTAAAACGAGCCACAGGTAAATCCACCATGTCCTACAAACTAGGGCCAATTTGAAGCTCCTGGCCTTATGACCTGTGTTGCCAGATTAGACTTGAGAAATTGTAGCTTGCAGCAATAAAAATGGGGCCCTGTGGCTCGTTACAGTTTACAAGTACTGGCAACGCTGAGGCGTTTGACCAATAACGACTGGACATTTGACTTGTGTTTGAATACGTGAGTAAAATACAAATAAATTTAATGTCAGTACATTAACCGGTTAACTGTAGAGGTTTCTGTTAACCGGTTTGTAATTCTTATAAAAAGAGCTAAATGTTGACAATCCCTGATAAATCTCATCTCTTTCAAGCATTGTGGGTTCATTCGAGCAGAGAATATAGACACAGATGATTAAATGTGAAAGACTTAACTCAGACTCTTATTGTCGGCAATGTGCGTGCGAGTACCCGGAAGTTGCCTGGAGTTGCAAGAGCGCCCATACGCCGTTACGCCTTAGCCTATGGACCCTGGCTACTCCAGGCAACTCCAGGGTACCCACCTGATGGTGAGCGATTACCAACGCCGTACGCTTGTTTGTACGTATGTAAAATATTTAATCAAATCAAATCGTCACGTCAAATACTCTGTAGCAGTCAAAGTGGCCAAATAGTTCGGTACACCATACTAAATATATGGTGTACCGAACTACATATTTGACTACCTTTGTTGCTACAAAGTATTTGACGCTGAGTGTACATAGAACAGAACACAATAACAGAACAGATATTACAAGAACAGTATCATAATAAATAATATGTAGATGTCTCTGATATTTGTGGTGCAATAATAGTACATTGTTGTAGAGGCTAGAAAGTAAGCAATAGATAGAATTACATCGAGGGCCCAGGCTTAACTATATTTTACATCATATTACAACAGATGTTAAAAAGGGGCTAGACTCAGCATAATGTTGCAGTGAGTAGGTATAGGTATACCTACACCGCAACGCTGGTTTTCAGTTAGACCCTTTCATATAGCTTTAATCATAGTATTATTATATCGGAACGTAGTAAAAATGCATTTGCGTGCGTGCGTGCGTGCGTGCGCGCGCGTGTGTGTGTGTGTGTGTGTGTGTGTGTGTGTGTGTGTGTGTGTGTGTGTGTGTGTGTGCGTGCGTGCGTGCGTGTGTGGTGTGTGTGTGAAA
Source organism: Epinotia nisella (assembly GCA_932294315.1). NCBI lineage: Eukaryota > Metazoa > Arthropoda > Insecta > Lepidoptera > Tortricidae > Epinotia > Epinotia nisella. The sequence continues at coordinate 8,014,857 of OW028698.1, read as the reverse complement.
CTCACCGGATCATGGATCTTGTTGTGATTCTCGAAGGTGATCATAGACAGGAAGCCTTTACAGCACTTCTCGCACCGCACCTGCGCGTGTCTATAGTTATCCGACTCCCTCCGCCCCTCCATCTCTCTCCTCTGCTCCTCTTCATTTAACTTAATCACTCTAATATTGTACTTATTCTCAAACTTTTCATAATCTTCTTCGGTACTGAAAAACCATTTGAAACCCTTCTTTTCTTTTTTCCTAACCTCCTTTACTTTTTTCGTTTTAACTTTCTTCTCAGTTTTCCTTTTGCGCAGTGTCATTCGATTTGCTATGTCAATATCTGTGGCTATCACTTGTGGGAACTTTACGTCATTGACGTATATTTCTGGTTCACATAGCACGGAGGTCATATGGGAGTCATCGTTATCACTGTCAATGTTATTGTCAGTGTCTAGTTTAGTGAAGTCAGTGTCGAGTGGAGTGTCAGTGTTAGTGTCAGTGTCGGGTTTAGTGTCACTGTCAGTGGTGTCATCTATTTTGTTTATGGAGAGGTGAAGGCATAACTTGTTGGCTATTCTGTCTATAGTTCTGATGAAGTCTGTTGTGATCTGAAACAAATAATTATCTGTTAGGCTCACAAATCAAATTGCATGTATAGTTTTCTTGCTGAGCAATAATAAGTACTTGTGTTGCATTAAACAGTCTGTAAGTCTGAATATTAAATGTCATTTGTTGTTCACTATTTTACCTCGTGATCCTCATTATCTGTGTTCTGATCCTGACTAGTCTCCTGTTGACTACTGATCAGAACTGACCTGTCTAATGTTCATTACTGACCTGTTTCCTGATCCTAATTGACCTGTGCACTGATCATGACTGATCTTGATAATGACACTGACTCACACTGACAACCTGTACACTAGTATATGTATCTGACCTGTGCACTGATCATACCTGGCCTATGCAATGATCATAACTGACCTGTCTCCTGATTATCATGATCTGTGTCGTCATCATTAGACCATTACTGACCTATGTACTGATACTGATCACTACACTACTAACATGTACACTGATCAATACTGGCCGTGTGCGAGTTCTGACGGAGCAGATGCTCGGCGCGCCGACAGCGCCTTCGCAGCTCATCGCTCTTGAGAGGAGCGCGCCGCACGCACCGCATATGTGACGCAATAGGCCGTCCCACACTGACAACTGTACTGATCACAACTGACCTGTTCCTAATCATAACTAACCTGTTTGTGATCATTACTGACCCTTGATTGATCATTATTCACCCGTCTCCTGATCCTTACTGCCTCGTGTCCTGATCATAACTGACCTGTGCACTTATCACTATTGAATGTCTCCTGATCACAAATGACCTGTGCTGATCATTATCGACCTGCCTGTCTACTGATAACATCTGACCTGTGCTGATCATTACTGACCGTGTGCGAGTACTGTCGAAGCAGATGCTCGGCGCGGAGGCAGCGCCTGCGCAGCTCATCGCTCTTGAGGAGGAGAGCGCCGCACGCAGCGCACACGTGCCGCGGCAGGCCGTCCCACACTGACAACTGTACACAAGTACCTCTAGTAACTGACAATTTCTCAATGCATTATTATTGTTTGTTAAGGCTGGTTTCCACTTTCATTAGTGCGAGTGCAGGTGATTACTTGGCTGTGTAGTACTGTGAATAGAAGCGTGTTCTATTTTTTTGCGAGTGGACTGCGAGTAGCCACGGCCCGCGCGCCCTCCCTTCCCCCTCACTCGCAACGTGCCGGCACTCGCACTAATCACCTGCACTCGCAGTGAATTGAGACACTACTCGCACTACACACCTACACTCGCACTAATCACTTGCACTCGCACTAATCAAAGTGTAAACCAGCCTTTATGGGCCTTAGTGTGCGCTTCGACCAGCAAGTGATCTATTGTAGCAGCCCTTTGAGTACACTGTTAAGGTCCAATGCTTCCAGAAAATTCAAGATTCTTCAGGCAGGTAGTAATATGTTATACCTCTTCTGGGTGCACGATTTTCTCAATGTAACTTGAGATGTTAGCGCTGTTACAAGAAGAAGGCAGGTTGCACTAACTTACGATTACTAACCAATCATTAAGTAAAAATCACGCTATTTAAGGCTTTTAGCCAGTCCTTCTACTCGAGCAGCCTGTGGGTGAAATATACCAAAAGAGCCTATAATGCCCTGCGCGTGCAATATAACAATGCATTCAGAGTGCTGATGGGACTACCCCGATGGTGTAGCGCCTCGCGTATGTTCGCCGAGGCTAGCACGGACGGTTTTATACGCAAGAAAATCGCCTCGATGCTGAGCCGGTTAAGAGAAAGTTCCAACAGCATTCTGAGTGTCATTGCCGACAGGTACGACTGTCCAATGTTGGCGCAAGGGATCGTGCAAATTAAGGCGGTCGCAAAATTTAGATATAAGTAGGCCATACTAACATACCTAGGTTAAGATATACTAACAATATATGGATGTAAAAACAAAAAAATGTCCGAAATAAAGTTTTTATTATTATTATATTATTATTAAATATGAAGCCAGCAGCTGTCATTCCCTAGAAACTTGACAAACTTTCCATACATTCAGATTTTAACGAACACTGTTTACTATACACACAGACGGTTTGGTGAAACCCAAGCATACTCTTCAATCAAAGTAGATGTCGCTACATGCCTCCCTAAGGCCTTTTAAGAGAGAAATGATTGAAAGAATAGTTATCAAAGTAATTAGTTCATAAAGCTTAGTTGGTACTTGGCCTCATATATCAGAATGTTGCAAGTTCGGATCTTGATTGGAGTAGCAATTTGTTTGCTTTAATCAGAAATAATTTAATCATAATTTTTGTTAGCAGATGTTACCTACTCATGATACAGAAACTGATCTGTCCTGCTCATTAGCTCCTGCTGAATACTATATCGAAGGAGATTCAAGGAAATGAAACAACAAAAACAAAACATAAAATGAGACTTAACTAATTTATAGTGTGCAAAGGAATGTAAGTAGTTCCTCTCCATCTTTGACAGCAATTCATTCCTAATACCTACTCTTTTTGATTCCTAACCGAGTCAAGCCTACCAAATTGTGGTAGAATACTGAGAAACAACTTTGCATACAGTGTAATGATCTGAGAACTTCACATTAGATTTTCATACAAAACACTATGAAATAACATCAGTCTGCAATGTCATGTGAACAGTGAGAGTATGTTTGTGACACATAATATCACCCAAAGGTTGTCTGGAAGAGAGAGAGAGAGGGAGAAGAGAAATCGAGTGTAAATTTAATTTACTTTCGATTTTATATAAAAAACTCCCGTGAGAATCAGACATATTAAAATATAACATGTTGAATGATATTCGACATTCAATATTTACGTTTTCATCATATTTTAATATATTTGTGATTTCTATTATTTACTTAATTGGTGAGCAACATTTTAATTGTATTTTATTGTATCACCCAGGTCCCTTGGATGATGCTATATCCAGATTCACATATCAGTCTATATTGCTGAAGGTTGTATCCGTCTTCACCCTTTTCGGTGACATCTGTCACCAACTGCTACCGACCAGTACACAGCTTTTGGCAACTTGGTTGTGACTGTGAGGCCTGTCAGCGCAGCAACACTACCAACTACACCTGGTAGTCTGGTTCTATGCGGGCTATAGGGTTCTACACGGCCATAGTATCTAAAAACTCTTTGGTAGTTTGTTCAAAGTTCGGATCCCAGGTTGCTTAAGTAGGTATACAGACTCTACGGGAGCTTAATACGTACCGTAATATTCATAGTATCGCAAAACACGTCGTCTAATCTGTTCTCATATATACCAAACAGTTTGATATCCGTCGCTAAACAAATACGACACGCTAGGAGCTCTTCCGAGTCCAATTCAAGCTTTATTGATTCCATACTGCCTACGAAACTGAACTCTTTTATTTTTATTTTAAGAAACTCATGTTATTAAAATCAATGTCTAAAGACATTTTGGGAATGCAAAAATGTACCGATTTACATTACGATATTATACGATAGGCGATAGTCACGTCATTCGTGATAAAGTTTTGATAGAATATTTTCAACTTTAACTATGATGTGATAAGGCTTTATTTTAATCTAATTCATGTTATAAAAGTATTTAGTAAAGTAAGGAAAAAAGTGTCTGCTAACATAGATGTCATATTGACGTTCCGCCCAAGCACCCGCCCACCACCCCCCAAATGTTGCCAGCTCATAATAAAGTATTCTATAAAGTCATGAACCTAGGATACTATGGACAGGCTATACGTGATGCCACAATGAGGGACAGCAACAAAGTAGATGATACCCGTGGGGTGGCCATGTAACTAAAAATTACCCCATCGCGTCCATATGTTTATTTTAAATAATGCACTTTTATTGTAAGTAGTTTTTACTGAAGCTTTACACATTCATTGCCTAGCAGGCGCTGTTCGCAGGCACTAGTAATATTCAGTTTAATAACATGAAATATGATTCTAGCATAAATTTCTCTATGATTCTAGTAACAAAACATGTAGGTAATTAATAGTCCTTGTGCGAGCGGCTTATCTATGTCTTATCAGCACCACAAACTGTACAGAGTGATCAGCACAGTTATCACGCCCGCGACGGCCCGCGAGCTGTGTTGCGGCAAGGTAGACTGTCCGTATCTTACCTTTCTAAGCGTCCTTACTAGAAAGAGACGGACAGTCTACCTCGCCGCGACACAGCTCGCGGGTCGTCCTGATCTACTTAATTAATTATTATAAAGCCTGAATCACACTGGCGTAGCCTACGGTGGCGGTCCATAGTAAACTTGACAGATAGTGTCAAATTTACTATTGACCGCCACCGCAGGCCGCGCCTGTCTGTGAGAGGCTTTATTTAAGTCTCTCACAGACTGGCGCGGCCTGGCCGCGGCGGTCAGTGGTAAACTTGTCATTAGGCTTAAGGCGGATAAAGTAATGATACTAAGGACCGAAATGAGACACAACCATATTAAAAAACATTTATTTATATAAGGTTATCTCTATTTAGGTTAGGTAGGGGTCGCTTACTGGCCTTTGAAATTGAATAATATTAATTTTGTATACATATTTCTCAATCCAAATACTCCGCGTACGCACATCCTCATTTAGTGGAAACCTAGAAAATAAAACATATTATTTTACATTCAATTTTCAAAGCATAGGGCTTATAGAAAATTATGAATCATTCTATACCGTCGATCATCTTTACTTATCTATATCTATCTGTCTTACTAGCTGTCCACGCGTCTCCACCCGCGTATTAGAAAGAACCCGAGCGGAGGCGCAGATGCAGGATTTTTTGTTATGGGATGAATAGTTCCGGAGATTACTCGCTACATAAAAGCTTTGCCTCTTTTTATGAGTATAGAATAAATATAAGTATATAAAAATAGATCCCACCCATTTTATACGAATGTTATGTAATAACAAGTACGAGAATTTTGTTAAAGTATAAATTACCCGAGAAATGGGGTATTTTTAAGTTGTATTGGCTGATATCCCTAAAATGATTGCAAAGAAGCTAAATCGAGAATACATTCTTATACCTGTCGCAGCTTACCATAAACAACCTACGTAATTTGGGCGGATTATTTGTCAACGAATATTTTCTTGAACAATGTAAACAATGATGTTATTTCTATTATAATCGTCTAATTTAACAAGATTTTGAGCGTAAAGTAATTTTACGATGCCATTTTTACGTATTGCGTATAAAGAAAATTGAAAAATGTTCTACTTACGTGTGAAAGGTTATATTTTCATCAGAGTGTTCCGACCGGCTTTTACAGCCGAGAACACAGCAATATACCACTTTTTTTGGCACAGTCGGAACACAGGCACCTTATTGTGAGTAAAATAACTTTAATCGCGTCGATTTAAGTCACATTAGCATTTAATAATTTAGATTATTCTAGCGAGTATGCAGCCACACGCGCGGTTTGTTGGGCACAACCGTTGTGCCCAACAGAAAAAAAGTGGAACTATGACAAGGACAACGAATGATATATCTCTTTCTGTCACACTTATTGCGTTTCGTATAGCACCGTCGCGCTCGCTCGTGGTATTATTATTACCATAGCCTGTCCATAGTATCCTAGGTTCATGTATAAAGTAGTATACTTTATTCTCATAATAAAGTAGTATATGAATACACGGTTTTTTCATTATATTATTATAGCCTTTTATTCGGACACAAAATATATCATATGTGTTCAGTTATGGAGCTTAATCATAGATTAGGCTCTTCTTCCGTTTCTGCGTGTCCGTTTGCCAAGCGGCAAAGGCCTCCTCCAATCTGGCCTCTCTGTGGCCACCCTGCCTCATGTCTTTCCCGCTGCGAGGGGCTACCGCGAAACGAAAACGATAACTTCGTTTGTGTATCTCCCTCTCTGTCGCACTTGCTTCGTCGAGCGTCAGAGAGGGAGATACACGAACGAAATTCGTTTTCGTTTCGCGGTAGCCCCTGTCATGTCGTCGTCTCATCGTTTTAGTGGCATTCCTCGCTTCCTTTTCCCATCTCTTGGGTAGCTAGTTCCACGTGAGTTGAGGTCACGCACCAATGACCAAAGTTTTCCTATGTCCATGTACCGCACACAATAACACTGTCATGTAATGACAGCGGGATTTTGAAATTAGTATTCTTATATTATACCGATAGCAAGTTCAACAGCAAAAAAAATTGTAAGATAAGAGACCAATGTCACCCTGTATACTGTTGGAGAGACGCGAAAATACTATATATCGGAGGACTTTATGAAGTGCTTCAATTTGCCGAGGTTTTTACTAAATAGCAACATTGCTCAGCAGAATACTTTTTTTTTACAGTGTCGTTTTTTTTCTGGAAAAAACTACCTATAAATATCTCCCACAAAAATAGTAGGCAACCCCATATAGTTGGTAAGTAAATAAGAGTCTGTGGTAATGTAATAGCATTTATTTCATCTCATAATCAGTAACGGGCTAGCACCGACTTACGCACTGTACATTCATATACATTTATACATTTGCACACATTTACAATTACTTCCAAGCTGACCAGCTTACTCAATCACTGGGTACAAAGGTATACCCTGGAGGGTCGGCAACGCGCATGTAACACCCCTGGAGTTACAAGCGTCCATAGGCTAACTTACTATCAGGGCCGAACGCTTGTCAAAGGGTTAACACCGACGTGGTATATTCAGAAATGCAACCGACATGCTGTAATGCTATATATCTAGCAGTCATGTAGTGGGCCGTATGTACATAATTAGTTACCTCGACGTTTCGAACGTGATGCACCGCAATTACAGTCCATGGCTACGGGTGCCCATTTAAGGTAAAATCAGACGATTAATTTCTTGTTTATTTTCATAGATAGATCTGATAGACTCTTGTTCTCAATATTCCACTTACGCCCCTCGTTAAACAATGTACTATTATTGTCTACATCCCTATTCATTCAGTGAAACAATCCAACAATGTTGGATTTGATTACCATTGAAGTGAATCGCCCGACTTTTACCGTCAATCATGTTTTGCCTGTTTTTTGGGAGTATGAAAAATGTGAACAGTGTTGTCAAGTGCAAAAATATGGTTGCATACAACTTACTCATAAATATGTCCCATCTCTCACAAGAGCACGGCTGCCCGCAACCAAAGGAATTCAAGGTGCTCCCGCTGAGCTGCATCATCCGCTTTGTGGAAATGATGGAGCGAGCTTGGGAGTAGCTATAAAGGGGAGGGCAAATGCACAAAAGATCCCACTGGGTCGAAGTGTATCCGAAAGGGCCCTCAACTAGATAAGATAAGGTTTCGGTACACATTTATGAGATGATTAAATCCATACATATTTTTGGACATGACCGTACTATCCCCGATGGTTTCTAACATACTGTATTTATTTTATTTTGTCCCCAGCAATTGAGTAAGTCGTGTAATAATTATTATGAAACTAAAGCTCATAGCCACGGCAATACGCGATACTTATTATATATCTCACACATAACACACACAACCACAAAATCGTTAGAAACATTACTAGTCCCACTATTATGTAACATGTTTTTCACTCCTCATGCTCGAAAAGTGTGTCATATTAGGCTTAGCAAGCGGGGCTAAAGTGGCACATGTAGCCCCTAGGGAAAATATGTATAAATATTTATGATTTCTAAAACATTTAATTTGACCAATCAAAACTCTTCGCTGTATTAAATCCACCAATCACCACTGTTTAAAAAACATTTGTATTTGCTATCAACTAACCAGATTACAGCGAATTTAAAAAACAACCAATCAGAAATTAATTTCAAATACCAGGTGTTTTTTAGTCCCTAACTCACAATAATTATTAAAAGGGTCGTTCTTCTTTTCGACCGACAATAGCCTGTCCTTCGTCTTATTACGGCATCTCATTTGAGTAATGATGTTTACGGTTTTATAATGTTCGAATGAACGTCCATATTATTTTATTAATTAGTGATATCTAATATTTCACTTTCTCTAACTAGCATTTTTTTTAAATGTTTTTTTTTTCGTAGAATGCCGTGACAGAGTGGTAAACCAAAATGTTGTCCCCACTGAAAGAGTCCACTTTGTCACATGTTTTTTTTTAGAAACCAACCGTAAATAAATATTTATATTGGCCAGAAAGGAAACTTTAATTAGTTCTAATGAAGAACCCTATGCATTTTTTTTTTAATCGCACTTCAAAACCACAATTTTCGATAGTTCAAAAACCAAAAAAACAGAAAAACCTCAGTTCATTGTCGGTAAAAAAGAAGAACGACCCAAAACAAAAACGCCTCTGGCCGTCAACGACGCGCCTGTAGACGGTCAGCCGGCCAATACACGGTAATTAAATACTGATGATCCACCATAGGTGTCTCTTTCTATAACTGCAATGAGAAAGAGACAGCGCGTGGATCGAGTGATAATACTTCACCGTGTATTGGACGCCTCAGAGAAGTTTATTCGTGGTGTCAATATTTTGTACCTGTGCCAAAGCAGTTTATTAAAAAAAGTATGCCGCCAAATCGAATAATCTTTGCGCCGTGGAATTTATTATTGATTGTGGATGGATAATTTTTGTTTTACTATTTTCTCGCAGTCGAAGTGAAAAGTAGAGTGTATAACTCGGGTCTAAAAGCCATATTACCCCTCGAAATATTTTCCCTCACTTCGCTCGGGAAAATAACCATCTCGTGGTAATATGGCTTATTTTAGCCCCTTGTCATACAATCTACTATTTCATCACACTTTGTAAATGGCTTCATAACGCGCAGGCATACAGAGCTACAATAGCCTTTATTACGCCTAAGGGCGTAATGGTTTTTTATTACGCCCTGCGTAATGGGTGTGATCTGATTGGTTTAAGCAAATCTCGTTGGCCGTGGTTCACAAGAATTCTGCTGTGATTGGTTGAAAATAAATCTAGGTGGCCACGAGCCGCTGTACTGCTCTGTGATTGGTTGAATTAAATATTGAAGCTGCGCGCTCCACTCGCACTGATTTGGAAGTGAAGTTGTCAATTTCGTCCATAGATTTTCAACAAACAAACATTGTATGCGACACGTACGGTAAGATTGTTACAAACTCGAGTCATCAAAGCCTTCCGCCTTCGGCGTCGGGCTTCTAATAGACTCTCGTTCATAATTCATATCTTACCGTACTTATAACACAATGTACTATTAAGCTCACCTCAACGCTAACCCACAAACACGCGTGGTGGTGAGAAGTACAGCCCTGTATAGTACTCCAGGCAAAATACTGTTTAGAAAAACATTAATTTATAATAGCGTTTTTTTTGTTTATTTCATTCTAAAACGTTATTCTAAGATGCTTTATTCAAGAATCCAACAAACTTTCCACCCGGAAGTAATTATATAGATTTAAATTAAACATTCATTGTCTTTTATATTTTATTTATATTGAATATTTTAAAGCAAATGTAAATGAACCTAAATAAAGATAAAAAAATATATTAATATTTATCCGGACTTTTTATTTATTAAATATTGATTTTTTTGATGTCTGATTTTTTGTTGGATTTTGCCTCTAGGTAACTATTTAATTGATAATATATCCGTTACATTAAAAAATTAGCTATTATAAATTATTTCCAAATCTGTAATTTTTTCCATACAAGTTGTCAGTTCATTGCCTGGACTATATACTACAGCGCTGCGAAGCCGCCGTGTGACCACTAATATTAAAACTTCTTATATAACATGGTAATATTTTCATTATGTGGTTGTGTTATTAAATATGAGATGGTAATCGCTATGTATGTTAATCTACGTTTAACATTTTAGACATTTGTAAGCGGAGTTATTCGAGTCAGCATATTAAAAATATAAAATGGGGGATCTTATTCAAAAAGTTACCACACATCATTATTTCAAGAAGGTACCGCTGTCGGTAGTCAAAAGGTACTATCGCCCAAGGGTACGGGTATACACCTCTAGGGTCATTTTCGAGCGTTCGCTATGCATGTGCAGACGATTTTGAACAGAAAGTGTGAACCCGTACCCTTGGGCGATAGTACTTTTGGCGGTATCTTATCGCAATCAATCAATTTCATTTCTCAATTGTATTGTTTTTCCGGATTTTCATTTCGGCATAACGCCAGTTTACTCGAAGACCGTAAAGTTTTAATTTTTTTAAACACTTATCGATTAGGTCAGGTTTGTTTTATAATAATCCTGAATATATCATAGTCCAGGAAATGTCAGAGAAATAATCGTCGGGTGACAAGCAAAAGTCACTAAATGCAGAAAAATAATTCAAGAAATACCAACTGTGTTGAAGCAGTAATAAGGTTGAGTTTTCCTTTACCTCTTACGTGTAATTAGTGACTTTTGCTTGTCACCCGACGAAATAATCCTGAAAATGTCAGAGAAAAATGGCTTTTTACCGAAATGAAAATTTAGACAAATGATACAGTTGGTAAATAAAATTTAGTGATAGATAACCACTACTGGCATAGTAAAGATACTGAAAATCGACCTCATTGATAACTGATGCAACAATTACATTTCGCCTGATAATGTCATGTTTTCTTTCATTTCATTTCATTTATTTATTCATTTTAACAATATACATTGTGTCTGAAATATGTCAATCTTAAAAATAGTAACAAAAAAACGAACTCTATTTCAATTAATTATAAATATACATTTTCACGAGCCTATGTTATCAAAATCATTTAAACTTAACTACGAGTATGTCAAATAATAATTGTAATAAATAAATGTCACTGAGGTTCCAAAGAAATAAAATAATGTTATAAATTATCAAAATATTTAAACTTAACTACCAGTATGTCAATTAATTATTGCAATAAATAAATGTCACTAAGGTTCTAACTAATTAAAATAATATTATAAATTATCAAAATCTTTTAAACTTAACTACCAGTATGTCAAATAATAATTGCAATAAATAAATGTCACTAAAGTTCCAAATTAATAAAATAGTATTAATCCCGGCCCTGTTTAATCATCGATTTAGAATACCCTAGATACACCGTTAACGATTGAAATGTGGCTCGACACAACAGTGCTTAAAATAATTCTAAGCACAGTTGCACTCAGTCGCGCGAGGTCCGTTGGCAAAGCAACATGTCTCAATGCTTGGTGAAAAAGTGCAAAAATAATATGTATTGTAAATCGATGGGTATAATTGATGGGCCATCATACAGGACGTAACTATACGTTAGAGGGAGAAAGACATACTTCCGTCACATTCCAACGCGTAACTGCGTCCTATTCTGCGACCATGATGGCCCATTGCGTAAGGAGTCTAGATTTTCCTTTGCGATTTAACTTGATTTGAATCTGATCCCACATATTATACTTAAATCTATAAAATTAAATTATCAATACTTGTACACAAAGAAGATTTATACATTACTTTCTATATTATATTAAAATAATAATAACTAACAATATATGACACTGGTACTTTTTGAGATTCCTAAAATAATATACATTCTCAGTAAATTTTTCCTTTGTGATGATATTATAATATAAATGCTTTTATTAAACAGATAATTGACCATACATATATATTACTAAGTTACAAGCAGAGTCAAAAATGTATGAATGATTTTTTTTATACTCGTCGACTTTAATGTTTGAATTAAAACTTCGTACACTAAACTAAAACCACATACATTTTTTCTACGGAGCTCCCAACTCAACTGAAATAATTATTATACAACGTTTTAGACAACTAAAATAAATTCGACCAATCACGTGGCGCCTTTACTGAACTATAATTTGACCAATAGGACGTCGCGTTGATTCCAATACAAAAGGCGTCAACGACGCGGCGCACCTCTCACTTGCACTTCGTTTTAGCAGGGCTTAGATATTTTTCATTTGATAATTCATTATTTCTGTTGACTCGTATAAAAAGTATTGTATACAACAGTTACACAATTAGCTCTTAAATTCTGGTACCTTACTTAACACGGTGCTCGACTTTAAGAGCCCTTATTGTATAACGATTATATAAAAATACTATTGGTACTTCCACCCTTAGGTCGCCTGGACGCTCGACTCTCCATACAAACGTAGTTTCATTCTCATGTTAAAACGGCATACTGTGGGCTGAGAATCGGCTCTCCATAGAAATAGACAATTTAAAAACGCACGTGAGATAGAGAAGCATGCATTTTTTCTCATTCACCTCAATATTATAATTAAGCGTTTTTCAAAAAAAGTGTACATCAACTTTTTTTTCAGAATTCGTTTTTTTGGGTTTTTTTTTACTCCGAATCGTTGACACCATCGATCCTCATACAAGAAAAAAAAGTGTCCAAAATATTCCATTCCAGATCGTCACATTTTTGTAAGCAGCCTTTTTTTAATTTTAATTATATGGTCGTGACGCACTGGAAGAAAAAACTTACGTAAAATCTGTGACATTTTTTTTCTTGTATATGGATCGATAGTATCAACGATTCTGAGTAAGATAAACCCAAAAAATCGAATTCTGAAAAAAAGGTCATGCACACTTTTTTGAAAAACACCCAATTGGTCTAAGTATATTGTATAATTTATCGGTGTTTATTGGTTTAAACAACATACAGGGTGGCCAAAAGAGTATGATACATTTTTTCTGACGTATTTTTTTTTGGCGGCGTAACTCAGGATTCTTTGTTGCTTTGCGAGTATCATTATTGTAAAAAAACCGTGATATAATTATGTGTATTAGATTGACATTAAGTAAATTATTTGAATGATACAAAGACACAGTTGACATGATTTAAATTCCTTATTATTGATTTTCTATTTTTTTTATTATATTGTTATTTGTATTATTTTTACATTATTATTTTAAATGCAATGTATATTGTTTCTGAACAAAAAAATAGTGATATCAAGTGAAGCTTGAGAAACATACACTGCAGGTGACCTGGCAATATTAAAAAAAACGCTTTCAGGTCAAGAAATCTAAAAAAATAGTTTTTTTTTCTATAGAACTATCTAAAGCAAGTGCGTATACTTACATATTAATAAAACTAACACAGTAAAAGCGGAAAAAATAGAGTTACTATAAAAATGCACCCTCGAAAATGCAAAAAATTATGAACAACGCTATGAACATACCTCGCATTTTCTCACGTAGTAAAGTGGATTTTTGGCTGATATTTATTACTATACATAAATTGTCAAGTCTTAAGGATACATTCATATCAAAATGTTTGGTATAGTTGAAATTTTTTGAACTGAGCCGATCTACTTATCTTCAAAACAATAGCATTCAAGTTAAACAATACGATTGTGTGGTCGACGCGTGCCAACAAACAATGAAGGAAAATTTCTTGTTTATGCCTGGCTCGCTGTGAGCGGGGTTTTTTTTTAATATTTTAGTCCATTTTGAATCTACTTAATAAGATAGAGTTCATTATTTAATGAACATTTTATGTTGCGGTAACCTCTTTTTTGCAAAGTTTGGCACACGCCAACCACACAATCGTATTGTTTAACTTGAATGCTATTGTTTTAATAATAATAAATCCTTCATTTCAGGCCAGTTTACCCATACATTGTTAGAATTTGCCCATAGAGAGTTAGTGTTTTGAAGATAAGTAGATCGGCTCAGTTCAAAAAATTTCAACTATATTTAGAATTTATTTATTTATTTATGTCGATTTAAAGTTGTATACCTCTCACTTGGCCACCCTGTATATCACTTTACACTGAAACTAAAATCGGATTTGTCTCTGCGGCAAATGGATGGATACTGTAATAATTTGACCACATTCACGGGTGCTACGTCCGTTTGGTCGCACCAACTATATTTAAAAGATTTCGCCATTAATTCGACATGTTCGAGCGTGAATGGCCATAATAAAGCAAACACCAAAAGCTAGTCTAAAAAGATAAAGATATGTCATGATTTTTACAATGATATTATGTATAGATGGAAGAATAGCCTCTTAGGCGTAAATTTGTACTATTTCTAAACATGATTCATATATATTTTGAGTAATTTCTGTTCTAATTCTTGATCTTCACCCCCATTTCACCCCCTTAAGTATTGATTCCCGGGATAAAAACTGTCCTATGTCGTTCCCCGGTACTCAAACTATCTCTATACCAAATTTCATCTAAATCGGTTCAGCGGTTTGAGCGTTAAGAGGTAACAGACAGATACTTTCGCATTTATAATATTAGTAAAGGATTCTCCCCTTGGTTAGCTCCATGTATGGGTGAAACTGATGCCAACCTGTAACTAGCTTGCATATTCATATAGTTTTGGCAAATATTGATGATTATACCTAGATATTTTTCTAGCACGAACGACTTATTGTAAGTGATTGACAAAATAAAAACATCGACAGTCCTGTTATCGATAAGTACCACTTCAACGTCATAGAGGTAAATAAATACAAATATATATAGGGTAATAGGGTGCGTTAAAAAATTGATAATAATAACAAAACTATCAATTTATTTATATTTTACATACTTCAGAAAACAATTTGCAATACTTTCGTAACTTTCTTTCTTCGTGTCACTGAATTAATTATCACCTACTTTACTCCATAACACACACACACACACCGAAATTGTCTCTAAAATCTGTGTCTCTGTATATGGTTACAGGTGCACGCGGCGTCTAGGTAGATAGCCAATATATGTCTGTGGTTGTATGTTCGTATTGTCGTTGAAGTAGTATGTACTTATCGATAACAAGGTTGTCGATATTTTTATTGTGGCAAGCACTAAACAAATGTTGTTCCTGCTAGAAAAATATCCAGGTATATTGATGATGGATATGTTCATAGGTCCGTCTCGGAGGCCTGTGTGTCTAGCCAGTGGCGCTCGCGTCGCCGGCGGCTTCGGGTCGAGTCGCTCTGCAAACAAACATACAAACATAGTGTTAGTTTGTCCATCTTTATGTTCCTGATCTCCACTGAATTGGGAATGGATGAAAATTTTACAAGTGGCTCATTTTTTTGTGTGATAGGAATAACCTTTCTTAGCACCAGAAAAATCTGCGTCAATTGTTTTTGAAAAATAAAAACCGCTTTCTCACTTCCGTTTTGGGTCAAGGACGGTCAATAGACACTTTCCTTGATCGGTCTCATATTACAAAAAAATATCTTAAATATCTGTGGTAAACTGACTCTGCTGCAACTGTCAATATCATTGCCAGTGTCAGTTTACCATAGATATTTAAGATATTTTTTTGAAATATGAGACAGATCGAGGAAAGTGTCATCCCTGACCCAAAATGTAAGCGAGGAAACTGTTTATATTTTTCAAAAATGATTGTCGCAGCTGAAAAATCTGAAACTTTTTTCTGGTGCTAAGGAAAGTTATTCCTATCACCAAAAAAAATATTAGCCATTTCTAAAAATATCATCCATTCCCAATTGATTCAATTTTAGTGTGGTATTTGTGGAGCAATTGTAACCTATTCTACCTCTTTTTTAGGGTTCCGTACCCAACGGGTAAAAACGGGACCCTATTACTAAGACTTCGCTGTATATCAAGAACCGTGATAGATAGAGAGTTGAAATTTTCACAGATTCTGTATTTCTGTTGCCGCTATACCAACAAATACTAAAAAACCGGCCAAGTGCGAGTCGGACTGGGGCTCCCATACAACAGACATGATGCATGCCGTTTTTATAGATAATGGGACGGATCCCTTCGTGCGCGAGTCCGACTTGCACTTGGCCGGTTTTTTATAATAATAAAATAAATAATAAATAAAAACTTGATTCATGTAGCTGCGGAGTTTATACATGTACAAAGGTTGAAACCTCCTAGTAGGTATTCGAGTACCTGTATCAGGAGATTCCGCTCTTCCAAAAATAGAGGGTTTCTTACAAATGCAGTCATGCTAAATAGGTAAGTAACATTATTTATATTATTAATTTACTAAATCTTAACCTAAGCTAGTGTGTGTGTGCGTGTGTGTGTTGAGTGTGTGTGTATGTGCGTGTGTGCGTGTTTGCGTGTGTGTGTGTGGTTTGTGGGTTATCGCATGGTTATTTTATTACTTTTAACAACGCTAGTTACTAGAGAACAGGAGTTGTTCGGATAATACATCAATTGGTTTCAATACCTTGTGTTGAGTATAGTCCTTATCCTTGTACTCCTTATGCCCTTTATACTCTTTGAAATCCTTATATTCCTTATGATCCTTATACTCGTTATGATCCTTATACTCGTTATGATCCTTATACTCGTTATGATCCTTATACTCCTTATGATCCTTAAAATCCTTCTGTTCCTTATAATCCTTCTGTTCCTTATAATCCTTGTGGTCCTTATAATCCTTCTGTTCCTTATAATCCTTGTGTTCTTTATAATCCTTGTGTTCTTTATAATCCTTCTGTTCCTTGTAATCCTGGAGGTCCTCCTGAGCGGGCTCGGAGTCCCCGCGGGCGGGGCGCAGGCCGGCGGCGAGCTCGGCCGCGCGCGACGCGGCGCGGGCCTCGCGCGCGACTAGTATCTCCTGTAAATTCATTGTATGTTATAAAAAGCGACTAGTACAGTGGAAAATTTGCGTTTGAACTAGAATCAAAAATTTATTTGTAACACAACACAACATACAGTATTACAAGGCAAGAAAGGGAATGGGCCCAACTCAACATGATGCTGGCTTTGCAGCCAGCGCTGGTCTTCCGTTGGGTCCACACAGTGAGGACACGTTTGGGAAAGCGATCTAACAAAATTTAACCACTACCCCCAGACCAGAACCGTATTTTGCCTGGAACATGATAGGAACGCACCCACTCACCTTGGTGAAACGCAACAAATGTATTTGGGTTCAGAGATAGTTCTACAATATATAACAAATCTTTTATCCTACGGGTCGGCTTGGAAAGGTCCGGCACGACTGAACCGATTTCAATGATAGGCTTCTGACCAAAGATTTTTTTATGATGTCATTCGAACCAGTTTTTGGAGAGGAACAAATGTTTGTATGGGTCAGTACACTTAAAATGAAAGACTACAATTAAAGAACATAAATAGCCAAAAATTTGAGTCAAAGACGGACCTCGCTGGCGGCAGCCGAAACGCTTCATACTGATTGACTTAAAAGTATGACGTCACACTTTGCGCGTCGCGAAATACCGCGTTTAGGTCCATATAGTCCAGGCAAAATACTGTTTCGAAAAACATTAATTTATAATAGCGTTTTTTTTTTGTTTATTTCATTCTAAAACGTTATTCTAAGATGCTTTATTCAAGAATCCAACAAACTTTCCACCCGGAAATAATTATATAGATTTAAATTAAACATTCATTGTCTTTTATATTTTATTTATATTGAATATTTTAAAGCAAATGTAAATGAACCGAAATAAAGATAAAAAATATATTAATATTTTTAGGAGCTAATTAAATATTGATTTTTTTGATGTCTGATTTTTTGTTGGATTTTTCCTCTAGGTAACTATTTAATTGATAATATATCCGTTACATTAAAAAAAATTGCTATTACAAATTATTTCCAAATCTGTCATTTTTTCCATACAAGTTGTCAGTTCATTGCCTGGACTACATAGTTGTCATACAATTTTGTTTCTATAAAAGCTTTATGATTCTATTGAAAGCTTTAAATTAACTCTTGGACAATAAAAAAAATGCATTTTTTTAAATCTTTAAAGGTTCATATTTTTTTTATGATTTTAATTATATTTTGTAATTGATACTTTATTACAATCATTTGATGGTTTACTATCCATTTAGCAACACTGCGTTATCAATTTTAACATGAGTCCACAAGCGTATTCTTTAACTTGTTTACAGATTGTACAGTCAGCAGCAGAAGTAGCTAAGCGGGCCGGGTGTTCAAAATAACCTACACACGCTCTTAATTTCTTAATAATAAAGTCGTGTGCAGGTCATTGTGAACACCAGGCCCGCTTAGCTACTTCTGCTGCTGACTGTACTTGCTGAATCGCATTGGGCTTAAAACCACCAAATTTCATAGTACCTTATTAACTTGTACCCCTAATTTTCAAATTACCATGGGCTCATAATACCTAAAATGTCAAATTGTCTCATTCTTAAAATGAACTAAATTCATTATGACTGACCTAAAACGTCATATTCTCTAAATGCCTAAAGACTGAAATGCACAATGCTTGCAAATACAGAATGATAGAAATGACAAAATATTAAAATAACTCAAACTGAAAACACCTAAATGGCAAAATGCCTAATTGTTTTTCACGAGTGGTTATTCGAGAGAATGATTTGATATTGATATTATGACTGTAGTATCTATAGTTCCTGTTCAACGTGCCCCGCTCTACCCTACATATGAAATGGACTGTACCTAGATTATTACGGCATTAATAAGGAACATTAAAAACATTTTACATCTTATGTAAAAATTGACAATCTCCGTGTAATACAAATTTTGGTATTTTGAGCTTTGGTTGTTTTGAGCATATTATGTTGTTATGCCATGAAAGTGTTTTGAGTTTAGGCATTATGAGACTAAGCTATTTTGAAATTCGGCCATATTAAGATTCCGGTGTTTTAGGAAAAAAAAATAGGCATTCTACAATTTAGGTGTTTTGAGACCAAGAAGTTTTGAGATCTGGGAATATTGATAAAGAGCTACAGTACCGGTCAAAAATATAAGTTCACCCTTTGTTTTTGGTACAAATTTGTACTTTTGTGCGATAATGTTTTGCAGTTCAGATGTCGAAAATTGTTTCCAACTGATTCGTTATTGTTTACGGAGATGTGTTTGATTAGTCAGACACAATTTACGTAGATTTCTAAACAACTGATTCCCTAAAAACCAACATTGTATCTGATCATTGTACGTTTTAAGTGGCAAGCCCATATATGGCCCAGCCTTTGCCGTCACTCCTATAAGATTTTAGGGAATGCGTTGTTTAGAAATGTACGTGACTTGTGTCTGACTAATTAAACAATTCTCTGGAAACAATAACGGATCAGTTGGAAACAAATTTCGGCTTCCGAACTGCAAAAAATTATTGTCCAAAAGTACTCATTTGTACCTAAAACAAAGAGTGAACTTAAACTTTTGACCGGTACTGTATGTATAATGCAATGTAGTAGTTATAAGCCCAAAGCGCTGAATGGACATAGGCTAAGTTTTACCCCCCGCTAGTCTTATATATATTACCTGCATCATTACAGCAGCTTCCATCTCACCCATACTAGCGTTTCCCACGGACTTGGGCATGTCGTCTTCTTCCACATCTGGAAACATTATGAAATATTTAATTCCTCTTACGTGCAACATACCAATCACATGTTTGATATCTCTTACTAAAATAGTTACACGGTTTACACACATTACTAATGTTCAAAATACGTATTTATTCCGTACCGACATAATATTATGATTAAAGCTTATTATATGTAAGGGCACATACATAATAAGTAATAATACTACGTACAGAAGGTTCTCTGTTAACAAATTCCCTGTGTGGTCATTTCTTTCTATCGCATGCAACGCGCTCTTTCGGAGGCGGAGCCTTAGAGCTAGGGTTACCGCCAGCTCGACCTATTAAAGTATAGGTACGTTAGTATAATAGTGTATTTTACTAACGACATTACGATAATTTTTTATTTACTTAGGATCACCCAACTAAACAAAAACTGTGTAATTTGCCTTCAGGTTATGACATCAAAACTGCCTGTTTCTGCAAAATGTAAGATGAAAACACACAACTCTGGGTTACCTACATACATAAACATTATGTAAAGAAAATATATATATTTTCAACCAATATAAATAGACGACGCGGCATATTTATTTTACGAGGCGAATGACGATGCAATGCGTTGTGCGAACGTGTGCGTCCCGTAACAGCGCGCGGCAACCAATGATAGACCGCCTAAAGGCGGCCGGCCGGCATGTTTTTGTGTGGCGCGACGAAATCAAAGGGTGAACCGCCCCTGGTAAGGATCCAACTGAAAACCAGCGTTGCGGTGTAGGTTTATACCTACTTCCTGCAACATTATGCTGAATCTAGCCCCTTTTTAGTATCACATATTGTTATGCCTCGTATGTACGGTATACTGTATAGGTTTAAAGTCTAATTTGTACACTTTTTGTTTAATATGTGATATTGGATTTGGGGGAGGCCTATGTTCAGCAGTGGACGTCTTTGGGCTGATATGATGATGTGATATTGAATAAAGTTTTTCTATGTCTATGTCTAAAAACATAAAAGGGCATTTCCACCCACATGTCCGAGCGCAATTGGAATTTTTGCTGATGATGAAATATTTCGAGTCACTTTCCAAATAAATGATCAAATAAAAACATATTCCACCTTAAAAAGTGTGTGTAGTGCACTGTACCTGGGTCGTTCTTCTTTTCGACCGACAATAGCCTGTCCCTCGTCTTATTACGGCATCTCATTTGAGTAATGATGTTTACGGTTTTATAATGTTCGAATGAACGTCCATATTATTTTATTCATTAGTGATGTTTAATATTTCACTTTCTCTAACTAGCATTTTTTTTAATGTTTTTTTTTTTCGTAGAATGCCGTGACAGAGTGGTAAACCAAAATGTTGTCCCCACTGAAAGAGTCCACTTTGTCACATGTTTGTTTTTAGAAACCAACCGTAAATAAATATTTATATTGGCCAGAAAGGAAACTTTAATTAGTTCTAATGAAGAAACCTATGCAATTTTTTTTAAATCGCACTTCAAAACCACAATTTTCGATAGTTCAAAAACCAAAAAAACAGAAAAACCTCGGATCATTGTCGGTAAAAAAGAAGAACGACCCACCTACCTTGTTATTACTATTTGAAGGAACTGCAAAAGAAACTTTGTCACCGCATGTATTTGTATAGGATTACAAACTTACTTATGCAGTTTGTATATCTCTGAAACGTGATTGAAATTGCAATATTTTTAAGTTTTTTTATGAATTGATAGGCTAAAAACGAATTATGTTTAAAATTTGGAGCTTGTGGGTCTGCTAGAAGCACCTTAGAATTATGTTGATCATCATAAGTCAGTGAGTATGTGAGTGACAAAACTAAGGAACTTTGACGGGCAATAGTTTAACTAATAGTTCAAATTGCTATTGTGAATATATCTAAGTCATATTATGCCCATATGTTACTGAACATTTAGGGTTCTAGCTTTAGCCAGCACAAAATTACAGGATGTTGAAAATGGCCCGAATGGCTTCGAGAAAAGGAAGATACGGCCGTGCCAGTTTTTTACGCCGGTTCTTCTCGAGGCAGAGGTTTTCATTCCGAACCGGTAGTAGTCTATCGACATTGCATGTCATCATATCAGCCCAAAGACGTCCACTGCTGGACATAGGCCTCCCCCAAAGAGTGCCACAATGACCGGTCCTGCGCCACCCGCATCCAGCGGACTCCAGCGACCTTTACCAGGTCATCAGTCCACCTTGTGGGGGGCCTACCCACGCTGCGCCTGCGACATTGCATGTAATATGCCTAAATCTAAATTGAACAATTAATCACATTGACTTTGACTTCACTTTGACTTTTGACCTCTTTGTTTTGCTCACCATAACCCACCCACCAAGTCGAGCAAACAGACAGAAAGAAGGTTAAAATGACAAGTCCACCAATATTCACAGGACTGTCCGTTGTCGGTCCGAGCGCTAGGCGAGTGCACTAACCGTGGTAGGAGAATAAGGCTGGAGCCTGTCCCGCGTTGCGCAGGGTGACGGTGTCGCTTTTGAGGCGCGCCGCGTGCGCGCGCAGCCGCCGCTCGCACGACTCCGTCCACGAGTCCGCCGTGTGAGCCCTGGGAGAGTGTTTTACACATAAAATAATAATAATAAATATCGTGGGACAATTCACACCAATTGATCTAGTCCCAAACTAGGCAAAGCCTGTACTATGTGTACTAGACAACGGATAAACATACTTATATAGATAAATACATACTTACATAGATATTAAACATCCAAGACTCGAGAACAAAAATTCGTATTCATCATACAAATATCTGCCCCGACCGGGGATCGAACCCGGGACCTCTAGCTTCATAGTCAGGTTCTCTAACCACTAGGCTATTCGGTCGTCGGTAATGTCTTTTTGTTTTACTTAACCTAGTTTGAAAATGATAACACTATACTTTCAGCAAAGGTAAAATGCCTGTATATGGACCTATGGTCTGAAATAAAACATTAGTGCAGGCAATGAACCGACAACTTGTACGGAAAAAATGACAAATTTGGAAATAATTTATAATAGCAAATTTTTTTAATGTAACGGATATATTATCAATTAAATAGTTACCTAGAGGCAAAATCAGACATCAAAAAATAAATATTTAAGTAGCTCCTAAAAAGTCCGGATAAATATTAATATATTTTTTTATCTTTATTTAGGTTCATTTACATTTGCTTTAAAATATTCAATATAAATAAAATAAAAAAGTCAATGCATGTTTAATTTAAATCTATATAATTACTTCCGGGTGGAAAGTTTGTTGGATTCTTGAATAAAGCATCTTAGAATAACGTTTTAGAATGATATAAGGGTCGTTCTTCTTTTTTACCGACAATGAACCGAGGTTTTTCTGTTTTTTTGGTTTTTGAACTATCAAAAATTGTGGTTTTGAAGTGCGATTAAAAAAAAAATGCATAGATTTCTTCATTAGAACTAATTAAAGTTTCCTTTCTGGCCAATATAAATATTTATTTACGGTTGGTTTCTAAAAATAAACATGTGACAAAGTGGACTCTTTCAGTGGGGACAACATTTTGGTTTACCACTCTGTCACGGCATTCTACGAAAAAAAAAACATTTAAAAAAATGCTAGTTAGAGAAAGTGAAATATTAAATATCACTAATTAATAAAATAATATGGACGTTCATTCGAACATTATAAAACCGTAAACATCATTACTCAAATGAGATGCCGTAATAAGACGAAGGACAGGCTATTGTCGGTCGAAAAGAAGAACGACCCATAAACACCAAAAAATACGCTATTATAAATTAATGTTTTTCGAAACCGTATTTTGCCTGGAGTACATATGAATTTGAATTTCTATTGACCATGAAGTGGAACTCACTGTCCGTCGTGCTGTAGCCACGGCCCGGGCGACAGCAGCGGCTCCCCGATGGCTACTGACGTGTGTTCGGCTTCCAGTCTCGCCAGTAGCTGCTTCGCCACCACCTCCGCTGCATTACGCTGAAAATATCCATGGATGTTTTATTTATTTTATTTATTTATTGTTAAAGACGTTCACATGACATTACAGTATACACCAATGCGTCACGAAACTTAGACGAACAATTTAATATATACAAGAAACAAATAAATTAAATCGGAACAGTTGACCTATCATGTTAAGGTGGTTTGGGCATGTAGAGAGGATGGATGAAAGATTAACGAATAGAGTGTATGTAAAAAGAGTGGGAGGGCAAGTTGGAAGGGGAAGACCTAGGCGAACTTTCTCCGATCAAATTGGAGAAATGTTACAAAAAGGCCAGGTCAAAAGTACCCTAAACCGACGAGCATATATGAGAAAAGCAAGGTGAGTGAAGTGAAAGTGGTTTGTCAGGATCGTAGCGAATGGAGATCCGTGATCTCTGCCTACCCCTC
Organism: Epinotia nisella; assembly: GCA_932294315.1. NCBI lineage: Eukaryota > Metazoa > Arthropoda > Insecta > Lepidoptera > Tortricidae > Epinotia > Epinotia nisella. The sequence continues at coordinate 7,990,767 of OW028698.1, read as the reverse complement.
TGAGAAAGAGGCGTGATTTGCGGATTTTTTATGAGTATCGAAATTGAAGTATGTTAATCCTTATACAAAATTATAATTTACGTGTTTTTTTCTTTTAGTATCTCTCGGTACTAAAATCACCTCATAGCAAAAAAGAGCAAGTTTGTTGTCAATGTTCGCTGCGCACCGGCATCCCCGCGCCCCTCCCCACCAGTCATTCATGACAACCGCGAATCACGCGCGGGGGCCTCCCCCGCCCGGCACCCCGCCGCCGCGTCTAATTGATACGAGTAACACAAGTTGCTGATCGGGCGTGAATGCCTGAGGTACTGTGAGCCGATGGATGTTAGTCTGTCCACGGTACCGATGTAAGTAATTGTTTAAGGTGTTATGTGTCTAAACTAGACTAGTTTTCATGTCGCTATGGATTTTCTGTAATGTCATGTTAAATATTTTGAATAATATATTAATAATATTTTATTTTAGTTTTTATTTAAATGCTTATTTATTAAAAAAATTAACATGACATTACATATATATATCTATATAAATAAAACAAATAAATAAAATAAATAAATAAAATATATAAATAAAATAAATAAAATCAAACGATGCATACCTCCTCAGGTGGGCTGTGTAGGGTCTCCGCTAGCGCCAGCAGCACGTCGTAGGTCTCGAGCGCGCGGTCCGCGGCGCGCAGCGCGAGGCACACCGACACGGAGGACGACTCTTGTACTGCGCACGCGCACGATAATCTAACGAAAATGTTTCAATTATTAATTTACTAGCTTTTGCCCGCGTACTAAAAGTAATTTTAACCATCTACAAAAAAGGAGGATCTTTGTTTGACCAGTATGCACCAATTGAATGGCAATTTGGCACAAATACTTTCAAGAATTTTCATGTCCACAATATTGAATTTCAAAATCGTTGCCATTTTCTTAATTGACGTCCAAAAAAAAACATAAAAATGACACCCATATTGATATAGACATTTCAACCCCATCGCACCCCAACATAGGATTTCATTGGATTTTTATGTAATCAGCGACCCGATGAAACAAGACCCATGTTGATTTTCAGACTTTGTCACCATCACACCCCTCCTTTTAGGGGTTGAATTCTCAAAAAACCCGAAACACGTGTTTACTTATTTATCGTTTAGGAATACTGCTGTGAAGTTTCGAATGTAATAGTCTAATCTTGTTCCACCATACAAACTTTGAACCCCCATTTCACCCCCTTAGGCGTTAGAGCCTTCGATACTGTTTGATGGAAATCTAGATGGTGATGATTTGAAATCTAGTCGGCCATGGCGGTGCAATGGCGGTTATTCTAATGGTTCCCAAACACATCATTGCGGATTTATGATGATTACGTTACAAACTCACAACCGCACTAATGAAGACACACAGAAACCAACTACGCAAGATAGTAGGAATGATAACCGGACACAACACCTTGAACAGACACCTCTATAATTTAGGTATCACAGACAGCCCCATGTGCAGAGCGTGCATGGGGGCAGAAGAAACGACTAAACACATTCTACTGGACTGTAAGCAGGTAGAAGTATACAGGAAAAAGCACCTAGGGTCTCCGGACACACTGCGGAACGCAGTCAGTAATACCAAGGCACTCTTAAACTTTTTAGAGGAGCTGGGGTGGTTAGAGTAGCGCCACCCCGCCGTTTCACGCAAAATAGGCACACTGGATGTCGACTTGCGGAAAATGCACAGTAAAACTAAAGTAGTTTATGCAACTGTACATAATTAGGCCTTAAAACATTCGTGTGATTGTTAAGTTTGTATAAACAGACTGCAATCACATATACTTGTTGTCAAACCGTTCAGGAACAAGAATATTGACAGTTGATGATACCTAATTAGGAAAAAACTGTTGTGGCGTTTTGTCGCGCATCAAAACTCCTTCGTTATGTTAACTTTTCTATCAGCTTTGAGCTGCAGTTGTTTTAGAGTAAGATTGACAAGTTGTCACATAATAACATGTTATGTTTTAATTTAATATAATTTGTTTTAATATAAAAGCATAATACAGTTCGTTTAGTGGAACCAGCGTTTATTTCTACTCCTACCGGCCAGAACACGTCTTGAGATAAATCTCGATAATCACGGGGGCGACGAGAATTGCCCTCCCCAAACTGTCGTGTCAAAAAGTGTGTTATCCTTTTAATTTGCTTTAATAAAGTTATTAATAGCGTGTGCACAGAAAACAAACATAGTGTCCAGCCAGGCAATGAACTGACAACTTGTATGAAAAAAATGTCAAATTTGGAAATAATTTATAATAGCAGATTTTTTTATTGTAACGGATATATTATCAATTAAATAATTACCTAGAAGCAAAATCCAACAAAAAATCGGACATTAAAAAAATCATTATTTAGTGAGCTCCTGAAAAGTCGAAATAAATATTAATAAATGTTTTATTCTTTATTTTGGTTCATTTACATTTGCTTTAAAATATTAAATATAAATCTAACAAAAAAGACAATTAATACTTAGTTTATATCTATATAACTACTTCCGGATGGAATGTTTGTTGGATTGAATAAAGCATCTTAGAATAACGTTTTAAAATAAAAAAAAAAACAAAAAAAAACGCTATTATAAATTAATGTTTTTCGAAACCGTATTTTGCCTGGAGACCTTCTAAATACTACAAGTTTAAAATCTATTGTGAAATATATCCGGACTTCCTTATAAGTACTTCCGATTCCACTGCTGTCTGGTAAGTTAAATCAACTTCATTAGTGATATTATGAAACTTGCACACGCTCGTTTCATAAAACTACACTCCTGATTTAAGGCTTCTCGTAAAGCCCGCTCCACATTCTCGACGAAACTACACGAGACTGGTTTCGCCGGAATATTTGCCGAGACCGGGCGAAACCGAGAGCGGCCCTCTACATTCTCGACTTGCGCAGTTGTAATTGGACTTTCATACAAGATGGACGTGTTCTTCCTGCGGTTGCCGTCGGCCGACTGACGGCAAAGAGAATATAACCACTACGTTTAGAGACGGAACTTTATAGTACAGCGTTCTTTTAGTCGTGCGCAGACTGTACCAACATAAAAATCTAAGACGACCGCTTTAGCCTAGTTGGTAGTGACCCTGCCTACGAAGCAAGAGGTCCTGGGTTCGAATGCCGGTAAGGACATTTATTTGTGTGATGAGCACGAATATTTGTCCCCGAGTCATGGATGTTTTCTATGTATTTAAGTATGTATTTATCTATATAAGTATGTTTAGTTTGGGACTAGGTCGATTTGTGTAAGATGGTCCTCAAAATATTTATTTATTATTTAATAATGTTGCTATGTTCTTGTTCATAAAGGCTATTATACACTTATAAGATGGAAAGAGACAGAAAACGTTCAATTCATTCACTTTTAGGCGGTTGGCTGTGACAAATATGGATGGTGTATAGAACGTTTAATTTACCGAATTTAGTGCTGTGAAATCGATAATAGTAATTTCAAAAACCGATAAATAGTGATTTCAAGAATCAATAGTAATTGATATAAGCATTTTTTTTGATGAAACAATATTTAGTTAAAAGTGCAACAATTATGTATTCTATCAGATTAAGTATGTGGAGAAGTTTCACGCAAACACGAAACTTCACGAGACCTCTTTGACGTTCGGCCATTTTACCGACACAAAACGGAGACTACACGAATATACGCAAAACAATACGAACATAGACGATTCACTCCACATTCTCGTATTCGGCAAGTCTCTTTATGTAACATCCCATAAACTAGTAAAGGTGCGTACGAATTAGAGCAGCCTCGGGTTGAGGCACGCACGGTGCCTATTTTGCTCTAACTCGTACGCGGCGAGCCCCCGGAGCCGGGCGACTGACCGCGCTCACAGGCGCCTCAGTGTGCGTGCCTCGCGGCACTCGGACGAGTATCCATGCGTGCCGCGGACAGAGCGACAAGATCGAACTTGTTTGTGCGCGAGGCGCGTACGAATTTGAGCAAGCGGCTGAGCCGTGCGTGTGTAATAGTTTATTAGTAAATTTGGAACAATTATTGATACACATGAAAAGCAAAAGGTGTTGTTGGGTTCCGAAATCAATCAGCTGTCATCGTGTCGACGCCATTTTGAATGTCGGCTCGCCGCGAGCACGCTGCCTCACCCGCGCATGTTTGTGTGGAACTATTTGGCGCGCGAGCATGCCTCAGGCTGAGCCGCTCAAATTCGTACGCAGCTTAATGCTGACATACCTGTGCGCGGTGTCGGCGGCGCGCGTTAGAGCGCACTGCAGGACGCGCGCGTCGGCCTCCAAGCGCGCACACCGCGCGCGCCACGCCGCCACCGACGCCGTCAACGCGCAGCCTGCAAACACACACGCGTTACTCCAACATGGGGTCCGACACGACTGGCAACTCGACTTCCAACAACACAACAACAACAACATTTACAACTTAAAATAAGCTTCATTTATTCTTTAAGAAGAATCTCATGAGTAGGCTCAAAGTCACCTCAAATCCCTTCTTAAGGAACATTATTTGTCTCTCCTCTAACCCTGATTGTATTTTTTTGTATCATATATTTGTGTTATTTGCAGTGATCGGTTTTTTGGATTCTCCCTCGCGGGATATCAAGTAGAAAAGTTAATATGGATACGACAGTTTCCCGCGATACCGAACAAACCGTACAAAAATAAAGCAATTTAAATTAAAAGCTTAGGTTATATAAGTATTTAATTGTTAATTGTGTTGTTTGATTTTAATTTTAATAAATTGTAATTGTATGTGATTATGACTGTAAAATTTTATATTTTATATAAATGTGATAATAAAACTTTACGTTGATTTTAATTATCTCTAAGGAATTTTTACTCTTACATGGCAACCAGTTGAGACAAAAACTTCTATTCTTTTCCTAATCTCTTCACTTTATTTTAAACAAAATATGTTAAAACCTCCACAAAGTATTAGCTTATATATCTGTCATGATGGAAAAAATACTTAAAAATCTTGACATTGACATTTCATTATTTTCTCTGGATTTCAGTTCTAATTATTTGCTTCTAAGGATTGCATAAATAAATAGGTATTAGCTGTATAATTTAAACTATAATATTAGGTCACAGGTTATCGTATAAGTGCAAATACATAGATCTTATAGCTCAAAGGCGATCCAATAAATAAGTATCCACGTTAAGTTCGTACACTATGATTTATGGTTCAATTTTCATTTCATCGACTTGTTTCTGAGATTATCTTTTACTTGATGTTTATTAATTGAACTTTTGAAATTTTTAAGTGTAATAAAAAAACACATTGTATTTTTTTGCCTTTTCTAACAACATAAAGCCCGGATTCCCGGGGCATATCCATACTAACATAATGATTGAGGTCGTTCACCCCATGTCGAATCCAAAAAACCGATCACTGCACATTACTCAAACATGGGGTCCGACACGACAGACAACTCGACTTCCTATTTATTTAAAACTTAAAATAAGCTTCATTTATTCATTGAAGAATCTCATGAGAAGGCTCAAAGTCACCTCAAATCCCTTCTAAAGAACATTATTTGCTCCTCTAACCCTGATTGTGTTTTTTGGCTGACTGTTTATGTATCATATATTTGTGTTATTTATATACAGCGTGTGACTTTCATAAGAACATTTATTTTAAGGAACGATAGCTTTCAGTGCTGTGAACCGTTTTATCGAAAAAATATAACAATTACCTTTTCTAATGAAGAGTTATTAATTTTTTTTAATTTTCTCGAGCAGCAATGTACTGCTAACATTCACTTGACGTTTCAGAGAGGCAGAGCTAGTTACTGTCAGTTGTTAGCTTTGTTACCAATACATTGCGGGCCGAATTAATTTGTATGAAAAAAAAAACCGTTTATTTTAAACTAGAGATACCAATTTACGTTCATTAGGGCTTATACTTTCAGCCCTTAAAATAAATGTTCTTATGAAAGTCACACGCTGTATATGTATGATTGTGTATGTATGTTTATATATAGAGGCATTTATGTACGAGGTGATTTATGATTATTGATTAATAATAATCTCTGCACCACCTACTGCATAATCTAGTTTTATCTCTCTCCGATACCCAAAGGTTGTCTGGAACGCGAACTGACCACCTGTTGTGTACCTCTACCTACATGTTATTGTATTGTTTCTCTCTGTAACTGCTTTGTTTGTGTGAGATGTGCAATAAAGAGTATTGTATTGTACTGTCACCCAAAGGGCAATGGAGAGGGCTATGCTGGGAGTATCTCTGCGTGATCGCATCAGAAATGAAGCTGTCCGCAGCAGAACCAAGGTAACCGATATAGCCCTCCGAATCGCTTAACTTAAGTGGCAGTGGGCGGGGCACACTGCACGTAGAACCGATGGCTGTTGGGGCAGAAAGGTTCTCGAGTGGCGACCACGTACCGGCGCGGCGCGGCGTGGGTAGGCCTCCCACAAGGTGGACGATGACCCTGGTAAAGGTCGCTGGATGCGGGTGGCGCAGGACCGGTCATTGTGGCACTCTTTGGGGAAGGCCACAGATAACCTCCAATAGATAGAGCCTATAGGGCGACGTTCGGTCACCACGCATAAGTCTTGTAGCACTAATAACCACCCCCCAACCCCGCGCCATATTGTCAGTTTCGACCAAGTGCGCGATCTATACGTGCGTCAAACAACCAACAAATTAAATTTCATTTTGCGTTATAAAAATTACTTATTGCTGTGTGAAGTGGTGTGGAAAAACTCTCGAACGTCTAATTACAAAACCGACGGAATAACATTTCACAGGTAAGTTAAATTTATCATATAAATGTAAATTTCATTCTGTCACGCGGAGTTCATTTTACGTTGGTCCATAAAAAGTAGTGAAGTATGCATGTCCCTTTTCATCAAATGAATATGCCAATATACTGTTCCTTTCTGACGAAAGCACGTGACGCTCTAGTGATGGGCTAGTGACGCATTCGAATTTTACCGATTCAGATTCATTTAAGGAAACAATACATTAATTCATCCGGGCTTTCGTTTACTATTTTAATACGAAAATTCACTAAAGATTATATTTATATCCTTGTCATTTTATTGTCAAAATTCTTTTGTTAAAAAGTCTCATAAAATAGATAGTATTATATACGATATACGATGTAAGATTTAAACTGAGGGGCTACCCCTTCCCTCCCTGTCGCTCGAACTAGCACGTGCGACAGAGGCGGAGATACACGAACGAAGTTCGTTTTCGTTTCGCGGTAGGCCCTCTGCATCAAGAAGGCGGCGTGGCGGACTGCAACCGTCTTACAAACTATGAGGTAGAGGGAGACGTAGTAAATTACTATCTCGCTCTATTTTATAGCTTCCAGAGCTTGTGAACAGAATATTATTATAGTAGTAGTACCTACTGGAAGTTTTTTGTTTGGTTTAAGAGTAGGTATTATGTAGTTTTATTTTATTTATATTGGGTAATTTAGAGTATTGTAGAATAATATGTAGTGCCGAAGTTAGCTTTTGCTATTTAGTATAAATATAATGTAGAATGAAATAAAAAAGAATAATGAATACATAGTTAGTTACCATATTATTGAATCGTATGAAATAATACTTTGATATTATTTTTGCTTTCACATAAGACGACGTCAGGTGAGCGAGATCTGCCGCCTGATTTCGGCCCGCGTAGATAGAAGCCGGAGGCATAGCGACCTGCAAAAGTCAATCTCGCACTTTCTTATAAATTTTGTACCGCTCATGTTGTCCGCCGCGCTCGGACGTCTGGACGCGGCAATATACTACTATTAGTGCCACGAGCAGGCCAATGCCTAGGTATTGGCCTGCTAAAGAACCATTTCATATAAATACTCGATGTGATTTACGTACATTTTTATGTTACGTGGTGAGCAAAATAGTCAATGAACGAAACATGATAATAATATAACAGTGACGGCTGTTCAAAAAAATTAAACCATGTTAAAGGATACCTACGCCATGTAAAATAGTTTACTAACAATTAATTGCGGCAACGCTAAAAACCGTTAACGACCAACGCGTCCCATCACTACGCTTCTGGCGCCATGATGTGACAAAGCGCGCTAATTTCGAAACAGCCAATCGCAGCGCCGTTACCGCATTCCCTGCAACCCGCAGCTGTGGTGACCTTTGAATCGAACTAAATCACTCATAGGCTCTATCTATTGGAGGTTATCTGTGGGGAAGGCCTATGTCCAGCAGTGGACATCTTTCGGCTGATATGATGATGATGATTTATTCTTTGATAAAACCTAGTTTTACATGTCAGTTTTTTTTAGGATTAAATAATCACAAAGTTATAAGAGTCCAAAGTGTTAAAAGGGGGGTATGTTCCGTCCTTTTTCCGCAAAACGCACGTCCATATGAAACGATTGTTATTTACTAGGACGCTCGAGGATTGTGACGTCACGATTCCCAAGCTTTGTATCTCTCTAACAAGCAATATTAAAACGGTTGAAGCTTCGTAATTTTTAACTCCCGACGCAAAGAGAGGCGTGTTATAAGTTTAACGTATATGTGTATCTGTCTGTGGTGTCGTAGCTCCGAAACGGATGGACCTATTTGAATGCGATTTTTTTGTGTCATAGATAATTTTAACCCGAGTGTTCTCAGCCATGTTTTTATAAAAATCAGTTCAACCGTTTTTGAGATATTGAACTTTGAAATGAAAAAATCGGGGGTTTTTCAACTTTTCTACACTACCGGTCAAAAGTTTAAGTTCACTCTTTGTTTTAAATAGGTACAAATGAGTACTTTTGGACAATAATTTTTTGCAGTTCGAAAGCCGAAATTTGTTTCCAACTGATCCGTTATTGTTTCCAGAGATTTGTTTAATTAGTCAGACACAATTCACGTACATTTCTAAACAACGCATTTCCTAAAATCTTATAGGAGTGACGGCAAAGGCTGGGCCATATATGGGCTTGCCACTTAAAACGTACAATGATCAGATACAATGTTGGTTTTTAGGGAATCAGTTGTTTAGAAATCTACGTAAATTGTGTCTGACTAATCAAACACATCTCCGTAAACAATAACGAATCAGTTGGAAACAATTTTCGACATCTGAACTGCAAAACATTATCGCAAAAAAGTACAAATTTGTACCAAAAACAAAGGGTGAACTTAAACTTTTGACCGGTACTGTAAGTTATAATTATTTTAAGAACAAGAATGATTTATTTGCCAGAATACGTTTACAAGGCTACATGAATGCGTCTCAGTATTCATTCGAACCGACATGCAAAATTTTAATGGGATATTTGAGATATTTGAATGGGATTTTGGTCATTGCGCATGTTTTTTTTGCCTTCTTTCTTTCAGAGTAATAATAAAATTAGAGTCCCCAACCCTATTCAGAGATACTTGAGGGAAAAGTAGTCGGTTACCATCGTTGCTTGCAGCAACTAGCGCCTCCCGCAGGCCGGCCTGCGCGCACACGTCCAGCGCCAGCCTCTCCGCTGCCTCTGCGCACCACGCCTGAAATAAATCAATAATAAATATTACGGAATAAAAATACAAGATTATGATTAACATTAACTAAGATAAATTAAAACTAAGTTAAATCTAAAAAAGGCCCTCGAGGCATTGTGCCGAGGATGCTGGCGGCATTTCCTCGCTGAATTGCAATGCTGATGCGTTGCGCGAGAAAGCCGCCAGCTCTTCGGTCACCAGTTACATCGACCAGACGTTTCGCGATTTCTGCAAATAACTTATGCGCACTGGGACCCCACGGACCGAGGGTCTCGACGCCAAAGGGTACGAAGTCGTACTCTCTGCCGAGGCCTCTATATTTATTACATTTCAGATTTTCGGCGTTTTCCGCCGCTGCACCCGCTTTACATATAAATATTACGGGACAATCTTACACAAATCGAACTACCTCTAAGTTCAAAGTAAGCTCAAGTTTTACCGGGCATTTTTCCGCAAATCGACATCCAACGTGCCTATTTTGCGTGTAAGGATTAGACCGGTTTCCTCACGATGTTTTCCTTCACCGAAAAGCTAACGGTAAACATTTCGTACATAAGTTCCGAAAAACTCATTTCCAATATCTATACAGACAACCTTTCAAAAATATATGTACACAGGCTTTATTATTACTGACATAAGACACATGTATAGATATTGTTGAAAGGTTGTCTGTATAGATAATGGAGAACTCGACTGTACGAGCCGGGATTCGAACCCACGACCGCCGCTTGACAGCCGCATGCCTGAACCACTAGACCACCGTAGCTTTTCAGAATTAACTAGCTCAATAAGACTTATGTTATATGGGTACTAGACGGCAATATATTTTTCACGCCACTGCTCGGATATGTGGCAAAAGATGGTCAGAATTCAGGCTTCAAAGCTGGGGTTAGTTGGACGTCGCACGAACAGGCCATCTATGACTTCAAACTGTCCAACAATGTTATTGTTGGACAGTTTGAACAGCGATCGACCAATCACAGGCCCCCGCGCGCGGTCGGCCGGCGTGCGTGCGCCCGTTCCCCCTCCCCCGCGCCGGCGCGAGGCAAGCGAGCCTGTTTAGTATTATGATCTTCAATTAGATACTTAATTTTGATTTTAAATTATAAGTATTTGCAATTTCCTTGCAGTAGGCGTGAAAAGCACAATGTTAAGCCTCGGCCGAAAGTGCAATAGCTGGACTCGTACTTTCGAGGTCCTCCGCTAACGCGTCGGCCCTCGAACTAACTCGTCCATCTAATGCTTACTTTCTAGCCTCTACAACAATGTACTATTTCTCCAAAATGGCCCGCAAAGTATACATTAGTCGCTACATATTGGAAGGTAAAGTGTATAGTTTCAGGTTAGATCAAAAAAAAATATAGAAAACATTGCAGGCCGCCTGGAATGTTACATATAAATATTTGTCGAGTACCAAACTTTTTAAAAAGTTGACACCGGCATATAAAAGACGGCACAGGTCGTATTCAGCCAATTCAACGCGTATTTTTCTGTTGCAAACGCGACGTTTTTCTAATTGTCTCCAATAGTTTGCGTTTATCGGTGGAAAAATACACTTGCAATTCGTTTTAAAAAGAAAAACGGCGGGAAATCATTAATATTTTCACGTTGTGCAACGATATTTAAAGTTTATTATTCCCCCATTTTTGAGAAAAGCACTAAATTTTACAATAGTTCGTTCACTATTAATTCTATCCGACTGTGGAACTCTCTCCCTCTTGACATCAGACAAGCAAAATCTATCGGCAACCTCAAATCCCTTCTTAAAGAACATTATTTGTCTCTCCCCTAACCCTGATTGTATTTTTGGCTGACTGTTTATGTATCATTATATTTGTGTTTGTGTTATTTGTATATATGTATGATTGTGTGTGTATGTTTATATATAGAGGTATTTATGTACGTTTATTTTTGTAATTTCTTGATTTTTGATTGATAATAATCTCTGCACCACCTACTGCATAATCTAGTTTTATCTCTTTCTCCGATACCCAAAGGTTGTCTGGAAGAGATCGCTCTTCAGCGATAAGACCGCCTGTTGTCTACCTCTACCTACATGTTATTGTATTGTTTCTCTATGTAACTGCTTTGTTTGTGTGAGGTGTGCAATAAAGAGTATTTGTATTGTATTGTATTGTAAATTAGCCGGAATGGCAATTGCAGGCTTCGTATTATAATTAAACGGACTCGCAAGGTCGTCCGTTTAAACAAATACTCAGCCTGCAATTGCCTCCTTCCCGGCCACTCTGTAAATACATCATTTTGCTCCCTCGAGTTGGCTCACCTCGTTGCCGCTGTGCTGCTCGTCCTCGGTCCGCCTCAGTCGCACGCGACTCGCGAGCTTGGCGCGCGTGTCCCGCGGCGAGGCGAGGCGCGCGCCCTCCGCCGAGCCGTGCTCGCGCGAGCAGCTGCCCGAGCTCGCTTGCGCGCGCGCGTAGCCGCAGCATCTGCGAACGTGACAGTTCAAAGCATCAGTGCGTGACATCAGCAAGAGGAGTGTAGACTCATGTTACAATTGATAAAGTATATTTGTATATTTGATAATTGTATAGTCATGTACATAATAATGAGGATGTTAAGATATTTACAAGTCAGACCATGACGCCCTGTAAGGGCACACAATAATACTTAAAAACTAAACATTTAATTACATTAGATTACATTTTACATATATTTATAAACTATCATCATTAAGAAAATCCTTGACCGAGTAATAACATTTATCAATTAATAACATTTCTAATCTGCGCTTAAATAATACATTTCGGGATTCTAATTTTAGTAGTGTTGCTAAATGGATAGTAAACCATCAAATGATTGTAATAAAATTGTAAAAAAGATGAACTTCAAAGTTTAGAAAAAATACGCAATTTTTTATTGTCCAAGAGTAAATTTAAAGCTACAAATAGAATCCTTACGCTTTTATAAAAAGTAAAATTGTAAAACAACTATACCTAAACGCAGTATTTCGAGACCGAAAAAACGATTAGTACAAATAGCGAACTGTGACGTCATACTTTTATGCCAATTCGTATAATATTTGTCAGAGTGCCCAACCCTAAAAAAGGGGAAATAGACGAACCATCCCTGTTAGGATACGCCCACGATCCGACATAATTATTTAAATCACGAAATAAGTAAATAGGTAAAGACCGCTCACTTTGGCACTTTTTGGGGGAGGCCTATGTCCAGCACCCCTATTTTGTAATTTGTTTTAAGCTCACCCACAAATATATATAGACACCTCGATTCGTAGTAACTAAGCGTAGGCAGAGGTCTAGTTTCGTTAGGTGTGACGCGTGGGGTGAGGCGCGTGAGCGCGTAGCGAATAAACCTCCCCCCCAGCAGTGGACGATGATGATGAGGTAAATAGGTAAACAAACATAAATAGGTAAGTATATCGTAAAATCTTCTTGAGCTAAGCACAATCAGTTTACATGCTTTTGTTAGTTCCAATAAATTTAGACAATATTTATAAAATTACCTCGCAGTGCTGAGACAGATCTCGGAGTCTCGCGCGGACAGGTCGAGACTGGTGTCGCAGTTGTCTACTGGATGCGTCTCACTCGAGCTCACTTCCAGAGGCTTCTCTATCCTAAAATATAGATGGTGATATTAAAGGTTTAGCTTGGTTTTAATATACATTTGTGTATCTTTTTATTTGATGTAATCATAATATTATTTTATTTATCTGAAGCAACAAACGAACACAGGTTTAGGTTTGGTTTTAGAAGAGGTGGCCGTATAGTAATCTTAATAAGTGGGACAAAGAGAGATATATCAGTAGCTGTCTTTGTCATAGTTGCTCATTTTTGTGTGCCCAACCAAACTAAGTGGGTTATTATTATGGTAGGCCGTAAACCATTTAAAAAAAAAAACCAGTCAAGTGCGAGTCTGACTCGCGCACCGAGGGTTCCGTACGAAATATCATATAACCCATTAATTTTGGAAAAATCTAAACAACGCATAGTATAGTAAAGTCATGAGCATGACATGAGTAGGTACCTACAGCGCCATTTATCGGTGCATTTTGTTACTAAATTGCGCGACCAAGGCACTCGGTATGTATATGTACAGTAAGGGAAATGTATTCACGTACCACCGTAGAACCCTGTCGCAATTGACAGGCCGCCGTCACTCAAACTCGAGCGGTATGTTACCTTATTGCGATAGGGTTTTACGGTGGTACGTTAATACATTTCCCTTACTGTATGTTGGTTTTTCAGCGATAATTCTTTATCAAGTGAATTAATTTCGATAATTCTTTTTTTATTTGCTAGAAGGTAAGGTTCATACGAATTTGAATGCAAAAAATTTAACACAGAAGTATTAAATTACAAACAAAATTAACATATGATTTTTGAAGAATAAAAAAAAAACTACGCTAGATAGAGGTATCGTTATACTTTTCCAGTAATATTCACGTTAATATTAATAATATATATTATTTTCAAATTTTTCGCTTGGTTAACTTCGGAGATAAGGGGGGGGAATGGTATTTTTTTCAACATTTATCTTTATAAATCAAAATTTTACCATTGTAGAAAAAAAAAGAAAAACTGGTTTAGAATGTACAATTCAAGCCCTTTCATATGATACCCCACTTGGCCTACTAACTAGACTTTGATTTTTTGCCCCCCCTCTTATCCGCCCTTTTCTATACAAATTAAAAGGATATATTAAAAATTTTCATTTTCCATACACGAGGATTAGCTTTATTTACAACTATTCCAAATTTCAAATCGATAGCATTAGTAGTTTCTGAGATATTTGACTTTGTGACAGACAGACAGACGGACGGAGTCGCACCATAAGGGTTCCGTTTTTACCTTTTTGGTCCGGAACCCTAACAAGATCTCAATTGAGCATTTCCATCCCTTAAGGTGGCACGCTAAGGTTTAGGTATGATTTTGGGTTTTATACCATAAGTTCTGAAATCTACACAAACAATACTAATAAGAAATGTCATTACGTGCGTTATCATGGCTTCAAAGTATCACGTTTCGGGCGGAACAAGTCGGCTGGCCTAGGCCGGGAAGTAACTTTTTTTAAATTTCAATGTAAACATGGCGTCTATGTTCATGAACAGACTAAACAGCTGAATTATATATATATTTTTAAATTTCTAGTACTTGAACGGTTATCGGACCAAAAATATCCGCGTTAACCTATGTTTGAGAAAAGCACTATACATGCCTGGCCGTGAAAAGGGCTTGCCGGCTTCGTATCACTATTCTATACCTATTCACCAGGCAAGCCCTTCTTTCCCGGCGTCTGCAGTAATATCCTATTATTGCACACACGGAACAGAAAAAACAGTTTTTATTGTTCTGTGATTGCTCACCTCAGTAGTATAACAAAAACAGTACAAAACATATTGAATATAAGCAGAGGCAAACAACACACACATTTATTTAAGCGGATACCTTCGATATGTATTATTTCATTTGCCATAAAAAAAACTGAAACCGTAACATTTTCAGGACTAATTATATAAACTTTGTATAGAACCCTATATGTGAGATTACGTTTGTCCTACAAAAGTCCTGAAAGGTGACAGTTTCTGTGAAAAAATAATTAGGACAAATGATGATTATGGCAAAACTTTACATTTTTGGCAAATGAAATTATGAATATTATTAGTAACCCGTATTTTAGATGTAACTGATCCCTAACAACCCACCTGACTTGGACCTCATGCTGGAAAGTTTCCGAATCAGGCTCCACCTTCGGCTCTTGCGGAGTAGGCAGCTCAGCGGGGCTGACGATTGATGAACTGTCATTCTGTGATGCGAAAAGTAGACATTGACATACGAGTATTATGCTAGGAATTAGATAGCATTATCATGATCATATCAGCCGAAAGACTTCCACTGCTGGACAGGCCTACCCCAAAGTGTGTCAAAGTGACCGGTCCTGCGCCACCCGCATCCAGCGGGCCTTTACCAGGTCATCAGTTCACCTTGTGGGGGGCCTACTCACGCCGCGCCTTCCAGTACGTGGCCGCCACTCGAGAACCTTTCCGCCCCAACGGCCGTCGGTCCACTGCCACTTAAGTTTAGCGCTTCAGAGGGCTATATAGGTTACCTTGGTTCTGCTGCGGATAGCCTCATTTCCGATGCGATCACGCACAGAAACTTCCAACATAGCCCTCTCTATTGCCCTTTGGGTGACTTTGAGCCTTTTTATGAGGCCCATAGTAAGCAAGCTATTGTAATTTCAACCTTGTGACTTGGAGATGATGGCAGCTATTTCTATACACTTTTTGCTTCTCAAGATAAGATCTCAAGTTGTAAAAGATCAGCTTAAAAAAACAACCATACCTAAGAGCTAAATCCTATCCGTGAAGCTGGTGAATGATCAAAGTAGCAAAAGTATAAAAAAATTACATAAATTAATGTGGTATTAGTGTTGTTAACCCTACTAATCCTGCTAATATTATAAAAGTGAAAGGTTGGATGTATGGATGGATACGTACGTTCCACATAATCTCAAAAACTACTAGACGAATTTATATGATACTTTCCAGTTATGTACCTTATATAACAGAATAGGACATAGGCTATAATTTATGTCAAATTTCATCCCTTTATAGGGACGAAAAAGGGGATGAAACTTTGTATGGAGCTTTGTATTGCTCGTTGCCTTCATCAGGCGTTTGTCTCAAAATGTATGGGAATACTAAAATCCGACTCGCACTTGACCAAAATTCTAATTGATATAATTTAATAGGCTATAATTTATGTCATCCCTTTTAGGAGTTCTACACGGACGAAGTCGTGGGCAGAAACTAGTAGTAAATACTTTTGCGTGAAACGAAACATAGCACGGAGAGAGAGAAAGGGATGTAGGAATGCGAGAGAGATATTTTATGGCGACGCAATGATGTAGTTGGAAATGTTGAAAAAAAATTAAAAGACCTTAGGCATACAATAATATAAAAAATCGCATAAGTGGCCTAAATAGCAGTATAGGTAATTTCACGAGAGTTGAGGTGAATGATTACACACACAGCTACATAAAGTACTGATTGCAAAAAAAGTGAATGAATGAAATGAGTGAGTGAATGTAAATAAAAACGCTCATTATATTCATATACATATATTTTAATAAGAATAGGTATAACCAACAGTAAAAAATATATATTTTTATAAAGTATCGTCACTTAGCATATCTGAATCGTCAAGATTGATTATTACAAGTTTATGGTTTTCGGTTAGTTCATTAATCTTAGGTTCCTTTATTCTGTATCTTTCTTCATTTTCTTGGGTTTTTTTGAAAATATTCTGAAACGTATCTTTGTCAAGTGCTTCAATTTCTTCGTTTAATTTCCTCATGACGCTATTGAATGTGAACTGTTCTGTCGCAGGTAAATGTTGACCGTCATTTCTTAAGTTCTATCTAAAATGACAGAACACGTTAAATATAATTTCCCGACTTTGACTTTCCGTAGAATAAAAACCTGTAGGTTTTCTTGTCTCTTGGAAAATCCGGTTGTCAATAAGTATGACAACGATGTAACGAGTGCCAGTTACTTCAATCATCTTTAAAGAGGTTTGATAACGAGATAACAAAGTAATGAACATATATGTGAATACAATTTTAATAACTAAATAAATAAAGACAATGCAATTTGTTACCTACTTATTCTCTTTCGTTTCTACGATTAATATTATATATATTCATGTATATACCTACGCATATGTGACCTTTATTTGAATTGGTGTAAATAAAATTAATTAAAATGCTTTCTGTTTTGTATAAAGTCGATGAATTGGTAGAAATATATTAATACTTAACAAAAAAGTTTATAGGAACTTTTTGATATTTCTTGCCATTCACTGTTGAACTTGCTATCGGTACAATAATAGAACAGTAATGTCAAAACTTCGCTGTCATTACATGACAGTGTTGTTGTGTGCGTGGCCTCAACTCTCGTGAAATTACCTATACTATGGATATGTACATTTGCTGTCGCGTTATGGCTCGCTTCCTGGGGGCAGGCTGCCGGACCGGAAATCGACACTTCGCTTGATTTCCGTCCAAGACTTTCCTAGTTCTGACTGAAAAAGGAATATCACCGTTTTTCGTCCCAGTCCTGTAACTGCCCTGTCCTGTAGTTTGTTAGACATTTTTAGGGTTCCGTACCTCAAAAGGAAAAAACGGAACCCTTATAGGATTACTCGGTTGTCTGTCTGTCCGTCTGTCACAGCCTATTTGCTCCGAAACTAGTGGACCGATTGAGTTGAAATTTGGTACACATATGTAAATTGGTGACCCAAAGATGGACGCGTAAAGTAAATTAATTAATTCTGAACAGGGGGCCACTTTTGGGGGGTAAACTGGAAAACTAAAAATAAAAGTTTCGCAAACTGTATTGTGTGACATATCAAATGAAAGGGGTTGTTGTAAGCATATCGGATATATTTTTTTTTATAATTTTAGCAAATACAGATTTGAAATAATTTAGGTAAAAAAAAAGAAAATTGACCATTCTCCCCCCCCCCCCCCCCCCCCCTCCATTATCTCCGAAACTACTAAGTCTAATATTCTGAAAAAAATATGGAAAATAGTTCTTTGCCTAAAGATTACAGGAAAACCTATAAGAAATTTGAGCATTCAAAGTAACGGGAAAATTTTCAATATTTTTGTGTATTTTTTATGGAGCGCCTAATGCATAGAGCATAGCAATTTTACGGAACCCTCGATGATGCTTAATCAAGGTTTCATATCGTGCAAAAATATAAGATCTACCTATGGATCTGAGGATATCTAAGATGTAGAACCGGGGTTACGGAAAACTTGTGCTCCATAGAACCTTGAAATCCTAAAGCAACACGGTTTAAAAGTTTTAAATTAAATCTTGAAAGAACTCTTTTACGCCTGTATACCATGGATACTTTAATTTTAAGTGATGATTGTACACGTACAGTAAACACTTACCTGGTCTGTCCTGGATCTGTCCGCGTCGTTGTCTAGTTCACCCGCCGGTTGTGTCGTAGATTCACATTCATCTAGAACAAACAGGTGACACATTAATAGAGAAAACGGCCTTTCATCTTACTTAAATGTTGAGCTTCGCAACAGGGATGCCACCAACTTAAAGACCAAAGCCATAACGGCTTGTTCACGAAAAAAAGTAGCCATCGAAAACTAAGTCTCCACTGTCACCCAGTAGGTCTAGGTAGTTCAAACCGCAATGAGATAGCCAATTGAGTATTCTTTTTATGTGTAAGAATCTAAAATCCATCCATTTTTACTTCAAAGTTGTGAAATCCCACATAATGCCAGTTAAGGCTTATAGCTAAACTGATTGCATGGAAATGTGTCTACTTCTGGCATGATTTTTAACAATTTATGACCTGCATACGGTAATTAAAAGACTGGAAAGACGTACAATGTACGTGGAATTGTCAGGTGACAATTGTCAAGATGGTGAAATAGGGCCCTGGTGGTGATTAGGATCGCTAGATGATTGAGATTCCGACGAAGCTTCATGTTGACAACGAGATTTGACACCCACGCATTTACAAATGACGTGCCTTCTCTGAATGGACCCTGCGGAAGACCAGCGCTGGCTATAAAGCTAGCATATCGTGCTGAGCTGGGTTCATTTCGCGGCCTATACCATGTTATTTCTTTGTCATCTGTGGCACCTGTGGGTATGGGTGTGTCCTAGCCTGCTTGTCCAGTGCCCGCCTCCTCACTAACTCCGCCATCACCCCATGTAGCTCTGCCAAGCGGACATCATGGGCTCTCGCAGCCCTCGCCCACTTATAACGCAAACGACAGAAGTATTACCTGAAACCTCTTCCTCCGGTATAGCCCTAGCCTGCTTGTCCGCCGCTCGTCATCTCACCAACTCCGCTATGACGCCATGTAGCTCCGCCAAGCGGGCATCATGCGCTCTCGCAGCCCTCGCCCACTTATAAGGCAAACGACAGAAGTATTACCTGAAACCTCTTCCTCCGGTATAGCCCTAGCCTGCTTGTCCGCTGCTCGTCGTCTCACCAACTCCGCTAGGACGCCATGTAGCTCCGCCAAGCGGGCATCATGCGCTCTCGCTGCCCTCGCCCACTTATAAGGCAAACGACAGAAGTATTACCTGAAACCTCTTCCTCCGGTATAGCCCTAGCCTGCTTGTCCTCTGCCCGCCTCCTCACTAACTCCGCTATGACCGCATGTAGCTCCGCCAAGCGGGCATCATGCGCTCTCGCAACCCTCGCCCACTTATAAGGCAAATGACAGAAGTATTACCTGAAACCTCTTCCTCCGGTATAGCCCTAGCCTGCTTGTCCTCTGCCCGCCTCCTCACTAACTCCGCTATGACCCCATGTAGCTCCGCCAAGCGGGCATCATGCGCTCTCGCAACCCTCGCCCACTTATAAGGCAAATGACAGAAGTATTACCTGAAACCTCTTCCTCCGGTATAGCCCTAGCCTGCTTGTCCTCTGCCCGCCTCCTCACAACTCCGCTATGACCCCATGTAGCTCCGCCAAGCGGGCATCATGCGCTCTCGCAGCCCTCGCCCACTTATAAGGCAAACGACAGAAGTATTACCTGAAACCTCTTCCTCCGGTATAGCCCTAGCCTGCTTGTCCTCTGCCCGCCTCCTCACTAACTCCGCTATGACCCCATGTAGCTCCGCCAAGCGGGCATCATGCGCTCTCGCAGCCCTCTCCCACTTATAAGGCAAACGACAGAAGTATTACCTGAAACCTCTTCCTCCGGTATAGCCCTAGCCTGCTTGTCCTCTGCCCGCCTCCTCACTAACTCCGCTATCACCCCATATAACTCTGCCAAGCGGGTATCATGGGCTCTCACAGCCCTCGCCCATTTATAAGGCAAACGACAGAAGTATTACCTGAAACCTCTTCCTCCGGTATAGCCCTAGCCTGCTTGTCCGCTGCCCGCCTCCTCACAAACTCCGCTATCACCCCATGTAGCTCCGCCAAGCGGGCATCATGCGCTCTCGCAGCCCTCGCCCACTTATACGGCAAACGACAGAAGTATTACCTGAAGCCTCTTCCTCCGGTATAGCCCTAGCCTGCTTATCCTCTGCCCGCCTCCTCACTAACTCCGCTATCACCCCATGTAGCTCTTCCAAGCGGGCATCCTGCGCTCTCGGAGCCACAGCCCGCATAAGGCATACGACAGAAGTATTACCTGAAACCTCTTCCTCCGGTATAGCCCTAGCCTGCTTGTCCTCTGCCCGCCTCCTCACAACTCCGCTATGACGCCATGTAGCTCCGCCAAGCGGGCATCATGCGCTCTCGCAGCCCTCGCCCACTTATAAGGCAAACGACAGAAGTATTACCTGAAACCTCTTCCTCCGGTATAGCCCTAGCCTGCTTGTCCGCCGCTCGTCGTCTCACCAAGTCCGCTATGACGCCATGTAGCTTCGCCAAGCGGGCATCATGGGCTCTCGCAGCCCTCGCCCACTTATAAGGCAAACGACAGAAGTATTACCTGAAACCTCTTCCTCCGGTATAGCCCTAGCCTGCTTGTCCGCCGCTCGTCGTCTCACCAACTCCGCTATGACGCCATGTAGCTCCGCCAAGCGGGCATCATGTGCCCTCGCGGCCGCTGCAGCCCTCGCCCGCTCCGCCGCTAAAGCACGAGCGAGCGCGTCTCGTTCACAGCGGAGCGTTGTCGCGTCATGGGGGCCGCTGCTTTGTGTTATCTGGAAAGATGAGGTTTATTTAGTGTGTTTTAGTGTGAACGCAGGCTGGTCTAACTAATATGACGCCCACAACCATCTTTTTATGGACACGCTTATGTTTTCAGATAAATACTCTTATACTGAGGTATAAGAGCTCCGCTGCGTGTCCATAACTGAGGCCAGTTGTAATAGAGTCGTTTACAGTAATGTGCAAATCCTTTCTCATTTTATAAGTTGACTGTATAAACGACTGTTGAACATCAGTCAATAGTCATCCATTGAACTATGGTTCCCTAGAGAATAAAATCTCTATTGTGTTATACGTCTAATCCGATGCGATACATAATCGTCAAATTAGAAAACACAAGGTCGGGCGCAAAACGCCTTCAATGAGTTCCTCTTAACGCTAAGGCTTATACCAGCAGATCGATCACGTAACGCATTGTACGCGCGTCAGGTAGATCTAAATGTCATTTTTATATGAAAAAATGACAGTTAAATTGTCCTAACGCGCGTTCAAAACATTACGTGATTACCCCTCTGAGCTGCGCGAAGTATACCGCTATACTTCGGGTATACTTCGAAGTATAGCGGTATACTATACTGGTGAGCGTGATATAAATTCACCAATAGAAAGAAAACTACATTGAAAATTGTATTTTTGACACCAATGTAAACACATGTTATGCAATAAACTATATGAATATGAAAACCGCTGAGGAAAGTGTAAAAGCTGTTCTACACATTGTGCCATCAAACAAGAGTTAGGTACAGGACGCAACTATGCGTTAAAGGGACAAAAACCTACTTTTATTTAACTGCGTCCTATCCTGGGGCCATGATAGCCCACTGTGTAGAGGAGCCTTACATACCTAACATCCACAGCTATTAATAATCGTCACCTATCGGTTATGTTGGGATCATCAAGGAATTATACGGTCAGTGATCCCCAAGCCAACGTAAGATCCCTATTAGGTACCATTCATTAATAACGTCCGGCCGTGGGGGGACTCATTGTGACACAGCCGTGCAAAAGAAACCATCGTCTGCGGGACTAATCTTTTATTACGTCTTTCTCAAAAACGTCATTCCCCGCAAAAGGTACCTTTTGACAGTTGTGAATAAGGACGATTTTTAATTGTTACACATTAGGGTGTTGCTTAAAAATCGAAAATTTGAAATTTCAGTGTCTCACCCTATTATACTGGTCTAATACGTGAAAAAATAACATCTGTTTTTTATTTTTATTTTTGGATAAGATTTAGGGGTCGCTACCGAATTTTGAAATTCTTTAATGTTTGCATTTCGCCATAGTAAGGTTTTTTTATATATTTAACATTTTACTTTTTTAATGAGCTACATTTAATGATAGGAAATGAATAATCTGGAAAACATCAAAAAAAATCACTAAATTTCGGTCAGTAATTCAAAAATGAATTTTATTGTGCTAAATATGCTAAAAACGGACTTTGGCGATGATTTTAAGACTTTATATTTGATTTCAAATAAGCGTCGAATATTTCGTGAACCAAAATCGTATTTTCTCGATTGTTTATTCCTTCTTTATCAAATGTAGCTCAATAAACTAGAAAAATGTTAAAATATAAAAAAAAACTTACTATGGAGAAATGCAACCTTAAGGAGTTTCAAAATTCGGTAGCGACCCCTAAATCTTATCCAAAAATAAAAATAAAAAACAGATGTTATTTTTTCACGTATTAGACCAGTATAATAGGGTGAGACACTGAAATTTCAAATTTTCGATTTTTAAGCAACACCCTATTACACATCTTAATAGTGGCATTCCGCTTGACTACCGACAAAGTGGTATCATTTGCCTGAGAATGACCCATTTAACTAAATGTAGAGATTATCTAGAGCGCAAGTATGCACCTAAGCAGATGGAAATCGCCAGTTCTACAGAAATACTACAAAGCGATGGCACTTGAGTGTTTTCGTTCGCGTTTTACTTAGCAATGTACACTCAGCGTCAAATACTCTGTAGCAGTCAAAGTGGCCAAATAGTTCGGTACAACATACCTACTCAATATATGGTGTACCGAACTATTGACTACTTTGGTTGCTACAAAGTATTTGACGCTGAGTGTACAAGTTGCAGAACATTCTCAAAATATCAGGAAAGTTCTCAGAAATTTCCGGAAACTTACATGAGGATTTAAAAATAAGTTTCCTTTAGGAAGTTTCTGCTGGGAATTTTTCATGTATAATGTTGATTATACATGTATTAATTAACCGACTTCGAAAAAGGAAGAGGTTATATGTTTCACCGAATATTTTTTTTTATGTATGTTCGCCGATTTCTCCGTCAATTGTGGACCGATTATAAAAAATCTTTTTTTATTCGAAAATGTATACTCCTGAGATGGTCCCATTTTCTCCAAGTTAGGATCTGATGATGGGATCCTAGAGAAATCGAGGGCAACCCTCAAATTTTACAGGCACGTACTACATGTTAAATGCATTTTCTAAAGCTATTCAGGTATTTGCGTCTGGAAGTCATCACTTCATGTTTGTGAGCTGATGATGGAAGGTACAACTCCTCAACGGTTAGGAGTTGGAGGATATTTTTTGAAATTTTATAAGTACGTATAGACCTTTAACCGTATTCTTTCAAGTTATTTGGGTGAGCACAAGTCAGGATCTGATGACGGGATCCCAGGGAAATTGAGGGCAACCCTCAAATTTTATAGGCACGCGTGTAGTGATTTCGGTATTTTCTATTATAACTCGTGTATTTTTACCCTCGGAAATATTGTCAGCCCACATATAGCGACTTGGATTTTTCCTGTAATAATCAACGCATTTGCTCTCGGAAAGCAGTTCATGTGGTAAATTGGAAAGGAAATGTGGAATTTTTTAAGTACCTACGTGGCTTGGCGGAGTACTGAATTGAAGTCGGTTTAAACTTTGTTTTTAAAGTAAATTATTACATGTATAATCTATTATACTTTAAGCAGGCAAATTAAACAGCTGATAATTTATGTATCCAGAGAGTTTTTGACATGTTTTCAGTGTAATATAAAATTTAAGTTCTGAGAACTTTCCATTAGAATTTTCGCAACTTTAGAAACTTCTCCGCGATGCATTGCTAGTTTTACTTATCGTGTTTTAGGCTCTAAAATAATATCAGGATCTATATCGTGATTAGAATACAAGAGCCAGACGCATGTCAGACGAGTCTAAGTTAACGTTGGTATAACTAGCAACTTAGAAACTTTGAAAAACTCCCGACATTTTCATTTCAAAGTTTTGATTTGATTTTGTTGAAACGTAGCTAAGAAACATCTCGATCACGTCAAATTTTGAACGAAACCGCATTAAAATCGTTCCATTCGCTTAGGAGCTATGATGCAACAGACAGACACACCCCTCTTTTTGCGGCGGGGGTTAAAAACTATAAAAAAACCGGCCAAGTGCGTGTCGGACCACGCAAAACGAAGGGTTCCGTGCCTATTAAAAATGTCGTATCGTCACAGAAATTTTAGGGCACTTACGTCCTTTTCTTTGAGGAAGGCAGTTTTTCAGCAATATCTCGAAAACCTCTGAACCGATATTGTTCAAAACAATTTTCGGTGAATGAAATTAATAAGCCCTATGTCCATGAATTTCTCCATATTTTTAAAATACACCGTTCAAAAATTAGAGGGGGGGGACAGAATTTTAGTGACTTTCGGGGCGATTATCTCCGACCCTATTCACTTAATCAAAAAAAATGCTAAGAAACCTTATATTTATTTTGAAAGGCCTATCGATTGATGTGCCACACGGGGGGGCCCAATGAAAAAAAAATTTTGACTTTTAGTTTTATGTATGGAGTGCACCCCTAAAAATTTTTTTTGCCATTTTAATTACAAAACTATGTAGCGGCTAACAAAATACACCTATCCTCAAAATTTTATTAAAATACACCTTATAGTTTTCGAGTAAAATGCCTGTGACATACGGACAGACGGACAGACGGACATGACGAAACTATAAGGGTTCCGTTTTTGCCATTTTGGCTACGGAACCCTAATAACGTGATGATGATTCGTTGACGACATATAGAACTACTAAAATCCAACAACCTACCATAAAATGCATTCCATTCCTTCCCATTGGAGGCGCCGTTACAGGCCGCAGACTGGAATACCGCCAAGAAGATTCTCTGGAGACCTCCTCATCAGCCACATTCGGGCAGCAGAGATACCAGCTCCTACTCCTTCTAACTCCTGAGCCGCTCTCCAACTGGCTTAGCGGCATTCTTCCAACCAGCTCTAACTCCGCTAGCAATGGCTCTTTTTCCTTCGGCTCTGGCATTGGGAAAGTGCCCGCTGTAGAGTAAGTCTCCTCCGGCATTCTGCAGGCTTCTGGTGTGGTGTATTCTGGGAGGCTGTACTGCCGATCGCGTAGGGGAGGCACCTCCACTTTAGCGCCTTCATTGACAACCTCATTTGACTCTACGTACTCGCTGAGCTCGTCTGGGTTTCTTGGTTCCTCTGCCTCGTCCGCGATATGAGGAGTCCCGTTCTGGTTCTTCCGTTTGAGGCGTTCTATGTCAGCGTAGTAGTATGCCGTCGAGCGCGGAGGCTCGACGGTTCGTCCAAGATTTAAAGTCATTTTGGCACTTTGGTTAGTTTGGTTTACATTCTAACCTGTCGATTATTGGTACAGAAATAGATAAGTTGCTTGTCCGCCGACGAGAGCCGATGCGAGAAATTTACTGACGTCGATAAAACAAAAAATGTCTGTTTCATCGCTGACCATACAAATTTTCTCACATCGCCTCCAAGCCGCTGGACTTCTTTAGGGTGTCAAATTCTGGTGTTTATGATGCAGTTTGAAGCTCTACAACCCCAATAGTAAAAGATAACATTGGTTCTGCGACCCAGCGAGTGACGACATTATTGTCTAACGTAAATCCGAATCCGGTATAAGGCGATTATGATGAGTATATTTGTATAGTCGCGTTGACGCTGCGTAGCATCAACGGCTTAACCCATTCCAGGCCAGTGACGACACATATGCGTCCCTACGCCGTAGTCGCTTTCCGCTACATACGAGGAAAACAACGGGATCGGCTACGAGCGTAGCGCGTAGCGATTCTGGGCACTGAATGTGTTAACCCTTCGGATGCCCCTGTCAAAAAATTGCTTGTAAAATAGTGACCTTGAAGTTAAGATATAAGGCTCAAACGCTCTGGGACAGATACGGGACTAGGCATACGAAGGATTAAAGGCCGTGTTTGCGAAAAAGCGCGGCGTTCAGCGACGCGACAAACGCGGCTTAACCTTGCAGTATGCCTTGTTCCGGATCCACCCAGAACGGTTTGAAACTTACGCCTAAAACTTCACCATCATTTAAGTAACAATTTTTTGACATCAGCAATTCAGCATCACAACGCGTCAGCGTCCATAAACAAGGCTAGAGCGCCTCATTTCCCAGCCACTCCGTTCCCACAACTGAAGCCATAGACTGTCACTGATAGCTAAGGCGCCATTATTCTAACTAAAGTGCAAGCCCACAAAAGCTTGAAGGCTTACTTACGCCTACAGACACTTGAAAACCGAATAGTTTCACCCAACCAAGGCAACAAACAACTACAAATAAGTGTAATTAACTAAACACAGCCAGTTTGCGCGAACGCTGCCATTTTAACAAGCACTCGCTAATTTTGTAAGTACCTACTTAGTAAAGTTGGGGAGCGTGTAACTTGCAGTTAAGTTTATGTAGGAATTTGCAAAGTCGATATAGATAAGCGAAGAACATAAAACGTACGTAACCTTTGCTATGAGTTAGGGGTTACTGGGGACTTATTGTAGTGTAGTTTTATTATTTGAGACTTAATACGAGTCCGAAAAAGGCTCTCTGCCATCTACAACGTGTCCTCACCTTCTTTGGTCAGGTCTGGGCCGGGAAGCCTGGCAAATCTAATTATCATCGCATGGCAGGGAAGAATAGAGGACGGATGCCTATGCGTTGGGCGGGCACGGTAACATCTGTGACTAGAGCCAGTGGCGTAACTATATCATACGAGGCCCGTGGCAAAATAATCTGACGGGGCCCCTCCTACAATGTTAGATAGGTTCCTCGGTGCACAGCCTCTCTGGCCGCGGGGCCTCTTGGCCTGGGGGCCCGTGGCATTCTGCCCACTCTGCCACCCTATAGTTACGCCACTGACTAGAGCCACACTACAGGCCAGCAATCAGTATGCACCAAGCCCCAAGACCGAGCAGCTTGGGAGTGGTTAGGGTGAAGAGCGCCCACAGCCGTCACGTCCCACCGCCATGAGGATACGAATCCGAAAATATCGTCCGAGTACTTATTTCGGACGTCGCAGATAAATCATTATCAAATAGAACATCATTTTGACCCACGGAATAAAGAATCCATTCCGAGATTCTTTATTTCGTGTTTTGACCGCTTCAGCCTATTTCAGTCTCTCAAATCTCGTTCAGCAACCGGGTCATATGTAAATATCAGAAGACAAGCTGTCGATGCCGTGATCATCTCGCCCTTGGAGCGATACCGCATGCCATCAAACAATACCTATTAGTGTAGCAAATCCTAGATATAGATATCTATTGTAGCACTGATCACGAAGTGTTCTGTCTACAAGTTCACGATCCGAATACGAACGCAGATGAACAGATTTGAATAATGGATATAGTAAGAGATTAGCGGTTAAGTTCTCTCGGTACATATTTATAAGAGGATTAAATCGATACATAAATAAAAATATTTTGCGGACAATCTTACACAAATTGACCTAGTCCCAAACTAAGCAAAGCTTATATAGATAGATACATACTTAAATACATAGAAAACATCCATGACTCGGGAACAAATATTCGCGTTCATCACACAAATAAATGCCCGTACCGGGATTCGAACCCAGGACCTCTTGCTTCGTAGGCAGGGTCACTACCAACTAGGCTATAAGCGGTCGTCATATATTTTTCACATATTTTTGCACTCGACTCTAACCGTCCCAAGTCCCAATTTATGATACCTTAATGCCACAGTTTGACACTGTTTAGTGTTTTACCTATGAATTGAGATTGCAAGTGACAAATATCGGGACATTTACCTTAGGTTACTAATCACCTAATTAAATACATTCACGATCTCTAATTGATATCCTCACAACGTCACAACCACACACGTCGAGTGAAATAGAAAGCCGGTGAAATTCCCCCGTACCGTAGGCCTACGCGAGATTATTTAATGTGACCGACTTTGTATAGAATTGTCATTGGAATTGGAATCGTCTGCCTTGGACTATAGAGTTGCTTTTCGAATGAACTAGTTTGAAGCGATTCGGCCAACTCAAATCACAAGTGTAACTTCGAAGGTCCGACGCCTACTAGCTTGGTTATCTAAGGCACAAGGTCCGTTTCGTCATTATGTCATACATATATCTCGTTCCATATAGGTATTAGCACATTAACTAATAAATAAGTGCCGGGCCTTTTATTGTTCTCCGTCCGCGTAGTTTATTTATATCGAAGCTCCATACAAACTTTGCACCCCTGTTTAACCCGCTTAGGGGTGAGTATATACAAAACCCTAAAATTACTTTTCTTGTATTGTAATGAGGAGTCCATACACAAAGTTTCAAGTCTACCTGTTGTCTACCTCTACCTACATGTTATTGTATTGTTTCTCTATGTAACTGCTTTGTTTGTGTGAGGTGTGCAATAAAGAGTATTTGTATTGTATTGTATTGTCTCTCACTTAAAATGTTACTCCATCCCAATACAAACTTTCAACCCCCTGTTTACCCCCCTGAGGGTGAAATTTTCAAAAATTCCTTTTTAGTGGGTACTTACGTTGTATAAACTACATCGACTGAGACAGCGACCGTTTCACTGCCGCGAAGACACACACAATGTGTCAATTGTATTGTATGTCTACTCCCTTTATATCTGTGTGTCTTTTGTGTAGTGAATAAATGTCTTCTTTTCTTTTTTCTTTTTTTTATATTGTTGTTTCTAGGTTCGACGGTTTGGCCTGGGCGTTGATTTAAGTGAGTGAGTCAGTCAGGACTTTTACGTTTATATACGAGTATATAGATTTAGGACTAGTTGGCCGTATTGCAAATAACCGTATTGGAAGTAGCAATGCACCGCGGAGAAGTTTCCAAAGTTGCGAAAATTCTAGTAAGGAAAATCTCAGAACTTAAATTTTATAAACACTGAAAACATGTCAGAAACTCTCTGGATTACATACATTACCAGCTGAAATTTTTATGTTTCCATTACAAAAAGTTCATTTTTAGGGTTCCGTAGCCAAAATGGCAAAAACGGAACCCTTATAGTTTCGTCATGTCCGTCTGTCCGTCTATCCGTATGTCACAGGCATTTTACTCGAAAACTATAAGGTGTATTTGAATAAAATTTTGAGGATAGGTGTATTTTGTTAGCCGCTACAAAGTTTTGTAATTAAAATTACTAAAAAAATTTTTTTTAGGGGTGTACTCCATACATAAAACTAAAAGTCAAAAATTTTTTTTTCATCGTGAGCCCACGTGTGGCACATGAATCGATAGGCCTTTCAAAATAAATATAAGGTTTCTTAGCATTTTTTTTGATTAAGTGAATAGGTTCGGAGATAATCGCCCCGAAAGTCACTAAAGTATTTTAAAAATATGAAAAAATTAATAGACACAGCGCTTATTAAGTTCATTCACCGAAAATTGTTTTGAACAAGATCGGATGAAAGGTTTCCGCGATATTGCTGAAAAACTGCCTTCCTCAAAGAAAAGGACGTAAGTGCCGTAAGATTTCTATGACGATACGACCTTTTTAATTATTCACGGAACCCTTCGTTTTTTGTGGTCCGACACGCACTTGGCCGGTTTTTTAATTAGGGTTCCGTACCCAACAGGTAAAAACGGGACCGTATTACTGAGACTTTGCTGTCCGTCTGTCTGTCACCAGGCTGTATCTCAAGAACCGTGATAGATAGAGAGTTGAAATTTTCACAGATTATGTATTTCTGTTGCCGCTATAACAAAATACTAAAAAACCGGCCAAGTGCGAGTCGGACTGGGGCTCCCATACAACAGACATGATTTTTTTGTAATTTTTATAGATAATGGTACGGAACTCTTCGTGCGCGAGTCCAACTCGCACTTGGCCGGTTTTTTTATATATATCTTCTATTATCACCGTTCTTAAAACTTCAGATATAACAACAGCTTTAATAGTTTCGTTAGCAGTCGCAAACCGCCGCTCGCTCAAGTCTCCCTGAGTAGTCCTCCCCCCGCCCGTGACCTTGACCCGGCCAGCTGAGCGACGTCTGTGACTACCTTCTAGACGTGCTTGGAGCTTCCATTAATACGTCTAGGTATACAATGATGTAATATAATAAAAACCGGACAAGTGCGAGTTCAACTCGCGTGGTGAGGGTTCCGTAAAATTCCTATTCTCTAAGCATTATAGCCGAGGCAAAATACGTTTTCGAAAAACATTAATTTATAATAGCGTTTTTTTTGTTTATTTCATTTTAAAACATTATTCTAAGATGCTTTATTCATGAATCCAACAAACTTTCCACCCGGAAGTAATTATATAGATTTAAATTAAACATTCATTGTCTTTTTTATTTTATTTATATTGAATATTGTAAAGCAAATGTAAATGAACCTAAATAAAGATTTAAAAAAATATTAATATTTATCCGGACTTTTTAAGAGCTAATTAAATATTGTTTTTTTTTATGTCTGATTTTTTGTTGGATTTTGCGTCTAGGTAACTATTTAATTGATAATATATCCGTTACATTAAAAAAATAGCTATTATAAATTATTTCCAAATATGTCATTTTTTCCATACAAGTTGTCAGTTCATTGCCTGGACTATTAGGCGTTCCATAGAAAATACACAAAAATATTGAGAATTTTCCCTTACTTTGAATACTCAAACTTCTTATAGGCTTTCCTGTAATCTTTAGGCAAGGAACTATTTTCCATATTTTTTTTATAATTTTAAGCCTAGTAGTTTCAGAGATAAGGGGGGTGGATGGTCAATTTTCGTATTTTTTCCTAAATTACTTCAAATCTGTTTTTGTTAAAATTATAAAAAAATATACTTAAATAGATGCTTACAACAACCCCCTTTCATTTGATAATTGATATGTCGCACGGTACAGTTTGCGAAACTTTTTTTTTTAATTTTCCAGTTTACCCCCCAAAAGTGGCCCCCTTGTTCCGAATTCATTAATTTACTTTACGCGCACATCTTTGGGTCACCAATTTACATATGTTTACCAAATTTCAACTCAATCGGTCCAGTAGTTTCGGAGCAAATCGGCTGTGACAGACGGACAGACAGATGCACGAGTGTCTATAAGGGTTCCGTTTTTTTTCCTATTGAGGTACGAATCCTAAAAAAATATGCGAGTTCTAAATCTCACAGAAACAATTTTTTTAAACATAAAATCTTATTACTGAACCGTCTAATGTAAACAAACCTAAAATTTCCGACCTTTCCACAGCCATATTGACTAAACATCCACGATTGCCAATTCCAACTTGTGTTGTGATACATCAATAAACCGAAACACCAAGCAAATACCGTCCTTACACCAAAAACATAAGGTCTCCATTCGAATGTGTACGAGGTTTCAGCACTTCACATCTGAAATCGATGGTATTCCATAACACTTGTCTTTTAACGCGCTGTGTTTAAATTCTGAGTTTATTTTTAGAGTGGCATCTCGATCTTAGGCGAAATAGAATATGAATGTTAGTGTAAGTTCTTCCGGCATGCATTATTGGATAACATAGTTTTTAATACGGTTGCTCAAAAAGTGCTACTTTACGTAGCTGTTTAGCGTGCGGAAAGTTGGTTTTCGCGCACAAATTGTACCATTCATTATTTTCAATAAAAAAAATAAGATAGAACTGTATTAAACTTCATTTGTATTACAATGATGTTACAGAATGAATAATATAAAAGTTTCAAATTCCTTACTTGTGGTTTTTCTTATTTTTTCGCAACTGTATTAAAAAACGTCGTTCGATACACGTGCGGAAATGTCATTCTTCACTCGTCCCGAGTCTTATCTCGAAACTAGTGATGTAATGACATACTTTCCGCACTTGCATCGAAATGTACTATTCCCCACTTAATCGAATTTTATTACAGTGCTTATTCAAAAGACAAGAGGAAACTATAGCTAACTGCTAGTTAGGTGCTTAACCCTGAAAGTTGGCTAGCGTCTGTCTAGCTAGGCCTTGCATGTAACGAGTCTCTGTTCTAAATATAGATTTTATGCAACCACCTGTGATAGTAAGCTACACAATTGGTTTGTCAGAGCTATTGACAAGTGTTTGAACCGCTCATAGCTTAGTTGCGCGTGCATCACTGCCAAATATCATCATCATCATATCAGCCGAAAGACGTCCACTGCTGGACATAGGCCTCCTCCAAAGAGTGCCACAATGGCCCTGCGCCACCCGCATCCAGCGGACTCCAGCGACCTTTACCAGGGCATCAGTACACCTTGTGGGGGCTACCCACGCTGCGCCTTCCGGTACGTGGTCGCCACTCGAGAACCTTTCCACCCCAATGGCCATCGGTTCTACGTGCAATGTGCCCCGCCCACTGCCAAATATCATGGATAGGGATATTTGGCAGTGATAAAATCCTGCACTAGAAATCTATCGCAAAATAAATAGGCTTTCTACTGTAGCAATGTAATTTTATAATACTCTGATACTGAAATGATATATTGTATACTGTTTTGAAAAAATGATTGAATGAGGACCGACTCGCGCCGTTGTTGCTTCAGCTGCACAATTAAAGTCAATGTGATTTATTCTTCAATTAAGGCATACTACATGCACCTATGAATGTCGATAAACTACCACCGGTTCGGAAAGAAAACCTCTGCCTCGAGAAGAACCGGCGTAAAAAACTCGGCGAGGTATCATTTTTAGGGTTCCGTACCCAACGGGTAAAAACGGGACCCTATTACTAAGACTTCGCTGTCCGTCCGTCTGTCTGTCACCAGGCTGTATCTCAAGAACCGTGATAGCTAGAGAGTTGAAATTTTCACAGATTATGTATTTCTGTTGCCGCTATAACAACAAATACTAAAATAACCAGCCAAGTGCGAGTCGGACTGCTACCATACAACAGACATGATTTTTTTGCCGTTTTTATAGATAATGGTACGGAACCCTTCGTGCGCGAGTCCGACTCGCACTTGGCCGGTTTTTTATAGATAACTAGCTTCCGCCTGCGTCGACCCGGAATAAAAACTGCCCTATATTTTAGTCCGGGCTATAAACAATTTTCTTGCGAATTTGCATCCAAATCGGTTGAGCCGTTTAAGCGTGATTGAGTAACAAACATCTAAACATCCAAACTTTCGCATTTATTGTATTAGTTAGGAACGGAACGGAACGGAACCCTTCGTGCGTGAGTCCGCCAATGGCCGGTTTTTTTTAAGTTGGTCGTTAAATCTGCCAAGATTGTTTCAAATGTTTTGTTATGATGGGTCCACGATGTACTTTAGTGCGCGCAGCGTGCTGAGGAGGCTTAACGCCTTAGCCACGATTTTGGTCTTAAGCGACCTGCGGCAGCGGTTTTTAGGGTTCCTTAGCCAAAATGGCAAAAACGGAACCCTTATAGTTTCGTCATGTCCGTCTGTCCGTCTGTCCGTATGTCACAGGCATTTTACTCGAAAACTATAAGGTGTATTTGAATAAAATTTTGAGGACAGGTGTATTTTGTTAGCCGCTACATAGTTTTGTAATTAAAATGACAAAAAAAAAATTTTTAGGGGTGCACTCCATACATAAAACTAAAAGTCAACATTTTTTTTTTCATTGTGACCCCGGCACATCAATCGATAGGCCTTTCAAAATAAATGTAAGGTTTCTTAGCATTTTTTTTGATTAAGTGAATAGAGTCGGAGATAATCGCCCCGAAAGTCACTAAAATTCTGTCCCCCCCTCTAATTTTTGAACGGTGTATTTTAAAAATATGGAAAAATTCATGGACATAGGGCTTATCAATTTCATTCACCGAAAATTGTTTTGAACAAGATCGGTTCAGAGGTTTTCGAGATATTGCTGAAAAACTGCCTTCCTCAAAGAAAAGGACGTAAGTGCTGTAAAATTTCTGTGACGATACGACCTTTTTAATAGGCACGGAACCCTTCGTTTTGCGTGGTCCGACACGCACTTGGCCGGTTTTTCTAATTCATTGCGCGTGATCCCAACTATCCCCACACAAACATCTGTTTGTGTGGGAATAGTTTGAATCTCAAAGGACATGAGTTATTAGGTTATTACTGTTATTAGATACCTACATTTTTTCCTTGAAATCATTCCCAAATGGTGAAAATTTATATAGGAGTGCGAACAGTATACGTGGGCTGTCGTTGTTAAGTACTTACTAAACTTATACACTTGACTAACACTGTTGGCAAACAGTGTCCACACCAACAATGGGTGACGCACTGATAAAACATCAAAGTTTAGTGCCGACAGACGGACAAATTGATCCGCTGTATCTATATATGTACGACAACAGGACAAAGACTCGCAAACATGCGTCACGGACCTTTATATACGTAAGTAATTGGATGTGTGGACAAATCAATATTATTCAATTCAATTCTTTTCTCAATGCATGCAATGAAATGATATCATCAGGGCTCGGATTTTTCAACGCACGGTAAGACGAAAGAGAACGATATTAAAATTTTACTCATATTCATTTATTTAATTAATACCAAACGTACCGATTGCAAATATAAATAAATGACAATGTTAGGTCTATCACAACAATATAGTATGTATAACTAGGTACGTCAATTTGGCACTCTTTGGGGGAGGCCTATGTCCAGCAGTGGACGTCTTTCGGCTGATATGATGATGATGGATGATGAACTAGGTAAACACTAAAAGGTCTAAAGCGGCCTTTAGACCTGTCTAAAATCTAAATGCAGTGCACTAACTGCACTCACACTCACTGATTAGACTGAGATGGTTTATCATCCCTCCATTCCCTCCCCCAGTTAGTGCACTGCATTTAGCCAGGTCTAAAGCCCTCGGAATGGTTTTGTGGTTTGTTGTAGCATATATATGTGAAACTTTGGATATGAACTCATTCATTACCATTATGTAAGATATTATAGTGACTGATAGATCAGTTAAAATGCAAAAGTATATCATACATAAAAGTATATGTAAAGTGTATGCTAGTGTATCATTTAATAATCGTAATATTTTGACATGTAATATTTTTTAATATTATCAATAAATGAGTATGAGTATAATCATCCTCATCCTCGTTTCTCAGTAGTACAGTTAGCATCAGAGTAGCTACGCAAACGAAGACGACAAAAGTCTTTACTAAAAGGGAATAAGAGCTATTGTCGTCTTCGATTGCATAGTTACTTTTGCTGCTGACTGTACCCTAAAAGAGCCCGGGGCCGGGTCCCACTTTGGCTTCTAATCCCAAGTTCTTCCCTCCATCCTGCCGTCTGACCTTCCAACCCAGAGTAAAATTTGTCGGGATTAGACTGGTTTCCTCACAATGTTTTCGTTCACCAAAAAGCTTCTGATAAATGTCAAATGATATATAAAAACCTTTTTGAAAAAACAGCGTCTTGCTGTTCAGACCTGCACAGACCAGGGATCGGAACAGGTTTTTTCAAAAGTCCCCGAAGTAATCTAATATTTTGAATTATTTTAGGATCTTAATGTAGGACTCTATCATGTATTTAGGTAACATTTTCGTATTATTAGACAGCCTGATCAAAAATTATATTATAAACCAAAGAACAAAATTGAACGAAATAAAACCGGTATTTTTGTATGGTGAAAATACCGGTATCCGATCCCTGACACAGACAGATTGAAAGTCACGTGTCTTTAATGCGCTACAGTAGCTTTCTTCAGATGGCAGTTAGCTACATTATAAGCAATATTTTTAGATTATATTATAGTGCCAATTAACAGTTAAAATTATGTTGGGGATTTTATGTATGGAAAAGTGCAATATGAAGTACAGATGCATGTATAGTTTTTAGTTTTACTGGGCATTTTCCGCAAATCGACATCCAACATGCCTATTTTGCGTGAAAGGATTTTCCTCACGCTGTTTTCCTTCACCGAAAAGCTAACGGTAAATATTTCGTACATAAGTTCCGAAACACTCATTGGTACAATCCAGGATTCGAACCCACGACCGCCGCTTGACAGCCGCATGCCTGAACCACTAGGCTACCGTAGCTTCAGATGTATGTATAATTTCTTAGAGGAGTATGCAGTCTGAGGCTGTATTATATTATAAGCGAGTCACTTTAACGGGGTTTCAGTAGCAGCAGTGGTCCCTTTGATTAAACAAACCAAACAACTTAAAACACCTACGCCTAGCGAAATTATTCAACCATTTAAGTAAGAATTTCACCAAAATTGACACCCTAAACACAACTGTCCAATGTTACAAGTGGTCATTCATTGAATTCATGTTGTTATTTATTCTATAACTGGCAATGATGTAATATAAAAATCAAAAGAATTTTTGAAAAACCCGACTTCCTTTTTTACCTATATTATAGCCTATGTCACTCCCACAATCAAGACAAATCTAACGATACCTCATACATCAAAATCCAACAAGCCGTTTAGGCTACAGGAGGCCACAAAGAAACAGACATACATACATACACTCGAAAACAATTAAAGGCAGGTAAAAAGAGGTAGATAGGTTATAAGCGCTCCGAAATTGGCACACTAAAACTGTGTCATTTCACACAACTTGTGTACAGAAAACCGTTAACTATTGTATTGTCTACACGAAAGTTGTTGACCCTTCTAATGCACATTCCATTTTTGAAATAAAATAGACAAAAACACTTAGTAAATACTGTTTGTTGTGCTCTTTTGTTTTATGCTATAGTCTCAACTCTGAACATTAGATTGCCAAGTGTTTTTAACTCTAATGCACATTCCATTTTTGAAATAAAATAGACAAAAACACTTAGTAAATATTGTTTGTTGTGCTCTTTTGTTTTATGCTATAGTCTTAACTCTGAACATTAGATTGCCAAGTGTTTTTAACTCTAATGCACATTCCATTTTTGAAATAAAATAGACAGAAACACTTAGTAAATATTGTTTGTTGTGCTCTTTTGTTTTATGCTATACTCTCAACTCTGAACATTAGATTGCCAAGTGTTTTTAACTCTAATGCACATTCCATTTTTGAAATAAAATAGAAAAAAACACTTAGTAAATATTGTTTGTTGTGCTCTTTTGTTTTATGCTATAGTCTCACCTCACATTAGATTGTCAAGTGTTTTTAATGTACTTCAGAGGTTACTAACAGCCAGTTACAAAAATGAAGTGCGTCAAACAAAATGTTATTGGCACTGCAAGAACTGCAACAGTTTAGGAATCAAAAATGCTCTTCAAATCTATCGATTTCGATAATTTAGATAATAATTTCGGTTTCACGCTATGACCCCGAACTGAATTACACCGAAAACATATAAATTACGCAAACTTGAATAAAAATCTTGTAAAATTGGTAGATTTCTATAAGCACACCACTCGTAGACGTTTTCACTGTAACTTTGCCACTTACGTCAGTGACACTGTATTGAACATCCAAAACTAAAAAGCTTGTAAAAATTACCAAATGACGTCACATTGCATTTAAAACTAGGTCAGCACTAAAACACATCGCTGCACTAAATTTCAAAAACGGAATCCGACACTGTCGCCATTTGCAAGCACGGAAACACTGAACTTTTTAATTTTCACATCGCGAATGTCTTTTTTTATTTTTATTTTGATAAGTTTTTTTTTTCGGTGTAACTGTTGTTTTATTTATTTTGGTGACGTAGGACTGCGCGACGGGCGGCGCGGCGCGGTATGGCGCATTCCGGTTTGGCAGGGTTGCCAGGAATAGAATTCGAATTTACGTATATGCTCCTGTAAGTAGTGCCCATTAAAAAAACATTAATATTGATTTTAGTGTTAATATTCCTTGTAAATAAGGTAGCCTTTCAGCTTTAATTTTGTATGACATGTATATTGTTTAAACCTTATTATACTTTTGTTGTTTAATTTAAAGTAGTGCGTCAGTTCCGACGAATTGAAGGCCAAGTTGCAAAAACGCCGAACGAACTCGACGACGACGACGAGAATTATAGACAATCCGTACATATAACTAGTGGCTCTGTGAGCTGCAGAACTCGCAAGCCTACCTTTTTTCGAAACAAACATTTTTTTTTTGAATTTCGAAGAAGTAACGACGTAAAAAATTAAAAAAATCTATATAATTAACAAAACTACTCACAAAATTCCACGACAATCGGTTGAGAAATGTGACCTGTGGAGGAGAACAGCGGGACAGACACCGGACAAACGATTTTCGGTCCAAGTTGAAGCATAGAACTTCGTTCGCTTCGCTCGCTCGTTCAATTAATTAATTCCGTCCGAGGAGATACGTCTGACTTGCATTCGACGAGCCCACACATGGCTATTCCTACAGACTATCTTTACCGGAGCCGTCAGTAGAACGTGTTACGAATGTTGTGTGAATGTGTTTGACTTTGGACTACAAAAAAGTAGCATACAGTACATATTTGGCACATTCATAACATTCAAGTAAATAGTATATCCTTATTGAACGAGCAACCGAAGCGAGCGAACGAAGTTGTCTGTTTCAGCTGGGGCCAAAATTCTTTTGTATGTCCGGCGACTCCGGCGTCTGTCCGGCTGTTCTGCTCTACAGGTCACATTTCTCAGCTGATTCTCGTGAAATTTTGTTAGTAGGTTCAATAGTTTAGATAGTTTTTTTTGTCAATTCACTCTTTCGAAATGATTTTTTTTAAAGAAAGAAAGAAAATACATTTATCGTGACAAAAATATATAAAAAAACTGTTAACACACATACTTTTAAAGACTGGAGAATTCGATCGCAAGTTCTACAGGTCACAGAGTCACTAGTATTATTAACATACCATACATGTTAAGTAAGATAAAATATTGTACAAAGACAATCAAACTCATATCACATTTAATTTCAGTATTAAAAAAATAATAACCAGAAATCCGGTAAGTTAATGATAATGTGGCAACACTTTCTCGCAATTGTCAGATGGCGCCTACAGCGGTACCACACGTTTTGAAGTCGCTCGACTCTCGCGCGAATTAGCGAGTTTCCAAGCGACAAACTAATAAAATTAAATTCTAATAAAATGTGTGTACTGGTAATTTGGTAAACCTCGTAAAATATTTTTTGTAATAAAGTAGTTAGTACGAAATGGAATAGATTATGTCTAGAATTATTGTAAGGATATACCTACTAACTACTTGGTCAGTTAGAGCAATTCAATACAAGATTTCACTTATTTTATATATTAAAATTGTATGATGTTTCCGTGAGTCACCAACGGTACTGGCTGAAAATCAGCGCTGTAGGTGTCTGACACCTCAGCATAATGCTGAGCCAGTGTCCGGTTCACTGCCGCAGAGACACACTTTGTTTCATGTTTTATATGTTTCTCTTGTTTACTTTATTGTATAATATGTGTGTCCTGTGTGTTTGTGAATAAATGTATTTTCTTTCTTCTTCTTTCTTTCTTATTTAAATAATGAGATAAGTTTACTTGTTAAAATCACACTACACATACACAATACACTTTTCATAGCCGCCGTCTAAACATGAGGTTATACTTAATAGTACTTATTATTATATTTTTTTAGATAATCCTAAAACAATATAATATAATAATGTGATTATACTCGGAGGTGCCTCAAGTAAAAACTAAGTACTAAGAATCCATGTTGGACTAGGTGTTTGGGCTACCTATCTGTTCTCTAGGAGGAGACCGGACTGGCCCGGCAGGTTTTTCTTAAAGTGACAAGCTGACAAGCATGGAATTTTGAGTCAGTAAGCTAGCATCCTGAGGTGGGCACCAGACCGTTCTGGGTTGGGCTTCCCCCCTATTTTATTACGCCCCGGGTCATCATCATCATATCAGCCAAAAGACGTCCACTGCTGGACATAGGCCTCCCCTAGATAGTGCCAAATTGACCGGCCCTGCGCCACCCGCATCCAGCGGACTCCCGCGACCTTTACCAGGTCATCAGTCCACCTTGTGGGGGCCTACCCGCACCCCGCCCTACGCCCCGGGTACAAAGTACAAACAGCAACATACTTAACTGACCATCTGTTTCTTATTGGCATAGCTATAAGGTTGACAGATAACGATGGTACCCCATTTGAGTGTAGTTAAGATAGTTTGTAAAAAAAAAAACCAACCGAGTTCCGTAGTAACGCTTCGCTCGCAGGGTTGTACATTATTGAGCATCGGGTAAATACGTGATACCGGCGCCATTTTTGTTCCCAACTATGCGTGCGCTGATTATTTCAACAGATTCGCTGAGTTATGGTGTTTGCGCTCACTGTGCCAATTACCACTGCGCTGAATATAAATGCTTTTCATTGTAAAGCTCGCCACATACAGACGACCGAATAGCCTAGTGGTTAGAGAACCTGACTATGAAGCTTGAGGTCCCGGGTTCGATCCCCGGTCGGGGCAGATATTTGTATGATGAATAGGAATGTTTGTCCTCGAGTCTTGGATGTTTAATATCTGTTTTAAGTATGCATTTATCTATATAGGTATGTTTATCCGTTGTCTAGTACCCATAGTACTGGTACGCTTACACGAGTAGTTATAAAGCCTTTATAAAGAACCGGTATTTTTCGGTGCTGACACCGGTTATTTTCCTTTACCGGTTCTCTTGAACCAAAACGAAGAAATGCTATAAACACCGGTATGTTCGGTACCGGTTTCAAGCCCTGGTTGACAGCTACTTAGAGACAAATGCAGGTCCCTCACTTTCAACAAATCGCATCCTCGGGATCTCTGGCGTCCTAACTCACCACCAGGAACAAAACTACACATACAACCTCAGTCAGCATCATAAACATGTATACATTCTATGACCTTATTACTTAGACGTAAGGTCGAAAAGTGTATACATATTTGTGATGCTGACTGTACATTACCTACAGAGCAAGCAGTGGTGTTATTATGCCTGCGAACTTCAAGGTGGTGGTAATTCCCCAGATATATATTTTGCATATGTATGTCCCACCTCAATCGAACACTAAGAACCGGAGTCTATGTCAGATTTGTCTACAGTCACCGGGGCCAGTTGTTGTTAGCTTGTAAAAGCGCCCAGCACAATAATTTATTAGTATAGTGAAAAACGCCCTTACATCCAATATTTGACAGCTGTCATCCCAGTACAATTTATGTCATCACTAGCTTCCACCCGCGACTTCGTCTGCGTGGACCCGGGATAAAAACTATCCTATATTCTAATCCAGGCTATAAACTATCTTCGTGCAAAATTTCATCCAAATCGGCTGAGCCGTTTAAGCGTGATTGAGTAACAAACATCTAAACATCTAATATTAGTAGGATATGTCATCATTGACGTTTATTGTACTGGAATGACGGCTGTTAAAAAAATCGAATTATAATAAGTCAAATAAGGAACGCGTCTTCGAAACTCATAAAGCGACCTTTAGACTGCACTCATATTCACTGATTACAGCGAGATGGTTTATCTCCCCAGTTAGTGAACTGCATTTAGCCAGGTCTAAAGGCCGCTTAAGGGGACGGGTAGGGCAAGCCTTCTCCATACAAATTTTGTGCAAGTTTTTCTTCGTTTGTGTTTGGGCTATAAAAATAATTTTTAGGTCAGTATACTTATTTTTCTGTTAGCTATTCACTGATGTTATTATTTTTTATTTTTATACTTTTTTATATTTTTTTAATTTTCATTCTTTTTATATCTAACAAAATTTTAACATCATGTGCTGCGTAAATTCAATATGAACAAGCAAAAAAAACGAATATTCTGTAGTGCCAAAACCGACGAAAAAAAACTTGCACAACGTTTGTATGGAGAATGCCTTGCCTTACCCGTCGTCTTAACATTGTACAGTTTAATAATAATCCGGATTTAAAAAGTTTTAATGCGATATTGACAACCCTAACATTTGAAAATAGGCAAAGGAAACGCACTGGCCGAAAATAGCCGAGACACTCCGAGGTATTCCGAGTGAAAAAAAAAAAGATCTTCCCACTTCCTGAACCGTTATAGATTTTTATTTGATGTGGTCTATTAATTTATGGTTCATTATTTGATCTTTGAGAGTTTGAAAAAAAAGTTATTTGGCGGGAAATAATTTGCCTACAAATTATAGTCGAATTTTAGTTTAATTTTGACTTGGAAAAACCATAGGTACGATGGATTGGGTTACTTTGATTCGGGGGGGGTGACTTTGATCAATTAGGTTTTTCTCCGAACCGAAATCATTGTTTTTACTTGTGGGTGAACGTGGCAATGAATATATTAGAATTTAGAATTCTATCTTGCTGTATACTCGATAAAAATTTCAAATAGTTCTGCTTTTATACTACATTTTAAATGATCAAAGTACCCCCATTTTTTCCTAAAGTAACCCGATTCCACGGTACCCTACTAATAATATGAATGCGACAGTAAGTAACTCCGACTTTTATTTTTCACAGCTAAACTGCTAAACACGCAATTTCATCGCTATTGGTTCAGTCAGCCTAAGCCATGTATTACACAGTAAATGAATATTTAAATCGCAATAATAATGACTATGCTAGCCCTCACAGGGTTGTGTTGAAACATGTTTCTATTTTAAGACCTTCATTTGTACACACAAAGCAATGAATAAACGAGTATGAATATGGAATCTCTCTAAGCTCAGGGTGCCTCTTGGCATAGGCCTCCTCTAGCATCTTCCACTGTCCCTAGCAACTCGTCACCAGTTTGGACCAGCAGACTGTCTACTTACCTCTTCTTGTTGGCTGAGAGACGAGCGGCTGCCCCAGTCCTCATATGGCTCCCTGTCATCTGCACAAAAAATATTGGCTAGGTATAGACCATTTATCACAGTTGGTTTCTACAGTACATTACCCCCCCTTGCAATGTACTTGCTCTGAAAGTGCGCCTTTATATGGTTCAACATAAACACGGGAACTCTACTAAGCCTGCACAGCGGTGGGGGGCGGTGCGGGGCTGTGCGGGAATGGACTTCGGGCCAATATTCCCACACACGTGCGAGAATGAGATTTCATGACAGGTAAAATTTAACTTTTATGTATTTTTTTTATTTCCTTGCATGATGCATTGTAAAATATTGTATGATACACGTGCGGATAGGTAATTTCCAACTCGTGTCGATCAAAAACACTCCCTAACGGTCGCGTTTTTGGTCATCCGTCACTTGTTGGGAATTACCTACTTTCCGTACTTGTATCATAAATAGCTATTATCTTTATCCAGTCGTGGATTTACCAGCAAGCTGAGTAGGCTGGAGTCTAGGGCGCCAGATTTTAGGAGCGGCAAATTTATGATTGTGAACTAGAGTATTGAATTGCAGAGGTCAGTAAGGGCGGCAAAATTTGCACAGCCTACTGGCAGCAAATGTGTAAATCCGCCACTGTCTTTATCTTTCCAAAATAGCGGTGTGAAAAATATAATACTTCATGACTTACAGTAGCTCGCATCACTATTCGCCTCCATGCTCCTTCGTTGCATTTGCATTTTCATCAATATAACACTTTCTGTAAAGAAAATAAATAAATAAAAAAAAACCTATAGAACTTTGTATTGAAGCATTTTTAAATACTTCTGTGCCTACTTTTCATAAAGCTTTATTTCTTTTGTTTTAAATTTAGTATTAAATAATATAGTTTTGTAACTTATTCGTGATCTCACTGGAACTTAGTCATGGTTATACTGCAATACTGTACTCCTCAATATGTTGTGGATGTGCTTGAATAAATAAAGATATATAGCTATATTCACAATAAAAAAATCTTTAAATACTCGACATCATATAAGAAATTATAAAAAAAAAACAATTAAAGCTTCGCTAAATTACAAACGTGTCTCGGTAACCGTGCGTATTGATGCTTTTAGCATCTTCTATACTGTTTTAGTTTTATTTACTTACCGTAAAGTGTAAAAATAGCACATAAGTGAACAATCCACGCCCAGTCTTATCTTAAGGAAACAACACTACATAAGGCGCGTTTGTATATATACTGGCTAAGTGGCTACTATATAACAAAAGGGCACTGAATAAGACACATTTAATTCATAGTTCGCGATGTTTCAGTCAGTTTTATCGCGAAATTGAAAGAGTTCATTGTACTTTGTGTTTACAACGTAACGTCAAATCGATGAACTGAGCTTGAGGCGTTATTCGGACATGGGCAAATTTAGACGCGCTTGCGATGTGTTTGACTTAAAGACAAATTACGTTCCCTGTCTAATAAAATAAATGTGCATTTTG
The DNA here is from genome assembly GCA_932294315.1 of Epinotia nisella. Lineage (NCBI taxonomy): Eukaryota > Metazoa > Arthropoda > Insecta > Lepidoptera > Tortricidae > Epinotia > Epinotia nisella. Next base: position 7,946,225 of record OW028698.1, on the reverse strand, counting down.
AAAGAACGTTCAGCCATTTCTATGTAATGATAAATTAATTTTTGCTTTTAAAACTTCAAATACATGTCTTAAAGCCGTTGACGGTTCCTTCCATTTCCATTATTTTCGAAGTTACTATACATAAAGGGCACTGGTTAACTTATTGAAAAACGCCGCATGGCATCTTTCAAAGGAGTACTTTTAACCCTTGTACTGTTAAATTTTAGTTTTTGCGATAGTTTTAATAGTTACATATTCTCTGCAATGCAAGAATTACTTGTAATCCGTACCAAACATTTCCAGGAACAGTTGTATAGTTAGTTTTTTTATTGTTAAATGAAATACAATCATATTTAAGTAACACTTTATTGCAGAAATCGTAACATTAATTGTAAATGCATACTGAAACAGTACAGTTAATCGAACCATTGACACTGCTTGAAACACTTCAGTGTTTAAATTATCCCACAAGAAACTGGATCCAAATTTAGGATTTAAATTGTCCAAAATTTCTACTCTTTCTTCTTTTTGCTAGGCGTGTCGTCTCCTCCGCTGCTCTTACGTTTTCGGTCGCCATCTTTAGTCTCCGGTACGACTTTCTTAACTTTCGTTGCTTCAGGAGAATACGCCCATACGAGGAGTTCTAGGTGTTCTGGTGTCGGCTCGTCTTTGTCGTTGAAGAGTTTTGCGTCGGCATGCTAAAAACATAAAGTAATCTGAATTAGGACAGAACTTAACATAAATATATGTACCGAAACATTAATCGAGCGATGGGACATATTTATTACATATTTTTACACTCGACTGTACAGCCGACGTCAAAGGTATAAGGTATGTTTACACTACTGCACCACCTTATTCCAGCATAATAAGTCGTTTGCAGGGGGCACATTGCACGAAGAACCGATGGCCGTTGGGGCGGAAAGGTTCTCGGGTAGCGACAACATACCGGAAGACGTAGCGTGGATAGACCCCCCAGGTGGACTGATGACCTGGTAAGTCGCGGGAGTCCGCTGGATGCGGGTGGCGCAAGAGCAGTTTGGCACTCTTTGGGGAAGGCCTATGTCCAGCAGTGGACATCTTTCGGCTGATATGATGATGATGATGAAGTCGTTAAATGTATAGGTAAGGTCATGGACTTTAATTGTTGAGCTATTCAGGTGTCAACTAATTTTGGAATAGTTAAGCTATGAAGTGTCCAGTATAAAGTGAGCTCTAAATGGCTCAACAATTAAAGTCCGTGAGTGTACCTATACATTTAACGACTTCATCATCATCATCATGCTGGACATAGGCCTCCCCAATGAGTGCCAAAGTGACCGGTCTTGCGCCACCCGAATCCAGCGGACTACCGCGACCTTTACCAGGTCATCAGTCCACCTTGTGGACGGTCTATCCACGCTACGTCTCCCGGTGTGTTGTCGCCACCCGAGAACCTTTCCGCCCCAACGGCCATCGGTTCTACGTGCAATGTCCCAATGCAAACGACTTATTATGCTGGAATAAGGTGGTGCAGTAGTGTAAACATACCTTATACCTTTGACGTCGGCTGTACAGTCGAGCGCATAAATATGTCCCATCGCTCTTATGTCAGCGGATTAAGGTTGACGTTAGCTGTTCACCCCCAGGATTACGATAGTTTGACGTGGACTCACTTTCTCCTTGAGCTCCTTGAGCGCGTCATTCCTGACAATGTCCCAGGTCTTTCCGCCATCTTTCTCCGCTACGGTGCGAAGACGCTTGTACTCGCCCTTCACTGAGCTATACGCTGCTATGAAGGATTTCTGAAAACAATAGACACTTTATTACTAACGTATTATAAAATTTGTTTAATATAACAATGGTTAGTCAACATGTTCACTAGATGGCGCTTTATTAGCGGGGTCTACTGATGTGCCGACGGAAAGTTTCCTATATTGCGAAAATTTTCTGCAATTTAACAAAGGAAAATTTCCCTCATTTTTTATGGGTATTGAAACTTACCATTTCCAATATGGAAATTTCCTTAATACCTTGTGAAACTTTCTAGAAATTTCCGAGAACTTTTCCAACTTTTTGGAAACTTTCCGCAATTTGCACATCACTAGCGGGGTCGTCGTTACAATAGATCTTGTATGGGGTTGCAGCTTACAGCGCCATACAAGACATGTCATCATCATCATCATCATATCAGCCCAAAGACGTCCACTGCTGAACATAGGCCTCCCCCAAAGAGTGCCACAATGACCGGTCCTGCGCCACCCGCATCCAGCGTGGACCAGTCCAGGTGGACTGATGACCTGGTAAAGGTCGCTGGAGTCCGCTGGCCAAGACATGTGTATCATACAAAATGTAACCCATCTTTTACGGACGACGTGGATCTAGACCTAAAGCTATCCATTATAATCGGTTGCATTTCGAAGGACCCTTCGGGTCCGCTCGGCACCTAATTCTAAGAATTAGCGTTGAGACTTTTTTTGTGAAATGACAACCGTAGGTAGCATCTAATGTTTCAACCCAAAGAAGAAACTTAGACCGTATGATTGATTTATGCAAACCCCATTTCGTACAACTTAAAATATTGACGCTACCTTGCCTATATGTGTACGAAATATCACTGTATGTCAAATATAACATAGCCCAATTTACTTTAAGAGCATGCGGCATCAGAAGAAAATTAATTATAACACCTCAAAAACTGCTTTTCTATCAAAAAGCATGTTAGGTATGTCACCCCGAATATATAATAAACTACCAACACCAACGAATACTTTGAAAATAGAAAGCGATAAATTCTTAGTATTAGCAACTTATGCTTCCGATACACATGACATCCTTATACATTTGCATGTCCTTGTGACCAAACATGTAATTCTATTGTATTTCTTGTAAACCACCTTTGTACCATTTTTAAGCGAATAAATGACTGAGTACTGATGTTTAGGCTTTTGTCAGCCACGCTAAGGCACTAACCTGGCTTAACCGTGCTGACTTAAAGAGTGCGTATTAAAGCACAGAAGTGCTCGGATAGAAATTACTCAAAGCGGTTCTGTTCAAAAACAGGTAACAGCTTCACCAGCTGTCTTCTCCTCAAGTCCTGGCGATGCCCGAAGGCTTCGAGTGCCTCCCAAAGCACAGGAGCACTCAGTTAACAACACTCAAAGCGGTTCTGTTCACAAACCTGTTGTTCAGTAACAGCATCCCCGGCCGACTTCTCCGCAGTCCTGACGATGCCCAAACTCAAATACGAGTTGTTATGCTTGCTCATGTGATTGGTGTCGAAGTCGTCGAGGAACTTCTCGAAGATCCCCATCGCCTCCTTTATGTTGGCCAGTTTGGTCTCGTCCCGAGTGCCTGTAAAAAAGCGATAATCGAGAATTTCATAGTGGAATATGTCACAATTGGGAACCAGGCAGGGATGTTACGAAATGGTTCGCATCATTTTAAACATTCGCATTCGCATCAAACGATGCGAATTTTTTGCGAATGCGAATGTGTGCATGTTGCGTTGAGTTCGCTACGCCGCCGGCCACACGTCGAGTCGCACATGCCGCACATGCGCAATGCGCGCAGACCGGTAGATAAGTGATTAATTTTGACCAAAATGAAGCATTCGTAGATTTGTACCCCGCTGGTTGTTTGTGATTACCTACTTCACCTTGTGTTCGCCTTGTGTTTTTGGAGTTTTTGTCAAGTTCAGTTTTTTTTCCTTTTCCTTGACATTCGCATTCGCATTCGCACATTCGCATCCTAAATATTCGTTGTGTGTGTGTTATGTGATAAATCTGACATTCGTGACATCCCTATAGCTATAGGGAACCACATTCGAAAACGTTAATATTTTTTGTGGCTGATAATTAACCGTTTCAAGGTCAAGCAACTTTACGTGTAGCAGCATTTCTTTACCTTGTAGCGGAAATAGCGTATGGAGGCATTGACTCATATGTGGGTCATGGGGCTTGAATGGGTTAACTCGCTTCCACGGTACGCTCGTTGTGCTACTGACTCTGATCAAGCAGAGTGATTTGACAGTGGTGGGCGTACCCAGCATTTTTTAAAGGGGTGAGGCAGAAGTTATTTTTTAAAGTGCCCATATGAATATTTTATTTCGTCTAAAAATTCTTAGCAGAGAGCAGGGTGGAACAAATGCCCCACCTTGCCCCATCGTAGGTACGCCCATGGGTACAGTCAGCATCATAAACATGTATACTATTGCCAACACAGTTAGCTGACCATCCGTGCACTTTATATATATATCGTGGGACAATTATTCACATCAATTGATCTAGTCCCAAACTAGGCAAAGCCTGTACTATGGGTACTAGACATTCTATGACCTTATTTATTACCTAGACATAACTGGCATAAGGTCGAAAAGTGTACATGTTTATGATGCTGACTGTACAGTCGACATAAAGTCATCATAGGTACATTTCTCGTGGGACAATTATTCACACCAATTGATCTAGTCCCAAACTAGTCAAAGCCTGTACTATGGGTACTAGACATTCTATGACCTTATTTATTACCTAGGCATAACTGGCATAAGGTCGAAAAGTGTACATGTTTATGATGCTGACTGTACAGTCGACATAAAGTCATCATAGGTACATTTCTCGTGGGACAATTATTCACACCAATTGATCTAGTCCCAAACTAGGCAAAGCCTGTAATTACGGCCTTCCTGATTGCAAGCGAACACCGTAGTCTATGGATGTGTGACTCCAGAAGAGTCACAAGCCCGTCGACAACCCTTTATGAACAAATGCAGGTCTCTCACATGTAAGCACCCTTTTCGCCCGTCCAATGAGCCCCTTAACCGCCAACTTCTGATAATCCGGGTCCCGTCCCTCCAGCTCTTTCAGGGTGCCTTCAGCAGTCTCCTTGTCTTTGAAGCCGAGCCCTGGGACCGTGTCGGCTGGCAGCTTCTTCTCGTCTTTGTCTTCCATTTCGACGTCTGAGCTGGACTGAGGGCCAGAAATTATATGATAATTTTGGGAAACATTTTTGAAAACGTTGCATTGCAAAGCGATTTTGTGGACTATCGGAGCTCGCGACATCGGCAGGTCGGTTTTTACACAACTGCCCCAAATAGGAATGCACCTACTTACCCAATGATTTTAGTCTTCGTGAGAGTTTTCGTATTTTAACGTTAACCTCACGTTCGAATGTTTGACGTGGCTCCCGTCCCGTCAAACATTCGAACGTGAGGTACGCCAATTTGATATACCTACATTCTTGCTTTGCAAAATGTATATTCAGAAAATGACAGGAGCTTAGTTTTTGGTAAAAAATAACAAACAAGTTGTTGAGTCCGTTCATGAGAATGTTAAACTTGTAGACCATTTGTCTTAACAGCCCAAGTTTAACTGCGACTGGAGTTCTAAAACATTTTGACACTAAAAGAGAACTACGAAGACCATTTTAAAATACCAAATTTGGTGAGAAGTTAAAAACATAAACCCTTTGAACGCTTTCATATTTGAATGAAGTGATCACTCACACGCCAAGCACTGTAACTTGATGTATCGTTTAAAACCAATAAAAACAAATAAAAACAATTTATAATAGACTTTATTCATGATCAAAGTACCTACACCTTCACTCCGACCTTTTTAGTGGTTGTTGGCGTGGTGGGAACGACAGCACTCAACCACTTTAGTGGCTCTCGGCGTTGAAAGGGTTTAGAAAACTGTTTTTCACTGAATGACTTCTTATGTGTAAATAGATACCATAAATATTCTCAAAGTTGGTTATTCTAGATATTAACACCTACGTGTGATTTAGGTTAAGTACTATAATTTCTTAATGTGTAAGTACCTGGTCTACATTTAACACAAGTTTTACAGGGTGTCATGTTGTACCATAAACTATGATAATTAAGACCTTATGTATGTCAACATGAGAGCAATAAAGTATTCTATTCTATTCATGTTTTACTCACATCACTATCTTCTTTTTTATCCGCCTTCTTTTCTTTTTCTTCCTTCTTTTCTTTGTCTTCCTTCTTCTTGTCCGGTTTCTTTTCAGTCTTCTCTTTGCCCGCGTCGAGGTCAGCTAACCACTTCTCAAACACCTCCATCGCTTCTTTTATGTTCTTTATTTTCTCTTCAGCCTTTGTCACTGGAAGAAGAAACGTCAAATTAGACAACATAATCTATTAGGTTCAGCTGAATCCTGGTTCCATCAGGATGCAACCGGGATAACGTTAAGCTGAGCAAGAATCTATAAGGTTAAGTGATGTTTTATTGTCCTAATAAGACCCTTCGGTGAGACACCGATAGTTGAAGCCGAAGGGGCCTTCGAATCGAACGCTATACATTTAGATACATTCTTACAAGCGAGCGCGTAGTCGCTTAAACATGGACATGGCCTAAGACGATCTATACTGTCATCATCGTATATAGATAGTTTATTACAGTATAAAATAAGAACTCCTTTCCCTTATTGTTTATAATCTGCTTGGACGTGAGTGATAATCTTTATGATGCACACAAAATGTTACAATCTGATGAAACTCGCCCGGTTTCTTCATATTATCGTCCTGCACGGCTATCACAAGACGGCGCGCGAGCTCTCTCGATTTTTCTCGCATTATCTGTCTCTCTCTTATTAGACAACTTAGAAAGAGAGGTATTATAGTGCGAGAAAAATCGAGATAGCTCGCGCGCCGTCTTGTGATAGCCGTGCAGATTCTGTATGTTGCGAAGAATAGTAGATTGTATGACAAGGGGCTAAAATAAGCCATATTACCACGAGATGGATATTTTCCCGAGCGAAATGAGGGAAAATATTTCGAGGGGTGAAGTGTTTTGATTGGTCAAATTGAATGTGTATAAATCATAAATATGTATACATATTTTACCTGGGGACTAAATGTACTACTTTAGCCCCGTTTATTAAGCCTAATATATAGCCGAGGCAAAATACGGTTTCGAAAAACATTAATTTATAATAGCGTTTTTTTTTTGTTTATTTCATTCTAAAACATTATTCTAAGATGCTTTATTCAAGAATCCACCAAACTTTCCACCCGGAAGTAATTATATAGATTTAAATTAAACATTCATTGTCTTTTTTATTTTATTTATATTGAATATTTTAAAGTAAATGAACCTAAATAAAGATAAAAAAAAATATTAATGTTTATCCGGACTTTTTAGGAGCTAATTAAATATTGATTTTTTTGATGTCTGATTTTTTGTTGGATTTTGCCTCTAGGTAACTATTTAATTGATAATATATCCGTTACATTAAAAAAAATAGCTATTATAAATTATTTCCAAATATGTCATTTTTTCCATACAAGTTGTCAGTTCATTGCCTGGACTAATAACACACTTTTCGAGCATGAGAAGTCAAAAACACTTTAAAAACATCGTATAAGTACGCACTGCTGAGCACCCGCTTGGCCCGCCCCAGGAGCCCCCTCACGGTGAGCCGCCGGTAGTTGGGCTCGTGTTTCTCCAGAAGCTTCAGGGTCTCTTCCGCCTTCGCCTTATCCTTGAACCCGAAGCCGGAGTCTTCTTTGTCGTCTTTTCCCATGATCTGGGAAACGTAACGTGTTGTGTGTGAGAAAGACGTCCATCTGCTGGACATAGGCAGAGGCTTCTCTAGCTCATGTAGCGCCCGGGTGCAATCATTACTCTAGTGCCCTCTAGCAACCCCCCCCCCCCCCTTGCGACCCCCCCTTTAGCACTGACCTTGCGCCCGGGCGCACCGCACCTCCTGCAATCCCTGCACTATAGGTAAAGCTGCCGCTGGACATAGGCCTCCCCCAAAGAGCCATATATATATATATTATCGTTTCTTATCCTATTAGGTACATCAAGGAAATTATTATTGGAGAAGAGATCAAGATTGTATTTGAACAATGACGATTAAATAATGATGATTAGTGGGAAAGCGAGCCTATGATTTTCGAGCATAAACCTAAATAAGGCACCTACTCGCATCTTGAAAACCCCTAGTAATTCGTCTTTGGGAGCAATTTATTTGAATCATGGATCAACTTCTATTATACAGCCAATTTGCCAGTGAGCGAAGCGATCGATTGTGGCTTACAAAAACCAGAGTAGCTTGAACTCCACTTTCTGATAGTTGTTACTAATTTCCGCGTGAAGGACATGCTTTGCTTAGTGTTAAGTGCACAATGTTTTGTACATGGATATAATAGAGTCAATGTATTTTGCAAATATGAAACCATTTTTTTTTGTAGAGACGAGCATAGTCGTCTCATACTCACTAGCAATATGTGAGACCCACTAGTATAATTTGATCCCCAAGATACCTGGCAACGATGTGTTAACCGAGGTCTGTTTATACTAGTTAAATGTATTCAAGTCGTTACTGACTAAGAAAAACGAGCGCTTCGGTACACTAGAACAATTATAACCTGACCTCCGACTATATCTAATTATTATGAATCGCGGGGTCACGCTATACTAGACACTTGCTAAGTCAACTTAAACTAAACGCTACTTATGCGGAACGAACTGCGCTTACATCATACACATAAATATCGAGTAGGTATTTACATACATAATCGTTCCGCGATAAATACGCGCGCTGTGATGTAACCGGGACCTAGTTGGATGTCGCTATGATAATATGTAAACTCGAATACAGATGTGTCATTGTAAACATCAACCAAGAGGCCGAATGAAGCTTATCATTGGTGCAACATAACTAGCATTCGTGTTGTCAGTTCATTCTACATACATCCCATTGATAAGGCACAGACCTTCTATTAAGTATTGGGAATGGGCTATATTAGCTCCCCCTACACTGGCCGAATGCGGTTTGGTTATTTCACATGCATTTGGATTTTTTCGTATAGGTACCTACTTATAATCGCTACGCGTCCGAGCCGAGCCGATGCCGTGGTTTTCCTCGTATGAAGCGGAGAGCGACTACGGCGTAGGGACAGGGACGCATACGTGTCGTCACGGACCTTGAATGGGTTAGGTAATATGTTCTCCTTCGCCGTAAATGATGAACAAAATATGATGACAAATTATAACCTAATTACTTATGTTACAATCTTCAGTATTTCGTTAAATATTATTTATACGCATATATTTAAATTACACAATTCCTGCAATTTCCAGAATTCCGTCGCTTTCGTTGATTGGCTAAAATTCAGATAAAATACAAAGTTAGGTACCTACTCAAACGTCTTGTCAACTGTACTTGGTCGAACTCTAATAGTGTCACAACACAATTACACGGTTAACCATTTTTCGTAACATTCTAGGCATGACGTACGTTTGACCCGAGACCTCTAGGTATGACGAATTTATACAAATAGATAATAGGTAGCTGATATCATTGAATTAACTTAGCATAAAATATAAGCAGGTACGCAAGTAAGCAATTACTTTCAATTATTCGTATCTCTTTAGAAATAAGAATAACAGCGATATATTCGTAAAAGCGAACAATGTTATACTTCTATCTATACTCTGCACTCCGAAGGATTTTAGAATTAGAACACAAAATGAATAGCGTAAAAACGTAGGCAAAATAATAAAACTAGTTGGCCAGTTCGCCACACACGAACGCTCCTTTGCCACATACTTACAAAAGTGATTCTTACACGCCAATAATTTTACTACATAACTACATAAATATAATAAAATAACCCAACCCATCACAAAAAATATACGAACCCTCAAATCGGTTCGTCCGTTTGGGAGCTACATACAATGCCACAAACAGTACCTACACATGTTAAACCTATAATCCTTTTTTTTTCGACGGGGATCAAAAAGAGCGAAATATATCCTCACTTAAAAAAAGGAGGTTACTTTAGCCCTTTGGGTACGAAAACCATGACGACTTTAAACTCTTTAAAGGTGTTCGCGGCGTTTAATGGGTTAAGGAAAGAAAGCAGCCAGGTATCGTTCAAGAGCGATTTCACTCAATATCCTATACTATTAAACGAGCAATATTTGTATATAATATATATATATATTTGCAATCACGTTCTCGGAAATGGCTCTAATAATTTCAATGAAACTTGGAATATGGTTTACGGGGGCGAGATAAATCTATCTAAGTAGCTAATAGGTCTCATGTCTGGGAAAATAGTTTTCTCCGTATTTTCTCTATTTTCACCCGAGCACGCTCAGGGACTACTACATGAAAGTAAAGAGTAGATAAATGTATATTAGCATAAAAATATAAATAATGCATTATTGCTACTTACTGTTTATCTTATTTGAGCAATCCGATTCCAAAACTTACTAATCCTAATAGGATCTCCGTTCAATAACGACGAGTAATCTCTACAATGCGATTAATATTACTATTTAAATTATACTATACCGAGAAGGCACACAAAAACGGTAAGCGGCCGGCGTGCCTCCTCTAGAATCACAAGTATTCGAATTCAAACACGCGGCTTGCGCGCCGAAAGCATAAATTTATTATAACCCTAGTAATAACAAATGTAAACTATAACAGTTGAATGAGAGAACTATTGAGCTATATTAAATTTGGTCGGACTGCACAAAACGCAGACAAATCGACAAAAATAATGCCGTGACGTCACCCTGCCTCGAATTCCAAGGTCACGTGTGTTTATTTCTTTCTAATGACATCATCCTATGGAGGTGCGCCTCAATAACTCACCATGTTGGCCTTGAGGAATAAACTGAATTTAAAATCTTCAAATTATTTAATGAGTCAAATGATAATGAGATGGCTTTAACGGTGAAATGTTATTGTTTTTACCAGATTGTTACCTGGCTAAAAACTAGGAATCCAAGTCATGTACGTCTTTGTTTTGACAGCACCTGCACAAACGTCAAAACGTCATTGAAAAAAATTAGCTCGCAACGTGCTGTTTTGCCGAAGTCATTACGAGTTTTCTTCAATACAAATTCAAACATGTGCTCTTTGGAACAAAATCCGGTGTTCAGGGATCTCAGTGCTGATGATCCTGACCCGGAAGTCACGGAGGTGGAGTCCCTCTGCATGAATTGCCATGCAAATGTGAGTAAACATGAACGTTTTGGAACATGCACGAATATTGTTCTGTTTTGAGACTAAATTCGATGATTGTCTTGATTATTGTTTATAAAATAACTTTAAATGATTGCTAAAAGAAAATACCACGCCTTTGTACTGTGGAAAAGAAAATTAATTATGAAAATGATTTACGAGTAGCTAGTAGAATGATATTCGGATTCGGATGAAATCGTTTATTCTGGCATAAGAACGTGTAAGAGCCAGCTAGAGAGAAATATAGACCCGAATGCTATTTTCTAAATGCTGTTAACCTAAGTTAGTTTTGGACTAGGTTGTTTTCTGATTGTTTATTTATTTTGTTTGTGGTACAGGGTATGACGCGACTGCTGCTGACGCGAATCCCATACTACAAGAATGTGGTGATCATGTCATTCTCATGCGAGGAGTGTGGCTACCAGAACAATGAGATACAGCCTGGAGGTGCATTTGCGGAGCTCGGAATCAGGTGATATAAGATTTTAATATGACCAATAACATGGCACAGCATGGCTTTATCATAAACCTCACTTTTAATGTGATGAGCTTAGAGATGTTTTTGACACTTGCATTTTGTCGGGTGACAAGCAAAACTCACCAAAGGAAATTAAATTATGAAGATCAACTCAACCATACCAGCGACATGATTCATGGTGATGCATTTTAGGGAGGTGAAACACGTGTGGAGGTTTTGTCATTATTGGTGGTGGTTTCCTGTAATTATTTGCACGTGTGGAGGGAGGGTGGGCGCATTAACCGCATACAAAAATACGCAAATGGGTGCATCTCATCATCGCTAATAGACCTGCGCATTTTTTTGCGGAATAGAAAAGGTATATTGTTCTCGTAACTAATTAATGATTTTCCAGATGGAAGCTCAGAGTAGAGCAGCCTTTGGACCTGAACCGGCAGGTGATCAAAAGTGACTACACCTGTGTGCGTATACCCGAGCTCGACTTCGAGATTCCGGCGAAGAGTCAGAAAGGAGGTAAGTCTTGGGTTGACTTATAGACTGATCACTTAACTGACAGCAAATTTAACCATGAGTGGCATATTACACAGAGCTACATTTACTATTTTAGTTGGCGCAGATCCTCCTCGACCATTTCTCTTACTACATATACTAAAAAATATTTCAGAATCATTAACAAAAAGAGAAGTGTTATTTGAGTGTGAAAGAGAGAGAGTTTGACGTGTCGAATGGAGAGGAGGAGAGCTATTTTGATGCGGGGTTCTTTTTCGCAAGCTTACATGATCGAGATGGTTCTTAGCTACGTTTCAACAAAATTGGTTTAGCCGTTTTTGAGATATTGAACTTTGAAATGAAAAAATCGAGGGTTTTTCAACTTTTCTAAGTTGTAGTTATTTTGATACCTTTTGTTTTCGTTTATGTCAAATATGTGGGAACCAGCATAGATATACAAAGAAATTCAAAGGTGTATGCAATGTCTCCGAGCTAGGCGGCTTGGGGAGTATTGGCCATGCCCATCCATCCATGAGAATACAGACTGGGGCAATGAGGGGGCAAAATTGCACCCCTAGGACGTATATAGGCCAATGATGATGTTTCAGAAGTAACAACAGTGGAGGGTGTCCTAGCCCGGGCCATAGCCGGCCTGACCCAAGACCAGGCGTCCCGGCGCGCGGAGCACCCCGAGGCTGCCGCGCAGATCGACGCCTTCGTGAGCCGGCTACAGGGCGCGCGGGAGCTGGACAAGCGGTGGACACTGGAGTTGGAGGATGCTAGTGGTGAGGATTTAATACTCCTTCAAGGGGGCGTCCATTATTTACGTGAGGCGTTTTTAGAAATCTTCTGGCCTCCCCCTGGAATGTCACGTGAGATTACGAGCAATTTTCTCTCAAATCTCGGTATTGTGTATGATTTGGCCATATTATTGTGAAGAAACATGTGTGACTTAATTTCACGCAATTTCACGCAATTTTACTTTTTAATACTGAGAATACTAATACTAATTTCTTTAGTATTCTCAGTATTCCAGGCAATAGTATAATGAAATACACGGGCCGAAGCCAAGTGCATTTCATCCAGGGGTAACTGATGAAGGTATGTTAGGGGTTGTAGTGCATTTTGAAGGAATTTCCTGACTATTCTGCGAGTATTGAGGATAACAGCTTTCTGCATTATTACATAAGAAGACGGTGGCAACGAGAGAGTTTTTGATGAAGTGTGTAGCTGTAGTGGAATGACATGAATGATAGATAAATCTATGGGCACTATCGTAACGCTGTTTAACTTCCATATTCGTGTTATTTCTTCCTTTAAATCCATATACTTCGTTTTTTTTATTATTATTGAGAGTAACTTGTTTTGTTAAGGTAACTGCTTCGTCGAGAACCCCGAAGCGCCCCGCAAGGACCCTCGCTGCGAGCGCACGGACTTCAAGCGGACCACGGACCAGGATCATATGCTGGGCGTGTTTACTCACGAGGAGGTAGGACCATTCGTTTTTTAATTATATTTCATTTATTTATTCATTTAACAATATACATTGTGTCTGAAATTACATGTTACATACACATTACATGGAAACAAAAGACTAAGTCTATTACAATAAAATTATAAATATCAATCATAAACAACCTATACTTTCAAAATCATTTAAACTTAACTACAGTATGTCAATAAATAATTGCAATAAATACATGTCAGTAGGTTCCTAATAAATAAAATAGTAACTCAAACTTCTTATAGGTTTTCCTGTAATCTTTAGGTAAGGAACTATTTGCCATACTTTTTTCAGAATTTTAAGCCTAGTAGTTTCGGAGAAAAGGGGGGGGATGGTCAATTTTCGTCTTATTTCCTAAATTACTTCAAATCTATTTATGCTAAAATTATAAAAAAGAATATATCTGAGTTGCTTACAACAACCCCTTTCATTTGATATGTCGCACAATACAGTTTGCGATTTTTTTTTTTTTAATTTTCCAGTTTACCCCCAAAAAGTGGCCCCCTTGTTCAGAATCCATTAATTTACTTTACGCGTCCTTTGGGTCACCATAATATATGTGTACCAAATTTCAACTCAATCGGTCCAGTAGTTTCGGAGCAAATCGGCTGTGACGGACAGACAGACAACCGAGTGATCCTATAAGGGTTCCGTTTTTTCCTTTTGAGGTACCGGAACCCTAAAAATAGATCGCAGATGATAGTCGAAATAGATGATGGAAAACAGTTTGATAGTCAATCAAAACAGATGGAAGATGATAGTCAAATACCTTATCAATCTTATCATGATCATATTACGACTATTACATTGATAGTCTATCTAGATGATGGATTATATTCTGCTACATCATGAACTCTATGTCCAGGTGTCAGACAACCCGGAGCCTTCTCTCCAGGTGTCAGACACCCCGGAGCCCTCTCTCCTGGCACCGTGCGACCCCGCCGCGCACACATACGAGCAGCTCTCCGCCGACGAGGTCCTGCAGTTCCCCACAAACTGTCCCGAATGCAACGCCCCGGCCAGCACCAACATGAAGCTCACCAGTGAGTAGCCGGCTGTCACCCCGGAACCTTCTCACCAGGTGTCAGACACCCCGGAGCCCTCTCTCCTGGCACCGTGCGACCCCGCCGCGCACACATACGAGCAGCTCTCCGCCGACGAGGTCCTGCAGTTCCCCACAAACTGTCCCGAATGCAACGCCCCGGCCAGCACCAACATGAAGCTCACCAGTGAGTAGCCGGCTGTCACCCCGGAACCTTCTCACCAGGTGTCAGACACCCCGGAGCCCTCTCTCCTGGCACCGTGCGACCCCGCCGCGCACACATACGAGCAGCTCTCCGCCGACGAGGTCCTGCAGTTCCCCACAAACTGTCCCGAATGCAACGCCCCGACCAGCACCAACATGAAGCTCACCAGTGAGTAGCCGGCTGTCACCCCGGAACCTTCTCACCAGGTGTCAGACACCCCGGAGCCCTCTCTCCTGGCACCGTGCGACCCCGCCGCGCACACATACGAGCAGCTCTCCGCCGACGAGGTCCTGCAGTTCCCCACAAACTGTCCCGAATGCAACGCCCCGGCCAGCACCAACATGAAGCTCACCAGTGAGTAGCCGGCTGTCACCCCGGAACCTTCTCACCAGGTGTCAGACACCCCGGAGCCCTCTCTCCTGGCACCGTGCGACCCCGCCGCGCACACATACGAGCAGCTCTCCGCCGACGAGGTCCTGCAGTTCCCCACAAACTGTCCCGAATGCAACGCCCCGGCCAGCACCAACATGAAGCTCACCAGTGAGTAGCCGGCTGTCACCCCGGAACCTTCTCACCAGGTGTCAGACACCCCGGAGCCCTCTCTCCTGGCACCGTGCGACCCCGCCGCGCACACATACGAGCAGCTCTCCGCCGACGAGGTCCTGCAGTTCCCCACAAACTGTCCCGAATGCAACGCCCCGGCCAGCACCAACATGAAGCTCACCAGTGAGTAGCCGGCTGTCACCCCGGAACCTTCTCACCAGGTGTCAGACACCCCGGAGCCCTCTCTCCTGGCACCGTGCGACCCCGCCGCGCACACATACGAGCAGCTCTCCGCCGACGAGGTCCTGCAGTTCCCCACAAACTGTCCCGAATGCAACGCCCCGGCCAGCACCAACATGAAGCTCACCAGTGAGTAGCCGGCTGTCACCCCGGAACCTTCTCACCAGGTGTCAGACACCCCGGAGCCCTCTCTCCTGGCACCGTGCGACCCCGCCGCGCACACATACGAGCAGCTCTCCGCCGACGAGGTCCTGCAGTTCCCCACAAACTGTCCCGAATGCAACGCCCCGGCCAGCACCAACATGAAGCTCACCAGTGAGTAGCCGGCTGTCACCCCGGAACCTTCTCACCAGGTGTCAGACACCCCGGAGCCCTCTCTCCTGGCACCGTGCGACCCCGCCGCGCACACATACGAGCAGCTCTCCGCCGACGAGGTCCTGCAGTTCCCCACAAACTGTCCCGAATGCAACGCCCCGGCCAGCACCAACATGAAGCTCACCAGTGAGTAGCCGGCTGTCACCCCGGAACCTTCTCACCAGGTGTCAGACACCCCGGAGCCCTCTCTCCTGGCACCGTGCGACCCCGCCGCGCACACATACGAGCAGCTCTCCGCCGACGAGGTCCTGCAGTTCCCCACAAACTGTCCCGAATGCAACGCCCCGGCCAGCACCAACATGAAGCTCACCAGTGAGTAGCCGGCTGTCACCCCGGAACCTTCTCACCAGGTGTCAGACACCCCGGAGCCCTCTCTCCTGGCACCGTGCGACCCCGCCGCGCACACATACGAGCAGCTCTCCGCCGACGAGGTCCTGCAGTTCCCCACAAACTGTCCCGAATGCAACGCCCCGGCCAGCACCAACATGAAGCTCACCAGTGAGTAGCCGGCTGTCACCCCGGAACCTTCTCACCAGGTGTCAGACACCCCGGAGCCCTCTCTCCTGGCACCGTGCGACCCCGCCGCGCACACATACGAGCAGCTCTCCGCCGACGAGGTCCTGCAGTTCCCCACAAACTGTCCCGAATGCAACGCCCCGGCCAGCACCAACATGAAGCTCACCAGTGAGTAGCCGGCTGTCACCCCGGAACCTTCTCACCAGGTGTCAGACACCCCGGAGCCCTCTCTCCTGGCACCGTGCGACCCCGCCGCGCACACATACGAGCAGCTCTCCGCCGACGAGGTCCTGCAGTTCCCCACAAACTGTCCCGAATGCAACGCCCCGGCCAGCACCAACATGAAGCTCACCAGTGAGTAGCCGGCTGTCACCCCGGAACCTTCTCACCAGGTGTCAGACACCCCGGAGCCCTCTCTCCTGGCACCGTGCGACCCCGCCGCGCACACATACGAGCAGCTCTCCGCCGACGAGGTCCTGCAGTTCCCCACAAACTGTCCCGAATGCAACGCCCCGGCCAGCACCAACATGAAGCTCACCAGTGAGTAGCCGGCTGTCACCCCGGAACCTTCTCACCAGGTGTCAGACACCCCGGAGCCCTCTCTCCTGGCACCGTGCGACCCCGCCGCGCACACATACGAGCAGCTCTCCGCCGACGAGGTCCTGCAGTTCCCCACAAACTGTCCCGAATGCAACGCCCCGGCCAGCACCAACATGAAGCTCACCAGTGAGTAGCCGGCTGTCACCCTGGAGCCTTCTCACTATGTTTCAATCAACCTGGACCCTTCAGCGTTGAAAAAAGTCATCCTTTGAAGTTGTTCCTTCGTAGTTATAAGATACTAGCTTCCGCCCGCGACTTTGTCTGCGTGAACTCGGGATAAAACTATCCTATATGTTAATCCAATCTAAATAAGACGACCGCTTTAGCCTCGTTGGTAGTGACCCTGCCTACGAAGCAAGAGGTCCTGGGTTCGAATACCGGTACGGGCATTTATTTGTGTGATGAGCACGAATATTTGTTCCTGAGTCATGGATGTTTTCTATGTATTTAAGTATGTATTTATCTATATAAGTATTTTTATCCTTGTCTAGTACCCATAGTACAAGCTTTGCTTAGTTTGGGACTAGGTCGATTTGTGTAAGATTGTCCGCAAATATTTATTAATAATAAATAAAATAATAATAAAAAAATAAAAAAATACTTTATTTCAGACCGGTTGATCCATAGAATGTTAGTAACAGATGACTTAAGACTATATTAGGTTAGTAACAATAATCTAAAAAGTTTAAGAGTGCCTTGGTACATCTTAAGTCAATAGTTATCAAATTTTATTAGGTACTAGCTTCTGCCCGCGACTTCGTCCGCGTGGAACTCGTTTATATCATAGCTCCATGCAAACTTTCGCCCCCCACTTCGCCCCCTTAAGTGATGCTTTCCGGGATAAAAAGTATTCTATATATGTTAATCAAGGCTATAGGTACAGTAAGGGAAATGTATTCACGTACCACCGTAGAACCCTATCGCAATAAGGTGACATATCACTCGAGTTTGAGTGACGGCGGCCTGTCAATTGCGACAGGGTTCTACGGTGGTACGTGAATACATTTCCCTTACTGTACACTTTATGTATACCAAAATTCATCTTAATCCGTTCAGCCGTTTTTGCGTGATTGAGTAACAAACATCTAAACATCCAAACTTTCGCATTTATAATATTAGTAGGATTATATTAACTACATCCTTTTTTTTTCTATTTATCAAAAGTACAAAACAATTAACAATGTAATATTACTCGCCAAACTGCGATAACAGTTTGTTGGCGAGACCGCTCTCATTTTAACTAGTGTTAAGTACCTACGTTAAAACTATGTTAGGTATGCTATGTGAACTACATATAATCTTAAACACTAACTTACACACTAAACATGACAATGCCTGAACACTTCACCCCTGCACTTAAAGTGCTATACTTTATAATTATTTATGTGTTTAATTATTTTTTTAACTGCAAGTATTTTTTTACCTATATAAGTATTAATGTAATTTTTCCAAAAATGTCTTTTTTAGGGTTCCGTAGCCAAAATGGCAAAAACGGAACCCTTATAGTTTCGTCATGTCCGTCTGTCCGTATGTCACAGGCATTTTACTCGAAAACTATAAGGTCTATTTGAATAAAATTTTGAGGATAGGTGTATTTTGTTAGCCGCTACATAGTTTTGTAATTAAAATGACAAAAAAAAAATTTTTAGGGGTGCACTCCATACATAAAAATAAAAGTCAAATTTTTTTTTTTTTATTGTGACCCACCGTGTGGCACATCAACCGATAGGCCTTTCAAAATAAATATAAGGTTTCTGAGCATTTTTTTTTGATTAAGTGAATAGAGTCGGAGATAATCGCCCCGAAAGTCACTAAAATTCTGTCTCCCCCCTCTAATTTTTGAACGGTGTATTTTAAAAATATGGAAAAATTCATGGACATAGGGCTTATTAATTTCATTCGCCGAAAATTGTTTTGAACAAGATCGGTTCAGAGGTTTTCGAGATATTGCTGAAAAACTGCCTTCCTCAAAGAAAAAGATGTAAGTGCCGTAAAATTTCTGTGACGATACGACCTTTTTAATAGGCACGGAACCCTTCGTTTTGCGTGGTCCGACACGCACTTGGCCGGTTTTTAATCTATTTTTTAATTCAACTTTGCTGCACTTGTTTTCTTCTCTTAACCAATCAGTCTCGTTATATATTTTTGGTATCATAAATATATTAGCTCTTTTGCCATAGTAGTTTTTAGCAGAATTCTGTACACATTTCTTTGCGCTTACATTTTTAGTTTTATATTTATTTTGTGTTAAAAACTCTTTGTTTGTTTTCAGAGATACCCCACTTCAAGGAGGTGGTGATTATGGCCACTGTCTGTGACGCTTGCGGGCATCGCACAAACGAGGTATTTAAACATTCTTTTCACACCTTTCATTCGGAAAAGTAAGTTTTGCTCCACGACGAGAGGAGCAAAATGCTACTTTTCTGTTCAAGCTACTTTTTTTAATTTATTCATTGGCATGTAGCATTTACGCAATGTGCCAATTGAACACAGATCTTAATAAAATAATAGATTGTAATTTCATCGTAATCGATTAAATTGTATGTATTTAAGTATGTATAAGTAAGTTTATATTGTATGCATTATATAAGTATACATATATCCATGAAATTAATTGATTTGTGTTTCCATTCGAGTCTCAGTATTTAGGATCCTGCACCACTAAAGTTTCTGTTTAGCCCAATGGTTGACTGGTAGAGAATGCCTGATGGTATTAAGTCCGCCAATTGTACTTTTATTTGTATATTTGTGAAATAAAGTTTAAATAAATAAAAAATTTAAAGGAACATATTTCAAGTTTTAACCTTAACAGCGTTAAATGTATAGTCAACCGAGGTAAATGCGTCAATGGGGTAAATGCGTCTTTTGAAGATATCTTAGAAACGCATCATTTTAGAACTTATTACAGCCCTCGACATTCAAAGTCAGATAACCAAACTTTTAATTTAGAGGAATGTTATATTTCTATAATATTGAGTTTCGGTGATATCATCAATAGACGCATTTGTCCCATTGACGCATTTGCCTCGGTTGATATAAATGTATTCGTTTTTCATACTATTAAAAAAAATGTCACAATAAATTGTACGTTTTACTGAAATCAAAACTGACGGTTATATTTTCCTCATAGTCGGTGTGAAAAATTGTATGTGTAACTCAGGAGCCAAATTATTTTCGTCATGGGCGTTAACGCTTGAATCCTTTGTTACGCTCAGGATTCAATGTACCGCCCTCGCCGTAAATACATCATTTTGCTCCCTTGAGACACAAATAACTATTTTGGGAACTTATTGATGTTCTGAATTGGCGTTTTCTTGAATAAGTCATTTGCCGTGTATATTAATTTTTCGTCTTCATTTATCTGATATTTTCTAAACTAGATTTTGCCTTCGGTTTCCGCGAATATTACTCATATTTTATCTCGATAAGGCCTTGTAGCATGATACGTTTTATCGTTATTTTTTACACGTGACATTTCAGTACATTTTGGCCGTAGAACATGACGATAAAACCCATCGGGCTAGCGGGGCAGGAGTGCTGAAAAGTGCTCGGAACGTTTGGATGTACATATAAATTTAATACATAAGGTAAACGTCCGAGTGCTCGACGCTGTACTAGTATACGGCATGGGCACTCTATATCAAAGTGACATGGCTTAAATTCGAATGAAGAAAAATCCTCTTAGTTCGAATATAACCCATATTGCTTTGACATAGAGTGCCCATGCCATATACTACAGGGTGGACCATAACTCTTTTTACATTTCAAACTAAAATAAAATGAAAACTAATTATATCAGATGAAAACCGTTAATTAATTATGAAAACACATGAATAGGGATTTTTTTTTTAAATTACGTCATCCATATGTGATCCTTCATTATTTTGGCATTGCCGTAACCTGGAGCGAAAATTTTCAGTGACGGCCTGACAAGTGTTCCGAGAAATGTGGACCAAAAGTCCGTGAACTTTTGAATCGGTAGCTGCGTCGGGGAGCGGTGGCGGGGTAAGGCGGCGGGGTTACGAAATGCAAGAGCGGCCAATGGGAATTTAGGATCACATATGGATGACGTAATTTTTTAAAAATAAAATCCCTATTCAAGTGTTTTCATAATTAATAAACGGGTTTCATCTGATATAATTAGTTTTCATTTAATTTTAGTTTGAAATGTAAAAAGAGTTATGGTCCACCCTGTAGTACAGCGTCGAGCACTCGGACGTTTACCTTACTCGTAATTTACGCGATAAAATCTGTTAGAATCGTTTTATTTAAGTGTCTAACTAAAATAATAAATAGTATTTACAACAGTCAGTCAATATGAAAATCTCCTTTATTTATAACTAGCTTCCGCCCGCGACTTCGTCTGCGTGAACCCGGAATAAAAGCTATCCTATATTTTAATCCAGGCTATAAACTAACTTCGCGCAAAATTTCATCCAAATCGGTTGAGCCGTTTAAGCGTGATTGAGTAACAATCATCTAAACTTTCGCATTTATAACATTATAAATATATATGTACTAGCTTCCGCCCGGGAATTTGTCTAGGTGGACCCTGGATAAAAACTATACTATATAACAAGCTTTATATTAACTTGACCTGTTCGTATGTAACTAACTACTCGTATGTAAGTTATATCCGGGTAATCCATTTTTCAGTCACTTGCCGTTATCCGGTTGAGTTGAAATTTTGGGTAGTATAGTTTGGATAACAATTTAATAGTATGGTACCATCGAGCTGATCTGATGATGGAGACAGAAGGTGGCCATGGGAATTCAGTACTTAACCGACGTAACCCCGTTGTGTTTGGGCTCGTTAGAATCGTCTCAGTGAGTAGTTGATGATGGTATACAGAAAAGTACAGTCGGCAATAAGAGCTTGTACCAAAAATGATTTTTTTGACAGAAACTCATTTTAACCCAGGGGTCAATCACGTAACGCATTGTACGCGCGTCAGGTAGATCTAAATGTCATTTTTATATGGAAAAATGACAGTTAAATCTACCTAACGCGAGTAAGAAATGTTACGCGATCGACCCGTTGAGCCGTTTAAGCGTGATTGAGTAGCAAACATACAAACATCTAAACTTTCGCATTTATAATATTAGTAGGATGAATGTTGATGTTGACATGAAATGTTGCCAGGTGAAATCCGGCGGCGGCGTGGAGGACAAAGGTGTGAGGTTCGAGGTCCGCGTGGCCAGCAGGGATGACTTCTCCAGAGACATCCTCAAGGTAAGACTCTCTGATTTATGGAGAACTAGCTGACACATATGACGTACATATCTTTTTTCGGTTTTTAGGGTTCCGTAGCCAAAATGGCAAAAACGGAACCCTTATAGTTTCATCATGTCCGTCTGTCCATATGTCACAGGCATTTTACTCGAAAACTATAAGGTGTATTTGAATAAAATTTTGAGGATAGGTGTATTTTGTTAGCCGCTACATAGTTTTGTAATTAAAATGACAAAAAAAAATTTTTGGGGTGCACTCCATACATAAAACTAAAAAAAAAACATTTTAAGCCCAATCGATAAACCTTTCAAAATAAATATAAGGTTTCTCACTAACTTTTTTGATTAAGTGAAGTGAGTCGGAGATAATCGCACCGAAAGTCAATAAAATTCTGTGTCCCCCCCCCCTCTAATTTTTGAACGGTGTATTTAAAAAATATGAAAAAAATCATGGACATAGGGCTTATTAAATTCTTTCACCGAAAATTATTTTGAACAAGATCGGTTCAAAGGTTTTCGAGATATTGCTGAAAAACTGCCTTCCTTAAAGGAAAGGACGTGAGTGCCGTAAGATTTCTGTGACGATACGACCTTTTTAATAGGCACGGAACCCTTCGTGTTCGGCTCAATATGGCAGCGGCTCTGATAAGAAGTATGATTCGTGAACCTTCGCTAGCTAATGAGCCATTCTTTCAATTATTAGAACGTTTTAGTTTTTTAAATTCTGTTAGATGTTCTAACAATTTTCTTTTAACTGTGCCTTCGTCATCTACCAAATTTTACAATAGTTCGTTCATTATTAATTCTATCCGACTGTGGAACTCTCTCCCTCTTGACATCAGACAAGCAAAATCTATCGGCAACCTCAAATCCTTCTTAAAGAACATTATTTGTCTCTCCCCTAACCCTGATTGTATTTTTTGGCTGACTGTTTATGTATCATTTTATTTGTGTTTGTGTTATTTGTATATATGTATGATTGTGTGTGTATGTTTATATATAGAGGTATTTATGTACGTTTATTTTTATAATTTCTTGATTTTTGATTAATAATAATCGCTGCACCACCTACTGCATAATCTAGTTTTATCTCTTTCTCCGATACCCAAAGGTTGTCTGGAAGGGATCGCTCTTCAGCGATAAGACCGCCTGTTGTCTACCTCTACCTACATGTTATTGTATTGTTTCTCTCTGTAACTGCTTTTTTTGTGTGAGGTGTGCAATAAAGAGTATTTGTATTGTATTGTATTGTATTTTTCCAGTCAGAAACTTGTTGTATGGAGATACCAGAGCTAGAGCTGGAGGTTGGAGGGCGAGCACTAGGCGGGCGCTTCACCACTACGGAAGGCCTGCTGCGCGCCACCTTGCAACAGCTGGCGGACGAGCCCGGAGCCCTGGGGGACGCGCCGGGGCTCCAGCCCGGGGGCATGGAGCGGTTAGTATTAGAGATGTACTGACTAGTCGCGGACTAGCCAGGAAAGCCGACTATTAAAAAGAAACGAAGACATTTATTCACTACACAAAAGACACACAGAGATAAAGGGAGACATACAATACAATTGACACATATTGTGTCTTCGCGGCAGTGAAACGGTCGCTGTCTCAGCATTGTGCCGAGGTGTCAGACAGACACCTACAGCGCTGGTTTTCAGACAGTACCGCAAGTGGCCCACAGAACGCAACGCAACACAGCATTAGATAAAAAGTAAGTAGACACATAATAAATAAACTATTCGGCCACATTCAGTCTTAATTCAAACATTAAAGTCGACGAGTATACAATAGTTATTTATAATACAAGTGCGGAAAGTAGGTAATTCCCAAGTGACGATGACCAAAAATACGACAGTCTGGGAGTGCTTTTGATCGACACGAGTTGGGAATTACCTATCCGCACGTGTATCATACAACATTTTACAATGCATCATGCAAGGATATAAAAATATATACATAAAAGGTGAACAAGAATATTGCAACACCCCAACACACTAGTGAAGCACTTAATGAGCGAACTAACTCTACCCCGGAGATTGAAAAGAAGAATACCACAGGATCTACTCATTGGATAAATTATTACTATGAAAAGCAGACCTGTCAATGGACGCGATCTGCACAAGCCTCAAAAAAAAAGAAATTCTTAACCAATTGCTGAATGTCTGAGAGACAGATTGCAGGAAAAATAATCAAAAAAATTTTTAAATAAAAGGTGAAATTTTAACGGTCATGAAATCTCATTCTCGCACGTGTGCGGGAATATTGTCCCGAAATCCATTCCCGCACGGCCCCGCGCACCGCCTGCACCGCCGTGCGGGCATAGAGGACTTCCCGTGTTAATTTTGTCCCTTATAAAGGCGCACTTTTAGAGCGAGTGCATTGTAAAATATTTTTACACTCGTCGACTTTAATGTTTGAATTAAGACTTCGTACACTAAACTAAAACCACATACTTTTTTTCTATTGTGCTCCCAACTCAACTGAAATAATTATTATACAACGCCTTAGATAACTACATTAAATTCGACCAATCACGTGACGCCTTTACGAAACTATAATGAATTTGACCAATAGGACGTCGCGTTGGCTCCAATACAAAAGACATCAACGACGTTGAGCCGGCGCACCTCTGACTTGCACTTCGTTTCAGCAGGGCTTAGATTTTCATTAGATATCAAGTCTGTTTAATTATTTCTGTTGTATAAAAAGTATTGTATACAACAATTACATAATTAGCTCTTAAATTTTCGTATCTTACTTAGGCCACTCGGCAAGCCTCGTGGCCTAAACACGATACTCGACTTTGAGAGCCCTTATTATGTAACGATCATATAAAATACTATTTGAGTGTGTAGCCACGTGGCTGTGGCGGGGCTACTTGAAGGTAGGTGCAGAGACGAACTTCGTGCGTTTGGTATCGTGTATATTGGAAAAGTGATCTACATGCTAAGTTTATCCATACTAAAAAAAAAAAATATTTACCAAAAACACACTTTATTATAAAAGTTATTGGCAGAGTGCAAAGCGGGTGGAGGGGGTAGCCTAAACGATCACAGCGCTCGCTACGGCTAAAATTGTCATTTTTGTCGCTGACTTGAGCTGTCAAATCCATATTGCAGTAAACATTTTCTAATCGTTTTTGAGATAAAAATATGGTCCTGGTAAGATGTGTTGTTGTGAATTGTAATAACACCAAGAAGAATAGCGACTGTAAAGATTTCATTAATATTTTTCACAATATTTACTTACTTCTTGTTTGACAGCGGTGACAATATTGTCCATAATGGCCGCCTGTCACGTGGCGCTGTCGTCGTACAACTTGTATGGAAAAAATGACATATTTAGAAATAATTTATAATAGCTAATTTTTTTAATGTAACGGATATATTATCAATTAAATAGTTACCTAGAGGCAAAATCCAACAAAAAATCAGACATCAAAAAAATCAATATTTAATTAGCTCCTAAAAAGTCCGGATAAATATTAATTTTTTTTTTATCTTTATTTAGGATAATACAATTTTTTTAACAACAAATCTATTAATTGTTTCTGGTACAAACAAATAATTATAAATTGATTATAAAATAAATTAACCTAACTAACCTAACCCAGTTATAGAAAAAATACCCCGTCCAGCAGTTCCGTCTGCGGCATGGAGCCGATAACGCTGGCGGCGTTACCTCTCTGTATTGCTAATGAAATACGTTGCGAGAGGTAAGCGCCAGCCCTATCGTCTCCTGAAACGTCGACGAGCCGTTCAGTCATTGACCTCATGAAAGATTTCATGTCAGCTGACCAGGGACCCAATGTTTCTACCGCAAGCGCCGCAAACTCGTAGTCTTTAATTAAAGACGAGTATTTGCGGCGCTTCAACACCTGGGCCTGGTCAGCTGCAGCACCGGCTTGAGAGCGAGTCCCCTGGATGTGGGACTGAGCAAACGTATCCACGCACGTTGCGTCCCACACCAAGGCTCTACCCAACCTCCACGGAACTAATGTGGCACCATCAGGTCGCCTGCCATCGTCTCTTGCCAAACCGGTGGGTTCGAGTATAGCAGGCACAGAAACGGTGGCAAGCGAACGACGGACCAAATCGTTTATAGTGCCGTGGCGGTATAAGCGGCCGGCGCTTTTTGTACATGAGAGTCCATGCCTACCCAGCTCATCCACGCTTTTGCCACAGACGCATATATGTGGAATACATATTTTGGCCCCAAGCCTCAAGGAACATGCTATTCTTAAAGTGCTTGGGTCCAAAACGGTGCCTATCTGTCGCGAAGGAAGCACGTGGAGCCAGTGTCCCGACTCGGGGGCGGAAACCGCCAAGAGGCGGGCGCGTTCCGAATCGTCCGGGCTAGTTTCTACGAGGGATGCTTGTACCTTTTTAAGGCGAGGGGAGTCCCAAGCCTGCTGAAAATGTTTAGCAGCCGGGGTGTCAGTTCCAGGGCACGAGTCACACCATGCATCCCTGGCCTCCCTCAAACTCGCTATCTCATCGTCGACTATCTGGGGAAGGTTAAGAATGATACCGACGAGAGAGAGCGAGCCATAAGCAGAGGACAGGAATGCAGGTAGGGCTACGCTGGCCGAGGCTCGAACGCCCAACCCCCCAAGCCTAATTGGGAGAACCGCTTGAGTCCAAGGTCTGGTGCTGGAGTCTAAATTAATGTTGAGAATTTTGGAAAGTGTTGTCTGAAGGGAGGAATCAATGGATGATAAAATGGTAGGAAATTTCCAAATGGGACAACTGCGCAATAAATACATAAATTTTGGGGTGAATAAGCAAAAACGAATAATGAAAAGGGCCATATGAGGATTGATGTGAAAAAGTAGTTCGGATGTATTCTTGAACAAGTTTAATTTACAATTAATGACAGGGTTGATTGATTCTTCGAAAATTGGCGAGCCTAAGAGGGTGAGAGATGAATTGGAATGAACGGAGACATTAGGCAAAATTGCATTATAGTTGGTTAGTATGTCAATTTTATTTTCAAGTGGAAGGTGATCGGGGATAAAAATTTCGCATTTTGTGAAGTTCAAAAAAAGGCCGACTTTCGAAAATTTATCAATGATTGTCTGCAAATCCTGTAGAACAATTGAGGCGTCTCCCCCCAGAGAACCATCGTCTAAGTACCATAAATTGAATTTAGAATTTAGTGATGTGATGATAGGGTGAATTACTAAACTAAAAATGGCTGGTCCAAGCGGATCCCCTTGTTGACATCCCACGCATGAAGGTATAGTTTTGTCCTGATAAATTAATTTTGACGGCGCTCCGTAGCATTGCCACAAGTAATTGTATAGCTCTGGGAGCACTTTCTTGGCTTCAGCTAACAGAGCGCAGCGGTCTACCGAATTGAATGCATTTTTTACATCTATTTTTACGAATACCTCATATCCTGGACGATTTAAAAAAGTACGTGCAGCATGCACCGCCGCCTCGCAACCGCCCTTAATGCCAAATCCCAACTGCCGGGGCTTGAAAACTTTTGTCAGCCTCTCACTAAATTTTCTGCAACATAGCTTTGAAGCCAGACGCCTGAAAGTAAAACCAACGGCAATCGGGCGAATACCACCATCCTTCTTTGCTAAAGCAATCAAATTAGCACCGTACAAGACTGGAACTATCTCGGCGTTCACTTGTCCTGACAGCATCAAATTTATTAATGCCGTGAGTTGCTTTAGCAAAGAAGCTCTCGTGTCACCCAGTGAAAGAGTGGTCAGGTCCTTGAGGTGTTGAGGAGAGAGACTATCAAGCCCACCGGCCGACCCATTAGGGAAGGATGAAATAGCCAGCTGGACGGCATCTTCGGAAACAGTTACAGTAGTGTTATCGACGGATGGTGGGTCCGGCAGTACAGAGGTGGCTGAAGGGACAGGGTGTTTTTCCCTCAGGGCGGCGTATGTCTCGGCGGAGTGAGCAGCAAGGTCGTCGCGAGAAAATAAAAGACGGGCAGCTCCACTCACATTCCCTTCGGATAGCTTATTTTCAATTGCTCTGACTTTAGAATTTAGCGAATTTGACGGCTTGTTTGATCTGTTACCGTTACAATTTAGTGGGACGGAAGGTAAATCGGACAGTGATGCTGTATTGAGTTTGATTTGTGAGGTGAGTGAAGCTTTATTGGATTTGTCTGCGTGAAGGACTGTGTATGGAAAAGTAAGTAGACGCTCCCACGCCTTAGGGGAATTTTCTGCGACTACCTTTGCAATGCAATCGGTGAGGCAGCAGGCGACAGATATGCGTGCACCGCGTGGTATTCTTCCTACAACTGGGATGTTCGCTTTCAGCAGCCCTAGACTTTCCGCTAGCGTCGTTTGAGCTGGCGGTGTCACAGTAGAGCTCCGGGCTGAAACCGATGGCGCGGGCTGAGATGCGCTGGGCAGCGGGGGGTCAATAGCCATACGAATGTCATGACGGCGAGCGGTATGGATAGCGAGCCCCCGCTGCCCTTTATATTGTTTATTGTCGCCGCAAGTGGGGCAATACAGTAACTCCGCCGGGTTCAAACTGGGCTGAGAGAGCATAAAAGAAAAATAAGCTTAAACGGCTAAAAACTTAACAAAACTAAGTATAAAAAACAGATTTGCCATATTAAATTGATTGTTTACACGAACGTCACAACACAAATCTTGAAAATTGTCAAAAGGTAAAACGCTGCACTGTGCGCAAGCACTGTTGACCGGTCGCCCGGGATGCGTCAGTTGCAGGTCCAATAGGGGACGAGTATGCGTCGCACTGCGCAGGTCCGTGCATCGCCAAGGGATACGAACGATGGACAATTGTGGCGTCCTTTCAAAACGGCATGTCATAAATATTTTGGCTAATATCAAACGATTGGGTACTGCTCTCAGCTTGCCAACAATTGATGTCATGAATCAGGGGTCATGAAACTAGACCTTGTAATTGCAGACGTAAGCTTGGCGAATTTGAAATTTAAAAGCCTTTTAAGGCCAAGATGACATTTTATGTAGTAGTCACCACCCCTTTATTTAGGTTCATTTACATTTACTTTAAAATATTCAATATAAATAAAATAAAAAAGACAATGAATGTTTAATTTAAATCTATATAATTACTTCCGGGTGGAAAGTTTGGTGGATTCTTGAATAAAGCATCTTAGATAATGTTTTAGAATGAAATAAACAAAAAAAACGCTATTATAAATTAATGTTTTTCGAAACCGTATTTTGCCTCGGCTAGAGCCTGTATCTTGGCTGTCATACTTCATTATATATTACATTTACTATATTTATTACAGCGCCCTCTTCTGGCGGCACTGTAAACCAACTCGCGAACCACTAAGCTATCTACGATTCCTGTTCATCCCTAATCCCCTAGATGGCGCTTGTTCCACGTTTGAACAGAGTGTAGTGTAGACCCCTATTGATGAAAGTATAATTGGTTTCAGTTTCGTGGTGACCATGGAAGAGGTGCTGGACGGCAAGCGCGCCGTGACGATAGTCCTGGACGACCCCGCCGGGAACTCGTACGTGCAGAGCCTCCAGGACGACGGCCCTGACGCAGGTAGACCATTTTTTTTTTTTATTAATGTAAGTTTTTATTTCAGAGTGGATCCATTCACATATGCCCTTACAAAAAACAGTGGCTCACACTAAACTAAGCCTGTTCGCTCAACAATTGTGTACCGTCCGTTTTTCAACTGAGTGTTTTGAAGTACCTTTTATTTATTTTTCATAATAGGATATTGAAACTCAATTGTATATATTGAAAGCTTGAAGAGGTTGAACGTTTATAATATCAAGTGCTTACAGCAACATGCGGGCATTTTTATGATCAGTGTTCTCTTGCGAGGCGATTTTTTGAATGACCATTAATCGATTGTGAAAATGTTTTTGTATGATTTTTTGCACATTGTGCAAGGTTTTCTGCAGAGGGGTAAGTTACTGAAAGGCTACTCCAGTTATGTATGCTCTAAGGGCACACAATGAAACTTAAAATAAGGTTATAAAAAAATCATTTAAACAGAATTAAAATTTACAATTGACGTTAAAAGCATTAAAATGTACAATTTATTATATAAGAAGTAGTAATTATAATAACATTAATACAACATTTGAACATCATTTATCAATTTATGAATAGAATAATAACATTTGTCCATTAGTATTTTTTTTAGTTTATTTTTAAATATAATGATACAAGTTTCTTGTTTAATCGATTCTGGGATCTTGTTAGTAATCAAAATACATTTATAATGAGGACTTTTTCTATACATCGCTAAATTCATTGTTGGTATTAATAGCTTATTTTTATATTGCTTTCTGGCTTTGTTAGTGCCAACGAACAAAAAGCGCTTTAATATTATAAACGAAGAAGAGAAGATGAAGCGGACAAACGACGGACGGCTCTCGTTGTTTGTCGGGAACGAAATGTCTCAGTTATTGTGTGCGTGTGCGTGTGTGTGTGTGTGTGTATGCGTGTGTGTGTAGATGTGTATGCGTTCGACTTGACTTGGAATACGGAGTGTGTCATATTGTTCCATAGGAATGATATTTGAGTAATAATATTGTATGTTTGGGTATTCATTGTAAACGTATTTGGCCAAAGAAACAATTAAAAGCAAAATATTTTAATTAATATTTTTCTATAATAATGTAAATGTACCACTGACATGTAATTTATACTACCAATAAATTGATTATGATTATGTCAATTAATCCTACTAATATTATAAATGAGAAAGTTTAGATGTTTGTTACTCAATCACGCTGAACCAATTTGGATGAAATTTTGCACGATGATAGTTTATAGCCTGGATTAAAATATAGGATAGTTTTAATCCCGAGTCTACGTAGACGAAGTCGCGGGCGGAGGATAGATAATGGATGATAACCTTAACCCATTTTGTCCGTAGGTCTGAAGGTCACCCATTACGAGCGGTCGCACGAACAGAACGACGAGCTCGGTCTCAACGACATGAAGACGGAGGGCTATGAGAACACAACACACGACGCATAGTACTTCGAGATATCGTCCCATCCATTAACCTATAAAGCTGCGTACGAATTTGAGCGGCTCAGCCTGAGGCATGCTCGCCCCGCGCGGCGAGCTGCTCGCGCGCCAAATAGTTCCACATAAACATGCGCGGGTGAGGCAGCGTGCTCGCGGCGAGCCGACATTCAAAATGGCGTCGACACGATGACAGCTGATCGATTTCGGGACCCACAACACCTTTTGCATTTCATGTATTTGTATCAATAATAATTCTAAATTGACTAACAAACTATTACACACGCACGGCTCAGCCACTTGCTAAATTCGTGACAGCAAAATAGGCGCCGTGCGTGCCTCAACCCGAGGCTGCTCCAATTCGTACGCACCTTAATACTCAGGACAAGCCGTTTTCTGATTCGGGACCAAGAAAATTATGTCTTGCGACAAAAAATTAATTTTTAACCAACTCCAAAAATGTAGTGAGATTTTTAAGCCGGTTGAAAATTAAATTATTCGTCGAAATCTTTTATTTTTCATGTATGTTCCCCGATTACTTAAAGAGGCCTGGACCGATTTAATTTTTTTTTGTTGAAAAGGGTATCCTTCCCGGGTGGTCCCATGGTCATTAGGTCAGGATCTGATTATTGGATCCTAGAGAAATTGAGGGAATTCTTCAATATAAAAAAATTAAATAACTTTTTTAAAATTTGAACTGTTTATTTCTTTTATCAATTTACATTTTCAGCAATAAGGCGTAATCTTATTATATTAAGATTTTAGATTGCCTAATCGAATTTATAATTTGACTTATTGTATTACTACACTATGAGGATTAACTTAAGATTGTAAGTTATCGATTAACATTTTCTTATATATTTTCACTATATGTTTATCAGACTTTGTGGATATCAAGTCATATGGAAGTCTATTTAAAGCGCGTGGCAATGCATTTGTCCAAACTCTTGCCATATTCATGGTTAGTAGATGGAATTACAAAGGTCAGGATTATGTTAGCTTTCGCAACTTTTTCTGGTCTATATTTAACTGTTAATTCAGGGATTTATCCTCTATATTAAGTTACAACGGCTAAGTCAGACAGTGAGGGGGGGGGGGGGGGGAGGGGGTTAACTTCTCAGCAGCGCGGGTGTTCGGTGGATGACTGTTTTGTTAACAACAAGGTCTGCGTAGCTTGCAGATCACATATGAGTGTTACTAAAATCTAATGTTAAAAAGAGTGAAGTATTACTGTTCAAGTCTGGCACTAAAACATATCCCATTCCGCCAGCGAACGAGAAAACCTTAGAACTCAAACTCAAAACATTTTATTTATTTTTCACATCTCATGCTCGAAAAGTGTGTCATATTAGGCTTAATAAGCGGGGCTAAAGTAGTTAATTTAGCCCCTAGGGAAAATATGTATACATATTTATGATTTTTAACACATTTAAATTGACCAATCAAAACACTTCACCATATTAAATCCACCAATCACAACTCTTTCAAAAACATTTATCTTTGCTATCAACCAACCAGAATACCTACAGCTACATATTAAAATCGACCAATCAAACATCAGGTGTTTTTTAGTCCCTAATTCCAAATAATTTAAATCCACCAATCACAACTCTTTCAAAAAACATTTCTCCTTGCTATCAACCAACCAGAATACAGCTACATATTAAAATCGACCAATCAAACATCAGGTGTTTTTTAGTCCCTAATTCCAAATCATTAAAAAAGAAAACGCCTCACGCTAAATTGAACAATCTCTTCGCAGTGAAATTTGTTATTGATTGTGGATGGATAATCTTTGTTTTACTATTTTCTCGCAGTCGAAGTGAAAAGTAGAGTGTATAACTCGGGTCTAAAAGCCATATTACCCCTCGAATTATTTTCCCTCGCTTCGCTCAGGAAAATATCCATCTCGTGGTAATATGGCTTATTTTAGCCCCTTGTCATACAATCTACTATATTAAGCATCACCAACAGACAATACATCATACAATTCAATAAGTAGTTCAGGTCAAAGAGAATATTGAATATATATATACAGGTACTACCTGGATACTACTAGGTAATTCTACTTTGAACTAGATTTCTTACATATACTAATTAATTTGATAGGAATTTGGTACTTCGCTTTAAGTTAATAGAAATTAAAGTCCAACAGAAACTATTATATTTATAGAGTTTACTTACACTATAAACCTATAATATAATTCTCCACACAGTCTTGTTCTGTTATTATAGCCCCCGTTTAATTACTGTATTACCTATTTTTTTATATTTAATGTTGGTTTCCTTTTATTTATTACTCACTAAATATGTATTTAAAAGTCCATGCTCTTAAAAATAAAGAAATGAAACGGAATAAATTCAAATTATTTATTTCAGACTCATGTCCATATCATGTTGGTAGCAATAAAAAAAATAAAAAACTTATAGGTAAGCTATGTTATTATACACTAAATAAAGAGCTACGAATAAAAACTCACGATACATTTTTATTCGTCGCCTTCAGATATATTGCATCTTATCTTCTCGGATCTACACGGGTACACGTCACTTAATTACACGTAGCCGAATTTCACGTGCCGAACGGGCCATAAAACCGTTGCTGTGTAACACGGGAACGGGCGCACGGCTACGGGTACACGAAACACGGACATGACCGCGAGCCCTAGTATGCACTCGCCTGTACCTCGCCTATCGCTTACAATGATCTCGTTACAGAACAGGAAAATATTGTTATTTTTTGTGATTCTCATACAAACAAATACCTGATTTTGCATTTGAAACTATCAAATGCAAAATCAGGTATTTGTTTTTGAACCTTGAATCATAGTCCGACTGATGGGATTCAGTTTATTAAGCTTAGATAATTAGTTAGTGCATCGATGCTAAAAATTGGAACGCTTGCTGTGATTGCCTATTATTAGGTAGACATGCGCGAAACAGTGGTCCAAAAAGTAATGCTATATCACATCACTTTTTCTAAAACGTAATAGTACACTGAGATATCACATCACACGCGAAGTTAGCCGAAGGCATCGCAGAGCGAGAGCGAGCGAGCATCGAGAGTACGAGTGCGAGCGGGATAGCAATGATGGCATGGCAAACATCACACTATCACAAATGTCATTACACATTACGCGGACTGTGTATAGACTTGTACCGACCTTTACTATCGACGCGTCAATCTATTAAATGAAATCTATTACGCGCTCTTCGGTCGGTCGCTCTCGCTCGCGCTCGCGGCGCGGAGTGATGTTTGGAGAGATGCTTGATTTCTCGGAGTGATGCGTAATGTGACATCACGCGTTAGAGAGATATCTCATTTGTGATATTACTCGCATTATTTACACATATCTATTATTAGGGTTAGAATTAGACATTATATATAAGTGCTTGTTTCTTCATAAAATGTAACATTGGGCAATCCTTAAATAAATAAATACATTACAAGTAGGTACTTAAAACAAACAAATAGTATTATAAACAAAATCGCCCGCCCTCAACACATCCTAATGTTGCCCGGGGCATCGTTCTCAAGACGCTCGCCGCATTTTATTGTTGGATGGCCAGGCTCAGCCTTTGGGCGAAGCATGAGCCCGCCCTGAGATCGCCTGAGACCACGACCAATTTCATCATACGTAATCATAGGTTCATGACACTCCCCGTGTTCTCCAAATAAGGCCCCTTCATTTACAGTGAGGGAGCTCTGCCCTCAAGTGTCTATCCACGTTGTGCCCGCTGTCTGGTGCCCTGTACCTCACAGCGTTTCCTTTCATGGACTTTTATTAAACCTAAATGGACGCTTACTAGACTACAGATGTCTTTTTTCATGACTTAGTAAATTACTTTTCTGGGCACTAGTAAAACTACATTGGCCACATTTGTAAGGTTTTTCACCAGTATGTATCCTTTCATGATCATGCAAATGACTGTTGCTGGCACTAGCATAACTACATTGACTACATTTGTAAGGTTTCTTACCATCACTGTGTGACCTTTCATGGACTATTATTGTACTTCTTAGTCTACTAGTATAACTACACTGACTACATTTGTATGGTTTCCTACCATTGTGTATCATTGCATGGACTCGTAAACCACTGCTGCGGGCACTAGCATAACTACATTGGCTACATTTGTAAGGTTTCTCTCCAGTGTGTGTCCTTTCATGGACTGTTATTGTACCACTTTTGATGCTAGTATAACTACAATGACTACATTTGTATGGCTTCTTACCACTGTGAATCTTTCCATGGACTCGTAAATCACTTCTGCGAGCACCAGCATAACTACAATGTTCACATTTGTAAGGCTTCTCGCCAGTATGTGTGCTTTCATGGACTGTTATTCCATACTTTCGACTATTAGTATAACTACACTGACTACATTTGAACGGCTTCTCGCTACTGTGTATCCTTTCATGGACTCGTAAATCAGCGTTGCGGATACTAGCATAACTACACTGACTACATTTGAACGGCTTCTCGCTACTGTGTGTCCTTTCATGAACTCGTAAATCATTGTTGCGGGCACTAGCATAACTACACTGACTACATTTGAACGGCTTCTCGCTACTGTGTGTCCTTTCATGATCTCGTAAATCATTGTTGCGGGCACTAGCATAACTACACTGACTACATTTGAACGGCTTCTCGCTACTGTGTATCCTTTCATGGACTCGTAAATCATTGTTGCGGGCACTAGCATAACTACACTGACTACATTTGTATGGCTTCTCACCACTGTGTATCTTTTTATGGCGTCGTAAACCACTGCTGCGGGCACTAGCATAACTACATTGGTCACATTTGTAAGGTTTCTCGTCAGTGTGTGTCCTCAGATGTCTTATCAAATAGAGTTTTCTGCAAGTTGTGTAACTGCAGTTGGCACATTGGTATATCTTAGTTCTCCCACTTTCTTCCTTTTGTAGAGTTTGTCCTGCAATGAAAATGTTTCACATTACTGATAATTTGGGAAATTACATTTATTTTGTTAGATTCTAAGTTGGTGGCAAAAAATATGGCTTTTATTTGAATATACAACAATACAAATATTATTTATTGCTCACTAAAAAAATGTATATGTGTGTGTGTGTGTGTGTGTGTGACCGCGTGCGTGCGTCTTTGTATGCCTGAGTCTGTGTCCGTGCGTGTGTGTGTCAGTGTGTTAAGGGCCCTCCAAGTTCGCGCGCGAACGCGCAAAAAACGTGAGCGAACGCGTGAATGTGGAGCCCAATCGCATATGTTTCGCGGGTTCGCGCCTTGTTAACCACTTTTTGTAGGTTTTTTGGCCCGCGTCAAAGGGCCTGCGAACATCGCGAAAGCTGCGTCGGCGCAACAGACTCCAGTACTCCACATTCCCGCGTTACTTGCTTACAGGTCACCGTCGAGAACAGTTGTGTTCCTACTCCCTTGGTTGTATCTTGTATTCCATTGCAAAGTGACCGTGAAGTGGACAAAATAATAAAGAAAAAAGTTTTGTAGAGTGCTTTCACTTGGTCCATATTCGTCGAGCGCGCGAACTAATATACCTACTGAGAAACACTGCGAATATGGAGCCAAGAAGAGTTCACGCGCAATTTCACCGTGATACGCGCCAAATAAAATAAAATAAAATAAAAAGCCTTTATTGTTTAGTTTAAATAACAAATGTTTTGTGAGTATGCCTAAGAGCTCATTATTACTAACAAAATTTACTACATTAAACTATAATACTATATAAACTGTTATACTATTTTATTCATGTTTTTCTATAATATTTTTTTTTTAAATTCGGCAAACGGTAGTTACTCCTTAACTTGTCTTACGACAAAGGCCTCCTCTAAATATCGCCATTCCACTCTATCCCTTGCTGTTCGAGTCCATGTTGGAGCCGCTATTTTCCTGATATCATCTTCCCACCTCTTAGTTTGTCTTCCTCTGTTCCTTTTGCAGTCTAGCGGGTACCATTCTGTTATTAGTCTTGTCCATTTTTCCTTCTTCTCTCTTGTCATATGTCCTGTCCATCTCCACTTTAGTTGTTTGTATGTTATGTATGCATTTTTGAATTTAGTTTTACTTTTAATGATTTTTAATTTTTCTCGGTCCTTTCTTGTAACACCTATTGTACTTCTCTCAATTCCGTTTTGACAGACTTTTATTTGTTTGCCAGTTGTTTTGTCAATGCCCAGGTTTAACACCCGTATAGTAAGCATGGCAAAATACACATATTATATGTCTTTCTTTTTTCTTTACCTAATTAATAATAAATAAATACATGCGGACAATCTTTTACAAATCGACCTACTTTTCGGCATTTATACAAACTAAGAAAAGCTTGTATAAATGCCGGCAAACAACTTGAGCAAATGACCTTGCCTGTGCAAAGGCGAATTGTACGTGCAAACTACCCTACCCCCCCCCCCCCCCCCCCCCACTTCGTCCCGCGAGTTCAAGTTGTTTGCCGGATTTTACTATGGGTACTAAACGATGATAAACATAATATAGAAGAAGAAGAGGAAGAAAATAATTTATTAGCGTCTTTACGCTACTAAAT
Organism: Epinotia nisella; assembly: GCA_932294315.1. Classification (NCBI taxonomy): domain Eukaryota; kingdom Metazoa; phylum Arthropoda; class Insecta; order Lepidoptera; family Tortricidae; genus Epinotia; species Epinotia nisella. The sequence continues at coordinate 7,908,533 of OW028698.1, read as the reverse complement.
TATTTTCTTAAAATACATATATAAGCAAAATTAACTTTCTTAAATCTAAACAAAGTGAAAAAAAAAAACCGGTCAAGTCCGAGTCTGACTCGCGCACCGAGGGTTCCGTACGAAATATCATACAACACACCCGTCTTGCCCCACCCATTAATTTTGGAAAAATCTTAACAACGCATAGTGTAGTTAAGTCATGAGTACCTACAGCGCCATTTATCGGTGCATTTTGTTACTAACTTGCGCGACCAAGGAACTCGGTATGTACCTACAGTAAGGGAAATGTATTCACGTACCACCGTAGAACCCTGTCGCAATTGACAGGCCGCGGTCTCTCAAACTCGAGTGGTATGTCACCTTATTGCGATATGGTTCTACGGTGGTACGTTAATACATTTCCCTGTATGTTAGTTTTTCAGCGATAATTCTTTATCAAGTGAATTCATTTCGATATTTTTTTTATTATTTGCTAGAAGATACTTTCAGAACACTTTCATACGAATTTGAAGAAAAAAAATTAAACACAGAAGTATTAAATTACAAACAAAATGAACATATGATTTTTGAAGATTAAAAAAAAATTACGCTAGATAGAGGTCTAGTTATACTTTTCCGGTAATATTCACATTAATATTAATCATATATATTATTTTCAAATTTTTCGCTTGGTTAACTTCGGAGATAAGGGGGGAATGGTATTTTTTTCAACATTTTTGTTTATAAATCAAAATTTTACTATTGTAGAAAAAAAAAGAAAAACTGTTTTAGAATGTACAATTCAAGCCCTTTCATATGATACCCCACTTGGCCTATTAACTAGATTTTGAATTTTTGGCCCCCCTCTTATCCGCCCTTTTTTATACAAATTAAAAGTATATATTAAAAAATTTCATTTTCCATACATGAGGATTAGCTTTGTTTACAACTGTTCCAAATTTCAAATCGATAGCATTAGTAGTTTCTGAGATATTTGACTTTGTGACAGACAGACAGACGGACGGAGTCGCACCATAAGGGTTCCGTTTTTACCTTTTTGGTACGGAACCCTAAAAAGAACAGTGGGATTATACAGTATAATTCGCATTACACTAAAGGGTCCTCACTCGGCTTGGTGTCACGGAGCGAGCCGCAAAACGCGCTCTGTGACGCTGATTTTCAGTGAGGCCATTATTATAGATAAATAAATACTTAAATGTAAAGTTAAGGTGATTATTAAAAAGTAGCTAGTGGCACTATCATATCATGACACGGAGGCCCTTCTCCTTGCCTGCTAACTAACACGTACATACAACACACTCGAAATACACACACACACACCGTATTGTATTAATTTTTTCTTGGTAAATTGTTCACTATGTTCATCTACCAAATCTGTTTCACATATTTGCACTCCAGACTCCAGGGCTCCAAGATACAGGCTCAGCCTAGTTTGGGGTCCGCCGGATATCTCTGTTTGTTTATACTTGCGTGTTAAAGCGCTTAAATAATTTTGAATTATTTGCCTCAAGTACATTCGGAGTAGGTTTGCTATGTTGTAGCCCCCCCACTCCCCCCAAGGGTTGAAGCCCCCCTCCCCCCAGGGTTGCAGCCCCCTCCCCCAAAGTGGAGACCACCCCCCCCCCCCCCCCCCCATGCTTTCGAATATCCGGCTGTCCAGCTGTTCAGTCTATCTAAATGGTATTTGTTAGCCTAGTGGGTAGTGACGCTGCCTGTGAAGCTGAAGGTCCTGGGTTCAAATCCCGGTAAGGGCAAATATTTGTGTGATGAGCATGAATATTTGTTTCTGAGTCTTGGATGTTTTCTATCTACTTATTTAAGTATTTATATCTATTATATATATCATAGTCTAGTACACAAGCCTTATTGAGCTTACTATAGGGCTAGTTCGATTTGGGTAAGAATGTCCCCTAATATTTATTTATTTATTTTTATCAATAAAATAAGCTATGCCTTGGTGACTTTGGTCTCAAAACTGGACAAGAGAGTTTTAACATTAGTTGGGAGTTGAACTTTAAGTTTTATAGTAGATGATAGAGGCAGAAGAGAGATGCAGGACACTCAAAGAAAATGTGATCAATTGAACCCAAACCATGCCCGCACAGACATTCCGCACTATTTTTAACTTTAAACTTGAATAAAAATTCAGGAGAGTACACATGTTCCAGCCGAGGCGTATAATGCAACTAGTAACACTTTTTTTAAATATATATTTAAAGAATCAGGGAGTAGCCGGAATATGCCTTTGCAATTCATTAAACATCAACTTATTGTCAGCAGCCCATAGTGCTGGAAATGTTGAATATAAGTTTAATGAGGAGATAATCAATTTGTTTCCATGGGGATCCAGGATACAACAGCACATATTTACTGTAGTTGATCAAGGAACTTGAGAGAAGTGTTTATAAAGAAAGCTTCAAGTTTCTCTCTGTTTTTTTAATCGAGTAGTTAAATATCGACAGAGGTTTGCTGTGGATATAAGTGATGAGAGAATTTGATAAGGAATGCCTAGAAAATTGAGACAAAATAGTATACTCAGACATGGCAAAATATACCTGGCGTTGCGCTGAAGACACGGGGCAGCTGCACTAGCTCGGGGCTGAGCACGAGCTCGTCCTTCACGACGTGGTCGGCGTACAGCCGCGCCGCCGCCGCCGCCTCGCTGACGCCGCGCGCGCCCTCGTCCTCCGACGACGAGGACTCGTCTTTTACACAAACATTCAAGCACGATGGCTCGTCTTTTACGTAAACATTCGAACACGAGGGCTCGTCTTCTACACACTCATGCTCCATTAAGGGCTCGGCCTTCACACTCAATCCTTCTAAACCCAGCACTGCCTTTTCCATCATAAATTGGGTTTTAAATTAAAAATGAGCTAATAATTAACGAAACGAATGTGTAATTTCATTTCATTTGCCCACAGATTGGCAGTGGCCAATGACCAAAGAAACTAAAGGACGTGAAGTATCAACAAAATCAATTCTCTTTGAATTGAACTTGCTTTGAACAAAATGAGTGTGTCAAGTATGGGTGACAAACATGGCGGATGTAGTGCTGTCCCGCTATCGATAATACAGCGAACATGTTTATCGATAATATAGACAGATCTCAGAACATATAGGTTATAAGTACATTATTTTCACAATTATTTTATATAAGCTAATTGAAAGTGTAGTTTTTTTCAGATTGTATCCGGCATTACTTAGCGGAATTCCATGATTTAAGATACGAGGAAAATAATTCTTTGCTATTCTGCTAAATATCATGGTTATTACGAAGAAGTTATGTATTTATTACATGCAGTCAATAACAACAAGCAGTATTAGATTTTCCTCTTGAGCTGCTCCATGCATAACCCTAAATGTGTACCTACTGTAAGATTCAATAACATCTTCTGTATAATTCAAATCTTGCGTGACTTTTGCAATCATGTCTCCTTTTAAACGGCGTGAAATGGAAGTGATATTCATGTGTATATTAATTATTAACAAATTACAAGTCGACGAGTGAACATGAGAAAATAATGATTTTTATGTACACGACACGATAATCCGTCCACTTTTAAAATAACATGAGATGACAGTAATCCATACTTTATTAGATATGCGGAAGTATAACTTTCGGTACCCTTTCATGCTTAATAGCACAAGAAATAAAAGTAAAATTGGCAGAAGAGTCCTGGGAATAAGGTACAGGCAAGTATTATGTATTGAAAATTGAAAAAGCGTAAAGAGAACAGGGTACTCCAGCAAAATGTAGAGAGCAAATGTTTCTTTTACATTGTGTCTTATATTTTCAGGTCCAATTGCCTCCAACCATTTTTTCTTGGCATATTGGTAACCTTTAAAAATAGCTATATTAGCGAATCAATGAATCTTGTTTAGTTTCAAGGTACCTACTATAAAATTTTACCAATCTTGACAACCCAGACGGTTTTTCAGGTTTTGTAAATTCAAGATACTGGCTCAGAGCTCACTGGTTATAAAACTAGAAAATTCGGTATTGCGCATGACGCATGAAGGAACCTAAAGATAATCCTGCAATAAAACAAAACATGAGTGAAGAAAATTCTCAAGAAATTTTAATAATAGGCTCAATAAAACCGTTGAAAATTGACAGCAACGTAACGGAAAAATGGCGCTCATGGAAACAAAAATTCGAAATTTACATAGAAGTCAACAATCTAACGGATTTTGCAGAAACAAGGAAGGTCGCCATATTTTTGAATCTCCTTGGAGACCAAGGTCTAGAAATATTTAATTCCTTTTCTATGGACCGGTTTCGAAAAACATTAATTTATAATAGCGTTTTTTTTGTTTATTTCATTTTAAAACATTATTCTAAGATATTTTATTCAAGAATCCACCAAACTTTCCACCCGGAAGTAATTATATAGATTTAAATTAAACATTCATTGTCTTTTTTATTTTATTTATATTGAATATTGTAAAGCAAATGTAAATGAACCTAAATAAAAATAAAAAAATATATTAATATTTATCCGGACTTTTTAGGAGCTAATTAAATATTGATTTTTTTGATGTCTGATTTTTTGTTGGATTTTGCCTCTAGGTAACAATTTAATTGATAATATATCCGTTACATGAAAAAAATTAGCTATTATAAATTATTTCCAAATATGTCATTTTTAGGGTTCCGTAGCCAAAATGGCAAAAACGGAACCCTTATAGTTTCGTCATGTCCGTCTGTCCGTCTGTCCGTCTGTCCGTATGTCACAGGCATTTTACTCGAAAACTATAAGGTGTATTTGAATAAAATTTTGAGGATAGGTGTATTTTGTTAGCATCTACATAGTTTTGTAATTAAAATGACAAAAAAAAAATTTTTTAGGGGTGCACTCCATACCGTAAAATGGGGCTAATTAAGACCTGCGAGGCTATTTGGAAAAAAAAAATTATAAGTTTTGAGTCCATATATTTTTTGTCATGGCAATGGTAGAAACGTAGATCTTCGTCTGGAAACCGTAAGTCTTATGTGAAGTTGGTTAGTGGTCGCAGTGTCGCTGAGGACTTAGCACGAGTGCTTAAAAAAAATCTTGATTGTGTCGCTGGAAAATCAGTGCAATTGAACACCGTCCTACTTCTATTCAAATGTTGGCTGGCTGTGGGGTAAGCTTTTTTTTAGTATACATACCTAAAAGTACATATTGTCGGGAGTTTTTTAAGCTATATCACATAATTTTAGCTGTTTATTTTGAATTAGATTTTAACGGTTTTTTTAAATGAGGCTATTTGAGACGGCTTTTGGGGTTATTTGGTTACTAGTACCAAATATCCCCCTTACTGTAAAGGTAGGTTGACCATCTTTTTTTTCAACAGGATAATGGTGCGAATTTCAACCCTACATTACACGTCATATACTCAAGAAGCATTGGCTAATGCTATGGCTGACGTGGCAGCTGGCCATGTCTTTGGCAGAAGCTGGCGAGAAACATAATTTACCCAAGAGTCGCTATCGCGGAAATGTAGGGGGTTTAATAATACACAAGATAAAGCAGGAGACCCAACTCTATTCACGCCTGCTGAGGAGAAAGCCTTCATTCAGTACGTGAAGGTGATTGGGGCTTTTGGTTTCATACTTTGGACTTAAGAATTTTTGCCTTAGAAGTTGACTTAGAAGTTATAATTTTTTAAATATATAATATGTAGTTGATTTACTGTTGGTATGGACGTTTATTTTATGTTTATATTAAAGAGCACATTTTGGGTTAATATAAATGTAACTACGGTTCCTTAAATGTGTGTTACAGGTAAAACAAGATTTTAATAAAACTTGACTTTGTTAGTACAACTTTGTGATTTTTTTTGTCCCGATTTTTTTGTTGAAAATATGGTTACACCGCTTTTAATACCTTCGGCGGTCGTTCCTAAAGCGTCCCAAATAGCACTTGTTATGTTTTAAATAACACAAGCTTCAAAATTCAGCTAAAACCAGTTCGAAACCCGTCGATTCCCAAAAAGCCACAAACACGAGGTTATTTGGAACACCTCTTTAAAAAAATAATACTCATCCTGTGTTAACAATTAAGACACGTGCAGTACATAGAATGACGGAACATTATGCGTTTTATCTATTAAAAATATTATACGTTTGATAAACATGTAAAGCATGGATTTATTGATGTTTTAGTCAAAAAATTGTGCCAAATAGCCCCATTTTACCGTAAAATGGGGCTAATTAAGACCTGCGAGGCTATTTGGAAAAAAAAAATTATAAGTTTTGAGTCCATATATTTTTTGTCATGGCAATGGTAGAAACGTAGATCTTCGTCTGGAAACCGTAAGTCTTATGTGAAGTTGGTTAGTGGTCGCAGTGTCGCTGAGGACTTAGCACGAGTGCTTAAAAAAAATCTTGATTGTGTCGCTGGAAAATCAGTGCAATTGAACACCGTCCTACTTCTATTCAAATGTTGGCTGGCTGTGGGGTAAGCTTTTTTTTAGTATACATACCTAAAAGTACATATTGTCGGGAGTTTTTTAAGCTATATCACATAATTTTAGCTGTTTATTTTGAATTAGATTTTAACGGTTTTTTTAAATGAGGCTATTTGAGACGGCTTTTGGGGTTATTTGGTTACTAGTACCAAATATCCCCCTTACTGTAAAGGTAGGTTGACCATCTTTTTTTTCAACAGGATAATGGTGCGAATTTCAACCCTACATTACACGTCATATACTCAAGAAGCATTGGCTAATGCTATGGCTGACGTGGCAGCTGGCCATGTCTTTGGCAGAAGCTGGCGAGAAACATAATTTACCCAAGAGTCGCTATCGCGGAAATGTAGGGGGTTTAATAATACACAAGATAAAGCAGGAGACCCAACTCTATTCACGCCTGCTGAGGAGAAAGCCTTCATTCAGTACGTGAAGGTGATTGGGGCTTTTGGTTTCATACTTTGGACTTAAGAATTTTTGCCTTAGAAGTTGACTTAGAAGTTATAATTTTTTAAATATATAATATGTAGTTGATTTACTGTTGGTATGGACGTTTATTTTATGTTTATATTAAAGAGCACATTTTGGGTTAATATAAATGTAACTACGGTTCCTTAAATGTGTGTTACAGGTAAAACAAGATTTTAATAAAACTTGACTTTGTTAGTACAACTTTGTGATTTTTTTTGTCCCGATTTTTTTGTTGAAAATATGGTTACACCGCTTTTAATACCTTCGGCGGTCGTTCCTAAAGCGTCCCAAATAGCACTTGTTATGTTTTAAATAACACAAGCTTCAAAATTCAGCTAAAACCAGTTCGAAACCCGTCGATTCCCAAAAAGCCACAAACACGAGGTTATTTGGAACACCTCTTTAAAAAAATAATACTCATCCTGTGTTAACAATTAAGACACGTGCAGTACATAGAATGACGGAGCATTATGCGTTTTATCTATTAAAAATATTATACGTTTGATAAACATGTAAAACATGGATTTATTGATGTTTTAGTCAAAAAATTGTGCCAAATAGCCCCATTTTACGGTACATAAAACTAAAAGTTAAAACAATTTTTTTCATTGCGACCCCCCGTGTGGCACATCAATCGATAGGCCTTTCAAAATAAATATAAGGTTTCTTAGCATTTTTTTTGATTAAATGAATAGGGTCGGAGATAATCGCCCCGAAAGTCACTAAAATTCTGTCCCCCCCCTCTAATTTTTGAACGGTGTATTTTAAAAATATGGAAAAATTCATGGACATAGGGCTCATTAATTTCATTCACCGAAAATTGTTTTGAACAAGATCGGTTCAGAGGTTTTCGAGATATTGCTGAAAAACTGCCTTCCTCAAAGAAAAGGACGTAAGTGCCGTAAAATTTCTGTGACGATACGACCTTTTTAATAGGCACGGAACCCTTCGTTTTGCGTGGTCCAACACGCACTTGGCCGGTTTTTTTCCATACAAGTTGTCAGTTCATTGCCTGGACATAAACTCGCGCACGACGTTAGTGACGTCACCCGCTTCTAGCTGTGTGCGGGACGCGCACGTGCGCTCATGCGCAGGCGCCGTGCCGGTCGCGCGCGCACTGGCGCTGCTCAACTCCGTACTCGAAGTGTGGTAGGGTAATGAGTGATAGAGTGTAAGAAAGTGAGATGCCTCCTAGTACCATAATAGAATTATGTTTGTTCATTGTTATTATCCAGCGGACTCCCGCGACCTTTACCAGGTCATCAGTCCACCTGACCGCAGGACCGGTCAATTTGGAACTCTCTGGGGGAGGCCTATGTCCAGCAGTGGACGTCTTTCGGCTGATATGATGATGATGATGATGATGATTGTTATTATGATCTGATCTGATCCAGGGATCGGATACCGGTATTTTCTCCATACAAATTAAACCGGTATTATTTCGTTCTTTCATTGTAATATCATTTTTGATCGGGCAGTCTAATAATACGAATATGTTACCTAAATACACGATTGAGTCCTACGTTAAGAGCCAAAAATAATGCAAAATATTAGACAACATCGGGGATTTTTGTAAAAACCGGTTCCTATCCCTGATCTGATCCTGTATTGTTTTTTTTTGTGATATCTACGTGCTTAGTAGAATATAACTGTACAATTTGTGGCGTTTTGGCTTTAGATGTTAAGGTGCAAATTGATTGTGTGTAATAAAATAAATAAATAAGCGAGCGCGTAGGTATTCAAAATATTTATATCAGCGCCGATTCAATAAAATTAAAATTGAGTAAATTGGTTTACTCAATTTTTTCGGTTTCGGTTCGGCACATTACTTTTGTTTGACTGCTTCGTTGTAAGACTAACAAGGTAAAAAAATGTTTGTCAAATGGATTGTCGCTATATAAAGTTTAATTACACTATAAACCTATAATTCCCCACATAATGTTGTTCTGTTATTTTAGCCCCCGTTTAATTACTGTATCACCTATTTTTAGGGTTCCGTAGCCAAAATGGCAAAAACGGAACCCTTATAGTTTCGTCATGTCCGTCTGTCCGTCTGTCCGTCTGTCCGTCTGTCCGTCTGTCCGTATGTCACAGGCATTTTACTCGAAAACTATAAGGTGTATTTGAATAAAATTTTGAGAATAGATGTATTTTGTTAGCCGCTACATAGTTGTTGTTGTTGTTGTTGTTGTTGCACCGAAAATTGTTTTGAACAAGATCGGTTCAGAGGTTTTCGAGATATTGCTGAAAAACTGCCTTCCTCAAAGAAAAGGACGTAAGTGCCGTAAAATTTCTGTGACGATACGACCTTTTTAATAGGCACGGAACCCTTCGTTTTGCGTGGTCCGACACGCACTTGGCCGGTTTTTTATATTTAATGTTGGTTTCCTTTTATTTATTACTCGCTAAATATTTAAAAGTCCATGCTCTTAAAAATAAATGAATAAAACGGAATAAAATCAAATTATTTATTTCAGACTTATGTCCATATCATGTTAGTAGCAATAAAAAAAATAAAAAACTTATAAATTATGTTAGTTACCTACATTAAATTATACACTAAATAAAGAGCTACGAATAAAAACTCGCGATACATTTTTATTCGTCGCCTTTAGATACACTGCATCTTATCTTCACTCAACGTCCCTGGGCGGACCGGATCCGCGTGTACTTAAGGTACGTGAACCCGTGTACACGGATCTACACGGGTACACGTGACTTAATTACACGTAGCCGAATTTCACGTGCCGAACGGGCCATAAAACCGTTGCTGTGTAACACGGGAACGGGCACGGGTACACGAAACACGGACATAACCCTAACTAGGGCTCACCCTAGTATGCTCTCGCCTGTACCTCGCCTATCGCTTACAATGAACAGGAAAATATTGATATTTTTTTGTGATTCTCATAATAGCTTCAAATGCAAAATCAGAGATTTGTTGTTGGACCTTGAATCATAGTCCGACTGATGGGATTCAGTTTATTAAGCTTAGATAATTAGTTAGTGCATCGATGCTAAAAATTGGAACGCATGCTGTGATTGCCTATTTTTAGGGTTAGAATTAGACATTATATATAAGTGCTTGTTTCTTCATAAAATGTAACATCGGGCAATCCTAAAATAAATAAATAAATAAATACATTACAAGTAGGTACTTAAAACAAACAAATAGTATTATAAACAAAATCGCCCGCCCTCAACACATCCTAATGTTGCCCGGGGCATCGTTCTCAAGACGCTCACCGCATTTTTTTGTTGGATGGCCAGGCTCAGCCTTTGGGCGAAGCATGAGCCCGCCCTGAGATCGCCTGAGACCACGACCAATTTCATCATACGTAGTCATAGGTTCATGACGGGGAGTGTTCTCAAAATAACGCCCCTTCTTTTACTGTGAGGGAGCTCTGCCCTCAAGTGTCTATCCACGTTGTGCCCGCTGCCTGGTGCCCTGTACCTCACAGCGTTTCCTTTCATGGACTTTTATTAAACCTAAATGGACGCTTACTAGACTACAGATCTCATCAGATCAGAGTCTTTTTTCATGTCTTAGTAAATTACTTTTCTGGGCACTAGTAAAACTACATTGGCCACATTTGTAAGGTTTTTCACCAGTATGTATCCTTTCATGATCATGTAAATGGCTGTTGCGGGCACTAGCATAACTACACTGACTACATTTGTATGGCCTTTTACCACTGTGTAGCTTTTCATGGACTCGTACATCACTGCTGCGGGGACTAGCATAACTGCATTGGCTACATTTGTAAGGTTTCTTACCAGTGTGTCCTTTCATGGACTATTATTGTACCTCTTTGTCTGCTAGTATAACTACACTGATCACATTTGTATGGCTTCTTACCACTGTGTATCTTTGCATGAACTCTTAAACCACTGCTGCTGGCACTAGCATAACTACATTGGCTACATTTGTAAGGTTTCTCACCAGTGTGTGTCCTTTCATGGACTGTTATTGTACCACTTTGGGTGCTAGTATAACTACACTGACTACATTTGAACGGCTTCTTGCTACTGTGTATCCTTTCATGGACTCGTAAATCATTGTTGCGGCCACTAGCATAACTACACTGACTACATTTGAACGGCTTCTCGCTACTGTGTATCCTTTCATGGACTCGTAAATCATTGTTGCGGGCACTAGCATAACTACACTGACTACATTTGTAAGGTTTCTTACCACTGTGTGACCTTTCATGGACTATTATTGTATTTCTTAGTCTACTAGTATAACTACACTGATTACATTTGTATGGCTTCTTAAAATTGTGTATCATTGCATGGACTCGTAAACCACTGCTGCGGGCACTAGCATAACTACATTGGCTACATTTGTAAGGTTTCTCACCAGTGTGTGTCCTTTCATGGATTGTTATTGTACCACTTCGGATGCTAGTATAACTACAATGACTACATTTGTATGGCTTCTTACTACTGTGAATCTTTCCATGGGCTCGTAAATCACTTCTGCGAGCACCAGCATAACTACAATGTTCACATTTGTAAGGCTTCTCGCCAGTGTGTGTGCTTTCATGGACTGTTATTCCATACTTTCGACTATTAGTATAACTACACTGACTACATTTGAACGGCTTCTCGCTACTGTGTATCCTTTCATGGACTCGTAAATCATTGTTGCGGATACTAGCATAACTACACTGACTACATTTGAACGGCTTCTCGCTACTGTGTGTCCTTTCATGAACTCGTAAATCATTGTTGCGGGCACTAGCATAACTACACTGACTACATTTGAACGGCTTCTCGCTACTGTGTATCCTTTCATGGACTCGTATATCATTGTTGCGGGCACTAGCATAACTACACTGACTACATTTGTATGGCTTCTCACCACTGTGTATCTTTTTATGGAGTCGTAAACCACGGCTGCGGGCACTAGAATAACTACATTGGTCACATTTGTAAGGTTTCTCATCAGTGTGTGTCCTTAGATGTCTTATCAAATAGAGTTTTCTGCAAGTTGTGTAACTGCAGTTGGCACATTTGTATATCTCAGTTCTCCCACTTTCTTCCCTTTGTAGAGTTTGTCCTGCAATGAAAATGTTTCACATTACTGATAATTTGCGAAATTACATTTATTTTGTTAGATTCTAAGTTGGTGGCAAAAAAATATGGCTTTTATTTGAATATACAAGTACAACAATACAAATTTCTATATTGCTCACTAAAAAAATGTATATATATATATATATATATATATATATATATATATATATATATATATATACATTTTTTTAGTGTATATATATATATATATGTGTGTGCGTGAGTGTGTGTGTGTGTGTGTGTGTGTGTGTGTGTGTGTGTGTGTGTGTGTGTGTGTGTGTGTGTGTGTGTAATGTTTCGCGGGCGGCCGCGTCAAAGGGCCTGCGAACATCGCGAAAGCTGCGTCGACGCAACAGACTCCAGTACTCCACACTGCCGCGTTACTTGTTTACATACAAGTCACCGTCGAGAACAGTTGTGTTCCTACTCCCTTGGTTGTATCATGTATTCCATTGCAAAATGACCGTGAAGTGGACAAAATAATAAAGAAAAAAGTTTTGTAGAGTGCATTCACTTGGTCCATATTCGTCGAGCGCGCGAACTAATATACCTACTGAGAAACACTGCGAATATGGAGCCAAGAAGAGTTCACGCGCAATTTCACCGCGATACGCGCCGAATAAAATAAAATAAAATAAAAAGCCTTTATTGTTTAGTTTAAATAACAAAAGTTTTGGGAGTATGCCTAAGAGCTCATTATTACTAACAAAATTTACTACATAAAACTATAATACTATATAAACTGTTATACTATTTTATTCATGTTTTTCTATATTTTTTTTTTTTTAATCCGGCAAACGGTAGTTACTCCTCAACTTGTCTTACGACAAAGGCCTCCTCTAAATATCGCCATTCCACTCTATCCGTTGCTGTTCGAGTCCATGTTGGACCCGCTATTTTCCTGATATCATCTTCCCACCTCTTAGTTTGTCTTCCTCCGTTCCTTTTGCAGTCTAGCGGGTACCATTCTGTTATTAGTCTTCTCCATTTTGCCTTCTTCTCTCTTGTCATATGTCCTGTCCATCTCCACTTTAGTTGTTTGTATGTTATGTATGCATTTTTGAATTTAGTTTTACTTTTAATGATTTTTAATTTTTCTCGGTCCTTTCTTGTAACACCTATTGTACTTCTCTCAATTCCGTTTTGACAGACTTTTATTTTGTTTGCCAGTTGTTTTGTCAATGCCCAGGTTTGACACCCGTATAGTAAGCATGGCAAAATACACATATTATATGTCTTTATTTATTATTTCTTTACCTAATTAATAATAAATAAATACATACGGACAATCTTATACAAATCGACCTAATCCCAAACTAAGAAAAGCTTGTACTATGGGTACTAAACGATGATAAACATAATATAGAATAAGAAGAAAATAATTTATTAGCGTAAAGAAAATACAGTTTAAGCAAAATTAACTTTCTTAAATCTAAACAAAGTGAAAAACCGGCCAAGTGCGTGTCGGACCACGCAAAATGAAGGGTTCCGTGCCTATTTAAAAAGGTTGTATCGTCACAGAAATTTTACGGCACTTACGTCCTTTTCTTTGAGGAAGGCAGTTTTTCAGCAATATCTCGAAAACCTCTGAACCGATCTTGTTCAAAACAATTTTCGGTGAATGAAATTAATAAGCCCTATGTTCATGAATTTTTCCATATTTTTAAAATACATCGTTCAAAAATTAGAGGGTGGGGGGACAGAATTTTAGTGACTTTCGGGGCGATTATCTCCGGCTCTATTCACTTAATCAAAAAAAGTGCTAAGAAGCCTTATATTTATTTTGAAAGGCCTATCGATTGATGTGCCACACGGGGGGTCACAATGAATTTTTTTTTTGACTTCTAACGAAATTTAGCGGCTAACAAAATACACCTTTCCTCAAAATTTTATTCACATACACCTTATAGTTTTCGAGTAAAATGCCTGTGACATACGGACAGACGGACAGACGGACATGAGGAAACTATAAGGGTTCCGTTTTTGCCATTTTGGCTACGGAACCCTAAAAAGAACAGTGGACTTATACAGTATACTTCGCATTACACTAAAGGGTCCTCACTCAGCTTGGTGTCACGGAGCGAGCCACAAAACGCGCTCTGTGACGCTGATTTTCATTGAGACCATTATTATAGATAAATAAATACTTAAATGTAAAGTTAAGGTGATTATTAAAAGTGGCTACTGGCACTATCATATCATGACACGGAGGCCCTTCTCCTTGCCTGCTAACACGTACATACAACACACTCGAAATACACACACACACACCGTATTGTATTATTTTTTTCTTGGTAAATTGTTTCTATGTTCATCTACCAAATCTGTTTCACATATTTGCACTCCAGACTCCAGGGCTCCAAGATACAGGCTCAGCCTAGTTTGGGGTCCGCCGGATATCTCTGTTTGTTTATACTTGCGTGTTAAAGCGCTTAAATAATTTTGAATTATTTGCCTCAAGTACATTCGGAGTAGGTTTGCTATGTTGTAGCCCCCCCACTCCCCCCAAGGGTTGAAGCCCCCCTCCCCCCAGGGTTGCAGCCTCCTCCCCCAAAGTGGAGACCCCCCCCCCCCAATGCTTTCGAATATCCGGCTGTCCAGCTGTTCAGTATCTAAATGGTATTTGTTAGCCTATTGGGTAGTGACGCTGCCTGTGAAGCTGAAGGTCCTGGCTTCAAATCCCGGTAAGGGCAAATATTTGTGTGATGAGCATGAATATTTGTTTCTGAGTCTTGGATGTTTTCCATCTACTTATTTAAGTATTTATAGTTTCAGTTTCAGTTTCTTTATTGGTAAATATAAATTTACAGGTCATAATAGATTTGCAACACAATGTCTTATTAATAATATATCTATACAAAAGTATAAAAGTATACAATTATAAATTGGACAGAACAATAGATAACATAATGCGGAAGCAATGTACCATTAAAATTAACATTTAGGATGATGGTCAATCAGTCAATTGTCTCCCTGTAAAAACTCATCCACACTGTAACATGCTGCATCTATAAGAGTGGATTTGAGTTGTTTTGTAAATATCATGTCACATTCTGATGATATTATGTGGCTCGGAACCATATTATAAATTTTGGGGCCAATGATACTGAGTGACTTTCGGCACTTGGCTAGTCGCTGTATAGGAGCGAGCAGAGTTCGTCTTGTACTGTGCGAGATTTGACCTAACATATCGGCACGCTGTCAATATGTAAACCGAGGGAAGTGTCAATATTCCGTGCTTTTTAAATAGATCCCTGGCTGGGTGATCTAGAGGTTTCCTGTCGATTATTCGCAGCGCGCGTTTTTGCATTTTAAATGCTTTGTCACGATGAGCACCCAATCCCCATAGGTCTACACCTTGGATCAGAATAGAATTAAAGTATCCGTAGTAAGCCTTTTTTTAATTTTCTGCGGACAGGCTCGGTGCAAGTCTAGATAGAGCAAAGCACGCCGATGACAGGGAGTCGCATAGGGAATCTATGTGAGGGGACCATGTTAATGTTAGCCCTGAGTCGATAGTAAAGCCCAAATATTTAATCTGTTCCACTTGTGGGACAGGTGTGTTACCTATCATTATGTTCAGCCGATTTTCATATATCGTAGTCTAGTACCTATAACACAAGCCTTATTGAGCTTACTATAGGGCTAGTTCGATTTGGGTAAGAATGTCCTCTAATATTTATTTATTTATTTTTATCAATAAAATAAGCCAAAGCCTGGTTGACTTTGGGCTCAAAACTGGCCAAGAGAGTTTTAACATTAGTAGGGAGTTGAACTTTAAGTTTTATAGTAGATCATAGAGGCAGAACAGAGATGCAGGACACTCAAAGAAAATGTGATCAATTGAACCCACACCATGCCCGCACAGACATTCCGCACTATTTTTAACTTTAATCTTGAATAAAAATTAAAGTTAAAACATGTCCCAGCCTTCTTGAATAAAAATTCCGGACACCTGAGGCGTATAATGCAGCTAGTAACACTTTTTTTTTAATTTATATTAGTTAGTTAGTTTTTACTGGGCATTTTCCGCAAATCGACATCCAACGTGCCTATTTTGCGTGAAAGGATTAGACCGGTTTCCTCACGATGTTTTCCTTCACCGAAAAGCTAACGGTAAATATTTCGTACATAAGTTCCGAAAAACTCAGTGGTACAAGCCGGGATACGAACCCACGACCTACGAAATTTATATTTAAAGAACCAGGGAGTAGCCGGAATATGCCTTTGCAATTCATAGAACTTCAACTTATTGTGCTGGAAAGGAAATGTTGAATATAACTTTAATGAGGAGATTGCGTCTAAGTCCTTGCAAGAATATTGAAAAAAAGCTCTATTGCCGTTTACTGCTAATTCCTTTGCAGCTTTGTCCGTCAATTTGTTCCATGTATACTCTGGTGGCTGGGGATCCAGGATACAACAGCACATATTTAATGTAGTTGATTAAGGAACTTGAGAGAAGTGTTTATAAAGAAAGCTTCAAGTTTCTCCCTGTTTTTTTAATCGAGTAGTTAAATATCGACAGAGGTTTGTTGTATGATATAAGTGATGAGAGTATTTGATAATGAGTAATTGAGACAAAATAGTATACTCAGACATGGCAAAATATACCTGGCGTTGCGCTGAAGACACGGGGCGGCTGCACTAGCACGGGGCCGAGCACGAGCTCGTCCTTCACGACGTGGTCGGCGTACAGCCGCGCCGCCGCCGCCGCCTCGCTGACGCCGCGCGCGCCCTCGTCCTCCGACGACGAGGACTCGTCTTTTACACAAACATTCAAGCACGATGGCTCGTCTTTTACGTAAACATTCGAACACGAAGGCTCGTGTTCTACACAAACATTCGAGAACGAGGGCTCGTCTTCTACACACTCATGCTCCATTAAGGGCTCGGCCTTCACACTCAATCCTTCTAAACCCAGCACTGCCTTCTCCATCATAAATTGGGTATTAAATTAAAAATGAGCTAACAATTAACGAAACGAATGTTTAAATTTCATTTAATTTGCCCACAGATTGGGAGTGGCACATACTTGACAGGTCTGCTTCGGCTTGCTGACGGGATAGGTAGTCAAAATAGGTACTTTTAATGTTTCTTTTCACAGATTAGATTTCATTTGGTATTTTTTATATAATAAATTTAACCGTGTTATTGCAGTGTGAGAATTTTAATCCTTATTTTCCCTGCCAATGTAATAATAATAGTAGGAGTAGGATATATGAGAATATAGGTCCATGCGTGACTGTCAAATTTTACGTGTATAAAACGCAAGTCTCGGAACGCAATTATATCTGTCAAAATCAAAGTGATCAATTGATCATGTTTGGTTTGTGCTTTAGTCATTAGTAGACCAAACCCAACCAAACCTATGAATATTATAGAGAACCAAAGCCGAAGATTCTCCTATTATCTGCATATTATACTTTTTCGAGTCTCCTTTTTAACAATTTATGATGGAGAAGACAGTGTTAAGTTTAGAAGAAGTGAGTGTGAAGGCTGAGCCCTTACTGGAGCACGAGTGTGCAGAAAATGAGACCTCGTTCTCGAATGTTTACGTAAAAGACGAGCCCTTGTGCTTCAATGTTTGTGTAAAAGACGAGCCATCGTGCTCGAATGTTTACGTAAAAGACGAGCCCTCGTGCTTGAATATTTGTGTAAAAGACGAGCCCTCGTGCTTGAATGTTTGTGTAAAAGACGAGCCCTCGTGCTTGAATGTTTGTGTAGAAGACCAGCCCTCGTGCTCGAATGTTTACGTAAAATACGAGCCCTCGTGCTCGAATGCTTGTGTAAAAGACGAGCCCTCGTCGTCGGAGGACGAGGGCGCGCGCGGCGTCAGCGAGGCGGCGGCGGCGCGGCTGTACGCCGACCACGTCGTGAAGGACGAGCAAGTGCTGGGCCCCGAGCTAGTGCAGCCGCCCTGTGTCCTACGCGCAACGCCAGGTATGTCATGGCATGTCTGCTTTGAGTATTAAGCCACTGGAGATGTCATAGAAAGGCGACCCCCTCCGGCAAAGTACATTGGTCAACTGTTCAACCACGTTATATAAAACTACTTAAAGTCGCTTCACCGTCATTTTGTATCGTTCCGTGTCGCGTGACGTTTCTCTCGAAAAATGGTGACTTGTGCAATATTATCATGTAAAAGGTGATCTGACAGCTCAAATTCGCAACAAGTTCACGTTTCCTATCATAGGTAAGTATTTTTACTAACTATTAAATGTGTATTGAAGTACAATCTCCATTTAAAGAAAATACCGTTAGCGATACGTAAACGACAGAACGTAAACATGATTATAGTGGTAAGGGTTCGAATCGGTCTTTAGGGATGTGATAAAGTAAGAAAGGCGACGCAACATTTGAATGTATCATTCATTCATTCAATCACTGCAGTTTGTTTAATAGTCAGTTTTTTTATTAGATATTGAATTAAATAGTAGGTATAGATGTATGTTACATTTAAATCTTGTAAGGTGAATCAGAAAAATTACTTTTCTCTGGACTTACGATGTTGAAATTTAGTCTTAAAAAGAAATGAATTATTGGCAAAAAAAATCTAGGTAAAAGGAATACATTTAGTGCGGGACTATGAGTGTATGTGTTATTCATATACTATTATTTATAGTATTATACTTTATTTAATATAATTGTATGTCCTGTTAGATTTCTAAAAGATCCCTATATAAAGGAGAAATGGAGAACAATTTGTAATTACGAAAATTATTCTTGGAAACCTACACGTACAAGTGTTATCTGTTCGGAGCACTTTACTCCGGAAAGCTACAAAAATGATTACGTGTACAATAAACTTATTCATTTTAAAAATCAATAAAAATACTAATTAATAAAAGTCTTAAGCGGGTCTTAAAAATCCCTACCAGAGAATTTAAATTAATAAATATGTGGTAATTCTAATAAAATTAACAATTTATTTTATTGCTTTCCCTTTGCTCATTTATGTTTTGAAGTAACTTTATAAATGTGGTGAAAGCTGAACCTTATTAAAATATAATTGCATATACATAGGTTCTTGCAAATACCAATCAATAAGTATCAGCCCGGAAAACCGCGGGCGAGAGTTCATTCCACAGTTTAACTGTGCGAGAGGGCTAAGGACACTAGGGCACATAATTACAGACAGACATATAAACAAACAAACATTTTTTTGGGTAGTATCTTCAATGGACAGAGTTTTCACTTTTACAATTTAATAATAAATAGTATAAGATAATTCAGTTCATTCATCAAACTAATTTGACTCATTCTTCAGATGTCTTCGATGTGTCCCATCACTAACTTGTTCGCATGTTTGCTGCATCAGTTACGTAAAAACTCTGTCTGTGTGCGTGTAATTTTTGATGTGTTGAATCTTTTTGTAGTGTGCGTTTATCGCAACAGCAAAACTTGTGTCTGTTGAGTCATTCCTCTTTTGGTGGTGTGCTATACGTGTTTTACCTCGCCCCCCGCTAAAAGTGGCGAAAAAATTTGTTCGAAGAGTTTACGTCATGGCATCTCCAGTGGCTTAATACTCAAAGCATGTCTGAGTAGATTAGGTTACTAAAGTCAGTGACTTTTTCATATTTACTGATTCAATTGAAACTTTTTTGTTTGCTGGTTTTAATTGCGTGATTTATTCTATACGAATAGGTACTAGAATATTCGTCTTTATTTATTTTTCATCTTAGCCTTAAGCTTTTTTTATTATTTGAATGGGTATAAAACCAATGTAAAATTATAAACACATTAACACTTCAGTAGTTGCTTTTGGGTCTACATGACCCTGTTGCATTCATTTTAAACACTAACTTGTTCATTAGGCATCACGCGACGTTGCCATTCTTAGTACCTTCGTATGAATGTACACTGTGTCCCACCATCTACTCGCCTGTCAGTCGGAGCGCCGCGCTCGCGAGCGATGGACATGAGGTGCGTATGGGTCAGTTAGACCCACTAGCGATAGTAGCGATGATTTGTGTATGCAGTATTTATTACGTGTGGGTTTACTGGACCCGTTAGCGATTAATTATGGTAGTGGTATGTATATGTTAGTTTAAACAGTTTTTTCTATTTTTAGCTTACAAAATGGCTGCTCTTAGGGCTTTGTTGGAAAGAGAAATAGCAGATTTTACTAACGAAGAAATAGAGAATGAAGACTGTTCGGAAACTGAAGACTGTTTAGAAGAAAGCGATCACAATACTAATTCCGAGCAAGATGGAGACGAATATCAGCTAGTCAATGAGTTTGAGGATATGACAGAAGAATTGCAGGTCTCTTCGCAGGTTGCAGGTCAACATGAATTACCCCAAGGCCAGGAAGATCCACCAGCACAGAACGTCCTTGAGCGAGATTGTCCTATCCCACTGAACCGAGATACATTAGACCTTCGTCCCGATCTCGATTGTGTGCCGTATTTGATCCGTAAACAAGGTTATTTTATTATGTAGGTAAAAATAAACAAACCAAGTGGTATGTTGGGGAGCCTTCCCATAACACTAGAACCCGAAGCTACAACATCATAGGCGAGACACCAGGGCCTTGCCATGAAGCATGTAATGCTAATACTCCTGTGGACTGTTTGCAACTTTTTTTTCGTGATGATATGCTAAATAAGATTGTGTTTTATACCAATATATACATAACAGATCAAGTACAAGGTAACCGATATAGCCCTCCGAATTGCTAAACTTAAGTGGCAGTGGGCGGGGCACATTGCACGTAGAACCGATGGCCGTTGGGGCGGAAAGGTTCTCGAGTGGCGACCACGTACCGGAAGGCGCGGCGTGGGTAGGCCCCCCACAAGGTGGACTGATGACCTGGTAAAGGTCGCGGGAGTCCGCTGGATGCGGGTGGCGCAGGACCGGTCAATTTGGAACTCTCTGGGGGAGGCCTATGTCCAGCAGTGGACGTCTTTCGGCTGATATGATGATGATGATGAGATCAAGTACTACCTAATTTTGAGAGAGAAAGAGACTGCAAGCTAACTAACATCAAAGAAATGCAAGCGTTAATAGGTCTTCTTTATTATATTGGAACATTGAGAGGAGCTCATTTGAACACGAAAGATTTATGGGCTACAGACGGCACTGGCTGTGATATCCCGTTACGGGCAATTTATTTGTGTGATGAGCACGAATATTTGTTCCCGAGTCATGGATGTTTTCTATGTATTTAAGTATGTATTTATCTATATAAGTATGTTTATCGTCGTCTAGTACTCATAGTACAAGCTTTGCTTAGTTTGGGACTAGGTCGATTTGTGTAAGATTGTCCGCAAATATTTATTTATTTATTTATTTATATCTGCATTCCAACAATGTCACAACGTAGGTTTCATTTTCTACTTAGGTGTTTATGTTTTGACAATATAACTACAAGAACATCCCCCAGGGAAACTGACAAATTGGCACCAATCCGCGAGATCTTTGAGCAGTTCGTGGCAAGTATGGAAGAAAATTATACCCGAGATCATTGACAATTGACGAAATGCTATTAGCATTTCGTGGAAGGTGTTCATTTCGTCAGTACCTTCCCAGCAAACCTGCGAAGTATGGTCTGAAAATATTTGCTGTTTGTGATGCAAGAACCTACTACACTTCAAAAATGGAAATATACGCCGGGAAGCAGGAAGCTGGGCCTTATCAACTAAGTAACAGCCCAGGTGATGTGGTCAAACGATTGGTCTCTAAAAGGGTCCCATAGAAATATAGTTATGGACAATTGGTTTATGAGCATTCCCTTGCTAAACGAGCTTCTGGATCAGTTTGAACTTATCTGTTTGGGAACATTACGGAGAAATAAAAGCGAGATACCAGAAGAGTTTACGAAAACAAAAGATAGAGAGCAGCATTCCTCGTTCTTTGGTTTTCAACCAAAATGCACTTTACTCTCGTATGTGCCTAAACCAAGCAAAGTGGTTTTATTAGCGTCGTCTAAGCACCATGATGCCAATATAGATGCACGTACTGGCGAAAAACAAAAACCCGAGATGATTACCGACTACAATTCATTTAAATGCGGAGTAGATGTAGTTGAGCAAATGACTGGAACATATTCCGTGTCTCTACAAACGAAACGTTGGCCGATGTGCATTTTTTTCGGCATGTTAAATGTGGGTGCATTAAATGCTTACATTATACACAACTTCAATGCCGCATCAGAAAAAGTAACTAGAAGAGATTTTCTAAAAACGTTGGCTATTTCTTTGATTAAGCCACATCTTTATGAAAGGCAGCTTACGACAAACCTTCCTGTTGGAATAAAAAATCGTATTCTAAACATTGTGCCTAAACCCGAAGATCCACCTTTGCCACAATTACAACATACTGGAAGAAAAATTCGTTGTGGAGTTTGCAACTGGAAAAAGGATAGAAAAACAAAAGTTTACTGCTGTAATTGTAATATCGCTATTTGTGGTGAACATACGAAACCAGTTTGTGTTACTTGTTTTGACGTGTCACAATAAAAAAATAAGTTCCTAATGTATTCAATTCAGGGTTCATTTACTGTTTTATTTGTATAACGTGATGTTTTTTTTATTTCTAATAAGTTAATAATAGTAGTTTAAAAATATATAACTAAGAAAACAAAGTAGTTACAAAGAATTATAAAACTTATTTGCATAAGATATTAAAATGCCAAAAAAACGCTGAAAACATAGGCAAGTTTTTAGTGTCATTTATTTTTGAAATATTTCGCCAAAATAAATAGTTGATTTAAAAAAATAATACATACATCCCAAATAATTCGATTATTTTCATTACAAGGCCACATAATGTACTAGGTCCAGTCGGCCCCATAGCGTACATAACAGGGCGTGACTACTCAAGTATTGGGAAGTCGGCCTACAAGGAAAGTCCGTCTACTAGAACTTTTGAATTGGAATACGAATTTAACCGATAAAGCAGGTTTCCGTTCTAGTTCCAACGCACTCCAAATATATCTCTGTGATGGCTAAATTCAAAGCAATTCACTTGACAAGTTGTTTTTCTTTTTTAACTGGGGTAGTTGGTGTGCGGCCCTGCATAAAATCATACTTGAAAATAGATTTTGAAGTAGTATGCGACCAAAATGAAACTCGGGTAATTAAAGAGTCAGCTATTTCAATTAAACAGAAAACACCCTAGTTTTGTTACAATTCCGTGTGGTTTTGAAGAAAGTTTCCTCTATAGGTCGCATCTCTCAACCGATTCTCGTGAAATGTTTTGAGCGAGTCCTATATTTATAGGGCAAAAATGCTTTCGTGTGTCCGGCCCTTTGATTTCGGTCAGAAAGCCGACAACGCTGGGCGAGGCGTGCGGCCGAACAAAACAACCGTCCACATAGGCCGCGGCGCGCTCGGCTCGGGAAAGGCGTGCGGCCGAGCACACGGATGCTCGGCCGTATGCCTCAGGCCAGGCGAGCCATGGCTCGCCGAGCCACGTCTACACTGAGCGCGCATGCTAGGGCGAGCCGTGCTCCGCCGAGCGTGCGATCCACACCGTGCGTCCGGTGTGGACACAGCTAATTAGGATGTTGAATAAATGTATTTGCTTTCTTTCAATTTAAATAAAAACTATATTGTTTTGTCTACTAATACTTTATCAATTATCTATAAGTAGCTATTATTGCCTAGTGGTTTAAGCATGTGGCTGTCAAATGAGTATTTGGAACTCAGTATCATTTAATATTTATTTCCTTATAGCTTTTAAGTGAAGGAAAACACGATAAAACCTGTGGCCAATTTCCCAAACCACTTATAATTTAACAAGTCTGAAAAAGCAACAATAACCAAATGACCAGTTGGTTGAGCATTTCAGATTTGCGAGTTTAGAGTTTTAAAATTTTTATTCATAGCTTTGTGAAATGGGTAAGCAAACTTTCGATATGGTCTCGATCCCCATCTTACTCCGCAAGCTAGAGGGCTTAGGTATAAGGGGCACTGCCTTAAATTGGTTCTGTAGTTACCTGACCAACAGATTTCAATGTGTGAGGGTCAATGGCCTATTCAGTAGCGAACAAAGTGTCTCTTTTGGGGTCCCGCAGGGAAGTATTCTGGGACCCACACTTTTTCTTGCGTACCTTAATGACATTCTGTCCCTACAGCTTCATAACAGTGATATGCAGTGCTATGCGGATGACACAGCGATTATCTTTCACGGTCGCTCGTGGCAAGAAGCCCAGGACACAGCGACCTTGGGACTTAGAAAAGTAGCAGCATGGCTGAACCAAAACCTCCTAACATTAAATGCAAAGAAAACAAAATTTCTTTGTTTTCATAAGACCGTTTTGTCAGAACCTCCTCCCTATTTAACGAGTTTGAAAACGCATCATAAATCTTGTCCTTCTGACGACAGTTGTAATTGTGAAAGCATTCAAAAGTGTGACTCTCTTAGATATCTGGGTGTGGAAATAGATGACAATCTAAATTTCAAAAAACATATTTCTCTTACAGCGGCTAGGATTCGTAAGCTCGTCTACACTATGAAGTTATTACGAGAGGCTACTAACCGGCAACTTTTAAAAACTGTATATCTCGCCCTGTGCCAATCCATAACCAACTACTGCATTCTTGCATGGGGAGGCGTCGCAAAAACAACTCTCATAACGCTCAAAGAGCAGTTCTAAAGGTGTCCTTGCGGAAGCCTCGCTGGTATTCTACTGCTGACCTATTTAGAGAAGCGGAGGTACTTAGCGTTCGTAGGTTATTCCTGTTACGTGCTGCCATGTACCAACATAAGATAACATTGAACCTGCCATGCTATGGGGACCTGATCAGTAAAAGAGTTTTTAAAGTACCAGTTCCGATGGTCAAGACCAAATTTGCACAGCGGTTTCCTGGGTTTCTGTTTCCTCACATCTATAACGCATTTGCAAAAGTGATTGAACTTCGACATTGCAGCGTCCATGAAGCAAAAAAGAAATTATTAACGTTTTTACTATCTTCGAATTATGAACAGTCAGAAATCATACTTCAGGTAGTGTCATAACGCTCATTGTCCCGCACATACACACACACACACACACACACGCAGCACACAACACACACACACACACACACACACACACACACACACACACACACACACACACGCGTAAAATAAAATTGTAACCTTCCATTAACTTCTACTGCGACTACTCGTAAATTGTTAATCATAATAGGTATTTAACTAATTTTAGGCGGTGAAACTGTTAATTAATCGGTACTGTTTGGTTTCCACGGGACAGGCCCAGCCTAGTGTGGGACCATAGCCTCTGTTCTGTATTGCTTTTTCTGGAATTAAATATATTTCATTTCATATTTCATTTCAGATCTAACTTCAGTGTGTTAGTTAGTAATGTGTTTTTTTTCCTTGCAGGACAAATTCAACAGAAGAAACCAAATGGGAGGCCGGGATACCAATGTGCCCACTGTAGTTACACCACTCGCGGAAAGCTTAATTTAATAGATCATCTAAGGATACATACTGGTGAGAAACCCTACAAATGTGGCCAATGTAGTTACACTAGTGCTTGGAAAAAGAACTTATTACGTCATCGAAGTTCACATACTGGTGAGAAACTCTACAAATGTGGCCAATGTAGTTATAGTACTGCCCAAAGAAATCATTTATTAAGTCATCAACTGACGCATACTGGTGAGAGACCCTACAAATGTGACCAATGTAGTTATAGTAGTGCCAGGAAAAGTCGTTTCTTAAGTCACCAACGGACACATACTGGTGAGAAACCCTACAAATGTGGCCAATGTAGTTATAGTAGTGCCAGGAAAAGTCATTTCTTAAGTCACCAACGGAAACATACTGGTGAGAAACCCTACAAATGTGACCAATGTAGTTATTGTAGTGCCAAGAAAAGTAATTTTTTAAGTCATCAACGGACACATACTGGTGAGAAACCCTACAAATGTGACCAATGCAGTTATAGTAGTGCCAGGAAAAGTCATTTCTTAAGTCATCAACGGACACATACTGGTGAGAGACCCTACAAATGTGGCCAATGTAGTTATAGTAGTGCCAGGAAAAGGGATTTATTAGTTCATCGAATGACACATACTGGTGAGAAACCCTACAAATGTGGGCTATGTAGTTATAGTAGTGCCAGGAAAGGCGATTTATTAGTTCATCGAATGACACATACTAGTGAGAGACCCTACAAATGTGGCCAATGTAGTTATAGTAGTGCCCAGAAAAGGTCTTTATCGAGTCATCAAAAGACACATACTGGCGAGAAACCCTACAAATGTGGCCAATGTAGTTATAGTAGTGCGCAGAAAAATAATTTGTTAAGTCATCAAAGGACACATAATGGTGAAAAACCCTACAAATGTGACCAATGTAGTTATAGTGGTACTCAGAAAAATAACTTATTACGTCATCAAAGGACACACACTGGTGAGAAACCCTACAAGTGTGACCAATGTAGTTATAGTAGTGCCCAGAAAAGGTCTTTATCGAGTCATCAAAGAACACATACTGGTGAAAGACACTAAAAATGTGGCCAATGTAGTACGCATTCACTACCAGCACCGACGGATATGTGCGTTTGCCTCCATACAAGTTTGTTCCTAGGGAGCGTGGCTCGGCAGCGAATGCGTTAAGTAGTGCTCACAAAGGCGGCTTAGCATATCATGAAAGGGCACATAGCCATCGTACAACACAAGGTTTTGTTATAAAAAATATATGACAGCTGACTGACGTGGCTAGTTGCACCTCAGAGGTGCACGAAAGCAGGGTTGAGCCGTAGCGGCAAGATGAACATGCCTGATATTATGATGTTCAGTTTTCACCTTTAGAATGAAATACACAATATGTTTGCAATAAACGGATTTGTTTTAAATATGTGTTTTTTGTGCTATCTAATAATTCGCAGCATTAATGGTCTCCACGAATCGAACGCGGGGCGTTGGCGGCGCGATTCGGCGGCAGCCATGGACCTAAGGTACTCGGGACAGGCTATACGTGATGCCACAATGAGGGACGGAAAAGCTTCTATGCAGCTAAATTAAGAACTGGTCTTAAAATGGCTGATCGCTTACCATGAACAACCTACTTAATTGGGGTGGGTAGTGATTTGTTGGTCATAACTTCATACTAAATCA
This sequence comes from Epinotia nisella, assembly GCA_932294315.1. Classification (NCBI taxonomy): domain Eukaryota; kingdom Metazoa; phylum Arthropoda; class Insecta; order Lepidoptera; family Tortricidae; genus Epinotia; species Epinotia nisella. The sequence goes on along the minus strand of OW028698.1, from coordinate 7,881,459 downwards.
GTTGTAGCAAACAGAAAAAAAGTGGAACTATGACAAGGACAACGAATGATATTTCCTTTTCTGTCTCACTTATGGGGATTTGTACAGTCAGCAGCAGAAGTAGCTAAGCGGGCCGGGTGTTCAAAATAACCTACACACGCTCTTAATTTCTTAAGAATAAAGTCGTGTGCAGGTCATTTTGAACACCCGGCCCGCTTAGCTACTTCTGCTGCTGACTGTATGCTAACGTCTCGCTCGGACGTGGTATTATTATTACCATAGCTTGTCCCGAGTATCTTAGGTCCATGGAAAACTGTCAAACTTTCCATACATTCAGGTTTTAACGGACACCGCCCTACGATTACCGACGGTTCGCTGCAACTAGGGTTGCCAACCGTACTATATATATATTATATAGTATTGTACTATATGTTGACTCTTTGTACTATATTTAGACTCTTTGTACTATATCCTGTTGAAGAAATATATAGTAGGCAAAAATACTATATTTTGGGAGTCCTTACGAAGTGCTTAAAATTGCCCAGGTTTCAATTCATCATCATCATCATATCAGCCGAAAGACGTCCACTGTTGGACATCGGCCTCACCCAGAGAGTGCCAAAGTGACCGGTCCTGCGCCACCCGCATCCAGCGGCACAGGTTTCAATTAAATTTTACTAAATAGCAACATTGCCAAGTACTATATTTTTCTACAGTGTGTGTTTTCCGTATCATAGGTCCTACGAATGATCCGAATCCTCCATCAATGCGCAACAGTCAGTAGGCCCGGGCCTAGGGCGGCCAGATATTAGGGGCGGCAAATCGTGACAAAAAAAATCACTAGTCTATATAATTTATGATGGGTGCTGTACTGAGAAAGGGGCGGCACATGGCCTGGAGCCTAGAACGGCCAAGACTGGCAACCACCACCATCCGCCACTGGCAAAAGTAGCTATTTTATTAGATTTTCGCGTCCGCAACGTCCGAATTCCCACACTAATTTCAACATCCGTATCCGGCAAAATCGACACCGAGCTTTTGCGGGTGTGGATTTAGTGCAATTCTTGACAAGGGGCCGCTCTCGACATTCACATAGGCGCCGCGTCGCGCTGTTTGTCTCGGTCACAAATGGATGGGCGTAATATTTTGACTACATTCACGGGCTCGCCCCGTCAGCTGTCACTTTGTCGTGGATATTTGTGTATGTTGTTTCGATATTCTCTAGCGCGTCATCCGGTTCGGTGAAAACTTGTAATTTTGACATGCACGACCGTTCCATCCATTTGGATATCATCATCATCATTATCATCCTGGCCGATTTCGACCACGGCTACTGGAAAAAGAGAAGAAATCTGCCTAACTGGAGCGTCGTTCGTGAGCTCTCAGTAACCTATCTTTGCAGAGAATGTGCGACCACATTCCCTACTGCACGGCTATCACAAGACGGCGCGCGAGCTCTCTCGATTTTTCTCGCACTATCTGTCTCTCTCTTATTAGACAACTTAGAAAGAGAGGTATAGTGCGAGAAAAATCGAGAGAGCTCGCGCGCCGTCTTGTGATAGCCGTGCAGGTCAGCACCCCTCCGACAAAATAGTGTTTTGGATATCAAACGCGTTGCGTCAGCCATGTTTAAACGCTAGTTTTGACATTTTGTAGACATGTACATTGTACACTTGCAAAGTTTTGTGGGACAGGTGTTTTGAATCAAAATTAAACACAGGCGTATTCTGTTGATATTTTATTACTGACAAAGTCATGCAACAGTGTCGGAGCGTTTGGCCTGAATCAAACTGACGCGGCCTGCGGTGGCGGTCCATAGTAATCCTGACATTAATGTCAAATTTATTATTGACCGCCACCGCAGGCCGCGCCAGTCTGTGAGAGGCTTTCTCAAGTCTTAGGCGTTTTTTTGTTGGTCCTCTTGCGCGACGGCGGCGTGATCTTTAGGTGCATTTCATGTGCGTGATTATTGAAACAATACTTTACTAAATTAACAACTTGGTTCTTACTTTTTAGCACGCTTTTGTCAACGGCAGTCGTGTTTATTTTAATTTCATTATAATTATTTTCTTATATATAGCGACTTGGGCTTTTTTCTGTAATAATCAATGTATTTGCCCTCGGGAGCCTATCGCATGTTATAGAGTGAGACAGCTAAGGTGGATCATCAGTATTTATTCACCGTGTAGGGCCGCCTTTCTGCAACGGCGTCCATCCGGCTTCAGCTAGTTCAGATTCATGAAACATGAAACGACAGAATGGATGAAAATTTTAGAAATGCCTGGTTATTTTTTTGGTGATAGAAATAACCTTCTTTAGCACCAGAAAAAAGTTTCAGGTGTTAAAGCAGCGTCAATTATTTTTGAAAAATATAAACAGTTTCCTTTCTTACGTTTTGGGTTTAGGACGAAATTTTGTGAGTATCATTTGGACAAAGACATCCATCTAAGATATCCATTTTTTATACGAAGTATATTTATTAAAAATCTCTAATTAATTTCAGTTCTAACCTACACTGTCCCACTGCTGGGCAAAGGCTTCTACGCATCTCTATCAACTGCTTATCTTATCTCATTTTACAGTACACATGGTGTTACTTTTCCGCACTAGTGCGGAAATGAGCACTTTCCGTGCATATGTTGAAACTTTAAAGAGCCATAATATATGTACTGTAAAACGTTGTACAATACACGTGCGAATAGGTAATTCGCAACTCGTGTCGATTTAAAACACTCCCTTCGGTCGTGTTTTAATTTATCGCCGCTCGTTGCGAATTTCCTATTTTCTGCACTTGTATCGTAAATAACTATTACTGTTGTCAAATTAGGAATGTTTAGTTAGGTTGTTAGTAATGGATTTAGATTTTAGTCTTACCACATCCCCAAATGCCTCCACACGAACGCCCGGCATGCCATAGTCTGGCCTAAAAAATAATAGCAAGTTTTTAGATGATGGGTAGCCATAACTAGGGATGTTACGAATATTCGCATTCGCATATGCTAATGGTTCGCATCAAACGATGCGAATTTTTTGCGAATGCTAATGTGTGCGCATGTTGCGTTGAGTTCGCTACGCCGCCGGCCACACGTCGAGTCGCACATGCCGCACATGCGCAATGCGCGCAGACCGGTAGATACGTGATTAATTTTGACCAAAATGAAGCATTCGTAGATTTGTACCCCGCTGGTTGTTTGTGATTACTTGATTAGTTCGCTTTGTGTTTTTGGAGTTTTTGTCAAGTTCAGTTCTTTTTCCTTTTCCTTGACATTCACATTCGCACATTCGCATCCTAAATATTCGCATTCGCGAATGTGATAAATCTGACATTCGTGACATCTCTAGCCATAACACAAATAATTGGATGTTGCTGAGTCACTGTACAACAAGGATCTTCAACCTTTTCCGAACCAAGGGCCAAGAATCACTTTGTTTTTGCATGGCGGGCCGCATTCGTAGGCATTCATAACGATTTTTTTTATTAGGTAAAAATTGGGCTACATACTACCCTTACACAAAAAATCACGGCGATCCGTAAGCTGTTGGAGGGGGTGAGTAACGCTCGATATAAAAAACTTGATATATTTTCACTGGATATAACGATTAAGGGATATAATGCACTTTCAATATAACAATGAACTCTCATGTAATATATCTGTTGATAATATATTCTCATGTAATATAATTATCAACAGATACAATGAACTTGTAATATAACAACTATTAATCTAAGAGTCATACATAAGGTATAAGATACATGGGAATCATGGGATTAACTTTTTTGGATATAAAACTCAGTTGGTATAATGTACCTACTATTGGTATAATCTGGAATACTTACTACTATTCTTTTTTACCTATTTTACTAAGGCAGGTTGGGGTAGGTACGACGACGAGTAACCACTGACACACAACAGTATAATAGCCACTAATAAACTGGTAATAAAAAAAATAAAAAATAAAAAGGTTTATTTGGCAGAATTTTGGTAACAATCATTTCTAGAAGTCTCCGCACTAGGCTTCGCCTGTATCGCGGGGAACCAATTACAAGTTATATTTTAGAATTATGTTACAAATTACATACTTAGGAGAAGGATAAAACAAAATGAGCTTAAAAATTTACATTATAAAATACCAAAACTTAATCTAAACTGCGTTATCTAAAATAGCTTCTGTCTCGGCGTAATTTGACGAAAGGAGGAAATTAGTAATGAGTTTTTTTGCCTCATTTGTAGTATACTTTCGTATAAGGATTATAATATAGAATATTAGGTTAGGGTAGCTATAAAAAAGGGGATCGGGGGCGAAGCCCCCCCCCCCCTCCCCACACACTAGAGGGGCTCGGGGGCGAAGCCCCCGCAGTAAAAAACGACAAAGAATTGTAACAATGGTATTATTTGTAGGTTAGGTTAGCTTGTCCCTTAGAGCGGAAAAAGGCGTCGACACGCTGACGGTTAGATTAGGTTAAAATAATTAAGGTATGTTTGTTAACACGGCGAAGCGCCAGAACCGACTTTTTTGTATTACCTATACTATAGTTTTTTGATTAATAAATAAATAAAAATAATAAGTGCATATATTTACTTTTTATTAACGAATCAGCAGAACCAATATAGCCCTCCGAATAGCTAAACTTAAGTGGCAGTGAGCGGGGCACATTGCACGTAGAACCGATGGCCGTTGGGGCGGAAAGATTCTCGAGTGGCGATTACAAGGTGGACTGATGACCTGGTAAAGGTCGCGGGAGTCCGCTGGATGCGGGTGGCGCAGGACCGGTCACTTTGGCACTCTTTGGGGGAGGCCTATGTCCAGCAGTGGACGTCTTTCGGCTGATATGATGATGAACGAATCATTTTAATTGTAAATTAGACACGATTTTTCACTTGTAAATTAGACGCGATTGCGTTGTGCGATTGCGCGTAGAAAGCTGCATTCTGTATATTCATTTTTAGGGTTCCGGACCAAAAAGGTAAAAACGGAACCCTTATGGTGCGACTCCGTCCGTCTGTCTGTCTGTCACAAAGTCAAATATCTCAGGAACTACTAATGCTATCGATTTGAAATTTGGAATAGTTGTAAACAAAGCTAATCCTCGTGTATGGAAAATGAAAAATTTTAATATATTCTTTTAATTTGTATAAAAAAGGGCGGATAAGAGGGGGGGCAAAAATTCAAAGTCTAGTTAGTAGGCCAAATGGGGTATTATATGAAAGGGCTTGAAATGTATATTCTAAAACAGTTTTGAATTTTTTTTCTACAATGGTAAAATTTTGATTTATAAAGAAAAATGTTCAAAAAAATACCATTCCCCCCCTTATCTCCCTTTGAGTATTAAGCCACTGGAGATGCCATGACGTAAACTCTTCGAACAAATTTTTTCGCCACTTTTAGCGGGGGGCGAGGTAAAACACGTATAGCACACCACCAAAAGAGGAATGACTCAACAGACACAAGTTTTGCTGTTGCGATAAACGCACACTACAAAAAGATTCAACACATCAAAAATTACACGCACACAGACAGAGTTTTTACGTAACTGATGCAGCAAACATGCGAACAAGTTAGTGATGGGACACATCGAAGACATCTGAAGAATGAGTCAAATTAGTTTGATGAATGAACTGAATTATCTTATACTATTTATTATTAAATTGTAAAAGTGAAAACTCTGTCCATTGAAGATACTACCCAAAAAAATGTTTGTTTGTTTATATGTCTGTCTGTAATTATGTGCCCTAGTGTCCTTAGCCCTCTCGCACAGTTAAACTGTGGAATGAACTCTCGCCCGCGGTTTTCCGGGCTGATACTTATTGATTGGTATTTGCAAGAACCTATGTATATGCAATTATATTTTAATAAGGTTCAGCTTTCACCACATTTATAAAGTTACTTCAAAACATAAATGAGCAAAGGGAAAGCAATAAAATAAATTGTTAATTTTATTAGAATTACCACATATTTATTAATTTAAATTCTCTGGTAGGGATTTTTAAGACCCGCTTAAGACTTTTATTAATTAGTATTTTTATTGATTTTTAAAATGAATAAGTTTATTGTACACGTAATCATTTTTGTAGCTTTCCGGAGTAAAGTGCTCCGAACAGATAACACTTGTACGTGTAGGTTTCCAAGAATAATTTTCGTAATTACAAATTGTTCTCCATTTCTCCTTTATATAGGGATCTTTTAGAAATCTAACAGGACATACAATTATATTAAATAAAGTATAATACTATAAATAATAGTATATGAATAACACATACACTCATAGTCCCGCACTAAATGTATTCCTTTTACCTAGATTTTTTTTGCCAATAATTCATTTCTTTTTAAGACTAAATTTCAACATCGTAAGTCCAGAGAAAAGTAATTTTTCTGATTCACCTTACAAGATTTAAATGTAACATACATCTATACCTACTATTTAATTCAATATCTAATAAAAAAACTGACTATTAAACAAACTGCAGTGATTGAATGAATGAATGATACATTCAAATGTTGCGTCGCCTTTCTTACTTTATCACATCCCTAAAGACCGATTCGAACCCTTACCACTATAATCATGTTTACGTTCTGTCGTTTACGTATCGCTAACGGTATTTTCTTTAAATGGAGATTGTACTTCAATACACATTTAATAGTTAGTAAAAATACTTACCTATGATAGGAAACGTGAACTTGTTGCGAATTTGAGCTGTCAGATCACCTTTTACATGATAATATTGCACAAGTCACCATTTTTCGAGAGAAACGTCACGCGACACGGAACGATACAAAATGACGGTGAAGCGACTTTAAGTAGTTTTATATAACGTGGTTGAACAGTTGACCAATGTACTTTGCCGGAGGGGGTCGCCTTTCTATGACATCTCCAGTGGCTTAATACTCAAAGTTATCTCCGAAGTTAACCAAGCGAAAAATTTGAAAATAATATATATGATTAATAGTAACGTGAATATTACCGGAAAAGTATAACTAGACCTCTATCTACCGTAATTTTTTTTTATTCTTCAAAAATCATATGGTAAATTTGTTTGTAATTTAATACTTCTGTGTTTAATTTTTTTCTTTCAAATTCGTATGACAGTATTCTGAAAGTACCTTCTAGCAAATAAAAAAAGAATTATCGAAATTCATTCACTTGATAAAGAATTATCGCTGAAAAACCAACATACAGTAAGGGAAATGTATTAACGTACCACTGTAGAACCCTATCGCAATGAGGTGATATAACACTCGAGTTTGAGTGACGGCGGCCTGTCAATTGCGACAGGGTTCTACGGTGGTACGTGAATACATTTCCCTTACTGTACATACCGAGTTCCTTAGTCGCGCAATTTAGTAACAAAATGCACCGATAAATGGCGCTGTAGGTACTCATATAATTATAATAATAATAAATAAATAAATATTACGAGACAATCTTACACAAATCAACCTAGGCCCACGGTAAGCTCAGTAAGGCTTGTATTGTGGGTACTAGGTGACGATATATATAATAGATAAATACATATAGATACTTATATACATATATAACATCCATAACTCAGGAACAAATATTCGTGATATCACACAAATAAATGCCCTGACCGGGATTCGAACCCATATGCGTTGTTAAGATTTTTCCAAAATTAATGGGTGGGGCAAGACGGGTGTGTTGTATGATATTTCGTACGGAACCCTCGGTGCGCGAGTCAGACTCGCACTTGACCGGTTTTTTGTTCTTTAATACAGTGCCGATGTCGATGTTTTTATGTGGGGTTAGTTAAAAAAAAATATCTTACAAAGCATTAACACAAGCCTTATTGAGCTTACTATAGGCCTAGTTCGATTTGTGTAAGAATGTCCCCTAATATTTATTTATTTATTATTTATTTATTATACCACTAATACTTACCATCCATTAAACGTTATATCAAAAATGTATTATACTATTTGAACATTATACGGCCAGAGTATAGCAAAAGGGGCCCAAATAAGAACTTAAAAAATTTAATAAAAATTTTTTTTTTCGCATTTTTGCTTATTTTTAAAAAGTTGTTAGGTATATCAATCATTACACACCCGCGGCCCGCGGGCCGCGGGTTGAAGATCCCTGCTGTACACTGTAGCCGAAAATTGTAATTAATAACTATTTAGATTTATGTATAACACCACTCCGGAGAGTCCGCTGGATGCGGGTAGGGTGGCGCAGAACCGGTCAATTTGGCACTCTGGGGGAGGCCTATGCACAGCAGTGGACGTCTTTCGGCTGATATTATGATGATAACACCATTAACACAAAATTATACTTACGAGGAAGACATCGTTTTCGAAGATGAACAACACGAAATAAAACAAAAGCAGGCTTTCGAAACAAAACGCAACGTTTGAAAGATTTGATAATTTACTAAATGTCATATAACGTTGAGGAGCGTTCAGAACACTGTTCATAAATTATAGGTACACTTAAAAATGAAAATTATAAAATGACATATGAATCACATCCTAAATTAATCGAATCACTAGATTTCGATTAATTAAAAAAATTGCTAGGAATTACTATTTAATGTAGTGGAAGAGTATCTTCCATGGACTTATTATTACTGTACTGGTTTGTAATAATAAGTCCATGGTATCTTCTTAGTTGTCGGGTAATTATCGGAAGTATTGGAACGTAATCCTAGATAGCAAATGTCTGGATGCCGTGCCATTGCTCCAATAAAAAAAATGCAAATGTCAATTGTCAATATAAAGTCAATGTAGTGTATATTAATCACAAAGTACTTTGTTAATATTAATATCATTAATTAGTATCTCTTATTAGTTTGTGAGTAATATTATTACACCAAACCCAAAGAGTATCCTATTCTCTGCGTATTATACTCAGTCTCCTTTCCAATAATTTATGATGGAGGAGGCAGTGTTGGATTTAGAAGTGAGTGTGAAGGCTGAGCCCTTATTGGAGCACGAGTGTCTAGAAAACGAGTCCTCGTTCTCGAATGTTTGTGTTAAAGACGAGCCATCGTGCTCGAATGATTGTGTAAAAAACGAGCCTTCGTGTTCGAATGTTTGTGTAAAAGACGAGCCCTCGTCGTCGGAGGAAGAGGACGCGCGCGGCGTCAGCGAGGCGGCGTACGCCGACCACGTCGTGAAGGACGAGCTCGTGCTCGGCCCCGAGCTAGTGCAGCCGCACAGTGTGTTCAACGCGACACCAGGTATATTTTGTCATGACATGTCTGGGTAAATTACAAAAGTCTGTGACTTTTTCATATTTACCAATTCAATTAAAACTTCTTTTGTTTGCTGGTTTCAAATTGCGTGATTTATTTTATTTCTTTATTCATTTACTTTAAGGAGAACCGACGGCTATAAAACATATTAATAACATGAATATTAACAAAAACGCCAATTACAGGATCTCACAGATAGCGTTAGAATATGAGAATACATAAACCAAGTGTGAATCTACTCCTACTCAATTACACGGGCAAACATAATAAGAATATTATAATTACTTAATGGTGATACACTGCTATCAATAACTAACCTATGCAAAATTAAATTCATATGATGATATGAGGTACCATGACACGCAAAATAGGCGCAATTATGACGTCGAGTTGCGGAAACCCAGCCCGCGTACACCTATGAGGTACCATGAGCACAGAGCACTTAACACAGGGATATTACAATTAAAAATTTCAAATGGGTGGATCAACTATTTTCTGTCACTAGTTGCCATGGTTACGTCTCCTGAGTCACTTTTGAAACCTGCAATTTGTGGGTTTTAAAATACCAAATGTGAGGTTTTCTTGTCAAGTTCGACCCCTTTTTGTATGGGCCATGTTCTAGACATGTTAGAAGTCGGATTGTAACAATTTTTCTAAGAAACTCTGTAATTTTGTCTCCTGACTAACGGGACAGAATGACAACAAGAAATAGTTGAGTGACCCCAATGTCTAATTCCTTTGATATCTGATTTAACATGTTCCCTGTCCCCATACAAAATTGTCCGTCAATGTCACAAGTCCAAGTGACAGTTGTAGTTCGTAGCCGTGAACAACCCGTGGACCCATAGTGGGGACACGGACTCCTGAAAAAAAGTTTCATGGTGTATAACCAACCGTATTAATAAATATGTATATGCCCTTAGGCAAGTCAGTAGAGTAACCAACATAGCAACCGCGATTTCCTGTTATCACGCATATGTGGAGTCAGTTTTACGTTACGGACTAATACTATGGGGCTATAGCACTGACAGCAATCGAGCATTTATCGCACAAAAAAAGTGTATAAGAGCAATACATAGAATGCGGCCAGACGAGTCCTGCAGGCCACTATTTAAAAAACTCGGTTTGCTACCGTTCCCCGCGCTATATATATATGAAGTATGTATGTTTGTCCACAAGCATAAATCTATGTTTAAAAAAGCATGTGACACTCATCCTCGTGCCTGTCGAGATCCGGACAGACTATTGCCTGATGACCATTCACGCTTAGCGAAACATAAAAAAAGCTGTTTAGTTATGTGTGTCAAAGTATATAATAATATACCTGCGCAACTACGGTCATTGAATATTATGTCATTTAAAAAGCAACTACACCGATGGCTAAATAATCAAAACTTCTACAGTTTACATGAATTCTTTGACACGTAATTACTGGCAGAATTGTGATAATTTATGTATAGCTGGTAATTTATAGTATTGTGTTATGATGTCATAGTTCGTTAATTGTAATGTTGAACTTGAATTTAATGATCTCTTTAAGTAGTAATTATAACTATCACATATTAGTTACTATAACAACAATTTTGCATACCAATTATGGTTAAACATATAAACCTACCTATTATTGTAATAACACCTTGTATCTGGTAATGTTTGATGCAAATAAAGTTTATTCTTATTCTTATTCTTATAAAATATGGTTAAAACACTGTTGTAAGGAAATGTAAGCTCATCTTATTTAATTTCAATCTTATTTTCAATTTAACAGAGAACACCTTAGTTTTGTAGTCTTGCGTTATGCCATTTCTGGCTTTGTGATAGTTTTAGCTGGAAAGTCCGTCTACTATGGAACAAGGCTAGCCCATCATAATTATGCCGGATTTGCCTGTAGGCAGAAGTTGCCAATTGTTTTTCTAGACTCAATTGTATTCCAATATCATACTGTTGTATATCATACATCGAGTTGAACTCGCACTTGTCTGGTTTTTTTAAAATCTTACAGCGAAACTTATTTAATATAAAAAACTCCCGCGAGTCTCAGAGTAGTACACTGAGGCGCCTTAGAGCACAGTCAATAGACCGACTCTGGGCGGCTCGCCTGCATGCCTCAATGCCATTTCTGTCAAAAATATAATTAAGTATTGGTACAAACTTTTTATGACCGTTTACTGATTTACTCAGTCAACAACTACTCAACATCGACAGTCCTGTTATCGATAAGTACCACTTCAACGTCATAGAGGTAAATAAATACAAATATGTAGCAACCTTTTTGGCCACTGTACCTGTTGCTATATGCGACCTCACAGTACCATCTGTCGTTCTGCCATATGATTAAATAAATAAATAAATACAAATATATATAGTGTAATAGGGTGCGTTAAAAAATAGATAATAATAACAAAACTATCAATTTATTTATATTTTACATACTTCAGAAAACTTCGTGTCACTGAATTAATTATCACCTACTTTACTCCATAACACACACACACACACACGCACGCACGCACGCACGCACGCACGCACGTATTGTCGTTGACGTAGTATGTACTTATCGATAACAGGATTGTCGATATTTTTATTGTGGCAAGCACTAAACAAATGTTGTTCCTGCTAGAAAAATATCTAGGTATAGTAATTAGGATGTTGAATAAATTGATTTGCTTTCTTTCAATTGAAATAAAAACCATATTATATTGTCAAATAATACTTTATCAATTATCTATAGCTATTATTGCCTAGTGGTTGAAGCATGCGGCTGTCCAATGAGGTTTTGGAACTCAGTATAATTTAATATTTATTTCGATATAGCTTTTCGGTGGTAGTTTATCGACATTCATAGGTGCATGTAATATGCCTAAATTGAAGAATAAATCACTTTGACTTTTGACTTTGACTTTTCCGTTAAGGAAAACATGATAAAACCTGTGGCCCATTTCCCAAACCAATTACAATAACAAGTCTGAAAAAACAACAATAGCCAAATGACCAGTTGGTTGAGCATTTCAGATTTGCGAGTTTAGACTTTTAATTTTTTTATTCGTAGTATTGTGATGGGAAGGCAAAATAGTTCAGTGTGTTAGTTAGTAATGTGTTTTTTTTTCTTGCAGGACGAATTCAACAGAAGGAACCAAATGGCAGGCCGGGTTACCAATGTGCCCACTGTAGTTACACCACTCGCGGAAAGCTTAATTTAATAGATCATCAAAGGACACATAATGGTGAGAAACCCTACAACTGTGACCAATGTAGTTATAGTAGTACCAGAAAAACGCAATTATCGTTTCATCAAAGGACGCATACTGGTGAGAGACCCTACAAATGTGGCCAATGTAGTTATAGTACTGCACAGAAAAGGCATTTATTAAGTCATCAACGGACGCATACTGGTGAGAGACCCTACAAATGTGGCCAATGTAGTTATAGTACTGCACAGAAAAGGCATTTCTTAAGTCATCAACTGACGCATACTGGTGAGAAACCCTACAAATGTGGCCTGTGTAGTTTTAGTAGTGCCAGGAAAAGTACTTTATCGAGTCATCAACGGACGCATACTGGTGAGAGACCCTACAAATGTGACCAATGTAGATATAGTAGTGCCAAGAAAAGTAATTTTTTAATTCATCAACGGAGACATACTGGTGAGCAACCCTACAAATGTGGCCAATGCAGTTATAGTAGTGCTCGGAAACAAAGTTTATTACGCCATGAAATGAAACATACCGTTGTGAAAAAATGGTCGGGATTTGTCAGGATTCTCCCAAAGCTTTGTATGTCCTCCCAACTCGCGACAAAGTCAAAAAATATTACAGCTGACTGACGTGGCTAGTGCCTCTGAGGTGCAAGAGGTGCACGAAAGCAGGGTTGAGCAGAAGCGGCAAGAAGAACAGGTCTGATATTATGATTATACATGTTCAGTTTTCACCTTTAGAAGAAAATACTCAATATGTTAGCAGTAGACGGATTAGTTACGTTTGATGTCTCCCAAACAAAGTACGTTATAACACTCGCTGGCACATTAAAGGCCCATAAATCACTAATAATAATGGTATATAAAACTCTTGTAAAGCCACATATGGCTGTAACTACTCAAATAAACTCCTTACAGATAACTTAAAACAAATTAATTAAAGTACTCTTTCATTATGATCGCATAACACCAATAGAGAACATTTGGGTCGTTCTTCTTTTCGACCGACAATAGCCTGTCCTTCGTCTTACTACGGCATCTCATTTGAGTAATGATTTGACGGTTTTATAATGTTCGAAAATGGACGTCCATATTATTTTATGAATTAGTATTATTTAATATTTTAGTTTCTCTAACTAGCATTTTTTTTTAAACGTATTTTTATCGTAGAAGTCCGTGACAGAGTGGTAAACCAAAATGTAGTCCCCACTGAAAGAGTCCACTTTGTCACATATTTTTTTTAAAAACCAACCGTGAATAAATATGTATATTGGCCGGAAAGGAAACTTTAATTAGTGTTAATGAAGAAACCAATGCATTTTTTTTAAATCGCACTTCAAAATCACAATTTTCGATTGTTCAAAAACCAAAAAAAAGGAAAACCTCGGTTCATTGTCGGTAAAAAAGAAGAACGACCCATTTATAAAACGACTAAAATAATGAATATATATCAGTCATATACTTACTATACGTATATACTAATACGTAAAATTATTCATAAAAACCTACATATAAAAATATCTTTTACCTTTTTTTTGGTTTTTGGAAATCACATATACAAAATATAAAATCAAAATTATCCAGCTTTATATACGCGTTAAGTGTGCTAAAGGTCAACACTAACCTGGAAACAGCTTTGGCAGCTTATTTCGCTTTCGCACATGCAAGGCTCCAGTACGGTGTGATTCTGTGGGGGGCTAGCACTGATGTCCATCAACTATTCGTGATGCAGAAGAAATGTATTCGTATACTTACCAACACGAAGATACCGAATAGTTGTCGACCGCATTTCGCTAAATTAAATATTCTCACGTTGCCCTCTATATACATTATGGAAGCGGCACTCTTTGTTAGGAACAATTCGCATTTTTTCACCAAAAAAATTGTTAATTCGCAACGAAGGAAAAATGACAAACCACAATTACAACTACCCGCTTCAAAATTAGAAATGTACAAAAAAGGCCCGTACTACCGATGCATACTTGTAGCAAACAAAATACCAGAAAAAATAAAAAATGAAATCGAGGACAAAATATTCAAAAGGGAACTTAAAAATTTGCTCCTCAACAAATGCTACTATTCTATAGATAAGTACCTGAATGATGTATCTCTGCCCAAGTAAAATAATGCGGTTAATTTATTTTTATGTGTGTGACTGTACCTCTTAGCTGTAGCTTTAATTTTAAGAAATACTTGCTGTGCCCTAACAGGGCTCATGTGTGAATCTGACCATTATGTAAGACCTATTTTGTACCACATGATACTACGCAATAAATAAATTATGAAATTATGAATTATGGTAAGTTGAAGTATAGAGAAATAAATTAAAGAATGCCAATGAGTTGATTCTTCGGGCTCCATGTACACACTGTGGTAAAAAAAGTCTACTTTACGAGGGTGCAAATTTATATAATAAATTGGGAATGGATGAATATTTTAGAAATGCCTGATTAATTTTTTGGTGATAGGAATAACTTCCTTAGCACCAGAAAAAAGTTTCAGATTTTTGAGCTGCGACAATTATTTTTGAAAAATATTAACAGTTTCCTCATTTACGTTTTGGGTCAAGAACGGTAAATAGACACTTTCCTTGATCTGTCTCATATTACAAAAAAACTATCTTAAATATCTGCGGTAAACTGACACTGGTAATGACCAATATAGCTGCTGCAAGTGTCAATATCATTGCCAGTGTCAGTTTACCACACATATTTAATATTTTTTTTTGTAATATGAGACCGATCGAGGAAGGTGCCGTAACTGAACCAAAACGTAAGTGAGGAAACTGTTTATATTTTTAAATAAAATTGACGCAGCTGAAAAATCTGAAACTTTTTTTCTGGTGCTAAGGAAGGTTATTCCTATCACCAAGAAAATAATCAGGTATTTCTAAAATTTTCATCCATTCCCAATTGCCTAAAAGCATAGAGGACGCCAAGTCCATAATAATATTTAAAAGGTTGCTGAAACACCATATTACAAGTCAATAGCTCTGCTAATTGTTTTATCGTTAATATTAAAAATATCCATTTGAAAAAAATGTATTAATATTACCCCTTAAAAATTTAATAATAATTACTATATACTTCACTACCACATTAAACCAACGCAAGTCCAGCAACGCGGGCCCGCGTTACTACCGCGCTGTACACGCGTTGCTACCGCGTTCAAAGGGACAGTAAAGAGAATACACTTTGTATTGAATTTCCGTACATTGAGTGCCCGTTCTTTTTGCTCTTGGGTGTGCGATATATTAAGTTAACTTCCAAGATAATAGGTACCTACCCGACAAAAAAAATGTGGCAGTATTTTTGTATTCTAAATTATATTATTGTATTTAGTAAATCAGATAAGTGTGCGCTCACTGTTTAAAATAAGTATAATGTTAAATGCATGTTTAATCGCACATATAAGTGAATATGTATATTCTTATCTTATGAGAAATAAAGATCGTTGGCTGATAGAAGAACTATAAGTGATCTAGTGTTTTTGAAGATAATTGTTACCGGTGCATTAGATTGCCCAGATTTACTGCGAAAAATAAATTTCCACGTATCCTCTAGAATTCCTAGAGCATGTAATATTAAGCTGTTCAGTTTAGCTACTCTTCGTACTAACCTCAAGCTACACTGTCCCCTGTCAAGGATGTTTACGGCTTATAACAAACATCAAAATTGTATTGATCTAAACTCGTCAACTATCCCATTCATAAAAGCCACGATTGCTGACAAGACTTAGTAATTATTAAGTAGTTAAGAGTAAACATATTGTAATCTGTTTTTAGTTAAATTTCACTGTTAATTGATGCATGCTGTGTCCTTCTGTAATTAATAAGGTACTTAATTTTAATTTGCGCATATAAGAGTAATATTATGTAATGGTATGCTTATTGTTGAAGGTCCTAATAAATAAATAAACGTTTGTGTTTTTTGTGCCTTTTCTCTTGTAACGAATAATTGGCAGCCATTAATCGAACGCGGTCGGTGGCAGCGCAGTTGACGCTGTGGGCGGTATCACGGCGGTATATTCAAACTGCAGCACGGCTATCACAAGACGGCGCGCGAGCTCTCTCGATTTTTCTCGCACTATACCTCTCTTTCTAAGTCTTCTAATAAGAGAGAGACGGACAGTGCGAGAAAAATCGAGAGAGCTCGCGCGCCGTCTTGTGATAGCCGTGCATAGACCTGCGGCTGAACAAAACTGGGTTTCGATAGCATTAAAGTTTTTTCTTTTTTGATATGTCGTTGGAGGCATGTTAAATAATACTTATGTAAAAATGTAGAAATTTTTAGGTTTAGATTTCGGCTATATTGAAATATTTAAGTTTTTTGCCAAGAACTATGCAAATATAGAATTAGAGTCACAAAAAACTGTAACATATCCAATAACATTTTAATTTCTTTACTATATTCTGTTTTTAGAAGTCTGGAACATCTGCGTTCTGCTGAACGAAAAAATGCTTATAATTCCGAAAATAAAGAATTAGAGTCGCTGATATTGCAAAATTATGATATTATCGATCCACTTCATATACTTGAAAAAAGTTGGAGGTGTAGACAATCGGCTTGTCTAGATATATCTTTCTGGCTAAGCAGTATAACCAATATTGAATTAGAGTTTGTAGAGTTAATAATAAGCAGGTCATGATAATGATCTCTGTTACCAAACAAAAGTTTATAAATATAAAATCACGGCGACACTAAATACTGATACGTAAGCATTCCGGGCCTATATTAATACATTTCAAACTCGCTGTATGTGCGCGCCGCGCTGCGCACTGTGCCACCAGACCCCTATTCCGTAACTGGTTTTAAGTTCACCTCAACGCTCACCAACAAATATATCTTGACACTGCGGTGCATAGTAGCTAAGCGTAGGTAGAGGTCCAGTTTCGTTAGGTGACGCTGTTTTAAGTTCACCTCAACGCTAACCCACAAATATATCTTGACACTGCGGTGCGTAGTAACTAAGCGTAGGTAGAGGTCTAGTTTCGTTAGGTGACGCATGGGGTGAGGCGCATGAGCGCGTAGCGAATAACGGCAGCGATCAGTGGGGGCGGGGTAGTGGCGTGCCCTTGACTCCACGTGAACCTGCGTCCAGATTCCATAAAAAAATCCGCAAAGCGTGTTTTCAACTAATATCAACCGAAAATAGTTAATTTACCCTTATTTATTACTATAGGGATTGCCCACCGTTTCGTTCGCGTAGAACTCGTTATCGTGTTATAGAAATAATTGATATGAAAATTATCATAAAAATGACCATTCTCTGCAGAAATACCTACTAACAAATGACATACAATGTATTTTTTTTGCGAAGTGGCTAGTAACAGTAAGCTATGGAATAGATGGCTAGTAAACCGCAATTTACCTACCACATGAAATTGTTTTTGTATATTCAGGATGTAGGGTCGGTTCGCCGGTTATCGACCACCTAATTTAGTGTGCCAGTTTGCGACCACTCAGGTAAATTGGTGAACCGAGAGGATATTTTCTAGTTTTTTCAGTAGATTCCTGCCTAATAACTACATTAACTACTTAGAGCCTGTTCAAATCTATATACCTATATAAAAGAAGATTGTGACTAATTCATACACGCACAGCCGAAACTACTCGGACTAGAAACATGAAATTTACACCCAAACTACCTTTTATAAAGTTTTTTTGGAACAACGGATAAGAAGGGATTTTAATAAATTCCACCCCTAAAGGGGGTTAAAAAGGGGTGCAACGTTTGTATGAGGGACACTTTTTTTTGAGCTAGAGACTTAAAGTTTTGTAGAAAGATAACTTATTAAAATAGAAAAAAGTACTTTCAGCGTTTTGGAAAATTCTATCCCCAAAAGGGGTCATAAAGGGGTGCAAGATTTGTATAGGAGAAACATTTTTTTAAGCTATAGACTTAAAATTTTGTAGAAAGATTACTTATTAGAATACTAATAAAGTGCTTTCAGCGTTTAGGAAAATTCTACCCTAAAAGAAAAGTTCCCCCATACAAACGTTGCGGCCCTTTTTAACCCCCTTAGTTAAAAAGGGGCGCAACGTTTGTATGGGGGAACTTTTCTTTTTTGAGCTATATACTTAAAATGTTGTAGAAAGATTACTTATTAAAATAAAAATAAAGCACTTTCAGCGTTTTGGAAAATTCTGCCTCTAAGGGGTTAAAAAGGGGTGCAAAGTTTGTATGGAGGAAACTTTTTGTTTTGTGCCAGACTTAAAACTTTGTAAAAAGATTACTTATTAGAATACAAATAAAGTCCTTTCAGTGTTTTGGAAAATTCCGCCCTTAAGGGGTTAAAAAAGGGGTGCAAAATGTGTATGGAGGAAACTTCGTTTTGAGCCAGAGACTTAAAACTTTGTAGAAAAATTACTAATTAGAATGCAAATAGTCCTTTCAGCGTTTTGGAAAATTCCGCCCCTAAGGGGTTAAAAAGGGGTGCAAAGTTTGTATGGAGGAAACTTTGTGTTTAGAGCCAGAGACTTAAAACTTTGTAAAAAGATTACTTATTAGAATACAAATAAAGACCTTTCAGTGTTTTGGAAAATTCCGCCCTTAAAGGGTTAAAAAAGGGGTGCAAAATTTGTATGGAGGAAACTTAGTTTTGAGCCAGAGACTTAAAACTTTGTAGAAAGATTACTAATTAGAATGCAAATAGTCCTTTCAGCGTTTTGGAAAATTCCGCCTCTAAGGGGTTAAAAAGGGGTGCAAAGTTTGTATGGAGGAAACTTTATGTTTAGAGCCAGAGACTTAAAACTTTGTAAAAAGATTACTTATTAGAATACAAATAGTCCTTTCAGTGTTTTGGAAAATTCTTCCCCTAAGGGGTTAAAAAGGGGTGCAAAGTTTGTATGGAGGAAACTTTTTGTTTTGAGCCAGAGACTTAAAACTTTGTAGAAAGATTACTTATTAGAATACAAATAGTCCTATTAGCGTTTTAGAAAATTCCACTCCTAATTAACGGGTTAAATAGGGGGGTAAGCTTTGTATGGGCAACGATTTGTTTGAGCTACAGACTTAAAAGTTAATAGAATGATTACTTATTAAAATAAAAAAGTGGATTCAGCATTTAGAAAAATTCAACCCCTAAGGGGTTAAAAAGGGGTGCAAAGTTTGTATGGAGTAAACTTTTTGTTAAAACTTTATAGAAAGATTACTTATTAGAATACAAATAAAGTCCTATTAGCGTTTATAAAAATTACACTCCTATGGAGGTTAAAAAGGGCAGTAAGCTTTGTATGGGCAACACTTTGTTTGAGCTAGAGACTTAAAAGTTAGTAGAATGATTACTTATTAAAATAAAAAAGTACTTTCAGCGTTTAGAAAAATTCAACCCCTAAGGGGGTTAAAAGAAGGTTCAAAGTTTATATGGAGAGCAAGACATTTTTAAAGTAAAATTTCGGTCTTATCATGTAGTTATGTTAAGACTTCAAAACTAATTTCAGAGTTTTTTTTCAAATTCGTCCCTAAGTGTTAAAAGGGGTTTAAAGTTTGTGTAGAGAGCAACACATTTATAAAGTATGAGATTTGTAACTTTGGTTTTAGACTGTTTGTTTAAAAACTAGAAAAGGAATTTCATTGTTTTTTATATTGATGCAGGCCTGAAATGGAAAGAGGAGCTGGATGCCGTTGAGCATTCCATTTCTTCAGCCTGTTATGCTCTGAGAAGCCTGAGGGAGGAACTCACTAGACAACAACTTAAAGTCATATACTATGCGTTAGTAGAATCTAAGCTTAGGTACAATATCAGGCTCTGGGGAAATAGCTTTAAGTACACTCGCGAGCAAAAAAATCGACTCAACATTTTTTTGGATTTCAATGTGCAATATCTCTAAAACTAATATAGGTATTCGTAGCATAGTAGCATTTTCTGAAAGCTGAAAATGTAAGCTTTCAGAAAATATCAAATTCAAATCATATTTTTATCAGGTTCTGAAAAAAAACGTGAATTTTGACAAAGTGGGGGAAAACTGGTTAATTTCATAACCACAACATTGAAAGAAAACAAATTTTATGGAGGAAAAACCATTTATTTTTCATTTTAATACCGCGTATTGCCACCATAGGCGTTTATTACACACTCGATACGGTTCCTCATGGACCTTATCAGCTTTCTGATGGTGTCCTGCGGGCAAACGTCCCATTCCTCGACCAAAGCAGCTTGAAGGGCCAAAATCGTCTCCGGGGCTGGATCCCGCACTCGAACCTTCCTCTTCACGTAATCCCACATGTGCTTGATGGGATTCAAGTCCGGACTCAGCGGTGGCCAGGTAAGGGTGGGGATGCCGACCGCCGCCAGGTACGCTTTGGTCACTCCAGCGGTGTGACAAGGGGCGTTATCTTATCAATCAATCAATCAATCAATCATTTATTTGCTCCATAACACATCACAATGCATGCAAATATATTTTAATTATTTATATTTAGACATAAAAAACACATATTTATAAATTATACATGAATTATAAAAAAGACAAGTCATATATGTCAACAAAAAAAAAAAAAACAAAAAAAAAAAGCCAATGGCAGCAAAACAAACGGTCAAAGTAAACAATAATAATAAATTCTCAAATAACGTAATTAAAATAAAAGTCAATAAATAGGATTATCAGGATCATTAGTCAAACTTTTTCATGTAATATTCCTTTATAGAGTAAAACGGACGGGCTACAAAATATTGTTTTACTTTCATGTCAAATGTGTTTATATCATCACAATTTTTTATGTCATCTGTAAGAAGATTATAGACCCTTATGGCAGTGTTATTTAAGCTCTTGTCAAAATGAGTATAATGTATATCATTAAGGATTAACCTATTTCTCTGACGGAGATTGTGGATGTTAGTCTCGCCTTGATGTACATATAGATGTTTATTTGAGAAGACATAAACACAGATTCGGTATAGATAGAGTGAAATGACGGTCAAGATTTTGTTATCTACAAATATACTGCGGTGTGAGTCGGGAATGGAGGCACACCTCTCAATAATTCTCAATGCCTTTTTTTGTTTTAACAAAATTGAATTAATATTGGTTCCATTTCCCCAAACCTCAATGCAGTATCTTATTATGCTCTCGAAATAGGAAAAATACATGTTCAACAAAACTTCTCTAGTCCCAACATGCATAAGGGATTTCATGGCATAACATGCACCCGCTAGTTTTTTATTGATCTTATCAATATGATTATACCATCTCAGGAAAGGGTCAAGATCTACACCTAAAAACTGTACACACTTAGCTTTAACGATTGGGATACTACATTCGAAATCAGGACTTGTTGTACTTCTACGAAATATCATGTAAAAGCTTTTGCTGCAGTTCATCTTTAATCCATTAGCTGTAAACCATCCTCCTAGTTGAGTCCAAGTTTGTTGCATGTATACATTTAGAGTTTCAGTAGATGATGCCTTTAAAATAACACTTGTATCATCAGCGTAAATATAGGGGGTTCCATAGCTTAAAGCATTTGGTAGGTCGTTTATAAAGATTATAAAAAGTATGGGCCCAAGTACAGACCCTTGAGGAACACCATATTTTACATGTTGTTCATCCGAGCGTATTGCGACCTTACTCGAGTCATTATTAAGCTCTACATATTGACAGCGATCTGTCAGGTACGATCTCATCAATGCCAGAGCATTGCCACGTATACCGTAGAAGTCTAGTTTATCTAGGAGGATTCGGTGATCAACGCAGTCGAACGCTTTAGTGAGGTCACAGAAAATTCCCCCACACACATGTCCAAGATTCAGATAACTCATAACTTCTGTTACTAATTTACTAACAGCCGATAAAGTGTTCCTATTCCTTCTAAAACCGTATTGATGCAAAGAAAAGAGTCCACGACTGTCAAAATGATTTTGAATCCTTGTGGCTATACATTTCTCAAAAACTTTTGCAAAAATTGGCAACAACGAGATGGGTCTAAAATTGTTCATATCCGTTTTGCTGCCTTTTTTATGGATAACAACAACCTTAGCTTTCTTAAAAAGGTCTGGAAAGATTCCATCAAGTAGGCATTCATTAAAAATTATGCAGAGGTATACACAACACATCTATGTTCATTTTTATTAAAAATGTATCTAAGTTATCTGGTCCCCTAGATTGAGAATTTTTTAAATTTTTTACAATCTTAATTATTTCAGGCTCAATGATTGGGGTCAAAAATATTGAGTAATTGCTGCTAGTGTACCGTTCTCTAAGTATATTCATAAAATTGCTATCGTTATCTTGAATTGTGCTTTGCATCAAATGAAACCCCTCGTCAAAAAAACCTGCATATGGGACAACATGGTCCTGCAGGATGTCAGTGATGTAACTATCCGCGGTCAATCCACCTCCTCGGCCGCCACCAGGGATGAAAACCAGCTCAGTCCTCGCCTCCATTGAAATGCCCGCCCACATCATGACGGAGCCGCCGCCGTAGGCGACTGTTTCTGAGAAGCAGCATTGTGCAAAGCGCTCTCCAGGTCTTCGGTACACCCGTCCTCTTCTGTCGCTGCCATGGAGACAAACTCTGCACTCATCAGTGAAGAGTACCCGGCTCCATTGCTCGTAGCTCCAATTTTCGTAGCGTGCTACGAAATCCTTGCGTAGGTCCCGACGTCTCTGCGTCAATTTGGGCCCCGTAGCTGGCCTTCTTGGCGTGAGGTTTGCTTGCTTAAGTCTTCGGCGAACTGTCCAAGAGCTCACGGGTTCCTCACGGGTCCGCATCAGCTGCTGCTGGACGTCAACGCCGGTCAGGTGGCGATTCCGAAGACGGGTCGTCACGATGAAATGGTCCTCTCTCTCGGATGTGCATCTTCGACGGCCGGATCCCGGTCTCCGAGTAAGGGTTCCGGTCTCAGCAAATCGACGATAAACCCTGGAGACAGCAGACTGACTTAAATTCAGCTGTTCGGCAACTGAACGCTGAGAAAGTCCTTGATTCAGCAAGGAGACGACTTGGGCGGCTTAATTTTCGGTGGTGTTCATTTTTTTCAGGTGGTTTCAGTGGTCCAATTGCAAGAGATGTGCACAGGTCAACTTGTGATAAGCGACTGATAAGAAAAACAGGTTTACACCTGTTTTTATGCATCCTGAAGGCGCTCAACTCGTGGGTAGTTCAAGGCGGTTAAATTTCAATTCCCGTTCAAACGAGCATATCCTGAAAGTTATGCGTCTGATTTTCATGATAGTTGCGTTTTTTTAAAGCTGAATAAATTTATAACAACGTGGTATACCCATTTTTCCTGTAACATTTCTCAGTTGCGAAAAATTTGCCCTAAACCAAAAAATGTGGCGTGAGTCGATTTTTTTGCTCGCGAGTGTATAACCCTAACAAAGCTTTGGTTGTTCAAAAAAGAGTTATCCGCACTATTGTACGCATTCCTCAATGGATATCTTGTAGAGAACACTTCCTGGAATTGGGCATTCTAACAGTTCCTTGTTTGTATATACTCGTGCTGCTTACTATTTTGTCAAAAATATCTTAAAATATGAATCTATCGAAGAACAAGATTTGCGCCTACAAACACGAACAAAAAACATTACACAAAGTTTTTTCCCGAAGCTCAAAGTGGCGCAGCACAGCACAAAACATCAGGCTGTAATTTTTTTTAACAAACTGCCCCCTGACTTAAAAATTATCACAATTTATAAGGTATTTCATAGACAATTAAAAGCATTTTTATTGAGAGGGTGCTTCTACAGTATTGACGAGATTTTTGTGCGTGATATCTAGTTATAAGAATTAAAGACATGACATGTATTAAGTTAAATAAAATGTACAAATTATAATTAGTTAAGCAATCTTTTTATGTAAAATATTTAAGTAATTTTAATTTTAATGTAGATATTTCAAACACAATATTTGTATTGTTACTGAATAACTAATAAAAAAAATATATATAATATGGGGTAAAAAAGGGTGCAAAGTTTGAATAGGGAGCAATCATTTTTCTAAGACGATAAAAACGTCTACGCGGACGAAGTCGCGGGCAACAGCTAGTGTTTACCATATCTTTAACTAGCTTTTGCCCGCGGCTTCGCCCGCGTACTAAGCGAAATTTTTAACCGTCTACAAAAAAGGAGGTTCTCATGTTGACCCGTATGTTCCGATTGAATTGCAATGTAGCACAAATATTTTCAATAATTTTCATGTCCACAATATTTAATTTCAAAATCGATGCCATTTTCAAACTCAAATTTCGTAATGAACGTTCAAAAAAACAATAAAAACGACACCCATATTGATATTTAGATATTTCAACCCCATCGCACCCCAACAGGGGAGATGGTATTTCACGTCCGCCATGTTGGATTTTAAAATCGTTGTTATTTTCGCAATCAGTGACCCGATAAACCATAGAAACAATACCCATATTGATTTTGAGACTGTCACCAAATGTTCCCCTTTTAGGGGTTGAATTTTTTCATCGTAAGCCCACGTGTAGCAATTTAATCGATAGGTCTTTTCAAAATAAATATAAGGTTTCTCAATGTTTTTGATTAAATGAATAGAGGCGGAGATAAATCGCCCCAAAAGTCACTAAAATTGTGGCCCCCCAGGGATCGGAACCGGTTTTCTCAAAAGTCCCCGAAGTAGTCTAATATTTTGAATTATTTTAGGCTCTTAATGTAGGACTCTTTAGGTAACATTTTCGTATTTTTAGACAGCCTGATCAAAAATGATATTATAAACCAAAGAACGAAATTGAACGAAATAAAACCGGTATTTTTGTATGGTGAAAATACCAGTATCCGATCCCTGTGCCCCCTCCTCTAATTTTTGAACGGTGTTTTTAAAAAATATAAAAAAAATCATAAACCTATAGGGCTATTAGGGCAATTTTTTCACCATAAATTATTTTGAACAAGATCGATTCATAGGTTTTCGAGATATTGCTGAAAAACTGCCTTCCCTATAGAAAAGCACGTAAGTGCCGTAAGATTTCTGTGACGATACGACCTTTTTAATAGGCAAGGATCCCTTCGTTTTGCGTAATCCGACACGCACTTGGCCGGTTTCTATAGATAACTAGCTTCTGCCTGCGACTTCGTACGCGTTTAAATTATGGATTTCATGATTATGATTCGTCCTAAAAGGGACGACATAAATTATACCCTATTAAATAATATCAATTAGAATTTTGGTCAAGTGCGAGTCGGATTTTAGTTTTCCCATACATTTTGTGACCCAACTCCTGATGAAGGCAACGAGCAAAAATATTTCGTCTCCATACAAAGTTTCATCCCCTTTTTCGTCCCTAAAAGGGATAACATTTGACATAATCTAATATATAAGGAACATATCTGGAAAGTTTCATGTACACTCATCGGTATATTTTGATATTACGTGGAACGTACATCCATTCATACATCCAAACTTTTACGTTTATAATATTAGTAGGATGGTACGGAGTCCGACTCGCACTTGGCCGGTTTTTTACTGTTACTAAGTTACTACAAATAGTCAGTCCATATATCAAATTTTTTTTACTCATTTTGAAGTCAATAACTTATCAAATTCACATAATAATAACCGCATGTAATTTACCGTGCACGTAAACAAACAAATGATATGATTTGAAATACAAACGCAGCGCTTGCGCGGCGGAGCGGGGGGCGGGACGAGGTATCACTCTAGGGGCTCGCTCTAGGTTCCCGCGCGCCGCCGGTACGTGGTACCGCGGCGTGGTTATTTATTTCGCGCCTATTTTAATAGATTATACTATTACAAGGCAAGCTATACACAGAAATTTCTTACTTTCCATTATATGGCTGCATATATTATTTTATAGTATTAGACTAATCTTTACAGACTCTAATTCAATATTAGACCTTACAGGACAAAAAACGCATATAAAAATTCTTATTAATGAAATCTTATCTCTAATTCCTCCAAATTTTTGGCTTTGTCTATTAACTTAAGGATTTAAAGATATTGTTGTGAATTTTTGAAACTTTAATTCAATATCGACAAAATAATAACCGAATTCTGGTTTGACCCAGTCGCTCGTTATTTTTTTTTCTAAAAACTTAACAGCATAAAGCATCATACATATTATAAACGATGAAGCTTAAACTTTGCACTCTAATTCAATATTCACAAATCACCAATAAAAAAACATAAATACCTAATTTATACCTAACTCTCGTTCTAACTTTTCGTCATATTTTACAAATATGCTTAAAAATATGTCCCATACCATATAAGCATAACTTTTCCGACTTTAGAATTATCGAAACTTGTAGGGCAAAATTCCGGTCCGGCTACAGGGCTAGCAGGCGCTTTCCGGCCGCGCGGGACACGCGTTGGTCCCACTTTCAATAATCTTCTGATAAAAAAATGTATTGATAAGGTAAAAAGAACATAAAATACAACTTATTAATAGGAAAAAGAAAACTTAAATAAACTTACCTAATTTAAGAAAATAGTACATTATTGCAGAGGCCGCGAAATAGCAATTCGTGGATGGGTTGATTTTGTCGGATCACTGTCGGATGAAGGCGAGCTGAATCTGACAATGGAGACGAATCCACGAATTGCCATTCCCGCCGAGACAGATGTACTTAGTGCTTTTCTCCAAAAATGCGAGGCAATCAAATAATATTTTTAATAATTTTAAAACAACTTATTTTTTTAAAGTATGAACACAGCATGACTCATAGTGCCAGTTTCAATTACATGTATAAAAAAATTCAAAACATTAGAATCGATCACAATTTTATGTTTTATGTAATCAAAATTCTTAAAGATTAAACGGGATTGAAATCTAAAAGCACTTTAGTTCGTTTTGAATTTTATTTCGATAATAGAGTCTGGCTAACCCAATTTTGTTGACAGATATTTCCTTGTGGTATCACCAATTGTCCATTATAAAAGAGTAGGTACTGAGATCATGGTGGCACCACACTTGGCCCAAATATTCGTGTTGCATCTTTTTCCTTCCTACGCCAAGTGAAAAAGAGGCAACGATGCTACGCGAACACGCAACCCTAGTGTGGGCGACCATAAGATAAGATTAGATTAGCCGTAGCATGACCGTAGCCGACCTGTCAAGCATGTGCCACTGCCAATCTGTGGGCAAATGAAATGAAATTAAGCATTTGTTTCGTTAATTGTTAGCTCATTTTTAATTTAATACCCAATTTATGATGGAGAAGGCAGTGCTGGGTTTAGAAGGATTGAGTGTGAAGGCCGAGCCCTTAATGGAGCATGAGTGTGTAGAAGACGAGCCCTCGTTCTCGAATGTTTGTGTAGAACACGAGCCTTCATGTTCGAATGTTTACGTAAAAGACGAGCCATCGTGCTTGAATGTTTGTGTAAAAGACGAGTCCTCGTCGTCGGAGGACGAGGGCGCGCGCGGCGTCAGCGAGGCGGCGGCGGCGGCGCGGCTGTACGCCGACCACGTCGTGAAGGACGAGCTCGTGCTCGGCCCCGTGCTAGTGCAGCCGCCCCGTGTCTTCAGCGCAACGCCAGGTATATTTTGCCATGTCTGAGTATACTATTTTGTCTCAATTTTCTAGACATTCCTTATCAAATACTCTCATCACTTATATCCACAACAAACCTCTGTCGATATTTAACTACTCGATTAAAAAAACAGGGAGAAACTTGAAGCTTTCTTTATAAACACTTCTCTCAAGTTCCTTAATCAACTACATTAAATATGTGCTGTTGTATCCTGGATCCCCATGCAAACAAATTGATTATCTCCTCATTAAAGTTATATTCAACATTTCCAGCACTATGGGCTGCTGACAATAAGTTGATGTTTACTGAATTGCAAAGGCATATTCCGGCTACTCCCTGATTCTTTAAATATATATTTTAAAAAAGTGTTACTAGTTTCATTATATGCCTCGGCTGGGACATGAGTACTATCCTGAATTTTTATTCAAGATTAAAGTTAAAAATAGTGCGGAATGTCTGTGCGGGCATGGTGTGGGTTCAATTGATCACATTTTCTTTGAGTGTCCTGCATCTCTCTTCTGCCTCTATCATCTACTATAAAACTTAAAGTTCAACTCCCAACTAATGTTAAAACTCTCTTGTCCAGTTTTGAGACCAAAGTCACCAAGGCATAGCTTATTTTATTGATAAAAATAAATAAATAAATATTAGGGGACATTCTTACCCAAATCGAACTAGCCCTATAGTAAGCTCAATAAGGCTTGTGTTATAGGTACTAGACTACGATATATATAATAGATATAAATACTTAAATAAGTAGATAGAAAACATACAAGACTCAGAAACAAATATTCATGCTCATCACACAAATATTTGCCCTTACCGGGATTTGAAGCCAGGACCTTCAGCTTCACAGGCAGCGTCACTACCCACTAGGCTAACAAATACCATTTAGATACTGAACAGCTGGACAGCCGGATATTCGAAAGCATTGGGGGGGGGGTCTCCACTTGGGGGGGGGGGGGGGCTGCAACCCTGGGGGGAGGGCAGCTTCAACCCTTGGGGAGTGGGGGGGCTACAACATAGCATAGCAAACCTACTCCGAATTTACTCAAGGCAAATAATTCAAAATTATTTAATCGCTTTAACACGCAAGTATAAACAAACAGAGATATCCGGCGGACCCCAAACTAGGCTGAGCCTGTATCTTGGAGCCCTGGAGTCTGGAGTGCAAATATGTGAAACAGATTTGGTAGATGAACATAGAAACAATTTACCAAGAAAAAATTAATACAATACGGTGTGTGTGTGTATTTCGAGTGTGTTGTATGTACGTGTTAGCAGGCCAGGAGAAGGGCCTCCGTGACATGATATGATAGTGCCACTAGCCACTTTTAATAATCCTTAACTTTACATTTAAGTATTTATTTATCTATAATAATGGCCTAACTGAAAATCAGCGTCACGGAGCGCGTTTTGTGGCTCGCTCCGTGACACCAAGCTGAGTGAGGACCCTTTAGTGTAATGCGAATTATACTGTATAAGCCCACTGTTCTTTTTAGGGTTCCGTAGCCAAAATGGCAAAAACGGAACCCTTATAGTTTCGTCATGTCCGTCTGTCCGTCTGTCCATCTGTCCGTCTGTCCGTATGTCCGTCTGTCCGTATGTCACAGGCATTTTACTCGAAAACTATAAGGTGTATTTGAATAAAATTTTGAGGATAGGTGTATTTTGTTAGCCGCTACATAGTTTTGTAATAAAATGACAAAAAAAAATTTTTTTTAGGGGTGCACTCCATACATAAAACTAAAAGTCAAAAAAAAATTTTTCATTGTGACCCCCGTGTGGCACGTCAATCGATAGGCCTTTCAAAATAAATATAAGGTTTCTTAGCATTTTTTTTGATTAAGTGAATAGGGTCGGAGATAATCGCCCCGAAAGTCACTAAAATTCTGTCCCCCCCCCCCTCTAATTTTTGAACGGTGTATTTTAAAAATATGGAAAAATTCATAGACATAGGGCTTATTAATTTCATTCACCGAAAATTGTTTTGAACAAGATCGGTTCAGAGGTTTTCGAGATATTGCTGAAAAACTGCCTTCCTCAAAGAAAAGGACGTTTCTTAGTTTGTATAAATGCCGAAAACTAGGTCGATTTGTAAAAGATTGTCCGCATGTATTTATTTATTATTAATTAGGTAAAGAAAGAAAAAAGAATGACATATAATATGTGTATTTTGCCATGCTTACTATACGGGTGTTAAACCTGGGCATTGACAAAACAACTGGCAAACAAAATAAAAGTCTGTCAAAACGGAATTGAAAGAAGTACAATAGGTGTTACAAGAAAGGACCGAGAAAAATTAAAAATCATTAAAAGTAAAACTAAATTCAAAAATGCATACATAACATGCATACAAACAACTAAAGTGGAGATGGACAGGACATATGACAAGAGAGAAGAAGGAAAAAGGGACAAGACTAGTAACAGAATGGTACCCGCTAGACTGCAAAAGGAACAGAGGAAGACAAACTAAGAGGTGGGAAGATGATATCAGGAAAATAGCGTGTCTCGAACAGCAAGGGATAGAGTGGAATGGCGATATTTAGAGGAGGCCTTTGTCGTAAGACAAGTTGAGAAGTAACTACCGTTTGCCGAATTAAAAAAAAATATAGAAAAACATGAATAAAATAGTATAACAGTTTATATAGTATATTAGTTAGTAAATTTTGTTAGTAATAATGAGCTCTTAGGCATACTCACAATACTTTTGTTATTTAAACTAAACAATAAAGGCTTTTTATTTTATTTTATTTTATTTGGCGCGTATCGCGGTGAAATTGCGCGTGAACTCTTCTTGGCTCCATATTCGCAGTGTTTCTCAGTAGGTATATTAGTTCGCGCGCTCGACGAATATGGACCAAGTGAATGCACTCTACAAAACTTTCTTCTTTATTATTTTGTCCACTTCACGGTCATTTTGCAATGGAATACAAGATACAACCAAGGGAGTAGGAACACAACTGTTCTCGACGGTGACCTGTAAGCAAGTAACGCGGCAGTGTGGAGTACTGGAGTCTGTTGCGTCGACGCAGCGGAAACATATGCGATTCGGCTCCACATTCACGCGTTCGCTCACGTTTTTCGCGCGTTCGCGCGCAAATTTGGAGGGCCCTTAACACACTGACACACACACGCACGGACACAGACTCAGACATACAAAGACGCACGCACGTGGTCACACACACACACACACACACACACACATTTTTTTTAGTGAGCAATAAAGAATATTTGTATTGTTGTACTTGTATATTCAAATAAAAGCCATATTTTTTACCACCAACTTAGAATCTAACAAAATAAATGTAATTTCCCAAATTATCAGTAATGTAAAACATTTTCATTGCAGGACAAACTCTACAAAAGGAAGAAAGTAAGACAACTAAGGTATACCAATGTGCCAACTGCAGTTACACAACTTGCAGAAAACTCTATTTGATAAGACATCTGAGGACACACACTGACGAGAAACCTTACAAATGTGACCAATGTAGTTATGCTAGTGCCCGCAGCAGTGGTTTACTACTCCATAAAAAGATACACAGTGGTAAGAAGCCATACAAATGTAGTCAGTGCAGTTATGCTAGTGCCCGCAACAATGATTTACGAGTCCATGAAAGGATACACAGTAGCGAGAAGCCGTTCAAATGTAGTCAGTGTAGTTATGCTAGTGCCCGCAACAATGATTTACGAGTTCATAAAAGGATACACAGTAGCGAGAAGCCTTTCAAATGTAGTCAGTGTAGTTATGCTAGTATCCGCAGCAATGATTTACGAGTCCATGAAAGGATACATAGTAGCGAGAAGCCGTTCAAATGTAGTCAGTGTAGTTATACTAATAGTAGAAAGTATGGAATAACAGTCCATGAAAGCACACACACTGGCGAGAAGCCTTACAAATGTGAACATTGTAGTTATACTGGTGCTCGCAGAAGTGATTTACGAGCCCATGGAAAGATTCACAGTGGTGAGAAGCCATACAAATGTAGTCATTGTAGTTATACTAGCATCCAAAGTGGTACAATAACAGTCCATGAAAGGACACACACTGGTGAGAAACCTTACAAATGTAGCCAATGTAGTTATGCTTGTGCCCGCAGCAGTGGTTTACGAGTCCATGCAATGATACACAATGGTAAGAAGCCATACAAATGTAGTCAGTGTAGTTATACTTGTAGACTAAGAAGTAAATTACGTTTGCTGCAATCGGAGGTCCGAAAAAAAACCAAAAACTTTTACAACTAATTTAATAAAAATCAAAAATTACAGAAATTATAGCCTAAGTGCAATGACAAGTGTTCAACGAATGAATCAAGAGTGAGTAACAACCGGAATTGCATTACATAGGTAAACTCGTGTTTTGCTGAAGTTGCGCCTCGTGCGGTGGCGTGTGCGCTGCGTCAGCGGTCTCCTTTGCGGTGCAATATGTAATTCCTCCGCCCTTAAATTGGCAATTATTTTCTTACGTCCAGTGAAAAAATTGCCGGAAGTCCATCTTGGGCTTGATGTGTTTCAGTGTTTCCCGGGTCCTTGTTTCCGGGGGTCTCGCGGCTTGGCTCTGGTTCTGATATCCTTTTAATTATGTTTTTGTTGTAGAATTTTCGTAGGATTATGGCTGTAAGTGCGCTTGCACTTAGTATTAGGGTTACGTACAGTGGTATCGTTGTATGGTACAGCGTCGCTGGGCTTGTCTCTAACTGAACGGATCGCTCGAAGATGAGATTGCTCTCGGCGTCATGTAATCCTCTGAGATCGATGGATTTCAGATTGATGTGAGCGGATGGTGTAGATGGGATCCTGATATCATCGTGAGAAATCTCGGCCAGTTTTAGGGGGTGGCCTCGTATTTCGTCCTTATTATTGGTGATAGTGAATTCTGTTGTTCGCAGGTGACAGTTGAGTGGGATGGTAACCAGATAGCTTCCTTGTAGCGACGTGTAGTCCTCTCTGTTACAGGATAGTTGTATCTTCGTCTGTAGTGGAAGTGAGATGACGTAATGGCGATCGTCGAGTTTTTCCATGGCTGGCTTTGACAGGGATACCGTAGTGGGTTGGCAGGATGCTTGTGGGTCCTCGTTCCGGATTAGGCGGTGAATGCAGTCCGAAGTTGTAGATGATGTACGAAGTTGTAGGCTGGTTTCTTTTTCGCAAATATACTGGCGGCTGAACTTCGGGCATTCTGCCTCCATGTACATGAATGAATCCTCGTGCGTTGCTAGGAAGGGGTAAGGAGGTAGGAGGGCTTCTTTCTTTCTATTGGGTACGACTGATAATTTGAATAAATCGAAGACCTCTGATGTTATTATAGGGAATTGAAATGTTATTACTATCTCCCTATCTGTGTAATAGGATCCCGGGCGTATTACATCATAATATTCTCGCAACTGTAAATCTAAGACTCTTTCTTTACCGTATAATAGCTTTAATTTCTCTAACATATTTTTTAGAACACTAATCTCTATCATGGAATGATGAGTGCTAGAACTACGAATAAACGCTAAACTATTTTCTATTCTTACAAGCTCCTGGCTCAAATCCTCTACATTTTCACCTAGGATAATCAGAAGTTGAGCGAATTTTGCGTATTTAATTAAACTATTCTCTCTATAAGCGTTACTATCTAAGATAACATCTAAGGTGGCGTTAATTTTCTTTTGATTTTCCACCAATGTATTTAATATATTGCCTTGGCGACTTGCCCAATCCTTGCTTAGGCTCACGTGATTATTTAATTCGGAAACTAATTTATTCTGGTTAAGCTGTAGGTTTTTTATAAGATTGTTGTAGTTAATGGCGTCCGTCTGATCTAAATTGCCGCTAATACTTTTAATGACCATCCCGAGTCCGTCTACGAGTCCTCTCTTGACTCGTGTCGGTTCTAGGGTTTCCAGCTGACTTTCTACTTTCATTAACTTATTTATAAGATAGTTTAACTGATTTTCATATAAGAGGTACGTGTCATTAACTAGCCTTGATTTGCATGTCTGCAATTGCCCAAAAGTTAAACTAATCTTGTCTTTTATCTCGTCAAGTTGTATGTACTGTAGGTAGGTGTGGTAATGGGTCGTGAGTCGCATGGGTCCAAGGTTGTAGGGTAAAAGTCCAGGTCCGTCATCCAGGCTCTCAAGTCTTATCTCCGAGCTTTTTATCAGGGGGATCGTCAGCAACAAACGAACTCTGCAACAAGGGTTTTCCTTTAGGGACACGTTTTAGGCGTGATTTGGCTATTGGCCCGCGTTTCTTAGAGGTATATATATGTATTGGGAGGTCGGCTAGCACTGTATCTTGGGTGTAACGTGGGGCAGTTTTCTGACGACTTGCTAGGGGATTTTTTACAAATACCTGTTGCTGCACAGCGTATTCCATCTCAGGCTCCCGAGTTTTATTCCTATTCTGCATTAATGAAGTTCGGTTTGCAAGGGCTGAGTCATTTATTATCTCGTAGACTTGTTGCATTTGTTCCCTATGGTTTTGGACATATTGTTGTAAAAGTCGCTCGGTTATATCAGTGTCGAGGGGGTTCCTGGGGTCAAAGTGTCCTGTCAGTAAGTCGAAGGGCCGGCATTTGGTAAAACTATGAATAGAACTGTTATAAGCTATGATGGCATAAGGCATAAGATTAACAATAGGTTCATGTTTCTGCTTTATTCTCAATATGCGGAGGTGTTCGAGGAGGGTTGAATGGAATCTTTCGATGATACCGTTATCGTTAGGTGAATGAGCTAGAATTCTGTGGTGGTTGATTTTATGAAGCCTTACAAATTCGGCGAAAAGCTGGTTAGTAAATTCGGTTCCGTTGTCTGTGACTATAGTAATGGGGAGTCCATGGTGCGTGCAGTATTGTAAAAGGGCTTGTAGTATGCTAACTGCGGTTCCATCACGTAGATAATAGGCTTGGCCGTATTTTGTGAATACGTCCATAAAAGTTATGTATTTTTCATTGTGAACAGTGAAAAGATCCATGTGGACTGTTTCGAATGGCTTGGTCGCAGGAGGTACAATGTTGAATTTGGGTCTAACCGGGTTCCTGTCGTATTTGGCTTGACCGCAGGTGGTGCATTCGTTTATAAATTTAGTAATTTGATCCTTCATCTTAGGCCAATAAAATTTCCTGGATAGGGCTAAGTAGCATTCTGCAATACCACGATGGTTAGTCTTACCATCGTGATAATTGTTAATAATTTCTTGCTGCCTAAGATACTCTTTGACATTTTCTAGTTCCGTTTTGGAAAGCACAAGGTTCATGGCGGAACTCCTAAAATTACTTTGGATGATGGGGATGATTTTATACATCGCGAGTGGGGGTTGGATAAGCATGGCGGTCCTAACCTTGGGGTTAACGTATTCCTTAATAGCGTTTATTACATCGGACTCTATGTTTAAATTAGATACTTGCACGGATATACGTGTGTGGGTGTCGAACGGCTTAGTCGTGGTCGGCTTTCGTTTCGCGTTGTCAACAACGGTGAATACGATCTGCCTGTGAAATTTATTAAGGGGCTCGTCTGTAATAGGTACTTCTAAAATAGGGCTTTCTTCGCTGGTATGCACAGTTTCCGTGGAGGAGTTATTTATGGTCTCAGGTGTTTCCGTGGGGTTAGGTAATATGGAACAAAGCTCGTCTGCTACTATAGTTTCGATCTCTTCGTTGTGAATTTCCACCCTGGACAGGGCGTCAGCATTAGTGTTGGTATTCCCCTTTTTATATATAACTGTGTAGTCATATTCACTGAGTCTTAACCTCCAACGGGTCAAGCGTGAGTTGGGTTCCTTAATATTCATGATCCATTGTAGGGGCCTGTGGTCTGTAAAAATTTTGAACTTGCGTCCAAAGAGATAGGGTCGGAAATACTTCGTCGCCCATACTATAGCGAGTAATTCTTTCTCAATGGTGCTGTAATTTTGCTCGCTTTCGTTAAGGGTACGAGAAGCATAACATACGGGTCTGTCGGACCCTGGGGGACCTTGTGATAGCACAGCTCCTAAAGCGACGTTCGAAGCATCTGTAGTCAAAAGGAAATCCTTGGTAAAGTCGGGGTATTGTAACACCGGGTCATTTGTAAGGAGAGTCTTGCATTTCTCGAAACAACTGATATATTCGGAGTCAAGGGTAACTTTGTTTCCTTTTTTCAGACAATAAGTAAGGGGTTTAGTGATATGGGCAAAGTCGGGGATGAATTTTCGGTAATAACCGAGAAGGCCCAGAAATTGTTTAATTTCCTTTGGTGTTTTGGGTATCGGATATTTCTTAATAGCAGAGATCTTTTCAGGGTTTGGCTTGATACCATCTTTACCGATTATATGTCCGAGATACGCGGTCTCGAGTTTCAGAAATTCAGACTTATCCATCTGAATTTTGAAATTGGACTCCCTTAACCTCTGAAAAACCTTTTCGAGGTTGGCCATATGTTCCTGTAAAGATGTACTAAACACGATTATGTCGTCAAGGTATACAAGGCAGATCTTGTTCTGGAGACCTCTCAGAACGTTATCCATAACCCTCTGAAAGGTGCTAGGTGAGTTTTTGAGGCCCATTGGCATACGTAAAAACTCAAAATGTCCTTGTTCGACGTTAAAAGCCGTCTTGGGAACGTCTTGGGGGTCCATCTCTACTTGATAAAACCCGCTAGCTAGATCCAGCGTGGTGAAGTACTGACACCGTCCTAATTTATCTAACACATCTGTAATATTTGGGATTGGGTACTTATCATTGATGGTTTTGTCATTTAACTTGCGGAAATCAACTACAAGACGCCATTTTTGCTTACCCGAGGCATCTATTTTTTTAGGTACTACCCAGATAGGGGAGCTCCAAGCTGAATCTGAGGGTTGGATTATCCCTTGTTCCAGCATTTTGGTTACCTGGTCCCTAACTTCTTCCCTATGTATGAAAGGATACCGGTAGCTTTTTGTATATACGGGCACCTCGTCCGTAGTCCTAATCCGATGCTTAATTTTGTTAGTGAAGGTAAGTGACTCTCCTTCGATATAAAATACGTCGGCATAACGAGAGCAAAGTAACTTCAAGTTAGCGGCCTCTTCCTTATTTAGATGATCGGTACGTAATCGCGACGTTACGTCATGCGCGCGTGTGTTATTAACCTTCTGATCGGTGCGCATGCACTCAATGTTATAGAGGTCAGCTTGAGCTGGCTGGTCTAGCGAGAAGATGACGTCATTCGGGGACTGATTTTCTACTTCAATGTAGCCGCGATTATTTTTAACTATAGTAAGACAAGGATGAATCATACATCTACTAATCATCTGTTCTTTTACGAAAGCCTCGCCGTCAGCGGTATTAATTGGTACTTTGATTATTTTTGACGTACCAGCGGGGATCATCTCTTCGAAGTAATTACAGGCATTGGCCGCGACATACATCCGTATGGGGTTGCTTGAAGTCCGCGTAATTAACATGTTAATCTTTAGGTCGATTTTCGCTTCCCATTCCGATAGTAAATCTAGTCCTATAAGACCATCAAAATAGTTATGGAAACGGTATACGAATAGTTTCATGTCGCCAGAATCCTTGAATTCCGGGAAACAGGGCAACGTCAACGAGTAGTCATTTCTGCTCACGGTGTGAACATTGGTGACCTCAAAAGGGTCATAATTAAGGGGATAATTTGGAAAATGACGTTGGACTGCTTCGGGGCTAATGAAAGACTGATTCGCGCCGGTGTCTATTAAAAATTTGAGGGGCGGATTGTTAATTTGAATATAAGGCAGTTGCCTTTGAGATTGCAAATTGAGCTCTATTTTGGCTTTCGTGACTTCCGGTCCGACCGAAAATCCTGCTGCTCACTAGTATTGGGTGCGGGTAATGCATCGTCATTCGGTTGATATTCATAAGTTGGTTCCGAATCCAGTCCGGCGGTGGGGTCGTATTCCACAAGGTTATCGTACATATTAGCTGCGTGCGCGTCATAGTAGTATTCCGGCTGCATATAGTAATTATCGAAATATGATTCACTAGTGTAGGGTGAGCATTCGTTCATGTGCATCTCGCGCGGTCTATAGAAAGGTTGATTTGCCTGGGGCAATGTTCTTGGGATGTAAGCCTGTACACCGCTCATAGGCCTGGGGGTGGAGTTATCTTGAGGGTTGTTTCTAGGGGGTAGTCGAAATACGTTACTCTGGGGATTATAATTGGGCGGACGGGCGCCGAACATTTGTTGCGTTCTAGTGGGCATACGGTTTTGTGGTTGCGTCTGTACAGGGTTGAATCTGAATGGTTGCGGGGGTTGCTGTGCTGGGCGCTGACCAAAAGGCGCAGGCCAATTTGATGCTTGAGATAGCTGGAAAGGTCGGGGTGGCAAAAATCCCACATTTGGTGAGGGCATGGTCACCTTATTTGATTGGTGGGCTTTGGCTGTCTCTCCTCGTTGTTGTACGTAAATTACATTAAGTTCTTCTTGTACGAACTCGAGGGCTTTTTCTATAGAGTCTGGACGCATACACCTAATACGCGAACCAAGGGGTTCCTTCAATCCACGTACAAAGGCCTGCATGGTTACTTTTTTATAAAGAGTACGCTTGGCTTCTATGGTGGTAACAATATTCTCATGCAATGACACATAGGTCATTATCGTACTTAGAAGCGATTGGCAGTGATCGTAAAATTCCTGAGGTGTCCTATTACCCTGGCTGGCTATTGAGAGGTCATTGTATAGTGCGGTCTCGTCGCGTTGGTCGGAGAAATTATTTATAAGAGCCGTTCTAATACCTAACCAACTATCAGGGATGCCATTACTATTAATAGTGCTTGCAGCTGTACCAGTAATTTTATTCAAAATTCCATTGATTAGGCACAGATTTGACAGTTCGCTTCCGGCTTCGTTACTCATATAAGTGGCTACTATCCGGTCGCATATATTAATAAATCGTGTAAGGATGTTAGGATTGCCATCAAAGTCCGGGACCAGGCGTAAGGCCTTGTAAACGTCGTCCGGGTTAATTGCCATTGTTATAACGGGTTCAAATAAATCTCCAATGGCTAAATTATCCAACGAATTATCTAAATCAGAATTATCTAAATTTCTAAGCGAATCTATCTGTTCCCGTCGAACCTGACTTGATGTAGGCCCCCGG
The DNA here is from genome assembly GCA_932294315.1 of Epinotia nisella. Lineage (NCBI taxonomy): Eukaryota > Metazoa > Arthropoda > Insecta > Lepidoptera > Tortricidae > Epinotia > Epinotia nisella. The sequence continues at coordinate 7,842,525 of OW028698.1, read as the reverse complement.
GATCCCAAATTCTTGGGGTGAAAAATTGTGAATAAATTTAAGGATCTAAGGACTAAGGAAGCAAGCAACACGAGAACAATTCAGGTGTACTCACATATGCTCCATTCTTGGTCGTCTTCGAGAATCGATTGCTGGATTCACCTCCGGTCAGCAGCTCGTAGATTCTGGATACTCGTCACCGGTGCTTGATAGCCAACCCGGGTGGCTCGCGAACGCGTGATCTTGATGTTGAAGGTCCCGAATTTATTCGCGAAAACTACCCGCGAGTATCCTACCGACTGCGCCAATTACGTTTGCTGCAATCGGAGGTCCGAAAAAAAACCAAAAACTTTTACAACTAATTTAATAAAAATCAAAAATTACAGAAATTATAGCCTAAGTGCAATGACAAGTGTTCAACGAATGAATCAAGAGTGAGTAACAACCGGAATTGCATTACATAGGTAAACTCGTGTTTTGCTGAAGTTGCGCCTCGTGCGGTGGCGTGTGCGCTGCGTCAGCGGTCTCCTTTGCGGTGCAATATGTAATTAGTACAATAATAGTCCATGAAAGGTCACACAGTGGTAAGAAACCTTACAAATGTAGTCAGTGTAGTTATGCTAGTGCCCGCAACAATGATTTACGATTCCATGAAAGGATACACAGTAGCGAGAAGCCGTTCAAATGTAGTCAGTGTAGTTATGCTAGTGCCCGCAACAATGATTTACGAGTCCATGAAAGGATACACAGTAGCAAGAAGCCGTTCAAATGTAGTCAGTGTAGTTATACAAATAGTCGAAAATATTTAATAACAGTCCATGAAAGCACACACACTGGCGAGAAGCCTTACAAATGTGAACATTGTAGTTATGCTGGTGCTCGCAGAAGTGATTTACGAGTCCATGGAAAGATCCACAGTGGTAAGAAGCCATACAAATGTAGTCAGTGCAGTTATGCTAGTGCCCGCAACAATGATTTACGAGTCCATGAAAGGATACACAGTAGCGAGAAGCCGTTCAAATGTAGTCAGTGTAATTATTCTAGTGCCCGCAACAATGATTTACGAGTCCATGAAAGGATACACAGTAGCAAGAAGCCGTTCAAATGTAGTCAGTGTAGTTATACTAGCATCCAAAGTGGTACAATAACAGTTCATGAAAGGACACACACTGGTGAGAAACCTTACAAATGTAGCCAATGTAGTTATGCTAGTGCCAGCAGCAGTGGTTTAAGAGTTCATGCAAAGATACATAGTGGTAAGAAGCCATACAAATGTAATCAGTGTAGTTATACTAGCAGACAAAGAGGTACAATAATAGTCCATGAAAGGACACACACTGGTAAGAAACCTTACAAATGTAGCCAATGCAGTTATGCTAGTCCCCGCAGCAGTGATGTACGAGTCCATGAAAAGCTACACAGTGGTAAAAGGCCATACAAATGTAGTCAGTGTAGTTATGCTAGTGCCCGCAACAGTCATTTACATGATCATGAAAGGATACATACTGGTGAAAAACCTTACAAATGTGGCCAATGTAGTTTTACTAGTGCCCAGAAAAGTAATTTACTAAGACATGAAAAAAGACATCTGTAGTCTAGTAAGCGTCCATTTAGGTTTAATAAAAGTCCATGAAAGGAAACGTTGTGAGGTACAGGGCACCAGGCAGCGGGCACAACGTGGATAGACACTTGAGGGCAGAGCTCCCTCACAGTAAAAGAAGGGGCGTTATTTTGAGAACACTCCCCGTCATGAACCTATGACTACGTATGATGAAATTGGTCGTGGTCTCAGGCGATCTCAGGGCGGGCTCATGCTTCACCCAAAGGCTGAGCCTGGCCATCCAACAAGAAAATGCGGCGAGCGTCTTGAGAACGATGCCCCGGGCAACATTAGGATGTGTTGAGGGCGGGCGATTTTGTTTATAATACTATTTGTTTGTTTTAAGTACCTACTTGTAATGTATTTATTTATTTATTTTAGAATTATGAAGGTATGTAAGGGCGTCAAACGCAAACAAGCTAGTGACATTAACGATATGTCTACCTATATCATTGATCTTCTCCCACCAATTGTCATATCCCTCCTGCTCTTCATATTCAACGAATGTGTTTATGCGGGTTTGTACCCTGACACATTAAAGCTAGTAAAAATTCAGCCTATCTATAAAGGAAAAGGTGAAATGCACCTACCTAAACACTATAGACCGATATCACTCATCCCTGTAGTATCCAAGGTATTCGAGCGTCTATTGAGTACACGGATGATGCGGCATCTCACCTCTAACAAACTTTTAAATAGTCAGCAGTATGCTTACCAGACAGGCCGTTCGACGACAGACGCGGCGCGCGATGTGGTCGCACGAGTGATGGCTCACCTCGAGGGCGGGCGGCAGGTCGCAGCGATATTCTGCGACCTCTCGCGCGCCTTCGAGATGATCGACCACTCGCTGCTCCTCTCAAAACTAGCACGCTACGGCTTCGAGGGCAACTTTCTCAACATAATAGCCTCATTTCTCAGTGATCGCCAGCAGAGCACGACCGTCCTTGGCGTGAAGTCGAACCTTGCTACGGCTCCAGCACGGCTATCACAAGACGGCGCGCGAGCTCTCTCGATTTTTCTCGCACTATTCGTCTCTTTCTTATTAGAAAGCTCAGAAAGAGAGGTATAGTGCGAGAAAAATCGAGAGAGCTCGCGCGCCTCCTTATGATAGCCGTGCAGGTACAATACTATAAAACAACTTAAATAACATTCTTATACTATGTCTTGCTGGAGTATGAACCCATTGTACAGGCAAACACAACTAGCTTGTGATTTATGGCAATAAGTCCACCTTTTGTACTGTAAGTTCTTCTTTTGTGCAATAAACATTAAATAAACAAACGTTGTTATGATTTGCTAGGACGTACCCTCAAAATCATAAATCTCTCATCTTAGCGCCAATTTCTGCTGTATCCACAAATGTTGCGAGATGGCGCTTAGCGGAGGATCATCTACCTCATATTTCGAACAGCCCAGAAGACTGCAGCCTTCATAACACCACTACTAGCTCTGTGGGTCCGTGTACCCACCGTGTGAGCACACTGGTGTTGCTGGTGGTGAGTAAGGCCGCCAGCTCCCGGGGTGGCGCTGGTTGAGAGACAGAGACCTGCGTTTGTCTCTAGCTGTCGACAACAAATCCTCAAATCAAGTGTCCCACAAGTTTCGGTGTTTGCTTGACAACCCAGACGGTTTTTCAGGTTTTATAAATTCAAGACAATGTCTCAGACATGCTATGGCAACTTAGAACTTAATGCAAATCCAGATTTTTATTGAAAACAGTGCCACCTCAACGCTAGTTATAGGAAACTAGCGAACTAAAAAGACAGTGTTGTTACATATAAGTATTTTTGATGATGTAGGGAAATTGATACGCGTTCTGTAAGTGAATATGAGGAGAATAGTATCTTCTATAATGGCAACACAACATTGTGTCTGCGTCATAAACATAATGTACGGCCCGATAATCCGCGTCCACTGTATCTCTATCTCTTTTTAACTTATGCTAAAAAAGAGAGAGAAAGATAGATGGACGCGTATTATCGGGCCGTACATTAACCGGCACCGCCAATGTCTGCGTGACATAAGTCTATTCCCTTGTACGTGACATAATTAAATTAAAGTTATTTGATCGTGAATGAATATAATACGAGCAATACGTATATGAATACCCATATTTGTATACAATACACGTTCACAAAAACGAAAAAGGTCTAAATATCAGTTTCGTGACGGATTAATTATTACGCTGGACGGTTTTATACCAGGGGCCCTACCGCCAAATGGACCAACGAAAACGAAAACGAAAACGAAGTACGAACGAAAGAAGAAAATGGCGCTTACCGCCAAGTAGTTTCGGATCGTAGGCTTTCGTTTCGTTTCCATAGACAACTTGCGGATTTGCTATCGTGAATGGAAAGAACGATGAAGTGGTAAAGTGGTTTCACACGCAGCGATAAAAAACCGGTAAATGGATATTTAGCTAAAAATTAGCTTGAAATAGTGATAAACAATATTTATATCGTATCTAAAACGTGTAGCGGCATTAGAAAGTGCTGCTGAACTAGTTTTAATGCTAGATTTTAGGATTTTTCTTTAAAATTTAAAAATGTCAAATCAGCGACTGCGTCTTGGCGGGAATTCAAATAAAGCGCACCGCCTTACGTATTGTTGCTTTATATATTAAACATTTTCAAGATTTTATTTGTTTGTCTACCTGTTTTTTGTTCTTAACATTAGACCTGTTTGTTAATTACTTAATCATATTCAATCACGTGAACATTTAAAACAAAGATAAATGTGTGGTGTAAAGTGATCAATTGCTTCACGTGATGATGATTAACTTTGCCCTTTCCCCTTACGAGGTACATTTTCATGCAAGGAATAGGCAAATTTCTGCTTTCTGCTTTTTTTGCTAGTAGGTAGATCCATGCTTATTTAACCTTTGTAAAATAGTGCCATGTCAATTATTGGAATTTGGTATACGAGCAGAGCCCTGTATCCTTAAAGTATCCCAGTTATATTACATGTAACTGGGAAACTACTAAGATCAAGTTACTGTAGGGGCAATATTTTATTTATTTGCTGTCTTCGTCGTCAAGTGTGTCTCATTTTACCGTGCTGGCGATAGATGGGCGTGGGACCAAGAACGAAAAATAGAGTTAGGCATAGTAATTCAGTAAGGTGCGTTGTCTCCTACTGGTTCTAATATCTCTTCCATGAATAGATATGAATCATTTAGCAAAGTTTCATTTGTTTAAATTGTTCTCCGAGATAGTGTGTCCAGAATAAAATGCCTTTGCATGGACAAATGAAACTTTGGACAACGACTTACTTAGGGAAACAATTCTAAACACTAATATGGTCATATAGCATTGAGGGCACACTTTAAATTAAACAATTATTGTAAGCCTACAAATATCATTTATTTTTACAAAAATAAATAAATTACACTATATTTTAATTGTATAGTAATAGCTAGGTTAGGTATCAATAATTAAAATGTCTTGCAAACGGCATTGTAAGTCTATGGGTTTGCGTGCGTAGATTTTTACCAATTCAAGTTAAAGTACATTATGCGGTCGTTCCTTCTGTCCCAGCTCAGCAGAGGCATCTGTAATACTTAAAGGGAAGAAGTACAGAATAAGTGCAATGTGCATCCTGCACAACGTTACTTTTCTATATCAATACTAATATTATAAAGCAGAAAAGTCTGTGAGATTGTTGCTTTGCAAGTTTTTATGTAATGGGTAATCTCCGGAACCACTTATCCGATTTCAAAAATTCTTTCATCTGCGTGTAGAATCGACTTTCTGGATGAAGGCGAAGCCGCGCGGACAGCTAGTTATCTACAAAGAGGTAATATGTTGACTTTTATAAGTTTGTATACTTTCTATGTTATTGGTAAACACTGGAACGAACTATTCGATTTAAAAAAATCTTTTGTTGGTTCATAGAATGGACATTCAGGAAGGACAAGTCGTATATGTTTTTAAATGCCTAATTATTTACCTACGACTACGACGTCTAGTTCCCATAGCAAAGGTCAACCTGTGTAAGGTATTCCACTGTCCAAGATCTTTGTCCAATGTGCATTGCGTCTCACATTATTTTAAGCAAAATGTGAGACGCAAATTCACAGTGGATTTAGATTGTCTCTAACATATGAAAATGAAATTTGGACTAAGTTCAATGTCGTATTTAATAAAAAAATACATGGTTGTTTTTATAAAAATTCATATTGTATTTAACAAAGTTCAATGCAAGATTTTTTTAGTATAATGCGAGATAATTTACGACAGTTTTGTGTTGTACTTTATCTATCGTCGTCACATTTGAATTTCATCCATTTGCCCAAAATGTTTCACTAACATCGGTTTCGGCCATAGGGAATGTGTACTGTAGAAATTACATACAGTTTCGCTACGTCGTTTTTCTCGATTTACATACCATTATTTCAAGAGAATCAATCCAATGCCCATGAAACTAGCCAGATCGATGGACAGAAATATAGACGTTAAATTAACCGTAAGATAGTACAATTACAGTCTCGATTTTTGAAAGAATTGTACATTCGAAAATTTAAAATGTTCTCATACTTCAAAATACTATAAAAAAATAAGTATTGAAGTAAAATGTATTCCAGATATGATTTCACGTAATTTTGTTCATAGTTTAATAGAATTAGTACAGTTTTAAATCATAACATTGATAAAAATATTTAAAAAATGCATTAACGGAAAAATTTAATTTCTTCTCCCATACAAATTTCATCTGACTTGTGTAACGCACAGTATTGCAGTATTAAAAAAATCGTAACTTTTTTTTTATATAAATTTAAAAAGCTCTGGCCAAGAAATTAGCTTGTTGTATGTTCAACACCATGTAAAACATCAATGAAATTGTTTGTCAGGTCTCTAGAACAAATATTTTATATCAATATCTTGTATCAAATTTCAGGGAAAGGATTTCGTTCCTTTGTGTTACGTCAGCTGTGTAACGCTACATTTTGCGTTTTATTGCAGATAAGACTGCATGCGCATGTGTCGATAGCCATATTCGTTTTTATATTGTGGTACGAAGATTGAAAAAGTATATTTAAGAAACAATTTTGTGTTGTCTTAATTAGGTAATTTTTTGTTTTTTACTGCTGCTTTTACATAGTTGGATGGTGAAATAAATAGGTAATCGGCTAGGCATATTCGAATATTAAAATTCCTTACGGTATTTTTTTTATTTGCTTATCAACCCCAATTTTGCTTCGTTTGTGTGTGACGTTTTTGTGTCATTTGTGTGACGTTTTGGTGTTACACAATTTAATAAAAAATCCCATACAAATTACCATCCAATTGTTTACTTTGTGTAACATTTTTGTGAATATTCCTTTGCGTTACGTACATTTTTTTGCAATCCACCCTAAAACATGTTTTATATTCAAAACTTCGTCCAAATTGTATTCCGCATACGTTAAATAGCCTAAACTCTTTAATTATTAATGGATGTTATCATTATCACGTTAAAATAACTATTAATTTTGTTAGAAAATTAATTGTCTCTTCAGGAAGTTGATTCTATACGCAGGGAAAATATTATTTCATTCGGATGGTTGGTTCCTGAGAATACCCGTTACATACAAAATCAAAATATTTATTTTGCAAATAGGACAAAGGGCCTCTTTTACGAGTTTATTAATAGGTACATCTATTGTTCATTCTAAATTTATACATCATAAGAAAAAACAATTGTAAAAATAACAATTCCTGATTCTTAGAGATGTAAAAGGTCTCTGAGAATCAAAATTTATATAATAAAAAAATGATAACAGAGTGAAGTCTCTCATGTCAATTCCACTGAACACTGTAATGAAGTAGTAACTTTATTAGTGTTCAGTGAAATGACATGAGAGACTTCACTCTGTTCTCATTTGATTATATAAATTTATTATTTAAATTAGAAACTTATGTAACACTTTAAACTCTCGAGATTTGTACACATATTTAAATTATGAAGGTAAATAAATATCGCGTTAGACCCGTATAAAATAATCATTTAAATATAAATCTATGTATAGTTCATGTTTGCAAGGACGATAAGTAATGTCGTACTTGCAAACATGAACTATACATAAGCTTCTGTCAAAACTTATATTTATTGCCAACTGCTCTTTTCTGTACGCCGTCATCAAATACTCACTGAGACGATTCTAACGAGTCCAAACTCAACAGGGTTGCGGTCGGTTAAATACTGAATTTCCATGGCCACTTTCTCAGCTCGATGGTACCATAATATTGAATTGTCATCCAAACTATACTTATACCCAACATTTCAGCTCAATCGGTTTAACCCTTTTCCAGGCCGGCAATTGGAAAATGACATTAAGATATTATGTTTGACAAGCAATATGTGGTCGATATAACGCCTCTGACTGGAAAAGGGTTAAGGTTAACTGGTTCATAATTCAGTTCCAAGATTTGTCTACGTCCATGTAAAAAACTGTAAGCGTGATAAGGTAACAGACAGACAAGAGTTTCGCATTTATAATATTAGTATGGATGTCCATCTTGAAAGCCCATTCCTCCTAAGGCCCATGGTATGATGGTATTATTTAAATCATTTTCAATCGGAACAGAGTTGCATTTGTTTTGTTTTGTCTTTGTTTTGGAACAAAAGAAAATTTCAATAACATTTTGTTTTGTATGGTGGGCCTTAGGAGGTAGGCCTATACACAGGTGAAAGAATATTTGAAATCGGATTAGTGGTTTCGGAGATCACCTCCTACATAACAAAGTTACAATCTCTTTCCACTTTATAATACTAGATAGTACTAACGTAGTAATGGCAAATCTTATCGACCCGCTAAGTATGTTTCTAGACCACATCTGCTCGAATTGCCTGCGTTTCCTCTTCGGTTCCTGTGTGTGCATAATCCGGAACTGTTCATATAAGTACTGTACACAACCCTGAAATCACAAAAAAAGATCTTTAACAAGGCACTGAGGTTTTAATTAGAGCATACATAAAGTGGCACCTACAAAACGAGTGAGCAGAGAACATAAAATGTGACAGACACTAGGCTTTTATGGATATTTTCATAATTTTTAGTTAATTTGTTACCTAAAAACATGACACATTAATTTCCTAATTTAAACCCTAAGGCCCTTGTTTTTTCCTTCTGGGCTTTTATAAAACTAGTGCCTATGCTAAATCTTGGGATTAGGTGTCAAAGCGGACCCCGGGCTCCTTTAGGGCATAGCCATTTCTGCCAAGAAATGAATTTTTGGTACAAGCTTTTATTGCCGTCTGTATTTTTCTGTATAACGTCACCAACTACTCATTGAGACAAATCTAACGAGATCAAACTGAACGGGGTTAGGTCAGTTAAGCTTTGAATTTCCATGGCCACCTTCTGTCTCCATCATGAGATCAGTTCGATGGTACCATAATATTGAGTTGTCATCCAAACTATACTAATATCCGAAATTTCAGTTCAATCGGTTGAAGATATCTGCTTCAAAATTGAGGTCCAATTGCAAGTTAAATATAAGCTTGTAATGATATTCGGTATGATGATGACGATAAATAGTTCCCCAAGGCTTCCGTTTAGGTACCTACATATAATTTGTAGACTATGGTACACAAAATGGCACCTATGGATATTTGTATGACCAGGTATCCAAATTTCTATGACGCACAGACAGGCGGATAAATTCCGCCGCCAAATTTGCCTGTCTGTGGTATACTCGTACATTTTGTAGCTGCGGTTGGAATCAGCCCGACGGAATTCAGTCTGTATGTGGCTAGCCTAAAAGTTGCATTTATGATACCCATAAATTAAAAATATTAAAAAGAAGAGCTCCCGCGGATGTGCTGTGTTGAGTGAGGGGGCATGTATTTGTCTCTTATCTAGCCTTCAATGCTTGTGATTCTTCCATAGTCGCAAGGCTACAGTGGCTGGTTACCATCAGGAGGCCGCAGGGGCGGCTTAATATGAATGTAATTTAATGTAATTATGGATTTTTTATCTGATATAAATGATTATTATTAACCTATAGTATGGGCGCCGGGCATTTCACGGGGCGCCACTTCGCCGGGCGACTAGCGCCCCAGGCGGGGGTGAGGGCGCTAGGATAATGATTGCACCCGGGCGTTATATGGGCTAGAGACGTCTCTGGGAGGCCGTGTGCATGTTGGCCACCGCTGCAGTATAACAATGAAACGACAGTAAAACTTTAAGGTCTCTCACACACTGGCACGGCTGTCCGTGGCGGACAATAGTAAACTTGTCATTAGCTGTCAAATTTACTATGGACCGCCACCGCTGGCCGCGCCGGTGTGATGTAGGCCTAAAAGATACTATCTTAGTGTCAATACGATCAAACAAGCAAAGCGTTTATTCCAAGATTACTTAACCTGGTCAATTTTGAAGTTCAAACTCAGATTAAGTCCTTATTATACTTTGATCTTATCCCGCCTTATTGGCGTGGCGTTAGTATTATAGTGGACTATTGCTTTCAAGACCTATATTGTGTACATGTTTGAGTAACACATATACACAACGGTCCGCAAAATACTAATCTTTCATAGAATCCTGCCTTCTCGAGTGGCACTACCTACCGTTATTCATAGGGTAGCGTCAAGAGTGGGCGGGCAAGCCCCGTTGAACATCAGCATCGCGAGCGCGTAGTCGAGTTGAGGAACCCATATTGTTCGGGCAGCCGTCATCTGGTTTCGACTTCTTGATGTTAACACTGAAACAGATTTACAGTATTGAATTTCACGGTCACATAATATTCTCTTCTAATGTATATCTAGGCCAAATCTTGTGAATCAAATTTTACCAACTTCTCCTAGGTAGGTAGGTTCCTTTTTGCGCAGTGATCTGATCAACTATTCATTGACTTAAAATATTTGTTTTCAGACAGAGTCCGGAACAGGTGAACTGTGGCACTACATAATAGATTGTATAATTATACATATTATAATATGTACTGTACATCGTAAGCCACTGTAGTCGAGTGGTAAGGCAAGCGACTTCCAATCTGGAGGTCGCGGGTTCAAAGCCTGGCCCATACAACTGGGTTTAAAAAAAAAACTTATGTAAAAATCTTATCTTGTTATCTTATGTTGCGGACATATTTAAGAGCTATGGTATGGGACATATTTTTGGATAAGTTGTATGCACCCATATTCTTACATTTGATTACGAAATATCATTTAATAATTCTAAAAACGATTCTAAAACGATCCTCACAGTTCTCGCGCATGGTACACACCGCAGCTTACGTTTTACGTTTCATTTACAATACGCGCAATAAAAACAATAATTTAAGCGCACGGAGTGTATCAGTGTCGAGGAGCTGCGGGCATCTACAATGTTATTAACCAGGCTGTCTAAACTGGAATCATTTCCAGATGAGTACAAGCTATTGGTTAACAAACAAAAACTTAAACCTAAACATAATTTAAGTAAATTCAATTTATTTAAGGATGACGATCGCGTCATGCGAGTCGGCGGTCGCATCGGTTACTCAGAGCACTTTTTTTACGACAAAAAACACCCGATTTTCATAACCAGCAAACATCATTTCACTGTTTTATTATTCAATCACACACATAAAAAAAACTTCTACAAGCTGCACCTCAAGCACTGCTCTTTGAAGTACAAGATGCTTGGTGGACGCAAGGTGGTAGGAATCTCGCGCGAAAGATTAACAGTGGTCTGCAGCAGCCGCTCTTTCTCCTCCAGCCGCCGCGCCACTGCGCCCATCGAGTCGATCTGCTGGTCCCGCGTTACCACCTGCAGGTCACACTCAAACTTCTTTATTCTTCAATACGGATGTACACTCAAAATTTATTATTACTTCAAACGAAAAAAAAAGGCAAAAAAATATGCCTAATGACGAAAATCCCATTCAAATATCTCTAAAATTTACGAAGCTACGACAGTTTTAATGTTGCTTGTTAGAGGGAGAACACGCTGATGGATCGTGACTTCACGACCATCGAGCGTCATAGTAAATGACAATCGTTTCATATGTAGGTGCGTTTTGCGGAAAAGGGACAGAATATATCCCCTCTTAAAACTTTGGACACTTATAACTTTGTGATTATTTAACCTCTTGCGTTGATTTTTTCTCCCTTTGACTACATTTTGTAATCCTTTTTCGAGAAAATACATCATTATTGATTATTTTATTTAGTGTCTACAGCCCTATTTGTTTCTTACAAATAAACTTCCTAGCGTAAAAAAGTCATCAGCACTGCAAACATCAACACGTACACTAGTTTTATTGACGCTTGGTGCGAACGATAACCGTCAAAACTTAGTAATTATTTTGACATTCAAAATGGAGAATGTACTTGTTAAACGCAATGTAGTCGATCCACCTATGTATCCAATCCGGTATGTTAGATCAACAAGGGAAATTAGACGTCACGATGTCACGATAACACTAACATTATCGAACTTAAATCAAGCGCAAACTTCAATTTAGCTGGTAACAGAAACGTCATATCGAGGGACTCGTTGAGCGACTCTCATTATGTAGTCGACTTTACTACAACACCCAACTGTATAGTTGACGAAATGTAATTTGCATCGGTCCCTTGAACAACTTGTATGGGGAATCGGTGCATATGGTGTTTCGTCGAGCATATCACAACTGTTACACTCGCCTTCTCCTGCAGCAGTTGTTTCTCCTCGCGCAGCAGTTTGTGCAGCGAGTTGGCCTTGATCCGCTCCGACATGAGTTTAAAGTTGGCGTCGTCCTTTTCTCTCAGCTGCTGGATTAGACGCGAGTTCTGCTCCTGCATGTCTTCGAACGCTTGCCCGGTTACTTCCATCTCGTTGAGTAACGCTTCTTCTTCCTGAAAGAGTATGATCATAGACTTTTCTCAAAAATGTTTGGCAAAGTTGACTTTATTAGTAAAAAATCAGGACGTGAAGTGCATAGTTTATGGTAAGTCAAAAATTAAAAACTTCTCGCTTTTGCTCAACAACAATGTTACATACAAATTCCCATTTTTGTCGAGGAACAAACTTTAAAAAAAGTTAGAACGGCCATATAAAAAAAGGAAGGAAGGAGATGAGAGAGATGGAGATTATTCATTTATTACATACACACAAACAACTTACAAACTCACAAACTGTTCCTCTTTATTGAACGAGCGAACGAAGCGAACGAAGTTCTCAGTTTCAGCTTGGGCAAAAATTCTTTCGTATGTCCATCGTCTGGCCGGCTATTCTCCTCTACAGGTCGCATTTCTCAACCAATTCTCGTGAAATTTTGTAAGCGGGTTTCAATAATTATATAATAGATTATTTGTCGATTCAGTTTTTCAACATAAAAAAATAAAAATAAAAACTTCAGGTACAGCTCACAGAGCCACTAGTAATATTCGTATAGTATGTATGTATTTAAGTATTTGTATCTACTAAATATATCGTCATCTAGTACTCATACCCATAACACAAGACATATCGAGCTTACTGTGGGCCAGTTCGATTTGTGTAAGATTATGTCCAAATATGTATTTATTTAACATAGGTAACAGATATCACAAAGACAAACAAATAATCTCGGAGTCGCGACCCGGTGCAGACTCCGCCCACGTTCAAGAGTATATCATCCTTAAGTCGTTCAGAATGGCCAACATATTTATAAGTACCTAAAATACCATATTTTGTACTTCATTCATCAATAGTTAATCTCAATAGTTACCATTGCGTCTCCGTCTTCCGCTGCCTCGGCGCAGCGCCAGTGTCGCCCCCTGCTCCGGTCGCAGATCGCCGGTGGCTGGATTTTTATGCCGGTACCTGTAATACAGTAATTTACTCATATTGACCGATGGTATATATATTATGTTCGAAGATATATTTTAGAAGAAAGATAAGTTTCTGTCAAAAGTTTCATTTTTGGTAGAATCTTTTATTGCCAACTGTACTTTTCTGAATACCGTTATCAACTACTCATGAGGTGATTCTAACGAGCTGAAACTCAATAGTTACGTCGGTTAAGTACTGAATTCCCATGGCCTCCTTCTGTCTCCATCATCAGATCAGCTCGATGGTACCATAATATTGAACTGTCATCAAAACTCTAAAAATTCCTTTACCCAAAATTTCAGGACAATCGGTCAACGGGAAGTGGGTCAAATTTAACTTGCAAGATTTGTCCCTCACTAACAAACGAACAGGTCAAGCTTGTAAAAAGGAAAGCCATAGTTGTCTCATAATTTTAGTCTAAGTAATAATTTAAGTCTAGTAAAAACGGACTCGAACGGATATTTGAACTATACACCCTTAGCTGCAGTAGTAAGTACGTCGCGTCATAGTAAAGTATTTTTTTAATAATTCAATGGTGACAAACAAGCTTAGGTTCGGCCTGCCTGATGATAAATAAACACCCTAGCCTACGGATGCTTGTGATTCCAAAGTAGTCCTAAGTGCGTTGCCTACCCTTTATTGATTAGAGGATTCGCTGTGTTGACAACTAGAAACAATTGGTGGCCCCTCGTTCTCCTAACAGCGAATCCTCGGGAGTTCCAATGACGGAATACAATACTACAGAGCAAGAAGTGGATATTTGTAAGTCTACATAGTGTCATATTTGGAGTAGCCTAGGAGCCGTAGCATGGTTGGCCTTGTCACGCGATAGGTGATAGGATAGAGCGTGCGTCACTGGCTGACACCGTTCGATAGAACGAGACGACGCTCTTATCTTGTCACTTGTCGCGTGATAAGGCCAACCATGCTACGGCTCCTGAATCTTAAAGAAGACCGCGTAGTAACTGCACGTGAAACTTTTCAATGGGCAACCCGGAACAAAAAAGTTATGAAAGAGTTTAGAGTATATAACTATAGGCTTGTCTAAAAAGAAATTTTTGTCAAGCTGGTGGGAATCGGCTTATATGGGCGCTCCGCCACTGGCGGACACTACTACTCTCTCTCGGAGCTAGGGTCTCATGAGCTTCCGAGGAAATATCAACTCAGCGTACCCTCATAACATAAAGAGTCGGTCAGGCACGTGTGACTTTGTGACACTGACGTCCTCTTACATCAGGAGGGCCCTAGATTTGTTGTTAGGTAATACATATTTTATTAACACCTTATGCCGTTTACATCGACAAGAGAAATGAAAGTAAGTCCTAGACCTAGGAAGTCCAGACGCCATATCAGCCGTCCGATACATTTATACACAGCACAGAAAATATTATAAATCAGTATCACCCATATATTTAGTCTCAAAAAAAAAAAATTCGTTTACTACCACTACAAATAATTACCATCGTCAAATTACGGATCCGCTCCTGCGCCTTACTCTTCTCAGCAGCCTCCATGGTGCTGGGTGGTTCCTCCTGCACCGCACCTAGCGCTACTAAAGCTGTGGCGGGGATGACGGACGCGGGATGGATATGTATCCCGAGTTCAGGCTCGCCTAATTTGTCGTCCGACTGCCTCACCCCCACTTCAGTCTGGTTCTGAATTTCTTGTATGCCCTGTAAGTATAAGTAGGTACATTTTTTTTGAGATGTCGGGCTTATTCGTGACGTGGTGACCATGTGACCTATTTAGTCAACAGCTGCGATATTGATATCTTGGAGGTCTTCTATAAAGCCATGAAGGGACAAGAGAATAAATAAAACTAAATTTAACTATTACAAAAAAAATCAGCATGCCTATATTATTTGCGTTGTATTCACATGATTTTTATACGATTATATATGGATCCATAATTTATATATTGAAACTGTTAAGGAAGAAAAAAATACATAATTAACAACGAGTTGAAAAACCCCCGACATTTTCATTTCAAAGTTCAATATCTCAAAACCAACTGAACCGATTTTGTTGAAACGTAGCTAAGAACCATCTCGATCACGTCAAATTTCACACAGTAAAAGACCGCATTAAAATCGGTAACCGATATAGCCCTCCGAATGGCTAAACTTAAGTGGCAGTGGGCGGGGCACATTAAATAAATAAATACTAGGGGACATTTTTACACAAATCGAACTAGACCTATAGTAAGCTAGCTCAATAAGGCTTGTGTTATAGGTACTAGACGACGATAATAATAATAAGCTTGAGAACCCTTAATATTCACTCTCTCACATATATCCTTCTACAAAAAGCAGTGATCATGAACACATGTCGATTAGTGCGTAAATTTCTAGCTATAGAACAGTAGGATCTACCATTCCGTACTCGTTTGGCCAAAAGCCCGCGATTATGGAATTAAAGCTTCCTCCACTTGGAGAGAAAAAAAAACATGAAAAGCATAAATAATAATAATAATAATTTATTCATAAAACATAATGTACATAGTTACTAAAGACTAGGAGTTTATTATTAGAGGCAAATAACACGTGCCTGAGCTAGGATACCCTGTGTTTCAGGCAAAAAAGGACTAACAATTGAATATGTTATTCACATGCAAAAAATAATAATACAATATCATTCTTATTGAATATAGTACAAATAATTAGGAGTTTATAACCTATGCGGTATAAAAGATATAACAAAAAATTTATTAGATCGACAAATAACTTCTCTGTATCGTCATAAGATATATTTAGTAGGGCTTCTCGTAGCGTTGATTTACATTTCATGTAGTTTAGGAATATAGATCTAGCCGAGCATTAAGTCTATCGTAAAGAAGTGGACCTAGACGATATATACATAATAGATATAAATACTTAAATACATAGAAAACATCCAAGACTCAGAAACAAATATTCATGCTCATCACACAAATATTTGGTAAGAATATATTATTCTTACCGGGATTCGAACCCTGAAACCTGAAGGGACCCCTTCAGCTTCGTAGGCAGCGTCACTACCCACTAGGCTAACCGGCCGTACATTGCACGTAGAACCGATGGCCGTTGGGGCGGAAAGGTTCTCTAGTGGCGACCACGTACCGGAAGGCGCAGCGTGGGTAGGCCCCCCACAAGGCGGACTGATGACCTGGTAAAGGTCGCTGGAGTCCGCTGGATGCGGGTGGCAGGACCGGTCATTGTGGCGCTCTTTGGGGGAGGCCTATGTCCAGCAGTGGACGTCTTTCGGCTGATATGATGATGATGATGATGAAAATCGGTCTATTCGTTTAGGAGCTACGATGCCACAGACAGACATACATATACACAGACACACAGACACGTAAAAAATATAATATAATATCTGTCTTTTTGTGTCAGGGGTTAAAAATTAACTAAAAAAAACCGCATTAAAATCGGTCCATTCGTTTAGGAGCTACGATGCCACAGACAGACACACAGACACACATATACACAGACATACAGACACACAGACACGTCAAACTTATAACACCCCTCTTTTTGCGTCAAGGGTTAAAAATTAACTAAGAACTGTTGCCTGCTTGCTATATTTAATACAAGTTAAGTACTTATATTCTCTATTGGAGTGTATTTTATTTTATTAGGAATTATAAATGGAAGTAAGGACAAGTTATGAAATATAACAGCAAACAGATAAAAGGCAAATAATTAGCAAAACAAGATAATAAATTATTCCAAATATGAAATGGCCCGGTGATAGCGGCTACCTACAGCTTTCTTCCATGTTGGGTAGCCTGTGCCCAGCAGTGGTTGTGTAAGACTAATGATGACGATGACGTCAAAAGTGTTTGCTAGATCATTCTAGACGACCAGTTTAACCTAGTAGGTGGTGACACTAGTGACTGCCTATGACACTAATGGTCCGGGCTTCAAATTCCAGCAAATGCAAATATGGATAGATTTTGATGGAAGAATATTTGCTGTGTATTTGATTATTTATATTTATGTACATTAAAAGTATTGTTTTCCAGTGCCCATGAAATACAAGCCTTATTGAGCTTATCATGATTTGTATACATATGATAATCCGCTAATAATTATTATTCTTGATCATGGAACACATGGTATACAAAACAGCACAACAGTAATATATTGGCATAAGGCATGCAACATTGAATCTATAATACAAATAATATATATCAGCATATTAATTCATTGCATCTTCATTTATTTAGTAGTGGTAGTTAGTAGTGGGATCTTAGAATTATAGGTTGGATTGGAAGTAGGTACTGACTTGGTAAGTAGGTACCAAAGATTATTGTAAAACTAATATCCAGACTGATTCACCATTACTAGGATTCAATAGAAGAACAAGACCACTTCTTAAACTATAGTATCATGTCTCATTAAAAATCACAACAAACTATTTTCTATTCAGTTCCATGTGATATGCTTTATTAAAATAAATGTCAAGTAGATGGTTTTTGATGAGCAAACACGTGATGAAATTTGTTTATTTAGAAATCCCGAGAATTTTATTTATAAAATTAAATTGAGTATGCTTCCAATCTTCCATAAAACTGGCTAACAATACCGCAGTCAAAGTGTAATATATGAGAATTTATGGAACGGAAATTGCCGTGTGTTGTGGGCCATGGTTATATTCTCTTTGTTGTGGGCGATAAAATAGGCTATCTGTCACTGCAATATCACATTTTTTCAATTGCTCTGAAAATAACATCCATGTGCTCTATCTAGAGCTTTTGGGAATATGTACAGGCGTGAGTTTATGTATGTAAAGAACATCAGATACAAAGCTTAGGATGAAAAGTGAAAGATTTACAAGAATACTTCATGGGATAGGAAAATAAGAAACTCAAATCATTAGGTACCTTTCAGTGACTCGATAGAAGGAGTCAATCCTTCAGCAATTTTGATCGGAAGAAGCACAGTTATTTCATCAGCTTTGCTTGAAACTGAGAAAATGATCTGCTCATTTAGGTTGGCTATGCGTACGAGTAAGTGTACTTTCTTAATAATTCATTTCTTGAAGACTTAATTTTGATCCTCGCGGTTAACATGTTATTATTATTCACTTTAGTGCGCACAATATATTTATAAAATAAACTAAAAGCACTTCCAAAAACAACTTGAATCTTGCTGTTCAATCTTTGCAATGCTAATCCACAGATTAGAGATTACTATCACACCAAATCATACAAGAGCAAGATGGAATGATGGATGAGAAAAAGAGAAGGCGATATAAAAATTGCGAAACGAAGGCAAAACGACAACTATTTTGGTATCGTATGATTTTGACGTTTCTCACGAAAATCGTCCTGTCAAAATAAACGAAAATCGGACTTCCCGGTAAGCTTTTGGTACATTTTTTCACAATATCATTCACTCTTTCGTATTCGTTCTTCGATGACGGATATTCGATGTTTGACAGATTTTGGCGGTTAGGAATGATCAAATCCGAATAAGAAACTTCGGATTTACCACTTCCCGGTAGGGGCCCTGGTCGGGGCAGATATTTTGTATGATGAATAATAACTATCTGAAACTGAATAATTATAATAATAATGTTAAGAATGTATCGAAAAAGACCATATATAGAAATAAGAATTATGATAGCAATTGTACTTAATAATTAATAGGTAAGCAAGACTTTGATAGGTAGGTACTGCTGAACCAAATTAATTTAATAGAAATATCAATGTAATAAATGGCTACAGTGTAAAATTTTACAATTGTAGATTATAATAACATTAGGTTAACTTAACTAAATCTGTATATTCCTCACTTTTATGTTTCATTTCACAAACAGTTATAACAAACATTGAAAATACTGATTTAAAAAATACGACCGAATTCAGGAGTTCCTTCTTTTTTTTAAAAGTTTTTGACATCTAGGGAGTAGATGGCGCCTGTACGCAAGCATATAATGCCTTCTCAATTTGGCCGAGTTGCCTGTCTATCTCAGTATGTATATTGTAGTCTTTGGTCTCAGAGCTCACTGGTTATAGAAGTAGAAAATTCTATATTTTGAATAAAGAAAAGTAAAAATATATATTTTTTATTTTACCAATCACCAATTGTATACCCCCATTTTCAGGGAATGTGTATGCGCTGGCAACACTATTGGTGCGTTTGTGTGCGTGTTGGCGCGTGTAAATACAAGTTGATCACAACTACATGAATCCATTTTATGTTTTATGCCTCACCACAGAATAGTATAATCATGAACCTAGGATACTATGGACAGGCTATACGTGATGCCACAATGAGGGACGGCAACAAAGTAGATGATACCCGTGGGGTGGCCATGTAACTAAAAATTACCCCATCACGTCCATATGTTTATTTTAAATAATGCGCTTTTATTGTAAGTGGTTTTTACTGAAGCTTTACACATTCATTGCCTAGCAGGCGCTGTTCGCAGGCACTAGTAATATTCAGTTTAATAACATGAAATATAATTCTAGTAACAGAACATGTAGGTAATTAATAGTCCTTGTGCAAGCGGCTTATCTGTGTTTCTTATCAGCACCACAAACTGTATAGAGTGATCAGCACAGTTATCACAGGACGGCCCGCGAGCTGTGTTGCGGCAAGGTAGACTGTCCGTATCTTACCTTTCTAAGCGTTCTTACTAGAAAGAGACGGACAGTCTACCTCGCCGCGACACAGCTCGCGGGTCATTCTGATCTACTTAATTAATTATTATAAAGCCTGAATCACACTGGCGCAGCCTACGGTGGCGGTCCATCGTAAACTTGACAGATAGTGTCAAATTTACTATTGACCGCCACCGCAGGCCGCGCCTGTCTGTGAGAGGCTTTATTTAAGTCTCTCACAGACTGGCGCGGCCTGGCCGCGGCGGTCAGTGGTAAACTTGTCATTAGGCTTAAGGCAGATAAAATAATGATATTAGGGACCGAAATGAGACACAACCATATTAAAAATAATTTATTTACATAAGGTTATCTCTATTTAAGTTAGGTAGGGGTCGCTTACTGGCCTTTAAATAATATTAATTTTGTATACATATTTCTCAATCCAAATACTCCGCGTACGCACATCCTCAGTTAGTGGAAACCTAGAAAATAAAACATATTATTTTACATTCAATTTTCAAAGGATAAGGCTTATAGAAAATTATGAATCATTCTATACCGTCGATCATCTATAATAATCTATATATATCTGTCTGACTAGCTGTCCACGCGTCTCCACCCGCGTATTAGAAAGAACCCGAGCGGAGGCGCAGATGCAGGATTTTTTGTTATGGGATGAATAGTTCCGGAGATTACTCGCTACATAAAAGCTTTGCCTCTTTTTTATGAGTATAGAGTAAATATAAGTATATAAAAATAGATCCCTCCCATTTTATACGAATGTTATGTAATAACAAGTACGAGAATTTTGTTAAAGTATAAATTACCCGAGAAATGGGGTATTTTTA
Organism: Epinotia nisella; assembly: GCA_932294315.1. Classification (NCBI taxonomy): domain Eukaryota; kingdom Metazoa; phylum Arthropoda; class Insecta; order Lepidoptera; family Tortricidae; genus Epinotia; species Epinotia nisella. Next base: position 7,821,742 of record OW028698.1, on the reverse strand, counting down.
AGTTGTATTGGCTGATATCCCTAAAATGATTGTAAAGAAGCTAAATCGAGAAGACATTCTTATACCTGTCGCAGCTTACCATAAACAACCTACGTAATTTGGGCGGATAATTTGTCAACGAATATTTTCTTGAACAATGTAAACAATGATGTTATTTCTATTATAATCATCTAATTTAACAAGATTTTGAGCGTAATATAATTTTACGATGCCATTTTTACGTATTGCGTATAAATAAAAGTGAAAAATGTTCCACTTACGTGTGAAAGGTTATATTTTCATCAGAGTGTTCCGACCGGCTTTTACAGCCGAGAACACAGCAATAGACCATTTTTTTGGCACAGTCGGAACACAGGCACCTTATTGTGAGTAAAATAACTTTAATCGCGTCGATTTAAGTCACATTAGCATTAAATAATTTAGTTTATTCTAGCTAGTATGCAGCTACACGCGCGCTTTGTTGGGCACAACCGTTGTGCCCAACAGAAAAAAAGTGGAACTATGACAAGGACAACGAATGATATATCTCTTTCTGTCACACTTATTGCGTTTCGTATAGCACCGTCGCGCTCACTCGTGGTATTATTATTACCATAGCCTGTCCATAGTATCCTAGGTTCATGAGTATAATAGTATTACATACAGAACGGACACGAACCGCCCCCCACCGAAGTCGGCTACCTCACCGCTGTGCGCCACTTGCCGGGCGCGCTGCCGGGTAAGCCCAGTGCGACGCTCACCGCTCTGCGGTGTGCACGTTCGTAATATCGCGATGGGTAAATATTGCGCACTGTTTGGCTGTCTGTCCACGCACAAAGACGTGGGTAGGAGTTTTTTCCAGTTCCCATCCGATGCAAATAGGTAAGTAAAATTTTCAAAGTATTATTATACTTTGAAAATTACGACCCGATGATGATGAATAGGTTCCGTACTAAACTTTACTTGCTCAAATTATTTTTTATTCTTTGAATTTCTGGTATTATTCAATTAAATAAAAAGCTGTAGGTACTTGAAGTAAAAATTAGAAACAAATAGAGCACATGGTAATCTACCTAATACCACTATTAGATTGAGCTGAACGAGTAAGGTTTAAATTGGATTTCAATTTCTGTGATTATTAATTTAATTTAAAATATGTACTTAAAAGAAACAAGTAGAACACATCCTAATCTACCTAAAACCACTTACAGATTTAGTATTAAATAATTTGTTAATACAGTATACGAAGTAATATATGTCAATTCATATTGGTGTATAATATTCAGCCGTGTGCACAGTTGTTTTTAATGACGCCGTCTAGCGACTTGAACGTCTACAGCGAATGTGCCAACCCTATGCCATTCACGCACACATTGACGTGCGCACCGACAAGGCGCGCGCACATATTTACCGGAACTGACTCATTTGTTCCTCGTGTCCACCCTGTGGCCTCACGCTTGGCGCGTCGGCCGTATGAAACTATCCTTCTATGCGTTATAATTCTATGGACGAGCAGAATCTAATCTTGGATTTTAAAGCCTTTGGGTTACAGGCACACGTTATGTACAGTATACCTAGGTATATCGATGATCATATCAGCCGAAAGACGTCCACTGCTGGACATAGGCCTCCCCTAGTGAGTGCCAAATTGACCGGTTGATAACTTGTAAAAAAATAATTTTCCTTGCACTAAATCTCGAGCGAGTGAGAGAGCGAGATACATCGTGCGAGTGAGAAAGCGGAGACAATGACGTATGAAGACCTGTCAGATAACATGGTTCTATCCCTTTCTTACTCGATGTTGAGTACGAAAGTGAGAAGAGATCGGATATATTATAGAAAACGTTCAATTTATTAGGGCCTATCTGCCTTTTTCTGTAATCTGTGGTCGCATCACACTTGGGGTTGCGTGTTCGCGTTGCATCGTTGCCTCTCTTTCATTTGCCGTAGGAAAGAAAAAGATGCAACATGAATATTTCAAGATCAATTGGTGTGAATTGTCCCGCTATATTTATTTATTTTATTTATTTGGGCAAATACTGCCAAGTGTGGTGCCACCATCAGAAAGTTGGAGTGACAAATTGTTATGTGTATACAACGCAAGTATCGGAACGCAATATACCTGTCAAAATCAAAGTCAAGTTTGTGACCATTTTGTGCCACTCTGGAATCTGTTTGCAACATTCGGCAAATAAATGAGAAATTGATGAGACGCTTTGCTATTACTGTTTGCTCCTTTTTAATCATTTATGATGGAGGAGGCAGTGCTAAGTTCAGAAGGTGTGAGTGTGAAGGATGAGCCTTCATTGGAGGATGTGTGTGTAGAAGACGAGGCCTCGTACTCGAGAGTTTGTGTAAAAAAAGACGAGCCATCGTGCTTGAATGTTTACGTAAAAGACGAGCCCTCGTGTTTGAATGTTTACGTAAAAGACGAGCCATCGTGCTCGAATGTTTACGTGAAAGACGAGCCCTCGTGCTTTAATGTTTACGTAAAAGACGAGCCATCGTGCTCGAATGTTTACGTAAAAGACGAGCCCTCGAGCTTTAATGTTTACGTAAAAGACGAGCCATCGTGCTCGAATGTTTACGTAAAAGACGAGCCCTCGAGCTTTAATGTTTACGTAAAAGACGAGCCATCGTGCTCGAATGTTTACGTAAAAGACGAACCATCGAGTTTGAATGTTAGTGTAAAAGACGAGCCCTCGTCGTCGGAGGACGAGAACGCGCGCGGCGTCAGCGAGGCGGCGGCGGCGGCGCGGCTGTACGCCGACCACGTCGTGAAGGACGAGCAAGTGCTCGGCCCCGAGCTAGTGCAGCCGCCCCGTGTCCTCCGCGCAACGCCAGGTATGTTTTGACATGACATGTATGAGTAAATTACGAAAGTCAGTCACTTTCATATTTACGGTTTCAATTGAAACTTTTTTATTTGCTGGTTTAAATTGTGTGATTTATTTTATAATATTAGATTAGGTAGGAGAATAATCATCTTTATTTATTTTTCATCTGAACCATAAGCTTTTTTATTACTATATAAATGGGTATAAAACCATTGTAAAATAATAAACTGTTACTGTTGGGAAGTTGGTCTACAAGGAAAGTCTGTCTACACATTATAACTTTTGGATTTGAATCAATGCCTGATTAAACCAATCAGATCACACACAAGCTCATTACTCCCAAGGGCCTACAAACTTGCCATAACTCCCGCGGGAACAATTTAGGCCATTGTCCTTCTGTATACAGGCACGCAATAACACCATTTACGAGCAAGTGTGATGAAAAAATACATTACATAACGGTGTAAGGATAAACTTTCCTGATTTGGGCCTTTTCTTAAGCCACATCCGATTATGCTGCACCTGGGTATGGTCACCACATTCCACTAATCGTGCTCTTTGGGCCTTGTGCAGTTTATAATTTTCAATTAATAGTTATTATTTTAGTTTGGTACAGGGATCGGATACCGGTATTTTCTCCATACAAATTAAACCGGTATTATTTCGTTCTTTGGTTATTATATCATTTATGATCGGGCAGTCTAATAATACGAATATGTTACCTAAATATACGATAGAGTCCTACATTAAGAGCCTAAAATAATTCAAAATATTTGACTACTTCGGGGATTTTTGAAAAAACCGGTTCCGATCCTTGGTTTGGTATGTTTACATCAGTCATTGACATATATGATGAACCCAACCCACTAAACCGATGGGAACTGACATATCATGTACAACAATAATGGTGATTTTGGGTCACATTTGATGATGAACTTTCGGTTCTGACTGTTATATTACCATCGCTTTTTTGGTAGCCAAATGGTGCTTGGTTAAAATGAGTCAGTGTTATTTTTGAGAATGTTGTCTAAATAAATGATATATGAAAAATACACCCTGTCCATAGATTTTCCTATGGTTTGAATATGTAACCCGCTTTAACATCCTACTGATAAAGCAGGTTGTCATTCTAGTTCCAACACATTCAAAAATTTAGTTTGACTTTGGAACCGTATAATTGAAAAATATGAAAGTATAGTTGTGGACATAGTGCTTTTTAAATCATTTCAACAGAGTCGCACACTGAGGCGCCTTTGAGCACAGTCAAATGCCCGTGGCTGCTCAAATTCGTACTCACCTGCCATATTTTTGTCAAAAATATAATTATTGGTACAAACTTTTATTACCGTTTACTGTACTGCTTAACTCAGTCAACAACTACTCATTAAGAAGATTCTAAAGAGCTCAAACAATGAGTTCATCTGCTCTAGTTTAGGAGTTGTTATGGCCACCTATAGTGTTCCTTGTGCCGTGATGCTAAAGTGTTTTGTGAACCGACTCAGTGGGTCCTAAGATACAGGCTATCATCATATCATATATATCAATTATCAGGATGTCTCATTTAAATCGGTCAGTATGGGAAAGTCTGAAACTATAAGACAAACGAAGATCTGTTCTTAGGAACCATGTCATCGATTTTAATAAGAAGAAAAACTGCATTCATACATTTAAAGAAAAACCTGTACTCAGCTCGGGAATCGAACCCGGATGTTTTGAAAAAAATAAACTTACACTATTTCTATTTAGATATCGATTGTGTAGGTCTTAAGCAGTAAATAGCTCTATGAAACATGATGTCTAAAATGAATAAAATGCATTGTTGTCATATACTTTAATTTATTTTAGTAGGTGTTCGCAGTGACCACCGTTTTTTTCAATACACTATTCAACACGTTTAGGTACCGATCTCAGATCATAAAAAGGAATAGATATGAAACGGGGGCATGGCGCGTGTCGCCGCGAAATAGCCAAATGGCCATGTCACTGCCCGCCGCAGGTTAGTCGCAATTTACCGTGAACCTGGAATGTTCTCCCACATTTACTCAAAATGCCGAATTGTAGCGTGGTTACATGTAAAAATAGGAGTGAAACTAAAAACTACAATAATAGTGGAGTCACGTACCACATGTAAGTATTAGTATTTTCACTTATAAGTCAGTAAAAACAAATATTTTTACAAATAAACGCAACGTAAAAGCATATTTTCGTTCTGTGCGTTGTACATTGAACGTTCAATACAATATGCAACCTGTACAGCGCTAAACTACGGCGCAATGTATTAAGCCGCTCTCGATATGGACGCTGCTTGAATTTTGTAGTGGTACGGCCGCTGCTTGGTGTCGCGAACTAGAGCGGTTCCAAAATGTAGTTACAGTTTACGCGTAATCGATAAATTAGAAGTACAATATCATACTAGTGATTTTATTTCGACTACTTTCGCTGTTTTATTTTATTTCATTGCTTGTTTTGGTTGGGTGCCTATCTTAAAAGTAACTAATAAGATTAAAAGGTACAATTTTTTTAAGGTTCCTACTAATAAGATTTTCACTAAGTCGCAGTATGAACGGTAAATACACATATTAAAATTTCGCTCGCTTGAAACCTACGTGTCCAATATATGGAAACACATCTTCGCACATATCTGGTGGATACTCGCCCTTAGCCTTAAATCTCGTAATATGATATGAGTAATGGATATATTATTCCGCGCCAAAATGCGAGTGGGATAGGCCTGGTACAGGTCAAAAATATCGATGCGACCAGTTTTAAATTTATATGAACACGTGCTTATAAAAAGCCGTTTATGTTACTCTGTAGGTTGGTATTCGTCGATATTTTTTACCTTTGCGATTTATGGTAAGTTACCCGTGTTATTTAAACTCCTAGCTAGAAGTTTAAATACCACCACCAACTTACCATTTTGTTACCCATCAATATATTAATATAATAATTTAAATATCAATGTCGATAAAACATAATTTTAACGTTGGTCGCCCCCCTAGTGTGGTGCGTTTAAGCCAATCACAGCTCTTGTTTGGATGTTGCCGTAGATTCACTGCCAACGCCCGAGTCTTTGTTTTTAGGGTTCCGTAGCCAAAATGGCAAAAACGGAACCCTTATAGTTTCGTCATGTCCGTCTGTCCGTATGTCACAGGCATTTTACTCGAAAACTATAAGGTGTATTTGAATAAAATTTTGAGGATAGGTGTATTTTGCTAGCCGCTACATAGTTTTGTAATTAAAATGACAAAAAAAAAATTTTTTAGGGGTGCACTCCATACATAAAACTAAAAGTCAATTTTTTTTTTCATTGTGACCCCCCGTGTGGCACATCAATCGATAGACCTTTCAAAATAAATATAAGGTTTTTTAGCATTTTTTTTTGATTAAGTGAATAGGGTCGCAGATAATCGCCCCGAAAGTGACTAAAATTCTGTCCCCCCCCCTCTAATTTTTGAACGGTGTATTTTAAAAATATGGAAAAATTCATGGACATAGGGCTTATTAATTTCATTCACCGAAAATTGTTTTGGACAAGATCGGTTCAAAGGTTTTCGAGATATTACTGAAAAACTGCCTTCTTCAAAGAAAAGGACGTAAGTGCCGTAAAATTTCTGTGACGGTACGACCTTTTTAATAGGCATGGAACCCTTCGTTTTGCGTGGTCCGCCACGCACTTGGCCGGTTTTTTTACACTGTTCAATGTGTGTGTGCGGGCGCCGCGGTGGGAGAAAACTGGGGACATCGGTTTTGGTTGAAATGAAGCAGTACGGCACTTCTCCCTTGTTTTATGTTCTGAGGTACCTACCGATCTTACAATTGCAATTTGTATCTTCATGTGGTGAATTTGTGTTAAAATTGACTCTATGGCTGCTTTTAGGTCGTCAATGGTGTCATAGCTTGTTTTGTACACTTCATCCATAACGTAACCCCACAAGAAATAGTCAAGAGGCGTTAAATCGGGCGACCTTGCGGGCCATTTGACAGGGCCGTTCGTACCGATCTACTTTTGGGAAAAGTTCTCATTTAAAAAGTCTCTAGCTATGCGACTATTGTGAGCCGGTGCTCCGTCCTTTCCCGAGCTGAGTACAGGTTTTTAAAAATGTATAAATGCAGTTTTTCTTCTTATTAAAATCGATGACATGGTTCCTAAGAACAGATCTTTTATGTCCTATAGTTTCAGACTTTCCCATATTGACCGATTTAAATGAGACACCCTGTATATAGCTATTATTGCCTAGTGTAGTTAAACCAGTTACAATTTAACAAGTCTGAAAAAGCAACAATAGCCAAATGACCAGTTGGTTGAGCATTTCAGATTTGCGAGTTTAGAGTTTTAACATTTTAATTCATAGCTTTGTGAAATGGGTAAGCCAACTAGATCTAACTTCAGTGTGTTAGTTCATCATCATCATCATATCAGCCCGTCGTAAAGACGTCCACTGCTGGACATAGGCCTCCCCCAAAGAGTGCCACAATGACCGGTCCTGCGCCACCCGCATCCAGCGGACTCCAGCGACCTTTACCAGGTCATCAGTCCACCTTGTGGGGGGCCTACCCACGCTGCGCCTTCCGGTACGTGGTCGCCACTCGAGAACCTTTCCGCCCCAACGGCCATCGGTTCTACGTGCAATGTGCCCCGCCCACTGCCACTTAAGTTTAGCAATTCGGAGGGCTATATCGGTTACCTTGGTTCTGCTGCGGATTGCCTCATTTCTGATGCGATCACGCATCAGAAATGAGGAGGAGGAGGAGTGTGTTAGTAAGTAATGTGTTTTTTTCCTTGCAGGACAAATTCAACAGAAGAAACCAAAAAGGAGACCATTTCACCAATGTGCTCACTGTAGTTACACCACTCGCAGAAAGCTCAATTTAAGAGATCATCTAAAGAAACATACTGATGAGAAACCCTACAAATGTGGTACATGTAGTTATAGTACTGCACAGAAAAGGCATTTATTAAGTCATCAACGGACGCATACTGGTGAGAGACCCCACAAATGTGACCAATGTAGTTATAGTACTGCACAGAAAAGGCATTTATTAAATCATCAACTGACGCATACTGGTGAGAAACCCTACAAATGTGACCAATGTAGTTATAGTAGTGCACAGAAAGGTTCTTTAACGAGTCATCAAAAGACACATACTGGTGAGAAACCCTACAAATGTGACCAATGTAGTTATAGTAGTTTCCAGAAAAGACATTTATTAAGACATCAAGGGACGCATACTGGTGAGAAACCCTACAAATGTGGCCAATGTAGTTATAGTAGTGCCCAGAACAGTTCTTTATTACGTCACCAAAGGACGCATACTGGTGAGAGACCCTACAAATGTGGCCAATGTAGTTATAGTAGTGCCCAGAAAAGTACTTTATCGAGTCATCAAAGGAAGCATACTGGCGAGAAACCCTACAAATGTGGCCAATGTAGTTATACTACTGCTCATAAACAAGGTTTATTACGCCATGAAATGAAACATCATATCGTTGAGAGGGTTTCCAGTGGCAGGGTTGCCAGTGGCAGGGTTGCCAGTGGCAGGGTTGCCAGTGGCAGCGTTGCCAGTTGGTCGGGATTTGTCAAGATTCTCCCAAAGTTTAGTATGTCCTCCCAACTCCCGACAAAGTAAAAAAATATGACAGCTGACTGACGTGGCTAGTTGCACCTCAGAGGTGCATGAAAGCAGGGTCGAGCCGAAGCGGCAAGATGAACAGGCCTAATATTATGATTATACATGTTCAGTTTTCACCTTTAGAAGAAAATACTCAATATCTTTGCAATAAACGATTTGTTTTAAACATGTCTCCCAAACAAAGTACGTTATATGGTATATAAATCACTTGTAAAGCCACATCGACTAATTTTAAGCCTAATAAATACTTTTCAATCAACCGTTTATTGTGTATTTCGAGCTACGTTAATTATGACTCAGCATGGTGATTATTCTATAGCAACAAAATTTGTAATATGTCTACATATTTTTAGCTTCTAATAAGTTTTTAGCATCTATAAAATAATTTCAACGACGCTAATTTCATGTTAGTCAGTTTTACTGGGCATTTTCCGCAAATCGACATCTAACGTGCCTATTTTGCGTGAAAGGATTAGACCGGTTTCCTTCACCGAAAAGCTAAACGGTAAACATTTCGTACATAAGTTCCGAAAAACTAATTGGTTACGAGCCGGGGTTCGAGCCCACGACCGCCGCTTGACAGCCGCATGCCTGAACCACTAGGCTACCGTAGCTTCTTACGCTAATTTCATATTGTCACCTCTATTTTTTAACAGACTTCAAAAAAGGAGGTTATATGTTCCACTGTATATACGTATGTATTATCTTTTTTATGTATGTTCGCCGATTTCTCCGTCAATGGGGAATGGATGAAAATTTTAGAAATGCCTGATTATTTTTTTTGGTGATAGGAATAACCTTCCTTAGCACCAGAAAAAAGTTTCAGATTTTTCAGCTGCGACAATTATTTTTGAAAAATGTAAACAGTTTCCTCATTTACGTTTTGGGTCAAGAACGGTAAATAGACACTTTCCTTGATCTGTCTCATATTACAAAAAAACTATCTTCAATATCTGTGGTAAACTGACACTGGTAATGATAGATCATTTCGATGATTACACTTGCAGCAGATCAATAGATTGATCTATTGATCTGCTGCCAGTGTCAGTTTACCACACATATTTCATATATTTTTTAGTAATATGAGACCGATCGAGGAAGGTGCCGTAAACTGACCCAAAACGTAAGTGAGGAAACTGTTTATATTTAAAAAAAAAATGACGCAGCTGAAAAATCTGAAACTTTTTTTTGGTGCTAAGGAAGGTTATTCCTATCACCAAAAAAAATAATCAGGCATTTCTAAAATTTTCATCCATTCCCAATTGTGGATCCGATTTGAAAAAAAAAAACTTAAAAACTTATACTCCTGAGATGGTCCCATCTCGGTTCAGGGAAATCGAGGGCAACCCTCAAATTTTACCGGCACATATTACATCATGTCGTGTCGTGGCGGCTGATCTTAAGGATGATATTGACATTGAACAGGAGCGGAGAGCTCTGTCGGTGCGTGCAAATATGATAGCTCGGAGGTTTGCGGGGTGCTCCAGGGAGGTAAAGGTTACCCTGTTTAGAGCCTTTTGCACATCGCTTTATACCTGTAGCATCTGGGTGCAGTATTCGCAACGGGCCTACAGGGCCCTTCGAGTCCAGTACAACAACGCGTTCCGGGTGATAGCGGGACTGCCTCGTTTCTGTAGCGCATCAGGGATGTTTGCGGAGGCGAGGGTTGATTGTTTTTATGCAACCATGCGCAGTCGCGCCGCATCCCTGGTGCGCCGGGTGCGGAGCACTCCCAATACCATTCTGAGAATTATTGCGGACAAACCAGACTGTGCGATTATGCTACACTGCAAGAGTCTGCATTCTCCCACCAGTATCATTCGGTGGTAAATGTCGATGTAGTAAGTAGTAACTTACGGTGCTGTCTGAAAACCAGCGCTGTAGGTGTCTGTCTGACACCTCGGCACGATGCTGAGACAGCGACCGTTTCACTGCCGCGAAGACACACACAATGTGTCAATTGTATTGTATGTCTACTCCCTTTATGTCTGTGTGTCTTTTGTGTAGTGAATAAATGTCTTCTTTCTTTCTTTCTGTAGTATGTATTTAGTTATATTTGTTTTATGTTAGTTTTATTTTAAATATGTGTCATGTAGTTACACGAAATAAAGGATTGAATTTGAATTACGTGTTTCATGTATTTTCTAAAGCTATTCTGGTGTTTGCTGTTGCTAGTCATCACTTCATTTTGGTGGGCTGATTACGGTTAGGAGTTGGAGGATATTTTTTGTTATATGTAACGTACAGACCTTTAATCATATTCTTTCAAGTTATTCAGGTGATGATGGGATCCCAGGGAAATCGAGGGCAGCCCTCGAATTTTATAGGCACGCGTGTAGTGATTTCGGTTTTTTCTATTATAACTCGTGATTCACCCTCGGAAATCGCAATTTTGGTGAATTGGAACTGATGATGAAGACCACAGATGACTTATGGAACTCCTCAAGGATGTAAAGTATGTCATAGATTCTGGACATGATTCCGTTGAAGTAGCAACTAATGAAGATCATTGAGGAATCAACGGAACTCCTCAAATATTATCAGCCCACATATAGCAACTTGGATTTTTTAATGTAATAATTAACGCATTTGCTTTTCAATTTACCCCATGAACTGCTTTCCGATAAAGCATTTCATGGGGTAAATTGAAAAGGAAATGCTGATATTTTGTTTGCGTTTGTTTGACAGCATTTACTAGTATACACTTGAAAAGTTTTGTGGGATAGGGCCCACATCGGTACGTGTTTTGAATCGAAATTAAACAAGGGTATTCTGCTGATATTTTATTACACAGACAAAGTCAACAGGGTCGCAGCGTTAGGTCTGAATCACACTGACGCGGCCTGCGGTAGCGGTCCATAGTAATCCTGACAGTTAATGTCAAATTTACTATTGACCGCCACCACAGGCCGCGCCAGTCTGTGAGAGGCATGGACCTAAGAAATCCGGGACAGGCTATACGTGATGCCACAATGAGGGACGGAAAGGCTTCTCTGCAGCTAAATTAAGAACTGATCTTAAAATGGCTGATCGCTTACCATAAACAACCTACTTAATTTGGGTGGGTAGTGATTTATTGGCCATAACTTCATACCAAATCAGTTGTGGCAAACAGAAAAAAAGTGGAACTATGACAAGGACAACGAATGATATTTCCTTTTCTGTCACACTTATCGAGGTTTGTATGCTACCATCTCGCTCGGACGTGGTGTTATTATTACCATAGCCTGTCCCGAGTATCTTAGGTCCATGGTGAGAGGCTTTATCAAGTCTTAGGCGTTTTTCTTGTTCCTCTTGCGCGGCGGCGGCGTGATCTTTAGATGCACGTATTTCACGTGCGTGATGAGAGAGCCCGACTGTAAAAACGCCTTACCACAGTATGTGCATATCTGCGTCTTCTTTCCAATGTGAATCTAAGGAAAACATGGGTGAAATTACTTTTTGTTTGTGTCGGTAGACGCCATGGTTGATCCTGGGTAACTTTTTAATACTTTGATGTAAACTGAAAACCAAATGCATAAATGTGAAAATGGGAGCCAAGTTCAATATTAAGAATATGCGTGGTTGTCAACTTCGCCGATAAAAGAATTGAGATCTAAATGGGTGCCAAGGTCAGTAGATAATCCTAAACTAACATGTATTCTTCAGTACATACAATTTCTTATTTTTAGGGTTCCGATACCTCAAAAGGAAAAAACCGGCCAAGTGCGTGTCGGACCACGCAAAACGAAGGGTTCCGTGCCTATTAAAAAGGTCGTATCGTCACAGAAATTTTACGGCACTTACGTCCTTTTCTTTGAGGAAGGCAGTTTTTCAGCAATATCTCGAAAACCTCTGAACCGATCTTGTTCAAAACAATTTTCGGTGAATGAAATTAATAAGTTCTATGTCCATGAATTTTTCCATATTTTTAAAATACACCGTTCAAAAATTAGAGGGGGGGGGACAGAATTTTAGTGACTTTCGGGGCGATTATCTCCGACCCTATTCACTTAATCAAAAAAAATGCAAAGAAACCTTATATTTATTTTGAAAGGCCTATCGATTGATGTGCCACACGGGGGGTCACAATGAAAAAAAAATTTTTGACTTTTAGTTTTATGTATGGAGTGCACCCCTAAAAAATTTTTTTTTTGTCATTTTAATTACAAAACTATGTAGCGGCTAACAAAATACACCTATCCTCAAAATTTTATTCAAATACACCTTATAGTTTTCGAGTAAAATGCCTGTGACATACGGACAGACGGACAGACGGACAGACGGACAGACGGACATGACGAAACTATAAGGGTTCCGTTTTTGCCATTTTGGCTACGGAACCCTAAAAACGGAACCCTTATAGGATCACTTGGTTGTCTGTCTGTCCGTCTGTCACAGTCGATTTGCTCCGAAACTGCTGAACCGATTGAGTTGAAATTTGGTACAGATATGTAAATTGGAGACCCAAAGATGGACGCGTAAAGTAAATTAATGAATTCTGAACAAGGGGGCCACTTTTGGGGGGTAAACTGGAAAATTTAAAAAAAAAGTTTCGCAAACTGTATTGTGTGACATATCAAATGAAAGGAGTTGTTGTAAGCATTTAGCTAAAATAGATTTGAAGTAATTTAGGAAAAAAGGCGAAAAATATTTGACTTGGCTAGTCAAAGAAAGATATTTTGGGTATTTATGTTCTTTTATTGTAGTTGCTCCCGTACAAATATACTTGTTCGAATGGCATCAGGGAAAAAAATTTAGTCATCATGCCTATTATATATATATATATAGTATACTCACAAGCCTGTGAACGTTGACCGAGGACTGGTGCAGAAAGGTTTTAGGGCACTCCGGGCATCGCCATTTCCGGAGCCGCTTATGGATGCAATCGATGTGAGTCTGTCGGATACATAATAATTTACTTTAAAAATACGTCAGTGACGCGGCGATAGAGCGAGCGATAGTACTATCAAATCAACCCAAAAGCTTTATTAATCCCTTACAAAAACAATAATATGATTTTGGAAGTTAATTTTCTCAAACATGCAATGAAAGGGCGTTATAACAGGCTTCAAAGTATCACGTTTCGGGCGGAACTACTCGAGAGAACTGGTAAGCAATTTCATACAAAATTGAAGGCCTAGGCCGGGAAGTAATTTTTTTTTTAATTTTAATGTTAACATGGCGTCTGTTGTCATCTACAGGCTAAACAGCTGAATTTTTTTTTTTTTTTTTTTTCTAGTGGCAGAATGGTTATCGGACCAAAAATATCCGCGTTAATGCCTATTACACACGAACCTTTATTAAGAATACAAAACGTCTTGATGAATAAATTTAAAATATTATCTATGTACGCAAGTCACCAGGGACCATAGACAATATTTAAAATCCTCTTTATTTTATTCATTATAGAAATGAATAGATAATATTTAAAATCCTCTTTATTTTATTCATTCTAGAAGGTTATGTATAATGGCCCTAATAGGGTCTATTCGAAGTCTACACACGCAAAATACGGACGCCTTTCGTAAAAAAAAACAATAAGTATGGAGGATTGGAGGGAAAATTTATGTACTATTTTGAGTGGTGTATTGTTTTATTTCATTGCATAAGTTTGAGAAAAGCACTATACATGCTTCGCCGTGAAAAGGGCTTGCCGGCTTCGTATCACTATCCGGCCTCCCTACGGTCGGCCGTCTATACCTACTCACCCGGCAAGCCCTTCTTTCCCGGCGTCTGCAGTAATGTACTATTATAGGTAGTTCCACCAGAGTTGAGGTCACGCACACAACAACATGTCATGTAATGACAGCGGGATTTTGAAATTACTGTTCTTTTTCCGTACCGATAGCAAGTTCAACAGTGAATTGCAAAATAGACCAAACAGTTTCCTTAAAGTATTTTAATACATCGAATTAAAACAAAAACAGAAAATAAAATATTTTGATATAGAATAATAAATTGCCTTGTTTTTTGTTTGTTTGAGATTTATGTAGCAGTTAAAGTTGTCATTACATTTTCATTAATTTATTATTTCGTTATCAAACCTCTTCAAAGATGACTGAAACAACTGGCACTCGTTACATCGTTGTCATACCTATTGACAACTGCATTTTCCACAATATAAGATAAGAAAATATACAGATGCTTATTTGAATAACTGCGGAAACATGGCGTTATATATATATGTTGTTTGTGTTGTTATGGTATATATATGTTTTATTTACATTTCATTCACTCATTCATTCATTCACTTTTTTTGCAATAGTACTTTATGTAGCTGTGTGTGTAATCATTCACCTCAACTCTAGTGGAACTACCTATACATAGTGTTAGTACGTTTCTTAAAATTATTTGTTTTGTCTTTATTTGTTGGGTGTAGCCGCCTTCCGCGGTAAAAGCCTCCTCCAAATTATGCCAAAGTCTTCTATCTTGGGCCAATCTTGGCCAAAATGCTCCAGCTACTTCTGCGATGTCATCACTCCATCTTTTGAGTGGTCTGCCTCGTCTCCTGGTTTTGTAAATTGGGTACCAATTTGTAACGGTTTGCGATCATCTACCATCTGTTACTCTTTGTAAATGTCCAGCCCACTTCCATTTGAGGGATAATATGTGCTTAACTGCGTCTTAAAACAAGGTAATTTTACGTTGGGTCCCAGGACATGCAGGTATCGAGGGAAACGAGAAGGCCGACGAGCTTGCACGAGCGGGGGCAAAGGGGACACACTGCGGACCTGAACCGTTCTGTGGGGTCCCCAAAAGTCTGACCAAGCTCACTCTAAAGACCTATTGTTTCTACAAGACCATTCAAGCCTGGAGAGCTATCCCAGGACTGAAACATTCCAAAGCGCTCATTAGAGCCTTTAGCAAAAAGGCGTCCACTGACGCCTTGGCACTAAGTAGGAACCGTCTACGCATGCTGGTAAGGGTGCTTACAGGGCATTGTCGCCTAAACAAGCACACGCAAGTGTTGGGGCTGTGTGACACAAGGCAGAGGAGACGCCTACACACATCCTAACCGATTGCCCTTGTCTTATGCGCAGCCGTAACTCCATTCTGGCCAAACACCTCATGTGCCCGGAGGAGATCAAGTTTCTTGAGTTCAACAAAATCCTGCAATTCTTCGAGTTCGCAGGACTTGACCAAGAATTGTAGTAAGTGGCGATCACAATAGATCAGCAATGGTCGCAGTGATACAATAGCCACTACCTGAATAATAATAATAAATAATAACTGCGTCTTTTGCCCTTGTCCTTCTCCTAATAAATGTACTTCTAATGCGATCCTTTGATTTTATTAGCGATAGTACTATACAGTACGGAATAGAATAGAATAGAATAGAATAAGTTTATTTCTCCGAATATGGTACATTTGTTGTTATAATTTGTGGTTTTACACATGTCAGTTTCACATATCCTGCCGACATTGGCGTAGAAATATTATTGAATTAAAATAGATTATTCGAATTATTAAGACGTAACAATTAATTAAATACAACATACAATACGATAAATTAATGAGAAAAGTAATAAAATAATGGACAATCAATAATCAAAAAAATCGTTCATAGAATAGAAACATATGTCAAGCAGCCAATTGAATAATTTCCTGTCAAATTGAATATTTGGTAAACATTTCATGTCATTTGGCACATTATTGTACACTTTTATTGCCATAATATAAGCATTCTTACTAAACATTCTAAGTTTCTGTCTAGGCTCATAAAGCTTGTGCGGATATCTACCATTCGTTTTGTTTAGGACAACGTCATGCAGAGGAAACATGTGTGGATTTTTTCTAACAAATTTACTTATCTCGTATATGTATAAGCAAGGCAAGGGAAGAACTTTTAGCTCCTTAAATATTGGTCGACAATGGGCCAAATAGTGGGCTCCATAGGCGGCTCGAACACATTTTTTTTGTGAGATAAATGCTCTCTGTATATCAACCGAGTTACCCCACATAATTAATCCGTAACGAATCACAGATGATACGTATCCGTGATATGCGGAAAGTGCAGCCTCCTTAGATGTAACAGTTCTGAGATGCCGTAGGGCGAACACGAATCGGTCTAACCTAGTACAAATATTATCAATGTGGTTTTTCCAATTGAGATGTTTGTCAACTGTTATGCCAAGGAAATTAGCTGAATCTATAGGTTCAATTATAGTGTTGTTCACGTTTATCTTGATGTCTGTATTAGGGCTATTATAATTCTGGAAATGTATTATTTTAGTCTTGCTTGTATTCAGTTTCAATTTATTATCTTCTAACCATTTGATAGCATTACATAGGTCATTATTTGTCTCAATTTCTAATCCTTTCTTATCATTACTTTTAATAATTAGAGTAGTATCATCCGCAAACAATATACAACTATGTTTCAAGGTTGACGGCAAGTCATTAATATATAACAAGAAAAGAAGGGGACCTAAGACGCTGCCCTGCGGAACGCCACTTTTAATGAAATCTGGAGTAGATTTGTATGTCTGTTTTTTGTGGTTTCTTATTCTTGTTATTTCGGTGTATTGCCTTCGATTGCACAAATAATTTTGAAGCCAGCGATGTGCGTTACCCCTTATCCCATACCGGTCAAGTTTGTCGAGCAATGTTTTATGGCAAACTAGGTCAAAAGCCTTACTCATGTCCAACAAAACGCACAATATTGATTGCTTGTCATTTAGATGCTTTGTTACATTTTCGATCAGAGAAAAACATGCAAGAGACGTGGAGCTGTTTTTTCGGAAACCAAATTGATTTGGATTTAAAACCTCAGCTTTGTTAAGGAAAGTTTCTAGTTTACAATACATTGCCTTTTCGAATACTTTTGACATTATGGGTATTAAGGCAATGGGTCTGTAGTTATTCATCAATTTTGGGTCGCCTTTTTTAAATAATGGTTTAACTATTGAAAGCTTTAAGCGTTCGGGAAAGCACCCTTGTTCAAATGATAGGTTGATGATATGGCTAATAGGTAGAGCTATTTTATGTGCACACAATTTTATTATTTTAGTAGTAATTTCATCATGTCCTGTTGATGTGTGTGAAATGTGTGAGGGAACGTGTCACTGTCGCAGCGACAGCTCCGTCTTAGTTTCGTCATGTCCGTATGTCACAGGCATTTTACTCGAAAACTATAATGTGTATTTGAATAAAATTTTGAGGACAGGTGTATTTTGATAGCCGCTGCATAGTTTTGTAATTAAAATGACTAAAATAATTTGTTTAGGGGTGCACTTTATACATAAAACTAAGTCAATAATTTTTTAGGGTTCCGGACCAAAAAGGTAAAAACGGAACCCTTATGGTGCGACTCCGTCCGTCTGTCTGTCTGTCACAAAGTCAAATATCTCAGGAACTACTAATGCTATCGATTTGAAATTTTGAATAGTTGTAAACAAAGCTAATCCTCGTGTATGGAAAATGAAAAATTTCAATATATACTTTTAATTTGTATAAAAATGGGCGGATAAGAGGGGGGGCAAAAATTCAAAGCCTAGTTAGTAGGCCAAGTGGGGTATCATATGAAAGGGCTTGAATTGTACATTCTAAAACAGTTTTTCTTTTTTTTCTACAATGGTAAAATTTTGTTTTGTAAAGAAAAAATACCATTCCCCCCCCATCCCCCCCTTATCTCCGAAGTTAACCAAGCGAAAAATTTGAAAATAATATATATGATTAATATTAACGTGAATATTACCGGAAAAGTATAACGAAACCTCTATCTAGCGTAATTTTTTTATTCTTCAAAAATCATATGTTAATTTTGTTTGTAATTTAATACTTCTGTGTTTAATTTTTTTCCTTCAAATTCGTATGAAGTGTTCTGAAAGTACCTTCTAGCAAATAAAAAAAGAATTATCGAAATTAATTCACTTGATAAAGAATTATCGCTGCAAAACCAACATGCAGTAAGGGAAATGTATTAACGTACCACCGTGGAACCCTATCGCAATAAGGTGACATACCACTCAAGTTTGAGTGACGGCGGCCTGTCAATTGCAACAGGGTTCTACGGTGGTATGTAACAAAATGCACCGATAAATGGCGCTGTAGGTACTCATGACTTAACTACACTTTGTTAAGAAAATGAATGGGTGGGGCAAGACGGGTGTGTTGTATGAAATTTCGTACGGAACCCTCGGTGCGCGAGTCAGACTCGCACTTGACCGGTTTTTTTTTTCATTGTAAGCCCTCGTGTGGCACATTAATCGATAGGCCCTTCGTATTCCCTATTGCCTGAACATACCCGAAGTTGAGTAGCGTTGATGAAGCCCCTAGAGCACTGGTCGCACTTGAAAGGTTTGTCTGCCGTGTGCCGAAACATCTGATGCTGCTTCAGCAGCCCCAGGAGCTGAAAATAACAAAATAGCATATTGACGTCGATAACAGTCGACTACAAAGCTTAGAGCATACATAACTGGAGTAGCATTATGTCGTATTTGCGTACAAAAATGTCTGCCGAATTTTGCGGGGACGGGGGGGAGTATCCTAATAGGATATTGAAACTCAATGGGGAATGGATGACAATTTTAGAAATGCATGATTATTTTTTTGGTGATTGGAATAACCTTCCTTAGCACCAGAAAAAAGTTTCAGAAGTTTCAGCTGCGACAATTATTTTTGAAAAATATAAACAGTTTCCTCATTTACGTTTTGGGTCAAGAACGGTAAATAGACACTTTCCTTGATCTGTCTCATTTAAAAAAAAAACTATCTTAAATATCTGTGGTAAACTGACACTGATAATGATCAATATAGCTGCTGCAAGTGTCAATATCATTGCCAGTGTCAGTTTACCACACATATTTAATATAGTTTTTTGTAATATGAGACCGATCCAGGAAGGTGCCGTAACTGACCCAAAACGTAAGTGAGGAAACTGTGTATATTTTTCAAAAAAAATTGACGCAGCTGAAAAATCTGAAACTTTTTTCTGGTGCTAAGGAAGGTTATTCCAATCACCAAAAAAATAATCAAGCATTTCTAAAATTTTCATCCATTCCCCATTGTATACAGGGTGGAAAGATAAGTCGGGCCCTGGAGGGAAACTACCTTAAATCCTTAAGCTGGCTCATTTTACTGAAAGGAGACATGCCCTTATTTTTTTAAAGAAACAAAACTGCATTCAAAGATTTTCTAAAACTCGCCTGCCTCGCCCGGGACTCGAACCAACTAAAATAATAAAAAAACAAACACTCCTTATTTTATTGTACTAATCGATAGTATTATTATTTATTATTCAGAATTAAAATGTCTCTAACAAACATTTGGTCTTAATAATAAAAATGATCGTTAAATCTAACATTACCTTTATTTTACTATCAATTTGTTATACTTTTAATTATGTCCCGGCTACACAAAATTAGTCGCCGTTGAAATTCATTTCTTGTAGCCTTTAGTAAAGTGTTGTGATGTATGCCCCTAATAACATTTTCAACCGCAACTCTTAACTCTTGAACGGTTTCACAGCAAGCTTCATAAATAACATCTTTAAGTTAAATAATTAAAACTTAAAAGTGTAACAAATTGATAGTAAAATAAAGTTAAAATAAAGATCATTTTTATTTTTAAGACCAAATGTTTGTTAGAGAAATTTTATCCTGAATAATAATACTATCGATTAGTATAATAAAATAGGGAGTGTTTGTTTTTTATTTATTTTAGTTGGTTCGAGTCCCGGGCGAGGCAAGCGAGTTTTAGAAAATCTTTAAAATGCAGTTTTTTTTCTTTAAAAAAATAAAGGAATGTCTCCTTTAAGTAAAGTGAGCCAGTTTAAGGTAGTTTCCCTCCAGGGCCCGACTTATCTTTCCACCCTGTATATTGAATGCTTGAAGTGGTTGAACGTTTATAATATCAAGTGCTTACAGCAACATGCGGGCATTTTTATGATCAGTGTTAGCTTGCGAGGCGATTTTGTGAATGGCCATTAATCGATTGTGAAATTGTCTTTGTACGATTTTTTGCACATTGTGCAAGGTTTTCTACAGAGGGGTAAGTTACTGAAAGGCTACACCAGTTATTTATGCTCTAAGCTACAAAGGGATCAATACGGCCCAAGTTACAAAAATATGTGTGCACGACCTTAATGTTAAGGCAATAAGGTCGTGTATACATATTTTTGTAACTTAGCCCGTATATTTTTCTTTGTAGTCGACTGTACATCAATCAGATGTCGGTGTGTGTGTGTGTGTGTGTGTGTGTGTGTGTGTGTGTGTGTGTGTGTGTGTGTGTGTGTGTGTGTGTGATGTGAAGGCAGTGGTCGGAATCGGTGAGTCTATAACTTACTTACTCCAATGACTCAGCGAACCAAAGTGAGTATCCAAATCGGTGAGTATAAGTTTATTTGTATGCATTATGTGTGTATGTTAATTATTAATGTAATTGTGTACGTTGTAAGTTAGTTTACTTCTAATTTTGCCACCTACCTACTTGTAATAATTTGTTGCAATTTTTCCGCTACCCAAAGGTTGTCTGGAAGGGATCGCTCTTTAGCGATAGGACCGCCTGTTGTTAATCTCTATATTTATGTCGTGTATTTGATTCATGTTTTGAGTATTTGTATGAAGCTGGCAAATTATCGGACGCGGCTGACGGACGCGTATCTAGATAATTAATATACACCGAATTTGTGGCAATAAATGTCCATCTTTGGGTTACCAATTTACATATTTGTTCCAAATTTCAACTCAATCGGTCCAGTAGTTTCGGAGCAAATCGGCTGTGACAGACGGACAGACAGACGCACGAGTGATCCTATAAGGGGAACCTTTTCCTTTTGAGGTACGGAACCCTAAAAAGTAATAGACTCACCGTATAAGCCTTGCCGCACTCCTCGCACACATAGTCCCTCCTCTTCTCGCCGACGTCGGACAACATCGGGGTATAGTTGGTGTACTGTCCCTTGGGCTGCTTCACCTTGATGTTCAAGTGCAATCGGTCGATGTGGACGGATAGAGAGGACTTCGATAGGAACGTCTTGTTGCACTGGAATGTATAAATTATTCATCATCATCATATCAGCCGAAAGACGTCCACTGCTGGACATAGGCCTCCCCTAAAGAGTGCCAAATTGACCGGTCCTGCGCCAGCATCCAGCGGACTCCCGCGACCTTTACCAGGTCATCAGTCCACCTTGTGGGGGGCCTACCCACGCCGCGCCGCGCCGGTACGTGGTCGCCACTCGAGAACCGCACCGCCCCAGCGGCCATCGATTCTACGTGCAATGTGCCCCGCCCACTGCCACTTAAGTTAAGCGATTCGGAGGGCTGTATCGGTTACCTTGGTTCTGCTACGGATAGCCTCATTTCTGATGCGATCACGCAGAGAAACTCCCAACATAGCTCTCTCCATTGCCCTTTGGGTGACTTTAAGCCTTCTTATGAGGCCCATAGTAAGCGACCATATGTCATCAACTCATCACTGGCAACACATAAATAAATTATTCACAATCATAAAAAAAAACTTGCATGCTTAGTAATCCAGAATGTATTGGATTTTAAATGTTTATACCACCTTGTTTTGTAAACTACATTCTTGCAATGAATAAATTATTGTGATTATAATCTTTTTAGGGTTCCTTAACAAAGAGGTAACAAGTGTAATCAAACGGTCTTTCAAAAAACCCAACTGCTTTCTTCAAATATGTACTCCCACGATTGTGAGGAATCCAACGACACCTCATATGCCAAAATCCATTAAGCCGTTTCGACTGTAGCCAGTGAATAGTACATTGTTGTAGAGGCTAGAAAGTAAGCAATAGATGGACGAGTTAGTTAGTACGAGTTCAGCTATTGCGCTTTCAGCCGAGGCTTAACACAGTGTTTTTCACGCCTACTGCGAGGAAATTGCAAATTATTATAAACACAAATCAAAATTAAGTACCTAATTGGGTAGTTTCCTGGGTAAAAAAAAGATAATTATATCTAGTCCGTCAGTTAGATTATCAAAAAATATTGGACACGTATTTTTTACTGTGTCAATCAAACAAAAAATGATGAAGATATAGCCCGTTAAAGTTCCGCGTGACACGACGTCGCATTAGGCTAAAAAGTGTACCATAATGTGACGTCACGCGGAACTTCAACGGGCTATATCTTCATCATTTTTTGTTTAATTGACAAAATAAAAAATACGTGTTCAATATTTTTTGATAATCTAACTGACGGACGATATAGTTTTTTTTTGGAAAGTAGCCAATTAAGGATCATGATACTAAACACGCGAGGGCGCTGTGATTGGTCGAATCGCTATTTCAATTGGACTACAAAAACATTGTTAGGACAGTTTGACTTCATAGTTGGCCTGTTCATGCGACGTTCAACTAACCCCAGTTTTGAAGCGTGAATTCTGACCATACATATATAAATACGGTATGTTTGCTGAGCGACTGGACTGCCCTATGACAAAACACTGGGTAAAGATCATCACTGGCCAAATAAAGTAATGATCTTTACCCAGTGTCGCAAATATGTAATAGTTATTATTTATGTCAAATTCGTTATTATTATAATTATAATTGCTATTGTGAAAATGTAAAAAATATGGGTTTCTGCCTGAATTAAATCAATTTTATTTTATTTTTATTTATAAATACTCTCGAAAAACATCGATACGAACATCTGTACGAATGGCATCGTAGAAAATCTTGAGAATCATGCGATTTACTCACCTCGTCACATGTGAAAAGTTCTGCGCCATGAGCTTCATGTTTGTGCTGTATTAGCTCAGCCAGGCTCGGCCACAACGCGCCGCATTTCTGACACGCACTAGGAACAAAACGGGATACATTTGTAGGTTTTAGGGCTTACAGTGCGTATAGTCTAGCTTCTGCCCGCGCAATATCGTAGCCCAATACAAACTCCCATTTCACTCCCTTAGGGCACTGGTCCCACCGCCGGCTACAGACTAGGCTATCGGCGATTACTCGCCCAAGAAACGAACAAGAGATACTAGCTAAATTTATAGTTCATCGGCGGCGGTGTGAACAGCCAGCTATAAACTATAAATATATAACTCTCTCTTTTATTTACACGAAAGCGATTATCTTTTGTTCGTTTCTTGAGCTAGAAAATAGCCGATAGCTCA
Source organism: Epinotia nisella (assembly GCA_932294315.1). Classification (NCBI taxonomy): domain Eukaryota; kingdom Metazoa; phylum Arthropoda; class Insecta; order Lepidoptera; family Tortricidae; genus Epinotia; species Epinotia nisella. Next base: position 7,798,226 of record OW028698.1, on the reverse strand, counting down.
TAGCTTACTCGCTCGCGGTGGGACCAGTGCCTTAGGGATGATTTCCGGGATAAAAACTATCCTAAGTCCTTCCCCGGGATTCAAACTATCTCCATACCAAATTTAATCTCAATCCGTTCAGAGGTTTAAGCGTGGAGAGGTAACAGCCAGGCCGATACACTTTCGCATTTATAATATCAGTATGGATATCTACAGACTCAGAGGAGGTATACGCGTGCCACCATACGGGACGGAAAGGCCCCTATGCAGCTAAATTAAGTGCCGTCTTAAAATGGCTGACGGTTTACTATAAACAATCTACTTCATCATATCATATCAGCCGAAAGACGTCCACTGCTGGACGTAGGCCTCCCCCAGAGAGTTCCAAATTGACCGGTCCTGCGCCACCCGCATCCAGCGGACTCCCGCGACCTTTACCAGGTCATCAGTCCACCTTGTGGGGGGCCTACCCACGCCGCGCCTTACGTGGAGGGTCTCCGGGCATCCGAGAGGGAGCCGCTTGTGGGCGGCTGCCGCCGGCGGGGTCGCGGATGTGTGCGCAAGAGTTCCCGTGACCTCGCCACATGGCGGCGAGGTGGCAAGTGGGGGGTTTTTAGTGGGTACAGCGTGAGTCTCATCAGCTCATACGGGAGTCCCACATAACCACTCGGGTCACCCCCTGCGCCCGGGTCCGTGGGGGGGGGGGTTTCCGCCCCAGCGGCCATCGGTTCTACGTGCAATGTGCCCCGCCCACTGCCACTTAAGTTTAGCAATTCGGAGGGCTATATCGGTTACCTTGGTTCTGCTGCGGATAGCCTCATTTCTGATGCGATCACGCAGAGAAACTCCTAACATAGCCCTCCATAACAATCTACTTAATAGGCTACTTTCCTACAAAAAAAAATTTTGTCCATCAGTTTAGACTAAAAATCAAAAATATTGGACAGATATAGCCCGCTAAAGTTCCGCGTGGCATCACATTATTTATGGTACACTTTTTAGCATAATGATCCGTCACGCGAAATTTTTTGTTTAATTAAACCAAAAAATACGTGTCCAATATTTTTTATCCCTGAAAGTACCCAATTTCACGCCCTATGGTAGTGACGCTGCCTATGAGACTGAAGATCCCGGGTTCGAATCCCGGTAAGGGCAAATATTTGTGTGATGATCATGAATCTAGTTTCTGAATCTTGTATGTTTTTTATGTACTTATTAATTATTTAAATCTATTTTATAATGTCGTCTAAGGCCCTAGCACGATAGGTTTTATCGTCACGTTTTACGGCGAAAATGTACTGAGACGTCACGTAAAACATAACGATAAAACGTATCGTGCTAGCTGGGCTGGTACCCATAACACAAGCCCCATTGAGTTTACTATAAGGCTAGTTGGATTTGTGTAAGATTGTCCCCTAACATTTATTATTTTACGTCACCATAGGCCGTAAGTGGGATTTTCTGCCCGCTACGGGAGGAGAAAATCTCACTTCCTGGCCAAGGCAAGACAAACCACGGGCGGTAATTCGTAAAGTCCCACGACTATTTTACAGTTTTTTGAAAACTATTTTTAATTGTTACTATTACCTTTATTATTTATCTTTATTCATTGTACGATGTGTATGTACTCACTTAGTTACTTTAACTTTACCAACGCCATGGCGTAAGCTGTTATGTTGATAAATTATATTTACAAATAAATAAATAAATAAATAAAAATAAATTTACACCTCACTCCTCATTCACGAATTCACCGCCCTAGGTGTGTAATGTATAAATTATTTATAATATCAGTGTGATCACTATATAATATAGACCGATTGGCAACCCTACCCCGCTCCACCGCACTTCAGAATACACCCGAAAATGAAAACAGGCCAGTTTTAGTTACTTCGCAAAGATCAAGGCTCGGAACCGTTTAAAAATAAAGCGGTTAAAACCGATTCCAAACTTTTCTGGTGAACGTTTCCATAACCTTGAATTAACCGGTTTCGACGAGCGGCGCGGGCCGGCAGGTGTGGAGATCGGTACACAAACACGCGTTCGTGCGTCCGTATTAACTAAATATTATTGTTCTAAATAAACGGGTCATCATCCTTCCATGGTAGAATAAAACAAGGTATACACACATACAACATACGAACACTGATAGGCCGAAGGTTACCAGAAGCACAGGGAAGCTCAAAACAACTTTATACAGACTAGTAAAAGCGAAAAAGTCGTTCTTGGGAAATTGTGTAAAATTCTACAATACAATTCCAAAACACATTACCGAACTTACTTACTGACTCTAAATTTAAATCTGTTGTAAAACAGACACTTATTTCAAAAGCATATTATAAGATAAACGATTACATCATGGATCTATCTAACTAGAAATCTATCGCAAAAGAAATAGGCTTTCTACTGTAGCAATGTAATTTTAAAATTTTATATATAATACTCTGATACTGAAATGATATATTGTATACTGTTTTGAAAAAATGATACCTCGCCGAGTTTTTTACTCCGGTTCTTCTCGAGACAGAGGTTTTCTTTCCGAACCGGTGGTAGTTTATCGACATTCATAGGAGGTGCATTTAACATGCCTAAATTGAAGAATAAATCACTTTGACTTTGACTAAGCTATAAGTCATTCCCACCGAGGTTAGGTTTTGGTAAGGACTCTAATGCTTTAGGGGGGCTTGAGTCCTTAGTCCCCTTCTCTTGATCCGCTACTATCGTACATTATAACGATTTGGAAGAGCCCTGCCGTAGATAACCGCATACCTCTGGTTGTTGAGACAGCGCTGGCCTGGCTGCATCTCTTTGTGGTGCCGTAGAGCGTCCACATTGTCGAACTGTTGGCTACACCTGCGGCAGAAGAGACTCTTGTCCACCGTCTGAAATGGTATAACTGCTGATCAGTAAACTAACCGGTATTGAGAACTTAACCGGTTTTTAAAATCGCCATTTTAAAAACCGGTTAAGCCAACGATGGTGGCTAATGCCTGACTTATGATAAGTAGACACCGTAGTATATGGCTTGCGACACTAGAGAGGTCACAAACGTCGTGCAGACTTTAGAGAGGTTGGGCACAGGGAACGCAACTACAGACTGCTTCAGCAGCCCCTTCTTGCTGGCGAACACCTCCCCGCAGAGCTCGCGCGAGCTGTCGAAGTTCTCGTGCGTGTGCGTCTAACACGAGACCTTCCTGATGTCTATATAATTATGCTATGTGTGGGAAGATGAATAAATACCAGTTTAGTCATAGTCATAGTGACGACCGCTTTAGCCTAGTTGGTAGTGACCCTGCCTACGAATCAAGAGGTCCTGGGTTCGAATCCCGGTAAGGGCATTTATTGGTGTGATGAGCACGAATATTTGTTCCTGAGTCATGGATGTTTTCTATGTATTTATATCTATATAAGTATGTTTATCGTCGTCTAGTACCCATAGTACAAGCTTTGCTTAGTTTAGGACTACGTCGATTTGTGTAAGATTGTCCGCAAAATAGTTATTTTTATTTAAATATTTATTTATTTATTTGTAAACATAGATGCGATACATTGGTGGATAAAATGGGTTGTGGAACACTATGTTTTGCCTGTAGGCGTACAAAATCAGTAGAATTATTAATTACTAAACTTATAAATAAGTTAATTTTAAATGCATTAAAACATAACAATAGCTAGCTAGCTAGCCTGTGCATATCATTGACTCCTTCGTCTCAATTCTCATTTCACATGGCGCAGTCGGTAGGATACACAATCATACATTCAGTACGTACCTCTCTGTGGCTGCGGGTTTTGTGGCTCTTGAGCCCCTTCTTGCTGGCGAAGATCTCCCCGCAGAGCTCGCACGAGCTGTCGAAGTTCTCGTGCGTGTGCGCGATGCGCATGTGCGTCCAGCACGACGTCTTCCTCCTGTCGGAAACATACAGTGCGTCCGTGTACAAATTAACACGGACTATGACTCTTGACTGGAGTTACAAGAATATTTTTAGGGTTCCGGTACCTCAAAAGGAAAAAAACGGAACCCTTATAGGATCACTCGGTTGTCTGTCTGTCCGTCTGTCACAGCCGATTTCGAAACTATTGGACCGATTGAGTTGAAATTTGGTACACATGTGTAAATTGGTGACCCAAAGATGGACGCGTAAAGTAAATTAAAGAATTCTGAACAAGGTGGCCACTTTTTTCGGGGCGGGGGGGGGGGGGGGGGGGGGGGGGGGACTGGAAAATTAAAAAAAAAGTTTCATAAACTGTTTTGTGTGACATATCAAATGAAAGGGGTTGTTGTAAGCATCTCAGATATATATTTAATTTAGGAAATAAGACGAAAATTGACCATCCCCCCCCCCCTTATTTTGCTTTTAACTGCTAGGCTTAAAATTCTGAAAAAAATATGGAAAATAGTTCCTTGCCTAAAGATTACAGGAAAACCTATAAGAAGTTTGAGTATTCAAAGTAACGGGAAAATTCTCAATATTTTACGGAACCCTCACCACGCGAGTTGAACTTGTCCGGTTTTTTTTTAATACTGGACGACTTAGTAGTGATCCTGCCTACGAAGCTGAAGGTCCTGGGTTCGAATCCCGGTAAGGGCAAAAAATATTTGTGTGATGACTTGATGAGCATGATTATTTGTTTCTGAGTCTTGGATGTTACGTATTTAAGTATTTGTATCTATTAAATATATCGTCGCCTATTTATTATGTGAGCTTTTACCCGCTAGAATGCTCATTAAGTGAATGCTCAAGTCTACCAGCACCTTAAAAACGCGCAAGCGGTCGGATGCTTACTATTGTTTACTACGCAGGCACTCACCGGAAATGTTTCTCGCAGTAGTTGCACTTGAAATGGGCGCCCGCGTGGAACGCTGCGTGAAGCTCGGCGCGTTCTCTGCATACATTACATTCCACAATAATTACTTATTACAAGCTTTTATTTAACTTGACCTGGGGACCGACCTGACATTCGAGCGCTCGACTAAAAAATTATGAAATGCTATTTTGACATAGTGATAAAAAAAAACGACCACTCGGTCAATACCACTCCTTTTTAATTTTTATTTAATCCTATCGGTAGAAAGTAAATGCCTGCAATTTTGACACGTATCAACTTTTATTTAATTTTCAAGCGCTCGAAAGTCAAAACTCTGCCCCCAATTCGTTGGTTAGTGTGGGACAAATCTTGGAACTGAATTTTGAAACAATTAACCTCAACCGATTGAGCTGAAATTTTGGCTATAAGTATAGTTTGGATGACAATTTAATATTGTGGTACTATCGTGCTGATCTGATGATGGAGACAGAAGCTGGCCATGAGAATTCCGTACTTAACCAACGTAACGCCGTTAGAATCGTCTCAATGAGTAGTTGATGACGGTTTACAGAAAAGTTTAGTTTTAAGTTTCTGTCGAAAACTTGTTGCTGAGAAACCAATTTATGCCATTGGCTGCGTGATACGAAATAGTTTGATTGTCTGAGTCACGTTTTTTTCTGTGCATTATCGGCACTAACCACATGAGAACCGGTTTATAAAGTAAGCTGTATATAACAGTAACTTAATGTATTTTTATTCACTGCCAACAATCGCTACGCGCAATGCTCGTAGCCGATCCTGCGGTATCCTTGCAGTGAAAGTGTTAACTCAGTGGCCGAAGATGACCTTGCCGCGTTTTCCCGCCGAAAACAAAACCGATTATGAAATGTGACCGGTTAATTTATTTTTGATATTCATCATCATTATTGTCATTATCATATCAGCGGAAATAAATCCACTTCAGGACACTGGCACTTTTTTAATATTAAATAACCTAACCGGTTTAAATCACTTTTTGGATATTTTCCGTCATAACTGCAAGAAAACCGGTTATTGCACTCCCTAGTAAATATAAACTGTGTCTAGTGAATGCTTGAGATTTTGTGACGCGATGGATGATAGGTGCTCCACTGTTCCAATTTAATTTATTTGTTACTTGTTATTGTTTTATGTATATTTTAAATTGTTAGTCTAAGTTTCGTGATGCATTGGTGTACACTGTAATGTCATGTAAACGTCCTTATCAATAAATAAATAAATAAAGGCCTCAGCGGGGAGTACAATTTTGTACCTTTTGGCTTCGAGACCGTTGGTCCGTGGGGTCCCAGTGCGCATAAGTTATTTGCAGAAATCGCAACGCATCAGCATCAATTCAGCTAAGAAATTCCGCCAGCAGCCTCGGTAAAATGCTTCGAGGGCCTTTTTTAGATTTAACGTAGTTTTCATTTAAGAAGTAAATGTTAATAATTATCATCTTGTATATATCAAAATATAATGAAAACTCACGTATTTAATGTCGAATATAGCTCGACATGTTTCGAATCGATTCGGGGTTCTTAGTCATGAGCACACGCGTTGCCGGCGCATTTAGCACTGCGGGCCCGCGCCCTAATATGTCTGATTTTCACGGGAGTTTTTTATATAAAATCTTTTATATACTTAAGATAATAATTATAGTATGGTACTCACGGGCCGGGGAGGAGCTTGCCGCAGAGCGTGCAGTGGAACTTGATCCGGTGCACGTAGCGCATGTGGTCGCGCAGCTTCCCGGGGCTCTGGTAGCGCCAGTGGCACAGCGAACATTCGTGCTCGCCGCGCGCCTACGAACGTAATCACATATTATAGTATGTTACTCACGGGCCGGGGAGGAGCTTGCCGCAGAGCGTGCAGTGGAACTGGATCCGGTGCACGTAGCGCATGTGGTCGCGCAGCTTCCCGGGGCTCTGGTAGTGCCAGTGGCACAGCGAACATTCGTGCTCGCCGCGCGCCTACGAACGTAATCACATATTATAGTATGTTACTCACGGGCCGGGGAGGAGCTTGCCGCAGAGCGTGCAGTGGAACTGGATCCGGTGCACGTAGCGCATGTGGTCGCGCAGCTTCCCGGGGCTCTGGTAGCGCCAGTGGCACAGCGAACATTCGTGCTCGCCGCGCGCCTACGAACGTAATCACATATTATAGTATGTTACTCACGGGCCGGGGAGGAGCTTGCCGCAGAGCGTGCAGTGGAACTGGATCCGGTGCACGTAGCGCATGTGGTCGCGCAGCTTCCCGGGGCTCTGGTAGTGCCAGTGGCACAGCGAACATTCGTGCTCGCCGCGCGCCTACGAACGTAATCACATATTATAGTATGTTACTCACGGGCCGGGGAGGAGCTTGCCGCAGAGCGTGCAGTGGAACTGGATCCGGTGCACGTAGCGCATGTGGTCGCGCAGCTTCCCGGGGCTCTGGTAGCGCCAGTGGCACAGCGAACATTCGTGCTCGCCGCGCGCCTACGAACGTAATCACATATTATAGTATGTTACTCACGGGCCGGGGAGTAGCTTGCCGCAGAGCGTGCAGTGGAACTTGATCCGGTGCACGTAGCGCATGTGGTCGCGCAGCTTCCCGGGGCTCTGGTAGCGCCAGTGGCACAGCGAACATTCGTGCTCGCCGCGCGCCTGCGAACGTAATCACATTTTATACCTCATTCCATATAAGTCCCTGGGCGACCGAGCTCTGCTCGGGTGAAAAAAAGAGAAAATATGGAGAAAACTAATTTGCCCAGACATGAGACCCAGCTAAATCGATTTTGGTCCCCGTAAATCCAAATATACCTATCGGTAAAGCACTATTGAATGATCCTTTATGTTACATAATATCGCTTTATGCTAAGAAATAAATTTCTGTCGATTTTTTTTTTGTTACAAGCTTTTATTGCCAACTGTACTTTTCTGTATACCGTCATCAACAGTAATCGGAAATGCACAACACCGCGTTGTTGTTGAGCAGCATGGAGGCGGACTCAATTTAATTTTACTAATAAATTTCCCGGGATTTCCTGGAATACCGAAAATTAGGATACCATAAACACATACGGTATTAAAGTATTTAAATAAACTATTTTAGTTGTTCCTATTTACAAAATTTACAGAAAAAAAATATTTTGTTTCACGGGTCGTTCTTCTTTTCGACCGACAATAGCCTGTCCTTCGTCTTATTACGGCATCTCATTTGAGTAATGATATTTACGGTTTCGGTTCGAATGAACGTCCATATTATTTTATTAATTAGTGATATTTAATATTTCACTTTATCTAACTAGCATTTTTTTAAATGTTTTTTTTTTCCGTAGAATGCCGTGACAGAGTGGTAAACCAAAATGTTGTCCCCACTGAAAGAGTCCACTTTGTCACATGTTTTTTTTTAGAAACCAACCGTAAATAAATATTTATATTGGCCAGAAAGGAAACTTTAATTAGTTCTAATGAAGAAACCTATGCATTTTAATTTAAATCGCACTTCAAAACCACAATTTTCGATAGTTCAAAAACCAAAAAAACAGAAAAACCTCGGTTCATTGTCGGTAAAAAAGAAGAACGACCCTCACGCGTTTTTTTTACATTTGTAGTATTGGCCGACCGAAACGACGAAATGCCTATTTAAATATGTAATGTGTATTCGAATACGTTACTACTACATTCAAGGAGGGCTTTAGGTACTTAACCAATAGGGGTGTAGACAGTAAATAAAATAATCAATAATACACACTAAATAAAAAAATCAGAAAATATCACAAAAAGCACGCGTGGCTGTACATAGAGGAGTGTTAGTGCCCACACTTATGTATGGTAGTGAAAGTTGGGTGTGGCAGAAAAGACATCAAAGTCGAGTGAATGCAGTAGAAATGAGAGCGTTGAGAAGTATGTGCGGAGTGAAATTGAGTGATAGAGTCAGAAACAGTGTGATAAGAGATAAGTGTGGAATGGATGGAGATATAGTCACGAAAATTGAGAAGGGTATGTTAAGGTGGTTTGGGCATGTAGAGAGGATGGATGAAAGAACTGAAAGTAGATTAACGAAGAGAGTGTATGTAAAAAGAGTGGAAGGGCAAGTTGGAAGGGGAAGACCTAGGCGAACTTTCTCCGATCAAATTGGAGAAATATTACAAAAAGGCCAGGTCAAAAGTACCCTACACCGACGAGCATGTATGAGAAATGTTATGAAGGTGAGTGAAGCGAAAGTGGTTTGTCAGGATCGTAGCAAATGGAGATCCGTGATCTCTGCCTACCCCTCTGGGAAAGAGGCGTGACTATATGTATGTATATGTATGTATTTGTCCCTTTTCCGCAAAACGCACCTTCATATGAAACGATTGTCATTTACTATGACGCTCGATGGTCGTGACGTCACGATCCCCGAGCGTTCTGCCTCTAACAAGCAACATAAAAACGGTGGTAGCTTCGTAATTTTTTGAGATATTTGAATGGGAATTTCGTCATTAAGCATATTGTTTTGTCTTCTTTGTATTGAAATAATAATAAATTTTGAGTCTACACCCGTATTGGTTGTCCATCGTACTTACCGAAGCATGAGACTTCATGTGGTTATTGTATGATACAGATGTAAGGTAACCCTTGTAACACAGTTCACACTTGTAGGCCGCCCTGATGTAATTATCTGTCCTTTTCCTTTCTTCCATGTCCTGAACCATATCTTCTTCAGTCAAAAACTTCAGTTCCACATTGTGTTTCTTCTCATATTCCTTGATTTCTTGCTCGGTACTAAACTTTCGCGGATTTCTTTTTCTTTTCACTGTGTCTTTCTGTTTCAGTGTATCCACTTCTTTTGCATCTTTACAATTTACATTTGTTTTTCTTCTCGCTTTGCTTTCAGTTTTTTGTGTAGCTGGTCGTTTCCTTGTTTTTGTTTTAACCATTTCACGTTTTGACTCTAAACTTGTTGCAACTATTTCTACATCTTTTGGTTCAAGTGCTGTGTTTGTGTTTTTCTCATTAAACTTAACTATATCAATTTTATTCTTCACATTAACTCTTGAACTATCGTCTCGAACATGTTTCGATGGAAAATCATCATCTATAAATGGATCCACATCAAACACTTTTACATCAACATCTTTCGTATCAATTTCCGTGTCCTTTTTCTTCATATTGTTTTCTATAATACATTCAACTTTGCCATTAGTAGTCTCGTGTGGTAAAGATCGAAGGAGTCCGCTGGATGCGGGCGGCACACGACCGGTCATTGTGGCACTCTTTGGGGGAGGCCGATGCCCTTCAGTGGACTTCTTCCGTCTGATATGATGATGATGAGTCTCGTGCGAGTCGTCATAGACACAGTAAAATAACGCGCTATTATCTGAGCTTCTATCAGAGAGTGCGTGTGTCAATTTGTGTAACGAGCGGTCTATGGTCCGGATGAGACTGTCTGTAATCTGTAAAGAATACTTCATTTCATTGTAATGGAATCTAAGCCACCGCCGTAGTTTTAAAAAAATGCAGGTAGTTGCATTTTTTTAAATGCGGCGAATAGCCTCAGCCGCTCCGGCTCACTCGGTGCCGGCCTTTCTTACGCCAGGGCGGCAGGGCTGCGCTCCCCCCTTCTTTGCATTACAATCTTTGGCACTGTTATAACCTCAAATTATAACCATGAATAATTCAGAAACCAAGCATCTCCGCGGGGGGAAAGTTGGAGGGGGGGTTCCCCCGGCCTCCACCCTCCCCCTCACCCCGCGCGCCTTCTATTAAGGTGACTTATTTTAAGATTTTTACCTTTTTTGGTACAAGCTTTTATTTTTGTACTTTTCTATATACCATCATCAACTACTCATTGAGACGATTCTAACGAGCCCAAACTCGATGAGGTTGTGCCGTTTCGAAGTTCCTATGGCCACCTTCCAGCTCCATCATCAGATCAGCACCATGTCATAATAATATCGCATTGTCACGCATTTTACACTTGTATGCAAAATTTCAGCTCAATCGGTTACCGGGAAGTGGATCAAATTTAATATGCAAGATTTGATGACAAACATCGGGACAGGTGAAACTACATAAAAGCTTGTAAAAAAAACTTACGTAAAGTCCCTCTTGCATGTAGGGGTGACATGTTCGAATAGGCATTTGCTATGTTTTCTGTATACCATCATCAACTACTCATTGAGACGATGCTAACGAGCCCTAACACAACGGGGTTACGTCGGCTAAATACTGAATTCCCATGGCCACCTTCTGTCTCCATTATCTTCATCATCAGATCAGCTCGATGCTACCATAATATTAAATTGTCATCCAAACTATACTGCTACCCAACATTTCAGCTCAATTGGATAACGGCAAGTAACTGAAAAATGAAATGCAATGATTGACGGACAACTTACATACTTACTTAGTTACATACGAACAGGTCAAGTTAATATAAAGCTTGTAAAAACCATAAATACTTCTTGTGGCCCGAGACTCCTTAGCTAAAATGTCTTTGCGGGCCTCATAGGAAAAAGGTTGTCTATGGCTGATTTTGACGATATGTATATTGGTGGCACTCACAAAGTGTTGGTGCATGAGCGCCTGCTTGAGCAGCGCGTCGGCGCGGCGGCTGCGCGCGCGCAGCGCGTGCGCCTTCACCAGCTGCGCGCGGCACCACGCGCACAGGTGCTGCGGGAACCCGTCCCATGCTGACAACTGCAACCGCGGACCAGGGAATAGTATATTGTTTAACGAGGGGTGTAAGTGGAATATTGCGAACAAGAGCCTATCAGAAGCCCGACACTGAAGGCGGAGGGCTTTTGATGACTTGAGTTTGCAATATTCTTACGCCAGTGTTATAAACAATGTTTTCCATCATATTTGCGAGGAAATAAATAACTACAAAAGGCAGAAAAATCCAAGTTTCATACAACCCCACCAATCAAAAATTGACTAAATTGACAACTTCACTTCCAGATCAGTGGAACGCGCAGCTTCAATATTTCAACCAACCACAGGGCAGTATTCTTGCGGCGCTTGGCCAACTAGTTTTTTTTCAACCAATCACAGAGCAACTAGATTTGCTTAAGCCAATCACATGTGGCTCATTACTCCCTAGGGAATACACACTCGCCATAACTCCCGGGGGAACAATTTAGGCATTAAATGCAAAATCCAACAAAAAATCAGACTTCAAAAAATACATAACTTAATTAGCTTCTGAAAAGTCGGAATAAATATTAATAAATGTTTTAATCTTTATTTTGATTCATTTACATTTGCTTTAAAATATTCAATATAAATCAAACAAAAAAAGACAATAAATGCTTAATTTAAATCTATATAATTACTTCTGGGTGGAAAGTTTGTTGGATTCTTGAATAAAGCATCTTAGAATAACGTTTGAAAATGAAACAAACAGAAAAAAAACGTTATTATAAATGAATGTTTTTCAAAACCGTATTTTGCCTGGAGTATAGTATGGATTTAGTCAAACCTCACCGTTGTCCCCGTGATCTCCGTGAACATGTCCCCCAGTCCCCATTCATGGATGTTGCACAGTTTCACATCCCACGCCAGACAGATCCTGCAGGCGAGCGAAGGCTCAGGATTCACCTCCACTTTTACTACACCCTCGATTAATGCCGAGGACATGTCCATCTTTAGTTTAACTAGGTTTCATGATTAGATAAACGAGAAATCATTGGATTTAATAGACTAATTATATGTAATGAATATAATTCACGAAAACTAGTTCCATAGGTATAATAAGAACTAGTTTATGTTTATTTGCCTTGATGAGACATTTACGGGTCCTCTATCTACGTTTACGGGTCATTGTAGAATAGAACAAGGTAAGTCATTCCCGTGACAGCTCGTGACGTCACGTCAACAACAGAGGGCCTACCGCGAAAAATCACAACGAATGATATTTCCCTTTCTGTCACACTTATCGAGATTTGTATCTCGCTTGGACGTGGTATTATTATTACCATAGCTTTTCCTGAGTATCATGCGTCCATGAATCATTATGGGGTTAACTGAACAAAATTTGATGTTGCATTGTCCCATTCGGATATTAGTAGCTTGATCTCTGAAAATGTCCTGATATAGAACACTTATGAGGTTATGAATAATAAGCTACTGACTGAAAAGTTTTATTTTTATTTACTAATCATCAAAAAGAAACACAGTTTTCATGTCAAACTTTAGGTGATAAAAAAATGACAATTTTTATTACCTACAACACTAAGATATAATCAGTTGATGCTAATTTCTACACTTTTACCTTCCGAATGTCAATCGACTAGAATCCATTATCAACCTTATTGCAAAAGTAGTCGAATCATGTCAAATTAACTACTAGACTAGACACCGGAAAAAAAAACGACAAAATAAGTATCTGTGTCACATCTCATTGTATATTTTACTGTTTATAATTGGCTTTAAGTTTATAGCATTTTTCAATTATATATTATGTTTAGTTTAATTCTTATACTAATAAACTTAGAATTAGTTTAGAATCAGTGTGTTAATTGACTAATAATTATGGATTCAGTGAAGTTGGAACTAGAACTTGAAGGTTTGGTTGCGTGTCGTATATGCTTGGCTTGGGAAGGCAAACTCTTCAACATCAGAGAATGGGGACTAGATCAGGTGTACGTCGATATAACTGGCACGACTGTGAGTTATAGTTGATATAGCAACTATTCTAAGTTAATAGTTATAATTGTTACCGAGAGAAATGTATTTAAATAGAATAAACTTACGTCTTGTATAGGCTTTAGTAACTGTCTAATAATGAATGTGTGCCCTGTTCCTCACACAAAAGTCGAATATTGCTTCTCTAATCCGCTTAATGGGCCTAAATTCAAGAGAAAACTGAAGAACTGGTGAAGTGCAAACGTTTTTTATGATTTATATGAATAATTCTGGTATTAATAGTGTATGTCCAATATGTTTGAGACTTATTATTTTGACATGTTATATACACAGTTTTGAAAATAAATCACATCTTATCTTATCTTAATGTGGACTCATTTTCTGTCCATGTTACAAATATAAAATATTTCCCTCAAGTCCACTTATATTCTGCTTAAAAACACTATGCAAAAAATTGTCCAATTAGATTCCAGGGCGACACAGTTTATACTCAATGGATACTTTGGACAGTAATTGTGTTAAAACAAGAACAGTAATTTGAGAAATTTATTGATTAATTGTCTGTTATTCCGCTTGTAAATTTTGTATGTGGCCTGAGAGACACTGTTTTATTGTGATGTTTTATGAATAAATAAATATTTGTGGACAAGTGAAGTAATGTAGTTGAAGGGTGTACACAATGGGCTAGTCACCTATCGCTGCAATGTCACATTTTCTCCATCTGTAAACCTACCATTGTTAAAAGTGGCCTTCCACTTATGGAAATACAGGCATGATTGTATTGCATGTATAGGTCAATCAACAGGACAGAATAACAACAAGGAATAGTTTATTGACCCTTATATTAATTTATTCTTCCAGTTGTCAGCATGGGATGGGTTCCCGCAGCACCTGTGCGCGTGGTGCCGCGCGCAGCTGGTGAAGGCGCATGCGCTGCGCGCGCGCAGCCGCCGCGCCGACGCGCTGCTCAAGCAGGCGCTCATGCACCAACACTTTGTGAGTACACTACATACATCCTAACCGATTGCCCTTGTATTATGCGCAGCCGTAACTCTATTCTGGGCAAACACCTCATGTGCCCGGAGGAGATCAAGTTTCTTGAGTTCAACAAAATCCTGCAATTCTTCGAGTTCGCAGGACTTGCAAATATGGCGAAACCTGTCCAGTGAAGACTAAAAAGTAAAAAAAAACTTTTTTAAAAACAAGCTTTTATTTAAATGCGCTAAAACGAATAAAATAAACTTTTTCTTTAAAACTTTTACTATAAACTTATAACGTCATAACACATTTTCGATGATATAAAAGCTTGTCGCGAGAATTGGGTACTCGTATATACTTAGGTAAATCTCGCGACAAGCTTTTATATAATCGAAAATGTGTTATGACGTTATAAGTTTATACTAAAAGTTTTAAAGGAAAAGTTTATTTTATTATTTTTAGCGCATTTAAATAAAAGCTTGTTTTTAAAAAAGTTTTTTTTACTTTTAATTTATTTTAAATTATATTATTTACCTATTTCAGATCACAAACAGCTTTATCCGTACAATCGACCGCCCATCACACAAACTGCCACATAATCTATCTAACCACACCACTAAAGCAATAATAGATGTCATATTTGACGAAAAAGCTCAGAGAAAGACAGCACACGATGTCGATGATGTAAAAGACGAACGCGACATGATTATAGATGATAATGATATAGACGATGATTTATTTGTAGATGATGCAGATGACTTGAAACCCCTTATTAACTTCGCTGATGTTTCTCTAGTTAAAGATGATGACCTAACAGGAGTTAGTTTAGATAAGAGCAAAGTTATAGTTGATGTAGGCATAAGACCTAAATCTAAAACTGCCAAAAGACCGGCTAAAAGAAAAAAGGCAGAAGTACACGAAGCTCCTAAAAGGAAAAGAACGCAGAAGAAGGAACAAGATGAAAAGAAAGAAACTACAGTTAAATTCGTAGTGAAAAAGAAAGAAACGCGTTTAAAGAAGAGTAAGATTAAAAGAGAAGAGGATTATAAAGAGTTTGAAAAGAAATACGACTTCCAAGTGAAATGTTTGACGGAGGAGGAAATGGTCGAAGATATGGAGAGGAGAAAGCTTTCGGACAAGGCTATTAAGGGTGTGGTGAAGTGTCAGTTGTGTTATAAAGGGTTTATGAATGCTACCACTTTGGAAAATCATATGAAGATCGCGCATGATCCAGTAAGTTTATCTTTCTCTTGTCAGCAAGTGCTCGGAGCTTCACTATCTCACCAGTACTCTCCCGTAATGAATGTTTCAACTCTGTTCACAGTCTGTGGGCTCCAACGTGTGCCACCTCTGTCACCTGCGTTACCGCTTCGCCGTGAACCTCCGCCAGCACCTGCAGAACGCGCACCAGCTCATGTTCAAGTGTAGACAGTGCGAGGAGATTGTGTGGGGCGAGTGAGTGTGTGGTTTGTAGTATTTAACGCGGTGGACAGAGAGGTAACGCGGTGGACGAAAAGATAACGCTGATGACAATACGGCAATCCGAATGGCTAAAAGGGCACATTGCACGTAGAACCGATGGCCGTTGGGGCGGAAAGGTTCTCGAGTGGCGACCACGTACCGGAAGGCGCAGCGTGGGTAGGCCCCCACAAGGTGGACTGATGACCTGGTAAGGTTGCTGGATGCGGGTGGCGCAGGACCGGTCATTGTGGCACTCTTTGGGGGAGGCCTATGTCCAGCAGTGGACGTCTTTCGGCTGATATGATGATGATGATGATGAATACGACAATTTGCCGTCAAGGTAACGCAGTAGACAACGTGGTAGCGCAGGTGAAAACTTAACTATAATGCATCAGGTTTATGGTAACGCAGCGGGCATAGGAATAAGTCAAAAGACAATTGACAACATTCCATTTTTTCATGGCGGCTCAAACTAAAAACCATTCAGAGATTTGGGCGTGCTGAGTAAATATAAAAAATAATAGAAAGAAAGAAAGATACATTTATTCACAAACACACAATGGATACACACACACACACACACACACATAATGGATTTTATATTCGCGAGTTCTTGAGAAAACTGGAAATTACTTTGAAGAAGCCATTTAAAGGCTGAATGCGGATATTCCATAGCTGTCCTTATGCATTTTGTAAGAAAAAAAAATGTTGTGACATTGACAGTTATTTGACTCCTTCTATCTTGTCATTGTCAATGTCACTGTCACTGACACAGCATGCTATTTAGTCTCGCCAACAAACTGTTATCGCAGTTTGGCGAGTAACATAACATTGTTAATTGTTTTGTATTTTTGATAAATTAAAAAAAAAAAAAAATTGACCACAGTACTAATCTTATTTATCTTTTAAATGTACTTATGCCCTTTTCGAACGTGGTAGTTTAAAACACCCTAATTAAGGGGGTTGAACTTAAAATAAAATGAAAAGAAAAAATATGTGTCTCCTAACTTTTCAAATACTATTAAATGCCTAAACAAAATTAAGGAGTCAGAAAAATGGAATGTTGTTAATTGAGCAGTTGGCATCGATTCAACGCAGCAGACGAAGTGGTAGCGCAGATGACCAAACGACAATAACGCAGCAGGTTCAGGGTAACGCATCAGACAACACATTAAAGCGTACCTAATTTTGCACGGAGACAGTTTATAGTCTGGATTAAAATATAGGTAGTTTTTATCCCGGGTCCATGCAGACGAAATAATTATGTGTATAAATTTGTGGACAGTTCGCACGCGGTTCTTCATGCGGGCATCCACGCCGGGACCACACTTAAGTGCCGACACTGCGACAAGCAATTCGTGTGAGTTACTTTTCCTCCATGTTCGACTCTATACCATATAACCAGGCAGCGAAACTATGGTGCCGGTGACGTCATTATGACGCAAAGTCGCGTTGCAACACCTCAATGATTCATAATAATGTAATAATGGTAATATAGTAGTGTTTAACGAGGGGCGTAAGTGGAATATTGCAAACAAGAGTCTATCAGAAGCCCGAGGCTGAAGGCGGAGGGCTTTTGATGACTCGAGTTTGCAATATTCTTACGCCCCTCGTTGTGTATACGTTTTTCATCACATTTGCGAGGAAATAAATAACTAAAAAAGACAGAAAAATCTAAGTTTCATACAACTGCACCTCTCAAAAATTTACGAAATTGTCTTCACGTCCAGATCAGTCCTAGTGGAGCGCGCAGCTTCAATATTTCAACCAATCACAGAACAGTATTCTTGCGGCGCTTGGCCAACTAGTTTTTTTTTCAACCAATCACAGAGCAACTAGATTTGCTTAAGCCAATCAGATGTGGCTCATTACTCCCTAGGGAATACACACTCGCCATAACGCCCGCGGGAACAATTTAGGCCATTGTCCTTCTGTATACAGCATTTACAAGTAAGTGTGATGAAAATATTATTGTTTATTTATAAAAATGTTTGGTATTTATACAAAAAATAATGTAAATATTTTAAAAAACCGGCCAAGTGCGTGTCGGACCACGCAAAACGAAGGGTTCCGTGCCTATTAAAAAGGTCGTATCGTCACAGAAATCTTACGGCGCTTACGTCCTTTTCTTTAAGGAAGCCAGTTTTTCAGCAATATCTCGAAAACCTTTGAACCGATCTTGTTCAAAACAATTTTCGCTGAAAGAATTTAATAAGCCCTACGTCCATGATTTTTTTCATATTTTTACAATGCACGGTTCAAAAATTAGAGGGGGGGGACAGAATTTTAGTGACTTTCGGGGCGATTATCTCAGACTCGATTCACTTAATCAAAAAAAAGCTGAGAAACCTTACATTTATTTTCAAAGGCCTATCGATTGATGTGTCACGCGTGGGCTTACAATGAAAAAAATGTAATTTTAAAAATATAAAAAAAACCATGAACATAGAGCTTATTAAATTCTTTCACCGAAAATTATTTTGAACAAGATCAGTACAAAGGTTTTCGAGATATTGCTGAAAAACTGCCTGCCTTAAAGAAAAGGACGTAAGTGCCGTAAGATTTCTGTGACGATACAACCTTTTTAATAGGCACGGAGCCCTTCGTTTTGCGTGGTCCGACACGCACTTGGCCGGTTTTTTAACAACAAAATGAAAACAAACTGACAGTGACATTTTAATATTGTTATTTATTTAACAAACACAAATAATAAACATACATGCATGGGATTTATTCGATTTTTTTTATAAAGGCGGGCCTCATTCAGTCAGTAGCAAATGTAGATACTAATACTACCTGCATATGTATGATGAATTACGATTATATGAAGCGCTCACAAATATCTGAACACGTCTTTAATGCCTCGACAATAGAGACGTGTTCAGATATTTGTGAGCGCTTTCGCCGCTCCGATATATCTGATGGCGACTGTACCATGGCCAACACAGTTAACTGACCATCCGTGCACTTTATGTGCATAGAAAACGACTACGACGTACTTAAGAAAACGAATAAATCATTATTCAATTCAATTCATTTATTTGCTACCATGTACAATAAACACATGCAACTTAATGCTAAGTACAGTACATGGGCCCTGTTAGGGTGTAGCAACTCATATTACAATAAATTATGCATGCTAAAAACAAACATTGTAAAGTGGTAAAAAATAATTATTATATCATTGTTAAAAAGTATTAAAATAATTAGGTATTAAATAATTTTATTGGATATAATTTTAAATATTTTGACTAGAGACACGCATAATGAATAGTCCATAATTCTATAAACAAGAATTATGGTGGGTTTAGATATTCACGAACAGTGTAAAAGTTTTTTCTATCAAATATTTTATTCAGCTTTTTGATGAATATTTTATCGTTTTTCTCGTTTTTTATTTCGTGTGGCAAATTATTAAAAAGTCGTATTGACATCGAATAAGGTCCATCGCTATGCGGTTTTAATTTTGAAGATGTTTGTATTAAATTATTTCTAAAACGTGATTCATTTTTATTTTCATTGTAATAAATAAGGTTCAATATAAATACAGGATGGTCAGGTGGATGATAATAATATTGTGTTGATGAAATAAACGATGATTATATGTCCCTTACAAAATGGTTAAGTATCGATATCGAGGCCTTTACTCTAGCTAGAACGACTGACGCCGCGACGCGGATGTGAGACGAGAAAATCTACCCTCCTCTTTCTAACTGGCACAGTGCGAGCGAGACAGAAGTCAATAAATCGCGCGCGAAGCGACTTGCTAGCAAATTGTGTTAGCCAGCCAAGTTTGGACCAAGATTCATTCATTCCCTATATATTCTCACCGGTCACTTTGGCACTCTTCGGAGGAGGCCTATGTCCAGCAGTGGACGTTTATCGGCTGATATGATGATGATATATTCTCACGTAGTAAGAAAACGACGCGAACGACACACATGCGCATGGCGCACCCGGTGGAGAACGCCGCCGGCGGCACCTGCGAGGTCTGCGGGGAGACCTTCACGAGCCGCCGGGGGCTGCGGAGCCATAAGGCGCGCACACACAACAAGGTACGGTACACTACACTATATACACTGACACGATACACTACCTACACACGTAACAAGGGACTATACACAGCAAATTACGATGCATTACACTACAATACACACATAGCAAGCTACGATACACTAAATTACACGCATATTATGGGCTTATTCGACGACCACTTTAGCCTAGTTGGTAGTGACCCTGCCTACGAAGCAAGAGGTCCTGGGTTCGAATCCCGGTACGGGCATTTATTTGTGTGATGAGCACGAATATTTGTTCCCGAGTCATGGATGTTGTCTATGTATTTATCTATATAAGTATATTTATCGTCGTCTAGTACTCATAATACAAGCTTTGCTTAGTTTGGGACTAGGTCGATTTGTGTAAGATTGTCCGCAAAATATTTATTTATTTATTTATTATTATTATTTTATTATACATTAGGGTGGAGCGATTTATTTTTATTTTTGAAACTTTGTTACGGAACAGTAATTAAATGTTGCGTGAGTTTATGTACGATAAAAAAAAACATGGCCTATACTTTTAGCCAGCGGCGGTTAAATGTTTAAAAACATGTTTTATTTAAATTTAATTTTAACTATTTTATTTGTTAAATAACACCTTTTCTACGACATTCTTTTCTAAGTCTCAATAATACACTGACATAAACTTTATCTTAAAATCATTTTTAACGTCCCCAAATTGTTCCATGCAGCAACTGCAGTCGACGGTGCCCGGTCTGTTCTGCCGCAAGTGTCGCGTACAGTTCGACAGTAAGGAGGCCCTCACGCGCCACAAGCAACTACAGGAGGGACAGCGGTGCAACAACGACCAGAGGTGGGTACATACAATGTTGACATAGAGACTGCAGTCGATGGTGCCCGGTCTGTTCTGCCGCAAGTGTCGCGTACAGTTCGACAGTAAGGAGGCCCTCACGCGCCACAAGCAACTGCAGGAGGGACAGCGGTGCAACAACGACCAGAGGTGGGTACATACAATGTTGACATAGAGACTGCAGTCGACGGTGCCCGGTCTGTTCTGCCGCAAGTGTCGCGTACAGTTCGACAGTAAGGAGGCCCTCACGCGCCACAAGCAACTACAGGAGGGACAGCGGTGCAACAACGACCAGAGGTGGGTACATACGTTGTTGACATAGCAACTGCAGTCGACGGTGCCCGGTCTGTTCTGCCGCAAGTGTCGCGTACAGTTCGACAGTAAGGAGGCCCTCACGCGCCACAAGCAACTACAGGAGGGACAGCGGTGCAACAACGACCAGAGGTGGGTACATACGTTGTTGACATAGCAACTGCAGTCGACGGTGCCCGGTCTGTTCTGCCGCAAGTGTCGCGTACAGTTCGACAGTAAGGAGGCCCTCACGCGCCACAAACAACTACAGGAGGGACAGCGGTGCAACAACGACCAGAGGTGGGTACATACGTTGTTGACATAGCAACTGCAGTCGACGGTGCCCGGTCTGTTCTGCCGCAAGTGTCGCCTACAGTTCGACAGTAAGGAGGCCCTCACGCGCCACAAGCAACTACAGGAGGGACAGCGGTGCAACAACGACCAGAGGTGGGTACATACGTTGTTGACATAGCAACTGCAGTCGACGGTGCCCGGTCTGTTCTGTCGCAAGTGTCGCGTACAGTTCGACAGTAAGGAGGCCCTCACGCGCCACAAGCAACTACAGGAGGGACAGCGGTGCAACAACGACCAGAGGTGGGTACATACGTTGTTGACATAGCAACTGCAGTCGACGGTGCCCGGTCTGTTCTGCCGCAAGTGTCGCGTACAGTTCGACAGTAAGGAGGCCCTCACGCGCCATAAGCAACTGCAGGATTGACAGCGGTGCAACAACCTGAGGAAGCGGCCACAATATTAACCCAAACACTACAGACACAACAGAGGACTGGCTACAGTGGCGTGCACTCCATAAAGACAGAAAGACACTGTCTACCCTACTATAAATATGGAATGAAATGATTTTATCTATTGATAAAAACATTACATTCCATGATAATAATCAATCATAATCAATAATTTTAAAATCTTAGATTAGCCCCATCTGTCCGCTGATCAGTGTATCAATTTGTTATACTCCAACGCTGCACTAGCGCCGCAGCCTAAGCGGCGAAGACGCAAACAAATCATGTCTAAAAATATCCATGTGTTGCCTCGTAGCGACGCGGGTAAAGTAGTGTGCGCTCCTATAAACGCGCGGCACACTCATGGCACACTATAACCCAACTCACGCACACAAACGCAGCGGAAAGACAGTGTCTTTCGTGTCGAGCGCCTAACGAATACTTCCGAAAAAATCCGAACATGTTTATTTAACAATTTTAAAGGGTTGCATTACTTGAAATAATTTGTTCTAAATACCTTAAATTTGGGTGTCATTTCATTTTTGCCGTATGTATTTGAATGATTAAGTTTATTTATTTTTGTTTTTAGTCGCCATTGTTTGTTTGTTGTGAGTGTTTTATTGAGAGAGCGGTAAATAAGAATTGAACGAGTGAATGTTACAGTTTAGTTGGAAAAATTGATCATTTCTACTGTGAAAGTTGTCGTAGTGGTGTGTGTGCTAAATATTAAAGATAGTGGGTTTTCAAAACATTCTTTCGCGGAAAAAACGCAATTAATCGAGGAAGGGTACACCGCATTTGGAATTAGTGGAAAAAAGAAAAAGTTAATTGATATGTGTACAAAACCAATCAATCTATGAATATTTAAGGTGGCTAATCACACCCATAGCCAACACCCATCATATCAATAACGACGCAATGCAACACTTTTGGTAAGTTAGTACCTACCTAGCAAATTGTTTTTGTCTACCCTGTTTAAAAACTCTGTGCACGCCACTGACTGGCTACAAGCCAACAATCTTGAACTTAACCTAAACAAAACAAAAGTCATACAATTCAAACCCCATCAAAAACAAGACTTGCCAATCAGCCTTACTTATAATAATATTAAATTAGAATGCATAAAATCAACAACTTTATTAGGGATTGATATAGATACTAGTACCAATTGGAAGCATATACAAAATCTGACGAAAAGGATATCATCATTCATTTATGCCCTAAATCACCTCAAACGTGTAAGGGACTTAGAGACAGCTCTTACAGCGTACTATGCATACGCTTACTCCAGAATATCCTACGGAATCGTTTTATGGGGTAATAGTACCGGCATAGATAATATATTTATTCTCCAAAAAAGAAATACGAATCCTGGCCAACATTGACGAAATGAAATCCTGTAAGCCATTATATAATAGTTTACTTAGTAAGATTTGCGGGGTAAAGTACCTACCTATAGTAAGGCCTAAGAAAGGGTGTAAACATTGTCGTTGCTATAGGGACCTATGAACTTTTGGAAGGGCTGAAATGCACTCGCGAGGAAGAAACACGTAATCAGAATATTTTGAAACAACTTATACCTTGCGACTAATTCCAAGTTTGTAATGCTACTTTTAAACTATTATTACATTATTTATATACTTACTTACTTATAAATTTAAAGAAGCCAATTGTAGACACATCATAATAAAATTATTTATTAAAATCTATATTAATAAAAGAAAGTTGTGTTAGTTCCTTTGCTTATAACTCGAGAACGGCTAAACCGATTTGGACGATTTTGAGTTCGTTGTGATCGTCTCGGCCTAAAGTTTAATAATAAGCTTTAAAAAAAGGAAAAGATTCACAAAAAAGACCCCGCAATTGCAATTTACAAATTAAGAGTTGAATAACCCGCCATGGTCCAATGCGGCCAACATTATAAAATTGAATTGACGCATGTCGAGTCTGTTCAAGATCAATATATAAACGCCGGTAGCAGAGTTTGTGAGTACCATTTTCAAATAAGAATTTATTTTTATTTTTGTGTTTGGCAATCAATTTGACAATCACGTCTGTCATAATTTATCAGTGGTGCTGGTGGATCGTTTTCGTCGTGGTACAATGCCAAAAATCGTAAGTATTTGTAATATTTTTTTATTGTAGTGAGACACATATTTTTTCTAAGGATTATACATACCCAGTGTCCCAGGACATTTTTAATGATAATGTAAGTTAATAGTACAGTAATATTTTGAATTTAATAATAATTTTTCGATTTGGCGGCATACTTTTTTTAATAAACTGCTTTGACACAGATACAAAATATTGAAACCACGAATAAACGCCTCTGAGGCGTCCAATACACGGTCAAGTTATCACTCGATCCACGCGCTGTCTCTTTCTCATTGCATGTTATAGAAAGAGAACTATGGTGGATCATCAGTATTTAATCACCGTGTATTGGCCGCCTGACCGTCTACAGGCGCGTCGTTGACGGCCAGAGGCGTTTTTTGTTTTAATAATTATTGTGAGTTAGGGACAAACACCTGATATTTGAAATTAATTCTGGTTTCTGATTGGTTGTTTTTAATATTAGCTGTAATCCGGTTAGTTGATAGCAAAATATACAGATGTTTTTTAAAGAGTGGTGATTGGTGGATTTAATAACAGCGAAGTGTTTTGATTAGTCAAATTAAATGTTTTAAAAATCATAAATATTTATACATATTTTCCCTAGGGGCTACATGTACTACTTTAGCCCCGCTTGCTAAGCCTAATGTGACACACTTTTCGAGCATGAGAAGTGAAAAACCATTATAACATGGCTGCCGGCTGCCTAATTGATTATGCTGTTGTGTTTTCTTTCATGTAGTTATTCGCTGTTTCTTTTTGGTTGGACAATGACGCCAATGACTCTAAGTATGGCTTTTTATGGTTTGTGATAATTGTATAACTATGGTGGATAGTGATCTACCGCCTTCACCCCTTCACCGCCTTCGCCTTCGCCTCATAAGAAGGCTCAAAGTCACCCAAAGGGCAATGGAGAAGGCTATTCTGGGAGTTTCACTGCGTGAACACATCTGCATCATAACCATTGTAGCACCGACATTGCTCTCCGAATCGCTAAACTTAAGTGGTAGTGGGTGAGGCACATTGCACGTAGGTATTAGTTATGTTTGTGTTAGACAGTTTAAATATGTAATGTCTATTCGAATTCGTTTTCGAATACGTTACCACTGCATACAAGAAGGGCTTTAAATTTTTTTTACCTATAGGACTGATGGCTATTGGGGCGGAAAGGTTCTCGAGTGGTGACTATGTACCGGAAGACGCACCGTGGGTAGACCCCACAAGGTTGACTGATGACCTGGTAAAAGTTGTCGGAGTCCGCTGGAAGCGGGTGACGCAGGACCGGTCATTGAGGCTCACCCTTTGCAGCAGGGGCCGTCTTTCGGCTGATATGATGATGATGTTGAAGATGATTACTAATAAATAAAATTTACAATCTTTGGTCAACAACGTCTACTCAGATGTCACTTACATAGCGTCCAAGCAACGAAGAGGCGAATAAAGTGAACGATTTTTACCAAACAAGTTTCAAAGTCCACGTGAGGAACATCTTTCCGTGGACACCGTAGTAGATGCTAACGAAATCTTTCAGTACCCAACAGAAATTTTAAATTCGTTGACTCCCTCTGGAATTTCGCCGCATAAATTGGTTTTAAAGCAAAGCGTACCTTTAATAAAGTTTTTCTCCTACGAAAATTCGACCCGCCGAGAAAAAACTTATTGCATAAAAAGTATTAAGGTATTACCTAAATAAACAAAACTGGCTCTAAGACATAGTAGGTTTCTAAGTAAATTAAATAATAATTACATCTTGCACCACCCGAGCGAAGCCGGGGCGGGCAGCTAGTTATTAATATAATAAACCGTTTTTTATTTCACTCAACTATTAATTATAAAATCAGCGGGGTCAACCCTAGCGTCGGTTAGTCGGCTCGTGCGGGCAACGACCCGCGCGTTCAAGGTCGCTCCATTGTTAAATTTAGTAGGCATGAAAAACTGTAGGTATGCGCTTTTTTATTCAGACTTGAGTATGTGTTCGTAGAACTATTATATAATCTGTGCCATGGGCTTTAGGAGGCTGTAAAATGGTGTCTAATCAACTCACTTGACTGTCTCTTTCTGTCGCAGTGCGTGCGAGCAGTGCGGCGCGCTATATCCAACCGAGGACGAGTTGATACGTCACAAGCATGAGACACACGGCGTCCAACTGTTCACCTGCGATGCGGTGAGTTTCCCTACCGGGATTATACGGTCACGGAGTTTGTTTTAATAATTATTGTGAGTTAGGGACAAACACCTGATATTTGAAATTAATTCTGGTTTCTGATTGGTTGTTTTTAATATTAGCTGTAATCCGGTTAGTTGATAGCAAAATATACAGATGTTTTTTAAAGAGTGGTGATTGGTGGATTTAATAACAGCGAAGTGTTTTGATTAGTCAAGGTGACATAGGTTCATGGTCTTCTCTCCCTCTCACTGAGCATAAGCGTGAGCGAGGTGGAAGTGCGCGTTCGGAAACGCGGATATTATGTTTTTTTTTTGTGTTAATAAATAAAGTAATAGCTAAGTTCCCTCAAACATAATATAGCCGATTTTTAGAACCAATTTTAATATATTTAGCTTTTGTGCATAATTTGTTACGAATGTTTTAAGTTAATTTTGGACCTATGTTCGTGATTTTTTTCTATCGAGTGAAAGTCAAAAACTCAGGATTCGAATAGCTATAGTCCCTCGAGAAAGGCCTCAAGATTGCTAATTAAATTTAGGGCAGCCGTATTATGATCCAAACAAATTCATCCAAACAGATTTTCAGTTGACGTTGAAATGTATCACATGACTCCGCAATTCGGCTGGTAGTCGTTCGTAGTATGTTTGAAGACGGTTAAAACTTTGTTTTTAAAGTATATTATTCTAATGTGTGGAGTGAAATTGAGTGATAGAGTCAGAAACAGTGTGATAAGAGATACGTGTGGAATGGATGGAGATATAGTCACGAAAATTGAGAAGGGTATTAAGGTGGTTCGGGCATGTAGAGAGGATGGATGAGAGAAGATCAACGAAGAGAGTGTATATAAAAGGAGTGGAAGGGCAAGTTGGAAGGGGAAGACCTAGGCGAACTTTCTCTGATCAAATTGGAGAAATGTTACAAAAAGGCCAGGTCAAAAGTACCCTAAACCGACGAGCATGTATGAGAAATGTTATGAAGGTGAGTGAAGCGAAAGTGGTTTGTCAGGATCGTAACAAATGGAGGTCCGTGATCTCTGCCTACCCCTCTGGGAAAGAGGCGTGATTATATGTATGTATGTATGTATGTATTATTCTAAATGTAAATTTATTATATTGTATTCTAGTGCAACAAATCCTTCCTATCGAAAGTGTCGCTCTCAGTGCACATCGACCGCGTCCACCTGAACATCAAGCCCGTGCGGCCGAACCGTCCCAAGCCGGCCGGGGAGCGCTCCCGGCCCGGCAAGCCCAAGCCCAAGCAGAAGTTCAAGATGGACAACATGTGCGAGATCTGCGGGAAGGCTTATTCGGTAAGTCGGTCATCATATCAGCCGACAGTGTCGCTCTCAGTGCACACCGACCGCGTCCACCTGAACATCAAGCCCGTGCGGCCGAACCGTCCCAAGCCGGCCGGGGAGCGCTCCCGGCCCGGCAAGCCCAAGCCCAAGCAGAAGTTCAAGATGGACAACATGTGCGAGATCTGCGGGAAGGCTTATTCGGTAAGTCGGTCATCATATCAGCCGACAGTGTCGCTCTCAGTGCACACCGACCGCGTCCACCTGAACATCAAGCCCGTGCGGCCGAACCGTCCCAAGCCGGCCGGGGAGCGCTCCCGGCCCGGCAAGCCCAAGCCCAAGCAGAAGTTCAAGATGGACAACATGTGCGAGATCTGCGGGAAGGCTTATTCGGTAAGTCGGTCATCATATCAGCCGACAGTGTCGCTCTCAGTGCACACCGACCGCGTCCACCTGAACATCAAGCCCGTGCGGCCGAACCGTCCCAAGCCGGCCGGGGAGCGCTCCCGGCCCGGCAAGCCGAAGCCCAAGCAGAAGTTCAAGATGGACAACATGTGCGAGATCTGCGGGAAGGCTTATTCGGTAAGTCGGTCATCATATCAGCCGACAGTGTCGCTCTCAGTGCACACCGACCGCGTCCACCTGAACATCAAGCCCGTGCGGCCGAACCGTCCCAAGCCGGCCGGGGAGCGCTCCCGGCCCGGCAAGCCGAAGCCCAAGCAGAAGTTCAAGATGGACAACATGTGCGAGATCTGCGGGAAGGCTTATTCGGTAAGTCGGTCATCATATCAGCCGACAGTGTCGCTCTCAGTGCACACCGACCGCGTCCACCTGAACATCAAGCCCGTGCGGCCGAACCGTCCCAAGCCGGCCGGGGAGCGCTCCCGGCCCGGCAAGCCCAAGCCCAAGCAGAAGTTCAAGATGGACAACATGTGCGAGATCTGCGGGAAGGCTTATTCGGTAAGTCGGTCATCATATCAGCCGACAGTGTCGCTCTCAGTGCACACCGACCGCGTCCACCTGAACATCAAGCCCGTGCGGCCGAACCGTCCCAAGCCGGCCGGGGAGCGCTCCCGGCCCGGCAAGCCGAAGCCCAAGCAGAAGTTCAAGATGGACAACATGTGCGAGATCTGCGGGAAGGCTTATTCGGTAAGTCGGTCATCATATCAGCCGACAGTGTCGCTCTCAGTGCACACCGACCGCGTCCACCTGAACATCAAGCCCGTGCGGCCGAACCGTCCCAAGCCGGCCGGGGAGCGCTCCCGGCCCGGCAAGCCGAAGCCCAAGCAGAAGTTCAAGATGGACAACATGTGCGAGATCTGCGGGAAGGCTTATTCGGTAAGTCGGTCGTCATGTCAGCCGACAGTGTCGCTCTCAGTGCACATCGACCGCGTCCACCTGAACATCAAGCCCGTGCGGCCGAATGAGTGGACACTGGGTATCATCATCATATCAGCCGAAAGACACTGCTGGACAAAGGCCTGCTCCAAAGAGTGACACAATGACCGGTCCTGCGCTCCTCGCATCCAGACTCCCGCGACCTTTACCAGATCATTGTGGGGGTGGCCTTCCGGTACATAAATAAAGCTCTGCCACGGGATAGGAAACTCGGCGAGGTACCATAAGTATCGCTCTCTAGTGCACATTGATCGCGGTCACCTCATCGTCAAGCCTTTGGGAAGGCTTTTACGGTAAGTCTCAGTCTAACTAAAAATAGTCTAAAAATCGCTCTTTTCTGAATAGCAAATGTGAATTGGTCGCGGGCACAGAATACTAAATACTATAGAAGGGGTATCAAGCGCGGTTTGTATCGGGAGCGGTGTCGCCTCATCCCCTCCACGTCGCCTGCAACTGTGTGCGCGACTGCACGCCGATCAGGTGACGTTGGCGCGAAAGCTAACAGCGCATGCGCAAAGTAGTGGCGCGCGTGCCACGCCCACATCGCCTTTCTATAGTATTCAGTGTTCTGTGGTCGCGGGAGTCCGCTCATTATGGCGCTCTTCGGGAGAGGCCTGTGTCCAGCAGTGGACGTCTTTCGGCTGATATGATGATGTGTGAAAATGTATTTTCACCACTTTTAATCGGAAAAGTAAATTTTGCTTCACGAAGTGGGGGATCAAAATGAAACTTTTCTGTTCAAGCGACTTTTTTAATTTATTCATTGGCATGTATAACGCAATGTGCCAATTGAACACAGATCTTAATAAAATAATCGATTGGAAATTCATCGTAATCGATTAAAAACGAACATATTTCAAATTTTAACTTCAACAACGTTATATGAAAATTTACGAATTTTTGGTAATATTTAAAAAAAATGTCACAATAGATTATACGTTTTACTGAAATCAAAACTATCGATGACTGTTATATTTTCCTCATAGTCGGTGTGAAAAATTGTATGTGTCACTCAGGAGCAAAATTATTTCAGTCATGGGCGTTAACGCTTGAATCCTTCGTTACGCTCAGGATTCAATCTTCGTTATCTCATGGGAGCAAAATACATAATTTTGCTCCCATGAGACACAATAACTATTGTATTGTATTGTTGTATTGTAATTTCCAGTGCCTAGCGCTGCTAAAGACGCACCAGATGCGTCACACGGGCGACCGGCCCTTCAAGTGTACGGAGTGCCCGAAGGGGTTCGTCACCGCCACGCTACTCCGGGTACGTTAAATCAAATGTTTACGGATGTTTACGGCTTATAACAAACATCAAAATAGGCTTGAGTCCTAATTTTTTTTTACAATGCCATTCGAACCAGTTTTTGGTGTGGAACAAATGTTTGTATGGGAGTAAGTACAATTAAAGAACATAAATACCCAAAAAATTGAGTTAAAGACGGACCTCGCTGGCGGTAGCCGAAAACGTTCCATACTGATTAACATTGAATCATGACGTCACAGGGTAATATTTGTACTAGTCGTTATATGGAAAATCAAGTAAATTGCTGTTCGGTTGCGAAATACTGCGTTTAGGACCATAGTTGTCGTACAATTTTGTTTCTATAAAAGCGTAAGGATTCTATTGGTAGCTTTAAATTTACTTTTGGACAATAAAAAAAATGCATATTTTTTGTAAACTTTCAAGGGCCATATCTTTTTATGATTGTAATTATATTTCGTAATTTATACTTAATTGCATTTATTTGAAGGTTTACTATCAATTTAGCAACACTGCGCTATCAATTTTAACATGAGGACACGACCCAATTGTAATGATCTTAGCTCGTCAACTGTCTCATTCATAAAAGCCACAATTGCTGACAAGACTATATAGTTAGGGTAAACAAATTGTAATCAGTTTTTAGTTCAATTTCACTGTTAATTGATGCATGCTGTCCTTCTGTAATTAATAAGGTACTTAGTTTTAATTTGCGCATATAATAAATAATAATATTTAATATTAGGGGACATTCTTACACAAACCGAACTAGGCCTATGGTAAGCTCAATAAGGCTTGGGTCGTTCATCTTTTTTACCGACAATGAACCGAGGTTTTCCTTTTTTTTTGGTTTTTGATGTATCGAAAATTGTGATTTTGAAGTGCGATTTAAAAAAATGCATTGGTTTCTTCATTAACACTAATTAAAGTTTCCTTTCCGGCCAATATACATATTTGTTTACGGTTGGTTTTTAAAAAAAATATGTGACAAAGTGGACTCTTTCAGTGGGGACTACATTTTGGTTTACCACTCTGTCACGGACTTCTACGATAAAAATACGTTTAAAAAAAAATGTTAGTTAGAGAAACTAAAATATTATATAATACTAATTAATAAAATAATATGGACGTTCATTTTCGAACATTATAAAACCGTAAAATCATTACTCAAATGAGATGCCGTAGTAAGACGAAGGACAGGCTATTGTCGGTCGAAAAGAAGAACGACCCGCTTGTGTTATGGGTACTAGACGACGATATATTTAATAGATATAAATACTTAAATACATAGAAAACACCCAAGACTCAGAAACAAATATTCATGCTCATCACACAAATATTTGCCCTTACCTTTACCTTTTGCCTTTTATTTATATAGGGAATCTAACGTCAATATTTCATTGCGTGTTTGAGAAAAATCATATTTCTTATACGCAGTAGCGGCAAATATAATTCGGTTAATATACGGCCAAATAATCCACGTCCAGTATTAAAAAAAAAAACTCTGTCTCTTTTAACCCATTCATGAAGAGAGAAAAGATGGACTCGGAACATTCAAGGTGTTTGTGTTCTTTAATTGTAGAATTATCCATTGTGTTTTTAACGCCTACCGGCGGAACATAGTGTACAGTCGACTACAAAGAGATTGATACGGCCAAAGCTACAAAAATATGTATACACGACCTTAACGTTAAGGCAATAAAGTCGTGTATACATATTTTTGTAACTTTGGCCGTATCGATCTCTTTGTAGTCGACTGTACACGGCGGACCAATCAACTATTTTTTGTTGCTCGTTGCCATGGCTACGTCTCCTGGGTCACTCTTTAAAACTATGATTTTATGGGGTACAAATCCACTAAACACGTGTTTTTGTTGTATTGGTAAACCCATTCCAAAGTGGGGCATCTCCTTAGCATCGTAGGAGTCCAATTTATAGTATTTTTTTCTAAGAAACTCTGTCACTGTTGTCTCTTAGCTGACCGGGACAGAATAACAACAAGAAGAAGTTGATTGATCCGTGTAATATAATTTACGTCACCCTAGGCCGTAAGTGGGATTTTGTGCCCGCTACGCGAGGAGAAATTTTCGCTTCCTGGCCAAGGCAAGACGTGAAACTTAAGACAAACCACGGGCGGTAATTCGTAAAGCCCCAGATCGTAGGTGTTTGTGGCCCGAACCGAAAGTGACGAATTCACCGCCCTAGGTATTTAATGTACTATTTCATCACACTTGCTCGTCAATGGCGTTATTACTTGCGAGCATATAGAGCAGTTATAGCCGTTTTACCTCCCACGGGCTGTTAAGTTTAGTTTTAAAATATATAACCCTCTGATTGGCTTAAGCAAATCTGGTTGCTGTGTGATTGGTTGAATAAAAAAATCTAGTTGGTCAAGTCGCCCCGCCCCGCAAGAATACTGCTCTGTGATTGGTTGAAATATTGAGCTGCGCGCTCCACTAGCACTGATCTGGAAGTGAAGTTGTCAATTTTTGATTGGTGCGGCTGTATGAAATTTAGATTTTTCTGTCTTTTGTAGTTATTTATGTCCTCGCAAATGTGATGAAAAACATTGTGTATAACACAGGCGTAAGAATATTGCAAACTCGAGTCTATCAGAAGCCCTCCGCCTTCGGCGTCGGGCTTCTGATAGACTCTCGTTAGCAATATTCCACTTACGCCCCTCGTTAAACAATGTAGTATTATTACCTCAATGTTTGCAGGAGCACAGAGACATAGTGCACGCGCGGCTCCGCAAGTACCGGTGCCCGGAGTGCCCCAAGACATTCCTGCACCAGTCGTCCGTCTACGTGCACAGAGCCGTGAGTGCCCTTGTTACCCTACTGCCGAAGGAAAAGAGGGTTATGTTTTTCGAGCGTATGTATGTGTGTATGTCTTATCCTTTGGCACGCTCTGCAGAGTGTAAACTGTATTTTACGAAAATCTTTGTTTTTAGGGTTCCGTACCTCAAAAGGAAAAAAAACGGAACCCTTATAGGATCACTCGTGCGTCTGTCTGTCCGTCTGTCACAGCCGATTTGCTCCGAAGCTACTGGACCGATTCAGTTGAAATTTGGTTAACATATGTAAAATGGTTACCCAAAGATGGATGCGTAAAGTAAATTAATGAATTCTGAACAAGGGGGCCACTTTTGGGCGGTAAACTGAAAAATAAAAAAAAATCGCAAACTGTGTTGTGTGACATATCAAATGAAAGGGGTGCACTTCAGTTTTTTATAATTTTACTAAAAACAGATCTGAAGTAATTTAGGAAAAAAGACGAAAATTGACCAACCTGCTTAGAGCATAGCAATTTTTTAAAGATAATGGCACGGAACCCTTCGTGCGCGAGTTCGACTCGCACTTGGCCGGTTTTTTTCTCGTTAGCTTCCTTTGCCGAAAGCATTTGTAACCATTCGCATTCTTACCCGCTATATTTATTTTTAAATAGCTTATTTTCTTGACGGGATTTTTAACCATTCGCATATTTTACCACTTATTTTTTACCCAGGCAAACCATCACGCCTTATGTCGTTAGGTATCTTCAGATGCCCGAAGGGCAAACAGACCAGAAATAGGAGCCCCGCAAAGCGGGGCTCCGTTGACATAAGGCGTGATGGGTTGCCTGGGTAAAAAAATAAAGTGGTAAAATATGCGAATGGTTAAAAATCCCGTCAAGAAAATAAGTCATTGAAAAATAAATACAGTGGGAAAATATGCGAATGGTTAGAATTCTGATCGGGAAAAGAAACTATTGAGAAAAAATAAAGTGGTAAAAATTCCGAATGGCAGAAATCGCAACTTGCACAAAACGATTTCCGGAAAATACAGTATAATGCATGGGCACTCGTATGTCAAAGCAATATGGGTTAAATTCGAACTAAGAGGATTTTTCTTCCTTCGAATTTAAGCCATGTCACTTTGACATAGAGTGCCCATGCCATATACTAGTACAGCGTCGAGCACTCGGACGTTTACCTTACACTCGCCCTGCAGCCTAAACCGTTTGAAGGATTTTGACATGTGAGGTGTCGTTGGATTCCTCTTAATCGTGGAAGTGAAATAAACTATAATATTTGCAAAAAAGTAGTTGGGTTTTTTGAGAAGGGACAGAATATACCCCCTCTTAAAACTTTGGACACTAATAACTTTGTGATTATTTAATCCCCTGCTTTACTTTCTTTCTCCATTTGACAATATGTTTAATCCTTTTTCGGGAAAAATCATCATTATTGGTTATTTCATTTGGTGTCTACACCCTTATTGTTATGATTAATTGTGATGTGTTTTATGCAATAAACAATTTAGAATTTGTATTTAAAGATTGTCATCCTTAGACCTGTAGCCTTATGTCGTATTTACGTACAAAAATGTCTGCCGAATTTTGCGGGTGGGGGGATCTTAATAGGATATTGAAACTCAATTGTATATTGAATTCTTGACGTTTATAATATCAAGTGCTTACAGCAACATGCGGGCATTTTTATGATCAGTATTCTCTTGCGAGGCGATTTTGTGTATGACCATTAATCGATTGTGAAATTGTCTTTGTATGATTTTTTGCACATTGTGCAAGGTTTTCTACAGAGGGGTAAGTTACTGAAAGGCTACTCCAGTTGTTACCAAATCTATTATTCATCTAAACCTGTGTGTTCACCAGATCCACACGGGAGAAAAAGCGTACGAGTGCAGTTTCTGCGGCAAAGCCTTCACACAGGCCGGGACACTACACACGCATGTCAAATTCGTGCATATGAAGGTCAAGCCGCCGCCGCGGAAACGGAACAAGCACATGGATCCATAGGCCACGGTGTCTGCAGGCACCATCCACATACACACCGTCGGGTCATAGGGTACTTACCATCAGCCAGGTTGTTTGCCACCATCGAAGTTGTGTGACGCGGCGCGCGTTTCACAATGGACTTTTGGGATAACAAGTGAAATCAAAAGAATTTTCGAAAAACGCGACTGCTTTTTGACAAATGTTATAGCCTATGTCACTCCCACGATTAAGAGGAATCCAACACAACGTTTAGGCTACAGGAGGCCACAAAGAAACAGACATACATACACTCGAAAAACATTACCCTCCTTTGGCAGTCGGGTTAAAAGTATCCTATGTCCTTCCTCAGGATCTAAAAGATTTCTCTTGGACTAACAAGTCGCAGGAATTCGTCATGCGCTATTTGGTTGCAGATTTTGTAATATAGGCGTGCTTCTAAGGGACATCACACATCACACCACACGTTTTCATAATATACGAGTATACAGAGTGTTTTTTTTAAATGGGACAGTATGGGGAAATCCGAATCTAAAGGAGATAGAGGAAAAGTGTCCAAGGAGACATTAGGTGTTTTTTTATGTAAACAAATTTGGCTCATTAAAATTTTTGGTCAAGCGTAAGTTGTTCTTAAAAAATGATAAAGTTGGTAATTTTTTTTTTTGACGCGGGTCGACTCTGTTTCATGTAAGGATTATTTCATTGTATGGAAAGAAAAAAATCTGAACAGCAGAAGTTGGTCAAATTTAATGAAAACTAATCTTCATACAATTGCAGTATTCGCCTTTTAATATTGCTACAAGTGCCTAGGCGTGTAAAAAAAAATTTAAAATTATTCCATTTTTAAATTTCGATAATCCATAAGAGCTCCAGATGATTCAAGAGAAGAACATTTTTTTTAATCTTCGTTAACATCATGGCACGCGATAGTCTTGAAATTATAAAAAAAGAATTCAAATTTGGAACGAGTGGCCCCCACGATCGCCCGACTTAACGCCATTAGATTTTTTCTTATGGGGTTACCTTAAGGGTCGAATTTATGAATCCCGATACAACTCCGTACAAGAATTAAAAGATGCTGTTTACAACACTTTAAACACAATTCACCATAAGTCTCTGTTAAATGCAACTAGAAGTGTCTTTAAGCGTGCTCGTACCTGCATAAGACAAGACGGCGGCCACGTCGAACATTTACTCAAGTAATAAACCAACTGTATGAAGATTAGTTTTCATTAAATTTGACCAACTTCTGCTGTTCAGATTTTTTTCTTTCCATACAATGAAATAATCCTTACATGAAACAGAGTCGACCCGCGTCAAAAAAAAAATTGACCAACTTTATCATTTTTTAAGAACAACTCACGCTTGACCAAAAATTTTAATGAATCAAATTTGTTTACATAAAAAAACACCTAATGTCTCCTTGGACACTTTTCCTCTATCTCCTTTAGATTCGGATTTCCCCATACTGTCCCATTTAAAAAAAACACTCTGTATACACTCCATGTCCACACTTTATAATTTTGTCATTTTTACACAGATCTATGTTATTTATTTTACTCATTAGTATTTGCAAGCTTTATTTATTTATTTTTATTATTCTTTTAATATTTCACCTGCATCGTGACCTGAGGTACTAGCAGAATATCAGTGCTCACGCGAGCAAAGCAAAACTGAGCGAGTACCTTTTTGGCATTGTTGCAACGCACAGTACGTCTTTAATTTAATTTATATTACTCCAGGCAAAATACGGTTTCGAAAAACATTAATTTTTAATAGCGTTTTTTTTGTTTATTTCATTCTAAAACGTTATTCTAAGTTGCTTTATTCAAGAATCCAACAAACTTTCCACCCGGAAGTAATTATATAGATTTACATTAAACATTCATTGTCTTTTTTATTTTATTTATATTTAATATTTTAAAGCAAATGTAAATGAACCTAAATAACGATAAAAAAATATTAATATTTATCCGGACTTTTTAGGAGCTAATTAAATAATTATTTTTTGTTGGATTTTGCCTCTAGGTAACTATTTAATTGATAATATATCCGTCACATTAAAAAAAATAGCTATTATAAATTATTTCCAAATTTGACATTTTTTCCATACAAGTTGTCAGTTCATTGCCTGGACTATATTTAATCTTTTTCGTAACACAAGTGTACTTATTTATTTTTGTTTGTTTGATGTTAGAGGGGGGTATCAAGTAACGTTTTGAACGCGCGTTAGGTAGATCCAACTGTAATTTTTCCATGTGAAAATTGACATTCAGATCTACCTGACGCGCGTACAATGCGTTAGGCCATGGTCTCCTATAAATCACGCCGTACGCTGCGTCACAACGCTTACTATGGAGATGTACTGTTGTGGCCGACGACCACAACAGTACATCTCCATAGTAAGCATCGTGACGCAGCGTACGGCGTGATCTATAGGAGACCATAGCCTTACGTGATCGAGCAGCAGGAATCGAACCCGGTCAAATCTGTCTAATAATCTGAGTTAGTTTGTTTGCGTAATTTCATAGTGCTGGATGTAAGGAACAACTGTCCTATAAAGTATGGTTGATGCAATTAAGAGAAGATGTAAATTAAGATTAAACGTACATTAAACGATATTTATTAGGAATGGAGTTTTATTTTACAACACGTAATATCAATCCCTATGTTTTTATTACAGGCTGACCGGTGATTGAAATAATTTAGCTTCTTTCACAAGAACATATAGTACCGTCGAGTTCGCCAATATCTATATACAGACTTACAAAAATATCTATCCTCAGTATTTGTATCTTAAGATTAACGTGCTCACTAGCGCCACTGGTAATTAATTGTGATTATTTAAATTTAACGATAGATATTTATAAAAGGAGGCCACTACACACTGTATTTTTTATTTAAGTATCTAGTGAATACATCAAACTAGTTTTTATGTTGCTGGATTCTTTATCTATGAACTCAAAAGAAAAACGTTTTTAATTTTGGACGCATACATTGAGGAATCCAGCATGAATTTTTGTTTCCGAGTCTTAGATGTTTTCTATGTATTTAAATATATTAAATATATCGTCGTCTAGTATAACGCGCGCAGATAAAGAATGGATCTGAAAATGGCGTCCGCTCGCATGCTATCTCGCTCACACACAATAATGTTAATATTTTTAGAGAACTAATTAAATGGGCACCCTTAAACTCTTAATATGGCCCATGGCCTCCACAAATCGAACGCAAGGCGTTCGCGGTGTGGCAGTCGGTTGACGCGGTACGTTTCTAACGCAGGCGTGTCCAGCGCTGGACACGCCGCCCGCCTGCGTTCAAAGGGACAGAAAAGCAAATACGCCAGTCAACTTCAAGATGTGGAACGGTTGTAAGCGCAGCTTTATTGGGACCGAGCGCGACGACAGCGCCACGTGACAGGCGGCCATTATGGACAATATTGTCACCGCTGTCAAACAAGAAGATTATACCGAACATTCTCCTCGTGTGTAATGTCACCTCTAAAACTGATATTGGCAAAAAAAACAAGAAGTAAGTAAATATTGTGAAAAATATTAATGAAATCTTGTGTTATTTTACTATATTACACAATTTTGGACAATGGTAGTCAGAACCATATTTTTATCTCAAAAACGATTAGAAAATGTTTACTGCAATATGGATTTGACAGCTCAAGTCAGCGACAAAAATGACAATTTTAGCCGTAGCGAGCGCTGTGATCGTTTAAGCTACCCCCTCCACCCGCTTTGCACTCTGCCAATATCTGAACGCGACTTGAGATCGAGCTGCATGAAGGTGGCAAGTGGATTGGGGGGAGGAGGATGAGCAAATATTTGGTGCTTTTATTTTACACGGTGGATTGACTCCAGTGGCGGTGGGTAGTTTGGCACCCTGGGCGGTTTTGTATTGAGCACCCCTTTTTAGGGTTCCGTAGCCAAAATAGCAAAAACGGAACCCTTATAGTTTCGTCATGTCCGTCTGTCCGTATGTCACAGGCATTTTACTCAAAAACTATAAGGTGTATTTGAATAAAATTTTGAGGATAGGTGTATTTTGTTAGCCGCTACATAGTTTTGTAATTAAAATGACAAAAAAAATTTTTTAGGGGTGCACTCCATACATTAAACTAAAAGTCAAAATTTTTTTTTTCATTGTGACCCTCCGTGTGGCACATCAATCGATAGGCCTTTCAAAATAAATATAAGGTTTCTTAGCATATTTTTTGATTAAGTTAATAGAGTCGGAGATAATCGCCCCGAAAGTCACTAAAATTCTGTCGCGCCCCCTCTAATTTTTGAACGGTGTATTTTAAAAATATCGAAAAATTCATGGACATGGCTTATTAATTTCATTCACCGAAAATTGTTTTGAACAAGATCGGTTCAGAGGTTTTCGAGATATTGCGGTCGTATCGTCACAGATTGTAAAATTTCTGTGACGATACGACCTTTTTAATAGGCCCTTCGTTTTGCGTGGTCCGACACGCACTTGGCCGGTTTTTTTACGTTGGGGAAATGCCTTTACGCATCCCGCCCGCCACGGGGAAGGGCGGGTGTGACGGACTAACCGTGGCAAAAGCCTTGGACTACTTCTAAAACTCCAACGAGTGCCAGCTCCGCCTTACGCCGGGCGGCCCACAGGATCGCAGGCCGCAGACATTACGCGCCAGGTTAGCGCATTCAGCCCGATGGGACAATCTTCTTGCAGGGTATCCCCCGAACGCCGCACCGTCTCACTACGGCGGAGGAGGCAGTAAATAGGCATAGCGCCTGGGGATCATTCTCGCGTGCCCGCTCCGCGGCCTCCTGTGACATAAGTCAAGTCGATTTGACTCCGATGACGAAGAATGTGTTTTCTGGCTTGTTTTTGCTTTGATTGCCCGACGGCGGCCGCCCGCGCCGCCCCGGGGTAAACGAGTTGTAGTATGCCGACGCGGAAGCACGCTTTACCGTCCCCTTTAACCTCTTGTATGCTGGGACACTTACAGCGCTAAAGGAATTTGATTTTTTTGTTTCTGACACAGATTCACTTTTCGATAGCCCTGATCAGTGCAGATCTGCTACTAAGCACACGAAAGGTTAAACGCGGGACCAACGCGTATCCAGCGCCTGCGCGGTTTGAATATACCGCGTCAACTGCACTGCCACCGACTCGCGCCACGAACGACCCGCGTTCGATTTGTGGAAGCCATTAATGCTGCGAATTATTAGATACAAGAGGAAAGACACAACACATATTTAAATGAAAATCGTTTATTGCAAACTTATTGAGTATTTTCTTCTAAAGGTGAAAACTGAACATGTTGCCGCTTCTGCTCAACCCTGATTTCGTGCACCTTTGAGGTGCAACTAGACACGTCAGTCAGCGTCGTATCTTTTTTATAACAAAACCGTGTGTGGTACGATGACTATGTGTCCTTTGATGACTCGACAAAGAACTTTTTGTGGCACTACTATAACTACATTGGCCACATTTGTAGGGTCTCTCACCAGTATGTGTCCTTTCATGGGATAATAAGTTATTTTTATGGGCACTTCTATAACTACATAGGCCACATTTGTAGGGACTCTCACCAGTATGCATCCGTTGGTGACGCAATAAGTTACTTTTCTTGGCACTACTAAAACTACATTGGTCACATTTGTAGGGTTTCTCACCAGTATGTTTCAGTTCATGGGTTAATAAATTACCTTTCTGGGCACTACTAAAACTACATTGGCCACATTTGTAGGGTTTCTCACCAGTATGTGTCCTTTCATGGGATAATAAGTTATTTTTAAGGGCACTACTAAAACTACATAGGCCACATTTGTAGGGTCTCTCACCAGTATGTGTCCTTTCATGGGATAATAAGTTATTTTTAAGGGCACTACTAAAACTACATAGGCCACATTTGTAGGGTCTCTCACCAGTATGCATCCGTTGGTGACTTACTAAATTACTTTTCTTGGCACTACTAAAACTACATTGGTCACATTTGTAGGGTTTCTCACCAGTATGTGTCCTTTGATGAATTAAGAAATTACTTTTATTGGCACCACTATAACTACATTGGTTACATTTGTAGTTTTTCTTACCATGTAATCTCTTGTGGGGTAATAAATAACTTTTCCGGGAACTAGCATGTTCCTTTATGTGATCTATTAAATTAAGCTTTCTACGAGTGGTGTAACTACAGTGGGCACATTGGTAACTCCGAGTCCCATTTGGTTCCTTCTGTTGAATTTGACCTGCAAGGAAAAAAACACATTACTAACACACTGAAGTTAGATCTATTTTGCTTGCCCATTTCACTAAACTACGAATTAAATTTATTTGGCTATTGTTGCTTTTTGATTTGAAAAATTATAACGTGAGTTTTGGGAAAGAGGCCTCAGGTTTTATCATGTTTTCCTTCACGGAAAAGCTAAAAGGAAATAAATATTAAATGATACTCAGTTCCAAAAAGTCATTTGACAGCCGCATGCTTAAACGCTTCAACATCCTAGTGACACAAAGATCGAGTCGCAGCCCAATAACTTTGCTTTATGCTCTCATGATATTTGACGATGGAGATAGATGGTGGCTATAACAACTCCTAAACTAGAACAGATGGACTCATTGTTTGAGCTCTTTAGAATCTTCTTAATGAGTAGTTTTGACTGAGTAAAGTAGTACATTAAACAGTAATAAAAGTTTGTACAAATAATTATAAATTTGACAGAATTTACAGGTGAGTAGCGAGTATGAATTTGAGCAGCCTCGGGTTGAGGCATGCACGGCGAGCCACCCCGAGTCGGTCTCTTGACTGTGCTCAAAGGCACCTCAGTGTGCGTGTCTCGCGTAATTTGTAAAGCTGCGTACGAATTTGAGCAGCCTCAGGTTGAGGCACGCACGGCTCACCTATTTTGCTGTAATTCGCACGCGCTCACGCGCAGTGCGCGAGCAGCGCGCGGCGAGCCGCCTAGAGGCGGACTTTTGACCGTGCTCAAAGGCGCCTCAGTGTGCGTGCCTCGCGTAACTTAGACGTGTATCTGAGCTTGCCGCGGACGGAGCGACAAGATTGAACTAGTTTGTGCGCAAGGCGCCTACGAATTTTAGCAAATGCCTGAGCCGTGTGTGTGTGTGCAAGTTTGTTCGTAAATTTATTAAAGTAAAACTGTTTCATGCCTAATTTTCAAATTTAATTTGGTGAGGTAAATGTGCACCATATGAATTACGATTTTTGTACAACTGCTTCATCCACCACTGAGGGGATTTTTTTCTTCTATTTGTTAATTATTGAAATACTATGCTTTATTAATTTGTCTTTTCACAATAAATATCATTTTTTTAATTGACTTCTTTTTGAAGCAGTTATGAGATGTTTACCACATCAGTCCATTTTCGTTTTGGCAGATTACTGTTAAATAATTGCCTTCCATAGAAAAACTATTTTCAGTGCTTGAAGTGGACAGTCTTGCTGGCTACCCCAAGTAGAAACAAGTAACTTTTTGGTCAAATGATGATCTGAAAATATGATTGTATTTTTATTTTATAGTATCATAAGCTACGGTGGCCTAGTGGTTCAGGCATGCGGCTGTCAAACGGCAGTCGTAGGTTCGAATCCCAGCTCGTACCATTGACTTTTTTGGAACTTATGTACGGAATATCATTTGATATTTACCGTTAGCTTTTTGGTGAAGGAAAACATCGTGAGGAAACCTGCATACATCTGAGAAGAAATTCAAAGAGGTATGTGAAGTCCCCAATCCGCACTGGGCCAGCGTGGGGACTACTGCCCGTTCCCTCTCATTCATGAGTGGAGGCCTGTGCCTAGCAGTGGGACGTATATAGGCTGATGATGATATCTATGGGTTATTTAAAAAAAGTGCTGTTTCTTAATAAGCAGTTGGTAGAAAGATATACTATCAGGTGTGCCTGGATTTTATCGCGTACAGCCTTTATATGGATGATTATGTATATTTAGGTGAATTGGAGTCTTTCCAGGTAAATAGTAACGAAAACGAAGTTGATAGTAAACACAACACGGAAAAAATATTGGGCTCGGAAAGATATCCTTAAAAGAAACTACAACCTTACAATAAAAAGATAATAATGGATTCCTGCATCCTTCCAATGCTAGACAAACATGGGTCTATACAGTAAAAATAAAAAAAAAACATATCCTGCCAGCATGCAATGAAAAGGAATAAATATGTATATTAAAACTGAGAAGAATACAGAAAACGAGAACCAGATATACATAAGAAAACTAAGACATCAGATGCTCTTCAATATAGTTTAATACAGAAGTGGAGATGGGCCATATAGTAATTCAATGTAATTTACTCAGACATGACACACTATACCTGGCGGTTCGCTGAAGACACAGGGCGGCTGCACTAGCTCGGGGCCGAGCACGAGCTCGTCCTTCACGACGTGGTCGGCGTACAGCCGCGCCGCCGCCGCCGCCTCGCTGACGCCGCGCGCGCCCTCGTCCTCCGACGAGGGCTCGTCTTTTACACAAACATTCATGCACGAGGTCTCGTCTTTTATGTAAACATTCGAGCACGAAGGCTCGTCTTCTACACGCGCATCCTCCAATGACGGCTCATCCTTCACACTCACTCCTTCTGAACCTAGCACTGCCTCCTCCATCATAAATTATTAAAAAGAAGCTAACAGTAATAGCAAAGCATCTCATTCATTTTCAATTCATTTGCCGAATTTGCCCACAGATTCCAAAGAAAGAGTGGCACAATTCACAAACTTGACTTCGATTTTGACAGGTATATTGCGTTCCGATACTAGCGTTGTATACACCTAATACCTGAGGGGCTACCGCGAAACGAACTTCGTTCGTGTATCTCCGTCTCTGTCGCGCTTGCTAGTTCGAGCGACAAAGAGGGAGATACACGAATGAAGTTCGTTTTCGTTTCGCGGTAGCCCCTCTGGTACCACACTTGGGGTTGCGTGTTCGCGTTGCATCGTTGCCTCTCTTTCATTTGCCGTAGGAAGGAAAAAGATGCAACACGAATATTTGGACAAATACCGCCAAGTGTCCACCATAGCAATTTGTCATGGTGGACACTTGGCGTTTGTCGCTCGAACTAGCAAGCGCGACAGAGACGGAGATACACGAACGAAGTTCGTTTCGCGGTAGCCCCTCAGGTATTAAGGCGAGTACAAATTATGCGCGGCTGCCGCGCGAGCCAGTGTTCGCGTGAACACTGGCTCGCGCGGCAAATCTCCGACGGAATTTAGGTAGACCGCGGCTGCCGCGCGCGGCAAGCGATCCAACTCGATCAGCGCATGGCGCGCGCGCCAATTAGTTCGTTCTAACCATGGACGCTCGTGGTCGTGCGGCAGCCGCGTTTATTGTGATTCATCACATCATTCGCAATAATTTTAAACGAAAAAGGCGTTGGTGGGCGAAAAAAAATAATTAAATAGGTTACAATGTGTAATACAACTAATGGCGGACATGAGACATGAAGCCGTCGAAGACACCATAAAAAACTTTTTACGAGTGTCATATGCCGAGTTCCAGTTCGAGAACTCGCTACACTTGTCGTTGTCCATGGCAAACGTTCATTCGTCGTGCACAAACAACCGTCCAAATTGCGCGCGCGGCAGCGACTGAAGCTCCTTTGATGCGGGCTAAAAAACCGACAGCGCTCGGATCGCCCCGCGGCACGTTCGAGCGCGGCAACGTTCGAGCTGCCGCGCGCGGCAACCCCGTCTACATTATGCGCGGCCGCCGCGCGAGCCAATGTTCGAGTGTTTGCCGCGCATAATCTGGTCGCGCCTTTAGGTGTATACAACGCTAGTATCGGAACGCAATATACCTGTCAAAATCGAAGTCAAGTTTGTGAATTGTGCCACTCTTTCTTTGGAATCTGTGGGCAAATTCGGCAAATGAATTGAAAATGAATGAGATGCTTTGC
This sequence comes from Epinotia nisella, assembly GCA_932294315.1. Lineage (NCBI taxonomy): Eukaryota > Metazoa > Arthropoda > Insecta > Lepidoptera > Tortricidae > Epinotia > Epinotia nisella. The sequence continues at coordinate 7,753,553 of OW028698.1, read as the reverse complement.
TATTACTGTTAGCTTCTTTTTAATAATTTATGATGGAGGAGGCAGTGCTAGGTTCAGAAGGAGTGAGTGTGAAGGATGAGCCGTCATTGGAGGATGCGCGTGTAGAAGACGAGCCTTCGTGCTCGAATGTTTACATAAAAGACGAGACTTCGTGCATGAATGTTTGTGTAAAAGACGAGCCCTCGTCGGAGGACGAGGGCGCGCGCGGCGTCAGCGAGGCGGCGGCGGCGGCGCGGCTGTACGCCGACCACGTCGTGAAGGACGAGCTCGTGCTCGGCCCCGAGCTAGTGCAGCCGCCCTGTGTCTTCAGCGAACCGCCAGGTATAGTGTGTCATGTCTGAGTAAATTACATTGAATTACTATATGGCCCATCTCCACTTCTGTATTAAACTATATTGAAGAGCATCTGATGTCTTAGTTTTCTTATGTATATCTGGTTCTCGTTTTCTGTATTCTTCTCAGTTTTAATATGCATGCTGGCAGGATATGTTTTTTTTATTTTTACTGTAGGTATAGACCCATGTTTGGTTAGCATATGTCAAGCTTGGAAGGATGCAGGAATCCATTATTATCTTTTTATTGTAAGGTTGTAGTTTCTTTTAAGGAGTTCTTTCAGAGCCGAATATATTTTCCATGTTGTGTTTATTCTCCTATCAACTTCGTTTTCATTACTATTTACATCGAAAGACTCCAATTTACCTAAATATACATAATCATCCACATAAAGGCTGTACACGATAAAATCCGGGCACACCTGATAGTATATTTTTCTACCAACTGCTTACTAAGAAAAAGCACTTTTTTTAAATAACCCATAGATATCATCATCATCATCATCAGCCTATATACTTCCCAATGTTAGGCATAGGCCTCCTCTCATGAATGAGAGGGAACGGGCAGTAGTCCCCACGCTGGCCCAGTGCGGATTGGGGACTTCACATACCTCTTTGAATTTCTACTCAGATGTATGCAGGTTTCCTCACGATGTTTTCCTTCACCAAAAAGCTAACGGTAAATATCAAATGATATTCTGTACATAAGTTCCAAAAAAGTCATTGGTATGAGCTGGGATTCGAACCCACGACTGCCGTTTGACAGCCGCATGCCTGAACCACTAGGCCACCGTTGCTTATAATACTATAAAATAAAAATACAATCATATCTAAATATATGAGAATGTAGGAGTTTTTGCGATATACATTCCAACATACTTATAATTTATTGTCCAACATTATTTGACAATGGTCATTTACTTTCTACTACAATACCATTATCGTATTTTCAGATTATCATTTGACCAAATAGTTACGTCTATCTCTGGTAGACTGGTTTCTACTTGGGGTAGCCAGCAAGACTGTCCACTTCAAGCACTGAAAATAGTTTTTCTATGGAAGGCAATTATTTAACAATAATCTGCCAAAACGAAAATGGACTGATGTGGTGAACATCTCATAACTGCTTCAAAAAGAAGTCAATAAAAAAATGATAGTTATTGTGAAAAGACAATTTAATAAAGCATAGTATAGTTCATTGAATAATTAACAAATAGAAGAAAAAAATCCCCTCAGTGGTGGATGAAGCAGTTGTACAAAAATCGTAATTCATATTGTGCGCATTTACTTCACCAAATTGAATTTGAAAATTAGGCAATTAAATTTATTAAAATTTTTATATATATTTTTTTTTTAATAAATTTACGAACAAACATGTTTACAAACGCACGGCTCAGCCACTTGCTCAAATTCGTACGCGCCTCGCGCACAAACAAGTTCAATTGCCTCAACCTGAGGCTGCTCAAATTCGTATGCAGCTTTACAAATTACGCGAGACACGCACACTGAGGTGCCTTTGAACACAGTCAAGAGACCGACTCTGGGCGGCTCGCTGTGCATGTCTCAACCCGAGGCAGCTCAAATTCATACTCACCGTAATTTCTGTCAAAAATATAATTATTGGCACAAACTTTTATTACTGTTTACTGTACTGTACTGCTTTACTCAGTCAACAACTACTCATTAAGAAGATTCTAAAGAGCTCAAACAATGAGTCCATCTGTTCTAGTTTAGGAGTTGTTATAGCCACCATCTGTCTCCATCATCAAATATCATGAGAGCATAAAGCAATGTTATTGGGCTGCGACTCGATCTTTGTGTCACTAGGATGTTGAAGCGTTTAAGCATGCGGCTGTCAAATGACTTTTTGGAACTGAGTATCATTTAATATTTATTTCCTTTTAGCTTTTCCGTGAAGGAAAACATGATAGAACCTGTGGCCTCTTTCCCAAAACTCACGTTATAATTTTTCAAATCAAAAAGCAACAATAGCCAAATGACCAGTTGGTAGATTTGCGAGTTTAATTCGTAGTTTAGTGAAATAGGCAAGCAAAATAGATCTTCAGTGTGTTACTAATGTGTTTTTTTTCCTTGCAGGTCAAATTCAACAGAAGGAACCAAATGGGACTCCGAGTTACCAATGTGCCCACTGTAGTTACACCACTCGTAGAAAGCTTAATTTAATAGATCACATAAAGGAACATACTAGTTCCCGGAAAAGTTATTTATTACCCCACAAGAGATTACATGGTAAGAAACACTACAAATGTAACCAATGTAGTTATAGTGGTGCCAATAAAAGTAATTTCTTAATTCATCAAAGGACACATACTGGTGAGAAACCCTACAAATGTGGCCAGTGTAGTTTTAGTAGTGCCAAGAAAAGTAATTTATTAACCCATGAACTGAAACATACTGGTGAGAAACCCTACAAATGTGGCCAGTGTAGTTTTAGTAGTGCCAAGAAAAGTAATTTAGTATGTCACCAACGGATGCATACTGGTGAGAGACCCTACAAATGTGGCCTATGTAGTTTTAGTAGTGCCCTTAAAAATAACTTATTATCCCATGAAAGGACACATACTGGTGAGAAACCCTACAAATGTGGCGAATGTAGTTATAGTAGTGCCCATAAAAATAACTTATTATCCCATGAAAGGACACATACTGGTGAGGGACCCTACAAATGTGGCCAATGTAGTTATAGTAGTGCCACAAAAAGTTCTTTGTCGAGTCATCAAAGGACACATAGTCATCGTACCACACACGGTTTTGTTATAAAAAAGATACGACGCTGACTGACGTGTCTAGTTGCACCTCAAAGGTGCACGAAATCAGGGTTGAGCCAATATGTTCAGTTTTCACCTTTAGAAGAAAATACTCAATAAGTTTGCAATAAACGATTTTTTTTAAATATGTGTTGTGTGTTATCTCTTGTAGGTATCTAATAATTCGCAGCATTAATGGCTTCCACTAATCGAACGTCGGTCGTTCGTGGCGTGAGTCGATGGCAGCGCAGTTGACGCGGTATATTAAACGCAGGCGCTGGACACACGTTGGTCCCGGGTTCAAGGGGACAGAAAAGCCCTTCCTAAGGGCTCTTTCCCACGGCAACGTCCCGTTTCGGTTTTTTGCAGGATCCTGCAAAAAACCGAAACGGGACGTTGCCGTGGGAAAGAGCCCCAAGAGTGGTACATGGCGACGTTTCGCTGCGATAGAAAGGCCATACGCTGAGTTGTGACCATTTCGTGACAAGTGTGCACGTATGTGACTACAATTTGTTATTGTGTTGTTGTCACGAATAAATGTTTTCTTTCTTTATTTCGCCGGCCGCTGCCGCGGCAAGCTCGCTGCGCTCGCTCGGCTCGCGCGCTGTAGGGTCGCAGTTCTTCCTAACACTCCTCGCTTCGCTCAGTCAGAGTGCAATCGACTTTTGTTCTCCAGAAAAGATGCTTGCGCACAATATATCGTATGCATAATCGTCAGACTCTTCGCAATACTTTTAAAGAGAAGCGCTTTCTTACTTTGACTGGCATTTACATATTGGAGTTATGTGTGTTTGTTAAAAGCCACACGGAATGCTTTATAAATAAATGTTCCTTGCGTAATAATCTAAGAATGCAATACAAGCATAACATTACTCTTCCTAGAGTAAATAACTCAATGTACAATAAAAGCGCATACATCACTGTCATAAAAGTATTTAACTTCCTCCCAATACATATTTAAATGCTTGAAGGAAAAGAACTTAAAACTAAGCTTAAAGTTGGTTAATAGATAGAGAGTTGTACAATGTAAATGAATATTTTTTAAATGCTCATAATTAAGTAGCAATGATTAGGTTTTATTAAAGAATGTAATAAGTAATTATTTTAACCACTTTAGGCTATCTTATAAACATTGTGCGCCCGTAGCGGGTAGCTGTGGATACTTTGTACTACCATGCCAACTTTGTACACTCTACTTACACAGTTATACAATAAAGATTTCTATTTCTATTTCTCGTCATCGTACACTCAGCGTCAAATACTCAGTAGCAGTCAAAGTGGCCAAATAGTTCGATACACCATACTAAATATATGGTGTACCGAACTATTTGACTACTTTGGTTGCTACAAAGTATTCGACGCTGAGTGTACCTACTCCGACCTGCCTTAGAGTAGAATAGGTAGATAATCCGATGTCAAGAGGTATTTTCGATTCTAGCAAGTTTTTAAAATGTTGCAGTGGCGGCGAAGATTAAGGTTCTTCCTTGTTAGAACTACTCTACCTAACTAATTTTGACATAAATATTTAATTTGACCTAATGTTTCATGTGACCTAATGCATTTCTTTCTTAAATATTAAATATTTTAGAATTATTATATAACAAACCTAACCTAATGACTTCTAGACGCAGTCCACTCGCCCGCCCTCCGCCCGGGCATTATGACTTTACCAGGTAAAAATAACGTTTCGATATACCGCACCAAAGAAAGACTATTTTTCCCGTAGTCCGGTCAACCGTACCAAAGAAAAAAAGTTTTTTCCGTATTCCGGTCAACAGTGCCAAGATAAAGGCGCTTTTTCCATAGTCCGGTCAACCGTACCAAAGAAAAAAAGTTTTTTCCGTAGTCCGGTCAACAGTGCCAAGATAAAAGCGCTTTTTCCATAGTCCGGTTAACAGTACCACGGAAAAAAGCGCTTTTCCGTAGTCCGGTCAACAGTACCAAAGAAAAAAGCGCTTTTCCGTAGTCCGGTCAACAGTACCGAGGAAAAAAGCGCTTTTTCCGTAGTTCGGTCAACAAACCAAGGAAAAGGCGCTTTTTCCGTAGTCCGGTCAACAGTACCAAGGAAAAAACCGGCCAAGTGCGTGTCGGACCACACAAAACGAAGGGTTCCGTGCCTATTAAAAAGGTCGTATCGTCACAGAAATTTTACGGCACTTACGTCCTTTTCTTTGAGGAAGGCAGTTTTTCAGCAATATCTCGAAAACCTCTGAACCGATCTTGTTCAAAACAATTTTCGGTGAATGAAATTAATAAGCCCTATGTCCATGAATTTTTCCATATTTTTAAAATACACCGTTCAAAAATTAGAGGGGGGGGGACAGAATTTTAGTGACTTTCGGGGCGATTATCTCCAACTCTATTCACTTACTATACATTCACAACACAAAAAAATGCTAAGAAACCTTATATTTATTTTGAAAGGCCTATCGATTGATGTGCCACACGGGGGGTCACAAAGAAAAAAAAAATTTTGACTTTTAGTTTTATATATGGAGTGCACCCCTAAAAAAATTTTTTTTTGTCATTTTAATTACAAAACTATGTAGCGGCTAACAAAATACACCTATCCTCAAAATTTTATTCAAATACACCTTATAGTTTTCGAGTAAAATGCCTGTGACATACGGACAGACGGACAGACGGACAGACGGACAGACGGACAGACGGACATGACGAAACTATAAGGGTTCCGTTTTTGCCATTTTGGCTACGGAACCCTAAAAAAGCGCTTTTCCGTAGTCCGGTCAACAGTACCAAGGAAAAAAGCGCTTTTTTTTATAGGGATTATTGTTGGCCATCTCTTATCCCATGAGAATACACAAGAGAGACACCGATGCAACGCGAACACGCAACCCCCCCTCAAGTGTGGTGCTAGTATCACGTCAATTTTCTGAGAATTCACTTCCAACTGCCAAACAAATTGCACCAATTTACACCTACCTATAAGTAATACTCAGGACAAGCTATACGTGATGCCACAATGAGGGACGGAAAGGCTTCTATGCAGCTAAATTAAGAACAGGGCCTATCGCGAAACGATATTCGTTTCCGTTCGTGTATCTCCGTCTCTGTCGCTCGAACTAGCAAGTGCGACAGAGACGGAGAGACACGAACGAAAACGAATTTTGTTTCGCGGTAGGCCCTCTGGTCCTAAAATGGCTGATCGGATGGCTTACCATAAACAACCTACTTAATTTGGGCGGGTAGTGGTTTATTTGACACAACATCATACTAAGTTAGTTGTGGCAAATAAAAAAAAGTGGAACTATGACAAGGACAATGTGTTCTCTGTATAATGTTAAACAGTTTAATAGTTTCATCACATTACAGTTATTTAATAACTTAATCTTCCCTTAGTTACGTTCATGTCGTGTTCCTTGTGACGTGATGCTAAGTGTTCTGTTAACCGACTCAGTGGGTCCCAAGATACAGGCTCAGCCTAGTTTGTAGCCAAACGGATAATGTCTGTATAATTTGTAATCATGTGCTTGATTGTCTAAAAAAATATTCTTATTCTTACAACGAATGATATTTCCCTTTCTATCACACTTATCGAGATTTGTATGCTACCATCTCGCTCGGACGTGGTATTATTATTACCATAGCTTGTCCTGAGTTTCATTGGTCCATGATTGAAATATGAGCCGTTTCATTTTGTCACAGATTACTGTGCATTTTGTCAGTTTCAAAAATATTGTATAATGGCTTATGGGCTGTTTACACTTTAATTAGTGATTAGTGCGTGTTCAATCATTTGCTGCAAGTCCCAGTAGCTTTTGTATGGAATCGCACTAATCACTCCTTGCTGTTTTAGCTATGCGGATTTGCCAATGGCAGCCAATACACGGTGATTAGATACTGATGATCCGCCGTAGCTGTCTCACTCTATCGCATGTTATATAGATAGAGACAGCTATGGTGAATCATAGAGAAAATATAATAATTAATATTTAGAGTTATGATGAATTTTTATGCTATTGTTATTTCTTATTTATTATAATTTGGTTTATTACCGTGATGAAATTTGAATACCTAGTCTAATAATTAATGTTTTAAAATGATGAATTGTATAGGTACTACCCACTGTTGTTTTTTCTTATTTTAGTTTGTATTTAATGTAGGTAGCTATTTAATATCGCATGCTTTTTAAAATTGGGTATACTAATTAAACAAGCTTCTTATTAATAGCATTATTCGCCTCAGAAAATATAAGTTACCTTCTAAATGACTAGGTAAGTCGGCCACAACCAACGCGCCACTAGTTATCTTCTATGTAAGCCACTGTAAATATAACTTAGCATGGTGGTTATGTTTTAGCATCTAAATTTGTGGCATTGCATTCAAATAGCAAACTTCTAAAATATTAATATATGACACCAAAATTGTAATTCTATTAGCTTCTAACATTAATCGACCGTTAAATTTACCTAAAATTGTCATCAAATTGTATATTAAAGCCACTATTATTACATATGAACTACTGACGACAGACAAAATAAAACACTTTTTTTATCAAAATCAATTTGTGTATTGAAATATCGTCTACTACCTATAAAAAAAAATCCGAGATGCTTACAACAACTCCTTTCATTTGCTATATCATATACCTAGATATTTTTCTAGCACGAACGACTTATTGTAAGTGATTGACAAAATAAAAACATCGACAGTTCTGTTATCGATAAGTACCACTTCAACTTTTCCAAGGGTGCGTTAAACAATAGACAATAATAAAAAAACTATCAATGTATTTATATTTTACATACTTCTGAAAACAATTTGCAATACTTTCGTAACTTTCTTTCTTCGTGTCACTGAATTAATTATCCCCGAAGTCACTCCATAACACACATACACACACCGAAATTGTCTTTCAAATCGACGCAGAATGTCACATGTAGTTTTTCCCAAACCCATTTTTGGTCCCAAAACAAATCTGTGTCTCTGTATATGGTTACAGTGTAGATGCACGCGGCGTCTAGGTAGGTAGCCAATATATGTCTGTGGTTGTATGTACGTATTGTCGTTGAAGTAGTATCTACTTATCGATAACAGGATTGTCGATATTTTTATTGTGGCAAGCACTAAACAAATGTTGTTCCTGCTAGAAAAATATCTAGGTATACATATCACACAATACAGTTTGGGAAACTTTTTTTTAATTTTCCAGTTTACCTCCCAAAAGTGGCCCCATTGTTCAGAATTCATTAATTTACTTTACACGTCCATCTTTGGGTCACCAATTTACATAAATACGTGTACCAAATTTCAACGCAATCGGTTCAGTAGTTTCGGAGCAAATCGGCTGTGACAGACGGTCAGACAGATAACCGAGTGATCCTATAAGGGTTCGGTTTTTTCCTTTTGAGGTACAGGAACCCTAAAAAGCGTCTACTTTTGGTTAGCATGCAATTAAATTGATATGTTTTTAGTTTTAATTTAATTTAGTTATGCTAATCATCATTACTTTATTAATAAAAAAAAACTTATACTGTATACATTATTATTTATAAACAAACATAAACATAGAAATAAAAATAAAGGCGTCGTTCTTCTTTTTTACCGACAATGAACCGAGGTTTTTCTGTTTTTTTGGTTTTTGAACTATCGAAAATTGTGGTTTTGAAGTGCGATAAAAAAAATGCATAGGTTTCTTCATTAGAACTAATTAAAGTTTCCTTTCTGGCCAATATAAATATTTATTTACGGTTGGTTTCTAAAAAAAAACATGTGACAAAGTGGACTCTTTCAGTGGGGACCACATTTTGGTTAACCACTGTGTCACGGCATTCTACGAAAAAAAAAACATTTAAAAAAATGCTAGTTAGAGAAAGTGAAATATTAAATATCACTAATTAATAAAATAATATGGACGTTCATTCGAACATTATAAAACCGTAAACATCATTGCTCAAATGAGATGCCGTAATAAGACGAAGGACAGGCTATTGTCGGTCGAAAAGAAGAACGACCCAAAAAAAGAAAACAACATAGGTACATACCAATCATCTTGAGAAAATAAATACTTTAAAAATTAAAAATTGAATCGTTTGACCTTAGTAGATCTAATCTTGATGCATTGAGGTAAGTTATGCAAATCGTTCACCAAGAAGTAGGGAGGTAACTATGGTGTTATTTTTTGGAAATTATTCACAAAATCAGCTCACTAAAAACATTTATTATATTTTTTACATAAAAAGTTCAACACAATTTTTAATAATCCTACAGACATTTACAAAAGCTTTAAATAGAAGACCTACAAACAAACTTAACGAAGTTGATACATAAGGGATAAAAACATTAAAAACACTTGAATATTAAAACAACTATGCAACATGATACTTATCCACAACAAGAAGTGTACATCTGTTTGCACATATTGCATTGAAATAGTAATCGTAATCGTTTATTTGCAGCCTTATGTAAGTACTTATTTCTAAGGTATGTACAAAGAACCCATGTTGGGCGTAGCAACGTGGTTCTTTTCAATTACATTAAAGCTAGCTACATAAACAATTTATATAGAATACATCTTAGTATGATATCACAATTTCTAGGCATAATATATAAGTTAATTAAATTATAATAACAGTTACCTACCAAATGTTATCCTCCATAAGATCCGCTATAGAATAATAGTATTTTTCTATTAGTTTTTGTTTTAAGGTTTTTATAAATAATTAATCGGATTGTGCGAATTTTATACTGATATGGATTTTGTTGTACACTTTTACTGCTCGGTAGTAAGGACCATTTTTGTAAATTTCAAGTTTTGGTTCGGGTAATTGTCATTTGTTGTGCGCTCTCATTCTTTTTTTTTTCAAGCCTATAGAGTGTCCCACTGCTGGGCAAAGGCCTCCCCTCTTGATTTCCACACGTCCCGATTTTGAGAAATCTCCGGCCAATCGTTCATTGCCATTTCAGCTTGGCGGTCTTGGCTCCAACGTCAGCAATGCAAGTTTTTGAGCGCAGCGTAGAGTTTCGGACCCGGTCGATCCGTTTGACTCCCAGCATGCTACGCTCCATAGCACGTTGGCAGACCTTCAATCTGGTCTTTTGTGCCTCAGTGAGTGACCATGTTTGGGCACCGTAGGTTAGGACGCGACATACATAACTTTAATTTCAATCCAGTACGTTCAGTCATACACTCCCAGATGTCCGCCCGCCCCCCGCACGCTGCGCCACAACTTGACAGTTGACACGCAACAAGTCACACCGCCAGCAACCAACAGGACAACAATCCAACGCCAACAGAACCCTCTCAGCGCGTCCTCCCCCCGAACCCCGCACCGCCCCGCATTACCCCGCTGACTCCCGCGTCTGTACTCGACTCGTGCCAACTGATTTGGGATCGTTACGAAGAATTTTGCACCGTCGCGTAACTTCATAATAAACCAAACAAGGGCAACATTGTATTGACACGATGGTCGTTTATTTTGAAGTAATGCGTGTCGATGCAAAACTCATGGTCCCTAACTCCGCTGCGACATTGCCTGCGATATCTAGACTCCATCTTAACCCATTCAAGGCCAATGACTCATATATGAGCCACGCCTCTACGAGTGATATCCGCTACAGAGCGGCTAAACGCTGCTACGCGCTAGGGCGTAGCACACGTAGCGATGCGTGGTTCCGTCTCCGCCCGCGGCCGCGTCAGGTTAACATTCAGGACCTTTTTTTTTTAATAGGAGGAAAATCCGTTATACGCGCTACGGATGGTCCTCCTCGACGCATTTCGGACGGCTCTGGGATCTCCTACGGAACGCACCAGTGCCGCCCTAGCGTCATGCCCCAGTGGTATCTACCTTTTTTTCATGGCTCATATGTGATTTATTGTCCTTGAATGGGTTAACGCAAGGAATACGTGAGAGAGAGACGCAACACCGTCAGCAATACAGCGGTCACACATGCGCGAGTCGAACACGGACTTGTGCTTGTCGCGTTTAACGCGTAACAGAGACGAGGTAACGCATTCATCTCTTCTGCCACTACTTGATACAAAGATGGATGCTTTACATTGTCTTTGTGAGGTGATAAACGCGACCAGATGAGCTATCACCTGAATGATAACAAAAGCAGTAAACCCAAACCAATTGTTGGTAAACAACAGCAAGCGACCCCTACCAAGTGGTATTGATTTAGGGGATCTATGTAAATATAGTGTAGGAGGCCCCATAGGTTAAGTTAGTTTTAATATATGTACATATTAGTAATTTATTGTATAATATTTTTATCTTAATAAAAGTTTTATGTGTCAAGTAATCAATATACAAGTTTAAATAAAATAAAAAAAGGGAGAGGGCAAAAAGGGGAGGATCCCAGCTCAGAGTCGTTTCTGGTGCAAAAGCTTTCCTTGGCTATCCAATGTGTAAATGCCGCCAGTATTATGGGGATTTTTGCACAGGGAACGGATTGGGACCGAGCGCGACGACAGCGCCACGTGACAGGCGGCCATTATGGACAATATTGTCACCGCTGTCAAACAAGAAGTAAGTAAATATTGTGAAAAATATTAATGAAATCTTGTGTTATTTTACTATATTACACAATTTTGGACAATCGTAGTCAGTAACATTATTGCCAATAATATTAAAATTGTTGTTTTCAGTGAGAAATGAGCCTACTCGTGACAGCTCAAGTCAGCGACAAAAATGACAATTTTAGCCGTAGCGAGCGCTGTGATCGTACCCCCTCCACCCACTTTGCACTCTGCCAATAGGGGCGATTAAAGTTAGAGTAAGGTAATTTTGTGTTGTAATATGTATTATTGGAGTTTTTTTTGTAATGTAACCGTTAAAGTATTAAGTTTAAATAATAATAATAATAGTTTAACATGTGGCAAGGTCAGCGTTTGAAACGCCCGTTGCATTGTTTTGAGAATCACCCAGCCCGGTCTGCGTGTGGCACGGGACCGCGCCGCTAAACGCGCACACACGCCGGGTTCCGTCGTAGGACACGGCGTTATAATCGCGCACACCCGCTCTCTTCACATCTGCCAACACCTCGAGCAGGCACGTGCAGTGCCACGGGTTATCGTGGAAATGAAACCGGTCCAACCCCGGGCTTGTGCGCTTCAGGCTGGTGGCGAACCCAGGAGGCAGACGGGTGAGTCTGTTGCTGTGCAGAAACAACGACCCGAGCTGGCCGTTGTTGGAGAACATCTGATCAGGTATACACCTGATCTTGTTATTGTTCAACGTTAACTGCTTCAAATTAATCAACGTTGTAAAAACGGAGCGGTGGATAAACTCTATCTGATTGTAAAACAAATGTAGTATTTCTAATTTTGTACACGCCGAGATGGCCCCAGCGTTGTTAATTGACGTCAGACCGTTTATGTATAGGGACAGCACGGTCAAGTTGCGGCACACGTGCTCGCCGAGGACGGGCAGCTCGCGGAAGTGGTTCCAATGCAGATACATCGCTTTTAATGCGGGGAGGCCGGTTAATGTCTGCTCTTGGATACCTGTTATACCACACTGAACCATATATAACTCGGTGGCGTTGCTGTCCACCGGGTATTCACGGAGTCGCCCCCATACGCCGCGCTCCTTGCACTTCGTCGACGTGACGTAGTCAGCGCGCGCGCCGGCCGCCAGCAGCGCGGCCAGCAGCAGCAGCGCGGACGCCGGCCCTGCGACACAAACAATGGACGGCTGTTTAACACGCACTTTATGCAATCTATCTATACTCGTACATATAATAATTATAATAAAGCTGAAGAGGGTCGAAAGTCTGTACATGGAAGATATTCGAAAAAAAATTGGCTGGGGATACCTACTTATAATCGATAACAGAACACGTCCCAACAGTTTTTAGAATTTTTGTGCGGATTTTGATGCAAACTTTACTAATCTGTCAAGAAAATCCCCGGCCAAGTTAAATATATAGGTTCTAAAAATGATAAAGATTAGGGTTCAAAGGGGTAAAAAATGGGGTTAAAGCGCGTAACTTAACAACGGCTGGTCCTATTTAGCTAATTATTATTTTTCTGCGTTTACAATAGTCAGCACAAGCTTAGGTTAAAATCACCAACTTTTGTTTTAATGTTTGAAAAATTGTACAAAAAGTGAAAGCATGCCAAGCTGGGTCCATTTTATGACACGGCCTGTACCTACCATCTTATTTCCAAATCATTTAATTTTGTGAGTAACTTATTAACTATAGTAATCATGAAGTGTTAGTCACGAATAAATGTTGGAATCTGTACATTTTGAGTTCAAAATTCTCCGTTAAAAGAGTGAGTGAGACAGAAGACACTATTGTCTGACTCTATTGAAGTTTTTCATTAGTACACCCGAGCGAAGCCAGAGCGCACAGCTAGTTATTATTGTTAAAATGACTCACCCGAGATTATTAGTAGATTAGCCATGATTTTTTTTGTTCGTTGACGAAGGAAGAGTTGCAGTAGCGGGCTGCAGACGGGAGCAGGATGCAGCGACGGAGGGCGGCGGAGGTGAGCTGTGGCGCGAGTTGCCACGAGCGGAGACGGGAGCAGGATGCAGCGACAGAGGGCGGCGGAGGTGAGCTGTGGCGCGAGTTGCCACGAGCGGGGACGGGAGCAGGATGCAGCGACAGAGGGCGGCGGAGGTGAGCTGTGGCGCGAGTTGCCACGAGCGGAGACGGGAGCAGGATGCAGCGACAGAGGGCGGCGGAGGTGAGCTGTGGCGCGAGTTGCCACGAGCGGAGACGGAAGCAGGATGCAGCGACGGAGGGCGGTGGAGGTGAGCTGTGGCGCGAGTTGCCACGAGCGGAGACAGGAGCAGGATGCAGCGACAGAGGGCGGCGGAGGTGAGCTGTGGTGCGAGTTGCCACGAGCGGAGACGGGAGCAGGATGCAGCGACAGAGGGCGGCGGAGGTGAGCTGTGGCGCGAGTTGCCACGAGCGGAGACGGCAGCTCGGCTGCTGGAAATCAAAAACAACCAGGTTTTAGTCAATTTTGCAGGATAAAAACTTTATCAAAAACCCCTTTTTTTCTAAAGATTTATTTATATATACATGCACGTAGAACCAATGGCCGTTGGGGCGGAAAGGTTCTCGAGTGGCGACCACGTACCGGAAGACGCGGCGTGGGTAGGGGCCCCCCACAAGGTGGACCTGGTAAAGGTCGCGGGACTCCGCTGGATGCGGGTGGCGCAGGACCGGTCAATTTGGCACTCTTTAGGGAAGGCCTATGTCCAGCAGTGTACGTCTTTCGGCTGATATGATGATGATGATATATATATAATAACTTACCTAAAAATATTAAAGGCGCAGACTCATACAAAAAATTTAAAAACCAACTTAAGAGCCATGTTATCAATAATATTCCTATCATTTAATTTGAAACAGAATCCGGCCCTGACTTGTTATCGTTAGATGTAGTGTGCGAGCGACGAATGCGTGTAATTCTATGCTTGATGACATTCTACCCGCTATGCTATTTTGTTATTAGTGCAACAATTACCCACTTTTGTATTAGTGTATAATTAATTTATACAAGTTTACTTTTTTATTGTTTGTTACACATGTAAGCGCTTACGGGCGTAATACTTAATTAAGGCATGATAATTAACTGTATTCTCAATAAGTGAAATTTATATTTCTTTGAGAATAATAAATACAATCTTTAACCGTATGATGATATACAGAGTGTTTTTTTTAAATGGGACAGTATGGGGAAATCCGAATCTAAAGGAGATAGAGGAAAAGTGTCCAAGGAGACATTAGGTGTTTTTTTATGTAAACAAATTTGGCTCATTAAAATTTTTGGTCAAGCGTGAGTTGTTCTTAAAAAATGATAAAGTTGGTCATTTTTTTTTTGACGCGGGTCGACTCTGTTTCATGTAAGGATTATTTCATTGTATGGAAAGAAAAAAATCTGAACAGCAGAAGTTGGTCAAATTTAATGAAAACTAATCTTCAAACAATTGCAGTATTCGCCTTTTAATATTGCTACAAGTGCCTAGGCGTGTAAAAAAATATTTAAAATTATTCCATTTTTAAATTTCGATAATCCATAAGAGCTCCAGATGATTCAAGAGAAGAACATTTTTTTTAATCTTCGTAAACATCATGACACGCGATAGTAAAATAAAGAAAAGTAAATTATAAAAAAAAGAATTCAAATTTGGAACGAGTGGCCCCCACGATCGCCCGACTTAACGCCATTAGATTTTTTCTTATGGGGTTACCTTAAGGGTCGAATTTATGAATCCCGATACAACTCCGTACAAGAATTAAAAGATGCTGTTTACAACACTTTAAACACAATTCACCATAAGTCTCTGTTAAATGCAACTAGAAGTGTCTTGAAGCGTGCTCGTACCTGCATAAGACAAGACGGCGGCCACATCGAACATTTGCTCAAGTAATAAACCAACTGTATGAAGATTAGTTTTCATTAAATTTGACCAACTTCTGCTGTTCAGATTTTTTTCTTTCCATACAATGAAATAATCCTTACATGAAACAGAGTCGACCCGCGTCAAAAAAAAAATTGACCAACTTTATCATTTTTTAAGAACAACTCACGCTTGACCAAAAATTTTAATGAGCCAAATTTGTTTACATAAAAAAACACCTAATGTCTCCTTGGACACTTTTACTCTATCTCCTTTAGATTCGGATTTCCCCATACTGTCCCATTTAAAAAAAACACTCTGTATACATGCTGTACTTTAACGTGACGTAAGTATTTTAATCACCTGTAACTGAAGATTTTACGGTCATGCAGCTGAAAATCTTTTGTAGATTGGTAAATTGACAAAAAATATAAATATGGCAATAATTTTGCCTATGAAATAGGCTGTCAGTTATAACTTATAAGTATCATTACGTTGCTATGTATTGCGTGTTAACAGCATGCGTTATTTTTCAAATTTTTTTGTGACGTGACTAGCTGGTCAGAATCTAGTGATTAGGTGTCATAGTTTCGTATTCCAAAAGAAGACATTTAAATTAAATAATTATAACAAGTATGTGTTACCTACTAACATATTATGTTTATTGTAAAAAAAAACAAGTAGGTAGAAAGAAACACGTCTGGTAAACAATCAGTTTCTCTGTAACACAGATAATCCTAGCTCAGGACCCAATGAATTGTAACTGTTATGTAACATGTTTTTGTCAATAAATATTTCATTTCATTTCAGTTTATCAACACTTGGGAATTTGAACGTTATCGTCTAGAAAAATAATTAATAGGGCAAAAACGCGACTAGAAAACAATCCTTTTGTCAACACTTGCATATAAATCGACTAAGAAAAATAAAAAGTGGGGGAAAACGCAAATGGAAATTCTACTACGTGGAATTATGTAGTTTGGGGAGCCGATCTAACAACTCGAGCTGGGTCTATTTCACGTCACAGCCTATACCATGTTATTTCTTAATTATAAAATTCTGTGTATAACTTACTAGTTCGTTCGTAGAAGAGAGAAGAGTGTCAGGAGCGGGCTGTCGCCGGGAGCAGGCTGCAGCGACGGACGACGGCGGGAGTCGGCTGTGGCGCGAGTTGCGATGAGCGGGGACGGCGGCTCGGCTGATTCAAATCACGAAAGCAATACTCATACTATATCAAAAACCCTTTTTAGGGTTCCGTAGCCAAAATGGCAAAAACGGAACCCTTATAGTTTCGTCATGTCCGTCTGTCCGTCTGTCCGTCTGTCCGTATGTCACAGGCATTTTACTCGAAAACTATAAGGTGTATTTGAATAAAATTTTGAGGATAGGTGTATTTTGTTAGCCGCTACATAGTTTTGTAATTAAAATGACAAAAAAATTTTTTTAGAGGTGCACTCCATACATAAAACTAAAAGTCAAATTTTTTTTTTTCGTTGTGACCCCCCGTGTTACATCAATCGATAGGCCTTTCAAAATAAATACAAAGTTTCTTAGCATTTTTTTTGATTAAGTGAATAGGGTCGGAGATAATCGCCCCGAAAGTCACTAAAATTCTGTCCCCCCCCCCTCTAATTTTTGAACGGTGTATTTTAAAAATATGGAAAAATTCATGGACATAGGGCTTATTAATTTCATTCACCGAAAATTGTTTTGAACAAGATTGGTTCAGAGGTTTTCGAGATATTGCTGAAAAACTGCCTTCCTCAAAGAAAAGGACGTAAGTGCCGTAAAATTTCTGTGACGATACGACCTTTTTAATAGGCACTGAACCCTTCGTTTTGCGTGGTCCGACACGCACTTGGCCGGTTTTTTCTTATTATTTGTATGTACAGTCGAGTTCATAAATATATGTATGTTCCCAAAGGTTCAATAATATCCGAGCAGCCATATGCCCTTGAAAATAAAGTAGTGTTCACATTTTTTGATCACTTTGTCCATGCACGTATTTTAGAACTCGACTGTAACTGTGGTACTTTAACGTGGCTTATTTTAATCACCTTTATCTGATGATATCACGGCCATGCAGCGAATATCTGAATGTTTTGTACTTAGCTTGGTATTGGCAATAATCTTTGGTATTGGTAATGTGACAAAAAATATGCGGCGATTGTAAACTTGTTTTGCAACTTTTGCATGTTAACTATTCGTTGGGTATGGGGTATGTCGCATGTTATATGGGTAAAAACGGGACCCTATTTGTAAGACTCCGCTGTCCGTCCGTCTGTCTGTCTATCTGTCCGTCTATCAACAAGCGGTATCTCATAAACCGTGATAGTTAGACCGTTGAAATTTTCACAGATGATGTATTTCTGTGGCCGCTATAAGAACAAATACTAATTAATGAAAAAAATAAATCGGATCGTGGATCGTGGAACTAAAAGTTGAACGTTTAAGCGACTATCCCAACTTTACATTTTTTTTTCGAGCAGTTGTAAACTAGTTTGTAGTAGAGGCCCAAATCGTGTTGCAAGGGACCCCACCTACCCACCCTAGCCATATGGCACACGCTTTACCAAACACCCTGTATATACATTATTATTGCACAGTAACAAGTTAAAAGTACACAAGGCTGACTTAATATCATAAGGCATTCCTTACTAGTCAACCTTTAGGCCAAACAGAAAACAATTATATCTGGTGCGGGATATGAGAACAACCCAGAAAACTGACAAATTGCTGTTACGCTATTTACATAAGTGTACCTATTAGTTACATACATTTGAAGAAGATACTTTTATTTAATTTATGTGACTTGGTTCTTTAGAGTTGCTCGAAATTGTTTTGCACAAATAACAAAAAATAAAAACTAAGTACTACAATTAAAAAAAAATACACTGTGCGTCTCAATACAGGGAATCAAATGAATCAAAAACAGATAAAAACAAAGGAACTTACTTGTTTTTAATGTTTAGAAGCAGCGCTGGAGCGGAGAGCAGGCGAGAAAGTAAAAAACAGCCGGCGCGCGAAGCTTATTATGCCGCGAGCTTAGTGATAAGATAGCATAACCGAAAAGATCCAGTGCGAACCGTCATCGAGACACTTGTTAACATAAAAGTCGATGGAGTAGCCTTATCTGAATATTAAGACGAGTGTTAATTATATTTTCGTACAAATAACAATTCATCAATCGTACCAAGGTAATAACTTTAAGTTAAGAAACAATCACACTAACGAAAGAGTTACACCAAACTAAAAAAAATCAAATACTCTTTATTGCACACCTCTATACAACATTGCACAGGTGGTCTTATCGCTAGAGAGTGATCTCTTCTAGACAACCTTAGCGTAGCGGAAATCATATCTAACCAGAAGGTATAGGTGATGCAGCAATTATTACAACACTGATACTAGACTAAGAATAATATACGTACTTAAAATTAAATATGATGTATTAAAAGTTATTTATGTGACTGGTGCATAATGAGAGATTTTAGTAGTGCCTGATTATTTTTTTAGTTACAGGAATAACCTTCCTTAGCACCAGAAAAAAGTTTCAAATTATTCAGCATATTTTTTGGAATATGAGACGGATCGAGGAAAGTGCCGTCCTTGATCCAAAACGTAAGTGAGGAAACTTTTATATTTTTCAAAAATAAATGACGCAGCTGAAAAATCTGAAACTTTTTCTGGTGCTAAGGAAGGTCATTCCTATCATCAAAAAAATATATAGTAGGCACTTCTGATATTTTCATCCATTCCCCATTATATAAACTCTACATACACTTGTAAAAAGGTGACATTTTATGCCTGTTCATTGTTCAACTGGTATATACAAAAAAAAACCGGACAAGTGCGAGTTCAACTCGCGTGGTGAGGGTTCCGTATATAATCTAAATTTCATAAGTGTTTTTGAATACTCAAACGTCTTATAGATTTTCCTGTAATCTTTAGGCAAGGAACTGTTTTCCATATTTTTTTCAGAATTTTAATCTTAGTAGTTTCGGAGATAAGGCAGGGGGGTAATGGTCAATTTTCGTCTTTTTTCTTAAAGTACTTCAAATCTGTTTTTACTAAAATTATAAAAAAAAAATCTGGCATGCTTACAACAACCCCTTTCATTTGATATGTCACACAATACAGTTTGCGAAACTTTTTTTTAAATTTTCCAGTTTACCCCCAAATAGTGGCCCCTTCTACAGAATTCATTAATTTACTTTACGCGTCTATCTTTGGGTCACCAATTTACATATGTGTACCAAATTTCCACTCAATCGGTCCAGTAGTTTCGGAGCAAATCGGCTGTGACAGACGGACAGACAGACGCACGAGTGATCCTATAAGGGTTCCGTTTTTTCGTTTTGAGGTACGGAACCCTAAAAACGACGTCTAGAAACATATGTTAAACCACATATCCACCCCAGTTATTTGCCGCTGCTAAAGTTAGGTAACGGAGTTGCAATCGAAAGCGACCGATAACCTCTGCCCCGCGCATGTTTGTGCCAAACTTGCTTTAAAATTGCATACCAACAATCGATAAGCTAATTCTGGCTGTATCTACCTGACTTTCAAATCTCTAAAGGACAAATAAATTCGTACATAAGTAGGTACTTTTCGGTTGCGTCGTCGCATTACGAAGCCGGCGCTTTCTTTTCTTTTCAGTATCATACACACTACAAGTGCGATGCAAAAATGCAGTTCTTGGAAGTGAAGACCACTGGAGTTTAATACCTACCTGACAATATATATCTGCACTAGCTTTTGCCCGCAACTTCGTCCGCACGGACCTCATCGCTCACCTCAGAGGATTATTAGTTACCGGTAACAGGTGACTGATTTTTAATCTTTAAGCGCTTGAAAATATAATACGAGTACTTACCTAAATACGATTGTAGTGTCAAAATTGTAGGCGTACTTTCTACCGATAGAATTGAATACGAGTGGTTAAAATCAGTCATTATCATCATCATATCAGCCGAAAGACGTCCACTGTTGGACATATACCTCCCCCAAAGAGTGCCAAGGTGACCGGTCCTGCGCCACCCGCATCCAGCGGTCAGGGTTCAGTCGTTTTTTAAATAAATACATAAATATGAGGGGACAATCTTATACAAATCGCTAGCCCCATAGTAAACTCAATAAGGCTTGTGTTATGTGCTAGACTACGATATATTTAATAGATATAGATACTTAAATACATAGAAAACATCCAAGACTCAGAAACAAATATTCATGCTCATCACACAAATATTTGCCCTTACCCGGATTCGAACCCAGGACCTTCAGATTCGTAGGCAGCGTCATTACCCACTAGGCTGACCGGTGGTCGTTTTTAAGTTTTTTGTCACTATTTCAAAATAGCATTCCATCGTTTTCGATAGTTTTCGAGTGAAAGAGGCGAGCGCTCGTAACTCAAAGATTGCCCCCTAGAAGGGACCGTTTACCACCTGGTTCTCGGTTGGAACGCCAAGGGAATGGATGAAAATTTTAGAAATGCCTGATTATTTTTTTGGTGATAGGAATAACCTTCCTTAGCACCAGGAAAAATTTTCAGATTTTTCAGCTGCAACAATTATTTTTGAAAAATATAAACAGTTTCCTCATTTACGTTTTGGGTCAAGAACGGTAAATAGACACTTTCCTTGATCTGTCTCATATTACAAAAAACTATCTTAAATATCTGTGGTAAACTGACATTGGTAATGACCAATATAGCTGCTGCAAGCAATATCATTGCCAGTGTCAGTTTACCACAGATATGTAATTATTTTTTTTGTAATATGAGACCGATCGAGGAAGGTACGGTAACTGACCCAAAACGTAAGTGAAGAAACTGTTTATATTTTTCAAAAAAAATTGACGCAGCTGAAAAATCTGAAACTTTTTTCTGGTGCTAAGGAATGTTATTCCTATCACCAAAAAAATAATCAGGCATTTCTAAAATTTCATCTATTCCCCAATTATGACAGCATTAGGCTGCCTGGGGTTATGTGTCATGGCGGGCGGTCTCCTGTGAGGACGGACGCGCCTCAGTCGGCCTGCTCCAAATATTTAGGAGCGGAGAGCATCCTTCTGCGCCGTACTCTACTGCCACTCCCACCTGACAGTTTGACGGAATTCATTTTGTCGGGTAAAATAGTTGGTACAGAAACGACCTGTGCTTGTACAATCCATACTATCCATATACACGATGATTTTTTATTCGTGATCAGGAACCAATTTTTCTAATTCAGTAATTGATTCCGAACACGATTAACTCGTGGTTACCTAAATCAAACGTTCTTTCGAGCAAAAAAAAGCGACACACCGGCCGTGGGTTATATTACACGAACCATTTCGGGCCAATTTCGACCACCCTATAACTCAAAACATATTTTATCTACGCATATGAAATTTCGAGTGTCTGTTGACATCCCCTTCATTGTCTAGAATATAAAATTTCATTACTCTACCTATAGCAGTTCTTGAGATATTGACGTCAGAAAATAGCTATTTTTACTATACACTCACTGACTCACTGACTCATCAAAAACCTAGACCACTTCCAATGGTCGTACTGACTTGAAATTTGGCATGGAGATAGGTCAAGGTCAAAGTAAAGGGAAAAAACAGAAAACGGCCAAGTGTGAGTCAGTTTTAAAAATAGCGAAGGTGTAACTTTGTTCTACTATGAAGTCATAATGAACTAAATGGGTCTATCTTCCAATGGTCGTACCGACCTGAAATTTGGCTCGAAGGTTTGTCTATAGGTCGAAATAAAGTAAAAATCTGAAAACGGCCAATTGTGAGTCAGTTTCGAAAACAACCAATGTGTAATTTTGTTTTACTATAAGTAGGTATGGAGTGGAAATGAGATAAGACTTATTTAAATTTAGATATGTACATACCAATTTAAGACAATACATGTTTGTCTTAAAGACAAGAACAATAAAATAGTTCACCACGCTGTGTGTGTCTATTGCGGGAACCGAACCCACGATTTACGAAGTGCAAAGCAGGTCACTAGGTACACTAGGTGCGCTAAATCAGTCAAACAAAAATGAAAAGACTATTTTTTCTCGCCTAGTCTAAATAATTTCTAATTTTACTTTCTTGCTAGCCAAATTAAGGCTCAAGAAAGTTCTATTATATATAGAATATAACCGACTACGTACATTATACCGCCCTGACTTGGCAAGTTTATTAGTTAACAGAAAACGTGTAAAAAAAAACCAAGATATTGAATGGGCAATGCCCTCTAGCGTGTCAGCTGTACAAGACAGTATACAAAATGACAAAACGAAAAAGCAGACAGTGCCACGCAAGCGTAGAAAAAAGAATTAGACGCTTCGTATAAAGGGTATAGTATAAAGTACATAGTTACCTAAGTGGAATGAGACATTTCCTAAAGCAAAAGTGATAAAAAAATAATAAAGAACCTACCTACACCTAACAAAAATAAATGAAATCCCATCAAAAACATAAATGTGAAAGACTGCCAAGTTCGATACTATGGGAATGCTTCGCCTATAAAAGAAGTGAGATCTGAATAAGTACCAAGTTCCATAAAAATACCTCAAATCATAAATAGTTATAGGAATGCACACTTAATTTCCAGCAGTTTTTAAGGTACATTTTGAATAAGTATCACGGTACATAGAAATACCTAAAATTATAATAGTCAGAGAAACGCACACTGGTTTTTTAGCAGTTTCCTGATAACATTTATTATTTGCAGTGATTTTTAATGATGTAACTTGGCAAGTTTTAATAGAAAATTATATACTTGACACATTGCAGTCCAAAGGTGTCGATTCATTGCATGGTGATTCAGTGTGTGGTTTTTTAGTATTTGTTGTTATAGCGGCAACAGAAATATACAATCTGTGAAAATTTCAACTCTCTAGCTATCACGGTTCTTGAGATACAGCCGTGACAGACGGACGGACGGACGGACGGACGGACAGCGAAGTCTTAGTAATAGGGTCCCGTTTTTACCCATTGGGTACTGAACCCTAAAAAAGACTGCATATAAAAATGTGCATGACGATCTGGAATAGAATATTTTGGACACTTTTTTCTAGTATAAGGATCGATAGTGTCAACGATTCTGAGTAAGAAAAGCCCAAAAAAATCGAATTCTGAAAAAAAAAGTTCATGTACACTTTTTTTGAAAAACGCTCATTCTTGACTTAACTCATTCACTCGTAGTGCTACGCTGTAGTCCGCAGCAGCTTAATGTCCATATCTGTGTCATAATATGGTGATAATGTAGTTTCAAATACTTATACTTGTCTTTGTTAAATTCACGTTACACCTTCCTATCGTCAAATATTTCAATTCCGTAATATTATAGTTTGTTATCAAACCGAACTATCTCATGTTCATGAAATGATGAATGCGCTATTTTAGGATGTAACTGTAAAACAATAAGTGTCACAATCGCGTGCCACACTAACCGGCCTCGCTGCGCTTTGGCTCACGGTTTCAGGCCCTGCTGTGATGACGCAGCTCCAGTTATCTCGCTACGCCACTCGTATGATGCAATGAACGATGCAATTTGAATCTAGTAGTGTAGGGAAGAGAGTCTAATTTATATTGTTTATTATTCGTGATGACCAACAACACATGTGGTGTACGGAGGAAGTTGGACGCGATATGTCCAGCCAGCGGTCTCCGCCCACGCGGCGCCGGTCGACTAGTTAGATAAGATAAATGTTTTCAGAACAAATCCTATACTATTAAATGAGCAATATTTATATAAGTCCATTTGTACCTTGCATGTTTATTTTAGAATCGTGTAAATTTATTAAAGCCCATCTAGACCTGGACTCTAGAATTGGCCATATGCCCCGTCGTTTGGAATCACGTACTAAAAATAATTTGATGCAAGTAACATCGAATTTAGCAATACATAAAAATGGATCTTATCCCACATCAATAAGGTTTTTTAATAAATTGCCATACCACATAAAAATGAACCCAACCAAACCAAGTTCATAAAAATCTTAAACAATTTCTTGTGGATAAAACTTACTAGACAGTTGAGGAATACCTACAAGACAATAAAAACTTAGTAACTGAACTACAGTCCAAGCAGGCGATGGTTCCAAAATTTTAATGCCAAATAATGACTTATTAAAATGATAACCGGACACAACACCTTGAACAGACACCTCTATAATTTAGGTATCACAGACAGCCCCATGTGCAGAGCGTGCATGGAGGCAGAAGAAACGACTAAACACATTCTACTGGACTGTAAGCAGGTAGAAGTATACAGGAAAAAGCACCTAGGGTCTCCGGACACACTACGGAACGCAGTCAGTAATACCAAGGCACTCTGGAGGAGCTGGGGTGGTTAGAGTAGCGCCACCCTGCCGTTTCACGCAAAATAGGCACATTGGATGTCGACTTGCGGAAAATGCCCAGTAAAACTAACTAACTAACTAACTAACCCTTGCAGGGCTCATAGCTGATCTTGTTTTGATATACCACCCTTATGTAATGTTAATGTACCTATGAAAGCAATAAATTACTGAATACTGAATATATATTTGCTATCACGTTCTCGGAAACGGCTCTACTGATTTCGATGAAATCTTGAATATAGGGGTTTACGGGGGCGAGAAATCGATCTAGCAAGTCTAGGAAAATTTGTTTTCTCCGTATTTTCACCCGAGCTGAGCTCGGTCGGCCAGGGACTAAGCTTTGAATTAAGACAAGCAACCTCGTCAAATGATCGATTTAAAGGAATAAGAATATCAAATGCTTTACCATTTGCTTATCTTATCTTATCTAGTTGAGGGCCATTTCGGATACACTTCGACCCAGTGGGATCTTTTGTGCATTTGCCCTCCCCTTTATAGCTACTCCCAAGCTCGCTCCATCATTTCCACAAAGCGGATGATCCAGGTTAGTGGGAGCACTCTGAATTCCTTTGGTTGCGGGTAGCCGTTACCAAAGTGATTCATTCTTTGTCTGGCAAGGGCATTTGCTTACCACAATAACACTAAAAACAGGATGGATATGTTTTTTACCGAATACCCTTTAGGGTGAGGCTAGACGAGAGTAATTTGAACGCTGTGAGTCGCGTGATTTCCGTTGGCCCATAGATGGGCAAGCCGAAATGTCCATCTATGGGCCAATCATCTACATATAACCGAAATTACGCGACTCACACACAACACTCAAATTACGCTCGTCTGGCCTCACCCTTAAAAACCACTCTACATCTACTATTGAAATAAAAAAAATGCATTAGGTTTTATTAAACCGATTTTTAGGGTTCCGTAGCCAAAATGGCAAAAACGGAACCCTTATAGTTTCGTCATGTCCGTCTGTCCGTCTGTCCGTCTGTCCGTCTGTCCGTCTGTCCGTATGTCACAGGCATTTTACTCGAAAACTATGTGGTGTATTTGAATAAAATTTTGAGGATAGGTGTATTTTGTTAGCCGCTACATAGTTTTGTAATTAAAATGACAAAAAATTTTTTTTTAGGGGTGCACTCCATACATAAAACTAAAAGTCAAAAAAAAAAAATTCATTGTGACCCCCCGTGTGGCACATCAATCGATAGGCCTTTCAAAATAAATATAAGGTTTCTTAGCATTTTTTTTGATTAAGTGAATAGGGTCGGAGATAATCGCCCCGAAAGTCACTAAAATTCTGTCCCCCCCCCTCTAATTTTTGAACGGTGTATTTTAAAAATATGGAAAAATTCATGGACATAGGGCTTATTAATTTCATTCACCGAAAATTGTTTTGAACAAGATCGGTTCAGAGGTTTTCGAGATATTGCTGAAAAACTGCCTTCCTCAAAGAAAAGGACGTAAGTGCCGTAAAATTTCTGTGACGATACGACCTTTTTAATAGGCACGGAACCCTTCGTTTTGCGTGGTCCGACACGCACTTGGCCGGTTTTTATCTATAATGCAAAAAGAACTTCCCACGAAGTCTTGGCGGAGCGGAGGTACCATTGCAGTCCCTATGGCGATGGCGGGGTTAGGCAAGGTTCGTGTGTTGCAAGTGCACTTTGTTGTAACAGGCGAGCGTTTCTGGCTCCAATACACTAAGACAAGACCATGTAATGACTCGGGCTGCTGTTGCCGGTGCCTCCATTCCCGGGAATATTCCTGGCAAATGTTCTACGTTGCGGGCAAGGTTAACACTAATTTGACATTGTTGCAAATAACTCTTGCTTCACGCTCATTCATGTGAAGAGGTTACAAGTGTAGAGATAGTTCGCAAACCCGACCGGGAACAAGTTGATGGAGAGTGGAGTTGTCGCGGGGAACGCGAAAGCTGAAACCACTCCTAATGTCCCTTGTAGCAACACTTGGCGGTCTCACGATATTACCGTGGGAGGAAGAGGGATGCGGCGACAGGAGGTTAACTCGTATTACTTGTCCAGTTAAATTAAACACGAGCTGCTATGGAATTAAAACATAGCCTAAGTATTGCGAAGTTTGGTACTGGTGAAAGTATTTTGATATCGGATCGGTGTCCCCTTAAAATAAACTATTCATTTGCACTCCTCTTTCATTTGCCGTAGGAAGGAAAAAGATGCAACACGAATATGTGGGCAATACCGCTAAGTGTGGTGTCTCAGCAACTTTTTTGATTAAGTGAATAGAGTTGGAGATAATCGCCCTGAAAATCACTAAAATCCTTTCCCCTCCCCTCAAATTTTTGAACGGTGTGTTTTAAAAATATGATAAATATCATGGACATAGGGCTTAATAAATTCTTTCACCGAAAATTATTTTGAACAAGATCGGTTCGAAGGTTTTCGAGACATTGCTGAAAAACTGCCTTCCTTAAAGAAAAGGACGTAAGTACCGTAAGATTTCTGTGACGATAAGACCTTTTTAATAGGCACGGAACCCTTCGTTTTGCGTGGTCCGACACGCACTTGACCGGTTTTTTTATAATATTACTAACGCCAAAAATCGATACCATAGGTTCAAGAGCCCGAGTGGACTTTACAGATTTAACCAACTGGTTAATAAGTTAGGTTAATAATTAAGCATACGATAAAGGATATACAACGCGAATCCTTGAAGTGGAAGGCGGGTGTCTCACTTTCGATTAACTAGGGTGTACGCTCATTTGTCACCGTTGTGGTTGTTTGTACTTAAATCTGGTAAATGGAGCCTCGCAAAATGCGCTAGGTCTGCAGTCGCCTAAAGTAGATAACAAAACAGTTACATGGGATATAATGACAATAACATGTGAGTCAAGTTTGTGAGCACAGATAAATTCAACTCTATTGGCTGCGCCATTCGTTCTGAAATTGTGTGGTTTTACAGGAAACGCCCCCGTGGCGCGAAATAACACCTTCGCTGGACATGTCTCCTTGAATCACACCTTATTTAGATTCTATGTATAGAATCTAAATAAGGTGTGATTCAAGGAGACACAATGTGATGTCTGCGGCGTGTCATAGGGATAATACCTATGCCTCTGTCTCCCAGGAGACCGCCCACCATGACACTTGCCCCCAGCCCAGGCATTAGGCAGCCTAATGCTGTCATAATGGGGAAGGCCGGTGAAAGCTAATAGTAGATGGCGCTTTCCTAGATTCCATACGATCACTGAGAGAGACAGAAGATCGTTGGTGGGTCATTCTTGAGAATTGCATTATTCATCTGATTCCCTCGGCGTTTTTTATTCTAAGAAATTTCTACTAAGTTACAATAAAATCAAATTAAATATATAATAATAAACATATTTATCGAATAGGCATCACTTTGGGTCAATTAGGTACGGAAATATACCAATTCAAAGTTT
This sequence comes from Epinotia nisella, assembly GCA_932294315.1. NCBI lineage: Eukaryota > Metazoa > Arthropoda > Insecta > Lepidoptera > Tortricidae > Epinotia > Epinotia nisella. Next base: position 7,725,359 of record OW028698.1, on the reverse strand, counting down.
AACTGTCGGGGAATCAGAAAACGTGTCGGGGGAATCAGAAAACATGTCGGGGGAATCAGAAAAATGTCGGGGGAATCAGAAAAGCAAGCTCGGTTCAAGAATTTTCATGTCGACAATGTTAAATTTCAAAATCGATGATATTTTGGACATTTCAACCCCACCGCACCCCAACAGGGGAGATGGTATTTCACGTCCGCCATGTTGTATAATAAAATCGTTGTTGGTGTCGTAATCAGCGACCCGATAAATCATAGAAACGATACCTATGTTGATTTTCAGACTGTCACCACATTCCCCCCTTCTAGTGGTTGAATTCTCAAAATACCTGAAACACGTGTTTACTCATTTATCGATAGAAATACTGCTGTGAAGTTTCGAAAGAAATAGCCTAACTAATATTGATTCCCCATACAAACTTTGGACCCCCATTTCACCCCCTTAGGGGTTGAATTTTGAAAAATGCTTTCTTAGTGCACCCCTAGACCTTATAAGGAACATATGTGCCAAATTTGGAATCTCTTAAACCAGCGGTTTGTGCTGTGCATTGATAGATCAGTCAGTCTGAGTGTCGAGGGAATCAGAAACCGGGGGAATCAGAGTCGGGGGAATCAGGAAAAGTATGTTGTGATGCATTAGGGGATTCGTAGCTTAGCTCTGGACAAACCTTTGATATAGATTCCAACAAAAACTACTATATATAGGGGAACCATATTTTTTTTATTTTAATCATCAACTTATAATCTAACGATTTAACTCCATACAATATTTGATTTCAATCTATAACTAGTTCTTTTAAGAGTAGATTGTTCACAAAATGGCGGATGGACGCACCGGGGGAATCAGGTTTTAGGTGTTTGATATTTTTTTATGACTACATCTACTTACCTTAATCAAAAAGTAAATCCTGCCCCAGTTAGATTAAGGGTTCAACTACTATAAAAAAATGTGTAAGGTCAATTATCTTATGTGGGCGGGTACTTTTTCCCTCTGGACGGTGAAAATTGACCTTCTCAAGAATCACCCTGGTACCTAACTATGTACGGAAACCATGTACAGTTCTTTGGCAAAAATCTTCGCCATAGCTTCAACCACAACCTTTTATTTTTAGCCTTTTTCGGCAAACGGTGGATCCCCAGTTCAGAGCAATTCGGGACGAAAATATAGTAATTTTCGCAAATAAAAACTACTTCCCGCCGTACATTTACCTTTTTTAAGGATAAATATTGGTGCTATCAGTTTGACAGTTGCCATCCCCATTGGAGATGCATTCCAACCGGGAACCAGGGGCCCATTGCATAACAATTTACAAAAACAATGGAATACTATTTTGAAATAGGGACAGAAAATTTAACCCTGTTCGACGCTCTGTCAAAGAGAACAGTTGTCAACCACACGCCAATTCAACAAGGCATTTAGTGCGGAGTTAAACCTTATGTCACTGCAAGAAGGTTGCTATCGCACTGGGCTCCTTGACGCATATTATAACATGCAGTCGTTGGCGTTGAACCTGCGGTGCCGAAAACCCCGACGAGGAAGCGCGCGACGCGCGGCAAGGGCCGGAGGGGGCGCGCACCGAAACCGAAGGCGGAAGGCATAAATAGCGTCGCGCGCCAGCCATTCTGCACTGTCCTGTCAGATCTCCGTTCCCGCGCCGCTGCTAAACATTGCAAACAAGTAAGTCCATTTTTTTAAATATGTTTTTTATTCCCTGTGTCGAGACGCATAGTATTCCTTTTTTTAAATGCGTGGACCTAGTTTTTGATTTTAATTATTTGTTGAAAAAGAGTATAAGAACCAAGTCACATAAATTAAATAAAAGTACCCCAATCTTTTATGTAACTAATAGGTACATTTATATAACATATTATAAGAGTAGTTTGTCCGTTTTCTTTATTTCCGAGTTGTTCTCATATCCCGCACCAATTATTATATTGTGTGTAAAAAAAGTTTTTGTAGTTAGTGTATACATTAGCATTGGATTAGGTAAGTTTGCTTTACTGTAATATGGAGATGGACAAGGAACCTCAAATGAATATTGGCAGGACCCGGATATCTATGGCATTCTCAAAATTTGATGACGCTTATGTTTTTCTGAATGATTCTCGGCTAGAAGCTGAGAATTTGACGGCATTTGATCCATCGTTTACAGTTACTCGTATGGGTTTAAATTCGTAGCATTCCAGCACAGTGGTCGGAACTGGAAATCATATCAAATCAAAATTTCTTTATTTACCAGAATATGGTAAACAGGATAAGGACTGAATTTGTTCATGCATATTCAACCTGCATGTGTGCAAATTTTTCAAGACATACTTAAATATTTTTTTAGTAAAACACCTGTACTACAATACAATACATTCGTAAAAATCTTGACATGTATAAATTAAATAGTGATGTTCATAATTTTAACACTAGAAATAAAAATAAATTGGCCATTCCCGGATACCGTCTCAGCAAAGTGAATATGTCGTTTATGGGGAACTGTGTACGTTTTTACAATAAGTTACCTTCTGATGTACTAAAATTGTCAATCAATAGATTTAAGTTATACAGAAATCCTATTATATTATAAAGGAATTTATAGATGATAAAGAAGCATTTATATGTAAAATACCTGTAGTTAAGTTAAAACATGACGTGTAAAAAAGCTAGCATAAGCCTATTTGCAAAATAAATATTTTGATTTGATTTGATTCGATTCGACGACCTGTATCAAATATGATCCTTAATACTAATCGGAGCCAAAACATTATCCGTGTCGACAATTTATAACATGTCATTTGCTTATTCTATAATTATAATTCCATATATTTATAAATATGACAAACTAGCTTCCGCCCGCGACTTTGTCTGCGTGGACCCGGGATAAAAACATTCCTATATTTTAATCCAGGCTATAAACTATCTTCGTGCATAATTTCATCCAAATCGGTTGAGCCGTTTCAGCGTGATTGAGTAACAAACATCCAAACACCTAAATTTTCGCATTTATATAATACAACCTCAACATTTTACGCACAAGTAGTGCAAGCCTACATTAAATTACCTTAAATGGCGCACTGTCATATCACGTTGTCATAAAGTGACTTTAAAACAGACATTAAGTGCCTTAAAAATAATTTAAAGATAATATACCCTTCAGAAACTAATCGCCTATAGTCTAATAGCGATGAACACTTCGCAATATCCCGTCATATATTATAACGGTTATATTCCCTACATACATGGAAAACATGGGACAGCTTGCGCCATCTAGTGACCAATAGCTAAAATATACTATGTTATTGAGACAGGTCTCGCCATCTAGTGATCAGAAGCTGACTTATACAAATATGTCGCCTTCTAGTAAACAGTACATTTTTATTTTAAAAACACTGATATTGTAATTATAAAAATCATTAAAAGATAATGTAACCTTCAGAAACTACTTGCCTATATGTAGTCTAATAGCGATGAACACTTCGCAACAATCACCAAAGTTAAGCAACGTCGAGTGACGTCAATATTTGGATGGGTGATGGTTTTTTTTCATACAAATTCTCAAACGCCTTTTGACCCCCTTAGGGAATGAATTTTCAAAAACGAAGAAATTCGTTTTCTAATATTTTGATATAAAATCAATCTACGAAGTTTCAAGTTTCTAATTTAAAAAAAAATTAAGTCCCATACAATCTTTGGTTCCTTATTCCACCCTCTGAAGTAATTATATCTAAAAAACGGCCCGCTATGTTCTACTCTTAGCAGCTGAGGTATAAACAACAATATTGGAAAGTTTCAATAAAATCGGTTCGCATATTTTCCTTCCGTTCCTCAAAGCCACTGGATACATTAGCGAAGAATCCTTGTAGCCACTGGATACCAGAAGATGGCGCTGGTGATGTGTTTTTAAATCGGTCATTCTCGAACTCTGTCTACGGATACCTGAACTCCATCAAACTTTTTTTATACGTTCTCATATGGTTTGGCAGAGTTTAAACGCATAGAAAAATCGGAAGAATTACCTACTACGGCTAGAATATGCCTGGAAATGTGTGACACTCTGCATCGCAGTATTGAAGTTTTATATTCAAGGTCATCAGGTAAAGTATTATAAAGGACTATGCCATGGACTTATACCTAATCTGGACTGAGTACTGCGATAAAAAAGTGTGACATACAGAGATGTGCCAATTACTTTAAAAAAACTATTTAAATACAAAATGCAAATACTTTTCTAATTTACTATTTCAAATGCAAAATACAAAATACTTTTTCTTTTTGTATTTTAGATACTAAATGCAAAATAGGTATTTTCAAAAGTTGCTGATTTATGGGATCAGACTCCGATGGGAATAAGATACATGGGGCGGTAAAACAATGAATGTCTCAGATCTCCAGTATTTGATGTCTGAGCCAAAGGCAAGGGCGATAAAATATGCGATCAGAGGCTTTCTTTATAACCGCCCGTGGTGAGTACACACCTTTACGTCTCTTCCTGGGCAGAAAGTGGGATTTTCCTAGCGTGCGGTTCATAAATTACCGAGTTATCGCGTAACAAACACACAAAAAAACAGACGAATTGAGAACCTCCTCCTTTTTTAAGTCGGTTAAAAAAGGGTTTTTGATAATGTTTTGGTGTTTTGATTTGAATCAGCCGAGCCGCCGTCCCCGCTCATCGCAACTCGCGCCACAGCCGACTCCCGCCGTCGTCCGTCGCTGCAGCCTGCTCCCGGCGACAGCCCGCTCCTGCAACTCTTCGCTCTTCTTCCACGAACGAACTAGTAAGTTACACACAACATTGTATAACTAAGAAATAAGATGGCATAGGCCGTGTCATGAAATGGACCCAGCTCGAGCGGTTCAGATCGGTTCCCGAAACTCGTTTATTCCGTGTAGCAGAATTCCATTCGCGTTTTCCCCACTTTCTATTTTTCTTAGTCGATTTAATTAATATATTTCCCCTATTGATTATTTTTCTACTATTTCAGATTCCCACGTGTTGATAAACTGAAATGACATGAAATATTTATTTACAAAAACATGTTACATAATAAATACAAGTCGTTGGGTCCTGAGCTAGGATTCCCTGTGGTGCAGAGAGAAACTGATCGTTTTCCAAACCTGTTTCTTTCTACCTACTTGTTTTTTTTTACAATAAGCATTATGTTAGTAGGTAACACAACCTACTTTACTTGTTGTGTTTATTTAATTTAAATGTCTTCTTTTGGCAAACGGAAATATACCCCTAAACTCCTATTCACTAGATTCTGACCAGCGAGTCATGTCACAAATAAAACTAGACAAGTGCGAGTTGGACTCGCCTACCGAGGGTTCCGTACAAAATTACAAATGTATAGTTTTCAGATGATTTTTCCCTGTACTTGTAGTATAAGACGATATTACTTACCAAATGTCATAGTTCTAGGTCAACGGAAAGTACCTACCCCATAATTTTTGATTCCCTTGAGTGTCGAAATATACGTTTTTTGCGGCATTAAACGGTTGTGTCTTTTTTTAACGTTAACTTATATGTTTGATTTTTTCACAGCTTCAAGGGATATAGATTTTAGTATATGGTTTTAATTTCAACTCGATACCTCCATGCGTTCCCTAGATAAAGGACTTGATAGACAGACATACAGACAAACCGTTTCGTTTTTAGGGTTCCGTAGCCAAAATGGCAAAAACGGAACCCTTATAGTTTCGTCATGTCCGTCTGTCCGTCTGTCCGTCTGTCCGTCTGTCCGTCTGTCCGTCTGTCCGTCTGTCCGTATGTCACAGGCATTTTACTCGAAAACTATAAGGTGTATTTGAATGAAATTTTGAGGATAGGTGTATTTTGTTGGCCGCTACAAAGTTTTGTAATTAAAATGACTAAAAAAAAATTTTTTAGGGGTGTACTCCATACATAAAACTAAAAGTCAAAATTTTTTTTTTCATCGTGAGCCCACGTGTGGCACATGAATCGATAGGCCTTTCAAAATAAATATAAGGTTTCTCGGGATTTTTTTTGATTAAGTGAATACAGTCAGAGATAATCGCCCCGAAAGTCACTAAAATTCTGTCCCCCCCCCCTCTAATTTTTGAACGGTGTATTTAAAAAATATGAAAAAATTCATGGACACAGCGCTTATTAAGTTCATTCACCGAAAATTGTTTTGAACAAGATCGGATGAAAGGTTTCCGAGATATTGCTGAAAAACTGCCTTCCTCAAAGAAAAGGACGTAAGTGCCGTAAAATTTCTGTGACGATACGACCTTTTGAATAGGCACGGAACCCTTCGTTTTGCGTGGTCCGACACGCACTTGGCCGGTTTTTTTCCTTTTGAGGTACGGAACTCTAAAAGGCTGAAAATAAAAAAAAATGCTTTAAGCATTAATTTCAATTCTATACCTCCACGCGTTCCCTAGACAGACAGGCATACAGACAGACCGTTACGTTTTTTCATTTTGAGGTACGGAACCCTAAAAGGCTGCAAATTAAAAAAAAACCGCATGCTTGTAACACGCAATGCATACCTAGCGACGTAATAGGTACTTATAACAGTTATAACTGACAGCTAATTTCATAGATAAAATTGTTTCCATATTTTTTTTGACCAATTAGGTACCAAATTTAAAAGTTTTTCAGCTGCATGACCGTGATATCTTCAGTTACAGGTGACTAAACTAAAATCACGTTAAAGTAGGTACAGCATATACACACAAATCTTCAGAAAAAAGCGTTTTATAGAAAATTGTCTACAACCTAGTCGTTTCTGATTTCCAGCCGCCGAGCCGCCGTCCCCGCTCATCGCAACTCGCGCCGCAGCCGACTCCCGCCGTCGTCCGTCGCTGCAGCCGACTCCCGCCGTCGTCCGTAATTGACTCTTCCTCCTTCTTTAAAGAAAGAAAAAAACCTCAGCCATGGCTTTGAAAGTCTCGGGTGAGTAATTTTAACAATAATAACTAGCTGTGCGCTCTGGCTTCGCTCGGGTGTATTAATGAAGCACATGAACCCAAGCGTCGCTCTACGGCAAATCTCCCTATTGTCTTCTGTCTCACTCACTCTTTAAAAGGAGAATTTCGAACTCGAAATGTACAGTATCGAACATTTATTCGTGACTAACACAGTTCATAATAATTAATAAGTTACTCACAAAATTAAATGATTAGGACATAAGATGGTGTAGGCAGTATCACAAAATGGACCCAGCTCAGCATGATACTAGCTTTCACTTTTTGTACAATTTCCACTTTCCGATTCAATTCTTTTTGTAATCCATTGTCCTTCGTCGCCAATTATTATATCTTTAGATGTCCCGTTGTAGGTGGTAATTAATTAATAACACTGCACTTTCGGAAACACACTTATTTATTTATTATAAGATTAAATGCACGACTTAGATGTAGAACTAATCGAGACCGGGAATAAGAGAGTGAGCTGCCAGAATCAACGAATGAATGTATGCACATGTGAATGGCTGGATATATAACACAAACATTAAAACAAAATGTACTATGAACCAAAACTTGTGCTGACTATTTTAATCCCAAAAAACCGGCCAAGTGCGTGTCGGACCACGCACAACGAAGGGTTCCGTGCGGATTAAAAAGGTCGTATCAGAAATCTTACGGCACTTACGTCCTTTTTCTTAGGCTAAACTGCCTTAATTTTTCAACAATATCTCGAAAACCTTTGAACCGAACGTGTTCAAAATAATTTTCTATGCAAGAATTTAATAAGCCCAATGTCCATGATTCTTATTGTCGAGGCATTAGAGACGTGATCAGATATTTTTAAGCACTTTGGCCACTCCAATATATCTGATGGTGACTGTGCCTGCCTACATACAGTCATACATCCGGCAACTGATTTTTACTGATACATCGTTTGCTCGCGACTCCGTCCGCGTGAGCCTCCGAATAAACCTCCATACCCGATGTCTTCCATTTGGGGGATGGTTTTTGGAGTAAAAATACCTATTGTAAATAAGTCCTTTTGTGGTAATATAATGATTTGATCCAGGTTATTAACTATTTAGATGTGCCAAATTTCATCAAAATCCGTTCAGTTTTTGCATAGTTAAGAAAAACCATCCAAACGTAGTATATAAGCGTGTTTTTGCGACTATATAGTAGGTGTCCTTTTAACCGGACAATCGTAAAAGGTTAAGGCGTAATAAAGTGTCTACTTAAAGTGTCCCTTTAAAAACAGTGTTTCCGACGTGACGCGAACCTGAATATTTTTTTGCAATTAGTTTTTTTAGGGTTCCGTACCTCATAAGGAAAAAAACGGAACCCTTATAGGATCACTTTGTTGTCCGTCTGTCTGTCTGTCTATCTGTACGTCTGTCTGTCTGTCAAGACCCTTTATCTTGGGAACGCGTGGAGCTATGGAGTAAAAATTAAAATCATATACTCAGGTCTACACGCTATATTATACACACAACAGTGATGACGTATGGCACGGAAACGTGGTCGCTTACTATGGGCCTCATAAGAAGGCTCAAAGTCACCCAAAGGGCAATGGAGAGGGCTATGCTGGGAGTATCTCTGCGTGATCGCATCAGAAATGAGGCTATCCGCAGCAGAACCAAGGTAACCGATATGCCCTCCGAATCGCTAAACTTAAGTGGCAGTGGGCGGGGCACATTGTACGTAGAACCGATGGCCGTTGGGGCGGAAAGGTTCTTGAGTGGCGACCACGTACCGGAAGGCGCAGCGTGGGTAGGCCCCCCACAAGGTGGACTGATGACCTGGTAAAGGTCGCTGGAGTCCGCTGGATGCGGGTGGCGCAGGACCGGTCATTGTGGCACTCTTTGGGGGAGGCCTATGTTCAGCAGTGGACGTCTTTGGGTTGATATGATGATGATAATTATACACACAACTACATAGAATACTTATTGCAAAAAAACCCGGACAAGTGCGAGTTCAACTCGCGTGGTGAGGGTCAGCTTTTAATTTTTCTGAACAAAATTTAACATTAAATGTTAAAATTCATGGTTTTCCTTTTATTTCTGACACTATGTAATTTAGCATAAACTAATCCTTATGATGAAGCTTTTCAATCGGTATGATAAAGCTACAGGTTAATTTTTTTTCTCGTGTAGCGGTTCAACCATGTAATTATTTAAAAATCTATGAATGCAGTTTAAATTGGTTTTTAAATTAAAATAATGTCTTCTTTCAGTAAAATGGTCCATCTACAATATTCAGGGTACTTTTCCTCCATGTGGCATAGCCGTGGGACGCCCTGTATAATATAAATTGTTTTTGCGTGTATTTAGTATATAGGTGTCCCGTCTGTTAACCCGACTATCGTAAAAGTTTAAGGCGTAGAGTGTCTACTTAAAGTGTCCCTTAAAAAACCGTGTTTCCGACGTGACACGAACCCGAAGAATTTTTTGCATCTAGTTTTTTTAGGGTTCCGTACCTCAAAAGGAAAAAAACGGAACCCTTATAGGATCACTTTTTTGTCTGTCTGTCTATCTGTATGTCTGTTTGTCAAGACCCTTTATCTTGGGAACATGTGGAGCTATCGAGTAAAAATTAAAACCGTATACTCAAGTCTACAACTACATAGAATACTTATTGCAAAAAAGGGTACGGAATGAACGAATGAGTCTACGTGATTTTACTGCACGATTTTATAGATTTTCGAAAACTAGATAAAGCAGCCAGAAGAAATATAAAAATATGCTTTAACAAACTAGACACTCGATATATCTTCATCTGATAATGTTGCTTATATTATTACGGGTTTAAAATTATAAACGTAACATAACGATCTGTTTTTAATTAAATCAGATATATATACTCACCGGCAGAAAATTTGGCCCAAATTAGAAAAAGTTTACTGCAGAAAAACATTATTTAATTTGTTCAATTTATAGATTGAAATCACGAAAAGTTTTTGGGCCAAATTATCTGCCGGTGATTTCTAACATATAATTAATACTTAAGACCTCGAAGAAACTTTAAATCAATTTACCAGTTTGCTGTTGAACTTGCTATCGCCACGAATAATGAAAAAGAACACTAATTTTAAAAACCCGCTGTCTTGAGGTACACGCCATGTTGCTGTGTGTGACCTCAACTCTGATATACGCACCTACAACTTGTTTATAACACTAGCTGCCACGCGCGCGGGCAAACCCGCGTGATAAAATATAACATATGCCCATTCAGAAAGTCCATTCTATATAATGTTGACAGAAATGTTGAAACTGGATGATTAGTTCCGGAGATTCCCCCTACATACTAACTAACAATCTCACGGATTTGTCCTTTTTATAATATCCAACTAATATTATAAATGCGAAAGTTTGGACGTTTGTTACTCAATCACGCTTAAACGGCTCTACCGATTTGGACGAAGTTTTGCACGAAGATAGTTTACCTATAGCCTGGATTAAAATATAGGATAGATTTTATCCCGGGTCCACGCAGACGAAGTCGCGGGCGGAAGATAGTTAAGTAGTATAGAAATGCGAAAGTTTGTGCGTTTGAATGATTGTTACCAACTTAGACACGCGAAAACGACGGAACAGATTTGGGTGAATCTTGAACCATCGTGCACTGGTAAATAGTCTATAATCATCAGTAATGCATAGAAAAGGTTTTTGTTCCATTACGGAAATGTAATCTGGAATATAATTATATGCATTCATGCTGATTGATTACTGATTAGTAAACATTGATAAAATAGTTGACGCGATCGAAGTAGCAGGCAAAACCTAGTGTGAAATAAAAATCGTAGATTGCTACGAATGTCTACGGTGCCTCGTAGCACATGCGTTGCTTCTTAGTAGACGTCACACATAGTATACTGCAGTGTCAATCCTATCTCATGTATCTTGAGATACATGAGTTACGCGTAACAGGTCTAAATCTGTTTATTTTCCATGCCTTTATCGACCTATATACTCAGTTTATTTTTATTTTAACTTACCAATTCCCTATACGAGCCTGTCACCTAACTCATGTAACTCCGTTTTTACCATAGTAAATCATGGCTAAATACTGTGGAAAAAAAAAAAACTTCAAACGGCGTTTTCTCAAAACTTTGCTTTTTGAGATACATGAGATAGGCTTGACACGGCAGTATACAGGTACAAATTACTTTCGAGAAGTTTTTGCATTTTGTAGTTGTGACCTCTGTGTGTAACCCAGCCAGTGCATGCATTGGCCTTTATGTATCGACAAAGGCTATATTTTCTATCCCGTGGGTTTACCTACGTGCGTTGCAATATGCGGGCGAAGCCGTGCGGGCAGCTAGTTCCTCAATATGACTCGTTCTATTCTTAATCTAGTTATTATTATAAAACTTTTTAATAGTTATAATAGTATATCGCAACACGTCTTTATTCCTATAGTAATAAAGATGTGTTACGATATATTTGGCTACGTTGGCTTCTACTAACTATCTGACGCTGACTGTACCTATCTATATACCATATGGCGTTCGTTTTTTTCCTCCCTGTATAAGCTTCGCCCAATTCACGGCCAAGAATCGCTACGCGCTACGTTCGTAGCGTATCCAGTACGTAGTGGCCGCGGCTACGGCGTAGGCGCCGGCTACGCGGGCTCCTGGCAGTGCTGCAGTGTTAATTGAAAAATGATTTATTCGTTTTCTTAGGAATTAATTTTTGACATGCCGGTGTCCCTTTTTAAGTAAAAATAATACCTGCGATGAGGGGCACCGCTTTCTCATGTGCAGGTATCGAGTAGTACAACAGTGATAAGTTATTCTCTCTATACTATACTCTGATACTGGAATTATATATTGTATACTGTTTTGAAAAAAATATACCTCGCCGAGTTTTTTACGCCGTTTCATGCCCGGTGGTAGTTTATCGACATTCATAGGTTCATGTAATATGCCTAAATTGAAGAATCAAGAATTCACTTTGACTTTGACTTTTATAATGAATATTAGCTATTACTTCATTACTTGTAAATGCCTGCACGTAGTGCGTGTTAACCAGCCGCGCGTTGCTTGTGTCGCAGGGCCGGCGTCCGCGCTGCTGCTGCTGGCCGCGCTGCTGGCGGCCGGCGCGCGCGCTAACTGGGTCACCACGGCGGAGTGCGCGGCGCGCGGTGGGGGGGGGGAGGGTGGCCAGTCCGTCGGTACCCGGTGGACAGCGACGCCACTGAGTTATCTATGTATAGTTGCATGTTAACAGGTGTGGAACAACAAGCACTAACCGGCCTCCCCGCACTCACTAGGCTGGCGCTGGGGGGGAACGAGTTGCGCGAGCTGCCCGTCCTCGACGAGCACGTGTGCGCCAACTTGACCGAGTTGAACCTGGACAGTAACCAACTAACTGAAATTAACGCCAGGGCCTTCTCAGCTTATGCAAAATTAAAAACACTAAATTTGTATTCCAATCAAATACAGTTTATCCATCACTCTGCCTTTACCGCATTGACAAATTTGAAATATTTACTCTTGCAAGGCAACAAGATCAGGTTTATACCTGATCAAATGTTTTCGAACAACGGCAAGCTCGAATTGTTGCATCTAGAACACAACATGATCTCCCACCTACCTCCGGCGTTTGCCAGCAGGCTGAAGCGCGCAGCCCCCAGCTTATACGAGTTTCACTTCCACGGTAACCCGTGGCAGTGCGCGTGCCTTATCGAGCTGCTGGCGGATGCCCGGCGAGCAGGTGTGCCTGACTACTACAGTCGATGGGCCTACTATGGAGGTGCGCCTGTGTGCGTGTACACCGGCGCGTACCCGTGCCGCGCGACCGGGCTGCTGGGGGGGAGGGGGGGCTGCTAACGTGCGGGCTCGAGTGACACACACGTATCTGTAGTTTCTATTCATCATCATCATGTCAGCCTCCCCCAAAGAGTGCCACAATGACCGGTCCTGCGCCACGCACAATCCACCTTGTGGGGGGGCTACACACGCCGCGCCTTCCAGTACGCGGTCACCACTCAACCCGCTTGTTGGTTCTATGGGTGCCACATGCTGATGGATCGATATATTAGTAGATTACTTTCTAGTGTATTACTTAGATTTTTCAGTGATGACACATTGTACACAATAACAGCGATCCCTTAGTAAACCGGTAAACGGGTGATCCTGTGGTCGTGTAGTTGGCGCGCGCTCAATTCGCTTGCTGTTGTTTGCCAACAAATGGTTTGGGATGAACCTGCTTTTGTTAACATTCAGGTAATAGCTCATCTGGTCTCGTTTTGCACCTCGCAAAGACAAGATAAGCATCCATCTCTTTATACCAAGTAGTGTCGGAAGGAGATGAATGCGTTACCTTGTCTCTGTGACGCGCTAAGCGTGACCAGCACGGGTCCGTGACCCATTCTAGGACAATGAATCACAGATGAGTCGTGCATCTACGAGCGATTTCCGAAACACAGAGGAAAAATGCTGCTACGTGCTACAGCGTAGCACACGTAGCGTTGTTGCTTGGCCCCAAATGTTGCATTCGGCAGTATTTTTCCACTTTGTAGCAAAAATCTCTCATATATTAACACATTCACTGCCAAAAATCGCTACGCTCTACGCTCGTAGCCTTTCCCGTGGTTTCGCTAATATGTAGCGGAAAACGACTACGGCGTAGGCGCCCGGTAGTCAGGTTCCCGGCACTGAATATGTTGAGTGAGTGATTGTTCCTGAATAAGGTAAGGTGCGCTTCTGTTGTCGCCTGCCGAAGGCTTCGTCTGTCGCGGCCGCGGGCGGAGACGGAATCATACCTTAACCCATTCGAGGCCACGCATCGCTACGTCTATCCGCTCTGTAACATCATGGCTCATATATGAGTCATTGGCATTGAATGGGTTAAGAGGGAGTCTAATATCGCAGGCAATGTCGCAGCTGGGTTAGGGGCCATGAGTTTTGCATCGACGCATTACTTCAAAATAAACGACAATCATGTCAATACAATTTTGCCCTCGTTTGGTTTATTATGAAGTTATGCGACGGTGCAAATTTCTTGGTGACGATCCCAAATCAGTTAGTACGAGTCGAGTACAGACGCAGGAGTCAGCGGGGTAATGCGGGGTGGTGGGGGGTTCGAGGGTGAGGGGCGGGGTTGGGGGGGGGGAGCTGAGAGGGTTTTGTTGGCGTTGGATTGTTGTCCTGTTGGTTGCTGGCGGTATGACTTGTAGTGTGTCAACTGTCAAGCTGTGGCGCATCGTGCGGGGGGGGGGGGGGCATGGCATCTGCCCGGGGGTGTATCGGACTGAACGTACTGGATTTAAATTAAAGTTGTATTTGTCGCGCGCTCTTGATTCCGCGAGTCATGAGCCAGACAGACGGAGAGCGCGCAAGAAATGACAATTTGATTTCAATGCAATATGTGCAGTCATGTTGCATTTGCATATTGTTTTTACTATTCAAAGGATTTTTATCTATTATGTATCAGCTTAGTTAAGTTTAGTTGTAGGTTTTCTATTACAAGCTTTTCTATATGTCTGTAGGATTATTAAAAATTGTGTTGAACTTTTTATGTAGAAAAATATAATAAATGTTTTTTAGACAACTTAGTCTTTGTTTAATTTCGAAAACATCACACCATAGATACCTCCCTACTTGGTGAACGATTTGCATAGCTTACCTCAATGCAACCAGATTAGGTCTACTAAGGTAAACGTCCCAATATTCAACACTTTCATTCCAATAATTGACCCGCAGCTTGTCATCTTTATTGCTTTGAAAGATTCAGGAGGCTAATTATTGGGCAGTGTCGATCATTGTGTCTGTTACCTTAGGGTTTAGGGTGGTATTCCACTTATCCAAGATCTTTGTCTAATGTGCTTTAGATCTAAGAAATGAGATGATTTGATCAATTCATATGAGAAACTATTACTACGAGAAAGAAATTTGATCAAAAATTGTATATAGAAATTGAACAAGTGGAATACCACCCTTACAGTCCTAAGATGAGAGAGACGATCTATCCTGCGGGTCTAACGTTCCATACGTACGTTAAGTATATCTAAATGTCATGTTAGCTACGGGCAGGCGGGGCCGACTCGGCGGAGGAGCGCTCTAAGAGTAAGTATTAGGTGAGTATCGTGAGTATCCAGCAGGGCCGTGCGAGACAACAGCGCGGTGTGCAAGGGAAACAACCTACCGATAGGAAGGGATGCGTGAGCGAGGCTAGCAATGCTGTTGGTGGAGTTACTCCCCGCATACCGCTCCGCTACCTCGTACAGCTCGGGTGAACACCCACCCTAAATCGACTTCCTGATTTGTCGGTGCGGACGCGATACGATATCAGTAACAACTCAGATTTTAGTCAGTACCGATTGTATACTGCGCGGCTACACGATGCTCGGAAGTGGGGCGGTACAAATACAGTACTGCAATCACACCGGCCCGCTCCCATGCATGATATTACAACTGTGCAAATGTAATGAGTTGTTTGTACATGATATTACAAGTGCACCAAGTGTGACATTAGCCCGCTCACGTCAAAGAACAAAATATCTTATACCGATCCCGCCCTGCCAGGTCAGGAACTCGCCTAAAGCGCATTTTACACATGCAAAAAATTGCATGCATGCAAGTTCCATTACATTGCTGGTTACCTAGGGATACAGAGTTCAATTGACCCAGCAAACCCCGCAATGTAGCTTTCATGGAATTTCTTGCACGTGTAAATTGCGCTTAATGGTGGCACTGTAATCTTGCAAAAAAATATGACATGGCCGTTTCATATATAAATTGCATATACATGACCTACCAGTGGAAGGATGACTTTTGGTTTTAACCCTCGACTAAAACAAGGGGGGTTTACAGCAGCATTATTCTTCAAATTAATTACCTACGTAATCAGATTGACGGTCCATTTATGAGACACTGGCAGTCATTGCATGCACCAGTGTCTCATATCTGGGCTAAATAAATAAATAATTCATGTAATGTAATGTAAGAGTAGTATTTAATTATTTATTTTGTTACTAACACTTAATTTAAGTTTATAATTTTATTGTAACTAACACATATGGGTCCAAAAGCCTGAAATAAATAACATTGATAATAGTCAGAGAAACGCACACCGGTTTTTTTAGCAGTTTCCTGATAACATTTATTATTTTCAGTACTTTTTAATGATGCAAGTTTTCACACACCACACACCTTTTCAATGCAATGAATCGACACCTTTGGACTGCAATGTGTCAAGTATATAATTTTCTATTAAAACTTTTTTTTGGGAGTTTTCGATGAGATTTCATTTATTTTTGTTAGGTGTAGGTTCTTTATTATTTTTTTATCACTTTTGCTTTAGGAAATGTCTCATTCCACTTAGGTATGTACTTTATACTATACCCTTTATACGAAGCGTCTAATTCTTTTTTCTACGCTTGCGTGGCACTGTCTGCTTTTTCGTTTTGTCATTTTGTATACTGTCTTGTACAGCTGACACGCTAGAGCGCATTGCCCATTCAATATAAGAAAGAAAGAAAGAAAGAAAATACATTTATTCACAAGCACACAGGACACACATATTATACAATAAAATAAACAAGAGAAACATATAAAACATGAAACAAAGTGTGTCTCTGCGGCAGTGAACCGGACACTATATATATATCTTGGATTTTTTTTACACGTTTTCTGTTAACTGATAAACTTGCCAAGTCAGGGCGGTATAATGTACGTAGTCGGTTATATTCTATAATAGAACTTTCTTGAGCCTTAATTTGGCTAGGATATAGGTTTATAAGATGTAGCCCATCAATAGTTTTCACTCGACACACTACAGTCATCAAATCCTATTTTACTATTTATTTATAGGTGATTTTTACAAATAAACTGGCTCCCTACACCTATAAAATGTACCTACTTACATATAATTACATACATCAATAACGTACTTTATTCTGTTTGTAAGTACGCTACCTACATAGATAACTAATAACTTGGTAATACCTACCTACCAGTAGGTATTATAATTGGTGGCCTATTATGTAGCCCCAGAAGTGGCGTATCGGAGGGTGAGATGAGCAGTACAGTTCCGTCTTAAATTGGTATGTATCTAAATTTAAATAAGTCTTATCTCATTTCCACTCCATACCTACTTATAGTAAAACAAAATTACACATTGGTTGTTTTCGAAACTGACTCACAATTGGCCGTTTTCAGATTTTTACTTTATTTCGACCTATAGACAAACCTTCGAGCCAAATTTCAGGTCGGTACGACCATTGGAAGATAGACCCATTTAGTTCATTATGACTTCATAGTAGAACAAAGTTACACCTTCGCTATTTTTAAAACTGACTCACACTTGGCCGTTTTCAGATTTTTCCCTTTACTTTGACCTTTAGACCTATCTTCATGCCAAATTTCAAGTCAGTACGACCATTGGAAGTGGTCTAGGTTTTTGATGAGTCAGTGAGTCAGTGAGTGTATAGTAAAAATAGCGATTTTCTGACGTCAATATCTCAAGAACTGCTATAGGTAGAATAATGAAATTTTGTATTCTAGACAATTAAGGGTATGTCAACAGACACTCGAAATTTCATATGCGTAGATAAAATATGTTTTGAGTTATAGGGTGGTCGAAATTGGCCCGAAATGGTTCGTGTAATATAACCCACGGCCGGTGTGTCGCTTTTTTTGCTCGAACTTTGCGGACACACTGCCGTGTGTCTAGATTTAATTAGGAATTACTTTTTAATAAAAAATCATTGTCACCCTAATGGTAGTTTAAATCTATGAACCTAAAATCTCCTTGAAAAATTTGTGTCATAAACCAACCTACGATCCAATTCTGTCCAATTATTAAATTAAGAGTAATAAGCTGTCAATTAATAGATGTTAGTTTATTGACGTAAGACCTATCAAATTTCAAAGCGCGCTGAAATTTGACGTATGTAGGTATCTACTTTAGAAAATGTAGGGTGACCATACGACATTCAGTGGACATTAGTGTCAACATTATCATTAAATTTAATTCACTAAACAGCGATGTAATTGCGTGAGACCTCGTCCATTGGAATCTGTTTTCGCTGTTTATTAATATTTTTCGACTCCTGATCACGGATTAAAAATCATCGTGTATAAAACATGTCAGAATCAGGTACGTCTCTGTAAACGTGTCAGTTTGGTATCTTTTAGTTCCTGATCTCGTCTCAGTTGCGCAAAATTTAACTGGAAGAGATCCTTTACAGGGATAAGTTTGCCTTTGAACCGACTTAACCTTTTGTCTGTGTCTTGTACAATAAAGTATTTACATACATACAAAGTAAAGATTGACATATTATAGGACACTTTTTATCCTGGGAATCATCTCTCAGAGGGATGAAATTGGAGCGAGCGAACGACCTTACCATCAACATCAACAGAGCCACATGAACCTACTGCCCTTGAAGGCCGCTGCTGCTATTTATCTAACAGAGAAAGCGCCTTACTTCTGGCTAGCATGCAATTAAATTCATATTATTTTCTCTGCTCTGCTACTTTGGTATATTCCAAGTAATAGCTATCTGATTAATTAATTTCAAGAATAAAGTGTCTTTAACATCCCTCGTTTGTCCTCTAGCTACTTAGCGCCAAAATATCTCGACTGGAATGGGTGGCTTTCATCCGAGTTAAACACACACTACAGGAAATATAACATCAATAGTTATTTGTTATACAAGGGTGCAAAGCTATATTTTAACCGCGAGTGTGGAATTGAAACACGAGCCAGCGAATGGATTCTAGGGTTGAACCACGAGCTAGCGAATGGATTCTATGGTTGAACCACAAGCGACGCGAGTGGTTCGAAAATAGAATCCTGAGCGTAGCGAGTGGTTCAAAAATAGAATCCTGAGCAAAGCGAGTGTTGCAACACACGAGACGTCAAAATAACTTGCACCCGTGTGTAACACAAATCTTTTCACCTCACTAAACCGAGGAAAATACTACATAAGAAAAACAACTGAAATATGTATAATCAGCCTTTATTTTCGACTCTACATATCGACTATACAAATGGACTCTACATATCGACTCTACATATCGACTACATATCGACTCTACAAATGGACTCTACATATCGACTCTACATATCGACTCTACATATCGACTCTACATATCGACTCTACATATCGACTGTACATATCGACTCTACATATCGACTCTACATATCGACTCTACAAATGGACTCTACATATCGACTCTACATATCGACTCTACATATCCACTCTACACATCGACTCTACATATCGACTCTACATATCGACTCTACATATGGACTCTACATATCGATTCTACATATTGACTCTACATATCTGGACCCCCATATAAAACTTCACCCCCTCTTTTAAGGTGTTAGGTGCAGATTTCCAAAAAAAATGATGCACGATTTTTTTGTTAGTCATAAATAGTCCGCATACCAATTTTTAGCTTACTACCTTGAAAATTGCGGAATGCTCCATACAAACTTCCATCCCCCATTTTAGGGAAGCAGGTTAGAAAGAGATAAAAAGTAGCCTATATCACTCTTCATCCCTTCAACTATCTCCACTTAAAAAATCACGTCAATTCGTCGCCCCGTTTTGCCGTGAAAGACGGACACACAAACGAACAAACAAACAAACAAACAAACAAACAAACAAACAAACAAACAAACAAACAAACAAACAAACAAACAAACAAACAAACAAACAAACAAACAAACAAACAAACAAACAAACAAACAAACAAACAAACAAACAAACAAACAAACAAACAAACAAACAAACAAACAAACAAACAAACAAACAAACAAACAAACAAACAAACAAACAAACAAACAAACAAACAAACAAACAAACAAACAAACAAACAAACAAACAAACAAACAAACAAACAAACAAACAAACAAACAAACAAACAAACAAACAAACAAACAAACAAACAAACAAACAAACAAACAAACAAACAAACAAACAAACAAACAAACAAACAAACAAACAAACAAACAAACAAACAAACAAACAAACAAACAAACAAACAAACAAACAAACAAACAAACAAACAAACAAACAAACAAACAAACAAACAAACAAACAAACAAACAAACAAACAAACAAACAAACAAACAAACAAACAAACAAACAAACAAACAAACAAACAAACAAACAAACAAACAAACAAACAAACAAACAAACAAACAAACAAACAAACAAACAAACAAACACACATACACTATAATCCATACTAATATTACACCATTTATAATATTAGTATGGATTATGTTTAAAAAAGTAACTAATAACACGTTCGGATTTCAAATGTTCTTTGCACACAGGTCTTTCCGAGCTAGTGAGGTGAAAAAAAATGTATTACTAAAGAATGATAAGTAATCCAAGATCACATAATGAAATGCGGCTGTATAGGTTTTGCCGTTGCTCAACAAGTGTAGACCAACTTCAAATAGTGTTTGTGTGTGGACCATTTTTGCGTCGCGCCGCGCTTAAGTTAATTAAATGCATTATATAAATAATTAATGCATAAAATGTATTAACTACTTTTCTAAATGGCTTTAATAACTTTAATTGACTTAAATTACAACTTTTTAGATAACGTTACCCTAATAACTAACAGTAAACATCAAAATAACAATTCAGTTTAACGAAGTGTGGCTGTTTATGTTTCTGCCATTGGTATTTTTTTTATTACTTTTCAGCCCTAGGGGCGACATGCCTCGCTTTCAACCCGCTGTTCAGATAAACAATGATCTACTTTCAGAGTATGAGAGATGAAAAAGAATTTTGAAAGGCCTTGTCAGTTGATGAAAATTCAAATACTTCTATTTAAATGTGACGCAAATATCATGTTCATTTTTGCGTGCTGGGCGGCTAGAAGTTATGTCGTGTGTTGAAAACGTAGTTGTGTATGTAGGATATAAATGAAATGTCTTCCTGACTTGGCAGGGCGGGATCGGTATACGGTATTTTCGTCGCCCCTATGGAAAATTCACATATCTGCTATTTTGACGAAATTGACTTTTTAATGTAAAACTGCCCCAAATAGAATAATTATGAACATTTATGGTTCCAGAGTTACCTTTGTACGAATCTGATTTTTTATATGTTTGCACCCATGGTAAACTTACAATGTGTAGTTAAGGTATTGTTCCGTGGTCGATTAAATGGATCATAAAAGATTTTGTCCCATAGTAAACTTACGAATCGGGCAAATTCCCATATTCACCATGTCAATTATTATATTATGAAATAAGTAGCCTATGGCAAATTAACGAATCTAGTTATTTCGTTACTTTGCTATGGTGGTGATTGTTACCCAGCAACATGAGTATCTTACAGCAAATTTGCGAATGGCACTTTCGTAAGTTTGCTATGGTGTATGAGCTTACCTATTTTTGCTGTCTATGGAGTCACAAAGTTGCGAATGTACATTAACTACTGATTCCAATAATATAATGCATATCTGACAAATGGATCACATAATGCATACAATTTGGAACCCTTATGTATTTAGAATAACAGTTCAATGGCAACACTGACTTTAAAAAAAATATTTTTTGCAGCTTAAAATCCTTCCCCTGTGAAATGAGTTTTTTGCAGATAGGTGAGTTTTGTTCTTTGACGTGAGCTTACTGATGTCACACTGATTTCGTCACTTGTCGGGTATACTGTCACTTTTACATTTGCGCACTATCAATATCATGCCTGGAAGCGGGGCGGTGTGATTGTAGTACTGCATTCCAACCGCACCGCTTTCGTGCATCCCGTTTCAATCAGGATGAATTCATAAATGAAGGCGCGCAGTTAACAGTCGATGCTGACTCGACTGACAGTTGAAACCGACGCACCGACAAGCAGGTAGCCTTTGGACCTTGCACAACAGCTGTAGGTACAAGGTAGTGTCATATATGTATTGTGGGTAGATCTAAGAGTTAGTACCTATATTATATTTCGTTCGAATCCCGGCTCGTACTAATGAGTTTTCGGAACTTATGTACGAAATATTTACCATTAGCTTTTCGGTGAAGGAAAACATCGTGAGGAAACCGGTCTAATCCTTTCACGCAAAATAGGCACGTTGGATGTCGATTTGCGGAAAATGCCCAGTAAAGCTAACTAACTAACTAACCTATATTATAGAATAGGGCAAGCATGTATGTTTCATAAATTAGTCTTGGATTAAACCCCAAACGGATAGTATTTGCGTATGTTATTAAGACTACCTAGACTTCCATGTTCCTGGATTTTATAGGAAACGGAGCGAGGAAAAAATGCAACAACAAACAATTGAGGTGCGTTATGTTGCTCGCACACCGCTCTGTTACCTCGCATGGCTTTGGCGGATACTTACGATACTCACCGAATACTCTTAGAGCGCTTCTCCGCTGAGTCAACCCCGCCCGCCTGTCCCCGGCCACGTCCGCCTGTCCCCGGCCCTGCTCGCCTGTCCCCGGCCCTGCTCGCCTGTCTCCAGCCCCGTCCGGCTGTCCCCGGCCCCGTCTCTCGCCGCCGGAGACCGCGCTCGCCGCCAAACCATCGGTCGACAAGTATTTACCGACAGATGGCGTGTCAGTCGTATTTCCGATCAAGTTATTTGCATGTTATACTATTTACGATGTTATATGATAGCCATCGGAGGCGTAATTACGTAACTTTCCGAACGAGCGTTAGGACGACTCAGCTGTCATTTTTCCATAGATGACATTTAGATCTACCTAACGTACGTGTGAAGCGTTACGCAACCGACCCGCAGGATAGATTTCTCGTCTTAGGACTGTCAGAGTGGTAAGCATTCCACTTGTCCAAGTTCTTTGTCCAATTTCTTTGTCCAATCTTTGATCAAATTTTATTTGTCGTTGCAATAGTTTCTTATATTAATTTTTTATTTTTTTTTATTTTATTATAATTGATCAAATCATTCAATTTCTTTGATTGCACATTGGACAAAGAAATTGGATAAGTGGAATACCACCTTAAGGTAAAAAAACACAGTGCTCGAAACTGCCCCAACAGTTACTATCCTGAATCTTCATCATCATCATCATCATATCAGCCGAAAGACGTCCACTGCTGGACATAGGCCTCCCCCAGACAGTTCCAAATTGATCCTGAATCTTAATTCATAGCATTAAAGATGACAAGCAGCGTGCCAATTATCGAAATGAAAGTGTCGAACAGTGAACAACAACCTCAGTAGACCTAATATAACAATATTTTGCATTGAGGTAAGTTATGCAAATCGTTCATCAAGAGTTAAGAAGGTATCTATAGTGTAATGGTTTTTGGGAAATTAAACAAAAATAAAGCTCACTAAAATCATTTATTTTATTTTTTTAAGCCCCGACGCAAGAAATAGAAATATTTTATTTGCTATAAATGTGGTACATTATGGTGTTACATAGCGTTGTGAGGCCATACATTTAGGCTTTAAGAAGCCATGCAAAATACATGTTACCTAAAAATAAATATACATGCTGATAAAAAATAAAACAAACGAAATTGAATATAAAAGTAGTTATAATACTTATAATTAAGGACGTAGCGCGAAATATTCTTTTAAAGAGTAGTGACACTGATTTACAAGCACAGCATACAATTTAGTTTTAAATTTATTGAAGGGTAGATCTGTAATACCCTCGGGCAGCTTATTGTATATTTTAACGCACATGGCGTAACTGCAACGGCTTTTCATTGCAGTGTGCATATTGGGCAGCACTAGTTTATTTGGATATCTCGTATTGAAGTGCACGGTTTCGCATTTCTTTTTAAACAAATCAGGATGCAACTTTACGAATACATAGGCTTCGTAAATATATAAGAAGGGTACTGTTAACAACTTCAATAGTAGAAGTATACAGGAAAAAGCACCTAGGGTCTCCGGACACACTACGGAACGCAGTCAGTAATACCAAGGCACTCTTAAACCTTTTAGAGGAGCTGGGGTGGTTAGAGTAGCGCCACCCTGCCGTTTCACGCAAAATAGGCACACTGGATGTCGACTTGCGGAAAATGCACAGTAAAACTAACTAACTAACAACTTCAATAGGAGAGGGGTGTTATAAGTTTTACGTGTCTATGTGCCTATGAATCTGTCTGTGGCATAGTAGCTCCTAAACGAATGGACCGATTTTTATGCGGTTTTTTTTGTCCGCAAGCTGACGTGATCGAGATGGTCCTTATCTACGACGTTGCAACAAAATCGGTTTACCTCTTTTTGAGATATTGAACTTTGAAATGAAAAAATCGGGGGTTTTTCAACTTTTCTAAGTTGTAGTTATTACATGAAAAGAACAACATAATTTCTAATAATCCTAAAGAAAACACAAAAGCTTGAAATAGAAAACCTACAGATTAATTTAACTAAAATTTATTTAAAAGAACAAGTATATTATGTTGTTTTATTGTTTGTTTTTATAAACAAACAATAAAACAACAACTTAACCTACAAAGACAAAAAAAAAGACTATAAATTAAAACTTAAAGATAAAAAAATTGGCCCAAATCGCTGTCAGAGGGTAGTGTGCCCAGAAGGCTGGCAGCAAGTTAATACATAAGAGATATAAACATTTGAATAGTAAAAACAATATGTAACATGATAGAGCCTTGACCTCCCCAACTCGGAGTCTGTACTTATCCACAACAACAAGTTACAGGAGTCTACCTGGCTACACATATAAGATTGAAATCAAATTTGCATTTGTTGCGCGCTCTCCTTCTGGCTTACGACTAGCGGAATCGAGTGCGCGCGACAAATATAACTTTAATTTCAATTCAGTACGTTTAGTCAGATATACCCCCAGCTGCCCACCCGCCCCCCGCACCGCACGCTGCCGCCACAACTTGACAGTTGACACGCAACAAGTCACACCGCCAGCAACCAACAGGACAACAATCCAACGCCAACAGGACCCTCTCAGCGCGTCCTCCCCCCGAACCCCGCACCGCCCCGCATTACCCCGCTGACTCCCGCGTCTGTACTCGACTCGTGCTAACAGATTTGGGATCGTCACCAAGATGTTTGCACCGTCGCGTAACTTCATATTAAACCAAACGAGGAAAAAATTGTACTGACATGATTGTCGTTTATTTTGTAGTAATGCGTCGATGCAAAACTAATGGCGCCTAACCCAGCTGCGACATTGCCTGCGATATTAGGCTCCCTCTTAACCCATTCAATGCAAATGACTCATATATGAGCCATGATACTACAGAGCGGATTAACGATGGTACGCGCTACGGTGTAGCACACGTAGCGATGCGTGTCAGACGAAGCCTTCGGCGGGCGACAATAGAAGCGCACCTTAACCCATTCAGGAGCAATAACTCACTTAACATATTCAGTGCCGGGAACCTGACTAGCGGGCGCCTGCGCCGTAGTCGTTTTCCGCTACATATTAGCAAAACCACGGGAACGGCTACGAGCGTAGAGCGAAGCGATTCTTGGCAATGAATGTGTTAATATATGACAGATTTTTGTTACAAAGCGTAAAAATACTGATGAGCGCTACATTTGGGGCCAAGCAACAACGCTACGCGTGCTACGCGTTCTTTGTATTGATATCGCTCATAGAGGCATCACTCATAAATGACTCATTGTCCTAAAATGGGTTAGCGCAAAGAGTACGTGAGAGAGACGCAACACCGTCAGTAATACCGTAATATCTAATCTAAGTAATATACTAAAACCGGCCAAGTGCGTGTCGGACCACGCAAAACGAAGGGTTCCGTGCCTATTAAAAAGGTCGTATCGTCATAGAAATCTTACGGCACTTACGTCCTTTTCTTTGAGGAAGGCAGTTTTTCAGCAATATCTCGGAAACCTTTCATCCGATCTTGTTCAAAACAATTTTCGTTGAATGAACTTAATAAGCGCTGTGTTCATGAATTTTTTCATATTTTTAAAATACACCGTTCAAAAATTAGAGGGGGGGGGACAGAATTTTAGGGACTTTCGGGGCGATTATCTCTGACTGTATTCACTTAATCAAAAAAATTCCCTAGAAACCTTATATTTATTTTGAAAGGCCTATCGATTGATGTGCCACACGTGGGCTCACGATGAAAAAAAAATTTTTGACTTTTAGTTTTATGTATGGAATACACCCCTAAAAAAAATTTTTTTAGTAATTTTAATTACAAAACTTTGTAGCGGCTAACAAAATACACCTATCCTCAAAATTTTATTCAAATGCACCTTATAGTTTTCGAGTAAAATGCCTGTGACATACGGACAGACGGACAGACGGACAGACGGACAGACGGACAGACGGACAGACGGACAGACGGACAGACGGACATGACGAAACTATAAGGGTTCCGTTTTTGCCATTTTGGCTACGGAACCCTAAAAAGTAATCTACTAATCTATCAATCTAGTATCTATGTATCAAGCGAGTAGTACGATTTTTTGCCGTATAAAACCCGGACAAGTACGTGCGAGTTCCACTCGCGTGGTGAGGGTTCCGTATATAATCTAAAGTTTTATTATGGCACCTACGTAATTTCAGAAGCAAGTGCAAGAGTAAAAATTGCTATGCTCTAAGCATCAGGCGCTCCATACAAAATACACAAAAATATTAAGAATTTTCCC
This sequence comes from Epinotia nisella, assembly GCA_932294315.1. Classification (NCBI taxonomy): domain Eukaryota; kingdom Metazoa; phylum Arthropoda; class Insecta; order Lepidoptera; family Tortricidae; genus Epinotia; species Epinotia nisella. Next base: position 7,698,874 of record OW028698.1, on the reverse strand, counting down.
GTTACTTTGAATACGGGGGGGGGGGGGGGGGGGGATGGTCAATTTTCGTGTGTTCTCATATATTACTTCAAATCTGTTTTTGCTAAAATTTACAACCCCTTTACAATACAGTTTGCGAAGTTTTTTTTATAATTTTCCAGTTTATCCCCCAAAAGTGGCCCCCTTGTTCAGAATTTTACTTATTACTTTACGCGTCCATCTTTGGGTCACCAATTTACATATGTTTACCAAATTTCAACTCAGTCCGGTCCAGTAGTTTCGGAGCAAACACGAGTGATCCTATAAAGGTTCCGTTTTTGAGGTACGGAACCCTAAAAATGAATTTACTATGTATAATAGAAACTACCGCCATGAACCGACATAGCCCTCGGTATCGCTAAACTTAAGTGGCAGTGGGCGGGGTACATTGTATGGTGGAACCGATGGCCGTTGGGGCGGATAGGTTCTCAAGTGGCGACCACGTACCGGACCGATATGATGATTATGATGATGAATAGAAACTACAGATGTGTGTGTCACGCGAGCCCGCGCGCTAGCGGCCCTCCCCCGCCCGCGTTGCGCGTAGCAGCCCGGTCGGCGCGCTGCGGCTGCACGGGGCCGCGTCAATGTAAGCGCACACTGGCGCTCTTCCGTCGTTCACCACTTTATTGTAGTAAGGCACACCTGCTTTCCATACATCCGCCAGCAGCTCGATAAGGCACGCGCAGTGCCACGGGTTATGGTAGAAGTGAAACCGGGCTAGGCCGGGGGCTGCGCGCTTCAGCCTGCTGGCAAACTCCGGAGGCAGGTGCGTGATCCTGTTGCCGTGTAGATGCAACAGTTCAAGCTTGCCGTTGTTGGAAAACATTTGATCAGGTATATACCTGATCTTGTTGTTATTCAAGTATAGATACTGCAAATTAGTCAATGCGGCGAAAACGGAGTGGTGGATGAACTCTATCTGATTGACATTCAAATATAGTGTTTTCAATTTTGTATAAGCTGAGAAGGCGCCAGCGTTGTTAATGTCAGTCAGTTGGTTTTTGTGCAGGTACAACACGGTCAAGTTGTGGCACACGTGCTCGTCGAGGACGGGCAGCTCGCGCAACTCGTTCCGCGACAGCCACAGCACTGTTAATGCGGGTAGGCCGGTTAATGATTGTTGTTGGACACCTGTTAAACTGCATTCAGACATATCTAACTCAGTGGCTTTGCCGTCCACCGGGTACTGGCGGACTCGCCCCCATACCAGTGCTACCTAACTGCGCCGTGGGAACTCAGAATTATACCTAAACTTTGCGCGCCGCAAACGGTACATCCGCCAGTGGGTCGGCGCACGCGCTCACGGCCGGACGCTGCTTACGCGAGCGCGCACAAGAAAAGTTATTCACCAATTCTTTAAAAATGAGTTCGTAATGTTTTTTACGGAACACCTAATACCTATTTCAAATACTTACGTGATACATTTAGGCCTGCTTGAGTTTCGGTAATTTTGTATACCTACCCCGAGCCTCCGACAAGTTTAGGTACTCCGCCACTCCGTTGTTTGTATTGATTTCATGTTTATATTTATCCCTGTCTAGCAGCAATTATAATAGTTTACTTAGTAAGATTTACGGGGTGCATGCATTGCACGGCCTAAGAAAGGGAGTAAGCATCGGGGAACTTATAACCTTTTAGAAGTGCTTGGAATGCACTCGTGAGGATGAAACACGTACCTAATCAGAATATTTTAAAACAACTTATGCCTAGTGACTAATTCCAAGTTTGCAATGCTACTTTTAAACTATTATACAATATGTCGTTATTTATATACTTACGTTATAAATACTACCTACTTACTAAACTTTATTTCGTACTGTCGTCGGGATACACCTACTTACTTAAAAAATGAAGTTACCTACACAACAAGTTTCGTTTTGTTATACCTATGTGGTAGCTAGTAAATTAATAGGTACAGTCGAGTTCTCCAATATCTATACAGACAACCTTTCAAAAATATCTATACATGTGTCTTATGTCAGTAATAATAAAGCCTGTGTACAGATATTTTTGAAAGGTTGTCTGTATAGATATTGGAGAACTCGAATGTACCTACATTCAGACTGTCGTAACCATAGACAGGGTGAGAGATACTTGACATTACATTTTATTAACATGCTGCGTTGATATGCCTGTATGTAGGTATGTAGTTATGGAGTTCAGATATAGGCAGAATCTCCGGAAAGTCTTTTGAAAAATGAATATTGAAAAACGATAACAATTAAATTAATCTAATCAGTGAAGAGCATGCAATGTGTCCCTTTATTGATTTGAGGATTTGTTGTGACAGCTGAACGGAGATTTTAATTTTTTTTATTTAGGTTCAATAACAATTGTTAATATCAGTACATTCATGACTTCATTCATTTTGCATTGTAAAGATAGATGTCACAATCACATATAGGTCACACCACATGCTTTATAATTTATACAAAAACCTTAGAATTTAAAATATAAAGTAGGTTCTTAAAAAAAATTGTATTTTTATTAGAACGTTACGACGTCTGTTACTTAGATACATAAAGCAGGGCAATTGCGTCACTCTTCATACGCGTACATATCACCTACCAGACTGACAAAATATAATTGTCATGCCATAAATCTCAACATTAACATTAAAATTGATATGTAAGTATCTAAGTACGAATTAGAGCAGCCTCGGGTAGAGCACGCACGGATCACCTATTTTGCTCAAATTCGTACGCGCTCACGCGCTGAACATTTAGAGAAGGAAAAATATTCGTGCAACATTACATCAAGGTGAAGCAATTGTAGTTGGTTACACATCATTATAAAACTATTTCAAAAAATATTAATTATAACTTCATTTCTAAGCGGTGTCAACCCTAGCGTCTATTGGCGGGCAACGACGGGCGCGTTCAAGGTCGCTCCATTGTTAAATTTAGTAGGCATGGAAAGCGGTAGGTATGCGCTTTTTTATTCAGAGTCGAGTATCTGTTCGTTAGAACTATTATATAATCTGTGCCCATACGCCGTTCGCATTGCATTTCGCCGAGGTGACGTAATCAGCGCGCGCGCCGGCCGCCAGCAGCGCGGCCAGCAGCAGCAGCGCGGACGCCGGCCCTGCGACACAAGCAATGGACGGCTGCTTAACACGAACTTTATGCAATAATTAATACTTCCACTGCCAAGGAACCCGCCTACGCCGCAGTCACTTTTCGCTACATACGGGGAACCTAGAGATGAGTAGAGATGCACCCGGTAAATACCCGTATCTACCCAAATTGGTGCGTATAAACTATTTCGAATGGATTATTTCAAAAAGTGAAATTTTAGTGCTGATTATTTTTTAATGAAATGTTCGAGGCCTATTTAACAACTTTTATTATTATAAAATATTTATTATGATGCATAACTTATGAGAAAAAAACAAAATACCACATGTATTATTTACGAAATTAGATAACTATAAGCCTAAACAGAATGTAAAAAAAATATTGAACTAGCGTTGCCATCTAGTATTGTGCGAGAAAACTTTAAAAAAAGGATTTTATGTAGTTTGTAAAGTCTAATTATTATGTATAAGATAGATGACCATAATTACTAAACTACATCATTTTGTAATTTTGAGTAAATGTGTAGGATCCTTAGTTTTACAGAAACCAAATAAATAATGCAGGTGGTAGCACTTAGTTAATTACAATATTGACCAATTTGTATTTTACGTGAGTGAAGTCACCAATGCAACGGTCGTCGTTAATTATTTTTTATTGACTGATAGAACAGCACATGGCATCCGAAATGCGTTCTGCTGAGCTCCTCGATCAGTGGGCCTACCGCCAACGGCATTCGAAGTTTTCCCTCTCTGTTGCACTTACGTACGAACTCGCAAGTCTGACAGAGAGGGAAAACTTCGAATGCCTTTCGCGGTAGGCCCTCAGTGCATCTACGTAAAAGTTAGACAACTCCCCCTGCCGCGCACTACATTCCAGAGAATACTCGTCAGAGGAAACGTTGCCGCAGCGAACACTATTTCTCTGGCTCGAGTACCAACACCTAAACATATGAGTCAACTCTCTAGGGAATTTGACCCAGTCAAGTTTTTTCCACAGTAAGTCATTCATAGTTTACGAGGTCAAAAGCCTGAGAGAGACAAGAAACACGCATATATAGGCGAGTAAGTCATAGTTTACGAGGTCAAAAGCCTGAGAGAGACAAGAAACACGCATATATAGGCGAGTAAGTCATAGTTTACGAGGTCAAAAGTCAAGAGACAAGAAACACGCATATAATAGGCGTTTTTCTGCGTGTGTAATACTCGACAGCCTGCTTTAGACAGATGATTGGGCTCTAAGTCGACAGGCCGGTTCGAAAGCCGAACTGTGCGTTGTGTAAACGCAGGCAACTGTCCAATTGCACGTTAAGAAAGCTGTCAAGTACGCTTGCCACAACCGTTGCCAGACAGATAGGTCTATAATTTGTCTTGTCTGATATATCACCCGTTTTATTTTTAACGATGGGGATCACTACAGTTTTTGTCATATTCAGAGGTACATAAGAATGCCCGATGCACAGGTTGAACAACATGGTCAGCAAACTGCGGATGCTCGATGCTTAAGTGGTCATGACCAGGAGATTTTTCCCCTTTTCATAATTTTGAACGTTTTGATGACGTCATTTGGATTCGCTCGTAGCCGATCCCGTGGTATTCTTCGTATGTAGCGGAAAGCGACTACGGTGTGACGCATACGTGTCGTCGCGGGCCGGGAATGGGTTAACCCTTAAATGCATGATTTTTTGTATAACTTTTTAATAAATTGAAATAGATGTGTCATGTTGTATAGATTGACGGATAGCTGAAGTGGATAGTTGCATATTGAGCCACGGACCATCAAATATACGATGCATATATACATCATTATGCATTTAAGGGTTAAGAAACGACAGGTCGTGTGGCAGGAGCCACGTCTCCTGGTGTGCTATGACGTCCGCATAAGTAGTTAGTCGCCTCACATTGTCAATGGACCGTTTAATGCTTCGACAGTTAAAGGAACACAAAGTAACATTATTTAATTGACTCATCGTCATCATCATCCTGGCCGATTTCGACCACGGCGACTGGAAAAAGAGAAGAGTTCTGGCTAACTGGAACGTCGTTCGTGAGCTCTCAGGTGACTGACGTAGCCTATCTTTGCAGAGAATGTGCGACCACATTCCCTACAGGTCAGCACCCCTCCGACAAAATTGTAGTGTATGGCCGCAGGTGGTCGAGCCTTCAACTCCTCGCGCTTAGCATCGAGTTCGTTACGTCTTCGTTCTTCAAAGGCTTGCACATTAATCTTCACTGTATGTCTCCACTTTGACCGATCTTGAGCCAAAATCTCCCAGCGCGATGGGTCAATATCACACCTCCGCATGTGGCGCTTCAGCACATCTTTATAGCGCAGAAGCTGGCCGCCCTGTTTTCGCTTGCCTTCCTGCAGTTCTGAGTAAAAGATGTTTAATTGACTAGCCAATTATCAATCCTAGGTCAAGGTCTCGTCTCGTAGCACTAGTAGCACTCGTAGCTGCTAACTAAACACTTTTTGATTTCTTTGAGGCCAAGTTCTAACGTGTAAGGACTGGGGCGATTGGTCCAAGTAATTGTCGAGTTTCTTCAGGTTGAAAATGAGACATTTCTTACCTTGAGTTCTTAGATAAGCTCAGGTTTATTCAAGAATGCTGGATTCATTGTTTAACTAAATTAAAGTCTAATAAAAGTAAAAGTGCTATTGATTTTAAGATATTGCATTTACTTGCTGCTAATAATTAAAAAGTTTATGAAATCGTAAGTATTGGTTTATTTAATTTATATCTATGGTTAAAATGATTAAAGTGATAAAGAGATTTATGAGATATAGTATTCTAGGTAAAATAAAGCTTAAGTGTTCTTCTACACGATTATGTGAATTTCAACCTCGTCTAGTCTGGGTGCCTCTAGTAAGCGACCCTTGTAAACAATGTCCTAGGAAAGCACCTTTTTATGGTTCTGTACCCAAAGGGTAAAGACGGGACCTTATTACTAAGACTCCGCTGTCCGTCTGTATCTCATGAACCGTGTGAGTAACTTATTATAGTTATTATGAAGTTATCACGAATAAAATGTTGGAATCTGTACATTTTGAGTTCAAAATTATCCGTTAAAAGTGTGAGTGAGACAGAAGACACTATTGTCTGACACTATTGAGTTGGAGATCTGGCATTGGGTTCATGTTTTCCATTAGTACACCCGAGCAAAAGCCAGAGCGAATAGCTAGTTATTATTGTTAAAATGACTCACCCGAGATTTTCAGTAGATTAGCCATGAATATTTTTTGTTCGTTGACGAAGGAAGAGTTGCAGGAGCGGGCTGTCGGCGGGAGCAGGATGCAGCGGCAGGAGTCGGCTGTGGCGCGAGTTGCGATGAGCGGAGACGGCAGTCAAGGCTGATTGAAATCAGGAAAGTAATACTATATCAACAACCCTTTTTTCTCTAATTATTTGTATGTTCAGCAGCCTTATGCCCTTGAAAATAAAGTCGTGTTCACATATTTTTGAACACTTTGTCCATGCACATATTTTAGAACTCGATTGTACTGCGGTACTTTAACGTAACTTATTTTAATCACCTGTAACTGAAGATATCACGGCCATGCAGCTGATATCTGTATCTTTTGTAGCTTGGTAATGTTTCAAAAAAATATGCGGCGATGTAAACTTGTTTTGCATGTTTTAACTAACTATTCGTCGTTTTTTTTAATTCTATTGATTGTATTGATGCGCGTTGTTATTATAAATAGTAGATTGTATGACAAGGGGCTAAAATAAGCCAAATTACCACGAGATGGATATTTTCCCGAGCGAAGCGAGGGAAAATTATTCGAGGGGTAATATGGCTTTTAGACCCGAGTTATACACTCTACTTTTCACTTCGACTGCGAGAAAATAGTAAAACAAAGATTATCCATCCACAATCAATAACAAATTTCACTGCGAAGAGATTGTTCAATTTAGCGTGAGGCGTTTTCTTTTTTAATGATTTGCAATTAGGGACTATAAAACACCTGATGTTTGATTGGTCGATTTTAATATTTAACTGTATTCTGGTTGGTTGATAGCAAAGAGAAATGTTTTTTGAAAGAATAGTGATTAGTGGATTTAAATGATTTGGAATTAGGGACTAAAAAACACCTGATGTTTGATTAGTCGATTTTAATATGTAGCTGTAGGTATTGTGGTTGGTTGATATAGCAAAGATAAATGTTTTTTGAAAGAGTTGTGATTGGTGGATTTAATTTAGATATGGTGAAGTGTTTTGATTGGTCAAATTAAATGTGTTAAAAATCATAAAAATGTATATTTTCCCTAGGGGCTAGATGTACTACTTTAGCCCCGCTTATTAAGCCTAATATGACACACTTTTCGAGCATGAGATGTGAAAAATAAGTAATTGCACTCATTGGTTAACACATTCAGAGCCCAGAATCGCTACGCGCTACGCTCGTAGCCGATCCCATGGTTTTCCTCGTATGTAGCGGAAAGCGACTACGGCGTAGGGACGCATATGTGTCGTCTGCACGGGCCGGGAATGGGAAATTTTCTCATGTAAGTGAATCAGTGTTATTTTTATGAAAAATAAAGATCTGTAAACTGAAACCGAAAATAGGTAATTATTCACGCTAGAACAAATAACTCGAGATAGGGTCGTGGAACCAAAAGATGAACATTTAAGCGACTATCCCAACTTTACATTTTTCTTTCGAGGAGTTGTAAACTAGTTTGTACACTTTTTTTATACGATTTAGTATATTGCCGAGATTGGATATGACTATTTTAAACCAAACCATCACAATACAGTATTTTATTAAAAATGGTTTGATACTGAAGTATGACATTTTGCCCAGAAGATGAACGCATTAATCTATTGGCTCAGGTACACAATATTAGTTTAACAAGAAATATAAATAATATTAGATTAAATATAAATATGCAATTCATAATCAAAAAAAGGCATTAATCAAGAATCCATATCACGCAAAAGAATGCGTGTAGTCGTTTTTTTTTAATTTTATACATAATTAAGAGCTTAAATTTGGGAGCGTATTTCTTAAGTAGATCTCCATACTAAGTAACAGTATTTTCATCCTATTATGTATTACACAAGATTGACATAATGGCTCAGGCATTCTTTACTAGTCAACCTTTAGGCCAAACCGAAAACAATTATTAACTGGTGCGGGATACCGGAACCATCCAGAAAACTGTCTAATTACTGTTATGTTATTTACATAAATGTACCTATTAGTTACATAACATTGAGATATTTTTATTTAATTTATGTGACTTGTCCTTTAGAGTTACTTAAAATAATTTTGAACAAAATAACAAAAAATAAAAACTACTCGCTATTATAAAATAAGTTATAATGTGCGTCTCGAAACAGGGAATCAAATGAACCAAAAACAGACAGATAACAAATGGACTTACTTGTTTTTAATGTTTAGCAGCGACGCGGGAGCGGAGAGCAGACGAGAGAGTGAGGAACGGCCGGCGCGCGACGCTATTACCTATGCCGCGAGCTTAGTGATAAGATAACATAACCGAAATGATCCAGTGCGCACCGTCATCGAGACACTTGTTAACATAAAAGTCGATGGAGTAGCCTTATATGAATATTAAGACAAGTGTTAATTATATTTCGTACAAATAACAATTCATCAAGTACCAAGGTAATAACTTTAAGAAACAATCACACTAACAAAAGAGTTACACTAAACTTAAAAAAAATCAAATACTGTTTATTGCACACCTCTATACAAGAACACTGCACAGGTGGTCTTATCGCTAGATAGTGATCTCTTCTAGATAACCTTAGGGTAGCGGAAATCATATCTAACAAGTACCTAGTCGGTCCATAAGTTATGTCACAAATGTTTTGCCGCATAGTAAATAATACCAAGAATGTTTTTATTTAATGCTATTTATGGTTTGATAGCTCATTAAATACTGATAAATTAGAACGATTATTGGATTTAAATGCTTAAAGCCATATTACTCAAATGCTAGTTTCTTCAGAGATTTTGCTTATTTATCAAAAACACGGACGTAATTCATTTTATCTTTTGTCCATGCTTCTTAAAACCTTTCAAACTTACGTGAGATTTTAGTCAGAACCCTCCCTGAACCCTCCCCGTTACCTCCATTTTAAAGCATAAGTAAGTCTTGGCAAAACTAATTTTCATATTCAGATTTTACGTAGAGTACCTATTTGTTGCCCACAAGATTTTGATCTTACGCGTTTTTCTGAAAACGTAAAAAGTACGTATAGTTCTCGTTGGAAGCAGTTGGAATTGAAAGCTAATAGAAAATCAAATGCTAGTTGCTAAGCATGATCTTAAATCGAGGTTTCAGAATAAATAAATAAAAAACACTTTTTTTATTAAATTTGTTGTATGTGATATTTTTGTCAGTTGCGGCGTGTTTTGGGTTCACGATTGTCTCAAGTTACAAAGTTTTTTGTCATATTGCGATAATTGTTCAAAATGTATTGTATTGCAATTTGATTTGTATAAAATAAGCTTTTTAATCATGTATAATACGAAATCGAAAAAGTTTATTGCTGAGTTTTATCTATCAATAACCTTGTGACAGAACTTAAGCACCGACTAGGTAGGTATGATTCATAAAGTTGATGCAGCAATTATTACAACACTGATACAAGACTAAAAACTACTTAAAATTAAATTTGGTGTATTAAAAGTAATATATGCACCATAATAAGAGATTTTAGAAGTGCCTAATTATTTTTTTGGTTACGGGAATAACCTTCCTTAGCACCAGAAAAAAGTTTGAGATTTTTCAGCTGAGTCAATTATTTTTGATAAATATAAAAAGTTTCCTCACTTACGTTTTGGGTCAAGGACCTATCACCAAAAAAAATATTAGGCACTTCTGATATTTTCATCCATTCCCCATTACATAAACTCTACATGAACTAGTAAAAAGGTGTAATTTTATGCCTGTTCAATCGGTATATACTTACAAAAAAATATTAAAGTGTAATTATATGAAAAAATATTAAATGAATTTCACAAAATAAAAGATTGCTGAAAAATTTAACTACACGTTACTTGCAGACTAAAACGTTATGAATAACGTTTTAGTCTGCGTGTAACGTGCTAATACGACGACCGCTTCAGCCTAGTTGGTAGTGACCCTGCCTACGAAGCAAGAGGTCCTGGGTTCGAATCCCGGTAAGGGCATTTATTTGTGTGATGAGCACGAATATTTGTTCCTAAAGTCATGGATGTTTTCTATGTATTTAAGTATGTATTTATCTATATAAGTATGTTTATCGTCGTCTAGTACCCATAGTACAAGCTTTGTGTATCATTTGGTTGGTTTGGCAAGGTCGATTTGTGTAAGATTGTCCGCAAATATTTATTTATTTATAAAAAAAAAGTCGTAAGCATCCATTGGCTACGGTGTTTACTTGCCTTTAGGCAGACCGTATGCTTGTTTGCCACTGTCGTAGTATAAAAAAAAACGACGTCTATAAACATATTTTTAAACCACATATCCACCCCAGTTATTTGCCGCTGCTAAAGTTAGGTAACGGAGTTGCAATCGAAAGCGACCGATAACCTCTGCCCCGCGCTTGTTTGTGCCAAAGTTGCTTTAAAATTGCATAATTATCAAGAATCGATAAGCTAATTCTGGCTGTAGGTACCTGCCTGACTGAAAGGGCTTGAATTGCACATTCTAAAACAGTTTTTCTTTTTTTTCTACAATGGTAAAATTTTGATTTATAAAGAAAAAGGATAAGGAACTCAGCATATTGGTGACCTTGCGACAGACGCCTGAGGTGCCCAGGTGAAACCACTATCCATAATCACAATCAGGCCTAAATATTATTATGAATACTCGGGTATAGTGAGTGTCCGCATGAGCTCGCTCTCAGGCCTTCGGCCCTCGGGCTCGCATAGAGAGCGCTCTCTGAAGCGATGTATTGGGCCTTTCATTCATACAAAAACCTCGGCCTTCGGGTTCGCTTGCCTCGCCACTCACCTTCGGGACTTTGGAACTCAGATTTTGCTTTCAAGATACGTGGATATATAGTCAGTGTGCGTGGGGGCTCGCCTTTGGGCCTTCAGTAACTGTAGATATAAATGTACATAAACATAACTGTAAATAAAATGTAAATACTCGGCCTAAAGTTTTTAGGGTTCCGTAGCCAAAATGGCAAAAACTGAAACAGAAAATGCCTATGACATAGGGGAAGACCGGGCAATGGGAATCAGCGGGCAATGGGAATCACCCACATATCTAGAAAACCACAAACACTAGTGACGCGTACGCGCTTGCCCCACCCCGCTCTTAACCCCTTGCTATAGGTGTGAGACGCTCGCACCAGTATGGCTGCCGCAGCGGTAATGAGAGGAGTATTTCGTTTTCGCGCCGCGTCGATGTAATTTTTCAACCACGCAAAATAAGCGGTAAGTGCCACATTTGTTGATCTATTTGCTTGTAATTTTTATACACGTTTAGCCGGACATTCAAAAGTATGATGTGAAACCTAATTCACGTGTGTAACTAAGGTGTATTTTTCTATTATTATTTTTTCTCATGATTGTTGTTGTGGGTTATGAGACTCGGGTTGACTCCCATTGCCTGCAGCATTGTAGGTATGGAGACTTGGGTGACTCCCATTGTCCGCAGCATCTAGATTAAATTACGTAATTCATTTATGTTGTTTTTATCTTTGTTTAGATGCCGAATTTGTTTAGATGTTTGGTGAGAATTACCCAAAAGGCTTCCTGGTCTTCTAATACACTGAAAAGATACACTTTGTGTTAGAATTTCTTTGGCTCCAATTGCCCTCAGGGTGATTCCAATTAACCTCACTTCGGGGCAATCGGAGTCAAAACTGTTTTTTTTTAACTTTTGTATCTTCCAAAGTTGATTACCAAAGTGATTACTATTGATCTCAAATGATAAATAATTAAGTGGATTTTGTTACGAGGCGGTTGCAATAAAGATTGTATGTCTTAATATTTTTTTATTTGAATTTTCGCTTAAGTGACTCCCATTACCCCATTTTACCCTACGGTCTGTCCGCACACACACCTGTCACACATGTCACAGGCATTTTACCCGAAAACTGTATGGTGTATTTGAATACAATTTTGAGGATAGGTGTATTTTGTTAGCCGCTACATAGTTCTGTAATGAAATGCCTAATAATAAAACTGCAAGTCAAAAAAAATTGTAAGTTCACGTGTAATAAATCGATAGGCCTTTCAAAATAAGTATAAGGTTTTTCATGGGTTTTTCAGCAATTTTTTAGATTAAGTGAATAGTGTCATTATGGCATTATTGTCTTCAAAACACATTTAAACTCATTTAACTTAAATGTGAGTAGTACTACTGTTTGCCGTCGACTCATCAAAACTAACTTGCTCGCAAAAAAATCCGAAAAAAGTGCCACTGTTGACTAAGTGACACATAAAACAGATGCTCATTTTGGCCAAAAAATACCGCGATTGGCGAATAGAGAAATGACGTGAATTTGGTTGATTTGACTTGAGGAATTTAAAATAAAACATCAGTAATATAATAAACTTACACGTTTATTATAGATCTACTTACAGAATCTTTGTTGTTTAAAAAGAAATTAAAATATTACAAAAAAGGCGTTTCTACAGCCCAACAATTTACAATTTTTTTACTCCTCCAATAATTTCTAGAAAAAATTACGACTAGGTAGTTCACTTTTAATGGCCGAAATATTTATAATCTATAAAATATTTCAATAAAAAAAAATCGGCAGTGATTTTACCATCAGGTTCTACTAAAGCTAGGTATTCACGAACGCTACACCAAGCCGAATGCACCGAGACAATATCAGTCCAGCCATGCCGAAACTGTAGCGTTTAAATATAGTTGGCGCGGCGTGTACTTAGGATATCCAAACGGAGTGCGACGCGCCAAGGCGCCATCCTAATGGAGTGGCCGTGAAAGTCAAAATTACACATCCGAACACATCACGTCGTAGATAGAGGATTAAATAGATGGAGTCCTAGCGAACGCCCAGAAGGGATAAAGGCTGATTACTTGATTGGAAATATGACATTGTATCTCGTTCCCACTTGTGTTATTGGCAATGCTTTTATGCGTCTCTATGCATCACGCCAATTGGAGTCGACTGGCGGCCATTACACGGTGGTTGTTTGTCAGTATTTGCAGCAATACTCAATATGGAAGCAGTATTGAACGACCCTTTAAACACTAAATATTTATCGCGTCAGTTTCTATATCCCTATCTTATAGCTGCGTACCGCTCATACCAACCATCCACCAAGCAGAATCATGTGGTGTGCCTTTCGACTCTACTGGATTATTTCTTATCTGTGGGTGGATTTCAAAATTGTCCGGATATTCTGCAATATATTGACAATCCTGTGATGTACGTCAATATGCATGTGATCCGGATTGTGATCGGGTGGATAGCATGATAATACTTCACCGTGTAAATGGCCGCCAATGATGAGATCAAAGTCAACCCCTTTGTCAAACGGCGCGGCGCGGCGTGTCAGTGAATGCCCAGCTTAATTTTTTTTTTCTAATCTTATAAAATATTAAATTAGGACCCTAATGATGTGTACGAATATTGCTTATAATTTCTTTTAAATTAATATTGCACTTAAAAGAAGACATTTAGAAACTAGACTTTTAAATACACGTTTAAAACTAATGTAGCGATATCACTAACACTTTTTATTGCTTAATTATAATATTACTACTATTAATAAATTCATTTATATGGATGTGGCAATACCAATAATAAAATTAAATCAAGTCTCACATTTGCATTGTTACAAGCAAGTTAAGAACTTCAACTTCCGACGGGTTCGAAACATTGTGTGTTCGATTAGTATAATGTTAATGTTACACACATAGTTTTGCCTTGTCGTGTATATGTACAGGCGTTAACGTTATCATACTCGCTTGACAGCACGCTGCACGCTTCGCCTATCCATAAACAAGCATATAGTTGTCATTTTGACAAAGCGATTCATGTTTCAAGTTATCTGTTGGTGTTATTTATAAGAACCAAATAAAAATAGACTTATGATAAAATTGGTATTTGGTGGTCGACTAGAATAATACCTCTTTTGCTTTGATTACATACCGTTTAGATGATTTAATGATTACTTATTTACATTTACTTCTATGCAATTCCCGTTATTTCGAAAAATATAAAATTACATCAAAAAATCAGTCGATTTATGCGATAAATAAATGTCACATTAGCTTAAGTAATCGTGCTAAACAAATGTTTGTGCGCCTATTTTGAAGTGGATACTTCTTTGCTCGCGTTCTTGTATAGGGGTACAGTCCAAAATGTATCACGTGACTTGCGGAATAACTTTTTGTAGAGAAGCCTAATCTGATTTCAAATAATTGTTTGTTACATGTTTTAATCCTTCTTTATTTGACATTAGTTGTTAATCACAAAATGTTATTTAGTTTATGTGGCGGACATGAAAATAATGCTGAAATGACCACCATTTTCAATGTATCGCGAGTCAAATGAGCTACGTCAGTCAATGTTGCCATATATACCGATTTATCGGTACTTATACAGACTTTAGTGAATTAATTCAGATATATATTTTACGGGTACACCATAATAGCAGATTCCTTTAAATAATCAAAACACTTTGAATTTAACAATTCATTGAAAATGCTTATCTCAGTAGATTTTTCCTTTAGATTGAAATCAATCGCAAATCCATGGGATACAATTTAGGACAGGGACAGTTATATATTATTAGCACTTGGCCGGTTTTTTTTATCAGGGTTCCATAGGCAACAAAGAAGTATCCACTTAAACTTAATTAACGGTTGTATCTCTGACACAACCCGCTTCTTTTTTGTTAAAAACACTTGTCTAACTAGCATGATTGTGTATATGTCGTCCTTACTAGCAAGTATGTAAGTGTGGCCGAGACGAATGCTTTATGACCGATATAAACTTGATCATACTAGCCAGGCAGTGCCGGTATTGTAAGCGAACTAAACATAGGCATGATGACTAAGATTTTTTCACGACGCCGTTCGAACCAGTTTTTGGAGAGGAACAAATGTTTGCATGGGAGCAACTACAATTAAAGAACATAAATACCCAAAAAATTGTGACAAAGATTGATCTCGCTGGCGGCATCCCAAACGCTTCATACTGACTGACTCAAAAGTATGACGTCACACTTTTCTATTTGAACTAGGTAATCATTGTAGAGAAAATTTAGTAAATTGCTGTTTTGGTCGCGAAATACTGCGCTTAGGTCCATAGTTGTCATACAATTTTGTTTCTATAAGAGCGTAAGGATTCTATTGGTAGCTTTAAATTTACACTTGGACAATAAAAAAAAATGCAAGTTTTTCTAACCTTTCAAGGTTCATCTTTTTATGATATTAATTATATTTTTTAATTTATACTTTATGACAATAATTTATTGGGTTATTATCCATTTTAACATGAGTCATCATGCCTATTATGTTGCATTTTGTCAATGTAATGTAATAGCTGGCAATCAGATTGCTGCTGCAGCCCTGCTAGCATAACTTGACTCTCTACTCTACTCGCGCGCGTGATAGACTGATCTGTCACTTTTTGACAGCATTAATCAGAAAGTGTCGGACAGTCTATCTCAAGCACGAGTAGAGTTGAGAGTCAAGTTATGCTAGCAGGGCAGAGTGTCAAGACGGAGTCTTTGACCAATGTGTGTTGCCAGGTGATGACATGACATGTCGCACTGAAACGTGGTCACTCACTACGTGCACATGTTTAAAACTTTTATTTAATGTTTTGCAGTTTTGCATTTTGTTAAGCTTATTCAACTTAAATGTGTTGTATTTGATATTTGAAAATAAACATGAGAAAAACCTTATTTAAAAGAAAATAGTTTTGCCCTTGACAAATTTGCTTATTTTTTAAAATTATTTTACAGTTAATAGTTAATCTGTTACTTTTACATATTCACGAGTGTAAGAGCTTTTGACAGTTTGATCGTAAAACAAAAAAACTATCACTAACCCCGAAAACGGTTACAAAATTCAAAAATCGAACGGTTCTTTTCGACTCTATTGGGCGGTTTGAGCCAATCGTAACCAAGGCCATTATCAGATCAAGCTGTCTACGTATTAGAGCGGTTATACAAAGCGACTTTTTGCAGCGACAGAAACGCGCTTTTCACGAACGGGCGACAGTCGCGTTATCACGTTTGTAGCGCTGCAAAAAAGTCGTCGAGTCGTGTGTAACCGCTCTTACTTGGCAAGGATCAGAGCAAGCTTCCGACAAATTTAACTGATCGTGCAAGAATTGTCATGTGTAGGGATCACTACAATCTAAGGCCCAATAGTCCGTGCCTATCTTTCTCGCTCTTTATTAATGTTAATAAAAGACAGAGATATTGTGGTCGCGGATTAGTAGGCCATACATTATAGGTATCCATGTGCTGGCTTGTGACTGCCGCCTCCGACACAGTCAAAGACTATTTATACACATCATACAATCATTCATTTGTGTATGATTCTGTCGGAAGCGGCCCATTCGACTTATTATTCAACAGCGATAGATTTGGGAATGGAATAGTCAATTCATACATTACAAACATACTTTCACTGTCACCTCCGTTCCCTAATTTATTGCGGTCACTCGCGGTCGAGTAGTACCAACAAGCCTACATGTTATTAAAGCCACGTACAGACGTCCGAGCGTGGCGGACTGCCGAAGTAGCTCAAAGAGAATCTAGTTTTGCTGGCCGCCATGCATGTCTCTTATCCAGACTTGCCGAAAACACGCAGCGGAATGCATGCAGGACTGCCGCGCTCGCTCGTCTGGACGCACCTTATTCTTGCACGGAGCATAGACAATGATCTTGTTCTGCCCGATGCTTGTCCAGCCAGCGCTTCAGGCGTGACGTAATATATATAAGAGGAGTAGCGACGATGCGAGTTGGTGCCTGGTTGCTAATGAGTACATTGGTGTCAGTTCGTCGGCGTGAGCTGTGTGAGGTCCTCCGAGCGTGTGGAACTGGAATATGTCGCTCACCTGGAATAAAAAAAGACAGATGAAGATTACATGCAGCATCGCTCCTCTATAGTTAAGTAGCAACCTCGTACGTTATTCCAATATGTCTGCTCCGCCCTGAATACAAGAATCCAAATAGATTCAATTTATACAGATTTCGCTAAAGCGTTCGACACAGTTGACCATAATATTCTCAGTATCAAAGCGGAACAAATTGGAATTCATGTTTCATTACTACGTTGGTTGAAATGTAACTTTCAAAATCCACTACAGCTAGTAAGTATTCGAGGTTACTACTCTCTCCCTTTTCTGCTAGTTCTGGTGTTCTTAAGGGATCCAATTTAGGTCCACTTTTGTTTCTGATGTTAATAAATGATTTATTGGCTTCCACCCGTATCTGTTGGACTATGGCCTCGTAGACCGCTGCTGGCTGCAAGGCTCGCAGCTCGTGCGAGAGTCGGTGGGTGAGCGAACCTACATGTAATGTACCAACCTCGATCCACCAGTATCTGTTCTTGGCTTGGACTATGGCCTCGTAGACCGCTGCTGGCTGCAAGGCGCGCAGCTCAAACGAGACGCGGTGGGTGAGCGAGCCTGTATTTACCAACCTCGTTCCACCCGTATCTGTTCTTGGCTTGGACTATGGCCTCGTAGACCGCTGCTGGCTGCAAGGCGCGCAGCTCGAGCGAGACGCGGTGGGTGAGCGAGCCTGTATTTACCAACCTCGTTCCACCCGTATCTGTTCTTGGCTTGGACTATGGCCTCGTAGACCGTTGCTGGCTGCAAGGCGCGCAGCTCGAGCGAGACGCGGTGGGTGAGCGAGCCTGTATTTACCAACCTCGTTCCACCCGTATCTGTTCTTGGCTTGGACTATGGCCTCGTAGACCGCTGCTGGCTGCAAGGCGCGCAGCTCGAGCGAGACGCGGTGGGTGAGCGAGCCTGTATTTACCAACCTCGTTCCACCCGTATCTGTTCTTGGCTTGGACTATGGCCTCGTAGACCGCTGCTGGCTGCAAGGCGCGCAGCTCGAGCGAGACGCGGTGGGTGAGCGAGCCTGTATTTACCAACCTCGTTCCACCCGTATCTGTTCTTGGCTTGGACTATGGCCTCGTAGACCGCTGCTGGCTGCAAGGCGCGCAGCTCGAGCGAGACGCGGTGGGTGAGCGAGCCTGTATTTACCAACCTCGTTCCACCCGTATCTGTTCTTGGCTTGGACTATGGCCTCGTAGACCGCTGCTGGCTGCAAGGCGCGCAGCTCGAGCGAGACGCGGTGGGTGAGCGAGCCTGTATTTACCAACCTCGTTCCACCCGTATCTGTTCTTGGCTTGGACTATGGCCTCGTAGACCGCTGCTGGCTGCAAGGCGCGCAGCTCGAGCGAGACGCGGTGGGTGAGCGAGCCTGTATTTACCAACCTCGTTCCACCCGTATCTGTTCTTGGCTTGGACTATGGCCTCGTAGACCGTTGCTGGCTGCAAGGCGCGCAGCTCGAGCGAGACGCGGTGGGTGAGCGAGCCTGTATTTACCAACCTCGTTCCACCCGTATCTGTTCTTGGCTTGGACTATGGCCTCGTAGACCGCTGCTGGCTGCAAGGCGCGCAGCTCGAGCGAGACGCGGTGGGTGAGCGAGCCTGTATTTACCAACCTCGTTCCACCCGTATCTGTTCTTGGCTTGGACTATGGCCTCGTAGACCGCTGCTGGCTGCAAGGCGCGCAGCTCGTGCGAGACTCGGTGAGTAAGCGAGCCGGCAGGCGCGGGCGCGGGGAGCACCACGTCGTGCCACCTCCCGGGCTGTTGGAACGACTCGTTTATCTGAAAATAGGTTTTTTTAATATCAACTGGGGTTGTTTCTCTCACGTTCCTCTGCAGCTGATTGTAAATATAGCTCTTGCTGGCGGCAAAAAAGCGTGTTTTTTTTAGATTCTAGAGACCTCCAAACCACAAACTAACCAAACTACAGATCTCAATAAGTGTTAGGCGCAGATCTAAATAGGTGTTCAGTTGACTTCTACTGTACAGTTGTAGCGCGCGCGTCGCGTGTCGTACACTGTAGAGTGTAGGTAAGCGGCGCGCGCGCAAGCAGAGAAGACTTAAACTAATTGGCTCAATGCTGCTATTCAGCCAAGAACAAAATCCCAGGCCAGGTGTTATTTGTGGCAAAGGCATATTTGGCGAAAACAGCGACACTCCAAAACAAAGCTAGTAGTAAGTGCGAAAGAGCGAAAGTCTTAAATTTTAGTGTACCGCGTAACCAAGCTTCAGGTACCAGGCTCACAGAAAACAAAAGATACTGACCGCCAGTTGCCGATACAGCAATCTCAGCTCATCCAACGGTGGATAGCTGTCGACGCTGAATGCGAGCGTGTAGACGCGCGGCGCACGCGCAAGGGGCGGCGACGTGAAACGTGCCGGGCCGGGTCGCCCGGACACCTCGACGTGTTGGCGCGCTCGCCCCAGACTGTTGTCAGCCACGCAACTGAAAAAAAAAACAAATCACGTTAATTAGCATGCTAATGTTCGATATTTCATGCAGATCGCGTTATCGGGTTATACCTATACGCGTAACGCGTTTCTTCCTATTTGCCACTACATTTGCCAAGTTTTTTTTATGGTGGCATGCATCCTCACAAAAGTAGTCGTTGTAGTAGTAAATACAATGTTGTCTAAAAATTAGGACTTTACGCATAATAATGTGGTGAATGCATATTCTTCCTATTCATGAGACCACTTTGAAACTTCGCACAGAGGTGGTCCTTATCAGCGAAATATTTTTTACTAGCTTCTGCCCGCGACTTCGTCTGCGTGGAACTCGTTTATGCCATAGATGTGTGCGCAAGCGTTCCCGTGACCTCGCCACATAGCGGCGAGGCGGCAAGTGGGGGGGTTTTTAGTGGGTATACCGTGAGTCTCATCAGCTTATACGGGAGTCCCACATAACCACTCGGGTCACCCCCTGCACCCGGGTGGTATGCGTAACGCATTTTCCCCCCTATACAAAGAAAAAGGCTATACACTATACGTGTAGCAAAATTCATCTTAATCCGTTTAGCCGTTTTTGCGTGATTGAGTAACAAACATCCAAACATCTAAACATCCAAACATTCAAACTTTCGCATTTATAATATTAGTAGGATACCTTTTGTCAATATTCATGTAGGTACTCTGGGTGCAATGTAGAATTTAATAAATTAATAACAATGCGACAAACTAAACCTTAATTACTTCCAACGAACGGTGGTCTTAATTGTAATTCCTCGCAAACAAATTCATTTCGTTTGCAAAGTAGGAATGCATTAATATTCAAAGGCGAAGGCGGTTGTGCGAGTGTATCTTAAGCAAAGGTCTGAGTATAAGGTAATTATGTCTAGGCGATGCCAGACGTCCAAGCATGGCTGATAGCATGAGCGGTACGAAGTTATAAGAGAGTGCGAAATAGGGATAGAATTACCAGGATGCTTAGCATCCGGCGCCTATCCACGCGGGATGAAATCACGCGGTGGACTGCAAGCAACATTCACAATGTTGAATTTTGACGTCCTCGATCGTTCTATTCGTATTCGTTGGCACGTCGCAATGGACCATCCGTTTGGATATTAAACAGGCCACGCCAACCATCTTTAAACGCTACCTACAGTTTTGACTTGGCCCGATTTTGGCGCGGCGCTACTATATTAAGCAGCACGGCTATCACAAGACGGCGCGCGAGCTCTCTCGATTTTTCTCGCACTATCCGTCTCTCTCTTATTAGAAAACTTAGAAAAAGAGGTATAGTGCGAGAAAAATCGAGAGAGCTCGCGCGCCGTCTTGTGATAGCCGTGCTGGTGGAAGCGGTCGTGACCAGAGACCATGAAACCCGAAATTCGAAGAATGAAAATCGAAATTCGAAGTTTGGATGTAGTCTACGAATTTTCTTATTTAATCTTCATTGAAAGATAAACAAGGCCTTCATCGCATCATTGTTTACAGTTCAGTAATTTAATTATCAATTGGTACAGTTTGATTGCTAATTTGGATGTAGGCCTGCTAATTAAGTTTGGCTTGTATGTGACGTCTTTACCAGATAGTACTCGAGCGACAGATATGAAGATATCCGAACTTTGAACTGTAGCATTGTAATTTTATAATACTCTGATACTGAAATGATATAGGGGCAATCTGCCGAATCCTACACCTGAGATGACGATGTAACGGGGCCACGCCGTTTCGTCGCCTAAATAGTGTACCAATGTAATTATATGTGTTTTGTCTTGTTTAGTTTCGTTCCATGACGCATTGGTTTTTTTTACTGTAATTTCGTGTTAACAAGTTTTTAATAAATAAATATTGTATACTATTTTGAAAAAATGATACCTCACCGAGTTTTTTACGCCGGTTCTTCTCGAGGCAGAGGTTTTCTTTCCGAACCGGTGGTAGTTTATCGACATTCATAGGTGCATGTAATATGCCTAAATTGAAGAATAAATCACTTTGACTTTGAGTCACGACTGTCCAAGGTCATCGTTAGTCAAGTCATCATTAGTTCATCATAACAGTCCAGAGCCCCGACCGGGCGGAATGTGTAAATGCATTTCCCCAACGTTAAATAAAGGTCCATTGAAAAGGTATGTACCTGTAGTTGCCGAAGTCTTCAGGTTGCACGTTGGCTATGAGCAGGGTGTGGTTGTTGCCACGCGCCGCCATCGTCACTCGCTCTGATGCGCTCAGTGGAAAAGAGTTCTGGTACCAGGACACCTGGAAACCAAAAAGTTATTTTGATATCAGAAGGACAAGTTATAATGGGGAGAAGCAATTTTTCTTCCTTGGTTCAAGAACGTAAGTCTTCCAAGTTAAGGGAATTTGAAAATTTATCATCTTCGTTACACAAAAATGGTCGACGTCCAGTCGGCCGACCAAGGTATCGCTGGATAGACGAAGTCCAGAAAGACCTGTGCCAGCTTTAAACTGCCGATCATGATTGGCGACAAGCTAGGACAGAGCACAGTGGCGTGTCGGATGTCAAGATCCACTTCGGGTCGCTGAGCCAAGTAAGTAAGTAATTTTCGTTAGCAGATCATCATCCTCCTAGGATTGTCCCTGTTGTATCCTTAAGGAGCCCGGGCTGCGCTTTGGCACCTTTTCGCACCTTACAAGCTCTGGCGTAGGTACTAGTTTTACGAAAGTTGCTGCCATTTGACCTTCTAACTTTCCACTAGACCTTGTTGGTATTAGACTGGTTTCTTCAATTTTCGTTAACCGATGTTACTGCTTAGTACAGAAATAATTTGGTTCACAAAGCCAGCAAAAGTTACTGCATGCGATTGGACAGATCTGCAATTTTGTATACATGATGATGATGATGATGCTGTCCTCACCGATTTCGGCTACAGCGACTGTGTGTTCTGGATTTAGTGTTAACGATTTGCAATATGACTGGGGTGTTGTTGTTCTACTCTCTGGTGCGCTCTCATGTGGCTTGCATACCCTATCTTTTTTGCAAAGGTACGAGCGCAATTTGGGCAGGTTAATATCCCGCCGATGAAGTTGTAGTGGATGGTTGCCGGTAGGCGAGCCTTGAGCTCGTCTCGCTTTTTATCGAGCTCGTTACGACGCTCAATCTCGAAGGCATTAACACGTTGATAGAGTAGACATAGTTAAGAGCTCACCTCTGCTGGGGGGTCGGCCAGGACGGTGCACAAGAGCTCAGCTCTGAAGCCTTCTCCTGTGTGAACCCAGGACCGCTCCACCGTGATCTCCGGAGGGTCTGGAATAGAAGCCATGTTGGAAGTGAACAATTAGGAACAAGTCAAGCCATGCCTTTTAAATACTGTCTATTGCAGAAGGAAGTACGAGTAGGTATGAAGTTACGGTAACCGACTTGTGATGGTAAGTTGGTGTTTTTATAATAGCTGGAAGAGTGGGCTTGGATGAATGTGAGTGTCGTCGAGGTTGATATAGAGGCATGAATAAGACATGCTGCGCTGACTGACCCCATGTAAAGGAGATAAGGGCAAGCGAGTGACGGGAGGCTTTGAATAATATTAACCAGGGGGGCATTTTATAACTGTCTGCGCAGCTAGCAAGAGTACTTAAGTGTAATTTCGACCAAACAAGGAACAGGTTCTTCCGAGATCATTTTTAACAATGATTGGAGGATACTACTTAGGGGTACTATCGCTCGTAGCTCACTGACTGCAGCGCTGTATTGATGTAGCATTTGCAGCTAGAACTCAGCGACGATAACTGGTCCTTGTACAAGCCCCGCTGACGCAGCTCTTGGAATTCCGTGTAAGAGAATACCGTTGCTTTGTACTATTACTGTGGCAGGATTGTGAAGCGAAACGTCAGCAAAAAAAGGAGTTTTACGAACGGAAAAGGTTTATTTGGGAACAAAACTGTAACACAAAGTAGGCAATACGTATAGCCACCCAAATTAAGTAGGTTGTTTATGATAAGCGATCAGCCATATTAAGACCAGAGGCCTTACCGCGAAACGAACTTCGTTTTCGTTCGTGTATCTCCGGCTCTGTCGCACTTGCTAGTTCGAGCGACAGAGACGGAGATACACGAACGAAAACGAATTTCGTTTCGCGGTAGGCCCTCAGGTTCGTAATTTAGCTGCATAGAAGCCTTTCCGTCCATCATTGTGGCATCACGTATAGCCTGTCCTGAGTATCATAGGTCCGTGGCCGATTCAGACCGGACTGGCAGCGGCCGGCAGCTGCGGCTCGCGTCACCGCGGGCGGCCGCGCGGCGCCGCGCGCCGCAGTAAGGTTAGCTTATCATAAGGTTACCATTATGGACATATAAAAACAACTTCTAAAATTAGCCTATGGAAAACTCTGATTAGGGTAACTGGTTCCGGACCCTGCCTACTACTGGGCTCACATAGCACTTGTAGCTGGAACTCCGTGACGATGGGTGGGCCGACGCCGTTGTCGACGGTGCAGGCGTACCGGCCCGAGTGTCGGCGCTCGAGTCTTGCCAACTGCAGCTGCGGGCCTTCCCCGAGCCTCGCGGTCGCATTCTGCGCTGTGTGGGGCTGGAAGTAACAGGAACAATTTAGGCGCTGGGACAATCAGGCATAACTTAAATTGAGTCGCTTAACTTCACACTCGGGTAAATCAAATACTAATTTTTTTAAAGATTTTGGTATAAAATACAACAAATTCGGTCGACGCAACCGCACCATTAAGTCGACGTAACAAAGACAGGCAACTACGGATCCCTACACTGCGTGCGGCCCGACACGCACTTGATCGGTTTTGTATGCCTAGCCTAAGATGTAGCCTATAAAGATTGGGGCACTGACACTCAAAATGGGCCTGCAGTAAGGCACTAGGAGCGGTTTTAGTACATCCAACTCCCAGGGATTTGGTACAGAACAATCTCCCTCGCGTTACCCAGGGTTCGATATTGTTATGAATATTGTTGCGCTATTAAGACGCGCACAAGACAAATTCCAACAAACAAGTTTAAGTTTCTAATGAAACTATCTGAGTAGTACTCCAAACTGCCTAGACTGTAACATAGTAGAAGATGTGCAACACGTGCTAACGGAATGTGTCCGGAGCGTGGCCCGGCGCATGAGCCCAATCTCTGGTGATATGGGTACATATAACAGTGCCCTGACTTCAGCGACACCTGTGGATGCTACTGAGCATTTATTATGCCTAAATTCAAGATAGTAGTTCGTAAGTTTGTAGTTATTGTGTGGCGACAGCAGTGAAGTTTTTGGGTTAGAGCAGCCACCCTAACTTTGCTGGAAAGGTTCGCTTCTGCGTAACGAAAAAAAACACTCCATAAGAATACACAAGGACATCTTACTACGCAAAAAATATAGTGATGAATGACACTAACAAAGCGACTCTAGGGAGTATGAGCTTGATGAGGACTAAGAGGAGGATTCTTGTGTCCTCCACATCACACAATGCAAGCGACCGGTAGAACATCATGATTTTGCGAAAGAACACACAACGACGTCTTCTCCGCCTAAAGTGTTGAAGGACTTACCAGCTTATGCCAAGCGACGCTGGGCACGGGGTTGCCGGCGGCGCGGCACTCCAGCACGGCGGCGCCACCTCTCCGGGCCGCCGCGTGCCGGGACTCCGGCGCCGCACGCACGCTCGGCGGGACCAGCACCTCCACCGTGTGCACCTGGTCCCGGGCCACGCGGTCGGAGATTTGGCAGACGTAGTCGCCTGCGTCCTGTGGGAAGATGAGGCGATTACAGATCTTTTACGAATAAATCATTACTTTTCGTGGGGCTTGTGGGCGCGTGGGACGCGCTTCACAGGGCGCTTGACAACAGACCCTCTCGCGGGCAGCTTTCTTGCACAAATTGTTACTTGCAATTGCAATTCAACGAGGAAATCCTGCCTGCGCTATACGTGTATGGACACTTAGGCATCCAAATGGGTGGACGTAATATTTTGACAATCCTTTCGGGAGGGACGTTCTTGATCGTGTTATTTCGACATCCGCTAGGGCGCCATTTGTCTCGGCGACAAATGGATGGACGATGACGGTGACGTTGATGTTCCAAGATTGAGTTTTGACATTAGTAAAGTAAAGTATTTATTTATTTATTTATTTATTTATTTATTTCCATACATACAATTATCATTACAGGCTAGACCCAATGCGATAATTTTGCACCACACACCTTATAACGAATTATTTATAATAACAAATTTTAAACAATGCTATCCTTGTAAATTCACTCAGTGTACAGAAGAACAGATCTAGGTCAGTCCCTATGAGGTTCAGAGTGCGCAGCGCGCGCGTCATTGGCGCCTCATGCAGCAGCTGCGTGCGCGCGCGCGGCACCGACAGCAGCGGCGGCCGCCGCCGGCGCCCCACGCCGCGAGGAACACATATACCTACCCTCTCCAATATGTCCGCATTGTATACCTTTCCTCGAATTATTTTAAAGATATAGGTAGCGAGTGCGAGGTCCCTTCTAACTTTAAGCTCCGTATATCCGACCATACCTAAAATAAACAATGTAGGGTACTTCAAGGGATAAAAAGGGTACACACCGTATTGCCTCATATACATATACCTAATATATTTTCATCACACTTGCTCGTCAATGGCGTTATTACTTGCGAGCGTGCAGAGCAGTTATAGCCGTTTTACCTCCCACGGGCTGTTAAGTTTAGTTTTAAAATAATAGAACCCTCTGATTGGCTTAAGCAAATCTGGTTGATGTGTGATTGGTTGAATAAAAAAATCTAGTTGGTCACGACGCCCCGCCCCGCAAGAATACTGCTCTGTGATTGGTTGAAATATTGAACTGCGCGCTCTACTAGCACTGATCTGGAAGTGAAGTTGTCAATTTTTGATTGGTGCTGCTGTATGAAACTTACATTTTTCTGTCTTTTGTTGTTATTTATTTCCTCGCAAATGTGATGAAAAACATTGTGTTTAACACGGGCGTAAGAATATTGCAAACTCGAGTCATCAAAAGCCCTCCGCCTTCGGCGTCGGGCTTCT
Organism: Epinotia nisella; assembly: GCA_932294315.1. Classification (NCBI taxonomy): domain Eukaryota; kingdom Metazoa; phylum Arthropoda; class Insecta; order Lepidoptera; family Tortricidae; genus Epinotia; species Epinotia nisella. The sequence goes on along the minus strand of OW028698.1, from coordinate 7,672,306 downwards.
GATAGACTCTCGTTAGCAATATTCCACTTACGCCCCTCGTTAAACAATGTACTATTATTTTGTATTCGCTCCAACATGAGAGTGTACTTAGCTTCATGAGGAGCCCATATTTCCGCATTGCATTCTAGCTGACTCCTCACTAAGGCGTTATACAATGTAGCTATGGCCTTCATATTTGTGAATCCTTTTGCCGTCCTTAGCACAAACCCAAGATTTCTGTAAGCTTTTTTGCAAATATTATTAATATGATTGCGAAAAGTAAATGGTAAATCCAACTCCCAGATCTCTAACTTCTGTTACCCTTACCATTTTATTGTCATCCACCATATAATCATATTGTATAGGAGTGCGAGCTCGCGAGAACGTCATTACCATACATTTTGAAGTGTTAAACTGTAAATGGTTAATTTTACTCCAGTGTACCGCCCTGTCTATATCATCCTGCAACCTCTTACAGTCTCCCCTCCCGTTTACCGCAAGACATAACTTGAGGTCATCGGCAAATAATAAGCACTTCGCGTGTTTTATCGTTTCCGGTAAGTCATTGATCATTAATAAAAATTCTAAAGGTCCGAGATTACTACCCTGACTTACCCCAGATCTAGTGAAATATAGACTTGACCGGTGCCCTTCATAATCTACAAACTGCTGTCTATCATTCATGTAATTTGAAAAGAAATATAGTAAATGCGGGGTGAAGCCAAAGCCCGCCATTTTGTTTAATAAGACGTCATTGTCGACTAGGTCGAAGGCTTTTTTAAAATCAAAGTATGCTGTATCGGCCTGGCCCCCGCTGTCCACTATAGGCATCAAATCGGCTACGTAAGTAAGGAGATTACTAGCTGTACTTCTGGCCGGGCGAAATCCGTGCTGCGCCTCTGTCAGCTGCGACTTTACCTGCTCATAAATACTTTTCTGGATAGCCGATTCAAATACCTTCGCTGGTGTCGACAGTACCGCTACCGGCCGGTATTCCTCCACCTTAGTCCCTGCCCCATACTATTGATAATTAATCTTATTTCTCTTTCGGAAATTGCTGACTCACGCTTGGCATATGATTCTCGCCGCCCTGCTTTGCTTGTTTTGTACCTGGACTGCACCACCATCATTCTTGAATGCTCCTTGCTGTAAATTGCCTCACCCCCCTTTGCGTGAGCACATGGTTCTGCAGTCCAGGTCGAGGATGTGGACCCCTTATTAACTGTCAACGTGGACGCGTTGCAGGAACTACGCTTACCTCTGAAGCCCGAGGAAGACGCTCCCCCAGGGAGTACACAAGTTGGAGGCCCCTGGCGTGTGACGCTGTCCCGGCTCTTGGTACCGCTACCAGCGCGTCCACCCACCACCTAGGACCACCATCGTCTCCTGTCGTCCAGCTGCGTACCGCGAGGGGAGTGAGGGTACCCTGAAGGACCGACCACCCCTCAAACAGACCAGGCATCTGAGCCAGAGCCCGACCTAGGCGAACGAACCGCCCCCATAGCACTTACTTCACTTCACTTCTTTATTAAATCCTTAATTATACTAATTCTCTCATTTTGCTCCTAGATAGGTACCCCAAGTTAGGGTTCCCTATTTACGTGACAAATTGGCCATATTAGTAGTATTTATTCATTGTAAACTGTGTACATACAGGTGTTAAAATATATATAAAAGTAACAACAGTTGCTCATTTCGAGGTGTTTCGAGCGTACAATGTTCAGTTTTAAAACTAAAAGTTAATAATGATACTGTGCACTAACAGGATATATTGGTTTGCGCGGAGGTTACCAAATTCGAAATACGTTCAAACCTGACTTTTCCAGTTTATTATTTGGTCAGCTTCTAATTTCTATGTCTCCTATTCTAGTACATGCGCAGCTGGTACTAAAATTCACGGCCGTTTCATTCAAATGGCGCGCTTTTCTTCGTTTGGTATCAACGGGCCGCGCCAACTTTTTATCTCGAAATAAATAGCAAAAACAAAATTCCTACAATTTAGACCCTAACAAAGAACATATCATATTGTAATACTTTCTGTAATATTAGGTTAAGAAACATGTGGTATATTATATGAATATAATATATGAATATGAATACCGGGATCCGAACCTGGGACCTCCGGCTTCGTACGCAGGGTCACTACCAACTACGCCATAGTACCTATTATAGTCGACAATTTAGTATGAAATTCCGTTCCGGATCTCTCGACTCGCCGCGCAAAAAACGTTATACTTCGAAGCCTATTAATAACATAAGCCTATAAAGAACACAACGTCAATATTCAATTGCATGTTAAAGAAGAAAAAATCAAGCTCACGTCTATATAATCAGGAATAAATACATTTTACGTTCTTTTCCACCTTTTAGTTGCCTGTAGTCATTAACTAAATTGATTCTGGCCTACGAAGGCCGTAAACTTAAAAATGATTTTCTTTTGAGCGCGCAATCTGAAATGAGATCGAATCGACTTGATGGGCATTTGGGATTGAATGGTTTTAAACCTTCATGGAGTTTCTGAACTTGGTTTATGAGCAGGACGTTAAAAAAAAACTTGTCAGGCATGTGTGTACTATTGTTGTGTGAGTCCGTCTATTCTATCCTTTCTCTATGAAAATTATAGTTTGTAGCTTCGTGTAACGTCGTTGTCACCTAGGTCATCATCATCATCATCATATCAGCCGAAAGACGTCCACTGCTGGACATAGGCCTCCCCCAGAGAGTTCCAAATTGACCGGTCCTGCGCCATCCGCATCCAGCGGACTCCCGCGTCCTTTACCAGGTCATCAGTCCACCTTGTGGGGGGCCTACCCACGCCGCGCCTTCCGGTACGTGGTCGCCACTCGAGAACCTTTCCGCCCCATCGGCCATGGTGGTCACCTAGGTATTCGCCCTTAATCTTTTCGACGCCAACGACGCATATATCCGCACCGCAGATTCAACGCCAACGACTGATATATGCGTCAAGGAGCCCAGCGCGATAGCAACCTTCTTGCATTGACATAAGGTTTAACTCCGCACTAAATGTCTTGTTGATTTGGCGTATGGTTGACAACTTTCTCTTTGACAGAGCGTTGAAAAGGTTAAACCACAGAATCTATAGGTAGACCGCTTAACTCAGTCCTCGGCTGCGAGGCGCGCGGGAGCGGGGGTAGGGCGATAAAGGGGCGCGGGCAGCGTGCGGGCGCCGGGCAGTGGGGGTAATCAGAATCACGTAACGTTCCGAACGCGCGTTAGGTAGATCCAACTGTCATTTTTAGGGTTCCGTAGCCAAAATGGCAAAAACGGAACCCTTATAGTTTCGTCATGTCCGTCTGTCCGTCTGTCCGTATGTCACAGGCATTTTACTCGAAAACCATAAGGTGTATTTGAATAAAATTTTGAGGATAGGTGTATTTTGTTAGCCGCTACATAGTTTTGTACTTAAAATGTCAAAAAAAATTTTTTTTAGGGGTGCACTCCATACATAAAACTAAAAGTCAATTTTTTTTTCATTGTGACCCCCCGTGCACATCAATCGATAGGCCTTTCAAAATAAATATAAGGTTTCTTAGCATTTTTTTTGATTAAGTGAATAGGGTCAGAGATAATCGCCCCGAAAGTCACTAAAATTCTGTCCCCCCCCTCTAATTTTTGAACGGTGTATTTTAAAAATATGGAAAAATTCATGGACATAGGGCTTATTAATTTAATTCACCGAAAATTGTTTTGAACAAGATCGGTTCAGAGGTTTTCGAGATATTGCTGAAAAACTGCCTTCCTCAAAGAAAAAGACGTAAGTGCCGTAAAATTTCTGTGACGATACGACCTTTTTAATAGGCACGGAACCCTTCGTTTTGCGTGGTCCGACACGCACTTGGCCGGTTTTTTCCATATAAAAATTGACATTTAGATCTAGCTGACGTGCGTACAATGCGTTACGTGATCAACCAACTGGACAGGCTCTTATCGTCTAACCCCTGCTCCCGCGCGCCGCGCAGGCGAGGATTTTTTTTTCATCCCTGTTGGCCTACAGAGCGGCCAGCTACAGATATGTTTTGGGATAAACCTCTCTGGGAGCCTTATGGGGCCATCCAGAGGAAACAGGCGAGGGCTGAGTTAAGTGGTCTCCTATATTAAATGATGAAAATCAGTACGAAGATATGTAGTTTGAGTTTTAATTGCAAATACTGATAACTGTCGCAGATGGAAGGGTCAAATATAATTAATTCAAGCTAACCGACGTTCCATCTAGTATCTAGACGTTACGATAAGTCCACAGTTTTGCAGAATGTACCTATCATCAATAAATAAATAATAATAAATAAATAATAAATATTACGAGACAATCTTACACAAATCAACCTAGGCCCACGGTAAGCTCATCAATCCGCGATTAGAATACAATTGGAGGTAACAGTATTGCCATATAGGGATAGGGATATTTGGCAGCGATAAAATCCTGCACTAGAAATCTATCGCAAAATAAATAGGCTTTCTACTGTAGCAATGTAATTTTAAAATTTTATAATACTCTGATACTGAAATGATATATTGTATACTGTTTTGAAAAAATGACACCTCGCCGAGTTTTTTACGCCGGTTCTTCTTGAGGCAGAGGTTTTCTTTCCGAACCGGTGGTAGTTTATCGACATTCATAGGTGCATGTAATATGCCTAAATTGAAGAATAAATCACTTTGACTTTGATATAAATACGTCAATGTTTATAAGACCTAACAGCTATTCCAACACGATTCTAATTGCGGTTTGGTAATACGTATACGTTTGGTATAACTGCATTATGAAGTAAAAAACCTATTTTCTTTCTCCTCTTTCCTCCATAAAGACATTTAAATCGTTTTTAATCGGTATAGACTTGCATTTTGTCCGAATGCGGTCGTTTTTGAATTTCCTACTGTAGTTGATCCACATTTCAATGCCTTTTTGTCTTCGTGGCCCTATACAATGAATCAGAGAATTTCATCAGAAATATAATGAAAGCGTACCTAACAACAACAAGAATAATATACAAGAATACTTAAGAACTGTACAACAGAGTCTAAGAAAGTTAATTAAATCCCAGTTTCTAAACGACAATTCTAACCTCAAAAACAACACATCACAAACCCTTTGAATCGCGTGCCTCCAAAAACAAACGCGCGTTTTTTTAAGCTTAAAAAATGCAAAGCAGACATCTAAACGGTAATTGGGAGGGAAAAATATGATAATCGCCGCATAAAAACCTTTGTGGTGCTTCATGCTCGTTATTTTTTATGTGTGGCAACACTGTGGTACGATTTCCCGCAATTTTCGGCGGCCATCTTTTCGTTGGGCGAAATTGTCTTTTTATTATGTTTTCTTCGATAATTTGGCGGTTTTGACGTTTTATTGGGCTTATTTATGGACCGCAGAATTTTACTCCACAGATATTATGTTAAATTCCACATTTACAGCTTTTAAAACTTCCCATAATGTGAACTGCTTGAAATTGGTGTAAGTATAAACATTCTATTACAATATTTAGAGAGAATTATCACCTGATACTGACAATTTTATTCGCTTGTACATTTCTGGGTAAGCAAGTAAATATAAAAAAAAACTAAATGGAAAAGCCAAACGCCCATATTATCTTATGAATTATTAACATTGCTGGCGACACAGGCTATATTCCTGGTAATGGAAATAGCCACGACTCATCAGTATTAAGTATTTACCTTCCGACTTTGTTTACGATATGTTAAGCTCTCTCAAGAGATATTTAACGTCTCAATTTTTCACAGCACATTGTAACGTCCGGTACCTAATAGCCCCCTTTATTCAAAGCTGTATTTAAATAACCTATAACTCAGGGAGGCGGCGATGCGGTACTTCATACATATGTAGGGTCAATTTCGCCTAACGAGCCGAGTCTTCAGAAGAAGGGTTGACTTTCTTATGCATGCCCTGTATTCCTAAAGGGGTTGGCATAGCATGAGAAAAATGATCAGTGCCTCTTCTAGCAATTATAGGTAGAAAGACGTAGAAAATGTACAGTCAGCAGCAGAAGTTGCTAAGAGATCCTAGTGCTCAAAATGGTCTACACACGAACTCTAATGTCAAGGGAATAAGTCTCTGTGTAGGTCATTTTGAGCGTGTTATTTAGTTGCAAGCCCGTCGGCCATAACATGAGACACTTTAAGGGTCTTACCATAGTCTCCTTTTACAAGTCTTACAACACACAAGGAAAGAAAGTTGGTAATGCTATTAAAACCCATTTGCCCAATCGCCACACTACAAGTGCTTTCTTAATTTATTTGAACTGAGCTCATGAATGGTTCTTTGTTTGTGGTTGGCGCGTGCCAAACTTTGCAAAAAAAAAGGTTGCCGCCACATAAAGTATTAATTGAGTAATGAACTCTATCATCTTATTCAATAAATTCAAAAAGGAATAAAAGATAGAAAAACCCCGCTCATAGCAAGCCAGGTATAAATAAGAAATGTTCCTTCATTGTTTGTTAGTTTATTTTGAATCTTTGGCTAGGACAATAAGAGTTCATTATTGTATGAATTTTATGTGGCGGTAACCTTTTTCTTATGGCACGCGTCGACACAATCGTATTGTTTACCTTGAACGCTATTGTTTTGAAGATAAATAGATCGGCTCAGTTCAAAAAAATTCAACTATAACAGTAATTTTTCGACTTTTAGCGGAGATCGTTCGTAGAGGCATGAATCATAACCGAACCATTGGCCCGGAATAGGAAGCTGCTATGAACTACGCGATCCTAAACAACGGTAGCCTAGTGGTTCAGGCACGCGGCTGCGAAACGGCAGTCGTGGGTTCGAATCCCAGCTCGTACCAATGAGTTTTTAGGAACTTATGTATCATTTGATGTTTACCGTTACCTTTTCGGTGAAGGAAAACATCGTGAGGAAACCTGAATACGTCTGCAGAGATAGGAAGATGTGAAGTCTGCAACCCTCGCTGGGCCAGCATGGGGACTACTGCCATTCCATCTCATGCGTGAGAGGAGGCCCATGCACAGCAGTGAGGCGTATTTTGTGGGATTGGATCGTAAGTCAATACTCGTCAACTTACCTGAGGACCAACGTCCGTGATCTGCAGATTGTATCCGTCGACCAGCCGAAACCTCTCGTCTCGGGTGACCATGAGACTGGCAGCAGTGAGGACAGCCGGCCCTCGCCGCCAGAGAAGCACCAAGGAGCCTGTGCCAGATATTCATTCAGTATAAGATATATAAAAACTGTAATTATCGGGCACTTGCAGCGACAGGTTTGAATTATACTGACCTAAGTTTTGTACTTGGCAGGGCAATAGTAGCGTATCTCCGACCACTGTCCTGAAGGAGTGTCCTCGTGATAAAAACCGCGGTCCGTCATCTGCAACAATGTTTAGAACAAATTAATAACATAATTACTATTGTGGAGTCAAAACCAACGTGCCGGCCGGGCCATAAACCTCCGGGCCGGCCACGTGCCTTTTCTATAGCTCGTTTTATTGCCCGGCCGGCACGTTGGTTTTGACTCCACAATAGTTGCTCCGTTAGCTATTATACACCGCGAAAGTCTTTTTTTATTATCTTTTCAAAAATTGGATCAATAGTGAAATCAGATGAGACTGCAATGTGACTTAGTAAAGCCGGACAACGGGTATCTGGACAGACATACTAACTGTCTGTTTTTTTTGAGATGGCAAGAAAACACCGTTGCATAATAGACGCTTGCAACTCCAAGAATCAGAAGCGCGCTGCCGAGACTTTATTGATTTGAGGTTTCGTTGTGTTCGTAAGATAAAGACAAATGCAGGGAACGCAAAACCTCGTAACCAAAGAGCAAGTAGTGCTGTAAATGCTTGAACTGATTTTTTTTATTACTGGCAACACTTAACCCATTCCCGGCCCGTTACGACACGTAGGTATGCGTCCCTACGCCGTGGTTGCTTTCCGCTACATACGAGGAAAACCACGAGATCAGCTACGAGCGTAGCGCGTAGCGATTCAGGAGCCGTAGCATGGTTGGCCTTGTCACGCGATAGGTGATAGGATAGAGCGTGCGTCACTGGCTGACACCGTTCGATAGAACGAGACGACGCTCTTATCTTGTCACTTGTCGCGTGATAAGGCCAACCATGCTACGGCTCCTGGGCACTGAATGTGCTAACGAAGAATGAACAATTTTATTACAGACATTGTCGACTGAGTCTCATCAACCAGTCTATTTAGACATTAACAAGTCATCGATAAAGGCTAAGGTGACAATCGCATAAACGATTTCACAGCCTAAAAGACCGTCCAAAGAGTATCTTCATTAAATGAAATGGGATGAAATTCCGTTCTATGACCTGAGGATAAACTAATGGTAACACCATCAAAATATATGGCCTGTGCAAGGTCTGTCCAGAGCCCTACATTTTATCAGCCAAAACTGGGCCTAAATTGTACGGTCAGCGAAGAAAGAGGCTTACCAATATCGCCCTTTACGAAATCCAAAGCACCTTATGGAAATGGTGTTAGATAAGTTAAAATAACGAAACTATAAAGGTTTCGCTTTTGCCATATCGGCTACGGAACTCTAAAAATCGGGGTTCTCTTACTTCACCAACAAACGTTTTAGGGTGGAAAGCCAAAAAAAAACCGGATAAGTGCGAGTTCAACTCGCGTGGTGAGGGTTCCGTAAAATATTGAGAATTTTCCCGTTACTTTGAATACTCAAACTGCTTATAGGTTTTCCTGTAATCTTTAGGCATGGAGATAAGGGGGAGGGGGGGGGGGGGATGATCAATTTTCGTCTTTATTCCTAAATTACTTCAAATCTGTGTTTGCTAAAATTATAAAAAAATGTATCTGAGATGCCAACAACCCCTTTTATTTGATATGTCACAAAATACAGTTTTCGTAACTTTTTTTTTTAATGTTCCAGTTTACCCGGCCCAAAAAGTGGCCCCCTTGTTCAGAATTCATTAATTTACTTTACTTTATATGTGTACCAAATTTCAACTCAATTCAACTCAGTAGTTTCGGAGCAAATCGGCTGTGACAGACAGACAGACATACGTACGAGTGATCCTATAAGGGTTCCTTTTTTCCTTTTGAGGAACGGAACCCTAAGAATTGTACACAGTTAAGAGCCTTTTTAATCTAATCTACGATTTAACTTTTTTCAGTTTCGTAACGACAATTACCAATACATTATATTAAAATTTAAACAATATGTAGGTAGGTAATGTAAGTGACATAAAATTCATTATAATAATTGTAACATATTTGTATTACTAATTTAGAAGACCTTGTAGATTTGTTATTCGCATGATGATTAATAAATTCTATTTATAATGATTAGCCTAGGTTAAGGTACAGTATAATGTTGTATGTCCTCTCAGGACGTCATGGACTGACTTACTGTCACTCAATTGTATGTGACACCTTAATTATAAAATTTACATGACTTTACAATCAATAAATGAAATGAAAAGAAATGAAAAAGTTAAATCGTAGATTAGATTAAAAAGGCGCTTAACTAGAGGTATGTACAGTCACGGAATTTGAAGGTTTGTCACTTTTGAACCTTAATGCCATTACATAGAGTCCAAAAGTGCTAAACATTCAATTTCCTCGACCGTACATTTTTTATACTTTCCACCATTTACCGTTTCTTTTTGCCTCAGAAATCACCCACTTTTTAGGTTTAGTTTAGCTATAGATGTCATTTCATGGTATAGAACCCAATAGGTGAGGTTATGTTTGTTTGTTTTATGATAATCTTCAAAAGTTTACTGTTTTGAAAAACAAATTCGATGAATTGAAAATTCTGCGAAACATACATTTGATGCAACGTTTATCGACAAAACAAGGTACCTAATGCCCTAACAAAAATCATAGAATCGGCAAGCATTTTACGACAAGACGGTTATCATTGTCACGACTCTTAGGTATTTTTAACGATGGTACCTAGTTATTTAATCTGTTTTATATCATCCCCTTATCTCTGCTCTAGCGTGAGACAGACAACGCCACCGGAAGTGATAAATATGGCCGCCACCGGAAGTGAGGCGCCGGCCGCCATTTTGTTTAACTTATTTAACGCCGAGTAATTGTCCAGCTTTTTGCTGTGTAATGTAGATTCAGCTAATGTATTCTTATTATTATTAACATACATTGACGACCGGTTAGCCTAGTGGGTAGCGACGCTGCCTACGAAGCTGAAGGTCCTGGGTTCGAATTCCGGTAAGGGCAAATATTTTTGTGATGAGCTTGAATATTTTTTTCTGAGTCTCAGATGTTTTCTATGTATTTAAGTATTTATATCTATTATACATATCGTCGTCTATTGCACATAAACACAAGTCTTATTGAGCTTACTATGGGATTAGGTTGATTTGTGTAAGATTGTCCCCTAATATTTATTTATATATTTTTTGATAAGATAAGATATAGATTTATTTGCAGAAAAAGAGTAAGTGGTAACGTCTTGTAAATGGATGAACGCCGGCTGCACGCAACACAATTTGATATCTCTAGAACCAGCGGTTTGGGCTGTGCGTTGATATGTCAGTCAGTCAGTTTCTTCTTTTATTTTATTTATTTATTTAAACTTTATTGCACAAAATACAAAAAATATATGTACAAATGGCGAGCTTAATGCCAGATGGCATTCTCTACCAGCTAACCATTGGGCTAAACAGAGACTTATAACAGGTGCAAAGAAAAAAGTATGATAATTTCTGTTACGAATATACTTGAGGAGAGAGGAAAAAAATACAAATGTATTATACACTACATATAGACATACATAAATAAAAATATATAAGATACATACAAAAAGATATGTGGATGGATTTTAGTCGAATTCTTGTTTAAGCAGATGCTTACGCAGCATCCGCTTGAAAGCAAACTTGCTTGGGGCTTGTCTGATGTTGAGAGGGAGTGAATTCCAGAGACGGCTTGCCTGTACGGTGAAGGAGTGAGTCATAAAACTAGGGCGGTGCGAAGGTATGGATAGTTTGAGGACACGGGAGGTACGCAGCTCACAGCCTGGGCGAGGGGTATCGAAAATAAATTTACTTTTGAGGTATCCTGGAGCAGAAGGCTCAGACAAGATTGAAAAAAGGGTGCAAAGTAATCTGAGGGATCTACGACGGCGAATGGAGAGCCAGTTAAGTTGACGACGGTAGAAGGAAACGTGGTCATATTTACGGAGGCCGAAAATGAATCGTATGCAATTATTGAGGAGGCGATCCAGTTTATTGAGGTATTGTTGAGTGACATCGGTAGTGCACACATCACCATAATCAATAATTGGCAGCACCAGCGCCTGGACCAACAACTTCTTTGTACTGACTGGGAGGAAATTCTTAAAATTATATAAAGTTCTCAGCGTTCCGGTGACCTTGCGACTAATTTCGGAGAGCTGACCATTCCAGGAGACGTTCGAATCAATAACTAATCCGAGATTTTTAACTTGTTTGCTCAGGGGAATGACAGCGTTGTCAAACCGGATCGGTGAAACAGAAACTGAACTGAGTTTGAAAAGTTGCCGCTGGCTACCAATAAATATAGCTTGGCACTTAGCTGGGTTGACGCAAATGCCAAAACTGTTAGACCATTCTGCAATGTGATCCAGGTCTGCGTTAATTAGGGAAATGGCACCATTGATATCATTTACTTCAGCTTGAGCGTACAGCTGCAGATCGTCCGCATACAGATGGTAAGAACATTTAATCATGGTGGTGATGAGGTTGATAAATACTGAGAATAGGAAAGGAGAAAGAATACCATCTTGTGGCACTCCGGTGCTTAGCTCACACCAGTCAGATAATGAGCGGTTGGCACGAACTGCTTGGACGCGATCGGAAAATCTTTTATATATTTCATCATCATCATAAATTTAAGAGCCAGGCTCTTGTCGGTGGAGTAATCGCCATTCTGTTCTTCTTTCTGCCACTGTTTTGAGCTCCTGATACGACATTACATTAACTTTCTCTTTAGCTTGGTCCATAAACGCACGTCTTGGCCTTCCTCTGCCTCTCCTTCCTTCAATTTTTCCTTCAATTATAGTTTTTATGTAATTGTCATGTCGTATCAGGTGCCCCAACATATTTCCCCTTCAGACAGAAAGAAGAACAAACGAAGAGGTTCTAAATTTGATAGGAGAAAAAAGATGCCTACTAAAAACTATTTATATATTTAGATATGTTTATTTATAGAAGTATGTATTAAAATGTATATTTTATTGGTTTCGTTAAATTTATATGTGTGTGTCTGTGTTTAGGTGTTTGGGTGTAAGTTTTTTTGCCGTATTCCTGCACTGCCTGTTTACAATTCTTGTTAAAAATTCTTGCTACCCAAAGGTTGTCTGGAAGAGATCGCTTGAAAGCCATAAGACCGCATGTTGTTACCAGTACTAATTTTGCCTTATCTTGTAAAAGTCTCTGTTATTAGTGGTGCAATAAAGATTATTATCATATTGCAAGGAAGGCGAAGTTGTGTAGCCATTGGCAGTCTTTATAATTTACTAGTATCTGCACGGCTATCACAAGATGGAGCGCGAGTTCTCTCGATTTTTCTCGCACCATCTGTCTCTCTTCTTAGAAGACTTTCAAGCGTATTGCCGGATTAAGAACCATTGAACGCTTAAGCAAACACGCGGACAAAGGCTACCAAAACATATAAAGTGATCGCACGACCCCTGAAATTTTCCGAACGAACTACCCAGGAAACGGCCTAATAACAAAACAACATAATACCGCCAACACGTACTGGCAACACTAACGCGGCGTTTACACGGCTTCCGGTCGCCGGCGGCGCTTCCGGTAAGATGGCGGCGGTGACGTCAGTGGTCGATAGTTGTCTTTGTTAAGGAATGTGGATTAAGGTTGCAGTGGGTTGCACCTACTTGCAAACCTTAGAGCATACATAACTGGAGTAGCCTTATGCTGTATTTGCGTACAAAAAAATCTGCCGAATTTTACGGGGGCGGGGGGAGCATCTTAGTAGGATATTGAAACTCAATTGTATATTGAAAGCTTGAAGTGGTTGAACGTTTATAATATCAAGTGCATACAGCAACATGCGGACATTTTTATGATCAGTGTTCTCTTGCGAGACCATTTTGTGATCGATTGTGAAATTGTCTTTGTAAGATTTTTTGCACATTGTGCAAGGTATTTTACAGAGGGGTAAGTTACTAAAAGGCTACTCCAGTTATGTATGCTCTAAGTTGAAGACTGAGCAATATCGGAGATCACTGTGAAATCTTGTTCTATACTAGCTAGGCCCGCGTTTTCGTCCGCGTTAAAGAGTAGTTGATAACTGGGCAAACAATAAAATATTTTGCGATGGAAACTTATTTAGTTGTAACCTACCCTGATATTATACCGAGTAGTACTTATTATCGGTTAATTACCTTGTTGCTGCATAATTTGAGAGCAAAAAAACTGGACAAGTGCGAGTTCAACTCGCGTGGTGAGGGTTCCGTAAAATTGCTATGCTCTAAGCATCAGGCGCTCCATACAAAATACACAAAAATATTGAGAATTTTCCCGTAATTTTGACTACTCAAACTTCTTATAGGTTTTCCTGTAATCTTTAGGCAAGGAACTATTTTCCATATTTTTTTTCAGAATTTTAAGTCTAGTAGTTCCGGAGATAGGGGGGGGGGGGGGGGGGGATGGTAAATTTTCACCTTTTTTCCTAAATAACTTCAAATCTGTTTCGATAAAATTATAAAAAATAAATATATCTGAGATGCTTACAACAACTCCTTTCATTTGATATGTCACACAATACAGTTTGCGAAACTTTTTTTTAAATTTTCCTGTTTACCCCCAAAAGTGGCCCCTTTGTTCAGAATTCAAAAATTTACTTTACGCGTCCATCTTTGGGTCACCAATTTAGATATGTTTACCAAATTTCAACTCAATCGGTCCGGTAGTTTTGAAGCAAATCGGCTGTGACAGACAGACGCACGAGTGATCCTATAAGGGTTCCGTTTTTTTCCTTTTGAGGTACGGAACCCTAAAAATACATAATTACCACGTCGGTGACAAACAAGCGTATCACTTGCTTGTTGCCGACCATTATACATATGATAAGGAAGTCTCACTTCTGGTGTTCTGCGCCCGCGCCGCGATGAGCAGCGCGGCGAGAACGAGATAGCTGCCCTCCATCGCGCTCAGCCACGCCGCTCTGCCCGGTGCCTCATCTGTGGACAAATCAACGTGATATCAATACTAAATCAATGCCAATAACTTATCTTCGCCTTTTTACATAGAAAACTCCCGTGAGAATCAGACATATTAAATGTAATGAAAACGCGCTACTACGCGTGCTTCAGGTGTGGACGAGACTTTAGCAAGGACGTAGTAAGTGTTGTGTGTAACCCGACATTGAACAATGTTCTAGAAAACGAGGGTAGATTCTCGCCTTCTGCGCTGACCCCGCCTGCGCCGGCGCAAACCAGCCGAGCGAGCAGGGCGCGGGCCCGCAATGCTAAACGCGCCGGCAAAACATATCGAGCGATATTCGACATTAAATACGTGAGAGACCCGTTTTCGTTATATTTAATTTATCTTCGTCTATATACGTTCCACTATTGGACGTTCTCTTTTATATATCATTGTCAGAACATTGATAAAGAGGGCAAAGTTAAGGGAAGGTTTACGAGGTGAGTTCGTTCGATATGAGGCACCAACTGACTCGGAGGTACATATTTTTATTACATGTATTTCAAGACAATACATATTTGTATTAGAATTGTTTTTTTTTAAATAATTATGCTAATTTGTATCTGTGAATGTACTTTGCAAATTTTGCAATATGCCGAAGTTAACGGACATTCCCGGAAACACAAGTTTTTTAGACTGACAATGAGCTGATGGAGTTTTCGCGTGGTGAGGGTTCCGTAAAATATTGAGAAATTTCCCGTTACTTTGGATACTCAAACTTCTTATAGGTTTTCCTGTAATCTTTAGGCAAGGAACTATTTTTCATCTTTTTCAGAAATTTAAGCCTAGTTATTTCGGAAATAAGTTGAGAATGGTAAATTTTCGTCTTTTTCCTAAATTACTTCAAATCTGTTTATGCTAAAATTATAAAAAAAATATACTTGAATTGCTTACAACAACCCCTTTTATTTGATATATCACACGATACAGCTTGCAAAACTTTTTTTTTATATTTTCCAGTTTACCCCCCAAAAGTGGGCCCCTTGTTCAGAATTCATTAATTTACTTTACGCGTCCATCTTTGGGTCACCAATTTACATATGTGTACCAAATGTCAACTCAATCGGTCCAGTAGTTTCGGAGCAAATCGGCTGTGACAGACGGACAGACAGACGCACGAGTGATCTTATAAGGGTTCCGTTTTTTCCTTTTGAGGTACGGAACCCTAAAAACGTGAAAATGCCTGACGTAGTTTAGAAGCAACAGTGTAACAGATTTAAGTTAACAACGCCTAATTTAAAGAATTAATAACATAGTTCTAGAAGAAACTCGAGCAGATTATTTGTGAAATATCAAAGCCTTAATACCCATATGTATGTTTTCATCATCTGATGTAGCCCCCCTTTAATATGGAGAACAGTTACCTACAGCCAAATTAGATACACATTCGAACCAAACATGCAGTTAACAAATACTTTCGCTTCGTCTGACAAAGCTAATTATTGTACACACGCAACTCTACGCTGACCATTGGTAGACTTTAACTCTTTGCATTAAGGTTCAAAACTAGTCAGTTCATTGTGACGTCAGTATCGATAAATGATCAAATACCGTTCGGGCCGTTTTAATAACGAACGATCCCGCGAAACGAAAAAGGCTTATGTGCGTTCACTTCAAAACTATCAAATCTACGATAAAACATACAAATATCAACTTTATGCCATTGGTTTATAGTTCCAATTCCAATTCGCAGTTTTAAGGGCCTTCACAATCCGACACTAATAAAACGTTCAAATGTCGACTTTATAGCTTTAGCCGAGAAATCCAATTTAAAATTGCAGTCCTTACGAGACTATATTAAATTTTAGGAGCTTTGGTCGTTTTAGAATTCTGGTGGCGATAATGAGCGAATATTTGGGTGCAATACAAAGCATTTGTTTGGTAGGTATATCTAGGTATAAAATGTTGGATTCAAAGTGTATTTCTGTCTGATGTTAGAGTATTTGAGTGAAAATGCATCAGATTTTTTACAAGCTTTATTATTAACTTGACCTGTTCGTATGTAAATATGTAAGTAAATTGCAATCCATTTTTCATCGTATTTTCTGCACTTGTATCGTAAATAACTATTTCAATACAGTTGCTCCAAAAGTGCTACTTTACTTAGCTGTTTAGCGTTTAGCGTGTGGAAAGTTGGTTTTCGCGCACTAGTGCTTTTCACTTTTCCTTGTACAAATTGTACCATTAATTATTATGTCAATAAAAATAAATAAGATAGAACTGTATTAAACTTTATTAAACTTCATTTTTTTCAACTGTATTACAATGATGTTACAGAATGATTAATATAAAAGTTACAAATTCCTTACTTGTTGTTTTTCTTATTTTTTCGCAACTGTATTAAAAAACGTCGTTCGATACACGTGCGGAAATGCCATTCTTCACTCGTTCCGAGTCTACTGCTCTATATCTCGGTACTCATGACGTAATGACATACTTTCCGCACTAGCATCGAAATGTACTATTCAAATTGTTCGAATGGTTCCAGAGCTTATCCATTACATACAAACTTACAAAGCTACAATCTCACAGACGTTCTTCTTTATATTTATAATATTAGTATAGACTAGCTTTTGCCCGCGTCTTCGTCCGCGTGGAACTTCTTTATATTGCACATCCAAACACGGCCCCCGTTTCACCCCTTTAGGGTGTAACTTTTACGATAAAAAGTATCCTATATCCTTCCCCTAGATTCAAACTACCTTCATACCAAATTCCATCTCAATCGGTTCAGCGGTTTAAGCGTGAAATGGTAACAGACGAGTAACAGACAGACAGTGAGACAGACAACGTTACTTTCGCATTTATAATAATAAAAAGTATTAAGTACATGAGGTACTAGTACTAGCAGAATATCAGTGCTCACGCGAGCAAAGCAAAAACGGAACCCTTATTGTTTCGTCATGTCCGTCTGTCCGTCTGTCCGTCTGTCCGTCTGTCCGTATGTCACAGGCATTTTACTCGAAAACTATAAGGTGTATTTGAATAAAATTTTGAGGATAGGTGTATTTTGTTAGCCGCTACATAGTTTTGTAATTAAAATTACTAAAAAAAATTTTTTTAGGGGTGCACTCCATACATAAAACTAAAAGTCAATTTTTTTTTTTCATTGTGACCCCCCATGTGGCACATCAATCGATAGGCCTTTCAAAATAAATATAAGGTTTCTTAGCATTTTTTTTGATTAAGTGAATAGAGCCGGAGATAATCGCCCCGAAAGTCACTAAAATTCTGTCCCCCCCCCTCTAATTTTTGAACGGTGTATTTTAAAAATATGGAAAAATTCATGGACATAGGGCTTATTAATTTCATTCACCGAAAATTGTTTTGAACAAGATCGGTTCAGAGGTTTTCGAGATATTGCTGAAAACTGCCTTCCTCAAAGAAAAGGACGTAAGTGCCGTAAAATTTCTGTGACGATACGACCTTTTTAATAGGCACGGAACCCTTCGTTTTGCGTGGTCCGACACGCACTTGGCCGGTTTTTCTCTCTCCTTTTTATTGTGTACTTTTTTGTGTTACATGTTGCAAAGTGTCAAATAAATGATTTATCTATCTATTTACGACGGTTTGGACGTCCGGTTAGCCTAGTAGACGCTGCCTACGAAGACGTCCTGGGTTCGAATCCCGGTAAGGGCAAATATTTGTGTAATGAGATGAGCATGAATATTTGTTTCTGAGTCTTGGATGTTTTCTATGTATTTAAGTATTTATATCTATCATATATCAAGATACAGGCTGTACCTAGTTTGGGGCTGACGGATATTATTCTTTGTTTGTTAAAAATTGCATGTTAACAGAACCTAAGTTTAATTCACTCGGATGTAACGCTGTTATGGTAAATAAATAATTTGTATAATTTTTAATTTGTATAAATACCTATAACACAAGCCTTATTGAGCTTACTATAGGCCTAGTTCGATTTGTGTAAGAATGTCCCATAATATTTATTTATTTATTATTATTTATGTATATTATTTATAGGCAGACATTAACTAGAGTAGCTACTGACTTGAAGTCTGTTGAAATTTTGTCTTTAAAGTAAATTATTTGATGTCAATTCACAAATTTGTCTTCATAATCGAATGTAATCACACGTCGCGATATGAATCTACCTGTCAAATCAAATCAAAATCTACATACTTCAACATAATTCTATTAGAACTCCCTCTACAATAAATTATGAATCAAAATGGCTATTTTAATTATATCTATTAAATATATCGTCGTCTAGTACCCATAACACAAGCCTTATTGAGCTTACTATGGGACTAGGTCGATTTGTGTAAGAATGTCCCCTAATATTTATTTATTATTTATTTATCTATCTACCTAAGTACCTATATATAGCTGCATTATTAACACGCGTGCCATATTTTATCCCTAAAACTCGGATATTAGTAAAAAAGTGAGATTTATATCTCAGCGGTGTGGCGTTACCCTTGAGATTAATATAATATGGGCGACTTTTTATAAAACTGTCATTCCAATTGGAATCTTCTACCTTAGACGGTATAGTTGCTATTTGAATAGACTAATGTGACGCAATTCGGCCAAATCAAATAATCTCAAGTTGGACGATCAATGCGAGGGTGCACAATCGAGGGGAAGTAATAGATTTTGCAGAACGAAATAGTGAGGGTAGAAATGTTAATTGGGAAAAAATACTTGAAATGTCACGTGTGGTTGGTATTGTGGTTGGGGAAGGGAATAAGGCGTGTCGTTCGTACGGGCGACGTGTCGGCGACACACAAAAAATGTTTCTGACAAAAAAATATTTTTGGCACAAATCATTTGTTGCTGACCACGTATTTTGCAGTCATTGTCAACTACACGTGAAGAGGGTTCCAATGCATCTTAAGCAGTTTAGGAGTTGCAATGGCCCCCCTCTGTCTCCATCATCAGATCTAGGTAGTGTCATAATATGGTATTTGAATTGCATAATTGTACAAAATTTCAACTCGTTTGGACTTCGGGTAGTTCGTAAAATTTAACCTGCAGGATTTAACCTACACATTCTAATGAACGAACTAACAATGTGAGTTAATAATAGCATCAATAATAAACTCACTGCAATGAATGAAGGAGACTGCTTTTTGTATTTAAGTATTGTTTGAATACATCATAATAGTTTTTATGTCACCCTAGGCCGTAAGTGGAATTTTCTGCCCGCTACGCGAGGAGAAAATCTCACTTCCTGGCCAAGGCAAAGACAAACCAAGGGCGGCAATTCGTAAAGCCCCAGATCGCATATTTATCTTCGGCTTCGGCTTCGGTTCGGGCCACAAACACCTGGGCTGTTATTCGCTACGCGCAAATGCGGCTCACCCCGCCGCTCACCCGTTACGAAACTAGATCTCTACCTACGCTTAGATACAACGCATCGCGGTGTCAATATATATTTGTGGGTGAGCGTTGAGGTGAGCTTAAACAAGTTACAGAATAGGGGGGCTGCGATCTGTACTATTACGTTGCTGGATTCGTCAATCTATGCGTACAAAGTTAAAACGGCCGTTTTTCTTTTGAGTTCATAGATCAACAAATCCAGGAACACAAAAACTAGTTTGATGTATTCACGAGATACTTAAATACAAAATACAGTTTTTGAAATATCTATCGTTAAATTTAAATAACCACAATCATTTACCCATTGCGCTAGTGAGCACTTTAATGGGCTCAGATGGCGTCCTAGCGAATGCCCGAAAGGAATGGATTATAAACCTACTTATACACGATGATTTTTAATTCGTGACCAGGAACCAATTTTCCTAATTCAAGATTTGAGGCCAAATACTATTAACTCGTAGTTAACTAAAACAAACGTTGTTTTTATTATGAACTAAATGGAATTAGGAATTACTCACACTATAATTTAAAATCATTGTCACCCTAACGGTAGCTTAAATATACGAAACTAAAATCTCCTTGAATTTTTAAACTAAGAGTAAACAAGTAACTGTCGATTGTCACATGCATGAAGTAGATGTTATAGTACATTGTTTAACGAGGGGCGTAAGTGCAATATTCTTACGCCCGTGTTATATATAACTTATATAAAATGTTTTTCATCACATTTGCCAGCCGCACCAATCAAAAATTAACAACTTCACTTCCAGATCAGTGCTAGTGGAGCGCGCAGCTTCAATATTTCAACCAATCACAGAGCAGTATGCTTGCGGGGCTTGGCCAACTAGATATTTTTTCAACCAATTACAGACCAACCAGATTTGCTTAAGCCAATCAGAGGGTTCTATATTTTAAAACTAAACTTAACAGCCCGTGGGAGGTAAAACGGCTATAGCTGCTCTGTACGCTCGCAAGTAATAACGCCATTGACGAGCAAGTGTGATGAAAAAGTTTATTGACGTAAGACCTAACATCAAGAAATGTAGGGTGACCAAATATTTAGTGGATATTAGTGTGTTAACATTATCATTAAATTTAATTAACTAAACAGTGATGTATTTGCATGAGTCATCATCCATTGAAATCAGTTTTGGCTGGTTATCAATATTTTTCGACTCCTGATCACGGATTAAAAATCACCGGGTATACTGCACAATTTAGTCAATGGATGTAAATTAACCTGATTTGTGTCTACGGCAGAATGCTAAACTATAATAAAAACCGCGAGTGCGTGAGTGCGAGTTCAACTCGCGTTATGAGGGTTCCGTAAAATATTAAGAATTTTCCCGTTACTTTGAATAATCAAACTTCTTATAGGTTTTCCTGTAATCTTTAGGCTAGGAACTATTTTCCATATTTTTTTCAGAATTTTAAGCCCAGTAGTTTCGGAGATAAATGGGGAAATGGTAAAAATTCGTCTTTTTAGGGTTCCGTAGCCAAAATGGCAAAAACGGAACCCTTATAGTTTCGTCATGTCCGTCTGTCCGTCTGTCCGTCTGTCCGTCTGTCCGTCTGTCCGTATGTCACAGGCATTTTACTCGAAAACTATAAGGTGTATTTGAATAAAATTTTGAGGATAGGTGTATTTTGCTAGCCGCTACATAGTTTTGTAATTAAAATGACAAAAAAAATTTTTTTTAGGGGTGCACTCCATACATAAAACTAAAATGCAAAAAAGTTTTTTTCATATTGACCCCCCGTGTGGCACATCAATCGATAGGCCTTTCAAAATAAATATAAGGTTTCTTAGCATTTTTTTTGATTAAGTGAATAGGGTCGGAGATAATCGCCCCGAAAGTCACTAAAATTCTGTCCCCCCCCCTCTAATTTTTGAACGGTGTACTTTAAAAATATGGAAAAATTCATGGACATAGGGCTTATTAATTTCATTCACCGAAAATTGTTTTGAACAAGATCGGTTCAGAGGTTTTCGAGATATTGCTGAAAAACTGCCTTCTTAAAAGAAAAGGACGTAAGTGCCGTAAAATTTCTGTGACGATACGACCTTTTTAATAGGCACGGAACCCTTTGTTTTGCGTGGTCCGACACGCACTTGGCCGGTTTTTCCTAAATAACTTCAAATCTTTTTATGCTAAAATTAAAAAAAAAAACAAATATCTGAGATGCTTACAACAACTTCTTTCATTTGGTATATCACACAATACAGTTTGCGAAACTTTTTTTTTTAATTTTCCAGTTTACCCCCCAAAAGTGGCCCCCTTGTTCAGAATTCATTAATTTACTTTACGCGTCACCAATTGCGCGCTTTGAGTCACCAATTTACATATGTTTACCAAATTTCAACTCAATCGGTCCAGTAGTTTCGGAGCAAATCGGCTGACGGACAGACAGACGCACGGGTGATCCTATAAGGGTTCCATTTTTTCCTTTTGAGATACGGAACCCTAAAAATAGGTACATTCGTGTCAATTTCCCGGTAAGTTGTTAATGTGATTGACTTATGTTTTATTTAGTTTTGTAATTCAGCAATGTTGTGCGAATAACATCTATTTGGTAAACGGAAATGCTTAACCTTTCAACACGCATAATTTCGTTGCCTATTCGATTCAAAATAACCATGTTGCAAGCCGTCGTTCCAAGTAATATTATTATGACGTCATATCCCCTCCATGCTTCGTCAATTACCTACGCATACAAACTATAATCAATAGCTGGGGGAATGAGAAGCACTATTTGCAAGCTGCCAAACGTATTATCGGCTGGTATCACTTATAGGGGAGATTGATGTATAAATTGATAGATGAGTTGCCGTTACGGCGATTAGTTTTAAATATGTATTTATGATACAAGTGTGGACAAGTCTAATTTCGCAAAACATTTATTGGAGGAAAACCATGCGTTGTCTGACAATCATTCTTTCAACATCTTGCATGTTTGCGGAAAAGGACTGCGTTTAAGTGTTCTAGAACAATTAGAAATAATTAGGTACAACAATAGAGGCGTGATTATTAACGAACAGTTGAATGTTGCGTCATCACCGCTGTTACGTATTCTTCCGTCTCATTCGCTCATGCATGGTAGTATGGGGGGTCAGACTATAAATAGGGCTGACGGTTCTAGACGGCTCATTTGCTCAGTGGACGTGGCGCAAGCAACATCTCCTGCCAGCATCTCCTGATGATGCCTCGTAGAGAGGCGAAACACGTGTCGAGGT
This sequence comes from Epinotia nisella, assembly GCA_932294315.1. Lineage (NCBI taxonomy): Eukaryota > Metazoa > Arthropoda > Insecta > Lepidoptera > Tortricidae > Epinotia > Epinotia nisella. The sequence goes on along the minus strand of OW028698.1, from coordinate 7,649,545 downwards.
TTTTTCATTATTGGTGGTGGTTTGCTGTAATTATTTGCATGTTTATACGCAAATAGTTGCATTTGATCTCCGCTGATCGACCTGCACGTTTTTTAGCGGAATAGCAAAGGAATATTGTTCTCGTAATATATCATGAATTTCCGCAAAGTAACGCCTGATTCAATAAATTATTTGAAAGTAGAATTCCCAACGAGTTGGGAATTACCTATCCGCACGTGTATTGTACAACAGGCCCCGTAGCATGGTTGGCCTTGTCACGCGATAGGTGATAGGATAGAGCGTGCGTCACTGGCTGACGCCGTTCGATAGAACGAGACGACGCTCTTATCTTGTCACTTGTCGCGTGATAAGGCCAACCATGCTACGGCTCCAGCATTTTACAATGCATCATGCAAGGAAATAAAAAAAATACATAAAAGGTGAAATTTTAATTGTCTTGAAATCTCATTCCCGCACGGTCCCGTCCCGCACTGCCCCACCGTGCGGGCATAGAGGAGTCCCCGAGTTCATGTTGAACCATATAAAGGCGCACTTTCACAGCAAGCGCATTGTAATAGTTATTATTTACGATACAAGTGCAGAAAATAGGAAATTCGCAACGAGTGATGTTAAATTAAAACACGACCGAAGGGAGTGAAACTGAAGAACTGTTGTTCTTAGGCACATACCTAGAGATAGTAATATATTAGTAATATAGCACTATGAAACTGTCTAAATACTGTAGTAGTGTAACTAAGTATAATTAATACTTATTTAAATAGATGTATACACTTACCCTCACGCGCGCACTCTCACACTCTCACACACAAACACACGCACACACACACAAACACCCATACAAAATTATCTTGCATCATGTAAAGAAAAGTATGCAATAAACTTAGATTAAGTTAGTATAATCCTATAAATTTTTATTTTCTAAATTGTGGATCATTACAAAGTACTATGTTTGGAAAAGCAGGACTTCTCACCTCAGGAGCCGTAGCATGGTTGGCCTTATCACGCGACAAGTGACAAGATAAGAGCATCGTCTCGTTCTATCGAACGGTGTCAGCCAGTGACGCACGCTCTATCCTATCACCTATCGCGTGACAAGGCCAACCATGCTACGGGGCCAGGTATGTACTAGAGTGGAAAGTCAGGCAACTGGGTGCTGTTAATGTTTTGGTCAAAGTAAACCAATTTACTTAAAATAAAATATAGTCAAGGCGGCAACAGTGGCCATGGCGGCAACAGTGGCACACTTGCCATTGTTTCAAAAGTAAACCACGCACGCGGATCAGTAACGAGGCTATCCTTTTTCACCTCATGGCAAAAAAGTCGTCCGTTCTTGCCTCGGCGAACATATTAAAAAAAAAAAATATTGTACATATTTAATAATCGGTTGTAAGACTTTACTAGTCCGAAAAGCAGCCCAATAGCAAGTACACCCTAGTGTAGGTTTTTGTAATTAATTAATTCAAAGTACCATGTATACTTTACTGTATAGAACCAATAAAAGTCAAAGTCAAAGTGATTTATTCTTCAATTTAGGCATATTACATGCACCTATGAATGTCGATAAACTACCACCGGTTCGGAAAGAAAACCTCTGCCTCAAGAAGAACCGGCGTAAAAAAACTCGGCGAGGTGTCATTTTTAGGGTTCCGTAGCCAAAATGGCAAAAACGGAACCCTTATAGTTTCGTCATGTCCGTCTGTCCGTCTGTCCGTATATCACAGGCATTTTACTCGAAAACTATAAGGTTTATTTGAATAAAATTTTGAGGATAGGTGTATTTTGTTAGCCGCTACATAGTTTTGTAATTAAAATTACTAAAATTTTTTTTTAGGGGTGCCTCCATAAACACAACTAAAAGTAAAAAAAAAAAATTCATTGTAAGCCCATGTGTGGCACATCAATCGATAGGCCTTTCAAAATTAATATAAGGTTTCTCAGCATTTTTTTTTGAATAAGTGAATAGAGTCAGAGATAATCGTCCCGAAAGTCATTAAAATTCTGTCCCCCCCCCTCTAATTTTTGAACCGTGCATTGTAAAAATATAAAAAAAAAACATGGACGTAGGGTTTATTAAATTCTTTCAGCGAAAATTGTTTAGAACAAGATCGGCTCAAAGGTTTTCGAGATATTGCTGAAAAACTGGATTCCTTAAAGAAAAGGCCGTAAGCGCCGTAAGATTTCTGTGATACGACCTTTTTAATAGGCACGGAACCCTTCGTTTTGCGTGGTCCGACACGCACTTGGCCGGTTTTTTCTATAACATCATTGTATAGAACCGTTAAAAGAATAAGCCATTATAGCTACAGTATTTCTCGCCATCAAACGTCACAGTTTTGCGAGTTTATATAAAAGCTATAAAATGTAATTTCTTTTTGAATAAATAAATAAAATAAAAAAACCTGCTTACTGTTAAACTAACTACAACAAACAAAAAACTATCTAGAAAATCCATATACATTTTTAAAGTGTTTTTCCTCCCCTTTATTGAATGTGCAAGAATGCCAAGCATCCCCGAAGAATACCTCACCACCCCTCACCCTAAATAAATAAATAAATGATGACGGCGCCCTAATATCTTGTTTCTGAATGATTGATTTGGTCAAGCCCTCGGATTATACAAATTCATACCCTGAATAGAAAAACCGGGGTAGCACAAGTCGCGTACTTACACTGATGGGTTCTGTATAGTCAGAACTTGCTCCGTCTAAGGGATCGTCCTAATACAACGCGTCTACGCGATTATCGCAAGTTCGCGCGAATTGGGAATGGATGAAAATTTTAGAAATGCCTGATTATTTTTTTGGTGATAGGAATAACCTTCCTTAGCACCAGAAGCAAAGTTTCAGATTTTTCAGCTGCGTCAATTTTTTTTGAAAAATATAAACAGTTTCCTCACTTACGTTTTGGGTCAGTTACGGCACCTTCCTCGATCGGTCTCATATTACAAAAAAAATATATTAAATATGTGTCGTAAACTGACACTGGCAATGATATTGACACTTGCAGCAGCTATATTGGTCATTACCAGTGACAGTTTACCACAGATATTTAATATAGTTTTTTTGTAATATAAGACAGATCAAGGAAAGTGTCTATTTACCGTTATTGACCCAAAACGTAAATGAGGAAACTGTTTATATTTTTCAAAAATAATTGTCGCAGCTGAAAAATCCGAATCTTTTTTCTGGTGCTAAGGAAGGTTATTCCTATCACCAAAAAAATAATCAGGCATTTCTAAAATTTTCATCCATTCCCCATTCTACCGCGCGATCAAACATATTGAACTCAAATGTGTCCTAATAGGGTCAAGGCAGCAACAGTGGCTATGGCGGCAACAGTAGCGCACTGGTCATTGTTTCAAAACTATTATAGATAGCTTCCTATTTCTTTCACTCTTCGGAAGGTCACGCGATAGTTACTGTATTATATTAATATTGGTATCTGAACGTCACATTACAATGTTATGGACGTTTCCGAACGCTACCTGTGCGACGAGGTATATAAGGAAAGGCAAGATGGCGGTGCTCTCTGCTATCGGCATTAAGACATGAAGAGTGGGTCAAGGGAATTGTAAAGCTAACCTAAAATAAAATTAGAAAATAAATGTGTGTATCCCTCACTCACGAGTTTAATTACAACGACCAACATTACATGGCGCAGCCGAAGAAGAACCAAGTTCGTAACAAGTAAGAAAACGAAATTATCAACAATAAAGCTCGATCATGGCGGGTGTGGAGTACCGCATGCCGGCGCCGTTAAGCATGGAAGGCATGGAAGACCTGTACCCAGCGTGGCTCAGATTCAAGCAATCGTTCGCGATTTTTATATCGGCGGCCGGATTGAGCAAGATTTCAGAAGCCAGAAAAGCTTCCATTCTCCTCAATTCTATTGGACAGCCGGCACAGGAGCTGTACTTTAACACGCTTAAGCTAAACTGCGACAAAGAAGATGATGAACCAAAACTCGCCGAGGTAATCACGGCCTTCGAAGAATACTTCAAACCCAAAAGTAATGAGGTAATAAGCACTTGGCAGTTCAACAAAAGAATTCAAGAAGACGACGAGGGTTTTGACATGTACTACACAGAATTAATAAAAATTGCCAAGAATTGCAATTTCCTAGATCGAGAACGAATGCTCCGGGACAGAATAGTTGTAGGAATCAGGGACCAGCGAGTGCAGCAGAGGCTCCTAGAGATTAGGGACCTGACCTTGGAGCGCGCGGTAGAAATTTGCAGATCAGCGGAGCTGTCACGAGAACATGCAAGATTGCTGACCAAATCACCGGTGCCAGTTGTGGATGCCATCAACAGGAAGGTGCCGCTGCAGCCTAAGAAGCCATCGCCTAAAGCTAAGTATTACAATAGCAACAACTTTTCTCTGTCACCTCGCAGAACATATTTATGTAAAAAATGTAACACTGAACATGGGCAACGACAATGCCCCGCCTATGGCAAACAATGTGAGCATTGTAAATTATTTAATCACTATAAAGTGGGTTGCAAATTTATTAACCAAGTAGAATGCATTGATAATAGCGAGGAGACAGAAGGAATATGACTAGTAAAAGTATGTCATTCAATAAATGAGTGCACCCGGGAATGGACAGAGTCACTACTAGTGAATAACAATAGTAAAATAAATTTTAAGTGTGACACTGGTGCACAAGTGAATGTCTTGTCCTTAAAGGAGCTTAAAAGAGTTGTTGATGATGATAAAAATCTTAAACTGTCTGAGACAACAATAGTTTTAGAAGTATTTGGGGGTGCACGCATTATTCCTGAAGGGAAAATTAACCTGAAACTCTCTCATAATGATGATTGTTACAATACAGAGTTCATAATAATACAACAGAATGTAAAAGCTATTCTGGGCTTAAGCTCATTACTGGAACTAAAACTTTTGAATACAGTTAATGACATCAAGTGTAATAAGACTAATAATAACAATAAAAATGCCATTATTAATAAATACCATGAACTTTTTCAGGGTGTGGGCAGGTTTGAAAAGCCATTGGAGCTGCACACTCAACCAGGGGTCGAGCCAGTGGTGAGGCCGCCGCGCAGAGTACCTAACGCGCTCAAGGCACGGTTGGCTGAGAAGTTGAAGTCGTTGGAGGAACGCCAAATAATCACCAGGGTCGATCATCCAAAAAGTTTTGTGAGTAATCTTGTGATAATAGAGAAAAAAGATAAGTCTTTAAGAATTTGTCTTGATCCAAAGGATCTTAATAATGTATTAGTAAGAGAATATTACATAATACCAACGCTTGAGGAAATTATTCCGAAGTTGTCTAATAAAAATTTTTTTTCTGTACTTGATCTATCAGAAGGCTTTTACAATATAGTCCTAGATGAAAAATCCAGTGATCTATGTACATTCAATAGTCCTATGGGCTGCTACAAATTTAATAGGCTCCCATTCGGAGTCTCGGTAGCCTCAGAGATCTTTCAAAAATATAATGAAAGAGCCTTCGGGGACATCCCCGGCGTGATAATATATTGTGATGACTTACTCATATGTGCTGACACCGAAGTAGAGCATGATGCAATTTTAGCAAAAGTTCTCGAACGGGCAAAGCAACATAATGTTCGCTTTAACAAGAATAAATTCCAATATAAACTCGATGAAGTAAAATACTTTGGACATATTTTTTCCAGTAAGGGAATGAAAATTGATCCCGAAAGAGTGATTGCCATTAATAATATTAAAAGCCCCAGCAATAAAAAAGAATTACAAATATTCTTAGGCATGGTAAACTACTTGCGTAAATTTATTCCAAACCTAGCTAAAATCGCATCACCTCTACAATTACTCTTAAAGAAAAATGTTGGGTGGCTATGGACCACTGTACATGAAGATTCCTTTAATAACATAAAAAAGGTCATAACTAAGGCACCTGTGCTGCAAAATTTCAATGTAAAAGAACCGGTAGTCATTCAATGTGATGCAAGTAAGGATGGTCTTGGTTGCTGCTTACTACAGAATGGTAAACCAGTAAGCTTTGCCTCTCGGAGCTTAACTCCATCGGAACAAAATTTTTCTCAAATTGAGAAAGAATTGCTCAGCGTTGTCTGGGCTACCAAAAAATTCCACTATTATATCTATGGCCAAGAATGTACCATATTGAATGACCATAAGCCACTTGAAACATTGCTTAAAAAACACATACATGAGGTACCATCTCCTAGACTACAAAGATTAAAACTAAAACTACTAAAGTATGACATTAATTTTAAATATCTTAAAGGAAAATTCATGTATATTGCAGATTTATTATCCCGAGCATATATAAAGTGTACCGATGTAGATGAGTCATATATGTACGATGTAATACATTGCGTTGGCCTTGCAAACTATATCCAATGTACTGATGAACAAAAACAAATAATTATATCAGAAACATGTAAAGATGATGAGTTGTCCCAGCTATTAGATTACACTAAAAAAGGTTGGCCAGAAAATTCAAAACAAGTAGTTGATAATGTGCAGTATTACTATAAATTTAGAGCAGATATTACAATTGACGACAACCTACTGTTTTTGAATCACAGGCTTATTATACCTAAAGCACTAAGATTAGACATAATTAAAAAGTTACATGAAGGGCATCTAGGTATGACCAAAATGAAGCAAAACGCCAGAGAAATGTATTATTGGCCAAAGATAGATGACCATATAGAAAAATTTGTAAGGCAATGTATTATATGTCAAACTTATCAAAATAACAATACTAAGGAACCATTATTACCACATAACATTCCGGACTTACCTTTCTCAAAACTGGGCATAGATATTATGGATTTCAAAAGTAAAAGTTATCTTGTTACATATGATTATTTCTCTAAATGGCTCGATTTTAAATTAATAAATAATAAAAGTTCCAAAAGTATAATTAACACTCTTATAGACATTTTCTGCATATTTGGCATACCCAAAGAAATTGTATCAGATCACATACCATTTGACTCGAGAGAATGTAAGGAATTTGCTACCAATTGGGATTTTAAATTTACATATAGTAGCCCTCGATATGCTCAGTCAAATGGTATGGCTGAGCGGGCTGTACAAATAGCAAAAAAGATCCTGATTAAATGTAAGGAAGACAAATCAGATTTTAGATTGGCTTTATTGCAATATAGATCTTCACCAGTGTGTGGGACTAACTTCTCTCCTGCTGAATTATTAATGAATAGAAAACTAAAAACCAAGTTACCTGTAACATATAGCTATTTGAAGCCCAAACTGAATAATAATGTTGAGACACAATTTAATAAGACTGTAACTAGAAATATTAAGAATTACAATAGGAACACTAAATATAAACAAGACTTTGTGATTGGCCAACATATATGGTTTAAGAAAGATGTAAATGTGAATAAATGGCTACAGGGTAAAATTGTTAAAAATAATGGTCTAAGATCTTATGATGTATTAGATAATAATAATGTTAGGTATACTAGAACCTCTTATCATATTCGACCCTGATGGTGATTTGGTGATCCTTCAATGATCTCTGCTGCTGGATGAGTGTGTAGTTTTAAGGTCCCATGATATGTTGTTCTGTCATAACATTTTATCCCTACTTAAAGATAAATTTAATATTCAACATGGTAATGTAGCTCTATTTCGTTTTGTTTGAAGGATGTAAAGTCCTTGTTGTATTCCTATTTAGGTTGCTAACTTGTTTTTTTTTTAAATTTTTTTTGTTTTAATAAGGGATAGATGTATTATATTAATATTGGTATCTGAACGTCACATTACAATGTTATGGACGTTTCCGAACGCTACCTGTGCGACGAGGTATATAAGGAAAGGCAAGATGGCGGTGCTCTCTGCTATCGGCATTAAGACATGAAGAGTGTGTCAAGGGAATTGTAAAGCTAACCTAAAATAAAATTAGAAAATAAATGTGTGTATCCCTCACTCACGAGTTTAATTACAACGACCAACATTACAGTTACAGGTTTCAACCACAGATAGGAAGCTATCTATAACACTTTTGAAACAATGACCAGGGCGCCACTGTTGCCGCCATAGCCACTGTTGCCGCCATAGCCACTGTTGCCGCCATAGCCACTGTTGCCGCCATAGCCACTGTTGCCGCCATAGCCACTGTTGCCGCCATAGCCACTGGTGCCGCCATAGCCACTGTTGCCGCCATAGCCACTGTTGCCGCCTTGACCCTACTCCTAATTGACATTTGCGCAATCAATTAGGACACCTATTCGAGTCCAATATGTTGGTTCGCGCGTTCGCGCGAGTAAAATTCGCGCGAACTTGCGATAATAAAGGACGATCCCTAAGACTATTGGCTCTGTGACCTGTGCATTAGCCTGAGTTTAAAGTGACTCGAGTTTACTTTACTCGCTAACGAGTGCGTAAAAGATTTGTACGAAAACTCTATACTTTCGTCATTTTCCTAAATTACTTAAAATCTGTTTTTGCTAAAATAATAAGAAAAAAAATCTGAGATTTACTTGATTACAACAACCCCTTTCATTTGATATGTCACACAATACAGTTTGCGAAACTTTTTTTTTAAATCTTTCAGTTTACCCCCCAAAAGTGGCCCCCTTGTTCAGAATTCATTAATTTACGTTACGCGTCCATCTTAGGGGTCACCAATTTACATATGTTTACCAAATTTCAACTTAATCGGTCCAGTAGTTTCGGAGCAAATCGGCTGTGACAGACGGAAAGACAGACGCACGAGTGATGTTCCGTTTTTTTTCCTTTTAGACATAGACATAGACATAGACATAGACATAGAAAATCTTTATTTAACATCACATGTTAGACATATAGTATACAAATTAGACTTAAGATAAGACTTAAATTAAAACCTATACAGTACCGTAAATACGAGGCATAGCAATGTGTGATGTTAAAAAGGGGCTAGACTCAGCATAATGTTGCAGTGAGTAGGTATAGGTATACCTACACCGCAACGCTGGTTTACCGTTGTTGGTGCTGGTTAAACGCTGGTTTTGAGGTACGGAACCCTAAAAACACCCAAACCTAATTTAACCTTACCTTTTAGAAGTCGGTTTTATTTAAAGACAATCTTGACACCCCATCAGAATAGTCAGCGCAAACTCAATGAGTTTGCGCTGAATTTCCTCGCCTCCCGCTTCCCCGCGTACCCCCCATCATTGGCCCAAACAGCCCCGAGCTTGCAGACTGTGTGTAGTTAGACTGTGATACAAGCATACGTAAATAGTGTTGTAGGTACATGAAAAATGTCAAAATCATAGAATTTTAACCATCGAGCCCGGGCAAAACTTCCCAAAAAGTGTGTTATACGCCTCCGTCTGCAGACAGCCACTACCTAGTAATAAGAACATCTATATATATTCTATTGTTTGTACATTCGCAATGACAAGTAGATTAACATGCCGCAAGTAGCTTGTTATGTCAGAATTAACCATTGTATTGTACCAATTGAACCAGAAACCCGGTTCAATTCTCTTAGCCCTCCGGCGCTTGAGCGACAGATGTTTGAGTTTAACAACTGTTGAGAAAATATTGTGCTCCAGGATTATCGGTGTACAATGGCCCCGTTGACATTGGTTATTGTGGAATATACTTATATGCTACTATTGCTACTAGAATGTGGCGGGTTGCACTATACACAATAATTGGGTACTTTCCTGGGTAAAAAATATATTCTATTCAGTCCGTCCTTAGAGCATACATAACCGGAGTAGCCTTTCAGTAACTTACCCCTCTGTAAAAAACCTTGCACAATGTGCAAAAAATCATACAGAGACAATTTCACGATCGATCACAAAATCGCCGAAAGAGAACACTGATCATAAAAATGCCCTCATGTTGCTGTAAGCACTTGATTTTATAAACGTTCAACCACTTCAAGCTTTTAATATATAATTGAGTTTCAATATCCTATTAAGATGCTCCCCCCGCCCCCGCAAAATTCGGCAGACTTTTTGTACGCAAATACGACATAAGGCTACTCCAGTTATGTATGCTCTAAGAGTCCGTCAGATAGAATCATAGAATATCAAAATATATTGGACACGTATTTTTTATTTGACAATTAAACCAAAAATTATGAAGATATAGCCCGTTAAAGTTCCGCGTGATGCTAAAAAGTGTACCATAATGTGACGTCACACGGATTTTAACGGGCTATATCTTCGTCAGTTTTTGTTTAATTGACAAACAAAAAAATACGTGTCCAATATTTTTTGATAATCTAACTGACGGAGTAAATATTTTTTTTAGGAAAGTAGCCAATTCACAATAGCTCCTGCTAGGGTTTTAATTCTCTTGAAGCGGGGCGTAACTACGTACGAATAACAAGTGGTTGTAAAATTTTACGCGGTGGTTCTGAATGCCCCGAACTGGTTGAGCGGATAGTCAGACTGTACAATTCCGTTGCAATCTCGGATACATCGTCCGCGAAACCGACCACTGCTTGCTCCTCCGGAGAAGCGAACTGTGGACAAATTTTACTGGGCATTTTCCGCAAGTCGACATCCAATGTGCCTATTTTGCGTGAACTGTGGATTGTGGCACATAGTAAATCGCCGCTTATTCGTGCTCGACACTGCCTCAATGTACTTATCGCATCTGCATCTGCCTGGGATGTTTTTGCTAGTAGCTGGGTAAAAGTCTGTCGTGAATGCTTGGTTCTACGAGGCGATGGATAACTGTCGGTCTTCGGTAGTCCACTTTCCCGCACGGTTTCGATAGATATTAAGTATTCAGGTAATTTGCATTATGGTTTTGTAACTGTAATACTGTGTAATAATTGTTTGACAAAATAAATAAAATAAATAAACACGTGGAAAGTTTCAGATCTGTCAAATCTGACACTTGAGGACACATGTGTAAATTATGTGTTTACGGTCACAATGACTTGATTCTGGTTATTTTTAAATAAGTTCTCAACCAATTTTCTAGTGTTATCTCTGGGTTGGATGGTCAGGTTGCAGTCGCTTTCGTCAAACTAGTGCCTACGTCAAATCTTGGGTCTCTATGGGATCGCTTTGGAGGTTGTTAAAAGACTTCATAGACGTTGGGCACATACGAGAACATTGCACAATACATATATACCTGGATCAAACACATTTTGTATTATGACATTATGAGTCAGTGTTCAGTCTTTCCTGTAGACACCATCCAACATTTTATTTTAAGGCCTAGTTAGGGTTCCGGACCAAAAAGGTAAAAACGGAACCCTTATGGTGCGACTCCGTCCGTCTGTCTGTCTGTCACAAAGTCAAATATCTCAGAAACTACTAATCCTATCGATTTGAAATTTGGAATAGTTGTAAATAAAGCTAATCCTCGTGTATGGAAAATGATTTTTTTTATATATACTTTTAATTTGTATAAAAAAGGGCGGATAAGAGGGGGGGCAAAAATTCAAAGTCTAGTTAGTAGGCCAAGTGGGGTATCATATGAAAGGGCTTGAATTGTACATTCTAAAACCGTTTTTCTTTTTTTTTCTACAATGGTAAAATTTTGATTTATAAAGAAAAATGTTGAAAAAAATACCATTCCCCCCCCCTTATCTCCGAAGTTAACCAAGCGAAAAATTTGAAAATAATATATATTATTAATATTAACGTGAATATTACCGGAAAAGTATAACGATACCTCTATCTAGCGTAGTTTTTTTTTATTCTTCAAAAATCATATGTTAATTTTGTTTGTAATTTAATACTTCTGTGTTTAATTTTTTGCCTTCAAATTCGTATGAAAGTGTTCTGAAAGTACCTTCTAGCAAATAAAAAAAGAATTATCGAAATTAATTCACTTGATAAAGAATTATCGCTGAAAAACCAACATACAGTAAGGGAAATGTATTAACGTACCACCGTAGAACCCTATCGCAATAAGGTAACATACCGCTCGAGTTTGAGTGACGGCGGCCTGTCAATTGCGACAGGGTTCTACAGTGGTACGTGAATACATTTCCCTTACTGTACATACCGAGTTCCTTGGTCGCGCAATTTAGTAACAAAATGCACCGATAAATGGCGCTGTAGGTACTCATGTCATGCTCATGACTTTACTGTGCTATGCGTTGTTTAGATTTTTCCAAAATTAATGGTTGGGGCAAGACGGGTGTGTTGTATGATATTTCGTACGGAACCCTCGGTGCGCGAGTCAGACTCGCACTTGACCGGTTTTTTTGATACTCGTACTGAATGCAGGTGTCGGAAGGCGCCTTTGCGACTTAAATATAGCTTGCACGATCGGTGCTCCAATTTATTCGTATCTAACTAAACCGTAAACTAATACTGTGTTTAGGAAAGGCCTAGTTTATGTTCAATATTATCTAGCGATCTTAATCTCACTAAATGTGCAATATATTATGCACAACACGTCGATAGTGCGAGTGTATGTCAATTGAAAAATTGTTAAATACATTTGGAAAGCGCTAACAAACAACTTTAAGAAAATAATACAGATGGGTAAACTTTCTGTTTACGGACACTAATGTCTTGTGCTCTGGGTTATTTTGAAACAATAAGTTGTAGAGTAATCGAATTTAAACTTTCGTGAAACATGTTTAAAATAATACTTACACGGCTAAACTAACACATTGACTTCACTTATATGTTTTGAACTTTTCGGAAGTTCTTCTTCAAATTTTGTACAAAATTCATATAGGTAAGGTAGAAGTACTAGTGCCCGACGCGGTACTAGTACTCGACGAATATAATTTAACTAGCGAATAATAAACTAAGATTGATCACGACATAATTTTTAAGTTACTAAATGTTAGTGACTTCAATATTTCTTATCAAAATTTCAAGACAAATAACTTATTTATAAGTTATGAACATATTTGTTAAAACCAGCTGCCATCAATTGGGACAATGAGTTAAACCTTCAAGTCCCAATAAATGTCAGTCTGTCATTCATGACATTTGTACTGAAATGACATCTATTGGGACTGCCAGCATAACCGCCTGCCATTTACTCGTACATTCGGATTGATTACCTAATTCTTATATTATCAGGATTTTTTATAAGACCACCATATGAAACGAATTCCATATCAGTAACTTGAGTAAATACCTCGTCTCCCAAACCGTATGAAACTGTTTAATACATCTTAAATGAGCATAATATCGTGATTCAAATAAGTATTTTCTGTTGACATGTCGGGCACTAATACTTCTACCTTATATATAACATATTTCCGATTGGTCATATTTTTGGTGTGGACGTCATTCCATATATCCTGGACGTATTTCTTTCGACCTATATCAAGCGTGTCAATTTTACTTTTAGGACGTAAGGGATATGCCGCCAGCATCATGGGGTCTATGCCGCCAGCGTCATGGGGTCTATGCCGCCAGCGTCATGGGGTCTATGCCGCCAGCGTCATGGGGTCTATGCCGCCAGCGTCATGGGGTCTATGCCGCAGGCAGAACTTTTGGACGGACTAATTTTTTTGGTAAATAGTTTAAATTATTTCGTTTGTTAATTAGTATTGCATTTTAATTTAATTTAAGTTCAAGTTCAAGTTATTTATTGCATGTGGTTTACAAGGTCTTAATTTCTAATACATAATTGCATTAAAAGTTTCAAACATGAACCGTGCTAGGGTTCATGTTGGTTTAAGTTGGTTTGTTTTTTTTTTCGACGTCATCATCATCATCATCATATCAGCCGAAAGACGTCCACTACTGGACATAGGCCTCCCCCAAAGAGTGCCACAATGACCGGTCCTGCGCCACCCGCATCCAGCGGACTCCAGCGACCTTTACCAGGTCAACAGTCCACCTACCCACACTGCGCATTCCGGTATTTTTCGACGTAGGTAATTAAATTATATTATTATTTATGATAAGACAATTTATCATGTCGAGGATTTTCAAATTGACATTATTCAGATTCGACCAATAATTTCGAGTTGACGATTTTCGATTTGTGCTTAATGACAGTAAATCGCCGCATTGACAAATACGCAAGTGGCCCGTCATACTATAATGTTATCCATAATTATAGGCAGACGGAGCCACGGGCGCTGCTACAATACATAAGTATTAGGTAAGCTGATTCCCTTCATATTATGCATCTAACGATATACCGTATGATATAAAGGAATGTAAAACACTTAGAATGTTTAAAAATAAAGTGAAGGAGTTTTTCTTAGAAAAAATAAAATCTAAACTGGAAATGTAGTCTAAGTAAAATTATCAAATAAAACTATGTAGATAAAGTAACTAGCTATTAGCTAAGAGCCTACCCATCTATTGTGCTGTAAGGGAGTCCCTCTGCCAACAAACTGTCCTGCAGTTTGGCAGAAGAAAATAATGTAAAGCATGGGTTGTTTAACTGAATAAACTTTTTTTCATTTTTCATTTCATTTCATTTCACTTATTCATACATGATATGTCATACGTAAGAAGATTTAATATTCCCATGTATTCAATTCTCCCCCTGTTCTCCGAATTTCCCTGAAAGAAAACGTCTTAGCGACGTATAATACGACTAAATCGAAAAATACACAATATCTGTGCACCGCGTTGTGAGACGGTACGGTGTGTAGTGTGATAAAAATGTGTTTCGTTTCGTCCCTTTCTCGTTAACACTCATTTTAAAGTGACTGATAAAGGCAACCGAAATATACGTGTTTTGCGGCATAAACGGCCTTATCTTTTTTTTCATCACACCTGCTCGTAAAGGGCTTCATAACGCGCAGGCATACAGAGCTGTATATAATAGCCTTTATTACGTCCATGGGCGTAATAGTTTTTTTCTTAAATTGTATCTGTCACTCTTACGTCAGTTATAAAGCAAGGAGGTTTTAACTCAAACACGATGATTGTAAACGTATTTATAAATGAATTTAAACGTGAAAACACGAATAAAATATGATTAGAGAAAGATTTAAAAACTTAAATGTAGCAATTTAGTGTCCGTGTAAAATATTTTTAACTGTGATTTTAAATCGTGGCTGTATGCAGAAGGGTCTTTGCTCTAAGCGCCTCACGTCAAATTCAACAAAATGGACGACTGACGTTTTGTAGTTTTTATATTACGACTAATCGTATGAATAATTCCTAAGAATAATTTAGTTAAAAATGTATTGGTTTTCTCGCAAATGTGATGAAAAACACTTAGAAGTTTGATTTTTTCACAGCGTCAAGGGACTGTAGACCTGAATCAACCTCCACGCGCTCCCGATATAAAGGGTCTTGACAGAGAGACAGATGGACAACAAAGTGATCCTATAAGGGTTCCGTTTTTTCCTCTTGAGGTACGGAACCTTAAAAAGTGGAACGGGTCGTTCTTCTTTTTTACCGACAATGATCCGAGGTTTTTCTGTTTTTTTGGTTTTTGAACTATCGAAAATTGTGGTTTTGAAGTGCGATTTAAAAAAAAATGCATAGGTTTCTTCATTAGAACTAATTAAAGTTTCCTTTCTGGCCAATATAAATATTTATTTACGGTTGGTTTCTAAAAAAAAACATGTGACAAAGTGGACTCTTTCAGTGGGGACAACATTTTGGTTTACCACTCTGTCACCGCATTCTACGAAAAAAAAAAACATTAAAAAAAATGCTAGTTAGAGAAAGTGAAATATTAAACATCACTAATTAATAAAATAATATGGACGTTCATTCGGACATTATAAAACCGTAAACATCATTACTCAAATGAGATGCCGTAATAAGACGAGGGACAGGCTATTGTCGGTCGAAAAGAAGAACGACCCGAACAATGACAAGAACAACGAATGATATATCACTTTCTGTCACACTTATTGAGATTTGTATGCCATCATCTCGCTCGGCCGTGGTATTATTAGTACCATACCTTGTCCTGAGTATTATAGGTCTTTGTTAAAATGCATCCAGCAGTTTCACTTTTCGTCTGCCGAGGGGAGCAAGTCAGTTGGAATAAAAATCCTTCGACTCTCAATTGGATTACGGCTATTGAATTTTGGAGTGAAATTGGTTTTGCTTGGTTAAAAGGATTTGTAGTTTTAGTCGGAGGGGGCGTGTGTAGTCGTATGGAACAAGTATTTCTTGTTTGTATGTTTGTTTTTACAGATTAATTTTCACTGGGTATTCGTTGGCGCCGCAAAAATCGTTAGGAAAAAGTCTAATCACAATTAAGGCAAAAAAAAAAATACTGAGGCGCCACGCAGCGCCCGTTTGTGTAGGCGCCAAATGGATGCATTTGTTTATTTATTTATTAGGTACACTTTACTGACATCATACATTATGATATACAATGGTTCTTTATGAATAACTTATAGACTAGCATGACATCCAAGGCAAGGCAATTATTATAAGGAAGTAATATTTTGACAATCAAGGGCGTGCGTCGTAAATAGCTGCCACTTGATCGTGGTTGTATATTTTGGTATATTGTGGTCCCCACTTTTCAGTTTTGACATTCATGAACGGACCGTGGCGCGGCGATGGTCCAATTTAACTTTTTGGAGCGGTTGTGAATGGCCAGCTGAAGAGATAAATTTGCATCATATTTTGCAATATCGAGAAACAAATGAGCGTTTTTCAAAAAAAGTGTACATTTTTTGTTGCTTTTTCTTACTCAGAATCGTTGACACTATCGATCCTCATACAAGAATAAAGTGTCCCAGATTTTTTTTGAAAAACGCTCAAATAGAATATTTGCGTGACGTTTCGCTTGCACGGTCACCTCTCTCACTCGGAAGCCGACTGAGTTAAACTATATGGCTACGTACAAATTCATATAGGAGTAACTATAGCCCACATTATGTCTATACACAAATGTACCGCTATAGGCACAAGTACTCGTAACTCCACCCACACATCATGCAAGCACTACACGCGTCCTAAATCACGTAGCTTGCCGCAATGTATGCTAAAATTGAGAAATGTGGTAACACACGGGGGGATAGTATGCACGGAACTGCCGCGCGGTATTCGATCGATAAGGGGTAATCACGTAACGTTTTTAACGCGCTTTAGGACAATTTAACTGACATTTTTCCATATCACAATTTACTTTAAAAACACATTTTTAACCGACTTCAATTCAGTACACCGCCAAGCCAAATGAACATTTGAAATGAAATAAAATGAAATGTAATGAAATTTATGGCCAAAAAAGACGTAACTTAAATACTAAATTGTGCTTGGCAACGGGTTCTCGTCTCAGCATATGCAAAGCTTGAAGCCTTGCGCTGGTTTTCAGTCGAGTCCCTTCGACAGAGGGCTGGTCGTAACACTATGATCCTAGTAATATTTGATTGCCCCACGAATTTTATAATTACATTATGATATTCTTGTTAAATATTTAGATGTATAAAAATACTACAAAAGAAAATACAAATACAAATAAACGTCTTGAGTCTTGTCCATCTATTTCCATATTTCCTTCCCACTTTACCACATGTACTGCTTTCCGAGAGTAAATACGTTGATTATTACAGACGAAAACCATATCACTGTATGTGGGCCGATAATATTTGAGGAGTTCCGTCGATTTGGCACACTTGACATTTAGGACTTAGTTGCTATTTCATCGGAATCATGTCAGAATCAGTAACGGACTTTTACAGTTTTAAGTAGGTACGAGTTCCATAAGTCATCTGTGGTCTTCATCATCAGACCCACTTCACCAAATTTGTGATTTCCGTGTGTAAATACACTAGTTATAATAGAAAATACCGAAATTACTACATGCGTGCCTTCTATATTTGAGGAGTTCCCTCAATTCCTCATGGTACCCATCATTCAACTTAAGGTGTGATAACAATGGGACTTACCTGGAAGCATATAACTTTAAATAAAAAAAAAAAATGTACGAATCGGTTCATAAATTAGATTTTTCAGCTGCATCAATTACTTTTGAAAAATATAAACAGTTTCCTCACTTACGTTTTGGGTCAAGGACGGCCAATAGACACTAAAGCCTTGATCCGTCTCATATTACAAACTGACAGTGGTAATGACAAAATATAGCTACTGTAATGTCAATATCATTGCCAGTGTCAGTTTACCACACATATTTAAGATATTTATTTATAATATGAGACGGATCGAGGAAAGTGCCGTCCTTGACCCAAAACGTAAGTGAGGAAACTGTTTATATTTAAAAAAAAAATTGTTGCAGCTGAAAAACCTGCAACTTTTTTCTGGTGCTAAGGAAGGTTATTTCTATCACCAAAAAAAAATCAGGCACTTCTAAAATTTACATCTATTCCTAATTCTTATAGACTAGTACAAATAATTAGGAGCTTATAACTAGGGTTAGGATTCTGGTGGCAGTTTAGCAAGAGAAATGCAGTGGAGTCGCCATTGTATATTTTTTTATTTGAATAATTGAATAACTGAAAGATAAATCTATATTACAGTACCTGCCAATAATATATCACCTTTGCGTTTTATTATATGAACGTGTGTAGAACACAATTTAGGTTTGTTGATACATCACATATTGTACAAGTTACATATTTAACATACATTTTTGACGACAACTGCAATGCAATACTGTAAATTACAATGATGATTATATAATATAACATTTAAACAAATTTTACTTCTTTGATAAAATGTTTATGTATTCAAGAGCTTGAACAACTTGCAACTGGAATTAAAGTTTTAAAATCTTGCATAATTATCTTCTTCTGATGTTAAACGGTTGTCAAGATTATGAAAAGCATATACTATGGCAATTTGTTCCATATTAGCTGGCATATCAATAAATTTAATTATACATTACTGGTTTATCAATCATTTATTCATTCATTAATTCAATCAAAAAAATATAACAACAACTCTATTGCTCCTTGTTCACCCCAATGCCACCAAAAATCCTAACTCTACTTATAACCTCTATGCGGTATAAAAGATAGAACAAAATTATTTTAGAACGATAAATAACTTCTCTGTAACGTTATAAGACATATTTTGTAGGGCTTCTCGTAGCGTTGATTTTCATTTCATGTAGTAAATAATCACAAAGGGTCTAGAGTTTTAAGAGGGGGTATACACACACTACAGTCAAAGATTGGACTAAATAAAAATTTGACACAGGTAACCCGTACAGGTAGGGACATGAAAACACGTAAGTACATCCTTTACTATCAGTAGGTACTTGGATGAAGCAACTTTTCCTGTCACCAGTTGCCGTGGTTACGTCTCCTGCGTCACTGTTTAAAACTGCGTTTTTATCCAACAAATGTGGACTTTCCTTGTCATTTCAACTCCCCCTTTTTATGGGCCGTCTTCTAAGCCTGTTAGTATACCATGTTGACATTTTTCCAAGAATATCTGTCACAGTATTGTCTCCTGGCTAACGGGACACAATAACAATGAGATATAGTTGATGGACCCACCTACATTTACCTTTGTAACTTAGAGCATACATAACTGGAGTAGCCTCTCAGTAACTTACCCCTCTGTAGAAAACCTTGCACAATGTGAAAAAAATCATACAAAGACAATTTCACAATCGATTAATGGTCGTTCACAAAATCACCTCGCAAGAGAACACTGATCATAAAAATGCCCGCATGTTGCTGTAAGCACTTGATATTATAAACGTTCAACCACTTCAAGCTTTCTATATACAATTGGGTAGTTTCCACATGTTAAAATCGATAACGCAGTGTTGCTAAATTGAGAGTAAAGCATGAAATAAATGTAATTAAGTATAAATAAAGAAATATAATTAAAATTATAAAAAGATATAGACCTTGAAAGTTTAGAATAAATATACATTTTTTTTATTCTCCAAAAGTAAATTTAAAGCTACCAATAGAATCCTTATGCTTTTATAGAAACAAAATTGTATGACAACTATGGTCCTAAACGCAGTATTTCACGACTGAAACACCAATTTACTTGATTTTCAATACAACTACGATTAGTACAAATATCACCCTGTGACGTCACGATTCAATGTTAATCAGTATGAAACGTTTTCGGCTGCCGCCAGCGAGGTCCGTCTTTAACTAAATTTTTTGGGTATTTATGTTTTTTAATTGTAGTTGCTCCCATACAAACATTTGTTCCTCTCCAAAAACTGGTTCGAATGGCATCGTAAAAAAAATTTAGGACACAACCCTCAATTTCAATATCCTATTAAGATGCTCCCCCCCGTACGTACGAAAATACGACATAGGGCTACTCCAGTTATGTATGCTCTATATAATCATATTCATATTTATTCGTTGCAGCAGGTCGATCACGTAACGCATTGTACGTGCGTCAGGTAGATCTAAATGTCACTTTTAGGGTTCCGTACCTCAAAAGGAAAAAACGGAAGGACACTCGTGTGTCTGTCTGCCCGTCTGTCACAGCCGATTTGCTCCGAAACTACTGGACCGATTGAGTTGAAATTTGGTAAACATATGTAAATTGGTGACCCAAAGATGGACGCGTAAAGTAAATCCCGGAGAGCTAAGGAGAGCCAAGTTCAATACAAAAATTATGCTTGGCTGTGGGCTTCTCCGCAAAAAGAATGGAGAGCTAAATGAGTGTCAAGTTATGCAAAATCCAAATATGTATTTATAGGAACAAAATAACATTATGAACAAGTATTAAAGTCTATTTCTTTGCTTTATTGGATACCTATAACAATTGCTGTTATTCAAAAATGTGAGATCTTAAAGTAAGATTTGACTTGACCAGTTTTTATCAGAATTATAATATATATATCATCATAATAATTAAACACACATAGTTTTATGTGTTTACGTTAAAGAGGTTTTGAGTTATAGAAGGGTCAAAAGTGGCACCAAGTGGTTCGTGTAATATTACACTCGGCGCTGGCTAGCTAGTTCCTTTGCTTGAACTTGGCTTGACACGCTGCCGTGTGTCTAGATTAATGAATTCTGAACAAGTTGCTCCCCCCGCCCCCGCAAATTTGGCAGACATATTTGTACGCAAATACGATATAAGGCTACTCCAGTTATGTATGCTTTAGAAGTAAATATTTATATCCGAGGTAGCGCGCGCGTCATAGACTCCCGTCCGTATGTACACAACATTTGTCAATTTATAGTCGTCCGGGGCACCTGTTCCCTCCGCCCCGAATTTATATTAAACTAGTCCTTGTCGCGGTCGTTGTCGCACATTCACCTTTTTGTGGCTTCGGAAGCTGTTACAGGGTTTAAGGTTAAACGCCGCGGGAATTTTCCGTACAAACGTTTTTAGGTACATTACTCAATTACAAAACAGCTTTTTAAGGTTTCTTAAGAGGCTCCCAGCTCCCAATGACCTTCAATCTGTAACTGTCCGTTTTTCATGTTTTTTATGGCTTATCGCATTAACAACAACGAGGTTTACCGAAATAGTATCCCATATTTACTTCAAAATTCACAGTTTTCTATATAAGGTAGAAGTACTAGTGCCCGACATGTCACCAGAAAATACTTATTTGAATCACGATATTATGCTCATTTAAGATGTATTAAACAGTTTCATACGGTTTGGGAGACGAGGTATTTACTCAAGTTACTGATATGGAATTCGTTTCATATGGTGATCTTATAAAAAAATCCTGATAATATAAGAATTAGGTAATCAATCCGAATGTACGAGTAAATGGGAGGCGGTTATGCTGGCAGTCTCAATAGATGTCATTTCAGTACAAATGTCATGAATGACAGACTGACATTTATTGGGACTTGAAGGTTTAACTCATTGTCCCAATTGATGGCAGCTGGTTTTAACAAATATGTTCATAACTTATAAATAAGTTATTTGTCTTGAAATTGTGATAAGAAATATTGAAGTCACTAACATTTAGTAACTTAAAAATGATGTCGTGATCAATCTTAGTTTATTATTCGCTAGTTAAATTATATTCGTCGAGTACTAGTACCGCGTCGGGCACTAGTACTTCTACCTTATGTGGCACCAAACCTTGGAAAATTTAGGCCAAAAAACCAGTTTTTTTGGGTAACTTTTGTGAAAATGAATTAAAAAAAATCTCTGATGGGTTGTTAGAGACGTGAATAAAGAACAGTAACATGTAGATTTCATATACAAAAGTACATAAACAACATATCATGCATGCATGATATGTGCATATTGAAAACATAGCTTTTTTGGACCATATTTGAAGGGTATGCTAAGGTGGTTTGGGCATGTAGAGAGGATATATGAAAGAAGATTAACGAAGAGAGTGTATATAAAAGGAGTGGAAGGACAAGTTGGAAGGGGAAGACCTAGGCGAACTTTCTCCGATCAAATTGGAGAAATGTTACAAAAAGGCCAGGTCAAAAGTACCCTAAACCGACGAGCATGTATGAGAAATGTTATGAAGGTGAGTGAAGCGAAAGTGGTTTGTCAGGATCGTAGCCAATGGAGATCCGTGATCTCTGCCTACCCCTCTGGGCTGTATAAAAATATCACGTATTTGATAATAATACTCATTAAACAGCGCCATAACAATTAAAGCAGTTTTACAATCACAACACCCCCAAAATGAATGAATTTGCATACCACCCCCTACACGTCAATTGACCCTCTAATCTCCGGATTTGTAGGGTGGCCATATTTAAGAGAACAATGCTTATTTATGGAGGATAATCTCTATTTTAATTTTCGCGTGGGAAACTCAGTTATAACTGTTTTTTTTATTAAATTAGGGATGAATATGCTTGGATAAATACTAGTCGGTAGTAAATAAATAAATATAATAAATAATAATAAATATTTGCGGACAATCTTACACAAACTGACCTAGACCCAAACTAAGCAAAGCTTGTACTATGGGTACTAGACGACGATAAACATACTTATATAGATAAATACATAGAAAACATCCATGACTCAGGAACAAATATTCGTGCTCATCACACAAATAAATGCCCTTACCGGGATTCGAACCCAGGACCTCTTGCTTCGTAGGCAGGGTCACTACCAACTAGGCTAAAGCGGTCGTCATATTAGAGGACATTCTTACACAAATCAAACTAGCCCTATAGTAAGCTCCATAAGGCTTGTGTTTTGGTTACCTACTAGATGACGATATATTTAATAGATATAAATAAAATAATTAAATACATCCTATCCTACTAATATTATAAATGCGAAGGTTTGGATGTTTAGATGTTTGTTACTCAATCACGCTTAAACGGCTCAACCGATTTGGATGAAAATTTGCACGAAGATAGTTTATACCGTGGATTAAAATATAGGATGTTTGTATCCCGGGTCCACGCAGACGAAGTCGCGGGCGGGAGCTAGTAGTAAAGATTCAGAAACATTCATGATCATCACACAAATATTTGCCCTTACCGGTATTCGAACCCAAGACGTTCAGCTAGGCTCAGTCGTCAACGGTCGTTCAGTATAATAACTCTGTCTAGTAGTCTGGAAGGGATCGCTCTCTAGCAATAAGACCGTCTGTTGTTTGACTTTACTTGTCTGTATTTACTATGTTCTGTTCTGTACCTACAGTGTTCTTTCGACGTTGAGAAAGATGTGCGAGGTAGCTAAGCGGTGCGAGGCTGTGTAACGAGGAGGTGTAACTCTTTTTAAATAAGCGAGCGGGGTGCACATCTCTGGTGGAAACGCAGCCTCAGCCAGACGCCGCCTCGCAACACATCCCTCGCAACACATTCCTCGCACACATCTTTCCCTTCTTTTGTATGTACAAAAACCTCGCTCCGCTGAGCTGTTTCCACCAGAGCTAGGCTAAGCGAGGATAGGTAAATGCAGTGTTCCTATTGGTTCATGACAAACACATCCCTCGCAACGCATCCTCGCACATCTCTGGTGGAAACGCAGCCAAAAGAGTATTTTGTATTGTATGGTATTGTATTGTACAATATTAATACTATGAAGTGATTCGAATATCCCAAGTAGTAGAGATATCTGCAAGTTTGAGTTTTAGGTTTTAAACGTACACTCATAAAGATCAAATTTGAAAACCACGCTCTCTCTCTACCACGCTCTAATGGACGCATAATTGCTAGTCTATAAAAACCGGACAAGTGCGAGTTCAACTCGCGTGGTGAGGGTTCCGTATATAATCTAAATTTCATAAGTGTTTTTGAATACTCAAACTTCTTATAGGTTTTCCTGTAATCTTTAGGCAAGGAACTATTTTCCATATTTTTTTCACCATTTTAATCCTAGTAGTTTCTGAGATAAGGACGGGAATGGTCAATTTTCGTCTTTTTTCCTAAATTACTTCAAATCTATTTATGCTAAAATTATAAAAAAATATATCTGGCATGCTTACAACAACTCCTTTCATTTGATATGTCACACAATACAGTTTGCATAACTTTTTTTTAAATTTTGCAGTTTATCCCCCAAAAGTGGCCCCCTTGTTCAAAATTCATTAATTTACTTTACGCGTCCATCTTTGGGTCACCAATTTACATATGTGTACCAAATTTCAACTCAATCGGTCCAGTAGTTTCGGAGCAAATCGGCTGTGACAGACGGGCAGACAGACACACGAGTGATCCTATAAGGGTTCCGTTTTTTCCTTATGAGGTATCGGAACCCTAATAAAAACACTAGCGCGTTGCCGATCCATTTATTAACTCCCGACGCAAGAGAGGTGTTATAAGTTGGACGTGTCTGTGTGTCTGTCTGTGGCATCGTATCTCCTAAACGAATGGACCGATTTTAATGCGGTTTTTTTGTCCAAAGCTGACGTGATCGAGATGGTTCTTAGCTACGTTTTAACAAAATCGGTTCAGCCGTTTTTGAGATGAAAAAATCGGGGGTTTAACTTTTCTAAGTTGTAACTATTTATTTATAGTTTTTAAAGTAGGGCACAGCGGAATGTCATCACGCTCTTATTTAGAGCAGAGGACCTTACAGAAGACCACAGCCTAAATGACACAACTTTTTTTTGGCGAATTTTTGATCATCACATAATTTTTTCCCTTAACAGGATTCGATCCCAGGACCGTCAGATTTGTAGGCAGACTAGTTGATTATAATAAACTATTCCCATTCTTGATTAAGGCCACATTTGAATATATTTATGTGTACATAAACGACGTTTGATCATGTTTTGTCAAGCCGTCCCAACAGCGGTATCACTGAACTATTGTTTTAGTCGGGTTAGTACAAACACAGGCACCCTCCTGGAACAAGTCGGTAAAAGGTAGGATAATAAACAGGGGTTGAGTCATTTGTTAGGGGCGGACGTGTTTCCACTGTTGGGGTAAGATAATTAGTAATTATTATTTGAAATTTTACTTTACTATGGGCCTCATAAGAAGGCTCAAAGTCACCCAAAGGGCAATGGAGAGGGCCATGTCAGCACGTCTAGCACAACTTGCTGCTCAGTCGCTTCTCGCGCGACTAAGCGTCCCCTATCTCACTCGCACCGTACAAATTAGAAAAAGGGGGGTAGAGCTTTCTCGACTCGCGTCGCGGTGCGGCGTCAGTTGCGCTAGCCCCGCAGGAGTTTCTCTGCGTGATCGCATCAGAACCAAGGAAACCGATATAGCCCTCCGAATTGCTAAACTTAAGTGGCAGTGGGCGGGGCACATTGCACGTAGAACCGATGGCCGTTGGGGCGGAAAGGTTCTCGAGTGGCGACCACGTACCGGAAGGCGCGGCGTGGGTAGACCCCCCCACAAGGTGGACTGATGACCTGGTAAAGGTCGCGGGAGTCCGCTGGATGCGGGTGGCGCAGGGCCGGTCAATTTGGAACTCTCTGGGGGAGGCCTATGCCCAGCAGTGGACGTCTTTCGGCTGATATGATGATGATGATTTGAAATTTTTAAAACGTTGTTTTTGAAAAAAGAAGCGGGTTGTGTCGGAGATACAACCGTTAATTAAGTTTAAGTGGATACTTCTTTGTCGGCTATAACCCTTGTACTCGTAAAATAATATCTGAATTAATTCACTAAAATCATCATTCAACATTGACTGACGTAGCTCATTTGTCTCGCGATACATTGAAAATGGTGGTCATTTCAGCATTATTTTCATGTCCATAACATTTTGTGATTAACAACTAATGGCAAATAAAGAAGGATTAAAACATGTAACAAACAAT
This sequence comes from Epinotia nisella, assembly GCA_932294315.1. Lineage (NCBI taxonomy): Eukaryota > Metazoa > Arthropoda > Insecta > Lepidoptera > Tortricidae > Epinotia > Epinotia nisella. The sequence continues at coordinate 7,623,572 of OW028698.1, read as the reverse complement.
TATTTGAAATCAGATTAGGCTTCTCTACAAAAAGTTATTCCGGAAGTCATATACATTTTGAACTGTACCCCTATACGAGAACGCGAGCAAAGAAGTATCGACTTCAAAAAAATTGTTCACGTTGTGGCAAATAAGCATACGGTCCGCGTGATGGTAAGCGGTCACCGTAGCCTATGGCCTATGTCACGGTAGTCTGGTTCCAAGTTCGGTTGACCGAACTAAGACAACCATTTAGTCTCAACTCAACTGTGCAGTAGAGGGAGCTGAGTCCTTTTTCACGACTGAAACTAATCTAGACACATCAATATTTCTGTCGCGCTGACGTAGGTGGGAACTCGCGTGAGGGCGATAAGGACAACAGTTTCGACTAAAAATCATAAGTAAAAGAACTTAAGTACAAGAAGTTGTCAGTATTTGATTTTTTTGGGTTTTTCTTACTAAGAATCGTTGATACTATCGATCCTCATACAAGAAAAAAGTTTCCAAAATATTCCATTCCAGACCATCACGTTTTTGTATGCAGTCTTTTTAGGGTTCCGTAGCCAAAATGGCAAAAACGGAACCCTTATAGTTTCGTCATGTCCGTCTGTCCGTCTGTCCGTCTGTCCGTCTGTCCGTCTGTCCGTCTGTCCGTCTGTCCGTATGTCACAGGCATTTTACTCGAAAACTATAAGGTGTATTTGAATAAAATTTTGAGGATAGGTGTATTTTGTTAGCCGCTACATAGTTTTGTAATTAAAATGACAAAAAAAATTGTTTTTAGGGGTGCACTCCATACATAAAACTAAAAGTCAAAAAAAAATTTTTCATTGTGACCCCCCGTGTGGCACATCAATCGATAGGCCTTTCAAAATAAATATAAGGTTTCTTAGCATTTTTTTTGATTAAGTTAATAGGGTCGGAGATAATCGCCCCGAAAGTCACTAAAATTCGGTCCCCCCCCTCTAATTTTTGAACGGTGTATTTTAAAAATATGGAAAAATTCATGGACATAGGGCTTATTAATTTCATTCACCGAAAATTGTTTTGAACAAGATCGGTTCAGAGGTTTTCGAGATATTGCTGAAAAACTGCCTTCCTCAAAGAAAAGGACGTAAGTGCCGTAAAATTTCTGTGACGATACGACCTTTTTAATAGGCACGGAACCCTTCGTTTTGCGTGGTCCAACACGCACTTGGCCGGTTTTTGTTTTATTTATATGCTCACGCACTGGAAGAGAAAACTTACATAGTATCTGGGACAATTTTTTCCTTGTATAAGGATCGATAGTATCAACGATTCTGAGTAAAAAAACCCAAAAAAAAGTTCATGTACACTTTTCGATCTCGACTGTTTCTTCCTCCGAAACTTGACCAATCGTAACAATATTTTGGAAACTAAAATAGATATTCAGGTGTAGGACTGTTCTGATTTTTGCGCTTGTTGTTGACAGATTTGTATAATAGGCTTATTTTTGCGTCCTAATTAAAGGGGCCGTTTTAGGTATTGTTTGCAGTACCTAACAAAGCACTTACAAATTTAAGAATATCGAAAAAGTCAAAACATGCAGATATTGATTAGATTGATCTTATTTGAAAAAAAAAATATCTAGGGTAAAAAAACCTGTGAGAAAACAGGCGAGAACATTGGCACGGAAAAATGGCCCCTCCCCTCAATGTATCATCGTGCGTCAAAATATTGTTTCTATCTGGTCAACTATAATACTTTTAACTCCCAAACGGATAAACCAGTTAAGTAAGAGTATGGTTTTTTTATTCAAAATTCTTGTCTGCCGAGACGGCTTTTATTTAGCTGCTTGTTTACTTGTTGTGCATAATAAATATACACAAAACGCCCCAGTATTTTAAATATTCAATTTATGTAGTGTAGTGTATAGTTGACGAAACCTGTGGTAGATTTACGATTTGTAGATGATTGAGAAAGCATGTTGCAGATTTACAATGTAATATACTTAGTTAACCATTTTGTTTAATTTGATATTTAATATATGTTAAAAAAACGTAAATAAATACATATTTTTGTAGCACAGGAGTTTTATCGTAAGTGTTTACGAGATGTGCTCATTTACATCAATCTTTACTGTACGTCTTTAAACCGTCCCTGCCTACAATGGAAACACACCACTAATTCTCCATGGCACCCCGAAGGCTCGTGGAGCGAGTAATTTGACGTTTGCACTGCACGCACTATACTTCCTCGCCTCGCTCCGGGCAATAAGTCAAATACTACGGGAATTAACATAGCGCGTACACCCTTTTGCTATCTAGAAAAAGATGCGGTATAAATTGATGGAAGAGCTAAGGATATGGTAAAAAGATAAGATGTTTTTGTCAAGATTATTTTTCTACCGTGTCATTGTAATACTAATAACCAAGGACCGGAATCCTTCATAGCAAAAATCAAACTGTCAGACGGAATGAACAAAGTGTTTTATCGACAATTCCACTTATTGATGTTACGGAATATTATCGCATATCGACTTATACGATTATTCTGTAACATTTGACCCCTTTGATAAGCAACCTGCATCTCCATATTAAAATAAATCATGCTCACGTCACACATGCCATTTACGTCGCTTGATTGTCATAAGTAATTTCCGTGCCGTGTTACTAAAATGGATGATAAAAATATTTTCTGTTTTATTCCTTACCATTATGCTTACATACATTGTATATATCCAAAAGCCTAATTTCATTACTTTGACGATGTGTCATTAAGTGACATTTATTTATCGATAGTCGATAATAGTACCTTACATACCTAGGGCTAGGGCGGTGAATTCGTGAATGCCCCAGATCGCAGGCGTTTGTGGCCCGAACCAAAGGCGAGGGCCATAGATACATATGCGATCTGGAGCTTTACGAATTACCGCCCGTGGTTTGTTTAAAGTTTTACTCAAACTCAAAACATTTATTGCACACATAAAATTACAAGTAATAAAATGGACCCGTAAGGGCACAACACAGAAACTTATAACTAGGTTACATCTAGGTTACAGGTACTACCTGGATACTACTAGGTAATTCTACCTTGAATAGATTTCTTACATATACTAATTAATTTGGTACAGTCTGTCTAATGAAAGCTGAACCTGAAACAAGCGGCATGTTCAAAAAATCATGACAGGGTAACACAGGGTCACTCACACAGCCGCAATTTTCTAAGAGAAATTTCAGTTTGACATACGACATGACACCTCAGATAGACACACATAGAGAAAAAGTGATGCCAATCAAATAACTACTAGGTTCAACTTTCATTAGACAGACTCTAGAAATTAGGTACTTCGCTTAAAGTTAATTGAAATTAATAGTCCAACAGAAACTATCTTGCCTTGGCCAGGAAGTGAGATTTTATCCTCACGTAGCGGGCAGAAAATCCCACTTACGCTCTGTGGTGAAAAAACTAAAACAACAAAGATATGCATAAAATGACACAAATGTTACGGTTATTTGAACAATTCGGGGGGGGACCCCAAAGTAGGTACTATCATAGTAATAAGCTTCATTTTGGAATAGGTTGTGCCGTTTAGGCGTGATTGAGAGAGAACTTTCGTCTGTGAAATTGTAGCTTTTGAAAGTTTGTACGGTTTGAGCAATGTCCGGACCGGAACCGCTAATCCGATTTCAATAATTCTTTCACTTGCATCTAGAATGAACTTTTTAGTACAGTTTCTCAAAAAGTGCTACTTTACGTAGCTGTTTAGCGTGCGGAAAGTTGGTTTACGCGCACTAGTGTTTTTCACTTTTCCTTGTACAAATTGTACCATTAATTATTAAATCAATAAAAAATAATATATAAAAGACAGAACTGTATTAACCCTTTTCCAGGCACAGGCGTTGTATCGACCACATACTACCTGTCAAACATGTATCTTAATGTCAATCAATTCATTTTTCAACTGCCGGCCTGGAAAAGGGTTAAACTGTATTTAAACTGTATTACACTTCATCTTTTCCAACTATATTACAATGATGTTACAGAATGAATAATATAAAAGTTTCAAATTCCTTACTTCTTGTTTTTCTTATTTTTTCGCAACTGTATTAAAAAAACGTCGTTTGATACACGTGTATCGAACGTGCCATTCGCCTACGGCTCGTGGCAAGATATCTCGGTGCTCCTGACTTAATGACATACTTTCCGCACTAGCATCGAAATGTACTATTCTCGGTGGTTATAGATATACTATATTTTACCCCGCGGGTTTGTCTTTGTAATACGCGGGAGAAGTCGTGCAAGCTGTTAGTATAATGAAATAATAAACTTACATACATAATTTTTATATTACACTTACGCATATATTTATCTTTCCGACATAATTAGCGAAATAAACATTTCGAGGGTTACAATCGCCTTAAACAGGCCTGGCACGAATGAGGAGTTAATAGTTGTCCTGGGATTTAGTAAAACTAACTGTAAACACAAACACTAAACTAAAGCACGCTAAAGGATTTACAATTATACCCGAGAATGCGTCCCTCGTGCCACAACATAGGGGAGACCCCGCAAATTAAAACAGTGGTAGTAGGTAGGTACTTTTGTTTTAATATAGAAAGGCTGCCTGACTCGACGAACAGCATTTGAGCGTTTTTCAACAAAAGTGTACATAAACTTTTTTTTTCAGAATTCGATTTTTTTGGGTTTTTCTTACTCAGAATCGTTGACACTATCGATCCTCATACAAGAAAAAAAGTGTACAAAATATTCCATTCCAGATCGTCACATTTTTGTCTGCAGTCTTTTTAGGGTTCCGGACCAAAAAGGTAAAAACGGAACCCTTATGGTGCGACTCCGTCCGTCTGTCTGTCTGTCACAAAGTCAAATATCTCAGGAACTACTAATGCTATCGATTTGAAATTTGGAATAGTTGTAAATAAAGCTAATCCTCGTGTATGGAAAATGAAAAATTTTAATATATACTTTTAATTTGTATAAAAAAAAAGATAATTTAGAAAATATCCCGTTACCCGACTGCAAAAAAGCTATCTTTAGAAAAAAAAAACTGAAAAGAAAAAAACAAGTTCATTAGTCGAGAACATTGAATCAGTTTCATGATTAACATTTCGTATGTCAATTTGGACGTTGGAGACAGCAACTTCAACAGTCGGGACCCGTTAAAAGTCTAGGCTGCGGCACTAATGTTGACGACAATAACGGGTCCCGACTGTTGAAGTTGCTGTCTCCAACGTCCAAATTGACATACGAAATGTTAATCATGAAACTGATTCAATGTTCTCGACTAATGAACTTGTTTTTTTCTTTTCAGTTTTTTTTTTCTAAAGATAGCTTTTTTGCAGTCGGGTTTTTTTATTTTCTAAATTATCTTTTTAGGGTTCCGTAGCCAAAATGGCAAAAACGGAACCCTTATAGTTTCGTCATGTCCGTCTGTCCGTCTGTCCGTCTGTCCGTCTGTCCGTCTGTCCGTCTGTCCGTCTGTCCGTATGTCACAGGCATTTTACTCGAAAACTATAAGGTGTATTTGAATAAAATTTTGAGGAAAGGTGTATTTTGTTAGCCGCTACATAGTTTTGTAATTAAAATGACAAAAAAAAAAATTTTACGGGTGCACTCCATACATAAAACTAAAAGTCAAAAAAAAAAATTTCATTGTGACCCCCCGTGTGGCACATCAATCGATAGGCCTTTCAAAATAAATATAAGGTTTCTTAGCATTTTTTTTGATTCAGTGAATAGAGCCGGAGATAATCGCCCCGAAAGTCACTAAAATTCTGTCCCCCCCCCTCTAATTTTTAAACGGTGTATTTTAAAAATATGAAAAAATTCATGGACATAGGGCTTATTAATTTCATTCACCGAAAATTGTTTTGAACAAGATCGGTTCAGAGGTTTTCGAGATATTGCTGAAAAACTGCCTTCCTCAAAGAAAAGGACGTAAGTGCCGTAAAATTTCTGTGACGATACGACCTTTTTAATAGGCACGGAACCCTTCGTTTTGCGTGGTCCGACACGCACTTGGCCGGTTTTTTATTTAACACTTTTTAGTTAGTATTAAAAGACGGCAAATTTCGCAATCTTGTCATTTCATTGAGGGAGTTAATATCGTGAGGATTATTAAGTAGCTTGCGGTGGTCTAAACTACTGATAATTAATCCATTTAGAGACCTAACGCGGCTCAAAACTATATATGCTTGACCTTTTGCAAAAATGCGTGAACTTAAATCAACCACAGCTCGGTCTAAAGTCGTTCCTTGTAGCTTATGCAGTAACATCCCAGCACAATATCAACGGCAACTCCTTTGCGTCGCGCAGTGCAGTATTAATACTGAACAGAATTACTATAATTTATAACGTTATAGATTTTAAATGGTCACTCTAAATGAAAACCTGTAAGAGAAACCTATAACTGATTTTTAAATACCTATTCAGTGATACCCCACTCGACATATTTCGTTAACTTTTTTTTTTTTTTTCAATTTTGGCGTCTGGTTGTCGCCATATTGAATTTTGATTACCGTCATGTCTTTAGTGACACTCGCAAGAGTAAGACGGTTCGATTGACGTAAGAATTATCAAAATCGGTTCACGCGTTTGGTCTCTGGAGTGCCACATAGGAACAAACATACATACATACATACATACATATATAGGCTGATAAACACATTACCCTCCTTTGCGTCACGCAGTCGGGTAAAAAGGGCGGATAAGAGGGGGGGCAAAAATTCAAAGTCTAGTTAGTAGGCCAAGTGGGGTATCATATGAAAGGGCTTGAATTGTACATTCTAAAACAGTTTTTGTTTTTTTTTCTACCATGGTAAAATTTTGATTTATAAAGAAAAATGTTGAAAAAAATACCATTCCCCCCCCTTATCTCCGAAATTAACCAAGCGAAAAATTTGAAAATAATATATATGATTAATAATAACGTGAATATTACCGGAAAAGTATAACGAGACCTCTATCTAGCGTAATTTTTTTTTATTCATCAAAAATCATATGTTAATTTTGTTTGTAATTTAATACTTCTGTGTTTAATTTTTTTCCTTCAAATTCATATGAAAGTGTTCTGAAAGTACCTTCTAGCAAATAAAAAAACAATTATCGAAATTAATTCACTTGATAAAGAATTATCGCTGAAAAACCAACATACAGTAAAGGAAATGTATTAACGTACCGCCGTAGAATTCTATCGCAATAAGGTGACATACCACTCGAGTTTGAGTGACGGCGGCCTGTCAATTGCGACAGGGTTCTACGGTGGTACGTGCATACATTTCCCTTACTGTACATACCGAGTTCCTTGGTCGTACGGAACCCTCGGTGCGCGAGTCAGACTCGCACTTAACCGGTTTTTTTATTTATATGGTCGTGACGCACTGGAAGAAAAAACTTGCATAGTAAAATCTGGGAAAACTTTTTTCTTGTATAAGGATCGATAGTATCAACGATTCTGAGTAAGATAAACACAAAAAAACGATTTTTTGAAAAAAAGAGTTCATGTACACTTTTTTTTGAAAAACGCTCATTTTGTCGCTTTGGGCTTATAACTACTAAATTGCATTATACCTCTTTATCAATATCCCCAGATCTCAAAACTTCTTGGTCTCAAAATACCTAAATTGCAGAATGCCCAATTTCTGTTCTTAAAACACAGGAATCTTAATATGGCCGACTTTCAAAATAGCTTAGTCTCATAATGCCTAACTTCAAAACACTTTCATGGCAAAACAACTGTCAAATGTCAAAACACCTAAATTTGTAGAGTCTGTCTAATGAAAGCTGAACCTGAAAAAAAGCGGCGAATTCAAAAAAAACATGGCAGGGTAACACAGGGTCACTCACACAGCCGCAATTTTCTCAGAGAAATTTCAATTTGACATACGACATGACACCTCATATAGACACACATAGAGAAAAAGTGTTGCCAATCAAACAACTACCAGGTTCAACTTTCATTAGACAGACTCTATTACACGGAGATTGACAATTTTTACATAAGATGAATGTTTCTTTGTCTTTTGTCATTTCTGTCATTGGTTATTTGAAGGAATTGTGCATTTCAATCTTTAGGTATTTAGAGGATATGACGTTTTAGGTCAAAGTCATTTAGGTTGTAGGTTTTTTTGTGTGAGGTGTGCAATAAAGAGTATTTGTATTGTATTGTATTGTATTGTATTATGAGCCCTCGGTAATTTGGAAATTACACACATTTCGTCAATACATAATACACCTATGAATTAAAACAGATTATGCATTAAAACCCCGTTTGCGTTGTGGTTTAAATTTAACATGAATCAATAAGTACTTAGGTAATACATTACATCATTTATGCAATTTTTTGACGACCGGTTAGCCTGGTCACTAGCCTAGTACGAAGCCGAAGGGTTCGAATCCCGGTAAGGGCAAATATTTGTGCGATGAGCAATAGAATATTTGTTACTGAATCTTTATGTAAGTATTTATGTCTATGTAATATATTATATTAAATAGATAAGAATAAGATAAGATAAGACGGGGCTAGTCAGATTTGTGTAAGATTATCCCCTAATATTTATTTATCTCTATTGACGTGGATGTGTGTCTGTTTGTGGCACCGTAGCTCCTAAACGAATATACCGATTTGAATGCAGTTTTTTTGTCCGAAAGCTGACGTGATCGGCATGGTTCTTAACTACGTTTCACCAAAATCGGTTTAGCCGTTTTTGAGATATTTAACTTTGAAATGAAAAAAAACGGGGGTTTTCAACTTTTCTAAGTTGTGGTTATACCTTCATACCTACGTTTTAAGGTTATAAATTGTGATGACAGCTGTCATAGGGATGAACATTAGCCGTGACATAATCATACTTCTATAATATAACTATGATTTTATTCTATTCCCTGTACATTTTGCGAAGCTCGGTTCACCAGTTATAACCAAAACAAAATTCACCCTTTATTGAAATGTACACCCATATTGCCCGCGGCCATAATCTGGTGTAAAACATTCGTAATTGGATGAAAGCGATACATAACATTACCCGTTTTAATTGTTTTTAGAGTGTTGTGAATGGAAGTACTCGTATATATTACTTTAACGCTATTAAATGGTTGAAATACAAAAAATGTTCTAAATGAGTTTTAACTGTTTGTCTGCAAGTATACGATATATCTTATTTTAACTAACCATGTTTATTGTATCATGTACGGGACGGGACACGACAAATGGTAGAAATAAGAGCTATAATCAGACATCGCTAGGATTGCAAAAACGGCTCATACTAATCCATACTAATATTATAAATGGGAAAATGTATGTGTTTGTTTGTTTGTTTGTCCGTCTTTCACGGCAAAACGGGGCGTCGAATTGACGTGATTTTTTAAGTGGAGATAGTTGAAGGGATGGAGAGTGACATAGACTACTTTTTGTCTCTTTCTAACCCCCCACTTCCCCAAAATGGGGGCTGGAAGTTTGTATGGAGCATTCCGCAATTTTCAAGGTAGAAAGCTAAAAATTGGTATGCGGACTATTTGTGACTAACAAAAAAATCGTGCATCATTTTTTTTTTGGAAACCTGCACCCAACCCCTTAAAAGAGGGGGTGAAATTTTATATGGGGGTCCAGATATGTAGAGTCGATATGTAGAGTCGATATGTAAAGTCAATATGTAGTCGATATGTAGAGTCGACACCTATCTAAGTACACAGTGGACATCTATCTAAATATGTAGAGTCGATATGTAGTCGATATGTAGAGTTGATATGTAGATTCGATATTTATAGTCCATATGTAGAGTCGATATGTAGATTCGATGTGTAGAGTCTATGTTCGATATGCAGAGTCTATGTAGAGTCGATCTAAATATATAAAAGACTGAAACTGAGATGCACCTTTTTTGTAGACGGTTAACATTACTCTTAGTACGCGGGCGAAGCCGCGGGAAAAAGCTAGTATTACTATAATTGACAAAGCAGTAGGTATCACGTAACAACTTTATATATTATGCGTTGCATGTAAAATGGGTGTTTTTCAAAAAAAGTGTACATGAACTTTTTTTTTCAGAATAGTTTTTTTTAGGTTTATGGTACTCAGAATCGTTGACACTATCGATCCTCATACAAGAAAAAAAGTGTCCAAAATATTCCATTCCAGATCGTCACATTTCTGTATGCAATCTTTTTTTATTTATATGGTCGCTGGAAGAAAAAACTTACATATTCAAATCTGGGACACTTTTTTCTAGTAATTTGTAGTGTTGGACGTTAAATACAGTGTTAACAGGTACATAGTTGTTATACTTTATATTTTTAGTAATATAACAATTTTACATACATACATATAATCACGCCTCTTTCCCAGAGGGGTAGGCAGAGATCACGGATCTCCATTTGCTACGATCCTGACAAACCACTTTCGCTTCACTCACCTTCATAATATTTCTCATACATGCTCGTCGGTTTAGGGTACTTTTGACCTGGCCTTTTTGTAACATTTCTCCAATTTGATCAGAGAAAGTTCGCCTAGGTCTTCCCCTTCCAACTTGCCCTTCCACTCCTTTTATATACACTCTCTTCGTTAATCTTCTCTCATCCATTCTCTCTACATGCCCAAACCACCTTAACATACCCTTCTCAATGTTCGTGACTATATCTCCATCTATTCCACACTTATCTCTTATCACACTGTTTCTGACTCTATCACTCAATTTCACTCCACACATACTTCTCAACGCTCACATTTCTACTGCATTCACTCGGCTTTGATGTCTTTTCTGCCACACCCAACTTTCACTACCATACATAAGTGTGGGCACCAACACTCCTCTATGCACAGCCACGCGCGCTTTTTGTGATATTTTCTGGCTGCCCATAAAGGCGTTCAGTGCCCCATTCACTCGATTCCCTGCATTCACTCTCCTTTCAATATCTTTCTCATGCTTTCCGTCTCCAGTAAATAATGTCCCCAAATACACAAACTCTTTTACTTGTTCCAGTCTTTCTTCACCAATCATTATTTCGCAGTCTGTCATAATTTCATCTTTTTCAAATACCATCACTTTCGTCTTACTTACATTCATCTTCATCCCTTTCCATTCAAAAGATTCATTAATTTTCGTTACCATCATTTGTAACTCCTCAGCTGACGATGCAAGTAGAACAAGGTCGTCAGCATATAGGAGACATTTGACGCGTAACCCTTCCATTCTCAAACCACATTCATCACCTTTCAGATCCTGCAGACAACTGTCCATGAATAGAATTAAACAGCCACGGAGACGCTACACATCCCTGTCTAACACCCTTTTCGATGTTAAACCAGTCAGTATATGACCCGTTTATTCTCACGCAAGCACTGGAATCTTTATATAAAGATTTCAGTGCTTGAACGAGGCGGCTGTCTACTCCATACGTGTACAACACCGACCATAGTTCATCCCTCATCACTCTATCATAAGCCTTTTCCAAGTCCACGAAAGCGCAATAGACCTTTTGACCTTTGGCCAAATACTTCTCGGCTATGCATCGTAAGGAAAAGACTTGATCCGTACAACCCATACCCTTTCTAAATCCTGCTTGTGCATCCCATACTTTCTCATCGGTCTCTTTCACTACTCTTTCAATCAACACTTTTGCATACAATTTGCCGACGATGCTGAGTAAGCTAATGCCCCTGTAGTTTTTGCAGTCAAGTTGTGACCCTTTCCCTTTGTAAATAGGAACGATTACGGCGTTGCACCAGTCCCTCGGTACACGGCCGGTGCTGTAGCACAAATTGAAGAGGCGATACAACTGACTCGCTACAACGCCCTGTCCTGCCTTCAGCATCTCAGCGGAAACTCTGTCATACCCTGCTGTCTTACCCGATTTCATTCCTCTCAATGCTTTCATAATTTCGTCCATGCTAATATTACTTTCATCCTCGGTTGCTCTACCATTCAGACTTGAGGTTAGACCATTTTCTTCCTCCCTATCAAACAAACTTTCAAAATATTCCTCCCACCTCCCTAATATGCATTCTGTGTTATTAATCAAACTTCCATTCCTGTCTTTAACTGACTTCAGCTCAGAGTTCTGGCTCTTACCTCTGGCTAGTCGAACAGATTTCCAGAAATATTTTCTGTTCGTCTGGAAATCCCGCGACAGCCTTTCATCCACATGGTCATTCTGTTCATCTTTCTTTCTTTTTACTACTTCTTTCACCCGCACTTTCATTATTCTATATGCCTTTTTTGCTTCATTGACTTCGTCAAAGGAGGCTTTATTGACTCTTTGGTTAGCTCTTGCAGCTAACCAATCCCGCCACAACTTTTTCTTCTCACATACAGCTTCTTGTACTTCCTTATCCAACCACACATTCTTCTCCTTTCTTCCTTTGCTCCTTTGACTGACACCACACACTTCCTGAGCCACACTCACACCTTTATTTTTAAAGTTGTGCCACAAATCATCCATCTCGCTTAAACCATCCATTCCTTCGAATTCAATCTTCAACTTACTGACAAACTCTTCACTTATTTCTTTTTCTTGCAAATTTTCTACTTTTATTCTCTCTAACACGCTAGTAGTAATACGGGGTCGGTGTCGCCATCTATAACAATTTTATTGTAACATAGTGGTCATATTTTTTAAAATTTAAATAATTTAAGTTTTTTTTTTTTTTTTTGAATCTTTCAATTTAGCTTATTTTAAGTAGATAAGATAAATTGAAATGTTCAATTAAAAAAAAAACTTTTAATTTAAAGTGTAATTATTTTTTAGTTTGACTGTACGTGAAGTTCATTATTTCTATATAACGATCTCTGGCTACCCCCGGGGATCGGGATTAGGATATCCAGCACGTGGCCGATAGATCAAACGTTGGACGCGTCGCGGGAGTTTTGATCCCGAGGGACACATATCTTACAACTCTTATTAGTAGGTACATTGAGTAACGAGAACTAGAAAATATTAGATTATTGTAATATGAAGTAAAAAACCGGCCAAGTGCGTGTCGGACCACGCAAAAAGAAAGGGTTCCGTGCCTATTAAAAAGGTCGTATCGTCACAGAAATTTTACGGCACTTACGTCCTTTTCTTTGAGGAAGGCAGTTTTTCAGCAATATCTCGAAAACCTCTGAACCGATTTTGTTCAAAACAATTTTCGGTGAATGAAATTAATAAGCCCTATGTCCATGAATTTTTTCATATTTTTAAAATACACCGTTCAAAAATTAGAGGGGGGGGACAGAATTTTAGTGACTTTCGGGGCGATTATCTCCGACCCTATTCACTTAATCAAAAAAACTGCTAAGAAACCTTATATTTATTTTGAAAGGCCTATCGATTGATGTGCCACACGGGGGGTCACAATGAACAAAAAAAATTTGACTTTTAGTTTTATGTATGGAGTGCACCCCTAAAAAAATTTTTTTTTGTCATTTTAATTACAAAACTATGTAGCGGCTAACAAAATACACCTATCCTCAAAATTTTATTCAAATACACCTTATAGTTTTCGAGTAAAATGCCTGTGACATACGGACAGACGGACAGACGGACAGACGGACATGACGAAACTATAAGGGTTCCGTTTTTGCCATTTTGGCTACGGAACCCTAATAAAAAACCGGACAATTGCGAGTTCAACTCGCATGGTGAGGGTACCGTATATATGCTAAGTGCAAGAGTAAAAATTGCTATGCTCTAAGCATCAGGCGCTCCATACAAAATACAAAAAATATTGAGAATTTTCCCGTTACTTTGAATACTCAAACTTCTTATAGGTTTTCCTGTAATCTTTAGGCAAGGAACTATTTCCCATATTTTTTTCAGAATTTTAAGCCTAGTAGTTTTGAAGATAAGGGGGGGATGGTCAGTTTTCGTCTTTTTCCTAAATTACTTCAAATCTATTTTTGATAAAATTATAAAATGTGACCTTACTTAAATGTAGCAGTTTAGTGTCCATGTAAAATATTTTTAAATGTCATTTAAATTATGGCTGTATGCCGAAGGGTCTTTGCTTTTGCCGCATTTGTCCGGTTTTTTCATTTAGGTACCAATGTATTATGTATATTACCTACTGATCTAACCTATTACTTAATGCTGCAAAAAATAAAACTGTCGCTGCGTTTTTTCTACTAAATGCGTCTAAAAAGCAAGTATAATCCAACCGGTTTAACACATGAATGCTCCATCAATTCGCTATATCCTTGTCACCCTACCCGTGACGCGTGACCGGCGCACGAGACTGTCGCGTGTCCTTTGTTAACGTGGTCACCCTAATCTATGCCCAATCAATCGAAAAACAACCTTAACAGCTTTGTAAATAAGGTCTAAATCAGTTTGAGTTGTACCGATTTGGGCATTATTTCGCTTTCTCAACTGATGTTTGTCAATTGTTCATTATTGTGAAATAAAAATGAACTTAGACGTGTACGCTTAAAGTACAATTTCGCTCGCACAGTGTTTTATTTTTATTGACTTTTTCTAAACAGAAATCGACTCAAAGGTCGTGGTTTAAGAGAATTAGTGTACCATGTTTAAAGGTTCAGATTGTAAGTAAGTGTTATTCGAAAATGGGCGTTATGTGGTGGTGATAAGAGTGTCTAAGATTTGTATCGTTTTAAGTGATTATTTGACTTGATAAATGGACAATTGTCGGGGTCCTATTAGTTCGCAGTTTTGGGATCAAAGTTCCCACGGGTATGTTTTTACTTTTAATTTGCAATTTGTTTTTTTTTTTAAATTGGGGTTAATGTTTGTACAGTTGGCAACACTGTTCGTCAAATACGTGGGATAATCATTGACGTTAGATGTATTTTATTAAACTTTTTATGTATTTTTGTCTGGTTGATGTACTAAACTGGTGACCAAAGAGCTGGCAGCTTTCTCGCGCAAGTTGCGGCATCAGCACGGCTATCACATGACGGCGCGCTAGCTCTCTCGATTTTTCTCGCACTATCCGTCTCTCTTTTATTAGAAAACATAGAAAGGGAGGTATAGTGCGAGAAAAACCGAGAGAGCTCGCGCGCCGTCTTGTGATAGCCGTGCTGCATTGCAATTAAGCGAGGAAATGCAGCCAGCATCCTCGGACAATGCGTCGAGGGCATTTTTCAGATTTAACTTAGTTTTAATTTAATTTAGTTAATGTAAAGTTAGAATTCATCTAAATCTCGGAAGGTAATAATAAAAGTAAAAAAGTTAATATTGTTTCCTTATTAATAATTATCAAAGCTCACGCATTTCATACGACGTTTTTTAACACATTTGCGAGGAAATAAATAACTACAAAAAACATACAACCGCACCAATCAAAAATTGATGCAATTGGCAACTAGGTACACTTCAGCTTCAATATTTCAACCAATCACAGAGCAGTACAGTAGTATTATTTTCAACCAATCACAGAGCAGATTTCTATGGCGCGCGGCCAACTACCAATCAGATCACACACAAGCTACAATAGACGACGGATATCAAAAATTGACGAAATTGACAACTTCACTTCGCAGCTTCAATATTTCAACCAATCACAGAGCAGTACAGTAGTATTATTTTCAATCAATCACAGGACAGAATTTGCAACAGCAAAAACAGCAGCAACTACCAATCAGATCACACACAAGCTACAATAGACGACAGATACAATTAAAAAAATTAAACTATTCGGCTATTTTAAAAATGCACCGTGTTTATACATACGCCTTGTTGCGAGGTACATCTTAATCGGGACAAGCATATAAATATAACGCACGAGTGTCGTAATGCTATAAAACACGCGTGTTTAATATCCTGGATTATGAGCCTAACTGCGACGTTATAAGAGGCAAGATACGAGCAAATGTGTTGAAAAGCATTTTGCGCACGAAATCGACGGTAAGAGCTCAAACAATAGTCCCATAATTCACTTTAATAAATTTCACTAACCGTAACTTTACTCTTAAAATCTATCATCCAAAATAGTTCAAGATTTTAATATAGAAATTCCACCGTATCTCCTATAACATAAATCAACTGGAAGTTTGGAAGAATTCGCCTAAGTTGTTAAGTTTGCCTAATTCGAGATTGTTCGGGGGCGCTGCATCGTTCAGATTGCTAACTAAGTTTGAAGTATTTGGAAAACGCGTACGTATTTTAACACTTGGAGTACTCATGTATCCTTGCCTTGTTTGTTGACAGGAGATAAGGGGAGATCGTGTCGTGTGATCAAGAGTGGTAATTTTTAGGGTTCCGGTACCTCAAAAGGAAAATACGGAGCCCTTATAGGATCACTCGGTTGTCTGTCTGTCCGTCTGTCACAGCCGATTTGCTCCGAAACTACTGGACCGATTGAGTTGAAATTTGGTACACAAATGTAAATTGGTGACCCAAAGATGGACGCGTAAAGCAAATTAATGAATTCTGAACAAGGGGGCCACTTTTGCGGGGTAAACTGGAATATTAAAAAAAAAAGTTGCGCAAACTGTATTATGTGACAAATCAAATTATGTGGCATATCAAATGAAAGGGGTTGTTCTAAGCATCTCACATGTATTTTTTTTATAATTTTAACAAAAACAGATTTGAAGTTATTTAGGAAAAAAGACGAATTTTGACCATTCCCCCCCTTATCTCCGAAACTACTAGGCTTAAAATTATGAAAAAATATGGAAAATAGTTCCTTGCCTAAAGATTACAGAAAAACCTATAAGAAGTTTGAGTATTCAAAGCAACGGGAAAATTCTCCATATTTTACGGAACCCTCACCACGCGAGTTGAACTCGCACTTGTCCGGTTTTTCTAGAATGGATCTTATCTTAAGACCCATTGGTCCAACAAACAAACATACATTCAAATATCTCATCCATGCAAGTGGAACTGATCGCAATTGCCGAAGCTTTATCTCTTGTCCTATCGATGCGGGGCAATAAATTTGTGATCCTGACAGATTTACGTAGTTCGCTCCAACATCTGGCTCGATGCTCCTTTTGAAATTAATAATGGCACTGAGTACAGAGTCAAAGAACGTCAAGCTACAGTGGATACCATCTCAAGCAGCCCTGCTAGCATAACTTGACTCTCGACTCTATTCGCGCGCGAGATAGACTGTCCGTCACTTTTTGATTAATGTTGTCAAAAAGTGACAGATAGTCTATCACGCGCGCGAGTAGAGTAGAGAGTCAAGTTATGCTGGCAAGGCTGGTATAACTGGGAACGAAAAAGTGGATAAACTCGTCAAAGAAGCTTATAGTGATGGCGTGGACTTCAATTATTTACCCAATTTTTCCGACCGCCTTAGTATGGCAAAAGTTCATTGCCGTGAGGTTGCGGTGCGAATTTTTTGACCTAGGATCGAAGGAAAATGGGATATGGTACAGAACCGTTCAGCCACAACACCCGCGGTCTCCATGATTGATGAATGCGGCCTAAACCGCACAGACACAGTACTCGCTATGAGGTCAAAGTCAAAGTGATTTATTCTTCAATTTAGGCATATTACATGCACCTATGAATGTCGATAAACTACCACCGGTTCGGAAAGAAAACCTCTGCCTCGAGAAGAACCGGCGAAAAAAACTAGGCGAGGTGTCATTTTTTCAAAACAGTATACAATATATCAGGGATCGGATACCGGTATTTTCACCAAAAATACCGGTTTTATTTCGTTCAATTTCGTTCTTTGGTTTATAATATCATTTTTGATCAGTCTGTCTAATAATACGAAAATGTTACCTAAATACATGATGGAGTCCTACATTAAGAGCCTAAAATAATTCAAAATATCAGACTACTTCGGGGACTTTTGAAAAAACCGGTTCCGATCCCTGTAATATATCATTTCAGTATCAGAGTATTATAACATTTTAAAATTACATTGCTACAGTAG
Source organism: Epinotia nisella (assembly GCA_932294315.1). Classification (NCBI taxonomy): domain Eukaryota; kingdom Metazoa; phylum Arthropoda; class Insecta; order Lepidoptera; family Tortricidae; genus Epinotia; species Epinotia nisella. The sequence continues at coordinate 7,605,784 of OW028698.1, read as the reverse complement.
TAAGCCTATTTATTTTGCAATCGATTTCTAGTGCAGGAGGCTTCGTTGCGGACACATGCCATTAAACAAATTTACTTATCTGATGAGAAAAGTTCCATCACCGAATTGTACTGAGTGTGATGTCGAGGTAGATGTTTATCTAAGGTGTAAGCGAATATTTTGATGGAGTGTCATAAAGTTTGCCATAGACAACTTACGTTTACTCGTGTCTAAGGGCAACCGGTCGAGTCGAGTCAAACGATAATTTCCGATTTTTTCCGACTACTAATCACTAATCAGCTAATCACACAGCCTTTGTGGCACTGTCCTCTCTCCGGCAATATTTGTTATTTGGAAATTATATTTCGTGAAAATGACAGTTTTCAATAAATTTTCTTGTCTGACACTTGACAGTGATACAAGTTCGTAAATAGAAAACCGTAATTTGTCAAAGAGGTTATATGAATTCAAAGGCCCATTCGATAAGACATTTAATCGTCTTATCTTGACACTTCACCACTATTATTGAACTGATATTTTCGATCTTATTGCATTGTGAATGTTCTGACAACATTTCAAGGAAATGGGCCCCAGATTAAAGTTCGTGACTGTGCCTATTGCGTACCTACAACTCTCGGTAAATGTGTGCTCCAGTTATTTAACTGGGCACACATTTATAAACCGGAGAAATAATAAACATATACATATTTTGTTACTTTGTTGCTGTGTGTGTTAACCCGCATGTGGGAATCTAGCTGAAAGCAACTCAGAATTATATCTGGGGTGTTTATAGCAGGGATCGGATACCGGTATTTGCTCCATACAAATTAAACCGGTATTATTTCGTTCTTTGGTTATTATATCATTTTTGATCGGGCAATCAAATAATACGAATATGTTACCTAAATCCACGATAGAGTCCTACATTAAGAGCCTAAAATAATTTAAAATATTAGACTACTTTGGGGATTTTTGAAAAAACCGGTTCCGATCCCTGGTTTATAGGTCACTTCGGGTCAAGAATCTCTTGGCCAAGATGGGACTTTCGGACAGTTTAGACTGCAGAATGTGTGGCGAGGAGGATGAGACAATGGAACACTTACTGTGTGACTGTCACGCCCTTGTCAGAAGAATGAATTACTTTGGTAACGGCTATCCGCAACCAAAGGAATTCAAGATACTCCCGCTGAGCTGCGTCGTCAGTTCTGTTCAAATGATGGGGAGAGCTTGGGAGTAGGCATAGAGGATCAGTAGTAGGCAGTAGGAAGGAAATGTATCCGAAAGGGCCCTCATTTAGATAAGATGCAATACCTTGCTCCATAATCACGGTTTTAATTCTATCGCTATAAAACATTACACTTCTTTTTGTTAGGCTGTCGTGTTAAAAACAAGCCGTTTAAATATTAATGAAACTGTACTAAACCTGAACGCCCGTGCATGCTGAATAAATTAAAAATAAATTAATTACACTACAATGAGCGGGGTGATTTGTCAACGTCAGCAGTATCAGATGGCTGCGTTGGTGACTTTATTAGTTTGGTCAATTGTTTATTCAACAGAACACGAAAAAAACAGTGAAATTGAGGCCATTTCCGCGTTAGTCGGTGAGAGCTTGGTTCGGCATCAGTACGGGCCTGGCCACATGTCTACGGTGAGGCGCCGCAACGCGAAATTTCACGGCGCCGCGTTGCATCGTCTTTCATACGACTCAAGTGAAATAATTAAACAAACTTGGTATCTATTGAAAATCTAAGCCCTGCTGAAACGAAGTGCAAGAAGTGCTGGCTCAACGTCGTTGATGTCTTTTCTACTGTACACAAGGCAACGTGCTATTGGTCAAATTGATTATAGTTCAGTAAAGGCGCCCCTTGATTGATTTTTTTGCTATCTAAACAGTTTTGTGATATAGTTTTTTCCTGTTGAGTTGGGAGCTCCATGGAAAAAAAAGTATGTGATTGTACGGAGTCTTAATTCAAACATTAAAGTCGAAGAGTATAATTAATTAACAAAGTTTTATCCGACTTCAATTTAGTACTCCGCCAAACCAAATTAACATTTCCACATTTCCTTTCCACTTTACCACATGAACTGTTTTCCGAGAGTAAATACGTCGATTATTACAGACGAAAACCATAACACTGTACCTATGTGGGGCGATAATATTTGAGGAGTTCCCTCGATTTGGCACACTTAACATTTAGGACTTCATTCGTTGCTATTTCAACGGAATCATATCAGAATCAGTAACGTATTTTTACAGTTTTAAGTACGAGTTCCATAGGTCATATGTGGTCTTTATTAGCAGTTGATGATTTCCGGGTGTAAATACACTACCTAGTCATAATAGAAAATACCGAAATTACCTACTACATGCGTGCCTTCTATATTTAAAGAATTTCCCTCAATTCCTCATGGTTCCCATCATCCAACTGAAGTTTTGATAAGAACGAGACCAACCTGGGAGTATATATACTTTTAAATATAAAAAGCATTGTACGAATCGGTTCATAAATGACGGAGTTCTGAGGTAACAAACATTTAAAAAAAATACAACCGAATTGAGAACCTCCTCCTATTTTTTTCAATCGGTTAAACATAAATAAAACCAAGATTGGTGTTGCGCCAAATACCCCAAAAAGCAAGTTGTGGTGCTATTTGGCTCCGGTCTACTGGATTCTGTAAGGTTTCAAGTTGGGCTGTTCCAAATATGAGCATGACGACATTCACCAGCTCGATGGGTAGACGACGTAAAAAAGACCGCGGGTCATACCTGGATGAGACTAGCACGGAACCGGGATAAGTGGCGTACTCGAAGAGAGGCTTATGGTCAGCAGTGGGCGATTACATGCTATAGGTAAATGAAATAAATAAATAATAAATTCTTACACAAATCGAACTAGGCCTATAGTAAGCTCAATAAGGCTTGTGTTATAGGTACTAGACAACGATATACGAGTTTATATATTAAAATTGTACGACGTTTCCGTGAGTCACCAACGGTACTGGCTGAAAATCAGCGCTGTTGGTGTCTGACACCTCAGCATAATGCTGAGCTAGTGTCCGGTTCACTGCCGCAGAGACACTCTTGTTTCATATTTTATATGTTTTTATTGTTTAATATGTGTGTCCTGCGTGTTTGTGAATAAATGTCTAACTTTCTTTCTTTTATATATTTAATAGATACTTAAATACATAGAAAACATCCAAGACTCAGAAACAAATGTTCATGCTCATCACACAAATATTCGTCCTTACCGGGATTCGAACCCAGGACCTTCAGCTTCGTAGGCAGCGTCACTACCCACTAGGCTAACCGGTCGTCTAAAATGCTGATGATGATGGTGATGATGATGACATTTCCCATCATAATTTAAATTGAATGTTTGTTTTGCAAAATGGATCCCGTGTTTGAATAACACGACACACGTCATGAAACTATTAGCATGTTAATATGACCATTTTAAATATTTATGAACGCTAACTTGGAGCGGTGAAGTTCCTAATTAGTTGGATTGAAATTTTAATTGAAATTTGGGATGGGGAATGATTGAATACATTAATTATAGTAGCTTTAGTTATACTTATATTTTCATTAGTGTGTGTGGACTTGTGTGTGGGGGTGTACCCACGCTGCGCTATCCGGTGCGTGGTCGCCACTCGAGAACCTTTCAGTCCCAACGGTCATCGCCGGTCGCAGTAAAGTAGGCAAAGGTCGCATGACCAGGCATCGTGGCACTCTCTGGGGGCCTATGTCCAGCAGTAGGTAGACGTCTTTCAGCTGATATGATAACGACGACTTTATGAGAACACTTTTTGATTGTGCGAGCGAAGCGAACGAAGTTCTCTGCTTCAGCTTGGACCAAAATGTTTTCGTATTTCCGTTTGTCCGGCTGTTCTCTTCGACAAGTCGCATTTCTCAACCGATTCTCGTGAAATTTTGTGTGCAGGTTCGTTAATAGGCTATTACTGGACCACTTTCCAAAACAACGAGTCTTTTATAAAAAAATTTAAAAAAAAAGTGAGGCTCGCGATTTCTACAACTCACACAGACACTAGTATATTATTAGTTATGTGCGTTGGGGTATTTTCGATATGTTTTTGGGCGAGTTCAGAGTATGTTTGGACTCGACAGTCACAATATACCTAAGAATTATTCCTTACAGTTTTATAAGGAGTTTGTGTCAAAAAAAAAACATATTTGGTATATTTTATTGCCGACTATACGTTTCTGTACACCATCATCAACTACTCATTGAGACGATTCTAACGAGCCCAAACACAACGGGCTTACGTCGGTTAAGTACTGAACTCCCATGGCCACCTTCTGTCTCCATCATCAGATCAGCTCGATGGTACCATAATATTGAATTGTCACCCAAACTATACGTAAACCCAAAATTTTAGCTCAATCGGATAACGGCAAGTGACTGAAAAATGGATTGCAAATTTTGACGAACAACTTACTTATTACATATTTACATACAAACATGTCAAGTTGATATAAAGCTTGTAAAAAGTTGGCCACATTACAGCAATTGGCAAGACAGAGGCCAATAACGACTAACCATTAAACCTATGTTGCCTATTTAGACTTGAAATATTGTATCTTATTGTCGCTTCGTGCAACGGGCCACGGGTTGCCGACTCTAGCAGCCCGATGGCCTTTTCCCATCTCCCAATGACCTTAGATCTGTAACTGTCCGTTTTTTTTTGTATTTTTTACGGCTTATCGCATTAACAACAACGAGGTTTACCGAAACAGTATCCCATATTGGCTCCACGGAAGACCAGCGCTGTGGCATTACTAAATGTCAGAGCATTATGCTGAGTGGTGTCCACTTGCGGCCACTGTAGCAGCACCCCACCAGTCTTCTTTTTTTTCTGTTATTCTAGTTTAAGTGTAATAGTTAAGTTTCTTTTGTAACAACCCAAGTATACCCAAACCAACGTTATTCCAAAAAAATGTAGTCGGAATGGCTCCGAAGATATTCAATAAATTACCAAAATGTTTAAATTCAATAGATACACTACACACATTTAAAAAAGCTTTAAAAATGTTCTAGCTCATAGAAGTTATTTTATTATACCATAAATGAATTTATAAATGATAGTGACTTTGACATGCATGCTCAACAATTTGTAAGCCGTAAGGCGCCACATAGTGAAACTGATCATAATTCTGTAACATCCTGTAACCTATGTTGGACAAATAAATGATTTTATCTTTTATCTCTTTATCTTTATATTGTATTTTCTTATTATGTTGTGGTGTTATTTTGGCTGGCAATAAATAAATAAATATTTACTTAAAAACTCACAGTTTTAGATATACACCAAACCTTGGCAACCAGTTTTTTGGACGTAACTTTTGTGAAAATGAATTTAAAATAAAAATCTCTGATCAGTTGTTAGAAACGTCAATAAGGAACGGCAACATGTTGATTTCATATATAAACGTGCATAAACAACATACTTATAACGAAAACAGAGCATTTTTGGACCATATTTGAATAAAAAAAAAAACAATTATTTTCAAAAAAACTCAGCTGCAAATATAGATAAAGGATTGAAGAACCGATAAGCGTTTGTGCCATAAATATATCTATAGTTTTGACGGAGGAGTTTCAACTCAAAATTCGTCAAAACTCGACAAAAAGCGCGGGAGCACCTTAAAAGGCATCCCCCACTTCAATGGAATTTCACTCATTCTAAATTGGAGTGGCATTAATTGTTTATTTCGTTCGATTTTAAAACAAAACAAACTCATCTCTATTTCCTATGACAGTTGATTCAAATTTCATTGCCAATTTTTCTTGTATGGTGGGCGGCTAAACCAAAACTTTTGATTGATACATAAAAACCATATTTTACGCTAAACGTCCTAATTTTAATGCCCCTTGTAAACTCATAAAATATGACCGTAAAAGAACTCTGAAAACGGTCTATTATAACACAGTAAGTCATAAAATTGTTATTTTACGATGATGTAAAAATGAGCCAGATATCGTTTGATTGCCACCTGTCAAAAAAACTTGTAGCTAATATTTTAATCTCACATGAAACAAACTCGCAGCGGTAATAATAATAACACTAAAGCCCTGTTATTCCGAACGCGTTAATGCGCCTCACCCCACCCATCACGCCTAACGGAACTAGACCTCTACCTCCGCTTACTTACTACGAATCGCGGCGTCAAGATATATTTGTAGGTGAACGGTGAGGTGAGGTTAAAACAAGTTACAGAAGTTATGACGAGTTTGTAGTCCCTAGAGAGCAATGAGCTTATGTGTGAGCTGATTGGTTTAATCAAATCTGCTCTGCTCTGTGATTGGTTGGAAAAAAACTAGTTGGCCACGCGCCGCAAGAATACTGCTCTGTGATTGGTTGAACTATTGAAGATGCGCGCTCCACTAGCACTGATCTGGAAGTGAAGTTGTCAATTTCGTAAATTTTTTATGGGTGCGGTTGTACGAAACTTAGATTTTTCTGTCTTTTGTAGTTATTTATTTCCTCGCAAATGTGATGAAAAACATTGTGTATTACGAGTACACGGGCGTATAAGAATATTGCAAACTCGAGTCATCGGCGTCGGGCTTCTGATAGACTCTTGTTTGCAATATTCCACTTACACCCCTCGTTACACAATGTACTACTTTTCAAACTTGCAATGAAATGTTGACATGATATTTGTATTCGGTGCGAGGAGTGAAGATGATATGTAAAGGAATTTCATACAGCCTAACACACCTAGGCCTGTAAAGCAACCTTCTTTTGTTTTTAAACGTCAAATTGTGACACAACTTGACGTTTAAAAACAAAGCTTTCGAGATGGCTTCCTACAGGACAGGCTGTGCCTAGTGTAGCTCCCTTACAGGTCGCATTTCTGAACTGATTCTTGTGAATTTTTTTGAGCAGGTTCGTTAATCGTATAGAATTTATTCGACGATTCAATTTCTCGAACATAAAAAAATATAATTAAAAAGCAGTATCGCCAGTTTTGCAGGTCATAGAGCCATGAGGTAGAGGTAATTCGTTGGCTTGCCAATAAGTGCTAAAAGGACCTGCCAAGTGCAGAGTAAATTGAAATAGCGAACCACGGTTACCCGAAACATACTTGGTTTTGCATTCAAGGCAATCAATTTAATTGATAATCAATATGAATCGCTTTGCGCGCAATCAGTAAATATTGTTGTATAACTACCCTTCTTTCTAATAGTTAAGTTTGTTTGTGCGCTTGTTAACGAGCTATAAAACTGATTTGTATTTGTATTTATCTCATGTAAAGTGAATTGTAAATTCTTATGAGAATAAATGATCTTTAACCTTATTTGTGCATTGCTCTGACAATGAACTACGCGCTAGCTAGAGTACCTACCTATGTAAGAGCGTAACGAAAGGAATACTATTTTAAGTGGAGGTAGGTAGATTATTTTTTTAGAGTTCCGTACCCAAAGGGTAAAAACGGGACACTAAGACTCCGTTGTCCGTCCGTCTGTCCGTCTGTCACCAGGCTGTATCTGATGGATCGTGATAAGACAGTTGAAATTTTCACAGATGGTGTATTTCCATGGCCGCTATAACAACAAACACTAAAAAACAGAATAAAATAAATATTTAAGGGGGCTCCCATACAATAAACGTGTTTTGGTTTTTTTAATAGATAATATACGGAACCCTTTGTGCGCGAGTCCGACTCGCACTTGGCTGGTTTTATTTGTAGTAGACACTGTAGCAGATCGGTAAGGCATGCGACTTTCAATCTGGTCGTGGGTTCGAACCCCGGCTCGAACAACTGGGTTTAAAAAAATATGTACGAAATATTAACAGTGGCTTTTCGGTGAAGGAAAACATCGTGAGAAAACCGGTCTAAGCCCAATAAAATAAGGTCTAGTTATCTCTCTGAGTTGGAAGGTCAGACGGCACTACGCCGACAGACGTAAAACTAGTGCCTATGCTAAATCTTGGGATTAGGTGCCAAAGCGGAGCCCGGGCTCCTTTAGGGCACAACCGGGAATAACGCTAGGAGCATGATGATGATAATAATAGTAATAAAAAGTGTAACAGTTTCAGGCAGGCGTCCGATGTTTCACCAATAGCCCAGCCACTACTCCATCATTTTCACCCAATAACCCGTTTTATTTAAATTCCATCAACCAGTAATAGTCCCTATACACCCCAGCGGGTGCTGTCTCTGTGCGCGTCCCATGACACGGGCAGGGACAGCATCCGTGAACTCCTTGCATTCCATTAAATTGTCAAAAGGGCCTCTACGTGTTGGCTCATTGGTACTTTGTAGGTACCTAGCCCCACGCACGCCTCCCAAAGGTCCGGGACATCATGTCCCGTGAGCGGGAAAGACATAATAAATATATTAGAGGACATGCCTAACACAATTGACCACCCCATGGTTCTCTTTGCCGACGATAGTACTGTAATCTTCTCTGGGAAAAATTTGCAATCTTATGAAACTGACATTAACAAGACATTAAATACAATTATAGAATGGTTAACAAAAAATAATTTGAAAATTAATTTAAGTAAAACAAAACTCATGACATTTCAGCAAAGAACTAATTACGTGCCTAATCTTACAGTAGCTTATAGAAGACAAAAAATTGAAGACACTGACATAACAAAGTTTTTAGGATTAAATGTAGATCATAAGCTGACATGGAAATATCAAATTGACTCTATATGTAAGAAACTAAATCAATTCTCCTATGCATTATATAATCTAAGAAAAAAAGTTAACCTACCTGCAGTGCTTACCGCATACCATGCTTTTGTAACTTCAACGTTAAGATACGGTATAATATTCTGGGGGAACTCGACAGATCGAGAAACTGCGTTTCGAGCGCAGAAAAGATGTCTAAGATCTTTATGTGGTATCAGTTCCTTGGAATCTTGTAAGCCCCATTTTCAAAAACTTAAGATACTAACTCTTCCTAGTTTGTATATTTATGAAATGTGTGTCTTCGTGAAATGTAACTCCCATTTATTTTTAAACTTTAAGAGCACCCGTTTACGTCATAGAATTAACAACCCAAGTATACCCAAAACAACGTTATTCCAAAAAAATGTAGTCGGAATGGCTCCGAAGATATTCAATAAATTACCAAAATGTTTAAATTCAATAGATACACTACATACATTTAAAAAAGCTTTAAAAATGCTCTAGCTCATAGAAGTTATTATACCATAAATGAATTTATAAATGATAGTGACTTTGACATGCATGCTCAACAATTTGTAAGCCGTAAGGCGCCACATAGTGAAACTGATCATAATTCTGTAACATCCTGTAACCTATGTTGGACAAATAAATGATTTTATCTTTATCTTATCTTTATCTTCAATTATTTCGACGACCGAATAGCCTAGTGGTTAGAAAACCTGACTATGGAAGGTTGAGGTCCCGGGTTCGATCCCCGGTCGGGGCAGATATTTGTATGATGAATACGAATGTCTGTTCTCGAGTCTTGGATGTTTAATATCTATTTAAGTATGTATTTATCTCTATAAGTATGTTTATCCGTTGTCTAGTAACCATAGTAACCATTTTTAAGTTTAATTTAATTTAATATTTTTAATTTTAATTTTATAATGTAATGTAATGGGTTAATACCTAAATAAAGAACTAATTTATTATTTATTATTATTATAGTACAGGCTTTGCCTAGTTTGGGACTAGATCAATTGGTGTGAATTGTCCCACGATATTTATTATTTATTTATTTAATATTTATTTATTTAATTATACACAAATCGACCTAGTCCCATAGTAAGCTCAATAAGGCTTGTGTTATGGGTACTAAGACGACGATATATTTGATAGATACTAATACTTAAATATATAGAAAACATCCAAGACTCTGGAACAAAAACACAAATATTTGCCCTTACCGGGATTCGAACCGAGGACCTTTAGCTTCGTAGGCAGCATGATGCAAGAATGATGTATTACGTTAAGTATGTAGATGCAAATTAATATCAACTTACTCAATAATGCCAGATTAATAGAAAATCCCTTTTCGCACTGCACTGAAGTACTACACTGTCAATACGCACCTTTTCCAAAAGTTAGAAAAATGCGTCGAAAACTTTCACTTTACATATAACTACGTCAAGATTTATAAAGTAAATCATTACAAAAACATACAAAAATACACCATAAGTTATCACTCTTTTAAATGAAATAAAAGTCCACTATTTTTCAAGTCACAAAAATCAATTTTTGCTTAATTTTTTTTTTTTTTAATTAACTAAATGTTTTTATTAAATTAACCAATAAAAAAAATTATGCATGAATTAGCTTGCTACAGGGTTAGTTCGATTCGTGTAATATTGTCCCGTAATATAATAATATAAATAACACACGAGTGTTTTTCGTGACGAGTTTTAAATTGAATCGATTACGCGGGCCCCATCCGCTCAAGGCCACGAACGTTTGTATACTGATACTGAGTCATGAATGCGCGGGAAAACGTTGCAGAGGGGTTGTTTACCCCTGCGGTTCTCTGATATGTAAATTATTAATACATGCATTTGATAAGTGAACATATCTTTATCTATACTAATACTAGCTTTTGCCCGCTTTTTCGATCGTGTTGACTGCCTTTTGTTGGAGTTTTACATACAAATATTGCTCGTTTAGTATAGGATAAAAGTATTCTATATGTTAATCCAGGCTGTACTCTATTTGTATAATAAAATGAATCTTAATCAGTTCAGCCGTTTTTGCATGATTTAGTAATATATAACTGCAGTTTAAATCCATGAAATGTACAAATTGTTGACAGCCGCGCGGCGCATTTGACTTATGCTCTAGTGACTAAAATGGCTTGTTTTATGCACTTGCTGTACAATCTACTATTAAAACATACATGCAAATGAGATATATATTAATATACGAATATTTTTATTTATTTATTATAAATCCATAATGTATGATCATCAAATATTAATGTTATAAATTCAGAGATCGGAAAAATTTGCGTTATTGCTCGCAATAATATGGACATGACTCCAAAATTAATCAAAATATTAATCAATTATTTATTTCTTGAAAAATAAAAATAAAATTTCCGGAGTTAATAGTTTATACGTGCTTATGATTGTTAGCAAAATGTTATTTGAAGTGGTTATCGTTGTCGTAAGTATTCTTATACAATATAGAAGTTACGATTTTAAACAGAAACGATTATTTACACTAGAAATAATACCCAACAACTACTACATGGTAAATATCCTGCTATGATTATTATTTCTGAAGAAGAAGTTTTCTAGTTCTATAGATATAACGGAAAAAATACTGATTATTGTCTTTAATAAATCTATACTTTAACAAACTTTTGTATTTATTGACTAGGAATCAAATTATATGTCAAGTAAAAAATAAATAATTGATTAATATTTTGATTAATTTTGGAGTCATGTCCACATTATTGCGAGCAATGACGCAAATTTTTCCGATCTCTGGTTATAATATAACCTCAACGAATACTTTTGATACTACGACGATGGAAAACAGAACAGACACCGTAGCCTTTGCACGCTTGTGAGTTCAGAAAAAGGATACCGGCATTTTATAGTTTTTTTTTTTGGGAACGGAACCCTAATAACTTTTTGTGATGTAAAAAGCATATTACTTGGATCAGGTAACACCACGGAGGGTCCTCTCCCCTCTGTAGGAATGTCTCTTGAGTATTCGCTAATAGATTCTGTGGACAAATTATTTGTTTGAACTGAGGGTAGGCCGTGGACTAACATGCAATAAGAGAATTTTTCATTCCTACTTAGGGCGGTTTGCACTAACTTACAATTACGTACCGATCAACGTCAAATATGGCGCCGGTAGTGTCATTCCATAGAAACTATAATCAGATTTTTTTAACAGCTGATATTTTATTAGTCAAGCGGGTTGATCACGTAACGCATTGTACGCGTGTCGAGTAGATCTAAATGTCAATTTTTAGGGTTCCGTACCTCGAAAGGAAAAAACGGAACCCTTATAGGATCACTGTTGTCCGTCCGTCCACCTGTCAAAACCCTTTTTCTCAGGAACGCGTGGAGGTATCAAGCTAAAATTTATATCAAATACTCAAGTCTACTGTCCCTTGGAGCTGTGAAAAAATCAAACTTCTAAACCAACGCAATCAAAAGGTACAGCCGTTTATGCCGCAAATTTCCGCAAATATTCGAAACTCGCAACGGAATCAAAACCTACAGCGTACTTCCCGTGAACTCAGAATCTTAAAATTTGGTACGAAGCAACGTCTTATAGCACAGATAAAGGAAAAATTGCGAAAAACCGTAAATTTTTAGTTACATCATATAATAAAAATATTTTAAGAATTTACTTATATACCTAGCTTTGTACGGAGCCCTCGGTGCGCGAGTCCGAGTGGCCGGTTTTTATATGGAAAAACCAGCCAAGTGCGTGTCGGACCACGCAAAATGAAGGGTTCCGTGCCTATTAAAAAGGTCGTATCGTCACAGAAATTTTACGGCACTTACGTCCTTTTCTTTGAGGAAGGCAGTTTTTCAGCAATATCTTGAAAACCTCTGAACCGATCTTGTTCAAAACAATTTTCGGTGAATGAATTTAATAAGTCCTATGTCCATGAATTTTTCCATATTTTTAAAATACACGGTTCAAAAATTAGAGGGGGGGGGGACAGAATTTTAGTGACTTTCGGGGCGATTATCTCCGACCCTATTCACTTAATCAAAAAAAAAATGCTAAGCAACCTTATATTCATTTTGAAAGGCCTATCGATTGATGTGCCACATGGGGGAACACAATGAAAAAAAAAAAAATGGACTTTTAGTTTCATGTATGGAGTGCACCCTTTAAAAAAATTTTTTTTTGTCATTTTCATTACAAAACTATGTAGCGGCTAACAAAATACACCTATCCTCAGAATTTTATTCAAATACACCTTATAGTTTTCGAGTAAAATGCCTGTGACATACGGACAGATGGACAGACGGACAGACGGACAGACGGACAGACGGACAGACGGACAGACGGACAGACGGACAGACGGACAGACGGACAGACGGACATGACGAAACTATAAGGGTTCCGTTTTTGCCATTTTGGCTACGGAACCCTAAAAATGACAGTTGGATCTACCCGACGCGCGTTCGGAACGTTACGTGATTAGCCCCCAGGGGAGTAATCACGTAACAATTCGAACGCGCGTTTGGACAGTCTTACTGTAATTTTTCCATATAAAGATATATACATTATTATATAGATATTAGTTTGTTCATCAATGAATTTTAATTACCTACTATTGTTTAATGACAGTTTGTAGTTTACGTTACTCAACAATTAACAAGAAAGTTTATTTTTTATGACTTCCGCCAATTGAGCCTAATTGAGTTTAAAAACCACATTGAGAAGATAATGCTAAGCGAATGAATACCGTAATGAGATAGTCTTATGATTCAATTTCGATATTATTCGAAAACCCATATATTGACACTGTCCCCTGAAATAGGACTGGTAAATGCATTATCAGGGCCTAGCATGTCGCACCAAAATAAATTAAATACTCCATTATTTAATTTAAAAAAAGCTGATTAAAAAAATCTTATCTGATTAAAAATTAATGTTTTTCGAGTGTATGTAAGTATGTATGTATGTCTGTGTGTTTCTTTGTGGCCTCCTGTAGCCTAAACGGCTTGATGGATTTTGATGTATGAGGTGTCGTTGGATTGACATAGACTATAATATTTGTCAAAAAGCAGTCGGGTTTTTCGAAAATTCTTTTTTTAAAAGTGCTGGTATATTTTGACTTGTACCTAATGTAATAGTATCATTGCGGACAACTAAACAGAAAGTTATTTTTTTTGTTTAATGTATTAGTTCATATAAATCCGGTCTGCTGCTTTTACAGTAACAAATATCAAAGTCTCAAATTTATAATATTGTAGAATTTTTCGGTAACTATTTTAATCACTCGGTACCTACCTACTGCCAACGACCGATAAAAAAAAGTTATTTTTAAACATTGATAATTCAGTCTGGTAGAGGTCGCTCTCTAGCGATAAGATCGCCTGCACGGCTATCACAAGACGGCGCGCGATCTCTCTCGATTTTTCTCGCACTATCCGTCTCTCTCTTATTAGAAAACTTAGAAAGAGAGGTGTAGTGCGAGAAAAATCGAGAGAGCTCGCGCGCCGTCTTGTGATAGCCGTGCTGTTGTTTGCCTCTACTTGTATTGATTTTGTTTTGTACAGTGTTATTTTACAGAATGTGTGCAATAAAGAGTACCTAGGTATTTGTATTGTATAGATATTGTATGGGAGGGACCAGGATTCACATAATCGGACGAGGGATTGAAGCGGACGAAGTTCTATGCTTCAGCTTGGGCCGAAAATCGTTCGTATGTCCAGTCGGACACTGTCTGTCACGCTGTCCGCCTGTAACGCTGTCCGGCTGTTCTCATCTACAGGTCGCATTTCTAAACCGATTCTCGTGAAAGTTTGTGAGCAGGTTCGTTAATAATATAAATAAAATAAAAAATAAATATTAGGGGACATTTTTACACAAATCGAACTAGGCCTATAGTAAGCTCAATAAGGCTTGTGTTACAGGTACTAGACGACGATATATATAATAGATATAAATACTTAAATACATAGAAAACATCCAAGACTCAGAAACAAATATTCATGCTCATCACACAAATATTTGCCCTTACCGGGATTCGAACCCAGGACCTTCAGCTTCGTAGGCAGCGTCACTACCCACTAGGCTAACCGGTCGATTAAATGATTGAGCCACTGGCTCGTAAATCTACTGCCGATCTTGGTCTCAAATAAATTTTATGAATTTAAGTAGGTAAGTAGGTACGTTTAGGTACTCAAATTAAATGTAATGGAAGGCGGGGCGGGAATGCGATACGTTCGCCGATCAAAACGTAAGACTTGACATTGCCGTAATCTAGGGGCTTACTTGGTGGATCCTCGACCTTCGTCAGGCTGGACTCTGGACAGCTGGTCTTGTTGATCGGGAGCACCTCGTGGTCCACTCGATGGCGCAAACACTTCAAATCCTTGTCGTGATCACAAATCTGGTGTTGTCCACGAAACTAACAACCCCGGGGCGAAATATATCTCAGAAAAACACATATAAAATGTAAGGGCGGTGCTGCGGCTTTAGATGCAATATTTTGCTCCTGACCGTAGGAGTTTCAAGCGATATAGTTTTTTTTTTGTCGAGTAACATTTCGAAATTAAAAAAAAAGGTTTGTAAGTTTTTTTATTTATTTTGTCCGTTTGTTTTTTACTCCTAAATTACTTCAATGAAAGTTTCATAAATAAAAAAATAAAAAAAATTGAGTCGTTATTTTTTTTATTTAATTTTTTTATCAGTATGTATTTTTATTTTTAGGTAACATGTATTTTGCATGGCTTCTTAAAGCCTAAATGTATGGCCTCACAACACTAATGTAACACCATAATGTACCACATTTATCGCAAATAAAATATTTCTATTTTCTATTTCTAGATTTACAGCTTACAGAGCCACTAGTTGTATCTCAATCAATTAACAAAAGCAGGAGGAGGACGGGAGGACGCTTGTGTGGGACTCTTGAGTTGATACGCTAGCCCCGTCCCATCTCCAGGCAACCTCCTCTTAAGCCGGAGCTGCGGCCACCACGGCAGAGCAGCACAAACGGCGCAAATATGCTGTCCTCGGCGAGGGCTACATGTTTGTGCCGCTTGGAGTGGAAACCCTGGGGCCGTGGGGACCGGGCGCGAAAGCCCTATATAAGGAACTTTCGGAGCGGCTCATGAATACATCCGGTGACCAAAGGGCTGGCAGCTATTTTGGCCAAAGGCCTAGCAATCCAAAGAGGCAACGCTGCCAGCCTTTTGGG
This sequence comes from Epinotia nisella, assembly GCA_932294315.1. Lineage (NCBI taxonomy): Eukaryota > Metazoa > Arthropoda > Insecta > Lepidoptera > Tortricidae > Epinotia > Epinotia nisella. Next base: position 7,589,909 of record OW028698.1, on the reverse strand, counting down.
CACCATAGCCAACGACAGGGACCTGTGCATGGGCATTTTCTTTTTATAGGTTTAGTTAATAATGTAGGTTTAATTCAGTCACAAGTATGTGTAGAGTTTTATCAAATAATTGTCATCATCATCATCATCATATCAGCCGAAAGACGTCCACTGCTGGACATAGGCCTCCCCCAGAGAGTTCCAAATTGACCGGCCCTGCGCCACCCGCATCCAGCGGACTCCCGCGACCTTTACCAGGTCATCAGTCCACCTTGTGGGGGGCCTACCCACGCCGCGCCTTCCGGTACGTGGTCGCCACTCGAGAACCTTTCCGCCCCAACGGCCATCGGTTCTACGTGCAATGTGCCCCGCCCACTGCCACTTAAGTTTAGCAATTCGGAGGGCTATATCGGTTACCTTGGTTCTGCTGCGGATAACCTCATATCAAATAATTGTAATTTAATGTAAAGAAACACATTTTTTTAATATGATTTATGAGCTAAAATATAAAATTTTGTTGAAATAAATGAACATTTACAAACAAAAGCATTCTATATATTATTACCGCCCGTATTTTTGTGCTATTTGAGGGCACGGACTGACGTGACGTAATACATTGCACACCTAGGGCGATAACGATGTGGGTACCTACCTGCTGACTTGCACCCTAAGGGTTTTATTACTGTGCGTGGCGTGTATAAAATGTTATGTCTTTTCCTGGAAACTACGTGCGATCTGAGGTCACGAAAGGCCAACTTCTTTTCTATCTCTATCGCTCTAATTGCATGCTTATTCGAGAGGCAGGGAGCAAGATATGCAAACTTAAAATTTGGATTATCGTGAGAGTGCAGCCCTAAACTACGATTTTTTTCTTTTCTCTTGCCAAAATATTGATGACATGATTTTGTTTAATTTAAAAATGTACGAGTATTAATCGAGTATTTTCTCATTGGTTTACATACATACATACATACATATAATCACGCCTCTTTCCCAGAGGGGTAGGCAGAGATCACGGATCTCCATTTGCTACGATCCTGACAAACCACTTTCGCTTCACTCACCTTCATAACATTTCTCATACATGTTGGACGATCCGTCCCAGTGTTCGACACTGTCCCAATATTTCACTATTTCTAGGTATCATAACTCATAAAAAAACATCAACTATTAGGAATTAAGGGGATGCCTTGATGCGAGTAAACCACGCCCCATTGAAAGAGATACGCTTATATCTTCCGGGCTGGAGAAAACAAAATGCAACACTTTTCGGGAATGGCTTGTTTGGACAAATTTCAATAAATACCTACCCGAGTAAAGTTTAAGTCAAAGTCACAGTCAAAGTGATTTATTCTTCAATTTAGGCATATTACATGCACCTATGAATGTCGATAAACTACCACCGGTTCGGAAAGTAAACCTCTGCCTCGAGAAGAACCGGCGTAAAAAACTCGGCGAGGTGTCATTTTCTCAAAACAGTATACAATACATCATTTCAGTATCAGAGTATTATAAAATTTTAAAATTACATTACTACTGTAGAAAGTCTATTTATTTTACGACAGATTCCTAGTGCATTTTATCGCTGCCAGTTTAGTTAATATTTAACTAAGTGTGATTTTAGATGAGGTCAATTACCATCATTGAAACATATTTATGTCGGTTAATACTATATTATTTGAGGAGGCTCAGTTAAGAAAGGAAAATAAAGGCCTGTTTTTTTATAGAGGAAATTTTACGCAATCATGTTTCAGTTATATCAGGTGAGCAATGATAATTATAGTCAATAATCATTTATCTGAAAATCAGTACTTATTGTTTCCTAATCTGGTTAGGACAGCGTTTCGTAAAACGCGATATTTTTCAATGCATACCCTTAAAGTGTCGAACATTGGAACGTTTACCTCAAATACGGTTTGACCCTGGGATCATCTAGCTTCAATATTGATACGATACAATATTACAAACTAAATTGAACGGTTTTACCCGACTGCCGAAGGAAAGGAGGGTTATGTTTTTCGAGCGTGTGTATGTATGTATCTATGTATGTATGTATGTGTGTGTCTTATTCTTTGGCACACCCGGCAGCCTAAACCGTTTGGTGGATTTTGACATATGAGGTGTCGTTGGATTCCTCTTAATCGTGGAAGTGACATGCTATAATATTTGCAAAAAAGCAGTTGGGTTTTTTTTTAAATCTTTTAATTCCACTTGTTGAAATAAATAATCATCAAAACTATTTTTGACTGGCAATTTCATATCAATAAATAAATAAATAAATTAATTTACCACCGATAACTGACATCTTTGTCTTCCATGTTCACTGTTGTAATTCTTATGAATTTAAACTAAACTTAAGATTGAAATCGTCAAGTATTGGATCAGTGTCGAGCACTGGGATTCACATTGGTTGCCCGCCTTAGGTGACGGTTCCTGTGGTTAGAATTACAGTAAAACAATTTAAAGTGATAATTACAAACAAAAGAACTCAATTAACATAACAAAGGCTAACTTCAAACTTCCAATATTTTAAATTGTTTACTTACCTCATTATCACTCTCGGAGTGGCTTTTGATAATGAGATTGTAATCTGTAAAGAAAAAAAATACTCGTTGATAACACAGTAAAAACAATATTATAGGTATAGTACATTACTTACTAGGGCGGTAAAATAACTGGCAAAACAGTGGTTCGCTATAATCATTTAACATCTCTGTATCTTTCAGTTTTTTTAATTTATTGATTAAGACTAAAAGAAAATACATGATTACAATACAATACAATGGGCATTGTATTGAATTGTAATCATGTATTTTCTTGGCAAAACCTTTAGTAGGTTTGTTTGCCGATGGGGAGTTCTTAACTACTGATCTAATTTAAAGGTAGGTTATTATTTAGGGTAGGTATTTATACAACTTATTTTACAGTTTACAGAATATAGGTTAAATTTTTACATTTTAAAAAGTGCATCTGCAGAGTTTTTCTTATTTTACAGCCTTTTACATATAAGTTTTGTACATGTTCAGGTAATTCATTTAATATTTTAGGCAGTAAGTGTGAGTGTTTTCGAGCACCATATATGTTATTATATTTAGGTAAACAAAATACATATGTTTTACAAAGAAAGCACTTACTTAGAACTTTGAACTTTGAATACATTTTATCGGAACATACCATAGCGTTTTTCAATGTGACTTAAACATACTTCCTAATAAAATACAAAGAGGGTACATTATTTCTTCAGAACTACCCTCTTTCAATTAATGTCTTAGAACGCTTCGTAATTCCAATATGGCTTCCTTTTATATTTTTCTGCAGTGAAAGAGTGAAGTGTTTTAACAAAAAACTAAAATAAGGTAAGGATTTAATGAAACTACAGTAATTTTAGTAAAATGTTGTGATTCTATTGGACTTAAGGTCAAAAGAAGTTATTGTATTAGCGATATACAATTAAGTAGGGAAGTGGGGCGCCGCCTGCGGGAAAAAGGCCTCGACCCCCGCTCCGGGTCATTTTTAGGGTTCCGTAGCCAAAATGGCAAAAACGGAACCCTTATAGTTTCGTCATGTCCGTCTGTCCGTCTGTCCGTATGTCACAGGCATTTTACTCGAAAACTATAAGGTGTATTTGAATAAAATTTTGAGGATAGGTGTATTTTGTTAGCCGCTACATAGTTTTGTAATTAAAATTACTAAAAAAATTTTTTAGGGGTGCACTCCATACATAAAACTAAAAGTAATTTTTTTTTTATTGTGACCCCCATGTGGCACATCAATCGATAGGCCTTTCAAAATAAATATAAGGTTTCTTAGCATTTTTTTGATTAAGTGAATAGAGCCGGAGATAATCGCCCCGAAAGTCACTAAAATTCTGTACCCCCCCTCTAATTTTTGAACGGTGTATTTTAAAAATATGGAAAAATTCATGGACATAGGGCTTATTAATTTCATTCACCGAAAATTGTTTTGAACAAGATCGGTTCAGAGGTTTTCGAGATATTGCTGAAAACTGCCTTCCTCAAAGAAAAGGACGTAAGTGCCGTAAAATTTCTGTGACGATACGACCTTTTTAATTGGCACGGAACCCTTCGTTTTGCGTGGTCCGACACGCACTTGGCCGGTTTTTTATTGCAAAGGTTGTCCATTGCAATCCAACGCGGCAATGCGGCGAGCGTAATGGGCACCTTTGCACCGGGAACGACGCGGTGGGCTATTTGAGTAGTTTTAATATATCAGTTTTTTATTCTGCCTTGTACCTTAGTTTTTATACGAGGGTGGGATGATAAGTAACTAGCCTTAGGTATTTAAAAAGTTAGAATTAAAAAAAATACTTCCTTATTTTTAAAAATATGTCTCTGGCTATCTCTGTTCTAAATTTGAATTTGGTGGCTTGAATATTTTATTGATTTTTCGACATTAGAAAATACATTGTGCCGGTTGTTTTTCAAAATGGATAAAATTGAACAAAGAGCGTTGATTAAGTTTCTTTATATGAAGGGTATGAAGGGGCTTGATATTTATGAAGAGTTAAAGGATGTTTTGGGTGAATGTGCTTTTTCTTACGCCGCAGTAAAAACTGGGTGGCTGAGTTTAAACGCGGCCGTACAAGCGTCCAAGATGAAGCCCGCCCCGGACGCCCAAAAATCGTCACGACTCCGGAAATGGTGTCTAAAGTACACGATATGGTTTTAGCAGACCGAAGATTGAAGCTCTCTGAAATAGCTGACACTATAGGGATTTCCAAAGAACGGGTACATCATATCTTAAGTGACGAATTAAATATGAAAAAGTTATCTGCCCGTTGGGTGCCGCGTTTGCTTACGGACGATCAAAAAAGAATTCGGATGCTAAACTCTAAAGAATGCTTGGGCCGTTTTCAGAAAAATAAAGCAGACTTTATACGTCTATTTATAACAACAGATGAAACATGGGTTCACCACTACACCCCAGAAACAAAAATTCAATCAAACAGTGGACTGAATCTGGGTGTTCGGCTCCTAAAAAAGCTATGGCTGTAAAGTCGGCTGGAAAAGGGATGGCTTCTGTCTTCGGGGATGCAAGTGGAATTTTGGTTATAGATTACCTTCCCAAAGGTCAAACTATTAATGGAGAATACTACGCTAATCTTTTAGATAAGCTTCATCAATGTATTCAGGAAAAACGAACCGGTTTAGCGAAAAAAAAAATCATCTTCCATCAAGACAACGCAAGGGTTCACACGTGTGTTAAAGCTATGGCAAAAATCAACGAATTGAACTATGATTTGCTGCCCCATCCACCTTATTCGCCTGATTTAGCACCATCAGACTTCCACCTTCTTCCCAAGCTAAAAACTTTCTTGGGTGGACAGAAATTTGCCACAAATGATGAAGTCATTGCCGCCGTAGAAGCGTATTTTGCAGGCCTTGAAAGAAGTCATTTTATGGAGGGCATTACATCATTAGAAACAAGATGGAACAAGTGCTTAGAGCTACATGGAGACTATGTCGAAAAATAAAACCAATTTTATCACGATAACCTAAGTATTTATTTATTAGGCTAGTTACTTATCATCCCACCCTCGTAGTATAGGAATGTATGTCATATTAAGTTACTTTTAATACTTTTAGTAGTTTAATATATTGTAATTAGTATATTAAACTACTAATTAGTATACAGGCAAAGGATGGAGAATTGTATTAAGCAGAAAATTGTAATGTCTGTGTGTGTCTCAGCCGCACACCGGTCTTGTATTGAGTACATGGAATGCATATTTAACCACATAAAATCGCAGTTAGTAGTAAAAGTGACCCAGGAGACGTAACCATGGCTACTAGTGATAGAAAAAAGTTAATTCACCCTGGTATAGTTTCCTTATAAACCATTAAATAAATGTAATAAAGTATAAATTACGAAATAGAATTAAAATTATAAAAAGATATGGACCTTGAAAGTTTAGAAAAAAAATGCATTTTTTACTGTCCAAAAGTACATTTAAAGCTACCAATAGAATCTTTACGCTTTTATAGAAACAAAATTGTATGACAACTATCGACCTAAACGCAGTATTTCGCGACCGAAACAGCAATTTACTTGATTTTGCATACAACGATTAGTACGTACAAATATCAAACTGTGACGTCATACTTCAATGTCAATTAGTACGACACGTTTTCGGCTGCCACCAGTGAGGTCCGTCTTTTACTAAATTTTTGGGTATTTATGTTCTTTAATTGTAGTTGCTCCCATACAAACATTTGTTCCTCTCCAAAAACTGGTTCAAATGGTAAAAAAATTTGGATACAAGCATATTGGTCAACAATATAGTAAGACTTGTACTAAAATGATTGGAAAAAAGTTATTCAATACATTTTTAATTAATTAATTACAATGTTACATTTTTTAGAATGCTTACGTATGTTTTACTGGTAATTTTTCAGCAAGATGAACCCATTCGGACCTCCTGTAGTCCTCCCCGCTGCAGCCGACGAACACCACCTGGACAATGAGGACGAGCCGTATCTGTCGGTAAGTCCCCCTTAGGCCTTGTCTATGGTCAGGCGACGCGGGCAGCGATGCGAGGCGTGAGCTATCAGACGCGTATGGAAACGCTTTTACAACAACAACCCAGGGCTGTTATTCGCTACACGCTCGTGGGGTGAGGCCCCACGCGTCGCCTGGTGAAAGTAGCCCTCTACCTACGCTTAGTTACTACGAATCGCGGCGTCAAGATATATTTGTGGGTGAGCGTTGAGGTGAGCTTAAAAAATGTTACAGAATGGGGGCTGGAGTCACAAGCTCCAATAGGCTACGGTATCTTCTGACCAAAATACGGTTTCGAAAAACATTAATTTATAATTGCGTTTTTTTTGTTTATTTCATTCTAAAACGTTATTCCAAGGCGCTTTATTCAAGAATCCAACAAACTTTCCACCCAGAAGTAATTATATAGATTTAAATTAAACATTCATTGTCTTTTTTATTAGGGTTCCGTAGCCAAAATGGCAAAAACGGAACCCTTATAGTTTCATCATGTCCGTCTGTCCGTCTGTCCGTCTGTCCGTCTGTCCGTCTGTCCGTATGTCACAGGCATTTTACTCGAAAACTATAAGGTGTATTTGAAAAAAAATTTGGTGATAGGTGTATTTTGTTAGCCGCTACAAAGTTTTGTAATTAAAAATACTAAAAAACATTTTTTTAGGGGTGTACTCCATACATAAAACTAAAAGTCAAAAATTTTTTTTTCATCGTGAGCCCACGTGTGGCACATGAATCGATAGGCCTTTCAAAATAAATAAAAGGTTTCTCGGGATTTTTTTTGATTAAATGAATACAGTCGGAGATAATCGCCCCGAAAGTCACTAAAATTCTGTCCCCCCCCCTCTAATTTTTGAACGGTGCATTTTAAAAATATGAAAAAATTCATGGACACAGCGCTTATTAAGTTCATTCACCGAAAATTGTTTTGAACAAGACCGGATGAAAGGTTTCCGAGATATTGCTGAAAAACTGCCTTCCTCAAAGAAAAGGACGTAAGTGCCGTAAGATTTCTATGACGATACGACCTTTTTAATAGGCACGGAACCCTTCGTTTTGCGTGGTCCGACACGCACTTGGCCGGTTTTTTTATTTATATTGAATATTTTGAAGCAAATGTAAATGAACCTAAATAAAGATATTTTTTTTATATGTATCCGGACTTTTTAGGAGCTATTTTTTTATGTCTGATTTTTTTGTTGGATTTTGCCTCTAGGTAATTATTTAATTGATAATATATCCGTTACATTAAAAAATTAGCCATTATAAATTATTTCCAAATTTGTAATTTTTTTTCATACAAGTTGTCAGTTCATTGCCTGGACAGGCGAACCGTATATATATATTTATTTATTTATTTAAACTTTATTGCACAAAATACAAAAAAATATGTACAAATGGCGAGCTTAATGCCTAATGGCATTCTCTACCAGTTAACCATTGGGCTAAACAGAGACTTATAACAGGTGCAAAGAAAAAAGTATGATAATTTCTGTTACGAATATACTTGAGGAGAGAGGAAAAAAATACAAATGTATTATACACTAAATATAGACATACATAAATAAAAATTATATAAGATACATACAAAAAGATATACTACTACATATTCAATATATGTATACTACCATTATGTGGATGGATTTTAGTCGAATTCTTGTTTAAGCAGATGCTTACGCAGCATCCGCTTGAAAGCAAACTTGCTTGGGGCTTGTCTGATGTTGAGAGGGAGTGAATTCCAGAGACGGCTTGCCTGTACGGCGAAGGAGTGAGTCATAAAACTAGTGCGGTGCGAAGGTATGGATAGTTTGACAGTATATATGCTAGCATATTGCATCCGTCGTAGTAAAAATGCCATGTTTGTGTTTGACTACTTATATGAATATTATGAAGAGGTAAACTTTGTTAGTTTGTAGCTCTGTAAGTTGGTTTTTAAATGGTTACCTCAGAACTACTCAATCGATTAAAAAAAACCGGACAAGTGCTAGTTCAACTCGCGCGGTGAGGATTCCGTATATAATCTAAATACTATGAATGAATGAATGAATGAAACGTTTATTTCGGAACCAGGTCCATATTGGTTAGTAATTTATAATATCTTCATATAATGTTAATTAATTCACAAACACAAGTTATCATCATTTCGATTTTAAATTTCAAGTCAAAAACAATAAAATTTATAATTACAAACATGTTAATGAAAGATAAATAGCATAAATAAAATGAAATTTGAATAAAATTTAATGTAAATTTATAATTCAATTTAAAAATGTCAAAAATGGAATTTAAAAGATGTCTAATTATTTATAACTTAGGTATACATTTCAATGTGTTAGCTGGGGTTTTAAATGGAGTTTATGAAGCAATTTAGTAAGTGGACAGTCAAACCTATTCGCCAATGCGCTCAGGATGCTGCTAGTGCTGGCCCGAGCCTGCTCGCCAGCGAGGCGACGCGCTATGCTCTAAGCACCAGGCGCTCCATACAAAATACACAAAAATAATGAGAATTTTCCCGTTAATTTGAATACTCAATATTCTTATAGGGTTTCCTGTAATCTTTAGGCAAGGGGGGGGGGGGGGGGGGGGAAATGGTCAATCTTCGTCTTTTTTCCTAAATTACTTCAAGTCTGTTTTTGCATAAATTATAAAAAAAACTGAGATGCTTACAACAACCCCTTTCATTTGATATGTCACACAATACAGTTTGCGAAACTTTTTTTTTTAATTTTCCAGTTTCCCCCAAAAGTGGCCCCCTTGTTCAGAATTAATTAATTTACTTTACGCTTCCATCTTTGGGTCACCAATTTACATATACCGACTTCGACAAGACCGACTTATTTAGTTGTACTCTGGCTGAATTCTCACATGTCGCATGTAGACAATTATGTTATCCTTTTTTTTTAATGTTAAGTAGGTACCTATTTGTATATAGCATGTATATAGGTATATATATTGTGTTTTAGTCTTGTAAATATTTCTTATTGTAATATGTATTACGCGTTGGATATTCTGTAAGTGGTATGTATACTTAAATAAATAAGTAAATAAAAATATTTATGTTTACCAAATTTCAACTCAAAGGGACGCCGACGTGATTTATTGGCGGTGCCGGCAGCGTGCACTGTGTCACGCAGGAACTCGCCGCTGATCCGCGCTCTCTCACAACTCAACGCGCTCTTGGTATCAGCACCGGAGTGTGACTTACTTGCGTGGCGATGGATCTATGTGTGCGGTGAATGTCTGAGATTCTGTGAGGAGATGGATGACCTGCAATCAACTGTACCAATGTAATTATATGTGTTTTGTCTTGTTTAGTTTCGTTCCATGACGCATTGGTTGATACTGTAATGTCGTGTTAACATGTTTTCTTTGGTTATTATATCATTTTTGATCGGGCAGTCTAATAATACGAATATGTTACCTAAATACACGATAGAGTCCTACATTAAGAGCCTAAAAGAATTCAAGATATTAGACGATCCTTGGTTGACACCTAAATCGCTCAACAATTAAAGTCCTTGACCATACACATCGTTTTTGAATCAAGGGGCATATATGAATGGGTTAACAACGTAGGTGACCCGTTTTTGATCGTCTCCGTCCTAATTTAACTGTCTTATATGTCTTTCCAGGCCATCATCTACGGCACCTGGCTGGTGGTATACAGTTGGCCACCGCTCCCGACCCTGACTCCTCTCCCGCCCCAGATGACCCTGGGGCCGCCTTCCAAACTCGAAGCCGTGCTGTTTGGATGCCGTTGCCATGAGGACGTGGCTGACAAGTTGCAGCCTGTCAAGGTACAGAGACTAGGTGACTTACTAGAGATGATCTACCGCTGCCATTTCCTTAGCCAATTCATGAGGGTTTTGGAAATGACAGTGGGACAAGGTAGACTAATGACCTGGTAAAGGTCGCTAGAGTCTGCTGGATGCGGGTGGCGCAGGATCGGTCATATTGGCACTGTTATGTCCAGCAGAGGACTTCTTTCGTCTGATATGGTGACGATCAGATGGCAGTAGTGTGACGTCAGTTCCAAGATTATCAACACGATCCTGTCAATAGGGACTATATTAGGTTAGCTTGTGTTTTATTCATGACTCATGGCAGGAGTAGAATGTCAGCACTTAATGGTCTCATCCTGCTCTGGCCCCTGATTGCCGTATATACAGGGTGGCTCATTCAAATCGGTCAGTATGGGAATGTCTGAAACTATAAGACATACGAAGATTTGTTCTTAGGAACCATGTCACCGATTTTGATAAAAAGAAAAACTGCATTCATACATTTGAAAAAAAAACTGTACCCAGCTCGGGAATCGAACCCGGTTGTTTTGAAAAAATAAACTTACACTTTTTCTATTTAAATATCGATTGTGTAGGTCTTAAGCTGTAAATGTCTCTAAGAAACATGATGTCTAATATGAATAAAATGCATTGTTTTGACATACTTTAATTTATCATAGTAGGTGTTCGAAGTGACCACCGTTACAATATTCAACAAGTTCAGGCATGTAAAATTGTCTCTATGGCTGTTTGTATGTACCTCTCTACTTGTTACATACACCTTATCACGTGGCATTAGCATTGCATTAAATCGATACTTAAATAGAAAAAGTGTAAGTTTATTTTTTCAAAACAACCGGGTTCGATTCCCGAGCTGGGTAGGTACAGTTTTTTTTCAAATGTATGAATGCAGTTTTTCTTTTTATCAAAATCGGTGACATGGTTCCTAAGAATAAATCTTCGTATGTCTTATAGTTTCAGACATTCCCATACTGACCGATTTGAATGAGCCACCCTGTATATTAGGATAAGGAGGCTTCTAGATGGGCTATATTTTTACGGAAATGTGTGGACTGCACTATGGGCATCTTGTTCTAGCATGGGAGGAAGAGCAAGACGCCCACAGTTGCCGGCCACACGTTTCCGTAAAAATATAGGCCGTCTAGAAGCCTCATCATGAAACTGTCACTGTTAACAACACACTTGTTAGGTACATGATATGGGGTATACCCGTATCATCAGAGTCCAAACTAGGCTGAGCCTGTATCTTGGCAATCTGCGAGTGCGAATAAACAACATTTACAGTAGTGTTAAGGAAAGGTAGGTATTTAGTTATTAAAATGGATTAGCATGAAAATATGACACCAGCCGTAGCATGGTCGGCCTTGTCACGCGATAGGTGATAGGATAGATCGTGCGTCACTGGCTGACACCGTTCGATAGAACGAGACGACGGTCTTATCTTGTCACTTGTCGCGTGATAAGGCCAAACTGCTGTCACTGTTAACTTGGTGCCAGACTTGCAAGGTGCTAGGTGTGTGAGTGATCAGGTTCATAGTATACTTTCATGCGCTTGCATCTACTTGCTATGAATGCAGGAGCCGTAGCATGGTTGGCCTTGTCACGCGATAGGTGATAGGATAGAGCGTGCGTCATTGGCTGACACCGTTCAATAGAACGAGAGGACGCTCTTATCTTGTCACTTGTCGCGTGATAAGGCCAACCATGCTACGGCTCCAGTTATTTTATAAGGCATTAGGTCAGGTTCATTGTATCCCTATCTCGTAGCCTGGCCCAGAGCAAACTAATAGTTTTGTATGAATGGTGTCTTTTCTATATTTTTTGGGATAATGGTGTTTTTAGGGTTCCGTACCTCAAAAGGAAAAAACGGAACCCTTATAGGATCACTTTGTTGTCCGTACGTCTGTCTGTCTGTCAATACCCTTTATCTCGGGAACGAGTGGAGGTATCGAGTTGAAATTAAAACCTATACAGTCCCTTGATGCTATGAAAAAATCAAACTTCTAAGCCGTTTATGCCGCAAAAAGGTATATTTTGATACTCTCAAGCGCATCAAAATTTTATAGGGTACTTTCTTATGAATTATAACTATGAAATTTGGCTAGGAATATCGTCTTATACTACAAGTACCGGGAAAAATCTGAAAACTATACATTTGTCATTTTGTACAGAACCCTCGGTGGGCGAGTCCGACTCGCGCTCGTCCGCTTTTCTAGGGTTCCGTACGTACGGAACCCTTATAGGATCACTCGTGCGTCTGTCTGTCCGTCTGTCACAGCTGATTTGCTCCGAAACTACAAGACCGATTGAGTTGAAATTTGGTATACATATGTAAATTGGTCACCCGAAGATGGACACGTAAAGTAAATTAATGAATTCTGAACCAGGGGGCCACTTTTGGGGGGTAAACTGGAAAATTAAACATATCAAATGAAAGCGGTTGTTGTCAGCATCTCAGATATTTTTTTTAATAATTTTAGTGAAAACAGATTTGAAGTAATTTAGGAAAAAAGACGAAAATTGACCATGCCCCCCTTATCTCCGAAACTACTAGGCTTAACATGCTGAAAAAAATATGGAAAATAGTTCCTTGCCTAAACACGAAAATCTATGAGAAGTTTGAGTTCAAAGTAACAGGAAAATTCTCAATACTTTACGGGACCCTCACCACGCGAGTTGAACTCGCACTTGTCAGGTTTTTTTTAAAATTAGTTTTATACCCCAGGTGTACACCGACAAAAACGAAGTGCAAGCGTGCGAGCTCATCAACGAGGAATCCCAAGTCGCAGCTGCCTTGAACCGTACGGCTTGCGACTGTCGCACGACGCCGCTCGGCGACAAATTCGCCGTTCTGCCTATCAACGAAGACATTGTCCTTTACTACCAGAAGCTCTCCAATGTGGCTTACTCTAACGCGAATCCGAATACATGCAAGCTGTTGTTTAGAAATCTGCCTTCGAGCTTGGAGATGGAGACCGCTATAGAGGGAATGGATATAGCGAAGAGGACGGGAGATGTGACGTTCATGATTAAGCAAGAGTGAATTGTCTGTGGGTAGAGTATTGTTCTGCAGACATGTTAAGCATTAACGGAACTTATGAAAACATTTGGAAAACATCAGGCTTCAACTTGTTTTAGATTTTTAAACATATACAACTCAAAAAATAGACGCCATTTGATCGTAAAAATCGGAAAGACAGTTTGACATTTTAAATTCAGTTATCGATTTGGCTATCAGTTGTATACCGTATCCAATTGGTAACGAAACAGAAATTTCTAAGTAGGTAGCTTTTAAATTGTACAGAATGTGTAACCATCTATTTTAATTTTATAATATTTACGTAAACTGGCTCAATATTTATATAGGTAATGGATGCAATGAAAAAGTTTGATGTTACGAAAATAAACAATAATATTGACTTAAGTTTGATGTGTATGTAAATATAAACAGAACAACACTAGTTATGGCGTACCTATTTTATTAATTCCCTTTTAAATGATTCAAATTCAATAGTTATCTTATCTAATCTTATCTAGTTGAGGGCCCTAGCGGATACACTTCGACCCATTGGGATCTTTTGTGCATTTGCCCTCCCCTTTATAGCTGCTCCCAAGCTCGCTCCATCATTTCCACAAAGCGGATGATGCAGCTCAGTGGGAGCACCCTGAATTCCTTTGGTTGCGGGTAGCCGTTACCAAAGAGATTCATTCTTTGTCTGGCAAGGGCATGACATTCAATAGTTTATTTTCAAACAAGAATTTTTCATGTTCACTTTAATTTCGGATTGCTAGTAAACAAGAAAATCGGGCGCAGTAATATAATTTTCATTTGGCTACTTACAGACTTTATAATTTTGATGTATCTATCACAGTTTTTCGAAGTCCAATTAAACATGACTGAATTCGTATTTTATGAAAACAATTTCAACATTTCACCGAAAGACAAAATGCCACAGTGCCTTGAGATTTGTCGATGAAAAAGAAATGATAATTTGTTTTCATTCTTGCCGAGAACACTATAGATCATCTTATAGAATATATTGTAAAGTAAAAGTACCAATATTTGACACCTTTCTAACAATTGGTACCCTGTTATTCACTTTTATTTGTATAAAGACTGTCAAATAATCAAGTACTGGGACTGAGTCTATACTCGGCATAGAACATTACTCAACCCATACCCATTTAAATTACTCTTAATATTGACTATGCAAGACGTTGTTTTTGTAAGTATCACTATTATCAGAACTTAAGCAACCTTATAATCAAATACATTGAATTCGCCAGAGATTCAAAAGTGATTAACCAAATTACGATATGCTGGCATAATCGCGTGTAATGCCTGCAACACACTGGCGCGGCCTGCGGTGGCGGTCATTAGTAAATTTGACAGCTAATGACAAGTTTACTATTGACCGCCGCGGACAGGCCGCGCCAGTCTGTGAGAGGCCTTATTCGGACATGTAGCATTTGTCCCTTACAAGCAAATTTGAAAATGCAAGAGATAAAAAAAGATAAAGTAGTCATTCATTAAGTAGATACCTACTTATACGTATCGCGGCGAATCTTAATCCCTATGGCAGCTGTCATCTGAGTACAATTTTACGTTTTAAGGTTATAAATTGTACGGAGTTAACAGCTGTCATAGGCATCAAGATTCACCGAGATACGTACACTCGTACAGCCAACAAAGAATATTAAAAATACACATGTGTTGCCATGACATTAGAATTTGAATTCAGTGTTACCAGGGGGGTAATCACGTGACGTTCAGAACGCGCGTCTGACAGTTAAATCTCAATCTAACTGTCATTTTTCCATATAAAATTGACGTTTAAATCTTACAGACGTTCGTAAGAAAAGTTACGTGATCGCACTAGGCTAATAGGCCTGTATCGCGGGAAACCAAGTGCCATGCGTATGTTAAACCAAAATAATAAGAGAAACAATGTTATGAACAATTTAGATTATAAAATGGAACCACATTAACTTAGAGAGGGAATTCGTCGCTTTATGGCCGACAAGCTAGTTAAGCTGAGGGCCTACCGCGAAACGAAATTCGTTCGTGTATCTCCGTCTCTGTCGCTCGAACTAGCAAGTGCGACAGAGACGGAGATACACGAACGAAAACGAATTTCGTTTCGCGGTAGGCCCTCTGGTTTCATTAGGTTTTCAGTGATAACATCAGCCTTGCTAACATGAGCGCATTTATGGCGTACATATTGGGACCGAGCGCGACGACAGCGCCACGTGACAGGCGGCCATTATGGACAATATTGTCACCGCTGTCAAACAAGAAGTAAGTAAATATTGTGAAAATTATTAATGAAATCTTGTGTTATTACAATTCACAACAACACATCTTACCAGGACCATATTTTTATCTCAAAAACGATTAGAAAATGTTTACTGCAATATGGATTTGACAGCTCAAGTCAGCGACAAAAATGACAATTTTAGCCGTAGCGAGCGCTGTGATCGTTTAGGCTACCCCCTCCACCCGCTTTGCACTCTGCCAATAGCATCCGTCTTTCTTACACTTTGAGGTAGGAAGGGGCAAATGCTCTGTATGACATACCTAAAAATAATAGGCAACTGAACGTTGGATACAAACGCTAGGCTAGCTTAGGTCGCCATGTTTGTTTTTGCGCGTGGCCCGCG
Organism: Epinotia nisella; assembly: GCA_932294315.1. Classification (NCBI taxonomy): domain Eukaryota; kingdom Metazoa; phylum Arthropoda; class Insecta; order Lepidoptera; family Tortricidae; genus Epinotia; species Epinotia nisella. The sequence goes on along the minus strand of OW028698.1, from coordinate 7,573,953 downwards.
CCGCTCGCCACCCCGCATACCCATAGACACGGCCTTATGTCATCGTTCCAGTGTTTTTTTACTTTCTCGTGAAACTAGGAACGGTATAATAGTGATACTTTTATTTTAGGATTTTGATTCGCACCCAACTTTAAATGTACGGGATTTTTACTTGTGTAGGTATATGCTTTTGCTTTGATATAATCTTGCTTTTTTTTGCTATTTTTGATTATTCAATTGTGTGCCATTTGTAATGTAATTTGATATAAATGTTTGTATTCGATTTTTTTTTTTGTGTTTTATTTACTGCACTTAGCTTTACCATATTTTAGTATGATATACTAGCTTACGCACGCGATTTCGTCTGCGTAGACCCGGGATAAAAACTATCCTATATTTTAATCCAGGCTATAAACTATCTTCGTGCAAAATTTCATCTAAATCGGTTAAGCCGTTTAAGCGTGATTGAGTAACAAACATCTAAACATCCAAACATTCAAACTTTCACATTTATAATATTAGTAGGATTTGTATACTGTAAACGTCCCAATGCCCGATATTGATGACACTCTCAATATTATGTCAAAACAATAGAGGTGAACAAAAGGTGTCAACTAGTAACGACTACACCATGGATAGGGATATTTGGCAGCGATAAAATCCTGCACTAAAAACCTGTCGTAAAATAAATAGGCTTTCTACTGTAGCAATGTAATTTTAAAATTTTATAATACTCTGATACTGATATGATATATTGTATACTGTTTTGAAAAAATGACACCTCGCCGAGTTTATTACGCCGGTTCTTCTCGAGGCAGAGGTTTACTTTCCGAACCGGTGGTAGTTTATCGACATTCATAGGTGCATGTAATATGCCTAAATTGAAGAATAAATCACTTTGACTTTGACTTTGACTTTGACTTTGAGTAGGCATTGAGGTGTCGAGCATTGGGACTTACCTTAATTGAATCCAAAGTTATTAAACTTATTAAAATAGATGAAACTGTCAAACTATAAATACATAGGGGTCCTGACGCGACATACTGTTATCACAATGGTATGCGATGGTAGTGTATTGGGGTGAGGTCTATGTCCATTGTCCAGCAGTGGACGTCTTTTCATGTGCTAAAAAGGAAAGAAAATGTGGAAATTTTCATAAATGTGGCTTGGCGGAGTAGTATAATGAAGTCAGTTAAAAGTTTGTTTTTAAAGTAAGATCTTATTATACTAACATGAAACGCAATAAATCATCATCATCATATCAGCCCAAAGACGTCCACTGCTGAACATAGGCCTCCCCCAAAGAGTGCCACAATGACCGGTCCTGCGCCACCCGCATCCATCGGACTCCAGCGACCTTTACCAGGTCATCAGTCCACCTTGTGGGGGGCCTACCCACGCTGCGCCTTCCGGTACGTGGTCGCCACTCAAGAACCTTTCCGCCCCAACGGCCATCGGTTCTACGTGCAATGTGCCCCGCCCACTGCCACTTAAGTTTAGCGATTCGGAGGGCTATATCGGTTACCTTGGTTCTGCTGCGGATAGCCTTATTGCTGATGCGATCACGCAGAGATACTCCCAATAAATGATTGAATTGAATTGAATTGAATTATAAAGATCAACAAATGGACGCTGTTTGACTATATAAATTTGAAGTCACTAGCTATTATTTTTAACCGACTTCAAGAAAGGAGGAGGTTCATACTCGTAATTCGGTTGTATTTAAAAAAAATGTTTGTTACCTCAAAACTCCGTCATTTTATGAACCGATTCGTACAATACTTTCTTTTATTTTAAAGTATATGCTTCCATGTTGGTCCCATTGTTATCAAAACTTCAGTTGAATGATGGGAACCATGAGGAATTAAGGGAGCTCCTCAAATATAGAAGGCACGCATGTAGTATTTTCGGTATTTTATATAATAACTAGTTTATTTAGGTACACCCGGAAATCACAAATTTGGTGGAACTGATGATGAAGACCATGCACAGATGACTTATGGGACTCGTACTTAAAACTGTATAAGTACGTTACTGATTCTGATATGATTCCGTTGAAATAGCAACTAATGAAGTCCTAAATGTCAAGTGTGCCAAATCGACGGAACTCCTCAAATATTATCGGCCCACATACAGTGATATGGTTTTTGTCTGTAATAATCAACGTATTTACTCTCGGAAAGCAGTCCATGTGGTAAAGTGGTATGGAAATGTGGAATTGTTCATTTGGCTTAGCGGATTACTAAATTTAAGTCGGTTAAAACTTTGTTTTTTAAAGTAAATTATCCTACAAACATACAAAAGCACACTACGAACCATTCGATTTGTCACAACAACTTGCTATACCTACTTAGAATTATAAAGCAATATAAAGGTACTTTTCATTCTAAATATAGCATGGAAACGCCGCCAGCAACCTCGGTACAATGCCTAAAGAGTCTTTCTTAGATTTAACTTAGTTTTAATTTAATTTAGTTAACGTAAATTATCAACTTCATAAAATTAAATATCTCACTCACAATAGCAAGTTGTTATGATAAATTGATACATGTTTAATGGCCTTAACAAAGTGTTTTGATGTTTCATAAAAAAACCGGACAAGTGCGAGTTCAACTCGCGTGGTGAGGGTTCCGTATACACAAACATATTGAGAATTTTCCCGTTACTTTGAATAGGTACTCAAACTTCTTATAAGTTTTCTTGTATCTTTAGATACAAGAAAACTTATAAGAAGTTTGAGTGGCAAGGAACTATTTTCCATATTTTTTTCAGAATTTTAAGCCTTGTAGTTTTGGAGATAAGAGAGGGGGGAATGGTCAATTTTCGTCTTTTTTCCTAAATGGCTTCAAATCTGTTTTTGTTAAAACTATAAAAAATATATATCTGAGATGCTTACAACAACCCCTCTCATTTCATATGTCACACAGTACGGTTTGCAAAACTTTTTTTTTTAATTTTCCAGCTAGCCCCTCAAAAATGGCCCCCTTGTTCAGTCAGAATTCATTAATTTACTTTACTCGTCCATCTTTGGATTACCAATTTACTTACATATGTTTACCAAATTTCAACTCAATCGGTGCAGTACCTAGTTTCGGAGCAAATCGGCTGTGACAGACGGACAGACAGACGAGTGATCCTATGGGATCCGTTTTTTCCTTATATACGGAACCCTAAAAAAGCTGCTAATTTGACTATCTGTCACCGTATTCATTTGTCTTATGCGGCGCCGAGCAACTTTTTCGCGTACACCACTATAAGCCTCTATGTGGCTGCTATATAACTTCCAAGCCGGCTGAAAGCGGCAGATTTAGCGCAATTGATAGTGAAGTTGAGAGTGGCTTTGCTTTGTTTTAGTTATCCACAGTATTCCATTCGACTGTACAGTCAGAGACATACGGCTGGTCGATTGCGTAACTTTTTGTGAGTACAGTCCCCATTATTAATATCTGACACAACGGAGCACGCAAAAAAAACAATAGCGGTGTATGTGTAATCATCATATCAGCCGACAGACGCCCACTGCTGGACGTAGGCCTCCCCCAAAGAGTGCCACAATGACCGGTCCTGCGCCACCCGCATCCAGCGGACTCCAGCGACCTTTACCAGGTCATCAGTCCACCTTGTGGGGGGCCTACCCACGCTGCGCCTTCCGGTACGTGGTCGCCACTCGAGAACCTTTCCGCCCCAATGGCCATCGGTTCTACGTGCAATGTGCCCCGCGCACTGCCACTTAAGTTTAACGATTCGGAGGGCTATATCGGTTACCTAGTTACTACGAATCGCGGCGTCAAGATATATTTGTGGGTGAGCGTTGAGGTGAGCTTAAAACAGCGTCACCTAACGAAACTAGACCTCTACCTACGCTTAGTTACTACGCACCGCAGCGTCAAGATATATTTGTGGGTGAGCGTTGAAGTGAGCTTAAAACAAGTTCCAAAAAGGGGGGCTGCAAAATCATACTACAACGTCGGAGAGGCTTGTTGGCGACCGTCTAGCTGATCCTTAAGTTCCCACATGTATAGATATTTTTAGTCTTGACTGGTTATCGATACGGGTTTTAGAACCCACGACCTCCACATTGAAAGTGTCGTGTTTCGCTCGGCTACTGCGCTCTAGTAGGTAGTCAAAGGGGGAGCCTTCACACTTGCGATTGGCGAACGGTTTACAAGCGAGGCGAACAGCGGGCGTGCTCACGGCGAGGTTGCAGCGAATTCGCCGCAACGCAGTTGCTATGATTATGATTTTTTGTGTGTGACTATTCAAAACGCTGATGGAACGAAACGTTGCGCCCGCGGTGATCACGCGGAGATGTCGCGACGGTGTCGCCCCCGCAGATGCGGCGAGCTCGTTGAGCATTCGCGTCGCAACACGCTTGCAAATCGCAAATTATGTTGGTCTAGGCTCGAGAAGCCTTTACAAACTCTAAGCCTACACTACAAACTACAAACGCCGTTGCTTGCCTTGGATGTCACTCACACAGTCAACAAGCGTCCACGAATTCCAGCAAACCCTTTGACTCATGCCGACACCGACACTCAACTCGATCCGCCATCGTCACACACAAGTCCATGTAAGCTAAGCCGTCTATTCAGAAACGCCCCTATCACATATATGGTCCTAAGCCTGAAAGGAACAATCTCATCTATAGACAAGCGGCACAGTTAGGGATGGAAAAGCTCATATGCAGCTAAAAAAAAGTGTTGGACCAATTTAAAAATGGCTGGCGGCTTGCCATAAACAGGTTATTTAATTTGGGCGGGTAATCGTTTGTTTGCTCCAAAGTCTCAAATAGCCACGGTTATCGTATACGAATCTTAATAAGTGTGCGAGAGAGAGTACTTATTATGTTAAACTTACTTAAATGCTTCTAGAAACATGACATTAGCATTAAGAGGACGTTACAGTGTTCTCTAGCGCCACTGGTAAATAATTGTGATTATTGAAATTTAACGATAGATATTTAAAAAAGGAGGCCGCTACACACTGTATTTTGTGTTTAAGTACCTTGTGAATACATCAAACTAGTTTTTATGTTGCTGGATTCCTCAATATATGCGTCCAAAGTTAAAACGGCCGTTTTTCTTTTGAGTTCATAGATCGACGAATCCAACAACATAAAAACTAGTTTGATGTATTCACAAGGTACTTAAATACAAATTACAGTGTGTAGTGAGCTCCTTTTTTAAATATCTATCGTAAAATTTCAATGTGTGTGTGTGTGTGTTAAAGGATCTAATAGGCCCGTGAACTTATTTTAATAAACAAAATAAGGACTTGACGCGTGTGCATGTATTTCTAAGAAGATAAGGAAACAATTGATGACAATATTATTGCCATACAAAAACATAAATTAATGTTGCTGTGTAGGTACATAATCAAGATCGCAACAGTGTGCACTGTAACGCCCTCTTAATTTTAAAAATTATAATGATATAATTAGATGTTGACATAGCTATAAGTACACACTAACCTATGAGTCTGTAAAGTTACTTGAAATAAATTATTTATTATTATTATTATACCATTGGTCGTCTTTGTCATTTATAGGTGCATCCTTTAGAGCCACAGCAGCCAAACAATCGGGTTTGGAATAGCTCGACTAGCTTGATTAGTTCATCATAATCATCATATAAATATTATAAATTTACAATTAAGGGCAACAAAATCTACTCAAGCAACATTTTTTGAAGTTGATACTTCTTTGCTCGCGTTCTTGTATAGGGGTAAGTACAGTTCAAAATGTATCACGTGACTTCTGGAATAACTTTTTATAGAGAAGCCTAATCTGATTTCAAATAATTGTTTGTTACATGTTTTAATCCTTCTTTATTTGCCATTAGTTGTTAATCACAAAATGTTACTTAGTTTATGTGGCGGGCATGAAAATAATGTTGAAATGACCGCCATTTTCAATGTATCGCGAGTCAAATGAGCTTCGTCAGTCAATGTTGCCATATATACCGATTTATCTGTACTACGGGTACAAGGGTTCCATAGCCAACAAAGAAGTATCCACTTAAACTTAATTAACGGTTGTATCTCCGACATAACCTACTTCCTTTTTTTATTCGTTTATTATTTTTAAGTAATATTAGTTTCAGAGATATTGCGCATTGAAACCAGAATAATGTTTGTTTTTCCGTCCTATATATGGCAAAAATTTCAACTCCAATCCTATTCTAATCGTGGTTTGATAACATGAGGTTGTGGCAAATAAACGATTATCATCCCCAATTAAAAAGGTTGTTTATGAGCCGTCAACCATTTTAAAACCAATTCTCGATTTAGCTGCGTACGAGCGTACTTGTCCCTTACGGAGGCACGCATATGGAGTTCTTCCTCTAAGATAATAACGTAGCTATGGTAAACAACACGTCTCAAGTTTTAAATGAGAACTTGCTGATTAAAGCAGTTTTATTTCCTTTAGATTATTGCTGCCCCGATCTCGACTAAAAAGTAATTCCACCTAGTTCGTTTTCTGTAAGTCTCTCAATAAAATTGTGAACGTTCCATTCTATCAACTTGGTACACAGACCTGGTTAGAGCTCGGTATAAAACGCCTCACAGGCAAACTTGTTCTTTTAATTCCACTGAAAAACGTCTCGTTAACTACAGAGGGGTTTTTCATTTCATTAAACTCCACAAACTTTGCTATAAAAAAACTTTTAATTTAAAACTGTGGGGCGTTTTTCAAACTGATACTTTTCAATCGGATGAAAAGGGTATTTTAATGGTTTGCTCCCATTGAGTGTGACAGGTCTGGGGCGTGTTTCAGTTTTTAATTAAGTGGGAGTTTTGGGTCAAGAGTGTTAGCTTTTAATAGGCTGGCGAATTGAAAGGGGGTTGTAATTTAATTACCATTGCGCTTATATTCTGATCCTCATTATCTTTTATTATGCCTCTTTAAACTGATTGCCTTTTCGTGCGTCTTGGCCCTGTTAAGGACTAGTCTCCATTACAATCAGAGTCCCGTTACGAATGTATCCGTTTTCTGAAATAAAAACATAGCGCACAATATTTCAATGCTACTTTTAGCAATAATTGTGGATTTAACTACGGAGAGAAGATATTCTATTGCAGTGACAGGTTGTTAGCCTATCGTAGGCAACCTTCAACACACCGTCAACCTCAAATCGGATAAGGCCTCTCACAGACAGGCGCGGCCTGGCCGCGACGGTCAGTAGTAAATTTGTCATTAATATTATAGAAAGCCATTTTTTATAGTTTATTAAGAAATGTCACATCATTTTCAATATCTCTAAATTCGGAGGGTAATTTACTGTAGATACCCGGCCCTACAACAGACATTGTTTTGGTTGATTTTATAAATCGACAACATGGTGTGGCCCAATGATGTACCTAATATAAAAAGAGGTAGATAGGTTAAAAGCGCTCCAAAAGTGGCACACTCAAACCGACTTGCCACACTTCTCCTGCACGGCTATCACAAGACGGCGCGCGAGCTTTCTCGATTTTTCTCGCACTATACCTCTCTTTCTAAGTTTTCTAAGAAGAGAGAGATGGATAGCGCGAGAAAAATCGAGAGAGCTCGCGCGCCGTCTTGTGATAGCCGTGCTGGCCAATCTATATACGCACACTCCAGCGCAAAGCAAAAGGGCCCCTAGTGGCCCGGCTCTCAGTAAACCACTCAAAAAAAAAGACTTGCCACAGTTTCGCGTCGTCAATAGAAACGTGTAAACGTGTCTTAGCTGTCAGATTTGGTGACCATTTTTAAACACGGAATTTCGTATAGACAATATATCTACCTCTTTTTTATATTACATCATTGGAGTCGCCAATGTGTTCTTATTCATCTGAGCAAGCCGCATACTTTTTGATGCCTTTATTGGAAATTGATACATATTCTCAAGTAGTTACAGATGATATACCTACTAATAATAAAATACATTTTTAAATGGTTGGCAACAAGTCTTTGACACTCTTATGGCACTCTGTGGGGGAGGCCTATGTCCAGTAGTGGACGTCTTTCGGCTGATATGATGATGATGATGAAGCCTTTGACACCAATGATGTAATATAAAAAAGGGGTAGATATATTTGTCCATATGAAATTCCGTGTTTAAAAATGGCCACCAAATCCGACAGCTAACGTTTCTATTGACGACTCGAAATTGAGGCAAGTTGTGCGAAATCACACAGTTTTAGTGTGCCATTTTCGGAGCGCTTCTAACCTATCTACCTCTTTTTATATTACATCATTGTTTGACACCCATTTAGTCATGGACTACGGTCACCGCTGACGTATCTACCTACGAATTTTAGCCACTGACGTGACGTGGTATTCAAAAGACACTAGACAAATAGACTCCAAGCTGCAATATGAAAGTATGATTTTCGTTATCACTAATGTAAATCGATTTTAAACGTTATTTCCCGAACCGACTTGTGATTGCTTGGCGTTCGGAGGATAAGTAATTAAATTTTAAGTCACTTCCATCCCAACTTTGTTGGTTCAATCGACGCCATTTTACATTTCCTGAGAAGACTAGTGCTTCTTAAGCCATTGTGGAACCTAGGGTCTTTATTGCAAAGATATAAGGTCGGTTTTCGCACCGCTTCGTAAGTCTTTTCTAAAAGTACGCCGCCATTTTGTTATGTTCCGGCCGGAAATCGAACCCTGAATTGAACCTTTGTGGAGGTTTTTTTGGTGATGTCTGTTCGGTGTATTGTATTCATAAATTTTCCTATGGGATTATAGATTTAGATACTCTAGCTTGGTACAAATGAAAAATAGACAACAAAATAAATTTTGACTTGTAAAAGTGCCCTTGTAGATACCAACTATTAGTGTATTATCTGTAAGTTGTGTATTTATTAATACAAGTTATGTTGGTTTTTAGGGTTCCGTACCTCAAAAGGAAAAAACGGAACCCTTATCTTCATCACTTCTGTCTGTCTGTCAAGGCCCTTTATCTCGGGAACGCGTGGAGGTATCCAGTTGACATTAAAACCATATGCCTACTCAAGTCTACAGTCTCTTGAAGATGTGAAAAAATCAAACTTCTAAGTTGACATAAGAAAGATACGGCCATTTATGCCGCAAAAAACGTATATTTCGTCACTCTACAGGTAATCAAAATTTATAGAGTACTTCCAGTTGACCTAGAACTATGAAATTTGGCAAGTAATATCGTCTTATACTACAAATACAGGGAAAAATCTAAAAACTATACATTTGTAATTTTGTACGGAACCCTCGGTGGGCGAGTCCGACTCGCACTTGTCCGATTTTCAAAACAAACATGTGAGCAGTGAGCGCATAATGTGGTTTCTCATTTTAAATGGTATTTTAGTTTTGTTTATCTATATAATATAATGTAGTCTTGTGAATGATGTTTAATTCAGAATCAACAATATATATACATATTGACTTGTAAAAGTGCCCTTGTGGACTATTTGACAGAATAAATATTTTGAAGTTTGAACAAATGACCATTAGGAAATTGAACCCAAATTTATATACTACTGCTACCGACTCCACCTGGAGATAAAAATATTACAGAGAACTCAGGCCTGGCCATCCTGAAGTTATATACTTTATATTATGTACTGATAAAAAAAAATGGGATGAGTAGCTAGTTTAGCCCTCCGAATCGCTAAACTTAAGTGGCAGTGGGCGGGGCACATTGCACGTAGAACCGATGGCCGTTGGGGCGGAAAGGTTTTCTCGAGTGGCGACCAAGTTCCGGAAGGCGCGGCGTGGGTAGGCCCCCCACAAGGTGGATTGATGACCTGGTAAAGGTCGCGGGAGTCCGCTGGATGCGGGTGGCGCAGGACCGGTCAATTTTGTACTCTTTGGGGGAGGCCTGTGTCCAGCAGTGGACGTCTTTCGGTTGATATGATGATGATGATGAGTAGCTAGTCCTAGAGATTACCTCTCAAACACAAACTTAGTTAAGTAGTATCTATGAGTATAGATGTGTTACCTCAGTTAGGTCGGAAGATATCAAAGGAATCAATTAAAATCATAGTTGCTTGTCATAAATAACGCAATTTATTCTTGAATGAATAACTTTTTGACGGCAATATATAATTAAATATAATACCTACAACAATTGCAATGCACTGACGCCCGTTCGAAACTTTCCCAATTAAACCCACTTCCGCTAACCGAATAAACATTTACAGCGTACATATTTGTATGTGTGGAGTCTAACTAAACACATTACATTAGACAAATGGACGGCAGCGCCATCTATCAACGTCCGAGCGCAAAAACTGGGCATCAGGCTGACGACAGCAGAGTTGCAGCGCCACAGATTAGCACAGTTAATGACTGATACAGACTGTCAATTATATTGCGCAACACTTTGTAATAATTACTTCTTCATGCTTATAAAGATCGTATGTTTTTATGTTCTAGTGTTTTAAGTTTTTTTGTTATGTATGGGCAAATTACAGTTGACTTGTCCTAACGTGCGTTCGAAAAGTTACGTAATCATCCCTTAGAACTCCTCAGCAGGCAAACGCGCGGGGTAAAATACAATCTATTAACCATATAGAAAGTCCATTCTACAGACAGGTAAAAAAATTTTAAAATCGGATAAGCGGCTCCGGATATTACCCAAAATTAAGGTTAAACTTAACTTACATTTTACAAATCTACAATCTCACAGAATTTTCCTCTTTGTAATATTTGTATAGATTTATTAACCTATACTGTTAGTATATACAAGTATAGAATGGATCATGAGTTATTTATGTTTATTAAATGTTAAAAAAGTAATTATTCTTTTGGCAATTAAGTATTCTTTTAATTAAGTCTATAGGAATACAGCGTATGAAAATGAATAAAAGTGAAACAGACTGATATAGTTTGCATTGTTCTATACATGTACAAAAAATCGCCAACATACCTACATTGAATGTGGAGGAGGAAACAGTGTACAGCCGGACCTCGAATTTGAATGGAGGGTGACGCGTTTACTATCCTCCGAACGGCATAAGCATTGTCTATTAGTCAAAAATGCATTCGTCTATTAGTTAATAACACAACGTATCCTCAAATCAATAATGAGTCGGCCGCTTGTGATTCTTCTATACTCGCAAGCGTTTATAGGGTAAATTGTATACTGACACGCGAGGCTTACTCTCTGTATAAATAGTATAAATGTCGCGTCCAGTCCGCACCCAGTCCGTCCGCCGTCCGCGTACCGTCCTCGCTCCGTCCGCTACCCAGGTTTTAATGTAGACGTGAATGACCAACAGCGCTGCAAACGCTTAGCAATACAAGAACTAAGCACTTTTCCCAGAAACCCAGACAATTTGCATAAGGTGAAACTTTTTTTATTTCCAACTTTCTACGCTCCGGGATTCTTTCGATTATCATATTAAGGTCCCTTTCTGCGAAGTTGAATCCAAGCCTTTGTGAAACGTCAAGCCCAAAAATATGTAAACGAATTGAACGTAGGTACACTGATATAGTTCTAAGGTAGGTACAGTAAGGGAAATGTATTCACGTACCATTTTATGCCGTACCTATTGTCATAGTAAGAAGAGCGAAAAAGGTACGTGAATACTTTTCCCTTACTGTATATACAAACAGGGTGTATAGACAGAGTGTATCTCAAGCAAATTTTAGGAATTAAATTTGAAAGTCATTCTGAACAATTTTCAGTATTGGATCAACCATAAAGCACACAGATTCTATAAAAACCGGACAAGTGCGAGTTCAACTCGTGTGGTGAAGGTTCCGTAAAATATTGAGAATTTTCCCGTTACTATCCGTCCCGTTCTATACTCAAACTTCTGATAGGTTTTCCTGTAATATTTAGGCAAGGAACTATTTTCCACATTTTTTTCAGTATTTTAAGCCTAGTAGTTTCGTAGACAAGAGGGAGGGGAATGGTCAATTTTCGTCTTTTTTCCTAAATTACTTCAAATAATGCTAAAATTATAAAACAAATATCTGAGATGCTTACAAACAACCCCTTTCATTTGATATGTCACACAATGCAGTTTGCGAAACTTTTCTTTTTATTAATTTCTAGTTCTCCTTCAAAATATGTCCTACTGCCACAATCGTTTATGAAATGGGACCATAGAGGAGGACAGCCGGACATCTGGACATCCCGACATCATCATCATATCAACCGAAAGACGTCCACTGCTGGGCATAGGCCTCCCCCAAAGAGTGCCAAAGTGACCGATCCTGCGCTGCTGAGAACTTCGTTCGCTTCGCTTGTCCGTTCAATAAGTCATAATAAAACAGCACAAAAAATCTGAAGAACAATTTGTGATAAAGCATCATTAATCTGAAACTGTCCAAATTCCGAAAACGATTTTCTGCGAACGAAACGACTACGAAAATTTTGATGCGGATCACTTAATCTTCTATAAGTATTAAAGGCGTGGATTGGAAAATATCGCGTTCTATGAAACGCCGTTCTGACTAGATTAGGAAACAATAAGGACTGTTGCCGCCACAGGTTTTTGACCGACCATGCTGGCAACACCATCGCATCCGGAATACCACGCTGCGCTCCAAGACCCAAATAGAGGATGTAGCTTGGAAGGCGGCCAAGTTAAAGTGGGACTGGGCTGGTCACGTCTACCGAATGCCGAATGAGCTGTGGGCCAAAAGGATCACGGCGTGGAAGCCCCAAAACTCAAAACGGAGACGCGGTAGACCTCATCGGCGATGGCGGGATAACTTGGACTCCTTTTTAAAAGACTTTACATTGCTCAAGACCGCGATGAATGGAAACGGAGGGGGAGACCTTTGCTCAGCACTGCTATCACAAGACGGCGCGCGAGCTCTCTCGATTTTTCTCGCACTATACCTCTCTTTCTATGTTTTCTAATAAGAGAGGAACGGCCAGTGCGAGAAAAATCGAGAGAGCTCGCGCGCCATCTTGTGATAGCCGTGCTGCAGTGAGACATAACGGGCTCGATATAATGATAATGATGCTGGGAACACCACGGCTAACGTGTATCCGGAGTTGTCAAACTACACACCATAAAAAGGCAGGAAAATGGCGGGTGCGCTCACTTGCCTTCTAGCAGCCAACCGAAAAACATCTAAGGACGAGATAAGTACTAGCTCAGCGGTTGAAGTATACTCACGCTAATACATATATATTGATATGCTTAATTAATTAATTGAAATACAATCATTGTGCGTTAGGTTACAATCGTATTGAGTGTAATATGTCCAGCTTATTACACTCAATACGACATGTTCAGGTACTCCACTGTAATAATGTATTATAATAAAATAAATGTATTAATATTGCTTGGTTGTTTCTCTTAGGACCGATTTCCAGATATATTTGATGGATGACTCTTGACTAAATGAGTGTTTATCATTTAATTGATACATAATTGCTCAAAACGTACTCGTGGTTTTTGAGAATCGAATCGAATCCAGTAGGTCAATCACGTAACGCATTGTACTCGCGTCAGGTAGATCTAAATGTCAATGTTTATATGGAAAAATGAAATTGGACTGTTCTAACGCGCGTTCGAAACGTTACGTGATTACCCTCCCAGGCACCCCTCAGCTAGTATCCTATAGTCCAATACTATTAAACGAGCAATATTTGTATGTAAATATACACGGTGATTTTTAATTCGTGATCTGTACATGGAAGATATTTGAAAAAAAGTTGGCTGGGTTACTTAGAGTCGATAACAAACACGTTCTAAATTTTTTTAGAATTTTTCTGTCTGTTTATGTGTTCCCGCATCACGTGAATCCTCTACATGCCTAAGGCTTATTTAGTTCAATTAGTCCACGAATAAACTTACTTCTGATTACTGAGTGACTCGCGAATTTCCTGAAACAAAAATACTTTTATTAATATCCCAAATAAACGGGTCAGAAGGTGAGCTGATGACCTGGTAAAGGTCGCAGGAGTCCGCTGGATGCGGGTGGCGCAGGACCGGTCATTGTGGCACTTTGGGGGAGGTCTAAGCCCAGCAGTGGACGTCTTTCGGCTGCTATGAAGAAAAGAGTAACACATACCTATTTATCAATACTTTCTGCTGTTTCTGCAGCCATCTATTACAAGCTTTTATTTAGTTTCTCCTGTCCTTTTGTCTCCCGATGTTTGTCATCAAATCTTGCAAATTAAATTTGATCCACTTCCCGGTAACCGATTGAGCTGAAATTTTGCGAACATGTGTGAAACGCGTGACAATGCAATATTATGATGACATGGTGCTGCTCTGATGATGGAGCCGGAAGGTGGCTATAGGAACTTCGCAATGAAACGACACAACCTCATCGAGTTGGGCTCCTTAGAATTGTCTCAATTAATAGTTGATGACGGTATACAGAAAAGTACAGTCGGCAATAAAAGCTTGTACCAAAAATGAAATTTTTGACAGAAACTTAATGTTTGGCTGCATTTAAGATCTAAAATTACTCTACAATAACTTCAGAATTGGCTGCGGTGAATAAGACCCAAATTTGGATTTTTTTGATTAAGAAAATGTTAAGCAATGGTCTCTTGGCTTCCGACAAACAACAGTCAAAGGTGCATCCGTTTTGGAGCTAAGATTGCCATAGATACACAGACACACATGTTTCACCATCATCATCCTGGCCGATTTCGACCACGGCGACTGGAAAAAGAGAAGAATTCTGGCTAATTGGAGCATCATTCGTGAGCTCTCAGGTGACTGACGTAGCCTATCTTTGCAGAGAATGTGCGACCACATTCCCTCCAGGTCAACACCCCTCCGACAAAATTGTAGTGTATGGCCGCAGGTGGTCGAGCCTTCAACTTCTCGCACTTATCGTCGACACAGACACACATGTTAAGCTTAATACAACCCTCGTTTGTGCCGGCCGTTGAAAATAGGTGTTAACGTTTTTCATCATTCCATGCATTTAGTTACGCTTTACGCATTAATGTTGTTTACGCTGTTAATGGCCGAGAGTCTTGATTGTAAGACTGTTAATTGCCATGACTAATACTTCACTAGTATTTCAACCCGTACGTTCATTACCATTTTTACAAGCTTGATAATGACAATACAATACAATACAAATACTCTTTTCACGCCACTGCTCGGAAATGTGGCAAAAGATGGTCAGAATTCAGGCTTCAAAGCTGGGGTTAGTTGGACGTCGCACGAACAGGCCATCTATGACTTCAAACTGTCCAACAATGTTATTGTTGGACAGTTTGAACAGCAATCGACCAATCACAGGGCACCGCGTTTTGTTTAGTATCATGATCTTCAATTAGATACTTAATTTTTATTTTAAATTATAATTATTTGCAATTTCCTCGCAGTAGGCGTGAAAAGCACTGTGTTAAGCCTCGGCCGAAAGTGCAATAGCTGGACTCGTACTTTCGAGGGCCTCCGCTACGCGTCGGCCCTCGAACTAACTCGTCCATCTATTGCTTACTTTCTAGCCTCTTCAACAATGTACTATTATTGCACACCTCACACAAACAAAGCAATACGCAGCAGCAGCAGCAGTGACTTGACTTGTTCGTATGTAAATATGTAAGTATGTCTGTTTCGATGTACTTCTTCGTCGATGCTTTGGCGGCCTAGACGACTCTCAATTCGGGTGCGCCTGTGCTGAGATGCCGAAACGCCAGCGGTTGTGGGATGACTTTGGGGGAAAACGGACACTGGATGACCTTATGGAGCGTGCGGTGGGTGTGGATAGGGCAAGACTCTTAGCGGTATCAAGGCCAGAGTCTGGGGCATGGCACGCTCTCCCTTCTCCACATTTGCCACATTTGGGTACTCTTCTGGACAATGACTCGTTGCGGGTGGCCGTGGCTCTTCGCCTGGGCTGCGATGTTTGTGAACCTCATGTATGCATCTGCGGCGCTATGGTGGAGAGCAGCGGTCATCATGCTCTGAGTTGTTGTCGGTGCGCAGGAAGGTTCCCACGTCACCATGCCCTAAACGACATTTTTCGGAGGGCACTTGTGTCGGCGAATGTGCCTTGTGTGCTGGAGCCTCCAGGCCTTAACCGATCTGACGGTAAAAGGCCGGATGGTTTGTAAAATTCATCTTAATCCGTTGAGCCGTTTTTGCGTGATTGAATAACAAACATCCAAACGTCTAAACATCCAAACTTTCGCATTTATAACATTAGTAGGATTAATTGTCGCTGACTATGACAAAGGTCATCTCGTTAGGTGCGGTTCACATTTCGAATGAAAATACTTGTAATTACTTTAAAAGCAAAGTTTTAACCTACTTCAAATCAGTAGCCAAATTGCTTCAAGTTTGCCTATAAAATTTGAAGAGTTCCCTCGATTTCTCCAGGATCCCATCATCAGAACTGGATGTTGGTGACAATGGGACCAATCTGAAAGTATATACTTTCAAACCAAGAAAAAAATTTTCAAAACGGTTTATAAATTACCGAGTTATCGCGTAACAAACAAACACACAAAAAAAATACATACAGTCGAATTGAGCACCTCCTCCTTTTTTAAAGTTGGTTAAAAACAATCAAATTTGTGTCAAATATATATTATAATATCAATATCTTGAATATACAGACAGACAGAAAGACACACTACAATATATGTAATGGATTTTTTAACATAAATACGCATTTTACGAAGTTCCATGCGTATTTAGTGTACAACCGCTCAGAAAATGGTACTTTACAGAATATTTATTTTGATAGGTGAGTATAACATACTTTTTGTCAACTACTAATATTTTTTTCAAAAATAACAATAAATACGTATTCTATTTAAATATTTATTTGGTCCTCAAACTTTATGTCTTCGTTGGCACAGTATAGGTATATTTTCAGTATAGAACTAGTATATTTTGGTTTGTTCTAAAATTGATTGTTGTGCCACGAACATATTAAATTTTTCGTTTTGTTCAATACCAAATGGGCTTAAATTTATCTACGGGTACACCCTGTTGGAACAAAAAATATTTTTTCTTCAGTATCTCTGACGCTGATCGCAAGCGACGAGCAGACTCGCCAAGTCTACCAACCACCTCAGCAGGTCTACCAACCACCTCAGCAAGTCTACCAACCACCTGAGCAGGTCTACCACCCACCCCAGCAGGTCTACCAACCTCAGCAGGGAGAGAACTGGGCGCCGGTCGCTGCCAACGTGAAGTCTTTGCTCAGAATGCCTTTTAATATGGTTGAGAAAATAACTAATTAGGTTAGGAATGAAGGTTAGCATGAATTCTCCATACAAATGTTTAAAGGATATTTTAAGGATACTCATGAAATAAATAAAAAAACCGGACACTTGCGAGTCGGACTCGCCCACCGATTGTTCCGTAGAAAATTACAATTGTATAGTTTTCAGATTTTTCCCTGTTCTTAATAAATAAATCAATCCTACAAATCCTACAAATATTATAAATGCGAAAGTTACTTAATAAATAAATCAATCCTACAAATCCTACAAATTTTATAAATGCGAAAGTTACTTAATAAATAAATCAATCCTACAAATCCTACAAATATTATAAATGCCAAAGTTTGGATGTTTAGATGTTTAGATGTTTGGAGTTTGTTACTCAATCACGCTTAAACGGCTCAACCGGTTTGTATGAAATTTTGCACGAAAATAGTTTACAGCTTTTATTAAAATATAGGATAGTTTTTATCCCGGGTCCACGCAGACGAAGTCGCGGGCGGAAGCTAGTATTAAATGTTAGGGGACAATCTTACACAAATCGAAAGGCTTGTGTCAATATTTCATTGCAACTTTGAGAAAAGTTATTTTTCTCAAACATGCAACGAAATGTCGTCCTTACGTGCGTTATAACAGGCTTCAAAGTATCACGTTTCGGGCGGAACAACTCGAGATAACTGTAAAGGAATTTCATACAAAATTGAACGCCTAGGCCGGGAAGTAATTTTTTAAAAATTTTAATGTTAACATGGCGTCTGTGTTCATCAACAGGCTAAACAGCTGAATTCTATTTTTTTTATTTTTTCTAGTGGCTGAATGAGGCCATATTTAAAATCATCTGCATTTATTTTATTCATTATAGAAATTAAGATTATTATTATCATGTCATGTATAATGGCCCTAATAGGGTCTAATCGAACGCTACACACGCGAAATACGGACGACTCGTAAAAAAAAAACATTAAGTGTGGAGGAATTGGAGGGAAAATTAATGTACTATTTTGAGTGGAGTATTGTTTTATTTCATTGCATATGTTTGAGAAAAGCACTATACATGCCTGGCCATGAAAAGGGCTTGCCGGCTTCGTATCACTAGCCGTCTATACCTACTCACCCGGCAAGCCCTTCTTTCCCGGCATCTGCAGTAATGTACTATTACCAGTATGGACATTTCAGATGAACATAGTATGCATTGTTTATCACGTAACTCTGCCCGTGGACTTTTTAATACGAGGGCAGTGAATATTACCCTATATTATTATTTAAAAATAAATCTCATTTTGAATTGACGCAAATTAATTTGGTACCATTAAACTACAGTTCTGTACGACTGCAGCCACTTTAACCACTTGTTAAATTAATTAACCAGCATCCCCAGTACAACATTTTGAACCAATTACAAATTAACTGAAGTACCTGAAGTATGCTTTTTATCGTTCTATTTTTATGAAAGGCCTATATTTTCATTAAATTCATTGAACGTAGGTACCGGAAGGCGCTGTGTGGGTAGACCTTCCACAAAGTGGACCGATGACCTTGCAGGTCGATGACGTAACATTTTAAACGTAAATTTCAGAAAAAAAACATGCAATATCCAATATAATTTATTAAACAACCATTTGAAACAAATTTTGAGACCAAATTATACAATATTATAGTTTTTTTTTTTTTTTTTTTTTTTAATTTATTTAATATATTTAGAGACTATTAACATGTTTCGAACAGCGAGCGAAAACCGCGTACGGTTTATCTGTCGCTATTGTCGCTCGTTTAACAATATATATATATATATATTTTTTTTAGTTATAGATAAAGACACGACTGGGCAATCAAAAGCGCTCATTTCTGTAGAGTTCTGTTGAATCAGAGGTAGAAGTTAGATCACTTCAAAAGAAATTGATGTTTTCGGTTACGATCGGTCTTCCCCTCAGGGTTACATTGAGCGTATTCTATTCCATTTGGTATCCAGAAAGTTCAGTATTTACCAGACGCTCGCCACTCCTGAGATCATGTCGAATTATTACAGTGGACCGAAAGCCCAAGCTAGACCCAATGTTCCCGCGTGCGTTGAGCAATGAAAATTGAGCTCTAGACAGAGCAAAGTGGGGTACAAGCAATCAAGTATTTTAATAATAACTAGACAGTTATAATTAAAATGCTTGATTGCGCGTACCACGAACTAGTATGTATTTTTTTTTAATAATAGTAATAAACGACATCAAAAGTGAGAGTGGAGTATCTATCGTATTATGGTATTACGAACATGATCGACACGAGTTGAATGGCATCAACCGGAACAGACATGGTTGCGGGCATCGCGGGGCGCAAGACCACGGGCAAGGAGGGTAACAGGGGGGCCCGTAAGGGCAAATAGGTTCGCAAGGAGGGCACGGTGGAGGGCAAATGGGTTCACAAGGGCAGGGCGGAGGGCAAATTGGTTCACAAGGGTAAGGTCGAGGGCACATTGGTTCACAAGGGCAGGGTGGAGGGCAAATTGGTTCACAAGGGTAAGGTCGAGGGAAAATTGGTTCACAAGGGTAGGGTCGAGGGCAAATCGGTTCACAGGGGTAGGGTTGAGGGCAAGGCCGAGGGGAAATTGTCTCACAGGTTGGAGGGCAACTTGGCTCAAAGGGTGGAGGGCAAATTGGCTCACAGGGTGGAGGGCGAATTGGCACACAGGGGTAGCAAGGCCACGGTCGACATGACGAGGGGCATGGCTCGATGTATTCACACGGTCTTGGACAGGGGCAAGGTGGGCAAGGTGGTGGACACGGGGACCAGCAAGGCTCCTCGCGTGGCCGGCAGCGTTGGGGGCATTGCGGATCTGAGTCGGCTATGGGCGTCGGCAGAGCGTATGCCGTCGCCAGAATCACTGCAAAACATTGTTATTTATTTATTTATTGAAACTTGATTGCACAGAAATAAGTTACAAATAAAAATGGTGAAAAGAATTCGCTACCAGTCAACCTTCAGGCCAAACAGAAAATAATCATAGCTAGTGCGGGATGTAAGAACACACAAATAAAGTAAACAACTATAATGTAATAAAATACCTGCTATAAAAACTACGAAGAGTCTTAGTCTCGAGAGTTTTCAAGTATTTAGATGCTTGCACAACTTGTGCTTGAATGATAATTCAGTTACACATCTACAGAGAATAAAATTGAAACTGTGACTCAACGGCGACATATTATAGTATTTTATACAATCGTTACACAATAATTGCTCTTACTTAAAGTCGAGTACCGTGTTTAGGCCACGAGGCTTGCCGAGCGGCCTAAGCAAGGTAGGAGAAATTAAGAGCTAATTGTGTAACTATTGTATACAATAGTTTTTATACGAGTCAACAGATATAATTAAACACTTGGTATGTAATGAAAAATATCTAAGCCCTGCTGAAACAAGTACAAGTCGCGCATTGTAACTCACATACTTATTATTAAGACCAAATTGTACGTACATGGTAAACAATAAATTATATCTTTCTTTCTTTCTTACATTATTCCATATAAGATTAGAAAAATTGTTCGTTATTTCGTTAATCGTCATGCGATGTCTAGGAAAACAATTTTGAAAAGCAACAGTATTATTCTGGTTTCGTTTAAAAAACCAGACAAGTGCGGGTTCCGTAAAAAATTACAAATGTATAGTTTTCAGATTATTACCTGTAGGTACTTGTAGTATAAAACGATATTACTTGCAAAGTTTCATAGTTCTAGGTCAACGGAAAGTAACCTAGTTATAAATTTTGATTAGGGAATCCTTTTTGCCGCATAAAACGTATATTTCGACACTCTCAAGGGTGAGCTGTCGAAATATACGTTTTTTGCGGCATAAATGGCTGATTTTTTTCTACGTCAACTTGAAGTTTGATTGTTTCACAGCTTCGAGGGACTGTAGACTTGAGTATAATGGGTAGGTATAAGACGATATTACTTGCCAAGTTTCATAGTTATTGGTCAACGGGAAGTACCCTATAAATTTTGATTACCTTGAAAGTGGTGAAATATACGTTTTTTGCGGCATAAACGGTGGTATCTTTTTTTACGTTAACTTAGAAGTTAGATTTTTTCACAGCTTCAAGGAACTGTAGACTTGAGTATATGGTTTTAATTTCAACTCGATAGCTAGACAGACGGACAACAAAGTGATCCTATAAGCGTTCCGTTTTTTCTCCTTTTGAGGTACGGAGCCCTAAAAAGCACTTAATTATCAAAAATAAAACGTCTAAGAATACCAAAACCTATCCTTTTGGTATTCATAGACGAATTTGTCCGTTTAAATTCTAATGATATATGGAATGAAGCACAAATACGAGTATAATAAAAATATCATTTACCTATTAACCCCAATGCAACCTTCGCCATTTTGCCAGCGAGTGACCGAACTAAAATTGCCACCAATATATACCCTAGACTCTATTTATATTATTCTTTAAAATTATATCTGCTTCACAGTCAGCCGGGCGTGCTGTAGATTTTCCTAAACCATTATCAAAAGTGAATTTATAACTTAAATAAAGACTAAAATCTATTGTTTTCTTTTATTTTTATGAGTTGAGAATAATTTTATTTTTATATTTTGTAACGGATTTGGAAGGGGTTTCTGGTATAGGTTAGGACAGGACAAATGGCGACAGGACTTGCCGTGGACAAGGACAAATGGCGCAAACTGGTGTTCGATGGTCGTAAAGTCCACGATGAAGCGTGGTTTAAGACACTCGCAGATAAGCGAGCCAAGCGGAATCAAATCAACGTGGCACCTGTTCGCCGCGGGCACATTACACCTGCCAGGCTTGCGGTGGTGTATGCCGCTCCCGCATAGGATTACACAGCCATGGAAGACGTTGTCTCCCTCCTTGACACTCGCTTGTATAGTCTGTAATAGACTCAAAGGCCATTGATGATGATGAGGTTAAGACAGCCACGAACTTTAATTTGGGACTCACCGAAGGTGAGAATCGTATAGCAAACTGAAGACATTTAGAGCTAATATTTTAATGGAGTGTCATAAAGTATGCCATAGACAACTAACGTTTATACGTGTCTAGGGACAACCGCTCAGTGACGTCAACCGGGCGCAAAGAGACAAACGATCATTTCCGATTTTTTTCCGACTAATTGTCACTCGTCTTTTTGGCGCTTTTTTCTCTTCCGCCATATTTGTTATTTGCAAATTATATTTCGTGAAATGACAGTTTTCAATCAGACAAGATCTGACACAGACACATGTTCGTAATTAAAATCCGTAATGATAGCTTTTGGCAAAGAGGTTATCAATTTAAGGGCCAAGTGCAAGTGCAAGGGCAAGTGTCAAGATAAGACATTTTCATCACACTTGCTCGTCAATGGCGTTATTACTTGCGAGCGTACAGAGCAGTTATAGCCGTTTTACCTCCCACGGGCTGTTAAGTTTAGTTTTAAAATATAGAACCCTCTGATTGGCTTAAACAAATCTGGTTGCTCTGTGATTGGTTGAAAAAAAAAACTAGTTGGCCAAGCCGCCCCGCCCCGCAAGAATACTGCTTTGTGATTGGTTAAAATATTGAAGCTGTGCGCTCCACTAGCACTGACCTGGAAGAGAAGTTGTCAATTTTTGATTGGTTGTATGAAACTTAGATTTTTCTGTCTTTTGTAGTTATTTATTTCCTCACAAATGTGATGAAAAACATTGTGTATAACACGGGCGTAAGAATATTGCAAACTCGAGTCATCAAAAGCTCTCCGCCTTCGGCGTCGGGCTTCTGATAGACTCTCGCTAACAATATTCGACTTACGCCCCTCGTTAAACAATGTACTATTAATTGTCTTATCTTGACACTTAAACACTAATTATTGAGCTGAAGTTTTCGACCTTATTGCATTGTGAATGTTGTAACAACATTTCAAGGTAAGTTTAGATTACCTAGTTTAGTAGTAGGTTTTTCGTGACTGTCATTAACGGCCGGGCCGCTCCAAATATGAGCGTGACATTCCACTACCCCTGTCTCTCTCAAAACAGTTAGATATACAAAAGCTTATAAAATACCCCCCATTTATTTCCTCCAAGCCAGATGAGCTCAAAGATTCAGAAAACTTCGTTTTCCGGGGCAAATGTCCTAGTGTATTTAGTTCTGAACTTTTAACTGACAAAGGCATTTGAATTGTGCACTCACCGGAGCGCAAAACGCGATATGGACAGACAGGAATAAAGTTCCCTAGTTTCATAATTATAACGAACATTTACCAGTGAATTTTAGCGGTAGAAATGCGGTTCACTTTTCTATTATTAGTTTTTATTGCCAACTGTATCTACGCTTAATTATATACTTCTGTTGTGCATAATTGACAACATTTCAACATAAGTAATGATGCCTAAATCTAAAACCATTTCGGTAATTATATTACCCGAACGTAATACAGTAGTTTTTAGATTTTTATTCGCACTCGTTTTTAAAAAAAATCGCGAAGCTGTATAAACCTGTTTTAAACGGTGAGTGACGTCAATACTACGCTTGTCGAAATATGTGAAAGCTGACGTCATAATTTACTTACGACCTCCTGGAATTCACTACTTTTCAATTTAATATTTCTGAATGAAAATTACAATTTAGGGAGAAATAAAAAACCGGCCAAGTGCGTGTCGGACCACGCAAAACGAAGGGTTCCGTGCCTATTAAAAAGGTCGTATCGTCACAGAAATTTTACGGCACTTACGTCCTTTTCTTTGAGGAAGGCAGTTTTTCAGCAATATCTCGAAAACCTCTAAACCGATCTTGTTCAAAACAATTTTCGGTGATAGAATTTAATAAGTCCTATGTCCATGAATTTTCCCATATTTTTCAAATACACCGTTCAAAAATTAGAGGGGGGGGACAGAATTTTAGTGACTTTCGGGGCGATTATCTCCGACCCTATTCACTTAATCAAAAAAAATGCTAAGAAACCTTATATTTATTTTGAAAGGCCTATCGATTGATGTGCCACACGGGGGGTCACAATACAAAAAAAAATTTTGACTTTTAGTTTTATGTATGGAGTGCACCCCTAAAAAAATGTTTTTTTGTCATTTTAATTACAAAACTATGTAGCGGCTAACAAAATACACCTATCCTCAAAATTTTATTCAAATACACCTTATAGTTTTCGAGTAAAATGCCTGTGACATACGGACAGACGGACAGACGGACAGACGGACAGACGGACATGACGAAACTATAAGGGTTCCGTTTTTGCCATTTTGGCTACGGAACCCTAAAAACACGTGTCCCTTAAAAAACATTTTCTAGTGAACTAAATCATAAAATGGCACATTTGAAATACCTAATGAAATGTTGTCAATTGGTTACATACAATTACATACTCTAGAAGAATAAGAATAAGAATAAACTTTATTTGCATTAAACATTACCAGATACAAGGTGTTATTACAATAATAGGTAGGTTTATATGTTTAACCATAATTGGTATGCAAAATTGTTGTTACAGTAACTAATATGTGATAGTTATAATTACTACTTAAAGAGATCATTAAATTCAAGTTCAACATTACAATTTACGAACTATGACATCATAACACTATAAATCAAATCACTATGAATTACCAGCTATACATAGATTATCACAATTCTGCCAGTAATTACGTGTCAAAGAATTCATGTAAACTGTAGAAGTTTTGATTATTTAGCCATCGGTGTAGTTGCTTTTTAAATGACATAATATTCAATGACCGTAGTTGCGCAGGTATATTATTATATACCTACTTGACACACATAACTAAACAGCTTTTTTATGTTTCGCTAAGCGTGAATGGTCATCAGGCAATAGTCTGTCCGGATCTCGACCGGCACGAGGATGAGTGTCACATGCTTTAAGAACATAACGTCCCTTCCAGGGCAATCGGGTAAAAATCAGTAACACTTTCTCTATTCGTTTGACTACATAATATCAACCATATGTGACTGTGTCTGGGAAAAGGGACCACTTTAGCAATATAGATTTATTTATATCTCCTAAAACTAGGTAAAATTAGCTATACAGTGGAAAAGAATAATTTTCCTAGGTGCAATCATTATTTTTTTATAAAATTTTAAACATGCAGTAGGCAAAATGTTCGAATTAAAAAAAAATGATTTTAATGTTTTTGCTCGTAAAAAATACGTTTCTACTAGGAAGTTATGGAATGATTGGTACCAAGTTAATCGACATCATTAAAGATTTATGATATTTAAGGTATTAATAACCGATTAGTATTAAAAACGTAACGTACCTACGTCTACGTAATGTTCGACTAGATTTTAAAAATGCATATAACTCGGAAACTAAAATCCTCAAAGTGGTCCCTTTTACTAGACACAGTCACATTGACAGCTTAGTACTTAATCGATAGTCTGACTTCTTATTTAACTCGGTTGAAAACCAAACGAAAAAACTGAAAGAGGACACAGAGAGTTGCATTTAAAATCGTTGCTGTTTTCGCAGTGTCCTTCTTTTACATCCATAAGTCAAATAGAACGAGACAACTGTTAGGTTGCAATTATTTCGTTTCCATCGGTTAGTGAAAATGCAATTTACTCTTCCGACTTTGTTTCTAAACCTGGCGCCTATTGCAAAAGCAACCTTCACTGGTACAAAATAGAATTGACTTTAAAACACAGGAAAGCGATGAAAGGAATTAACTTTATCTTGCTGTTGCTTTCAATTGTAATTTTTCTTTATTTTCTCAGGAGAAACTGGTGTAAGTAAATATGTTTTACGGCGTGCCATAAAAGAGAATAACACTAACATTGTTTAAAGTATCGACGTAAAATGAGTTGGTTTGTATCGCAGAATCTATACTAATAAAGATGTCATTTAAAATGTACCAGCGCCAAAAGCGCCCAACACAGTTAACTGACCATCCGTGCATGTTATGTACATTGTAATAAGGTTCTATAGAATGTTAGGTTATGTTATATTCCTATTAATAATTACAGCTGTTTAAGTACTATTGATTGGTACATATTCGTTTATTGGCATTATTTGTACTGGCATCAGTTCAACGACGGCTAGGGTCTCTGTGGCTGTGTGCGACGTTTTAAAAAAGCATTATGACAGTTGAACTGTCATTATTAAAAAGCGCGGTGAGAAGGCGTTGAGATTAAAGGACAACATGATTTGTAAAGATTTAATAAGGATTGGACAAATATTGGATAATGGATGAAAAATATGGAAATAACTGATATTGTATAATAAAACACTAGAGAGTGATATTTGTTTGATTCCAAACTGACCTCCCCAATAATAAATATGGTAATATACAGTATGTTAAGCTAATTGTGTTGGCGTTATTTTTTAAAACTTACGAGTATGTACGAACTATAATCTGATATTTATCAGTGGCTTTTCGGTGAAGGAGAACATCGTAAGGAAATCGGTGTAATCCCAATAAGGTCTAGTTTTACCTCTGGGTTGGAAGGTCAGATGGCAGTCACTTTTGTAAAACTAGTGCCTACGCCAAATCTTGGGATTAGGTGTCAAAGCAGACCCCAGGTTCCCTTGAGCACTACCGGGAAAAACTCTAGGAGCATGATGATAGAATATACACGTTAAACACAAAAACACTAATCATTTCGAAACAATTTATTAACCGAACTACTTTTAATTACATTTTCCATCTCGAATTAATTATACTACAAATTTTGAACCGCTTGTTTGGTTTTCCTGTTTTTCTTAAAGATGGGTGAGAACCACATTATGACTGATCTACGGATCCAATTTGCCCTTAAAATTTAACCACATTATGACAAATCTTCGGATCCAATTTGCCCTTAAAATTTTGCAGCATTAACCTATGGTTTAAATGCGACTTTGAGATAATTTCCTCCAAAAAAATATATGCCCCACTTTCTCAAACTATCATCTGCTTTTAATGTAAGTCACAATTATCCTCTAGATTGTTTCGTTATCATAGCAAGGCGGACACGGGGGCGGACACGGTGGCGGGCACGGTGGCGGGCTAGGACAGGGGCAAGACGGGGTCATCACGAATGCAGGGCCAGAGCACGGGGGCGAGGGCGGCAGGATCTGGATGGAGGGGGGAGAGTAGCTCGGTGACCCGCTGGAGCCAAAGCAGACTGTCGGTTGGCAGGGATCGCCGGTGCGACGCCAGCACGGGTCCGCAGGTGCTGCGGCGACAAGGCCGACAAGGGCTGGAATTAAATAAAAATATTCTAGCGTAAAATGAGGTAGGTACAAAAATAACAATTGAAGACATAGATATCCAATCTGTTGTTATTTACTATCAATATCATGTAATTTAAAACTTTTCGAGTTATAGGTATTAACATAAAGTTTTGCAAACTAACTAAGATATGTAATACCTTAATCCAATTTCTGTGTTAACCTGTTTTGAAATCATATCAAAATTGTTTATCCATACAACTAGTTACAAATCACACGTAGTCTAATGCGCCCTCAGACTAGGTGAAGTGACTAACGCAGGGTGGCAAGAGTTAGATGAGGTTAACGACGAATAGTGCTCATCGTCATCATCAGCCTGTGTCAGTTCACTTCTAGACATAGGCCTCTCACATGGCATGCTACGAATGACATCTCCCACACCAAGCTACAGGGTGCCCGGACGCAGGGGGATCGTGCTCAGTGGGGTGAAATCGGAGAGGCCCATGTCCAGCAGTGGACTAAGATACTGGTGATGATGATGCTGATGACGATGGTGCAAATTGCAACCTGTGTTACTTACCAAGCAATACAAAGAACCGTCCAGTCATCTCAGCAGTGTGTCGAACTAATTAAAACACAGCCATTTTATATACTTTACACATTTAAAACAAAATATAAGTATTTTAATTTACGCCCATTGGAGCGCAACAAAGCTTCAATTGACGGCTTGATGTTTGAAATTCCAGAGCGATAATTCAATGTTAATGCAATCATAATAAATTTATATTTTAATCGTCGCAGAATATGTGTAAGAGTCCGCCCTGATGACCAAGAGGACCAAGGCTAATGGCTCTCATCATCAGCGTAGTTTGCTTGGTATAAAAAGGGCCAATTACGCACACCGAACCTACTTTGTAATATGTAATTAAATAATTTGAACCGATGTCCGCAAATAAATGATTGCGCAGCAGACTTTAGTTTCATTATTTTCACCTAAAATGGAGTCATTACATGTTGTTACATGGCCTGTTTAGGGAAAGGAGCAAAATAAGCGTATATTTCCTGTAGAAAATACAATAGTTTTAAGACATAAATTATGTACCGATTATACAAGTCTTAAGTCAAAAAGGGTCCAGCGCCAAAACGGTCCTTAATGGGCCTTAATACCAGTTCAGACTGAACTAATACTAAATAATTTCAATAAAATGTAAATTAAGGTACCTAAACGTTCCAATGCTCTATTCCACACCTAAATTCCAATAGTTGAGACCCCACCTGTCACCTTTATCACAATGCATTAAGATTGAAGGGGCCAATGCCAACTACTGGGGCAGTGTATTCGACAAGTTCAATTTCTTATTTATTTGAACAGTCAGCATCAAAAGTAACTTCGCAATCGAAAAAGTCAAAAGTTCTTATTCCTTTTTAATAATTAATTTTGACGTCTTCGTTTGCATAGCTACTTTTGATGCTGACTGTACATAGCTATAGGTACGACTCCATCGGTGTTACAGATAAAATTTATTATTAATACCTATTAGAAAATTGAGTCATCCATCACCCCTATTATAACAACCATTAACTGGATGAGCAATTGAGTATTCATCGTTTTACAGAGCTTATAATTATCGTGGTAACGATGGTGGTATGCTAATGGTGGTACCTATTGGGAGTACTTTATAAATTGTACAAATGTGTGATCTGCTTGATGGTAAATAGAGACCGCAGTATCCATAGGCTAGTCTTACATCTCCAGAACGATTACAAGTACATTGCCGATCTTTTATTGATTTGGGTATTCGTTGTGTTGATAGGTAGAAACAAATGCAGGGCTTGCACTCTTAACTCAACGCAGAGCGGTATCGGGAGCTCTGGCTCCATTATGCAGCAATAAGTTTGTGTCAAAAATTTCATTTTTGGTACAAGCTTTTATTACTTTTTGTATACCATCATCAAATTACTCATTGAGATGACTCTACCGAGCCCAAACTCAACGGGGTTACGTCGGTTAAATATTGAATTCCCATGGCCACCTTCTGTCTCCATCATCAGAGCAACTCAATGGTACTATAATATTAAATTTTGATCCAAACTACTTATACTGATACCCAAAATTTCAGCTCTATCCGATAACGGCAAGTGACTGAAAGATGTATTGCGAATTTTGATGGACAACTTACTTCTTACATACTTATATAGGTACTTACATATTTAAATATACGAATAGGTCAAATTAATACGAATCTTGTAAAAAGCGCCCGAAACGCTCTAACGTCAAACATTAATGTTAAACATGTGGTTAAACAATACAATACAAATACTCTTTATTGCACACCTCAATAAAATAACACTATACAGAACATAATAAACACAAGTAGAGGCAAACAACAGACGATCTTATAGCTAGAGAGCGATATCTTCCAGACAACCTACATACCTACAACAACATATCCCATTATACCATATTATAAATGCGAAAGTGTGTCTGTCTGTTTATATCTCTTCACGCCTAAACCGCTGAACCGATTTAGATTAAATTTGGTTGGGTTGAATAAAGTTTTAGTCCCGGGATAGTTTTTATAAATCCGCTAAGGGGGTGAAATGGGGGGTGAAAGTTTGTATGGAGCTACGATACAAACGAGTTTCACACGGACGGAGTCGCGGGCAGAAGCTAGTAAACAAATAATCACATGAAAATTAATAAAAATTAATAATGTAACTGGTGACCGAAGAACTGGCGGCTTTCTCGCGCAACGCATCAGCATTGCAATTCAGCGAGGAAATGCCACCAGCATCCTCGGTACAATGCCTCGAGGGCCTTTTTAGGGTTCCGTAGCCAAAATGGCAAAAACGGAACCCTTATAGTTTCGTCATGTCCGTCTGTCCGTCTGTCCGTCTGTCCGTCTGTCCGTCTGTCCGTCTGTCCGTATGTCACAGGCATTTTACTCGAAAACTATAAGGTGTATTTGAATAAAATTTTGAGGATAGGTGTATTTTGTTAGCCGCTACATAGTTTTGTAATAAAAATGAAAAAAAAAAATTTTTTAGGGGTGCACTCCATACATAAAACTAAAAGTCAAAATTTTTTTTTTCATTGTGGCCCCCCGTGTGGCACATCAATCGATAGGCCTTTCAAAATAAATATAAGGTTTCTTAGCATTTTTTTTGATTAAGTGAATAGGGTCGGAGATAATCGCCCCGAAAGTCACTAAAATTCTGTCCCCTCCCCCTCTAATTTTTGAACGGTGTATTTTAAAAATATGGAAAAATTCATGGACATAGGGCTTATTAAATTCATTCACCGAAAATTGTTTTGAACAAGATCGGTTCAGAGGTTTTCGAGATATTGCTGAAAAACTGCCTTCCCCAAAGAAAAGGACGTAAGTGCCGTAAAATTTCTGTTACGATACGACCTTTTTAATAGGCACGGAACCCTTCGTTTTGCGTGGTCCGACACGCACTTGGCCGGTTTTTAGATTTAACTTAGTTTTAATTTAATTTAGTTAATGTTAATCATCATCTTGTATTTACCTTATAAAAACCTGCCAAGTTCTGCCCCTGTTTTAATGGAATTAGCATTACCCATTTTAATCACTGTTATTAGGCTCTCGTGTGGTATCGGGCCAGAATATCACCACCCCCTTACTTCCCGTGGGCGTTATAAGGGTCAATCAACTTTTTCTTGTTGTAATTCTGTCCCGGTAAGCCAAGAGACAACAGTTATACGTTATTGGTTTTCTTTCTTGTATGTATCTTTTTATCTTAGTTCTAAAAACAGATGTATTGTTATGTTGTTTTTGTATAGTGACTAATTTATGAATGGAAGAGCAGGACTTCCTGTCACAGATACATTAGGTATTATACATTACACATTGTTACGCTGATTAACGAAATACTTAAATACTTTTTTAATTTTTTAATTTTGATTTAAATTTTTAAACCAACAAATAGAACTGGCACTGAACATTAAATGCCATCTACTCTGCCTACCCCTTCTAGAGCGTAGAATTACAGACATGTACGTATGTAATAAGGCACTGTCACTTAGTGCACTTAGCAAGTAGATTACACATAGAGTAAATTAAACATATTGCCTCCAAAATTTCATCGAATTAATGGCGTTTGAATCAATAGTTAATTTGTTACACAGACAGGCCATTCATCATAGTACTGTCAATAGCAGATGACATTTTATGAAGCGTTTTGACTAGCGTCAATGTGTGTTGAATTCAGCGCATCGAAGCGTATGCATTTCCATAATTCAATCCCTACGGTAAAGGGTGAATGTTTGTATGTGAAACTAGTTCTGATAAAGCTGCAGGATTAGATTAGATTAGATTCATTTATTGCTCCTTGAAAATTGACATTTAATTTTACAAATTGTCTTTGTATATAAATAAAATGAATTCACAGAAAGCTCGTCAAGTACATTCAATAGAAATAGTTAGCAATTTCATAACAATATTATCTTAATAATAATAAAAATGTCAACAACTATAAAATTAAAAATAAAATAAAACGTGTGTATAATAAGTCCACTTTTTACAGTTTAAATATTTCCAAAAGGGGTAAAGCATATAAGTTTTAATATCCAGTGCAAATTCTTGATATATTTTGTAGGATTAAAGACGGAGAAAACAAAATATAATCAATATAATAGCTATTTACGTACAATATGGCTCTTTATAGTTTCAACATATGCACGGAAAGTGCTCATTTCCGCACTCGTGCGGGAAAGTAACGCCATGTGTACTGTAAGATACTATTTACTGCACACCGCAATGGTAGTACAACACAGTACAAAAACACACTTCAACCCCATGCCAAGTCGTGCCATCTGTTGTTGTATGCTATCATCTTTTTACTTTGAAATATTTATTCAACCATATAGGTAACTGTATATCAAAACTTTGTAATGTTAGACAAATTGGTTCAAAAGGTATATAATAAAGGTTAATATTAAAACAAAATAGACTTATAAATGCGTACATAGTTCCGCTAAGTCAAATGAAAACATATAACACATAATCCAACATACGATGTTAAAACAACATGTGCCCAAAACGTGTACAGTAATCAAAACATTGGCAAAAATTATTCATGGATATGAAATTATAGTGACGGTCGATCAACTCTAAAAGATACAAATTTAAATTTAATAGCAATTAAAATTGCTGCTATTTTAAAATAAATATGACAGCTATAAATAGTAGGGCAAGTTGGATTAATCGTCAGTAACGGGCGAAGATATGGGGCGTTCAACGGCTTTGGGTATATTAGGCGAGTACCCAATTTTCCCCTGAAATGGGGCAAAATGAATCCACGAAATATAATCGGAATTAATCTAGTGCTGTTTTAAATTGTATTATATATTTTTTATTAATGCATTTCATATACCTTTTCACCATTAGGTATACATGATAATATAGTCGGACCGACAAAATGTTTTCTGTTTACTTTTGAAAATTAAATTCACTCCGCCTTATTCCCGTCTACCTATAATAAATGATATAATTCGTAATTATTTTATATTATTAGTAGATTAGTCTTCTACAAATTTCGTACAATTCTATGTCGTTTTACTACTAAGAATCGTGAACTAACCAATTTGTCATATACATATATATTTACATTAACTTACCGTTTTACTTAGTAAGTATACTGTATGTTAGTATGTTTGGGTTTAATCTTGCAGTTCATTCGTGACCAACTTTCTGGAGTCCAAACGTGTTGAAATTTTGTATAAATATGTCAGTCAGTTGACAGTGCAATACTATGGTACAATAAACCTAGTGTTATGATGGAGATGGAAGGATAGGAACACCTCAATTACACAAAATTACCCTGTCGTGTTTGAGCTCATTAGAACCCACTCAACGAGTGATGGCTATGCAAAAAGAGTACAGTTGACAGCCAAAACTTGTAGGTACCAAAGATGGTTTTTTGTTAGAAACTTATCCAATTATCATTTTTTTCAGCTCTTATAGCGTCAACATGCGCGCTACCGGCCCCGCAACAGGACTGGCCGTGTAACAATCCACCCCCGTGCCCCTGTGACCCGTGCCCACCTTGTCCCCCGCCTTGCCCATGCCCTTCCCCGCCTTGCCCGTACCCGTACCCGCCCCCTTACCCGTGCGATCCATGCGCGCCGAGCCCGTGCGATCCGGGCGTGCCGAGCCCGTGCGATCCGTGCGCGCCGCCCCCGTGCAATCCAAGCCAGGGCCCGACTTACGCACCTTGGTTCGGGCCGAGACCAAGTAAGTACCTTTATTATGATTAGTTAGTAACAAAGGAATCAAAATAATAATGACTTCAAAAATTTATATTGGTACGCCATTTTACATACCTAAATGGGTTGAAATCTGTTTGGATGGAAGGCACCTCGCTAGAAACGTTTTATAAGATATTTTAATTTTAATAGTTGGCGTCATTTAAACCGAGCATTATTAACAAAAAGTCATATTATGAGTCGGATTTTTTTTCAAAATAATCACCGAACTTCATTTTCAAAGCGAAAAATATAGTTCGTACAGAAATCATAAAAAATACTGCTGTTACTGCTCTTAAACGTTATGCCATTTTTTTTAAATTATGAGCTTAATATATTGAACACAGGTTTCACTGTCCGATGACTTAATGCCAGTGTCCTTTATTAATGTCACAGGAATTTTAATAATTTCACATGATTTCTCGTCTGACAAGGGTTAAATGAGAGAATGGAAATGACACACGCTTGTCAAAATTCCGTTTAAATAAGTTAATTATAACGAGAATGTGAATCTTATTAAAACACGCTGTGCCCATGGCTCCGTAGAGTCCGTAGTATATGGACCTCGTTAATTGCATTCCCATATGTCTCCATAATTAAGGATAATTTCCGGGATTAAAAATATCCTTCATCATTTCTTGGGATTTAAAATATCTATGCAATTTTTACAAACATATATTTAACTTGCGCTATGCGTATGTAAGAATGTAAATTTTAAGTAGTCCTTCAAAATCTGCAAACCATTTTTATAGCCACATGTCGTATAAGATTTAAATGAAACTTGGTATACTTAGATAAGGAAAATCTGTAGGGTCGTAGTTTTGTAAGTCTCTCTGGAGGGGTCATCAATGAAACTACTCATCCGATTTCAACAAATATTTCACCAATATATAGAATGGATTTTCAGAATGGACAAAGGTTATATTGTATCCCGCCCGGGTTCTATAACCTACGCGGATAGAGCCACGCGGGCAGCTAATCTATATATTATTATATAAAACTCTTGCGTTACTGGTCGATAAACAGACAGCGCACAGCCTAAACCTAGGCTACCTGGGCGTTAAATGTTCGTTGTTATATTCTATTAATTGTTCCTTATTGCAGCTAAATGCGGCGACGGGCCCATTAAGGCGACGAATCCTCGCAACGGCGTGTCCAACTCGCTGCAGGCTGCTGGATTCAGGTCCATGAGGGTTCCAGGAGGCACGTTCTACATGAAGGTAATAAAGCAAGACAGAAAAAATTCATCACCATCATCAGCCCATAATCGCCCACTGCTGAGCATAGCCCTCTCTTTGAGTATACGCCACCCATCCCGATCCTGAGATAGTCTTATCCAGAAGTGACCTGTGATTTTTCTGCATGATATCGTCCAACCATCGAGCTGGTGGACGGCCGACGCCCCTTTTACCTAGAAGTGGCCACCAATCTGATATGAAAATTTGCTATAACAGAAATATATCCTAATCCCAACCCAAATTTCTACTTTTGCTTCTGGGTTGAATGATCTGAGGGCAGTCGCTTCCGAAAAACTTGTATTTATGCAGATACTTGGGACTTAGTTAGAAATCAAATAAACCCTGGGTTCTATTAGGATACAACTGGAATAACCCTAAGTTGAAGAGGGCTACGATGTAAATATTATGAAGAGGACATTTCTAATTTATACATTTGCTAAATGTCGGCTGAAGAATCCTGGTTTAAAAACAATGCAACATAAGAAATTGCCATTATGATTTCAAAACTGCGGTAACCGGTGGGAACCAAAGAAGAATCACTGTGACAAAATTAATTGGCTTTATCAGCATATTAATACCCTAAATTCTACTTCTAGCCGTCACCTGATGTCATCATCCAGCTGCCACCCATCCTGCTGCAGCCACCAGCACTGCAACCAATCCAGCCACCATCCATCATCGTTAGACCACCGCGCCAGCCACCCGTAAACCCACCACCTCTAGTAGTCCGACCACCACCGCTCCCGGCCATCACACCGCCACCACTCCAAGTGCGGCCACCGCAGCCGGCCCCGATCAGCCCGCCCCCTATTGTCGTCAGACCACCAAGACCGGAGGCAATCCAACTGCAACCGATCAGCGTATGCCCACCACAGTTACCCCCATTTAGCCCACCAGCATACGCGATCAGAATACCGCAGCTACCGAATCTACAGCCTCCTACAATCGGTGTACCGCTCAGCGTGTTAAGCAATAACCCGTACAACCCTGGCAATCCGAACCCGTGCGATCCGTGCCCGAATCCGTGCGATCCAAGCAACCCTTGCCCGGTTCCTTACAATCCGTGCAACCCTTGCCCGGTCCCTTACAATCCGTGCAACCCTTGCCCGGTCCCTTACAATCCGTGCAACCCTTGCCCGGTCCCTTACAATCCGTGCAACCCTTGCCCGGTTCCTTACAATCCGTGCAACCCTTGCTCGGATCCGTGCAATCCTTGCCCAAGCCCGTGCTATCCCAGTCCCTGCGACCCATGCCCGAATCCTTGTGACCCATGCGGGTACTAAATTTTTATCATCCTTCCGTTCCATACATATTTAAATTGCATTGAAAATACAGGGATGTGACATATCAATCGTAGTTGGACGATATTAATATAACGATCCATGCAGAGCTCGGCGACCCCACCTGATTGCGTCGAATTAGTGTATTGTAAAATGAATGGGCGGTTCCTCAGAGTTCCTGTTAGCAAAGAACAATTGTATGTAATTTCAATGTAATCATTTAAATGTTTTTGGACAATTTAAAGATCTCAATGTTAAGGATTTGACTATAACCATAGTAATTTTATGTCATTTTTAGTCCCCAGGGCAAGTTTTGGACCAAAATGGTACATTTTCTCTTGGTTAGCTATGTTTTTGGATCCGATATACCATAATAAGTACCCGTACGTATTCAGTTGTGATAGTATGTTTGCAAAAGTAGCCTTTGTTGTATAGTATGTTATGTTATTGTATCTGTATGTACTTTATTTATAAATATTATAGCATCATTAACATTTTGTTTCATTGAATGACCCCATTGTTATTATAATATAATATAATAAAAATCTTTATTTCGGAATACAGGACTCCATAGTTGTTAGTAAATTACATGAACGACAAAATATTATAACTAAGTTAGTGAGTAAATTAAAAAAATACATGTGACTAAAATTAAATGAAATACAAATTTAAATACAATTTTTCAGTTGGGACCGTTTAGGGCTATCCCTTTAATAATGCTTAAACATTGCGCTGTCAAATCTATTGGCAAACACACTTAGAATGCTGTTGGCGCTCCGTCTAACTCGCCCCAGCAGGGATACGATCTTTTTGCGCATGATTGCTGGGAAACCGTCCGTCCGCGCTTCGCAAAACATGCCGGACGCACTGCACCTGCTGGGCAAGCCCATCAGCATTCTAAATGTATTATTATACTGCATTCTCAATGCATTGTATGCTCGCTTTGTATATGCCACCCACAGGCTGCTTCATTTCTTATCGCTATATTCATGGGAAATAGGTAAGGTATTCAAAAGTCGTTTTCTCATACATAACACGACATTTGGAGTTCAGGTCCTGACGTTTGGAGGGCAGTCGGTGTTGCCATGTAAATAATCCAGATACATACCGCTATATTATATAGAAAATAAAAATGTATTGTTACATTTTTCATTTTCCATACACGTGCGTTAGACTTCTTTACAATTATTTACGGATTACGGAATACGGACAGACAGAGTCGGCACAATGAGGATTCCTTTTTTACCTTTTTGGTACGGAATTCTAAAACTACAAGTGGTCACCAGAAGATTCTACAGCTCTGGCCTCACGGGCTATTAGCTGAGCACCCTATTAATATTTGTTTGATTTTTTAGCACTACTAAATGATTTTCTTTCTTTATTTCTATCAATGCACATCACATTTTACCCATCTGAACAGAAAATTAACATGTGCTCTGTCGCAAAAGTCTAGTAACAAAGATGGCTCCTATTCGCCCAACGCCTTCGTTGAAACATGGAACACAAACATATCTAACGAACCGCCTCACACGTGACTGGCAGCCAATATATATCGGTCATTGGAGTGGACTGATATTTGTTCAGCCAAATTTCTAAAGGCCCAGACTACAGTAAGATATATTGCTTAAAGCAAAACAAATCCGTATAAATGTGTAAAGCACTCACACAGCCGAAACGCGTCACAACAATAATAGTACATTGTTTAACGAGGGATGGAATATTGCTAACGAGAGTCTGTCAGAAGCCCGACGCCGAAGGCGGAGGGCTTCTCATGACTCAAGTTTGCAATATTCTTACGCCCGTGTTATACACAATGTTTTTCATCACATTTCATCATCATCATCATCATATCAGCCGAAAGACGTCCACTGCTGGACATAGTCCTCCCCCAGAGAGTTCCAAATTGACCGGTCCTGCGCCACCCGCATCCAGCGGACTCCCGCAACCTTTACCAGGTCATCAGTCCACCTTTGTCAACAAATAAATAAATAAATAAATAAGACGGCATGCGGGCTGATCCGCGGCGAGATAGACTATCCGTCTTTTCCTAAATTAGAACACTTTAGGAAGAGACGTATGATAGTCTATCTCGCCGTGGGACAGCTCGCGCGCTGTCTTCTAATAATTGGGTACTGTCCTGGGTACAATAGTAGATTGTATGACAAGGGGCTAAAATAAGTCATATTACCACGAGATGGATATTTTCCCGAGTGAAGCGAGGGAAAATATTTCGAGGGGTAATATGGCTTTTAGACCCGCGTTATACACTCTACTTTTCACTTCGACTGCGAGAAAGTAGTAAAACAAAGATTATCCATCCACAATCAATAACAAATTTCACTGCGAAGAGATTGTTCAATTTAGCGTTTGGACGCGCTATTGACGGTCAGAGGCGTTTTCTTTTTTAATGATTTGGAATTAGGGACTAAAAAACACCTGATGTTTGATTGGTCGAATTTAATATGTAGCTGTATTCTGGTTGGTTGATAGCAAAGAGAAATGTTTTTTGAAAGAGTTGTTATTGGTGGATTTAAATGATTTGGAATTAGGGACTAAAAAACACCTGATGTTTGATTGGTCGATTTTCATATGTAGCTGTAGGTATTCTGGTTGGTTGATAGCAAAGATAAATGTTTTTTGAAAGAGTTGTGATTGGTGGACTTAAATGGTGAAGTGTTTTGATTGGTCAAATTAAATGTGTTAAAAATCATAAATATGTATACATATTTTCCCTAGGGGCTAAATGTACTACTTTAGCCCCGCTTATGAAGCCTAATATGACACACTTTTCGAGCATGAGAAGTGAAAAAATTATAATTCTATTTAGTCCGTCAGTTAGATTATCAAAAAATATTGGACATGTATTTTTTTGTTTGTCAATTAAACAAAAAAATACTAAGATATAGCCCGTTAAAGTCAGCGTGACGTCACATTATGATAAAAAGTGTACCATAATGTGACGTCACGCGGAACTTTAATGGGCCGTATCTGTGTCATTTTTTGTTATATTGACAAACAAAAAAATATGTGTCCAATATTTTTTGATATTCTAACTGACGGACTATTTTTTTTTATGAAAGTAGGTAGCCAATTGTGTTGGTGAGATAATGTATTCAATGCATTTTCAATCTGGAGGTCGCGGTTGTGAATTCGAACTTACTTACTGGGTTTTTCAAAAATACTTATATACGGAATATCATTTAATATGTAGCATTTCGGTAAAGGGAAACATCCTGAGGAAACCAATCTAATCCGAACAAGGTCAAAGTTTTCCTCTGGGTTGGAAGGTCCGATGGCAGTCGCTTTCGTAAAATGAGTGCCTACGCCAAATATTGGAATAAAGTGCCAAGCCGGGTTACTTTAGAGTACATTCGGAAAAAAACTTTAGGAGAATGAGGTGGCTAGCCCGCCCTCAATGGCCACAATACGCTTCAGATATATACATTTTTTATAAGAAGGCTCAAAGTTACCCAAAGGGCTATGTTGGGCGCTTCTCTGCGTGATCGCACCAGAAATGAGGCTACCGGCAGCAGAACTAGGGTAAATTAAGTGGCAGTGGACGGGGAAACATTGCATGTAGGACCGATGGCCGTTGGGGCAGAAAGGTTCTCAAGTAGCGACCACGTACCGGAAGGCGCGGCGTGGGTAGCTCCTCTACAAGGTGGACTGATGACCTGGTAAAGGTCGCGGGAGTCCGCTGGATGCGGGTGGCGCAGGACCAGTCTCTTTGGCACTCTTTGACATACATTTTCTCGGATAATATGGCAAGTTTTATACACTTTTTGTACAATGTACTATTTAATAAAAATACTCGTCGAAAATGAAACAATTTATTAAAACAAACTGCATAACACCAGTGACTTTTATGACAGCACTTAGACTCGCAATAATGGCTGACTGCCAACTTGCAACGATAAAAGAAACAATGTACCTTATCTGACTTGATGGGATGCCAGTTTCAATTGCCAATCACGGTTATATGGCGCCGTTATGCGTTGTTTTAACTACATGTCATATCACCAAACTGGTGATACGTTTAAAACCGGAGTCATAATTGTCTGACGTCAGTAGAGGATCCAGGGAGGGCTAGCCGCTCAAATCAACCTAGTCCTACTTTACAAAGCTTGTACTATGGGTACTAGGCGACGATATACATACTTACATAGATAATTAAATACTTACATACAATAGAAAACATTGGCGGAGCATATTGCACGTAAAACCTATTAAATAATTTATTTTATACTTCCGGTACGTCTGCGCCTTCCGGTACGTGGTCGCCACTCGAGAACCTTCCCGCACCAACGGCCATTGGTTGTACGTTCAAAATTCCAAACATAAGTTTCGAAAAACTCATTGGTACGAGCCTAGATTCGAACCCATGACCGCCGTTTGACAGCTGCTTAAGTTTTGCAAGAGGGTAATTGATTTCTAATACAAACTAGTTGAACATGGATAAGACAAAGATCATGTCAAATGCCCATGTAATACCAACTCCCATTACAATCGGACACTTTACGCTCGAAGTTGTAGACGACTATGTATACTTAGGATAGACTGTCCAGTTAGGTAGATCGAACTTCGAGAAAGAGGTCAATCGTCGAATCCGACTCGGCTGGGCAGCGTTCGGGAAGCTACGACACACATCTTTTCGTCCAATATTCCGCAGTGTCTCAAGACGAGAGTCTTTGACCAGTGTGTGTTGCCATATGGCACTGAAAAGTGGTCGCTTACTATGGGCCTCATAAGAAGGCTCAAAGTCACCCAAAGGGCAATGGAGAGGGCTATGTTGGGAGTTTCTCTGCGTGATCGTCTCAGAAATGAGGCTATCCGCAGCAGAACCAAGGTAACCGATATAGCCCTCCGAATCGCTAAACTTAAGGGGCAGTGGGCGGGGCACATTGCACGTAGAACCGATGGCCGTTGGGGCGGAAAGGTTCTCGAGTGGTGACCACGTACCGGAAGGCACGGCGTGGGTAGGCAAGGTGGACTGATGACCTGGTAAAGGTCGCGGGAGTCCGCTGGATGCGGGTGGCGCAGGACCGGTCATTTTGGCACTTTTTGGGGGAGGCCTATGTCCAGCAGTGGACGTCTTTCTGTTGATATGATGATGATGATGATGACTAATTAGATTTTGTACACACATATTAAATGAAAACTCTCGTAGCGTTCAGAAATGCCATACGAAGTTATTAATAACATTACAACGGTAACAAATTTGATTAAGATTGGAACTTTTTGATTACCACGGTCGTTTTAAAACAATGTTTATTTTTTAAATTGATTCAATCAGCCGCCAAGCATTAAAAAAATATTTAAAAAATTTTCAGCGTCTTAAGTCTTGTTTAAAAAACACACCACTCAATTAAGAGAACACTTTATTACGTTAGCGGTAAAGTCCAATTTTGAATGTTTTATTGTGTGTACGGTTTTGACTTTTGAAGTTATGGTTTTGGTTGATATTTTTTGTATTTAAGCATTTTTTTCTGTAGTTTTCTATCAGACGGCCGGACGATGGCAAAGGGCAAAGTTTTATGGTTATCTGGTAAATATATTTATCATTTATATTTTAATTTGCCATTTTTTTGTGTTGTCGGTTTTATGTAACTCCTTGCAATTTGTATTCTTCGGTGTGTCTATCGTCTTTTGCGCATCCTTAATTTAATACTCAGTGAAGTGTAGTCAACCAATTTGATTTCTGTGCCACTTCGTACCTTGTCGTAGTGACAATGATAATGAGATCTCTAGGGGCTTTCATATTTATTTTCACTGTGACAAGGTAAGAAGTGGCACAGAAATCAAATTGGTTGATCGTACATTCACTGACACGCTGATATAAACAACGGCATGCTGAAATAATATGAAACTTTTATACGCAATAGGATCCGTCATATCTAGGTCGGCAACTAAGTAGATTCTGTTGCCTAAAAGGTGGACTGTGACCTGGTAAAGGTCATCATATCAGCCGAAAGACGTCCACTGCTGGACATAGGCCTCCCCCAAAGAGTGCCACAATGACCGGTCCTGCGCCACCCGCATCCAGCGGACTCCAGCGACCTTTACCAGGTCATCAGTCCACCTTGTGGAAGCCTACCCACGCTGCGCCTTCCGGTACGTGGTCGCCACTTGAGAACCTTTCCGCCCCAATGGCCATCGGTTCTACGTGCAATGTGCCCCGCCCACTGCCACTAAGTAAGCTTAAGCTTTGGAATTTTATTGTGCAATTTTATACAATTCCCCAAGAACGACTTTTCGCTTTTACTAGTCTGTAAAATTATTCCAATGGGATCATGCAATATAATAGTTTTGCTCAGATCGGTAGTATCAGATTCAAAGTAAACGAATGGAATTCATCCAGTTTGACCTCTTACATAACTTGGGAACTTTATTCAATGAAACGGTTGAACTACATAATTATAAATTGGCTCGGATCTATTTGAGCAGTCCAATAACTGAGTTACTACTAATATAAACGGTTAGGTATTTCATATTTAAATAGGGATAAATGATCCCTGTGCTAACAGAATTGGTAAAGGTACTATCTAGAACACAGACGGTTGAATTATACCTACAAGCTGTGTCCTGTAATAGGAGCAAAAAATTAAACGGTGGATTATTAAGCCAATCAGCAATCAGTTCCAAGTAGTTTAAGCATCAAAAAAAACTTTTTTTTTAAGTAACAGAGCATGTCTGTATTCTTTTATTGAACTGGAATACTATCAATTAATATTATTTTAGACTTTACTTGCCTATTACGAATATGTTTTTTTTGCACGTAGCGCCCTGTCAAAGACCAGTAATTTTAAGAGGGAAGAAAAGTTTTGCGATCCTAACGAAATAAGGTATAGAGCGTTGCAGCTCGCAACTGACAATAGGTACTTTTTTGAGGAAATTTCAATTTCGGGAGAATACAGTTTCCACCAGTTGGAGAGGGCTATGCTAGGAGTTTCTCTGCGTGATCGCATCAGAAATGAGGCTATCCGCAGCAGAACCAAGGTGGGCCGATATAGCCCTCAGAATCGCTAAACTTAAGTGGCAGTGGGCGGGGCACATTGCACGTAGAACCGATGGCCATTGGGGCGGAAAGGTTCTCGAGTGGCGACCACGTACCAGAAGGCGCAGCGTGGACCCCAACAAGGTGGACTGATGACCTGGTAAAGGTCGCTGGAGTCCACTGGATGCGGGTGGCGCAGGACCGGTCATTGTGGCACTCTTTGGGGGAGGCCTATGTCCAGCAGTGGACATCTTTCGATGATGATGATGATGATGAGGACAGTTTCCACTAACAAAATCTTAACAAATTACTTTGATTTTAATGTCGATCGCTTCAGCATAATATAATCTAGGTTTGCAGGTTATGCTTTTTAAAGACATAGTTTGTATAAAAATAACGGCTTGATTTGACCAAGTTTTAATCACAAAAATTAAGCTTTTGAGGTGCCTGATAATTTTGAATCTTTTGCAAATTTTGAAAAAAGGTAAACTTTTAAACCTAGTATTTCATTGTGTCAATAAAGTACTAAAAAATCATGGAGACGATCGAGTACCTCGATGCCTTAAGAGGACGGGTAGGGCAAGCCTTCTCCAAACAAATTTTGTGCAGGTTTTTCTTCGTTTGTGTTTGGGCTATAAATATAATTTTTAGGTCAGTATACTTATTTTTCTGTTAGCTATTCACTGATGTTATTATTTTTTATTTTTTTACTTTTTTATATTTTTTTAATTTTCATTATTTTTATATCTAACAAAATTTTAACATTGTGCTGCGTAAATTCAATATGAACAAGCAAAAAAAACGAATATTCTGTAGTGCCAAAACCGACGAAAAAAAACTTGCACAACGTTTGTATGGAGAATGCCTTGCCCTACCCGTCGCCTTAAGGCAGGAATTTAATTTGGAGAGACAAAATGAGAGATAAATTTCAGGGTTGAACGGCTATTCTGAATGGTGGAAATGCTAGCTGCTGTATGTTGGAGGAGGTGCATATTATTTTTATTTTCAGTTCTCCTCCTCGGCTCGGCGCTAGCGCAGCCGCTGCCGGAGCCCGCGCCGGGCCCCTCGCCGGCCCCGCGGCCCGATCCGCAGAGTCCCTGCTCGTGCCCCGACCCCTGCGCCATCAACGTGGCCCCCTGCAACCCCTGCGAGCCCCAGGTCAACTACGGCTATGGACAGTCGCCGCCAGGTAAAGATCACCATTATCATCAATATAATTTAACTAGCTACCCACCCACGCGGCGTCGCGGCAAAGAAAACAAGCAAACCCGTGGGATAACATATAAACTACTATCCGCGTGAAACTCGTTTATATCGTAGCTCCATATAAACTTTCGCCCCCATTTCGCCCCCTTAGGAGATGATTCCCGGAATAAAAAGTATTCTATATGTTAATCTAGGCTATACACTATATGTATACCAAAATTCATCTTAATCCGTTCAGCCGTTTTTGCGTGATTGAGTAACAAACATCCAAACATCTGTACATCCAAACATCCAAACATCTTAACATCCAAACTTTCGCATTTATAATATTAGTAGGATAACTGTCCAGAAAGTCCATAACACACGCAGATGCAAGAATTGTTGAAATCCGATAAGTGTTCTGGAGATTACGCAAAACATACAAACTTCATATGTAATAAGTTTCTGTCAAGTTTTTATTGCCGACTGTACTTTTCTGTATACCGTCATCAACTACTCATTGAGACGATTCTGACGAGCCCAAACTCGATGAGGTTGTGTCGTTTCATTGCGAAGTTTATATGGCCACCTTCATCAGAGCAGCACCATGTCATCATAATATTGCATTGTCACGCGTTTTACATATGTATGCAAAATTTCAGCTCAATCGGTTATTGGGAAGTGGATTAAATTTAATTTGCAAGACTTGATGACAAACATCGGGACAGGTGAAAGTAAATAAAAGCTTGTAAAAACTACTTGTCTGTCGTGGTATACCACGTCTTATTGTATACAGA
Organism: Epinotia nisella; assembly: GCA_932294315.1. Lineage (NCBI taxonomy): Eukaryota > Metazoa > Arthropoda > Insecta > Lepidoptera > Tortricidae > Epinotia > Epinotia nisella. The sequence goes on along the minus strand of OW028698.1, from coordinate 7,528,956 downwards.
TACCATAGTCTATGAAGGCTTATCTACATGAATTTTATAAAAGGGAAGTGTCTGTGAGATGTACAACGCTACAATCTCACAAACACTTCCTACTTAGTTATAATATTCGTATAGATAAGCCTTCCTAGGCTATGGTATCTGTTTACAGTAAGGCGCTTTGCTTGTGACCACTGTCGTGCTATACCTCGAAAAACGACAGGGTGGTTTTTTTATATGTAAGTTAACGAAAGTATTTGTTTTTAAAGGGAAATAAGGATTGCATCAGCATGATTTAGTTGAATGCTCATTTTAATTTTGGACCATTATATTTTAACATTATACAGAGTGTATAATTGTCCAGAGGTTGTCAGATTATTTTTGAGATTTAAAAAAAAAAGATTATTAATCCATGTTTTATAAGCCAAAAACTAGACAGCGTAGACCTTTTAATAATATTGGTACAATGAAACCCAATCAATGATATCCAATATAATAACGGGTTCAGGATGATGTTGGGGTTGTCCCGCTTTTGTAGCGCATCAGGTATGTTTGCGGAGCTACGCACTGATTGCTTCAGTGCGATAACACGCAAGAGAACTGCATCCCTGATGCGCCGCGTGCGCAGCTCCAACTGCCTCGTGCGCCTGCTGCTAGAGTCTCCTGCCTGCGCTATGAGGAAACACTGGGACTCGGTGTACATGGACTCGAGAGGCTCTAAATATAAGCCATTTATGCAGACAGTGCTATAATAAGGGTTCTTAAAATTCAAGGGTCGAAGTTACAAAACGAGACGTAGCCGAGTATGGTAATAAAAGACCCGAGATATAAAATTATGAACATGACCTGAAATAAATAATTTGATTTTAAATTTTAAACATCCCTCCTCAGGAATAATAACCGTGAAGCCAGGCCAGATTCGCTTCCCCCAATCGCCGCCCATCATCGTCCGCCCCGGTCCGATCACCCTCCCCCGCCCCCAACCGATCTGGGTCAGACCTCGTCCGGTCCAGCCCCCGGCTCCTGAGCCCATCACAGTGAGGCCTCCGGTTGTGCAGCCTCCACAACAGCCCCCGTTCAGCGTGAGGGTGCCTCCTGTGAGCCCACCGCAGCCGCCCCCACTGGTGGTCAGGCCACCACCTGTACCTGTGCCGTGCCCTAAGCCCATCAGGGTAAGTTTGGAGGAGCAGGTTCAGAAGAAGTTGCTAAGTGGATAAAGAGCGTTAAATTAGTCTACGACTACTTAGACTACCAGTCTACGTAACTCAATGATTTCGTTATCTTGTTTACAACTGCGCACGGATCTTCTAGCTGTGCCTGTGTTAGCAATATGTACCGGCGGAATGCAGTCGGAGTGTTATACAGAACTACCCTCTTTTTTTATGTATAGAATTACCCTCTTTTATACTTCCTAACATATATGTTTAATTGTAAGTTCTCATAATAAGTGAATTGTAAAATTCTTAATGAGAATAGATTATCTCTAAACCTAAACCTAAATTATCTAAACAAGGTTTAATAGGGTAGTTGCGACATGTTAAAATGGATAACGTAGTGTTGCTAAATGGATAGTAAACCATCAAATTATTGTAATAAAGTATGAATTACAAAATATAATTAAAATCATAAAAAGATATGGACCTTAGAAGTATATAAATGTCCTTCTTTTTATTTTCCAAGAGTAAATTTAAAGCTGCCAATAGAATACTTACACTTTTATAGAAACATACAAAATTGTGTAAGAACTATGGACCTAAGCGGAGTATTTCGCGACCGAAACAGCAATTTACTTTATTTTCCATACAACTATTAGTACAAATAGCAAACTGTGACGTCATGCTTTTATTTCAAGTAGTATGACGCATTCCGCCAGCAAGGTCCGTTTGTGACTTAAATGTTTGGGTATTTATGTTCCTTAATCTTTAACTACACCCATACAAACATTTGTTCCTCTCCAGTGGTTGGAATGCCATAGTACAAAAATCTATGGTTATAAGCCTGCCTTGTCATTTATTTATTCACCAAAGTACCTACAATTTGCAATTACAGCTTACGCCAAAGCATTACAAACTTAAATAGATGTACATTTTGTTTCAAACTAAACTATAATTATTTATTTAATATAAGGACTCGAAGATCCTTTTACATTCCGCTACCAGAAGCGGCCATCGGGTAGCGAACACATCGACGTGCTTCGCTGCGCCGAGCACAGAGTTAAGCAGTGCAATGGCGGTGGGGAGCGTATAGATCATTTTATAGTGTATAGACCAATTTAATGTTCATGTTTGTTGTAAAACAAAAGCTTCAGCGATAAGGCCGCGTGCATCATATGATACAGATGAGGCACATACGTCTTCCTATCAAGTGAACTCTTCCTGACGTCAGAAGAAGACAAAGTCTAAACCTTTATCACCCAAATACCATGACTATTGAAGACACATTACTCGAAAATTCTTCACGTAAAGATGAAAGAAATTGCCCTAAAGACGTATGATCATCATATTCAAACTACACGAAATAGGATTACTTTTCAATATAATTTCATATGACTAACTTTCTAATTATTATTTCAGATTACTCCAAACCGTGTCGAAGCACCACTACCAGGCCCTATGGTAATCACGCCACCCAAGGTCATAGTCCCCAGTCCTCCAACCATCGTGTTCCAGGCGGATCTACCTCAGAGCTTCAGGACCTGCGGCTGCGCTGATGTGAGGGTCCTCAGCAACCCTGGCTCACCGTATCCTCCACCTTCCCCTTTGCCTTGTCCCTCACCGTGTCCCCAGCCACGCTCTTGGCCCTGTCCCCCACCATGTCCCCAGCCTTGGCCATGCCCGCCACCACCTTGCCCATCCCCGCTCTAATTTGCCCTTGTGGTTACTAACTTAGGCGATTACTCGAACATTTAGTCAACTATTATCTAACCGCGATTAGAACGGGATTGGAACTGACTGCTGTTCCATTCCCAAACTCATCGCGATCGAATAACCACTGATTCACTAGAGTGACCTAAAGCTACGTTGATTTCATTTCTTCCCAAGACTTATTTCCCTCCCAATCAAGAGGAATATCAATTTCAGCATTTTATATCTGATCACCGAGGTAACTGAGTAAGTACAGTACGTAAGAGTGGATACCTATTTCAAACTAAAAAAATCCCGTCTCTTTGTCTTTGAAATATATAGATTGCTAGCTATTCCTAGCGTTGAATCTGGCTGCTTGATGAACTTGATGATAGAAGCACAACAAATCTACGCGTTGTATTCGATGCATCAGCATGATAAAGTCATCTATTTGTTAAATGTTCGAATAAATATTCTAATTTAAACAGGAACCTTGGTAATCTGTCATGATTTAATGACGTGGTGACATTTTTATATATTATTTATATTTGTATATATTATTTTATGGCTACTTTTGTAAGTGTGAATGCAATTGAATATATTACGGGTATAAAGCAGCATAATTGATGCATTTTTATTTTCATACCTTCGGTTGACCACCAACCAAGCCAGTTGGTTAATTTCTGTTAATGATTTGGCAAACATATATTATGTACAAGAAAGAAGCAAAGAGCTATGCGTATTAAGTGAATAACAGGATCTTAACATATTAATAACAAACAGAACATCAAAATGCATAATTTTATAGCCAATTAAATACATATTCACATTTTAGTTTCCCAAACAAAAGAATTTGAATACATTTTTTTTTCAATCCAAACATATATGCAAATTGAATGATTTTTTTCAACAAAGATGTTTAAATAGATAACAGAAAAGTCAGAAGTGTGTTCAAATCAGTAGGTATATAGTAAGACTGTTGTAACAAGAACTTTCATAATATTTACATATATGTCTGAAGTATTTTTTAACATGCTCTGTAAAGTTTTTTTATTTAGAAATTATCATATTGCGCAGATAAATTTATAGATTTAATTTAAACACGAATACAAAATTGGCCCACAGATAAAATATGATCCAAATATGAAACATTCGTTTTAAAAGTGGCCTGTGCTTTTGTACGCTGTAATGTATGCTCAGAGGCGAGATGGACAGAAATGCGCAAACGACTATTCTAAATTAACAAATGAGACCAAATAATCAATAGCCAAAAGCAAAAAAATTCTTAGAATCATTATTGTAGCTTAGGTACGGATAAGTTCTCCCAACTGTGCACGAGTTTTGAGAACTGGAGCTGCTTATAAAAAAGGAGACACTCCTTTACCACCCATGCCTCCGATTCCTCCGAGCAAACCATACCCAGGGTACCCTATTCCCAGACCCACGCTAGGTACCGTATCACAGACCGTGGTAGCGCCAATGCCTCCAATACCTGGGTACATACCCGCCCAGCCAAGCGGGTATCCAAGAGCGTATCCCATGCCAATATTCGGGGAAGTCTCGCAAACTGTAGTAGCACCAATGCCGCCGTAACCCAGCCCATTCAAACCTAGACCACCGTAACCCAATAAGCCTAGATTTGGAGTGGTAGCACCAAGCCCACCAAGACCCAGACCCCCGAGACCTAGACCTCCATAGCCTAAACCTCCGAAGCCTAGAGCCGGTGTTGTATCACAGACAGTGGTCGTCCCAAGTCCGCCAAGACCGAGGCCCAGCCCAGCATAACCTCCTAAACCTACGTTCGGCACAGAATCGCAGACAGTTGTAGCCCCAATTCCACCCATACCAATACCGCCTAAACCTAGACCACCGTAACCCAAACCTAAGCCAAGATTGGGTTGAGATTCGCAGACTGTGGTAGCTCCTCCGCCCAAGCCGAGACCGCCGAGGCCGAGGCCGCTGTAGGCACCCCTGCCCAGGCCTCCCAAGCCTCCTAAGCCGATGTTCGGAACAGTATCGCAGACTGTGGTTGCTGATGCGTCGGCCAACGCTCCAGGATAAAGCGGATTGGCACGAGCCACGCAAAGGAATCCTAGAAATAAATGAATTTATGGAAGTTAAAAGACTTTCATACTTGTGAATCACTCGCATTTGTGCGCGAGAAAACTAGAGGCGAATACTCTTCGGGAATGGCTTTTTTGAACAAATGTCGATGAACATCTAAGTAGTTAATGTTTTCTTCATAAGTAAGTGATTTACTTGCATAAGAAGGTAACAGATACAATAAATCATATTTGCTTCTATGAGGTTTTAGATGAAATATAATACTGACATACTGTCTTGATTGTGACGTTTAGTATGTATTGTTTGAGTTGGCTGAGGTAAAAAAGAAAACAACACCCAACTTTCAATTTTATCTATAAAAAAAAACCGGCCAAGTGCGTGTCGGACCACGCAAAACGAAGGGTTCCGTGCGTATTAAAAAGGTGGTATCGTCACAGAAATTTTACGGCACTTACGTCCTTTTCTTTGAGGACGGCAGTTTTTCAGCAATATCTCGAAAACCTCTGAACCGATCTTGTTCAAAACAATTTTCGGTGAATGAAATTAATAAGCCCTATGTTCATGAATTTTTCCATATTTTTAAAATACACCGTTCAAAAATTAGAGGGGGGGGGACAGAATTTTAGTGACTTTCGGGGCGATTATCTCCGACCCTATTCACTTAATCAAAAAAAATTCTAAGAAACCTTATATTTATTTTGAAAGGCCTATCGATTGATGTGCCACAAGGGGGGGCACAATGAAAAAAAAAATTTTGACTTTTAGTTTTATGTATGGAGTGCACCCCTAAAAAAATTTTTTTTTGTCATTTTAATTACAAAACTATGTAGCGGCCAACAAAATACACCTATCCTCAAAATTTTATTCACATACATCTTACAGTTTTCGAGTAAAATGCCTGTGACATACGGACAGACGGACAGACGGACAGACGGACAGACGGACAGACGGACATGACGAAACTATAAGGGTTCCGTTTTTGCCATTTTGGCTACGGAACCCTAAAAATTGAGCACTCCTCTTTTGACTTCTGAGGGGTAAACAAGTAACGTTTCGAACGAGCGTTAGGACAAATTAACTGTCATTTTCCCATACAAATATGACATTTAGATTTGCCTGACGCACATACAATGCGTTACGAAACCGACCAGCTGACATAAAATAAATAAATAAATAATAAATAAATATTAGGGGTGACATTCTTACACAAATCGAACTAGCCCTATAGTAAGCTCAATAAGGCTTGTGTTATAGGTATACTAGACGACGATATATATAATAGATTTAAATACTTAAATGTACCGGTCGCACTGCAATAAAGTTTGAGTGTACGCTGCCGGTGCAGCGCGAACGACTTCTCGTGAGCGAACGACCGGTCGCACTGCAATAAACATCCAAGACTCAGAAACAAATATCCATGCCCATCACACAAATATTTGCCCTTACCGGGATTCGAACCCAGGACCTTCAGCTTCTTAATAAAATATACTTTTAGTCAAGATGCAATATTATCTGAAAAACAATTCATTGTTTCACATAATTTTTCAGTGCATGTCCTCGGACAACATCTTCATATACTTTATATTTTACCCATAGTCCATCCTGAAGGTCCATTCTACATTTATAAGTAGGTCAACCGGGGCAAATGCGTCAATGGGGTAAAGGCATCTTTTGATGATATCTCCGTAACACAATATTTCAGAACTATTACATTCCTCTAAATTAAAAGGTTAGTAACCATAGCGTTTCAAAAGACGTGAATTACCCCATTGACGCATTTACCATTGACATACTTCCTACTTAATATTATAAATGCGAAAGTTTGGATGTTTGTTCCTAAATCACGCAATAAACGGCTGAACGGATTAAGATGAATTTTAGTTTAAAACAAATATAGTATAGCCTGGATTAACATACATAAAACTTTATCCCAGTAAAAGTCCAACAAAAGGAAGTCAACGCGAACGAAGTCGCAGGCAAAAGCTAGTATAATTATATAGCCATGAAAGATGTTGTATAGATCGGATGAGTAGTTTCGAAGATTACCCCCTACATACAAACTTACAAAGCTAAAAACGTACATTTCACAAACTATATCTTCATTAGATATTAGTATCGAATCGATAAGGGATCTTACCAAGGACTAGGATGGTGATCTTGGTCGCCATGATTGATCGATCTGTATTCCAAGTCGCTCATTTACCAGTATATATACTAGAAAACTAATTTAGTCTGTTATTGCCCCATCTCCTACGGTCTAGTGATTTTATAAACATTTTAGTAGTACCAGTGTTCATTAAAATTTGTTTAATAATTTTTCTTTGTTATTTTCTAAACTGTGAGATACCTACTGCCAAGTTATTTTGGGATCCGTAAAGTCTTTTTCACATCTCATGCTCGAAAAGTGTGTCATATTAGGCTTAATAAGCGGGGCTAAAGTAGTACATTTAGCCCCTAGGGAAAATATGTATACATATTTATGATTTTTAACACATTTAATTTGACCAATAAAAACACTTCACCATATTAAATCCACCAATCACAACTCTTTCAAAAAACATTTCTCTTTGCTATCAACCAACCGGAATACCTACAGCTACATATTAAAATCGACCAATCAAACATCAGGTTTTTTTAGTCCCTAATTCCAAATCATTTAAATCCACCAATCACAACTCTTTCAAAAACATTTCTCTTTGCTATCAACCAACCAGAATACAGCTACATATTAAAATCGACCAATCAAACATCAGGTGTTTTTAGTCCCTAATTCCAAATCATTAAAAAAGAAAACGCCTCACGCAAAATTGAACAATATCTTCGCAGTGAAAGTTTGTTATTGATTGTTGGTGGATAATCTTTGTTTTACTATTATCTCGCAGTCGAAGTGAAAAGTAGAGTGTATAACTCGGGTCTAAAAGCCATATTACCACGCTTGGCTCGGGAAAATATCCATCTTGTGGTAATATGGCTTATTTTAGCCCCTTGTCATACGATCTACTATTTCTATGATCTAGAGGATATATTTATTTGTGCAGTTGCTCTGAAAGTGTTTATGTGGTTCAACATAAACACGGAAAATCCTCTATGCCCGCCCGGCGGAGCGGCAAAATGAAACTAGACCTCTGATTACGCTAAGTTACTACGAATCGCGGCGTCAAGATATATTTGTGGGTGAACAGTGAGGCGAGGTTAAAACAAGTTAGGGGCTGTAAATACCTGCCTGGTAAATCTGATCGAAATCATCAGAGCCGAATACGGTCAAATATGACCCATTCAAAATAAATATGTTGCTCGCATTCTTTCTCACATTGTGCATTAAAATTTCCTAGACATAAAAATAATTATTTTAAAGTTATTTTATTACTTATCTACAAATAGATATAAAGTCAGGAAATATTGCCTCAAACTCGTGTGCATGAACAGTTTATGTTATGATTGAAAATGTTTTTTTTTTCAAACAAAAGTTAATTAATTCGGGTTGTTTCTAAAACCACTGAACTGTGATATATTAGATATAATCAGACTTAATTAAATTATTCTGCAGGGAATATTTGTAGTGGATATGCAGACCAAAAAGCTTAGAGCATACATAACTGGAGTAGCCTTTCAGTAACACCCCTCTGTAAAAAACCTTGCACAATGTGCAAAAAATCATACAAAGACAATTTCACAATCGATCACAAAATCGCCTCGCAAGAGAACACTGATCATAAAAATGCCCGCATATTGCTGTAAGCACTTGATATTATAAATATTTAACCACTTCAAGCTTTCAATATACAACTGAGTTTCAATAACCTATTAAGATGCTCCCCCCGCCCCCGCAAAATTCGGCAGACTTTTTTGTACGCAAATACGACATAAGGCTACTCCAGTTATGTATGCTCTAAAGCCAAAAAGTGATCAGTACTTCTTGGTGAAATGTTCATCCTACAAATATCATGCAGTGCTAATGTTCTATAAGTTTGCAATAATTGTGTCAGGTCCTCTTGAACATAGTGGAAGTGTAAAGCAGTGCCGCGCTCAAATCGGTCCACCAATGTTGATGAACGTTATAGATAATTGGCGCGGTCCGATGGATATATAGAAAGAAAGAAAAGAAAAAAGAAAATAATTTACCAGCGCAAAAAAAATATCCAAAGCCAAACGGAGCGCGCCATCCGAGTGGATCGGTCGTGAATGTCAAAAACAGTCATCCATTTGGACGCATCCATTTGTCGCTGAGAAATGGCACGCTAGTGAATGTCGAAACAATGCACACGACCATGACCAATTGACAGCTGCGTGGCGCGTGCGTGAATGTTGTCAAAATATTGAGCCCATCCATTTGGATGCATCCTTTGGCGCCGACACAAACGAAGCGGGCAGTGGTCAGTATTCATTTAAGTGTTTATTTTTCTCTGATTTGGTTTCAGTTGTCATTTTTTTAGGGCACCTCCCCTACAATTAAAGTAGGGATGCATTTTTTCTCGCTAAACCCATGGTGTGAGTTAGGTATCGTTTTATAGCTTGTTCACAAATATTACAGGTTTTAAGAATCCATTTTTCAATTGAGTGATCCGTTTGCGTGATATTCGGCTTTAAATTCCAATTTTTTTAACCGTCTTAAAAAAGCAGAGGAGGTTCTCAAATCGGTTGTATTTTTTAATGTTTGTTACCTCAGAACTCCGTCATTTATGAACCGATTCGTACAATTCTTGTTTATTTGAAAGTTATGCTTCCAGGTTGGTCCCATTGTTATCAAAATTTCAGTTGGATGATGGGAACCATTAGGAATTGAGGGAACTCCTCAAATATAGAAGGCACTCAAATAATTTCGGTATTTTCTATTATACCTAGTGTATTTACACCCGGAAATCACAAATTTGGTGAAGTGGAACTGATGATGAAGACCACAGATGACTTAGGGAACTGGTACTTAAAATTGTAAAAGTACGTTACTGATTCTGATATGATTCCGTTGAAATAGCAACTAATGAATTCCTAAATGTCAAGTGTGCCAAATCGACGGAACTCCTCAAATATTATCGGCTCAAATAAAAACACAACCGAATTGAGAACCTCCTCCTTTTTTTAAAGTCGGTTAAAAAAGTTATAAGCGCTCCAAAAACACACTAAAATTGAGTCAATTGCGTCAACTTGCCTCAGTTTCGAGTCGTCAATTCGTGTATTAGCTGTCAAATTTGGTAAACATTTTTAAACACGGAATTTCGTATACGACATATCTACCTCTTTTTTTATGGAAAAGGGTCATGTTATACAAGATACGAGTGAAGAGGTAGCGTGTGAAACTTGTGAATTGCATTAAAGTGCTCAGGGTTAGCTGCGAGCTGTGTAGCACCTAGTTTATGTGATGCATTAAAAATGGTGTTTTACACTTGGAAACAGAACGGTGTAATGTAACTTACTTTGTTGATTTACGAGTTGTACAAATCGCTAAAATATTTGCTCTCAATGTGTTACCCGTGCCGTATTGGAAGCAGTTTTCGTTTTAAGAATTGAAATGTGTAAAACTGAGGATTGCGAAGATTAACGAATGTGAAGAATTGCGCGTGTAAAAGATTGTGAATAAAATGAAATGCTTTTGTATAAAGTCAAGTATAATTATTTCTAGTCGGGAAGGATTATAAAAATCTTAAAACAAAAACTGCTCGAACCATGCTATTACTTTGTAGCGGAGTTTACGGAAGATAACGTTTGGTAGTAGGTGATTTAGAAGTAGGTAATTATTCACGAAAAAAGTAGCTATCGAAAACTAAGTCTTCGCTGTCACCCAGTACGTCTAGGTAGTTCAAACCGCAATTAGTTAGCCAACAGAGTATTTTTAAGTGTCTAAGAATCTAAAATCCATCAATTTTTCCTTAAAAATTGAGAAATGCTATGTACATAATGCCAGTTAAGGCTTAAAGCTAAATTGATTGAATATAAATGTGTCTACTTCTGGCATGATTTAAAACAATTTATGACCTGCATACGGTAATGAGTTTGGAAAGATATTCGCGGAACATTATATATAGCATCGATAATCTATTTGAACAAAGAAAACAAAGAAAACAAAGAACCGCTATGACCCAAACGTGAAAATTACAAAATCTAAGACTACAATCCAGAAATTTCGAAAGTTAGCCCAAAAATGGATAGCAGCTGATAAAATACCCATAACGCCACTCAAAACGATAGGTGAAGAGACCTTATTTTTAATGAACTTTCTATTAAAATGTCATTTCATATTGAAAACCTAAATTAGGTATACAACAGTGGCTACCTTTTTTCATGACAAGCCTTATCTTAGAAATAAGTAGACAAAGTAGCAAATAAATGATGCATATTACTATAATAATCAGTTACATTGTCACCGACGATCTGAGTTCTTTTTTAGGGTTCCGTACCCAAAGGGTAAAAACGGGACCCTATTACTAAGACTCACCAGGCTGTATCTCATGAACCGTGATAGTTAGACAGTTGAAATTTTCACAGCTGATGTATTTCTGTTGCCGCTATAACAACAAAATACTAAAAACCGGCCAAGTGCGAGTCGGACTGGGGCTCCGATACAACAGACATGATTTTTTTGCCGCTTTTATAGATAGTGGTACGGAAACCTTCGTGCGCGAGTCTGATTCGCACTTGGCCCTTTTTCTAATTACTACCACGGGAGGTAATTACACATTTTTGCCTGATGTGGCCAGAAAGTGGGAATTACCACTTTATAGGCAGTTGTGACGTAATAGTACATTGTTTAACGAGGGGCGTAAGTGAAATATTCTTACGCCCGTGTTATACACAATGTTTTTCATCACAGTTGCGAGGAAATAAATAACTACAAAAGACAGAAAAATCTAAGTTTCATACAGCCGCACTAATCAAAAATTGACAACTTCACTTCCAGATCAGTGCTAGTGGAGCGCGCAGGTCAATATTTCAACCAATCACAGAGCAGTATTATTGCGGGGCGGGGCGACTTGACCAACTAGATTTTTTTATTCAACCAATCACAGAGCAGAATTCTTGTGGCCCACGACCAACGAGATTTGCTTAACCAATCAGATCACACACAAACTCATAATATTCGGCTATTTTAAAAATGCACCGTGTTTATACATACGCCTTGTTGCGAGTTACATCTTAATCGGGATAAGCATATAAATATAACGCACGAGTGTCGTAATGCTATAACTCACGCGTGTTTAATATCCTGGATTATTAGCCAAACGGCGACGTTATAAGAGGCAAGTTACGAGCAAGTGTGATGAAAAAGAATATACCAGCCTATATGCATAAGCTTAGACACAGACCTATAATCGAACTTATAGGTATGTGAGCTCAGATATATGTTAGTTCCAAACATCTATAAATGTTAGTGAATACTAACAGTTACACCAACTGCAACTACATTACTTTAGCTGCGTTCCACGCTAACTCGGGAAACTTCGAGAATTATGCAAAACTCCTGTTTACATGCTTCGTGCTGGATTTGCGAGGAAATTTACAAGATGTATACATTCTGGATGCAAAAATATGCTAGTTTAAAGTTTGAGACGCGAAATTACGTTTGAGCACATGAAATTAGTCAACGACATCCCATCCAGCCGTTATCTCATTCATGAGGGGGCACGGCCCAGCACTTTTTAGGGTTCCGTACCTACCTCAAAAGGAAAAAAACGGAACCCTTATAGGATCACTCGTGCGTCTGTCTGTCCGTCTGTCACAGCCGTTTTGCTCCGAAACTACTGGATCGATTGAGTTGAAATTTGGTACACACATGTAAATTAGTGACCCAAAGACACGTAAAGTAAATTAATTAATTCTGAACAAGTGGGCCACTTTTGAGGGGTCAACTGGAAAATTAAAAAAAAATAATCGCAAACTATATTGTGTGACATATCAAATGAAAGGGGTTCTTTTAAGCATGTCAGATATATTTTTTTTATAATTTTAGCAAAAACAGATTTGAAGTAATTTAGAAAAAAAAGTCGAAAATTGACCATTCCCCCTCCTTATCTCCGAAACTACTAGGATTAAAATTCTGAAAAATATGTGGAAAATAGTTCCTTGCCTAAAGATTACAGGGAAACCTATAAGAAGTTTGAGTATTCAAAAACACTTATGAAATTTAGATTATATACGGAACCCTCACCACACGAGTTGAACTCGCACTTGTCCGGTTTTTTATTTACAACCTTATTCGAGGCAGAAAAATAAAACACATCTATACCTATACTTATTTTTTGTAACTTTGTAATAAGAGTTGTACTGTAGAACCCTGTCTTATTGATACCCTGCTATTTATTTATGTATTAGCCATAGAAGTCACTTTGACGTTTACTGTGAAAAGGTTGTACACAGTGGCCTTTTTTTTTTTGACGGAGTGGAAATGCATATACGCATCCCCCCAGCCTGGGGAAGCTATAAAGGGGGGTATGTGGGACTCTCACCCTCCGGCCAACTCTATTTAAAGAGAAGGGGGAGGGAGTCTACCCACTAAAACCACTCCGGCGTTTCCGTCTCTGCCGTTAATGGGAGCGCCATGGGATCGCGAGCATGGCACCACGACGCCCCCCGGCGGTCCTGGCTAACATGTGCCAGGACACCCGCGCCAAAGGAGGGGATAGTCATGTACACAGTGGCCTAGGATTCAAATTGGTTGACTGTACATAGGGGGTTTTCTACGTAACCACTTATACTCGGTTTAATAAAAACTTTCACATCTGTATAGAATGGACATTTCAGGTTGATATAGGCTATATTTTAACCCGCAAATTTGCCTGTGTTCTTTGCAATACGCGGGCAAAGCCGCCCGCACGGCTTTGCTAGTGTAAAAAACGTGTTCAACTTGCGTACGATTCAACTAGAATGAGGAATGGATGAAAATTTTAGAAATGCCCGATTATTTTTTTGGTGATAGGAATAACTTTCCTTAGCACCAGAAAAAAGTTTCAGATTTTTCAGCTGCATAATTTTTTTTTTGAAAAATATAAACAGTTTCATCACTTACGTTTTGGGTCAGTTACGGCACCTTCCTCGATCGGTCTCATATTACAAAAAAATATACCTATTAAATATGTGTGGTAAACTGACACTGGCAATGATATTGACACCTGCAGCAGCTATATTGGTCATTACCAGTGTCAGTTTACCACAGATATTTAAGATAGTTTTTTGTAATATGAGACAGATCAAGGAAAGTGTCTATTTACCGTTCTTGACCCAAAACGTAAATGAGGAAACTGTTTATATTTTTCAAAAATAATTGTCGCAGCTGAAAAATCTGAAACTTTTTTCTGGTGCTAAGGAAGGTTATTCCTATCACCAAAAAAATAATCAGGCATTTCTAAAATTTTCATCCATTCCCCATTATCTAAACAGCAAAACACAGTGTACGAATGTAATTATTTTCAGCTTTACCTAATAAACGGATGGGAAAATAATTAGGTATACCTATATTAGACTAATTAAAAATAATAAAGATCCATTGACGTATTCCAATATGTGGTTTCCAATTAATTAATTTACCTAACACAAGTACTGTTGCCGAGCTGTATCTAACGCACGCGACAACAGATTATATATTACGCGACTTTCAATCTGGGTGTGTGGATCATGGTTTCGAAACCCGGTGTTTGGCTCGTCTACGTTTCCCTAGCCTAGCTTGAGTTTCCCTTATTCTTTCAATAAAATCCGTTGTTGTAAAGCAATGATGTAATATAAAAAGAGGTAGATATGTTGTCTATACGAAATTCCGCGTTTAAAAATGGCCACCAAATCTGACAGCTAACGTTTCCATTGACGGCTTGAAACCGAGGCAAGTTGGTGCCAATTGACACAATTTCAGTGTGCCATTTTTGGAGCTCTTATAACCTATCTACCTCTTTTTTATATTACATCATTGTTGTAAAGCTATTAGTTTAATTCTCTGACATGGTAAAGTGACATATAATTTTCTTGGTTCTATTTGACGTTTTTAAACTGAATTATGAATAGAAAAGTAAAACTAGCTAATAAGGTTTCATACGAGTGACAGACAACACGTTGTACACCTGGCTCACGCCAATGCGTTTATCTGAACGATTATTGTTTAACAAGATGATGATTAACATTAACTAAATTAAATTAAAACTAAGTTAATTCTAAAAAAGGTCCTCGAGGCATTGGACCGAGGATGCTGGCGGCATTTCCTCGCTGAATTGCAATGCTGATGCGTTGCGCGAGAAAGCCACCATCAGCTCTTCGGTCACCAGTTACATCGAGCTACGGTAGCCTAGTGGTTCAGGCATGCGGCTGTCAAGCGGCGGTCGTGGGTTCGAATCCCGGCTCGTACCAATGAGTTTTTCGGAACTTATGTACGAAATATTTACCGTTAGCTTTTCGGTGAAGGAAAACATCGTGAGGAAACCGGTCTAATCCTTTCACGCAAAATAGGCACGTTGGATGTCGATTTGCGGAAAATGCCCAGTAAAACTAACTAATTACATCGAGCAGACGTTTCGCGATTTCTGCAAATTATCCTACTTATATTATATCCTACTAAACCTACTAATATTATAAATGCGAAAGTTTGGATGTTTGGATGTTTAGATGTTTGGATGTTTAGATGTTTGAATGTTTGTTAACGGCTGAACCGATTTCGATAAAATTTTGCGCGAAGATAGCTTATAGCCTGAATTAAAATATAGCATAGTTTTTATCCCGGGTCTACGCAGACGAAGTCGCGGGCGGAAGCTTACTAATAATATAAATGAGAAAGTGTGACTGTCTGTCTGTCTGTTACCTCTTCACGCTTAAACCACTGAACCGATTGAGATGAAATATAGAATGGAGACATTTTGAATCCTGGGCAAGGACATAGGATAGTTTTTTTATCCCGGAAATCATCCCCTATGAGGGGTGAAAGTTTGTATGCAGCTATGATATAAACTAGTTCCACGTGGACGGAGTCGCACCTCGCGGGCAGAAGCTAGTAGTGCACTAAAATTGTGGTGTATTTTTCACATTTTTACTGAAGTAAGGTTCGATATGGAGTCGGGAAATGAATGAACCTTTATTATGAAGTGAAAGAAAGAAAGAAAGAAAATATTTATTCACTACACAAAAGACACACAGATATAAAGGGAGTAGACATACAATACAATTGACACATTGTGTGTGTCTTCGCGGCAGTGAAACGGTGAAGTGCATAAGTATATGAACGGTTTTCATCAGTGGCTGTGTCCGTGCACTGTGACGTGGGTTGCAGCTGCATGCAATAAAAAGGATCGTTAAATTATAGATTAGATAAAGTGAATTAAGGTCATGTGTTTAAATACTCGTGCGTACATACACCGCATTACAAAACATAACAATGTTTCAATAAAGATATAAGTATTATGTATGATGTAGGTATAATATGGCGTTGTTTGTCTGGTGATTTACTCACATCGTAGATTCAAGCTTAAGTGGGCACTTAAGCCGTTGAGAGCAATGAAATCCAGGTGAGTATGTACCTGAAACAGTCATAAAAGTATGTTAATGCTAAAGTAATAGTTTAATTTGCAACGATGTATTTAAGAGGTTTTGTACGAACTCGTATATTAGAAGCCCGACACTGAAGGCTTTTTGATGACTCGAATTAGTAAAATTCTTTACAGTACACATGGTGTTACTTTCCCGCACTAGTGCGGAAATGAGCACTTTCCGGGCATATGTTGAAACTTTAAAGAGCCATATGTACTGTTAAACGTTGTACGATACACGTGCGAATAGGTAATTTGCAACTCGTGTCGATTTAAAACACTCCCTTCGGTCGGGTTTTAATTTATCGCCACTCGTTGCCAATTTCCTATTTTCTGCATTGTATCGTAAATAACTATTTTAATACAGTTGCTTAAAAAGTGCTACTTTACGTAGCTGTTTAGCGTGCGGAAAGTTGGTTTTCGCGAACTAGTGCTTTCCACTTTTCCTCGTACAAATTGTACCATTAATCATTATGTCAATAAAAAATAAATATTTTTCTTTATTTTTCAAACTCCATTATTTTTCAACTGTATTACAATGATGTTACAGAATAGGGGTGTAGACACTAAAATAATCAATAATAAAAATCAATAATAATCAATAATAATAATAATAATCAAGCCAGCAAGTACCTAGACCTGGCTCACGAGGTAACCGCCATGTGGGATGTTGATTCGACGATCATCGTCCCGATAGTCGTTTCGGCGAACGGCTTAATAGCGAAGAGTCTCGACCGCCACCTTAAGAGACTCTCGCTAGATGGCTGGGTCAAGGGTCAGATACAGAAGGCGGTACTTCTGGACACGGCGCGGATAGTCAGGAGGTTCCTCTCTCTGTCGCCCTGACCACCGGTAGTTTAGGCCCCACCTCGCTGCCGGCGGTACCCTAGGTTAGGTTTTTATAATGATTTTATATTTTGTATGTATAGTTTTATATTTTACTTTTTATATTAATATTGTAAAAACTTAACTTAAGATAAAATATAAATAAAGAGATAATAATAATAATAATCAATAAGACAAATAAGACACGGGCAGGGACAGCATCCGCTCGGTGTGCTCCTTGCATTCCATTAAATTGTCAAAAGGGCCTCTACGTGTTGGCTCAGTTGGTACTTTGTAGGTACCTAGCCCCGCGCACGCCTCCCAAAGGTCCGGGACATCATGTCCCGTGAGCGGGAAAACCCAAAATAATCAATAATGTTAGTATTTTCTCGAAAGATGATTAAAAATGTAGCCAAAATGGAGAAAATAATCAACGCAAGAGGTTTAATAATGACAAAGTTATAAGTGTTCAAAGTTTTAAGAGGAGGTATGTTCTGTCCCTTTTCCGCAAAACGCACCATCATGTGAAACAATTGTCATTTACTATGACGCTCGATGGTCGTGACGTCACGATCCCCGAGCGGTTTCTCCCTCTAACAAGCAACATTAAAACGGTTGTAGCTTCGTATTTTTTGAGATATTTGAATGGTATTTTCGTCACTAGACAGATTTTTTGCCTTCTTTCTTTTGAAGATATAATAAATTTTGAGTCTCCACCCGTATTAATAATATAAAAGTTTCGAATTCCTTACTTGTTGTTTTTCTTATTTTTTCGCAACTGTATTAAAAAACGTCGTTCGATACACGTGCGGAAATGTCAGTCTTCACTCGTCCCGGTACTCGTGACGTAATGACATACTTTCCGCACTAGCATCGAAATGTACTATACCATAATATCAAACATAACACAAACATAGACTATTGTGTCTCTGTATCCCGTTATGACACCCTTTAAGAGCAAGTGTGATGAAAAATATGAAGCCGTTTATGCACAATTTGTCGTAGTTGGTATAACACGTGTCATGCCTTTTACGGACTGCACACCAAAAATTCTCCGTGCTAATTTAAGATTAAACTATTCATAAATCCATAACTATTGACTTTCAATAGTCAGTCAAGTGAAAAACTAAACAGAAGAAACGTATAAGAAGGTGTGTGGTTTTATTTTTCAGACTTATAAGACTTGAAAGACTCCAACATGTCTGGCAGACCTTCTAACATTCAAATTACATTCTTGTGCTTACTAGGAATTCTAATTTTGGGTGAGTTTCGTACTATTTCTAAACGACTTCAAAAAAAGAAGGAAGTTGATTCTCAATTCTGTTGTTTTTTTAATATGTAACCTGAGAACTCCGTCATTTATGAATGGATTCACACATTTTTTATTTTATTTGAAAGTATAAGCTTCCAGATTGGTCTAATTGTTATCAAACTCCTGTTGAATGATGGGAACCATGAGGAATTGAGGGAACTCCTAAAACATATACATTTGACGACCGAATAGCCTAGTGGTTAGAGAACCTGACTATGAAGCTTGAGGTTCCGGGTTCGATTCCCGGTCGGGGCAGATATTTGTATGATGAATACGAATGTCTGTTCTCGAGTCTTGGATGTTTAATCTATTTAGGTATGTATTTATCTATATAAGTATGTTTATCCGTTGTCTAGTCCCCATAGTACAGGCTTTGCCTAGTTTGGGACTAGATCAATTGGTGTGAATTGTCCCACGATATTTATTTATTTATTTATATTTATATAAGACACGCGTGTATTAATTTTCCTGTAGGGAACTATTTTCCATATTTTTTTCAGAATTTTAATCCTAGTAGTTTCGGAGACAAGGGGGGGGAATGGTAAATTTTCGTCTTTTTTCCTAAATTACTTCAAATCTGTTTGTGCTAAAATTATAAAAAAGAACTGAGATGCTTACAACAACCGCTTTCATTTGATCACACAATACAGTTTGCGAAACTTTTTTTTTAATTTTCCAGTTTACCCCCCAAAAGTCCCCTTGTTCAGAATTCATTAATTTACTTTACTCGTCCATCTTTGGGTCACCAATATACATACGTTTACCAAATTTCAACTCAATCGGTCCAGTAGTTTCGGAGCAAATCGGCTGTGACAGACGGACAGACAGACGCACGAGTGATCCTATAAGGGTTCCGTTTTTTTCTTTTTGAGGTACAGATCCCTAAAAATGAAACTTTTCAGAGGTTTCGATATAAATTAAATTTGTTACCTATGCCCCTGAATTCGGCCCACTTTCATACATACATTGCCCAAGCCAACATTTGTAATTTATCTAAATAAAAAAGTAAATCGAACTCTGCATTATTTATAAGATTCTTTTTACTTCTTAGGGCCTCTGGCCCCGCAGCATGGTTGGCCTTGTCACGCGATAGGTGATAGGATAGAGCGTGCGTCACTGGCTGACACCGTTCGATAGAACGAGACGACGCTCTTATCTTGTCACTTGTCGCGTGATAAGGCCAACCATGCTACGGCTCCAGAATCATGCGTTTAACACATTCAGTGCCCAGAATTGCTACGCGCTACGCTCGTAGCCGATCCCTTGGTTTTCCTCGTACGTAGCGGAAAGCGACTACGGCGTAGGGACGCATATGTGTTGTCACGGGCCGGGAATGGGTGATTATTTGGAATCCTCCCGTGGCAACCGTGTATACAGTGTGTGACTTTCATAAGAACATTTATTTTGAGGAACGATAGCTTTTAGTGCTGTGAACCGTTTTATCGAAAAAATATAACAATTACCTTTTCTAATGGAGAGTTATTAATTTTTTTTTAATTTTCTCGAGCAGCAATGTACTGCTAACATTCACTTGACGTTTCAGAGAGGCAGAGCTAGTTACTGTCAGTTGTTAGGTTTGTTACCAATACATTGCGGGCCGAATTAATTTGTATGAAAAAAAAATAACCGTTTTTTTTAAACTAGAGATACCAATTTACGTTCATTAGGGCTTATACTTTCAGCCCTTAAAATAAATGTTCTTATGAAAGTTACACGCTGTAGATAGTTGGATATTTGCAGAACGGCATAGCATAGTTTATCCCGTACATCATCGTTTACCTAAATTTCAAAACCTATCACCACATAGAGTGGAATTTTACTTGAAATTTCAACTAAGGATTCCCAAAACGAAACGGGTAAAAGTTAGTAATATTATAGTACATTTCAGAATTATTACTAACTCTGTTCTGAATTACGTAATTTATGGCAGTCTCACAGGACTTCTGTCCAAACGTTCAACTGATTTTGTATACAAATGATCTACTTTAAAGAATATTTCGTTTATTATAAATATTTTCAAGGGGTAGTAGAAAATGGCTAAGCAAAAGGAAGTTTTATTATTTTAGTCTATGCTTATATTTTTAAGCAATACCATTTTGTCTACTGCTATTTAGCTTAGCTAAAGCGCTTGAGTTGTTTTTGGAATTTATTATATAGGCTTTCTACTGTAGCAATGTTATTTTATGATTCTGTGTTACTGAAATTATATTATACTAGCTTTTGCCCGCGACTTCGTCCGCGTGGAACTCGTTTGTATCGTAGCTCCATACAAACTTTCGCCCCTTTAGGGGATGATTCCCGGGATAAAAAGTATTCTATATGTTAATCCAGGCTATACACTATATGTATACCAAAATTCATCTTAATCCGTTAAGCCGTTTTTGCGTGATTGAGTAACAAACATCTAAACATCCAAACATCTAAACATACAAACATCCAAACTTTTGCATTTATAATATTAGTAGGATTGTATACTTTTTTGGAAAAATATACCTTGCCGAGATTTTTACGCGGTTTCTTCTCGAGGCAGAGGTTTCTTTCCGAACCGGTGGTAGTTTATCGACATTCATAGGCAGCATGTAATATGCATTAATTGAAGAATATACAACTTTGAATTTGTGTGAACAATTAAAAATATCCAGTATTGTTTTTTGTTACAGTGCCAAATGTAGCACCAAAACCTTTTCTCAGCTGTCTCGGGCGCCTAGCCGCATGCTGCTGCCCGTGCGATCCGTGCAACCCGTGCAACCCGAGCAACCCTTGCAATCCCTGCCGCAATCCTTGCCCATGCCCATACTCCCCATGCCCTCCTTGCCCTCCTTGCCCTCCTTGCCCTCCTTGCCCTCCATGCATGGCTGTTTGCCGGTGCATCACTTGCCCACCGAGTCCATATCCATGCCCTCCTCAACGCCCACCTCCGTGCGTGACTGTTTCTTGCCCTCCGTGTGACCCATGTGCCCCTTGTAAGTATCATTTATAGTAGTCGAGCTTACATTTTCAAGAAAAAATGAATAAATAGAGGACTTTGTACATATTTTTAGTATACATGTCATTAATTCAAGTATGTAATTTTACACTGATTTTATTGACAGTAACTAACGAACATGCACGCATTTTCCACTGCCATCAAAATAACCAATGATGTTTTTATTCTTAATCATATTAATTTGACTGGGTGACCGAGCTTGGCTCGGCGTTTATCGTGTTTTCAGAGAGAAAACGAATAAAATAGCGAATTTCATCGAAATCCTTGGAGCTGTTTTTGAGAACGTGATTACAAATATTATATATTTATATTCATACATATGTTGCTCGTTTAATAGTACCTAGTCCCTGGGCGACCGAGCTCTGCTCGGGTAAAAATAGAGAAAAGCCTCCCCCTACATTCTAAATTTCATTGAAATCGTTAGAGCCGTTTTCGAGAACGTGATTTCAAATATATATGTTACATTATATAATTTATATACAAATATTTCACATTTAATAGTATAGGATTTAGTTGCTCGTGGTCACCAACTTGTCATTATTACCGGTTTTTTTTTACATGACACTGACATGGTATATAAAAATGTTTGACACATTCTAGCAGCTCTAGAACTAAACTTGTGTCAGATATGATTCATGTGTCAGATATGATTCAACGTCTTCTTCGTATGTTTCGTCGTCGTATATATTATAATTGATAGCATCTATAAAATTCGGAGTCTCATTTCCAACACATAGATACATCCACAAAAAACCACCTATTTTATAATTTATAGCTGTCATATATCACATGATCAGAATTTGTTCTTTTTACAGACTATGGACCCTGCTGAATCTTTGAGATATTTTGCAGTCTTCTGTTTCGTTCTCCGACTAATAAAACAAAATAATATCCCTCTCTGAAGAAAGTCAAGAAAACTTATTTGAAAAGTCTGTCTGACCGTATTAATCATAAAACGCGTGTGAAAAGTTTCAGTCATATATTTAAACACTTGTTACCTACCTATAACAATCGTATAGAACCCAGCTGTAAATATAACCTATGACCATTAATAAGGTCTATTTACTCCAGGGGGGTAATCACGTAACGTTCCGAACGCGCGTCTGACAGTTAAATCTCAATCTGTCATTTTTCCATATAAAATTGACGTTTAAATCTTACAGACGTTCGTAAGAAAAGTTACGTGATCGACCCACAGGTCTAGAGTGACTCCTAATTCGTGAACAGATTTTTTTTCCAATTTCTGATCTACCTAACCGCTGCCTGCTAAGAATAATAATCATCATCATCATATCAGCCGAAAGATATATATATATCCACTGCTGGACATAGGCCTCCCCCAGAGAGTGCCAAATTGACCGGAATAATAATGTAAACTATAAAAATTAGAGGCACAATATTTAATTCGTGAAGCCGGAAGGCTGAGGAGTGCATGCTGTGAATGATAAAATTCTTAAATTGTATCCTTGCCTTGACGATCATAGTATTAATTCTTATAAGTTGAGAAATAAATATCAATATCACTGCTGCCTAGAGTAATAATTAGGGTAATAAGATAGCATATTTCCAATTATGAAAAATGTATGTTATTTCATCATAACTATAGTACATTGTTGAAGAGGCTAGAAAGTAAGCAATAGATGGACGAGTTAGTTCGAGGGCCGACGCGTAGCGGAGGCCCTCGAAAGTACGAGTCCAGCTATTGCACTTTCGGCCGAGGCTTAACACAGTGCTTTTCACGCCTACTGTGAGGAAATTGCAAATACTTATAATTTTAAATCAAAATTAAGTATCTAATTGAAGATCATAATACTAAACAGGCTCGCTTGCCGCGCGCCCGGCGGAGGAGCAGGAGCGGGCGCACGCCGCCGGCGCGACCGCGCGCCGGGCGCTGTAATTGGTCGATCGCTGTTCAAACTGTCCAACAATAACATTGTTGGACAGTTTGAAGTCATAGATGGCCTGTTTGTGCGACGTCCAACTAACCCCAGCTTTGAAGCCTGGATTCTGACCATCTTATGCCACATTTCCGAGCAGTGGCGTGAAAAATTACATACCCATTGCATACAAACTTATACATTTAGTACAAAGCTACAAGTTCACAGTCATTTCCTCTTTATAATAAGAGAAGATAAGATTAGATGTTATTTATTTCTTGTTTCTTCAATATTAGTATAGATTTGGCCAAATTTGAGATGACAAAAAGTGATGTCTCCGGCATATCATAAAATATCAACATAACGTTCCGAACGCGCGTCGGATAGATCCAACTGTCACTTTTCCATATAAAAATTGACATTTAGATCTACCCGACGCGCGTACAATGCGTTACGCGATCGAACAAAGAGACGAAATAAAAGCGATATCCTAATGCTGTCCCCTTGTCATTAAGACAACTGGAATCGCGGCCTTTTTCTTAAACCTAATTTGTATTTAATCAATTCATAACCTGCCACGCGTCACTCACTTTTTTTGTAGTATTGTTTTAAATTATATCCTAAAATTTATGTTATAAGTAACATGTTTCATTGAAATGGAGGTACCTGTCCAACATTAAAAAGTTTTCCAAATAAAATATTTCTAATAAAAATTGGAATTTTCATTTGTGAATTAGAACAAGCAAAAATTCCGAATACTCGTGGAATTTTGCGAGTTAATATTTAGAACTTTTTTTACAGCATATAAAGTTAGGAATGTGTGTATTAATTTATGGATGTAACTTTTTTTTAATTAAACACAGGATCCGTATTTTTAACGGACAGAAATTAGAAACCAATAGAATTTAAGGCAGAGTGGCTGAGCGGTCGACTTTCAATCTGGAGTTCTTAGGTTCGAACCCCGGCTCATACCACTGGCTTAAAAAAACCGGCCAAGTGCGAGTCGGACTCGCGCACGAAGGGTTCCGTACCATTATCAAGTTATCAAATAATTTATTGCATTCATGTTGTTACATTGCACGTAGAACCGCTGGCCGTTGGGGCGGAAAGGTTCTCGAGTGGCGACCACGTACCGGAAGGCGCGGCGTGGGTGGGCCCCCCACAAGGTGGACTGATGACCTGGTAAAGGTCGCGGGAGTCCGCTGGATGCGGGTGGCGCAGGACCGGTCACTTTGGCACTCTTTGGGGGAGGCATATGTCCAGCAGTGGACGTCTTTCGACTGATATGATGATGATGATGATATTGTTACATAAAGGTGGTAAGTGTTACAATATGGACGTATCAAACATGAGCCCTTGCAAGGGCATCGCAAATTTAGTACTTAAATTAAATACTAACTTAAAAAGTAACAAATCTTAAAGTAATGTAATAATAATAAAATTGCTCTATAATAACTGCACCGATTATATATAAAAAAAACCGGCCAAGTGCGTGTCGGACCACGCAAAACGAAGGGTTCCGTGCCTATTAAAAAGGTCGTATCGTCACAGAAATTTTACGGCACTTACGTCCTTTTCTTTGAGGAAGGCAGTTTTTCAGCAATATCTCGAAAACCTCTGAACCGGTCTTGTTCAAAACAATTTTCGGTGAATGAAATTAATAAGCCCTATGTCCATGAATTTTTCCATATTTTTAAAATACACCGTTCAAAAACTAGAGGGGGGGGGACAGAATTTTAGTGACTTTCGGGGCGATTATCTCCGACCCTATTCACTTAATCAAAAAAAATGCTAAGAAACCTTATATTTATTTTGAAAGGCCTATCGATTGATGTGCCACACGGGGGGTCACAATGAAAAAAAAAATTTTGACTTTTAGTTTTATGTATGGAGTGCACCCCTAAAAAAATTTTTTTTTGTCATTTTAATTACAAAACTATGTAGCGGCTAACAAACACCTTACAGTTTTCGAGTAAAATGCCTGTGACATACGGACAGACGGACAGACGGACAGACGGACAGACGGACAGACGGACATGACGAAACTATAAGGGTTCCGTTTTTGCCATTTTGGCTACGGAACCCTAACGAGCAAAAAAATCACGTTTGTTGTATAAAGCCCCTTCAAATATTTATTTTATTCTGTATTTTAGTATTTATTGATATAGCGGCAATAGAAATAGCTACATCATCTGTGAAAATCTAAACTGTCTAAATATCACGGTTCATGAGGTACTGCCTGGTGACAGACGGACAGACAGACAGGCGGACAGCGAAGCCTTAGTAATATAAAAATTAAATACCGTTTGACATTTAACAGTAGTTTTTTTGGTAAAGGAAAACATCGTGAGGAAACCGGTCTAATCCCAACAAGGTCTAATTTCCCCTCTGAGTTGGAGGGTATAATAGATGTCGCTTTCCTAAAACTAGTGCCTACGCCAAATCTTGCATTTAGGTACCCGAGCGGACCCCGGGCTCCTTGCAACATAGCAAAACGCTACCAGGATGAGAATTCAGAAACTAAGCCAGCAGTCGAAACAATGAGATTTCTCCAGGATCCCATCATCAGATCCTGACCTGATGGCCATCATCTGGAAAGGATACCTTTTCTAACAAAAAAAAATTTACAGGTCCAGGCGTCTTCGAGTAATCGGGGAACATACATAAAAAATGGTGGCCCGTAAAGTCCGGTTTACGAACGAAAATTTTACGTGATAACATCATAAGAAAATATTGATAAAAAATTACATAACACGTATATACTCATTTATCGTTAGGAATACTCTTGTGAAGTTTCGAATAAAATAGTCGATCTAATCTTGTTTTCCCATACAAACTTTGGACCCCCATTTCACCCAATTAGAGGGTGAATTTTGAGAAATCCTTTCTTAGTGCGCCCGTAGACCTTATAAGGAACCTACGTGCCAAATTTGGGATCTCTAGAACCACCGGTTTGGGCTGTGCGTTGATATGTCAGTCAACGGAACGGGAGAATGAGTCACACTTTTTCGTGCGTGCAGCCGGCGTTCGTCCACTTGGCTCGCCGAGGCGAGTCGAATCGAATCGAAATAATTCGCCTTCATACATTAACTATGGAAGTGCGTCGTAATTCGGCGCGCCGCGGCTCGGCGTCAATCGACGCACTTTCATAGTTAATGTATGAAGGCGGAATATTTTCGATTCGATTCGACTATCATCGGCGAGCCTAGTGGACGCCAGCCTTTAGACGTTATCACGTCAAAAATATCCGACGAATTGAGAACCTCCTTTTTTCAAGTCGGTCAAAAACCAACAATCACATAAATAAATAGTACTTAGGTATAATATTTGTCCCACTTGTCAAATGATGACTCGTTAAGACACACCTCGGCCGGTTAATTAATCATGGACGGCTGACAGCGCCATTAAATTAATTACTAGCATTTATTAGCAACCGCCTTCGGAAAAGAAGCGAATATTTAGGCAGTATTTTCTTGAGGATATTTTTGCTCGACTACGGCTGAGCTGAAAGGAAGGGATATATTTAGCAGTCTGCTCGTAAGTTTGTATACTGCGTGTATTTTTAATATTACCTCAAATTATAACCAGAGGTAGGTGTTAGGGCTGTGAACCGATATTGCAAGAAAATTTTAATTTAATCTTAACTACCGAAGCATAAGTAATTTTTGAAAATTTATCGAGCACCAATGTATTGCGTACACACATTTGACTCATGGAAGAAGCGGGTCACTTGTGACAGTTGTGACGTCGCGTCAGTAAGACAAAGTAGTGATCCATTGCGTGCTGAATTATTGTATATGGACAAAAAAAGTTGGTAGTTAAGAGAAATTTCTTGCAATATACAGTGTGTGTCTGTCATAAGAACATTTATTTTAAGGAACGATAGCTTTCAGTGCTGTGAACCGTTTTATCGAAAAAATATAACAATTACCTTTTCTAAGGGAGAGTTATTAATTTTTTAAATATTCTCGAGCAGCAATGTACTGCTAACATTCACTTGACGTTTCAGAGAGGCAGAGCTAGTTACTGTCAGTTGTTAGCTTTGTTACCCATACATTGCGGGCCGAATTAATTTGTATGAAAAAAAAACCGTTTTTTTGAAACTAGAGATACCAATTTACGTTCATTAGGGCTTATACTTTCAGCCCTTAAAATAAATGTTCTTATGACAGACACACACTGTATATTATTATGTTCATAGCCCTAACATCTACTTCTGGTTACAATTTGAGGTAATATTAAAAATACACGCTGTACGTGTGTTCCACTTCCACCGTAGCGTTTAAGATAATGCAATACTGAACTGATTTTGACGAATGAGGTATCAATCGATTGGAAATTATGCTCGGCGTGACTTAAAAGCTTTCAGTTGAGCCATATTTTCGTTTACTTAAATATCTATGTTTGTTGATTTTGTTTTGTTTAATTCTATTATTTCCTAAGTGTGCATACAGTCACGGACTTTAATTGTTGAGCCATTTAGAGCTCGCTTTGTACTGGACGCTGGACTACTAAAAGATCAAAATTAGTTGACACCTAAATGGCTCAACAAATAAATTCCTTGACCGTACCTATATTTTAGTCGATATTTGTTTGTTAACTACCCGTTTTTTTGCCAAAACGCAAACCTTATAGTTTCGTCATGTCCGTCTGTCCGTATGTCGAAGGAATTTTATTCAAAAACTATGAGATGTATTTGAATAAAATTTGGAGGATAGGTGTATTTTGTTAGCCGCTACATAGTTCTGTAATGAAATGACTAAAACAATATTAACAATACACAAACAAAAACAAAAAAAAACACATTGTAAGTCCAAGTGTGGTACAGCAATCAATATGCCTTTTAAAATATATATTAAGGTTTTAAGCAATATTTTTGACTAAGTGAATATAGTTGGAGATAATAGCCCCGAAAGTCACAAAAATTGTGCCCACCCCCACATCCTCTAATTTTCGAAGTGTGTATTTAAAAATTAAAAAAAAAAACTTGGACATAGAGCTTATTAAATTCTTTGACCGAAAATTATCTTGAACAAAATCGGTTCGAAGGTTTTCAAAATATTGCTGAAAAACTGCCTTCCCTATAGAAAAGGATGTAAAATTTCTGCGAAGATACGACCTTTTCAATCGGCACGGAACCCTTCGTTGTGCGTGGTCCGACACGCACTTGGCCGGTTTTTTTCAGTTAGTTCACCGTAGTCGGGACTCGGGATAGAGTTTTTTACGAGCGTTGACTTATAAGTCATTTTATAAAGAGGGAATGCCGTTCGTTGCTTCAGATCTGAGGAAAAATGTGTTTCGCATATTTTCTTCTTGATTTAATAGTTTCGTGAGAATTGGTTTGATTTTATTCAATTAATAGATAGTTTTAATACTGTATTTATAGCAATTTAATTATGTGAACGTCGTACGAAATATGAGAGCCCTTAACATTACCATTTTTAAAAATCTATCATCCTCTTTCGATGGAGGTTTCAGATTTTTAAAAACAATATTCTGAGTGCCTCTTTTCGAATTTCAAATAAATCAATCAATTATACCTTTACCTTGTCTATGATTATTGATTACTATAAAACCCAATAGCCTTTATCCTTGCTACTTTCCAATTTAAGTAGACAGGTAAATTTATTATAAAACCTGGAAACAGCAGCCACAATAAAGAATATTTAACCTAATCCAATATTATCGTAAAGAGTCGTCGGAATACTAAATAGGAGAAATTGTAAAAATACACAACTTGGTTGAACATTTTATTCAGATTTGGGGCTTTAGAAATGTATTGTTTCTGCGCGACTTATATTTATAAGTAAAAATAATGAATAGAATGTCTGTTGTGAAATTTACTTCGTATGTAGCTTTGTAAGTATGTTTAGCCTGACAAGTTTCTTTTCGACCCTAGCCACGTTGCAGATTTTTAATGGAACTGTAGATTGTTATCGGAGGGTTGAAAGCGACCCATTTCACCCGAGATATTTCTGGCGCTCGAACGAAGTGAGAGCGGCAATAGTTCGAGGGTGAAATGGGTAACTTCACCCGAGTTAAACACTCTACTTTTCATTTCGACTGTGAGGAAGTAAAATAGTACACGTACATTTTATAAAACAGGTATATTAAGAGTAATCAGTTTAAATAAACATACCTACTGCCAACGTTAGAATAGTTTTAAAAGCGTATCTAATAGTTTCAATTTATTTTTTTGTATCTATATAGGCAATTCTGTAAATAAATGTACAGAATTATATGTATTATGAATATAAAAAATAATGAATTAAACCTATATCGCCCTGGCCACTTGCCACGGCCTACTAGATTGTCATTGTAATCGAGTAGGCCGCGACGCGGCTAATCTAGAGGGCCATGCTGAAACGTGAAAAAAGAGTGAAGTAAAGTGTGGTATTATGGCGGGCAACCAACATTTACAGTAACGATTTTGAATGTCAATATTCTGTAATTACGAAAAAAAATAGACCAACTACAGTACATTTTTATCTTATCTTTTTTTGTGCCGACCATGATCGCTCGGTCGGAGGGGCTTGTTGGCGACCGTCTAGCGTCCCACTCACCACTAGGAACATAGCACCACATACTTAATCGAATTTAAACTTTCGTGAGACATCCCGTCAACAATGTGACTGAGTTCAGTGTGCCCATCGTATATCGGAGGAGACGATCTCCTGCCGCACCCTCACACAACAACTCCAGCGCAAGATTGCCCCCCTCCACCCGCCCCGTCGGCGCGTGCGTCACCGGCCGCGCAGCGGTCGGAGCACAATCAAGCTCAATCCAAGTGACTTTGCCGCAGAAACACTCATCCTGAAAAAGAACCACCGACACAGTCACGACATTTATTACGTGAGTTTAACCGTGGATTTATTAGTAGGTACTGTGTTTTACCACATACTTACAGAACAGTAGTGGCTGCGGTATTTTGTAAGGAGTACTTCCCTTGTCGCGCTGCAATCCAAACAAATAGGTAAGCGAGACGACATCTCGCTGTGCCTAACCTCTTTAAACCCCTACCAATTTGAATCCTACTAATATAGTTTTCACGCCACTGCTCGGAAATGTGGCAAAAGATGGTCAGAATTCAGGCGTTAAACTGGTTAGTTGGACGTCGCACGAACAGGCCATCTATGACTTCAAACTGTCCAACAATGTTATTGTTGGACAGTGTGAACAGCGATCGACCAATCAGAGGGCACCGCGCGCGGTCGCGCCGGCGTGCGCTGCCTGTGCTCCTCCTCCTCCACGCCGGGGCGCGAGGCAAGCGAGCCTGTTTAATATTACATACATACATACATATAACCACGCCTCTTTCCCAGAGGGGTAGGCAGAGATCACGGATCTCCATTTGCTACGATCCTGACAAACCACTTTCGCTTCACTCACCTTCATAACATTTCTCATACATGCTCGTCGGTTTAGGGTACTTTTGACCTGGCCTTTTTGTAACATTTCTCCAATTTGATCAGAGAATGTTCGCCTAGGTCTTCCCCTTCCAACTTGCCCTTCCACTCCTTTTATATACACTCTCTTCGTTAATCTTCTCTCATCCATCCTCTCTACATGCCCAAACCACCTTAACATAGCCTTCTCAATTTTCGTGACTATATCTCCATCAATTCCACACTTATCTCTTATCACACTGTTTAATATTATGATCTTTAATTTTGATTTAAAATTATAATTATTTGCAATTTCCTTACAGTAGGCGTGAAAATCACTATGTTAAGCCTCGGCCGAAAGTGCAATAGCTGGACTCGTACTTTCGAGGGCCTCCGCTACGCATCGGCCCTAGAACTATCTCGTCCATCTATTGCTTACTTTCTAACCTCTACAACAATGTATTATTGGATATTTGTTGCTCAATCACGCTTAAACGGCTGAACGGATTAAGATGAATTTTGGTATACATATAGTGTATAGCCTGGATTAACATATAGAACACTTTTTATCCCGGAAATCATCCCCTAAGGGTGCAAAATGGGGGGCGAAAGTTTGTATAGAGCTACGATATAAACGCGTTCCACGCGCGGAGTCGCGGGCGGAATCTAGTAATAAATAAATCCAAGTCATAGTCCACGCTAAACTCTATTCAAATTTGCATGTACTTTCTGTAGGTCTTTGAGCGTTTGTACAAAGTCGCGGGTAAAAGTCGTCTCGCATAAAACACTTTCAAACGCGTTATTCTGTCGTTAAACAGAAGTGTCACTTATCCTGAACTTAAAGCGTACGGAACTTCTCGACTCTAAACATCGGCGTACTTAAAAAACGGGGCAAGAACGAACCGAGGGAGGTATCGGGTTCTGTGGGGACCCTTGATAAAGTAAAATACTCAATGTACATTGGATACAACTTTAAGAGGATGCTAGACTAGATATCAATCCACCAATAGCATTGCTACACAGAAAATCAAAATAACATGAATAAACGACAGCAATTAAACAATAGATTACCTGAGGTTGATTGGAAGAGAATGCTTACGGCATTTAGTCCGCCTTTTGGATGGATGGAGATGTAAAGAGTCCCCGGCATCAAAACAGATATCAGCTTGAATTGAAATGATTCTCGAACCAAGAGAAAAAAAGCTCGAGATAACTTCGCTTCATTCGAGATAATTTGAAGTCGTGCAATATTAATTTCTTGGTTTAAGAATATTCACCTTGAATCAAATGTGTCAAAAAAACAGATATCAACTTGAATTGAAATGATTCTCTCGAACCAAGAGAAAAAAAAATCTCGAGATAATTTCGCTTCATTCGAGATCATTTAACATCTTACAATTCATTTCTTGGTTCGAGAATATTTACCTCGAATCAAACGGGTATTTTTTTCTGTCAAGAAATGCTAATAACCGAGTTAATAAAGTAAATACAGTAAAACGAAATCAGTGAACCCTTAGTCCGTTTTAAAATTGATAATAAAACCTTACGGAACGCTGCCCGTTCTAACCTAAAGCATTAGAATTGCAAAGGGCCCCATTTGCTTTTTACAATCCGCCATTTTGTTTTTGTATTCGCGCGCTGGTGTAGGGTGTCCATGTTTCATTGGTTTCTGGTACTTAATACTTAGGTACCAGAGTAATTATCAGTTATGGTCATTGCCTGTATTATCATGCACGAAAATAAGGCTGTGCTCAACTGTCAGACGTAAATAATAGACTGCTGGACTGGTAGGTGTGTTATGATCATGTTTAACAAGATAAACGATAGGCACCGCATTAGGTACGAACAACCCAGTGAAGGCGGTTTTCAACCTTATTTAAGTTTAGCACACGCTCACACGCAAACATTTACAAACAAAATTGCACATAACTCTTCAGCACGCTCCGCAATGCTGTCAAGATCACCTATTTCGAGTTTTGTGCATTTTAGTTAGTTTATGTGTACGTGAGCGTGTGCTAAACATATTTGGTATAGTTAAAAACCAGCTTCACTACATTGTTCGTCATACTCCGTCTATCTTTTGTGGTTTGAGTGTTTAATGTGAAGTTTTGACCTATTTGGGCCTAAAACTGTCGTGATAGCTGGGGTGATGCCATAAAAACATTCCATGTAAAAAATAGGCCAGTCTCGAAACTCTTCCATCGTAAAAAGTTGTGTCATATTTCGTAGAACCAAGTCAGGTATTCTTATTAATTTTTATTTGCGTGCTAAATAAAATTTTGTGACTTGGCAATCACACAATACTACATATTTTTAGGTTTGCAAAAATTACTGTTTGAAGACTGATCGCTGTATTATTACAACGCAGCACCTTAGGAAAATACGATGCAACGCGGCGCCGTACAAAATCACGGGGTGGCGTGAATTTCTGCGGCGCCACAATGCGAGTTTTTGCGGCGCCGCAGACACGTGGCCGGCCAGACTGCAATAGTGGTGTGGCCGCGTCTGACAACGGGCGGGGTAGCCAGGGCACTACTGCAGGTCCCGTGTAGCTGGTGTTAAATGCCAGACAGCTTCGTTTCCTTTATCTCTTCCTGTTCCTCAGTGTTGCCAATTTAGACTTGTACAATTAATTTGTATCTTCATGGAACGGGCCATTGAACAAGAGCACTGCGCGGTTTCATAGGTACAGTTTGTTAGCATTTACTGCATTGCCAGAGTTTCTGCAAAATATATGGCACCGAAAGCCATTTACTGCAGTTGACAAAATCACGGCACGAAATATTGTCCGACTCCGAAATCCGAATATGTATCGTTATTTGTCTATATAAATTTAACCAGACATACGTATTTAACTACTGTAATAATAGTTATATAATTTTAACTTATAAACAGACGAAATTACTCGTAAAAGATCAAGCTTCAACTTATTTTAGTTATACAAGGTTTGATAACCACATATGTAAATTGGTGACCCAAAGATGGACGTGTAAAGTAAATTAATGAATTCTGAACAAGGGGACCAATTTTGGGGGGTAAACTTAAAAAAAAAGTTTCGCAAACTGTATTGTGTGACATATCAAATAAAAGGGGTTGTTGTAAGCATATCGGATATATATATTTTTTTATAATTTTAGCATAAACTGATTTGACGAAAATTGACCATTCTCCCACTTATCTCCGAAACTACTGGGATTAAAATTCTGAAAAAAATATGGGAAATAGTTCCTTGTCTAAAGATTACAGGAAAACCTATAAGAAGTTTAAGTATTCAAAAACACTTATGAAATTTAGATTATATACGGAACCCTCACCACAACAAGTTTTTTAAAACAAGTTGAATTGTACTAACGCTCTTTCGAACAGTTACAATTCCCTGAGCTGTACAAATGGAACATAGAAAACATAATTTGAAGGTGTCGTAATTAATAGACCACATTAATTGCCACAGATGTAACACAAACACGCGACGCAGGTCGTGACAATAAATTGTCATTCCTATTTGCCATGGGGCGTAACGACCTCGTTTCAACGACCATAATTTTTGCGCGCGTTTTAACGCTGACCAAATAAGTTGGGACAGAATCATTTTAGCTCTGTCCGACTAAAAGTTTTATGAAATTATAGTGCAGATTATTTATCTAGAACGGATCTTATCTTAAGACCCATCGGTCCAACAAAGCAATTGCTCCGTGCCACTCTCGATTAGCGATGCTATTGTTAAAGTAAATGGTCAACAATGCTAAGTAGTATTTTTTAATGTGGACCTCCTGGCCTCCTTAGACGTAAATATGCCTTTTAGTTGAAAAACTGTTGATGTTTACAGGTTTATTTTACAGTATCAGTTAGTGGTTACACTTCAAAATAAAAGACAATCGCTTTGTTTACCACTTAACACTACAATCGCATTGTTTACTAGGCACAAAGAAAGTGAATTTGGTCTAGATAAAGAATCCGAACTATACACATGTCTTCGGCAACCTCCAAATTGTCTATAGCCGCATCCGTTCCGCCAATGTTTTCGATGTTTTTATTAATTAAACATGTTATCCGTCAGTTTCGGCAAACTTATATTGTTAGAAAACATGTTTGACATTTAGAAATCACAAAAACATGGCGCAGCAGGCTTAAGTTTTCAGAGTGATTTCTACACCGAAAATCGCACACCTCCATAAGTAAGTATTTAAATGCTTAAATGGTGTAGGAGTAATTAAGTAGGTAAGTTGAATCCCACTGGGTCGTGTTTTTTCCTTGCATTGATCTTATTTTTTTCAATAATAACAAAGTAGTGGAGTAGTGTGGGTAGACCCCACAAGGTGGACTGATGACCTGGTAAAAGTCGCGGGAGTCCGCTGGATGCGGATGGCGCAGGACCGGTCATTGTGGCACTCTTTGGGGGAGGCCTACGTCCAGCAGTGGACGTCTTTCGGCTGATATGATGATGATGATGATGAGTGGATTTTTGGTAATAGATCGCGATAGTAGAACATAAATATCGTCATTTAAGTTGAGTTTTTCTTGTGTATGATCATTGATCAATCACTCAGTGTTGTCGCCCTACACGTCTCATAATCGCGACGCATTTAAATTCATCCGTTTTTTATCACTTCAGTGCGATTAGGACCCGCCCGCTGCCATCTTGGATAGCTTAGCCGTTTAGCGACCTCTTAATACTATATATTATTTCTTTATCGCTTACTATGGGCCTCATAAGAAGGCTCAAAGTCACCCAAAGGGCAATAGAGAGGGCTATGCTGGGAGTTTCTCTGCGTGATCGCATCAGAAATGAGGCTATCCGCAGCAGAACCAAAGTAA
This sequence comes from Epinotia nisella, assembly GCA_932294315.1. Classification (NCBI taxonomy): domain Eukaryota; kingdom Metazoa; phylum Arthropoda; class Insecta; order Lepidoptera; family Tortricidae; genus Epinotia; species Epinotia nisella. The sequence continues at coordinate 7,493,381 of OW028698.1, read as the reverse complement.
CCGATATAGCCCTCCGAATCGCTAAACTTAAATGGCAGTAGGCGGGGCACGTTGCACGTAGAACCGATGGCCGTTGGGGCGGAAAGGTCCTCGAATAACGACCACGTACCGGAAAAAGCAGCGTGGGTAGGCCCCCACAAGGTGGACTGAAAACCTGGTAAAGGTCGCTGGAATCCGCTGGATGCGGGTGGCGCAGGACCGGTCATTGTGGCACTCTTTGGGGGAGGCCTATGTCCAGCAGTGGACGTCTTTCGGCTGATATGATGATGATGATGATATGGCTCAATATACATTGTATTTATTAAGGTAAACGACCCAATGTTCGGCACCTTAATTATTGATACCCCGCTTACTTACGTTGGAAGTCATTGAAGGTGCAAACTATTGGGGCAGTGTCGGGCACTGGGACATATACCTAAGATTGTTCTTTAATAGTTATTTATTATCATTATGCAGATCGAAAAATATAAAGATAGCTCGTTTCGTGACCTCCATCCTGGGCCAGTATTCCATCCGCAAAATTTCACCCAAGGGGATATCCCCTCTTCGATGTCTATCGATCCAATTTTGAATGACAGAGACATGACATTGAGGACATGACCGCCTGTTCTATAATATCAAATACTCGCCCTTCAAAACTATTTATCTTTTACTGAAAAACTGCTTCCCAAAATGTATTACTCAATTCAACACTGGCAACACAGCCGGCCATAAACAGCAACTTCTACAATCTCAAAACTTATAGCTCGAAATTAACCTCCTTTCCACTGAAATACGCAAAAACTGGAACATAAAATACGCTTAAAAAATGATTTAAGCGCGGGAAACTTTGCGCCAATTGTACGTGAGAATGGCGGACAAGATGGCGGAAAAGATGGCGGGTAATATGGCGGCGCGTCAGAATCATAGACGAAGTTAATTTATTTTTAAAGTTTGGTGTGATTTTGACAGTATATTGTAGTTTAAAGTTTTTGAAATATTGAATAACTTAACAGACGAGAAGTTGGGATTTTGCCTTGTTTTATTCCGTGGTCGAAGTTTTATTATTGCCAATCAAAGTAGAAACCAGACTATAGTCTGGTTAAACAATGGAGTCAGTGCATCAAATTAATTTCCACGTTGCAAATCAATCTAAATACGATATGTTTTAAAGTGTTTCTGTCTTAAGTTGGTTGTAGCTGATGTGTGTACTAATGTATAAGCGAGTTCCTCAGTTTTGCGGCCAAAAAGAAACATTACCGAAGGACATTTTCAGTTTTAAGGATTCTATAGATCAGTATTTCTGTCGCGCTAACGTAGATGGAACCGCGTGCTAGTGCGAAAAGGACAGCTGCAGCGTCGACTAAAAATTTTAAGTGAATATTCAAAAATCGAGGTTCTGAGGAGTCGAGAACGAGTGTTTCCTCCTCCCGAACCTGAACAAATCGTAATAATATTTTATAAACTGGATTGAATTTTAATTTTTGTTTATTGTTGACGGATTTTTATAATAGGCCTTTGTAAGCATTGCTTGATGAAACCTAGCACTTTATAAAAAGAAAGGTTACACGGATTATTGGCCGAATACTTACAGACACAATCCAAAAAATATTTATTCCGAGATAACATGATCCATTTTGTTAGTAAAGATTACAGTTAAAGTTATGTGCTCGTATTGATTTAGATAAATTTATATTACTAACATTCAAAACTTAAATGCTAAATTCGATTTGACCGCTCAGAATCAGAATCAGAATCAGAAATCATTTATTGTCAAATTGTGCGAGTACAGAAGCTGTTACAAAAAGTGTTGCGTGTGTCACAATCAACCGCTTTACGGTATACAATAATTTACAATTTGCACTAAGAAATCAATAATAAAATAAAATAATAAAATATAATATTTAATCTTAGAGCATACTTACATAACTGGAGTAGCCTTTCAGTAACATACCCTTCTGTAAAAAACCTTGCACAATGTGCAAAAATCATACAAAAACAATTTCACAATCGATCACAAAATCGCCTCGCAAGAGAACACTGATCATAAAAATGCCCGCATGTTGCTGTAAGCACTTGATATTGTGAACGTTCAACCACTTGAAGCTTTTAATATATTAAGTTTCAATATCCTATTAAGATGCTCCCCCCGCCCCCGCAAAATTAGGCAGACATTTTTGTACGCAAATACGACATAAGGCTACTCCAGTTATGTATGCTCTAAGGTTTTAATCAAACCGAATAGTACTGGGGCACTCACAGCTAGCTATCATTTTTAGGAAGGCATTGTTGCTGCCCCGCAGTCTATACTTAAGAGTGTTAAGAGTGATGCTGCTTCCTTTCGCAGGATTAAACCCATTTTTGGACCCGGATAATTGTGTAGAGAAAATAATATATGCTGATCAATTGTCTCTCTGGGGGAGGCCTATGTCCAGCAGTGGACGTCTTTCGGATGATATGATGATGATGATGAATTGTCAATAGTTACTTACGATGTGTCTGAGTTCAGCTATGAAAGAATGTTGAGTTACCTGTAAAAAAAATTAAGAATTAGCCACGAGGTTTAAGAACTTACAATTTTCCAATAATACAATATTCAGATATAATAATACTATAGCGGCTCTGTGAGCTGTAGAACTCGCGAATCAGTCTACCTTTTTTTTCGAAAAATAAGACTATAAAAAATATATATAATTAACGAACCTGCTCACAAAATTTCACGAGAATCGGTTGAGAAATGCGACCTGTACAAGAGAACAGCCGGACAGTGTGACAGTGTGACAGTGTGACAGAGTGACATCGTGACTACGGGACAGACACCGGACAAACTATTTTCGGCCCAAGCTGCAGCATAGAACTTCGTTCGCTCGTTAGATAAATAGCGATCGATAATAATAAGTTGCTGATAAACAATCAGCAATTTATTATAAAACGTCAGAAAAGCTGTCACGATATCAAAAAACCGGACAAGTGCGAGTTCAACTCGCGTGGTGAGGGTTCCGTATATAATCTAAATTTCATAAGTGTTTTTGTTTACTCAAACTTTTATAGGTTTTCCTGTAATCTTTAGGCAAGAAACTATTTTCCATATTTTTTGCAGAATTTTAATCCTAGTAGTTTCGGAGATAAGGGGGGGGAATCGTCAATTTTCGTCTTTTTTCCTAGATTACTTCAAATCTGTTTTTGCTAAAATTATATAAAAGAAATATCTGACATGCTTCCCCCCCCCCCCCATTCATTTGATATGTCACACAATACAGTTTGCGAAACATTTTTTTTTTTAATTTTCCAGTTTACCCCCCAAAAGTTGCCCCCTTCTTCAGAATTCATAAATTTACTTTTTCTACTCCTGAACTTTTATCTGTCATTTACATAGTCACGAACACTAATATAAAGACATACAAAATTAGTTTGCAGAAAAGTCTATACTCTATTCCCCATAACAGTACGGCACAGCCGTGCTGTTATGGCGCCAAAACGATACGCTTAGCAGCCATACGCTTCTAAACCTATACATTAGGTACTACCAACTTAACAAACCACTGAATGTTTTTACTTTTTAGAATTTTTTTAACTATAGGCATTGCTGCCAACTTAGGAAAAACCTTATTCTTAATATGGCAGTACTGGCAAGTTGACATCAATTAAAAACAAAGTTAACTATAGACATCCATTTGTCTCATTTTCATGTTTCCCCAATTCCCGGTTATTTTATTTATAAATTATAAATTGTTGTTTGACTTTGCGGCCTTTGTGGTTGCTATAAAATAGTTTGTGTTACTCAAAAGTAATAAAAATGGATGAAGATGAAAATATTGCTTCAAAACCAGAAGAAATACACCGGCAGCCCACAAGCAGTGACCGAAAATTTGTTGCCTACTAAATCTCGGCACCTATACGACAAAGTTTAAGAAAAGTTTATTCTTTGTTTAATCTTGCATTTTATTTCATAGTAGCTAGTCGTAGAAAAAGTATTGTATGCAACGTTGTATAACTACGTCAAAAAACGCTCGTGGCGTCTTTCTTTACAATGTTCGCCTTTGGCTCACATCGTAACCCACGCCACTCGCCTTTTTTGACCTCTCTTATACAACTGTTGCATAAAATACTATTACGCGTCCATCTTTGGGTCATCAATTTACATATGTGCACCAAATTTCAACTCAATCGGTCCAGTACTTTCGGAGCAAATCGGCTGTGACAGACGAACACAACTGAGTTCCGTTTTTTCCTTTTGAGGTATCGGAACCCTAAAAATATTAAGTAGCAAAATGGATTTGAAATGTGATGTTATCTGAATATTTTCGTGCGTTTGTAAGAACAATACACATACACACGTCTTACTCATACACTGATACTGCGTCGTGGACCGGTATAAATATTTTTCTTGTAAGCTTTTTTGTCTTTTATGTCTCATGATTAGGTTGTTTTGTTAACATAAGCATTATATATTAATGAGGTCTTTATGCTTTATGTTTGTTGGTACTCTATGTGTGTATATTATTTTTGTTTATGTGACCGTCTGTGTTCAAAAAAATATTATTTAAGGGCCATTTACATGGTGCAACAACTTGCGTGCGAGTTTTATTAGATTGCAGGTTTGATTTAATTCATCGTATTTCGCTAGCCCAGGGCCTCGCAATGTAATGAAAATCGCATACGACTTGTTGCATCATGTAAATGGCCCTTTACTGTTGACAACTATACCCGGCCCGGGGAACCTTGATCCCTATGACAGCTGTCATCTCAGTACAATTTTACGTTTTATGCATGGTCCTAAGATACTCGGGACAAGCTATGGTAACAATAATACCACGTCCGAGCGAGATGGTAGCATACAAATCTCGATCACAATATGTGTCAATTGTCATGTATGTCTACTCCTTTGTCTCTGTGTGTCTTTTGTGTAGTGAATAAATGTCTTCTTTTCTTCTTTTCTTTATAAGTGTGGCAGAAAAGGAAATATCATTCGTTGTCCTTCTCATAGTTCCACTATTTTTCTGTTTGCCACAACTGATTTAGTATGAAGTTATGGCCAATAAATCACTACCCACCCAAATTAAGTAGGTTGTTTATGGTAAGCGATCAGCCATTTTAAGACCAGTTCTTAATTTAGCTGCATAGAAGCATTTCCGTCCCTCATTGTGGCATCACGTATAGCCTGTCCCGAGTATCTTAGGTCCATGGTTTTAAGGTTATAAATCGTACTGAGATGACAGCTGTCATGGATCAAGGTTCCCCGGGCCGGGTATACCACATTGGATTTGTAGCGTCGCTCTCGGTCGCTCACATACGAGTATGACCAAAAGTCCAACACAAGCAACCAGTTTAAATTTTATTATGTCCTAACTTTATGAGAATAAACCTCCCTGTTTTAGTGATATCCCTGGAGAGTTAAGAACTGAACTGAACTCCAAAGTTAATATCCCCGGCTCCTAACTTAATTCTAAAAATAAACTCCACTCAGTAATCTTTAGCAAAAATTTTCACCCCAGAATTTTAATTCTTAAAGTCGGCAATAAATTCCGGAGAAAAATACAGCCACCTGGGTTTATTTATGCAAGAGATTTATATCGGGCCCAGAGAGGACAGGCTGGCCACTTTCACAGGCACGTTTAGTTGGTTTTATTTAAGATGACGAAAATGCATCAAAGTAGTCCATTGAAAAAGCAACTCTGCCATCCAAGGTAAAAGATTCAAATTCCAATGACAGTTTCATACAAAAGTAGGTCAGCTTAATAAACAATCTCAATTACTTACACTTTTAATACTTTTTACTTCACACGTGCACATGAAATGGCCATTACCGGCCGCTACGCTTGCGGTAAGTCCCACTTCCTAGCCAGGTGGCCGCAAAATGTTGTACCCACCAAGGGCGGTAGTATAGACAGCGATATTTCTCGCCCTTGCTATCTATCTCCGAAACTACAAGGCTTAAAATTCTGAAAAAATATAGAAAATAGTTCCTTGCCTAAATATTACAGGAAAACCTATAAGAAGTTTGAGTATAGGTTTTATTATTTTACGGAACCCTCACCACGCGAGTTGAACTCGCACTTGTCCGGTTTTTGAGTGTCGGCAACGCGCTTATGACAACCCAGTTGCAAGCCTCCTTGAGCTACGGTAAGCGCTTGCAGCTTGTTTGCCACTGACATGGTATAAGAAAAAATGGCATGAACTCTGACTGCGTTGATTTTTGGCTTTGCCTTTCAAACTGCTTAGGCTGTTCATCGCTGTGTCTATGCACAGCATAATACTCTATAAGAATTTTAATTGTTAATTTTTTAGACAAATTGACAAATGGAGAGAGGCTTTGGGAGGGGGGGTGGAGGAGATTTAGATCCTTTCACTTAGTAAATGCGGTTGACCAATCTTTTGGTTTACACTTTTGGCAATTTTATAATGATGCTTGGTTAAAATATCATCATCATCATCATCATCATCATACCAGCCCAAAGACGTCCACTGCTGGACATAGGCCTCCCCCAAAGAGTGCCACAATGACCGGTCCTGCGCCACCCGCATCCAGCGGACTCCAGCGACCTTTACCAGGTCATCAGTCCACCTTGTGGGGGGCCTACCCACGCTGCGCCTTCCGGTACGTGGCCCCCACTCAAGAACCTTTCCGCCCCAACGGCCATCGGTTCTACGTGCAATGTGTCCCGCCCACTGCCACTTAAGTTTAGCGATTCGGAGGGCTATATCGGTTACCTTGGTTCTGCTGCGGATAGCCTCATTTCTGATGCGATCACGCAGAGATACTCCCAGCATAGCCCCTCTCCATTGCCCTTTGGGTGACTTTGAGCCTTCTTATGAGGCCCATGTATAGTAAACATTTTTTTAAAAGTAGGAATCCACTTAAAATGTTATCTGCCTATGAATGGAATTGTTCTCTATTGTTAAAGCCGACCGCTAATCACCCGTGCAAAATGAAATGCATAAATAACAAATGATTTCATACGAATAACAACTTTATCTTAAATTTACAAGGTTCAAATTTCATCAGCACGCACTCGACATAAAACCTTTTGGAAATTAAAGCCGTAATCGCCCAGGTGTTCGGCTCTTATTTCCAAAAGGTTTTATGTTGAGTGCGTGCTGATGAAATTTGAACCTTATTAATTTACGATAAAGTTGTTATTCGTATGAAATCATTTGTTATTTATGCATTTCATTTTGCACGGGTGATTAGCGGTCGGCTTTAACAATAGAGAACAATGCCATTCATCGGCAGATAAGATTTAAAGTGGATTCCTACTTTTTAAAAAATGTTTACTATATGTTAAAATATAAGATAAGATAAAGATTTATTTGCAGAAAAAGGGTAAGTTACAGGTCTTGGATTAACAAATTGTCCAACCTTCTCAAGCTATTTCTTAACAGCATGCAAATAGTTACGTTATGTAAGTACACAGAGTATACACATTACACAGAGAATCAGAGATGAACATTGAATAGGGTAGTATCTATAAAACCGAGCAAAAAAATCACGTTTTTTGTATGGGAGCCCCTTTAAATATTTTTTAGGAGTTATTTGATGTTATAGCGGCAACAGAAATACATCATTTGTGAAAATTTCAACTGTCTATCACGGTTCATGAGATACAGCCTGGTGACAGACGGACGGACAGACCGACGGACAGCTTGAGAAAACTGGAAATTACTTTGAAGAAGCCATTTAAAGGCTGAATGCGGATATTCCATAGCTGTGTTTATGCATCTTGTAAGAAAAAAAATGCTGTGACATTGACAGTTATTTGACTCCTTCTATATTGTCATTGTCAATGTCAAATATCACAGTCACAGACACAGCATGCTATTTACTTTTTAATTCAATAAATTGACCACAGTACTAATCTTATTCATCCTTTAAATGTACTTATGCCCTTTTCGAACGTAGTAGTTCAAAACACCCAAACAAAGGGTGTTTAGCTTAAAATAAAATGAAAACAAAAAATACGTGTCTCCTAACTTTTCAAATACTATTAAATGCCTAAACAAAATTAAGGAGTCAGAAAAATGAAATGTTGTTAATTCAACGCGGCAATGCTGCTTGCGTTGGTATCGTGCCAAAGGGTCCAAATTTAGATAGTTATTTTTAGTTTTTAACCGACTTCAAAAAGGAGGAGGTTCTCAAATCTACTATATGTTTTTTTGCGTGTTTGTTACGCGATAACTCGGTAATTTATGAACCGATTTGAAAAAAACTTTTTTTTGTTGAAAGCATATACTTTCAGACTGGTCCCGTTGTTATCAAAATCCAGTTCTGATGGTGGGATCCTGGAGAGATCGAGGGAACTCTTCAAATTTTATAGGCAAACTTGAAGCAATTTGCCTACTGATTTGAAGTAGGTTAAAACTTTGTTTTCAAAGTAAATTATTGGCAGGCTATTTAGTTTTAGTTTTAATTGTATTTTCAATGTAGCACTTGTTATTTTTTGTATGTTTATATGTGTTTTAAATTTATTATTGCATATACATTAAAGCACCACCTCCATTATCAGTATCATTTCCATTTATTATTGTCATTCATCATTTATCTTTTATCATTATCATTATCAAGTGTGTCTGTCTGTCACCTCTTCCGCTTAAACCGCTGAACCGATTAAGATGATAGTTCCCGGGGAAGTACATAGGGTAGTTTTTATCCCGGAAATCATCCCCAGAAATGGGGGATGAAAGTCTGTATGGAGCTACGATACAAACGAGTTCAACGCGGACGGAGTCGCGGGTAGAAGCTAGTTAAGTATATCACTATTGTTATAAATATTTGATTCATACCTATAAACATTTATATGTTTCTATAAAGTTGGTTGTCTGGAAGAGATCGCTCTTCAGCGATAAGACCGCCTGTTGTCTACCTCTACCTATTTTTTATTTATTTATTGGTATTCATAATTATTATACACGGTGGGCCGGAGTATACCGACAGCTTTTAACTATAGATTCTAGTGCTTATTTGGACAAAAAAAAGTAATATAAACATTGCTCTTTATTTATTTATTTATTTATGTATTTATTTATTCAATAATTTACATAATAGGCTTACAGTAAGACCAAAGCGCCTATAATGTAAAAAGCCTAATTTGGCCTTTAAAGCCTAATTTTCGAGATATTCAATTATTCCGGTAATTCACAATTTGAAAAATCTCAAGGGTAACACGCCTCAATAATGTGACGTTCGTGAAGTGTCAAGTTTTCTTTTGCATTGTCTAGACTAAGGTTTCGTTCACAAGGAAGTACTAGCGTTAATTATTTTCTTTGTTCCAGAAATTAAGTAAGTTAATGAGGCATTTTTGGACCCGTGTTGATATAACATTATTTACTCGTAATACCACCAGGAATCCATGGTTAAAGTCTGTCGGTATACTCCTGCCCACCGTGTATATAGCATAATTAAAAGTGGTTGTATTGACTATTTGTGATTGGTCGAGATATTGACAGCTATCGACGACCAATCACAAGAGAGCATAGTAGTGGGGCTAAAAATTAATCAGCGGCATTGCAGTGCCATGCTGTCATTCGTTTGGCAGCGGCGATAATCACTTGTTTTGTCTTGCTGTTGGCTGGCTAATTTAAATTGTACTGCTGTAACTGTAGTAATAAAATTGATCTTCAAATTCATAATAAATAAAAACCAATAAGGAACTAATTAATCAACTCTATATAACATTAGCTCAACCTGTCATGCGCTACTGTATCACTGTTTGGGGTGGGGCTGCTAAAACCAAATTCCTGGAGGTCGAGCGAGGGCAACGTTGCTTGCTCAAAGTGATGTACTCAAAACCATACAGATTTCCTACAATGAACTTTATGAAATCAGTGACCAACTAACTATGAGGAAGCTGTATGTTTTGAGCACAACACTCAGGCTACACAAAACCCTAGGTTTTAACCCTCCATCAGAAACACGTAGGCGTAAAAAACCCGTCGCCCCCGAATAGAACTGTAAATCTCTGTTTGCTAAAAGGCAGTATAAAGCACAATCGGCATATATTTACAATAAAGTACATAGCATAGACAATATCCATCAACTATTACTAAAAAATTGCAAGATTGAACTAACGACATGGCTGAAACATATAAGCTATGATGACACAGAGTCATTGCTGTATCGTGCTAATTATTAACTGAACCTAAATGTACACACACAAACATATACACACACGCACACTCTCTCTCTCTCACACGCACACACACATACACACTCACACACACCTACCAGTAATGTATTGTATTAGTATTACTTGAATTAGGCTAAATTATGTATTTCCTACCTACTTGCCAGTTATGGAAGAGCGGGGCATCCTAACACAGGTTTACTTACCTAAAAGGAAGCTCCAATCACTGTATATTGTACTTTAAAATCAAAGGAAAAATAAACAATTTTCATTTTCATTTTCATTTCATTTCATTTTCAATGTGTGTTTGCATTCATGGTCCCTACTTCTGAACTGAAACTAGTATGGTTTCAACACTATTTTGTAGCAAATGTTGCACTTTAACACTCTGTTCGTGTCATTTTTGCGTGGTTAATAACGGTGAGAGGATAAAGCATAAATTCTCCTCGCATGTCCAACTAACATGTCCTAGTAGGACATTGTCCTACCCAATTAGAGGTGGCTACTAAAAACGGACCAACTAACTTTATACTTAAGCTGTGCTATAAAATGTAAGTGTGTGGTTCCCGACATGTTAGACAAAGTTGCTGGAAGTGACTAAATCCGTACACCTTTCTCTTACGCAAACTTGATATTAATTTGTACTATTCGTAAGTACCTACCTCTACCTAAATATGTAAGTAAACATGTAAATATGGGTGATCAATTCCAACCACCGTCAGTCCGCTGAACGCATTATTGTCAATGTACCTGCAAACTGGCATATGTTCAGGTATTTTTTACAAGACCAGGACTCCTACAAAATTATTGGAAAAGGGGATCCAAAACTGCAAGAACTTTGACAATAATGCGATCAGCGGACTGACGGCGGTTGGAACGCTCGTGGAATCACCCATATAACGGTTTAATTACGAGTATTTATTAGTTATTTATGATACAAGTGCGGATTTTTTTTATGGATAATGGTACGGAACCCTTTTTCTAATTTTATCTGAATTTTATTACGTAAAGTTTCGAACGCGCGTTAGGACAATTTAACTGTCATTTTTTCCATATAAAAAGTGACATTTAAATCTACCTGCCTGACGCGCGTATACAATGCGTTACGTGATCGACCCGGGAATAGGCTATATCATATTTCGTGGTATCACAAAACGACCTCTTCCAGCTACTCCTAGGCCTAGCTCTTGGATAGTTAAACTTGCCCAGTTTTTACGCCCGTTTTTGGCATCACTCTAAAAGGGTTGCACTTACCGCGATAAGCATAGACTTTTACGGTCCTCAGAAGGCCACAGGCCTATTAAGACATGCGGCCAAGGTCTCGAGAACACGTGTAGGTATAAAATAATCATCATCATCATCGTCATATCAGCCGAAAGACGTCCACTGCTGGACATAGGCCTCCCCCAGAGAGTGCCAAATTGACCGGTCCTGCGCCACCCGCATCCAGCGGACTCCCGCGACCTTTACCAGGTCATCAGTCCACCTTGTGGGAGCCCACCTAAAAAAAATAATAATAAATATTTGCAATTCAGCGAGGAAATGCCGCCAGCATCCTCGGTACAATGCCTTGAAGGCCTTTTTTAGATTTAACTTAGTTTTAATTTAGCTTAGTTAATGTTAATCATCATCTTGTACTTACTTTAGAAAACAAATATTAGGGGTCAATCTTACACAAAATCTTAGCCCGGTAGTAGCTCAAATAAAGCTTGTGTTATGGGTACTAGACGGCGATATATTTAATAGATATAAATACTTAAATACATAGTCAAAGTCAAAGTCAAAGTCAAAGTGATTTATTCTTCAATTTAGGCATATTACATGCACCTATGAATGTCGATAAACTACCACCGAAAAACATCTAAGACTCAGAAACAAAAAAATCATTGCTCATCACATTAATATTTGGATCTTCAGCTAAGTACCTAAGGCTAACCCGGTCGTCTAAACTATTTATACAGACATTTAAATGATAAAGAAAAGTAATATCTCAACAAAACCATCGAAATTATTTCAATTTAAGAACTCTTCAAAGACCAAATTGCATGCCAACCGAAAGTTAGACCAATTAATTTTTAACAAGTCTACGATTTCAGCCGGAGTTCCATTGTTATGGGTACTTATATCAGATTCTGCTTCGTTTCTTTATTAATTTTTGTTTGTAAATTGGGGTCTGAAGCGGGTAAACTTAGCTTTGATTCCTTACGCTTCAAAGGAAGTATGTCTGTCAAAAGTTCTTTATTCTTTAATTTACGTATAATGCATGTCATCCATACTAATATTATAAATGCGAAAGTGTGTATGTCTGTATGTCTGTTACCTCTTCACGCTTAAACCGCTGAACCGATTTCGATGGAATTTAATATATTAGATAGTTTGAGTCCCGGGGAAGGACATAGAATAGTTTTTATCCCGGATATCATACCCTAAGGGGGTGAAATGGAGGTAAAAGTTTGTATGGAACTACGATTTAATCGAGTTCCAGAAGCTAGTTACGAATATAATCAAAACTATGAAAAGAAATGAAGCTTCAGTTCGACAGTTTCGAAAAAAATGAATTTTGTTCCCATCGAAAAGTAAATTGAATTCTACCATCAATAGGTTTCAATAAAGAAATTGTGTAAAGCAATGTTTTACTAGCAAAAAGCAATTTACTCGTTTTTAGGGTTCCGTAGGCAAAATTGCAAAAACGGAACCCTTATAGTTTCGTCATGTCCGTCTGTCCGTCTGTCCGTCGGCATTTTACTCAAAAACTATAAAGTGTATTTGAATACAATTTTGAGGAAAGGTGTATTTTGTTAGCTGCTACATAGTTTTGTAATTCAAATGACTAAAAAAATTTTTTTAGGTGTGCAACTCCATACATACAACAGAAAGTCAAAAAAAAAATCTTTGTAAGCCCTTTCATTCAAAATAAATATAAGGTTTTTCAGCAATTTTTTTGTTTGAGTGAATAGTGTCGGAGATAATCGCCCCGAAAGTCACTAATAAAATTCTGTCCCCCCCTCTAGTTTTTGAACGGTGTATTTTAAAAATATGAAAAAATCATGGACTTATTAAAGGACAGGCTTATTAAACTCTTTCACCGAAAATTATTTTGAACAAGATCGGTTCAAAGGTTTCCGAGATATTCCTGAAAAACTGCCTTCCTTAAAGCAAATAATATTAATACTAGAAATAAGCATAAGCTCGCGGTGCCTACCACTCGGCTCCAAAAAATTAAAAAATCGTTCATGCGTAATTGTGTAAGGTTTTATAACAAACTTCCAGGAAACTTAACTGAGTTATCTATTAATAAATTCAAGAACTATGTGAAGCGTAAACTTATCTCGAAAGCTTATTATAGCACACAAGACTACATGAATGATAAAACTCCATGGAACTAATTTTGACTGAATTTTTAATCTTTTATTTTCGTAATATTTTGTTTTTTGACATTAGATTGTTTTTCTAGAAATATTCTACTAGTATTTTTTATACAATTTTTTTATCATATATATTTTATTCTTTATGTTTAAAAATGACTCTAAAAAATTAACTGACGATTTGAAAGTGCTTGTTACTAGGCCTACTTGAATAAAGATCATTTTGAGTTTGAGTTTGAGTTTGCAAAGGACGTAAGTGCCGTAAGATTTGTGTGAACCCTTCAGTTTTGCGTGGTCCAACACGCACTTGGCCGGTTTTTTAATACTTCGTTTTATTTGTCTTGCTTATTTGTGTGAAAACTTGTGAACAAAATGGTCACTCAATGGTACCCAAGAACAGGGAAAAGGAAGAGAGGAAGGCCACTAAAACGACGGGATGACAACCATTAGAGAGGTAGCAGGAAAGACATGGGACAGGGTAGCCACAGATAGGAAGGAATGGAGAAGACTGGACCTTTGCCGCTTGGCAAGTGGACGCGCAGAAATGAAAGAAGAACCAAATATATGAATCAAGCTCTATAACAGAACACTTTTTAAGTTAGGAATATTATAATAGGCTTGTGTCCTAATTTTTTTTACGATGCCATTCGTACCAGTTTTTGGAGAGGAACAAATGTTTGTATGGGAGCAAGTACAATGAAAAAACATGAATACCCAAAAAATTGAGTTAAAGACGGACCTCACTGGCGGCAGCCGAAAACGTTTCATACTGATTAACATTGAATCGTGACGTCACAGTGTAATATATTGAAAATCAAGTAAATTGCTGTTTCAGTCGTGAAATACTGCGTTTAGGATCATAGTTGTCGTACAATTTTGTTTCTATAAAAGCGTAAGGATTCTATTGGTAGCTTTAAATTTACTTTTGGACAATAAAAAAAAACATATTTTTTGTAAACTTTGAAGGTCCATATCTTTTTATGATTTTAATTACATTTCTTAATTACATTTATTTGATGGTTTATAAATAAATAACATGGGTCAACCGTAATGGTCTAGCTGACGGTCATGCAGGCATGCGGTCATGGTTTTTAACCGACTTCAAACAAGGAGGAGGTTCTCAATTCGACTGTATGTTTTTTTTTTGTGTGTTTGTTACGCGATAACTCGGTAATTTATGAACCAAATTGAAAATCCCCCCCCCCTGTGTTGTACGCAAATATGACATAAGGCTACTCCAGTTATGTATGCTGTAAGCTTAGAGTACTCCGAATCGGCATTACCAGCATCAAACCGTACCCTTTGAGTCGCGCCCCTCGGGAAATAAGCGCAGTTATTATTTCATGTACGTAATGTGTTTTCCTTGTTCGAAATACATAAAAATGGCTAATACACTTCCTGGTTTTATTTTTTGTTATACCAGATAACATAGAAATTACATACGAACCACATTTCGATTTTTAATGTTCCAACGTATTTTCCTTAAAAAAATGGTGAAAATGTATACTTACATTTCAAATTCCGCACACGGGTGCGATATGAAGTATCGGTTGTGAGGCTTTTATTTAAAAGGAACGCATGTTGAACTTTATTTATGGAACTTTTTTTTTGTGTTTAAGCCTAGTCTCAGATAGTAAGCAAAGACAGAGCCTAAGATGAAGTTCATTGGCCTATTCAATTCACCCTTGTTTTAGAGGTAGGTAGTCACGAGCGTTAATTTGGGACCCATTTCCTTCAAATGTTGTTAGAACATTTACAATGCAATAAGGTCGAAAACTTCAGTTCAATAATAATTGTGAAGTGTCAAGATGACACAATTAAATGTCTTATTGAATGGGCCCTTGAATTGATAACGTCTTTGCCAAAAGCTATCATTACAGTTTTCTAATTACGAACATGTGTCATTGTGTGTCAGTGCCAGACAAGAAAATTTATTGAAAACTGTCATTTTCACAAAATACTATTTTCAAATAACAAATATGGCCGGAGAGAAGACAGGGCCTCTAACACGGGTGACAATTAGTCGGAAAAAATCGGAAATGATCGTTTGACTCGTTCCGCCCGGTTGACGTCACTGAGCGGTTTCCCCTAGTCACGTATAGTAACGTAAGTTGTCAGCGTGGCAAACATTGACACTCCTTTAAAATATTAGCTTTAAATGTCTTCAGTTTGCTATACGATATTCCACCTTAGGTGGGTCCCAAATTAACGCTCGTGACTGTACCTAGATCAATTGTCGGGTAATACAGATGACGGGGGCGAATCCCATTCCTTAGCAGTTTGCATAGTTTAAGTATACAGGGCGTCCCACGGCTATGCCACATGGAGTGAAAGTACCTTGAATATTGTAGATGAAACATTTTACTGAAAGAAGACATTATTTTAATTTAAAAAACAATTTAAAGTGCATTCATAGATTTTTAAACACGAGAAAAAAAATACCCTGTAGCTCTATCATACTGATCGATAGGCTTCATCATAAGGATTATTTTTTGCTAAATAACATAGTGTCAGAAATAAAAGGAAGACCATGAATTTTAACATTTTCAATTCAAAATTAATCAATTTAATTTATCAATTGCTCAAAATGATTCATTCTGTTGATTATTTCGCTTCCTCTCCCAATAGGTACTTTAAAATAATCATGTCAGTTGTAAGTATGTCCTTACGGCAATGTCAGCTTTTCATTTTCTGAACAAAATTTCACATCAAATGTTGTCAATGTAATTTTTTTTCTCGTGTAGCGGGTTCGATTCCCGGTTCAACGTTCAAAAATGCAGTTTAAATTGTTTTTTAAATTAAAATAATGTCTTCTTTCAGTAAAATGTTGCATCTACAATATTCAAGGTACTTTCCCTCCATGTGGCATAGCCGTGGGACGCCCTGTATATGTACTTTGAGATGTTTCACAATAGAATGTTATCTGGCTCATATTTAGAGCTACCTTAAACCTTACAGAAGACCACAGAAGCCCCGTACTGCAGCCCGCAGAAATAATAACACCACTACTAACTTGCTCTTTTGAAATGTGGTACTTTGTTCCAGCATGTCGATTACGCAACGCATTGTACGCGCTTCAGATCTTATGTCATTTTTTCTTTGGAAAATGACAGTTGAATAGGCTTGTGACCTTGGATTTTCTTACGATGCCAGTTTTTGGAGAGGAACAAATGTTTGTATGGGAGCAAATACAATTAAAGAACTCGAAAATTTCAGTTTAAGACGGACTTTGCTGGCGGGAGCCGAAACGCTTCGTACTAATTGACATAAAAGTATGACGTCACACTTTGCTATTTCAATCTTTATTAATCAAGTAAATTGCTGTTTCTGTCGCGAAATACTGCTGCAATTTAGGTCCATAGTTGACAACGTAATAAAAAACTGACCAAGTGCGAGTCGGACTCGCGCACGAAGGGTTCCGTACCATTATCTATAAAAACGGCAAAAAAATCATGTATGTTGTATGGGAGCCCCAGTCCGACTCGCACTTGGCCGGTTTTTTAGTATTTGTTGTTATAGCGGCAACAGAAATACATAATCTGTGAAAATTTCAACTCTCTAGCTATCACGGTTCTTGAGATACAGCCTGGTGACAGACAGACGGACGGACAGACGGACAGCGAAGTCTTAGTAATAGGGTCCCGTTTTTACCCGTTGGGTACGGAACCCTAAAAAGCTAAAACTTTTCTTTACTTAGTAATGCGTGACTATCTTTACTAGGAATTGGACAAGCACAAAAACATTACCAGTTCATACATTTGTATAAAAGTGTAATCAAATGTACCGAGAACACGCAATGGTATTAAACAACACTAATTAACAAAAAGTCGTAACTGACAGGATTTTTATATAAAAATACGCTCTTTTTACCGAATTGGTATAATCCCGGTTGTATGTTTTCTGATAAAAATGTTGTTCACACTTATTTTAAGCACGCGTTGTTCTACCCTCGTTGTTTTAATAAACCAGTGTAATGTAGATTATTTTATAAGTATTCTTGGAAAATAAATTTTAGAATGTCGAGGCAACGAAGCAAGTAAGTAAGTAGTGAATATAAATAAAAATACTAATTTACTACAAACTCTGCTAGGTAAAATACGGGTAATTTTATTATGATCAAGTACGCGCTTTGGTACTTAATGGGGCAGTGAAACGATGTCTATTTTTTACGGTTCCGTAACCAAAATGGCAAAAACGGAACCCTTATAGTTTCATCATGTCCGTCTGTTCGTACTATAAGGTGTATTTGAATAAATTTTTGAGGATAGGTGTATTTTGTTAGCCGCTACATAGTTTTGTAAAATAAAAAATTTTTTTAGTGGTGCACTCCATACATAAAACTGCAAGTCAAAAACATTTTTTTTTCATTGTGAGCCCGCGTGTGGCAGATCAATCGATAAGCCTCTCAAAATAAATATGAGGTTTCTCAGCAATTTTTTTGATTAAGTGAATAGGGTCGGAGATAATCGCCCCGAAAGTCACTAAAATTGTGCCCCCCCCCCCCCCCCTCTAATTTTTGAACGTTGTATTTTAAAAATATGAAAAAAATCATGGCCAGAGGGCTTATTAAATTCTTTCACCGAAAATTATTTTGAACAAGATCGGTTCAAAGGTTTTCGAGACATTGCTGAAATACTGCCTGCCTTAAACAAAAGGACGTAAGTGCTATTAGATTTTAGTGACGATACGACCTTTTTAATAGACACGGAAACCTTCGTTTTGCGTGGTACGACATGCACTTGGCCGGGTTTATTTTTAATTGGATAGTATAAGACAAGTGATTTTGGTCATGGATCAGCGCTGTAAGTGTCTGACACCTCAGCATAATGCTGAGCAGTGTCCGGTTCACTGCCGCACACACACTTGCTTCATGTTTTTTTATACTTATGTTTTTCTTGTTTATTTTATTGTTTAATATGTGTGTCGTGTGTGTTTGTGAATAAATCTTAGTATCTTTCTTTCATTATTTCTATTTTCTATTCAGTTTTATACTGTTTTAATTATTATTTGAAAATTTAAGATGGGACGTCTCATATTTTAACATTAATGTTAGTTATATTAATTGAACGAGCGAGCGAAGCGAACGAAGTTCTCCGTTTCTGTTTGGGCAAAAATTATTTCGCATGTCCGGCGTCCGTCCGGTTGTTCTCCTCTACGGGTCGCATTTATCTACCGATTCTTGAGAAATTTTGTGAGCAGATTCAATAATTATGCAGTTTTTTTGTCTATTCAGATTTAAATATATATTTTTTTTCAAGAAGACAGGCTCGCGAGTTTCACAGCTGACAGAGCCACTAGCTCAAATTCAAAATTCTTTAATTCGTAAAATACACTTTGTTTATAATCTAAGGCGATGGAGCCACCCAGTAGGCAAAAAAAAAGCAGTGTTACATTCTGTTTGTTTATAGTAGTTATATTCTGTTATATTCTATTCTATGGCTAAAAACTCTCATTACTTGCACGGTTAAGAATGTTAAGAATGTTAACTAGTTTAATGCTTAACATTAGTTATATTAGTAGGTATAAGTAGTTTCGGGGATTCCCCGTTACACAAACTCTTACAACATTAGTATAGATTACAGATTGAACAACAAGCAAGACGTCTCACATAAAACCTATTTGACATTACGGCATTGATTTGACATTTTGTCGACATTTCGCCAAACAGTCAGCTATAAAACTAGACGCTGACATTTGGTTTATTAACTGGGCTTTATGGAGTGATAAAATCTTTGCCGACGTCGAAACCAGGGTTATGAGTTTGCAATTAAAGCCATTTAATGGTAGAGTACTTACAAAATACTCTTCGGCATGAAAAACGAAACATTGTAATTGTCACAAAGATCTTTCTATTTACATATATTATAGAAGTGCCATGTGGCCTCCACGTTTTCATTCCGTACGAGTTTTTAGCCGACTTCAAAAAAGGAGGAGGTTATTTATGTTTCACCGATTTTTTTTTTTTATGTATGTTCGCCGATTCCTCTGTCAATTGTGGACCGATTTTAAAAATTCTTTTTTTATTCGAAAATGTATACTCCTGAGATGGTCCCATTTTCTCCAAGTTAGGATCTGATGATGGGATCCTAGAGAAATCGAGGGCAACCCTCAAATTTTACAGGCACGTACAGTCGCCCACACTCCTAACTGACCATTCGTGAACCTTATATCAGTGACATAAGGTTCACAAGTGGTCAGTTAGGAGTGTGGGCGACTGTACTACATGTTTCATGTATTTTCTAAAGCTATTCAGGTATTTGCGTCTGGTAGTCATCACTTCATGTTTGTGAACTGATGATGGAAGGTACAACTCCTCAACGGTTAGGAGTTGGAGGATATTTTTTGACATTTTATAGGTACGTATAGACCTTTATGTCTATAGCGTAGGTAGGTGTGGGGCGGGCGGTACTCCGTGGATTGAACGATTTAGGCGGTCATCACACTGCCACCTCATAATCATAATCGTTTATTGGACCATGGTAAAGTAAAAGTTCTTACAATATATATAAAAGTGTCTCATGGACCCTGTTCGGGTATATTATTAAATTATTATACCTACATTACCTAGTGTGCGCAGGCAAAAACTGCTAAATACAAAGGAAAAACACACTAGCTCACATATATATCTAAATTAAGTTGAATATAGTATATTATATAGGGTATGGCCCGTGATAGGGGCAATAAATTAAACGGTAGATTATTAAGCTTGTGGGCAATTGTTTCTAAGTGGTTTTAATTGATTTTTTTTTTGTTTTTTTCTTCAACTTAAGTTTACCTGTACTTTTTTACTCTTCAGGCCCCGTAGCATGGTTGGCCTTGTCACGCGATAAGTGATAGGATAGAGCGTGCGTCACTGGCTGACACCGTTCGATAGAACGAGACGACGCACTTATCTTGTCACTTGTCGCGTGATAAGGCCAACCATGCTACGGCTCGTGATATAAGTAACTTTTTATTTTAAAAACAATAAAAAAAAAAATATATTAAAAAATCACAAAAAATATCTTTTGAAAACAAAAATGCAAAAACTATTATGGCTCACTACATGATGTTACCTCAAAATCTACATTGACTACCTAGTTGAGTATATTATACATACCATATTATCAAAACAAAAAAAAAATTCTCGCTCTTATCTATTAATCACTAAAAAAATCCGGCTCCGGGACAAAAACCCCGTGTGGAACCGCATGCAAACGCCGAACGGAGGTGCGGTGCAGTGTGAAGTACCGTGCGGAATTTATATACAAACTGAGGTACTGGCATACAACGTTGCGAACCGTCGCTCCGCAATTCACCGTGGTTCAGATTTAAGGTCAGCCTTTGCAATCACGTTATTCCTTTATACCTATATAGATAGCCTTTTATTGCATATTCATTGCCTTTCTGCTATTTTTATACATCTATTCTGGGTTCAGACGTGGCATGCCACATTTAAATAAGTACAAAGAAATAAAACAAGCACCGAACAACTTCCGCGTATGCAATAAGCTAATTAAAAAAGGCATTTTTCACTTCAACTACCTTTTTACTTATTCATGCCTGCAGCGTGCCGGGTTGAGGCCAATTTGAGTCTTGTGGGTATACCTTTTGGTGTAGCGAGCGCACCGGGGTTGCATGCAAGATCGCAGGAGATATGCACGTGGGCGAGCGCAGTGAATATTAACTTGCGACATGGTTACCATTTATTTTAGCTTAAATTAACGCTTAATTTACGAGTAAACAGGCGGTAGACGGAGCAAGTTTGTCAATTGCAGCGGTTATATTAGGTATGCCTTTGTTTTTGAAAATTGAAAACGTGCTGTCTTTTTAAAACATTACAATTGTACGGGTAACAAATGATTTAATCATGAACGTAGCAGATGTTTATATGCATTTTAATTATACACACGAATAAAGCTTGCGCAATGTGGCCGAGAAGTATAGAGAATATGTCTGATGGTTTTTGGATCTGAAATTCTCAAAATCTGTTAGTATATAATATAAAAAATCTAATCTTTTATTCTGAGTCAAAATTTAGTACAATACAGTTTAAATACAATTTAATACAGTCAATAAAACTACACTTAGTCAAATAACCCGCCCCGTGTCATTCCGGGTGCAAAGGTATATAATATTGAATAATATCCTACTAATCCTACTAATATTATAATTCCATAAAACTCTACACATACTTGTGACTGAATTAAACCTACATTATTAACTAAACCTATAAAAAGAAAATGCCCCCCAGGTCCCTGTCGTTGGCTATGGTGCCCAAAAGGCTGGCAGCGTTGCCTCTTTGGATTGCTAGGCTAATCCTTTGTCCAAAATAGCTGCCAGCCCTTTGGTCACCGGATGTATTAATGAGCCGCTCCGAAAGTTCCTTATATAGGGCTTTCGCGCCCGGTCCCCACGGCCCCAGGGTTTCCTGTTAGTTAAATTGAGAAAAGTACAAAACTCAAGAAAATCTTTGTTTTAAATACTAGATGACGATTTATTTAATAGATATAATTATATTTTATACAATCGTTACACAATGAGGGCTCTTAACGTTGAGACCGTGTTTAGGCCACGAGGCTTGCCGAGTGGCTTAAGTAAGGTACGAGAATTTGAGAGCTAACTGTGTAACTATTGTACACAATACTTTATCTACGAGTAAACTTAGATAATTAAACAAACTTGGTATCTATTGAAAATCTAAGCCCTGCTGAAACGAAGTGCAAAAACCGGCCAAGTGCGTGTCGGACCACGCAAAACGAAGGGTTCCGTGCCTATTAAAAAGGTCGTATCGTCATAGAAATTTTACGGCACTTACGTCCTTTTCTTTGAGGAAGGCAGTTTTTCAGCAATATCTCGAAAACCTCTGAACCGATCTTGTTCAAAACAATTTTCGGTGAATGAAATTAATAAGCCCTATGTCCATGAATTTTTCCATATTTTTAAAATACACGGTTCAAAAATTAGAGGGGGGGGGACAGAATTTTAGAGACTTTCGGGGCGATTATCTCCGACCCTATTCAGTTAATCAAAAAAAATGCTAAGAAACCTTATATTAATTTTGAAAGGCCTATCGATTGATGTGCCACACGGGGGGTCACAACGAAAAATTTTTTTTTGACTTTTAGTTTTATGTATGGAGTGCACCCCTAAAAAATTTTTTTTTTGTCATTTTAATTACAAAACTATGTAGCGGCTAACAAAATACACCTATCCTCAAAATTTTATTCAAATACACCCTATAGTTTTCGAGTAAAATGCCTGTGACATACGGACATACGGACAGACGGACAGACGGACAGACGGACAGACGGACAGACGGACATGACGAAACTATAAGGGTTCCGTTTTTGCCATTTTGGCTACGGAACCCTAAAAAGTGCCGGCTCAACGTCGTTGAGGTATTTTCTTCTGTAGCCAAGGCGACGTGCTATTGATAAATTTATTATAGTTCAGTAAAGGCGCCACGTGATTGGTCGAATTTATTTTAGTTGTGTAAACAGTTGTGAAATATTTTTTACAGTACACTTGGTGTTACTTTCCCGCACTAGTGCGAAAATGAGCACTTTCCGTGCATATGTTGAAACTTTAAAGAGCCATATGCACTGTAAAACGTTGTACGATACACGTGCGAATAGGTAATTCGCAACTCGTGTCGATTTAAAACACTCCCTTCGGTCGTGTTGTAATTTATCGCCACTAGTTGCGAATTTCCTATTTTCTGCACTTGTATCGTAAATAACTATTTCAGTTGAGTTGGGAGCTCCATAGAAAAAAGTATGTGATTATAGTTTGGTGTACGAAGTTTGGTCTTAATTCAAACATTAAAGTCGACAAACATAAAAATACTTTTATACGTAGAAAATAAATAGGCAAGACTCAGAAACAAATATCATGCTGTACACAAAAAAATATGGCCCTCACCGGGATTCAAACCATCATGGTCCTGGAGCCGTAGCATGGTTGGCCTTGTCACGCGATAGGTGATAGGATAGAGCGTGCGTCACTGGCTGACACCGTTCGATAGAACGAGACGACGCTCTTATCTTGTCACTTGTCGCGTGATAAGGCCAACCATGGTACGGCTCCTGGTCCACTACGCTTTACTTGTCGTAAGAAAAAAAATTACTGAATTGTCACCAACTCCACAGTCACATTGGTCAAGTTAACGTTTTCACAACTTTTTAAACACAGTTCGTGACTAATATTGAAACATAAGTATCGGTTGCAGTTAGTCATTAAATATGAAATATGGTAATCACTATGTCAGCCAGGTTCCGAGTTATCGATCGAGCGAGGCGAGGTGTGCTATAATAACAAGAAGTACACCTTTTACTTTTCTCGGAATTGTGAAATTTTCTGATTTTATTGTTGAGATTTGCGAGTGCTATTGGAAAACCTATTTATTTCATTCGAGACTTATTTTCTCACTCTTTATGAGGGCAAATACTGAACTCCAAAAAATATATGAAATGTTTTGATTCCGAGTAAGAAAGTTTTCCCAAGTTTAAAGAAAAAAAACCGGACAAGTGCGAGTTCAACTCGTGGTGAGGGTTCCGTAAAATATTGAGAATTTTCTCATTACTTTGAATACTCAAACTTCTTATAGATTTTTTTGTAATCTTTAGGCAAGGAACTATTGTCCATTTTTTTTTCAGAATTTTAAGCATAGTAGTTTCTGAGATAAGGGGGGGAATGGTCAAAATTCGTCTTTTTTCTTAAATTACTTCAAATCTGTTTTTGATAAAATTATAAAAAATATATATCTGAAATTCTTACAACAACCCCTTTCATTTGATATGTCACACAATCCAGTTTACTCCCCAAAAATGGCCCCCTTGTTCAGAATTCATTAATTTACTTTACGCGTCCCTCTTTGGGTCACCAATTTACATATGTGTACCAAATTTCAACTCAGTCGATCCAGTAGTTTTGGAGCAAATCAGCTGTGACAGATGGACAGACAGACTCACGAGTGATCCTATAAGGGTTCCGTTTTTTTCCTTTTGAGGTACGGAACCCTAAAAACCGGCCGCGCATGAAGGGTTCCGTACCATTATCTATGGAACGGCACAAAAAATCACGTTTGGTGTATGGGAGCTCCCTGAAACATTTATTTTATTCTGTTTTTAGCGGCAACAGAAATACATCATCTGTGAAAATGTCAACTGTCTAACTATCACGGTTCATGAGACACAGCCTGGTGACAGACGGACACACAGACAGACGGATGGACAGCGGAGTCTCAGTAATAGGGTCCCGTTTTACCCTTTGAGTACGGAACCCTTAAAATGGAACCCACGTAATAATAGTTCCTGTTGGCGACATTTTAAGAAATCGTTGGTTGAGAAGTAATTCAATTAAAATAAAAGGTATATTGTATTGCTGTCACATACCTACTATAACTACATCCCTGTCAGCTGTTGTGATAAATTGCATCGTTTATAGTGTGCTTAAATAAAGCGTTCTCAACTATTCTCATCAGCGCTCTCAAAACCTATATTATTCGACTGCGATATGTTTGGAAATTGGATAGCTGTCAATTCTTACACACATTAACATAATAAGCGTTGTAGTTTAAAATAAAAACCGAACAAGTGCGAGTCGAACTCGCCCACGGAGGGTTCCGTACAAAATTACAAATGTATAGTTTTCAGATTTTTCCGATATTACTTGCCAAATGTTCTAGGTCAAATGTCAATGGAGAGTATCCTATAAAAGATTCCCTTGAGAGTGTCAGAATACACGTTTTTTGCAGCATAAACGGACGTATATTTTTTTTTACGTTAACTTAGAATTTTGATGTGTTTACAGCTTCAAGTTACTTTAATATGGTTTTAATTTCACGCGTTTCCGAGATAAAGGGTCTTGACAAACAGACAGACGGACAGCAAAGTGATCATATAAGGGCTCTGTTTTTCCTTTTGAGGTGAGGAACCCTAAAAATACCACTTTTAGCAAACATGGACAAAACAAATACCTTAATGACTTTCCAATCTTGTCCAAGCGTTCTCTAAAGTCCCCTAGGTGACGGATGCCCACTCTAGTATAACACGGACCCAATTCGGGACGCCAGTTAACCCTGCCTCGATTTCTAATGTCACACATAAATCTCACAAATCTAGGATCAAATCACATTCGTCTTCCGCAGGTGTGGTTTGAATTTTTATGTCCTTGTGACTTCAATTTTGGGTGAGGTCGGGCCAAACGAGTTAAGGCTTGAAAAATGAGTGCCTTATTTTTACAAACCTTTATTTAGCTCAGACTTTTCTTAGAGAGGTTTTAAAACTGACTTATTGCTTACATAGCGGGTTCATCTAGTTAGTTAGTTAGTTAGTTTTACTGGGCATTTTCCGCAAGTCGACATCCAATGTGCCTATTTTGCGTGAAACGGCAGGGTGGCGCTACTCT
Organism: Epinotia nisella; assembly: GCA_932294315.1. Taxonomy (NCBI): domain Eukaryota; kingdom Metazoa; phylum Arthropoda; class Insecta; order Lepidoptera; family Tortricidae; genus Epinotia; species Epinotia nisella. The sequence continues at coordinate 7,467,526 of OW028698.1, read as the reverse complement.
AACCACCCCAGCTCCTCCAAAAAGTTCAAGAGTGCCTTGGTATTACTGACTGCGTTCCGTAGTGTGTCCGGAGACCCTAGGTGCTTTTTCCTGTATACTTCTACCTGCTTACAGTCCAGTAGAATGTGTTTAGTCGTTTCTTCTGCCTCCATGCACGCTCTGCACATGGGGCTGTCTGTGATACCTAAATTATAGAGGTGTCTGTTCAAGGTGTGTCCGGTTATCTCATTCATCTATTTCACATCTCAATAGCATTTACATCCAGATAAGATCTACTAGAAGACTAATCCTACTTATATCTAAATGCGAAACTTTGGATGTTTGTTACTCAATCACGCTTAAACGGGTTAACCGATATCGATGACATTTTACACGAAGATAGTTTATAGCCTGGATTAAAATATAGGATAGTTTTTATCCCGAGTCTACGCAGGCGAAGTCGCGGGCGGAAGCTAGTATTTAATAACATTAAATCTCACTTGGCCTGCGGAATTGAATTATCTGTGATCTCTGCAATGTTTTTTGGTTCGAGTGCTATTTAGAATCCCAATTAAAAGAGAATCTTGAGCGTAGCGAGGGACTCAAAAGTATAAATAACTATTTCGCAGGCCAAGTTAGAATTTCACTCTATTTTTTTTTTATGAAAGTGACCGAGCGAAAGACGTTCAAATATTTCGTAATTGTAGTAGACTCGGGACTATGAAATGAGTTTGTGGAGTTGGTAATTGAAATAAAGTCACTTCCTTTGTCTCACAGCCTCAAAATCTCATTTTGCTTACTGTTTTACAAAATGCTTTTCTCCGGGCGGCTGAAGTGAAAAAGGTTGTTTTACCCATTCACCATAAGTAATTGAAATGCGAATGGAGTCGAGAGCGATGAACAAAAGCTTACAGATGTATCTAAAAAATACAGTCATTATGCACTCAAATTGCCTCCTATAATCATACTTACGGAACCGGTTTTTTCAAAAATCCCCGAAGTAGTCTAATATTTTGAATTATTTTAGGCTCTTAATGTAGGACTCTATCGTGTACTTAGGTAACATATTCGTATTATTAGATTGCCCGATCAAAAATTCTATAATAACCAAAGAACGAAATAATACCGGTTTAATTTGTATGGAGAAAATACCGGTATCCGATCACTGCTTTTAACGCAACGAGCGTTTGGTGGCCAGCACATGATATACAAAATTTACGAAAGAACTCGTGCGCAGCTTGTGGCGGTCACTAGTGGTTAAACGCAGCCTTGTAGTTGTTGGAAAGAGATAGGGAGATACATATGCAAATGTGTATTACAAAGACTTTGCTGACCTTAATTTGATGAAATCCGTAGCAAGGACACCTGTACCTGAAAAAATAATCCATTGTCAGTACAAAACGGTTCATGCATAAATAAATAAAAACCGGCCAAGTGCGTGTCGGACCCCGCAAAACGAAGGGTTCCGTGCCTATTAAAAAGGTCGTATCGTCGCAGAAATTTTACGGCATTTACGTCCTTTTCTTTGAGGAAGGCAGTTTTTCAGCAATATCTCGAAAACCGATCTTGTTCAAAACAATTTTCGGTGAATGAAATTAATAAGCCCTATGTTTCTGAATTTTTCCATATTTTTAAAATACACCGTTCAAAAATTAGCAGAATTTTAGTGACTTTCGGGGCGATTATCTCCGACTCTATTCACGTAATCAAAAAAATGCTAAGAAACCTTGTATTTATTTTGAAAGGCCTATCGATTGATTGTATATGCCACACGGGGGGTCACAATGAACATTTTTTTTTGACTTTTAGTTTTATGTATGGAGTGCACCCCTAATTTTTTTTTTGTCATTTTAATTACAAAACTATGTAGCGGCTAACAAAATACACCTATCCTCAAAATTTTATTCAAATACACCTTATAGTTTTCGAGTAAAATGCCTGTGACATACGGACAGACGAACATTCGGACAGACGGACAGACGGACATGAAGAAACTATATAAGGGTTCCGTTTTTGCCATTTTGGCTACGGAACCCTAATAAAAATACGTAGTTCGCAATTTTACACTTGTTTCGGCACTGCAATACTACGAGCCGCCAACGTTGCCAATGCCAAATCTTCAGGCGCAAAACGCATCCACGGCTGTCAAAACACATACCAACTTCACTTGCAATCCGATCTTGTAACAACCAGCATGTTTTCTTTTGATTAAATTGTCAAATCATACAAATTTGGAGTTTATTTGAAGCTCCCTTATGTCCGCTAAGACAACACTATTTGTAGTAGAGTGCCGAAAGATTCTAGTCTCAGTGTGAGAGCTTTACATCACACCAGGAGCCGTAGCATGGTTGGCCTTGTCACGCGATGGGTGATAGGATAGAGCGTGCGTCACTGGCTGACACCGTTCGACAGAACGAGACGACGCTGCTATCTTGTCACTTGTCGCGTGATAAGGCCAACCATGCTACGGCTCCAGGCCCCGTAGCATGGTTGGCCTTGTCACGCGATAGGTGATAGGATAGAGTAGAGCGTGCGTCACTGGCTGACACCGTTCGATAGAACGAGACGACGTTCGTATCTTGTCACTTGTCGCGTGATAAGGCCAACCATGCTACGGCTCCTGGTCTGGCAATTACCACCCGCTAAGCGTGTAAAAAATCACACTCTTGAGAAGACGTAAAATATTGTTTTCACCACAGGTAAGAAAGCCTCCGATCCATATTAATCGCCCTCGCCTTTGTTTCGATTTTTGTTTAACTGCCCTAGTTGAGTAATGTATATAATTTATCTTTGATTAAATCAAATATCTACAGCCGGCTAATATTAATCACATTAATACATATTCACATAGAATTCGACTGATCTTAAAATAATCGCGCCAACATCATGTTTACGCACACATAAGAAGAAAATAATTAGTTGGCGAACTAGAGGTCAATCCCACTCGACTTTACGCATCCCAATATCATATTGGGCTCACCTCATACTGGATGAATTCCGCACTGAATTCAGTCCCCGAATTCTGCTAGGCCAGCGTCACAAAACGGAATTTATGCGTAACTGAAAAAAACCGGACAAGTGCGACTTCAACTCGCGTGGTGAGGGTTCCGTATATAATGTAAATTTCATAAGTGTTTTTAAATACTCAAACTTCTTATAGGTTTTCCTGTAATCTTTAGGCAAGGAACTATTTTCCATGTTTTTTTCAGAATTTTAGTCCTAGTAGTTTCGGAGATATGGGGGTGGGAAAGGTAAATTTTCGTATTTTTTCCTAAATTACTTCAAATCTGTTTTTGTTAAAATCATAAAAAATATATATCTGACATGCTTACAACAACTTCTTTCATTTGATATGTCACACAATACAGTTAGCGATTTTTTTTTTAATTTTCCAGTTTCCTCCCCAAAAGTGGCCCCTTTGTTCAGAATTCATTAATTTACTGTACGCATCCATCTTTGGGTCACCAATTTACATATGTGTACCAAATTTCAACTCAATCGGTCCAGTAGTTTCGGAGCAAATGGGCTGTGACAGACGGACAGACAGACAACCGAGTGATCCTATAAGGGTTCCGTTTTTTTCCTTTTGAGGTATCGGAACGCTAAAAAACGCAATACATATGTGTGTTACCGCCCGGCCATGACATTGGTTGACAGAATTTGTAGAGCGTGGTTGGTAGAGTTAAGCCGTGTAGAGTAGGAAGCTTGGCGCTACTTGCGATCTGATATCTTTTTAACGCTGAAAGCCATATGCATATGAGCTAAAGCGTCTTGGCAATCATTTTACATTTAATATTTTTAGTGGGATCTCAATAAACCACTTGGATTGCTGATTGGCTTAATAATCCACCGTTTAATTTTTTGCTCCTGTTACAGGCCACACCCCGTATGTGTATATGTTTGTACCTCTAACCAAGTATCTCATAACCTCATGCTCCTCAATATGATGATAATAATCAAAGTGTAAGCCTGTACGTAATTACTACGTCGCCCCACGTCGAAAGCATGCCGACACGAAACGCTGGAGCAATTAAAACGGCCGAAGAGGTCATGTCAGGATATTACATGGGTGCTAGTGTGCTTTGAACGTCGCGAACACGTTACCTATAGCCTAGACTAGTAAATATATATCTTTATTATACCGTCACCAGCATTAATATCTGCCACGAGAAAGCGTGCATAAAATATTTGTACTGCGGACTGCATAATTATTTTTACGTTACCCTAAGCCGTAAGGGGGATTTTCTGCCCGCTATGCGAGGAGAAAATCTCACTTCCTGGCCAAGGCAAGACGTAAAACTTTTGACAAACCAAGGCCGGTAATTCGTAAAGTCCCAGGTCGTATATTTATGGCTCTCACCTGCGGTTCGGGCCTCAAACACCTGCGATCTGGGGCATTCACGAATTCACCGCCCTAGATATGTAATGTACTATATCATACATACTATAATATGTACTATATCATATACAGTTACTATATCATAGTCAGTTATACACTAAGTAGTATATCACACATATTCGATGTTTGTATTTATTTATACGTTTTTTTTTTTTAGCCGTAAAAACAATAATAAAACATGTTAAACAGAATTATTATTAAAATGTAGCAATTTAGTGTCTGTATAAAATATTTTTAACCGACTTCAAAAAATAGGGGAGGTTTTCAATTCGTCGGAATCTTTGATTTTTTTATTTATGTTCCCCGATTACTAGAAAGGCCTGGACCGATTTGGATATATTTTTTTATTTGAAAGGGTATCCTTCCCGGGTGGTTTGTGTGATGAGCATGAATATTTGTTTCTGAGTCTTGGATGTTTTCTATGTATTTATATCTATTATATATCAAGGTACAGGCTATGCCTAGTTTGGGGCTGACGGATATTATTCTTTGTTTGTTAAAAATTGCATGTTAACAGAACCTAAGTTTAATTCACTCGGATGTAACGCTGTTATGGTAAATAAATAATTTGTATAATTTTTAATTTGTATTTGTATATATATATCGTCGTCTAATACCTATAACACAAGCCTTATTGAGCTTACTATTGGCCTAGTTCGATTTGTGTAAGAATGTCTCATAATATTTATTTATTTATTATTATTTATGTATATTATTTATAGGCAGACTTTAACTAGAGTAGCTACTGACTTGAAGTCTGTTGAAATTTTGTCTTTAAAGTAAATTATTTGATGTCAATTCATAAATTTGTCTTCATAATCGAATGTAATCACACGTCGCGATATGAATCTACCTGTCAAATCAAATCAAAATCTACATACTTCAACATAATTCTATTAGAACTCCCTCTATAATAAATTATGAATCAAAATGGCAATTGCAACACGACAAACTTAACCTCGCAGACGAACAACAACCAAACAAAAGCAACCGCGTAGTAATTGTATAGCGCTAGTTTATAACAACGCCCCTAGCAACGGTAAATATAAGTTTGTATTCAGAAAGCCCATTGAGTATGTTATAAGGTTATTCAACCCTTGTTGGGGTGTAGTTTTGTAAATTGGATTTTAAATGCAGTCTGTAAGGTAGGAAATTGAATGGCGAAAAACTGAAGTGATTTTCGAAAAGGTATTAGCGTTTTATTGATAAAACGATGTGTAATATTGGGGTAGGCGTAGGGTTAGCAATTCTCATATGTATCCCTAAGCCTATGGCATAAAATAAAATAGGCATGACGACATCAACTTTAGGAGCATCAGCCGCCACAGTCTCCTGGCCATTGTGGCGGGAAGATGGGACAGTTGAGTGCCCTAATCAGGCACTGGACTACTCAACATTTAAGTATAGGTACTAACAAGTTAGTTAAGTTAATTTGTAAAACACTTTATGGACTCCAAATGAAATCCACTTCTCTTGGGATCTTAGGAGGTTGAACCAAATCTAAATAAATTTTAAATGCATAGCATGTATCCCATCGACCCTCTTTACACTGCTTAAACGTAGTGCCATCGAAGGCTGCCAATTCCCGTCAAAGTCTTCCGTAACGCGAGCACCCCGTATAGCCTGTTCGGAACATCCTGTATAGCGCGATCGGGACATCCTGTGTGAGGAACGCTATTTCCTTACGGAGGTGTCACTCGTGTTCTGTCATTTGACACATTTCGCTTCATAAGGGCGAATGTAGTCAACGTAGTCAACCTATTTGAATCTTAGGCCACTGTAGAACCTTTTCAGAGTAAACGTCAAAGTGGCTATGGCTAATAAAATAAAAATAAATAAAAATAATAAAAATCATGCTTGTGTGGGACGCTACATGTGTAGACACACTGGCACCGTCTCACTTCCAACGGACTACTTCTAAAGCGGGTGCAGCGGCGGAAAACGCCGAAAATCTGAAATGTAATAAATATAGAGGCCTCGGCAGAGAGTACGACTTTGTACCCTCTGGCGTCGAGACCCTCGGTCCGTGGGGTCCCAGTGCGCATAAGTTATTTGCAGAAATCGCGAAACGTCTGGTCGATGTAACTGGTGACCGAAGAGCTGGCGGCTTTCTCGCGCAACGCATCAGCATTGCAATTCAGCGAGGAAATGCCGCCAGCATCCTCGGTACAATGCCTCGAGGGCCTTTTTTAGATTTAACTTAGTTTTAATTTATCTTAGTTAATGTTAATTATAATCTTGTATTCACTTTTAATAAAATCATTTATTTCAGACCTTAATATCGATCCATAGTTTTTGTTAGTATATTTGGAATCTGACGAGCTAGGTTAGTTACACAAGGAAATGAAAAATAAAACAACGAAAAATGTGAAAATATAAAAAAGAAAAATGTGAGCTATTGAGAAAGCGAAGACAGTTCTATTTCGCTCTCCCAATAGCCACCTCAACCCAAGCTCTTGGTGATGTAAGAATTAAAACTTATAACTAAAATATTTGTCAATCGTGCGTTTCGTAAAATATTTTTGAATTTAAATTTGAACTTCGGCGGCTTGACAGCTAGTCTAATAGCCAATTATACGAAAACGGCTCCACACGCCTCTGGCGTTCGGTCAACCAATTTGAAAACTAGACCCTAGAGTGGTCTAGTTTTATTGACACCCTGTTTTATTGACACTCTGCTATTTATTTATGTATAACAACAACATATTATGTTATTTTACTTATATTATGAACTACCTTTTTAATGTTAAATGTAAATTTTAATTTGAAATAAAAAAGTTCATTATTTCTAAGTCTAGGTAAAGGTCAAAAGGCATCATGTCAGCATTTACAAGCCGCTCCTTTAATTAATAATTAATGTTTGCCTGTTTTTATTATAGAAATTAATGCATGTTAGACACTAAGTATCTTAATGCCAATTAACACGTAAGGTTAAGTGTTAGTGCTAATTGAATAGTAAATAAATAAATAAATAAAATAAATAAATAAATAAACATCAACGCGTGCAGTACAACAACATCCTAAGGACGCTGTTGCGGCTGCCGAAGTACTGTAGAGCATCTGGCATGTTCGCGGAAGCACGACTGGATGACTTCTTTGCCATAAGGCGTAAAAGAGTCGCGTCCATGCCGAGGCGAGTGCGTGTCAGTAGCAACAGTCTTCTCAGGGTGGTGGCCGAGAGGCTGGACTGCCCGATCACCAAGGCTTGGGTTGAGGTGGCTATTGGGAGAGCGAAATAGAACTGTCTTCGCTTTCTCAATAGCTCACATTTTTCTTTTTTATATTTTCACATTTTTCGTTATTTTTTTTTTATTTCCTTGTGTCACTAACCTAGCTCGTAAGATTTCAAATGTACTAACAAAAAACTATGGATCGATATTAAGGTCTGAAATAAATGATTTTAATTTTTATGTTATTTTATTTTATTTATTTATTTTATAAATGACCATGGGCAAAATTGCCCCAAAACCAACAAACATGAGAGTTGGGGCATTAAAATAGGTCTTTAACTCTAATTAATTTCATTCTTTCACATAGTCGAATTCCATTGCAGAACTGAGATATTCATAGTTTTAGTCAGCGTAAATACGAGCTATGAAAATTCCGTATAGTTGAAGTGTAAAATGTTGTTTTTTTTTTTTTTTATTTAATACAATTTTTTTATAATAGTTACAGTGTTGCACATAAAGCCACTATTTAAAACCTGGATGGTTTAGGCAACAGTTGGCGAGATCGCGCGGTTCATCCCGCGTTCCTTAAGTTAGTTACCTATTATATAACAAATTGACATAGTTGGCTACAATTTTATTCCTTACCTACGAGTACACTTATTCATCTAAACTTAGGTAGTACTTTTTAAGTACATGTGACAGTCTTTGTTCCGTTGACATAAGGTTGCATTGCACGTGTCCCGGGTAATTTTTTTTTACACTGCACCTTTATAGGTATTTAACATTCTGGAGGGTACAAAATATAGTAATAACGAAGGTATTTCCTACCGAATATGGCGTGAACTACATTCGTTATATAATGAGATAACTTGCTGTAAATAGTAGTTGTACTCGTATTAATAGAACCAATAATTAGCTATGTTTTTAGGGTTCCGTACCTCAAAAGGAACAAAAACGGAACCCTTATAGGATCACTCGTGCGTCTGTCTGTCACAGCCAATTTGCTCCGAAACTACTGCACCGATTGAATTGAAATTTGGTAAACATATGTAAATTGGTGACCCAAAGATGGATTAATGAATTCTGAACAAGGGGGCCACTTTTCGGGGGGTAATCTGAAAATAAAAATAAAAAAGTTTCGCAAACCGTATTGTGTGACATATCAAATGAAAGGGGTTCTTGTAAGCATCTCAGTAATTTTTGTTTTTATAATTTTAGCAAAAACAGATTTGAAATAATTTAGGAAAAAAGACGAAAATTGACCATTCCCCTCCCCCCCCCCCCCCCCCCCTAATCTCCGAAACTACTAGGCTTGAAATTCTGAAAAAAATCTGGAAAATAGTTCCTTGCCTAAAGATTACAGGAAAACCTATAAGCAGTTTTAGTATTCAAAGATTTTAAGTAACGGGAAAATTCTCAATATTTTACGGAACCCTCACCACGCGAGTTGAATTCGCACTTGTCCGGTTCTTTTGATAGATCGTATTCGCGCTGACTAAAATATGAATATCGCAGTTAAAAAATATAGCAGACTAAAGTATGAATAAAGCATTTTCCGTTATATTATACTCTAGTTTTCATAATCCAAACGTAGGTAAGCTTTTTAAAACTTCCATTAAACACAAAGCGCATGTTTTTCTTAAAGCCTTTTAACAGATATTCCGTACCCGTGCAAAATACGGAAGACATTTTAAACATCACCCTATATTCCTCCCACGTAGCGCGTAGCACGTCTACGGCGTAGCAAGCGCTACGAACGCGTCCTCATTTAATCTTAAGCTTGGCTTTTAAGTTAATTTTTACGAGGCTACGAGCTTGGATGGTATTTGTAATGTTTTTCGTAATATTGCTGTTTTGAAAACATTCTAATCATCATCCTAAGGTTATTCCCGAATGGTCCCTAATGGAGCCGGGGGTCCGCTTTGGTACCTATTCCCAAGATTTGGCATAAGCACTAAGTCATAAGTAATTTATTTATTGAACAATATAAATTGTGTTTGAATTTTTAAATATAATTACATTTTATAATCTAAGATTAATAATCTAAGATTAAGTAAAAGCGAAAAAGTCGTTCTTGGGAAATTGTATAAAATTCTACAATAAAATTCCAAAACACATTACCGAACTTACTGACTCTAAATTCAAATCTGCCGTAAAAGACTCTTATTTCAAAAGCATATTATAAGATAAACGATTACATCATGGATAGGGATATTTGGCAGCGATAAAGACCTGCACTAGAAATCTATCGCAAAATAAATAGGCTTTCTACGGTAGCAATGTAATTTTATAATACTCTGATACTGATATGATATATTGTATACTGTTTTGAAAAAATGACACCTCACCGAGTTTTTTACGCCGGTTCTTCTCGAGGCAGAGGTTTTCTTTCCGAACCGGTGGTAGTTTATTCATAGGTGCATGTAATATGCCTAAATTTAAGAATAAATGACTATGACTTTGACTTTAATTTAAAAATTATATAAAAATGTTAATTGATCTTATGACAAAAAAATCACGTTCGAAATTTTAGATAATACTTATATAAGTATGTATAAATTGTTATAAAATATATGCCAAACATAATTCAATTTAAAACATAATTAAATAATTATAACTCAATAATTTATTCTTAAAGTTAAAACATTGCGTCTATAGTATTATGCTGCCAAAACTCATGTACTCATGTGAGTTGAACTCGCACTTGTCCGGTTTTTTTTGTTATAATATAATCCAGTGGTAGAAGACGGGGATCGAACCCACAACCTGCAGATTGAAAGTCGCGTGCCTTACCGCTCGGCTACCAGTGGCTCTTTCTTATTCTTTAACCATCTTCAAAAAAAAAGGAGCAGGTTCTCAATTGGGTTGTATTTTTTTATGTTTGTTACCTCAGAACTCCATCATTTATGAACCGATTTGTACAATGGGGAATGGATAAAAATTTTAGAAATGCCTGATTATTTTTTGGGTGATAGGAATAACCTTCCTTAGCACCAGAAAAAAGTTTCAGATTTTTCAGCCGCGACAATTATTTTTGAAAAATATAAACAGTTTCCTCATGTATGTTTTGGGTCAAGAACGGTAAATAGACACTTTCCTTGATCTGTCTCATATTACAAAAAATTATCTTAAATATCTGTGGTAAACTGACACTGGTAATGATCAGTATAGCTGCTACAAATGTCAATATCATTGCCAGTGTCAGTTTACCACACATATTTAATATATATTTTTGTAATATGAGACCGATCGAGGAAAGTGCCGTAACTGACCCTTACGTTTTGTAAGTGAGGAAACTGTTTATATTTTTATAAAAAATTGTCGCGGCTGAAAAATCTGAAACTTTTTTCTGGTGCTAAGGAGGGTTATTCCTATCACCAAAAAAATAATCAGGCATTTCTAAAATTTTCATCCATTCCCAATTCTTTTTTTATTTGAAAGTATATGCTTCCAGGTCGGTTTCAATGTTATCAAAACTTCAGTTGGATGATGGGGGCTATGTAGAATTGAGGGAACTCCTCAAATATAGAAGGCACGCATGTAGTCATTTCGGTATTTTCTATTATAACTAGTGTGAACTGATGATGAAAACCACAGATGACTTATGGAACTCGTACTTAAAACTGTAAAAGTACGTTACTGATTCGGATATGATTCCGTTGAAATAGCAACTAATGAAGTCCTAAATGTCAAGTGTGACAAATCGACGGAACTCCTCAAATATTATTGGCTCACAGTGATACGGTTTTCTGTAATAATCAACGTATTTACGCTCAGAAAGCAGTCCATGTGGTAAAGTGGATAGGAAATGTGGAAATATTCATATTTGGCTTGGCCGAGTACTAAATTGAAGTCGGTTAAAAGTTTATTTTTAAAGTAAATTATTTAAGCCAATTTCTTCTTATTATCCACCACTTCAACTAACCTATCACGCTAGAAAAGCTGGCATTTGAAGCCCCAAGTTTTTGGGTCATACAACAGAATAAAATAGATAATAGTACGTACGGGTGGCGAGGACGCTCGACTTTCCATACAATAGTAGTTTGGTTATTATTTTAAAACACAGAAACTTTATACACGCAATTAGATCGGCCATATTTAAGTCGGAAACTAGTTTTAACTGCTAGAAATTAAAAAAAGATATGAGACTTTAAAGGTGCTCTTTTTGCATGAAACGGCGGGCTGACCTCATTCAACTAAATCAGCTCACGTAAAGACAAACTATTGACTCTAATATCGGTTTACCCCTTATTAGACCTAACTACTTTAGCCCTAAATACTTCATTTGACCTAATGTCTCATTAGACGCAATGCATTTTTTTCTTAAATAGTCAACTTTGTGGGTTTATTAATATAATCTAACAAATTCATGGACATAGGTTTTTTATTGATCAAATTTAATATTGAACTTAATATAGAAACAATTAATAAATTAAAAAAAAATTAAAACTAAACTAGGCTATATTAAAAAATTATAAATAAAAAATTTGCCCCAAATCGCCTTCAGAGGGCAGCGTGCCCAGAAGGCTGGCAGCATTGCCACGTTGAATGGCAATGCCGATCCGTTGTGCCAGTTATGATCCAGCCCTCTGGTCACGCGTCACCTCTACCAGGCGTTTGGAGCACTCTTTAAAAACGCTGTGAGCGCTTTCACCCCACGGCCCTAGGGTTTCGACCCCAAACGGCGCAAAAAGGTAGCCACTATTGATAGCTAACAAATGACTTCTATTTGTAAAAATTCACTGTTTCTAAGAGAAAAATACTTTTGCAAAAGTCTAGTGAAACATTAAGGCAAAAGTGAGTAGGACCACGCTAAAATCATATCACTTCTTTCATCGTAGTCGGGCAAAAATGTAACGACATGCAACAGGCGGCCTCCACTGTGCAAATCGTTATAATCTTAAATTCTAAGGACAAAATTTAAAATTAAATTCGCATTTAATATAAATGGTAGCCGTGGGATAATTACCCCGCCTCCCACCTGTTATTAGACGCCATTAAAAAGACATTAAAGCCCTTTCGTCTTATAAAAAGGGTAGAATTTTAATATCAAGCTGGCGTTGACGTGAGGAAGGTATGAAAGGTTCTCAGATTTCGCTATTTCTAGGTAGACACTTTTTTGTCTACCTATTCCTTGGTAGGTTTCTTTAAAGAAGAAGCTTTATTCCAATCAATATTTTTAGGGTTCCGATACCTCAAGAGGAAAAAACGGAACCCTTATAGGATCACTCGGTTGTCTGACTGTCCGTCTGTCACAGCCGATTTGCTCCGAAACTGCTGGACCGATTGAGTTGAAATTTGGTACACATATGTAAATTTGTGACCCAAAGATGGACGCGTAAAGTAAAATAATGAATTCTGAACAAGGGGGCCACTTTTGAGGGGTAAACTGGAAAAAAAAAGTTTCGCAAACTGTATTGTGTGGTGACATATCAAATGAAAAGGGTTATTGTTGTTAATGTAAGGGGTTAGAATGTCCCCTAATATTTATTATTTATTTATTTTATTTATTTATTATTGTAAGCATTTCAGATATTTTTTTTAATAATTTAAGCATAAACAGATTTGAAGTAATTTAGAAAAAAAAACTAATTTTATCCATCCCCCCCCCCCTTATCTCCGAAACGACTAGGTTTAAAATTCTGGAAAAAATATGGAAAATAGTTCCTTGCCTAAAGATTACAGGAAAACCTATAAGAAGTTTAAGTATTCAAAGTAACGGGAAAATTCTCAACATATTATAACTTGTCCGGTTTTTTAATATTGTATCTTCATCAGAACTACATTCATCAATGGCCTTTGAGTCTATTACAGACTATACAAGCAGTGTCAAAGAGGGAGACAACGTCTTCCATGGCTGTGTAATCCAATGCGGGAGCGGCATACACGACCGCAAGCCTGGCAGGTGTAATGTGCCCGCGGCGAACAGATGCCAAGTTGATTCCGCTTGGCTCGCTTATCTGCGAGTGTCTTAAACCACACTTCATCGTGGACTTTACGGTTTTTAATATTGTATCTTCATCAGAACTACATTCATCAATGGCCTTTGAGTCTATTACAGACTATACAAGCAGTGTCAAGGAGGCAGACAACGTCTTCCATGGGTGTGTAATCCAATGCGGGAGCGGCATATACGACCGCAAGCCTGACAGGTGTAATGTGCCCGCGGCGAACAGGTGCCACGTTGATGCCGCTTGGCTCGCTTATCTGCGAGTGTCTTAAACCACGCTTCATCGTGGACTTCACGGTTTTTAATATTGTATCTTCATCCGAACTACATTCATCAATGGCCTTTGAGTCTATCACAGACCATACAAGCAGTGTCAAGGAGGGAGAAAACGTCTCCCATGGCTGTGTAATCCAATGCGGGAGCGGCATACACGACCGCAAGCCTGACAGGTGTAATGTGCCCGCGGCGAACAGGTGCCACGTTGATGCCGCTTGGCTCGCTTATCTGCGAGTGTCTTAAACCACGCTTCATCGTGGACTTTACGGTTTTTAATATTGTATCTTCATCAGAACTACATTACACCAGCGGGAATCGGGAATAATTTACTTTAGAAACAGTTTTAACCGATTTCAATTCACTTCACCTTATTTAAAGAGTTTCCTTGATTTCTCCAGAATCCCATCATCAGACTCTGACCAATGTAGGTTTCCAAATCGGTCCAGGTGTTTTCGAGTAATCGGGGAACAAACATAAAAAAAAATCCGACGAATTGAGAACCCCGTTCCTTTTTTGAAGTCGGTTTAAAGAGGTTTAGTAGAAATTACGAGGTCATTGATTATTCTGAATGTTAAAAACTCGCTAGGCCAAAAGGCATTTTTCGTAACTCATATTCCCCAGAAAGCCTCAAAAAGCTGTTTATAGGATATAGGATTACATAAAAGTTGAACTTCTGGTCTCATTTAACTTTTACTTTCACGATGAAAGGCCCTTTGTGAGAGCAAATTAAATTTGTTTAGTAAACAGATTTCAGTCTCATAAGTTTGCTGAGCTTCAGACGGAGGGAACATCTTCACAATGTTATGGCTAAGCTTAGAATAGTTTCGTAAATTACCAGCAACATCATAGGTACTTTTCACACCTTTCATTCGGAAAAGTAAGTTTTCGAGAGGAATCATAATGCTACTTTTCTGTTCAAGCTACTTTTTAGGGTTCATTTATTGCTCCTGTCACAGGCAAAACCCCGTGTATTCATGAAAATACTTTGCACATCTCCGGCACTTTCACCCTAACACTATTATCTATTCCGTGTTGGAACTGTTTTCACCCAAGAAAACCCATATACAGAAGGGTTCTCAATTTCACCGATGTTTGTCTAAGCTTATCCTATTTTGGAGCGAAAGTACACGCGGTCACGCTACCCCTATTGATATATTTAGATTGCAAACTGACCCTACCTTTGCCAGGATATTCACAAAACATTATGTCTTCAACCATGAGCTAACATATCTTGAACCATAGATAACTGTGGGTGAAAGGAGGTCAGACTTAAACTGGTTAGTTTGAAGCGCTCGATAAGTGTTGTGATTGACTGCTTGAATCAATAGCGGAAGCATTGTATAGTACTCGTTTCCTTTCCGCAAAAGATAAATTGATACAGTTTATTTAAGAGAACAGTATTTAGTTAACGGAGTAATTTATTAAACAGGATATGTCGATCTTGAGTTGATGGGTACGGGGTTGAGAATGAGCTACAAGCTACCAACAGTGTAACAACTGGTGGTGGATAGTGGTACCGCCTCCAGATATAGTGGAACTATGAAATACTATACAGAGAATGCCTTATGGCAGCAAGTTCGCCTTTCGTATACCTGATCATCATCATCTCACAATAAAATTATCTCCTCCCCGCCTCCCCCAAAGAGTGCCACAATTAACTTGCGCCACCCGCATCCAGCGGACTCCCGCGACCTTTACCAGGTCATCAGTCCACCTTGTGGGGGGGCCTACCCACACCGCGCCTTCCGGTACGTGGTTGCCACCCGAGAACCTTTCCGCCCCAACGGCCATCGGTTCTACGTGCAATGTGCCCCGCCCACTGCCACTTAAGTTTAGCGATTCGGAGGGCTATATCTGTTACCTTGGTTCTGGTGCGGATAGCCTCATTTCTGATGCGATCACGCAGAGAAACTCCGAAAATAGCCCTCTTCATTGCCCTTTGGGTGACTTTGAGCCTTCTTATGAGGCCCATAGGAAGCGACCATGTTTCAGTGCCATATGTCATCACTAGCAATACACACTGGTCAAAGACTCAACTAACTTGACTTGATACTGTATTAAAATGTAAATAATTACATTGAGTACTAAATAGCTGCCCATTACAAATAGCCTACGCGGAGCCATGGGATAAATTAGAGCCTATGTCCACCCAATTGACGAATGAGAAAAGATGAGGAAGTGTAAGCACTGGTCGCCGAATCCAACATCATCGGAGTGAGCAAATCAGATCGACTACGCTGGCTCGGCCACGACGAGAGAAAGGGAGAGGACGGTGCCGCCAAAAGAGTGTACCTGGGGCCTCCAAATGGTCGATGTCTAATCGGCCGTCCAAGTTAACGCTGGATAGATGAAGTCCAGAAAGACCTTTGCCAGCTTCAAACAAGCGACTATGATTGGCGACAAGCTAGCAAGCTACCCAGGACAGAGCACAGTGGCGTCTTAGTGTTAGAGGGGTTAGGGTTAGATCCACTTGGGGTCGCAGAGCCTGCATAGCAAGTAAGTAACTAAATAAATAAACCCGGAAAAACCATGCTAAACAGAGGTGAAAGAATTTTTAACTTCGGATAAACGGAACCGGATAATCCCCTACATAAAAACTTACAACTTTACAGTCTTACAAACTTAATCCAACCGCACACACTTTTCTTCTTTATACACTCACTGGCAGAAAATTTGGCCCAAAAACTTTTCGTGATTTCAAACTATAAATTGAATTAATTAAATAATGTTTTTCTGCATAGTAAACTTTTTCTCATTTGGGCCAAATTTTCTGCCGATAAGTATAGTATTAGTATAATAATAATAATATCATGGGACAATTCACACCAATTGATCTAGTCCCAAAATAAGCAAAGCCTGTACTATGGGTACTAGACAACGGATAAACATACTTATATAGATAAATACATACTTAAATAGATATTCAACCAAGACTCGAGAACAAACATTCGTATTCATCATACAAATATCTGCCCCGCCCGGGAATCGAACCCGGGACCTCAAGCTTCATAGTCAGGTTCTCTAACCACTAGGCTATTCGGTCGTCGAAAGAAAATAGAACTATAAATGAATTTTCACCGTACCCATAGTACAAGCTTTGCTTAGTTTGGGGCTAGGTCGATTTGTGTATGATTGTCCCCAAATATTTATTTCTTTATTGGAGTGTTGTAACGTAACTGTTCCAATAGTGGTCGCTAATACTGGAACTGGAACGTCAATCAATAATCAACTGAATTACATAACTAGGTATACTGATAGACTGATAAGGAGGCTAGGCTCTTAAATCATGAATAGATATCCGATTACCTGTGTCCGTTCTACCTAAATAACAGCAATAACCCGACCAATTTGTACATTTAGTTTTCAGTAGTCTGAGGAACGAATACAATTTCGACGCATGACTTGTATATTCGAGTAGCTGCCCGCTCCATCATTATACGGATAAAATATAGCCCATCATCATCATCATATCAGCCGAAAGACGTCCACTGCTGGGCATAGGCCTCCCCCAGAGAGTTCCAAATTGACCGGTCATGCGCCACCCGCATCCAGCGGACTCCCGCGACCAAGGTCATCAGTCCACCTTGTGGGGGGCCTACCCACGCCGCGCCTTCCGGTACGTGGTCGCCACTCGAGACCCTTTCCGCCCCAACGGCCATCGGTTCTACGTGCAATGCGTGTTTCTTGTTCTTTGATTCTTGTCCTTCTCGTCCTTGTGTGTGTGTGTGTGTGTGTGTGTGTGTGTGTGTGTGTGTGTGTGTGTGTGTGTGTGTGTGTGTGTGTGTGTGTGTGTGTGTGTGTGGGTGGGTGGGGATGTGTGTGTGTGTGTGTGTGTGTGTGTGTATGTGTGTGTGTGTGTGTGTGTGTGTGGGTGGGTGGGTGGGGGTGTGTGTGTGTGGGTGGGCGTGTGTGTGTATGTGTGAGTGTCTATAATGCTTTGAACTGAGATGCTTACGTAATTGTACAACTTAAGCCAAGTTCTATGCAAATTCAATTATGTAGTGCAAATTTGTAATGTAATTTTTTTCATGAAATAAATAATCTAATCTAATCTATATAAAACCATTATCGCAAGCATCCATAGATTTCATTATCCGCTTACCATCAGACATACCACATGTTTATTTCCCAGCGTCATAGTATAAAAAAAACCGCTCAAAAATACAAAAACTTAGCTTTAACGCTGTGATTAGAGATTGAAAATCAGCGATCTCGTTGAGTTTCAAACCGTTTCAATACACAGACAGCCAGTATAGCATAATTATGTTTAGTCTCGTCATCTTTGTTAATTGTTTGTGTTATTGAATACATTTATTTTTATTTTATGTATTTTATTAAAAGGAAGGTCATTGTGGCTCTTTGGATTGTGGCTCTATGTCCAGCAGTGAACGTCTTTCGGCTGATATGATGTTGATGATAATAACACAACATAGAAAAGTTGAAAAACCCCAAACATTTTAATTTCATAATTCAATATCTCAAAACCATCTCGATCACGTCAGCTTTCGGACAAAAAACCGCATTAAAATCTGTCCATCCGTTTAGGAGCTACGATGCCACAGACAGACACCCGGACACACAGACACGTCAAACTTATAACAACCCTCTTTTTGCGTCGCGGGTTAAAAAGGAAACTAACCGTGTTCAACGTGTGCGAAACTGCGTCGGCCCTCGGACTACGCGCGTCAAGCTGAAACTGATACATAAATCATGGCCCGCTATCGGTTCACGGAAGGCTCCCATGCAAACCGAAATTGCCGTTATTACGGACATATTTGCTGTACACTGAACCGCCAATGCTGACTTAATAGGAAGTATCCCGATACTGGCAACATAATAGCCATTGATAGATAGTACCTACTAACAGAAGGGCCAGTCTAACAAACCCCATGTTTATTACGATAAATAACCCGTACTGTACACATTTTACTGGATTGCAAGCAAGTAAAGGGACCCTGGTAAAATAAATAGGCTTTCTACTGTAGCAATGTAATTTTAAAATTTTATAATACTCTGATACTGATATGATATATTGTATACTGTTTTGAAAAAATGACACCTCGCCGAGTTTATTACGCCGGTTCTTCTCGAGGCAGAGGTTTACTTTCCGAACCGGTGGTAGTTTATCGACATTCATAGGTGCATGTAATATGCCTAAATTGAAGAATAAATCACTTTGACTTTGACTTTGACTTTGACTTTGGTCGACCGACATGAAGGCATTTATTAGAGCCCTGTCGTCGCGGCTGGTCGACGCCTCAGGGGACCCCTGCACGTCTAGCACAACTTGCTGCTCAATCGCTTCTCGCGCGACTAAGCGTCCCCTATCTCACTCGCACCGTACAAATTAGAAAAAGGGGGGTAGAGCTTTCTCGACTCGCGTCGCGGTGCGGCGTCAGTTGCGCTAGCCCCGCAGAGCCGGCGCTTACCCCGCGCAGA
Source organism: Epinotia nisella (assembly GCA_932294315.1). Taxonomy (NCBI): domain Eukaryota; kingdom Metazoa; phylum Arthropoda; class Insecta; order Lepidoptera; family Tortricidae; genus Epinotia; species Epinotia nisella. Next base: position 7,448,313 of record OW028698.1, on the reverse strand, counting down.
GAATTTCTCTAGCGATACAAAGAGGTAACGCGGCCAGCGTATTGGGGACCATGCCGCAGGCGGACCTTTTGGATGGTGTATTCTTTTTATAGTTGGGTAAGTATTATAAATAATAATGTATACTTAATGTTCGAACTGCTGAGATGAAAATTCAATTAATTAGACTAAAGCAAGTAAAAGTATACAGGAAAAAAACTGGACAAGTAGGACTCGCCCACCGAAGGTTCCGTACAAAATGACAAATGTATAGTTTTCAGATTTTTCCCTGTACTTGTAGTATAGTGTCGAACAAAAATTTCAAGAAATTAGCCCCAAAATGACAACTCTAGCTATATTTCAGTTGATGCCAATCGCGTTTACTTATAACCTGCATTGAGATGTATGTAGTATAGTAGTATAAGACGATATTACTTGCCAAATGTCATAGTTCTAGACTTCTAGGTCAACGGAAAGTACCCTATAAATTATGATTCCCTTCAGAGTGTCGAAATATACGGTTTTGCAGCATAAACGGGCATCTTTTTTAGGGTTCCGTACCCAACGGGTAAAAACGGGACCCTATTACTAAGACTTCGCTGTCCGTCCGTCCGTCCGTCTGTCTGTCACCAGGCTGTATCTCAAGAACCGTGATAGCTACAGAGTTGAAATTTTCACAGATTATGTATTTCTGTTGCCGCTATAACAACAAATACTAAAAAACCGGCCATGTGCGAGTCGGACTGGGGCTCCTATACAACAGACATGATTTTTTTGCCGTTTTTATAGATAATGGTACGGAACCCTTCGTGCGCGAGTCCGACTCGCATTTGGCCGGTTTTTTTAAGATAACTTGTAAGTTTGATTTTTTTCAGTTTCAAGGGACTGTAGATTTGATTTTATGGTTTTAATTTTAACTCGATACCTTGACCAGTTCCCGAGATAAATGGTCTTGACAGACAGATAGACAGACAGACGGACAACAAAGTGATCCTATAAGAGTTCCGTTCTTTCCTTTTGAGGTACGGAACCCTAAAAAACACCTAATAAACGTTCAACAAACCTATTTAAGTTAAAATGCCGTTAAAATCTGTCTGTCTTTATCAGTCACTTCGACATATTTTGTGTTCGTATAAAAAAGGAACAATACACGATTTATTTATCAGAGGCCTTTTAAGTTTTATGGATAAGGGGTTAGGGTCTCCAGACCCATTACAAGAGGCAGTAAGCAACACCAAGGCACTCACTAACTTTTTAGAGGAGCTGGGGTGGTTAGAGTAGCGCTAAGCGCTAGCTAACCGATAGCGCTAGAACGAAATAGCATGTGCTGTAAAGTAAAGCGAGATACAATACAAGTTTTAGAGGAGCTAGGGTGGTTAGAGTAGCGCTAAGCGCTAGCTAACCGATAGCGCTAGAACGAAATAGCATGTGCTGTAAAGTAAAGCGAGATACAATACAAGTTTTAGAGGAGCTAGGGTGGTTAGAGTAGCGCTAAGCGCTAGCTAACCGATAGCGCTAGAACGAAATAGCATGTGCTGTAAAGTAAAGCGAGATACAATACAAGTTTTAGAGGAGCTAGGGTGGTTAGAGTAGCACTAAGCGCTAGCTAACCGATAGCGCTAGAACGAACTAGCATGTGCTGTGGAGTAAAGCGAGATACAATACGAGTTTTAGAGGAGCTAGGGTGGTTAGAGTAGCACTAAGCGCTAGCTAACCAATAGCGCTAGAACGAACTAGCATGTGCTGTAGAGTAAAGTGAGATACACTACGTGTTTAAGAGGAGCTGGGGTGGTTAGAATAGCGCTAAGCGCTAGCTAACCGATAGCGCTAGAACGAAATAGCATTTGCTGTACATATACAATAATACAAATTTGAGTTTTCTGTTGCCATACATTGTTGTTGTTCTATATAAATAAATAATTAAATATCGTGGGACAATTCACACCAATTGATCTAGTCCTAAACTAGGCAAAGCCTGTACCTGTACCTTTCCTTCGAATTTTACGATCATGGGCCGATCCCCGCTAACCATGGGGCTAGTCCGTTTATAAATTTTCTTATAAAATTAGAAATAATATTATTACAAGACGCTACTTAGACTACGGCAAAGAATAGTCACATTTGTCGCCAGTGGCGCCGCATGCGATCGATTGTGGAACAACTTCCATTTTAAAATTTAAAATTGTTAGATTAAAATCGTCACTTTAATTTGGTTTTGATTAAAACGCCTTATTTTAATGATTAAGGAAGCGTCAAGCGGAAAGCTTGGGTGTGGTCGTCGCAGAACTAGTTGTTAAGTTGGCTAACCTTATTATAGAGTGACAGGTTGACCAACCGAAGTTGTAAAAAAGGTAAAATTGAGAGTGGGGCATTCTTGCTCGAGGGGCCAGTCGTAACCGACGTCTAGCTAGTTCTGTGACGAACTCACCACGTTTCCGATCTTAATCCGATTACATCCGAGTAATCGAGTGAGATTTTGTTATTATGGTTCCCTGCTTTACAAAATACCAGTGTAATTTCATGAATCCCGTCATGCGCTTCGATTTCGACGACCGCTTTAGCCTAGTTGGTTAAAGTGACCCTGCCTACAAAGCAAGAGGTCCTGGGTCCGAGTACGGTACGGGCATTTATTTGTGTGATGAGCACGTATATTTTGATCCCGAGTCATGGATGTTTTCTATGTATTCAAGTATGTATTTATCTATATAAGTATGTTTATCGTCGTCTAGTACCCATAGTACACAAGCTGTGCTTAGTTTGGGACTAGGTCGATTTGTGTAAGATTGTCGGAAAATATTTATTTATTTATTTATGTCCGACTCGGCTGGGCAGCATTCGGGAAGCTACGGCACATCTTTTCATCCAATATTCCGCAGTGTCTCAAGACGAGAGTCTTTGACCAGTGTATGTTGCCAGTAATGACGTATGGCACGGAAACGTGGTCACTTACAATGGGCCTCATAAGAAGGCTCAAAGTCACCCAAAGGGCAATGGAGAGGGCTATGCTGGGAGTATCTCTGCGTGATCGCATCAGAAATGAGGCTATCCGCAGCAGAACCAAGGTAACCGATATAGCCCTCCGAATCGCTAAACTTAAGTGGCAGTCGGCGGGGCACATTCCACGTAGAACCCATGACCGTTGGGGCGGAAAGGTTCTCGAGTGGCGACCACGTACCGGAAGGCGCAGCGTGGGTAGGCCCCCCCCACAAGGTGGACTGATGACCTGGTAAAGGTCGCTGGAGTCCGCTGGATGCGGGTGGGGCAGGACCGGTCATTGTGGCACTCTTTGGGGGAGGCCTATGTCCAGCAGTGGACGTCTTTCGGCTGATATGATGATGATGATGATTTATGTCTGGAAGTGAGTGCAAAATATCAGTAGTTCCAGAACCGTTTGTGGGACTCTCACAGGGAACCATAATATCGGCCTTTAAAACCTACGCCAAAACCAAACACCAGCACGAGTGGAGTAATGAGGCGGGTTTAAGGCACTCAAAGCTCTTCATAGAAGGAGTGGACTCGGGCTGGACCAAAACACTCTGGAAATCCAGCAGGAAGCAACTCAGGATTATATCTGGGGTGTTCACAGGTCACTTCGGCGTCAAGGATCTCTTGGCCAAGATGGGACTATCAAACAGTACAGACTGTAGAATGTGTGGCGAGGAGGATGAGAGTATGGAACACTTACTGTGTGAATGTCATGCCAGACAAAGAATGAATCACTTTGGTAACGGCTGGGTACAACCAAAGGAATTTAAGGTGCTCCCACTGAGCTGCATCCTCCGCTTTGTGGAAATGATGGAGCGAGCTTGGGAGTAGCTATAAAGGGGAGGGCAAATGCACAAAAGATCCCACTAGGTCGAAGTGTATCCGAAGGGCCCTCAACTAGATAAGATAAGATAAGAGTGCAAAATATTTAAATCCGTCACTAAGTATTAATCTAATAAAGTCGTCAGTGAAAAGGGTTCCACTCAGCTTAATGACAAGATACACTTACTTTGTTGGTAGAGATTATTTAATGTAGCCGATATTTTATAAAACTGTCACGGCAATTGGAATCTTCTACCTTGGCGTTAGAGTTGCTTTTTGAATGGACTACTTAGATGCAATTCGGCCAATTAATCTCAAGTAGATAGGTTTACTTAGTGAGTACCTTAACGTTGGTCGTCAGTGGTCCCTTAGAAGAGACGGCCCCTATCTGCGGTAAGAATAATTAACGATATGTCCACTATAGAACCTTCATCGACTAGATCGATTTGTGTGACATGGTGCCCTAATATTTAAGTAAACCTTTCGGGAGGTCCGCTTTTCAAGAATCGTTTACGTGTGGTGCATTAGACTAATAACGTAATAACCGACTCCAAATGTATCGTCCATATTTACAGATAGTTTCAGGTGTTGTTAGATGTTTTATGCATTAAATAAAACAGTTAGGTACTCAAAGCTGAACAAAACCGTTAATCCATTAAACGTTATATTACGAGAACAATATTCCTTTGCTATTCCGCTAAAAACGTGCAGGTCGATCAGCGGAGATCAAATGCAACTATTTGCGTATAAACATGCAAATAATTACAGCAAACCACCACCAATAATGAAAAAACCTCGACACGTGTTTCGCCTCTCTAGAGGCATCATCAGGAGATGCTGGCAGGAGATGTTGCTTGCGTCACGACAGTGCACGTTTGATCTCCGCTGATCGACCTGCACGTTTTTTAGCGGAATAGCAAAGGAATATTGTTCTCGTAATATATCATGAATGTCCGCAAAGTAACGCCTGATTCAATAAATTATTTCATTAAACGTTAATTTAAGAAGATAACATATTTTCATAGGAAAGGCAATTTTTCAGCCATATCTCGAAAACCTTTGAAGCGATATTGTTCGAAATAACTTTCGGTGAAAGAATTTAATAAGCTCTATGTCCATGATTTTTTTCATATTTTTTAAATACTGTTCAAAAATTAATATCGAGCGTATTTATGTATGTACATGTTATTGTATTGTTTCTCTCTGTAACTGCTTTGTTTGTGTGAGGTGTGCAATAAAGGGTATTTGTATTGTATTTTATTGTAGGTATACTGTACGTATGTATGTGTGTACCCGTAGTACAGGCTTTGCCTAGTTTGGGATTAGATGAATTGGTGTGAATTGTCCCACGATATTTATTTATTATTTATTTATTTATGTATGTGTGTATGCCTTATTCTTTGGTGCGCCCTACAGCCTAAACCGTTTGACGGATTTCGACATATGAGGTGTCGTTGGATTCCTCTTAATCGTGGGAGTGACGTCGACGACCCATCGAGCTGGTTGTGGTCAATAAAGTACCGTGTTAAAAAATATTATCTCAACATATGTCATGGTTTCAAGCTCGTTGACTACTAAACTTGTATCCCTACGCCGTAGTCCGTAGCAACTTTACACTCACTACCGGGACCCGCCTAGCGGGCGCCAACGCCGTAGCGGCTTTCCGCTACTTAGCGGAAAAACCACGGGTTCGGATACAAGCGTAGCGTGTAACGATTCCTGGCAGTCAATGTGTTAATCTCCATATGTAATGCACGTGTATCGAGATTAGCACTGAATGGGTTAATATATAGCGACAAATTGAGACTTCTTCTAGTCGGTTGACAACTTAATTACAGTTTAATCTGTGATGGTCATTCAGAATCAGTTTAGTGTTTTTAGTTGTAACAAGTGGATCAAAAGATTTTTCAAAAAACCCAACTGCTTTTTTGCAAATATTATAGCCTATGTCACTCCCACGATTAAGAGGAATCCAACGACACCTCATATGTCGAAATCCGTCAAACGGTTTAGGCTGTAGGGCGTGCCAAAGAATAAGGCATACACACATACATAAATAAATAAATAATAAATAAATATCGTGGGACAATTCACACCAATCGATCTAGTCCCAAACTAGGCAAAGCCTGTACTCTGGGTACTAGACAACGGATAAACATACTTATATAGATAAATACATACTTAAATAGATATTAAACATCCAAGACTCGAGAACAAACATTCGTATTCATCATACAAATATCTGCCCCGACCGGGAATCGAACCCGGGACCTCAAGCTTCATAGTCAGGTTATCTAACCACTAGGCTATTCGGTCGTCACATACATACATATATACATACATACGCTCGAAAACCATAACCCTAGTTTCCATCGGCAGTCGGGTAAAAATATAATTGAAAAGCGCTACGTAATTCCGCTCGCTTGTTACATAGAAAGCAAACAAAACCGAGGGATAAAATATAGCCTATATTCATCCTGAAAGTCCATTCTATGTATACTGATGAAAGATTTTTTTAAATCGGATGAGTAATCGTGGAGATAACTTTAAGCTAACCTGCAAACATACTGACAAACTTATCTTAGACTTTACCCCTTTGTAACACTAGTACAGATATTAAGAATATAGGTAACTGGCAAAATCTATATATCACCGTATCAAATGACAGTAAGAAATAGAATATTTACAATAACGCGTAATGTAGGAGAAATACAAAAAATACGTCCTAATAGAAAACCTTTTCATAAGCCGGCTCAGAAAAGCGGGAAATCAAACGAAAAGTGACTTCCTTCATCGTCCCCTTCTGCCTAACAGCAGACGCTATCAACACGATTCAAGACTTAAGGCTCCCAACCCTCTTTAAAGCTACCTTAATCAGTATAGACAATATTTATTCTATAAACCTCACCTTATAACAGCTGACGATCGCGAAAAACAACAAAAAATCCGGGAAACCCTTACGCCATCTTTGATTCCACCATTAAAGAAAACACGTAAAACTGTATGAAAAAACTTGTAAATCGAATTCGAAAACGTCACTGAAATAACTGGTATTTAATACAGATTATATTTATATAGTTTTTTTAATGAATTTCAGTGTGATTTTGGTGGTTAAAAGCGATGTGAACGCGCGGTGTCCGCCCAGCGTCTCGTCCCGTACTGAGTTCGGCTCAATAACGTAGATTCTACGGTAGAGAGGGAGGGGGCAAGAGAGAGGGATGGAAGAATTACGTTTTCATGGGCGCACTAATTTGCCAAGGCTGTGTGATCTTTTGACATATATTCAAGGTGTCTTCTGTGATGAAATATGATTACTACACGCTATTTCATGACTAAAAGGGTTGTGTTTAGATTTAATTGAGTTTATACAAGCTGGAATGGTGTTACATTTTGTTATTATATCAAAACAAATGTAATATTTGAATAAGAAATCCTTTCGTATGCATGCGGTTTTACTGTGCGTATTCCTTGCGTACGACGGTAACTGAGAGGAATTACTTCGTTCAGGAATATACGGGGTATTTCCTGTAACAGGAGCAATAAATTAAACGGAGGCTTCTTTACTGCATTTGTAGTAACCCCTTTTGTCCATTTCTTTTCAAATTTTTTTAACTCGGAGAAAAATTTATCTAAAGTTATGACCTCCTAAAGTAATGTATCTTAATCAATGCAGATTTTGAGGTAACACCATGTACCACCAGTGAGTCATAATAGTTTTTGCATTTTTGTTTTCAAAAGATAATTGTGTGATTTTTTTAATTTTTTTCAATTTTTTTTTGTGTTTTTAAAATAAAAAGTTACTTATATCACTCCAAAAGAGTAAAAAAGTACACCAAAACTTAAGTTAAGGAAAAAAAAAACAAAAAAAAATATTTTGCTGCTGCTTTGTTTGTGTGAGGTGTGCAATAAAGAGTATTTGTATTGTATTGTATTGTATTTTTTTTCAATTAAAACCACTTAGAAACAATTATCAATCTACCGTTTAATTTATTGCTCCTGTTACAGGAAACACCCCGTATATCTAGCTAACTTATTTTAACCGCTATGCTTACCTTTATACTAGTACTTATTATAAATGTGACCGTAATTTCTGAATAAGAAGGTTTGTTTGTTTACCTTTGGTTTTTTTAGGGTTCCGTACCTCAAAAGGAAAAAAACGGAACCCTTATAGGATCACTCGTGCGTCTGTCTGTCCGTCTGTCACAGCTGATTTGCTCCGAAACTACTGGACCGATTGAGTTGCAATTTGGTAAACATATGTAAATTGGTGACCCAAAGATGGACGCGTAAAGTAAATTAATGAATTCTGAACAAGGGGGCTTAAAATTATGGAAAATAGTTCCTTGCCTAAAGATTACAGGAAAACCTATAAGAAGTTTGAGCATTCAAAGTAACGGCAAAATTCTAATATCTTTGCGTATTATATACGGAACCCTCACCACGCGAGTTGAACACGCACTTGTCCGGATTTTTTTTGTACAAGATTGTCCCCGAATATTTATCAAAAAAAACTTAATCAACACTATCAGATAAACCGGCGAATGTTCTTTATGAGATAATGTTAATGTACGCTGCAACATCTTCAGCCGCTATCCCTCCTATTTAACAAAGAACACGGGCCTAACAACGGTACATAATACCTACCACCAGCTATGTCCTTCCTAAAGGACCATTCTAAAAAAAACCGGACAAGTACGAGTTCAACTCGCGTGGTGAGGGTTCCGTAAAATATTGAGAATTTTCCCGTTACTTTGAATACTCAAACTTCTTATAGGTTTTCTTGTAATCTTTAGGCAAGGTACTATTTTCCACATTTTTTCAGAATTTTAAGCCTATTCGTTTCGGAGATAAGGGGGGGAATGGTCAAATTTCGTCTTTTTTCCTAAATTACTTCTAATCTGTTTTTGCTAAAATTATTAAAAAATACATGTGATATGCTTACAACTCCTTTCATTCGATATGTCCCACAATACAGTATGCGAAAGTTTTTTTTTATTTTCCAGTATACCCCCTAAAAGGGGGCCCCTTTTGGGGGGTATACTGGAAAAAAACTTGTTCAGAATTCATTAATTTACTTTACGCGTCCATCTTTGGGTCACCAATTTACATGTGTATACCAAATTTCAACTCAATCGGTCCAGTAGTTTCGGAGGAAATCGGCTGTGACAGACGGACAGACAGGCGCACGAGTGATCCTATAAGGGTTCCGTTGTTTTCCTTTTGAGGTATGGAACCCTAAAAATGGTATAATATTTTTTTAAGCTGATGAATGTGTAGTGGAGAATACCTATACATCTAAAACTACAACAAACAAACACGCAAACAGTACATCTTTATTACGTTAGTATAATCATATACTCAAAACTTCGTCTGCGTGGACCCGGGATAAAAACTATCCTATATTTTAATCCAGGCTATAATCTATCTTCGTGCAAAAGTCATCCAAAGCGGTTGAGCCGTTTAAGCGTGATTGAGTAACAAACATCCAAACTTTCGCATTTAAAATATTATATTAAGTCATTTAGTGAGTAGGTAGGTATAACACAACGATGTTTATTTAAATGTTACAAAGGAGCGCACATCCGCGGACAAACTGTCCTCAGTTTGACGAAACAAAAAATGTATACTTACCGTTAAGCTGTTTTATAAAATAAATAAAAAAAAAGTACGATTGGATTTCAAATGGGATTACGTCAAATAACACAATCATTCTTGAAAAACTAATCCAACTAAAAAGAATTTTGTTGTTAAGAGCTAAGTAGCGTGTTTAGAAGCTATTAATCTTAGGATTAGATCAACGATCAGTGAAAAAGTAATCTTTTATCTACGTGACGCCCAAACGCCTATATATAGGACAGCAATCTAATTATTAGGTACTATATGTGGCCATATCCCTATTTTAGACCGTGCAGAACTATTGCAATTAAATCAATCAATCAATCAATTTATTTTTATTTCGGACAAAGTCCATACCGTGTTAGTAACATACTACTTAATTCTAGGGTTAGTATTATGTAAATTAATTTAGGGTTCTATACATTTGGGCATGCAGCTGCACCCAGTGCTTTAGCCACGGTGAGTCCCACCGGTCGGCCAGCGTGCACAGGATGGTATTGGAGCTGGCGCGCCACCGTCTCAGCAGCGAGCTACATCGCTTCCTGATGATCGCGTGGAAGCCATCGATCCGTCCCTCCGCGAACATACCTGAGGCGCTGCAGTGTCGCGGCAGCCCGAACACCACCCTGTACGCGTTGTTATACTGAACTCGCAGAGCGCTGTATGCCCGCTGCGTATAGCTGATCCATAGGCTGCACGTGTAGAAGGACTGGCAATATGCTTTAAAAAGCGTAGCCTTCACCCTATCAGTACAAATATAAGAAGACAACTAATATAGACCCTTAAAGCATTCGTTATATTTTCTTCATCACACTTGCTCGGAAATACAGAAGGACAATGGCCTAAATTGTTCCCGCGGGATTTATGGCGAGTTTGTAGTCCCTAGGGAGTAATCAGCTTGTGTGTGATCTGATTGGTTTAATCAAATCTGCTCTGCTTTGTGATTGGTTGAAAAAAACTAGTTGGCCACGCGCCGCAAGAATATTGCTCTGTGATTGGTTGAAATATTGAAGCTGCACGCTCCACTAGTACTGATCTGGAAGTGAAGTTGTCAATTTTGTCAATATTTGATTGGTGCGGCTGTATGAAACTTAGATTTTTCTGTATTTTGTAGTTATTTATTTCCTCGCAAATGTGATGAAAAACATTGTGTATAACACGGACGTAAGAATATTGCACTTACGCCCCTCGTTAAACAATGTACTATATCCTATTCATAGGCTTATTTATCCTATGAATTAGGTGAAACCTATGTATAACCCGGTTAAATAAATGAAATACGACCAAATTGCGGTATTTCGTCGTTCAAGTCGAACAATTCATTTTTATTTTTAATATAGTGAAATGCACATTTATAAAATCCAGCTTTTCGTTTTTGTCTTTTGTAAAAATATTTTTACAGCACACAGTATGTATGCGTCTAGGAACAATTCGGTTCGACATTTCTCACACATCTGATTCCATTAAGTCTCTTTCTTTTAATATCAGAACGTGGATACAATTCGACTTTCAAAATTTGTGATGCCTCCAGCATGACATAAGGATATCCTCACTTTCATGCTTGTTTTAAAAAAAACCGGACAAGTGCGAGTCGGGCTCGCCCATCGAGAGTGTCGTACAAAATTACAAATATATAGTTTTCCGATTTTTCAACGTACTTGTAGTATAAGACGATATTCCTAGCCAAATTTCATAGTTCTAGGTCAACGGAAAGTACCCTATGAATTTTGATACCCATATATTTTTTGCGACATAACCGGCCGTATCTTTTTTTTACGTTAACATAGCAATTTGATTTTTTCACAGCTTCAAGGGACTGTAGATCCGAGTATATGGTTTCAATTTCAACTCGATACTACCACGCGTTCCCGAGATATAGGGTCTTGATAGACAGACAGACGGACAACAAAGTGATCGTACACGGGTTCCGTTTTTTTCCTTTTGAGGTAAGGAACCCTAAAAATGAGAATGGTACATACGGACCTCGTCATCTGCTGCGTCCTGCTACACCGAAGCAGCATTACGTGTCCCGGCTGCATTACACTACCGTCGTAGAGGCAGTAGTGGAGTAGGCGCGCGTGAAGACCGGATTCATCCTGAGGGTCGTGAGGTTAGATTAGAGTCTCACCATAAAGCCGGAATTACATTACGAAATTAGTGGCATGCATGTTGACATCAATTTCACGAAAGTAGTTTCGATATATGCGAAAGTAATTTCGTAACATAATTAGTGTCGTGAAAACAACAGTATGGCGCCATCAGCATTAGCTATTTCAACATGCATGACACTAATTTCGAAATGTAATTCCGGCTTTACACTATGAAACTAGTTGCATGACACTAATTTCACCAAAAAATCGCGCAGAGCACGAAACTAATTTGCATGCACGACATTAATGCATGCATTACGAAATTAATAAATTACATGTGAAACTGTTGGTAAAACTAATGTCACGAAATTAATTTCGTGCCACTAATTTCGTAATGTAATTCCGGCTTAACTTGAATCAAATTTAATTCCTTTGTGTTGAGAGTTCCAACACTTCCAACAGACCATCATTATCTAGTTGAGGGCCCTTTCGGATACACTTCGACCCAGTGGGATCTTTTGTGCATTTGCCCTCCCCTTTATAGCTACTCCCAAGCTCGCTCCATCATTTCCACAAAACGGATGATGCAGCTCAGCGGCACCTTGAATTCCTTTGGTTGCGGATAGCCGTTACCAAAGTGATTCATTCTTTGTCTGGCAAGGGCATGACATTCACAATCTATCGACAAAGGAAGAATTTAATGTAGGCCGAAGGGAGTCAAGTTCCGGCGTTTTCGCGGTCGGTTATCTGACACCACGAAATTGCGAAACACATTGCAGTAATAATGTGTTTTTATAGTTTTTAATAAGTTTATAATATGTATATTTCCCAACCGTGTCGCGTTTTATGCTTTGTATTTTTCATCCCGTTGTGGTACTGTTTTATATTTTAAAAAAAAAACAGATTTATTACATTAATTATTTATTTATTATGTTTCTACTATCTAATAGTATGCTATGTTGCGTTCCGTGGGTCACTTACGGTGCTGTCTGAAAACCAGCGCTGTAGGTGTCTGTCCGACACCTCGGCACAATGCTGAGACAGCGACCGTTTCACTGCGGCGAAGACACACACAATGTGTCAATTGTATTGTATGTCTACTCCCTTTATATCTGTGTGTCTTTTGTGTAGTGAATAAATGTCTTCTTTCTTTCTTTCTATATTGTATGTCCTTATCCCTGTCCTAGTATGTCCTTATTACAACCGAGAATAACGCTAGAAGGATGATGATTGATATATATGATAGTCTGTAAGTTATATGTAAATATGGGCCTTTGTTGTCTGATTTAAATGAATAAATAAAATATGAAAATCTTCCGGGAAATTCGATACAAGGGGCAATGTTGCCATTTCGATCTCTGTCGTTCTGATTTTGAATGACAATAGGGATTTCCCTCCTATCAAATAATGCGGTTACATACGGGGTGTTTCCCGTAATAGGAGCAACAAATTAAAAGGAGGCTTCCTGACAGCATCTGTAGTAACCCCTTTTGTCCATTTCTTTTCAATTTTTTTTAACTCGGAGAACAATTGATCTAAAGTTATGACCTCCGAATAATGTATCTTGGCACTACGAGATCATAGCACAGAGTAGTCAATGGAGATTTTGAGTTAACATCATGTAGTGAGTCATAATAGTTTTTGCAATTTTGTTTCTGTTTTTTTAATATTTTTTTTGTGTTTTTGAAATAAGAAGTTCCTTATATCACTCCAGTAGAGTAAAAAATAGACTAAAACTTAAGTTGAAAAAGAAAAAAACCAAAAAAAAAATTTTTTTTTTCAATTACCACCTACCACTTAGAAACAATTGCTCACAAGCTTAATAATCTACCGTTTAATTTATTGCTCCTATTACGGGAAACACCCTGTATATCACATTGTCATATCTTCAGACCAGGGATCGGATACCGGTATTTTCTTCATACAAATTAAACCGGTATTATTTCGTTCTTTGGTTATTATAATCATTTTTGATCGGGCGCTCTAATAATACGAATATGTTGCCTAAATACACGATAGAGTCCTACATTAAGAGCCTAAAATAATTCCAAATATTAGACTGCTTCGGGGATTTTTTAAAAAACCGGTTCCGATCCCTGCTTCAGACTTTAAGACAGGGTCATAAAATTGGAAACATGTCATTTTCCATCATACTTATGTTATGAGTCGAATACGTCTCTTCGCTAATACAGCGCGGAACAGAATGAAATCAAATTTGGATGCAAACTGACGAACTGAAGTAGACCTCGCTTGCACAATGTCATAGTTCAGCCAAAGCCTTGCGCGTGGATGAATGTTAAATAACAGAATAAAGGGAAGTTTGGCCGCCGCGGGCGCTTGCCTGAAAGGTAGCTTTTGTGTGTTAAGGCTAGGCTACGTTATGTTATTTTTGAAGAATGGATTGTAATTGTCGCGTGTCCGTGTCGCGTTTTATGCTTTGTGTTTTTCATCCCGTCGTGCTACTGTTCTATATATTTTTTTTTTCAATATTTTGCATTAATTATTTATTTATTATGTGTCTACTTGCTTTTTATCTAATGCTGTGTTGCGTTGCGTTCCGTGGGCCACTTGCGGTGCTGTCTGAAAACCAGCGCTGCAGGTGTCTGTCTGACACCTCGGCACAATGCTGAGACAGCGACCGTTTCACTGCCGCGAAGACACACAATATGTGTCAATTGTATTGTATGTCTACTCCTTTGTCTCTGTATGTCTTTTGTGTAGTGAATAAATGTCTTCTTTTCTTTTCTTTCTTAATTTACTGGCGCGTTTCACGAAGCTGCAAGTTATTGAACGAGCGAGCGAAGCGAGCGAAGTTTTCCGTTTCAGCTTGGGCAAAAATAATTTCGTATGTCCGGCGTCTGTCCAACTGCTCTGCTCTACAGGTCGCATTTCTCAACCGATTCTCGTGAAATTTTGTGAGCAAGTTCAATCATTTTATAGAATGTTTGTCTATTTTTTTTTTAAGGCAAGCTTTCGACTTTTACTGCTCATAGAGCCACTAGTTATAATTTTACTAAACTACTGGTCGAGAGGCGACCACGTACCGGAAGGTGCGGCGTGGGTAGGCTATACTACTAGATAGTCCGCTGGATGCGGGCGCAGGACCGATCATTGCGGCACTCTTTGGGGGAGGCCTATGTCCAGCAGTGGACGTCTTTCGGCCGATATGATGATGATGATGATGAAACTGCTGGCCTAAGATAATAATTGTGTAATTTTTTAGTACTATTTTCTGGTTTTTAGATTTAGTATGTAAATAAATAATCTCTTTTTATAACAATCAATTATGTCAATTTTAATATAGTGACTATGGCTTTCTTTAAATAAAAATAAAACTAACTTACGTTGTTAGCATGTTAGTATGTAAGACCACTGCAATGCCCTAGCAGGGTACATGTACTACCTACTGTATAACCTATCTTAAGATCTACTGTATGGACAATGAACATGATCGCAATAAATAAATAAAATAAACCATTTGATATAAGACATCCGTTCTGACAATTATGCAAGTACAAGAGTGACGGAGTTCCACTCGGGCTAAAATTGTCTATGACACAAAAAAACCGCATTCAAATCGGTCCATCCGTTTGGGAGCTACGATACCACGGACAGATACACAGATACACAGACACGTTAAACTTATAACACCCCTCTTTGCGTCGGGGGTTATAAATGGCAACCATTTTTAGGCCCGCTGGTAACACTATCAGAACTCCTGATCAATAACGACTGAATTAATTTTGTATTAAGCAGTTACGTCTGCTAACGAAATGTATTAATGGCGTCTCCCTAATGCGTTGTAAGAGGGTACTGATTGAAAGATTTTCTGACCGAGACGGATTGTTCCGAAAGCTCAATTGGGTACTGGTGACTGTTACCATAAAAAAAAACAGTTTTTCCTTTAATTTGAAATCAATAGAGGGATAGTTATGTAACGCACCCTAAGCATACGCGGGTCCCTTAAGCGTCTGCTAGACGGTCGCCAACACGCCCCTCCGACCGAGCGACCTTGGTCGGCACCGACCGTGTAGACAGTTGTTTGCAGCAAAATTTCATACTGATGATGATGATGATGATGATGATGATGATGATGATGCTGTCCTAACCGATTTCGGCCACAGCGACTGTGTGTTCTGGATTTGGTGTTACCGATTTGCACTATGACTAGAGTGTTGTTGTTCTGCTCTCTGGTGCGCTCTCATGTGGCTTGCATACGCTATCTTTTTTGCAAAGGTACGAGCGCAATTTGGGCAGGTTAATACCCCGCCGATGAAGTTGTAGTGGATGGTTGCCGGTAGGCGAGCCTTGAGCTCGTCTCGCTTTTTATCGAGCTCGTTACGACGCTCAATCTCGAAGGCATTAGCATGTTGATGGAGTAGACTTCGCCATTCGGGCCGCCGTGCTGCCTTCTCCTCCCACTCAGAGGGCTCTAACTTGCATTTTTTCATGTGTCTTTTCAGAACATCCTTATAGCGAAGGTATTGGCCACCACATTTACGCTTACCAATTTCATACTACAGCGGTCGGTGCCGACCAAGGTCGCTCGGTCGGAGGGGCTTGTTGGCGACCATCTAGCATACACTTTAATGCAGACTTTACACAGCTATTACGGTAAAACCCGCTTGAAGTGGCACAAAATGCTTAAACTTGTATAATAGAGTTTTAATATTCTTTTAATACACCCTACGCTTACGCGGGTCCCTTAACACAGACTTTATACAGATCAAGCTGTATAATAAACTATGAACCACTCTTATACGGGCACAAACATTTTTTGGCACTCTTGTAAGGCTCTAAAAAGACTTGAAGCTTTATATAGGCTGGTATATTGATGTTTACAATGATGTTATCGATGTTATATTGATGTGTAAAACGCTTGCGTGCAGGAGCCGTAGCATGGTTGGCCTTGTCACGCGATAGGTGATAGGATAGAGCGTGCATCACTGGCTGACACCGTTCGATAGAACGAGACGACGCTCTTATCTTGTCACTTGTCGCGTGATAAGGCCAACCATGCTACGGCTCCTGCTTGGGATTGGGATTTAGATATAGTTACCGAACGTACTTACAAATAAACATTACACAATCGACAAACTGGTTGTAGGCGTGCCTTCCCCTTAAATACAGGTATAACAGGCATACAGGCTAACCTAACGTATTCTTAAGCTATGGTCTAGAACTTTCCTGTGAAGGGAACAATGGTACCTACTTGAAGGTATTGAAAGCCATTGTTACTAAAGCCACTTGAAAACTCTATTGGTTTCACCTGGTAATATAACTCGAACATAAGCTAATATTATGTTCGACTTTTATTAATTTAGCTCAGTTTTCAATGTTACAAGGAAAGGTACCCAACTGTCCGGCTCCGATTTGATCTATCCTACTAATATTATATTTTTTTGCGTTTAGATGTTTGTTACTCAATCACTTTTATGATTTAGATAACATTTTGCGCGAAGATTGTTTATAGCCTGGATTAAAATATAGGATAGCTTTTATCCCGGATCCACGCAGACGAAGTCGCGGGCGAAAGCTAGGTTTTCATATAAGTTGGAGAGTAGTCTAAAATAACAGACACTTATTTTTTAACTGCCCAAACTCAACCTGTTGGGAGACGACCGAATAGCCTAGTGGTTAGAGCACCTGACTATGAAGCCTGAGGTTCCGGGTTCGATTCCCGGTCGGGGCAGATATTTGTATGATGAATACGAATGTTTGTTCTCGAGTCTTGGATGTTTAATATCTATTTAAGTATGTATTTATCTATATAAGTATGTTTATCCGTTGTATAGTACCCATAGTACAGGCTTTGCCTAGTTTGGGACTAGATCAATTGGTGTGAATTGTCCCACGATATTTATTTATTTATTTAAATTGTCCTTCAACTGTACTGAATAGTGACCAAACCCTCTAACTTCTGTAGAGACATTTGTTCAAGCAAACACACAACATAAATAAAAATAAATCAAACCGGAGCCGGGTACCTTTCCTTGTTAGTCTTCACTATATTATAATAATAGTACATTGTGATACAAGTGAGCTATGTTGATCATTATATCCGAGGCGGAATTGTCACGCGAGCCGCAGGTGAGCACAATGTGTCAATTGTATTGTATGTCTACTCCCTTTATATCTGTGTGTCTTTTGTGTAGTGAATAAATGTCTTCTTTCTTTCTTTCTTTCTTTCATACAACGTTTTTCAACACATTTGCGAGAAAATAAATAACTACAAAAGACAGAAAAATCTATGTTTCACACAACCGTGCAATCAAAAATTGACAACTTCACTTCGCAGTTTCAATATTTCAACCAATCACAGAGCAGTACAGTAGTATTATTTTCAACCAATCACAGAGCAGAATTCTTGTGGCGCGCGGCCAGCTACCAATCAGATCACACACAAGCTACAATAGACGACAGATGCAATTAAAAAAATAAAACTATTCGGCTATTTTAAAAATGCACCGTGTTTATACATACGCCTTGTTGCGAGTTACATCTTAATCGGGATAAGCATATAAATATAACGCACGAGTGTCGTAATGCTATAAAATACGCGTGTTTAATATCCTGGATTATGAGCCTAACTGCGACGTTATAAGAGGCAATTACGAGCAAATGTGTGGAAAATATATTATGTAGTGTTTAATAAATTTGCCCTCCCTTTTTTGTGGTCTCTTAAAAACAGATATTAAGCATCATACTTTTTCTTTGCGCCTTTTATAAATATCAGTTAAGCCCAATGGTTAGCTAGTAGAAAAGAAGAAAGAAAGAAAGAAAATACATTTATTCACAAACACACAGGACACACATATTATACAATAAAGTAAACAAGAGAAACATATAAAACATGAAACAAAGTGTGTCTCTGCGGCAGTGAACCGGACACTGGCTCAGCATTATGCTGAGGTGTCAGACACCTACAGCGCTGATTTTCAGCCAGTACCGTCGGTGACTCACGGAAACGTCATACAATTTTAATATATAAACTACATACTAATATATTATTAGCATAGGCGAGAGAGAAATAAACATAAATACGAAGTGAGATGTATTGTACGGCACTACCTACATGCAGCATTAATCAAACAACAACTAGATAAAATAAAAAAAATAAAAAACAAATGAATAATTGGCATATTTTTTGCTGTAACAGTGCTGGATTAAGGTATCTATTTTTGGAGCGTCAACAAATAGCCTTTAAGCTTACGCTTAAAGGTGTATCTGCTAAGCGCCCCTTGGATAGGGGGAGGGATATCATTCCAGCACTTAGACGCCGCAAACCTGAAACTACCTCGGAAAGCAGTGGTTCGGTGCATAGGTATAATGGCCAAAAGGTCATTTGTACATTTCTGTGTCTTGTGCAGGTAGTTTATTTTTAAGTTAGTTTTAATATTAAATCTAGTTTTGACTCTTTATCCTTTTGTTTTTTCAATATACGTACTTAATGTATTTTTTAATATGTTTATGTGTTTTGGGTTGAGGATCGTTGAGAATGGAGAGCAAACCCCCATCCCTGTACGTTACGAGTAGCTGTCGGTACCGGATCACACATTCCGTATGGCTCACCGCTGTCGCTACCGCTCGCAGTTGTGGCCAGGCCCTTAGAGTACCGTAGACAGGATTACCAAATAATACCGACCAGATTGGTTGCTTTGAATTATAGGTTAACCACCTCAGTTGTTGTTGGCATAGCAGAGCACAGGCCGTGGCACAATTAATCCGTTATGTAGCGATACAACATACAATGAATACAAATACCTATAGTACATAGATTGACAATTAGTTACATGTCCAAGGAGTAATCTAATTCAAATGTCCCATTGCTGGACATTCCCCCAATAGGTATTAACTATTCATAAAGTTGTCGAACTTTGGGACTTTTACTTAAATAATAGAATATGAATAAATAAATATTAAATATTAGGTGGCATTCTTACACAAATCGAACTAAGCTTATAGTAAGCTCAATAAGACTTGTGTTATAGGTACTAGACGAAGAATTATATAATACGAGTATAAATACTTGAATACATAGAAAACATCCAAGACTCCGAAACAAATGTTCATGCTCATCACACAAATATTTGCCCTTACCGGGATTCGAACCCAGGACCTTCAGCTTCGTAGGCAGCATCACTACCCACGAGGCTAACCGGTCTATATACAATAGTATTAATTTACATAAAATTGGGTATAGAGTCCTCGTGTTATGTTTTAGTCCTTGGGAGACCGAGCTCTGCGCTGCGGAGAGATAGCACCGAGGCGCGACAACTGTTTGTATGCAAAAAAAGTGTGTTCGGACGTATCGTAGCCAGTGTACGTGTCCCTAACAGTTGCTGACCACACTTTGTCAAGTATAGACTCTTAACATTTCCCTGTATCTATATACTGCAATCTGCGCTTTTTGTACGCGAAAACCCTAATTTATTCCAAACTAGCTTCCGCCCGCGACTACGTCTGCGTGGACACGGGATAAAAACTATTCTATATTTTAATCCAGGCTATAAACTATCTTTGTTAAAAATTCCATCCAAATTGGTTGAGCCGTTTAAGCGTGATTGAGTAACAAACATCCAAACTTCCAAACTTTCGCATTTATAATATTAGTAGAATTGGTAGGGTATTAGTAGGATTAGTAGAATTACGCTATATCGGTGAGGATCTGTTATTAGCTGACAGTCACTGTTTCAAGCTACTATGTAGAATACCGGCTAATGGTCTTACTATATTAAATAAATAAAAGACTGGCTGGGTTTTTGAGCGTTTTAAAAAAAAAAGTGTACATGAACTTTTTTTTCAGAATTCGATATTGTTGGGTTTATCTTACTCAGAATCGTTGATACTATCGATCCTTATACAAGAAAAAATTTGTCCCAGATTTTACTATGTAATTTTTTTCTTCCTGTGCGTCACGACCATATAAATAAAAAAAGACTGCATACAAAAATGTGACGGTCTGGAATGGAATATTTTGGACACTTTTTTTCTTCTATGAGGATCGATGGTGTCAATGATTCTGAGTAAGAAAAACCCAAAAAAATCGAATTCAGATACACTTTTTTTGAAAAACGCTCTTTTTTCAAAAAACGTATGTACGTAATATCATTTTTTAGAGTGTGCGGGATCGTGGAGCGTAAGTATAAAAACCCAGGAGGCAGTAAACGTAGGTTTATTTCACCAGTTTACAAATAGACTCAAAAGGCAACACCTAATATCGGCGTACGAGGAGACCACCCACAGCGGCAGGAGCGTCCACCCGCAGCGCAAATATTCCGATTTCGCAGACTTATATGACCAGGGAGCGAAACTTTGGTGCCGATGACAGACGTATGACGTCAAGCTACATACAGTGTTTTTATCTAGATTATAGATGCTTAATCAAATAACAACTTTTATAATAATTTAACTTTTATATATTATTGTACAATTTTTATAACCGGCGAGAGGTTCGACAATTATATTGCCCTGAATGTACCATTTGTGAAATGTTTATATGTCCATAAGAAAGATGCGATATTATGTTTAAACTTAAAGCGTTCAGCATACTTCGTCATCCAACGAAACATTAGTTGTGTTGTTTCATTTACTTGAAAAAATATTTTTTGTTAGAATTAACATTACGTAATAAAAAAAATCTTATCTTTTTTTTAAATATTTACATTATTTTTTGTATAAATACCAAACATTTTTATAAATAAACAATAATATTAATATTACCATTATAACATTATTAAGAAGCATTGAGGTGTTGCAATGTTGTTTTGAAAAAACATCCTATATGCGACTTTACGTCATAATGACGTCACTGGCACCATAGTTTCGCTCCCTGTATATGAGTTACTCTCCGAAAGTCCCACAAGTGGGAGCGAGCAGAGAGCATGGGTCACTAAGCCGCGTGCCTAGTAACAATAAAGCAGGAATTGGCTACGTTCCGAAAAAAAATTTAGTCCGTGAGTTAGATTATCAAAAAACCGGACAAGTGCGAGTTCAACTCGCGTGGTGAGGATTCCGTATATAATCTAAATTTCATAAGTGTTTTTGAATGCTCAAACTTCTTATAGGTTTTCCTGTAATCTTTAGGCAAGGAACTATTTTCCATATTTTTTTCAGGATTTTAGTCCTAGTAGTTTCGGAGATAAGGGAAATGGTCAATTTTCGTCTTTTTTCCTAAATTACTTCAAATCTGTTTTTGCTAAAATTATAAAAAAAATATATCTGATATGCTTACAACAACTTCTTTCATTTGATATATCACACAATACAGTTTGCGAAACTTTTTTTTTTTTATTTTCCAGTTTACCCCCCATAAGTGGCCCCCTTGTTCAGATTTTATTAATTTACTTTACCCGTCCATCTTTGGGTCACCAATTTACATATGTGTACCAAATTTCAACTCAATCGGTCCAGTAGTTTCGGAGCAAATCGGCTATGGTTCCGTTTTTTCCTTTTGAGGTATCGGAAATCGGAACCCTAAAAATATTGGACACGTATTTTTTTGTTTGTCAATCAAACAAAAAATGACGCAGATATGGCCCGTTAAAGTTCTGTGTGACGTCACATTATGGTACACTTTTCAGCATAATGTGACGACGTACGTCACGCGGAACTATAACGGACTTCGTAATTTTTTGTTTAATTGACAAACAAAAAAATACGTGTCCAATATTTTGTGACAATCTAACTGACGGACTACATAGAATTATATTTTTATTACCCAGAAATGTACTCAATTCCAAATATTACGAAAGAGCCATATTCTACGTTGAACAAACGCTTGCGCGATCTATCTGACCGGCAACGCCATCTCTAGTGAGATTAGTACACTAACGTTTGTGCACCTCGGAAATGGTTAAAACTATCGCTTGCGCGATCTAACTGACAAGGAGCGCCATCTAGTGACTAATTGGGTAAGTTAGGTTAGGTTAGGCCCATTCCCGGCCCGTAACGACACGTATGCGTCCCTACGCCCGCTCTTATGAAAGGTGATAGAAGGAGGGAAGACTCTTATCTTATCTAGCTGAGGGCCCTTTCGGATACACTTCGACCCAGTGGGATCTGTTGTGCATTTTCCCTCCTCTTTATATCTACTCCCAAGCTCGCTCCATCGTTTCCACAAAACGGATGGTGCAGCTTAGTGGGAGCACCTTCAATTCCTTTGGTTGCGGGTAGCCGTTACCAAAGTGATTCATTCTTTGTCTGGCAAGGGCATGACATTCACACAGTAAGTGTTCCATAGTCTCATCCTCCTCGCCACACATTCTACAGTCTACACTGTCCTTTAGTCCCATCTTGGCCAAGAGATCCTTGACCCCGAAGTGACCCGTGAACACGCCAGATATAATTCTGAGTTGCTTTCTGCTGGATTTCCAGAGTTTTTTGGTCCAGCCCGAGTCCACTCCTTCTATGAAGAGCTTTGAGTGCCTTAAACCCGCCTCATTCCTCCATGTTCAGATTAATAATGAACTATTTTTCCCCTACTTACTCATTTAAGAGCGGTTCTAACAGCATTTTGCATTCTAAACTTTCATTCTGTATACGTATGAGATTATTACATTAAGTTTCACTAAGCGGTCTCAAAGCTCCACTTATACTGAGAATAATGTCCATTAAATTTAATGAGACAGCGTCCCGTTATGAGAACTAATTCTCTATCTCTATAATTATGGAGAGGGAGGGCGGAAATTATCTCGCTCATATTTAGAGCTGTCCGACTAGGGAAGTACCTCCCCCTCACTAAAGACCTCAGCGTCCGTAGTCATAATAACACTATAATTATCTACGTTCTTTAGGGTTCCGTAGCCAAAATGGCAAAAACGGAACCTTTATAGTTTCGTCATGTCCGTCTTGTCCATGTCCGTATGTCACTGGCATTCTACTGAAAAACTATAAGGTGTATTTGAATAAAATTTTGAGGATAGGTGTATTATGTGAAATTACTACAAAAAATAGTATTTTAGGTGCACTCCATACATGTAACTGCAAGTGAAAAAAATATGTTATTGTAAGTCCACGTGTGGCGTATCAATCGATAGGCCTTTTAAAATAAATATAAGGGTTCTCAGCATTTTTTTTTGATTAAGTGAATAGAGTCGGAAATAATTGCCCCGAAAGTCACAAAAATCTACTTAATTTTTGAACGGTGTATTTAAAACATTAATATTAAATTCTTTGACCAAAAATGATTTCGAACATGATCGATTGAAAGGTTTTCGAGATATTGCTGAAAAACTACCTTCCCTATAGAAAAGGATGTAAGTGCCGTAAGATTTCTGTGACGATACGACCTTTTTAATGGGCACGGAACCCTTCGTTGTGCGTGGTCCGACACGCACTTGGCCGGTTTTTTTTTCATGATGCCAATCAAACCAGTTTCTAGACAGGATCAAATGTCTGCGCCGGATCATTTAAAATAAGAGCACAATGCAAGCTCATAATTTAAGCTCAAATCGGATATCGCTAGAGACCGCAAAAATAGCTCAGTACTAATTGACACAGAATTGTAACGTCAAAATTATATCCGTAGGTATTTAGGTAATAAATGTAATTATACATATAAGGTCTAGGTACCTGTAGTGTAAAAAAAATAGTAAATACTAAAAACACTCACGAAAGTACCTAATTTATTTTTATATAGAATAGAGGGCCTAAATTACACTAGGGAAACACCATTTCATAGATAGATTTAGCATGTTAAACAGCCTAGAGAACATCAACGTAAAATCCCACAAAACGTTTGAACTAACCCCTTCAAACGCCAAGTTTAAATCACAACCCCCTTGAACGCCAAGTAAAAAAAAAGGTAAAAATTTATCACAGCCAAAAGAATGGTGACGATTCATATTTAAAAAAAAACTAGGCTATAATTAGGGCTCACATTTGAACAGTGCTCTACAGTTGAATTTACAACACTATAGGTAGGGTAGGTTTATTAATAAACCTCCAGGTATTTATGCTTCGAGTTTGTACTCTATGTGTATAATTATTATATAATTATATATGTGTTTCCAAGCTGCTTTTTTTTGTTTATTTAGAACACAGTCATATGTTCTAAATAAACAAAAAAAAGCAGCTTGGAAAAATTATATTACTGTTTTACTGCATTTAGTTACATGGTTGTTGACTCCGATACACCTAAGGTTTTTTTTTAAGTATGCTTTTCCTCATGATATTTTCTTCACCGAGAAACTAATGGTAAATATCAAATTTGTAACACTTTTTTTTATCGTAAATAAATAATACTACTAATATTATAAATGGGAAAGTTTGGATGTTTGGATACTTGGATGTTTAGATGTTTGGATGTTTGTTACTCAATCACTCTTAAACGGCTCAACCGATTTGGATGAAATTTTGCAGAAAGATAGTTTAAAGCTTGGATTAAAATATAGGATACTTTTTATCCCAGGTCCACGCAGACGAAGTCGGGGGCGGAAGCTAGTCAATAATAATAATAAATAAATCAGCCTATGTACATAGGCTGATTTCCCACTGCTGGGCACAGGCCTCCTCTCATGGATGAGAGGGAATGGGCAGTAGTCCCCACGCTGGCCCAGTGCGGGTTGGGGACTTCACATACATACACCTTTGTATTTCTTCGCAAATGTATGCAGGTTTCTTCACATGTTTTTCCTTCACCGAAAAGCTAACGGTAAAAATCAAATCATATACCGTACATAACTTTGAAAAACTCATTGGTAAGCCGGGATTCAAACGCATGGCTACAGTGAATTTTTTGTTTTTATCGTAATACATTATATTTCTTTCCCATACGCAAGTTTCGAAACACTAATTGGTAAGTTGGAATGGTAACCCATAACCATTTGACAGCTGCATGCTTGAACCACAAAGCTACGGTGGTTTCTAGGTACGTAGTTCGCGTAACACATTGATTTCAATTTGCAACACGAAATGTGTTTCAAAGATGGGAGCGAATGGTATCTAAATTAGTTCCCATGCCGCGTAGCA
Source organism: Epinotia nisella (assembly GCA_932294315.1). Classification (NCBI taxonomy): domain Eukaryota; kingdom Metazoa; phylum Arthropoda; class Insecta; order Lepidoptera; family Tortricidae; genus Epinotia; species Epinotia nisella. The sequence continues at coordinate 7,422,853 of OW028698.1, read as the reverse complement.
CTGACGTAGCTCGGTGCTACGGCGTAGTGGCACTACGCGTCGTAGCACAGCGTTAAGAGCGACTTTTCTTAAGAGGGTAAACCAAATCGGCCGAACAGTAAAAAAGTTGTTTTTAGGGTTCCGATACCTCAAAAGGACAAAACGGAATCCTTATAGGATCACTCGGTTGTCTGTCTGTCCGTCTGTCACAGCCGATTTGCTCCGAAACTACTGGACCGATTGAGTTGAAATTTGGTACACATATGTAAATTGGTGACTCAAAGATGGGCGCGTAAAGAAAAATGATGAATTCTGAACAAGGGGGCCACTTTTGGGGGGTAAACTGGAAAATTAGAAAAAAAAGTTTCGCAAACTGTATTGTGTGACATATCCTAATGAAAGGAGTTGTTGCAAGCATCTCAGATATATATTTTTTTATAATTTTAGCAAAAACAGATTTGAAGTAATTTAGGAAATAAGACGAAAATTGACCATTCCCCCCCTTATCTCCGAAACTACTAGGCTTAAAATTCTGAAAAAAATATGAAAAATAGTTCCTTGCCTAAAGATTACAGGAAAACCTATAAAAAGTTGGAGTATTCAAAGTAACGGGAAAATTCTCAATTGTGTATTTTGTATGGAGCGCCTAATGCTTAGAGAATAGGAATTTTACGAAACCCTCACCACGCGAGTTGAACTCGCACTTGTCCGGTTTTTTTCATTAGCAACTAATAAACATTACGAAAATTCTCGGAAAGTATCAATCTATCATTTATTTTTGCTATTTTAAGATTTTTAAATTCATAAAAACTAACAATAAGGACGTCATTTGATTGTGACATCACAAGCAAGTGATCCCTTAAAATTCCATACTAACGGAGCGATTTTGACGTTTCATAAAAAGAAGCTTAGTTAGCTTTAGTCAAATACCGTATTTAGAAGGGCGTTCTCGACGTCATAATAATCTTATGAATCGTGTTGGTCCATGGCTTCCTCTTGTATAAGTTTGTTAGTCGCACTGCCTCGGAAAGCCGTATTTTATCCTTTAACACCAGTGAGAGAAAACGCATTTTATCCACTAGTGTGGAAAGTAATTTGACCTTGGAGCGTGAAACGGTCATAATACAACATTTTCACAGATGATGTATTTCTGTTGCCGCTATAACAACAAATACTAAAAAACTAAATAGAATAAATATTTAAGGGGGCTTCCATTGCTTGTTGCCAATTGCTTGTTGCCTTCATCAGGCGCTGGGTCTCAAAATGTATGGGAAAACTAAAATCCGACTCGCACTTGACCAAAATTCTACTTGATATTACTTAACATTATTATTAATGTAAAAAAAATTAAATAAATATATAATAACATATTGTTATTTAAATTAAATAAAGCTGTTTTGCATGTTGCACTTTCCTCACTACAGTGGGGTGAAAAGTTTTGTGTTACACACGGGTGCAAATGTATTTTACTTCATGATTATATTTTAGAACTATAGAATCCTTTCAACTATAGAATCCTTTCGCTTGCTCGTGTTTCAATTCCACACTCGCGGGTAAAATACAACTTTGCACCCTTGCAAATAACTATTATTTATGTATAATTTATTGAGCAAAAAACACAAATTGTGAACTAAATGCCTTATGGCATTCTTTACCAGTGTACCACTTGCGCTAAAAAAAACGTTTGTTTCGTGCAAGATCGTGAGAATATAAACGTAAACCTTAACTTAACCTTTGAACCTTATACGAACGAGGAGATTCATTCACTGTCACGAATTAACCATCACGAGAACACTAATCACCTTTTTGCCGCGTAGCGAAGTGCACAAAACAACGCATCAGACAAATTATTCCATATAAACTATGAGATGCAACCAGTCCCGTAATACCCATAAATAATAATGCATTTATGTACCCAAAGGTGTGAATAAAAACCATTATATTTACGCAATAATAGTTATCATTAATAGTAAATTAAGACCTAGAATAGCGTGTATACAGAGTGTTTTTTTTAAATGGGACAGTATGGGGAAATCCGAATCTAAAGGAGATAGAGGAAAAGTGTCCAAGGAGACATTAGGTGTTTTTTTAAGTAAACAAATTTGGCTCATTAAAATTTTTGGTCAAGCGTGAGTTGTTCTTAAAAAATGATAAAGTTGGTCAATTTTTTTTTTTGACGCGGGTCGACTCTGTTTCATGTAAGGATTATTTCAATGTATGGAAAGAAAAAAATCTGAACAGCAAAAGTTGGTCAAATTTAATGAAAACTAATCTGACCAACTTTATCATTTTTGAAGAACAACTCACGCTTGACCAAAAATTTTAGTGAGCCAAATTTGTTTACATAAAAAAACACCTAATGTCTCCTTGGACACTTTTCCTCTATCTCCTTTAGATTCGGATTTCCCCATACTGTCCCATTTAAAAAAAACACTCTGTATATATTTAGTTTTAGAGCACTATTTTAGGTGCATATGCTTGGTGGAAAGTTTAAAAGGTAGTTAATCTCTTACACACAAAAACCAATGATGACATATGGCACTGAAACTTAGCCGCTTACTATGGGCCGCATAAGAAGGCTCAAAGTCACCCAAAGGGCAATGGACAGGGCTATGTTGGGAGTTACTCTGCGTGATCGCATCAGAAATGAGGCTATCCGCAGCAGAACCAAGGTAACCGATATAGCCCTCCGAATCGCTAAACTTAAATGGCAGTGGGCGGAACACTTTGCTCGTAGAACCGATGGCCGTTGGGGTGGAAAGGTTCTCGAGTGGCGACCACGTACCGGAAGGCGCGGCGTGGGTAGGCCCCCCCACAAGGTGGACTGATGACCTGGTAAAGGTCGAGGGAGTCCGCTGGATGCGGGTGACGCAGGACCGGTCACTTTGGCACTCTTTGGGGGGGGGGGGGGGCTATGTACAGCAGTGGACGTCTTTCGGCTGATATGATGATGATGATGATGACACAAGAACCCTCAAAAAGATCGTGGATATTAGACTTACAAACCCTGACGTGTCCCCATTATGTCTCCGATATTATGTCTGTGTCAACCTCATATTGAAAGGCAAAGAGATGAATGCAGGGATATCCTTATGCCATACAGGAGGTCGAGATATAAGTCAATTATTAAAAATATTTTTATTATATGATGTAACAAAAAATTTAGGGTTTTCGCAATTTTACTTTTATTTGTGCTATAAGACGTTGCTTCGTACCAATCTGAGTTCACGGGAAGTACCCTGTAGGTTTTGATTCCCTTGCGAGTTTCGAAAATTTGCGGAAATTTGCGGCATAAACGGCTGTATCTTTTGATTGCGTTGGCTTAGAAGTTTGATTTTTTCACAGCTCCAAGGGACAGTAGACCTGAGTATTTGATATAAAGTTTAGCTTGATACCTTTACGCGTCCCTCAGAAAAAAGGTATTGACAGACGGACGGACAACAAAGTGGTCCTATAAGTGTTCCGTTTTTTCTTTTCGAGGTACGGAACCCTAAAAAATTAAAAACAGCTTGTGAAAACAGTAAATGGATAGCTCCCGTCTAACCAGGGTAGGTCTATCTCAATAAAGGCCGATGGGTCGTTCTTCTTTTCGACCGACAATAGCCTGTCCTTCGTCTTACTACGGCATCTCATTTGAGTAATGATTTTACGGTTTTATAATGTTCGAAAATGAACGTCCATATTATTTTATTAATTATTATTATTTAATATTTTAGTTTCTCTAACAAGCCTTTTTTTTAAACGTATTTTTATCGTAGAAGTCCGTGACAGAGTGGTAAACCAAAATGTAGTCCCCACTGAAAGAGTCCACTTTGTCACATTTTTTTTTAAACCAACCGTAAATAAATATGTATATTGGCCGGATAGGAAACATTTTTTTTTAATCGCACTTCAAAATCAAAATTTTCGATAGTTCAAAAACCAAAAAAAAAAGGAAAACCTCGGTTCATTGTCGGTAAAAAAGAAGAACGACCCCGATAATAACGTCAAAAGTTGAAAGTAATTAGTATAGGAAAATGCACGGTAGACTTTTGTGATCGGCCGCGGTCGGGGGCGGTCGGGTGGCTTCGGCGATTATCGATTGACATAGCGCGCGAGACATCTTGGTCGTTGAGGAAGAATTCATCTCAACGTTTATTGCAACATAACTGAAGTGATACAAATATTTTTCCGGTAAGGGCAAATATTTGTGTGATGAACATGAATATTTGTTTCTGAGTCTTGGATGTTTTCTATCTATTTAAGTATTTATATCTATTAAATATAGCGTCGTCTAGTACCTATAGCACAAGCTTTATTGAGCTTACTATGGGGCTAATGCGATTTGTGTAATGTTGTGCCCTTAAATTTATTTATTTTCTACATCGCAGGTTTCTTCCATACATAAAATCAAAATCTGCATCAACTAATTTTAAATCCACTAGAGGTTTCGTCAACTATGTACCTTATACATTTAAACTAGTCGCTCTGGGAGCTGTAGAACTCGCTAGCCTGCCTTTTTAGGGTTCCGTACCTCTAAAGGAAAAAAACGGAACCCTTATAGGATCACTCGTGCGTCTGTCTGTCCGTCTGTCACAGCCGATTTGCTCCGAATCTACTGGACCGATTGAGTTGAAATTTGGTACACATATGTAAATTGGTGACCCAAAGAGGGACGCGTAAAGTAAATTAATGAATTTTGAACAAGAGGGCCACTTTTGGGGGGGTAAACTGGAAAATAAAATAAAAAAGTTTCGCAAACTGTATTGTGTGACATAACGGAAACGAGAAAAATCGAGGGAAATCGAGGTGGGCAGCATCTACGTTACAAGGATGTGCTAAAGCGTCACCTAACTGCCTGTAAAATTCCAACGCATAAGTGGGAGGAGCTTGCCTCGCTGCGCCCAGAATGGCGCTCTCGCATCAAAACGAGCATCAACCATTTTGAAGCTGCTCGTCTCGTCGAACTTGATGAGAGACGTCAGGCACGAAAATCGCGCCCAAAGCCCAACTACAATTACACTTACAACACCTGTGTTCAAGACTAAGTTCGGCTTCGCAAGCCATATCAGGGCTCACGCCCGTAACTAGCTAGGGTCGCCATCGCCGGTCACGGCGTAGATAGCTATATATATGTGTGTGACATATCAAATGAAATGGGTTGTTGTAAGCATCTCATTTTTTTAAATAATTTTAGCAAAAACAGACTTGAAGCAATTTAGGAAAAAAGACGAAAATTGACCATCCCCCCCCCCCCTCCCTTATCTCCAAAACTACTAGGACTAAAATTCTGAAAAAAATATGGAAAATAGTTCCTTGCCTAAAGATTACAGGAAAACCTATAAGAAGTTTGAGTATTCAAAGTAACGGGAAAATTCTCAATATTTTTGTGTATTATATACGGAACTCTCACCACGCGAGTTGAACTCGCACTTGTCCGGTTTTTTTTTAAATGACTCGACATTTTTTTCATATAATTAACAAACCTGCTCACAAAATTTCACGAGAGTTGGTTGAGAAATGCGAACAGCGGGAGAGCGAGACAGCGGGACAGACACCAGACCGGACAAACGATGTTGATGCTGAAGTTGAAATCATACTTACATATCCCTTTCTTTGAAATAACAGTGCTAAAATTTAGAAATAAAAAGAATTAACCCCTTGTTTATAAAACTTATCAAATCTCTTTAACTTAAATGTGATTTCACAAACAGAAAAGTTAAAGTGATACATAAAACAAATGATTTTTACGATCACTTTAACATAGGTAATTGTTAAAATTAAACAAAAATAGCTAAACCTTTACCTTTGCTTTATTTTCCTCAATTTATAATGATATGTAAAATTTGGAAAATTTAAAAATATTTAACATGACACACCAATTTATTTATTTTTAAAATGACAGCGCGTTTGTGTAAAAACTGAAATGTACTTTTGTTTGTGACCGTAAACGCATGTGTTCTCGAAATTTGAATAAGTTTGGACAACCATAACTGCGAGTTTTTAAAGGTCCTTTGGTTCACCTACCTTATATTTCTGATCAGGTTTAAAATTATTGCAGGCAAAGCTGCAAGCATAATTGTTTAATATTACAACGTTAGTAAAGAAGTATGCGGCCTGCCTTACGGTAGTAAACACTACCAGGAACACAACACCGTAATATACATACAGAACCAGTAAAGGTACCTACTTGCCCAATTGGAATAAGATTATGTCTAATACTACGCACCCAAAATTAAGCTATATCAAGTATCAAGACTGGCTGTCTCGTCTCAACACGTCTGTCGAGGATAGGTCAGCGCTAGACGGCAGAACCTACCGTTGAAGGGCACGATTCGACTCGTTCCGATGAGGACTCGAGACATTGCTACTGAAAGTATTCCACTTGTGTGAAAAGTGGCGACGTCATCACCGAATCCTATTTCGCTGTTGGAAATGCTAAGAAACGGACGTTCTATAATTTTACTTGTGACGAGTGAAGGCCGATTTAAAAAAAAAACCGGACAAGTGCGAGTCGGACTCGCCCACCGAGGGTTCCGTACAAAATTACAAATGTATAGTTTTCAGATTATTCACTGTACTTGTAGTATAAAATGATATTACTTGCCAAATTTCAGTTCTAAGTCAACAGACAGTACCCTATAAATTTTGATTCCCTTGAGTTGTGAAATATACGTTTTTTGCGGCATAAACGGCAAATCCTTTTTTTACGTCAGCCTAGAAATTTGATTTTTTCACAGCTTCAAGGGACTGTAGACCTGCGTATATGGTTTAAATTTCAACTCGATAACTCCACGCGTTCCCGAGATAAAGGGTATTGACAGACAGACAGACAGATGGACAACAAAGTGATCCTATAAGGGTTCCGTTTTTTTCCTTTTGAGGCACTGAACCATAAAAATATAGAGAGTTCAAAGTCAAAGTGATTTATTCTTCAATTTAGGCATATTACATGCACCTATGAATGTCGATAAACTACCACTGGTTCGGAAAGTAAACCTCTGCCTCGAGAAGAACCGGCGTAAAAAACTCGGCGAGGTGTCATTTTTTCAAAACAGTATACAATATATCATTTCAGTATCAGAGTATTATACAATTTTAAAATTACATTGCTACAGTAGAAAGCCTATTTATTTTACGACAGATTTCTAGTGCAGGATTTTATCGCTGCCAAATATCCCCATCCATGATGTAATCGTTTATCTTATAATATGCTTTTGAAATAAGTGTTCGTTCCTTTTCGCTACTCGTTATGTGATTCGTTAAGCTCTATGCGCTAAGCAAGCCTGTTACTAAGTTGAACCAATCATATTACACGATCGGCGATGTTACCAGCTGTTAAAAACAATGTTGAATTGCGTCCAAGGATGAAGCCTCCGGCATCTCACGGCTAAGCTTTACACGTGGTTACCTACAAATTCGTCGTGTATGGAAATGTAGATAGAATTAACAACATTTCATTTTTCTGGCACCTTAATTTTGTTTAGGCATTTAATAGTACTTGAAAAGTTAGGAGACATGTATTTTTTCTTGTCATTTTATTTTTAGTTAAACCCCCTTAATTTGGGTGTTTTAAACTACCACGTTCGAAAAGGCCATAAGTACATTTAAATGATGAATAAGATTAGTACTGTGGTCAATTTATCGAATTAAAAAGTAAATAGCATACTGTGTCTGTGACTGTGACATTTGACATTGACAATGACAAGATATAAGGAGTTAAATAACTGTCAATGTCACAACATTTGTTTTTCTTACAAGATGCATAAGCACAGCTATGGAATATCCGCATTCAGCCTTTAAATGGCTTCTTCAAAGTAACTTCCAGTTTTCTCAAGAACTAGCGAATATAAAAATCCATTATTTTTTATATTTACTCAGCAAGCCCAAATCTCAAAATGGTTTTTAGTTTGAGCCGCTATGAAAAAATGAAATGTTGTCAATTTTGCATTTTGGAGCAGCCCTACCACTATACTTCCCTACTTCCCCCGTTGTTTGTTTTATTGGACACGCATTTTTTTGTTTGTCAATTAAACAAAAACTGATGAAGATATAGCCCGTTAAAGTTCCGTAATCATAATCATAATCATAATTTATTCATCAGAATATATGGTACATAAGGTGTTCTAGATTGTAGTATATACATTGATCCATTATATATTCGGCCGCAAGGCATGTGAATATTAGTTGAGACTATTGTCAGATTTTTACAATTTGCATGCAAACAAAGTTCAAATGTCAATCCTCCTTATACTAGTTTTATTCAATTTTACAATTTTAGCAGTCATTATTTTGAATAATTTAAAGACATGGCATCAAAATTAGAAACAAATAATCAAATTATATAATGTCAATATGGAAACAGTTAACCGTGTGACGTATATATGTGTGACGAGTATAGTACGAATTATTTTAGCCCGACTACGGCACAGCCGAAAGGAAGGGTTTTGACTTTAGCAGTCTAAGTTTGTATTTACGTGTGCTCCACCGTAGCGTTTAAAATACAGAACCGATTTAGATGAATGAGGTATCTATCGATTTGAAATTATGCTCCGGATAACATAGTTTACCTTTTGTATGAAAAAAAGCACGCAAGCAGCAATGTAGAATTCCGCAGTCGGGAAACAGTAGAACGGATCTTATCTTAAGAACATCGGTCCAATAATACCATTGTTTAGCCACGTGCCACAAACGCTTTGAAATGAATAATCCATGTTTATTAAATACTTTACTCGAATAGTGACTCTATTTTTAGAGTAGTCTATTGTTTTAAATACTTACAAAATGGCCAACAATGTTAAGTATTATTTTTAAACCGGAGGGGTAATCACGTAATGTTCCGAACGCGCGTTAGGTAGATCCAACTGTCATTTCTTCATATAAAAAGTGACATTTAGTGACCTGACGCGCGTACAATGCGTTACGTGATCGACCCGTTGGAAACACTAATATTAAAATCACAAGTAGAAACAGGTAAGAAGCCCTATTCAAATGGGAAATTAACTATAAATATGGGCAAACAGCCTAAATTTGAAAATCTTTAAATTATCAGAAATTTGTTGAGGATTGGTGTTTTTCGAGTAGGTATTTTCATGCTTGTAATCGGTAATGTAAAAATCATATTTTTTTTACTTAAATACTTGTAAAGTAATTCTATCTAGAAAAGTCATTAAAAATCAGATCTAAATCCTCCATTGAAAAAAAAACAGTTTTCAACCTTTGCTCAGTAATTCTCCCGAAAAATTAGATTTCAAAGGGAATATTAGAGCCGAAAGGGTGGTACATTAAAAATACTTTCTGGTTTAATCTCGCTGATTTGATTATGTCGTGTCGGGTCGCCAATTGAAAACACGCCGCTGCGTGATTTAGAACTAATGCATATTATAAGAAGGGTGGGTGTAAAGGGTGTAGGCCCCCCCGGGAGGCCAATTTGGTTTGGCATTTAGCATAGAAATATTCGCTCACTTGATTTCGGATTATAAATCAAAGATTTTTCAAGCCCTTGAAGCTGTGGTGCGTAAAATAGAAATTTAAAAGTTTTAATTTTCTATTAAAAACTTTTGCGCTTCAATCCATCAAGCCGTTTGAAGGTATTTATGTACGTTTATTTTTATAATTTCTTGATTTTTGATTAATAATAATCTCTGCACCACCTACTGCATAATCTAATTTTATCTCTTTCTCCGATACCCAAAGGTTGTCTGGAAGAGATCGCTCTTCAGCGATGAGACCGCCTGTTGTCTACCTCTACCTACATGTTATTGTATTGTTTCTCTCTGTAACTGCTTTGTTTGTGTGAGGTGTGCAATAAAGAGTATTTGTATTGTACGAGTATTGTATTGTATATTATACACAAGACGGTCTAGTAAGCGAGGCGAGTGTACTCACTACGGATAGTAATGAAGAAACACTCAGATCGCATATAATTTTCCAGATCGGTCCAGGCCTTAGAGCATAGCTGGAGTAGCCTTTCAGTAACTTACCCCTCTGTAGAAAACCTTGCACGATGTGAAAAAAAATCATACAAGGACAACTTCACAATCGATTAATGGTCATTCACAAAATCGCCTCGCAAGAGAACACTGATCATAAAAATGTCCGCATGTTGCTGTATGCACTTGCTATTATAAACGTTCAGCCACTTCAAGCTTTCAATATACAATTGAGTTTCAATATCCTATTAAGATGCTCCCCCCCGCCCCCACAAAATTCGGCAGACATTTTTGTATGCGAATACGACATAAGGCTATTCCACTTATGTATGCTTGAAGGTCCAGGCGTGTTTGAGTAATTGAGGAACATACATGAAAGAAAAACCGGACAAGTGCGAGGTTCCGTAAAATATTGAGAATTTTCCCGTTACTTTGAATACTCAAACTTCTTATAGGTTTTCCTGTAATCTTTAGGCAAGGAACTATTTTCCGTATTTTTTTCAGTATTTTAAGCTTAGTAGTTTCGGAGAAAGGGGGGGGAATGGTCAAAATTCGTCTTTTTTTCTAAATTACTTCAAATCTGTTTTTGCTAAAATTATAAAAAAAATATCTCAGATGCTTACAACAACCCCTTTCATTTGATATGTCACACAATACCGTTTACGAAACTTTTTTTTAAATTTTCTTGTTTACCCCCCAAAAGGGGCCCCCTTGTTCAGAATTCATTAATTTACTTTACGCGTCCATCTTTGGATCACCAATTTACATATGAATACCAAATTTCAACTCAATCGGTCCCGTAGTGTCGGAGCAAATCGGCTGTGACAGACGGACAGACAGACGCACGAGTGATCCTATAAGGGTTCCGTTTTTTCCTTTTGAGGTACGGAACCCTAATAGAAGATTCCTGAGAATCGAGGGCCCCCTCCTTCTTTGAAGTCGGTTAAAAGATATTCTTTGTTTAACCACCTTAGGTGAGTAGACTACTATTATGAAACTTGTTGAGCTGTGTTCACTGACAAACGTCTATGCATTAATAACCGCGTCGGAAACCCTTTTAGATTCAATAATTAAACACTTAGAACACTGGGTACCTATTAAAGGCCGAGTGCCAAAGGGGTCGGTCTAAGCGGGTTCCGTAGTAAATGTAACTTTTTAGGGTTCCGTACCTCAAAAGGAAAAAACGGAACCCTTATAGGATCACTTTGTTGTCCGTCTGTCTGTCTGTCCAGACCTTAGAGCATACATAACTGGAGTAGCCTTATGTCGTATTTGCGTACAATAAAGTCTATATAGGATATTGAAACTCAATTGTATATTAAAAGCTTGAAGAAGGAGTGGACCCGGGCTGGACAAATAAACTCTGGAAATCCAGCAAGAAGCAACTCAGGATTATATCTGGGGTGTTCACAGGTCACTTCGGCGTCAAGGATCTCTTGGCCAAGATGGGACTATCGAACAGTACAGACTGTAGAATGTGTGGCGAGGAGAATGAGACTATGGAACACTTACTGTGTGAATGTCATGCCCTTATTGCCAGACAAAGAATGAATCTCTTTGGTAACGTCTACCCGCAACCAAAGGAATTCAGGGTGCTCCCACTGAGCTGCATCATCCGCTTTGTGGAAATGATGGAGCGAGCTTGGGAGTAGCTATAAAGGGGAGGGCAAATGCACAAAAGATCCCACTGGTTCGAAGTGTATCCGAAAGGGCCCTCAACTAGATAAGATAAGATAAGATAAAAGCTTGAAGTGGTTGAACGTTTATAATATCAAGTGCTTACAGCAACATGCGGGCATTTTTATGATCAGTGTTCTCTTGCGAGGCGATTTTGTGATCGATTGTGAAATTGTCTTTGTATGATTTTTTGCATATTGTGTAAGGTTTCTTACAGAGGGGTAAGTTACTGAAAGTCTACTCCAGTTATTTATGCTCTAAGGTCAAGACCCTTTATCTTGGGAAAGCGTGGAGGTACCGACTTGAAATTAAAATCATTTATACTCAGTTGGTCGATCTCGTAACTCATTGTACGCGCGTTAATTTTTATATGTAAAATGACAGGTGGATCTACCCGACGCGCGTTCGGAATGTTGTTACGTGATCACCCCCCGGGTCTACAGTCCCTTGAAGCTGTGAAATTTAAAACTTGTAAGTTAACGTAAAAAAAAGATAGGGCCGTTTATGCCGCAAAAAACGTACATTTCGACACTTAAGGGAATCAAAATTTATAGGCTACTTTCCGTTGACCTAGAACTATGAAATTTGGCAAGTAATATTGTATACTACGAGTACAGGGAAAAATCTGAAAACTATACATTTTGTTATTTTGTACGGAGCCCTCGGTGGGCGAGTCCGACTCGCACTTGTCGGTTTTTGAAGTGGATACTTCTTTGCTCGCGTTCTTGTATAGGGGTACAGTTCAAAATGTATCACGTGACTTCCGGAATAACTTTTTGTAGAGAAGCCTAATATGATTTCAAATAATTGTTTGTTACATGTTTTAATCCTTCTTTATTTGCCATTAGTTGTTAATCACAAAATTTTATTTAGTTTATGTGGCGGACATGAAAATAATGCTGGAATGACCGCCATTTTCAATGTATCGCGAGTCAAATGAGCTACGTCAGTCAATGTTATCTGTACTTACACAGATTTTAGTGAATTAATTCAGATATGTATTTTACGGGTACACCATAATAGCAGATTCCTTTAAATAATCAAAACACTTTGAATTTAACAATTCATTGAAAATGCTTATCTAAGTGAACTTTCCCTTTAGATTGAAATCAATCGCAACGAATTATCGATGATAATCAAACCACCTTTAAATAGGTAGGTGCCGACAGAGGTCGTTTTACTTATTTACGATTTTTTAAGTACAGTTTGCTCAGTACGGAACCCTCGGTACGCGAGTCAGACTCGCACTTGGCCGGTATTTTTTATTAGGGTTCCATAGCCAACTAAGAAGTATCCACTTAAACTTAATTAACGGTTGTATCTCTGACACAACCCGCTTCTTTTTTTGTAACTAAACACTGTAATCAGTAAAGGTAACTGATATAGCCCTCCCGGCAGTGAGAGCGGCACATTGCACGCAGAACCGATGACCGTTCGGGCGGAAAGGTTCTCGAGTAGCGACCACGTACCGGAAGACGCAGCGTGGGTAGTCACAAGGTGGACTGATGACCTGGTAAAGGTCGCAGGAGTCTACTGGATGCGGGTGGCGCAGGACCGATCACTTTGGTATTCTTTAGAGAAGCCTATGTCCAGCCGTAGCATGGTTGGCCTTATCACGCGACAAGTGACAAGATAAGAGCGTCGTCTCGTTCTATCGAACGGTGTCAGCCAGTGACGCACGCTCTATTCTATCACCTATCGCGTGACAAGGCCAACCATGCTACGGGGCTAGCAGTGGACGTCTTTCGGCTAATATGATGATGATGATGACTGTAACCAGTGTTTATTCATATCACGAGGGTACCCAATGGGCTTACTCCCCGCTGATGACAAGCGGGCACTGTAGCCTATGCAGGCCCTAAAATTAAATTGCGTGTAGCCGATTCTTTATTGATTTAAGGAGTCGCTGTGTTGACTGCAAGAGATACAGCCTTGGCCAAAAGTATTGAGCACCCCACGTTTTCCTTTGTAACTTATGGATAAAGTATTATTTTTCAATTTCATAAATACACGAAGACGTAAAACATAATAAGTGTTTGAACATGTGAAAATCATTAATATATATCATTTTGAAATTGCTATTTGCGTGTGAAAACTGAAGCTAGAAAAAGTCGGGTTTTACAATAAAGGTTTAATTGTATTTTTTTTCCCCGGAATTTTCCTTAACGTAAATAAATATGACGAATTTTTCCGATAGATATATACAATTTTCTGTTATAAAATATAATAAATACACCTATTAAAATTTGACTTTTGTATAAAAAAAGCATGGGTGCTCAATACTTTTGACCAAGTTTGTAAGTTTGTAAGTATGTAGGGGGTAATCTCCGGAACTGCTCATCCGATTTAAAAAAAAATCTTTCATTCCGCGTCTCCGTCGAGTTTCCCGTGATATGCCGGCGAAGCTAGTCCGAAAATAAATAACCAAAAACACTAACATCATCCCCAACTCTTGCTATTTCGTCAAATTGTCTCCCCTCGCCAATTAGGAAGGTCCTCCATACAATGTCACATCACATATCAAATATTACATTCATACACACCAAAAAATCACAACCCTATTAATAAAACCATGCTAATATAAACCCTATTGTATCGCAATTTAAGTTCAAAATCAGTAAACACAAAACGGACGGTTGATGCTGTTTTGTTTTGAACAAAGCGCGGCTAATATCACATTCTATAATATTCAAAAGGTAACATGTAGCATTTTTGAGCAGTTGCAAGTTGAGGCTAATCATTTTGTCATAGAGTCGATTTTTTCTTTGCAATCCCTAGACCGGTTGCGACGTTTTGTCAAATCACGATTTCCCGGAGGGTCACAAGCTTTCAAACTATGGAATTTAATTATAGAACCTTTTAAAAAGTGTTGGTAGGACTCGCACAGCTGTGAACAGATTTTTTATGAATAATAACGAGTATATATTAACATGCCTACCTACTTAAGTAGGTAAGTATTCATTTTGAAGGGTTTACGTAGGCAAGCAACTAGGGTTGCCAACCGTACTATATTATATAGTATTGTACTATATTTTGACTCTTTGTACTGTAGGTATACCTATTGTTGAAGAAATATATAGTACCTACGCAAAAATAGGTACTATATTTTGGGGGTCCTTACGAAGTGCTTCAAATTACCCAGGTTTCTATTCATCATCATCATCATATCAGCCGAAAGACGTCTACTGCTGGACATAGGCCTCCCCCAAAGAGTGCCAAAGTGACCGGTCCTGCACCACCCGCATATAGCGGCGCAGGTTAAAATAAAATTTTACTAAATAGCAACATTGCCCAGCCAAGTTCGGTTCTTCTCGAGGCAGAGGTTTTCTTTCCGAACCGGTGGTAGTTTATTGACATTCATAGGTGCATGTAATATGCCTAAATTGAAGAATAAATCATTTTGACTTTGAAGTACTATATTTTTTTACAGTGTACACTCAGCGTCAAATACTATGTAGCAGTCAAAGTGGCCAAATAGTTCGGTACACCATACTAAATATATGGTGTACCCAACTATTTGACTACTTTGGTTCCTACAAAGTATTTGACGCTGAGTGTACTATATTTTTGTCGTCATTTTTCTGGAAAATACCCACTGAGTCGGTTCACAAAACACTTAGCATCACATTGCCCAGCCATGTACTATTTTAGTCGGTTATTTCTGGAAAATACTATATCTCCCCCAAAAAAAGGTGGCAACCCTATAAAGAACGTTAAAATTTGGCGATGTAAGAACGGTTACACAATGTGATTTTTGGCAGCGACACAAACGCAGCGTTGGTAGGGTAGACCCCCCCCCCCCCCCCCCCCCCTTCCCCCACAAGATGGACTGATGACTTGGTACAAAGATCGCAGGATGCGGGTGGCGCAGGACCGGTCATTGTGGCACTCTTTGGGGGAGGCCTACGTCCAGCAGTGAACTTGTTGCGGCTGATATGATGAAAATCATCTTGATGACCTAAGGATTAATGTTTTTGGAAGGATGTTAATGAACAACACACAGACGCACACGCTCACGGCTCCTAGTGAGGAGCAAGAAAGAAAAAAGAAAGAAAGAAAGAAAAAAAAATATTAGCATTGAGATATATCTGTCACCCGATGACTGCGTTACTGAGTCTGCAGGTTTTCATCGCGGAAAAGGACATGTAAACGTTTAAGAAAAAGTCAAATGTTAAAATATTATTTATTGCTTATTTCAAGTTATTTTTGTAGTAAAATCAGCCCCCATGCAATGTAGATATGAACATTATAGTGTCATTCTGTTGGATTTCATAGGTTAGTTCACCATACAGCTCCCAATCCGCATCGTTTATTAGGACCAAGATGCCCGGCCGGACTGAATCACCCTGTAATCAAAGGAAATAAAAGATAAGTCTATTTCCATCCAAAACCAGGATAAAAAAACAGTACAGGAAACAAATATGATTACATGAAACTAATTTACACAATTATTATTTTGTACCTCTTGCTTTCGAGACGACTGGGTGCTGGGGGTCGGAGGCTATTACCTTCGTGAGGGAAGTGGGACGTCGAGTTGGGGAGAAGGTTTGTGACACCCGCGTAGGGTCGTACCTGGTGCAAAGGTTGTCCGTCGCCATTCAACGTGGAAACGCGGCGAGTGTGATGGGTACCTTTGCGCCAGGGACGACTCGAGGGGGCCTGTATTTCTAGTTTAAGTTAAATTGTTATTTTATGACTTGTATTCTTTTTTTACACAAGACGGTTTACTTGATAATAAAATTAGAAAAAAATAATATTTACACTATCTACAATTAAGTCACAAAACATCTAATTGAATACATTTTACATGCACATCAAATTTTTCATCACACTTGCTCGTCAATGGCGTTATTACTTGCGAGCATATAGAGCAGTTACAGCCGTTTTACCTCCCACGGGCTGTTAAGTTTAGTTTTAAAATATAGAACCCTCTGATTGGCTTAAGCAAATCTGGTTGCTGTGTGATTGGTTGAATAAAAAAATCTAGTTGGTCAAGTCGCCCCGCCCCGCAAGAATACTGCTCTGTGATTGGTTGAAATATTGAGCTCCGCGCTCCACTAGCACTGATCTGGAAGTGAAGTTGTCAATTTTTGATTGGTGTGGCTGTATGAAACTTAGATTTTTCTGTCTTTTGTAGTTATTTATTTCCTCGCAAATGTGATGAAAAACATTGTCCTTCGGCGTCGGGCTTCTGATAGACTCTCGTTAGCAATATTCCACTTACGCCCCTCGTTAAACAATGTACTATTTAATTATCTTCCGCCACACTTGAGTATAAAGTATAGCATTTACACTACGATTAAAATCAGTTAACTACTGACATTTGGCATTAATTCACTCGATACTCTATCTTAACGTCAGAATATTAGAGTTTATTTTGTAAACACGCTGCCTATAAATATAACGGTTGTAATACAGACTTAATTACATTGGTATTAAGGTAGAATATCCCAAGGTTTGATCCAATCTGTCAGTGGTTAACTGATTTGAATCAAGGTGTACGCAGTTGTATAAAGGGTGGCAGTAAAGAATGGCTTAGATAGCATACTAGCTTCTGCCCGCGGCTTCGACCGCGTTGAACTCGTTTATATCGTAGTTCCTTACAAACTTTCACCCCCTTAGAGAATGATTCCCGGGATAAAAACTACCTTATGTCCTTCTCCGGGAATCAAATTATCTCCATACCAAATTTCATCTCAATCGGTTCAGCGGTTTAGGTGTGAATAGGTTGTTACCTCTTCACGGAGACCTTCACCTGTTGACAGAGAGACGGATAGACGGACAGACACACTTTCGCATTTATAATTATTAGTATGGATTATGAGACATTCTTTGTTTTACCGCCCCGGGTTGCTAATGTACTAATGCCAGTAATGTCAATCAGAAATTAAACTACACAAATGAATTAAACGCATTTATCACATAAAATCTTTAAAATATACTTAAACAAAGTATTCCAATTTGTGCACTGAACAAAATGTCATCCTGTATTATAAAGAGGAGTTAATAATCTTTAACATTAACACTGTTTTTGTGGATGCAATGTTGTCAAATAGACTTGATATAATAAACTTTTAATCCTCGGGTGTTGTAAAATAATTATATAAGGGTCGTTCTTCTTTTTTACCGACAATGAACCGAGGTTTTCCTTTTTTTTTGGTTTTTGAACTATCGAAAATTGTGATTTTGAAGTGCGATTTAAAAAAAAATGCATTGGTTTCTTCATTAACACTAATTAAAGTTTCCTTTCCGGCCAATATACATATTTGTTTACGGTTGGTTTTTTTAAAAAATATGTGACAAAGTGGACTCTTTCAGTGGGGACTACATTTTGGTTTACCACTCTGTCACGGACTTCTACGATAAAAATACGTTTAAAAAAATGCGAGTTAGAGAAACTGAAATATTAAAATAATACTAATTAATAAAATAATATGGACGTTCATTTTCGAACATTATAAAACCGTAAAATCATTACTCAAATGAGATGCCGTAGTAAGACGAAGGACAGGCTATTGTCGGTCGAAAAGAAGAACGACCCATAAGTGATTAGTTACGTTCATATCATATCATTTCGTTCAAATTTGTTTTAGCTTGGACTATTTAATTTTACTGTACCCTTTCAGGAAGGTAAAAGGTTGTTTACAAAAATATTGCTACTAAGGGCCAACTGTGACTGTAGAGTTTGAGTTCCTGGTGTTATCGTTCTCTTTTCAGTAATTATCATAGTGCATTTGTCTTCTTTGCCGGTTGGAATGGGTGCATCTCACGAGATATACAATACAATACAATACAATACAAATACTCTTTATTGCACACCACACACAAACAAAGCAGTTACAGAGAGAGACAATACAATAACATGTAGGTAGAGGTAGACAACAAGCGGTCTTATCGCTGAAGAGCGATCTCTTCCAGACAAGAATTTGGGTATCGGAGAAAGAGATCAAACTAGATTATGCAGTAGGTGGTAGATTATTATTAACCAAAAATCAAAATAATTATAAAAATAAACGTACATAAATAGCTCTATATATAAACATACATACACAATCATACATATACAAATAACACAAATACAAATATATGATACATAAACAGTCAGCCAAAAAATACAATCAGGGTTAGGGGAGAGACAAATAATGTTCTTTAAGAAGGGATTTGAGGTTGCCGATAGATTTCGCTTGTCTGATGTCAAGAGGGAGAGAGTTCCACAGTCGGATAGAATTAATAGTGGACCAACTATTGTAAAATTTGGTAGATGACGAAGGCAAAGTTAATAGCAAATTGATAGAACATCTAACAGAATAAAAAAAACTAAAACGTTCTTTGAGATAGTGGGGAGTTGCAGGGTTAAAAAGGATATTATACAGAAGCGAAATGATGTGAGAGTTACAACGATAACGGATAGATATAACAACAATATATATAATTTCATATTAATAATGTTCAGAAGATATAACACATTTTATATTTTCATATAAGGATTATAATATAGTAGATTAGGCTAAGGCAGCTAGAAAAAGGGGGGCTCGGCAGACAAAGCCCCCCCCCCCCCCCCCCACCCACCACACCCCACCCGCAGTAAAAAAAACGATAATTATCGTAACAATGGTATTATTTGTAGGTTTGGTTAGAGTTAGCTTATGTCCCTTAGAGCGGAAATAAGCACTCCGCGAAGCCGGATGATGTCGACACTGCTGCTGGCGGTTAGGTTAGGTTAAAAATAATTGGTGTGTGTTTGTCATCATTTTATTTTTATATCCCTACCCACAACATTGTTTTAATAATGATTAATAGCCCATAGATGTCACGTGCCTCAGAATCCACCGAAGAAGGACACAACCAAGAAGCACAAGTAATATTAAAGGTACCTAATCTACTAACCTGCAAGAACAATTCCTGTCGTTCCCTCAACAGATTATCTTTCAGCCACACCAACAACTCCTTTATCGTCCACGTCTCCCTCTGGCTCTCCGGAAAGCACTTCTTAAGCCCTGGCAACTCCACTTCCCGTTTCTTTATTTTGTCAAAGAGTAGTTCTGCGCCTCCACCAAATTGTAGGTTTATTTTTAAAGTGTCAGACATTTTTAGTTCTGCAACAAAATTATTAGCGTCAATGTCCAAGATACCACTTATTTTTGGGCCATTTTGTTATGACTTAAGCCGGGTTACACCAAGACATCTGTAATTGTAACCGGTGTTCATTAAAATGTATGATTTGGAAAATTTCGATAGTTTCTATGGAATGGCAGCTCTCGGCACCATGTTTAACGTTGATCAGTCTGTAACTGTAAGTTGGTGCATCCCACCCTTAGATAAGTTGGTGCGCTGATATTTCCGTTGTTTAATAGATTCCTATAATATAATAAAATAGCCTTTTATTCTCGACTTTTGATTTTAACTTTTTAATTATATGTTGACATTGGTGATGTGGTTGATTTGCCTCTCGGCATGGGCCTCCCCTAAAATCCTCCATTTATTCCTATCAGTTGCAGTCCGTCTCCAAGTTGGTTCTGCGACTGCCAATGATTCCTATAATATTAACTGCTAAATTTCACATTGCCTGCTGTTTGTTTAATATATGTCTATATTATGTGTAATGTATCTCTGTCATTCTCGAGATTTGTGTCCGAGGTGAAGATTTGAGTCTAATTAAAGCGACGTTTTACGAACATTTTACATGGAGTCGCGTCAATTACACGCAGTCACAAATCTGGAGAGTGACCAATCTATTCTAATCTGAATTTGAAAGTGTGCTAAATGAAGCTGGTCGTGTAACCGGCACAAACACGCACCAAACTGCTCACAGTGCAGTAAACTCGAAAGAATGGGAACCTATAAAATTAAGTACTTTTTGTCTAAAACTATCTTCGATAACAAATAAATTTTATGTCTTCAAGCCAAAACAGTACCTAGCGGCTATAAAGTATGATATACTGACGTGTTTTTGAGCAAACTATTGTGAAACTTCAGCCAAATACTAGCTTTGATGTGACTATGACTCATATAAAAGACAATATCAAACACTCATAGTTTATGTTGTCCTACATACTACTACTATGTTGTATTTACATGTAGTATGTACAATTTTTTGCACTCACTTTAGTTCTGTTAGTTCGCATTAATGATAACTTTCGTATTGAATTTAAGCGGATTTTTACTAGTTTCACGCTACGTTTAAAGGTTATGTTATTGTTTTCTTTCTCTCTTGTGTTAAAACTGTCAAAGCTGACAGTTAAAACGTTTGCAAAGGAATTATCAAGTTTAAAGTTTAGTTAGTTTAAGTTTAAGTTTAGTTGTGATGTCCATAATTTTTTGTTTTAGGTTTCCGGACTGATCCTTCCCAAAAAACCGTCAAAATTATACCGAACATTCTCCTCGTGTGTAATGTCACCTCTAAAACTGATATTGGCAAATCCACCTTGCTAAAATAGCAAGGAGTAAAAGCCCTTAAAAAAAAAAAAAAAAAAAAAAAGTTTAAAATAAGATACTTGTATTTTCTTTTATTAAACTACTTTCCTAAAACACAAACGAACGAACGAAAATGTGTTTTATTAAATTAACAAAACAATTATTATTTAAATACTGTTTAGCAAAAGTTCACTGTTGCGTAGCAAAAATGTCTCCGTAAACGCACACGGTAATGTCAGATTTTTGAGGCGTTTTTCAACAAGAGCTTAAACAATTGAGTGCATGCTACCAAAACTGTACAAGTAAAAGCTACCATTGTCGGCCTTTACCAAAGTAGTTTAGCTTCAACTTTATAAAAAAAAAACTTTTTAATTTTTATAATTTTTATTTTTGAAGAAGGCATAAATAAAAATACAAATAAAGTTGGGTACAAATGTAACAATTCACCCTATTCAAGCTTTCGTTTAAACATAGTGTAAAACCTCTTAAGTTGGTTGTTGATGATAAGATTTGCTCGTTGGGATTTCCCGATTTTCAGATAGTATTTAAACATAAACTATCACATTTATGTATTAAAATAAGTACAGTAATAATTACGGCACCTAAGAATGGCACCGCCGTTTGTTGCTTGTCGTATTTGTAGGAGCGTTGAAGGGAAGGTGAAAAACTACACGGACAATAAATTTTTAATAAAAGCTTATGAAGAATTTAGTGGATGCCCAGTAAGTTGCAGTGTTTTTAAGTAAAAAAGTAGTTCATTTTATTTTGAAACTTTTCTCATTGTATTACTTATATTTACATACCGGAACCATTTTCTTTTATACGGTTGTTCATTTATTTTCTTCATTAAGTATTTTATTGTTAACATTTTTCTTCATTTCTTGAATAAATTATGTCCTAAATTGTTTACCAAATCCAAACTTTTGTAATTTCAGTTCATAGAGATGATATATTTGACGAAGTTCTGCCCGGAGTGCGCCTGCCTTATAAGAAAGGTGTACAAATTCCGAAGGAAGTGCAGAAAATCATACAAGTTTGTGATTGAACATCTTGAAACTGGTAGAAAGGTGAGGTCCTTTTTATTACATACTAGTTTCCGCCCGCGACTTCGTCTGCGTGGATCAGGGATAAAAACTATCCTATATTTTAATCCAGGCTATAAACTATCTTCATGCAAAGTTTCATCCAAATCGGTTGAGCCGTTTAAGTGTGATTGAGTAACAAACATCCATCCAACTAAACCAAACATCTAAACTTTCGCATTTATAATAAAAATATACAGTAAACGATAAAAATACTTTTGCAGATCACCAAAAAATTCATAGAGATGACAGGCTCAAGTCTATACCACAAGCCGACAGACTTCACAACCTGGCATGGGTACCAGGTGCCCACCATAGACCTCGTCCACAACCCGAAGGCCTACAAGAGTAAGAAGAAAAGCGCTGAGGAGCTGGTGTTTCATATTAAACATGCAACAGGTATGGAGTAATACAATTACTTATAGACATACAATGATGTTCTCAGAGAGTATAAGTGACATAAATTGGTAATATTATTATTTTGTAATATACGTAAAGATTAGTAAATTTTATTCAAAATATAGTAAAATACAGTTTAAATACAATTTAAAACAGTCAATAAAACTACACTTAGTCAAATAACCCGCCCCGTGTCATTCCTGTTGCAAAGGTGCCCATCACACTCGCTGCATTGCCGCGTTGAATCGCGATCAACAACCTTTGCAACAGGAATGACCCGGAACGGGAGTCATGCCCTCTTAGTCGCATACGGCGCCCAACTTCCGCCAAGAATGTTCTGGCCTCTGAGCACCAGCAACCCATCGTCTCCACCGCCAGAGGGACAAACGAATAATTATTCAGCGCGGAGTATTTGTCCCGCTTTCTGACCGCAGCTGCCTCGGCAGCAGCTCCTGCTGTCCCGGTGGTGCGACCAAGGTGCGAGGCAGCGAACGTGCTCACACAAGTGGCGTCCCACAGTAGGCATTTGCCCTTCTGCCATGGCACCAGGGTCAAGCCATCCGGCCTTTTGCCATCCGATCGGCTTAGGCTTGAGGGCTCCAGCACACATGGAATATTGGCCGAGACTAAAGCTCTCCGGACAATATCGTTCAGAGCGTGGTGACGAGAGAATCTCCCCGCACATCGACAGCAACTCAATGCGTGGTGCCCGTTGCTCTCCACCCTGGCGCCGCAGATGCATAAATGGGGTTCGCACACATCGCAGCCCAGGCGGAAAGCCACTGCCACCCGCATCGACTCGTCGTCAAGCAGAGTGCCCAAGTGTGGAGAGGGAAGCGCATGCAGCCAAGCCCCAGACTCCGGCTTCGAAACTGCCTTCAGTCTAGCCTTGTCCACACCTTGCGCAGTCTCCATTTTGTAATTGATAATTTATATTTTTACTATATTCAGAGGCGAGGAAGTAAAATATTTGCAGTCTGAATACACTGTCATGTTCAATTATGTAAGAACTTCCTGTACTGTATTCTGGCCTTAGAGCATACATAACTGGAGTAGCCTTTCAGTAACTTACCCCTCTGTAGAAAACGTTGCACAATGTGCAAAAAATCATACAAAGACAATTTCACAATTGATTAATGGTCATTCACAAAATCGCCTCCCAAGAGAATACTGATCATAAAAATGCCCGCATGTTGCTGTAAGCACTTGATATTATAAAGGTTCAACCACTTGAAGCTTTCAATATCCTATTAAGATGCCAAAATTCGGCAGACACAGATGGCGAGCCACGTCTACACCGAGCGAGCAGCGTGCGTCTGGTGTGGACCCATTGAAAACAGGTTTTTTTTATTTACAGTACCAAAGGACCCCCAAGCCGAAATACCTACAATGGTACCAGAACCGATATACGATTTCAACGAACGCTACTATGATTCATCTGACCTGGAAGAAGAATTGTACGGAAAATGGAAAACGCCTACAGACAGACCTACGGGAACGAATGTCCACACTGTTTCAGACACTACGGTGGACGCTTTAGCACCAGTTAATATCTTGGAAGCATCAGTGAACGTTCCGGAGGCGTTGGTGAATGTCCCAGAGGTTCCAGTAGATGCTGAGGCACCGGTAGATGTTTTAGAGGCGCCGGTGAATGTATTGGAGGCATCGAGTGATCTGGAGACGTCGGTGCTGTGCGAACCTGATCTGGTGAATGAAGGAAGCGAAATTGATGTTAAAATGGAAGATGACATGGTATTCTACAATGTAGTTTTATTATTATTGCTCAATTAGTTTTTTAATTGCTCAGGGTGTAAGTATATGACTAACATGATTATGAATTGTATATACATATAATACTCCAGGCAAAATACGGTTTTGAAAAACATTAATTTATAATAGCGTTTTTTTTGTTTATTTCATTCTAAAACGTTATTCTAAGATGCTTTATTCAAGAATCCAACAAACTTTCCACCCGGAAGTAATTATATAGATTTAAATTAAACTTGTATTGTCTTTTTTTTTATTTATATTGAATATTTTAAAGCAAATGTAAATGAACCTAAATAAAGATAAAAAAATATTAATATTTATCCAGACTTCTTAGGAGCTAATTAAATAATGTTTTTTTTTTCATGTCCGATTTTTTGTTGGATTTTGCCTCTAGGTAACTATTTAATTGATAATATATCTGTTACATTAAAAAAATTAGCTATTATAAATTATTTCCAAATTTGTCATTTTTTTCCATACAAGTTGTCAGTTCATTGCCTGGACTATAAAGCTGCGAACGAATATTAGCGGCTCAGCCTGAGGCATGCTCGCCCCGCGCGGCGAGCTGCTCGCGCGCCAAATAGTTTCACATAAACATGCTCGGGCGAGGCAACCTGTCGCGGCGAGCCGACATTGCGCGTCGTTCAAAATGGCGTCGACACGATGACATCTGATTGATTTCGGGTCCCATAACACCTTTCGCTTTTCATGTACCGTAAACCGGGGTTACTTTAGGAAAAAATGGGGCTACTTTGATCATTTAGAATGTAGTATAAAAGCAGAACATTTTGAAATTAAGAAGATTTAATCGAGTATACAGCAAGATAGAACACTAATGTCTTCACGCCACAGTTTACCTACAAGTAAAAACAATGATTTGGGAGAAAAACCTATTTGATCAAAGTCACCCACCCCCGAATCAAAGTAACCTACCACCGTATTTGTATCAATAATTGTTCAAAATTTACTAACAAACGCACGGCTCAGCCACTTGCTCAATCAAATTCGTACGCGCCTCGCGCACAAGCATGTCCGATCTTGTCGCTCTGTCCGCGGCACGCTCAGATCCACGTCCAAGTGCCGCGAGGCACGCACACTGAGGCGCCTTTGAGCACGGTCAGTCGCCCGCCTCTGGGCGGCTCGCGGCGCGCTGCTCGCGCACAGCGCGTGAGCGCGTACGAATTAGACCAAAATAGGCGCCGTGCGTGCCTCAACCCGAGGCTGCTCTAATTCGTACGCACCTATATACTGCCACCTACTGCAGAGGAAGAAGTTCTTAAAGAGTTGTGTTATAAATATTTACATACTTTTGGAACCTACACAGAATTACGAAGAATGAATAATGGTGATCGATCCAACGTTGAGTTAATGATTTAATGTGGTATAACTTCGATATCCATAATTTAATATGCCATAACTAGTGTTTGCCCTAATCGTCATTTGCCATAATAGTGATTTTCTCTGAAACCGTAACATCAGAACAATTTTAACAAACTGTATAGGGTTTCATAAAAATCTAAAAAAATTACAGTTGCTAGTTGATGATTATGGCAAATATTAGGTACATTGATTGCATTAGTAATAAGAATAAGCCGATTTATCTGAGTTATTTATTTCAGAGTGATGTAGATACAAATGATTCCACTGACGAAAAACTAGACGTGAAATTGGAACTAGACCCAGATCAAAACCCAGACCCAGATAATCTGACGCTACAGAAGATTAAAGAAGATATGCTTGGGGCGACAGGGATGGAGACAGATGAAACTGTGGAGAAGGGAGAGAAGAGAAAGAAGAGTGGGAAGAAGAGAGGTGACCGATAGTTTTTCTTTTTTTTTTTTTTTTATCGACCTAGTCCCAAACTAAGCAAAGCTTGTACTATGGGTACTAGACGACGATAAACATACTTGTATAGATAAATACATAGAAAACATCCATGACTCGGGAACAAATGTTCGTGCTCGTCACACAAATAAGTGCCCGTACCGGGATTCGAACCCAGGATCTCTTGCTTCGTAGGCAGCGTCACTACCAACTAGTCTAAAGCGGTAAAGTTAAACTTAAACACAATAGGGATGTAGACTCATGGTTAAATTCATAACGTAGTGTTGCTAAATGGATAGTAAACCGTCAATTATTGTAATAAGGTAAAATTAAAAAACATAATTAAAATCATAAAAAAGATATGGACCTTGAAAGTGTACAAAAAGATGCATTTTTTTTTTATTGTCTAAGAGTAAGTTTAAGGGGACGGAGTGAATTTAACGCGGGGAGCGGTGGGGAGAGGGGGCTAAAATCAAATTTTAGTAGTGTCAATCCCCCCCCTTCCCCCATGTCTGGAAAAAATCGTTTTTGACGAAGCTATGTTTTCAGAGAAAGAGTCTCGAGTGACGAAGCTATGTTTTCAGAGAAAGAGTCTCGAGTGACGAAGAAAAGTAAGCAGCTACAGGTGCAAGCGAGACGGCGCAGGTCCAACCAGGAGTTGGAAGAGCACTTCACCATCACACAGTTCCTTACTGAGGAACAACAGGTATTCATTCACCATCAGTTTTTTTCTTTATCTGACTTCCATTTTTGTCCTACTACGGCCGGCAGTGCCCAAAGGAAGGGATGTGTTTTTTTATACTCGTCGACTTTAATGTTTTAATGAAGACTTTGTATAGCAAACTATAATAACTCACTTTTTTTCTGTGGAGCTCCCAACTGAACTGAAAAAAAAAAACTTTATATATATCTTATATCTAAATATATAAAAGAAGAAACTGAGTGACTGACTGACTGATCTATCAACGCACAGCCCAAACCGCTGGTTCTAGAGATTCAAAATTTGACACGTAGGTTCCTTATAAGGCCTAGGGGTGCACTAAGAAAGGATTTTTCAAAATTCAACCCCTAAGGGGGTGAAATGGGGGTCCAAAGTTTGTATGGGGAAACAAGATTAGTTAGACTATTTCATTCGAAACTTCACAGCAGTATTCCTAACGATAAATGAGTACACACGTTTTTCAGGTTTTAAATTCAACCCCTAAAAGGGGGGAATGTGGTCACAAAGTCTGAAAATCGACATGGGTGTCGTTTCTATGGTTTATCGGATCGCTGATTACGATAGCAACAACGATTTTAAAATCCAACATGTGAAATACCATCTCCCGTGTTGAAGTGCGGGGTTGAAATGTCTAAATATCAATATGGGTATCGTTTTTATGTTTTTTTGGGGCGTTAATTACGAAAATGCCATCGAATTTGAAATTTAATGTTGTGGTTATGAAAATTCTTGAAAGTGTTTGTGCCAAATTGCAATCCAATCGGAACATACGGGTCTTAAAACGATTTTAAAATCCAACGTGGCGGACGTGAAATACCATCTCCCCTGTAATGTTGGGGTGCGATGGGGTTGAAATGTCTAAATATCATTAAAAGTTGCTTAAAAATACCCCGACTATCACCCCCTTAAAGCTTTGCACCTAGCTACCAAACACCCATAAGGATAACCCATTTTTATACTTTTTTTTTGTCCGAAAGCTGACTTGATCGAGATGGTTCTTAGCTACGTGTCCACAAAATCGGTTTAGCCGTTTTTGAGATATTAAATTTTGAAATAAAAATGTCAGCAATTTTTCAAATTTTCTAAGTTGTTAATTGTAACGCCTTTTTTCACATCGTATTACTACGTTCTCGGAATGCAGGACCAAAAAAATCGCTGCAAGCCGCCACAGTCGTTATAAGTCGGGATCGGATATATAAATACCTACACTTTGATGGCGGCGTTGATGTTGAGATGTATGGAGGTGGACTCAATGTTTTTTTTATAAATTAACATACTTATTTACGAGTACTTAAGTGTGGTAATGAACTATTTGAACTTATATTACCATGTATTGATCTGCTAAATGTTTATTAATTTATTAAAATCAATTTCTCAAGAAGCTGATTCCATACTTGCTTAACATTTTCTAGGAATTTGCCAATTTTAGGCATTTATCTATCCGTTTATCCGATCCCTGGTCGTAATCATAAGGCTTGTAATATTAATGTGGAATGTTTCGGTTGCTAAAGTTTTCGCTTGTACAGTCAGCATCAAAAGTAACTACGCAATCGAAGACATCAAACTTATTCCCATTTAATAAAGACTTGACGTCTTCGATTGCGTCTACTTTTGATGCTGACTGTATAACTAACACAGGTGCAAGAGTTCCTTAAGCGGAAGGATAGCGGGGGCTACTCGGAGGGCAAATACAAGTGCGAACTCTGCCTTAAGAGCTTCAAAGAGCAGAAATGGATGGACGCGCATGTTAAGAAACATGAGGTAAGAGGACGTTGTTTGGGTACCGTAAACGAGGGCAACTTTGACCTCGGGAATTACTTTGTCCACTGTTTTTCTATGTGTTTTCACAGGAGTATTCCTAACGATAAATGAGTAAACAGGTGTTTCAGATTTTTTGACAATTCAACCTCTAAAAGGGGGAAATGTGGTGACAAAGTCTGAAAATCAACATGGGTATTGGTTTCTATGGTTTATCGGGTCGCTGATTACGATAACAACAACGATTTTAAAATCCAACATGTGAAATACCATCTCCCGTGTTGGGGTGCGATGGGGTTGAAATGTCCAAATATCAATATGGGTGTCGTTTTTATGTTTTTTTGGGGCGTTAATTACGAAAATGGCATCAATTTTGACATTTAACACTGTGGACATGAAAATTCTTAAAAGTATTTGTGCCAAATTGCAATTCAATTGGAACATACGGGTCAAACTGAGATGCACCTTTTTTGTAGACGGTTAAAATTACTTTTAGTACGCGGGCGAAGCCGCGGGAAAAATACAGTTATAGGGTCACCTGATTTTTTTTTGCGATGTTACGGTTGGGGCAAATTACGAAAATGCCATCGAATTTGAAATTTAATGTTGAGGATATGAAAATTCTTGAAAGTGTTTGTACCAAATTGCAATCCAATCGGAACATACGGGTCGCTAGTTCTTAATAGAGGCGTCTGTCCGCAGCCCTCCGCCGGCTCCCACATATGCTCCATCTGCAAGATCCGCTCTCGCACCCCCAAGCTGTACCGCACGCATCGCGACTGCAACCACACGACGCGCTACGCGTGTCGCCGGTGCCCCTTCCTCACGTACAGCAAGTGAGTCTTAATAGAGGCGTCTGTCCGCAGCCTTCCGCTGGCTCCCACATATGCTCCATCTGCAAGATCCGCTCTCGCACCCCCAAGCTGTACCGCACGCATCGCGACTGCAACCACACGACGCGCTACGCGTGTCGCCGGTGCCCCTTCCTCACGTACAGCAAGTGAGTCTTAATAGAGGCGTCTGTCCGCAGCCTTCCGCTGGCTCCCACATATGCTCCATCTGCAAGATCCGCTCTCGCACCCCCAAGCTGTACCGCACGCATCGCGACTGCAACCACACGACGCGCTACGCGTGTCGCCGGTGCCCCTTCCTCACGTACAGCAAGTGAGTCTTAATAGAGGCGTCTGTCCGCAGCCTTCCGCTGGCTCCCACATATGCTCCATCTGCAAGATCCGCTCTCGCACCCCCAAGCTGTACCGCACGCATCGCGACTGCAACCACACGACGCGCTACGCGTGTCGCCGGTGCCCCTTCCTCACGTACAGCAAGTGAGTCTTAATAGAGGCGTCTGTCCGCAGCCTTCCGCTGGCTCCCACATATGCTCCATCTGCAAGATCCGCTCTCGCACCCCCAAGCTGTACCGCACGCATCGCGACTGCAACCACACGACGCGCTACGCGTGTCGCCGGTGCCCCTTCCTCACGTACAGCAAGTGAGTCTTAATAGAGGCGTCTGTCCGCAGCCTTCCGCTGGCTCCCACATATGCTCCATCTGCAAGATCCGCTCTCGCACCCCCAAGCTGTACCGCACGCATCGCGACTGCAACCACACGACGCGCTACGCGTGTCGCCGGTGCCCCTTCCTCACGTACAGCAAGTGAGTCTTAATAGAGGCGTCTGTCCGCAGCCTTCCGCTGGCTCCCACATATGCTCCATCTGCAAGATCCGCTCTCGCACCCCCAAGCTGTACCGCACGCATCGCGACTGCAACCACACGACGCGCTACGCGTGTCGCCGGTGCCCCTTCCTCACGTACAGCAAGTGAGTCTTAATAGAGGCGTCTGTCCGCAGCCTTCCGCTGGCTCCCACATATGCTCCATCTGCAAGATCCGCTCTCGCACCCCCAAGCTGTACCGCACGCATCGCGACTGCAACCACACGACGCGCTACGCGTGTCGCCGGTGCCCCTTCCTCACGTACAGCAAGTGAGTCTTAATAGAGGCGTCTGTCCGCAGCCTTCCGCTGGCTCCCACATATGCTCCATCTGCAAGATCCGCTCTCGCACCCCCAAGCTGTACCGCACGCATCGCGACTGCAACCACACGACGCGCTACGCGTGTCGCCGGTGCCCCTTCCTCACGTACAGCAAGTGAGTCTTAATAGAGGCGTCTGTCCGCAGCCTTCCGCTGGCTCCCACATATGCTCCATCTGCAAGATCCGCTCTCGCACCCCCAAGCTGTACCGCACGCATCGCGACTGCAACCACACGACGCGCTACGCGTGTCGCCGGTGCCCCTTCCTCACGTACAGCAAGTGAGTCTTAATAGAGGCGTCTGTCCGCAGCCTTCCGCTGGCTCCCACATATGCTCCATCTGCAAGATCCGCTCTCGCACCCCCAAGCTGTACCGCACGCATCGCGACTGCAACCACACGACGCGCTACGCGTGTCGCCGGTGCCCCTTCCTCACGTACAGCAAGTGAGTCTTAATAGAGGCGTCTGTCCGCAGCCTTCCGCTGGCTCCCACATATGCTCCATCTGCAAGATCCGCTCTCGCACCCCCAAGCTGTACCGCACGCATCGCGACTGCAACCACACGACGCGCTACGCGTGTCGCCGGTGCCCCTTCCTCACGTACAGCAAGTGAGTCTTAATAGAGGCGTCTGTCCGCAGCCTTCCGCTGGCTCCCACATATGCTCCATCTGCAAGATCCGCTCTCGCACCCCCAAGCTGTACCGCACGCATCGCGACTGCAACCACACGACGCGCTACGCGTGTCGCCGGTGCCCCTTCCTCACGTACAGCAAGTGAGTCTTAATAGAGGCGTCTGTCCGCAGCCTTCCGCTGGCTCCCACATATGCTCCATCTGCAAGATCCGCTCTCGCACCCCCAAGCTGTACCGCACGCATCGCGACTGCAACCACACGACGCGCTACGCGTGTCGCCGGTGCCCCTTCCTCACGTACAGCAAGTGAGTCTTAATAGAGGCGTCTGTCCGCAGCCCTCCGCCGGCTCCCACATATGCTCCATCTGCAAGATCCGCTCTCGCACCCCCAAGCTGTACCGCACGCATCGCGACTGCAACCACACGACGCGCTACGCGTGTCGCCGGTGCCCCTTCCTCACGTACAGCAAGTGAGTCTTCTGTCTGAGTAGAGGCGTCTGTCCGTGGCAACTCCGGTCCTGCGCCCGCATCCAGCGGACTCCCGCGACCTTGGCCAGGTCATCAGTCCACCTTGTCTGCCCACGCTGCGCCTTCCAATACGTGGTCGTCGTCGAGAACCTTTCCGTAAGCCATCGGTTCTACGTGCAATATCCTACCGACTGCGCCATGTAATGTACTTGATATGGGCAGGGAGATAATTAATAAATAAATAATAAATAAATATTAGGGGACATTCTTACATTCGAACTAGGCCTATAGTAAGCTCAATAAGGCTTGTGTTATAGGTACTAGACGACTATATATTTAATAGATATAAATACTTAAATACATAGAAAACATCCAAGACTCGGAAACATATATTCATGCTCATTGTTAACGCCTAGCATATGTGTGCGTGCCGCCTACGTCACACTCACACACGCATACGACAGATCTGCAGCGCCGAAGATCCCGCTTTACCGACGGAGCGTATTCGCCCTTCCACCGTTCACCGCGACAAGTCGCGTGCATCTTTTTTAATCAGTTTTATACATATATACTTTTATATTTGGTTATTAAACCATCATTTTTTTGGAAATAGTTGCACATCATTTCACACCCGTTAGATTCCACGCATAGCGCAAGTACCGGCGTTTACATTTGATCCTACGAACCGTATATGAAGAGTTTGAACCAGCGACGAGAACAAAGAACAAAGGAATTACTTCGCTGACGTGTTTCAACGTGGTGCAAAAGGGCGAATCAACCGAACAACGACTACTTACAATTTCAATCTACAGTTTAACATCCGAAGATATCCATACAAGAAGATTGGAAGCTGCAGGAGACAAAGAGAACCACACCTACTTACATCGGAACTCATCTTAAGTCGGGTCCTGAGGGTAGCGTTACTGTGAGTTCGTTCCAATTTGTCTCATTGTCCCGTAAATCTTAAAAAAAAAAAACACAATCCTTTGTTTGTGATCTTACATACCTAAGTCACTTAATTACGTCACTAATCCTTATTTAGTGATATTTCTCTTAATAACGCTCACGAATTCTCTTATTTCGTGTTGCCGTTCAACGTATTGCACGTTATTCACAAATCCTTAATTTTGTGATCCATTCTATACTTATTATTTCGCTTAATAACGCAAACGGATCCTTTATTTCGTATTGTAGTTAAACGTATTGCACGTTATTCGCAAAAATACCTATTTGCGATCCATTTCATACTTACCTATAAACGTTAACGATCCAGTACCTATTCAGTTAACAAGTTACTTACTTATTACTATTGCATTTCGCAATCATAATTGTTTACATCCCGCTCTTAAAAGGATTCCCATTGTTATCACTTATTTCTTAGATAACGTACCTACTTAATTGCTTACGCTAAAAAAGTTTAACTTATATCTTTCTTATCCCTAAATAAATTGCATTTCAGAGTGTTTCTAGATATTCCAGATTTCGTCGTTGTGAGTGAGAACTGTAAAATAACGTGCTTAATTATTGTTATTTTCGCATGTTCTAGTGCATTCGATCGCTCGCCGCTTGGTTCGCGCTGGCTCGACCGGGCTCGCCGCGCGACCGCTGCCTGCGCACGGCATAGCTTATCGCACTTTTTACGCACACCCTCACTTTGCTGCTTTTATGCTGATTTAAGTAATCGTTTCGATTCTTTTATTTATTACTTTTTTGCCCTATAATTATTGTTTGTGATCATTTCTAGAAACTCATTTCATCGCATTGGTTCGTAACATACCTACATAGGTATAACATTTTTACTTATTTTGACTTAATAAAGCAGGCTATTTATTTTAAACTTAAACTTGTTTTTGAACATTAAAAGTAACTTAACGCTTAAAGTATAACATTTCTACAGATTTTTCACCATGGTTGACCAAGCTTTAATTAGAAAGCGTGGATCATTTAAAGCTAAGCTTACGCAATTTGAAAATCATTTAATAACTGCTGAGAGTTGTGAACGCTTAAGTAGTTTACAACTAAACGAATTAAATGTTCGCTTGTCAAAAATCGAAGAAATCTATGCCGATTTTGATGCCATTCAGTGTGAAATAGAAAATACACTGGTAATTCCAGATGAGCAGTACCAGGAACGCGAGGCGTTCGAGAGCAAGTACTTCGGGCTGATCGCGCGCGCTCGCGAGCTGCTGGCCGCGGCGCCGGCGCCGGGCCGCCCTGCGGGCAGCGACCGCTCGGAGACAGGTTCTAGTGGTACCGTGCTTGGAGGTGGGACAAAACTTTCTTTACCTACTATTCAAATGCCAAGTTTCGCAGGTCATTATCATGACTGGCTGGAGTTTCGCGACACATTTAGTAGTCTCATACATACAGACAATTCGATACCAAAAATAAATAAATTCCATTATTTGCGTGCCGCTTTAAAGGACAGTGCCGCCGTAATTATTCAGTCCTTAGCTTTTTCGAGCGATAATTACGACGTAGCCTGGGAACTACTTTGCGATCGTTATAACAACAAAAGGTCATTAGTAAACAATCACATTCTGGAAATATTTAACTTAGAAAACATATCAAAGGAATCATCTAGATCACTGCGTAATTTAATCGACACAGTTAATAGAAATCTTAGAGCACTTAAAACACTTAACCTCCCCACTGAGCATTGGGATATACTAATTATACAAATTATTTCAAACAAGCTTGACACAATCACGAGCCACAAGTGGGAGTCTTATCGTAACAAACTAAAAGAGTTACCCACACTTAAAATGTTTAATGATTTTCTTAAGGATCGTGCTGATTTGTTAGAATCGACGGAGACTGCTCATAAAAAACGTAGGTCTAGTGACACCACGCACGTTCGACATAAATCGTTTTCAGCCAACACATATTCGCCGCCGACTCACAAGTATGTGTGTCCATATTGCAAACGTGATCATGCACTTTATCTTTGTCAAAAGTTTAGATCATTACACTTAGAAGCTCGACTTGACAAAGCTAAAGCGCTAAAATTGTGCTTAAACTGTTTGCGACATGGTCATAACGAAAGGTCGTGCAGGCTCAGCCCATGTCGTTCGTGTGGCTTACTACGTAATAGCTTGCTGCATGAACATAGTACTCCTACAGCTGCAATTTCTGCACCCCCATCAGGTGACGTCATGCTGCACTCGCTGCCGCAGCCTGACATAGAGGGACAATCTCTTAGTCCTTCTCAAAACATTTCTATGTCAGCTACCCATGATAATTGTGTCTTACTGTCCACTGCTTTAATTCAGGTGACAGACCACAGTGGTCAGAAACATACAGTACGTGCATTGCTCGACTCTGGCTCGACTTCAAGTTTTCTGACGCAAAGCTTAAGCGATAAACTTAACTTACCTACTTCCTCAGCTTCGACCATAGTCGAAGGTCTAAACAATCAATCCTCGCGCTTATCAAAGCGTTCTAATGTCTGCATATCGTCCCTTCTTAATGATTATAGCGAGAACGTTGCTTGCTACATCGTTCCGCGTATCACTCAACTGCTGCCAACCTCTCGTGTTGACCTCACTACCCTAGATATACCGTCACACATTACATTGGCGGATCCTACATTTCATATTCCGGCTCCAGTCGAAATGTTACTTGGAGCTGACATATTTTGGACGATACTCGGCTCTCAAAATATTTCATTAGGGAAAAATAAACCTACATTAAGCAAAACTAAACTGGGTTTCTTAATTTCAGGCCCAGTAAAAATACAAAACTCATCGCAACCTAATACAGTCCATTGCAATCATCTCAACTTAAAAAACTATGACGAAGAATTAAATAATCAACTAACACAATTCTTTGAATTAGAATCAGTCTCATCGCGTAAACAGATTTCCAAAGAGGAACAAGATTGTGAACAGAGTTTCATAGAAAATACCACTCGACTTCCAAATGGACGTTTCGAAGTGATGATTCCATTAAAAGAATCACCCGATAAACTGGGCGATTCTCATGCACAAGCTCTGTCCAGATTCATTTCTTTGGAGCGTAGATTCAAACGTGACCCTCATTTTAAGGAGCAATATTGTAAATTCATTAAAGAATACATTTCATTAAATCATATGTCATTAAATGAAAATCCTGAAAATGATGCTCACGCATTCATTTTGCCACATCACGGCATTTTACGCGATTCTTTATCTACCCGCTTAAGGGTAGTTTTTGATGGGTCTGCAGTCACGACATCTGGTGTCTCATTCAATCAAATTCAAATGGTGGGACCCACGGTCCAAGACGACCTTGTTAGCATTTTAATAAGAATGCGCCAGCACAAGTTTCTCGTGACGGCAGACGCTGAGAAAATGTATCGAATGGTCAATGTTAAGCCGTCGCAGCAAGCCCTTCAGCAAATTTTATGGCGATTTGAACCTTATGAGCAATTGCGACAGTACAAACTACAGACTGTGACGTATGGCACTGCGTGTGCTTCTTTCCTCGCGACAAGATGTCTCACGCAGCTCGGTATTGAGTGCCCCGACAAGAGTGTCTCGGAAGTCATCCTACGTGACTTTTACGTTGACGATTTAATTACGGGTGCCGCTACGGAAGCAGAGCTCATAGGTACTTGCAACGGCGTAATAAATCAACTAAAGAGTGGTCAGTTTAATTTACGCAAATTTCATTCAAACAGTCCTCGCATTATTAGCAAAATTGTCGGAGAAAATAGTAACGATGAATTACTTAATTTATGCAACAATGAATACTCAAAAACATTGGGACTACTCTGGTCCTCCAAAGAGGACAACTTATTATTTTCAGTCAATATTGACGAAAATAATCACATTACCAAACGTACCATCTTATCAATGATGTCTCAAATTTTCGACCCATTAGGTTTGATAAATCCTTGCATACTTTTAGCAAAAATAATCTTACAGAAACTTTGGTCCTCACGAGTTATGTGGGACGAGTCTGTTCCTTCCGATATTGAAGTTTTATGGTCCAAATTCATATCGTCATTGCGTTACATAAACAATATACGAATCCCTAGATATATCTTAATCGATTGCCCGCTATCAATCGAACTCCATTCATATAGTGACGCATCTACACAAGCTTATGCCGCCTGCGTATACATAAGATGTGTTAATAATAATAATGTATCTGTTCATCTCGTGACAGCAAAGAGTAAAGTCGCACCCCTAAAACCGGTTATGACGGTTCCGAAATTGGAGCTTTGCGGAGCTCACCTTGCTGTACGACTGACAAATAAAGTCAAGTCATCACTTAGATTACAAATAGCTAATTGTACTTATTGGTGCGACTCCACAATTGTCCTAGGGTGGATACATTCACCCAAAGCGCATTTACTTAAACCATTCGTGTTTAACAGAATTAGTGAAATATGCGAAATGTCAGAGTCACGCAGATGGCGCTACGTCCCTACAAAGTGCAACCCAGCTGATATTGGGTCTCGAGGAGCTGACGCTAAGCACTTGGAAACTAGTACTTTATGGTGGTCAGGACCGCCATTTCTTCTCCAAGACGAACAATGTTGGCCCAAACAGCCGTCACAATTACTAGACACTGACCTGCCAGAATTCAAGGTCAACTGCAATTTGAATGCTAACTGTACAGATTATGTATCTTATCATTCCAAATTCATAAAGGGTTTTTCCTGTTTTGGTAAATTACAACGCGTAATTGTATATGTACATCGGTTTATTCACAACTGCCTTAATCCTCAGAACAAACGTAACGGCTTCATCAAACTTTATGAATTGCATTCATCGTTAAATTCATTATGCAGATTTGCTCAAATTGAAGATTTTAAAGTAGAATATGATTCATTAAAAAACAACAAACAATTGTCAATTAACAGTAAGTTAATCAAATTAAATCCATTTTACAACACAAATGACAAATTGTTACGAGTAGGTGGTAGACTCATTAACTCATTTTATGACTATGACACTAAACATCCCATTCTACTCGACTCAAGGCACCACATTGCCACATTGATATCTAGACACTATCATGTAATACTATTGCATGCACCTCCTCAATTATTACTTACTACATTACGTCACAAGTTCTGGTTCATTAGTGGTCGAAACCTCACCAGAAAGATTGTCCAAAATTGCATTAAATGCTGTCGTTATTCAGGAAAAAGTATACAACCTATCATGGGCAATCTTCCATCTTCTCGTTTACATGCAGATTATCCTTATACCAACACGGCGTGCGATTATGCCGGACCAGTCATGATACTGAACCGAAAGGGCAGAGGTAGCACATTGATTAAATCATATCTGTGCATTTTCGTTTGTCTAGCCACGAAAGCGGTTCACATAGAACTTGTCACCGACTTAAGTAGTGCAACTTTCTTAGCTGCATTAGATCGGTTCATTGCCCGCAGAGGAAAACCTCGAAATATTTTCTCTGATAATGGAACTTGTTTTGTAGGTGCCTGTAATGAGTTGTCTAGATTTTTGAAAACAAATTCTGATTACATCAGCTCTAAAGCATCTGATCTATCAATTGATTTTAAATTTTCACCAGCATACAGCCCCCATTTTAACGGCTTAGCAGAGGGTTCCGTAAAATCTGTGAAATACCACTTAAAGAGAGTTTTAGGCTTAGCTAACTTAACTTATGAAGAATTAAATACAGTTCTCACTCAGATCGAGGCAATACTGAATTCTAGGCCTCTCACTCCGTTATCATCCGATCCATCTGACCTCACCGCTCTTAGCCCCTCACATTTTCTTATTGGACGAACGCTAACGGTTTTGCCTTCTCCTCAGGACTCAGACCCTGCGGCGATACCTACTCTCTCACGATATATGAGAATCCAGCAATTGAAAGCCCATTTCTGGACTCGTTATTATAAAGAGTATATTACAGAGCTCCAGAAGCGACAGAAATGGCGCAAGCAAGGAGAGCAACTGCATCTCGGAGAAATGGTGCTGGTGAAAGATGACCGGCTGCCTCCCAATCGCTGGCTGCTGGGGCGCGTGACGTGCCTGTATCCTGGCTCCGACGGTGTCTCTCGCGTCGCTGACGTGCTCACCACTTCGGGGACTCTTCGACGAGCCTTCAACAGACTGTGCCCGCTACCAGTCATAGACGACAACTCCGTTCCTGGGGCGGCAGCATGTTAACGCCTAGCATATGTGTGCGTGCCGCCTACGTCACACTCACACACGCATACGACAGATCTGCAGCGCCGAAGATCCCGCTTTACCGACGGAGCGTATTCGCCCTTCCACCGTTCACCGCGACAAGTCGCGTGCATCTTTTTTAATCAGTTTTATACATATATACTTTTATATTTGGTTATTAAACCATCATTTTTTTGGAAATAGTTGCACATCATTTCACACCCGTTAGATTCCACGCATAGCGCAAGTACCGGCGTTTACACTCATCACACAAATATTTGCCCTTACCGGGATTCGAACCCAGGTCCTTCAGCTTCGTAGGCAGCGTCACTACCCACTAGGTCGTCAAAAATAATTAACACCAGCAATGCATTCCACATGACCAAACTACCCACAGCCACGAAGTTTAGCGAAGCGGCACTGCTACTAATATGTATTCATGTGTGTGTGCAGAGCACAGGCGTTGAAGCACCACGGCTGGCATGAGGGCGTCGAGCATGCTTGCCAGCACTGCGGGGCCACCTTCCGGTGAGAACTACCTTCAGCTTGGTTCACATTATTCCAGTATAATAATACAGCGGGCCAATCTGGATCATATCGTTTACATTTTTTTTTTTTTTGGAAAACCAACAGCTTCAATAAATTAACATAAGATTTGGACATGTGATACAAGAAAATCAATTACAGGTTCTCACCAGTAATAACATAATAGGTAATATTTAAAAAAGCAACTGGTGGCTAGCACTATACACTGCATCTGTGATCTTAGTGAAGTAGTGGTAATAAAACAAAATTAATAAAAAAAAACCGGACAAGTGCGAGTTCAACTCGCGTGGTGAGGGTTCCGTATGTAATCTAAATTTCATAAGTGTTTTTGAATACTCAAACTTCTTATAGGTTTTCCTGTAATCTTTAGGCAAGGAACTATTTTCCAAAAAAAAATTCAGAATTTTAATCATCATCGGAGATAAGGGGGGGAATGGTCAATTTTCGTCTTTTTTCGTAAATTACTTCAAATCTGTTTTTGCTAAAATTATTAAAAAAAAATATCTGACATGCTTACAACAACCCCTTTCATTTGATATGTCACACAATACAGTTTGCGAAACTTTTTTTTTTAATTGTCCAGTTTACCCCCCATAAGTGGCCCCCTTGTTCAGAATTCACTAATTTACTTTACGCGTTCATCTTTGGGTCACCAATTTACATATGTGTACCAAATTTCAACTCAATCGGTCCAGTAGTTTCGGAGCAAATCGGCTGTGACAGACGGACAGACAGACAACCGAGTGATCCTTTAAGGGTTCTGTTTTTTCCTTTTGAGGTATCGGAACCGTAAAAATACAAATTAAAATATTGAAATACAATGCAGTCGGTATAAGGCACGCTTACTTAAAGAAAAACTCTGTCAGGCTACGGCTCATAGTTTGGATGTTACTATTAAAGATGTCAATATCCAACTCCTTCGTCGTATTAAGAAACTATTTTGTCTATAATTACGCGAAGCAAAGGGAATTGAAAGGGGACTAAAGTACCTTTTGGATCTGGATGGGGTAGTTAAAGAAAGTTCAGCCAACAATTCTGGACAATCGACATTATTCCAGAATTCCAGTCCAGTGATCGAAACCAGCGCTGGAATGCAATTAAATCAGAGGCGGATTATCCATGCATACAGGCAAACTATTACTGTAACGCGCGGGGTTCCCTTTGGAGTCAAATACCGTATTGGCTTGTAGGAGTGATCCTCAGTGTGATTTTAACAGGCTTTTATTTAACTTGTTGTACAGTTTTATCTCTTTCTCCGATACCCAAAGGTTGTCTGGAAGAGATCGCTCTTCAGCGATGAGACCGCCTGTTGTCTACCTCTACCTACATGTTATTGTATTGTTTCTCTCTGTAACTGCTTTGTTTGTGTGAGGTGTGCAATAAAGGGTATTTGTATTGTATTGTATTGTAACTTGACCTGTTCGTTTGTGTGTTAGTGTGGGACAAATCTTGGAACTGAATTTTGAACCAGTTAACCTCAACCGATTGAGCTGAAATTCTGGATATTAGTATAGTTTAGATGACAATTCAATATTATGGTACCATCGAGCTGATCTAATGATGGAGACAGGAGGTGGCCATGGGAATTCAGGACTTAACAGACGTAACCACGTTGAGTTTGGGCTCGTTAGAATCGTCTTAATGAGTAGTTGATGATGGTATACAGAAAAGTTCAGTCGGCAATAAAAGCTTGTACCAAAAATGAATTTTTCGACAGATTCTTATTAATCCCTTTTTCAGCAAACACACCACGTACATGGGTCACTTACGTCGCGCGCACCCGTCCGCGCACATCTGTGGTTACTGCGCGCGCTCTTTCGTCAGCGCGTACGGCCTCAACCTGCACGTTAAGGCTGTCCATAAGGTAAGCTTTGTCATCATAATATTATCAATAGGGTTGAAGCTCTTTTATTTGTGTCGTTGTCATTGCTTTTATTTTTACCAAGAGGTAGGTAAAAACTGAAGTAAAGGCTTTTGACCTGGTCGAATAGACATTACATATTTAAAATTTGTAACACGGACAGCAAAAATGCCTATGGGTAGACTGCAAAAAAAGTAGAGGCTTGTGACCTGTTCGAATGGACATTACATATTTAGAATTTGTAACACAGACAACAAAAATGCCTATGGGTGGATTGAAAAATAGCAAAGTGTGACGTCAAATTTTTGAGTCAATCAGTATGAAGCGTTACGGCTGCCACCAGCGAGGTCCGTCTTTAACTCGATCTTTTGGGTATTTATGTTATTTCATTGTAGTTGCCCCGTACAAACATTTGTTCCTCTCCAAAAACTGGTTCGAATGGCATCGTAAAAAATCGTAGATCACAAGCCTATACTAACCCAATCTATTTTCTTACACTTTTAACCTTTTCAACGCTCTGTCAAAAAGTTGTCAACCACACGCCAAATCAACAAGACATTTAGTGCAGACTTAAACCTTATGTCAATGCAAGAAGGTTGCTATCGCACTGGGCTCCTTGACGCATATATCAGTCGTTGGCGTTGAACCTGCGGAGCGGATATATGCGTCGTTGGCATCGAAAAGATTAATAGGGTACTGCGTCGGAAACGGAACTAGAAGAAGTGGATTTGTAGAACATAGGCCTTCTAT
This sequence comes from Epinotia nisella, assembly GCA_932294315.1. Classification (NCBI taxonomy): domain Eukaryota; kingdom Metazoa; phylum Arthropoda; class Insecta; order Lepidoptera; family Tortricidae; genus Epinotia; species Epinotia nisella. The sequence goes on along the minus strand of OW028698.1, from coordinate 7,380,898 downwards.
AAAAAAAATTGGTCAATATGTTCTAGTCAACATTCAATATTTTTTGATGGCCTACCTATTTTTAGTCACAATGCGATACCAATAATGCCTTTTCTCCAAAATGGCCCGCAAAGTGTACATTAGTCGCTACATATTATTATATTTGACGACCGAATAGCCTAGTGGTTAGAGAACCTGACTATGAAGCTTGAGGTCCCGGGTTCGATCCCCAGTCGGGGCAGATATTTGTATGATGAATACGAATGTTTGTTCTCGAGTCTTGGATGTTTAATATCTATTTAAGTATGTATTTATCTATATAAGTATGTTTATCCGTTGTCTAGTACCCATAGTACAGGCTTTGCCTAGTTTGGGACTAGATCAATTAGTGTGAATTGTCCCACGATATTTATTTATTTATTTATTTATTTATATTGGAAGGTAAAGTGTATAGTTTCAGGTCAGATCAAAATTAAAAACATTGCAGGCCGCCTGGAATGTTACATATAAATTCCTTTATTTGTCGAGTACCAAACTTTTTAAAAACTTGAAACTGCAAGTCGTATTCAGCCAATTCAACTCGTATTTTTCTGTTGCAAACGCTACGTTTTTCTATGTGTCTCAAATAGTTTGCGTTTTTCGGTGGAAAAATACACTTGCGATTCAGTTTAAAAATAAAAACAACGGGAAATCATGTTTTTTATAAACCCATTTTTGAGAAAAGCACTATATTAGCCTTAGCCGGAATGGCAATTGCAGGCTTCGTATCTCGCAAGCTCGTCCGTTTAAACAAATACTCAGCCTGCAATTGCCTCCTTCCCGGCCACGGCATTAATGTACTATTAACGTTTTTTATGCCACTATTTTTGTTATCTAAATTCCAGGGTTGTATATTCTAAATTTTATTTTCTTTCTCCATCATTCCCAGATTGATCCAACTGCTGGACAATCCAGCGCTCTTCCTTGATTCTCCTTCCATCCAGACGCCTTTCCGATGCTAATCCGTCCATTGAAGCTACTAACCAACATACTTTCTTATTATAAGTAAAATCTTTGCCATATTATAAGTATTAGAATAGTCGTTATAATTTTTTGCCGTTCTCAAATTATAACACTCGGTCAAGGTTTCTAGCGGCGTGGCAACGGCAGCGATGTGCCATGTGTGAGAGAGAGAGATCGGAGCGCGGCATCTCGCTCTCACGTATGGCGCAGCGCTGCTGCCGCAGCAAGAATAAGATCATGAGTATGATATCATTCTTAAACGTCTATTAAACCAATTTTAGTTAAAATTCGTGTGTCTTTATCATTTATGTTTGAGAGAAAGAAACAAAACACATGTTAGGTAACAGACTTTTGTAAACTTTTTTAAAAAGGAGGTTAAAGTATCTAATTGTTTTTATTTTTAGTAGTATGCAAAAAAAAAATTGTGATTATTTAGTTTTTAATGATTACAATTATTATAATATATAATAGCATTTAATCTGTTTAGGTATTTACAGTTGCAAGTCAATCTTACGATTACAAATTAGATAAGGCTCTCTGTGTTTTATATGACATAGCTAAAGATATACAGCGGGCGTAGCATGGTTGCTATTTTATCGTGGTGATAGCGTTGAAAATTTCGGAAAAAATCAAATGATTTTTTCGGGAATTTATGAAATTTTCGCTTTTTTTTTCGGATTTTTAACGAAAAAAACCAATAGTAATGACACAACTGTGACAACTGAACTAAACTGACACCGGTGCCAATGGCAAAGTAAGTCTATAATCATTCACCTTTCCACCAGTTTTAAGAAAAATAACCGATTGATACCTGTTTAAATCGTTTTTTTTCGGAAAAATTGAAGCGGAAAATTTCAAAATCCGACAAAAAACGAGCGGGATTTTTTCCGGAAATTTTCAACGCGAGTTGTGGATAAGACATCCGTCACTCGCGTACTTGTCAGAACGTGACGGAAGTCTTATCAACCGATATAAGTGATAAAATAAATAATATTCATTTATTTCCAGACAACATGGGTCCATAATCCACATAAAAATAAAAATAAAATCAAGTTAAATTAAAATACATATCAAAAAAAAAGAAATAAATTACATAATGGTGTTAGTAAACATTATTTTACATCTAGTGTTAGTACTTGAACCTTATGATACGGCGTGGAGCGCAGTGCAGTGGTTTATGTAAGCCCCATCCCACCTGCCTGCAAACATTGCTAGGATGCTGTTGGTACTGGCCCTCACCCTCCCCAGTAGCGAGGCGGCTCGCGCGCGCATGATGGCCGAGAAGCTATCGACGCGCGCCTCCGCGAACATTGTTGACGCGCTGCAGTAGCGAGGCAGCCCCATCAGCACCCTAAATGCATTGTTGTACTGCACTCGTAAGGCGCTGTACTGCTTTTGCGTATAGTCCGCCCACAATGCTACGCCCGCTGTATGTCTGTAGCTATTTCATATCAAACACAGAGACGGTATATCCTCATCTAATATATAATCGTACGATTGACTCAACTGTAAATACCTAACCGGAGTAAATGGTATTGTATCAATTGACTAAGCGTTAGAAAAAGTATTATGTTCTTTGTTATCTACTGCCACGATTGTGTGCCCACTAGCACCACTGGTAAATAATTGTGAATACTTAAATTTAACGATAGATATTTTAAAAAGGAGGCCACTACATACTGTATTTTGTATTTAAGTACCTTCTGAATACATTAAACTAGTTTTTCTTTTGAGTTCATAGATCGACGTATCCAGCAACATAAAAAACTAGTTTGATGTATTCACAAGGTACTTAAATACAAAATAGTGTGTAGTGGACTCCTTTTTTAAATATCTATCGTTAAACTTAAATAATCACAATTATTTACCAGTGGCGCTAGTGAGCATTGTAACGGCCTCTTAAGATGATTGTTGTAAAGAGTGTTGTGTTAAATTTATTAGCGATTTTATTTTTTTATATTTGTTCCTTTCTGACAAGAGTTGTTTTTTTTTTTATTTGTAATAGACACTAGACTATATTTTTTGTTGAATAACTATTATTTGTTTGCTGGTTTTTAATAGTAATGGATCCGTGCTTATGCATGTTTTTGATTCATCGGTGATCAATATTAGTTGTTCCTATTATGATTATATGTATATGTATAAAAATGTCATTTTGTCGCTGACTTGAGCTGTCAAATCCATATTGCAGTAAACATTTTCTAATCGTTTTTGAGATAAAAATATGGTCCTGGTAAGATGTGTTGTTGTGAATTGTAATAACACAAGATTTCATTAATATTTTTCACAATATTTACTTACTTCTTGTTTGACAGCGGTGACAATATTGTCCATAATGGCCGCCTGTCATGTGGCGCTGTCGTCGCGCTCGGTCCCAATAACCGGTCAAATGGACACAGTTAATTATCAGCATCAATATCCGCTTTTTTTGCTTTTGTCTGTTTAATATGACAATCATCATTATTTTCGTGTTTCTTATTTTAAATATCAATTTCAATTATTCTTCCTGTTTGCATGTTGATTATTTTTAAATAAAACAGTTAATTTTAGTATTTTTTATTTTATTTCGTTCTTACGCGTACCTGTTCTGTACTTACCATAATATAAAATTGTCATCCAAACTATACCTTTCTGTCTTACAATTAAAGTTTGCTTCAAAATTGAGTTGCAAATTTTGACGGACATCTTACATACTTATAGTCCAGGCAATGAACTGACAACTTGTATGGAAAAATGACATATTTGGAAATAATTTATAATAGCTAATTTTTTAAATGTAACGGATATATTATCAATTAAATAGTTACCTAGAGGCAAAATCCAACAAAAAATTAGACATCAAAAAAATCAATATTTAATTAGCTCCTAAAAAGTCCGGATAAATATTAATATTTTTTTATCTTTATTTAGGTTCATTTACATTTGCTTTAAAATATTCAATATAAATAAAACTAGTTGCTAATGGTATCTACTTTATATTAATGTATTAAGTAATATTTATTAAAAGTGAATACAAGATTATAATTAACATTAACTAAGATAAATTAAATCTATATAAATAAAATAAAAAAATACTTCCGGGTGGAAAGTTTGTTGGATTCTTGAATAAAGCATCTTAGAATAATGTTTTAGAATGAAATAAACAAAAAAAACGCTATTATAAATTAATGTTTTTCGAAACCGTATTTTGCCTGGAGTATTACATACACACGAACAGGTCAAGTTAATATAAAGCTTGTAAAAATAAATAGAACAATTCAGATGTCAAAGTACAATTTTAAACTACACATTTTACACATTGCAATACAAAAATATACAAATCGACGACGTTAAAAGGCAATTGCTCTTAGTGGTATTGAGAATCAAATTTCACTTGCTCTGCCTACCCCTTTTGGGAATAAAGGCGTTTATGTATTGTATTTTACAGGATATAAACAAGTTGGAGAACGACAGCACGCGATGCGAGGAGTGCGACGTGACGTTTGTGTCACGGCAGATGTATATACGGCACGTGCTCATCACGGACAAACACAAGGACTTGTCCAAAGACTTGTGAGTTATAATAATAATAATAAAATCATTTATTTCGGAAGTAGGTATTACCATAATTGGTTAGTAACGATGTTTTTAAAAACTATGTTAGTAGGTATTATTTATTTGGCGAAATATTTGGGAATACACTTGGACAGAAGATTAACTTGGCAAAAACATATCTGGACTAAAAGAAAGCAGTTAGATGGAAAACTTCGAAACCTCAGATGGCTAATTGGTCACCAATCACAACTAAATAACAACAACAAGCTGCTGATATACAAATCGATACTCAAACCTGTCTGGACTTACTGCATTGAGCTGTGGGGAACCGCTAGTAATAGCAACATCGACATCCTATAAAGATTCCAAAGCAAAACACTAAGGACAATGTTCGGTATCCCCCAGTGCATCAGCAACAAATACATGTACCTAGACATCGGCATAAAAACTGTCCGACAAGAAATAGCCAAAAGCAGTCTAAAATATCAGAAGAAGCTAACGACCCACGTTAATAAACTTGCCCAGACGCTGAGCGGAACAGGAGGACTCCAATACACCCGACTAAAGAGACATGACATCCCTAATCTCACCAAAAGATTTTCACAATGAGACATAAAGAGAGTATATTGGAAAGAAATGTTTCAATAGTTTATGACTCGACGATAACATTTTAACAGATATTTATCAGTAAAGAAAGTGGCTTATTGTTCTTAGAACAGATTGCCATGTAGCAGAAACATCAAAAAAAAAAAAAAAAAAGTAGGTATTATTTTACAAAATGATCAGGTGGATGGTCCATGCAACCTGTCCCAGTGGAACAGGAAGGGACCATCCAGGCGCGCCGCCGCCGTCAGCAGGAGGCTGTTCGGGGCCGCGCGGGCGCCGCAGCAGGGGCGCGACCCGCTTATGATGGCGTGAAACCTCGTGAAACTTCGCTCATTGATTAGGGGCCGCACGGTCCGGCGTCCTAGGCACACACTCACGGACCCGGACGACGAAATCACAGCGTCCATCGAAAGATGGAACGCTGCGCTTTCGGCGTCCAACTCATCGCGTACACTACGGCGCCCCCGCCGGCGGGGACGTCCACCGCGTGACCGCGACAACACAGACACATACGAGTATAGTCCCTACTCAACCCGGTACCGCCGCATACCGGGCTCAGTCGATCCGACGCAACCCGACCCGGGTCGGGCCTAGCTGAGTTTCTTGCTGGACTCTTCTCAGCTAGGGTAGGTTTAGCGAACCAGCAAATCCCAGTAGTTCATCACCACTCACACATCAGATTCGGTTGAAACCGTTCAACCAATCTCACTGGAGCGCAAACTCTTAGAGTATTCCAGTGTTATATCCCCCGCGTGGTCGTGCCGGAGAGTTCCCCCTGGATTTTCCCCAGGATACTCTCCAACCATGCAGTTCGACAGCTATATTGGGTCCGTCCTATTATAGCAACAGTCAGGTTCGATAAAAAAAAAAAAGTGAAACTTCGCAAAACATCCCTGACGCGCTGCAGTGGCGCGGCAGCCCCAGCAACATCCTAAACCCATTATTATATTGGACGCCCGGTTATATTATGCCCTGTATCCGTTTATCAATGGCTCATGATGGGTCTTCAATAGCCAATAGCCGTGTCTACACCGGACGCATGCCTCGGCCGAGCGCGCCTCGCCCGAGCGTGCGCGCTCAGTGTAGACATGCCTCGGGCGAGCCACACCTCGCCCGAGCCGGGCGTTGTCGGCTTTTTGGCCGAGATTAAAGGGGCGCGCCGCGGCCTATGTGGACGGTTGTCTTGTTCGGCCGCACGCCTCGCTCAGCATTGTCGGCTTTTTGGCCAAGATCAAAGGACCGGATATACGAAAGCATTTTTGCCCTATAAATATCGAACTCGCTCACAAAATTTAACGGGGAACTTTGTGAGCGAGGTCACTATAGAGTGAACAGCTGCACAGCCGGACATACAAAGGCATTTTCGCCCAAGCTGAAACCGAGAAAACCAAACGTCGAACTCGCTCACAAAATTTCAAGAGAAATGATTGACATGCGACCGATAGAGGGAACAGCCGGACAGCCGGACATACGAAAACATTTTTGCCCTATAAATATCGAACTCGCTCACAAAATTACACGAGAATCGGTTGAGAGATGCGACTTATAGAGGAAACAGTCGGACATACGCATTTTTGTGCTATAAATATCGAACTCGCCCGCAAAATTTCACGAGAATCGCTTGAGAGATGCGACCTAGAGGGAACAGACGGACAGCCGGACATACGAAAGCATTTTTCATGGCGATGCCGAGCTCAACTAAATTGCCTTGAGGTAAATTCGGCCGAGCCAATTTGGATCGGACTTGCCGCGCGCGTTTGCCTTGGACAGGTTAAAATTCGACCGAGCCGGCCGCAGGCATGCGGCCCTTGGACTCCTATGTACAACCGAGAAAACGGATACAGTCGTGGAATGAAAAGGGTGACCCCACCTCTGTTTTTGCTTGCTCAGTATAAGTTATCAGTATCTGCTTTATCGACCGAGTATGGCACATTCCGTCATAATGAATGTCATTTCTCATATTAACAAGAATGCGAGAAATAGCAACGATGACATTGACAGGTATTGTTATTCACTTATTCACATTTATAGTTTTTTTATCATTATAAGCGAAGAGGATGTAATCATTAGATTTAACAAACTTGACACAACGTAATCAGATCAAACTAATAACAAGTTTCTGTCAAAAATGTCATTTTTGGTACAAGCTTTTATTGCCGACTGTACTTTTCTGTATACCGTCGTCAACTACTCATTGAGACGATTCTAACGAGCCCAAACTCGATGAGGTTGTGTCGTTTCATTGCGAAGTTCCTATGGCTCAATCGGAAACCGGGAAGTGGATCAAATTTAACTTGCAAGATTTGATTACAGACAACGGTCAGGTGAAAGTAAATAAAAGCTTGTAAAAAAAAGGTTTAGCTCAACTATTCATAGTCATGGAACATTCGTCTCGGTAAATTTGAACTTTGTTGTCAAACAGTTAAACAAAATTATCAATACAACACTCGTCTGTTACACAGTTAAGGTAACATGTGCTTGCAACGCGTAAATGAATTTATTTGAAAACTGGTCAACCTTTTCGTTCCGCGACTATTTTTTTCACGTATCCTATCTCTTCAAAGACTCCTGACTTCTCTTCTGCAGATTGGGTTGCCGAAAGTGCGGGGAGCAGTTTGAAACTAAGGAGGAGATGGAAAAACACACTCATTACAAGGAGAGGAAGTACGTGAGGAAAGATGCGCCCAGACGGACCATTAAGTGTGACGAGGTCAGTCGGGAACACGTCTACATATATATTAATATAGATTTTTCTCCAAAATGGCCCGCAAAGTGTACCTACATTAGTCGCTACATATTGGAAGGTAAAGTGTATTGGCAGAGTGCAAAGCGGGTGGAGGGGGTAGCCTAAACGATCACAGCGCTCGCTACGGCTAAAATTGTCATTTTTGTCGCTGACTTGAGCTGTCAAATCCATATTGCAGTAAACATTTTCTAATCGTTTTTTAGATAAAAATATGGTCCTGGTAAGATGTGTTGTTGTGAATTGTAATAACACAAGATTTCATTAATATTTTTCACAATATTTACTTACTTCTTGTTTGACAGCGGTGACAATATTGTCCATAATGGCCGCCTGTCACGTAGCGCTGTCGTCGCGCTCGGTCCCAATAGTTTCAGGTCAGATCAAAATTAAAAAAATTAAAAACTGCAGGCCGCCTGGAATGTTACATATAAATTCCTTATTGGTACTCGTACCAAACTTTAAAAAAAGTTGAAACCGGCATATAATAGACGGCACAGGTCGTATTCAGCCAATTCAACTCGTATTTTTCTGTTGCAAACGCGACGTTTTTCTATGTGTATCAAATAGTTTGCGTTTTTCGGTGCAAAAATACACTTGCGATTCGGTTGAAAAAGAAAAACGGCGGGAAATCATTATTATTTTCAGGTTGTGCAACGATATTTGAAGTTTATTATTCCCCCATTTTTGAGAAAAGCACTATATTAGCCTTAGCCGGAATGGCAATTGCAATTGCCTCCTTCCCGGCCACGGCAATAATGTACTTATAAGAGAGGGGTGTTATAAGTTTAACGTGTCTGTGTATCAGTCTGTGGTATCGTAGCTCCCAAGCGGATGGACCGATTTGAATGCGGTTTTTTTTTATCATAGATAATTTTAACCCGAGTGTTCTTAGCTATGTTTCATCAAAATCGGTTCAGCCGTTTTTGAGATATTGAACTTTAAAATGAACGCAATAATTGTAATAAGCCGAAGCCGCGCGAACAGCTAGTCTATAGTAACCTTGTTATTTGTTAATAAAACCCGCGAATGAATTCATCAGAATTTATTTCTGAGAGCACACAATTTAACAACAGTGTTTTATATAATCGTTATACAATAAGGGCTCTTAAAGTCGAGCACCGTGTTTAAGTAAGGTACAGTCGAGTAGAGTTCTCCAATATCTACCTTTCAAAAATATCTACACATGTGTCTTATGTCAGTAATAATAAAGCCTGTGTACAGATATTTTTGAAAGGTTGTCTGTATAGATATTGGAGAACTCGACTGTACGAGAATTGAAGAGCTAATTGTGTAACTATTGTATACAATACTTTTTATACGAGCCAACAGAAATAATTAAACAGACTTGGTATCTAATGAAAATCTAAGCCCTGCTGAAACGAAGTGCAAGTCAGAGGTGCCGGCTCAACGTCGTTGATGTCTTTTGTATTGGAGTCAACGCGACGTCCTATTGGTCAAATTCATTATAGTTCAGTAAAGGCGCCACGTGATTGGTCGAATTTATTTTAGTTGTCTAAAGCGTTGTATAATGTTGTATTGATGTTTTGCGTTTGTGTTGTGATATGGGCAATGCCTGAAATAAAATAAAAAATAATATTATAGTTGAGTTGGTAGCTCTAGTTTTAGTTTTAGTGTACGAAGTCTTAATTGAAACATAGTCGACGAGTATAAAAACTATTTTAACAGGCGCCATCTTTGGAGAGAGCGTGACAGAGCATCACTCGTGATGGTGCGCGTTCGTGTTAGGGGTGGGCTACATACACCACTCTCCACCACCTGAACATAATCAGCTCCCTGTAAATGCCTTCTCCCTGAATAATTATTTTTACAAACGGTAGCTCCAAGAAACTTAAATATATTGGCATCGTACATATAAGTAAGATTCGCTGTAGTGTTGATGTTGTTCCATTTCAGTGTTCAGAAGTATTTTCACATCCAAACGGCGTATACCAACACTACCTACGAGAACATCCAGACACGCCATATCGATTCGCGGTCAGACGGCACTATCTGTGTGAGCAGTGTGGTAAAACTTTCAAGGTGAGTACTGACAGATGTCGCAGGGCTATGGTTTCTCGGACCCAAATATCAACGCTTACTCTGTACTCTGACACACCCTATTGGTCACAGAGACTTTAAATGTACCGACAGATCCCGATCCGCACTGGGCTGTGTGTGTGTGTGTGTGTGTGTGTGTGTGTGTGTGTGTGTTGTGTGGGCTGGGGTGGGACGTGATGTGTCGTGGCTGATGTATTGACAGATATCGCAGGGCTGTTTCACCAGCACTGGTTCGTGATAAGACGGCAGTATCATGTGAACAGTGCGGCAGGTTCAAGGTGAGTACTGACGGATGTCGCAGGGCTATGTTTGCACCGTACTCGTTCGAGAATGAACTTGCTATCGACAGATGTCGCGGGGCTATGGTTTCTCGCGCCCAAATACCGACACTTTTACTCTGTACTCTGACACACCCTATTGGTCACGGTGAGACGGCACTAGGTCGACAGATCCGTGTGTGTGTGTGTGTGTGCGTGCGTGCGTGTGTGTGTGTGCGTGTGTGCTGATGACGTATTGACGGATGTCGTAGGGCTGTGTTTAACACAGTACCCGGTATCGCCCGCGCAGCGCAGTGGGGACTTTTCACTGGATACCTAACGGACGCACACGCGTAGAAAACGCGCGGCGGCTAGGTGTAGTCAGCCCTTGCGAGCGTATCGGAGCAGCGGCAAAGACTGACTGGCCGGGCGGTTTTTTTTTTTTTTTTAGAACCTGACTGTTGCTATAATAGGACGGACCCAATATAGCTGTCGAACTGCATGGTTGGAGAGTATCCTGGGGAAAATCCAGGGGGAACTCTCCGGCACGACCACGCGGGGGATATAACACTGGAATACTCTAAGAGTTTGCGCTCCAGTGAGATTGGTTGAACGGTTTCAACCGAATCTGATGTGTAAGTGGTGATGAACTACTGGGATTTGCTGGTTCGCTAAACCTACCCTGGCTGAGAAGAATCCAGCAAGAAACTCAGCTAGGCCCGACCCGGGTCGGGTTGCGTCGGATCGACTGCGCCCGGTATGCGGCGGTACCGGGTTGAGTAGGGACTATACTCGTATGTGTCTGTGTTGTCGCGGTCACGCGGTGGACGACCTGGCCGGGCGGCCGCGCGCGCTCCCTTTTATACGGTCGGTGCTTACGTTGCGTATCGGTGTAGCTGCACCCTCGACTTGGCGCGCGCGGCGGTGGCAGTGGTGGTGCGGCTGCCTCGCCTCGCGTGCTCTGCGGTCTGTTATGCGCGGTTGGACCGTCGCAAATTAAAAGTAATTTCTTCCACGTGCATATCGTGCTTTTTCCGCCCCCCCCCCCCCCCCCCCCCCATTCCACCCTGGCACCGAAATTGTTAACTATAATATTTAAAAATATTTGTGGACAATCTTACACAAATCGACCTAGCCCCAAACTAAGCAAAGCTTGTACTATGGGTACTAGACGACGATAAACATACTTATATTATAGATAAATAATAAAATATAAAATAAAAAAATAAAAATAAAAAGCCTTTTATTTCCCGTAAATTTTTTACAATTTGAATAGATTTTGTTAGTCTTTACTTTTAATTAATTTTTTTTTTTGTTAAAGTCAAAGTCAAAGTCAAAGTCAAAGTGATTTATTCTTCAATTTAGGCATATTACATGCACCTATGAATGTCGATAAACTACCACCGGTTCGGAAAGTAAACCTCTGCCTCGAGAAGAACCGGCGTAATAAACTCGGCGAGGTGTAATTTTTTCAAAACAGTATACAATATATCATATCAGTATCAGAGTATTATACAATTTTAAAATTACATTGCTACAGTAGAAAGCCTATTTATTTTACGACAGGTTTCTAGTGCAGGATTTTATCGCTGCCAAATATCCCTATCCGTGATGTAGTCGTTTATCTTATAATATGCTTTTGAAATGAGTGTCCGTTTTCCGACAGATTTGAATTTAGAGTCAGTAAGTTCGGTAATGTGTTTTGGAATTTTATTGTAGAATTTTATACAATTTCCCAAGAACGACTTTTTCGCTTTTACTAGCCTGTAAAAAGTTGTTTTGAGCTTCCCTGCGCTTCTGGTAACCTTGGGCCTATCAGTGTTTGTTGGGTAGTTGTATAAATTCTTCCTAACATACATTATTATTTCAAATACGTATAGCGACGGCAGTGTTAGAATATCTGTTTCCTTGAAAAATTATCTTAATGACTCACGCGACCCGAGGTTATAAATTGCTCTAACAGCCCTTTTTTGTAAAATAAATACAGTCTCAATATCTGCTGCTGATCCCCATAAAATAAGACCATAAGTAATTATACTGTTAAAGTAAGCGAAGTAAACTAACCGTGCCGTTGCTACATTGGTAAGCTGCCTTATTCTCCTGACTGCAAAAGCAGCGGAGCTCAACCTACTTCCTATCGCAGTTATGTGGGAACCCCACTGCAGTTTAGAGTCTAACGTAATACCTAAGAATACAGTTGACTTTACAAATTCTATGGTTTCACCATTAAGTTTAATATTTGAGGCTAAGTTTACATTTGAGTTCGCTAGTGTGAATTTTATACATTTCGTTTTTTTCGGATTCAACACTAAGTTATTGGCAGCAAACCAGTCAGATATCATGGACAGGGTGTTATTTGGTTCAATGAGTTCAGTATCTTTCCTATTAACCTTGAACAGTAACGAGGTGTCATCGGCGAACATGACAATGCCTGATCTTCGGCTTATCTCTATGGCCTGATTTGAAAATAGGAACTACTTTACTACATTTCATTAAATCTGGAAAAATGCCATTGTCTATACAACTATTAAAAATAAGAGCTAGAGTAGGTGCAACAACCTCCAGAATGGCTTCCAGTACCTTGACTGACACGCCCCATAAGTCCTCCGAAAGATTTCAGTATATCTAGAGGAGAAACATGATGAAAACTGAAAATATCTACGTTCTCTAACTTTACATTCTCACTCAGAAAGGATTCAGCTAATGTACTAGACGATTGCAAACTTTTTGTTGTCTGAAACGGAATTTTGGAAAAGAAATTGTTAAATTCATCGGCTACTTTTCCTGCGTCAGTTACTAATGCATTCTCTATCTTCAAAGAAATGGTGGAATCGCTTTTATTTTTCTGCCCAGTCTCTGTGTTTATTATTTTCCAGACTGTCTTGGCCTTGTTATCGGAGGACTTTATTTTATTATTTAGGTGCACTGCTTTAGCTTTCGTGCACACAATTTTAAACAATTTGGAATAATCCCTAACATACTGATGGAAGCGCTCGTCAGTGGTATAAGACCTCCTCTCATAAAGTTGGTACAAGTTATCTCTACTTTTCCGGATTCCGGCAGTTGCCCACTCATTGAATGACATTTTACTATTAATCATGTTAAAGGTTGCCACGTACCTAGTTTTCAAGAGGGCATTGTAGTTTGCTGGTTACCAGTCGATAGCTCCACTTTCATCTACGCTTTGGAACCGGCGAGTCGCAGCACGGAGATTCTTCAGTGCGCGCCCGGTAATTTTCAACTTCCTCGAGCTGAAGGTCGGTGAAACATTTTGTTTTCCTGGTAGAAGAGTTGCTGCATTTAGCAGTTACCTGAAAGGTTAGGTCAAATCACATATAGTCCGTTCCAATTTAAATTCAGTTTCGAAAGCTACTTTCTGGTACTATAACTTAGGTAGATACTAACACATTTAGAAAGGAAAGATTTTCTGGATAATTCTTGATTTAGAATCCATGTACGACCCAAGCTTGAAGCTGAGCAAATAAATACCGGATTATCCAGATTTCTTACTAGAAAGATCCTAGTTTGTATAAAAGTTCAACAGTGTAATAGGAAATAAAGTGTATAATAGGAAATACTAACCTGTTTTATTCCACCACCCAATGAGCTTTCCACAACTTTTTGCAGCATAACTTCATTTAAAACATCTTTTATAATTTTCTCTTTTTTACACTTGTGCCTGGTGTGATTGCTGCTCCATTTGAGCTTTGGCCGAGCACAGGCAATCCTCCAGGTTACAGTTGGCGCCCAACGTGGGGTTATAAATATTAAACATTTGTGAAGAACAGGAACCCCTCAGGTGAAGGCCTCTTCCAAAGCTTGCCATTTTACTCTGTCCAGAGCAGCGTCTTGCCAATTTGGTCCTGCGATTTTTATTATGTCATCATCCCAACGCGAATATGGTCCTTCCTTTTAGGCATTTGCCCTGAGGGCCTTTCCATAGAGTGACGATTTTCGTCCATCTGCGGTCTTTGAGTCGCGCCACGTGTCCAGCCCATCGCCATTTCAACTAATAGATAAATAAATGCTTACTTAAATACATAGAAAACATCCATGACTCAGAAACAAATATTCGTGCTCATCACACAAATAAATGCCCTTACCGGGATTCGAACCCAGGACCTCTAGCTTCGTAGGCAGCGTCACTACCAACGAGGCTAAAGCGGTCGTCTACTTTACGTGACAAATAAACCATCTCTCTTCCAGTCTCCGGGTCTGCTGCAGCAGCACGCCCTGGTGCACCGGGGGCTGCGGCCGCCGGCCGCGAAGAAGCCCCCGGGCCGCAACTCGTGCCGTCTCTGCGGGAAGACTTACAGCAAGCTGAGCGGGCTGTTCCGACACAAACTGGTACGTGCCTCGCCTGCGCTCGGTCGAAAAACCTACACATTCGCATCGATCGCAGCTTATGTATAAAATTGATGTATTGTACTCTGTATGTATTAATTTTTCACTTCTCATGCTCGAAAAGTGTGTCATATTAGGCTTAGCAAGCGGGGCTAAAGTCATACATGTAGCCCCTAGGGAATATATGTATAAATATTTATGATTTCTAAAACATTTAATTTGACCAATCAAAACACATCGCTGTATTAAATCCACCAATCACCACTCTTTAAAAAGCATTTGTATTTGCTATCAACTAACCAGATTACAGCGAATATTAAAAACAACCAATCAGAAACCAGAATTAATTTAAATATCAGGTGTTTTTTTAGTCCCTAACTCACAATAATTATTAAAACAAAAACGCCTCTGGCCGTCAACGATGCGCCTGTAGACGGTCAGCCGGCCAATACACGGTAATTAAATACTGATGATCCACCATAGTTGTCTCTTTCTATAACATGCAATGAGAAAGAGACAGCGCGTGGATCGAGTGATAGATAATACTTCACCGTGTATTGGACACCTCAGAGGCGATTATTCGTGGTGACAATATTTTGTATCTGTGTCGAAGTCGAAGCATGTTTATTAAAAAAGTATGCCGCCAAATCGAATAATCTTTGCGCCGTGGAATTTATTATTGATTGTGGATGGATAATCTTTGTTTTACTATTTTCTCGCAGTCGAAGTGAAAAGTAGAGTGTATAACTCGGGTCTAAAAGCCATATTACCCCTCGAAATATTTTCCCTCGCTTCACTCGGGAAAATATCCATCTCGTGGTAATATGGCTTATTTTAGCCCCTTGTCATACAATCTACTATTATTGGTTTACATAGAGAGCTATAATTTATTAGCCGGGTTACTACGGTAGCCTAGTGGTTCAGGCATGCGGCTGTCAAGCGGCGGTCGTGGGTTCGAATCCCGGCTCGTACCAATGTGTTTTCAGAAACTTATGTACGGAATGTTTACCGATAAGTAGTTTTTCGATGAAGGAAAACATCGTGACGAAACGGGTCTATTAAAAAAGCTCTTTTTTCCGGCGTTTGCTTTACCATTGGGAAGGGATGGAGATTTTAGAAATGCCTGATTATTTTTTTGGTGATTGGAATAACCTTCCTTAATTAGCAGATTAGCACCAGAAAAAAGTTTCAGAGTTTTCAGCTGCGTCAATTATTTTTGAAAAATATAAACAGTTTCCTCGCTTACGTTTTGGGTCAGGGACGGCACTTTCCGCGATCGGTCTCATATTACAAAAAATATCTTAAATATCTGTGGTAAGCAGCTATATTTGTCATTACCAGTGTCAGATTACCACAGATATCGAAGAAATTTTTTTTGGAATATGAGACGGATCAAGGAAAGTGTCGCTTGCCCCAAAACGTAAACGAGGAAACTAGTCCAGGCAATGAACTGACAACTTGTATGGAAAAAATGACAGATTTGAAAATAATTTATAATAGCTAATTTTTTTAATGTAACGGATATATTATCAATTAAATAGTTACATAGAGGCAAAATCCAACAAAAAATCAGACATCAAAAAAATCAATATTTAATTAGCTCCTAAAAAGTCCGGATAAATATGAATATATTTTTTTATCTTTATTTAGGTTCATTTACATTTGCTTTAAAATATTCAATATAAATAAAATATAAAAGACAATGAA
The DNA here is from genome assembly GCA_932294315.1 of Epinotia nisella. Lineage (NCBI taxonomy): Eukaryota > Metazoa > Arthropoda > Insecta > Lepidoptera > Tortricidae > Epinotia > Epinotia nisella. The sequence continues at coordinate 7,364,665 of OW028698.1, read as the reverse complement.
TGTTTAATTTAAATCTATATAATTACTTCCGGGTGGAAAGTTTGTTGGATTCTTGAATAAAGCATCTTAGAGTAATAATAATAATTTTAATTTATTTCTAGTATTTCTATCATGAATCACATCTTTTTTGAAATATTCGGTGACCGTCTTAATGTAATTGCCGCTGTAGGTGCTCTTAGCAATCAAATATTTAAATATATATATATATATATATATATATATATATAATATTTCAGACTCACCTGGGCGTCCGCCGACATAAGTGCCACATCTGCGAGAAAGCGTTCACGGACACATCGAACCTGAAGCAACATGTTCAAGGCGTACACCTCAACATAAGGAGGATACGGAAACGATAATACACTGTTTAATATAGACCTTTGTTTTATTTATGTCAACATAACCTCTTTCATTGTAAACAAAAATCTTAATTATAACAAAATCCCAAGTCTTTGAATAATTTTGAAGGAGTTTTCGAAACCTCAATTTTTAAACATATTTTGATGTGTGATTGGGCCTTGTACATATCAGGCATTTTCTTTACACAAGTTACACAGACAAAATAAGTTTAGTCGAAGGCGAAGTAATCCCTGTAACATCTTCCAGTTAACCTTTGAGCTAATGAGACGAGATCAGGAAGTAAAAGATAGACAAACTAACACATATTTCTGCACAGACGTATTTACGTTTATGCTACAGTACCTAAATTAATCCTGATCCTTGACATATTTTATAGTATGGATTGTACAAGGTCAATCTTTGTCACAATTGTAGTTGCTCCCATACAAACATTTGGTGCACTCCAAAAACTGGTTCGATTAGCATCGTGAATTTTTTTTAGTCATGCCTATTGTGGAAGCGTTCCAACTAGACGTGTGCGCCGCGCCGCCGCGCCGCCGCCGCCGACGATTTTTCCACGCCGCCGCCGCCGATAGATTTGACCGGCGTGAAATCGGCGTGGCGTAATTGCGTTTTTTTCGGAAAAGTGTTAATTATTCTATGCAATTTATTCAAGTAATTTTAATTCCTATGCCGAATAAGGAGTAACTACGGCACATGTCATCTCTGTAATTTTCTACATTAAAGAGTTTGCTTAAATTCACATCGCATTAAAATAAAAATCGGCAATTCTGCAATATATGTATACACGCATGATTATAACATTCTTGCGAACATACACGCCATGTCAGATATCGTCGGCTAAAGTCACAAACCTCTTAATTCCATTTATCAAATTATGCTTTGGCACAGTTCTACAATACAACATGACTGTCCTTTGGGACGTCAACGTCATGAAAAAAATAGAAAATAAGAACAAGTAATGTATTAAAAAAAAAACATAAAAAATAAACAAATGGACATCTTGCAATTATATTTATAAGTGCTGCAAATCTTTACTTATTTCATTAATTTTATTGTGATGTAACCTTGATGTTAATTAAATAGGTTTTTTTGTGCCTCCTGTAAAATTGGATCAGATACGAGTTAAAAGGTTTGCGACTTCAGCCAATGGATAAATTTGCATTCGTTCCTCTAATGCTTGAGCACGTGACATTATTTCAGCTAACAATCTATAATCATTTATAATCGACTGGGGCATATTCCAGTAGCTAAAAGTTGTTTAACTCATTCCATGAACAATCTGTTGCCTAATACGTCGGTCGGGTCTGGGTATACCACAAAAGGTAGATTCCATGGTTGTCCCATTACATAAAAAAGGCTCTACCCGTAAATGTGACAACTATCGAACTAATTATCTCACTTATATCCCTTGCTGGTAAAATTCTATAGTATATTCTAAACAAACGTTTGGAGTACTACAGAAGCGGACAAATCGCAATAGAACAAACGGGCTTTGTTAAGGGTAGAGGTACAAGAGAGCAGATCTTAAATATCAGGTAGTCAATCCAGAAGAGCAAAGAATTTAACATACCCATGGCCTTATGCTTCATCGATTACGCCAAAACGTGCGACTGCATAGATTAGCGAAAAATGTTTGAAGTGCTTGGGGAAATGGGTGGGTTTTATACCTGAACAAACATTACAGTCCTTTTTGGTGAAAAACCTATACTTGGACGGCAAATCTCGTGTCCGGCTGGAAGACGTGGAGTCCAAACCCTTTCAGACCAATTGAGGCAGTGTTGCATACTGTCCCGGCAACTATTCGTCTTGGTCGACAAACACATAATGCGCGGACTATGCAGAGTGCTTGAGAGCTGACAGGGCGGCATCCGAGTTGGTGAATAACAATTTGCAATACATAGTTGCCTATGAGACTGAACTAGCTAGCTACACTTCTAAAGAAAGTCGAATTGATCAGTGCACACTACGGCCTCCACTTAACCAGGAAAAAACGAAGCTAATTTATTTATTTATTTATTTATTTAAACAACTTAAGTCTATCATTACAGGCGGCACCTAATGCGACAGACAAGCTACATTGAACACAACATAAAATAAAATAGGTAATATTAAAAAAAAAAGTTAAATTTAGGTACACACTTAACCTAGACGTAACATATAATAAACATAGCGGCCTTAGCGAGATCATTCAGGGAGCACGTAAATATGTCCACCTCGAGCGTAATTTTATTAATGGCGCGAAAAGCCCTCGTTAGCGGGGCTTCTTTCAGAAGATTTGTGCGAGCGACGGGTACGGCCAGCAGCGGCGGCCGGCGGCGGAATCTAATCTAATGTTCATAGAAAGAGCTGGGATGCAGAGGGCACCGGAACTACATGACCTCACAGATCTCCAACGACGGAGACTGTATAAAAGAGGTCGAAAATCGCCTAAATACCAGTAAAGCGCTTGGAAAATATATGGAGGAACAGGAACATCTACACCAAAGTCAGACTTATGCGCACCCTTCTCTTCTCCATTTTTCTTCATGCCTCTGAAACGTGGACTTGGAAGCCAGGTTTGAGAGCAAAAAAATATATATTTGAAATGTGGTGCTGGCGTAGAATGTTGGTCATCTCATGTATACAACGGCGCACTTATGTATCGATACTCAAAGAGCTTTGTATCAACATCCAGCTTTCAACTACATGCTTCCATAGAATGATGACATTATTTGGCCACGTGGCCGGCCAAGACCAGTCCAGCTTGGAGAAAATGATAATGGTTGGCTGCGTTGAAGGAAAGAGGAGTAGAACCCATATAATATATTTATTTATTCGGCGATGCCACGGGCGTCAATATCCAAGGCGTAATACAACTAGGGTTTGGAGAAAGAAGAAGAAAAATCAAGATTCCTAATTGATACATCTTTTAATTTTTTTTGGTGCAATTAAATTTCAGAAAATCTTAAAACTAATTTATTTCACCATAGGAAGTTACGCTTCATAGTTATTTAACCATAAACCGAAAAAAAAGTACCACGCCGATTTCACGCCGATCACGCCGCCGCCGCCGATCAAAATCCCACCGGACGCCGCCGCCGATGATTTTGCCATCGGCGCACACCTCTAGTTCCAACCGAGAACCAGGTGGTAAATGGCCCCTTCTGGGGGGCGAGTTCTGACTTTCGAGCGCTCGCCTCTTTCACTCGAAAGCTGTCGAAAACGATGGAATGCTATTTAGGGTTCCGGACCAAAAAGGTAAAAACGGAACCCTTATGGTGCGACTCCGTCCGTCTGTCTGTCTGTCACAAAGTCAAATATCTCAGGAACTACTAATTCTATCGATTTGAAATTTGGAATAGTTGTAAATAAAGCTAATCCTCGTGTATGGAAAATGAAAAAATTTAATATATACTTTTAATTTGTATAAAAAAGGGCGGATAAGAGGGGGGGCAAAAATTCAAAGTCTAGTTAGTAGGCCAAGTGGGGTATCATATGAAAGGGCTTGAATTGTAAATTCTAAAACAGTTTTTCTTTTTTTTTCTACAATGGTAAAATTTTGATTTATAAAGAAAAATGTTGAAAAAAATACCATTCCCCCCCCTTATCTCCGAAGTTAACCAAGCTAAAAATTTGAAAATAATATATATTATTAATATTAACGTGAATATTACCGGAAAAGTATAACGATACCTCTATCTAGCGTAGTTTTTTTTTATTCTTCAAAAATCATATGTTATTTTTGTTTGTAATTTAATACTTCTGTGTTTAATTTTTTGCCTTCAAATTCGTATGAAAGTGTTCTGAAAGTACCTTCTAGCAAATAAAAAAAGAACCATCGAAATTAATTCACTTGATAAAGAATTATCGCTGAAAAACCAACATACAGTAAGGGAAATGTATTAACGTACCACCGTAGAACCCTATCGCAATAAGGTAACCTACCGCTCGAGTTTGAGTGACGGCGGCCTGTCAATTGCGACAGGGTTCTACAGTGGTACGTGAATACATTCCCCTTACTGTACATACCGAGTTCCTTGGTCGCGCAATTTAGTAACAAAATGCACCGATACATGGCGCTGTATGTACTCATGTCATGCTCATGACTACTATACTATGCGTTGTTTAGATTTTTCCAAAATTAATGGGTGGGGCAAGACGGGTGTGTTGTATGATATTTCGTACGGAACCCTCGGTGCGCGAGTCAGATTCGCACTTGACCGGTTTTTTTTTGAAATACTATCGATCAATACAAATATTTAACAAACCACCAAACAATATCAAGAATATAGCAAGCAACAGTATATTTACTACCAAACTGAAAAAAATACTGACTAAGAATTCCTATTATTCTGCACAAGAGTTTATGGAGGATTCCATGAAATAACTACTTACTTTAATTTTTCAACCTATTTTATATACTCGTAGTACTTTTAATATGACATGAAGAGTAGCTAGATTTAGATATTAGTTTTTAAGGACAATTTGAAATACCCTGTCAGGTTCCATGTGTCACTATAATTTATTTGTAACAACTGTAATACCATGGTGTGCAATAAAGATTATGATTATGAAATAGCGACAGAAAATTTCAAAACGACTGGTATTGACCACTCGTATTCAATTATATCGGTAGAAAGTAATTGCCTACAATTTACACTACAATCGTATTCGTATTTGTGGGTAGCCCTACAAGGTGGACTGATGACCTGGTAAAGGTCGCGGGAGTCCGCTGGATGCGTGGCGCAGGACCGGTCAATTTGGCACTGTCTAGGGGAGGCCTATGTCCAGCAGTGGACGTCTTTCGGCTGATATGACGATGATGATGATGAATCGTATTTGCTCGTATTAAATGTTCAAGCATTTCAATTCGAGCTAATAAGCCTCTGAGGTGAGCAACGATTCCCACGCGGAGGAAGTTGCGGGCAAAAGCTAGTGCAGATTTATATTGTCAGGTATGTATTAAACTCCAGTGTTCTTAACTTCCAAGAACTGAATTTTTGCACTAACTATCGCACTTGTAGAGTGTATGATACTGAGAAGAAAAGAAAGCGCCGGCTTCATAAGTCGGTGACGCAACCGAAAATTACCTACTTATGTAAGAATTTATTTGTCCTTTACTGATTTGAAGGTCAGGTACGTACAGCCAGAATTAGCTTATCGATTCTTGATATGCAATTTTAAAACAACTTTGGCACAAACAAGCGCGGGGCAGAGGTTATCGGTCGCTTTCGATTGCAACTCCGTTACCTAAGAAGATTTAGCAGCGGAAAATAACTGGGCTACAGAGGCCGTGAAGTAAGGGATTGCTGGACGAGTTTGGGGTAGACGGCCGAGTCGTAGACGAGGATACAAGGAATACGTTGTTTTGTGAAGTCACTTTTTCGAAATTTAAAAAATAATATATATATTTTTTGGATAAAGTCTATATTATTCTTAATCTCGTATCAGTGTTGTAATAATTGCTGCATCGCCTATTATGAATCGTATCTACTGGTTAGGTAATAGTACATTGTTTAACGAGGGCCGTAAGTGGAATATTGCTAACGAGAGTGTATCAGAAGCCCGACGCCGAAGGCGGAAGGCTTTTGATGACTCGAGTTTGCAATATTCTTACGCCCGTGTTGTACACAATGTTTTTCATCACATTTGCGAGGAAATAAATAACAACAAAAGACAGAAAAATGTATGTTTCATACAGCAGCACCAATCAAAAATTGACAACTTCACTTCCAGATCAGTGCTAGTAGAGCGCGCAGTTCAATATTTCAACCAATCACAGAGCAGTATTCTTGCGGGGCGGGGCGTCGTGACCAACTAGATTTTTTTATTCAACCAATCACACAGCAACCAGATTTGCTTAAGCCAATCAGAGGGTTCTATTATTTAAAAAAAAAACCATAACGCCCATGGGCGTAATATAGCCCATTACAGCTCAGTACGCTTGCGTATAATAACACCATTTTCGAGCAAGTGTGATGAAAATATGATTTACGCTACCGTAAGGTTGTCTAGAAGAAATCGCTCTCTGACGATAAGACTGCCTCTGAAGTGTTCTTGTATAGAGGTGTGCAATAAAGTCTTTAATTTTTTTAAGTTTTGTGTATCTCTTTTGTTAGTGTTATTGTTTGTAAAAGTTATTACCTTATGATTCGACTGTCAACAATTTGTACTCGAAAAATAAATTAATAGAGCATCGAATAGCTCGTCCATCACTGACAAAAACCTAATATATCAATTAATACATTTTCTCAAACATGCAATGAAAGGTCGTCCTTACGTGCGTTATAACAGGCTTCAAAGTATCACGTTTCGGGCGGAACAACTCGAGAGAACTGTAAAGGAATTTCATACAAAATTGAAGGCCTAGGCCGGGAAGTAATGTTAACATGATGTCTGTGTTCATCAACAGGCTAAACAGCTGAATTCTATTTTTTTTTTTTTCTAGTGGCTGAATGGTTATCGGACCAAAAATATCCGCGTTAATTAATTAAGCGCACACGAACCTTTATTAAGAATACAAATCTGTATGATTCAGTGTGTTTGATGAATAAATTAAAAATATTATCTATACGTAAGTCACCAGAGGCCATAGACAATATTTAAAATCCTCTGCATTTATTTTATTCATTATAAAAATTAAGATTCTTATTATCAGGTCATGTATAATGGCCCTAATAGGGTCTATTCGAACGCTACACACGCGAAATACGGACAACTTTCGTAAAAAAACATTAAGTATGGAGGAATTGGAGGGAAAATTAATGTACTATTTTAAGTGGTGCATTGTTTTATTTCATTGCATATGTTTGAGAAAAGCACTATACATGCCTCGCCGTGAAAAGGCTTGCCGGCTTCGTATCACTATCCGGCCTCCGTACGGTCGGCCGTCTATACCTACTCACCCGGCAAGCCCTTCTTTCCCGGCGTCTGCAGTAATGTACTATTATTATTATAAACAAACATAATATTAAAAAAAATATAAAGAAAGAAAAAGAATACACCATCCAAAAGATCCGCCTGCGGCATGGTCCCCAATACGCTGGCCGCGTTACCTCTTTGTACCGCTAGAGAAATTATCTGCGCGAGGTAAGCGCCGGCTCTGGGGTCCCCTGAGGTGTCGACCAGCCGCGACGACATTACCTTATTGATGAATTGCTATTTATACATAGGTACGAAATAAAATGAGCACTAATCTTAATATTCAGATAAGGCTACTCGAACGCCTTTTTTGTAAACATGTGTCTCGATGACGGTGCGTACTGGATCATTTCGGTTATGTTATCTTATCACTAAAGCTCGCGGCATAAATAGCGTCGCGCGCCGCCCGTTCCGCACTCTCTCGTCTGCTCTCCACTCCTGCGCCGCTGCTAAACATTAAAAACAAGTAAGTCCATTTTTTATCTGTGTTTGACTCATTTGATAACATTTATATAACACTAGCGTCCGCTCGCGACTTCGCCCGCGTAGAACTCGATAAAAAAATCTTATAGCCTATTAAATAATTCAATAATGTCAATTAGAATTTTGGTCAAGTGTGAGTTGGATTTTAGTTTTCCCATACATTTTAAGACCCAGCGCCTGATGAAGGCAACAAGCAATTTGGTCTCCATACAAAGTTTCATCCCCTTTTTCGTCCCTAAAAGGGATGAAATTTGACATACAAGGTACATAACCGGAGAGTTTTATATAAATTCATACAGTAGTTTTTGTGATTAAGTGGAACGTACATACATCCAAACTTTCACGTTTATAATATTAGTAGGTTAACAGTAATTTGTCCGTTTTCTTTATTTCTGGGATGTTCTCATATCCCGCACCAGCTATGATTGTTTTCTGTTTGGCCTTGTGGCGTCTCTCATTAGCACTCTCCCTATGAACCTAAGTACGTACGTTGTATTGGGACCGAGCGCGACGACAGCGCCACGTGACAGGCAGCCATTATGGACAATATTGTCACCGCTGTCAAACAAGAAGTAAGTAAATATTGTAAAAAATATTAATGAAATCGCTATTCTTCTTGATGTTATTACAATTCAATACAACACATCTTACCAGGACCATATTTTTATCTCAAAAACGAATAGAAAATGTTTACTGCAATATGGATTTGACAGCTCAAGTCAGCGACAAAAATGACAATTTTAGCCGCAGCGAGCGCTGTGATCGTTTAGGCTACCCCCTCCACCCGCTTTGCACTCTGCCAATGCGTTCAACCTGCAAATAGACGTTCTGGCCACTACGCCGCGAACGCCTATTGCTGCGGTTCTGTCAGCTGAATTTCATATGTGAAATGAAGAAATATTACGTTTGGTTATTAAATATACGTTACCTTGTGTGTTTTGAAGTGGATACTTCTTTGTTCGCGTTCTTGTATAGGGGTACAGTTCAAAATGTATCACGTGACTACCGCAATAACTTTTTGTAGAGAAGCCTAATCTGATTTCAAACAATTCTTTGTTACGCGTTTTAGTCCTTCTTTATTTGCCATTAGTTGTTAATCACAAAATGTTATTTAGTTTATGTGGCGGACATGAAAATAATGCTGAAATGACCACCATTTTCAATGTATCACGAGTCAATGTTGCCATATATACCGATTTATCTGTACTTATACAGGACTTATTCTGTGCATGGACAAAGTGATCAAAAATATGTGAACGCGACTTTATTTTCAAGGGCATAAGGTTGACAAATATTTAGAGAAAAAAGGGTTTTTGTTAATGTTTTGCTTTCCTGATTTGAATCAGCTGAGCCGCCGTCCCCGCTCATCGCAACTCGCGCCACAGCCGACTCCCGCCGTCGTCCGTCGCTGCAGCCTGCTCCCGGCGACACCCGCTCCTGCAACTCTTCTCTCTTCTTCTACGAACGAACTACAGTAGTAAGTTACACACAGAATTTTATAATTAAGAAATAAGATGGTATGGGCCGTGTTATGAAATGGACCCAGCTCGAGCGGTTACATCGGTTCCCCGAACTAGTTAATTCCGTGTAGCAGAATTTCCATTCGCGTTTTTCCCACTTTTTATTTTTCTTTGTCGATGTATATGCAAGTGTTGACAAACGAATTGTTTTCTAGTTGCGTTTTTGCCCTATTCATTATTTTTCTAGGCGATATGGTTCAGATTCCCACGTGTTGATAAACTGAAATTAAAATAAATTAAATGTTTATTGACAAAAAAATGTTACATAATAAATAGAATAATGAGCTAGGATTCATTGTGTTACCTACAGAGAGAAACTGATTGTTTTCCAGACCTGTTTCTTTCTACCTACTTGTTTTTTTTACAATAAGCATATGTAAGTAGGTAACACAACCTATTTTACTTGTTGTATTTATTTAATTTAAATGTCTTCTTTTGGCATACGAAAATATAACACCTAACTAAATTTTACTATTCAGTAGATTCAGACCAGCGAGTTATGTCATAATAAAGCCGCAAATTTGAAAAATAACGCATGCTGGTAACACGAAATGCGTGCGAATATAAGTTTATAACTGACACCTTATTTCATAGGCAAAATTGTTGCCATAATTTTTTGTCAATTTACCAAGTTACAAAGGATTTTCAGCTGCATGACTGTGAAATCTTCAGTTAAAGGTGATTAAAATAAGTCACGTTAAAGTACAGCATGTACAGTAAGGGTAATGTATTCACGTACCTTTTTATGTCTTATTGTCATAGTAAGAAGAGTGAAAAAGGTACGTGAATAGATTTCCCTTACTGTACACACAAATCTTTAGAAAAAAGGATTTGGTAGCTGTTGGTCCAACATGCTTTTCATCCAAATGGTTTTTTTTCTCATTTTGTCCAACACGCTTTTTTTCCAACCCGCAATTGGTCCAATACGCAGTCTGTCCAACACTATTTTTGTCTAACAAGCTTTTCGTCCAACACGCTTTGCATCGAACACGCTTTTCGTCCAACACGCGATATGGACGAAGTGCAATATGGACGAATAGCGATACGGACGAATAGCGACGTGGACGAATAGCGATATGGACGAACTGCGTGAAGAATACTTGACGAACTACATGATAGACGAACTGTGACATAGACGAATCGCATGTTGGAACAACAGCTATACCAAATCGAAAATAGTAGATTGTATGACAAGGGGCTAAATAAGCCATATTACCACTAGATGGATATTTTCCCGAGCGTGAAAATAGTAAAACAAAGATTATCCATCCACAATCAATAACAAATTTCACTGCGAAGAGATTGTTCAATTTAGCGTGAGGAGTTTTCTTTTTTAATGATTTGGAATTAGGGACTAATAAACTCCTGATGTTTGATTGGTCGATTTCAATATGTAGCTGTATTCTGGTTGGTTGATAGCAAAGAGAAATATTTTTTGAAAGAGTTGTGATTGGTGGATTTAAATGATTTGGAATTAGGGACTAAAAAACACCTGATGTTTGATTGGTCGATTTTAATATGTAGCTGTAGGTATTCTGGTTGGTTGATAGCAAAGATAAAAAGAGTTGTGATTGGTGGAATTAATATGGTGAAGTGTTATGATTGGTCAAATTAAATGTGTTAAAAATCATAAATATGTATACATATTTTCCCTATTTTGTACTACTTTAGCCCCGCTTATTAAGCCTAATATGACACACTTTTCGAGCATGAGATGTGAAAAAGGGTTTTTGATAAAGTTTCCTGTAAAATTGTCTAAAATCTAGTTGTTTTTTATTTCCAGCAGCCGAGCCGCCGTCTCCGCTCGTGGCAACTCGCACCACAGCTCACCTCCGCCGCCCTCTGTGGCTGCTTCCTTCTTCAACGAACTAAAAATATTCATGGCTAATCTACTGAAACTCTCGGGTGAGTTCATGGACTTCATAATACAGTGCTTCGCGGTATCTCGTAGCTGGCTCTACGAATATACGCGCTACGCTCGTAGCCGGTTCCGTAGCGGAAAGCGACTACGGAGTAGGCGGGTTCCTGGCAGTGGAAGTGCTGAAATCAGTCCTAATATAATAAAGAGGAAAGTGTGTGAGCTTGTAGCTTAGTAAGTTTGTATGCAGGGGGTGACCCGATTATCCGGCTATCCGATTTAAACCGGGTACCAGCCAGTGCTGGACATTGACCTTCATGGATGGACATAGGCTATATATTCTATCCCGTGGGTTTGCAATACGCGCGGGCAGCTAGTTCCTCAATATGACTCGTTCGATTCTCAATCTAGGTAGAAGAAATTTTTAGTAGAAGTAGAATTTTTAGTAGAAAAAAAAATCTAGGTAGAAAAAAAAACATTCACTGCTAGGAATTCGCTACTTAGCGGGGAAGCCACGGGAGCGGCTCCGAGCGTAGCGATTATTGGAAGCGAATGTGTTAATATTATTTAGTGAGTCGTCATTGCGTATAATTGGCTATATTTACAGGCTTTATATTTACTTTACCTGTTTGTATGTAAGTATACATATAAGTATGTATGTAAGAAGTAAGTTGTCGTCAAAATTTGCAATCCATTTTTCAGTCACTTGCCGCTATCCGATTGAGCTGAAATTTTGGGTATTAGTATAGTTTGGATGACAACCATCGATGGTACCATCGAGCTGATCTGATGATGGAGACAGAAGGTGGCCATGGGAATTCGGAACTTAACCGACGTAACCCCGTTGAGTTTGGGCTCGTTAGAATCGTATCAATGAGTAGATCATGTAGTTATACATAACAGTACAGTCGGCAATAAAAGTTTGTATCAAAAATGATTTTTTTGTCAAAATTATTAATATTTATTGTACCTACCTACCATATGGCGTTCGTTTTTTTCCTCCCTGTATAAGTTTCGCCCAATTCACGGCCAAGAATCGCTACACGCTACGCTCGTAGCGGAAAGCGACTACGGCGTAGGCGCCGGCTACGCGAGTTCCTGGCAGTGACAGTGTTAATTATTGCATAAAGTACATGTTAACCAGCCGTCCGGCGCTCGTGTCGCAGGGCCGGCGTCCGCGCTGCTGCTGCTGGCCGCGCTGCTGGCGGCCGGCGCGCGCGCTGACACAGTCACCACGGCGGAGTGCGCGGCGCACGGCAAGTGGGGGCGAGTCCGTCGGTACCCGGTGGACAGCGACGGCACTGAGTTAGATATGTCTAATTGCAATTTAACAGGTCTCCAACAACAATCGTTAACCGGCCTACCCGCAGTAACAGCGATGTGGCTGTCGGACAACAATTTGCGCGAGGTGCCCGTCTTCGACGAGCACGTGTGCCCCAAATTGACCAAGTTGTCCCTGCAAAAAAACCAACTGACTGAAATTAACAACGCTGACACCTTCTCAGCTTGTACTGCATTAGAAAATTTATATTTGAGTTACAATCAGATACAATTCATCCACCATTCCGTGTTTACCTCGTTAGCTAATTTGAAGATATTATACTTGTACGGTAACAATATCAGGTTTATACCTGATCAAATGTTTTCCAACAACGGCAAGCTCAAAGAGTTGTATCTACAGGTTAACATGATCACCCACCTGCCTCCGGAGTTTGCCAGCAGGCTGAAGCGGGCAGCCCCCGGCCTAGACTTAATTCGCTTCAACGATAACCCGTGGCACTGCGCGTGCCTTGTCGAGCTGCTGGCGGATGTGCGGAGAGCAGGTGTGCAGTTCTACAATAAAAGCGTCTACGACGGAACCCGGTCCTTGTGTAACTACATCAGCATGCGTGACTACTCGTGCCCCAAAATTAGGGAGTTAAACTTTATCACTCATGGCGTCCGCTAGACATGCATGCACACAGAAAGACGGGTAAGTAATACAAGATATAAAAACTTATCATATAACAGTCTTTATATACGCTCACTTTGTATAAGCTTGTTTAGTATAACGTTCACTGCATATAATGAACGAAAGGTATAATTTCAAAATATATATTTTCATAAAGTATAACGTAATTTAGATGTAATATCAATTGATATATCGATTAAAGCGTATAATATTCATAACACCTAAGGTTTAAAACATATATTACTTGAAAAGATTTTCTCTAAAAAAGTTTTCCGCTCTTTTATAAAAACCACGAAGACGGTGGCGGGAGCAAGCTATCCGCCATCCGAGTCGGTTTTGCCACGATAAGTCTTGCGCGCTAACAGAGCTTTTTTAGGTACTTTTTTTCCTTTTTAGAAAAGTTATACGTTTTGTATGTTATACAAACTCAAATACCATGTGTTCGAATTATAGAAACTAAAATTGACAAACCTAAAGCACCCTCACAAACTGCAAATACTAGAAATACTATTAACATATACATATTATAATTTATGTAGCTTAAAATTAATAATATAAATAAAAAATATCTTAAAACTATAAATTCCAAACTTAACAAAATTATTAATAAATGGTTATGTTTCGACACAAAAATTAAATTACCAATAATAAATATAAAAACAATAACTATTATAATATTATATATTTTCATTTGTTTTTTTTTTGTTTTTATAGTTTAAAAAAAAAACATTGGTCTTGTAAACCAAAAATAAGATTTTTCTTTTAAAACTTCAAAGAAAAAGAAAAATCAATTTGAGTGTTATATAAAAAAACGTTATATAAAATGAATGAATGAATTATGTCAATTGACCGTCATTCCTTATAAAAGTATTGGTTTTGTTGTTATAGGTAACGTTCATTATATCTTGTGAACGTTATAAAAAAATGAAATTATATATATTGTTGTTATATCTCGTGGGACGCACCCCAGAAAGACAGGTACACAGGTGCATTACGAACCTTGAGGTATATTATAGTTCGTTGCTTCACATCTCATTTGAATTTCAATGTTTTACGCACGCACTTTAGAGCGCTGAGCTGACGTGTTAAAGCGACCCTTGTCTGTGTCCTAGTAAATGTTGTACTGACAAATAATTAGAGCATAATATACCATAGATTATAGGTTAATATTTCATATTTTCCATTTGTTGATAAAATAACATTTATCGTAATATCTCCTGATATTGGTTTTTAGCTAAGTAGATTAGTCTTCAGTGTATTAAGTTTTCGCTGCTATGACAGGGCAAAGTTTTTTTTTCCAGTAAACCGCGGTAAACGGGTGATTCTGTTGTTGTCGAGTAGGCCGGTGCGAGCTCAAGTCGCTTGCTGTTGTTTACCAACAAATGGTTTGGTATAAACCTGCATTTGTTATCATTCAGATAATAGCTCATCTGGTCGCGTTTATCGTCTCACAAAGACAAGATAAAGCATCTATCTCTTTTTATAAAGTAGCGTCGAAAAGAGATGAATGTGTTATCTTGTCTCCGTGACGCGCTAAGCGCGACCAGCACGGGTCCGTGTTCGACTCGCGCATGTGTGACCGCTGTATTGCTGACGGTGTTGCGTCTCTCTCTCACATATTCCTTGCGTTAAATCAAGGACAACGAATCACATATGAGTCATGCCTCTACGAGCGATTTCCGAAACACAGAGAAAAAAATCTGCTACGTGCTACGGCGTAGCACACGTAGCGTTGTTGCTTGGCCCCAAATGTAGCGATCATCAGTATTTTTCCGCTTCGTAGCAAGAATCTCTCATATTTTGACACATTCACTGTCAAGAATCGCTACGCTCTACGCTCGTAGCCTTTCCCGTGGTTTCGCTAATATGTAGCGGAAAACGACTACGGCGCAGGCGCCCGCTAGTCAGGTTCCCGGCACTGAATATGTTGAGTTAGTGATTGTTCCTGAGTGAGTTAAGGTGCGCTTCTGTTGTCGCCCGCCGAAGGCTTCGTCTGTCGCGGCCGCGGGCGGAGACGGAATCATACCTTAACCCATTCGAGGCCATGCATCGCTACGTGTGCTACGGCGTAGCGCGTAGCAGCGTTTATCCGCTCTGTAGTATCATGCCTCATATTTTAGTCATTGGCATTGAATGGGTTAAGAGGGAGTCTAATATCGCAGGCAATGTCGCAGCTGGGTTAGGGGCCTTGAGTTTTGCATCGACGCATTACTTCTAAATAAATACAATCATGTCAATACAATTTTGTCCTTGTTTGGTATATTATGAAGTTACGCGACGGTGCAAAAATCTTGGTGACGATCTCAAATCAGTTAGCACGAGTCGAGTATAGACGCGGGAGTCAGCGGGGTAATGCGGGGTTCGGGGGGGGGGGGACGCGCTGAGAGGGTTCTGTTGGCGTTGGATTGTTGTCATGTTGGTTGCTGGCGGTGTGACTTGTTGCATGTCAACTGTCAAATTGTGGCGCAGCGTGCGGTGCGGGGGCGGGCGGACATCTGGGGGTGTATTGGACTGAGCGTACTGGATTGCATTCAAAGTTATATTTGTCGCGCGATCTTGATTCCGCGAATCGTAAGCTAGGGAGAGCGCGTAACAAATGTCAATTTGATTTCAATCCAATATGTGCAGCCAGATACACTTCTGTAACTTGCTGTGGATAAGTACCAGAGACCGGAATTTTCGTGGCATTTGAGTGATTTAGCTGTCATAGTGACTTCTCATATATCGACTTTTAATGCATAGGTATCGATAGCGTACGTATGTAATTTCAAAATACGATTAAAAGTCGATAAAATGAGAAATCACTATGACAGCACAAAAATGCCACGAAAATTCCGGTCTCTGATAAGTACAGACTCCATGTTGGGTATGACAACGCTCTATCATATTACATTTTTTTTTATTATTAAAAGGTTTTTAATGTTTTTATCTGTTGTAACAACTTTTATGTAAAACGTTTGTATGTGAAAAGGTTATGTGAAACTGACATGTGTAAAACCATTTATTCTATTCTAAACAAAATATAATAAATGTATGTTAGTGAGCTCATTCCTTATTTAATTTCCAAAAAAAAACATCATAGATACCTTCCTACTTATTGGTGAACGATCCGCAATACCTGAATTAGGTCTCTTGAGGTAAACGTCCCAATGTTCGACGACTTCATTTCAATAATCGGCACGCTACTTGTCATCTTTATTGCTATTAAGATTCAGGATGCTAACTATTGGGACAGGGCGAACGTGTCATCTCCATCACCCGCCTAGCGGAGGTCCTGAGCTGGACGGCCCCCATGGTATTCTGGGGTGCCAAAAGCGGAGTGGGCAGGCACCACACCGCTGCCACCTGCGTGGGCCCGCAAGCGCAGCGCCGACAGAGTTCCGGATGTGTGCGACAGCGTTCCCGGGGCTCTGTCTTAAAGCGAGCGACGGAACACCCCAGTACGTCTAGCACAACTTGCTGCTTAGTCGCTTCGCGCGCGACTAAGCGTCTCCGATTTCACTTGCACCGTACAAGTTAGAAAAAGGAGGGTAGATCTTTCTCGACTCGCGTCGCGGCGCGGCGTCAGTTGTGCTAGCCCCGCAGGGGTTTTAGTCCGTGGGAGTCAGACATACCCACTCGGCTCCTCCCGGGCTAAGTGGGATCCATAATGGATTTCCCCTGGGTAAACAACAAAAAAAAACGCAAGTTGCATCCCACACCAGGGCCCTACCCAGTTTCCATGGCACTAATGTAGCCCCATCAAGCATAACTTGAGTCTCGACTCTACTCGCGCGAGAGGTAGATTGTCCGTCACTTTCTGATTAATGCTGTCAAAAAGTGACAGTCTATCACGCGCGCGAGTAGAATAGAGAGTCAAGTTATGCTAGCAGGGCTGGACGATTGCCATCATCTCGCGCCAAAGTCGCCAAACCTACAGGTTCAAGAATTGCGGGCACGGAGGCGGTGGCAAGCGAACGGCGGATCAAGTCATTTCCATGGCGGTACTATCGCCCACCCTTCGGCCGTTTTCGAAACCATAGGTTCGTCACCAGTTGACAAAACGGAATTATTTTTCTTTTTTGGAAACCTGATTTCGAATCAAGAAAAATAATTCCGTTTTCTCAACTGGTTTTGAACCTATGATGCCTATAAAAACGTCCCTTGTACATTTTGACCCATAATTTTTTACTTATTCGGATAATCTTCAAAAAACTATTATTTTCACACGACATATGCATACCCGAATGATGACCATTATCGAAATATTTGGGCTCAAAGCAAAATAAAAAAATGTTTAGTAACGCAGTGGACATTATTCTTGAGGGGTCATGGAGACTGGTAACGCAGTGGTAATTTGAGTACCAAATGTGACTTTTTTGTAATAAAAAACCCGGGGTGGTGGGAAAAAATTATAATATATAATGAGGCCCGGTTGAGAACTAACGTAACACTACTAGGAAAATATTTCAAGACATCTAGAATTTTTTATAAGTTTTTATAAGTTTTAATCTCTATTTTAGGCACTAAAAAGAATTTTGACCCAGGTATTAAGCAGTCCTATTATCTGTCCACGGATTATCCTCTGTTTACGAGACACCCTGTATGTATGTATGTAATGAATATTATTCATGAAATACGAAAATTCAAGTTAAATACAAGCCTGTAAAAAGAAAACCTTTGTCAGGCCACGTCAGGGTTACTGAGATATCCAAATAAAAAAGAAATTTATAAAATAACTATGTATTCTATTACAAAATATGATTGTTAATAGTAAGTTATATTGACTAATATTACAGTATTAAAATATAAAAACCAGCCTTAAGCTTTCCCATGATTCCCTAACACAAACCATTTATTGCTATACATACCAACAAATAACTGCGTATTTTATAATATAAATGATATAAATCGCCTATAACTGGCCACCCTCCAAAACTGACCACATCAGAAAATTAAAAGACTTTTCAAAAAACCCAACTGCTGTTTTTGCAAATATTATAGCCTATGTCACTCCCACGATTAAGAGGAATCCAACGACAATTCGTATGTCGAAATCCGTCAAACGGTTTAGGCTGCAAGGCGTGCCAAAGTATAAGACGTACACACGTAGATACAAACATACATCGATACATACATATATACATACGCTCGAAAAACATTACCCTCCTTTCCTTCGGCAGTCGGGTAAGGAGTACAAAACAGGACATATCTTGGTATTTTTAAAATTCAGTAAGAAAATTTTAAACGCTTACCAAGAAAATACTGACTGCGCACCAAATAACTACAACTTAGAAAAATTGAAAAACCCCCAGTTTTTACATTTCACAGTTCAATATCTCAAAAACGGCTGAACCGATTTTGTTGAAACGTAGCTAAGAACCATCTCGATCACGTCAGCTTTCGGACAAAAATAAACGCTGTAAAATCGGTCCATTCGTTTAGGAGCTACGATACCACAGACAAGCACACAGACACGTCAAACTTATAACACCCCTCTCTTTGCGTCGGGGGTTAAAAATACTGACTTGCACATAAAAATTTACCAATCGCATTTTGATGAACGATTAGTATTTTAGCTGTACAATTCAGTATTTTTAGGTTGTTAAGTGGCCAGCTACTGAACACTTGCGCAATGACATTTTCCTAAGTGGCCAGTTATTGGCGGTTTACCCCATATTGTTTTTAATTACGTGAAATAATTAAATACATATGCAGTTTTGGACCTCGAATATGAAAAATACACTTAT
The DNA here is from genome assembly GCA_932294315.1 of Epinotia nisella. Classification (NCBI taxonomy): domain Eukaryota; kingdom Metazoa; phylum Arthropoda; class Insecta; order Lepidoptera; family Tortricidae; genus Epinotia; species Epinotia nisella. Next base: position 7,345,861 of record OW028698.1, on the reverse strand, counting down.
ACCCTGACCATTTATGCTAAAACTTACACTTAAATAGCTAAAATAATAGTAAATAGTGGTTATAATGAGAAAATAACATTAAAAACGTTTTCTAAAAAACAAGTAAAATAAATTATAAAGAATTATTCAGACATTCCGAAACTAGTAAAAAAATATAAAAAAAAACCGGCCAAGTGCGTGTCGGACCACGCAAAACGAAGGGTTCCGTGCCTATTAAAAAGGTCGTATCGTCATAGAAATTTTACGGCACTTACATCCTTTTCTTTGAGGAAGGCAGTTTTTCAGCAATATCTCGAAAACCTCTGAACCGATCTTGTTCAAAACAATTTTCGGTGAATGAAATTGATAAGCCCTATGTCCATGAATTTTTCCAAATTTTTAAAATACACCGTTCAAAAATTAGAGGGGGGGGGACAGAATTTTAGTGACTTTCGGGGCGATTATCTCCGACCCTATTCACTTAATCAAAAAAAATGCTAAGAAACCTTATATTTATTTTGAAAGGCCTATCGATTGATGTGCCACACGGGGGGTCACAATGAAAAAAAAAATTTTGACTTTTAGTTTTATGTATGGATGCACCCCTAAAAAATTTTTTTTTGTCATTTTAATTACAAAACTATGTAGCGGCTAACAAAATACACCTATCCTGAAAATTTTATTCAAATACACCTTATAGTTTTCGAGTAAAATGCCTGTGACATACGGACAGACGGACAGACGGACAGACGGACAGACGGACAGACGGACAGACGGACAGACGGACATGACGAAACTATAAGGGTTCCGTTTTTGCCATTTTGGCTACGGAACCCTAAAAATAGATAAACTCCAGTCTGGGAAGTAGGTTACATGCATCCGTTTTAGAAATGTAATAATTAAATCCACTATTTATATAGTGCCTACTAAGGATGTGCAAATTGCGGAGTTTCCAAAAAGACGTAAAAGTTCCCGGAAATTTCTAGAAAGTTTCACAATAAATAAAGTGGGCGGGCGGCTACACGTAAGAGGGACAAGTACGCAGTGCTCTCACACTACTTATTTGTCCCTCTTGCCGTAGAGACTTCGGGATGCTGGTGCTCCGAAGGAAAATCTTTCCTTAGGGAAGTGGGGCGCCGCCTGCGGGAAAAAGGCCTCGACCCCCGCTCCGGGTCATTCTTATTGCAAAGGCTGTCCATTGCAATCCAACGCGGCAATGCGGCGAGCGTAATGGGCACCTTTGCACCGGGAATGACGCGGGGTGGGCTATTTGAGTAGTTTTTATATATCAGTTTTTTTTTTTTTTCTGCCTTAATTTCTAAATTATTCTATTACGTTTGATTAAATAAAATTTTTATATAGCCAATTTAGTTAATGTTAGTCATCATCTTGTATTTACTTTAGAAAATAAACAATAAATAAAGGAAATTTCCAATTTGGAAATGGAAAGTTTCAATTCTCATACAAAAATGAGGTAAATTTGCGAAAATTTCCTATGTTAAATTGCAGAAAAATTTCGCAATTTAGGAAACTTTCCGTCGGCACATCAGTAGTGCCTACAACATTTTCCGGATCATGTAGTTCAAGATGCCTCCGTTCCGGAAGTACGTCAAGTCCACCTCGGTGTCGAAGCGCGCGATCACTTGGAAGGATTTGCCGTTGTCGACCTGCAACAAGAACACATTATTTATTTATTTATTTATTTATTTATTATGAAACAAACAGTCATACAAAGATATTTGTGCAGGCTATCTTAATACTAAACAGACCTATAGTTTCCAATATAATCCAATCCAATAACATTCCAAAGACAAAAATGTATTACTAATTATTACAAATTGTTTGTCCTAAAGGCACTTTTTAATGAGTCTACGGTGCAGTTAAATATGTCTATATCTACTAATCTATTACAATGGTTATAAAGTGCACATGCACGCTTAACAAACATGTTTTTAGAATAATTTGTTCTACTAAATGGGATGGCAAATAAATGTTTATCACGACACTGGCGTTCTCTTTGACGCGGAACTCTAAATTGTATGTCTTGAAGCAAGCTAGGGGCATCCAGATGATTGTGAATTATTTTATGTAATAAAACAGCGTCAACACAGTCCCTACGACATTCAAGGGATTGCATGTTATGACGATTTAAAGATTCAAGATAATCTGTATATTCATTACCAATTATTAACATTATTACCGTTTTTGACGTGATAACGTCTTATAAATGGATGAACGCCGGCTGTACGCACGAAAGTGTGACTCATTGTCCCGTTCCGTTGACTGTCATATCAACGCACAGCCCAAACCGCTGGTTCTAGAGATTCCATGGCACGTATGCAGGTTATAAGGTGTAGGGGTGCACTAAGAAAGGATTTTTCAAAATTCATTCGGGTGAAACGGGGGTCCAAAGTAATTATTTTCAACCAATATAAATAGACGACGCGGCATATTTATTTTACGAGGCGATTGGCGACGCAATGCGTTGCGCGAACGCGCGCGCGGCAACCACTGATAGACCGCCTAAAGGCGGCCGGCAGGCATGTATTTGTGCGGCGCGACAAAATCAAAGAGTGAACCGCCCCTGGTGTTAGGCACCTTGATGACGAGGATACTTATGCCCTGGACTAAGTCTAAGTCTGGACTACAGTACCTTACATATAATATATATACTACACACACACATACAGGACCTACATTCTTTAATGCATATATACTCACTTTTTTACTGCAAACACTCTAGAATAATTTTAATTAATTGATAGTTTAAATTCTCGTTTTTTTCTCTTTGCTTTTTCTTGTTTTCGTTCTAAGCCGCATAGACAATCTGTATTTTGTCTTGGTTTCCAGGGGACAGGTCTAGCCTAGTGTGAGACCATAGCTATGTTTCAGAGTGTCTGTATATGTTAATAAATATTTAATTTCATTTCATTTTTAGGGTTCCGTAGCCAAAATGGCAAAAACGGAACCCTTATATTGTCCGACTGTCCGTCAGTCGGTATGTCACAGGCATTTTACTCGAAAACTATAAGATGTATTTGAATAAAATTTTGAGAAAAGGTGTATTTTGTTAACCGCTACATAGTTTTGTAATTAATAAATAAATAAAAAAAGCCTTTTAATTCCACACCTTAACACTTTAACACTATATATGTATAAGTTAATCTAATTATTCTATAATTTAAAAACACAATTAAAATGACAGTTTTGTAATTAAAATGACAAAAAAAAAATTTTTTAGGGGTGCACATAAAACTAAAAGTCAAAAATTTTTTTTTCATTATAAGCCCACGTGTGGCACATCAATCGATAGGCCTTTCAAAATAAATATAAGGTTTCTTAGCAATTTTTTTTATTAAGTGAATAGAGTCGGAGATAATCGCCCCGAAAGTCACTAAAATTCTGTTCCCCCTCTCTAATTTTTGAACGGTGTATTTTAATAATATGAAAAAATTCATAGACATAGGGCTTATTAAGTTCATTAACCAAAAAATGTTTTGAACAAGATCGGTTCAAAGGTTTTCTAGATATTGCTGAAAAACTGCCTTTCTCAAAGAAAAGGACGTAAGTGCCGTAAGATTTCTGTGACGATATGACCTTTTTAATAGGCACGGAACTCTTCGTTTTGCGTGGTCCGACACGCTCTTGGCCGGTTTTTTTTTTCTGTTCTTCTTGTTTTCGTTCTAAGCCGCATGGATAATCTGTATTTTGTCTTGGTTTCCACGGGACAGGTCTAGCCTAGTGTGGGTCCATAACGGACACTTATTTCAAAAGCATATTATAAGATAAACGACTACAACTACATCATGGATAGGGATATTTGGCAGCGATAAAATCCTGCACTAGAAATCTGTCGTAAAATAAACGGCTTTCTACTGTAGCAATGTAATTTTTTAAATTTTATAATACTCTGATACTGAAATGATATATTGTATACTGTTTTGAAAAAATGACACCTCGCCGAGTTTTTTACGCCGGTTCTTCTCGAGGCAGAGGTTTACTTTCCGACCCGGTGGTAGTTTATCGACATTCATAGGTGCATGTAATATGCCTAAATTGAAGAATAAATCACTTTGACTTTTGACTTTGACTAAGCTATGTTTCAGAGTGTCTGTATATGCTAATAAATACTTCATTTTTCATTTTAAAGTAATTTCAACTGCTGACCTGCACTGTGAAAGTCTGTCCCGGAGTGAGGTCCTTGGGCAGGGTGATGGTGTAGCGCTCCGCGCCCGTGAGCCCGAGCCCGTCAGCGGAGTCTCCGGGCAGGAACTGCAGCGGCATGATGCCCATGCCTACTAGGTTGGAGCGGTGAATGCGCTCGAACGATTCCCCTATCACTGCCTTGATGCCCTGGTGGAGAATATAATACTGTTAAATATATATGTTTATATTGGATTTCCTCATCCGATATCCAGATCCTCGACCGGTATACTCCAGGCAAAATACGGTTTCGAAAAACATTAATTTATAATAGCGTTTTTTTTGTTTATTTCATTCTAAAACGTTATTCTAAGATGCTTTAGTCAAGAATCCAACAAACTTTCCACCCGGAAGTAATTATATAGATTTAAATTAAACATTCATTGTCTTTTTTATTTTATTTATATTGAATATTTTAAAGCAAATGTAAATGAACCTAAATAAAGATAAAAAAAATATTAATGTTTGGTTATGAGGATCGATAGTATCAACGATTCTGAGTAAGAAAAACACAAAAAAATTGAAATCTGAAAAAAACTAATTGTACACTTTTTTTGAAAAACGCTCAATATTTAAAAAATTGCCACAATGAATTATATGTTTTACTGAAATCAAATCTATCGATGACTCTTATTCGGTGTGAAAAATTGTATGTGTTCCTGAGTAGGAGCAAAATTATTTTCGTCATGGGCGTTAACGCTTGAATCCTCCATTACGCTCAGGATTCTATCGTAGAATCCTTCGCTTCACTCTGGATTCAATGTACCGTACCTTTTTTTTTTTTTTATATGGGAGGAAAATCTGTTATGGATACCTCCGCGCCACGGGGATAGCGCGGAGGTTATGTCGGACTCGCACCGACTAAAAACCCCCCGATGGTCCTCCTCGACGCATTTCGGACGGCTCTGGGATCTCCTACGGAACGCACCAGTGCCGCCCTAGCGTCATGCCTCAGTGGTATCTACCTTTTTTTTTTCCGATTGCAGCCCCCAACTGCAACCGTGTACCACCCCGAGGACCCCTTTTAGTCGCCTTGTACGACAGGCAGGGGATACCGTAGCCGTATTCTAATGCCCGGGCTACAGGGCGCAATGTACCGTACCTACTACATTAAATTTACATATTGTAAGCAATTGCGATTTTTGGTCAATCTAGAGAGAACATACGCCTTCTCTAATACGATTTTGGTTGTATGAGAAATTATTCCGTTTTCAAGTTAACTTCATGAAAATGATGTCTTTGTTAAAATTCGTATTTACAATACAATTGCTATTTCTAATCCATCATTAAACTACATTTTTTTTATTTTATTTAATTGAAAGTAAATACACTACTTATTTAGATTTAGATTTATTTATTTTCACAACATACAATTGCACTTAAAATTACACATAGTCAATTTTTAGGAATTTATATTGTGATCGTCAGATATAAATCAATGTCATAATTATCATAATAATAAACAATACAAGCATTATGTCAACAAATTACAAAATGAGTTATGGAATAAGATCACCTTTCGGGTCGTCAATGAACTAGAAATAAACTACATCAAACAATATTTAAAATATTAGGTACACTTCAGATGTCAATACTCAAAATAATAAATCTAATTGGTAATGTCATAATACTCATTTATCGAATATAGAGGATTTTCCAATAAAAAGTTTCTCAGTCGACTTTTAAATTTTTAAATCGTCAGATGTATCATTTCTTAAATCTTGGGGTAGCCGCTCATAATATGTCGGCCCTATAACTCGCGGGTTTTTCTCTGCACGCGACGTGGCACTGTTCTTAGGCGCCCCGTTGATCGAATCACCTTGTTCAAAATATCAACTTCCGGAAATGTCGACAAGTTGCTTCTGGCAAACATTAATACTTCGTACAGGTAAAGTGAGTAGAGGGCGTCATGATGTGGTTTCCAACGAAGATACCCCTGCATGAGTGTCTCGTTTTCACTCCAGCCATTGTACGTAGGGCACGTTTCTGTAGTATCAGAACTCGACTGGCATCTGTCGAGTTACCCCACATGAGTGGAACCATACGACATTAGCGAGTGAAATATGTAAATAGTAACAACTCACCAGCAAGTAAGGTCCCTTGGCAGCCCAATCGCGGCTAGATCCCGATCCGTAGTCCTTGCCCACGATAGCGATCAGTGGCACATTCTCCTGAGCATACCTGTCAAATTAAAACGATTATTACTATACCTAGATATTTTTCTAGCAGGAACAACATTTGTTTAGTGCTTGCCACAATAAAAATATCGACAATCCTGTTATCGATAAGTACATACTACTTCAACGACAATACGTACATACAACCACAGACATATATTGGCTACCTACCTAGACGCCGCGTGCACCTACACTGTAACCATATATACAGAGACACCAGATTTGTTTTGGGACCAAAAATGGGTTTGGGAAAAACTAAATGTGACATTCTGCGTCGATTTGAAAGACAATTTCGGTGTGTGTGTGTGTGTTATGGAGTAACTTAGGGGATAATTAATTCAGTGACACGAAGAAAGAAAGTTACTAAAATATTGCAAATTGTTTTCTGAAGTATGTAAAATATAAATAAATTGATAGTTTTTTTTATTATTGTCTATTTTTTAACACATCCTTGAAAAAGTTGAAGTGGTACTTATCGATAACAGGACTGTCGATGTTTTTATTTTGTCAATCACTTACAATAAGCCGTTCGTGCTAGAAAAATATCTAGGTATAATAATTATGCAATAGCTTTATACAACCTGTGCCCGTTTCACGACACATTTGATATTTGAGGAGTTCCATCGATTTGGCACACTTGACATTTAAGAAAAGAAAAGAAAGAAAAGAAGACATTTATTCACTACACAAAAGACACACAGAGATAAAAGGAGTAGACATACAATACAATTGACACATATTGTGTGTCTTCGCGGCAGTGAAACGGTCGCTGTCTCAGCATTGTGCCGAGGTGTCAGACAGACACCTGCAGCGCTGGTTTTCAGACAGTACCGCAAGTGGCCCACGGAACGCAACACAGCATTAGATAAAATGTAAGTAGACACATAATAAATAAATAATTAATGTAAAATATAAATATATATATAGAACAGTAGCACGACGGGATAAAAACACAAAGCAAAAAACGCGACACAGTTGGGATGTTAAAAGTGCTGGATGGGTTAGGGTTGGGATTTTCGGAGCGTCAACAAATAGCCTTTAAGATTTAGAACTTCATTAGTTGCTATTTCAACGGAATTATATCAGAATCGGTAACGTACTTTTACAGTTTTAAGTACGAGTTCCATAAGTCGTCAGCCGCATGGAATATGTCCATGAGGTCCCCACTGGGTTGGTGCGCCATGCGAGCTGTGGGTGCTGTGTTATACATTGTATATGTGCCTGTATGTCGCACCCGTCTGCCGCATGGAATATGTCCTTGAGGTCCCCGCTGGGTTGGTGCGCCATGCGAGCTGTGGGTGCTGTGTTATACATTGTATATGTGCCTGTGTGTCGCACCCGTCTGCCGCATGGAATATGTCCTTGAGGTCCCCGCTGGGTTGGTGCGCCATGCGAGCTGTGGGTGCTGTGTTATACATTGTATATGTGCCTGTGTGTCGCACCCGTCTGCCGCATGGAATATGTCCTTGAGGTCCCCGCTGGGTTGGTGCGCCATGCGAGCTGTGGGTGCTGTGTTATACATTGTATATGTGCCTGTGTGTCGCACCCGTCTGCCGCATGGAATATGTCCTTGAGGTCCCCGCTGGGTTGGTGCGCCATGCGAGCTGTGGGTGCTGTGTTATACATTGTATATGTGCCTGTGTGTCGCACCCGTCTGCCGCATGGAATATGTCCTTGAGGTCCCCGCTGGGTTGGTGCGCCATGCGAGCTGTGGGTGCTGTGTTATACATTATATATGTGTCTGTGTGTCGCACCTGTCAGCCGCATCGAATATGTCCATGAGGTCCCCACTGGGTTGGTGCGCCATGCGAGCTGTGGGTGCTGTGTTATACATTGTATATGTGTCTGTGTGTCGCACCTGTCAGCCGCATCGAATATGTCCATGAGGTCCCCACTGGGTTGGTGCGCCATGCGAGCTGTGGGTGCTGTGTTATACATTGTATATGTGCCTGTGTGTCGCACCCGTCTGCCGCATCGAATATGTCCATGAGGTGTCCGCTGGGCTGGTGCGCCATGCGAGCGGTGGGTGCTGTGTTATACATTGTATATGTGCCTGTGTGTCGCACCCGTCTGCCGCATCGAATATGTCCATGAGGTCCCCGCTGGGCTGGTGCGCCATGCGAGCTGTGGGTGCTGTGTTATACATTGTATATGTGTCTGTGTGTCGCACCTGTCTGCCGCATCGAAAATGTCCATGAGGTCCCCGCTGGGCTGGTGCGCCATGCGAGCTGTGGGTGCTGTGTTATACATTGTATATGTGTCTGTGTGTCGCACCTGTCTGCCGCATCGAATATGTCCATGAGGTCCCCGCTGGGCTGGTGCGCCATGCGAGCTGTGGGTGCTGTGTTATACATTGTATATGTGTCTGTGTGTCGCACCTGTCTGCCGCATCGAATATGTCCATGAGGTCCCCGCTGGGCTGGTGCGCCATGCGAGCTGTGGGTGCTGTGTTATACATTGTATATGTGTCTGTGTGTCGCACCTGTCTGCCGCATCGAATATGTCCATGAGGTCCCCGCTGGGCTGGTGCGTGGTCCTGGGACCGGGCGCGGGCGCCATCTTGTTGAGGATGCGGATGTTGGCGAACGTGCCGCGCGACATGATCGCGTCGTTGCCGCGCCGCGACCCGTACGAGTTGAACTCGCGAGGGGTCAATCTGGTAAACACATAATGTTGCATATAAATAGCAAATCCATACAAATATTATAAATCCATACAAATAAAATAAATATGTATGTCTTTCTGTCTGTAACCTTTTCACTCTTAATATGCTGAACTGAAAGGGATTTTTCCCAGTTTGAATATAAATATAAATATTAGGGGACAATCTTACACAAATCGAACTAGTCCCATAGTAAGCTCAAAAAGGCTTGTGTTATCTGTACTAGGCGACGATATATTTAATAGATGTAAATACTTAAATACATAGAAAACATCCAAGACTCAGAAACAAATATTCATGTGAGGTGTGTGTGATACGCACGAGTAAACACTTGACCTTATTTCGCTTTATCTAATTTATAAGTTAACGATCCTATTTTATTACATGCAGCTGCATCCCACGCCACAAGTGCACGCACATAGCCTCAGATAAAAACCCTTTAATGAAGTGTTCATTAATTTCCCGACTTTCGTCTATATTATTTCACACCATATCAAACATTACTTCACATGCTCATCACACAAATATTTGCCCTTACCGGGATTCGAACCCAGGACCTTCAGCTTCGTAGGCAGCGTCACTACCCACTAGGCTAACCGGTCGTCTAAAATCCCACTTAGGATACTTTTTATCCCAAAAAACGTTCCCTAAGGGGGTGAAATAGGGGGCGGAAGTTCATATAGAGGTACCATTTAACGAGATCCGGCGGAGCGGGCAGAAGCTAGTAGAAAATAAATGTGCATCAAAGGTACACAATTCATGCATGTGATTCTTTCGAATCACACACGTCCATGGACTAAGGTGTCTTCTTACAATCAGGCAGGCCGTAAGCTAGTTTGCCGTCTAAGTAAAAAAATACAGTTTGAGTAAAGACTTAAAATGATGTTGGGAGAGCTAAAAGAGTTTTCTCAAGTTAAAAGAATAGGAGGATTTTTATTTGTTTTCCAGTCCGTATGTCGACGTTCAGATAGTTGTTACCTTGCACTGTTTTATTCATTTCTGCGAACTTGTTTGTATCTATGGAGCCCTCGCTACGCTCAGTGTACTCACCCGCGACTGGCGAGGTAGCGCGCGGCGGGCGAGTTGCGCGCGATGGCTCCCGCTGGAGAAATGTGGTCCGTCGTCACCGAGTCACCCAGGAGAAGCAGGCAGCGGGCGTTAGTCACGTCACTGATGGTACCAAGCTCCTACACATACAAATTAAGTGATTATACTTGTCTTGATGTACAGTCACGAGTATTAATTTGGGACCCATTCCCTTCAAATGTTGTTAGAACATTCACAATGCAATAAGGTCGAAAACTTCAGTTCAATAATAGCGGTGAAGTGTCAAGATAATTAAATGTCTTATTGAATGGGCCCTTGAATTGATAACCTCCATGCCAAAAGCTATCATTACGGTTTTCTAATTACGAACATGTGTTATTGTGTGTCAGTGTCAGAAAAGAAAATTGATTAAAAACTGTCATTTTCTCGAAATATTATTTGCAAATAACAAATATAGCCTGTTTGGGCGCATAACGTCCCACTCGCGAAACGTCCCTCCACCTAAATTACGTCCCATTCGCAAAACGTCTTCTCTGCAAATGGTATTTTATGTAAAATACGCCATCCGCAAAACGTTCCTTTCTCAAAAGGTCCCACCCCCTTCGCAAAACGTCCCTTCTGAGAAAGCTTCTTTCGCTGAAAGTCCCTACTGCATAATGCCCCTTTCGTAAAACGTCCCGTCTGCGAATTGACCCATTCGCAATATGTCCCGTCTGGAAAAAGCTTGTTTAAGTAGATATTAGAAGTCTTCTCATGGGATAAAAGATGTCCAATAATAGAAATCATTTTGCGAAAGAGTCGTTTTGCGAACGGGTCATTTTGCGAAAGGAACGTGTTGCGAACGGGTCATTTTGCGAAAGGGACGTTTTGCGAACGGGACTTTAATTATGTGAAGGGACGTTATGCGAACGGGACCTTTTGCAGAAGGGTCGTTTTACGTAAGGGACATTTAGGAAAGGGACATTTCGCGAAAGGGACATTCTGCGAGTGGGACGTTATGGGCCCTAACCATATGGCCGGAGAGAGGACAGGGCCACAAACACGGGTGACAATTAGTCGGAAAAAATCGGAGAAGATCGTTTGACTCGTTCCGCCGTAATCGTACGTAAGTTGTCAGCATGGCAAACTTTGACACTCCTTTAAAATATTAGCTCTAAATGTTTCAGTTTGCTATACGATATTCCACCTTAGGTGGGTCCCAAATTAAAGCTCGTGACTGTACAAACGCATATTGTAGATCTCAAGGGAGCAAAATGTTATAATTCATCGCACTTGCTCGTAAATGGTGTTATTCCATGCCTGTATACAGAAGGACAAAGTTTGTAGTCCCTAGGGAGTAATGAGCTTGTGTGTGATCCGATTGGTTTAATCAAATCTGCTCTGCTCTGTGATTGGTTGAAAACAAAAATCATTCGAGCACGCGCCGCAAGAATACTGGTCTGTGATTGGTTGATTAATGAAGCTGCGCGTTCCACTAGCACTGATCTGGAAGTGAAGTTGTCAATTTCGTCAATATTTGATTGCACGGTTGTATGAAACCTTCGATTTTTCTGTCTTTTGTAATTACTTATTTCCTCGCAAATGTGGTGAAAAACATTGTGTATAACGCGGGCGTAAGAATATTGCAAACTCGAGTCATCAAAATTCTTCTGATAGACTCTTGTATGCAATATTCCACTTACGCCCCTCGATAAACAATGTACGGTCGAGGAAATTGAATGTTAAGCACTTTTGGACTCTATTTGAATGACGTTAAGGTCCAAAAGTGCTAAACATTCAATTTCCTCGACTGTACTATTTATCGCGAGGGTGACATCAATTATAAAGATTACTCGTCGTCAAACATCATCTGTATCTTACCTTGGTCATCCCATCGAAGAAGGGGGGCCTCTTGATGTAGGTAGAGTTGGGGTCCCAGCCGTACAGCTTGCCTTTGGGCACATCAAGGGCCTGCCAGGACGGAGAACCGAGCTCGATCTTCTCGTACACCTGTTGAAATTAAAAACAAACATAACAGAGTCTGGCTGATGAAAGCTGAACCTGAAAAATAGCGGCAAATTCAAAAAATCATGACAGGGTAACACAGGGTCATTTACACAGCCGCAATATTCTAAGAGAAATTTAAAAAAAAAAAAATCTCAGATAGACACACATAGAGACAAAGTGTTGGCAATCAAATAACGTTTAGACAGACTCTAAGTTTCTGTCAAAAATGTAATTTTTGGGCTTGTGCACAAATCACGCGAGGTTTTTTTCTTGACCACCTCCCTCCACCTTGGTGATATTTGGTGAGGTTCTGGGTCCCCTCCCCCCCCCCCACATTTAACCTTAAGTAGTGCACAAGCCCTTTGGTACAAGCTTTTATGGCCGACTGTACTTTTCTGTATACCGTCATCAACTACTCGTTGAGACGATTCTAACGAGCCCAAACTCAACGGGGTTACGTTGGTTAAATACTGAATTCCCATGGCCAGCTTCTGTCTCCATCATCAGATCAGCTCGACGGTGCCATAATATTTAATTGTCACCAAAACTATACTTGTAGGTACCCAAAATTTCAGCTCAATCGGTTGAAGATATCTGCTTCAAAATTGAGATGCAAGATTCCAACCGAACAAACATAGTTACATACTCGTACATTGCAAGTTAAAAAAAAACCGGACAAGTGCGTAAAATATTGAGAATTTTCCCGTTACTTTGAATACTCAAACTTCTTATAGGTTTTCCTGTAATCTTTAGGCAAGGAACTATTTTCCATATTTTTTTCAGAATTTTAAGCTTTGTAGTTTCGGAGATAAGGGGGGGAATGGTCAATTTTCGTCTTTTTTCCAAAATTACTCCAAATCTGTTTTTGCTAAAATTATTAAAAAAAAATATCTGAGCTCTAACCCCTTTCATTTGATATGTCACACAATACAGTTTGCGAAACTTTTATATTTTATTTTCCAGTTTACCCCCCAAAAGTGGCCCCCTTGTACAGAATTCATTAATTTACTTTACGCTTCCATCTTTGGGTCACCAATTTACATGTGTGTACAAATTTCAAGTCAATTGGTCCAGTAGTTTCGGAGCAAATCGGCTGTGACAGACGGACAGACAGACGCACGAGTGATCCTATAAGGGTTCCGTTATTTCCTTTTGAGGTACGGAACCCTAAAAAAAGTAATAATAAACGGGTCAACAGTCAGTCGAGTCGCTAACTTGCACCAACTGAGAACGAGGGCGAGTTGAGAATGGAGACAAGTGGACACAAGTGAGACTGACCTCCTTGAACATGTTGGGGATGACATGTTTGTTTTCCACCTCCTGGATCTCGGCGCGGGTGGGCCAGATGTCCCGTAAGAACACCGCGCTGCCGTCGGCGCGTTTGCCTGCAAACCAACCGTGACATTCATCATCAGGGCCCGGATTTTTCACGGCAAAACAAAACACTATCGTAATCTAGCCAGTGATAGAAACAATATTTTATCGATATGAATGAATGAATGAATGATGATTTATTTGAAACATACACAACAACAACATTACAATTACAACTTGCTTAAAACCAGAGAAAAATAAAATAAAAAGTAATACATTGTTGAGGTTAGTGTCAAAATGGAGTCCACTCAGCATGTGTCGAGACATGGAGTGAGAGACAGTGAATCCATTTATACAGTACAAAACAAAACAAATAACAAAGAGCACCAAGTGAAGCAACAGACATTTCAGCGAAGACATAGTTTAAAATTGCGAAAAGCAAGGCAGAGGAATACAATACGTATAATAAATAATTTATTGAATCAGGCGTTACTTTGCGGAAATTCATGATATATTACGATAACAATATTCCTTTGCTATTCCGCTAAAAAACGTGCAGGTCGATCAGCGGAGATCAAATGCAACTATTTGCGTATAAACATGCAAATAATTACAGCAAACCACCACCAATAATGAAAAAACCTCGACACGTGTTTCGCCTCTCTACGAGGCATCATCAGGAGATGCTGGCAGGAGATGTTGCTTGCGCCACGTCCACTGAGTTTTTGCTCACACGTCTGCACGTTTTTTAGCGGAATAGCAAAGGAATATTGTTATCGTAACAATACGTATAAATAAATAATTATAATATATAGATATCGAGTATTATTAGGTATATAGGTATAAAAATAACATGCCGATATATTTTTACATTATTGACAATTCACAGTGTGCAAAACCACCTTTTTTTATATTTTTAATAAAAAACTAGAAGTGTATTTTTCTTCCGAAAACGCCATAAGGTATTTGAGCCAACTAAAAAGTCGCGATAATGACTATACCACCTCATTGAAAATAATAGACAATACAGTCAATAATAGACACTTATTACTCCATAAGACTTTAAATGTCATTTCATTACGTATAAAACATAAATTGCGTATAGATATTATTTATTTCTTATAACGCTTTGAAACCGACGTGTTTCATATACGTAATTTTTATATTGAATATTTATTTTATTTGGTGACGTTTTTTCTTGTACTACGCAATTATCGATATCGATAAAATAATGTTTCTACCACTGGCTATATTACGATAGTGTTTTGTTTTGCCGTAAAAAATCCGGGCTCTGTTGAACGTCATGTCAGCCGAAAGTGTGACACCGATTTCTCTGTCAATACGGAGGTAGACTCAAAATTTATTATTGCTTCAATAGAAAGAAGGCAAAAAAATATGCCTAGTGACGAAAATCCCATTCAAATATCTCAAATAATTACGAAGCTATAACCGTTTTAATGTTGCTTGTTGGAAGGAGAAAACGCTCGGGGATCGTGACGTCACGACCATCGAGCGTCATAGTAAATGACAATCGTTTCATATGAAGGTGCGTTTTGCAGAAAAGGGACAGAATATACCCCCTCTTAAAATTTTAGACACTTATTACTTTGTGATTATTTAACCTCTTGCATTGATTTTTTTCTCCATTTGACTACATTTTTAATCCTTTTTCGAGAAAATGCAACATTATTGATTTTATTTAGTGTAGACCGATTTCCAAAATTCCTTTTTTTTTCAAAACAGTCTACTCCTGGGGTGGTCCCATTGCCACCAAATTAGGATCTGATGCGGGGATTCCAGGGAAATTGAGGGCAACCCTCAAATTTTATAGGCACGCGTGTTTTATAAGTGCGCATCGACATCGCAATTTTTGTGCAGTGGAACTGATGATGAAAACCACAGATGATCTCAAAGATGTAAAGTACCTACATCAAAGATTCTGACATGATTCCTTCGAAGTAGCTACTAAAGAAATGTCAATTCTGAGATCCTTGAGGAATCGACGGAACTCCTCAAATATTATCCGCCCACATATAGCGACTTGGATTTTTTTCTGTCATAGTCATAACCAACGCATTTGCTTTCGGAAAGCAGTTCATATGGTAAAATTGCAAAGGATATGTGGAAATTTCCATGTATCCATGTGGCTTCGCAAAGAACTGAATGAGCAAAATGACATTCCTCCGCACTCTAAAACCTTAGTGTATCTTTTATCTAGCGGCTGCGTTTCAAAGTGGAAAATGTTCGGGTGGATTCGGCCCTCGAGCTACCTTAGTTCTCTTACCTAGAGGCTGCGTTTCAAAGTCGATGTCAACGGTGCCAGCCAACGCGTAGGCGATCACAAGTAGAGGAGATGCCAGGTAGTTGGCGCGAGTGTTCGGGTGGATTCGGCCCTCGAAGTTACGGTTGCCGGATAGGACGCCACAGCATACTAGTTCGTTCTGAAAGACCACAGAGCTGTTGAGATACATTGATATCCTGGAGCTCTCCACAAAGGGATGGAGAGAGCGCACGAAAAGCACATTAATAAATACTTGCCAAAAAAAAAAAAAACTAACCAGGGACCGCCCTGCGCTTTAGTCTCACCTTCTCGATGGTGTTGGCGATGTTGTCGTCGATGGGGCCCGAGTTGCCGATGCAGGTCATGCAGCCGTAGCCGACGATGTCGAAACCGAGCTTCTCTAGGTACGGGATCACACCGGACTCCTGTGACAATCGGGTATATTATAACTACTACCCACACAAATAAAAATAAAACCGTGACACAACAAACATGGTTAAGAACCATCTCACAGACAAGACTTGGTTTTAAAGAACTGCACCCAAATCAGTGCATCCGTTTGGGAGCGTGTCACAAGTGAACCGTTAAGATAAGATAAGATAAGGTAAAGATTTATTTGCAGAAAAAGGGTAAGTTACAGGTCTTGGTTAACAAATTGTCCAACCTTCTCCAGCTATTTCTTAACAGCATGCAAATAGTTATGATATGTACAGAGTACACTATATAAATTACACAGAGAATCAGAGATGAACATTGAATATTACAAATCTACATCTAGATACACGAAGATAATAGAAGAATCTACACAAATTTACAATTTACAATACAATACAATACAAATACTCTTTATTGCACACCTCACACAAACAAAGCAGTTACAGAGAGAAACAATACAATAACATGTAGGTAGAGGTAGACAACAGGCGGTCTTATCGCTGAAGAGCGATCTCTTCCAGACAACCTTTGGGTATCGGAGAAAGAGATAAAACTAGATTATGCAGTAGGTGGTGCAGAGATTATTATTAATCAAAAATCAAGAAATTATAAAAATAAACGTACATAAATACCTCTATATATAAACATACACACACAATCATACATATATACAAATAACACAAACACAAATATAACTTACCTTACAATTTTTTTTTTACAATAAAGGTTTAATTATTTTTTTTTTAAATCTTTCAATAATCATTTATTTTCTAAAGTAAATACAAGATGATGACTAACATTAACTAAATTGGCTATATAAAATTTTTATTTAATCAAATGTAATAGAATAATTTAGAAATTAAGGCAGAAAAAAAAGCTGATATATAAAAACTACTCAAATAGCCCACCCCGCGTCATTCCCGGTGCAAAGGTGCCCATTACGCTCGCCGCATTGCCGCGTTGGATTGCAATGGACAACCTTTGCAATAAGAATGACCCGGAGCGGGCGTCAAGGCCTTTTTCCCGCAGGCGGCGCCCCACTTCCCTAAGGAAAGATTTTCCTTCGGAGCACCAGCATCCCGAAGTCTCTACGGCAAGAGGGACAAATAAGTAGTGTGAGAGCACTGCGTACTTGTCCCTCTTACGTGTAGCCGCCCACTCAGCGGCAGCTCCTGCAACTCGCATTGTGCGGTCTAAGTGAGATGCCGCAAAAGTGCTGACGCATGTTGCGTCCCACAATAAGCATTTACCCCTTTGCCAGGGTACTAAGGTGAGGCCGTCAGGTCTCTTTCCGTCGGACCGACTGAGGCCTGGCGGTTCCAGTACGCAAGGGATGTTGGCAGATACCAGCGCCCTCCGGATGATGTCGTTCAGGGCGTGATGGCGAGGGAATCTGCCAGCACATCTGAAGCAGCTGAGAGCGTGGTGGCCATTGCTCTCCACTGTGGCACCGCAGATGCATATATGGGGTTCGCAGACATTACAGCCAAGGCGGAGAGCAACAGCCACCCGCATGGAGTCGTTATCGAGGAGGGTGCCCATATGTGGAGACGGGAGAGCGTGAAGCCACGCACCAGACTCAGGCCTCGAAACCGCCTTTAGCCTGGCTTTATCCACACCCAGAGCGGTCTCCAAGAGGTTGTCAAATACACGCTTAACTCCCGCGCTGTCCCACATTCGTTGGCTGTTATGTTTCTCCGGTGCAGGCGTACTTGGGTTGAGCGAAGACCAGGCCGTCCAGGCATCGGAAGAGAAGGGAATGGTTGCCTTGTCACCATGTAAGGGAAGAATTTGAGTGACAAGGTCCACGACCCCGCTAGCCGATGCCAGGAAGGCTGGTAGACAAACGTCTCTTGCGCGCCGAATACCCAGACCGCCGCTCCGAATGGGAAGAGATGCAAGGTCCCATTGGCTCGAGCTGAGGGAGACGTTAAGAAGACATTCAAGGGTCTCCTTCAGTGCAATGTCAAAGGAGTCAATGTGTGCAGGAAATAACCACGCGGGTACAGTGCGTAAAAAGTAGGTTAACTTGGGGATAGCAAAGCAGCTCCGCAGCAGGGAAAGCGCAACGTGAGCTGAAAGGTTTTTAAGCTTGTCTCCAATAGTTAGCAACAGTTGCTTTCTAACCTCAAAAGCTGCCGGAATAGCTTCTGTGAAGATTGGAGAGCCCAAAAGATTGAAAGTTTGAAAAGAAATTTCTTTAAGGCCAGGGAGTAAGTGACTGAAAGTAGGCAAGGAAGTTCGGGAAAAATCACTACACGGGAAGAATTCACACTTGCTGGCGTTCACTTCTAGGCCCAGTTCCCGCAGGCGAGGAAGGAGCAAACGCAGATCTTGCTCAACTTCCTCAGGCTTTCCCCCTAGAGTACCGTCATCTAAGTACCAGATATTCAGAGGTGAAAGAAGTTCTGATAACGGTCTCTGAATGGCAAGACTAAAAACTAAAGGGCCCAGAGGATCCCCCTGCTGCGCTCCAACTTGCGAAAGTATGGGAGATTCGTTTAAATATAAGTTGGACGGGGAGGAGTAAGCTTGAAAGAGGAAAGGGTAGAGGGAAGGTATTTTCTGCCTTACTTCAGACAGCAGTACGTCACGCTCGACTGAATTAAAAGCATTTTTTAAATCTAATTTAATGACAACACTGTCCGCGTTTTTTGGATCAAGTAAAAATGCACGCGTGGCATGGATGGCAGCTTCGCAGCCTTGGTGAGTTCCAAAACCTAGCTGAATAGGTTGTAAGTAAGCGGCCATTTCTTCTCGAACAGCACGGCAGCCAAGCTTAGCTGTTAAACGACGAAAAGTACTGCCGATAGCTATGGGCCTTAAGCCTCCGTCCTTCTTCACCAGAGCGCATAAGGACGCACCGTACATGAATGGGCAGACTGCGGGGTTCAAGCAACCACTGAGTAAAAAGTTACAAAGTTTGGTCAAGCATTCGAGCAGCCGGGGCCCGTTATCACCGGCAGAGCCAGATGTTAGTTCCTTGAGGTGAGCTGGGCGGATGCCGTCTAAGCCAGCGGCTGAACTGCTGTTGAACGAGCTTAGAGCCGTAGCTACGTCTTGTGGTTTGGCAGAGTAAGCAGGGATAGATGTATCGGGCTCCGGAGGAAATGTCAGAGGCCGAGAAGGGGTTGGGTGCTTCGACTGCAAGTTGGCGAGATTTTCAGGGCTCGATGGAGCTACACCATCGTCTGAAGTCAGCAAGCGCACTGCCCCTCTGAGATCACCCTCAAAAACTTTGTTTTCTACCGCTCTAAGGGTAGAGGGTTTCCATGAGGATGTTTCTGCCTCGACGAATAAGGAGTCAATAACGTTAGCGGATTCAATATTGCGCTTAACTTTAGTAGTTAAGTTGCCTAAACCAGATGTTTCTGGCGCTTTTAAGGCGGAGTAGGCAAATGATAGTAAGGCAAACCAATCCGAACTATCGTTGCTGTCTAAACATTTATCTATAAGGTCGCTAATCTTACCTGCTGCCAAGTTCCGTGCTCCCTTGGGGATATGACGCAACACTCGCACTGACTGTTTAAGTGTAGCCAGGTCGTCCAACCCTAGACTGCTGTGGTTGTCAGCGGGTAGCGGGGCCGGAAGTGTGGGAGCAGAGGGCCTACGGGGCACGCTTTTATGTATGCGCCCTATGTGCACTTTGAGCCCATGGGCAGTGAAAGTGCGTGAGGAGTTTGGGCAGTGGGGACACAGCGTTTGGGAAGAGGCCTGCATATTAGTGAGCAGTGAACGCTGATTAATTATTTAAACTGATGCTAGATACATAGGTATTTAAAAAGATAAATGATATAAAAATAAACAGAGAACTAAGCGTAAAACCGGACGTAGAAAACTCTTCTAGGCCCACTGACCGTATCGGTAACGTGCACACATAGGTAGCGAATCCATAATAAAGTATTATTTACAAAATAAGAGACACCAGGACACCACTGCACAAAAGACGCGAAACGTTCACTTCTGGACGGCGCACTCGAATAAAGTTATCAATAATACAATAATGTATTATATTTACTGAATAAATTCAGAAGCTTTTAGGAAAACATTGCATTGTTGTTATTTTTCTCGTATTTTCAAAGGGGTGACATCTGTCATGGTCGGCGGTCGCATAGATCTGCTCCTCTCGGGCCCGGGCTGCGGTCTCCGCAGAGATGACGCTGACTGCTTTTGGTTGTCTATTGCATAATTACGCTGACTGCGATGCGTGTTTAGAAAAATATAGACTCAATGTATTTATTTCCGAAAATAAAAAGGGTAATAGTAAATCAAAGCTTGTTTACCCGTTGCCAGGGTCAGTCCTTACAATTGTTTCTGTAAATATCTAAATTATGACTATAATATAACATATAAGTACCTAATAATAATATTATCAATGAAATTTTTCACATTAAGTCATACTTTGTGATTTATGAAATCATTAATGTTATAAAAACAGTGTTCTAGGAGCCACTTTCTTAGGGTTCTGTTGAATTCTCTGCCCTCTAGTGTTGCATCCGATGAGTTGGTAAGTTCAAAGGCGCGGCGCGGCGAAGCGCGTCGGCGCCCTTCGCGGCCGGGGTCCCACGGCCTGATTTCCCACAAGCCAGATTTTCTGACCTGTGGGAGGGCGGGCCGTGGGACCCCGGCTTGGGCACGGGCACAGGCATCCACAGGCGTGACACGATCCGGCCTGGCCTGTGATAACACGGGCCGTGGGTCCCCGCCATAATGCGTTGGCGAAATATTCACGACGGTATAATAAGCTCTTTAATAAATATTGTTTCAATTTTCGAACAAAGGTACCTACTTAGATCGCTACAGTCTTTGATGTCATTACTTAGGTGATTGTAAACTTTAACAGCGTTATTTTTTATGTTCTTAATAAAAAGGCACCTGGAATAGGCTTGTGACCTTCGATTTTTTTATAATGCCGTTCGAACCAATTTTTGGAGAGGAACAAATATTTGTATGGGAGCAACTACAATTAAACAACATACATACCCAAAAAATTGAATTAATGACGTACCTCGCTGACGGCAGCTGAAACGCTTCATACTGATTGACTCAAAAGTATGACGTCACACGTTGCTATTTCAACTAATCATTGTAGGGAAAATCAAGTAATTTGCTGTTTCGGTCGCGAAATACTGCGTTTAGGTCCATAGTTGTCATACAATTTTGTTTCTATAAAAGCGTAAGGATTTTATTGGTAGCTTTAAATTTACTCTTGGACAATAAAAAAAATGCATATTTTTTCTAAACTTTCAAGGTCCATATCTTTTCATGATTTTCATTATATTTTGTAATTTATACTTTATTACAATAATTTGATGGTTTACTATCTATTTACCAACACTACGTTATCAATTTTAACATGAGGTCACAAGCCCATTGTCAGGGAATACAGTATTCCTAAGTTTTATGGTTAAAAGTAACTTACCCTTAAATAATAAGTGACGACACCGGATCCGGGAGACAGGGAAGTCTTAATATACGGCAGTACGCTGAGTCCGTTTTCTACAGCTTTCTTTGCGAGCATACCTGCAACCAAAATGGTTAAGGTGATGAAAAATGTGTGTGATGACCAACAGCACGAAACGTAGGGTCGAGGTAGACGGGCATATCATACATTATACTGATTTAAAAACTACAACTAGTGCATATTAGGCCTACGCGCACGCTTGGCTGAGCTATGGGATTGTTTTGTGGGGGAACAGCCCACATGCCAGTGATTTGTTTATCCTTCAAAAAAGTGTGTAAGAATTTTATTGAATATATCACAATTAGAGAGTTGTAGATCACACTTTGTTAACCTAAAAATGTTAACGTTAATATCTATATATATATTTATATTAACTATATATATATATAATTATGTAAATTCGTAAGGAACAATAAAGTTTAATTGAGCAGACTCAGGAAAACAGCACAAAATCTCGCCATAACCTCGGAAACAGAAATAAATTAACTAGTACATTTACGAAACTCGAAACTGTAAGATCGGGCACATACTACATGGTGATAAAAGTGTACAATAGTGTTCCTATAATTATACAGCAGGTTGAATAAAATAGGAGTTCTTTCACAAGTTGAAAGATTTCTTAATCACGAAATGTTATTAATACATTAAAAGAGTATTTTAGTTGTAATTAATAGATGTTTGTTAATCTTAATCTTAATTTAATTGTAAATAGTGTTGTTATTATTACTTTTGCAGTGCCCTAACAGGGTTTATATTGGGACGTAAAATATTGTAAGACTATTTTGTAACCATATAAAGCAATAAACGATATGATATGTCGACGAGTATATTTACTTTCTCTTTCAGCAACAGGCAAGACAAGGAAGTCGAACGCCGGGTCGAGAACGAAGAGCTACTGGTCCATGAAGGAGCTAATGAAGGGCAACCTTCCTCTGTCACTAAAGCGAAAACTCGTCGACATGTGTATGTTGCCTGTCCTAACCTACGGTGCGCAAACATGGTCACTCACCGAGAGCCAGAAGTCCAAATTAAGTGTTTGCCAACGCGCTATGGAGCGCAGTATTTTAGGTGTCAAAAGGACGGATCGGGTCCGAAACACTACACTGCGCTCCGAAACACGCGTAGCTGATGTGGGTGCAAAAACTGCCGGGCTCAAGTGGGACTGAGGCCACGTCTGTCGCATGCATCCAGACAGGTGGGCTAATATAGCTCCGAAGTGGGTGCCACATGACTGGCGCCAGACGGGGCCGACCTAGACGGAGATGGCGGGACGACCTAGATGTATTCCTCAACATTAGGAGTGTAGAATCTAAATTTATTGTAACTTTAAAAGAAAGAAGGCAAAAAAATATGCCTGATAAAAAAAATATGCTTAATGTCTTCTTAATTTGAAGTTATAATAAATTTAGAGTCTACACCCCTATTGGTCACTGGCATCTCGTTGTCCCTTTACGCTGGTTACATACAAACAGTATTCTGAAACGAATATACAAAACCACAGTTTTCATAATTATTACTTTACTTGTATGCAGGCCAACGGGAACTATAGTGAAGATTTTTAAAAAGTAGGAATCTACTTCAAGTCTTATCTGCCGATGAAGGGTTTTGTTCTCTATTGTTAAAGCCGACCGCTAATCACCCGTGCAAAATGAAATGCATAAATAACAAATGATTTCATACGAATAACAACTTTATAGTAAATTAATAAGGTTCAAATTTCATCAGCACGCACTCGACATAAAACCTTTTGGAACGGAAGAGCCGAACACCTGGGCGATCACGGCTCTTATTTCCAAAAGGTTTTATGTCGAGTGCGTGCTGATGAAATTTGAACCTTATTAATTTACGATAAAGTTGTTATACGTATGAACTCATTTGTTATTTATGCATTTCATTTTGCACGGGTGATTAGCGGTCGGCTTTAATAATAGAGAACAATTCCATTCATAGGCAGATAAGATTTGAAGTGGATTCCTACTTTAAAAAAAATGTTAACTATACTCTGTACATGTCCATACAAACATTCTGAGGTACGTAATCCTAAAATACGATTGTATCTCTGACAGAAGACAGAGGCGCCGTCGCTGTATGTGACGCTTGTTGACGTGTCCAGCCGGACTGTATGTATGTGTGTATGTATGTACCTGCGCCCAACATCACGCTCGGGTTGGAGGTGTTGGTGCAGGAGGTGATCGCGGCGATGATGACGGACCCGTGCCGGATGGTGTACTCGGCGCCGTCGCTGTACGTGAAGCTTGCTGACGTGTCCAGCTGGGCCGGGGTTAGACCAAAGCCTTTGAAGCCGACCTGGGGACAACATATTGATACACTCAAGCTCTCACAATAACTAATAATTGTGGATATAGCCGACGTCATATGTAGGTGTAGTATGTTAATGCAAAGGATTAAGGTTCAAAAGTAATAAAACCGTTTGGTAGTAAACTAAATATGCTACCTATATTATTATATTTTAGTGGGAACTGTTGAGGAGCTAAATGCATGTTCATTTGTAATCTAGATTGTAAATTACTATTTAAGTACATTTAACTATGTTTGCACTCCAAATAAATAAAATAAAGTGTATACATATGTTTGATGTCGACCGTGCCTACTCACCTAGAACAAATATTATGTAAGAAATAATTGGAGTCTCGTCTGCCTACCTGCCGGTCTTTATTTTATTCATTCTTGAAGGTTATGTATAATGGCCCTAATAGGGTCTATTCGAAGTCTACACACGCGAAATACGGACGCCTTTCGTAAAAAAAAACAATAAGTATGGAGGATTGGAGGGAAAATTTATGTACTATTTTGAGTGGTGTATTGTTTTATTTCATTGCATAAGTTTGAGAAAAGCACTATACATGCCTGGCCGTGAAAAGGGCTTGCCGGCTTCGTATCACTATCCGGCCTCCCTACGGTCGGCCGTCTATACCTACTCACCCGGCAAGCCCTTCTTTCCCGGCGTCTGCAGTAATGTACTATTATACATGATAAAGAAGTATTTATATGTAAAATACCTGTAGTTAAGCTAAAACATGACGTGTAAAAGAGCTATAGCATAAGCCTATTTGCAAAATAAATAATTTGATTTGATTTGGTAGAACCGATGGCGGTTTGGGTGGAACGGTGTTGTTGTTCATTGTTAGTCACGAATGAATGTTTGTTGTGTTTGTATTTGCCCCCCAGGCCCCCATAGGGTACCACCGGGAACGCTAGGAGGATGAGACTACGTGCAATCCGCGTATCTCTTTAGCAGTCCGAAGTCCAAACATCACGTCCACACGTACACTTGACACAGTTAAACGCGGAAACACGGCGGACTGTACCGTCTGCCGTCGCGACGATGGACCTTGTTGATGCAGCGATATTTTATGCTAGTCGCGTACCGCGGCTTTGCTTTCGGCTTATTCATGTTATTAACTGAATTTGTGTAACATATTTGGTCGGGGAGCAAGTCATCATCATCATCATCATCATATCAACCGAAAGTGACCGGTCCTGCGCCACCCGCATCCAGCGGACTCCCGCGACCTTTACCAGGTCATCAGTCCACCTTGTGTGGGGCACTGCGCCTTCCGGTACGTGGTCGCCACTCGAGAACCTTTCCGTCCCAACGGCCATCGGTTCTACGTGCAATGCATACTGCCACTTAAGTTTAGCGATTCGGAGAGAAAGTATTGGCAGAGTACCTAATGTTTAATGTTAATTTCATTGGCTGGTAATCATTGACACACTGTCACCATTATTGCTATGAATAAATTGAAGGTGTCAACGATTGGGACAGTGTCAGGCACAGGGACATTTACCTTAATTAAATCCTACTAATCCTACTAATATTATAAATGCGAAAGATTGGATGTTTGGATGTATGGATGTTTGTTACTCAATCACGGCTCCACCGATTTCGATGAAATTTTGCACGAAGATAGTTTATAGCCTGGATTAAAATATAAGATAGTTTTTATCCCGGGTGTACGCAGACGAAGTCGTAGGCGGAAGCTACTGATCAATATTCCCCACAAAGTGGACTCATGACCTGATAAAGGTCGTGGGAGTCCGCTGGACCCGGGTGGCACAGGAGCGCTCATTGTGGCACTCTTTGGGGGAGGCCTATGTCTAGCAAGATACGTCTTTCGGCTGATATGATGATAAGATCAATTAATAAAGGAAGTAGTTAAAAGTTTGTATAAACAAACATATGTTGCCATTTATATGTATATGAACTCTCGATATGAGTAAGCATATAATATTGCTGAATGCACAATACATTGTTTTATAATATAAATGGGAACACTACGATTACTTTTAGTTTTATAAAATAACGGAGCCGCAGTGTCTGAGTGTTATATTTGTGTTTTATATACAACATTCTAATTGTATATAGTTTAGTGTTGTGTATCTTGAAGGTAAGTGATTAGATAATATAATACAAAAATCTAATGCTTTATAACGGTAGACAATCGGTTACGAAAACGGTAGTTATAAAACTAATTTTTTTACGCGCTAAGGAATAGAATCTTAACTACATGCAATATTGTTTTTTTATAGGTTACGACTAGCAATGTACAAGTTGCAGAACATTCTCAAAATAACAGGGAAGTTCTCAGAAATTTTCTCAAACTTATATGAGAATTTAAAAACCGACCAAGTGCGAGTCAGACTCGCGCACGAAGGGTTCCGTACCATTATCTATAAAAACGGCAAAAAAATCATGTCTGTTGTATGGGAGCCCCAGTCCGACTGTAGCGGCTAGTAGCGGCAACAGAAATACATAATCTGTGAAAATTTCAACTCTCTAGCCTGTCTCTAGCTATCACGGTTCTTGAGATACAGCCTGGTGACAGACAGACGGACGGAAGGACGGACGGACGGACAGCGAAGTCTTAGTAATAGGGTCCCGTTTTTACCCGTTGGGTACGGAACCCTAAAAATAAGCTTCCTTTAGAAAGTTTGTGGAGCCGTAGCATGGTTGGCCTTGTCACGCGATAGGTGATAGGATAGAGCGTGCGTCACTGGCTGACACCGTTCGATAGAACGAGACGACGCTCTTATCTTGTCACTTGTCGCGTGATAAGGCCAACCATGCTACGGCTCCTGGGATTTTTTCATGGATGTATCATTAATTACATCTATTATTCTTTAAACAGGCAAATTAAACAGCTGGTAATTTATGTTTCTAGAGAGTTTTTGACATGTTTTCAGTGTTTATACAATTTAAGTTCCGAGAACTTCTTATTTGAATTTTAACAACTTTGGAAACTTCTTCGCGGTGCATTGCTAGTTACGACGAGCTATTCGACCAACGTACAGTCAGCAGCAGAAGTAGCTAAGCGGGCCGGGTGTTCAAAATGACATGCACACGACTTTATCCTTAAGAAATTAAGAAGTAGAGTAGGTTATTTTGAACACCCGGCCCGCTTAGCTACTTCTGCTGTTGACTGTACTCTTCGGTCAGTCAGTATTAAAACGTACAATTTCTAACTAATATGATTTTAACTCCCGACGAAAACAAGCAGTGTTTAACATGCGTATCTGTCCAAATGGATCAACAAATTAGTAAATTAGTTTTTTAATCGAAAGTCTTGTCTGTTGAGATGGTTCTTAGCTGTGTTCGTTGTATCGGAAGTGTTTTGAATTTTTAATATACATATATGTCGTTATTTAGATAAGTTTCAGATCTATTTCAATAGAGTAATGTTTTTTCAGTCAATTCGTTTTTAAACTTACAACATCAGGCGCCGTAGCATGGTTGGCCTTATCACGCGACAAGTGACAGGTTAAGAGCGTCGTCTCGTTCTATCGAACGGTGTCAGCCAGTGACGCACGCTCTATCCTATCACCTATCGCGTGACAAGGCCAACCATGCTACGGCTCCTGTTGGTAGATGTTGTAACATTTACTACCACCATTTTATTTCGGCAAGACGGATGGACATCTCAGATGGTAGGAAAACATGAAAATATTGTGAAGATTCTAATGGCCTAGTTCGAAACGTATTTTGACTAAAATGCCGTTCAGCGATTGCGAGAATACGACAAAACCGGTTTTAGTTAGGAGAGGTTAGTTAATTTTTATGAATAAGTGTGTAAGTGTTTACGGTTCAAAAGATACAGCCCTATGATGGATGGACGAACAGCAATTCTGAAGCCTTAGTAATAGAGTTTAGCACCTATAGAACACTGCAAATTAAGGAAATGAGTATTGTCTTACAAATGGATTTCAATCCTACTAGTTCTACTAATATCCTACTAATATTATAAATGCGAAAGTTTGGATGTTTGGATGTTTAAATGTTTGGATATTTAGATGTTTGGATGTTTAGACGACCGAATAGCCTGGTGGATAGAGAACCTGACTATGAAGCTTGAGGTCCCGGGTTCGATCCCCGGTCGGGGCAGATATTTGTATGATGAATACGAATGTTTGTTCTCGAGTCTTGGATGTTTAATATCTATTTAAGTATGTATTTATCTATATAAGTATGTTTATCCGTTGTCTAGTACCCATAGTACAGGCTTTGCCTAGTTGGAGACTAGATCAATTGGTGTGAATTGTAACACGATTTTTTTTTAGATGTTTGGATGTTTGTTACTCAATCACGCTTAAACGGCTCAACCGATATGGATGAAATTTTGAACAAAGATAGTTTATAGCCTGGATTAAAATATAGGATAGATTTTATCCCGGGCCCACGGAGACGAAGTCGCGGGCGGAAGCTAGTAACTAATATAACGACCTTTACGTAGCTATTCAACGAGTTAACAGTTAACACTGCGAGAACTATAGAGATGCCGAGACGGCCCAATTTTTAACCGACTTCATTTCAAAAAGTTTTAGTTATAATATTTAGGCATAGTTTTCGCTGTGCATTCATTTCTATGGTATCTGTTTTTGTTTTTCTCAATTTTTAATGAAGAATGTATAACCTTAGTTGTTATTTACGCGTCAAAAGATGGATTCTAACGCTAAGCAATTAACTAAGCAGTCCTAATCACAAACCTAATGGCCGTCTCTAAATACCGACCTATTAAGGTCATTAATGTAAACTCAGACTCATATCTTTACGAGTCTCATTAGTTATACGTTATTTAGTTAACGAGAATATATTTAACGCAATTTGGAATTTAATTTTACTTCAATACATTTGAAATGTCTAGTCGGATTAAATAACAAAAAATAATTAACTTTAAAAACAGTTTTAGGAGACTTCAAATCAGTACCCAAATCGCTTCAAGGGTTGCTATAAAATTTGAAGAGTTCCCGCAAGATCAGATTCTGAACCGATGACCATGGGACCACTTGGGAAGGATACCCTTTCAAACTAAAAAATAAAAGTTTAAATCTGCCCAGGCGTCTTTGAGTATCGGGAAAACGTCCGAGTGACATCCGTGACATGGCTTAAATTCGAATGAAGCAAAATCCTTTTAGTTCGAATTTAACCCATATTGCTTTGACATAGAGTGCCCATGCCATATACTAGTACAGCTTCGAGCACTCAGACGTTTACCTTACATCCTACTAATATTATAAATGCAAAAGTTTGGATATTTAGATGTTTAGATGTTTGTTACTCAATCACGCAAAAACGGCTCAACGGATTAAGATGATTTTTGGTATACATATAGTGTATAGCCTGGATTAACATATAGAATACTTTTTATCTCGGGAATCATCCCCTAAGGGGGCGAAATGGGGGGCGAAAGTTTGTATGGAGCTACGATATAAACTAGTTCCACGCGGGCGAAGTCGCGGGCAGAAGCTAGTAACAATTAAAAGATTCCTACGAATTGTGAACCTGAGTCGAAGAGATTGCCCTCCCAGATACTGGTCTGTTATGTGGTTGAACATGTATATCAATGAGTCTAGAGATACCAAACCACCGATAATAAGCCGCAAACTATGAAATAATTAATATTTAATTGTATATAACCGCAGTTGAGATAGGTAACTGTATAAAAGGTATATATTCGGTAGAAAACATGTAAGTTGTGTAGTTTCGTTGACATATTCTAAACATACGTGAGGTTTGTTAGTGTTTGGATTGTCTTGTTTCAAATGTGTACATTATGTCAACAATAATGGTGGTAATTTACTCAAAAATGTGTCGTTTCGAAGGGGCCGCTTTGTCGAAGTAAATCAAGAATGATTTCTCATTGCATCTTTACAGAAATATTAAGTAAAAGTGTGTTGAACTCTATGAAATAGTATTGATGTGTGGTGTAATGGGTCACTGGGATATTAACTCATTTTAAAACATAGGTATATGTAAGCATACCTACACCCATATGCAGTCACCCAAAGGGCACTGGAGAGGGCTATGCTGGGAGTATCTCTGCGTGATCGCATCAGAAATGAGGCTATCCGCAGCAGAACCAAGGTAACCGATATAGCCCTCCGAATCGCGAAGCTTAAGTGGCAGTGGGCGGGGCCACATTGCACGTAGAACCGATGGCCATGGGGAGGAAAGATTCTCGAGTGTACCGGACAGTACGTACCGGAAGGCGCGGCGTGGGTAGGCCTGGTAAAGGTCGCGGGAGTCCGCTGGATGCGGTTGGCGCAAGACCGATCACTTTAACACTCTTTGGGGGAGGCCTATGTCCAGCAGTGGACGTATTTCAGTTAATATGATGATGATGAAGCATGCCTAAGATTACTATACTACCGAGGCCGGGAAAATAGGGATTGCCGGTCTAGGACATATTGACGGATAGGTTTACGAGGATGAAAGCCCCTTTTCAATACCGTACAGTGATTTTTCTCAAACATGCATTGAAATTAAAAAAAAAACCGGCCAAGTGCGAGTCAGACTCGCGCACGAAGGGTTCCGTACCATCTATAATAACGGCAAAAAAATCATGTCTGTTGTATGGGAGCCCCAGTCCGACTTGCACTTGGCCGGTTTTTTAGTATTTGTTGTTATAGCGGCAACAGAAATACATCATCTGTGATAATTTCAACTGTCTAACTATCACGATTCATGAGATACAGCCGGGTGACAGACGGACGGACGGACGGACAGCGGAGTCTTAGTAATGGGGTCCCGTTCTTACCCTTTGGGTACGGAACCCTAAAAACTAACTCATTTTTAATGGCTGAACACCGTGACGTCGTCTCACGAATTGATATTGAAACAAAAGAATGTCGCTTTGCAGGACTAGGCCTCCAAGTATGAAATTCTATTACGTATCTTTCGTCTCGCCGCGTCCGAAGCGTCAATATTTCGTTACATGTTTGAGAAAAATGACATTGTTTTTACTTGTTTACGTAGTTCACAATAATTTGTATATCATTTGAAACAAGGCACCCAAACTATAGACATTTTCGCGATCACCTTGTTGCGGTCTGCTAGCTCCGGTCTCTGTAGTACCATTTGGTGATTTAGCTTATGAATTTAATTATGTATCATAAAGCTATTTCACTAAATAGTTCTGCTGAGAAATATCTACAGGACATCTCCGCGGAAATACATTGAAGTTCTCAATATTACACCGGAATTCTTCGGACAGTTTTTTAAGCTCTAAGATCCGAGGTAAATATTCTTGAACCAAGAATTGAATAGTAGAACCGATGGCCATTGGGGCGGAAAGGTTCTCGAGTGGCGACCACGTACCGGAAGGCGCAGCGCGGGTAGGCGCCCCCACAAGGTGGACTGATGACCTGCAGGTCGCTGGAGTCCGCTGGATGCGGGTGGCGCAGGACCGGTCATTGTGGCACTCTTTGGGGGAGGCTTATGTCCAGCAGTGGACGTCTTTCGGCTGATATGATGATGATGATGATTAAGAATTGAATAACGAAGATGTTCTCGAATGAAGCGAAATTATCTTTAACCTTAGATTTTCTTTATATGGATTCGAGACAATCATTAGTCATTACATTAATTCAAGCTGATTTCCAAAATAATGCGGTCTCGCTAATGAATTTCTTGTTTTTTTTTTTGTAAGGGAATCTACATTCTTATAAACTAATTAGCGAATTTGAATATAATGAAAAAACAATATTTATATGCATGTATTACGTCCAGCTTTAACCTGATCCAAAACTGCTAAAATTACTCGCAGAATAACCGCGCTGCAAAAGTATACAGTTTTATTAATAATATATTTATTTCACATAATTTCCACTCAAACAATTCATATAATACTTTTAGGTTCGCGGTATCGCTTCGCCTGGGAGCAGCATTGTTGCCCCACATTGGTGCCACTGTGGTGCAATATTGTATTTCTTTTTTAGTTTAGTTTAGCCTAATAATTATATTGTAATGTGATTTATGCAATAAAATAAACGCGTCATAAAATCTAACAATTCAAATAAAAAAAACCGGCCAAGTGCGTGTCGGACCACGCAAAATGAAGGGTTCCGTGCCTATTAAAAAGGTCGTATCGTCACAGAAATTTTACGGCACTTGCGTCCTTTTCTTTGAGGAAGTCAGTTTTTCAGCAATATCTCGAAAACCTCTGAACCGATCTTGTTCAAAACAATTTTCGGTGAATGAAATTAATAAGCCCTATGTCCATGAATTTTTCCATATTTTTAAAATACACCGTTCAAAAATTAGAGGGGGGGGACAGAATTTTAGTGACTTTCGGGGCAATTATCTCCGACCCTATTCACTTAATCAAAAAAAATGCTAAGAAACCTTATATTTATTTTGAAAGGCCTATCGATTGATGTGCCACACGGGGGGTCACAATGAAAAAAAAAATTTTGACTTTTAGTTTTATGTATGGAGCGCACCCCTAAAAAATTTTTTCTTTGTCATTTTAATTACAAAACTATGTAGCGGCTAACAAAATACACCTATCCTCAAAATTTTATTCAAATACACCTTATAGTTTTCGAGTAAAATGCCTGTGACATACGGACAGACGGACAGACGGACAGACGGACAGACGGACAGACGGACAGACGGACATGACGAAACTATAAGGGTTCCGTTTTTGCCATTTTGGCTACGGAACCCTAAAAAGTTAAAATGTATAAGAGTTTGAAAGGTTATAACCAATTTATCGTATATAGTGTATAATTGTTATATGTATTACTCATTATTATGAAACAATAAGAATGCTATAAAAATAAGAGTACTAGTACACCATTCCTGGTCAGTTGACTCGTGGTATTTTTATAATGGAATCTACATTCTTATAAAGTGACTAGCGAAGTTAAATATAATGAAAAAACAATATTTATATGCATGTATTACGTGCGGCTTTGACCTGGTCCAAAACTGCTAAAAATACTGGCAGCGTTACCGCGCTGCATAAGTATATACAGTTTTATTAATAATATATTTATTTCACATAATTTCCAATCAAAAAATTCTAAAAAATAAAAAAGTTATTTAATATGTATAAGAGTTTGAAAGGTTATAACCAATTTATCGTATATAGTGTATAATTGTTATATGTATTACACATTATTATGAAACAATAACAATGCTATAAAAATAAGAGTACTAGTACACCATTCCTGGTCAGTTGACTCGTGGTATTTTTATAATGGAATCTACATTCTTATAAAGTGACTAGCGAAGTTAAATATAATGAAAAAACAACATGTATTATACATCAGACAAGCCCCAAGTAAGTTTGCTTTCAAGCGGATGCTGCGTAAGCATCTGCTTAAACAAGAATTCGACTAAAATCCATCCACATAATGGTAGTATATATTGAATATGTAGTAGTATATCTTTTTGTATGTATCTTATATATTTTTATTTATGTATGTCTATATGTAGTGTATAATACATTTGTATTTTTTTCCTCTCTCCTCAAGTATATTCGTAACAGAAATTATCATACTTTTTTCTTTGCACCTGTTATAAGTCTCTGTTTAGCCCAATGGTTAGCTGGTAGAGAATGCCATCTGGCATTAAGCTCGCCATTTGTACATATATTTTTTGTATTTTGTGCAATAAAGTTTAAATAAATAAATAAATATGTATATGCATGTATTACGTGCGGCTTTGACCTGATCCAAAACTGCAAAAAATACTGGCAGCGTTACCGCGCTGCATAAGTATAAATTTATTAATAATATATTTATTTCACATAATTTCCACTCAAACAATTCATATAATACTTTTAGGTTCGCGGTATCGCTTCGCCTGGGAGCAGCATTGTTGCCCCACATTGGTGCCACTGTGGTGCAATATTGTATTTCTTTTTTAGTTTATTTTAGCCTAATAATTATATTTAATGTGATTTATGCAATAAAATAAACGCCTAATAAAATCTAACAATTCAAATAAAAGAAAGTTATTTAAAATGTATAAGAGTTTTAAAGGTTATATCCAATTTATCATATATAGTGTATAATTGTTATATGTATTACACATTATTATGAAACAATAAGAATGCTATAAAAATACCACGAGTCAACTGACCAGAATTTGTGTACATAATGCCACTCAAAATTGAGCTTTATAACTTACTAGCTTCTGCCTGCCGCGTGGACCTCGATTATATCGTAGCTCCATACAAACTTTCAGCCCCCATTTCACCCCTTTAGGGGGTTATTTCCGGGATAAAAATTATCCGTCCTTCCCCGGGAGTCAAACTATCTCTGTACCAAATGTCATACAAATCGATTCAGTGGTTTAAGCGTGAAGAGGTAACAGACAGACAGACAGACAGACAGACAGACAGACAGACAGAAAGACAGACAGACAGACGCACTTTCACATTTATGATATAATATTATATTATATAGTGTATATGTATATAGTAATAGTAATATAGTATAGTATGGATTGATTTAATAAGAGATTATGTTCTTTTATAAGAGATGTTGTTTTGTTTACGAAATTAAGGTAATAAAATTTGTATTGTTTCGTTGATATTTTTATTTTTGTCGAAAGAACATTAAATATAAATACCCAAAAATTTGAGAGAAAGATTGACCTCGCTGGCGGCAGCCCAAAACGCATCATACTAATTGACATAAAAGTATGACGTCACAATCCGCTATTTGTACTAATCGTCGTAGGGAAAATCAAGTAAATTGCTGTTTCGGTCGCGAAATACTGCGTTTAGGTCCATAGTTGTCATATAATTTTGTTTCTATAAAAGCGTAAGGATTATATTGGTAACTTTAAATTTATTCTAGGACTATAAAAAATGCATACCCTATCACCCCCTTAAAGCTTTGCACCTAGCTACCAAACACCCTATATAATAGGGTATATTTACTTGTATAAAGTTCCGTTAGACTATGTCGCTAAGGTAAAGTAAGGTAAGCTATAAGCTCATCCAGTCCTCTGGTGACCTTAGGGCTGGCTCGTTCCTCGCCCAGCGTATTGGTATTGCCATTCAGCGGGGCAACGCAGCCAGTCTTATGGGCACTTTGCCTGGTGGCAGCGATTTGGGGGAAATATGTACATATAGTTTAGGTTCACATAGTTTAAGTTAAGTTATAAGTTTTTTATTTATTGTGTTCATTTGTTGTTACAATAAAAGTTACTAGGTAAAGTGCGGATTTAATAGATTTTAGAAAGCAACAAAAACAAGACATCTGAAAATGTTTCCTTAATCGATAGCAATCCCTAATGATTTTCATCCTCTATCAGTTAAGCAGGTGAAAACATCACTTATCAAACTATTGGTAATTATAGGACCGTCAATAATGATTGGAAATCATTAGTAAATCACACCCCATCGCCCCACCACTATCAGCATAAAACCACAGGGGTTTGGTCAACAATTATCAGTCACTTGGTATCATTTGGTACATACATAACTATAATAAGTTGCTTATATTGATTTGCATAGCATTGGATGTACAGTGTGAAATCAAAAGTCAAGTTTAATTTATTGAATGAGTGAATTCTATAATTGTTTGAGTGTTTGGACACAGAAAAAGTTTTTATTTTAAATATTAACCATCCATCAAGGTTAATATGATGTGAAAAAAAATTGTTCTTGTGTTCGGGACAGGTTTAGTAAGTATTTGAATATATTAAAACTATAGCTGTAATTGTAAAAAATAAAGAGTTTAGAATGTATGAATTAAGCTTTAAGTATTTTTATCAATATTAAATGATGTGAAATATGTTCTATGTTCGCTTCTGTTTTTCAATTTCCGTGGTAGAAATGTCATATAATAGTGGCTAACATTTTTCTAGTAGATATTTTCTCTTTTATCACTGGGAGAATGAAGCCAGTTATTATATAGACGACTTCATCATCACCGTCATCATTATATGCCTAACTCTAACTGCTGGGCACACGTCTTATGAGGCTCTCAGGATGAGGGAGTACGAGTATGGTCTAACCTTCGAGACTACCATGTCATAATGTATCATCACTATCATTGCTATGACAAATCGTATCAAATTTGCCAGTCGACATCTTTGAAAGTCTGTCACTGGGAATAATGATACACGTTTGTTCAGTATCATGATCAACAATGAAGATCACATCATAATAATTCAGACTATATCATCACCATCCATCATTGACCGCCGGTTATCATCTTCTCAGTAGATATGTCACTATTCTATCACTGGGAAGCTGATTCCAAGCGGTTGGTGACATCACCACCGTCATCGCCATCATGCTTATGTCATCATTGTCATCAGTGTCATCAGTATTTGTGACAGCCGTCTCACACACGCAGTAGACAAGTATGTGTTTCTGTCACTGGTGCTGTGATGCATGCTGTCATAGATAAAGGGACTTCTTTAATTTGTCAACTCAACAATGAGTTTGTACTCAATATATCTATACTAATATCATAAAGAGGAAAATTCTGTGAGTCTTACAAAGCTGCAATAGCTTTGTATGTTTTGTATGTAATGGATAATTTACGGAACTACTCATCTGATTTTAAAAATTCTTTCACCTGCGTATATAATGGACGGTTTAGATGGACATAGACAATGTTTTATATCGCGAGTTTGCCTGCGTTCTTTGCAATACGCAAGCGAAGTCGCACGGGCAGCTAGTATCTTATATGGACATTATTTCTAGCTTAGACCATTGCATAACAGGTGTCCTGCATACTTGGCAGTCATTCGCTCAGAAGATATGCTTACCTATCACTGGGTGTATGATACCAACTATTGTGGGACGATAACACCGTGCCTCCTTAAAACATTTCAGTTTTATTTTACAAAGAATCAACTCTTACATCTTTTAGAACTTCAAATAGCAAAATTATTAAGTTTTGTTACATCTAAAACTATCACATTCTGGTTTTCAGCAGGTTATTTATTATATTCTAGTTTTTTTTTTTCGTAATTCACATATATATATTAGGTACCAAGATAAATATTGGCAATGTTTTTATCAAGAACAGTACTCACACACTCATTAGACATGTTTTCATTCTGTCACTGGGTTTGTGATACTATTTTTGATTAAAAATTATATCACGGGTTCATCATTTATTTTTATTTAAATTAGTGGCGGCGGTGGAATTTCATTTAACGTTATTGAAAGTCCAATGTAGCTGGGGTCATTACCTCAGTAAATATGTATGCTTAATTATAATACTGGGAGAATGATGCCAACTGCTTTTGGACGACATCATCATGATCATCATCAAGACAATATTGGGTGCTAATACGATTTTTTTTTACCTTATAACCATTTTTTTTGTTTTTTATTGTAGGAATTCGTATATTTTGATCATTACCGCTATGCTTTTTCTTTTCATCCATTAAGTAAATATTATCTTGCTATCTTCTTGGGTTTTACCATACAATTTTGTAAATTATGTGATTACCATTTGTTTTTACTCATATCACAAGTAAAAGTTATATTTCTCATGATCCAACAGCCATATTTATTATATTGTTTTTTTTTTGCAATGCATGTACAGTAAGGGAAATGTATTCACGTACGACCGTAGAACTCTATCGCAATAAGGTGACATATCACTCGAGTTTGAGTGACGGCGGCCTGTCAATTGCGACAGGGTTATACAGTGGTACGTGAATATATTTCCCTTACTGTACCATCGTGTTATCAATCACATACTCAGCAAGTCAGCAGGCATGTATGTTAATCTGTCACTGGGTATTTGGTGCCTACTGCTGTGGTATAAGATCAACCTTTTCTTTTTGGCAATGCATTTTCAAATTGCATTTGATTTGAAGTTAAACTACTGTGCTTTCAAAACTTGTTGTACTTTATTGTTAGTATTGTAAATAGATGGCGCTCTGTAATGTCGAAACGGTAATCATTATTGTCTATTAACAGTTGGAGGTCACTGTCTCAGTAGATAGTTACAAATTCTATCACTGGGAGATTGATGCCATCTGTTTTTAGGCATCATCATCATCATAACCGACATCTTTTTTACTAAAAACAACCTAATGGATGTTTTCAAAAAAAAATAGTTCTTGTTGAAAAAAATCCTCGTTTTTA
Organism: Epinotia nisella; assembly: GCA_932294315.1. Classification (NCBI taxonomy): domain Eukaryota; kingdom Metazoa; phylum Arthropoda; class Insecta; order Lepidoptera; family Tortricidae; genus Epinotia; species Epinotia nisella. The sequence continues at coordinate 7,307,943 of OW028698.1, read as the reverse complement.
GATCTACAATATTGTCATTCATCAACGAGTCACAGTAGTCATTCGTCATCAACAATCACCCGCTTAGTAGACATGTCACTACTGTCACTGGGTGCGTGATGGCTGATGATGAAACTACCTCATCACGTCGTCATCACTTCCGTGGACTTTGATGTCATCACCATTACAATCGTTAATAATACTTGCTGAATATTATTTTGCATCGTTTTATATTTTTTTACAGGATTATACCGTACCTAGTAAAATTGAATATTTTTTATTACACCCATATATTTAAGTTATACAGTATGTAAATCTACTAGAACCAATTGCTTAACCCTTACATGTTAAGGCGAGAAATAATATTTATTTTTAAATACAAACACTTTTTGTTTTTTTTTTTCATTAAAAAATTGAAACTTATAATTTTAAATTTTATTATTTACAACCTTATCAAATGTCAAGTGAAGGTCAAGATCAACACGTCAAATGAAAGTACAAATAAGGCTGTGTGCACACACTTACGTTATATGCGACTTAGCTCAATGTGTTTTCCACCGGTAGCTGTAATTTGCTGCAAGCGGCGCCTGTTATTTTCATGAACTCTACACGTCAAGTTGGAATCACGCTGCCGCGCCGGGCACGCCTTCGAATTTTAATTAAAAGATTGTATAATCCGCAGTTTCATTTCTTCTTGCGTTCTTGACTCGTTTTTAAAGACATGTCGTTTACCCAACCCCAAAAGCAAAAATCTAAAGGAGTCAGATCTAGTGAATGCGGTGGCCATGCTGTATCTGCAAAGCGGCTAATCCATTGGTTTTCAAACATTTCATTTAGTCTTTTTCTTACTTGGATAGCGATGTGTGGCGGTGCTCCATCATGTTTTGGGTCAACGGTAAATTGTCCACATAATGACTAACAGATTGATTTATTACTACGAGGTACTTCTGCCCGTTGTTTGAGCCATTTATACAGGGCAAATACCCAAACATTCAACGACTAACGAGTCTGGTGAGCTAGTTCACAGCGCACATGAGGGTTTTGATCTTTTTTTGAGCATTGCGAATAATTTTACTGCCTATTTGTGACATTATAATGTCCACCACATTTCCACTACATTTTTGCAAATAAATATTCTTATTCTTATTCTTCTTCACTTTGAAAATGTTTTGTCATTTACGACTTAGGTAACGTTTTTTGATTACAACATCAAGAAAAATAATTTGACATGAATGACTCAGTCAACTAATTGTCATGTGAGTTAGTTAGTGTTTTCATGATGAAATCAATAGAAACGTTTTATTTCAACAGCTTTCACTTACTGAAAATGCATTCATGTAGTATCTAAACTATCTAAAGTAATAATCAAGTAATAATCTGTTACTGTGATAGTTAGGATTTGTGAAGTAAGCCAAAGTAGTTGTGTGTTTACTGTTATCGGTTTGTGCTTATTTGTTATGACATAAACATGACACGGGATGATACAAAATTAGCCGACTTCAAAAAAGGTAATCGATAAACACCAAAAAATGTGTGTTATAGCAACATACTCAAGTTGGCCATCAACGGGTTTGATGGATCGGTTTTGTTAGATTTACATACTGTATTATTACTTATTAATATGTGTATAACCTTATTTATACATCGACGGTGGAAATTTCAAATGTCGTAAGGGACATAAGCCTCTTATGTCCCTTACGACATTTGAAATTTCCACCGTCGACATGTTGTTGATACAATGTTTTGTTTACCTACTCAATTGTATTCTTGTTTGCACCATTTCCACTATACAAAGGTTGTCTGGAAGAGATCACTCACTAGCGATTAGACCGCTAATTGTCAACCGTTGTATAGCGTAAGGACCTTGTGTTGTTTTTTTGCAGTTAATTATTTTTGTAATGTATTGTATTTCAAATAAAAAATATGGGTGTCTTATGTATACGTGCAATGTCTTTTCAATGGTGACAATCATTTTTCAGCAGATATTTACCGTATATCACTGAATTAATGATGTTCACTATTAATAAGACTACCTTATCATCAAATACAACAAAGATGGCCTCACTTTGATTCACGGGCGTGCCGAAGATTGAAGCAATGATTTCGTCACAACTAAACCGATTGCAGCATGATGATGAAATAGTGATGATGACGTAGATCATCACGAAATATGAAAAAGTGCTCGGTCTTAGAAAAATGGTTGTCACATACGCAGTAGACATGTTTTTATTCTGTCACTGGGTTTGTAGCAAACAATTATTCTAGATTTTTACAACAGCCAGCTCAAGGAAAGTGTGGGCGAATACCAACTTGAAAAAATAAGCACGACCTACCTTTTATGACATGGTGGCTATTGATACGTTCATGTCTGTCAGGCAAATAGTTTTTAATTTTTTTTTACGATGCCATTCGAACCAGTTTTTAGAGAGGAACAAATGTTTGTATGGGAGCAACTACAACTAATAAATAAATAAAAAAATACCCAAAAAAATTGAGTTAAAGACGGACTTTGCTGCCAGCACCCGAAACGCTTCATACTGATTGACTAAAAAGTACCTATGACGTCACTTTGCTATTTGAACTAATCATTGTAGGAAAAATCAAGTAAATTGCAGTTTCGGTCGCTAAATACTGCGTTTAGGTCCATAGTTGTTGTACAATTTTGTTTCTATAAAAGCGTAAGGATTCTATTGGTAGCTTTAAACTTGCTTTAGATTAATTAAAAAATGCATATAATTTTCTAAATTTTCAAGGTTCATATCTTTTTATGATTTTAATTATATTTCGTAATTTATACTTAATTACATTTATTTCATGGTTTACTATTCATTTAGCAACACTGCTTTATCAATTTTAACATGTGGAAACTACCCAATTATATCTATATCTTACTGTACACTATTTTATGCAAATAAATTACTTATGTATGTATGTATGCACTTTATTGTACACAATAAGGTAAAAACATAAACATGATTTAGGTATAAGATTAAAGTAGGTACAAAGGTGAACTTATCCCCTATAAGGGATCTTTTCCAGCTAACCTTTGAGCAACTGAAAGGAAGGAACGTAGAACGAGATAGACAAACTTACACCGTGTACAATAACATACACTTGGGAGCAAATAAACAGAGCCACCCGTGCAATAAAGTCAAAGTGATTTATTCTTCAATTTAGGCATATTACATGCACCTATGATTGTCGATAAAATACCACCGGTCCGGAATGAAAACCTCTGCCTCGAGAAGAACCGGCGTAAAAAACTCGGCGAGGTGTAATTTTTTCAAAACAGCAATATATATTTTCAGTATCAGAATATTATAAAATTTTAAAATTACATTGCTACAGTAGATAGCCTATTTATTTTGCGATAGATTTCTAGTGCGGGATTTTATCGCTGCCAAATATCCATATCCATGATGTAATCGTTTATCTTATAATAAGCTTTTGAAATAAGTGTCCGTTTTACGACAGATTTGAATTTGGAGTCAGTAAGTTCGGTAATGTGTTTTATCTACGCACATATCATTAGAAACCGTCGGTAATGACCAGCATTATTACAACCAATTTTACTATGACAACTTTCTTGTCTGTGGTAGTAGGTAAAATATGTACTGTAATGTTATTAAAGTACAGATTATCGGTATCGTTATGAGTTTAAATTTGGAACAGCTGTCAAAACTCAAGTGGGTATCTATTCTAGTGTCTCTAGATATTTAAACAGTTATCGATACAAAACGTCAATTCAGTATGTTTTAATATAAACCGCATGAGATTTGATCTCGAGTGACATGAGAATAGGGACTTCATTCGTTTGTCTATGATTTAAAAAAAATATTCGTCTTGTCAAACAAGATACTAAATTCAATTCAAAATAAAGAAATCATAAATATAAACATGCCATCAAGCTCTGCAACTTCAAACCAAGACCATCCCACTACAATACAACCAGGACCATTAAATATATCCCATTGTTCCAATGTAAATGTGAATTATAACTATTACAATAAATAATTTGTTTCTGTATTTGTTCAAATTTACTTTTATTGCATTATTTAAATATCTATAGTCTATAGATATTGTACAGGTAGCACTATTAGCAATGCAGGTCATTTCCCTACGGCTTCTGAACCCATCATAGAGCGCTTATGATATGTGTTTAGATAAAGTAGTGTATGCAACTGTACATAATTAGGCCTTAAAACACTCGTGTGATCCTATTATGAAACTCGCTTACGCTCGTTTCATAAAACCACACTCGTATTTTAAGGCCTCTTATTATGTATCAGTAGCATAAACTACTATTGGAATTTTATTATAGAATTTTATACAATTTCCCAAGAACAATTTTCATGTTGGTTCGTTTTATCCAATATCTGCCCATGGAAAAAAACAAATTAGGATGTCGTTTGAAATGTAATTTATTCAGCTATTAAATAATGCTAATTTCATGATTAGGAATAGCATCATTACGAAATTATGGGTGATAATGTTGCCCCATTACTAATGAGCCAATTAATGTACGTGTAGTTTGTGCTGTTTGGGAAGGTTTAAAATGAAAAATTATCAGTAATCGCCCACCAATTGTGAATTGCATCTCTACCTGTGACATTGCTCTCTATTAAATTTGCCAGAAAGTTCATGAAAACCGGGCAAGTACGAGTCGGCGCCACCGAGGGTTCCGTACAAAATGACAAATGAATAGTTTTCAGATGTTTCCTGTACTTGTGGTACAAGACGATATTACTTGCCATTAAATTTTGATTCCCTTGAGTGTCGAAATATACGTTTTTTGCGGCATTAACGGCCGTGGGTCGTTCTTCTTTTCGACCGACAATAGCCTGTCCTTCGTCTTATTACGGCATCTCATTTGAGTAATGATGTTTAAGGTTTTATAATCTTCGAATGAACGTCCATATTATTTTATTAATTACTGATATTTAATATTTCACTTTCTCTAACTAGCATTTTTTTTATGTTTTTTTTTCGTAGACAGAGTGGTAAACCAAAATGTGGTCCCCACTGAAAGAGTCCACTTTGTCACATGTTTTTTTTTAGAAACCAACCGTAAATAAATATTTATATTGGCCAGAAAGGAAACTTTAATTAGTTCTAATGAAGAAACCTATGCATTTTTTTTTAAATCGCACTTCCAAACCACAATTGTCGATAGTTCAAAAACCAAAAAAACAGAAAAACCTCGGTTCATTGTCGGTAAAAAAAGAAGAACGACCCACGTGCCTTTTTTTTACGTTAACTTTGAAATTTGTTTTTTTTACATCTTCAAAGGTAGACCCGAGTATATATGGTTAGAAAAAATATCAGACATCGTCATCATCATATCATCCGAAAGACTGATATGATTTGGACATAGGCCTCCCCCAAAGAGTGCCACAACGACCGCCTGCGCCACCCGCAGCCAGCGGACTCCCGCGACCTTTACCAAGGCATCAGTCCACCTTGTGGGGGCCTACCCACGCTGCGCCTTCCGGTACGTGGTCGCCACTCGAGAACCTTTCCGCCCCAACGGCCATCGGTTTTACGTGCAATGCGCCCCGCCCACTACCACATTACGTAATGCTCAATGATTTTTGATAAAACTGGGAGAATCGAAATAGGACGATATTGGGAAAGAGATACAGGATTTGGGATTAGGAACTTATTAATTACTTTCCCTTTTAAATAAATCATTCAAATCAAATCATTCATTCAAATCATTCAGGTTTAATTTTAACATTTGTATGGTTGTAACTATTAGAATGAAATCAGGTATTTTTATTTTAGCATGAAACTGGTAGGAATATATGTCCCCGAATAAAATAGTCCCTTTACTACTATTTAAATATGTTAATTAAATGTGCGATTACACCTTGAAGTTTTTACTCATACTCATTATTTATTGATAATAAAAATTACAAGTCAACATAATTCGGTACTATAACAATTTAACATAGCAATTAATTATATTATTTTGAGTCTAAAAATTCTTCAAAACTATACAACGACCGCTCAACAAGCCATGCTTTGAATTTATTTTTGAAACTGACAAGACTAGGGGCGTCTGTTATGCTTATTGGTTTTTTAGTTCGTGTTTTATGACATTTTAGTAGTTTTTAAGTGCCGCTGTTTTAGAAAACGTCTTCTATCACCTATTTTCTCCTCGGTTTAAAAAAATAAATAAATCGTGGGACAATTCACACCAATTGATCTAGTCCCAAACTAGGTAAAGCCTGTACTAGACAACGGATAAACATGCTTATATAGATAAATACATACTTAAATAGATATTAAACATCCAAGACTCGAGAACAGACATTCGTATTCATCATACAAATATCTGCCCCGACCGGGGTTCTATTGTATTGTCAATTTGTCTAATTATTAGTACTAGACTCTAGTACATCAATAAATATGGCAAACACTGAAAAAAAAACAAAATATCGAAAAATAACAATCAAGCCTTTCACCGCCGTTGGAGAAGACAACATTTTTCTTCCTAGTTCTTTAAAGTTAGGTACATACCTTGTTCGTGAGGCACTCGGAGAAGTCTTTCTTCATGTTGGACACGGACACGCGGTCCTGGGGCCGCTTTGGCCCGCTCACTGACGTCACCACCGTCGACAGGTCCAACTCTACGATCTGAAATAATAACTAAAACTTAGAAACGTTGAAAAACCCCCCACATTTTCATTTCAAAGTTCAATACTCAGAGTTCAACTCTGATACTGAAATGATATATTGTATACTGTTTTGAAAAAATGACACCTCTCCGAGTTTTTTACGCCGGTTCTTCTCGAGGCAGAGGTTTTCTTTCCGAACCGGTGGTAGTTTATCGACATTCATAGGTGCATGTAATATGCCTAAATTGAAGAATAAATCACTTTGACTTTGACTTTGAATATCTCAAAAACGGCTCAACCGATTTGGTTGAAACGTAGCTATGAACCATCACGATCACGTCAGCTTTCTTACAAAAAAAACCGCACTAAAATCCAGTCGTTTTCATTGTTTGCGTCGGAGATTAAGGATTGCCAGGAATCTCGGCTCTCCATGCAAACGTAGTCTGGTTCTCATTCTAAAACGACATGCTAGAATAACATGAAACTTTGTATACTGAATGGGATCCGTCATATCTAGGTCGGGAACTAGTTTCAGGTGCTAATGCTAAAGTTATGGGTACCTCAGAGAATATGGGGTCCTGTGAGGCGTCGTTGTAGTCTCTGAACTGATTGGTGGCGCGGAGGTAAGCTTCGATGATGTCAATCTTCTCCTTCGTGCGGTCTGCAAACAAAAAAATCAGAGTTCAATAAGTTTCTGTCAAAAAAAATTTTTTGGTACACTCAGCAGCAGAAGTAGCTAAGCGGGTCGGGTGTTCAAAATAACCTACACACGCTCTTAATTTCTTAAGAATAAAGTCGTGTGCAGGTCATTTTGAACACCCGGCCCGCTTAGCTACTTCTGCTGCTGACTGTACAAGCTTTTATTGCCGACTGTACTTTTCTGAATACCGTCATCAACTACTCATTGGGAGGATTCTAGCGAGCCCAAACTCAACGTGGTTACGTCTGTTAAGTATTGAATTCCCATGGCCACCTTCTGTCTCGCATCATCAGATCAGCTCAATGATATTGACACTTGCAGCAGCTATATTGGTCATGACCAGTGTCAGTTTACCACAGATATTTAAGATAGTTTTTTGTAATATGAGACAGATCAAGGAAAGGGTCTATTTACCGTTCTTGACCCAAAACGTAAATGAGGAAACTGTTTATATTTTTCAAAAATAATTGTCGCAGCTGAAAAATCTGATTTTTTTTTCTAGTGCTAAGGAAGGTTATTCCTATCACCAAAAAAATAATCAGGCATTTCTAAAATTTTCATCCATTCCCCATTATGCGGTCGTGTCTGTCGCTCCCGTATCGGCCTTACAAGTGACGTAAGTGCCGCACCTCTAATATGGACGCTGTTTAAATCATCTTTTCATAGATGTATAAGGCCAATGATGATGATGATGATGATGAGTTAAATAAAAAACCGGCCAAGAGCGTGTCGGGCCACGCTCAGTGTAGGGTTCCGTAGTTTTTCGTCCGTCACAGTAAGTGTCCCCACTTAAGCGTTAAAAAAATATGGGCTATTTGTTACATGCATTGTGATTTTGTAGAAATTACAGGTACAATAAACACCTGCTCATACGGTTAAATTACAAACTTAGTTCAGAAATTATTTTGTAATTTTTTTCAAAAACTATTCATCCTATCAAGTTCAAAATAATTTTCCTAGAAAGTTTTTTATAAAGTTCTACTTTTGAGATTTTTTTCATATTTTTAAAACTTATGGTTCAAAAGTTAGAGGGGGGGGGACAAATTTTGTTTTACTTCTGGAGCGAATATCTCCGAAAATATTAACATTATCAAAAAACGATTTTAGCAAACCCCTATTCATTTTTAAATACCTATCCAACAATATATCACACGTTAGGGTTGAAATGAAAAAAAAACACTCTCCACGTTACGTATAGGGGAGGTACCCTAATAAAATAAAATAAAAACACTTTTTATTTTACCACTTTGTCGGCGTGATTGATATACATATTAGTACCAAATTTCAGGTTTCTAGTGCTAACGGTTACTGAGATTATCCGCGGACGGACGGACAGACAAAGTGAAACTCTAAGGGTTCCTAGTCGACTACGGAACCCTAAAAAGCCACAGTTGGTGTTGAAGAAATCTCGGAGTATTTAAAGGCCTGGCATTTCTCACGTAATGTCTTTTTGAATGGCGACTGTGGCGCGGTCAGCGATGCTCAGAGCGGAGACGCCCGGCCCGAAGAATTCTACGAACTTTCCCACGATGCTTAGAGAGTAGAGATGCTGAAATTTGTTATTAATAGATGGTATGTGACTTACTGGTCTGTGCCAGGTACTGTATCGGACATCTAATACGGCATGACAGCTTCTTTTTAAACATCTTGGAGGGCAAGATCGAAGGAAAGAGAGGTAGAGGAAGGCCCAGACATACTTACACCAGCCAAATAAAAGAGAAAGTGGCTGTCGAGTCGTATGAAGACGTGAAGAGGCTGGCAGAGGACAAAAATCAGTGGCGGTTACTCCACCGACAAGAGCCTAGCTCTTAAATTGGTGATGTGATGCCAGGTACTGTAGCGAGCGGGCATCGACAGGAAAGTGGGCGATAGTCGCCCCGAACTCGGGACACATGTTGGCGATCGTCGCGCGGTCGGCGATGCTCAGAGCGACAAGAGTTGAGTGTCTGTCATTTCTTTTATATCACATACATACATATAATCACGCCTCTTTCCCAGAGGGGTAGGCAGAGATCACGGATCTCCATTTGCTACGATCCTGACAAACCACTTTCGCTTCACTCACCTTCATAACATTTCTCATACATGCTCGTCGGTTTAGGGTACTATTGACCTGGCCTTTTTGTAACATATCTCCAATTTGATCAGAGAAAGTTCGCCTAGGTCTTCCCCTTCCAACTTGCCCTTCCACTCCTTTTATATACACTCTCTTCGTTAATCTTCTTTCATCCATCCTCTCTACATGCCCAAACCACCTTAACATACCCTTCTCAATTTTCGTGACTATATCTCCATCCATTCCACACTTATCTCTTATCACACTGTTTCGGACTCTATCACTCAATTTCACTCCACACATACTTCTCAACGCTCTCATTTCTACTGCATTCACTCGACTTTGATGTCTTTTCTGCCACACCCAACTTTCACTACCATACATAAGTGTGGGCACCAACACTCCTCTATGCACAGCCACGCGCGCTTTTTGTGATATTTTCTGGCTGCCCATAAAGGCGTTCAGTGCCCCATTCACTCGATTCCCGGCATTCACTCTCCTTTCAATATCTTTCTCATGCTTTCTTATATCATATATCTTTTTTATATCACTTCGGTGACAAACTAGCGTACGACACACCTGATAGTTAGCGGTCACTGTAGTCTATGGACGCTTGCAACTCCAGGGGTATACAATCTTTCCTTGAAGAGCCCCATACTGTAAGTCCCTCGGGAAATCTTCGCCAGGATATCTGTTCAGGCAATAAAGACGGTGAAACTTACTAGTCTGTGCTAGGTACTGCAGCGAGCGGGCGTCGACAGGGAAGTGGGCGACCGTCGCCCCGAACTCGGGACACATGTTGGCGATCGTCGCGCGGTCGGCGATGCTCAGAGCGGCAAGAGTTGAGTGTCTGTCATTTCTTTTATATCATGTCGGTGACAAACTAGCGTATGTACGACACACCTGATAGTTAGCGGTCACTGTAGTCTATGGACGCTTGCAACTCTAGGGGTGTTTTATACAATCTTTCCTTGAAGAGCCCCACACTGTAAGTCCCTCGGAAAATCTTCGCCAGGATATCTGTTCAGGCAATAAAGACGGTAAAACTTACTGGTCTGTGCTAGGTACTGCAGCGAGCGGGCGTCGACAGGGAAGTGGGCGACCGTCGCCCCGAACTCGGGACACATGTTGGCGACGGTCGCGCGGTCGGCGATGCTCAGAGCGGCAAGAGTTGAGTGTCTGTCATTTCTTTTATATCATGTCGGTGACAAACTAGCGTATGTACGACACACCTGATAGTTAGCGGTCACTGTAGTCTATGGACGCTTGCAACTCTAGGGGTGTTTTATACAATCTTTCCTTGAAGAGCCCCACACTGTAAGTCCCTCGGAAAATCTTCGCCAGGATATCTGTTCAGGCAATAAAGACGGTAAAACTTACTAGTCTGTGCTAGGTACTGCAGCGAGCGGGCGTCGACAGGGAAGTGGGCGACAGTCGCCCCGAACTCGGGACACATGTTGGCGATCGTCGCGCGGTCGGCGATGCTCAGAGCAGCAAGAGTTGAGTGTCTGTCATTTCTTTTATATCATGTCGGTGACAAACTAGCGTATGTACGACACACCTGATAGTTAGCGGTCACTGTAGTCTATGGACGCTTGCAACTCTAGGGGTGTTTTATACAATCTTTCCTTGAAGAGCCCCACACTGTAAGTCCCTCGGAAAATCTTCGCCAGGATATCTGTTCAGGCAATAAAGACGGTAAAACTTACTGGTCTGTGCTAGGTACTGCAGCGAGCGGGCGTCGACAGGGAAGTGGGCGACCGTCGCCCCGAACTCGGGACACATGTTGGCGATCGTCGCGCGGTCGGCGATGCTCAGAGCGGCAAGAGTTGAGTGTCTGTCATTTCTTTTATATCATGTCGGTGACAAACTAGCGTATGTACGACACACCTAATAGTTAGCGGTCACTGTAGTCTATGGACGCTTGCAACTCTAGGGGTGTTTTATACAATCTTTCCTTGAAGAGCCCCATACTGTAAGTCCCTCGGGAAATCTTCGCCAGGATATCTGTTCAGGCAATAAAGACGGTAAAACTTACTAGTCTGTGCTAGGTACTGCAGCGAGCGGGCGTCGACAGGGAAGTGGGCGACCGTCGCCCCGAACTCGGGACACATGTTGGCGACGGTCGCGCGGTCGGCGATGCTCAGAGCGGCAAGAGTTGAGTGTCTGTCATTTCTTTTATATCATGTCGGTGACAAACTAGCGTATGTACGACACACCTGATAGTTAGCGGTCACTGTAGTCTATGGACGCTTGCAACTCTAGGGGTGTTTTATACAATCTTTCCTTGAAGAGCCCCACACTGTAAGTCCCTCGGGAAATCTTCGCCAGGATATCTGTTCAGGCAATAAAGACGGTGAAACTTACTAGTCTGTGCTAGGTACTGCAGCGAGCGGGCGTCGACAGGGAAGTGGGCGACCGTCGCCCCGAACTCGGGACACATGTTGGCGATCATCGCGCGGTCGGCGATGCTCAGAGCGGCAAGAGTTGAGTGTCTGTCATTTCATTTATATCACATACATACATATCCTCACATAAGTCCCTCGGGAAATCTTCGCCAGTATATCTGTTCAGGCAATAAAGAAGGCAATAATGTCTTTTTGAATGGCGACTGTGGCGCGGTCTGCGATGCTCAGAGCGGAGACGCCCGGCCCGAAGAATTCTACGAACTTTCCCACGATACTTAGAGAGTGGAGATGCTGAAATTTGTTATTAAAAGATGGTATGTGACTTACTAGTCTGTGCTAGGTACTGCAGCGAGCGGGCGTCGACAGGGAAGTGGGCGACCGTCGCCCCGAACTCGGGACACATGTTGGCGACGGTCGCGCGGTCGGCGATGCTCAGAGCGGAGACGCCCAGCCCGAAGGATTCTACGAACTTTCCCACGATGCTTAGAGAGTGGAGATGCTGAAATTTGTTATTAAAAGATGGTATGTGACTTACTAGTCTGTGCTAGGTACTGCAGCGAGCGGGCGTCGACAGGGAAGTGGGCGACAGTCGCCCCGAACTCGGGACACATGTTGGCGACGGTCGCGCGGTCGGCGATGCTCAGAGCGGAGACGCCCGGCCCGAAGAATTCTACGAACTTTCCCACAACGCCCAGGGAGCGGAGATGCTAAAAACAAATAAATAATAATAATAAAGAACCTCGTGAAGGCCGAGAAGGACAAAGCCAGCAAGTACCTAGACCTGGCTCACGAGGTAACCGCCATGTGGGATGTTGATTCGACGATCATCGTCCCGATAGTCGTTTCGGCGAACGGTTTAATAGCGAAGAGTCTCGACCGCCACCTTAAGAGACTCTCGCTAGATGGCTGGGTCAAGGGTCAGATACAGAAGGCGGTACTTCTGGACACGGCGCGGATAGTCAGGAGGTTCCTCTCTCTGTCGCCCTGACCACCGGTAGTTACGCCCCGCCTCGCTGCCGGCGGCACCCTAGGTTAGCTTTTTATAATGATTTTATATTTTGTATGTATAGTTTTATATTCTACTTTTTATATTAATATTGTAAAAACCTAATTTAAGATAAAATATAAATAAAGAGATAATAATAAACTTTATTGAGTTACAACATAAGTTATTTGTACAGCAAAAGTGTTGTATAACCTAATCACACAGTTATGTAGTTGTACTTTACATTATTGGTGCAGAATGAAGTCCTTTATTTCCCGTACTAGTTATAAACTATATCACGGTGAAGTAAGATTCGTCAGCCAACATAAATAGGTATAATAAATAAACTTAAGTAATGTTTTTAGGTAATATGCGGTAAGTTACATTTTTTATGGTAAGTTAGATAGCGAACAATGTGGGTACTTGAGATTATTTGAGTAAGCCGACCGCATCAAAAATGTCCACTCAAGAGCAACCTCCACCGTCCAACACAGAAGATTCAAATTCCAATGACAGCTCCATACAAAGTCGGCCACATTCAATAATCTCAACCATGATGATTAACAATTTAAGAGTTAACTTATGCGTAAACAAGTAGGTAATTGATAAATTAATCCACTGCTGAATGTAGGCCTCCCCCAAAGAGTGCCACAACGACCGGTCCTGCGCCACCCGCATCCAGCGACCTTTACCAGGTCATCGGTCCAAATTGTGTCAGTCATAAAATGTCAGTGTTACCTTGGTAATGGTCAGCACAAGGTCGGTCGACGTGGTCAGCGGGTTCAGTTCCCCGACGAGTCGGTATCCCACCACTTTGGGCAGCAGCATGCTGATGGCTTGTCCCAGCATCACAGCCTCCGCTTCGATACCTGGAGACAAACATGGTGAAAATCGCGTAATCTTTTTCTTAGACTTGTCCCGACTAGCCCAGGGGGATAATCACGTAACGTTTCGAACGCGCGTTAGGACAGTCCAACAAGTCATTTTTCCATATAAAAATTGACATTTAGTTAGATCTACCTGACGCACGTACAATGTGTTACGATTAGATAGATACAAATGTCAATTTTTATATACAAAAAAGAGAGCTTTGGGAAACCGGCCAAGTGCGTGTCGGACCACGCAAAACGAAGGGTTCCGTGCCTATTAAAAAGGTCGTATCGTCACAGAAATCTTACGGCGCTTACGTCCTTTTCTTTAAGGAAGCCAGTTTTTCAGCAATTTCTCGAAAACCTTTGAACCGATCTTCTTCAAAACAATTTTCGCTGAAAGAATTTAATAAGCCCTACGTCCATGATTTTTTTCATATTTTTACAATGCACGGTTCAGCAATTTCTCGAAAACCTTTGAACCGATCTTCTTCAAAACAATTTTCGCTGAAAGAATTTAATAAGCCCTACGTCCATGATTTTTTTCATATTTTTACAATGCACGGTTCAAAAATTAGAGGGGGGGGGACAGAATTTTAGTGACTTTCGGGACGATTATCTCCGACTCTACTCACTTAATCAAAAAAATTGCTGAGAAACCTTATATTTATTTTGAAAGGCCTATCGATTGATGTGCCACACGGGGGGTCACAATGAAAAAAAAAATTTTGACTTTTAGTTTTATGTATGGAGTGCACCCCTGAAGGGAGAAAAGTGTCCCAAAGCGCGTTCGAAACGTTACGTGATTATCCCTCTGCTATTGGTGTAGGCGTAGGCACTATTTTTACATTAACAACCTAGAAAAGTTGAAACCCCCGAAATTTTCACTTCAAAGTTCAACATCTCGAAACCGGCTGAACCAATTTTGTTGAAACGTAGCCGAGAGCCATTTCGATCACGTCAGCTTTCGAATAAAAAAAAACCGCATTAAAATCGGTACATTCGTTTAGGAGCTACGACGTCACTGACAGACACACAGATACATAGACACATCAAATTTGTAGCACCCCTTTTTTTGCGTGGGGGGTTAAAAATATATACAAAGTTCCGTACAAAATTACAAATGTGTTGTTTTCAGATGTTTCCCTTTACTTGTAGTATAAAACGATATTACTTGCATAAACAACCGTGTCTTTTTTTTACATTAACTTAGAAGTTCGACTTTTTTCACAGCTTCAAGGGTCTGTACACTTGAGTACATGGTTTTAATTTCAACTCGATAACTCTCCACGCGTTCCCGAGATAAAGGGTATTGACAGACAGACAGACGGACAACAAAGTGATCCTATAAGGGTTCCCTTTTTCCTTTTGAGGTAAGGAACCCTAAAAACAATGAAAATTAATGAAGTACTCCCAGTGCTTTTCCAGTTCGGCTGCTACAAATATGAGTGACATGACATTCTACTGTGTCCAACGTTTTTAGGGTTCCGTACCCAACGGGTAAAAACGGGACCCTATTACTAAGACTTCGCTGTCCGTCCGTCCGTCCGTCTATCACCAGGCTGTATCTCAAGAACCGTGATGGCTAGAGAGTTGAAATTTTCACAGATTATGTATTTCTGTTGCCGCTATAACAACAAATACTAAAAAACCGGCCAAGTGCGAGTCGGACTGGGGCTCCCATACAACAGACATGATTTTTTTGCCGTTTTTATAGATGCCTCGAACTTGGCCGGTTTTTCCTTTTGAGGTACGGAACCCTAAAAACAATGAAAATGAAAATTAATGAAGTACTCCCAGTGCTATTCCGGTTCGGCTGTTACAAATATAAGTGACATGACATTCTACTGTGTCCAACCTTTTTTCTTTTTTGTCTCCCAACCAAATGATTATGGCACTAAATGTGTCTGTGCCGACCCAGTCAGGATGCAGGACATCGTTGAAGAATACCACGCGGGCCAGGTACCCCAAAGTTGACCTTGAACTTACCACCGACGCCCCAGCCGACGACGCCAAGCCCGTTGATCAAGGTAGTGTGACTGTCGGTGCCGACCCAGTCAGGATGCAGGACATCGTTGGAGAATACCACGCGGGCCAGGTACCCCAAAGTTGACCTTGAACTTACCACCGACGCCCCAGCCGACGACGCCAAGCCCGTTGATCAAGGTAGTGTGACTGTCGGTGCCGACCCAGTCAGGATGCAGGACATCGTTGGAGAATACCACGCGGGCCAGGTACCCCAAGTTGACCTTGAACTTACCACCGACGCCCCAGCCGACGACACCATGGCCGTTGATCATGGTAGTGTGACTGTCTGTGCCGACCCAGTCAGGATGCAGGACATCGTTGGAGAATACCACGCGGACCAGGTACCCCAAGTTGACCTTGAACTTACCACCGACGCCCCAGCCGACGACACCATGGCCGTTGATCATGGTAGTGTGACTGTCTGTGCCGACCCAGTCAGGGTGCAGGTCATCGTTGGAGAATACCACGCGGACCAGGTACCCCAAGTTGACCTTGAACTTACCACCGACGCCCCAGCCGACGACGCCAAGCCCGTTGATCATGGTAGTGTGACTGTCGGTGCCGACCACGGAGTCAGGATGCAGGACATCGTTGGAGAATACCACGCGGGCCAGGTACCCCAAGTTGACCTTGAACTTACCACCGACGCCCCAGCCGACGACGCCAAGCCCGTTGATCATGGTAGTGTGACTGTCAGTGCCGACCACTGAGTCAGGATGCAGGACATCATTGGAGAATACCACGCGGGCCAGGTACCCCAAGTTGACCTTGAACTTACCACCGACGCCCCAGCCGACGACGCCAAGCCCGTTGATCATGGTAGTGTGACTGTCGGTGCCGACCACGGAGTCAGGATGCAGGACATCGTTGGAGAATACCACGCGGGCCAGGTACTCCAAGTTAACCTTCAAAATAAAAAATATACAGATCAGATAAATGAGGGAATCAGGTGGCAGCACTTTAGCGAAAGCTGTGGGTGGACCAATCAACTATTTTTTGTTGCTCGTTGCCATGGTTACGTCACCTGGGTCACTCTTTAAAACTATGATTTTATGGGGCTTAAATCCACTAAACACGTATTTTTGTTATATTGGTAAACCCATTCCATGGTGGGGCAACTACTTACCATGATAGGAGCCCAATTTATAGTATTTTTTTCTAAGAAACTCTGTCACTGTTGTCTCTTGGCTTACCGGGATAGAACAACAACAAGAAAAAGTTGAATGACCCGGGTGTCGAAATTCACAGTACACACCAAAAGACAATCAAGTGAAATGATTTTACCGTACCCTAAAAAAGGTAAACGCCTCAGAACGAGCAATTATCACTAAGCCCAATAATGATGGAATGGACACCTCTTTTTCCACCTATTAGTGTCCAACATTGGCGCATTTACCTTACCACGTGTACTGACCTGGTGGACAATACCCGAGCCCGGCGGCACGATCAACATGTTGTCGAATGCTTGTGCTCCCCACTGAAATACAACAACAAACATTAAACAAGTGGTATTAAAAGATTTCTCACAGAACCCGACTGCTTTTTTGCAAATATTATAGCCTATGTCACTCCCACGATCAAGAGGAATCCAACGACACCTCATATGTCGAAATCTGTCAAACGGTTTAGGTTGCAGGGCGTGCCAAAGAATAAGACATACACACATCATCATACCAGCCGAAAGACGTCCACTGGTGGACACAGGCCTCCCCCAAAGAGTGCCAAAGTGACCGGTCCTGCGCCACCCGCATCCAGCGGACTGCGACCTTTACCAGGTCATCAGCCTACCCACGCCGCGCCTTCCGGTACGTGGTCACCACTCGAGAACCTTTCCGCCCCAACGGCCATCGGTTCTACATACATATATACATACGCTCGAAAAACATAACCCTCCTTTCCTGCGGCAGTCGGGTAATAAGGACGCGGCAGGGAGTGGCATTCTCCGAATGATGGGACAATCGGAGGGTGTTAAAATGTAAATATGGACAGCTCTCACCTTCAAAAACTGGAATCTCTCTTGGTTCCTTTCAAACTCCAATTCCTGATTCTTGTTCAACGCGTCGGGTCTGAAACAATAGTACATTATTGCCGTGGCCAGGAAGGAGGCAATTGCAGGCTGAGTATTTGTTTAAACGGACGAGCTTGCGAGTCCGTTTAATTATAATACGAAGCCTGCAATTGCCATTCCGGCTGAGGCTAATATAGTGCTTTTCTCAAAAGTGGGGGAATAATAAACTTTAAATATCGTTGCACAACTTGAATATATTACTGATTTCCCGCCGTTTTTCTTTTTAAACCAACTGTATTTTTCCACCGAAAGACGCAAACTATTTGAGACACATAGAAAAACGTCGCGTTTGCAACAGAAAAATACGAGTTGAATTGGCTGAATACGACCTGTGCCGTCTTTTATATGCCGGTTTCGACTTTTTAAAAAGTTTGGTACTCGACAAATAATATGTATGTATATATGTAACATTCCAGGCGGCCTGCAATGTTTTTTATTTTTTAATTTTGATCTGATCTGAAACTATACACTTTACCTTCCAATATGTAGCGACTTATGTACACTTTGCGGGCCATTTTTGAGAAAAATACAATAACCCGCGTATAATTTTTTTTTTATATCATTCAAATGACCAGGACCAGATAATTCGTATACAACATGTAATGCAAATTGAAATGCAAACCACAAGTTACAATAGGCTTGTGTACAATTTTTTTACGATGCCATTCGAACCAGATTTTGGAGAGGAACAAATGTTTGTATGGGAGCAACTACAATTAAAACAATTCTCAAAAAGAGACAGAAAATTCGTGTCCCAGGGCTTAAAACTAAAATGAAGAGGTAGATAGAGGTGTCACTGCGATACTTACGACCTAGAGAAGTCGACCTGCACGGAGTGATCAATAACCAAGTCGGCGGGGCAAATGGGGTTGATCTTGTCAGGGTTGCCACCCAAATCGCACACCGCGGCGCGCATGGCAGCGAAATCTACTACCGCCGGCACCCCTGTCAAGTCCTAAGACAAACAAGAATAAAAAGTAAAAAAGAAACTATCCCGACTGCGGAAAAGTAACTATGAATAACATTTTTATATATGTATATGAATTTAATTTGATACCCCCCACATTTCATTACGTATAAAACATAAATTGCATATAGATATTATTTATTTCATATAACGCTTTGAAACCGACGTGTTTGATATACGTAATTTTTTTATTGAATATTTATTTTATTCGGTGACGTTTTTCTTCTAATACGCAATTATCGATATCGATAAAATAATGTTTCTATCTACCACTGGCTATAATATTACGATAGTGTTTTGTTTTGCCGTGAAAAATCCGGGCTCTGCTTATCAGGAACGAAGAGGCAACATGTGAGGAAACTACCCTATTACAATAAGATCCAAAGCCCACCTGCAAGATGACCCTGGCGGGCTTGAAGGCGATCTCCACGCCCCCTTCCACCGCCTGATTGCGCTCCCATTCTAGCACGTTGTTGACGTCCTTCTCTAACACTTGGAAGTTGTCGCAGTTGCGCACACACGATTCGACCAGCACTCTGATGCTGTATGGCAGGCGGTCTGGAAGATAAACCGGTTATGGCACAGAATAAGTAATAGTACCAGGGATCGAAACCGGTTTTTAAAAAAATCCCCGAAGTAGTCTAATATTTTGAATTATTTTAGGCTCTTAATGTAGGACTCTATCATGTATTTATGTTACATATTCGTATTATTAGACTGCCCCATCAAAAATGATATTTTAACCAAAGAACGAAACAATACCGGTTTAATTTGTATGGAGAAAATACCGGTATCCGATCCCTGAATAGTACTACGTACAGAAGGTTCATGATCATTTGTAATGCTTTTCGTAAATAATATCTTGAATGAATATTGTAGGGATGCTTTCTAGACGTCCGGTAGATGGCGGGTACCCGTGTATCAATTTCAATTTATTTATTTGCAAGCTTGTACACTCTATCCGTCCTGGCGGTGCCGGTTAATGTACGGCCCGATAATACGCGTCCATCTATAAGTTAAAAAGAGATAGAGCTACCGTGGACGCGTATTATCGGGCCGTACATTAACCGGCACCGTCCTGGCGGGTTCTAATTACACGCGGGTTCGGACCGTCCGTGACCGTTTGAGTTGAGGCAAATAGAATAAATTATATTTTTCTACTCTATTTCCATTAGTAATTCTATGAGTTTGGTGTGTTTGATGTTGTTTTATATTAGGTATGTGGCAAAAGGAAACATCGCAGGAAGCTTATTATAAAATCCTCAATAATGACACATCGCTACTTGGTGATGACGTCATGCTTCGGACGCGACCTGTCGTCATGGGCGCTGTTGTGCTGTGAGTAATGCATATATTACTATAACGCTAGAGTTAGGAATGTATTCTAAGCAATAACTGTTCAACCAACCAACGACATTTTATTTATTTTGATAGTGACTGAGATTATTACCATAAGGCAAAATTTTAATACTTTCAATCCCAGTTCTTAATAACTTTGTTCGGATGCCGAACGATCCTTATTGAGTATTTTATGATAAGCTTCCTACGATGTTTCCTTTTGCCACATTCCAAATATAAAACAACATCAAACACACCAAACTCATAGAATTACTAATGGAAATAGAGTAATATTATATAATTTATTCTATTTGCCTCAACTCAAACGGTCACGGACGGTCCGAACCGGATACACGGGTACCCGCCGGCCGACCGGGCGGGTTTGGGCATGTTTGGGTAGTCGGGCGCATATAGCACCGCAAGTTTAAGAACACGGACGGGTATTTGGGCGGGCGTGTAACACGTGTAGCTGGAGCCCTAGTTGTAACGAGCAACCGCATTCTTAAATATTATTCGTGGATTATTCGAGGATTTATTCGTAGATTTATTCGAATGAAATGAGGATAATTTATTCCTCATCTGAAAGTGTAGACACGAATAAATTATTCGTGAATAAACTAGTGACGAATAAATGTTTATTCGAATAATGCCCATCAGTTTTATGTATGGAGCGCAAGTTTTGCACTCCATACATAAAACTGAGTAAAAAAAAAAACATTGATAGGCCTTTCAAAATAAATACAAGGTTTTTCAGCAATTTTTTTGATTAAGTCATTTGATTAAATTAATTTGACTAAGATAATCGCCCCGAAAGTCACTAAAATTGTTTCCCCCTCTCTAATTTTTGAACCGTGTATTTTAAAAATATGAAAAAAAATCATGGACATAGGGCGTATTAAATTATTTTATCGAAAATTGTTTTGAACAAGATCGGTTCAAAGGTTTTCGAGATATTTCTGAAAAACTGCCTTCCTTAAAGACAATGACGTAAGTGCCATAAGATTTCAGTAACGATACGACCTTTTTAATAGGCACGGTACCCTTCGTTGTGCGTGGTCCGACACGCACTTGGCCGGTTTTTTTATGAACGGAAAACAACTTACCTAATAATACAATAGGTATTGGTTGCCGCGTCAATAAAAATACGTCAGCCTCCCGAAGGTGTGCGCGCAATCATTAACATATTACGTAAGTGATTCACTTACGAACGTTTCTCGTCACGATAACTTGATAAGATGCGAATTCATAATGTCATGTTATGACTACCAATGTTGTACTTTGATTTGTTTTTGTAACGCTTACTTATTTAATAAATGCAGTTCAGATTGCCTATCCCGGTAGAACACTATTCACACGAAAGAACACACAAAAGTCAGCAAATGCAGAAATAGTGCATTACATACCTAACTAGGGCGGTGAATTCGTGAATGCCCTAGATCGCAGGTGTTTGTGGCCCGAACCGAAGGTGAGGGCCATAAATATGCGATCTGGGGCTTTACGAATTACCGCCCGTGGTTTATCTAAAGTTTTACGTCTTGCCTTTTGGCCAGGAAGTGAGATTTTCTTCTCGCATAGCGGGCAGAAAATCCCACTTACGGCCTAGGGTGACGTAAAATAATTTAAGAAATAGCTACTGCCCTGCTAGCATAATTTGACTCTCGACTCTACTCGCGCGCGAGATAGACTGTCAGTCACTTTCTGATTAATGCTGTCAAAAAGTGACAGATAGTCTGCCAACAAACTGTCCTGCAGTTTGGCAGAAGAAAATACTGTAAAGCAAGGGTTGTTTAACTGAATAAACTTTTTTCATTTTCATTTTTTTTTCACGCGCGCGAGTACAGTAGAGACTCAAGTTATGCTAGCAGGGTGTTAAAGTAGTAGTAGGGTTGAGTTTTCCTTTACCTCTTACGTGTAATTACTGACTTTGCTTGTCACCCGACGAGTAATTCCCGCTCCACCCATGTATTGCAAAGTATGCAGACAAACATGCGGAATAAAAAATAAAATATAACCAGCACGGGTGTCACGAGACGGCCCGCGAGCTCTCTCGATTTTTCTCGCGCTATCCGTCTCTCTTTTATTAGAAAACTTAGAAAGAGAGGTATAACTTACTGACTCTAAATTCAAATCTGTCGTAAAACGGACACTTATTTCAAAAGCATATTATAAGATAAACGACTACATCATGGATAGGGATATTTGGCAGCGATAAAATCCTGCACTAGAAATCTGTCGTAAAATAAATAGGCTTTCTACTGTAGCAATGTAATTTTAAAATTGTATAATACTCTGATACTGAAATGATATATTGTATACTGTTTTGAAAAAATGACACCTCGCCGAGATTTTTACGCCGGTTCTTCTCGAGGCAGAGGTTTACTTTCCGAACCGGTGGTAGTTTATCGACATTCATAGGTACTGACTTTGACCTTATAGTGCGAGAAAAATCGAGAAAGCTCGCGCACCGTCTTGTGATAGCCGTGCTGATGATTTACTCACCGTACTTGGCTCCAAACGAAGCCAGATCATAGTACTTGTATGTTTTGCCATGAATGTCCACTGTTCGCAGCAGGCCGCTGTAGGGGTTGGGCCCTGCAAACATAATAAATGTATACATCACATACATACATAAATTCACGCCTATGTTCCCAAAGGGGGAACACCAGAGGGGTGTTATAAGTTTAACGTATCTGTGTATCTGTGTACCTGTCTGTGGTATCGTAGCTCCCAAACGGATGGACCGATTTGAATGCGGTTTTTTTTGTGTCATAGATAATTTTACCCCGAGTGTTCTTAGTCATGTTTTATCAAAATCGGTTCAGCCGTTTTTGAGACATTGAACTTTGAAATGAAAAAGTCGGGGGCTTTTCAACTTTTCGTTGTAGTTATTATTTATTTATTTATTTATTTATTTAAACTTTATTGCACAAAATACAAAAAATATATGTACAAATGGCGAGCTTAATGCCAGATGGCATTCTCTACCAGCTAACCATTGGGCTAAACAGAGACTTATAACAGGTGCAAAGAAAAAAGTATGATAATTTCTGTTACGAATATACTTGAGGAGAGAGGAAAAAAATACAAAAGTATTATACACTACATATAGACATACATAAATAAAAATATATAAGATACATACAAAAAGATATACTACTACATATTCAATATATACTACCATTATGTGGATGGATTTTAGTCGAATTCTTGTTTAAGCAGATGCTTACGCAGCATCCGCTTGAAAGCAAACTTGCTTGGGGCTTGTCTGATGTTGAGAGGGAGTGAATTCCAGAGACGGCTTGCCTGTACGGCGAAGGAGTGAGTCATAAAACTAGTGCGGTGCGAAGGTATGGATATTTTGAGGACACGGGAGGTACGCAGCTCACAGCCTGGGCGAGGGGTATCGAAAATAAATTTACTTTTGAGGTATCCTGGAGCAGAAGGCTCAGACAAGATTGAAAAAAGGGTGCAAAGTAATCTGAGGGATCTACGACGGCGAATGGAGAGCCAGTTAAGTTGACGACGGTAGAAGGAAACGTGGTCATATTTACGGAGGCCGAAAATGAATCGTATGCAATTATTGAGGTATATTATTATATACGGTGCACGGTGTATTATTATAATTTGGTGGCCATTTTTAAACACGGAAATTCGTATAGACAACATATCTACCTTTTTTTAGGGTTCCGTACCTCAAAAGCAAAAAAAGGGGAAACCCTTATAGGATCACTCGTGCGTCTGTCTGTCCGTCTGTCACAGCCGATTTGCTCCTAAACTACTGGACCGATTGAGTTGAAATTTGGTACACATATGTAAATTGGTGACCCAAAGATGGACGCGTAAAGTAAATTAATGAATTCTGAACAAGGGGGCCACTTTTGGGAATAAACTGGAAAATTTAAAAAAAAGTTTCACAAACTGGATTGTGTGATATGACATATCAAATGAAAGGGGTTGTTGTAAGCATCTCAGATTTTTTTTTTATAATTTTACCAAAAACAGATTTGAAGTAATTTAGGCAAAAAGACGAAAATTGACCATCCCCCCTATCTCCGGAACTACTACTTTTTTTTTTATGGGGTTGTTTGTGAGCACTTTGGCCGCTCCGATATATCTGATGGCGACTGTACCTAACATTTATCCGAGTCTTGTCACGAGGCCCAGCTTTGAGATATCATCTGATGTTTGGAGACATTATCTTATCACACAATGTGTATTTATGCACTGTAGTATTTTTGTTTATAAGGTTTAAGATCATTTAATCTCATAAAGAATTGTACAATTCACTTATATGAGATAAACATATTATTACAAACAAAAATTGTTATGAGCGCACAAAGACACTAAACTATTAAATATAAAACCGGCCAAGTGCGTGTCGGACCACGCAAAACGAAGGGTTCCGTGCCTATTAAAAAGGTCGTATCGTCACAGAAATTTTAAGGCACTTACGTCCTTTTCTTTGAGGAAGGCAGTTTTTCAGCAATATCTCGAAAACCTCTGAACCGATCTTGTTCAAAACAATTTTCGGTGAATGAAATTAATAAGCTCTATGTCCATGAATTTTTCCATATTTTTAAAATACACCGTTCAAAAATTAGAGGGGGGGGGGGGGGGGGGACAGAATTTTGGTGACTTTCGGGGCGATTATCTCCGACCCTATTCACTTAATCAAAAAAAATGCTAAGAAACCTTATGTTTATTTTGAAAGGCCTATCGATTGATGTGCCACACGGGGGGTCACACTGAAAAATTTTTTTTTGACTTTTAGTTTTATGTATGGAGTGCACCCCTAAAATTTTTTTTTTTGTCATTTTAATTACAAAAGTATGTAGCGGCTAACAAAATACACCTATCCTCAAAATTTCATTCAAATACACCTTATAGTTTTCGAGTAAAATGCCTGTGACATACGGACAGACCGACAGACGGACAGACGGACAGACGGACAGACGGACAGACGGACAGACGGACATGACGAAACTATAAGGGTTCCGTTTTTGCCATTTTGGCTACGGAACCCTAAAAAGGGTACTTGTACAAATAATTATCGAGTGCCGCTCGCACTGCATGCAGCGAGCGACAATAACAGCAAAAACAAGTAATGCACGGAATCGTTACAACTAGATACGGCATGCGTACTCTGAGCGTAGTTCGGTTTGACTTAAGTAGTTATCATTGTTTTCGAGTTTAGATAATTTGTTTAAGTATTATAATTTCTTAATATATATTTAATGTATAAATATTTTACACTGTGATATTGCTCTTTTTACGGAGTAACGTTTTATTGTACAAAGTGTGTATCTATATACTTATTAATGAAGTTTAATTATAGGTTTATGTTATTTATATAATTTTATATGTGTACATTCTCGAGTGTAATAATCCATGTGAATTTCAGTTCGTCAAACTTTCCAGGTTTCAATATACTTGGGGTATTCGCATATAGACATTTTAGAGATCCTTTGCTAGTTGTTTGTCTTTGTCCACCGTTAAATTATGGGTATCTCTGGGTGTTGTCAGTTGGAGTTTTTGGCAAGTTATGGATGATTTTGGGGACACCTCTGACGTATTTTATAGTTAAAAATGCTTCACCATTACTTGTTCTTTGTTGAAGTTCTTCCTTAACGGCCTTATAGTTTGCTTGCTGTTGAGGCGTTTGATCCCCAAATATTTTGATAGCCTGGTTTTTCAGATTTTTTCTGTTTTGTAATATATTAATAGTTTCGTCCTGTGATTTGAAGCATACTTTAATGAGACGATGAGTATTAGGTTTGTATTTTCCCAATCGAAAAAGTTTCTGTGGTTCTGGGGAATCGTTACAAACCGTTTTTAACAATTCAATGACTTTGTGTTTATCTTGCTGCCATCTTTCTGTAGGTATAGTCGAATTTCGTTCGGGTAGTCCAGTTATGATTATATTTTTGGTTCTGATACTACGTTCATAGAATTCACCAAACATATCTTCATAGTTTGTGGGTTCTGTAGATGCAGTTTTAATTTGAAAATCTCTCTTTATTTGCTTGACCTCTGTGTCTAACTTCTTAATTTTTTCCTCAATGTTCGTGTTAATGTCGACGAATTTTGCTATGTCATTTTTAGGGTTCCGTAGCCAAAATGGCAAAAACGGAACCCTTATAGTTTCGTCATGTCCGTCTGTCCGTCTGTCCGTCTGTCCGTCTGTCCGTATGTCACAGGCATTTTACTCGAAAACTATAAGGTGTATTTGAATAAAATTTTGAGGATAGGTGTATTTTGTTAGCCGCTACATAATTTTGTAATTAAAATGACAAAAAAAAAAATTTTTTAGGGGTGCACTCCATACATAAAACTAAAAGTCAAAATTTTTTTTTTCATTGTGGCCCCCTGTGTGGCACATCAATCGATAGGTCTTTCAAAATAAATATAAGGTTTCTAGGCATTTTTTTTGATTAAGTGAATAGGGTCGGAGATAATCGCCCCGAAAGTCACTAAAATTCTGTCCCCCCCCCTCTAATTTTTGAACGGTGTATTTAAAAAATATGGAAAAATTCATGGACATAGGGCTTATTAATTTCATTCACCGAAAATTGTTTTGAACAAGATCGGTTCAGAGGTTTTCGAGATATTGCTGAAAAACTGCCTTCCTCAAAGAAAAGGTGCCGTAAAATTTCTGTGATGATACGAGCTTTTTAATAGGCACGGAACCCTTCGTTTTGCGTGGTCCGACACGCACTTGGCCGGTTTTTATTTTATTTTGCTCTGTGACCAAATTATCAGTTATATGTGTGTATTTTTAATATTACCTCAAATTGTAACCAGAGGTAGGTGTTAGGGCTGATAACCGATATTGCAAGAAAATTTTAATTTAATCTTAACTACCGAAGCATAATTAATTTTTGAAAATTTATCGAGCAGCAATGTATTGCGTACAGTCATTTGACTCATGGAAGAAGCGGGTCACTTGTGACAGTTATAACGTCGCGTCAGTATTGCTAGAGGGCGCTAGGTTAATAATTGCACCCAGGCGCTACATGGGCTAGAGACGCCTCTGATACTATTAATAATAAATCACTTTGACTTTGACTTTGACATATTTTAAGATATGCCAACCCCAAGCGAATGTATGACAGTTTCTTAGTTCTGTAAAAGTTATGTTATCTGTATATACAAGTTCTCGTGAGTTAACACTGAGACCTGGTATAATGAGTAAACAAGGCAAGGACAAAATCTTTCAAGTAGCTTCTCGAACGTGTTTTTGAAAGTAAACACAATGTTACTATAGGGTTAAGCAGTCAATGTCTTAATATTGATAAACCGGTAAGTCTGCTATTACCAATTACTTGTTAAGTGTTGAAATCAACGGTAAAATTATAACCTTTAAAACAAAAGCAATAAGACCTACAATACATGCAAAACAAGCAAAGGATCCCTACAAATAATGACCTCGAACTTTTTAGTACCAACGCGTTGTTCGTAAGTAATTTAAATTCTATTCCATGGAGACATTGTGGACCAAAGGTTAAGTGGGGATCGGAATTCGGAAATTGCGCTCAAATCAAAAAAAATCGTCGATTATAAAAGAGTTCTAATCTAACCTGCACCACATTCAATAGACAAGTGAAAAGTTTTTAAGAATTCTGTCTATCAACTCATAAAATTGCATTCTTATTTTTTTAATAAAAAAAGTACATACCAGCCATGGTGTACCTTCCAAATGTCACGTAGAACTAGCGAAATGCAAATACGCAATGGAAGTTTGTTGTTAGCTCGGAATAAAGTCGAAAATCGTGGATATGTTGTGAATATTTTAATTATCACACTGACATTTGACTTTGACTTGACATCGATGACATATTCCTTATCACACGTCAGTTGCCTGCTCAAAAAAAAAAACCTTGTCGTCATTAAAGAAGGCCCGTATACACGTTCAATTTTATGTGTGCTGCTAAAAATATAAAATCACAAACTGTCCTGCAGTTTGGCAGAAGAAAATAATGTAAAGCAAGGGTTGTTTAACTGAATAAACTTTTTTCATTTCATTTCATTTTAACGATATAATTTATTTCAAATTAATTAATTATTAAACTCGTGATTTAGATAATGTTTATTTTGTACGACTTGAATTAAAAAGCTATGCAATAGCTTAAAAAAATATATATATTAACTTCAGATCACATCTATAAACAATGTATATACACATTTGTGAAATATTATGTTAAAATACATTATAATTAGAGCCAATTTTTTATCTTTAAGTTTTAATTTATAGGTTTTTTTTGTCATTGTAGGTTAAGTTGTTGCTTTATTGTTTGTATTTATAAAGTTTAAATAAATAACTTATAATTTTACTTATAATTAGATTTTATTAACAGCCGGTATTTGACAGCCGTCATCCCGGTACAATAAACATCAATGATGACATATATTGTACTGGGATGCAGTATGCAGTCAAATATAGGGCATGTTCCATAGGTCCATGTCTGAGGGGCTACCGCGAAACGAAAACGAACTTCGTTCGTGTATCTCCGTCTCTGTTGCACTTGCTAGTTCGAGCGACAGAGAGTGAGATACACGAACGAAGTTCGTTTTCGTTTCGCCGGTAGCCCCTCTGACAATAATGATTGTGAGTGTGTAGCAAATTATAACAACTCTTGGTAAAAATACAGAAATTACTTGGCAACATTTTACATGTCATGTCGACCACGATCAAACAAAATTAAAAAATATCCGTTGAGTGCCTTCTGGTTTCGAGTGTATTGTTCCGATGTATTATTAGTTTTTACCATTATTTATTGATAATTAAGTTATAATGGCTACATTTGATTTAAAATCGTTTAGTTCCGCTTTGAATGAAACGAACAAAGTACAGAGTGGTGTTGATTTCACTGGAAAATCACTAAAATTAGACACTGAAAAAGATGGTAAGCGACGCTAATTTTGTATTCTACACTACATACAATTATGTTTTGTGTCTGATAAGGGTTTTATAGGTAAAATGGAGTCTTATGAGACTATTTTTATTGAAATAGTTTGTATTCTAACCTCTTTCCTCCATATCACGTGTTGATTGTATTGTATTTTTTTTTCCTTTTAGCGCGTCTACCTCGCTCTTGTAGGGCATCTTTTATTGTAACAATTACCAAAAGCTGTTGGCTTATTTGGTGGAGAGACATGTTGTTTATTGATTAAACGCAATTGCGAACATATAGGTAGCGTCATTTAGATATTGTCTCTTACTTTAATATATTGAGTAAGGGCTTCAGCATATATATGTATTGTTCCAAAAGTATGAGGGCTCTGTTTATGGTATTCCTGTCACCTATTCAAGAGGGGTTCAATTTCAATTTATTTATCGCATATCACATTACAAAAAATAGATGGTTGGTACATTATAATTTATAAGGTATTCATTTGACACCCTGCAAGGGCACAACGATATTAATAAGACAACAGACATATACCTACACTTAAAACACTAAAGTTGAGAGAAATATTTTCAACAGTTCTGTTAAAGAACTCATTAGACAATAGAAGCATTTGTCATAGATCTGTAGGGCCCAATTTGCATTACAATCTACACTCGGTTTCAAGGGGATTTGAACCTTTCATAACGCAGATAAAGTAGCATTTCTTTTGTTTCGTATGTTATTTGAACAATGAAATTCAATTCAATATTCTATGCAACATGACATGATTCAAATAAACCATATGATTATCCAGCACAGTCATTATTCAAAGAACAAATAAATTCTGACATCGCCTTGCGTCTATATTCTAACAGCCTGCAAATATGTGCGTTCAAATCTGGGGTTATATATGAGCCGTGGGCAGTGCCACGGCCGGAGCACGCGCGGCCAACACCTCTTGCACGTCCCGCGCCGCCGACTGGCGAAGGCTCAAAAGTCGCTCAGTGTCATTGGTGTAAAGATCTACAACGCTCTTACGAATGATGTCATTTACACCGAAAGAGACACTATATTTGCTAATAAACTCAAAAAAATGTTAATTGACCTAGCATGTTACGATATAAATGAATTTATGTTGAGGAAGACTGATGACTAAAACAATTTGTAATTCAAATGTTAAATATAATGAAATAAGAGTTCAATTTAAAGTCTGACCAATGTATACTAAAATTAATATAAAATGAAACTAACCTACTTATAAACTATAATTAATATAATCCCATGTAAAATGAGTGACATGTAAAATTATTTATAATTTTATCAATATATATCTCATTCTCATTCTAAATTACCTTAGCAAAATATTAAATTGGTTGGACCTAAGAAGGATAAGGGGGGTCACATGGGTGTTGACTGTGATGGATCTGCATTTGTCTCTAGCTGTTCACTCATCAAGTCTTCAAGTCAATAAATGTGGGCAACACACTTGTTTTTCTTCTGGATGTGCTGCCGTCCATAGGCTATTTGTCATTAGAGCACCCCAGAGTGCCATAGGGTCTACATAAGCTTGTGCCATGCCTTCCTGTCCTCGGTGACATCTTCGGCCTCGCTCCAGTCCAACTGCTCACTGCAAAAAATGATCTACTTATTGCAAAGCTAATTGTAAACCTGTATTTTCAGCTAAGGACATAATAGCAGCAATCTCAGCATGTCCGGACCTGTACTACCTGACGCTGGCGGGCAACACTCTTGGAGTGGCGGCGGCTGAAGCCATCGCGAAGGCGCTGGAGGCCCACCCGGAGCTGAAGGTTGCCCGCTGGTCTGACATGTTCACTGGACGGATGAAGACTGAGATACCGCCTGCTCTTGTAAGTGTATTAACTGGGCAGAAATTATGGGTCCGGTTAATGTACAGCCCAGTAATCCGCGTCCACATAACTTTCTCTCTTTTTACACAGTGTAAAAAGAAGGCTATTGTAGCTCTGTATGCCTGCGTGTTATGCAGCCCTTTACGAGCAAGTATGATAAAAACTCTTGTTGTTTTAGACTACAATATTTAGTGGTATTATTATTATTATTCTGGTAGTGGCTAATTGTATCACTGCGACCATTGCTGATCTATTGTGATCGCCACTTACTACAATTCTTGGTCAAGTCCTGCGAACTCGAAGAATTGCAGGATTTTGTTGAACTCAAGAAACTTGATCTCCTCCGGGCACATGAGGTGTTTGCCCAGAATGGAGTTATGGCTGCGCATAAGACAAGGGCAATCGGTTAGGATGTGTGTAGGCGTATCCTCTGCTTCAAGGCAGAGTCTGCACTGCCTTGTGTCACTCAGCCCCGACACTCTCGCCATCAAACGTCACAGTTTGGCGAGTTTATATAAAAACTATAAAATGTAATTTCTTTTTTCTTAAATAAATAAAAAAAAAAAAAAAAAAACTTGCATGTGCTTGTTTAGGCAACAATGCCCTGTAAGCACCCTTACCAGCATGCGTAGACGGTTCCCACTTAGTGCCAAGGCGTTAGTGGACGCCTTTTTGCTAAAGGCTCTAATGAGCGCTTTGGGATGTTTTAGTCCTGGGATAGCCCTCCATGCTTGAATGGTCTTGTAGAAACAATAGGTCTTTAGAGTGAGCTTGGTCAGACTTGTTGGTAATTTTATTTAGTGGTAATGATTGTCTGTTTCCAGAAAGCGCTCGGTGACGGCATGATCGCAGCTGGCGCCCGGCTCAAAGTCCTGGATCTGAGTGACAACGCCTTTGGGCCCATTGGCGTCGAGGGACTCGCAAAGTTGCTGCAGAGTGAAGTTTGCTCCGAACTTGAGGTACGTAACCCGTCTGGCGATAGATTATAAAATATGGGTCGATTGACTTTTTGTTGCTCGTTGCCAGGACGGAAAACCCCTTTTCAGGCTTAAACCTATCGATTTGGTAACTTTATGATAAGGTAACCTTACTGATAGGGTAACGCTATTGTTATGGTAAGCATATTGGATGTGGTAACCATAAGGTATCCATAACAAAACCCTATTGAGATAGGGTTTATTGGCAAATAAAATTACTTAACTTATTATAAAAACATTAGATATGACACGTTTTATTTATAGAAATGTACAAACAAAAAACAAAATGAAATGAAATACGCATACACATAAGTACAATAACTTGAGTTTATTAGCACGTACGCAAGGGAAATGTATTCACGTATCACCGTAGAACCCTATCGCAATAAGATGACATATCACCCGAGTTTGAGTGACGGCGGCCTGTCAATTGCGATAGGGTTCTACGGTGGTACGTGAATACATTTCCCTTACTGTACGTACAGTCAGCATCATAAACATGTATACACTTTTCAACCTTATGTCTAGGTAATAAGGTCATAGAATGTATACATGTTTATGATGCTGACTGTACACACACAATGCGCACACTGACTAAGTAAAAATGCGTTGCGTTAATGTAAGGTCCTGGCAGAATACCAGCGATGCGGCTAGCCACATCACATCATTATGCTGAGCCAGCACCTATTCTATGCCACGACACATCGTTTTTGTATTTAACTTTAGTTCTAAGCTGCATGCCTCTCTTCGTTATTATAACTATTTTTTGTGTTTTAATTCGGTACCATGTATGTTGTGGAAAAAAATAAAGAATTTATCTATCTATCTAAAGAAGAAACTGACTGACATATCAATGCACAGCCCAAACCGCTGGTTCTAGAGATCCCAAATTTGGCACGTAGGTTCCTTATAAGGTGTGCATTAAGAAAGGATTTTTCAAAATTCACCCCCTAAGCAGGTGAAATGGGGGTCCAAAGTTTGTATGGGGAAACGAGATTAGTAAGACTTTCATTCGAAACTTCACAGGAGTATTCCTAACGATCAATGAGTAAACACGTGTTTCAGGGTTTTTGAGAATTCAACGCCTAAAAGGGGGGGAATGTGGTGACAATGTCTGAAAATCAACATGGGTATTGTTTCTATGGTTTATCGGGTCGCTGATTACGAAAACAACAACGATTTTAAAATCCAACGTGGCGGACGTAAAATATCATCTCCCCTGTTGGGGTTCGATGGGGTTGAAATATCTAAATATCAATAGGGGTGTCGTATTTTATGGTTTTTTGGGACGTTAATTACGAAAATGGCATCGATTTTGAAATTAAATATTTGGACATGAAAATACTCGAAAGTATTTGTGCCAAGTTGCAATTCAATTGGAACATACGGGTCATATGTGTGTCCTGTGTGTTTGTGAATAAATGTATTTTCTTTCTTTCTTTCTTTCAAATGGAGATCCTCCTTTTTTTGACGGTTAAAATTACTTTTATTACGCAGGCGAAGCCGCTGGCTAAAGCAAGTCTATCTATATGCCACCCCATGCATGTTGTGTTAGAATAAATGTTTATAAGATGTCTTTTTATGTTTTTTTTATATTTCATTTATTGTATATTCCTTTTAATAGTTTGTTCTCTTCCTATTTATTTATTTTAATGATTATTTTTGTAAATTGTCCTCGTGTGCGATCGTGCCGTCATTGTTCGTGTTTCACCTAATGGTCACAACGGAAGACCAGCGCTGGCGCTGCCAGCATCACGCTGAGTTGTGACCATTTCGTAGCAAATGTGTTTGTGTGTATTGTGTCTACAGTTGGTTTTTATGCGTTTTGTCACGAATAAATGTTTTTTCTTTCTTACTTTATATTACAAAACGTAATCTCAAAAGTACTCTATTTTAACAAAAAAATATGTTTTCAGGAGCTACGTCTAAACAACAACGGTCTGGGTATAACGGGCGCCCGGTTGTTAGCCAAGGCGCTCTCCTCGAACCCGCCGAAGCTCCGTGTGTTCATCGCGGGCAGGAACAGACTGGAGAACGATGGCGCCACTGCTCTAGCGCATGTTTTCGAGGTGAGTTTGTGACATAGAACATAGCTTGTGCGGTGTGTGTACGCACGAGTAAACACTTGACCATAATTCATCATCATTCGCTTGTCCTTATCCCATTCACTTGGGGTCGGCGCAGTATGTTTTTTAGGGTTCCGTAGCCAAAATGGCAAAAACGGAACCCTTATAGTTTCGTCATGTCCGTCTGTCCGTCTGTCCGTCTGTCCGTCTGTCCGTCTGTCCGTATGTCACAGGCATTTTACTCGAAAACTATAAGGTGTATTTGAATGAAATTTTGAGGATAGATGTATTTTGTTAGCCGCTACATACTTTTGTAATTAAAATGCCAAAAAAAAAAATTTTAGGGGTGCACTCCATACATAAAACTAAAAGTCAAAAAATTTTTTTTCAGTGTGACCCCCCGTGTGGCACATCAATCGATAGGCCTTTCAAAATAAACATAAGGTTTCTTAGCATTTTTTTTGATTAAGTGAATAGGGTCGGAGATAATCGCCCCGAAAGTCACCAAAATTCTGTCCCCCCCCCTCTAATTTTTGAACGGTGTATTTTAAAAATATGGAAAAATTCATGGACATAGAGCTTATTAATTTCATTCACCGAAAATTGTTTTGAACAAGATCGGTTCAGAGGTTTTCGAGATATTGCTGAAAAACTGCCTTCCTCAAAGAAAAGGACGTAAGTGCCTTAAAATTTCTGTGACGATACGACCTTTTTAATAGGCACGGAACCCTTCGTTTTGCGTGGTCCGACACGCACTTGGCCGGTTTTTCTTCCATACCTCTCTATCGCCCGTCAGCTCATCACACACTTCCTTCCTATTCATATCGTCTCTCACGCAGCCCATCCACCTTTTTCTTGGTCTACCTCTTTTCTTACAACCCTCCACATTCATACTTAATGTCCTTATAGCAACATTACTTCATCTAATGTATAATTTAACGATCCTTTTTATTGCATGCAGCTGCAACCTGTCACAGTGTACGCACACAGCCACTGATGAAAACCCTTTATATACCCATGTACTTCATAATAAAGTGTTCATTCATTTCCCGACTCTCGTCCATATTATTTCACCTGAGTAAATACATCCACTTTTAAAAAGTTAGCCCTATGGGATGACCCCTTGCTGGTTAGACCGTGGTCCTGAAGAGATTTCCTAAAATGTATGTTTTCTCGCAAATGTGATTGGTGATGTAGATTTCGTGCACGATTTATATATTAAAAATGTATTCAGTTTTATTATCGAGGTTTTAACATGTCTATTATGATGTTTATGATTATGAAGTATAGGCCACTGATAATTGTCTATCCAACGAATGTGTTTACTACTCATGTCTTGCCTTAGAGCATATATAACTGGAGTAGCCTTATGTCGTGTTTGCATACAAAAAAGTCTACCGATTTTTGCGGGGGCGGGGAAAGCATCCTAATAGGATATTGAAACTCGATTATATATTAAAAGCTTGAAGTGGTTGAACGTTTATACTATCAAGTGCTTACAGCAACATGCGGGCATTTTTGTGATCAGTGTTATCTTGCGAGACGATTCCGTGATCGATCGTGAAATTGTCTTTGTATGATTTTTTGCACATTGTGCAAGCTTTTTACAGAGGGGTAAGTTACTGAAAGGCTACTCCAGTTATGTATGCTGTAAGTGTCTTGCACTTGTCTCATTGACGTTCCTAACGTTTTTTTTTACACATCAATTGTACATTTGCAACGAAATAACTGAACGTTATTTAAATTCAGTGAGTTTTTAACAATATTGTTTTATTTTTAACAACATAAACTTATCTGTATTAGTCATTACGTTTGACGTTAAAGTGACATAAAATGCTACCGCTCGCCGATCACTGGTGATGAAAAAAATTGTGTGTGATCTGTATGGTAAGACTTACAAACTCTTGTCATCAAAGACCTCCGCCTTCGGGCTTCTAACATACTCGTGTTCGTTAAAAATGTCTCACCGACCCCGTAATGGGGAATGGATGAAAATTTTAGAAATGCCTGATTATTTTTTTGGTGATAGGAATAACCTTCCTTAGCACCAGAAAAAGTTTCAGATTTTTCAGTTGCGACAATTATTTTTGAAAAATATAAACAGTTTCCTCATTTACGTTTTGAGTCAACAACGGTAAATAGACACTTTCCTTGATCTGTCTCATATTACAAAAAACTATCTTAAATATCTGTGGTAAACTGACACTGGTAATGACCAATATAGCTGCTGCAAGTGTCAATATCATTGCTAGTGTCAGTTTACCACACATATTTAATATATTTTTTTGTAATATGAGACCGATCGAGGAAGGTGCCGTAACTGACCCAAAACGTAAGTGAGGAAACTGTTTAAATTTTTCAAAAAAAGTTGACGCAGCTGAAAAATCTGAAACTTTTTTCTGGTGCTAAGGAAGGTTATTCCTATCACCAAAAAAATAATCAGGCATTTCTAAAATTTTCATCCATTCCCAATTAACATTTGATTAATTTTGTTCCAGAAAATGGGCTCCCTCGAGGAAGTAGCGATGCCCCAGAACGGTATATACCACGTGGGCATATCCGCGCTGTCGCAGGCCTTCAAGCGGAACCCGCGGCTCAGCTGCCTCAACCTCAATGACAACACTATAGGGCCCAAGGGCGCCGCCGCCGTCGCCGAGGCACTACCAAAGTAAGTCTAGGACCAGACGATTTCAACAAGTGAAATCAAAAGAATTTCCGAAAAACCCAACTGCTTTTTTATAAATAATATAGCCTATGTCACTCCCACGATTAAGAGGAATCCAACGACACCTCATATGTCGAATTCCGTCCAACGGTTTGGGCTGTAAGGCGTGCCAAAGAATAAGACATACACACATACATACTCCTTTCCTTCGGCAGTTCTTGAAGAACGCTAAAACATTTTTTTTCAGGGACTTGATCACTTACATTAATAATAAATACATACCATGCCTTTAAAAAAAATCGTTATCTTATTCATTAAGCCCCAGTAAAATAATGTGTGCACTACATAATCATGCTCATGCATCCGTGGACACAGCTCCATGTCCTCGCAACCGTTATAGCCCGCGAGCTACATACAGTAAGAGACCAGAGCCACGTATGTACCACCGTAGAACCCTGTCGCATTTGACAGGCCGCCTTGCTATTGCATAGGGTTCTATGGTGGTACGTGAATACATTTCCCTTACTGTACCATTTTTTGGCAGTCACTTACCCCCGGTCAATGTGTATGACTTTATGCTTGTTACATGCTTTGATACTTATGACTGCTTATGTTGCACTTTTGCTTATTCATTAGGAACTTCTTAAGACATATTTTGAAAGTTACATTAGTATATGAGGTTCTTATTGGTGGTGGTAAGTCGTTCCAACACTTCGTGGCACGAAAAGCAGCCGAGTGATGTAAGGGGCAAATTAAGCGTGGTGCTTGTGGCGTTGTGAGAATATAAGTTTTTGGTGCAAGTAACCTGGCTGTTTACTTTTTACTACGCCAAACAATAGTGTTGCGAGGTGTGCATTTCGCCGAGCGTCCATATTCATCATTTTATAACTATTTAGATAAGGTTTGATATGGCTTCGAGGGAACAGAAAAACGGAATCGGGCACAGGCATTTTGGATTGTTTGTATTATTCAGTGCAAGCCTGAAATCATTGTCCTTATCCCATTTACTTGGGGTCGGCGCATAATCTTTTTTTCTTCCATACCTCTCTAACACCCGTCAACTCATCACACACTTCCTTCCTATTCATATCGTCTCTCACGCAGTCCATCCACCTTTTCCTTGGTCTACCTCTTCTCTTGCAACCCTCCACCATACTTAATGCCGTTCTAGCAACATTTCTATCATCCCTCCGCACAACATGTCCATACCACCATAGTGCAAGAAATAAATAACTTATTTTTAAATGTTGTTACAGACTAAAGAACCTGAAGGCCATCAATTTCGGTGACTGTCTCCTCAAGAGCAAAGGCGCGCGGACGCTCGCGAAGGCATTCAAAGACAACTCCACACTATTAGAGGTATGTATGAAAATGAAAAAAGTTTATTTAGGTTTATTTTTATTTTCATGTATGAGTTTCGTAATCCCACTAAAGGATGGATGGATCTCAAAAACTACTGGACGAATTTATATGAAACTTTCCAAGGTACATCCTTCTATATCAGAGTAGGACATAGGCTATAATTTATGTCAAATTTCATCCCTTTTAGGGACGGAAAAGGGGACGAAACTATGTATGGAGACCAAATGATTTTGCTCGTTGATTTCATCGGGTGCTGGGGCTTAAAAATTTATGGGGAAACTAAAATCCGATTCGCACTTGACCAAAATTCTAATTAATATTAGGTATTTATTAACACTTTGTAAATGAAAAACTATGTCTGTCTACGTGTCCCGTTTTTTCGTCTAAATGGCTATATCGATTTATGAGGATGAACGTAAGATAGGTCTTTCTTATACCAAAACTCACATTTAAAGGCGATGAAATAGGAAATTAAAGTCTGTACGAAGTCGCGGGCGGAAAGCTAGATTGTCAATAAATAAAAAGTCCTGAAGTACTGTAAAGGTGGTATACCAAATGATACAACAAATATCATCAGCATATTGGAGGATGCTCGAGTGACCTTTGGCAGACTCTAAATCAGCAGAATAGATATTGAAGAGCAGGGGACTAAGAACGGACCCTTGCGGAAGCTCTTTCCAAATTTGTCTAGACGGAGATACTGTCTTATCATTACCCCGGAATGAGATGTGACGTTCAGAAAGTAACTTAAGTCACAGAATAAGTAATAGTACTACGTACAGAAGGTTCTCTGTTAACAAATTCCCTGTTTAGGTACGCCAAATGTGTCTAAATGTGGCCATTTCTTTCTATCGCATGCAACGCGCTCTTTTTAGGCGGAGCCTTAGAGCTAGGGTTACCGCCAGCTCGACCTATTAAATTATAGGTACGTTAGTATAATAGTGTATTTTACTAACGATTATTCTTTATTTACTTCGGATCACCCGACTACGCAAAAGCTGTGTAATTTGCCTTTAGGTTATGACATTAAAACTGCCTGTTTCTGCAAAATGTAAGACGAAGACACACAACTCTGGGTTACCTACATACATAAACATAATGTAAAGAAGAAATATTTTCAACCAATATAAATAGACGACGCGGCATATTTATTTTACGAGGCGAATGACGATGGAATGCGTTGCGCGAACGCGTGCGTCTCGTAACAGCGCGCGGCAACCACTGATAGACCGCCTAAAGGCGGCCGGCCGGCATGTTTTTGTGCGGCGCGACGAAATCAAAGAGTGAACCGCCCCTGCATAAGTGTGAGGCACGACAGTCTCGAAAGGGGTATTTCTCAAACATGCAATGAAATGTCGTCATTACGTGCGTTATAACTTCAAAGTATAACGTATCGGGCGGAACAACTCGAGAGAACTTTAAGCGGGTTTGGTTTCTCATGGTTTACCCATGCTCATTATGTGATATTGTAGTGGTGACATCACCTATATGTTTATTGCCAGTGCCTGGACCTGAGCCACAACGAGATCGGTCGCGCGGCGTGCCGGGAGCTGGTGGACGCAGTGACCGGCGCGCCCGACAGCTCGGAGCGCCTGTCGCGTGTCGTGCTCGCCGGGAACACTCTAGGTAAAACTGCCAGCGACAGCATCTTATCTTATCTTACCTGCCTACGAAGCTGAAGGTCCTGAGCCACGAGATCAGTCGCGCGGCGTGCCGGGAGCTGGTGGACGCAGTGACCGGCGCGCCCGACAGCTCGGAGCGCCTGTCGCGTGTCGTGCTCGCCGGGAACACTCTAGGTAAAACTGCCAGCGACAGCATCTTATCTTATCTTACCTGCCTACGAAGCTGAAGGTCCTGAGCCACGAGATCAGTCGCGCGGCGTGCCGGGAGCTGGTGGACGCAGTGACCGGCGCGCCCGACAGCTCGGAGCGCCTGTCGCGTGTCGTGCTCGCCGGGAACACTCTAGGTAAAACTGCCAGCGACAGCATCTTATCTTATCTTACCTGCCTACGAAGCTGAAGGTCCTGAGCCACGAGATCAGTCGCGCGGCGTGCCGGGAGCTGGTGGACGCAGCGACCGGCGCGCCCGACAGCTCGGAGCGCCTGTCGCGTGTCGTGCTCGCCGGGAACACTCTAGGTAAAACTGCCAGCGACAGCATCTTATCTTATCTTACCTGCCTACGAAGCTGAAGGTCCTGAGCCACGAGATCAGTCGCGCGGCGTGCCGGGAGCTGGTGGACGCAGTGACCGGCGCGCCCGACAGCTCGGAGCGCCTGTCGCGTGTCGTGCTCGCCGGGAACACTCTAGGTAAAACTGCCAGCGACAGCATCTTATCTTATCTTACCTGCCTACGAAGCTGAAGGTCCTGAGCCACGAGATCAGTCGCGCGGCGTGCCGGGAGCTGGTGGACGCAGTGACCGGCGCGCCCGACAGCTCGGAGCGCCTGTCGCGTGTCGTGCTCGCCGGGAACACTCTAGGTAAAACTGCCAGCGACAGCATCTTATCTTATCTTACCTGCCTACGAAGCTGAAGGTCCTGAGCCACGAGATCAGTCGCGCGGCGTGCCGGGAGCTGGTGGACGCAGTGACCGGCGCGCCCGACAGCTCGGAGCGCCTGTCGCGTGTCGTGCTCGCCGGGAACACTCTAGGTAAAACTGCCAGCGACAGCATCTTATCTTATCTTACCTGCCTACGAAGCTGAAGGTCCTGAGCCACGAGATCAGTCGCGCGGCGTGCCGGGAGCTGGTGGACGCAGTGACCGGCGCGCCCGACAGCTCGGAGCGCCTGTCGCGTGTCGTGCTCGCCGGGAACACTCTAGGTAAAACTGCCAGCGACAGCATCTTATCTTATCTTACCTGCCTACGAAGCTGAAGGTCCTGAGCCACGAGATCAGTCGCGCGGCGTGCCGGGAGCTGGTGGACGCAGTGACCGGCGCGCCCGACAGCTCGGAGCGCCTGTCGCGTGTCGTGCTCGCCGGGAACACTCTAGGTAAAACTGCCAGCGACAGCATCTTATCTTATCTTACCTGCCTACGAAGCTGAAGGTCCTGAGCCACGAGATCAGTCGCGCGGCGTGCCGGGAGCTGGTGGACGCAGTGACCGGCGCGCCCGACAGCTCGGAGCGCCTGTCGCGTGTCGTGCTCGCCGGGAACACTCTAGGTAAAACTGCCAGCGACAGCATCTTATCTTATCTTACCTGCCTACGAAGCTGAAGGTCCTGAGCCACGAGATCAGTCGCGCGGCGTGCCGGGAGCTGGTGGACGCAGTGACCGGCGCGCCCGACAGCTCGGAGCGCCTGTCGCGTGTCGTGCTCGCCGGGAACACTCTAGGTAAAACTGCCAGCGACAGCATCTTATCTTATCTTACCTGCCTACGAAGCTGAAGGTCCTGAGCCACGAGATCGGTCGCGCGGCGTGCCGGGAGCTGGTGGACGCAGTGACCGCTTACGACCGCTTTAGCTTGTAGTGACCCTGCCTACGAAGTAAGAGGTCCTGGGTTCGAATGTCTGTATGGGCATTTATTTGTGTGATAAGCACGGATATTTGTTGCCGAGTCATGGATGTTTTCTATGTATTTAAGTATGTATCTATCTATATAAGTATGTTTATCATCCTCTAGTACCCATAGTACAAGCTGTGCTTAGTTTGGGATTAGGTCGATTTGTGTAAGATTGTCCGCAAAATATTTATTATTATTATTTATAAAAAGTATTAAAGTTTGTATATCTGTAAAAACAAAAAGACTGGTACCCATTGCCCAGATATATATCTAATCATGCTTAGTTTAAATTGTAGTTTAGTTTTTTTCTCTTTTATTGATTTGTTTTTATGTTGTAAAGTTGTGGCAATAAAACATTTTTTTTTTTTTTTTTTTTATTTACTGACCGATAATATACATATATTACTTGACAGGCAATGCCGCGAGTAGAAAGAGTATGCAGGCGCAACTTGGCGCGGCGGGCGAGCTCACGGACGACGAGGGGGACAGCGGAGATGAGGACAATGATGACCAAGGTAACATTCCATAGACAATACTACAGTACGATAAAAATCAGTTAACGATTCGGCTTTTCTCGGATATCATCGCCTAAATCCGGAGACGGAAATGACACGAAATACATTACCGCGATTTCTTTTCTTCGAAATCTGTCGTAAAATAAATATGCTTTCTACTGTAGCAATGTAATTTTAAAATTTTATAATACTCTCATACTGATATGATATAATGTATACTGTTTTGAAAAAATGACACCTCGCCGAGTTTTTTACGCCGGTTCTTCTCGAGGCAGAGGTTTACTTTCCGAACCGGTGGTAGTTTATCGACATTCATAGGTGCATGTAATATGCCTAAATTGAAGAATAAATCACTTTGACTTTGACTTTGACTTTAGGTAGCATTCAATTAGAAGTATCATAAACGCAATGTATAGCACCTGCCGAGATGACATTACTAACCGGTAGACCTAAGAAATTTATTATGCAGAAGCGACATGCATTTGAACATTCATTATTGATTGAAGCTATACTTGTATACAATATATAAAAAAA
Source organism: Epinotia nisella (assembly GCA_932294315.1). NCBI lineage: Eukaryota > Metazoa > Arthropoda > Insecta > Lepidoptera > Tortricidae > Epinotia > Epinotia nisella. The sequence goes on along the minus strand of OW028698.1, from coordinate 7,265,555 downwards.
ATACATATATAAGTCAATATTTTGCTGTTTGATATACGTAACAGTACGATATTACGTCGGATTAATATCTGATAATAATCACCTAATTTTTTTTTTTAAACCGACTTGAACCGATTTTGTTGATATTTCATCAACTGCTTGACCGATTTTGATAAAATTTACATGGGACCATCTCGGAAGTTTACCCTATCAAATACAAAAAGAATTTTAAAGAACAAAAAAGAAAAGAAGACATTTATTCACTACACAAAAGACACACAGAGACAAAGGAGTAGACATACAATACAATTGACACATATTGTGTCTTTGCGGCAGTGAAACGGTCGCTGTCTCAGCATTGTGCCGAGGTGTCTGACAGACACCTGCAGCGCTGGTTTTCAGACAGCACCGCAAGTGGCCCACGGAACGCAACGCAACACAGCATTAGATAAAAAGCGCCATAAATGTATCATAAATGTATCATATACATCAAACTGTTTTTATTGACACTAAGAAGGCAGACTGTCAAAATAGTCAATTATTTTTCTAATTTCAATATAAAGTTTGTGTTAGTTTTGAGCTACAAAGGAGGTTTTGTTGCTCATATCGTTCTTGTATTGTATTCAATAAGACAACGAGTAATATAATTAAAGGTCATATCTGTAAATTGACAACTCTATGTGAGAGACGAGGGATTCACGACAATCACCGAGGTTGGCCGAATCGTTAACTGATTTTAACCGAATTGCTAAACTTAAGTGGCAGTGGGCGGGGCACATTGCACGTAGAACCGATGGCCGTTGGGGCGGAAAGGTTCTCGAGTGGCGACCACGTACCGGAAGGCGCGGCGTGGGTAGGCCCCCCACAAGGTGGACTGATGACCTGGTAAAGGTCGCGGGAGTCCGCTGGATGCGGGTGGCGCAGGACCGGTAAATTTGGAACTCTCTGGGGGAGGCCTATGTCCAGCAGTGGACGTCTTTCGGCTGATATGATGATGATGTAATAGGGTATTTTCATTTATCAAAATTAAATTAACAAAGTATATTTTTTACGAAGCTACGGTAGCCCAGTGGTTCAGGCGTGCGGCTCAAACGGCGGTCGTGGGCTCGAATCCCGGCTCGTACCAGTGAGTTTTTCGGAACTTATGTACGGAATATCATTTGATATTTACCGTAAGCTTTTCGTTGAAAGAAAAACATCGTGAGGAAACTTGCATACATCTACGAAGAAATTCAAAAGGTGTGAAGTCCCCAACCGGCACTGGGCCAGCTTGGGGACTACTGCCCGTTCCCTCTCATCGATGAGAGGAGGCCTGTGCCCAGCAGTGGGGCGTATACAGGGTGGAAATTTGATATGTGGCAGTAAGGGCAGCTACTAGATCCCTTCAGCATCTACATTCTTTTTAATTATCAACCTGTTTCGTCCATGGCCAGCTTTATCTGTGTAACAAAATATTCGTATTTAGAGTTCTCTTTCCGCACAGACTAGTTGTTTTTTACAATGATACCTTTTTTTCTCATTTGTGATATCGTAATTATCTACAATTTTTTTTAATAATCTTAAGCTAAAGAAAATTTTTCAATGTAATTAATTACCCTACGAACTGTAGGTATGAAAAAAGTTTTCTTTGATTTGTGGGTGTTCTAGTACTCTAACCTCACTTTCTTTATTACCGCCCTTGGTGAGTACACAATTTTACGTCAGGAATTGGGATTTTCCGTGTGCGTGTCGGGCGGTAATTGCCACTTTATGTATAGCAGTGACGTAAAATAAATTGTAAATTGATTTTCGGATTAGAAACACTATTTCGCACCGTCATTATCAATGTCTGGAATACTTGGCGAGATTTTGCAGTGAAATGGCTTTCTTCATTATGTGGCTCTTAAATGTCCTAAACCTATATTGTGTAATACATAAAGTTGTTGTTATGATGCAGGCACAGAATCCGAAGAAGAATCAGATGCAGAGTCCGAAGACGAGGAGAACACAGAGGACAGCGCCACAGAGGACGCGCAACACAGCTGCGACACGACGGCCACAAGCAACATCACTCTAGACACGTCAGGTATACTGGGCCGCTATTTTCAATAGTTATTTATGATACAAGTGCGGAAAATAGGTAATGACCAAAAACACGACCGTGAGGGAATGTTTTTGATCGACTCGGAGTTGGGAATTACCTATCCGCACGTGTATCGTACAAAAATATAAATAAAAGGTGAAATTTTAGCTGTAATGAAATCTCATTCTGGCACGTGTGTGGGAATATTGGCTGGAAATCCATTCCCGCACGGCCCCGCCCCCCTCCGCTGAGCGGGCTTAGTGGAGTTCTCGTGCGCTTGCTCTGGAAGTGCGCCTTTTTTTTTATATAGCTTTTATTCCATTTCTTTACAAATTTTGTTATCAATTTTTTTTATGTATTTATCTATTGGTTGGAAATGGATCCCTTTTGGGTAGGAGCCTCCCCCATCTTTTTCCATTCTTCTCTTTCTTTGCCGCAATTCCACCAATTCGTCCCTGCAACTTCTACAATGTCATCTGCCCATCGTTTTTTTGGTCTTCCAACCTTTCTTTTGCCCAGTGGCCCAGGCCACTTTGTACACAGTGTACAAAGTGGCCTTTTATATGGTTCAACATAAACATGGGAACTCGTCTATGCCTGCGGGGCCGTGGGAATGGATTTCGGGCCTCTACGGTCGGCCGTCTATACCTTCAATCCCCGACAAGCCCTTCTCTCCCGGCGTCTGCAGTAATGTACTATTTCATCACACTTGCTCGTAAATGGTGTTATTCCATGCCTGTATACAGAAGGACGATGGCCTGAATTGTTCCCGCAGGACTTATGGCGAGTTTGTATTCCCTAGGGAGTAATGAGCTTGTGTGTGACCTGGAGCCGTAGCATGGTTGGCCTTATCACGCGACAAGTTAGGAGCGTCGTCTCGTGTCAGCCAGTGACGCACGCTCTATCCTATCACCTATCGCGTGACAAGGCCAACCATGCTACTTCTCCTGATTGGCTTAAGAAAATCTAGTTGATCTGTGGTTGGTTGGAAAAAAAACTAGTTGGCCACGCGCCGCAAGAATACTGCTCTGTGATTGGTTAAAATATTGAAGCTGCGCGCTCCACTAGCACTGTACTGGAAGTGAAGTGGTCATTTTCGTAAATTTTTGATTGGTGCGGTTGTATGAAACTTAGATTAGTTATTTATTTCCTCGCAAATGTGATGAAAAACATGGCGTAAGAATATTGCGAACAAGAGTCTATCAGAAGCCCGACGCCGAAGGTGGAGGGCTTTAGTTAGTTAGTTAGTTTTACTGGGCATTTTCCGCAAGTCGACATCCAAATGTGCCTATTTTGCGTGAAACGGCGGGGTGGCGCTACTCTAACCACCTCAGCTCCTCTAAAAAGTTTAAGAGTGCCTTGGTATTACTGACTGCGTTCCATAGTGTGTCCGGAGACCCTAGGTGCTTTTTCCTGTATACTTCTACCTGCTTACAGTCCAGTAGAATGTGTTTGGTCGTTTCTTCTGCCTCCATGCACGCTCTGCACATGGGGCTGTCTGTGATACCTAAATTATAGAGGTGTCTGTTCAAAGTGTTGTGTCCGGTTATCATTCCTACTATCTTGCGTCGTTGGTTGCGTAGGTGGAGGGCTTTTGATGACTCGAGTTTGCCCTTACGCCCATCGTTAAACAATATACTAGTATTACAGGTAGTAGCAATGATATGTTATCTTGTCTGCAGGCATGGAAGAAGTGAAGAACGACGTGGAGAGGTTCCTGAAGGAGCCCACGCTCAACAACCTGGAACGGTTAGGTCCTAACGCGGCGGATGTCATCGAAGCGCACATAGAGGTCAGTTTATATTTCGGATAATGATCGTGATGATGTCCTCGTAGACGTATTTGTCGACGACGACATTCTGGCAGAATTTTCATCACAAGATGGCGCGCGAGCTGTGTCGCGGCGAGATAAATTGTGCATCTCTTTCTAATTACTAATTAGAACACTTAGAAAGAGACGGATATTCTATCTCGCCGCGACAGCTCGCGTGCCGTCTTGTGATGACCGTGCAGAGGTTTGTTAAGTTTTAAATGGGTAAATGGATCAATTTCTTATTGTTATTCTGACCCGTTAGCCAGGAGACTATTTGACAGGATTTCTTAGATTATTTTTTTACAATATGGACTTAAAACGTGCTTAAAAGATGGGTATTTACCCATGAAAACTCTGCATTTGGTGAATTTTGACCCATAAAATCGCAATTTTAAGTGACCCAGGAGACATCACCATGGCAACTAGTGACAGAAAAAAGTTGATTCACCCAAATTAGTAACTATCTGAGGAAGTTTTAATCAAAAATATACTTTGTTTCCAGTCAGTACAAGACACAGATGAGCTCCTAACCCAATACGTGAACGCAACCCTATCCGCCGCCGGCCTCTCACTGAACAGCGAGCAAGCTCACGACGTCGCACAGCAAATGTTCGCGCGAACCGTCGCCGCCGCGAACAAGCGCGCTGCCAGCTGGCCGCTCACCGAGCGTCTGCTGCGAGGACTGGCACTGATCAAGGTACCACCGAACACTATACTATCTAGAGCCGGCCTCTCACTGAACAGCGAGCAAGCTCACGACGTCGCACAGCAAATGTTCGCGCGAACCATCGCCGCCGCGAACAAGCGCGCTGCCAGCTGGCCGCTCACCGAGCGTCTGCTGCGAGGACTGGCACTGATCAAGGTACCACCGAACACTATACTATCTAGAGCCGGCCTCTCACTGAACAGCGAGCAAGCTCACGACGTCGCACAGCAAATGTTCGCGCGAACCATCGCTGCCGCGAACAAGCGCGCTGCCAGCTGGCCGCTCACCGAGCGTCTGCTGCGAGGACTGGCACTGATCAAGGTACCACCGAACACTATACTATCTAGAGCCGGCCTCTCACTGAACAGCGAGCAAGCTCACGACGTCGCACAGCAAATGTTCGCGCGAACCATCGCCGCCGCGAACAAGCGCGCTGCCAGCTGGCCGCTCACCGAGCGTCTGCTGCGAGGACTGGCACTGATCAAGGTACCACCGAACACTATACTATCCATAGCCGGCCTCTCACTGAACAGCGAGCAAGCTCACGACGTCGCACAGCAAATGTTCGCGCGAACCGTCGCCGCCGCGAACAAGCGCGCTGCCAGCTGGCCGCTCACCGAGCGTCTGCTGCGAGGACTGGCACTGATCAAGGTACCACCGAACACTATACTATCTATAGCCGGCCTCTCACTGAACAGCGAGCAAGCTCACGACGTCGCACAGCAAATGTTCGCGCGAACCATCGCCGCCGCGAACAAGCGCGTTGCCAGCTGGCCGCTCGCCGAGTATGGAAAATCAAGTTTTTATAGAAACATATTTGTATGACAACTATGGTCCTAAACGCAGTATTTCGCCACCGAAACAGTAATCCACTTGATTTTCCGTACAACGATTAGTACCCACGAATAACAATCAATTAGTATGAAGCGTTCGGGATGCCGCCAGCGAGGCGAATCTGTCACATTTTTTTTGGGTGTTTATGTTCTTTAATTGTAGTTGTTCCCATACAAACATTTGTTTCTCTCCACAAACTGGTTCGAATGGCATCGTAAAACAATCTTAGTCATCACGCCCATTGTGTTTCAGGCTGAAGAGAAGAGCCCGATCCGCTGGCACCTGCCCGCGTGCTACGCTGCGCTGGCGCAGGCGTGGCGCTCGGGGCTGCCGGCCGCGCTGCGCAGCACTCTGCGATTCTTCATCGGCGCCAAGCTCGCCGGCCTGCCACAGGAACTGCGCGACGCACTGCAGCAGCACCCTATACTCTTGCACGACTAATATACGAGGATACACAACGCCATGTTACATTTCCAACCCTTCCAACGCCAACAATACCCGAAACGTGTTTTGTGTACTGCCCGCAGCTTAGAGCATACGTAACTGGAGTACCAACTTACCCCACTGTAGAAAACCTTGCACAGTGTGCAAAAAATCATACAAAGACAATTTCACAATCGATTAATTTCGACGACCGGATAGCCTAGTGGATAGTGACGCTGCCTACAAAGCTGAAGGTTCTGGGTTCGAATCCCGGTAAGGGCAAATATTTGTGTGATGAGCATGGATATTTGTTTCTGAGTCTTGGATGTTTTCTATGTATTTAAGTATTTATATCTATTATATATATATCGTCGTCTAGTACCTATAACACAAGCCTTATTGAGCTTACTATAGGCCTAGTTCGATTTGTGTAAGAATGTCCCCTAATATTTATTTATTTATTTTATTATTTATTTATTAATGATCATTCACAAAATCGCCTCGCAAGAGAACACTGATCATAAAAATGCCCGCATGTTGCTGTAAGCACTTGATATTATAAACGTTCAACCACTTCAAGCTTTCAATATACAATTGAGTTTAATATCCCCCCGCCCTGCAAAATTCGCCAGACATTTTTGTACGCAAATACGACATACGGCTACTCCAGTTATGTATGCTCTAAGGCCCACAGCGCCAAGAAACCCTAAACATCACTCGGGCGTCGGAATATTTTTAGTACGATAAGATAAAAACTTACTTCTCCGAAAGGTGTGAAAAAATATATTAATATTTGGTGATTTTTTTAACAAATCATAGACTGATTTCTTATCATTAGTATCCCATTGCCTTCTGTAAATCCCTTAGCGTCTATGGAGCAGTATGTTGATAAAAATGGTTCACTGTTTTGTGATTTTTTTATAATAATCAAAAAAACCTAGTTTGTTCACTATGAAACAGTGTGTGTGCGCAACAATGACACAGCTATGTAGAACATTTTATTAAACGAATTTATATAAAATGACCCAACAATAATATCAAATGTTGATTTGATACTATAAACACTTTTTCACTAGATTATTGTAGAAATTCAGGTGTTTCATTGAATATTTGTATATGGACGCACTGACACAAGCTCATTTTTCTTATTCGGTTTTTATTCAGTAACTGTAACAATGTATTTTTTTGTTAATACTACGTAATTACTAATTAAATTATCTATATTGGTGCAAAATATCAGACTCGTAACTTTAAAACCGTCGGAGATAGGATGCTTCGAAATTTTGGTGTTCCATTGATGGACAAGTTACCCTATCGATACAAGAGTTCCAGCTGCCGCGCGGCGCGAAGGTTGCGCGGGAGCTGAGTGACTCGCTGCAGCAGTACCCCGTACTTATTTATTTATACCGTACCGTTGCACGTTGCACGACTAATATACGAGGATACACAACGTCTTTGTTTCATTTTTAATCAATAAACCTTTAAAATAAGCATATAATTCAAATTACTGCCATGAATTTATACTTATCACCATCAAGATCCTAGCGATTTCCTGGTAGCCCCGGGTCCGCTTTGCCACCTAATGCTAAGATTTGGCTGAATGAAGTGGGCACTAGCGAAAGCGACTGCCGTCAAACCCTGAGGGCCTACCGCGAAACGAAATTCGTTTTCGTTCGTGTATCTCCGTCTCTGTCGCTCGAACTAGCAAGTGCGACAGAGATGGAGATACACGAACGAAAACGAATTTCGTTTCGCGGTAGGGCCTCTGGATGACGGAAAACTAGACCTTGTTCAAACTCGGACACGAACTATGTCAGTAGTGGAGAAGCTGAGCCAGAGGCGTCTCTAAGCCATGTAGCGCGACTACCCTGGCGCCCTCTAGCACCCCGCCCCGCTAGCCGCCCGGCGAGTGGCGCCCCGTGAAATGGCGCTCGGCGCCCCCTAGAACTAGAACCCGGCGCCCGGGTGCACCACACCCCATGCACTATAATATAACTATAGGTTAAGCCGCCCCTGAGCTGAATGTCTTGAATCCCATTTCACTACCTACTCTGTTTTAAGCCTACCAGATTTCGTCACGCTCGCACTTACTTGCACTTGCTTGTCCGACAAACGCTGTGGACAAACGCAACCAAATTACTTATATATACAGTAATTATGTATACATACGGAGTAGTCCTATCATATACCACTAGATGTCGCTAGTCAGTACTGGCGACTGATGTTTCTATCTCAGTATATATATTGTACTCTGAGGGCCTACCGCGAAAAGCATTCGAAGTTTTCCCTCTCTGTCAGACTTGCGAGTTCGTACGTAAGTGCAACAGAGAGGGAAAACTTCGAATGCAATTGGCGGTAGGCCCCCTGGTATTTACTAACTGGGTGCGTAACGATGGCTATAAATATTTTTGATATAATATTACTCGCAATAACGCTCATCTGATATAATTCTCGAGTTGTATAACAACACTTGATATATTTGCATATGGTATAATTATCATTTTATATAAAGATCATTTGATATAATAATATTTTGTATAACATACATTAAGTATAATGCATATTTGCTATATTGAACATTGGATATAATGCTCATTCCGTCTAATGTACAGTTGATATAATCAAGCCAGGGTAGCCAGAAAAAGGGGGGATCGGGGGGCAAAGCCCCCCGCAGTAAAAAAAACCACTCGCAACAATTGTACTATTGGGTGGGTTAGGTTAGGGTTCACTTGTGTCCCTTAGAGCGGAAATAGGCACCCCGCGAAGCGGGGTGACGTCGACACGCTGGCGGTTGGGTTAGGTTTACGTTAGGTTAGAACGGAAAAAAAGTAGTTTAGCTTGAGTCTCAGGCGTTATAGTTTTAATACAATTATACCGCTTGATCATTATACAATATGAGATGTATATCAAATAAGAATTATACTCTATGATGGTTATAAGAAATAAGCGTTATACCGAATGATAGTTATACTAAATAACAATATATATTTTGATATTATACCAAACGTTTATTATGTACAATGAATGATTCTACCCTTTGAAATTATATCAAAAATGGTTATATCCAATGAAATTATATTATTTGTTTTTATACCGATCATTACACACCCTTACTAACTATGTAGTCTGTGCACAAATGTCAATGTCAAAAATTATTATTTTATTTATTTTTATTATTGTATTGTAAGAAAAGAATTGCGGTTATGTTGAATGATGTTGAACCACTGGTTCTGGTCATAAAAATCATATAGAAAATAATTATTTTATTGGAAGAAAGCGAACTATTATAGCCTGATATAAGACCGTAACTGTTGTGGTGGCGATATATGCCCGGTTGCGGTGGCCGTGTATTTGTGTGTTCACTTGTGTTGTGTTGTATCTGACAAAGGTATACCACAGAATAAATTTAATAATAATACCTACGTTGTAGACTTGTAGCACGCCAGTGGATGAGTAGCTTTGTTGGTAGTTTCATGTTTAGTGTGATACAAGTAGTGTTCTCCTTGTAAGTTTATTGTTTTAGCCTCTTAAAACGCGTGGTCTTATGGGTCGAGTCTTCATGGTGAACCTTACTTTTTATGTGCCCTAACTTATTACTTTGAGATTAAGAAGATAATTAATTGAAGCTAGCAGAGTTTAGACACCTTTGCATACACACTGTCTGTTTTAATAAAACAAACAATTGTAATAAATTGACATAGAAATGAAATGCTGTCAGACGGCATTGTTTACGCAATATATTGTTCTTGCACATAAGTGTTGATCAACAAAGTGAACAAAGTACCATGGCGCTGGAGACATTCTGTGTGAAGACTGAGGCCGAGGAGGTGTGTGTGAAAGTGGAGACTGACATGTGTGAAGATGAGGCCGGGGCACGTGTAAAGGAGGAGTCGGAGTGTGAGGACCGTTCAGCCTTGTGCGAGCTGTACGCGTGCCACCAGGTCAAATATGAGCTTGCACTGGGCCCCGAGGAGCTGCACCGGCCTTGTGTGCTCTCAGCACTTCCAGGTCAGTTGCTTGTCATTTAAAGTTAGGTCTTTTAAATGATACCATTTTTGGTGATTATGAGTATGTTTGAAACAGGGATCGGATACCGGTATTTTCTCCATATAAATTAAACCGGTATTATTTAGTTCCTTGGTTATGATATCATTTTTGATCGGACAGTCTAATAATACGTATATGTTACCTAAATACACAATAGAGTCCTACATTAAGAGCCTAAAATAATTCAAACAATTAGACTACTTTGGGGATTTTTGAAAAAACCGGTTCCGATCCCTGGTTTGAAATTCTGATTTGCTATAAGAAAAAGCCATTTCATAATGGTGGCCATTTACACATCTCGATTTTTCTCGTACTAAACCTATCTTTTTAAGTTCTTTAATAGGAGAGAGATGGATAGTGCGAGAAAAATCGAGAGAGCTCGCGCGCCGTCTTGTGACAGATTAAATATTAGTAATTGTCATATTTATATCACTATTATAAGATCTAGCATCACTACATGGTATAACGATGGACGATGGCAAAAAGAGTACAGGCAAAGTTTGTTACATTTGGTAGATGGTTAATGTTTTTGCACTTATTAAAACTTGTGGTTTTGTGGGACTTCATGATCCTTACATTTCTAATGCATTGAAGCTAACTTAAGAGAGAGAGAAAATTGAGATAGAAGCTATGGATGTTACCATAAGACAGCATTACTGAATATATCGTGCTTGCATTGCAGGTGGTGAACAGGCACTGCAAATATTAAGTGTTGAACTAAAAAGTACCATGTCGCTGGAGACATTGTGTGTGAAGACTGAGGCCGAGGAGGTGTGTGTGAAAGAGGAGGCTGAGGAGTGTGAAGAAGAGGCCGGGGCACGTGTAAAGGAGGAGGTGGAGTGTGAGGACAGTGCAGCCTTGTGCGAGCTGTACGCGGACCACCAGGTCAAGGACAAGCTTGTGCTGGGCCTCGAGGAGTTGCACCGGCCTTGTGTACTCTCCGCACTTGCAGGTCAGTTGCTTGGCCTTTCAAATAATACTATTTTTACAAGCTTTTATTAACTTGCAATGTTTTTTCTAGTGGAATCTTCGATCAGTCAATTTTGTAACAACCATCAAATCAACCCACGATTGGCCGGTCGTTACTATGTATTACCGTTACCATTTGGCTACCAGCAATAATATAATTTCAATCTCATCTGATTAACAGTGAAACTGAATATGCTGAATAAAGGGTACCCTAAGCAGTGACAGGGTAACCAGGATGTAGAGGAAAATTTGTGGGAGATAAACTTCTCCAGAAAATGCAGACCCAAAGATGGCCCTGAGACATGGTGAATAAATGCTGTCGGTAAATAACCGTTCTCCTGATGCTGGGCAGCAGCAGTATCAGTATTGGAAAAGATAGTAGTTCTGGTAGAGCTTTTGAGTAGAAATTGAGGAGCATGCCACTGCGATTATAAAGTGTATGTGTGTAGTGTACTTTAATAGCAACAATAAATGTTGGCATATCAAAGTTACATAATGTCGCATTCAGAAATACATTGAAAAATATACACATTTTTTTAAAGTACATGGATATTAGCATTACTAATATAATTGATAATCATTGGTTTCATCACATTTTATCTTCGTTCGCAAGTAATTCAATTCAGTCTTCGCCTTGCCTGGCTGATGGAAAAGCACCTTAAAAGCCCCAGCAGTATCAAGTTATGATTAAATTGACAACTATTTTAAATTCCATTTATTCTCATTCCAGGCCAAGCTCGACTAGCTTATAATAAACCACCGAAACAAAACAAACGCCAAGCGCGAGTTCAAGAGAAGAAAGAAAGTACAGAAGAACGTACTGCAGTCAAAAATCTTAACGAACTATCTACTTCCCTTCAATTGGAGTCACCAATGAATACGGACATACAAGAAGTTTCTCCTGAAAAACCTGTCGTCAATACATTCACTGCCAAAACGGACTCAAATGCGACCAACTTCAAATGTTACCAGTGTTGCAAGGGTTTCGATATAAAGTCGGAGTTAGAGAAACACATACAAACACACAAGCTTATGAAAAAGGGTGAGAGTCTAAAGACGACCAAGGATTTTACGTGCAAGAAATGCAGTAGTATATTTGAGACTAAACTGCTTCTAGTGGAGCATGCGAAGAGCTGGCATGCCGAGGAATATTTCACTTGCTCGGAATGCGAGTATATGACTTGTTACAAAGGAAGTTTACAGATGCATTTAAGGACTCACACTGGAGAGAGGCCATTCAAATGTAGCCAATGTAACTCCGCGTTTGCCCAGAGCAGTCATTTAAAAAGCCATCTGAGATTACACACCGGAGTGAAACCGTTTAAATGTACGCAGTGTGGCTCGGCGTTTGCCCAGAGCTGTCATTTACAAAGACACCTGAGAACACACACTGGAGAAAAACCGTTTAAATGTACCCAGTGTAGTTCTGCGTTTGCCCATAAGATAACTTTACAAAAACACCTGAGGATACACACCGGTGAGAAACCTTTTGAGTGCAACATATGCGAGTACAAGACCACTCGGGCAAGCGATCTAAAGACCCATCTAATGAGCAGGCACTCGGGCCAAAAGCCGTACGGTTGCGACAGTTGCAGTTACAGGGGTGCCACTAGACAAAATTTATCACGACATATTAAAATACACCATAAGCAAGTTTAGTCGTTTGTAGACTATAAATGAAACGAAAGTTGAATATCAGAATGTGCCTATCCATTGCCTGTCTATTTTTGAATACCACGTCGGTGGCAAACAAGCGTACTGCTGTGATGATTGAGTTATTCTGCTCCTAGATATTACAATTTTTTTTATTCGCATGCGTTTTTATTTTATATTAACATTTACATATGTTCAAATTATTTTGGACGAATGTGGTGCCAAAAGTGTAAGTTTTGAGTGAGTTAATCGCTGATATCAGCGAAAGACGATAGCTGTGTGCGCGTCTGTACAGCCACATGCATTCACTAAGGTACTGGTCCCACCGCGAGCGAGTAAGCTATGAGCTATCGGCTATTTTCTAGCTCAACAAACGAACAAAAGATAATCGCTTTCGTGTAAATAAAAGAGAAAGTTATAGTTTATAGCTGGCTGTTCACACCGCCCGCGATGTACTATAAATTTATTTACACTTGAGCTATTATCTTTTGTTCGTTTGTGGTTCGTTTCTTGGGCGAGTAATCGCCGATAGCTTATAGTCTGTAGCTGGAAAGAGCAATGAATATTGAACTTCCATCCAAACTGTGCCCCTTTTCATTGCCCTTAAGTATATGAGGCAAAACAAGGCTCAAAATATCTGAACCCTCTCTAAGGGTGATGCCCTTGCCAGACAAAGAATGAATCTCTTTGGTAACGGCTACCCACAACCAAAGGAATTCAGGGTGCTCCCACTGAGCTGCATTATCCGCTTTGTCGAAATGATGGAGCGAGCTTGGGAATAGCTATAAAGGGGAGGGTAAATGCACAAAAGATCCCACTGGGTCAAAGTGTATCCGAAAGGGCCCTCAACTAGATAAGATAAGGGTGATCCACTAACGCTGTAGGAGGAAAAAATCCACCAATAGAAGAGATGCGTGGGCGAGGCTAGGTATGTTACTAGTGGACATTTCCCTCGCACACCGGTCCACTACATCGCGCAGCTGTGGTGGGATAGTCGGCCTATTACCTGAGCTGTTATGGCGTATCAGATGTTTGCGAGCTCGGATAGTCTACGTATGTTACGCTGTGTTTGCTGTTTCGTAATTTTATTATTATGAGAGCATCGTCACTCTAAGTTCGGGTATAGGTATACAGACATGAAGGTACCTTCAATATTGTAGATAGGATCTTTTGCTGAATTAATGAAGATATTCTTTTATTGTTAAGTTAAGATAGTTTTTAGGGTTCCGTGCCTCAAAGGAAAAAAACGAAACCCTTATAGGATCACTCGTGCGTCTGTCTGCCCGTCTGTCACAGCCGATTTGCTCCGAAACTGCTGGACCGATTGAGTTGAAATTTGGTAAACGTATGTAAATTGGTGACCCAAAGATGAACGTGTAAAGTAAATTAATGAGAACAAGGGGGCCACTTTTGGGGCGTAAACTGGAAAAAAAAAAGTTTCGCAAACTGTACGAGTATTGTGTGATATGAAATGGAAGGGTTTGTTGTAAGCATCTCAGTTTTTTTTATAATTTTAGCAAAAACAGATTTGAAGTAATTTAGGAAAAAAGACGAAAATTGACCATTCCCCCTCTTATATCCGAAACTACTAGGCTTAAAATTCTGAAAAAAATATGGAAAATAGTTCCTTGCCTAAAGATTACAGGAAAACCAATAAGAAGTTTGAGTATTTGAATACTTACTTTGAAGTAACGGGAAAATTCTCAATACTTTTGTGTATTTTGTATGGAGCGCCAGATGCTTAGAGCATAGCAAATTTACGGAACCCTCACCACGCGAGTTGAACTCGCACTTGTCCGGTTTTTTTTCCATTTGGTCGCTTCTATTCTCAGAAATGAAATAGTTTATTCCGCACAATTTTAAGTAGTACATGAAAGTTATCTTGAATCCCTTTTCGCTACTCTTCTTCCTAGCCTACGTAGACGGCAAACATCTTGAACAAATATCCTTGACTGCGCAGAAACCAATGTTAGGTCTCCATGGGAGGGCACGGCGAGGTGCGACAGCGGGGATGCTGTGACTTCCTTGTCTGAGTCTCTAACAAGAAAGTCAACGAATCCTTATTACAAATATCACTTTATCACGGGCTGAAAGTGTACTGGGGCGACAGCGGGACTTGGAGGAGGTGCGGGACGCAAACGTCATAACGAATCGACCAATCAGGCGCTCGAGTAGTTGTTAGTTCAACCAACAATATATCTAACTTACTTAGTTGTTGTCTGTTGAATTTTGTTTATTGTTTATCGAGTTTGGCTGTAAGTGTACTGGGGCGACAGCGGGACTTGGAGGAGGTGCGGGACGCAAACGTCAACGAATCGACCAATCAGGCGCTCGAGTAGTTGTTAGTTCAACCAACAATATATCTAACTTACTTAGTTGTTGTCTGTTGAATTTTGTTTATTGTTTATCGAGTTTTTATTAATTGTTCCTTGAGTTTTATGACGAAAAGACTATGCGTCTACCTTTATGATGTTTATTTTTTCTTTTTTACATTCAGGACTAAGTAACTACTTACCTTAAATTCATTTTATTTCTTACTTACTAGTATATAATTAGATAATAGTACATTACTTAAATACCTAGGGTAAAATAAGGAATGTCTCAAATCGCAGTTATTTGACGCCCGAGCCGAAGGTGAGTACAAAGTTTTAAGTGGGATTTTCCGGGTAATTGCAACTTAATGGCCAGGTATGACGTAAAAAGTATATTTACCTAATACCTACATATTTCGTACACATAAAAATGTGTATTTTGCAATTCCATAAAAGTAAGTATATGTACTTTAATTAGTCGTAAGTGTAGCATGCGCAGACTTTGAAATAAGTCAGTTAACAAATAAAACTCGCTAAGCAATTATGGTTTCTTGTAAAGGCCATTTACACACTAATCAATTTCTCACAACAACTTGCTTTAAGGAATGAAATGAAAGGCATGTATTGCTGTCTCTTTCCAACTATAGCAAGTTGTTGTGATAAATTGCATGTGTGCTTATTTTTAATTTTTTTTAATGGCTTTTACTCCTAGCTATTTTAGCAAGGTGGATTTGCCAATATCAGTTTTAGAGGTGACATTACACACGAGGAGAATGTTCGGTATAATTTTGACGGTTTTTTGGGAAGGATCAGTCCGGAAACCTAAAACAAAAAAAATTGTGGACATCACAGACAATCACATGACATTTACAAACGTTATGAAAAAAGAGAGCGGGGAAGTGATAAATTGCATGTGTGCTTAAACTAAACCTTTATAGGTGAGTATCAACCGCAGCTGGAGGTAGCCTGGCCGCGGCGGTCAATAGTAAACATCTCATTAGCTGTCAAAATTATATTGACCGCCACGGCAGCCGCGTCAGTGTGATTCAGACCTTACCTGCCGACCAAACCAA
Source organism: Epinotia nisella (assembly GCA_932294315.1). Lineage (NCBI taxonomy): Eukaryota > Metazoa > Arthropoda > Insecta > Lepidoptera > Tortricidae > Epinotia > Epinotia nisella. The sequence continues at coordinate 7,249,684 of OW028698.1, read as the reverse complement.
GATCACTCCATACTAGATTTTCTGTCCTTGCTTGGCCGTCCGCGGATTTCGTTCGTTTGGCGTCGCTTTTTGAAAAAAGAAAAGTTTTTTTTTCGGTTCGAAATTAGCTGTGTTTACAACGAACATTTTTTACATTATGATGGCACCACACTTGGCGGTATTTGCCCAAATATTCGTGTTGCATATTTTTCGTTCCTACGGCTAATCAAAGAGAGGTAACGATATGCAACCCCACGTGTACATGTGTATTATTTTGGACTCATCACAACTTAAAAAAGTTGACTGACATGGACCTAAGATCACGGACCTAAGATACTCCGGACAGGCTATACGTGATGCCACAATGAGGGACCGAAAGGCTTCTGCAGCTTCATTAAAAACTGATCGCTTACATGAACCTAGGATATGTATCCTAGGATAGTATCCTAGGTTCATGGATCGCCTACCATAAACAACCTACAAAAACAGCATACGCTACAATCTCGCTCGGACGTGGTATTATTATTACCATAGCTTGTCCCGAGTATCTTAGGTCCATGATGTTGACTGATGATAACCACAGATTTTTTTTTTTTTGTGCCCACAGATTAGTAATCTGCGGGCACAAATGTCAAACAAAGTCAAAAATAATAAGCACGGAGTAATGGATATTAGATAAAATAAATTGACCTACACTTTTACTTTAACTTATATCTATCAACAAAATCTGGCCAAATCTTCTTCATGTTTCCCTTTTTTTTTTCTTTCGTCTTTTCGTCCTCTATATCTGACGTGATGTTGGCAAAATGTCCGTCGACGATTGCCATTAAAAAAAAAAAAAAAAAAAAAAGCACGGAGTGTTATTTTATTTTACTCTTTTTGATATTTAGTAGAGGAGATCGAAATCCTGACTTTAAGATTATCAAACACTTGTAACATATTGAGATAAAGCTTATGGCTGATGCTGCCAGACAGCATTATTTACTGAATATATTGTGCTTGCTTTGCAAGTGTTGAACAGGCACTGTAGCTAAGTGTTGATTAACTAAGTACCATGTCGCTGGAGACATTGTGTGTGAAGACTGAGGCCGAGGAGGTGTGTGTGAAGGAGGAGGCTGAGGAGTGTAAAGAAGAGGCCGGGACACACGTAAAGGAGGAAGTTGAGTGTGAGGACAGTGCAGCCCTGTGCGAGCTGTACGCGGGCCACCAGGTCAAGGACGAGCTCGTGCTGGGTCCCGAGGAGCTGCATCGGCCTTGTGTGCTCTCCGCACTTCCAGGTCAGTTCCTATGCCTTTCAAATAACACTATTTTTACTTCTTATTTAACTTGCAATGTACATTTGTACTATGCTTGTTCGGGTGGTATCTTGCAACTCAATTTTGAAGCAGATATCTTCAACTAATTGGGCTGAAATTTTGGGTTTAAGTATAGTATGGATGACAATTCAATATTGATACAATGAACTTGCTCCCACCTGTGTATTTTAATTTAACTTAATTTATAAGATAACTAACCTAGGATAAGTATTAAACCACTGTGGACCCCAGCTGTCTTAAATAAATAAATAATAATAATATCTGCTCAAATGCTGCTGTTAAATTGACAAAAGGGCCTCTACGTGTTGTCTCAGTTGGTACTTTGTAGGTACCTAGCCTCACGCACGCCTCCCAAAGGTCCGGGACATCATGTGCGCGAAAGACATACATAATAATAATATTATGGTACCATTGAGCAGATCTGATGATGGAGACAGAAGGTGGCCATGGGAATTCAGAACTGAACAGACATAACCCATCGAGTTTGTGTTCGTTAGAATCGTCTCAACGAGTAGTTGATGAAGGTATGCAGAAAAGTACAGTTGGCAAAAGCTTGTTTTTTGACAGATATTTATTGATGTTTATGTTTGACTCTGGTTTCTAATGTGTGGTGTTCAAATTTATCTAATGAATAGAATGTGTAATTTATAAATGTCTCTTAATGTAAATGTTGTAGCGGCTCCTCGCCTCACAGCGGCGGCCGGCGGCGGCGGGCGCGCGTGCTCGGTCAGGCTGGTGCGGCTGCCGGCGCGCGCGGCGGCGGACCCGCGCACACACACGGGTGAGAAGCCGACCGCACTAACTTCACGTCTTATAAGCGAACTGGTCTAAATGCAGTGCACTTCATGAGAAAGACTGCAAAAAGATAAGTCTAAAGACTGTTAGCATGTAAGTCACGCTAATTAGACAGACTCGACACTGCCACTCTGAATCAGTCATGGGATTAGAAAAAAGAAAGGAAGAAGGAAAAAATATTTATTCGCGACACATAATAAAAAAGTAAAATCAAAATAAAATGGAACAAAACTAATTCAAATGTCACGAAAAGGTCCCGCCCGCCTCAGCATAAGGCCAGGAATCCACAGCGGCGCTCGGTGGGCCTCACTACGCACGACTACGTTTGTGCACCAATCACGGTCGAGAATTGGCGTAGTTTCGCCCGTTTCGTGGGCCTGCGTGTGCCGCTGTGGATGGTCGCCCTTATGCCGACTCGAGAGCAGGCGCTGATCTTCCGGCGAGACCCGAAGTCACGGTGCTTGTAGTACGCAAGGCCTCCAAACCGGCCATGAGTACCACAAGCAGACCCCAATAAATCATACGTTTATAAATTTTATAACATAACAATGAAAAATAAGTTAATAGATAGAAGGTAAATTAAGAAAATTACAAAACAACACACAAAAACCATTTGGCAATCTTTAGGGGAGGCCTATGTCCAGCAGTGGACGTCTTTCGGTTGATATGATGATGATGATGACACACAAACCAAAGGAGGAGCAACACCACATACAAGGATTAGGCGCCAAAACGGACCGTGGACTCCTTCAGGGTACGACCGAGAAAACGGTAGGAGGATGATGGTGACTGGTCGTATATTGTAATTATATTTAAACACTCATTGCTGAGACCTTATTCATCTCTGGAATATTAATTAAATGAATTGCATACACTTTTTGATAATTGTGATAAAAACCTTTACCTAATGTAATAGACAATATTTGCAATTAAGTTTTAATTAAGAAACCATTAAGCTTTTTGTTAATCTGTGACTTTGAAATGATGCTGCTCGCTGAGTTTTTATTAATATTCCTGTGATTGTTGTGCTGTAAATATGTTATTTTCTTCCTTTCTTAACTCGTGGGGTAAACAAGTAGTCATTGAGGAGTTCCACTATCCACCTCCTGACTCCATCATCAGGCCATCGTCACCAAGTGTAATGTACAGAACTCGAAACAAACCAAATGAACTCAAACTCAAGGGGTATACAAGTCGCCTTTGAGGAGTTCTATTCCATTATTCTTCTGGTTCCACCATCGACTTGATCAGTTATATTGTATTTGTATGGTTACAATTACAATATCAAAAACAATACGAGTAACAAAACTGTGTGAAAGCCAAACAGCAAGATTTTGTACATAAAAGGTTTTATTACATACAATAGGTATAAAAACACGACGCATTTAGTATCCGTCTGGAGGCACTAGTACCTACACTCTTGAATGCATGTAGTAAAACCTTTTATAAGAATTATTCAAGACAAATTATATTTGAATAATTTTGATGGGAATAAAATCAACATGAATAAGAATTCGCAAGAATAAAATCAACATGATTTTATTCTTGCGAATTCTTATTCAAATAATGATTTTATTCGTGAGTTCCCAACTCTCATTTAAACAAACTAGATTCTTGAAAGAGACTAGACTTCATAAAAATGCTTTTCCACGGACGAGGCGATGATTGATTGATAATTATTGCTTTTATCACATTTTATCGTCGCTCACAAGTAATTCAATTCAGACTTCGCCTCGCTGGTGGAAAAGTACCATACGCGCAGTAGTAACTCGAATAGATAGGATTAAATGGTCAATCATTATAAATTGCATTTATTCACATTTCAGGTCAAGCTCGCCTAGCTTATGAAAATGAGCCACCGAAAACACACAAACGCCAAACGGGAGTACAAGAGAAGAAAGAAAATACTAAAAAACGTATTCCTGTCGAAAAACTTCAAGAGCCATCTACTTCCCAAGTAGAGTTACCAATGAACACGCACATAGAAGAGGTTCCTCCTGAAGAACCCGCGATCGATACATTCACTGCCGAAACGGACTCGAATGCGACTAACTTCAATTGCGACATGTGTAGCAAGGGTTTCGATATAAAGTCGGCGTTAGAGAAACACATACAAACACACAAGCTAATGAAAAAGAGTGAGAGTCTAAAAGCGAGCAAGGATTCTACATGCAAGAAATGCAGTAGTATATCTGAGACTAAACTGCTTCTAGTGGAGCATGCGAAGAGCCGACATGCCAAGGCATATTCCACTTGCACAGAGTGTGAGTATACGACTTGCAACAAAATGAATTTACAGGTGAATATAAGGACTCACACTAGAGCGCGGCCATTCAAATGTACGCAGTGTAGCTCCGCGTTTGCCCAGAGCAGTCATTTACAAATACACCTGAGAACACACTCTGGCGAGAAACCGTTTAAATGTACGCAGTGCAGCTCCGCGTTTGCCCAGAGCAGTCATTTACAAACACACCTAAGGACACACACCGAAGAGAATCCGTATAAATGTACCCAGTGTAGCTCCGCGTTTGCCCAGAGCGTTCATTTACAAAGACATCTAAGGACACACATTGGAGAGAAACCGTATAAATGTACCCAGTGTAGCTCCGCGTTTGCCGAGAACAGTGCTTTACAAAGACACCTAAGGACACACACTGGAGAGAAACCGTATAAATGTACCCAGTGTAGCTCCGCGTTTGCCGAGAACAGTATTTTACAAAGACACCTAAGGACACACACTGGAGAGAAACCGTATAAATGTACCCAGTGTAGCTCCGCGTTTGCCGAGAACAGGGCTTTACAAAGACACCTGAGAACACACACTGGCGAGAAACCGTATAAATGTACCCAGTGTACCTCCGCGTTTGCCAAGAGCGTTAATTTACAAACACACCTAAGGACACACACCGAAGAGAAACCGTATAAATGTACCCAGTGTAGCTCCGCGTTTGCCCAGAGCGTTCATTTACAAAGACATCTAAGGACACACACTGGAGAGAAACCGTATAAATGTACCCAGTGTAGCTCCGCGTTTGCCCGGAACAGTCATTTACAAAGACATCTAAGGACACACACTGGCGAGAAACCGTATAAATGTACCCAGTGTAGCTCCGCGTTTGCCCGGAACAGTCATTTACAAAGACATCTAAGGACACACACTGGCGAGAAACCGTATAAATGTACCCAGTGTAGCTCCGCGTTTGCCCGGAACAGTCATTTACAAAGACACCTAAGGACACACACCGGAGAGAAACCGTATAAATGTACCCAGTGTAGCTCCGCGTTTGCCGAGAACAGTGCTTTACAAAGACACCTGAGAACACACACTGGCGAGAAACCGTATAAATGTACCCAGTGTACCTCCGCGTTTACCCAAAGCGTAAATTTACGAAGACACCTAAGGACACACACTGGAGAGAAACCGTATAAATGTACCCAGTGTAGCTCCGCGTTTGCCGAGAACAATGCTTTACAAAGACACCTAAGCACACACACTGGAGAGAAACCGTATAAATATACCCAGTGTAGCTCCGCGTTTGCCGAGAACGTTGCTTTACAAAGACATCTAAGGACACACACTGGCGAGAAACCGTATAAATGTACCCAGTGTAGCTCCGCGTTTGCCCGGAACAGTCATTTACAAACACACCTGAGGACGCACACTAGAGAAAAACCTTTTGAGTGCAACATATGCAAGTACAAGGCTACTCAGTCAATTGATCTTAAGAGACATCTAATGAGCACTCGGGCCAAAAGCCGTACGGTTGCGGCACTTGTAGTTACAGGGGTGCCACTAGATTACATTTATCACTACATATGAAAAGACACCGGAGCAAGCTTAGTTGTTCTAGTTGAAATTTGCTATAATGTACTATTTACAGTATGTTATGTTTTAGTTTACTATGCTATGATGTTCCTACCTGCCATTGTATTATTCATGAACAATATAAATGAAACGAAAGTTGAATATCTGAATGTGCCTATCCATTGCCTGTCTGTTTTTTAATATCACGTCGGTGGCTAACAAGCGAACGGCTTTACAATATTTAAGGTACGTTCCCTAGATGTCGCACAGCCTTGGCATGCCCTGTGTATTTAAGATATGATATAATAATGTTGAAGTGTATCTAAGAAAATAAATATTTTCTTTAACACAAGGTGTATAAGGCGACAACACACGGAGCGGTGCGGCGGCGCGCACAGTAATGCCTACAACACACTGGCGCGGCCTGCGGTAGCGGTCAATAGTAAAATTGACAGCTACTGACAAGTTTACTATTGACCGCCGCGAAACGAAATCGAACTTCGTTCGTGTATCTCCCTCTCTGTCGCTCGTACTAGCAAGTGCGACAGAGACGGAGATACGCGAACGAAGTTCTTCAAGAACATGCGAAAGTTTCACTTTGTAATTATCCTACGAACTGTATGGAAAAAGTTTTCTTCGATTTGTGGGTGTTCTAGAATTCTAACCTTAGTTGGTCTTGATAAATAAAAGACAGCGTGTGATATGTAGTACGTATATTAGCAGACTGAACGGCCTAGCTCAAACCCACCCTCAGATACAAATAATATGTTAGTATAAACTACCCCCTATCTAATACATAACATCTCCACCCTTATTTTCTAACTTACGACTACTAGGTACTTACATCTAGAGGGTTGACCATACTGGTGAGGAGGTTGCTATACTGCTGATCAGATTGTGATACTATATTATGAAACATTGGATTGTCAACCCGGCGACGGTGGCAACTAAACATACGCCCTACCGGTTTATATTTAACAATAACAAAGAGTGTTACTTTATTTCAAACAAAAGGCAACAACATGTGTTTTACACAGCAAACTAATAATACCTCGATATATAAGGAAATTAACAAGTTCTTATTGTGATTCTGATTAGTTAGACTTAAACTAGAATATACTTATATACACCTTTTACTTTTATTATTACCTACTAAAACTAACAATTATTTCCAGTAGATATCACTTAAAAGTAATCCTCAAAACCGTAGCGTATAGGTGGATTTATAATGGGTCTTAGTGGATTGGGCCGTGTGCGTTCAGCGGCGGCCGGGTCGGGCGGCGCGAGCTCCGACAGCGGGTTCGACTCCGGCTCCGCGCGCGCATCCGCGCGCGTATTGTCCCCCTCGCGACTACTACCTCCACTCTCCGCCGACCCTGAACTCGAAACCCCCTCGATCGGTTCGACTGCGGTTATCTGAGCCGGTGGATATGCCAACGCCATGCCACGTTGTGTATTTTCCTTCACCACACCATTTGAATCGCGTTTTCTTAGTTGGTCTATATGCCTATGATTTATTCCCAATGAGCTTTCTATTTTATAGTCAGTTTCCCCTATCCGTTCTAATACCTTACCAGCACCCCACTTGGGCTGCGCATGACCTACATTATACAATTTGTACCATACTAAATCTCCTATTCCGAACTCACGTCGTGTCCCCCCCGCAGCCTCTCTTTGCCGGCGTTGGAGACTACTCACCCTCTGTTCTCGATCGGGTTTAAGGCAATCTAAGCGGGTACGCGCGGCACGACCTAAGAGAATCTTAGCTGGGCTCTCGCCTGTGGTACTGTGAGGGGTATTACGATACATTAATAGATATGTACTTAAGGCTGTATCTATATCAGTCTTTTGAATTATGGCTTTTTTAATTACCCGTTTGCACAGTTTGACTGCATTTTCAGCGGCTCCATTGGATGCCGGGTGGTAGGGTGCTGAAAATAATTGGTCTATTCCATTATTCGCACAAAAATTCTTAAAATCGTCACTTGCAAACGGCTGGCCATTATCACTAACAATCTGTTTAGGTAAGCCAAACCTAGCGAAATATTCGCTCAGTTTTTTAATTAACATTTTGGAGGTAGTACTGGTCATTTCCGCTACTTCTATCCACTTCGAATAAGCATCCACGAGTACTAAATACTTAATTCCTGCTATTGGACCTAGAAAATCTAGATGAATCCTAGACCACGAGCGACTAGGGTAGGGCCAAGGGCAAGGTGTGTGGCGCGGCGGCGCCGCTGCTACCGCTGCGCACACGGGACACGCGCGGCACATAGCCTCCACCGCCTCGTCTAGACCGGGCCACCACACGTAGCTATATACGTGCAAGCGCTTTTGTTTTTACGATCCCCATATGTGGCTCGTGCAGCTCTTGAAGGACTCGCTCCCGACATGCCGTCGGCACCACAACTCTGTGACCCCACATAACACAGTCCAGCTCTGTATACAGCTCTGATTTACGATTGAAGTAAGGATTCAACTCTTTAATCTCCGTTTCATGGGGCCATCCGTCTCTAATATAACTCACTATTCTACCTAATAATACGTCATCACGGGTTTCTTTGCTTATCGTATTATAATCTAAAAGCATAGCGTCAGTCGCAAAATGTAAATACGTTTGTTCCGGACAGTCCTCATAGATGGGTCCCGTCGACTTATGTGCCGCTATTAGTCGAGAAAGTGCATCCGCCATGTTATTTTCCGACCTTACGTATTCTATATTGAAGTCATACGCGGATAATATTAACGCCCAGCGTTGCAACCTACTTGCCGTCATGCTGGGAATACCATGGCTGGGTCCAAATATGCTTACTAGCGGTTTGTGGTCGGTTTTCAAGGTAAACTGTCGACCGTATAAAAATTGATGAAATTTTTTTGTAGCAAAAATAATCGCCAGGGCCTCTTTGTGAATCTGACTATAGTTACGTTCTGGAGGCGTGAGCGCCCGCGAAGCGTAGGCGATGACAGTGTCCGGCGCGCCGCGCGAGCGAGCGCGCATCGCCAGCACGGCGCCTACGCCGCGAGGTCCCGCATCACACGTTAGGACCAGTTCACGTGCAGCGTCATAGTGACCTAGCACTGGTGCCTCACTCAATAATCGTTTTACCTGTACAAAAGCCCTATTTTGTTCAACCGACCACGACCACTTCCTGTGTTTCCGCAATAACTCGTACAAGGGCGCTAAATACTCACTAAGGTTTTGAACGAACTTGCCATAAAAATTTACCATGCCAATAAACGATTTGAGCTCGGAGACGTTATTAGGTGGTGTCATTGTTAAAATTGGTTTGACTTTGTCTTCGTCTACCCTCACTCCGTTTTTGTCAATCACAAACCCTAAATATTTAACCTCTTGCACTAAAAAGGAACACTTTTGTTTTTTTATTTTTAACCCATTGTTGCTCAATGTCCGTAATACCTGTTGTAGACTACCTAAATGTGAGTCTAACGTGTTTCCAGTTATTAAAATGTCATCTAAAAAAAATGTCACATTAGGAATATGTTTCAAAAGGTTACTCATTATTCTCTGAAATATTCCTGGAGAAGATGAAAGGCCATAGACTAACCGCTTATACCTAAACAAACCTTGGTGCGTATTTATGACTGTTAAATCCCTAGAGCCGTCATCTTCTAAAATAATCTGGTTGTAAGCTTGCGATAAGTCTAACTTGGTAAAATACCTACTGCCATTCAGTTGTGCAAACAAGTCTTCAATTTTGGGAATAGGGAACTTATCCACCAACAAAACGCGATTCAATGTGGTCTTGTAATCCGCACACAATCGTAAAGATCCGTCTGGCTTATTTACAATTACCAATGGCGTGGCCCAGTCGGAGTGCTCCACCGGCTCAATGACGTCGGCGCGCAGCATGGCGTCGAGTTCAGCGTCGACCCGGTCCTTCAACGCGTAGGGTAGCGGCCGTGCGCGGCAGAACACGGGCGCCGCGCCCGGCCGCAGGCGCAGCCGAGCCCGCCCGCCGGTGAATGCACCCAGGGCCCCATCGAATAACTCCTTATGACTGGAAATTACATTCGTAATTTTATTTTTGCACACCACCTCACTTGAGAGAATACTTTCACATAAAGTTAGATTCGGTATAGTTATTCCTAATTCGGACAACCATTGACGACCTAATAAACTAGTAGTACCCCTATGGATAACATACAAATCTAATTTCTTATTTACATTCCCGTATTGAACATCTACAACAATTAATCCCAACGGTTTCGTTATACTGCCATCATAAAACTTCAAGGTCAGATTACACTGCTCTAATGGTATATCTTTAAACAACGTATCATAAGTCTGTTTGTTAATACACGCTAAAGCCGACCCAGTGTCAATTTCAAAAGTTATAATCTTGTTATTCACACACATTGGCATGCTTACCGGTTTGTACTGGTCGAGGCTCATTTGGTAAATAGGTTCCTCGCTTCCTTCGTCTACTTCCTCCTGGTCTAGCTGGCCATCGTCATCCACCCAATGCATGCGCGAACTTCCAAAACGGCCCCTGCCGCGACCGCCTGCGCGTGCGCCCCGCGCTCCGCCACCGGCCGGCGCGGCCGCGTACCGGCCTCGGCCCGCTGCGCCTGCTCCGCGTCGGCCATAGTAGACCGGATTCCCGGTGCTGCCACTTGACGAGTGCCTTGGCACCTCCCCGCCTATTTCGCCATTTAAAGCTGGGCACATGCGGCGTAAATGTCCTTTAACATTACACCGACTGCACACGTAACTATTAAATTTGCATTGCCGCTGCATATGACGAAAATCACCGCACGCCATGCACCCCGCTGAACGAACGCTATGTACTGATGTACTATGTAACTCTGTTCCCGAGCCACTAGCGGCTGCCCCGCCGCCCCCCTCGACCACCGTTGAATCACGTTCGGCCGCTTCTAGCGATAACGCTAATGACACTGCCTTTTTGAATTTAATTTTTCCGTCTGCAAATAGCCGCTGCCTTACCGCATCACTCAATAAGCCGCACACAAATTGATCCCGCATGTTCTCGTCTAATGTCGTCTCAAACTCACAAAATCTCGCCATCTTATTAAGTTCCGCCACGTACTGCGCTGTTGTCTGACCTTTGACCTGTCGGTACTGGCGAAATTTAAACCGCTCCGCCAACACAGAAGGAGTTGGCTGCAGATGTTTCTCCATCACCTCCACTATTTCCTCGTAGGTCATCGTGGCGGGCTTCTTCGGGCTACACAAATTTACCATTAATTCGTAAGCCGCGTCACCAACTACCGATATTAACGTCGGCAACTTCCGCTCCTCTTCCACGTCATTGACGACAAAGTAGCTCTCCAGCCTGTCACAATATGACCTCCAGCTACCACTTTGGACGTCGAACTCGGCAATTCTTCCAATAGACATGGCCTTTACACTTTATCCTCGTCAGCCACTGATAAATAAAAGACAGCGTGTGATATGTAGTACGTATATTAGCAGACTGAACGGCCTAGCTCAAACCCACCCTCAGATACAAATAATATGTTAGTATAAACTACCCCCTATCTAATACATAACAGGTCTCAAAGAATATTTTAATCCATTATAGAAATGGGACCGATTGGCATAAAAAAAGTCAAATCTTTCGATTTTCTCGCTGACTGTACATTTTATCAAAAATGAAATGAAATGAAATGAAATTTATTGCCAAAAAAAACGTAACTTAAACAATCCCTTAAAATTAAAACTTAAAATACTAAATTGTGCTTGGCAATGGGTTCTGTTAGAAATTGGATAGTGTGTGTTACCACCCTTATAACACCAATCTGCCTATATTGAATTGTGTGCATGATACTTAATGTTTAGATGTATTTTGTCTGTGACTCGCTCTCTTGTCGATGGTACCTCGGCTGATAGACACGTTTTGTAAGCGTTGCTTTTCTTTTTCCTAATTAAAATATATTAAACGTGAAAGCCGAACACTGCATTTTAACTTCCACTGCCCCAGTAACCTTTAGGGTTTTATCAGGTTATTGGCCCAGTCCGCGATTGCACTGTTCAGGCTGTTCCGTTAATCTCTTCACAAAAGTGAATCGCTGAGTGGACGTGGTCGCCGTGCTCGCCCATTGCTCGCCGTATCCGTCGTGCCGTGGTATGTTCCGTCACGTGTTTGGAGTTCGCCGGTAAGCTTCGATTTTCTCTGATGGCCAACGAGAATCAGCCGACCTCTGCGAACTACTCCAGTCAATGTATTGAAAAACTACGAGGCGTCGAAAATTACCCGACATGGAAATACCAAATCCGAATGTTGCTGACACTCGATGGCGTATGGGCAGCTGTAGAAGGAACTGACGCGGATCCCACCCACGTCAGTCGAGCGCTTGCCAGGATCGGTCTAACCGTGTCGACCGCCTGCTTGCAGCATATTAGGACCGCGACAACAGCCAAAGAAGCGTGGACTAACCTCAAAACAGTTTTCGAGAACAAAGGACTGTACAGAAGGGTGTTGTTACTTCGACAACTACACCGCATAGAATACAAACAGTTTAACTGTATGTCGCGCTACATTGAGGCTTTGATGTCGCTTGTTCATCAATTGGCGGATATCGACAAGTGTATAGAAGATAAGGAAGTAGTTGAACTCCTGCTCGGTGGTCTACCTGAAGAATATGATGCACTGGTAAGCAATTTAGAAACTGCAAACATCGCCAATGATAACCTCTCTTCAGACATGGTTAAATCTCGCCTTTTACAAGAAGAATCGAGAAAGAGAGAAGGTTCTTCTAATACGGAGGAAGCAGCATTGTTCTCCAAATCCAGAAATACTTCAGTTAGTGCTTCAACAAAACTACAGAAGCAAATAGTATGTCACTACTGCGGTAAAAATGGTCACATCAAGAGCAAGTGCTTTAAGTATAGGAAGGACAAGGCGAGGAACAGGTCGCTTCTGGCAGCAGAGACTACATCGGCCTTTTTAGTCAAGCAGTCATCCTTTTTTGTGGACTCTGGATGCTCTAACCATTTATGCAACGATAAGTCCATGCTTGATAACTACATGGAGCTACCGAAGAATGCAAGTAAAGTGACTCTGGCCAATGATGAGTCAATATCTGCTGAAGGCATGGGGGAGCTACCTGTTGGCGGAGTTATCAACAAACTTAGCAAGGTATTATATGTACCTAACTTGTCAGCAAACTTATTGTCAGTTAGTAAATTATGTAGTGAAGGTTTTACTGTAATTTTTACTAAGGACAATTGTAATATTTATAAAAATTGTAAAATTCATGGCAATCCCGTTACCTCAGCATCAAATAAAAACGGTTTATATCAATGGGAGGGGAAGTGTTAGAAATTGGATAGTGTGTGTTACCACCCTTATAACACCAATCTGCCTATATTGAATTGTGTGCATGATACTTAATGTTTAGATGTATTTTGTCTGTGACTCGCTCTCTTGTCGATGGTACCTCGGCTGATAGACACGTTTTGTAAGCGTTGCTTTTCTTTTTCCTAATTAAAATATATTAAACGTGAAAGCCGAACACTGCATTTTAACTTCCACTGCCCCAGTAACCTTTAGGGTTTTATCAGGTTCTCGTCTCAGCATATGCAAAGCTTGAAGCCTTGCGCTGGTTTTCAGTCGAGTCCCTTCGACAGAGGGTTGGTCGTAACACTATGATCCTAGTAATATTTGATTGCCCTACGAATTTTATAATTACATTATGATATTCTTGTTAAATATTGAGATGTATAAAAATACTACAAAAGAAAATACAAATACAAATAAACGTCTTGAGTCTTGTCCATCTATATTTTCCCTACGTATATATTACAATTGTATGTGTGTGATGTGTGTTTGTTGTGTGTTAGTTGTTGTGTGGTGTGTTGCTGTTTTGTGTGTCGTGTTGCGTGGGTTTTAAATTTGCTTTTGCAGTTCGAGGAAGTGAGCTCGCAAATCTGTGAATGTCGATTGTCATCAAAATTGACGAGTATGAATGAAACGCAAAGTACCACGAAATGCGTGTAAAAATAATGGAAAACCAATGTCGTGACATGACGAACACATGTAAAAGCATTAAACTCAAAAATGAAGTTCTAGAGCAAAAAATAGCAAAGGTGGAGCAAGCGCAGATTACCAATGATGTAGAACTTTGTGGAGTTGCTGAGAAGGAGAATGAAGACGTGCTTAATGCAGGGATCGGAACCGGTTTTTTCAAAAATCCTCGAAGTAATCTTATATTTTGAATTATTTTAGGCTCTTAATGTAGGACTCTATCGTGTATTTAGGTAACATATTCGTATTATGAGACTGCCCGATCAAAAATGATATTATAACCAAAGAACGAAATAATACCGGTTTAATTTGTATGGAGAAAATACCGGTATCCGATCCCTGGCTTAAGGTGGCGTCATCCCTTAGCCAGCTACTGAGCCAGAAACCCGATGACATCATTACACAAAACATCTACAGAAAAAGGAAACCTCTACAGGATCCCAGCAGGCTGAGCGCGCAACGCTCGATGCACCGATAACCATATCCCTACGTGAAGGTAAACGTGACAGCTGGTGTGCAGCGGCAAAGAACATCACGGTATGTGCCCGAGAAGTAGGAGGTGAAGGAGAAGGGAAAGTTTATCTGCGCGATGTTGGATAGTGTCTATATGCCTTAAGTGTGACGATGACGATAGTCTATATACTCTATGGTTGTATAGTCTGTTACTCTAGACAAGTATTGTCGATGCTCTCTCTTCCTTTGCCAATGACCAAAGAAACTTTGTCATTGTCCTTTGCACGCCAACCGAGTAACATCATGTGAGTTACGTCGTATATTAAATAAGACTGATTTTATCAATACATAATGTGAACTACAGTGATTTGTGTTTCTTTGCCTGCGCACCCGCTCCGCTACAGCCCAGCTATATTAAATTACTTGCCTACATTGTGACGATGCCTACGTCACACACACCACGGCGGCGCGCCGTGGAAAAGTACTGCGGGCTGCGCGGGCGGCGCGCGGGGCAGAGCAGTGACGTCACACCGACCGGCCGCCGCGCGGGCATAAAAGCGAGAGCGCGCATACGACGCGAGGAGTGTTCTTCGGAGCCCGCTCCGGATAGCACTGCCCCTCCCTTCCTCCTTCCCGACTCCCGAGTCTTTTAGGCAGGTGGTTTTGGCACGTCCTCACCAGCCTTGGACTAAACTCATAAACTCACCCTGGAATCATCCCCACGGCGGTGGTTGTGGCCTGCCCTCATTCGCCAGGGGTTCCAGGTTCCCGTAGCTTTTAAGGCGGCGGTATTGGCACGCCCACGTCCGCCTTGAGCTTCCAAATTAACCGATACCACTAATATCCCGTAGTCCCTCAGGATAGGTCCGCGACCGTGTTACCGTAGCATACCTAGGTCTCACAAATAGCGCTAGAATATCACATTAATTAAGTATTGTAAATAAACGGGCGTAAGACCCACTTTGTTACCTTGACACTCGGCGTTTGCATTTAATGAACCCTTGATCCTCTCGTAGTGCCCCTGAGTTAGTCTGGAAACCTCCCTAAGGCCCTAAAGGCTGGAGGATATGGGTGTGGGTTCAGAACCCGCATCACATTTGGCGCCCAACTTAAAAACTCACGTTAGAGTATTTCTAGCTCAAGAGGGATCAAGGGAGTGTAATAGTGTCTAGCATACCTAGCGCGACGCGTCTCGTCCGCTATTGTAAATTCCGTACATTTCACCGACGATTTAAACACCGTATAATTTACCGCCGTGCTAAATTCCCGATAATCTGCCGCCGTACACGTTACTACCGTTTCACCAACCTAGAAGTTTATCGCCGCTCCAACGACCGTACAATACCGTCGAGCATACCCGGAAGACTACCGTGAACCGAATCACGACGAATAACATTCTCCAGAGATCCGGTAGCGCTGAACAGACGCAAACAAATGCCGACAGCCTGGATATATCTCCTTAAAAAGCCAGGACTGATCGAAGAGGCCGAGAAAAGGGACATACCGACAGAGGGCTTGACTGTGGAACAAATACGGAAGTTACTAGTAGAGTCCATCATCAGCTCAGAGGAACATAGGACATCGCCGGAAAACCAACCTCAAAACATGGCAAGTGACGAGGGAAAAAGTAAGGCAAATCTCAACAAGCTTATTAGGGAGTGGAACCTGTCCTACACGACATCCGATAGCGCCGTGGAGTTCATAGAGCGACTAGAAGAGCTGACCTCGGCCAGCGGTATAGAAAAGGAAGATATCCTGCCCGCGCTACCACGCATCCTACAAGGTAAAGCGTTACTATGGTACAGAAATAACGTACATACCTGGAAAACGTGGGAAGAATTCCTGGAACTCTTCAAGTTGTACTACTTCCCTAGTAATTATGCAGAGAACCTAATCGTGAGCATAGTTGCGAGAAAGCAACAGTTTCGAGAAAGTTTCACCGATTATTTGACCGATTTGCAGACGATAATGAGAAGATATGGAAGGTTAAATGAAAAAGAAAAGCTGCACCGTATACATGAAAACATGTTAATAAAGTATAAATTATACATAAAAAAGCAGGACTATAAGGACCTCGGCGGATTAGTACGGTTGGCACACGAATACGAAGGAATCACCGCATCGTCCTATAGGGGACAACCACCGGGTAGCGAGAGACCGTATCCACCAAGGCACGAGAACGCACAGGTACCATACAGACAATATCCAACGCAATTTACTGTGCCAGCCACTAACACTCATACAACGCAACAGCCGGCACGGGAGCATCAACAACCGGGCAAGGAAAGAGTGGAATGGGGAAAGACAGGCAAGATACATCCCGCGTATGACTCAAGCAAGTGTTGTTGGTCGTGTGGCAAACCGGGACACAATGCGAGGGAATGCAGGTCGAGACGCCAAATTTTCTGTAGCGGCTGCGGGAAAATGGGCGTCCTGAGCAAGAACTGCTGCAGGGCGGAAACCCGGACCAAAAGAGAATACCTAGGGTCCGCGGGAGTACAGGATCGTGAAGAAAACCGGATCTACGTAGAAGCACAGATAATGGGGGACAAGCACCGCTGCTTGGTGGACACAGGGTCCACGAACACATATGTCAATGATCAAGTGTTTGAGGCCTGTAAAGCACAAGGCGCTTTACAAAAACAAACCCAAAGAGGGATAATACTGGCCGACGGAACGAGAACAGAGATCAACAACAGTATATTGGTGAATATAGAAATGAAGGGAGCCGCGATAAGACATTGGGTGCGGGTGTTACCATCAGCTACACACACGATTGTGGGGATGGACGTCCTCAGACGAGTAGGAATGGCAATAACGTGGGCGGGTGAACTGTCACACGCGGAGGAGCCAACTACACAAGAAAAGAACGACGAGCGACAGGGAGCCGAGACGTCTCAGGGACACCAAACAACCCATGTCAGACCCCAGGAGGGCGATCACCCGGTAAAGTCAAGTGCTACAACAGAACAGACGGAAAAAACCCTAACGATGGCACAGAAGGAACAACTCGAGACAATACTGAAGGAAGAATTCGAGTTATGCGAAACAAGCCATAAAGGGAACACGTGGACCGAACATAAAATTAAATTAAAACACAAGGAACCAATCAAACAGAGGTACTACCCGAGAAACCCAAAACACAATCAAATAATAGACAACAGACTCCAGAATGTATCGAAGTCGTCTAATGTTACACGACGCAAGTACGGAACCGAACGCAGATTAACCCCGCCGTATAGCGCACACCGTAACCCGAATATCCGAAACGTATTACCGACACCGCACGTAAAGCTAAAGAAATACGGCGGCGAACCGAACTTCAAAGGAAAATACAACTGCAACCGGCATGTCAACAATCGGCCACGGCCAGGATGCGCGTGCGAATATAAACCCAAATATGTAACAAATACAGTAGGAAATAGTAACAACAAACTTTCCGATCCCGCCAACCGTACCTAGGAAAAACAAACGAATACAACCGGGGCACATGCCGATATGAACCATGACGCAAGGGAATAAGGGCGAACATAAAGAAAAGAAAAATATATTAAAAAAATAGATATATATAAAAAAAAAATGATACCGAAAAAAAAAAAAGGTAAAAAAAAAGAGCTATAAAAAAGAAAAAAGATGATTAAAAGAAAAGAATATATATAATATTAAAAAAAAAGAGGGTTTATGGGTCGACTTAATAGCCCATATTCTAACGGTGATTTTTCCCACAGGTAAAAATCTCCAGCCGCGGAGGGGGCATGTGACGATGCCTACGTCACACACACCACGGCGGCGCGCCGTGGAAAAGTACTGCGGGCTGCGCGGGCGGCGCGCGGGGCAGAGCAGTGACGTCACACCGACCGGCCGCCGCGCGGGCATAAAAGCGAGAGCGCGCATACGACGCGAGGAGTGTTCTTCGGAGCCCGCTCCGGATAGCACTGCCCCTCCCTTCCTCCTTCCCGACTCCCGAGTCTTTTAGGCAGGTGGTTTTGGCACGTCCTCACCAGCCTTGGACTAAACTCATAAACTCACCCTGGAATCATCCCCACGGCGGTGGTTGTGGCCTGCCCTCATTCGCCAGGGGTTCCAGGTTCCCGTAGCTTTTAAGGCGGCGGTATTGGCACGCCCACGTCCGCCTTGAGCTTCCAAATTAACCGATACCACTAATATCCCGTAGTCCCTCAGGATAGGTCCGCGACCGTGTTACCGTAGCATACCTAGGTCTCACAAATAGCGCTAGAATATCACATTAATTAAGTATTGTAAATAAACGGGCGTAAGACCCACTTTGTTACCTTGACACTCGGCGTTTGCATTTAATGAACCCTTGATCCTCTCGTAGTGCCCCTGAGTTAGTCTGGAAACCTCCCTAAGGCCCTAAAGGCTGGAGGATATGGGTGTGGGTTCAGAACCCGCATCACAACATAATATATATCGAGATATGACACTGCAATCTGCGATACAATCACTAAGACGCGAGTCGCTAACACCAGCGATATCATACCTGCTGTGGAAGACCAAGAAGAGCCTTAGGGAAGCATCTCTCTGCAAGTATGTGTGGTGCAAGGGTGGCCAAATAATGGTGCGTATAGAGGAAGGTGATAAGAAGATCTTTTATGTGCGTACAGAAAGTGACATCGATCGAATCCACAAAGAGTTGGGAAAATACCTGTATGTACCATTTAAATACGCGATAGATGCTCCGCTCTGGTCTGGCTCCTGCGTTATAAACTTCAGGGCATCAGCTGACGAGTTTTCCACCGCGATAGAACCAGCTGACGCGTTGATTTACATATAGTCCTACTAATATTATAAACGTGAAAGTTTGGATGGATGTACGTTACACTTAATCTCAAAAACTACTGGGCGAATTTATATGAAACTCCAGTTATATACCAGAATAAAGAGCCTAGTCTAGCCTCTGTGTGAGGCTAGACAAGGAAAGAGACAGTCTATTTAGCCGCGAGAGAGATCGGGCGCCATCTTGCGGTGCTGATCACTGTAACTCTTATACATAGTGTGAGTTACAGTTTTATGCTTCTCAGGTAGGTACGAAATTTCCCTGTTGGAAATGGAAAGTTTCAATTCCCATACAAAAATGAGAGAAATTTCTGAAATTTTCCCATGTTAAATTGCAGAAAAAAATCGCAATATAGGAAACTTTCCGTAGGCACATCAGTACTCCTGCGTCTGAGTTGGCACTGGCTCTGTCACTCGAACTAGCAAGTGCGACAGAGACGGAGATACACGAACGAAGTTCGTTTCCGTTTCGCGGTAGCCCCTCTGGACTCGGACAGTATTGTTAAGATTTTCTAAAATAAAGGCGGGGTCAATGACGGTTATATTGTATGAAACTTTATACGGAACCCTCGGTGCTCGAGTCAGACTCGCACTTGACCGGTTTAGAGTGTTTGTTTTTGAATTTTTGCGTAATTAAAGGACACATTGTATTACACACTGAGTTGTTATTTCGTTAACCTTTTCATTAATATTTAAGGTTGTTTCATTAATTTTAAGCAGCGGTGTGGTACGTGTAATCGCAGTGACATATGACGTTATTGACATGGAACTTCATACTCACCGTCACCGTTTTTTGAGCACCGGGTGTGGCCGGAACTCACAGCCGGAACTTTAATGTATTTTAAGTACTACATAGGCGGCCAATACACGGTGAGTAAATACTGAAAACCTACCAAAGCTGTCTCACTATAACATGGGATAGAGTGAGACAGCTATGGTGAATCATCAGTATTTACTCCCCGTGTATTAGCCGCCATTAATCTGTATGGTCTGTGGGCATATATTAAAAAAAAGGATGCTGTCAACATGACATGCGTCAAGCAAAGCAAGAATCATATCAGATCAAAATCGCATTACTACACATAGTTCTTTGTTATATACTATTACTAATATCACACAAAACCGCGTTACCACCGTCTTTTTCGAGTTTCGTACTTTGTTACAGAAGTTACGTGTACTTCTATAAGCCTAGTATGCTGAATTTGGAGTACCTATCGAGAACAATACCTATAGATGGTGATGGGGTGGAGTTGAAAAGTTGCTGCAAACTTATTTCTCAACATTAAAGGTTAGTACACGTATACTTCTTAGGGCGTAGGATCAAAAAATCAAATCATTTGTATGAAGTAAAAATTATAGTTAAATGCATGCAAACATATTATATTATATTGGGTTTATATTGGGACGTTAAAAATTGTAAGACCATTTTGTAACCATATAAAGCAATAAACGATATGATTATGATTACAATGTAACATCTGTCAAAATAATAATAATAATATAATGAAAATAGGAAGCATGAGTTGAAGCAATAATAGGTATGAATGATGACTCATGTTAAAATTGATGACATGATAAATGATAATGATAAATGATTTATTCAGTAACTTAAAAACACTTTACAATATTAGGCTGGTGCCTCTTTTTAAGCAAACAAGATGCCTGTGTCAAGAGACACCGCTCTTCCTTAGAATTTAGCATATAATATCAACGTAGGTGGGATATTTTAATTAGGATAGTAGAGGAGAGGAGTGTTGCTAAATGGATAGTAAACCATCAAAGTATTAGAATAAAGTATAAATTAAAAAATATAATTGATAAAAAAAAATAGCCTTTATTATTGAAGCTGAAAAACTTAAAAACTATAATGCTCCATTCCATCGACAACTTCAACTCCCCTCCTCCTCCAGAGCCTTCCATTTCGTGCGGTCCCTTGCCTCTCTCAGCCACGTTCCTCCAGCAGTCCGCCTCAGATCATCTGACCATCTAAGGGTAGGCCTGCCTCTTTTTCTTTTATAACCTCTTGGGTACCACTCGACTATGTCCTTTGTCCATTTGTCCATGATTCCCCTTATCATATGACCTGTCCAGCGCCATGTTTGCTGTTTTATTGTATCTGTTATTTTTCTGAACCAGAAAAATAACAAAAAATATAATTAAAATCATAAAAAGATATGAAACCTTGAAAGTTTAGAAAATCCTTGCATTTTTTTTATTGTCCAAGTGTAAATTTAAAGCTACCAATAGAATCCTTACGCTTTTATAGAAACTAAATTGTACGATAACTATGGACCTAAACGCAGTATTTTGCGACCGAAACAGCAATTTACTTGATTTTCCATACAACCGTTAGTACAAATATAAAACTGTGAAGTCATATTTTTGAATCAATTAGTATGAAGCGTTTGGGAAGCCGCCAGCAAGGTCAATCTTTGTCACAATTTTTTGGGTATTTATGTTCTTTTATTGTATTTGCTCCCATACAAACATTTGTTCCTCTCCAAAAACTGGTTCGAATGCCATCGGGAAAAAATGTAGTCATCATGCCTATCATACAATGTCATAGAGAGATATACAGAACCAAATAGGTAATAAGTAATAATGTGTCGTAATCACAAAGATAATAACACCGGCCAAGTGCGAGTCGGACTAGCGCACGAAGGGTTCCATACCATTATCTATAAAAACTGCAAGAAAATTATGTCTGTTGTATGGGAGCCCCAGTCCGACTCGCACTTGGCCGGTTTTTTAGTATTTGTTGTTATAGCGGCAACAGAAATACATAATCTGTGAAAATTTCAACTCTCTAGCTACCACGGTTCTTGGGATACAGCCTGGTGACAGACAGACGGACGGACGGACGGACAGCGAAGTCTTAGTAATAGTGCCCCGCTTTTACCCGTTGGGTACGGAACCCTAAAAATATGTTATGTCTCCTAAGGTTCGAAAGAAAATTAATTATACATATATCGATATTCATATATGCAAATTTGTGATGTAATCATTACAAATTTATCAATTTATCATGAAATGAATAATCTAATCATATGTAATTTCAAAAAATAGTTGACTTTATTCCTTATTGACTAATGATATTATTCAATAAATTACTTTTTTAATGATAATGATGCCACAACTTTGTATTGATTATTCCTTATTGACTAATGATATTATTCAATAAATTATTTTTTTAATGATAATGATGCCACAACTTTGTATTGATTATTCCTTATTGACTAATGATATTATTCAATAAATTACTTTTTTAATGATAATGATGCCACAACTTTGTATTGATATAGTGGAATCTTTCTCTTCAATGGCATTGGGTCTAGATTCACCCTATTTCATATCATATGTGCACTTTATGGAGACTCACACTGTATAAGTATTTATTTATCGAACGATTGAGTGAATCAAACGAAGTTCTATTTCCGCTTGAGTCGAATATCGTTGGTCCGTCCGGTGTCTGTCCGGCTGTTTTCCTCTACTGGTCGCATTTCTTCATTATCATATAAATTCAAAATCCACTAGTCCATATAATAAATAAATATTAGGGGACATTCTATATAAGTAGATATATCGTCGCCTAGTACCCATCCCATAGTAAAAGCGTTGCTTAGTTTTTTTTTTCGTGGGAAAATTCACACCAATTGATCTACTCCCCAACTAGGCAAAGCCTGTACTATGGGTACTAGACAACGGATAAACATACTTATATAGATAAATACATACAAGACTCGAGAACGCACATTCGTATTCATCAATACAAATATATGCCCCGACCGGGGATCGAACCCGGGACCTCAAGCATCATAGTCAGGTTCTCTAACCACCAGGCCCAACCGAATACGGTCGTGTTTTGGGTTGGGCACAGTTTGGCTTGGGACTAGGACGATTTGTGTAAGATTGTCGCCAAACATTTATTATTATTATTATTAGCCTATTTTGTGTCCCACTGCATTGCAAAGGCCTCCCCTTTTTTCCGCCACTCATCTCGGTCCTGTGCTAATGTTCGCCAATCTGTAAAAAACATATCAAAATCGTCCCGCCATCTCCTTTTCGGTCTGCCTCTACCTCGGAAGCCATCTTGTGGGGTCCATTCGGTGGCTAATTTTGCCCATCGCTCCACGTGCATCCGACAGACATGTCCAGCCAAACATTTATTTATTTATTTTATATCAAGCTTACATTGGCAAGCCTGTGAGATAAAATGTCGAGGGCTACTGGCACTTTTAGGGCGAAGCCAGAAGGGCGTAATTTGAGTGCTGTGAGTGTGAGTCGCGTAATTTCGGTTCGCCTAGATGGGCAAGCCGAAATGTCCATCTTATGGGCGAACCGAAACCAGGGATCGGAACCGGTTTTTTCAAAAAACCCCGAAGTAGTCTAATATTTTGGACTCTTAATGTAGGACTCTTATCGTGTATTTAGGTAAAATATTCGCGTTATTAGATTGCCCGATCAAAAATGATATTATAACCAAAGAACGAAATAATACCGGTTTAATTTGTATGGAGAAAATACCGGTATCCGATCCCTGACCGAAACTACGCGATTCACAGCGCTCAAATTACGCTCGTGTGGCTTCACCCTAAGTGTGCGAGCAAAAAATCCACAAATAGCATTGCTAGCCTCGCTCTCGCATCTCTTCCGCTACCCCGCACAGTACGTCTAGCACAACTCACTGCCAAGTCTTGTCGCGCGCGCCTCAGCGACTCCTGTCTCAATACTTGGCTCTGTACCTCAAAAGGAAAAAAACGGAACCCTTAAAGGATCACTCGTGCGTCTGTCTGTCCTTCTGTCACAGCCCATTTGCTCCGAAACTACTGGACCGTTTGAGTTGAAATTTGGTAAACATATGTAAATTGGTGACCCAAAGATGGACGCGTAAAGTAAATTAATGAATTCTGAAAAAGGGGCCCACTTTTGGGGAGGTAAACTGGAAAATAAAAAAAAAAGTTTCGCAAACTGTATTGTTTGATATATCAAATGAAAGGGGTTGTTGTAAGCATCTCAGATATATTTTTTAAATAATTTTAGCAAAAACAGTTTTGAAGTTATTTATGAAAAAAGACGAAAATTGACCATTCCCCCCTAATCTCCGAAACTACTAGGCTTAAAATTCTGAAAAAAATATGGAAAATAGTTCCTTGCCCAAATATTACAAGAAAACCTATAAAAAGTTTAGGTATTCAAAGTAACGGGAAAATTCTCAACTCAACAATGAAATTTTGATTATAATATACGGAACCCTCACCACGCGAGTTGAACTCGCACTTGTTTTTATATGGCTTTTACGTTTGATACTCAATACTTTATTGCATTCCTTAATTTATTACAGGTTGAGTTTCTCACTCGCACTTTGTGAAATAGAAAGAGCAGGGTAGGGTTTTCTCGTCCCACGACGCGTCGCTGAGTCAGTTGTGCGCCTCGGTGCTCTGGCTGGTGGATGCACTCACTGCATCTCGTTTACAGTCGTTCAATAGGGGCGTTGACACCAAAAAAAAAAAACAATGATGTAGAATTTTCTCGAAAAAGGATTAAAAATATAGTCAAATGGAGAAAACAGTGACAAAAGAGAATAAATAATCCAATAAAGTGCCCAACGTTTTAAGAGTGGGTACGTTCTGTCTCTTTCCGCCAAACGCACCTTCATATGAAATTAAAGTGACTTGAAAGGAACTTACTATGACGCTCGAGGTCAGTGACGTCACAAACCTCTTTTCTTGTTGGAACAAGCAACTTTCTTGTATCTCCAAATTCAGTTACCTACTTACAAGTGTGATTTATTTATCACTAGCTTCTGCTCGTGACTCCGTCCGCGTGGAATTCGTTTATATAAATATCTTAGCTCCATACAAATTTTCACCCCTCATTTCAACTCCCTAGGGGGTGATTTCCGGGACAAAAACTATCCTTTGTCCTTCCCCGGGACTCAATTTATCTGTATACCAAATTTCATCTACATGAGGTAACAGACATACACACTTTCTCATTTATAATATTAGTATGGACGATATCAGTTTATGTTAATAAACAAATGCGTATTATTGTTTCAGAGCTATGGTAGAAGAGGAAGAATACGATTCTGATGTTTCTGACGGGACAGTACTGCTGACAGATTATGTTGATAAACCCGAAAAAATTGACATGAAAAGACGTAGATTGAGCAATTTACTTGATAAGGGTAATCGATCAGATGTATTTGAAGACGAACATTCAGGCTCTGATGATGGAAGTGTAAATAGACGGTCAGACGGTTCGCCAGCGAGGAAGAAAAACAACGTGGACAAAACCTTGCATATAACAAAATTTTTCGAAAGCATCAGTAAGAATAATGACGACAAAAATTGGGCACACCTGGATTTCTATCAAAATCAAGTACCAACCAATACTCAAATGAATCAAAGCACTATCTCTAAAAGAAATTCAATTGACATCTGTACCGATTATCAAATAATTAATCTGGATTCGGACGACGAAACACAAAATGCTGAGAAAGCACAAGATCACGAGAGAAAAAATGATGAAACGCCAGCAAGAAATGATCGTATAAATAACCCAATTTCGCCACGCAAGCCTGCTCCTATCACTCAAAGAAAGGCCACTACTGGTATTATTGAACGAAATGAAATTCAATTGAATAGTAATGCGTCACAAACACCGCAAGAAAATAAACATTCAAAAATTAGAGTTTTGAATCACTTCGCCATCAATTCAAGCAGACGAAGTATACATTTTGAAGAAAATGATTTTAATTGCGATGTAATAAGTAAAACCATTATTCCGAATAATGATAACACGATAAGTGAAAAAGAAAGTATATCCGATGGATATAAAAGTAAAACTTCAAAATTACCTAAGTTACAACGTGCTGGGGTAAACACTAATAGTAGCGCAGGCTGTGATAATGATAACGTTACCGGGATAAGTACTGCTATTCTTGATAAGAATCCTCTCTTATCCTCTCCATCTACTTCAAAGCCATCTTTTAAAACTGATATTGGCCGAAACAGTAGCTTGAGTAACCAAGATTCTAGAAGAGACAAACGACTCGGCAGTTATAATGAAACTCAAACGGAGCCTAAACGCATTAAAATTGATACAAAGTCTACAGACCCAGTACATTTCAACAAAATCACGCCTAGTCAAGTGAAAACCACAGCTGGTGCAGTTAATGGAAAAAGAGGGTCTGTTGATTCAATTGATGCAAAGTCGAAGTCTACGGTTAACAGCGTTGAGTTTAAAGCGACGCCTAATAAAGATATTCAAAATACTTCACCTAATGCTAATGAAAAACTGGAAGCGAATAAAATATATAGAAATGTAATGAGTGATAAACATAAAGTTATCAATGTTGAAAGCGAAAGATGCGATGAAAATAAAGCGCGGAATTTGAAAAGTACAACTAGTTCGATGAATGAGAAAAGTACGCCCATTGCAAAAGCTTTCAATAATGTTTGCGAAAACAGTGAAGTTCCCGAAGCGAACATTATTCAAGAAACAAGTGAATGGGGCTGTAAGAAAGATACAACCAAAGTACAAGCTGTAGAAGTAGTAGGTGCAGAACTCCACAAACGTGTGATAAGTAAAGTGATTGATAAACAAAAAGGGGACCAGGGCGAAGCACTCAATGAATTTGGAATGAGCAGACTACACGATGAGCAAGGAACAAGTGAAATACTTGATAAGCAAGAAACAAATAAAGTACAAGATGAGCCTAAAATTATACAAGATGAAGCTCATGGCAAGCAGGTAAGTAAAGTACAAAGTGAAAATAAAATAAACGTGAAATATGATCAGCCTAAGACAAATGAAAAACAACTTAAGACTAATCAAGCTCAGCAAGAGACAAGGGATATATTGGGCAATTCAGATGTGAGAAAGTCAAGTGTTAAGCAGCAACTTAACAAAGTACAGGATAGCCAAGTAACAACTGAAGCAAACAAGCCAGAAAGTAAAAAAGTACAAGATAATCAGGAAACCGGTAAACTCCAGATAAGTGATTACCTTGAAAAAAGAGAAGAAAAAATAACCAGTAACACACTGAACAAAGAAAAATCCAGTAAAAGACTAGATATCACGGTATTGGCTAAAATAAACGATAAACGTGAAACGGACAAAATAGACAAACAAGATGAAAATATACCAAGTCAAGCAATTGAAATCCAGGATAGATTAGAAACACAGAAAGTAAACAGTGGAAATAAAACAACTGAATCAACCAATGTCCAGGAAACTGTCAAGGGAAATGAAATAACAAGTACACCGAATCTTGTTGGTGCTGAAGACAATGACCGTGTACTGAAATTCCAAGTCGGTTTCTTCACTCTAGTTAAGGAATATTTAAAGGACATTTTCCCAAAATCTGCGATGGAACTTCATAAACTTATCCAAACATTAATTATTAATACTAGAAACGGACAACTTCAAAACGAAGTAAAGTATAGTTGTCCTAAATGTAGCCTATTGTCAAATTACTCATCGCGCATACTTAATAATGCGGAAAGCGAAGAAAATAAAGAAAACGTAGATGGCACTCAAAAATGTGGATTTTGCAACGGCATTAGAAAATTACATACTTCTTATCTGAAAAGGTTCTTGGGTAAAAAATATAGCATCGGTGATAAGAAAGAAGTTGTTAAGATGGTTTCCCCGGGAAACGACCATGCAATACAAACAGAGCAGAGTAGACGAAGCTTAGCTGGGGACATTGTCATTAATACTTCTCAAATGACATCTGAAAAAACAACGGATAAAGAATCAACCTCCTGTGCTGCATTAGGAAAACAAAGTAGTTGCAATTCTATCGTTGATAATGACAAACAGGTCAGAAATCTTACATTAACACCAGATAATACAGCAGCAAATTATGACGCTGCAAAGAAGCACCCACTTCCTAATGAGACACCTTCCAAAAAGATATCTCAACTTAACAACAGTGTTAAAAAAGATGCAGTTAATACACATACATACAGTGGATCAGATACAATAAAACTTGCAGGTAAAGAACGTTCCGACCAAGATGCACCCTTCATTAAAGATAACGAAATATTTGTTCAAAGTAAACCTGGCCATATGGATGACGAGGCTTCAACTGATCATGCAATAAATAAACGAAAAAGTGAAGAGGCTCATAAAGAAACAACTGAACATAAACGTGTAAAAACTGGCACGGACGAGAATAATGCTCAAGTTGTAAAAAACCTAACAGCTACCGTTAGTCAAGCTAATATCCCACGAAAAGAAAAAAATGCAAATATACGGCCGGACAAAGAGCCAATAATAAGCAAACATAATATAACGAGTCTTGGACCCAAAAAGCTTAACAGTAGTCTTGAAAGCTATCCCAGTAACAATACAGGAGTTCCCAGTGCCACAAATTCTGCATCCTGTGATAAGAATACACCTGAGGAACCATCTAATGAATTAACAAAAAGGTTTCAAACAAACGCCAATGACGGAAACATACTTCAGGTTTGCCTTAAATCTGCAGCTGATGCTGACGAATTAGATAAGAGGGGTAAACATTGTAGTGAAGACATCAATCAACCAATCAAAGAAGTAACTAGCGAAAACACTTTTAGTAAAGAATGTCAGGTTGAAGTAAACGGAAATGACAAAGGTAAAGAAAAACATAGTAATAATATGGGTAGCGTTCCCGAAACTGATGAAGCTAACGCCAAACAAATGATTAATGCGCAGAGAAATGACAAAGACGACGAAGGAGTTTTAAAACCTCTGATGGATTGTTTTGCAAAGATAAAAAATAGTGTAAAAGAACAAGAAAGTACTCCAAAAAAAGCACAAGAAGAAAGCACAACCGCATCAGAATCGGTGTCAAAAATACGACCGAGGAATCGAAGCAATCGAAGTAACAGCCTTGATAGTTTACCGAATCGTGACCATAGAAAGATAGTTAAAAAATATGTGTGTCAGATTTGCACTAGTATGTATGTCTATGCTTCAAAGCTTCTTCGGCATATGAAGAAAAGTCATAACCAAATCCTTACAGCAGTACCCGAAAACTGCGATTGGCTCGAATGCCCATTTTGCAGAACACTCTTATCAAATAAGAATTATAATAAACACGTGAAACAGTATCATATTGAAAAATTTGATGAAAAAGGTGTCACTGAAAATAATAATAATACAAATAAATGTAAAAACGAAAAACACGGGACAGGTAAAAATGCGATACTTTTGAATGGGAATACTGAAAGTAATAAAACATCAGAATCGGGACAGTCTAGAAATGATTGCTCTACTCCTGGTCCTCCTGACAACGCCACCAAGAAGCAAAGATATTCTGAAACAAAATACCTGCACTTAATAAAGAGAATTAATATTGCAGTTGGAAGTACCAATAAAGATGAACAAGAAGGAATACACGGCCGCGAAAATGAAGTACTGGGTCCGGATGCAGCCTTTCCTAAAAACAGCATTGAGAGTGAAAATGATCCTCTAGCAACCACTCGGATAATATCCAGTCATGGCCGCACAAACAGCACAGCAAGTGCATTACATGTAAATCATACCGAAAGGTGTTGCGATGAGTCAGATAGATCCTCTGGATTAAAATCCGTCATAAGACAAAATACAACAAGTAACGAGACAGAACGTTCGCCGTCAGATTGTAATTATGAGAATCTCGATTTAATCGAAGACATGGACGTTACTTCAATACGCAAATACAACATGCATGATATTAATGAAACATGTCACGGTGATAACAATGATGCTAAAAGTGATAAAACGAAAACTCTAAAATCGAACACGAGTCAGGAAAGCAATAATAATCGAAAAGATGATGAAGATCATAGTAGACGTAGGTTTAGTAATGATGAATATAATGAAAGTGAATCTAGTAATGGTCGTGGCATCGATAAAGACGTATCATTGACAACATCATGCACAGTTGAAAATGGGAAGCAACATAATAATGAACTCCCTATAAAATACAAAAATAATGGTAACCAATGTACTGAAAATACAGTAATGAGCGTGCGTGGCGATGAGCAAGAAACCGACAGCGAAGAAGACTGTATAAAAGCATCTGATTACACAGTCAAAAAAAGACAAGAACGTACCACTAAACTGTTTGGTGATGAAAACGAAGTCTCAGTGTCAAGTAAAATAAATAATTCAAGATCCAATAAAGATGCGAGAAACGAGTACAGTGAACTTTCTACGCGTCAAAAAGAACGCCAAATACCGAAACGAGGAAACAAGAAGACTAAAAGACCGACAAGCAATCGAAAGGTACACAGAAGACGCGGGATTACTGTGGAAAAAGACACTGAATATGCAGAAAGTAGTGACAGTGATTGGATTATCGGTAACGATGAAAACTCAGATAGTAATGATGAAACATTTTGCACAATTAAAAAGCAACAAGTAGTAAGAACGCTGTTTAGCGATGAAAATGTACAAAACTCGAGAAACGAAGAAATTCGTAACCACAAAGATAACCAATCTACAAAAACTGGCGTAAGTAATGATGACATTGACGATGATACCATAAAATCGTCGAAAA
Source organism: Epinotia nisella (assembly GCA_932294315.1). Lineage (NCBI taxonomy): Eukaryota > Metazoa > Arthropoda > Insecta > Lepidoptera > Tortricidae > Epinotia > Epinotia nisella. The sequence goes on along the minus strand of OW028698.1, from coordinate 7,218,994 downwards.
ACGCAGTTAAGAAAAAGAAAGAACGTTTGTCAAAGCTATTTGGTGGTGACGATGAAACTTCTGTATCAGATAATATAAATGAAAAAGATGATAGCCAAACAGGAATCGAGAAGAACGGTCACAGAAGCGATCGACAGTGTTCAGAATTTGAAGTGGGTGATGAGGAAAATGCCCCAAATATTTTTGGACAAGAAATACTGGGTGACGATGAAACTCTAAAAGTATCCATACACATGGTTAAAAAGAGGAGGGAGCGGATATCGAAGAATTTTTCCAACGATGAAGCCTTAGTACAAAACAACGACAGTAATGCACAAATGGAAAATAGTGATATAAATAATGCAGATTGTCATGTATCTATTGTCCAGGACATTAGAACTAAGGACGTAAATGTCAGTGAAGAATATGTTACGGAATGCAATGTTGACAGACCCGAAATTAGTGGTAATGGGACTAATTATGAAAACTGCTTAAATAAAAATGGTCACCAAGGAACAAAATGTAAAGAGAGAGGCAGGGATTGTCATGTAGATGGAGCTACTGTTCGGAACGATATAACAGCTGTTGCTGAAGAGATGAACATGAATGCGGTAAATTCTGAAAACAAATCTCGTGATGACGACCAAGTTGAGATAAATATGATTGACTGTCTTCTTAATGAGCTTGCTTCTGATGATCAACAGAGTGGTGAAAGTTCTCAAATAAAAAATTGTGACAATGTCAGAAAATCTGAAGTAACTTGTGAAAGTCAAGCTACATCAGAGACTGCTGTGGTCAAAAATTGCTTAGAAAACATTATTGTCACCAATGTGACGAGCGTAGAAGGTAAAACACATGTGTTTCTTTGTCAAGAATGTAACTATGGTACAGATGCTTACGACAACGCCATACGCCATTGCCAAAATCACTATAATTCAATCGAAGATCAAGCAACTTACTGTAATATATGTCAAATTAATTACGATACCACCTGTTTTGAAAGGCACCAGGCCTCCCATGACGAGTATATGGGAAATATCAAGATTAAATTCTCTTACATGTGGCTATTTACCAATTGGCAATTGGTATTTGAAAACAACGATATTTCGTTGAGCGTAGCGGAAGAAATGAAACTCAAAAGTATATTCAAGACATTTTGCGTTAAAATGACTGTAAAAGAAAATGGCCCTTGGCAATCGGCGGTGTACTTGTGTGCTAAGTGTAATACTTGCGTACCACCGTTAAATGTAGAGCAGCATGTTCAGGAAAAGTGCAGATTCGTGAATCACCCATGCCGCGTATGCAATCTTCTGTTTTCGACGTACGAATTACGAAAACACCATGAAATATACCACACAGATGATGCATCAAAACCATTTAAAACCATTGTATTCAATCACCAGAATGAAGATAGCTTTAATTTAAAATTAATTCATGTTAAAGCACAGAGTAAAGAAAAGCAGGGCACTGTTGACATTTTCAAATGTCTATGTGGCCTTTGCTTTAATTCACTGAAAAAATTCAAATTACATTTTGCTGATTGTGACTCAGAACTCAATAACGGAAGACAGTGTCCAAAGTGTACCGGTATACGAAGATTTTCGAACACAGACTTAGAAGAACATTTACTACTGCACCTGTCTTTGTTCAATTATGAGTTCAGAGTTCAAAGAATAACGTTCCAACAGGAATCTATTATTGACAGCTCAGAACGAGAAGCGCCATCGGCAACTTCAGCTGGTACAGATAATACAACACAAATATCGTATAACGATGAAGATTTAAATATTAAGACAGACTTGTTAAACGATGAATCACTAACACAAAACACTGATGTTGAGGATAGGCAAGAAAACGTAGATAATGTTGAAGACGAAGACATCAATAGACGTCAAATAAATGAAACGGATCAGGAAACTTATGATAGTACAACAAATGATGTAGCACAAGTAATATCTAACGATGAAGATTTGATTATTAAAGGCGAATTGTTAAAAGACGAGAGTTTAACACAAAATACCAATGAAGTAAACAGTCAAGAAATCCCAGATACTGAAAAGGAAAAGACCAATAGAGATGTAAAAGAAGAAAGCTCACAAGAAACTAAGGAAACAGAAGAATGCGACCATGCGGTTGATACAAAAACCTCACAAGAACTCATGGTAGTAGAAGAATCCGACGACCCAATTACCATAAAAGCCTCTCAAGAAATGGAAGTCGAAGGATCAGAACACCTCATCACTATAGAGGATTCAGATGATGATGATGTTGAGATTATAGGGGAAAGTTTTCCTAACGTGACACAGATATTTCCTCTTCGCTATTGTGCTGAGAGGTACAGAAAACAGAGTGGACATTAGAGTCTCACCAGCGAGCCGAGGCACGAAAAAAATGCGGTAAATTTGAAAAAAACTCATGCAGATAACAAGAAATACATAAGCTGACGCGCCACCGCGCCAGTCGTCCGAGCGCGGCGCCCTTAAAATATACTATTTGTCAAGACTGCGATCTTGCAAATTTGTGTGGTGCTAGCAGAAAGTGCTACCAGGTAGCGTCGCGCGCGAGTCTGTGAGAGAACTAAACTGGACAGCCAGAACATTTTTCTTGACGCCTTGATGGATTTTAGGATGTCAGTACTAGCGCCTGACAGTGACAGTCATGCGCAAACTTATGCTAGGGGATGTCTGCTCTATACTATGTTATAACTCAATGGCTGCCGATGTCAAAATGTACTTTTCCTATCTATCCATGGTTGGGGATGAGCTAATTGATCAAATGTTATGCTGGCACTTCATTTCGCGTTGTTTGCCCAAATATTCGTGTGGCATCTCTTTCCTTCCTACGGCAAATGAAAGAGAGGGAACCACACAACGTGCAACGCCAAGTGAAGTCCCAGCATTACTGAAATTAACTTAATTTCACGGTAAAATCAGTCTACAAAATATCAAAGTGCCATGACATAATTTTTCTAATAAATCGTCATTCTTGTTTGTTTTAGATACGACGTTACTTAGTAATTGTAAGATTATATACCGTGCTTCATTTCGATATTTTTGAGAAAGGTCAAGAGTTTATGTTAATTAAATATTTAACTGGTTACTTTATTGCATACAAAAGCAGGATAAAACATTATGAACAAAAAAGATTGATATAGATAGGTAATATTAATACCTAATAAAGACGTAGACGGGAAATTGTAAATAGTTAGGTACTTAAAAGTGTGTCTCTGCGGCAGTGTCCGGTTCACTGCCATGCCGCAGAGACACACTTTGTTTCATGTTTTATATGTTTCTCTTGTTTATTTTATTGTTTAATATGTGTGTCCTGTGTGTTTGTGAATAAATGTATCTTTCTTTTCTTTCTTTCTTTCTAAATTAAAATAAAATTAAGGAATTGTAAAAAAAACACCGAGATTATTGAAAAGTTTCTGAAACAATAAACATTGCTGGATGTTTTTATTTGTATGCAGTGTTTTTGAAACACTGCTATGATGTTGCAAATTTGCCACTTGCTTACTTAATGCTCTTCTGGATCGGAAAAAAACCACGGTGTTTTATATATTAATCGATATATTTAGACTATTATTGGCATAAGATAAGTTTGCGTTATTTGTGTACGATCGAAAACAACTTCACTTCTAGTGGATGTATAAGCCTTTTATGTGATAAGATAAGGTATATGAAGTGCTTTCTGTCTGTACTGGTACAACCAGCCGCAGAAATTGCTGCCCGATATTTTATATCATATTTTTTGCGTTTTATACAGCGCAAATGCGACTTGAACGCACGATTTTTTCCTACTACATAATTGATAAGTGCGCGTTCAACATATAGCAATACTGAACTACTAACACTACTCTGCTTAGAATACCGAACGGTGACGACTGGCGATCCGGTGCTGAGGCGATTAGTGTCCTTAAACCTTTACTAGTATTCTATCGTTTGCAGAGTTATTTGATACATACATATAATCATGCCTCTTTCCCAGAGGGGTAGGCAGAGATCACGGATCTCCATTTGCTACGATCCTGACAAAGTTATTTGATCAATCCATTTATTTCAACGTATTAGCTTAAACAGCTCCGTCTCTGTCGCACTTGCTAGTTCGAGCGACAGAGACGGAGATACACGAACGAAAACGAATTTCGTTTCGCGGTAGGCCCTCTGACTGCATATTGTATTTTTAAGCAAGAAATAACATTTAGGTAACTAATGCCACTGCTTGCACGGGAGGGGCCCGTTTCACTATGCCCGGCCCGGGGAACCTCGATCCTTATGACAGCTGTCATCGCCGTAGAATTTACAACCTTAAAACGTGAAATTGTACTGAGATATAAGCTATAATTTTGCAAGTCTAAACTGGCAACACTGCTGGCGCTTGGCCATTTGACCAGTGTTGCCAGTGTAGACCTGTAAAATTTTAAGTTTTAGTTTAGTGAAACGAGCCAATGGGAGTCAGATTAGGTAACACGTAAGTGCCTTTGTCTACTTAGAAGTAAGTGTACCGAAGACTAGTCTTCTTTGGAAATAATACTTTTATACTAATGACATAGTCTGGCCAATGAAAGATGAGCCTAGAAAAAAGCGACATATTACAAAATAAACAGCTTGTTGCATTACCTTGTGTTAGTTAATAAATTATCTCATCATAAGTATGAGAGCTTTTGTATTCAAAAACTTTTTGTTGTACTTTGATCTCTCGGCTTTTGTTTAAAATTTATTTTCCATAGTACTGATGCTAGTCACATTGGATTTTTTAACAAGGTCTATAAGCGACACGTGCATTTCCAAAGAAGTTTGTATAAATTATAGAATGCTTAAATTTTTCAAAATTTGTTTTTATATTTTATTGTAATTTTTAATGAGATGTTTTTTATATTCTTTAGTATCATTATACATTGGAACGGAATGATAATAATAAAAAAAATGTAATAAAGTAGATAGGTACTTATAAGATAAATAAAACATTGGTCACAAAATAGAAAAGTACTTAATTTGAACCAACTTTTATTTCCTTTAAGTTCACTAATTTTCACGAAAAGAAGTATTAATTGTTATATTAAAGAAGTATAATTATTTTGATTTTTATTAATTTGTTTTGTGTCTGGAGCATTTTACCCATTTAACGAAAAGTTGCAGGTTCGAATTCTGTTCGTAGCGATCATTTTAGATTTTGTTTCTCTTCACTTCAATAAGTAAAGATTCACTCGCAGTAAGTAAAGATTATAATCCAGACGAGATTGTCAAACCTCGAAATCACGGAGACTAATGAAATTTGGTACGAATGTTGATTGGACCACACTGCCGTGCAATACTTAAACAACAGTAAGTGCAAAAAGTGAGTTTCGAGAAAAACGCAAAAAACCCTTTCAAACATGTTTTTTTTGGTGTTTTCGATGATTATTTACAGATGCTTGAATGTCAAAATATAGCATGGAATACATGAAATACGAATAAGTGAACACTTTTTTATTTTAACAATTATTGAATAAACTATTACTATTTTTCAATTTTTTATAGTTTTACTGTACTCCCGAAAAGACCCAAAAACACAATAAATGCAGAATAAAGTGCAGTAAAAAAGCGGATTACTGCAAACAACCCTCATACACTAGTAGCTACTTGAATTAATTGCAAGCTAAAGTACAGTATTCATAACAATTTACTGTAATTTACTTAGTATATATATTGATTGGGTTCTTCGAGATACCAACACGTCGTGGTACAAATAAGGTATGTTTGCAAAGAATACACATATGTATATTAAAAAAATGTAATTCACATCAATGATTAAAGTGCAATTGTATTACACATAAGAAATTAAAATAAATATCTCTTACTAAGTAGTTGTAATTAGTAGTAACCCGTCGAGTATCATTAAAATCGGACTTTTTTCCATGGCACTTAATCTTTTATGGCCAATATTCTTTTCGATCTTGTATTCATTTTTCTGCAAATAGAAATAGAATACTCATGTACCTAGTAAAAGTATTTATTTAATTTCAAACGCACTTTATATTTGTATACACATAAACAAATTAATAACAAACTAGTTAGTGACCGGGTCCAACCAATAAAATAAACAGACAGACAGACAGACAGACACAATCGCACCATAGAGGTTTTTACCTTTTTGGTACGGAACCCTAAAAACTAAAATTATGTCATGGGACAGGTTTATTCATATTAAAATTTATCATCAACAAAATTAAGCTATACGTAAATGCAATCCTTGGAAAGCAGCAGCGTGTGTCGGAGGTGTGTTAACTATAATACTTATACCGTGTTTGACAACTTGTAGGACGATCGACGGCACCGCATTTTATCAATGGTATCGATATTATCTAACTTTTGTCCTACAATGTAGTTAATCTATCTAATTGAAACGACACTTGAAAACTACTTAAGAGGACTATAACAAAAAACACGCGTAATTGTAAGTTTTTATCGTCAAAATTACATACCTTCCATTCGTTTTTTTAAATAACAACTAGTTGGTGAAGATAGTTTGATTTCTCCTTTACAATATCAGCATGACAATTGACCGATAATCTTTTTACTGATTTAGTAATGAATTTTCTGCAGCGGCATGTTTCAGCTAAATCTCGTGAGAGACCTCATTTCGGAGTGATAATTGGTCAAATCAGTTAAATAGTATGCACAAAAAAAAAATCTGTTACAATCACAAATACCCTGTAGTTTAATCAAAGTAATTAAAAGTTAAATTTTTATGTGCCATGGGCTGAGAAAAAAAATCTGAAACGAATTACATTTTGCACCGAAAACGGTCAAAATCAAGTCATGATTTCTCAAAATCCCTGCATTATCTTAACGTAATTCTGATACCAAAATGATCTCCAGTATCTGTTTATTACGAAACATTTATTAAGTGGATTTAAATCACCACGATTTATTTTCGACGAATTATTAAACAATACCTCATTTTACATGACTACGGCGGCCACGCGCTGCCTAACGCTCAGACCCGCGCCAGCGCTCGTCGAGGTAGGACCTATGTTCGTCGGCTCCGCACAGCTAGCAACGTCGCTATGCGTGACATTTATGCTAGTGTGCGTCGGACGGTGTGTAGCGGCATGAAACATTGTTAATGTGTGCGCGTATAGGACGATAGTATCGACTTGATCGTTGTTTGTTGGAAGTGGAAGTATCTAAGATTGGTGTTATAATAATCTTTATGTTTAACTGTTTTTCCTTAATTGATTGCTTTATACAAATTGCATAATTGTTATGGATGTCAATCCTAACTTTTTTATATCTACCATGACGGCGGTAAACGAGTGTACGGCCTGCCCGATGGTTTTATATGCACTGATAATAATGATATTTTCAGTAAATAAATATTATTATCCTACTATAATATTACAAATGCGAAAGTTTGGATGTTTAGATGTTTGTTACTCAATCACGCTTAAACGTCTCAACCGATTTGGATGGAATTTTGCACTAAGATAGTTTATAGCCTGTGGGTCGATCACGTAACATTTCTTACGCGCGTTAGGTAGATTTAACTGTCATTTTTCCATATAAAATGTGAAATTTAGGTCTACCTGACGCACGTACAATGCGTTACGTGATTGACCCTCTGGAATCCATACTTAATATTATAAATGGGAAAGTGTATGTGTGTGTTTGTTTGTCCGTCTTTCACGGCAAAACGGAGCGACGAATTGACGTGATTTTTTAAGTGGAGATAGTTGAAGGGATGGAGAGTGACATAGGCTACTTTTTGGCTCTTTCTAACCCCCCACTTCCCTAAAATGGGGGGTGGAAGTTTGTATTAAGCATTCCAAGTAGAAATCCATTCAAGGTAGAAAGCTAAAATTTGGTATGCGGACTATTTTGTGACTAACAAAAAAATCGTGCATAACTTTTTTTTTGGAAATCTGCACCCGACTTCTTAAAAGAGGGGTTGAAATTTTAGATGGGGGTCCAGATATGTAGAGTCGATATGTAGAGTCTATATGTAGAGTCGATATGTAGAGTCGATATGTAGAGTTGATATGTAGAGTCGATATGTAGAGTCGATATGTAGAGTCTATATGTAGAGTCGATATGTAGAGTTGATATGTAGAGTCAATATGTAGAGTTGACTTGTAGTCGACATGTAGAGTAGACATGTAGAGTCGACATGTAGAGTCGATACGTAGAGTCGATATGTAGAGTCGATATGTAGAGTGGATATGTAGAGTCGATATGTAGAGTCGATCTAAATATATAAAAGAAGAAACTGACTGACTGACATCACCGCACAGCTCAAACCGCTGGATCTAGAGATTCCAAATTTGGCACGTAGGTTCCTTATAAGGTCTAAGAGTGCACTAAGAAATATTTTTTTAAATTTTCCCCCTAAGCGGGTGATATGTGGGTCCAAAGTTTGTATGGGGACACAAAATAAGTAAGTTTATTTGATTCGAAACTTCACAGGAGTATTTCTAACAATAAATGAGTAAATACGTGTTTCAGGTTTTTTTGGAATTCCACCCCTAAAAGGGGGAAATGGGACAATGTTTGAAAATCAACATGAGTATTGTTTCTATGGTTTATCTGGTCGCTGGTCGCTGATTACGAAAACAACAACAACTATTTTTAAATCCAACGTGGCGGACGTGAAATACCATCTCCCTGTTGGGGTGCGATGGGGTTGTGTCTAAATATCAATATGGGTGTCGTTTTTATGGTTTTTTGGGACGTTAATTACGAAAATGGCATCGATTATGTAATTTAACATAGTGGACATGAACATTCTTGAAAGTATTTGTGCCAAATTGCAATTAAATTGTCATACGGGTCAAACTGAGATGCACCTTTTTTGTAGACGGTTAAAATTACTTTTAGTACGCGGACGAAGCCAGTTTCTTTTATATAATTATTTAGATCGACTCTATATAGACTCTACATATCGAACATATACTCTATATATCGCTTATTGACGTTTGCGTGTCAGACCCTGCGCGGTGATTCGCACTGTCCAGAATTGGTGAGTCGAGTTGTGCGACTGCATGTTCCAGACATCCCCAGGATAGCCCTCAGGCAGCGGCGACGCGATCTGTTGGCTTTGCCAGCGGGACGCACCGTGTCGCGCCTGAACTCTCCGCTGCTCCGTGCCCTCACACACTTGAATGCTCTCTTGGCATCAGCACCCGAGTGCGACCTGTTTGCGTGGCGATGGGCGTCTGTGAGAAAAGAATGCCTCAGATTCTGTGAGATGATGGATGCAAGGCCTGTAGGCCTGTTGTAACCGTGAAACTGTAATTGGTAACAATAATTGTACCTGATTGTTATTTGTAATAAATAACTTTGTTGTATATGTTAATTTTAAGTGTCATGTCGAATTGGAATAGTTCTGTAAGGGCATGTATACATATCTTCAAATAAATAAATAAATAAATATCAAATCTACATATCGACTCTATATATCGACTCTACATGTTGACTATACATATCGACTCTACATATCGACTCTACATATCGACTCTACGTATCGACTATACATATCGACTCTACATATCGACTCTACATATCGAATCTACATATCGACTCTATATATCGACTCTACATATCGACTCTACATATCGAATCTACATATCGACTCTACATATCGACTCTACATATCTGGACCCCCATATAAAATTTCATCCCCTCTTTTAAGGGGTTGGGTGCAGATTTCCAAAAAAAAATGATTCACGATTTTTTTGTTAGTCACAAATAGTCCGCATACCAATTTTTAGCTTTCTACCTTGAAAATTGCGGAATGCTCCATACAAACTTCCAACCCCCATTTTAGGGAAGTGGGGGGTTAGAAAGAGACAAACATTAGCCTATGTCACTCTCCAGCCCTTCAACTATCTCCGCTTAAAAAATCACGTCAATTTGTCGCCCCGTTTTGCCGTGAAAGATGGACAAACAAACACACACATTCACTTTCCCATTTATAATATTAGTATGGATTAGTATGAATATGGAAGTATGGATTAATTAAACACTTAATCATATAACAATACCTACAATACGTTTGTATTCTCATTCCCATACATGGCATACTGTGTCCTCACTAATGGCTTCAGCGCTGGATCAACACTATTTCGTCGTCTTTCACATTGCAGCGAGTAAGACGTGAGACAAATGATAGCGCGAGCGGAATGGCAACGTCGCGTAAAAATTGCGAATTGGCTTATAGCTCAAATGTTAGAGGGCTCTTAAATCTCTCAGTTTACATAAACATACATAGATAACTACGAGTACATTCATAGCTTCATACTAACAACCTCAGCAAGTTCAATAAAATATTGTCAGAATCATAGACAATATTAAGTCCACTATACATTTAAAGCAATGTAACAAACAATTGTTATAATGAAAATGGTAATATATATAAAAATCGTACGCAAAGTAGGTATTGAACACTTGCTTATCTCGGCAGTCCAATGTTACAAGCGCCCGGTGCGCCTCGCACAGCGTCGGAGACAAAACTGAAGAGCAATATTCAACCTAATGTACAGTAAATTGCCGTCACGATTGCAGTAAACACATTTGGTAATAGCCAAATGACAGTTTAAATCACAGTAAAGTAAATGAGCATTTTTACTGCATTTTAATTAGTAATTATGCTGAAAAATCAATAACATTTCAAACACAGTACAAATATTTTAGAACATTTATATTGTACTGCATTTTAAACAGTTTTTAGCGTAAATATTAACTTCTCTTTACTTGTTAATTTAGGATTAACATGAGACCGTAACTGTATTTTAATCAGTGAAGTCTAAAAATTCACAGCCGACAACTTTATTACGGCAGTTTAGTTAGTTTTACCTCAATAATTTACTAAATTCTTCTAATTTACTGTACATGGAGGCTTCGATTTTTATATGTTCCCATTGTCATAATCGCAAGTGGACTATATACACGTGTGCGTCTCGACACGGTGGTCCAAGATCAAGAAAAAACAAAAAATCGCTAAAGTAGCACTTACTGTTGTTTAAGTATTGCACGGCAGCACAGACTAACTTTTTCTGTAATCTGTGGATTGGACCCTGGTGCGTGTCGGAACCTGTCCGGCGTGGAGGCGATGAGTGTGCGTTAACCTTAACTATTTATAAAGTTACCTACATAAAAAAATACTGATCTGAATATCAGTCAAACAATATCATACCCACTATACTGTCCTTTAATTAATAACATTTAATTTTTCTGACTCCTTAATTTTGTTTAGGCATTTAATAGTATTTGCAAAGTTAGGAGACACGTATTTTTAGGGTTCCGTAGCCAAAATGGCAAAAACGGAACCCTTATAGTTTCGTCATGTCCGTCTGTCCGTCTGTCCGTCTGTCCGTATGTCACAGGCATTTTACTCGAAAACTATAAGGTGTATTTGAATAAAATTTTGAGGATAGGTGTATTTTGTTAGCCGCTACATAGTTTTGTAATTAAAATGACAAAAGAAAATGTTTTTAGAGGTGCACTCCATACATAAAACTAAAAGTCAAAAAATATTTTTTCATTGTGACCCCCCGTGTGGCACATCAATCGATAGGCCTTTCAAAATAAATATAAGGTTTCTTAGCATATTTTTTGATTAAGTGAATAGAGCCGGAGATAATCGCCCCGAAAGTCACTAAAATTCTGTCCCCCCCCCTCTAATTTTTGAACGGTGTATTTTAAAAATATGGAAAAATTCATGGACATAGGGCTTATTGATTTCATTCACCGAAAATTGTTTTGAACAAGATCGGTTCAGAGGTTTTCGAGATATTGCTGAAAAACTGCCTTCCTCAAAGAAAAGGACGTAAGTGCCGTAAAATTTCTATGCAGATACGACCTTTTTAATAGGCACGGAACCCTTCGTTTTGCGTGGTCCGACACGCACTTGGCCGGTTTTTTCTTTTCATTTTATTTTAAGTTAAACCCCCCTTAGTTTGGGTGTTTTAAACTACCACGTTCGAAAAGGGCATAAGTGCATTTAAAGGATGAATAAGATTAGTACTGTGGTTAATTTTTTGAATTAAAAAGTAAATAGCATGCTGTGTCTGTGACAGTGACAATGACAAGATAGAAGGAGTCAAACATGAGTCAAATAACAGTCAATGTCACAACATTTTTTTTCTTACAAGCTGCATAAACACAGCTATGGAATATCCGCGTTCAGCCTTTAAATGGCTTCTTCAAAGTAATTTCCAGTTTTCTCAAGAACTAGCGAATATAAAAATCCATTATTTTTTATATTTACTCAGCAAGCCCAAATCTCTGAATGGTTTTTAGTTTGAGCCGTTATGAAAAAATGAAATGTCAATTTGACCTGCCGTGAATCTTGAGACGTAATGTGACTATTACCGCCCGATACCCCACTGGCTGCTCACGCAATCGCCTCCAGGGAGGTAAGGGGATATCCCATCCGCATACTTTCCGACAGTCGATCTGTACTGCAAGCCCTACAAGGTCACGCGACGACTTCTGGGCTGATACATGAGTGCCACAACATCCTATCAGAGGTATGTAATAACGGCGACATAACCCTGCAATGGATCAAAGGACACAGCAACTCACGCGGTAACGACGCAGCGGATGCACTGGCTAGGGAAGGTTCAGAGTCTAGAGCCGTAGGACCGGAACCCACAATTCCTCTACCCATAGCATGGCTGCGGAACACACTGCGACTAAACACCAAGGTAGAACACCAAAAATATTGGCATACCCTAGGAACCTGCAGGCAAACCAGGGAGGCCCTCCCGACAATCAACCCCGGATTGTCAAGGAAGCTAAAGAAGCTAAAGAGGCCGGCACTTCGTCTCCTGACGGGAGCCATAACTGGTCATGCACTATTAAACAAACATCTTTTCACCATAGGTGTTACAGACAGTCCTCTCTGCAGTCTGCATGGAAGAGGAGGAGACAGCCGCCCACGTCATCCTGACGTGCCCTGGGGTGGCAGATTACCGGGCAAAGCACCTCGGAACACCGGGGTCACTACCGGAGGCCGTCGGCAACATAAAGGGTCTGCTAGGCTTCCTGGTGGAACTGGGCTGGCACGAATAATAGTAGTGCCAACCCACACGCAAAATAGGCGCAATTATGACGTCGAGTTGCGGAAACCCAGCCCGCGTACACCTATAACCTATATATATACCCCACTGGCAAAATCCTCATGGTCACTACGTCAATTTCAATTGTACCTACATACCACGGGGAAATAAGGAGACTAATCGATTATCATTCGCAAGAAAACACGTTTGTTACAAAATCATTTCTTTTAATTAGAAAAATAATTGTATACCCTCATAAAATTAAATTTACAATATCAACTAAGTTATAAAATTCAAGTTACTTTTGTTCATATTTGATTTATTTTATTCAACCCTTTGAACGCTGTATTAACCCCTCGTATGCTCATGTACGGATCCGTGCCAAACATTTGAAACTGTTTTACATACGAGGGGTTAAAATACATAAGACGTTTGTCATACGCCAATATCAATGCTACATGAGAGCGAATATAATATATATGGGGTGGGCCCTGTAACAGGAGTAAATATTTAAAAGGACACTTCCTTAGAGCATCTGCAGTAACCCCTTGTGTCCAATTTTTATATATATTTTTTTTAATCAGAGAAATTTAGATTTAAAGTTATGACTTCCAAGTAATGTATCTTGGCACCACGAGACGATAGCACATAACATAACAGTCAATGCAGATTTTGAGGTAACATTATGAAATGAGTCATAATATTTTTTGCATTATCGTTTTAATATAATAATATTTGTGGACAATCTTACACAAATCGACCTAGTCCCAAACTAAGCAAAGCTTGTACTATGGGTACTAGACGACTATAAACATACTTATATAGATAAATAAATACTTTTAAATATATAGAAAACATCCATGACTCAGGAACAAATATTCGTGCTCATCACACAAATAAATGCCCTTACCGGGATTCGAACCCAGGACCTCTAGCTTCATAGGCAGCGTCACTACCAACTAGGCTAAAGCGGTCGTCAAAATATATTTATATTTTTTTTTATTTAAATTTGTTTTGCGTTTTTAAAATAAAGTTACTTATTTATATCACTCCAGAAGAGTAAAAAAATACACCGAAAATTATTTTAAAGTTTTTTTTTTCTATTTATTTATTTAAACCACTTGGAAACAATTGCTCACAAGTTTAATAATCTACCGTTATTTTTTTTGCTCCGGTCACAGGGCCCACTCTTTATATGGAGGTAATATTGACATAAGTACACAATGACACCTATGGTCGTTCTTGGCGTAGTAGACACGGCTTGCGACGGCTTTAGATGTCGTCGACGTGTCATAGGGTTAAATACTTCTAATTTTTACTTTTTATTGCCTATAATAATATTTACGAATTGATTGACATTAAAAGCTGGCATTCTATTCCCAGTCGGTTAAGAAGTGTAGGTTTGTAACATTAGCACAGGATTCCAAATAATTATTAATTATATTAGCGTGTTCCTGGGGCCTTAGGGAATAAAAACTGACATCATCATCATCATATCAGCCCAAAGACGTCCACTGCTGAACATAGGCCTCCCCCAAAGAGTGCCACAATGACCAGTCCTGCGCCACCCGCATCCAGCGGACTCCAGCGACCTTTACCAGGTCATCAGTCCACCTTGTGGGGGGCCTACCCGCGCCGCGCCTTCCGGTACGTGGTCGCCACTCAAGAACCTTTCCGCCCCAACGGCCATCGGTTCTACGTGCAATGTGCCCCGCCCACTGCCACTTAAGTTTAGCGATTCGGAGGGCTATATCGGTTACCTTGGTTCTGCTGCGGATAGCCTCATTTCTGATGCGATCACGCAGAGATACTCCCAGCATAGCCCTCTCCATTGCCCTTTGGGTGACTTTGAGCCTTCTTATGAGGCCCATAGTAAGCGACCACGTTTCCGTGCTACACTGGTCAAAGACTCAGTAATACATAAAACTGACATAAGTAAGTTAAATAATGTAAGTTTAGCTCACTTTTTTTATTTTCATACATTAAAATGTTATTTACTTAAGACTTCGTACACTAAAATGAATCACGTGGTTTTTTTCTATGGAGCTCCCAACTCAACTGAAATAGTTATTTACGACACGAGTGCAGAAAATAGGAAATTAGCAACGAGTGGTGATAAATTAAAACACGACCGAAGGGAGTGTTTTAAATCGACACGAGTTGCGAATTACCTATTCGCACGTGTATCGTACGTTTTACAGTACATATGGCTCTTTAAAGTTTCAACATATGCACGGAAAGTGCTCATTTCCGCACTCGAGCGGGAAAGTAACAGCATGTGTACTGTAAAACACTATTGTTTGACCAGTAGGTAGGTATGTATCCAAATAAAAAAAAGTGAAGCGAACTCGGCTTCCTTTATACGTAATTTTTTACTCCCTAGGGCCCTAGGAACACCGTACAAACCCACATAAAACCCGACAAGTTAGTTCCGCACCTCATAAGCTGGACATTACATTCTTTCTCGTTCTAGCAAGTAAGTGGGAATGAATGCTTCAACGATTCACTATTGCCCTTATTCATGAAAGTCCATCAAACCTGCTTTAGTTAAAATGCGTTTCTGTAATACAAAATAATTACGTTTGTGAGGAAGGGATAAAACACGGGTTACTAATGAAATCCATAATAATCATGTTGTGCCCTAAAGTAGCCCGGGGTCCGCTTTGACACCTAATCTCACGATTTGGCATAGGCACTAGTTTTACGAAAGCGACCGCCATCTGATCTTCCAACTCGAGAGGGAAAAACTAGATCTTATTGGGATTAGAAACCCTCACGATGTTTTCCTTCACCGAAAAGCTAACGGTAAATATTCCGTACATAAGTTCCGAAAAACTCATTGGTACGAGCCGGGATTCGAACTCACGACCGCCTGAACCACTAGGCTACCGTAGCTTAATTTTATTTGCTATAAATGTTATGTTTCATCATCATCATATCAGCCCAAAGACGTCCACTGCTGAACATAGGCCCCCCCCAAAGAGTGCCACAATGACCGGTCCTGCGCCACCCGCATCCAGCGGACTCCAGCGACCTTTAACAGGTCATCAGTCCACCTTGTGGGGTGATGACCTGTGAAATGTTATGTTTGCCATTATTATATTGCTCTACATTTTTTTTTGTCGGAAACTGAAACTGTAAACTTTTCAGGATTGTTATACAACAAACCTAACCTATAGGGCTCTATACAATAGTACCTAGATTGTGTATCAGGGAACAAAAATATATATATTTACGGCGAGGGCGGTAAATTGAATCCTGAGTGAAGAGAAATATTCTACGATATAATCCCGAGCGCAGCGATGTACACTAAACTAGAATCTTGAGCGGAGCGATGGATTCTAAAGTAGAATCTTGAGCGTAGCGATGGATTCTAAAGTAGAATCTTGAGCGTAGCGATGGATGCTAAAGTAGAATCTTGAGCGGAGCGATGGATTCTAAAGCAGAATCTTGAGCGTAGCGATGGATTCTAAAGTAGAGTCTTGAGCGTAGCGATGGATGCTAAAGTAGAATCTTAAACGTAGCGATGGATTCTAAAGTAGAATTTTAAGCGTAGCGATGGATTCTAAAGTAGAATCTTGAGCGTAACGAGGGATTAACTGTTTACGCTTCGAACGGAAATAATTTTGCTACCGAGTAACGAATATTGCTTTTCACACCTTCTATGTGGAAAATTGAGATCCTCATTTGAGGGCAACAATGAATCTTTTCTGAATAGCAGGTGTAAAAAGTTTATTTGGCCCAATCAACTATTTTTGTTGCTGGTTGCCATGGTTCAGTCTCCTGGGTCACTCTTTAAAACTGTGATTTTATACGGTTTAAATCCACTAAACACTTGTTTTTGTTATATTGGTAAACCCGTTCCATGGGCGTCTCCTTAGCATGATAGGGGTTCAATATATAGTAGTTTTTCAAAGAAACTTTGTCACTGTTGTCTCCTGGCTTACCGGGACAGAATACAACAAGAAAGAGTTGATCGACCCATTTATGTATTATTGTCTTAAAAATGTAACGGTTTAAGATATTATCACTTTTAACGCAAATTAAATTAAGGATATCGAAGGTGTTTAATTATCAGAGGTTTGCCGTTTCATGAATAAGGGAAATATAAAATTAGTAAAATGTAACATTTGAATATAATCTGCATAAATCAGTCTCTGGTGCGGAGGCCCCATATGGAAGTTCTGCGGGCACCCACAGTCGGCCGCGCAATCGCACTGGAAATAAAAAAAAATGGTTATATCATCACACTTGCATGAGTTTTACTGGGCATTTTCCGCAAGTCGACATCCAGTGTGCCTATTTTGCGTGAAACGGCAGGGTGGCGCTACTCTAACCACCCCAGCTCCTCTAAAAAGTTTAAGAGTGCCTTGGTATTACTGACTGCGTTCCATAGTGTGTCCGGAGACCCTAGGTGCTTTTTCCTGTATACTTCTACCTGCTTACAGTCCAGTAGAATGTGTTTAGTCGTTTCTTCTGCCTCCATGCACGCTCTGCACATGGGGCTGTCTGTGATACCTAAATTATAGAGGTGTCTGTTCAAGGTGTTGTGTCCGGTTATCATTCCTACTATCTTGCGTAGTTGGTTACAGAGCTACAATGGCCTTTATTACACCTAAGGGCGTAATGGTTTTCTATGAGTTTGTGTGTGATCTGATTGGTTTAAGCAAATCTAGTTGGCCGCGCGCCACAAGAATTCTGATCTGTGATTGGTTGAAAAAAATTTAGTTGGCCACGCGCCGCTGTACTGATCTGTGATTGGTGGAAAAGCGGGTGCAGTTTATGTATAAGGGAAAGATTTTTTTAGCAAGACTTAACATTTTAAAAAAGATTACTTATTAGAAGACAAAAAAGCGCTTTCAGCGTTGCGGAAAAGGGGTTCAAAGTTTATATGGAGAGCCAGACAATTTTAAAGTAAGAGATTTGTATCTTCGGTTTTAGCGTTTTTGTTAAAAGACTACAAAACTAATTTCAGCGTTTATTGAAATGTATCCCCTAAAGGGGTTGAAAAGGGGTTCAAAGTTTACATGGAGAGCAAGAAATTATGAAAATAAGAGATGTGTAACTTCGGTTAAGACTACAAAATAGATTTCAGCGTTTTTCAAAATTCATCCCCAAAGAGGCTGAACAGGAGGTCAAAGATTATATGGAGAACAAGATATTTTTAAAGTGAGAGGTTATGCAACTCCGGTTATAAAAGACAAAACTAATTTCAGCGTATTTAAGTATTTGTATCTATTAAATATATCATCGTCTAGTACTCATAACACAAGCCTTATTGAACTTAATATGGGACTAGGTCGATTTGTGGAAGATTGTCTCCTATTTTTTTTTTTTTTTATTCAAACAAATTACACAGTATTACAGTGAGGCATCAAGGCACTGTGAAATGCAAACAATGTTATTTAAGTACTAACATAATCTTAACAAATATAGAGGCCTCGGCAGAGAGTACGACTTTGTACCCTTTGGCGTTGAGACCCTCGGTCCGTGGGGTCCCAGTGCGCATAAGTTATTTGCAGAAATCGCGAAACGTCTGGTCGATGCAACTGGTGACCGAAGAGCTGGCGGCTTTCTCGCGCAACGCATCAGCATTGCAATTCAGCGAGGAAATGCCGCCAGCATCCTCGGTACAATGCCTCGAGGGCCTTTTTTAGATTTAACTTAGTTTTAATTCATCTTAGTTAATGTTAAGCATAATCTTGTATTTACTTTCAATAAATATATATTCCATCTTAACAACTAACTGAAGACGGACTTCCATCGCCTCACATGATGACTAATGAGTCACGTCATGAATCATGATGACATGACATGACTCATCTCATCCATGACTGTGTATGAATGTTTTCTATGTATTTAAGTAAGTATTTATCTATATAAGTATGTTTATCGTCGTCCAGTACCCATAGTACAAGCTTTGCTTAGAAATAGAAATAGAAATATTTATTTGCTATTAAATGTGGTATACAAATGGTGTTACATGATAAATTATAGAGCCATACACATTTAGACTTTAAAAAGCCATGCAAATTGAAATTGTATTAAAATTAAGATGCAGAACATTCTTATTTTTTTTTTTTTTTTAATTAACATGAATTTATTAGTATTATTACAGTCTTTTTAATTATGAAAATGTCAATTATTACATAAAAAGTCATTCAGTGTGTAGTAACACTTGTCAACAAGAAAAGAGAATAGTTTTTTTTTTAAAGTCTTAATTGGTAGTTTTTTAAACTCATCGGGCCAGTCGGTTAAATATTTTAATGCACATTACGTAACAACTTTGACTTTTCATGGCTGTATGCATATTAGGGAGTACTAGCCTGTCAGGATATCTAGTATTAAAACGCGTTATATCTCTTTTCGTGATGAACATATCGGGGTGCTGCATAACAAATACACAAACCTCGTAAATATAAATTGAGTGCACCGTTAATAATTTCAGTTTAATAAAATAACTTTTACAAGATGTTCTTCGAGGTATGTTGCATATTGCTCTAATGCATTGTTTTTGTGCTATAAGGGTACGATTCACATGTGACGAATTTCCCCAAATCAATATACCGTACCTTAAATTAGATACCACATAAGCATGATATGCCATTAGAGCGGTTCTCATATCAGTTATACGTGTCAATCGCCATAATACATATCCAAATCTATTAACTTTGGAACAAACTTTATCCACATGCATCTTCCAAGTACATCGATCGTCAAGAGCAAATCCTAGAAAAGTAGTGGTATCAGATTCCACTAACGTCTGTCCATTATGTACTATATTTAGTTTCTCCTTCTTACCCCGTCTATTAATAAATTGGATGTACTTTGTTTTGTCAACATTAACTTGTAAATTGTTATAATTTAACCATTTAATTATGTCAGCAGTAGCATTATTAATAACCTTCTCATAATTTAGATTTTTCATGTCAGAAATAACAATAGAGATGTCGTCCGCAAATAGGGTACAACTGTGATTTGTAACTAAAGGCAAATCGTTAATATATAATAAAAACAATATAGGTCCTAGTATAGTCCCTTGTGGTACCCCTACTCTATTAAATAACACGTTTGATCTATAATTCTGTTGTGTTTTTTCAGTGTCTGAGCCTACTACTTCTACTATTTGACGTCGATTGCTGAGATAGCTCTCAAGCCACGAGTATGCCAGTCCTCTCATGCCATAGGCCTCGCATTTTTTTAGCAGTAACTTATGTGATACATGGTCAAATGCCTTGCTCATGTCAAAGAAAATGGCAACAGTTTTTTGACCTTTATCTACGTTATCAACTATATTGTTTATTAAAGTAAACGTGGCCAATGAGGTAGATTTACCTTTTTGAAAGCCATTCTGGTGATCACTTATTATTCCGTTTGTTTTAATAAAAGACATCAGCCTTGTGTACATTGCTTTCTCCAGAATTTTAGCGAATATTGGTACAAGCGTTATTGGCCTATAGTTTCCGGGAAAGTTTTTGTCCCCTGCTTTAAAAATAGGCTTTACAATGGAAACCTTTAACTTAGTTTGGGACTATAGGTCGATTTGTGTAAGATTGTCCGCAATTTTTTTTTTACATAACATCTTACATTCATCACATATCATCTTCCAACTACTTGCAAAAATATCGCAGTCAGGTGTTGACTTGAGAAGCGCGTTTAGGTAATCTAAAGGGGGAACTAGCGGTGATTTCTTGTATAACACAGCGCGCTTTGGGAACTGTCAGTAAGTCGTTATTTCGTGGTCTAAAATTAAAGTTTAACTGAGACAGAGGGGGCACGAAGAGGCATACTAGTTATAGATGAACACGTCATCATCATCATCATCATATCAGCCGAAAGACGTCCACTGCTGGAAGTGCTGGACATAGGTCTCCCCCAAAGAGTGCCACAATGACCGGCCCTGCGCCACCCGCATCCAGCGGACTCCAGCGACCTTTACCAGGTCACCAGTCCACCTTGTGGGGGGGGGGCTACCCACGCCGCGCCTTCCGGTACGTGGTCGCCACTCGAGAACCTTTCCGCCCCAACGGCCATCGGTTCTATTGGAGGTCGCATATGTGTCTACTGGCCATATGTAATCCTTATTACGACATGCCTGTCACGATTTAAATATACTTAGAAACCTTTTGTTTACGTTCCTTTGTATTGTCACTTGCTGAAAATAAACAGACCACGAAACAACTGGCGTATCACTAGTGTTAATCTATACACGTTATAGTCAATTCACATTAGGTTCTACGTGCAATGTGCCCCGCCCACTGGCACTTAAGTTGAAGATGAAGACGCACCTGAACATGAACTGGTTGACCTGTATGGCGGGCAGCGCGGCGCGCAGCGCGGACAGCGAGGCGGTCTGGAGCATGCCCCACACCTCCAAGTACTGCAGCGACGGCATACTGCTCAGCTTACTGCAAACACATCCTACTTGTAGTGCACCGCAGTACACTAAATACTATAGAAGGGGTATCAAGCGCGGTTTGTATCGGGAGCGGTGTCGCCTCATCCCCTCCACGTCGCCCGCAACTGTGTGAGCGACTGCACGGCGATCAGGTGACGTTGGCGCGCAAGCTAACAGCGCATGCTCAGAGTAGTGGCGCGCGTGCCACGCCCACATCGCCTTTCTATAGTATTTAGTGTTCTGTGTGTAGTTCTACTCCAGCTCACTGGTTCGCATATAATGTGGCACTGCTTCGTGTATATTATGGCACTGGTTCGCGTATACTCTGACACTGGATCTTGTATATTGCATTACATTTGTAATTAAATTACATTTAATGCAATTACGAGTAATCCATTACACGTGTAATAGCATTATATGTCATTTGAATTACTTCGTAATATGCAATTTAAATTACATTAATTCGTAATTAAATTATTCACTACTATGATTGTATACTTTTTTTTTCAAACTAATAGTAGCATAAATAAAAACTGATTCGCCAAAAATATTTTATATAATTAAAGAACCTGCTCACAAAATTTTACGAGACTTGGTTGAGAAATGCGACCTGTCTGTGGGCAGCCGGAAATCTGGACATACAATTTTACTCGGTCAATAATGAAAAATGTTTTATTAAATAAAAGCAATTTGTAATTTTACGAAGTAATACATTACAAATTATAATTACAAAACGTAATGTGTAATTTTCATTACAAATTACATTTTGTAATTTTACTTTTATAATGGGGAGTGGATGAAAATATCAGAAGTGCCTGTTTTTTTTTGGTGATAGGAATAACCTTCCTTAGCATCAGGAAAAAGATTCAGATTTTTCAACTGCGTCAGTTATTTTCATCCATTCCCAATTCAAATTACATTTTGTAATTGTAATTTTTAATTTGTAATTGCATTACTTTTTGCTCCACACTGCTGGTTAGTTCAACATTGGTATACTGACGTCAGCACGTGCGGTGCAAGCAGTTAGCACGGGCTCAGCGCGAGCTACTCGAGGCGCGGGAGCAGAGCCACCGCCATGACTGAACGCGAGATCATGTATATTATGTCACTGGTTCGTGTATACCGTGACACTGGATTATGTATGATGTCCTCCCAGACGTATCCGTCGACGGCGACATCCTGACAAATCGATTCTTTGCGTAGTTATTATTTGCGTGCATGGGCGCGAGTGACTCGCAAATCCAAACTTGGTTTTGAAGCTTCGGCGACATGTAATTGTGTCAATGGTTCGTGTTACAGTGCAGCACTGGTTCGTGTATAGTATGTCACTGAATCATGTATAGTATGTCACTGGATCGTGTATAATGCATCACTGGTCACTGTTATACTAACGTGAGAACGTGCGGAGGCAGCAGGTAGCACCGACTCAACGCCAGATGCTCGAGGCGCGGGAGCAGAGTGACCGCGGCGACGGCGCGCGCGCCGAGCCGCGAGCAGTCCGACAGGTCGAGCTCGAGCAACCGAGCACCGCGCGAGCATAGTGTTAATACCACTGGAAAATGCAATTTGGTGAGAACTGAAAGCTTATATTTTGACACTGGTAGAATATAAGCTGGTTTTTTTAAACAGATAAAATATTCGTCGACGCAGGTGTGAAAGATAATTATGTACATGTAATATTAACCTTTTGACAACGTGGGTGCTAAACAAAACGGTGCCCAACTGAGGCCAGAACAAAAACAATAGCCAGACAAAATATGAATAAAATGAAAATTCTGATAAATATTGTCATGTCAAAATGTACGTATCATGAACTATTTAAAAAATGGGTCAAGTTACTTGTAAAGCTTTTTATTACATAAAATTAACGAAAAAGCGCAAAGCGCACGCGCGGCTTTGGCCGTCCGTGGCTTCAGTGGCACGAGTTTTCGTCCGCGTCCACAGCCGTCTTTAGCTCTCAAAAGGTTAACATAAGCAGCTTGACAGTTTAGACATTGCAGTAAAAATAAGCGATGAATAAATCAGGACGCGATAAAGACTCAATTGGGATAACAAGCGCAATAAGGGAAAGTATTACCTTTCCCTTATTATCTTATCAAGTCCTAAATTAAAAGAACACTCACTAAAATTATGATAAATAATTGTATTACATCTAAAGAGCGTTCATTTCACGAGGCCTTTAGATTCTTACACACAAAAAAGAATGCTCAGGTGGCTATCTTATTGCGGTTTGAACTACCTAGACCTACTGGGTGACAGTGAAGATTTAGTTTTCGATGACTGGGCCAAAATTCTTTTTATTTTAGTGCCTAAAATAGAGATGAAAACTTATAAACACTTTTGTAGATGTCTCGACATATTATCCTAGTAGGCCTCAATGTTTATTATGAATTTTCCCACCACCCTGGGTTTTTATTACAAAAAAGTCACATTTGGTACTCAAATTACCACTGCGTTACCAGTCCCCATGACCCCTCAAAAAAATAATGTCCACTGCGTTAACAAAAAAAATTTTTTTTGCCCAAATATTTTGATAATGGTCATCATTCGGGTATGCATATGTCATTGTGAATTAGAAAATAATAGTTTTTTGAAGATTATCCGAATAAGTAAAAAATTATGGGTCAACATGTACAAGGGACGTTTTTATAGGCATCAAAAAGAATTTTGGCCAGGAGCCGTAGCATGGTTGGCTTTATCACGCGACAAGTGACAAGATAGGAGCGTCGTCTCGTTCTATCGAACGGTGTCAGCCAGTGACGCACGCTCTATCCTATCACCTATCGCGTGACAAGGCCAACCATGCTACGGGGCCTGGTTACTTTTTTTAAAATCAGGTTTAGCTCAAACATGTCTTCGTTATCTCCACCTTTCCTATAATGTGTATGTATGTGTCACTCACTGTCGTCTGTCATGATCCTGGCTCCGCCCAGGTTGAGCCGCTGTAGTTTGGGCGGCAGTTTGGACACTAGTGCAGTTAGCGCGGCCTCGCTCAGGTTACACCAGGATATGTTCAATGATTGTAAACTGGAACAAGACATAAGTCATCATCATCATCATCACATCAGCCGAAAGACGTCCACTGCTGGACATAGGCCTCCCCAAAGAGTGCCACAAGTTTTTTTTTTTTTTTTGCACATTGCACGTAGAAGACATAAATGTTTACTTTTAAATATCCTACTAATATTATAAATGCGCAAGTTTGGATGTTTAAATGTTTTTATATTTGTTACTCAATCACGCGAAAACTGCTAAACGGATTATGGGTCGTTCTTCTTTTCGACCGACAATAGCCTGTCCTTCGTCTTATTACGGCATCTCATTTGAGTAATGATGTTTATGGTTTTATAATGTTCGAATGAACGTTCATATTATTTTATTAATTAGTGATATATAATATTTCACTTTCTCTAACTAGCATTTTTTTAAATGTTTGTTTTTTTCGTAGAATGCCGTGACAGAGTGGTAAACCAAAATGTTGTCCCCACTGAAATAGTCCACTTTGTCACATGTTTTTTTTTAGAAACCAACCGTAAATAAATATTTATATTGGCCAGAAAGTAAACTTTAATTAGTTCTAATGAAGAAACCTATGCATTTTTTTTTTAAATCGCACTTCAAAACCACAATTTTCGATAGTTCAAAAACCAAAAAAACAGAAAAACCTCGATTCATTGTCGGTAAAAAAGAAGAACGACCCTTATAATAAATTTTGGTATACACAGTGTATAGCCTGGATTAATATACAGAATACTTTTTATCCCGGGAATCATCCCCTAAGGGGGCGAAATGGGGGGCGAAAGTTTGTATAGAGCTACGATATAAACGAGTCCCACGCGGACGAAGTCGGAATTACTCTCTTCTGAATAGCAGGAACAGGGAGGAAAAGTACAACTTTGATCGCTCATTCGAGGGTAACAATGACTCTTTTCTGAATATCAGGCGTGAAAATTCTAGCATTAAATGTGCATGACTTACCTAACACAGCCTTCTAGTATCGCAGTAAGTCCTTCGGCGGTGATACCTTGCGCCATCGTCAAATTCAATGTTTCTAAATTACTACAATTACCTGAAAAGATAAAATATTCTATAGGTACTAATAATATAAAAAGGTAGAGCTAAGGCCCTATCCCACAAAACTCCACAAGTAAACAAAATTGTTAAACTATAGCAGGCCTATCCTACTGTAAATTTGGCGCGAAACGAAGTTTGTCTATGGTAACCTCCTGTGGAGGTGTAGCAAGGGCTGTACAGCGTATCACACACAATGGCGGCCAATACACGGTGAGTAAATATTGACAATCCACCATAGCTGTCTCACTCTTTCGCATGTTATAGAGTGAGAAAGCTATGGTGGATTGTCAGTATTTTGTTTTACGTAGTAACAACATAATTTCATTGATCGCACACCGTTATACGAATTTAAATTTTACAACATCTTGCTAACATGACGAAAGAAGTAATCCCGGTCGCCAAACATGCATGTTGTGGACTAATCCAATATTGTCCCATAAACTCACCAATCAGTTGACAGGCACTGTCCTGCACTTTGATGCTCTCCAAGCTGAGTTTCTTGACACCTTGGCAGCGCTCCAGCAGGCAGTCTAGTGTGCGAGGGTCTATAGTACTCATGCTGAGATCTAGGTACTGGACTCGGGAGGACTCGGGCGGCGAGCTCGGGTGCCATTCTGAGATCTATTCAACAAATCCAAGTATTAATGGCACCGTAAATCAGTATGTAAACTAGAGGGTTTAATCTTGCATTGCCGACGGACATTTAATTGAATATTATTTCATCGACAAAGTTTTAAGTATTTTCATTTCATCGAGAAGTCAGTGCGTCCAAGAATCGATACTATGACAGACATTTCATAGACAAAGCTTCAAGTATTTTCATTTCATCGACAAGTCAGTGCGTCCAAGAATCGATACTATGACAGACATTTCAACGACAAAGTTTCAAGTATTTTCATTTCATCTGCAAGTCATTTGGTTTACCCTTGATATCCCGATAGACATTTCATTGACAATGTTTCAAGTATTTTCATTTCATCGACGTACGACGATGTCTGTCGATGAAATGGAATTACTTGAAACATTGTAGATGACAATTTATAAACACTTTTAAAAAATGTAGGTGTCCGGAATATTTTCCTAATAGTTTTACGTTAGTTCTCAACCGGGCCTCAATATTTTTTTTATGAATTTTGTCACAAAAACCCAGGGTGGGTTTTATATTACAAAAAAGTCACATTTAGTACTCAAATTACCACTGCGTTACCAGTCCCCATGACCCCTCAAAAATAATGTCCACTGCGTTACCAAACATTTTTTTTCTGAGCCCAAATAATTCGATAATGGTCATCATTCGGGTATGCATTATGTCATTGTGAATTAGAAGATAATAGTTTTTTGAAGATTATCCGAATAAGTAAAAAATTATGGGTTAAAATGTACAAGGGACGTTTTTATAGGCATCAAAAATAATTTTGGCCCATTCGATGAAATGTATGTCGGCAATTCAGGGCTACACGAAACTAGAGCGACACGGCGACTTTGCAGTGCTACAAATGCGACAGTGAAATTGTCAAAAACACGTTGTAAATAAATAAGATAAAAATTCTCTATTTCAGACCGGTTGATCCATAGGATGTTAGTAACAAATGACTTAAGACTACATTAGGTTAGTGACAATAAACAAACATCAATATTTTTTAATAATTAATTAATTAATTCTGTCCAACCCAGAAGGATAGGATCGGACAGTCACATCTACACGCAATTGCATGTAGAATGCTGTTGGCGCTAGCTCTCACCCAAACTGTACCTTATAAGTAGATCTAAGTAATGCTTTGTAGGGCTTTTCAATACGGTTTTGATAAAACGGAACCCTTATAGGATCACTCGGTTGTCTGTATGTCCGTCTGTCACAGCCGATTTGCTCCGAAACTACTAAACCGATTGAGTTGAAATTTGGTACACATATGTAAATTGGTGACCCCAAGATGGACGCGTAAAGTAAATTAATGAATTATGAACAAGGGGCCACTTTTGGGGGGTAAACTGGAAAATTGAAAAAAAAAGGTTTCGCAAACTGTTTTGCGTGACATATCAAATGAAAGCGGTTATTGTAAGCATGTCAGATTTTATTTTATTTAAATTTTAGCAAAAACAGATTTGAAGTAATTTAGGAAAAAAGATGAATTTTGACTTATCTCCGAAACTACTAGGATTAAAATTCTGAAAAAATATGGAAAATAGTTCCTTGCCTAAAGATTACAGGAAAATCTATAAGAAGTTTGAGTATTCAAAAACACTTATGAAATTTAGATTACATACGGAACCCTCACCACGCGAGTTGAACTCGCACTTGATGAAAATTTATTTTCTCAAACATGCTCGGAAATGTATGCGTTAATATCACGAAATGAAGACATGAAGTTTCTTGTTTAAGGCTCCCTACATTACTTCTTGGCCTTACGCCAAGAAGTAATGTATGAAAACCCTAAGTAAAACCATTATTGTCCGCTACTCTAACTTTTTAAATTTGCTTACTAATATTAAACTGACAAAGGAAAAATTACATAGTGCCAACCTCCACTAGACTCTGTAAGCATACTTGCGACTTAAAAAAAAACAAAATCTATGGTACTATACTTATATGCGGTTAAACATGGTGCTCGAACGGCTCGTTCAAATGGCATGTTTAAAAAATAAAAAAGGCAGCAAATTACACCATTGTTTTGTGATCTTTCGTTCCGATTGTAATTTCAACAAATAATTAATTGTATTTATTTTAATTTTAATATTTCCTCACATCGTTTGAGAAAAGCACTATACAATCCTCGGCCGGAACAGGGATTGCTGGACTCGTTGTATCCGGCCTCGTCTACGACTCGGCCGTCTACCCCACACTCGTCCAGCAATCCCTTACTTCACGGCCTCTGCAGTAATGTACTATTGAGAATATGAATATTGTTAATAAGTTTAAAAATGTAACGCCATGAATATTGTACGTCCGAAATGGGCAAACTGTTGATGCTATATTATAAATTTTTTCACCACAATGTACACAGTTCTGACAATAAAAATGATCTTATCTTATCTTGTCCGTTTTTTTTTATTTAATAGTCTCCTGAGTTGCTTACCTCCGAGCTGGCGAGCCGGACTATGACCGGTAGCCGCGCCAGTATCCTGCCGAGGGCGTTCTTGTTGAGGGTCTTGTTGCCCAGCTCCAGTCTCTGCCACAACGTCTCGTCGCACGCCACGCGGTGCCATCTGTCACGAAGGAAAGGTTTTTCAACAGACTATAAATATCGAGAAGGCGTGGCGTGGGTAGGCCCCCCACAAGATAGACTGATGACCTGGCAAAGGTCGCTGGAGTCCGCTGGATGCGGGTGGCGCAGGACCAGTCACTTTGGCACTCTTTGGGGGAGGCCTATGTCCAGCAGTGGACGTCTTCCGGCTGATATGATGATGATGATGATAAATATCAAGGGTCTTAACTCAATACGATTTTTTAAATATATTTTAAAATGTTCATAACCTCTAACCGCCCGGCACGCAAAAAGAACCAGTGAAATTTCAGTCACATCATAATGGAATTTATTTGAATTTTCAACAACTGACAAGGCCTTTGGGCTAGAGGGTGTGGATTCGAAGGTCAATTGGTATTTATATTTCCTCAAAATAATATGACTATGCAAATGAATAAATTAATAGCTATGTTAAATTGTTAATGACCTAAGCTTATTATAATACGTACCGTATTATGTTAACTCGTAATTTTTATTGTCAATAAATAATGAGTATGAGTAAATAATGGTTGAAATTTGAACGTTAAATATTCGCGCCAAAAAGTCAGCTGCCATTATCGTGACGTCATAACTGCAACACCAAACAACAGACCATAGACTACTAATAGATACTCTGTGCAGAAACAGAAACGTCAAATGTGCGTGTCCGTCTACGCTGACACATTTTTGCATTTGCTGTTCTTACGTCATTCACAGAAGACAAAATGGCGGTCGGAGTTTTCGGTCACGTAAGATACCTACAGATAATAAAACTACAATTTTAATTATCAAATTAAAACCAAATCTTATGTTTATACAACAAAATAGTGTTATATTTGTATTTCTTATGGTAAAAACTATAACCGTACCTCTTGCAGACCAGCATGCAGTGAGCCAGGGTCCGCTTGGGAAGCCACCGGAACACACTGAGCATCATTTCATCCGATAATACTGAGAAGGAATCCACCCCGGTCTGGTAGTTGGTCAGTTGTAACACTGGGGCTGCAGCAAAGAAAAATGTGAGGTCATTAACAGTGCTTAACATATCAAAGTAAGAAGAACTCATAAGAAGGCTCAAAGTCACCCAACCAAAGGGCAATGTCGGGAGTCTGCGTGATCGCATCAGAAATGAGGCTATCCGCAGCAGAACCAAGGTAACTGATGTAGCCCTCCGGGCGCACATTGCACGCAGAACCGATGGCCGTTAGGGCGGAAAGGTTCTCGAGTGGCGACCGCGTACCGGAAGGCGCGGCGTGGATAGGCCTCCCACAAGGCTGACTGATGACCTGGTAAAGGTCCGCAGTCGCCATAAATACATCATTTTGCTCCTTTGAGACAGAAATAACTATTCCCGGACATGAGACCTAGCTAGATTGATTTCTCGCCCCCGTAAACCCCTATATTCCAAATTTCATCGAAATCGTTAGAGCCGTTTCCGAGAACGTGATTGCAAATAATATATACAGGTATATATACAAATATAGCTCGTAGTATAGGATAGGATTTAGCAACACTACGTTATCAATTTTAACATGAGGAAACTACCTGATTGTCCGATTTACCACCACTTTGAAAACCTCGTAATAAATAAGAGAAATTAGATACGCGCGGTTCGTCGCGGTCAAGAGAGCCCAACGCACGTGTGCTTGCTCGCGGGGCGCCGGCCCTCGACTGACTGGCGGCCTCGGGCCACGCGAGCGATAGGTGTCTAACGCGACGCGCCCCGCCCACTGCAAGCGCCCTGACTTTTACTTACATTGGCAGACGTCGTGCCTCTCCTGTTCATTGTACTCCTGACCATCCCTAACATCATGAGAATGCTGGTCCCTGTATATGGACAGCGGAGACTGTCCTGGTGATGAAGGCCGGTACCGAGGGGCCACAGCGACTGATTGTCCCATTGGCGTCTCTTCTTCTATCACATAGTCGTGGAGTAGTGTGGAGTCTAGGTCGGTTGGGTGGAGGGCCTTGGCTGAAAATGAAAAAATATCATTGTATCAAAGACTTAGAGCATGTTGTATCGATCAAACTTCACAGGCCGGTAAAGGGCAGGCGCTGGCGCTAGTAGTAGTGTAGGTATTGGCTGCAGCAGTTTACACACACGCAGCAGTTTGTTCGCATGCAACTTCTCGCAGGCCAACAAATTGCTGAGTTTGTATTGCTTTTTCCTAAATATAGTTTATTTTATTTCTCTTTTGTGTTTTTAAGTTTGTATGTTAGTCAAATAGTAGTTTACTATGACAGTCATAAACCTACCCCTTATAAAATGAAAATCATTTATTTCACTCACGAATCCACATGTTTGTTAGTACGTAAAATAATTTAAAAGCTAATCTTATACTACTTACTTAATTATTGAGATTGTAAGTGCATTTGTGTGTTGTGAAATAAAAATCTAACTATGTATACAAAAACTTAAGTTTTTATGCATGTCCAGTTATTGAGAGAGAAAGCAACACGCATTGTTTTCGAGTTCATTTGGACACATGACATGTCAGCAAATAAAATGATTCATCAGTCAATCACCTCGCAAACAACAGTCATCAGAAAACATTAAAGTAGTACGAAGAATAATATTCCAAGAACCGACAGAAATATTTGTAGACGAGCAATTATGTGGGTCAGTGCATTGACACAGAACATAACGTTGCTATGTTGGCAGTATCTCCTTTTTACCAAAATAATATAAATAAATATTGTGAGACAATAGGCTTGTGTCCTATTTTTTTTTACGATGCCATTCGAACCAGTTTTTGTTGTGGAACAAATGTTTGTATGGGAGTAAGTACAATTAAAGAACATAAATACCCAAAAAATTGAGTTAAAGACGGACCTCGCTGGCGGTAGCCGAAAACGTTCCATACTGATTAACATTGAATCATGACGTCACAGATATTTGTACTAGTCGTTATATGGAAAATCAAGTAAATTGCTGTTTCGGTTGCGAAATACCGCGTTTAGGACCATAGTTGTCATACAATATTGTTTCTATAAAAGCGTAAGGATTCTATTGGTAGCTTTAAATTTACTTTTGGACAATAAAAAAAATGCTTATTTTTTGTAAACTTTCAAGGGCCATATCTTTTTATGATTTTAATTATATTTCGTAATTTATACTTAATTGCATTTATTTGAAGGTTTACTATCAATTTAGCAACACTGCGCTATCAATTTTAACATGAGGACACAACCCAATTCACAATTGATCTAGTCCCAAACCAGGCAAAGCCTGCACTAAGCTAAGACAACGGATAAACATACTTAAATAGATATTAAACATCCAAGATTCGACAACAAACATTCGTGTTCATCATATAAATATCTGCCCCGACCGGGGATCGAACCCGGGACCTCAAGCTTCATAGTCAGGTTCACTAAACACTAGGCTATTCGGTCGTCAATTAGGATCATTCAGCTATTCTAACATAAAGAAGGGGAAAGTTTGTGACTTTGTATTGTATGTAGGGGTAGTACAGTCAGCATCAAAAGTAGCTACGCATACGAAGACGTCAAAAGTCTGTATTAAAAGGGAATAAGGACGTTTGACGTCTTCGATTGTGTAGTTACTTTTGATGCTGACTGTACAACTACTTATGTAATTTCAATATTTCTTTCCCCAGCAAGTATGTAGAATGGACTGTCAGGAGTGACATGGGCTATAATTTATCCACTCGGCTTTTTGTAGAAGTTGAGCAAGGCAAGCTTTATTTCATACCTCAGGCAATGAAACTATTAATCTTTTCGACGCCAAGGACGCATATATACAGGGTGAATTCTAAATCGTGAATCGTAACCACGTTTACCGGTAAAGCTACTTAAGACTATTACAGAGCACTAGTTTTAATTACAATTAAGGACCCGCTTAATTAATTATGAACAAAACCAGAAAGTGAGTCCCCACTTGTCATCCGCCTTGGTCACCCTACACGAGTCACGTTGTTGACATTTTCATGACAAGTGCGAAACATAAATGTAGGGTGACCAAGAGATTTTAAAAATTAGGATAAATCAAATTAAAAGTGGACAAAATAAAAACGTACTTAATGTAGGTTTAAAAGCATTGTAAGTTATTGTTAACTATGTATAGACTTAAAAAAAATATTACGATTCACGATTTAGAATTCACCCTGTATATTATTCTTTTTCTTGTTTGTTTTCAATGTATAATGATTAAGGAATGTATCTGTAGTTTGTAATTTGTATAATTTGTATTAACCTCTCTAGTTTGTGAGTATTTTTATTGTAATTAAGTATATATAAATAATAGTGACTTAGTGACAACTAGATTTATGAATACATACATTTCTCACAGCTCCTAGGGCTCTTGGCTTTGGAAGGCCCCGGGCTAGGGCTGCAGATCTTGGCCCGGGGGCTCCGGGGACTGTACTTGGAGCGGGGCGAGGTAATACTGTTGGCATTTGGGTTCACATTTTCGATGTCATGTTTCCGTTTCAGGTTAGGTTTGATCTGAAAGGGACATTAGTGTTAGAGTGCTCAGACTAGACCTGTGCAGGGCAGTGTGACGCGTAGCGGAGATTGATTGATTGGTTAAAACTTTATTCATTCCCACAGCATTCATAAAATACCAAATATAAACAGTAAAGGTAAAAGAAAAAACCGGACAAGTGCGAGTTCAACTCGCGTGGTGAGGGTTCCATATATAATACACAAAAATATTGAGAATTTTCCTGTTACTTTGAATACTCAAACTTCTTATAGATTTTCCTGTAATCTTTAGGCAAGGAACTATTTTCCATATTTTTTTCAGAATTTTAAGCTTAGTAGTTTCGGAGATAAGGTCAATTTTCGTCTTTTTTCCTAAATTACTTGAAACCTGTTTATGCAAAAATTATAAAAAAAAAATATCTGAGATGCTTACAACAACCCCTTTTATTTGATATATGTCACACAATACAGTTTGCGAAACTTTTTTTTTTTCAGTTTACCCCCCAAAAGTGGTCCCCTTTTTCAGAATTCATTAATTTACTTTACGCGTCCTTCTTCGGGTCACCAATTCACATATGTTTACCAAATTTCAACTCAATCGGTCCAGTAGTTTCGGAGCAAATCGGCTGTGACAGACGCACGAGTAATCCTATAAGGGTTCCGTTTTTTTCCTTTTGAGGTACGGAACCCTAAAAAGTAGCTTGAACAGAAAAGTAGCATTTGGTTGGATCCCTCTCGTCATGGAGCAAAACTTACTTTTCCGAATGAAAAGCGTGAAAATAAAATTATAGTCTGCACACAAGATCCGAAAAACACAGTGGGACATGCTATAGGTTGGTGATGCTGATGATACTTACAGGACTGGTGATGACTTCTGGTTCGCATGGCTGTTCATTTTCATCCGAGTCCAGGAAACTGACACCCATCTCTTGTAGCACCTGTGAAATACAAAACGGACTGTACCATTGTATTTCACAACTATGAATTAAAGGAATTCAAAGATACCAACTTGAATTTACGAAGATTCCAGCTTGAGGATGGATAAGGTTAGAATTTAACAAGATATGCTCCAAGAAACAAGTTGGCGAATTCTGGATAAATGGTTGAAATATAAGATTAATCGCAGGTCACATCGGCGTCAAGGATCTCTTGGCCAAGATGGGAGTATCCAACAGTACAGACTGTAGAATATGCGGTAAGCTGAGCAGCAGAAGTAGCTAAGCGGGCCGGGTGTTCAAAATGACCTGCACACGACTTTATTCTTAAGAAATTAAGAGTGTGTGTAGGTTATTTTGAACACCCGGCCCGCTAGCTACTTCTGCTGCAGACTGTACCCCACTCTTTCCTATGGTGTAGATAATACAATATGCTGATGATGCACCCTGACCGATTTCAGCCACAGCGACAGTGTATTCTGGCTTTAGTATTAACAATTATTACTTACGATTATTAACTAGTATGCAATGTGAGTGGCATGCCTCCCTGTGGATTGTTTACAATGGTCTTCACCATACAAAATAGGTACTGTGACTGGAGTCTGGACAACAATTTCCTTGACACAGAAATGTATAAATAAAGAAGACATTTATTCACTACACAGAGACAAATGTAGACATAGAATACAATTGACACATATTGTGTGTGTCTTCGCGGCAGTGAATTGGTATAACACTCCTCTCTAAATAGAAGTACATAGTAATAATATGTATTCAACAAAGTATTCTATAAAATGTTCAAAATATATACTAGCAATTCATGCATTATTGAAGACTTCATGATTTATACAGTGTTGGTTAGGGTCATATTCAACTTGTCAAAGATCTTTGTCCAATGTGCGTCTCACATTTTGCTTAAAAAAATGTGAGACGCAATGCAAATTGGACAATGATCTTGGACAAGTGGAATACCATCCTAGCCAACACTTTATAAATCAAAGTCTTCATGAATGATTTCGTACATTATGTGGGCAGTTTTACATGATCACACTAGTGCCTATAAATAGGTATTTCTGGATCATAATCTCTTAGTACGCAAAGAGCGATGGATTATACAGCATTGATATGATATTAGAGCATCAAATGCATTCTCTGGTCATTAGATGTGAAATATATCGTTAAATTCATTGTTATTTTGCATCATTCACCAGTGGATTAGGAGAATAGTGTAAGTTTAGACTAAAGTCTGAAAATCTGGCTAGATCTAAAAAAAGAGGCTAGAAAAAATAGCGGGAGTTGACCGGGAATTGTCAAAATGTAGGAGACTGCCACTCACCTCCTGGTCGGTTTTCCTGTCCGTTAAACTCCAACTCTTGCGCGCTGGGCTTTCAATATGCATACGTTTCCTAAAAAGACACGCAGCATCAGTATATTTCGATTAATAAGCTAAAAGAAACCATGACACGTTTCGCGCCTTTTGACTTTTACCGCACTAAATCAGCTGTCACACTTTACAGGTGGTATTGTGAAGAGTTCATGAGAGGAATACACTGCTTACCGGTCCACTATACACTGCTGACTATCCACTTCGTCCAAGCCACTGGATAAAGGACGTCCATCATCAAAACTGTTAACGCTCATTACGTTATGAAAATGATATTATTTAACTCCGAAATAGCGGTCAACGATCGCACATCACATCACACAACGAAAAATAGACATAGACAAATAGATAGAGTAGAGTGGAACAGTTAATGTTGCCATAATGCAAGCGGTTTGAATAACTTAAATTAATATTAAAGGCAAAATATAAATGGATAATACCTACAGGAAACTATAGTCATTTGCAAAGCGCGTAAATTCATCAGCCCACAGAATTAAATGTTTGAAATAAATTGTTTCCCTGCTACCATGGAATAACCGCCAATTTAGGAGGTCAATGACTTGAGCATAAACAAGATATAATGTAATTACAATACACTTCCCGGCAAACAACTTGAACTCGCGGGACGAAGTGGGGGGGCAGTTTGCACGTACAATTCGCCTTTGCGCAGGCAAGGTCATTTGCTCAAGTTGTTTGCCGGCATTTATACTCATGTGTGTTTTCGTCTAAATTAAGACGTTTTCCATGAATATTATTATTCTGTCTATGACGGTCTTTTTGCTTTTGCAAAATATTTAAGTTATGTTATATCGTAAAAAATGAAAAGTATGTTTTTTTTTTAATATTCTGCACTAGTAACATTTTATCTTGTTTACAATACGTCAACCAATCACAGTGTGTCGTCGTCACCAACAACGACGCTATTGGTCGAATTTCGCGCACCATATTTTTGTTTCGTAGTTTTCGCATCGCACCTCCATCCATCCTGTCAAAACAGAAAACAAAGGCGCACGAAACACGTACGCCTGACTCGTACTTAATACGCAAAAAGTTCGCGAAACATTAATTAAAGTGTCAATCTTCATCGGAAAACGAATTCAGTGTTTACGTTTATCGTTGAAATGGCGACGCGGAAGCTGAATACCATCGAAGATTTGAGCGGTAAGTGCACCCGTAAATAAACAATGATGCTTCGGGCTGTGACGAAATTCATTCTATTTGTACTTAGATTTCCGACATCTACTCGGTTTGTTAACTCATTATACGCTTAATCATTCGCGATTTGGCCCTTGTTTGATCAATTACGCAGTTAATTTGTTGCTATTTTGCAACAGCTGTCTTTGTTTACTTGAGCAGAAAGCCCTCAAATATGGCGTCATTATACATTGAACTTTTCAAATGGCAGAAGGGTCAACACAACGGATTTGCGTCATACAATAATTATTAAAGATTGCGTATGTGATTGAATTGACTCTGAAGATTAACCGTCTATGCAATGAATACGCGGATACCATTCTAATGAGGTGGAAGCGTGGACTTCCTAATTTGGCAGTGTTCGATCAAGTAGTAAATGCCTCTTTTCGTATTCTGAGTTCCTGGTGCCTGTACCTATTGATCGGTAGACATTTTGTTTACAATCTGTGTTTGTAAACAAAGATTCCACTTACCTTTATCCTGAGAAACATGCCTGCCATATAAACAAATCTAAATTTACTGGAATTCAATCCATACTAATATTATAAACGCGAAAGTGTGGCTGCCTGTCTGTTACCTCTTTACGCTTAAACGGCAGAACAGATTGAGATGAAATTTGGTATGGAGATAGTTTGAATCCTGGGAAGGACATAGAATAGATTTTATCCTGGAAATCTTCCCCTGAGGAGGCGAAATGGGGGGTGAAAGTTTGTATGGATCAACAATATAAAAATAGTTTCATGCGGACAGAAGCTTGTGATGTTATTATTTTCAGAATAGGGTAGAGCAACATTTAATATGCCGTTATTTGAAAAATTCCTCATTGGTTAGTCTATAATTGTATTGTGACAAAGGTATATGTGTAATATTATAATCCATAGTAATATAATAAATGGGAAAGAAGGTAAATAAATAAAGTAGGTAACTATCTCTGTACTTGTGCACACAATGGGCGCTCCAGGCTTCCCTGTCCAATTCTAAGTGTGTTGTGCACTGTAAGATTGGACTACTACAGTAATGGAAAGAATGTCATATTACAACAGTCCTCTCATCTTTCCACTGATCATGCACAAATAAGTCGACATAAAGATATTGCAAAGTAAACACTCACCGGGGTCTCGCAGGGTCTCCTAGGAGCTCGGGGCTTCTAACTTGTTTTTCAATGCCTTTTCTCACCCACCTTGCATGTGGAGAGTCCCGCACCCGTATTCGCCCGCCATTTCTCTCTAGCACGATTGTTTTATGGCAAATCACTCTGTGCGACAACTTCTACACTCGCCAATGGTAGATCATCAAAATGCCCTTCTCCAACGGAATAAAGCGCTTAAATACTCCAAAGACTACAAGTCTTTAGTCTACCCTCGATGACAAATATATCATCACCTTGCCAGTGCAAATTATCTCTTAAGGCGGCACTACATGATCCGACTATGAGTTAAAGTCATCGCGATATCATCAACTGGCATGATTCGCAACAGGGTTTGATGGAAAACTTGGTATAGAAATAGTTAGTTGGGCCATCTGACCTGTAAAATTGTTACTTTGTTGTTGAAGCTTCATGAAACAGACAGCTAAGCCTTTTGTTTGGTATCTTGACAATTTGTAACAGTAATCCTTAAATTGAAGGGAACTACACATTTTCTCACTTCAAAACACCAATCACCTTATCTCCCTATTGAGACTTGCATTCAATGTAGCCAATTTAGTAGCAATTTGAGTCCATAGACCTGGCTATATTCGGAGCGACAGCATTTATTCAATTGTGTTGGCTATTCCTGTACGATTGCCGGATGTCATGTGATGTGTTGTTAGGCGAAGATATTGTGTGCGGGGTCAGATTAATGTAAAAGTTTATTAAAGCGTTTTTCAAAAAAAGTGTACATGAACTTTTTTTCAGAATTCGTTTTTTTTTGGGTTTTTCTTACTCAGAATCGTAGACACTATCGATCCTCATACAAGAAAAAAAGTGTCCAAAATATTCCATTCCAGATCGTCACATTATTGTACGCAGTATTTTTTTATTTATTATGGTCGTGACGCACTGGAAGAAAAAACTAACATAGTAAAATCTGGGACACTTTTTTTCTTGTATGTGGATCGATAGTATCAACGATTCTGAGTAAGAAAAACCCAAAAAAATCGAAATCAGAAAAAAAGTACATGTACAGTTTTTTTGAAAAACGCTCATTAATGTTTCTTAGAGAGTGTTTGTGGAGTTGTGTGTTTTTGTCTATTTTAACTAGATGTAATGGGGAATGGATGAAAATTTTAGAAATGCCTGATTATTTTTTTGGTGATAGGAATAACCTTCCTTAGCACCAGAAAAAAGTTTCAGATTTTTCAGCTGCGATAATTATTTTTGAAAAATAGAAACAGTTTCCTCATTTATGTTTTGGGTCAAGAACGGTAAATAGACACTTTCCTTGATCTGTCTCATATTACAAAAAACTATCTTAAATATATGTGGTAAACTGACACTGGTAATGACCAATATAGCTGCTGCAAGTGTCAATATCATTGCCAGTGTCAGTTTACCACACATATTTAATATATTTTTTTGTAATATATGAGACCAATCGAGGAAGGTGCCGTAACTGACCCAAAACGTAAGTGAGGAAACTGTTTATATTTTTCATAAAAAATTGACGGAGCTGAAAAATCTGAAACTTTTTTCTGGTGCTAAGGAAGGTTATTCCTATCACCAAAAAAATAATCAGGCATTTCTAAAATTTTCATCCATTCCCAATTGGGTCTTTCTTTACGGTTGTTCCCATGTGTTTTTTCAAAGAATAACTATAGTTTTAATCCACTAAACATACGTTTTATGGCAATCATAAAATCATAAACTCATTTCTTGGTGAGGCGTCTCCTATTATATCAACAATAGTTATACCAAACGTGCACTAGTTAAAGCAATGAAGCGTAGTTGCAGTGTCCAAGAGGCAACCGGATGGCTAAAGAAAATTGTCGCGAGGCAGCCGATTGAAACAGCATTTCAAACAGCGTACACACTTTCTGACAACCGCTGTTTCAATCGGCTGGTTTTTTTCTTCATACACTTCCTATTTTCGCCCCAGTCCAAGTTGGCTCAGTCGGGGTTGCACAGGACGGTTCTACAACGCTTCGGGAGCTCAAACACCGCGAGCCATCCGGTTAAATTGCCTCTTGGACACTGCAACCAACTGCAACTACGCGTCATTGCTCTGAATACAACGCCTTGGCTTAACCTTTTGGCAGCGAGGGTGCAAAACAAAACGGTGCCCAACTGAGACCAGAACAAAAACAATAGCCAGACAAAATGTGAATAAAATGAAACTTCTGATAAATATTGTCATGTCAAAATTAATGTACGTGTCATGAACTATTCAAAAAATGGATCAAGTTACTCATAAAGCAGGCTGTTGCCGTCCGTGGCTTCAGTGGCACGAGTTTTCGTCCGCGTCCACAGCCGTCTTTTGCTTTCAAAAGGTTAAATACAGAGTGCACGGAGCCTGGTTAAACTTAAATAGGCCAGGTTAATTAATTGCATTCATGTCGTCAGAACAATAATGAGATTACGATGTCCTTCGTCATTAAATCCCAATTAATATGTCATTGGCTTAAGTACTTATAAATCATTAAATTGGTTTTTTAATGGCTTGATAAGGCGAATACGCGTTATTTTCTCAAAACCGGCTACACCGATTTCGTTGAAACGTAGCTAAGAACCATATCGATAATCTCGTAATTGCTTGCGCCACGTCCACTGAGCAACTCACTGAGTTGCTCAGTGGACGTGGCGCAAGCAACATCTCCTGCCTGCATCTCCTGATGATGCCTCGTAGAGAGGCGAAACACGTGTCGAGGTTTTTTCATTATTGGTGGTGGTTTGCTGTAATTATTTGCATGTTTATACGCAATTAGTTACATTTGATCTCCGCTGATCGACCTGCACGTTTTTTAGCGGAATAGCAAAGGAATATTGTTCTCGTAATATATCATGAATTTCCGCAAAGTAACGCCTGATTCAATAAATTAAAATCTCGTAATAATAAGTAGATTGTGTCTCGAGTGAGCAAAATGATATATTTACGGTGCGGGCGGTATATTGAATCCTAGCGTAACGAGGGATTCTATTGTACAAACTTGAGCGTAACTAGGGATTCAAGTTGTTTACGCCCAAGGCGGAAATATTTTTTCGACCGCTACTGGTTTTCACATGTTGAAATGAAAATGAAAAATATTTATTTCACTAATAAA
This sequence comes from Epinotia nisella, assembly GCA_932294315.1. NCBI lineage: Eukaryota > Metazoa > Arthropoda > Insecta > Lepidoptera > Tortricidae > Epinotia > Epinotia nisella. Next base: position 7,178,085 of record OW028698.1, on the reverse strand, counting down.
GAGTTCTACGAGGAAAATGGAAATCCCCACTCCAATCCTCTTTTCTGAATAGTAGGCTCAAGGAAGAAAAAATACTTTGATCCCTCATTTGCGGAACAATGACTCTTTTCTGATTAGCGGGTGTGAAAAATATTTATTATCGCCCTTGACTTCGGTTCGGACATCAAATATCTGCGTTATTTTACTGCGTAGCTGTGCGTAAAAAAGAAAAGGACTTCCTACTGCAAAGTATTATCGTTCAGTGTTTAATCCTAGGCAGCGTAACAACCTCGCTGATACGTTATCAGTGAACGATAAACTATCGGTTGGTTACGCTTAGCACTACAGTTTAACTATCGGGTTATTTAATATCGTAGTGCAAAGAATTGAGTGGATCAAGTTATATTTGTATTTTTTAGACGACCTAAACAAAACGCCTTCTTTAGCAAAAACAGATTTGAAGTAGGTAATTTACGAAAAAAACACAAAAATTGACCAATCGCACTCCTTATCTCCGAAACTACTAGGCTTCAAATTCTGAAAAAAATATGGAAAATAGTTCCATGCCTAAAGATTACAGGAAAACCATGACTATTCAACGTACCGGGAAAATTCTCAATATTTTACGTAACCCTCACCACGCGAGTTGAACTCGCACTTGTCCGGTTTTATATAAATAAATCGAATTGAAACATTATTCGTAAAGGACCTAAGTCAATATGTAATCGATATTGTTAGGTTGTTTTCGAATTAACACATTCATTTGTGCAAGTTAATGGTCCGTTCATCCGAAACGACTCGCTCTGTTTTACTTGATTTATCTATATTGATTTGATTGTTAGGAAATCATTTATCTAATCTATGTTTCATTGTTCTCTGTTTAGACTTATGTATACCAATATTATAAGTATGAAGAGGTAAAGTTTGTGAGTAGCTTTGTTTATAGAGAGGAAAAAAATGTTTGTATGGGAGCAACTACAATTAAAAAACATAAATACCCAAAAAATTGTGACAAAGATTGACCTCGCTGGCGGCATCCCATACGCTTCATACTGATTGACTCAAAAGTATGACGTCACACTTTGGTATTTGAACTAATCATTGTAGGGAAAATTAAGTAAATTGCTGTTTCGGTCGCGAAATACTGCGTTTAGGTCCAAAGTTGTCATACAATTTTGTTTCTATGAAAGCGTAAGGATTCTATTAGTAGCTTTAAATTTACACTTGGACAATAAAAAAAATCATCAAGGTTCATATCTTTTTATGATATTAATTATATTTTTTAATCTATACTTTATTACAATAATTTGATGATTTACTATCCATTTAGCAACACTAAATGATCAATTTTAACATGAGTCATCATGCCTATTCTGACATTTTTTTAAGATTTTGGTATAAAAAAATAAAAGGGGAAAAAAACTAGTTTATCGGTTAGTACAATTTTATCGGTTAAGTTTAATCGATTATTTATCTTTCTTTGAAAAAAATCAGTGTGTATTTGTATAATTTTGATTTAACAGACCTGGGTTTATCTAAATTAGAAAAAAATACGGTTAGGCAACTGACAGCCATGTTGAACAAACTTCTTTCGCTAATTGGCTTAGATGGACTTACCTGCATTTGAAAAAAAACTGTAAAAAAAAAATATGATTTTAACTGTATTTTTCTCAAAAACCACACGGAATTATATCAAATGAAGGTATATCCAATTAAAATTCTATTTTTTGTAAAGAATGGATGGTTTTAATTTTGTTGCTGAATTTTCTGAACAGGATCGCTTTTTTCAACGCTTATTATAAAAAAATATTGTCGTTCAAATCACCGAATTAACGTTATTATCACGTTTTACCTATTGCTTACTTTCTAGCCTCTTCAACAATGTACTATAACCCTCTCATATTTGCAGTGCATTTGCAGGGCGTCACATGTATACCTTTATTGTTTCCAACATCGTAACCTGTAATGTGACACGCAATAAACATTTATATTCTAAGAGGTTACCTGTTATAAAAATGATCATTATCATTCGAGTAGAGTAGTTTTTGAGATAGCGCAGAACACACGAACGGGTCAAATCAAACACAGAAAATCCTCTGTTATATGCTAAAAACATGTTTAAAAAGTCTAATTATTCTCTGCATGCTCTCAATACCGGCGTTGTTTCAAGTTTTGAATGTACTATAGAGTTACACTGACAAAAGTCTATTATATTCATACCATTTTATGGCATAAAATTCTAGCAATTAAGACTATATTCGCGTGTAAAATAAAAGGACTTTGGTCGATATGGAGCGCGTATGTTCTTGAAAGCGTATCAATATGTGTGTACTAGTATCTACATTTTAAATTAGCTTACTTATTAGCATGTGCTGCTGATAGCTAACTCGTATGGAGATTCGGAACAGTTACTTGTTGTATGGAAATTAACGGTCATAATCATTATCGTTATTGAGCATTTCTAGAACATTTTGTAGCAATTTTTTAATGAGCCTATTGAGTGTCCCACTGCTGGGCAAAGGCCTCTCCTCGTGATCTCCATGCGTCCAATGGATGAACATTTTAGAAATGCCTGATTATTTTTTTGGTGATAGGAATAAACTTCCTTAGCACCAGAAAAAAGTTTCAGATTTTTCAGCTGCGACAATTATTTTTGAAAAATATAAACAGATTCCTCATTTACGTTTTGGGTCAAGAACGGTAAATAGACACTTTCCTTGAACTGTCTCATATTACAAAAAAACTATCTTAAATATCTGTGGTAAACTGACACTGGTAATGACCAATATAGCTGCTGCTAGTGTCAATATCATTGCCAGTGTCAGTTTACCACACATTTTTTTTTTATATGATACCGATCGAGGGAGGTGCCGTAACTGACCCAAAACGTAAGTGAGGAAACTGTTTATATTTTTCAAAAAAAAATGACGCAGCTGAAAAATCTGAAACTTTTTTCTGGTGCTAAGGAAGGTTATTCCTATCACCAAAAAAATAATCAGACATTTCTAAAAATTTCATCCATTCCCAAATGCTGAGGAATACAACCAGGTCGTCCCGCCATCTCCGTCTAGGTCGGCCCCCTCTGCGGCGCCCGTCATGTGGCACCACTTCTAAGCTATATTAGCCCACTTGTTTGGCTGGATGCATGCGACAGACATGGCCGGCCCAGTCCCACTTGAGCCTGGCAGTTTTTGCGCCCACGTCAGCATGTTTTCGAGTCACTTTTTCGTTTTTTTTTACTGACAGGCTCGCGATTTCTACAGCTCACAGAGCCACGAGTATAGTAGGCCTACCCTACCCAGGGCTCCTTACCTTAAGCATCCAAGACAATGCTAAGGAGTCTCTAAATCTATGCATCGGCACAGAATAAGTAATAGTACTACGTACAGAATGTTCTCTGTTAACTAATTCCCTGTTTAGGTACGCCAAACGTGCCTAAATGTGGCCATTTCTTTCTATCGCATGCAACGCGCTCTGTCGGAAGCGGAGCCTTAGAGCTAGGGTTACCGCAAGCTCGGCCTATTAAATTATAGGTACTTAGATACGTTAGTATAATAGTGTATTTTACTAACGATATTACGATTATTCTTTATTTACATGATCACCCAACTACACAAAAGCTGTGTAATTTGTCTTCTCCGACCGCCCCGACGACGGTAGCGAGAAAAACAAATGTTCCTTATATGTGTCGTTATTTTTACAACCCGCAGCGATACAGTATCTTTTAGTTTTTTTTCTTTAGGCATATTTATTTTACGAGGCGAATGACGATGCTATATACGCAAAGCGCGAACGCGTGCGTTTCGTAAAACAGCGCGAGGCAACCACTGATAGACCGCCTAAAGGCGGCCGGCCAGCATGTTTTTGTGCGGCGCGACGCGACGAAATCAAAGAGTGAACCGCCCCGCATCGGCAGATCGGCCCCTTAAAAGTGCAAGCTATAAATAAGTGTTTTCACTTTTGACGCTACACGGGCATGCTTCTGGCGCCCACTCAACTATTCTGTTTAGGTTTCACCATCGATTGAAATATCGCAATATTTGATTACCAACTCGTCCACGAGAACAGATATAACGGTGATTCTACGAGCGTTCCAACCGCCGTCAGTTCACTCCTAGCAAAGCTCTTGCAGATTCGGATCTCCTTTTCCAGTATAGTACATTGTTGAAGAGGCTAGAAAGTAAGCAATAGATGGACGAGTTAGTTCTACTCGAAAGTACGAGTCCAGCTATTGCCCTTTCGGCCGAGGCTTAACATAGTGCTTTTCACGCCTACTGCGAGGAAATTGCAAATAATTATAATTTAAAATCAAAATTAAGTATCTAATTGAAGATCATAATAGTAAACAGGCTCGCTTGCCTCGCGCCCGGCGCGGAGGAGGAGGAACGGGCGCACGCACGCCGGCCGACCGCGCGCGGGGCCCTGTGATTGGTCGATCGCTGTTCAAACTGTCCAACAATAACATTGTTGGACAGTTTGAAGTCATAGATGGCCTGTTCGTGCGACGTCCAACTAAACCCAGCTTTGAAGCCTGAATTCTGACCATCTTTTGCCACATTTCCGAGCAGTGGCGTGAAAAAGTATGTAGTACCTAGTCCTTGGACTTGTTAAAAATATCAACTGTACAATTGAACATCATGCCATGCCAGTAATCCTACTATATTATAATTAATATTATAAATGCGAAAGTTTGGATGTTTGTTAGGTCAATCACGCTTAAACGGCTCAACCGATTTGTATGAAATTTTGCACGAATATAGTTTATAGGCTGGATTAAAATATAGGATTGTTTTTATCCCGAGTCCATCTGATGAGCTGCATCATCCGTTTTGTGGAAATGATGGAGTGAGCTTGGGAGGTAGGAATAAAGGATGGAGTAGGAAGGAAGCGACCAGGGGGCTGACGGCAGTTGGTACGCTCGTTCTCTCATTTATTTATTTATTAATTTTGAGCCAGCATCCTGGGATGGGCATCAGACCCTTCCTCCCTCCTTATTCATACTTCCTACTATCCTACTAATATTATAAACGTGAAAGTTTGGATGGATGGATGTACGTTGCACTTAATCTCAAAAACTACTGGACGAATTTGTATGAAACTTTCCAGTTATGTACCTTATATATCAGAATAGGACATAGGCTATAATTTATGTCAAATTTCATCCCTTTTAGGGACGGAAAAGGGGATGAAACTTCGTATGGAGCTTTGTATTGCTCGTATATTATAAATTCGAAAGTAACTCTGTCTGTTTGTTACCTCTTCACGCTTAAACCGCTGAACCGATTTAGATGAAATTTGGTATAGAGACAGTTTGAGTTCCGGGGAAGGACATATGATAGTTTTTATCCCGGAAATCATCCCCTACGGAGGTGAAATTTGTATAGAGCTACGTAGCTACGATATAAACGAGTTTTACGCGAACAGAGTCGCGGGCAGATAAGCCAGTATGTCAATAAATAAGGTACGCTTGAATTCATATTAGACAAACACGATTTATCTACCGTAGGTCTGCCCGCCTTGAAGGTCAAACGGCGACTGCATCGTAAACAAAGATGGCCGAACGTTGAACTTGCTACAACAACTTTATATTTGCGATTAAACTCGGCGCTAGTACTCCTCATCGCTTAGAAACTGATACGCGAATGTGTTAGTTCGTGATTTTGCCACCTATAAATTTGTCTTAGATAAGCGCGGGAAATATTGTTCGATTTTCGAATCCAATTTCAAATAGTGTTTTGTTTTGATACTTTTGATGCTTGTTTAGTTTTAGATTCGCAGATGATGAAAAACTGGCAGGTTTCACTAAGCATAAATCTGTTTTAATTTGGTAGTTGGTAACTAAAACCTAATAATGCCGATATCTGGCTGATCACCTCCTTTGTAATTTAATAAATACATACTAATATTATGAATGCGAAAGTAACTGCTAATATGTCTGTCTGTTACCCTTTCAAGCTTAAACCGCTGAACCGATTTAGATGAAAGTTGGAATGGAGGCCCAGGCATATACTATCTTCGTGTGAAATTTAATCCAAATTTAATGACGACCGCTTTAGCCTAGTTGGTAGTGACCCTGCCTACGAAGCAAGAGGTCCTGGGTTCGAATCCCGGTACGGGCATTTATTTGTGTGATGAGCACGAACATTTGTTCCCGAGTCATGGATGTTTTCTATGTATTTAAGTATGTATTTATCTATATAAGTATGTTTATCGTCGTCTAGTACCCATAGTACAAGCTTTGCTTAGTTTGGGACTAGGTCGATTTGTGTAAGATTGTCCGCAAATATTTATTTTATTTATTTATTTATTTAAATCGGTTGAGTCATCCATCCAAACATATAAACATCCAAACTTTCGCAATTTATAATATTAGTAAGATAGTTACGAATATCTAGTGCTTATGAAGATATGAGTTGAAAGTTCTCGTGCCTGAATAAGATTATAATAAAAATGTTTATACTGAATTTATATCAGCAAACATAAAACTTTAACTTCGTGTAATAAAGTATGGATTTAGTACCGAACCAGCCTCTACCTCTATTCCTTTACGAGATCTTTTTACTTTATATAGTTGGGCAAGGTCAGTGACACGCAAATGAAGTACATTTATCTGACTTAATATTATATTAGTATGATATTTGTTGCTCGCACTCGCTTCGATACGTACCAAGCCCAAATTCTTAGTGAGTGCGCGCAGTGTCATATCAATTTACCAATGCTATATATATCAATTCGTCGAGGCAGATAGACTCTAGTCGCCCAACGCCAAAGTGTGTAAAAGGTCTGCTAGACGGTCGCCAACACGCCCCTCCGACCGAGCGACCTTGGTCGGCCCCGACCGTTGTAGTATGAAATTTTGTTGGAAACAACTGTCTACACGGTCGGTGCGGACCAAGGTCGCTCGGTCGGAGGGGCGTGTTGGCGACCGTCTAGCACGGGCTTAACTCGACTTTCGAGTTATACCGTGTTATTTAAGATACCTTTCAAAAGTAACAATATGTTTGACGACCGGTTAGCCTAGTGGGTAGTGATGCTGCCTACGAAGCTGAAGGTCCTGGGTTGGAATCCCGGTAGGGGCATTTATTTGTGTGATGAACATGAATATTTGTTTCTAAGTCTTGGATGTTTTCTATGTAATTTAAGCATCAATGTGCCTGCTCTTCTTGAGCCGCCTGGCATTGTCAGAGATGATGGCAAAAGACCTGATGGTGTGTCTCTGGTTCCGTGGAGGTTGGGACGGATGCTTGTGTGGGACGCTACATGTGTAGACACACTGGCACCGTCTCACCTCCAACGGACTACTTCTAAAGCGGGTGCAGCGGCGGAAAACGCCGAAAATCTGAAATGTAATAAATATAGAGGCCTCGGCAGAGAGTACGACTTTGTACCCTTTGGCGTCGAGACCCTCGGTCCGTGGGGTCCCAGTGCGCATAAGTTATTTGCAGAAATCGCGAAACGTCTGGTCGATGTAACTGCTGACCGAAGAGCTGGCGGCTTTCTCGCGCAACGCATCAGCATTGCAATTCAGCGAGGAAATGCCGCCAACATACTCGGTACAATGTCTCGAGGGCGATTTAACTTAGTTTTAATTTATTTAGTTAATGTTAATCATAATCTTGTATAGTGGACCCATTTAAGTATTTATATATATAAATACTAGCTTTTGCCCGCGCGGCTTCGCCCGCATACCTACTAAGAGTAATGTTAACCGTCTACAAAAAAGGTGCATCTCAGTTTCAGTCTTTTATATATTTAGATCGACTCTACATAGACTCTGCATATCGAACATAGACTCTACATATCGAATCTACATATCGACTCTACATATCGACTCTACATATGGACTATAAATATCGAATCTACATATCAACTCTACATATCGACTCTACATATTTAGATAGATGTCCACTGTGTACCTACTTAGATAGGTGTCGACTCTACATATCGACTCTACATATCGACTCTACATATCTGGACCCCCATATAAATTTCACCCCCTCTTTTAAGGGGTTGGGTGCAGGTTTCCAAAAAAAAATGATGCACGATTTTTTTGTTAGTCACAAATAGTCCGCATACCAATTTTTAGGTTTCTACCTTGAAAATTGCGGAATGCTCCATACAAACTTCCACCCCCCATTTTGGGGAAGTGGGGGGGTTAGAAAGAGACAAAAAGTAGTCTGTCTCTCTTCATCCCTTCAACTATCTCCACTTAAAAAATCACGTCAATTCGACGCCCCGTTTTGCCGTGACAGACGGACAAACAAACAAACAAACACATACACTTTCCCATTTATAATATTAGTATGGATATCTTCGCCTAGTACCCATAACACAAGCATTATTGAGCTTACTATGGGGGCTAGTTCGGTTTGTGTAAGATTGTCCCCTGATATTTATATTTTTTTTATTAAAAAGGCTATTGAAAAGAACGCATGGAGAGCCGCGGGATAATAAAGTCAGTGGTTTTGAAGATTACCCCCTGCATACAAACTTGTAGAGCTACAAAGTTCAATTTTCCTTTTTATAATATTAGTATAAGGGTCGTTCTTCTTTTTTACCGACAATGAACCGAGGTTTTTCTGTTTTTTTTTGGTTTTTGAACGATCGAAAATTGTGGTTTTGAAGTGCGATTTAAAAAAAATGCATAGTATTCTTCATTAGAACTAATTAAAGTTTCCTTTCTGGCCAATATAAATATTTATTTACGGTTGGTTTCTAAAAAAAAACATGTGACAAAGTGGACTCTTTCAGTGGGGACAACATTTTGGTTTACCACTCTGTCACGACATTCTACGAAAAAAAAAAAACATTTAAAAAAATGCTAGTTAGAGAAAGTGAAATATTAGATATCACTAATTAATAAAATAATATGGACGTTCATTCGAACATTATAAAACCGTAAACATCATTACTCAAATGAGATGCCGTAATAAGACGAAGGACAGGCTATTTTCGGTCGAAAAGAAGAACGACCCATAATAGTATTTTATACAATCGATACACAATGAGGGCTCTTAAAGTCGAGTACCGAGCCACGAGGCTTGCCGAGTGGCCTAAGTAAGGTACGAGAATTTAAGAGCTAATTTTGTAACTATTTGTATACAATACTTTTTCTACGAGTCAACAGAAATAATTGGTATCTAATGAAAATCTAAGCCCTGAAACGAAGTGCAAGTCAGAGGACGGTGCGCCGGCTCAACGCGACGTCGTTGTTTTGATGTCTTTTCTACTGGAGCCAACGCGACGTCCTATTGGTCAAATTCATTATAATTCAGTAAAGTCGCCACGTGATTGGTCGAATTTAATTTAGTGGGTTAAACAGTTGTGAAATATATTTTTCAGTCGATTTGGGAGCTCCATAGAAAAAAAGTATGTGATGTGATTATAAATTGAATTTAGACTTCGTACACTAACTAACCACGAAGTCTTAATTCAAACAACGAAGTCTTAAGTCGACGAGTATAAAAAATTAATGATCTGTGATTTGTAAACATTAGCGAGTATATTAAACGCGGCCTTCTCAAATTTATAGGATCCTAGTTCCAAAACACTATTTCTGTTTGATTAAGTTTGTTCGTTTAGCCTGATATTCCGACTTAAGCTAAGGTACTTACCATACAAGGCTAAAACTAGTGCCTATGTCAAATGTCAGGTCAGGTCCCAAAGCGGATCCTTTAAGGGCACAACCGGGAACACGCTAGGAGAATGATGATGATGAGTATGATGACTATTGATGACTAACCATAGAAGTCTTTTATGTTTATCAAACCTTATTTATAGCTCGGGTACAGAAAATTCATACGTTTAAATTGTTTTTCAGACTGTTTTGACTTATGGCATTCTGCTAGCAATATACCGATTATATTTATGTATAAATGATATATTATAGTATTTTCCACATCAGACATACTCGGTACCAGGGAGCTATAACCGGGCTATCGATCCGCCAGGACATTTCTTTGTTCAAGGTCGAAAACCTAGACGTCTCGTGCTCGTCTGCGAGTTCAACAAACCTGCGCGTTTTGTAAATCCTGAGTCTCCTGCGTGAGATGTTTGCCTAGTACCTCAGACAGAATAGTGCTTGTAAAATTAGCACTAGAATCGTGGCAGTCTAGACTTCCTGAAGTTAAAAAAGTTAGGTCTATTTTTTGTAGGTTAACACATAATATATATCTAATTATCTTCACAGACTTGGGTAGGTATTGTTATCTATATAACAAATAGGCTACCTAAGTCGTCTAGGACATCAAATAACAACAAAAAACCAACCGCTATTATGAAGTTGTAAAAATATCGTAATATGACGTCATCATACTCATTGATACACACGCTTTTAGGTGTTTAAGTGTTACCCTAATGGAAATTGTTTGAAGCTGAAATAACCTAACAATGAATTATTTGATTTACTCCTACTTGTACATTACTATTAGTAGGTATGAATGGATATTCGCAAATATAATTAGTCATCGTAGATGCGTCGTAGACCTAAGATTGATAATAAGTCACAGTGCACAAACAAGTTGGCGACAACATGTTATGAATTACGGGTGACGTGTTGTTGTGAAACTTAGACGCAAAATGATCTTATTCGCAGATTGTGGCAATAACATTGACATTTAGGTTTTCCCGGACCCGAATTGGTATTTGCACGTCCTTGATACTGCGTCTGCGTCTAAAGAGGTAAGTAGATATGCTGTCTATACTATACGAAATTCCGTGTAAAAATGGTCAACAGCATCTGACAGCTAACGTATCCATTGACGACTTGAAAGTTTCAACAGTGCTACCTAACTGCGCCGTGGGAACTCAGAATTATACCTAAACTTTGCGCGCCGCAATCGGTACATCCGCCAGTGGATTGACGCACGCGCTCACGGCCGGACGCTGCTTACGCGCACAAGAAAAGTTATTCACCAATTCTTTAAAAATGAGTTCGTAATGTTTTTTACGGAACACCTACTTAATACCTATTTCAAATACTTACGTAATACATGTTTAAGGCCTGCTTGAGTTTCGGTAATTTTGTACACCTACCCCGAGCCTCCGACAAGTTTAGGTACTCCGTCACTCCGTTGTTTGTATTGATTTCATGTTTATATTTATCCCTGTCTAGCGGCAATTAGTATAATAGTTTACTTAGTAAGATTTGCGGGGTGCACGCATTGCACGGCCTAAGAAAGGGCGTAAACATCGTCGTTGCTATGGGGACTTATAACCTTTTGAAAGTGCTTGGAATGCACTCGCGAGGATGAAACACGTACCTAATCAGAATATTTTAAAACAACTTATGCCTAGTATCTAATTCCAAGTTTCCAATGCTACTTTTAAACTATTATACAATATGTCGTTATTTATATACTTACGTTATAAATAACGAGGATAGGAAGGTACCTGCCTACCTACCAAACTTTATTTCGTACTGTGGTCGGCATACACCTACTTACTTAAAAAATGAAGTTACCTACACAACAAGTTTCGTTTTGTTATACCTATGTGTATGTGGTAGCTGGTAAATTAATAGGGACCTACATTCAGACTGTCGTAACCATAGACAGGGTGAGATCGAGATACTTGACATTACATTTTATTTAACATGCTGCGTTGATATGCCTGTATGTAGGTATGTAGCTATGGAGTTCAGATACTGGCAGAATCTCCGGAAATACTTACAAGTCTTTTGAAAAATGAAAATTGAAAAACGATAACAATTAAATTAATCTAATCAGTGAAGTGTGGTTCTGCACGAATATTAAAACGTCCTACACAATGTTTTTTTTTTAAATACTACGACGGTGGCAAACATGCATACGGTCTACCTGATGGTATAAGCAGACACCGTAGCCTTTGGACGATTGCGATTCCAAAAGAATCACAAGTGCGTTGCCGACCCTTTATTGATTTGAGAATTGGTTGTGACAGCTGAACGGAGATTTTCGTGCAAAATCGTGCAACATTACATCAAGGTTGAAGCAATTGTAGTTGGTTACACATCATTATAAAAAATATTTCAAAGAATAAACCGTTTTTATTTCACTCAACTATTAATTATAACTTCATTTCTAAGCGGTGTCAACCCTAGCGTCTATTGGCGGGCAACGACCGGCGCGTTCAAGGTCGCTCCATTGTTAAATTTAGTAGGCATGGAAAGCGGTAGGTATGCGCTTTTTTATTCAGAGTCGAGTATCTGTTCGTTAGAACTATTATATAATCTGTGGTTTCAAGTGGATACAATAAAATGGCACACTAAAATTGAGTAAACTTACCTCAGTTTCAACTTGAAACTGAGGTCAGTTTACTCAATTTTAGTGTGCCATTTTCAGAGCGCGTATAACCTATATAAGGTACCTCTTTTTATATTACATTATATTGGTTTTCGTCATCAATTTCAAGTGAGATTTTTCAAAGGCTAATATAATGCAACCTGCAACTGCCTAAACTAGGAAACAAATGAATACATTTTCGGATATAGGAGTATTATGTATCTTGACTGTGCCTCGGGAGTAGTCGGGAGGCTTCCAAGCAATTTTAACAGCATGTTATCTTATCTAGTTGAGGGCCCTTTCGGATACACTTCGACCCAGTGGGATCTTTTGTGCATTTGCCCTCCCTTTTATAGCTACTCCCAAGCTGGCTCCATCATTTCCACTAAGCGGATCATGCACCTTGAATTCCTTTGGTTGCGGGTAGCCGTTACCAAAGTGATTCATTCTTTGTCTGGCAAGGGCATGACATTCACACAGTAAGTGTTCCATAGTCTCATCCTCCTCGCCACACATTCTACAGTCTTGTTCGATAGTCCCATCTTGGCCAAGAGATCCTTAGATAACTGCGCAATTTTTTGAGATATTTGAATAGAATTTTCGTCAGTAGGCATTTTTTTGCTTTTTCTTTTGGAGTAATAATAAAAGAGTCAACACCCCCTATATATCCTGCGTTTCTGCAACACCGCACATAGGGGCAAAATGCCGATTTAGGCGGCCAAAATTATTTTATCGCATTTATGTACTCAAACTCGTGATTTGTTTGTAATTATAATTCCAAGAGGGCAGTAGCACAGTGGATCGAAATGACAAAAAAATGGACATCCACTTTTTTTTTTAAAACCTATTTAAAAAATACTTTTCGGTTGAAAATGTTGTAAGGAATAAAAAATGTTATATATATATTTTCAAAATAAGGCTTATTTAAAGCAGAAAAAAATAATATCTGTTTTTTTTGTATGAAACTCAAGAATAAATATCTTATTATAAGAAAACCGTTACCGATCCCGCTTTCTAACCTTTAGAATATTATTCTCCTACTTAAAACAGTTGAAAATAGTAAACAGCTTATCTTGGTAGGTGCCCGCTTTTTTCTATAGTCCAGTCAAAAGTCAGTAAAAACAACACTGTTCTTAGTTGTGTTTTATTTTTTTAATTTTCAATAGTTTAACGGTATATTAATGATCGTTTAGTGTAAATACGACATATTTTCGTCATTTTTATAACTGACAAAGAAAATAAAATTATAGTTACGTTACGAGACAATTATGATTTTTTTAAATATAAGCAAATATGAAAGTAAGTCACCTATGAATGTCGTATTAAACTTGTGAGATTGTGTATTCATAGATTATAAAAATCTTGTCTATATTTCCTAAAGTGCTTATTGCGCGCTTCGGCTGCTTCTTCCGGTAATAACCCAATAGGCAAGAGAGCTTTTTCCATTACAGTTGCCCCATGTTGTAGGATTTTGTGCATTGTTAGGCGTCATCGGATGCCAGGAATATAGTCCTACATAAATTTTGGCGGTCTCATTATTAACACTTCTGTATCCACAGAAGTACGGAGTTCTACTGTTTTTCTTCGCTTGCTCCTTTCACTGGATTCATCTAATATCTTTGCTGGTCGGCCTGATGATCCTCGTTTTATCCTTGGTATTTCGAAGGTTCCTTGTAACCATGCATCGTGTTTTTTTAAGATAATATCGCTCTTCCTATTTGACTCTACCCACTTCTTCTTAAAGTCTGACTTTAAAAAAGACAATTTATGCTTTATATCCTTGTTGTGTTCCTCACAATAGTTTTCTTGCGATAAAATATACGTCTCAAGATATTTTAGTTTCAATTCAAAATTTGCAAGATTTTGTGTCTGCATTTTCTCAAATAGGAACCTACGGGTCACTAATCTTGCCTCTGCAACTCCTTCCGATCCTAAAAGAAATCAAAACTATTTTAAACACAAAAGTAAAAAAAAAACAAAAACACGTGGTTTTGCATCGTTGTATTTAATGGCCTCTAAAACGCATTTTCGCAAAAAATCGCAGCCAAAGTTTATGTAATTATCTAGTACAGTTACTCTATTTTATGAAATTACTCGTATTATGGCCCGGACGTGCCATGATGTATAAGAAAAACCTTTTTATAAATCAAAAACGTGGTTTTTTACAACAATTTTAGAAGACTTATTTCTACCTTGGGAAATAATAATAGATATTCAAAATATTCACATAAATTTAATGTTTTATAATACTCTCTTACCTGTAGAACTAGGATCCATCACAACTTTCTTCAAAATAGATACTAAAAAAACACCACGATTTACTAATGTAACGTGTTTTTCCGAATGCCGATAAGATGTGCGTGCACTGGGAGCGACGATCAACTTTCGACTGGCATGGCAGTTCAGGCACTGCTGTAAGGGTTAGGGAGGGGGTAGTTTATCATTCTATGGTTATTCAACCTTATCGGGAAGTGATTATTTCTTATCTAGGCTACATTTTTAGAAATCGATTTATGGCCGCCTAAATCGGCATTCTGCCCCTATGTGCACCGGAGCAACGAACTTTTTTAGCATTTGACTTGACATTTCTATATATAAATTGTTTATCACATTGTTCTTACAAATTAATTGTTAAACCTATCATTGGTTGACTTATTAAAACTGGTCCATTTGGAATTCTAAACAAACAATGACATGTGGGCTATTGTAGCCATTGTAGGCGTGTCAAGGGCGACTTGTCTTGTGTGTGCCGATCGACCCGGTTAGCACTCCATTCATGTTTCGACTTTGAATATCAACGGTGCATTGAGCTTCATTTTTAGGGTTCCGTAGCCAAACTGGCAAAAACGGAACCCTTATAGTTTCGTCATGTCCGTCTGTCCGTCTGTCCGTCTGTCCGTATGTCACAGGCATTTTACTCGAAAACTATAAGGTGTATTTGAATAAAATTTTGAGGATAGGTGTATTTTGTTAGCCGCTACATAGTTTTGTAATTAAAATGACAAAAAAAAAATTTTTAGGGGTGCACTCCATACATAAAACTAAAAGTCAAAATTTTTTTTTTCATTGTGACCCCCCGTGTGGCACATCAATCGATAGGCCTTTCAAAATAAATATAAGGTTTCTTAGCATTTTTTTTTGATTAAGTGAATAGGGTCGGAGATAATCGCCCCGAAAGTCACTAAAATTCTGTTCCCCCCCTCTAATTTTTGAACGGTGTATTTAAAAAATATGGAAAAATTCATGGACATAGGGCTTATTAATTTCATTCACCGAAAATTGTTTTGAACAAGATCGGTTCAGAGGTTTTCGAGATATTGCTGAAAAACTGCCTTCCTCAAAGAAAAGGACGTAAGTGCCGTAAAATTTCTGTGACGATACGACCTTTTTAATAGGCACGGAACCCTTCGTTTTGCGTGGTCCGACACGCACTTGGCCGGTTTTTATATCATACACAACAATTACAGCCCGTGGTATATCTCTATCGGGTCTCTCGACACGTCCTTATGCTAAAATAAATGATTTCACTCTTGCCACTTCTGCTAAACTTGACACCAGCCCCGCTATTTCATACATTTTTAATCTCATCTCACCTTTCCCACAAATATATCTTGACGCCGGGATTTGTAGTAACTAAGCACAATCAGACTATCACTACTGCAAGACATACAAGGGCTCTATACCGAAACCTACTATACCAGCCTCTATGCCAAACAGCCATTTATAAAAAGAATGGGGAATGGATGAAAATTTTAGAAATGCCTGATTATTTTTTTGGTGATAGGAATAACCTTCCTTAGCACCAGAAAAAAGTTTCAGGTTTTTCAGCTGCCACAATTATTTTTGAAAAATATAAACAGTTTCCTCATTTACGTTTTGGGTCAAGAACGGTAAATAGACACTTTCCTTGATCTGTCTCATATTACAAAAAACTATCTTAAATATCTGTGGTAAACTGATACTGGTAATGACCAATATAGCTGCTGCAAGTGTCAATATCATTCCCAGGGTCAGTTTACAACACATATTTAATATATTTTTTGTAATATGAGACCGATCGAGGAAGGTGCCTTAACTGTTTATATTTTTCAAAAAAAATTGACACGGCTGAAAAATCTGAAACTTTTTTCTAGTGCTAAAGAAGGTTATTCCTATCACCAAAAAAATTATCAGGCATTTCTAAAATTTTCATCCATTCCCAATTGCTACAACATGTGTATACTACTCTATAACAACTTGCCTGATTGTATAAAATTAGAAAATAAGGTATTGTTCAATAGTAAATTGACAAAATGGCTGCAGGAGAAATGTGTTTACAGCGTAAACGATTTTTTGACATATGAGTAGGTAATTATTAATTTTTTGTGATGTTATTTGATTATTTTATTTTAATGAATTTATTGTATATTAAATATTGACAATTATAAATTTATGACAAAATAATTTGCACACCTGCATGCAGGTTGAATATGCCCGAACAATTTTAGCATAATGAGATCATGCTTTCACCATATTCTGGCAAATAGAGATATTTTGATTTGATCAGAGGTCAAGTTTCGTATGTACGTGTCACTGCCAGTGTCACACGAATCGCGACAACCTTAACTAGACGAGGGTTGGCATTATTCGAGTGTTCTAGTCGTCAAACATCTGTTTTATTAGATAGAGGACCTTCTATACGTATTTAAGTACCATTATTTATTCGGCGGTTCAACTGATAGATGTCGATTTGACTTGGAACTGGTAAATTGGATTGATTTAACTGTAACTGACAGATGGAAAGCTGCACCCCTCCTATCCAATCCTGCGCAGTGCAGCCCGCATTGACGGAAGCGTCTATTTGGCCAATGCGGCTCGGTTCGCTTCAGCAGAACGGGCTTGCCGATAAGCTAAATAGATACCAATTAGATTACGAGTTAACCGTTCTGAGGTTTTATAGATACACTCCAATTTATAATCCACTACCAAAATTTAAAAATCTTCCAAAGTTATATAATTTATTATGTATGTCTTTCCCGCTCGTGAGCACATGCATCATGCCCGTGGGACATGATGTCCCGGACCTTTGGGAGGCGTGCGTGGGGCTAGGTACCTACAAAGTACCAACTGAGCCAACACGTAGAGGCCCTTTTGACAATTTAATGGAATGCAAGGAGTACACCGAGCGGATGCTGTCCCTGCCCGTGTCATGGGACGCACACAGAGACAGCACCCGCTGGGGTGTATAGGGACTATTACTGATTGATGGAATCTAAATAAAACGGGTTATTGGGTGAAAATGATAGACTAGTGACTGGGCTATTGGTGAAACATCGGACGCCTGCCTAATAAAACTGTTTCACTTTTTATCTCTGGCAGACGGTGACTCGCCAACTGCTAGATGGGCCCCTATTAATAGCGACATTAAAAATGGCCTAAGGGCAACACCGGTCAGAGAGCTGGGGGGGTAGAGAGGTGGCACTGGACTTTAAACATATAGCCAACTCGCCACTTAGGTGTCCACATCTACCCTCGAGCAACAGCTCTTGCGACTCCACTCTGGACGGCCGGTTAAGGCAAGCCAGAGGTGGGGGGGCCTGTCCAACCATCCATCCGATCGGCTCAGCCTGACCACAGGATTTTATTATTATTATTAAAACAAGAACGGTTTACACCAATTACACTTGTTAACAGTATAATATTCTTACGAGTTATATATTACAGGAATAATTATTATAATTATTATTCACTGTCATCCATCAATTCACACATCTCACAATAAGTAAGGTCCTCCTTGATTTCTATGTCATTGACTTCTGTCATCCTCGCTGAGGATGACAGAAGTCAATGACATAGAATGACTCCTCTCTCTTTGAGTTGGTAAAATACAAAAGTATATGCTTGTATATACAGTGCAATCATACACTGTATTGAGGTCGTGAGGTCATGACATGCTTATGCCGATTAACTGCTTCCGAAGATTACCTACATAACCGTCTGTTTAATTAACCGCTAATGGAAGTTTTAAACTCGGCACCAAGCTCCACTAACAAAACACGACGAAGATTGGCCCGTGAACCTCAAGCGGAAAAGCAGATTCGCCAATTATATTTTTAAAAAATTGTCGAATCAGTTTTTAGATTTTTCAAATTTAGTAATGACACTGGCAATGCTTTGACACTTGCAGCAGCTATATTGGTCATTAGTAATGACCAATATAGCTGCTGCAAGTGTCAATATCATTGCCAGTGTCAGTGTACCACACATATTTAATATATTTTTTTGTAATAAGAGACCGATCGAGGAAGGTGCCGTAACTGACCTAAAACGTAAGTGAGGAAACTGTTTATATTTTTCAAAAAAAATTGACGCAGCTGAAAAATCTGAAACTTTTTTCTTGTGCTAAGGAAAGTTATTCCTATCACCAAAAAAATAATCAGGCATTTCTAAAATTTTCATCCATTCCCCATTGCTGTGACCCGATTCACGAAGCTACAATTTGTAAGTTCCAATTAAATTTTTTCATACATTTGCACATTGCGCACATGCTCGGCTTCAAACAAAAACAAGCATCTCTCTCCCATTACAAACGGCTGCGTTTATAAGAAACTGAACTGCACTTACCCTGCCAAACCCTATAATGAGTAAGTATCTACTTTGAAAACATGCCAATTCAATTCTCGGAAGAATCCAATCAACGTCACAACTGCGTCAGTTATCTCTGTATCTAGTGCACGGTGCATCGTTGCGTGACTAATGGAACATGACGATGTAGACGCATTAGGTGTCACGTAAGTTTTTACAAGCTTTATATTAACTTGACTTGTTCGTATGTAAGTATAAAAGTATGTAAGTAAGTTGTCCGTCAAAATTTGCAATCCATTTTTCAGTCACTTGCCGTTATCCGATTGAGCTGAAATTATGGGTATTAGTATAGTTTGGATGGCAATTTAATATTATGGTACCATCGAGCTGATCTGATGATGGAGACAGAAGGTGGCCATGGGAATTCAGTATTTAACCAACGTAACCCCGTTGAGTTTGGGCTCATTAGAATCGTCTCAATGAGTAGTTGATGATGGTATACAGAAAAGTACAGTCGGCAATAAAAGCTTGTACCAAAAATGAAATTTTTGACAGAAACTTATTAGGGTTCCGTACCCGAAGGGTAAAACGGGACCCTATTACTAAGACCTGTCTGTCACCAGGCTGTATCTCATGAACCGTGATAGTTAGACCGTTGAAATTTTCACAGATGATGTGAATCTGTTGCCGCTATAACAATAATAATAAATATTAGAAGACAATCTTACACAAATCGAGTAGCCCCATGGTAAGCCCAAAAAGGCTTGTGTTATGGGTACTAGACGACCATATATTTAATAGATTTTAATACATAGAAATGGGGCGTCTAACTTCGCTAAGGCCCACAACTGGGAGAAAATATAGAGGATCATGGCAGCTTTCTTATGTACCATAAAGGAGTAACATCGGGCCAATATGGCACAGGATTTTTAGTAAAACCAGAACTGAAACCTTACATAGAGGAATTTATTGGAATATCGGAACGAATAGTAATACTCAACATTAAACTGCCACTTGGGAAACAAAAAGAAACATAGTCCATCATACAAGTCTCTTTACCAACCGAATTATCCAGCAAAATAGAAATAAATAGCAATGGATAAGGAGAAATGGAAAGAGTTAGGAGAGGCCTTTGCCTACAAAAGGCATACAGATAGAAATTAGATATAATTGTGTTAACAACAAAATGCAATGTAATCTACTTAACTGTGAAATAAAGGCTATTTTATTTATTTATTATAATACATAAGACTCGGAAACAAATATTCATGTTCATCACACAAATATTTGCCCTTACCGGGATTCGAATCCAGGACCTTCAGCTTTGTAGGCAGCGTCACTACCCACTAGGCTAGCTCTTAACAACAAATACTAAATAAACAGAATAAAATAAATCGCTTCGCATCGCTTTTTAGGGTTCCGTAGCCAAAATGGCAAAAACGGAACCCTTATAGTTTCGTCATGTCCGTCTGTCCGTCTGTCCGTATGTCACAGGCATTTTACTCGAAAACTATAAGGTGTATTTGAATAAAATTTTGAGGATAGGTGTATGTTGTTAGCCGCTACATAGTTTTGTAATTAAAATGACAAAAAAATTTTTTAGTCGTGCACTCCATACATAAAACTAAAAGTCAAAGAAATTTTTTTCATTGTAACCCCCCGTGTGGCACATCAATCGATAGGCCTTTCAAAATAAATATAAGGTTTCTTAGCATTTTTTTTGATTATAGTCCAGGCAATGAACTGACAACTTGTATGGAAAAAATGACATATTTGGAAATAATTTATAATAGCTAATTTTTTTAATGTAACGGATATATTATCAATTAAATTGTTACCTAGAGGCAAAATCCAACAAAAAATCTGACATCAAAAAAATTAATATTTAATTAGCTCCTAAAAAGTCCGGATAAATATTAATATATTTTTTTATCTTTATTTAGGTTAATTTACATTTGCTTGAAAATATTCAATATAAATAAAATAAAAAAGACAATGAATGTTTAATTTAAATCCATATAATTACTTCCGGGTGGAAATTTTGTTGGATTCTTGAATAAAGCATCTTAGAATAATGTTTTAGAATGAAATAAACAAAAAAAACGCTATTATAAATTAATGTTTTTCGAAACCGTATTTTGCCTCGGCTATTAAGTGAATAGAGTCGGAGATAATCGCCCTAAATGTCACTAAAACTCTGTCCCCCCCCTCTAATTTTTGAACGGTGTATTTTAAAAATATGGAATAATTCATGGACATAGGGCTTATTAATTTCATTCACCGAAAATTGTTTTGAACAAGATCGGTTCAGAGGTTTTCGAGATATTGCTGAAAAACTGCCTTCCTCAAAGAAAAGGACGTAAGTGCCGTAAAATTTCTGTGACGATACGACCTTTAATAGGCACGGAACCCTTCGTTTTGCGTGGTCCGACACGCACTTGGCCGGTTTTTCTTGTTTGTTTTTAATCGATCGTTTGTAATTTGTATAATTTTGTATTAACCTCTAGTTTCGCACTTGGCCGGTTTTATTAAGGTACTAACCCCCGAAGTTTTGACTCGCTCGGTCGCTGATAGCTCGATATGTTGTGCTGTACTTTTCGATAACTTCCGAATTTGAATAAAAAAATATATTCCCTAAACGGATGATTACATTTTTATATAGTAAGTATTTAATGTACAACATTTGATATTTGAGCGTTTTTCAAAAAAATGTGTACATGAACTTTTTTTTTTCAGAATTAGTTCGTTTTTGGTTTTTCTTACTCAGAATCGTTGATACTATCGATACAAGAAAAAAGTGTCCCAAATATTCCATTCCAGATCGTCACATTTTTGTATGTAGTTATTTTATTTAGGTATACGGTCGTGACGCACTTGAAGAAAAATCTGGGACAATTTTCTTGTATAAGGATCGATAGTATCAACGATTCTGAGTTCATGTACAGTCAACATCATAAACATGTAGGTATACATTCTATGACCTTATTACTTAGACAAGTGTATACATGTTTAAAATGCTCACTGAACACTTTTTTTAAAAACCGCTCATTTAACGGTGGCTTTTCAGTGATGGTTAACATCGCGGGGAAACAGGTCTAATCCCAACAAGGTCTATATTGCCACTGGGTTGGAAGGTCAGATGACTTAGACGGCAGTCGCTTTCGCAAAACTAGTGCCCACGCCAAATCTAGGAATTAGGTGGCAAAGCGGACGCCGGGCATTCTACGCGAGATTGAAGTGATCAGGTTATTAAACATGAAAGGTGTTTTTCCCAGATTCATTAACTAGTCCATGCTTTGTTGCGTATCTAATTATCTAATCGAAAATTGACGATGTAGATTTGTAAACGCATTGTGAGTCACGTACGCTCTTAACGATGTTTGATTTTGACGTCGCACTGACCGTTAAAATCAAACAGTCAAATCCTAAGTACCTATAAAGTCTGTAGCAGAATAATTTACTTTAAAAATTTAAAAAAAATACCGACATAAATTGTACTCCTAGGCCAAATGAACATTTCCACATTTCCATTCCACTTTACCACATGGACTGCTTGTCGAGATTAAAATACGTTGATTATTACTGACGAAAACCATATCACTGTATGTGGGCCGATAATATTTGAGGAGTTCCGTCGATTTGGCACACGACATTTAGGACTTCAACGGAATCATATCAGAATCAGTAACGTACTTTTACAGTTTTAAGTACGAGTTCCTTAAGTCATCTGTGGTCTTCATCATCAGTTCCACTTCACCAAATTTGTGATTTCCGGGTGTAAATACACTAGTTATAATTGAAAATACTGTAGTCCGAACCGAGCGTGGACGCCCATTTCTCTTTCTATCCTCGACAGAAGAAACTTCCCGGTATCTTTTAATGGTACGATATACTTACCTACGAACCTTAGCGTGATTTTCAAATTTGGTAATAGTTTGAAAATTTGGTTTGGTGCGTAACCGTAATGCGACACGGTCTTCTGTCTGCGTCCACTCCATGTCTGAAAATGGCGGCAATGTTATTTTTTTATTTTTTTTTGTTTACTAAATGTTCGAATTTCAAACTTATTTTTCCAGCCAGAGTTCAAATTTCGAAATTCGAACCGTGTGACAGAACTTATGACCAGACTACGTAAAATACACTATTATACTAACGTTTTAATTTAATAGGTCGAGCTGGCAGTAACCCTAGCTTTAAGGCTCCGCCTCCGAAAGAGCGCGTTGCATGTGATAGAAAGAAATGGCCACATTTAGGCACGTTTGGCGTACCTAAACAGGGAATTTGTTAACAGAGAACCTTCTGTACGTAGTACTATTACTTATTCTGTGACTATACACATCAAAGTGATAATTTACATTCGCACTCTTGTCTGTCAGCGCCACATCTAGAGGATAGATAAAACTTGAACGGAACTCATCAATCTCTGTCACCGTTGACACTAGTCTCTCCAGAGGTCAGGGCTGTGGACTGCATGACCGATAATCATGAACACTTAAAAGTTAATGGGTGCGTCGACTCGGGAAGCGTTTGCCAAATGCATCGCTTTTCGTTAAGCATAATATAACAACTATATCACATCGCAGTGCCGTTGTGCTAATAACCTTTTGGACGGATGTATTCGTTCAAAATAAATAATCATTAATTGCCGTTTGTATGAAAATCGACAATTGGGTACCTTAAGTTTTTTTAAGTGGTCCATATTATATTTTTTGTAGTAAGTATACGGTTAATGGAGTTCATAGCTGTAGCTAGTTTTTAGGGTTCCGTAGCCAAAATGGCAAAAACGGAACCCTTATAGTTTCGTCATGTCCGTCTGTCCGTCTGTCCGTCTGTCCGTCTGTCCGTCTGTCCGTATGTCACAGGCATTTTACTCGAAAACTATAAGGTGTATTTGAATAAAATTTTGAGGATAGGTGTATTTTGTTAGCCGCTACATAGTTTTGTAATTAAAATGACAAAAAAAAATTTTTTTAGGGGTGCACTCCATACATAAAACTAAAAGTCAAAATTTTTTTTTTCATTGTGACCCCCCATGTGGCACATCAATCGATAGGTCTTTCAAAATAAATATAAGGTTTCTTAGCATTTTTTTTGATTAAGTGAATAGGGTCGGAGATAATCGCCCCGAAAGTCACTAAAATTCTGTCCCCCCCCCTCTAATTTTTGAACGGTGTATTTTAAAAATATGGAAAATTTCATGGACATAGGGCTTATTAATTTCATTCACCGAAAATTGTTTTGAACAAGATCGGTTCAGAGGTTTTCGAGATATTGCTGAAAAACTGCCTTCCTCAAAGAAAAGGACGTAAGTGCCGTAAAATTTCTGTGACGATACGACCTTTTTAATAGGCACGGAACCCTTCGTTTTGCGTGGTCCGACGCGCACTTGGCCGGTTTTTTTTTACTCGTTTCTGTTTTTTACAAATATTTTTTTGAATATCTCATTTGACAGATGAACACAGTTGGTGATATGAATAGAAGTCGTGCCTAGGTCTACGATATGACTTCCGATTAAAAAAAAAAACGTCAAAACCGTTGACGTCTGACACTTCTGACAGTTAATATTGCGTCAGAAGTGTCAGACGTCAACAGTTTTGACTTTTTTTTTTTTAATCGGAAGTCATATCGTAGACCTAGGCACGACTTCTATTCATATCACCAACTGTGTTCATCTGTCAAATGAGATATTCAAAAAAATATTTGTAAAAAACAGAAACGAGTAAAAAAAAACTAGCTACAGCTATGAACTCCATTAACCGTATACTTACTACAAAAAATATAAATAATATGGACCACTTAAAAAAACTTAAGGTACCCAATTGAAAACGGTTGGACCGAATTGGCGGATTTTGATGGTATTTTGAGACATTTTTTGCAGTCGAGCAACGCCATGCAGTGCCGGGTCGATGATTAAAAATAAAAGAGCTTGTTGCCTTCTTGCACAGGAGTGATCTATAATATGTATACCTAGATATTTTTCTAGCACGAACGACTTGTTGTAAGTGATTGACAAAATAAAAACATCGACTGTCCTGTTATCGATAAGTACCACTTCAACGTCATAGAGGTAAATAAATACAAATATATATAGGGTAATAGGGTGCGTTAAAAATTGATAATAATAACAAAACTATCAATTTATTTATATTTTACATACTTCAGAAAACAATTTGCAATACTTTCGTAACTTTCTTTCTTCGTGTCACTGAATTAATTATCACCGACGTTACCTTGTAACACACACACACACCGAAATTGTCTTTAAAATCGACGCAGAATGTCACAACATGTAGTTTTTCCCAAACCCATTTTTGGTCCCAAATAAATCTGTGTCTCTGTATATGGTTACAGTGTAGGTGCACTCGGCGTCTAGGTAGATAGCCAATATATGTCTGTGGTTGTATGTACGTATTGTCGTTGAAGTAGTATGTACTTATCGATAACAGGATTGTCGATATTTTTATTGTGGCAAGCACTAAACAAATGTTGTTCCTGCTAGAAAAATATCTAGGTATTATAATATGTATAGCCGCCCGCGCAGCTACAAGCCTTTAAATTCGAGAGAATATTAATTGACGGCTTCCTTAGTTTGGAGGGCACGTTAAGCTTTTGTTTTATTGTACCTATAGGAATCTAGAGTCACTCCACGTAGATAATTAAAGCTTTAGTTTAGCAAACACACTAAAAACATTACCTACATGTAAAGTGATTACCAATACTCCCTAGCTCATATAGCTCTTAGCGCTAAAAAGATACCAGATCGCAAGTAGCGCCAAGTTTCCTCCACACGGCTTAACTCTAGCAGCCACGCTCTACAAATTCTATATCTTGGCTAAAAAGTATAGACCCGTCGCTTATTAATATTGTATCTTGCGTTCGCTTGGCTCGTCTTGGTTGGGGAACCGATTTAAGGTCCGGTCCGGCCACACCGGGCGCTCAAAAAACGGTGACGGTACGGTACGGATACGGCCCACCCAGTATGAAGTTCCATGTCAATAAAGTCATATGTCACCGTAACCGTATTTTAAGTTGGCCTAATGACGTGAGTCATCTCATCCCCTCACAAACTCAGAAAGACCGGCGCACGCGCCGCCGGTCACGCACGCATCCTGGCGACCTTCAACTGTTTAAATTAGGAATCCGTTAAGGTTATCTTTGCAATTCTACAGTTCGACCTTCAAAATCTTTTAACGGTTTTTGTAGTCCGGCCGGTTAGGTTTCTACAGGTACGCGAGTATACCATTCAGACATCTAAAGTGGTTTTCTGTAACCGGCTTTTGAAGGAAGATATTATAGTACATTGTTTAACGAGGGGCGTAAGTGGAATATTGCTAATGAGAGTCTATCAGAAGCCTGACGCCGAAGGCGGAGGGCTTTTGATGAATCGAGTTGGCAATATTCTTACGCCCGTGTTATACACAATGTTTTTCATCACATTTGCGAGGAAATAAATAACTACAAAAGACAGAAAAATCTAAGTTTCATACAGCCGCACCAATCAAAAATTGACAACTTCACTTCCAGATCAGTGCTAGTGGAGCGCGCAGCTTCAATATTTCAACCAATCACAGAGCAGTATTCATGCGGGGCGGGGCGGCTTGGCCAATTACATTTTTTTTCAACCAATCATCAGAGCAACCAGATTTGCTTAAGCCAATCAGAGGGTTCTATATTTTAAAATTAAACTTAACAGCCCGTGGGACGTAAAACGGCTATAACTGCTCTGTACGCTCGCAAGTAATAACCCCATTGACGAGCAAGTGTTATGAAAAGAACATAATATCGATACCCTAGTTTTGTGTACTACGGTATCGATATGTCTGCATTAAACAAATATACGGGGAACAGTGGTCTGAAACTGACTGACTCAGTGGTAAAAGCCTTTTTTTTTCAAGTGAATAATGGACAATTTAGTAAGTGCTGTTTTTTTATAATGTTGTACCTACTCTTAGTAGCAACAAAACTATTGGCTGAATAAAAGTGACTTGTTTGTTTAAACTCGCATTTATTAGTGTTGGGTTCTGTAGGCTATTTAAAATAGAAGATAGATGTTTGAAATGTGTTTGTAATAGATCGAATCTAATAAAGTAATAACAATAATTGGTTTATATATTGGAATATTTGAAGTCCCGTTATCAGATACATATTTAGGTACAAACTTAGAGGTCATTTATTGAGGTTGGTGGCAGTGTGTACACAGACTATTTACCTTAGCCTGTACATCCAGCAACGTCGCAATACCTACTAGTTAGCTATATAAAATTAAATACTAATTTTCTTTATTGCCCCAAACTTACGGTTTTTTTCTGTACCACACTTATTACGTTATCTTTTGCTAGCTTGCTAGAGCGCTCATTACAGTCGCCTTAGAGCCGTTACACTGCATTTCAACGTTACACTGCCTTCTGCCTGCAAATGTGCAGTTTTAATGCAGTTCTTTTGCAGTGGACGTAACTGCATCTAAACTGCAAACCTACTGCGCAGTCCGCTTGCAGTCGGCGTGCAGTTCTAGTGACTTCTAAAAGGGTAATATTGTTGCCCTCGAATGAGGGATCAAATTTGTACTTTTCTTCCCTGATCAGAAAAGTGTCATTGTTGCCCTCAAATGAGGGATTTCACTTTTCCTCATATAATGTGTGAAAAGCAGTATGCCACTCGTTGGAATAATTATTTCCGTTTTGGGCGTAATCAGTTGAATCCCTCGCTAGGCTCTAGTTTCTACTTTAGAATCCCTCGCTTCGCTCAGGGTTCTATTGTAGAACCTTTCGCTTTGCTCAAGATTCAATATACCACCCTCCCTGTAAATATATCATATTGAGCCCTCTCAATGGCAGCACAGCCGTCAGAATGGCGCAGGATGGTGAACATCCAAGTTCGCGAGTTCGAGAATCAGCGCAAAGTTGACCTTGACTATAAACGCGACCAGTTAAAGGCCCGCCCACCTGCTGCCATACTTTTTTTTTTATGACGGAGTGGAAATGCACTTACGCATCCCCCCCAGCCTGGGGAAGCTATATAGGGGGGTATGTGGGACTCTCACCCTCCGGACCTGCTGCCTTACAACTACCAGAACGGCGTATACTTACGTGCCCGCAATGGGCACGGAATTTCGCCGCAAGGATAGGCTACATAAAGCCATCTTCGAGCCCACGAGCGCCAAAACGCTCTAAATAAGAGTGGTCGCCATGGCCGAAAGCGGTCGGATACCATCATCATCATCATCATTTTGATCCCCTGAGACACAATCTACTATAGCAATTTTCGTATTCGGCGAAAAAATACGGTTAAGTATATCTACTTTTTAGGGTTCCGTGGCCAAAATGGCAAAAATGGAACCCTTATAGTTTCGTCATGTCCGTCTGTCCGTCTGTCCATCTGTCCGTCTGTCCGTCTGTCCGTATGTCACAGGCATTTTACTCGAAAACTATAAGGTGTATTTGAATAAAATTTTGAGGACAGGTGTATTTTGTTAGCCGCTACATAGTTTTGTAATTAAAATGACAAAAAAAAAATTTTTAGCGGTGCACTCCATACATAAAACTAAAAGTCAAAAAAATTTTTTTCATTGTGACCCCCCGTGTGGCACATCAATCGATAGGCCTGTCAAAATAAATATAAGGTTTCTTAGCATTTTTTTTGATTAAGTGAATAGGGTCGGAGATAATCGCCCCGAAAGTCACTAAAATTCTGTCCCCCCCCCCTCTAATTTTTGAACGGTGTATTTTAAAAATATGGAAAAATTCATGGACATAGGGCTTATTAATTTCATTCACCGAAAATTGTTTTGAACAAGATCGGTTCAGAGGTTTTCGAGATATTGCTGAAAAACTGCCTTCCTCAAAGAAAAGGACGTAAGTGCCGTAAATTTCTGTGACGATACGACCTTTTTAATAGGCACGGAACCCTTCGTTTTGCGTGGTCCGACACGCACTTGGCCGGTTTTTTACTTTTACACTTAACATTGATACTATTGATAGTTTATCGTACCATATTTCGTTTGTCAACAATGGCCTCCGATAGAACCTTGCTATACGAGGAAGTACATTTGCTTATGATAATGACTTATCATTTCCGAAATGCGTGGTAAGAGTACTAACAACGTTTCTGCTATCGATAAGCATTCGATTTTTCACAAAGACTCGGGTATTACACGGGAAGTTTTAATAACTACCCGACATAATATTTGGATTAAACTATTATAGCGGGCTATTTGCAGGTATCAATCCATACTAATAATAAATGCGAGTGTGTCTGTCTGTTACCTCTTCATGCTTAAACCGCTGAACCGATTTAGAAAATTTGGTATGGAGATTTAAAATTGAATTTCAGGGAAGCACAATGCTGAGCCAGTGTCCGGTTCACTGCTGCAGAGACACACTTTGTTTCATGTTTTATATGTTTTTCTTGTTTATTTTATTCTTTAATATGTGTCCTGTGTGTTCGTGAAAAAATGTCCTCACACATCATCATCATCATTGGCCTGTAGCATCTATAAAAGATGATTTAAGCAGCGTCCATTAAAGTGCGGCACTTGCGTACGTGGCTTGTCAGGCCAATACGAGAGCGACAGTGACGCCCGCATATATGACATGTAAATGTCATACACATCGCTGTTGGAGGCGCAGTCAAACCAGGCGATATCGTGTAGTGTCACGCCTTTATACACTGCCTTTCTCCAAAGGTCTCGATCCTAGGATTGCTTTTCCCAGTTCATGGGGTCGATCTTGACGGACAGCATGTCTCGTTTTGCGCTGTCCTTAAAGCGTAACATAGGGGGCCACACCGGTCGCTTAGCGAAATGTAACGTCTGTATTAAAGCTTTAAACTCGTTGTAAAATGCGCTCCGGCCCGGCCCGGTCGGTGAGAATCGTACATGAGAATGCGTTCTTAAGAATCTTAATATACCGAGTGATTCATGGGCAGGTTCATCGGTCGCAAGTTGACACGTTCGAACCACTTGTTGCGTCGACCGCGCATTCGCGGCGTGATTGATAAAACTAATCTAATACAATGTT
Source organism: Epinotia nisella (assembly GCA_932294315.1). Taxonomy (NCBI): domain Eukaryota; kingdom Metazoa; phylum Arthropoda; class Insecta; order Lepidoptera; family Tortricidae; genus Epinotia; species Epinotia nisella. The sequence continues at coordinate 7,148,267 of OW028698.1, read as the reverse complement.
AGGTATAGAGAACATCCTTGTTTATATTTGTCAGCAGACATCGAAAAAGTGCATTCCTTTGGGTGTATCGTCATTTCCCATCAAAGTCTAACTCTGGTCAGTAAATACTCCCAAAAACTGATTAAGTTCTCAATCCAATTGTATGTTTATTATTTTATATTTATATGACATGAAACTTTATCATATGTTGAAAAAATATAGTAGATAAGCTGTGTTTGCCAGAATTGAGATGTGTGAGTTCTCTTCCGCGCGGCTTCGCCGAAAAGATTCTTTTACACGCAGGTAAAAGAATCTTTGAAATCGGATAAGCGGTTCCGGAGATGACCCATTACATACAGACTTACATTTTACAAAGAAGCTACAATCTCACAGACTTTTCCTCTTTATAATAATAGTATAAATAAATGTCTGCTTGTATTACAAGTGTCATTATGCAACGGGGCCCTAATGATGGCAAACCATCGACAGAACGCTCAAATATTAAATTCATACGGTAGGTAGATTTAGATTTCTTTATTTCACAACATAAATTTACATTATAAATTGACATAAGCTAATTTATACGATTTTCCATTATAATTATCAAGTAATGAATATGTACAATATTAATAATAATCCTGTCAAGTAATTCAATTAAATGCCACAGGTGCCTAACAATATTATTATGAACATATAATTAGTATATTTTTTTTTAAATAAGTCAGAATACGGAATTAAAATATTGACATCAAAGTCAAAATAATACTAGAACATAAGAAAAACAAAATCCAATTAGGTATTATCCTACATAGGTATGTTTTTGTAGGTTGTATGTATTTGTGTGCCACCCTATTTAAATTTAAAGTAGACCGTTAACAAGAAGGGAAACAAAGACAACCAAAACAAAATATGAGTCAGTGGCTAAATATTGCAAGCGTGTATAATGTGCATGTTTTTACTCCATTTCACAATCTTGACTCATAATATCACAATAGCTTTTGTATCAGTACTGTTCTTGTACAAAATAGTACATTACATACCTTAGGGCGGTGAATTCGAGAATGCCCCAGATCGCAGGTGTTTGTGGCCCGAACCTTAGGTATTCATCTGATAAAAAAAAACACCAAGGTGGAAGATTTAACTTGCGCCGTGGTGATGTGAATTGGCCACCGAGATCTTGCGATTTGACGCCGTTGGACTTCTTCCTTTAAGGCTTCCTCAAAGGGACGGTCTATGCCAATAATCCCCAAACGATTCCAGAGCTCAAACAGGAACTCCAACTGCCATTGAGCCACAATTATGCCAGAATGTCATCGAAAATTTCATGAAAGGATTTGCCGTGGTTTGCGGTCAGGTCAAATTGAATTGTTCCATACATAATGCGGGCTTGACCTGACCGCAGACCGCATACAGTGTGGCAAATCCTTTATTTATTTATTTATTTAAACTTTATTGCACAAAATACAAAAAATATATGTACAAATGGCGAGCTTAATGCCAGATGGCATTCTCTACCAGCTAACCATTGGGCTAAACAGAGACTTATAACAGGTGCAAAGAAAAAAGTATGATAATTTCTGTTACGAATATACTTGAGGAGAGAGGAAAAAAATACAAATGTATTATACACTACATATAGACATACATAAATAAAAATATATAAGATACATACAAAAAGATATACTACCACATATTCAATATATACTACCATTATGTGGATGGATTTTAGTCGAATTCTTGTTTAAGCAGATGCTTACGCAGCATCCGCTTGAAAGCAAACTTGCTTGGGGCTTGTCTGATGTTGAGAGGGAGTGAATTCCAGAGAATGCCTTTATGCCTCAGGGAGAGGGATAACTGCGCGCAGATTGACATAAAAATAGAATGTCAAATGTTTAGAGTCAGATCGACTTCCAGGTGTTTACTGCAAGCAACGATAGCAATGGCCTTGATTTCACTTCTTACACGATTAGATTAGACTCGCATTAAAAACCGGTCCGCATACTTACAAAATCACGTTTTCTAAATGGGTCATAAAGACCAATAGTCACTGACATTTTATTTTTTTAAGAAAACACATTGTTTTGTTGAACTGTCTGCGAGTTTTTATTGAATTGTAAAGTAGAGGCATGGAGGTTATTGATGGAAGATGATATCGCTCAAATGCGCTTTCAGGATTGGCCACACTGGATGCGTTCTGCGGTCTGCGGTCAGGTCAAGCCCGCATTATGTATTGAACAATTCAATTTGACCTGACCGCAGACCGCATCCAGTGTGGCAAATCCTTAAGCCTGAGGCTTATACAGAGTCAAAAAAACATATTCGTCTTTCCTGTATTAGTCTACTGTTAAGGGCTTACCAGGCTTATGTGCATATATATGTATAAAATAGGTAGATACATTTATACAAGAGGAGACGCCGTTTATGCGCATTAAGAGTCAAACCAAAAAAGTTGTATAGCAATTATAGTCCTTAACTTTGGCAATGTCCAGGAAACACACGAACCAAAATCTCCGTATGACCCATAGCCCGTGGTGATTTTACTTAACTATATCAAGCATTGGTCTCCCGTCAACATTGAGTAACTAAGTCATCACACTAAATAGATGTATCATGAATATACCTAGATATTTTTCTAGCAGGAACAGCATTTGTCTAGTGCTTGCCACAATAAAAATATCGACAATCCTGTTATCGATAAGTACATAGGTACTACTTCAACGACAATACGTACATACAACCACAGACATATATTGGCTCCCTACCTAACCTAGACGCCGCGTGCACCTACACTGTAACCATATACAGAGACACAGATTTGTTTTGGGACCAAAAATGGGTTTGGGAAAAACTATATGTGACATTCTGCGTCGATTTGAAGGACAATTTCGGTGTGTGTGTGTGTGTGTGCGTGTGTGTGTGTGCGTGCGTAGGTATAATCATGAATAATGATATGGTGCTTGGAATGGAAGCAGTTCTCTACGGACGTGGTAATTTAGACAAGTTCACCTCTGGAGATCATCTGTTTGCGCTTCTCACCTGTCCAGCTGTCTGCCATCAATTCTGAACATGTGTTTATTCAACCAACATGCGTAATATAAATAGCACGTGTCAGGACGATGTTCGGTGGCTCCTTATGCTAAACAGTTATTTCAATGTCAATAAACGGTTTATACTAAACGACTACGATACGATTCCGTAAACTTTAGACCGTTGCGCCCACGAGCTAAGGAACCAGCCATCCCTTATCAAGTTTGTACACTATTTGGATCATTTAGGGATGATTATAAGGTAAACGTCCGAGTGCTCGACGCAGTACTAGTATATGGCATGCGCACTCTATGGCTTAAATTCGAATGAAGAAAAATCCTCGTAGTTCGAATTTAACCCATATTGCTTTGACATAGAGTGCCCATGCCATATACTAGTACAGAGTCGAGCACTCGGACGTTTCCCTTACATATAATCTATAGCGGAATTAGACTGAATGAACTGACAAGCATTCTTGCCCAGGAGAAAGTTTTCAGATCATGTTATGTTCGTCTTCTTACTTTAATCCATAATCCGCCATGACTGTTTAATCTAGTTGGAAGACTTGGAAGGCATAATAGTCGTTTTCTCTAGCGTCCCGCTTGCACTCACATTCTTGCTAGTGAGGGTCGAAGGCTTTACGACATAAACGCGATCATGTTAACGAGAGACTAATAATTGATTTGATGAAGTTCTTACTTAGAAGATCTTCCGACCTCCCTTCCGTACCAACTTGGGCGACTTACGATTACAGGTCGACCAACGTTAAATATCGGCAGCTGTCATTCCATAGACACATGTCAAACTCTATACATTCAGATTTAAAATAAGTAAACATTGTTTATTCATGCCAAAAAAACTTAAATTTAATAACACCTGCCAAACCACAATGCGGGCAGACGAGACTCCAATTATTTCTGTACATCCTTATCTAGTTGAGGGCCCTTTCGGATACACTTCGACCCAGTGGGATCTTTTGTGCATTTGCCCTCGCCTTTATAGCTACTCCCAAGCTCGCTCCATCATTTCCACAAAACGGGATGATGCAGCTTAGTGGGAGCACCTTGAATTCCTTTGGTTGCGGGTAGCCGTTACCAAAGTGATTCATTCTTTGTCTGGCAAGGGCATGACATTCACACAGTAAGTGTTCCATAGTCTCATCCTCCTCGCCACACATTCTACAGTCTACACTGTTCGATAGTCCCATCTTGGCCAAGAGATCCTTGACCCCGAAGTGACATGTGAACACACCAGATATAATCCTGAGTTGCTTCCTGCTGGATTTCCAGAGCTTTTTGGTCCAGCCCGAGTCCACTCCTTCTATGAATGAATAGCTTTGAGTGCCTTAAACCCGCCTCATTCTTCCACTCGTGTTGGTGTTTGGCTTTGGCGTAGGCTTTAAAGGCCGATATTTCTGTACATATTCATTGAATTGAAAGTATTGAAACTAATCAAACCCACAACCACAATAGGGGTACTTGTATACGCATATGCATACATATACAATTATACATACATAGAAGACTCAGGTAAGCAATCTTAACTATTATTGTATTTAATTTCTAATTTGGTTATTAAAACATTACTGATTTTTTTTTGAATAGTTGCTTTGTCACACACTTGTTAGGGTTCCGACTAGACGTGTGCGCCGCGCCGCCGCGCCGCCGCCGCCGACGATTTTTCCACGCCGCCGCCGCCGATAGATTTGACCGGCGTGAAATCGGCGTGGCGTAATTGCGTTTTTTTCGGAAAAGTGTTAGTTATTCTATGCAATTTATTCAAGTAATTTTAATTTCAATGCCGAATAAGGAGTCTCTACGGCACATGTCATCTCTATAATTTTCTACATTAAAGAGTTTGCTTTAATTCACATCGTAATAAAATAAAAATCGGCAATTCTGCAGTATATGTATACACGCATGATTATAACATTCTTGCGAACATACACGCCATGGCAGATATCGTCGGCTAAAGTCACAAACCTCTTAATTCCATTTATTAAATCATGCTTTGGCAGAGTTATACAATACAACATGTCCTTTGGGACGTCAACGTCATGAAAAAAATAGAAAATAAGAACAAGTAATGTATTAAAAATATAAAAGCATAAAAAAACAAATGGACATCTTGTAATGATATTTATAAGTACTACTGCTGCAAATCCTTACTTATTTCATTAATTTTATTGTGATGTAACCTCGATGTAAATTAAATAGGTTTTTTTTGTGCCTACTTTAAAATTGGATCAGATAGATAAGAGTTAAAAGGTTTGCAACTCCAGCCAATAAGTAAATCTGCATTCGTTCCTCTAATGCTTGAGCACGTGACCTTATTTCAGCTAACAATCTGTAATCATAATCAACTGGGGCATATTCCAGTAGCTAAAAGTTATTTAACTCATTTCATGAAGAATCTGTTCCCTAATACGTATGGCTTTATGCTTCATCGATTACGCCAAAACGTACGACTGCATAGGTTAGCGAAAAATGTTTGAAGTGCTTGGGGAAATGGGTGGGTTTTATACCTGAACATTTCAATCCTTTTTGGTGAAAAACCTATACTTGGACGGCAAATCTCGTATCCGGCTGGTAGACATGGAGTCCAAACCCTTTAAGACCAATCGAGGCAGGGTTGCATACTGTCCCAGCAACTATTCGTCTTGGTCGGCGAACACATAATGCGCGGACTGCGCAGAGTGCTTGAGAGCTGGCAGGGCGGCATCCGAGTTGGTGAATAACAATTTGTAATACATAGTTGCCTATGAGACTGAACTAGCTAGCTACACTACGGCCTCCACTTAACCAGGAAAAAACGAAGCTAATGTTCATAGACAGAGCTGGGTTGACGCAGAGGGCACAGGAACTACATGACCTGGACTTAGTAGAAAACTTTGTCTACTTAGGCTCACATATCTCCAACGACGGAGACTGTATGAAAGAGGTCATCAGAAGAACGAAAATTGCTCAAACAGGAAGGAACAGGAACATCTACCGCAACATCAAAGTCAGACTTATGCGCACCCTTCTCTTCTCCATTTTTCTTCGTGCCTCTGAAACATGGACTTGGAAGCCAGGCTAGAGAGCAAAAAAAGATACATTTGAAATGAGGTGGCTGGGGTAGAATGTTGGTTATCTCATGTATACAACGGCGCACTTATGTGTCGATACTCAAAGAGCTTTGTATCAACATCCAGCTTTCAACTACATGCTTCCGGAGAATGATGACATTATTTGGCCACGTGGCCGGCCAAGACCAGTCCAGCTTGGAGAAAATGATAATAGTTGGCTCCGTTGAAGGAAGGAAGAGTAGAGACAGAGCACCCATATATGATAGATTGATGAATTTGGCGATGCCACGGGCGTCAATATCCAAGGCCAACTAGCCCAAAGTAGAAAGGTTTGGAGAATGTTTTTGAAGAACTGCGCTCTTGGTAGTCACGACCCTCATCCTTGAGGAACCGACAAAGAAGATGAAAAATCAAGATTCCTAATTGATACAACTTTTTAATTTTTTTGGTGGAGTTAAATTTCAGAAAATCTCAAAACAAATTTATTTCACCATAAGAAGTTACGCTTTATAGTTATTTAACCATAAACCGAAAAAAAAGTACCACGCCGATTTCACGCCGATCACGCCGCCGCCGCCGATCAAAATCCCACCGGACGCCGCCGCCGATGATTTTGCCATCGGCGCACACCTCTAGTTCCGACCGATACCTCAAAAGGAAAAAACGGAACCCTTATAGGATCACTCGGTGTCTATCTGTCCGTCTGTCACAGCCGATTTGCTCCGAAACTGCTGGGCCGAATGAGTTGAAATTTGGTACACATATGTATATTGGTGACCCAAAGATGGACGCGTAAAGTAAATTAATGAATTTTGAACAAGGGGGCCACTTTTGGGGGGTAAACTGGAAAATTAAAAAAAAAAGTTTCGCTAACTGTATTGTGTGACATATCAAATGAAAGGGGTTGTTGTAAGCATGTCAGATATATTTAAAAAAGACGAAAATTGACCATTCCCCCCCCTTATCTCCGAAACTATTAGGATTAAAATTCTGAAAAAAATATGGAAAATAGTTCCTTGTCTAAAGATTACAGGAAAACCTATGAGAAGTTTGAGTATTCAAAAACACTTATGAAATTTAGATTATATACGGAACCCTCAACACGCGAGTTAACTCGCATTTGTCCGGTTTTTTTTTTATAGCTGATGGTAAGTCATTGTAAATTTTCGGAACCAGGTATTTTCTTTTGGACGGTTTGGTACAGTCCACCCTTAGGCGCGCGGTTTCTATGCGTCGGACGCTGACAATGCGTTCCCAAGTTCCCATAGATACCTTTTTTTTTACGCAGAGTAAATGCATTTACGCATCCTCCCGCACCAGGGGAAGGCCCAGGGGGTATGTGGGACTCGCCCTTATGTACCATAGTTAGGTTAGGTACCTGCGATGCGGTAAGCGCAGGTATCTATGGGAACGCAGCGTCCGACGTATAAAACAACCGAGCGCCTTAGATGTCTTCATTTTTAGGGTTACGGACTTAAAAGGTAAAACCGGAACCCTTATGGTGGACTCCGTCCGTCTGTCTGTCACAAAGTTATATATCTCAGGATACTAATGCTATCAATTTGGAATAGTTGTAAACAAAGCTAATCCTCCGTCTGTCTGTCACAAAGTTAAATATCTCAGGATACTAATGCTATCAATTTGGAATAGTTGTAAACAAAGCTAATCCACAATCCATCACATGTATGGAAAGTTAATACATTTTTAATTTCTATAAAAAAGGAAAGTTCAAAGTCTAGTTAGTAGGCCATGTAGGGTATCGTATGAAAGGGCTTGAATTGCACATTCTAAAACAGTTTTTCTTTTTTTTCTACAGTTGTAAAATTTATATTTATAAAGAAAAATGTTGATAAAAATACCATTCCCCCCTTATCTCCGAAGCTTAACCAAGCGAAACGTTTGAAAATAATATATATGATCAATATTAACGAGAATATTACCGGAAAAGCATAAAGAGACATCTATCTAGCGCATTGTTTTTATTGTTCAAAAATCATTTGTTAATTACGTTTGTTATTGAATATATATATTTTTTATAATTTTAGCAAAAACACATTTGAAGTACTTTAGGAAAAAAAACGAATTTTGACCATTCCCTCCCTTATCTCCGAAACTAACAGGCTTAAAATTCTGAAAAAAATATGGCAAATAGTTCCTTGCCTAAAGATTACAGGAGCCGTAGCATGGTTGGCCTTGTCACGCGATAGGTGATAGGATAGAGCGTGCGTCACTGGCTGACACCGTTCGATAGAACGAGACGCACGCTCTATCCTATCACCTATCGCGTGACAAGGCCAACCATGCTACGGCTCCTGTAATCTTTAGGCAAGGAACTATTTGCCATATTTTTTTCAGAATTTTAAGCCTAGTAGTTTCGGAGATAAGGGAGGACAGGAAAACCTATAAGAAGTTTGAGTATTCAAAGTAATGGGAAAATTCTCAATATTTTACGGAACCCACACCACGCGAGTTGAACTCGCACTTGTTTTTAATCATCATGCCACCACTGACCCTCCGATAAGTATCGTCTCGTCGCCGCTTCGTCACCAACAAATGCAACAATAGTCGACTTCTTTGTTTACAACACCGCAACCACCGCACACCTCAGATCGAGTCAGTCACGCTTCGCCGCTCATACTGAGCACTCGCGAGTGGGTGATCATACTTCGTAAAAAGTGAACGTGCTACGCAATTGAATATACTTCAAAGTGATATAAATACAACACCATGCTCGAGCCAAGGAACTTTGCGGATGACCTCGGTTTGTTTACATTTGTTTACACGTGTTCTTTGTTTACGTTGTTGTATGAATGGAATAATAGTCGATTTGCTCAGTGTATGATGACGCTAGATAGATCCTTTGGTTGGTATTTGGTATGTGACGCTTTCTTTGGAATGCGCTGCGGAGTTAGGTTAGGCAAAATACGGTTTCGAAAAACATTAATTTATAATAGCGTTTCTTTTGTTTATTTCATTCTAAAACGTTATTCTAAGATGCTTTATTCAAGAATCCAACATACTTTCCACCCGGAAGTAATTATATAGATTTAAATTAAACATTCATTGTATTTTTTATGGGCAATGAACTGACAACTTGTATGGAAAAAATGTCAAATTTGGAATTAATTTATAATAGCTAATTTTTTTAATATAACGGATATATTATCAGTTAAATAGTTACCTAGAGGCAAAAATCCAACAAAAAATCAGACATCAAAAAAATAAATATTTAATTTGCTCCTAAAAAGTCCGGATAAATATTAATATATTTTTTATCTTTATTTAGGTTCATTTACATTTGCTTTAAAATATTCAATATAAATAAAATAAAAAAGACAATGAATGTTTAATTTAAATGTATAATTACTTCCGGGTGGAAAGTTTGTTGGATTCTCGAATAAAGAATCTTAGAATAACGTTTTAGAATGAAATAAACAAAAAAAACGCTATTATAAATTAATGTTTTTCGAAACCGTATTTTGCCTGGAGTATCAGGCAACTTTTAGGTTTTGCGACAGCGCCGTGTATCACGTCCATATGATCGCCAGGGCTTCATTTTTGCCTTGCTTTATAAGTTAAAATTATGCCAGACAAAGAATGAATCTCTTTGGTAACGGCTACCCGCAACCAAAGGAATTCAGGGTGCTCCCACTGAGCTGCATCATCCGCTTTGTGGAAATGATGGAGCGAGCTTGGGAGTAGCTATAAAGGGGAGGGCAAATGCACAAAAGATCCCAATGGGTCGAAGTGTATCCGAAAGGGCCCTCAACTAGATAAGATAAGATAAGTTACAATTGCACTTCCAAAAATCATCCCGTAATGCCCTGAAGGGGTGAAATGTGGGTTTTAAGTTTGTATGGCAATGCAACTAAGTTCTACGCAGGCGGGAACAGATGTTCCGTCTCGAATGTTTTCTAGTAAATGAAGGTTAACAGTAAACAAGTGTTATACCTATCTGCTTATCATAATAAGATTCTCGTAAACAAACAATTACTGGTTAGTAAGCAGGTAAATACAATTTTCTTTATCGTCCACGACATATAGTACCTAAGCATCATTAATTATTTATATACATGTCGTAAAATTAATGGGTAAACAAGGAATATTGTCAGAAGCAATATCATCCATAATGACGTTGGATATCTTAAGTTCTGTGTGACCGTAGTCAATGGAGGATACACTCCTACAAAAAAAAAAGTTCTGTGTATTGCCCGATTCGCTGGCGCTGTCGCCTCTCGCCCCGCGCAGCTACCACCGGAACAGGCTCAGTAAAACAGCTTGCGACTTAGGGTAGTAAATTGTATTTTATCTGTGCTTAAGGCGGGTTGCATCAACTGACGATTAAAGACCGATCTATATTAATTGGCTACTTTCCTAAAAAATGATATTTATTCCGTCAGTTAGATTATAGCCGAGGCAAAATACGGTTTCGAAAAACATTAATTTATAATAGCGTTTTTTTTTTGTTTATTTCATTCTAAAACGTTATTCGAAGATGCTTTATTCAAGAATCCACCAAACTTTCCACCCGGAAGTAATTATATAGATTTAAATTAAACATTCATTGTCTTTTTTATTTTATTTATATTGAATATTGTAAAGCAAATGTAAATGAACCTAAATAAAGATAAAAAAAAATATTAATATTTATCCGGACTTTTTAGGAGCTAATTAAATATTGATTTTTTTGATGTCTGATTTTTTTGTTGGATTTTGCCTCTAGGTAACAATTTAATTGATAATATATCCGTTACATAAAAAAAAATTGCTATTATAAATTATTTCCAAAAATGACATGTTTTCCATACAAGTTGTCAGTTCATTGCCTGGAGTCCTGGACTATTACCAAAACATATTGAACACGTATTTTTGTGTTTGTCAATTAAGCAATAAATGATGAAGATATAGCCCGTTAAAGTTCCGCGTGACGTCACATTATGGTACACTTTTAGCCCTTTTAGGGTTCCGTTCCTCAAAAGGAAAAAAAGGAACCCTTATAGGATCACTCGTGCGTCTGTCTGTCCGTTTGTCACAGCCGATTTGCTCCGAAACAACTGGACCGATTGAGTTGAAATTTGGTACACATGTAAATTGGTGATCCAAAGAGGGACGCGTAAAGTAAATTAATGAATTCTGAACAAGGGGGCCACTTTTGGGTAGTAAACGGGAAAATTAAAAAAAAAAAATTAAATAATTTAGGACAAAAGACGAATTTTGACCATTCATCCCCCCCCCCCCCCCCCCTATCTCCGAAACGACTGGGCTTAAAATTCTAAAAAAATAAGGGAAATAGTTCTATTTTTTTATGTTAGTAACTATTTTCAATTTACAGTGTTAAAGTGCAATAGCAACAGTGTTCGAGTAAACAGCCTCAATCAAAGATGGCCGCGTCCGGCGCGCGCGCCGATTGTATGCGCATCCGGTCGCCAATTGTAGCGTGCACTCGATCATAATCTTGTGTACAGATCATATCTTAACGCTATTATTAGAAAAAAACGTGGGACCGCAATGTAATGGTTTTTACATGCAAATGTATGTCGCACCTACTTGCGTTCTTAAAGAGATGCAGGGATTTCATATTTGCTAATAAACAAGTTAAAACAGCGGAGGGTGGAGTCGAATGCTTTTCAAAAATAAAAACTGAAAAACACTGCTTTACAGATATTTATAGGATAAACACAGTTCTACTTTTGATGGAGACAATCTTGTAAAAGAACAAGGAAAGGAACCCAGTCTAAACAAAGCAATTTAGTCTAATGAATCGATAAAAATCGGTGGAAATAATATAGAAGAGAGACGGACGTCTAGTTACAATTTAACTCGAATAACAAGATCTATAATCGCCTATGGATCGTTAGCACATAAATCAATCTTCGCATCTGTCTGTACTTCTCTCTCGCTTGCTCTATCAATAAACGATTTCATCAGAACCCGAATACTACTCTAATGGCTCACTGATTGCAGCTAGTCTTTAAGAACCATCAAAAGGTCAATGACCAGTAGATTAACATCGCAGTCCAAATTACCGAGAATCAAATCATGCGCATTTAATGCTGTTTACATCTCGATATTCTGGACTAAGCCATTCACAACCTCACCTCACCTCACTACGTGTCCCTATTTTAACTTGGACTAGACTCTAGAGACATAACAACCAAGGTCTGACCAGCGAGTCGACTATTTTATTTTTTTCGAAAGCCAAAAATGGATGACCAAAAAAACTTTTATGTACCACTATGTTTTGTCATAAATAAAAATATAAAAAACCTTTATTTGATCCATAATTCACATCATGCATTTGTTTCCACTTAAATTTCTAATTTTATTTTTATCTTCTAATAGACTGTATTTCATTCTAAAATAAGTTGTTTTGGTAAAAAAGTTGATTAGGTGTTCAATAATTTTATAAAATATAATTTACCTTTTGGATGGTGTATTCTTTTTATAGTTGGGTATGTAGCTATGTTGTTTTCTTTCTTTATTTTTTTTTCTATGTTTAGCTCGCCATTTGTACATTTCTGTATTTTGTGTAATAAAGTTTATATAAATATTCTATTTACAAATAAACATAATTCAAATTGGGATCAAATTACATTAAAATTCATGTTTGTTCAGATGTTTTGCCACATAAGGAATACAAATACTTTATGGCAAGATGGAGAATCTCTCAAAGGTAAATAATGCGGCAAATTTGAAAAAGACTCATTCTGGTAACACGAAATGCATAGCGCCGTAATAGGTGCTTATATTTGACAGCATATTTCATAGGTAAAATTGTTGCCATAGAAGGAATTTGAAAAAGCCAGAATAAATTGAAGTAAGACTTATTGTATATTGGCTCGTCTGAGGCGATGTGTTGTGATGTGAATCCCAGATTAGCTCTGACCCTTGATAACCTATGCACTCCTGGTATGATAGCATTGTCTGTCGCAAACATAGAAAGCACATATTGTCGTTCAGATACTAGCTGTTGACATTGTCATATCGAAATCACGAGCATTTGGAACATTTTGATTTAACGGGGCGTATAAGCAGAGTCCGGGATTTATAGTTCAAAATAGAGAATAAGCAATTTGTGTCATTAGTCGTTTTATAAACATTATACATAATAACATAGTGCCGTTCTAATCATAAGGCTTGCCCTCGAAAAAAGTAGCCACTGTTGTATAAATCAGGTTTTTAAAGAATTTAATTATAAAGGAGGTCTCTTCACCTATCGTTTTGAGTGGCGTTACGGATATTTATATCAGCTGCTATCCATTTTTGGAATCTCTTGACTGTAGTCTTAGATTTTGTAATTTTCACGTTTGTGTCATAGACGTTCTTTTTTTTCCTTTACTCAAATAGATTATCGATGCTATAATGTTCCGCGAATATCTTTCCAGAGTTAATTACCGTGTGCAGGTCATACATTGTCTTAAATCATTCCAGAAGTAGACACATGTCTATGTAATTAAGTCTTTAACTGGCATTATGTAGCATTTCACAACTTTTAAGGAAAAATGGATGGGTTTTAGATTCTTACACATAAAAAAGAATACTTAGTTGGCTATCTAATTTCGGTTTGAACTATCTAGACCTACTGATAATGGATACTCAGTTCGATGGCTACTTTTTTTCGTGAACAAACCTCATTTGACATACGACAGGGAGCTAGATTGGATTTCCATGTAAAAATCATTAACGTAACTAAGTAATTCCCTTGTATGCCACAAGCCCACTACTCATGTCACGTTTGTCTTTACGCACAAATTAGAATGGGCCTCTTGGATTTAAAGATTCTTGCTCCCAGCTTTTGTGTAAATGCATGTTATCTATACTCCTATAGTCTGTCTATAGGTAATACTAATATTATAAACAGGAAGTGTTTTTGAGATTGTTAGCTTTATAAGTTTGTAAGTAATGGGTAATCTCCGGCATAAAAATTCTTTCACCTGGCAAGGTCGCCATGAGGTATAATGGTGCGGGGAATCGTAATTGAAATACGCGACTGAACTGTAAGAGATGTAATTTATTACTGAATCACAAGGCATGGTACAGTGAGTGATATAGCAAATACTTACAACTAGAGCCACACCTTAGTATAGAATGGACTTTCCGGGTGCAGGCTAAAGCTCCGACGGGTTTGTCTGCGTTCTTTGCAATACGCGGGCGAAGCCTGCAGCTAGTTTGTGTGCATATAAAGACGAATGTTTCCATCTTTCCAGAATCATGGGTGGAGCTAAACAGCGGTGGCGGTCTGGCCGCCGAGAACGAGTACATAAGACTGCTTAGAGAAGCGCAGAGGGAGAGCAGGGACTCTTCCGTGAGGCACTCTCGAGCCTCCAGCGTCAAAGGAAGGTGAATATTGCTACCTAGGCATTGCTGTTAATACATATTTACGTCCGAGAGCTGCGGGTAGCCTAGTGGTTCAGGCATGCGGCGGTCGTGGGTTCGAATCCTTTCGTTTGAAATTTAAATCGCTTTAAATTCCACAAAACAAATTCAAGAGAAGGTTCGCAAATAAAGTCGGTTCATCCTTACGTGTCCTATCATGAGTAGGTATCATGTAAACAAACATTACGTCTCATCAATACGATTTATAGACAATCTAGACATCGCTCTATGTCAGATAATTTTGAGGTCATTCGTTAGTTACTTCGATTATTGAAGAAAATCTTTTTAGAAATGATATTTTCCAGTGGTTACTTGGATGGTTTCAATACTTTGTGAGTTCCTTTAAGTAGGTATACGACAACATTTTTAACCCCCGACGCAAAGAGAGGGTGTATCTGTGTGTCTGTGTATCTGTCTGTGGTATCGTAGCTCCCAAACGGATGAACCGATTTGAATGCGGTTTTTTTTGTGTCATAGATAATTTTAACCCGAGTGCTCTTAGCCATGTTTCATCAAAATCGGTGTAGCCGTTTTTGAGATATTGAACTTTGAAATGAAAAAATCGGGGGTTTTTCAACTTTTCTAAGTTGTAGTTGTGTGTGGTGTAATCCTAGAGAAAAGTGTGATATTGTCTTCGAGAAGTGTTTGTTTACATGGTAGGACACGTAAGGATGAATAGACTGAGTAAAACGGTATACACATCCCACCATTGTCCCATAGCTCGCTAATTAGAGCTGTAGAAGCCTCATTAGTGAGCGCATGCGCGTTGGCTGCATTTTATTATGCAATTTTAATTACTGCGAACGCGGTTACTTTTGCCGTTCACATGTATTAGTTCCTACTGCGACTCTCAGCACGGCAATCACAGTACTTCTAGCACAACCTGCTGCTCAGTCGCGTCATGCGCGCGACTCGGTGTCTCCCGTCTCACTCTCACCGCGCGAATTAGAAAGAGGAGGGTAGATTTTTTCCCGTCTCACGTCGCGTCGCGGCGTCAGTTGTGCTAGCCTCGCTGGACATCCCGCGAGCGACATATACTATCCGTCTTACTAATTAGAACGCTTAGAACACGTCGTCCTGCATGTGATAGCCGTGCAGATTTGTCGAGGTTTATTTCAAGCGGATCAATCCAAAACCTGTGTTAGAAATGAAATAATTTATTCGTGACAAACCTTAACGAACAACAAATATATCTATATATATAACTATGCAATTACAACTTAAAATACTCAATGTCACGAAATGGTCTCGCCTCAGCATAATGCTGGCTCGCGAGCCAGCGCTGGTCTTCCGGCGAGACCATTTGTCCACGTTCCCTGCTGTCCGACACGTTCTTAAAATTACTGTTAACACTGAACGCAGCTTCATCCATCAGCTTGGGCCGAAAATCGTTTGTCTGTCCGGCTTTCTCCTCTAAGGGTCACATTTCTCAACCGATTCTCGTGTAATGTTGTGAGCCGGTTCGTTAATTATATAGATTTTTTATGTCGAGTCACATTTCCATGATAAAAAAACAGGCTTGCTAAGTTTTGCAGCGCACAGAGCCACTATATGACAATAGCATGATATTGATATGTAGTTTGAACTACAAGGGAATATAAAGGAATCTAAGTTTAACCTTTTAGTTTATTCAAAAACTTAATGCCTCTGTTTAATAAAATGTGTTTTGTCACTTTCTTACGAACACAAATATCAAAGTGGACAGATAAAGCCAGACGAATGATTACGGCATTTTGGCTAAAATAGGTTTTTGCACGTTTTTGAATACGGCAAATATTGTCTAGTAGTGTCTAAAAACAGCTCATATTTTGTTAGCGCGTATTAGAATTGCTAAAAATGAAATGTATAGATATGCTTTAATAGAAATACATAGGTGCTTATTATGTACAAACTTTTCTAGATATCGTCTTATCGTGAGGGGTTTTTGCCTCTTAACGATGTTTCATATCTTCGTATAGATAATAGGTACGATGTATAAATGCCATCAGCTACCAGTTGTGACTATTTATAGTAATTTTTATCTCTTATGTATGTGAGATGTCAAATGCCGTTTTGCTCTTATGCCAATGATTTTAAGGTGCAAAATTGTATGCACGTTTGCGCCGTCTACCACACTAGTCGAACGACATGACCAGACCAACCAGTTCATTTAACTAGTCTGTACCAGGTTGACATAAAATGAAACAAGTACCTATTGTTAGAGCTAAATGATTCATGCCGTGTCTGTGGTTTCATCTTTAGCCTTCACAGTTATACAGCCTTGGCCAAAAGTATTGAGCACCCCACGTTTTCCTTTGTAACTTATGGATAAAGTAATATTTTTCAATTTCATAAATACACGAAGACGTAAAATATAATAAGTGTTTTGAACATGTGCAAATCATTAATATATATCATTTTGAAATTGCTATTTGCGTGTGAAAACTGAAGCTAGAAAAAGTGAGGTTGTACAATAAAGCTTTAATTGTATATATATTTTTCACGGAATTTCCCTTAACGTCAATAAATATGACGATTTTTTCCGATAGATACACAACTTTCTATTAAAATATATAAATGCATATATTAATGTTTGACTTTTATATGAAAAACGCATGGGTGCTCAACTCTAATATACGCGTCAGAAAATCGCACGATCGGGCCGTTAAATTTTGTAAACACAGATGGCAATGAAGAAAAACTCAAATAACATACTTATCGACTCTTGTCTTCGATTCGCTCGACACATATCTAGTCTTTGTAACATTTCCAAATACATGTTCTATCTAGTCTCACTCAAACAATTTTGTTTGTTATGTTTACAAAACATCATGAATGCAGACTCGCCGGACCGGTCTCAAGTACCAAGGCGCCAGACGACGGAGGCGGTGCGTGTTTGTAAATAAAGAGAAATCCTACTACGTTATCACGCACAACACTAAAACGAACCAAGTCCAAAACAGATACTCCAAATATAACCTTAACACGATATATCAAAGTCGAGTTTCGAATGAGCGAATTTTAGGTTAGCCGATTAATTTGATTCTTATATCTCTCGTTAGTCATGACGCCTTGGTATTTGAGCCGGTGAAATTGTATACGCGGATTTTTTTTGGGTTTGTAAACAGAAGATCAACTAGTTTGTATTAAATATGTAAATATGATGAGACTTGAACTAAGGACCTTCGCAGTTTTTTGCGAATTAAAGGGTTTAAACCGCAATTGTATGGGTTGGAATCCATCACAGGCTTTTCTTGTCATTTTGGTCATGGGCTATCTGCTAAGCATGTTAGAAGTCCATCTTCTAACAAATTTTCCAAGAACCTCAGTAATTTTGTCACCTGGCTAACGACTGAATAACAACACAAAATAGTTGTCCCAAATATGTTGATTAATTTTGCGCCAAAGATGTGCAGAAAAGCATGAACAAAGTTTTTCCCACCATGTTGGCTAATACTATTCATACTAAACTTTTTGTACGTAGATTTTTAACCAAGATATCGCGTTGCGTGTCGCGGTTGGCGGCGTTTGAAAGGTCTCTTTGTGCACTTGTATTGTAACATAATATGTAAAGTTGTATTTGTATACGTATATTGTGAACTGTATTATGTTGCAATGACGGCTGATGCTTCCTAGTTCGAAAACAATGACTTGGAACGCCTTTGGGACGTAAAATTGTCTTGTTTCCGTGATCACTGACGGAACGGCTTCGCCCGCGTATTTTCATATTTTTTTTTCAGTGGGATGGGAGTGATATTATGGTGATATCTGGAGTCCGTAATTATATGATATTTAGTCTAAATCGGTTCTGTTGTAGCGCTAGAAGATAACAAACAGCAGTTTTGTGCCAATAAATATTCCGAAAGTTACCGATTTGTATGGGGAATATTCCGGACCTGGGAATATTCCCCATACAAGGATGGAACATTCGGAAATATTCCCGAGATCGACGCCTCTCTAAAACAGACAAACACTCCTTATTCTCAATATATATATTTGTTCCAGCCCGAAATCGCCTCCGAACAGTCCGAACCTAGAACCGTCCACGGAAGACGAGCTGAAAGGAGTCTACATCAACTGCTGGAGGGTGAGTGTATCCACTCATAACTGCTGCACATGAACTAGGAACTATTAGGAATGAATTCCCATCGCAGAACGAGACGAACTAGTTCCTTTATCATGTTCTAAATCGGTCTTCGGTCTTTAGTTCAGTTGTAGCCAATCAGCGAACGTATGAGCAAAACGGAGCTAAATGAATAATGCCTAAAAATAAAAAGTCAACTGTATACGTGACTCGTGAACCGAAGAGCGCCTGGTGAGCTGGTCAAGTAGTTCATTTGAGTCTGAGCGTCTTTAATAGAGCGAAACGGTTCTTGATTCCAAGATGTCATAAATTGCTCCTGAACTAAAGGAACTAAAAGACCAAACTAACTCCTTTGACCGAGATCGGAGCGCTCTTTAAAGACCTAGCGGGCACAACTCTAAACGCTCCGAACTTAGGACATATTCGTCATGATGTTGTTGGATGTTATCTTATCTTATCTAGTTGAGGGCCCTTTCGGATACACTTCGACCCAGTGGGATCGTTTGTGAATTTGCCCTCCCCTTTATGGCTACTCCCCAGCTCCCTCCATCGTTTCCACAATCTTTTCTTATCTAGTTGAGGGCCCTTTCGGATACACT
Source organism: Epinotia nisella (assembly GCA_932294315.1). Lineage (NCBI taxonomy): Eukaryota > Metazoa > Arthropoda > Insecta > Lepidoptera > Tortricidae > Epinotia > Epinotia nisella. Next base: position 7,129,156 of record OW028698.1, on the reverse strand, counting down.
TCGACCCAGTGGGATCCTTTGTGCATGCCCTCCCCTTTATAGCTACTCCCCAGCTCCCTCCATCGTACCTTCATTCCACAAAACGGATGATGCAGCTCAGCGGGAGCACCTTGAATTCCTGTGGTTGCGGATAGCCCTTACCAAAGTGATTCATTCTTTGTCTGGCAAGGGCATGACATTCACACAGTAAGTGTTCCGTAGTCTCGTCCTCCTCGCCACACATTCTACAGTCTACACTGTCCGATAGTCCCATCTTGGCCGAGAGATCCTTGACCCCGAAGTGACCTGTGAACTCCCCAGACACAATTCTGAGTTGCTTTGCTTCCTGCTGGATTTCCAGAGCTTTTTGGTCCAGCCCGAGTCCACTCCTTCTATGAAGAGCTTTGAGTGCCTTAAACCCGCGTCATTCTGTTGGATGTAAAGTAACCAAGTCTTGTAAATGTTTCAGGATGAGTCCAACGACTGGGTTTGGGAGTGGAGCAGCCGGCCCGACCAGCTACCCCCCAAGTGAGTACTCAAAATTATCCATCGTTCACCAGTCCGCGCTACAAGTACCTGTATACAGAGATTACCTATTAAGCTTTTATACAAGTTGTCTTGTTATTTAGTATGTGAGGGTTAAATTTATGACCATGTATATGGGCTGATGATGATGATGATGGTGCCTCATTAACGTGTATTGTGTTGCAGGGACTGGCGGTTCAAGCACCCGGTGTCGGCGCGCGGGCCGCCCTCGGCGACCTCCTCCATCGAGGTGCTCGAGCAGCAGCTCACCGCGCCGCAGACACAGCAGGTACACAGACAGACACAGGATCCATCCATCCATCCATGCTCCTAGAAAAATGTATATACGGTGGAATGGGGTTCGACTTTGATCTAATCGGTTTGTCTCCAAAATTATTGTTTTTATTCGTTGGTAATCAGTGAATATATTGGTATGCTGTCTTACTGTGTACTCGATTAAATCTGCTCAATTTGAAATTGCTCTAAATGGTCAAAGTAGTCCCATTTTTCCTAAAGTAATCCCATTCCACGGTATCCACTAACAAACGCTTGCTGCGCCCGGGGCCATAAATGTGGGAACGGGAAACCTCTGTTGCACTCTTCGGTGCACAACAGAGGTGTCTCATTTCCACATAATAAAGGCCCCGCGCGCAACGAGCGTTTGGCCTAAAGTATGTATCAATCATCATACTCATATTTCTAGCGTTTGTCCCGGTTGCACAAACAGCATCAAAAGTAGCTACGCAATTGAAGACGTCTAAAGTTCTTATTCCCTTTTAATAAAGGCTTTTGGCGTCTTCGTTGGCGTAGCTACTTTTGATGCTGACTGTACCCTATACGAGCCCAGGGTCCGCTTAGGCACCGAATCCTTGGCGTCGGCAAGTTTTGCGAAAGCGACTGCCATCGCCATCTGACCTTCCAACCCAGAGAAAACTAGACCATATTGGGATTAGACCGGTTTCCTCACGATGTTCCATCCATCTGCCATCTGACCCCCCTGATTGTCGTGCAGTCGCTCACACAGTTGTAGGCGACGTGGAGGGGATGAGGCGACACCGCTCCCGATACAAACCGCGCTTGATACTCCTTCTATAGTATTTAGTGTTCTGTACACTGGGCACACGTGGCTCTAGTCTTCCCTGGATTTCTGTTCGAAAAGAGAGCTGAATAAGGAGTAGTCTTAAATGAAAGTGGAGGAATGAGGCGGGTTTAAGGCACTCAAAGCTCTTCATAGGAGTGGACTCGGGCTGGATTAAAAAACTGGATATCCAGCAGGAAGCAACTCAGGATTCTCTTGGCCAAGATGGGACTATCGAACAGTAGTGTGTGAATGTCATGCCCTTGCCAGACAAAGAATGAATCACTTTGGTAACGGCTACCCGCAACCAAAGGAATTCAAGGTGCTCCCACTAAGCTGCATCATCCGCTTTGTGGAAATGATGGAGCGAGGTTGGGAGTAGCTATAAAAGGGGAGGGCAAATGCACAAAAGATCCCACTGGGTCGAAGTGTATCCGAAAGGGCCCTCAACTAGATAAGATAAGATAAGATACTAAATGAGTGCGTGTTGTGGTGGGCAGGGCCACTGCCTGTCGGTGCGGCGCGCGTGCCTGTTCAGCCGCGGCGCGCTGGCCGCCGTGCTCGTCACCAACCTCGTGTCGCTGCTGCTGGGCGCCGGCATCGGGTGAGTCCACCACACTTTCGGAACGTGCTATGGGTCGTCCTTCTTTTCGACCGACAATAGCCTGTCCTTCGTCTTACTACGGCATCTCATTTGAGTAATGATTTTACGTTTTTATAATGTTCGAAAATGAACGTCCATATTATTTTATTAATTAGTATTATTTAATATTTCAGTTTCTCTAACTAGAATTTTTTTAAACGTATTTTTATCGTTGAAGTCCGTGACAGAGTGGTAAACCAAAATGTAGTCCCCACTGAAAGAGTCCACTTTGTCACATATTTCTTTTAAAAACCAACCGTAAACAAATATGTATATTGGCCGGAAAGGAAACTTTAATTAGTGTTAATGAAGAAACCAATGCAATTTTTTTTAATCGCACTTCTAAATCACAATTTTCGATAGTTCAAAAACCAAAAAAAAAGGAAAACCTCGGTTCATTGTCGGTAAAAAAGAAGAACGACCCCTATCAGTTTTCCAAAACACCCGTTCTGAAATAACTGTTTCTCTAACCCTTTGTGAGGTAAAGACGGCTGTGGACGCGGACGAAAACTCGTGCCACTGAAGCCACGGACGGTCACATGATAATATTGATAAATATTGTCATTTAGACATCACAATATTTATCAGAAGTTTCATTTCATTCATATTTTGTCTGGCTATTGTTTTTGTTGTTGTTGTCAAAAGGTTTTGACAGAGAGGGTGCAAAACAAAACGGCGCCCATTTGAGGCCAGAACAAAAACAATAGCCGGACTTTTGTCTTATGTATAAAATGAAACTTCTGATAAATATTGTCATGTCAAAATTAATGTACTTACGTAGCGTGAACTATTTATAAAACCGGACAAGTGCGAGTTTCGCACCGGAAAAGTTTCGTAAACTGTGTATTGTGTGACATATCAAATGAAAGGGGTTGTTGTAAGCATCTCAGACATATTTTTTTATAATTTTAAGCCTAGTAATCTCGGAGATAAGGGGGGAAATGGTCAGTTTTGTCTTTTTTCCTAAATTACGTCAAATCTGTTTTTGCTAAAATTATAAAAAAATATGTCTGAGATGCTGATGTCACACAATACAGTTTGCGATAGTTTTTTTTTAAATTTTCCAGTTTACCCCCCAAAAGTGGCCCCCTTGTTCAGAATTCATTTTTACTTTACGCGTCCATCTTTGGGTCACCAATTTACATATATGTTTACCAAATTTCAACTCAATCGGTCCAGTAGTTTCGGAGCAAATCGCACGAGTGATCCTATAAGGGTTCCGTTTTTTTCCTTTTGGGGTACAGAACCCTAAAAAGATTGGTACAGCTTTTCTAACATGAATTATCTTGTTTGTTCCAGCGTTTGGTTGAGCAAACGTGGCATGCTGCCCCCCAGACTGATCGTGCTGAACTAGACAAGACTGAGGCGACGGCGGCGGCTACAAACACACCCTGTATACACTCGATTGACGCTCCTTTGACACCCTGTATACCAGCGGCTCCCAAACCTGACCGCGATCCATCCTTTTATTTTGTATATTATGACACGAGCGCAGAGCGTGACGATAAGCGGTCACCGTGGCCTGCGGATGTTAACAAGGGGTGACGCATGCGCATTGCCTACTCTTTAAAATGTATACATACACTCCTTGAAGAATTATGCCCCTGTAGTTCCTCGGGTACTTTTGACCTGGCCTTTTTGTAACATTTCTCCAATTTGATCGGAGAAAGTTCGCCTAGGTCTTCCCCTTCCAACTCGAGTGATATGTCACCTTATTGCGATAGGGTTCTACGGCGGTACGTGAATACATTTCCCTTACTGTACACTGTCAGATATATTAACTTTGCTCTATCATCTATCAGACATTGATCTTTGTCAAGCGCCATGACTGTGACATGATTTTGTCGTTGATTTTTTGTATGCGGGAGTATGTAACAACTTGGAATACTGTCAAACGGAGAGCCGTCGTCGAATTCTTCCAGAAGTTTCCTTTCGATGTCTTAATATTTTGTAAACTAGTGTCATAACTAGATATGGATTAAAACCAGCGAACGGAAAAATCGAAGAAGGCGATCCTTACAAATTTCTACCAAAACACGTGTCCAAAACCAGGTCCCATACCTATCTTCAAACTAAACGGCTGCTTGGCATCCTTTTGACACCCCGCCCCCATGTCCGCATAACGGCAATGTGCATCCTTTTTGTGGGGCCACTACGGCGCTTGTTACACTTATATGGCTTTTTTCGTTCGCTGGTTAAAACTATTTATTTATTTATTTTAGTTATGAATACCTTATATTTTACCATCACGTATTAATTTGTTTCAATAATAGACATTTTTTTAATCAAAATTATGCACAAGAAACTGTAAAAGTCTAAAGGAAACTAGGAATTCAATACAATGTGTACGTCGCCAGCCGTCTGTATGTGTAGGATTTATGTAATTGAATGTCCTGCGTGGTATAGAGATAGCATTATTATATTATACAGTGTAATATTTGACAGTAAATGAAGCTTTCGTTAACACGTTCACTGCCAAATTCTTATTTAGGTGAAATCGCTTACGACGTAGCGTAGCGTGTTCTGCCATTGAAAGTGTTAAAAGTGGGAAAGAGCTTTCAAAATAAAATCACTACCGTAAAACCTCCCAAATGCTGGATGCGGGTGGCGCAGGACCGGTCAATTTGGCACTCTTTGGGGGAGGCCTATGTCCAGCAGTGGACGTCGTCTGATATGATGATGATGAAAACCTCCCAACGAGTCCAGAAGAACAACTATGGTCCAAAAAGAGACTAACTAATTTCTGCCAAAACTGGTTTATACAGCCTTGGCCAAAAGTATTGAGCACCCCACGTTTTCCTTTGTAACTTATGGATAAAGTAATATTTTTCAATTTCATAAATACACGAAGACGTAAAATATAATAAGTGTTTTGAACATGTGCAAATCATTAATATATATCATTTTGAAATTGCTATTTGCGTGTGAAAACTGAAGCTAGAAAAAGTCGGGTTTTATAATAAATTGTATAATTTTTTCAAGGATTTTACCTTAACTTCAATAAATATGACGATTTTTTCCGATAGATACACAACTTTCTATTATAAAATATATAAATGCACCTTTTGTCAAAGTTTGACTTTTGTATAAAAAACGCATGGGTGCTCAACACTTGATCAAGGCTGTACATTCTAGACTGGCTGGGAGGTTTTACGGTAGTGATTTTATTTAGGTCTTTCCCACTTTTAATTTTAATTTCCTGTAAATAAGAATTTGTTAAGGTGGCTGTCAGTCAGTTTCACTTCTGACGATACCCCGGAGGGGATCTTCGAGGCGGTCGTTAGAAAACACTGTGCTAGCTAGGATACACACTGTATTTACTTGTCAGTGATACTGATATGTCTTCGTACACCCAAAAGCTTTTATATAAGTAATAATGCTATCTCTATTACACGCATAGAGCAGATTGTAAGAGAAAAGAGAAAAAAAATAAAGCTCTTTAACTGTATTTGTTAGAGTTAGGACCACTTTTGTATTTTCTTACTCGCTCTCGCTCATTCTGGTTCAACAGTTATAAGATGTTTTAACCTTACGCCTGGGACGCCTAAACTCGTCGTAAGTAATGCACGCAGCGCGATTGACCACTATAGTTGTCATCAAAGTAAAGCCGGATTCATGTTAGTCTGACGTGACGTCGTGACTCGACATAATTATATCGGTTTACATTTATCACGGCTCGAGCGGTAAAGGACTCAATCTGGAGGTTTCCGCCACGAACAAATTTAGGTGTTATTGCGTGCGCTGTCAAAGTAACCTTCGTGCATTCAACTAAGGTTCATATTCACACTCTTAGACCCGCCATAGACGGACTGCTTAGAGCAGTCGAGAACAACGGCACGAGAGCAGTCGCCATATTGCATGAGGTCTCGACTGCTTTAAGCAGCCCGTCTATGGCGGGTCTCGACTGCTTTAAGCAGTTCGTCTATGGCGGGTCTAGATCTAGACTACTTTAAGCAGTCCGTCTATGGCGGGTCTTATGCAATAATCAGAGATCGGAATTTTCGCGGCTAAACAAAACACTGTCGCAATCTAGCTAGTGTTAGAAACGTGTCTTTTATCGAAATCGAGCATTGTTATATTAAAAAAACATGCCTATATGTTTACATTATTTTATAATCATTCGCAACAGTTAATTTAAATTATGCAAAAGAAGTGGTAAGTTACGGGATTGTTTTATATGTGTTATTCCATCTAAACCTTAACTATACTTTATCATATTAACTAACAACCCTTTCTTTTGGCTTTGTCGTAGTCGGGTATCAAAGAGGTAAAACTTTTAATGAAGTGACTATACCACCTCATTGAAAATAATAGACACTTCAGAAAATGAGTACTTACTCAATAGGACATTGCATCTGTCTCTATACAATTTTATACAAACCTCACGTAAAAAATTGTATTAAATATTTTAATTTATTTGGTGAACCTTGTTTTTCTTCTATTGCACAACTATCGATATCGATAAAAAATGTTACTAACACTAGCTTGATTGCGGCAGTTTTCTGTTTTGCCGCGAAAACTCCGACCTCTGGCAATAATACTTGACTTATACATGTCACTTTTTAAGGTGCTTTCAGGAAATTCCAGATTCTTTGGGTACTTTATCCCTCTTCGATATTTTGTATGAAGATAATAGGAAGAGAAGGCTAAGACATATGTAATTGTTGAACTATCTTCGACTCTCATAAGATTTTAACTACCTAGTCGTATAAGTATATTATTGGCTTGTTTTATTTTGAAACATTGTTACGAATATTTTTACAGATTGTTTCGATTTAAAATTAGTATAATATTGACTGTAAATTGAAGCATAATGATCCGTTGCTCTTTAATTTGGAATAATGTTTTAAAATATAATTTAATTTAAGTTAAAATGCCATGTTATGTTTTTCATTTATATATATTGGACGTATCAATGATTTCGATCAATCGTTCACAGTAAACGGTGAATGTGCTTAGGGCTTTCGGAACTAGAAGCATAATATCAATTTCGAAATAACTATGGTGAATAGACGAAATCTTTATAAAATAAAGGCATATCAAAATTGTGCAGGTTTTAGTTTATATTTCAGGACGAGACTCGTACAATTATATATAAGTCCGAGAATAGTGTACATAAACTTTTTTTTTCAGAATTCGTTTTTTTTGGGTTTTTCTTACTCAGAATCGTTGATACTATCGATCCTCATACAAGAAAAAAAGTGTCCAAAATATTCCATTCCAGATCGTCACGTTTTTGTATGCAGTCTTTTTTTATTTATATGGTCGTGACGCACTGGAAGTAAAAACTTACATAGTAAAACCTGGGACACTTTTTTTCGTGTCATGAGAATCGATAGTATCAACGATTCTGAGTAAGAAAAACCAAAAAAAAACGAAACCTGAAAAAAACTTCATGTACAGTTTTTATGAAAAATTCTCGTCAGCGTTTGTATATTTTCTTACAAGCAAAGGTAAACAAACAGATAAGCAGATAAGGAGAAGGTAGTGAATGCAGTTTTTTGATCTGATGCTTGATCGTCCGTCGAAATAAGCTTTCATATCCAATAATATAAACGAAATTGAAAGTTAACTAGCCATGGGGGAAAATGCGATGAATTTTCATAGCGTCTTTCACGAATATTCACATTTCCGACTGTATTTTTTAATTAACTAAATTTTCCGCTTTTAACCTTTTGACAGCGAGGTCGCAAAACAAAACGGTGCCCAACTGAGACCAGAGCAAAAACAATAGCCAGACAAAATATGAATAAAATTAAACTTCTGATAAACATTGTCATGTAAAAATTAATGTATGTATCATGAATTATAAAAAAAATGGGTCAAGTTACTTGTAATGCTTTTTATTACATAAAATTAACGAAAAAGCGCAAAGCGCACGCGTGGCTGTGGCCGTCCGTGGCTTCAGTGGCACGAGTTTTCGTCCGCGTCTACAGCCGTCTTTAGCTCTCAAAAGGTTAATGTGTCAGGTTTATTCATATGTAAGCATACATACTTGATTATATAGTTCTATAGAAAAAAACTAAAAAGTTGGTGACCTTGAGGGTCAATCAATCAGCAAGTGATGGCGTGGTCTGCGGTAGCGGTCAATAATAAACTTGACATTAACTGTCAGGTTTACTATTGACCGCCACCGCAGCCCGCGTCAATTTGTGATAGACTTAACAATTACACCCTTTATGTAACAATGATGCATTCCGTATGGTTTTTATACGGACCCGCTGTTTTCTAAAGTGACCCGAGCTCAATGTTCACACCTGTACATAACTTGGTGTATTTGGATTATAATATAAGTGATTGTGTCTCGTTTAGTTTATCAGTTTATTTTATTTGCGTACTTTATTTTTCAGTTTTTTTTAACATAACGTTTTCTGTTTTATTATAGCTGTAGCATGGCTGTTAGTTTTTTTTGACATCAAAATATTTTTCTTGGTTCATATAATATGCATGAAAAAATACTTTCAAAGAACTTTTCCGTCTTTACAATATATCTATATAAAACTATTGGGAAGTTCCTATTTCCTAATATAAACGAGACGCAATTCTCAGATTTTTGGATTCAGAAGTTTTGGATCCCTGGTTGCCTTAGCTATATTTTCGTTTATTTTTCGTCTATTTCATGTAAATATTTATATTTCTACTATAGTTGAGATTATTTAATGTGACCGACTTTTTCATAGAACAGTCATTGCAATTTGAACCTTTTACCTTGGACGGTAGAGTTGCTTTTTGAATGGACAATTCGGTCAACTTGAATAATCTCAAATATACCTACGTGTATCACATTTGTGTCATTTGTACTCTAGTGTAAGTGCTTAAAAATATAAGGATTCATTTTTACACTTTGTGTTTTCAGTTACCTATACAATAATTAACAACTTAGAAAAGTTGAAAAACCCCCGACATTTTCATTTCGAAGTTCAATATCTCAAAACCGGCTGAACCGATTTTGTTAAAACATAGCTAAGAGCAATCTAAATCGCGTCAGGTTTTGGACAAATAACGCATTAAAATCGGTTCATTCGTTTAGGAGCTACGTTGGCACTCCTCTTTTTGCGTCGGGGGTTAACCCATTCAAGGCCAGTGACTCAACATTTGAGTCATGCCTCTACGTGCGATTTCCGCTACAGAGCGGAAAAACGCTGCTACGCGCTACGGCGTAGCACACGTAGCGACGCGTGGCCGCGAATGGGTTAAAAATGATAAAAAACCTATTCGCAGCAGAACTAAGGTAACCGATATAACCCTCCTAATCGCTAAACGGCAGTGGGCGGGGCACGTTGAACGCAGAACCGATGGCCGTTGGGGCGGAAAGGTTCTCGAGTGGCGACCACGTACTGGAAGGCGCGGCGTGGGTAGGCCCCCCACAAGGTGGACTGACGACCTGGTAAAAGTCGCGGAAGTACGCTGGATGCGGGTGGCGCTGGACCGATCATTGTGGCACTCTTTGGGGGAGCCATATTTCCAGCAGTGGACGTCTTTCAGCTTCAGCCGATAATATGTTACGATGATGATGCTACATAAATAGACAGTAAATTTTGTAAATAAATATGAGGGGACAATCATACAATAATCAATCTAATCCATAAAAGTATGATTCGTTAAGTTTGATCTGGCATTAAGCTCGCCATTTGTACATATATTTTTTGTATTTTGTGCAATAAAGTTTAAATAAATAAATATGTTTGACTAAATCTATCCTATCATATCTATGATTTAGGGCGAGTGTCCAGCAGAGCTGTGCGAGGAAGCGAAGCGCTGAGCGACGAAACAATTTACGTACCAACAAGCAGAGATGCGTGACTGAGGCCAGCCCTGCTAGCATAACTTGACTCTCTCTACTCTACTCGCGCGCGTGAGAGACTATCTGTCACTTTTTGACAGCATTCATCAGAAAGTGACGGACATTCTATCTCGCTCGCGAGTAGAGTCGAGAGTCAAGTTGTGCTAGCAGCCCAGCAATGCTATTCAATACTTACCAGTCCACGTGGAAATAAGACACATTTATGTTACAAAAATATTTATTCCACGCTATTTTAACCAATAATCCTAAACGAATACCTAATGAACAACCTTATAGTCCGCTACGAACGTTCTGATTTCTTTGGCCCTTAGTTTAACAGTGAGTCCATCATCAGTAAACGATGCGCGATCTTTCGCCCTATACACATCCTCATTGCCATATTCATTGTTGAAACTTTCAGAGAATTCCTCATCTGTATTCCATTCCCACGGTTTAAAGTCTGACATCCACCGATTCGCAGCCAAAGTGGTCTCCTTTATTGATCTAATCTCAATAGTTTTGAAGACTTCCGTTAAATCCACAGAAATAACATCAGGCGATAGGTCTTTCTCCAAATAGTTTTCGAAGCGTATCAATATCTTGTTATCTTTCCACGGTTCTAAAGTTAACAAATGTATGCCCTTTGGGAGTTCAGTCTTTAGGAAACTGTGGACGTTTTTCATAGTTTTAAACTTGTCTAAATCGAAAGTCGCTTCTGCTACGAAAAGTTGGGGTTCTGAAAAGAACGCCAGGCTCCTCTCTGCAGCATTCACCAAGTCCTTCGTAGTTTTAGGTACAACTTGTAATATCACATTATCAATACTGTACAAGCCTACGCCTCCCACTGTTTCGTTTAAGGCTTCACCGACTCCAAAAGCATCGTCATGTTTTAATCTCCTGTGTTGCATGATCTCAAACCAGCCGTCCTTCAGAGACGCGCCACCTCTCGCCCTGTCTACATTCAGAACCACTCTCTTACTATCATCTTCAATATAGATCTCGTTCACCACAGGATAGTAATTCCCCGGAATAGGTTCAAGTAACGTCAAGTTCCACTGCGGACGACTGTCTCTTATTCTTTTCAACATCTGCCTCCCGTTAGAATCGGTGTAAAACGCGCCGTTAGTTTCTAGATCTGTCTGGAACCTAAGCACATATTCTCTGCCCAGATCTATGTTTAAAATAGTCGAAAAGTAAGTCGTGTCTGCATCGAGGCCTATAGTAATGCAGACGGTCTTATCGTAGTGTATTTTGAGTTCCTGTTTCTCTGATTGGACGATATCGGTGATGACGAAGTTGTGGAAGGTGTGCAGGTCGGGGGAAGCCGTCATGTTGGGGCGGAAGATGTACGCGCCTGACGAACGGTTGGCGGGGGCCTGTCAAACAAACATTGTTATTAACAGACTTCAAAATATGAGGAGCTTCTCAATTCGACTGTATTTGTTTTTTGTGTAGTACGTGATAACTCGGTCATTTGTGAACCGATTTGAAAAATTCAGAAATGCATATACTTCCAGATTGGTCCAAATCCAGTTGTGATGATGGGATCCTGGAGAAATCGAGGGAACTCTTCAAATTTTATAGGCAAACTTGAAGCAATTTGGCTACTGATTTGAAGTCGGTTAAAACTTTGTTTTCAAAGTAAATTACATTAGCTTTTATTTAACCTGCAATGTATGTAAATATATTCGGATGGAATCTTGCAACTCAATTTTAAAGCATATAACCTCAGATGAAAATTTGGGTATTAGTATAGTTTGGATGACAATTCAATATTATGGTACCATCGAGCTGATCTGACGATGGAGACAGAAGGTGGCCATGGGAATTGAGGACTTAAACACGTAACCATGTTGAGCTTGGGTTCGTTAGAATCGCCTCAACGAGTAGTTGATGGCCGTATACAAAAAGTACAGTTGGCAATAAAAGCTTGTACCAAAAATGACATTTTTGACAGAAACTTATTACTAGCTGCTCCACTCACGGATTAGGTACTCAGAGACTTAGGGGATAAAATATAAGAAGCCTATGTCCATTCCGATGGTCCATTCAAATATAATTTTAGGTTTTTTTTTCTGCAGCTTTACCTAATTTGTAATATCATAAATGCGAAAGTAGCTCTGTCTGTCTGTCTGTTATTACCTTTCACACTTACACTGCCGAACCGATTTAGATGAAATTTGGAATGGAGATAGTTTTTTTTAATGTCGCTATTATCCCATCTAACAGTTGGCCAGTCACCGTCTGCCAGAGATAAAAAGTGAAACAGTTTTATTAGGCAGGCGTCCGATGTTTCACCAATAGCCCAGTCACTAGTCCATCATTTTGACCCAATAACCCGTTTTATTTAGATTCCATCAACCAGTAATAGTCCCTGTACACCGCAGCGGGTGCTGTCTCTGTGTGCGTCCCGTGACGCGGGCAGGGACAGCATCCGCGAGGTGTACTCCTTGCATCCCATTAAATTGTCAAAAGGGCCTCTACGTGTTGGCTCAGTTGTTACTTTGTAGATACCTAGCCCCACGCACGCCTCCCAAAGGTCCGGGACATCATGTCCCGTGAGCGGGAAAGACATAAAACACAACAAATCAATACCTTGTTGTCTCCCTCGCATCCGATGTAGTACCCGGGCACAGGTAAGTAGTTGAGAGTTGTGCCGTCGGCCTTGGACTGGTAGCTCATCCAACCAGTCCGCTTGTTAACGGCTAGGGCGATGTGCTGTGGAACAATTAATTTACTTTGTTTTGTTTTTAATTTAAGGCACTCAAAGCTCTACATAGAAGGAGTGGACTCAAACTGGACCAAGAAACTCTGGAAATCCAGCAGGGAGCAACTCAGGATTATATCTGGGGTGTTCACAGGTCCCTTCGGCGTCAAGGATCTCTTGGCCAAGATGGGACTATCGAACAGTACAGACTGTAGAATGTGTGGCGAGGAGGATGAGACCATGGAACACTTACTGTGTGAATGTCATGCCCTTGCCAGACAAAGAATGAATCTCTTTGGTAACGGCTACCCGCAACCAAAGGAATTCAGGGTGCTCCCACTGAGCTGCATCATCCGATTTGTGGAAATGATGGAGCGAGCTTGGAAATAGCTATAAAGGGGAGGGCAAATACACAAAAGATCCCACTGGGTCGAAGTGTATCCAAAAGGGCCCTCAACTAGATAAGATAAGATAGTTTTTTTAATTTACAGAAAGCCTAAAGAAATTAAATATGTCAATGTTTAAAAACAAATTAAAATTAAAACTTATAGAGAGAGCATGATGATGAGCACCACCATTGATGAATTTTTTTTGGATAGAAGTTTCGTAAATATGTAAAACATGTTATAAACTATAAATATAATTACAGAATGCTCTTCTACAGATATGTATTTTAGGAATGATTAAGTGAATTGAATGCTCATAATAATTAGAATTAGTTGTTTCTTTAGTTCTTGTAAGGCTGAAAATTTGTACACCTTTTTGGTAGGTCACAGCGTACTGTATTTTTTATTCTATTTATTGTCATCTATTATGTAACCTGTGTATCACAAATAAATATTTACTTACTTACTAGTCTGTTCCCTTTCATTATACTGGGATGCTGAGGTACCATTACGGAACATGAGAGCACATGTCCCGCAGAACTGGTTCTAAATGGAGCTCAGGTCTAATAAGTTCTTAAAAGACTAATGGGGTATGGATGAAAATTTTAGAAATGCCTGATTATTGTTTTGGTGATAGGAATAACTTTCCTTAGCACCAGAAAAAAGTTTCACATTTTTCAGCTGCGTCAATTATTTTTGAAAAATATAAACAATTTCCTCACTTGCGTTTTGGGTCAAGGACAGTCAATAGGCACTTTCCTTGATCCGCCTCATGTAATATATGACAAATATAGCTTGTCAATATCATCATTTTGTCAGTGTCAGTTTACCACACGTATTTAATATATTTTTTGTAATATGAGACTGATCGAGGAAAGTGCCGTCCCTGACCCAAAACGTAAGTGAGGAAACTGTTTATATTTTTCAAAAATAATAGACGCAGCTGAAAAATTTGAAACTTTTTTCTGGTGCTAAGGAAGGTTATTCCTATCACCAAAAAAATAATCAGGAATTTCTAAAATTTTTATCCATTCCCAATTGAGATTGACGACCGCTTTAGCCTAGTTGGTAGTGACCCTACCTACGAAGCAAGAGGTTCTGGGTTCGAATCCCGGTAAGGGCATTTATTTGTGTGATGAGCACGAATATTTGTTCCTGAGTCATGGATGTTTTCTATATCTATATAAGTATGTTTATCGTCGTCTAGTACCCATAGTACAAGCTTTGATTAGTTTGGGACTAGGTCGATTTGTGTAAGATTGTCCGCAAAATATTTATTTAATATTTATACTGCCTTGACTATAGATTGCACCTCTACCCCTACAGTACCTCATTTTCCAGGATAATCTCCTGCGGCTCTTCCACCACCATCGGCTCGTCGGAGAGCATCCTCATCTCATCCTCATTCATGCCAGGGAACACCGCTTTGCTCTCTTTTCCCACACGCGTCCAATCTAAAAGCAGTAAGGTTGTTGATTCAAATTGTATCATTTAAAATATGCCTAATGACGAAAACCCCATTTAAATATCTCTAAAAATTACATGCGTTTTCAATGTTGCAAAGAAAACGCTCGAGGTCCGTGACGTCACGATCCCCGAGCGTCATAGTAAATGACAATCGTCTCATACGAAGATGCGTTTTGGGGAATAGGTACAGTCACTGAATTTAATTGTTGAACCATTGAGAGCTCACTTTATACTGGACAATTAAAGGCTTCATAGAAAACCAAAATTAGTTGACACCTAAATTACTCAACGATTAAAGTCCTTGACCGTACAGAATATACCCATGCTTCAAACTTTGGACACTGTGCCTTTGTGATTTATTCTCCTGTATTACTTTGTCGTCTAGTTGATTATAATATTTAATATTTTTTCGAGAAAATTCAACATTACAATGATCATTTTATTCGGTGTCAACATTTAGTCGTACATAATTAATCATCATCATATCAGCCGAAAGACGTCCACTGCTGGACATAGGCCTCCCCCAAAGAGTGCCAAATTGACCGGTCCTACGCCACCTGCATCCAGCGGACTCCCGCGACCTTTACCAGGTCATCAGTCCACCTTGTGGGGGGCCTACCCACGCCGCGCCGCGCCGGTACGTGGTCGCCACTCGAAAACTGCACCGCCCCAACGGCCATCGGTTCTACGTGCAATGTACCCCCACTGCCACTTAAGTTTAGCGATTCGGAGGGCTATATCGGTTACCTCGGTTAAAATGTTTCTAAAGATTTAATATTTTGATCACAAACTATAACATTTTGTCTACAGCGTCATAAATCTCACCTTCAACCAGCGGTTTGCTTGCTTCCTTGATTATACCTTTGATTTCTTCCTCATTATTCTCAACCCCGTCTTTGAGAATATCCCAATTAATGTTCCTATCATGGTCCGGAACTTCTACATTCATATTATTATCTCTGACTGGTATTCTTTCGTGAACACTCTCTTTGGATAAAGGTTCTGCTTCAACATTCTTTATATCAATTTCAGTTTTGTCCCTTATATCTTTCCAATAATCATTTATATTGCTGTAATAGTCGTATACTCTCTTTTTAACTTCTCTTTTCTCTCTTCTTGTGTCTTTGCTGACATAGTAGTTCTTAAAGCCGAGTGCGGGGAGGGATATCGCGAAGAAGCAAAGGTTGTGAGTGGCGTTAGATTGTCTGGTCGGCATCAAGAAATACTCTGAGGATAGTTTTTGTATTTCACTCGGTATTTTGTTACCTGAAAAAAAATAGTACATTATATACGTCTATATACGTCCTGCTGGGCACAGGCCTCCTCTCATGAATGAGAGGGAACGGCCAGTGCCCACGCTGGCCCAGTGCGGATTGGCGACTTCACATACCTCTTTGAATTTCTTCTCAGATGTATGCAGGTTTCCTCACGACGTTCTCCTTCACCGAAAAGCTAACGGTAAATATCAAATGATATTCCGTACATAAGTTCGGAAAAACTCATTGGTACGAGCCGGGATTCGAACCCACGACAGCCGTTTGACAGCCGCATGCCTGAACCACTAGGCTACCGTAGCTTATTAATAGTACACTACTCACCTAGAAAGAAGAATGCAAGGGCAACAAACATGCGATCTAAAGCTTTCTTTATAACCGCCTGTGGTGAGTAAAACACGTACGTCTCCTTCTGGTAAAGAAGCTGAATGGGATTTTGGGCACGCGTAGCGGGCGGTAATTGCCACTTTATGGCAAAGTGGGACGTAAAAATATATTGAACATTTAATCACGCACACTAAAGGAGCAGTCTGGGAAGCGAATCCGATGTCTTAGTATTGCCGGTCCACTGCACATACCTACCCTTCCACTGTGCTCAACAGGTATAAAACAAACGTGGTGTATTTTTCCATATAAAATTACATAAATATCTCAGAAACGTCTGAACCGATTTTGTTGAACCGTAGTTAAGAACCATCTCGATCACGTCAGCTTTCGGAGAAAAAAAATTAAAGTGTTTATTTCAATAGTTTATAGAGTAATATGTTAAGTACATAGCTCAATCTTAACTTTTAAAAATTATTAGCTAAGTTTAGTTTAATTATATATCAACAACATATACAATATGGCGTCTGGTGGCCGCCATTTTGAATTTTGATTACTGTCTTGTCTTCAGTGGCAACCGCAAGATTAAAACAAATCGATTGACGTATGATTCATTAAAATCGATCTACGCCTTTGATCCTTAGAATGCGACAAAGGAACATACATACATACATAGACTGGTAAACACATTACCCCCCTGTGCGTCGGGCAGTCGGGTAAAAAGAAAAAAGTTAAAATTCGTCTTTTTTTCCTAAATTACTTCAAATCTGTTTTTGTTAAAATTGTAAAAAATATATAACTAAGATGCTTACAATAACCCCTTTCATTTGATATGTCACACAATCCGGTTTGCGAAACTCTTTTTTTTAAATTTCCAGTTTTCCCCCCAAAAGTGGCCCCCTTGTTCAGAATTCATTAATTTACTTCACGCGTCCATCTTTGAGTCACCAATTTACATACGTGTACCAAATTTCAACTCAATCGCTCCAGTAGTTTCGGAGCAAATCGGCTGTGACAGACGGACAGACAGACGCACGAGTGATCCTATAAGGGTTCCGTTTTTTTCCTTTTGAGGTACGGAACCCTAAAAAGAGCGAGAAAAAATAGATAACGCACCTGTCTCATCATACACAGAGTATGCAGCGTCAATGACAGGTAAGTCAATCTTCGCTGACCCCTTCGGGAACGCCTGGTTGTTGAATACTGTCACCTGAAATTGACGTTAACCAATAATGTTCAATACTTACTTTACGTACACTAAGTGCTATTAAAGAGGAAGAGTTTGTCGACCATTTAAAAAAGCGATTTCAAAAATTCTTTCACCTGCGTACATAGATGTATACTTTCAGAATAGACATTGGCATATCTTTGCAATACGCAGGCAAAACCGCGCGGGCAGCTAGTCTTCAAATAAAGTACCTACATATTAGGTAACCTAATTTTTAGGGTTCCGTAGCAAAAATGGCAAAAACGGAACCCTTATAGTATCGTCATGTCTGTTCGTATGTCACAAGCATTTTACTCGAAAACTATAAGGTGTAATTGAATAAGTATAAGTAAGGTTATATAAGTATTTAATTGCTAATTTAATTGTGTTGTTTGATTTTAATTTTAATAAATTGTAATTGCATGTGATTATTATGACTGTAAAATTTTATATTTTATAAATAAATTTGATTATTATTGAATAAAGAAAATGGATAATTATTTTAAGAAAACACACTACGCGTACAATATATACTTATCGGCAAACTTTTTAACAGGTATGAACGTGATGCCATCGTATTATTAATTACATATATAATACCTAAGTAAAAAAATAAAACAGAGGATTTTAGACGTATAGATGAATTATCGAGAACATGGAATTGCATTTGTAGTGGTTGTACGAGAAAATAGAAAATTCAAATATAGAATGCCTGTAAACATACAATACTACTACATATGCAATTCCATGCTCTCGTTAATTTATCTATAACTTCTCAATGATTGAATTTAAGCAAGTTTTAACAATATAATCAATATGTAACATACTATATTTTTTATCGGTTTGCCATATCAAATAATTGTTTTTTTTTTCCCTTTGGGTCAGATGGTTGTCGCTTTCGTGAAACTAAATGCCTACGCCAAATCGGGATTAGGATACAACCGGGAAACCGTTAGGAGGACGACACTTACGACAAAAGCGGCGCTGCGCTCTGTGACCGCGCACTGGGACTGGTTGTACTCGCAGCGCTGGTACGACAGGACCGCTTCTGACTTGATTAGTAAGCTAGAAACATAATAGTATAATATTTTATTTCATATTATCTTTATTGCATAGTAGTTACATATGATCTTAAAAATTAATACAGTGTCACATGGGCCCTGGTAGGGCGTAGCAAGTTTATCTTAGATTGTTTCGTAATATTTATACAAATATTAATCAAGTAAATGTCATGTCAAATGCCCATGTAGTACCAACTCCCATTACAATCGGACACTTTACGCTCGAAGTTGTAGACGATTATGTATACCTAGGACAAACTGTCCGGTTAGGTAGGTCCAACTTCGAGAAAGAGATCAATCGTCGAATCCGACTCGGCTGGGCAGCGTTCGGGAAGCTACGGCACATCTTTTCGTCCAATATTCCGCAGTGTCTCAAGACGAGAGTCTTTGACCAGTGTGTGTTGCCAGTGATGACGTATGGCACGGAAACGTGGTCGCTTACTATGCAGCAGAACCAAGGTAACCGATATAGCCCTCCGAATTGCTAAACTTAAGTGGCAGTGGGCACATTGCACGTAGAACCGATGGCCGTTGGGGCGGAAAGGTTCTCGAGTGGCGACCACGTACCGGCGCGGCGCGGCGTGGGTAGGCCCCCCACAAGGTGGACTGATGACCTGGTAAAGGTCGCTGGAGTCCGCTGGATGCGGGTGGCGCAGGACCGGTCAATTTGGCACTCTCTGGGGGAGGCCTATGTCCTGCCTTTCGGCTGATATGATGATGATGATGATGAAGTAAATAGTTAATGTCAAATTCTTTAAATTAAAACATGCATATAGGATTAAATTAAGATAGTGTCATTCATAAACTCATTGACAGTATAGTAACATTTTTTTATTAGTAGACTTCTTAACTTAGTACGAAAGGTTTTGTCATTTTCTACGATGACTAGGTTCTTAGGTAGTTTATTATAAATCACAATAGACCTGTAGTATGGGCTACTCTTATACATTTCTAGTCTCGGTTCTGGAGGAAGGACTAGTTTTTCTTGCCTAAAATTGGGTTGTGTCCTAATTTTTTTTTACGATGCCATTCGAACCAGTTTTTGGAGAGTAACAAATGTTTGTATGGGAGCAACTACAATTAAAAAACATAAATACCCAAAAAATTGAGTTAAAGACGGACCTCGCTGGCGACAGTCGAAAACGTTTCATACTGATTAACATTGAATCGTGACGTCACAGTGTAATATTTGTACTAATCGTTGTATTGAAAATCAAGTAAATTGGTGTTTCAGTCGTGAAATACTGCGTTCAGGACCATAGTTGTCATACAATTTTGTTTCTATAAAAGCATAAGGATTCTATTGGTAGCTTTAAATTTACTTTTGGACAATAAAAAAAAAAAAAAATCTAAACTTTCAAACTCTATATCTTTTTATAATTGTAATTATATTTCATAATTTATACTTAATTACATTTATTTCATGGTTTACTATCAATTTAGCAACACTGCGTTATCGATTTTAACATGTGGAAACTACCCAATTATTTAATTGTATTAGTACAATTAAATACATCGTAAATTCATCATCATCATCATATCAGCCGAAAGACATCCACTGTTGGATATAGGCCTCCCCCAAAGAGTGCCACAATGACCGGTCCAGCGCCACAACGACAGGTCATAAGTCCATCTTGTGGGGGGTCTATGCTCCCGGTACATGGTCGCCACTCGATCGTAAATTCATCATCGATCAATTCGAAGACCTTTTTAACCTAATGCCAGCGCAAACCAGCGCTGTAGGTGTCTGTCTGACACCTCGGCATAATGCTGAGACAGCGACCGATTCACTGCCGCGAAGACACACACAATGTGTCAATTGTATTGTATGTTTACTCTCTAACACCATTTAACTCTGTGTGTCTTTTGTGTAGTGAATAAATGTCTTCTTTCTTTCTGTCTTTCTAATGACGAAAATCCCATTCGAATATATAAAAAAATTACGAAGCTACAACCGTTTTAATATTGCTTGTTAAAGAGAGACAACACTCGTAGATCGTGACGTCACGACCATCGAGTGTCAGTAAATGAAAATAGTTTCATATGAACGTGCGTACAGAGCGTACCAGGGGGTACGCTCTGTACGCACGTTAAAACTTTGGACACTTATAACTTTGTGATTATTTAACCTCTTGCTTTGTTTTTTTCTCCATTTGACTACATTTTTAATCCTTTTTCGAGAAAATACAACTGTTCAGGCCAAGGAGCCTGAAAGACGGCGACGTCAAAAGCAAGCAACCTACAATGTGGCTAAACTTGCTAAGAGTTTTTCATTAGGCGCTATTTTTACTTTTGTTTACCTACCGTGATTTTATGTGTATTAATCTCATACGAACACTCATACGTGCAACAATACCTCTGATAAATTGTCAAGTATTTTGGATAATCTGGAGTTTCAATTAAGCTCCGTTATGTCCGCGAAGACAACAACATTATTGGTTATTTTATTTACTCCTATTATTATTATAAAAATGTATGGTTACTTGAAAGCCTGCGTCCCGATGAGCCAGGCGTCGTCCACGGCTCGTGCCACGATCCTCTCATAGTCGTGCGTGACGTGTTGCTTCTCGGTGCCCGTGATCGCGTCGTGATGTTGCATCACACCTGCCACGCAACACAAGGATTACATGTCGAGAGCGCCCTAGACAAGCACCTCATCGGCGCCCTTCTAGCGGCCATACATTAAAAATTATAACGGAAAAACCCGACTGCTTTTTGACAAATACTATAGCCTATGTCACTCCCACGATTAAGAGGAATCCAACGACACCTCATACATCAAAATCCATCAAGCCGTTTAGGCTACATGAGGCCACAAAGAAACAGACATACATACATACATACATACACTACATACATCCTTTGGCAGTCGGGTAAAAATTGCGCCACTTTGGAACCCACAGCACGTGCCCTTTATCTCAAACCAATGATGTGCATTCTGAGTTTTCCAATCTTATCTCATCTGCCCTAGGCCCTTTCGGATACACTTCGACCCAGTGGTCTTTTGTGCATTTGCCCTCCCCTTTAGAGCTACTCCCAAGCTCGCTCCATCATTTCCATTAAACGGATGATGCAGCTTAGTGGGAGCACGTTGAATTATTTTGGTTGCTGGTAGCCGTTACCAAAGTGATTCATTCTTTGTCTGGCAAGGGCATGACATTCACACAGTAAGTGTTCCATAGTCTCATCCTCCTCGCCACACATTCTACAGTCTACACTGTCCGATAGTCCTATTTTCCAGTACTCTTTAAGTTAAGTGAGTTTGCCTGTATAGGTAAAATGCCTCTGCTGCCACAAGAAGCTGAAAGCTCAAGAGAGCGTGCTGTGACGCGACGTGATGCGACGAGTTTTTTTACACGAGTTATATGGCGGCGTAATTGTATACAATACTTTTTATACGAGTCAACAGAAATAATTAAACATACTTGGTATCTAATGAACAATATCTAAGCCCTGCCGAAACGAAGTGCAAGTCAGAGGTGCGCCGCGTCGTTGATGTCTTTTGTATTGGAATCAACGCGACGTCAAATTCATTATTAAATAGTTCAGTAAAGGCGCCACGTTATAGGTCGAATTTATTTTAGCTGTCTAAAGCGTTGTCTTATAATGATTATACATCTCAACAGTTGGGAGCATAGAAAAAAAGAGTATGTGGTTTTAGTTTAGTATACAAGTCTTAATTCAAACATTAAAGTCAACGAGTATAAAAAAAAATGTTTGACAGATCTGAATCTGTGCCAATCCCGCGAATGCACATACTTGTGGCTCGGATTATGGATATTATGATTTTTGTTTTTTTTTTTGTGATTTTCTGTGAGCCGGGCCCACAGGATCCTTTTGCTCAGCGCTGAGTACGCGTGAGATGGCCAGGAGGCCAAAACATCAAAATGATTTTTGACCTTAACCAGCCCATTATTAGGGTTCCGTACCCAAAGGGTAAAAACGGGACTCTATTACTATGACTTAGCTGACCATCCGTCCGTCCGTCTGTCTGTCACCAGGCTGTATCTCATGAACCGTGATAGTTAGACAGTTGAAATTTTGACAGATGATGTGTTTCTGTTGCCGCTATAACAACAAATACTAAAAACCGGCCAAGTGCGAGTCGGACTGGGGCTCCCATACAACAGACATATTTTTTTGCCGTTTTTATAGATAGTGGTACGGAACCCTTCGTGCGCATTAGAAGTTAGGAGTCTGTCCAAGCGGTCGGCAATAGCTTCACCAAGATGTTTCACAAAGGCGGACATTTGTGGAGCGAAGCATACCTACTTACATATAACTACTTACATACGAACAGGTTAAGTTAATATAAAGCTTGTATTTTTTTTAACCTAAGCAATAACTTACCCACTGCACTCTTAAGCTCGTTTAGCATGAACATGTTGGATTCAGGCAAGTCCGTTAGCACTTGCAGCATTTTAAATGTCTGAAAAGAACAAAATCAATAAAAATTCTGGTAACATCAGGATGCAACGAGATATCGCTAACGGCACGCGACCACAGAATAGTATAATAGTATTACATACAGAACGGACACGAACCGCCCCCCACCGAAGTCGGCTGCCTCACCGCCGGGCGCTACTTGCCGGGCGCGCTGCCGGGTAAGCCTATTAGCCTAGTGCGACGCTCACCGCTCTGCCGTGTGCACGTTCGTAATATCGCGATGGGTAAATATTGCGCACTGTTTGGCTGTCTATCCACACACAAAGACGTGGGTAGGAGTTTTTTCCAGTTCCCATCCGATGCAAATAGGTAAGTTAATTTTTCAAAACCTAGGTGTTATAATACAATTAGTAGAATCTAATTACGACCCGATGATGATGAATAGGTTCCGTGCTAAACTTTACTTGCTCAAATGCAAGGGTATTTAACCCACTGCTATACTATGGGTACTAGACGACGATAAACATACATACTTACATAATATATATTATCGTTATTCTCCTAATAACGATTTAAAATGATTTGTTAATACAGTATACGAAGTGATATATGTCAATTTATATTGGTTTAATAATATTCAGCCGTGTGCACAGTTGTTTTTAATGACGCCGTCTAGCGACTTGAACAGCGAATGTGCCAACCCTATGCCATTCACGCACACATTGACGTGCGCACCGACAAGGCGCGCACACATATTTACCGGAACTGACTCATTTGTTCCTCGTGTCCACCCTGTGACGCGACGCAGCCAATATTGAAGCAGTATCATGTGAATATTGATGAATGTTTTTGTATGAGCCTCCAGAGGTTCACCCATGTACTACCAATAACCTCATCACGGCCATTTTTATCACAATATTATCGCGGATTTCAATGTAATTTTATCAATTTGCATCAATATTCACATGTATATCTGCTCTTTATTGCAGACACATGAATCAAATACAGGACGTATAAACTTAAAAGAAGAGGTCAACAACAGGCGGTCTTAACGCTAAATAGCTATCTCTTCCAGAAAACCTTAAATATTGCGTATATCGCGTCATAATAATGACTGCGTAATTGGCGCCATTAGTGATACTGATACGTCAGTTGCGTCTGCTGAATTGGCGTAGGCACTAGTTTTTGTTTCTAATGTGAGGAGGTTTTTGGTACCTGTAGGAAGTTGTTAGTCTCTCGTTACAAGCCCGGGGTCCGTTTGCTGCCTGATCCCAAGAATTGGCGTAGGCACTAGTTTTTGTTTCTAATGTGAGGTTATCGGACAGTGTAGACTGTAGAATGTGTGGCGAGGAGGATGAGACTATGGAACACTTAGTGTGTGAATGTCATGCCCTTGCCAGACAAAGAATGAATCACTTTGGTAACGGCTACCCGCAACCAAAGGAACTCAAGGTGCTCCCGCTGAGCTGCATCATCCGTTTTGTGAAAACGATGGAGCGAGTTTGGGAGTAGCTATAAAGGGGAGGGCAAATGCACAAAAGATCCCAATGGGTCGAAGTGTATCCGAAAGGCCCTCAACTAGATAAGATAAGATATCCAACAACATCATGACAAATATGTCCTACGTTTAGAGCGTTTAGTTGTGCCCGCTAGGTCTTTAAAGAGCGCTCCGATCTTGGTCAAAGGAAGTTTGGTCTTTTAGTTCCTTTAGTTTAAGAGCAATTTATGAGATCTTGGAATCAAGAACCGTTTCGCTCTAGGTAGGGCAAGCCTTCTCCATACAAATTTTGTGCAAGTTTTTCTTCGTTTGTGTTTGGGCTATGAATATAATTTTTAGGTCAGTATACTTATTTTTCTGTTAGCTATTCACTGATGTTATTATTTTTTATTTTTATACTTTTTTATATTTTTTTAATTTTCATTATTTTTATATCTAACAAAATTTTAACATCATGTGCTGCGTAAATTCAATATGAACAAGCAAAAAAAACGAATCTTCTGTAGTGCCAAAACCGACGAAAAAAAACTTGCACAACGTTTGTATGGAGAATGCCTTGCCTTACCCGTCGTCTTAAAGACGAACTAATTAACTAAGAGAAGGTTATTGGTACCTGCAGGAAGTTGTTGGTCTCTCTCTCCATCCTCTTAGTGGTGGGGCGTGAGGTGAAGTAGCCGGTCCAGTAGGCGGTCGAGTCGGAGGCGTATGGGAAGAAGTCATCTTGCTTGATGGGCAGGCTCGGGCTGCAATATATTCAAATTGAAATTCAAACATTTATTCGTAACAACACAGAAAATAAAAGAAGAAATAAAATTAAATAAAACCGGTCGAGTGCGAGTCCGACTCGCGCACCGAGGGTTCCGTACCAAGAAACTCGGTATGCACAGTAAGGGAAATGCATTCACGTACCACCGTAGAACCCTGGTGGTACGTTAATACATTTCCCTTACTGTATGTTGGTTTTTCAGCGATGATGCGGTAATCAAGTGAATTAATTTCGATAATTCTTGTTTTATTCGATGGGTCAGGAAAAAATCACGACAGATCACGTTGGGGGTGGGGGGGGGGGGGGGGGGGGGTATAAGGAGACCTCACGTGTATTTTTCTACAGTGAACGAAGCTAAGAAAAAATATCTACCGCACGAGTAAAAATAAAAAAATAAACAAGATTTCCTATATACAACACTATTTATCGCACAATTAGGTCGAATGAAAAAAATATACGTGACGTTATGTGGGGGGGGGGGGGGGGGGAGGGGTAGACAAGAACCTCACCAAATATCACCAAGGGTGAGGGGGGGGGGGGGGGGTCAAAAAGTAGCCGAAAAAACCTCGCGTGATTTGTGCACATGCCCCATGTTGCTAGCTTGACAGCCAGCGCTGGTCTTCCGCAGGGTCCTTCAGCGAAGGCGCGAACGATATAACGTAACAGTAGGATACGAATAGAGGCCGACTTGCATCCGTCCGTTTAATGGATTAAAAGTATTAAAAAAACCGGACAAGTGCGAGTTCAACTCGCGTTGTGAGGGTTTCGTAAAATATTGAGAATTTTCCCGTTACTTTGAATACTCACACTTCTTATAGGCTTTCCTGTAATCTTTAGGCAAGGAACTATTTTCCATATTTTTTTCAGAATTTTAAGCCTAGTAGTTTCGGAGATAAGGGGGGGAATGGTCTATTTTCGCCTTTTTTCCTAAATTACTTCAAATCTGTTTATGCTAAAATTATAAAAAAAAAATCTGACATGTTTACAACAACCCCTTTTATTTGATATGTCACACAATTCAGTTTGCGAAACTTTTTTTTTTAATTTTCCAGATTACCCCCAAAAGTGCCCCTCTTGTTCAGAATTCATTAATTTATATTACGCGTCCATTTTTGGGTCACCAATTTACATATGTTCACCAAATTTCAACTCAATCGGCCCAGTAGTTTCGGAGCAAAGCGGCTGTGACAGACGGACAGACAGACGCACGAGTGAATAAGGGTTCCGTTTTTTTCCTTTTGAGGTACGGAACCCTAAAAGTATGGTACAGAGATAGTTTTTATCCTGGAAATCATCCCTTGAAGGGGCGAAAATTCCGGTGGAAGTTTGTTTGAAGATGCGATATAAACAACTTCAACGCGGACGAAGTCGCGGGCAAAAGCTAGTAAGTACGAAATAAATGGTAAAGCTTTATATTAATTTGACCTGTTCGTATGTAAATATGTATAGGTAGGTACCTAGTTAGTTTTACTGGGCATTTTCCGCAAGTCGACATCCAGTGTGCCTATTTTGCGTGAAACGGCAGGGTGGCGCTACTCTAACCACCCCAGCTCCTCTAAAAAGTTAAAGAGTGCCCACCTATAAAAAAGTATAAGTACCTAACTCAGACCAAGAATCAGTTTTTTCGAGGTACCTAAGTATATGTTAAGTAAGTTGTCCGTCAAAATTTGCAATCCATGTTTCAGTCACTTGCCGTTATCCGATTGAGCTGATGGGTTTAAGTGGGTCGTTCTTCTTTTTTACCGACAATGAATCGAGGTTTTTCTGTTTTTTTGGTTTTTGAACTATCGAAAATTGTGGTTTTGAAGTGCGATTTAAAAAAAAATGCATAGGTTTCTTCATTAGAACTAATTAAAGTTTACTTTCTGGCCAATATAAATATTTATTTACGGTTGGTTTCTAAAAAAAACATGTGACAAAGTGGACTATTTCAGTGGGGACAACATTTTGGTTTACCACTCTGTCACGGCATTCTACGAAAAAAACAAACATTTAAAAAAATGCTAGTTAGAGAAAGTGAAATATTATATATCACTAATTAATAAAATAATATGGACGTTCATTCGAACATTATAAAACCATAAACATCATTACTCAAATGAGATGCCGTAATAAGACGAAGGACAGGCTATTGTCGGTCGAAAAGAAGAACGACCCAAGTATAGTTTAGATGATAATTCAATATTATGGTACCATAGAACTGATCTGATGATGGAGACAGAAGGTGGCCATGGGAATCAGTACTTGACCGACGTAACCCCGTTGAGTTCGGGCTCGTTAGAATCGTCTCAATGAGTAATTCATGACGATCAAAAGTACAGTCGGCAATAAAGCTTGTACCAAAAATGATTTTTTAGACAGAAACTTATTCGTTCACAGTCTGAGTAACTTACTTGGCGTCTTTCACAGCCTTCAGATAGCAGGTGGGTGTCGAATAAAACAGCTTCACATTGAGGCCCTCCTTGGCCGCTTTAAGGTTAGCGTATCTGTAATATGGGTATTAGGTTAACTTACCGCATTAATAATTCATATTTTATAAATCTAAACATGAAGAAGACATTATAATACTTCAAGCGAGATTCGTGGTTAGGGACATTCCACTCCAAATTGAAGGTTAGCGACATTCTACTTCAAATTGAAGGTTAGCGACATTCCACCCCAATTGAAGGTTAGCGACATGACACCCCAAATTGAAGGTTAGCGACATTCCACTTCAAATTGAAGGTTAGCGACATTCCACCCCAATTGAAGGTTAGCGACATGACACCCCAAATGGAAGGTTAGCGACATTCCACCCCAAATGAAGGTTAGCGACATTCCACCCCAAATTGAAGGTTAGCGACATTCCACCCGTCAAAGCGTCACAGATCACAGGAATATTTTCATGGATGGGCCGCTTTTTATCTTTCGTTATAATGGACAAAAGAGGTTAGAATGTAAGAATTCGTGATTCTATTCAATATTCATACAGGGTCCTCCAATTTTAATCCATTCAATGACAAATTAAAGATCAGTTCAGATGTAACTAATAGATAATGAATTTTCAATATAAGTCTACATAATGTAGGTATAATTAAAACATGCACAAGGTTATTTTTTTATTATTTGATATTATTAAAAGACACTCATGCTTTTAGATTTAAAACCATACCAACGTAATTCTGGTCATAGAATCAGGTGACCTAACATATAATTAGTGCTAACAATATAAGTATGATCTATGGTCTGAAATAAAACATTTGAATTTGAATTATTCTTCGGCCACAGTAAGTTCTTCTCATATAGAAAGAAAGAGAAAAGAAAGAGACATTTATTCGTGACAAAAACAATGAAACAAGAAATATACCTTAGAAAAGTTGAAAAACCCCCGATATTATCATTTCAAAGTTCAATATCTCAAAAACGGCTGAACCGATTTTGATGAAACATGGCTAAGAACACTCGGGTTAAAATTATCTATGACACACAAAAACCGCATTCAAATCGGTACATCCGTTTGGGAGCTACGATACCACAGACATACACAGACACGTTAAACTTATAACACCCCTCTCTTTGCGTCGGGGTTTAAAAAAGAGTGTCAGAGAGCGTACACCTAAACACGTATACCTAAATAGAGGTGCTCTTAGCACTTTTAAAGAGCTGGCAAAGCGTCTTGTCGACGCGTCAGGTGACCAGAAGGCTGGTGCGTACCTTGCACAGCGCGTCAGCGGGCCTAGCACAAATGACGCCGCGCCGCGACGCGAGTCGAGAAAGATCTACCCTCCTTTTTCTAATTTGTACGGTGCGAGTGAGATAGGAGACGCTTAGTCGCGCGCGAAGCGACTGAGCAGCAAGTTGTGCTAGACGTTACAGTATCGCCATCCAGCGCGGCAATGCTGCCAGCCCTCTGGGCACCCTGCCCCCGGGTTCCGAGCTTGAAACTATTTTTAATTTGTAAATATTTTATTTCTTTTTTAGTTTATCCTTAGTTTAGTATAAGTACATATTTGTTGTTTGTTTGTATTAATAAAATAAATATATTTCAGACCTAAATAGTATCTCCTATATCTCCCTCAACCGACTCACTTGATAAGTTTGTCCAGATTGTCGAACCACATGAACGCATCCATGAATGTGAAGTCCCCACCCATGGTCAGCAGGACGTTGTTGGTGCGGTACGACCTCGCTTGCGCTAGCGCGTACTCTAGGAACGTCGTTACCTAGCGGACAAATCAGTCTTTTCGAAGTTGAACATTGTTTATAAAGTATTGATTAAGTAGTGAAGTAAGTGATGTTTAAGCATTGTTGAGCGTGTAGGCCTATGTTTAATTGTAGGCTTGATAAAGCTGCGTATTTCAATAATATACTTATTGACTGGTTATTGAATCAACGTTTTCCAAGTGGCAATTTTCCATCGCCAATGGGTAGCGGTTCTGGCGACAGATTGGTGCAATGGTGTCATGGAGCACCTGGTTTTGTACCCTTGTGTACCCTTCAACGGCCAAGTCACACAACATTAACTATAATAATAAATAAATCGCAGTAAGGAACCTTAGACTTGGCACGACTTTGTCTAGATTTCATTACTTTTTGGAGATAAACAAGCAGCTCCATCGAGACTTGGCTAGTTTTTTACAGAATGTTTTTGGTGGGATACCTACTTACCTACTGTCTTATAATTAGGTATTGTGTGATTATCAATCTGGTATCTACTTACCTAACTAAAACATAGGATTTTTCAATGTTTGTCCCTGAGCAAAACACATTCTAAGTAAGTAGAAACAAATTGTAAAATACTCATTTCCACTTTTAGTCACTCCAAAATCATTAGGTCACCTGATTCATCCATACCACAGAGGAAATAATTAGGTACTCATGTTTACAGCTCGAAAATCAGGCCTCTCACAGACTGGCGCGGCCTGGCCGCAGCGGTCAATAGTAAACTTGTCATTAGCTGTCAAATTTACTATTGACCACCACCGGAGCTGGCTGCGAAACGGGAATCTTTTAGGCCCATCTCGTAGCCAGCTAGCTACCAAATTTGACTACGAGATGGGAAAATCGTTACCGATTCGAAGCTGGCTGCAAGACGTGATACCACATTTCTCATTTCGAAGCTAGCTTTCAAATCTGGCAATGAGGTGGGACTAGAGGATTCCCGCTTCGTAGCCAGCTCCGTATTGGGATTATTTCTCCCAATTCGAACCAAATCTGGCTACCAGATGGAAAAATCGTCCTTTAGTCCCATTTCGTAACCAGATTTGGTAGCTAGCTTCGAATTGGGAATTGCGGTTTCCCGTCTCATAGCCAGGTACGAAATGGCAACGATTTGATAGCAAGCTTCCAAATGGGAGAAATAATTTCCACTTCGAAGCTGGCTGCGAAACGGGAATCTTTTAGGCCCATCTCGGTGCAGCTAGCTCTACCAAATTTGGCTTCGAGATAGGAAAATCGTTCCCAACTCGAAGCTGGCTGCAAGACGGGAAACCACATTTCTCATTTCGAAGCTAGCTAGCAAATCTGGCAATGAGGTGGGACTAGAGGATTCCCGCTTCGTAGCCAGCTCCGTATTGGGATTATTTCTCCCAATTCGAACCAAATCTGGCAACCAGATGGAAAAATCGTTGCCATTTCGTGCCTGGCTTATGAGGCGGGAAACCGTATTTCCCATTTCGAAGCTATTAGCTACCAAATCTGGCCACGAGATGGGACTAAAGGCGATTAACGTGCAAAGCCGTGTATATACCAAACATATAACAATACACAACATATCTAAAACGAAGTGATCAAGCATAAATGCAAGTTATGCAAAAACGTGCAAGCGTGCGATTCAACTACCTAAACAGCTAAATATCTTCGTAAGGGATCCTTGGGCGTTAGAGAATGCAGAGTGCTCGTGCTATCCTTGTTTTTGATAAAATAACACGAGGTCCTTTTATGAGGTACAGTAAGGGATAAATGTATTCACGTACCACCGTAGAACCCTGTCGCAATTGACAGGCCGCCGTCACTCAAACTCGAGTGGTATGTCACCTTATTGCGATAGGGTTCTACGGTGGTACGTGAATACATTTCCCTTACTGTACTCCGCCTGTAACGACCTATGTAAATGAGCCCTAAGTGACCGCAAATTTTAAAAGCAGAGTGCCGTTTAATAAACTAGGTAGGTAACTTACTTACTTCTCTTTGAATTCATGCAAAACTAAAATCATTCAAGTACCTACTCGTAAATGAAGTGCACACTAAAATAATACGTTAAGGTGCTGATACACATGAGTTTTCACTTGTAATTAGCATTCTAGAGGGAAAAGCTCACAAAATAAACAGGAGCGTTATAGCGGGCATTCTAGCGAGCGTTCTAGCGAAACGACAGTAAATTTACTTCGAACTTCGAACTCTTTGCGAAGTAATTTTGTTACGCGACCGTCAAGTCTGCCATCTTCGTGAAGAATAGGTACATTTTTAACCCCCGACCAGTGGCGGTTCACTCTTTGATTTCGTCGCGCCGCACAAAAACACGCCGGTCGGCCGCCTTTAGGCGGTCTATCAGTGGTTGCCGCGCGCTGTTACGGGACGCACGCGTTCGCGCAACGCATTGCATCATCATTCGCCTTGTAAAATAAATATGCCGCGTCGTCTCTTTTTAAAGGTTGAAAAAAAACTACATTATGTATGTAGGTAACCCAGAGTTGTGTGTCTTCGTCTTACATTTGCAGAAACAGGCAGTTTTGATGTCATACCTAAAGGCAAATTACACAGCTTTTGTGTAGTTGGGTGATCCTAAGTAAATAAAGAATATAATCGTAATATATTTAGTACACTATTATACTAACGTACCTATAATTTAATAGGTCGAGCTGGCGGTAACCCTAGCTCTATGGCTCCGCCTCCGAAAGAGCGCGTTGCATGCGATAGAAAGAAATGGCCACATTTAGGCACGTTTGGCGTACCTAAACAGGGAATTTGTTAACAGAGAACCTTCTGTACGTAGTACTATTACTTATTCTATGCCCTAAACGCAAAAAGAGGGGTATGTCTGTGAGTATGTCTGTGGCATCGTAGCCAAACGAATGGACCGATTTTAATGCGGTTTTTTTTGTCCGAAAGCTGACGTGATCGAGACGGTTTTTAGTTATGTTTTAACAAAATAGGTTAAACCGTTTTTGAGATATTGAACTATGAAAAAATGAAAATGAAAAATGCTTTATTCGTAAGTATTATCGTATTTCCCTTTTTAAGTGAAAGTAATACCTGTGCTAAGGGGCACCTCTCTTCCATATGTAGGTATCGAGTAGTATAGGTACAGTACAACAGTGTAAAGTTACTTATTGCGAGTACACAATAGGCTTGTGTCCTAATTTTTTTTACGATGCCATTCGAACCAGTTTTTGGTGTGGAACAAATGTTTGTATGGGAGTAAGTACAATTAAAGAACATAAATACCCAAAAAATTGAGTTAAAGACGGACCTCGCTGGCGGTAGCCGAAAACGTTCCATACTGATTAACATTGAATCATGATGTCACAGGGTAATATTTGTACTAGTCGTTATATGGAAAATCAAGTAAATTGCTGTTTCGGTTGCGAAATACTGCGTTTAGGACCTTAGTTATACAATATTGTTTCTATAAAAGCGTAAGGATTCTATTGATAGCTTTAAATTTACTTTTGGACACTAAAAAAAATGCATATTTTTTGTAAACTTTCAAGGGCCATATCTTTTTATGATTTTAATTATATTTCGTAATTTATACTTAATTGCATTTATTTGAAGGTTTACTATCAATTTAGCAACACTGCGCTATCAATTTTAACATGAGGACACAACCCAATTTATATAAAATTGAAGGTGGGTATATATATATAAATGTGTAGATGAAAATACGAATGTTTGTTCTCGAGTTTTGGATGTTTAATATATATTTTAGTATGTATTTATCTATATAAGTATGTTTATCCGTTGTCTAGTACCCATAGTACAGGCTTTGCCTAGTTTGGGACTAGATCAATTGGTGTGAATTTCCCACTATATTTATTTATTAAATGAAAAAGTGAAATGAAAATGTCGGCGGTTTTTCAACTGTTCTAAATCGTAGTTATTTGACGAGCGCTTACTAGTGCGTTCGCTAGAAAGATCGTGAAAATGTTCGAAGCGATGTTGGGCTCTGTGCTTGTTGTTCAGTTCGACTTTAAAAACATTACCCTCCTCCTTTGGCAGTCGGGTAAAAATGGCGAATGGTCATGTTTAATCAGCACCATAAAGTTCTCACTCACTGAATAAGCTTGTCTAGGTTGTCGAACCATAGAGAAGCGTCCAGATAGTTGAAGTCTTCACCCATCGTCACCAGTATGTTGTTTGACCGGTAGCCTTTCGACATGTTCGCTGCTATTTCGAGGAACGTTTTCACCTGAGCAAGCCAATTTGTTGAAAAGTTAATGACAAAAACGAAAAAAAAAAAGCTAAGGCAGGTATTTTCACAAAAAGCCATGGGCTCTGAAGCTTTTCAATTTAAATGAATTATTATACCTCATTCCAAATAACATTAGAATTTTAACGGGCAAATCCATCTACGTTTCTTGCATCATCATCATCTCATATCAGTCGAAAGACGGCCTCCCCCAAAGAGTGCCAAATGACCAGTCCTGCGCTGCGCACCCGCATCCAGCGGACTCTCGCAAATCAGCGTTTTTCAAAAAAACTGTACATAACTTTTTTTCAGATTTCAATTTTTTTGGGCTTTTCTTATTCAGAATCGTTGATACTATCGATCCTCATACAAAAAAAAAGTGTCCCAGATTTTACTATGCAAGTCTTACCTTCCAGTGCGTCACGACCATATAAATAAAAACCGGCCAAGTGCGAGTCGGACTCGCGCACGAAGGGTTCCGTACCGTTATTTATAAAAACGGTAAAAAAATCATGTCTGTTGTATGGGAGCACCAGTCAGACTCGCACTTGGCCGGTTTTTTAGTATTTGTTGTTATAGCGGCAACAGAAATACATAATCTGTGAAAATTTCAACTCTCTAGCTATCACGGTTCTTGAGATACAGCCTGGTGACAGACAGACGGACGGACGGACAGCGAAGTCTTAGTAATAGGGTCCCGTTTTTACCCGTTGGGTACGGAACCCTAAAAAAGACTGCATACAAAAATGTGACGATCTGGAATGGAATATTTTGAACACTTTTTTTCTTGTATGAGGATCGATAAGTAGTATCAACGATTCTGAGTAAGAAAAACCCAAAAGAATCGAAATCTGAAAAAAAGTACATGTACCCTTTTTTTGAAAAACGCTCAAATACTACTAGGTAGGTACATAATATGATGCCTCACCTCCAATTGTTCACATATAAATAATTGATACCATAATTATTTTGACCTAAGATTTTAGAAAAGTTAAATATTATACTCGTATGTTTCTCTCTCTAATATGCCTGTGCTTTACTCAGGGACTCAAAGTGCATACATTTTATGCCGCGGGTTTGTCCGCGTTCTTTGCAATACGCGCAATAAATAAAGGGGCAGGACATTACCTTAGCGTCAACGTTGTACATGGGAGAGCTGGCGTCATCGATGATGGGCTCATCGTCGCAAAGGACGTCGAAGCAAAACCCGGGCGGCGGCGAGTACGTGTTGTAGAGAACGCCGGTGAAGATATCTGATGATTTCCCTGGAAGAGTAACAGATAGAAATCTTAGGTGGGCCATTTTACGGCAACTTGTACACTCGACATTTTTTTTTAATTATTTTAAAATCGGGTTTTTTTTCTAGTCAGAATCGAAAGCGCTTTCGAATGTTATAGGAGAAGAAAATTGTCCCAAGATTTTTTATTCCATTCCGTCATTGTTTCCATACTAAGCTTCTATTGTGGTAACGAAACGGAAAACCGTCAATTGGGAATGGATGAAAAATTTTAGAAATGCCTGATTATTTTTTTGGTGATAGGAATAACCTTCCTTAGCACCAGAAAAAAGTTTCAGACTTTTCAGCTGCATCAATTTATTTGAAAAATATAAACAGTTTCCTCACTTACGTTTTGGGTCAGTTACGGTACCTTCCTCGATCGGTCTCATATTACAAAAAAATATATTAAATATGTGTGGTAAACAGACACTGGCAATGATATTGACACTTGCAGCAGCTATATTGATCATTACCAGTGTCAGTTTACCACAGATATTTAAGATAGTTTTTTGTAATATGAGACAGATCAAGGAAAGTGTCTTATTCGCCGTCATAAACCCAAAACGTAAGTGAGGAAACTGTTTTTATTTTTCAAAAAAAAATGACTCAGCTGAAAAGTCTGCAACTTTTTTCTGGTGGTAAGGAAGGTTATTCCTATCACCAAAAAAATTATCAGGCATTTCTAAAATTTTCATCCATTCCCCATTGTATGTAACATTTTAGACAGTTTTTTTCTTCTGACTACTGACTTCTATTCTGACTAGAAAAAAACCCGGTTTTATCATAATTAAAAAAAAAGTCGAGTGTACAACTTTCTGTAAAATGGCCCAGGTAGGTAAACTATGTATGTACAGAGGCATCACCGTCTAACAAAGCATGTATTTAACCCTTAACTTGGTAGAATTACAAGTTAAAACAATCGTAGATCGCGCTGTATGAAGTCAAAATTCGTGCCTAACATAAATGCACAAATGTGACCAAAAAATGTGTAGGTACATTTAAAAATACGCAGTCAAGTATAGTATCACGAAAATAAGATTGATCAGTTTATATCTACAATAGATTATACTGGAGTCATAGCCGCATGATATTTTAAGCAGCCGTGGGTCTTAGGTCTACGTCTACCCCGCTCCTCATAAAAGACGACTAAACGAGCCTTGGCAATTGGCATCCTGTGTTCTCCGTGACAGAGGCCCTGAGCTTCCAGCTTGCCTTCTCTTATTTTCTGCAACCCTGGTACTCCGCTGGTAACTTTAGATGGATCAGTTTATCGAGAATATCGCTTGTCACCCCTACCGGACCCGTAACATATCGATCAGCACGGCTATCACAAGACAAGACGGCGCGCGAGCTCTCTCGATTTTTCTCGCACTATCTGTCTCTCTCTTATTAGACAACTTAGAAAGAGAGGTATAGTGCGAGAAAAATCGAGAGAGCTCGCGCGCCGTCTTGTGATAGCCGTGCAGACCTGTGGAACTTTCTACCATCTTTTGTACTCCTAGTTAGTGTACCTCTAAAAAAACATATTTTTCTCATCTAGAGGTCATCCCTAACACTTTCATACTTTGTCCATTAATCGATTCGTCCTAGGAACAGCTCATCATATCCCATCAGAGCCAGATCAGCCACAAACTTTCTCGAGTGTCCGAACGGGTTGAACTGCCAGCTCTTACTTTCAAGCCCCAACCTTCACTTACGTACTGCAGGCCTGGTACTCCTCTGGTAGCTTTAGATGGACCAGGTTGTCACTATCGTTTGCACCTACACCATAGTTACATATCGAGGTCGTGAAACCTTCTACCACCTTCTGTACTCCTAGTACTAGTTCTGAACCAAAAAAATATTTTCTCACCTAGATCATCGCTCCCTCGCCACAGCACTTCCATACTCTGATCCTTGAGCCGTTTTGCCTTGTCTTGATAATCGATTCGTCCTAGGAACAGCCCATCATATCCCATCAGCGCCAGATCAGCCGCGAACTCTCTCGAATGGCCGAAAGGGTCGATCTGCCAGCCGACGCGCGGCCGACCACACTCGCCGAAAGTATCGTTCAGTTTTCTGGCAACAAATAAATAAATATAAGAAAGATCTTTACGCAAATCGAACTAGATCATTGTAAGTTCAATAAGGCTTGTGTTATGGGTACTAAATGACAATATTATCTATAGTGAACATGCCCTTACATCTAATATTTGACAGCTGTCATCCCAGTACCTACAATCTATGTCATCATAAGTCATCAATGTCATCATTGAGGTTTATTGTACCGGGATGACGGCTGTCATATCGGCTGTTAAAAAAAAAACTATAGGTATGTTGAAATACTTGATGTAGATTTTTTATTTTATTTCGCGTGTTGGTAATCATTCAATGGAATTCATAGCATTTGCACTTAAAGCATATATAACTGGAGTAGCCTCTCAGTAACTTACCCCTCTGTAGAAAACCTTGCACAATGTGCAAAAAATCATACAAAGACAATTTCAGTATCGATTAATGGTCGTTTACAAAATCGCCTCGCAAGAGAACACTGATCATAAAAATGCCCGCATGTTGCTGTAAGCACTTGATATTATAAACGTTCAACCACTTCAAGCTTTCAATATACAATTGAGTTTCAATATCCTATTAAAGATGCTCCCCCCTCCGCAAAATTCGGCAGACATTTTTGTACGCAAATACGACATAAGGCTACTCCAGTTATGTATGCTCTAAGCATTTGCATTACGTTTTCAGTGAAAAACACCCAATCTCGCAAGAACTCGTAAATCTGTAAAACTCGCGTGACTGGTTTTGTGGTCTCGGCTAGCACTACTTATAGGTAAAGCCGCCCTTGGCTAGGTCTGAAATCCCTATTGATTGGATTCCCTAGTTGGCACTGAATATGAAGATGTGTGAAAGCCCGAATATGGACGCAAGTTAGGCGCTTGAGTATACGGGGTGGGCCCTGTAACAGGAGCAAATATTTAAAAGGACGCTTCCTTAGAGCATCTGCATTAACCCCCTGAGTGTACAATTTTTTTAATCGGATTTTTGATCTAAAATTATGATCTCCAAGTAATGTGTCTTGGCACGTCGAGATCATAGCAAACCAGCTAAATGCTGATTTTGAGGTAACATCATGTAATGAGTCATAATAGTTTTTGGATTTATGTTTTCAAAAGATATTTTTGTTTTTTTTTCAATTTTAGTAGTGTTTTTAAAATAAAAAGTTATCCAGAAGAGTAAAAAAATACACGTAAACTTATTATACAAGTAATAAACATTTTTTTTTTTCAATTAAATCCATCCTCTTAGAAATCTAACGTTTAATTTTTTGCTCCTCTGTTACAGGGCCCACCCTGTATATATGCAAAGAGAAAGTATGTACACTGTACATGAAGCTTAAAGAAACGTCCAATTGTCCAGTCACCATCAGATATATCGGAGCGGCCAAAGTGCTCACAAATATCTGAACACGTCTCTATGGTCGAGGCATTAGAGACGTGTTCAGATATTTGTGAGCACTTTGGCCGCTTCGATATATCTGATGGCGCCTGTTCAAGTCTGCACCAAACCTGATACAGATACGACCTTAACCATTATTTCGTCCCCCACTCTCAAGTTTCCGTAGTGTAGCGGTTATCACGTGTGCTTCACACGCACAAGGCCCCCGGTTCGATCCCGGGCGGAAACAGATCTTTTTTGCTTTTTTATTTTATTTCTTGACTTGCCCGGTCGGGTATGCCACCAATGGGCACTCTTTGCTTCGCGCCCGAACCTCATTCCATATAATTATACCAAAAATTCTGAATCTATTTTATTTTTGACTTAATGCCCGCGAAACTATGTTTTACGAATAAACGATTTGATTGATTGATTGATTAATAATAATAAAGGTAGGTAGGTAATTTAGTAATTTATTTCTATTTGTTAATGTTTTTATTTTTATTTTTTATTTATTAATTTGTGATTTTAAAAATTGTATAATGTTGTTGCAAATGTATGTGTTGGTCTTATGGGTCAATGATACTCAAAATAAACGATTTTTTTATAACCATCCTTAGCACCAGAAAAGCGTACCCTAGCTGAGAAGAATCCAGCAAGAAACTCAGCTAGTTAGGCCCGACCCGGGTCGGGTTGCGTCGGATTGATGTGCTCCCCGCTTTCAGAATGATGTCATTCATTCGCTTGTCCTTATCCCATTTACTTGGGGTCGGCGCAGCATGTTTTTTTCTTCCATACCTCCCTATCGCCCGTCAGCTCATCACACACTTCCTTCCAATTCATATCGTTTCTCACGCAGTCCATCCACCTTTTCCTTGGTCTACCTCTTCTCTTGCAACCCTCAACATTCATACTTAATGCCCTTTTAGCAACATTACTATCATCCCTCCGCATAACATGTCCATACCACCGTAGGCGATTCGCTCGAATCTCAGCTTTTCAGTTATGGGTGCTACTTTCAGGCTTCCTCTTATATATCCATTCTCGTCACGCCACACATCCATCTCAACATTCTCATCTCTGTAACATGCAATCTCGTTTCATCCGTCATCTTTGTGGCCCAACATTCTGATCCATGCATGACGACAGGTCTTATAATGGTCTTGTAAATTTTCAGCTTCCAGAATGCTGTATTTAAGAGAATGACTCACTGCAATCCCCACGTGAACTGGTCAATAGTGCTCTGATAATGGCTCGCCGCCTCGTCGTTCATGCTCCAGGCCCCGCCCACGAACTGCAGCCGCCCCTGCCTCACCAGGGTGTGAACCTGGGACTTCACGGAGTCGGGCTGCGCGACCCACCATTTCCAGAAGAACGCTGTTTCTACGTAGATGAACCTGGAAAATTATGCAGAGCATATCATTTGCGAGCCTGCGACTTCGTACACGTATATACTCTAATAGAATAGAAGAATAGAAATATATTTATTTGGTGTGACAAAGAAATTACACGAGTGTATAGTTACATCTGAAATGCACCAAAATGGATGCCACTCAGCATATGCCAGCAGCAATATATGCTAAAGGCGCTGGTTTTCAGGGCACCCAGAGAGAGATACAGAAATTAAAATATGACTTATAAATATAACTTATACATAAGAAAACCTAATTAATGAGAAGGAGAGGTCGCTGGTTAATTAATTAATTCAGAGCTAAGTGTTTACAAATCAGGTTAAAGGTAAGTATGATGAAATACAAGTGTAGGTGTGATGTCATTTACAGGTATTGAAATTCAAGAGCTATGTGGATTGTCCGCTTATGCACTAGATATTTGTAATATAATGTAATATGTCGTATTCCAGTTGTCTAAGCTATAATCAGCATCATAAACATGTATACACTTTACGACCTTATGTCTAAGTAATAAGTTCATAGAATGTATACATGTTTACTTACTGGAAAGTTTTTTCAAAACGCGTTCAGTAGGTAGTTTTTGCGATTAAGAGGAGCGTATATCGGCACAGATTTTTACCCGACTGCCGAAAGAAAGGAGGGTTATGCTTTTCGAGCGTATGTATGTATCTTATGTGTGTGTATATGTCTTATTTTTTGGTACGCCCTGCAGCCTAAACCGTTTGACGGAATGCGACATATGAGGTGTCGTTGGATTTCTCTTAATCGGAGTGACATAGTAGTTGGGTTTTTTTGAAAATTCTTGTGGCACCACACTTGGCGGTATTTGCCCAAATATTCGTGTTGCATCTTTCTTCTTCCTACGGCAAATGAAAGAGAGGCAACGATGGAACGCGAACACGCAACCCCAAGTGTGGTGCCAGTCATCATCGTCCTAGCGTTATTCCCGGTTGTGGCCTAAAGGAGCCCGGGGTCCGCCTCACCCCAAGATTTGGCATCATCATATCAGCTGAAAGACGTCCTGCTGGTCATAGGCCTCCCCCAAAGTGTGCCATAATGACCGGTCCTGCGCCACCCGCATCCAGCGGACTCCAGCGACCTTTACCAGGTCATCAGTCCACCATGTGGGGGGCCTACCCACGCAAACACACCAAGATTTGGCATAGGCACTAGTTTTACGAAAGCGACCGCCATCTGACCTCCAACCCAGAGGGAAAACTAGACCTTATAGGGATTAGACCGGTTTCCTCACGATGTTTTCCTTCACCGAGAAGCTAACGGTAAATATTCCGTACATACCTAAGTTCGGAAAAATTCATTGGTACGAGCCGGGATTCGAACCCACGACCGCCGCTTGACAGCCGCATGCCTGAACCACTAGGCTACCGTAATTTGTGTTTTTTGAAGTGTGGTGCCAGTATTATATTATAATATAATATCCAACAACGTTCGAACGCGAACAATAAATATGTCTACTGAAACTTACTTCCTTTTCGGGTCTTCCAATAATTCCTTGATGACGGAGTTCAGGATACACTTGACACAGGCTTTCTGGATGTTGTTTCGACCTGAAATATACAAATCGCCAATTAGCACAATTAAAGTAGATTTAACTAATTATTACTGGCTTAGAGCATACATAACTGGAGTAGCCTTACAAAATTGTCTGCCGAATTTTGAGAGGGGGGGGGAGCATCTTAATAGGGTATTGTAACTCAATTGTATATTGACAGCTTGAAGTCGTTGTACGTTTATAATATCAAGTGTTTACAACCACATGCGGGCATTTTTATGATCAGCGTTCTCTTGCGAGGCGATTTTGTGAATGACCATTATCGATTGTGAAATTGTCTTTGTATGATTTTTTGCACATTGTGCAAGATTTTTTACAGAGGCGTAAGAGTTATGTATGCTCTCATATTACTGGGCATCATGGTAGGTACTCACAACTCAAGGTACCTTGACATTATATACTGGGTGCAATTTTAATATTACCTCAAATAGTAACCAGAGGTTGTTAGGCTATGAACCGATATTGCAAGAAATTTGTCTTAACTACCAACTTTTTTTCCATATAAAATAATTCAGCACGCAATGACCCATATAAATAAATCACTCACCACTGCGCCAGTACTTTGTACATACAAGTTGAGCACGCGCTCAAAGCTTTCGCGCCAACGTCACCTGCCCCCCCTATTCAGTAACTTGTTTTAAGCTCACCTCAACGCTCACCCACAAATATATCTTGACGCCGCGATTCGTAGTAACTAAGCGTAGGTAGAGGTCTAGTTTCGTTAGGCGTGACGCGTGGGGTCAGGCGCATGAGCGCGTAGCGAATACCAGGCCCCGTAGCATGGTTGGCCTTGTCACGCGATAGGTGATAGGATAGAGCGTACGTCACTGGCCGACACCGTTCGATAGAACGAGACGACGCTCTTATCTTGTCACTTGTCGCGTGATAAGGCTAACCATGCTACGGCTCCAGCCCTGATCGCCGTCATGCAGTCGCTCACACAGTAGTAGGCGACGTGGAGGGGATGAGGCGACACCGCTCCCGATACAAACCGCGCTTGATACCCCTTGAATAGTATTTAGTGCTCTGTGGGTAGCCCACTAGCCTGGGTGTACTTACTTCCGTAGTAGTACTGGTCTAGCGTTTTGAGCCAGCCGACGTCATCGTGCGTGTGCGGCACTATGTGGACGTTTAGCACGCCCGGCTCCGCGTCCGTGCAGCTCTGGAAACAGAGAGATAGGTGTCCAGAAAGGCAGTCAACTTACTGATAAATTACTATTTCGTTCTCCTACATAATAATAATAAGACAAGATAAAAAAAGTAGTCAAAAAAATGTAGGTACATGATTTTTTTTTCAGATTTCGTTTTTTTTTTGTTTTTTTTTTACTCAGAATCGTTGATTATATCGATCCTCATACAAGAAAGTGTCCCAAATATTAATCCCGATCGTCACATTTTTGTTTTTTGTAAGTATGCAGTCCTTATTTATTTATACATATGGTTATGACGCGCTGGTATAAAAAGTTACAAGTAAAATCTGGGATATTTTTTTTCTTGTATAAGGATCGATAGTGTCAACGATTCTGAGTAAGAAAAACCCAAAAAAAACGAATTCTGAAAAAAAGTTCATGTACACTTTTTTTGATAAACGTTAAAAAATAGACATGTGATGCATGTGACTAAAGGCTTAGCTCGTTGCTGACCCATTATTGATTCGAGGA
Source organism: Epinotia nisella (assembly GCA_932294315.1). Lineage (NCBI taxonomy): Eukaryota > Metazoa > Arthropoda > Insecta > Lepidoptera > Tortricidae > Epinotia > Epinotia nisella. The sequence goes on along the minus strand of OW028698.1, from coordinate 7,086,332 downwards.
TCCGTTACAGCTTGAGTCTCCATAAAGTGCAGAGGGTGAATCTAGACCCTATATCATCTACGGGAAAAATAATAAAAATAAAAAATCAAAGCGCTTTCCTTTTTTTTGTAGCAGTTCGTAAACCCCCCCCCCCCTGACAACCCTGATTAGCGAATCATCAATGACTCACACAAAACTACTGTGGGAGATAGCAATTGTATCAGGGTCGTTCTTCTTTTTTACCGACAATGATCCGAGGTTTTTCTGTTTTTTTGGTTTTTGAACTATCGAAAATTGTGGTTTTGAAGTGCGATTTAAAAAAAAATGCATAGGTTTCTTCATTAGAACTAATTAAAGTGTCCTTTCTGGCCAAAATAAACATTTATTTACGGTTGGTTTCTAAAAAAAAACATGTGACAAAGTGGACTCTTTCAGTGGGGACAACATTTTGGTTTACCACTCTGTCACGGCATTCTACGAAAAAAAAAAAACATTTAAAAAAATGCTAGTTAGAGAAAGTGAAATATTAAACATCACTAATTAATAAAATAATATGGACGTTCATTCAAACATTATAAAACCGTAAACATCATTACTCAAATGAGATGCCGTAATAAGACGAGGGACAGGCTATTGTCGGTCGAAAAGAAGAACGACCCATCAGTGCCACGCTTGCGCAAGGCTTTTGTTTAATCGCTCAAAGAAAATGTTCTACTACAGATAGACACGCCGTAATTTTATTATCTGAAAGGTAATGCGCCACAGAATAACCTTATGTAATATGGGCATGTTATATTTATATTATAAACAAGTGTACCCAATATGGGTATTTTTTTGGATAATTTTGCCAATCATTTGATTGGCTGGCCAATGGTTGACTGGTAGAGAATGCCTGATGGCATTAAGTCCGCCAATTGTACTTTTATTTGTATATTTGTGCAATAAAGATTAAATAAAAAAAATAAAAAAAACATTAAAAAAACACAAAAAAGCGAGTTTCCCGTAAATTCTGTATAATTTTTGTGCAAGACAGTACGTTATCGTAATCGTCTGTTAATTAACTTTATTACTGTTTTTGTTTTATCGCCATCGACCTTTTATTTTAGAAATTATAAAGATTTCTTTGCAATAGTGCCACAGCGCTTTGAAAAAAAAAATATTACAATAAAATCCAAAAAAAAAAAAAAAACTTGTCGATGGAATTGGGTCTAGATTCATGTATTTCATATGTGCACTTTATGGAGATTCACACTCACACTATAAGTGTGTACTTATATTGTCGTCTAGTACCCATAGTACAAACTTTGTTTAGTTTGGGGCTTAGGTAGATCTGCGTCAGATTGCCCAATACTACGAGTATTTAATAATCTACTGAGCAACTAGTGTAGATTAGTTAAGTATGACATATATCCCATAATGCTGGAGTTTGTCACTATCATCTAATTACAAATATATCAAAATACGGAACAGAGAATTTGCCCCTAATAAAGCACAGAGGCAACGCACTCTAGATTGTCTTTGTTGACTGGCGATAGGTACAGGCCGATAACTAACCTTTAACATCGTTATCTTTCCGCGTATATGTCAAGTTTATCTACTGTTCTGGCTTTCTCATTTTAACTGACTAGCTGCCCGTATGTTACCCGGTAACTTGTTTTAGGTACGTCACCCTACGCCGTAGGTAAGTGGGATTTTCTGCCCGCTACGCGTGGAGAAAATCTCACTTCCCGGCCAAGGCAAGATCGTAAAACTTTAGACAAACCACGGGCGAAAATTCTAACTTTCGGTTCGGGCCACAAACACCTGCGATCTGGGGCATTCACGAATTCACCGCCCTAGATATGTAATGTACTATTACGTCACCCTACGCCGTAAGTGGGATTTTCTGCCCGCTACGCGAGGAGAAAATCTCACTTCCCGGCCAAGGCAAGATCGTAAAACTTTAGACAAACCACGGGCGAAAATTCTCACTTTCGGTTCGGGCCACAAACACCTGCGATCTGGGGCATTCACGAATTCACCGCCCTAGATATGTAATGTACTATTACGTCACCCTACGCCGTAAGTGGGATTTTCTGCCCGCTACGCGTGGAGAAAATCTCACTTCCCGGCCAAGGCAAGACGTAAAACTTTAGACACACCATATAATTCTCACCTGCGGTTCGGGCCACAAACACCTGCGATCTGGGGCATTCACGAATTCACCGCCCTAGGTATGTAATGTACTATACCCTTTCTAGGGCACAATCTAAATGTAATAAGTGAGGGCAAAGTCAATATTTGTAGTGATTTAAAGAGGGGTCTTGAGGAACTTCTCCTCAGTCCTCAGTTTGGCGAAACAGAAAATGTATACTTACCGTAAAGTTATTTTATAAAAAAAATAAAAAAAGACTTTGAGGAACTCCCGCTACGAGTATCGCCCGCACGACTCGTTTTTGGACCCTTTCCCAATCAGCAACATTTCCAGTGTACTATACCACGAATGGTTAAGCTTTGTAATACCAGAGGCGGATTATCTACAGGGTGGCACATTTAGATCGGTCAATATGGGAAAGTCTGAAACTATAAGACATACGAAGATCTCTTCTTAGGAACCATGCCATCGATTTTGGTAAATAAAAAAACTGCATTCATACATTTTTTTTTAAACTTCTACTCAGCTCGGAAATCGAACCCGGACGTTTTGAAAAAAAACCGGTCAAGTGCGAGTCTGACTCGCGCACCGAGGGTTCCGTACGAAATATCATACAACACACCCGTCTTGCCCCACCCATTAATTTTGGAAAAATCTAAACAACGCATAGTAAAGTCATGAGCATGACATGAGTACCTACAGCGCCATTTATCGGTGCATTTTGTTACTAAATTGCGTGACCAAGGAACTCGGTATGTACAGTAAGGGAAATGTATTCACGTACCACCGTAGAACCCTGTCGCAATTGACAGGCCGCCGTCACTCAAACTCGAGCGGTATGTTACCTTATTGCGATAGGGTTCTACGGTGGTACGTTAATACATTTCCCTTACTGTATGTTGGCTTTTCAGCGATAATTCTTTATCAAGTGAATTAATTTTGATAATTCTTTTTTTATTTGCTAGAAGGTACTTTCAGAACACTTTCATACGAATTTGAAGGCAAAAAATTAAACACAGAAGTATTAAATTACAAACAAAATTAACATATGATTTTTGAAGAATAAAAAAAAACTACGCTAGATAGAGGTATCGTTATACTTTTCCGGTAATATTCACGTTAATATTAATAATATATATTATTTTCAAATTTTTCGCTTGGTTAACTTCGGAGATAAGGGGGGGGAATGGTATTTTTTTCAACATTTTTCTTTAAAAATCAAACATTTACCATTGTAGAAAAAAAAACAAAAACTGTTTTAGAATGTACAATTCAAGTCCTTTCATATGATACCCCACTTGGCCTACTAACTAGACTTTGAATTTTTGCCCTCCCTCTTATCCGCCCTTTTTTATACAAATTAAAAGTATAAATTAAAATTTTTCATTTTCCATACACGAGGATTAGCTTTATTTACAACTATTCCAAATTTCAAATCGATAGCATTAGTAGTTCCTGAGATATTTGACTTTGTGACAGACAGACAGACGGACGGAGTCGCACCATAAGGGTTCCGTTTTTACCTTTTTGGTCCGGAACCCTAACAAAACTAACACTATATCTATTTAGATATCGACTGTGTAGGTCTTAAGCAGTAAATGTTACTATAAAACATGATATCTAAAATAAAAAAAATTGTGAATAAGAAATAGTGTAAGTTTTATTTTTCAAAACGTCCGGGTTCGATTCCCGAGCTGAGTACAAGTTTTTTTAAAATGTATGAATGCAGTTTTTCTTTTTACTAAAATCGATGACATGGTTCCTAAGAAGAGATCTTCGTGTGTCTTATAGTTTCAGACTATCCCATACTGACCGATCTAAATGTGCCACCCTGTGTAGGCAAACTAGGCACGTGCCTAGGGGGCTTCCAAAGGGGCGCGCGAATTTCCGTTATAATTTTTTCATCACACTTGCTCGTCAATGGCGTTATTACTTGCGAGCGTGCAGAGCAGTTATAGCCGTTTTACCTCCCACGGGCTGTTAAGTTTAGTTTTAAAATAATAGAACCCTCTGATTGGCCTAAGCAAATCTGGTTGCTGTGTGATTGGTTGAATAAAAAAATCTAGTTGGTCAAGACGCCCCGCCCCGCAAGAATACTGCTCTGTGATTGGTTGAAATATTGAACTGCGCGCTCTACTAGCACTGATCTGGAAGTGAAGTTGTCAATTTTTGATTGGTGCTGCTGTATGAAACATACATTTTTCTGTCTTTTGTTGTTATTTATTTCCTCGCAAATGTGATGAAAAACATTGTGTATAACACGGGCGTAAGAATATTGCAAACTCGAGTCATCAAAAGCCCTTCGGCGTCGGGCTTCTGATAGACTCTCGTTAGCAATATTCCACTTACGGCCCTCGTTAAACAATGTACTATTAATCTATGTCCGCTAGAGGGGCGCAGGTGAGATGCTTGCCTAGGGCGCTCTCGACATTTTATCCAGCCCTGTGTAATACCTACTCACATCATAACCACACTTCTCGCCTCGCCTCGGGGTGATGTTGTCGACGTGCTCGGTGGGGACCGCGGTCACAAGCCCGACCAAACACAGCAACACCAGTGAACACAACATTGCCTGCAACAATCAATTAGCATGTTAAAATTGAGAACGTAGTGGAGCGCTTTTCAAAGTGTACATGAACTTTTTTTTCAGAATTCGATTTTTTTGGGTTTTTCTTACTCAGAATCGTTGACACTATCGTTCCTCGTACAAGTAAAAAAGTGTCCAGAATATTCCATTCTAGATCGTCACATTTTTGTATGCAGTCTTTTTAGGGTTCCGTAGCCAAAATGGCAAAAACGGAACCCTTATAGGTAGTTTCTTCATGTCCGTCGGTCCGTCTGTCCGTATGTCACAGGCATTTTACTCGAAAACTATAAGGTGTATTTGAATAAAATTTTGAGGAAAGGTGTATTTTGTTAGCCGCTACATAGTTTTGTAATTAAAATGACAAAAAAAAACATTTTTTAGGGGTGCACTCCATACATAAAACTAAAAGTCAAAATGTTTTTTTTCATTGTGACCCTCCGTGTGGCACATCAATCGATAGGCCTTTCAAAATAAATATAAGGTTTATTAGCATTTTTTTTGATTAAGTGAATAGAGCCGGAGATAATCACCCCGAAAGTCACTAAAATTCTGTCACCCCCTCTAATTTTTGAACGGTGTATTTTAAAAATATGGAAAAAATCATGGACATAGGGCTTATTAATTTCATTCACCGAAAATTGTTTTGAACAAGATCGGTTCAGAGGTTTTCGAGATATTGCTGAAAAACTGCCTTCCTCAAAGAAAAGGACGGAAGTGTAAGTAAAATTTCTGTGACGATACGACCTTTTTAATAGGCACGGAACCCCTCGTTTTGCGTGGTCCGACACGCACTTGGCCGGTTTTTTATTTATATGGTCGTGACGCACTGGAAGAAAAAACTTACATAGTAAAATCTGGGACAAGCTTTTTCTTGTATAAGGATCGATAGTATCAACGATTCGATGGATAGTAAACCATCAAATAATTATCCTATCCTACCAATATTATAAACGTGAAAGTTTGGATGGATGGATGGATGTACGTTCCACTTAATCTCAAAAACTACTGGACGAATTTATATTAAGCTTTCCAGTTCTGTACCTTATATATCAGAATACGTAGGACATAGGGTTTATGTCAATTTTCATCTCTTTTAGGGACGAAACAGGGGATGAAACTTTGTATGGCGACCAAATTGCTCGTTGCCTTCATCAGGCGCTGGGTCTCAAAATGTATGGGAAAACTAAAATCCGACTCGCACTGGACCAAAATTTTAATTGATATTATTTAATAGGCTATAATTAAAGTCACCCCTTTTAGAGTAGTTTTTATCCCGGGCCCACGCAGACGAAGTCGCGGGCGGACGCTAGTATTATAAACGTGAAAGTTTGGATGTATGGATGGATGTACGTTCCACTTAATCTCAAAAACTACTGGGCGCGGCGTGAATTTCTGAGGCGCCGCAAACATGTCGCCAGACCCTAAGTATCCTGAATTAAGTACAAAGCGATTAGCGTTGCACAACTAGTAACTTGTTGAGATAAGTGAATGCAATATGTTTTTACAAGTTATCTATTGATCCAAATACGTCTATCAGATGGTGTAAACAAACTGATATCTCTACTTAATCTGTATTTATCTCACTTCATTTGAAGTTACAGTAAATACATGTATTTCGAAACATCAAAATCTATAATTTATTTAGCAATATTCAAGTAACTAGTGGCTACTAGAGTGTATTCAAAACTATCAAAAGAAATGGCAGCATTAATTTCTAACAGATTCATCAATAGTATTTTTTTTTTATTAGGAATAACATCTTTAAGCCGTTCTCTTTACCATAAAATAAATCTCGTAAATTCTCAAGTCCGCGTAATTCATTCAGTTCTATCAGAAGAATCTATAAACACAAATTCTAAACAGATTCATCAATAGCCCTAAATTGCATTAAGCTTATAAGTTCTATCCGTTATTTAAATCAGCGCGCGACTCGCGTGAGCCATGCGTAGCGCGCTGGCAGCCAATCACGAGAAGCGGTGAGTGCTTCGCCAAGGCCGTGCACTCCGCTTTTTATTTGCAGATACTTATTTACTAGGGGCTTTCCAGATCGCAATGTCATAATTATCAAATTTTTATTAATATGAAATAGGAATAGTAAGTATACACAGGGTTATTACCATACGTTGGACTCCAGCGGGCATTTTCGTGGCATGTCAGAATGATAGGTAAGGTTCGCAAATCAATCAATTCACTTTCGAGTATTTGTACTTAGTATTTGGTACCTAGTATTTATAATGTGAAATTCCAAATATCATAGCAACTAACTGCGTTATTTATAAACGTACTTGGACTACACATAAGTCAAAATGGCGAAAAAGTTCGTTTGGCTTTATCCGTCACTCAGACAACTGCAGCTGTGAGAAAGGAACAAAACACAAATGAGTTAACGGGCAATGTCAAGTTCTATAAACACGGCTCTAAGGCTGTACGTTAGTTAGGTGTTTTTTTTTTTAATCCTTTAAATTTTAAATAAAAATAAGATTGAATAGTCTGTGTTATATTTGATTTAATTTGATTAGACGGCACTCTACCAACAAATATAAGTATGAACAACAGTCATAATGACGCATGTCAGCTATTTATTTGTTTTTAAATGGCCACTAGTGGGCTATCAGTCATCACTTCAAAGAGTATTTACACATAAAGATGAATAAATGATAACGGGTAACTAATTTAATTAACTATGTTACAAACACTAGGTACATTATAATACTCGTAAGTTAAGATTTTTTTGTAAACCTTACCTTGCCCTCAAAAAACTGCCCCCTATAGTCCGACGTATGCTTATCAGTAAGACTTGCAAGATATTTAGGTACTGTGTGACACTGGCATAGCCTAATATTGAATCTTGCAACTCTTAGATTCTAATAGAGCATCGCATCACAAGCGCGTTGCCGGCTATTATTGATTTGAAGATTTAATGCGTCTGGCTGGCCGTGTGTTTGTTTGCGACCATCGTAGCATTAAAATAAAGATTGGCAAAAACCGGACTAGTGCGAGTTCAACTCGCGTGGTGAGGGTTCCTTATATAATACACAAAATATTGAAAATTTTCCCGTTACTTTGAATACTCAAACTTAAACTATTCTCCATATTTTTTTCAGAATTTTAAGCCTAGTAGTTTCGGAGATAAGGGGGGAATGGTCAATTTTCGTCTTTTTTCCTAAATTACGTCAAATCTGTTTTTGCTAAAATTATAAAAAAAATATCTCAGATGCTTACAACAACCCCTTTCATTTGATATGTCACACAATACAGTATGCAAAACTTTTTTTTTTAATTTTCCAGTTTATCCCCCAAAAGTGGCCCCCTTGTTCAGAATTCATTAATTTACTGAACGCGTCCCTCTTTGGGTCACCAATTTACATATGTGTACCAAATTTCAACTCAATCGGTTCAGTAGTTTCGGAGCAAATCGGCTGTGACAGACGGACAGACAGACACACGAGTGATCCTATAAGGGTTCCGTTTTTTCCTTTTGAGGTACGGAACCCTAAATATTACGAGCAACGATGTCAAACTAAATAACCATGCAATTGAACAAAAATCGTCAGTCGTTACAGTTTATGCCATATTAAGGAAAACATTCACAATAACTAGGTAGGTATTTATAACATTATAACTACACAATAAATACATTATTATAATGGGTAGGTACCTATTGTTGTTTACATAGTACTTACATGGTTATCGGTATGGTTACCAAGCACACTTTTTTATTATTACGGTTCTCAACTCAACTCAACTCAAAATGATCTTTATTCAAGTAGGCCTAGTAACAAGCACTTTCAAACCGTCAGTTAATTTTTAGGGTTCCGTAGCCAAAATGGCAAAAACGGAACCCTTATAGTTTCGTCATGTCCGTCTGTCCGTCTGTCCGTCTGTCCGTCTGTCCGTATGTCACAGGCATTTTACTCGAAAACTATAAGGTGTATTTGAATAAAATTTTGAGGATAGGTGTATTTTGTTAGCCGCTACATAGTTTTGTAATTAAAGTGACAAAAAAAAATTTTTTTAGGGGTGCACTCCATACATAAAACTAAAAGTCAATTTTTTTTTTTTCATTGTGACCCCCCGTGTGGCACATCAATCGATGGGCCATTCAAAATAAATATAAGGTTTCTTAGCATTTTTTTTGATTAAGTGAATAGGGTCGGAGATAATCGCCCCGAAAGTCACTAAAATTCTGTCCCCCCCCCTCTAATTTTTGAACGGTGTATTTTAAAAATATGGAAAAATTCATGGACATAGGGCTTATTAATTTCATTCACCGAAAATTGTTTTGAACAAGATCGGTTCAGAGGTTTTCGAGATATTGCTGAAAAACTGCCTTCCTCAAAGAAAAGGACATAAGTGCCGTAAAATTTCTGTGACGATACGACCTTTTTAATAGGCACGGAACCCTTCGTTTTGCGAGGTCCGACACGCACTTGGCCGGTTTTTTAGAGTAATTTTTAAACATAAAGAATAAAATATATATGATAAAAAATTGTATAAACAAGTGCGTGTCGGACCACGCAAAACGAAGGGTTCCGTGCCTATTAAAAAGGTCGTATCGTCACAGAAATTTTACGGCACTTAAGTACGTCCTTTTCTTTGAGGAAGGCAGTTTTTCAGCAATATCTCGGAAACCTCTGAACCGATCTTGTTCAAAACAATTTTCGGTGAATGAAATTAATAAGCCCTATGTCCATGAATTTTTCCATATTTTTAAAATACACCGTTCAAAAATTAGAGGGGGGGGGGGACAGAATTTTAGTGACTTTCGGGGCGATTATCTCCGGCTCTATTCACTTAATCAAAAAAAATGCTAAGAAACCTTATATTTATTTTGAAAGGCCTATCGATTGATGTGCCACACGGGGGGTCACAATGAATTTTTTTTTTTGACTTTTAGTTTTATGTATGGAGTGCACCCCTAAAAAATTTTTTTTTGTCAATTTAATTACAAAACTATGTAGCGGCTAACAAAATACACCTTTCCTCAAAATTTTATTCAAATACACCTTATAGTTTTCGAGTAAAATGCCTGTGACATACGGACAGACGGACAGACGGACAGACGGACAGACGGACAGACGGACATGACGAAACTATAAGGGTTCCGTTTTTGCCATTTTGGCTACGGAACCCTAAAAATACTAGTAGAATATTTCTAGAAAAACAATCTAATGTCAAAAAACAAAATAATACGAAAATAATAGATTAAAAATTCAGTGAAAATTAGTTCCATGGAGTTTTATCATTCATGTAGTCTTGTGTGCTATAATAAGCTTTCGAGATAAGTTTACGCTTCACATAGTTCTTGAATTTATTAATAGATAACTCAGTTAAGTTTCCTGGAAGTTTGTTATAAAACCTTACACAATTACCCATGAATGATTTTTTTATTTTTTGGAGCCGAGTGGTGGGCACCGCGAGCTTATGTGTAGTTCTAGTTCCGATACCTCAAAAGGAAAAAACAGAACCTTTATAGGATCACTCGGTTGTCTGTCACAGCCGATTTGCTCCAAAACTACTGGACCGATTGAGTTGCAATTTGGTACACATATGTAAATTGGTGACCCAAAGATGGACGCGTAAAGTAAATTAATGAATTCTGAACAAGGGGGCCACTTTTGGGGGGTAAACTGGAAAATTAAAAAAAAAACTTTCGCAAACTGTATTGTGTGATATATCAAATGAAAGGGGTTGTTGTAAGCATGTCAGATATTTTTTTTTATAATTTTAGCAAAAACAGATTTGAAGTAATTTAGGAAAAAAAAGGTAAATTGACCATCCCCCCCCCCCTTATCTCCGAAACTACTAGGACTAAAATTCTGAAAAAAATTATGGAAAATAGTTCCTTGCCTAAAGATTACAGGAAAACCTATAAGAAGTTTGAGTATTCAAAAACACTTATGAAATTTAGATTATTTACGGAACCCTCACAACGCGAGTTGAACTCGCTCTTGTCCGGTTTTTTTTTATTTACAGTTCCAAATAATTCTAGTTTGCAGAGTTTCATGGTATTAATTATAAAGATTAATATTAAGATTATTTAAGCTAATAAAAAATTAATGAAAGTGAATTAAATAAGCAAGAGAGGTATGTCAAGATCGTAGCAAGTGGAAATCCGTGATCTCTGCCTACCCCTCCCGAAATAGGCGTGATTATATGTATGTATATATATATGTTATGATTTATGATCCATCACATGATATATAATGAAATAGTTGCCCGCGCGTCTTCGCCCGCGTATAGCAAAAAACGCACGAAAACACGCGCGATAAAATACAGCCTATAACCATCCAGAAAGTGTATTCTACACGAAGGCGAAATAATTTTTGAAATGATATTGCGTCGTGGACCGGTATGAATAGTTTACTTTTAAGCTTTTTGTCTTTTGTGTCTCATGACCTCCAGGCCCCGTAGCATGGTTGGCCTTGTCACGCGATAGGTGATAGGATAGAGCGTGCGTCACTGGCTGACACCGTTCGATACAACGAGACGACGCTCCTATCTTGTCACTTGTCGCGTGATAAGGCCAACCATGCTACGGCTCCAGGTTTTTACCCGACAGCCGAAGAAAAGGCGGGTTATGTTTTTCGAGCGTATGTATGTATCTGTGTATGTCTTAGATAGATAGATAGATAATTAATTTATTTGGCATTTTGCAACATCCAACATACAAAAATAAAAAGTGACACAAAAAGAGAAATAGAGACAAAAAGGTAAAATAACGAGTATGTAAAAACAATTATGTTAAGAAAAAGATTAAATATAAATAAAATAAAGGCATACTGTTTAGGTACTGTGCGTTGCAACAATGCCAAAAAGGTACTCGCTCAGTTTTGCTTTGCTCGCGTGAGCACTGATATTAGTGATATTCTGCTAGTACCTCAGGTCACGATGCAGGTGAAATATTAAAAGAAAAATAAAAATAAAATAAATAAATAAAGCTTGCAAATAATATTGAGTAAATAAAATAGGTCTGTGTGGTCGTTCGATTCCTCTTAATCGTGACAGTGACACTGACATAGGCTATTGTAAAAAACCGGCCAAGTGCGTGTCCGACCACGCACAACGAAGGGTTCCGTGCCTATTAGGTCGTATCGTTACTGAAATCTTATGGCACTTACGTCCTTTTCTTTAAGGAAGGCAGTTTATCTCGAAAACGTTTGAACCGATCTTGTTCAAGACAATTTTCGCTGAAAGAATTTAACAAGCCCTATGTCCATGATTTTTTTCATATTTTTAAAATACACGGTTCAAAAATTAGAGGGGGGGACACAATTTCAGTGACTCTCGGGGCGATTAATCTCCGACTCCATTCACTAATTTTTAAAAGGGATATCGATTGATGAGCCACACGTGGGCTTGCGATGAAAAAAAAATACACTCAGTTTTATGTGTGGAGTGCACTCCAAAAAAGTTTTTTTTTGTAATAAATTACAAAACTATGTAGCGGCTAACAAAATACACCTATCCTCAAAATATTAATCAATTACACCTTATAAGTAGTTTTCGAGAAAAATGCCTGTGACATACGGACGGGCAGACAGACATGACGAATGTATAAGGGTTTCGTTTATTGCCATTTGGCTACGGAACCCTAAAAAGCAGTTGGGTTTTTCGATACTTAATTCTTTTGATTTCACTTGTTATGCTCTATGTTTGTTGGTACAGTCAGCAGCAGAAGTAGCTAAGCGGGCCGGGTGTTCAAAATGTGTTAAGGTATACGAAGATCCGTGAGCTAGTGTCTATACGTACAGATATGTAGGTATGCATGTATAGGTTAGTTTAGTTGCGAGTTACCGCCGTCGTGTATGTCGTGTTAAATAATTGCTCTGTTTAGATTTAAATAAATGGTGATTAATAGTACTCAAAACTAGTGTTTTTCTATATGCCCTAATAGGTTTTGGGCCCAGTGGACTATATACAATTGATTTCATGACTTTTTGAACGATATTTATAGTGAAAACTGTGATCGAATAGACAGCGTAAACAACTTAATGGACTCGCCCGCAATCGAATGCCGGCCAGCGGCCAGCTGATAGTGGAGTGTTAACTTATGTGTAAAAAGTGGACTCGCCCGAGTTGTTTACATCGATTTCGCCGTATTCTTATATTTGCTGTTTAATTGAAAGTTACTGTTTGGAAAACAAACGTTATGGCTGCTTCTATTAGGATTGACCAGTTAACTGCGGATAATTATGATACGTGGAAGATACACATGAGAGCTATTTTGAAGAAAAATGACTTGTGGGATTACGTATCGGGTACTATACCCAAACCGATTAGATCGGATCCAAAGTATACAGAATGGATAAAAATGGACGGAAAGGCCGAATCGGACATATTGTTGGCCGTCAGTCCTAGTGAGCTTGCGGCATTAGATGGTTTGGAAACTTCACAGGCGATATGGGACAAATTGAAATCTATGTATCAATCCAGTGGACCTGCGCGAAAGGCCTCGTTGTTGAAGAAGCTGGTGTTGACGCGCATGCAGGAAGGAGATGACCTGCGCAAGCACATTGCAGATTTTTTTGACGCTGTTAAAAAACTCAAAGAAATCGGGTTAGTGGTGATTGACGAATTATTAGCAATTTTGTTGTTGTATAGCCTACCAGAGTCATTTGCTATGTTTCGCACTGCAATGGAATCGCGAGACGATCTGCCATCTACAGAAACACTGAAAATAAAGATTGTCGAAGACTATGAAGGTAGAAAGGGCACAGTAGTTGACCAGGGAGCTATGTACGTCAAGCGCACTCACAAGCCGTATCAGAAGAATATCGTGCATGATTACATAGTGCACAACGACAAAAGCAAAGTAACATGTTATCGTTGTGGACGTCGAGGGCATATGGCCAGAGAGTGTAAGGTTAAACTGGCGAATAAAACTAAACAGAGCGCTCAGCAGGCAGGATGCTGTGATTCAGAACGGGACAGATATACGACAATGCTTAGTACAACCGAAGAGGCTATGTTAGGCGAACAGAAAAATCCTATTTGGTGTATCGACAGTGGATGCACGGGACATATGTGCAATGACAAGGACATGATACAAGGATTTACGCGACTGGAAAATGAATTAAATTTGGCAAACAATGAGAGTACGCAGATAACCGGGACGGGCAAAGTTAGAATCTCGGTTGATACAGGGAGTGAAAAACGCCTGGTAGACATTCAAAAAGTGTTCTACGTGCCAGATTTACGTACAAGCCTTTTATCAGTAGCAAAAATTACTGATCACGGATTCGAAGTTCATTTTCGAAAAAATGAGGCGGTTGTGGTTGATGAAAATCAAAAGATTCATATGCGAGCAGATCGTGTGGGTAATTTATACCATGTTAGAGTGGGCCAAGAGAACGCCCATAATGCAGTAGAAGTGGAGAAAAAGGCGATTGATATGTGGCATGAGCGTTTGGGACACATCAATGAACGTGATTTAAAGGCCATGGCTAAGAACGGACTAGTACATGGTATGACATTCGATAACAGTGAAAAATTGTCTGAATGTGAGATATGTATAAGTCAGAAACAAACATGTAAACCATTTCCTAAAGGAAGCGAAGAGCGCACGACTGACTTGCTGGAGATAATACACACAGATGTGTGCGGCCCGATGAGACAACAGTCATTTGGCCAGAAAAAATACTTTGTCACTTTTATCGATGACAAATCTCGGTGGTGTGAAGTTTATTTTATTGCCAATAAAAGTGACGTCTTCAGCGTATTTAAAGAATATAAGGCATATGTGGAGAAGATGACAGGAAAGAAAATCAAGAATTTACAATCAGATAATGGAGGAGAGTACGTGAATAAAGACTTCGATGAATTTTTGAAAAAAGAAGGGATTAAACGAAGGTTGACTGTACCACACACACCAGAGCAAAACGGCGTGGCCGAAAGAAAGAACCGAACGCTAATTGAGATGGCACGATGCATGATGAGTCAAGCTGGGAGCCCTCCAGGATTTTGGGCTGAAGCTGTGAATACTGCTAATTATATAAGAAACCGTTGCCCGACTACCGCATTAAAAGGTGAAATACCTTACACTGTGTGGAAGGGAAGAAAGCCTACAGTAATCTACATGAACGTATTCGGAGCAAAGGTGTACTACAAAGAGAAAGGGACACAAAAAGGAAAATTCGATTCTAACTCAGAAGTTGGAATCTTCATGGGATATGACAATCAATCCAAAGCATATAGGGTTCATGATCCTAGGAATAAGCGGATTATTGTAACGAGAAACGTAAGTTTCATGAAGGAGACTGCATTTGGTCATGAATATAAAGAGATTCTCGATAATGAAGATGAGGAAGATAAAAAAATAACAATAAATTACGATGAAAAGGTTGATGAAGAAAGACCAAAAGAGAAAAGACTATATATTCGAGCAAGAAGAGACAGATCTAGAGTGAGAAAATCGCTTGAAAATCTAAATGAAAATGTGGAAACTGAAACAAACAAAAGGATTTTATCGAGAAAAAGAAGTTCGACCATATCATGGGAAAGGCTGGTAGAACCTGCGAAAAGAGGAAAAGGAAGATCGAGACTAACACGTGTCTGTAGATCTCGAAATGAATACCAATGTCAGCTTGATGGCAAAGAAACTACAGAAGGTGATTCAGAAGATGAAGATCCAAAAATACAAATCGCAGGTATCACGACAGCTGAGCCAATGTCTTGGGGAGAAGTTGAAGTGACAAGTGACGCAACAGACTGGCAAAAAGCGTTAGAAGATGAATATCTAGCACAGATCAAGAACGAAACGTGGTCTATAGTGCCACGACCACATGATCGAAGAGTGATAGGTAACAGATTGGTATTTACTAGTAAAACTACAGGGAAGAAAGTCCGTCTCGTTGCCAAGGGCTGCTCTCAACGGCCAGGGGAGGACTTCCATGAGACATCATCCCCAGTGGTGAGATCTTCTTCTATAAGATTGATTGCAGCGTTGTCAGCAGAACTGGGATTAGAGATCCATCAAATGGATGTGGTGACTGCATACCTGAATGGTTCATTAGACGAAGAAGTCTACATGGAAATGCCTGATCAAATACACGAAATATTGGATAAAATACTTAATAAAAAGAAGATCGGATCAAGTGGAAGAATAGTTCAAGATGAGAAGATTTTAGAAATAGCCAAGTTATGGAAGACACAGATAAATGAGTGTGATGACGGAGTATGCTTGTTGAAGAAGGCATTATATGGTTTGCGTCAGTCAGGTTTGCAGTGGCACAAAAAGTTGGTAAGTCAGCTGAAGTATATAGGTTTCGAAGCAATGCCCCAAGATCCATGTCTATTTGTCTCGCACAAAGGAGAACAAACTATGTTGATTGCCATTTATGTAGATGATATTATACTGGCGACGGATGATGATGAATGGCTGAGTGAGGTAAAAACACAATTAACAAATGCTTTTGACATGAAGGATCTAGGCAAGATTAGTACTTGTTTAGGTATTCAGTTTGATCGAGATAATGAAAACAGAATATATTTGAGTCAAAAATCATACTTAGAAAAGATTTTAGATCGATATGGTATGAGTGACTGTAGGCCTGTGATGACTCCGATGGATAGTCTTATAAAGTTAGAGAAGCCAGAAAGCGTGAATGACGATGTTATGCGGCAATTCCCTTATCAAAGTCTAATCGGTGCATTAATGTATTTGTCTGTTTCCACACGGCCTGACATTGCTTATGCCGTCAACTACTTAAGTCAATTTAATACTAATTATGATGAACAGCACTGGAAGGCTGCGAAACGAGTGCTAAGGTACCTAAAGGGTACATCTGATTATGGGTTGGTGTATGAGAGGACTAACTTACCGCTATTCGGTATGGCTGATGCTGACTGGGGTACGAATGCGATAGATCGTAAGTCTTATTCGGGATTTGCGTTTATTTTGGCTGGTGCTCCTGTAAGTTGGGAGGCACGAAAACAGAGGACTATCGCCCTCTCCAGCACCGAAGCCGAGTACATGGCGCTTTCGGAGGCCACTAAGGAAGCATTGTATTTGCAGGATGTGTTGAGAAATGTAGGAATGGAGTGCGAGGTTGTGACATTGTTTAACGATAACCAAGGTGCTCTAAAACTTGCCCAGACAAGAAATTATCACTCACGAACTAAACATATCGACGTTAGACACCACTTTATTCGAGATATGTGCGAAAAAGGTGTTGTATGTCTGAAGTATTTGTGTACAGAGAAAATGCCAGCAGATGTCTTAACAAAAGGTTTGAGTGCAGTAAAACATCATGAATGCTTGCGTAATCTCGGAATGATAAGTATGTGAATCAATCAGATTTGCTCACGTCTTCGAGGGGAGGTGTTAAGGTATACGAAGATCCGTGAGCTAGTGTCTATACGTACAGATATGTAGGTATGCATGTATAGGTTAGTTTAGTTGCGAGTTACCGCCGTCGTGTATGTCGTGTTAAATAATTGCTCTGTTTAGATTTAAATAAATGGTGATTAATAGTACTCAAAACTAGTGTTTTTCTATATGCCCTAATAAAATGACCTGCACACGACATTATTCTTAAGAAATTAAGAGCGTGTGTAGGTTATTTTGAACACCCGGCCTGCTTACCTACTTCTGCTGCTGACTGTACAGTCAAGGGCACCAATATGTATACACAACAAAGTCTCAAAAATATGTACACAGATTTTATTTCTGCAACAATAAGGTTGTAGTATACATATTTATGAAACTTTGAGTGAAAGGGTCGTTCTTCTTTTTTACCGAGAATGAACCGAGGTTTTCCTTTTTTTTGGTTTTTGAACTATCGAAAATTGTGATTTTGAAGTGCGATTAAAAAAAATGTATTGGTTTCTTCATTAACACTAATTAAAGTTTCATTTCCGGCCAATATACATATTTGTTTACGGTTGGTTTTTAAAAAAAATATGTATCAAAGTGGACTCTTTCAGTGGGGACTACATATTGGTTTACCACTCTGTCACGGACTTCTACGATAAAGATACGTTTAAAAAAAATGCTAGTTAGAGAAACTAAAATATTAAATAATACTAATTAATAAAATAATATGGACGTTCATTTTCGAACATTAAAAAACCGTAAAATCATTACTCAAATGAGATGCCGTAGGAAGACGAAGGACAGGCTATTGTCGGTCGAAAAGAAGAACGACCCGAATACATATTGGTACCCTTGACGTACTTTATGTGTGTACCCATATTTATGTGACTGTTTGTGCTCTAAATTAACTTAAACTAACATGATACGTTGCAACGTAAATTTATCTTCAAACCCACAACAACTTGCTACAGTTGAAATCAGGGATCGGATACCGGTATTTTCTCCATACAAATTAAACCGGTATTATTTCGTTTTTTGATTATAATATAATTTTTGAGGCAGTCTAATAATACGAATATGTTACCTAAATACACGATAGAGTCCTACATTAAGAGCCTAAAATAATTCAAAATATTAAGACTACTTTGGGGATTTTTGAAAAAACCGGTTCCGATCCCTGGTAGTGGCAATGAACTGACAACTTCAAATTTGGAAAAAAAATTATAATAGCATTTTTTTTAATGTAACGGATATATTATTAATTAAATAGTTACCTAGAGGCAAAATGCAACAAAAAATCAGACATCAAAAGAAAACATTAATTAATTAGCTCCTAAAAAGTCCGGATAAATATTAATATTTTTTATCTTTATTTAGGTTTATTTACCTTTGCTTTAAAATATTCATTATAAATAAAATAAAAAAGACGGTAGCTACGGTAGCCTAGTGGTTCAGGCATGCGGCTGTCAAGCGGCGGTCGTGGGTTCGAATCCCGGCTCGTACCAATGAGTTTTTCGGAACTTATGTACGAAATATTTACCGTTAGCTTTTCGGTGAAGGAAAACATCGTGAGGAAACCGGTCTAATCCTTTCACGCAAAATAGGCACGTTGGATGTCGATTTGCGGAAAATGCCCAGTAAAAACTAAAAAAACTAATAAAAAAGACAATGAATGTTTAATTTTAATCTATATAATTACTTCCGGGTGGAAAGTTTGTTGGATTCTTGAATAAAGCATCTTAGAATATCGTTTTAGAATTATATAAACAAAAAAAAACGCTATTATAAATTAATGTTTTTCGAAACCGTATTTTGCCTGGAGTATGGTTGAAATGCGACAGCAATAAGTACTTACCTTTCATTCTAACTTATAGGAAATTGCTAGGTGTGTAATGTAATGGCCACCAATCTCATAACATAAATTATTAACTGCAAAAAAATGGAAAAAGTATGCAAGTTAATAAAATGTTAACGATTTGTTTATCTAAGTAATTAGTTCAACACGCGTATGGGTATGACTTCCGATAAACATATCGGACCTACAAAAACACGCAGACAAGACTTTTATACATACCTATGTAGGTACTTAAATTGTTTGTTTCCAAATAGATATACATTTAAGTAGTATACAGTCGAGTTACACTATTTTACACTTAGTACATATCTACATACATATATGTAATACCTGTGCTATTAACTGTAGTCGGGGTCTCCAATCTATAAGTAAGTTTTAAAACTCGTCGACTTTAATGTTTGAATTAAGACTTCGTACACTAAACTAAAACCACATACTTTTTTTCTATGGAGCTCCCAACTCAACTATAATAATTGTAAGACAACGCTTTAGACAACTAAAATAAAAGTGGCGCCTTTACAGAACTATAATGAATTTGACCAATAGGACGTCGCGTTGATTCCAATACAAAAGACATCAACGAGCCGGCACACCTCTAACTTGCACTTCGTTTCAGCAGGGCTTAGATACTTTTCATTAGATACCAAGTCTGTTTAATTATTTCTGTTGACTCGTATAAAAAGTATTGTATACAATAGTTACACAATTAGCTCTTAAATTCTCATACCTTACTTAGGCCACTCGGCAAGGCTCGTGGCCTAAACACGGTACTCGAATTTAAGAGCCATTATTGTGTAACGATTATATAAAATACTATAGAGTCTACTTCCCTATTGTTTGTTATTTCCAAATAATTATGAAAGGTTGTCTGTATAAGTAGATTGGGTAGATATTGGAGAACTCGTCTGTAATTCCGTATAATTTTGAAATGGATTGCGATATTTGTGATGGGTAGGTAATAGATTGCTCCGAGGAGGTATGAAACTCAAACGATTTATTGCACACATAATATCAAATGGAATAAAATGGGCCCTAGCTTTACTGGGCATTTTCCGCAAATCGACATCCAACGTGCCCATTTTGCGTGAAAGAATTAGACCGGTTTACTAACGATGTTGTCCTTCACCGAAAAGCTAACGGTAAATATTTCGTACATAAGTTCCGAAAAACTCAGTGGTGCGAGCCGGGATTCGAACCCACGACCGCCGCTTGACAGCCGCATGCCTGAACCACTAGGCTACCGTAGCTTCTTAAAATGGGCCCTATAAGGGCACAGAAAATTCCGACACGGAAGCTTCCAGATCCATTACGAACCAGTTTTGATAATATAATCGGAGATAACCGCTCCCAAAGTCACAAATTAGGAAAATGGGTCTCGTCCGCTCTCGCTAAGCGCTATGTTTTACGAAATAGAATTTTGCACTAACACTATCCTATCCTATTACCAATAATAAAAAGTAAAAAACCGGCCAAGTGCGTGTCGGACCACGCAAAACGAAGGGTTCCATGCCTATTAAAAAGGTCGTATCGTCACAGAAATTTTACGGCATTTACGTCCTTTTCTTTGAGTAAGGCAGTTTTTCAGCAATATCTCGAAAACCTCTGAACCGATCTTGTTCAAAACAATTTTCGGTGAATGAAATTAATAAGCCCTACGTCCATGAATTTTTTCATATTTTTAAAATACACCGTTCAAAAATTAGAGGGGGGGGGACAGAATTTTAGTGACTTTCGGGGCGATTATCTCCGACTCTATTCACTTAATCAAAAAAAAATGCTAAGAAACCTTATATTTATTTTGAAAGGCCTATCGATTGATGTGCCACACGGGGGGTCACAGTAAAAAAAAAAAAAATTGACTTTTAGTTTTATGTATGGAGTGCACCCCTAAAAAAAATTTTTTTTGTCATTTAAATTACAAAACTATGTAGCGGCTAACAAAATACACCTATCCTCAAAAAATTATTCAAATACACCTTATAGCTTTCGAGTAAAATGCCTGTGACATACGGACAGACGGACATGACGAAACTATAAGGGTTCCGTTTTTGCCATTTTGGCTACGGAACCCTAAAAATGATATTATTAATGAGATAAAAAAGTAAAGTTTCTGAGTTAGTAGCTTTGTAAGTTTGGTCATCTTCGGAACTATTTCCGATTTCAAATTCTTTCATTCTTTTTAGATCGGACATATCCTATTTATTTGTTTTTGTATTAAATATAATTGAAGACAAGTTTAAAGCGATGCGTACTGTTTGGAATCGAATGGGAACTTAGATAGAATCCGGTCCACAATACCAGGCTGGCTAGTAGTTACGGGACTTACGGAGTTACGGGGAAGCTGTAGGCGCGCAAAAACTGACCTCCTCGCGTCTGCGCTATCCTGGTAGCTAGCCGGACTTGCTGGCAGCGGATTTGAGACGTTTCTTTATGGAATTAACCTGTATAGGCATTTATGCTATGAAGAATACGGTAGTTGAACAGTCCTGAAAATACTCAGGAAACGCTTCAACTTATTTTATCACACCTATTCAAAAACCGGACAATTGCGAGTTCAACTCGCGTGTTTTTGAATACTCAAACTTCTTATAGGTTTTCCTGTAATCTTTAGGCAAGGAACTATTTTCCATATTTTTTTCAGAATTTTAATCCTAGTAGTTTCGGAGATGAGGGGGGGATGGTCAATTTTCGTCTTTTTTTCTAAATTACTTCAAATCAATTTATGCTAAAATTATTAAAAAAAAAAACAATTGATATGTCACACAATACAGTTTGCGAAACTTTTTTTTTTAATTTTCCAGTTTACCCCCCAAACGTGGCCCCCTTGTTCAGAAGTCATTAATTTACTTTACACGTCCATCTTTGGGTCACCAATTTACATGTGTGTACCAAATTGCAACTCAATCGGTCCAGTAGTTTCGGAGCAAATCGGCTGTGATATAGACAACCGAGTGATCCTGATATAAGGGTTCCGTTTTTTTCCTTTTGAGGTATCGGAACCCTAAAAAGAGTCATTGTTGCCCTCAAATGAGGGATTTCAATTTTCCTCATAGAAGGTGTGAAAAGTAGCAGGTAGGTATATGAGCACTGATGGTATGCCTTTTCGTGCCCCCTCTGTCTCAGTTAAAGTTTAATTTTAGACCACGAAATATCGACTTACTGGCAGTTCCCAAAGCGCCCTGTGTTATACAGGAAATCACCGCTAGTTCACGCTTCAAGGTGATTTTCCACCGGCGTGGATTGACGAGACGAGGCGTGGCGTGAATTGAAATCGCGCTGACCCTTTTCCACTAAAAATATTTCAATTCACGCCGCGCCGCGCCTCGTCAATCCACGCCGGTGGAAAATCACCTACGGCAGTCTCGACGAATTAACAACTAAACACCTGTAGCGAGATGTTTGTTTCTGTTGCAGAGTTAATTTAATCTCTATTTCAGAAACAATACGGTTTATTTTTATACAAACAAATATTTCAATTCACGTCGCGCAAATTCTCGTCAATCCGTACTATTTCCACCGAAGATGCGCCGGGAGTGAATTGAAAATTTGCCATACAAATTTCAATTCACGCCGCGCCGCGCCTCGTCAATCCACGCCGGTGGAAAATCACCTTTAGATTACCTAAACGCGCTTCTCAAGTCAGCACTTGAGTGCGATATATTTTTGCAAGTAGATGATATGTGATGAATGTAAGAGGTTATGTGAGGCGATGGATGACCGTCCGTCTTCAATTAGATGTTAAGATTATTGTTATTATAAGATTATGTTAGTATTTAATAACATTGTATGCATTTCACAGTGCCTTGGTGCCTCACTGTAATACTGTGTAATTTGTTTGAATAAAATAAAATAAATAAAATGACATTCCACTGTGCCCTACTAAATGCGAAAAATATCACCTTCTTAGGGTTCCGTATCCAAAGGGTGAAAACGGGACCCTATTACTAAGACTTCGCTGTCCGTCCGTCCGTCCGTCCGTTAATCTGTCTGTCACCAGGCTGTATCTCAAGAACAGTGATAGCTAGAGAGTTGAAATGTTCACAGATTATGTATTTCTGTTGCCGCTATAACAACAAATACGAAATAACCGGCCAAGTGCGAGTCGGACTGGGGCTCCCATACAACAGACATGATTTTTTTGCCGTTTTTATAGATAATGGTACGGAACCCTTCGTGCTCGAGTCCGACACGTAGGTACTTGGCCGGTTTTTTTTTCTTTATTAAAATAAAACAACGCTGAACACTAAGTGGCCGTTAATAGTCCGTAATCAGGCGGACTCCGCATCGCACTAATACCTACCTAATTATATCCGCTAACCATTGCAGGTCAAAACATTGATCTAGAAAGCTTATTTTCCACTTTTCCGGATTACTGTGGACACTGTGGTACGAGCCTCAGTTGGTTATATTCTATTTCCTATTAGAATAGGTAACAGAGCTCACAATTTATTATAAAAGATACAAGTTGTTATTAATTGAGTGTACTTAACTAAGGATAAAATAAGCTGAAAACTAAACGAAAAATTTAAAACTAATTACAAAAAAAAAAGACCGTCTAAAAGTTCCGCCTGCGGCATGGACCCCATGACGCTGGCGGCATTTCCCCTTTGGACCGCGAGAGCGATCCTTTGGGAAAAGTACGCGCCAGCTCTGGGGTCCCCTGAGGCGTGGACCAGCCGCGGCGACAGGGTCCTCATGAAGGCCTTCTGAAGAATCTGAAGTTGGTTTATATTTATAATATTAAAGTTTTAGGCATGAATCCCGGAAACCTGTCAACAACAACGATACTGTTTCAATAGACCGAGTAGATAAGAAACTGGTCAATGTACTTATTCAGCATTCCTAAATACATTTCAAATAGGTACAGTCGAGTGCTCCAATATCTATACAGACAACCTTTCAAAAATATCTATACACAGGCTTTAATAATACTGACATAAGACACATGTATATATATATTTTTGATAGGTTGTCTGTATGGATATTGGAGAACTCGACTGTACCTACAAAACAATTCGCCCCTTTTCTCTAGAAGTCCGTGGACGACCGAGTACTCGGGTATAGATAAAACGATTTTTTTCGTGAAATGAAATCTAGCTAGATCGATTTTTTACCCCTATAAACCCCTACATCCCAAGTTTCATCGAAATCGTTACAGCCATTTTCGAGAACGTGAATACAAATATATATAGTATATAGCTTCAGCCCGCGACTTCGTCTGCGTGACCCGGGACAAAAACTAAAACTAAACTACCACCGTAGGGGTTGAATTGTGAAAAATCCTTTCTTAGTGCACCTCTAGACCTTATAAGGAACCTACGTGCCAAATTTGGAATCTCTAGAACCAGCGGTTTGGGCTGTGCGTTGATAGATCAGTCAGTAAGTCAGTCAGTCAGTCAGTCATTCAGTCAGTCAATCAGTTTCTTCTTTATATATATGATTATAATATATATGATGTATGTATATAAAAAAAACTCATTTAATAGTATATAGGATATACTCGTACCTGAGATACGTACTTTCATAGACATCTACATAACTAGGTATTATTTTGAACAAGAAACTAGGTATTGTGTTAAATTTATTCCCGCGCGCGCTGACTAGGTAAGTGATACCTATGATAGGTACCTACCTATCTAATTATTCTTAAAATTAAACAAGCAAAATGTTACTGGTGTATTCATTATCAGGCGATATTACATGGACTTAAATATTATGTACCCAGGTTTGGAGGAGGTAGTCAACAATAACAAATTGGAAAAACGCTTCTCTAATTGGTAAGTATAGAGTTGTTTCATGTTGGTAAATTTAGTACAGGCTAACACTTACCTTAGCGATCGAATTCCTGCATCAGTCAGGGTATAAATGTGTTTTTATTTAATTTAATACGTAAATAAATACGCGCGACAATTGCCAAAGTGACATGTACCCGCCAGGGCTGACCAATTATGACTGAATAGTGAATGAAATAGAGCTAAGCGAATGGAAATTTTCACTGGGTGTGCGGAAGGAAAATTATATACAAAATGGCAATTCTGACGAAAACTTCTAAAACAATGACATGAAATATTATATTAAACAATGGATATATAAAGATTAAAAGATACAGAATTTGACTTTAAACTAAACATTTTTTGACTTTTATCATGGACCTATGATACTCAGGACAGGCTCGTGATACCACAATGAGGGACGGAAAAGCTTCTATGCAGCTAAATTGTGAACTGGTCTTAAAATGGCTGATCGGCTACCATAAACAACCTACTTAATTTGGGTGGGTAGTGATACTTCGGTCACAACTTCATACTAAATCAGTTGTGGCAAACAGAAAAAGTGGAACTATGACCAGGACAACGAATAATATTTCCTTTTCAGAGGGCCTACCGCGAAAGGCATTCGAAGTTTTCCCTCTCTGTCAGACTTGCGAGTTCGTACGTAAGTGCAACAGAGAGGGAAAACTTCGAATGCCGTTGCCGGTAGGCCCCCTGTTTCATTCAAGTAGAAACTGTTAACGTCAGTTAATATCAAGTAGAAACTGTTAACGGCAGTTAATATTCGTCGTATGATATACTTTAAACCATTGTAATAGAGCTGTTTTTGCGCTGTAGGTATGATAGTATTGATCGCTGTTGTTGTTTTTTCTAGACCTGTGAATAAAATCGATAATCAATCTAAAATTAAACAGTTCGCAGTAACCCGTTACGGGTGAATTATGGAGATAGAGAATTACAGTTGGAAAGACTTTTCATAATTAAAACTGCAGTAAATTTACAGTCTTGTCTCATTTACCGATTATTATAATGGCGGCCAATACACGGTGAAGTATTATCACGCGATCCATGCGCTGTCTCTATCTCATTGCGTGCTATAGATAGAGACAGCTAGAACCCGAAGAAGGCCAAAGAGAATATTGAATATATATAGTGTAGAGGCCGCCAATCGATAGTCAACTACACATAATTAATATGCCTCTCAATAGTAAATTTGACACTACCTGTCAACTGTCAAGTTTACTATGGACCGCCACCGCAGGCCGCGCCAGTGTGATTTACGCCTTATAATTATTAAGTAGACGTCTTGTGATAACCGTGCAAGAAACACAGGTAGGCTGCTTGCACAAGGACTATTGATTACCTACATCGTAGTGATTATATTCTCTTTGACCTACATGTTCTGTTACTAGAATCATATTTCATGTTATTCAGCTGAATACTAGTGCCTGCGAACAGAGCGAGTTTCTGGCAGTGAATGTGTAAAGCTTCAGTAAAAACTACTTGCAGTAAAAGCGCATTATTTAAAATAAACATGGAAGCGATGGGGTAATTTTTAATTACATGGCCTCCATGACTCCACGGTAATCATCTACTTTGTTGCCGCTCATCGTGGCGACACTTACGTCGCCACGATATATACTCTAAGGAGATTTGACATTGTATCTCGTTCCCACTTGGGGTATTGTCGATGCTTATATCCTTGTCACTAATGTATGTGTTTATCCCTCTCTATTCTATTCATCCTCTATGGGTCTTTCCGGAATGTTTTTTGACAGTTGAATGTTGTGAATGGTGGTCGCTTGTTTATTAATTATTTATTTGGATAAATAATTAAATTAAAGTGATAAGTAAGTTTTAATATCATGTGTGTATAGCGTACATCGATTCAGCGTCATTACGAGAACGCTGTTGTAGAAGCTGTTTAAGTTAAAATGATATATTTTTCTTAATATAAAGATAAGTATCGCGGCAAGTGCAATATAAACTTAAAAATATTTAGTGTAACATTGTAACAAACAAATAATGACATTACGGTAACGTTCTCGTACTATATTTTGGTAATAATTCCAAATATATTTCATTTCATACTCTATCCGATCATAAACTAAATTACCGATTACTTAACCCAATACTTCAGTGAAAAAAAAATTAATAAAAAAAAACCTTTTTTTTTCAGACAAACTCCATAAATGTTAAAATTATTATTTAAGCAAAGAAAACAGTGTATTTATTAAGAAAACGACATTATTATTATTTAAACTATGTCCATAAATGTTAAAATTATTTAAACTTAATTACTAGTGTTAGTTTTATTTCAATAATCAGGACACTCACGTATACGAGGTCACTATTGAGTGTACTCTAGTCCAATGTATGAGAAGCTGGCTGTTCAGCCTGTCAGCTATAACGGCCAGGAGGCTGTTGCGGCTGTCACGCAGGCGCCGAAGCACGGCTGCGCATTGCGCACGCATGATGGCCGGGAAACTATCCACGCGCGCGTACGCGAACATACCAAACGGGCCACACCAGCGTGGCAGCGGCAACAACGCCCTGAACACGTTATTATACTGGATGCGGAGAGCACTCTGCTCCCTTTGCAAACAGGTCCATAAGGCACATGTATAAAATGTTGTGCAAAAAGCTATCCTTATCCTCCTAAATCTATATAGAGCCCTCGTCTCTCTTTTTATATCCTCATCATCCTTGAGATCATCACATATGTCCAAGATACTTGAAAACGGACACCATTTTCAAGGGCACCCCATTCAATAAAATTGGAGGAAACTGACAGGACATTTATTATCTGCCTTGAGAATCATAATCTCACTCTTAATATAGTTATATTTAAGGCCATGGTTATTAGCATACTGTGCACACACATGTGACAGTTTTCTAAGTCCTCCTACTCAGCAGCACTATGTCATCTCGGCGCTTGTATGCGGCATCCGACATGCATGCTGCTGAGCCTCTCAACAAGTGCAAGGTTTAATTATTCAGGAGAACTGCCCAAGGGCGTAGCCAGGATTCTGTTAAGGGGGGGGGCAGGCGCAGAGAAAACAAGAATATACCTAGATATATGCTGCACGAGCAATGGGACAGCTGCTTCTTCCAGAGGGGGACAGCTGCCCCCCCTGCCCGTACCTCGCTACGCCCTTGGAACTGCCTAACACCACAGTTAAGTCTATATTCATCAGACACAGCATCTCCTCATTTAACAACATTAATTTGACTCGAGTACCAATGTCTAAAGAATATGTACTATTTCTCGAGGCACCCCAGCATCATAAAGCTGTTTATAGTTCACCATATCAAAAGCTTTAGATAAATCTAAAAACACTAAAAAGCAATCAAATACAGGTGTTTTCCTACTAGTGTAGAATCTGACAGTTTCCTTCATGCATATTATGGCGATCTTAGTAGATGATAATAAAGTTATTTTTTTATTACTACTGGTAACTTAATTTTCCACCTCCATGATTTTGATCTTTACAGATGCAGGATGGCGTACTCTTGGAAGTTCTGTCCGAAGAGCCAAACATTGGTGAAAAAACTTCAACAGAGGTTAACGGCGGAGGAACGAGAGGAACGCAACAAGTGGATGGCCGCGTTTAAAGAAGATTACAAGGACAATGAGTTTGGGATGAGCCTGCATAGTTTGCTGATAACGTCTGCTATTAACCGTGACAAGAGGGAAGCAGCTGAAGCCGCGCTTGAGGTAAGACCAAAACCAGTGGATCCTGCCATTGCGTATTGCGACTGTGTAGAAGCTGAGCCGGTTGCGCGTTTTGATTACATGTTAGAGGAAGGATGTAAGAACCACGCTCTATTCAAAATCCTCGCTGAACGGCTCTCAGCGTGCGCAGTTGAAAAGATTTGCAAGCACATGTTTGAGACTCAAAACCTGAAGATGCTGGACATTGAGTGCTTCTTCTGCCAATTCTTTCCTATATATCTCAAACGAGCCTACTCCTGGTTCTCGCTCGATATCATGGTTAAAGCGAACACGGTTTATCCGCTGCCGTTCCGCTCACTCATGCGCATATTGTTACATGATCCGGATATATCCAATACTATGATAAATGACTTTGTATTGACTTTGGACGATGCGGGCAAATATGAGTTCATGTCAACGGTCATGGAGCTTGAGCTGACTGATGAGGAATTCATTCGTAACATCATTTCGATTACCTCGGCCTATAAAGGTGCGGAGAAGTCTGAGCGCTTGCAAAATTATATCTACAACTGCCTGCTCGCACGTTCTACACAATGCCAGTCAGATTTGAACTACGGTAGATTGTTGCTTGCATATCTGCAGTCGTTAAGCCGCGGGGAAATTACCTTTGATATCAGGACGGTGGAACGTCTCATTGAAATGCACCGTTCTCCGTTCAAGCGTCCATGCATGTCTGTGCTCGGGGAAGCGATCAGGGCTCTGAACGAAGCGGCCATCCCGCCGAGCCGCGCCTGATACAGGGAGTGGGTGTGGAATGCGCGACGCATGAAGCACTGGACCGAGTTCTAAATCCGTGTTGGTCCTTGAGATCCTCGGAAAGGTGTGAAATCCCCTTATTCAAAATTATGCATCAAATTTATTTTTAACTAAAATTTGTTTGCCTCCTGCACGGCTATCACAAGATGGCGCGCGAGCTCTCTCGATTTTTCTCGCACTATACCTCTCTTTCTACGTATTCTAATAAGAAAGAGACGGATAGTGCGAGAAAAATCGATTGCATTTGTGTTCGAGAAAAAGACAACACATTTTAATTAACAAAGTAAGTTTTTTAAATACGGGGGTTCAAGTGTCTATGGAGTATGGATGAATATAGAATATTTAATTTAGTTTTAAAAGTATATTCACTTGATAAATTATTGACTTAATGGTGATCAAGACGTGATAATTTTACAAATGTATTTGATTTGCTCAATAAGACAATTTTGGCAAAGTTTTATGAAACTTGGTAATATCCCAGATTTTTTGTAGCTTTAAGCATTTAACCTTATAAATGTCTATTAACATGAATATTGTTGGGTAACTTATTTTAAGGAGATAAAATCTGTAATTCTTGTTAAATGTTATACCTAATAATCTTAAAACAGTTTTACAGTATTAGAATATTTCAAAAAAAGTTTATGTACAATTAGGAACATCCAGTAAGGCATACTTTTATTTTATACATTTTATAATACAATGTTTTGATATACTTTAGAATAAAAAAGTATAAATATTTATAACACAGACCCTTAATTATTAAAAAGAGTTTATATAAATTACCATTATTTTTTTTTAATGTTTTTTTTTTTCGTAGAATGCCGTGACAGAGTGGTAAACCAAAATGTTGTCCCCACTGAAAGAGTCCACTTTGTCACATGTTTTTTTTTAGAAACCAACCGTAAATAAATATTTATATTGGCCAGAAAGGAAACTTTAATTAGTTCTAATGAAGATACCTATGCATTTTTTTTTAAATCGCACTTCAAAACCACAATTTTTGATAGTTCAAAAACCAAAAAAAACAGAAAAACCTCGGTTCATTGTCGGTAAAAAAGAAGAACGACTCTAGTAATAAAATAGGAAAGTCTATGCCTAAGTAAATACTTTAATTGACACACTTAATTTGTACAAACTTTTTAAAAAATAATATAGGTACAAACATATTTATCATATTCGGCTGTTCTGAACTGTGCTACTAACAATATTAAATAATAAGCCCTTTTGTCCTGAACTACTATGGTATGTCTAGTCTATCTACATGTTTTTGTGGAGTTATAGTATAATGTCCCGTAGTTCAGTGTGTCTCTTGGCATAGGTCTCCTCCAACATCTTCCATTAAGTTCTGTCTTGTTCTGTCTTGTGCTACTCTTCTCCAGAGGTTACCAGCTTTGAGATTTAGGTCGTCTTCCCACCTGGTTCGCTGGCGTCCTCTGCTTCGCTTGCTATCGGTCTCATGTGGCCTGTGTCTATCTCCATTTTTGTTGTTCTATTCTAGAGATTATATCCGCAACTTTTCACTTTTTCTTGTTTCCTAATTCCTTTATTACTTCTCTCTATGGCCCTTTGACAGCATTTCAACATTTCTCTGTGTTGTTTAGTAAGAGCCCAAATTTCACAATCATACGCAATGACTGGGAGTACACATGTGTCGAAGGTTTTCCTCTTTATTTGCATGGGTAGCTCTCTGGATTTGAAAACTTCCTTCGATGTCCAGTACTTCTTCTGTTAATTTCCTTTGTAATTGGATATTTGTGAGAAATTGTTTGACCTAGGAAGATGTATTCTGGTACGTAATCCAGTGGGTAATTGTCAATTGTTATAGCAATCTCTTTGGAGTTGGTAAGCAGTTTTGTTTTCTCTTTGTTCATGGGCAACCCTACTTTCATACTCTCATCCTTTACTAATTTTCTTCCAGAAGGACTATATCGTCCGCAA
Source organism: Epinotia nisella (assembly GCA_932294315.1). NCBI lineage: Eukaryota > Metazoa > Arthropoda > Insecta > Lepidoptera > Tortricidae > Epinotia > Epinotia nisella. The sequence continues at coordinate 7,055,260 of OW028698.1, read as the reverse complement.
ATCTAAGATGGTTCAGTTTTGCACCATGCATGTTTTGAGACCGAACTTTTCCCAATCTAGTTTGCGTTTGCGGAAGATACTTTCTAGTATGCCTGAGAACGATTTTGGCGACAGAGGGTCCCCTTGACTGACGCCTCGTTCCATCTTGAACTTTTTTCCCAGGGTTTCCAGTTGGATTCTCGCTTCACTATTTGAATAGATTCCCTTAATAATGTTGATGTAGGTAGACTTGCTCTTCCAGGCTCTCCCATATGGCTTTGTGACTTAGGCACTTGTCCCACCGCCGGCGACGAGCGATGAACTATCGGCGATTTTCTCGCCCAAGAAACGAACAAAAGATAATCGCTCCCGTGTAAATAAAAGAGAGAGATATAGTTCATCGCGGTGTGAACAGCCAGCGATGAACTATAAATATATATCTCTCTTTTATTTACACGGGAGCGATTATCTTTTGTTCGTTTCTTGGGCGAGAAAATCGCCGATAGCTCATCGCTTACTCGCCGGCGGTGGGACAAGTGCCTTATGCTGTCAAAGTGCTACAAATACTATGTTGTAATAATCATAGATAAATTAAGCTAACCGATAACTCATATAATCATAATCATATATTACAGTTTGTTCTGGATTCAATAAAAAAATTAAAATACAATTTTAGGGCTCTAACTAGCATATTATAACTATTATATGTATACTACACTCTGTATGATTAAATAATTATACTCTAGTAGCAGACAGTTTAATACCACTAAATGGAATTAGTTTGAGTACTTTTTAATTGTTATGCAACTCAACTAATTACTTGTACACTTTACCGTACACTATTAAATAATACTTGTCATAAATGATAAGTAAATATAATTATTCAAGTAAGCCAATGTTAGTTCGCTGTGCGCCACAAAGTGAAAACAATACAGATAAAATGGATTTATCGCAAAAAACTATGAATCGCGGCGTCAAGATACATTTGTGGCTGAACGGGGAGGTGATGTAGACAAGATACAGAATACCGGCGCAGTTCTGATGTAGGTATGCTCACTCTAAAGCTGGAGTTATAAATCCAATGGGAAGACTTAACGTATTGAGTGCCAGTTTTCTAATATAAAACATGCAATTGCATATTAGAAATTATAGATTGTGATACTAAATTGGATAATAGGATGGTCAGGGTTTTAGTAAAAGAAGGGTATTATGTGTGGCTGTGTATGTGTATGTCATGTGTATACTATTGATTCTCTACGTTAATCTACATATTTTCTATGTCTATTTAAAATATACCCCTTGTTGTCTATGTAGTTAAGTAGGATTACTAAATAAGTTATACTACGTAGTGAATTCATGTCTTAAATGTTGATGTTTAATAAGTGTCAAAATTGTAAACCCGTTGTATTTTTGGAAATTTTGAATGTTGAAAAATAAATGTCTGAAAAAGCATCATCTTTTTATTAGTAGTAGTTCTGTAAACCATCGTAAGTGAAGGCCCCAGAGCATAAAATCTGAGGTCTGTGTCTTACAGCAGGTCATCTTGCTATATGGAGCAGCCATACAGAGGAAGTACCTACTTATATTCACTTACACCGCGGTCATAATGACACCATTTACTGTTCTGTTGGTATGTGATATAGTATTGCGTTGAATAGGCTTGTGTCCTCATGTTAAAATTGATAACGTAGTGTTGCTAAATGGATACTAATAATACTATAGTAAACCATCAAATTATTGTAATAAAGTATAAAGTACAAAATATAATTAAAATCATAAAAAAGATATGAAATGGACCTTAAAAGTTAGTAAAAAAATTAATTTTACTTGACTGTCCAAGAGTAAATTTAAAGCTACAATTGGAGAATCCTTACGATTTTATAGAAACAAAATTGTACGACAATTATTGACCTAAACGCAGTATTTCGCGACTGAAACAGCAATTTACTGGATTTTCCATAGAACGATTAGTTTAAATCGCAAAGTGTGACGTCATACTTTTAAGTCAATCAGTATGAAGCGTTTCGGCTGTCGCCAGCGAGGTCCGTCTTTAACTCAATTTTTTTTTATTTATGTTCTTTAATTGTAGTTTCTCCCATACAAACATTTGTTCCTCTAAAAACTGGTTCGAATGGCATCGAAAAAAAAATGTTAGGTGGTGGTGAGAAGTTGCCAGAGCTCCTGAACCTGAGAACTATCATTTTGTATTTTTGTCAACAAAGTTAATGTCAAAGTCAATAATTTAATTAAGGGGCAACACACGTATGACTTCACTAGAATTGCCAGCGTCCATAGGCTACGATGTCTGCCTACTATCATTAAAAAAAATTTTTTTTTGTCTGATTTTTTTTGTTGGATTTTGCCTCTAGTTAACTATTTAATTGATAATATTTTATATCCGTTACATTAAAAAAAATAGCTATTATAAATTATTTCCAAATTTGACATTTTTTCCATACAAGTTGTCAGTTCATTGCCTGGACTAGAATACGGTGAAATATGTATAGGTACAGTAAAGGAAATGTATTCACGTACCGTTTGTGCCTTATTGTCATAGTAAGAAGAGCGAAAAAGGTGCGTGAATAAGTTTCCCTTACTGTACCTAAAATACTTAGGTGTACAACGTGCCTTTCAATTGCGTGCTATATTTAGTTCCAACTCCAACCAATGAGGCTTGCTGACGCTTTAATTTAAAATCGATACGAGAATACACTACTGGATGTAGGTAGGTATAGACGTGGTATAGACCAACTTTGTGAGTGGCCAGCAGCTATTGCATAATAAATGCACTATCGAATACCCAGGCGAAGCGCATGGACGTATATGGGCTACTATGGGGGAGCCGGGTGGACCGTGCCCTCCTCGAAAGGGTCTGGTGCCCACCCCAGGATGCTGGTCACTGACTGAAAATTCCATGCCGGTCATTTAAAAAACATGCCGGCGCGAGGCGACGCGTCGATTTAAAATCTTTAAAATTTAATGTAGGTGTTATTTTAATTGAGCTTTAGAAGTTTTTTTTATTATTTATATAAGGAGAAGCAACAGCGAAAAGGGCTTTTCTAGAATTGTTTGAACCAATTAAGGCATGATTTTAATTTTCCTAAGTACCGTGACGGATGTCAAACTTGACGGGTTGTAATATACGGTCTCCTGCGATACAGGCAAAGCCTAGTGCAGGGACTGGTACTTATAAACGTGTAAACATGTTTGCCAAATAAATGTCTTATGTCTTATATAATTTTCAATACTATTTTTTAGGATTCCTTCTAATTACGAGAAGAATGTAAAATTATAAATTATAATAGAACCTTAATTATCAAATAAATTATAAAAACACTCAAAAATTGGTAACAAAATAGGAATACCTATTAAATTAAAAGCTCGTCTTCACTCGACGCTCGAATTGACGTACTTACTTAATTGGTACTATTGGTGGAATTGGTACAAACTATTGTTGAAATGTTTTACACAGCTTACAAGTTTATTATAATTTTATTAAGTACATAATGAATTAGTGTGGTAGCCGCTTACAATGGTTATAAGTTAGGTGCAATCATTGTCAACGATCTTTGATGTGACTCCTCGTCTCAAGCGCCAGCAACTAACACTAAGAACCAGATTAGCTTTACAGGAAATACTTTTTCACACCTTTCATTCGGAAATAGTTATTTACGATACAAGTGCAGAAAATAGGAAATTCGCAACGAGTGGCGATAAATTAAAACGCGACCGAAGGGAGTTTTTTAAATCGACACGAGTTGCGAATTACCTATTCGCACGTGTCACGTTCACGTGTATCGTACAACGTTTTAATATGGCTCTTTAAAGTTTCAACATATGCACGGAAAGTGCTCATTTCCGCACTCGTGCGGGAAAGTAACACCATGTGTACTGTAAAGTAAGTTTTGCTCCATGACGAGAGGGATCAAAATGCACCTTTTCTATTCATGCTAACTACTTTTTTAATTTATTCATCGCCCTGTAGCATTTACGAAATGTGCCAATTGAACACATATTTAATATCTTAATAAAATAATCGATTTTATTTTTATCGTAATAGATTAAAACCGAACATATTTCAAACTTTAACAACGTCATATACCTTTGAAAATTTATGAATTTTTCGTAGTATTTAAAAAAAATGTCACAATCATTTATACGTTTTACTGAAATCAAAACTATATTTGACTAAGTATTATAATTTCCTCATAATCGGTGTGAAAAATTGTATGTGTCACTCAGGAGCAAAATTATTTTCGTCATGGGCGGTGACGCTTGAATCCTTTGTTACGCTCAGGGTTTTGACTTAGAATCCCTCGCTACGGTCAGGGTTATATCGTAGAATCCTTTGTTTCACTCAGGAATTAATGTACCGCCCTCGCCGTAAATACATCATTTTGCTCCCTTGAGACACAAATAACTATTCTTACATTAACGAGTTGCGTATAATTTAATTTATCTCACTGTCGCTTTTTCTCGGATTCTGAGATATTTTTGTTGGATTTTTAATAGAGCACTTCTAGCCTATTGAGTAAGTCAGCATCATAAACATGTATTACACTTTTCGACCTTATGTCTAAGTAATAAGGTCATAGAATGAATACATGTACTGTAAGTCAATTTAAGTTAACTTTGAATATTCCTCCTTTGCAACCATATTTCTTAAAATATAAGAGAATCTTAACATCAAATATAGTAATATAAATAGTGGTACTCGTAACAAAAGAGGAAAATTAAAAGTATGCTTTAGTCAATAGGTACCTTTTCTATAAATGTTCAATAAGGCCTTGGGGTGAAGAGGGGTAATTAAGAAAACACCAACTTCCAAACCTCACACATTTAATCAGTCGAAAACCGGTGTGTCCCACGAAAATGATAACAGTCAAAAAATAACCAACAGAAGGCCGCTCACCAAACATTGGCACAAACCAAATAGAAATACATATACAAAAGATACAAATGACCAGAAAATGAGATTAGAATTGTAAATTTAATCCTAGATTTAAATGGAGCAAGCTGGAGATTTTATGCTTTTATGCAACTTCAAAGCATGTACTAAGAAAAATAACAAAGGAGTTCATTCATGTACAATATCAATTCCATTTTGTGACGAAAGAAAGATAAAACATGCGACACATTTTCGTCACACAGTGGAATCGCTAAATGGTGAAGGAATTAAATCCTACTTTTTTATCCATCAAAATTCAAATCAATCTCTGGGGAAAAAACAACTATTTTTGTCTGTGCCAATGTCTGTAAAACGCCCGGTATGATATGAACACGACTTTGGAAATCACAGACTTAGTACTCGTACCTAATCGGCCGGGCAGCGCTGTTGAGAAATTTAACCATTAAAAGTAAGAAACAGGAAAGATTAGTTTATAAGTCAATGTGAATTTTATAGTAAGACTCGATTGAATTTTTCAACAGCACGGCGTTATTTAGTCGTATAGTATTGGGGAATGAGAAGATACCAATATTCCGAAATATTTAATAGTAGGTACAGTAAGGGAAATGTATTCACGTACCACCGTAGAACCCTATCGCAATAAGGTGACATATCACTCGAGTTTGAGTGACGGCGGCGTGTCAATTGCGACAGGGTTCTACGGTGGTACGTGAATATATTTCCCTTACTGTACAAGCCCCTTCGTTTCTACACCAATATTTTTTATTTTGTTTTTAATAATCAAGATCAAATTTAAAAAGATGTTTACCATGCAAAATGTTACAATTACCAAAATTAGCAATACTATTTGGATGACAATTAAAAGTTACAAAATGGAACATTTTTAACTTTTACTCGGTGACGTCAGTAACGATGCATCTTCTCGCGAAAATGCCGAAACCGGAAATAATACTATTTACTTTTTGTTGAAAAGGTAGGATGAATTCGAGTTCTATGATAGTCTCGAAATCTATGATTGACAGTATGGTACAGTCAAGGGCACCATATGTATACACCACAAAGTCTCAAAAGTATGTGCACAGACCTTATTTCTGCAACAATAAGGTTGTACGCATATTTGACTTTGAGTGAATTGGTGCCCTTGACTGTAGAAAATGACCTTAAAGAGTTTAAGTCTTAGGTTAGTTTATTTCTAAGCACGAGTTGAAAATAATATACCTATGCTTAATAGATTAAATGAACTGGAACATTGTGAAGTTTTAATTTCAAAACGGTAGCAGAGTTTGAAAAATCGGCATAACCCACGTCTTCAATACTATACGACCTTTTCTTTTAGTATTTTTAAAAACTATTATAACAACAATTTGGATATCAACATTAAAAATCACAGAGTTTTTTAGCAACCTTAGAAGTACCTACTTGATTTAATTTAGTCTTAGGCGAATGCCACGTTGACGCCACATGTCTTGCGTCTTGCGTCGACGATGAGCGGACACAACAATACATAGGAGGTGAGCGAAGGCGTCAGGCGACAGCGACCAGAGGAGAATGGGTAAGTCTGTTTCACCAACTTAACAATGGGGAATGGATGAATATTTTGGAAATGTCTGATTATTTTTTTGGTGATAGGAATAACCTTCCTTAGCACCAGAAAAAAGTTGCAGACTTCAGCTGCGTCATGTTTTTTTGAAAAATATAAACATTTTCCTCATTTTCGTTTTGGGTTTAGGACGGCGAATAAGACACTTTCCTTGATCCGTCTCATATTACAAAAAAAAAAATATTTTAAATATCTGACCCTGGCAATGACAAATATAGCTACTGCAGCTGTCAATATCATTGCCAGTGTCAGTTTACCACGGATATTTAAGATATTTTTTTGTAATATGAGACGGATCAAGGAAAGTGTTCGCCGTCCTAAACCCAAAACGAAAGTGACGAAACTGTTTATATTTTTCAAAAAAACATGACGCGGTTGAAAAGTCCGCAACTTTTTTCTGGTGCTAAGGAAGGTTATTCCTATAGCCAAAAAAATAATTGGGCATTTGTAAAATTTTCATCCATTCCCAATTGCCACCAGACAACGACAAGTGGACGTAGTGGTGGGTCGATAAGTAACGATGCTGTTCTGCAGCCAACTTTTGTTGCCGAGCCAGTAATGTGCCGTACATTGTACTATCGCCCAAGGGTACGGGTACACACCTCTAGGATCATTTTCGAGCGTTCGCTATGCATGTGCAGACGATTTTGAACAGAAAGTGTGAACCCGTACCCTTAGCGATAGTACGTCTAATTGCCTTTGCGGGACTTCACGCATCCTTTCTGGAGTGTGGTGGGGACCATTTCGGCACACGTTCCTTTTGGTGGCATGTTGCGTCTAATAGTCATTGTCAGTCGGTAAAATAGGAACCTGGTTTTCCTAGTTATTTTTTAAATAATGTTTATTTACCCATCTCAACCACTTCCACAGTCGCACCAACGTGGCATTCCGACAAGAAGATTTGACAATTGTGAACAATTTTACGATCTTACATATATTCTGACTACTTTAATTGCCCGTTGCAGTTCTTAGTATTTAATAAGAATAATTATAATTACGCCAAATGTTACTTATTATTATAGTATAATACCAAAACTTATAGTAGTGATCGATTAATATTCAATATTAATTTAATTAAAAAGCTATGCCTGAATTCTATGGATACAAAAACTTTTATCAATTCACCAATTACGTTGCTCTGGTTAAAGATTTTAGTAAGTAAATTTCTGTTAGAAGAAAACGAACATTGCCTTTGTTTGCTAAATGTCGAGGACTTAAGTCACCAGTAGGTACGGTCAAGGACTTTAATTTTTGAGCCATTTAAGTGTCAATTAATTTTGGTTTTCTATGAAGCTATGTCCAGTATAAAGTGAGCTCTCAACAATCGCCCACATATAGCGACTTGGACTTTTTCTGTATTAATCAACGCATTTGTTCTCGGGAAGCAGTTCACGTGGTAAATCAGAAAGGAAATATGGAAAATTGGCGAAGTATTGAATTGAAGTCAGTTTAAACTTTGTTTTTAAAGGAAATTATTTTGTGACATACGAAACGAATGTGTAAAACAAAAATTTCCAGACCGATTTATATCAAAGGGTTATATCTGATTGGGTGCCTTTACCAGACAACATGGGGTTTTAGGAGTAAAAAACTGAATATTTCATTGGAAAAATCTTCATAATTATGTATAGTAACAAAACAAAGTTTTTTTAAAATGTGTGAATACCAGTAATGTTTTTTAATAAGTCATTAGACGAAACCGGCAGAATTAGGAGCAAAACCCCTTAAAACGTTAATTGTAAACGCACGAACCGTTCATTATGATTTTTGGCGATTGATTTTAACAACTCGAATAATATTAACCATTCAAAGTAACTTCAACAAAAATGATCTGACATCTAGATCACATACATTTAAATGCCCCTTAAAATTAGTTAGCAGACATGCATACATAAGCGTACATTATTTATTATTATATTTTTTTCCTTTTTTTATTTTAAACGATTACATTAAATACATATTCTTGGAATGTTTTGTGCATCGTTTTATAAATTTCGTTTCTATTTTATGTGAGAATTGACTTTTGATTTTTAAAGCAGATAGATAATATACGGGCGTACCTTATAAATTATATATTATGCTAGTGCCTCGTACATGTTACCGAGAGATTATTGTTTTGCATTATAAGACTTGGTCGCGAATTTTTTTAACCTACCGCTGTGTTACTACCACTCTTTTCACACTACATCGACGAATATATTAAGACACAATTACTGAAATTGATTGGTTTCTAACAATTTAGAATCCATACACAAATTATGAAGTGAAATATTTAACTTTTGAGTCTTGTTAAATATTGTTTATATGGACCTTCTCCAGAAAAAAATACTTTTTCAACGTCTTTGTGAAATACAACAACAGAATTCAGCTATATTTTGGTAAATAGAACATGTTCCAATTTATTTCTACCATCCTATATTATTAGATTAACTTTTATATAGATAGCGTTAGTATATCTTAAATTATTGCAATAACCATATCTAATTCTACCATACACGTTGTAAAATATCTTAAGAGTAAAGGCGGTGGCGAGACGGTACTGAAATAAGTCAAAAATTTCGTAAATCAACGGACAATCTATTTTTAAATGCACAACCATGTATAAATTCTCTATTTTTTTTTCATAGGACAACAGTATTTTTGTTAAAATGTTAATTTGTAACTTTTTACTAAATTTTTGACTTACTACCTCAAATTTTCAACAGTGGCATCAAAATAATCAGTCTTTTGGGTTGGGTGGATTATCTACAGGATTGAGATCATATAATAATAACAGTTTTGACATTTTTATACGGTGGCTTAATTCATTTATACCTTAAAATAATTTCAGTCGAGTGAAAGTGCCCAATTTACAATTTTTAAGTTAATTCATAATTTAAAAAGATAAAGTAGGATTTTTACCGTTCATAGATTTGATAAAAAATAGGTAAAGTGTGTAACTTCACACTGTAGTATCAAAAAATCTGTGAAATACTACTAATAATTAAGAAACATCACATACTGACAAAAAAAGTTTATATCAAAATATAAAAGGAAAATTGTGAATGAAAATTGGGCACCGTTAACAATATTGCTTGTTCTTTTATATAAAATCAGTTAAGTAAAAAAATAAGTACTATTTAACGGGCAATAAAAACAAATACATGAATTAAGCCATTACCTCGCCTATCTGAGAATCACATACTACAAAATACTTAAAAAACTTTTTTTTCGAATTTTGAGTTATGCTTTTTCACCTATAGGCTACTTACGCTACGCTACAAGTGCTAACACTAACTAACACAATAGTGCTAAAAAAAGCTTATATTACGAACAAAACAACTACAAAATGTGGTAAGTCTTTAGTCAACCCTGTTTGAAAATAAATTAGGGCAGATTCGTTTTCTTATGGCCACCCGTGGTCGAATGCCGTAGACGGAGTTAACAGGAATATAACCCTCCTTTTGCCGCAGTTGGGTAAAAGCTGCTTTGATAGGCTTAAGGTGGTTCGCTTTCCATACAAAACGTTATTTGACATTTACAGGATAACGGCGTGATATCTTAAGAATCTTTTGTAACAAACTTTCATACATTGGCGTTTCATTTGCGCGAAATTCCCCCTTTCCTAGAATAAACTTGTATAAAGTAGAATAACTGCGGTACTGTCTGAAAACCAGCGCTGCAGGTGTCTGTCTGACACCTCGGCACAATGCTGAGACAGCGACCGATTCACTGCCGCGAAAACACACAATATGTGTTAATTGTATTGTATGTCTACTCCCTTTATCTCTGTATGTCTTTTGTGTAGTGAATAAATGTCTTCTTTTCTTTTCTTTTTTTCTTTAATAATTTGAGAAATTATTTTGGGACGTGATACTTTGAGAAAATTATTTTTCTCAAATTATTCTAGTTTATGCAAGTTTATTCTAGGAAAGGGGAAATTTCGCACAAATGAAACGCCAATTTATGAATGTTTGTTACACAAGTTTCTTAAAATATCACGCCGTTAGCCTGCGAATGTCAAATTACGTATTGTATGGAAAGCGAACCACCTTAACATTTTGACCCGTACCAAGGGCCATGGCTTGTAAGGATACTTAAGACTATCGTTTCAGTTTGCATAGATGCCATAAGAAAACGAAAGAGTCGGTACTAATTTATCAATTGGCCTTATTTCTCTAAATCTCAGTAAATGGGCGGGAAATATTATGAACACATCAAACTTGAATTTTCGGCAGTGAACACCTACGGTATAGATGAAATTTGCGTCATTCGGTAGAGGCCGCTAGTGAGATGACAGTTTTTAGTAGGCATAGAAGGCATTTAGGAGAAAATAGAGCATGAATTTCATTTAACATATATATATAAGGAATTTTTAATCGCTTACCAAAAAAATACTGACATGCACCAAAAAATACTGACTTGAACGTCAAAATTTAACAATTGCACATCAGAACCTAATTTTGATGAACGATTTGTATTTTAACTGTTCAAATCAGTACTTTTAGGTAGTTAGTCTTTTTTTATGTGCCATTAAATACTAGCCATTAGATTGACGCATAAAACGAAACGGTTGGATCGATTTGGCTTATTCTTATGTTAGTAATAGTCCAAAGCTGCAAGGAACTATTTTTTAAATATTCAGATTTTTTCCCTATATTGTGTCCGATGTGTATGTGTACAGGCTGGAATCAGAGACGTAATCAGAAAAAACAAGGCGTGACGTAGATTGGAAGTGAGTTCTGAGAAGTTTGTAGCTCCACTGAGAAGTATGTATCCAATAAATAACTTTCAAATTTTAAAAAATCAACAAATTTGCTTATATATGCTCTATAAAAAAGAGAGTATATTCATACAATTTGGTCACCATTCCGCATACAGGTATATCAAAAACGACAGGGTGACCATGATTCAAGTAGTTAATTATTTTATTTTTATTAAAACAACAAGAAATAAACTTGACTTTTTCTTAAACCTTCTTTTAAATGGCGATCCATTATAAATGTCCAAAAAAGTTGTTTTCCGAATACGTCTTCGATGTTATCCTGTATAGATGTAATAAACAAAACAAATGCCAACCAGTGTCCCAATATTACTAATGCAAATAATCACCAGATTAATATAATATTTGTAACAAAGAAACCTGTGTAAGAAATATTTGAAGTAGTGGTTTAGATATATTAAGTAGATATAGTGATAATAGTATGTCATAGCAAATAAAGGAGGAGACAAACAGTAGCGGCGTCTAGCGAATTTAAAAGACAACTATATATTTATTACAATAATATGGCATTGGTCGCTTTTTTATAACAAAAAGGTATACAATAAAAAATAACTTTCAAATTGAAGAAAAGTAAATATTTGAGCTAGATCTAGATTATACTTATAGTTATCGCTTTTTTGTGTAAAATGTAAGTAAATATGGTAAAAAATAAGTCTAGAAATTAAAGTAGAATTGATTTTTGAGTTCAGAGTAGATCATAAAAGTAAAAATAAATAATATTTCTGCCCCTTGATTTAGTTTAAAAATGTATTTATGTATTTTGATTAAAAGGAAGCCCAATATGTTATTTTATTAACCATGTTAGTATATAAATACGTTTAAAATTAAAGGACAGAAACGGGACATATTCAAAGGCATTGCAATGTACTGTCAAATTAAATTCTGACAGTTTTCGCGATGCCACAAAACTCTGTCAAAAAAAGCTATTTTGAAGTTATGCTAATCCATATTTACAATGAAATTAGAATTGGCATGAAATAGTTTTCTCGACAGATTTAAATAAAAACTATTTAAAGAGTATGTGTGCAGTGAGTCGAGACTGTGTGGGTAGTATAATTAAATTGAGGTCAGATATTTAAACCGTTTTTGGGTCACAATTGAAGCAAAGATTATTTATTTTATATTGCACAAGTACATTGTTAGTGCGTATATTTTCACACATGCTCTTTAAAACAAATAATTCATGCACTTACTCTAATATGTCATCCAACTTCTCTCTACTCTCCATGTGATCAGGCTCCAAGATATGCGCCATCAAAATGGATTCACCAGTAATCGGGTATTCGAAGCAAAGAGAGCACGCGTAAATAGCGTCCCCAAAGCAGACAATCTTGTTCACATCCCGATACATGGTCATCGGGTTCAGTACTGTGCTTGGCTGAATTTCCTTCCCAGCAGCCACACACTTCTTAATATAAGCTGTTTTGTATTGAAAGTGTATCTTCTCACCGTGTTTTGGACTCAAAATGTGACGTAACAGACTGTTCTCATCAGTTTCAGTGATTTTACAAGTTGGGCAGTAGAATTTAATAACATTCTTGCATTCGAAATCTTGTTCGCTCACTTCGGACCTGAGTTGTACACTGTGGACTTGGACGTAGAAGGTGATACGTTCAATGGCTGGTTTCTGAAGCAAGTCATTGTACAGGCTCGTGTCTTGGAAGCTGTTGTAGCTAACAATTTGGTCCAGAGACTCAGAATAAGCCGTTAAAGTGGATGAATCTAGACTGAAGTTCCCAATAGACGATGTTATGGATTGATTTGAGAGTGAACCAGATTCGGAGGATTTTGAGGTTAAGCCTGAGTCTGTTTCAGATTGAGAGTGACAACTGCAGATGCATTTGGAGTAGCATAGATCTGCGTCCTGCTCTTCTGATCCGAAGAGGGTAACCATGGCTTCACGCAAGTCTGGGAAATCTAAATGCCTCATTTTCTTCTTTCTCCTCAGCTTTGTAGCAGTGAATGGCTTCTTTTTTGATTCATTTAAATAACAATTAACAAATTCATCTATAGTATTTTTCACAGATAGTAGATGCTTCTTGAACTTTTGCTTGGTGATTACATCTTCTTTTTCTACAATTACGTTCCATGGCCCCGAAGGGCTAGGGGCCCGGCTGTCCACAAATGCGGCATCTAGTATCTTGGGTTGTTTCACTTCATCCCCTGGCACAGTTGGGACTACAGAGCGGCAGTGGAATATTTTGGAAACTTCAATATTAAACTGGAAATCGGATAGCAGTTTTTTCACAAACCCATCTAGTTTTTCTAACTTGCTTTGATAGTTGAGGAGGAGAGAGATCCGTTCTTCTTCGTTTTTATCTAACTCTACATCTCCAAAGGACTCTTTGCTCGTTGACCGTACCAAGTGCTCTTCCTGAATCGGCTGAACCTTACGACACATTTTGACTTTCTCTCGTGATGTGAGGGAGCCGTCAGAATCAGAGTGTTCCGAGAGAGACTGGATGTCACCGTTGTCATCAGAATCTGACTCATCGGACAAGCCGAAATCAAATGACTTGTTAAAATCAAAGCCTTTGAATATATCAGTGCTTTTATCTTCCAAATGCACATGTTTGGGTGTGTTCTCGCTGGGGGTATCGTCTGAATTCTCGGGGCTGTCACTAATTCGTGCGTCTACGTCTACCTTTAGTTTTTTACATTTGCGTTTAGTTTTCTTTGAGATTGGTGTTTCTGGCACATGTAAGATATCAGTATCAGAGAGAGAAGACTTTTTAGCAGTGAATTTTTTTACTGATTCGGGTAATTTAAGGCTTGTTGTGTACCTGGATGTAGAGTCTGGCTCCGTTTTGTCGAAATCTATGCTCTCTGATGTCTCGCCAAAATGTATCTGTGCATGTTTCGCCTCGTCGTATCCTGTGTCGCCTGGCTTGCCGAAGTAATTGATGTTCGAAAGCATCTTCCTGAGAGAAAACGCCATTTTTGTCCCATCTAAGGCTCCTACCGCAGTAAAATACTCCCCCCGTAGCAATCAGCTGGTGACAAAAATATTTTTATTGGACACGAACAAAGAGAGGCCACTTCAGATGGTAATTATAGAACGAAGATTACCTTTTATCAATCCTCCAGTGAGTAAGAAGAAGTAGTTTAATGTATCACGTCACTATAACAAAGAAAACGCAGTTTTATTTCAGAATACCTGCGAAATGTAAAATATAAAATTGCAACAAAGATTCTAGATTGACAACAAATGGTGTACTATTCGGCCAAATTGAATTGTAATACTTCAGATTACTTGGCGCTAGTAGTTATTGATTTGACCAAAATAAATATATCTCGGTGATACTTTGGGTACTTCCTAATTTTGGCGGTTAATAAAGTATATGTCCACACATGGACCTAAGATACTCGGGACAAGCTATGGTAATAATAATACCACGTCCGAGCGAGATGGTAGCATACAAATCTCGATAAGTGTGACAGAAAAGGAAATATCATTCGTTGTCCTTGTCATAGTTCCACTTTTTTCTGTTTGCCACAACTGATTTAGTATCCAATGCCTCGAGGGCCTTTTTTAGATTTAACTTAGTTTTAATTTATCTTAGTTAATGTTAATTATAATCTTGTATTTTTATTTCATTGATTGATATATAATTTAGTATGAAGTTATGGCTAATAAATTACTACCCACCCAAATTAAGTAGGTAGTTTATGGTAAGCGATCAGCCATTTTAAGACCAGTTCTTAATTTAGCTGCACAGAAGCCTTTCCGTCCCTCATTGTGGCATCACGTATAGCCTGTCCCGAGTATTTTAGGTCCATGTGTATGTCCACATCAATATTCGGCGAAGGTTTGAGCAAGTCTATTTTTTAAATTCTTTTCAATAATCGAAATGTAAACTAGATAATTTCAAGCATTTATTTTTATAAAACGAAGTAGATAAAGTGTGTGGTCAAAAGGGTTCTTCAAACCATACAATTATCTCTTCAGATTTGTCGAATGCAATTTGAGATAAAGTGTTCTACAAACGATTCAATTGTCTCTTATACGAAAAATGAAAGTCGAAACTCGCAATATCTCCGCTTGAATAAGCAAGTGCAACAGAGATAGGCGAACGAACGAACGAAGCGTTTCATTTTCATAGTAGCCGCTCAGACAATAGCAATTAGCTTGTGATAAATTGGGGATAATAAATCATTACATGTATAGACCCTTTAATGTGGTGTAAATTAAATGCCGTTGTGGTCTGCTTAAACATTCACCAAATGTCAAATCAAGTCAATGTTCATTTTGACTTTTTTGACGTTTCGGGAAGAAAACAACCACGTTAGGATCTCTTATCTTATTAGTTTGTGAAAACAACCAAACAATACTTCGTTGCAATTTGCTATTATTCTTCTTCTTCTAAGCTTCTGATAACCATGAAGCCTACAGTAGACATAGACTCGCTCCGGACGGAGCACGAATCCGATGAGCAGTGGAACGTTCGCAGGAATTTCATGATGGAACATAAAGAAGACTTCACGGAAGACGAGCTGGTAACGCTGGCGCAACTCTTCACGAACATCGAGTTCCTTGGTTGCAGGTATTTTTTTTAAATCTGATGGCTCACAGGTCCATTCCAGCCTTACTGAATTCTGAAAAAAACACTACTAAGATTTTACTTGAAGGTTTGGAATGCGATTGAAGAATGTCTCTCCCCCTAACGCATAGACGTTGAAAGTGACTGCTTTGAACAGCCTAACCAGCCATTTGCATCATTGTGAGGCTTAGAGCATACATAACTGGAGTAGCCTTATATGCCTTATGTCGCATTTGCGTACAAAAATGTCTGCCGAATTTGCGGGGCGGGGGAGCATCTTAATAAGATATTGAAACTCAGTTGTATATTGAAAGCTTGAAGTGGTTAGTTAGTTAGGTTTTACTGGGCATTTTCCGCAAGTCGACATCCAATGTGCCTATTTGGCGTGAAAGCTTGGAGTGGTTGAACGTACGTTTATAATATCAAGTGCTTACAGCAACATGGGCATTTTTATGATCAGTGTTCTCTTGCGAGGCGATTTTGTGAATGACCGTTAATCAATTGTGAAATTGTCTTTGTATGATTTTTTGCACATTGTGCAAGGTTTTCTACAGAGGGGTAAGTTACTGAAAGGCTACTCCAGTTATGTATGCTCTAAGTTCTGAGTATACTGAGATACTAGGCAGTGTGGCCTGTTTGTATCTCTACTAACACAAACAGCCCACTATACCTACGAGAATGGAGAAAATCTTCCCTTATTTTTATCCTACTGCCTCAGAAGGAGGATTATGTTTTTTCAGAGTATGTGTGTATGTATACAAGAAAATTATATTTCACATGAGGTGTCGTTGGATTCCCCGTAATTGTGTGAGTGACATAGGCTATAATAATTTTGAACCTTTTGATGTCACTTGTTCATTTTCTACATGTAGTTTGAAACCTTAGTACTCATGCTATGCAGCGAAATACAGAAATACCTGTTACTTCTGATGAATGAAGGGATGAAATTGTTATTTACCTATGTTTTCCTTTAATCACATTTCCAAATTTTTAGGGTCCTGTACCTCAAAAGGAAAAAAACGGAATCCTTATAGGATCACTTTTTTGTCCGCCTGTCTGTCTATCTGTCAAGACCCTTTATCTCGGTAACGCATGGAGGTATCAAGTTGAAATTAAAACCATATACTAAAGTCTACAGTCCCTTGAAGCTGTGAAAAAATCAAACTTCTAAATTAATGTAAAAAAAATATACCGGTGTTTATGCCGCAAAAAACGTATATTTCGACACTCAAGGGAATCAAAATTTATAGGGTACTTTCCGTTGACTTAGAACTATGAAATTTGGCAAGTAATATTGTCTAATACTACAAGTACAGGGAAAAATCTGAAAACTACATACATACATTTGTAATTTTGTATGGAACCCTCGGTGGGCAAGTGTGACTCGCACTTGTCCCGGTTTTTTTTGAAGCCATAAAAAATTGTGCAGCCACTTTCAAGTTTTGTTATATGCTTCATTTTTTTTTCAGATACCCGCCAGAGACAATGAAGAGGATAGCCATGTTGTCTGAAAAAGTGTCGTCCAATTACCGGGACAGCAGGAAGAATAAGTTGAAGAGGACCTTCGTGCAGGCCAGCAGCGCTGCGGAGCAGAAAGCCAAGAGGACCTTCAAATAAATGTTAGTTTTAAATATTACATAAATATACAGGGTGAAATAGGGGTCGTGACCATGAAATCGCAAAAAAAAAATCAGCTGTTCCATACATTAACTGCAATTAACTCCTATTAACTCAGAGTTAACTCTCAGTTAACTCTTAATTGGTTCTTATTTTTTTACGATTTCGTGGTCGGTCCCATAGGAAAAGTTGTTCAGTATGACCTCCTATTTCACCCTGTATATATAATAATGGTGAAGTAAGAACTTACGAATATAATGAAATAAAATGAAATGAATATCATAAAAAGATATGAATTAATCAATCTACAAAAAAAAATGGGAAAATACCTTTTCATTTCACCAATTTATTAGTGGCAATTCAAAGCAAACTGGCACACTAACGCCTTGGCCACGACTTTGGTCTTAAGCGACCTGCGGCAGCGTTTTATCTGTTCATTGCGCGGTCGAGACGCGCAACGCACTGTGGTTAGTTGGGATCACGCGCAATGAATTAGAAAAACCGCTGCCGCAGGTCGCTTAACACCAAAGTCGTGGCCAAGGCGTAAGTTGGGTCGTCGCTTACCGGAGCAATGACCCTATACCACGCTAGGGAATCCAATTTTGGGAGTTTGACTTATACTAAACAGGTTGTATGTATTATCCATACAAAAAAAAACTGGGGTTGGAAGTGTTTATAGTCTAGGGTGAATACTTTTCAGCAGGCTTGTTTATTACTATAAAATTATGGTCCTGAAATATTGAAACTTATATATAGCGCCTTAACCTCATTGTGACAAGGTAGAAAGTGGTTCAACTTTGAATAATACTTAAACCCTGCATTTGGCATTGTTCACCAGAATGAACTGACTCTCTCTCACTGACTTTTTGTATTGCAGATAAAGTGGGAAGTGATTTTTCTCAAAATAACTAAGTAAAAAAAGATTGGTAACTATAATAAGTTAATTATAATAAATGAAATAAAAACATCCATAGTTTGTTTTAATTTATTTAATAAGTAGCTGCCCGCGTGGCTTGCCGACCCGCGTGGAGCAAAGAATGCAGGCAAACCCGCGATATAAAATACTATGTTTTAGGGCTCCGTACCCAAAGGGTAAAAATGGGACCCTATTACTAACACTCCGCTGTCCGTCCGTCTGTCTGTCTGTCCGTCTGTCACCTCACCAGGCTGTATCCTCATGTACCGTGATAGTTAGACAGTTGAAATTTTCACAGATGATGTATTTTTGTTGCAACTATACAACAAATACTAAAAAATGGAATGAAATAAATATTTAAGGGGCTCCCATAAAACAAACGTGATTTTTTTGCTCGTTTTTATAGATAACTAGCTTTTGCCCGCGGCTTCGCCCGCGTACTAAAAGTAATTTTAACCGTCTACAAAAAAGGTGCATCTCAGTGTGACCCGTATGTTCCAATTTAATTGCAATTTGGCACAAATACTTTCAAGAATGTTAATTTCCACAATGTTTCAATATCGATGCCATTTTCGTAATTAACTCAAAACATTTATTGCACATGGTTTGTCAGGATCGTAGCAAATGGAGATCCGTGATCTCTGCCTACCCCTCTGGGAAAGAGGCGTGATTATATGTATGTATGTATGTATGTATTTATTGCACATAAAATTACAAGTAATAAAATGGACTCCGTAAGGGCACAGCAAAGAAACTTATAACAGTTATAAATAGGTTACAGGTATAATAGGTTACTGAATACTATGTACTAGGTAATTGGGAATGGATGAAAATTTTAGAAATGCCTGATTATTTTTTTGGTGATAGGAATAACCTTCCTTAGCACCAGAAAAAAGTTTCAGATTTTTCAGCCGCGTCAATTTTTTTTGAAAAATATAAACAGTTTCCTCACTTACGTTTTGGGTCAGTTACGGCACCTTCCTCGATCGGTCTCATATTATAAAAAAATATATTAAATATGTGTGGTAAACTGACACTGGCAATGATATTGACACTAGCAGCAGCTATATTGGTCATTACCAGTGTCAGTTTACCACATATATTTAAGATAGTTTTTTGTAATATGAGACAGATCAAGGAAAGTGTCTATTTACCGTTCTTGACCCAAAACGTAAATGAGGAAACTGTTTATATTTTTCAAAAATAATTGTCGAAGCTGAAAAATCTGAAACTTTTTTCTGGTGCTAAGGAAGGTTATTCCTATCACCAAAAAAATAATCAGGCATTTCTAAAATTTTCATCCATTCCCCATTCTACCTTGAACTAGATTTTTTACATATACTAATTAATTTGGTAGAAATTTGGTACTTCGCTTAAAGTTAATTGAAATTTAAGTCCAACAGAAACTATTATATTGACACAACTTGGAAAAAGAATGCCTGAAAAAGATTTATCTTTTCACAGACACTTCATCGAAAAAATCTTGTAGTGTGTAAAAACTGTTTTGTACTAAATACTTATTTAATGATCTTTTGAATAGGTTAACCATAAAAACGACACCCATATTGATATTTAGACACAACCCCATCGCACCCCAACAGGGGAGATGGTATATCACGTCCGCCACTTTGGATTTTAAAATCGTTGTTGTTGTTTTCGTAATCAGCGACCAGCAACCCGATAATTCATAGAAAAAATACCCATGCCATGTTGATTTTCAGACATTGTCACATTTCCCCCTTTTAGGTGTTGAATTCCCAAAAAACCTGAAACACGTATTTACTCATTTATTGCTAGGAATACTCCTGTGAAGTTTCGAATGAAATAGTCTTACTTACTTTGTTTCCCCATACAAACTTTGGACCCACATATCACCCGCTTAGGTCAGAGGGAGAATTTTGAAAAATCCTTTCTTAGTGCACTCTTAGACCTTATAAAGAACATACGTGCCAAATTTGGAATCTCTAGATCTAGCGGTTTGGGCTGTGCGGTGATGTCAGTCATTCAGTCAGCTAGTTTCTTCTTTTATATATTTAGATCGACTCTACATATCAAACATAGACTCTACATATCCAATCTACATATCGACTATACATATCGACTCTATACATATCAACTCTACATATCGACCCTACATATTTAGATAGAAAAAGAAGAAAGAAGAAGAAAATAAGTTTATATGTCCACTGTGTACTTAGATAGGTGTTGACTCTACATATCGACTCTACATATCTGTACCCCCATATAAAATTTCACCCCCACTTTTAAGTGGTTGGGTGCAGATTTCCAAAAAAATAATGATGCACGAATTTTTTTGTTAATAACAAATAGTCCGCATACCAATTTTTAGCTTTCTACCTTGAAAATTGCGGAATGCTCCATACAAACTTCCACCCCCCATTTTAGTGAAGTGGGGGGTTAGAAAGAAACAAAAAGTAGCCCATGTCACTCTCCATCCCTTCAACTGTCTCCACTTAAAAAATCACGTCAATTCGTCGCCTCGTTTTGCCGTGAAAGACGGACAAACAAACACACACATACACTTTCCCATTTATAATATTAGTATGGATAATGGATGGTACGGAACTCTTCGTGCGCGAGTCCGACTAGTACTTGGCCGGATTTTTTAGGGTTCCGTACCCAAACGATAAAAACGGGACTATATTACTAAGATTCCGCTGTCCGTCCATCTGTTACCAGACTATCTCATGAACCGTGATAGTTAGACAGTTGAAATTATCACTGACGATGCACGATGTAGGTACTTCTGTTGCCGCTATAACGAGAAATACTAAAAAATTGAATAAAATAAATATTTAAGGGGGCTCCCATACAACAAACGTGATTTTTTTGCTCGTTTTTATAGATAGTACGGAACCCTTCCCGTCGTGTATGGATATTAACAATAAATTTGCTTCACTCGTAACTTAACTAGTATTTTTGAAGTTGGCGAAGGGATGTTATGCTTAACACTGTGTTGATTAATATATGATAACTTGTTTACATATAGTTTACGTGTTTGTAGGAATGCGACCGAGTTGTTTACTTTTTACACCCATTTATGTCACCTGTGATCGTCAATGGTAGTCAGTGAGTGTTTGGACATCAGTGCAGCAGTTTGTATGAAGAGATTGCGTAGGAGTTGTAAGATGGAGCTTTCATGGCGAAGCAGCCGTGGGCCGGTGACGGTAAGCGTAGTTAAGCATACCTAGTCGGTTGAGGTTATTATTTATTATTATTATTTGATATTTGTGGGCCTTTAATGTGCCGCTTCGACCAGTGAATGATCTATTGTGGCAGCCCTTTCTTGTTTATAGTTCACCATTAAGACCCGTTGCCTCCAAGAAATTCCAGATTCTTTGGGCGGTGATATGTTGTACCTCTTCTGGGTGCATGATGTGCCGCCCTAGGTAGGTACTTCTTTTTTGCATGAGTGGTCCGCAGGAGCAGAGAATGTTGAGGTTAGTTGGGTGGTAAAACTACGCTTCGGTGCTATCGAAGGCGCGATAAGTTGTATTATCTATGTCACGTTGGAGTCGGGTAAAATTCTAAAGCTCGTTTTTCGTCTTAATACAACGGGTGCAAAAGTGCCAACATATCTTTGACGTCGACTGCACAATTTTTTATATACATACATATAATCACGCCTCTTTCCCAGAGTAGGCAGAGATCACGGATCTCCATTTGCTACGATCCTGACAAACCACTTTCGCTTCACTCACCTTCATAACATTTCTCATACATGCTCGTCGGTTTAGGGTACTTTTGACCTGGCCTTTTTGTAACATTTCTCCAATTTGATCGGAGAAAGTTCGCCTAGGTCTTCCCCTTCCACTCTTTTTACATACACTCTCTTCGTTAATCTTCTCTCATCCATCCTCTCTACATAAATGCCCAAACCACCTTAACATACCCTTCTCAATTTTCGTGACTATATCTCCATCCATTCCACACAATTTTTTAAAGTTCTAAATATATTTATTTGATGTGTCCCGCACAAAAGCTATAATCATAATCATAATCATAATCATAATTTATTCATCAGAATATATGGTACATAAGGTGTTCTAGATTGTAGTATATACATTGATCCATTATATATTCGGCCGAAAGGCATGTGAATATTTGTTGAGACTATTGTCAGATTTTTACAATTTGCATGCAAACAAAGTTCAAATGTCCTAACTGCAAGCAAGCCTCAGCTGGGTCAAGCTCTCTCCTCCCCAAACCAAGATCGGATGCGCCACTGAATCGCCTTGTGATAACTGATAACGTGTAGGGTCTTTTGTAAAATTACTTTTTTTCGGCCAGGGGAATATTCCCAGGAACAATGGGCAATTTACCTTTGCGGATAAATTACACTGTTTAATGTCTTGGTAAAAAAAACCTAAGGCTTAATAAGTTTTCATGGAACCCCTGATAGCAAAATATGTAAACATACCTACCTATACAATTTTAAAATTCCCCTATATTCCCTTGCATAGGAATATTCCCGGGAATGTTCCAGGGAATATTCCCGGGAAAGCGGGAAGCGATTTAACGCTCTGTCAAAGAGAAAAGTTGACAACCACACGCCAAATCAACAAGACATTTAGTGCGGAGTTAAACCTTATGTCAATGCAAGAAGGTTGCTATTGGCCTAGGCTCCTTGACTCATATATCAGTCGTTGGCGTTGAACCTGCGGGGCGGATATACGCGTCGTTAGCGTCGAAGAGATTAAGGGTAACTTTGTAGCGCGGTTTGTAATGTACGTTACAGATGCTGCTGTCAGTGCTCCTACTGGCGAACGCTGCGCGCGCGCAATACGAGGCGAGCAAGGACGACGGACACGACGACCTAACGATGCCGATGCACGGAGAAACTTGCGGCTATGCTGTGAGTGCTTCCATGTCTAGGTACGGTCAACCAATTTGAATCCTAGGCCACTGTAGAACCTTTTCACAGTAAACGTCAAAGTGACTTCTATGGCTAATACATTAAATGGCAGGGTGTCAATAAAACAGGGTTCTAGAGTGGCCTAGGTTAGGATTCAAATTTGTTGAGCGTTCTCATCTATTTAATTATATCGGAGGGTAAAGATTGCATGGAACTACAATATTTAAAAGAGTTCCACGCGGACGGAAGTGCCGCCAGAAGCTAGCTTTATATATGTCGTGTACCTATACTGAAACCCGGAGTACGCTTTTGTGCTTTCGAATTAGGAACTTTTTGACAGTCTGTGGAAGTTCAAAGTTAATTTTGAAAGTTGTACAAAGTACGCTGAGTTAGAGGCTAAATTAAGATTTAGTTTCATGTACACATTTATGATTATTATTATATCTGATGACCTGAGGGCCTACCGCGAAACGATATTCGTTTTCGTTCGTGTATCTCCGTCTCTGTCGCACTTGCTAGTTCGAGCGACAAAGAGGGAGATACACGAACGAAAACAAATATCGTTTCGCGGTAGGCCCTCTGGTAAAGGTCGCGGGAGACCGCAGGGTGCGGGTGGCGCAGGACCGGTCGCTTTGGCACTCTTTGGGGGAGGCCTATGTCCAGCAGTGGACGTCTTTCGGCTGATATGATGATGATGATTATATCTACTGACATACTGTGTGTATGTGTGTGCAGAGCTGCCTGCCCATCAAGCCTGGCTGGTTAAATGTTCACCTCGTGCCACAAACACACAGCGAGCTCGGGCACGGGTACAACTTCCACCAACACTTCACTGGAGGTACACACATACCCCCCTTATCTTATCTAGATGAGGGCCCTTTCGGATACACTTCGACCCAGTGGGATCTTTTGTGCATTTGCTCTCCCCTTTATACCTCTACGCTGTTTATATACCTAATGAAATGCTGTTTCAGAGCGTTTTTCAAAAAAAGCGTACATGGGTCGTTCTTCTTTTTTACCGACAATGAACCGAGGTTTTTCTGTTTTTTTGGTTTTTGAACTATCGAAAATTGTGGTTTTGAAGTGCGATTTAAAAAAAAATGCATAGGTTTCTTCATTAGAACTAATTAAAGTTTCCTTTCTGGCCAATATAAATATTTATTTATGGTTGGTTTCTAAAAAAAACATGTGACAAAGTGGACTCTTTCAGTGGGGACAATATTTTGGTTTACCACTCTGTCACGGCATTCTACGAAAAAAAAAACATTAAAAAAAATGCTAGTTAGAGAAAGTGAAATATTAGATATCACTAATTAATAAAATAATATGGACGTTCATTCGAACATTATAAAACCGTAAACATCATTACTCAAATGAGATGCCGTAATAAGACGAAGGACAGGCTATTGTCGGTCGAAAAGAAGAACGACCCACATAAACTTTTTTCAAAATTATTTTTTTTTGGTTTTTTCTTACTCAGAATCATTGATCAGAATCAAGAATCAGAGTACTATCGATCCTCATACAAGAAAAAAAGTGTCCCAAATATTCCATTCCAGATGTCACATTTTTCTTTCCCAAATAATCCGTTTCCCGATATAAGTGTTTCCCAAATTGTGCTTCTCCCAAAAGATACGTTTGGCTTGATGTCCGTGTCCCAAAAAGACGTAATCCCGAAACGACAGTTCTCGTCACCACCGTTTCCTAAATAATCCGTTTTCCAAAATGTGTTAACCTCAAAACATACGTGCGCTTGGCTTGATATCCGTTTTCCAAAACACCCGTTCCCAGAACATCCGCTTTATTTTATTTTTATTTATTTAAATTAGGCTCACAAAACAAGTTAAAGTCTATGAAATAATACAATTTTTGCAATAATGTTCGGATCTGGACTTTAATTCAAAATATGTCTCCCGTCACTATTATACGGGTGTCATGAGAGACGGATCTTTTGGCATACGGATGCTACGAGACCCGTTTTTTTGTCATACGGGTGCTATGAAAAACGGGTCTTTTGGCCTACGTTCATTTAAGGTTCGCTTTCCATACAATACGTAATTTAACATTCGCAGGCTAACGGCGTGATATTTTAAGAAACTTATGTAACAAACTTTCATAAATTGGCTTTCCATTTGCGCAAAATTTCCCCTTTCCTCGAATAAACTTGTATAAACTAGAATAATTTGAGAAAAATAGTTTTCTCAAAGTATCACGTCCCAAATTAATTTCTCAAATCATTCTACTTTATACAAGTTTATTCTAGAAAAGGGGGAATTTCGCGCAAATGAAAAGCCAATTTATGAAAGTTTGTTACAATATCACGCCGTTATAGCCTGCAAATGTCAAATAACGTTTTGTATGGAATACGACCTACCTTGTACCTGGAACGGGTGTTTTGGGAAACGGACAGAACGTTCCGAAAGGCCTCGGGAGAATCGCGGCAGAGAATTCATTTCAATAGCCGGAACCTCCCTTCTATTCCTTTAGGTCCCAAGGTGTGAGGATGTACAGTCAGCATCAAAAGTAACTACGCAATCGAGGACGTCAAAAGCTCTTATGCCCTTTTAATAAAGACTTTTGACGTCTTCGTTTGCGTAGCTACTTTTGATGCTGACTGTACCTACGCTTGCCATCGGCGAGCGGGTGATGGTAAAATGTGACAGTAGAACTTAAGCATATCGTCTCTTATAGTACCACAGCATCGATTGCTTAGCATCGTTTTTAAGGTTCCGATACCTCAAAAGGAAAAAACGGAACCCTTATAGGATCACTCGGTTGTCTGTCTGTCCGTCTGTTACAGTCGATTTGCTTGAAAGTTGGTACACATATGTAAATTGGTGACCCAAAGATGGACGCGTAAAGTAAATTAATGAATCCTGAACAAGGGGGCCACTTTTGGGGGTAAAATGGAAAATTAAAAAAAAAGTTTTGCAAACCGTATTGTGTGATATATCAAATGAAAGGGGTTGTTGTAAGCATGTCAGATATTTTTTTTTAACATTTATTTCAAACAGATTGGAAGTATATTTAGGAAAAAAGACAAAAATTGACCACCCCCCCCCCCCCTATCTCCAAAACTACTAGGATTAAAATTCTGAAAAAAATATGGAAAATAGTTCCTTGCCTAAAGATTACAGGAAAACCTATAACAAGTTTGAGTATTCAAAAACACTTATGAAATTTAGATTATATACGGAACCCTCACCACGCGAGTTGAACTCGCACTTGTCCGGTTTTTTTTTATTCCAGAGGACCCTCCTTTGCCAAAAAACACGATCAACATGAAGAGAATCCTGGACGCAATACTCACGGAGCTCTGGAAAGATGGGAGTCGCAGGTGAGGCGCAGGCCCGCAGCACCCTTCAGGTCAAGGGCGTAGCGAGGTACGGGCAGCTGCCCCCCCTCCTGGAAGTTGCAGTCTCATTGCTCATGTAGCATTTACCTTAGACATATTCTTGGTTTGTCTAATACGCCCCCCCCCCCCCCCCCCCCTTAACAAAATCCTAGCTAAGCCCTTGCTCCAGGTTCCAGGATCGTCCCAGCTAGCATTGATTTACTGTTGACCGCCACCGCAGGCCGCGCCAGTTTGTTTCAGGCCTTAAACTTTTCGACGCCAACGGGACGCATATATCCGCACCGCAGGTTCAGCGCTAAAGACTGATCTGAACTGCCCGGTCGGGGCAGATATTTCTATGATGAATACGAATGCTTGTTCTCGAGTCTTGGATGTTTAATATCTATTTAATTAAGTATGTATTTATCTATATAAGTATGTTTATCCGTTGTCTAGTACCCATAGTACAGGCTTTGCCTAGTTTGGGACTAGATCAATTGGTGTGAATTGTCCCAGCACGATATTTATTATTATTATTATTTTATTTATATGTGTGTCAAGGATCCTAGCGCGATAGCAACCTTCTTGCATTCAAAGAAAGAAAGAGAAAAAACATTTATTCGTGCGTGACATTTATTCATTATTGATTAAGGTTTAACTCCGACCTAAATGTCTTGTTGATTTGGCGTGTGGTGTGGTTGACAACTTTTCTCTTTGACATAGCGTTGAAAAGGTTAATGTAGTGCTGGCAGCTGTGTTAATTAACTACTTGCTTTCAGGTTTACACTCTCCGACACGGCGTATCTGTTCCACTGGTGGAATAACCGACACCCAGCTGGTAGGTTTATATCTAAACTAGCTTTCCGCCCGCGACTTCGTCAGCGTATGATACTAATACGGTTCCTCACACATACTTGCATACCCTATTTCATCTCCTTAAAATGCGAGTTTTGCAGCTAAATTTAGAACTGGTCTTAAAATGGCTGATGTCTTACCATAAACAACCTACCTACTTAATTTGGGCGGGTAGTAGTTTTTTTTGCCACAACTTCATACTAAATCAGCTGTGGAAAATAAAAAAAGTGGAACTATGACAAGGACAACGAAGATATTTCCCTTTCTGTCACACTTATCGAGATTTGTATGCTACCATCTCGCTCGGACGTAGTGTTGTTATTACCATAGCTTGTCCTGAGTATCATAGGTCCATGTATTTATGATAATACCGGTATCGCTATCTATTGTGTAAAGTAGTGTGAACAATTAAATGAATTCTCAAAAGTCTACTACTAACGATTATCCTTTATTTACGTTTAAGATATCTTTGTGTTGTTCCACACCTAACCAGATAAAACGTGAACCTTACCTTTTTACTTGTTTTTTCTGTCCCTGTACCAGTGTTGGGCATTCACGAATAAAATCATGAATAGAATAAGAATAACGCGTGAATAATTCACATGTGAATTATTCACGCGTTATTCTTATTCAAATCATTTCGCCGTGAATAATTCACATGTGAGTTATTCACGCGTTATTCTTATTCAAGTAAATCTAATCCTGATTTTTTATTTTAAATAAAGTTCCATTAATACGAATGTAGTTCGGATCGGATACATACTATAGCTACTTGTATACCCCTCGAGTTTGGTATAATTTGGTTTGTATGGACGAGTTCCATACATTACACTTGCTGACGATGGTCTGATGATGAAGTCAAAAGGTGGATAGTGGAACTCCTCAATTGCTTCATGTATACCCCTCGAGTTTGGTATAATATAAAAAAACAAAACAAAAGAGACCAAACTCGAGGGGTATACAAGTAGCCATTGAGGAGTTCCACTATCCACCTCCTGACTCCATCATCAGACCATCGTCACCAAGTGTAATGTATAGAACTCGTCAAAACAAACAATGAACCCAAACTTATCATAAACTCTATATTGTGTGAAAATCAACTTACAAAATTTTACCGATGATACCTACCACAAAATTATTCTTATTCAAATAACATTTTATTTGAATAAACATTTGTGGAATAATTATTCCGGATTTTATTCTTATTCAAATAAAAAGTAGCATGAATTATTCACCTTCATGTTATTTTAAATAACGGGCGCATGATTTTATTCTTATTCACCTCGAGTTGAATAAGAATAACAATTCTGTTTTCATTCTTATTTCTATTCAAGTTAACTTTTGCCCATCTCTGCCCTGTACACACATATCTCGTTTTCGCAACGGTTTATTGAAAAAAAACATATAACTACCGTAATCTGGCGGAGAATAAATAACATAACTGAAGTCTTAAGCTATTTACTACCATTTATTTATACTTAATGATAAGGGTATGAAAATCAATAAAATTGCATGATACAAATTCACAACAAAAACATCACATGACAGGCCTTTTTGATAGTATCGATAGAATGACGCTAATATATTTTTCCTTGATTTTTTTATAAATAGAATTGAGTCTGGTTTCTAGCCTAAGTATTCGAATTGAGCACTTTTGCACTGCCGAAGGAAAGGATGTTTTTCGAGCGTATGTATATATATATGTAGGTATGTATGTATGTATCTCTGCGTGTTTGTCTTATTCTTTGGCACGCCCTGCAGCCGGCAGGATTTCGACATATGAGGTGTCGTTGGATTCCTCTTAATCGCGGGAGTGACATGCTAACTATAATATTTGCAAAAAAGCAGTTGGGTTTTTTTTTAAATCTTTTAATTTCACTTGTTTGTCGGACACACATTACACGCTGTACCTAATAATTACGAAACGTAAAATGCTTGACGGTTTTTTTTTTGACAGTGCACCGGATGATGTACGAGCTGGTCCGCCAGGGTCGGTTGACGATCGTGGGCGGCGGGTTGAGCATCAGTGACGAGGCGTCGACCAGTTACCACGCCATCATCGATCAGTACACATACTCGCTCAGGTTAGAGGTTAGATACCGACTCGTATTCAAGGGGTGTGGGGGGAGGGTGTAGCGACCGCACTTTCCCGAACGCCGAAGTGCATGGCGCCATGCTACGAGGTATACAGGGTGGAAAGTTGAGATGGGGCAGTAAGGGCAGCTAATACTAGATCCCTTGCTGCTGCGAAAATGCTCTTAAGAGACCTTTACTAACTTAAGTGATGACAATCGACATTCACAGATTTTTGATAAAATGTACAGTCAGCGAGAATAGCGACAGATTTGAGTTTTTTTTTAATGCCAATCGATTCCATTTCTATCAAGGATTAAAATACTCTTTTAGACTAAGGTTAGAGTACTATATAGCCCTATAGGGCGCCGTGAAAAATAAAAGGGCGCCTAATGCATGGCTCGTCGGGGTATACTGGGAAAAATCCCAGTAGTTACCATCAATTAATATTCCCATTGGGCTATGTCCACCTGTTACCATCAATTTGTTACCAGTGGTAACATCTGGGCATTTTTTCGCCATCTTTTACCAGCGGGAGTGGGAATAGTTATTGATCGTAACTACCGTTTTTAGGGTTCTGTACCTCAAAAGGAAAAAATACGGAACCCTTATAGGATCACTCGTGCGTCTGTCTGTCCGTCTGTCACAGCCTATTTGCTCCGAAACTACTGGACCGATTGACTTGAAATTTGGTAAACATATGTAAATTGGTGACCCAAAGATGGACGCATAAAATAAATTAAAGAATTCTGAATAAGGAGGTCACTTTTGGGACTTAAAACTGGAAAATTTAAAAAAAAAGGTTGCGCAAACTGTAATATTTGATATATCAAATGAAAGGGGTTGTTGTAAGCATCTCAGATATTTTTAAAAATAATTTTAGCAAAAATAGATATGAAGTAATTTAGGAAATAAGACAAAAATTGACCACCCCCTTATCTCCGAAATTCTTTGTCTAAAGATTACAGGAAAACCTATAAGAAAGTTTGAGTAGTCAAATTAACGGGAAAATTCTCAATATTTTTGTGTATTTTGTATGGAGCGCCTAATGCTTAGAGAATAGGAGTTTCACGGAACCCTCACCACGCGAGTTGAACTCGCACTTGTCCGGTTTTTTATTGAAAGTCATGTTTGTTGAGACGGTTCTTAGCTATAGCCGCCGCCAGAAGAGCGAAATCGGCGGACTGCATGCAGTCCGCCTCGTGATTTCAGCCCGTCTGCCTCAGTGCCGGAAGCACGGCGTCCTGCAAAAGGTGCCGCTACACGTACGAAATTGGCGGACGGCATGCAGTCCGCCGTGTGACTTTTTGCCGATGTGGATAGGTGCCGGAAGCACGGCGGCCGGCCAAATCAAGGTCATCATACTAGGTTTTCTGTGAAGTTGCTTGGTCGTCCGCCGATTTCGCTTGTTTGGCGTCGCCTAAAATTATATTCTTATCTACCTCGCTACCTATAACTTCGTGCTCATGGACCTGTAATACTCAAAGGCCCTACCGCTAAACCAAAACGAAGTTCGTTCGTGTATCTCCGTCTCAGTCGCACTTGCTTATTCGAATGACAGAGAGGGAGATACACGAACGAACTTCGTTTTTGTTGCGCGGTAGCGCCCCACGACAAGCTATGTTAATAATAATACCATGTCCGAGCGAGATGGTAGCATACAAATCTCGATAAGTGTGACAGGATGGGAAATATCATTCTTTCGGCTTTGTCATACTCTCCACTTTTTTTTATTTGCCACAACTGATTTAGTGTGAAGTTGTGGCAAATAAACCATTACCCCCCCCAAATTAAGTAGGTTGTGTATGGTAATTTAGCTGTATAGGAGCCTTTCCGGCCCTCATTGTGGCAACAGGTTCTCTAAATCATCTCCGAAAATTTTATGTACGAATATCACATCGCAACCAATTTTTCGCATAATGTCATTTCGCCGAATGATCATGTTCCAATTGAATTTTTATGGAATGGTTTCATTTCCCAACTAAATGTTTGGCAATTCTATCTTTGGGCTCGGTTTTTAATTGGAACTTTTTAAAATACATATTTTCATGTGGTTTATGGTTTAGTCAGTATAATATACATTTAGTTAATTAATAATTACCAAATGTGTTTTTTGACGACGAAAACGTTTCCGCTATGTTTTTGTTTATGCACCAACAAAGACAAACGTTCTTAGGATGTAATGTTTGAGTTATTGATCGAGTATGGAAATGAACATGGTATTAATCTGGTGCCAAAAGTATGCGTGTTAGACTTTGAAAAAGCTGCCATAAAGTCGATTCTAAACAATAAGTGAGGTTTCATAGAACCGACTTTTGACCGATGAGGGGCCGCGATGCCGAGGGAATAAAAAAAACAGTCGGTTCTGGCGCTTCGCCGGCCGCTGCCGCGGCACGCTCGCTTCGCTCGCTCGGCTCGCGCGCTGTAGGGACACAGTTGAACCTAACACTCCTCCTCGCTTCGCTCGTCGTCGCACCTAACTGGACTTTGTGAAATGTTTTTTTTTAACGATAGATAGTACTATTTTGTTTTTTTTTACCAAATGAGCATCATATTTGTCTAAGGCAAGTACAAGAGCAGTCATAGTTTTAAAGATCCGGTTTTAGTGTGTACTTCGTTTAAGTAAAAAGTTGCCTCATATATGAAAAGGGCACTGTTACACTTACGAAACATTATTCATTTAATAGTTGTTAGGCCTAGTGAAAGATTTGACAAATGATCAGTATGCCAAAAGTATTGAGTCATTACAATAATCCGCTTTATAATAATTCTGCCAAATGGAACGTTGTCATATAAAAATTTGCTAATAGTTGGTTGTCAAAGCGAATCATCGGCGAAATGTTGGTTGGCAAATGAAATTCGGACAAAAAAAGTTCGGAGAAAAGGCAGAACACCGTGGCAACACGTATAGCTTGTCCTGAGTATTATAGGTCCATGTACCGCTCATGCCGTCCGCCGCGCTCGGACGTCTGGCGTAGGCTTATGTTTAATGTGACTGGGGTGTTTTGTGGCTCCTCCACACAATGCGCCATAATGGCTGCTGGACAGGACGCCGTTATGCGTTGGAATCATCATCATCATCATCATATCAGCCCAAAGACGTCCACTGCTGAACATAGGCCTCCCCCAAAGAGTGCCACAATGACCGGAATGCGTTGGAATGCGACAGAAGAATGTCTTTCTGTTGATGGAAGAATAAGTTGCGTCCTGTTTCGTCCATTGTTTTTGCCTTTGAATGTACTATTTTCGTGCTATACTTAGTTACGTATACTGCGTTCCTGTAGGAAGCTGAACGCAACATTCCGCGCGTGCGCACGGCCGCTGGTGGCGTGGGCGGCCGACGTGTACGGACATTCCCGGGAATTCACATCGCTTATGGCGCAGATGGGGTAACACCAGCAAAGTTTACTCAATGTTAATCGTTAAATACATGAAGATCCGCTCCTACTGCGCTTTGGACAAAACACCAACTAAGAGCTATCAATAACCATGTTATCAATAAAGATTGAATGGAATTGAATATACCATAGTTACCTCATCTTTGCACGTGGTTGTATTGTGCGCGATAGCGAAGCACTTTGTACCTCATTTCCGTGGACTTTATTTTTTGCTCGCATTTAGTTGTAGGTATTGTCTATGATTCTTTTTGCTAGAGGCACTTTGCTTGTGACTTTCCAAATGCCGGGTCAAACCGATTATTAAACAAAAACAATTATACATTAGGTACATATTTCAATTTTGAACGAGCGTGCGAAGAGAAGTACTTAATTTAGGAAAAAAGACG
This sequence comes from Epinotia nisella, assembly GCA_932294315.1. Taxonomy (NCBI): domain Eukaryota; kingdom Metazoa; phylum Arthropoda; class Insecta; order Lepidoptera; family Tortricidae; genus Epinotia; species Epinotia nisella. The sequence goes on along the minus strand of OW028698.1, from coordinate 7,022,014 downwards.
AATTGTGACCATTCCCAGAAAGTAACGGGAAAATTCTCAATATTTTACGGAACCCTCACCACGCGAGTTAAACTCGCACTTGTCCGGTTTTTTTTTTGTTTTTTACACTAGGTACTACCCAAAAGAAGAATCGTAATGTTTTCAGAGTGTATGTATGAGTATTTATACTAAAGGTATGACGCGTTGTTCATCAACCCGATCAGCTACGACGAGGAGGTGGCGCGGATACGTCGCAAAGCGTTGGAGTTTGTGTGGAGAGGCAGCGACGATCTGGGTAAGCCACTTTACTTGTTAAAGTAAAAATAGTTTATAAATTATATGTTGGAAGTGATTGCTCTGCTTACTCAAAGCTCAAAATGCGGCACTACGTGAATTTCTACATATCGGCATAACGGCTTTTATAGGCAATGTGTGATAATATAATTAGGCAAATCACACTATAAATTGTTACAGATATATTTGGTAATTATGTGGCCCACCGAAATTATAACATCTTTCGTGCAAATACGAGTATAAGACCACCGAAATTATAAAATTATATAAGGGGGTGACTAAAGTATTCTTAGTGTCATCTCTGTGAGTAAGTCGTTTTATTTAAGGAGCATTTAGGGGGAAAAACGATTCAATAGTTTTCGAGTCAAATAAGTTTGACTAATCAATTTTGCGGTGATCACAGGGCCGTCAACCGATCTGTTTACGCACAATCTCTTCGACGGCTACTGGGCGCCGCCCGGGTTCTGCTTCAGCAAGATCTGCTCCGACCCGCTCCTCGTCACCTCCAGCAAGCTGTTCTCCGACATCAAGGACCGGGTTAGTCCGATACACAGTATAGATGCATCTACAGACTAACTGTATGTGTAAGTTTGTGCGTAATCTCCGGAACTAATCCGATTTCAAAAACTCTTGCATCGGTATATAGAAATATAAATGTTTATTTGCAAGAATGCGTATGTACAAACGTGTTACATATTTTAAACATAGTTCCAGTATTTAGCCATAGCAGCATCAATTAATTATATACATTTGAGACACAACTGTTTAGACCACTAAAATAAATTCGACCAACTACGTGGCGCTTTTACTGAACTATAATACATTTGATCAATGGCACGTCACGTTGGCTACAGTACTAAAGACATCAACGATGTTGAGCCGGACCTCTGACTTGAACTTCTTTTCAGCAGGGCTTTTCATTAGATACCAAGTTTGTTTAATTATTTCTGTTGTCTCGTATAAAAAGTATTGTATGGCCTAAGTAAGGTACGAGAATTTAAGAGCTAATTGTGTAACTATTGTATACAATACTGCCTGCCTTCGAAACGAAGTGGAAGTCAGAGTACCGAGTAGCCGTCTTTTGTACTGTAGCCAACGTAACGTGCAATATTTCAAATTTATTTTAGTTCAGTAAAGGCGCCACGTGATTGGTCGAATTTATTTTAGTTGTCTAAACCGTTGTCTTATAATTATTATAGTTGATTTGGGAGCTCCATAGACAAAAAGTATGCGGTTTTAATTTAGTGTACGAAGTCTTAATTCAAACATTAAAGTCGACGAGTAGGTATAAAAATACTATTAACATGTCAAGTCAATACTCATATTTATACTTCAAGACATTATGTATAGACTGATATGATGATGATGAGTGTTGACGATCGCCTTTTGTCACCAGGTGGACAAATTCATAGAGGACGTGCTGTACCGTCAGGCGCCCAACTTCGAGACGCGCAACATCATGGTGGTCATGGGGCACCGCAAGGCGTATTCCGACGCCGATGTCTGGTTCGCTAACATCGAGAAACTCATCGCGTATGTACAGTCAGTTGAGCCATTTAGAGCTCACCTTTTACTGGATATTCATAGCTTAACTATTAAAAACCAAAATTAGTTGACACCTAAATGGCTCAACGATTAAAGTCCGTGACTGTACACCATCGTCATTCTTCAAGCGTTCTCGCCGCTGTACCCTTAAGTAGCCCGGGATCCACTGTGGCATCTAATCGCAAAATCTTTTCGTTAGGCTACAAGGTAGCAAACGAGCACACGGACCGCCTGATAGTAAGCAGACACCGTAGCCTATAGACGCTTGCGACTCCAGAAGAATCATAAGCATTGCATGTAAAAGAAAAGCTTGTAACAAGCATGAAAAGTCCATAAAACTGTAACCCGACTTACCCGACTGCTAAAATCCTTTCCTTTCAGCTCTGCCGGACAAAAAAGATTTAAAAAAATTTAACCGTTTATTTCAAAGAATTTTTTTTTGGATTTAAATATAAAAGAATTTTGCACACATGTCAAAAAATTAAGATTTTTTTTTCACGTTCATGATCGTCAAAAACAAAGAAAAATAAAGATATTGTTATAAAAGATTGCTTTTGACTTTCGTGTAAGCTAATGAAAAGTTTAGGCAACGTCTAAGGATAAATCACGCTCACCCAAGATACCTGTTTGTAAACATATGATTGCATATATTTGTTATCACTACGTTTTTTAGTTTCACGAATTGGAGGGCGCACCAGAAGAAACTGAATATAACCCTGTTTTACTCAAACCCGGCTTGCTACCTGTCAGCTGTTCATGACGAGAAGTAAGCATTCAATATGTGTCATTGGATTAAGAGCTTAGTGAGGGATTCAAAGAAACCTAACATTTTGATTTCTTTCTTTTATATTAATTTGTCAAAAAATTACAAGAGGCCATTACACGCTTTTCAGCAATTTGTCCCAATAACCGACAGAGACGCAGATATAGTTGGTTTGAGATAGCAATACATGAATTTCATTCTAACTATAGCAGCGTCTTTGTCAGTTGTTGTGTTTTTGTTATAACTATTTGAATGTGATTTCTGTGGTTTCCAATCAATTGTATTTTTTTTTCTAAAGACTCCGCGGTTTTCTAAGTAATAGAGTACATACTTAAATATTTATTTGGTCAACCTTTGAAAACTATCGCCTCGGAAATCAAACGCCACGGAAATGACAAAAGACGATTAATTAATTTTAGACCTGAGTTGGAGACGAAACAGGACGATTTTTTCCCATACGTGCACGACAAGGACAGTTATACGGTCGGAATGTACTCCTCGCGGCCTACCTTTAAGTACCTCATAAGAGAAGCCCACATCTACCTACAGGTAATTACTATACATTTAATCATTCGCCGCCATTGACTTGAAATCAAGTTGCTCACTGTTGCATCCACCTCACCGACAAAGTAAAAAAAAACAATAGATGCGTGGCGTGGGGTCCTACCTCGCATATTTTTGTAGCGGCGAATGGGAACTTGCTCAATATGATATTTGACTGATGAGGTAGATAGAAGTCGTATTCCGATCAGATGGTCAGACCAAGTCCGCTCATCGCTGAACACCAAGCTGGTGGCGAATTCAGATCCAAGAACAGTTGCTTTCGCAACACGGAAATCATGACCCTCAACAATGAGGAATACGATACGACGTGAGGAGGAAAATAGTCAAATCAGCAACTTTTTATGAAAAGTCTATACTCTGTTAGTATATTATTTGTAGGGATTACTTGCTAAAGATTTCACTGACTTCCAAATTTACTCTATGAGTAATGATTACTAAGATAATACATACAAGTTACGATTGTCTATGATCAAAAATAATGACCTTTATTCTCTAAAAAGGCAACACAGCTCAAATGGCATATCGTTATCGATCAAGCGCCTCGGTTTTGCCAGAGTATACTTGTAACATTTTAACTTCTAACTTCATGAAATGGATCTCAGAAGTACCTATGTGTTTCGGCAGATAATGAATTGACGACTAACGTTTATTATTATTTCTAGATAGCGAAGCAGATCCAAATCACAGCGAATATGGGCCCGTTTACTCGCATGTTTGATGATTTCAAGTGGATCATTGGTAAGTCCACGTGACTAAAGGCCTTTTTTCCTCATAAACTGATAATATTAGGTGTTGACTGATAGTAAACTCAGCAACCTGTTATGCAGAGTCTAAAATGCTCTCCTGATGGTAGTATGGAAATTTTAGGGAAATATGAACAAAAGTGACGTCACAATTTTGTATAATATTTTTAAAACCTTTTCTCATAGAGTCCATTTTTTGATCTTTATGCATTTATGCGTTTTAGATTGCTTTGGAATAGCGTAGCAAGTCTCCTTGACTGTAGGTACATTCGGTACTAAATATCCTAGAAAATTCTTCTGCCATTCATCCATGCCACAGAAATCACAAAACATAATTTCATTGTAAAATTCTAGCAAATTATGTTTTCCCGAGATTCTGAATGTCTTGTTCAGGCGTGGTGCAAGACCACAGCGTGGCGACGGGTGTACTGCGGCAGACAGTGAAACAGTATTACACTATTAAATTGGACACGGCCATATTTTATTCCACCGAAATGATTTCTAAAGCGTTCACGTGAGTATGTGGTGAAGATAGGAACTGCCTTCTTGTCCAGGCGTAGTTCAAGACCACAACATAGCGACGGGTGCGCTGCAGCATGTGGGGAAACAATATTACACGGTCAAACTAGACGCGGCCATGTCTGACTCCACCGAAATGATATCCAAAGCGTTCACGTGAGTATGTCAGGAAAGTAGTCTTCTGGTCTAGGTGTAATTCAGAATCACAACGGCGAAGGGCGCGAAGCGGCATGCGGAGAAACAATGTTATACTTAGTAATAGAAAATTGTTTATTTGCAACGCATCAGCCGCGAAGCGCCCATACAAGCAGATTCCCACCCGCTTGCCTAAAATTTCTGTTTAGGCAAGCCTATAGTTATATGCTCTAAACTCTTCCATAACTTTTTTGTTACGGGTTGCCCATCGAAAATTTTCACGCGCCGATACCTACTGCAAGGCACACAATACAAAATGGTACAAAGAAACAATGATTTGTCGTGTACCAGCACAAATAATCAAGCTCAGCATAGTGCTACAACATGGCGGTTACATGCAGCGCTGATTATCAATATTACACGGTTAAATTCGATGCGGCCACACCAAACTCCATCGAAATGATATACGTGAGTGCGCAGTGAAATGAGAAAAGGTATATTATATTAAAAATCTCTAGTTTTTTACATTTAGGATTTGTAAGGTGTTGGTATTTTCTAATCAGTATCATGATATTATTTGACGACAGGCTAGCCTAGTGGATAGTGACGCTGTCTATGAAGCTGAAGGTCCTGGGTTCGAATCCCGGTAAGGGCAAATATTTGTGTGATGACCATGCATATTTGTTTCTGAGTCTAGGATGCTGTCCATGTTTTTTTACTAAAATTATCGTCGTCTAGTACCTAGAGCATAATTATTTATTAATATTAATATTAAAAAAAATTCTTGTTGTAATCAGAATCATGCCATCATTGATCAGTTTGCACATTGTTCACAGCAAGCTGCGCATGAGTCCGAACCACGTGCAGTATAACCGATGCCAGTTCAACATATCCTCGTGCTACGGGTCGCGGTTCATCAAGTATAGTGTCAGTATTGTTATTTATACCACATAATAATTAATAGTACCTAAAGGTACAGAAGGTCCACTGCCTAAGTGATGACGTTAGTTAAAGAAGTAAGCTATTTTTTTTTTATAATAGACCCGCTACTAAATCAATGTTGACCTTGAATACTGTAATCGGCATTTCATCTTTCCACAAGATCTTTTATTTTTCGATAAGGATATGAGGAGACTCTCGAAACGGAAACATCAATCTATGTGATATTGTATTCTGACTTTCAGATCCAGGTGTACAACCCGCTCGGCTGGCCCGTGACGATGCCCGTGCGATTACCTGTACACCCACATAGTAACAAGTTCGCAGTCTACGACATAGACGGTAAGAACACATTCGCCGCCACAGAAAATAATGCGAGAGGGCACCACCGCGCCACGTAAGTCTATTGTTTTTGTATGATTTCGGTGGCGGGTGGATGTTAACGGTGACAAACTTGAGTTCACCTCGCGGCGAATGTGTTAAACGTGGGTACTGTGCGAGGTTTCGAAGCGATGAACGAGGAAAAAATCCACCAATAGCATCGCGGGCCGCGCTCGCGCATGGCTTCCTATTGGTGCATTTTTTCCTCGCAATCTCTCACAGCTCTGGTGTATTGTATACTCATTACTCATCCTAAGGTTAGGTACAGCGATTAACCCCCATGTCAGAATTTTTGACGAAGCCCCTGTAGATTTCCTTGCATTTCTGTTTTAGCCGGCTGTTCTTCTCTACAGGTCTCATTTTTCAACCGATTCTCGTGAAATTTTGTGTTCTGATTCGATGATTATATAATTTTTTTATTGTCGATTCAGCACTAAAATTAAATACCTATTTCCAGGCGAGGAAGTGAAATCGGAGACAATAAAATTACCAGATGCGATATTAAAAATTAAAGAACGCCCACAGGCAGACCACGAGGTCGTTTTCATGGCTGCTGACATCCCACCTGTAGGTTTTCGGGCTTACTATATAGAAGCACACTTCGACAAAGGCAGAAGGAACTTAAATATACGACAGAGCGAAGAGGACTATAGTGAGCTATCAGATGAAATTGACGACACAACAAAGAAACAAGAAATGAAAGTATTAGGTATAAACACAACTAAAAGCACGTATAAAAGGACCGTCGGCTCATTGGGATATTTTGGGAAAAACTCTCCGTCGAAACTAGTGTCGAATGCTCCTCAAATGTTGGCTACAGAGGTATTAAAAGGTACCGCCAATGACTACATGAGAAATATGATTCAAGTGGACGATGCTGTAGATCAACAAATGGAACCTACTACAGAGGAGGTAGTCATGCTTCCAATGCTACGGGACTTTCTACAGAAATCTAAAGTCCTTAGTAAACTAGACTTCACTGACACTGAAAGGGAACTTCTATCTTCAAATGAATTAGATAAGTATGAATCGTTTACGGAGGTTGAAGAAACGACTACAGAAGCAGATATACAAGTACCGTTTAAGAGGAACAAAACTGTAGCGGACATCATAGTACAACCAGATATAAGAATATCAATCATAAGGCGTACTACTACAAAGGAGCCTGATATAAGAGTGCCAGCACGACCTAAACCCAGAAAACCAGAATTAAGATTCTTATTAAAAACAACGCCTGAACCAGACATCAGAGTTCCGATAAAATTTAAACCACAGCCAGATATAAAGGTAGTTGTAGATGCAGATATAGAGGTGCCGAATAAAAAGAAAACATTTAGAACTAATTCAGGTGAAGCACATTTGTCAATAGAATCTGAAGATACTAATACAGTACCATTGGCAATAGTTCCGGTTAGAAAAACTGCGGCAGCAGTGACCTTTTCACCTTACTGGCCGACAACTGAGTCCGTATTGGTCGTACCAGTTAGAATACCTACTCGCGAAATATTAACAGATGCTCCAGAAGTTACTTCGAGCTCTATTTCTTTACCTTGGATTCCGGAAATTAAAGAACAAGAAGACATACCTACAAATGAATCGATTTCACTATTAATAGACCCATCGTTAAACGAAAATATTACATCGGGAAGGAAGTATATAAATGATTTTGAACAGGTTTATTTTAAGACAAAATCAAGAGAAAATTCTAACACACTGGTGGACGCTGATGTTGTAGGAGACACTGAAGCACAGAACGGGGATATTGAAGACATTTTAGATTCAGAAAGGTTCAGAACACGCCCTCAAACTACAGGAGCGATAGAATTAATTACGGAAATGGAAATAACAACAAGTGAAATTCCTAATTATGCCTCTACGGCTGATGATAAATTACTTGGATCTAATGCAAATGTTGATAAAGTAACGACTGATTCTCCACCGCTGTTCGCTGCAACTAGAACAACTACTGTTGGTACTAAAGAAAAAGAAGAGAAATATTTCAAAGTTGATGATGGCAGCAGACTATTCATTGGGAACAGAGTAAGTGAAATGCAATTAATTATTCTTCTCATTTCTGACTGACGATATAATTGGGAATGGATGAAAATTTTAGAAATGCCTGATTATTTTTTTGGTGATAGGAATAACCTTCCTTAGCACCAGAAAAAAGTTTCAGATTTTTCAGCTGCGTCAATTTTCTTTGAAAAATCGCGCAGGAACTAGTTAGTTTAAGCAAAGTCTTTAAACACAAGCTCCACCTAGTTCAGCATACATAGCATGCCTTATATATATATGTATAATTGTAATTGTGTACTGTCTGTTGGCAAACCAAATAAATCCTACTAATATTATAACCGTGAAAGTTTGGATGTATGGCTGTACGTTCCACTTAATCTCAAAAACTACTGGACGAATTTATATGAAACTTTTCAGTTATGTACAGTAAGGGAAATGTATTCACGTACCTTTTTGAAACTTTGTATGAAGACCAAATAGTTTTGCTCGTTGCCTTCATCAGGCGCTGGCAGGGCCTCAAAATGTATGTGAATAATAAAATCCGACTCGCACTTGACCAAAATTCTAATTGATATTTATTTAATCCTATTTCCTACTAATATTATAAACGTGAAAGTTTGGATGGATGGATGGATGGATGTACGAGACACTTAATCACAAAAACTACTGGACGAATTTATATGAAACTTTCCAGTTATGTACCTTATCTATTAGAATAGGACATAGGCTATTAATTTATGTCAAATTTCATCCCTTTTAGGGACGAAAAAGAAATGAAACTTTATATGGAGAGTTGGAGATTAAATTTCTCGTTGCCTTCATCAGGCGCTGGGTCTCAAAATGTATGGGAAAACTACAATCCGACTCACACTTGACCAAAATTCTAATTGATATTATTTAATAGGCTATAATCCCTTTTAGGATAGTTTTTATCCCGGGTCCACGCAGACTAAGTCGCGGGTGGACGCTAGTAAACATGGACCTAAGATATTCGGGACAAGCTATGGTAATTAATACCACGTCCGAGCGAGATGGTAGCATACAAATATCGATAAGTGGGACAGAAAAGGAAATATCATTAAAAAAAAATTTAAATTTGAACTGTTTATTTCATTAAAAAATACATAATAATTACAATCTTAACTTCTAATCTTAAATGTAAAAGATTTTCCGAGTTAAGGAGTCTGCCTTATAGTATAACTAGTTTTTAATTAACTAGCTTACTAGGTATACTATTTTATACATTTCGTTGTCCTTGTTATAGTTCCACTTTTTTTCTGTTTGCCACAACTGATTTAGTATGAAGTTGTGGCCAATAAATCACTGCCCACCCAAATTAAGTAGGTTGTTTATGGTAAGCGATCAGCCATTTTAAGACCAGTTCTTAATTTAGCTGCATATAAGTGGCATCCCTCATTGTGGCATCACGTATAGCCTGTCCCGAGTATCTTAGGTCCATGCTAGTAAATAATATACGGTTGTCTTTGTCTTAGTATGTCCGAGTCAATCTCGACAAAGATCGTCGAATCGCAAGCGTGTACCTAAGAAACGGAGTGCGCGTCAACTTGAGCATTCTAATGTTCCACTATGTCTCCGACGACCCCTCCAAGTTCGACATCAGAACTGTGCCCAGACGCCCTATCAAACCACCAGGAGCTTACATCTTCAGGCCTATAGATCCTTACATAATCAGGGCGGAGGATAATTATGAAGTCAGGATTATAAAGACGGATATAGTGGATGAGATGCACCTGCGGTTTAATAATTGGACGTCCTTATCGCTTCGGGTGTATGTCGACAGTCCAGTTATTGGTATGATTTTTATGTTTCTTAACATGAGTTCGTGTTCAGTCTTTCTTGTGGACACCTCGGAAGTTCCCTTATACCCTTATAGGATCACTCGCGCGTCTGTCTGTCCGTCTGTCACAGCTGATTTGCTCCGAAACTACTGGACCGATTGAGTTGAAATTTGGCAAAATATGTAAATTGGTGACCCAAAGATACGCGTAAAGTAAATTAATGAATTCTGAACAAGGGGGCCACTTTTGGGGTGAACTGGAAAATTAAAAAAAATGTTTCACAAACTGTATTGTGTGACATATCAAATGAAAGGGGTTGTTGTAAGCATCTCAGATATATATTTTTTATAATTTTTGCAAAAACTGATTTGAAGTCATTTAGGAAAAAAGACGAAAATTGACCCCCCCCCCCCTTAATCTCCGAAACTACTAGGCTTAAAATTCTGAAAAAAATATGGAAAATAGTTCCTCGCCTAAACATTACAGGAAAACTTATAACAAGTTTGAGTATTCAAAGTAACGGGAAAATTCTCAATATTTTTGTATATTATGCATGGAACCCTCACCACGCGAGTTGAACTCGCACTTGTCCGGTTTTTATTGCCTAATTTTGGTGCTGAGCCCTGAGGTATGTACCACCAAAGATTTTTGAGATGTAACGCTAAAACAGTTTAAGACTGTTACACTTTAGGTACCTAAACCGTTAAACTAATGTATTATCATCAGGAAAGATGCCTGTTCCTGCTTTCGACCCAAATATCTTTGCGAGTGATCCTCCGATATATATTTGATTTACCTTCGCCCGCGTATTGCATAAAACGCAGGCACACCCGCGGGATTACGTAAAGCCTGTAACCACCCAGAAAGTCCATTTAACAGGCAGGTGAAAGAATTTTTCAAATCGGATCTGTTCCGAAGATTACCCAAATCATACAAACTGTTCCATTTTGTAACTTTTATTTGCCATACAAATAGCATTGTTAATTTTGGTTGCAAAATGGAACATTTTTAACTTTTACTCGGTGACTTGACTAACGATGTATCTCTTCTCGCGATAATGCCCATACTTAGTATACTTACTCGCAGATATTTATATTTAGTATAGATTTATTGATGATAATTTCTCACATCAGAAGTGCACTGGCTGGTCGGTCCCATACCGACGGAGGACGGCTTCGGTAAGGACGTGTTCATCCGGTACCAGACGGACCTCGAGCACGGCGGGGCGTTCTACACGGACTCCAACGGCCGGCAGACCATCAAGAGGATCAGGGGGACCAGGGCCACGTATGAACCGGCCGAGTTGGACCCTATCACAGGTACCTAGTGTTCATCCGGTACCAGACGGACCTCGAGCACGGCGGGGCGTTCTACATGGACTCCAACGGCCGGCAGACCATCAAGAGGATCAGGGGGACCAGGGCCACGTATGAACCGGCCGAGTTGGACCCTATCACAGGTACCTAGTGTTCATCCGGTACCAGACGGACCTCGAGCACGGCGGGGCGTTCTACATGGACTCCAACGGCCGGCAGACCATCAAGAGGATCAGGGGGACCAGGGCCACGTATGAACCGGCCGAGTTGGACCCTATCACAGGTACCTAGTGTTCATCCGGTACCAGACGGACCTCGAGCACGGCGGGGCGTTCTACACGGACTCCAACGGCCGGCAGACCATCAAGAGGATCAGGGGGACCAGGGCCACGTATGAACCGGTCGAGTTGGACCCTACCACAGGTATCTATAGTGCTTCAATTTGTATACTGTCCCTCTTCAAAAACTGGTCCGAAAGGCATCGTAAAAAAATCTTAGGAAATCATCATCATCATCAATGGCCTTTGAGTCTATTACAGACTATACAAGCAGTGTCAAGGAGGGAGACAACGTCTTCCATGGCTGTGTAATCCAATGCGGGAGTGGCATACACGACCGCAAGCCTGGCAGGTGTAATTTGCCCGCGGCGAACAGGTGAGACGTTGATGCCGCTTGGCTCGCTTATCTGCGAGTGTCTGAAACCATGCTTCATCGTGGACTTTACGACCATCGAACACCAGTTTGCGCCATTTGTCCCTGTCCACGGCAAGGTCCTCCCACTTGTCAACCGGGATGTTGAATGAGTTCATATCTCTCTTGGCACAGTCCTTATGCCGCAGCATCGGCCGGCCGAAACTTCTTTTGGCATCAGCTACGGCTCCAAGCAGTACACGCCGCGGCAAACGCGATGGATGCATTCGATGCACATGCCCCAGCTAGCGTAGGCGTCTCTGCTTAAGCAGCGCAAAGAGACTGGGCAGCTGTGCAACCTCAAGCACCCTCTGGTTTGTGACCCTGTCCTTCCAGTGTATGCCTAAGATGTTTCGGATGCAGCGCATGTGAAAGGCGTTAAGTCGACGTTCGTGTTTGGCGTACGATGTTCAGGTCTCAGCCCCGTACAAGAGTATGCTAAGGACACAAGTTTGATATATGACTATCTTGGTTTTCCTGGTTAGATGTTTATTCTGCCATACTCTTGTACTCAACTTCCCAAACATCGTCGCCGCTTTTCCAATCCGAACGTCGATTTCTGCATCCGGTGAGAGATTGCTATTCACAATCGACCCGAGGTAGCAAAACCTGTGGACTGATTCTAACGGGGTGCCATCCAGCAGAATTGTTGGTGTTACCGCACACCCTTGAGCCAGCACAACAGTTTTCCGGGCGTTAATGGACATGGAAAATAGAGCGCAGGCATGTGAAAACTTATCCATACTGGATTGGAGCTCGCACTGCGATGTGGCAACGAAGGCTGCGTCGTCAGCAAACAGTAAGCTGTCAACGAATAAATCCTCTCGCTTTTGCTTTGACTTTAAGAGAGAAACATTGTAAAGCTTTCCGTCAGCCCTTGTATGGAGATGGATACCCTGTTGGTCGTCACCGAAAGCAGTTTTCAACAGTAACGAAAAAAATATACCAAACAGGGTAGGCGCCAGTACGCAGCCTTGCCGAACACCTCTGCGCATGAAGAACGGGTCAGACACGGTACCATCGAACACCATTGCACCCTGCATACCCTCGTGAAAGGACTTTATAATACCCAAGAGTTTTGGTGGGCATCCAATGTGTTCTAATACGGAATAAAGCCCTTCCCTGCTGACGGTATCGAAGGCCTTGTTCAGATCAACGAACGCAACAATCAGAGGCGTTTTCTGCTCTCTACACTTTTCTTGTATTTGTCGAAGTGTAAAAATCATATCTGTTGTGGAACGCTGAGCAAGGAATCCACACTGACTTTCGGGATACACGCGATCGGCAAGTTGCTGTAGTCTTGACAATACTACACGACCGAATAACTTGCCCACGATACTAAGGAGGGAAATGCCGCGGTAATTGTTGCAATCGCCGCGGTCTCCCTTCCCCTTGTACAGCGTGACGATATTAGCATCGCGCATATCCTGTGGGAATTTACCTTCCTCCCAGCATTTCCACAACAGACTGTGCAGAATTGGACCCACACACTCGAGCTTTATGATGTCAGCTTGAGTACCATCGCTGCCTGGACTCTTTCCGCGTTTAAGCTGTTTTACAGCCTTGTGAAATTCGTCTATATAGGGTGGAGACTCTAGTTCGACCCAAGTTGCTAATTTGCGCATATGCTCTAAGGCCTCAGAGTCAACATCAATTGGGTTCGAATAGAGTTCGGTGTAATGTTCTACCCATCGTCCGAGTTGACGGCAGCTATCGGTTATGATAGTACCGTCCGCTTCTTTAAGAGGGGCTGTCTTTTTAGGCACAGGACCTAGAACCTGTTTGATGCCTGAATAAACACCGCTGAAGTTACCGGCGTCCACGCACTTCTGAATATTGGCGCACATATGATATATATTAGGAAATCGAATCTAGCCTAATTATAATTGACGCAGTTTGCTTGTTGTTGGGTAGATTACTCACAGTCGTCAATAATTCAGTCCACGATGGAGGCTTTGCTTCTTGCAAAGCGATTGCAATCTTTACAAATAAACATCGGCGACCAAAACCTACCAAGTGTTCGGACGCTGTCAAAATAACACTTTTCAAAGCGTAGGTACTTTACGTACCAAAAAATCGTACTACAATGCCCTCCGCGTCCAATATAACAATGAGTTTAGAGCGCTATTGGGGTTGCTGTTGCTGGTCGTTTTTCAAAAAAACATGAACTTTTTTTTTCAGAATTCGACTTTTTTGGGTTTTTCTTACTCAGAATCGTTGATACTATCGATCCTTACACAAAAAAAAAGTGTCCAAAATATTTCATTCCATTCAAAGTAACGGGAAAATTCTCAATATTTTGTATGGAGCGCCTGATGCTTAGAGCATAGCAATTTTTACACATGCACTTGCTTCTGAAATTACGTAGGTGCCATAATAAAACGTTAAGAGTTTACCTACATTTGAACCCTGATCACGCAAGTTAAACTCGCACTTGTCCGGTTTTTTAAAAGTGTAGCGCTTGTTTGGATCAAAATACGGCTGCCCTAAATTTAATTAGCTTGGTGTGTTCATGCACACGCCTTAATTACTTACAATTGGCAGTTATTGTCATGTAAAAACCGGCCAAGTGCGAGTCGGACTCGCGCACGAAGGGTTCCGTACCATTATCTATAAAAACGGAAAAAAAAACATGTCTATTGTATAGGAGCCCCAGTCCGACTCGCACTTGGCCGGTTTTTTAGTATTTGTTGTTATAGCGGCAACAGAAAATTTCAACTCTCTAGCTATCACGGTTCTTGAGATACAGCCTGGTGACAGACAGACGGACGGACGGACAGCGAAGTCTTAGTAATAGGGTCCCGTTTTTACCCGTTGGGTACGGAACCCTAAAAAGGTGAAAAATACAGCCAATATAGTTGACTGCACAAACCGACATTACAGGCAACCTGTACCCCGTGACATCGAAGATCTACATAGAAGATTTGGGGAAGAACATTCGTTTCGCCGTGTTCAACGATCGCTGCCAGGCGGGCGGCGCGGTGATAGACGGCGCTATAGACCTCATGGTGCATCGCAGGATACTCACTGATGACATAGGTATGCGACAGTTAATAAATAATAAATATTGTGGGACAATTCACACCAATTGATCTAGTCCCAAACTAGGCAAAGCCTGTACTATGGTACTAGACAACGGATAAACATACTTATATAGATAAATACATACTTAAATAGATATTAAACATCCAAGACTCGAGAACAAACAGTCGTATTCATCATACAAATATCTGCCCCGACCGGGAATCGAACCCGGGACCTCAAGCTTCATAGTCAGGTTCTCTAACCACTAGGCTATTCGGTCGTCAGTTCCATTTATAGTAAGTTACTTAGTACCGAACACGGTGGAACATCGTGCGACGAACCACACCTCGGCCAAGTTCGCATGTTTGTTAAGCCGAGTCCGCTGCACCAATGTTTTTAAACATCAATCTTGTTATCCGTCAGTTTCGGCAAACATGTATTGAGAAAAAGAAGCGGATTGTGTCGGAGATACAACCGTTAATTAAGTTTAAGTGGATACTTCTTTGTTGGCTATGGAACCCTTGTACCCGAAAAATATATGTCTGAATTAATTCACTAAACTCTGTATAAGTACAGATAAATCGGTATATATGGCAACATTGACTGACGTTAGCTCATTTGACTCGCGATACATTGAAAATGGCGGTCATTTTAGCATTATTTTCATGTCCGCCACATAAACTAAATAACATTTTGTGATTAACAACTAATGGCAAATAAAGAAGGATTAAAACATGTAACAAACAATTATTTGAAATCAGATTAGGCTTCTCTACAAAAAGTTATTCCGGAAGTCACGTGATACACGAACGCGAGCAAAGAAGTATCCACTTCAAATACATGTTTGACGTTTGACAACCACTACTACTGTACTACTAGTTGACAGTAGCATTAAGTCTCATCCATCCATCGCGCAGATCCAAGTCATTGTCGGATGTGTGGGTACACTTGTTGGATGCAAGTTAGAGGTCCCGTTTCCTACATACTCAATTATGTGTCTATGATTTTGTCCTTGTAAAGGCGTCCATAGACTACGGTAACCAATTACCATCGCGCGAGCAGCCCTGCTAGCATAACTTGACTCTCGACTCTAGTCGCGCGCGAGATAGACTGTCTGTCACTTTATGATTAATGCTGTCACGTGTGTCAAAAGTGACGGATAGTCTGTCACGCGCGCGAGACTGACGTGGTATAAAAAAGAAACTTACCCTGATTAGGAGCACACCTCTCAACTTTCCTAATATGCGGTATATTCCTCCGTCCAACCAAGCGCATCATCGTATCTCGTTACATCGCCGAGTTGTAGTGTCAGTTAGCAACGCGGAGACACGGTCCGAGCGCTTAACGCAATAATTATTGTAATGTTTTTCACCCACATTTATTTTTACAAGCTTTTATTTACTTTCACCTGACCGTTGTCGTAATCAAATCTTGCAAGTTAAATTTGATCCACTTCCCGGTTTCCGATTGAGCTGAAATTTTGCATACATGTGTAAAACGCGTGACAATGCAATATTATGATGACATGGTGCTGATCTGATGATGGAGCTGGAAGGTGGCCATAGGAACTTCGCAATGAAACGACAACCTCATCGAGTTTGGGCTCGTTAGGATCGTCTCAATGAGTAGTTGATGACGGTATACAGAAAAGTACAGTCGGCAATAAAAGCTTGTACCAAAAATGAAATTTTTGACAGAAACTTGTTAATATGTATACTTATCGTATTTTTAAACACTGTATGCTTAGATTTAGTATTATTTTGTAAACTTTCTCATATCTTACGGGAAATACAGTTCTTTAAACCGAATTACCAATTTTCCGCAGGTTTCGGCGCATATTTGAACGAGACCGAATCCAACGAAGGCATTCGAGCCGCCGGCGTCCACTACCTCTACGTCACAAAGGCCAACAGAAACAGAATATTCGAGAAGAAATTCGCTAAAGAAGTAGCTTTAGCGCCTCGCGTCCTTACCTCACACCATATGCTGTACACAGACGATATGAGGAGACATTTCTATAACTGTAAAAACGAATTTAGCGCGCTGAAAAACAAACTGCCCCTAGGCGTCCATCTTTTGAGCCTTGAAAGGTTAACTAAATATGAAATGTTGGTGCGGCTTGAGAATTATTTGGAAAAGGTTGACGTAACTACAGATGGAGTTAGGTATGTGCCTTTGAGGCATCTTTTCAGACATATTAAGGTTGTCTGGTTGAAGGAGACTTTGCTAGCAGGGAACATGTACAAGGACCAGTGGGCGCCGACGCAGTGGAGGCGGAGGAACAAGTTTTATAGGAGATTTAATGAGTATTATGGTGGCGGTAATGACACGTTTGAGGAGAATACTGAGCCGGTTAACGATGAGTTAGGTGGGAGAGGGATTAGGCTCGCTCCGCAGCAAATCAGAACTTTTATTGTTAAGTATGAATACACTTTGACTGACTAGAATAGCGATTCCGAAGTGGTTGTATACCTGTGTATGTATGCTTGGAAAGCACAATAAGGTGCAACTTGTTTGGATACCAGGGCACGAGGGCTTCATCGGCAACGAAAGAGCGGATGAGCTTGCAAGAAGGGGGTCTACAAATCACTTTGTAGGTCCAGAACCGTTTGTGGGACTCTCACAGGGAACCATAATATCGGCCTTTAAAGCCTACGCCAAAACCAACCACCAGCATGAGTGGAGGAATGAGGCGGGTTTAAGGCACTCAAAGCTCTTCATAGAAGGAGTGGACTCGGGCTGGACCAAAAAACTCTGGAAATCCAGCAGGAAGCAACTCAGGATTATATCTGGGGTGTTTACAGGTCACTTCGGCGTCAAGGATCTCTTGGCCAAGATGGTACTATCAAACAGTACAGACTGTAGATTGTGTGGCGAGGAGGATGAGACTATGGAACACTTACTGTGTGAATGACATGCCCTTGCCAGACAAAGAATGAATCTCTTTGGTAACGGCTACCCGCAACCAAAGGAATTCAGGGTGCTCCCACTGAGCTGCATCATCCGCTTTGTGGAAATGATGGAGCGAGCTTGGGAGTAGCTATAAAGGGGAGGGCAAATGCACAAAAGATCCCACTGGGTCGAAGTGTATCCGAAAGGGCCCTCAAGTAGATAAGATAAGATAAGATAAGATACCTGTGTATGTACACGCATCCGAAATTCATTAATTAGTCATAGACAATAATGAAATTGAATAGATAATAAAGCCTCTAAAGCCTGCAACACACTAGCGCGGCCTGCGGTGGCGTCAATAGTCATCATAGTTCGTTTGTCCTTATCCCATTTACTTCGGGGTCGGCGCAGCATGTTTTTTTCGTCCATACCTCTCTATCGCCCGTCAACTCATCACACACTTCCTTCCTAATCATATCGTCTCTCACGCAGTCCAACCACCTTTTTCTTGGTCTACCTCTTCTCTTGCAACCCTCCACATTCATACTTAATGCCCTTCTAAGCAACATTACTATCATCCCTCCGCATAACATGTCTATACCAACGTAGGCGATTTGCTCTCAGCTTTTCAGTTATGCGGGTGCTACTTTCAGGCTTCCTCTTATATACTCATTCCTTATTCGATCCATTCTCGTCATGCCACACATCCATCTCAACATTCTCATCTCTGCAACATGCAATTTCGTGTCATCCGTCATCTTTGCGGCCCAACATTCTGATCCATGCATGACAACAGGTCTTATAATGATCTTGTAAATTTTGGCCTTCAGTCGAAGGGGCATTCGGCAGTCGCAGATGGTTCCCATAACCAGTCGCCATTTCATCCATCCTGTGCTGATTCAGTTTCTAACGTCACGGTCAATATCGCTATTACACTGTATGAGTGACCCGAGGTACTTATCGGAAATCGGAGCAGACCGGCAGCGTTACGCCATCGAGCTCTATGTGCCTAAAATTGGAGAGACCGCCGAAATCGCAAAACATGAGTTCAGTTTTTGATCTGCTGATTTTATGGTTAAAGAACTTTATTCTCATAAGAATACATGGGATTCACTTACATGAGAACATTACAATTTTCAAGCCCACATTCTCCAATTTTTGCCGCCACTGCTCTAGTCTACTCTCAACCCCGAGTCCATCTTCACCGACAAGGACAATATGCGAAGGACAATATATATATCGGCGAAGAGCACACACCAGGGCGCCTCCTCCTGGATGCCCGACGACAGAGCGTCCATTATAAGCAGGAAGAGGTAAGGGCTTAAAGCCGAGCCTTGGTGTAAGCCCACTATGACACTGAAACTGTCGGTGGTGTTAAATGGTAAGTTTACTATTGACCGCCGCCGCAGGCCGCGCCAGTGTGATGTTTCTTTACCTATAAATAGAACAATCGTGTCACAAAAAAAATACATTTCGTAGTATGTTTAGTGGCACCTAATGGCGGCCAATACACGGTGAGTAAATACTGACAATCCACCATAGCTGTCTCACTCTATAACATGCGATAGAGTGAGAGCTGTGGTAGATTTTCAGTATTTACTCACCGTGTATTGGCCGCCAATAGGTTCCTTCTTTTTCATAGGTAAAATTGTTGCCATATCTTTATATAAGCATTTTTTTAAATTCTTTAATTTGAAAAAAAAATGCTTGTGACACTACTCGCTGACCAGAGGAGCTACCGCGAAACTAAAACGAACTTCGTTCGTGTATCTTCCTCTCAGTCGCTCGAATTAGCCAGTGCGATAGAGACGGAGATGTTTCGCGGTAGGCCCTCAGACTATTTTTTTTATTATTATCAATCATATGTCGTAACTATTGTTTGCATAGGAACCTAGTACCTACACTGCTATATTGAATTGAATGGTTTGAAATAACCACGGAACATTCAAGTCAAAGTTATTTATCTTTCAATTTAGGCATACTACATGTACCTATGAATGTCGCATTAAATAACAACACTCAATGCAATTTCTAATGTCTGTCTCAAGTATTGTAAATAGCTTTTTAAGCTGTTTAATAAAAATGAATGTACTGTAATTCTCAACTTTGATTTCACTTACCCTGTCTCTCTATGATTTCCCATTGGCATTGGCTAACCCTACTATGTACCTAATATTAAAAATACAAAAGTTTGGATGTTTGTTAACACACACACACCCACACACACACACACACACACACACACACACACACACACACACACACACACACATACGCACACGCACACGCACACGCACGCCTACGCACATAAGTATACACTCGCTCATGCACCCACACACCTACTTTTATTTTATCTTACTTTAATTTTAGTTTCTTCTGGCTGGAGTGAACAAGCAGTAGCACTGTTAATATTAAAACAAACCTAATTAAGTAGCTTCTGTTCACTCCTCCTTACATGTATAGTTTAAGCTTAAACCTCTTGTTTGCTATTCAAAATTACCTTCATGTGAAGAGCGGTGTCTCTTGACACAGGTACCCCGGTACTTAAAAAGAGATACCAACCTGTTTATCTGTTACATAGACCTAGTGTTACCCAATAAATCATTTTTCATTTTTTTCATTTTTTTTCATTTTGTTACTCAATCACGCTTAAACGGCTCAACCGATTTTGATGAAGTTTTGCACGAAGGTAGCTTATAGCCTGGATTTTAATATAAGTAAGTTAGTTTTTAGGTTTTATCTAAGTTGACATGGTCCTAATCTTGATACTTTATATGGTAACTAAGAAAATAACTATTGCATAGTAAATTGAACTGTTTTGGCTACTGAAGAGAATTAAATATTATTCACATTGAAAAATATCATATAAAGTTCAATTATTATGTCTCGTCAAAATTAAAATTTTGGAGTATGATTTTGACTTATTAAATATAGAGCAGAATGAAGTTAAATGATTTTTATTTCATATAACTTTACTTCCTGCTTGATCAGTTGCTTGGCAATAATCTCTAAATAGTGTTACCTACTTTCACGTCTCTGGAGCACCTCGCAAACCTAGATGCATACGCACTATTTATCACATTCACAATCACTCAGATATAACAGTTCATTTATTTTCTAAAGTAAATACAAGATTATATTATGATTAACATTAACTAAAATAAATTAAAACTAAGATAAATCTAAAAAAGGCCCTCGAGGCATTGTGCCGAGGATGCTGGCGGCATTTCCTCGCTGAATTGCAAATCTGATGCGTTGAGCGAGAAAGCCGCCAGCTCTCCGTCACCAGTTACATCGACCAGACGTTTCGCGATTTCTACAAATAACTTATGCGCACTGGGACCCCACGGACCGAGGGTCTCGACGCCAAAGGGTACAAAGTCGTACTCTCTGCCGAAGCCTCTATATTTATTACATTCTAGATTTTCGGCGTTTTCCGCCCTTGCACCCGCTTTAGAAGTAGTCCGTTGGTGGTGAGACGGTGCCAAGAAATGTATTTAGAGAAAAATAATCCTTACCCTCACTAGTATCTACATTTTAGAGATGTACCTTTGTCAAAAACAATGCTGAATACTTTATAAAAATATCTGCAATTTTAGGAAATATACGTCAGCAATATAAATTTAACATAATCCTACCTAGAGTAAAACGCAGAATATATGAAAAGAGTGCTTTCATAAGTGATATAACAGTATTTAATAAGTTACCGGCCGAACTACAGGGAATAAATTTAAAAACCAACTTAGAAACTGGCTGCTTCAGAGAGTATTTTATAACCTTAGTGAATATTTCGCATCTTAGCTATTAAGTCATTTGTTAGTTTATACAAGTAATACAAATTGTTGCATGCCCGATATCGGGTAACTGTTGAAACAAATTCTGTCACGTCCAACTTATGTACACAGTTATACAATAAACGTATATATATTCTATTCTATAGTATGATTTCAAACCAATTCTGGCGTGTTTACTGCAACGACGGTGTCAGTGAAAGATGTGAGACACTTACCTCTAAAGAAAAAAAACCGGTCAAATGCAAGTCGGACTCGCGCACGAAGGGTTCCGTACCATCTATAAAAACGAGCAAGAAAAATTCAACTGTCTAACTGTCACGGTTCATGAGATACTGCCCGTTTTTACCCTTTGGGTACGAACGGAGCCCTAAAAAGGACGGGCAACGGATAGCCACGGTCTACGATTTCAACATTGAACTTTCGTTTCTTTCGAACATCGTAAACTAAAACATAACATTTACCTATTTTAAATTTCAGTAATATACTTATATATAACAAATTTCAACTAGAACAACTAAGCTTGCTTATGGTACTTTTTAATATGATTTGATAAATATCCTCCAGTGGCACCCCTGTAACTGCAACTGCCGCAACCGTACGGCTTTTGGCCCGAGTGCCTGCTCATTAGATGTTTCTTAAGATCACTTGACCGAGTAGCCTTGTACTCACATATGTTGCAGTCAAAAGGTTTCTCACCGGTGTGTGTTCTCAGGTGTATTTGTAAAGTCCTGCTCTGGGCAAACGCGGAGCTACACTGGGTACATTTGAACGGTTTTTCTCCAGTGTGTGTTCTCTGGTGTCTTCGTAAAACACTGCTATAGGCAAACGCGGAGCTACACTGGGTACATTTGAACGGTTTTTCTCCAGTGTGTATTCTCTGGTGTCTTCGTAAAACACTGCTATGGGCAAACGCGGAGCTACACTGGGTACATTTGAACGGTTTTTCTCCAGTGTGTGTTCTCAGGTGTATTTGTAAAGTACTGCTCTGGGCAAACGCGGAGCTACACTGGGTACATTTGAACGGTTTTTCTCCAGTGTGTGTTCTCAGGTGTATTTGTAAAGCACCGCTCTGGGCAAACGCGGAGCTACACTGGGTACATTTGAACGGTTTTTCTCCAGTGTGTATTCTCTGGTGTCTTCGTAAAACACTGCTATGGGCAAACGCGGAGCTACACTGGGTACATTTGAACGGTTTTTCTCCAGTGTGTATTCTCTGGTGTCTTCGTAAAACACTGCTATGGGCAAACGCGGAGCTACACTGGGTACATTTGAACGGTTTTTCTCCAGTGTGTGTTCTCAGGTGTATTTGTAAAGCACCGCTCTGGGCAAACGCGGAGCTACACTGGGTACATTTGAACGGTTTTTCTCCAGCGTGTATTCTCAGGTGTATTTGTAAAACACTGCTCGGGGCAAACGCAGAACTACACTGGGTATATTTAAACGGTTTATCTCCAGTGTGTGTACTCATGTGATATTGTAAATTTACGTTTTGGGCAAACGCAGATTGACACTGGGTACATTTGTATGGTTTCTTTCCAGTGTGAATGCTTAAATGCTGCTGTAATTTTCCTTTCAGACAAGTCATATACTCACATTCCGAGCACCGGAAGTATACCTTGTCATGTCGGCTCTTCGCATGCTCCACTAGAAGCAGTTTAGTCTCAAATATACAACTGCATTTCTTGCACGTAAAATCCTTGCTCGCTTTTAGACTCTTACACTTTTTCATGAGCTCATGAGTTTGTATGTGTTTCTCTAACTCCGACTTTACATCAAAACCCTCGCTACACATGTCGCATTTAAAGTTAGTCGCATTCGAGGCCGTTTCGGCAGTGAATGTATTGACGACAGGTTCTTCAGGAGGAACCTCCTGTATGTATGTGTTCATTGGTGACTCCATTTGAAGGGTAGAAGATGGTTCGTTAAGATTTTTGACGGCACTACGTTTTTCTGTACTTTCTTTCTTCTTTTGAAGTCGCGCTTGGCGTTTGTTTGTTTTCGGTGGTTCGTTTTTGTAAGCTAGTCGAGCTTGGCCTGAAATGAGAATAAATGAAATTTAGAATAGTTGTCAATTTAATCGTAACTTGATACTATTGGGGCTTTTAAGGTGCTTTTCCATCAGCAAGACAAGGCGAAGACTGAATTCAATTACCTTCGAACGATAATAAAAGCAATGATTATCAATCAATCATCGCCTCGCCCGTAGAAAAGCATACTTTATGAAGTCTAGTTACAAGAATCTTGATTTCTTACAAAATCTAGTTGGAAACTCTCGAATAAAATCATTATTTGAATAAGAATTCTCAAGAATATTCCCATCAAAATTATTCAAACAATTTCGTCGTGAATACTTCTTATATAAAAGGGTTTATTACATACAATGGGTATAAATTAGACAAGATTCAAGAGTCTACTAGTACCTCTATACCAATACTAAAGGCGTCGTGTTTACCTCTGAGTATCTGAACTACATTCATATTCATGGAATATTAAGTTGGCTTTCACAGTTTTGTTACACATATTGTTTTTGATATGGAAACCATACAAATACAAGATAGTAGTTTGGTACAATTCAGCTGATCTGATGTGAGTCGATGGTGGGACCAGAAGAATAACGAAACTCCTCAAAGGATACTTAATTGAATACCCCTCGAGTTTGGGTTCATTTGGTTTGTTTTGACGAGTTCTATAAATGTCTCTATTAAAACCTAATTGCAAATATTGTCTTTTACATTCGATATAAGATCGACTCGATTTAGATCAACATTTAGACTGGCAAGCTCAAATTGATAAGAGCTGTTGCAAATTGATAATAATAATAATAGATTTGTTTATGTTCTACATAAATTAGGGCGCACTTCAGGATTGCAGGCCACTCTAGCTGCATATCATGGATATGTTAATTCGGTATTGAGATATGGACTAATTTTGTGGGGAAATTGTTATTATTCCAGCATTGCATTTGTGGCACAGAAAATATATGTGCGTACTATCTGCGGACTCGCTAACTACAAGTCTTGCATCCCGCTCTTCAAAAAACTTCAAATATTACCTCTAGCCTGCTTACATATTTTGGAAATCTGCATATACGTTAAGAGTATTTTTATTTCAATAAATTTTTCAACGTTAAGAGGCATATGTATTTTCATCACACTTGCTCGTAAATGGCTTCACATAGCGCAGGCATACGGAGCTACCGTGCGCACTCCACCGCGCGCGACGGCCAAATGATGCAGAGTCTGGATCGCATTACACTACTCTAAATTCAGCGCGCTGACTGATTCAGAGTGGCAGTGTCGAGTCTGTCTAATTAGCGTGGCTTACATGCTAACAGTCTTTAGAATTATCTTTTTGCAGTCTTTCTTATTAAGTGCACTGCATTCAGACAGGTTTAAAGGCCGCTTATAAGACGCGAAGTTAGTGCAGTCGGCTTCTCACCCGTGTGTGCGCGCGGGTCCGCCGCCGCGCGCGCCGGCAGCCGCACCAGCCTGACCGAGCACGCGCGCCCGCCGCCGCCGGCCGCCGCTGCGAGGCGAGCCGCTGCAACTGCACATATTATTTACATCAGGCAGCTGAAACGCCTGCTGGTCCAAACTTTAAGACGAGTTGCTAGGGACAGAACGATGGAAGATGTTAGAGCCCTATACCAAGAGGCACACTGAGCTTAAATGCATTCTATAATAACTGCATTGCGCATAAACATGCGCGGGCGAGGCAGCGTGTCGCGGCGAGCTGACATTGCGCGTCGTTCGAAATGGGGTCTACACGATGACAGCTGATTGATTTCGGGTCTCAAAACACCTTTTGCTTTTCATGTATTTGTATCAATAATTGTTCCAAATTTAGTAACAAACGATTAAAAAGCACGGCTCAGCCACATGCTCAAATTCGTACGCGCCTCGCGCACAAACATGCTCGATCTTGTCGCTCTGACCGCGGCACGCTCAGAGACACGTCCAAGTGACGCGAGGCACGCACACTGAGGCTCCTTTGAGCACGGTCAAGAGACCGCCTCTGGGCGGCTCGCCGCGCGCTGCTTGCGCACAGCGCGTACGAATTAGAGTATAAAATAGTTGAACTGTGCGTGCCTCAACCCGAGGCTGCTCAAATTCCTACGCAGCTTAATATACAATAAAATCTTAATCTGTATAGTAAGTAAAAAAGAAAAAAAGAAAAGAAGACATTTATTCACTACACAAAAGACACACAGATATAAAGGGAGTAGACATACAATACAATTGACACATTGTGTGTGTCTTCGCGGCAGTGAAACGGTCGCAAAGTAAGTAAGTAAGTGACAAATATGTTGCCTCACTTAAGGCGACGGGTAAGGCAAGGCATTCTCCATAGGACATGGAGCTGTGTACATCGACGCGTTGAGCGCTAGGGAGGAGCGTTTTTTTTTAGTTTTTTAGGGTTCCGTACCTCAAAAGGAAAAAAACGGAACCCATATAGGATCACTCGTGCGTCAGTCTGTCCGTCTGTCACAGCTGATTTGCTCCGAAAGTACTGGACCGATTGAGTTGAAATTTGGTACACATACGTAAATTGGTGACCCAAAGAGGGACGCGTAAAAGAAATTAATGAATTCTGAACAAGGGGGACACTTTTGGGGGGTAAACTGGAAAATTAAAAAAAAAGTTTCGCAAAATGTACTGTGTGACATATCAAATGAAAGGGGTTGTTGTAAGCATCTCAGATGTATTTTTTTTATTACCTTAGCAAAAACAGATTTGAAGTAATTTAGGAAAAAAGGCAAATTTTGAATATTTTTTTTTTCATTACATCACTGTCAAATGAAAGCATTCGATTGTAGTTGCAAGTATGGAGAAAGAACAGTATCGGTCAGTAATTCGGTTCATGTTTTTAGAAGGAAAAACTTGTGAGGAGATAAAAGTAAAGTTGCAGGCAGTTTATAAGGACTGTACTCCTTCCATGACTACCATCAGATATTGGTTTAACGAATTCAAGCGTGGCAGAACATCCGTCTTTGATGAGGATCGTCCAGGCCGGCCTATTGAGGTAACTACGGAAGAAATGGTAAAAAAAAATTCAAAATATCGTACTGACCGACCGCCGAATTAAACTTAGAGAAATCGTTGATATTGTAAATGTTTCCATCGAGCGAGTACAATACATTATAGAAGAAAAATTGGGTATGAAAAAAGTATCTGCGAGATGGGTGCCGCGTTTGCTCACTGAGGAACAAAAACTGAACCGGGTGACTACATCTGAGTACTGTTTGGGGAGGTTTAAACGTAATCCAAAGGAGTTTCTGCGTCGTTTCGTCACGGTGGACGAAACATGGATTCATAACTTTACTCCGGAAACAAAAGAGCAGTCAAAGCAGTGGATTTTACAAGGTGAACCTGCTCCAAAGAAAGCTAAAACAGTCCCATCGGCCGGAAAGGTTATGGCGACCGTGTTTTGGGATTCGCAAGGCATTATACACATAGACTATCTGGAAAAAGGTAAAACAATAACAGGGCAATATTATGCCAACTTACTGTGCAAATTTGACTCCGCGTTAAAGAAAAAACGACCCCATTTAACAAAGAAAAAAGTTCTCTTCCACCACGACAACGCACCAGCTCATTCATGCAAACTTGTAAAAGCAAAATTAAAAGAATTACGTTACGAATTGTTGCCGCACCCGCCTTATTCGCCAGATTTAGCTCCGTGCGACTTTTTTTTATTCCCAAACCTGAAAAAATGGCTCGGCGGAAAAAGATTTGCGTGTAACGAAGACGTCATGGCCGCTACAGAGGCCTATTTTGACGAGTTTCAGAAATCATATTTTTTGAACGGCTTACTGAGACTGGAATACCGTTGGCAAAAGTGTGTAGACCTACATGGAGATTACGTAGAAAAATAAATAAATACATATCCAAAAAAAAGTTTTTTTTTCCTAAACACGGGTACTTATCAAACAGCCCTCGTATACCATATAAAAAAGTTGTCAACCACACGCCAAATCAACAAGACATTTAGTGCGGAGTTAAACCTTATGTCAATGCAAGAAGGTTGCTATCGCGCTGGGCTCCTTGACGCATATATCAGTCGTTGGCGTTGAGCCTGCGGTGCCGATATATGCATCGTTGGCGTCGAAAAGATTAAAGAGCACTGAAAAGGGGTACAGTTTTGATGAAGTTATATATTCATTGCTCTTTAGTGAACGCAGGCAGTACAGACGCGCACGCAACTACCGTCTTCATATTCGTGGATATCCGCGATTCACTGACTCAGTCATTTTGGAAGCACATTCACCCCAAAAATGTTAACTATGTACAGTCAAGGAAATGTAATCACGTTTTTTTAGGTCTTGTTACTATGACAATAAGACGTAAAAATGTACGTGAATACATTTCCCTTACTGTACATTACATATGAATCAATGCCAAATCTATTACAGACTAAAATCATACAAATAAAAATTGCTTAATATCTAGGAACAGACTAACTCAAAGATCACAAGCAAGTGAGCCGTACGCTTGTTTACCACCGAAGTGGTATTCAAATTAGACACGACGATTCCCACATCCAAGTTTCGTTTCATTTATATTCTTCACTAGCGACCCGCCCCGGCTTCGCACGGGACCGCTATAAAATAACAAATAAAATAAAATGCATTTATTTCGGACAACTATGATCCATAGATTGTTAGTACTACAGGACTTATATAACTATGTTAGGACTTAAACTTAAATGTAGGGAGGACCAGTGCCTCAGTAGGCTACCGTCCCACCTGTCGGCCGCCGCGTTCAGGAGACTGTGGCGGCCGGCGCGCACTCTGCGGAGCGTCGCGGCGCAGCGCTTGCGCAGTGTCCATCCACTTGAGCGTCCGCGAACATACCGGACGCGCTACAGTGCCGCGGCAGCCGCAACAGTACCCTGAACGCATCGTTATACTGGACGCGCATTGCGTTGAGCGATCGCTGGGTGTATTTGCACCACATGCTACAGGTATACAGCGATGTGCAGTACGCCTTAAACAATACAATACAATACAATACAAATACTCTTTATTGCACACCTCACACAAACAAAGCAGTTACAGAGAGAAACAATACAATAACATGTAGGTAGAGGTAGACAACAGGCGGTCTTATCGCTGAAGAGCGATCTCTTCCAGACAACCTTTGGGTATCGGAGAAAGAGATAAAACTAGATTATGCAGTAGGTGGTGCAGAGATTATTATTAATCAAAAATCAATAAATTATAAAAATAAACGTACATAAATACCTCTATATATAAACATACATACACAATCATACATATGTATATACAAATAAAACAAACACAAATATAATGATACATAAACAGTCAGCCAAAAAATACAATCAGGGTTAGGGGAGAGACAAATAATGTTCTTTAAGAAGGGAACAATGGGGAGGGAAACAATGTTAATTTAACCCGCACTGTACACCGGCTGAACCTGCGTGCTATCATGTTAGCCCTAATAGCCAATGCTCTGCGTTCTCGCTCAATGTCAGCATCGTCTCGTAGGTCGTCCGTTAACAAGTGTCCAAGACATTTAAACATGTGCACCCTCTTCACCTGCTGTCCGTTTAAAAGTATGGGTGGTACATATGATGGACACTTGCCGCCCGCCTTAAACACCATGTACTCACTTTTGAGTACATTGTATTTAAGGTCGTGCTCCTTAGCGTACCTCTCACAAATATCAAGGAGCATTCTCAAACCACCGAAGGGCTCAGCAGAACCATGGCATCTGCATAGCTTATGTTATTGAAACAAACTCTGTCCACATGGCATCCGACATGCGTTCTGCTGAGTTCCTCGATCAGTGCATCTACGTACAGGTTAAAC
The DNA here is from genome assembly GCA_932294315.1 of Epinotia nisella. NCBI lineage: Eukaryota > Metazoa > Arthropoda > Insecta > Lepidoptera > Tortricidae > Epinotia > Epinotia nisella. The sequence goes on along the minus strand of OW028698.1, from coordinate 6,992,790 downwards.
AACTTTGGAGAGGTAAGTCCCCCCCTGCTATGCTATGTCCCTGAATTTTAAATCTGGAATATTTTTGGAAATATTCATTTAAATGCACAATGCATTTAAGGTGCTTAATTGGATAGGGATTAATGCTGTATTGCTTAAAATCGCTTCGTAAATAAGCCATTATTTCTTGTAAACAAAGTAAAGGATAAAAAATGTTTAGGTATTGTGGGTTATCCCTAAGAGATAGACATATACTATCGTGGATTTTTGTAGACCTTTTTAAAGTGTACAATATACATTATTTCGATCTATCTCGTAAGGTTCAGCCAGCGTTTGCAACGTAAGCGCAAAAAAATGTGTTTATTTACGACATCACATTAGAAACCTCTAAAACTATCAGTGTTTCTCGACTATATTATGCATGTATTATACATATAAACCTTCCTCATGAATCAGAATCTATTAAAAAAACCGCATCAAAATCCGTTGCGTAAGTTGTACCTAACGATCTAAGCATACATAGGGGCAGACAGACAGCAGGAAGCGACTTTGTTTTATACATGTAATGATGAATAATAGTAGGAGAAGCATAGTAAACTAAAACATAACATGTACTGTCAGCAGCAGAAGTTGCTAAGCGTTCCTAGTGCTCAAAATTATCTATACACGAACTCTAATGTCAAAGGAATAAGGATAGGTTATTTTGAGCGTGTTATTTTGCTTAGCTACTTTTAATGCTGACTGTAGGTACCTACTTTAAATTTTAGTGAAATATTTATAACAAATTTCAACTAGAACAACTAAGCTTGCTTAGGTATGGTACTTTTTAATATGATTTGATAAATATCCTCTAGTGGCACCCCTGTAACTGCAACTGTCGCAACAGTACGGCTTTTGGCCCGAGTGCCTGCTCATTAGATGTCCCTTTAGATGACTTGACTGAGTAGCCTTGTACTCACATATGTTGCAGTCAAACGGTTTCTCACCAGTGTGTGTTCTCAGGTGCTCTTGTAAAGTCCTGCTCTGGGCAAACGCGGAGCTACACTGGGTACATTTGAACGGTTTTTCTCCAGTGTGTGTTCTCAGGTGTCTTTGTAAATGACAGCTCTGGGCAAACGCGGAGCTACACTGGGTACATTTGAACGGTTTTTCTCCAGTGTGTGTTCTCATGTGATTTTTTAAATCACCGCTCCGGACAAACGCGTAGCTACACTGGGTACATTTGAACGGCTTTTCTCCAGTGTGTATTTTCAGGTGTTGTTGTAAATGACTGCTCCGGGCAAACGCGGAGCTACACTGGGTACATTTGAACGGTTTTTCTCCAGTGTGTGTTCTCAGGTGTCTTTGTAAAGCACAGCTCCGGGCAAACGCGGAGCTACACTGGGTACATTTGAACGGCTTTTCTCCAGTGTGTATTTTCAGGTGTTGTTGTAAATGACTGCTCCGGGCAAACGCGGAGCTACACTGGGTACATTTGAACGGTTTTTCTCCAGTGTGTGTTCTCAGGTGTATTTGTAAATCACAGCTCCGGGCAAACGCGGAGCTACACTGGGTACATTTGAACGGTTTTTCTCCAGCGTGTATTCTCAGGTGTATTTGTAAAACACTGCTCTGGGCAAACGCAGAACTACACTGGGTATATTTAAACGGTTTATCTCCAGTGTGTATTTTCAGGTGTTGTTGTAAATGACTGCTCCGGGCAAACGCGGAGCTACACTGGGTACATTTGAACGGTTTTTCTCCAGTGTGTGTTCTCAGGTGTCTTTGTAAATCACAGCTCCGGGCAAACGCGGAGCTACACTGGGTACATTTGAACGGTTTTTCTCCAGTGTGTGTTCTCAGGTGTATTTGTAAATCACAGCTCCGGGCAAACGCGGAGCTACACTGGGTACACTTGAACGGTTTTTCTCCAGTGTGTGTTCTCAGGTGGCTTTGTAAAGCACCGCTCCGGGCAAACGCGGAGCTACACTGGGTACATTTGAATGGCCGCTCTCCAGTGTGAGTCCTTATATGCATCTGTAAATGCATTTTTTTACAAGTCGTATACTCACATTCCGAGCAAGTGAAATATGCCTCGGCATGTCGGCTCTTCGCATGCTCCACTAGAAGCAGTTTAGTCTCAAATATACGTATACATTTCTTGCACGTGAAATCCTTACTCGCGTTTAGACTCTTACACTTTTTCATCAGCTCGTGTGTTTGTATGTGTTTCTCTAACTCCGACTTTACATCAAAACCCTTGCTACACTGGTCGCATTTGAAGTTAGTCGCATCCGAGGCCGTTTCGGCAGTGAATGTCCTGACGGTCGGTTCTTCAGAAGAAACCTCTTGAACTCGCGCTTGGCGTTGGTTTGATTTCGGTGGTTCTTGAATTTTTTCGACAGGAATACGTTTTTCAGTATTTTCTATGATATTTGCATTCTTCTCTTGAACTCGCGCTTGGCGTTTCTTTGTTTTCGGTGGTTCTTGAATTTTTTCGACAGGAATACGGTTTTCAGTGTTTTCTTTGATATTTGCATTCTTCTCTTGAAGTCGCGCTTGGTGTTTCTTTGTTTTCGGTGGATCATTTTTATAAGTTAGTCGGGCTTGGCCTGAAAGTGAATAATGCAATTTGTAATAAAATATTACTAAGAATTAATTTAATTTTATTTTATTGTAACTAACACATGGGTCCGAAAGCCCGAAATAAATGAAATTGATTGATAGACTGATAATTATTGACCATTTAGCTCTAACTATTTGAGTTATTAGTGTTATTACTGCGTGTAATGTACTTTTCCTCCAGCGAGGCGAGGCGAAGATGGAATTGATTTACTTGCAAACGAAGATAAAATGTGATATAATTAACTTTAAAAACAAAGTTTTAACCGATTACAATTCAGTTATCAAATTGTTTCACCGAAAATTATTTTGAACAAAGGTTCAAAGGTTTTCGAGATATTGCTGAAAAACTGCCTTCTTTATAGAAGAACGCAAGTACCGTAAGATTCCTGTAACAATACCAACTTTAAATAGGCACGGAACCCTACGTTGTGCGTGGTCCGACACGCACTTGGCCGGTTTTTAGTATTTATTTATATTAAACTTCTCCTATACTAATATGAAAAGACGTTAAGTTGCAGTCGGCTTCTCACCCGTGTGTGCGCGCGGGTCCGCCGCCGCGCGCGCCGGCAGCCGCACCAGCCTGACCGAGCACGCGCGCCCGCCGCCGCCGGCCGCCGCTGCGAGGCGAGCCGCTGCAACTGCACGTATTATTTACTTTTCACTTCTGATGCTCGAAAAGTGTGTCATATTAGGCTTAATAAGCGGGGCTAAAGTAGTACATTTAGCCCCTAGGGAAAATATGTATACATATTTATGATTTTTAACACATTTAATTTGACCAATCAAAACACTTCACCATATTAAAACCACCAATCACAACTCTTCCAAAAAATATTTATCTTTGTTATCAACCAACCAGAATACAGCTACGTACATATTAAAATCGACCAATCAAACATCAGGTGTTTTTTAGTCCCTAATTCCAAATCATTTAAATCCACCAATCAAAACTCTTTCAAAAACATTTGTCTTTGCTATCAACCAACCAGAATACAGCTACATATTGTAGTGTTGCATATTATTTATTTTTACATGGTTCATACCATACGAGAAGAATTGAAACAGCCACTCACGTATCACGCTGGCAATGGTTTATTTAAAAATAATGTCTTGAATAATTCCGTTGCACGAAAATGACACACCGATTTAAGTTAAATAGAATTGAGATAATTGGAAAATTATCAATGCATAAGCAATTTCCCACAATATTGCATTTTGGAGCATTATTGCGCTGGATGCGGGTGGCGCAGGACCGGTCAATTTGGAACTCTCTGGGGGAGGCCTATGTCCAGCAGTGGACGTCTTTCGGCTGATATGATGATGATGATGATGATAGTTTATTTTAGTTATAATTACGAAAATGCACTTAACCTGGGAATTTACAACTTCTATTGTTGTTAAATATGAAAGGCAAAGATAACAAAGAGACGTGTACTGGAGTAGCTACAGCTACTGTTTGTTCTATTGATTATGCGTATACCTAATTATTTTATTACCTTACTTGAAGATAACAATTAAACAATAGATATCGGTAATGGCTGGTCTTATATATTTTTCGTCAGGCTATAAAATAATCATGAATTCGTCCGTTCTACTCTTGCCATTCATGAACTGCCTTATATATGTTTACCTTTACTTTCCTAAGATATTATGCAAAAAATGTTTAGTTTAAGTAAGCTGATAAATAAATAAATAAATATTTAAATCGACCAATCAAACATCAGGTGTATTTTAGTCCCTAATTCCAAATCATTAAAAAAGAAGAAGCCTCTGACAGTGAAATTTGTTACTGATTGTGGATGGATAATCTTTGTTTTACTATTTTCTCGCACTCGAAGTGAAAAGTAGAGTGTATAACTCGGGTCTAAAAGCCATACTACCCCACGAAATAATATCCATCTCGTGGTAATATGGCGTGGTCTACTATTTTACGTCAGATAGCTGAAATGCCTGCTGGTCCAAACTTGAGACGAGTTGTTAGGGACAGATAATGGTGGAAGATGTTAGATGAGGCCTAAGCCAAGAAGCACGCTTACGGCGCATAGAGACATTCTATAATAGTCAAATAGACTTAACAGTCTACAGTCTAAACCAGCTATTTTTGATTGACCGAGCCGAAATGCATGATAGATATTTATAAATTGTATGATCATTTATAGCACAACAAGCCGCTATTTGATCCTGAGATAGTGACGCTGTAAACAGCATATATGGCAGTAATGTACATACGTCATTTGTATAGTTGGGACAGTGTGTATGGGCTTTGTGTTGTTTGTTGAATGTAAAATACATACAAGATATCTGATATTTGGCTAATCAACTTATAATCTTACATATTATCTGTTTATATATTGTAAGGTAGTATCTTACTCTTCCAAAAATTTTGGCTAGCTAGTAAAAACTAGCCAAGTCAAGTCTTGAGCATCAATTTATCCTAAGTTATCTGCTTAGTGTAAATAAATAAAAATCGTTTATTTCAGACCATTAAAGATCCATATGTTGTTAGTACAAAAAACCTTAAGAACTATGTTAGGGATCTAAACTAAGACATACAAAATATAAACTAAAAGAATAAATTAAAAGTCGTAAATAATTCAAGTGTTCAAATTTAAGAAGTTATACTTTTATATAGCAAATCATATGTTCTTAAGAATATATTTTATTTTAGGATCCATCTACTGAACTTGGCACCCATTTAGATCTCAATTCTTTTCCCGGCGAAGTTGACAACCACGCATATTATTAATATCAAATTTGGCTCTCAATTTCACATTTATGTTTTTGGTGGGATATCATTACATACTTTTTTCTTTTAGCAAATCAGAATTTCTAACATAATTACCAAAAAATGGTATCATTTAAAAGACCTAACATGTAATGACAAGCAACTGACCTGGAAGTGCGGAGAGCACACAAGGCCGGTGCAGCTCCTCGGGGCCCAGCACAAGCTCGTCCTTGACCTGGTGGCCCGCGTACAGCTCGCACAAGGCTGCACTGTCCTCACACTCCACCTCCTCCTTTACACGTGCCCTGGCCTCATCGTCACACATGTCAGCCTCCTCTTTCACACACACCTCCTCGGCCTCAGTCTTCACACACAATGGCTCCAGCGACATGGTACTTTGTTGATCAACACTTAATAGCTACAGTGTCTGTTCTACACCTGCAATGCAAGCACAATATATTCAGTTAATAAAGCTGTCTGACAGCATCAGCCATACTTTCTATCTCAATATATTACAAGTGTTTGTTTTACTAAAACAAAGACGGTGTACACAAAGGTGTCTCAACTCTGCCAGCTTCAATTAATTATCTTCTTAAGTTCAAAGTAAGCAGTTAGGGTACATAAAAAAGTAAGGGTCACCATGAAGACTCGACCCATAACACCACGGGTTATAATAAGTGGATAAAACAATAAACATACTTACAAGGAGAACACTACTGTATCACACTAAACCTGAAACTATCAACAAAGCTATTCCACTGGCGTGCTACAACGTAGGTATTATTATTAAATTTATTCTGTGGGGATATTCTCTTCGGCTTCAGCATACAGTGCCTTTATCAGACACAACACAACACAAGTGAACACACAAATACACGGCCACCGCAACCGGGTATATTATATCGCCACCACAATAGTTACGGTCTTATATTTGGGCTATAATAGTTTGCTTTCTTTCAATAAATAATTATTTTCTATTTTTATGACCAGAACCAGGCAATGCCTAATTATTGTTATTGACATTTGTGCCGTTAAGCCTGCAACACACTGGCGCGGCCTGCGGTGGCGTTCCATAGTAAATTTGACAGCTAATGAGAAGTTTACTATTGACCGCCGCGGCCAGGCCGCACCAATCACGCCGCCCCTCCCTCCACCCACCGTTAGTCCGCCACTAACAAAATGCATATTCGTTCGCTTGTATGCAAGGTCTCTCACTCTCACAGACTGGCACGGCCGGCCGCGGCGTTCAATACCTAGTAAACTTGTTATTACCTGTCAAATTTACTAATGACCGCCACCGCATGCCGCGCCAGTGTGATGCAGGCTTTATGATTATTCTATGGAGTCTATAACGTCAAAGTTCATGTAAGTCATGGATATATGATAGTATCATAGGTCCACGGTGTAAGTACTCCATGCCAACGTAGTTATTATATTCTCTTTGCTTCATGCGTCGAAACCATAAGGTGCCGCCACACGTACGAAGCTGGCGGACTGCATGCAGTCAGCCGCGTGATTTCTGCCCGAGTGGGTAAGTGCCGGATGCACGGCGACTGGCCTAACCAAGGTCACTCCGTACTAGGTTTTCTGTGACCTCGCTTGTCCATCCGCCGATTTCACTCGTTTGGCGTCGCCTATAAGTTCATATCCATTTGGCTTAAGGTGCATCCAAATGTCTGAGCAAGAAGCTAGAGCGAGACCGGAAGCTTTGCCCCGTATGCAGTATGCACGTTACCACGTTAGGACGCGCATCTTGAGCCACCGCTCCGCTACCTCGCCCCGTGGATACGCGTGTAAAGGTTTAGACACACTACAAACCATGCAATTTATCACATCAACTTGCTATAGTTGGAAAGAGACTTGCCTTTTATTCTATCTAGCTATACTTAGTACCTAAGGTGTTATGAAAAATGTACCTATCGATACCGATTTAGATGAAATTTGGTACAGAGATAGTTTGAGTCCCGGGAAAGGACATAAGATAAGTTTAGTTTTTATGCCAGAAATCATCCCCTAAGGGAGTGAAGTGGGGGGTTAAAGTTTGAATGGAGCTACGATATATAACGAGTTCCACGCGGGCAGCCGCGGGTAGACGCTATAGTCCAGGCAATGAACTGACAACTTGTATGGAAAAAATGACATATTTGGAAATAATTTATAATTTATTTACCGGTATTTAATTTCGGTATCGCGCTTATTATGTCTCTTTATGTTGTACTGCACGGCCATCACAAGACGGCGCGCCAGCTCTCTTGTTTTTTCTCGCACTATCCGTCTCTCTCTTATTAGAAAACTTAGAAAGAGAGGTATAGTGCGAGAAAAATCGAGAGAGCTCGCGCGCCGTCTTGTGATAGCCGTGCTGGTGTACAACATAAAGAAGACAGTATAATACATTGTATTTAAAGCTTCGCGCGTAAGAGCACCAGATAGTTCAAGTGACCAGAATTAGTCAGTTTTAATATCTAGGCCACTGCACTGGCAACTTGAAGGACGACGTTGACGTTGAATGGGCACGCAGAGCGCTGCCGGTTCGGGCGAACATGTTGGCTCGCAGGTTCGCTCGATGTTCAGCTGGAGTTAAAAAAAACCGGTCAAGTGCGAGTCTGACTCGCGCACCGAGGGTTCCGTACGAAATATCATACATCACACCCGTCTTGCCCCACCCATTAATTTTGGAAAAATCTTAACAACGCATAGTGTAGTTAAGTCATGAGTAGGTACCTATAGCGCCATTTATCGGTGCATTTTGTTACTAACTTGCGCGACCAAGGATCTCGGTATGTACAGTAAGGGAAATGTATTCACGTACCATCGTAGAACCCTGTCGCAATTGACAATCCAATCGCAATTAAAATTCTGACATTGCCTTGCGTCTATATTCTGACAGCCTGCAAATATGTGCGTTCAAATCTAGGGTTATATATGAGCCGTGGGCAGTGCCACGGCCGGAATACGCGCGGCCAACACCTCTTGCTCGTCCCGCGCCGCCGACTGGCGAAGGCTCGAAAGTCACTCAGTGTCATTGGTGTAAAGATCTACAACACTCTTCCGAATGATGTCATTAACACCGAAAGTGACGCTATATTCGCTAATAAACTCAAAAAAATGTTAATTGACCTAGCATGTTACGATATAAATGAATTTATGTTAAGGAAGACTGATGACTAAAACAATTTGTAATTCGAATGTTAAAAATGTTAAATATAATGAAATAAGAGTTGTAGTAATTTTATTAAATTAAAATTACTAACTTAATTTAATTTAAAGAACTGACCAATGTATACTAAAATTAATATAAAATGAAACTAACCTACTTATAAACTATAATTAATATAATCCCATGTAAAATGAGTGACATGTAAAATTATTTATAATTTTATCAATAAATATCTCATTCTCATTCTCATACCGTCACTCAAACTTGAGTGGTATGTCACCTTATTGCGATAGGGTTCTACGGTGGTACGTTAATACATTTCCCTTACTGTATGTTGGTTTTTCAGCGATAATTCTTTATCAAGTGAATTAATTTCGATAATTCTTTTTTTATTTGCTAGAAGGTACTTTCAGAACACTTTCATACGAATTTGAAGGAAAAAAATTATACGCAAAAGTATTAAATTACAAACAAAATTAACATATGATTCATGAAGAATAAAAAAAAAACGCTTGATAGAGGTCTCGTTATACTTTTCCGGTAATATTCACGTTAATATTAATCATATATATTATTTTCAAATTTTTCGCTTGGTTAACTTCGGAGATAAGGGGGAATGGTATTTTTTTCAACATTTTTCGTTATAAATCAAAATTTTACCATTGTAGAAAAAAAAGAAAAATTGTTTTAGAATGTACAATTGAAGCCCTTTCATATGATACCCCACTTGGCCTATTAACTAGACTTTGAATTTTTTCCCCCCCTCTTATCCGCCCTTTTTTATACAAATTAAAAGTATATATTAAAAGTTTTCATTTTCCATACACGAGGATTAGGTTTGTTTACAACTATTCCAAATTTCAAATCGATTGCATTAGTAGTTCCTGAGATATTTGACTTTGTGACAGACAGACAGACGGACGGAGTCGCACCATAAGGGTTCCGTTTTTACCATTTTGGTCCGGAACCCTAAAAACACTTTAGAGCAGCGGTCGGCAACCTTTTAGCAGCCAAGGGCCACATGGTCACTAACGAAATTCACGCGGGCCGCGCTTGTTCATAGTTCGTGACTTTATTAGGCAAAAGAAAACAGTCAGGGAGACAGGCGCGCCGCAAGTAAGGGGTGCGCATGCGGCCCGCGGGCCGCAGGTTGTCGACCGCTGCTATAGAGCATATGAATGAATTACCGCCCGTGGTTTGTCTAAAGTTTTACGTCTTGCCTTGGCCAGGAAGTGAGATTTTCTCCTCGCGTAGCGGGCAGAAAATCCCAAATACGGCCTAGGGTGACGTAAAGCAGCTAAGTGGGTCAAGTGCTCAAAATGACCTACACACGACTCTAATGTCAAGAGGATAAGGACTGTCTAGATTATTTTGAGCGTGTTCTTTTGCGTAGCTACTTCTGCTGCTGACTGTACTCTGGTGCCCCGTGGGCGAATAGTTTGTAGCGGCCGCTTCAGGGCGTCCACCATGTTCCCTCACCTAGCTTTGGGGCTGCGTTACGAAACAAGTGGAATCAAGATGTTTCAAAAAATCCAACTGCTTTTTTGCAAATATTATAGTCTATGTCACTCCCATGATTAAGAGGAATCCAACGACACCTCATATGTCGAAATCTGTCAAATGGTTTAAGCTGCAAGGCGTGCCAAAGAATAAGACATACCTACCTACACATATACACTCGAAAAACATAACCCTCCTTTCTTTGGCAGTCGGGTAAAAAGATGGCCGCTCAAACGGCCTCCTGCAAACTGTAGCCGTTAGGGGTGAGTGCTCAATAACGCGACACTAAATTAAAAACAATCATCAAACAGTCATCTTTAGCTCATATATTTACTAACATAGGATAACATAGGATTAAGGAAACTACTAACAGACTGTGGATCATATTGTCTAAATAAAGAAATTAAATTATATTATTATAACAGCTCCAGAAATAGGCCGAGTATCCACCACAGCTGTGCGAGGGAAATGTCCACTAGTAACATAGCTAGCCTCGCCCACGCATCTCTTCTATTGGTGGACTTTTCCCTCGCACAGCTTTGGTGGATATTCACCCTGTTGGGTCCAGATGTTTTTGAGCGCCTTGTTTTGCCATATAGACTTAACCATTTCAACGCTCTGACAAAGAGAAAAGTTGTCAACCACACGCCAAATCAACAAGACATTTAGTGCGGAGTTAAACCTTATGTCAATGCAAGAAGGTTGCTATCGCGCTGGGCTCCTTGACGCATATATCAGTCGTTGGCGTTGAACCTGCGGTGCCGATATATGCATCGTTGGCGTCGAAAAGATTAAAGAGCATTGAAAAGGGGTGCAGTTTTGGTGAAGTTATATATTCATTGCTCTTTAGTGAACGCAGGCAGTACAGACGCGCACGCAACTACCGTCTTCATATTCGTGGATATCCGCGATTCACTGACTCAGTCATTTTGGAAGCACATTCACCCCAAAAATGTTAACTATGTACAGTCAAGGAAATGTAATCACGTTTTTTTAGCTCTTGTTACTATGACAATAAGACATAAAAAGGTACGTGAATACATTTCCCTTACTGTAGGTACATTACATATGAATCAATGCCAAATCTATTACAGACTAAAATCATACAAATAAAAAATGCTTAATATCTAGGAACAGACTAACTCAAAGATCACAAGTGGGCCGTACGCTTGTTTACCACCGAAGTGGTATTCAAATTAGACAGGCGAGGGATAAACACGACGATTCCCACATCCAACTTTCGTTTCAATTATATTCTTCACTAGCGACCCGCCCCGGCTTCGCACGGGACCGCTATGTCCCTGAATTTTAAATCTGGAATATTTTTGGTAATATTCATTTAAATGCACAATGCATTTAAGGTGTCTAATTGGATAAGGATTAATGCTGTATTGCTTAAAATCGCTTCGTAAATAAGCCATTATTTATCGTAAAAAGTAAAGGATATTTTTTTTTTAGGTATTGTGGGTTATCCCTAAGAGATAGACATATACTATCGTGGATTTTTGTAGACCTTTTTAAAGAGAACAATATACATTATTTCGATCTATCTCGTAAGGTTCAGCCAGCGTTTGCAATGTAAGCGCAAAAAAAATGTGTTTATTTACGACATCACATTAGAAACCTCTAAAATTATCATTGTTTCTCTACTATATTATGCATGTATTATACATATAAACCTTCCTCATGAATCAGAATCTATTAAAAAAACCGCATCAAAATCCGTTGCGTAGTTTTAACGATCTAAGCATACAGAGGGACAGACAGACAGCAGGAAGCGACTTTGTTTTATACTATATAGTGATGAATAATAGTAGGAGAAGCATAGTAAACTAAAAAATAACATGTACAGTCAGCAGCAGAAGTTGCTAAGCGTTCCTAGTGCTCCAAATTATCTACACACGAACTCTAATGTCAAAGGAATAAGGATCTGTATAGGTCATTTTGAGCGTGTTATTTTGCTTAGCTACTTCTGATGCTGACTGTAGGTACTTACTTTAAATTTTAGTGAAATATTTATAACAAATTTCAACTAGAACAACTAAGCTTGCTTAGGTATGGTACTTTTTAATATGATTTGATAAATATCCTCTAGTGGCACCCCTGTAACTGCAACTGTCGCAACCGTACGGCTTTTGGCCCGAGTGCCTGATCATTAGATGTCTCTTAAGATCAATTGACTGAGTAGCCTTGTACTCACATATGTTGCAGTCAAAAGGTTTCTCACCGGTGTGTGTTCTCAGGTGCTTTTGTAAATTACCGCTATGGCCAAACGCGGAGCTACACTGGGTACATTTGAACGGTTTTTCTCCAGTGTGTGTTCTCAGGTGTCTTTGTAAATCACAGCTCCGGGCAAACGCGGAGCTACACTGGGTACATTTGAACGGTTTTTCTCCAGTGTGTGTTCTCAGGTGTACTTGTAAAGCACCGCTCTGGGCAAACGCGGAGCTACACTGGGTACATTTGAACGGTTTTTCTCCAGTGTGTGTTCTCAGGTGTATTTGTAAAGTACCACTATGGGCAAACGCGGAGCTACACTGGGTACATTTGAACGGTTTTTCTCCAGTGTGTGTTCTCAGGTGTCTTTGTAATTTACAGCTCCGGGCAAACGCGGAGCTACACTGGGTACATTTGAACGGTTTTTCTCCAGTGTGTGTTCTCAGGTGTCTTTGTACATCACAGCTCCGGGCAAACGCGGAGCTACACTGGGTACATTTGAACGGTTTTTCTCCAGTGTGTGTTCTCAGGTGTATTTGTAAATCACAGCTCCGGGCAAACGCGGAGCTACACTGGGTACATTTGAACGGTTTTTCTCCAGTGTGTGTTCTCAGGTGTATTTGTAAAGTACCACTATGGGCAAACGCGGAGCTACACTGGGTACATTTGAACGGTTTTTCTCCAGTGTGTGTTCTCAGGTGTATTTGTAAATCACAGCTCCGGGCAAACGCGGAGCTACACTGGGTACATTTGAACGGTTTTTCTCCAGTGTGTGTTCTCAGGTGTATTTGTAAATCACAGCTCCGGGCAAACGCGGAGCTACACTGGGTACATTTGAACGGTTTTTCTCCAGTGTGTGTTCTCAGGTGTCTTTGTAAATCACAGCTCCGGGCAAACGCGGAGCTACACTGGGTACATTTGAACGGTTTTTCTCCAGTGTTTGTTCTCAGGTGGCTTTGTAAAGCACTGCTCTGGGCAAACACGGAGCTACACTGGGTACATTTCAACGGTTTTTCTCCAGTGTGAGTCCTTATATGCATCTGTAAATTCATTTTTTTACAAGTCGTATACTCACATTCCGAGCAAGTGAAATATGCCTCGGCATGTCGGCTCTTCGCATGCTCCACTAGAAGCAGTTTAGTCTCAAATATACAACTGCATTTCTTGCACGTAAAATCCTTACTCACGTTTAGACTCTTACACTTTTTCATCAGCTCGTGTGTTTGTATGTGTTTCTCTAACTCCGACTTTACATCAAAACCCTTGCTACACAGGTCGCATTTGAAGTTAGTCACATCCGAGGCCGTTTCGGCAGTGAATGTCCTGACGGCCGGTTCTTCAGAAGAAACCTCTTGAACTCGCGCTTGGCGTTTGTTTGATTTCGGTGGTTCTTGAATTTTTTCGACAGGGATACGTTTTTCAGTATTTTCTTTGATATTTGCATTCTTCTCTTGAACTCGCGCTTGGCGTTTCTTTGTTTTCGGTGGTTCTTGAATTTTTTCGACAGGAATACGGTTTTCAGTGTTTTCTTTGATATTTGCATTCTTCTCTTGAAGTCGCGCTTGGTGTTTCTTTGTTTTCGGTGGATCATTTTTATAAGTTAGTCGGGCTTGGGCTGAAATGTGAATAATGCAATTTGTAATAAAATATTACTAACACTCAATTTAATTTAATTTTATTGTAACTAACACATGGGTCCGAAAGCCCGAAATAAATGAAATTGATTGATAGACTGATAATTATTGACCATTTAACTCTAACTATTTGAGTTATTAGTGTTATTACTGCGTGTAATGTACTTTTCCTCCAGCGAGGCGAGGCGAAGATGGAATTGATTTACTTGCAAACGAAGATAAAATGTGATATAATTAACTTTAAAAACAAAGTTTTAACCGATTTCAATTCAGTTATTAAATTGTTTCACCGAAAATTATTTTGAACAAGACCGGTTCAAAGGTTTTCGAGATATTGCTGAAAAACTGCCTTATTTATAGAAGAACGTAAGTACCGTAAGATTCCTGTAACGATACGAACTTTAAATAGGCACGGAAGCCTTCGTTGTGCGTGGTCCGACACGCACTTGGCCGGTTTTTAATGTTTAGTTTTAGTTACTTCAATTTAATTTTAGCTAGTTTTCGTTCTAATTGAATATTTATATTATATCATGTCTCTTACGGTACTTTTTTTTAGGATTATTATTAGAGCGTTTTTCAAAAAAACTGTAAGTACATGAACTTTTTTTTCAGATTTTGATTTTTTTGGGTTTTTCTTACGCAGAATCGTTAATACTATCGATCCTCATACAAGAAAAAAAGTGTCCCAGATTTTACTATGTTTTATCTTCCAGTGCGTCACGACCGTATAAAATAAAAAGGCTGCATATAAAAATGTGACGATCCGGAATGGAATATTTGGACACTTTTTTTCTTTTATGAGGATCGATAGTATCAACGATTCTGAGTAAGAAAAGCCCAAAAAAATCGAAATCTGAAAAAAAAGGACACGTAGGTACACTTTTTTTGAAAAACGCTCATTATGTAATTGGGCCAATCAACTATTTTATGTTGCTCGTTGCCATGGGTCAATTATTGTATCCCATATCACTCGCAAAATTTGATATCCCGATTTTGTTAATTTGACATTATACTCACTAAAATTTGATACCGTGGATTGACGACGGACCCGGGCAAATTTTGCTCCACTTGTGTCTGTCGCTTTCCCACCACCGCAAGCGCCCTGTTCCCCGCCCCGACCAATTACGGTGCACGATTGGGGACCTCATGTCAAATAGAGGGGGTGCGGCATGAAGGCCGGAGATCTCCGGGACCGGGAGACAACAAGTTAAAAAACTGCGATTTTATGGGGTTTAAATTTAAATCCACTAAAAATGTGTTTTTGCTATATTGGTACAGAATAACAACAAGAAAAAGTGGATTGACGATTGACCCAATTAAGAAGAACTAGCTAGTGTGTTCAAAAGATAATCTTTTCTTGAACTAATTTGACTTTCAATAAGTATTCCTATACTAGGTATTAAATGAGCAATATTTGTATATATATATTTCCAATCACGTTCTCGGAAACGGCTCTAACGCTTTCGATGAGATTTGAAATATGTGGGTTCATTATTAAAAAAAAAAAAAAAAAAATATTTCCGTAACTTAATTTAGGATACAGTATCTGTGCTGGTGCCTCTTTTTAAGTATAATATACTTGTGCTAAGAGAACACCGCTCTTCCACATGTTGTGACTTACAATTTGTTAGCTTAGGTGTGGCTATAACTTAAATATAAATTAAAAAGTAAACATTTCGTATTATGTGTGTGTGTGTATGTATGTGAGTGTGCGTGCGCGCTCGCGCGCGCGCGGGTGTGTGTGTGCGTATGTGTGTGTGTGTGTGGGTGTGTGTGTGTGCAGGTGTGTGTTACATTCAACATACTGGTTTTTGAATTAAATTTTCAATATCAGAATAGCTTTTAGTTTTTAACCATTTTAATAACTTAGCTTTACACTCGTGTGTGGTGGAGGAATACATATCTATGTGCTTATTTATAAGATTATACAGGTTGGCTGATTGGGCTGCTTGTTGTCTCCTTGCAAATGCAGATTTCACTGTGGGAGTGTGGATAACTTTGGGTTTTTTTCTACGTGTACTTGTTTTTTCCGGTGTATATGTGGTTGTCTTATGTGTTTTTATAATTAGGTTAAATATATACAATTTCCTTACAGATAATAAGTCACAAAGTGTATAAAGTTTGTTGGTGGAAAATCTGTACGGTTTTAAATACATCACCTTTAGAAGTGCCCTTTGAGCTCTCTCGAGCTCAAGGAATTTGGTCTTTGTTGCACCACCCCATATAGGGATACAATATGTGAGGACTGACTGAGCTAGTGATATGTAAACTTGATTTAGTACAGTCCTCGTAACTACGTGCCTAAGATTTTTAAAGACCCAGATAAGTTTGCGAATTCTGCTCATGATACTCTCAGCGTGCAAGTGCCAGGTGAGTCGCTGATCGACCATAACCCCCAGGTATCTAGTGGCTTCTACCTTCTCGATGGCTGGGCAGGAACAGATGGTTTGCGTGTTGTGGCAAGTATGGATTCTGATTGAGAAGTTTATATCTGGTTGCGTACGACTATAGTTTGTGTAGCAAACGTAGTTTAGTTGTGTTGAGGGTAAGGAGATTTGTTTGTAGCCATCCGGCAATTTTAGTGAGGCCACGTTCTGCAGATAAGCGCACTTCTTCCCATGTATCCCCTGAGAATACCACAGCAGTGTCATCAGCATATGTAAAAACGGTTCCCGCTTCAATATGCATGTTACATAGCTGATTAATGTAAATAAGGAAAAGAGTAGGTCCTAGAACACTGCCCTGTGGTACTCCGTAAGATATAGCGCGCTCATCACTGATATGATTTCCTAATTTGACCTTTTGGGTCCTATTTCGAAGGTAGCTACTAAAGAGACTCAGAGAGACACCTCTTATACCAATATTCTCCAGGGTGTTGACAAGGATGGGGACAGAAACGGTATCAAATGCTTTTTTGAGGTCCAGAAATACTGATACACATTTTTTTCTACCATCCACTTTGCTAGTTATTAGTGAGGAAATAGCAGTAACAGCGTCTTCTGTTGAGATACCCTTTCTAAAGCCGTACGGTGACTTCGATAACAGATATATATTTCCAATCACGTTCTCGGAAACGGCTCTAACGCTTTCGATGAGATTTGAAATATGTGGGTTCATGGGGGCGAGAAATCGATCTAGCTGGGTCTCATGTCTGGAAAAAACCGACCAAGTGCAAGTCGAACTCGCGCCAGAAGGGTTCCGTACGTTCATCTATAAAAACGGAAAAAAAATCATGTCTGTTGCATGTGAGCCCCAGTCCGACTCGCACTTGGCCGGGTTTTTAGTATTTATTTATATTAAACTTCTCCTATACTAATATGAAAAGACGTTAAGTTGCAGTCGGCTTCTCACCCGTGTGTGTGCGCGGGTCCGCCGCCGCGCGCGCCGGCAGCCGCACCAGCCTGACCGAGCACGCGCGCCCGCCGCCGCCGGCCGCCGCTGCGAGGCGAGCCGCTGCAACTGCACATATTATTTACTTTTCACATCTCATACTCGAAAAGTGTGTCATATTAGGCTTAATAAGCGGGGCTAAAGTAGTACATTTAGCCCCTAGGGAAAATATGTATACATATTTATGATTTACACACATTTAATTTGACCAATCAAAACACTTCACCATATTAAATCCACCAATCACAACTCTTTCAAAAAACATTTATCTTTGCTATCAACCAACCAGAATACCTACAGCTACATATTAAAATTGACCAATCAAACATCAGGTGTTTTTTAGTCCTTAATTCCAAATCATTTAAATTCACCAATCACAACTCTTTCAAAAAACATTTCTCTTTGCTATCAACCAACCAGAATACAGCTATATATTCAAATCGACCAATCAAACATCAGGTGTTTTTAGTCCCTAATTCCAAATCATTAAAAAAGAAAATGCCTCACGCTTAATTGAACAATCTTTTCGCAGTGAAATTTGTTACTGATTGTGGATGGATAATCTTTGTTTTACTATTTTCTCGCAGTCGAAGTGAAAAGTAGAGTGTATAACTCGGGTCTAAAAGCCATATTACCCCTCGAATTATTTTCGACAGAATAACAACAAGAAAAAGTGGATTGACGATTGACCCAATTAAGAAGAACTAACTAGTGTGTTCAAAAGATAATCTTTTCTTGAACTAATTTGACTTTCAATAAGTATTCCTATACTAGGTATTAAATGAGCAATATTTGTATATACATATTTCCAATCACGTTCTCGGAAACGGCTCTAACGCTTTCTATGAGATTTGAAATATGTGGGTTCATGGGGGCGAGAAATCGATCTAGCTGGGTCTCATGTCTGGAAAAAACCGACCAAGTGCGAGTCGAACTCGCGCAAGAAGGGTTCCGTACGTTCATCTATAAAAACGGAAAAAAAATCATGTCTGTTGCATGTGAGCCCCAGTCCGACTCGCACTTGGCCGGGTTTTTAGTATTTATTTATATTAAACTTCTCCTATACTAATATGAAAAGACGTTAAGTTGCAGTCGGTTTCTGACCCGTGTGTGCGCGCGGGTCCGCCGCCGCGCGCGCCGGCAGCCGCACCAGCCTGACCGAGCACGCGCGCCCGCCGCCGCCGGCCGCCGCTGCGAGGCGAGCCGCTGCAACTGCACGTATTATTTACTTTTCACATCTCATGCTCGAAAAGTGTGTCATATTAGGCTTAATAAGCGGGCTAAAGTAGTACATTTAGCCCCTAGGGAAAATATGTATACATATTTATGATTTTTAACACATTTAATGTGACCAATCAAAACACTTCACCATATTAAAACCACCAATCACAACTCTTTCAAAAAACATTTATCTTTGTTATCAACCAACCAGAATACAGCTACGTACTGCAGCGTGAACTCGCAGACGTCGCTTAACGACTCCTTTTTACTATTTTTCATTTTTATTTTAACGAATTTGTTGGGATTACAGGCAGTTGGTTTATTACCACGACATCTAACGCATTTTACATGAACTTTTTCGTTCAGGATTCGTGGTCGCTTGTGTTTTGTGTTGCTTGTCAGGTGATGCGGCTAGAACTCTTTGGTTTCCCCTGTAGGTGGCGTCGTACATTTATTCACGTGTTGATGTTATATAACCTTCTTCTGGTTGTTTCGTATGGGCAGTTGTGTACAGGTTGGTTTTTATAAAGACTATTTGAAATTTAAAATATGAATTATTCTAGATTCGGATTTCGGATTGTCAGTTTTGAAAGGGAAAAAATCATTGATTCTTGTGAAGCGGTACTGAAAACAGCTCTCAGTCTGCTGTTCCATTGTAAACCTTTTTTTTTTTTTGTGGAAGCTATCACAGTTCAGTTTGTTAATTTAAAAGTTCCGAGGTCGCACAGTGCTAGTCTGTCGCATCGGCGGATTTCGTGAAAGTTGGCAAGAAGGCAGTTCACTTCCCAGTTCCTACCAAGAAATTCTTTTTGGACACTGTTTTGCACCATGTTTGGTTGTTCTACTCTGAGGCCAGTCGTGGAAAGCGATCTGGGTAAGCCTTGTTTAATTGTTTTTGTCTCATGATGGTTCACAGTCGTAAGTAGTTGTGGTGACGTAGTTCTTATGACATCATTTTGTTCCTAGCTTTCGGGTTCGGAGTGCGAGGTCAATAGTTCGACGCAAGTGTGTACATCGACATCCTCCACTGCTGGACGTGCATGTATGTATCCGCAAACCACGTCAGTATCTGCTCCTAATTGAGCGGGCGCTGGTACTACGGAAGGAGTCATCGGAACGGACCTCGAAGACGCGCGCGCTGAGCGGAGCGATTGGTGACCTAATCATCTTGTTAAAAAGGGAAAAACTAGATTTTTAACTTATTTTTGTTTGTACATGTTGCTGAACATTGCTGAGGTTGTCTTTTCCCTTCAGTAAATTCAACCTTTGATGGGGACCGTGTCGCCCTTACACATTATTTCCCAAAATTCTTAAAGGCAGTTATTACGCCAACGTTTAAATCTTTTGACCTCTTGTTTTGGTGTTCATCCATTTCCCTTCTATCATCATACATAACCTCATATCCCATTTTCATCTGCCATCCTGATCTTTTATCACCCCTCCTATCAAAGGTGTTCTTTTCAACGTAAATTGAAGAACGAAAGGTCCGGCAAACTGATTGCGACACCGCTGTTGTACTCCTTAAAAATCTAGTTCGGGTATTCCGGTGCTGTCGGTGAGTTCACCTCGCCGCGTAGCGTTTACGGCTTGTAAAATTCTTCCGGTTGTTTAACGGTTAAATTTTATAATTGTGTGTGAATTAACAGTGAATTTTCCTAGTGCGTTTGGTCATATATTAAATAAATTCTACGTGTTGTTGTGTGTGAAATTTTTATTTTATTTTCACTACAGTACATATTCAAATCGACCAATCAAACATCAGGTGTTTTTTAGTCCCTAATTCCAAATCATTTAAATCCACCAATCAAAACTCTTTCAAAAAACATTTGTCTTTGCTATCAACCAACCAGAATACAGCTACATATTGTAGTGTTGCATATTATTTATTTTTACATGGTATGAAGCTATACATACGAGAAGAATTGAAACAGCCACTCAAGTATCACGTGGGCAGTGGTTTATTTAAAAATGATGTCTTGAATAATTCCGTTGCACGAAAATGACACACCGATTTAAGTTAAATAGAATTGAGATACTTGGAATATTGCATTTTGGAGTCTACACTCTAGGCCCTCTAGGGTACCGACCTAATTATTATTAATTATTTACCTAATTATAATTAATTATTGATATAGTTTATTTTAGTTATAATTACGAAAATGCACTTAACCTGGGAATTTACAACTTCTATTGTTGTTAAATATGAAAGGCAAAGATAACAAAGAGACTGTACTGGAGTAGCTACAGCTACTGTTTGTTCTATTGATTATGCGTATACCTAATTATTTTATTACCTTACTTGAAGATAACAATTAAACAATAGATATCGGTAATGGCTGGTCTTATATACTTTTCGGCAAGCTATAAAATAATCATGAATTCGTCCGTTCTACTCTTGCCATTCATGAACTGCCTTATAACACATTGTTGGTCTACGCACTATTTAGCAAAATCTATTCTCATCACAAACATATATACACACACATACACACACACACACACACACACACACACACACACACAAACACACACTACATACTGCTATACTCACTCTTTACTACAGTCTCTCTCTAGAAACTTATGCAATAATTATAAAAAAAAACCTAAATGCCTTAAAATAAGTAATATTATAGTAATGATATTTGTAGATAAATACTTATATATATGTATACACTGTAAACAATTATAACTGCTATCATGTACAACGATCTATAACTACACGGCTGATCATGGGGAGAAGGAGGGTACCTTGCCGTAATACAGTTTTAACTAGTAGGGAAGGTGGCTTACTTTAACTTAATGTAATACCTACACTTGTATCGTAAAACAACATATGATTAGTTTCTTAATATGTTTACCTTTCCTTACCTAAGATATCATGCAAAAAATGTTTAGTTTAAGTAAGCTGATAAATAAATAAATAAATATTAAAATCGACCAATCAAACATCAGGTGCGACCGTTTCACTGCCGCCAAGACACACAATGTGTCAATTGTATTATATGTCTACTCCTTTGTCTCTGTGTGTCTTTTGTGTAGTGAATAAATGACTTCTTTTCTTTTCTTTTTTTTCTTTAGGTGTATTTTAGTCCCTAATTCCAAATCATTAAGAAAGAAAAAGCCTCTGACAGTGAAATTTGTTACTGATTGTGGATGGATAATCTTTGTTTTACTATTTTCTCGCAGTTGAAGTGAAAAGTAGAGTGTATAACTCGGGTCTAAAAGCCATACTACCCCACGAAATAATATCCATCTCGTGGTAATATGGCTGATTTTAGCCCCTTGTCATACAATCTACTATTTTACGTCAGATAGCTGAAATGCCTGCTGGTCCAAACTTGAGACGAGTTGCTAGGGACAGATAATGGTGGAAGATGTTAGATGAGGCCTAAGCCAAGAAGCACACTTACGGCGCATAGAGACATTCTATAATAGTCAAATAGACTTAACAGTCTACAGTCTAAACCAGCTATTTTTGATTGACCGAGCCGAAATGCATGATAGATATTTATAAATTGTATGATCATTTATAGCACAACAAGCCGCTATTTGATCCTGAGATAGTGACGCTGTAAACAGCATATATGGCAGTAATGTACATACGTCATTTGTATAGTTGGGACAGTGTGTATGGGCTTTGTGTTGTTTGTTGAATGTAAAATACATACAAGATATCTGATATTTGGCTAATCAACTTATAATCTTACATATTATCTGTTTATATATTGTAAGGTAGTATCTTACTCTTCCAAAAATTTTGGCTAGCTAGTAAAAACTAGCCAAGTCAAGTCTTGAGCATCAATTTATCCTAAGTTATCTGCTTAGTGTAAATAAATAAAAATCGTTTATTTCAGACCATTAAAGATCCATATGTTGTTAGTACAAAAAACCTTAAGAACTATGTTAGGGATCTAAACTAAGACATACAAAATATAAACTAAAAGAATAAATTAAAAGTCGTAAATAATTCAAGTGTTCAAATTTAAGAAGTTATACTTTTATATAGCAAATCATATGTTCTTAAGAATATATTTTATTTTAGGATCCATCTACTGAACTTGGCACCCATTTAGATCTCAATTCTTTTCCCGGCGAAGTTGACAACCACGCATATTATTAATATTGAATTTGGCTCTCAATTTCACATTTATGTTTTTGGTGGGATATCATTACATACTTTTTTCTTTTAGCAAATCAGTATTTCAAACATAATTACCAAAAAATGGTATCATTTAAAAGACCTAACTTGAAATGACAAGCAACTGACCTGGAAGTGCGGAGAGCACACAAGGCCGGTGCAGCTCCTCGGGGCCCAGCACAAGCTCGTCCTTGACCTGGTGGCCCGCGTACAGCTCGCACAAGGCTGCACTGTCCTCACACTCCACCTCCTCCTTTACACGTGCCCTGGCCTCATCGTCACACATGTCAGCCTCCTCTTTCACACACACCTCCTCGGCCTCAGTCTTCACACACAATGGCTCCAGCGACATGGTACTTTGTTGATCAACACTTAATAGCTACAGTGTCTGTTCTACACCTGCAATGCAAGCACAATATATTCAGTAAATAAAGCTGTCTGACAGCATCAGCCATACTTTCTATCTCAATATATTACAAGTGTTTGTTTTACTAAAACAAAGACGGTGTACACAAAGGTGTCTCAACTCTGCCAGCTTCAATTAATTATCGTCTTAAGTTCAAAGTAAGCAGTTAGGGTACATAAAAAAGTAAGGGTCACCATGAAGACTCGACCCATAACACCACGGGTTATAATAAGTGGATAAAACAATAAACATACTTACAAGGAGAACACTACTGTATCACACTAAACCTGAAACTATCAACAAAGCTATTCCACTGGCGTGCTACAACGTAGGTATTATTATTAAATTTATTCTGTGGGGATATTCTCTTCGGCTTCAGCATACAGTGCCTTTATCAGACACAACACAACACAAGTGAACATACAAATACACGGCCACCGCAACCGGGTATATTATATCGCCACCACAATAGTTACGGTCTTATATTTGGGCTATAATAGTTTGCTTTCTTTCAATAAATAATTATTTTCTATTTTTATGACCAGAACCAGGCAATGCCTAATTATTGTTATTGACATTTGTGCCGTTAAGCCTGCAACACTTTGACAGCTAATGAGAAGTTTACTATTGACCGCCGCGGCCAGGCCGCGCCAATCACGCCGCCTCTCCCTCCACCCACCGTTAGTCCGCCACTAACAAAATGCATATTCGTTCGCTTGTATGCAAGGTCTCTCACAGACTGGAGCGGCCGGCCGCGGCGTTCAATAGTAAACTTGTTATTACCTGTCAAATTTACCGACCACCCGCACCGCATGCCGCACCAGTGTGATGCAGGCTTTATGATTATTCAATGGAATCTATAACGTCAAAGTTCAGTGTAAGCATGTGCCGCCACACGTACGAATCTGGCGGACTGCAGTCCGCCGCGTGATTTCTGCCCGAGTGGGTAAGTGCCGGAGGCACGGCGACTGGCCTAACCAAGGTCACTCCGAACTAGGTTTTCTGTGACCTCGCTTGTCCATCCGCCGATTTCACTCGTTTGGCGTCGCCTATAAGTTCATATCCATTTGGCTTAAGGTGCATCCAAATGTCTGAGCAAGAAGCTAGAGCGAGAACGGAAGCTTTGCCCCGTATGCAGAGGGCCTACCGCGAAACGATTTTCGTTTTCGTTCGTGTATCTCCGTCTCTGTCGCACTTGCTAGTTCGAGCGACAAAGAGGGAGATACACGAACGAAAACGAATATCGTTTCGCGGTAGGCTCTCAGTATGCACGTTACCACGTTAGGACGCGCATCTTGAGCCACCGCTCCGCTACCTCGCCCCGTGGATACGCGTGTAAAGGTTTAGACACACTACAAACCATGCAATTTATCACATCAACTTGCTATAGTTGGAAAGAGACTTGCCTTTTATTCCATCTAGCTATACTTAGTACCTAAGGTGTTATGAAAAATGTATCGATACTAATGCGAAAGTGTGTCTGTTACCTCTTCACGCATAAACAGCTGAACCGATTTAGATGAAATTTGGTACAGAGATAGTTTGAGTCCCGGGAAAGGACATAAGATAGTTTAGTTTTTATGCCTGAAATCATCCCCTAAGGGAGTGAAATGGGGGGTTAAAGTTTGTATGGAGCTACGATATAAACGAGTTCCACGCGGACAGAGTCGCGGGTAGACGCTAGTAGGTGTATAAATGGCCTACAAGAAACCATATTGCTTAGCGAGTTACAACCACCGGTATTATTTTCATACAAAAATACCGGTATTCAATTTCGGTATCTCGCTTATTATATCTCTTTATGTTGTATTGCACGGCTATCACAAGATGGCGCGCGAGCTCTCTCGATTTTTCTCGCACTATACCTCTCTTTCTATGTTTTCTAATAAGAGAGAGACAGATAGTGCGAGAAAAATCGAGAGAGCTCGCGCGCCGTCTTGTGATAGCCGTGCTGAGGGCCTACCGCGAAACGATATTCGTTTTCGTTCGTGTATCTCCCTCTTTGTCGCTCGAACTAGCAAGTGCAACAGAGACGGAGATACACGAACGAAAACGAATATCGTTTCGCGGTAGGCCCTCTGGTGTACAACATAAAGAAGACAGTATACATTTGACATTTGACAAGATACATTGTATTTAAAACTTCGCGCGTAAGAGCACCAGATAGTTCAAGTGACCAGAGTTGGTCAGTTTAAATATCTAGGCCACTGCACTGGCAACTTGAAGGACGACGTTGACGTTGAATGGGCACGCAAAGCGCTGGCGGTTCGGGCGAACATGTTGGCTCGCAGGTTCGCTCGATGTGCAGCTGCAGTTAAAAAAACACTTTAGAGCAGCGGTCGGCAACCTTTTTGCAGCCAAGGGCCACATGGTCACTAACGAAATTCACGCGGGCCGCGCTGGTTCATAGTTCGTGACTTTATTAGGCAAAAGAAAACAGCCAGGGAGACTGGCGCGCCGCAAGTAAGGGGCGCGCATGCGGCCCGCGGGCCGCAGGTTGTCGACCGCTGCTATAGAGCATATGAATGAATTAACGCCCGTGGTTTGTCTAAAGTTTTACGTCTTGCCTTGGCCAGGAAGTGAGATTTTCTCCTCGCGTAGCGGGCAGAAAATCCCAAATACGGCCTAGGGTGACGTAAAGCAGCTAAGCGGGTCAAGTGCTCAAAATGACCTACACACGACTCTGTCAAGAGGATAAGGACTGTCTAGATTATTTTGAGCGTGTTCTTTTGCGTAGCTACTTCTGCTGCTGACTGTACTCTGGTGCCCCGTGTTCCCTCACCTAGCTTTGGGGCTGCGTTACGAAACAAGTGGAATCAAGATGTTTCAAAAAATCCAACTGCTTTTTTGCAAATATTATAGTCTATGTCACTCCCATGATTAAGAGGAATCCAACGACACCTCATATGTCGAAATCTGTCAAATGGTTTAAGCTGCAAGGCGTGCCAAAGAATAAGACATACCTACACACATACACTCGAAAAACATAACTCTCCTTTCTTTGGCAGTCGGGTAAAAAGATGGCCGCTCAAACGGCCTCCTGCAAACTGTAGCCGTTAGGGGTGAGTGCTCAATAACGCGACACTAAATTAAAAACAATCATCAAACAGTCATCTTTAGCTCATATATTTACTAACATAGGATAACATAGGATTAAGGAAACTACTTACTAACAGACTGTGGATCATATTGTCTAAATAAAGAAATTAAATTATATTATTATAACAGCTCCAGAAATAGGCCGAGTATCCACCACAACTGTGCGAGGGAAATGTCCACTAGTAACATAGCTAGCCTCGCCCACGCATCTCTTCTATTGGTGGATTTCCCCTCGCACAGCTTTGGTGGATATTCACCCTTAGATTGGGTTCAGATGTTTATGAGCTCCTTATTTTGCCATATAGACTTAAGAAAAAAGTTGTCAACCACACGCCAAATCAACAAGACATTTAGTGCGGAGTTAAAACTTATGTCAATGCAAGAAGGTTGCTATCGCGCTGGGCTCCTTGACGCATATATCAGTCGTTGGCGTTGAACCTGCGGTGCCGATATATGCATCGTTGGCGTCGAAAAGATTAAAGAGCACTGAAAAGGGGTACAGTTTTGATGAAGTTATATATTCATTGCTCTTTAGTGAACGCAGGCAGTACAGACGCGCACGCAACTACCGTCTTCATATTCGTGGATATCCGCGATTCACTGACTCAGTGATTTTGGAAGCACATTCACCCCAAAAATGTTAACTATGTACAGTCAAGGAAATGTAATCACGTTTTTTTAGCTCTTGTTACTATGACAATAAGACATAAAAAGGTAAGTGAATACATTTCCCTTACTGTACATTACATATATCAATGCTAAATCTATTACAGACTAAAATCATACAAATAAAAATTGCTTAATATCTAGGAACAGACTAACTCAA
The DNA here is from genome assembly GCA_932294315.1 of Epinotia nisella. Taxonomy (NCBI): domain Eukaryota; kingdom Metazoa; phylum Arthropoda; class Insecta; order Lepidoptera; family Tortricidae; genus Epinotia; species Epinotia nisella. The sequence goes on along the minus strand of OW028698.1, from coordinate 6,965,894 downwards.
AGATCACAAGTGAGCCGTACGCTTGTTTACCACCGAAGTGGTATTCAAATTAGACAGGCAAGAGATAAACACGACAATTCCCACATCCAACTTTCGTATCAATTATATTCTTCACTAGCGACCCGCCCCGGCTTCGCACGGGACCGCTATGTTCCTGAATTTTAAATCTGGAATATTTTTGGAAATATTCATTTAAATGCACAATGCATTTAAGGTGCTTAATTGGATAAGGATTAATGCTGTATTGCTTAAAATCGCTTCGTAAATAAGCCATTATTTCTTGTAAACAAAGTAAAGGATAAAAAATGTTTAGGTATTGTGGGTTATCCCTAAGAGATAGACATATACTATCGTGGATTTTTGTAGACCTTTTTAAAGAGAACAATATACATTATTTCGATCTATCTCGTAAGGTTCAGCCAGCGTTTGCAATGTAAGCGCAAAAAAAATGTGTTTATTTACGACATCACATTAGAAACCTCTAAAATTATCATTGTTTCTCTACTATAAGTATTATGCATGTATTATACATATAAACCTTTCTCATGAATCAGAATCTATTAAAAAAACCGCATCAAAATACGTTGCGTAGTTTTAACGATCTAAGCATACATAGGGACAGACAGACAGCAGGAAGCGACTTTGTTTTATACTATGTACCTAGTGATGAATAATAGTAGGAGAACCATAGTAAACTAAAACATAACATGTACTGTCAGCAGCAGAAGTTGCTAAGCGTTCCTAGTGCTCCAAATTATCTACACACGAACTCTATGTCAAAGGAATAAGGATCTGTATAGGTTATTTTGAGCGTGTTATTTTGCTTAGCTACTTCTAATGCTGACTGTAGGTACTTACTTTAAATTTTAGTGAAATATTTATAACAAATTTAAACTAGAACAACTAAGCTTGCTTATGGCATCTTTTCATATGACAAGATAAATGTTGTCTAGTGGCCCCCCTGTAACTGCAAGTGTCGCAACCGTACGGCTTTTGGCCCGAGTGCCTGCTCATTAGATGTCCCTTTAGATGACTTGACCGAGTAGCCTTGTACTCACATATGTTGCAGTCATACGGTTTTTCTCCAGTGTGTGTTCTCAGGTGGCTTTGTAAATCACCGCTCCGGGCAAACGCGGAGCTACACTGGGTACATTTGAACGGTTTTTCTCCAGTGTGTGTTCTCAGGTGGCTTTGTAAATGACTGCTCCGGGCAAACGCGGAGCTACACTGGGTACATTTGAACGGTTTTTCTCCAGTGTGTGTTCTCATGTGACTTTTTAAATCACCGCTCCGGACAAACGCGGAGCTACACTGGGTACATTTGAACGGTTTTTCTCCAGTGTGTGTTCTCAGGTGTATTTGTAAAGCACAGTTCCAGGCAAACGCGGAGCTACACTGGGTACATTTGAACGGTTTTTCTCCAGTGTGTGTTCTCATGTGACTTTTTAAATCACCGCTCCGGACAAACGCGGAGCTACACTGGGTACATTTGAACGGTTTTTCTCCAGTGTGTGTTCTCAGGTGTATTTGTAAAGCACAGTTCCAGGCAAACGCGGAGCTACACTGGGTACATTTGAACGGTTTTTCTCCAGTGTGTGTTCTCATGTGACTTTTTAAATCACCGCTCCGGACAAACGCGGAGCTACACTGGGTACATTTGAACGGTTTTTCTCCAGTGTGTGTTCTCATGTGACTTTTTAAATCACCGCTCCGGACAAACGCGGAGCTACACTGGGTACATTTGAATGGCCGCTCTCCAGTGTGAGTCCTTATATGAATCTGTAAATGCATTTTGTTACGAGTCGTATACTCACATTCCGCGTCATGTCGGCTTTTCGCATGCTCCACTAGTAGCAGTTTAGTATCAAATATACAACTACATTTCTTGCACGTAAAATCCTTACTCGCGTTTAGACTCTTACACTTTTTCATCAGCTCGTGTGTTTGTATGTGTTTCTCTAACTCCGACTTTACATCAAAACCCTTGCTACACAGGTCGCATTTGAAGTTAGTCGCATCAGAGGCCGTTTCGGCAGTGAATGTCCTGACGGCCGGTTCTTCAGAAGAAACCTCTTGAACCCGTGCTTGGCGTTTGTTTGTTTTCGGTGATTCTTGAATTTTTTCGACAGGAATACGTTTTTCAGTATTTTCTTTGATATTTGCATTCTTCTCTTGAACTCGCGTTTGGCGGTTCTTTGTTTTCGGTGGTTCTTGAATTTTTTCGACAGGAATACGTTTTTTAGTATTTTCTTTGATATTTTCATTCTTCTCTTGAACTCGCGTTTGGCGGTTCTTTGTTTTCGGTGGTTCTTGAATTTTTTCGACAGGAATACGGTTTTCAGTATTTTCTTTGATATTTACATTCTTCTCTTGAACTCGCGCTTGGCGTTTCTTGGTTTTCGGTGGTTCTTGAATTTTTTCGACAGGAATACGGTTTTCAGTATTTTCTTTGATATTTGCATTTTTCTCTTGAACTCGCGCTTGGCGTTGTGTTGTTTTCGGTGGATCATTTTTATAAGTTAGTCGGGCTTGGCCTGAAATGTGAATAAATGAAATTTATAATAAAATACTACTAACACTTAAATTAATTTTATTGTAACTAACACATATGGGTCCGAAAGCCCGAAATAAATGAAATTGATTGATAAACTGATAATTATTGACCATTCAACTCTAACTATTTGAGTTATTAGTCTTATTAATGCGTGTAAGGTACTTTTCCTCCAGCGAGGCGAGGCGAAGATAGAATTGATCTACTTGCAAACGATGATAAAATGTGATATAATAACTTTAAGTACAAAGTTTAAACCGATTTTAATTCAGTTACCTATTAAATTCTTTCACCGAAAATTATTTTGAACAAGATCGATTCAAAGGTTTTCGAGATATTGCTGAAAAACTGCCTTCGTTATAGAATAACGTAAGTGCCGTAAGATTTTTGTGACGATAGGTACGAACTTTTAATAGGCACGGAACCCTTCGTTGTGAGTGGTCCGACACGCACTTGGCCGATTTTAATGTTTAGTTTTAGTTATTTTAATTTAATTTTAGCTAGTTTTCGTTCTAATTGAACATTTATATTATATAATGTCTTTTAATGTACTTTTTTTTAGGATTAACTATTGTGTAATTGGGCCAACCAACTATTTTTTGTTGCTCGTTGCCATGGTTACGTCTCCTGGGTCACTTGTTGTATCCCATATCACTCGCGAAATTCGATACCCTGATTTAACAAATTTGACATTATACTAACTAAAATTTGATACCGTCGATTGACGGACCCGGATATCTCCGGGCAAATTTTGCCTCACTTGTGTCTGTCGCTTTCCCACCACCGCAAGCGCCCCGTTCCCCGCCCCGACCAGTCACGGTGCACGATTGGGGACCTCATGTCAAATAGAGGGGGTGCGGCATGAAGGCCGGAGATCTCCGGGACCGGGAGACAACAAGTTAAAAAACTGCGATTTTATGGGGTTTATATTTAAATCCACTAAAAATGTGTTTTTGTTATATTGGTAAAGAATAACAACAAGAAAAAGTGGATTGACGATTGACCCAATTAAGATGAACTAGTGTGTTCAAAAGATAATCTTTTCTTGTACAAATTTGACTTTCAATAAGTATTCCTATACTATTAATCGAGCAATATTTGTATATATACAGGGTGTTACATAAGTCGTGATACAAAATAGCAAAATGTGAATCTATCCATGATTCTGAACAACTTTTACTAAGGGACCAACTTTGTGTTTTACAAAAAAGAAAGAACTATTTCATACACTTTGCTCATTTTAGACTGACGAAAATGTATGAACAGCCTGTTTTTTTTTAAGTTGGCCCCATAGTAAAAGTTGTTCAGAATCATGGATAGATTCACATTTTGCTATTTTGTATCACGACTTATGTAACACCCAGTATATATACAGGGTGGAAATAGATTTTGGGTCAGTGAGGGCAGCTACCAGATCCCGTGTTGTAGGTGAAAATGGTCTTAGGAGACCTTCCCGCCGTAGAACACCAGCAGCTCCGTGAAGCGAGGCACCACCTTCACCGTCCTGCGCCATCACACCAGGAACTATATGTTTAAGTGAAGAGTCTCACAGGCGGGGCACGGGCACGGCTTGTTGTAGCCGCGCAGGTCGACGCCGAGCCACGCGGCGAACGCGCCGCCGTAGAACACCAGCAGCTCCGTGAAGCGAGGCACCACCTTCACCGTCCTGCGCCATCACACACACATTTAATAATAATTCAGGTTCTATTCGATGGCCAAATTCTGTGTAGATAGATAGGACAACTCGCCTGTAGTACAGCTCCCCCTGGTACTGGAAGGCGACCAGGTTCTGCTCGGAGTGGTGGCGCGCGCAGTTGACGTAGCGCATCCAGTTGGAGTTGTTGGCGTCGCTCGCGTCCACGACGTGCAGCGGCTTGTGGTTGCGGTCGTACACCTGGGTAACTAACTTACATTAAAACTGCAACTATGTCGATGGAAAACGGGCTTTGTTCACGAATGAGCGCCGTGTGCACTGACCTGCCAGCTGTAGTTGGAGTCGGCGGCGCTCTTGGTGCGGCGGCCGCGGTAGGGCCCGAAGCGCACGCCGACTGGCAGCGTCAGCGTGCTGAACACTCCCAGGCCCGCCTCTGAGATGTCAAGCGAGGAACGATTATATTCCAAATCATCTATTAAACATACAACTAAATACTCGTGAATTTACTTTAAGATGTTACCTATCCTATAACATTTAGTTGATACCTAATATAAATTTAGTCCTGAAATAATTAGCCTTTTGACTGGCGATGTGCCTATCTTAACATAACACTAACTGTTATATTAATAGCTTGTAAAATAACTAATTATTCTTGTATAACAACTACAGTCAACTTTCAGGTACAAAACAAACTAGTGACAAATCATAACTGTGTTTAGGTATCTACCTTTCTCTAGAGTAGCTACTTCTAGAAACTACAGCATAAAATCAATGTAAGTACCATTTAAGTAAGTTAAGTACCAACTACGAGCAGCCGATGTTTGCTGATGACAGCACAGTAATCGTCACAGGAGAAAACTCGGACACATATGAATTAAATATAAATGGAACACTTGAATTAGTAATTGACTGGTTAAATAAAAATAATTTGAAAATTAACACGTCTAAAACAAAGGTTATGAATTTTAAACAGAAAACTAACAAATTTCCGCATTTAACGGTGACATATCAAAATGAAAATATCGACGAAACTGACATAGCACATTTTTTAGGATTAAGGTTAGATAGTAAGTTGACATGGAAAAGCCAAATTGATATAATATGTAATAAACTTAACAAATACTCATATGCACTGTATAAACTTAGGAAAGTAGTTAACCAAGCTACAGTACTTACGGCATATCATGCATATGTTACGTCAACATTAAGATATGGGGTTATATTTTGGGGGAACTCATCGGAAAGAGAAATAGTATTTAGAGGGCAAAAAAAATGTATAAGGGCTGTATGTGGCGTCCAAGTTTCAGACTCCTGTAAACCACTATTCAAGAAGTTAAAAATATTGACATTGCCATGTCTATACATATATGAGGTGGTTGTATATGTTAAACTTAATCTTAATCAATTTCCTAGTTTCAATAGTGTACGACAGCGAGGGAAAATAGACAACAGATCCTTTAAAACTGCCCTACTGTCAAAAAGTATATTCGGTATGGCGCCTAGAGTTTACAATAAGTTACCAAGATCGATATTAGACATAGACAACGTTAAGAATTTCAAAAAAAGCCTATTTCAATTTTTGGCACAAAAAGCATACTATTCCATACAAGAATATTTAATAGACATAGACATATAATATAACATAACAGTATAGGTATACATTTTGAAAATCTTAATTTTAATTATTATTATTCTATTTTGCGTAATTTGACATGAATTAATTTGAGCATGATGCATGATTAATATGATTATTTAATAATTTTGTTTAATATATTCTCATTTTTGTGTCATACATATTTATGTTATGACTATTTGTATGCCTTATGGCGAAGACATAGTGACACCTGTAAATGTTCATAACACCTATGTATAAGAACCTATGTTTTACGAATAAACGATTTGATTGATTGATTGATTGATTGATTGATTGATTAGGTACGCTGCTAAGAAAAACCTGTAAAACGTAGATTTTTCAAATGGAATAAACTCGTCCCAGAAAATGGCTGAGTCACTCGAAAAATTCAGAACAACGAACATCCGTTTTAAAGGGAATCTCCTGAGGCAATAGTGCAGCTCAAAATGATCACATGGACTCTTATCATGAATGTCAAGAGAATAAGGATCTGTGTAGATAATTTTAAGCGTGTAACCAGACTAGTTCTACATGCATACAGTATAACAAAACTATCGTCTACTTAACCTATTATCAGTCGCTCGCTGCGAGCGGGGCCATACAATCTGGGAACGGGACACTTCTGTTACGCTCTCGTCGCGGGTGCGTCCCATAACATAATAACAACTCATGATATAATTTCAATATCATTTCATTTCATGTTACTACATATAATCAAATATAATAAAGGTTAGATATAACAACAATGACTATATTTTCATAACGTATAACGTTTAAATACACATATCTACACTATAAATAATAATAAAAATCATCACATTATATGCCCCCACACGTCTAGCGAGGGTTTGATAATAGTACACTTAACAGTACAGGGTGCCCCAGAAGTACCACGTCACAGTGACACCGAAGGTACGAGTAGGTCAGCTCAAGAGGAACCAAACCAGCTTTTTTTACGTTGGGGGAATGCTTGGATGCACCGTCCGCCGTCAGCCCGGACGGGCTGTGTGGGACTCCCAGACAGAAGTAATAACTCGAAAACCGTGCAACTTTTACTGGGGTCATGTTAGGCTGGTTAGGTTCCTCTTCAGCTGACCTACCATCGGTGTCACTGTGACGTGTTACTTTTGGGACACCCTGTATAAGCAGTAGGATGATGATGATAACTAATCAATTGAGGCAAAGTCTAACTGAAAGCTACACACGTCCCTACTCTACGGCTGCTGAGACATACGTGGGACAGGTATGTCAAATAAGTTTTCAATACATCGAAATCAACTGGTTCTTCGGATACAGAAGTTTGAAGTTACTTTTTGTAAATAAAATAGGCATGATGACTCATGTTAAAATTGATAACATAGTGTTGCTAAATGGATAGTAAACCATCAAATTATTGTAATTATTGTACTATAAAATATAATTCATATCATAAAAAGATATTTTTATTGTCTAAGTGTAAATTTACAGCTACCAATAGAATCCTTACGCTTTTATTGAAACAAAATTGTATTCCAACTTTGGACCATCGCGACCGAAACAGCAATTTACTTGATTTTCCGTACAACGGTTAGTACCTACCCATAGCATTGTGACATGCGTGACGTCATATTTTTCTATCAATTAGTATGAAGCGTTTGGGATACCGCCAGCGAAGTCAATCTTTGTCACATTTTTTTGGGTATTTATGTTCTTTAATTGTGGTGGTGTTTAAGTGTGGTGTGTGGTGTTGTTGCTATCCAAAAACTGGTCCGAATGGCATCGTGAAAAAATCTTAGTCATCATGCCTATAGTCGACCAGATTTCAATGCATCGAAAAGCCTTCCCCCGCATGTAGACACCTGGGATGTAGGAGTAGGCGATGTGCAGGAACTCGCGCGGGACCGAGAGCGCGGCGCGCGGCACGAAGGCGGGGAGCCCCGTCTCGGCGGGCACCTGGCGCACGCCACGGTCAGGGGGGCCCAGGGAACAGCCCTAGCGCTCCTGCACTACCTATACCTCGCAACCCCTTACAAACTCTATGCAACTTTGATTCAAAGCCATTCTAGATAGGATTACGAAGACGATTTAATCATGTCCTTCAATTTAATTATGTTCGTAAATATTTTATTGGAATTTATATATACTTTTACAATTATTAACTATATGAACATTTCTGTGATAAGATCACGATTGACATTTTTATATAATTTTTGAATATTAGATTAAGTATAAAATGTAATCTATGTTTAAATTTACACAATTTCTATTGTTAATGAATAAATGACTTATGACATGCTTCGTGCATGGGGATCTATAACTGCTGTGTGTAAACATAGTAAACAGCCCGAAAAACATGTAATAATGAATGAAAACCGACTATTTCAAGGTAGTGCACGAACGCTACATATATACACGAAGAAAAGACAATAAGCATTCGCAAAGCTTCCAAACATAATTGCATTCAACATTCTCCATAATGTAGCGACGACCTTATTACATTATATGTTGGACAACATGAAAAAAATATGGACACCGGTTTTGTTATTTCACCTCAAACTTATATTTTACGTAAAACAAGACACGTCAAAGTTTCATAATTTTCATCGTTTCACTCACTTCCCTTTGGTTAATTTTTTTTTGGCATGAAATGCGAAATGATGAAAAGTATGAGATTTGACGTGACTTGTTTTAATAAAATATGAGTTTGAGTTGACCGGCCAAGTGCGAGTCGGACTCGCGCCCGAAGGGTTCCGTACCATTATCTATAAAAACCGGACAAGTGCGAGTTCATCTCGCGTGGTGAGGGTTCCGTAAAATATTGAAAATTTTCCCGTTACCTACTTTGAATACTCAAACTTCTTATAGGTTTTCCTGTAATCTTTAGGCAAGGAACTATTTTCCATATTTTTTTCAGACTTGGTCAAAATTCGTATTTTTTCCTAAATTACTTCAAATCTGTTTTTGCTAAAATTATAAAAAATATATATCTGACATGCTTACAACAACCCCTTTCATTTGATATGTCACACAATACGGTTTGCGATTTTTTTTTTAATTTTCCAGTTTACCCCCAATAGTGGCCCCTTTGTTCAGAATTCATTAATTTACTTTACGCGTCCATTTTTGGGTCACGAATTTACATACGTGTACCAAATTTCAACTCAATCGGTCCAGTAGTTTCGGAGCAAATCGGCTGTGACAGACGGACAGACAGACGCACGAGTGATCCTATAAGGGTTCCGTTTTTTCTGTTGAGGTACGAAACCCTAAAAATGAGCAAAAAATCAAGTTTTTTGTATGGGAACTCCCCTAAATATTTATTTTATTCTGTTTTTAGGGTTCTGAAAATTCTGAAAGCGTTTTTACCCTTTGTGTACGGAACCCTAAAAACCAACAGAACTTAGGTTAATTTATTCTATCACATCAATGATTCCCTGCAGGCTTAGAGCATACATAATGCTCGTTATGTATGCTCTAAGCATGCAGGTCATATCACATAAATGTATAGAAATACTTTGCCATATGACAAGTCCATGCTTCCATGCATGTGTGTCATGCACAATCAATACCATATTTTTTTACAATCAGGAAACTCATTTGAGTAAGTGTTAGCCACACAACATCAAAGTCTAGTACCTATGTATAATACTTTTCATCACACTTGCTCGTAAAGGACTTCCTAACGCGCAGGCATACAGCCTTTATTACGCCTAAGGGCGTAATGGGTGTGATCTGATTGGTTTAAGCAAATCTCGTTGGCCGTGCGCCACAAGAATTCTGCTCTGTGATTGGTTGAAATAAATCTAGGTGGCCACGAGCCGCAACAATACTACTGTAGTACTGCTCTGTGATTGGTTGAATGAAATATGGAAGCTGCGCACTGAGCACTCGCACTGATCTGGAAGTGAAGTTGACAATTTTTGATTGGTGCAGTTGTATGAAACATATTTTTCTGTCTGTTGTAGTTATGAATTTTCTCGCAAATGTGATGAAAAACATTGTATGCGACACGTACGGTAAGAATGTTACAAACTACGAGTAAATCATATCTTACCATACTCGTGGCATAATGTACTATTACATACATCCATCCACACTCCTTATATTATAAATTACTAGCTTCCGCCCGCGACTTCGTCTGCGTGGACCATATTTTAATCCAGGCTATAAACTATCTTCGTGCAAAATGTCATCCAAACCGGTTGAGCCGTTTAAGCGTGATTGAGTAACAAACGTCTAAACATCCAAACTTTCGCATTTATAGTATAGGATATATTGGTGGCTATTTTCTTTATTCAGAGTACACAAATGATTTTTCAATATTTACACTCATTTCAGTATATTGACTGTATCATTTGTGCCGGTCGGAGTGACTGACCGGAGTCGAAATTCATTCGCAGGCCAGATCAGAATATATTGAAGAAGTAAGTATTAAGTGTATTTATCAGAACATATTGAAGAAGTAAGTACTTACCTAGAAGCCCACAGATTTTTGACAATAATTGCTCACTAAATTAATCACTCCAAAACTGGAAACATCTTATAATAAAAACATATAAGTTTCCGTCAAAAAAATCATTTTTGGTACAAGCTTTTATTGCCGACTGTACTTTTCTGTACACCATCATCAACTACTCATTGAGACGATTCTAACGAGCCCAAACTCAACGGGGTTATGTTGGTTAAATACTGAATTCCCATGGCCACCTTCTGTCTCCATCATCAGATCAGCTCGATGGTACCATAATATTAAATTGTCATCCAAACTATACTAATACCCAAAATTTCAGTTCAATCGGATAACGGCAAGTGACTGAAAAATGGATTGCAAATTTTGACGGACAACTTAACATACTTTTTACTTATTTTTAATTTTTTTATACTTACATACGAACAAGTCAAGTTAATATAAAGCTTGTAAAAAGAGGGCTTACCTTGTCATCCGGTATAACAAGTAAGGGGCCATGTATGGAACAGTACTCGTAAACATAATCCCGGCACTTGGAGCAAACTGTAACAATATACCAACAACATAACCACTACCGCACCACCATTTATTATGATTACCAAGTTTATTTACAAGGCTCATTAATAGCCATGATGAATCTTAAGTTTAATCTTTTGAGTTCTGAGTTCTGATATACATACAACTCCTTTTACAGCTAGAATAAAAAATGTAATCCCATCCATATCATATGTGAGTAATAGGTACAGGGTAAATCGTTAGTTGCTGGTCACTAATCAATAACTGGCCACCTCACACTAAAAAAATGAACTTATACGCCCCGTTATACTCAATTGAATTCTGTTTGTATTGTAGGTAACAATTTTTTCCATTACAGCTTTGCATTGCTAGAAAACATTTTATGTATTATATGTTTATATTTGCAAGGCTTAGGCTTACAGCTATTTACTTACAGACAAACTCGTCGAAGGGGGGCTCCTCCGGCTCGTAGTAGCACACGCGGGCGCGCTTCCGTAAGTTGAAGCCGCCCATCTTCTAGAACAACATGGAAGCCTACTTTACTACTTTTGTTTGTCTAAATGCTGCCAAGACCATCACTGCACAATTAAGACTTGTACTTTGTACTAATGAATGATGAAAAACTACACCAATATCACAAAATGGACGTAAGTAATAAAAGTAAAAACATCCTTGAAAAAGTGCAGTGTTAGGTTATGAATGCGCTACTCATTATTAGAGTTATCTCAATACTATACAAATAGCGCATATTCTTAAAATAACGAATGGTGCTGTTAACTAACCTTTATTTATTAACTTCTTCAGCTTATTACAGTAGATATGATCACGGCGTCTTCTGCTTCTGGCCTCGTCCACCTTCCAGGTTGAAGTGACCAGTCAGTTCCCGCCACTTTTTGGAGAAAATAGTTTTTTCCCGCCATACATTTAACTTTTTTAAATAAGTAGGTCCAATATGTATAAGGATAGCAGATTTGATTTGTAGCAGCAGTGAAACCATTTTGAAAATATCGTTTATAAGATAGGTATAGTTATTTAATTCATATTTAAAGCAGAATTATGAATTCAGGACAACCGGAGCATACTCGCCGATTGAATAACAAGAAAATTTTATGAAATAATATATCATAAATGGAAGCTTCTTGTCTTTCGGACATTTCAACCGGACCGTAGAGATTTCTTTTTCTTTTTACCTAATCGTACTTGTGCTGTGTTTAATTTAAGCCTACGGTAAAAACAGTTCATTTCTAAAATTTTGAATTAATTAAAGTTATTAATTTGCACAAGATAGCAGTACACGTTTATGCAATCATTATTTAACAAATAACACTTTTAGGCCCGGCCTGGCCGCGGCGTTCAATAGTAATCTTGTTATTAGCTGTCAAATTTACTATTGACCGCCACTGCAGGCCGAACCAGTCTGAGGGCCTACCGCGAAAGGCATTCGAAGTTTTCCCTCCCTGTCAGACTTGCGAGTTCGTACGTAAGTGCAACAGAGAGGGAAAACTTCGAATGCCGTTGGCGGTAGGCCCCCTGATGCAGAGGGGCTACCGCGAAACGAAAAAGAACTTCGTTCGTGTATTTCCCTCTCTGACGCTTGAACTAGCAAGTGCGACAGAGACGGAGATACACGAACGAAATGCGTTTTCGGTCCGCGGTAGGCCCTCAGGCTCGTCATTCCATCCACATCCATCATATTTGTCTGTGGTCATTCATTCTGTCAAATCGCCGAATTGAATTGGGTTATTTGGGTTCACGGTTCATGTTGGTGCCAAGGAGTAAGAGTACAATTTGTGTTTGTGCTTTCTTCTAAATTATCAAATCACAATATATTACATTTAACATTTGAATTAAACGTTCTGTAAAGCACACAAATTGCAGTAGTCATGAAATACACAACAACCATTGAACATTGATCGATTCACCTAATTTCGAAAGCAGTAAGTTTTTTAAGTAACAGTATTTATAGATAAACCATGATCTGAGAGGTCCGCGGATTAGGCTGAAAATAGTGGTGTTATACTACGGATAAATTACGGATTGTTAATTAGTACAAAAGATACGTGTTGTCTGTATCCTAAGATTCTGCTATTAAATGTGAAAGTTATGGATGTTTGTGACACTGCACTTAAAATTACATGAGTCAATTTTTAGGAGTCTACATTGTGATCGTCGGTTTTTAAATAAAATCAAATTACGGAACATTCAAATTATCATACGATTAAGGAAAATATATTTATAGGTATGTCACCAAGTTACTAAATTAACACGTTAATAAATTTAAAAATTAAGGTCGCCTTTATGTGGGTCCTCAATAATTTGGGAATTACACACTCCAAACAATTTAACCCTTTGAACGCCAAGAACGCCTTCAAGTGTTACGACGTCCGCAGTCAAAACAACCTTCAATCTTTCTTATAAGGTTCAAAGTAAATCTCTTTTGGAAAAAAAGGTTGGCGTGTCAGTGACACTTTAGTAGTGAAGAATGGCATTCAAAAGGTTAAAAACTATTAGGTTCAATACAGATGTCAATAGAAAATACAGTATTATTAATAAATCTAACTGGTAATGTTATAGGGGTAGTTGCTCATAATATGTCGGGCCGATGACTCTCAGGTTTTTCTCTGCAAGTGCCATGCAACGGGGGACTGTTCTTAAGCGCCCCACTGAGCTAATCATGCACCTTGTCCAAAACTTCTTTTACAAATAGCGTATAACCTGCATTTTAGATGTCTGCTCGCCAGTCGGCAAAGACCTCCTCCAACAGACGATATCTAAATATAGTCGTTCTTGGGAAATTGTATAAAATTCTACAATAAAATTCCAAAACACATTACCGAACTTACTGACTCTAAATTCAAATCTGTCGTAAAACGGACACTTATTTCAAAAGCATATTATAAGATAAAGGACTACATCATGGATAGGGATATTTGGCAGCGATAAAATCCTGCACTAGAAATCTGTCGTAAAATAAATAGACTTTCTACTGTAGCAATGTAATTTTAAAATTTTATAATACTCTGATACTGCAATGATATATTGTTTGATATAGTTTTTTACGCCAGTTCTTTTTGAGGCTGAGGTTTACTTTCCGAACCAGGTAGTTTATCGACATTCATAGGTGCATGTAATATGCCTAAATTTAAGAATAAATCACTTTGACTTTGACTTTATAATTGTTTTGCAGGCATAATGAATGTGAGCATATCAGTAGACATAGTGACGGTGAAGAAGGAACCCAAGTGGGACATATGCGGTGTGAGTGAGGCGGCCGTGCAAGCTGGCTTGTACCCAGATCATGTGGTTAAGCGCGAGCTTGTGGTTGGCCCGGAGGTCCTACAGCCACCCGATGTGGTGTTTGCGCTTAAAGGTGAGTTTACTGACAACTGGTTTACCCTGATAGGTAGTCACCCTGCCTGTGGAACTCTTGTAGTCCTGGTATCCCAGTGAGGGCAAATGGGAAAATTTCAGAAGTGCCAGATTTTTTTTTGTTGAAATAACCTTAGCACCATAAAAAAGTTGCAGATTTTTCAGCTGCGTCAATTATTTTTGAAAAATGTAAACAGTTTCCTCACTTACGTTTTGGGTCAAGGACGGCACTTTCCTTGATGGGTGTTCATACCGATTTCATTTTTGAACCTTGCTACTTTAACAATATGCCTTTTCATTTCGAAGCATTTGTGGCACGTGGCTTTGTTGGACCAATGGGCCTTAAGATATAATCCCTAGAAAAATGATTTGCACTCTGTCTACACTTTATTACAAGCTTTTATTTAGTTTCACCTGTCCCAATGTTTGCCATCAAATGCAAGTTAAATTTGACCCACTCCCCGGTGACCGATTGAGCTGAAGTTTTGGGTATAAGTATAGTATGGATGACAATTCAATATTATGGTACCATCGAGCTGATCTGATGATGGAGACAGAAGGTGGCCATAGGAATTCAGTACTTAACCGACGTCACCCCGTTGAGTTTGGGCTCGTTAGAATCGTCTCAATGAGTAGTTGATGACCGCATACAGAAAAGTACAGTCGGCAATAAAAGCTTGTACCAAAAAATATTTTTTTGGCAGTAACTTGTTGTACTGTGCAGTTTACCTGTCCATTAACACTTTATGATTATCCCTGGTCGACCGAGTACTGCTGGGGTGAAAATATGGAGAAAACCAATTTTCGCAGACATGAGACCTAGCTAGATCGATTTCTCGCCCCCGTAGAATCGTTAGAGACGTTTCCGAGAACGTGATTGCAAATATCTATCTTCTATCTATCTATATATATAATACGCGAGCCCGATTTTTGTACATGCCATCAGATCTACAGTTATGGTCCGATTTTGATAAATGATATGTCGTTCGATTTTTAATTTTTAATTGAAAAAGTACTAAAATTTTTATTTAAAGAATCTACCGTGCGCTGACCACGTGACCTTGGCTGTGTGACGTCACGTGACGTACCTAACTCCTGTTTTGACTTGAGATGACAATGTAAAATAAATAAACAAGAATTGAACTCAAACCTGTAGTAAGTTCTTCAGCATAAGAAAGTATAAATTTTGAGTCGGCCACATATGGATACAAAACTAAGAAAATAACAAAATTGAAAATAAATTATCTTTTTGCAATGTTTGTTTGCAAAATTGACAAACGTAACTATTGTGTCAACTGAAAGTCTGCATGTTGTCAAACGTCTGGATATTGTCACCTTTGAACAAAAAGGTTTGGTTTGCATTCTGAAATAAAACCTCAGTTCAAATAATATTTTTTAGGGTTATGTACTGTATGTAATATAAAAAAAGAGGTAGATAGGTTATACGCGCTCGAAAAATGGCACACTAAAATTGAGTCAATTGGCACAACTTGCCTCAGTTTCGAGTCGTTAATGGAAACGTTAGCAGTCAGATTTGGTGACCATTTTTAAACACGGAATTTCGTATTGACAACATATCTACCTTTTTTATATTACATCATTGGTTCTGTAAGTACCTCGGAAGCATGAATCTATGATTACTCCGGAATACCACGACTGAGCGAGATGGTCGTATACAATTCTTAGTAAGTGTAATAGAGTGAGATATGTAATATACTGTCTTTATCATAGTTCCACTATTTTATTTGCCCCGATATCGGCTTAATATAATGCTGGCACTTCACTTGGCATTGCATGTTCCGTGTTCGCGTTCACGTCACGCGTTGAGTGGGTAAAAATCAAACTTTCATCTTGACATTCTTGACGCATTCAAAACTCTGTTTATGTCGCAAATTACTACATATTTTTACACTAAAAAGGGAATCAAAACCCTACATTACAAATTAAGTCAGGAATCTTTGAATGTTTACTGTTAAGCTTACTTAGCACAATGCCGTAGGCGCTGATAGGCTTCCAATTTCCAGTAAAGAAGTAGAAAACGAAACTCGATTACTAAAATTTCTTCTCGGATACCTTAGACTTTACTTAGATAGTTGACCTGACTTGAACACCATTCAAATTAGGTATTTCAGGTTCCAATAATTATATTTTGATTACAGGTATAATATAACCTGTAAAATATTATTTTAATCCATTAACGGTCTCCGATACAGTATTCTTTGATCTGTACTGATACTAAAAATAAAGAGGTGTAATGTCTGTGAAATGTAACGTACGTAGGGGGTAACCTCAGAAACTATACCCACCCTATTCTAAAAGCCCTTTCTTGAGTAGGTTATATGTAGAATGGACCTACGGGATTATGTGCTATATTTTATTTCACTCCATCGCTCCACCTAGGTTCCTTATATACGCGGCGGAGCCGCGCGGGCAGCTAGTATATATATATATATATATATATATTACGCGAGGGCGATTTTTGTACATGCCATTAGATCTACAGTTATGGTCCGATTTTGATAAATGATATGTCATTCGATTCGTCTCATACTGGAGATTTGCAATAAGGTCTTCATTTTTTAATTTTTTATCGAAAAAGTACTAAAAAGTTAATTTAAAGAAACTACTGTGCGTTGACCACGTGACTTTGGCTGCGTGACGTCAGGTGACATTACTCCTGTTTTGACTTGAAATGACAATGTAAAATAAATAAACAAGAATTGAACTCAAACCTGTAGTAAGTTCTTCAGCATAAGACATTATAAATGTTCGGCCACATATGGATACAACACTAAGAAAATTAAGAAAATAGAAAACAAAAATCTTTTACAATGTTTACAAAAACTGACAGACGTATTGTGTCAACTGTGGTTTTTTTTATTGACATAGAGATGTCAATATTATTAGCCATGTTTATATTTACTTCAAAAAAGTTTATATACCTACTAACTTATTTTCCCATATTCGACATGTTGGGAGAAGAATTGAGGTTTAAACCCATTAATTGTCGTGGATCCCATAGACGGCTTTATTTACGTTACTTAGAGCACAATGCCGTAGACGCAGATAGGCTTCACATTTCAAGTAAAGATGTAGAAAACGAAACTCGATTAAGTACTAAAATTTATTTTCGGATACCGGGGACTTCCATTGGCGTTGAATACCATCCAATTATTTCAGGTTCAGATTATTATATTTCGATTACAGGTAGTTATAAATTGTAATTAGTCAAACCGATATGACTTAATACTGGATAACAAAACAAGTATTAAATTAACTATTTAGCGGTATAAATAGTCAAATGCAACTATAACCCGTAAAATATTATTTTAAACCATTAACGGTCCCCGATACAGTATTCATTGATCTGTGCCGATACTAATAATAAACTGTAAGTCTGTTTGTATGTCGGGGGTAGTCTCAGAAACTATACCCATCCTATTCTAAAAACCCTTTCTTCAGTAGGTACTTATGTTATATAATGTCGAATGGACCTACGGGATTATGTGCTATATTTTATCCCGTCGCTCCGCCTAGGCTCTTTGTATACGCGGCGGAGCCGCGCGGGCAGCTAGTATATATATATATATATATGTATATACATATATTGCTCGTTTAATAGTATAAGGATTTTATTTTTGTAAGAACACATTAAATACCTTTTTTAAACAATTTATGTTACAGATAAAGCAAACATCAATAAATGTGAACAAATTATCGACAAGAAATACCCCTTGCTGGCCGAGGGTGTGAAGAAAGAAGAGAAGGATACAGAGGATGATATTTCAAAGAGTTCAATAGTCTTCGTAAAGGATTCAAAGACAAACTTAACATCCAAAGGCAAAGACGAAAACCTGAACACTGGCTCTGACAAAATCAAGCATTTCACTTGTCCAAACTGTAACATCATGTTTGCGAATAAGCTGTCCCTCTTAAAACACAGGAAGAATAAGCATAAAATTGCATTTTTTAGTTGTAATAAGTGTGATTACGCCGGCAGTCGCAAAGAGCACTTGCAGAAACACATGCTGACGCACACACTTGAGAAAGCTTTTAAGTGCCCTCTGTGTGCATACAGATGTAGTCGAAGAGATGCTTTAATAGTACACAACAGAATACACGGCGGTGGCAGAGAAAAAGCGCTAAAATGCGCATATTGCAGTTACAGATGTGACCAGAAACTGTACCTCCTACGCCATGAGATGATACATACTGGTGAAAAACCGTTTAAATGCCGACACTGTGCATACAGTTGTAGAGGGAAATTGGACTTGAGACGGCATGAGACAACACACAGACCTGAGAAGTCTTTGAACTGCGGACGTTGTGATTATTCATGCACTCGGAAAAGTGATTTATCTCGCCACCAGAGAACACATGCTCCCAAACCGTTCAGCTGCACAGAGTGCAGCTTCAAGTGCAGCAAGAAAAAGACTTTTTCGCGCCACCAAGAAATGCATAGCGGGAAAACTTTCCAATGTAACAACTGCAGTTTTGTATGCAGCATGAAAAATCAAATACTCAAGCATATGAGAGAACATATCTTAGGCGATCCTTATAAATGCAATCACTGTGATAAGGCTTATAAAAGTAGAACTAGTCTAAGAGTTCATAAAAGGAAGCACAGCGGGCTAAAACCCTACAAATGTGACAAATGCAGCTACAGATGTACCGCAAACTACAATTTGCTGAAGCACAAGATGAGACATACTAATGAAAAGCCCTATGAATGTGATTGTGGCTTTAAATGCAGGCTAAAGAATGGCTTAAGACGCCACCAAATGATACATATGGGGTTAAAACCACTGCAATGTTCGTCATGCGAGTATAGGTGCAGGGAAAAATCAGCTTTAATAGTACACGAGAGGATACATTCTAATGAAAAACCGTATAAATGTGATGTTTGCACTTATTCCTGTCGAAGTAAAAGTAATTTGAACAAGCACTTGAAGATACATTGAAATAACTGTGATTAAAAAGTGACTAGATTATGTTTAGAATGGTGTTATGAAGAGATGGAAAGATTTATTAGAAATTAAAACACACATCCATACATACATACAGACACACTCATACACATTCTCGCACACACACACATACTTTAAGATATAAAATAACAATAACAATGATAGTTTAATATACCTAAACATACGCATCTCGACACCATTAGGGGCCCACAGCACAGTCTTCCAGGCAGAGTGTATGGGTATAATAATGGCTGCTCACGCAATCGCCTCCAGGGAGGTAAGGGGATATCCCATCCGCATACTTTCCGACAGTCGATCTGTACTGCAAGCCCTACAAGGTCACGCGACGACTTCTGGGCTAATACACGAGTGCCACAACATCCTATCAGAGGTATGTAATAACGGCGACATAACCCTGCAATGGATCAAAGGACACAGCAACTCACGCGGTAACGACGCAGCGGATGCACTGGCTAGGGAAGGTTCAGAGTCCAGAGCCGTAGGACCGGAACCCACAATTCCTCTACCCATAGCATGGCTGCGGAACACACTGCGACTCAACACCAAGGTAGAACACCAAAAATATTGGCATACCCTAGGAACCTGCAGGCAAACCAGGGAGGCCCTCCCGACAATCAACCCCGGATTGTCAAGGAAGCTAAAGAAGCTAAAGAGGCCGGCACTTCGTCTCCTGACGGGAGCCATAACTGGTCATGCACTATTAAACAAACATCTTTTCACCCTAGGTGTTACAGACAGTCCTCTCTGCAGAGCCTGCATGGAAGAGGAGGAGACAGCCGCCCACGTCATCCTGACGTGCCCTGGGGTGGCAGATTACCGGGCAAAGCACCTCGGAACACCGGGGTCACTACCGGAGGCCGTCGGCAACATAAAGGGTCTGCTAGGCTTTCTGGTGGAACTGGGTTGGCACGAATAATAGTAGTGCCAACCCACACGCAAAATAGGCGCAATTATGACGTCGAGTTGCGGAAACCCAGCCCGCGTACACCTATAACCTATATATAACCTAGTTTAATATAGTTTTAAATAACTACCTATTAACTTTAGCCCTACTTACTTACGAATATTGTAAAAAAAAAAAACAACTGCACTCACGGACTCGAAGATACAGGCTGAGCCTAATTTTTATTTAATTTTTTTATAATATCTAAGAAAATCTTTATTTAGAATATAATTTTTTTGAACCAAACCTTTGAGTACAAACCATGCAATTTGTCACATCAATCGGCTATAGTTGGAATGAGTCAGTAATACATACTTTTCATTCTAACTATAGCAAGTTGTTGTGTTGTGACAAATTGCAAGTTATGTAATGGTTAAGGGCTCGGCCACGATTTCCATACGAGTACGTGGGAGCGAAAGGCACGATCCGATCTCTCGCTTCCACATTTATAATCGGAGCATATAGGACAACTATCTAAGCTTGCGTTGTTATCACATATTTTTGTTGCTACTATATCTATTCAGAACAATAATATAAATAAATACTTTATTTACGGCCAACCTGGATCAGATTCAGATGTTTTATTTCTGAATAGTAATACATCATTTTCATACATTAGAATAAAAACATGCACACAATATTGAGATCGTCAATAACACAAGTTCACAATAAATATATAATTATTATAATGTTAACAGATTGTTGTTATACGTTTGTATGGATACAATCCAATTCCAAAAAGTATTTAGTTTAATAACATACATCATGGTGTTAGTATGAGTATGAGTATGAGTAACAATAGGGGTGTAGATACTAAATAAACTAACCAGTAATGCTGTATTTTCTCGAAAAAGGATAAAAAATGTAGTCCAATGGAGAAAAAAGCAACGTAAAAGGTTAAATACAAAGTTATAAGTGTCCAAAGTTTTAAGAGGGGATATGTTCTGTCCCTTTTCCGCAAAACGCACGTTCGTATGAAACGATTGTCATTTACTATGATGCTCGAGTGTCGTGACGTCACGATCTACGAGCGTTTTCTCTCAGGCAATATTAAAACGGTTGTAGTGATTTTTTGAGATATTCGAATGGGATTTTCATCATAGGGCATATTTTTTTGCCTTTTTTCTTTTGAAGTTCTAATAAATTTAAGAGTCTACCTACACCCCTATTGTATTACTTACTAGTGTTAGTACATTAAATTGTTATTATTTGTTTCAGCGTGCATGTATCATGCAGCAGTTGTTCAATTACACTCAGCGTCAAATACTTTGTAGCAACCAAAGTAGTCAAATAGTTTGGTACACCATATATTTAGTATGGTGTACCGAACTATTTGGCCACTTTGATTGATACAGTGTATTAGACGCTGAGTGTAACATCGCCAACGCAGTTAACTGACCATCTGTGCACTTTATGTGCATTGTAATAAGGTTCAATATAAATACAGTGTTGGCGTTTGTACAGGCCGTCTATCCTGGCCACTATCATGCTCAGAAAGCAATGACGCGTAGTTGCAGTATCCAAGAGGCAACCGGTGTTTGAGCTCCCGAAGTGTTGTGGAACAGTCCTGTGCAACCCGGACTGAGCCAACGTGGGAAATAAAAAAAAACCGGCCAAGTGCGTGTCGGACCAAGCAAAACGAAGGGTTCCGTGCCCATTGTCCTGTTCCTGTTCTGTGCCCAAGGTCGTATCGCAACAGAAATCTTACGGCACTTACGTCCTTTTCTTTAAGGAAGGCAGTTTTTCAGCAATATCTCGATAACCTTTGAACCGATCTCGTTCAAAATAATTTTCGGTGAAAGAATTTAATAAGTTCTATGTCCTTGATTTTTTTCATATTTTTAAAATACCCCGTTCAAAAATTAGAGAGGGGGACACACAATTTTAGTGACTTTCGGGGCGATTATTTCCGACTCTCTTCACTTGATCAAAAAAATTGCTGAGAAACCTTATATTTATTTTGAAAGGCCTATCGATTGATGTGCCACACGTGGGCTTACAATGTTTTTTTTTGATTTACAGTTTTATGTAAGGAGTACATTTTTTTTTGTCATTTTAATTACAAAATTATGTAAAGTATGTAAGTTTGTAAAATACATCTTATAGTTTTCGATTAAAATATATAATATACATACGTACAGACGGACATGACGAAATTTGTCTATGCACATTGCTTGCTAACTCTTTTGGCATAAGGCTTATTTTGTAATGCTTGGCGTGGTGTACTTAGGTGCGCCCGGATGATTTATTTCAGCACTGAAATATAAACCTTATTTCTATTGAGTATGCGTTAGTTATTGCTATAAGCGTCTTT
This sequence comes from Epinotia nisella, assembly GCA_932294315.1. NCBI lineage: Eukaryota > Metazoa > Arthropoda > Insecta > Lepidoptera > Tortricidae > Epinotia > Epinotia nisella. The sequence continues at coordinate 6,943,479 of OW028698.1, read as the reverse complement.
GGTGTTGCTCTCAACGCCAAAATAAATTAAATATCATTAATGATACTTAATTTATTTTGACTAATTAGTCAAATGTACCTTTTATAAAATGTATAATCTTAGAAGGAAATAAATGAATTTAATGAACAAATATTTTTCTCAGCGAAAATGAATGAATGTCTTTTATAAATACCGACTACACTGCGAAATCCCCTAGACATATGTAGTTACGTGTTCTATGTGTTATGAGGTTATTCCTTTGAAAATCTATAATGAGTAAAATAAAAGCTTATAAAAAAAAGCTTTCTAGGTGAGTCAGTGGCCAGTTTTAACTCATCTTTTTTAATATCATGATAGTAGTAAACAACGATGCGGCTTGCCTGATAAGCATATACCGAAGCCTAAAGGAGGCGCTACACCTACAAAATTGGCGGACGGCCAAGCAAAAGCTCACAGAAAATCTAGTACGGAGTGACCTTGATTTGGACGGCCGCCGTGCTTTTGGCACGTATTCACACGGGCCGCAATCACGCGGCAGCCTGCATGCAGTGCGCCGATTTCGTACGTTTAGAGCCTCCTTAAGGATGCTTGCGATTCCAGTGGAGTCACGAGCTCGTTCGTTGCTGACCCTTTTTTTGATTTGAGAATTCGTTGTGGGGAAATATAGAGACAAGTGCCGGTCCCTCACTTTCAACAGCACATCCTACTTTATTAGAGAGCTCTGCCGACCTTATTCACCCCCAGCCCTGCTAGCATAACTTGCCCGTCACTTTCTGATTAATGCTGTCAAAAAGTGACAGATAGTCTATCACGCGCGCGAGTAGAGTAGAGAGTCAAGTTATGCTAGCAGGGCAGGAACATGTATTTCATGGGATTATAAATTTGGATCCATTCTTAGTACACGTAAGGTTTCCTGCGCGTCCCTACAAAGTTCTTCATCACTATTTCATTCCCTACTTGATTGTCTTTAGTTATTTTAATTAAATAGCAATTTTTAAACATGTTAATCTCATTTAAATTGTTAATTATTTATTTCATTTTTATTGGATCATGGACAATGCGTATTAATTCGGCGATGAAATTCATCCGATTTAGTGCGGTAACAAAACGCACGAAATGTCAAATGACGTTTACCTTTGACGTGTCTATAGTTTGAAGTTGAAGTTACACTTTTTCGAAACGCTTGCGATTTCTAAATCGGCTTACATTATCGGAATTCTCGATAAGCATTTTATCGCCATAATATCCACGTAGCTTACACTCAGTAGCTAATTGAATTAACCTCGCATTTGACACGGCTAAGCACAGGTTAGATCACGGATTTTTCGAAATTTTCACTTTCGATTTCGTTTTTTTCTCTTAAAAGTGCCCTGAAGTGTGTGAACAGTTTTTTTAATTGATGTTGTATACGTTTCAGGTGTGAGACATGTTCCGTTTCCTAGTTTTCGCTGCTTTGATGCAGTGTAGTATATCACAGCAGTATCAGCAGAAGGTTGCCCCTGGAGTGCCCCCTCAGAACTACCAGGTAATTATTATAAGTGATATATTACGAGAACAATATTCCTTTGCTATTCCGCTTTTTTAGCGGAATAGCAAAGGAATATTGTTCTCGTAATATATCATGAATTTCCGCAAAGTAACGCCTGATTCAATAAATTATTATAAGGGATTACACTAAAACCCATATTTGTAGTTAACAAACTCATTCCTGATAATATGTTATGACAAGGCAGTATAGTTTATGAGCCGTGCCTATCCCAGTATGGTCTAGTCCCCATTAGTTATATGCTAATGAGATCATGCAGACTGACCCTTACATGCTGACTAATACGCTCAAGCCTTCCAATCTGTAAAAAGACAGAGCAGAACTGAAAATATTGTATAAATTCACCAAATATATGTGATTGCAAACAGCACACTGAATTCGGATGCTGCTAATAGTCATAATGAATCTAGGTATAACATAATCTCTCTCATTAAGAGTGGCTTGCACCAAATGTTGAGTAATTATAAGTAGTGTCCGTTAGGATCTGAATGAATGAGAAGTTTGACAAGCTTTTATGAAATGACAGCTACCGGTGCCTTATTTATAACATTCACGGGTCTGTAATCAATAATCTAAGTACGTGTAAACCACTTTTTGTTTTTAATTGACAAGTTTATTCCACGTTCTGTTGTTTGGAAGGAATACAACTAATGTCAGGTAATTAATAGTATTTTAATGGGATTTTTAATTTATGTGTGTGAGTCATCGTATTTCTTTAGAATGCTTACTCAATTTTTTGGATGCATTGTTGAATGTGCAGAACACCTAGCTATACTAATGTTATAAAGAGGAAAACTCTTTGTGATTGTAGCTTCGCATGTAGGGGGTAAACTGCGGAACCACTGATTCAGTTTAAAAAAAAAAACCTGTGTTTATGGAATAGACTTTCTGAAATGGATGCAGGGTATATTTTATCCCACTGGTTTGCCTGCGTTCTTTGCAATACGAAGCCGCGCGAGCAGCTAGTTTTATTATAAAATGTAAGCTATAGTAACTTCCTTCAATGTCTAAGTACATTTTCGACTGTACTTTTCTGTATACCGTCATCAACTACTCATTGAGACGATTCTAACTCGATGAGGTTGTATCGTTTCATTGTAAAGTTCCTATGGCCACCTTCCAGCTCCATCATCAGATCAGAACCATGTCATCATAATATTGCATTGTCACGCGTTTTACAAATGTCTGCAAAAGTTCAGCTCAATCGGTTACCGGGAAGTGGATCAAATTTAATTAGAAAGATTTGGTGACAAACATCGGGACAGGTGAAACTGAATAAAAGCTTGTAAAAATCATTGAGTGTTGTGTTCATTATTGAAGAATATTATGCACAAAGAAGAGATCTTTTGGTGGTAACTATTGACAATATGGTGTATCCCAATATCCCAATAAACTTGCAATTTTATTGGCATTAAATAACAACTGGTATTCCCATTTACTGTCTTGTTATTGTGCTCAGAGTCAACAAGGATAGTGTGTTAGTGGGTAAAGTATTACAAATATTACCGGTTTATTATGTCCTTTTCAGAATTACCAACAGCCTCCCCCTCCACCACCTCCTCAAGGTCACCAGCAGGTACAGTAACACAGAACATAATATGATTTAATAAATAAATATTCGAGGACAATTTTGCACAAAATAGAACTAGCCCCATAGCAAATCCAATAAATCTTGTTATGTTACGGTCGACGCCAAAAATACGTTTACACTATTCGCCTTATTGCAGTGGAATACGTCGACTACTAGACAACGATGTACACGAACGAGACATTCAATATTTGACAGCTGTCATCCCAGTACAATTTATGTCATCATATCAGAATCAGAATCAGAATGTCATTTATTGTGTATCACAGGTAGTTCAATACAGATCGTACAAATAGGTCAGTTCCCTGTGACATGTCTTACGACACAATAATTTAATAATAATGATAAATAAATAATTAAATAATAAATATTAGATTAGAAGACAATCTTACACAAATAGATCCAGTCCCATAGTAAGCTCAATAAGGCTTGTGTTATGGGTACTAGACAACGATATATTCAATACATACAAATACTTAAATACATAGAAAACATCCAAGACTCGGGAACAAATGTTCATGCTCATCACACAAATATTGCCCTTACCGGGATTCGAACCCAGGACCTTCAGCTTCGTAGGCAGCGTTACTACCCACTAGGCTAACCGGTCGTCAAATGATTAACGATTTCATGCATAATTTTAAATTTAACAATAATGATCTATTACTTATGTCAAAAAATCACATACATTTATATCAAATTGTACTTATAACTATAGTAGAAATGTCAGTCTCATAAATAAATTAAAAAAATATAAAATGTCAAACAGTAAGTAATAAAAATATCACATTATACTCGTACTAGCTATATTGTAAAATTTTCAAATAAAAATTCAATTATGTTATAATAACATTATCTTTTAACAGATTATATAAATATATAATTTTATCTTAAATGTTGACAGTTTTTCATCTTTGATAGACTCTGGTAATTTATTATACAATTTTGGAGCCATTATGTAAATAGATCGTTCAAAGAAAGAACTTGTACAGTTATCTGATGAAAGTACTTTAAATTTATGCTTAGCTGGTCGAGGATGCTTATTAATTTGTATTTTGAAGCGACTCGTGTACTGCTTAACAAAAACGCAAGCTTCATAAATGTATATGGAGCTTAGTGTTAGCAGACCCAGCCTCTTAACCTTTTGACAGCGAGGGTGCAAAACAAAGCGGTGCCCAACTGAGGCCAGAACAAAAACAATATCTAGACAAAATATGAATAAAATGAAACTTCTGATTTATATTTATAAATATTGTCATGTCAAAATTAATGTATGTATCATGAACTATAAAAAAATGGGTCAAGTTACTTGTAAAGCTTTTTATTACATAAAATTAACGAAAAAGCGCACAGCGCACGCGCGGCTGTGGCCGTCCGTGGCTTCAGTGGCACGAGTTTTCGTCCGCGTACACAGCCGTCTTTAGCTGTCAAAAGGTTAAACAAATGTCTATAGCTTGCATCTCCCATATATCTGATGGCGACTGTACTCGCCTCTATTAATTATTCTGTGCCCTAACGGAACTTTTCGTCTTTCCAGGTGCCTCAACAGCAGTACCAGCAGCAGCAGCAGCAGCAGCAGTACCAACCGCCTCCCCCTCAACAGCAGTACCAGCAACCGCCGCCACCGCAGCAGCAGCAGTACCAACAGCCGCCGCAGCCGCCGCAGCAGCAGCAGGTCAAAGTGCAGCATGAACATCATGGTGGTAAGTATTGAGGTGCTTTTAAGGTTACCTCAACATGAGTTCCAGCAGCAGCAGTACCAACCGCCTCCCCCTCAACAGCAGTACCAGCAACCGCCGCCACCGCAGCAGCAGCAGTACCAACCTCCTCCCCCTCAACAGCAGTACCAGCAACCGCCGCCACCGCAGCAGCAGCAGTACCAACCTCCTCCCCCTCAACAGCAGTACCAGCAACCGCCGCCACCGCAGCAGCAGCAGTACCAACAGCCGCCGCAGGTCAAAGTGCAGCATGAACATCTTGGTGGTAAGTATTGAGGTGCTCAAGGTTACCTCATCAGTAGTACCAGTAGCCACTAGCCACCACACCACACCACAGTAGCAGTACACTCACAACTCATTCCATAGAAACTTGTCAAACATTCCATACATTCAGATTTAACGATCTTTCTGTGAATTCATTGACGAGCTTTCTGTGAATTCATTTTATTTATATACAAAGACAATTTGTAAAATTAAATGTCAATTTTCAAGGAGCAATAAATGAATCTAATCTAATCTAATCTAACGACCACCGCTGACGATTAGAGATAGTTTTGCAACCCACCCAGTGTTCGATTGTTCGTGGGAGGAAAAGTCTCAACACAGATTCTTGCATATCTGCGAAACATTTTACTGAATAATACATAAATTATGAAGTGACTAAGTAATCTATTTTTAATTTCAGACCCGCAACTGTTGAACCCTGCCAACATTAACCATGAAAGAGAGTGAGTATACTTTGTTATGAGATCTAATGTAACATAACACGAGTAAAGATAAAACAATTATCAACATTTAATTTTTATGACTCCTTAATTTTGTTTAGGCATTTAATAGTATTTGAAAAGTTAGGAGACACGTATTTTTTCTTTTCATTTTATTTTAAGTTAAACCCCCTTAATTCGGGTGTTTTGAACTACCACGTTCGAAAAGGGCATACATCTACGTCTAATTAACTACCTTAACAAATTTAAAATACTGTCGGACAATCAATATGGCTTCAGACAACGCATCTCCACTGAAGATGCAGTGTCAGCTCTATCCTCATTAATAATCGAAAATGTAGACAATAATAAAAAAATTATTACTGTGTTTTTAGACCTCAAAAAGGCCTTCGACACTGTTTCAGTTCCCATACTAATAAACACCTTGGCAAGGATAGGCATTAGAGACATTCCACTGTCTCTTCTAAGTAGCTACCTTCATAACCGCAGACAGAAAGTCAAAATAGGGAAATACGTTAGCGATGAATGTGACGTTAACTATGGTGTTCCTCAAGGGAGCGTTCTGGGGCCAACACTATTTTTAATTTACATTAACCAGCTCTGTAACATGCACATTGCTGGAGAATTCCATCTTTACTTACGCTGATGATACCGCAATCGTGTTCTCTGGAGATGACTGGGACGAAGTTCGTAAAACTGCAGAATATGGACTTGCGAAGGTTGCTCGCTGGCTGCAAGCTAACCTACTCACTCTTAACACAAACAAAACAAACTACATCTGTTTTACTAACTACAATAGAACTCAACCTGACTCAACTTTCTCAATTAAGATCCATACATGTAACAACTTAGCTGTTTCAAACTGTTCCTGCTCAGTTATTAATAAGGTTGAATCTACTAAATATTTAGGTATCATGATTGACCAGCGACTTACCTGGCATTTACACACAGAGCTGATAATGTCTAGAACGCGTAAGTTAATATGGATTTTTAAAAACTTAAAACATGTTGCTTCTAAAAATCTTTTAAATCAAATCTACGTATCTCTCGCGCAATCAGTCCTTGAGTACTGCATCCCGGTCTGGGGCGGAGCCACAAAAACCAAATTTCTGGAGTTGGAAAGAGCTCAAAGGGCTGTTATTAAGGTAATGCACTGTAAGCCGTACAGATTTCCTACAAACAAACTTTATGATATGTGTGACCTGCTGTCGGTAAGAAAGCTATACGTACTACAAGTAATCTTGAGGAGACATAAAACATCTACGTACCAACCTGAGACAACAACAAAAAGAAGGAAACCTAATGTAATCCCCACCCCGGTAACTAAATCCGCATTTGCAAATAGACAGTATGCTGCGCAGTCAGCCAAGTTATACAATATAGTTAATAAACAGATTAGCATTTTCCCCTGCAGCTATAAAGAATGCAAAACTAAAATAATAAACTGGATCAAAACAAAAAACTACATTGAAGTAGAAAACTTATTGTTAGGTATTGTCTAGACTTATGTCTAATTCAACTAACATACAGGTACACAAACACAAACACATACACACACACACTCACACACACACACACTCACACACACACACACACACTCACACACACACACACACACACACACTCACACACACACACACACACACACACACTCACACTCACACACACACACTCACACACACACACACACACACACACACACACACACACACACACACACACACACACACACACACACACACACACACACATGCACACGCACGCCTACGCACATAAGTATACACTCGCTCATGCACCCTCACACCTACTTTTATTTTATCTTACTTTAATTTTAGTTTCTTCTGGCTGGAGTGAACAAGCAGTATAGCACTGTTAATATTAAAACAAACCTAATTAAGTAGCTTCTGTTCACTCCTCCTTACATGTATAGTTTAAGCTTAAACCTCTTGTTTCCTATTCAAAATTACCTTCATGTGAAGAGCGCTGTCTCTTGACACAGGTACCCCGGTACTTAAAAAGAGATACCAACCTATTTATCTGTTACATAGACCTAGTGTTACCCAATAAATCATTTTTCATTTTTTCATTTTTTCATACATTTAAAGGATGAATAAAATTAGTACTGTGGTCAATTTATTGAATTAAAAAGTAAATAGCATGATGTGTCTGTGACAGTGACATTTGACATTGACAATGACAAGATAGAAGGATTCAAATAACTGTCAATGTCACAACAACTTTTTTTTCTTACAAGATGTATAGCTATGGAATAACCGCATTCAGCCTTTAAATGGCTTCTTCAAAGTAATTTCCAGTTTTCTCTAGAACTAGCGAATATAAAAAAATCCATTATTTTTTATATTTAATCAGCAAGCCCAAATCTCTGAATGGTTTTTAGTTTGAGTCGCTATGAAAAAATGAAATGTTGTCAATTAAAAATACACTTGGTTTTTCAAATTATAAAAACTTGTGCAACAGATTACATGACATTTGTTAATGTATTTTTATTTTATTTTTGAGAATAGGGTGTGGCAACATATCACTGCAATAACACATTTTCTTAAACTTCAGATTGCTAGATGCGACAAAAAAGTAATTTCATGTTCACCTTTTGTGGGACTCAGGCGTGATTTTAGGGTTCCGTACCCAACGGGTAAAAACGGGACCCTATTACTAAGACTTCACTGTCCGTCCGTCCGTGCGTCTGTCTCAAGAACCGTGATAGCTAGAGAGTTGAAATTTTCACAGATTATGTATATCTGTTGCCGCTATAACACCAAATACTAAAAAACCGGCCAAGTGCGAGTCGGACTGGGGCTCCCATACAACAGACATGATTTTTTTGCCGTTTTTATAGATAATGGTACGGAACCCTTCGTGCGCGAGTCCGTCTCACACTAGGCAGTTTTTTTTTTAAATTAATGAATTTATCGGTTTTCTCAGTCACATCCAAGAGCATATGGACGTGCCAATCGACACCTCCAAGATGTCGGAACAAGAGCTTCAGTTCCACTACTTCAAAATGCACGACGCCGACAATAACAACAAGTTGGACGGATGTGAATTGATCAAGAGTCTTATACATTGGCATGGTAAGTACACGACAAGGTAATTTACAAAAAAATTACAACTTTGCCCAATATGTTTACTTTGCCCACTATTTTTTCTTTGCCCATCACAAAAATATGACGAGTTTATTTATAAAGTTGAATTCACACTTAACTGTCAATTCACCCAAAACGTCCTACTTTGCCTAGTGACTACAAATATACCCGAAATTCTAAGGAAGGGCTAACATAATTAAAATTGACGATATAATTTCGGTTACACAAAACATACTTACAAATTACATCTTTTTGAGGAAGATACTTTTTTCTATAAATAATTTTTGTGTTTTTTTTGGGGTTAATGTTTTTTATGTCCGCCATTGTCCGGGGTTGAATGTTGCCACGCTGTTTTAATGTTGCCAGGGGTGGGTTTGTGTTCTATTAATAAGTATTTTCATGTTTTTTATGGTTTTTTTTTTATTAAAAAAATGTTTTGACCTTCCTGTGGCATATTATTGGCATTTTATTATGTTTTTGCGTAAGGAAATCGAAATATTTTTTTACATTCATTTCCACATATAAATAGTCTCAAAATTCCTATTGTCCAGAAAAAAAACATGATCGTGTTCTGAGATTTGTAACGTAAATAAAGGATGTTATATGTTAAATGTCTTGAGGCTGTTTATTATGTGATTAATGGTAACACAACTGCGCGATTTGAATTGTCGTGCGACTTTCCAAGTACTTACTGTATTAAATAGAAGTAAAATACTCGCATACAATTGTGTCGTAAGTTGTGCTGGTGTCATACCACTCATTTGTGTCTGTCTCTTTTTTATGTACGCCACAGAACAGGGACACAAACAGCAGCCGCAGCAAGGCGCGCCGCCGGCCGGCGAAAAGATCTTTGCCGATGACGAGTTGGTTAATTTAATAGATCCTATATTAAACATGGATGACCATAACAGGGATGGGTATATCGACTACCCGGAGTTTGTGAGAGCTCAGCAAAAGAGTCAAAACAAGGAGGGGCAATAGTATTAGACATTCCATTGACGTTTTAAGGGTGCTTACGTTGGGTCCTCTTTTGAGCATTCAATAACTGAGTCTCAAGTGGGGACACAGCTTTAAACTTGGTCAGTTTTCGGTATCGATCAGTATTAGAATTCGTGACTGATGTTCTAGGAGCGGAATTCTCATAGCAGAAGTCAAACTTCAAAAGGGATTGACCCGTTGTGTTTTAATTATCGACTATTCCAGTTATCGATTACATCGAATCTCTCCGCTTGTTCGACTTTATCATTATTCTGTGACATTTGGCGTCTTCGATAAGCGGCTTGCATCTCCATATTAAAATAAACCAAGTCAACGTCACATACATTACAATACAAATACTCTTTATTGCACACCTCACACAAACAAAGCAGTTACAGAGAGAAACAATACAATAACATGTAGGTAGAGGTAGACAACAGGCGGTCTTATCGCTGAAGAGCGATCTCTTCCAGACAACCTTTGGGTATCGGAGAAAGAGATAAAACTTGATTATGGAGTAGGTGATGCAGAGATTATTATTAACAAAAAACAAAATAAGTATAAATATATACAAATATCACAAATACAAATATATGATACATAAACAGTCAGCCAAAAAATATAATCTGTGTTAGGGGAGAGACAAATAATGTTCTTTAAGAAGGGATTTGAGGTTGCCGATAGAATTTGCTTGTCTGATGTCAAGAGGGAGAGAGTTCCATTTATGTCGCTTGAGTCATTCCCGTATAAAACTATTTTCTGTTTTATTAATGATTTTTTTATCTATGTACACACAAAAGTCTAATTTCATTACCTATAAGATGTCGTGCCAAGTGACAATCGTTTATCGATAGTCGATGAAACATAATTTTCAATCCTTCTTGAAGTTTGATTTCTGCTATGAGAATTCCTGTTCTTGCTGATATTCAAATGTGACTAATATTTTAAATATCCAAACTTAATGGTGCAGAAGAACAGATACAAACTTACGTTTTTGGTGTTAAAATGTAAAGCACAGCTCAATGACACTGATGTTTTAATGAAACATTAGATTATTAGAATAAGCTTTTTGTGTGTGTGTGTGTGTTTTTTTTAAGAACACATACCAAATTCCGAGCCTATTATATCGTCGGTTAACAACCAAAACTCAAAGTAACAAATACCTACCTAAACTAGTGCCTTTGTGGGATCTAGAACTCGCAAGCCTGTCTTTTTAGGGTTCCGTACACAAAGGGTAAAACGGGACCCTATTACTAAGACTCCGCTGTCCGACTGTCTGTCTGTCCGTCTGTCACCAAGCTGTATCTCATAAACCGTGATAGTTAAACAGTTGAAATGTTCACAGATGATGTATTTCTGTTGCCGCTGTAACAACAAATACTAAAAAACAGAATAAAATAAATATTTAAGGGGGCTCCCATACAACAACAACGTGATTTGTTTTGCTGATTTTTATAGATAATGGTACGGAACTCTTCGTGCGCGAGTCAGACTCGCACTTGGCTGGTTTTATTAATTCATTTTTTATATCGGAAAACTGAATCGACAAAAATGTCTATATATAACTATGGGACCTGCTCACAAAATTTCACGTTATGCGGTTGAGAAATTCGACCTGTAGAACAGCCGGACATACGGACATACGAAAGAATTTTGTCCCAAGCTGAAACAGAGAGCTGCGTTCGCTTCGCTCGCTCGTTCAATAAGCTCGTATCTCAGTATCGATTCAGTACAGACATGCGAGGTTTCTAAAATAGCTAGTGAGTTTTCATTGTTAACTGATACGGTATAGATGAAAACCAGACTAAACTAATTTACTGATTGACATACCAACTATGACCTTCGTTTTGTGAGCACAGTGAGTATCAGATATGTTTATGTGTTGTGCACAATGCGTTGTGTACAATATTTTTTATAGTCCCATCTTATACCATTACGACTTATACCATTAAAAACATGACCCTCCGTTTCTGGGGCAGTTGGGTAAAAAGGCAACCTCTAAACTACAACCACGAATATATCTGATGCTGTTATAAGATCCACATGTGTTTCTAAAGTGATCTTAATCATCATTATTAATCTAACACAGTATAAAAAGACTGTATGTATATAATGGCTTAAAAATCTTTTTATACTGAAAACCGTGCCAAAATGAACAAAAAACATTACAAATAAGTAATAAAAAAAGTTACGTTAGGTGGCATGTGGATCTTACACTATTTAAATACGAAATTTAGGCACAATCAAATAAAGACATAACACATTAGAAAAAGGATAGGATTTTCTCCTGTAAACATTTAGTGAGTCGTTTATTTGCGCTGTCTCAACTTAATGTTTAGGTGAGAGAGAGAGGCTAATAGTCTGCGACATTCGCTCATGTTTGCTTTGGGGAATACTACTGATGTAATACATGACTCAAACGTCTTAAAGGTAGAGAAAAAAAAAAAATTGTGACTGCATTGTCATAGTACATTGTCAATATTATAAAGCGAGTATGAGTGTTATATATTAAATATAGCGCTCTTTCAAGTAACAAAAAAAACCTTTAATACGACTTTGAATGCTTCCTCATTAAATTTACAACTTTGCCTATGACACTTTTATCAAAAAATATGCAATTTGCCTATTCGATTCCAAGCAATGACTGTTCAAAGCGGGCGAAATTATGAATTCAGCGTTCGGTCTAACGGTTACCTATAGTACCTTTGAGTCTTGTTATAATTTACTTAGTCTCAAAATATGTATATATACAAATTTAAATCTTATGATATATACAAGAACACATACTTTCGGGTTTCGCTACCGTAGATCAAACATTTGTCCATTATTAATCATCCTTTGCGGGCGAATTTACACTCCCGGGCAAAGTTTGAGGGATTGGTAGTGTTTTGATCATTTTTAATTCGAAGGATCTATTGGACCGTAAGTTTGAGTTGTATATTAATCAATGTGACTGTACACTTTTAAAGTGTTGATTCGAATTTTATCCTTCCAATTGGTTGTTTTTTGTGTATAATTTGTTATTTAAGAGTTCTCTTTGTGCTTCCAAGTACGCTTAGTGATACAATTATTTATTTCGAAATACCTATGTATATTTCGTTTTTCAACCTTTATATGACTTCAACAGAATTGAAAAGATTTTGCTATGAAATTTGGCCGACCACTTTTTTCTTTGCATCGCGTTATCCCGGTTGCATTCATAGCTCGGCGTCCGCTTGCTGCCGAATCCCCATGTACGCGTAGGCACTAGTTTTAGAAACGACTGCCTTATGGTCCTAGACGAAACTTGACCTGATTGGGATAAAGCTTTGCGGGAACAATTTGCGGCCCAATAATCCGTATCCACGTATCTTTCTCTCTCTCTTTATGCATGGTTTAAACAGAGACAGAGATATGGAAGACGCGGATTATATGGCCGTACATTATAGGGGCCCGAAAATCGTAGGGTTAAATAGAGGCAGAGATATAGTGGCCGCGCATTATATGGCCGTACATTATAGGGAACCGAAAATTTCACTGTTAGGGGTACTAAAACGACAGTTGTCTTAGACAACAACCGAGATCAGTGGCTTTGTGACTATTATGTCTTTTTACTAGAATATATTTCAAATATGTGTTTGTATTAATAAGCGTACGTCTTCTTATTTTATTAAGTTCATAATGTTACTCGAATATGAAATTATTTATGTGTTCTAGAATTAAATTCTCGTATACAAATACAAAATATTCTCAACATGCATAGTCCAATAAACGAATATTTCTTTCAATGGAGAATCTGGTCTATCCATTTCTGATGTTAGTGTGATTTATAGTAAGTTCAGTTTACGCCAAATATATTTGGGTATATTTTATGCCATATTACAATCGGATAAAGTGAAACAGTAAAGTAGTAGACTGTATCAACATTATTTCAAGAACTTTGTCCAAAAAAATTCCACTATTATTAATTGTTTAATGTTCTAGGAATTTCATGTTATTTCCACTGAGAATCACGAGCTCTTTCGATCCTAATCGAATAAAAATGTGTTTTTCCTATTGTGTTACCATTTCCCTTATACTTTGTATTTCGGTAACACAATGGGAAAGTTTAAAAAATGCCTGGAAAATTTTAGACACTCTTCTATTGGAATGGAAAGAGAACGTGATTCTGAGTAGAAATAACATAAAAGTGGCAGAATATGTCGTAAAAATGTTTGTGGCCATTTTTTCAAGAAATGCTCAACTCCAGTATTTGTAATTTTGTGCAAAATTTCACTGATGTGAAATTGTAGTTTCATTTTCTCGTTGATTGGACTACGATATGTTATTAAAAATAATCTAGTACGTAGGTATGACTTAAATTCCTCAAGAAACTCAGCATTTCTTCTCATTCTCAAATATACTATTTTTTATTACTTTTGCCCATTTTTGTCTAATATAAGTGATGGATTTTGAATATACAAGTTTAAATGTTATTGTTTTTTTGTATAGCATTTAATGTCTTAGAGCATACATAACTGGAGTAGCCTTTCAGTAACTTACTCCTCTGTAGAAAACCGTGCACAATGTGCAAAAAATCATACAAAGACAATTTCACGATCGATCACTAAATCGCCTCGCAAGAGAACCCTGATCATAGAAATGCCCGCATGTTGCTGTAAGAACTTGATATTATAAACCTTCTGCCTCTTCAAGCTTTTAATATATAATTGAGTTTCAATATCCTATTAAGATGCTCCCCCCGCCCCCGCAAAAATCGACTTTTTTTGTACGCAAATACGACATAAGGCTAGTCCAGTTATGTATGCTCTAAGATTTAATGTATATAATGAATGTCTTACAATTTAAAAACATAAGTACCTAACATTAATTTATCACGAGTTTCTCAAATTTTAGTCTCCAGCACGAAAGTACAAATAACATGGCGTCATTCGCGCAGGTTCACTATTGCGCATGCTCAGATAGCATGCACGGGGTTCCGCGCTGCCTCGTTGCTATGGATACCCAAAAATTGAATACTGCGCAGGTTCTAGTTACATGCCGCGAGTTGTACCTCATTCTTAGTTTCAGTTGATTCCTTAACACGTTCCCTGTCCGGGTGCCCCCAATGTGGGGCCATGAACCTTTTTTTCAGGAGTCCGTGTCCCCACTATGGGCCCACGGGTTGTTCACGGCTACGAACTACAACTGTCACTTGGACTTGTGACATTGACGGACAATTTTGTATGGGGACAGGGAACGGAATTCAGTCACTGAATTGGCTACTTTCCTAAAAAAAGTAATTTAGTCCGTGTGACGGCACATTATGGTACACTTTTTAGCATAATGTGACGTCACGCGGAACTTTAACGGGCTATATCTTCATAAATGTTTGTTTAATTGACAAAAAAAATACGTGTACAATATTTTTTGATAATCTGACGGCCTAAATAAAATTATATATTTTTTACCCAGGAAAGTACCCAATTATATAGTGCATGAATTCAGACTGTTTTGTGCAAGTTTTTTTTCGTCGGTCTTGGCACCACAGAATATTAGTTTGTTTTGCTTGTTCATATTGAATTTACGCATCACATGATGTTAACATTTTGTTAGATTTAAAAATAATGATTATAATGAAGAATAAAAAATAATAATAATAATAATAAACCTAGACCTGGCTCACGAGGTAACCGCCATGTGGGATGTTGATTCGACGATCATCGTCCCGATAGTCGTTTCGGCGAACGGTCTAATAGCGAAGAGTCTCGACCGCCACCTTAAGAGACTCTCGCTAGATGGCTGGGTCAAGGGCCAGATACAGAAGGCGGTACTTCTGGACACGGCGCGGATAGTCAGGAGGTTCCTCTCTCTGTCGCCCTGACCACCGGTAGTTTAGGCCCCGCCTCGCTGCCGGCGGTAGTTACCCTAGGTTAGGTTTTTATAATGATTTTATATTTTGTATGTATAGTTTTATATTCTACTTTTTATATTAATATTGTAAAAACCTAATTTAAGAAAAAATATAAATAAAGAGATAATAATAATAACATCAGTGAATAGCTAACAGAAAAATAAGTATACTGACCTAAAAAATATATTTATAGCGCAAACACAAATGAAGAAAAACTTGCACAAAATTTGTATCGAGAAGGCTTGCCCTACCCGTCCCCTTAAGGTCGATTTTTTATAAGACTCATTGGAATTCCGATTCCAATGAGTCTACCTTGGATGGTAGATTTGCTTTTTGGATGGACTACTTTGATGCAATTCGACCAGCTCAAATAATCTCAAGTATACTTACGGGCTGCATTAGTGAACCCAAACGGTATCCTCGAAAATTCAAAAATTCCAGACGGCGACACAAAGCTCCACATAGAGGACGCCGAACTAACCTTAGTCATCGATATGGTGATGCTGAAGCACGATTTCGACAATGATGGATTCATCGAATACGCTGAGTATAAGAGAGGATTTATCGAAAACAATACGGAGACAATCGTAATAAAAGACGGGAGGCAGTTGGTGTTTTAGATAATAAAACCGGAATGTAGTCGTTGATTGTTTATTTTGAAATAGTATGGCGATAGTCAACAGTAAGGAAAAGACAACTAGCGATTTCGTCCGCGTGGAACTCGTATATCATAGCTCCATACAAACTTTCGCCCCCCATTTCGCCCCCTTAGGGGAAGATTCTCCGGATAAAAAGTATTCTATATGTTAATCCAGGCTATAAACTGTCTGCGTGCAAAATCTCATCCCAATCGGTTCATCAGTTTAAGCGTGATTGAGTAACAAACATCCAAACATCCATACTTTCGCATTTATAATATTAGTGGGATTAGGCAATATTTGTAACCATCAGGTACTCGTGTAGTCGAGTGCAAAAATATGTATCGATTGAATCCTCTCATAAATATGCATCGACACCTTAATCCGCTGACATAAGAGCGATGGGACATATTTATGAGTAAGTTGTATGCACCCATATTTTTGCACTCGACTGTACACAGCGTCGTCAGGTCCATATCCTCTAACCGCACAGCACGCAAAAAGAAACAGTGAAATTTGAGTCACATTTTAATATAATTTAGGTATTTGAATATTCAACAATTGACTACAAGGCCTTTTAAAAGGCCTTTGGGCGGCTAGAGGATAACATGGACTGTGTTTCCCGGGTAGACAGGAAGTGGACATAATTGAATATTATTTTCAGTGCCACAGTCGATTCGAACTCAGTCGCTCATTGTAGTATCACTGTGAAAGCGCCTCCACCCTATAAAAAAACACAACTCTATTCTGTATGTATATGGTGTTTCCAGTGATGACGTATGGCACCGAAACGTGGTGGTTTACTAAGAAGCCCATAAGAAGGCTCAACGTCACCCAAAGGGCAATGAAGAGAGCCATGCCGGGAGTTTCTCTGCGTGATCGCATCAGAAATGAGGCTATCCGCAGCAGAACCAAGGCAGCCAATATAGCCCTCCGAATCGCTAGTTAAGTGGCAGTGGGCACATTGCACGTAGCAATGGCTGTCGGGGCGGAATGGTTCTCGAGTGGCGATCACGTACCGGAAGGCGCAGCGAGGGTAGACCCTTCACAAGGTTGCCTGATGACCTGGCCCCTATTTCACCAACTTGACAATTGTCACCTGACACTGACAATTCGCCATACATTGCTTGTTCTAGAAGTTAAGGTGGTCGCTAGGTTACCTGTGGAACCAGCAATGTACGGTGAATTGTCGTTGTCATGTGACAATTGTCAAGTTGGTGAAATAGGGGCCTGGTAAAGGGGGAAAGGTCGCGGGAGTCCGCTGGATGCGGGCGCAGGACCGGTCATTGTGGCACTCTTTGGGGGAGGCCTATGTCCAGCAGTGGACGTCTTTCGGCTGATATGATGATGATGATGATATAGTGGTGAAAATAGTCAGAGGTCGCGAGGACGCGCTGTGAGTAACCATTTGTCTCGTGTTGTCAACACACTGGCGCGGCCTGCGGTGGCGGTCAATAGTAAACTTGGCAGTTATTGTCAAGTTTGGTACTGACCGCGCAGGCTGCGCCAGCCTGTGACAGGCTTAAGGCCTGAATCACACTCACGC
Organism: Epinotia nisella; assembly: GCA_932294315.1. NCBI lineage: Eukaryota > Metazoa > Arthropoda > Insecta > Lepidoptera > Tortricidae > Epinotia > Epinotia nisella. The sequence continues at coordinate 6,925,785 of OW028698.1, read as the reverse complement.
GGCCTGGTGGTGGCGGTCAATAGTAAACTTGGCGGTTATTGTCAAGTTTACTATTGACCGCGCAGGCTGCGCCAGCCTGTAAGAAGCTTAAGGCCTGAATCACACTGAGGCGGCCTGCGGTGGCGGTCAATAGTAAACTTGGCGGTTATTGTCAAGTTTGGTACTGACCGCGCAGGCCGCGCCAGTCTGTGAGAGGCTTAAGGCCTGAATCACATTGACACGGCCTGCGGTGGCGGTCAATAGTAAACTTGGCGGTTATTGTCAAGTTTACTATTGACCGCGCAGGCCGCGCCAGTCTGTGAGAGGCTTAAAGCGTCAGTAACCGCATTGTGACTGCACTGGAATCGCTTGCATCCGTAGGCTACGATGTCTGTTTAGCATCAGGCCGTTCGCTCGTTGTCACCGCACGGGTACAAAAAACTAGCTTTTGGTACATGACTGTCGGTGACGGGTCGTGTTTTAATATGTATGTTGTTGAAACAATGTGCTTATTTAATATTGAATGTTGTTGCATAGTAATGTCTCTATAATGCAATTGTCATGTCAAATTTGTGATTATCACAAAAAACTCATTATAGTAGGTACAGGTACGGATTCTTTTTCTAGGTCGAATTCACTTCTCTTTGTGCCTAGTAAACAATACATTTGTGTACTTCGTTGTTAAGTGGTGTGTGTCTTTCATTGTTAAGTATTGCGCGTGTGTCTTTAATTGGTAAGTATTATGTGATCTGAGGCTTTTTATGGCCAGTTGTGACGTAAAAGTATTTATTAAACATGGCCTTTTCATTTCGAAGCTTTTGTGGCACGTGGCTATTGAGGTTAAACAATTATTGCTTAATTGGGCTGATGGGTCTTAAGATTAAATCCGGTCTAGAAAAAGAACCCGCACCATCAAGGCTTCGGCGAACAGTAAAAAAATATGGTTTTCGAAGTGAGCCTGTCCTCTGTGGCTAGTTACTGCCGTAATATAATGTGTCGTTTGTGGGCTGAAATCATGCGGCAGTCCACCAAATTCGTACGTGTAGTGGCACCTGTATTTGGTATTCTTGTTTAAATTTTAAATCGTTTTAAGTATTAAATAGGGGCGTAGATGCTAAATAAAATAATCAATAATGTTGTATTTTCTCTAAGAAGATCAAAAATGTAGTCAAATGGTGGAAAAAGCAACGCAAGAGGTTAAATAATTACAAAGTTATAAGTGTCCAAAGTTTTAAAAGGGGGTATATTTTGTCCATTTTCCACAAAACGCACCTTCATATGAAACGATTGTCTTTTACTAGTTAGTAGCGTTTTCTCTCTCTAACATTAAAACGGTTGTAGCTTCGTAATTTTTTGAGATACCTGAATGGGATTTTCGTCATTAGGCATATCTTTGGCCTTCTTTCTTTAAGAAGTAATATACATTTTGAGTCCACACCCCTATTGTGTACGTAGTTGTACAATAAAAAAAAACGTTGTTCCGACGAACGTTGTACAATTTGAAAGTGTGGTGTTGCCAGTACGAAACCCCTACTTGAATCTAGGGTAAGTGCTGTTTTGTATTCATTTGTGTTGTTTTTATTTTAAACAGAAAAATGAGGAATGTGTTTTATTTTCTTTCTTTCAAAATTGAAGTCTTCACTTAAAACTTGAGATAGAAATCTTTGATTAAGGCCTCTCACAGACTGGCGCGGCCTGGCCGCGGCGGTCAATAGTACCTAAACTTGCCATTAGCTGTCCTGTTGACCGCCACCGCAGGCCGCGCCAGTGTGATGCGGGGTTTATGTGATTGACAGAAAAAATATCGGGTGGGTTGTACCAACATAAGCCTGTATCACGTTGGCGCGGCCTGCGCTGGCGGTATATAGTAAATTTGACAGCTAATGACAAGTTTACTATTCACCATGGACCTAAGATACTCGGGACAAGCTATGGTAATAATAATACCACGTCCGAGCGAGATGGTAGCATACAAATCTCGATAAGTGTGACAGAATGGGAAATATCATTCGTTGTCCTTGTCGTAGTTTTGCCACAACTGCTTTAGTATGAAATTGTGACCAATAAACCACTACCCACCCAAATTAAGTAGGTTGTTTACGGTAAGCGATCCGCCATTTTAAGACCAGTTCTTAATTTAGCTGCATAGAAGCTTTTCCGTCCCTCATTGTGGCATCACGTATAGCCTGTCCAGAGGGCCTACCGCGAAACGATATTCGTTTTCGTTCGCGTATCTCCGTCTCTGTTGCACTTGCTAGTTCGAGCGACAAATAGGGAGATACACGAACGAAAACGAATATTGTTTCGCGGTAGGCCCTCAGAGTATCATGCTATTGACCGATCAACGTTAAATTTGGCCTTGTCAGTCCATATAGAAACCTGTCAAACTTTCCCTACATTCCATGTACATTCAGATTTTAACGAACACCACTTACAGACTAGACGTTTTACAGACGGTTTGGTGCAACCCAGCCTTAGAAAATGAAGAATTAAGCCTGCATCACACTGGCGCGGCCTGTTTCGGCGTTCCATAGTAAATTTGACGGCTAATGACAACTTTACTATCCACCGCCGCGGCCAAGCCGCGTCAGTTTGTGAGAGGCTTTAATGAAACCAAACTTTAAAAAGATGATGATGTGCCATAGATTTTGACCTATTTATCTTATTATAATTATGGCAATACAAATACCTAACATACGATTTTTTGTACTTATCTAAATCTTATAGCGCAGTAATATCCATAAAAAATAAGATCTGAAACTTAAGACACGAAACCAAAGGTAACCAATATCTAACGCTTTTTCAGGTCAAGTAGACAAGAACCATCGCAGTTACTCGGACAAGCAACTTGAAGACGTACTGGAACACGCCTTCAAGCATACAGACATAAACAAGGACGGGTATATCGATTATCTCGAGTACAGGGTTAGCAACTACAAGGCAAAGAAGGCCCGTAGTGATCAGGAGAAGGGCGCAGCTCAGAAAGCCAAGTAGTGTTTGCAACAGTCACGGATTGTACCCATTAAGGTCTCGACGAACATAGCGATTTATCATTACAATTGAATCTTCACTGCTACCCTGGACCTGCTGAAGGTCTGCACGCTCTGACACCAGCACGGCTATCACAAGACGGTGCGCGAGCTCTCTCGATTTTTCTCGCACTATCCGTCTCTCTCTTATTAGAAAACTTAGAAAGAGAGGTGAGGTAGTGCGAGAAAAATCGAGAGAGCTCGCGCGCCGTCTTGTGATAGCCGTACTGACATGGCTGCCTGGCTTATTACCTTCAAAGCTACACTATGATTGCCCTCTAATATTATGTTTTGCCATACGATTAATTAGATTTTTTTAATAGCCGATATTTGACAGCCGTCATCCCGGTACAATAAACGTCAATGATGACATATGATGACACAAATTGTACTGGGATGACAGCTGTCAAATATTGGATGTATCGAAGGTTAAGTTACCGGACGTGCCGATTCCGACAGAATCATAGACATGAATTATTCGGCAAGCCCATACACGGCCATTCTGTCACAGATCCAGCAACGACCTCGGTTCGTCGATGCGTACATGCGTATCTAAAGCCTCTCACAGACTGCCGCAGCCTGTGGTGGCGGTCTATAGTAATTTTAACAGCTATTGTCAAATGTACTATTGACCGCCACTCAGCGCCAGTGTGATTCAGGCCTTAAGGCCTCTCACAGACTGGCCGCGGCGGTCAATAGTAAGCTTGTCATTAGCTGTCAAATTTACGATTAACCGCCACCGCAGGCCGCGCCAGTGATATGTAGGCTTATGCTTAGCAGGGTGCGGTCCTGCCCAGCTAGCACGATAGGTTATATTGTCACGTTTAAAGGCCGCTTTACCTATTCCTTGTGGCCTAAAGGAGCCCGGGGTCCGCTTTAACGCCTAATCCCAAAATTTGGCATAGGCACTAGTTTTACGAAAGCGACCGCCATCCGACCTTTCAACCCAGAGGCAAAACTAGACCTTATTAGACCGGTTTCGTTTCGTCACGATGTTTTCCTTCACCGAAAAGCTAACGGTAAATATTCCTTAGGTGCATAAGTTCCGAAAAGCTCATTGGTACTTGACAACCGCATGCCGAAACCACTAGGCTACATTTTCGTAATAACAATTCGTTACTACTTATTTTCAGCTCTATGAGGTAATTATACGTGCCCAGAATCGCTACGCGCTACGCTCGTAGCCGATCCCATGGTTTTCCTCGTATGTAGCGGAAAGCGACTACGGCGTAGGGACGCATACGTGTCGTGACGGGCCGGGAATTACTTAGAATTTAACATTTTTAAAGCCGACGACGCCTAAATTACTAAGTCGAGAGCTGTCGTAACCTCAGCACGGTTACCACAGGACAGCTGTGTCGCGGCGAGACAGACTATCCGCCTCTTTTAGGGTTCCGTACCTCAAAAGCAAAAAAACAGAACCCTTATAGGATCACTCGTGCGTCTGTCTGTCCGTCTGTCACAGCTGATTTGCTCCGAAACTACTGGACCGATTGAGTTGAAATTTGGTAAACATACGTAAATTGGTGACCCAAAGATGGACGCGTAAAGTAAATTCGAGAAAAGGATGGTACGGCCGTGCCGCTTTTTTTTGCTCGACTTGGCGGGGGCACTGCCGTGCCCCCAGATTAATGAATTCTGAACAAGGGGTCACTTTTGGGGGGTCAACTGGAAAATTAAAAAAAAGTTTCGCAAACTGTATTGTGTGACATATCAAATGAAAGGGGTTGTTGTAAGCATCTCAGATATATATTTTTTATAATTTTAGCAAAAACAGATTTGAAGTAATTTAGGAAAAAAGACGAAAATTGACCATTCGCCCCCTTATCTCCGAAACTGCAAGGCTTAAAATCTGAAAAAAATATGGAAAATAGTTCCTTGCCTAAAGATTATACAGGAAAACCTATAAGAAGTTTGAGTATTTACAGTAACGAGAAATTCTCAATATTTTACGGAACCCTCACCACGCGAGTTGAACTCGCACTTTTTAACTAGAACTCGGTTTTTTTAACTAGAACACTTAGAAAGAGGCGGATAGTCTACGAGTATCTCACCGCGACACAGCTCGCGCTGTCTTGTGATAACATAACCGTGCTGCGCCCTTGATACAACATCAGCACGGGGTGGAACGTGATCAATGTTTGCTTTTCATGTTAAAGTATTCCACTTATATTTGTGAAGAAAAACGTTATTTGTGTTTTTTAATAAATGTTTTATATTTTTGATTGAATTCGTTTCTTTTTGTATAATTCGTAATTTATTTTCTTCCACAGCAGCTAAGGTAAGAACAATATTATTTACACTAATTGCCGCTATATCCTGTATCTATCTTATGTATGGTCAACCAATTTGATTTCTGGGCCACTTCGTACAGTCGAGTTCTCCAATATCTATACAGACAACCTTTCAAAAATATCTGTACATGTGTCTTATGTCAGTATAATAATAATAATAAAGCCTGTGTACAGATATTTTTGAAAGGTTGTCTGTATAGATATTGGAGAACTCGACTGTACCTTGTCAAAGTGAAAATCACACAAGCACCAAAGAGATCTCATATCATTGGTGACAAGGTACGCAGTGGCCCAGAAATCAAATTGGTTGACTGTATATGAGTTTCGTGGCCCAGATGCCGAAGTCTTGGAGGCGACTGCTTGACGTCTTCGAATCTTATATAAATTTATTATAGTGTTCCAGACAGCTTGATTTGAAATGATAATACTTGTAGAGGTTGCATAAACGACCTCTACAGTACTCATCCTTGCGGGCCAAACCGAGGCCAGAGGCTAATGATGATATTGCTGATGATGATATTGATGATGATGATATTGCTGATGTCAATATTGATGATGATGATATAAATGATAATGATATTGCTGATGAACATATTGACGATGATGATGTTGACGATGATATTATGATTATGATTATGATATTGATGATGGTGATGGTGAGATGATGATATTGATAATGATATATTGCTGATGATGATATTGATGATGGTGATATTGAATATGATGCAATTGATGATGGTGATATTGATGATGATGAAATTGATGATGGTGATATTGATGATGATAATATTGATGATGATACTGATGATGATGATATTGATGATGGTGATATTGATGATGATGATATTGATGATGAGGATGTAACTCTAACACCTTCCTTCCTCCAGGTAAAGACGGCGCGACGGTCGAGAGCCCGACGGTATACAAAGACGACGATCTGTCTCAGATCGTGGAGGGAGCGCTGAACCAGGCAGACAAGGACAACGATGGTTTTATCAGCTACATGGAGTTCAAGTCCGTAGCTTCTCCGTATTAGAAGACATCAGCCTAATAGCTAATGATTGCGCGTATACATTCTTAAAATTAAGGCCCATAAAGCCTAATACGTGGTGGACTCTTTTTTTTAATAGCCTTAAGCGTCCCACCGCTGGGCAATCGCCTCCCTCTTTTTCTTCCACGTATCCCTCCACAAGTCTTGGTGAAAGACCTCAAGCTCGTGTCGCCATCTCCGATTAGGTCTACTGCGACGCCGTGTTCGGTTCGACTTATAATCCGCATAAACGGCGTCTCCTCTAAATATGATTGAAAGTCAGTTTTGCTCCATGACGATAGGGATCTAAATGCTATTTGTCTGTTCAAGCTACTTTTTTTAATTTATTCATTGGCATGTAGCATTTACGCAATGTGCCAATTAAACATAGATCTTAATAAAATAATCGATTGTAATTTCATCGTAATCGATTAAAAACGAACACATTTCAAGTTTTAACTTTAACAACGTTATATGAAAATTTATGAATTTTTAGTTATATTTATATAAAATATTTTACTGAAATCAAATCTATTGATGACTGTTATATTTTTCTCATAGTCGGTGTGAAAAATTGTATGTGTCACTCAATTGATCTAGTCCCAAACTAGGCAAAGTATGTACTATGGGTACTGGACAACGAATAAACATACTTATATAGATAAATACATACTTAAATAGATATTAAACGTCCAAGACTCGAGAACAAACGTTCGTATTCATCATACAAATATCTGCCCCGACCGGGGAGTCGAACCCGGGACCTCAAGCTTCATAGTCAGGATCTCTAACCACTAGGCTAAGTATTCGGTCGTCACTAAGAATCAAATCATGACAATTTAACTTTAAGTGCATTGTAAGATTTGTAAGAAAATACGCATAGAATCTGTCAAATGAAAGTTGAACCTAGTAGTTATTTGATTGGCAACACTTTGTCTCTATGTGTGTCTATCTGAGGTGTTGTCGTATGTCAAATTTAAATTTCGCTGAGAAAATTGCGGCTGTGTGAGTGACTGTCATGATTTTTTGAATTTGCCGCTATTTTTCAGGTTCAGCCTTCATTAGCCAGACTCTACCTACTGTAATTCTTTATTAAGGTGGAGGATATGTATATTCCATATTATCTTTGGGCACCTACATCCCTGGTAGGACTACTCAATTGACAATATTTGAAATATGCGTATCAGGCCTGAAATGTTAATTAGGTATTAACAAATAATAAAGACGCTGTATTGCTCAAATATTTTAATGATCTGATTACACACTCATCCTTTATCCTAAAAATAACATTAAATAAAACGATTCTAGGTACATCACACTTACCTACTTAAATTACCCGATACCTATAATACAAATTTGTACACAGTCGATTTATTTACTAATTTATAAAATACAAATTTCGTTCGCATAGATCCTGAGTAAATATTGACGTTTTCGAGGAAATATCTATACAATTTTGAATATCGCGATATTATTGTCAATACAATTGTACAATACTTAATACTCACTGTCTAATTTTATTTCTTTTGTTCTGCGGTGCGCACATTGCGTACCTATAAAGCCGCGTTTACGACAGGCCTAAACACACCGCGCGCCCTTTTCGAACGCTACGGATTTCCATAGAATCTGGCAAGCGCGCGCTATGTCGCTATTATTTAAGTGTGCGCGTAAACGTGGCTTTATATTTATACGTCAGTGTTACTAAACTCAAAGTCGGTTTATTCCGCGGCTTCGGGGAGGGGCCGCGTGATGCAGAACCCCTGCCTTTGAAGATAGTTTCAAGGAAAAAAGGGTAGATACCTTTTACCTACTTATACGTACTTCATCTCAATAGATTCGGTGTTTCATCAAAATGTAACAAACAAGCGATCGCATTCATAATATAACCAACAGATGTGCATAAATAAATTATTTTAATTTAATTGTTTATGATTAGAAAGCTTTGAAACGTGACAAAGTTGCGACAAAACTACAGAAATAATTATTGTGACTTTGACTTAACCTTTCACATGTTAATAAAATCGTCGCGCCATCTTAAAAATACTTCTTAAATAAATGCAGTGGGCGCTAAAATAATATAAAATTTCCACTACTTGCCACTAGATAGCGCCAGTGAATAATTTATCTACAGGTATTTGGGTCAGTGTACTATTTACCACACCTTAGACCCGTGTTAAATGCCTAGCAGATAGAACTTTTTCATGCCAACAATTTTAAGTTGAACTTATAGTTTTAAATCTAAAGGTCATCTTTGGTTAGCCAGTCCACAATCCACATAAGTAGGTACGAGGGTTTAAGGGTTCAGAATAATATCAGCTAGCTCGTCAATACCAGGTGTCCACGGAGATCATGGTGGAGATCAAGGAAATGTCATAGGGATTATTATCGCTATTCGCCGCTAGGTAGCGCTATTCACTATTCTAAGCGGTCCTGAGTAGCTTGAAGCTTACGCTATGTTCACCATAGAGCTAAAAAATACACATTCTTTTATGCACGCAGGTCTAAAATGGTAAGCATGATATGCATAAAATCACTTTGGCATAGTACAAAGTTTCGCTACTCGTCGCTAGTGCCGTTATTCACAATTCTAAGGGTTTTTTGAGTAGCATTCTTGATGCTTTAGCTGTTTGCCGTAGAGCTGAGAAAAAAAAGTTCTAAACGCAGTTCTAAAATAGTAAGCGCTTTATGGATGAATGAAATGTCTTTAGGATAATAATTCCTCTAACTACTCGCCACTAGATGGCGTTATTCACCAGTCCAAGGGGTTCGGAATAGCATCCTTGAAAATAACGCTATGTTCTCTGTAGAACTGCGAGTAGCACTCCCCCTTCCCCTATCTTATCTTCTCCCAAATAACTAATTTCGCTACTCGCCGCTCGATGGCGTTATACACCAGTCCAAGGGGTTCTGAGTAGCTTCCTTGAAACTGACGCTGTGTTCGCCCGTAAAGCTAAAAGAGCAAGCGTGTCACGAACCACAAATGTATTAGGGATAATAATTGTTTCCGCTACTCGCCGCTAGATGGCGCTATTCACCAGTCCAAGGGATTGTGAGTAGCGTCCTTGAAACTGACGCTGTGTTCGCTGTAGAACTGCGAGTACCACGCCCTGAAAGCGCGGATGGTCTTGTCTGTCCGTACGTAGGCGGGTGAGCTCATGTAGCGCTTATTGTTCCAGATGACGACGTCTCGCTCGAACTGAAAGAGAAATACAAATAGTCCCAATTTGTATTTACACAACCTTATATTACAATTTATATAATTTTATCGTCGACGTATGTGCATTACTTGGTTGGGGATAAGTACCTAACGACTTTGTTTATCGACCCTGAAATGAAGATCGATATCACAGAGATGTAGATTGAGACATTGTCAGATGACAATAGGCATCAGACTAAGATTTTTTCACCACGCCATTCGAACCAGTTTTCGGAGAGGAACAAATGTTTGTATGGGAACAACGACAATTAAAGAACATAAATACCCAAAAAAATGGGACAAAGATTGACCTCGCTGGCGGCATCCCGAACGCTTCATACTAATTGATTGAACAATATGACGTCACGCATGTCACAATGCTATGGGTACGTACTAACCGTTGTACGGAAAGTCAAGTAAATTGCTGTTTCGGTCGCGAAATACTGCGTTTAGATCCATAGTTGTCATACAATTTTGTTTCTATACAAGCGTAAGGATTCTATTGGTAGCTTTAAATGTACATTTGGACAGTAAAACAAATCTTTTCAAAAAAATTTTATGAAATTAATTATATTTTTTAATCTATACTTTATTACAATAATTTGATGGTCTATTATCCATTTAGCAACACTATGTTATCAATTTTAACATGAGTCATCATGCCTATTGTGCTGTTGGTAAAATAAGAGCCTGATAGTCTAATGAACTCGTAGTTCATTTAGTTCGCCTATTCGATACAAGACGGCGCTGCTATAAATTACCTTCCGAAAACCGTAACATTCAAAACTCACCATACAACTCTCTCCCCGCACAAAGGTGCCTACAATCGACTCGTCATACGCCGATGACCACATTCTATGCACTACCCGTTGTAGAATGAACTACTCCTACTCGACACTAGATGGCGTTGTTGTAAATCGCCCTCCAAAAAACCGTTACGTTCAAAACTCACCATATAACTTTCTCCCCGCACAAAGGCAGCTACAATCGGCGCGTTATACGCCGGTGAGAACATCCTATGCACGACCCGCTGCAGTAGCGGGCCAACTGGTGTAACTGACTGGGATATTAGTAGGGGGCCGAAGCCGGTGTCTATGCGTAGACGCACGTGACCTGGCCCCATCTGAAAAAGACAAGACAGGAGGTGATAAGTCGCGCGCTTAGACTTATAGGTAAGTTGTGCTAGGCTATCAGGAAGGATGTCAACTCGGCACCGCAGTGCCGCAGGAGGCCAGACAGGCGGCGAAGGGCCTTCGCAGGCCGTATGATGCCGCCATAACGGGGACCTGCGGGTGATGGGTCGGGAGTTCCATCACCTGCCCAGAAAAGGTCCCGAGCGGGAAGGCCGGTGTTCTGGGGTGCCAACAGTGGAGTGGGTAAGCCACCATACCCTGCCACCTACGTGGGACAGGGCAACGCTGACAGAGTTCCGGATGTGTGCAATAGCGTTCCCGGGGCTCTGTCCAAAAACCGAGCAGTGGAACACCCCAGAGGATTTAGTCCGTGAAAGTCTGACATACCCTCTCGGCTTCTCCCGAGCTGGGTGGGATCCATAACGGATTTCCCCTGGGAAAACAAAAAAAAGCCTATCACGAAGTGAGATCAGTCGGAGCAGCGGGTAACTGACGCTATATTGCCCGGTGTGAAGTATTAGTCATTAAATATCTAGGGCGGTAACAAATAATATCTCAGATCGCTGCCAGGTTAGCACGATCACGTTTCAATCCGATATTAAGTAACCTTCCAATGTGCACTTAAGTATGGACTTGCTGAGACGATTTCGCGATCGTGCTAGCTTTGGCATACCGTTTAACAAAGTTTGCTCCTGCGGTGATCGCGCGGTGCTCGGCGGGTGACTGCGCCAGTGGCGGGCACTAGAATGAGCTCTAACATCCATCCACAAATAATAAACCAGTGGTAGGTACCTATTTGTTGCCCGTCCAGTCGAGGCAATGATGTTCTTTATAAACCCGTACTATGTACAAGATACATGTTGTGTTAACGACGTCGCGGGCGAATGATAGGGAGTCTTACCTGTGTGGCGACCACATCCATGTGGAAAATGTTGAGGTCCCCGATCTTGTAATGGTGTTCCAACTTCATCGTAGCGGTATGCGATTCGCCGCGCGACCACTCAGCTGTCCACGAGTGTTGACCTGTCAAAATATCAAGGGTTCTCATTTATAAGTTTAGCGCTGCTTAGACTTTTAGGCGTTGATCTTGGTAGCTTTCTATGACAGCAGGGGCCCTAAGATAAGGATAATGATGCTATGTGTATTCACCTATAAAGTTGAGCAGGAATGGGTACTTCTCTCCCAGATCGGAGAGCAGGGACGTGGAATGTACCGCGTTGAGATGCGCCACATCAGCGCCGTTTTCCGGTATATCCTGGAAATAAGTAGGTACATACGTTTTATTTAAACCCGAGCCAATCCCAGCCCCACTTCACTCGCTCGGGAGTAAGCCAGTGAAGCACATTAGGCCCAATTTTATTCCTGGTGTTGGTTGTCTGCCGAAGGTTGTCAGTGCAGCTAGGTGCCTCCTGTTCCGATGCTCTCAAACTCTTCCTGCGAACAAGTCAGCCTGTTGATTGTCCACTGCTGGACGTAGGCATCCCCCAAATAATGCCACAATAACTGATCCTGCGTCGCACGCATCCAGCGGACTCCCGCGACTTTTACCAGGTCATCAGTACACCTTGTGTCCACGCTGCGCGTTCCAGTAAAAACCTAACCTACCTTAGTCTAACATTCTAACTAATTAATTTTTCTGGTATAAATTCGGTTCTGTAACGGTCGCAGTTCTAACCTCACCTACTTTTCTGGTTGCAGGTCTTTCGACAAAAATCTAAAGGAATACTTACCATACAATGTGAGCCAACAACGAACTCGTTACGGCCTCGGTACCCCCACGTGGCCAGCTCGTCTGCATCGCAGATGGTCCAGAGAGGAGGCCGGCGCTCCACGTCGTGCCAGATCCAGACCGCCCCGTCAGCTTCTACTGTAGGCCATGTGCGGATGGAGACGCCTTTGGGAGCTGCAGAGAATAGAGACAAGACATTAAACTAGCGGTCGGCAACGTTTGTGACTTTATTAGGTATAAGAAAACAGCCAAGGAGGCTTGCGGACCGCCTGATGGTTAAATGTAATAAAACCGATTGTAATATAAATTGATCTTTGTAGTGAACTGGCCGTAAGCTTGTTTGCCACCGACGTGGTATAAAAAAAACTTTGTAATATTTTTAGTATGACTGAGTATTGTGCCAGATCCAGACTGTTCCGTGGGCCTCTATCTTAGGCCGTGTACGGATGGGCACGCCTTTCGGAGCTGCAGAGAATTAGAGACAAGGCCTTTTTTAAACTACGACTGTGGCAAACAAGCATACAGTCTGCCTGATGGCAAGCAGACACCATAGCCTTTGGACGTTGTGCGACTCCAGAAGAATTACTAGCGCGCTGCTGACATTTCATTGATTTGAAGAATCATTGTGTTAACAACTACAGACAAATGCAGGTGTAAGGTAGGTAAGGGGGGTAGGGGATAGCAATATGGGTTAGATTCGGATCTTTCTTCATTCGAATTTAAGCCGTATCACTTTGACATAAAGTGCCCATGTCATTCTCGTACGGTCGAGGCCAAAAATACGTTTACACTATTCGCCTTATTGCAATGGAATAAGGTGCAAAAGTGTAAACGTTTTTTTGGCCTCGACTGTACACTCGTGCAACGTGCAACGTCAAGGACTAGGACTTTATCTTACATAGGTACAGTCGCCATCAGATATATCGGAGCGGCGAAAGCGCTCACAAATATCTGAACACGTCTCTATCGTCGAGGCATTAGAGGCGTGTTTAGATATTTGTGAGCGCTTTCGCCGCTCTGATATATCTGATGGCGACTGTACACTCAGCGTCAAATACTCTGTACCAGTCAAAGTGGCCAAATAGTCCGGTACACCATACTAAATATATGGTGTACCGAACTATTTGACTACTTTGGTTGCTGCATTATTATTTGACGCTGAGTGTACAAGAGCCTCCTATGTGGTCCATGAATTTTCGAAAATACCAGAATAATCACGGCGAATGCTACCTAGTTTGTAATTAAAATATTGTATTTCAGATAATGCGTATATTCAGATTACGAAACCCGGAAAAAGTTTTGGTTAACAATCGGGTTTTTACGCAACCATTTCCTTTCCTTGTCCGCAGCCGAATGTGGTATAGGAATTAATGTTGTATTACCCCATTGTTGCCCAAATATTGTATCCTTGTTTTAACATTTAACGTCATATGTAAAAACCATTATTATTTAATTAATACAGAGTTACCTTGAGGTTAGTTAAAGGTTAAAAATACAATATGTGGAATCAATATATGCGTCCAAAGTTAAAATGGCCGTTTTTCTTTGGAGTTCATAGATTGACGAATCCAGCAACATGAAAACTAGTTTGATGTATTCACAATACAAATTACAGTGTGTATTGGCCTCCTTTTTTAAAAATAATCTATTGAGATTATTAATAATTGTATTTAGCAATGGCGTTAGTGAGCACGTCAACGCCCTCTTAACACAAAATTAATTGATGACTGCTCATGAAAAGCTTGTACCTACCAAAATGAACATTATATGACATAATTTTTCTAAAACTCACGATTCTCCTGCCCCGGAACATTGACGCACGCCCCATCAGCGTTGAACCGCCACTTGTGAAACGGGCACTCGATGCAGCTGCCCCCCACTTTGCCCCCGATCCCCAGGTTTGCCCCTAAGTGGGGGCAATATGCGTCCACGCAGCGCGCGACGCCGTCCTCGCCGCGGTACACGCAGAGATTTTGTCCTGAGAGAGAATAGACAAAGTAATGGGCCGTCCAGAGACTTAGGCGGGCTTGCACCAAAATTTTAACCTAGAGTAAGACTTAACCTAGAGTTAATCTGAAAGTTCTGGTATGAATCTGACAGGAGTTAAAATCTAACTCTGAGTTAGTAATGATAACCCAGCGTGGTGCAAGTGGGCCTTAGGGGATTATAGATTAGATTAGATTAATTATTTCATGATAAAAAATACATTACAAATTTGCATACATGTCAAAAAAATAAGATTTTTTATCACGATACGTCAACATACGATATAAGTATGGGGTAAAAGTTTTCTTTGATTTCTGGGTGTTCTAGTACTCTAACCTTAATTGGTCTCAAAGAGTATCCGTGATAGAAACGGGACCGACTGGCATTAAAAAAAGTCAAATTTGTCGATTTTCTCGCTGACTGTACAATTTATCAAAAATCTGCGAATGTCGATTGTCATAACTTAAAAGTTAGTAAATGTCTATAAGACCAAATTCGCGTAGCAAGGGATCTAGTAGCTGCCCTTACTGCCCCATCTCAACTTTCCACCCTGTATTGCTGCTGGCATATCCTGAGTGGAATCCATTTTTGTGCATTTCAGATGTATAAACACATGTGTAATTTCTTTGTCACACCAAATAAATGTATTGCTTTGTTTCTTTCTTTCTATGTATGTAGGTACTGTCGTTTGTGGCAGAAGTTACTAGTTACATAATTGTAATTGCTCCAAGGATGTGTTGCGTTGAGAGTGAGGGAGCCGCGTTCGTCTCTAAACCCAACACAACGCATCCTCAAATCAATAAAGGATCGCTAACGCGCTACATTCTTCTGGAATCGCAAGCGTCCATAGGCTACGGCAGCTGCTCACCATCAGGTAGACAGCATGTTTGTTTGCGACCGACGTAGTTTAAAAAAAGTATTATACCTAATTTGATAAAAAACGTACCTAAAGCATCCACGCTAGTGACGTCCCCATTTTTCAAGTTCCGGCTCTCTGCTACAGCGAACCAGCCGTTAGGGTAGGGCGGAGGCAGCTTTGCCCCTAGCTGGCGAGCATTCATTGCCCTTGCCACGCGGATCTCCCGGTTTGCCCCCTTTGGTATATGCTCGTAGCCAATGTCGGCTAGCTCCTAAAAAAAACAAATGAGTATACAAAAGCCATTGCCAATTTCTGGTCCCGCACAATCTAAACCAAGGAAACCGTCTACACGAGAAGAAGAAGTATACAAAAAAAATAGTATACTTATTGTTTAACGAGGGGCGTAAGGAGTATTGCGAAGGCGGAGGGCTTTTGATGACTCGAGTTTGCAATATTCCTACGCCCGTACGTACGTACGTACACAAGTTTTTCATCACATTTGCGAGTAAATAACTAACTACAAAAGACAGAATTTAATCTAAGTTTCATACAGCCGCACCAATCACTTCACAACTTCACTTCCAGATCGCGCGCAGCTTCAATATTTCAACCAATCACAGAGCAGTATTCTTGCGGCGCGTGGCCAACTAGTTTTTTTCAACCATTCACAGAGCAACAAGATTTGCTTAAGTCAATCAGATCACGCACAAGCTCATTACTCGTTAGGGAATACAAACTCGCCATAACTCCCCCGCGAACAATTTAGGCCATTGTCCTTCTGTATACAGGCATGGAATAACACCATTTACGAGCAAGTGTGATGAAAAGATTATTTGTGGGCAGAATTAAATCAGCGGCCAAAATATACCTACTCGTACAGTCAGCATCATAAACATGTATATATTCTACGACCTTATTACTTAGATGTATAAAGTCGAAAAGTGTATACATGTTTACATTTGATCCATGAACTACTTCTAGATTTCATTGGGTTAGATTAGATTTGTTTTAATAAATCTATTATGAAGTAAAAACTTCGAGTACAATACATTTTTAGTCTGAGAAGAGAAAAAAATATTTTAAAAGTCAAATGAAACGTTCGACGAAACGATACTTTGAATTTATAAATAGTAGGGCAGGTAGTGTCAGTAAAAAAATACTCACTTTGATATACAGCACTGGACTCCAATAAGATTTATAAATAACGTAAACTACTAAAACTAATATCACAGATATCATGATATTGAATCTGTATGCGTAACAACCTTCTACGGTCGTTCGTGCCCACGCCCACGCCAGCTTAGAATAAAAAAGTAAAACGTCATTTTCGATATGACAGCTGGAGTCTATGGTGTTGCTCCATGCCATTTTGGTGCTGGTGAGGTGTGTGGCTGAATGAGCTTTTGCTCTGGCCATCTAGACCTGAAAAAAAATTGTTAAGCTAGAGTAGGTTCTGCATTTTAGTATTTACTACCTAGTTTTCATACGAATTATTCGCGGGGCTTTTCTTTGCAGAGGAAACACTAGTGTCGCCTCAACAGAATCCGCACAGGCCACGGAAGGTGCAACTATTTTAAGTACAGGTGGGGATGGAGCGAAAGTCCATTATGTGACTGCAGCCTTGAGGACCAAACTGCACAGCATATAGTAGAGCGCTGCCCAAAACGGTGACCTCTATACAAATGTGACACCTGACGCTGTTGACTGGCTGTGCAACCTGGATGTTGACTTATAATAGTTTTTAGTTTTTTCTTTTCTTTTCCTACAATGTATATACGCCATACGATTAAATAAATTCGAATTATTAATGAAATCCATAATTTTATTTGCCATAAATGTAACGTTTGCCATAATCATCAATTAAACTTATTAAAAATGTAATATTTTCTGGATAAACAAACCTAGCCTAACACTCAAAGCTCTATACAAAGATAATTGTTATAAAATAGAGCTCTATACATAGATTATTGTATAGACACAATTGGGTACTTTCCTGGGAAAAAAAAATGTAATTATATTTACTCCGTCAGTTAGATTATCAAAAAAGTATAACATAAAAGAATTTTCGAAAAAACCGACTGCTTTTTGACAAATATTATAGCCTATGTCACTCCCACGATTAAGAGGAATCCAACGACACCCGACTGCCAAAGGAGGAGGGGTAATGTTTTTCGAGTGTATGTATGTATGTCTGTTTTATTGTGGCCTCCTGTAGCCTAAACGGCTTGATGGATTTTGATGTATGAGGTGTCGTTGGATTCCACTTAATCGTGGGAGTGACATAGGCTATAATATTTGTCAAAAAGCCGGGTTTTTCGAAAATTCTTTTGATTTCACTTGTTTAGGAAAGTAGCCAATTGACCTGAAAATGTTACGGTTTCAGAGAAAATCATCTTTTATGGCAAATTAAATTATGGATATCGAAGGTATCCATTTACACTCAGCATTAGGGCTTCTAATCTTTATTAGATACTCGTAGGTATGCACATGTAGCGCCCTGTAGCCCGGGCATTAGAATACTACGGTATCCCCTGCCTGTCGTACAAGGCGACTAAAAGGGGTCCTCGGGGTGGTACACGGTTGCAGTTGGGGGCTGCAATCGTAGGGAAAAAAACGTAGGACCCACAGAGGCATGACGCTAGGGCGGCACTGGTGCGTTCCGTAGGAGATCCCAGAGCCGTCCGAAATGCGTTGAGGACCATCGGGGGGTTTTTAGTCGGTGCGTGCCCGACGTAACCTCCGCGCTATCCCCGTGGCGCGGAGGTATCCATAACGGACTTTAAATTCCTCCCATTAAGAAAATGCACATGTAAAAGTGAATGTTTTAATGTTGGTTGTTTCTTACCTACGAAACGTATTACCCATTATTGATCTTTCCTTTTAAATAATCGACAATCTTCACCCTTGGCCTTCGATTATAAAATTTGCTGTCGTATTGTGTATAGGTATATACAAAGAGCACGTGTATGGATGGTACCTACTTTTGATTAAACATTACCCTTAATCATGCAAACTACTTGCACTTGTTATTTCTCAAAGAATATAACTTGACCTTGCACCTCTTATTACGTCTCGCAAAGGCCAACACATGTCTCCACTCGATAGGCCCCAAGATATACCATAAGTTGCCCCAGGAAGTAAAAATCGCGCCGAGTATTTACACCTATAAGGTGTTTTGTGAATAAACTTAAAATTAAACTAGCATCCGATTGCATAGACGAACTCCTGAATTATGTACACTGATGGCCAAACATCTTTTCTACTGGCTCGCTACTCAATCAATCGATACTGTGATGTTTAAGGGCCTACGATAAAATAATATTAACTGTTCTCCTAGAAACACGACAATTTATAAATGTACCTACTAAATAATAATCAAATCGTATTGACCGCGTGCTGCGTAACTTAAGACATAACTGTTATAAATGTTATAATATAAATCTAATATGTTATTTAGGAATGACCTAAACTATAAAAAAAAAAACATGACATGTAAAACTATGTTTTATCAAGGAATGAATGAATGAATATGTCCAGCGAATCCTCATTTTATTGATCACAAGCTACGTTAGCCTTGTGATTTAGGCATGCGGCTGTCAAGCGACGGGTTCGAATCCTGGCTCGTACGAATGAGTTTTTCGGAAATTACAACTCGTCGGAATGTCCACCGTTAGTTTTTCGTTGAAGGAAAACAACGTGAGGAAACCTGCATACATGCGAAGAAATTCAAGGGTGTGTAGGAAATCCCCAAGTGTGCAAGTGTGGGGGCTACTGCCTGTTCCCTCTCATCCATGAGCCCTGTGCCCAGAGGGCCAGCTGTGGCGTCACTCCTGTCAGCTGTCAAATCTGACGTCGCGGTCCCTGAGAGATCTCTCTATTGCGGTGTGTCCTACTATTGTATATTTGTATATTATATGTACATAACTCTTTCCTGTATAATACATATTCAACATTGTACATTATTTCCTACAGGCCTACCGCGAAACGAAAACGAACTTCGTTCGTGTATCTCCGTCTCTGTCGCACTTGCGTCAAAATTGCAGGCAGTTACTTTCTACCGATATAATTAAATACGAGTGGTCGATATCACTCGTTTTTAGGGTTCCGTACCTCAAAAGGAAAAAAACGGAACCCTTATAGCATCACTCGTGAGTCTGTCTGTCCGTCTGTCACAGCCGATTTGCTCCGAAACTACTGGACCGATTGACTTGAAATTTGGTAAACATGTGTAAATTGGTGACCCAAAGATGGACGCGTAAAGTAAATTAATGAATTCTGAACAAGGGGGCCACTTTTGGGGGGTAAACTGGAAAATTAGAAAAAAAGTTTCGCAGACTGTATTGTGTAATATATCAAATGAAATGTTGTAAGCATCTCAGATATTTTTTTTTTATAATTTTAGCAACAACAGATTTGAAGTAATTTAGGAAAAAAGACGAAAATTGACCATTCCCCCCGTTATCTTCGAAACTACTAGGCTTAAAATTCTGAAAAAAATATAGAAAATAGTTCCTTGTCTAAAGATTACAGGGAAACCTATAAGAAGTGTGAGTACTACTCACATTACTCTTCTTCAGTAACGGGAAAATTCTCAATATTTTTGTGTATTATATACGGAACCCTCACCATGCGAGTGGAACTCGCACTTGTCCGGTTTTTCAATTTTATATCGCTATTTTAAAATAGTATTTCATCATATTTGTCAGGTTTCGAGTGAGTTCGGGTTTTGGTAGCTATTAGGTATTAGTTTTCCTGTGGCTTGGTGTATATTTTGTAGGTAATAAAAAAAACCAACCAAATCGAACCACGCAAGACGAAGGGTTCCATGCCTATTAAAAAGGTCGTATCGTCACAGAAATTTTACGGCACTTACGTCCTTTTCTTTGAGGAAGGCAGTTTTTCAGCAATATCTCGAAAACCTCTGAACCGATCTTGTTCAAAACAATTTTCGGTGAATAAAATTAATAAGCCCTATGTCTATGAATTAAATGCTAAGAAACGTTATATTTATTTTGAAAGGCCTATCGATTGATGTGCCACACGGGGGGTCACAATGATTTTTTTTTTTGACTTTTAGTTTTATGTATGGAGTGCACCCCTAAAAATTTTTTTTTGTCATTTTAATTACATTCAAATACACCTTATAGTTTTCGAGTAAAATGCCTGTGACATACGGACAGACGGACAGACGGACATGACGAAGCTATAAGTTCCGTTTTTGCCATTTTGGCTACGGAACCCTAAAAACGGAATTAATTGTCTAGAAAACAGTATTCCCCTTAAAAACCTACGTGGATTTCCGAATCCCGAATTCCCGAATGATAGGGAAAATTTAAAATTATTTCATCATTATTGATATAATATTTTGCTTGATCTCATTTATTAAATTTGATATTTTGAAATTTATTCATAAACTCTTTAGAGTTTGTATATTTTACAATTGAATTAACTTATAAAAAAAAGTAGATAATTATACTCCCGCAAAAAGTAAACAACAAATAAACTCACCGAATCATCAATTTCCCGCCATTTTTCTTTTTTTTATTGCTATCTGGACCAAAGCAGGCGTGCGTTCAGCCACTGGCACAAATTGCCGCACAATACTGGCTGTATACAAAATGAGGAGCAGCTATATATGTTAAAGTCCTTCTGGGCTGTTTTGATTTTAGAATGACGAACGGGAATTTTTATTTTGAGCTTAGTTTTAATAGCGGTACGGTTGATTTTACCGTGTTAAGAAAATTAATTTAAATTGTTTATGGCTGTATGGTAAATGTGATGTATGCGGACTTTTTCTGAGTTGGCGGGAAGGAAAAAATGTTCGCATGTTGTTTTAAAATGAATTGAAGTTTGTTTTAGATCTTTTTGATTTCTTGAAATGAGTGCGAGGTACTTTCACTGAACGAAAGTTAATGTTTTATGAGCTTTTTGCTTTAATTAATTATGTTCTTGTACTTTGTATGTAGTCTTGCAAACGTAAAATTGCTGTCACTTAGGCAATTCTTCCAGTAACTTTATTTAGGTATCTAATTTTGATTTTCAATAAGATTTTTGTAGTTATCAATATTTAATATTGGATCGCGTACAACAGTTACAAGTACATTAACCCTTAAATGCATAATAATGTATATATGCATCGTATATTTGATGGTCCGTGGCTCAATATGCAGCTATCCACTTCAGCTATCCGTCAATCTATACAACATGACACATCTATTTCAATTTATTAAAAAGTTATACAAAAAATCATGCATTTAAGGGTTAAATATAAAGTATCTGTATGATAAAAAAGTTTTTAAGAGCCCTAGATTTTAAAATTGGTAATGAATATACAGATTATCTTGAATCTTTAAATCGTCATAACATGCAATCCCTTGAATGTCGTAGGGACTGTGTTGACGCTGTTTTATTATATAAAATAATTCACAATCATCTGGATGCCCCTAGATTGCTTCAAGACATACAATTTAGAGTTCCGCGTCAAAGAGAACGCCAGTGTCGTGATAAACATTTATTTGCCATCCCATTTAGTAGAACAAATTATTCTAAAAACATGTTTGTTAAACGTGCATGTGCACTTTATAACCATTGTAATAGATTAGTAGATATAGACATATTTAACTGCACCGTAGACTCATTAAAAAGTGCCTTTAGGACAAACAATTTGTAATAATTAGTAATACATTTTTGTCTTTGGAATGTTATTGGATTGGATTATATTGGAAACTATAGGTCTGTTTAGTATTAAGATAGCCTGCACAAATATCTTTGTATGACTGTTTGTTTCATAATAAATAAAAAAAAAAAAAAAAAAAAAAAATCCGTCTAATAAAATAAGTAAATACCAGCCGGACTCTTGTCATTTCGACTAAACTCGGCTCGCCGAGAGCGCGATGGCATGATTTGAGTTTATGATTGTCAGACATCGCGTTTAATAGATGGCAGGCCCTCTGTACGTCAAAGAGACCTTTACATTTTTCGCCGTATTATTATATATTAATAAAGTAATAATAATAGTCTACGTAAGGCAGCTTGTGGCGGGCTGTTAGGGAGTAGCGACCCTACGTACCTGAGTGCTCCTGGGGGTGTCCTGTGGTCAGGCTGAGCCGACCGGGTGGATGGTAGGACAGGCCCCCCACCTCTGGCTTGCCTTAACCGGCCGTCCAGAGTGGAGTCGCAAGAGCTGTTGCTCGAGGGTAGATGTGGACACCTAAGTGGCGAGTTGGCTATATGTTTAAAGTCCAGTGCCACCTCTCTACCCCCCCAACTCTCTAACTGGGGTACCCTTAGGGTATTTTTTAATGTCGCTATTAATAGGGGCCCATCTAGCAGTTGGCGAGTCACCACATGCCAGAGATAAAAAGTGAAACAGTTTTATTAGGCAGACGTCCGATGTTTCATCCAATAGCCATAATTTTCACCAAATAATCCGTTTTATTTGGATTCCATCAACCAGTAATAATCCCTATACACCCCAGCGGGTGCTGTCTCTGTGCGCGTCCCATGACACGGACAGGGACAGCATCCGCTTGGTGTACTCCTTGCATCCCATTAAATTGTCAAAAGGGCCTCTACGTGTTGGCTCAGTTGGTACTTTGTAGGTACCTAGCCCCACGCACGCCTCCCAAAGGTCCGGGACATCATGTCCCGTGAGCGGGAAAGAAAAATAATAAATAATAAAATCATTTAATTCGGAAGTATTTGGACGACCGACCGGTTAGCCTAGTGGGTAGTGACTATAGTGACGCTACCTACGAAGCTGAAGGTCCTGGGTTCCAATCCCGGTAGGGGCAAATATTTGCGTGATGGATGAGCATGAAGATTTGTTTCTTAGTCTAACTAAATTTATCGTCGTCTGATGCCTAGAGCACAAGCTTTATTGATATAACTATTGTAGTGAAAATAAAATAAAAATTCACATACAACAACACGTAGAATTTATTTTATATAAAACCAAACGCACTAGGAAAATTCACTGATAATACACACAATATTAAAATTTAACCGTTACACATCCGAAAGAGTTTTACAGGCCGTAAACGCTACGCGGCGAGGCGGAGTCACGGTCAGCATCGGGTTACCTGAACTAGATTTTTTTAAAAAGTGCAACAGCGGTGTCGCAATCAGTTTGCCGGACCTTACGTTCTTCAATTTACGATAAAAGAACACCTTTGATAGGAGGGGTGATAAAAGATCAGGGTGGCAGATGAAAATGGGATATGAGAGTATGTATGATGATTGAAGGGAAATGGATGAACGCCAAAACAAGAGGTCAAAAGATTTAAACGTTGGCGTAATAACTGCCTTTAAGAATTTTGGGAAGTAAAGTGTAAGGGCGACAAGGTCCCCATCAAAGGTTGAATTTACTGAAGGGAAAAGACAACCTCAGCAATGTTCAGCAAGATGTATAAACAAAACTACGTTAAAAAATCTAGTTTTTCCCTTTTTAACAAGACGATTAGGTCACCAATCGCTCCGCTCAGCGCGCGCGTCTTCGAAGTCCGTTCCACCATGTGATGACTCCTTCCGTTGAACCAGTGACCGCTCAATTAGGAGCAGGTAATGCCGTGGAAGGTAGGTCTCCGTACACGCACGTCCAGCAGTGGAGGACGTCGATGCAAACACTTGCGTCGAACTATTGCTCGCACTCCGAACCCGAAAGCTAGGAACAAAATTAAGTCATAAGAACTACGTTACCACAACTACTTACGTCTGTGAACCAACGTGAGACAAAAACAATTAAACAAAGCTTACCCAGATCGCTTTCCACGACTGGCCTCAGAGTAGAACAACCAAAGACGGTGCAAGCAGTGTCCAAAAATAATTTCTTGGTAGGAACTGGGAAGTGGACTGTCCTCCCCGCCAACTTTCAGAAAATCCGCCGAAGCGACAGACTAGCACTTTTAAATTAACAAAAACTGAGCTTAGAAGCCCCAATGAAAATATATCAAAGAAATAAACTGAAATCCCACAAAAAAAGATTTACAATGGAACAGCATACTGAGAGCTGTTTTCAGTACCGCTTCACAAGAATCAATGATTTTTCTTTTCAAAACTGTGGCTCTCCGAAATCCGAATCTAGAATAATTCATATTTTAAATTTCAAATAGTCTTTATAAAAACCAACCAGTACACAACTGCCCATACAAAACAACTAGAAGGTTATATAACATCAACACGTGAATAAATGTACGACGCCACCTACAGGGGAAACCAAAGAGTTCTAGCCGCAACACCTGAATCAAAGCAACACAAAACACAAGCGACCACGAACCCTGAAGGAAAAAGTTCATGTAAAATGCGTTAGATGTCGTGGTAATAAACCAACTGCCAAAATTCGTTAAAATAGAAATGAACAAATATTAAAAAGGAGTCGTTAAGCGACGTCTGCGAGTTCACGCTGCACTATATACTATTATTGCACTAAGTACTTCGATTTGTGCCAGATTATCCCCTAACATTTATTTATTTATACTGAACTGATTTGCACAAATGAGGTGTCAATCTGTCAATGAGTTCAAAATTATGCTCGGGGCTACCTTTTGTAAAAAAAAAGGTTTCCTCTATTCTAACCTTTAAGCTGAGTAGAGAGATCAAGATACAATAATCGTGTAAATAAAATTGCCGTTGGTCACGTTGGTTTCGTCAGCATGTATTTTGTCACCGTAAAATTGTGAACTTAGTTTATGATCTCAGATTATAAACTAACCTAATCCAGCCGTCAGTTTATAATAATAATTATTAAACTAACGGTTCATACAATTTTACTATGTACACTTTTCGACCTAATCTCTAAGCAATAAGGTCCAAGAACCACCTAAGATACCTCATTCCAGTTTGTTTATTTTATTTTAAGGGACAAATTCGTCTACGTTTCTTCTTTTATCTAGGATATGAACGGTAAATATTGTGTAGTAGTTTTACTTATTTCATTCATTCATTCATTCATTTATTTCATTGTTATGTCATGCATACATAATATGTTGTTACATTTTTTTTTAAGTCATTTCATGACACCCTGTAAGGGCACACAATAAATTATTAACACAATAAATCTAAATTAACAAACCGAGACTTAACCTACTTAGTTAATTACATTTAGAGTCATTATGTCAGATAAATTTGGTAAGTAATATATATGTCAATTTTTTTTAGTTCAAAGTTACAATTATTTTATGTCTGGGATCTTAAACTAATTACAATTTATCTGTCCTATTTTTATTGTAATTTGTATAATACTAAACTTTTGTCGTCAAGAAATTCGTCTACCGAGTAATAACAGTGTTCTATTAATAGCTTCTTTAGTTGTGTCTTAAATACCTTGTCACTAGGTTGCAATTTGATTACATCAGGAATATTATTAAAAATTTGTATGCATTTATACTGCGGTCCTTTTTTATACATGGCTAAGTTACATTTAGGAACTAATAATTTATTTTTATATTGCTTCCTAGTTTTATAAGTATCTGGTTTTTCTGGAAATAGTTCTGGGTATTTACGAACGAAGATCACGGCTTCTAGTATATATATTGAGGGTAGTGTCATGAGTACTTTTCAAACATAGCAATAATACTTTTTATTACGTTACTAATTTGGTTTTCGATTAAAATCGTATTTCGATTGCCGTCAAATGGGGTGAGATGGGATGCGAATATTTTCAGTTGCTACTTTGATTTTCTGGCTCAGGTTGCTACTTTGATTTTCTCCCTAGCTCATATAGCTTTCAGCGTTAAAAATATATGAGATCGCAAGTAGCGCCAAGCTTTCTATTCCACACGGCTTAACTCTACCAGCCTCGCTCTACAAATTCTATAGCTTGGCTAAAAAGCATAGAGATCCGTCGCTTATTAATATCATCATAAATTACGTATAATTGCGTATGCACGCAGGAGAGTCTATGCGGTTACCGGGATGTGCCCAAACAAGCTCTACTTTTTAGCCAAGATGTAGAATTTGTAGAGCAAGGCTGGTAGAGTTTAATGAAGGGAACATGCGGTGGCGACTTTTTAAAAATAAAAAATACAACTGAATTGAGAACCTCCTACTTTTATTGAAGTCGGTTAAAAACGTACACAAGAGATTTGTGGGATTCGTAATATTTTTTATCGATAATGTGACTATCCTTTATAAAAAAAATGGGTCATCTAAATACTCTTCCATATTTATGTTGTGAGGGATTTTGCCTTAAAAAAAGTTTGGGGGACAGTTCACTGTGAATTGTGATGGATGATAAATTCACGCTTCGTAACTTTTTAAGTGCATAATATTATTTCAATTACATTCGTATAATTTGCACCGGATAGTAAATCGATTGAACTTTAAAAATAAATTATCACGAACATATTCTAGTTTTACCTTTTTCTCCGATACCCAAAGGTTGTCTGGAAGAGATCGCTCTTCAGCGATAAGACCGCCTGTTGTCTACCTCTACCTACATGTTATTGTATTGTTTCTCTCTGTAACTGCTTTTTTTGTGTGAGGTGTGCAATAAAGAGTATTTGCATTGTATTGTATTGTATATTCAGCCAATCAGCACCCACGTCGCGTAATTGTCGCGTTAACATGCAATTTCAAATTCATGCTCTTTCACCCTGGCGTCAGTTTTAGTACAGTTTTTGACAACTGATGACAAACACAATAAAACCGGTCAAGTGCGAGTCTGACTCGCGCACCGCGGGTTCCGTACAAAATTTCATACGACATACTTGTTTTGGAAGAATGGTCAATTTTCATTTTTTTAGGGTTCCGTAGCCAAAATGGCAAAAACGGAACCCTTATAGTTTCGTCATGTCCGTCTGTCCGTCTGTCCGTATGTCACAGGCATTTTAATCGAAAACTATAAGGTGAATTTGAATAAAATTTTAAGGATAGGTGTATTTTGTTGGCCGCTACATAGTTTTGTGATTAAAATTACTAATAAAATTTTTTTTAGGGGTGCACTCCATACATAAAACTAAAAGTCAAAATTTTTTTTCATTGTGAGCCCACGTGTGGCACATGAATCGATAGGCCTTTCAAAATAAATATAAGGTTTCTCGGCAATTTTTTTGATTAAGTGAATACAGTCAGAGATAATCGCTCCGAAAGTCACTAAAATTCTGTCCCCCCCCTCTAATTTTTGAACGGTGTATTTTAAAAATATGAAAAAATTAATGGATACAGGACTTATTAAGTTCATTCACCGAAAATTGTTTTGAACAAGATCGGATGAAAGGTTTCCGAGATATTGCTGATAAAACTGCCTTCCTCAAAGAAAAGGACGTAAGTGCCGTAAGATTTCTATGACGATACGACCTTTTTAATAGGCACGGAACCCTTCGTTTTGCGTGGTCTGACACGCACTTGGCCGGTTTTTTCCTAAATTACTTCACATCTGTTTTTGCTAAAATTGATTGATTTGATTCCGTTTTCACCTTTTAGGCACTTGTCCCACCGCCGGCGACGAGCCATGAGCTATTGGCGATTTTCTCGCCCAAGAAACGAACAAAAGATAATCGCTCCCGTGTAAATAAAAGAGAGAGATATAGTTCATCGCGGTGTGAACAGCCAGCGATGAACTATAAATATATATCGCTCTTTTATTTACACGGGAGCGATTATCTTTTGTTCGTTTCTTGGGCGAGAAAATCGCCGATAGCTCATCGCTTACTCGCCAGCGGTGGGACAAGTGCCTTAGGCCCGGAACCCTAAAAATCATATACGCGAGGGACGGAAAATAATGACGTTGACACCTCGTTCCCACTTCTGTTATTGTCTATGCTTATATATTTGCCACTCATGTGTGGATGTTTATATGTGCCTATCTAATATATCCTTTCTCTATGTGAAAGACCCTCAGAAATTGTTTTCGAGTTTTGCGAAAGCAGCGGCTTCATTCGGATTCAGAAAACAATATTGAGATGCGATCGGCGCGGGAGTGATGACGCAGGTCCGGCGCATGCATATTGTATCCAGGCCGGGACTTCGTTCGGCCGTTCGGATACACGGCCAGAGAATACTGGCGGGGAATACGGTTTGTGGCAACAGAAAATAAATAGTTATTTTCACACCTCTCATTCAGAAAAGTAAGTTTTGGTCCCCGACGAGAGGGAGCAAAATGCCACTTTTCTGTTCAAGCTACTTTTTTAATTTATTCATTGGCATGTAGCATTTACGCAATGTGCCAATTGAACACAGATCTTAAGAAAATAATCGATTGTAATTTCATCGTAATCGATTAAAAACAAACATATTTCAAGTTTTAACTTTAGCAACGTTATAGGTACATTTACATATTAAAACTTGAGAATTTTTCGTAATATTTGAAAAAATTCTCACAATAAACTATACGTTTTACTGAAATCAAAACTATGATGTTATTGTATATAAATTATATTTTCCTCATAATCGGTGTGAAAAGTTACATGTGTCACTCAGGAGCAAAATTATTTTCGTCTTGGGCGTTAACACTTGAATCCCTCGCTACATTCAGGATTCAATACACCGCCCTCGCCGTAAATATACTATTTTGCTCCCTTGTGACACAAATAACTATTGTGTCTCAAGGGAGCAAAATGATGTATTTACGGCGAGGGCGGTACATTGAATCCTTCGAAAACGAAGGATTCGAGCGTTAACGCTCTTGAGTGACACATACAATTTTTCAAACCGACTATGAGGAAAATATTACAGTCATCGATAGTTTTGATTTAAGCAAAACGGATAATTTATTGTGACATTTTTTTTCAAATATTACGTTGTTAAAGTTAATACTTGAAATATGTTCGTTTTTAATCGATTACGATGAAATTACAATCGATTATTTTATTAAGATCTGTGTTCAATTGGCACATTGCGTGAAGTAAGTAAGTAAGTAATAATTTATTTGCAGAAAAAGGGTAAGTTTACATGCCTTAGAGTAAATATACAATTGTTCCACCTTTTTCAGCTGTTGTTAACAGCATGCAAATACGTCTTTACCATATGCTCTTTATGGTGGGTATTAATTATGTTCAGTAGGTAACATTTACAACGAATTTCAATATTTAAAATTAAGTAACTAACACTCTACATTGTAACATTAATAACATTATATTATAACACAATTCAAATATTTGTTCAAACTAAAAACTAAAGATCAGATCATCTTGGCGTCGAGACCCTCGGTCCGTGGGGTCCCAGTGCGCATAAGTTATTTGCAGAAATCGCGAAACGTCTGGTCGATGTAACTGCACGTCTAGCACAACTTGCTGCTCAGTCGCTTCTCGCGCGACTACGCGTCCCCTATCTCACTCGCACCGTATAAATTAGAAAAAGGGGGGTAGAGCTTTCTCGACTCGCGTCGCGGTGCGCAGTTGCGCTAGCCCCGCTGGTGACCGAAGAGCTGGCGGCTTTCTCGCGCAACGCATCAGCATTGCAATTCAGCGAGGAAATGCCGCCAGCATCCTCGGTACAATGCCTCGAGGGCCTTTTTTAGATTTAACTTAGTTTTAATTTATCTTAGTTAATGTTAATTATAATCTTGTATTCACTTTTAATAAATATTTTTTTTAAGATCATAATATAACATTTAGTGATCCAGATATTCTCTGATGTTATAGAAACACTGATTAAGGAGCCAAGTTCTTAGAGTTTGTTTAAACTTTTTGGCCTCAAGGGATTTTATTTCGATCGGCAACTTATTATATATCATAATGCTCATGTTATATGCATTTCTTTTATACATGTCAGTTACACAGCGTGGTTGTAACAATAGATCTTTATAATTGTTTCCTTGGATTAATAGTATACATGTCATAACATAACGCTTTATGAAATATTTTGGGAAGGTCTGAGTAAATCAGCAAATTTTTAGTATATACATGCACGCTAATGGTAATATGTTAAGCTGTTTGAATAGGGGTTTACAACTGCTTCCCATTCTAGCATTTACTATTGCACGAACACATTTCTTTTGAAGCTTGAACACTCTTTCAACATCTACTGAGTTACCCCATAGGATTAGGCCATAACTGAGAATTGATGCTACATGACCATGGTATGCCATAAGTGCAGAGTCATAAGAAACGCATTGTCTCAGTTTGTTCAATGCAAATTATGAACTGGTCTAATCTAGAACATACCGAATTAATCTGTTCCTTCCAATTTAAATAAGAATCAATAAGTAAACTTAAGAATTTGATTGTTTTTGTATCTTGTACCGTAATGTTGTTAATGTTGATATTGAGTTGGTGAGGAACTGCTCTATACGATTGGAATTGCATATACTGTGTTTTATTCAGATTAATGAGTAGGTTATTATTACTTATCCAATTGTTCATATCTGTTAGGGCTTCATTAATGTCGGATTCATATGTGCACTGATTAAATGCTACATGCCAATGAATAAATTAATAAAAGTAGCTTGAACAGAAAAGTAGCATTTTGATCGCTCTCGTCGTGGAGCAAAAATTACTTTTCCGAATGAAAGGTGTGAAATATTATATTGTTTAACGAGGGGCGAAAGTGGAATATTGCTAACGAGTGTCTATCAGAAGGCTTTTGATGACTCGAGTTTGCAATATTCTTGTTATACACAATGTTTTTCATCACATTTGCGAGGAAATAAATAACTACAAAAGACAGAAAAATCTAAGTTACATACTAACTGCCGCACCAATCGAAAATTGACAACTTCACTTCCAGATCAGTGCTACTAGCACGCAGCTTCAATATGTCAACCAATCACAGAGCAGTATTCTTGCGGCGCTTGGCCAACTAGGTTTTTTTTCAACCAATCACAGAGCAACTAAATTTGCTTAAGCCAATCAGATATGTAATTTTGCAATCTCATTGTGTGAAGCGTGTGGAGTCTCCTTTAAAAAGTATCGTATAAGTTTTGTACCATTGTCTCCTCTTGTGACGAGAAATGTTTTAACAAAAAATAGTCCAATAACAAGCCGAGTCACAGAAGAAGCAGAAAACAGTTCGATAAACAAGCCGAGTCCCAGGTTAAATAGGGAACAGTCCAACAAACGAGCCGAGTCACAGGTTAAATGGGAAACAGTCCAATAAACGAGCCAGGTAAAAATTTGTAACCAAAGATAAGCACTTGAAAGCGTCCGCACCGTACGAGCGACAGATGTTGACTAAATTTTGACAGGCATGTAAACCGACCTTGTGCCTGTGCATCGTCCTTATCGCTGACCAATTACGTGCATTCTCTGTTTTCTAGTACTAACTCTGTTAAATAGACAACTGCTAATAGACGTTGGAAAACAAGTGCATATAGTATTCGAACGCGTGAAATTGGAAGCAGTCCGTTATGGTCTGAAAAGAGTGTCATATGTTGTTTGTGCGATAGGATATTCATGGAGAATGGAGACAGTTAGACATTCATGCATTATTAAATTCGATCGTACCTTAGCCGTGTAAGATATTCAATTATCTTGAATCAGACATTTATTCGTTTTTAGAGTTCCGATACCTCAAAAGGAAAAAACGGAACCCTTATAGGATCACTCGGTTGTCTGTCGGTTGCTCCGAAACTACTGGACCGATTGAGTTGAAATTTGGTACACATATGTAAATTGGTGATCCAAAGATGGACGCGTGAAGTAAATTAATGAATTCTGAACAAGGGGGCCACTTTTGGGGGGTAAACTGGAAAATTAAAAAAAAAGTTTCGCAAACTGTATTGTGTGACATATCAAATGAAAGGGGTTGTTGTAAGCATGTCAGATATATTTTTTAAATAATTTTAGCAAAAATAGATTTGAAGTAATTTAGGAAAAAAGACGAAAATTGACCATTCCCCCGTTATCTTCGAAACTACTAGGATTAAAATTCTGAAAAAATATGGAAAATAGTTCCTTGCCTAAAGATTACAGGAAAACCTATAAGACGTTTGAGTATTCAAAAACACTTATGAAATTTAGATTATATACGGAACCCTCACCACGCGAGTTGAACTCGCACTTGTCCGGTTTTTTTCATAAAAGACTTGACCAGTGATTGACGCTAGTCTCAGGTAAGAGACCACAGCCTAAAATGAAACTTACTGGTTCAGTAATAGACTAATAAAAGCACCTAGATATATATTTCAAATTACAAAGCAAATGTCGTGCTATGCCTCGTTACGTTCAATATTATATGCTGCAATGTACTCCAGGCAAAATACGGTTTCGAAAAACATTAATTTATAATAGCGTTTTTTTTTGTTTATTTCATTCTAAAACGTTATTCTAAGATGCTTTATTCAAGAATCCAAACTTTCCACCCGGAAGTAATTATATAGATTAAAATTAAACATTCATTGTCTTTTTCATTTTATTTATATTGAATATTTTAAAGCAAATGTAAATGAACCCAAATAAAGATAAAAAAACATATTAATATTTATCCGGACTTTTTAGGAGTTAATTAAATATTTATGGTAACTATTTAATTGATAATATATCCGTTACATTAAAAAAAATTGCTATTATAAATTATTTCCAAATTTGACATTTATTCCATACAAGTTGTCAGTTTATTGCCTGGACTAATGTGCGTACATTACATCTCACTTCGTATTTATGTTTATTTCTCTCTCGCCTATCCCAATAATACAATATTAGTACCTATGTAATACACTTGTTTCATGTTTTATATGTTTTTCTTCTGTCGGACGGACACTTATTTCAAAAGCATATTATAAGATAAACGACTACATCATGGATATTTGGTAGCGATAAAATCCTGCACTAGAAATCTGTCGTAAAATAAATAGACTTTCTACTGTAGCAATGTAATTTTAAAATTTTATAATACTCTGATACTGAAATGATATATTGTATACTGTTTTGAAAAAATGACACCTCGCCGAGTTTTTTACGCCGGTTCTTCTCGAGGCAGAGGTTTACTTTCCGAACCGGTGGTAGTTTATCGACATTCATAGGTGCATGTAATATGCCTAAATTGAAGAATAAATCACTTTGACTTTGACTTTGACTTCTTGTTTCTTTTATTGTTTAATAATATGGGTGCCCTGTCCTGTGTGTGTTTCTGATTTCTCTTTCTTTACGAATTGAACCCAACTCGGCCTGATCGTTGGATTTACATCCAGAACTGATCTGCCGTTGGCTCCGTCCATTGAAGACACGCGTAACACGACAAAAAAAGAAACACAAACATAGATCAAATATACACATTGCAATTGCATAGAAAAAAACTAAACAAAATCATACTTATTTGGAGATTTTAAAATAAGCCAACATGCCTATAGTTGTTGTACTATGAACTGAACTTTTCAATATAATAGCTTTGTACATGAAAGTAGAACCCAGTATTTTTGACGTGATAACTTCTTGTAAATCGATGAACGCCGGCTGCACGCACAAAAAAGTGTGACTCATTGTCCCGTTCCGTTGACTAACATAACAAAAACAATGCTGAAAGGTTTAAAATGAAGCTATTTTCAACTTAAAATTGGTTACTGCTTCTATTTAAGTTACTAAACGGCAAGAATTATTTTCACGGTTCTTTATATGTTAATTTATTTATCTAAAATCTGATATTCCGAAATATACATTCGTATTCACAAGTTTTTTGTCCGTGCGCGGGCAAAGAGCACAGCATGTTGAGCTAAGATGGGCGAGCAAGCGAGACAAATTATACATATTGTCAAGTGTGGACAGTTCTACGCCGTAGCAAGTCGTAGCGCTTCTCATGGTAAACATTTATTTTTAATCTACGACACTGGCAAAAGTTGCAAACAGCATACATAACGGAGTAGCCTTTCAGTAACTTACCCCTCTGTAGAAAACCTTGCACAATGTGCAAAAAATCATACAAAGACAATTTCACAATCGATTAATGGTCATTCACAAAATCGCCTCGCAAGAGAACACTGATCATAGAAATGCCCGCATGTTGCTGCAAGCACTTGATATTATAAACGTTCAACTACTTCAAGCTTTCAATATACAATTGAGTTTCAATATCCTTTTAAGATTCTTTATCCTATGGACTTGATTAGATGATAATACAATAACATAAAATTGTTTAGTAATTAAGCAATGTAGTCAGAAAAATGTTTGTATGGAAGGTTCACGCTGTCGTTGTCAATATATAGACGGGGCAAACATTTTGAGTAAGTAATAAATAAGGAATACATTTACTTAATTAGCCATTTTTAGGGTTCCGTACCTCGAAAGGAAAAAGCGGAACCCTTATAGGATCACTTTGTTGTCCGTCCATCCGTCCGTACGTCTGTCAAGACCCTTTTTCTCAAGAACGCGTTAAGGTATCAAGCTAAAATGTATATCAAATACTCAAGTCTACTGTCCCTTGAAACTGTGAAAAAATCAAACTTCTAAGCCAACGCAATCAAAAGATACAGCCGTTTATGCCGCAAATTTTCGAAACTCGCAAGGGAATCAAAACCTACTGGGTACTTCCCGTGAAATTAGAATCTTGAAATTTGGTACGAAGAAACGTCTTATAGCACAGATAAAGGAAAAATTGCGAAAACCGTAAACTTTTAGTTGCATCACATAATAAAAATATTTTTAATAAATTTTCGAAACTCGCAAGGGAATCAAAACCTACAGGGTACTTCCCGTGAACTCAGAATCTTGAAATTGGGTACGAAGCAACGTCTTATAGCACAAATGAAGGAAAAATTGCGAAAACCGTAAACTTTTAGTTACATCACATAATAAAAATATTTTTAATAAATTTTCGAAACTCGCAAGGGAATCAAAACCTACAGGGTACTTCCCGTGAACTCAGAATCTTGAAATTGGGTACGAAGCAACGTCTTATGGCACAGATGAAGGAAAAATTGCGAAAACCGTAAACTTTTAGTTGCATCACATAATAAAAATATTTTTAATAAATTTTCGAAACTCGCAAGGGAATCAAAACCTACAGGGTACTTCCCGTGAACTCAGAATCTTGAAATTGGGTACGAAGCAACGTCTTATAGCACAGATGAAGGAAAAATTGCGAAAACCGTAAACTTTTAGTTGCATCACATAATAAAAATATTTTTAATAAATTTTCGAAACTCGCAAGGGAATCAAAACCTACAGGGTACTTCCCGTGAACTCAGAATCTTGAAATTGGGTACGAAGCAACGTCTTATAGCACAGATGAAGGAAAAATTGCGAAAACCGTAAATTTTTAGTTACATCATATAATAAAAATATTTTTAATAATTTACTTATAATACCTACAGGTTTGTACGGAACCCTCGGTGCGCGAGTCCGACTCGCAATTGGCCGGTTTTTTTTAATTCCTTACAGGACTTGTGGTCCCGAGGTGGACATCATTTTAAATAGTGGGTAACTAACCAAACGGATTATGATGAAACTTTCTAGGAGATATTACCTATAACATATACATCAAAATAACATCAAGCTTTAATTTATAAATGTAAGAAGCAACGCGCAAAAGTTAGTTACATATATCTCCCCCCTACTTAAAATCGGAATCCGAGATTTCAATCAATTATACAATCTCCAGACAAACCGCCAAAAAACTTCATTCATATCCGGAAAGGTCAAAATGTAGGGATCTGTAGTCAAATGCGAACCTTTTTCTTTTCTTTGATACGAAATTTAAAATAGTATGTTATATAATCGTTACACAATAAGGGCTCTTAAAGTCTTAAAAGTAAGTTACGATAATTTAAGAAGTTAAGTACCCTATACATTTTGATTCCCTTTGATAGTGTCTGATAGTGACTTAATGGTCACAACGGAAGACCAGCGCTGGCGCTGCCAGCATCACGCTGAGTTGTGACCATTTCGTGGCAAATGTGTTTGTGTGTATTGTGTCTATACAGTTTGTTTATATGTGTTTTGTCACGAATAAATGTTTTTCTATTTCTTTCTTTCTTTCTAAATATACGTTTCTTGTGGCATAAATTGCCGTACCTTTTTTTACGTTAACATTAGAAGTTTGATTTTCACAGCATCAAGGGTCTGTAGACCTGAGCACATGGTTTTAATTTCAAATCGATACCTCCACGCGTTCCCGAGATAAAGGGCCTTGACAGACAGACAGACAGAAGGTAAACAAAGTGATCCTATAAGGGTTCCGTTTATTTTACGAATGATGCTGACTTAGGTACTCTAAGCTTACTTATATTATATATACTTTGCACAAATTATGATGCTGGGTTTTGGGTCTGGAACTGGAACATATTCAGAGATTTAAAAATGTTATATGATTATCATTGTTGCATTATCTTTACTTTTGCGTTACTTGTTTACTACGGAACCTAAACTGTCCATAAATAAATAAAACGACTTTTTGCAGCCGTCTACTGTAGAAGGTCGAGATTTCGGCACATCCCCGTACAAAACAGCCCAACTCTCGTTCCTATTCACCCAAAAAACATCTTTCTTACAAAGCACAGAGAGGCGATAATCGTACATCGCTGAATATGATAGTATAAGAGACCAAAGAAAAATTAACCATACTGTCCTGCAAGGGATCGTGACTAGTAGGCCTTAGCGGAAAGGTGCGCTCTGGCAACACTGCGGGTGTCAATCTATAGCCAGAGGCCACGCGGGGAGAACCGGAACGGGGACTCTGCAAGATGGCGTCGCACGGATCGGATTAGGTTTATCGGTCGATTGTCCTAAAATTGGTGATAAGTGTAATTTGAGCTTATTGTTTGGTTGACTAGATGTGAATTCCATTATAATTTGTATTTTCCTCGCTAATCAGTTTTTCATTTATCTAAGTCGGTAAAATCAGTATTGGGATTCATTGGGCGAGCGAGTCCATTATTCACGCGCCAAACGCTTTGCTATCTTGATAATTTAGCGTGGTTTTATTTCGTTAAAGTGCTTATAATGGCACTATGGTGGAAATCACTAGTCTACTCATAACAACGGAAAAGCATCACGACTGTCGGTCGGCAACTAAAGAATAATAATAATAATAAACAAAATGTATCTCCACGAGGGGCAATCTTTTCCGTGGCGATTTTTGTTAATTGTTCGCAGATGTTTAAGCAAGCCGACTTGTGCTGTACCCTACAGTTGTGCTGTACCTACAGCCGTAAGCGTCGAACACAGTCTACCAAATACTGCGCTGGAGTTCAATGAACCGCGCGTACGCCAGTACCTACATCGAGTGTTGCGATATGGGTGCTCCAGTGTTCGATCGAAAGTGACAAGTGGAGATGTATCTACAGGGTCGGCATTGAGACGACAGTTTCTGGTGAGACATGTTATTCATTAGCTCACAAGGCATTAATACCTACCTGCCGCGTGTTTAGCTAACTTGTTGTGTTCTAAGCGGAGGTAAATCGCTGCGCACACGCTAGTGGCGTGAAGGCCGCACTTGCATTTATAAAAATATAATAGTGTCGCGAAAGTACGGCTATTTTGCGCCCTTGAATGGTAAAAACATAATACAACTAGCCTGTTCAATTAGTTCATATCGGCGACATGCGACAAACATGACACATTCGTCACAATCGTGTTAACAACGATTGCTTTCGAGGCGATTTCCATTAAGTGTCCACAGGTCTGCCGCCAAATGTCATGTCACTACTGGTGCAACGGTAGCTGCCTACACCTACAGCAGTCAGTGCCAGACTCTATGAGTGTGCTCGAGTTGTCAAGTACTCATGTAGCAGTTGAGTCAATGGTTCCAGTGCACAGTGAACAGCAAGAAAACCGATCAACTTCATTTTCTGTACTGCAGATGCTCCACACTTGGCACAGTGACAAACAAGTGGTGATACATATGGCAAGTAGTCAGATGAGTAAGTAGTCATCCTGAAAAATAAGTCCTGCCTAAGGATCAACCAGGTACTAAACAAACTTTTAAATCAATTGATGTGTTGCATATTTGTGTTATCAGAGGCAATTTCCTAGTATCTTAGTGGATCTAGTCCTAGTGTCATCACATCTTGCTGAGATAGCAATGCTATTTGAGATGAAAATTGCCAGAGTGCATACAAAATGACATAAATGCCTACAGTAGCACCTAGTATTTACATGCTGGTACATTTATCATCATGTATATCACTGATTTCAGTATCAAAGAATTAAGTTTCAAAGTGCAGAAGAATTATAAAATTATGTTAGCGGTAAGTTAACAATTTTTACTAAGACAAAGACTTTAGTTGCTATTATTTTGAACTTGTTTTTAAAATAATTATTTGTGTCAAACTTGTAGTTACATCACTCGGATGATGTACTATACTACACAACATGAGTGAACTTAGGAATGGTAACATACCGCTTTCAAAGTTTCTAAGTAAATGCTACTTATGTGATGAAAGTTTGGCATGAAATTGATTCACTTAATAAAATCATGATGTGAAATTTGTAGTATGAAGTCTATGAATCATATACTACTTTGTTGGTAAACTTTTTTGCACTTGGGAATCAGGCTTACTCTAGTTGCAGTAGCCTAAAACTGTTCTTATCTCTTAGTAACATTATTTCTTTAGCAAGTACCTGAAAAAGTTGTCTGTTTATACCCGACTGCCGAAGGAGGGTTATGTTTTTCAGTAAATAAAAGTTACTACCAAAGGGTTAAGTTTTATGACAAATTAATTTCACATTTGTGCTGTTCATAAGTTGCAGACTTAACTTGTTGTTCCAAGTTTACAGAAAGATTAGTCCATCAGGTGGTGCGGACCAATATTGACTTATATGCAAATGCAACGCCCCATGCTGGATTTTAAGATGACTTGGTGTGTTACGACAACATTGGATGACAGACTGGTTAAATATTTTGCTGTAATATTTACAAGAGCTAGTATGAAAGAGGTGCAATACTTTTAACCCTTTGAATGCGATGTAAGTCGTAGTACCTATCAGTGCTTGTGTAGGTACTACTAAGTAGTGAGCTACTCCACATCCCACACGCAAGGTTTTGTTTTGCTCGATTGAAGCAAGAAGTGAATGTGGTTATTGTTTGTAGCGAGATCAAACTAGTATGGGCTAAAAATGATAAAGTAATGTGTCAGTAAGAGCCGAACGGTTTGTACATAGATGACAAATAACTCACACAGGAGCTGTTATGATGAGGATTAAGTATGGTACCTTTGTTGTTGGTGGCTTTCACTTTGTTTTATATGTGAACTTGTTTTTGAATGGGAACCTAGTCCAATGAGGAACGACTTTACCCCAATCAATGAAGATGCGTTGTAATGGCTATGTTGGCAAAAGTATTTGTAAGTACTAACTATTAAAAGTATTTGTGATAATTGGATATGATCTTGCTTGCAGTTGTCATTTACCGTAAAAAGGGGACGCGATGAACTGCGACCCTATGGAAAAGCCAGACTATTGATTACTGCTGATGCTGCTACTGCAGTAATATGAAGAGGAGACTAATACCTGGAAGCATGCACAACTTCCTTAGACACTCTGGACTGCGGTTGATGAGCGATTTCTACTATGTGATAATGCAAAGAGGAGATTTATTGGACTAATATGCTGCTTTCGTTATTGTAACGGAGTGTTGTGGTAAACTTTATCATAAGCCTACTAGCCCACTGTGTCCTATTCTTTCTCATTGTTATTAATTTTGAAGTACATTTACCTAATCTTACTGACTGACTCACTTGATGAGAAGAATTACAACAAGGCATTAATGATGATAGATGTGTGATGTGTGTAACAAGCAATCCAACTATGCTTTTGTGAACGTTTTCCTTTGAGCAGGTTGACATGCTCTCTTTGATAGTGAGTAGATCTCACAGTTTTTCTGTTTTTACAGCGATGCAGACTCTTACTGCTCTTTGCGAGCAGAACCTTGCCATTTCCTGAGCTGACCTCAAGTGTTACGAGATAACCTCGTGAACCTTACTCCTTTCTGAGCTGACCTCAGAGTATTACGAGCTAACCTCGTGAACCCTACTCCTTTCTGAGCTGACCTCAGAGTATTACAGCTAACCTCGTGAACCTTACTCCTTTCTGAGCTGACCTCAGAGTATTACGAGCTAACCTTGTGAACCCTACTCCTTTCTGAGCTGACCTCAGAGTATTACAACTAACCTCGTGAACTTTACTCCTTTCTGAGCTGACCTCAGAGTATTACGAGCTAACCTCGTGAACCCTACTCCTTTCTGAGCTGACCTCAGAGTATTACGAGCTAACCTCGTGAACCTTACTCCTTTCTGAGCTGACCTCAGAGTATTACGAGCTGACCTCGTGAACCCTACTCTTTTCTGAGCTGACCTCAGAGTATTACGAGCTGACCTCGTTAACCTTACTACTTTCTGAACTAACCTCAGAGTATTACGAGCTGACCTCGTGAATCTTACTCCTTTCTGAGCTGACCTCAGAGTATTACGAGCTAACCTCGTGAACCCTACTCCTTTCTGAGCTGACCTCAGAGTATTACGAGCTAACCTCGTGAACCCTACTCCTTTCTGAGCTGACCTCAGAGTATTACGAGCTGACCTCGTTAACCTTACTACTTTCTGAGCTAACCTCAGAGAATTACCAGCTAACCTCGTGAATCTTACTACTTTCTGAGCTGACCTCAGAGTATTACGAGCTGACCTCGTTAACCTTACTCCTTTCTGAGCTGATCTCAGAGTATTACGACCCCGTTAACCTTACTACTTTCTGACCTCCTTCCCGTGAGCTGACCTCACAGTTTTTCTGATTTGACCTTAGCAAGCTTTACAGCGAGCGAGACTGCTCGCGCCACAGCAGATGTCTTACAGCAGGCAAAGGGTGCCTCAGTGCGCGTCACATCGCAGCGCTGGCGGAGACGAGAGACGAGTGTGAGCATCACAGCGTGCGTCGCTGCGAGCACCACAGCGTGCGTGGCTGCGACTACAGTACCACAGCGTGTCGCTGCAAGCGCCACAGCTTGCGCTGCAGCGAGTATATGATGTCCACATTGCATTGGTATTGTATGAACAAAATCAACATTTCGCATCATATGTTTTGTCTCGTCTTATTGCACACTTGGTGAGGTGCATATTTCAAATTCAAATTCAACTTTTATTAATCTTTTCGACGCCAACGACGCAGATATCCGCACCGTAGGTTCAACGCCAACGACTGATATATGCGTCAAGGAGCCCAGCGCGAGCAACCTTCTTGCATTGACATAAGGTTCAACTCCGCACTAAATATCTTGTTGGTTTGGTGTGTGGTTGACAACTTTTCTTTTGCCAGAGCGTTGAAAAGGTTAAAGATAATAAGGATCTCATTTTTTGTTAGTATGCACTGAAAACAATAAAAACTTAAAAACATTAATTCTAGAACTTATAAACTAAATTTGATTTAATTTGCTTAACTATGTGCGCCAATATGGGACAACAAACATGATAAGCAATCATTTTCAAAATGCTGTTTGGGTTTCTCTTTGTCCTAATAAGCAAAGCCACCGACCGTTTGCGCATAATTGCTGCAGGTCCATCTGTGTGTGCCTCTGTAAACATCGAGGAGGCGCTGCAAAACCTTAGCAGCCCAAGCGACATTCTGAAAGAGTTGATGTACTGTACTTTCAGAGCGTTGTATGATTTTTGGGTATAGAGAACCCACAGGATACTTGTGTAAAAAGATGAACAATATGCACTAAACATGCATGAATTCATGCATACCTTATAGCTGTTGCGCAGTAAGGTATACATGAAGATGTAATCTACATCTCTGGAATTAACTTCATTTTCAAATTATCTCAACTAGCATTTCATTCCTTAATGAAAACGTGGTTTACTTGGCGTGTATACGTATTACTTGAGATAAATTGAGTTGGCCGAATTGCATCAAAGTAGTACATTTGAAAAGAAACTGCACCGTTTAAGTAGAAGATTGCAATTCCAATGACCGATTTATAAAAAGTAGGCCACATAAATTAATTTCAACCATAAGTCTAATAAAATGCAATTTTAATGTGGTTTGATGTAGTCAATATGCGGGATAGGCTTTAAAGCTATCTAGGGTTGCCTTAGTGGAACTGTATTTTGATTTCTAGTCTGGCCTAGTCGCAGACGTTTTCATTTTCTTTTGAGTATTTATCTTCATGTTATTGAAACTTAGAATTTCCTTGACCTACTTACATAGTTCTGTCGGTCCGAGATTTATTAAAAGTTGTTGTGCAATGAGGGATCATTCATAGCTATGATGGTTCCTGTGCATAATTTACTCGTGTAAACAATTTGTTTGTTCTAGTTGCGGATTATTCCAAAACGTCTGCATAGACCTGCGCAGACTCCCTAAGGCCATGAGTTGGTAGAAGAAGAGACGGGCGAGGACGCACCGCCTGTCAGGAGAGGCCGTATAAGAGACCAAAGAAAAATTAACCATACTGTCCTGCAAGGGATCGTGACTAGTAGGCCTTAGCGGAAAGGTGCGCTCTGGCAACACTGCGGGTGT
Source organism: Epinotia nisella (assembly GCA_932294315.1). NCBI lineage: Eukaryota > Metazoa > Arthropoda > Insecta > Lepidoptera > Tortricidae > Epinotia > Epinotia nisella. Next base: position 6,883,236 of record OW028698.1, on the reverse strand, counting down.
CAATCTATAGCCAGAGGCCACGCGGGGAGAACCGGAACGGGGACTCTGCAAGATGGCGTCGCACGGATCGGATTAGGTTTATCGGTCGATTGTCCTAAAATTGGTGATAAGTGTAATTTGAGCTTATTGTTTGGTTGACTAGATGTGAATTCCATTATAATTTGTATTTTCCTCGCTAATCAGTTTTTCATTTATCTAAGTCGGTAAAAATAGTTTCTTTAGGTTATGGTATTATTTGTCGGAGGTGTTTCCGCGTGGAATTTTGGGAATAAATCAGGTCAGATCAGGTACGCAACACAATATGGCATCCGTGGAGACAATATGGCGTTTATTCTTTACGTGCTCATGCGCCTAAAAAAACTAGACCTCATTAGGTACGCTTAGTTACTACGAATCGCGGCTTCAAGATATATTTGTGGGTGACAAGTGAGGTGAGGTTAAAAAAACCGGATAAGTGCGAGTTCAACTCGCGTGGTGAGGGATCCGTAAAATATTGAGAATTTTCCATATTTTTTTCAGAATTTTAAGCCTAGTAGTTTCGGAGATAAGGGGGGAACGGTCAATTTTCATCTTTTTAGGGTTCCGTAGCCAAAATGGCAAAAACTGAACCCTTATAGTTTCGTCATGTCCGTCTGTCCGTCTGTCCGTATGTCACAGGCATTTTAATCGAAAACTATAAGGTGAATTTGAATAAAATTTTGAGGATAGGTGTATTTTTTTTCATTGTGAGCCCACGTGTGGCACATGAATCGATAGGCCTTTCAAAATAAATATAAGGTTTCTCGGCAATTTTTTTGATTAAGTGAATACAGTCAATAAATATGTGTCTGAGATGCTTACAACAACCCCTTTCATTTGATATGTCACACAATACAGTTTGCGAAACTTTTTTTTAAATTTTCTAGTTTACCCCCTAAAATCTTTGGGTCAATTACCAGTTTACATATGTGTACCAAATTTCAACTCAATCGGTCCAGTAGTTTCGGAGCAAATCGGCTGTGTCAGACGGACAGACAGACGCACGAGTGATCCTATAAGGGTTCCTTTTTTTTCCTTTTGAGGAACGGAACCCTAACAAGTTACAGAATAGCGAGGCTGGCCCTAGACATTCCACTTTGTAGGGTTCCGTAGCCAAAATGACTAATAAATGTAGTTTCGTCTTGTCCGTATGTCACAGGCATTTTGGTCGAAAGCTATGTTTGAATACAATTTTGAGGATAGGTGTATTTTGCTAGCAGCTACATAGTTCTGTAATGAAAAACTAAAAAAAAATTTTTTAGGGGTACTTACATAACATAAAACTGCAAGTCAAAAAAAATATCTTTACAGTACACAATACACATGGTGTTACTTTTCCGCACGAGTGCGGAAATTAGCACTTTTCGTGCATATGTCGAAACTTTAAAGAGCCATATGTACTGTAAAACGTTGTACGATACACGTGCAAATAGGTAATTCGCAACTCGTGTCGATTTAAAACACTCCCTTCGGTCGTGTTTTAATTTATCGCCACTCGTTGCGAATTTCCTATTTTCTGCACTTGTATCGTAAATAACTATTGTAAGTCCACGTGTGACACATCAATCGATAGTCCTTTTATATATATTATATAAGGTTACTCAGCAATTTTTTTGATTAATTGAATAGACATACATACATATAATCACGCCTCTTTCCCAGAGGGGTAGGCTGAGATCACGAATCTCCATTTGCTACGATCCTGACAAACCACTTTCGCTTCACTCACCTTCATAACATTTCTCATACATGCTCGTCGGTTTAGGGTACTTTTGACCTGGCCTTTTTGTAACATTTCTCCAATTTAATCGGAGAAAGTTCGCCTAGGTCTTCCCCTTACAACTTGCCCTTCCACTCTTTTTATATACACTCTCTTCGTAAATCTTTTTTCATCCATCCTCTCTTCATGCACAAACCACCTTAATTGGTGAGTATAATTGAATAGAGTCAGAGATAATCGCCCCGAAAGTCACAAAAACGGGACCCCCTCTCTAATTTTTTAACGGTTTATTTAAAAAGTCATGGACATAGAGCTTATTAAATTCTTTCGCCGAAAATTATTTTGAACAAGATCGGTTCAAAGGTTTTCGAGATATTGCTGAAAAACTGCCTTCCTTAAAGAAAAGGAGACGTAAGTGCCATAAGATTTCTGTGACGATCCGACATTTTTAATAGGCACGGAACCCTTCATTGTGCGTGGTCCGACACGCACTTGGCCGGTTTTTGATACCTAGCCTTATGGCCTTACGGACGTGGGTACCTACTTTATAAATAAATAAATGATTTACCTATTTCACAAAATACTTTTTTTAATACAGTTGCTCAAAAAGTGCTAGTTTACGTTAGCTGTTTAGCGTGCGGAAAGTTGGTTTTCGCGCACTAGTACTTTTTAATTTTCCTTGTACAAATTGTACCATTAATTATAATGTCAATAAAAAATAAATAAGATAGAGCTGTATTAAACTGTATTAAACTTCATTTTCTTCAACTGTATACAATGATGTTACAGAATGAATAATATAAAAGTTTCAAATTCCTTACCTACTTGTTGTTTTTCTTATTTTTTCGCAACTGTATTAAAAAACGTCGTTCGATACACGTGCGGAAATGTCATTCTTTCGCCTACGGCTCGTGGCAAGATATCTCGGTACTCGTGACGTAATGACATACTTTCCGCACTAGCATCGAAATCGAAATGTACTATTACATGATATGGGGTATATCCATCAGAGTCCAAACTAGGCTAAGCCTGTATCTTGGCAATCTGCGAGTGCGAATAAACAAGATTTACAGTAGTGTTAAGGAAAGGTAGGTACTTAGTTATTCATTTTAGACTATTCATTAGTTCCTGCGCCTCCCGCATCCAGCGGACTCCAGCGACCTTCACCAGGTCAACAGTCCACCTGTGGTCGCCACTCGAGAACCTTTCCGCCCCAATGGCCATCGGTTCTACGTGCAATGTGCACATATTTATGAGAAGATTAAATCGATACATATTTTTGCACTTGACTGTACCATAATATTCTATTGTAATATATTAAATACTATTTTATTCTATAATATTGCATCGTCACGTGCAACGTCGTTGTAGGTAGGTTGCCATATTTCAGCTCAATCGAATATCGGAAAGGCAGAAAAAAAGTTTGCAAATTCGAAGGACAACTATACATACTAACTTACATACGGATAGAACTATTTTCCGACCTAGATATGGTGGATCCCATTGTATGTAAAAAAAATCGTTCTATCGTTTTAAAATGAGAACCAACCTACGTTTGTATGGAGAGTCGAGCGTCCTGGCGACCCATGCGTAAGCGCACACTGCTTTATCCTTCAGTTGCAAATCCATCCGCCAAACGCGACTGCACGCATCACATTGGCGCCACTTAACTTATGTTAAAATAATAAGCATTTCTTCGCAATATTGAAAAACAAAAGCAACACGCACATATCACGACACTTCGAATCGAATTTGAACCATAAATCGTTACGTATACGGTTCTAATTCGCAGACTAACAAAGGCATTCTTAGAAGCATGGATGTGATTAAAGTTAAAAGGCGTAAGTAACAACAACGTTCTGTTATTGAGTTGGAACACAGTCGCTATAGTGATAAAGTCTAAATTCGTGTAGCGAGTCTCAAGTGTAAGATATGCTTAATCATTATTATGCATTTCTGATAGCACGCGAAATTATTCCGAGTAAATATTAGTTCTAAATTGCTTAATAATTTCTCTGAAGTTACTGACGCTCGTTTTTGATGTGAAAGTTTTATTAAAAGGTAAAAGTAATTCAGTACTCGGTCAAGTTTGTTGTGGGTTGTGGATACCACGAGGTAGCAAACGAGTGCACAGCTCTAACGGCAAGCAGTCACTGTGGCCCATCCCATGGACGCTTGCCACAAGACAAAATATGGGTCAATGCATTTGACTATTTTGACTTTTTAGCCAGTAGGTAGTTAAAACGGCATAAACAGAGCATTTGTTCCACGGTTAAACTCACATGTTTCGAACTGTTCGGGAGTTCTTCTTGAGGATGAGTGTTTTCGCGGCAATGCCTCTTGAATGTGCGCGTGCGCGTGCGTGCGCGTGCGCGTGTGCGTGTGCGTGTGCGTGTGCGTGCGCGTGCGCGTGTGCGTGTGCGTGTGCGTGTGCGTGTGCACGTGTGTGTGTGTGTGTGTGTGTGTGTGTGTGTGTGTGTGTGTGTGGTGTGGTGTGTGTGTGTGTGTGTGTGTGTGTGTGTGTGTGTGTGTGTGTGTGTAAGCTAAGTAAGCTGAGTGTGTTTTTTTGTCGGTTCACATTTTCAAATTCGATTTTTAATAGTCGCTAGTTTTATAACTATACCTAGATATTTTTCTAGCACGAACGACTTATTGTAAGTGATTGACAAAATAAAAACATCGACAGTTCTGTTATCGATAAGTACCACTTCAACGTCATAGAGGTAAATAAATACAAATATATGTAGGGTAATAGGGTGCGTTAAAAATAGATAATAATAACAAAACTATCAATTTATTTATATTTTACATACTTCAGAAAACAATTTGCAATACTTTCGTAACTTTCTTTCTTCGTGTCACTGAATTAATTATCCCAGAAGTCACTCCATAACACACACACACCGAAATTGTCTTTCAAATCGACGCAGAATGTCACATGTAGTTTTTCCCAAACCCATTTTTGGTCCCAAAACAAATCTGTGTCTCTGTATATGGTTACAGTGTAGGTGCACGCGGCGTCTAGGTAGGCAGCCAATATATGTATGTGGTTGTATGTACGTATTGTCGTTGAAGTAGTATGTACTTATTGATAACAGGATTGTCGATATTTTTATTGTGGCAAGCACTAAACAAATGTTGTTCCTGCTAGAAAAATATCCAGGTATATTTATAACTCATAGAGCCACTACTTTTATTTTGTTTGATTCCGCGATAGTGTGGCCAACACATCTAAGACTCCTACGAGCGTTAAATCTTCTAAAAAATATATGAAGAAATTGTAAAAACTTTAATATTCATCATCATTCGAAAACATAAATTCAATTGGAATTCGTTTTTACATGACTACACGATTTATAGTCAAGATGTTTGATTTTTGAAAAGGACGTAGGTACCTACTATAGGTAATGCCCAAACTTTGACATAGGGAGTTAGGTAAGTTGTATCCACCCATGTTTTTACACTTGACTACTTGACTGCACCTACGACTGACCAGAACCAGGCTACCTGACGATGGGATGATGAAGACAGAAGGACGTAGCAATTCCTAAACTAGATTTAGTACAAGCTTTTAGGTCATGTGTCCGCAGCGCGACGTCACCGCCGCCAACGGACCATGCACAGCGGACGTATGTGGCCTGTCGAGCCCTCATATAGCAAAAGTATATAAATAAAAAAAGTTTCACAAACTATATTGTGTGACATAGGTATCAAATGAAATGGGTTGTTGTAAGCATCTCAGTTTTTTTTTAATAATTTTAGCAACAACAGATTTGAAGTAATTTAGGAAAAAATACGAAAGTTGACCATTCCCCCCCCTCCCTTATCTCCGAAACTACTAGGCTTAAAATTCTGAAAAAATATGGAAATAGTTCCTTGCCTAAAGATCACAGGAAAATCTATAAGAAGTTTGAGTATTCAAAGTAACGGGAAAATTCTCAATATTTTACGGAACCCTCACCACGCGAGTTGAACTCGCACTTGTCCGCTTTTTGTCTATTTAATGCAACTTACTAACAACATGAAGACGAACATTATGAAAAAAGGAAATGTAATTTTTGACAAAAACTTGTTTTTTATGCCACCCATAAAACGAGTGTGCATAACGTTGTTCCACTTTCGCGAGGCCACATACATTATAGACGAGATGTGTGCAACACCGGATGTTCTATGGAAGAAAAACCGGACAAGTGCGAGTTCAACTCGCGTGGTGAGGGTTCCATATATAACACACAAAAATATTGAGAATTTTCCCGTTACTTTGAATAATCAAACTTCTTATAGGTTTTCCTGTAATCTTTAGGCAAGGAACTATTTTCCATATTTTGTTCAGAATTTTAAGCCTAGTAATTTCGGAGATAAGGGGGGAATGGTCAATTTTCGTCTTTATTCCTAAATTACTTCGAATCTGTTTTTGCTAAAATTATAAAAAAAATATCTGAGATGCTTACAACAATCCCTTTCATTTGATATGTCACACAATACAGTTTGCGAAACTTTTTTTTAATTTTCTAGTGGCCGCCTTGTTCAGAATTCATTAATTTACTTTACGCGTTCATCTTTGGGTCACCAATTTACATATGTTTATCAAATTGCAGCTCAATCGGTCCAGTAGTTTCGGAGCAAATCGCCTTTGACAGACGGACAGACAGACGCACGAGTGATCCTATATAAGGGTTCCATTTTTGTCCTTTTGAGGTACGGAACCCTAAAAACATCCGCGGCCCTGGATATACGACACATTTTCACTGGAGAAAGTCTTACTTAAAACGTCATACATATTTTGACGCGATAGAGTCTTATAAATCGATGAACGCCGGCTGCATGTACGAAAAAGTGTGACTCATTGTCCCGTTCCGAACGCCGGCTGCGCGCACGAAATGGCACGCAGGTTCCTTATACGGTCTAGGGGTGCACTAAGAAAGGATTTTTCAAAATTCCCCCTCTACGGGGGTTTGAAATGGGGTTCCAAAGTTTGTATGGGGAAACAAGATGAGATAGACTATTTTATTCGAAACTTCACAGGAGTATTCTTAACGATAAATGAGTAAAGATATGTTTCAGGTTTTTTGTAAATTCAACCCCTAAAAGGGGGAAATGTGGTGACAAAGTCTGAAAATCAACTCTCTTCACAACATTCTTAAGACGTTATCACGTAGATAAAATTATCGTCTACGGAAGTCGGTTTACGAACCGACTTTACAGACAACCATTTATACAAACAGTCAGTATAGCCGATTGGTAAGGCACGCAACTTTCAAGCTGGTTGTGGATTCGAACCCGGGGTGCCACTGGATTTTTCAAAAAGACTTATGTTACTTACGTACGGAATGTATGAAATGAAAATATTTATTTCGGACATCGGGTATCCATATAAACACAAAAAACAAAAAAAAAAAACAAACTCGTATACCTACGGCCATTTCGGTGAAATATGTTTGGCTAGGTTGAGTTGGGAAATAAAACTTCGCCCAAATAAAAATATGGGATAAATAGTTTGCGAGTTAAAAATTAGCTAAATAATTTTCGCCGAAACATTAGTCAACCCAAAATGTAATTTTAACAGTAGCCCGTGATTGGCGACGTTAAACTGAAGTGGGAATGGGCTGGCCACGTCTGCCACATGTATCCACAGAGATGGGCCAAAACAGCCATAGAGTGGGTGCCAGACGGAGATGGCGGGACGACTTGGACGCATTTGGCAATGATTGGCCGGGGACCCCCTTCCTAAAACCAGGCCCCGTAGCACGGTTGGCCTTGTCACGCGATAGGTGATAGGATAGAGCGTGCGTCACTGGCTGACACCGTTCGATAGAACGAGACGACGCACTTATCTTGTCACTTGTCGTGTGATAAGGCCAACCATGCTACGGCTCCTGGCCCCGTAGCATGGTTGGCCTTGTCACGCGATAGGTGATAGGATAGAGCGTGCGTCACTGGCTGACACCGTTCCACATAGGGGCAGAATGCCGATTTAGGCGGCCATAAATCGATTTCTAAAAATGTAGCCTAGATAAGAAATAATCACTTCCCGATAAGGTTGAATAACCATAGAATGATAAACTACCCCCTCCCTAACCCTTACAGCAGTGCCTGAACTGCCATGCCAGTCGAAAGTTGATCGTCGCTCCCAGTGCACGCACATCTTATCGGCATTCGTAAAAACACGTTACATTTAAAAAATCGTGGTGTTTTTTTAGTGTCTATTTTGAAGAAAGTTGTGATGGATCCTAGTTCTACAGGTAAGAGAGTATTATAAAACATTAAATTTATGTGAATATTTTGAATATCTATTATTATTTCCCGAGGTAGAAATAAGTCTTCTAAAATTGTTGTAAAAAACCACGTTTTTGATTTATAAAAAGGTTTTTGTTATACATCATGGCACGTCCGGGCCATAATACGAGTAATTTCATAAAGTAGAGTAACTGTACTAGATAATTACATTAACTTTGGCTGCGATTTTTTGCGAATATGCGTTTTAGAGGCCATTAAATACCACGATGCAAAACCACTTGTTTTTTTTTTTTTTTACTTTTGTGTTTAAAATAGTTTTGATTTCTTTTAGGATCGGAAGGAGTTGCAGAGGCAAGATTAGTGACCCGTAGGTTCCTATTTGAGAAAATGCAGCCACAAAATCTTGCAAATTTTGAATTGAAACTAAAATATCTTGAGACGTATATTTTATCGCAAGAAAACTATTGTGACGAACACAACAAGGATATAAAGCATAAATTGTCTTTTTTAAAGTCAGACTTTAAGAAGAAGTGGGTAGAGTCAAATAGGAAGAGCGATATTATCTTAAAAAAACACGATGCATGGTTACAAGGAACCTTCGAAATACCAAGGATAAAACGAGGATCATCAGGCCGACCAGCAAAGATATTCGATGAATCCAGTGAAAGGAGCAAACGAAAGAAAAACAGAAGTGTTAATAATGAGACCGCCAAAATTTATGTAGGACTATATTCCTGGCATCCGATGACGCCTAACAATGCACAAAATCCTATAACATGGGGCAACTGTAATGGAAGAAGCTCTCTTGCCTATTGGGTTATTACCGGAAGAAGCAGCCGAAGCGCGCAATAAGCACTTTAGGAAATATAGACAAGATTTTTATAATCTATGAATACACAATCTCACAAGTTTAATACGACATTCATAGGTCACTTACTTTCATATTTGCTTATATTAAAAAATTTCATAATTGTCTCGTAACGTAACTATAATTTTGTTTTCTTTGTCAGTTATAAAAATGACGAAAATATGTCGTATTTACACTTAACGATCATTAATATACCGTTAAACTATTGAAAATAAAAAAATAAAACACAACTAAGAACAGTGTTGTTTTTACTGACTTTTGACTGGATTATAGAAAAAAGCGGGCACCTACCGAGATAAGCTGTTTACTATTTTCAACTGTTTTAAGTAGGAGAATAATATTCTAAAGGTTAGAAAGCAGGATCGGTAACGGTTTTCTTATAATAAGATACTTATTCTTCAGTTTCATACAAAAAACACTGATATTATTTTTTTCTGCTTTAAATAAGCCTTATTTTGAAAAAATATATATAACATTTTTTATTCCTTACAACATTTTCAACCGAAAAGTATTTTTTAAATAGGTTTTTAAAAAAAAAGTGGATGTCCATTTTTTTGTCATTTCGATCCACTGTGCTACTGCCCTCTTGGAATTATAATTACAAACAAATCACGAGTTTGAGTACATAAATGCGATAAAATAATTTTGGCCGCCTAAATCGGCATTTTGCCCCTATGTGCGTTCGATAGAACGAGACGACGCCCCTATCTTGTCACTTGTCGCGTGATAAGGCCAACCAAGCTACGGCTCTGGCCTCTATTTCACCAACTTGACAATTGTCAACTGACAGTGACAAGTCGCCATACATTGCTCGTTCTAGAAGTTAAGGTAGTCGCTAGGTTACCTGTGGAACCAGCAATGTACGGAAAATTGTCGTTGTCAGGTGACTATTGTCAAGTTGGTGAAATAGGGGCCAGGTCTGCCTTGGCCCAGCGTTCCCCAGTATACACGCACACTTTTGTATACAACGTAGCTAGCAAAAACTTGGACATAAAACACTGTAAGCTTCTTAAGTTGAAAAGGGTTCTGGTAAAATGGTTGCTAACGTTATCATATTCCAAAACAGAGAACTTGTTATCCTCGCACAATACACACAGCACGCATCTTAATAATATAAAAATGGGGTCCGTAATGTTTCATATATACCGCTTACCGAAGATTCTAGACCGTAATTTCGATCTTCATTCCGATCTTCATTTCATTAGTCATTTGTTTTGAGTAGCATGGGCTTTTCCAGATAATCGTGCTGCGTCCACGACTCTCGAATATTCCAAGCCCATACATTTGTCCATAAATTTCCGTAATCATCGATTGTTCTATTCGATTACTTTTTCTAGAACATTCCATGCTACTCGGCGTTTTATAAATGTAAGCACTAAGAATTTAAAACATACAAAAAGTGCTACGGCTGCTGGTCTCAAACACACTAGGTACATCGACTCTAATGCCAAAGTCTGTACCCCTAGGCCACTGATGACTTATGACAACACTATGAATTTGGAAATACCTTGACGGTGTGTTACCATGGTAACGAAACTGTTATTGACCCCGCCGTCGTAACATTGCCCTCCGCTAAGTCATGCTCGTTCCGAGCATCATTCAAACCATAACACCGTGCCAATTTGTCGTAGTACGGCGGATTCTTTAACGCGGTACATGGTCTCTTCCAGGGTGATTTCCTTTTACGTCGTACTGGGTGACGAAGCCAGATCAATGTTCCTTTACGCCTGTCTCTGTATCGTGTCTTCAAAGCCTCCAATAAGGTCACAAGGTCATAAGTTGTCCCGTGATTGACAGTTTCTAAGACCGACAAAGTCAGGTTCCAGTGTCCAATAGTCACGGCGGTTGTGGCTTGGTTCATGCCCCGTCCATTGACTTCAGTGACTTTCCTGAACTGCATTCTATAACCAGCCCACAATGATGGACGGTCGTACTGTGGTACTTCGGAGTTGCGATCTATCCACAGACGTTGCGATAGTTGGTACACTGTCAACACCCCTGGTCTCCAAATCTAAAGTTCCCCTAGTGTATCTGTCCACAACGACAACGTCTTCGTTTTCCACAACATCGTCCACCTTTCCAGCAGCGTCGTGCACCTCTCTAACAACGACGTCCACCATTCCTTCAACTTCGTCCACCTGTTTCACAAGTTCCACAACATCATCCTCCATTTCAGCTACGTCGTGCGCCCCTCTAACAATCACGTCCACCATTCCTTCAATGTCGTCCACCTGTTCCACAGCATCGTCCACCTTTTCATTTAAGACGGCGGGGTCGTAACAATATGTATTTTGAAAGAAAGTGATATGAGCCGGTGTTTAAACTTACAACCGGATTAAAAGTCGCGTGCCTTACCGCTTGGCTTCAGGCAGCAGGTCTTATTAGAGACGAATAAGGTGCAAAATGTAAACATAACTTTGACGTTGACCTGCATCAACCTGTCACCATGCACGGTGAAAATAGGCCAGCTACTATTTTTAGATCATTCATAAAAGATCTGAACATTGTTTGCATATGGCGCCAATAGTTTCTCTTTTAGGCGTTAGTCCTTGTTTTATTGACAGTAAATATATTGGCTTGGTTAATATAAAACACGTCCATAGTATCTATATACTACATACGGACATACTTAGGCATGTGGCGTCACTCCCGTCAAGTCTGACGTGTTCTGCATCGCGCTATCGAAGTTTCTTAAATCAGTTGCATAAATATAACATCTAAACAACTCTCATTGGATTTCGGTCCCTGAGAGATTTCTCTATTGCCGTATCTTCTACATTGGATACCTCCGACAATGGACATAAGCGCAACTCTGAAGATCCCTGACTGACGCCCGACTCTCAGTAAGCCAGACTCTCTCTCTCCCTACTCGCTCGCCACACTGGTTCTGAGGAGTCGCTCGCCACGCTGGCTCTGAGCTCTCGCTCGCCAAGCTGGTTCTGAGCTCTCGCTCGCCACGCTGACTCTGAGCACTCGCTCGCCACGCTGGCTCTGAGCACTCGCAAGCTGCACTCTTCATACGTCGTCGCTGACCCCTCCGTCTCAAAAGGGGGCTGATGTGGCGTCACTCCTGTCAAATCTGACGTGTTACATCGCGCTATCGAAGTTTCTTAAATCAATTCCATAAATATAACATCTCAACTCAACAACTCTCATTGGACTTCGGTGCCTGAGAGACCTCTCTATTGCCGTGTCTTCTTCAGGCCTCCCCCAAAGAGTGCCAAAGTGATCGTTCCTGCGCCACCCACATCCAGCGGACTCCCGCGATCTTTAACTTTAACAGGCCATCAGTCCACCTTGTGGAGGGTCTACCCACGCTGTGCTCGCTGTTACTGGTCGCCACTCGAGAATCTTTCCGCCCTAATGGCCACCGGTTCCGCGTGCAACACCGATCTCCGAGTCTCTTGATCTTTTTACACCTGTGCTCCGTTTCAAACCAGTACGCACACACGCACGCGGACTAATGTACCAACTATATACCCCGACTTACACTTAAGCAATTTAAGTTTATTGTGGCGACGCGTGTTAGTGAGTGTATCACTTCACACGTTTGTATGGATACTACTACTAGCTAATAATAAACTAAGATTGATCACGACATCATTTTTAAGTTACTAAATGTTAGTGACTTCAATATTTCTTATCACAATTTCAAGACAAATAACTTATTTATAAGTTATGAACATATTTGTTAAAACCAGCTGCCATCAATTGGGACAATGAGTTAAACCTTCAAGTCCCAATAAATTTCAGTCTGTCATTCATGCATGACATTTGTACTGAAATGACATCTATTGGGACTGCCAGCCTAACCGCCTGCCATTTACTCGTACATTCGGATTGATTACCTAATTCTTATATTATCAGGATTTTTTATAAGATCACCATACCTATGAAACGAATTCCATATCAGAACTTGAGTAAATACCTCGTCTCCCAAACCGTATGAAACTGATTAATACATCTTAAATGAGCATAATATCGTGATTCAAATAAGTATTTTCTGTTGACATGTCGGGCACTAGTACTTCTACCTTACTACTTTAAGATTTACTGCGACTGCATAAAGTCACAGTAAATAATTATATATTTATAGGGCACAAGGAAGTTTCTGGCCCGTGGCTCAAATGAGGACACGGCTTTGATACCTACGAAATCTGGAAAGAAGTTTCTAGCACAATCTGAACGGTATGAATTAGTCATGATGTGGGTTTCAGGAATTGGTGTTGACTAAAACGGTACAAATGGGGAATAAAGGACAATTACATAATGGGTCAAACAACAGACGAAGTCGCGGGCGGAAGCTAGATACGTTTATTAAAATCGACCAATCAGAAAACAGAATTCATTTTAAACATCAGGTATATTTAGTACCTCATTCACATCCATTAAAAAAATAAACGCCTCTGACCGTATAGCCGCGTCCAAACGTTCAAGCGTGGTTGACTGCATACACATGGCATAAGCTATGAGATTGAGCTGGATATACTGCTGTCTGTCTCGCTTTATTTTGTGATCCGTATGCTGTCCGCCGCGACCGGCCGTTTGGACGCGCCTGTAGACAGACAGAGGCGTTTATTCGTTGTCAATATTCTATTTCTGTGCCAAAGCAGTTTATTAAACAAACATGCAGCCAAATTGAACAATCTTTTCGCCGTGGAATTTATTATTGATTGTAGATAGATAATCTTTGTTTTTACTATTTTCTGGAAATCGAAGTGAAAAGTCCAGTAACTCTGGTCTAAAAGCCGTATTACCCCTCGAACTCGTAGGTTACATTAGTTTTGTATGTTTTTAGAAACCAAAATAAGCTGTGGTTACCTACGTAGATGAACATCAACTGAGAAAATTACCTGAGCTACTTATTGAATTGTATGATGTATTGTCTGTTGGTGATCCTTAATAAATAAATAAATAATTTTCCCTCACTTCGCTCGGGAAAATAACCATCTCGTATTGTGACTTATTTTAGCCCCTTGTCTTACTATATACTATTTCCTGTGGGCAATACTTAAGAGCTTTAGTACTTACAATACAATGTAAATTATGATAAGAGGAGATTCCGTTTGTGCGGATTATGAGTTCAACCTATGATTGGGTCCTTAGGAAGGCAGTCCTTAAATTTCGAAATATCCACGAGTACGGCCTTAATATACAAAGCTACTTCTAGTTTGTCTCCCTTTGTTTCTGTGTGTCTATTGTGTAGTAAATAAATTTATTTATTTATTTAAACTTTATTGCACAAATATACAAACAAAAGTACAAATTGGCGGACTTAATGCCATCTGGCATTCTCTACCTTTGGGCTAAACAGAAACTTTAGTGGTGCAGGATCTTAAATACTGAAACTAGAATGGAAACACAAATCAATTCATTTCATGAATATAATATAAACTTACTTATACATACTTAAATACATACAATTTTATGTACCCGCACAAAGATATCACGAGGATCATCAATCTTAAATAGAAAAGAGATGCTTACGCAACTTGCGTTTAAAGGACAATTTGCTCTGAGCTTGCCTGACGGTAAGAGGGAGATCATTCCATAGACGAATGGCCTGAACAGCGAAGGAATTTGAGAGGAAACCAGTACGGTGAGACAGGACAGAGGATTAAGACTCCTGGATTTCAGCTGTCAGTGACGTTATACTGGCGGAATTGCTTTGTCTTTTACTTAATAAATGTATCAACAAATTCGAACACTATAAGAAACACGAATTTGTAGTTTTTTTTAATGCCATCGCGTTCTTGGCGCATTTAGCCAAAGTATCAAGAACGGGATTTAAAGAAAATAGGTACGGATAGATCGAAAATTTTGAAAGACAAGGTAAAGGCTCGCCATTTGTACATATATTTTTTGTATTTTGTGCAATAAAGTTTAAATAAATAAATAAATAAATAAAGACCAAGAACATATTTGCTGACAGTATTGGTGTGTTCTGTAGAAAAGTATTAAATTTCTTATCTTATAACAGTGTTAAAATCGCAACCAGGACGGGGTGTAACAAATTGAAATTTAGATTTAAGATATTCCGGTGCAGCTGGGCCAATTAGGATGGAACAAAGTGTACACAGAATCCTGAAAGACCTGCGCTCGCAAATTGGAAGCCAGTTAAATATCTTCTTTCTTTCTCTAGTTATCAAATAAAGAGTCAGAGACGAACTTGTGGTTCCTCTGGAGTCGCTAGCGGCCATAGGCTAGGCATATCACCATGCCGTATGCTTGTTTGCCACCATAGTGATATTATAAAGTTAACTTGGCGCGTATTATAAAGTTTTTTGCGTCGCTTATGGGCAAGCACTTGTCAAGATATATTTTTTCAAAGGAATTTTCGAATATAATGTAGACCGCATCTAGGTACCGTAAAATGGGGTGAATTGGGTCAAAACAGACATTCAAACCTCGATAAAAATGTATTATTACATGTGGTACGTTGATTTTTATACATTAAAAATGTTCCGCCCTTTTGAATTTTACTTTCTAATGATTATCTGTCGTTTGATTTCATAATTTTAACGATACACACAGAAATAGTGGAAAATCCCGCTTCACCCCATAGTGGAGTTAGAGGGGATAGCAATGGGGTGAGCTGAGAAAATGTATGGCAAAAAACATTTGGATTGTGTATTTCGGATTAGCTTGTTCCGGCCCACTCTCCGATCATATTTTTCGCTCCTCTTCCGTATAATCGCTCCCCGCAACCCTGGTTCCCCTCGAGGCCACATATCTTTCACCTCTCACTTCTAGAGACTCCACTGTTTTTAATGTTATAATTTGGCTACTCCGTGTTGCCTCAAGATAAGAACATATGTCTAAAAGTATAATAAAATTACTTTTAGAGCAACCTGAGCCAGAAAATCAAAGTAACAACTGAAAATATTCGCGTCCCATCTACACCCTTAATCCCTTCTCACCCCTTTTTACGGTGTATATTTTGTTGTTTGTCAGGATCCAAAACACGATGGCTTAACATGTTCTCAATGGCAAACAAAATCAGAAGTTGGGTTTTTAATTTTTTTATTTTTGACTACGGCAGAGCCGAAAGCGCTACTTTTCTATGCGACAAATAGATGCATCCAAATGGATGGACGTAATATTTTGACTTCATTCATGGGCACGCCCCATCAGCTGTCACTTTGTAGTGGTTATGTATATTGTTTAGACATTCACTAGCGCGCCATTTGTCTCGGCGACATATGGATGTGGGATTGGTACTCTTTGATGGTGTTGTATGGTGCTGGCTGTTAGATGATGTTGATAAATAAGGAACGATCAAATGTAGTTTGAATCGTTTTGGAATGGCGTATGTGTTGACGGATGACGGAGTGTGAAAGAAGAGCTGAACGAAGCAAGACGATGTCAATGTAAATAAATACATTATATTTTACAAAAATACTTATATTTACATCCACCTGGACCCTGCGGGGTCCACATGGATGCATCCAATTGGTTTGTTGTGGTGTGTTAAGCTCGGCATTCACGACCGCTCCAACCAGCGGATAGAAGCAGCGGCGCGCCAAAATCGGTCTGTATAATGTCAAAACTGGCCCCGTAGCATGGTTGGCTTTGTCACGCGATAGGTGATAGGATAGAGCGTGCGTCACTGGCTGACACCGTTCGATAGAACGAGACGACGCTCTTATCTTGTCACTTGTCGCGTGATAAGGCCAACCATGCTACGGCTCCTGTAGTGTTTAAACATGGGTGGCGCAGTCCATTTGATAACCAATCGAATAGGCAGCAATAGCAACGCGGCAACGCGCCATCTGATTGGAACGGTCGTGTCAAAATTCTACGTTTTAACGCATGCACCTAGGTGCCGCGCGTACTATCACGGGCACGCCGGTAGCTGTCTTCTCTCTTGCTCGTGGTAGTGTTTCGATAATCACTAGCGCGCCAAATGGATGGACAATGATGATCCAACGTTACATTTTGGCATTCGCGACCGTTTTATTCGGAGCGCGCTGGCGCGTCGTGGCCCGTTTGGATATCTATCCAATATCCATCCAATGGGCCGCGCTTACTATTTTTGAACGCCTATGCCTATCAGTCGGATATAAAACAGTCCCTTACTAGCGATTAGGTATGTTTTAATGTTGTTGTGAGAGGGACGAATGCTTTATATATCGCTGTAGCATCGCGTTTATGTCGAACTACGCGATGCTACGCCGATATATATATATATACTGCCGCACTCGCAGTAGGCCAAGATACGGGCTCAGCCTAGTTTGGTCATGACAGACAGCCTCGATTTAATGTACCTAATATCTTTTTTGAGAAATAAACTATTTTGTATTTGTATTTTTTGTATACTCGCGTTAAAAAACCATGATATAACTTCGAGATAACTATCGATTCAGCGCCTCTCTAGCCCTGAATCCCGTCGATGTATGGCTCTTGATTGCAAACGGGACGAGCTGAAGGCCCGACCACCTGCGGCGGTCAGCTATAATTTTGTAAATGGTGTGCTCACGTGCCCATTGTGTACTCGGGTCTTCGTAAATAAGATCGGCTACGTGAGCCACACCAGAGCACATGTACGACATCAGCGCCAGAGTTGAAGCAGTCGCCGTGGCCGAAACCGGTCAGGAGAGCATATACTCGCGTTAAAAAACCATGATATAACTTCGAGATAACTATCGATTCAGCGCCTCTCTAGCTCTCTCTCTCTGTCTATATCTTTTTTTCGCTCGCATCACCATACCTTGCTAAGGAAGAGTCCTGGGGGCCTATCGCGAAACGAAATTCGATTTCGTTCGTGTATCTCTGTCTCTGTCGCACTTGCTAGTTCGAGTGACAGAGACGGAGATTGTTACAGATTCTTAGATAGCAACAGCGAAAGGGGGGTCGGAAAGCATGAATGACCCAGAGAAAGTAACCAAGACGATTGTCAAGAGTAATGAGCAACCCACTCACCTTGTGGACCTCAATGGCAGCAGCTCGTGTTGTGCTGGTGAAAGCCCAGCTCCTTTCTCCTTCTGCTATGCCTAGGTCTTATAAGCCTCGATCTTGGTTCACCACAGGATAGCGTAAAAGCACAGATAAAGCAGTAAAAGTAACCACGAAAGCACCGTGGGGTATATCTGCGGCTAGAAGGGATGCGCGCGCGACGATAGCCATTTGCATTCTGGTCCGCGAATGTTCGGGACGGAACTATTCGGGATGGGCGAGATTCGCTTGGCATTGAAGGAGCCTTCAGTGATGGATTACTCCTAGCTCCCGACAAAAGCCTGGTTACTAAATCCTAAACAGAGATAGAGACGAACGAAAACGAATTTCGTTTCGTGGTAGGCCCTCTGGACGCATAGCTAAAGCTGAAAGCACTGGCTGAACAGGTCAGCGCTTCGCTTCGTTTTGGTCCCTGGCTCTCTTCTTGTAGGAGCGGTCGTGAATGGGCAGTTTTAATCGAAACAGCCATAGCAACGCGTTGAATTAACAATATTGTAATAGCGTTTATCTTATTCTGTGTGCCAGTACGCGCGTCATAGGATTGAATTGCAAATGGCTACAAAAAACTGACCGCCATATTGTGCACGTGGCGACGTTTTAAATGTTTATGTGATGCTGAATATTTGCATCAAGACATGGTAATGTATCGAAACTCATGTCTAAGGGATCGACAAAATTGATCGCGGTAGCGAGTTAAGATTCTCAGTCCCTTAAAGCAAGTTCACAATAGGATAGTTTCCTCGTGTTAAATGATAACGTATTATTGCTAAACGGTTATTAAACCATCAAATAATTGTAATATACATTACGAAATATAATTAAAATCGTAAAAAAAGATTAGAAAAAATGTGTACTTTTTGTTGTTGTCCAAAAGTAAATTTAAAGCTACCAATAGAATCCTTAAGTTTTTATAGAAACAAAATTGTACGACAACTATGGTCCTAAACGCAGTATTTCACGACCGAAACAGCAATTTACTTGATTTTACATACAATCGATTAGTACAAATATCAAACTGTGACGTCATAAATCAATCAATTATTTATTTGCTCTATAACACATAACATGCAAATACGTTTTAATGATTTATATTTAGAGATAAAACACACATTTATAAATAGTACATGAAATTAAAGAAGACAATATTTAAATCTCAATTAGTGTGAAACGTTTCCGCTGCCGCCAGCGAGGTCCGTCTTTAACTATTTTTTTGGGTATTCATGTTCTGTAATCTTATCGAAGCCAACGACGCATATATCCGCACCGCAGGTTCAACACCAACGACTGATATATGCGTCACGGAGTCCAGCGCGATAGCAACCTTCTTGCATTGACATAAGGTTTAACTCCGCACTAAATGTCTTGTTGATTTGGCGTGTGGTTGACAACTTTTCTCTTTGACAGAGCGTTGAAAAGGTTAATTGTGAGTTAACGCTTTTTAAAGCTTACGCGGTACACGTGCGGCCTGTGGGTACCTACTAGTATTTAGTTACCTACATATATAATTTTATTCCGCCTCTTTGACGATTATTATGTTATGTTATGATTAACCGGCCAAGTGCATGGTGCGTGTGCGGACCACGCACAACGACGGTTCCGTGCCTATTAAAGAGATCAAAACGTCACAGAAATCTTACGGCACTTACGTCCTTTTCTATATTAGGAAAAGCAGTTTTTCAGCAATATCTCGGAGACCTTTGAACCGATCTTGTTCAAAATAATTTTAGGTGAAAGAATTTAATAAGCTGTCCATGTTTTTTTTTCATCTTTTCTAAATACACCGTTCAACAATTAGAGGGGGGGGGAAGGGGGGGGGGGTGTCACAATTTTTGTGACTTTCGGGACGATTATCTCCAACTCTATTGACTTCATAAAAAAAAAATGCTGAGAAACCTTATATTTATTTTGAAAGGCCTATCGATTGGTATGCCACACGATTTTTTTTTAAATTACAGTTACATGTAGGTATGGAATGTACCCCTTAAAAATATTTGTTTAGTCATTACATTACGTAATTATGTAGCGGCTAACAAAATACACCTATCCTCAAAATTTTATTCAAATACATCTTAAAGTTTTCGAGTAGGTAAAACGCCTGTGACATACGAACAGACGGACAGGCGGACAGACGGACGTGACGAAACTATAAGGGTTCCGTTTTTGCCATTATGTAAAAATGTATATCAATTCAATTTCACATTGTGTAGTTATTTTAATTTCTGTTTTATATTTTGACTAGCTTGTACCCGCGCCTTTGTCCGCGTACTAAAAGTAATTTTTAACCGTCTTCAAAAAAGGTGCATCTCAGTTTGACCCGTATGTTCAAATTGAATTGCAATTTGGCACGAATACTTTCAATAATTTTCATGTCCACTATTGTGGACATTAAAACTGTTTTAATGCTTGATAGAAATGGGAATGATTGGCATTAAAAAAAAACTCAAATCTGTCGATTTTCTCTCTGACTGTACATTCATCAAAAATCTGTCAATGTCGATCGTTATCAATTAAAAAGTTAGTAAAGTTCTCCTAAGAGCATTTTCGCGTAGCAGCAAGGGATCTAGTAGCTGCCCTTACTGCCCCATTTCAACTTTCCACCCTGTATAGACTAGTGGCTCTGGGAGCTGTAGAACTCGCGCCTGTCATTTTTCATTGTTTTTCGAAAAAAATACTTGACAAAAAACTTTATAATAACGAACCTCCTCACAAAATTTACGAGTCGGTTGAGAAATGCGACCTATAGAGGAGAACAGCCGGACAGCGTGACAGACACCGGACATACGAACGATTATCGATCCAAGCTAAAGCAAAGAACTTCGTTCGCTTCGCTCGCTCGTTCAAATAGACCCCCGGTATGGATATAGGCTACGTTTTATCCCGCGGGTTTGCCTGCGTTCTTCGCAATACGCGGGCGAAGCCGCGCGGGCAGCTAGTCTATAACATAAAATATAAACCGGCCAAGTGCATGTCGGGCCACGCTCAGTATAGGGTTCCGTAGTTGCCTGTCGGTCTTCGTGACATCGACTCGCGCGCGCCAACTTAACGTTGCGGTTGCGTCACCCGAATTTGTACGAAAGTTGGATTTTCCAAGTACAGTTTTAAGTTGGTTGACTATTACTCATTAACTAGTCATGTGCTTATGTCTACTGATCCGTGATAGTTTTCCTTTTAAATTCATTATATGTAGGTACTAATGCTAAGAATTTTTTCACATACCCCGTAGTAACATTTAGCCAGCAGGGGGGGGGGGGGGGGGACACTTGACTCCAACAAATATTAGGGCTTTAAAACGCAATATCACGAAAACGATCCCTAAATCGAAAAATGGTATTTTAGAATCCATAATATTTTGAACAAGCTATTGGAACGATACCCCACAATTTACCAAGAAAAAAACCTGCCAAGTGCGAGTCGAACTCGCGCACGAAGGGTTCCGCACTATTATCTATAAAGACGGTAAAAAAATCATGTCTGTTGTATGGGAGCCCCAGTCCGACTCGCACTTGGCCGGTTTTTTAGTATTTGTTGTTATAGCGGCAACAGGAATACATAATCTGTGAAAATTTCAACTCTCTAGCTATCACGGTTCTTGAGATACAGCCTGGTTACATCCCCACTTTAGGCTCAGCTTTGATACTCCAGGCAAAATACTGTTTCGATAAACATTAATTTATAATAGCGTTTTTTTTGTTTATTTCATTCTAAAACGTTATTCTAAGATGCTTTATTCAAGAATCCAACAAACTTTCCACCCGGAAGTAATTATATAGATTTAAATTAAACATTCATTGTCTTTTATATTTTATTTATATTGAATATTTTAAAGCAAATGTAAATGGACCTAAATAAAGATAAAAAATATATATTAATATTTATCCGGACTTTTTAATAGCTAATTAAATGTTGATTTTTTTATGTCTGATTTTTTGTTGGATTTTGCCTCTAGGTAACTATTTAATTGATGATATATCCGTTACATTAAAAAAATTAGGTATTATAAATTATTTCCAAATCTGTCATTTTTTCCATACAGGTTGTCAGTTCATTGCCTGGAACTGGAACTATGACGCGGCGTCCGCGCAGCGCCGGTACGCGCCGCAGCGTGAACGTTGAGTCAGCGCTGCGCGGGCGTTTACTAGACAACGACGCTCTAAAGACGCTAAGTGTGCCCGGGCACTAAAAAAATTGTTTCAAAATTGTACTCTACCATTTTGTTGGTGTGATTGATTTACATACCCATGCCAAATTACAGCTTTCAATGTAGTAAGGGTCACTGAGCTAAGCCGCAGACGGACGACGGATAGACAGACGGACATGGCGAAACTATAAGGGTTCCAACTGGAGTAGCCTTTCAGTAACTTACCCGTTTGTAAAAAACCTTGCACAATGTGCAAAAAATCATACAGAGACAATTTCACAATCGATCACAAAATCGCCTCGCTGTAAGCACTTGATATTATAAACGTTCAACCACTTCAAGCTTTCAATATATAATTGAGTTTAAATATCCTATTAAGATGCCCCCCGTCCTCGCAAAATTTGGCAGACTTTTTGTACGCAAATACGACATAAGGCTACTCCAGTTATGTATGCTCTAAGGTTCCTTGTTCACTACGGAACCCTAAAAATGTGCGTAACATGCGTAAAGTGTCAAATAACATTTATAAACAACAAACGATGTCACGAAGCAACAAAATTGAATTTCGATCTAGTTATGATGTCGCCTTGAAATTATTGCCACGGTTTTTGTTTCTATGACAGGGGCAGCGTGTTAATTCATGAATTATTATGATTTTTACATCCGTTTTAATACGTCTGCATTTTTTTTTTATTAGTCTTTCCTGAGGAGTGTCTTTTCAAAAGGGCTTATTTTTATTTTTGTATCACTTTAAAAGTAAATCTAATTGACTGAACCGTAAAGTTTACTTTAGAAGTTCCCTTACGAAAAAAATAAGTCCTTTTGAAAAGACACCCCTCATTTAGAGTAAAATCTAGAGTAGGGTTCCCACAGTCACCTGTGCTAATGAGCATTTTTAAAAAAGTGTACATGAACTTTCTTTTTCAGAATTCGATTTTTTTGTGTTTTTCTTACTCAGAATCGTTGACACTATCGATCTTCATAGAAGAAAAAAGTGTCCAAAATATTCCATTCCAGATCGTCACATTTTTGTATGCAGTATTTTTTTATTTATATGGTCGTGACGCACTGGAAGAAAAAACTTACATAGTAAAATCTGGGACACTTTTTTTCTTGTATGAGGATCGATAGTATCAACGATTCTGAGTAAGAAAAACCCAAAAAAATCGAATTCAGAAAAAAAAGTACATGTACAGTTTTTTTTGGAAAACGTTCTAATATTTGACTGGACAAAGCGCGTAAACATATCTGGCACATGTTGCGTTGCCAATATTCCCATTGCGTGCGGCAATATTGCCAGGATAATTTATGTTGTTGGCACCTACAAGAAATATGAATGTGATGCGACTGTAAGGGTAACTTTGTGCACTGACGTACCTATAACGAGACAGGAGTAAGTTCCCGGCAATATTTCCGGTGGCAATATTCCTGTGAGTGGGAATATTGGCAACGATACATCAGTTGACAAGGCATCAATGTTGTACTAGCTCACATTTTTTTCCACCTGACGCAAAAGCTGTTTTTAGGGTTCCGTACCGCAAAAGGAAATAAATGGAACCCTTCTAGGATCACTTTGTTGTCCGTCTGTCAAGACCCTTTATCTCGGGAACGCGTGGACCTATCGAGTTGAAATTAAAACCATAAACGGCCATATCTTTTTTTACGTTTACTTAGAAGTTTGATTTTTTCACAGCTTCAAGGGACTGTAGACTTGAGTAAATGGTTTTAATTTGAACTCGATACCTCCTCCACGCATCCCCGAGATACAGGCTATTGACAGACAGTCAGGCAGACAGACGGACAAGAAAGTGATCCTATAAGGGTTCCTTTTTTTCCTTTTGAAGTACGGTACCCTAAAAATCGGGAGTCATTTTATTTTTTAATTAGTTATGTCAATTTACATAAAAATCAAATAAAAATGTAATTTAATCAAAGGGGCGAGTACTTTGTTAACCTTTAGGTACTTGATGACATAGAATAAGTAACGTAGTTTTTCTGTAATGAATCTAATATTATTAATATAAAAGTTGGCTGTTTAGAAGCCCGAAAGGATTGAAATTCTGAATATAAGTTTATCCCGGGGTTCAAGCGGACAAAGTCACGACAAAATGCTTGTTATGAAATAAAAATTCTTCGTACAAGTTTAGATATGTTTAAGTAAGCGACTTATCATATTTTTCCAGTTATGGGTGGTATTTAACTAGACGTGTAGGTATAACCTATTAGGACTAGGATAAATTATATATTTATACCTAACTTAGGAAGTACCAACAGCTGCAAAAGCATGTTAAAAGTCTCACATAGTAATATAAAGT
This sequence comes from Epinotia nisella, assembly GCA_932294315.1. Taxonomy (NCBI): domain Eukaryota; kingdom Metazoa; phylum Arthropoda; class Insecta; order Lepidoptera; family Tortricidae; genus Epinotia; species Epinotia nisella. The sequence goes on along the minus strand of OW028698.1, from coordinate 6,858,985 downwards.
CAATTAAAAGAAGTCACAGATAGAAATGAGATAAAAATGTGATTTATTTGTATACCTACGTGCTACGGGACCTATGCTAAACGATTCCAAATCTTACTTGACGATTTTTAAATCCTCTATGCATGTGCACATAGGTATTTTTTTGCATACACGCTATTTCTCATAATTTGACCTTAATACATATTGCTCCAATTAATTGTGATTACTCGCAAAAACAAACAGCTACCACCCAGTCAGATCATAACCATAAAACGATAATTCACTATAAAAATATTGTAATTCAAAGATTCTGGTTACTGGATCAAGCCTCTCCGGCATTTATAAACTATTTCCAAACGTAACACCACGCGCTACGTATCATTTTACCTCGGACCGTCGTAGGTGAGAAAAAAAGAAGACCGCGGATCGGAATAATTTGCCCAAGTGTATAAAATGGCCGCCGACTTATAGCGCCGCGCAGTGGCTAACGTGTTCCCGCCAAAACAGCTGTCACCCCGGTGTGGTCACTCTAATAATTTTTCTATAAAAGAAAAAAATGAGTGCCCTACTCCTAATCGCCGTTGCTATTCTCATTTTATATAAAGTTTATTCCCGTAAATCAATCACTTTGAAACGGGAGAACAAATATGGGGATTCTAAAGAGGTGGTTCTGAGGGAAGCACCGGGCCCGACACCATTGCCGGTAATCGGCAGTTTACATCTTTTGGGGAAACACGAGTCTCCTTTTCAGGCGTTTACGGAGTTAGCCAAAGAGTACGGGGACATATTTAGCATCCAATTGGGTGGGTCCCAGTGCTTAGTAGTCAATAATCTGGAGTTGATCAGGGAAGTTCTGAACCAGAATGGAAAATTCTTCGGCGGCCGTCCTGACTTCGAGCGCTTTCACCGGTTCTTCGCTGGCGATAGGAACAACTGTAAGTGAACTTTATATATTTTTTAAATTGTATTCTTCGTGTCAAGGGACAGATTTCACCGTGAAATTTAGATCGTTCTTAGATACTGAATTGTCTTACAAAGGTGTCGATCAAAAAGTAAGGTATATAACTCACTTCTCACTAGAAAACGTTTACCAGCTGGTTTTAAAGTTTGGTTTTATACAGGGGCCCGAAAAAAAAAGTAAATAAATAAAAGTTAAAATATTTTCTCGAATTTATCCTAATACATAACCATAACAAATTTTGGATCTCATAACTTCAGAAGGCATTGTGAAAATCTATCCGGGTTATAGAATATTGATGGGTTTCCTCTATCACCATATAATGTATTGCTAAAAAGAGACACATAAGTTTAATAGTTGAAGATAAACTGTATTTTTTTACATTGTGTATGTTTTATCCATTCAAAAGCTAGCGATGAAAATAGAGATTTATTGGAAATATACCGAATTACTTTTAATATGACTCGGTACTTAAAAATAGGTGTGCAGGTAGTGTTTAATGTTTTAAACTAGATTGTATAAAAAAGCTTCGGACATATTTCAATTGAAATTAGGTTTTTATATACTTGGCAATATTTCCCAAGGCGGAAATATTACCGATGTCAATTCCAAGAGTTTATAGTTCTTTAAGCGTATTTTGTGCTATTTCAGCACTTTGCTCAAGATTCAAATTGAATGCATAAGAAAATTGGCTTAAATAATAATTAAGAACAAACAAAAACATTTTTTAAATATTTCTTATCGGCTTTAAGAAATAGGACCGTGGCAAAGCTCCAGAAAATAAAACAAAAGTTGTATCTCATGTGGTCAGTAGTTAAGAGCTTACGAGCTTATATAAAATGTTTTTTTTTGCTTAAATGCAGATGTAACGCCATTTATCTAGGTGAGAGCCCAACCAAAAATTAGGCTTTATAGCGCTTAACTTTGTCAATGTCCACAGAAAAGACACGAACCTAAATCTCTGTAGAATCAAGCTAGTATTCGAATACTTGCGCATTTTTCACCTTTTATTTAATCGCGCCTGTAAAAATTGTGAATACGCAAATGCATGGGTGGATTGCAAACAAATTGTACATAGTTAAAATCCTTAATCTAATCTACGATTTAACTTTTTACAGTTTCGTAACGGCAATTATCCATGTACAATGTATGGGTAATTGCTGTTATCAAACTGTCAATCTTACAATTCACCCCATCAAGGACACGGGTGTATCCGTGTCATTTTCATAATATTACCGGATTTAATAGTAAACATAACAACCATGTTTCATAAAGTAAAGTAACGTTTTTAACCTTTTTTAAATACTTAATGAAACTTAATATTTTAAAGATTCATATACATTCATATTGCATTTAGGCAATATTTTCCGAAAACATGTATATAGAAAAAATATGTTAATAATAGACTTACCAGTGATTTCTTGAATGTTACATTATTTAAAAGAACTTAAAGTCGCAGGCAGCGTGGTAGGACTGATCACAGTAATTCACTAAATATAACATAAAACCGACTCGTACGCAAGCGTGCGTTGATCCAGCAGGGCCCGTAGCCAGACTATATCTGCCATTAAACCAGCAAGGTGCTTCGGGGCGTGTACAGTCCGCGTCGTAACTAGATCACTTTAATACCTCTAACCAAAATCCAAAGATTTTATTTGTCCAACATAGGTAAGTACAAGGTGTTTCATTAGCTTTCGTACCACTATGTATGTGGTGCCTGCCGGTATACAAATATATGGGTCGAAACATGTTTAAAATGTTCATTAGAATTTATTTGCTATGTCAACAGATATGAGTTATATTAATACATTATAATAATTAATTAAAGTAAATAGGTCAAAAGAGATATAATAATAAAATTAACTAAAGAGCGCAGGATATGTCAATATTTCTCAATTACATCAGTCAAAAATTGTGTTACCGTATAATATGCTTTTTCCGTAAGAAATATCTTTAAACTCTCTGTCCAAAATTTGGCGAGATGTCCTGATCATGACTAAAACAATGTTCCATCTAATGTTCTACCATGTCTCTAGCAAATAAAATTTAATTTAATTTTTCACCTCTTATTTCTCGAATTTCATTTGAGGCAAGACAAATCAGCATTTTTTGCTTCGATTGGTTACAAAACTCAGTTACATACGCGGCCGAAAGGACTAAAACACTGTTCCATCTAATGTTCTACCAGGTCTCTAGCAAATAAAATAATCATTTACAAATGTAAAATAAACAGTGATTGTATAAAGTTTATTATAATAATAAATGTTTACAAATGTTAAATTAGAACTACCTAAAACTAAATTAAATTAACTAAAACTAAACATTAAAAAAAGACTATCTAAATTTGGACCCCTAGGTAGCGTACCCATCACGCAGGCAGCATTCCCGCGCTGGATTGCAATAGCAATCTTTTGCGCAAGAAAGCTGCCTGCGCGAGGGTCACCCGTTGCCTCCCTCAACAGCGATATTCCTAATATTTTATGTCCATATATTCTTTCACAGAATATAATGGACTTTGCAATAAAAAGATTGGGTCTCTATTGGTTCCCATAAAATTTAAGTTCCGATTTTTTCAGTCCATACCGTTACCCAACATAATTGTTATAAGTCATATTGTCGAAAGTCATAAAATTATACAATATAAATTGGAGGTCCGATTTTTGCAAGTCATCATTATTGTTAGTCATAAAATTGTTTCGTCATAACATTCAATGTGCAGATGGTATGCCATTTCATATTATTGAAGGCAATAAACTTGCTTATTATAATTGTTGTAAAGTCTTTTTTCGCAGGTCATAATGATGGGTAGTCACGTGGTTAGTTAGTCATAACATTTAATGTGAGGGTGGTGTCAGACTTCATAATATTACAGTCAATAAAAACACTCGCAATAATTATAAGAAGGTATAAAATTCTTGTTCTAAATAAATTGTTGTTCTTGAACTATCGAACGAAGTGGTTGTACGAGTCAGTATAATTTTTTTTTAAATACTAATCCAAAAATATTGCAATGACATATAAATAAATAAAATAAAAAAATAAAATTGATTTAATTCAGGCAGAAACCCATATTTTTTACATTTTCACAATAGCAATTATACTTAATTATAATAATAACGAATTTGACATAAATAATAACTATTACATAGTTGCGATATAGTGCGTAGGATAAAAACTACAATGTTTGTGTTGCAAAATTATAATATTTTTTGCAAACAAGTGTTTCCGCTCTTTTATAAAAAAAATAACCTCGAAGACGAAAGCGGGAGCTAAGCTCCCGCTTCCGTCTTCTAACCTATCCGCGATCCGAATCGGTTTTGCCACTAAGTCCCTGTTCTTGTTGTTCTTTGAAAAACTTGAACTTTATAAATCTTGGCATTGGTTGATCTCAGAGAAAAGTTTAATTGACGTTTTATGCTTATTTTGATAGGTTCTACATTTTGATAGGTTTGATAGTAGTTTTATTATGTCTAGAAATGTTTCTGAGTAATTATCTATATACCTATGGATGTTATAGATTTGGTTTCTTAGACATAATTATCTTTAGGCATTAATACGATATGAATAACAACCATTAGTACGTTGAAATAAATGCCTTACAACATTTCTGAATAATTATCTATAGACCTTTAAACATTATAGTCATCAATTTTATGACTTTTGAGATTATATGATTTAATATTATAGGTCATTGATATTAGAACTATTAAGCGTTATACTTAACAAAAATTATGACTACTGATATGTATGTCTATAAATTTTATGGATATCAACTTCTGACCATCGAAATTCGGAACAACAAAATTATGGGAAACAAAGGGCACCCAAAAAGATTCTCAGTTGACGTTCAAATGTTTCGTCACATGACTCAGTCCGCAATTCGGTGGGTAGTCGTTCGTAATAGGTTGGGCTGGGCCTATCACTCGCGGGTTCCTAATTCCTATCTGAAAAAAAAAGCCATGCGACCGTGTTTGCCCGTGACCTCAACACGTTTGAACATTGGCTAATTATTTCTCACGAAACAAATAATAATACTTCCCGTGGCTCCGCCATAAAGCACGGGAAAGCTCGCGCACACTTCGGCGACTATGATTGTGGCATCTCGCTCAACCGCATAGCATCACAGAATAATTAATAGCACCTACAGGTACAGAAGGTCCACTGCCTAAGTGATGACGTTAACTGTAATTTTTTGGCAATAGACAATCATAGAGTGGGATAGGATTGTCGACGCCCACATAAGTGAACATCGAAAATTATAATTGTTTTAGTATCTGTGTTTGTTATCGAAATAATCATCCATTTTGAAATTGATAATTTAAAAAAACACGATCGCCGGAAAGTCAGGCATAAGTAAAAAAATACATGAATACCTACAGTTTTTTTTACAAAATAGTTCATATTTTGCAATGAGATTACTTCTTTCGTCATGTTAGTAAAATTTTGTAAAATTGAAATTCGTATAATAATGTGCAATCAATGAAATTATTTGAGAACCCCTTCGTTGCCATATTTTTTTAGACTATTATAGTTTCGCATAATTGATTTGGCATCATTTGTATTGGCATAATAGTACACTGACGCATAGTAATACTTTGGCCTACTACTTTTAGTTGGACTAATTTGTATTCGACTAATACACCTTAAGAATATTATTGTATGGGCTAATAATTATTTGTTACTTATATCTGTCACAAACCATAATTTGTTATATCTGTCATTAACTATAATTCCAGTTTTCTAAATGAATAAAACACAGTTTCGTTGTTACCATGCATTTATTATTTATTTTAGATCATTTAATACGCTTATTAGGTACTAAGCGAGCCGCAGAATTTTGATTTTCGATGATATTATTATTCGTCAAAATGATTAATATGACCAACGTTTTTGCTAATTTTGTACATTATTTTCTAACAGTTGTTTTAGAAATTTTGGAATTATAGTGCGGACGCATTAAAAAAAACAAATAAATAAATACAATTATACCTACCTACTAATTTGAAATTAGGTACCTTACTAACAAAAAATACCGCGACAGACGTTTTAAAACAGAACATTTTGACTACGGACTTATTATTAGACTTATTATTTCATTTCTATAAAAGTTTGAACTACCTTAGGTAACGCTGATTGCCATTTTGACGGCATGTGTCCCCTTTTCTCTCCAAATATTTATGAATATGAATGGCAATATTTTCCAACCTGGCAATATTTCCGTCAGTACTAATATCGCCGTAAAAATGGCTAACGTGACTCACGTATGACCTATTAACGCAAGGGGCATGACCCACTGACCTCCATCAAACTATTACCACCGACACCAGAAACCTACTGTGTGATATGGTACAATTCATGTGCGGTATACTTGAAATTATTTAAGTTCGGAGCGGGCGCGGGCAGTGATTCAAGCGACACTGCCGCGAAACCACTCATCCTGAAGAAGAACTCCCGAAGAGTTCGAAACATGTCGCCCGTAGTGACATTTAATACGTGAGTTTAACCGTGTAATTATTAGTATTTCATATTTGTGTAAAGAGTGCATTATTCTAAATCTTAAAATAACTACTTCATGCTAACAGTTAAAATGTCGGTAAAGAGAAAAACACCATCGGCTATTACGTTTACTACTTATTTTGGTATCGATGTCAATTGATATTTTAATTATTTTGTTTCCTATTGAAACCTGGATATCAATTATTGAATTTTTAAAATTTTATTTCCAAAATACTTTGATGATTTTCTAAGTGAAATAAATATACCGTTTTGGCAATAAACATGTGCGACCAATATTCTGACTTAATAATACTTCGTCAATATTTCCCACACAAATTTGGAATTTTTGGCAATATTCCCGATGAAAACATATCCTAATCAATACAATAAATTATCATTGTCTATACAAATACTCTTTATAGCATACCTCAATAAATGAAACAAAACAAGATAAGTATATAAACTTAAAAGTAGAGATAAACAACAGCTAGTCTCATCGCTAATGAGCTATCTCTTCCAGACAACCTTTGGGTAGCAGAGAGATTGCAATGGTTTATAACAAGTAGACTTAGAAAATTAATAATTAACTAAAGATTTTTTGGAATTCATACGCCGTAATTCGCTTCTACTTGCACCCAACAACGCTTGTAACGTTAAACTTAAAGCACAAGTTAAACTTAATTTCATTTTATGACATATACATGACACTATAGGCGTTTGAATCGGTTCTAATGATATCACTTACTGAAGTGATATCATTAGAACCTTTGTTGGTTAAATTGGCGTAACCTAACCTGGGTTTGCTATGTAAAAAAACTCCTTTAAGTACTGAAGGTTATGGTGACATATAGACTATGAACTTTAACTTAAAACATATCTAGGTGACGTAATGCTAAGTACCTATCTATCACTTTAATTTAAATATTATTTCAAAGTAGAAAATTGAAGTTGAAGCGTGATGTTTCCGGGTGTTTCCGTGACTTTTGTTCAGTGGCACTGTAAGAATTAATTTAAATGATTATAGGTACTTACTATGAAGACACAACAGTATTTTACTAAGCCCCGTCATAAACGAGGGCTCTGTGTCTGTCTGCGGCATCAAAGACCCCAAAACTGAGTGCAATTTTTTAAATCGAAAGTGTTGTCTGTCGTGATGGTTCTTAGCTATGTCGCCTAGTGCCTGCAATACGGGCACATCTCAAATGTATTTGATTTTTGAGATGTGACCGTATTGCAGTGCCCAATAGAGCCACATCTCAATTGTGTTTTAATTTTGAGATTTTGCATGCACTAGGCGATGTTTCTTGTGTCAGGGGTTTTTAAATGTTTGATTTATGTAGTTATTTATTTTTCTGGTTCGTAGTAATTCCTCGCTACATCTTGGCTAATTCTGAATTAGCCTATACCCAACCACGGTTTAAAATATAGATAAGGGTTCCATTTTTTCCTTTTGAGGTACGGAACCCTAAAATGGCCTCCTCTCATGGATGAGTAGGAATGCGCAGTTTATAAAACAAGTTGAATATGTAGGCAAAATAACTGGATATCTAAGTATGTATGTCATGGGAAACTATTTGTGTATATAACATTGTACGCAAGATGTTTCGCCAGCTACTTGTTTACTAGAATTCGATATAGACTTGATTATTGATTGACCAAGCAATAATAAATGTGTCATTCTCAGTCATGTCCATAGTAACTAGATATGCGCGCGACACCGCTCAGATGCAGTGATGGTTCCCGAAAACAAATACCATTTCGGCGATATTTCCCATACAAATCTGGATATATCGGCAATATTGCCTAAAAAATAATCCTAATCTCTTGGGTTTATCTCAATCGCACTCCAAAATTAATGATAAATAAAAAACCGGCCAAGTGCGATTCGGACCACGCAAAACGAAGGGTTCCGTGCCTATTAAGAAGGTCGTATCGTCACAGAAATTTTACGGCACTTACGTCCTTTTCTTTGAGGAAGGCAGTTTTTCAGCAATATCTCGAAAACCTCTGAACCGATCTTGTTCAAAACAATTTTCGGTGAATGAAATTAATAAGCCCTACGTCCATGAATTTTTCCATATTTTTAAAATACACCGTTCCAAAATTAGAGGGGGGGGGACAGAATTTTAGTGACTTTCGGGTCGATTATCTCCGACTCTATTCACTTAATCAAAAAAAATCTAAGAACACGGGGGGTCACAATGATTTTTTTTTTTACTTTTAGTTTTATGTATGGAGTGCACCCCTAAAAATTTTTTTTTGTCATTTTAATTACAAAACTATGTAGCGGCTAACAAAATACACCTATCCTCAAAATTTTATTCAAATACACCTTATAGTTTTCGAGTAAAATGCCTGTGACATACGGACAGACGGACAGACGGACAGACGGACATGACGAAACTATAAGGGTTCCGTTTTTGCCATTTTGGCTACGGAACCCTAAAAACTAAATTATTTTCGAAATTAATTAATTAATTCTTTCTCTGGGCCTCAACTGAAAGTTTGCCGTGCTAAAATTCACCTAAATATTGGTAGAGATTTAAACATGAATAGGTAATTATTTTTACATTATAATGGAATGCGTCGAATGAAACTTTTTCTAAAAAAGTTAGTCAAGATTAGTCACGTGTTACACTTGTTTTTGTACAATAAAAAGCACGGAGGTAGGAAGGACACATTTCTTGATATATTTTTGGACAAATAAATGTTTATATTCGATTATTGCTGTTTTACCTGAGAAAGTGGAGTTTGGCTGAGAGTAACAGAAATAACTGCAAATTGTAAACCAATCTCCATATGCATAAATAAATAATTTCATTTAACTCTAATGTACCTAATTGGTTTTGTAGATACAAGTTACAATTTATAGCTGGGCCATTTCAGACCCTGTTTAAAATAATTCGTGATTTGTCTTCTTTTAGATCGTATCGGTTCAGAAGCTATCCGAAATTACATAAAGACAGACAAACAAAAAAACCTAACATGTGTCATCTGCTTATAAGTGCGTTAGGTAATTATGACATTTGAGAAGCTGACACCTTACTTTATATAGGAAATTGGCTTAAATTACATTTGAAATATTTGGAAAATATGATACTTACACGTAAAGGACGCTAGGTAATTAGAATTATCTAGGTCACGGTTATGTTGTACCTAAACTTGTTTCTTCCTAGAGTTCTGCTCGACCGATTTAATTTGTAATTTAAAACCTTGTCTTAATTATCTATTTAAAATTGCTTTTGCCCGCGGCTTAGTCCACATGGAACAGTGGAACTCGTTTATATCCTACCTCTATACTTCCACAGTTACCAAACCCCATTTCACCACATTAGGGGATGATTTTTAGAATAAAAACTATTCTATGCCCTTTCGCTGGATTCAAACTATCTCCATACCAAATATCATCTCAATCGGTTCAGTAGTTTAAGCATGAAATGGTAACAGGTGGACAGGGAGACAGAAGACAGACAGAGTTACTTTCGCATAAATTTATAGTATTAGTATTATGGATACGGAAATAAAAACCTCCAAGCTCTAGATTATTAGAATTTATTTTTATTGGGACCAGACTAAAAACTAGTGCTGGGCATTCCTGGGCCCTGCCCAGCAAATGACCCGTTGCCTTACTTTAAAAAAAAAGACTGTTGTACAGTACTGTTGAACCACTTATTTATCGTTTGTTTTGTATTATTTAAAGTAAAGGCGATTCTTTTTTCGTTCTTTTTCTTAATGCGCTCAGAAAACGAGTATTACTTAAATTTAAGTATATATGCGTGTAGTCTCGAAGACTCGAAAGTGATAGCGTTTGTACAGGGGATGAGTGTTGTTTTGTATTGCAAAACGAAGCGTCTCTTTTTCTGGGTCATTAAAATCATCAGACCGTAGCTAGATTTATGGGGTACCCGTGTCGATTCTGAATGCACATAATCTACATAGATATAAGCACGTCTTAGGGTACGGTGTCGCGTTTGATACTCCTTTTAATAAGCTTTGTGGGTTTTTGGCATCGTGTTTTTTTCCTGGTGATGTGTAAGGCCGCCAGAACACCCGAGGATACTCTGACTTGAGAGTAGGGTACCCTGCACTTGTGCCTACCTATAGGTGTTAATAGAACGAATCCTCAAATCAATAAACGTCGGCAGCGCGCTTGTGATTCTTCTGGTGTCGCAGGCGTCAATAGGTGACGGTGTTTGCTTAGCATCAGGCAGGCCGTATGATTGTTTGCCACCATCGTGTTATAAAAAGGCTTTGTGTTCGCTTGTAACTTATTATGTATGTCATGTGCCGTTCCCGGGAATATTCCTGATTTTAATGGGAAATATTGCCGACTCGGTAATATTCCCCGACATTCCCCATAAAAATCGGGAACTTTTGGGAATATAGAAAAAACCTCGAATGCGCATGGATTGACAATAATGTCACGTGCTCTGCCGCCGTAGCGCGTAGCAGCGTTTTTCCGATCTGTAGCGGAAATTGCACGTAGAGGCGTGACTCATATGTTGAGTCACTGGCCTTGATTGGGTTTAGGCATATGTCACGTTGGGGTCGAGTGGAAGGGCCCGAGAATATTACCCCCCACAAGTTCGGCTGGTAAAGGTCGCGGGAGTCCGCTGGATGCGGGTGGCGCATGACCGGTCATTGTGGCACTCTTTGGGGTAGGGTGTATTGTTATTTTAATCTTTTAGAAGCGCTCATAGCCTAGCGGCGCGACATGCGGTTATATTTTAAGGATTGTTTTAACACCTTTAACCCATTCACCGCCGCGCTACGCTCGTAGCACTACGCTGTAGTCCGTAGCAGGTTAGTGATCATAACTGTAATAGTGTCTGTCTGTATGTCTGTTACCTCTTCACGCTTAAACCGCTGAAACGATTTATACGAAATTTGATATACAGATAGTTTGAGTCCCGGGAAAGGATATAGGATAGTTATTATCCCGGAAATCATCCCCAGGGAGGGGTGAAATGGGGGTGAAAGTTTGTACGGTCGGAGTCGCGGGCAGAAGCTAGTATTCTATATTAGTTTCCACAGCGTACCCTAATATACTGTTCCTAATTGGCACACAACTGTCCCCCTATTTAAAATGCTTAAAAAAACTTCACAGCCTGCCTCTGACGTTCTAGCATCTAATGTTATCTGGGATAAACTATAAGTACCTATTAAACGTATTTATTTTTATTTTTATTTATTTATCAAAAGTACAAAACAATTACCAATGTTATATTACTCGCCAAACTGCGATAACAGTTTGTTGGCGAGACCGCGCTCATTTTAACTAGTGTTAAGTACCTACGTTAAAACTATGTTAGGTATGCTATGTGAACTACATATAATCTTAAACACTAACTTACACACTAAACATGACAATGCCTGAACACTTCACCCCTGCACTTAAAGTGCTATATCAATGTCTTAGTAAAATTATGCAGAACCTCTGTTGCAACGTTGCTTGTTGACTATGCGCATCGCATCACACAGTTTTAATAGGTTACTCTATAAATACTTCGGTGTAAAAGAAAAAGTGAACGTATCTTGATAATACACGGCCAGGTAAAGTCAATTGGTTGGTATTACTGGGTTAAACTAGAGTAGGTTTTACGGTTTAACAACTACGTACCAACCCACACATACATAAAGTCACGCTTCTATTCCCGAAAGGGCAAAATTCCGACTTTTGGATTCTATTTCACGGGCTAAAGTCCAAACGATGGATGAGGTGTCGCTCGATTCCTCATAATCATAGAAATGATGTAGGCGATAATATTTGAAAAAAACTGGACAAGTGCGAGTCTGACTCGCGCACCGAGGGTTCCGTACAAGCGTCCTTACACCATACCCGTCACGTCACGACCCCATTCATCCTTGGACAATCTTAACAGCTCACAGTAGAAATTAGTAGTTACCGTTAGCGCCATCTGTATTTTGTTACTAATAACTTGCAACCAGTATGTTTGTTTTTCAGTGATATTTTATTTATCACATAATTTCGATAATATATTTTTTATTTGAAAGAAGGGACTTTAACTTATTGTCATAGAAATTCAAAGACATAAAATCACTGACAAAAGTAATTATATTACAAAATTAGTTCAGATATGAGTTTTGATAAATAAATAAAAAATACGCTAGATCGTTATATTTTCCTGTATAATTTTTGTTACTTTTAATCATATGTAATAATTAAAAAAAAAGCTTGGTAAACTTCGGAGCTAAGGGGGGATTGGTATTTTTTTCTACATTTTCCTTCATAAATCAAAGTTTGACCACAGTAGAAAAAAAAACGGCTTTAGAAAGTGCAACTCAAGCCCTTTCATATGATACCCCACATGATCTAAACTAGTTTTAATTTATCTTAGTTAATGTTAATTATAATCTTGTATTCACTTTTAATAAATATATATATATAAATTACTTTAAATAAAAAATAAAAAAAACTTGACTTTGAATTCAAAAAAAAAAAAAATGAATTTGAGTATTTTTTTAACCCCCTTCATATTCATAATTTTTTCAGAAAATAAAAATTAATATTAAAAAAAAAAAATCATACACGTGTTAGCCTTCTATACAATCGTTCCTAATTTCAAATTGATAGCATAAATAGTTCCTGAGATATTTAACTTTGTGACAGACAGACAGAGTCGCACAGTCGCCTCTTTTACCTTTTTGGCACGGAACCCTAAAAAGCAGTTTGGTTTTTGTTGGTTGCATTTTTAATCCACATAAATGGCGTCTTCTCTTGTATATATCTACTTATTTCATGCGATATGTTTTTACTTATGCGTGTAATCCACAAAGAACGCCATATGTCGATACGTCCGCCATTTGTAACTCTTATTTGCGCAATAAAGTATAATAGTATTTTATATAATCGTTACACAATAAGGGCTCTTAAAGTCGAGTACCTACGGTGGTAAGTAAAGTATGAGAATTTAAGAGCTAATTGTGTAACTATTGTATACAATACTTTTTATACGAGTCAACAGAAATAATTAAACAGACTTGGTATCTAATGAAAAATATCTAAGCCCTGCTGAAACGAAGTGCAAGTCAGAGGTGCGCCGGCTCGTTGATGTCTTTTGTATTGGAATCAACGCGATAGGACTATTGGTCAAATTCATTATAGTTCAGTAAAGGCGCCACGTGATGGGTCGAATTTATTTTAGTTGTCTAAAGCGTTGTCTTATAATTATTATAGTTATTAAGTTGGGAGCTCCATAGAAAAAAAGTATGTGGTTTTAGTTTAGTGTACGAAGTCTTAATTCAAACATTGAAGTCGACGAGTATAAAAATAAATAAAAGAATACCTCAAAAGTAGGTTTGATCTCAGGGAAGACCAATTCTGTTTAAATATGTATTTGGTTCACGAATGCTTTGATGTTAATGTGTATCAATGCATGGGTGCGTCTTATCTCACAGTTGCATGAGTTGCCATAGTGCAGTATATTATGTGCACGCGCATGTTTATTAGACTTCAGTCATGCTCTGATGCTTTCACGCTAGTGTTTTTACTTTTACACGGCAAATGGCTTGTAGATTACGATTTGTTTAGTTAATTTCGTTGGTCGTTTCTCGTAGAATTTGAAAAACGTTCCGCAGGGTAGTTAAGTAAGTACTACGTACTCTTACCTATTTACGTGCGTACCATTGATACATGCTAACGAAATAGTCGAGCACTTGAAAGTCAAAAATCGGTCCCCATGAGCAACTTCTCAATAATCTTTTCACCTCACTAGCTCGGAAAGACCTTTTTTATTCTTTAAAAACAGATAGCAAAACTGCATTTTATCCACATGTGTGCAAAGAATATTTGAAATCCGAACGTGTTATTAGTTACTTTTTTAAACATAATAAACACGTAAAGGCCAGTCCAGACAGGACAACTTTCGGCCAAAAATAGATTTATATTGAATTGCATTCAATTAAAAACATATAGTGCAAAAAATTCCCCTCTAAGGGGGTGAAACGGGAGTCCAAAGTTTGTATGGGGAAACAAGATTAGATCGACTATTTTATTCGAAACTTCACAGGAGTTTTCCTAACGATAAATGAGTAAATACGTGTTTCAGGTTTTTTGAGAATTCAACCCCTAAAAGGGGGAAATGTGGTGACAAAGTCTGAAAATCAACACTCTTCACAACATTCTTAAGACGTTATCACGTAAAATTATAGTTCGTAAACCGACTTTAGGTACAGACAATCATTTTTTTCTTCAAAATAAGTTTACCTGTATTTTATTCTTGTGGAGTGATATAAGGAACTTTTTATTTAAAACCCAAAAAAAAAGATATCACAAAAATATCTCTTGCAAACAAAAAAGCAAAAACTATTATGACTTACTAAATGATACTAACCTCAAAATCTGCATTGAATGCTGTGATATGATCTTGTGGTGCCAAGATATATTACTTGGAGGTCGTAACTTTAGATCAAAATTTCTCAGAATTAAAAAAAAAACTTATCTGAAAAAAAAAATGACACAAGGGGTTACTGCAGAATGCTCTAAGGACGGGGCCTTTTAAATATTTGTTCCTGTTACAGGGCCCACCATATATGTACGCAACGATGCCCATATAAGGTTATACGCGCTGAAGTTACAGGAAATATCCTTGTAAATTTAAATGTTAATAAACTAAAACACCGCATATTTTTTATGTAGCAAGAACACTGACCGCAGAGTTTCATTTACATAACTGTTCTATATAATTTTTCCCCTCGCTCGTCCAAATCCATTAGGCAACTACACCACAGTTATAGTGAAAAAAAGTCTTTATGACATTAACATAAGATTGTTTGATTTCACCTCAACTTTGGAATAGGTTTTTTCTCAAACATGCAATAAAATGTCGTCATTAAGTGCGTTATAACCTTATAACAGGCTTCAAAGTATCACGTTTCGGGCGGAACACTTCGTGAGAACTGTAAAACAATTTCATACAAAATTGAAAGCCTAGGCCAGGAAGTTTTTTTTTTAATATAATGTAAACATGGCCCCTGTGTTCATCAACAGGCTAAACAGCTGAATTATATTTTTGGACTGTGTTTTTTTTATCTTCGGTTACCGCGACATTCTTTTTGAGTTGTGATTTTGAGAAAAGCACTATACATGCCTGGCCGTGAAAAGGGCTTGCCGGCTTCGTATCACTATCCGGCCTCGCTACAGTCGGCCGTCTATACCTACTCACCCGGCAAGCCCTTCTTTCCCGGCGTCTGCTACTACTACTATTTTACTAATAGGCACCCTATTCCGTATTAGATTAGAAAAATCGTTTGTTAATCCATTTGAAACTCAAAAACATTATAATATTGTTGTGATTGAAAAGTCCTAATTAATCGAAATATGTAAAATTAGTACAATTTTCCCTTTGATATCCTATAGATAAACGAAGAAATGTAGACGAAATTGTCCGCTAAAAATCGAATGGTATATGGAATAAGTTAGGTATTAACGCGTATAATCTAACGCGTGAGATTTTAAACTAACGAAGTTCACAATGCTACGTTGACAGATACATGTTTATGATGACTGTACCTTGAAGCCAAAGTGACCAATGGATTTTTTTATATACATATAGACATTTGCCTAGGCACCGCGTTGTTTGTCTCGGTGACAAATGGATGGACGTAATATTTTGACTACATTTATGCCTTCCGACGCATATAACCAAGAACGCAAAAGGCCAATAAACGCAAAAGACCAAATTCACATATTTCCAAAAACGCAAATGACCAAATACGTGATTTACCAAAATGTTTTTACGCGTGATACCAAAATCGCAGATGTCCTTATCTTAATAAGCAATGTGCCATAAACGCAGATGTCCAAACCCTAAATACGCTGATGACCAAAATAACTTTGTGAACTCCTTGGAGGAATATCGACCGATGTCAAAACATTTAGAAAATGGTAGGTTAGGTTCGTTAGGGTTCTTCAGATGCTAAAAGTTCGTAACCAGCTTCGAAACGGGAAAAATAATCCCGTGTTGTAATTTCGGATTCCCATTTTGTAGCTCGTTACAAAACTTGGTTACCTACCTACCAAACGGTACCAAAGATTCAGATGTCCGAAGGGCAAACTGCATAGAAATAGGAGCCCACGAAAGCTGGTCTCCGTCAAATTTAAGGAATGATATGTAAAAAAAATATTGTCAATATTAAGTAGAATATTTATTTATATTATTTAGGCGTGTTATTTGTATAACATCATTCATTAAATGTATCATTTCCATTATGTTATTAATTAAATTTAACCTATTGTATGTTTTACAGCTATCAATAATTGAGATGGGTAAACATTGGCCTTTTGCGTATTTGATCATTTACTGACATGATCATTCACGAATAGACAAGTTTAAAAACGCGATTTGCCTAAGATGTATGTATTGGCCTTTTGCGTTTTTGGTCATTTGCTAGCATGGTCATTCACGAATTAACGAGTTTAAGCATGCGATTCGCCAATAAAATGTGCATTGGTCTTTTGCGTTCTTGGTCATATGCGTCGGAAGGCATTTATGGGCACGCCTAGCAATGTACAAATCGCAGAACATTCTCAAAATATCAGGAAAGTTCTCAGAAATTTCCGGAAACTTACATGAGAATTTAAAAATAAGTTTGACATGTTTTCAGTGTTTATAAAATCTAAGTTCTGAGAACATTCCCTATCAGAATTTTCGCAACTTCTCCGCGGTGCATTGCTAGGCACGCCACGTCAGCTCGTGGTGTGTTGTTACCCGATTGCCGAAGGAAAGTAGGGTTATGTTTTTCGAGCGTATGTATGTATGTACCTATGTGTGTATGTCTTATTCTTTGGCACGCCCTGCAGCCTAAACCGTTTGACGGATTTCGACATATGAGGTGTCGTTGGATTCCTCTTAATCGCGGGAGTGACATAGGTTATAGTATTTGCAAAAAACCGGCCAAGTGCGTGTCGGACCACGCAAAACGAAGGGTTCCGTGCCTATTAAAAAGGTCGTATCGTCATGGAAATCTTACGGCACTTACGTCCTTTTCTTTGAGGAAGGCAGTTTTTCAGCAATATCTCGGAAACCTTTCATCCGATCTTGTTCAAAACAATTTTCGGTCAAACTTAATAAGCGCTGTGTCCATGAATTTTTTCATATTTTTAAAATACACCGTTCAAAAATTAGAGGGGGGGGGGACAGAATTTTAGTGACTTTCGGGGCGATTATCTCTGACTGTATTCACTTAATCAAAAAAAAATCTGAGAAACCTTATATTTATTTTGAAAGGCCTAT
Source organism: Epinotia nisella (assembly GCA_932294315.1). Lineage (NCBI taxonomy): Eukaryota > Metazoa > Arthropoda > Insecta > Lepidoptera > Tortricidae > Epinotia > Epinotia nisella. The sequence continues at coordinate 6,841,297 of OW028698.1, read as the reverse complement.
CGATTCATGTGCCACACGTGGGCTCACGATGAAATTTTTTTTTTACCTTTTAGTTTTATGTATGGAGTACACCCCTAAAAAAATTTTTTTTAGTAATTTTAATTACAAAACTTTGTAGCGGCTAACAAAATACACCTATCCTCAAAATTTTATTCAAATACACCTTATAGTTTTCGAGTAAAATGCCTGTGACATACGGACAGACGGACAGACGGACAGACGGACAGACGGGCAGACGGACATGACGAAACTATAAGGGTTCCGTTTTTTTTCGACATTAACTAGCCCGCCATTTGGTTCGGCAACAAATGGATGGAACCAATTAGCTCAGCGAGATGTATTACAACGTTGAATTTCAACTTGTAGAAGTTGCAGTAAGGCTGCTGAGCACAAGCCTCCGTACTGTCCCTATGTATCGGCCGAAATGATGATGAAACTTTAAAAGTTTTTTTTGTCTTCAGCTCTGGCGCTCTGCGACTGGTCGAACCTGCAACTGCGCAGACGCAACCTAGCGCGTCGCCACTGCGGCCCCAAGCAACACACCGACAACTTCGCCCGCATCGGCAGCGTGGCCACCTTCGAGGCCATCGAACTCGTGCAGACCCTCAAACACGTCACCAGGACAACAGAGTCGGCCATCAACCTGAAACCCCTCCTCATGTCTACGGCTATGAACATGTTCACCCACTACATGTGCAACATCAGGTTCGGCGAAGACGATCTCGAATTCCGCAAAATCGTCGACCATTTCGATGAGATCTTCTGGGAGATCAACCAGGGATACGCCGTAGATTTCCTGCCGTGGCTCTCGCCGTTCTACAAGAAGCATATGGAAAAACTCTCCAGCTGGTCATCGGATATTCGCTCCTTCATCCTATCTAGAATAATAGAGCAGAGAGAAATGAACTTGGACACAGATGGCCCAGAAAAGGATTTCCTTGATGGACTGTTAAGGGTTCTACACGAAGATCCCACTGTTGACAGGAACACGATAATCTTCATGCTTGAGGATTTCTTGGGCGGCCATTCTTCAGTCGGTAACCTGGTTATGCTGTGCTTGGCTGCTGTGGCCAGAGATCCTGAGGTAGGGAAGAAGATCAGGTCAGAGATCGAAGGTGTAACGAAAGGAAAGCGAGCTATCAGTTTAGTCGACAGGAGCAATCTCCCGTATACTGACGCGACTATCCTGGAAGTTTTAAGATACGCATCCTCGCCAATAGTTCCCCATGTAGCGACAGAGAGCGCTGAAGTAGCTGGTTTTGGAGTCGCAAAAGGGACGACGATCTTCATCAACAACTATGAACTAAATACTTCAGAGAAATACTGGAATGAGCCGGAGAAGTTCGATCCGTCTCGCTTCTTAGAGCGCAGCAAAGTGCGTGTGAGGAGAAACTCGCAGTGTGACTCTGGTATGGAATCCGACAGCGAACGAACAGGACCATTAGATAAGGCGACAGAGATTGAAAAAGAAGTAGTTTCAGTTAAGAAAAACATCCCCCACTTCTTACCCTTCAGCATCGGTAAGAGAACTTGCATCGGACAGACCCTAGTAACGACAATGAGCTTCGTCATGTTTGCTAACATCATGCAGGAGTTCGACATCGGTGCTGAGCATTTAGAAGATTTAAGGCAGAAACCAGCATGCGTAGCCTTACCTAAGGACACATTCAATCTGTACGTAGTACCCAGAAAGCACTGAATAATATTTATTATTATAGATAGTCAGTCTCCCCAGCCATTAAAGGTCTTTTAGGATTTAAAAATGTAAACTCAGTAGAGTAGACTAGCGTAGTCTTACTGGACTTAGGCCCACAGCACATGTCAGATTCCTGGATCAGGTATGATACGGTTTTGAGTTGGCGCGCGTAGCGCTTATTGGCAGAGTGCAAAGCGGGTGGAGGGGGTAGCCTAAACGATCACAGCGCTCGCTACGGCTAAAATTGTCATTTTTGTCGCTGACTTGAGCTGTCAAATTCATATTGCAGTAAACATTTTCTAATCGTTGTTGTGAATTGTAATAACACAAGATTTCATTAATATTTTTCACAATATTTACTTACTTCTTGTTTGACAGCGGTGACAATATTGTCCATAATGGCCGCCTGTAACGTGGCGCTGTCGTCGCGCTCGGTCCCAATAATGACGATATCATCGTCAGGTTTGGGCGCTGTCAATGGTTTCGACATTAAGCGCTCGAATGTGACAATAAACACTACGGGCGCCTAGGCTCCCAAATCGTGTCAGAGAATGATCATTTACGTGACGTGCTTTGAGCCTAAACAGTTGAGTACTTTACAAGAAGCATTTTGTATGTGCAATTTTGCTTGTGTAGCTGTTTTAAGAATTTTGGTGCTATTTTTATTTTTTGGTAAGGTTTCATGTCGGTAAACAGTAGGTCAATTTTTATATGGAAAAATGACAGTTAAATTGCCCTTACGCGCGTTCGGAACGTTACGTGATTACCCTTCAGGTAATAGGTAGTTAGTAGAATGTAGCAGCTATAGAGTAACAGTTTCAAGTATCCAAAATTAATATAACAACCACATAGTGGAAAATGTTGCAGTTTAGTTATATCTGCGGTATCTGCCTAGCTGGCATGATCGCATTTATGTCGGACATACAAGCGATCATGCTAGTCAGGCGTCAGGCCTAAGATCGTAGAGTTGTATTGCGTTTACTTAAAAATAATAATAGACCAAAATTATAATTTATTCGTTAAAAACTAGTTAGTACGTATTGTAGAGGTTCAGAATGGTAGTTTTAAAATTAGAGACCAAAATGATGGTTGTGGAGAAACGCTCAAAACTTTATTTATTTCTCGAAATAATTGATCTTTTTAGGTTACATTTTATTTGGTGTCTCTGTCGTGAAAGTACTCGTCTCAAAAACTGTATTGTAAGAATGTGGTTTGTTATTCAATATTGTAGTTCACTTACTAGCAATCGGCCATTACCTAGTAATTTCTAGTAATTTTTAGGCCTAGGCCATTCTTTGCCAGACCAACGACGACTTTCTTCTGTTTTGTGGATTTGATTCTCGATATTTTAGCGTTATTAGTGTATTTTTTGTATTTCATTTTGTAGGATTTTTAGCACAGCAATATTATTTTAATTGAAATTTAGATGCATTTATTTTTTAGATGTAGTTTTTAGTGTAGTTTAGTTAGGTCAGTCGAGTGGAGCGTATTGTGAATATCTGAGTGTAGATTTTAGCCTTTTTAGTAGTTTTTACCTTCATACTTATTTTAAAGTAGCACCAGTGTAGTGTCTATGGATTATAATTCGACTATATCGACTGATTAGAACAGATAGGTACTCCAATTTTCACTTAATTTCCCTGAAGTATGAATATAATATTGATCGTTACAAGAAATCCCCATAAAACATTTATTCTTACGCATAGAAAATAGATGCAGCTTACATTTAGTTTTCAATCAAATTAAAAAATATATTCGGCACGAGAATTTTTACCCGCGCCCTTAGCCTTCCGTGTCTCGCTCTCACCGAATAAGCTAACGTGGAGACCAGTATTTTTTTACTTTGATTGAGAATTGATATTTTATTAACAGACATTTGGTCTTGCTTGGTCAAACTTAAGTTCGTTCAGTTTGCCAAATTTCTTAGTTTTAGCACAGTAGATATAGAACTTAAAGCAGTAAATAAATCGATACAAACGTCCGAATTTACGCACTCACAGACACGCGTCACTAGTATAACAAACTTAAGTGAACTTCGGCGGACTCATCAGTGCATCAGTCACACGTGTGGCTGCGTAGAGCTGCTTTTCACTGGAGTGGTCTATCGTAAAATGGTCATAACCCTTAAATTGTCACCCAATGATATCACATCTTGTTTAGGTTTAACTTTGAGTTTTACGTTGATTTAGGGATGATTAAGGGAAAAATGTAAGAAAAAACACAAATATTTGTTTATGGTTTTTTGAAACGTCACTATAATGACTGTCACATAAGACGGACATTGCCAAGAAAAACATAACCGTTGAAAAGTTACTATTTAAAAAAAATATGCTGGGCAACATGTACAGAGAAAGAAATACTTAATTTGATATTAGTAAAATCAATACATGACAAGCGTAAACGCACATTTTTAACATCACATTTATTTATTTATTTGCGGTGCGATTGCATGACGAAAGTGTCTAAAAGTAAAAGACACTTTATCTAAACCACGTGCATCACGCGATCGGCGTGCGCGTTCCTTGAAATCATGCTAATTTGCTTTTTTTATAAGTCTTCCTTTTTATAGGACAAAAACAATTTAAGGGTTAATTTAAGACTAGTTGAAATACCTACTGCTTTCGTTAATATATTTACTGTGGTTTTAGCCACATCTACATACAATCGTTGCAATATAGACCTTGATTCTTCGTAGTATGATCCAAATTCCAAACCACAATGTGAATGACTTTTTTGTATAGTAGAAGAGTAATGTGATTATGTAGTGTATGAAATTATAGTACTTTGCAATTTTAACGTTTTATTATTTAATCCCTTATTTTCTTTAAACCAAGACTGATGACCTGGTAAAGGTCGCGGGGCTCCGCTGGATGCGGGTGGCGCAGGACCGGTCATTACGACACTCTTTAGAGGAGGCCTATGTCCAGCTGTGGACGTCTTTCGACAGATATTCTAACACTGCCGTCGCTATACGTATTTGAAATAATAATGTATGTTAGGAAGAATTTATACAACTACCCAACAAACACTGATAGGCCCAAGGTTACCAGAAGCGCAGGGAAGCTCAAAACAACTTTTTACAGGCTAGTAAAAGCGAAAAAGTCGTTCTTGGGAAATTGTATAAAATTCTACAATAAAATTCCAAAACACATTACCGAACTTACTGACTCTAAATTCAAATCTGTCGTAAAACGGACACTTATTTCAAAAGCATATTATAAGATAAACGACTACATCATGGATAGGGATATTTGGCAGCGATAAAATCCTGCACTAGAAATCTGTCGTAAAATAAATAGGCTTTCTACTGTAGCAATGTAATTTTAAAATTTTATAATACTCTGATACTGAAATGATATATTGTATACTGTTTTGAAAAAATGACACCTCGCCGAGTTTTTTACGCCGGTTCTTCTCGAGGCAGAGGTTTACTTTCCGAACCGGTGGTAGTTTATCGACATTCATAGGTGCATGTAATATGCCTAAATTGAAGAATAAATCACTTTGACTTTGACTTTGATATGATGATGATGATGATGAAGCCATAGGTATGACATATGGAGGGCTCTAATCACGTAGCTACAAGATACAATTTGACAATACTAAACAGGCAACACATCAAATGGCCAGTCGTTATTACCTCATCTTCTCTTAGCCAATAGGCATGATGGCTCATGTTACAATTGATAACATAGTGTTGCTAAATGGATATTAAACCATCAACTGATTGTAATAAAGTATAAATTACAAAATATAATTAATATCATAAAAAGATATGAACCTTGAAAGTTTAGAAAAAAATGCATTTTTTTTATTGTCCAAGTGTACATTTAAAGCTACCAATAGAATCCTTACGCTTTTATAGACAAAAAGGCCGTGCCAGGATAAGCTAAGTGATTCTGCCCCCATCGAGTTTGGGCTAGTAATTTTTATGGACGGTGTGGCTCTACATTAGTAATTAATGTGCAAAATTTGAGCACCCTAGACTTTATAGTTTTTGTTTAAAAAAAAAACTAAATATGATTTTTCTTCGATATTTCTTTTTCTAGCCAACCGATTTTAGTGTGCTTCACATATATTGTACAATTACTAAAGATGATTATATGACATAAAGTATATTTTTATTATGTCATAGAAAAAAAGTTAAAAAAAGCTGACTGAACTTTTCAAATATTTTTTTTATTTGCTTCCAGGTTAGAGACCGCTCCATTTTTTTCACCAATACTACACCTACTAACGACCTATAATATGTATTTTTTTCCAAATTATAGCAGTGGGAGAACATGGAGATATCTTTACATAATAGTACATTATGATACAAGTGTGCTATGTTGGTCATTACACTCGAGTCGGTTTTTAAGCCTGAGCCGAAGGCGAAGGCTTAATGGAGACGAGAAGTGTAATGACCAATGCTCACGTGTTTCATACGACGTTTTTCAACACACTTGCGAGGAAAAGTAAATAAAAGTTCACATTTATTTAAAAACTTTAATTATTGAAACAGTTATTAAAAGTACAATTATTGAAATGATATGCTACCGCCTTATGAGGCATTTGTACTGTATGTTTAATTGTATTATTAATTATTTCATTGCTTTGTTCTTGGGTAACTGTAAATGTCGGTGATAATGCAACATTCTGAAAGGAGGTAGAAGAACATTGCGTTTCATCATTAGCAAACGTATGAAATCCCAAATCATCATTGGCATATGAGGTGGAAGGACGCGGTTCAGGGCAGAACTTCTTGGATTGTGGCTCCAAATGGATTGCTTGTGTTATTTTGGCACTTATGTCGGCTTTATTTTGGATGGAGTCCTCAATATATGACTCAGCGACATTATTAGATCGCCATCCCCCATGGCGTTTTAAAGTCAATATATCGGCTCCTGAATTAGCCAGCAATGTAGCTGAAGTCCGCCTAAAACTGTGTCCAGTGTAAGCGTCAGCCTGTGGTAGGTAAGCCTAAAAACTTGGCAATTTCTCTAGGCATCGATCCAAATTTGTTCACTCCGATAGGCTGACTCGTGCATTTGCCGTTTTGAAAATTTTGGAAGAACCGGTCAGATTTTCCTTTTGTTGAACGTAAACTTTCATATTTTTTCACTATTTCATAAAATGGTCCGTGAATAGTAAATGACCGAGGAATTTTATTTTTAGTGTTCGAAATTTTGACAAGTAGCATCTCTCCGTGATTCTCTATATCTTTTGTCGTAATGTTATTTAATTCCTGACGCCTACAGGCACCAGTAATTCCGAATATTAATGCGACCTGAAAATAAATAAAATCATAATTAAGTTATAATAATCGTTCTTAGTTCCTATTATATCAACACTCACAATACCGCCTACAAATATTATAATAATGAATACAAAACTAAATAGTGGAACTGACCTTTGTCGCTAGATATTGATTATCCGGTGCTTCTTTAATGAACTTCTCCACTTCATTAGGTGTTAAAACCTTGGATTTTCGACTGTAAAAGCCGTCTGAACGTCTTTTCAAGAATGCAGTTAGATTGGTGTACGCTTTGATGTCAATTGCATTTTTATTCTGCACGGTACTCTTCAACATAGAATATATACACCAAAGCGAACTAGGTTTATACCTCTTCGCCAGTTCACTAAAGTAAGCCATGAACACGTTCTCTGAGAAAAAGCTTGCATTTTTGCTATTTTTCCATTGAATGAAATTTGCGTAGGCATGTATTTATCTTTTGATTTTGAGGGCAAAAGACTATCACTCGCATTTTGCGCTTCAACTATGATATCTGGCGGCGTACACTCGATAAGTAATTCTTCGTTATCTAAATTCGACATTTTACAAAACAACACTAACGAAATGCAATACTGTGAATAAACTTAACAAACAGAAACCCATTTAAAAGATGGCGGCCGTAATTTTATTTTTTCGCGCGCTCAGCGCTGCATGCGCGCGCAAGTCTGAGATAAGGGCACCGGCAAAGTAGCTAATCAGCCACATATTTATAAATTTTGAAATTGGGTATTTATAGGTAAAAATACACCGTCAAAATATAAATACCAACAAGCTAACAAGCAGTTTCATGAAATTCTTTAATTATTTATCACATTTTGAATTGAATTTTATATTTACGCAAATAACTACTTAGCTGTTTTCGAAACATTAATACTTCTTGCTAATATTTAAAAAGATATGTAATGAAAAGGCACTAGTGCGATAATGTAATGTAAAAGGCACGGCATGGGTAATATTCTGCATTATCAGTGTAAATACGCTGTAATAAGACCTACTTTACGAGCAGGTGTGTTGAAAAATACTTTACATACATTTCCTAGAACCGCTATAATATAAAAATTAAAAAGGAATGATTGAAACCTCTTTAGAGAAACATGCATGACATATTAAATACTGTAATAATAACGTTAAGTAATATCAAGAAGAATTTTGGTCAAGTGCGAGTCGGATTTTAGTTTTCCCATACATTTTGAGACCCAGCGCAACAAGCAATGGGAGCCTCTTTAATTATTATTATAGGTATTTTATTCTGTTTTTAGTATTTGTTGTTATAGCGGCAACAAAAATACATCATCTGTAAAATTTTTGTATAATGAGCGTTTTACGTTTTGTTATCTGTCAAAAGCTACCTACTTCAACACGCTCCAAGGTCAAATTACTTTCCCCACTAGTGGATAAAATGCGATTTTGCTCACTGGTTTTAAAGGATAAAAGACGGCTTTCCGAGGCAGTGAGGGGAATAGTTATTTGTTATACAAGGGTGCAAAGTTATATTTTAACCGCGAGTGTGGAATTGAAACACGAGCCAGCGAATGGATTCTAGGGTTGAACCACGAGCTAGCGAATGGATTCTATGGTTCGAAAATAGAATCCTGAGCGTAGCGAGTGGTTCAAAAATAGAATCCTGAGCAAAGCGAGTGTTGCAACACACGAGACGTCAAAATAACTTGCACCCGTGTGTAACACAAATCTTTTCACCTCACTAAACCGAGGAAAATACTACATAAGAAAAACAACTGAAATATATATATCAGCCTTTATTTTAACTAGTAATTACACAAATAACACAATTATTATGCAACGTTAAATCAGATATTGTGGTTTCACATTTTTGTACGATTTTTATACAGTTTTAAGTGTTTTAAGGTAAAATCATTTAATAAAATTGTTTGCACTACATGTTTTTAATTGAATGCAATTCAATATAAAACTATTTTTGCGTCCACACCTCCTGTTTTGATCAGACAATTTAATCAGATGGCCGAAAGTTGTCCTGTCTGGACTGGCATTTACGTGTTTATTATGTTTAAAAAAGTAACTAACAACACGTTCGGATTTCAAATATTCTTTGCACACATGTGGATAAAATGCAGTTTTGCTCACTGGTTTTAAAGGATAAAAGACGGCTTTCCGAGGCAGTGAGGGGAAAATTATTTAACACAATTGTAATTATACCTATTTTGTAATCCTATTTTATTTGTACTTTTTATGTATTTATTTTATACCCCATAATACGAGTCGCGCAGTATGCTGTCCCGCACATTGGCCCTGCTGTGTCAATTGCATTGTTGAGTGGAGAGAAGATCATTTCGGTAGCACATCTCTGTTTGTTAGTTCATAAGGTTTTATCGACCGGTTAGCCTAGTGGGTAGTGACGCTGCCTACGAAGCTGTAGGTCCTGTGTTCGAATCCCGGTAAGGGAAAATATTTGTGTGTTGAGCATGAATATTTGTTTCTGAGTCTTGGATGTTTTCTATGTATTTAAGTATTTATATTATATTTATCGTCGTCTAGTACCTATAACACAAGCCATATTGAGCTTACTATATAGGCCTAGTTCGATTTTTGTAAGAATGTCCCCTAATATTTATTTATTATTATTTATAAGTGTTATCCGAATAAATGTCTTTCTATTCTGTTCTATTTGCGCATAGATGTGGTTGGATTTTCACAACCGAACAATGGATTTAAATCAGGAAAATATTACGCATCTAATCGCGTAAAAAACCCAATGTCATCCACTTTAATGGTAGTAGGCCATTTGTCTCTTAGTCTTAGCGAGTCAGTACGCAGTAGCAGTCGCCGGGGACAGTTGATTCAAGATATAAGTTAACTCGAAGATATTACGTAAGTGCTGGTTTTATATTCTGATTTTTAGGGTTCTGTAGTCAACAAGGAACCCTTAAATAGTTTCGCCATGTCCGTCTGTCCGTCTGCGGCTTAGCTCAGTAACCCTTAAGAAAACTGTAATTCGGTATGCCGACAAAACAGTAGAATATAATACCTACTGAAATAGTACATTTCGATGCTAGTGCGGAAAGTATGTCATTACGTCACGAGCACCGAGATATCTTGCCACGAGCCGTAGGCGAGTGGCAAGACTCGGGACGAGTGAAGAATGACATTTCCGCACGTGTATCGAACGACGTTTTTAGGGTTCCGTAGCCAAAATGGCAAAAACGGAACCCTTATAGTTTCGTCATGTCCGTCTGTCCGTCTGTCCGTCTGTCCGTCTGTCCGTCTGTCCGTCTGTCCGTATGTCACAGGCATTTTACTCGAAAACTATAAGGTGTATTTGAATAAAATTTTGAGGATAGGTGTATTTTGTTAGCCGCTACATAGTTTTGTAATTAAAATGACAAAAAAAAATTTTTTTAGGGGTGCACTCCATACATAAAACTAAAAGTCAAAATTTTTTTTTTCATTGAGACCCCCCGTGTGGCACATCAATCGATAGGCCTTTCAAAATAAATATAAGGTTTCTTAGCATTTTTTTTGATTAAGTGAATAGGGTCGGAGATAATCGCCCCGAAAGTCACTAAAATTCTGTCCCCCCCCCTCTAATTTTTGAACGGTGTATTTTAAAAATATGGAAAAATTCATGGACATAGGGCTTATTAATTTCATTCACCGAAAATTGTTTTGAACAAGATCGCTTCAGAGGTTTTCGAGATATTGCTGAAAAACTGCCTTCCTCAAAGAAAAGGACGTAAGTGCCGTAAAATTTCTGTGACGATACGACCTTTTTAATAGGCACGGAACCCTTCGTTTTGCGTGGTCCGACACGCACTTGGCCGGTTTTTTAATACAGTTGCGAAAAAATAAGAAAAACAACAAGTAAGGAATTCGAAACTTATATATTATTCATTCTGTAACATCAATGTAATACAGTTAAAAAAAATTAAGTTTAATACAGTTCAAATACAGTTTAATACAATTCTATCTTATTTATTTTTTATTGACATAATAATTTATGGTACAATTTGTACAAGGAAAAGTAAAAAGCACTAGTGCGCGAAAACCAACTTTCCGCACGCTAAACAGCTACGTAAAGTAGCACTTTTTGAGCAACTATATTAAAAAAGATTTTTTTTAGGTTACCTCCCGTATACGTAAAGTGGGGATGTTATATTTTATTCTCGATATACCCATAGTGGTATATATCGTTGGATCGCTTGATCAAAACTATTATGGGTTATTAAAACCATTTTTGAACTCAGTGATCCGTTTGCGAGATATTGGACTTTAAAGCCCTTATTTTTGTTTGTGTCAAGTGAATTACGAACGAGAGTATTAGAACGCCGACGCCGAAGGCGGAGGGCTTTGATGACTCGAGTTTGTAACCATCTTCCCGTACGTGTCGCATACAATGTTTTTCATCACATTTGCGAGGAAACTAATACATTTTTAACTAAATTGTTACTAATCGCAATAAAGTAAAGTAATCGTTCATTTTGTTGAATTTGAGGCGCTTAGAGCAAAGACCCTTCTGCATACAACCACGATTTAAAATCACAGTTAACAATATTTTACACGGACACTGAATTGCTACATTTAAGTTTTTAAATCTGTAAATCATTCTGTTAATCATATTTTATTCGTGTTATTACGTTTAAATTTATTTATAAACACGTTTTGACGTTTTGACACGTGTTTGAGTTAAAACCTCCTTGCTTTATAACTGACGTAAGAGTGACAGATACAATTTAAGAAAGAAACCATTACGCTTATGGGCGTAATAAAGGTTATTACAGCTCTGTATGCCTGCGTGTTATAAAGCCCTTTACGAGCAAGTGAGATGAAACATTTTTTTTGGCAGATACATATGTATCTACATTTACAATGCGCTAATGACCAGTTATGCATTAACATATTCAAACAGTTTTAACTTATCAATGTTAAGTTTGTACTTACTGATAAGCCATATAACATATCACGTTGGTACCATCGAAAATACTAACAAACCTATTTTAAACCTTATTACAATGATATAAGGTTATTTATGGTCAGTGTACCGTGTTGCTGTTTTGTACCTAACATAATACAAATACATACAATAGCTTATTTAGTCGGCAGTTTGGCTGTGACGAGAGGTGCTCGTTACATATAATTAAATATAATTATATGTGATATAAATATATATATATTACCTACATCAGTGAAAAATGGTGGACGTTGAGGTACGTTATTCCGTTACGTTCCGTGGGCCACTTGCGGTGCTGTCTGAAAACCAGCGCTGCAGGTGTCTGTCTGACACCTCGGCACAATGCTGAGACAGCGACCGTTTCACTGCCGCGAAGACACACAATATGTGTCAATTGTCATGTATGTCTACTCCTTTGTCTCTGTGTGTCTTTTGTGTAGTGAATAAATGTCTTCTTTTCTTTTCTTTTTCTTTTATTTTGAAATTTATCTCAAAAAGACGGCTAATCTTTTCTTTAATTCGTTTATCGTATATTAATTGAGTCCTGAAACATTTTTCCATGTATAACACAACACAAATACGAAAAAACAAAAAAATCGGATCGGTAAAACTTTGTTGCCATATATTTTTTATTTATTGCATTAATGCACAAGTTAAAACAAATTGTTTAATCATGAAATATTTGCGTTTTCAAGCACCTGTGTCAATAGACAGACCACTCTTTTTTTCAATACAAAATCTTTAGTCATGTTTATATCTTGCAATGTAGGAATTATTATTGCAACGATGACTGTAACGGGTGGGTGGTGACTCTGCCGGCGCTGACTCACCTGGGTTCAAATCCCGGTAAGGGCAAAAAATTGTTGTGTGTTGACCATAAATGTTTGATTCCGATTTTAGATTTTTTCTATGTATGTACTTACTTACCTATCTATCATTATTATTAAATATATCGTCGTCTAGTACCCATAACACAAGTCTGAGCTTACTTGTACGCCTAGATCGATTTGTGTAAGATTGTCCCCCCATATGTGTTGTATGTTTTTTAATTAATATCTTTTAATTTAATTCAGAAAATGCCAGAAGCCCACGCTGCTTTCAAAAACTGTGGCCAGAAGGAGGGTCTCGAAGTATGGAGGATTGAGGTCAGTAGATAATAGTTATTTATGATACAACGTGCGGAAAGTAGGTAAGTAATTCCCAACGAGTGTATAAGGAGACCTCAGGTGTATTTTTCTACAGTGAACGAAGCTAAGAAAAAATATCTACCACACAAGTAAAAATAATAAAATAAACAAGATTTATTTACTATACTATTTATCTTACAATTAGGTCGAATGAAAAAAAATATACGTGAGGTTATGTGGGGGGGAGGGGTAGCCAAGAACCTCACCAAATATCACCAAGTTGGAGGGGGGGGTCAAAAAGTAGCCGAAAAAACCTCGCGTGATTTATTTTACATTAACAGTCATGAAATCTCATTCTCGCACGTGTGTGGGAATATTGGCCCGAAATCCATTCTCGCACGGCCCCGCGCCGCACCGCTCCGCCGCGCGGGCATAGAGGAGTTCCCGTGTTTATGTTGAACCATTATAAAGGCGCACTTTCAGAGTAAGTGCATTGTAAAACTATATAACATTAGGTAGGTACTATCAAAGATTATTGAGAAGTTCTTCTTATTATCTATTCTTGGGAAATTGTATAAAATTCTACAATAAAATTCCAAAACACATTACCGAACTTACTGACTCTAAATTCAAATCTGTCGTAAAACGGACACTTATTTCAAAAGCATATTATACTCGTAAGATAAAAGACTACATCATGGATAGGGATATTTGGCAGCGATAAAATCCTGCACTAGAAATCTGTCGTAAAATAAATATGCTTTCTACTGTAGCAATGTAATTTTAAAATTTTATAATACTCTGATACTGATATGATATATTGTATACTGTTTTGAAAAAATGACACCTCGCCGAGTTTTTTACGCCGGTTCTTCTCGAGGCAGAGGTTTACTTTCCGAACCGGTGGTAGTTTATCGACATTCATAGGTGCATGTAATATGCCTAAATTGAAGAATAAATCACTTTGACTTTGACTATGGTGTTACTTAAAATTGCGGGGAAAAAGGATAACCTGGATAATGAATAACTTATTTATATTATTCATAATAATTCATAATTCATTTATTGCGTGGTATCATGTGGTACAAAATAGGTCTTACATAATGGTTAGATTCACACATGAGCCCTGTAATCCCTGTATTTCCCTTTTAATGTAATTATGAGACGACCGAATAGCCTAGTGGTTAGAGAACCTGACTATGAAGCTTGAGGTCCCGGGTTCGATCCCCGGTCGGGGCATATAAGTATTTGTATGATGAATACGAATGTTTGTTCTCGAGTCTTGGATGTTTAATATCTATTTAAGTATGTATTTATCTATATAAGTATGTTTATCCGTTGTCTAGTACCCATAGTACAGGCTTTGCCTAGTTTGGGACTAGATCAATTGGTGTGAATTGTCCCACTATATTTATTTATTTATGTTACACATCTGGATGGACAATTTTTTTCTCATATAAGGATCGATAGTATCAATGATTTTGTTGAAAAACGCCCTAATACCTACGTGCGGCCGCTAGTGAAAAAAGTTATTTGAATAATAATGCCCTCCGTAAAAAACAAAATCTAATGTGCCAAATATTCTATATTGCTTTAACTCGTTCGTGATATGTCCGAGTAATTGTGCGTAATAGTTATTTACGATACAAGTCCAGAAAATAGGAAATTCGCAACGAGTGGCGATAAATTAAAACACGACCGAAGGGAGTGTTTTAAATCGACACGAGTTGCGAATTACCTATTCGCACGTGTATCGTACAACGTTTTACAGTATATATGTATGGCTCTTTAAAGTTTCAACATATGCACGGAAAGTGCTCATTTCCGCACTAGTGCGGAAAAGTAATACAATGTGTACTGTAAAAAATATTTTGTCCTCGTCAAAAACTCGGTTACAGTCGAATAGTTTCGACTAGTTTTCGACGAATGTTTTTCCCTAAGTATAAAATACTGGTATTTTAACTGATTTTCCCTTGCCGATTTTGTATCTAAGCGGAAATTTAATCAACTTATTACGTAGGTATAGGAAATGTTGCAATCTAAGCTATTGTTTTCGGGGCGCTATTGTGATATGTAATATTTATAATGGCTTATTTTAATGTTTTACTATACTTAGTTACTACATACCTATTATGATACCCGTTCTATCCACTCTAATATAGAAGTTTTTCGTATTTTTCTGCCCAGGACGTTCTTATTATATTACAGACGAAAACCATATCACTGTATTTGGGCCGATAATATTTGAGACAAAAACGTCTTACATAATTATTGAAGCTGTTGGTCGATCACGTAACGCATTGTACGCGCGTCGGGTAGATCTAAATGTCAATTTTTATATGGAAAAATGACAGTTGGATCTACCCGACGCGCGTTCGGAACGTTACGTGATTACTCCCCTGGTCACATGATCACCCCCTCTCGTTACAAAATTTCCCGGTTTGGTTTTCAATTGGTTAGGAATCAATTAATCGGTCAGTCGGTTGAGAAATGCCAACCGTAGAGGAGTTCTTTCTAACCTTGTTTTACAATATGTACCTACTTATAGGTACATAACATATAGGGTACGTCATGACAAGGTTACATCCACGTTACATCACTGCGAAATCTCGCAAAAGTAGCAAAGTATCCCAGATGAGTTTATACAAAAATTACAAATAAACGGATGGATCATTGACCCAGCGCCAAATGAATAAATAATTGAAATGATATTAATATGTTGCATGGTAAAAACCTTAAAATATTGGGTGTATATTGTATTTAAATTGTGTCTTAAAATGCTTATTTTACCAATAAATTCTGTATTCTGTATTTTGTACTCGCGATCCATCGCAAATTCTGCAAGTTATAATACTGTTTAATATTTTTTTATAAAATGTACATGTACCTATTGATAAAATAAGGTTAGCTAATTGTGTGGGCAAACTCATTAAATTGATTATTTTTCCATAATTATAATTTTAATGAGAAATATGCTCGGTTAACTAGTTTATTGTAATCAACACCAACTTAGCATAACAGTCGCGGAATTAAAGTTTCGTCACTTTTGGACCTTAACATATCAATCAACAATTATTATTTATTGTGAGAACATAGTTACTAAGATGACAGAATAAACACAGCGAAGTTAAGCGAATAGAGTTTTTGAAACAATATACTGCGTCTGTTTATAGTAATAATGGTTTTTTTAAACCATAAGAATAGTACCTAATCTTGAGGCTTTTCTGCAGGGAGATCAGTGATTCGAAACATGACTAAGCAATTTTCGCTCGATAGAAAAAAATCACGAACATAGGTTTAAAACATATTAAAATTCACTTAAAACATTCGTAACAAATTATGCACAAAAACTAAACATATTAAAATTGTTTATGAAAATCGGCAATACTCGTAGGTATCATGTTTGAGGGAACTTAGTGATTACTGTTTTATTTATTTAAACGTACAAAAAATTAAAATTAAAAAACATGATATCCGCGCTTCGGAACACGCACTTCCATCTCGCTCACGCTTATGCTCAGTGAGAGGGAGAGAAGACCATGACCACCACAATGACCAGTCCTGCTCCACCCGCATCTAGCGGACTCCCGCGACCTTTATGTATGTACCTACATAATAATATAAATATAACTTTCCAGAATTTCAACCCAGTGCCAGTTGCCACCAGTAACTATGGAAAGTTCTTCTCCGGTGATTCATACATTGTCTTAAAGGTAACTTAATTATTAGTATTAACAATTACTGTGAAAAAATCCTTTTTTATATGCCAGGAAATCTAATAGAAATGCCCACTTTGACATACAAAAAAATACAAAATACAAAATAGTTTATTTCACAAAAACAAATATTACAATGAATCGAGGCTGTCTGTCAGTGACCAAACTAGGCTGAGCCTGTATCTTGGCCTACTGCGAGTGCGGTTAACATCGGATCGTACTTTATTATTAATTACAGTAAGATATCGAGTACAGAAAATAATAATAATAACATTAGCAGAATGAGTATTACATCTACATTCTACATCAGCGCATCTAACACTTAATATTATGTAGTCTAGAGAAAAGGAAACACTATTGAGACAAAACAAATGACTGTGTGTGTGTGTGTGTGTGTGTGTGTGTGTGTGTGTGTGTGTGTGTGTGTGTGTGTGTGTGTGTCAGTGTGTGTGTCAGTGAGCGTGTGTGTGCGTGTGTGATGTACGTGAGCCCGCATTTATAAATTAGTTCTATGGTTAAATTTATTTATCTTTGAATGATTTCTTCAGTCTCGGAGTAAGATAGCGTGTACAACCACTGTTTCACTACTCTCTTAGCTCTGAGAACTGGCTGATGTTTGATATCACATATATTGCAAACATAGTTATATATGCAGCAATACGAGTATGAGGGTGCTCTCCTAGCTAGTGCGGACCTGTACGGTGGGGTTGGTACTCTGTACGTACGTTTCCGCAACATTTCCTCGTGGCGCTCAGAGTTGAAGATGCTGCTATGAGTACGTATGGTCGCTTTCATAATAAAGAGCTGTCTCACTCTAAGCAGTCTCGTTTCGTGGTACAGCAAGTTAGTGGGGTAGCGAAACGGCTTCCTAAGCATAACCTAACATGGAATAACTATTCTCAGTTTATCAGTTGTGCATAATAGTTTGTACCTAAATAGTGTAAAGTTTTTCCAGTCGTTAAAAAAGAACATCTATGTCTGAATATCATATTACGGCAATATTTTCACAACATATTGACAACGCTTGGCAATATTTCCGGATCGATACCTGATGCGATAAATTATAATAACAGATAATAACTCGGGTTATTATTTTTATTTTATTTATAATTTGCAGTCGGATACAATGAAAAGATGGCACATTAGGTAACTATATAAATAATAGAATTTTACGATTAGTGTTTTAATGTTTTTATTCGCCGACAAACTACACAGAGTACCTACACAGTTTGGCGAGGATAGAAAATATGCATAATAAATAAAATAAAATATATATGTAAATATAATATGTACTTTTTGAATAAAAAAAAACGTTTCCATCCACCGTTCCCATTGCAGACTTCTGGCATCCCAGCATCCCTCAACTACGATATCCACTTCTGGCTGGGCGTGGAAAGCTCGCAGGACGAGCGCGGCGCGGCCGCCATCTTGTCTGTCAACTTGGACGAGGCGCGCTTCCTCGGGGCTGCCGTGCAGCACAGAGAGCTGCAGGGCTACGAGAGCCAACGGTTCTTGGGGTATTTCCCGCCTAGTAAGTAATGAATACGGCAATATTAACCAATTAGTCATAACATTAATGCATTTGGCAATATTACACAGCAATATTGCCAGTAAAGTTTAGATGGGCGCAATGAAATCACATCGACTACGACATCCACTTGTGGCTGGGCGTGGAGAG
Source organism: Epinotia nisella (assembly GCA_932294315.1). NCBI lineage: Eukaryota > Metazoa > Arthropoda > Insecta > Lepidoptera > Tortricidae > Epinotia > Epinotia nisella. Next base: position 6,822,881 of record OW028698.1, on the reverse strand, counting down.
CTCGTAGGACGAGCGCAGCGCGGCCACCATCTTGTCTATCAACTTGGACGAGGCGCGCTTCTTCGGGGCCGCCGCGAGAGAGCTGCAGGGCTTCGAGAGCCAACGGTTCTTGGGGTATTTCCCGCCTAGTAAGTAATTAGTATACGGAAAGATTTACAGATTATTCAGAACATTACTGCATATGGCATTATCACACAAAATATTTCGAAAATGGCAAGTTTTATGGAAGTTTTAAATTTTTATGGGTAAGTCTCTTGCATTATTAAGTGCTTGAAGGGCGCAATAAAATCAAAGCAATATTCCATCGTCAAGCAATATTTACAAATCATAGGCAATATTTAAACGGGCGGAAATATCGCGGCAATATTCACAATTGAAACTAGCTAGTAGCCCGGTGAGCAGTAGAACTCGCGAGAACGTATAAAAAAAAGGAAAAACCGAGTTGACAAAAAAACTTATTTATTTAGCCTGCTCACAAAATTTCACGAGAAAGGTGACCTGTAGTAGAGAACAGTCGGACATAAGAAATCATTTTGGTCCAAGCTGAAACAGAGAACTTCATTCGCTTCGCTCGCTCGTTCGAATAGAGTGATATTTAGAAAATTCTTGGCAACATTACACAGCACTGACGATTAAATTAAAAATGGACATTACATAAACTTGGCTATATTAACGATCTGGCAATATTCCATCGTAAAGTACCTAATGTTAACAATGTTTAGGCAATATTAAAAAAAAGCGGAAATATGGCGGCAGTAACATGAAATCTTTCTATCATGCATTTTTGGTAAATATTTCAGCATTTGGCAATATTACACAACCGCAACAATATTCCGAAAATGGCGAACTGCAACACTTATTGAGATTGGTATAAATTACCATCTCTCTCGGTAGCGTGACACGTCTGTTAGTCTAAGCCCCTAAATAACGTAATTCATACTTATCTGACGTGATGCTCTCTAATGCGCTCTGACATCTGAAGAAGCCGTTGCGTCAGAGCGCACTAGGTGAGAGTGAATCTATCTTTATATATGAACCAGCACGGCTATCACAAGACGGCGCGCGAGCTCTCTCGATTTTTCTCGCACTATAGCTCTCTTTCTAAGTTTTCTAATAAGAGAGAGACGAATAGTGCGAGAAAAATCGAGAGAGCTCGCGCGCCGTCTTGTGATAGCCGTGCTGACATCATTTTGTCGCGTGGCAAATGTCAGATATCTATAAATCCGGCTTACAAATTGAGATTGAGACACCTAATTACTTATACTAATGATCCATTAGTCACATTAGTTGTTTTAATACAAAAGTGAAAGTGCACAAATGCGCCTGAGCACAAATTTCGCGTGATTATGTATCAGGTTCCGTGGTGTAGTGGTTATCACATCTGCTTTACACGCAGAAGGCCGCCAGTTCGATCCTGGCCGGAATCATACCTTTTTGCTTTACATTCTATTAATTAATCATCATTGTATGATGAATACGAATGTTTGTTCTCGAGTCTTGGATATTTAATATCTATTTAAGTATGTATTTATCTATATTAAGTATGTTTATCCGTTGTTTAGTACCCATAGCTTTGCCTAGTTTGGGACTAGATCAATTGGTGTGAATTGTCCCACGATATTTATTTATTTTATTTATTTATTCTTATTAATATTTTTCAAGTCGTTAGGTTTATTATTTTAGAATTAGGGTGGTTAAATAATGACATCAATATGATTAATATATTTTCTTCAGAATTATTTAACGTCAAAAACTAAGTTGGATTCACTAAAAGATGGTCAATATGTCTGTTAGTATAATGGTTTGAAAATTTTAAACCATAGAAAATGTCACACGTGAAAGAAAAATAAATAAATATGTCAATCAATAAACTTGTACTTATATCAATAAATAACTCAGTAATGTTGTAAATTATCAATATGTAGGTACAATTTCAGAACTATAAATAAAACGGTAAAATGTCAAAATAATATAGAAACAACAAAAATAATAACTTTATGATAATCATTACAATAAATCAAATAAATTAACAAATATTTTCTGTATATCCTTCACGGAATATAACGGTATATAAACTACTTTAATAGTTTTTATTTCGTTATGTTTTTACTTAGTTTTGTTTATTTATACTTTATTGCACAGAATACACAAATGTAGCAATGGCGAGCGTAATGCCAAATGGCATTCTCTACCAGCTAACCATTGGACTAAACAGAGATTTATAAAAGGTACAAAGAAAAATGTAAAGAAAAAAACTATCCCATGTCCTTACACGCGACTACCACAAACTATCCTATAAATCGGTTCAGCTGTTTAAGCGTGAGATGTAACGGACAGATACCTACACTTTCGCATCTAAAATATTAGTATGGATTTGCATGAAGTATGTAATATTTTTTTTCATTACACTTGCTCGTAAATGGCTTCATAACGCGCAGGCATACAGAGCTACAATAGCCTTTATTACGCCTAAGGCCGTAATGGTTTTTTATCCCGCTCAAGGGCGTAATGGGTGTGATCTAATTGGTTTAAGCAAATCTCCACACGAATTCTGCTCTGTGATTGGTTGAAAATAGGCCTAGGTAGCCACGAGCCGCTGTACTGCTCTGTGATAGGTTGAATGAAATATTGAAGCTGCGCGCTCCACGCGCAATGATCTAGAAGTGAAGTTGTCAATTTCGTCAATTTTTGATTGGTGCGGCTGTATGAAACATAGATTTTTCTGTCTTTTGTAGTTACTTATTTCCTCGCAAACGTGATGAAAAACATTGTATGCGACACGTACGGTAAGATTGTTACAAACTCGAGTCATCAAAGCCCTCCGCCTTCGGCGTCGGGCTTCTAGTAGATTCTCGTTCGCAATTCATATCTTACCGTACTTGTAATACAATGTACTATTATATTGTGTAAATATTTATTTACAAACATTTATTTGTTGCAGTGATCCGTTACCTAGACGGTGGGCATGCATCTGGCTTCAGTAAGGTGATGACGAACGAAGGTTCCGAACGACGCCTGTTCCAGATCAAGGGGAAGAAGAACGTGCGCGTGACGCAGGTACGAATGTATGCGCAGGCGCTTCTAGTTTTATAACACGTCGTCGGTTGGAAACAAGCCACTGTAGCTGAGTGGTAACTGGTAAAGCACCATATAAGGCGAATTGCTTACAAATTTCTACCCAAACACGTGCCCAAAACCCGGTATGCGCATGTGTGCGCATGTTCATGATGAGCATGAATATTTGTTTGTGAGTCTTGGATGTTTTCTATGTATTTAAATAAATACATGTTTTGTATGTATTTAATTAAATAATTGAGGTGTGGTGCAGTGAGGGGGGAAACATGACCAGATGTTTCACGCACGAGTGCACAAGCTTTATCTAATGTATAACCTAACGATCCTATTTTATAGCATCTAAAAACTTATGACTAACGTTTCCAAATCCAATTAGCAGTAAAACTTAATAGTTAAAGTATGTCTATACATATAAACCCATGCATTTCCTAATAAAGTATTCATTCTATTCCTGATACTCGTCTATCATTTAACTCCAACATCACTCCAATACATGGCGACCTTGCCAGGAGCCGTAGCATGGTTGGCCTTATCAAGCGACAAGCGACAAGTTAAGAGAGTCGTCTCGTTCTATCGAACGGTGTCAGCCAGTGACGCACGCTCTATCCTATCACCTATCGCGTGACAAGGCCAACCATGCTACGGGGCCTGGATACAAATACTATTTATTATATATATATCTTTGTCTAGTACCTACAACACAAGCCTTATTGAGCTTACTATAGGCCTATACCCCATTCAACTTAAAGAGCTAGCAAAGCGCCCTCTCTTTCGCATTTTTGTATGCCAATGAAAGGGACCAGAAATGGTCAATGGGCGTGAACGATCTCACCTGACCCGTAGTCCCGGCTTACATGCCGCGGTTTGGAATATTTGGAATACTTACTTATTATTTTAGATTGTAGGTTATGTAATTACACATTCATGATTATTTATTGGATCTCATATCAAACGGGAGCCAAAAAAGTACAAAAAGAAAACACCAACAAAAGAAGAGCACTAAAACGCGTCTGCACCGTACGAAGACAGACGTTGACTGAAATTTGAGTGCCATGTAAACCCATCATATGCGCATGCAGCGCTCTTATCTCTGACCAATGACGTGCATTCTGAGTTTTCCAGTACTAGTTCTTTAAGTTGAATCAGGTATAGTTCGATTTGTGTAAGAATGTCCCCTAATATTTATTAATATTTTAATTAGTTTTTAAGATATTGGTAACAATGAGCATTACACGCCTGTAACAAATGGTTTATTATTAAAACCACGAATGTTTCGTATCCCAGGTGGAAGCTCACGTGTCGAAGATGAATGCTGGCGACTGCTTCGTCCTGGACAAGGACCACGACATTTTCGTCTACGTGGGTGCTGAGGCGAAGAGGGTAGAACGCCTGACAGCGATTAAGGCTGCCAACCAGATCAGGGACCAGGACCACAAAGGACGGGGGAATGTGCAGATTATTGGTACGTTCAATTAGGCCACACCATCGACACTAGAAGGGGAAAATGATTGGTCATTTGATACGGCATGACTTCTTTAACCTTTTCGCAGCGAGGGTGCAAAACAAAACGGTGCCCAACTGTGGCCAAAACAAAAAAAATCCAGACAAAATATGAATAAAATGAAACTTCTGATAAATATTGTCTGTCAAAAAGACAATATTCATCAATATTATCATGTGGCCGTCTGTGGCTTCAGTGGCACGAGTTTTCGTCCGCGTCCACAGCCGTCTTCTACTCTCAAAGGGTTAAACCATCTCGGAAGGAAAGATATGGACTAAACTTAGAGCATACATAACTGGAGTAGCCTTATGTCCATTGTTTATATTATGTTATATGCGTAGAGATATAGTTTAGTTTTAACGTAATTGTGCAAATAGTTACACTATTGTCTTGGGATTAGCTCCTGTAAAGATAGTTGTAAGTGTGGTAAATAAATAAATAAATGTCGTAGGTATTTGCGTACAAAAAAGTCTGCCGAATTTTGCGGGAGCGGGGGGAGCATCTTGATAGGATATTGAAACTCAATTGTATATTGAAAGCTTGAAGTGTTTGTACGTTTATAATATCAAGTGCTTACAGCAACATGCGGGCATTTTTATGATCAGTGTTCTCTTGCGAGGCGATTTTGTGATCGATTGTGAAATTGTCTTTGTATGATTTTTTGCACTTTGTGCGAGGTTTTTTTACAGAGGGGTCTACACCCCTATTTTTTGTATATCGACCGTAGTTTTGCTTTTTATAATCTGAGAGATGAAAAAAATATCTCAAATGAAAGAGGGTGTTTAATTAAGCGTGATTGAGTAACAAACATCTAAACATCCATACGTCTAAACATCCACACATCCAAACATTCGCATTTATTTTTTATTTTTATTTATTTTATTTATTTATTCAAACAAATTACACAGTAAGTATTACAGTGAGGCACCAAGGCACTGTGAAATGCATACAATGTTATTAAATACTAACATGATCTTATAATAACAATAATCTTAACAACTAACTGAAGACGGACGGTCTTCCAAGCTCTTACATTCATCACATATCATCTTCCAACTACTTGCAAAAATATCGCAGTCAGGTGTTGACTTGAGAAGCGCGTTTAGGTAATCTAAAGCGCGAACCAGTGATGATTATATTATAATATTAGTAGGATTATTCATAGTTACTTTTCCGTAGTCAGGATATAGTTTTTGAAACTTTTTTTCCTGTAGGTACCTGGCGCGGGCGGTGAACATAATGGTGATCTTTCCAAATAATTTCTTGATTCAATTTTACTTTCTATTTAGCAGAGGTCTACGCATATATGTGAAAGATGTATGTCTATCTATTCCAGATGCGTTCTCTAGTGACGAGGACCAGAAAAGCTTCTTCACGGCTCTGGGGTCCGGTGACCAGAGTTCAGTCCCCCCTGCTTCTGCAGGTGGAGACGACGAGGTAATTGGGTTGTTGACTCAAATTGTATTACTACTCCAAAAGAAAATAGGCAAAAAATATGCCTTTATGACGAAAACCCCATTCAAATATCTCAAACAATAACGAAGCTACAGCCGTTAACCCTTTACACCCGGTTTGAAATGATTGTGAGCTTAGGTAAGTTAGTTACATAGGACTGTAATTATTAAGTGTGATTAAAATTAATTTTTGCCCGACTGCCGAAGGAAAGGAGGGTTATGTTTTTCGAGCGTATGTATGTATGTATGTGTGTATGTCTTATTCTTTGGCACGCCCTGCAGCCTACACCGTTTGACGGATTTCGACATATGAGGTGTTGTTGGATTCCTCTTAATCGTGGGATCACTCCCACCTATGGCCACCATAGGCTATAATATTTGCAAAAAAGCAGTTGGGTTTTTTGAAAAATCTTTTAATTCCACTTGTTGATTTAGTTAATCACGATTTCTCGGTTGCAAAGGTTTAATGTCGCTTGTTAGAGAGAGAAAACGCTCGCGGTCCGTGACGTCAGGAACCGGTTACCATTAAAAGGGTATTTGATACAATTGTTTTCAAAAACCCCATCGATTCGGCAAGCATATTGTCGATTTACCCGAACGCAAAACTAACCGAATTGATAGAGTTAATTCCGGTAAGCGCTTACCAAAACTAAAAACCCTCGTTAATAAGGTATGATGTTTTTAGAATTTGATTTCTACGCTCAAAATATACGGTTTATTATTGCACCACAATGTAAGCGGAAAAGGGCAACACTATTTAAGGGGTAAGCGGTTAAATATTGAGGTTTTCTACACCCTATGAGACTTGGAAACCACATCGAATATGGTTACCCATGTTCCCGTAACCATAGGCTAACACAATGATACTTTAAACATAGTATTTGGGTAACCATGCAGTAGAGTTACCCTATCGAAAGACTTAATCGAATGAAGGGGTTTTGCCTGCTCCTAAGTAATATGAGAGTCACATATTATGCTCTGTGAGCTAATTAGATTCCAAAAAAACTACCCTTTGCGTTGCTATTAAAATGAGGAGGGTTGACACAGGTGAATTTTCATTTTTCTAAATGATAGTGCTAGTTTTCATCATTTAGAAAAATGCAAATTCACCGGTGTCAACCCTCCTCATTTTAATGGCAACACAAAGGGTAGATTTTTTGGAATCTAATTAGCTCACAGAGTATACATAGGAGTGGGTTACAATGTGACCGCAGTCAGACTAAGGCCTCGCCTGAACCACACTGACGCGGCCTGTTTGCTATTGACCGCCACCGCAGGCCGCGATAGTGTGGTACAGGCTTTAGGCGGCCGAAGCAGTTTAATCGCGGCTTAATTATAATACTATGCTTGCCCGCAGATGTTCGAAGTCGGAGCAGCGAAGGCGGTGAAACTGTTCGAGATATCGGACGCGTCTGGAAAAATGAAGATCACCGAGATGACGCCGATCACTGGGAGGAAACAACTCAAAACTGACGTAATTATGATAATAGTACATTATTGCCGTGGCCGGGAAGGAGGCAATTGCAGGCTGAGTATTTGTTTAAACGGACAAGCTTGCGAGTCCGTTTAATTATAATACGAAGCCTGCAATTGCCATTCCGGCTGAGGCCAATATAGTGCTTTTCTCAATCTCAAATGGGGGAATAATAAATTTTAAATATCGTTGCACAACTTGAAAATATTACTGATTTCCCGCCGTTTTTCTTTTTAAACCGAATCGTAAGTGTATTTTTCCACCGAAAAACGCAAACTATTTGAGACACATGGAAAAACGTCGCGTTTGCAACAGAAAAATAAGAGTTGAATTGGCTGAATACGACCTGTGCCATCCTTTATATGCCGGTTTCGACTTTTTAAAAAGTTTGGTACTCGACAAATAACGGAATTTATATGTAACATTCCAGGCGGCCTGCAATGATTTTTATTTTTTAATTTTGATCTGACCTGAAACTATACACTTTACCTTCCAATATGTAGCGACTTATGTACACTTTGCGGGCCATTTTCGAGAAAAATTCATAAATGTAGTCTAATGTAGACGACCGGTTAGCCTAGTGGGTAGTGACGCTGCCTCCGAAGCTGAAGGTCCCGAGTTCGAATCCCGGTAAGGGCAAATATTTGTGTGATGAGCATGAATATTTGTTCCCGAGTCTTGGATGTTTTCTATGTATTTATATCTATTATATATACAGTCTTCTAGTACCTATAACCCAAGTCTTATTGAGCTTACTAGTACAGTGTAAAGAGTAACAGTGGACCGACGCCTTTGATGTTTGCGTAAATGGTTGTCGGTTTTTAGATTTTACTAGATTAGAAACTTCTGTTGTTCTTAACTATATTAAAAAAATCTCATCCTAATAAATAATTTTAGTAAAAAAATCTATTGGAAAGCATGCACATGGTTTGGTCTTGCATTGGCGTTAGCCCTGAAAGTCATGTCTCGAGCTACTAACAATGGCGACGTATGCAGCTCGCCCTGCCCGCCCCTCGCCCCTCACACCCCGCACGATTGCCCTGGCTAGACGGCTTCGTCGAATGACTGTATTGGTTTATAGACTGTGCTTTAGGGCTAGTTCGATTTGTGTAAGATTATCCCCTAATATAATATGTTGTCCCCCCTAATATTGGGTAGCCGTAAAGCATGTGAGGTGTTAAATATATAAAAAGACACCTTTGCACATCTATGATGGCTCTTCCTCCGTGATTCGTTCACCTCAGTGCACTCGGCACTGCAGTGCCGAGGGTCGTGATCTCGCCCATGAGGCACTTTGTCCTGGATGACCAATTTCTAGGCCTTTCGGTCCCTTACGACTTCAAACGCATTATGGACCTGGATGGATAGCGATTTGCTGATCTGGTCGAACCATCGCGTTTGACTGCGGCCTCTCCTCCACAGAACAAAATACTATAGAAGGGGTATCAAGCGCGGTTTGTATCGGGAGCGGTGTCGCCTCATCCCCTCCACGTCGCCTGCAACTGTGTGAGCGACTGCACGGCGATCAGGTGACGTTGGCGCGAAAGCTAAGAGCGCATGCTCAAACTATACTATCCCCAAAACTAAGTGGCGAGTCAGGTCGTAAAATATTACAATGCTATTATTACCCACAAAAAGGTTTCATTGTTACTTTTATTGCCCGACTCGCCACTTGGTTTTGCGGATAGTATAATAGAGGCGCGCGTGCCACGCCCACATCGCCTTTCTATAGTATTTAGTGTTCTGTGCTCTCCTCTTTTAACCGCTTTCTGATTAATGCTGTCAAAAAGTGACAGATAGTCTATCACGCGCGCGAGTAGAGTAGAGAGTCAAGTTATGCTAGCTGCCCTGCTAGCATAACTTGACTCTCTACTCTACTCGCGCGCGTGATAGACTATCTGTCACTTTTTGACAGCATTCATCAGAAAGTGGCGGACAGTCTATCTCGCGCGCGAGTAGAGTCTAGAGTCGAGTTATGCTAGCAGGGCTGGATGGCAATGCCAATTCGCTGTGCGAAGAACGAGTCAGCCCGGACACCCGAGGACCGGACAAGTTTAACTATCATCTTTGGTTTCTTTCAGGAGTGCTACATCCTGGATGCTCACACCAGCGGAGTGTTCGTTTGGGTTGGGAAGAAATCCAACCAAAAGGTAAGTACTTCTCTCTCTAGTTACCTACTCCACAGGACCTAGGTCTGTTGTATATATAAACAAGTGGAATCAAAAGATTTTTCTAAAACCCAACTGCTTTTCTGCAAATATACCTCGTATACCTTCAGTCCCACCTCATAGCCAGATTTGGTAGCTAGCTTCAAATTGGGAGAAATAATCCCTATACGGAGCAGAGCTGGCTACGAAGCGGGAATCCTCTAGTCCCACCTCATTGCCAAATTTGGTGGCAAGCTTCGAAATGATGGTGGTTTCCCGTCTCGCAGCCAGCTTCGAATCGGGAACAATTTTCCCATCTCGTAGCCAAAGGTAGCTAGCTGGCTACGAGATGGGCCTAAAAGATTCCCGTTTCGCAGCCAGCTTCGAAGTGGAAATTATTTCTCCCATTTCGAAACTTGCTACCAAATCTGGCTACCAGATGGGAAAATCGTTGCCATTTCGTACCTGGCTATGAGGCGGGAAACCGCAATTCCCATTTCGAAACTAGCTACTAAATCTGGCTACAAGATGGGACTAAAGGCTCGTATAGCGTAGCGCCCTGCCCCCTATTCTGTAACCAGTTTTAAGCTCACCTCAATGCTCACCCACAAATATATCTTGACACTGCGGTGCGTAGTAACTAAGCGTAGGTAGAGGTCTAGTTTCTTTAGGTGTGACGCATGTGCGCGTAAAAAATAACAGCCGTAGTCCAGGCAATGAACTGACAATTTGTATGGAAAAAATGTCAAATTTGGAAATAAATTATAATAGCAGTTTTTTTTTTATTGTTACGGATATATTATCAATTAAATACCTAGTTACCTAGAGGCAAAATCCAAAAAAAAATCAGACATCAAAAAAATAAAATAACAAATTAGCTCCTGAAAAGTCGGAATAAATATTAATAAATATTTTATTCTTTATTTTGGTTCATTTACATTTTCTTTAAAATAATAAATATAAATCAAACAAAAAAGACAATGCACGCTTAATTTAAATCTATATAACTATTTCCGGATGGAAAGTTTGTTGGATTCTTGAATATAGCATCTTAGAATAAAGTTAAAAAAAAAAAAAAAACGCTATTATAAATTAATGTTTTTCGAAACCGTGTTTTGCCTGGAGTACCGTAAACCGGGGTTACTTTAGGAAAAAATGGGGCTACTTTGATAATTTAGAATGTAGTATAAAAGCAGGCCCCGTAGCATGGTTGGCCTTGTCACGCGATAGGTGATAGGATAGAGCGTGCGTCACTGGCTGACACCGTTCGATAGAACGAGACGACGCTGTTATCTTGTCACTTGTCGCGTGATAAGGCCAACCATGCTACGGCTCCTGAACTATTTGAAATTAAGAAGATTTAATCGAATATACAGCAAGATAGAATACTAATATATTCAATGCCACAGTTCACCCACAACCCACAAGTAAAAACAATGAGTTCGGAGAAAAACCTATATGATCAAAGTCACCCCCCGAATCAAAGTACGGCTGTTTTTCGCTAAGCGGTGGGTGAGCGTTGAGGTGAGCTTAAAACAAGTTACAGAATAGGGGGGTACAGGTACACCTCGGCGCCCGGACGAACGCCCCGGTCGCCCCACCCTATAGGATGGGACCCTGTTGGGGCGACAAGATAGTGTATTTGCAAAGAAAATTGTTTTTCAACACTTCTATGTGGTTACAGGAAAAAATGGAAGCCATGAGCAGAGCCGAGGAGTATCTCAAGCGTAACAAGTGCCCTGCCTGGGTAAGTTAGTAAACAAATAAAAACCGGACAAGTGCGAGTCGGACTCTCCCACCGAGAGTTACCTCCACGCGTTCCCGAGATGCGATAAAGGGTCTTGACAGACAGACAGACGGACAACAAAGTGATCCTAAACATACATTCACGCCTTTATCCCTAAAAGGAGTAGGCAAAACTTGTGTTCCTGTACCACTTTTAGTATAAATGTGGCTATAAAAGATCGACAAAATGTGATATCGCTGTGACAGATTGCTAGCCCATCGCCCACAACACACTCCAACCCTGTTCCCTTAGTCGACTCTTACGACACCCACAGGAAGAAAGGGGGTGGTGCTATTCTAACGCGACACCACACGGCTTCCGTTTTTTCCTTTTGAGGTACGGAACCCTAAAAGTAATAGATACTGGGGGACAATCTCACAAAAATCTACCTAGTTCCAAATTAACTAAAGAACTAACAATCCTTAAGGGGTGTTTTTATAACATAGTACGTTTAAACTAGTACGGAAGGTGGCTTACTTTCATCATCATCATCATATCAGCCGAAAGACGTCCACTGCTGGACATAGGCCTCCCCCAGAGAGTGCCAAATTGACCGGTCCTGCGCCACCCGCATCCAGCGGACTCCCGCGACCTTTACCAGGTCATCAGTCCACCTTGTCGGGGGCCTACCCACGCCGCGCCTTCCGGTACGTGGTCGCCACTCGAGAACCTTTCCGCCCCAACGGCCATCGGTTCTACGTGCAATGTGCCCCGCCCACTGCCACTTAAGTTTAGCACTTACTTTAACTTAATGTAATACCTATACTTGTATCGTAAAACAACATATGATTAGTTACCTAATATGTTTACCTTTACTTACCTATATTATGCAAAAAATGCTTAGTTTAAGTAAGCTGAATAAAAAAAAAAATAGATGAAATAAGACTAACCTTTTTTTATATTTTCAGATTCATGTCTCCAAAGTGCCGGAAGGAGGGGAGCCAGCCGCATTTAAAATGTATTTCCCGAATTGGGTCTAAATACCAATTGCAATGTCCACCCAATAGCTATGAATTTGAGTTTTATTAAAGCCGAATAAGTCTCAATATGCAGTGACAAATCGTGTGGACTTACAAGATATTGTCATTGACAATTCATCGCGTATTTGGATGCTTTTTTTTATCACATTACCTAAATAATAAATGTTGCTCGCTTTACCTCGAATGCCAAAGATTTGTATTTAATTCTGTATTCCATTGATATCTACTTAAATGAAAAATGATTGTGGGGTATGACGAAAGAAATAAAAATATACCTACTTACCTAATTACATACATTTAAGACTGTTTTTTTTTATTTGCACGTACGTACCTAATATAATCATCATCATATCAGCCGAAAGACGTCCACTGCTGGACATAGGCATCCCCCAAAGAGTGCCTTATGACCATTCCCGCGCCACCCACGTCCAGCGGACTCCCGCGACTGTCACCCGGTCATCAGCCCCCCTATTCTGTAACTTGTTTTAAGCTCACCTCAACGCTCACCCAGAGGCAGAAGAAACGACTAAGCACATTCTACTGGATTGTATACAGGAAAAAGCACCTAGGGTCTCCGGACACACTACGGAACGCAGTCAGTAATACCAAGGCACTCTTAAACTTTTTAGAGGAGCTGGGTTGGTTAGAGTAGCGCCACCCTGCCGTTTCACGCAAAATAGGCACATTGGATGTCGACTTGCGGAATATGCCCAGTAAAACTAACTAACTAACGCTCACCCACAAATATATCTTGACGCCGCGATGCGTAGTAAATAAGCGTAGGTAGAGGTCTAGTTTCGTTAGGCGTGACACGTGGGGTGAGGCGCGTGAGCGCGTAACGAATAACAGCGCTGTACACCTTGCGGGTGGCTACCCTCGCTGCCACTCGAGAACCTTTCCGCCCCAACGGCCATCTGTTATACGTCCAATGTGCCCCCAAACAGAAAGTGTCGTTGTCGGATCCGACACCTACAGTTACGGATTGGTGTGAACAGGCTCTCAAAAGCTTAATTTTTTTAACGACTCCCGCATTAAACGGCGTCTCTCCTTATATACATTTCACCCGACTGCCGAAAGAGAGGAGGGTTTTGTTTTTTGTTTTAAAAACATTTTTAAAAAATTCCCTTTATATAATCCGTGCCTTAGCTATTGACCTGGAAAGACGACTTTTATTTTTTCCCCGACTACGGCAGAGACGAAAGTAATGCATACGTTTTTACCTGACTGCCGAAGGAGGGTTATGTTTTTCGAGCGTATATGTATGTATGTGTGTATGTCTTATTCTTGGGCACGCGCAGCCTAAACCGTTTGACGGATTTCGACATATGAGGTGTCGTTGGATTCCTCTTATATTAATCGTAGGAGTGACATAGGCTATAATATTTGTAAAAAAGCAGTTGGGTTTTTCGAATAATCTTTTGTTACAAATAATACAGCCTATGTCACTCCTACGATTAAGAGGAATCCAACGACACCTCATATGTCGAAATCCGTCAAACGGTTTAGGCTGCGCGTGCCCAAGAATAAGACATGGGTCGTTCTTCTTTTCGACCGACAATAGCCTGTCCTTCGTCTTATTACGGCATCTCATTTGAGTAATGATGTTTACGGTTTTATAATGTTCGAATGAACGTCCATATTATTTTATTAATTAGTGATATCTAATATTTCACTTTCTCTAACTAGCATTTTTTTAAATGTTTTTTTTTTCGTAGAATGCCGTGACAGAGTGGTAAACCAAAATGTTGTCCCCACTGAAAGAGTCCACTTTGTCACATGTCTTTTTTTAGAAACCAACCGTAAATAAATATTTATATTGGCCAGAAAGGAAACTTTAATTAGTTCTAATGAAGAAACCTATGCATTTTTTTTTAAATCGCACTTCAAAACCACAATTTTCGATAGTTCAAAAACCAAAAAAACAGAAAAACCTCGGTTCATTGTCGGTAAAAAAGAAGAACGACCCACATACACACATACATACATGCATACGCTCGAAAAACATAATCCTCCTCTACTTCGGTAGTCGGGTAAAAATGCAGTTGGGTTTTTCGAAAAATCTTTTGATTTCACTTGTTGTATTTACGTGTGTTCCACCGTAGCCGTAGCGTAGTACCTACTGAGCCGATTTTGATGACTGAGGTGTCAATCGATTCGAAATTATGCTCAAGGTGACATAGACTACCTTTTGTATGAAAAATAGTTATTTACGATACAAGTGCAGAAAATAGGAAATTCGCAACTCGTGTCGATTTAAAACACTCCCTTCGGTCGTGTTTTAATTTATCGCCACTCGTTGCGAATTTCCTATTTTCTGCACTTGTATCGTACAACGTTTTACAGTACATATGGCCCCTTAAAGTTTCAACATATGCACGGAAAGTGCTCATTTCCGCACTAGTGCATGCGGAAAAGTAACACCATGTGTACTGTCAAATATGTTCCGTACCTCAAAAGGAAAAAAACGGAACCCTTATAGGATCATTCGTGCGTCTGTCTGTCCGTCTTTCACAGCCGATTTGCTCCGAAACTACTGAACCGATTAAGTTGCAATTTGGTAAACATATGTAAATTGGTGACCCAAAGATGGACGCGTAAAGTAAATTAATGAATTCTGAACAAGGGGGCCACTTTTGGGGTAAACTGGAACATTAAAAAAAAGTTTCGCAAACTGTATTTTGTGACATATAAATGTTGTACCGCCTGTTGTCTACCTCTACCTACATGTTATTGTATTGTTTCTCTCTGTAACTGCTTTGTTTGTGTGAGGTGTGCAATAAAGAGTATTTGTATTGTATTGTATTGTTGTAAGCATCTCAGATAAAAAAAATATAATTTTAGCCAAGACAGATTAGAAGTAATTTAGGAAAAAAGACGAAAATTGACCATCCCCCCTCTTATCTCTGAAACTACTAGGCTTAAAATTCTGAAAAAAATATGGAAAATAGTTCCAGGTTGCCTAAAGATTACAGGAAAACCTATGAGAAGTTTGATTATTCAAAGTAACGAGAACCTTCAATTTTACGGAACCCTCACCACGCGATTTGAACTGGCACTTGTCCGGTTTTTTTCAGTCAGTGTTTCGTAGACGGAATACCGCTTTTTGAACTTTTTATGCTTGTTTGGCTCTGTAACCAAACACGGCCACAGTCGGAGTTAACTTGCTCATAAATAATCTGACAGTTAAACAGTTTGTAAACAGCAACATGTAAGCGATAAATTGATAATATGTCTTTAATTGATAATTCCCAGAATGTGAGCATAATTATCTTGTTTTTGCCGTCTTTTTCCTCACTAGTTATTTTCTGGAATCATCATCATCATATCAGCCGAAAGACGTCCACTGCTGGACATAGGCCTCCCCCAAAGAGTTCCAAATTGACCGGTCCTGCGCCACCCGCATCCAGCGGACTCCCGCGACCTTTACCAGGTCATCAGTCCACCTTGTGGGGGCCTACCCACGCCACGCCTTACGGTACGTGGTCGCCACTCGAGAACCTTTCCGCCCCAACGGCCATCGGTTCTACGTGCAATGTGCCCCGCCCACTGCCACTTAAGTTTAGCAATTCGGAGGGCTATATCGGATATATTTTCTGAAATACATGAAATCAATCCACAATTAAATAAAGGGTCGGCAACGCAATTGTGATTCTTCTGGAATCGCAAGCGTCCATAGGCGACGGTGTCTGCTTATCATTAGACATTAGATTAAACAAGTGAAATCAAAAGATTTTTCCAAAAACCCAACTGCTTTTTTGCAAATATTATGCCTATCCACGATTAAGTGGAATCCAACGACACCTCATATGTCGAAATCCGACAAACGGTTTAGGCTGCAGGGCGTGCCAAAGAATAAGATATACACACATACATACATACGCTCGAAAAACATAACCCTCCTTTCCTCCGGCAGTCGGGTAAAAAACCAGCCAAGTGAGTGTCGGACCACGCAAAACGAAGGGTTCCGTGCCTATTAAAAAGGTCGTATCGTCACAGAAATATTACAGCACTTACGTCCTTTTCTTTAATGAAGGCAGTTTTTCAGCAATATCTCGAAAACCTTTGAACCAATCTTGTTCAAAATAATTTTCGGTAAAAGATCTTATTAATCCATGATTTTTTTCATATTTTTAAAGTCCACCGTTCAAAAATGAGAGGGGGGTGGACAGAATTTTAGTGACTTTCGTTCGAGGCAATTATCTCCGACCCTATTCACTTAATCAAAAAAAATGCTTAAAGAAACCTTATTATTTATTTTGAAAGGCCTATCGATTGATGTGCCACACGTGGGCTTACACTGAAAAAAAAATTGACTTTCAGTTTTATGTATGGAGTGCACCCAAAAATAATTTTTTAGTCATTTTAATAACAAAACTATGTAGCGGCTAACAAAATACACCTATCCTCAAATTTTTATTCAAATACACCTTATAGTTTTCGAGTTAAATGCCTGTGACATACGGACAGACAGACAGACGGACATGACGATTTTTTAGTGTTTGTTGTTATAGCGGCAACAGAAATACATAATCTGTGAAAATTTCAACTCTCTAGCTATCACGGTTCTTGAGATACAGCCTGGTGACAGACAGACGGACGGACAGCGAAGTCTTAGTAATAGGGTCCCGTTTTTACCCGTTGGGTACGGAACCCTAACAATCAAATTCGTCCATCCAGTTCTTTACTTTTCCTTTCTTTGTTTTGATTAAAATTTATTGTTGATTCACAAGTAAAATTGTAAATTATAAATAAATACAGAATAATTTAATGGTAAATAATGGTATCGGTTTCGTGGTAATCAGAGTTGTGGGGTCAGGTTGATAACTCGACCGCTAAACACTTGCGCCATTCCTACGGCTACTGATTGACACAGTCCGCTGTAATAGCAGTAGTCATACATACGACAAAGTAAATTAATAGGCTAAATCACCAGTAGCTGGCCACCCTTCAATAGCTGGCCCCTTCATACTAAAAATGAACTCTGTTCCCCTACAAACGTAACCAGAGGCCCTAGCACAATACGTTTTATCGTCACGTTTTACGGCGAAAATGTACTGAAATGTCACGTAAAACGTGACGATAATAGTTATTTACGATACAAGTGCAGAAAATAGCAAATTCGCAACGAGTTGCGAATTACCTATTCGCACGTGTATCGTACAACGTTTTACAGTACATATGGCTCTTTAAAGTTTCAACATATGCAAGGAAAGTGCTCATTTCCGCACTAGTGCGGGAAAGTAACACCAGGTGCACTGTAAAACATATTGTGCTAGAGCCTCAGTTATCGAAGGGTGGCCAGTAATTGAAACCTTATACTAAAATGAATTCTAATATCTACTGATAACTTGGTAAAGGTCGCGGGAGTCCGCTGGATGCGAGTGGCGCAGGACCGGTCAATTTGTCACTCTTTGGGGGAGGCCTATTTCCAGCAGTGGACGTCTTTCGGCTGATATGATGATATGCGAATAGAATTCATTTTTATTATGAGGTTGCCAGATACTGAATGCTGGCGTGCATTTTATGCGGAGAGGTCCGGAGTAGGCATTCATCCTTCAGGATAAAATACTGGACGGTTCTACACAAGGTTCTATACATGTTTGAGAGGCTGCTGTTGGTCAACCCACCAACGGAGCCGCAGCTGAAGCCCATAGGGCTTCACGATACAACATTCTTAACCTCCTTACAAGTTATGGCACGTAAGTACTTACGATGTACCCTATATAATACATACATATATAGACAAATAAAAACTTAAATACATAGAAAACATCCATGACTCAGGATCAAATGGTCCGCCAGTTAGCAACAGATTTTCGTGCCCAATCAACTCCCGTGCCGTGGGTTGACCAACAGCAGCCTCTCAAACATGTATAGAACCTTGTGTAGAACCGTCCAGTATTTTATCCTGAAGGATGAATGCCTACTCCGGACCTCTCCGCATAAAATGCACGTGCCGACAAGGAGTGGAAGACCAAACTTGGGCTGGAGATCCGTTATATGGTTTGTAGCAGCAAGAGGATCTCCACAGATCGGTGAAAGCAATGATGTAATATAAAAAAAGGTAGATATGTTGTCAATACGAAATTCCGTGTTTAAAAATGGCCACCAAATCTGACAGCTACCGTTTCCATTGACGACTCGAAACTGAGGCAAGTTATGCCAATGTGCGTATAACCTATCTACCTCTTTTTAGGGTTCCGATACCTCAAAAGGAAAAAACGGAACCCTTATAGGATCACTCGGTTGTCTGTCTGTCCGTCTGTCACAGCCGATTTGCTCCGAAACTACTGGACCAATTGAGTTGAAATTTGATGTAAATTGGTGACCCAAAGATGGACGCGTAAAGTAAATTAATGAATTCTGAACAAGGGGGCCACTTTTGGGGGGTAAACTAAAAATTTAAAAAAAAAGTTTCGCAAACTGTATTGTGTGACATATCAAATGAAAGGGGTTGTTATAAGTATCTCAGATGTATTTTTTTATAATTTTAGCAAAAACAGACCCCCCCTCTTATCTCCGAAACTACTGGGCTAAAAATTCGGAAAAAATATGGAAAATAGTTCCTTGCCTAAAGATTACAGGAAAACCTATAAAAAGTTTGAGTATTCAAATTA
Organism: Epinotia nisella; assembly: GCA_932294315.1. Lineage (NCBI taxonomy): Eukaryota > Metazoa > Arthropoda > Insecta > Lepidoptera > Tortricidae > Epinotia > Epinotia nisella. The sequence continues at coordinate 6,803,847 of OW028698.1, read as the reverse complement.
ACGGGAAAATTCTCAATATTTTACGGAACCCTCACCACGCGAGTTGAACTCGCACTTGTCCGGGTTTTTTACCCGACTGCGCGACGCAAAGGAGGGTAATGTGTTTATCAGCCTATATATGTATGTATGTATGTATGTATGTTTGTTCCTATGTGGCACTCCAGAGACCAAACGCGTGAACCGATTTTGATAATTCTTACGTCAATCGAACCGTCTTACTCTTGCGAGTGTCACTAAAGACATGACGGTAATCAAAATTCAATATGGCGACAACCAGCCGCCAAAATTAAAAAAAAAAAAAAAAAAAAGTTAACGAAATATGTCGAGTGGGGTATCACTGAATAGGTATTTAAAAATCAGTTATAGGTTTCTCTTACAGTTTTTCATTTAGAGTGACCATTTAAAATCTATAACGTTATAAAGTTATAGTAATTCTGTTCAGTATTAATACTGTACTGCGCGACGCAAAGGAGTTGCCGTTGATATTGTGCTGGGATGTTACTGCATAAGCTACAAGGAACGACTTTAGACCGAGCTGTGGTTGATTTAAGTTCACGCATTTTTGCAAAAGGTCAATCATATATAGTTTTGAGCCGCGTTAGGTCTCTAAATGGATTAATTATCAGTATTTTAGACCACCGCAAGCTATGTACTTAATAATCCTCACGATATTAACTCCCTCAATGAAATGACAAGATTGCGAAATTTGCCGTCTTTTAATACTAACTAAAAAGTGTTAAATAAAAAAAAGATAATTTAGAAAATAAAAAAACCCGACTGCAAAAAAGCTATCTTTAGAAAAAAAAACTGAAAAGAAAAAAACAAGTTCAGTAGTCGAGAACATTGAATCAGTTTCATGATTAACATTTCGTATGTCAATTTGGACCTTGGAGACAGCAACTTCAACAGTCGGGACCCGTTATTGTAGTCAACATTAGTGCCGCAGCCTAGACTTTTAATGGGTCCCGACTGTTGAAGTTGCTGTCTCCAAGGTCCAAATTGACATACGAAATGTTAATCATGAAACTGATTCAATGTTCTCGACTACTGAACTTGTTTTTTTCTTTTCAGTTTTTTTTTCTAAAGATAGCTTTTTTTATATTACATCATTGGGTGAAAAGCACACTGAACTCACTGTCTCCGTAAAATATCGAGTGAGATAGGCATCTCGGATACTGGACGCAAGACGCAACCATAGAGAAAATGTGAGCTTGTCGTACTGATGTGATTTCCCCACTGCGTCCACACCGGTTCAAGAAGTCAACTGCCACTTATATAAGATCAGTCGCGCGCGCACCTCCACAGCGCATGCGCGTAATTCAAATTGTTCCACCAACGTACAATGTGAGTACTGATTTACTTATTTATTATGTTAACCCTGTTCTTGGCAATGTATCTAAATGCACACTTTTTCTGGCACCCCTTGGCATTTTTTTTTGTGCTTGAATGAACGCAATTTTTTTGCCAAGTTTAGGGTCAAGTCAACCGCTCTCCTAGCAAATGTTGTTGCAAGTATAATCCGAATCTGAAAGTGGACGTCCCGCCAACAAAGATGTTGTGACACATCCGATTGCTGAGTGAATTTACGGTTTATGAGAACAGTTATATAAATAGAAGGTAAGGTAAACGTCCCAATATTTGACATCTTAATGCCTAATGAACACCTACCTATTGTTTACGTCTATTGTTATGAATTAAAATCTAAAGTGTCAAGTATTGGGACAGAGTCAGTAACTGGGACGCTTACCTTAAATTTAACTTCGACATACAAGACGAACAATTACCTATAATATAACGTTAACAATGGCGTTGTGTGTAGCATTGACAGATGGAAAACGAGGTAACGAGGTATCAATCGATTCGAAATTATGGTTATGAATGAAATAAAACCCAGTCTTTTTATTTAGTTTTCCGTAGTCGGGATTCAGTTTTTTTTTACTTTTTAAACTTGTTTTCAGTTAATTTCTTGAAAACTATTTCAATTCAAACATAATTTGAATGCATTTTGATTTCAGATTATTATGTTTTATGTAGGTATAGATAGTGATGGTGATATTTTATTTTATAAGTAGGTTTAAAAAACTATATTAATAAATAAAGATAGTGAGATAAATCACACCAATTGATCTAGTCCCAAACTAGGCAAAGCCTGTACTATGGGTACTAGACAACGGATAAACATACTTATATAGATATATACATACTTAAATAAGTAGATATTAAACATCCAAGACTCGAGAACAAACATTCGTATTCATCATACAAATATCTGCCCCAACCGGGAATATATTTTGGGTGATTCTCAAAAAATGTAACACCACCCATATTAACCGTGGTGTTCAGTAGCTAACCGAGTTTGATCTTACAAAATCAGAATCTATAAATATAATTAATGATCGAAATATCACAGAGATGGTAAAGACAACCGCTGAGTGTTTAAAAAACGCTACGTGAGAATCACCCATAACGTGTTCTGGTGTAATTCTACTGCCGTGTCAAGCCTATCTCATGTAGGTATCTCAAAAAGCATAGTTTTGAGAAAACGCCGTTTGACGTTTTTTTTTGTACAGTATTTAGCCATGATTTACTATGGTAAAAACAGAGTTACATGAGTTAGGTAAGTTAAATTAAAAAAAACTGAGTATGTAGGTCGATAAAGGCATGGAAAATAAACAGATTTAGACCTGTTTACGCGTAACTCATGTATCTCAAGATACATGAGATAGGATTGACACGGCAGTGTATCATGTAATGTACACTCGTATTGAAAATATTATGACTTGACTAAACGGTAACGGTAACTGTTTTAAGGTAAACGTCCTAGTCCTCGACGTTGCACTAGTGAATGACATGAGTACTTTATGTAGATAAAATACAGTGTGTTTACAATAATACCGGGCCTATAATACAGCGTGTATTTTTAATATTACCTACCTCAAAATGTAACCAGAGGTTTTAGGGCTATGAACCGATATTGCAAGATTTTTTCTTAACTACCAACTTTTTTTCCATATGAAATAATTCAGTACGCATGTATCACTACTTTCTCTTGCTGACGTGACGTCACAACTGTCACAAGTGACCCGCTTCTTCCATGTGTCAAAACAATCAACTGAGTGTACGCAATACATTTCTGCTTGAAAAAAATTCAAAAATTAATTACGCTTTGGTAGTTAAGACTAACTTAAAATTTCCTTGCAATATCGGTTCACAGTACTAAAACCTACGTTTGGTTACAATTTGAGGTAATATTAAATATACAGGCTGTATATTAAATTATGTTCTTTAGGGCTTATGCTTTTAGCCCTAAACACATTTACCGTTAACGAGAACAAAACCACAAAGTAAACTTAGTCATCTATAAAAGTACCTAGTTAAAATCAAAACAAAGACAATTAATTATACAATCCAGTTACCGCGGTGAGCCAAAGGTTGGTTTAGGTACAGTCAGCATCATAAACATGTATACACTTTTCGACCTTATCTCCAAGCAATAAGGTCCTAGAATGTATACATGTTTATGATGCTGACTGTACTATGTAAATCATGACTTAATTACTTAATTAACTTTACCACGAAATCGGCTATTGTTGTATATTAGTCATAAATTAACATTATGCGAATTAATTATGTGTAATATATTTGAAATTAACTTTTAATTGACCGTGAACTAACTTGAAAACATTATTTAATTTATTTGAATTTCACAAATACAGGCGATGGTTAAGTAATGATTAAAAGTCGATTTATTCGTTTGTTCATCAGATCACAACATATTGTTTTGATAGTACGAGTTAGGTATGTTGATTTGATTTAGTACGGCTTTCTCGCACGGTCAAGGACTTTAAATGATGAGCCATTTAGGTGTCAACTAATTTCAGGTATTTTAATAGTTAAGCTATGAAGTGTCCAGTATAAAGTGAGCTCTTAATGGCTCAACAATTAAAGTCCGTGACTGTATATACGGTCTGAATTCCGCGATCGATTTCCGCTGGTCTGATTCTACCGCAGACAGTCGGGCGTTTTAGGAATTTGGTCCCAGAATTCATATAATCTCAGTTGAGAGGAAATTACATTTTTAGGGTTCCGTAGCCAAAATGGCAAAAACGGAACCCTTATAGTTTCGTCATGTCCGTCTGTCCGTCTGTCCGTCTGTCCGTCTGTCCGTATGTCACAGGCATTTTACTCGAAAACTATAAGATGTATTTGAATAAAATTTTGAGGATAGGTGTATTTTGTTAGCCGCTACATAGTTTTGTAATTAAAATGACAAAAAAAAAATTTTTTAGGGGTGCACTCCATACATAAAACTAAAAGTCAATTATTTTTTTTTCATTGTGACCCCCCGTGTGGCACATCAATCGATAGGCCTTTCAAAATAAATATAAGGTTTCTTAGCATTTTTTTTGATTAAGTGAATAGGGTCGGAGATAATCGCCCCGAAAGTCACTAAAATTCTGTCCCCCCCCCTCTAATTTTTGAACGGTGTATTTTAAAAATATGGAAAAATTCATGGACATAGGGCTTATTAATTTCATTCACCGAAAATTGTTTTGAACAAGATCGGTTCAGAGGTTTTCGAGATATTGCTGAAAAACTGCCTTCCTCAAAGAAAAGGACGTAAGTGCCGTAAAATTTCTGTGACGATACGACTTTTTTAATAGGCACGGAACCCTTCGTTTTGCGTGGTCCGACACGCACTTGGCCGGTTTTTTAACTACCTACATGTTCGTGTGACCAGCTAACGGACTGTTTTCTTTCCACCGCTGTAGTCAAGATAAAGGATTAACTATCTATGATGAAATCAATCGGGGGGAAATTACTTTGGGCTTGTGCACAAATCAATTTCTTACACAACAAAATAATGAAAAACTTAATCTAAGTTTTTGCCAAACTGCATAACAGTTTGTTGACAAATATCTACTCTTTATAGTTATGTTTGTATCTATATCTACACATTAGCTATTATTATTATTACGGTTGCTTAATATTAGCAGCAAACAGGAATGTCAAATGATGTAAACAAATATTTCATCATAATTCATTACGGAGCTGCAGCTTAAACTACTTTTAATGACAATCAACTTGTTTACATTTCTAATCACTTCGCTTGAATCTGTTTATAACTACATACTTAATTTTTAGGGTTCCGTACCTCAAAAGGACAAATACGGAACCCTTATAGGATCACTCGTGCGTCTGTCCGTCTGTCACAGCCGATTTGCTCCGAAACTACTGGACCAATTGAGTTGAAATTTGGTATACATATGTAAATTGGTGACCCAAAGATGGACGCGTAAAGTAAATTAATGAATTCTGAAAAAAGGGGCCACTTTTGGGGGGTAAACTGGACAATAAAAAAAAAAGTTTCGCAATCTGTATTGTTTGACATATCAAATGGAAGGGGTTGTTGTAAGCATCTCAGATGTATTTTTTTATAATTTTAGCAAAAACAGATTTGAAGTAATTTAGGAAAACAGACGAATTTTGACCATTCCCCCCTTTTCTCCGAAACTACTAGGCTTAAAATTCTGAAAAAAATATGGAAAATAGTTCCTTGCCTAAAGATTACAGGAAAACCTATGAGAAGTTTGAGTATTCAAAGTAACAGGAAAATTCTCATTATTTTACGGAACCCTCACCACGCGAGTCGAACTCGCACTTGTCAGGTTTTTATTTTTTATATGCCTAAATGAAGTAACTATGTAACTACCTCTTACTTAAAAGGAAAGTGTCCATTAAACATGTTTTCCGATTTAAATACATGTATACTTTTGCAGTCGTCCTCCGCAATGATCTGTCTATTATATATTCAATTCATATTCATATTCATATTCATATACATACTCGTATTAAGCGAGGGCCGCGAGGCCGATTTTTGTACAAGCTACAACAGATCTACAGTTATGGTCCAATTTTGATAAATGATATGCCATTCGATGCTGGAGATTTGCAATAAAGTCTCCGTTAGTAGATAATAGAGCATATAGTAGAGGATAGAGCGAGTAGAACGCTTTTCATACAAAGTCTCTATATAATCGCTTCATTTTTAGGGTTCCGTACCTCAAAAGGAAAAATCAGAACCCTTATAGGATCACTTTTTTGTCCGTCTGTCTGTCTGTCTATCAAGACCCTTTATCTCGGGAACGCGTGGAGGTATCGAGTTGAAATTAAAACTATATACTCAAGTCTACAGTCCCTTGAAACAATGAAAAAACATAAAAAAGATACGGCCATTTATGCCTCTCAAGGGGTCACTATCAAATGACCATTTCAGCTAGATGACATAAAATTTAAATACATAGTCAGCATATAGTCAATTCAGCTGCGACGACATGAAAGTAGAATACTCAGTCAGCAAAAAGACAGTTTAGCTGGATGGCTAAGAATTAGAATGAATAAGTAGCCAAACGTCTGGAAATATAAATAGTCCATATGATTAAAATATCTAATGAGCCGAAAGTGAAATTAGTTAATTGACATAAACACAGAACTAGTTAATAGCAAAACGTCATGAAATGTAAACAGTCTATCTATACCTATAATTAGAAATCCCAATTCGTCGAAAGAGAAATTATTTGATTGACATGAACACAGTAGCAAAACGTCTTATAACAGTTTATGCTAGGCTTAATATTAATATGGATATTCTGACATTTTTATTTGTTAGTAACGCATACCCCCTCTAAAAACATTGGCTCGCATCACACCCAAAAATAAAATTTGAAGTAATTCCTTTACTGCTAACTTGTGTTAACTTGTATTTAGATTTTTCCATACTTAACATTTGAAATCCAGACGTTTTGCTAATGGGTCGCTTGGCGTTTATTCCATTTAGCAATAAAACCATTACACAATCCGGACTTTTTGCTTCTTGACTGTTTAGTGTTCATGTCCGTTTAGTAATTAAGAGGTTCTAAGATACAAACGTGTTGCTACCGGACCGGACCATTTAGTAGAGATGCAAGGGATATCCGGCCACTATCCGGTATCCGGCCTATCCGGCCATATTTTTAGTATCCGGCCGAATACCGAATAGTGGTGTAGTATCCGGCCGGATACCGGATAGTATTTTAACACACTAACACAGAAGAAAATAGGTAAAAATAGAACCAGAGTAGGTAAAAGAAGGCTGAGTAAAGAACAAACTACAAAGCAATCAATTATTAAAGTCAGTTTAATGAGTTAATCTTCATATGAAAAGAAAAAGATAAATTAAATGACACGTCATTTATATATTATTTCTATTAATTAGGTACCATTAATCGGGTTCTGCTTAATCACACAAGGCAATGAAGCAATATACTTAAATCAGTTTAATCACTATTATCTTCAACTAATTATTTTAAGTATTTAACACTTAAATTTAGGCATTTTACTTCGGCCGGATATCCGGCGGCCGGATAACGAATATCCGGCCGGCTGCGCCGCCGGATATTCGGTATCCGCTATCCGGCCAAACCACTATCCGTTGCATCTCTACCATTTAGCATTTGTGTCTATTTAAGAAATAAAGACATTCGAGTAGTAGGGCACTTTCCGTTGACCTAGAACTATGAAATTTGGCAAGTAATATCGTGTTATACTACAAGTACAGGGAATAATCTGAAAATTATACATTTGTAATTTTGTACGGAAGCCTCGGTGGACGAGTCCGACACGCCCTTGTCCGGTTTTTTTTCTATTTTAACTTGTAGCATAAGAAACTTGTTCCCGACCTAGCTATAGCAGATCCCACCCGTGTATTAAAAAAATTAAAAGTTTAACTTTTATTATGAACTTATAACGTCATAACACATTTTAGATGATATAATATACCTATCGTTTTAAAGGAAAAGTTTATTTTATTCTTTTTAGCGCATTAAAATAAAAGCTTGTTTTTAAAAAAGTTATTTTCTTTCATTTAATTTATTTTTACTTTTTAGTCATCGCTGGATAGGTTTCTCAGTATATTGTCCGCCATATTGGATTTAGAGTGACGACACTTTATTTTTTGAGTTATTCTCAGGTTCTTGGGTGTTCCGCCATGTTGGATTTTTTTGTCGACTATACTTTTTTTTGCACACTCATCAACTGCTCATTCAGAGGATTGTAACGAGCCCAAACACGACGGGTTTATCCTGTGTAATTAAGGAGTTCCTACGGCCACCTTCCGTCTCCATCATCAGACCAGGTTTATGGCACCATAGTATTGCATTGTCATCCGACTTACATAATTGTACAAAATGTAAACTTGATTGGACTCCGGGAAGTTGGTCAAATTTAACCTACAAGATTCGACCCGAACAAACATAGTTACATACATACATACATTGCAAGTTAAACAAAAGCTTGTAAGTAATAAAAACATGTTATTCTAGTATATTTTAAAATGAGAACCAAACTACGTTTGTATGGAGAGTCGACTTGATTCAACCGTACTGGGGACTCTCCAATCTCGCAAATGATCACAATATACTTGATATTATTTTAGTTGGCCGAATTGAATCAAAGTAGTCCATTCAAAAAACAACTCTACGGTTCAAGGTACAAGATTCCAATTCCAATGATAGTTTTATAAAAAGTCGGACACATTAAATTGTGCAAGTTTAAACGATGTCTTTAACCTCCGCTGCGAGAGAATGAGATAGGTATCAAGGATAACTCGTTTAGATGCCGGTCGCGGACTTAGACAACTAAAAAGCCGTATACTAGCTAATGCTATAATATAGTAAGATAACTCATATACAGGGTGTAAAATATTAATTTTTCACGCCACTGCTCGGAAATGTGGCAAAAGATGGTCAGAATTCAGGCTTCAAAGCTGGGGTTAGTTGGACGTCGCACGAACAGGTCATCTGTGACTTCAAACTGTCCAACAATATTATTGTTGGACAGTTTGAACAGCGATCGACCAATCACAGGGCACCGCGCGCGGTCGCGCCGGCGTGCGTGCGCCCGTTCCTCCTCCCCCGCGCCGGGCGCGAGGCAAGCGAGCCTGTTTAGTATTATGATCTTCAATTAGATACTTAATTTTGATTTAAAATTATAATTATTTGCAATTTCCTCGCAGTAGGCGTGAAAAGCACTGTGTTAAGCCTCGGCCGAAAGTGCAATAGCTGGACTCGTATTTTCGAACAAACTCGTCCATCTATTGCTTACTTTCTAGCCTCTTCAACAATGTACTATAGTAACAAAAATGTCAAATAAGTGATATATAACTAAACTAGACTTAACTAATAATTAACAAAAATGGGGCGTGAATCTTTAAGGCCAGATTTGGTAGCGTATTGCAATTCCAAAAAATCGTTTATTTTTTATTATTATAAACTCTCCAACCCTTCGCCCACAAGCAATGTGAAAAAAAAACTTTTTTTTAGGGTTCCGTACCTCAAAAGGAAAAAAACGGAACCCTTATAGGATCACTCGTGCGTCTGTCTGTCCGTCTGTCACAGCCGATTTGCTCCGAAACTACTGGACCGATTGAGTTGAAATTTGGTAAACATATGTAAATTGGTGACCCAAAGATGAACGCGTAAAGTAACTTAATGAATTCTGAACAAGATGGCCACTTTAGGGGCGTAAACTGGAGTATTAAAAAAAAAAGTTTCACAAACTGTATTGTGTGACATATCAAATGAACGGAGTTGTTGTAAGCATCTCAGTTTTTTTATAATTTTAGCAAAAACAGATTTCAAGTAATTTAGGAAAAAGACGAAAAATGAGCCCCCCTCCCCCCTTATCTCCGTAACTACTAGGATTAAAATTCTGAAAATAATATGGAAAATAGTTCCTTGCCTAAAGATTACAGGAAAACCTAATAAGAAGTTCCAGTATTCAAAGTAACGGGAAAATTCTCAATATGTTTGTGTATTATATACGGAACCCTCACCACGCGAGTTGAACTCGCACTTGTCCGGTTTTTTTATATTATATCATTATTATATTATTATTATTATATCGAGCCCGTTATGTCCCACTGCTGAGCAAAGGCCTCCCCCCTCTGTTCCCATTCATCGCGGTCTTGAGCAATATATCTGGCCAGTATTTTAAAAAGGAGTCCAAGTTATCCCGCCATCGCCGACGAGGTCTACCGCGTCTCCGTTTTGAGTTTTGTGGCTTCCACTCCGTGGTCCCTTTGGCCCACAGCTCATATCATTGATATTATATCATTGATGACAAAAAATAAAGTTGCAGCTATGCAAAGCTTAAAGTCATCGTTAAGTGACTAACAATCTTTATGACTAATTGCGACATCTTATCCTTATGAATGAGTTTTCCGCTTCACACAGTTTTTATCGCGCTACGCTCACTTTATACATTAATACATATATATTATGTATGTTTGTAAATAGTCATTTCAAGGTTAGGTTTTATGGTGTGTTTCTACAGAGGCGGAGCGGAGACGTGCAGATTAGACTCAAATTATTTGAAATCCACACTTGGTAGGTAGGTAATTTCACGAGAGTTGAGGCCACGCACACAACAACACTGTCATGTAATGACAGCGAAGTTTTGACATTACTGTTCTATTATTGTACCGATAGCACAGCACGTCTAGCACAACTTGCTGCTCAGTCGCTTCGCGCGCGACTAAGCGTCCCCTATCTCACTCGCACCGTACAAATTAGAAAAAGGGGGTAGAGCTTTCTCGACTCGCGTCGCGGTGCGGCGTCAGTTGCGCTAGCCCCCCAGGTTCAACAGTGAATGGCAAGAAAGACCAAAAAGTTCCTATAAACTATTTTGTTAAGTATTAATATGTTTCTACCAATTCATCGACTTTATACAAAACAGAAAGCATTTTAATTAATTTTATTTACACCAATTCAAATAAAGGTCACATATGCGTAGGTATATACATGAATATATGTATATAATATTAATCGTAGAAACGAAAGAGAATAAGTAGGTAACAAATTGCATTGTCTTTCGTTCATTACTTTGTTATCTCGTTATCAAACCTCTTTAAAGATGATTGAAGTAACTGGCACTCGTTACATCGTTGTCATACTTATTGACAACCGGATTTTCCAAGAGACAAGAAAACCTACAGATTTTTATTCTACGGAAACATGGCTGAAACAATAGGTCGTGGGAAAACTTTAAATAGACAAAGTCGGGAAATTATATTTAACGTGTTCTGTCATTTTAGACAGAACTTAAGAAATGACGGTCAACATTTACCTGCGACAGAACAGTTCACATTCAATAGCGTCATGAGGAAATTAAACGAAGAAATTGAAGCACTTGACAAAGAGACGTTTCAGAATATTTTCAGAAAGACCCAAGAAAATGAAGAAAGATACAGAATAAAGGAACCTAAGATTGATGAACTAACCGAAAACCATAAACTTGTAATAATCAATCTTGACGATTCAGATATGCTAAGTGACGATACTTTATAAAAATATTTTTTTTTTACTGTTGGTTATACCTATTCTTATTAAAATATATGTATATGAATATATATGAGCGTTTTTATTTACATTCACTCACGCATTTCATTCATTCAATTTTTTTGCAATCAGTACTTTATGTAGCTGTGTGTGTAATCATTCACCTCAACTCTCGTGAAATTACCTATACCTACTACATCCCGATATGCATACAAATTATCTCCATAATATGATTTTCATAAAAAAAACCGGACAAGTTCAACTCGCGCGTGGTGAGGATTCCGTAAAATAGTAAAAATTTTCGCGTTACTTTGAATAGGTACTGAAACTTCATATAGGTTTTCCTGTAATCTTTAGGCAAGGAACTATTTTCCATATTTTTTTCAGAATTTTAATCCAAGTAGTTTCGGAGATAAGGGGGGGGATGTCAATTTTCGACAACAACCCCTTTCATTTGATATGTCACGCAATACAGTTTGCGAAACTTTTTTTTTAATTTTCCAGTTTACCCCTCAAAGAGGCCCCCTTGTTCAGAATTCATTAATTTACTTTACGCGTCCATCTTTGGGTCACTAATTTACATATGTTTACCAAATTTCAACTCAATCGGTCCAGTAGTTTCGGGGCAAATCGGCTGTGACAGACGGACAAACAGACGCATGAGTGATCCTATAAGGGTTCCTTTTTTCCTTTTGAGGAACGGAACCCTAAAAAAATTGCACACCGAGCGGGATTTGAACACGCGAGTTTTTTATTTATTTATTTATTACAATTGGGTTGTGTCCTCATGTTAAAATTGATAGCGCAGTGTTGCTAAATTGATAGTAAACCTTCAAATAAATGCAATTAAGTATAAATTACGAAATATAATTAAAATCATAAAAAGATATGGCCCTTGAAAGTTTACAAAAAATATGCATTTTTTTTATTGTCCAAAAGTAAATTTAAAGCTACCAATAGAATCCTTACGCTTTTATAGAAACAATATTGTATGACAACTATGGTCCTAAACGCAGTATTTCGCAACCGAAACAGCAATTTACTTGATTTTCAATACAACGACTAGTACAAATATTACCCTGTGACGTCATGATTCAATGTTAATCAGTATGGAACGTTTTCGGCTACCGCCAGCGAGGTCCGTCTTTAACTCATTTTTTTGGGTATTTATGTTCTTTAATTGTACTTACTCCCATACAAACATTTGTTCCACACCAAAAACTGGTTCGAATGGCATCGAAAAAAAAAATTAGGACACAAGCGTATTGTGTTTAAAGAAATTTAATATTACATCGCTCCACAAAACCAATTATTTCGTTTGACTGTGGAGTCTGGTTTCAGCCTCATAATATTACTTAAGTACTAATAAATTATCATAGTATAACTTAACAAGGTTAACATACAGGTTGACTCATGGATGATCCATAAAGGGTGGGGTGCATCCATGAGGTACTTTCGCAGGCGATATTTAAACCTAGATTTTTTAGATTCACGGACAATGTCAGCAGGGCGCTTCTGTCGAAGCGCGACTACAAACTCACAACCGCACTAATGAAGACACACAGAAACCAACTAAGTAGGAATGATAACCGGACACAATACCTTGAACAGACACCTTTATAATTTAGGTATCACAGACAGCCCCATGTGCAGAGCGTGCATGGAGGCAGAAGAAACGACTAAACACATTCTACTGGATTGTAAGCAGGCACAAGTGTACAGGAAAAACCACCTAGGGTCTCCGGACACACTACGGAACGCAGTCAGTAATGCACTCTTAAACTTTTTAGAGGAGCTGGGGTGGTTAGAGTAGCGCCACCCTGCCGTTTCACGCTAAATAGGCACGTTGGATGTCGACTTGCGGAAAATGCCCAGTAAAACTAACTAACTAACTAAATGTCAGCAGGGCTTAGGGTAGCGTAGGGTAGGCGTTTTTTTAGTTTCGCAATCCGTATCTTGCCAGCTCGCTTCTGGTTAGGTTACAGTCACAATAGATTACGGTATGAATGTTATGTTTGTTCCAGCATGACTCAACTCCGCACCCTCGCGGCGCTGCTGCTGCTGGCGAGCTGCGCGTACGCACGCACCGCGACGCGCGTGCCCGCCATCACGCCCATCACCAGCCTCACTGACAAGGTAAGACTAAACTAGACAATAGGAATGTAAACCAAATAAAATAATCAGTAATGTTGATCTTTCAATGATTACTTGATTTTATTTATTATTTCGATGGGCCCATGCGCATATACGTTATACGTGAGATGTGTCAAAAATAAGTCCGTATTTCTTGGCCACTGTAGAAAAGTGTAAGTTCCCTTAGGACGAGGTGGTTTGAAAAATCGTGTCGATTTAAAACACTCCCTTGGGTCGTGTTTTAATTTATCGCCACTCGTTGCGAATTTCCTATTTTCTGCACTTGTTCGTAAATAACTATTTTTTATCCTGTAGAGCGGTCAAATACGTTTAGGGACAACGGACAACCCCTATGGAAAAAAGAAATGATAGCAGAAGAGAAATATAAGCTCATGCGCCTCATCCCACCCTTCACACCTTTTTTTTTTAGGGGGGGGAAATGCGTTACGCATAGGTACCACCCGGGTGCAGGGGGTGACCCGAGTGGTTATGTGGGACTGCCGTATGGGCTAATGAGACCCACGGTGTACCCACTAAAAACCCCCCCACTTGCCGCGTGCCTTAAAAATTTGAGGGTTGTCCAGAATTTCCCTGGGATCCCATATCAGATCCTGACTTGGTGACAATGGGACCACCTCTGAATACCTACCTACAGGTACTCTTGCGAATAAAAAAAATATTTTGAAATCAGTCTACAATTGACAGAGAAATCGGTGAACATATATAAAAAAAAAAACCGGACCAGTGCGAGTTCAACTCGCGTTCCTTTGAATACTCAAACTTCTTATGGGTTTTCCTATAATCTTTAGGCAAGGATTTATTTTTCATTTTTTTTCAGAAATTTAAACCTAGTAATTTCGGATATAAGGGGGGGGGGGGGGGAATGGTAAATTTTCGACTTTTTTCCTAAATTACTTCAAATCTGTTTTTGCTAAAATTATAAAAAAAAATAGCTGAGATGCTTACAACAACCCCTCTCATTTGATATGTGACACAATACAGTTTGCGAAACTTTTTTTTTTATTTTCCAGTTTACACCCCTAAAGTGGCCCCCTTGTTCAGAATTCGTTAATTTACCTTACGCATCCATCTTTGGGTCACCAATTCACATATTGGTAAACACAAATTTCAACTCAATCGGTCCAGTACTTTCGGAGCAAATCTGCTGTGACAGACGGACACCTAGAGGTACGGAACCCTAAAAATACATACAGTGGAACAAGTTTGTTAAAAATCCATCAAGCCGTTTGGTTTGGCCCGTGAAATATAAAATTTTCTTGCCCACATACTTATATAGATAAATACATACTTAAATACATAGATTCGTGCTCATCACACAAATAAATGCCCTTACCGGGATTCGAACCCAGGACCTCTTGCTTCGTAGGCAGCGTCACTACCAACTAGGCTAAAGCGGTATAGTACGAGTACATTGTGTCTCAAGTACGGTAAGATATGGTTTACCAACGATAGTTTGTAACATTCTTACCGTACGTGTCGCATATAATGTTTGTCATCACATTTATAAGGAAACCAATACATTTGTAACGAAATTGTTACTAATCGCAATAAAAATTACAAAATGTCAGTCGTCCATTTGTCGAGTTGTCCAAAATTAGTTTTCATCACACTAGCTCGTGAAGGGCCTCATAACGCGCAGGCATACAGAGCTGTAATAACCTTTATTACGCCCATGGGCGTAATGGTTGTTTTCTTAAATTGTATCTGTCACTCTTACGTCAGTTATAAAGCAAGGAGGTTTTAACTCACACAAAATGTTTGAAAACGTATTTATAAATTTATTTAAACGTAGGTACAAACACGAATTGGATATGATTAACATAATGATTTAAAGATTTAAAAACTTAAATGTAGCAATTTAGTGTCCATGTAAAATATTTTAACTGTGATATTCAATCATGGCTGTATGCCAAAGGTTGCTCTAAGCGCCTCACGCCAAAATCAACAAAATGGACGACTGTCATTTTGTAGTTTTTATTAAGTACTATTAGTAACAATTTAGTTAAAAATGTATTGATTTCCTCGCAAATGTGATGAAAAACATTGTAGGCAACACGTACGGTAAGATTGTTACAAACTCGAGTCATCAAAACCCTCCGCCTTCTCCGGCGTCGGACTTCTAATAGACTCTCGTGCGTAATTCAAATATTACCGTACTTGTAACACAATGTACTATTACGTGACACGTATCCATAATGTGGCAATTACCACCCGCACCCACTACTATTTACTATTATTCATGGAAGGAATTCTAGTACTTAATTTTGACGTTTATGCAAACAAATCGTAATTTTTGTCCTGAAATTAATCGAATCTAATCTAATCCACGCACGCGGAAATCCCACTTCCTGCCGGGGGAAACGTCAAATTGTGTAGGTACTTATCACGGGTGGTAATAAAGATAGCCTTAGATAGCATATGTATCGATGTTGCCTTCGGCTGGCGTCAAATGCTTGAGCTGAGATCTGAGACATTCCTTGTTTTACCCACGTTTTACCATAGAGAAAAATATTTACTTATCTATCTGAGTAGGTAAGTAATATACTATTGTTTACAAATCCACGATAGAATTCGAAAAGGTGATAATAATCTATTCATGACTTTGTTATATACTTCATTTTGGATGTAAGAGGCAACAGAATAGTATGTCTTCATATTTAGGCCAAAACAATGCACGACCTTCGTTTTTCTCTATCTCAGCGACTAAAAACGTCTTATATAGTATCATGTCGTTATTGCAAATAAGACTTAATGTGGTCGTTCTTTAGGTATAAATTCAGATGTTTGTTAGAATAGAAAATGCATTTTTTATTGAAATTCTTAAGTTCATCTCCGTAACCGGCGAGACAGTCGCGCGCCGCCGGCGTCAGTGTTGCTGGTTTACGAAAAATATGTTCTTTACGGATTTTAGATGTTTTGTTTTACTACAAATGTTACTAGTCCAGGCAATGAACTGACAACTTATATGGAAAAAATGTTAAATTTGGAAATAATTTATAATAGCTAATTGTTTTAATGTAATGGATATATTATCAATTAAATAGTTACCTAGAGGCAAAATCCAACAAAAAATTAAACATCAAAAAACATATTATTTAATTAGCTCCTAAAAAGTCCGGATAAATATTAATATTTTTTTATCTTTATGTAGGTTCATTTACATTTGCTTTAAAATATTCAATATAAATAAAATAAAAAAGACGATGAATGTTTAATTTAAATCTATATAATTACTTCCGGGTGGAAAGTTTGTTGGATTCTTGAATAAAGCATCTTAGAATAACGTTTTAGAATGAAATAAACAAAAAAAACGCTATTATAAATTAATGTTTTTCGAAACCGTATTTTGCCTGGAGTATACCTTAATTTTGTGAGATAAAGTCATTACACCGCTTAACGACCACCTTAGGTAGGTTTGTTTAGGGTCTGTAGAAGTTATTACCGTTAATTGAAGAAACCCTGTGTTTCAGGTGGTCGCTATAATTTATTTTTTTACCAGCTTCCGCCCGTGACTTTGTCTGCGTGAACCCGGGATAAAAACTATCCTATAATTTTAATCCAGGCTAGAAACTATCTTCGTGAAAAATTTCATCCAAATCGATTGAGCCGTTTCGTTTAAGCGTGATTGAGTAACAAACATCCAATCATCTAAACATCAAAACATCGAAACAATCTAAACACATGACGCGGGGTGGGTTATTTGAGTAGATAGTATTAATATTTCAGTTTTTTATTCTGCCTTGTACCTTAGTTTTTATAGTATAGGAATGTATGTCATATTAAGTTAGTTTTAGTTTTAGTAATTTTAGTAGTTTAATATATTGTAATTAATTGATTTAACCTGACCTCTTTTAAAATAAAATTAACAAGATGAGAATTATCTATAGATAAAATACTATAAAATAAAAATTCAATCACATCTAAACACCCAAACATGCCCAAACATACAAACTTTCGCATTTATAATATTAGTAGATTGGTTTGTCATCATTTTCATTGGTAGGTACAGTCACGGACTTTAATCGTTGAGCCATTTAGGTGTCAACTAATTTCGGTTTTTAATTGTTAAGCTATGAATATCCAGTTAAAGGTGAGCTCTAAATGGCTCAAAGATTAAATTCCGTGACTGTACTAAAGGCGGGTTTTGAGTTTTGAACAAAGATCACGTGTATTTGACGTGTAGGTACTTAGGTAATGACTATACATGTACTTAATATAAATTTTGCCTTGATTTTCGCCCTTTAAGTGAAAACCCCTTAGATACCTAAGTATCTAAGGGGTTTTCTTCACGCTCGCTCACATGTAATTATTAAGTATTTTGTGAGCGTGAAATAAAACCAAATAAAACTGTCACGAATTAAATTCCTTAAATGCTTTGACAATGAGTAGATACGAGAAGGTCCGTGATAAAATATTTTTGAGTGCAAAAATTGTACGTATGGACACTTTTTTGCAACTGACTGTAGTTACCACAAACACCAAAAACCTTGTTTCATAGAGTAAACACATTTTACTAATATAATTCAGGATATTTCTATTTGCAATGCCGACCACCCCACAGCATTGACATTGCATTATCAATGTAGTCGAATCGCGTGGCTGAATACAAACGCCTGTGCCCGCCGCGAGCGCGCGTTTAAAACTATATTGAATTTAATTGTTGCCAGTAAGTATTTAATTCATGCCTTATTGGATTTATATTGATTCAATCGCGTATTGGTTTTTTTCTCTAGTTCAGTGTACCTACGTAGTTTTCGCGAGTGAAATTCTTTCACGAAAAGTGTGGTTGTTTCAAAGCTTAACCAAAATATTGACACAAGGTGTTAAAACTGATACCTCTGAGAACAGCATTGAAACTAAATTTCCGTAAAATATAAACAATAATTGTTTAGCATTATCTATAGGTACCTAATTAGATAATGTTGATAGTGCAAATCTTAATAACTGTTAGTTGATGAATAAGCAAATACTTTTTGACGTAAGAAAAAAATAGGAGACCATCATAGACACTTCTAGAACTCTTCAAATAGTCCAGGCAATGAACTGACAACTTGTATGGAAAAAATTTCGAATTTGGAAATAATTTATAATAGCAAATTTTTTAAATGTAACGGATATATTATCAATTAAATAGTTACCTAGAGGCAAAAATCCAACAAAAAATCAGACATCAAAAAAACAACTTTTTAATTAGCTCTTAAAAAGTCCGGATAAATATGTTTTCTTTTTTAAAATCTTTATTTAGGTTCATTTACATTTGCTTTAAAATATTCAATATAAATAAAATAAAAAAGACAATGAATATTTAATTTAAATCTATATAATTACTTCCGGGTGGACAGTTTGTTGGATTCTTTAATAAAGCATCTTAGAATAACGTTTTAGAATGAAATAAACAAAAAAAACCGGCCAAGTGCGTGTCGGACCACGCAAAACGAAGGGTTCCGTGCCTATTAAAAAGGTCGTATCGTCACAGAAATTTTACGGCACTTACGTCCTTTTCTTTGAAGAAGGCAGTTTTTCAGCAATATCTCGAAAACCTCTGAACCGATCTTATTCAAAACAATTTTCGGTGAATGAAATTAATAAGCCCTATGTCCATGAATTTTTCCATATTTTTAAAATACACCGTTCAAAAATTAGAGGGGGGGGGACAGAATTTTAGTGACTTTCGGGGCGATTATCTCCGACCCTATTCACTTAATCAAAAAAAATGCTAAGAAACCTTATATTTATTTTGAAAGGCCTATCGATTGATGTGCCACACGGGGGGTCACAATGAAAAAAACATTTTTGACTTTTAGTTTTATGTATGGAGTGCACCCCTAAAAACAATTTTTTTTGTCATTTTAATTACAAAACTATGTAGCGGCTAACAAAATACACCTATCCTCAAAATTTTATTCAAATACACCTTATAGTTTTCGAGTAAAATGCCTGTGACATACGGACAGACGGACAGACGGACAGACGGACAGACGGACAGACGGACAGACGGACAGACGGACAGACGGACAGACGGACAGACGGACAGACGGACAGACGGACATGACGAAACTATAAGGGTTCCGTTTTTGCCATTTTGGCTACGGAACCCTAAAAACGCTATTATAAATTAATGTTTTTCGAAATCGTATTTTACCTGGCGTAAAATTTTATAGGCACACTCGAAGCGATTTGGTTACTGATTTGTAGTCGCTTAAAACTTTGTTTTTAAAGTAAATTATGTAGGTAGGTAGCAAATGGTTATAATTACACGGTTAAGGTGATTCTCCACCGGCGTGGATTGACGAGACGAGGCGTGGCGAGAATTGAAATCGCGCTGACCCTTTTCCACTAAAAATATTTCAATTCACGCCGCGCCGCGCCTCGTCAATCCACGCCGGTGGAAAATCACCTACGGCAGTCTCGACGAATTAACAACTAAACGCCTGTAGCGAGATGTTTGTTTCTGTTGCAGAGTTAATTTAATCTCTATTTCAGAAACAATACGGTTTATTTTTATACAAACAAATATTTCAATTCACGTCGCGCAAATTCTCGTCAATCCGTACTATTTCCACCGAAGATGCGCCGGGAGTGAATTGAAAATTGTTTCTGTTGCAGAGTTAATTTAATCTCTATTTCAGAAACAATACGGTTTATTTTTATACAAACAAATATTTCAATTCACGTCGCGCAAATTCTCTTCAATCCGTACTATTTCCACCGAAGATGCGCCGGGAGTGAATTGAAAATTTGCCATACAAATTTCAATTCACGCCGCGCCGCGCCTCGTCAATCCACGCCGGTGGAAAATCACCTTCAAATTATGGTGGTATGATGTTATAAGAAATGGATCTAGTGAAAAACAGTGTTAGGTAGCTATAAAGTGGCACCCTTCCTCAAGCACTTATTCATAGTTAACTGTTAAACTGATTAGAATCATATTTACAACTCGAGTACTATCGACTTGTAGATAAGAATCTATTACTGCACTGGAATAAATACTTCAAAATAACATAACATATTATTGCTAATTTTGAAGTCGGTGCACGAACACGCTCTGGGTTGGAAGGTCCAGGAGCCGTAGCATGGTTGGCCTTATCACGCGATAAGTGACAAGATAAGAGCGTCGTCTCGTTCTATCGAACGGTGTCAGCCAGTGACGCACCCTCTATCCTATCACCTATCGCGTGACAAGGCCAACCATGCTACGGCTCCAGGCCCCGTAGCATGGTTGACTGCATTGGTGGCAGTCGCTTTCATAAAACTAGTGCCTACGCCAAATGATTAGGAGCCAAAGCGGACCCCGCGAGCTCTTCCAGGCCACAACCGGGAATAAGGATGAGATGAACATAAAACTGTCGTTAGTCATTAGAAATCGCGGGGTGAGAAGATACATTTCCGGGATTTTTAGGGTTCCGTACCTCAAAAGGAAAAAAACTGAACTTTTAAAGGATCACTTCGTTGTCAGTTTATCTCGGCAACGCGTGCAGGTATCGAGTTGAAATTAAAACCATACACTCAGGTATAGAGTCCCTTGAAGCTGTGAAAACTTTAAACTTCTAAGTTAACGTGAAAAAAGAAACTGCCGTTTATGCCACAAAAAACGTACATTTTGATACTCTCAATTTGTTGACATTATTTGGGTTCGAAACTAAGGTACTTATACGTTGCACTAGTTTATGACATGGGCACTTTATGTCAAAGCAATATGGGTTAAATTCGAACTAAGAGGATTTTTCTTCATTCGAATTTAAGTCATGTTGAAGTCACTTTGAAATATAAAGTGGCCAAGTCATACATAGTGCATCGTCGAAGACTAGGACGTTTACCTGAAATATAATAATCCCAGTTTTTAGCGTTCCGTATCTCAAAAGGAAAAAAACGGAACCCTTATAGGATCACTCGTGCGTCAGTCTGTCCGTCTGTCACAGCCGATTTGCTCCGAAACTACTGGACCGATTGAGTTGAAATTTTGGTACACATATGTAAATTGGTGACCCAAAAACGGACGCGTTAAGTAAATTAATGAATTCTGAACAAGGGGGCCACTTTTGGGAGGTAAACTGAATTGTAAAAAAAAGTTTCACAAACTGTATTGTGTGACATATTAAATGAAAGGGGTTGTTGTAAGCATCCCAGATATATAATGGCATCCCAGGCATAAAATTCTGAAAAAAATATGGAAAATAGTTCCTTGCCTAAAGATTACAGGAAAACCTATAAGAAGTTTGAGTATTCAAAGTAACGGGAAAATTCTCAATATTTTACGGAACCCTCACCACGCGAGTTGAACTCGCACTTGTCCGGTTTTTTATGGCTGTTGAATAGGGCTTGCATTCCGGAATTCCGGAATTTCGAAATTCCGGAATTTCGGACCTTTTTTCCGATATTACAATTCCGGTATTGAGACGCACTCAATATCGGAAATTCCGGAATTGGAACAAATATAGTTTGTCGTCTAGTTGAAAGCTAATTGTGGGTGGTTCTCTGGAATTCGGTTACTTTTTTTGACTAATTTTGACCGAGGTGGTTTTAAATGCTTGTTACAAAACTTTACGCTTTGCACGGCAGGTAAGATACCTATTATGATGGAATTGATGTATCCAAAAGAGCCAGTCACTTTAACGGATATATAAAGAGAAGTTTATGACTTTTTGAATTTGTGTCCTAGAGACTGATGCCGCCTATAGTTTTTTCAAAATAATCACACCACATCAATGTCAAATCACATTTTTATTCCAAAACAAAAAATAAAAGTTTGCTTATCCAAAACGGCCAGTCAAATAAGCGCATATTTAGGGAGAATTTTGTTCTTTTGAATTCAGTGTGCCAGGGACTGACGCCGAACATTAAATCGTGTAAGTACTGTAAGTAGTGTATGTAAAATTGCATTTAATTGCAAAACAAAATGACAGCACTAGATGGTGTTAGTTTTAGACTGTTTTGTAATAGTCAAGATCTGCGCAAATTATTTATTAAGTGTGGTTACGAGCTGCCTAAATCAGGTAATACTATTGCTAAAATAGTGTTTAATCATGCCGAAAGTACCGAAGACGAGTTAAAGAAAAGCATCATCAACACGAAGAAAGAGGGAATCAGGTTTACAGTGACGCTAGATGAATGGAGAGAATTCCAGAGAATTTGGTGGCTTTCAATTTCAAAACCTCGGGCTGGTGAGAATAACTGGTTCCATAACCAGTTATTCTCACCAGCCCGAGGTTTTGAAATTGAATGCCACCAAATTCCATGGCATGGCTGGCATGGGCCACCTCATGTTGCATTAGAAATACTGGGGAACCACTTATTATTAAAGAGGTCAATCCGACTCGGCTGGGCAGCGTTCGAGAAGCTCCAGCACATCTTTTCGTTCAATATTCCTCAGTGTCTCAAGACGAGAGTCTTCGACCAGTGTGTTTTGCCAGTGATGATATATGGCACTGAAACTTGGTCGCTTACTATGGTTACTTATAAGAAGGCTCAAAGTCACCCAAAGGGCAATGGAGAGGGCTATGTTAGTAGTTTCTCTGCGTGATCGCATCAGAAATGAGGCTATCCGCAGCAGAACCAAGGTAACCGATATAGCCCTCCGAATTGCTAAACTTATACACATTGCACGTAGAACCGATAGCCATTGGGGCGGAAAGGTTCTCGAGTGGCGACCACGTACCGGAAGGCGCGGCGTGGGTAGGCCCCCCACAAGGTGAACTGATGACCTTATAAAGATCGCGGGAGTCCGCTGGGCGCAGGACCGGTCAATTTGGCATTCTTTAGGGGAGGCCTATGTCCAGCAGTGGACGTCTTTCGGCTGATATGTTGATGATGATGATGAAGTAACTTCGTATTGTGTAGTATTCTTACTTTTGTAGTTTTTTATATTTATAACAATGATTACCTCTGTAGTGAGATAACATTCGTGTGTTCTTTAAAAAAAAGGCCACTGAATAATTATTTACATTTGTTGATTACTAAGCAATAAATATTGATTACTATTTCAGTTTTATTTTGCTCAAAATCCAATCACAACAACATAAACGAATAAAATCCTTAATTCCGGAACCAGTTCCGGAATTCCGGAATTGAAGGCCAATCTCGAAAATCAGTTCCGGAATTGAAAACCGTCCGATATTGCATCCCCTACTGTTGAACGTATCCCCAAAATATTCATTACACGCTCGTTAAACCAGAAATAAACATTTTACAGCCCAGATGATGTAACACACATTAATCAAGCTTAGTAACAGTTTGGGTTCGGCTAACATGACAAACATAGTCAAATGTGACAGTTTTATGACTTAAGCCTGCATCACACTGGCGCGGCCTGCGGTGGCGGTCCATAGTAAACTTGACAGCTAATGCCAAGTTTACTATGACCGCCGCGGCCAGACCGCGCCAGTCTGTGAGAGGCATAAGGCCAGGCCCCGTAGCATGGTTGGCCTTGTCACGCGATAGGTGATAGGATAGAGCGTGCGTCACTGGCTGACACCGTTCGATAGAACGAGACGACGCTCTTATTTTGTCACTTGTCGCGTGATAAGGCCAACCATGCTACGGCTCCTGAATCACACTGACGCAGGCCGCGCGTGGTGGTCCATAGTAAACTTGACATAGTTTGCCAAATTCACTATTGACCGCCACCGCAGGCCGCGCCAGTGTACCTTAAGGTAAATATTTCTTATCTTTGTGTTTTCCCAGTGGATCGCGACTGGGGACACAAGAGTTTCATGGCATTCCGAGAATGATTATGATTATGATTATGATATTTATGATTATGAATTGACGTTGGGCGTGGACTAGTTTTTGTGATGAGGTACTATCTCTCATTCAAACTCAATTCTCTTGGCAATTAACTACCTCGGTTCAACAAATGCTGCCATAGACAAAAACCAGGATCTACTGTTTCGGTTTCGTTATTCATGTCATTCTAACACTTAACTTTATCATGATCAAACATGATTACCTATTTTTATGATGATTGATTGATGATACATGATTATCATATCATCAATTAGCCTGAAATGTATGTTCCCTAAAAAAACAAAAAAAAAAATGTAATAAATTGGCAACCCTAATCAATGTAAATACTGCTAGTGAATTTAGGAGCATGCGTTTGTCTTCGGTTTTGTCTTCATAAATTTCGTAGGTAAACAAACATGCTCCGTATTTATATTTAGCCAAGTTCATAGCGAAAATATACAAGTAAGATTTTACTTAACCTCATTCTACACTTGGATAGTTGCGTCAATTAAGTACGACCATTTCAGACCCTCATCAAGCCAAATCATCAACTTTTTAACCGTCAAAAACCGTTGTTATTAGGTATGAATTTTGTAAAACAACGCCACGATTTTCTATGGTGTTTCTTGTCCACATATAGTATATGTACAAACACTCGAAAAACATAAACAGAAGAAGATTGACGGAACTAAGTTAAGTAGCAATAAATGAGATATACAAACCTATGTCATACCACCAAAAATATAACATAAACCAAAAATAAATCTAATTTGCTTCCAAAAGTAATAGTATTGGGCAAAATGTGCGTGAAAAGGAGCTAATAATTTTACTAGTTTCTACCAAAAAGGTGCTCCACGAAAAAAACAATACCTAAATGTTAAATTTCAATTAAGTGTGCTGACGTGTGACTCTTGTCATAAAATAGAAACGACACTTTTTACCCGCGCAAAGACACGCAAAGGTTGGTTCAAAAATAAACTAATGTAGTTTTCTATTTTCACTGTGACTTCAGTCCGAACTGTAATCATAAAAGCAAAGCTTTGATCATTATCATGTCATGGCGACCTTCTCTTAATAGCTAGTGGGAAATACAATATTCATGTTGACAGATTTACGGATGTGATTCAAACCCTTTTAATAGCTTTTATTATATTTATTTATTTATTTAAACTTTATTGCACAAAATACAAAAAAATATGTACAAATGGCGAGCTTAATGCCAGATGGCATTCTCTACCAGCTAACCATTGGGCTAAACAGAGACTTATAACAGGTACCCTGGAGGTACAGGTAGGATTATACCCTGACAAAAACATTTTTTTTTCACTTAACATGTTTCTGGCAAAAATTGCATTTTTGGTACAAGCTTTTATTGCCGACTGTACTTTTCTGTATACCGTCATCAACTACTCATTGAGACGATTCTAACGAGCCCAAACTCAACGGGGTTGTACGTCGGTGAATTCCCATGGCACCTTCTGTCTCCATCATCAGATAAGCTCTATGGCACTATAATATTGAATTGTCATCCAAACTATACCTTTACCCAAAATTTTAGCTGACAACTTACAATATACTTGCATACGAACAGGTCAAGTTAATTTAAAGCTTGTAAAAAGTGCCACTTTCGTTCTGAGCACTCACAGCCGCTCTGAGGTGTTGCTTCATTGTCGCACTGTGCGTGCGACTGTTTTGTGGGGCCCACTTAGCGGGCTAGCGAGTCACCGCCTGCCTTTATACGATTCTGAGACTAATTGTCACGGCAGGTGTCCGCTAGTCTCCTCCTATAACCCATTATCCAGTCCATCCAACATTCAACTCAATAGCCCATGACCTTAATTTCGATCGCAGTCACAGTGCTGCACTGCAATAGTCTTTGCACCTGGCGGGACCATCACCGGTTGTATCATGTTGTGCGCTCGGAGATGGTATCCAACTATGTGCATCCCTTGCTTTAGATTATTGTTGTCTTAAAGGGCCTCTGCGCTGTTGGCTTCGGCCCCACGTATGCCTTCCAAAGGTCCGGGATCCCATGGTCCCGAGATATGGCAAATAATAAGTTCTATAAATTGGGTAAAATGTGCGTGAAAAAACCGAATATCTAAGGTATTTGTAATATGTACGACACTGCCCCAATAGTTGGCATCTGAATATAATGCATTGTAATAAAGATGAGACATGGAATGTCAACTATTGGACTTAAGGTGTCGAGCATTGCGATGTTTACCTTACGTTTTTGTGTACCTACATTACATACATGTATATGAGGGTGAAGTAATGAATTGGAATACAGTCAGAGTCATAAACATGTATACATTCTATGACCTTATTACTAAGGTCTAAAGTGTATACATGTTTATGATGCTGACTGTACCATTGTCAGGTAGGTCTAAATGTCACTTTTTATAAGGAAAAATTACAGTTAAATTGTCCTAACGCATTGTACGCTCGTTAGACAGATCTAAATATCAATTTTCGTATAGGAAAATGACAGTTGGATTGTCTTAAGCTGCCCCCATAAGCCAAATAGCCATATTGCTTGACATAGAGTGCCCATGGCATATACTAGTACAGCGACAGCGTCGAGCACTCGGACGTTTACCTTATCTCAAAATTATTTGTCATTGTAAGTTATGTCATTTGACGTAGATTTTAAATTAAACATGTTCCAATGATTTTTCATTTTGAGATACCGCTATTTGATAAGGGCAGTAACGTTTCGAACGAGCATTAAGACAGTCTCAACTGTCATTTTTAGGGTTCCGTAGCCAAAATGGCAAAAACGGAACCTTTATAGTTTCGTCAAGTCCGTCTGTCCGTCTGTCCGTATGTCACAGTCACAGGCATTTTACTCGAAAACTATAAGGTGTATTTGAATAAAATTTTGAGGATAGGTGTATTTTGTTAACCACTACATAGTTTTGTAATTAAAATTATTTAAAAAAAAAATTTAGGGGTGCACTCCATACATAAAACTAAAAGTCAAAATATTTTTTTTCAATCTGAGCCCACGTGTGGCACATGAATCGATAGGCCTTTCAAAATAAATATAAGGTTACTCGGCAATTTTTTTGATTAAGTGAATACAGTCAGAGATAATCGCCCAGAAAGTCACTAAAATTCTGTCCCCCCCCCCCCCCCTCTAATTTTTGAACGGTGTATTTTAAAAATATGAAAAAATTAATGGACACAGGACTTATTAAGTTCATTCACCGAAAATTGTTTTGAACAAGATCGGGTGAAAGATTTCCGAGATATTGCTGAAAAACTGCCTTCCTCAAAGAAAAGGACGTAAGTGCCGTAAGATTTCTATGACGATACGACCTTTTTAATAGGCACGGAACCCTTCGTTTTGCGTGGTCTGAGACGCACTTGGCCGGTTTTCCATATAAAAATTGACATTGAGATCTACCTGACGCGCGTACAATGCGTTACGTGATTGACCTATTTACGCGCGTTATAGGTAAAAAGAGGGGGTGTTATAAGTTTAACGTGTGTCCCAAACGGATGGACCGATTTGAATTCTGTTTTTTTGTGTCATAGATAATTTTAATCCGAGTGTTTTTAGCCATGTTTCATCAACATCGGTTCAGCCGTTTTTGAGATATTGAACTTTGAAATGAAAAAATCGGGGGTTTTTCAACTTTTCGAAGTTGATCCATATAAAAAGAGATATTTAGATATACCTAACGCGCGTAGGTCCAGAACCGTTTGTGGGACTCTCACAGGGAACCATAATATCGGCCTTTAAAGCCTACGCCAAAACCAAACACCAGCATCAGTGGAGGAATGAGGCGGGTTTAAGGCACTCAAAGCTCTTCATAGAAGGAGTGGACCCGAGCTGGACCAAAAAACTCTGGAAATCCAGCAGGAAGCAACTCAGGATTATATCTGGGGTGTTCACAGGTCACTTCGGCGTCAAGGATCTCTTGGCCAAGATGGGACTATCAAACAGTACAGACTGTAGAATGTGTGGCGAGGAGGATGAGACTATGGAACACTTACTGTGTGAATGTCATGCCCTTGCCAGACAAAGAATGAATCTGTTTGGTAACGGCTACCCGCAACCAAAGGAATTCAGGGTGCTCCCACTGAGCTGCATCATCGGCTTTGTGGAAATGATGGAGCGAGTTTGGGAGTAGGTATAAAGGGGAGGGCAAATGCACAAAAGATCCCACAGGGTCGAAGTGTATCCGAAAGAGCCCTCAACTAGATAAGATAAGAAGATAAGATACCTAACGCGCGTACAATGATCGACCCGAAGGTCACAGTGAGTAGTTCGTTTGTAGGTGGGTATAGGTTAGCCAACTCTGTTCTGATTCTCCTCTCTGTAAACTATATCGGAAATACCTCGGTCACCAACAAAGGCGTTCCGAATCGGATTTTAACATTCATACGGCCGTCATTGTCAATGACATGTATTTTTGGAGCGATTCCAGCAATAGAGACTTTATTGTGCACTTAAATTGTAGTGATACATATATATTACTAACGAGACAGTTGGTGGACAGTTACACACAATCTGGTAGGTAGGGGGTCTAGTATGCTCTGTGAATTGAAGTTGAAAAAACCGGCCAAGTGCGAGTCGGACCACGCAAAACGAAGGGTTCCGTGCCTATTAAAAAGGTCGTATCGTCACAGAAATCTTACGGCACTTACGTCCTTTTCTTTAAGGAAGGCAGTTTTTCAGCAATATCTCGAAAACCTTTGAACCGATCTTGTTCAAAATAATTTTCGATGAATAAATTTAATAATTCTTATGTCCATGATTTTTTTCATACTTTTAAAACACACCGTTCAAAAATTAGAGGGGGGGACACAGTTTTAGTGACTTTCGGGGCGATTATCTCCACCTCTATTCACTTAATCAAAAAAATGCTGAGAAACCTTATATTTATTTTGAAAGGCCTATCGATTGTTGTGCCACACGTGGACTTACAACGAAAAATTTTTTTTGGTCATGTCATTACAGAGCTATGTAGCGGCTAACAAAACACACCTATCCTCAAAATTTTACTCAAATACACCTTATAGTTTTTCAGTAAAATGTCTGTGATATACGGACAGACGGACAGACGGACATGAAAAAACTATAAGGGTTCCGTTTTTGCCACTTTGGCTACGGAAGCCTAAAAATTAATCGTCAAAAATGTCTGTATAATTTATTGAACGTTTCTTTCGCCCGTTCGTTCAATAATGGTTAGGATGATTAATAACATGTATTTTACGATGTACTTGCTCTGAAGGTTATTGTGTTGCGTCTTTGTATGGTTCAACATAAACACGGGAACTCCTCTATGCCCGAACGGCGGAGAGGGGCGGGGCGGGGCCGTGCGGGAATGAATTTCGGACCAAATTCCCATACACGTGCAAGAATGAAATATTATGACAGTTAAAATTTCACCTTTTATGTATATTTTTTTATTTCCTTGCATGATGCATTAAAAAATGTTGTATGATACACGTGCAGTTAGGTAATTCCCAACTTGT
Source organism: Epinotia nisella (assembly GCA_932294315.1). Taxonomy (NCBI): domain Eukaryota; kingdom Metazoa; phylum Arthropoda; class Insecta; order Lepidoptera; family Tortricidae; genus Epinotia; species Epinotia nisella. The sequence goes on along the minus strand of OW028698.1, from coordinate 6,774,106 downwards.
GTCGATCAAAAACACTCCCTAACGGTCGTGTTTTTGGTCATCGTCACTCGCTGCGAAATACCTACTTTCCGCACTTGTATCATAATAGTACAATTCGATGCTAGTGCGGAAAGTATGTCATTACATCACGAGCACCGAGATATCGTAGGTAAGAAATTCGAAACTTTTATATTATTCATTCTGTAACGTCATTGTAATACTTACAGTTGGAAAAGACGAAGTTTAATATACAGTTTAATACAGTTCTATCTTATTTATTTTTATTGACATAATAATTAATGGTACAATCTGTATAAGGAAAAGGGAAAAGCACTAGTGCGCGAAAACCAACTTTCCGCACGCTAAACAGCTACGTAAAGTAGCACTTTTTGAGCAACTGTATTAAAAATAATTATTATTTAGAATTTTTTGATTGGTTAAATTCAGAGCATTAATCAATATCGGATATTTATTTCGACCTTTACTTGACATACCTACATACGCCTTATTATATACTAGCTGCCCACCCACGTATTGCAAAGGATACAGATGAACCCGCGGGATAAAATATAGCATATATAGTCCATCCAGAAAATCAATTCTTTACACATACAAACATGCAAAGCCACAATCTCACAGACTTTTCCACGTTTTGAACTAAACTGATCTCTTTGACACTTCAACCATAAAATACACGTCAAGAGTACGAGTAGGTAACTACGAATTTCCAAAAAGTTGGAAAAGTCCTTGGAAGTTTCTAGAAAGTTTAACAAGAAATAAAGGAAATTACTATTTTGGTAATGGAATGTTTCAGTTCCCATACAAAAATGAGAGTAATTTCCGAAATTTTCCTATGTTACATTGCAGAAAAATTTCGCAATCTAGGTAACTTTCCGTCGGCATATCTGTAGTCAAGAGTAGTACTTGAAATGAAGATTTACAAAGTGCAAATGTGTTCCCGATGCGATCCAGATGGTTCAGGTTAGATCACTTACCTAGTGCATTAACATTAAAATGCTTGAAATAATCTAAAGAAGTGACTGTTTTATGTTGTTTCAGACGGCATAAACAGTTTTATATGTATTTCATAGCTTTTTGCGTGTGATTTATTCATCCTGAACAAGTTTGTGATATTGTTACATCGTTGTCTGTTTGCATTTCTATAACTTACACAATGTATGATGGTTCGGGTGGGTTTGGAGAACTGCAATAGTTATTTATGTCTGAAGGGAGCAAAATGATGTATTTACGGCGAGGGCGGTACATTGAATCCAGAGTGAAGTCAAGGATTCTACGATAGAATCCTGAGCGTAGCGACGGATTCTACGTTAGAATCCTGAGCGTAACGAAATACAGCATGGCGGTTATCTGTGCTTTGGCTACACAGGAAAGACGCGACCCAGTCATTTGATCACGAGGTGACATGTCAAATACAAGCACCCTTCATATTATACCAACAGTATGTACACATTAACTCTTTTCCTGTTTACATTAATACTTTACATAAGTTCAGATAAGGATTTTCCTTCACAACAAATGCTTGTCCTAGGTCTCGACATTTTGCTATATATTTACCTGTAGTAGACCCGGGATAAAACTATATGCTATATTTTAACGCAGGCTATAAACCATCTTTGTGCAAAATTTCATCCAAATCGGTTGAGTCGTTTAAGCGTGATTCGCGGTGAAACATGTAAACATCCAAAGTTTCGCATTTATAATATTAGTAGGGCTCTTCTTAATACATATTATATTAATTGACTAAATAAAGGTAGCCTCGCCCACAATTGATGAGTTTTGCCTAAAGGTTGATAGTGAATGCTTTATGGCATTCTTCTTTTGTACAATAACGCTTCAAAAAGTTAATAAATATATTTTTGTGTAAACACTCCAACTGCAAGCGAACCGATGTAAAATACAAATCTGACCCCAAATCACATATAGACAGTTGTTACGACTTTTCGGGTCTAAATATACCTACCAGACAACTCGCACTTTGTGATAAAACCAATATGGCCGCCAGACAGCCGCCATGGTGACGTCATAGCAAAGGTTAACATGACCTTCCCATCCCTTATCGATCCCATAAAGTAATGGCCAAACGTCGACAACCTTTGGCTAATGGTGAATTATTAGCCGAGGCAAAATACGGTTTCGAAAAACATTAATTTATAATAGCGTTTTTAGGGTTTTTATTTCATTTTAAAACATTATTCTGAGATGCTTTATTCAAGAATCCACCAAACTTTCCACCCGGAAGTAATTATATAGATTTAAATTAAACATTCATTGTCTTTTTTATTTTATTTATATTGAATATTGTAAAGCAAATGTAAATGAACCTAAATAAAGATAAAAAAAAATATGAATATTTATCCGGACTTTTTAGGAGCTAATTAAATATTGATTTTTTTGATGTCTGATTTTTTGTTGGATTTTGCCTCTAGGTAACAATTTAATTGATAATATACCTATCCGTTACATTAAAAAAATTTGCTATTATAAATTATTTCCAAATATGTCATTTTTTCCATACAAGTTGTCAGTTCATTGCCTGGACTATATTACCGAATTCACGGACACAAAAGTAGATTGTGAGATATCGTATATTTAGCATATAAGAAGTATAACACAAAATAAATTACAGACAGGTAGGTACAGTGCTTGGTGCTTTGTTTGTGTGAGGTGTGCAATAAAGAGTATTTGTATTGTATTGTATTGTACAGTCAGCATCAAAAGTAGCTACGCAAACGAAGACGTCAAAAGTCTTTATTAAAAGGGAATAAGAGCTTTTGACGTCTTCGATTGCGTAGTTACTTTTGATGCTGACTGTACCTAATCAAAACATGCTAAAATGGTCGCCACGCCACTCAGCTTTGTGTCACGAAATAAGCCGTTAGCTTATTTTTCGCAGTGCTGATTTTCAGTGGTTTATGTTGATGTTATCTTACAAATAAGTGAATAAAGGAAATAATAATAAAATGTAAAGTAATCCAATGCAATGATCTTATTAATGTAAATTACCAATAAAATATGTCTATGTCTAGACGCGGCATGGCTGTGAATGTAGACAAAATATTACATCCATCCATTTGGATGCATCAATTTGTCACCAAAACAACAGGCACGGAGCGCCGCCTAGCTAGGTGAATGTCTTCAAACGAAACTTTGCATTAAGTTCTAAAACATATATCTTTTGTTACAGGACGCAAGACATAAGGCTATGGTGCACCCAGCATTCGCCAACGCCGGCAAGCAGGCTGGCTTGGAGGTGTGGAGGATCGAGGTAGGTACAACTATTTGCCATTATCATGGTTTAAAAAAAATGTTTTCTTAGTTCATTACCCATCTAAGTCTATCGTAGTGTGCCAACCTGCCCCGCCCCCTTTTTAGCCGAAGTGGGAAGCCACTTCGGCTAAACTTGGTACATCGTACACCGAGGTGTAAATCCACCCAAACGCGACTGACCCCGTTGGACAGTTGTTTTTCGAGCGTATGTATGTATGTGTGTATATCTTATTCTTTGGCACGCCCTGCAACCTAAACCGTTTGACGGATTTCGACATATGAGGGGTTGTTTTATTACTCTTAATCGTGGGAGTGACATAGGTTATATATAATATTTGCAGAAAAGCAGTCGGGTTTTTTGAAAAATCTTTTAATTCCTCGTGTTTTTTTCTGTAGTGCGAGGTTTCTCGCCTGCCGCTGTTATATACTGGTAGCGTTTAGGCCTCCCCCAAAAAACGTTGCCATAACTGATTCTGTAATATACCTACCCGTGTAAAGCCGCGTCTGCTGCGTCATGTTTTAGTGGTTTTTAAACGTCAAATATGTTTTGCCAACAATATTTATTTGCTGAAAGTCGAAAGTGACGGATAACCGTGTTTAATGCTTAATAAAAACATCGAAAGCATTGGCGCAGCGGTAGCGGCTTAATTCTCACATATCAGTCGTAGTTGGAGTCTTGGAGATCAAGATGCCGGTTAATTAAAGCTGCGGACGATATGAATGTCCAACATATCTGACCTCCATTTTTTTACATTTACTACTAGTCCTAGGGTCAGTGAATGCTAACTACTGAGTACCTATGCAAACATTTTTTTCAGGATTTCAACCCCGTTGCAGTACCTCAGAGGGATGTTGGAAAATTCTATAAAGGAGACTCCTACATTGTCCTTAAGGTAGGCAAAGTATTACCTATTTACTGTAAAAAGATTTGAATGAAAGTGCATTATATTAATTAAACGCCCGAGACTTACGTGGCTGTTTTTAAATGAATACACTCACAAAGCAACGAATAAATTAATCATGAAGTTAAGATACCAAACTGCTAATTGTAATAAATAAAATCATCAAATTAAACAGCTACAATCGTATTTCAAAAGTTTACGTCACACCTGGTAATTGCCACGCTACACTTCCTGACCAGGCGTTAAATATTGTACTCACCACAGGCGGCACTAAAAAAGCCTCAGATTGCATATTTATCGTGCTTTCGATTCGAGCGGCAAACACCTGACTGTTCACCGCCGTAGGTCACTTATACTAAACTTACCTTATCTTTAATCGATTTCAGACATCAGCCGACAAACGCAACAACCTCTCCTGGGACATCCACTACTGGATCGGCAGCGAATCCACCCAGGACGAGGCCGGAGCGGCGGCCATCTTGACGGTCGGACTCGACGACAAGTTCAACGGAGCCGCTATACAGCACAGGGAGACTTTGGGGCACGAGAGCGCCCAGTTCTTGCAGTACTTCCAGCCTGGTGAGTGATACATAAGAAATTGGGTTGTACGGCAGCGAGACGGGCACCCAGGTCGTACACTTAATCTAAGACAGCGACAGGTCGTATTGAATGACAACTTGATGGTAGAAGCACAGCTGCTAGTTGGGCTGTTGGGGCCTTAAACCCGTAGTTCTTTCAGTCTGTTTTGGTGAATTCTTAATGATGGGTTGGATAACAACTTGATGCTATCAAGCTCCGGGTAACGTTAAGCCTTACACCGCGTAGTTTTTGAGGTACAACCGGCCTGATGGATGAGGAATTGGATTGCACAAGCACCCGTAGACTTAGGCCACGCATGTGAATTAGCTCTTGAGACTAGACGAATGACTTACGTCGTGTTGGAGGACGGCTGGACAACTATCGAATTTAAAGTTTTGTGAGTACTTTACGTACTCTTCTTCGGGAGTTTTTTTTCAGGATGAGTGTTCCCGTAGTGATATTGAATACGTGAGTCAATCATGCTAGCTGGATTGTTAGTTTTGCTGACCAAACTATAGCCTCCTCCTCCTAGCGTTATTCCCGGTTAATCCCAAAATTTGGCATAGGCACTAGTTTTATAAAAGCGACTGCCATCTGCCCTTCCAACCCAGAGGGAAAACTAGACCTTACACCTGACCAAACAACAATGCAGGATAAAAACTACGATGTATGTACAGTTAACATCAAGGTGTTCGCAGCTATTTCCTTTGTAATAAGGGAAATGCATTTCATATGTATGACGTCAACACTAACCCAGTATTTCCATCTTTATGCCTATTCTGGCTCCGTTAACGCAAACATGCCTATTTTCGTCATCGCCGGTGATCGGCTCCATTATTCCATTACGATTACTCATCTATTAGTTCGTTTAACAACTGGCTGAATAGCGCTAATTGTGTTGTTTTGTTTACTGCTTCTATCAAAACAATGGATACAGTCCATGAAATGTTCAACTTCTGAATAAATTTTGTCATTTTCAAATACACGGAAAAAGTGATTGCTTAGTATCTAATTTTGCGGAAATACGTCTAAGACACAACAACAGCAACATTTGTATTCGTGCTCATCATCATAGGCCTTAATACATCTATGAAAAGATGATTTAAGCAGCGTCCATATTTGAGGTGCGGCACTTACGTAAGTGGCTTGTAAGGCCGATGCGGGAGCGAAAGCCACGACCGCATAATTGACAAGTAAATGCGCTGCCTACCCGTAGATGAAAGTGGATCATCAGCATGCTGGTGTCTTAATTCACCCCTGTAGGATAAAAGATCAAGTGCTCATCACACAAATATTTTCCCTTACCTGAATTTGAACCCAGGACCAGCTTCACAAGCAGAAACTTGATGCCACTAGTGGTCACAGTCACAATTTACCTATTCCTTTCTTCCAGCAATCCGTTACGTGGACGGTGGGCACGCCTCCGGCTTCAACCATGTCACCACCAACGCGGGCGCCGCCAAGCGCCTCTTCCAGATCAAGGGCAAACGCAACGTCCGCGTCAGACAGGTCTGTGTGACAAAATATTACAAAAAAAGGTCCTTTATGTATAAATCATCAATAAAACATTTAGTGTAGTATTATATTAATTTTTTATGGTATCTTTGGGGTGAATACCCTACCCACCACAGATATGCGTTGTTGCGAGGCGGTAAGAAAAAAATAACCTATAGGAAGCCATGCGTGTGCGCGGCCTGCAATGCTATTGGTGGATTTTCTCCTCGCTCACCACCTCGTAACACCGCACAGTTCTGACGATACTCACTCTTATGGTTTGAAAATCCCTTTAATTCAATTGGCATCTTGTTGAACAATCTCACAGCTCCAGTCCTTCCTCCTCGCTGTGTTGAGAGTAAGGAATCCCAAACTGTGAACAGAAGGAAAATACTGAAGTAAATAAAAGGCGTGCTTGTGACTAAGCTGGAGCTGCAAGCGTCCATATGCTACGGCGTCTGCTTACCATCTGGGTTGTATGCTAGTTTCCCACCATCGTGGTATAGCAACTCTGATCACCAGTCTCCTAGCCTTTTCCCGGTTTTACCTACCCTAAAGAAGCCCGGGGTCGGCTTGGAATCTAATTCTAGGATTTGAAGATTGGGCACAAGTATCTGATGGCGTTTCTTTCTTAATCTTCAGGTGGATCCTCTGATCTCCTCCATGAACAAGGGCGATTGCTTCATCCTGGATGTAGACCAGAACATCTACGTGTACGTCGGCGAGAAGGCGAAGAATGTGGAGAAGCTTAAGGCCATCTCCGTTGCGAACCAGATCAGGGACCAGGATCATAGCGGCAGGGGGCGTGTGGAGATCCTTGGTATGTACATGTACAGTGGGTAATTAATTGGAATATGGATATATAAGCTACTATTTTTATATATAAGGTGTAAACCTACTATATGAAACGCCATAAGATTAAATAAATTGGATTATAATGAAACGGGTCACTCACCTCATAAAGGTCGAATGCCAGTAGATTTTTTTGGAATCGATCCTGGTTCTTTATCATGAGCGTTTCACAGCGCCTGCACGTCAATAATTGTGGGCCCGTGATCGTTTCGCAGGGCCGCTTAGCACAGGCAGGAGCAGCGTCAGTCATTTGACTTATGTGCCGAGAACAATGGAAGAAAGGAACGTGACCGAGCCGTATATTTACCAACGCTATAGCGTAATAGTGTAAAGAGACAGCAATTCTCACAGGTGTTCCATCCATGTTTCAGACCAATACTCCACCGAGACTGACATTCAGAAGTTTTTCACGGCACTTGGATCAGGAACCAAGGACAGCGTACCTGAAGAGAGTGCTGGTGGAGACGACCAGGTAACTAAACAAGACAATGCACAACCCTAAATAAGTTTACTAGCTTTACACATTACTTGGAAAGTAGCAAAGAAAATAGTTACTTGAGATGAGAGGCATATGAGGAAAAGCAAAGATTGGTGATCGAGAGAAAGAAACCTGACACGCTGGACTGACCAAGTTCGTCGTTAAGTAATTCAGCAATGTGACTTAAAAAAAATCTACCCTCCTCTTTTTAACTTGCACAGTGTTTGGGAGTTATGTTAATTATGATGCTTACACACGAACACACAATGGGGATGTATTTAACTTAACACATCCCTCGTTTGCGTCAGGAGTAAAAAACCCTTATACTCGTATTGCTTGATGCTTAAAATAGTTAAAATGCCTAACTTGACAATTGTCTTGCTGGCGCAGAAATGTACAGCGAATTGTCCTGCCGTCAAGTCATTGAAATGACGCACTCGCAAAAATGCGTGCTTTCTTCCCGCACCCTAATATAATGTAGTGTACTGTTTGGCCACAGAATAATATAATTGGTTTGGCAGAAATACTCGTGTTTTTATATTGTTTTAATTACAGACGTTTGAGAAAAGTGAAGAGCAGACCGTTACCCTGTCGGAGATCTCAGACAGCACCGGGTCTCTGAAGATCACACCACTGCCAAAACCCTTCAGACAGGAGCAGCTCAAGCCAGCTGTAAGTTTCATTAAAATTCATGATCATTTTTGGAGAATTTGTATTCTAGCTCCTAATAAACATTTACGAAGCTTCAAGTTAAAATTTTACTCGTCTAGTATGGCAACACTGAGTTGCTTGACCAATAACGACTGGCCATTTCACCTGTGTTGAATTGTAAAATTATAACTTTTAGCTTTGAGAAACGGAAATTTACAAATGAACTCAAGCCAATTTGACACGAATTGTATACCACCGTGCACTTGATTTTTTTAACTCTTTTGTCCAGGAATGCTACATTTTGGACACCGTCAGTGGCAGCATCTACGTCTGGGTCGGCAAACAGTCTACTGATAAGGTGGGAAGATACAGTAATATTATATTTATCTAACTCAAACTTCCTGTTAAATAACCTCTCCGTAATTTAACCATCTTATTTTTTTAGGAAAAATCGGAAGCTATGAACAAAGCTCAACAGTATCTGAGTGCTAAGAATTATCCAAAATGGGTGAGTCATTATAAGTACATATTTATATTGATTTAAGTTTAAGTAGAAAATGGAAAATCTATGAGTTATAGTATATAACTGAAACTATTTAGCGTTGGCATTCATATTTCATTACTTCATTAGGCGATTGTTTAACGTTTGTCGTGATTGTGAAAAATACCCAGCATGTTCTATAATTATTTGAACCGCCATTTTACTGTCTAATATGCTGTCGACGAAGCAGTAATTATTATTACAATGTGAGGGTAAAACCGAAAAATTATGATGATGGGCTTTAATCGTCCTAAGCCTTAGCAATGCTTTGGGATCTATCAATAACCATCCTCAGACTGCTCTTTGGCCAGTAAAACTAAATATACTAATGTAATGTTGCCAGGTGCAAGTAAGCAGGATCCCTCAGGGCACGGAGCCAGCGGCTTTCAAGCAGTACTTTTCCACATGGAAGGACACCGGCATGTCTCACTCCCGTCTGGTCAGATCACTCAGTGGTGAGTGTTACAATTTGGTGCCTATGACCAGGATTTCTTGTCGAATGAACTCTTGATTCACCGAGTGAACCATTTAATCTGAACGGCATTTTACTCGTAGACATTTTTCCGGGTGGCTTGGTGTCTGATAATTTGTACAAAAAAGTAGATAAGTAGCTCCTTTTGTATAGAAGTTACGACGCAGGAGTGCGTATCACACATATGTATGCACGGAACCTGCAAGGACCTATGCAGGAACTTCCTAACCATCCACGTCTTCCGTCCACGGAGATCGAAATAGTTAGTTCTGTGGATTCGTTGACCATGGTTAGTCGTTATTGGTCAAGCGCCTTCGTAGCTTAAAGGTGCGACCAGACCGCAGCTTAAAAAACGGTCACGATACGGAATCGCAGTGACGCGTCGTATTCGTACCGTTTTTGACGCATGCTCCCCACACCGCTGCTTAAAATACGCTGACGCACCGTAAATTGATCTGCGTAAAAATCGCAAAAAATATTACACGGAGATCTTATGGCAGACACCACACCGGTGACGTAAAAGACGCAACTGTTTTGTAAATGCAGCGTTTTTTACGCAAAGATTTGCGAATCGGGGTTTCTCGGTTATTGTCGGTAACACTTCGTTTTTCACATAGAGATCATCAGATTCTAGACATACCTTTTAAAAAAGGAAAACATATGACGTACACATGTTGCTGTGATTGTTGCAGTTGATCATCTACTTATGTCATATAGGTATCTGAAGCATGATTTTGACGCAGTGTATTTTAAGCACCGGTTTGGAAGGTTTGCGTCAAAAAAGATTCACGTGAAGCACGTCACTGCGATTCCGTACCGTCACCGTTTTTTAAGCAGCGGTGTGGGAAGCATGCGTCAAAAACGGTACGCATACGACGCGTCACTACGATTCCGTATCGTGACCGTTTTTTAAGCTGCGGTCTGATCGCACCTTTAACTTGTAAAATTTTAACTTGTAGCTTCCTGACACGGGTTACTAGTTTCACAGCCACGTAATAAACTTTACAATGGTGGTGGTTGGTCAGCTAATGAGCTAAAGCCAAACGGCCGATGAGAACAGTTCATGAACTGTCACGTTTTCTACAGATGGTGAATACTTCGACGGCGATGAGGCGACGTCGGAAGCTCGTGCCAGGGTTGTGGCCAAGACTGGCTCTGCCCGTGGCTTCATGCCTGACCAGGGTGAAGGCGAATACGTCGTTTACAGGTTAGTGTACAAAATATAATTTAATTTTTAACAGTAGGTTTTAGGTGAAAGATAGCATCCTGAAAACCTGCCAACATCAAGGAGCCTAGGTTATGTTTTGGCACCTAGGTCAATCAACTATTTCTTGTTGCTATTCCGTCCCGTTAGTCGAGAGACAAGATGACAGTTTTTTTAGATTTTTTTTACAATTTGGACTTCAAACATGCTTAAAAGATGGGGCCATACAAAAAGAGGTGGAACGTGACAAGAAACCCCGCACAGATGAATTTAAACCCATAAAATCGCTGTTTTACATGACTCCTAGTGACAGAAAAAAAGTTGATTCACCCACCTAATCCCAAGATTTCGCGTAGGCACTAGTTTTGCGAAAGCGACTGCCATCTGATCTTCCGAACCAGAGGGAAAACTGGACTTGGCTGAGGACTTTCCTGTACTGGGATCTTTATTTGTCCAGGATCGAAGGCCTGGAACTCGCCAAGGCCTACGACTCGTCTTCGCACGGAACCGATGCTGGCAAGCGTTTCGGCGAACTGTACCAAGGGGACTCCTACGTCATCAAATACCAGTACCAGGGCGAGAACGGCCGAGGATACGTCGTGTATTACTGGCTGGTGAGTATCTCTTTTAAAAATAAAAATAATAACTCGCGTATCTTCAATACTTAGAAGGTGGTTCCTGCCTGTTTTATTTAACCAAACTTTTGTAACCAATAAATTATTTTTCATAAAAAAGAAACTGTAAAAAGAATGGCATAAGCTCTTGTTGCCAACTGTACTTTTTTGGGTGCCAGTGAGGCAAAATACGACGGGTTTATCTTGGGCACAATTTCAGCTCAATTGGTTGATGATAGCTGATTTAAAATTTAGTTGCAAGATTTGACCCGAAAGCTTTTAATAAAGGACAAATTTTGCCGAAAATATCTATGTAATAAAGGCTGTAAATATGACTTTGTAAATTATCGTGAATAATGAAATCAGAAAGTGGTATTTTGTTCCGGGGAAATAAATTTTTCACAGCGCCTATACTTTCCTGTAACATGCTAAGAGTGTTAATTTAGAATCTTAAGTACCTATGTCGGCAAATTGCTTACAGACGATTTGATTCCAGGGTAAGGACTCGACTTTGGATGAACAGGCTGCGGCGGCAATCCAGTCAGTCGTTCTCGACAATGCTGTAAGTCCTCTTTGTGAACACTAATTAAGTCATGTGTAGTAGATATCAAACTCATTGGCGGACGGTACGTGATGACCAAAAGTCCTTTCTGATATATTTTCCAGTTTAATCTTAATCCCAGCAGATTACGCTGCCAAATCTCATTGTCAATATTTTTTGCAGCTCTCAGGAAAAGCTACGTTGGTGAGAGTGCCACAGGGCGATGAACCCCAGCATTTCCTCAAGATATTCCAAGGTATATCCTAGTTTAAAGTGACGAAAATGCTAGCTTAAATTGATCTGCTCAACACACACGGTAATGCATCAGTCTGGAATAAAAGCGATTTCCTAAGGGACACCAAGTGCATAGACAAATGCCTTCCTTGTTGTAACGAACGGATCGATGTAAGCTTAGGTACTTGAAATTGGTCCTAAGTTTAAAAGACCTGATGGTGTGTCTCTGGTTCCGTGGAGGTTGGGACGGATGCTTGTGTGGGACGCTACATGTGTAGACACACTGGCACCGTCTCACCTCCAACGGACTACTTCTAAAGCGGGAGCAGCGGCGGAAAACGCCGAAAATCTGAAATGTAATAAATATAGAGGCCTCGGCAGAGAGTACGACTTTGTACCCTTTGGCGTCGAGACCCTCGGTCCGTGGGGTCCCAGTGCGCATAAGTTATTTGCAGAAATCGCGAAACGTCTGGTCGATGTAATTGGTGACGGAAGAGCTGGCGGCTTTCTCGCGCAACGCATCAGCATTGCAATTCAGCAAGGAAATGCCGCCAGCATCCTCGGTACAATGCCTCGAGAGCCTTTTTTACTATTTTTTAATTTAATTAAGTTAATGTTAATCATCATCTTGTATTTTACTTTAGAAAATAAATGATTTACCTCATAAGTTTAAGTAAATTCTCAACTAATTTTATCAGAGCACCTTAGTTTAAACTTGTGGTATTTTAGGTCGTCTGGTGACACTTCTGGGAGGTAAAGCCTCGGGCTTCAAGAACTCTAACCAGCAAGACAACTACGACACTGACGGCGTCAGGCTGTTTAGGGTAAGTTTGCCGTCTCATTCGTCTCTGCTGCTTCAATTACTTAATCTCCCTCTCTAATGTCGCGATGAACAACAAGTCTTTCATAAGTAAAGTTTGCATGAAAATTTAAAAACACGTAGCGAAAAAATATGATTGAATATTATTCGTAATATTTATAGTGTTAAAGATTACAGTATCAACCAGATATTTACCACATATATTCCTCTATCACAGATCCACGGAACCAAGGCAGCAGAAGACATGAGGGCGGAGCAGGTGCCAGAGGTCACCGCCAGCCTGCAGCCTGATGATGTGTTCCTGCTGGAGACTCCCTCGAAGGTCTACGTGTGGTACGGCCAGGTGAGACATTGCACCACTAAAATCTAATAAAAAATAAAAGAATTGATTTATAGGTTCATACAAGGGAAAAATAATCAAGTAATCTTCTTTTAAAATTTCTGCCATATCCGACATCGATTCAGTGTCATGACGAGTAATGGCCACCATTAAGTAATTTTATTTATATCAGCGCCTTATTGTAAGGTAAGTTCTCTAAAGTGAAATGTAAAATCTATTTGAGAAATAAAGTTTTTTAAACCTAAATAAGCAAATCTATGATTCCTATGAAGTCAGGCAGCAGTAGCACTGGTACTAACTAGAGAGCGAAGACAGAAATCTAGTAGTAATCAGTCAGCAGCAGAAGTAGCTAAGCGGGCCGGGTGTTCAAAATCACCTGCACACGATTTATTCTTAAGAACTTAAGAGCGTGTGTAGGTTATTTTGAACACCCCGCCCGCTTAGCTACTTCTGCTGCTTACTGTACGGCATTCTATCAACCCCCATTTAGTGAAATAAATAGTGTGATGGTTTTCACCTTGGCTACTACACCGCAGTTTACGAACCGAGTTTGTCTCGCTCCTTGATATCTTAAGAAGAGCCCTACTTGGAATCTTTTGCACCAAACCTTCTGTAATTGTACGTGGTGTTCGTTAAAATCTAAATGTATGGAAAGTTTGACAAGTTTCTGTAGATTGACTGCCGTTGCCATATTTAACGTTGTTCGGTCTATAACCATAAATTGGTGCAACCCGCCTTTACTATTGCCTGAAATTCTAACATCTTTCCAGGCGTCAAGCCAAGTTGAACAAGAGGAAGCCTCGCAATTCGTCCAGAGGATCCTGGGTGACCGCGAGTTCGAGGTCATCACGCAAGGAAACGAACCTGATGACTTCTGGTCCTACCTGAGTAAGTAGTCAGGACCTGGCCTTAAAGACGGCTGATATCATGAATGTCCTAAAGGAACGGTCGCCTTGTATTTTACTGGCTTCTAAGAACCAAGATCTCTTTCATGTCCATGCAAGCCTTGTAAAGCTGGGCATAGTTTGACTACATTCACAGGCGTGCCATCTAGTAGCGTGGCGGTGGCTGTGTGTGTTGTTTGGACATTCACTGGCGCGCCATATTTCTTTGCCACTAATGGATGGATGTAATATTGTTCCAACGTTGAATTTTGATACTCTGATATCATACGGGCTGCGCCAACAACGTCTACGTCAAACGTGATGAACGTGTCCACTCCTTGAATGACTACGGGCATCAGATTTTTTTATACCACTGCCTATCGTATTGCCCGCCTGATTTCCGCCGCGTCGCCCTTTAAAAACCTATACACTCCTTTCTTGAAGAACCCCCCGCTGTAGTCCCTCCAGAACCGGAGCGTTCGTCGGAGGACATTCCTCGGGATCCGAACCATGCGCAACCATTTACGTTTCCTGGTGTGTGGATGAACGTCCTGCCGTCGGCACGCGGTGCAGTCATAGAATGTGGCCGTGGGTGGTATCCTCTGTTCTATGATGATTCGAATAATAATCAAGATCTTCCCTTTTAGCCGGTGACGCATCGCAAGTATCCAGCACTGAAGCCTGGCGCGAGAGAGTGACGAAGCGAGTCGGCACCGAGCCACGACTTTTTGACGCCGATCTGTCGGGTAACAACGCTGTCAGCTTCGAGGAGATCGTCAACATTGAACAGGAGGTAAGATTCCTAAAGGGTTGGCACATATAGCTGTCTTTCTCGCAACGTTAGCACAAAATACTGCGTGGGATAGGCTTTCTTTTCTAAGAAAGAGAAGGATAGTCTGATGCGCGCGTGATACAGTTCGTGCTCGGTTTTGTGCTAGCTGTGCAAACACTAGTAAATTACAAGCTACGGTGGCCTAGTGGTTCAGGCATGTGGCTGTCAAACGGCAGTCGTGGGTTCGAATCCCAGCCCGCCGTACCAATGAGTTTTTCGGAACTTATGTACGGAATATCATTTGATATTTACCGTTAGCTTTTCGGTGAAGGAAAACACCGTAATCCTGCATACATCTGTGAAGATATTCAAAGAGGTATGTGAAGTCCCCAATCCGCACTGGGCCAGCGTGGGGTCTCCTGCCCGTTCCCTCTCATTCATGTGAGGAGGCCTGTGCCCAACGGTGAGACGTATATAGGCTGATGATGTTGATGAACTAGACTGCTGGAACTAGTTTCACTATAGATAGGTCTCTGTATTATTAATTTCGTATGAAGCTTAGAACTCTGCTTAACTTATTGGCGCCATAAGGAGCTTTTTCATTAAGTTCATAGATTTTTAATTTACTAAAATGTTGATCCCAGGCCCTCCACCAAGATGACGTGTATGTGCTGGACTCGGGCGACGAGTTATACGTCTGGATCGGCAAGGAGGCGAGTGCATCTATGAAGAAAGCTGGAAACCACATCGCTGAGGTATGATCAAACGTGTCCCTCTTGCTATTTCTACTAAAATTCTCACGCACCTCCGAGGTGTGAACTCACCCGGAAACGGCAGACACTGCCAGACAGTGACACTATCGTTCGTACTCTGAGGTTCAGACATAGTCGCGTGGCTGGCGTTGTTACTGTCAGTGTTACACAACCGGCGACCTATAAACACATCCAGTTTTGGTTGTTGGGCATCTACTAAGGAGCAAAAACAACGTGTGTCTGTTATCCATAAAAAATGTACCCGTTTCTTTGCTCTCCAATGTATAATGTGATTGTTATAGTTATCATATACTAGCTTCTGCCCGCGACTTCGTCCGCGTGGAACTCGTGTATATCGTAGCTAACTCCCAAGCACGCTCCATCGTTTCCACAAAACGGATGATGCAGCTCAAAGGGGGGAACTTGAATTCTTTTAGTTGCGGATAGCCGTTACCAAAGTGATTCACTCTTTGTCTGGCAAGGGCATGACATTCACACAGTAAGTGTTCCATAGTCTCATCCTCCTCGCCACACATTCTACAGTCTACACTGTCCGATAGTCCCATCTTGGCCAAGAGATCCTTGACCCCGAGATTAGAACATATCAGAGAGCATCACGATACATGTCGGATTGTGTCACTGAACAGTAGCCAAAACTGAAACCATTTTTATAACAGTATCCACAGGATGAACGTGTGTTAACATGCATTGTCTTTCCAGGCATACCTGCGGAGGGTCCGTCGCGAAGGCACGGCTGTGGTTGTCGTCATCAAACAGGACCACGAGCCCGAGCTGTTCAAGGGAGTCTTCGGGGAATGGGATCCTCAAATGTGGCTGGTAAGGACTAGTGATGTTACGGAGCTTCGCATCCCGCATCCGTTATTATTAAATTAAATTAAAAATTAAAAATTATTTATTTTCAGATACCTTTGATCCATATATTGTTAGTTACAAAACACTTATAAACTACGTTAGTAAACTAATATTACAAGGCAACATAAACATAAACTACTTATTTTTTGGACGTAAGACGTGAAGGACGGTGTAGCGGCGGAGAATATCCGAGTCCCACCTCTCTGCTATCATTTTCAGGATGCCACTTGAGCTCCCCCTCATCTGCATCACCACAGATGCCGTCTTCTTGCGTACTATGGCATAAAAATTATGTCGTATGGCTTTATTTTCATATTTACAATAAAATAAAATATCCAGTCTTAGGTACATTTACAGTAAAATATCCAAGTTAGATAGCCAATCCTGGCACTCCCTGTGAGTGCGTACAGATCGCTGAGTTCTCCTGCAAAGCGTCTCTTAGGGCACTCATCCACAATACGAGCGGTTGTTTGGTCTGGTGCTCCACAGTCGCAACTCGGTGAAGGTCGGGGGTGGTAATTGCTCAGAATCTACCTCCTCGCGGTCCACCCCGGGCAACGGCTTCTCCGAAGACGGCTAAAGATTCCGACTGTTCCTGGCAAGCTGAACTCGCTCCTTCCGAGCCTCCCAGCTATTATTATTTTCATCAATCACTTCCGTTTGGTTTTACACTTTCCGATCCACCTCCGCCTTCGCTATTTTTTATTTCACACCTTCACCTCCGTTAATTGGGTAGTTTCCACATGTTCAAATCGATAACGCAGTGTTGCTAAATTGCGAGTAAACCATTAAATAAATGTAATTAAGTATAAATTAAGAAATATAATTAAAATTATAAAAAGATATAGACCTTGAAAGTTTAGAATAAATATACATTTTTTTTTATTCTCCAAAAGTAAATGTAAAGCTACCGATAGAATCCTTATGCTTTTATAGAAACAAAATTGTATGACAACTATGGTCCTAAACGCAGTATTTCACGACTGAAACACCAATTTACTTGATTTTCAATACAACGATTAGTACAAATATCACCCTGTGACGTCACGATTTAATGTTGATCAGTATGATTCGGCTGCCGCCAGCGAGGTCCGTCTTTAACTCAATTTTTTGGGTATTTATGTTTTTTAATTGTAGTTGCTCCCATACAAACATTTGTTCCTCTCCAAAAACTGGTTCGAATGGCATCGTAAAAAAAATTTAGGACACAACCCAATTGTTTACCGAAGTTATTCCGGACCTGAAGGTATTGCATTTGCCGCGGCAGCGTGGCGCACGACTACAAAAGTTAAAGCAAGAAGTTTGATTGTATGTTGTTTAATTAAACATTCCCTTCAATATACGGCTCCAACTTCGCCTCCGGCTCCGGATGCGGGTCCGTTAAATAAAAAAAATTAAACACCGGATCTGGCTCCGGTAAAGCTAAAGGTTGTCTGGAAGAGATCGCTCTTCAGCGATAGGACCGCCTGTTGTCTACCTCTACTCTACCTACATGTTATTGTATTGTTTCTCTCTGTAACTGCTTTTTTTGTGTGAGGTGTGCAATAAAGAGTATTTGTATTGTATTGTATTGTAAAGCCGCCTCCGTAACATCCCTAGAAAGGACATTAGGAATCTGTCCCATTGGGCAAAATTCTCCCCCTGTGTTTCCCTCCCGATCCCAAGCAGCCTCGAGTAAATGCTTTAAAATGGAGGAGGATACATAAGACATAAGTACAATTCTGGATATATACATAGAAGTTTATGCACAAATTGACCCGAAAAGTTACTTTTAATATTATAAATGTGAACAATACAATGATTAAAGAAGAATAAACTTAAATAAACTAAATTAACCTAAAATGAAGATGATAAAAATTAAATCAAAAACCGGCCAAGTGCGTGTCGGACCACGCAAAACGAAGGGTTCCGTGCCTATTAAAAAGGTCGTATCGTCACAGAAATTTTACGGCACTTACGTCCTTTTCTTTGAGGAAGGCAGTTTTTCAGTAATATCTCGAAAACCTCTGAACCGATCTTGTCCAAAACAATTTTCGGTGAAAGAATTTAATAAGCCCTATGTCCATGAATTTTTTCATATTTTTAAAATACACCGTTCAAAAATTAGAGGGGGGGGGACAGAATTTTAGTGACTTTCGGGGCGATTATCTCCGACCCTATTCACTTAATCAAAAAAAATGCCAAGAAACCTTATATTTATTTTGAAAGGCCTATCGATTGATGTGCCACACGGGGGGTCACAATGAAAAAAAAAATTTTGACTTTTAGTTTTATGTATGGAGTGCACCCCTAAAAAAAATTGTTTTGTCATTTTAATTACAAAACTATGTAGCGGCTAACAAAATACACCTATCCTCAAAATTTTATTTAAATACACCTTATAGTTTTCGAGTAAAATGCCTGTGACATACGGACAGACGGATAGACGGACAGACGGACAGACGGACAGACGGACAGACGGACATGACGAAACTCCGTCCGGAAGGGTTCCGTTTTTGCCATTTTGGCTACGGAACCCTAAAAAGGTCCCCAAGGTCGGATCCCTGCGGAAGGGTTCCCATAAGACTGGCTGCGTTCCCCCTTTGGATAGCTATGCCGATCCGTTGGGCAAGGAACGAGCCAGCCCTGTGGTCTCCGGACACTTTGAACAATTTTCTTGACAATTGGCCAAATAATTGGTGAGCGCCTGGGCTCCACGGTCCGAGTGTTTCGACAGCACAAGTTGCACACATTGTATACAAATATACAATGTGTCTCTTAAACAGGAGGAGCCCACAATAGGGAGATTTCTCTTTGAGAGATAGGAAAGGAAATAATATCATAATACCATCTGTGTCTTCTGTGGAAGAGACTGGTGCCTAAACTAGGGGGCAGCATGTAATGTCAGATCACCAAGGAAATGTGGATATCTTAGGTAATGTAGGTATATGGCTGGGTGGAAATTCAAGTCGGTCTTTTTTTTAAACCGGACAAAGTCGGACTCGCCCACTGAGGGTTCCGTACAAAATTAGAAATGTATAGTTTCTGATTTTTCCCTGTACAGTCGAGTTCTCCAATATCTATGCAGACGACCTTACAAAAATATCTACACATGCTTCTTATGTCAGTAACAATAAAGACTGAGTATAGATATTTTTATACATATGGCACTGAAACTTGGTCGCTTACTATGGGCCTCATAAGAAGGCTCAAAGTCACCCAAAGGGCAATGGAGAGGGCTATGTTAGGAGTTTCTCTGCGTGATCGCTTCAGAAATGAGGCTATCCGCAGCAGAACCAAGATAACCGATATAGCCCTCCGAATTGATTAACTTAAATGGCAGTGGGCGGGGCACATTGTACGTAGAACCGATGGCCGTTGGGGCGGAAAGGTTCTCGAGTGGCGACCACGTACCGGAAGGCGCGGCGTGGGTAGGCTGGACAAGGTGGACTGATGACCTGGTAAAGGTCGCGGGAGTCCGCTGGATGCGGGTGGCGCAGGACCGGTCAATTTGGAACTCTCTGGGGGAGGCCTATGTCCACCAGTGGACGTCTTTCGGCTGATATGATGATGATGATGATAGATATTTCTGAAAGGTTGTCTGTATAGATATTGGAGAACTCGACTGTACGTGTAGTATAAGTACTTGCCAAATTTCATAGTTCTAGGTCAACGAAAAGTACCCCATAAATTTTGATTCCCTTGAGAGTCCAAGTATAGGTTTTTTGCGGCATAAACAGCAGTATCTTTGTTTTACGTTAACTTAGAAGTTTGATTTTTTTCATAGCTTCAAGGGACAGTCCCTGAGTATATGGTTTTAATTTCAACTCGATACCTTCCCGCAATAAAGGGTCTTGACGGACAACAAAGTGATCCTATAAGGGTTCCGATTTTTCCCAATCTAAAACGATCTTTGTGTAGTAGCATATCATTGTGAAGTTTCAGAATGGATAGCTGGTTAAGAAACTACCTACTTGAGAATGTTTGCTCTACGAACTATTAGGAGTATTGTAACAAGTACCCTACGAGAATTTTATTTTAAATACAAATACAAAATATTTTATTTGTTAAACATAGGTGTGTACATCGGTGTTTAAGTTTCTGGATCGTATCACTATGTCTTGCCTGTTAAGGCATACAAATAGCCACAAAATAGCATGCAGCATGCATACTTAAACACTAAATATAGGTAAAATTGTTAATTATGCTATCATTCGCTTATGTTATGTTAGGATCATTTAAATATTCTTGTATAGAATAGTTAAAGTAAAGCTAATTTCGTTTTTTTTTTACAGAAAAACAAGATATTGGAAGAGGAGATCAGGAATGACATCGATGTGGAATAATTACAAGAATTGTTTAATTAGAGCGCACAAATAATGTGATACATCTTTTAAGAAATCTAAACCCATTTTGTAACCTAGTGAATAAATGTTTTTTAATTGTGTATTGATTTTGATTTTGTCTTTATCTACCTACTTCGCCTGCAATCCCTATCTGCCGTAATGTACTATTATCTACACTCACATGATCGTAGAAATTGTAATTTCGCATAAGTAACCCTAAATTGCTTGCGGCAATAACTGCAGTTGCCAAACAAAGTATAGGCGGCTTTGAATAAAAATTAAAAGCAATTTGAAGTGTTTCAATAAATAAATTCACTCACATTATTGTTTTTTGAAGTCATCGAGTTATATACTAAATACTAACTGTTCTGTGGTGTGAGCAAGCATATGTTTAACCACCGACGCAAAAAGTCTCTGTATCTGTCTGTGGTATCGTAGCTCCCAAACGGATGGACCGATTTGAATGCGGTTCTTTTTGTGTCATAGATAATTTTAACCCCAGCTTAACTACGTTTCATCAAAATCGGTTCAACCGTTTTTGAGATATTGAACTTTGACATGAAAATGTCGGGGGTTTTTCAACTTTTCTAAGTTGTAGTTAGGTATATCGAATGCAGTAGGAAGTGAATCATATCTGAATATAACAAAATAGAACAATGTAAACAAAAATATAATTATAGTGATTTGAGTCCGTACCTGGTGACCAGGTCCTGGTCGGCTATAGTGACAATAGTGACCCATTTACGGGGCACGGACTTTTGGAGATAGTTCGTCGCGACCCATGTATGGGCTACTGGACTGTGAACGTGTTAAATAACCTCTACCATACATGAAGGAAGAAAAAAATATGTGATGTCAGTGTACCGGACTAAATATGTACAACAGACAAAAGTGACATAATTAGATGTTATACTTAAGCTATTGTATGGCATACGCTCTTAGCAATAAGATGCATAATGCAGTGTGAAACGCAATGGCTTTAGGTCGTCTTGATGCTAGGATACACAACATTGACATTTTAAACCTAAAATAACTTGATTTACCTCAATTCGCATTCGTGACTATGAAAGAACGTAAGTCAACAGACAATTCTCTTTTATTTTTAACTCTAAACTAGGGCAGCATGGTCCAAATTACAAAGACGTCGTTTTTCAAATACAGCTTTTTAAAATGTATAACGATTTGTTTGCGTTTTACAAAAGTGGACCTAGGTACTAACTTACTTACTACCCATGCAGTTGAGATTTTTACCTCAAATTGTAAGCATCTGAAATAAAATGCGAGCATTAATTTTGATTTCGTCGGTATTTTGTATAATTTTTAAAGTTGACAGTCGTGGTATGGATGTTGTGCTCTCTTGGAAACAGCTTAGTTACAATTTCAATGGAGTTTTATGTAAGTTATTATTAATTGTATGTCCTAAAATACCTGTGGTTTGAGACTATCTTCGTTTTACCGCTCCCGGGTAATGTACAATTTCATAACACTTACTAGTAGGTAAAGATCTTCACTACCGCGTTCATAACGCTCAGGCATAGCACAAAGAACTTTTTTATATACTGAAACCTTCTTAAAATTTATCATGGACATAGGAAAACATATATTATTATTATAAAAGAGAAATGGCAGCCTCGAGGACCTTTGCCAGAGTCAGTAAGCGTATAAATTAACTACGAAATAACGAATTAAAACATTTATGAAAACAAATAGACGTACTCTCGCCAAGATGGCGACCTTATCGGAAAACATTTCTTTGGTCATTGAAATGTATCCGTCACTCATGCTCATGCCTACAATCAGTCGTCAGTTAGGGACAGCAAGGCGGTTTCATTAAACTCAACTCAAATGTGATGTTTAAAAACCTATTTAATAAAAATACTACATATAGAGGAGATACCGAAAAAGACTCACTTTGTCTAAGGCTGGAAACAGTGCTCGACCGACGTCAGCGCGTATGGTCGGTCGCGCGTATGTCTTCTTTTCTTTTCTTTTTTTTTCTTTTTTACTATGGCCGCATACCCGCATACGCGCTGACGGTGAGCATCGGTCTGAACGCACAGTATGTTTTCTACAGCGTTGCTACGCCCGACCGAGCATACGCGCTGACCGTCGGTCGAGCACTGTTTCCAGCCTTAGTGTGTCCCTTTCTAGTATAGGTAAGTCTTTTTAATATGGCAATGAGTGGGAGACGGAACACGAAAGACAAATTGAGACTCTTTCGGTCTCGTTTTTGCCCGATTACAGCAAAACCGAAAGGAAAGGATATGTTTTTAGCAGTCTATGTTTGTATTTACGCGTGTTCCACCGTAGCGTTTAAGATACTGAATCGATTATGATAAAAGAGGTTTCAATCGAATCGAAATTATGCTCCGGGTGACATGCTTTTTGCTATCTTTTGTATGCAAAAAAAAAAAAAAAATATTTTTCCCCACGGAAAAATAACTTCACGACTACTCCTGTTACAGTTTTTTGAACTGTTTATTTCAGCTTATCTGTGGTAAATTTTAAAATACACTATTATTGTTTTACAACAATGAAAGTTCAATTTTATTTGTCAAGATTTATTAGTAGGTTCTCCGCTTAGCTCCATGGATGTTTCAGACACAAAGAGCTCCGACTTCGAATGCAACGGCGATTACGTCCACTTCGCAGACGAACTGGAAGACGCCGACAAGTTCTTCATTCAGTACAACAACGTGCCCATCGGGTTTGAGGTGTACGGTGACGTCGTGTTCGTAACTGTGCCGAGACGGCGACATGGTATCTATGCACCTTAGAGCATACATAACTGGAGTAGCCTTTCGGTAACTTACCCCTCTGTAGAAAACCTTGCACTATGTGCAAAAAATCATACTAAGACAATTTCACAATCGATTAATGGTCTTTCACAAAATCGCCTCGCAAGAGAACACTGATCATAAAAATGCCCGCATGTTGCTGTAAGCACTTGATATTATAAACGTTCAACCACTTCAAGCTTTCAATATACAATTGAGTTTCATTATCCTATTAATGAAACTCAATTATATGGAACCCTTACGAATTAACTTACGCCCTATTATTGGAAAAAGTTCAAAAAACATTCCTACGGTTTTTATATAGGAAAGTTTTTGGGTACTATCCATTCCTGTATCCCACCAAATACCTGTTAGGAACCTTAGGTTATAATTCGTTGGAGGTAAGGCGTAATCACAATTTGTTGGTGACTGCGTGTCGGATCATACGCGGTGAGTCAGATTGTCCTGAGCTAGTGAGTCGCCTTGTGCGACTGTATACTCCGGATATCCCCAAAATAACGCTCAGGGCACGCCGACGCGATCTATTGGCGGTGCCGGCAGCGCGCACTGTGTCACGCAGGAACTCGCCGCTGATGCGCGCTCTCTCACAACTCAACGCGCTCTTGGCATCAGCACCGGAGTGTGACTTACTTGCGTGGCGATGGATGTATGTGTGCAGTGAATGTCTGAGATTCTGTGAGGAGATGGATGACCGGCAATCAACTGTACCAATGTAATTATATATGTTTTGTCTTGTTTAGTTTCGTTCCATGACGCATTGGTTTTTTTTACTGTAATGTCGTGCTAACATGTTTTTAATAAATAAATAAATAAATTAAGATGTTCCACCCCGCCCCCGCAAAAATCGGCAGACATTTTTGTACGCAAATACGACATAAGGCTACTCCAGTTATGTATGCTGTAAGCTATGCACCTATACATAACTAGATTTAGCTTCCCAAGCTACCCATATGGTCTCAGGTTAGAATTGCACCACCACATGCTCTGCCTACCTTTTATGGAAACACAGGCGTGAATGTATGTTCAGTTGTAATAATCTAACATATGAGGGTTGAAGGCCTGTCCTCAGCAGCGGGACGTCTATAGTCTGATGATGATGATGAAACTAACTTTAGGTAAGGCTTATAAAACTTCAACTCACTTGGACTTCGGAAAGTTGTTCATTTCCTTTTCATAATTTCAGGAATCCCCTCAACCCTGAACTATGTGAAGCTCTCAGACCCAAGCCCGGTTTTGCGGCCATTCCCTGATGCAGCGGGCAGGAGTTTGGTGTCAGTCTACCGACCCAGGATCGACGAGTGCGGTCGTCTTTGGATGGTGGACACTGGTCTACTTGAGGTTCCTGGTACGCTGAAAACCTGGTACTTGCAGGCAGCAATCGAAAAAGACATGGGTTGGAATCCTAGCTCTCCTGACTTCAGTTTATTTTTGTAATTTCAGGAGAAAGGAAACAGATTCAACCACCAGCGATAGTGGTATACCAGCTCAGTACCAAAAAACAGATCTTGCGGTACGAGCTGAAAACTACAGACCTGATCGATGAGAGGACACCAGCAGGTGAATCATTTCAGACAGTATTAACTCCAGCTTCTAAACTCAATACTATGCAATTGCGTAACTTTTCTAACGAGTGTTAGGACAACTCAATTGCCATTTCCTCATACAGATAAGTGAGTCTTTCTTTTCAAGTCAAGGTTTTCGCCTCGTCTGTGGAAAGGTTTTACTAGGTACATCTGTAGCCTTTAACACTTACAATAGAACATTGACTGCCAACAAAATCCTTTAGCAAATTTTAAACACCTGGGCCCTATTTTATAAACATTACAATCCTACAATTTAGTAAAAAAGTGACATATTTGTTAAGTTTCACTAACTAAAACTTAACAAATTTGTCACTTTTATACAAAATTGTAGGATTGTAATGTTTATTAAATAGGGCCCAGGTCTAACCTCCATTACGGTGGACGTCGGAGCTTCATGCGAAGACACGCACGCGTACATCACGGACCTGGCCACCAACGGACTCGTCGTCTTCTCGCTCAAAGACAGAGACAGCTGGAGAGTAGAGGACGACAGCTTCAAACTAGATGAGGGGGCTATGAACTTCACAGTTGCTGGTAAGTGATATAATGGAAAACGGTGACGTAGATATCGTAGAGCTTACGGAAACCCACATTTCAACCATAAAAACAATCACCAACAATTTCATATCGATGTTGTGGTTATCCCGCTAAGTAGCGGAAAGTACTTAAGAACACAGTGCGGTTTCTTGCAGTGAAAGCGTCAACACTTTCGGGCTATACGAGCGTGGCGCTACGAAATCTTAGTCAATGAATGTGTTCTTAATCACTAGTTGTACAATTTCAGAAGAATGACCGGTAGTTCTTTGGGAAAACCTTAATAGAGTCCCATGACTGAAAAGCTTGTATACCAAATTATATTTTTCACAGAGACCAACTTACGGTAACCCCAAGATTACCTTTTCCAGAGAAACATCCTACGAAAGTGTATTGTATACATATGTATACATGCAGGCAAACCAGGGAGGCCGTCCCGACAATCAACCCCGGATTGTCGAAGCAGCTAAAGAAGCTACAGAGGCCGGCACTCCGTCTTCTGACGGGAGCCATAACTGGTCACGCACTATTAAACAAACATCTGTTCACCCTAGGTGTTACAGACACTCCTCTCTGCATGCCTGCATGGAAGAGGAGGAGACAGCCGCCCACGTCATCCTGACATGCCCTGGGGTGGCAGAATACCGGGCTGAGCACTTTGGAACACCGGGGTCACTGCCGGAGGCCGTCGGCAACATAAAGGGTCTGCTAGGCTTCCTGGTGGAACTGGGTTGGCACGAATAATAGTAGTGCCAATAACCCATACGCAAAATAGGCGCATTTATGACGTTGAGTTGCGGAAACCCAGCCCGCGTATACCATAATAAGTGTATACATATTTCAGGACACGTGATCAGCTGGCGAGACGGCTTGTTCAGCCTGGCACTGTCTGCCCGGGACGCTGCAGGCTGCAGGACAGCCTTCTTCCATCCTCTCGTGTCCACTCAGGAGTTCGCCATTGACACTGCTGCCTTGAAAGCATCGAAGCACGAGGACATTAAAGGCCAAGTGAAGGTACATTTACAGTACTGCATTTCATAATTTTGTGAGTCATAAAGCAAATCAATGTATTTTTTGACTTATTTATTTATTTATACTCAGCCTAAAAATCTGAAAAACCAGGGATGATGACCACTTCTCTGTAGGTTAACTTTAAAACCGACGGATCAAAAAAATTTAATACATAGGGGGAATGCTTGATGACCTAGCTTCAACAGATTTTCTTAGGTATATCACCCTAATACCTCCCTGCTCTGACACAAGGAACAAGGTTTCTGATGACTGGTTTCACGTCACAGAACAGCCTGCGTGTCTCGATCTGAATTTTATGTTTGTCCAGCTCCTAGGCACAAGGGGTACGCTGACCCAAAGCGGCAGCCACGACCACCACAACGGCGTTCTCTTCTTCGGAAACGTGGCACAAGATGGAGTCCTCTGTTGGAACACTAAAAGACCGCTGACGCCGGAGAACGTTGTGCTGGTGGCGCAGGATCATGAGAAACTAGTCTATATTTCTGGTAAGTTATGTTAGGCAAGTTTGACAGATATATATGTCAGAGAATGTTAGTAAAATAGAATAGAATAGAATGGTTTAGCATCTCACATAGTATGGTAGGTATTCATTACCACCCTGTGCATAACAAACGATGCATTTTGTCTCACCAGTATGAAGATAATACAACCGAATTGATAACCTACCCCTTTTGTTTGAATCCGGTTAAGAATGAAACGTATGTATTGATGTCTCATTCCAACAGCAAGTTGTTGTGACAAATGTTTGCATGACCTTTACCAGTAACCCTTTTCACGACACCACACCCTTTTTACAAGTTTAAACAGGCAACACTGAGACGCTTAGCCACTGGCCTCTTGCCCAGTGTTTTAAATTTTAATTTGTTGCAGATTTGAAGGTGAAATCCGATGAAGTGTGGGTCTTGGTCAATCAGATTCCTCGTTTTGTCTATGACACTTTGGATCCCACGCAAAACAACTTCTATATACTGAAGTAAGTATTAATTTTAATTGTCTTCAAAAAAGGAGGTACAGGATAGAGAGAGCCGGTAGGGGGGAGTGGGTGACATTACTATTACTTAGTCTGTGGTGACATGCGCAAACTTAGGGCTTACACCAACTTACAATAGGCATGATGACTAAGATTTTATCACTATGCCATTCGAACCAGTTTTTGGAGAGGAACAAATGTTTGTATGGGAGCAACTACAATTAAAGAACATAAATACCCAAAAAATTGTGACAAAGATTGACCTCGCTGGCGGCATCCCAAACGCTTCATACTTATTACCTAATTGATTGAAAATATGGCCTCACGCATGTCACAATGCTATGGGTAGGTACTAACCGTTGTACGGAAAATCAAGTAAATTGGTGTTTCAGTCGCGAAATACCGCGTTTAGGTCTATATTTGCCATCCAATTTTGTTTCTATAAAAGCGTAAGGATTATACTGCGTGTATTTTTAATATTACCTCAAATTGTAACCAGAGATAGGTGTTAGCGCTGTGAACCGATATTGCAAGAAAATTTAATTTAATCTTAACTACTGAAGCGTAATTAATTTTTGAAAATTTATCGAGCAGCAATGTATTGCGTACACTCATTTGACTCATGGAAGAAGCGGGTCACTTGTGACAGTTGTGACGTCGCGTCAGTAAGACAAAGTAGTGATCCATTGCGTGCTGAATTATTTTATATGGACAAAAAAAGTTGGTAGTTAAGAGAAATTTCTTGCAATATTAAGTTCATAGCTCTAACATCTACTTCTGGTTACAATTTGAGGTAATATTAAAAATACACGCTGTATGTAGCAATGTATTTGATTTTCCATACAACGATTATACAAATATTAAACTGTGACGTCATACTTCAATTAGTATGAAACATTTCGGCTGCCGCCAGCGAAGTCCGTCTCTAACTCATTTTTTTGGCTATTTTCGTTCTTTCATTGTAGTTTGGAGAGGAACAAATGTTTGTAGGGTCAATTTTCAAACGGGCTGTTTTTGCTGTCACACGGCTATAATTTCAAATCAGTTTAATATAGAGTATTGATACATATATATTTCCATTCTGTGTATTATAAAGTACTTAAAATATATATTACAATACCTTAAATATTAATTGATTTAGAAAAAAAAAATGTTTGAAATCATAAAACAGCGAAATTTACCGCTTTTTCGCGTGTCACACTTGCGGTTTTGCTCAAACAAAAATTCATAACTATGTACTACAGCATCGTACAAATGTATAACTTGTACTGTAATAAAGAACATTTATTAGCGTATTAATTAAAGTATTTTAAATAATTAATGCACGAGTAATTAACACTAGTGAAGCATTTTAGTAGTTGTCCCACGGCCGACCCATTTATTAGGACTCAAGCTTAAGACCCTTAAAATCTGTTTTTTTCTATTAGCCCACCGTTACATTTACTTAACTATACGATAACGAGTTAGTTGGGCTTCAATCGCCAATGGAATGGATGCAGTGCCGGTATTTCTTACAGAGGAAACAGGTCAATCTTTATAACGATGTAATTTGGTACGGCTATCACGACATTTGTATGGGCGTTTATTTATTCATATACGATTGAAATAAAAATGTGTCTTTCATAATAATAGTTAGCAATATGGGGTAAGAGTTTCGTGTTTGGCTAATTAATGAATTCAATTAATATTGTACGAAAGACCGGCAAAAAACGTTAATGTCGACATTTGTATGGCGACATTTGTACGGCTATTTTGTCCATACAAATGTCGAATGTGGCATACAAATGTCGATTCAAAACAAAATCAAAATAAAACACGAAATATCGTTTCCATGCCCATTCATATCAATTTTTTTGATTACTTTAATTATTGTACTTATTTTGGGAGATATTGTACGATATCTAGATTACTGCGTTTGATGCATGGGTTGATGCAATATTTTGTGGAAATGATTATGTACCAAAGGCCCTTAAAACCTTGCTGCTTTACCAAATTGAGTTTTAAAATTTGATGGGGCTACTGAAAACTTCTGTTGTTTTCAGTAGCTCAACAGGTCATGCCTATTTGGTGCAAAGTTGCAAACAGCTTAAGGTAATCCATATAGAGCAGATGAGAAATGACCTCACCCCCTCACCTCGGAGACAAAGCTGGCAACCAAGCCCTGAATCCTTCAGCAGGGTGCTGAGCGGATTCAGCGCTAGGCAGAACCACAGAGGACCAGGCTGTCACCCTGGATGGTCCCTTGCTCAATTCTGATAGAGTCCTGCGGGCCAGAAGGCCGTCTCCTCCTCACGGTTGACGAAGGACTGTGGTCCACTGTCCGATACAAGCGCCTAAGAATGATCTCAGAACTGCTACAATTTTATATATACAGCTTTAAGATCCTCCCCAGCCATGAATGAGGTACTCTTGGAGGCACTGAATCATAGGCCTTCTTGTAGTCAATCCAGGCGGCCGAGAAGGCCCCTTTGTTCCGCCGGACTCGTTGGCAAATGGTCATGTTTATGAGGAGGAGCTCTTGAGTACCACGAGACCCAACCCTACATCCATTTTGGGCAGAGGCCAACCGTAAACCGGAGATACTATATTATTCGCCGATAAACGTAATGTTTTGCGAAAATTAAACAAATGTAAATCGTACCATACTTTTTTCTGAATAAATAAATTAAAAAAATATATAATAAAGACGGGTCACTCACGTACTATATCTAAATAGTGAGTTTTTTTAGTATTTATACAAATCTTAATAAGCTTTTTCAATATTTATCTGGCAAAATCGACATTTTGATGGCAATTGCCGACATTTGTATGCCGCTATCGACATTTGTATGGCAGAACCGACATTTTTATGGCACTAAATCGACTTTTGTATGGCGCTGTCGACATTTGTATGGCGCTGACGACATTTGTATGGCACGGTTTTTTTAAAGCATCTATATCTAGCTAACCATTAGAAGCAGAGTGGTGCCTCATGCACCATATTTTTTCTTTTTAGAAAGCCTACCTGACGTTGTCGGTAAGAATCAAATATTCCAAAAAAAATAAAAAGCCATACAAATGTCGAAAAAACGTACTCTTCAAAAATTGACCCTGTATGGGAATAACTGGTTCGAATGGCGTCGTAAAAAAATTAAGATACAAGAGTGGATTGCAAAAAAATTGTACATAGTTAAGAGCTTTAATCTAATCTATATTTTATATGGGTAATTGCCGTCACGAAACTGTAAAAAATTAAAGCATAGATTAGATTAAAGCTCTTAACTATGTAAAATTTTTTTGCAATCCCCTCACAAGCCTAATCCGTTTACAGACGGTTTGGTGCTGCACCAAACCGTCTGTAACCCACCCACCCCTATGGTTGGTCATATTATCCTATTATCTGCTCCAAGTATGACACAAATACTCTATTGGTGCTATTGATATTCTTCTAATATTCCATTATATTTTTCAGAGCAAGAGTACAAGACCTGATTCAGAATACAAACTGCGCGTAGACTGAAAATACTAAGAGAGAAGAAGTAAAAAATTTTTTTTTTTCTTTATTAAAAAAACTTACTTACTATTGTTGTGATTTTATCTACAAACTAGCTGCCCGAGCGGCTTCGCTCGAGTAATGCATAGATCTAAATCCTACTACTATCCTAGTAATATTTATTATAAATGCGAAAGTTTGGATGTTTAGATGTTGGTTACCCAATCACGCTAAAACGGTTCAACCGATTTGGAATAAATTTTGCACGAAGATAGTTTATAGACTGGATTAAAATATAGGATAGTTTTTATCCCGATTCCACGCAGACGAAGTCGCGGGCGGTAGCTTAGTATAGCATATTTTTATAGATACAAATTCAAAATAAATTCTTAGAGAACACTTTTTGAAGGTCAGAGGTTAAACAATATTAATTTTATATTATCTTAGGTATAGCGATGGTCTTTGACCAATAGGTATGTCTTAGCAGATAATCTAATAATGATCGATTCCTATCCCTAAATTAAAAATTACTATTATATAATCGTTACACAATAAGGGCTCTTAAAGTCGAGTACCGTGTGTAGGCCACGAGGCTTGCCGAGTGGCCTAAATAAGGTACGAGAATTTAAGAGCTAATTGTGTAACTATTGTATACAATACTTTTTATACGAGTCAACAGAAATAATTAAACAGACTTGGTATCTAATGAAAAATATCTAAGCCCTGCTGAAACTAAGTGCGTCGTTGATGTCTTTTGTATTGGAATCAACGCGACGTCCTAATATTGGTCAAATTCATTATAGTTTAGTAAAGGCGCCACGTGATTGGTCGAATTAGTTTTAGTTGTCTAAAGCGTTGTCTTATAATTATTATATTATATAGTTGAGTTGGGAGCTCCATAGAAAAAAAGTATGTGGTTTTAGGTTAGTGTACGAAGTCCTAATTCAAACATTAAAATCGACGAGTATAAAAATAAAGATTAAAACCCCAAATATTGTTACAACGACCTGCGCTACCACAGCGGAACCAAGACCCTAATTATTTACATTAATTATTTTATCACATTTTAATATTTCTTTACGTAATTTTTAGCGTCATTACTCAGTCTTCATTTTAAAAGTAGCTAGTCTGATTTGTTATTTATTATTTTCCGGACTGGTTGTTTCGTGCAAGTCAAACAGGGTACTTATTTAGTTTCAAGTTAAGTTAAGAAGTGTCAATCTGTTAGCAATGATTATTGAATTTGTAAGAGCCGAGCAAGAACTGTAACTTTGATAAATGAAAGATGATAAACCAGACAACGGCGATTTTAATTTCTATAAGTATAGTCAGCATCATAAACATGTATACATTCTAGGACCTTATTGCTTGAAAATAAGGTCGAAAAGTGTATACATGTTTATGATGCTGACTGTACCTACTAAGGATCGCCGTAACATTATCGCGTTAGACCCGTGTAAAATAATAATTTTAAGTATGTGTACAAAGCGCGAGAGTTTAAACTGTTAATATATAAGTAAGTAAATATTATTATGTTGGTCATTAGATACAATTACCAAGAAGCCGTTATGTCATTTTTACTGTTTACCTTATGTGAGGGTCACTCCAATCAGTTCTCAGTGACCCCTTGAGGACACTGGTCGTGTGAAGCCGTTCAATTCAAATCACATGTTTGTGACTTTGATAATTTTTGGTTTCAACAATTTTTAGAAAAGCGTATTTACTTAACTATAAATAAATAAAAA
This sequence comes from Epinotia nisella, assembly GCA_932294315.1. Taxonomy (NCBI): domain Eukaryota; kingdom Metazoa; phylum Arthropoda; class Insecta; order Lepidoptera; family Tortricidae; genus Epinotia; species Epinotia nisella. The sequence continues at coordinate 6,741,377 of OW028698.1, read as the reverse complement.
GTGACATAAATTTGGTGTGAACTTTTACGTGAATATAATCGAAGAATGTAAGTATTATTTAATGCATGTTGTCACATATTCTGTTTTTCTTTATTCTTTGTTAGTTTTGTATGTTTTTTTTCTTACTTATTTTTTGTAAATGCTAAATACTACGGGACAATCTTACACAAATCGCTAAGAAAAGCTTGAAAAGGCTTGTATTATGGGTACTAGACGACGATATATTTAATGGATATAAATACTTAAAAAACATCCCAAACTCAGAAACACATTATCATGATCAACACACAAATATTTTCCCTTACCAGGATTCGAACCCAGGACCGTGAGCTTCGCAGGCAGCTTCACTACCCACTAGGCTAAACTAGTTGAAGTATTTATGCAGTATTTTCGCATTTTTCGTTTTAATTTTGCTAGTTTTAAGGCATGCGTGGGTAGACTGAATTTTCGATCCTTATCGATTCAAAAGATTAACGAATTACAATACAATATAATACAAATGCTCAGGTAAAGTAGGCACAAAAGCATTGACAGGAATACAGAGGTAATAAAAACAACAGGAGATTTCATCCAGACAACCTTTAACCAAATTAACCGATATTTTTTTTAAAAGATTTATATGTACCTACATATTTAGGTACACTGCATCTATACTTCTAAACTATAATCATCATCATATCAGCCAAAAGACGTCCACTGCTGGACATAGGCCTCCCCCGAAGAGTGCCAAAGTGACCGGTCCTGAGTCATCCCTAAACTATAATACCTATACAAATATCCTAAAGAGAAAAAGTCTGTGAGCTTGTATGTTTGTGTTTAGGGGGTATCTCCGAAACTACTCATCCGATTTCGAAAACTGACGTATGACGATTTTCTCATGAAGTTTTCTTAAAAATTGGTGATATAAAAGTTTAATTTAACTCATTCGCGGCCACAGAAAACATGTGAGGTGCACCCCAATACCGCGGAAGTTTTAAGTCTATGCTTTTTGGAGTCATATATGATGTCGGTGACAGGTATGTTGCAACATTGACGAACTTGAGCAATAGTTTTTTTTTCGTGCTGCTTAGGCATGAGTCCTAATTACCGTATTTACTAGCATGTAAGTAAACAAGAAATATATATATCATGTGTATTGTAGTTTAGGCCAAGATACTCACTTACAGACAGTCTCGATTTAATGTAATATTTGTTTTTGTGAAATAAACTATTTTGTATTTTTTTGTATGATATTATGAATGCGTATGTTAGGACGTTTAGATGTTTGTTACTCAATCACGCTTAAACGACTCAACACCGCATGTTGTATGTGTGTGTGTTTTCTTTTCTTTTATAAGTGCTCTAGCTGTGTGAGGTGTGCAATTAAAGAGTATTTGTGCATTTGACTGTAAGTCAAAAGGTTAGATACCTAACTTATCACCGGAGTTATACAAATATTATTCCTCTGACCCATTTGTTAACAATAACAAAACCATCTGAAACTTGTTATTATAACGGGCTATATATATATATATATAACCTGCGATAAGGAAACATACTACAGCTTATATTATACATATACAATACAATACAATACAAATACTCTTTATTGCACACCTCACACAAGTAAAGCAGTTACAGAAAGAAACAATACAATAACATGTAGGAAGAGGTAGACAACGGGCGGTCTTATCGCTGAAGAGCGATCTCTTCCAGACAACCTTTGGGTATCGGAGAAAGAGATAAAACTAGATTATGCAGTAGGTTGCATATAATTAACAGAATACCTATTAGTTACTTACTACCCTCTAACAACCGTGACTTTAAGTGTATGTATTAATTTATTTTAAGTGAAAACCCAAAACTTCACTCTTTATGCCTAGTCATGCTTTTTAACCAACTTCAAAAAAGGAGGAGGTTATATGTTCCACTGTATATATATATACATATTTTCTTATATGTATTTTCGCCGATTTCTCCGTCAATTGTGTTCCGATTTTAAAATTTATTTTTTTAATAAAAAAATTATAGTTACTCCTGTGAGATGGTCCCGTTGTCACCAAGTCAGGATCTGATGATGGGATCCCAGGGAAATCGAGGGCAACTCCTCAAATTCAGGCTCGTATTACGTGTTTCATGTATTTTTTTCTAAAGCTATTGAATAGCTTTAGAAATGATTTTCATCACTTCATGTATGATGATGGAAAAATAAAAAGCACTTAAGATTCTTGTTTTTTTACCTGGAGCCGTAGCATGGTTGGCCTTATCACGCGACAAGTGACAAGATAAGAGCATCGTCTTGTTCTATCGAACGGTGTCAGCCAGTGACGCACGCTCTATCCTATATCACCTATCGCGTGACAAGGCCAACCATGCTACGGGGCCTGACTGCCGAATGGTTTTCGAGCGTATGTATGTATGTATTTATATATGTCTTATTCTTTGGCACGCCCTGCAGCCTAAACCGTTTGACGGATTGCGACTTTAGAGGTGTCGTTGTTGGAGTGACATAGGCTATAATATTTGCAATAACCCTACTTTCCTTCGGCAGTCGGGTAAAACAAAGTTGGGTTTTTTGAAAGATCTTTTGATTCCACTTGTTATGTTTGTAGATCGTGAACCATGCGCATTATTCTGTGCATTTGCGCGCTGCTCGCGGTGCCGGCGGCGCACGCGCAGAGAGACCGGCGCCTGGGCAACTTCCGAGAAGTGTTCGCGTGGAAACAACTCACATTCAACATCAACGGACAGACCCGTGAGTTTCTACATACATATATAACGTGGAGGGTAATAGGGACTGATGATCAGCGGGGCTAGCACAACTGACGCTGCGACGCGACGCGAGACGAGAAAATATTGTTGTAGCAGGGGCGGTTCACTCTTTGATTTCGTCGCGCTGCACAAAAACACGCCGGCAGGCCGCCTTTAGGCGGTCTATCAGTGGTTGCCGCGCGCTGTTACGGGACGCATGCGTTCGCGCTTTGCATAGCATCGTCATTGGCCTCGTAAAATAAATATGCCGCGTCGTCTATACTGGTTGAAAAGATTTTTTTCTTTACATTATGTTTATGTATGTAGGTAACCCAGAGTTGTGTGTCTTCGTCTTACATTTTGCAGAAACATGCAGTTTTGATGTCTTGACCTAAATGCAAAATTAAGCTTTTGTGTAGTTGGGTGATCGTAAGTAAATAAAGAATAATCGTAATATCGTTAGTAAAATACACTATTATACTAACGTACCTATAATTTAATAGGTCGAGCTGGCGGTAACCCTAGCTCTAAGGCTCCGCCTCCGAAAGAGCGCGTTGCATGCGATAGAAAGAAATGGCCATATTTAGGCACGTTTGGCGTACCTAAACAGGGAATTTGTTAATTAGTACTATTACTTATTCTGTGGTTGTAGTAGAAAAAATAAGAAATTGTATATTCTTAAGAATACTTACATTTTATTTTAGGATTATCTACTGAACTTGGCACTCATTTAGATCTCAATTCTTTTATCGACGAAGTTGACAACCACGCACATTCTTAATATTGAACCGGGCTCCCATTTTCACATTTATGTTTTTGGTGGGATGTAAACTTGCACAAGAAACGGTAAAATTCATTTAACGGTACAACCGGACTGGATCTTTAGATGGTTAATCAGGTCCTTGAACTTCAACAAAACTTGACTTCCTATAAATATATATAGGTAGGGTAGATGTACGACAAGTTTCACAACGTTTATATATGTACCTAAGTATATCGTTTATTGCTATATAAACATTTATACGGTGTATATCCTACTTCCGATTAATATTATAAATTTTGAATGTTTAGATGTTTGGATATTTGTTACTCAATCACGCTTACACGGCTCAACCGATTTGGGCGAAATTTTGCACGAAGATATTTAATAGTCTGGATTAAAATATAGGATAGTTTTTATCCCGGGTTTACGCAGACGAAGTCGCGGGCGGAAGCTAGATATAATAAGTTTTCACAAATACTAGCTTCCGTCCGCGACTTCGTCTGCGTGGACTCGGGATAAAAACTATCCTATACTTTAATCCAGGCTATAAACTATCTTTGTACATTAACTGTATATATCATTTGGTAAAAAACTATTAAGTGTATATATAATTTGGTAAACTGCCGTCAAGGTCGCTTGGGTCTGTGAAGACGTGGGTAATATTGTCTGTGGTACAACCGTAAACCGCCTCAAGGCCAGTCACGAACGCATGCATCTAGGAATTAAATTGTTGTTTTTAAACGTTTTCCTTATTCTAAAGGTGCCATTAGACTTGAGAATTCACATGTAAATAATAGAACAAAAAGCATTCGCAGTTTTTAAATGTGTCGAACTGAACAACGAACAGAGCCAAGCTTCAAGCGAAAGCTCGTCAAAAATGTATTCTTCACGAAGATCTCAGACTTGACGGTCGCGTAAAAAAAAATTACTCGGCTCGGCGAAAAACTCGAGGCACTGTCGTTTCACCACGCTCGCTAGAGCGCTCGCTAGAATGCTCGCAAGAACGCTCGCTAGAATGCTCGCTAAAACGCTCCTGTTTATTTTGTGAGCTTTTACTTGTAATGTAACATTCGCTAGACTGCTCAATACAAGATAATGCTCGAGTCTATCAGCACCATAATGATTTGCAGAGTCTTTGTTTGAGCAATAAAACAACCTAGTTATATAAATTCTAAAAGTGAGATATTGAATATGGGTAAGGCCGGTAAAAACACTGGCGCGGCCTGCGCTGCCGTGCCGGTCATTAGTAAACATTAATTAAAATGGGCGTTTTTCCAAAAAAGTGTACATGAACTTTTTTTTTCACAACTCGAATTTTTTGGGTTTTCCTTACTCAGAATCGTTGATACTATCGATCCTTATACAAGAAAAAAAAATTCCCTAATTTTACTATGCAAGTTTTTTCTTCCAGTGCGTCACGAGTCACGACCATATAAATAATAAAATACCGCATACAAAAATGTGACGATCTGGAATGGAATATTCGGACACTTTTTTTCTTGTATGAGGATCGATAGTTAGAAAAACACAAAAAAAATCTGAAAAAAAAGTTTATGCACAATTTTTTGAAAAACGTTCAAATATATAAAGACCGTTTCTAAAAAAATACCACTATTATAAATTGTTTTTTTTTCAGGAGTTTTATGTTATTTCCACTCAGAATCAGGAGCTCTCTCGAGCCTGGTAGGACAAAAAAAAATCCCAAATATATTTTTCCTATTGTGTTACCATTTACCACAGTAAACATACTTTGTAATAGTGGCAAGTTGACGCGGCGATAGAGCGATAGTACTATACAGGGTGGAAAGTTAAAACGGGGCAGTAAGGGCAGCTACTAGATCCCTTGCCGCCAAGCAAAAATGGCATTAGAATTTCATTCCTAACTTTTTAAGTGATGGCAATCTACATTCACAGATTTTTGAAAAAAAGTACAGTCAGCGAGAAAATCATCAATTTTGACGATTTTTTTTTTAATGCCATTCGTTCCCATTTCTATTAAGGATCAAAATACTCTTTGGGACCGACTAAGGTTTGACTACTAGAACGCCCAGAAATCAAGGAAAACTTTTTCCATACAGTGAGTATGGGAATCGCAAAGCTAATTTTGCTCATGTAGTTTTTTATGCCAATTCTGGTTTTATTTAATGACGGCCAGCTTTATTCTGTAAAAAGTTTGTAAAAAGAATACTAACATCCGTATTCAGAAATTCTGTTCGAAACTTAAAATTTACTAAGGTAAGGGTTTTACAGCACCTGTCCGCTCGTGAGTACTGTACACATAGTAACGTTTATGAATACGGGAATGCGTTTGGTTTTTTTTTAACAATGGAATGAATTCTCTCATTTCTAATCTAAATGAAATTCTCCGTCTCCATACAATTTGATGATCGTCTAACTAAAGGACTACTTGCACTTTGGGATGAATGTAGATTGCCATCACTTAAAAAGTTAGGAATGAAATCCTAATGCCATTTTTGCGTGGCGGCAAGGGATCTAGTAGCTGCCCTTACTGCCCCGTTTTAACTTTCCACCCTGTATACAGTACGGAAATGTACGAGTATGAGGGAACGTTCGAGCGCAGCGTCAGCTGGTCGGAAGTCCACCTTTAAATATTAAGGATTTTCCCGTTACTTTGAACACTCAAACTTCTTATAGGTTTTCCTGTAATCTTTAGGCAAGGAACTATTTTCCATATTTTTTTCAGAATTATAAGCCTAGTAGTTTCGGAGATAAGGAGGGAATGGTCAATTTTCGTATTTTTTCCTAAATTACTTAAAATATTTTTGCTAAAATTATAAAAAAAAATCTGAGATGCTTACAACAACCCCTCTCATTTGATATGTCACACAATACAGTTGCGAAACTTTTTTTTAATTTTCCAGTTTACCGCCCAAAAGTGGCCCTCTTGTTCAGAATGCATTAATTTACTTTAGGCGTCCATCTTTGGGCCACCAATTTACATGTGTTCACCAAATTTCAACACAATAGGTTCAGTAGTTTCGGAGCAAAGCGGCTGTGAGAGACGGACAGACAGACGCACGAGTGATCCTATAAGGGTTCCGTTTTTTTTCCTTTTGAGGTACGGAACCATAAAAACATATAGGAGTCTGATAGAAGACGCCAAAAAAAATGTTCTACTATACAAGCCGATACCGACCGACATACCGGATGATGTCCCGTACCGGAAGGCGCGGCGTGGGTAGGCCCACAAGGTGGACTAATGACCTGGTAAAGATCTCTGGAGTCCGCTGGATGCGGGCGGCGCAGGACCGGTCATCGTGGCACTCTTTGGGGGAGGCCTTTGTCCAGCAGTGGACGTCTTTCGGCTGATATGATGATAATGATACAAGCCGATTCCCACCGGCTTACCTAAAATCTATTTGTTGTAATGCTCTAAATGTTCATAACTATTTTGTTCCGAGTATGTATATAACTCTGTCATGATGTGGCGCCACTGGCGTCATATAGATTGGACACCTTAATCGGTTAATGAACCAACACGATTATCACAAGATCCGCGAGCTCTCTCGATTTTTCATCGCACTGTCCGTCTCTCTCTTATTAGAAAACTTAGAAAGAGAGGTGTAGTGCGAGAAAAATCGAATCATAATCTTAGAGAAAGAAATAGAATGTTTAAATGATGTGCATTATGCCCATTTTGACAAAAGTTTAAATAATAGTGCCATTAGAGTGTACAATTTACTTCCTGACGACCTAAAAAATATTCAACAGTTAAGATTCTATGAAGAAAGAAAGAAAGAAAGATACATTTATTCACAAACACACAGGACACACATATTAAACAATAAAATAAACAAGAGAAACATATAAAACATGAAACAAAGTGTGTCTCTGCGGCAGTGAACCGGACACTGGCTCAGCATTATGCTGAGGTGTCAGACACTAAAGACACAAACACACTACACACACACACAGACACTATGACAAAAAAGTAAACGAATATTTTTTGACCCCATTCTATTCAATCAAAGAATATTATGTAAGAATTTTTGACAAATTTTCGTGACATTTATTTTCCATTTTTCTTTATTATAATTATTTTTTCACTATCCGTACTGACCTCTTAATTGCATTGTTATTATTATTGTTTAAATTATAAAATGATTATTCTAGTTTTGTGACATTTAATATAATTTGATATTTGTTTTAATTGAATGTTGTACTTACTTGTTAGTTTTATTTGTATGATTTTATGTTATAACTATATTTGCATGCATTTGGAAATGTGTTATATAGCAAATAAATGATTGATTATGATTATGATTATGAAAATAATGAAATCTTCTGTTGCAGTCCTCCGCGACCGTTTCGGCAGCGAGGACCTAGAAGACAGCAGAGACAAGAGACAGGCCGATGAGGTGATCTTCCAGAACCAGCAGGAACCTGACAAGAACTGGAACGAGAGTAAGCAACCTTTCTGAATGGTGATTGTGGAATAATACTGATGTACACACTAAATAAAATAACCAATAATGTTGTATTTTCTCGAAAAAGGATTAAAAATGTAGTCAAATGGAGAAAAAAGCGAAGCAACAGATTAAATAATCAAAAGTTATACGTGTTCAAAGTGGGTATGTTCTGTCCCTTTTCCGCAAAACGCACGTTCATATGAAACGAGTGTCATTTACTATGACGCTCGATGGTCGTGACGTCACAGTCTACGAGTGTTTTCTCCCTGACAAGCCATATTAAAACGGTTGTAGCTTCGTAAGTTTTTGAGATATTTGAATGGGATTTTCGTCATTAGTCATATTTTTTGCCTTCTTTCTTTTGAAGTTATAATAAATTTAGAGTCTAGAGTGTAGACTCTACACCCGTATTCGGTTTGGTTATTAGAACTGAATTGTTTTTATACCGCATGTTGACATACCCTCGTTGTTTTCGTTTTTCTTTTGCTTATTTCGCATTATATTTATGTAATAGTTTTAAATTGTCATACAAGTGAATAATAAAATTCTTTTTCACACCTTTCATTCTTGCTCCACGACGAAAGTGATCAAAATGCAACTTTTCTGTTCAAGCTACTTTTAAATTTATTCATTGGCATGTATATTTTACGCAATGTGCCAATGGAACACAGATCTTAATAAAATAATCGATTGTAATTTCATAGTAATCGATTAAAAACCAACATAATTCGAGTTATAACTTTAACAACGTTATATAAAAATGTATGAATTTTTCGTAATATATAAAAAATTGTCCCAATAAAAATCAAAACTATCGATGACTGTTATATGTTCCACAAAGTCGGTGTGAAAAATTCTATGTGTCACTCAGGAGCAAAATTATTTTCGTCATGGGCGTTAACGCTTGAATCCATCGCTTCACTCTAGATTCAATGTACCGCCCTCGCCGTAAATACATAATTTTGCTCCCTTGAGACACAAATAACTAAAAGAGAATAAAGAATCTGAAACCTCTTTTCATGAGCACACTTGAAGCGGAGTACTGAATTGACATTTTCTTGGTGTGGTGGTTTCCTTCTGTAACTAACTTCACCCATTCTCTTGCTTCGCTCACATCTCTTCTTCCTTCTTTAGATTCAGGGTCGTCTTGGAACCGGCCACGACCAACATCAAGTAAGTAAACCTTTTGGATTAATAATAAATAAATAAAAAATAAAATAAAATAAAAAGCCTTTTTATTTCTCACGTATTACAAAGAATTACGTTACTTTTTTTTTCTTATTCTATCTTATTATTTCTCTGTAATTATTTTACATGCATGCATTTTGGATTAATACCAGAGAATAATTAAGTGATGCCTAAATAATAACGTTAGCTGTATTTTTTTTTGTAATTGACAACCATAGAGTTGTATGTTCCTATGTTTGTTATAGAACCGATCATCCATTTTGGAAATAATAATTATGATGAGATAATCAAAAAAATTTAATTTTCAGTTATCCCCCAAAAGTGGCCCCCTTGTTCAGAATTCATTAATTTACTTTACGCGTCCATCTTTAGGTCACCAATTTACATATGTGTACAAAATTTTAACTCAATCGGTCCAGTAGTTTCGGAGCAAATCGGCTGTGACAGACGGACAGACAGACAACCGAGTGATCCTATAAGGGTTCCGTTTTTCCTTTTGAGGTATATCGGAACCCTAAAAATACTACTGAGTTTTATTAAAACAGTTCATGTTTTGCAAACGGGATTACTTTCTACGTAGAATATTGAAGATTGTTAGGGTTCCGTACCCAAAGGGTAAAAACGGGAGCCTATTACTACTAAGACTCCGATGTCCGTCCGTCAGTCTGTCCGTCTGTCACCAGGCTATAGTTAGACAGTTGAAATGTTCACAAACAACATCAACAACAAATACTAAAAAACAGAATAAAATAATTATTTAACAGAACTCGCATACAACAAACGTGATTTTTTTGCTCGTTTTTAGGGTTCCGTAGCCAAAATGGCAAAAACGGAACCCTTATAGTTTCGTCATGTCCGTCTGTCCGTCTGTCCGTATGTCACAGGCATTTTACTCGAAAACTATAAGGTTTATTTAAATAAAATTTTGAGGATAGGTGTATTTTGTTAGCCGCTACAGAGTTTTGTAATTAAAATTACTAAAAAAATTTTTTTAGGGGTGCACTCCATACATAAAACTAAAAGTCTTTTTTTTTTTCATCGTGAGCCCACGTGTGGCACATGAATCGATAGGCCTTTCAAAATAAATATAAGGTTTCTGGGCAATTTTTTTGATTAAGTGAATACAGTCAGAGATAATCGCTCCGAAAGTCACTAAAATTCTGTCCCCCCCTCTAATTTTTAAACGGTGTATTTTAAAAATACGAAAAAATTAATGGACACAGGACTTATTAAGTTCATTCACCGAAAATTGTTTTGAACAAGATCGGATGAAAGGTTTCCGAGATATTGCTGAAAAACTGCCTTCCTCAATGAAAAGGACGTAAGTGCCGTAAGATTTCTATGACGATACGACCTTTTTAATAGGCACGGAACCCTTCGTTTTGCGTGGTCCGACACGCACTTGGCCGGTTTTTGTACAATTAGTACGGAACCCTTCGTGCGCGAGTCCGATTCGCATTTGACCGGTTTTTTTACTAGGTAATAATAGTATGGTTGGTCTAAATCCGTTAGCCCTAACACACAAGCATAGCAAATACAATGCAAGAAAAATACTTCCGCCTTTTTTCAGTCAGTATCTTATTTGTTTCAGGACCATCGACCAACTCTAGACCTACTACGTCGACTACCACGGTCAGACCAAGTGGTACGTGAAATAATATTTAAGTAAATACCTAACAAGCATAAAAAGTTAAAAAAAACTTAATCAACCTACGGAAAACTAACTGAAAAAATAAGTTAAACTGAAACTTACCTATTTGGTGACCGAAGAGCTGGCGGCTTTCTCGCGCAACACATCAGCATTGCAACTCAGCGAGGAAATGCCGCCAGCATCCTCGGTACAATGCCTCGAGGGCCTTTTTTAGATTTAACTTAGTTTTAATTTAATTTTCACGCCACTGCTCGGAAATCTGGCAAACGATGGCCTGACCATCTTTTGCCACATTCAGGCTTCAAAGCTGGCTTTGGCTGCGTTCTTTGCAAATACGCGGGTGAACCCGCGCGGGCAGCTAGTATGATATAATAACCTCTTAAGGCCAAGCTATTTAGATAAGACAAATGGAAAACCGCGGTGACCTCACCTTATAGATAGCTGACGCTGCTGACGACGATATTATTATTTAACGATACTTTTTTTGATGTAATACATTTATTTTGTAAAGTATATACAAGATGATAATTAACATTAAACAATAGTACATTGTTGTAGAGGCTAGAAAGTAAGCAATAGATGGACGAGTTAGTTCGAGGGCCGACGCGTAGCGGAGGCCCTCGAAAGTACGAGTCCAGCTATTGCACTTTCGGCCGAGGCTTAACACAGTGCTTTTCACGCCTACTGCGAGAAAATGGCAAATAATTATAATTTTAAGTCAAAATTAAGTATCTAATTGAAGAGCATAATACTAAACAGGCTCGCTTGCCTCGCGCCCGGCGGCGCGGGGGAGGAGGAGCGGGCGCACGCCGGCGCGACCGCGCGCAGTGCCCTGTGATTAGTCGAATCGCTATTCAAACTGTCCAGCAATAACATTGTTGGACAGTTTGAAGTCATAGATGGCCTTTTCGTGCGACGTCCAACTAACCCCAGCTTTGAAGCTTGAATTCTGACCATCTTTTGCCACATTTCCGAGCAGTGGCGTGAAAATATTTGATCTCGAATTTGTGTTTCAGACGAAGCCGGGCGTTTCTTTATCCAGTACAACAATGTGCCGATGGGGATGGAGAAGGTCGGCAACAGGCTTTTCGTGTCTCTACCCAGACGGAGATATGGTAAACTCTTTCTTTTTCGTGGTGCAAATCTTTCAATTAGCTACTTCCTCCTCCTAGGGTTTCCCCAGTTGTACAGTCAACCAATTTGAATCCTAGGCCACTGTAGAACCTTTTCACAGTAAACGTCAAAGAGACTTCTATGGCTAATACATAATCGTAGCGGTACAATAAACTTCAATTATGACTTATGATGACATACTTACATTGTACTGGGATGACAGCTGTCAAATATTGGATGTAAGGGCAATAGTCAGACCAAACGCAATATTTAAATTGAAATTCTCCAGCCAGGCACATAAAATGCCGTTAGGTTCATAATCTCCGTAGTGATGTTTATTAAACACGTTTTGTAGAAACCCCGAGATAGCTTAAGTTGGTTTCCAAATATGTATGTATAGTGTTCAGGGCTTGAGGCCTATCCGAACTTTAAGTGCAGTGTGTTGTGTCGGTGAACATTGCGGTGAATAACGCGCAGGCGCATCTACTGTTACCATACAAAATGATTGTCATCTTTACTTGCCATACGACCTCTGTACAAACAACATTACTTTAGATTATAATTAATTTCTGCTGTTTTCGAGCAAAAAACAGTCGCTTCTTTTAAAATGTCCCTCCGAAAATTTTTGATTGATAAACAAAAAATGTAGTACCTAGGCAACCGTACATTCACATTATACACCCGCGCATTTTCATCTGCTCACTCACACACAGACACCGACTCACACACAGCCGTTTTATATATTTGTAAAAGTTCGATCAATATTAAAATATTTTATGTATACCTACGCATTAGAGCTTAAGCGTAAAGGAGTATTTTTTTTAAATTTACGTTGTGTTTTTATTGTCTTTTGGTTTTTATGTTCTGCTTTGGTTTGAAGATTTTGTATTTCTTTATTAGGTATTTAAAATTCTCTCAGTGCTATGCCATCTAGTCCAAATAATGGCTACACTGAAAATCAGCGTCACGGAATGTGTCCTCTGGCTCGCTTCGTGACATCAAGCTGAGTGCAAGCCTTTTAGTGCAAATCTCTTCAAAAATTATATGTATTCAGTTAAGTTTTGTTGCAATCTATGTATACTTTTTGCACTAATAAACTATTTTCTTCTTCTTCAAAGATATAACAATAGAATATATATTTTTGAGAACAGCGAATTTACGTCAGATGGCAAAACTATTAAGTAGTTAAGCAGCGTAGCAACAGTTTATGTCCTACAGTTTGTGTACTGGTACTTCTGCCCTCGACTCCGTCCGAGTGGACCTCGTTTATATCGTAACTCCATACAAACTTTCACCCCCATTTGACCCCTTAGACCAAACTCCATGAAGAGCTAACAGACAGACAAGACAGACGGGTCGTTCTTCTTTTCGACCGACAATAGCCTGTCCTTCGTCTTATTACGGCATCTCATTTGAGTAATGATGTTTACGGTTTTATAATGTTCGAATGAACGTTCATATTATTTTATTAATTAGTGATATTTAATATTTCACTTTCTCTAACTAGCATTTTTTTAAATGTTTTTTTTCCCGTAGAATGCCGTGACAGAGTGGTAAACCAAAATGTTGTCCCCACTGAAAGAGTCCACTTTGTCACATGTTTTTTTTTAGAAACCAACCGTAAATAAATATTTATATTGGCCAGAAAGGAAACTTTAATTAGTTCTAATGAAGAAACCTATGCATTTTTTTTTAAATCGCACTTCAAAACCACAATTTTCGATAGTTCAAAAACCAAAAAAACAGAAAAACCTCGGTTCATTGTCGGTAAAAAAGAAGAACGACCCAGACACACTTTCGGATTTATAATATTAGTATGGATTTTCAGGTATTCCCACAACATTGAACTACATAGACCTGAGCCGGGAATCGAACACGCGGTCGCCGCCGCTGACCCCGTACCCTAACTTGAGGCGCGGTCGGACTTTGACGTCGGTGTACCGGACCCGCGCCGACAGCTGCGGCCGGCTGTGGATGGTGGACACCGGACTAATGGAGATACCTAGTAAGTGTACTAGTACAGCGGGCGTAAGTTTTCCATTTTTCACCGACTTCAAAAAAGAAGGAGGTTATATGTTCCACTGTATTTTTAGGGTTCCGTAGCCAAAATGGCAAAAACGGAACCCTTATAGTTTCGTCATGTCCGTCTGTCCGTCTGTCCGTCTGTCCGTCTGTCCGTCTGTCCGTATGTCAGCTAGTATGTTAATAGGCACGGAACCCTTCGTTTTGCGTGGTCCGACACGCACTTGGCCGGTTTTTGTTTTTATGTATGTTCGCCGATTTCTCCGTCAATTGTGATCCGATTTTAACAATATTATATTCATTTTAAAATGTTTACTCCTGAGATGATCCCATTGTTACCAAGTCAGGATCTGATGATAGGATCTCAGGAATATCGAGGGCAACCCTCAAATTTTACAGGCGCGTATTACGTGTTTCATGTATTTTTAAAGCTATTCAGGTATTCGCGTCTGGTAGTCATCACTTCATGTTGGTGGGCTGATTATGGAAGGTACCTACAACTCCTCAACGGTTAGGAGTTGGAGGATATTTTTTGAAATTTTACGTTTAGACCTTTAATCGTATTCTTTCAAGTTGTTTAGATGAGCACAAACCAGGATTTGATGACGGGATCCCAGGAAAATTGAGGGCAACCCTCAAATTATATAGGCACGCGTGTAATGATTTCGGTATTTCTATTATAACTCTTGTATTTACCCTCGGAAATGGCAATTTTGGTGAAGTGGTACTGATGATGAAGTCCACAGATGACTTATGGAACTCCTCAAGAATGTAAAGTACGTCAAAGATTCTGACATGATTCCGTTGAAGTAGCAACTAATGAAATGTCAATTCTGAGATCCTTGAGGACTCGACGGAACTCCTCAAATATAGCCCACATATAGCGACTTGGATTTTTAACTGTAATAATCAACGCATATTGCTCTCGCAACTAGCCCGCCATCTTGGGTGTTCCGCCATGTTGGATTTTTTTGCTGACTGTACTTTTTTCTGCACACTCATCAACTGCTCATTGAGAGGATTGTAACGAGCCCAAACACGACGGGTTTATCCTGTGCAATTCAGGAGGTTCCTACGGCCACCTTCCGTCTCCATCATCAGACCAGGTTATGGTACCATAGTATTGCATTACATAATTGTACAAAATGTCAACTTGATTGGACTCCGGGAAGTTGGGAAAATTTAACCTGCATTCCACCCGAACAAATATAGTTACATACATACATAATAGTTACATACATTGCAAGTTAAATAAAAGCTTGTAAATAAACTGGCATCCATCTTAGGCCCGCCTGTCATTGAGCCAGACGACAGAGCGCACTAACACATGACTACAAACCAACACGATTGTGCCTATGCTAACGAACAAACAGCCAAACAGAACAAACAAACAACTCGATGACCCAAGCAGAAAAGATTCTAGCCTAAAATACTTAGTGAGGTTACGTGCCACACGACAGATAACAGGCGAAGCCGCGGATGATGAAATGTGACATCAGTCGACTCATGTAATCACAAATGACTGTAGGATCCATCCAATTACCTAGAGAACTAACCGACGGCCTAGTGAACAAAAAAACTAATCGTCAAACGAATTACTTGAGTGTACTGTTGATGTTGATGATGATGATGATGACCGAAAGTCAATTAAAATCAGACCGTACAGCCCCTTCAAATTGTATATAATAGAGTCCCTTTTGTTGTATTACAAACAGTATACTTGAGAATATTTGGGTCAATCAACTATTTCTTGTTTTATTTATTTTTTTCTTCAGAAAAAAGTATGTAATGGTACGATTTACATTTGTTTCATTTTCGCCAAACATTACGTTTATCGGCGAATAGTACACTCACTTCCATTTATGTACCAGCGGGTATTCTGTATTTCTGTCTGTGTTTCTGTCCGGTTAGCCAAGAGACAATATGACGGAGTTTCTTAGTTTCTTTTTTATAACGTGAACATCTAACAAGCTTAGAAGATGGCTCTTAAAAAAAGAGGTCGATAATGACAAGAAAACCCCACATTTGGTGGATTTTAACCCTCAAAATCGCAGTTTTAAAAAGTTGATTCCCCCATTTGCTTTTAATGAGGACAATGATAGCAGTTGTGATGTGTGGTTATCGTTGTATGAGGTGGTTGAACCGTTCTCTCATTTATTGTGAATCGTTATCACATTTAGTGCCGAAAACCCGACTATCGGGTATTTTAAGATTTCGTTCCCACGCCGGATGACTCGATAGTCGGGATCGCAGCACACTGTAGCCATAGATGACTAAAGGCCACGCCGGAAGACCCGATATCGAGCACTGTTTTTGACGAGCATGGTTGCCGCTAACAGAAATATGTTTAGCGGAGTATTTTAATTATTAGTCTCCATTATTAGGTTGTTAAAAGCGTTTTTCAAAAAAACTGTACATGAACTTTTTTTTTCAGATTTCGTTTTATTTGGGTTTTTCTTACTCAGAATCGTTGATACTATCGATCCTCATACAGGAAAAAAAGTGTCCCAGATTTTACTATGTAAGTTCTTTCTTCCAGTGCGTCACGACCATATAATTAAAAAAAGACTGCATACAAAAATGTGACGATCTGGAATGGAATATTTGGGACACTTTTTTTCTTGTATGAGGATCGATAGTATCAACGATTCTGAGTAAGAAAAACCCAAAAAAATCGAAATCTGAAAAAAAAGTTCATGTTCTTACAGTTTTTTTGAAAAACGCGCTGTTAACAGCCAGATAGGTTACGTTCTATTCAGAAACTTATTGAAATGTGATAAATCACGACAATCAGTGTTGATCAATGTTTTACTGCCTTATGGTTTTCAGCGCAACCTAATCGTGTGCCCGACTGTCAGGATCTTGGCGTGTAGCGTCGATTCGATTCGATAAGTGTGAAACTGTGCCCAAGTGTCGGGTCTTATACTTTTTCTGGCCTCGCGCGCATGGTCTGTATAATGGGCGGACCTGGCCCCTATTTCACCAACTTGGCAATTGTCACCCGACACCGACAATTCGGCATACATTGCGTGTTCCAGAATATAAGGTGGTCGCTAGGTTACTAGTGGAAACAGCAATGTACGGAGAATTGTCGTTGTCAGTGACAATTGTGAAGTTGGTGAAATAGGGGCCAGATTGTGTTAGACTTGCCAACGAGAAGCATACACCCTATTCTTCTTCATCATCATATCAGCTAAAAAACGTCCACTGCTGGACATAGGCCTCCCCCACAGAGTGCCAAAGTGATCGGTGATCTTGTTGCTTTCAGACAACCCTCAGCAGGTTCAGCCGCCAGCGATCGTTGTGTTCGATCTGAACACGGATACTCAGATCTTCAGGTACCCGTTCAAGACCGCGGACATACCAGCGGCTAACACTCCTACTGGTAAGGATGACCTATACCTAACAAGAGCAATGCTTTATCAACAAACCCAGAATTAATAAAATTCCTGGATATAGGAACACAAGAGTTCTTTGAGCATACCCAAGAAAATTAAATAAAATTAATTATAATAACAAAATTCCAATTATGTATGTAATTAAAAACATTTAATACAGTTTAACATTAGATATAAGAAATTGCTACAGGGTTCCCATATACTTAGCATTTAAGATTTCTACCATCTATAAATGAATTATTATTAATATTTACAAATCATTATTATGATATATTTTTTTTCTTTTTACACTTTATAATGTTGAGTTATTAATATAATGAATTATTAGGTATA
Organism: Epinotia nisella; assembly: GCA_932294315.1. NCBI lineage: Eukaryota > Metazoa > Arthropoda > Insecta > Lepidoptera > Tortricidae > Epinotia > Epinotia nisella. Next base: position 6,723,749 of record OW028698.1, on the reverse strand, counting down.
CTTTTCCCATTATTAGTATTATATTGCAATGCCCTCACAGGGTTGTGTTGAAACATGTTGCTATTTTAAGACCTTCATTTGTGCACACAAAGCAATGAATAAATGAGTATGAGTATGAGTAGGAAACCAAATTCAGTAATTAAATGATTGAGGTGCCATTTGTTCCATATTCGTAAGACCAAACACTAAACTCGCCTGGTGGCTAGTGAATTCCAAAGTCCACGGGCGCTTTGGCTTAGTTCCCTGTGCAAAATGACACAGGAACGTACCGTAGGTACATAGTTATTGTAGTTAAGTTCAAATATATACATTAAAAAATCTTTTTATTTGAGTAGTTCATACCTTTTTAGGATTCCGGTACCTCAAAAGGTAAAACGGAACCCTTATAGGATCACTCGGTTGTCTGTCTGTCCGTCTGTCACAGCCGATTTGCTCCGAAACTACTAGACCGATTGAGTTGAAATTTGGTACACATATGTAAATTGGTGACCCATAGATGGACGCGTAAAGTAAATTAATGAATTCTGAACAAGGGGGCCACTTTTGGGGGGTAAACTGGAAAATTAAAAAAAAAAGTTTTGCAAACTGTATTGTGTGACATATCAAATGAAAGGGGTTGTTGTAAGCATGTCAGATATATTTTTTTATAATTTTAGCAAAAACAGATTTGAAGTAATTTAGGAAAAATGACGAAAATTGACCATCCCCCCCCCCCCCCCCCTTATCTCCGAAACTACTAGGATAAAAATTCTGAAAAAAATATGGAAACAAAACAGGAAAACCTATAAGAAGATTGAGTATTCAAAAACACTTATGCAATTTAGATTATATATGGAACCCTCACCACGCGAGTTGAACTCGCACTTGCCCGGTTTTTTGTATTTAACTGTCTTTTTTTTATTTAACAGAACTTCAACGGAAAACATGTACCTATCTTTATAAAACTGAACACTAAAGGTCGCAGCCCCTGGCAAGGGTGGCCCCATTTCCTCTTTGGATTGCAATTCCAATCCGTTGTCCGAGGAAGTAGCCAGTCCTATAGTCAGCCGTACTTTCTGCTTATTTTGTGGCTTTATAAAGTGGTTCTAATACAGGTATTTGTTATTTAAAATGTTTCAGGACTAGCTTCGATCACAGTGGACGTGATAAACGGCGACTGTTCCAACACGTACGCGTATGTGCCAGATCTGACCACATTTGGTATCATCGTGTTCTCACTGCGAGAGCGAGACAGCTGGCGACTGTCGCACAACTACTTCAGCTTCAACCCCACCGCTGGAAATTTGGACATCGCTGGTAAATCCATACTAATATTACAAATGGGAAAGTGTATGTGTTTGTTTGTTTGTTTGTTTGTTTGTTTGTCCGTCTTTCACGGCAAAACGGGGCGTCGAATTGACGTGATTTTTTAAGTGGAGATAGTTGAAGGGATGGAGAGTGACATAGGCTACTTTTTGTCTCTTTCTAACCCCCACTTCCCCAAAATGGGGGGTGGAAGTTTGTATGGAGCATTCCGCAATTTTCAAGGTAGAAAGCTAAAAATTGGTATGCGGACTATTTGTGACTAACAAAACAATCGTGCATCATTTTTTTTGGAAATCTGCACCCAACCCCTTAAAAGAGGGGGTGAAATTCTACATGGGGGTCCAGATATGTAGAGCCGATATGTAGAGTCGATATGTAGAGTCGATATGTAGAGTCGATATGTAGAGTCGATATGTAGATTCGATATGTAGAGTCTATGTTCGATATGCAGAGTCTATGTAGAGTCGATCTAAATATATAAAAGACTGAAACTGAGATGCACCTTTTTTGTAGACGGTTAACATTACTCTTAGTACGCGGGCGAAGCCGCAGGCAAAAGCTAGTATATTATACGTCAGTCGGTTCTAGATCAGCACAGCGTGGGTAGACCGGTCACAAGATGGACTGATGACTTGGTAAAGTTCGCGAAGTCCGCTGGATGCGGGTGGCGCAGGACCGGTCATTGTGGCACTCTTTGGGGGAGGCCTATGTCCAGCAGTGAACCTTCGACTTCTACTTTCTACTGATATAACGATGATGATGATGAGTTCTAGATCCGAACATCTTCGATATCGTTGTGATCGCCCTGTGGAGCGACATAGCCGGCGGCTGTTATACTGTGGTTATACTACTTCGTCTTCAATCACACCGCTGGATATCTTAGCTTTATCAGTGGGATTGATTACTGGTAAACAGACATCAGTTAGTTCCAGATCTGACCACATTCGGAATCATTGTGTTTTCGAGAGAGTGTATGTCGCCAGTCAGTTCCAGATATGTCCATTATTGGAATTTTACTATTCTTGCTCAGCGACCGAGCAGCTGGCGAATGTCGTAAAACTACTTTAGCTTCAATCAAATCACAAGCATATTGCTTTTTCCATAAATATACCTACCGGTATCCGTAATTGTTCTGGGCTAATTAGAAAATTAAATGTTTTTTCTTTAAATACAGGACACCGTTTCCAATGGAGCGACGGAATCTTCAGCATTACGTTGAACGATCCTGATGCCAGCGGCTGCAGGACTGCATACTTCCACCCCCTCATCAGCACTGAGGTAAGGCCTAATTGGGAATCCTCACTCCTCACTTACGTTTTGGGTTTAGGACGGCGAATTAGACACTTTCCTTGATATGTCTCATATTACTAAACAATAACCTAAATATCCGTGGTAAACTGACACTGGCAATGATATTGTCTATAAAAATCTATAACAATATTCCACAATATATTCGAAATAAAGCAAAATATAATATCTTTGTAAATAAAATTAAGGCTTATCTTGTAACGGAATGCCCATATTCTTTACAAGAGTTCGTGGGTTATTAGTTATTAGTCATATTATGTGTCGATGGAAGTATTAAAATAGATATCTTTTTTATAAAAAATATGTTGTTAATGTGCAGAATTTATATATTTTATTTTATTTTTTATCCTTAGGTTTAGTTTAAACCTGTTGCTACACCCTAGTAGGGTCCATGTTTGTACTGGTTAGATTTTAAGAACACCTTTGTAAACACCATGGTTGCAACGAATAGGTAAATATGAATATGAATGTGAATATTCACAGCTGCAGCAGCTATATTTGTCATCGCCAGGGTCAGACATTTAAAATATTTTTTTGTAATATGAGACGGATCACGGAAAGTGTCTTATTCGCGGTTCTAAACCGAAAACGTAAGTAAGGAAACTCTTTATATAAAAAAAAAGACGCAGCTGAAAAGTCTGCAACTTTTTTCTGGTGCTAAAGAAAGTTATTCCTATCACCAAAAAGTTGTTATCGTAAGCATATCGGATGTGGTAACCATAAGGTAACCATAAGTTAACCCTAAACAAAACCCTATCTCAATAGGGTTGTCGATTAGCGGGATTGTCATTACGATACATTCTACAATATAGCGGCAATCCGCCGTATTACATTAAAGCTAGCTGTTTTGTAATACGGCGGGTTGACGATTACCGGTATTGACAAAGGCCTCCGTTAGGTACGACGACGAGCGAAGTGAGGGGGAGTGTTAGGCAGAACTGCGACGTCTGCGACCCTAAAACATGTTCGGTTCTGCGGTATTCAATCCGCCTGTTCGTCAACCCGCCGTGTTACAAAACAGCCCTGTTTTGTAAAACAGCTAGCTGTAATGTAAAACGGCCGATTATCTTATATGCCTGCGACATATACACCGTTAGTGTCTTGACAAGACGCGTCAAACACTACTCATAGCTTGGTGGTTTTGGTTTTGACCTGCTGGACGCTAACAGTATGGTACAAAAAGTAAACCACTCTTAGTTAACTTTGCTGTCCTATTTAGAAGAGCCAGTTGTTACGAGTCGCAATTTCAAGATGCTCAAAATGGTATATGATTTACAACCAACAATTTGTTTTACAGGAATTTTCAGTGGACACTTGTGTGTTGAGGAACAGAACGGCTAGCAGTGACAGCAACTATTTCCAGAGGTATTCGGTAAGTGCCACTTTTTCTTCAAATCATATATTATGATATAACTAGTTGCCCGCGCGGCTCCGCCTGCGTGTTACAGAAAGCCTATGTCCAATTGAGCATTCCAAAGGCCCCTTCTATATACTGAGTATATAATATTTTCCATGAACACCATCTAAGGGACGCGGATAACTTTGTTGGGTATTCTACATTTGACAATGACCCAAGATTTTTTCTCAATTCCACAGATTTTTGAGACTTGGGATTCTGTAGAATTGAGTATCTGTAGACATGAGGGTAAAGGTGAACCATCATTTTTAATAACTAAGATATTTCGTTCCCTACAAACAGGGAGCGGGTATCATGGATTAATATTAACAGTCTCTGTCTGAAAACCAGAGCAGAGGCTTTACATCATTATGCTGCGGCAAGCATCTATCTTTTTAACATCACTGTAAGATTAATTTAAAAATATGTTAATTCTAATCTTAAGTTTCACATGTAACTTTAATTAACAAGTCATGCGATGTGATGTTCTAACTATTCTAATCTATTTTTACCTGACTGCCTCAAAAGGAGGGTTATACTTTCGAGCTCACTAAAATTCTATTTCACGGGCTACAGTCCAAATGGCTTGATGGATTTTGACATATGAGGTGTCGTCGGATTCCTCGTAATCGTGGAAGTGACAAAGGCATATATTGAAAAAAAAAAGTATTTTGTAAAATCTTTTAAATTTACTTTTTAATTTCCAGTTGGTCGGCAACAGAGGCGAGAACTCCCAATGCACCATGCACGGCTATCACTCAGGCTCCAACGTCATCTTCTTCGGGGACATCGGCCGGAACGCTGTCTCCTGCTGGAAGACCTCCAGCTCCCTCAACTCTGCCAACGTCGCCGTGTTAGCTCAGGACAGCACCCGCATGAGCTATCCCTCTGGTAACCTTTATACATATAGTTTTTATTTCTACTAAGACGCTGGCAAACAAGCATACGGTTTGCCTTATGGTATGCAGGCACAGTTGCCTATTAACTTAGAGCATACATAACTGGAGTAGCCTTTCAGTAAATTACCCCTCTGTAGAAAAAACCTTGCACAATGTGCAAAAAATCATACAAAGACAATTTCACAATCGATTAATGATCATTCACAGAATCGCCTCGCAAGAGAACACTGATAATGAAAATGCCCGAATGTTGCTGTAAGCACTTGATATTATAAACGTTCAACCACTTCAAGCTCTCAACATACAATTGAGTTTCAATATGCTATAAGATGCTCTCCCCCCCCCCCCCCCCCCCCCCCCCGCCCCAGCAAAATTCGGCAGACATTTTTGTAAGCAAATACGACATAAGGCTTCTCCAGTCATGTATGCTCTGAGGATTGGTTGTCTTGATAGCTAGAGACGAACACACCCTCGGGAGTTCTGGCGATATCTACATTACATGCCTACAGACCAAGTAGTCTTCTGTAAGGTGGAGGTACTTCCCCAGTTAAGCTACTCCAAATATGAGCGATAGCTAACTGGTGAATTTAAATCCCACTGTTCCTGGGCTCCTTCAGGAGACTGTTCTGATCCATGAGAGGAGGCCTGTACCCAGGCGGTCATGATAATGATGATGATGACGATGATGATTATGATCAGGACTATGGATATGATGATGGAGATTACGCTACGACCCTATGATTACGAAGCTGAAGGTCCTGGGTTCGAATCCCGGTAAGGACAAATGTTTGTGTGATGAGCATGGACATTTTATTTCTGAATCTTGGATGTTTTCTATGTATTTAAGTATTTGTATCTATTAAATATATCGTCGTCTAGTACCCATAACACAAGCCTTTGAGCTTACTATGAGACTAGGTCGATTTGTGTAAGATTGTCCTCTAATATTTATTTTATTTATTGCGATTATAAAGGTGATGTGACGCTGATGACGTGTTTTCAGATCTCCACGTGACTGACGACGAAGTGTGGGTTATGGCCAACACGCTCCCTCGTTTCGGCTATTCACGTCTGGACACCAACCAATACAACTTCTACATTTATAGGTTTGTATGTTTAGGCAGGTAGGTAGGTTTTAGGCAGCGAACGAAAAAAACATAGAAGGCCTACAAGTTTCTACCGAAACACATGCCCAAAACCCGGTATGCGCATGTTCGAACTAAACGGCTGCTTGGCATCCTTTTGACACCCCGTCCCCACGTCCGCATACGTCCGCATAGTGGCAATGTGCATCCTTTTTCGGGGCCACTTTTCGGCGCCAGCATAAATGGCGCCAGTGTCTATGGTTTTTTTAGGTCGGTAGGTTTTTGGTGACATAACCTGTGTTATTTTAATTTATTTCTTCTTTTATTAGGGTTCCGTAGCCAAAATGGCAAAATCGGAACCCTTATAGTTTCATGTCCGTCTGTCCGTCTGTCCGTCTGTCCGTATGTCACAGGCATTTTACTCGAAAACTATAAGGTGTATTTGAATAAAATTTTGAGGATAGGTGTATTTTGTTAGCCGCTACATAGGTTTGTAATTAAAATTACTAAAATATTTTTTTTTAGGAGTGCACTCCATACATAAAACTGAAATTAAAAAAAAAAAAACATTGTAAGCCCATGTGTGGCACATCAATCGATAGGCCTTTCAAAATAAATATAAGGTTTCTCAGCAATTTTTTTGATTTAGTGAATAGAGTCGGAGATAATCGTCCCGAAAGTCACTAAAATTCTGTACCCCCCCCCCCCCCTCTAATTTTTGAACCGTGCATTGTAAAAATATGAAAAAAATCATGGACGTAGGCCTTATTAAATTCTTTCAGCAAAAATTGTTTTGAACAAGATCGGTTCAGAGGTTTTCGAGATATTGCTGAAAAACTGCTTTCCTCAAAGAAAAGGACGTAAGTGCCGTAAAATTTCTGTGACGATACGACCTTTTTAATAGGCACGGAACCCTTCGTTTTGCGTGGTCCGACACGCACTTGGCCGGTTTTTTTAGATAGGTTTTTGGTGACATAACCTGTGTTATTTTAATTTATTTCTTCTTTTATTTTCTGTATTGTCACGAATCAATGTTAGAGCTTGAGGTAGGTACTTTACCTGCAGAAAGGAAGAGGTTCTCAATTCGTCGGATCTCTTATTTTTTATGTATGTTCGTTCCCCGATTCCTTGAAGACGCCTGGACTGATTTGGAAAATTATTTTTTTTAATTGAAAGGGTATCCTTTGCAAGCGCTCCCATGGCCATCAGGTCAGGATCTGATCATGGGATCCTGGAGAAATCCAGGGAACTCTTCAAATAAGGCGAAGTACTGAATTGAAGTCGGTTAACAGTTTGTTTTTAAAGTAAATGATTGTTTTATCAAACTTCGATCAGACGACGGGGATGGGAAGATAGAAATCGGTTACCATATATTTTAGAATATAATAGAATAGACGTTTATTGCAAACCATGTTTTTTTACAAAGATGTTACAAAATGAAAATGTATCTCATGGACCCTGGTAGGGTATAGCAATAGTTCTTAAAAACTAGTTTATATACTCTAGTGCATACATCAATTAGGTAACCTAATTATATTTTATAATTACTTAGTAGGTTCATAACAAAACGATCTTGCTTACTAAGAGACTCCAACCTTGGCTATTTGTAAGAATCCTTTCATAACCTGAATAATAGTACATTACTGCAGACGCCGGGAAAGAAGGGCTTGGCGGGTGAGTCGGAGTCGGAGTCGCAGGGAGGCCGGATAGTGATACGAAGCCGGCAAGCCCTTTTCACGGCGAGGCATGTATAGTGCTTTTCTCAAACATATGCAATGAAATAAAACAATACACCACTCAAAACAGTAGGTCTTCCTGCAGGAACTCTGAGACAGTATAGTATGCTTTTTTTATCAGAAATGTTTTTAGTTTGCTAATGAAAGAGTTATTTTTTTCTATATTCCTTATATTTGACGGTAATTTGTTGTAAATATTGATCGATCATTTTAAATGTAGCCCTTATTAAATAGTAAAATATTCCTCTATTTCTATTTTCCAGAGGGAACGTGAACGACCTGATTTCGGGTACAGTCTGCGACCCACGCGCATCTTTCACTAGCTGAAGAGAATAGACAATGTAGTTTTTTTTTTTACTTCTATTGCAGTACAAAATTAAATATGATTTTTAAATCGTGTTTCATATTTTTACTACTTTGATAACCTTCAACTTACCTATAAACTAGCAGGTTACCATAATGGCTATGGTTTTAAAAACAACTTCTAAAATTAGCATAATATGCCGTAATCAAGGTTTTTCATATTATGAAAAACCCTGATTACGGTAACTGGTTCCGATCCCTGGTTGAGGTTAGGTATAGGTACGTGGCCGCCTTTTTATAAAACTGTCGTAGGAATTAGAATCTTCTACAAGTTGCTTTTTGAATGGGCTACCTATACCTACTTTGATGCAATTCGTCGTGTTGCGTTCCGTGGGTCACGTACGGTGTTGTCAGAAAACCAGCGCTGTAGGTGTCTGTCTGACACCTCGGTGTTGTCAGAAAACCAGCGCTATAGGTGTCTGTCTGACACCTCACGAAGCATTTTCATAGTGTGTATCAATTTTCGGACACGACCAGAAACAGCAGTCACGTGCTCTCTGAAACTCAATTTTTCATCTATTATAATGAAAATGATAATGAAAATGAAAAATGAAAATGAAAAAAGTTTATTGAACAAGGGCAGCATTACAATATGAATCACGACCCTGCGTCCTGAGCTAGGAAACCCTGTGTTACAGGACCCAGTTTCGTATCTATACAATTACTTATCTATATATAGATGCTAAATTTTGTGTGTGCGTGTGCGTGTGTGTGTGTGTGTGTGTGTGTGTGCGTGTGTGTGTGTGTGTGTGTGTGTGTGTGTGTATGTGTGTGTGTGTGTGTGTGTGTGTGTGATTAATGTGTGATGCCAGGCATAAAATTCTATAATAAATAATATAATAAGATAAAATAAATAATAACATTACCTAAGTACATTAGAATAGTGACAAGATGGGTGGTAATCATTTTATCACGGTCATGAGGAGTTCAGTCTCATGATAATCCCGTTTCATAAGCCACGCAGTCAACAACCGTTTGCTTGGAGGTCTTTTTATGAGGTGACATGTGCAGAACAATCTCATAACTAGAGGAGAAATAAAGGGATGAAATCTCTGGGCAAATGTGGTACGCGTTTTTGGGGTTTTCCAGCGCTGGCGGCGTCTTGTATCTGCTTGAAAATTCTTGTCATGTAGTTTTCCATAACTGTACAGTATTTTTCTTAAAAACAGTTGACGGACAGAGAGGACGTTAGCAACTTTGTATAGTTCTTTGGTGCTGAAACGTGATGGTTTGCGGTATATAACCTTGAGAAGGGATCTTTGCGCTCTTTCCAACCTAATAAGGTGTGTCTTTGCTGCCCCTCCCCAAACCGAATTGCAATAACCTAGCACGGATTCGCAGAGTGCGGTGTAAACTATTTTCAAAAGTTCGCAATAATCCCAAGATACTTGACTGTACTGGATCTGGTCATGATGTTACAGGAGCAATTCTGGGCTGGGGTTTCAGTACAGTTACGACTGTGGACTTTAAGATTCCGCCCGAGTCTCGGAGCTGAGGCAGAAGTCTTATGGAAACAGAGAAACCTAGTTTTTGTTGTGTTTAGAGTTAAAAGATTCTGCCTCAACCACTGAGACACCAGCGCAATTCCATGCTCCACACGGTCGTATACATTATTCCAAGAATGCCCATGGAAAACGATAGCTGTATCGTCGGCATAACACAAGACTTCGGCATTCTGTATACGGATACATGTTATATCATTTATATACTAAAGGAAAAGAGTAGGTCCTAAAATGCTGCCTTGTGGTACGCCGAACGATATAGATTTCATGTCACTAAGATGGTCACCAATTTTGATGCATTGACGCCTATCTGTCAGATAGCTGGTGAGCCATTTGAGCGTAATTCCTCTAATGCCATACGATTCCAGTTTTTTCAGTAGGATGGGGACGGAGACTGTGTCGAAGGCCTTCGCTAGATCCAAAAAGACTTCAACGCAGGCCCGCCCCTAATGCTGTGACAGCGACCGATTCACTGCCCCGAAGACACACACAATATGTGTCAATTGTGTTGTATGTTTACTCCCTTTGTTTCTGTGTGTCTTTTGTGTAGTGACTAAAATGTCTTCTTTCTTTCTTTCAATTCGGCCAACTCAAATAATCTCTAGTAACTGTAAACAACGTTGCAGATTTCTCAGCTGAAGCAAGCGACTATTTTAGCGCTTGTGGAAACCTGAGCGAGATCACAGACAAGCACCTCAAAATAAACGTGCGACATTACAAAGTGATGAAATCGGTATAACTTCTTTTGCCCGAATTTCATTTGCCATCATATTCACAGGCCATAATTTTGTTTACCATAATTTCATGTGCCATAACTGTTAGACAGAATTGTTATTTTCCATAATATCACATGTCTTAATATAATTTGCCAGAAACTTTATAATCCATAATATTATTCATATGCAATAAAATATTTCATCATCATATTCTCACCGCCTTTAGTCCAACTCAGCTTCAACGAGCGAAGCAAGGAGGAGGGTTAGGTAGAACCGCGACAGCGACCCTATAGCGCGCGAGCCGAGCGAGCGAAGCGAGCGTGCCGCGTTAGCGGCCGGCGAAGCGCCAGAACCGAACATTCGCAACATTCGAACGGCTCTCAGAAATGTAGTTTTTATGGAAAATGAATATTTTGTCAAAAAAAATTATTGCATATACAATTATGGCAAATAAAGTTTATGACATATGAATGATTCACAGGCATACAACATTATGGAATACAAAATTATGGCAAATGAAATTCGGGCAAGTGAAATTATGGAAAATGAAATTCGGGCAAACGATAGACAACCGATGAAATCTAATGAAAATCCATATGAAACCATTGACCACTTAGATATAGAACATGGTTTTGTTTTATTTACCTGCCTGTTTTTCCTGAGGATTCAGACAACAAAATCGTCATTGCACATTAAAATTGACAATAATATGAAAAGAAAAGGTTAGGTACCTAACTTTAACACTGGACTTAATAATTATTATATAAATAAGTAGGGACAGTCTTACACTCTCATTCTAAATGTTCTAATTCTAATTAGAGAGAGACGGATAGTCTATCTCACCGCGAAACAGCTCGCATGCCGTCTTGTGCCATTACCGTGCTGGTGCCAAACGAAATAAAGCTTAATATTAGGTGACGGTATACGTACTTAACTAGAGAAATAAATACTTAGTTACATAGAAAACATGAATATTTATTTCGTGTTTTGCTATGCGAGACGTGGTATTATAAAACAAATAATTTTCGAAAGCTAAGCAGTATGATAGACTGCCTTAGTCTGTAATTAAATACAGAAGTTTTTAAAAATATACTGAAGACATTGACGTCTATCAATACTGTCAAAATCAGCTGTACGTGAGCCGTACAATTTCCTGTTAGTTATTTACTTCCTATTTCGGTTATTTTCAATAAGTTTTCAATACAAAATATCCTCAACTGCTGCTATATGTTTGTTATTTTTATGTGCAAATAAGTGAATCGCCGAGATGGAAGAATTCCTGTCAAAAACTGTTGCAAATCTGGTAAATATTCGATGTCATTTCTTGACTCGCAATTTTATTATTTAATTCACTCCAGTTGATGTTTTGATGCAAAAAAATACAATTTCTGTGTAGGTAAATATTTAGACAAACAGACTAATAATGCTTAAAATTTGGAACATCGTACTCAGATAAGTAAATTAAGTCCAAAGTTACTAGTTGTATGAGTGTGCTTTTAGCAATATTTTGCTTTACTAACGAGATTTATGTGTACTTACTTCGTACTTCGTAATCTATACTTATATACTAATATTATAAATAGGAAAGTGTGAGATTTTAGCTGTGTAAGTTTGTATGTAATGCGTAATCTCTGGAACCGCATATCCAATTTCAAATATTCTTTCACCTGCATGTAGAATGCACTTTCTGAATGGTTATAGGCTATGTTTCGTCCCGCGGGTTTGCCTGCGTTATTTGCAATATGCGAGTGAGGCCGCGCGGGGGCAGACAGATGACTACAGATGGACCTGATATTTATTTTCAGAAATCATCGTACTATTCTGCACTAAACCTAATAATAGGCAATGAAACCTGCGACCTAGACTCAGCAGTGTCTTCCTTAGTTTATGCTTGTTTTCTCCACTGGCAACTGCGTCAACTGAAGTGTGGCATATGTAAAACGGCTGATAAGATTGGACATAAGGATCATTTATTCATACCGGTTCTGAATGTGGGTAGAGAAGACTTTGAATTGAAAACTGAGGTGGAACTTTGTCTAATGGAAAGCAGGATTGATAAAGAAATGTTGGTTTTTCGGTGAGTCGGGGCCATACAATAATATTTGGTTTCTGCAAACAGCCCATTTAAATAAACCTAGGAGTCCGGGAGACCAATGTGTGCTCAAAGTTGTAGTGAAAATCCGGAGAAAAAAAACCTTCTTTCAATTTAATTTCTCGCCCCCTAAACCTTCGTAGGTATCATAAATCTCATCAAAATCATTAGGGCCATTTTGGAGAACTCATTTACAAACAAATAAATATATGAATATCCCTTGTTTAATTTTATAGGGCTGTTAGACTAAAAATGAAGGTAAAAGGTAACATGTTGCAGTCAATAAACTGGGACCCTTTTATGGGAATGACACACTATGAGTAAGGCCATTACACACCGTGGATTATGTCATAACAGCTTGCCATAGTTGCAATGACATAGCAATACATATCATACACTCTAACTAACATTAGGCCTCTCACAGACTAGCGTGGCCTGTCCGCGGCGGTCGATAGTAAACTTGTCACTAGCTGTCAAATTTACTATGGACCTCCACCGCAGGCCACGCCAGTGTGATGTAGGCCTTAGTGTGTTTCGGCATATGGCCTTTACATTTGAAGGTTGTCAAGTTGCCAGTGCAAAAAACCACAGACTAAAGAGATCAAGGCACATTTATGACAAACTTGCATTTGTGATGGCATTTTTTTTATCGGTATTTTTTTTAAAGTCAGCTAAATAATTCCCACATTTTTTCCAGAAATCCGAAAACTATGCTGCTCTGAACCTAGTCCTAGGCAACGAGAGTTGTGACCTAGACTCTGCCGTGTCCTCACTAGTCTTTGCCTGTTTTTTGAGCTGGCGACATGAACAGATCAAGTGCACTGTGTGCACCAGTCCTACACCGGGTCGGAAAGACCTGGTATTCGTGCCTGTGTTGAATGTGGATAGGATGGATTTTGAGCTGAAGACAGAGGTGGATTTCTGTTTGAGAGAGACTGGGGTTAGTAAGGAAATGTTGGTGTTTAGGTGAGTAAGCTAATATGTAAATTATGCCACTAATATTTATTTATTTATAATATGTTAAATTAAGTACTATAAATAAATAAATATTGGAGGACAATCTTACACAAATTGACCTAGTCACATAGTAAGGTCAATAAGGCTTGTGTTATGGGTACTAGACGACGAAATATTTAATAGATACAAGTACAGTACTTAAATACATAGAAAACATCCAAGACTCAGGAACAAATTGTTCATGCTCATCACACAAATATTTGCCCTTACCGGGATTCGAACCCAGGACCTTCAGCTTCGTAGGCAGCGTCACTACCCACTAGGCTAACCGGTCGTCGAAATTAGACTACCCATTTGACCACGAGCACTGAAAAGGGCTCGAAAGGTGGGGTTGTATTTAATACATAATATACGCGATAAAATGTGTTTAAGAGTGTTTCATTTAAAACAGACATTTGTTTATATACTCAAAATTTTCGTAAAACAAGAACAAGATATACTTGAGACTATTTGAGTTGGCCGAATGGTATCAAAATAATCCATTCAAAAAGCAACTCTACGGTCCAAGGTAAAAGGTTCCATGTCCAGTGACAATTCTATAAAAAGTTGGCCACATTCAATAATCTCAACCATACAGTCGGCTGCTTACATATCGTTACACCGACTTGACTTTATCAATGACTAAAGAGTTAAAATCAAGAAATTGTTGAACTATTCAGTAGTGAAGTTATCAAGGCAGCAGATTATTTATATCGAACAAGTATATTTGCACATACATTTTCAAGTTAAATCATGCATTTTTTAAAAGGAATATTATTACTATCATCATCATTTTTGCCTGCCCCTTGGTAGAATAAAATTAAGGTACTTAAGTCATTCCCGACGATGTGTCTTACCTACGTCACACAAAAGTTGCCATTGACTGACATCTACCATTCAAAGGAATTATTAATGCGCGATTAATATTTACAGACAGGTTAACTAGTTGAACTATTCATGGATGAAAAGTCAGTTATACAATAAGTATTTCAACGTACATAATTAAATATTGATTGAAAGCACGTTAGTGAAGTAATGCTATTCACTCGCGTAATTTACTTTCACACAGTGGCAACACTGACAGGGCGCCATTTTTAAGATGCTCATGACGTAGGTAAGATACGCTGACGTCACGGGCTGTCACGGAACTGGCTTACCTTGTTTTCTTCTACCATGGCTTGCCCTTATTCCATTTACTTGGGGTCGGTACAGCATGTAGGACTCAGGCGACACTGGCTAACAGTTTTAATTTTTTTGCAGAAATGACTATGATTTACAAGAATTAACTACGAAAACTAAGGCCAATGTAGTGCTAGTAGACCACCACACCCTAGCGACCAAGGACAAGTTCCTAGCCCCTCACGTGACGGAGATCATAGACCACAGACCCATAGACAAGACCGAGTGGAACTACAGAGATGACACAAGGTATGGTTTGTTTCAGTTAAAATGAAGAAAATGGACTTAAACGTGGGATTTTACAACGTTCTTTTATTGTTAAATATGTAAGGAAAAGATAACAAAGAGGTCCCAGTCGGGGCAGATATTTGTATGATGAATACGAATGTTTGTTCTCGAGTCTTGGATGTTTAATATCTATTTAAGTATGTATTTATCTATATAAGTATGTTTATCCGTTGTCTAGTACCCATAGTACAGGCTTTGCCTAGTTTGGGACTAGATCAATTGGTGTGAATTGTCCCACGATATTTATTTATTTATATATAAAACTGACCGAAGTATGGCACGTTTACTGGAGTGATGGCTACTGCTTGTTCTATTGTATATGCGTAAATGTTTTACAAGCCTACTTGAAGATAACAATGAAACAATAAGATGTCGGCATTTAAGTACTTTTTGTAATTTTATCTGCAACAGACTATAATACAAAGTGACGGTCTACTGACGACAGGGCTTGCATAAGCCGCGTACAGACGTCCGAGCGCGGCGGACTGCCGAGGAAGGTCAAAGGGAATCTAGTACGGAGTGACCTTGTTTTTGCCGGACGTCGTTCATCTGGCACTTATCCAGACGGACCGACCGTAAAGCGTTGTAAGAGGAAACTGGTTGAATGATTTGTCGACCGAGCCGGATTATTCCGATAGCTCAGTTGGGTAGAGCGATAGGCAGCGTACCTATAACTAAATGTCGCAGGTTCTAATCCTGTTTCTGTTCATTTTTAGGAAACGGAACCCTTATAGTTTCGTCATGTCCGTATGTCACAGGCATTTAACTTGAAAACTATAAGGTGTATTTGAATACAATTTTGAGGATAGGTGTATTTTGTTAGCCGCTACATAGTTTTGTAATTAAAATGACTAAAAATTTATTTATTTGGAGTGCACCCCCTCCATACATAAAACTGAAAGTCAACAATTTTTTTTTCATTGTAAGCCCACGCGTGGCACATCAATCGATAGGCCTTTCAAAATAAATATAAGGTATCTCAGCTATTTTTTTGATTAAGTGAATAGAGTCTGAGATAATCGCCCCGAAAGTCACTAAAAATCTGTCCCCTCCCCCCCCCCTCTATTTTTTGAACGGTGTATTTTTAAAATATGAAAAAAATCGAAGACATAGAGCTTATTAAATTCTTTCACCGAAAATTATTTTGAACAAGATCGGTTCAAAGGTTTATGTGATATTGCTGAAAAACTGCCTTCCTTAAAAAGACGTAAGTGCCGTAAGATTTCTGTGACGATACGACCTTTTTAATAGGCACGGAACACTTTTCCCTATGATTTGAAATGTATATTTAGTTAGCAGACGTTACTGCTTCATACAAAAATTACCTTTATCATGTTCCTTTGCCCACAGGTCGAGTATAGAAGCGGTGGGTTCATGCTGCACTCTGGTCGCCCAGAGAATACTGGACATGTCAGCCGTCATGGGGAAGAAGATTGACTTCTTCGAGGCTTATCCGCTTTGCACACAGCTACTACACTGTAAGTACTTAACTTGCGCCCTCTAGAACAGGGGCTGGCCCGCACCCGACGCATCCGGGACGGGCTGCGTTTACGCATTGTCGCTGCACTGCAGAAACGGGGCAGCCCCATCAACACCCGAAAGGGATTGTTAAATTGAACCCGGAGAGCTCCGTATGCCCGCTGCGTATAACCGCTCCACAAACTGCAGGTGTAGAGGGAAGTGCAGTAAGCTTACAGTTTAATGTTTAAGCGTTTTTTAAAAAAACTGTACATGAACTTTTTTTTCAGATTTTGTTTTTTTTTTGTTTTTCTTACTCAGAATCGTTGATACTATCGATCCTCATACAGGAAAAAAAGTGTCCCAGGTTTTACTATGTAAGTTTTTTCTTCCAGTGCGTCACGACCATATAAATAAAAAAAACCGGCCAAGTGCGTGTCGGACCACGCAAAACGAAGGGTTCCGTGCCTATTAAAAAGGTCGTATCGTCACAGAAATTTTACGGCACTTACGTCCTTTTCTTTGAGGAAGGCAGTTTTTCAGCAATATCTCGAAAACCTCTGAACCGATCTTGTTCAAAACAATTTTAGGTGAATGAAATTAATAAGCCCTATGTCCATGATTTTTTCCATATTTTTAAAATACACCGTTCAAAAATTAGAGGGGGGGGGACAGAATTTTAGTGACTTTCGGGGCGATTATCTCCGACCCTATTCACTTAATCAAAAAAAATGCTAAGAAACCTTATATTTATTTTGAAAGGCCTATCGATTGATGTGCCACAAGGGGGGTCACAATGAAAAAAAAAAATTGACTTTTAGTTTTATGTATGGAGTGCACCCCTAAAAAAATTTTTTTTTGTCATTTTAATTACAAAACTATGTAGCGGCTAACAAAATACACCTATCCTCAAAATTTTATTCAAATACACCTTATAGTTTTCGAGTAAAATGCCTGTGACATACGGACAGACGGACAGACGGACAGACGGACAGACGGACAGACGGACATGACGAAACTATAAGGGTTCCGTTTTTGCCATTTTGGCTACGGAACCCTAAAAAGACTGCATACAAAAGTGTAACGATCTGGAATGGAATATTTTGGACACTTTTTTTTTCTTGTACGAGGATCGATAGTATCAACGATTCTGAGTAAGAAAAACCCAAAAAAATGGAATTCTGAAAAAAAAAGTTTATGTACAGTCGACTACAAAGAGAAAGATACAACCAAAGTTACAAAAAAATGTATACACGACCTTAATGTTAAGGCAATAAAGTCATGTATACATATTTTTGTAACTTTGGTTGTATCTTTCTCTTTGTAGTCGACTGTACACTTTTTTTGAGAAACGCTCGTTTGCCTCCAACAAGCAAGCAAGCAGCAGCAAGGTTCAAATTAAGATGAAACGTATATCGGTACTAGCTTCTGCCCGCGACTTCGTCCGCTTAGAACTCGATAAAAAAATCCCGCGGGGCGTAAATTATAGCCTATTAAATAATATAATTAGAATGTTGGTCAAGTGCGAGTTGGTTTTCAGTTTTCCCATAGGTACATTTTGAGACCCAGCGTCTGATGAAGGCAACGCGCAATAGTTATTTGTGTCACAAGGGAGCAAAATAGTATATTTACGGTGAGGGCGGTGTATTGAATTCTGAATGTAGCGAGGGATCCTACAATAGAATCCTGAGCGTAGCGAGGGATTCTAACGTAGGATCCTGAGCGTAGTGAGGGATTCAAGTGTTAACGCCCAAGACGAAAATAATTTTGCTCCTGAGTGACACATGTAACTTTTCACACCGATTATGAGGAAAATTAAAATAAAATGCTCTAAACATAATTAAATAACTTTTATTTAAGTTTTATTGAAGAATGACGTTTATTGTGACAATTTTTTCAAATATTACGAAAAATTCTCAAGTTTTAATATGTAAATGTACCTATAACGTTGCTAAAGTTAAAACTTGAAATATGTTCGTTTTTAATCGATTACGATGAAATTACAATCGATTATTTTCTTAAGATCTGTGTTCAATTGGCACATTGCTTAAATGCTACATGCCAATGAATAAATTAAAAAAGTAGCTTGAACAGAAAAGTGGCATTTTGCTCCCTCTCGTCGGGGACCAAAACTTACTTTTCTGAATGAGAGGTGTGAAAAAATATTTGGTCTCCATACAAAATGTCATCCCCTTTCTCGTCCCTAAAAGTGATGAAATTTGACATAAATTATAGCCTACTAGCTTCGTCCGCGTGGAACTCGTTTATATCATAGCTCCATACAATCTTTCGCCCCCTTAAGGGATGATTCTCGGGATAAAAAGTATCCTATACGTTAATCCAGGCTATACACTATATGTATACCAAATTTCATCCTAAGCCGTTTTTGCGTGATTGAGTAACAAACATCCAAACATCCAAACTTTCGCATTTATAATATTAGTAGGATGTCGTATTCTGATATATGAGGTGCATAACTGGAAAGTTTCATATAAATTCGTCCAGAAGTTTTTGAGATCAAGTGGAATGTACAGTCACGGACTTTAGTCGTTGAGCCATTTAGAGCCCACCTTTTACTGGATATTCATAGCTTAACTATTAAAAACCAAAATTATTAGACACCTAAATGGCTCAACGATCAAAGTCCGTGACTGTACATCCATCCATACATACAAACTTTCACGTTTATAATATTAATAGCATTCTCTGTTGTTTCAGCTACGATTGTTCTAGACACTGTGAACTTTTCCAAAGAAGTCAAAAAGGGTACGCCTCATGATTTGGAAATAGTGTCATTGCTGGAGGGCATCCTGAAACTAGACAACCCAGAGGCTGAGAGGTAAACTACAGTACTTCAGAATAATAATTTATTCGAGACAAAAACATATTGTATTTTCACGAAACGGTACTATCTCAGCATAAAGGGCCTTTTACAAGCTTTTATTTACTTTCACCTGACCGTTGTCTGTAATCAAATCTTGCAAGTTAAATTTGATCCACTTCCCGGTTTCCGATTGAGCTGAAATTTTGCATACATGTGTAAAACGCGTGACAATGCAATATTATGATGACATGGTGCTGATCTGATGATGGAGCTGGAAGGTGGCCATAGGAACTTCGCAATGAAACGACACAACCTCATCGAGTTTGGGCTCGTTAGAATCGTCTCAATGAGTAGTTGATGACGGTATACAGAAAAGCACAGTTGGCAATAAAAGCTTGTACCGAAAATGAAATTTTTGACAGAAACTTGTTCATTATACTGCGCGCTACCGAAACACGACGAATTCAATCAAACCCCGCAATGTAATAAAACTCGCATACGAATTGTTGCACCGTGTAAATGGCCCTTTATGCTGGCGTGGCTGCCAGCGCTCCATTTGGTTCCATACATTACATTCTCTTCGTAGTTTGACCAGGCCTATCCCACATTTTGGCGCGAGATGACACTTGTCTACTGTAGCCTCCAGAGGCGGAGCGCTCATACAAGCCCATTTCCCACCCAGGTACCCACCCAATATACTCTAAACTCTTTCATATTTTGTTTTGTACCGGTTTGCCCCGTCAAAAATGTTCCCTTCTGTCGCTTACGAAACCAAGGTTCGAAACTGGTTTCTAAATAAGAATAAAATTTATTCTAAAAAAAATTTTTTTTTCACCTGCCTCCCTACTTATGTATCGGTACTGAGTATTTTTTTATACAGTTCAAATACAATACAAAATTTATGTATTTACCAGAAAGCTATTGTACAACAAAGACACCATAAACTTAACCCGAGTTGTACATTTCATTTGAGCAATCAGTGGTCCTCACACTAGCCCCGAGTCTGGCGTGAGGACCGTACCATAGCCAACACAATTAACTGACCATCCGTGCACTTTATGTGCATTGTAATAAGGTTCAATATAAATACAGGATGGTCAGTTAAGGGGGCGTCCACAAATTACGTAACGCAAAATTCTTAAATTTGTAACCCCCCCCTCCACT
Organism: Epinotia nisella; assembly: GCA_932294315.1. Lineage (NCBI taxonomy): Eukaryota > Metazoa > Arthropoda > Insecta > Lepidoptera > Tortricidae > Epinotia > Epinotia nisella. The sequence goes on along the minus strand of OW028698.1, from coordinate 6,703,438 downwards.
CATGTAACAGGACCGTCACGCTTAGCTAGGACCCCCCCCCCCCCTTCAATTCCGTTACGTAACAAGTCTTCAGGGTAATATTTTATATTGTTTTCGTTTCATTGGAGGGTAGACTTTTGTATCTGTCTGTCATTGTCGCGTCGCGCGCTCGGTGTTGCCAATGTTTTCTTAGACAAATACCGCAAACTAGGGATGTGAAAAACTAAACTTTTTTTAAGTATACTATTATAAAAAATCGTGCGTGACGTAACGCAAATCTTGACATTCCCCTCCCCCAACGTAACAGGACCGTAACGCTTGGCCGGACCCCCCCCCCCCCTCCCTCTAATTTGCGTTATATAATTTGTGGACGCCCCCTAACTATGTTGGCGTTAAGAACTAAAATAGTTTTGGATGTCTATTTGATCCGTTAGCAACCCTCTCTCATCTCCATTCCCTTATTGCCTGTGTCGAATACCACCGCAGAATATTATAATGGTATTTAAATTACGAACACAAGGTCCTCTGTCTAACACTGTGATCTAACAAAACCGTCAATCTGTTTCGGTTGAGTTGCAGCTCAGAGGTGCGCAAGAGCCGAGTTTAGCCGAAACATGCAGGCTGTACCGGAAGGCGCGGCGTGGGTAGGCCCCCCACAAGGTGGACAGATGACCTGGTAAAGGTCGCGGGAGTCCGCTGGATACGGGTGGCGCAGGACCGGTCAATTTGGAACTCTCTGGGGGAGGCCTATGTCCAGCAGTGGACGTCTTTCGGCTGATATGATGATGATGATGATGATGCAGGCTGAGCCGCTCAAATTCGTACGCAGCTTAAAATGAGATACACCTCATGATATTTATTTATTTGTGTAGGGAAAGTAAACTGTCCCGTTTGCTGGAGGCCCGGTCCAATGTCTCCAGGCTTTCGGCAGCTCAGCTTCTCAAGAAGGATGTCAAAGTCGTCAAAGAGGTCTACATACCCAGCTTCCCAATACTTGTGGAGGTAAGACACATCATGTTGTTATAGAGACAGACCTTTTTGACCGAGCGAGCGAAGCAAAGTCTTCTGTTTCAGCTTGGGCCTAATTCTTTCATATGTCCAGCGCACCGCCATGGCCGACTAGATTTCAAATCGTGACCAACTAGATTTCCATCGAACACATGGACCTATGATACTCAGGACAGGCTATACGTGATGCCACAATGAGGGACAGAAAGGCTATAAATGCAGCTAAGTTAAGAACTGGTCTTAAAATGGCTGATCGCTTACCATAAACAACCTATTTAATTTGGGTGGGTAGTGGTGTATTGGTCACAACTTCAAACTAAATCAGTTGTGGCAAACAGAAAAAAGTAGAACTATGGCAAGGACAACGAATTATATTTCCCTTTCTGTCACACTTATGGAGATTTGTATGCTACCATCTCGCTCGGACGTGGTATTATTATTACCATAGCTTGTCCTGAGTATTAGGCCCATGATCGAACAGTATCGAAGGCTCTCCTCTGGGTCAATCTTAATGAAAATACGTACAGTAAGGGAAATGTATTCACGTACCACCGTAGAACCCTATCGCAATAAGGTGACATAGCACTCTAGTTTGAGTGACGGCGGCCTGTCAATTGCGAATTGCGACAGGGTTCTACGGTGGTACGTGAATACATTTCCCTTACTGTAGCTACAAAATAACCTACGACCAGAGAAGAAATAGCTGATGAGGTCAAATATACCAAATTTGTTAAGAAGTTAAAAACATATTTAATAGAAAACTGTTTTTATTCACTGAATGACTTCTTAAGTGTAAATAGATACCATAAATATTCTTAAAGTAGGTTATCGTAGATATTAACACTGACGTGTAATTTAGGTTAATTACTATAATTTCTTAATGTGTACCTGGTCTACGTTTGAGACAAGGAATTGCAATACCCTTACAGGGTGTCATGTTGTACCATAAACTGTGATAATTAAGACCTGATGTATGTCAACATGAGAGCAATAAAGTATTCTACATTCTACTATTTAGGATTAACTTTAATTATTTGTATAAATCTTATTGATATAATGCTGGTCACTACTACCAGTTTCTGAACGCATTTTAGCGGGTTTACGCTATGTGTGTAGGTATTTATCTACATACATAGCATAAACCCGCTAAATTAATTCTTAGGTATTTATCACACAGACCCCTTCTCGCTTGCAATACAAGTGTAATAAGGACCCATCTGAATTTGCTATTACTTCATTAGGAGTTCCTGTCCAGGCCCGGAGCCCTACCCGCGGTCGCCGAGGCCCTACAAGCGAGCGGGTGCTCCCTAGCTCTCCTGCTCGGCATGACCCTCCAGAACGGTCTGAAGAGAGATGCCGCTATATGCGGGAACGAGGCCGATAGAACTGCCAATGTAAGTTTTAATTTTCCTTCATATTCTCCCTTTAACCCTTTGAGAGCTAAAGACGGCTGTGGACGCGGACGAAAACTCGTGCTACTGAAGGCCACATAATAATATTGATAAATATTGTCATTTTGACATGACAATATTTATCAGAAGTTTCATTTTATTCATATTTTGTCTGGCTATTGTTTTGTTTTGGCCACAGTTGGGCACCGTTTTGTTTTGCACCCTCGCTGTCAAAAGGTTAAAGAATATAGTTGTGCTTGTTTCATTATGTGACTCTAAGATGCAGGTGAAATTAAAGAAATTACAAATTCGCTTCAAAATTAATAAAAGTCGTCATGTCTGTGGCGAATAGTTAAGGGTTTACGTGCATATCATGGACCTATGATATTCAGGACAGGCTATACGTGATGCCGCAATGAGGGACGGAAAGGCTTCTATGCAGCTAAATTAAGAACTGGTCTTAATATGGCTGATGGCTTACCATCATCATCATCATCATCATCATATCAGCCGAAAGACGTCCACTGCTGGACATAGGCCTCCCCCAGAGAGTGCAAAATTGACCGGTCCAGCGCCACCCGCATCCAGCGGACTCCCGCGACCTTTACCAGGTCATCAGTCCACCTTGTGGGGGAAAGTCCACGCTTGAAAGACCTATCGATTGATGTGTGGGCTCACAATGAAAAAAAAATTGACTTTTAGTTTTATGGAGTGCAACCCTAGAAAAAATTTTTTTAGTCATTTTTATTACAAAACTATGTAGCGGCTAACAAAATACACCTATCCTCAAAATTTTATTCAAATACACCTTAAAGTTTTCGAGTAAAATGCCTGTGACACACGGACAGACGGACAGACGGACATGACGAAACTATAAGGGTTCCTAAAAAATAAAAAATGGAAAGACGCGAACCCAAATCTCTGTATGCCACATTTAACACACATGGGACGGTTATGAAACCTATGAATACATTGTTTCAGCTAGCCCAATTTCTCCAGGACTGGACACCGTCCCTCCAGCTGACAGCGACTGGCCTCACGTACCCGGGAACCTATTACTTCAACCAGTTGCATCTAGGAGCTTCTAGAAAGCAATACATCCCGGCTGTCAACGCGTTCTTGCAGAATGCATGAAGTTGAGCTTCCAAACTTTACAGGTTTCGAATACAGATTATGATGTTGATAGAAATGATAGATTATCGTTTTCACTAAATCCCCGATTCGACGGATTTCCATTGCCATAAATTCCCACGTTTACAGATTCCGTAACGTAGTTTTCGATTTAGCATTTTCTGATTTATGGATTCCGTTGAACGATCAACGAACGGGATGCATTCGTAAATGTAGTAACTAAAAATGTTGGTACGGTCGACGCCAAAAATACGTTTACACTATTCGCCTTATTGCAATGGAATAAGGTGCAAAAGTGTACACGTATTTTTGGCGTCGACTGTACGTACAAGTTTTTATTGGGAATATTTAGAAATGGAAAACTTTAGACCTGGGAATCCGATAGGAAATTTAAATTATCAAGTGTTAAAACTGACTCTACACTAGATAGATGTGCCAGCACGACTGAACGTATTGTAAAGATCAACTGGAGTTACCTAAATGAAAACTTGCTTTAAAAAGTTGTTTTTTTAAATATTCTACAGTCGAGTTCCAAAATATGTCGCATAGCAAAATGATCAAAATACACTCGCAGTCAAAGAATTCGGGTCACCCTAAATTAAATAACCACAATAGGTATTTTTAAATATTTTACACCAGTTTTATTTACATAATATACTACTCTTCGTAATACCTAATGTAATAGCAATTTCCGGGATCCTATCATAAAAATATCGATATCCAAAAATGACCATTTTTGCGATATTTCGCTCCGTTAACGTTGTTTTCTTCAAAGGCCTTGGACGTGTCCGATTTAAACCTGGTAATGTTAATTATTTAACTTTTATTTTTACAGTTTAGATGTAAAATTAAATAAAGATCACTACAGGATGGGGCGGAAAGGTTCTCGAGAGGCGACCACGTACCGGCGCGGCGCGGCGTGGGTAGGCCCCCCACAAGGTGGACTGATGACCTGGTAAAGGTCGCGGGAGTCCGCGGGATGCGGGTGGCGCAGGACCGGTCAATTTGGAACTCTCTGGGGGAGGCCTATATCCAGCAGTGGACGTCTTTCGGCTGATATGATGATGATGATGATGACAGGATTTTTTATAAATCCACAATGGACTATTTTAGAAAATACGACGGTAATTTACCGACCCGTATTCATTGTCCGCGAGTGTATGTGATCACGATTTTATTGTCAAGTGCTCAATTATTTTTGACCCTTTGGGAACGCACATTATATTTATAAACTCGACCTGTACCTTGTAAAGGAAAGTAAGTATTATAGTGAAAGTAAAACAAATATATCTACTTTATAAAATATTTATTCAAAATATCTTAACATTATTGAAACAATATAGCAAAGCACCGCTTACATCTACTTGAGCATTCGGTGCTGCAAGAGCGAGACACGGCTATCTGACAGAAAGCGATAGTAATAAACATTCTCATTCTAACAAATAGCCGCGTCCCTCTCTCACTAGCCTGATGCCTTATTCACAGCTTATACTGTATCCTCAGGCCCCCTAGAGGCCTATTAAAAGGCATCCCCCTCTTCAAAGGAAATTATACCTACCATTCTAAATTGTAACAGGGTTTCGTTCCATTTTGAAACAATAAACTACTCCTATTATATAGTTGTTTCAAATTACATTGCCAACTTTTATAGGCAATGATGTAATATAAGAAAGAGGTAGATAGGTAATACGCGCTCGAAAAACAAAATTGATTCAATTTGCGCAACTGCAGTTTCGAGTCGTCAATGGAAACGTTAGCTGTCAGATTTGGCGGCCATTTTTAAACACGGAACGGAATTTCGTATAAACAACATATCTACCTTTTTTATATTACATCACTGATGGTGGGTAATAATAGTGGGCTACAAGATAATAATATAGTTTTAAATAGGTACTAGCCAAAATAATTAAATATAATGACTTGCTTCTGTTCACACATTTTGTTCAAAAACTACAGGAGAGGTAAGAAAGTAAATGTTACCTACAGACAAAATGACATAAGTTTGTCTCTGACTGTCAGTCTTGACATTTATGATATTGACATAGTATTGAATTTCACGTGGCCTGTGAAAAAGGATTTTTCACTATAACGTATCGCGGCGAATCATGATCCCTATCCTATGACAGCTGTCATCTCAGTACAATCTTACATTTTAAGGTTATAAATTGTACGGAGATGACAGTAGATTCGCCGTGATACGTATACCTAATATATTTTTAGTTGAACACTACACAAACAAACAACCAGTCAATATTATTTGATCGCTTACATTAAATAAATGAGAAAATCCTCCAAAAAGACACTTGCTGAAAACTTGTCAGAAAATCATTCATATCAATCATTAATTTGTAATTGCAGTGCAACCATCAGTTTACAAAACCATAAAGGCACTCTGCCTACGGCCGTTGCGACGCAAACGCGAGTTGTCAAGCGAGTATGGAAACGCCCACGCCTGTATTGATCCGGGAATCAAGAGTTGAGCCACGGTTACCCATACAAGATTACTAACACAAGCAGCGCTTTTGCCGCGCGGCGGAATTTATATTCCGCATGTGAACTGTACAGTAAGGGAAATGTATTCACGTACCACCGTAGAACCCTGTCGCAATTGACAGGCCGCCGTCACTCAAACTCGAGTGATATATCACCTTATTGCGATAGGGTTCTACGGTGGTACGTGAATACATTTCCCTTACTGTACCTTACACGGCAACCACCCCGCAAGCCAACACTGTCGAGCGTATCAATCGTACACTAATGACAAGGTTCGACACTTTCGGACCAAAACGCCTATGAAATAAAGTCAAAAGGAGAAGACTTTTTATTTCTTGGCTTTTATAAGCACTCTAAAATGTATTTTGCGTCATTATAACTTGCACAATTTAGGTTAAGTCAGGGATACTTTACGAGATTGGGTTGAGATATTTTTAGACGCGATCGTACTAACGCTCTTAACATAAAGCATTTCACAACTGCTGCCTGAACATGGCCGTGACTTCTTCCACCGTCTTGTTCTTCGTCTCCGGGACCTTGAGGCTGATGAAGCAGAGGAACAGCAGCTGGAAGACTGCGAAGATCACGAACACGTATGCTTTCAGCACCAGCTGCAACAAAAATTATGATGATAAGTACTTATTCACATAATTATTCACGTGTTTGTATAACATGCAAACACGCGGGATAAAAAATAGCCTATAATAGTGAAAGAATTTTTGAAATCGGATAAGCGGTTCCGGAGATTACCCATTAGGTAGATACATACAAACAAACCTTGCAAAGCTACAAACTCACAGAAACTTCCTCATTATAATATTATTATAGATTAGGGGACAAGCTGACACAAATTGATTGACTGATGAATATCAAAGTGAAGAAGCATATGTGCGAAGATGTGTTTTCATTTACCTACATACCTATTTAACACCTCGAATGCTCGAAAGCTAGGTGTTAGCACCGAAATACAGCTTGGCATATCGTTGGTCGCGATGTTGGCGTGAAAAGCACGGAAGCGCTCCATGAATAGGTAAGCACTTAAACATCCCATCCATAAACTGCGCGACCGGCATACCTACCTCGGGACCGTTCAAGAGTGCCGTTAGGCTAAGTTTAGAGCATGCTTACTTGAAGCGGCAAAAAGCTGAGCCCGACTAGGAAGTTGGCCGCCCAGTTGACAGTGACCGCTACCGACGCCGCCGCCGGCCGAGACGACTGGTTGAACAGCTCTGAAAATAATCATATTGTTATCACTCGGACACATTTTGTTATAAGACACAACTTTAGACCCCTTTTTATTTTAATTATTTAACCTTTTCGACTCCAACTACGCATATATCCGCACCGCAGGTTCAACGCCAACGACTGATATATGCGTCAAGTAGCCCAGCGCAAATAGCAACCCTCTTGCATTGACATAAAGTTTAACTCCGTACTAAATGTGTTGTTGATTTGGCGTGCGTTTGATAACTTTCCTCTTTGACAGAGCGTTGAAAAGGTTAACAAAGTAACTTGAAATGAGTAGGTTTAGTATAGAAATTTATTTCGCCAAACTATATTCCTACAGTTTGTTACTATACAATGGAGTAGCCACGTTAACATTAACTCGAGAAGAGAGTCAATAAGTTTCTGTCAATTTTGGTACAAGCTTAAATTGCCGACTGTACTTTTCTGTATACTTTCATCAACGACAAAAAATTGGGACGATTCTAACGAGCCCTAACTCAACGGGGTTACGTCGGTTAAGTACTGAATTCCCATGGCCACCTTCTGTCTCCATCATCAGATCAGCTCGATGGTACCAAAATATTGAATAGTCATTCAAACTATACTAATACCCAAAATTTCAGCTCAATCGGTTGAAGGTATCTGCTTAAAAATTGAGTTGCAAGATTGCACCCGAACAAACATACACATTGGAAGTTAAAATAAAAGCTTGTAAAAAATCGCCAAAATTTCCTCACGTAATTAATGGACGCCTGCTTACTTTAGGGTAATCGCCCCGCGCATGGACCTGTCACTATATACACAACGGAGTCTTTGGGGTAACCACGCTGCAAGCGGTGATTTCGTTCTACCGCACGGGAACTACGTCATCGCCGTAAAGCATCGCATTCTAACAAGGCAAGTGCGCGAGGGAGGGGAACTCACCAGTGACGAGGAACCAGGGTATGGAGCCGGGCCCCACTGCGAACATCACCACGAACAGGATCACCAATGCGATGCATGCGTACGGCATCCAAGCGAACGAGGTCTGAAAAAAAAAACAAATGGGTGAGTCAACTTTTTCTGTCACTTTTAATAAAGGCGATGTTATGGGTTGAATTCCACCAAATGTGGGGATTTTTTTTTTAGTAGTAAACACTTTATAAATTGTACAAATAAAAACAGGTACATCAGAAAATACAATAAAAAATAGTGTCTGTTTCTATAAATTATATTAGAAAAAAAAATTGAAAAAATCAAGCTATTGTATGAACTTTACTACTTTTTCATACTTTGTATGAAAAACATTCTACTCGCCGCCGATCCTATTCACCGACGGCGCACTTTCAAAGTCAAAGTCAAAGTGATTTATTCTTCAATTTACAATTTAGGCATTTTTGAGTTTACCAATTCATAGATATAATTTGCCATAAAGTTTATAAACGGAGAAATATAATTGAAATCATTACTTACTCTAAGTACCTAAAAATAAAACAGGAGACGGTAAAAAAAATACATTTGTACAAAGGCGAACATATCTCGTGAGTACGTTCGATATTAGGCAGCAACTAACTCGGAGGTACATTTTTTTTGTAATATTTAACCCCTTTTTAACTTCAGGCGCATACGAGGTGTGGTATAAGTTAAAGTGTGTGTCTGTCTGTGGCATCGTAGCTCCCAAACGGTAAACCGAATTGAATGTGTTTTTTTTCTATCGAAAGTCTTGTCTGGAGAGACGGTTCTTGGCAATATTGGTGGTTTTTTTCTTATACACAACAAAATTAACAGTTTGTTGGCGAATATACACTCTTTATAATTATCGGGGGTATTTTGTATTTTTTAATAGCATATACCTAATCATCAGGTAATAAAACGTACAAATAAAATTAGGGATGTATCGCGCTCAGTATTAATGCAATTGGTAATATTGCCAGCCATATCTTTCTTAATGTTAATATTGCCGGTAATATTAACCAGCCGTGCAATATCGCCAATAATCATTTAAATTACGCGTCTTTTTTCCACGGCAATCGTTATGACTTGACTTGTATATATCTTGCCACATACGACGTGATGATATTCTGTAGGTACGAATACTTGACGCATGTAACTTACCACGTGCAACATGGCCGCCAGCAGCAACACTGTGCTGACGAACATGCCGCTAAACCCGACAAGTAGCAGGGTCTTCCGGCCCGCGACCTCCACCAGGAACAGGCTCACTATTGTCATGAGAACGTTCATGGCTCCAGTACCTGTGAACAGACAACTGGTTTTTAACTAACTTCAAATTGAATCATCATATCAGCCGAAAGACCAGGGGCGGCTCTACCTATAGTGCAGGGGGTGCGGTGCACCCGGGCGCACGGTCTTAGGGGGCGCCCGAGCGCCATTTGACGGGGCGCCACTCGCGGCTAGCGCGCGCTAGGGGGGGGGGTCTGCTAGAGGGCGCTAGGGTAATGATTGCACCCGGGCGCTACATGGGCTAGAGACGCCTCTGCGAAAGACGTCCACTGCTGGACATAGGCCTCCCCCAAAGAGTGCCAAAGTGACCGGTCCTGCGCCACCCGCATCCAGCGGACTCCCGCGACCTTTACCAGGTCATCAGTCCACCTTGGGGGGCCTACCCACGCCGCGCCTTCCGGTACGGTCAAATTGAATACTTGATTAAAATATGATACCCTTATTGCAAGACAGAGAGAAATATATTTATTTGGTGTATAGTAGAATATATGCATGCCAGTGTACACTCAGCGTCAAATACTCTGTAGCGGTCAAAGTGGCCAAATAGTTCGGTACACCATACTAAATATATGATGTACCGAACTATTTGACTAGTTTGGTTGCTATAAAGTATTTGGTGCTGAGTGTACATGAATATAAATAACTACTACAGAAATACACCAAAATAACTTAATTTCACATGCAAACTGTACCATTTAATTTGTCCGTATTTTTATTTCAATATGATGCTGATTTTCGTTGAAACTATGAATATTTCTGGATTACTAGGGCAGATACACCAGTGGAATAGGTCCAGTTCTAACTAAAACAAATACGTTACAAAATCAGCTCACCACAAAGATATAACGCAAATCATACCTAAAGTAGCATACTGCGAATACGGCGGCTTAAGGCTGGCCTGCGAGAATATATCTGTCGAGTAGAACATGACAGCGTTGATGCCGGACAGCTGCTGCGCGACCATCACCGTCATGGCGATCAGCAGCGGCTGCCGCAGCTGCCGGTTGCCGAACAGTTCGCGCAGCGTCACCTTCTTGCTCACTTTGTTCTTTTCTGCCTCCTGGAAATACGTAAATCATCATCATCATCATATCAGCCGAAAGACGTCCACTGCTGGACATAGGCCTCCCCCAGAGAGTTCCAAATTGACCGGTCCTGCGCCGACCGCATCCAGCGGACTCCCGCGACCTTTACCAGGTCATCAGTCCACCTTGTGGGGGGCCTACCCACGCCGCGCCGCGCCGGTACGTGGTCGCCACTCGAGAACCTTTCCGCCCCAGCGGCCATCGGTTCTACGTGCAATGTGCCCCGCCCACTGCCACTTAAGTTTAGCAATTCGGACGTGTAGAATACGTAAATAATAATTTAGAAATATTGCCAGGAATATTATCGAGAGAAATTACACAGGAAATATTGCCAAGGTTTAATGATCTTTTTTGTATGATATAATTAATTATTTACTTTCATTGTTTTTTCTATATATTTCATAATATTACCTGGTGCATTTCTTCCATTTCGCCGTGTACAGCTACGTCACCTCTGAGCCAAGTCAGAGCTGAAAAATATAATTAAAATAGCAATGTTACTAAAAGGTTGCTAGGCGGATAATATTATTGTATTACAGTCATTTCAAACTAGCATTTGAATAATTCCGTTTATGGTAATATTGCCAGCAATATTTTCCTGCAAATTTTGGGGATCTTATATCGCCACTACCAATTATTATCGTGTAGAATAAATCATTTACTACAACCAGCCACTACGAATTCTGTGTTAAACCATATTTGCACTATATTAAGCTGCTCAAAACTAGCTGGAAGAGATGCCTTAAAGGCACAAGTTATACGTACTTATTTTTGTGCAATTGTGTTAACTATTAAATACTACTATATTCTACAAACCTCTTTGCGCATGCAACTCTTTCCCCTTATTCAGCAGCAGATACTTGGGTGACTCGGGGCAAAGCGGTAACGTGACGCACTGTATCACGGCCGGTATAGCGCAAACGGCTAACAGCCATGGCCAGCCTTCCTCCGTGCCCAGGACCGAGGGCAGACCCAGCCCTTGAGAGAGCAGGATGGAGATGGTGATCACTAGTTGGTAGACTGTGCCGATCTGGGAATGGGGAATGGATGAAAATTTTAGAAATGCCTGATTATTTTTTTGGTGATAGGAATAACCTTCCTTAGCACCAGAAAAAAGTTTCAGACTTTTCAGCTGCGACAATTATTTTTGAAAAATATAAACAGTATCCTCATTTACGTTTTGGGTCAAGAACGGTAAATAGACACTTTCCTTGATCTGTCTCAAATTACAAAAAAACCATCTTAAATATATGTGGTAAACTGACACTGGTAATGACCAATATAGCTGCTGCAAGTGTCAATATCATTGCCAGTGTCAGTTTACCACACATATTTAATATATATTTTTTATAATATGAGACCGATCGAGGAAGGTGCCGTAACTGACCCAAAACGTAAGTGAGGAAACTGTTTATATTTTTCAAAAAAAATTGACGCGGCTGAAAAATCTGAAACTTTTTTCTGGTGCTAAGGAAGGTTATTCCTATCACCAAAAAAATAATCAGGCATTTCTAAAATTTTCATCCATTCCCAATTGTTGGATATGATTTGATGGGGTAAGAAAGGTTGTAGGAAAAAATGTTCATGGCTAATATGCCACGCAAGCTTCTGATAGTCGCTTAAAGCCAGCCTTCCGAGATGGGCTGCAGACCGCGACCGCAGGCGACACTGCGGCTGGCGGCTGCGGTCGACCGCAGTGCTGCCTGCGGTCGCGGTTGCATGCCGAGATGTATCGTAAATGACTGGATGACCAGTGTTGATAAGGGCACATCACTAGCGACGCGCTCCTTACGGGACGTCACCAGTGATCCGCTATCTTGGTGTGGAATTAAAAGAAACCTAATTCATAATAACGGTTTCATGTATAGGTACCCGGTTAATTACAATACAGTTAAAATTACATTCAAAGATAATGGCATCAGCATCACCACAAAACAACCAGCAACCAAGGTCTGGTCATCCAGTCATTTACGTCCGTCATCTTCTTCCGAAAAAGTCGCCATTTTATATACTTGTGAACTCTGCGGTTCGCGTCACCACTGGCACTAGCTACCTTTTGCACAGTACCCTCTATCGCAGATCCACGACGGTGGCATACAAGCATACGCCGTGGGTGATTTTGGATCCAGAGGGAGTATAAGGGGAGGTGGTAGCGCGTTGCCGACGCTTTATTGATTTAGAGATTCGTTATGTCGACTGCTAGAGAGGTCCCTCACTCACATCCTTCAGAACTATGCTTAACTTCTTTTAGCAATAATGTTAACACATACTTATTTGCTGACATGTCCTGATCCTTATTTAATTATATAATTTTTAAGCATGCATGATGTAATTAGTTTTAAGAGATTCTGACACAATATCATATTGTTATAGAAATAAATGAATGAATGAATGAAAGCAGATTGATGTGCGCGAGGGACGAATGCTATACCCTGAAAAAGGTAGATGCAAAAGGTATTTTGAGTACTAAAATATTACTCACCGACCCTCGAAGAGATATAGGAGATATCTCTGCCAAGTACATGGGAGCTAACCCAGCGTTCAGACCGCTATTGATGCCGATGAACAATCTGCAACGCAACAAAGCTCAGTGATGAATTGATCATATAAAATGAAAGGACTTTGATACATAATTAACCATTCTGTCAGGTTTAGGGTCAATGTTCACCAAACATGCGCGATGATGTGTTTTCATACATATGAGACCATCCACGCTTGACAGCTAGTCAAATATATGAAAAGCTTCGTCATTTCTGGTGGATAGACACCCTTAGACAACTGCGGTTCTTGCATAATATGAACGAACACTGATCGAAGAGCTCTAAGCTCTCATTTGAGTCATGCTACTGTTGTGCATAAGTCTCCTCTTTTCATCATCATTCTCGTAGTGTTTCGTTTATATCCTAAAGGAGCCCGTGGTCAAGGGGAGAGGGTAAGGTTTCCAAAGCACCTAATCCCAAGATTTGGCCTACGCTACACCAAATGAACTATAGGCACTAGTTTGAAAACTGTCAACTGACCTGACAACCCAGCTGGAAAACTAGACTTTATTGGGATTAAACCGGTTGCCTCAGGGTGTTTTTCTTCACCGAAAAGTTACTGGTAACTAATCATCATTGGCCTTTAGCATCTATAAAAGATGATTTAAGCAGCGTCCATTAAAGTGCGGCACTTGCGTACGTGGCTTGCCAGGCCAATACGAGAGCGACAGTGACGCCCGCATATATGACATGTAAATGTCATTCACAGCGCTGTTGGAGGCGCAGTCCAACCAGGCGATATCGTGTAGTGTCACGCCTTCATACAGTGCCTTTCTCCAAAGGTCTCGGTCCTGGAATTGCTTTTCCCAGCATTGAGTCGATCTTGAAGGACAGCATGTCTCGTTTTGCGCTGTCCTTAAAGCGCGGTTTTTTGGTAACTAATATGTGAGAATAAAACGGCTTACCGGCCAATAATGAGCAGTTCAGCCGAGTTAGCGGCCTTGGCAGTCCCCTGGAAGGCGGCTGAGACGAACACCAGAGCATTGTTCAGCAGTAGTCCACCTTTCCGGCCAAATCTGGAAGCAAAATCGTCCTTTACTTTAAATAGGACTGAGGGTCCAACAAACTAGCCAACATAATCGCGTTTATGTTGGAAATAAAGCATTCATTATATGCTAGTTACAAAATAGTCAAGTGCGAGCGGGACGAATGATTTACATATGACTAAGGAATCTTAAAAAAACAGTAATTTTAGTGGAGTTTACTTAGTAATAATGAGTATCTTGTTATGCATGGTGTGTCACGCACGAACATCATACTTACTTCTCAAAGCAATAATTATTTTCGGCAATATTACCTACCCTATACATTTCCGTTTAATAAATAAATAAATAAATATCGTGGGACAATTCACAACCCAAACTAGGCAAAGCCTGTACTATGGGTACTAGACAACGAATAAACATACTTATATAGATAAATACATACTTAAATAGATATTAAACATCCAAGACTCGAGAACAAACATTCGTATTCATCATACAAATATCTGCCCCGACCGGGAATCGAACCCGGGACCTCAAGCTTCATAGTCATAGTCAAGCTTCAAAAAATGTGGAAATATTGCCAAAATATTTTTGTTAAACTTGGAATACTGGCAATATTTTCTATATTTTTTGTAAAATATTGCTAACCTGTCAGCGCAGCGCTGACTGCAATGAAATCATCACTCCCACGCAGTACCTACACGGGCGCCACTAATACGGAATAGACGATCGCCACCACCACCTTCCATGGTCAGATCGCGCTTCCGCGGTTAAGTTACTTTCTCGGTTGGGTTGGGAAATAGTGCCAACAATTCTTCTTCTTGTGTTAATATCGCCGAAAATATTGCTCAAATTCAATATTGCCGGCTATATTATAGCAAATATTGCTAACCTGTCAGCGATGACTCCAGTCAGAATGCCGCCAATCATCCCTCCGACACAGTAGACGGATACCACTACCGACCAGATGGTCGCCACCTTCGGCTCTTCCGTTGATTCCACGGTCTGGTTGGTCCCGGATAGCGCCTCGAATTGTAGCCATTTTGACATCACCTGTCAATAACAACGATGATAAATCATAAAAGTTATTTAAAGAAGTATAATTATATTACTAAATTAGTACTTAAAAGTCTTCAAACACAGTACCAAGGAGTCAAGAGCCTGAAGAAAATATCATAGCAAATATCTCGATTGAACAACTCTGCGAGATTGCTGTAATTATTTGCTTAAATGAGGCTATCCGCAACAGAACCATGGTAACCGATATAGCCCTCCGATCGCTAAACTTAAGTGGTAGTGGGCGGGGCACATTGCACATAGAACCGATGGCCGTTGGGGTGGAAAGGTTCTCGAGTGGCGACCACGCACCAGAAGGCGCGGCGTGGATAGGCTTCCCACAAGGTGGACTGATGACCTGGTAAAGGTCGCGGGAGTCCGCTGGATGCGGGTGGCGCAGGACCGATCACTGGCACTCTTTGGGGAGGCCTATGTCCAGCAGTGGACGTCTTTCGGCTGATATGATGATGATGATGATTTGCTTAGGCGCTGACTTTTGACAACCCCTTTTTTGTTGGATACAACATGCACCATCGCCACTCTGCGAGCAATTTTCATTTGCCAAACTTGCGGTGCAGCATGCCGCTCCCGTATCGGCTTTTATAGCCCTAAGAGACGTTGTCTCTCCCCTTAGTACTGTTTTTATAGTCTGTGGTACCTTTTTTTTATGGGAGGAAAATCTGTTATGGATACCTCCGCGCCACGGGGATAGCGCGGAGGTTATATCGGACTCGCACCGACTAAAAACCCCCCGATGGTCCTCCTCGACGCATTTCGGACGGCTCTGGGATCTCCTACGGAACGCACCAGTGCCGCCCTAGCGTCATGCCTCAGTGGTATCTACCTTTTTTTTTCGATTGCAGCCCCCAACTGCAACCGTGTACCACCCCGAGGACACCTTTTAGTCGCCTTGTACGACAGGCAGGGGATACCGTAACGTAACCGTATTCTAAAGCCCGGGATCTGTAGTACCTAATAGACTGAAAAGCCTGATGTGATTTAAAGAGAAAGAATATGATATTGCCTTACCGATTGCGGCGCGTTGAGCACGCCCGTGCTGTAGCCATGCTGGAAGGCAGACCAGCAGGCAGAGGACACTACGGCGAATGCTAGGCGTAGGTTCATACCCTGTGACAAAAAACATTCAAACATAAATAATTTTTCACCGAAAACTTACCAACATACTTAGTTGTATGGAGAAACTAGCTTTTGCCCGCGGCTCGGCTTCGCCCGCGTACTAAGAGTAATGTTAACCGTCTACAAAAAAGGTGCATCTCAGTTTCAGTCTTTTATATATTTAGATCGACTCTACATAGACTCTGCATATCGAACATAGACTCTACATATCGAATCTACATATCGACTCTACATATCGACTATAAATATCGAATCTACATATCGACTACATATCGACTCTACATATCGACTCTACATATCGACCATATAAAATTTCACCCCCTCTTAAGGGGTTGTGTGCAGATTTCCAAAAAAAAATGATGCACGATTTTTTTGTTAGTCACAAATAGTCCGCATACCAATTTTTAGCTTTCTACCTTGAAAATTGCGGAATGCTCCATACAAACTTTCACCCCCCATTTTGAGGAAGTGGGGGGTTAGAAAGAGACAAAAAGTAGCCTATGTCACTCTCCATCACTTCAACTATCTCCACTTAAAAAATCACGTCAATTCGACGCCCCGTTTTGCCGTGAAAGACGGACAAACAAACAAACACATACACTTTCCCATTTATAATATTAGTATGGATTGGTATTTCATCACCACCTACAAAGATTTTTGTGTTTGCTCACAGTTACGCGCTCACGCGCCTCACCCCACGCGTCACGCCTAACGAAACTAGACCTCTACCTACGCTTAGTTACTACGAATCGCGGCGTCAAGATATATTTGTGGTTACAGAATAAGGGCAGGAGCTGTCAAGCCTCATCATTACACCTGTGAGTAAACGTAAACGAGGCCTAAGAGGTTAGCAACTTCATCCTTATTTTTATTTTACTTAACCCAAATAAGTTAACTGCAGTGTCTCAAGACGAGAGTTTTTGACCAGTGTGTGTTGCCAGTGATATGTATGCGTATGGCACTGAAACGTGGTCGCTTAACTATGAGCCTCATAAGAAGGCTCAAAGTCACCCAAAGGGCAATCGAGAGGGCTATGTTGGGAGTTTCTCTGCGTGATCGCATCAGAAATGAGGCTATCCGCAGCAGAACCAAGGTAACCGATATAGCCCTCCGAATCGCTAAACTTAAGTGGCAGTGGGCGGGGCACGTAGAACCGATGGCCGTTGGGGCGGAAAGGTTCTCGAGTGGCGACGGAAGGCGCGGCGTGGGTAGGCCCCTCATAAGGTGGACTGATGACCTGGTAAAGGTCGCGGGAGTCCGCTGGATGCGGATGGCGCAGGACTGGTTACTTTGGCACTCTTTGGGGGAGGCCTATGTTCAGCAGTGAACTTCTTTCGGCTGATATGATGAAGTTAACAGCCTTTATTAACTCATCGAAATCGTTGTAATTGTAGATATGAGCTTTTAAAAGTTCTTACACATGGATCAAAATGAATGCTTCTTTTACGACGAAAGAATCTCCTTCATAAAATCGTTAAACACCGAACATACCTAACTGTTGTAATATGCTGACTACCGACCCTCACTTATCTCGTGAGTAGAACGCGTGAAAAAACTTACAGAAAGCAATGGTCCCTTTTGTACAATAGGCCGGCCATGGTATTATTGTGCGTGAGTCAATGATGACTCATATGTAACTATGGTACTGGAGACTATTATTAGGGTTCCTCTGTGATCGTACTAATCCTACTAAATAATATTATAAATGCGAAAGTTTGGATGTCTTCATGTTTAGATGTTTGAATGTTTGTTACTCAATCACGCAAAAACGGCTGAACGGATCGAGATGAATTTTGGTATACATATAGTGTATAGCCTGGATTGACATATAGAATACTTTTTACCCCGGGAATCATCCCCTAAGGGGGTGAAATGGGGGGCGAAAGTTTGTTTGGAAATACGATATAAACAAGTTCCACGCGGACGAAGTCGCGGGCATAAGTATATATATATATATATATATAGCTATCCACGCCGTGACCGGCGATGGCGACCCTAGCTAGTTACGGGCGTGAGGCCTGACATGGCTTGCGAAGCCGAACTTGCTCTTGAACACTCGGTCGCAGGAAGCACAGTAAAGCTGACCAGAGGTATTGTAAGTATAATTGTAGTTGGTCTTTGGGCGCGATTTTCGTGCCTGACGTCTCTCATAAGCACGGCTATGGAATATCCGCATTCAGCCTTTAAATGGCTTCTTTAAAGTAATTTCTAGTTTTATCAAGAACTAGCGAATATAAAAATTCATTATTTTTTATATTTACCCAGCAAGCCCAAATCTCTGAATGGTTTTTAGTTTGAGCCGCTATGAAAAAATGAAATGCTGTCAATTGGATCGCTATCGCTATCGACTAGTGTGAAAGGCTGCTCGGAGGCAGGCTCTAGGACATGCGTTTTGGAAATCTCCCGCACCCCGCTAGCGGGCTGTATCGCCTTATGAAAATACGCCTTGTCGAGTGCTGCGGCCGCCGGCCACCAAAAACACACGCGACCCCCTGCCTCGTAGAGTTTAAAATACGTGCACGGACAGTGATCAAAAAAATGTGAACAAGACTTTATTGTTAAAGCTTGCACAGATATTTATGAACCCGAATGGAACTAAAGTAGCCGTATTCACATTCTTTCAGCGGTCCTTATCATAAGTTTAGCGACCGAATAATTGGGATTATTCACACTTAAGTACAAAATGTCGAGAACATTTGTAGTGTGTGGCATAAAATATTATAATCAATACGCCGTAATGTATTTTCAACCGACTCAAAAAAGGTGGAGGATCTCGCCCCCCCCCCCCCCCCCCCCCCGCCCCTCAAGACCCCCAAGAAGCCCCCAAATTATCCCATTTTTAGGGTTCCGTAGCCAAAATGGCAAAAACGGAACCCTTATAGTTTCGTCATGTCCGTCTGTCCGTCTGTCCGTCTGTCCGTCTGTCCGTCTGTCCGTATGTCACAGGCATTTTACTCGAAAACTATAAGGTGTATTTGAATAAAATTTTGAGGACAGGTGTATTTTGTTGGCCGCTACATAGTTTTGTAATTAAAATGACAAAAACAATTTTTTTTATGGGTGCACTCCATACATAAAACTAAAAGTCAAAATTTTTTTTTTCATTGTGACCCCCCGTGTGGCACATCAATCGATAGGCCTTTTAAAATAAATATAAGGTTTCTTAGCATTTTTTTTGATTAAGTGAATAGAGTCGGAGATAATCGCCCCGAAAGTCACTAAAATTCTGTCCCCCCCCTCTAATTTTTGAACGGTGTATTTTAAAAATATGGAAAAATTCAAGGACCTAGGGCTTATTAATTTCATTCACCGAAAATTGTTTTGAACAAGATCGGTTCAGAGGTTTTCGAGATATTGCTGAAAAACTGCCTTCCTCAAAGAAAAGGACGTAAGTGCCGTAAGATTTCTGTGACGATATGACCTTTTTAATAGGCACGGAACCCTTCGTTTTGCGTGGTCCGACACGCACTTGGCCGGTTTTTTGAACTCAAATCTGAGACTTTTGAATCCAAGTAGGGCGAGCCGTAGGTATGCTAGTTTGCCATCATCGTGGTTTGTGCGATAAAATTTATATAAATAATTATTTATTTATATATATTTATTTATGTAAATGCTACAAAATTAACGATATCTGGTTATAAGGAACAATGGAAATCGTTTTGTACCTACCTATAAGTTGGTGTAAAACTCTTATGTTAAGTGGGACTCGAGCTTGGCCGTTTTTTTGGCCAAATTCGACCGTTGTTGATGTAATCTTTGCACGGTCGGTTGAACTGGTTTACGTTCGTTCTTCCAGTTTTTGCGTTTACGGCGAAGGGCGTTGATCTCGGCCAATTGCTTTTTTTAGCCTATACACAATACAATACCAACGTAATAATTTGATATGAAAATGAAATTAAATGTTTTTTTTTAATTAAATAATTTATTCGTGACTAAGCTTAACGAACAACAAAACATATATTAGGTATCTATATATAAAACTATGCAATGACAACTTAAAATACTATATAATCTATATATACTAAGCAGTTTGTCACGAAAATCAAAAATAGGTCTTAAAGCAGAATAGAGCCGCCTACTTAATAAATTGTGCAAGTTATACTTACTTACAAAATAATGAATAATAGGTAACTGGGTCGTTCTTCTTTTTTACCGAGAATGAACCGAGGTTGTTCTGTTTTTTTGGTTTTTGAACTATTGAAAATTGTGGTTTTGAAGTGCGATTTAAAAAAAATGCATAGGTTTCTTCATTAGAACTAATTAAAGTTTCCTTTCTGGCCAATATAAATATTTATTTACGGTTGGTTTCTAAAAAAAAACATGTGACAAAGTGGACTCTTTCAGTGGGGACCACATTTTGGTTTACCACTCTGTCACGGCATTCTACGATAAAAAAAACATTTAAAAAAATGCTAGTTAGAGAAAGTGAAATATAAAATATCACTAATTAATAAAATAATATTGACGTTCATTCGAACATTATAAAACCGTAAACATCATTACTCAAATGAGATGCCGTATAAGACGACGGACAGGCTATTGTCGGTCGAAAAGAAGAACGACCCAATGACCCAACTACCTACCTCTTATACTGATCAACCCACAACTTACAAATCGTTTTGCATCAGTAGGTACCATTAATCATTATATAATCACAAAAAAACCTTAGTACCTATACTGCATTCTATAATAACTTAAGGTTGGATAATTAAATAAACAATTCCTTTCATGGTAAGACTTCGTTATTTCTCAGAAAAACGCTGGCAACCAGTTGATAAATCCAGTTCAGTAAGGTCATAATTGTGACATTGCAACAATGAATTATCGACCTTAAAACAATGCTTTACGGTGAATTTTACTTAAATACCATTCAAATCGTGTATCCCTTTTCAAAGATTATTGTATAATCTTTGCCCTTTTAAATGAGCCAACGCAGTATTGAAATTATTGAAAATATACTTTCTTCCAGTTAATAGCGTTGGATTCTGTACCTTTAATGAAAGGTAAAAAGGTTGAGTATTGTACAAAGGATAGAAATGAGTTGTGACCTTTTATAGATATATCAAACGGTACCTTTTACGGTAAGACAGCGTATGTAAATACTCATGGGGACAAAGTACAGGTATTGTCGGTCACAGTAGAAGAAGCGAAGTAAAATCAAAGTAAGAAAAACCGGACAAGTGCGAGTTCAACTCGCGTGGTGAGGGTTCCGTAAAATATTGAGAATTTTCCCGTTACTTTGAATACTCCAACTTCTTATAGGTTTTCCTGTAATCTTTAGGCAAGGAACTATTTTCCATATTTTTTTCAGAATTTTAAGCCTCCTTGTAGTTACGGAGATAAGGGGAGGGATGGTCAATTTTCGTATTTTTTCCTAAATTACTTCAAATCTGTAATAGTGGCCCCACGAAGTAACTAGTTACAAGTTTATATGTCTAAACTGGCAACACTGGTCATATGCCCTCTCTTTACTAAAGGTCAAACGCCTGAGATTTGGACTTGTAAGCTTAGCTTCGTCAAATGTGCCCTGGGTACCTAATTGACTACTTTCCTAAAAAAATATATTTAGTCCATCAGTTAGATTATCAAAAAATATTGGACACGTATTTTTTTGTTTGTCAATTAAACAAAAAATGATGAAGATATAGCCCGTTAAAGTTCCGCGTGACTTCACATTATGGTACAATTTTTAGCATAATGTGACGACACGCGGAACTTTAACAAACGATATCTTCATTTATATTCAGATATATTTTTTACCCAGGAAAGGAAAGTGCCCAATTGTCCACTAAATGCTTGAGAGTGACGAGAAGAAGGCGCTGCTTGACGACTTTGACGTTGTACTGATCCAGATGATGATGAGTCTGGCCAGGGAAAGATGAACCCTTTTTAGGGTTCCGGACCAAAATGGTAAAAACGGAACCCTTATGGTGCGACTCCGTCCGTCTGTCTGTCTGTCACAAAGTCAAATATCTCAGGAACTACTAATGCTATCGATTTGAAATTTGGAATAGTTGTAAACAAAGCTAATCCTCGTGTATGGAAAATGAAAAATTTTAATATATACTCTTAATTTGTATAAAAAAGGGCGGATATGAGGGTCGGCAAAACTTCAAAGTCTAGTTAGTAGGCCAAGTGGGGTATCATATGAAAGGGCTTGAATTGTACATTATTAAACAATTTTTCATTTTTTTTCTACAATGGTAAAATTTTGATTTATAAAGAAAAATGTTGAAAAAAATACCATTCCCCCCCCTTATCTCCGAAGTTAACCAAGCGAAAAATTTGAAAATAATATATATGATTAATATTAACGTGAATATTACCGGAAAAGTATAACGAGACCTCTATCTAGCGTAATTTTTTTTTATTCTTCATAAATCATATGTTAATTTTGTTTGTAATTTAATACTTCTGTGTATAATTTTTTTCCTTCAAATTCGTATGAAAGTGTTCTGAAAGTACCTTCTAGCAAATAGAAAAAGAATTATCGAAATTAATTCACTTGATAAAGAATTATCGCTGAAAAACCAACATACCGTAAGGGAAATGTATTAACGTACCACCGTAGAACCCTATTGCAATAAGGTGACATACCACTCAAGTTTGAGTGACGGTGGACTATCAATTGCGACAGGGTTCTACGATGTTGAAAATGAAAAAAAATGAAAATGAAAAATGATGAAAAATGATTTATTGGGTAACACTAGGTCTATGTAACAGATAAATAGGTTGGTATCTCTTTTTAAGTACCGGGGTACCTGTGTCAAGAGACACCGCTCTTCACATGAAGGTAATTTTGAATAGCAAAACAAGAGGTTTAAGCTTAAACTATACATGTAAGGAGGAGTGAACAGAAGCTACTTAATTAGGTTTGTTTTGATATTAACAGTGCTACTGCTTGTTCACTCCAGCCAGAAGAAACTAAAATTAAAGTAAGATAAAATAAAAGTAGGTGTGAGGGTGCATGAGCGAGTGTATACTTATGTGCGTAGGCGTGCGTGTGCGCGCGTGTGTGTGTGTGTGTGTGTGTGTGTGTGTGTGTGTGTGTGTGTGTGTGTGTGGGTGTGTGTTTGTGTTTGTGTACCTGTATGTTAGTTGAATTAGACATAAGTCTAGACAATACCTAACAATAACTTTTCTACTTCAATGTAGTTTTTTGTTTTGATCCAGTTTATTATTTTAGTTTTGCATTCTTTATAGCTGCAGGGGAAAATGCTAATCTGTTTATTAACTATATTGTATAACTTGGCTGACTGCGCAGCATACTGTCTATTTGCAAATGCGGATTTAGTTACCGGGGTGGGGATTACATTAGGTTTCCTTCTTTTTGTTGTTGTCTCAGGTTGGTACGTAGATGTTTTATGTCTCCTCAAGATTACTTGTAGAACGTATAGCTTTCTTACCGACAGCAGGTCACACATTTCATAAAGTTTGTTTGTAGGAAATCTGTACGGCTTACAGTGCATTACCTTAATAACAGCCCTTTGAGCTCTTTCCAACTCCAGAAATTTGGTTTTTGTGGCTCCGCCCCAGACCGGGATGCAGTACTCAAGGACTGATTGCGCGAGAGATACGTAGATTTGATTTAAAAGATTTTTAGAAGCAACATGTTTTAAGTTTTTAAAAATCCATATTAACTTACGCGTTCTAGACATTATCAGCTCTGTGTGTAAATGCCAGGTAAGTCGCTGGTCGATCATGATACCTAAATATTTAGTAGATTCAACCTTATTAATAACTGAGCAGGAACAGTTTGAAACAGCTAAGTTGTTACATGTATGGATCTTAATTGAGAAAGTTGAGTCAGGTTGAGTTCTATTGTAGTTAGTAAAACAGATGTAGTTTGTTTTGTTTGTGTTAAGAGTGAGAAGGTTAGCTTGCAGCCAGCGAGCAACCTTTGCAAGTCCATATTCTGCAGTTTTACGAACTTCGTCCCAGTCATCTCCAGAGAACACGATTGCGGTATCATCAGCGTAAGTAAAGATGGATCCTCCAGCAATGTGCATGTTACAGAGCTGGTTAATGTAAATTAAAAATAGTGTTGGCCCCAGAACGCTCCCTTGAGGAACACCATAGTTAACGTCACATTCATCGCTAACGTATTTCCCTATTTTGACTTTCCGTCTGCGGTTATGAAGGTAGCTACTTAGAAGAGACAGTGGAATGTCTCTAATGCCTATCCTTGCCAAGGTGTTTATTAGTATGGGAACTGAAACAGTGTCGAAGGCCTTTTTGAGGTCTAAAAACACAGTAATACATTTTTTATTATTGTCTACATTTTCGATTATTAATGAGGATAGAGCTGACACTGCATCTTCAGTGGAGATGCGTTGTCTGAAGCCATATTGATTGTCCGACAGTATTTTAAATTTGTTAAGGTAGTTAATTAGTCTTGTATTTATGAGTTTTTCTAATATTTTCGAAATTGCAGGCAAAACGGATATAGGTCTATAGTCTGACGCAATGCATCTGTTCCCACTCTTAAACACAGGGGTAACAATGGCTTGTTTTAAATAGTTTGGGAAAACACCGTGTTTAAAGCATAAATTGGCGAGGTAAGTTATTAGGGGAACCATGATGCCACTCGCTAGCTTGAGGAACTGAGTTGGTATGTTATCCCAGCCAGGGGCGCTTGAAGACTTTAGGTTTGAGAGAATGACGTAAACTTCGTTTGGATTAGTGTCATAAAGAACGAATGAGGTCGCATGAGAGTTAGAGCAGCTGTCAGCACTATTAGCTAAATAATGATTAGTAGATAAAATAGTTTCGGCAAGAGATTTACCGATGTTTGAGAAATAGTGGTTGATTAGATTTACAGATTCACGTGGAGAAGTACTACTCTCTAATAATTCCAGGTTTTCAGTTTTATTTGTTTTCCTATTTGTTAAATTATTTATTGCCTTCCAAAGAGTTTTAGATTTTTTACTAGCTTTAATTAGATTTTCTTTATTATACTTGCGTTTTAATTTTTTAATAAGGCTGTTACAAAAATTTCTGTATCTTCTATACGTTATTTTAAGTATGATATTTTCGGGGTCGGAACGGAGTTTTTTCTGCATACTATTCCTATTTCTTATGCATCGCAAAATTCCTAAGGTAATCCAGGGCTTAATTATTCGGTCATTTCTAGGTACTAAGGTAGTTATAGTGTTTGATATGAGACAACTCCTAATTTTATTTATTATGAGGTTAGTAAGACAGTTGGGATCATCAATTTCATATAGTTCAGCTATGTTTCCGTTTGATAGTGTACTTATTGCATTTGCAAAGTTCACATGTATTTTAGTTTTCTGGTAAGTTTTGGAAGTGTTAATGCTATCTAGCTTCATTAATACCATAGCGTGATCCGTGATAGTCGTATCTAGTATAAGGATATTAGCTTTCCAGCTATCCTTATTAAAAACATGTTACGTGAATACATTTCCCTTACTGTACATACCGAGATCCCTGGTCGCGCAAGTTAGTAACAAAATGCACCGATAAATGGCGCTGTAGGTACTCATGACTTAACTACACTATGCGTTGTTAAGATTTTTCCAAAATTAATGGGTGGGGCAAGACGGGTGTGTTGTATGATATTTCGTACGGAACCCTCGGTGCGCGAGTCAGACTTGCACTTGACCGGTTTTTTTATATGGCAACTACATATTTATTTGGCAAAAAAATATAATTGCATTGTCAAATGTGTCAAACGTCTTAAATAGTACGATGTCCTAATCTTGATACTTGATAATTATGGTAACTAAGAAAGTAACCATTCCGTAATAAATTGGACTGTTTTTGTTTTTTAAGGGAATTAAAGGGTGGCTTCCATAGCTTAGCATAGTGTTTGCTTATCATCAAGCCGCAGGCTTATTTGCCAGGATTGTGGATGTGGTATAAACACTATAAGCTATAAAACCGCGTCTGTTGTGTGGTGGTATTTATTGAAGTAGGTTTCGTCTCGCACTGTTAATTACCGTGTGGAATGGCGACTGGCTCGAATACCCAATGAACGGGTGTCGGCTTACTTCCGAGTACAGACCGCAATGCAGAATACACAACACAGTTATACAGGGTATACGGTAATCGGTTCGTGTTGTCAATATAATAAATAAAATAAAAACGTAAATGAGCACGCTCATTCATGCTGCGGCTAGCGTGATGGGCACCTTTGCACCAGGAGGGACGCGGGGCGGGTTGTTTGACACTTAATTTTAAGTTTAGTTAGTATTAAATTTTTAATTTTATTAATTAATGTAATAATGAATATGTGTTATAATGAATAAATAATTAGCACTATGAGTTAGGTAAACGTCCCTGTACGCAACGCGACGCTGCACTAGTATATGGCATGGGCACTCGTGACATGGCTTAAATTCGAATGAAGAAAAATCCTCTTACTGCGAATTTAACCCGTGTTGCTCTGACATAAAGTGCCCATGCCATACACTATAGTGCAACGTTTACCTTATGCTCTTAAATTCTATGCCGGTTCTCATCCGCAGCGGTTATATTATGATAGAGAGGCCGCCCGCGTTTTACAAAGAGCTCGGGAGGATCCGCGGGATAAACTTTAGCCTAAATCATTTCAACCTTTAGGTTCACACAAAATACGGGTGCAATAATTTTTGAGACCGAAGGTACCTGTTCTATAGATTGTTTTTTTTTTTAAAAACCCCCCGATGGTCCTCGTTGTCCTCGACGCATTTCGGACGGCTCTGGGATTTCCCACGGAACGCACCAGTGCCCCCCTAGCGTCATGCCTCTGTTGGTCCTACCTTTTTTAGGGCTTTTATAGGACAACTTTGTTGTCTGTCTGTCAAGACCCTTTATCTCGGAAACACGTCGAGGTATCAAGTTGAAATTAAAACCATATACTCAAGTCTACAGTCCCTTGAAGCTGTGAAAAAATCAAACTTCTAAGTTAACGCAAAAAAAAAGATACGGCCGTTTATGCCGCAAAAAACGTATATTTCGACACTCTCATTTAAATATAGTACTAGAGTACTAGACCGCACGAGACACCAAAAACGTCCTACACGATGACGTAAAACACTTGGAATTGCGTCAAAATCATCATCATCATCATCATCCTGGCCGATTTCGACCACGGCGACTGGAAAAAAAACCGGACAAGTGCGAGTTCAACTCGCGTGGTGAGGGTTCCGTAAAATATTGAGAATTTTCCCGTTACTTTGAATACTCAAACTTGTTATAGGTTTTCCTGTACCTAATCTTTAGGCAAGGAACTATTTTCCATATTTTTTTCTTAATTTTAAGTTTCGGAGATAAGGGGGGAATGGTCAATTTTTCTGTTTTTGCTAAAATTATAAAAAATATATATCTGAGATGCTTACAACAACCCCTTCATTTGATATGTCACACAATACAGTTTGCGAATTTTTTTTTTAATTTTCCAGTTTACCCCCCAAAAGTGGCCCCTTTGTTCATAATTCATTATTTTCTTTACGCGTCCATCTTTGGGTCACCAATTTACATATGTTCACCAAATTTCAACTCAATCGGTCCAGTAGTTTCGGAGCAAATCGGCTGTAAAAAAAATCTGGGCTGGAGCGTCGTTCGTGAGCTCTCAGGTGACTGACGTAGCCTATCTTTGCAGAGAATGTGCGACCACATTCCCTAGGTCAGCACCCATGCGACAAAATACTCTTATATGATGTTAACATAGGTGCTGATAATAATAGTTGTGTTATGAGAGGCGGCTATCAGTATACAAACAAAGTAGATTAGAAAGACAGATTCAGGCCGATGTTTACCTAATTTATGTAACGCTAATTATCTAAAATACAGCGATCACGACCATATAATAACAGAGCTAGTCTGGTTAGGGAAAGATGAGCCTAGAAAAGGCAACATTAAAAAAAGAACAGCGTGTTGCAATAGCAATGCAACACCTTGTGTAACAATAAAATAATAATGATAACAATTATTATTTTTCTTTAGTTCACATACTTATACTTAATGCAACTGAATCGATCAAGCAGAAGGAAGTAAAGTTATATTAAATAAAACTCTGTAGCTTCATTCTACTTTATATTTAAGAAGAATAATCAAAACCACTCTTCGAAATTTCAATTTTGACGAGACATAATAATTGAACTTTTTATGATATTCTTCAATGTGAATAGTATTAGCAGTAAGCCACCCTTTAATTCTCTTAAAAAGCAAAAACAGTCAAATTTATTATGGGTAAGTTACTTTCTTAGTTACCATATCAAGTATCAAGATTAGGATATCATACTAATTTATAACAAGATTTTTTTAACATCCGATATTTGGCAGCCGTCGGAAAGATCCGGTCCGGTCGTCGGGATCGGGATTGTAAACGTCAATGATGACATAAATTGTACTGGAATGACAGCTGTCAAATATTGGATGTCAAGACATTTTCACTATATGACATTTGACACATTTGACAATGATATTACCGTTGACATATAAATCTCAGGCTCATCTTACCCAGAGGCCTCTCTAACCCATGTAGCGCCCGGGTGCAATCATTACCCTAGCGCCCTCTAGCGAGTGGCGCCCCATGGAATGGCGCTCGGCACCCCCTAGGACCGTGCGCCCGGGTGCACCGCACCCCCTGTATTATAGGTAAAGCCGTCCCTGGAATCTCACCCTGGTATCATAGTCTTATATGATACTTAACTCGACCACTAGTAACTTAGCTAACCATGCTGGATCCCCGGTCATCTCCAGGTCATTGAATCCCCAATTAAGAAACTTTTGGAAATTAGTCCTCCTTTCAAGATACATCCCAGACTACTCGCAAATATTTAAACTCATTCTGAATAAAAAATACATAAGTGGAACCACGGGAAAAAACATATTTTGGAGACGCTCTGCGCCAAAGACATCCGAAAATAACCTAAAATAATACCAATGCTAACAAGTCCGGACAGGGCAATTTGAGTTTTAAGCCGAGGATTTAGAGTTCACAATTAACAATGCTTGGGTTGTTATGTATTCGCTCTACATTTGTGTCGTTTCGGATGCTTTTCTTGGCTTAAAAGCCCTTGGCGGATGTCCCCGGTTTCAATATACAAAATCTGTTTCTTTGAGAAAAAATAAATACGTGAAACATAGTCGACAATAAAAGGTTTGTAGTGACAGGTGTGTAGAACGCTTATTTTAGTTGGAAGTGGGACTAGTCACTAGGTCGAATTGTGTAAGATTGTCACCATTTTTACAAGCTTTATATTAACTTGACCTGTTCGTATGTAACTAAGTAAGTACCCATGTATGTTGTCCGTCAGCAATACATTTTTCAGAAACTTGCCGCATAGATAAAGGGAGAAAATCTTTGCTTTCTTAATAATCTTTGCTTGCCGTTATCCGATTGAGCTGAAATTTTGGGTAGTAGTATAGTTTGGTTTGAATTTGAATGACACCATCGAGCTGATCTGATGCTGTAGACAGAAGGTGGCGATAGGAATTCAGTATTTAACCGACGTAACCCGTTGTGTTTGGGCTCGTTAGAATCGTCTCAATGAGTAGTTGATGGCGGTATACAGAAAAGTAGGTACAGTCAGCAATAAAAGCTTATACTAAAAATGAAATTTTTAATAAGAAACTTATTTTATTTTATTATATTGGCTATATATTATGTATTTTTTGAACTGAAGGATAAAATAATTGATTGTTCGGTTTGATAGAGGATCGCCAGGGTCACTGTGTTATCGGCTGGCCACTTCCTTCTGCGAAACAGTGGCCTATTATACTTTACAATACGCGGTATTTTACAAGAGTAAAAATAAAATTATTACATTAAGTACCAATAAGCAAAACTTTCGATAATACTTTTAAAACATGGACCTAAGATACTCAGGACAAGCTATGGTAATAATAATACCACGTCCGAGCGCGATGGTAGCATACAAATCTCGATAAGTGTGACAGAAAGGGAAATATCATTCGTTGTCCATATCATAGTTCCATTTTTTGGGTCCTAGGTCTTAGTTGTGCAAAAAAACTAAATGTTGACTTCATGACCTTTAGCCAGACTTAGATAGGTAGGAATACTAATCAATCGCATCACCGTCTATAATGACAGATGACTCACGTGTAGGCTGACTAAATCACCACAATAATCGTGTGATTTCACGTCATTTCGAATATCACAAGTAGGTAATAACATTAGATCATCTATTGTCATAGCTTCTGCGTTGCATGTAAACACGTTATTATTTATACATCCCTACTCCTAGTCTTACACTAGTCTGCTCAGGCGACGTAAAATGTAATACTCACCACGGGTGGCAATAAAGGAAGCCTCAGATCGCATATTTATCGCCTTCGACTCAGGTTTCAATTACCGCCCTAAGTACTATTATGACATGCTATAAAATAATACAACAGTCCTCATGGTAGAGATTTTAGGGTGTCCGACTTTTCATCAAACTGTCATTAGAATTGAAATTAAACCTTGGACGGTAGAGTTGCTTTATGAAAAAATACTTCGATGCAATAATCTCCTGCGCCACCCGCATCCAGCGTACTCCCGCCACCTTTACCAGGTCATCGGTCCACCTTGTCCTTGTACGTGGTCGCCACTCCAGAACCTTAGCACTCCGGTCACTTTTGGCACTCTTTGGGGGAGGCCTATGTCCAGCAGTGGACGTCTTTCCGCTGATGTGATGATGAAATAATCTCAAGTGTAGGTACAATAATAGTACATTACATACCTAGGGCGGTGAATTCGTGAATGCCCCAGATCGCAGATGCTTGTGGCCCGAACCGATCTGGGGCTTTACGAATTACCGCCCGTAGTTTGTCTAAAGTTTTACGTCTTGCCTTGGCCAGGAAGTGAGATTTCTCCTCGCGTAGCGGGCACAAAGTCCCACTTACGGCCTAAGGTGTCGTAAAATACTATAGTCTCGCCTCTCGTCAGCCCAGTCCAAAACAGGTGGTCAGTGCCGATATAGCTTGATGTGAGTGGAGAATCTTCCTGACATTTTGAGCAGAGCAATCGTCATTAAGAGACTCGTCATTGCCAGATTCGTCAGTTTCTTGCGTAAGTTGGGCTGTTATCTCATCATCAGTTACGGGCTCTGTGAAATTCTCTTCGTTGATCGATAAGATTGGAAATATGAGTGGGTGATCGTCTTCAACTCTTCAAAGTCGAAGCCATCATCGGTGAGGGGTCACTCGGCAGTTCGGATTACAGTAACCTGAAGGATTAGCCTGAGTACGGATTATCGAGGGTCTACTGAGGGGCTACCGCGAAATGAAAACGAACTTCGTTCGTGTCTCCCTCTCTGTCGCTTCAACTAGACTAGCAAGTACGACAGAGCCGAAGATACACGAACTTTCGTTTCGCGGTGGGCTCTGTAGTCTATAGTTGCGTTTTTCCCCAGAACGGCAGATGCGCGGACGCAGCGGTTTCTCGGCAAGCACGCGGAAACGCGCGCCATTACTACATCTATTTTTAGCCTCGCGGTTGGTCCGAGTATCGGCTTCAGGTTTCCGATTCAGGAACAGGATGTTTATAAATCTGCCTATTCGGGATTACCGGCCGTGATGTACTATCGCCCAAGGGTACGGGTATACTCTTCTAGGGTAATTTTCGAGCGGTCGCTATGCATGTGCAGACGATTTTGAACAGAAAGTGTGAACCCGTACCGTACCCTTGGGCGATAGTACCTGCAGTCGACTACAAAGAGATCGATGCGGCCAAAGTACACGACTTTTAACTTGTTAAGTCAATAAAGTACATAATATATATACTCGTAACCTACATATTTTTGTAACTTTGGCCGTGTCGAACTCTTAGCGGTCAACTGTAAACTAAAAATTATTGCATATTGCATCCGTTGAAAAAGTGACTCTACTTTTCAAGCTAGTAGGTTCAAATACAAAAGACAGTTTAGACAGTTTTGTAAAATGCCGGTCACCTTAAATGATTTCAACCATGCATGACAACAAGTCCAACAACAGATTTTCTGTCCGCGAGATGAAATATCGAAATTTTGTGAAATAGAAATATTGCATTTGTTTTATATGTACTACTGGAAAACAGCGTACGGCCTAATTGTAACCAGATACCGTTGCCTATGGACGCCTGAGACACCAGAAAAATGATAAGTGCGTTGTTGAAGGGTTCCCTCGATTTCCTAGGATCCCATCATGACCTGATGACCATGGGACCACCTGGGAACCCTTTCAAACAAAAAAAATATTTTCCAAATCGGTCCAGGCGACTTCGAGTACTTAATCGAGGTACATACACAAAAATTCTCCGACGAATTGAGAACCTCCTTTTTTAGTCCGTTAAAAAGAGAAGTATGTAAATCATTAAATTGGTTTTGATTGTAAAACTAGCTAAATCGTATTTTTTTATGGAAATGACGCTATTTTATTAGGCGGGGTTACGGAGAATACGAATATTCCCAGGCATGAGACCCAGCTAGATCGAATTGTCGACCCCGTAAATCCCTACATTCTAAATTTCATTGAAATCTGTCGCGTGCTTTTGGAAGACACCGTTTGGCAGCGTAGGTACCCACTGTTTAGGGTGAGTATCCATCCACCAGAACTGTCTCGCTATTCTGTAACTTGTTTTAACCTCACCATTCACCAACAAATATATAACAGCCAGCACTGTGAGGTAGCGGAGCGGTTAGCTTTTTTATATAAAAAAAAATGCAAATTGAAAGCAAGTCTACTTACGTATAGTACCAACTTCAATAAAATAACACACTATAGATACGTAGATATTCCACGCAAAGGTGTTAAAAGGTCTATGCCCCCGGGTATTGTGGTAAAGAACGAGTTTATGAGTTGTCCTTTACGTCGACCTTTTCTTTTTTCTGTATTTATGGCACCTTTTATCAATAAAAGTGCACAAATTGTTGTATTCGTACAATAATAAAAATTTAAAAACACAAAAAAGTATTTGAGTAGGTATCATAGGTAAGTAATACTAATTTAATTAAAATAATTTCTACAGTAATTACGGGGTGATATGACTGAATTTAAATTCAAATGACCCTAAGGTCACAACCCCAGTAATAAAATATTAACAAACCTATTTCGAAGAAGTTATTTTAGGGAAGATCTAACCGTTATAAATAACGAAACGTAAAAAACAAAGGCCAAAATACTCATTCATTCATCGCCTTGCACCCATGCCTGAAAAAAAAAACTCACCGCCATCGCGTTATAAAAATCCAAATAATAAAATGAACACAACACACGCGTTCAACACTAAACACAATCACTAAACTGTACCAGTAATTTTAATGTTAATTACACATGGGTTTTTAGTTTAATTCACTGAAAGATTCCTTAAAAGTCGTTGTATTGTCATGTCGGCCGGCGAGCGCGTTCGGAAATGGTTCGAATTTTAAAATTCAGTGACGCGCTCGGCGGCGGATGACGTCATAGAACAACCGGTTTGGCAGACAGTCGATTTGTACAAGTCAGCGAATACAGCGCTGAATTCGATTTTCAGTAAGTTTTTGGGTTGTAAATTGGTAGGTCTTTTTTACTCCTCTCATTGCTAGTACACTTTACCTCAAGTGTATTACCTAAGCAAATCATCAAATAAATCTTAAGTACTACCTATGTTACTAGGTACTTAAATCATAGCATCGACATTTTTTTTTTAATTTATTATATTTACCTATGTTCGACATACCAACTGAAAACATGACATACACCATCAGCAACAGGCGGATAAATTATTCCAACCAAATATGGAACCAGTAATCTGAAATAAATGGTTTTTAGGGTTCCGTAGCCAAAATGACAAAAATGGAACCGTTATAGTTTCGTCGTCATGTCCGTCTGTCCGTATGTCACAGGCATTTTACTCGAAAACTATAAGGTGTATTTGTATAAATATTTGAGGATAGGGTGTAATTTTGTTAGCTGCTACCGGCTTGGCTACATAGTTATGTAATGAAATGACTAAAAAAATATTTTTTTAGGGGTGCACTCCATACACATGAATTGCAAGTCAATAAAAATATCATTGTAAGGTCACGTGTGGCACATCATACGATAGGCCTTTCAAAATAAATATATAGTTTCTCAGCATTTCTTTTTGATTAAGTGAATAGAGTCGGAGATAATCGCCCCGATCAACACACACAAAAATTGTGTCTCCCCCCTGTAATTTTCACGTTCAAAAAAATATGAAAAAATCATAGAAATAGGGCTTATTAAATTCTTTCACCGAAAATTATTTTTAACAAGATCGGTTCAAATGTTTTCGAAATATTGCTGAAAAACTACCTTCCCTGTAGAAAAAGACGTAAGTGCCGTAAGATTTCTGTGACGATACGACCTTTTTAGTAGGCACGGAACCCTTAACACGCACTTGGCCGGTTTTTTCTATCTAGAAGACACAATCGTGTCGCCCAATGTCCAACAGAACGTACATTCGACTTTAGAGTTTAGACCGTTTCACATTTGAAGTCGTATATTTTTGTTTCATTCAATCTTAAAACAGGATAAACTCAACTCTATTTTCAAAATTTCCCTGACTAAATTTTTGTATGAGGTTACTTACCAAGGGGTAAGTTTAAAATTCGGTCACAAATCCAATACAAAGCGCTTCAAAGTAGTTCAAAGCGCTCACTTCGCTTACCGATCGAGCCGCGTGGGGGCTCGTCGTTTACGTAGCTGCGTGCGCGCACCCTGCAGAGTAACGGCGTATGCGGCCGGTATCGAGGTTTGCCAGTTTTCGACTTTATGTCAATGCTGTTAAGATGCAAAAGTGAACGATAGAATCATAGCGGTTATGACTTTTTGTATGATGAGGTATTTTTTTGTTCTTTTTGTAAGGAATTGCTTTTCTTCTGAGGGTGCCATAAGATGTGCGTGTAGATACTATATAGTAGAGAGGCGACTGCACTGTGGCGAATAGGGATCATTGTATACGCGCGTAGCTGTGTTATGAATACCTACTACAGTTTAGATGAGTATATTTAGAAATTGTTCTGAATGTGATTTTAGTACTTACCTATACATAAGCTTATAGTGTAATAGTTGTGGAATTGAGCATCGAGAAAAACCAACAATGGTTAAGAGGGCGTTACAGTGCACACTAGCGCCACTGGTAAATAATTGTGATTATTTAAATTTCACGATAGATATTTTAAAAAGGAGGCCACTACTCACTGTATTTTGTATTTAAGTACCTTGTGAATACACCAAGCTAGTTTGTATGTTGCTGGATTCGTCGATCTATGAACTCAAAAGAAAAACGGCCGTTTTTACTTTGGACGCATAGATTGACGAATCCAGCAACATAAAAACTAGTTTGGTGTATTCAGAAGGTACTTAAATACAAAATACAGTGAGTAGTGGCCTCCTTTTTTAAATATCTATCGTGAAATTTAAATAATCACAATTATTTACCAGTGGCGCTAGTGTGCACAGTAACGCCCTCTTAAAGGTGAAATAGCAACTAATGAAGTCCTAAATGTCAAGTGTGCCAAATCGACGGAACTCCTCAAATATTATCGGCCCACGTACAGTCGCCATCAGATACATCGGAGCGGCCAAAGTGCTCACAAATATCTGAACACGTCTCTAATGCCTCGACAATAGAGACGTGTTCAGATATTTGTGAGCACTGTGGCCGCTCCGATGTATCTGATGGCGACTGTACAATGATATCTTATCTTCTTAGCTTATCTAGATGAGGGCCCTTCCGGATACACTTCGACCCAGTGGGGTCTTTTGTGCATTTACCCTCTCCTTTATACCTACTCCCAAGCTCGCCCCATCATTTCCATAAAACGGATGATGCAGCTCAGCGGAAGTAACTTGAATTCCTTTGGTTGCGTACACATACAGTGATATGGTTTTCGTCTGTAATAACTAATAATCAACCTAGAGTGTATATAAAAGCCGAGCCAGAAACTCGCTTCGTTGGCTTCACTCTAGGGGTAGGGCAGACAAGACCACGTGGAAGTGGGATGCGCTGATTGGGGTTTTGGTGGCTATTTTTACCTTTCGATCGCTATAAACAAGGAATCATTTAATGCTGATGATGGAGACTGAAGGTGGCCATGGGAATCCAGTACTTTACTGACGTAACCCCGTTGAGTTTGGGCTCGTTAGAATCGTCTCAATGAGTAGTTGATGACGGTATACAAAAAAGTATAGTCGGCAATTTATTGCAAGCTTTTAAGCTTGTACCAAAAATTAAATTTTTGTCAGAAACATATTAATCATTTATTTATATCTAAAGTGATTTATAGTAAAATCAACTCATATCTTCTGCAATTTATAGCATTGACGAATTATGTCAAGTAAGTCATTCATTATGATAAACACATTTTATACCAAGTAATAAATATAGTAAATGTCTATTATACTAAATGTAATTATAGCCTTAAATCATTATATCACTTGTTACATTGGATCATTTGAAAATTATCCGTTACATTATACAAAGCAATGGTATATCAAACCAAAATAGATTAAGTCAAATTATATAAAACGTCACCCCAAAACAAACAAACACTCCACTGAATTTAAATTTGACATATATTTACAATAACATACATAATATTAACGTTCGATTTGCTTCATACGATTGCCGATTCGTGAACGCTTCGGATATGCTTCAGCAAGTTGGCAGACGTCAAGAATGTCTGTCAAAAAAAAAAACTTCAGTCGGGCTCCTGTTTTATAACCTGGACAATAGTCACTTGACATACATACATATTCAGGACAAGCTATGGCATTTAATATTACCACGTCCGAGCGAGATGGTACCATAAAAATCTCGATAAGTGTATCAGAAAGGGAAATATCATTCGTTGTCCTTGTCATAGTTCAACTTTTTTTATTTGCCACAACTGATTTAGTACGAAGTTGTGGCAAAAAACCCACTACCCGCCCAAATTAAGTAGGTTGTTTATGGTAAGCCATCAGCCATTTTAAGATTAGTTCTTAATTTAGCTGCATAGAAGCCTTTCCGTCCCTCATTGTGGCATCACGTATAGCTTGTCCCGAGTATCATACCATGCTTGACAACGACAATTCGAAGTCTGTATAGTAGAAGAAGTTCAATTTCTCAATAGAAGTCTGTAGGTATACAGGTGGGATCTCGTTTCTCTGCTGCTGACTGTACACCGAATTGTCGCTGTCAGATGACAATTGGCAAGTTGGTGAAATAGATGCCATATTGTTTCTAAGTTCGAATTCTTCTATTTCTCTAGAGATCAATAAAATAAGTGGGTCATTCAACTATTTATTGTTGTTATTCTGTCCCGTTAGCCAAGAGACAGTTTGGCAGTTTGTTAGACTTTTTTTTGCAATATGGACTTCTAACAAGCTTAGATGAGGTTCCATGCAAAAAGGGGTCGAACATGACAAGAATTCACACTTGGTGAATATAAAGCCATAAAATTGCAGTTTTAAAAAGTGACCCAGGAGACGTAACCATAGCAACTAGTGACAGAAAAAAGTTGATTCACCCAAATATAAACTCTGACAAAAGAGCCCAATATTATTATAATAAAATGACAGAAATCAATGACTTTTAGACAATATCAAAAATAATAATAATAAATATTAGGGGACATTCTAACACAAATCGAACTAGGCATATAGTAAGCTCAATAAGGCTTGTGTTATAGGTACTAGACAACGTTATGTATAATAGATATAAATACTTAAATACATAGACAACATCCAAGACTCAGAAACAAATAATCATGCTCGTCACACAAATATTTTCCGTTACCGGGATTCGAACCCAGGACCTTCAGCTTCGTAGGCAGCGTCACTACCCACTAGCTTGGCTAACCGGTCGTCCTAAAAATGTTCCTAATTCAAAATCACAAAAGCGTACTCTGGGTCGCAAGAGGTTTAAGGATTCTCAGAAGCAACATGTGAGAATCAGTGACAATGTAAAAGGCACCTTATGGCAGAGGTTACACGAGTCAGGTTCCCTCGTATGCACGGAGCCGATATGGGACGCTAGGAGCTTCTCCGAGGTGAAACTCTTCAGGCAATGGTGGCACGAGTGGCTGGAAATAAAAAAAAAATTATATACAACTAGAAACACAATGAATCCTCAAGTCAATAAACCGGTCAAGTGCGAGTCAGCCTCGTCCACCGTAAAGTTTTTAGATGTTCCCCTTTACTTGTAGTATAAGACGATATTAAATACGTTTTTTGCGGCATAAACGGCCATATCTTTTTTTAACGTTAACTTAGAAATTTAACTTTCACAGCTTCAAGGGACTGTAGACTTGAGTATATGGTTTTAATTTCAACTCGATACCTCCACGCGTTCCCGAGATAAAGGGTTTTGACAGACAGACAGACCAACAACAAAGTGATCCTATAAGGGTTCCGTTTTTTCCTTTTGAGGTACGGAACCCTACAAACAGATAATAAATAGAATTTACGCGCGAAATGGTTTCAAGTTTTAGCTGCTATAAAAACTAACCAATCATTTATTTATTTTACAGGTTTTTACATCATAGCCCATTATTTTATAATATCATCATATTACCGCTGAAACGAGAGCGCGTGCGCCGCCAGGTGGTTGCGCAGGTTGGAGTTGGCCGCGAACGAGCGCTGGCATACTTCGCAGGTGTATGGTTTCAGTGGGTCCCAACATGAAGTCATTCGCGCCCCCCACATTTTTTCTCATTATATCGTCATTTTATCACGAATATCGGAGATTGATGAGATGGAGTATGTGTGTGTGAGATAGATAGAGAGAGAGATGAAAAGAGAGGGGGAGAGGCAGAAATAGTAAAAGAAAGAAAGAGGGAGAGAGAGAGAGAGCAAGGGAGAGATAAAAAAGAGAGAGGTGAGAGAGAGAGAGTGAAAGAGAGATAGAAGAAGAAATATGAAAAAAAATACAAAAAAGGGATAGAATCTACTTACGTCTTTCTCCCGACATGCGACGCGCCTTCCAACAGATGCCGCCTCAGTCCTTTCCTCGTCTTATAAGACTTGTCACACTCGACGCAGTAGTGCGGCCGCGCCTGCGCGTGCGCCGCCAGGTGGTTGCGCAGGTTGGAGTTGGCCGCGAACGAGCGCTGGCATACTTCGCAGGTGTAGGGTTTCAGGCCTGTGTGAGTCCTAAGAATTTGAAGTGTAATTGTTATACATAAAAGAAAACTTTGGTACAGTGCACTCTAAAATGATGGGGGTCCTCTGTCACTTGCCATGATGTTTCATTCAGTACAACTAATGTTTTACTAGAGCTAATGCATTTTTCGTCGAAACAGTGAACTTTTCCGGTTTTCTTTGAATATCATCAAATAGAAGTCAGGAATAGGTTAGATTATGTTTGCTTTGCAATAATCCCACAATGTTTCCTATTTAAGAAAAAATGCATTAGGTCTATATACTTCGGTCTCTACGGTACGGTCTACAGACATTAGGTCAAATTAAGTACTAAGGGCAGTAGTAAATACATTTATTTTCTAAAGTAAATACCTACGAGATGATGATTAACATTAACTAAATTAAATTAAAACTAAGTTAAATCTAAAAAAGCCGGCCAAGTGCGAGTCGGACTCGCGCACGAAGGGTTCCGTACCATTATCTATAAAAACGGCAAAAAAATCATGTCTGTTGTATGGGAGCCCCAGTCCGACTCGCACTTGGCCGGATTTTTACTATTTGTTGTTATAGCGGCAACATAAATACATAATCTCTGAAAATTTCAACTCTCTAGCTATCACGGTTCTTGAGATACAGCCTGGTGACAGACGGACGGACGGACGGACAGCGAAGTCTTAGTAATAGGGTCCCGTTATTACCCGTTGGGTACGGAACCCTAAAAAAGGCCCTCGAGGCATTGTACCGAGGATGCTGGCGGCATTTCCTCGCTGAATTGCAATGCTGATGCGTTGCGCGAGAAAGCCGCCAGCTCTTCCGTCACCAGTTACATCGACCAGACGTTTCGCGATTTCTGCAAATAACTTATGCGCACTGGGACCCCACGGACCGAAGGTCTCGACTTGGGTCTAACAAGGGAGAACCAAAATGATGTACTTATCCATTTTTACAAGCTTTTCACATTGCCTTGTTAGTTGCAATACAATACAAATACTCTCCTCAAATAATAATCTTCTACCTTCGACGGTAGAGTTGCTTTTGACGTGATAACGTCTTATAAATCGATGAACGCCGGCTGTGCGCACGAAATATCAACGCACAGCCCAAACCGCTGGTTCTAGAGATTCCAGGCACTTTGATGCAATTCAGCCAACTCAAATAATCTGAAATTATACATGTGTATAGTTATACATTTTTATACACCTATATGTAAATTACCTGGTATGTATGGCAAGTCGCTGCTTAGTCTGAAACTTCTGGTTACAGTACGAACAGACAAACTTCTTTTCTTTCCTGTAGTGTACACCCCTTATGTGGTTGTCCAATGAGTTTTGGTTACTGGAACAACATATTAGAAATACTCTTTATTGCAATGTAGAACCGATGGCCGTTGGGGCGGAAAGGTTCTCGAGTGGCGACCACGTACCGGAAGGCGCGGCGTGGGTAGGCCCCCCACAAGATGGACTGATGACCTGGTAAAGGTCGCGGGAGTGCGGGTGGCGCAGGACCGGTCACTTTGGCACTCTTTGGGGGAGGCCTATTTCCAGCAGTGGACGATGATGTCTAGCAAATGATTTTCTTTATTTCTGTGTTAGCCGTGCTGGGGTTACCATCGTCCGGCTAAGGTGGCCTACCAGCAGGCGGCCCGTACGCTTGTTGGCCAAGTGGTATGAGAGTGCTTAACACATCGCAGAAATAGTGTTTTCGTTAAAATAAGTTTATATTGATGTATGTTAGTCTGTACGGTACGTGTAAATATAAGCCTTTGTTGCCTGAGTTAAATAAATAAAAAAACCGGCCATGTGCGTGTCGGACCACGCAAAACGAAGGGTTCCGTGCCTATTAAAAACTTCTTATATGTTTTCTGTAATCTTTAGGCAAGGAACTACTTTCCATATTTTTTTCAGAAGTTTAAGCCTAGTAGTTTCGGAGGCATGGTCAATTTTCGTCTTTATTCCTAAATCACTTTAAATCTGTTTTTGCTAAAATTATAAAAAGAAATATCTGAAATGCTTACAACAACCCCTTTCATTTGATGTCACACAATACAGTCTGCGAAACTTTTTTTTTTATATTTTCAGTTTACCCCCCAATAGTGGCTTCCTTGTTCAGAATTCATTAATTTACTTTACGCGTACATCTTTGGGTCACCAATTTACTATATGTTTACCAAATTTCAACTCAATCTGTCCAGTAGTTTCGGAGCAAATCAGCTGTGACAGACGGACAGACAGACGCACGAGTGATCCTATAAGGGTTCCGTTTTTTCCTTTTGAGGTACGGAACCCTAAATAAAAGAAACTTACGTGAATATCTTGGCGCACATCGGACAGACGCCCGGGCACGCTTGCCCGCACTTGCGTCGATGGTTCTCGCAGTCGCTGTACCTTTGACATTGTTAATTATGAAGCTGTTATATTGAAGTCGCTATTGTAAGATAGATTATACACAGAGATACATAAATTATTGAGTCAGACCACCGAGCCGTGTCACAA
This sequence comes from Epinotia nisella, assembly GCA_932294315.1. Taxonomy (NCBI): domain Eukaryota; kingdom Metazoa; phylum Arthropoda; class Insecta; order Lepidoptera; family Tortricidae; genus Epinotia; species Epinotia nisella. The sequence goes on along the minus strand of OW028698.1, from coordinate 6,661,632 downwards.
TACAAATCGGGCAAATTTGAAAGAAAAAAAACATTCATGTAACAGGTAACACGAATTGCATGGCAGCGTAATTATAATTAGATTTTTTTGCCCATATTTGACAACCGTCATCCATAATGTAAATCCAATAAACGTCAATGATGACGTAAATTTTACTGGGATGACAGCTGTCTAATATTGGATGTAAGGGCATTGTCTGTCACTATAGGTACTTATCTTATGTTTTAACTAACTGCTAATTATTTCATAGGTAAAATTTTTGCCATATAAATAATTTGAATAGAATGCCTGCCTCGGTGGCCAGACACTAAAACGTGTTTAGAAAAAAGTGTACCTACAGTCAGCAGCGGAGCACCTAAGCAGAATAACACGCTCAAATTGATCTACACAGATCCATATTCCCTTGATTTTAGAGTCCATTTTAAGTCCGCGTAGCTACTTCTGCTGATCACTGTACATGACATTGTATATCCAGCTTGAAGCAATGACTCCTCAACACAATAAAGTGATTGTGATTCTTCTAATGTCGCATGCATCCGTACGCGACGGTGTCTGATCACAATCAGACAGTCCGTATGATTGTTAAAATACGATCGCTGTCATAGATGCGAGTAGAGGATGACTAACGCTAGAACGGGCCGTGTCCTGTCCTACAACCGAGGCTAGGAAGCACCTCAGTGTCGGCATACGGCCCGCCCGCACAACTGTAAAGCTGCGTACGAATTTGAGCGGCTCAGTCTGGCATGCTCGCGCGTCACATAGTCCCACATAAACATGCGCGGGTGAGGCAGCGTACTCGCGGCGAGCCGACATTCAAAATGGCGTCGACACGATGACAGCTGATTCATTTCGGGACCAACAACACCTTTTGCTTTTCATGTATTTGCATCAATAATAAACTATGACTCTGCCACTCTGTGTCAGGCGCCTTTGAGCACGGTACCCTAGCGCCCTCTAGCACCCCATCCCCCCCCCCCCCCCTAGCGCGCGTTAGCTGCGAGTGGCGCCCCGTCAAATGGCGCTCGGGCGCCCCCTAGGACCATGCGCCCGGGTGCACCCCCTCGGTGACATGACGACACGCAAATAAGCTCGGTGACGGCTCGATGCAGACACGGCGCGTTGTAGCGTGAGTCATCCTTAGGGCGTTATAAGGCCATTACACAACTAGCCCTTTGTCACAACGACTTGCTGGAATAAGAAAAAAAGATTGTTGTGACAAATTGCATCGTTTGTAGTGTGTTTTACATACCGTGATGCGACCGCGCCGCACAGCCGGCAGGTGAACCTGCGCGCATGCGCTAGCACATGCTGCGACAGAACCAGCGCAGTGCTGAAGCGGAGGCGACAGAGAGGGCACTCATGCGGGCTGTGGGACTGTGAAATACATATAAACAGATAAGTTTCTGTTAAAAAGATAAGTTTTGGTTTTATTTAATTTTTATTGCACAGTAACAAGTTACATATACAAGAGGCGAAACTGCATTAAGCCTCATAAGGCATCCTCCACCAGTCAACCTTTAGGTCAAACAGAGAATAATCATTGCTGGTGCGGAATATGACTACAACACATGAATAAAAAACTGACAAATTACTGGTCTTTGTAAGAATACATGAAATGCCATCAAAAACATCCTGTAAAAAAACCCAAGTCTCGCAGCTCAGTCTTTCTACCGTAAAAAGTTGTGAGATCCATGTAATACCAAGTCGGTTAATCTATTTAGTCTCTACTTAAAGGACCTTCTGTCTTAAGTTATTACATAAGTTATTATCATGCCAATATTAAAAATATTTTACGTTTTAAACAAATAGATCGACTTGGACATCTGGACTTGGACTGAGCTGCGAGACTTGGGTTTTTTTACAGGATGTTTTTGATGGCATCTCACTTCTTTTTGTAGAGTCCTACTTTTTGGTACCATCTACTTCTAACGAATTTTGTTAAAGGCTTTGTCTTATGATATTTTTTATTTTGACTTGGCGGTTTTCCCATGATTAAGACATTAAACTCTATTTGTATTCTAAATTTGAAGCTTCTATGTCTGCTAGAAGTGCCTTGGACTTTTGATGATCGGTGAGTCAGTCAGTCAGTGAGTGACAAAATTTAGAAACTTTAACAAGTTGTCATTCTTAAACTACTGGTTCAAATTGACTGAAATTTTAAATATACCGTGTTTATATAATGCCTAATTAGTTACTGAAAATTCAGGTTTCTTGTTTTATCCACAACGAAATTATAGGGGGGTCGAAAATGGCCTGAATTGCTTCGAGAAAAGGATGGTACGGCCGTGCCGCTTTTTTTTGCTCGACTTGGCGGGGGCACAGTTTTAGTTATTGTTGCATACTGCACATATTTTGTGTGCACAGGTTTATCTTGTGTGGTTTTGGAGTTGCTACGGCAAACTTCGGTCTCCATCATCAGATCAGCTTGGTGCTGCCATGAGTAAGAACTTATGCCAAATTTCAGTTCGATGACTGAAAAAATTATAATTTTGAAGGAATACTTGTAAGTTTAATAAAAGTTTGTAAAAACCACTAGAAATGAAATCCAGTAGAATTTCATTTTCAGACAGATATAACTAACCTCTTCATGCCTCTTGTTGTGTTCTTCAAAAACGTCTTTAGTGACAAAACCAATAGCACAAAACTCACACTTGTACTTCCTACTTAAATATTTCACAGATTTCTTCTTCTTCTCTTCTAGTTCCACTCTCTGTTCTTCTATTGTTAACACTTTCAATGTAAAATTATACTGTTCACATTTTTCATACAATTTAGGATTCACTTTTCTTTTAGGTCTCTTTAAAATATCAGTTTCATCTTCAATTTGATCTTTTTCATCCAAATCATCTGTCACATTGATGTCCATTGCTTCAACTTTAACATCTTCAATTTCATTTTCACTTTCACTTATTTCATTTTTCACTTTATGTTCAATTTCTTTCTCTGTTTCTTCTATATCCTTTTGTATTACAGTTTTCTTGCTTTTGTGTTTTGTTTTTAATTTTGTTTTACTGCCTTTTGAGGGTGAGGGTGGAATGTCTGTGTGTTCATTGTGGTGGAAGGAAAGAGTGAAATTGCTAGTTTTGTGGTCTTCATTTTTCTGGAAATAAGTTTTATTATATTACTAGCCGCCTGCACGGTCTACATATTAGAGAGAGCCATACAAACATACAATCCACACATTGTGAGGTATTTTTAGTGAGGCAGATTTTCAAAATCATAATAATTGGATAGCTTGAAAATTTATTTTAGACCCCTAGTTAACCGGACAAAACTTGTTGCAAATAGGGGTCCTCATCATATCAGCCGAGAGACGTCCACTGCTGGACATAAGCCTCCCCCAAAGAGTGCCACAATGACCGGTCCTGTGCCACCCGCATCCAGCGGATACGGACGCAAATAGGGGTGTAGACTCAAAATTTATTATAACTTCAAAAGAAAGAAGGCAAAAAAATATGACTAATGACGAAAATCCCATTTAAATATCTCAAAAAATTACGAAGCTACAACCGTTTTAATGTTGCTTGTTAGAGAGAGGAAACGCTCGGAGATGTGATGTCACAGCACTTGAGCGGTACGGTAAATGACAATTGTTTCATTTGAAGGTGGGTCGTTCTTCTTTTCGACCGACAATAGCCTGTCCTTCGTCTTATTACGGCATGTCATTTGAGTAATGATGTTTACGGTTTTATAATGTTCAAATGAACTTCCATATTATTTTATTAATTAGTGATATTCAATATTTCACTTTCTCTAACTAGCATTTTTTTAAATGTTTTTTTTTTCGTAGAATGCCGTGACAGAGTGGTAAACCAAAATGTTGTCCCCACTGAAAGAGTCCACTTTGTCACATGTTTTTTTTTAGAAACCAACCGTAAATAAATATTTATATTGGCCAGAAAGGAAACTTTAATTAGTTCTAATGAAGAAACCTATGCATTTTTTTTTAAATCGCACTTCAAAACCACAATTTTCGATAGTTCAAAAACCAAAAAAACAGAAAAACCTTGGTTCATTGTCGTTAAAAAAGAAGAACGACCCAGGTGCGTTTTGCGGAAAAGGGACAGACTTTTAAAACTTTGGACACCTATAACTTTGTGATTAGTTAACCTCTTGCATTGCTTTTTTCTCTATTTAACTACATTTTTAATCATTATTCGAGAAAATATAAGTTTATTGATTAGTTTATTTAGTGTCTAAAATTAGCTCTATTATAACCCCTTTCAAGGAATAACTTGACTTACAGTCACCTTGTATTCTATGTGTTTAAACATTGAATCTCCTAAATTAGAGAGACTTACCCGTTTAACTTGTGACAGGAAGCTGTGGGATTCCTCGGTGAGGTGCACCAGTCTTAAGATCTTCTTCAGAGTGGAACTGCACCAGCCGCAGAGCCAGGTCTTTATTGGAGGTTCCTACAACCAGGGATTGAAAGGATAGTTATCAGTCTTGTTTATTCCAGATGTCCCGAGGATGCCCCTCAGGCCACGACAACGCAACCTGTTGGCCATGCTGCCGGTGCGCACCGTGTCGTGCTGCAACTCGCCGCTGCCCCGCGCCCTCGCACAGCTCAATCCACCACCTGTCATGCGACTTGTTTGCGTGGCGATGGACTGCAGTGTGTAGTGAAAGCTTAAGATTCTGTGAGGCGATGGATGATAGGTGCCCAACTGTTCCTATATAATGTATTTGTTACTTGCTATTGTGTTATGTATATTTTAAATTGTTAGTCTACGTTTCGTGACGCATTGGTTACACTGTAATGTCATGTAAATGTTTTTATAAAATGAATGAATAAAATTAATCACAATATTGTGACGATAATTATGTCAATATTTATCGTGATTATTATATTGATAATCTCTACGTTGAACATTTGTGCGCGGTATTTACCCTGCTGCTTTAGAAAACACTTGTGTCAAAGTACCATCTGTAATGACTGTTCACATATTCTCAAAATCGTGGCAGTATTCACTTATTGAATGTGTCATTTAGTTTGTCTCTATAAGAAAACCACTAACTAACTCGGATATTAATTACTGAGGATACATCTAAGTGATACAATTTAAAATCAAAATTGTCAACCCCAACAACTATAGAGAACTTCCGATATTTGTAGAAACAGGTAAATCAGTTAATAACAAGGCGGTTATTTTTTTAATATACGATAAAATATGAGGAATTCAATATACAGTTATTATAAGTACTTACTTGAATGCCCAAAACATAACTGAAAAACTTATTTAAAGACGGATTATCGAAAAGCCCTGTTGCTGTTTTGCTATTTAAACAGATTTTACACAATTTTGAATCAATTTCACTCATTGTTAACGTACAATTAAAGCTTCAGCGCAATTTAAAACATTATTTTTGTTTTATTACACATACACAGCCTAGCAAGCTTGTTGACAGTGACAAGTTTCATTCGTTCAGAAATGTACCAATCTCAAGCACTTAGAGTATAGCACTATAAGCGATGCAATTTGTCACACCAACTTCCAACTATAAATAAAGTAAACCCTAGTTTGCATAGTAGTGGATTATTTACACAAATTAGGTTCAAGGAGATTATGTTCGTGGGTCAAGAAAAATATGTTGCATATGCAGATTATATTGGTCGGTTAGAAGAATTGTAATTATGTGGGTTGCTAAAAAATCTTGTGGTGATGGGAAAGATTGTATTGTATGGTCATTTTGGATTCTCCAAAAAAAATGTTGATTTGTAAAAAAATTATTTGTCAGTAAAACCATGTTGGTTGGTCAGAAAGATTATGTTGTTTGGTCAGCATGATTGTTAGTTTGTCCGAATAATTATGTTGGTTGGTCAGAATGATTAATCGATAGGTAATGATTTACGAGTTGATTGGTAAATGTTATTTGTCAGAAGGGTTGATTGGATATAAGAAGTGTATTGGTTATTCTGGAAGAATATGCTGGTAAAATAAAACTCGTGACAGATTAAGAAGAAACTATTTAATTAGTGTATTATATGTGTATTCATTCAGTAAGGTTCAAATCCCGATGTAGTAATGTACGGTGTTGGGCTCGCGCGCACACTTGAGCGCGTTGAGTCGTCGATCCGGGTCCGAGAGCCAGTCATAGTTCGACCGGGCAGTCACTAGACGGGAGATCAGCCAGCGCATCATTTCCATCTTCTTTATAAGGTCTTGCAGCTTGCTGGAGACAAAATGCTGTGGTCAAGGTCTATGTTTGGGATTATTTAATGTGGAATTGGAATCTTCTACCTGGACGGTAGAGTTGCATTTCGAATGGACTACTTTGAGTAACTGATAATCTGATAAAGTATGTCAGGATGAATTTGTGTTTCCAAAATCCTTTCATCAGTATATAGATAGACCTACAGGATGCTAAGACATCCATACTAATATTATAATTATAAATGCGAAATGTGTCTGTATGTCTGCTACCTCTTCACGCTTATATTCTGAACCGATTGAGATGGAATTTGGTATGGAGATAGATTGAATCCTGGGGAAGGACATAGGAAAGTTTCGGTGTTTGTAGAGCGTTGGTCAACACTATAGGTGTCAGATAACACTGCTCTACAGCAGGGGTTTTCAAAGTGGGGCGCGACAACATTTTAAGGGGGGCGCGGGTCCCTGATGATGATGATTTGGCAAGCTAGTCCATTCACTTTCGTTTCCTTGCATCGAAGCTAAGGGGGGCGTGGGAATTTCATTTTTGGCAGCAGGGGGCGTACCTAAAAAAAGGTTTGGGAACCGCTGCTCTACAGGCTTTCTAACACCTTTACCTGTAATATGTGGGCCTCTTTCGTGGTTATAAGGGTGTTAGAGCACGCTATAACACCTTTTTTACAGGCATTCTTAACACCTTAACACTTGGCTGGAACCGATATAAGAATGATATAAGGGTTATTTTAACGCTAGTGTTCTAGTTGGGATGGCTCACGTATCGTGATTGCCACTTCATGGGCAGCTAAAACGATTACACACGCACGGCTCAGCCACTTGTTCAAATTGGTATGCGCCTCGCGCATAAACAAGTTCGATCTTGTCGCTCTGTCCGCGGCACGCTCAGATACACGTCCTACGTCCTAGTTACGCGAGGCACGCACGCCGAAGCACCTTTGAGCGCGGTCAAGAGACCGCCTCTGGGCGGCTCGCCGCGCGCTGCTCGCGCACAGCGCGTGAGCGCGTACGAATTAAAGCAAAATAGGTGAGCCGTGCGTGCCTCAACCAGGCTGCTCAAATTCGTACGCAGTTTAAGACTGCGCGCGAGCTGTCTACTGGTTTTATAGTATTTGTTGTTATAGCGACAACAGAAATACATCATCTGTGAAAATTGTCTATCACGGTTCATGAGGTACAGTTTGGTGATGGACGGACGAACGGACGGACAGCGAAGTCTTAATAATAGGGTCCCGTTTCTTTCTTTCTTCCTAATTAAAATCATAAATTAGTTTCTTTCTAATTAAATCACTCAAAATGAGAGTGTAGTTTATCCCCTAGAGAACTTGCACGCGCTCTTGTGCAAGCCATGCTTGTGACGTTAAACCAAACATACTTGTATAACGGTCCTTCCAGCGCCATCTCTTCTTCACTATTTGCCTGCTCGCTCATGTCTCGCAGGGCTCCTAACTCCTCGTCCCACTGAGCCCGGAGTACACTATGCTCTTCCTCGGCCTTGGACAAGATGGCTTCCGCTTCCCGGAGCTGTTCCTCTTTCTGTCTGTCTTGTTTTAACTTAGAGATTATTTCCCTGTGAACATATTTTATGTTGAGAAGTGGATAATTTTTATGTCAATAAAATATTGCCCCTTTAACAGGGTTCCAATGACAGTGATTATCAATATTAGTAGACCGCGAGGCAAGTCACCAATGAGATGAGCAGACCAGAGTAAAGCTGCAGTAGATGCACCACTACGTCCACTACACACAAGCTTAAGGAAGGCGATTGTCAGAGAGGAAGCGGCGTGTTGTGAAGCTTGCTACCAATTCCTTGCTTCCAACCTTTCGTTTATTGAAATTATGGAAGATGTACTTGGTAAAGCAACAAATAGTAAAAAATCAGTAGTTGTTTGCGGCGACTTTAATATCGATATTTTGTCCCAGTCGGTTGAAAAAGATAAGTACATCACTCTATTTAAATCGTTTAATTTAGATTACTTGTTTGAAGTGCCTACCCGGGTGACTCCCACCTCTGCCACTTGTATAGATAATATTTGGTTAAATTGTCCTCATCTATACAGAAACATAGTGAACGGAGTACGTTCGGATCATAAAGCTCAGTTGGTAGGGCTACCTTGCGAAACAAAACATCCGGATCGCGTTATAGAAATAAGACCGCTGAGCAAAAGTAGGCTAGCACTATTAAAGTCAAATCTACTAGTCGCCATGTCGAATACCCAGGCAGAATCAAATGATCCGAACGATCAATTCAAAATGCTTCTGAATACCGTCTGTAAAGAGTTTAATGGAACTTGTGGTAAAAAACGTATCAAGATTAATAGTAAAATGTCATTCAATGAGTGGGCAACTGCCGGAATCCGGAAAAGTAGAGATAACTTGTACCAACTTTATGAGAGGAGGTCTTATACCACTGACGAGCGCTTCCATCAGTATGTTAGGGATTATTCCAAATTGTTTAAAATTGTGTGCACGAAAGCTAAAGCAGTGCACCTAAATAATAAAATAAAGTCCTCCGATAACAAGGCCAAGACAGTCTGGAAAATAATAAACACAGAGACTGGGCAGAAAAATAAAAGCGATTCCACCATTTCTTTGAAGATAGAGAATGCATTAGTAACTGACGCAGGAAAAGTAGCCGATGAATTTAACAATTTCTTTTCCAAAATTCCGTTTCAGACAACAAAAAGTTTGCAATCGTCTAGTACATTAGCTGAATCCTTTCTGAGTGAGAATGTAAAGTTAGAGAACGTAGATATTTTCAGTTTTCATCATGTTTCTCCTCTAGATATACTGAAATCTTTTAAATTGATAAAAATAAAGAGCACGGAGGACTTATGGGGCGTGTCAGTCAAGGTACTGGAAGCCATTCTGGAGGTTGTTGCACCTACTCTAGCTCTTATTTTTAATAGTTGTATAGACAATGGCATTTTTCCAGATTTAATGAAATGTAGTAAAGTAGTTCCTATTTTCAAATCAGGCCATAGAGATAATCCTTCTGATTATCGTCCCGTATCTATCCTACCCGCGTTTAGCAAAATATTTGAAAAAATAATGCTAACGCAATTGATTTCTCACTTTAATTATAACAAGATTTTGCACGCACAGCAGTTCGGCTTCACAAAGGGTAGGTCAACTACTGATGCTGGTACAAGTTTAATTAAATTCATTCTGCAATCTTGGGAAGAGTCGCAGGACGCCATTGGAGTCTTCTGTGACCTTTCCAAGGCATTTGATTGTGTAGATCATAGTACCTTAATTTGTAAACTTAAATTTTATGGCATTAGAGGACATGCATTAGATCTCATTGAGTCATATTTAACACAAAGGAATCAAAAGGTAGCGATAAATGGGGCCATTTCGTCAGAGACAGTGGTGGAGATGGGAGTACCTCAAGGATCTATTTTAGGTCCATTCCTGTTTCTTGTTTATGTAAATGATCTACCATATATGGTAAGCCGAAGATCAGGCATTGTCATGTTCGCCGATGACACCTTGTTACTGTTCAAGGTTAATAGGAAAGATACTGAACTCATTGAACCAAATAACACCCTGTCCATGATATCTGACTGGTTTGCTGCCAATAACTTAGTGTTGAATCCGAAAAAAACGAAATGTATAAAATTCACACTAGCGAACTCAAATGTAAACTTAGCCTCAAATATTAAACTTAATGGTGAAACCATAGAATTTGTAAAGTCAACTGTATTCTTAGGTATTACGTTAGACTCTAAACTGCAGTGGGGTTCCCACATAACTGCGATAGGAAGTAGGTTGAGCTCCGCTGCTTTTGCAGTCAGGAGAATAAGGCAGCTTACCAATGTAGCAACGGCACGGTTAGTTTACTTCGCTTACTTTAACAGTATAATTACTTATGGTCTTATTTTATGGGGATCAGCGGCAGATATTGAGACTGTATTTATTTTACAAAAAAGGGCTGTTAGAGCAATTTATAACCTCGGGTCGCGTGAGTCATTAAGAGAATTTTTCAAGGAAACAGATATTCTAACACTGCCGTCGCTATACGTATTTGAAATAATAATGTATGTTAGGAAGAATTTATACAACTACCCAACAAACACTGATAGGCCCAAGGTTACCAGAAGCGCAGGGAAGCTCAAAACAACTTTTTACAGGCTAGTAAAAGCGAAAAAGTCGTTCTTGGGAAATTGTATAAAATTCTACAATAAAATTCCAAAACACATTACCGAACTTACTGACTCTAAATTCAAATCTGTCGTAAAACGGACACTCATTTCAAAAGCATATTATAAGATAAACGACTACATCATGGATAGGGATATTTGGCAGCGATAAAATCCTGCACTAGAAACCTGTCGTAAAATAAATAGGCTTTCTACTGTAGCAATGTAATTTTAAAATTGTATAATACTCTGATACTGATATGATATATTGTATACTGTTTTGAAAAAATTACACCTCGCCGAGTTTATTACGCCGGTTCTTCTCGAGGCAGAGGTTTACTTTCCGAACCGGTGGTAGTTTATCGACATTCATAGGTGCATGTAATATGCCTAAATTGAAGAATAAATCACTTTGACTTTGACTTTTTAACACCTGAATTGATGACCAAGACCACTCTGTCAAACGACTTTCCAATTTGAACATAAATATTATTGATATTTGTAATTGCTATTCAAAAATATCACCAATCGAGGCAATCTTATCTTATCTTACACAAATCAGCCTCATAGTAAACCCAATGAGGCTTGTGGTATGGGGTACTACATAGTGTCACTCACATCAGAGAGAAATAGGTACTTAAAACACATTTTCATTGTCAGTCTTATTGAATTGTTTGATGAATAATTCATGTTGATTAGTGTTACAGTTTAAATACAATTTAATACAGTGTCAATAAAACTACACTTAGTCAAATAACCTGCCCCGTGTCATTCCAGGTGCAAAGGTGCCCATCACACTCCCTGCATTGCCGCGTTGAATCGCGATAGACAACCTTACTGCTGTACTTAAATATATATACTAACGGCTCTGTGAGCTATAAAACTCGCAAGCCTATCTTTTTCCAAAAAAAATTTTTTTTAATGTTGATAAAGTGGCTTTACTAAATAATTATATTATATAATTAACGAACCTGCTCACAAAATTTCACGAGAGTCAAATCGGTTGAGAAATGCGACTTGTGGAGGAGAACAGCGGGACAGACCGCCCAAGCTGAAGCGTAGGATTTCGTTTACTTCACTCTGTCGTTAAATAAAATAAATGAATAAATGTTAAAATGCATATTCGGCGAAACAATGCTCCGGAAGAGTTCCCTCGATTTCTCCAGGACCCCTCATCGGATCCTGACCTGATGACCACGGGACCACCTGGGAAGAATGCCCTTTTGAAAAAAAAAAGAATTTTCCAAGTCAGTCCAGGCATGATCAAGTAATCGGGGAACATCCAAAAGATTCCGACAAATTGTGAACCTCCTGCTTTTTGGAAGTTGGTTAAAAATAGATACTTACCGTTTCATTTCCACCATCACAGGATCCATGTTGCTGTCGGGTGTGGTTATTAACCTCTTCACATCGCGGAACTGGCTGATGCTCTTCACTGTCTTCTGTTCAAGAACTTTACACAAAGCTGCATCCTCGTATCCAGCCAGAGACATTTCCTCCGAACTTGGCTCGGGGCGATTGGGACCTACTGTGAATATAAATTAACAATTTATGTTATAAATGCAAAAATTTAAGTCTTACCGTTTTATTCATAAAACTTAACAGTGTATGTGAAATTTAAATGTATATTGTATTCCTTGCTGATAAACACAAATGTCAGTTAAGGACAAAGCATACCTATCTATTGTCCTTATCTGATAGTCCTGGTCATTATGGCACCACCAAGTTGATGAGCTTTGTGTTTGGGCTCATTGGCATTAAAAGCTATAATAGCAAGCAATAAAACCTTGTACTATGTAATTTGCGAATTTGAATATATAATGGTTTTTATAACATTAACATAGAAAAACAACACACACAAACAAATTACACATTTGAGACTGATTTATGCTCATCACACATTAATATTTGCTGATACCCGGATTTAACCAGGTCAATAGTTTATCAATCACAGAAGTTAGTTTTTTCAGAAACCTGAAGAGGGCACTGGGCAGTTCAAAAAATCATCAATAGCAATTGGATCACATAAACTCGAATTTATATCGAAACTATTAACCTGAATAATTCACTCTTTTAATTAGCAACTTCCTCTGAATAATAAATTTACCTTGAATCTACTTACCAGATATAGATTTTGCCTGTAGTAGCCTTAGCTTAGACGAAAATAAGGATAAATCTTGCATTTTGTTCGCGATCTCAGCGTCAAAAGATTGTCCGATTCTGGCACAGAACAACTGTGGAGAATCATTTTTGAGATCCTCCTCGAAACTAATGCACAAATCTCTCAAGTTTCTGAATACCGACATTGTTGATAGTACGTGGAAACAATAGTAATAACAACTATTTTACTAGTGCAAATCAAAACACTGCTTAAGTTAAACCGTTAAGTTAAATTATTTGGCATTTGACACCCTCAGTAAGCTGTTCATGGAGGTGGCTTAGATTAGAGGAATTAAGTCTGAGGGGGTTGGAGAATTAAAAAAAAAAACAGTTTATTGCAGACAACGGTCCATTACACAATAAAAAACAATAATAATAATAATTCGGGTGGATGATTGGACAGTCACTAGTCCATCATTTTCACCCAATAACCCGTTTTATTTAGATTCCATCAACCAGTAATAGTCCCTATACACGCCAGCGGGTGTTTTCTCTGTGTGCGTCCCATGACACGGGCAGGGGCAGCATCCGCTCCGTGTTCTCCTAGCATTCCATTAATTTGTTAAAAGGGCATCTACGTGTTGGCTCAGTTGGTACTTTGTAGGTACCTAGCCCCACGCACGCCTCCCAAAGGTCCGGGATATCATGTCCCGTGAGCGGAAAAGACATTAAAATAAGTCGAGTCACCGACTCCCAGAGATAAAAAGTGAAACAGTTTATTAGGCAGGCGTCCGTGGTTTCATCTAATAGCCCAGTCACTAGCCCATCATTTTCACCCAATAACCCGTTTTATTTAGATTCCATCAACCAGTAATAGTCCCTGTACATGCCCCAGCGAGTGCTCTCTCTGTCAAAGAGTATGCAATTTCATGGCAATTTCCTACGGAGATGGTCTCTGACGTCTCTGTGTGCGGGGACCATGGACTTGGTTGATCCATGGATAATTCTCGATTTCGGTATCGGGATCGGGTAAATTCGGGTATCGCTACGCTTCACTAGTGACAGCAGTGTCCTCTACAACTGCACGGCTATCACAAGACGGCGCGCGAGCTCTCTCGATTTTTCTCGCACTATACCTCTCTTTCTAAGTTTTCTAATAAGACAGAGACAGATAGTGCGAGAAAAACCGAGAGAGCTAGCGCGCCGTCTTGTGATAGCCGTGCAGTGTTATAACACTGCTTCAATCGATTGGAGTTGACAGATTTAGAAATAAATTGGTATGAATCAAATAATTGTGAATTGGAAAATAACAATGTAGTATTTAATTACTGTCACGATAATACGAAATAGAATCACGTCGATCCACGAATCGATCGAAACCGACATATTTGATTGTGCAAAATGTTCCGTTTGAAAATATGGCATTGATTTCTGATCGCGACGAGAGCGAGACGGAGATACACGAACGAAGTTCGTTTTCGTTTCGCCGTAGGCCCACAGAGCTATAACCACGAACTTCGAAGTTCATAGTAGCGCCGCAGGACACTATTGTTAGCAGATGACTGTGTATAGGCTCTCTATTTGATTTCCTAAAAATAATTATAACAGTAATTAATCGATTCCTTTTATAAGCCACCATTAATCGTAATCGGATATTATGACAATCGATTTGCTCTAGCCACAACACTCTTTACGTCACATAGGAACTGCTGGCATAAGGTATATATATATTGGGTATAGATCAATATTTTTTTCCTTGATTTGACTGTGTTGACAAACAATGCTAAAATCCTACAAAGTATCGAAATGTACACGTACTTAAACCAGTGTTCAATATATCACCTTCAGCACAAATCACCAAAATGACGTACGACGATTCCTACATGAGCCGCTTGCCTACGGAAGTTCTGCTGTTTATTTTTACCTGGATACCTGCTCGAGAACTGATTGCATGCCGTCGAGTTTGCTCAAGATTGAAGCAGATCGTCGACGTAATGACCAGGAGCGATGCTTTATGGCGTCTACACTGTCGAAGGGATTTCAGGAACATTTATAAAATGGCCCGTATTAAGGCGAGACCTGGCGTGTTATGGTTCCATATTTACCGGTCTTTATCGCTTTGGCCGAAACTATCGCAGGCCAGAGAGCATAGAGACGAGTTCGCTGCAGCTTCCGGCTTCAGTGAGGAGATACACAATTTCAAAATACTGAGAGATGGCATAATAGGAGTGCATAAGAAGGGGGGTGTAGTCTATTATGATATTGATACTTTGGAACAATCGAAACGGACGAGCATTATTGGTGATTATTCGGAATATACGGAAAATGATGATTTCATAGTCATACTCAGTTACCATTTTCACTTGATTATAATAAGGAAAGCAATCCAGAATCCTAAATATGAGACTAATATTACATTTACTGACGTGAAGTCTTTCATATTGGTCAAGGAAAAGATATTCTATGTGAAACTGAATGATGAGATATTTGAGTGCCAGTTAGATGATGCTGATCTCCCACATCAGCGTGTAATACTCTCGGACAAGAGCGTCATGTGTCTGGGCTACACTGACCGGCTTTATGTGCTTACGTTCCAACGTACCATATACACTATCTGTGACGAAGACATGATTTTCATCTGTAGTTTGGATGTCAAAACAAACCTGTTGCACCAGCTTCGTGAATACAACTTCCTCGAACGCATGGATTGGAGAGTATACCTCCAATGGATGTATGTTCTAAACCACACTATCCCTGAAGGCCCGCTGCGTGACATAGTAGCAGTTCGGATATACGGACATGTTGCTTTTGTTGGCTCCAACTTGGGTGTGTTACGAATCTACTACGCACCATATATTGATGGTGAATTCGATATATTTAACTCGGAGCCTGTGAAGCAGTATAATTTCATGGAACAGTATGACTGTCCCGTGTTATCCACGTGTCCGATACTACAGATTGACGTGGTGGAAGGTGAGGCTGGTCATACAGTAATTGTGGCGATGCCAAAGAAGATAGCTGTGCTCGAGTTTACACACAACTTTAAGCGAACTGCCTCAGTAGCCATGCTGCCATACAATGATGTACAAAAAGTGAAAGTACTAAAGATTGAAGAGTCTCAGTAAATTTATATATAGGTACTAATCTGAAAAAGTGAAGTAGACTTTGACTTTTACTAAATTTTGGTTATTACTCTATACTCTATAGTAAAAGGACAAGAGCTCCTTATGAATTCAAATGTCTAAAAAAAGCTTTCAATTTTGCTGATTAGACAGAGAAAGCTACAAAGTGAAGTGGGTATTGAAAAGAGCCAATGATTTTCATTTGTTTAGTTAGTAGATAAGATTTAACTCCAGGGTCTGATACCTACTGGACATTATAATTGAAGTATCTACCTCAAGTACCTCAATTGGCCATTGCTGATTCTAAAACATCAATGCACAAAAATCGTCACCATCAGCCTATATATAATCTACTGCTGGGTCTCTCATGTGTGTAGGGTAGGTAGTCCCACAGAACACTAAATACTATAGAAGGGGTTTCAAGCGCGGTTTCTATCGGGACTGGTGTCGCCTCATCCCCTCCACGTCGTCTACAACTGTGTGCGCGACTGCACGCCGATCAGGTGACGTTGTCGCGAAAGCTAACAGCGCATGCGCAAACTAGTGGCGCGCGTGCCACGCCCACATCGCCTTTCTATAGTATTTAGTGTTCTGTGGTTAGTCCGCATGCTGGCCCAGTACTGATTGGGATCTACTCTAAAAAATGCAGTAATAATCACGACACGAAAATGTAATACTGTTTTGTTTGCATGAAGAGCATCTACACTCGCGGACAATGAATACGGGTCGGTAAATTACCGTCGTATTTCCTAAAATAGTGCATTGTAGATTTATTAAAAGTTCTGTAGTGATTTTACATCGAAACTGTAAAAATAAAAGTTAAATAATTAACATTACCAGGTTTAAATCGGACTCGTCAAGACCATTGAAGAAAATAACGTTAATGGAGCGAAATATCGCAAAAATGGTCATTTTTGGATATCGATATTTTTATGATAGGATCCCGGAAATTGCTATTACATTAGGTATTACGAAGAGTAGTATATTATGTAAATAAAACTGGTGTAAAATATTTAAAAATACCTATTGTGCTTATTTAATTTAGGGTGGCCCGAATTTTTTGGCCGCGAGTGTAGTATAGTTTTTTTTATTAAACGGATCCTTTTCTTATAACCAGGGAGCGAAACTTTGGTGCCGATGACAGACGTATGACGTCAAGCTACATACATAGTGTTTTTATCTAGATTATAGATGCTTAATCAAATAACAACTTTTATAATAATTTAACTTTTATATATTATTGTACAATTTTTATAACCGGCGAGAGGTTCGACAATTATATTGCCCTGAATGTACCACTGTTTGTGAAATGTTTATATGTCAATAAGAAAGATGCGATATTATGTTTAAACTTAAAGCGTTCAGCATACTTCGTCATCCAACGAAACATTTGTTGTGTTGTTTCATTTACTTGAATAAATATTTTTTGTTAGAATTAACATTACATAATAAAAAAAATCGTATCTTTTTTTTTAATATTTCTTTTTTTTTGTATAAATACCAAACATTTTTATAAATAAACAATAATATTATATTACCATTATAACATTATTAAGAAGCATTGAGGTGTTGCAATGTTGTTTAGAAAAAACATCCTATATGCGACTTTACGTCATAATGACGTCACTGGCACCATAGTTTCGCTCCCTGCTTATAACGGATCTTATCTTAAGACACATAGGTCCAACAAAGTAATTGTTTAACCACGTGCCACAAACACTTTGAAATGAAAAGATGATGAATGGGTCAATCAACTTTTGACAAAGTGACATCTTCGAAAAAATACTATAAATTGGGCTCCTGTCATGGTAAGGAGTTGCCCCACCATGGTATGGGTTTACTAGGGTTTGCAATCCGGATGCGACTTGTACGGAAATATCCGGATCCGCGGATCTAGATCCGGATATTTACATACAAGTCGGATCCGGATTGCAAACCCTAGGGTTTACCAATATAAATAGGTAACAAAAATACGTGTTTAGTGGCTTTAAGCCCCATAAAATCCAAGATTTAAAGAGTGACCCAGGGGACGTAACCATGGCAAAGAGCAACAAAAATAGTTGATTAGCCAAAATCCTTTACTTGAATAGTGACGTCTTGTTAGTCTATTGTTTTAAATACAAAATGGTCAACACAGCTAAGTAGTATTTTTTTTATTGTCCTTTCCTTAGAGAACCCGCCTTTTGGTTGTTTACTACGTTTATTTTACAATGAAAGACAATCGCTTTGTTTACTAGGTGGATTCGGTCTATAAAAAGGATCCATACTTTACCAGTATTATGTGCCTCAGTGAGCTTTGTCATCATACTGAATATTACACTTAATTTTTAGTACCATTTTAAGGTATCTTATTGTTGTCACTAATTATTAACCTGTGCTTCGCCCGCGTATTTACAAAGAACGCAGGCAAACCCGCGGGATAAAATATAGGTACCTAGCCTATAACGATTCAGTCCATTCTACTCGCAGGGGAAAGAATTTTTGAAATCCGATACGTGGTTCCGGAGATCAAAACATACAATCTCACAGACTTCCTCTTTATAATATTAATAGTACATATTACAGTAACAAACAATACTCTTCTTCTTTATATTTTGTTTTGTCAGTCAAACAAAAAATGATGAAGATATAGCCCGTTAAAGTTCCGCGTGACGTCACATTATGGTACACTTTTTAGCATAATGTGACGTCACGCGGAACTTTAACGGGCTATATCTTCATCATTTTTTGTTTGACACAAAATATTTTTTTTTTTGATAATCTAACTGACGGACTTTTAGAATTATAATTCGGTAATTATGTTACCTTAACGTTATAAAGTAGTTTTCCCCGCACTACCTTGGAAAGCCGTCTTTTATCCTTTAAAACCAGTGAACATAAAAGCATTTTATCCACTAGTGGGGAAGTGGGGAAAGTAATTTGTCCCTGGTGCGTATTTAAGTAGCTTTTGACAGATAATAAAATAAAATAATTAATAAATAAATATCGTCGGACAATTCACACCAATTGATCTTGACCCAAACTAGCCTGTACTATGGGCAATTGGGACCGAGCGCGACGACAGCGCCACGTGACAGGCGGCCATTATGGACAATATTATCACCGCTGTCAAACAAGAAGTAAGTAAATATTGTGAAAAATATTAATGAAATTTAATTAAAAATTTACAGTTGCTATTCTTCTTGGTGTTATTACAATTCACAACAACACATCTTACCAGGACCATATTTTTTATCTCAAAAACGATTAGAAAATGTTTACTGTCTCTCACTCACTCAGACTCAAGTCAGCGACAAAAATGATAATTTTAGCCGTAGCGAGCGCTGTGATCGTTTAGGCTACCCCCTCCACCCGCTTTGCACTCTGCCATAATAAGCATACTTATATAGATAAATACATACTTAAATATAATGAAAAAAAATTTAGATATTAAACATCCAAGACTCGAGAACCAAACATTCATACAAATATCTGCCCCGACCGGGGATCGAACCAGGGACTTCAAGCTTCATAGTCAGGTTCTCTAACCACTAGGCTATTCGGTCGCCATACGATACGTAACATAACAAAACGTAAAACGCTCATAATACAAAATTTTCACAGATGATGTATTTCTGTTGCCGCTATAACTAAACAACAAATACTAAAAAACAGAATAAAATAAATATTTAAGGGGGCTCCCATTGCTTGATGCCTTCATCAGGCTATGGGTCTCAAAATGAATGAATGAATGATGTCGTTTATTCACCAGAAACATATGGTACATACAGATGTTACAATCAATTAGCGTCCCTAAATATGTTTCGCCAAAACAGGCATGTGAAAATTTTATGTCATTAAGTTACATTAATAATTGTAATATAAAAATTAATGATTCCAATTAAAACTGAGTAAGTACTTATGCTTTGTATAAAAATGTATGGGAAAACTAAAATCCGACTCGCACTTGACCAAAATTCTACTTGATATTACTTAACGTTTTTCCCGCTCACGGGACATGATGTCCCGGACCTTTGGGAGGCGTGCGTGGGGCTAGCTACAAAGTACCAACTGAGCCAACACGTAGAGGCCCTTTTGACAATTTAATGGAATGCAAGGAGTACACGGAGCGGATGCTGTCCCTGCCCGTGTCATGGGACGCGCACAGTACCTCACCCGCTGGGGTGTATAGGGACTATTACTGGTTGATGGAATCTAAATAAAACGGGTTATTGGGTGAAAATGATGGACTAGTGGCTGGGCTATTGGCGAAACATCGAACGTATGCCTAATAAAACTGCTTCACTCTATATCTCTGGCAGACGGTGACTCGCCAACTGCTAGATTATATGCTATTAATAGCGACATTAAAAAATGGCCTAAGTGCCACACCGGTCAGAGAGCTAGTTTTGTGTTACACACGGGAGCAAATGTATTTTACTTCTCGTGTGTTGAAACACTCGCTTCGCTCGTGGTTCAACTGTAGAATCCTTTCACTCGCGGGTAAAATACAACTTTGCACCCTTGTATAACAAATAACTGTTTCAGTTTTTTTTCGCACTCGTTTTTAAGAAAATCGCTGATATGTACCTATAAAAGATAAAAGTAGGAAAAAAGATGTGCATGCTGACATACAGAGCCGTAATATTGATGTCATAATTTACTTACGACCTTATGGAATTCGCAACTTTTCAATGTGATATTTCTGAATGAATATTACAATTAAGGGATAAATAAAAAAAACACGTGCCCCTTAAAAAAATATTTTCTAGTGAACTAAATCATAAAATGGCCCACTTGAAACAATGAAATGTTGTCAATTATGTTCAAATAATTTGTGTTTATTGAATATACAATTTGCTTTGAAAACATCCTTTGCAAGGTATACATTCCATGGCTAATGATCCCTGTGACAGTCATGCCAATTTATTGGGCCTGTTTAAGGGTTAAAATGGTTTTCCTTGAAATTAAGTATGAAGTACTCACCTAACCTTATATGGAATAGGTAAGTAGGGTATAGCTAAATGAAAACGCAATTATTTTAAATAATATGTATGTACTTATGTTAAACATTTTTATGTCTTAAATAAAACAACTTAAAATTGTAGTATAGCTAAATCGTATTGTGGACACTATTATACTCAACTTTTGTGAGTTATGTTTAAAATTATATTTAACAATAACGGTTATTCACTCATTAAATGTCATTACGGGCGACATGTTTCGAACCCTTCAGGAGCTCGTCTTCAAAGTTCAAAGTATTTATTTGCATAGAATACAGTACAGTCAGCAGCAGAAGTAGCTAAGCGGGCCGGGTGTTCAAAATAACCTACACACGCTCTTAATTTCTTAAGAATAAAGTTGTGTGCAGGTCATTTTGAACACCTGGCCCGCTTAGCTACTTCTGCTGCTGACTGTACATTTAGATGTTAGAAATAAAACATGTTCAGTGCATTCTGCCTGCATGCAGGCGTGCAAATATTAAAGAGAACCGATATTAAAATCAAAAATAATTACAAAATTTTAGAAACAATTTCAATAGTTATAATAAAAATAAATCAAAAATAACAAATATTAAATTAATAAAACATTGAATACAATTATGTCAAACATGGTCCAAATATTGTTTTACACTATAGATTGCCTTGCAGTAACTTCAGGAAACCTGTCGCCCGTAATGACAATTAAAACGATCTTTATTACTAGCATCATCATCGTCCTAGCGTTAGTCCCGGTTGTGGCCTAAAGGAGCCCGGGGTCCGCTTTGACAGCTAATCCCAAGATTTGGCATAGGCACTAGTTTTACGAAAGCGACTGCCATCTGACCTTCCAATCCAGAGGGAAACGGAAAAGATAGACCTTATTGGGATTAGACCGGTTTCCTCACGATGTTTCCTTCACCGAAAAGCTAACGGTAAATATTCCGTACAAAAGTTAGGTTTAAAGAACTTATTTTTCTCTAAGAAATTATACATTTGGGTCGTTCTTCTTTTCGACCGACAATAGCCTGTCCTTCGTCTTATTACGGCATCTCATTTGAGTAATGATGTTTACGGTTTTATAATGTTCGAATGAACGTCCATATTATTTTATTAATTAGTGATATTTAATAATTCATTTTCTCTATCTAGCATTTTTTTTTTATGTTTTTTTTTTCGTAGAATGCAGTGACAGAGTGGTAAAATAAAATGTTGTCCCCACTGAAAGAGTCCACTTTGTCACATGTTTTTTTTAGAAACCAACCGTAAATAAATATTTATATTGGCCAGAAAGGAAACTTTAATTAGTTCTAATGAAGAAACCAATGCATTTTTTTTTAAATCGCACTTCAAAACCACAATTTTCGATAGTTCAAAAACCAAAAAAACAGAAAAACCTCGGTTCATTGTCAGTAAAAAAGAAGAACGACCCGTTTCACTTATGCGAACTTAATTTACGTCCTACTGTACTCTATTAATCTTTTCGACGCCAACGACGCATATATCCGCGCCGCAGGTTCAACGCCAACGACTGATATATGAGTCAAACCTTCTTGCAGTGACATAAGGTTTAACTCCGCACTAAATGTCTTGTTGATTTGGCGTGTGGCTGACAACTTTTCTCTTTGACAGAGCGTTTAAAAGGTTAAAACGCGCTGGGTCGCACGCATCCCGGCCCGGTCGGTTGGAATCATACATAATCAGCGCATCGACCCGTTTTAGGGTTCCATCTCCTAAGGGTAAAAACGGGACCCTATTACAAAAACTTCGCTGTCCGTCTGCCACCAGGCTGTATCTCATGAACCGTGATAGTTAGACATTTGAAATTTTCACAGATGATAATAATAGGTTAGGTTTTTTGAATGATTTTATATTTTGTATGTTATGTTTTATATTTTACTTTTTATATAATTATTGTAAAACCTAATCTAAGATTTTAAATGAATAAAGGAAAGAATACTAATGATAATTTATTGATAAAACCTAACGTACATAGGTACTAAAGACTATAGGAGCTTATTATTAGAGGCAAATAACACGTGCCTGAGCTAGGATACCCTGTGTTTCAGGCAAAAAAGGACTAACAATTGAATATGTCATTCACATGCAAAAAATAATATTAATTCTTATTGAATATAGTAGAAATAATTAGGAGCTTATAACCTATGCGGTATAAAAGACAAAACAAAATTATTTTAGAACGACAAATAACTTCTCTGTATCGTAATAACTGTAATAAGACATATTTAGTAGGGCTTCTCGTAGCGTTGATTTACATTTCATGTAGTTTAGGGAATATAGATCTAGCCGCGCATTAAATCTATTGGGACCGAGCGCGACGACAGCGCCACGTGACAGGCGGCCATTATGGACAATATTGTCACCGCTGTCAAACAAGAAGTAAGTAAATATTGTGAAAAATATTAATGAAATCTTGTGTTATTACAATTCACAACAACACATCTTACCAGGACCGTATTTTTATCTCAAAAACGATTAGAAAATGTTTACTGCAATATGGATTTGACAGCTCAAGTCAGCGACAAAAATGACAATTTTAGCCGTAGCGAGCGCTGTGATCGTTTAGGCTACCCCCTCCACCCGCTTTGCACTCTGCCAATTGTAAAGATGGACCTAGGAAAAGAAAAAATCTAGAAGAGAATGCGTGTCGTAGTTGATGTATGATGTATTTCTGTTGCCGCTATACCAACAAATACTAAAAAACAGAATAAAATAGATATTTAAGGGGGCTCCCATACAACAAACGTGATTTTTCAAGGTTTTATAGATAATGGTATGGAACCCTTCGTGCGCGAGTCGGACTCGCGATTGCCCGATTTTTTTTAAATTGGATTTGAGGATCCGTTTTATGACTCCATTTAATCTGAGTCTGATGATGATGATGAATAATTGAAACAATTTGGTTTCGTTGATTGTATGGTCGAAATAGGCTTATTGATCTGAGCATAAGCGTCGTATTTCGACTGAGTCGGAGCGTCACCAAATTTTTTCGCCTGCTCAGGTACATTTCCTTTAGTCTGGCTTGGCGACTGAGCATACAACGTATTTTGTGAGTCACCACTGTTTGCAGCAGAGTGAAGGCCAATCGGCTTGCTATCTTGTTCATTTACCACGTGATCTGGTCGGTTGAAACTGTCCGCATTCCTCAATGATAAAGGATTAAAGGGATGAGGATATTGGGAAGAAAAAATATTCCGAAACACATTATTATTAGTAGGGGTACTTTTCTGGTCACATACTGACGACTCAGGAGACTTGTTAATTTGATCAGTAAAACGGTCTTTGAGCTGAGCATTGCCAAAAATACCCCCAGTATTCTGAGCAGCACCAAATGTGGCAGTATTATTCTCAGTATTTTTGTTCTGAGAATCAAAACCAGTAGCGCTATTTTGAGGGTTACCAAAAGAACCTGTATTGTTCCGAGAATCGCCAAAAGTAGTGTTCTGATTAGTTGGAGGACTATTACTCCAGCCAGATTGACCTTGACTCTGACCACTCAAATTTGAGTTCTGAGCAAAGCCGAATGTAGGCGGGTTCTGTTGTGCGACGTGACTTTGAGTCTGAGCAGCACCAAAAATACTGCCTTTCATAGCACCAAAAACCTGAGAGCTACCTAAACCTGTGTTCTGAGCGTCAGTGAATCCTGCATTCTGTTTAGAACCAAATCCTGTATTCTGACCGCTAAAATGTGCTGTATTCTGAGCGCCAACAAATCCTGTATTCTGACCGCTAAAATGTCCTGTATTCTGAGCGCCAACAAATCCTGTATTCTGACCGCTAAAATGTCCTGTATTCTGAGCGCCAACAAATCCTGTATTCTGACCGCTACCAAAGAGCGAGCCAGATAAATGTCTCTGTTGCGTTTGCGTCGGTCTACTATTCCTGTCATTGAATTCGATGGGTTTCATAAAAATGCTCTGCTTCTTAGACTGTGGAGTGAAAATCCTGATATTTAAATTATCCTTGTTTTCTTTGTATTGCTTGCCCCTGTCTAGCGCTTCGGAGAGGGCCATGGTGTGGTGGGCATCCTTTAATATGTGGCTATCAACGAGATGTGAAGCCATATGCATGTTGCAAAGACCGCATATTGAGTGCGTGTCGCCGATCTGTAAGAAAACAATACTTTAACCGCGTAAGACCTAATGTGCATGACAATGTACACTCCGTTTTAATTTTTTGAACGGAAGAAGGAAGAATTCATAGAACAAATAATGCAGCATTCCTTTTGTGTTGTAGATTATTCTGACAAATTAAATGTGTATGAAGTTTTTCATACAAAGTCCCTCATCATATCAGCCCAAAGACGTCCGCTGCTGAACATAGACCTCCCCCAAAGAGTGCCACAATGACCGGTCCTGCGCCACCCGCATCCAGCGGACTCCAGCGACCTTTACCAGGTCATCAGTCCACCTTGTGGGGGGCCTACCCACGCTGCGCCTTCCGGTACGTGGTCGCCACTCAAGAACCTTTCCGCCCCAACGGCCATCGGTTCTACGTGCAATGTGACAAAGTCCCCAATCGCTTATTTTTCAGGGTTCCGGTACCTCAAAAGGAAAAAACGGAACCCTTATCGGATCACTCGTATGTCTGTCTGTCCCTCTGTCACAGCCGATTTGCTCTGAAACTACTGGACCGATTGAGTTGAAATTTGGTACACATATGTAAATAGGTGACCCAAAGATGGACGCGTAAAGTAAATTAATGAATTCTGAACAAGGGGGCCACTTTTGGGGGTTAAACTGGAAAATTAAAAAAAAAGTTTCGCAAACTGTATTGTGTGATATATCAAATGAAAGGGGTTGTTGTAAGCATCTCAGATAATTTTTTTTTATAATTTTAGCAAAAATAGATTTGAAGTAATTTAGGAAATAAGACAAAAATTCACCATCCCCCCCCCCCCCCCCTCCCTCTCCCCCCTTATCTCCGAAACTACTAGGCTTAAAATTCTGAAAAAAATATGGAAAATAGTTCCTTGCGTAAAGATTACAGGAAAACATATAAGAAGTTTGAGTATACAAAGTAACGAGAAAATTCTCAATATTTTTGTGTATTTTGTATGGAGCGCCTAATAGGAATTTTACGGAACCCTCACCGCGCGAGTTGAACTCGCACTTGTCCGGTTTTTTTTTTCTATTATACTTCAATTATAATTTATAACAACAGAAACTAGTTTCCGACCTAGATATGGCGGATCCCATTGTGTATACAAAAATATTCCAGTATGCCGTTTTAAAATGAGAACCGAACTAAGTTTGTATGGAGAGTTGACTTGAGTCGACCGTGCTGGAGACTTAATTTAGAATACAGTCAAGTTTTCTTGTAATTTTCAACTCCTCTTTCATGGGAGATCTAAGCATGTTAGAAGTCCGTGTTGCAACATTTTTTCAAATGAACTGGCTAACGGAACAGAGAAACAACAAAAATTGGACCTAGATCCGCTTAAAACACAAATACTCAGCTCTCCGAAATTAGTCGCAAGGTCACCGGAACGCTGAGAACTTTATATAATTT
The DNA here is from genome assembly GCA_932294315.1 of Epinotia nisella. Lineage (NCBI taxonomy): Eukaryota > Metazoa > Arthropoda > Insecta > Lepidoptera > Tortricidae > Epinotia > Epinotia nisella. The sequence continues at coordinate 6,635,608 of OW028698.1, read as the reverse complement.
TAAGAATTTCCTCCCAGTCAGTACAAAGAAGTTGTTGGTCCAGGCGCTGGTGCTGCCAATTATTGATTATGGTGATGTGTGCACTACCGATGTCACTCAACAATACCTCAATAAACTGGATCGCCTCCTCAATAATTGCATACGATTCATTTTCGGCCTCCGTAAATATGACCACGTTTCCTTCTACCGTCGTCAACTTAACTGGCTCTCCATTCGCCGTCGTAGATCCCTCAGATTACTTTGCACCCTTTTTTCAATCTTGTCTGAGCCTTCTGCTCCAGGATACCTCAAAAGTAAATTTATTTTCGATACCCCTCGCCCAGGCTGTGAGCTGCGTACCTCCCGTGTCCTCAAAATATCCATACCTTCGCACCGCACTAGTTTTATGACTCACTCCTTCGCCGTACAGGCAAGCCGTCTCTGGAATTCACTCCCTCTCAACATCAGACAAGCCCCAAGCAAGTTTGCTTTCAAGCGGATGCTGCGTAAGCATCTGCTTAAACAAGAATTCGACTAAAATCCATCCACATAATGGTAGTATATATTGAATATGTAGTAGTATATCTTTTTGTATGTATCTTATATATTTTTATTTATGTATGTCTATATGTAGTGTATAATACATTTGTATTTTTTTCCTCTCTCCTCAAGTATATTCGTAACAGAAATTATCATACTTTTTTCTTTGCACCTGTTATAAGTCTCTGTTTAGCCCAATGGTTAGCTGGTAGAGAATGCCATCTGGCATTAAGCTCGCCATTTGTACATATATTTTTTTTGTATTTTGTGCAATAAAGTTTAAATAAAAAAATAAAAATAAAAATACAGTACCGGTCAAAAGTTTACGTTCACCCTTTGTTTTGGTACTGTACTTTTGTGCGATAATGTTTTGCAGTTCAGATGTCGAAAATTGTTTCCAACTGATTCGTTATTGTTTACGGAGATGTGTTTGATTAGTCAGACACAATTTACGTAGATTTCTAAACAACTGATTCCCTAAAAACCAACATTGTATCTGATCATTGTACCTATACGTTTTAAGTGGCAAGCCCATATATGGCCCAGCCTTTGCCGACATTCCTATAAGATTTTAGGGAATGCGTTGTTTAGAAATGTACCTGAATTGTGTCTGACTAATTAAACAAATCTCTGGAAACAATAACGGATCAGTTGGAAACAAATTTCGGCTTCCGAACTGCAAAAAAATATTGTCCAAAAGTACTCATTTGTACCTAAAACAAAGAGTGAATTTAAACTTTTGACCGGTAGTGTAAGTCTAAAAGCTTTTATTTAACTTGCAATAGTTGCAATATATTTCGGTAATATAGGTCAAATATCAGAAGTTAAATCAGAACCAACTCTAAATTTATAATAACTTCAAAAGAAAGAAGGCAAAAAAATATGCCTAATAATGACGAAAAACCTATTCAATTATCTCAAAAAATTACGAAGCTACAACCGTTTTAATATTGCTTGTTAGAGAGAAAACGCTCGTAGACTGTGACGTCACGACACTCGAGCGTCATAGTAAATGACAATCGTTTCATATGAAGGTGCGTTTTGCGGAAAAGGGACAGAACATAACTCTTAAAACTTTGGACCTTATAACTTTGTGATTATTTAACCTCTTGCGTCGCTTTTTTCTCCAATTGACTACATTTTTAATCCTTTTTCGAGAAAATACAACGTTATTGGTTATTTTATTTAGTGTCAACCAACACCCCTTCTTGACATTCAATTGGACTCAAATTTGGCATGCTTGCCTATAGTGGGTGGGTGGGGGTGACAACGCAATAATCTGGTACCGTAGAGCTGGTCTGATGATGGAGTCGGAAGGTGGCCGTAGGAACTCCTAAATTACACAAGACAGAGTCGTGTTTGTGCTCATGGGAACCTCTCAACGAGTACTTATCATTAAGTCATCTGTGCAAAAAAAAGTACAGTCGACTATAAAAGCTTATACTAATAATGTTTCTTTTTGTCGGTGAATTATTTTTTAACTGTGTAAATCCAGACTTGAGCGTTTTTCAAAAAAAGTGTACATAAACTTTCATTTTTCAGAATTCGATTTCTTTGGGTTTTTCTTACTCAGAATCGTTGATACTATCGATCCTCATACAAGAAAAACCGGCCAAGTGCGTGTCGGACCACGCAAAAAGAAGGGTTCCGTGCCTATTAAAAAGGTCGTATCGTCACAGAAATTTTACGGCACTTACGTCCTTTTCTTTGAGGAAGGCAGTTTTTCAGCAATATCTCGAAAACCTCTGAACCGATCTTGTTCAAAACAATTTTCGGTGAATGAATTTAATAAGCCCTATGTCCATGAATTTTTCCATATTTTTAAAATACACCGTTCAAAAATTAGAGGGGGGGGGACAGAATTTTAGTGACTTTCGGGGCGATTATCTCTGACCCTATTCACTTAATCAAAAAAAATGCTAAGAAACCTTATATTTATTTTGAAAGGCCTATCGATTGATGTGCCACACGGGGGGTCACAATGAAAAAAAAAATTTTGACTTTTAGTTTTATGTATGGAGTGCACCCCTAAAAAATTTTTTTTTTGTAATTTTAATTACAAAACTATGTAGCGGCTAACAAAATACACCTATCCTCAATTTTTTATTCAAATAGACCTTATAGTTTTCGAGTAAAATGCCTGTGACATACGGACAGACGGACAGACGGACAGACGGACAGACGGACAGACGGACAGACGGACAGACGGACATGACGAAACTATAAGGGTTCCGTTTTTGCCATTTTGGCTACGGAACCCTAAAAAAAGGTGTCCAAAATATTCCATTCCAGATCGTCACACTTTTGTATGCAATCTTTTTTTATTTATATGGTCGTGACGCACTGGAAAAAAAACTTACATAGTAAAACCTGGGACACTTTTTTTCCTGTATGAGGATCGATAGTATCTGATTCTGAGTAAGAAAAACAAAAAAAACCTGACAAGTGCGAGTTCAACTCGCGTGGTGAGGGTTCCGTATATAATCTAAATTTCATAAGTGTTTTTGAATACTCAAACTTCTTATAGGTTTTCCTGTAATCTTTAGGCAAGGAACTATTTTCCATATTTTTTTCAGAATTTTAAGCCTAGTAGTTTCGGAGATAAGGGGGGGGGGGGGGGGAATGGTAAATTTTCGTCTTTTTTCCTAAATTACTTCAAATCTGTTTTTGCTAAAATTATAAAAAAAAATATCTGACATACTTACAACAACCCCTTTCATTTGATATGTCACACAATACAGTTTGCAAAACTTTTTTTTTTTAATTCCAGTTTACCCCCCAAAAGTGGCCCCCTTGTTCAGAATTCATTAATTTACTTTTCACATCTCATGCTCGAAAAGTGTGTCATATTAGGCTTAATAAGCGGGGCTAAAGTAGTACATTTAGCCCCTAGGGAAAATATGTATACATATTTATGATTTTTAACACATTTAATTTGACCAATCCACACACTTCACCATATTAAATCCACCAATCACAACTCTTTCAAAAAAAATTATCTTTGCTATCAACAAACCAGAATGCCTACAGCTACATATTAAAGTCGACCAATCAAACATCAGGTGTTTTTTAGTCCCTAATTCCAAATCATTTAAATCCACCAATCACAACTCTTTCAAAAAACATTTCTCTTTGCTATCAACCAACCAGAATACAGCTACATATTAAAATCGACCAATCAAACATCAGGTGTTTTTTAGTCCCTAATTCCAAATAATTAAAAAAGAAAACGCCCCACGCTAAATTGAACAATCTCTTCGCAGTGAAATTTGTTATTGATTGTGGATGGATAATCTTTGTTTTACTATTTTCTCGCAGTCGAAGTGAAAAGTAGAGTGTATAACTCGGGTCTAAAAGCCATATTACCCCTCGAATTATTTTCCCTCGCTTCGCTCGGGAAAATATCCATCTCGTGGTAATATGGCTTATTTTAGCCCCTTGTCATACAATCTACTATTACGCGTCCATCTTTGGGTCACCAATTTACATATGTGTACCAAATTTCAACTCATTCGGTCCTGTAGTTTCGGAGCAAATCGGCTGTGACAGACGGACAGACAGACAACCGAGTGATAAGGGTTCCGTTTTTTCCTTTTGAGGTATCGGAACCCTAAAAAAACAAAATCTGAAAAAAAAAGTTTATGTACAGTTTTTTTTTTAAACGCTTACTTACCTTCCTTATCAGATGAACACTGTCCACCGGCGACAGCACATTCTTAATGTGCCCCAACGACATCACATGCAACTTATCCTGATGTCCGACCGATCCGTAGCACACATTACTAAATCCATCGCACAATCGACAATTCATATAGTTGCCGCCATTCCCTTCAAAGTTGTATAAGCCGTTGAAATTATTGACATGTATTTTGAGAGTTTCATTGGATATTTGTATGGTCACAAATTCTGTATCGTCTATAATGAGGGAGCAGAATGAGCCGACGTAAGGCAGGTACGGTAGGATGTCTGTGAAATATTGCTTGGCTGTGAGGCGTTTCGGCTCTGGTTTGGTTGATTCTGTTTCTGCTGAAAAAAAAATAAGTAAAGATTACGCGAATGGCATTTTGTAACTTGAGATGGTAACTTGTAAGTTTATAACTCGTAAGCTTGTAGCTAGTAAATGTGTAACTGGTAAGTATATAAATCGTAAGCTTGTAGCTAGTCAATGTGTAACTTTTAAGTTTATAAATCGTAAGCTTGTAGCTAGTAAATGTGTAACTTGTAAGTTTATAAATAGTAAGCTTGTAGCTTAATAAATGTGTAACTTGTAAGTTTATAAATCGTAAGCTTGTAGTTAGTAAATGTGTAACTGGTAAGTATATAAATCGTAAGCTTGTAGCTAGTCAATGTGTAACTTGTGAGTTTATCAATCGTAAGTATGTAGCTAGTAAATGTGTAACTTGTAAGTTTATAAATCGTAAGCTTGTAGCTTAATAAATGTGTAACTTGTAAGTTTTTAAATCGTAAACTTGCACTTAGTAAATGTGTAACTGGTAAGTATATAAATCGTAAGCTTGTAGCTAGTAAATGTGTAACTTGTAATTTTATAAATCGTAAGCTTGTAGCTTAGTAAATGTGTAAGTTGTAAATTTATAATATAACTCGTAAGCTTGTAACTTGTAAATGCGTAACGTGTACGATTGTAACTTATCTATACTAATATTATAAAGAGGAAGTGTCCGTAAGATAGTAGCTTTGGAAGTTTATAGATAGATAGATCGTTTATTTGCTCGAATCATGGTCATTATAGGTTTGTAAGTAATGGGTAAACCCTGATTGTATTTTTTTGCTGACTGTTTATGTATCATATATTTGTATTTGTGTTATTTGTACCTATATATGTATGATTGTGTACTTATGTATGTTTATATATAGAGCTATTTAAGTACGTTTATTTTTATAATGATTTTGATTTTTTGATTAATAATAATCTCTGCACCACCTACTGCATAATCTAGTTTTATCTCTTTCTCCGATACCCAAAGGTTGTCTGGAAGAGATCGCTCTTCAGCGATAAGACCGCCCGTTGTCTACCTCTACCTACATGTTACTGTATTGTTTCTCTCTGTAACTGCTTTGTTTGTGTGAGGTGTGCAATAAAGAGTATTTGTATTGTATTGTAATCTTCGGAACCGCATGTCCGATATCAAAAATTCTATCACCTGCGTTTAGAACGGACTTTCTGGATGGTTAGAGGCTATATTTTACACCGCAGGTTTGCCTGCGTTCTTTGCAATACGCGGGTGAAGCCGGGCGGGCAACTAGTAAGTTGTAAATATGAATCATGTACGCTTAACTTCATGGATACTTCAGTATCGTATTAAATAAATATTTGCGGACACTTATACAAATCGGTCTAGTCCCAAACTAAGCAAAGTTTGTACTAGGCGATAAGAGAACGTATAAGTATATAGATAAATCTTAGAGCATACATAACTGGAGTAGCCTTATGTCGTATTTGCGTACAAAAAAGTCTGCCGAATTTTGCAGGGGCGGGGGGAGCATCTTAATAGGATATTGAAACTCAATTGTATATTGAAAGCTTGAAGTGGTTGAACGTTTATAACATCAAGTGCTTACAGCAACATGCGGGCATTTTTATGATCAGTGTTCTCTTGCGACGCGATTTTGTGATCGATTGTGAAATTGTCTTTATATGATTTTTTGCACATTGTGCAAGGTTTTCTACAGAGGGGTAAGTTAATGAAAGGCTACTCCAGTTATGTATGCTCTGAGAGATAAATAAATACATAGAAAACTCAGGAACAAATATTCGTGCTCATCATACAAATAAATGCCCTTGCCGGGATTCGAACCCAGGACTTCTTGCTCCGTAGGCAGGGTCACTACCAGCTAGGTCGTTATAAGTATACATTATCACTCACCAGCTTCTTCAATATCACTTTTATCTTCATCATATCCTCTATATGCTTTCAAGAGCTTCTTCATCATTTTGCCAGTAAACTTGTGTCCATTATAAGATCCGTCGGACCGAGCGGATAAGGTGTCGCGAGCACGCCGAGCGGCGGCGAGGGTCAGTATACGGCTAGCCCGGTGCCAAGAGCCTCGTTCGTGCTCTGTCTTAAAGACCTGAGGCACTTCTAAATCGCAAAGGTGACATGTGTATGTGTTGGTAGCTGCAAGGAATCATTAGATTAACAACATTGTTTTGAGAGGGAACTGACAAAAGATTCGTTGACCGAGCAGATCATTACGATATCTCAGTTGGTCGAGACGCCGCATTCTAAATTTTTTCCCTTTAATTTAAAATGTATAATTTTTGTTGGAAGACGTCGCTTAGTTTTGTACATCTCCAGCCGAAAAGCAGCGTACACTTTATAGTTACCTGAGATTATTTGAAGTGGCTGAATTGCATCAAAATAGTAGTCCATTCAAAAAGCAACTCTACTGTCCAAGGTAGAAGATACCAATTACAATGACAGTTTTATAAAAAGTCGGCCACATTAATAAACTCAACCAGACACCCGGTTTGAAACGATTGAACTGTCAATGTTTTAAACAAGTGTCAGTAAAGTTCATTTTTGGGTTCCGTAGCCAAACGGAAAAACGGGAACCTTTGTAGTTTCGTCCTGTCCGTCTGTCCGTATGTCACAGACATTTAATCAAAAACTATAAGGTGTATTTGAATAAAATTTTGAGGATGGGTGTATTTTGTTAGCCGCTACGAGTTTTGTAATTAAAATGACTAAAAATAGTAGATTGTATGACAATGGGCTAATATAAGCCATATTACCACGAGATGGTTCCCGAGCGAAGTGAGGGAAAATATTTCGAGGGGTAATATGGCTTTTAGACCCGAGTTATACACTCTACTTTTCACTTCGACTGCGAGAAAATAGTAAAACAAAGATTATCCATCCACAATCAATAATAAATTCCACGGCGCAAAGATTGGCGGCATACTTTTTTTTTAATAAACTGCTTTGACACAGATACAAAATATTGACACCACGAATAAACGCCTCTGAGGCGTCCAATACACGGTGAAGTATCGCGCCACGCAAATACACTTTATAGTTTTCGAGTAAAATGCCTGTGACATACGGACGGACATGACGAAACTATAAGGTTTCCGTTTTTGCCATTACTACGGAACCTTAAAAACTGCCTTCCCTATAGAAAAGGACGTAAGTGGCGTAAGATTTCTGTGACGATACGACCTTTTTAATAGGCACGGAACTTCGTTTTGCGTGGTCCGACACGCACTTTGGCTTTTTTTTTGATTTGGCACATCATGATTCCTCAGTTGTAAAGGGCATAAAGAGAAAATATTAGAGCGAGCAGGCAATACCAGGACTTGACATACACCTTTGAATTTTTTCGCAGATGTATGCACGTTGCCTTACGATGTTTTCCGTCACCGAAAAGCTTACGGCCAATGTCAAATGACGAAAAGCAGTGTAATCCAGTATTGCCCTAGAACTAGGGTAAGCAGGCAATACCTTCTGTCTCGTCGACGAAGGCCCCATCGTCGGTCGGTTCAGTCGGCTCTAACTTCTGACCCTCCCCTCCATAAGAGTGAACCAGCTCCTCGAATATCTGAAAAAATAGAAGAATACTGATGTAAGTAATTGGTTGAAATATTGAAGCTGCGCGCTCCACTAGCACTGATGTGAAAGTTAAGTTTTCAATTTCGCCAATTTTTGATTGGTGCGCATCCACTTACGCCCCTCGTTAAACAATGTACTATTATTTACCTGTTCATTCAACAATGCTAAAGCATGGTTCCTCATTCGTAAATGTGACGAGTGTTCAGTTACGGGGACAACCACGTTGCAGGAGTCACAGAAACCAACTGCTTCGGGTGTCTTATCTGTCCCAGCTACAATAGGGGTCTCTGTTGGGAAAACACGTTCAGATATAATAAACCATGCTGTTAGTATTTTCTACACCCCGCCGGCGGGGTCGTCCACCGCGTGACCGCGACAACACAGACACATACGAGTATAGTCCCTACTCAACCCGGTACCGCCGCATACCGGGCGCAGTCGATCCGACGCAACCCGACCCGGGTCGGGCCTAGCTGAGTTTCTTGCTGGATTCTTCTCAGCTAGAGTATTCCAGTGTTATATCCCCCGCGTGGTCGTGCCGGAGAGTTCCCCCTGGATTTTCCCCAGGATACTCTCCAACCATGCAGTTCGACAGCTATATTGGGTCCGTCCTATTATAGCAACAGTCAGGTTCTAAAAAAAAATATATATATATATATATTTACTACAGATGCAACGGATAGTAGTTTGGCCGAGTACCGCTCCAAGTTAGATCGCTTCGTATACGCGCTTTATCGTACTTATTCGCAATGTGGTTTCAGAAGCAGCAGCTCTCTCTGCATATCATGGGTATGTATGGTCTTATAAGACCATATCTAAAGAGACACAGGGCCAGATATAGCTCTTAAACATTTTTTTTGTGTCTTATAAATTACGTTTGTAACCACTGAATTACCCATAGTAACCTTAGCTTTTGTATTCTGTTTATAATTAAATAAATAAGTCTTAATGCAAAAAGTGCATCCAATACAATGGGTCATTGTATTGGATGTATACACACAAAAACTAAAATTAAGTTACTTTATACAGGCTAGTTTACGCCTTTAAATATTGAAAGGAGAGTGAATGCAGGGAATCGAGTGAATGGGGCACTGAACGCCTTTATGGGCAGCCAGAAAATATCACAAAAAGCGCGCGTGGCTGTGCATAGAGGAGTGTTGGTGCCCACACTTATGTATGGTAGTGAAAGTTGGGTGTGGCAGAAAAGACATCAAAGTCGAGTGAATGCAGTAGAAATGAGAGCGTTGAGAAGTATGTGTGGAGTGGAATTGAGTGATAGAGTCAGAAACAGTGTGATAAGAGATAAGTGTGGAATGGATGGAGATATAGTCACGAAAATTGAGAAGGGTATGTTAAGGTGGTTTGGGCATGTAGAGAGGATGGATGAGAAAAGATTAACGAAGAGAGTGTATATAAAAGGAGTGGAAGGGCAAGTTGGAAGGGGAAGACCTAGGCGAACTTTCTCTGATCAAATTGGAGAAATGTTACAAAAAGGCCAGGTCAAAAGTACCCTAAACCGACGAGCATGTATGAGAAATGTTATGAAGGTGAGCGAAGCGAAAGTGGTTTGTCAGGATCGTAGCAAATGGAGATCCGTCACCCTACATTTATGTTTCGCACTTGTCATGAAAATTTCAACATTAGATATCCAACCTCCTAATATTGAAGTTGGCTAGATAGAATTTTGGCATGTATTGTCAATAATGTCAACATCGTCGACTTAGGTAAACATTGCGTTGCAAGTCACGTGACTCGTGTAGAGTGACCAAGGCGGATGACAAGTGGGGACGCACTTTCTGGTTTTTTTCATAATTAATTAAGCGGGTCCTTAATTGTAATTAACACTAGTGCTCTGTAATAGTCTTAAGTAGCTTTACCGGTAAACGTGGTTACGATTCACGATTTAGAATTCACCCTGTATAATTCTATTTAGTCCGTCAGTTAGATTATCAAAAAATATTGGACACGTATATTTTTGTTTGTCAATTAAACGAAAAATGATGAAGATATGCTGTAAAGTGTAACATAATGTGACGTCACACGGAACTTTAACGGGCTATATTATCACCATTTTGTTGTTTAATTGACAAACAAAAAAATACGTATCCAATATTTTTTGATAATCTAACTGACGGACTATATAACTTTTTTTAGGAAAGTAGCCAATTGGGTAGTTTCCACATGTTAAAATTGATAACGCAGTGTTGCTAAATGGATAGTAAACCATCAAATAAATGTAATTAAGTATATAAATTACAAAATATAATTAAAATCATAAATAGATCCGACCTTGAAAGTTTAGAAAAAATATGAATTTTTTTTATTGTCCAAAAGTAAATTTAAAACTACCAATAGAATCCTTACGCTTTGATAGAAACAAAATTGTACAACAACTATGCTCCTAAACGCAGTATTTCGCGACCGAAACAGGAAACACACTGTGACGTCATGATTCAATGTTAATCAGTATGAAACGTTTTCGGCTGCCGCCAGCGAGGTCCATCTTCAACTCAACTTTTTGGGTCATGTTCTTTAATTGTAGTTGCTCCTATACAAACATTTGTTCCTCTCCAAAAACTGGTTCGAATAGCATCGTAAAAAAAATTTGGACACAAGCCTATTGTGCGGGTTCATCATCATCATATCAGCCGAAAGACGTCCTCTGCTGGACATAGGCCTCCCCCAAAGAGTGCCACAATGACCGGTCCTGCGCCACCCGCATCCAGCAGACTCCAGCGACCTTTACCAGGTCATCAGTCCACCTTGTGGGGGGCCTACCCACGCTGTGCCTTCCGGTACGTGGTCGCCACTCGAGAACCTTTCCGCCCCAATGGCCATCGGTTCTACGTGCAATGTGCCCCGCCCACTGCCACTTAAGTTTAGCGATTCGGAGGGCTATATCGGTTACCTTGGTTCCGCTGCGGATAGCCTCATTTCTGATGCGATCACGCAGAGATACTCCCAGCATAGCCCTCTCCACTGCCCTTTGGGTGACTTTGAGCCTTCTTATGAGGCCCATGGTAAGTGTGCGGGTTGATTACATTTAATTGTCAATATACTTCATTTTACATAAGCAGACCCTGGTTTTTAAATATAAATACACATGTGAAACTTATAACACCCCTAGTTTCTGTCGGTTTAATAAAATACCTTTAGCGGAGTCCTCGGAAGCAACATAGTTACTCAGCCTGTCCAGAGCTGCAGCCACCAGCTGTCTTGCAGCATGGTGCCCCGATCTACTGTCGTGACTCTGTGATGCCTCTACGTGACAGAGGTTGCAGTACATCTTGAAGATTTCTGGAAATTAAGAGTTTTCTTGTACAGTCGCCCTCAGATATATCAGAGCGGCGAAAGCGCTCACAAATATCTGAACACGTCTCTAATGCCTCGACAATTGCGACGTGTTCAGATATTTGTGAGCGCTTTCGCCGCTCCGATATATCTGATGGCGACTGTACATTTCAGATAATGAGAGCACCTTACTGATCTCCCATAAGATAGGCGGACATTATATCCTTACTAATATTATAAATGTGATAGTAACTCTTTCTGTCTGTTGCCTTTTCACGCTTACACCGCTGAACCGATTGAGATGAAATTGTTTTAACCCATTCCCGGCCCGTGACGACACATATGCGTCCCTACGCCGTAGTCGCTTTCCGCTACATACGAGGAAAACCACGGTATCTCCGTCTCTGTCGCACTTGCTAGTTCGAGATACAGGAACGAAGTTCGTTTTCGTTTCGCGGTAGCCCCTCTGAACGCATTTTAGCAGGTTTATTTATAGTATGTGTGTAGATAAATGCAATTTATATGGACTCTCCCCGCTCGAAGCGGAGCGTGCACTCAGGCCGTAGTACCATAAGGGAGTCGCGCGGTGAAAATGGCTGAAAAACACTGCGCGTGTATGAGTAATTTCACCGACAGTGTTATGCCGCTTTGTGTTTTTCCTCAAGTTTTGCAACGATATCGGAATACAGAAATTTAAAAAAAAAAACTCACATGACTTGTGTTTATACTCATAAATCCACGTTCAAGTAAGCATAGTTATGTAAACTTATGTATATTCGACTTACTTTGTTTGTACAATGAAGAGGTCTTATTTATTGATAAATGATAACAGAGCATTTTTTCAAAAAAACTGTACATGAACTTTTTTTTTCATTTCGTTTTTTTTTTGGGTTTTTCTTACTCAGTATCGTTGATACTATCGATCCTCATACAAGAAAAAAAGTGTCCCAGATTTTACTATGTAAGTTTTTTCTTGTGCATCACAACACTCTGGAACACATCTGGAATGGAATATTTGGGATACTTTTTTTCTTGTATGAGGATCGATAGTATCAACAATTCTGAGTCAGAAAAACCCAAAAAAATCGAAATCTGAACAAACACACGCATGTACAATTTTTTTGAAAAACGCCCAACAACAACACTGATCAACAAAACTCCTCGCAAAACCACAATACCCTATAGCTAAGTCCACACCAGTGCGCTTCTACGTTCTACAAGGCATGCGTCATATTCCTGTCACACTCAGTCTAAGTATCAACAAGTGTGACAGCAATATGACGCATGCCTCGTTGAGCGTGAAAGCGCACTGGTGTGGACTTAGGCCTTGGCCACGACTTTGGTCTTAAGCGACCTGCGGCAGCGGTTTTTCTAATTCATTGCGCGTGACCCCAACTAACCACAGTGTGTTGCGCGTCTCAACCGCGCAATGAACAGATAAAACGCTGCCGCAGGTCGCATAAGACCAAAGTCGTGGCCAAGGCGTTAGCTTATGAAACACAGACTACTTAGCAATTACTACTACCCTCACCACTGCCGCCATTCGCATTATATGACTCTAGGTCCTTTCTGTATTGCTCCTTTGCCTTCATCGCCTTCTCCTCCCATATCTGAATGAAAAATAGCGTATTAAAACGGACATTATGGATGCATAGTCCGAAATAAATGATTTTTAACTTAATTTATAACACGGAAGTTTATGGAAAAGACATGCAACAGTTATTAAAAGCGGAACTTACACTCTTGTCCTTCATCCCCCGCCAAATTTCGGCACCTTTTTTGGCGATTTCAGTGACATTAAGTCTGGGGTGTTCGGACTTAATCTGTTCTCGGGCACTGGTGAACCACAGCATGTATGCTGACATAGGACGCTTGGGCATGTCGGCCATTTTATTTTTTTTCCTGTTAAAAATAAATAAATTTACTAAACTGTAGAAAAGAAGCTTGCAGATGAAAGGCAGATATGCGGGCCATTAGGCACAGTTAGGGCGTCGTTTTGGCGGGGACATAATACTGTTATTACACAATCCCTGATGAAAGAAATCGATAATAGGGAGCCTGTTATTTTACCGAAATGTTTTTGGCTAAATTTCATTTCCCAACCAAACTTTGTCAACAGATTATTTTCCTACTCAATTCTTTCCATATATTTATTTGCCAAATCTCATGCAAATAAATTATTACATTTTTGTCCCAAATTTCAGTTTCCATAAATGCCAAATGCATTAAGGGTTGTAAAATAACTACCGAAAACCGAATTAAAGCACCCCACTTCCATGTGGTCTTGTCTGTCCTACCCCTAGAGTGTATATAAAAGCTGCTAGACCAGGAGCGCGCGAAGTAGGTCCTGAGTTGAGCAGGCGTAGGTTGAGTGTTCCAGTGAAACGAAGGGCTGACAAAGTGAGTGGTATTCAGAAACGAAGGGTTGTCAAGTTGAACTGATGACCGTGATGATCGACAAAAGTAATAAACGAAGGGTTGTCATGTTGAACTGATGACCGTGATAATCGACAAAAGTAATAAACGAAGGGTTGTCAAGTTGAACTGATGACCGTGATGATCGACAAAAGTAATAAACGAAGGGTTGTCAAGTTGAACTGATGACCGTGATGATCGACAAAAGTAATAAACGAAGGGTTGTTAAGTTGAACTGATGACCGTGATGATCGACAAAAGTAATAAACGAAGGGTTGTCAAGTTGAACTGATGACCGTGATGATCGACAAAAGTAATAAACGAAGGGTTGTTAAGTTGAACTGATGACCGTGATGATCGACAAAAGTAATAAACGAAGGGTTGTCAAGTTGAACTGATGACCGTGATGATCGACAAAAGTAATAAACGAAGGGTTGTCAAGTTGAACTGATGACCGTGATGATCGACAAAAGTAATAAACGAAGGGTTGTTAAGTTGAACTGATGACCGTGATGATCGACAAAAGTAATAAACGAAGGGTTGTCAACTTGAACTGATGACCGTGATGATCGACAAAAGTAATAAACGCTCGGATCTTTTTCGTGTATAAAAAATTATTATTACTACACCAGAATGTTAATGGTCTAATTAATAAAGCTGACTTGTTAAGTATACATATTCAGGAACTGTTAGAATTAAATAAGCCTATTGATGTCTTGTGCATCACTGACAAGACAAGTTGTTTAAATTTGGAATACGTGGAAATGTGCATGCCTTAATCAAGTCGTATTTAAGTGACCGTAAACAAATTACGCAAATCAGTAGATTATGCGTACAATCCAAAACTAAAATGACATTTTCATCGGAATTTAGAGACATCAAATATGGTGTTTCGCAAGGTATAGCATACTGGGACCTCTGTTATTTATAATTTATATAAACGACCTGCCTAAGGCTATTGACTTTCCAATGGTACTCTTTGCGGATGACAGCACAATATTTTTTTCAGCAGAAAATGCAAATATAGATTTAAACACTTATCAATATAACATAAATAGGACTTTAGAAATGGTAATAGAGTGGCTTAAATACAATAGATTGAAAATTAATCACGACAAAACTAAAATAATGAATTTTAAACAACGGACTAACAAAATATCCAACTTGACTATAGCTTATAATGACCATGTAATAGAAGAAACAAATGTCACTAACTTTTTAGGTTTAAGTGTAGATAATAAGCTGACATGGGAAAACCAAATAGAAACAATTTGTAAAAAACTTAACAAATACTCCTATGCTCTGTATAACTTAAGAAAATTAGTAAGTCAATCAGCGGTCCTTGTAGCATATCATGCATATGTGTCGACTTTACGATATGGAATTATGTTTTGGGGTAATTGCACTGATCGTGAGATAGTTTTCAGAAGTCAGAAAAAATGTATTCGCGCCATATGTGGTATCCCGCCAATGGAATCATGTAAGCCACATTTCATTAGACTAAGTATATTGACTCTGCCATGTTTATATATCTATGAAATTGCTTGTTATGTTAAAGTTAATCAAAATAATTTCCCTAGTTTTAACAGTTTGCGTCAACGGGGTAAGATCTGCACCCTTTCATGTAAAACGGCCATGCTCTCAAAAGGTGTTCTTGGGAGGCAAGAAACATTTTAAAAGCTGAAAATTTGATGCTGTTTAAAAAGAAACTGTTTGCTCTTCTAGTGGATATATAGCGAGTTCAAAAATGATCTTTTATATATGTGTCAATTGAATAGTAAGGCATACTATTCAATTGACACATATATAAAAGATATTTTTTGAACTCGCACTAGGTATGTAATATTTTATTATGTATTAAAAAAAGCACGCTGCATGAAAGCTTATATTTTGTTACACCTTCGGGTAAGACAAAGCGATACTAAGCTGCATTTTTTTTTAAACATCTGTATAACCTGTGTTTTAACAAATAAATACTTTGAACTTTGAACTGAGGCTTGAGCTCATCATTGATTGTAATTTAGAATTGAAAATCGGGTAAACGAAAATTGGTGGAACAAACTATGACTAAATAGAATAATGCGTTTTTGCAAAGCGTCATGTTTACTATATTTTCTTTTGGGTGTTGTATGATTTGGAATTTGATTTTATGTCAAAACAATAATTGTATAAATATACCATGCTAAATGTGTTTGCTAAACATTTGCTTGCGAAAGTTGTTTATGGTAAATCTTCAGTTGGCTAATGTACTTCTACCTCTACCTACATGTTATTGTATTGTTTCTCTATGTAACTGCTTTGTTTGTGTGAGGTGTGCAATAAAGAGTATTTGTATTGTATTGTACTTTGGGAAACTTTGTTTGGGGAGTGAACATCTGCCAAAAAACTTCGGTAATACATTAGTAACCCCAATAATTGAGGCTTAAAACAACCAAATGCATTATATACTTAACAATTTAATGTAGAAAACGTCTGGATCGGTTATCACCCGCACTACTTATTTATTAGGTACTACGTATGATTATAGGATTAACCATTACTTACTTTGTTTATGATTATGATGTTTTTTCCATATATAAGTTATAAAACAATTTCTGCGTGGTGTAGTAACGAATATCGAAAGCGTACTGAGGAAGCAAATGGCCGCCGCGCGCGGTGCCGGTTAATGTACGGCCCGATAATACGCGTCCATCTATCTTTCTCTCTCTTTTTTAGCATAAGTTAAAAAGAGATAGATATACCGTGGACGCGTATTATCGGGCCGTACATTAACCGGCACCCCGCGCGCTGCCACGACAGGACAGAAAGAGAAGGAGATAGGTAGGGTCTTTCTCCCTCACACTCGTGACCACAGATAAGAGAAAAGTGATGTACTAGTACGAATAACGAAAGAGTAATCTCACAGTGGTTCAAGCGTAGGCTCGAACACCTAAATACGTACCTTTGTGGTACGTACTTTGTGATGAAGATGAAAACTGTCAAAGAAGTAAACGTCAAATCAATGGTTCGGGTGGCGTTCCAAAACGAATTAGAGCCCTTGCACACATTTCGCAGTCCAAATTCACGATTTTGAGAAACATCATTCAAGAATATACAGGGTGGAATCTCGTAAAGTGTACATAATAAAAGGAGAAAAATTTCAGCCAATTTTATCGGTGAAACGGTGTCTTTTTTTTTACAGAATTTTTAACATTTTAGTAAAAACTCGGGTAGTACACCTAATTCAGACCGTAAACCTTTTGATCCAATGGACCAAAAAAAAAAATGCAGAGTATTACCAAGGGACAGGTTAATAACTATTAATACCTAACAATAGAAAAACAACCAGAAGAAAAAATCCACAAAAAATATATTGTTTTTGAAAAATGGCTACAAAAATTACGAATTTTAAAAGAAAAACATAATTTCCTGAAAAAAACGCACATTACTGTTTTTTTGCTTAGAATCCTCACTTAATGTCGATTCTAAAACCGTTTTCAAACTGTCTCAGACTTTGAAAAATACCACGCAAATGGGTACGTAAATCAAACCATGATTTTATCAATTTTAATCGTCTTAAAATCCATAACGACCGCTTGTTCTCAGGTAGTTAAAGGGTGTTATTGGATTTTAGGTGGAGATAACAAATTACGTGCTTAGTATTAATCCTCACTTAATGTCAATTCCAAAACCGTAATCAAACCGTCTCAAACTTTGAAAAATACCATTGTACAGATTAGTATTTTTTACCGTCGCGGTATTTCTATTTGGAATAGCCTACTGGGGAACTTCCTCCATCTTAATGTAAAAATATGGGTTTTTGCCTGAAATAAATCAATTTTATTTTAAAGAAGCCAGCAGCCATAATAACAGGGCATAAAGGTGCGTACGAATTAGAGCAGCCTCAGCCTGAGGCATGCTCGCCCCGTGCGGCGAGCTGCTCGCGCGCAAAACAGTTCCACATAAACATGCGCGGGTGAGGCAGCGTGCTCGCGCGAGCCGACATTCAAAATGGCGTCGACACGATGACAGCTGATTGATGTCGGGACCCACAACACCTTTTGCTTTTCATGTATTTGTATCAATAATTGTCCTAAATTTACTAACAAACGATTACACACGCACGGCTCAGCCACTTGCTCAAATTCGTACGCGTATTGCGCACAAACATGTTCGATCTTGTCGCTCTGTCCGCGGCACGCTCAGATACACGTCCAAGTTACGCGAGGCACGCACACTGAGGCGCCTTTGAGCACGGTCAAGAGACCGCCAATGGCCGGCTCGCCGCGCGCTGCTCGCGCACAGCGCGTGAGCGCGTACGAATTTGAGCAAAATAGGCGAGCCGTGCGTGCCTCAACCCGAGGCTGCTCTAATTCGTACGCACCTTTAGAGCAAAACAGGCGAGCCATGCGTGCCTCAGCCCGAGGCTGCTCTAATTCGTACGCACCTTTAGAGCAAAACAGGCGAGCCGTGCGTGCCTCAACCCGAGGCTGCTCTAATTCGTACGCACCTTTAGAGCAAAACAGGCGAGCCGTGCGTGCCTCAACCCGAGGCTGCTCTAATTCGTACGCACCTTTAGAGCAAAATAGGCGAGCCGTGCGTGCCTCAACCCGAGGCTGCTCTAATTCGTACGCACCTTTAGAGCAAAACAGGCGAGCCGTGCGTGCCTCAGCCCGAGGCTGCTCTAATTCGTACGCACCTTAAGATTGCTCAGTTATTTTTGAGCGTTTTGTAGTGTACATATATGTATTTATGAATTTGACTCGAAGTTTTCTTACTAGTTTTATATGTATTTAGAATATTTAGATATTGCAATGCTCGACGGAGCTTATGTTAGAAGCACAACTAGCCTTATGACCTATTTTGTTACAACATCAACGCAATAAAGAACCTGAATCCAACTGTACCTGGCAGCGGGTTAGATCACAATCTCACAACTTGGGAAAGAAAATATAGGAAATTCTAAATAAAACGCAAGCTGGATGAAATATAATTACTTATAATATTCTAAAGAAAGGTACATTTTTCAAGTACAATAAGAACAACACAATATCGTCCACAAATAAAGTTATCAAAACAACACAATCTACATTACATCGATCAATGCCTCGACCGACGTCAATAGCTCATCTTTCTATCAATTTTATACCGTCAACTAAACGGTTAGTTATTAATTGCTTCGTCCTATCAGGCTTAGACTCAAAATGTAGTATTAATCCAAAAGTAAGAAGGCAAAAAATAGGCATAGTGACGAAAATGCCATTATCTCAAGTTACAACCGTTTTAATATTGCTTGTAAGAGCGAAAACGGGGCTCGTGACGTCACTCAAGCGTCATAGTATGTAAATGACAACCGTTTCATATGAAGGTGCGTTTTGCGGAAAAGGGACAGAATATAGCCCCTCTTAAAACTTTGGACACTAAATTTGTGATTCTTAAATCTCCTGCTTTACTTTTTATCTTCATTTGACAATATTTTTAAACCTTTTTCGAGAAAGTTCATCATTATTGGTTATTTTATTTGGTGTCAACAACCCTATTACGAAATGCAACACGACTGCAATATATCAAAGTAGCGGCTCCCCGGCTTCGCACGGGGGCAATGCTGATACTAATTACTACAGAATGTCTTTATATACAACGTTCACAGCTTTTTTGTCATTATACAATACAAACATGTTTTAAGGATGTTGCTTAAAAGCGCTACGTAAATAAGCTAATATTTCTCGTAAAAAGTAAAAAATATTTATTGTGAGTTATCTCTAAGAGATAGACATATACTGCGTGTATTTTTAATATTACCTCAAATTGTAACCAGAGGTAGCTGTTAGGGCTGTGAACCGATATTGCAAGACAATTTTAATTTAATCTTAACTACCGAAACGTAATTAATTTTTGAAAATTTATCGAGCAGCAATGTATTGCGTACACACATTTGACTCATGGAAGAAGTCCCGTCACTTGTGACAGTTGTGACGCTGCGTCAGTAAGACGAAGTAGTGATCCATTGAACAAAAAAAGTTAGTAGTTAAGAGAAATTTCTTATAATATCAGTTCATAGCTCTAACACCTACCTCTGGTTACAATTTGAGGTAATATTAAAAATACACGCTGTATACCATCGCGGACTTTTTTGTAGACCCTTTTTTAGATGTAAAATACTGTAGTACATTATTTTGATTTATTTCGTAGGGTTCAGCCAGCGTTTGCAATTGTAAGCGCAAAAATGTGTTTATTTACGACATCACATTAGAAACCTCTAAAATTATCAGTGTTTCTCTACTATATTATGCATGTATTAAACATATAAACCTTCCTCTTGAATCAGTCTATCTATTAAAACAAACCGCATCAAAATCCGTTGCGTAGTATTAAAGATCTAAGCATACATAGGGACAGACAGACAGCGGGAAGCGATTATGTTTTATACTATGTAGTGATAAGTAAATTATCAACTACATAACGACATCGCCAACGCTTGGTACAGTCAGCATCATAAACATGTATACATTCTATGACCTTATTACTTAGATATAAGGTCGAAAATAGTGTACATGTTTATGATGCTACACCAACTAGCGATTACGTCCGGTCAACGTTAAGCCGGCTGTACACATTGGGCCAACGTCGGCGCGTGAGCAGGATGCAGTTATGCGTTAGAGGGAGAGGGCTATAATTCGATTTCATTCGTTTACATAGCTGCATCCTGCTCACTCGCCAACGTTGGCCCAATGTGTACAGCCGGCTTAACGTTGACCGGACGTAATCGCTAGTTGGTGTAGCATCATAAACATGTACACTATTTTCGACCTTATATCTAAGTAATAAGGTCATAGAATCTCAGCTGTCATTCCATAGAAACTTGTCAAACTCTCCAGACATTAAGATTTTAATGAACATCGCTTAACCGGGGTTCTCACAAGGCGATTTTAGTTGATCAACTCTTAATTGATCAAGGAAAATCGATATGAATTGCGTTCTCACGCTCGCACCGATAATCGGACCGAACGGGCAGTTGCTCCAAAATGAAAAAAAAATGTTTTTAACGTGAAGGGATCGTTCCCACGTTCGACAAGTTGTCGCTTGCACTGTGACGTGGTCAAATTGAACCTACTCGCACACCAAAAGTTGAGTGGGAATCAGCTTTTTGTTGTTGAATAAAAGTTGATTAACTTTTATTGAAACCATGTTCTCATTAGCGATTGTCATTCAATTCGTAAACAGATTTAAGTTGATCAACTAAAATTGCCTTGTGAGAACCCCACTTTAGTCTGTAAGCTGATCGGCGTGTAATCATTACTTGGTGCAACCTGCCCTTAATATGAATCTTTGTTCATTTATGTAGTTCTCATAGAAAGGAACTTTTCTCCAAAATGGCCCGCAAAGTGTACATTAGTCGCTACATATTGGAAGGTAAAGTGTATAGTTTCAGGTCAGATCAAAATTAAAAAATAAAAAACATTGCAGGCCGCCTGGAATGTTACATATAAATTCCTTTATTTGTCGAGTAACCAAACTTTTAAAAAAGTTGAAACCGGCATATAAAAGACGGCACAGGTCATATTCAGCCAATTCAACTTGTATTTTTCTGTTGCAAACGCGACGTTTTTCTAGTGTCTCAAATAGTTTGCGTTTTTCGGTGGAAAAATACACTTGCGATTCGGTTTAAAAAAAAAACAGCGGGAAATCATTAATATTTTCACGTTCTGCGAAGATATTTAAAGTTTAAAATTCCCCCATTTTTGAGAAAAGCACTATATTAGCCTCAGCCGGAATGGCAATTGAAGGCTTCGTATTATAATTAAACGGACTCGCAAGCTCGCCCGTTTAAACAAATACTCAGCCTGCAATTGAGTCATTCCCGGCCACGGCAATAATGTACTATTAATACATTGAGATAGAGTACTTTTCCCAGCTACACATATTCTTTTCACTCGTCATCCTCCGCCGCAATCCTGTACATCTCTCCATTTATCATCACGTACTGATGCCCTTCATTCTCAACCACTTCCAAAGGCGTCGCACTGTCTATCTCCAAATCATCCGCATCTGCATCCATCTGCATTTCAATTTCCTGAATTTCTTCTTTCAATTCACTTTTTTCATCTTTCAATTCACTGTTTTCATCTTTCAATTCAATCCTTTCATGTTTCACTCCTTGATCAACCCAATCTACTGTTATATGGGCGACGGCAGTTTCCGTCTCGGTCTGATTCTTTTCTTTCTTCTTCTTCTTTTTATTAGTTCTCTTCTTCATACACAAAGAAACCTCTTCAGCGTGGGGGGTGAATATGAAATAGTCGTTACAGTCAACCGGTTTTGATTTCTGCTCTAAATAGTCGAGTAACTCTACTTTTAACTGTTGTACTACTTCCCTCTCTTTCTCGTTGATTATAATCTTCATGTGGGCATAGACGTAGAGTATTTTTTTATTTTTTAACGCTATCTTGGCCTTGATTAGCGGTATGACAAGGTTATGGAGTTTTTCAGCGTGCTCTTTCAAACTACGGAAATAGGAGAACTCGGCCGCGCAGAATTCGCATTTGAAGAGTTTCGTCGGGGCGTGTATCTGGGGACAAGAATAATAAATGATCAGATTAAAGCCATCAAAGTCAGTAGATTGTATGACAAGGATCTAAAATAAGCAATACTACCACGAGATGGTTATTTTCCCTAACGAAGTGAGGGAAAATTGTTCGAGGGTTAATATGGCTTTGAGACCAGATTTATACAGTCTACTATTCACTTCGACTGCGAGAAAATAGTAAAAACAATGATTATACATTCACAATCAATAATAAATTCCACAGCGAAAATATTGTTAAATTTGGCGGCACGTTTTTTTTTAATAACGGCCGATCGCGGCGTACAGCATACGCCATAATATAAAGCGAGATAGACAGCAGTGTGGTAGCCTGACTAAAGTGCTGTAGCCTGACACTTGCTGTACCCTGACTTCTGTAGTGTTGTAGCCTCACTCCTAGTTGAAACCTCGCAGTGTTGTAGCCTCACCTTGATTATGTGGTCCTTGCAGTCAGCCCGGAACTTGAAACGGCGTGGACACAGCGAACATCTGTACGAGCGGCGCGCGTGGTTGTAGCCTGACTGCAGTGTTGTAGCCCGACTGTAGTGTTTTGTTGCCCGACTAAAGTGCAGTAACATGACTCCTGCTGTAGCCTAACATATATAGTGTTATAGCCTAATACCTACAGTACCTTGAGTACTACCTTGAGTATGTGGTCCTTGCAGTCGGCCCGGAGCTTAAACCAACTTCACCACTGCGAGCACTTTTACGGGTCCATGCAGTAT
This sequence comes from Epinotia nisella, assembly GCA_932294315.1. Classification (NCBI taxonomy): domain Eukaryota; kingdom Metazoa; phylum Arthropoda; class Insecta; order Lepidoptera; family Tortricidae; genus Epinotia; species Epinotia nisella. The sequence goes on along the minus strand of OW028698.1, from coordinate 6,612,524 downwards.
GCTGTAGCCTAACTGCTGTTGTAGTCTGACTGCAATGTTGTAGCCTGACTTCTGTGTTGTAGCCGGACTGCAGTGTGGTAGCCTGACTGTAGAGTTGTAGCCTGGCTGCAGTGCTGTAGCGTGACTAAAGTGCCGTAGCCTGACATAAGTGCCGTAGCCTGACATAAGTACTGTTGCGACTTCACTCGCGCGGTGTTGGAGCCTCACCTTGAGTATGTGGTCCTTGCAGTCAGCCCGGAACTTGAAGCGGCGCGGACACAGCGCGCACCGGTAGGGGCGGCGCGCGTGGTTGGACAGCACGTGGGCGACGTGCGCCGAGGGGAACGCGGTGACGGCCGCGCAGAGACGGCACTCGTACGCGGAGCCCGAGTGGGTGCGCAGGTGGGCCTCCAGCAGCGGCCTGAAGATCTGTCAAACAATTGACAACATTTAATTATTTCAAGTAGCCCACTTTATGATTTAGTTGACTAGAAAATATATTTTAAGGGACAAATAGTTGAAATAATTGAATAGAAATATCAAATTGAAAAGTTGCGAATTCCATAAGGTCGTAAGTAAATTATGACGTCAATATTACGGCTCTGTATGGCAGCTTGCACATCTTTCATACGACAGACGTAAATAGTACAGTCGAGGAAATTGAATGTTTAGCACTTATGGACTCTATTTAAATGACGTTAAGGTCCAAAAGTGCTGAACATTCAATTTCCTCGACTGTACTATTTACGTTTTTTCCGGATGCGGATCTGTTACGGTCACGGATGTGATTGTTTGTAAAAGTGTACTGTGGAATGCTCACCGACTTCCCGCAGATATCGCAGATGGCGTTCTGGCTGATGTACCGGTACTGCAGCGTGGGGTGCTCGTGGATGTAGTGCAGCTTGTACTCCATGGCGTTGCGGAGGACCTCGGTGCACTGCGAGTGAGTACACTTTATACATTAACCGTGGACTTGAATACATGTTACAGTACCGGTCAAAAGTTTAAGTTCACCCTTTGTTTTTGGTACAAATTTGTACTTTTGTGCGATAATGTTTTGCAGTTCAGATGTCGAAAATTGTTTCCAACTGGTTCATTATTGTTTACGGAGATGTGTTTGATTAGTCAGACACAATTTACGTAGATTTCTAAACAACTGATTCCCTAAAAACCAACATTGTATCTGATCATTGTACGTTTTAAGTGGCAAGCCCATATATGGCCCAGCCTTTGCCGTCATTCCTATAAGATTTTAGGGAATGCGTTGTTTAGAAATGTACGTGAATTGTGTCTGACTAATTAAACAAATCTCTGGAAACAATAACGGATCAGTTGGAAACAAATTTCGGCTTCCGAACTGCAAACAATTATTGTCCAAAAGTACTAATTTGTACCTAAAACAAAGAGTGAACTTAAACTTTTGACCGGTACTGTACACCGTCTGATATGTAGACGCAAAGGCCTATGATGATGTTGAATTACAAATACATTGCCTCTAGATATGTATATTTACTAACATATAAATAAATAAATATTAGGGGTTTACACAAATCGGACTAGCCCTATAGTAAGCTCAATAAGGCTAGTGTTATAGGTACTAGACGACGGTATACGGGGTGGCACATTTAGTAATCTGTCATTTATTCGCTTAAACATGGAACAAATAGGTGGTTTAAAAGAAATACAATAGAACTACATGTTTGGTCACAAGGACATGCAAATCTATAAGGATGTCATATCGCATACAAGTTGACTAATACTAAGAATTTATATCATTAAGATATTCTTGTACTGAGTAATAGGCTTTGGACGCAGTCTTAAATTCTATGCGACATACGAAGATCTCTTCTTAGGTACCATGTTATAGATTTTAGTAACAAGAAAAACTGCATTCATACATTAAAACAAGTTTCTGTCAAAAATTTCATTTTTGGTACAAGCTTTTATTGCCGACTGTACTTTTCTGTATACCGTCATCAACTACTCATTGAGACGAGCCCAAACTCGATGAGGTTGTGTCGTTTCATTGCGAAGTTCCTATGGCCACCTTCCAGCTCCATCATCAGATCAGCACCATGTCATCATAATATTGCATTGTCACGCGTTTTACACATGTATGCAAAATTTTAGCTCAACCGGAAACCGGGAAGTGGATCAAATTTAACTTGCAAGATTTGATTACAGACAACGGTCTGGTGAAAGTGAATAAAAGCTCGGGAATCGAACCCGGACATTTTGAAAAATAAAACTAACACTATTTATATTTAGATATTGATTGTGTAGGTCTTAAGCAGTAAATGTTACTATGAAACATGATGTTTATAATGAATAAAATGCATTGTTTTCATATCCTTTAATTTATATAAGTAAGTTTTAGAAATGACCATCAGTTATACTTAAGACCTACACAATCGATATCTAAGTATACTTATAGAAATAGTGTTCGTTTTGTTTTTCAAAATGTTAGGGTTCGATTCCCGAGCTGAGTACAAGTTTTTTAAAAATAAATGAATGCAGTTTTTCTTGTTACTAAAATCGATGACATGGTTCCTAAGAAGAGATCTTCGCATGTCTTATAGTTTCAGACTTTTCCATACTGACCGATCTAAATGTGCCACCCTGTATATAATAGACTAGCTGTTGTCCGCGACTTAGTCCGAATAGAAGATTTTATCGTCTTAGAAAAATGATTGCTCTCCATACAAACTTTGAACCCTCTTGTAACCCCCTTGTGTGATAAATAAAAAAAAACAATGAAATTCATTTTCTAGTTTTTAAACAAACAGTCTAAAACCGAAGTTACAAATCTCACACTTTAAATATGTGTTGCTCTCTACACAAACTTTAAACCCCTTTTAACACTCTTAGGGATGAATTGGAAAAAAACTCTGAAATTAGTTTTAAAGTCTTAACGTACATGAATAGACCGGAGTTTTACTTTAAAAATTTCTTGCTCTCCATATAAACTTTTAACCCCATTTTAACCCCCTTAGGGGTTGAATTTTTCCAAACGCTAAAAGCACTTTTTTGTATTTTAATAAGTAATCATTCTACTAACTTTTAAGTCTCTAGCTCAAACAAAGCTTACCCCCCTTCCCCCCCTTTTAACCACCTTACCAAATATGAATACTGTGCGGGTCTACTCACGTAGCAGCACCTGCGCGGGTACTTGGCGGCGTCGCGGCACGTGATGAAGTGTGTTTCGAGCTCCTCGTCGTTCGCATACAACTTCTTACAGGGGACGCATGCGTACCTAGGACAATACAATACAATACAATACAATACAAATACTCTTTTCACGCCACTGCTCGGAAATGTGGCAAAAGATGGTCAGAATTCAGGCTTCAAAGCTGGGGTTAGTTGGACGTCGCACGAACAGGCCAACTATGACTTCAAACTGTCCAACAATGTTATTGCTGGACAGCTTGAACAGCGATCGACCAATCACAGGACACCGCGCGCGGTCGCGCCGGCGTGCGCCCGTTCCTCCTCCCCCGCGCCGGGCGCGAGGCAAGTGAGCCTGTTTAGTATTATGATCTTTAACCCTTAAATGCATGATTTTTTGTATAACTTTTTAATAAATTGAAATAGATGTGTCATGTTGTATAGATTGACGGATAGCTGAAGTGGATAGCTGCATATTGAGCCACGGACCATCAAATATACGATGCATATATACATCATTATGCATTTAAGGGTTAATTAGATACTTAATATTGACTTAAAATTATAATTATTTGCAATTTCCCCGCAGTAGGCGTGAAAAGCACTGTGTTAAGCCTCGGCCGAAAGTGCAATAGCTGGACTCGTACTTTCGAGGGATTGAACTAACTCGTCCATCTATTGCTTACTTTCTAGCCTCTTCAACATTGTACTATTATTGCACACCTCACACAAACAAAGCAGTTACAGAGAGAAACAATACAATAACATGTAGGTAGAGGTAGAAAACGGGCGGTCTTATCGCTGAAGAGCGATCTCTTCCAGACAACCTTTGGGTATCGGAGAAAGAGATAAAACTAGATTATGCAGTAGGTGGTGCGGAGATTATTATTAATCAAAAATCAAAATAAACGTACATAAATACCTCTATATATAAACATACATACACAATCATACATATATACAAATAACACAAATACAAATATATGATACATAACCAGTCAGCCAAAAAATACAATCAGGGTTAGGGGAGACAACAACGATAGAACGATTGGGTAGTTTCCTATGTCACAATTGATAACGTAGGTTTGCTAAAGGGATAGTAAACCAATGAGTATAAATTACGAAATATAATAACTACAACTTAGGAAAGTTGAAAAACCCCGATTTTTTCATTTCAAATTTCAACATCTCAAAAACGGCTGAACCGATTTTGATGACACATGGCTAAGAACACTAGGGTTAAAATTATCTATGACACAAAAAGAACCGCATTCAAATCGGTTCATCCGACATGACAATACAATAAAGAATACAATACAATACAATATATCCGTGGAAGAGCTCTTTTTAATTGTGGGGGCAGGTTGTAACGTGGCTGGTTGTTACTTACGGCACATTCTCCGCGCCTTCATGGTTCATCTCCACAAGATGCACATCCAAGCTGCTCTTATCTGCAAATTGCACACCGCAGGTTACAGTGCCGCATTTGTACTCCGGATCGCCGAGCGAGGGGTTATTGATGCTCTGTGAAGAAGTAATGTTTCGTTATACTGTAGTGGCCGATGATGTTCAATTTTCGTCTTTTTTCCTAAATTACTTTTCATCACACTTGCTCGTCAATGGCGTTATTACTTGCGAGCGTACAGAGCAGTTATAGCCGTTTTACCTCCCACGGGCAGTTAAGTTTAGTTTTAAAATAATAGAACCCTCTGATTGGCTTAAGCAAATCTGGTTGCTCTGTGATTGGTTGAAAAAAAAATCTAGTTGGTCAAGCCGGCCCCGCCCCGCAAGAATACTGCTCTGTGATTGGTTGAAATATTGAGCTGCGCGCTCCACTAGCACTGATCTGGAAGTGAAGTTGTCAATTTTTGATTGGTGCGGCTGGCTGTATGAAACTTAGATTTTTCTGTCTTTTGTAGTTATTTCCTCGCAAATGTGATGAAAAACATTGTGTATAACACGGGCGTACGCCCCTCGTTAAACAATGTACTATTAAATCTGTTAAATCCTAAATTACTTAAAAAAATATCTGACATGCTTGCAACAACCCCTAAATTTGATATGTAACACATTTTTTTTTTAATTGTCCAGTTTACCCCCCAAAAGTGGCCCCCTTCTTCAGAATTCATTAATTTACTTTACGCGTCCATCTTTGGGTCACCAATTTACATATGTGTACCAAATTTCAACTCAATCGGTCCAGTAGTTTCGGAGCAAATCGGCTGTGACAGACGGACAGACAGACAACCGAGTGATCCTATAAGGGTTCCGTTTTTTCCTTTTGAGGTATCGGAACCCTAAAAACTGGTCTTTTGGCCTAAATTTGCCAATGTTTGGTGCCATATATATCGAAAACTGTGATTTGAAGTAGATATGGCGTACTATTTCGGTAAACCTCGTTGTTTTTAATGCGATAAGCCATAAATAAACATGAAGAAACAGGCAGTTACAGATCGAAGGTCATTGGGAGCTGGGAGCCCCTTAAACTTTTGACAGCGAGGATGCCTTTTTTTTTGACGGAGTTTAAACGCACTTACGCATCCCCCCCCCCAGCCTGGGGAAGCTTTATAGGGGGGTATGTGGGACTCTCACCCTCCGGCCAACTCTATTTAAAGAGAAGGGGGAGGGAGTCTACCCACTAAAACCACTCCCGGCGTTTCCGTCTCTACCTTTAATGGGAGCGCCATGGGATCGCGAGCATGTCACCACGACGCCCCCCGAGCGAGGATGCCCTTGCCAGACAAAGAATGAATCACTTTGGTAACGGCTACCCGCAACAAAAGGAATTCAAGGTGCTCCCAGTAAGCTGCATCATCCGCTTTGTGGAAATGATGGAGCGAGCTTGGGAGTAAGTAGCTATAAAGGGGAGGGCAAATGCACAAAAGATCCCACTGGGTCGAAGTGTATCCGAAAGGGCCCTCAACTAGATAAGATAAGAGGGTGTAAAACAAAACGGTGCCCAACTGTGGCCAAAACAAAACAATAGCCAGACAAAATATGAATAAAATGAAACTTCTGATAAATATTGTCATGTCAAAATGACAATAATTATCAATATTATCATGTGGCCGTCCGTGGCTTCAGTGGCACGAGTTTTCGTCCGTGTCCACAGCCGTCTTTAGCTCTCAAAGGGTTAACCCGTTTTTTGCCGTCGCCCTACCCTACTTGTATGTACTCACGACATATCCGTGCTCCGTAACCTGGTGTTTGTAGTGATACTTCTCGTTCTTGCTAGAGTATCCGCATAAGTTGCAGGGTATCTTCTTACTGTGCGTTAGCCGGTGCTTTTTCAATTTTTTCATTTTGCTGTAAAAAAAACCACACATGTTAGACTTACCTGACGACCGCTTTAGCCTAGTTGGTAGTAACGCTGTCTACGAAGCTAGAGGTCCCGGGTTCAAATCCCGGTAAGGGCATTTATTTGTGTGATGAGCACGTATATTTGTTCCTGAGTCATGGATGTTTTCTATGTATTTAAGTATGTATTTGTCTATATAAGTATGTTTACCGTCGTCTAGTACCCATAGTACAAGCTTTGCTTAGTTTGGGACTAGGTCGATTTGTGTAAGATTGTCCGCAAATACTTATATATTATAATTATAACAGCCCCCATTTGCAGTGGGAGTTAACAATAGGACAAGCATATCGTGCTTAGTAGGTTCAACTTTGGTTGTTAACCTTTTCAACGCTCTGTCAAAGAGAAAAGTTGTCAACCACACGCCAAATCAACAAAACATTTAGTGCGGAGTTAAACCTTATGTCAATGCAAGAGGGTTGCTATCGCGCTGGACCCCTTGACGCATATATCAGTCGTTGGCGTTGAACCTGCGGTGCGGATATATGCGTCGTTGGCGTCGAAAAGATTAACCCTTTCACCGCCACAGTCGGCCATAGCCGTCTACGCAAAATCGTGACTACGACGCCAAAGACGGCGCTGGCCGACAAACATTTTTTGATGAAAACAGCCCATTTTTATGGTGGCGTTATTTTAATTTTAACCCCGTGGCGTCAGTGGCACAGCGTATTGCTTCTCCGTCGGGCGGTGAAAAGGTTAAAACCACACAAACAAGTCAACAAGTCATTCCCATGACAGCTAATGACGTCGGCGTATCTTGCCTACGCCATCAGCATCTTAACCCTTTGAACACCAAGAACGCCTAAAGGTGTCGTGTGTATTGTCGTGCCCGCAGCGCCAAGAACGCCTTAACCTTTTGACAGCGAGGTTGCAAAACAAAACAATGAGTACAATGAAACTTCTGATATATATTTATAAATATTGTCATGTCAAAATTAATATACGTATCATGTCCTATTAAAAAAAATGCGTCAAGTTACGTGTAAAGCTTTTTATGACATAAAATTAACGAAAATGCGCAAAGCGCACGCGCGGCTGTCGCCGTCTTTAGCTGTCAAAGGGTTAAGTGTGACGACGTCCGCTGTCAAAACAACCTTCAATCTTTCTTTAACTATGTTCTGGCAATAAACACTTTGAATTTGAAGGTTCATATTCACTTTCTTTTGGAAAAAAGGTTGGTGTATCAGTGACATTTAGTACGTGAAGAGTGGCGTTCAAAGGGTTAAAAATGGCGGACCGCCAGTGTATTGCCAATGTGAAAGTAAATTGCATTACTTCACTTACGTGCTTTCAATCAATATTTATGTTAATCTATTGTACAGATGTAGTGTATAATTATTTTCCATCGTATTTTCACGGAAACGTACGAAGGTGTCTTGCTATTTCAGTCGGTCACAGTACAAAAACTACTGAGGTTGACTGAACTAGCATGACAAATACGAACGTTTCCGAGAAAATACGATGGAAAACAACAATGCACTACATCTGTATACCGTTGTCTTTACACCACAAATAAATAGTTAAACTAGCAAACTTTTTTTTTTTGAGGAATCATGCGTTAACAAAACGCCTTGTTTGTATGGAAGACTGGCGTCCGCCCGCGACTTCGTCTGCGTGGACCCGGGATAAAAACCATCCTAAAAGGGATGACTAATATTATAAATGCGAAGGTATGGATGTTAAGATGTTTGTTACTCAATCACGCAAAAACGGCTAAACGGAATGAATTTTGGGTATACATATACGACGGTTAGCCTAGGGGGTAGTGACGCTGCCTACGAAGCTGAAGGTCCTGGGTTCGAATCCCGGTAAGGGCAAATATTTGTGTGTTGAGCACGAATATTTGTTTCTGAGTCTTGGATGTTTTCTATGTATTTAAGTATTTATATCTATTATATATATCGTCGTCTAGTACCTGTAACACAAGCCTTATTGGGCTTACTATAGGCCTAGCTCGATTTGTGTAAGAATGTCCCATAATATTTATTTATTTATTTATTTATTTATATAGTGTATAGCCTGGATTAACGTATAGAATACTTTTTATCCCGGGAATCATCCCATAAGGGGGCGAAATGGGGGGCCAAACCGTTCGTATGGAGCTACGATATAAACGAGTTCCACGCGGACGAAGTCGCGGGCAGAAGCTAGTTAAATAATATATCAATTAGAATTTTGGTCAAGTGCGAGTTGGATTTTAGTTTTCCCATTACATTTTGAGACCCGGCGCCTGATGAAGGCAACGAGCAAAAATATTCGGTCTCCATACAAAGTTTCATCCTCTTTTTCGTCCCTAAAAGGGCTGATATTTGACATAAATTATAGCCTATGTCCTATTCTGATATACAGTGTGTGTCTGTCATAAGAACATTTATTTTAAGGAACGATAGCTTTCAGTGCTGTGAACCGTTTTATCGAAAAAATATAACAATTACCTTTTCTAATGGAGAGTTATTAATTTTCTCGAGCAGCAATGTACTGCTAACATTCACTTGACGTTTCAGAGAGGCAGAGCTAGTTACTGTCAGTTGTTAGCTTTGTTACCAATACATTGCGGGCCGAATTAATTTTGTATGAAAAAAAAAACCGTTTTTTTGAAACTAGAGATACCAATTTACGTTCATTAAGGCTTATTCTTTCAGCCCTTAAAATAAATGTTCTTATGACAGACAGACACTGTATAAGGTACATAACTGGAAAGTTTCATATATTCGTTCAGTGGTTTTTGAGATTAAGTGGAACGCACATCCGTCCATCCATACATTCAAACTTTCACGTTTATAATATTAGTAGGATGTCAACATTCAGTCAATGGCAACATTTGTGTGACGTAATTAAGATACATCATCGGGAATGACATACCTTGTTATCTTCTACCACGGCTACTCCAGCCCTGCTAGCATAACTTGACTCTCTATTCTACTCGCGCGCGTGATAGACTATCTGTCACTTTTTGACAGCATAAATCAGAAAGTGGCGGACAGTCTATCTCGCGCGCGAGTAGAGTTGAGAGTCAAGTTATGCTAGCAGAGGGCAGGCAATGAACTGACAACTTGTATGGAAAAAATGACAAATTTGGAAATAATTTATAATAGCAGATTTTTTAATGTAACGGATATATTATCAATTAAATAGTAACCTAGAGGCAAAATCCAACAAAAAATCAGACATCAAAATAAAAATAACTTAATTGGCTCCTGAAAAGTCGGAATAAATATTAATAAATGTTTTAATCTTTATTTTGGTTCATTTACTTTTGCTTTAAAATATTCAATATAGATCAAACAAAAAAAGACAATGGATGCTTAATTTAAATCTATATAATTACTTCCGGGTGGAAAATTTGTTGGATTTTTGAATAAAGCATCTTAGAATAACGCTATTATAAATTAATGTTTTTCGAAACCGTATTTTGGTCGAGTATAAAACAAAAACACGGCGCCGGCTTTACGCTTGTTTGCGACCGTGTTATAAGTACACTCACCCGAATACTTTCCCACACTCTTCACATTTGAGTTGTGTGTGGGTCTCGTCGTTGTGTTGCAGTGCTTGCATACTGAAACACATGAAAAAACCCCGTCTAATGCGAGTCGAATTCGAGCACCGAGGGTCCCATACAAATTTGTAGGTAAGGAAACAGCCGTATTTTTCGCTTTGTAAATAAATGAGGAAAGTTTATTTTTATTTTTATTTCGTCATTGTGGTCATTCAACTTTTTCTTGTTGTTATTCTGTTCCAATATTTTATAAGCAATTATCCAATAATTCACCACCGAAACTGTACTTATTTGTCAAAACCACAGAAATAATGTACCTAAGCAATTTATTTATTTTGATAATTTAAGTAACGAAAACTATAATCGAAAACAACCGTAACCGGTTATTCAAAATTCCGATAACCGGTTATTACCGGTTTTTTCGGTTTCGGTTAAAACCGGTTTGCATTCCTTGTCACAATCCATCAAGCCGTTTGGACTGTAGCCCGTGAAATATAATTTTCTTGTCCACATACATTCATTGCACGTAGAACCGATGACCGTTGGGGCGGAAAGATTCTCGAGTGGCGACCACGTACCGGAAGGCGCAGCGTGGATAGGCCCCCACAAGGTGGGCTGATGACCTGGTAAAGGTCGCGGGAGTGCGCTGGATGCGGGTGGCGCAGGATAGGTCATTGTGGCACTCTTTGGGGGAGGCCTATGTCCAGCAGTGGTCGTTTTTCGGCTGATATAATGATACATACATATGCTCGAAAAACAATAACCCCCTTTCTGAGGCAGTACGGAGTAGGAAGCAACTCAGAATTATATCTGGGGTGTTCACAGGTCACTTCGGGGTCAAGGATCACTTGGCCAAGATGAGACTATCGGACAGTGTAGACTGTAGAATGTGTGGCGAGGAGGATGAGACCATGGAAGTGTTCCATGGTTACGTTACCAAAGGAATTCAAGGTGCTCCCACTAAGCTGCATCATTCGTTTTGTGGAAATGATGGAGCGAGCTTGGGAGTAGGTATAAAGGGGAGGGCAAATGCACAAAAGATCCCACTTCGAGTATATCCGAAAGGGCCCTCAACTAGATAAGATAAGAGGCAGTAGGGCAGAAACTCACCGTGTAGTGCAAATCTCTTTGCACAGCTTGCAAGTGTACATATACCGGTGTTTCAGGACCATATGCCTCTCCAGATTCTTCCAGAGTTTCACGCGCACGCCGCAGATGTCGCATTTGTAGGGGTTTTCCTGGCCCGGTTTCGCTTGACTTGGCTGAAAATATTATAAAACTAGTTATTATAGTGCTCACCAAAAGATTACAGAGACATCTAAACATCTAAATCGCAATTATAATAAGAGCCCGGATTTTTCACGGCAAAACAAAACACTATAGTAATCTACCCAGTGATAGAAACATTATTTTATCGATATCGAGTATTATTAGGTATAAAAATAACATGCCGATATATTTTTACATTATTGACAATTTACAGTGTTCAAAACAACCTTTTTTATCATTTTAATAAAAAAAACTAGAAGTGTATTTTTCTTCCGAAAACGCCATAAGGTATTTGAGCCACTAAAAAGTCGCGATAATGACTATACCACCTCATTGAAAATAATAGACAATACAGTCAATAATATAAACTTATTACTCCATAAGACTTTAAATGTCATTTCATTACGTATACAACATAAATTGCGTATAGATATTATTTCTTATAACGCTTTGAAACCGACGTGTTTGATATACGTATTTTTTTTATTAAATATTGTTTTATTTGGTGACTTTTTTCTTCTACTACACAATTATCGATATCGATAAAATCATGTTTCTACCACTGGCTGGATTACGATAGTGTTTTATTTTGCCGTGAAAAATCCGCGCTCTGATTATAATATTAGTAGGATGCGAAAGTTTGGATGTTTACGAGCCTCCATGGCAGACTTGTGCTCGGGCCTTGACTTCAGCAGCATGATGTCACTTGGATTAAGATTTGAGCCCTCTGAGTGGGAGGAGAAGGCAGCACGGCGGCCCGAATAGCGAAGTCTACTCCATCAACATGCTAATGCCTTCGAGATTGAGCGTCGTAACGAGCTCGATAAAAAGCGAGACGAGCTCAAGGCTCGCCTACCGGCAACCATCCACTACAACTTAATTGGCGGGGTATTAACCTGCCCAAATTGCGCTCGTACCTTTGCAAAAAAGATAGCGTATGCAAGCCACATGAGAGCGCACCAGAGAGTAGAACAACAACACTCTAGTCATAGTGCAAATCGGTAACACCAAATCCAGAACACACAGTCGCTGTGGCCGAAATCGGTCAGGACAGCATCATCATCATCATCATCATCATATTATAAGAGCTAAGCTCTTGTGTATACCTCTTTCGACTCGTTGTGCTCGGGCCGTGACCTCAGCAGCATGACGTCGCTCATCATCCGCTGCGACAGAGGGGTGATGGTGAAATTTGAGAGCATTATCTTTCTGTCTCGTCTACGGTTAATTATGTTGAGGTTTACAACGTCTGCTCTAGAGTGGTCCTCTTTGGCGTGGTTCACTGCGTCCATCCTGCAATGGAGTTATTTTATGGGTCAATCAGATGAGCTACAAATCACTTTGTAGGTCCAGAACCGTTTGTGGGACTCTCACAGGGAACCATAATATCGGCCTTTAAAGCCTACGCCAAAAACAAACACCAGCACGAGTGGAGGAATGAGGCGGGTTTAAGGCACTCAAAGCTCTTCATAGAAGGAGTGGACTCGGGCTGGACCAAAAAACTCTGGAAATCCAGCAGGAAGCAACTCAGGATTATATTATATCTTGGCCAAGATGGGACTATCAAACAGTACAGACTGTAGAATGTGTGGCGAGGAGGATGAGACTATGGAACACTTACTGTGTGAATGTCATGCCCTTGCCAGACAAAGAATGAATCTCTTTGGTAACGGCCACCCGCAACCAAAGGAATTCAGGGTGCTCCCACTGAGCTGCATCATCCGCTTTGTGGAAATGATGGAGCTAGCTTGGGACTAGCTATAAAGGGGAGGTCAAAGTCAAAGTCAAAGTGATTTATTCTTCAATTTAGGCATATTACATGCACCTATGAATGTCGATAAACTACCACCGGTTCGGAAAGTAAACCTCTGCCTCGAGAAGAACCGGCGTAAAAAACTCGGCGAGGTGTCATTTTTTCAAAACAGTATACAATATATCATTTCAGTATCAGAGTATTATAAAATTTTAAAATTACATTGCTACAGTAGAAAGTCTATTTATTTTACGACAGATTTCTAGTGCAGGATTTTATCGCAAATGCACAAAAGATCCCACTGGGTCGAAGTGTATCCGAAAGGGCCCTCAACTAGATAAGATAAGATAAGATGGGTTGATCAACTGTTGGTATTTATCATCGTCGCGGATGAACCGATTTAAGTACGGTTTTTTTTTTATCGAAAGTCTAGTCAAGTTGGTTCTTAGCTATGACTGTTGAAACGTCGTTATTTTATTTGTGTAGTTTTCTCCATTTAGACTTGCAATTACTATAAATGGCACTGAAAGTAAAACTTCATATGACCTGCCTACCTCATTCTGGGAATACAGGCGTTTATGTTTGTACGAATTGCATCAAAGTAGTCCATTCAAAAAGCAACTCTACCGTGCAAGGTAGAAGATTCCAAATACAATGACAGTTTTATAAAATGTCAGCCACATAATAATAGGCTTGTGACTTAAGATTTTTTAAGATGCCATTCGAACCAGTTTTTGGAGAGGAACAAATGTTTGTATGGGAGCAACTACAATTAACAAACATAAATACCCAAAAAATTGAGTCAAAGACGGTCCTCGCTGGCGGTAGCCGAAACGCTTCATACTGATTGACTCAAAAGTATGACGTCACACCTTGCTATTTGAACTAATCGAATCATGGAAATCAAGTAAATTGATATTTCGGTCGCGAAATACTGCGTTTAGGTCCATAGTTATCATCAGTGATCGGTTTTTTGGATTCGACATGGGGTGAACGACCTCAATCATTATGTCAGTATGGATATGCCCCGGGAATCCGGGCTTTATGTTGTTAGAAAAGGCAAAAAAATACAATGTGTTTTTTTATTACACTTTAAAACATCTAAGTAGCTGATAGACGAGTACTTACTCTCCGTTCTTTTGTATGATAATACAATTTTGTTTCTATAAAATCGTAAGGATTCTATTGGTAGCTTTAAATTTACTTTTGGACAATAAAAAAATGCATTTTTTTTAAACTCACAAGGCCATATCTTTTTATGATTTTAATTATATTTTGTAATTTATACTTTATTACAATCATTTTATGGTTTACTATCCATTGTTATCCATAAGTATTATTGAAATGCGCAGCCTGCAATTGACTGGTTTTTGAATCAACGTTTTCCAAGTGGCAATTTTCCATCGTCAATGGGTTCTGGCGACAGATTGGTGCAATGGTGTCATGGAGCACCTGGTTTTGTACCCTTGTGTACCCTTCAACGGCCAAGTCACACAACATTAACTATAATAATAAAGAAATTGCAGTAAGAAACCTTAGACTTGGCACGACTTTGTCTAGATTTCATTACTTTTTAGAGATAAACAAGCAGCTCCATCGAGACTTGGCTAGTTTTTTACAGAATGTTTTTGGTGGGATATATGTACTTACTGGGTATAGAACCTGCCGGCGCGGCAGATCTTGCAGTTGTATTCGTACAAATGGCAATTCGCCACGTGGGCATTTAAATTCTTCTCTGTAGGGAACTTGTTTTTGCACACTTGACATTCGCATCCGTATTTTCTCTGAAAAATAAACTTTGTTAATGGTCGCCAGGCCGCTCGACTCTCCATACAAACGCAGTTTGGTTCTCATTTCAAAACGACATGCTGGAATAACACCAAACTTTGCATACACAATGGAATCCGCTACATCTAGGTCGGTAACTAGTTCGTGGTGGAATGTTCGCGATCCCATGGCGCCCCCCTTAAGGGGACGGGTAGGGCAAGCCTTCTCCATACAAATTTTGTGCAAGTTTTTCTTCGTTTGTGTTTGGGCTATAAATATAATTTTTAGGTCAGTATACTTATTTTTCTGTTAGCTATTCACTGATGTTATTATTTTTTATTTTTATACTTTTTTATATTTTTTTAATTTTCATTATTTTTATATCTAACAAAATTTTAACATCATGTGCTGCGTAAATTCAATATGAACAAGCAAAAAAAACGAATATTCTGTAGTGCCAAAACCGACGGAAAAAAACTTGCACAACGTTTGTATGGAGAATGCCTTGCCTTACCCGTCGTCTTAACGGTAATGCGGGTGACGCCGGTGTTTAGTGGGTATGCTCCTCGGATGGCGGCGGGAGGCGAGTCCCACATAACCCCCAAATGGGCCTTCCACGGGTCGGGGGTATGCGTAAAGCATTTTCACATCGTCAAAAAAAAAGGTAGGTAACTAGTTTCGGTTGCTTGAAAAAAAAATAGATTGAGTAGAACGTTTTTCTCAGTCTTTAATCGTTTTTAGGGTTCCGGTACCTCAAAAGGAAAAAACGGAACCCTTATAGGATCACTCGGTTGTCTGTCTGTCCGTCTGTCACAGCCGATTTGCTCCGAAACTACTGGACCGATTGAGTTGAAATTTGGTACACATATGTAAATTGGTGACCCAAAGATGGACGCGTAAAGTGAATTTATGAATTCTGAACAATGGGGCCACTTTCGGGGGTAAACTGGAAAATTAAAAAAAAAAGTTTCGCAAACTGTATTGTGTGACATATTAAATGAAAGGGGTTTTTGTAAGCATCTCAGTTCTTTTATAATTTTAGCAAAAAAAGACGAAAATTGACCATTCCCCCATCCTTATCTCCGAAACTACGAGGATTAAAATTCCGAAAAAAATATGGAAAATAGTTCCTTGCCTAAAGATTACAGGAAAACCTATAAGAAGTTTGAGTATTCAAAAACACTTATGAAATTAGGATTATATACGGAACCCTCACCACGCGAGTTGAACTCGCACTTGTCCGGTTTTTAAGACTGGCCAGATATTGCTCAAGACGCTATAAATGGGAACAGAGGGGGAGGCCTTTGCTCAGCAGTGGGACATAACGGGCTCGATATCATCATATCAGCCCAAAGACGTCCACTGCTGAACATAGGCCTCCCCCAAAGTGTGCCACAATGACCGGTCCTGCGCCACCCGCATCCAGCGGACTCCAGCGACCTTTACCAGGTCATCAGTCCATCAGGGCTCGATATAAGAATAATAAAATTATCCTGCAGCAGTACTTACTTCATTGTGGTAGTTCACATGTGTCACCAAATCCTCCATATCTTTATGAATGGTTAAGCACATAGCACACTTATAAAGAGCGTTCGCGAACGGACCAGTCCTCTTGCGTAGTTCAAACACCGCCTTCTGCTGATCCAAATCCAAAACTTTCAATTCGTAGAGGAGCAGAGACTCAACTATAGAGTTAATAGAATAATACTTTGTAAGCTCCAATTCTTCTTTAACTTTGATTTGTTCTAATTTGTTCGGTACAGGTTTGATTGGTTCTACAAAATCGTCGTTATCGCTTTCAAGATTCTCATTTAAATCTTTGAAGACGTCATTCATGTCTATATTAGCCGTATCAATTTCAGGCTCAGGTTCCAAGTAATCGTTGGTTGGTACATCTTGAATAGCGGGCAAGAATTCCTCGTCATCATCATATTCTTGTTCGATGGTATCAACCGGTACCTCAGGGTCATGGTCAGGTTTAATTTCAACCAGCTGTTTACTGTGTAAAACAAAAAATGGCATTAAAAAAATATTGAAATATATTTTATAGATCCTAAAGTAGTGGGCCTAGGACGATCCTTTGAGGTATAGTATTTCTACAGGGTGTAATCGTTAAGTGTAGCCAGGCGATTATTCCGTAAATATATCAGAAAACTTAAAACTGATATAGAAAGTATTGATTTGTGTTTCCATTCTAGTTTCAGTATTTAAGATTCTGCCCCACTAAAGTTTCTGTTTAGCCCAATGGTTGACTGGTAGAGAATGCCTGATGGCATTAAGTCCGCCAATTGTACTTTTATTTGTTTATTTGTGCAATAAAGTTTAAATATATAAATAAATATAGAAAGTACATTGCCCAATGAGTAAAATCAAATCAATAACTTTTTTGGAAATAAAACTAGAAATATTCAAAATATTATATCCTCTGTCCGGGCCTGTGCCCAGCAGTGGGACGTAAATAGGCTGATCCTTTATTTAACCATAAACTGCAACTGTTTAAATTGTTAAACATGTCTTGTTTTTACCTGTGAAACCTGGTCTGTGGTTCTTCCAAATCATATTTTTTTAATGAATCTTGTTCTTGTCCTTCGTCGTTAGCCACGAGGAAGCAGGAATTATTGTTGGGCTCCCAGAAATTCAGAGAAGATTCCAAATTTGTCTTCTTACGGTTCACAGTGACAATATCGCTGTAGGATATCTGAAATGAACAATTAAATTTACCCCATAACAGGATGCCATATGAAGCAATGCCGTACGCATTAGCATATTATACCTCAATCAAAAGGTTAAATTATAATAATTATTAATTTAATTTTCAGTGCGTGTTCGACTGACACACGTCACTGTGGTCACTATCAAAGGGAATATAACCACTACGTGTTACTATAATAGACTTAAGCGGACATCGGCGGACGTGAGTCGCGCATTTGGCAGAACTAGTTTTCAATGGAGCACATGTCTAAAAAGGTTTTAAGAGACTAGTTGACTGCTATGGCAATATATTTACTGTGTCATTCTAAATAAAACAAGACAAGGTTATTTCATTTTTATAAAAATCAGGATATCTACACCGGACGCGCGCCTCGTCCGAGGCAAACGAGAAAATAACAAAATAATAGTTCATTCCCGCCACTTAAGTTTTTAAAGTTTTTATGTTTAATTTTACAGGTACTTCAAACTGCCAAGTAATTTAATGGTTCGATACGTTTTTTAATAATAATTGACTTTTATTTTATCTGGTTTTATTAATTTAGTAATAGAAAACGCGCATGTGAAATTTATAAAAGCAAATAAAATAACAAGTTTATTCTATTCTCTGGCTGTTAGGTCCGATTATCTTAGTCTTTAAAACAATTTTACTGTGTGCACTAGAGTGTAAAAGTGGCATTTTGTGCATCATACATCCAGCCCTTTATTTATTTATTTATTTACTGCAAAAACCATGGTTACAAAGGTGTTACAAACAATGATAAGGTCATACCCTGCTAGCATAACTTGCCTATCGACTCTACTCGCGCGCGAGATAGACTGTCCATCACTTTCTTATTAATGCTGTCAAAAAGTGACATATAGTCTATCACGCGCGCGAGTAGAGTTAGAAAGTCAAGATATGCTAACAGCACGGCTATCACAAGACGGCGCGCGAGATCTCTCGATTTTTCTCGCACTATACCTCTCTTTCTAATTTCTTTAATAAGAGAGAGACGAATAGTGCGCGAAAAATCGCGAGAGCTCGCGCGCCGTCTTGCGATAGCCGTGCAGGGCTGTACAAAGACAAACTTTGCAAGCATGAGAAGTGAAAAAGTTTATTTCTTCTTCATAAAAATCGGGATACTAATCAAGAACTGACCTTTTTCCTAACATTCATGATCTCCTTCAAGACAAAGTGAGCGCGGCGACTTTTCCTGCGGAACGCCAGGCTCTTCCTGATGTGGTGGCGGCACTCCACACAGAAATAGGTTGGGTAGCCATCGCTTTCCGATATCTGGAAATAAAATAGTTATTTATGCTACAAGTGCAGAAAGTAGGAAATTCCCTACGAGTCACGATGACCAAAAACACGACCGTCGGGGAGTGTTTTTGATAGACACGAGCACGGAATTACCTATTCGAACGTGTATCAAAATAATCCACTCATACATCGACTGCCCCTCCCTTCTCTCACTACTTTATTT
Organism: Epinotia nisella; assembly: GCA_932294315.1. Classification (NCBI taxonomy): domain Eukaryota; kingdom Metazoa; phylum Arthropoda; class Insecta; order Lepidoptera; family Tortricidae; genus Epinotia; species Epinotia nisella. The sequence goes on along the minus strand of OW028698.1, from coordinate 6,593,565 downwards.
CATTACTCGTTTTAAACAACGTAACCCCTCGCGCAGCATTTTCCAGTTGCAAGTATATAAAAATAACACGTCTTATTATAATCCCATAACAAGAATGTGTCGATTATATAATGACACAGTTGCGATGCATTCTTCTCTGGATATATTTATTGATAATGTGGCTAAATTTAAGAACAGCATCAGAAAAATATTTTACGATACTCAATAACCTCATAAAATATATTAATCATATTGTTTCACTATCACCTCATCATATTAAATATTTAAGTAATTTTACAACCACCAAAAAATTATACGGCCATCCTCTAAAAATAAATTTCATCTAAAATAACTCTTTCTGTGCACACATATTTTGAGTTAAAGTCCAGATCCGAACATTATTGCAAAAATTGTATTATTTCATAGACTTGTAACTTGTTTTGTGAGCCTAATTAAATAAATAAAATAAAATAAATAAGTATCATACAAAATTTTACAATGCATCATGCAAGGAAATAAAAATATATAAATAAAAGGTGAAATTTTAACTGTCATGAAATCTCATTCTCGCAGCGAATTCTTCAGCGAGCTCTTCAAGAGCGTTGGTAGAAAAACCCTTTCGATAGGCTTTCTTAATCGCTTACCAGCATCGGCTTTGGTAAGCAAAGCCTTTCGAAAAACTCTAGAAGGGTATTTAAAGCGCTTTAACCTTCTCAACGCTCTGTCAAAGAGAAAAGTTGTCAACCGCACGCCAAATCAACAAGACATTTAGTGCGGACTTAAACCTTATGTCAGACCGTATGCTTGTTTGCCACCATAACCAGAAGTTAATTACCCGACTGCCGAAGGAAAGAAGGGTTATGTTTTTCGAGCGTATGTATTTATGTATCTATGTATGTATGTATCTACGTATGTATGTATGTATCTATGTGTGGATGTCTTATTCTTTGGCACGCCCTGCAGCCTAAACCGTTTGACGGATTTCGACATATGAGGTGTCGTTGGATTCCTCTTAATCGTGGGAGTGACATAGGCTATAATATTTGCGAAAAAGCAGTTGGGTTTTAGATTTTTTTTTGGTTTGTTAAATGTAAAAGTGTTTCTGCATACCTGGAGACCAGTTATCGCAGCGTACTGCCTCTTGGATGCGTCCCCGATTTTCTCCAGCTTCCCTTTCACCGTCAGACAGCTTCTGCATGCTTTGACGTCCCACATCCTGAAAATTCTATAATTTAGATATTTTAGATGATCATTTTTAAAACCGAAAGACAAATCTTTTTAACCGACTTCAAAAAAGGAGGAGGTTTGAAGTAGTTGGAATCTTTTATTTTTTATGTATGCCCAATTACTCGAAGATGCCTGGACCGATTTGGAAAATTCTGTTTTTGTTTGAAAGGGTATCTTTCCCAGGTAGTCCCATTGTCATCAGGATCTGATGATGGGATCCTGGAGAAATTGACGGAACTCTTCAAATAAAGTGAAGTACTGAATTGGTTAAAACTTTGTTTTTAGAGTAAATTATGATACTAAAAATAATCTATTTTATTATTTGAGTCTATGCAAATCCTCTCTATGTAACCACAAAAATGATCAAAACTCCAAAATTTATGTATGTTTTTTTATTGTTCTGTAATGTAATGTAAATTGAAAAGCACTAGAGCATTTTCTTATTTTCTGCAGGAAAACGAGAAGAATGGAAGAGTTTGAAGTGGGAATGCCGCAGGGACAGTAACCTGAGACTCCAACCTTAGGGAATGGGGCTGAATGAATTCTACAAACGATTGACAGCCCACTTGTTTCCGGCCAGGTATCCCTTCACAACATCATCAAGATCATTATCACATAGCAACAAAGGGTTCTAGACTTCTAGTGACTGGTCCATTAAAAAAAACATCATCATCAACTTATCATTACGACTTACCCTTCATTTGATGAATCAGAAGGAAATGTGATTGCACGTGTGTCACTTATCTGCCGGGAAGGCACAGCATTTGTTTTCAAGTTCCTATAACGTCTTGGATACTCATTCATCAAAACATGCCTTATTGGTTTGTCATCAGTGGATGAGAAATGTACTGAACACACCCTACCTGTAAGTTATTTGTTTGCATTAGATAATTAACATGAAGAACCACAATAGTCAAAACTTCGAGAACAGGTGAATATTGTCATCAAAATCTTCTAAAACAATTATATGGGTGGGCTGTTACAGACGGACTGCATTTCGAATGCAGTTCTGACCAGTGCACTCTGACGTATATGGCAGTTTTAATGCAGTCGTCAGAACTGCACGCCAGCTGCAAGCGAACTGTGCAGTTGGTTTGCAGTTTCATCTACTGTAAAAAACTGCACATTTGCAGCCAGGAAGCAGTCGAAAAATGCATTCCTTCTGTAACGGCCCTAACGCCTTGGCCACGACTTTGATCTTAAGCGACCTGCGGGAGCGGTTTTTCTAATTCATTGCGCGTGATCCCAACTAACCACAGTGCGTTGCGCGTCTCGACCGCGCAATGAACAGATAAAACGCTGCCGCAGGTCGCTTAAAACCAAAGTCGTGGCCAAGGCGTAAAGTAGCATGAGCCGAGCGGAGCGATAGGCAGCGCGGCGCGGTCTTGCCTGTGCCTACGCACAATCCTTTTACTTGTCAATTTAGCTATTATCTTCTTTCTCTTTAGGCACCGGTACACACCATTTTATTTGTTTTCGACTTACAAAACTTATGCCACTATTGAGCTACATCGTCTTATTTAGGAAAAGTAAAAAATCTTAGTGAACTACCTTTTTCGCTCCTGTTTTTGCAATTCAAAATTGCACAACCATCCATGGTTTTGGTTGGAAATTACAACTATTTTTCATGCTAAACACCTTGTCTTGTACCATCTGAGTTTCCTACACAAACCTTTGACACAAACTATTGTCAAAATGACCATTACAAATAGTCTAGAAGTAAGAAGGAATATTACCTACTTTTACAAGTTATCAGAACCATACGAATACCAAAAAATAACTACATTTTGAAATATTATTCAAGCGCCAAAACAAAATAATAACCACAGAATCTTAAAATTCAATAATGGAAACGTGAATGTGCGCACAAGAAGTACAGCGAACCAGTGAATTTTTGGTGCAAAATGGCGGCGACAAATCAATGCCGCCAACATGTAGATAATTTATAAAGTGAAGTAAAGTAGCGTTTTTAAGTGTATCTCGAAAAACCCGACTAGCTTGGAGCTGGAGCTTGACAGATTAGTGATGCGCGACTCCGAATGATTTGCCTATTCGAATAATTAGCGATTACTAATGTCAATAATCGAATTGGAAATTAGTAGTATACTAATGTTGATAATCGAATGATGACTACTAATTAGTTGTAACTAATCTCCGGCCGGCCGGCGTAATAATGCCACGAGCCACGACTCAACTAGTCGACTCCATTCAGTTCAACTATTTCAATTCGACTTGGGTCGAGTCGACTCTGCGTTCATTAGTAGCGAGTGACTATTCGACTAATAATCGAATGATTATAAATTGAGTCGAATAAGTCGAATGATTATTATAATCGACTAATCGATTTAGTATCATTCAAAGTCGCGCATCATTATGACAGATTTATAATTTAATTGTTATTCCTTGTGATGATTTAAACAAAAATGTGTTTAAAAACAACGTGTAGCGAAATCAGTGAACTCATATAATGCAACAAGTTCTGTAGTTTAATCCGTGTGTGAAATGAAAAACATCAACAAAGCATTATAACCTCAATATGAGTTCCATACAAGAGAGACTTCAGCTAAAGAGAATTCCTCTGGATACGTGGAATGTAAGGGAGCAGCTATGTTTGGCGTCAGCTGTGGTCAGGAGTGGGGATCAGAACTGGATGTCCGTGTCCAGGGCGCTGAAAACTGTGGGTGAACCCAATAGACCAGCGGATTGGTACTCTCAAAAAAGGTAGTAAACGAACTGTGAACTTATCCGATTTGCTAGGAATACAGCAAGCAGCAACCAAATGTATCTATTCATTTATAAGCACGATTCGTTTAGGTATGGTACACTTGACACAATTTGACAACTCAAGATAATTTATTTGTTTTGATCCAAAATGTTTGTAAACATTGTTTTTAAATATTTTACCAGAAATCTCTTTGTAATCCAAATATATATTTTTAGAGTTCCCTAGCCAAAATGTAACTTAATCTTAGCCTAGTGGTACAGATTAAGTTATAGTACAAGTACAGAAATTGCACTTCCTAGCAAAAACGGCGCAGCTACTCTGTGCATCTCTGTCTATCGCATAACTTGTATTCATTCACACCCGGCACGTGTAGCGCTAGGGCTGTCACGCCAAGAATACATCAATGAGGGCAAAAAATGTTCTAGCTCACCAGATGTTGCTTGAATAAAGTCAACCGATATTAATTAAGTACATGCTACTTCACTTGTACGTCAGTGTCATTATTAGGCTTGGGACTTTTGGATGCTTGCCGTGGTTCTAGAATCCACGGAGTTGCCATATGTTAAAATAAGATTACGAAAAAATATTTTAACATAATGGCAACTCCGTGGATTATAGAACCACTGCTAGCATCCAAAAGTCCCAAGCCTAGTCATGAATAACACCACAAATAATATTAATCTTGTGAACGGAAAGTCAATTTAACTCATGAAATTTTAATTTGTAAGTTAATTTATGTAAGTTATATTTTGTTTGGTTTGTACCTACACATTACAGGCCCCATAGTATGTTTATGACCGTTTTTCGAGACATATAGCATTAGTCCCTCTCACACTTGCCTGCTGGCAAGAAGGTGACAAATGCATTGTCCTCAATAAAATTTAGTATGGTAGCCCAGCAAGTAGGTTCCTATTCCTACCTACCTACATTTATACCTATGTATGTATTGTTGTATTTGGTTATTAAGCACGTTCTCATTTAATTTTGAACATGACAAACATTAAGCTAAGTAAAATAAATTTTCAAACCCTTATTTAATTTTCATATTGAAGAAAATTACAGTAGGTCCCATTAAAAGTAATAAGTACCTAACCAGACGGTTCGTATCGTAACATGCATTTGTATTGTTGTTGTACATTGTACCTTACAACTTCATAATGTTAAGCAAAGAGAATATTGAATATATATGTTAAGTACCTAGGTTATACTAAGTAAGCATGTATACCTAATTAAAAGATAAACTAACGTCCCTTTGGGTATTTAAACAACCATAAACAGAGCAGCTGCGGTTTTTCATTTTCACCGTTGGTTTAAACCTCGTAAAGTTCCCTCAATTCCTTATGGTTCCCATCATTCAACTGAAGTTTTGATAACAATGAGGCCAACCTGGAAGCATATACTTTCAAATAAAATTAGAAAAGTTGAAAAACCCCCGATTTTTTCATTTCAAAGTTCAATATCTCAAAAACGGCTGAACCGACTTTGACGAAACATGGCTAAGAACACTCAGGTTAAAATTATCTATGACACAATAAAAACCGCCTTCAAATCGGTCCATCCGTTTGGGAGCTACGATACCACCCAAAAGTTTTTCTTCATATGCAACCATTAGCATTATTCAAAAATAAGCTTGGGACATTCGAGTTGGCAATGTCACTGTGTTTTCAGTCCCATATAATCCTTATAAATGTCAAAAATAAAGCAGCACAAAAATACGTGTAATATCTTCAGTTTGTATTGTTCATAAAACAAAATGTTGAAAACCAAAATTCCAAGCATACGCAAGTATAACTAATTTCAAGATGATCAATGACTTCATTTTTTTCTTTTCATGACGGTACATTTGGCAGTAACTACATTATTGAAATAGTTTGAATATATATTGACCAATTACGAAAGTTGCATAGCAATAATAAAAAATCCTCCACCGCAACTGGTTGCGGAACTCGGTAGCCATGGCATACTAGTTGCGTAGAAAGAAAATTAAGTCTTGTATGGCAACTAGTTGCGGACTAAGAATAAAAAGTATTGCATCACAACTGGTTGCGAAACTTAGTTGCAATGGCGGCCGGAAGGACACATTAAACTTATAATTTTAACACCCCTCTCTTTGCGTGGGGGGTTAAAAATAATTGTACGAATCGGTTCATAAATGACCGAGTTTTGAGGTAACAAACATAAAAAACAATACAACTGAATTGAGAACCTCTGGCAAACAGAGGTCACACAAGAAGAGAAAGACAGCTGCAACAGACTCACTATTTTAAAAACATTGGCATACTTTATAATATAACTTACAAGTCTCTGATATAAGGTAATTATTTCGTAGCTGTGCGGCCCAATATGGAGTGCTCCTGGAACACGTGGAGACCCCGAAGCGCAAGAAGCGCAGCTCCGAGGGCGCGGTGGAGACGCCACAGGAGAGCATACTCAAGAGGCTCACTCAGGAGCGGATCACCGAGATACAAGAGGCGGTGGCCGAGATGAACAAACAGTATGAGCAGGTCAAGGTTTGTGATGATGGTATCCTCTTATCCTTGCATCAGGGGCATGGGACACTTAGACCCTCAGAACACTGAATACTATAGAAGGGGTATCAAGCGAGGTTTGTATCGGGAGCGGTGTCGCCTCATCCCCTCCACGTCGCATACTACTTTGTGAGCTGCACGACGATCAGGTGACGTTGGCTCGAAAGCTTTGAGCGCATGGCCATAGTTGTGGCGCGCGTGCCACGCCCATATCGCCTTTCTATAGTATTTAGTGTTGTGTGTGGTTCTGTGCTTGACCCATCAAATCTGTTTCCATCCTCACAATCACTATTTTACTCTTTTATAATTCTTGATACCTCATTAATAGTGCCGGATATGTGATACTACTGTATTTGTAATTGAGAAAACTTTTTGACTATATCTTTAATGACATTTTTTTTTTCAATGGTAATTCTATGTGGTTTTTTACGGATCCGTCCCTCAAAAGAAAAAAACGGAACCCTTTTAGGCTTATTAGTAGGCAGCTTTCGAATTTCGAACGGTGAACATCTGTTTTTTTTTTATTACAGAACGAAATAAACGAGGTCCGAAACCCGGCAACGTCCGAAGAGCGCGTGCGCGATCTATGGACTGCCATCGAGACCGCCAAGCGGGTGCGCGAGAGGGAGACAGCCAAACGGACCGCCTGGCTGAAGGAGCGAGAGGAGAGACGCGCGCGCGCAGAGAGGACGTGGCGACCGCCGCAGCCTAACCAGAGCGCGCCGTGTATGTACAGTCAGCATCAAAAGTAGCTACGCAAACGAAGACGTCAACAGTCTTTATTAAAAGGGAATAAGAGCTTTTGACGCGTTCGATTGCGTAGTTACTTTTGATGCTGACTGTACTAATGTAGACCTAAATACTCACCGGAAATCCTGTCCCTTGTTACTTTTAATCTTAGAGCATACATAACTGGAGTAGCCTTATGTCGTATTTGCGAACAAAAATGTCTGCCGAATTTTGCGGGGGCGGGGGGAGCATCTTAATAGGATATTGAAACTCAATTGTATATTGAATGCTTGAAGTGGTTGAACGTTCTTAATACTCCAGGCAAAATACTGTTTCGAAAAACATTAATTTATAATAGCGTTTTTTTTTGTTTATTTCATTCTAAAACGTTATTCTAAGATGCTTTATTCAAGAATCCAACAAACTTTCCACCCGGAAGTAATTATATAGATTTAAATTAAACATTAATTGTCTTTTATATTTTATTTATATTGAATATCTTAAAGCAAATGTAAATGAACCTAAATAAAGATAAAAAAATATATTAATATTTATCCGGACTTTTTGGGAGCTAATTAAATATTGATTTTTTTGATGTCTGATTTTTTGTTGGATTTTGCCTCTAGGTAACTTTTTAATTGATAATATATCCGTTACATTAAAAAAATTAGCTAATATAAATTATTTCCAAATCTGTCATTTTTTCCATACAAGTTGTCAGTTCATTGCCTGGACTATAATATCAAGTGCTTATAGCAACATGCGGGCATTTTTATGATGTGATGATATTGTGAATGACCATTAATCGATTGTGAAATGGTCTTTGTATGATTTTTTGCACATTGTGCAAGGTTTTCTGCAGAGGGGTAAGTTACTGAAAGGCTACTCCAGTTACGTATGCTCTAAGCTTTCAATACACCCTTACAATACGTTTAGATCCCGTGCTCCTAGAACGTTTGCTCTCGAAGTATATAGGATCAATAATAGGCTGTGATCTAAGATTTTTTTACGATGCCATTCGTACCAGTTTTTGGAGAGGAACAAATGTTTGTATGGGAGCAACTACAATTAGAGAACATAAATACCCAAACAATAAACTTAAAGACGGACCTTCCTGGCGGTAGCTGAAACGCTTCGTAATGATTGACTTAAAAGTATGACGTCATAGTTTGCTATTTGAAAGTCAATTAAATTGCTGTTTCGGTCGCGAAATACTGCGTTTAGGTCCATAGTTGTCGTACAATTTTGTTTCTATAAAAGCGTAGGGATTCTAGTGGTAGCTTTAAATTTACTCTTGGACAATAAAAAAAATGCATAATTTTTCTAAACTTTCAAGGTCCATATCTTTTTATGATTTTTGATGATTTGATGATTTACTATCCAGCATTTTGAAGCAGATAATGTTCTTTTTACCCGACTGTCGAAGAAAAGGAGGGTTATGTTTTTCGAGCGTATGTATGTATGTATGTCTTATTCTTTGGCACGCCCTGCAGCCTAAACCGTTTGACGGATTTCGACATATGAGGTGTCGTAGGATTCCTCTTAATCGTGGGAGTGACATAGGCTATAATATTAGCAAAAAAGCGGTTGTGTTTTATAAGGTATATTTTTACTAAAAATCAACTCCATATAAACTTTTTGTGTGGTATATTTATTCTGGAAACTCATTTACTTGCTTATTTTATTTCATTTATCCTCTCCTCCTTTTCTTGTTTCTGTCATAGACCGCGTTGTAAGTGACTGTTTTTTTTTACAGCGACACCACCACCACCATCCTCGCCACTGCTCACGTCGTTACTGAAGTCGTCGCCGGTGGTCACCACCCCGCAGCTCATCTCCCACCCCGCTACCGTCGTGGGTGAGTCACCGTCGAATCACCGGCCTTACAAAGCTGCAGGTACAAGCAGGGGCGGTTCACTCTTTGATTCCGTCGCGCCGCACAAAAACATGCCGGCCGGCCGCCTTTAGGCGGTCTATCAGTGGTTGCCGCGCGCTGTTACGGGACGCACGCGTTCGCGCAACGCATTGCATCGTCATTCGCCTCGTGATATAAATATGCCGCGTCGTCTATTTATATTTAGACCGCCTGTTGTCTACCTCTACCTACATGTTATTGTATTGTTTCTCTCTGTAACTGCTTTGTTTGTGTGAGGTGTGCAATAAAGAGTATTTGTATTGTATTGTATATTGGTTGATAATAATTTTTCTTTACATTATGTTTATGTATGTAAGTAACCCAGAGTTGTGTGTCTTCGTCTTACATTTTGCAGAAACAGGCAGTTTTGATGTCATAACATAAAGGCAAATTACACAGCTTCTGTGTACAATACAAATACTCTTTATTGCACACCTCACACAAACAGAGCAGTTACAGAGAGAAGCAATACAATAACATGTAGGTAGAGGTAAACAAAAGGCGGTCTTATCGCTGAAGAGCGATCTCTTCCAGACAACCTTTGGGTATCGGAGAAAGAGATAAAACTAGATTATGCAGTAGGTGGTGCAGAGATTATTATTAACAAAAAATCAAAATAATTACAAAAATAAACGTACATATACATATGTGACGGTTTTTGGGAAAAGGTCCCACTTTGTCGATATGGAGTTAAGAGTAGTTCCTAATACTACAGATCATACGCTATCTTTTGGTGAAAGATTCATGTCTCTAGGTGCTATAGTTATTTTTTTTAAATTCTGCAAAGTTGCAGAAGTGAAAAAGCGACAATTGAGAAAACGTTGGTTAAAGTTTGGGATGGCAGAAAACACACTTCTACTTTGAAGTTATGGAGTGGTTGGTATTAAATGAATGGGCATACTTTAGGGATTTCAAATTAGTTAAAATCATGTATGTAACCTTAGTATTTTGAATGTTATGGAGGCTTGAACATAAAAACAGGACGAAAATATGTAAATTCTGAATATGGGTTTATTTCTATATTCTATTATACGGCACGCAGATTTATCATTAAAGTTGTATTTATAAATGGTTTCCCATGCTAAAAATGACAGAAATAATTCTTTGGATCCTTTTATTTAGTAATTATGTCAAAAAGTTAATAACAAATGATTTGAAGAGTGCCATGCATAAAAATTAAAATACACGTGTCTCTTAATATATAACATGAGATTACTTAAAAAACATACTTATCAAGCATAGAAAGTATGTAAAATATCAAATTATAAGTACTTTTTGTGTGTATAAAGTTTAGTGATTTTATATAGGGAGGGTCCCACTTTGTCGATTTACTAAACTTTAGTGCTTCTTCATTGAAAGTGTTTGTGTTTGGTATATTTTTCAGTTTTATGTATGAGATAATGGTTTGTTATTGTTAATCTAAGAGTCTTTGATACTAACGTCGTTTGTTTAAACTTATTTAACGTAATTGAACGAAATTTCTTTTCGACTCAAGTTTAGTGACCCACTTTGACGGTTTAGTGGATCATACGCTAAAAAATTACTACAATTATAAAATCATAATTTATAAACATAGGTGTAATTTGCTGAACCAAAAACAGTATAATTACAAACCAAAAACCGGCCAAGTGCGTGTCGGACCACGCAAAACGAATGGCCGTGCCTATTAAAAAGGTCGTATCGTCATAGAAATCTTACGGCACTTACGTCCTTTTCTTTGAGGAAGGCAGTTTTTCAGCAATATCTCGAAAACCTCTGAACTGATCTTGTTCTAAACAATTTTCGGTGAATGAAATTAATAAGTCCATGAATTTTTCCATATTTTTAAACTACACCGTTCAAAAATTAGAGGGGGGGACAGAATTTTAGTGACTTTCGGGGCGATTATCTCCGACCCTATTCACTTAATCAAAAAAAATGCTAAGAAACCTTATATTTATTTTGAAAGGCCTATCGATTGATGTGCCACACGGGGGGTCACAATGAAAAAAATGTTTTTGTCTTTTAGTTTTATGTATGGAGTGCACCCCTAAAAAATTTTTTTTTGTCATTTTAATTACAAAAGTATATAGCGGCTAACAAAATACACCTATCCTCAAAATTTTATTCAAATACATCTTATAGTTTTCGAGTAAAATGCCTGTGACATACGGACAGACGGACAGGCGGACATGACGAAACTATAAGGGTTCCGTTTTTGCCATTTTGGCTACGGAACCCTTAAAATGGTGTACGTATTGAACCTATGAGATGTAGCAAACGGATCGAACTCATCGCAACGTTTATATAAGTCGCCGCGCCGCCTCGTCGGCGACATCAAAGGCACCGCCGCCGCTAAGCGCTTTGTCTAGAGCCGACGTGGGTATGTACCTACGCCGGTCGGCTCGACGCGCAGCGCAAGCGGCGACGGCGATCAGTGCGAGGCAAGCTACCGCTGAGGTTGGGTGTAGTAATGTGCATCAAGTAGCGTATGATCCACTAAACCGTCAAAGTGGGTCACTAAACTTGAGTCGAAAAGAAATTTCTTTCGATTACGTTAAAAAAGTTTAAACAAACGACGTTAGTATCAAAGACTCTTAGATTAACAATAACAAACCATTATCTCATACATAAAACTGAAAAATATACCAAACACAAACACTTTCAATGAAGAAACACTAAAGTTTAGTAAACCGACCAAGTGGGACGCTCCCTATATAAAATCACTAAACTTTATACACACAAAAAGTACTTATAATTTGATATTTTACATACTTTCTATGCTTGATATGTATGTTTTTTTAAGTAATCTCATGTTATATATTAAGAGACACGTGTATTTTAATTTTTATGCATGGCACTCTTCAAATCATTTGTTATTAACTTTTTGACATAATTACTAAATAAAAGGATCCACAGAATTATTTCTGTCTTTTTTAGCATGGGAAACCATTTATAAATACAACTTTAATGATAAATCTCCGTCCGTAAAATAGAATATAGAAATAAACCCATATTCAGGATTTACATATTTTTGTCCTGTTTTTATGTTCAAGCCTCCATAACATTCAAAATACTAAGGTTACATACATGATTTTAACTAATTTGAAATCCCTAAAGTATGCCCATTCATTTAATACCAACCACTCCATAACTTCAAAGTAGAAGTGTGTTTTCTGCCATCCCAAACTTTAACCAACGTTTTCTCAATTGTCGCTTTTTCACTTCTGCAACTTTGCAGAATTTTTAAAAAATAACTATAGCACCTAGAGACATGAATCTTTCACCAAAAGATAGCGTATGGTCTGTAGTATTAGGAACTACTCTTAACTCTATATCGACGAAGTGGGACCTATTCCCAAAAACCGTCACAAATATGATATCGACGATTTTTTCTGTATGCGACAAAGTGGGTCGCTGGGCACTAAACTTTGAGGCCCTAAAAAGGTGCTTAAAATGGAGATTTATGCGTCGTCATCAAAATCATAGGTTTATTACAGTCTGTTCTATCAGTTTTCATCGAAAGTTGATTTTCGGTAAGTTTTGCCATATTTCACTAAACTGCCCGTAACTCCGTAACTAGAATCGACAAAGTGGGCCCTTTTACTAAACACCGTCACATATAGTGTAGTTGAGTGATACGAAGTAAATATGGAATAATTGTAATGTCGTTAGTAAAATACACTATTATACTAACATACCTATAATTTAATAGGTCGAGCTGGCGGTAACCCTAGCTCTAAGGCTCCGCCTCCGAAATAGCGCGTTGCATGCGATAGAAAGAAATGGCCACATTTAGGCACGTTTGGCGTACCTAAACATGGAGTTTGTTAACAGAGAACCTTCTCTACGTAGTACTATTAGTTATTCTGTGGTAAAAGGAAGAATATATACAACTAGACAACTACATAGTTATTAAAACTCTCGACTATGCTCGGGATGCTAATAAATCCCCATTTGAAATCCCTTACTGCACAGTGGACTAATTATTGTTTATTTCACCACAGACACTATATCGCCATCGGCCGGCGCCCCGACTCTGTCCATGCTGCTAGAGAAGCCCGGCTCCACCAGTCCTCACGACAACAAACACGCCGCTATAGAGCACATCAAGAGTCAGCTGGTACAGATAGAGCAACAACTTAAAGGTAGACACATATTTTTAGGGTTCCGTACCCCTTATAGGATCACTCGTGCTCTGTCCGTCTGTCACAGCCGATTTGCTCCGAAACTACTGGACCAATTGAGTTGGAATTTGGTACACATATGTAAATTGGTGACCCAAAGGTGGACGCGTAAAGTGAATTAATGAATTCTGAACAAGGGGGCCACTTTTGGGGGGTAAACTGGAAAATTAAAAAAAGTTTCGCAAACTTTGTGACATATCAATGAAAGGGGTTGTTGTAAGCATCTCAGATACATTTTTTATAATTTTAGCAAAAACAGATTTGAAGTAATTCAGGAACAAAGACGAAAATTACCATCCCCCCCCCCCCCCCCCTTATATACGAAACTACTAGGCTTAAAATTCTAAAAAAAATGTGGAAAAGAGTTCCTTGCTTAAAGATTACAGGAAAACCTATAAGAAGTTTGAGTATTCAAAGTAACGGGAAAATTTTCAATATTTTACGGAACCCTCACCACGCGAGTTGAAAAGTTTTTTAATTTATTTAGAACTAAACAGTCGCATAAATATGAAGCATAAACACCATCATACGTGAAGCATTTAATAAACACCTGGAGTTTCATTAATATATCCAATGTGGTAACGCTGCAAGTGTGATGGGCACCTTTGCGCCCGGAGCAACTCGCGGGGGCCTATTTGACTAAGCTTAGGCTAAATAAGTCTTTAGTTGTCAATTTTAAATTATAGTGACTGTAAAATATGTGACATTTGATGAAGAAATCTCTCAAATAAAAAAAAATATGATAATTATGTTAACATAATTTACTTTAAAAACAAAGTTTTAACCAACTTCAATTTAGTACTCCGCCGAGCCAAATGAACATTTCCTTTCCACTTTACCACATGGACTGCTTTCCGAGAATAAATACGTTGATTGTTACCACAGCTCGGACAGGTCATCGCAAAAACAGATATGGAAATAGAACAAGACTCAGAGTCGGTACTTAAGATTATGATTATCTAAAGCGGATATTATCGTAATTTAACATTTGCCCTTTTTAGTTGCATATCTGTCATGGTTTTGTGAATTTTTTGAAATTTGTAATTATGTTAACTACTACTCAATACGGGTGTAGACTCAAATTTTATTATTACTTTGAAGTACTATTGATAGAAAGAAGGCAAAAAAATATGCCTAATGACAAAAATCCCATTCGAAAACCTCAAAAAATTATGAAGCTACAAGCGTTTTAATGATGCTTCATGATCGTGACGTCACGACCATCGAGCGTCATAGTAAATGACAATCGTTTCATATGAACGTGCTCTTAAATCTTTGGACACTAATAAGTTTGTGATTATGTAACCTCTTGCGTTGCTTTTTTCTCCATTCGACTACATTTTTAATTATTTTTCGAGAAAATACAACATTATTGAGTGTCTATACCTTTATTCATAATTAATATACCCATCTCTTTCCAGCTAATACGACAGTGTCGTCTCCCGTCCCGCTCCCGCCCGCGGTCGACATCGATGATATAGAGATAAAGGCGGAGGACGTATACGCCTTCAGAGATATAGACCTGCATATACCGCCTGTCGCTTCTATGCATAAGGGGACTGTGAGGTATGTCACACACAAACAGACACACACCCATCTCTTTCCAGCTTGTACGACCGTGTCGTCTCCCGTCCCGTTCATGCGAGAAAACCGGCAGCTCTTCTGTCACCAATCTTATCTAGTTGAGGGCCCTTTCGGATACACTTCGACCCAGTGGGATCTTTTGTGCATTTGCCCTCCTCTTTATAGCTACTCCCAAGCTCGCTCCATCGCTTCCACAAAACGGATGATGCAGCTTAGAGCACCTTGAATTCCTTTGGTTGCGGGTAGCCGTTACCAAAGTGATTCATTCATTGTCTGGCAAGGGCATGACATTGTATCAACCAGACGTTTCGCGATTTCCGCAAATAGCTTGTGCGCACTGGGACCCCACGGACCGAGGGTCTTGACGCCAAAGGGTACAAAGTTGTACTCTCTGCCGAGGCCTCTATGTTTACTGCGTTTCAGATTTTTGGCGTTTAAGGTTTTATTTCACATCGCATGAACGTACAAATGGATCTGATTAGAAATCAGATTCCCTTCTGGAGCGTAGGTTCGTATCCTACCGACTGCGCCATGTAAAGGTTCAGGGAACAAATAAATTAAACACAGGGATCAAGCAATGACTAACCGATATTTATACACTCCTCAATCAGGGTAGACATGGATTTACACGTAATACAACTAGGTACCCACATTAATATAATGACGACCGCCTTAGCTTAGTTTGTAGTGACGCTGCCTACGAAGCTAGAGGTCCTGGGTTCGAATCCCGGTAAGGGCATTTATTTGTGTGATGAGCACTAATATTTGTTCATGAGTCATGGATGTTTTCTATGTATTTAAGTATTTATTTACCTATATAAGTATGTTTATCGTCGTCTAGTAACTATAGTACAAGCTTTGCTTAGTTTGGGACTAGGTCGATTTGTGTAAAAATTGTCCACAAATATTATTATAATGACAGCGGACTTAAGGCATTCTCTATGCTCACTGAGATCTCCTAAATATTTTTGGAATTACAGTCTTTTTACAAAATGATTAACAAGTTATTTTATTTTTGCATCCAAGATCCCTCTGGGTCGAAGTGCATCGGAAAGGGCCCTCACTTGTATAATAAGACTAGCTGCCCGCGCGGCTCCGCCGCGGATACAAAGTACCTAGGCAGAGCAACGGGATAAAATATTATAGCACATAATCCCATAGGTCCATTCTACATATATAACATAGGTACTGAAGAAAGGATTTTTAGAATAGAATGGGTATAGTTTCTGAGACTATCCCCAACATACAAACTTACATTTCACAGACATTACACCTGTTTATTATTAGTATCAGCACAGATCAAAGAATACTGTATCGGGGACCGTTAATGGTTTAAAATAATATTTTACCGGTTATAGTTGCATATGGTTTATGTTTTCCACACGGAATACTTAAATTAGATGGAAGCGGCGTGTTAGCTAGTTACTTCGGGAACCTGCGTAGCCAGCCCCACACAATCATAACTGAATGCGTACATGTCAACACTACTGCAAATCGCTTCTAATTGGTAAAAGCTTTTCATTCCATTACGAATTCAACTGTTATAATTTTTAGACCGAAAAGTAACTCAAAACTGCATTACTTGCGGTCTAATTTCCAATGCCAAAAAAATGTCACGTAAGTCTATTCTTTATCAGTATATAGGAGCCAATTTCGAAAGGGGTTTTCAAGTATGGAAGTGATATGTGAATAGTCTTGATACATGTTCTCCTTCTTGCATTAGAGCATAACTAAACGTGTGTGAGCGTGACACACTTTTGACGGAAATTGACATTAACTTTTTGATTGCCAAATGGACGCCCTGTTCAAATGAACTTGACGTTTGATTACATTCGAAAACAAAGGTCTTATGTTACTATGACACTCTATGGTGATACACCTATTTGGAAATTTAGAACACGAAAAAGAGGTGAGACTAAAATCATAATTATCGATATTTTATATTCTAGGTATATAGTTTATATATTATATGGTATATATATATGCATATAGTAAAATAAAAAAGGCCCTTATTTCTTAGAGTAAGAGTATTTGCGTACTGCGGCCGATCCGAACCTGATAAATATCAGTCCGAAGTAGCAGTTAGTAGTGCTATTTGTATGAGAAATTACATCCTAAGAAATCGGGTAACGAAATTTTGATCTAGTGCGCGTGCTGAAAGCAACTGTCAGAGAAATCGTGTAGCTCACGAAAACATGCTAACAATTTTTAATTAAAATACGTACTAGTTTTAAAGTATTTTCAAGGTGACTATGAAATATCATAGACAATAATAAAATATGGTATATCAAGGCATTTAAAATTGAACATTTAAATTCCTTGATATACGATTGCCATTTGTTTCATTAACAAATACATTATCTCTTTGACATAAATAAATTAATAGATCGCTTCACGCAGACAGAGAAAATATTTTTGCCAAAGAAATATTTCTTGTCTTTAGTGGGTCTATTAGCTTTTAACATAAAACCAAATTGATTTAAGAGCTCAACTAGTAGCCCCACCAAGTCAATCTGAGTATTAATATGTTTCATCAGAATATTCAGGGTTTTTCCAGCAAGGAACTAGAAATACACTTATTTTTAGACAATGATGACTCTCAAGTAATGTACATATAGAGGTTTGATGAACGTTTATGAATAAGGGTATACGTATTAATTTTAGCCCTCTCATGATTGCAGTGCCCTTGCAGGGCGTCATATCTATATCTTTACTAGCTTTTGCCCGCGGCTTCGCCCGCGTACTAAAAGTAATTTTAACCGTCTAAAAAAAAGGTGCATCTCAGTTTGACCCGTATGTTCCAATTGAATTGCAATTTGGCACAAATACTTTCAAGAAGTTTCATGTCTACAATGTTAAATTTCAAAATCGATGCCATTTTCATAATTAACGTCCCAAAAAACCATAAAAACGACACCCATATTGCCATCGCACCCCAACAGGGGAGATGGTATTACACGTCCGCCACGTTGGATTTTTAAATCGTTGTTTTCGTAATCAGCGACCAGCGATCCGATAAACCATAGAAACAATACCCATTTTAATTTTAAGACAATGTCACCACATTTTACCCTTTTAGGGGTTGAATTCTCAAAAAACCTGAAACATATATTTACTCATTTATCGCTGGGAATACTCCTGTGAAGTTTCGAATGAAATACTCTACTTAATTTGTTTCCCCATACAAACTTTGGACCCCCATTTCACCCACTTAGGGGGTAATTTTGAAAAATCCTTTCTTAGTGCACCCTTAAGGAACCTACGTGCCAAATTTGGAATCTCTAGATCCAGCGGTTTGGGCTGTGCGGTGATATGTCAGTCAGTCAGTCAGCCAGTTTCTTCTTTTATTTAATTATCGGCTCTACCTACATAGACTCTACATATCGACTCTACATATCGACTACCTATCGACTCTATATAACGACTCTACATATCAACTTTACAAATCGACTCTACATATCCACTTTACAAATCGACTCTACATATCGACTCTACATATCGACTACATAGACTATACATATCGACTCTACATATCGACTCTACATATCGACTCTACATATCGACTCTACATATCGACTCTACATATCGACTCTACATATCGATTCTACATATCAACTCTACATATCGACTCTACATAACGACTCTACATATCGACTCTACATATTAAGATAGATGTCCACAATATTAAATTTCAAAATCGACGCCATTTTCGTAATAACGTCCATAATAAAAACCATAAAAACGACACCCATATTGATATTTAGACATTTCAACCCCAGCTCACCCCAACAGGGGAGATGGTATTTTACGTCAGCCACGTTGGATTTGAAAAATAAACCATAGAAACGATACCCATGTTAAATTATTTTATTATTCATTTGTATCATAGAACCTGTAGGTACTAATTTTGCGGAGTCTCACATAAATTTCCATCCCCTATTTTAGGGGCTGGGGGAAAATTAACAAAAAAAGGTAGGTATTTTTCGTTGGTAACAGAGTCTGTGTACCGATTTTTAGCTTCCTACCTTGAAAACTGCGAAAAGTCCCATATAAAATTTCACCCCCTCTTTTAAGTGCAGATTTCAAAAGAAAAATGATGCACGATTTTTTTGTTAGTCACAAATATTCCGCATACCAATTTTTAGCTTTCTACCTTGAAAATTGCGGAACAAACTTCCACCCCCTATTTTAGGGAAGTGGGGGGTTAGAATGAGACAAAAAGTAGCCTATGTCACTCTCCATCCCTTCAACTATCTCCACTTAAAAAATCACGTCAATTCGTCGCCCCGTTTTGCCGTGAAAGACGGACAAACAAACAAACAAACAAACATATACACTTTCCCATTTATAATATTAGTATGGTATGGATTGTTGTCATCATCTGTAACCTGCAATGCGACACGCAATAAACATTTCTATTCTATAAATTACAGAATAAATTGACAGAATATAATATCGACAGAATTAACGTACAAATAAATATACTTAATGGTACCATACCAACCTACATAGATAATAACTAAATGTTAATTTTAACATTTATATATTATAAAATAAATAAAAATAAAAATAAAAATAAAAAAGCCTTTTATTTCATGCTTAGTACAATGATAGTTAAATTTTTAGTAACATTTCCCTTAATAATTAATCATATTTTATTTGTAATTATTTTAAATAATTTCTGGTTGACATTTATTCATAATTATATAAATTTATTTCATTTTCCTTTACATTATTACCTTATTTATTTATCACATGCTTAAATCTTAAACTACCTTGTCTGTTTTTTAGTGTATAGCATGAACCCCTCTCAGGTAAAGGCCTCCTCCATTGATTTCCATTTTTCTCTATCTCCGGCTTTTACTAACCAGTTTGTTCCAGCAATTTTTTTGATATCATCCTCCCAACGTGTAGATGGTCTGCCTGAGCGCCGTTTTCCTGAAGGGCCGTTCCATGTAGTGACTTTGTGTGTCCACCTGTTGTCTTGAAGTCTGGCTACATGTCCTGCCCATCGGAATTTTAATTTTTGGGCAAAGCTGAGCGCATCTATGGTATTAGTGATATTTCTTATTTTTGAATGTCGAACCTTGTGTATTTTCCTTATTTTTAATATGCTACGTTCCATGGCTCTCTGACATGTGACTATTTTGTTTCTAATCTTTGTTGTGAATTTCCATGTCTGACACCCATACGTCAAACATGGAAGAAGGCAAGAATCCATAATTTTCTTTTTTAGAGCTACTGGCATATCACTTTTCAATATTTCTTTGTAACTCCAGAACTTGTTCCATGTGTTTCGAGTTCTTCGCTCCACCTCTAGCTCATTACTGTTGTTTTCGAAACTTATCTGTTTTCCGAGATAGATATATTCTTTCACATATTCTACTGAGTTTCCTTCTAAGGTGATGGTTTTTCTTAAGCTGTTTGTCATGATTTTTGTTTTCAGTAAGTTCATTTCTAAGCCTACTTGTCTGCTAGCTGCGTGGAGTGATTCCATCATGTATTGCAAGCTGCTGCTGGATTCAGATAGCAAGACCAGATCATCAGCAAATCTTAAATGGGTTAGGCGCTTTTTATTTATGCATAAACCATGGTTTTTCCAATCTATTTTACTTATCACCAGTTCCAGTACCGAAATAAATATTTATATTTATATATTAATACATGTTAAGTATTTCTAATAAAAATATATATTTACCGGATGACAAATAACGGATGGACTACAATCAGCCCTATTCATTATATAATAATTTTATTGAAATCGAATTCCGTCTGGGTTACAAATAAAGTAATACAATTTTATCATCGATAAGTACATACACTAGGCATGGTACCACTCTAGTCATACTGACAATAGCCCCGTTAAAATGACAAACGCGAATAACAAGATACATTGCTGTGACATTACGGTAGTTCCTTAATGTGCGGCTTTAGCTAGCAAGCAATGTAAAGCATGCATATCGTTTCTATCTTACCAACGGAGTAATGGCGAATGTCATAATCGATTGCGTATTTATTCAAAAAACACTTATTTCAGTACTTAGCGGTGATAGGAAATCGCTCCCGGAGGAACCTTTGGGTCCCTGTTTGCCTCTCGGCACGACAAAATTGCACAACACACCATGTTTTTATTTTTAATACGGCAAAAATCGTCACCCACGGTCAAATAACATCTGATCTGCGTTTTGACAGCGTTTGACAGTTTCATGGGCGTCTGATCATAACACCGGCTACGCGCACCCCGCCCATTACCATTTCTATAGTATTTACTTGTTCTGTGGTTTTCCAGTATTAAGTCATATCGGTTTGACAAATTACAATTTATACCTACCTGTAATCGAAATATAATTATCTGAACCTGAAATAATTTAGATGGTATTCAAGTCAGGTCAATAAAGTCGCCAATGCGAGTCCCCGGTATCCGAAAAGAGTACTTAATCGAGTTTCCTTTTCTACATCTTTACTTCTGAAGCCTATCGGCGTCTACGGCATTGTGCTAAGTAAGGTAAATAAAGCCTATATGGGGTCCACGACAATTAATGGGTTTAAACCTCATTCTTCTCCCAACATCTCGAATATGGGAAAATAAGTTAGTATATAAACTTTTTGAAGTAAATA
Source organism: Epinotia nisella (assembly GCA_932294315.1). NCBI lineage: Eukaryota > Metazoa > Arthropoda > Insecta > Lepidoptera > Tortricidae > Epinotia > Epinotia nisella. Next base: position 6,572,094 of record OW028698.1, on the reverse strand, counting down.
TAAACATGGCAAATAATATTGACAACTCTATGTCACCAACAAAATTAATCCACAGTTGACACAATACGTCTGTCAGTTTTTGTAAACATTGTAAAAGATCGTTTATTTTCTATTTTTTAATTTTCTTAGTGTTGTATCCATGTGTGGCCGACTCAACATTTATAACTTCTTATGCTGAAGAACTTACTACAGGTTTGAGTTCAATTCTTGTTTATTTATTTTACATCGGCCTTACAAGCCACGTACGTAAGTGCCGCACCTCTAATATGGATGCTGTTTAAATCATCTTTTCATAGATGTATAAGGCCAATGATGATGATGATTTTACATTGTCATCTCAAGTCAAAACACGTGACGTCACGCAGCCAAAGTCACGTGGTCAGCGCACAGTAGTTTCTTTAAATTAAATTTGTAATACTTTTTCGATAAAAAATTAAAAAACGAAGACCTTATTGCAAATCTCCAGCATGATACGAATCGAATGACATATCATTTATCAAAATCGGACCATAACTGTAGATCTGATGGCATGTACAAAAATCGCCCTCGCGTAATATATATATAATATAGATAGGCTCCTATTTTATTACATGCCGTAATCAAGTATTTGTTTTAGAACGGTCGAGAAACCGCCATTCAAGAAGGACGAAGAAGATACTCCGATGCTGCCCGAGGACATTAAAGTGGAGGTCGAGCCCGCGCCAGTCGAGGTGACACTTATCATACGTACTAATATTAAATACTAGCTCCCGCCCCCGACTTCGTCTGCGTGGAACCGGGATAAAAACTACCCTATATTTTAATTCAGGCTATAAACCATCTTCGTGAAAAATTTCATCCAAATCTGTTCAGCCGTTTAAGCGTGATTGAGTAACAAACATCTAAACATCCAAACTTTCGCATTTATAATATTAGTAGGATAATATAAAATACTAGCTCCCGCCCGCGACTTCGTCTGCGTGGAACCGGGATAAAAACTACCCTATATTTTAATCCAGGCTATAAACTATCTTCGTGAAAAATTTCATCCAAATCTGTTCAGCCGTTTAAGCGTGATTGAGTAACAAACATCTAAACATCCAAACTTTCGCATCTATAATTTTAGTAGGATTATTTATTTTTTAAGTGTGTACTAGTTGATGATTTACATTGACACCTCCAGTGCCGGTGTGTGCTAACCACAGACTAATAAAGACCCGCAGAATTAAGCAAGACGATGTATCATATAGTTGTCTCTGTCACTTCTTATGGTCAGCTGAGGTGAGTTAGAATGAGACAAATAGTACGGTATTTTGAGGCTATTAACGAGTGTTCTCCATAAACTGCACACCGCAATGTTTAAAAAAGTAAACAATACTCCCAGACGTCAATGTCAAGTCAACGTCAAATCTATAGGAAATTTTCTTATTTGAAAAATATTTAGTTGTAAAACTATATATTTGTGTTGAAAGTACAAGATCTAATTTATATGTAGTGGCAAAATGTCTTGTGCAGTCCCGTACTATCGGACTTACTCTAGATTAACGAAGAAGACCGGTGAAAATACCGGTTTCCATCGGTAAGAACCTTTTGCTTATTTTTCAAATATTGCATGTACATTACGCAATATAATGATCTGGGATTACTGCAAATGCTGGATGCTATCAAATAAGTACTTTTTACAAGGTTCCAAGTTGATCTTATTGTGATTTTGGGTAAAAATACTATTGTCGTAAACACGGGTAGTGTTGTAACTTAATTAAAATGTATATATCGATATTTGGTCGACATGAATTATTTATGTAGGCGTTAAGACAAAATATTTTGATGTTACATGTAGTTAACTGTTAACTTTAGAATTCCGAAAAATAACAAAACTCTTCTAGAAAAATGGATTGACGTAGTTTAAAACAGATACCTTACCAAATTTACCTTAAGTAATCATTATCGAGCTTAGACTTTTCCCATTGTTTCCATTTGTGACACTCGATGACTTTTTAATCATTGCCATTATAACTTACTTTAGAAACAAAGTTTTAACCGACTTCAATTCAATACTTCGCCAAGCCACGTGAATATTTCCACGTTTTATTTCCACATTACCACATGAACTGCTTTCCGAAAGCAAAGCATAAGTTACTATTTTTAAATACCCAAATCGTCAGTGTGCCTATAAAATTTGAAGATGTCCCTCGTTTTCTCCAGGATCCCATCATAAGATCCTGACTTGATGACCATGGGACCACCAGGGAAGGATACCCTTCCAAACAAAAAAAAAAACCTAATCGGTCCAGGCGTCTTCCAGTAATCGGAGAATATACTACATGAAAATAAAAGATTCCCACGAATTGTCCAACTCCTCCTTTATTAGGTTAAGTAGGTTAAAAATAAATTAGTTCCACTAAAAATCCACAAAATGGTGATGATTAAAAACTAACTTGTCTGACTACCTATGTATTTGCATAACTGAATTTGTAGCGAATATCTGTGTCTTGAATGCAGTTTATTAGTAGGTACTTAATGTTTTTTTTTTAATTGGTAAGTTCCATATGAATTTTTGCACAGTATGGATGGAGATACAATTTACTTACGAGTATCGCATATTACAAATTTATTAACAGTAAATATCGATATCGATAACTTGTAAGAAAATATCTTTCGCTACACCAAATCATGAGCGAGCGAGAGAGCGAATTACGTCGTGCGAGCGAGAAAGCGGAGACAATGACGTATGAAGACCTGTCAGATAACATGGCTCTATCCCTTTCTTACTCGTTGTTCAGTACGAAAGTGAGAAGAGATCGGATGTATAGAAAACGTTCAATTTATTAGGGCCTATCTGCCTATTTCTGTAATCTGTGGTGCTAACATATGTGACCAAAAGTGGCTTACTCAAATGCCGGTGACACGGATCCGTATCAACGGATTTTTTATCTATGCCCCGGTAACGCGGAGACTTTACCACGATAATTTAGACTGACTTAGTACGTACGTTACGTAAGGGCTTAGCGGAACGGTGTCGAACGTGTTAACTAAATTAAATTAAAACTAAGTTAAATCTAAAGAGCCGGCCAAGTGCGTGTCGGGTCACTCGCAGTGTAGGGTTCCGTAGTTGCCTGTCTGTCTTTTTTACATCGACACGCGCGTGCCAACTAAATGGTGCGGTTGCGTCGGCCGAATGTGTACGAAAGTTGGCTTTTCTAAGTACATTTTAAGTTTGTCGACTATTACTCGGTAACTAGATATGTCTACTTAGCCGTATTCGTTTTCCTTTTAATTTAATTGTATGTACTACTGCCACGAATTTTGTCACATTACCAGTAGTAAGGCATTAAAGCCCAATATAAAAAAAAATATATAAATATTTGGGGGCACTCTTACACAGATCAACCTAGTCCCTAACTAAGCAAAGCTTGTACTATGGGTACTAGACGACGATATACATACTTATATACATAAATATACACATCCAAGACTCGGGAACATTATATTCGTGCTCATCACACAAATAAATGCCCTTACCGGGATTCGAACCCGGGACTTCCGACTTCGTAGGCAGGGTCCAACTAGGCTACAGAAGTCGTCAAGATATCACGCAAACGGATCACTGAGTTGAAATAAGGGGCCCTTGTTCACTACGGAACCCTAAGCCCTCGAGGCATTGTACAGAGGATGCTGGCCGCATTTCCTCGCCGAATTGCAATGCTGATACCTTACTAATATTATAAATTCGAAAGTTACTTTGTATGTATGTAACCTTTTCACGCAAGGCAGAGTTACTTTTGCATATAGAATAATCTTTTTCCGTTTAGGTACAACCTATGGACGAGGAGAAGATTCATGAAGAGATTCCAGTAGAAGAAGTAACGGTAAGTGTTTCTTTTTATACACCAGCTGCTCCCCCCCCCCCCCCTTTAGAACTCCAAAATAGTTCGAAACATGACCCCCATACTTACCCATTACTAGTATAAGACTTTGAGCGCCCGCCTTAGAGCATACATAACTGGTGTAGCCTTTCAGTAACTTACCTGTCTGTAGAAAACCTTGCACAATGTGCAAAAAATCATACAAACACAATTTCACAATCGATCACAAAATCGCCTCGCAAGAGAACACTGATCATAAAAATGCCCGCATGTTGCTGTAAGCACATGATATTATAAACGTTCAACCACTTCAAGCTTTCAATATACAATTGAGTCTCAATATCCTATTAAGATGCTCCCCCGTCCCAAAATTCGGCAGACATTTTTGTACGCAAATACGACATAAGGCTACTCCACTTATGTATGCTCTAAGGTTCCGCTTAACCTCAAAAACTACTGGACGAATTTGTATGAATCTTTCCAGTTATGTACCTTATATATCAGGATAGGACACAGGCCATAATTTATGTCAAATTTCATCTCTTTTAGGGAGGAAAAAGGGGATGAAGTTTCAATATCCTATTAAGATGCATGAAGTATAATTTCTTTGTTGTACCAAATAAATATATTTCTTTCTTTCTTTCTAAATGCGAGTAACTTTTTCACCTGAATTTGACTCCAAGGGTAGTCTATTAGCTTTACCACAGAACACTAAATACTACAGAAGGGGTATCAAGCGCGGTTTGTATCGGGAGCGGTGTCGCCTCATCCCCTCCTCGTCGCCTACAACTGTGTGCGCGACTGCACGGCGATCAGGTGACGTTGGCGCGAAAGCTAAAGCTGCGTACGAATTTGAGCGGCTCAGCCTGAGGCATGCTCGCCCCGCGCGGCGAGCTGCTCGCGCGCCAAACAGTTCCACATAAACATGCGCGGGTGAGGCAGCGTGCTCGCGCGAGCCGACATTCAAAATGGCGTCGACACGATGACAGCTGATTGATTTCGAGACCCACAACACCTTTTGCTTTTCATGTATTTGTATCAATAATTGTTCCAAATTTACTAACAAACTATTACACACGCACGGCTCAGCCACTAGCTCAAATTCGTACGCGTTTTGCGCACAAACATGTTCGATCTTGTCGCTGTGTCCGCGGCATGCTCAGATACACGTCCAAGTTACGCGAGGCACGCACACTGAGGCGCCTTAGAGCACGGTCAAGAGACCGCCTCTGGGCGGCTCGCCGCGCGCTGCTCGCGCACGGCGCGCGAGCGCGTACGAATTTGAGCAAAATAGGCGAGCCGTGCGTGCCTCAACCCGAGGCTGCTCTAATTCGTACGCACCTTAACAGCGCATGCTCAAACTAGTGGCGCGTGTGCCACGCCCACATCGCCTTTCTATAGTATTCAGTGTTCTGTGAGCTTTACGACTGATTATCACAAACATAATGTTGCTATGGAACCAGGTAACGGAGGAGCCCGTGCGGGGACCGCCGCCGGAAGTGCCGGCACCTCAGCCGGAAGAGGTCAAGATCGCCTTCCCGGAGGTCAAGTTCCCCACGCCGGAAATAAAGGTCATACAGCCGGAGGTGCAGAAGGTAAACACAACATTTGGTATTAAAATTGTATTAGATTCATAGCACGTTTATAAAGAAAGTTCTAAGAAAATTCGTACGTTTAAAACCTAATTCTGCGTTCTTTTCCGTTAAAAAGGGCATTAAAGAAAATGGCAGATTCAAAATCAAAGTCAAAGTGATTTATTCTTCAATTTAGGCATATTACATGCACCTATGAATGTCGATAAACTACCACCGGTTCGGAAAGAAAACCTCTGCCTCGAGAAGAACCGGCGTAAAAAACTCGGCTAGGTATCATTTTTTCAAAACAGTATACAATATATCATTTCAGTATCAGAGTATTATAAAATTTTAAAATTACTTTGCTACAGTAGAAAGCCTATTTATTTTGCGAAAGATTATCTAGTACAGGACTTTATGACTGCCAAATAAGGTTTAAGGTTAACTAAAATGATGTTTCAGTCACGTCTAACCTGTCGGTTTTGTTACAAAATATTTGTGTGAGTGTAGTACCCCTAACACAAGCCTTATTGAGCTTACAGGAGGAACAGTTCGATTTGTATAAGATTGTCCTCTAATATTTAATTATTTTATTGGCAGCCGAAGGAGGAAGTGAAAGAGCCGGAAGCACCACCACCGGAAGTGCAACCGGAAGTGGTTGAAGAGATCCCGGAAGTGGTGGAGGAGGTCGCTACGGAAGTCGCTGAAGAAACTATGTAAGTTGTAATCCTGTCCTTAAAGTACAAAATATACTATCGAAGTAGCTTCCGCCCACAGCTTAGTCTGCGTGGACCCGGGATAAAAAGTATCCCATATATCCAGGCTATAAATTATCCTCGTGCAATATTTCATCCAAATCGGTTGATCCGTTTAAGCGTGATTGAGTAACAAGCATCCAAACATCTAAACAACTACGCGTAAGCCTGTGCCGCGTACATTCACTATTCCTGATTGTTTGTAAAGACATAAGAATAGTGACAAGCTTACTAGGCCCGACGAATCCTTTCAAAGCGCTCTCTGTACGCGAGCCCGAGAGCGAGCGCACGTGAACATTCACTATCCGAGTGTTTTAAGGTACGTTTACACGCTTGGCAAGTCTCGAAAAGCTTCCACAAACACAAGCGTCTGAACGGGGTTGTCTGGCTTCGACTCTTGGACAATAAAAAATGCATATTTTTACTAAACTTTCAAGGTAGCTTTTTTAAATTTTCATTATATTTTGTAATTGATACTTTATTACAATAATTTGATGGTTTACTATCCATTTACCAACACTACGTTATCAATTTTAACATGAGGTCATAAGCCTATTGTATTTTGTAATTGATACTTTATTACAATAATTTGATGGTTTACTATCCATTTACCAACACTACGTTATCAATTTCAACATGAGGTCACAACCCTATTACTTATAATGTACCATGGTAGTCCTCTTTTCGAACTCCCCATTTTGTAACCCCACTCGATGGGATAGGAAAACATTGTTTTCTCAGTCTTGAGTCTATTTCTATAGCGTGCCGGCGTCGCCTTCGCCACCGGGAGCGGAAGAGCTTCAACCGCCCCCGCCCCCGCTGCCCCCGCTGCCCCCGCCGCTGCCGGAGGACGAGCCTGAACCAGCTGTGCTGGAGGTCACTGACCCCGACAGCATCCCGCTACCCAGCGACCCACCGCCAGAGGACAATGTCATAGGTAACTTATATTTGTATAGCGTACCGGCGTCGCCTTCGCCACCGGGAGCGGAAGAGCTTCAACCGCCCCCGCCCCCGCTGCCCCCGCTGCCCCCGCCGCTGCCGGAGGACGAGCCTGAACCAGCTGTGCTGGAGGTCACTGACCCCGACAGCATCCCGCTACCCAGCGACCCACCGCCAGAGGACAATGTCATAGGTAACTTATATTTGTATAGCGTACCGGCGTCGCCTTCGCCACCGGGAGCGGAAGAGCTTCAACCGCCCCCGCCCCCGCTGCCCCCGCTGCCCCCGCCGCTGCCGGAGGACGAGCCTGAACCAGCTGTGCTGGAGGTCACTGACCCCGACAGCATCCCGCTACCCAGCGACCCACCGCCAGAGGACAATGTCATAGGTAACTTATATTTGTATAGCGTACCGGCGTCGCCTTCGCCACCGGGAGCGGAAGAGCTTCAACCGCCCCCGCCCCCGCTGCCCCCGCTGCCCCCGCCGCTGCCGGAGGACGAGCCTGAACCAGCTGTGCTGGAGGTCACTGACCCCGACAGCATCCCGCTACCCAGCGACCCACCGCCAGAGGACAATGTCATAGGTAACTTATATTTGTATAGCGTACCGGCGTCGCCTTCGCCACCGGGAGCGGAAGAGCTTCAACCGCCCCCGCCCCCGCTGCCCCCGCTGCCCCCGCCGCTGCCGGAGGACGAGCCTGAACCAGCTGTGCTGGAGGTCACTGACCCCGACAGCATCCCGCTACCCAGCGACCCACCGCCAGAGGACAATGTCATAGGTAACTTATATTTGTATAGCGTACCGGCGTCGCCTTCGCCACCGGGAGCGGAAGAGCTTCAACCGCCCCCGCCCCCGCTGCCCCCGCTGCCCCCGCCGCTGCCGGAGGACGAGCCTGAACCAGCTGTGCTGGAGGTCACTGACCCCGACAGCATCCCGCTACCCAGCGACCCACCGCCAGAGGACAATGTCATAGGTAACTTATATTTGTATAGCGTACCGGCGTCGCCTTCGCCACCGGGAGCGGAAGAGCTTCAACCGCCCCCGCCCCCGCTGCCCCCGCTGCCCCCGCCGCTGCCGGAGGACGAGCCTGAACCAGCTGTGCTGGAGGTCACTGACCCCGACAGCATCCCGCTACCCAGCGACCCACCGCCAGAGGACAATGTCATAGGTAACTTATATTTGTATAGCGTACCGGCGTCGCCTTCGCCACCGGGAGCGGAAGAGCTTCAACCGCCCCCGCCCCCGCTGCCCCCGCTGCCCCCGCCGCTGCCGGAGGACGAGCCTGAACCAGCTGTGCTGGAGGTCACTGACCCCGACAGCATCCCGCTACCCAGCGACCCACCGCCAGAGGACAATGTCATAGGTAACTTATATTTGTATAGCGTACCGGCGTCGCCTTCGCCACCGGGAGCGGAAGAGCTTCAACCGCCCCCGCCCCCGCTGCCCCCGCTGCCCCCGCCGCTGCCGGAGGACGAGCCTGAACCAGCTGTGCTGGAGGTCACTGACCCCGACAGCATCCCGCTACCCAGCGACCCACCGCCAGAGGACAATGTCATAGGTAACTTATATTTGTATAGCGTACCGGCGTCGCCTTCGCCACCGGGAGCGGAAGAGCTTCAACCGCCCCCGCCCCCGCTGCCCCCGCTGCCCCCGCCGCTGCCGGAGGACGAGCCTGAACCAGCTGTGCTGGAGGTCACTGACCCCGACAGCATCCCGCTACCCAGCGACCCACCGCCAGAGGACAATGTCATAGGTAACTTATATTTGTATAGCGTACCGGCGTCGCCTTCGCCACCGGGAGCGGAAGAGCTTCAACCGCCCCCGCCCCCGCTGCCCCCGCCGCCCCCGCCGCTGCCGGAGGACGAGCCTGAACCAGCTGTGCTGGAGGTCACTGACCCCGACAGCATCCCGCTACCCAGCGACCCACCGCCAGAGGACAATGTCATAGGTAACTTATATTTGTATAGCGTACCGGCGTCGCCTTCGCCACCGGGAGCGGAAGAGCTTCAACCGCCCCCGCCCCCGCTGCCCCCGCTGCCCCCGCCGCTGCCGGAGGACGAGCCTGAACCAGCTGTGCTGGAGGTCACTGACCCCGACAGCATCCCGCTACCCAGCGACCCACCGCCAGAGGACAATGTCATAGGTAACTTATATTTGTATAGCGTACCGGCGTCGCCTTCGCCACCGGGAGCGGAAGAGCTTCAACCGCCCCCGCCCCCGCTGCCCCCGCTGCCCCCGCCGCTGCCGGAGGACGAGCCTGAACCAGCTGTGCTGGAGGTCACTGACCCCGACAGCATCCCGCTACCCAGCGACCCACCGCCAGAGGACAATGTCATAGGTAACTTATATTTGTATAGCGTACCGGCGTCGCCTTCGCCACCGGGAGCGGAAGAGCTTCAACCGCCCCCGCCCCCGCTGCCCCCGCTGCCCCCGCCGCTGCCGGAGGACGAGCCTGAACCAGCTGTGCTGGAGGTCACTGACCCCGACAGCATCCCGCTACCCAGCGACCCACCGCCAGAGGACAATGTCATAGGTAACTTATATTTGTATAGCGTACCGGCGTCGCCTTCGCCACCGGGAGCGGAAGAGCTTCAACCGCCCCCGCCCCCGCTGCCCCCGCTGCCCCCGCCGCTGCCGGAGGACGAGCCTGAACCAGCTGTGCTGGAGGTCACTGACCCCGACAGCATCCCGCTACCCAGCGACCCACCGCCAGAGGACAATGTCATAGGTAACTTATATTTGTATAGCGTACCGGCGTCGCCTTCGCCACCGGGAGCGGAAGAGCTTCAACCGCCCCCGCCCCCGCTGCCCCCGCTGCCCCCGCCGCTGCCGGAGGACGAGCCTGAACCAGCTGTGCTGGAGGTCACTGACCCCGACAGCATCCCGCTACCCAGCGACCCACCGCCAGAGGACAATGTCATAGGTAACTTATATTTGTATAGCGTACCGGCGTCGCCTTCGCCACCGGGAGCGGAAGAGCTTCAACCGCCCCCGCCCCCGCTGCCCCCGCTGCCCCCGCCGCTGCCGGAGGACGAGCCTGAACCAGCTGTGCTGGAGGTCACTGACCCCGACAGCATCCCGCTACCCAGCGACCCACCGCCAGAGGACAATGTCATAGGTAACTTATATTTGTATAGCGTACCGGCGTCGCCTTCGCCACCGGGAGCGGAAGAGCTTCAACCGCCCCCGCCCCCGCTGCCCCCGCTGCCCCCGCCGCTGCCGGAGGACGAGCCTGAACCAGCTGTGCTGGAGGTCACTGACCCCGACAGCATCCCGCTACCCAGCGACCCACCGCCAGAGGACAATGTCATAGGTAACTTATATTTGTATAGCGTACCGGCGTCGCCTTCGCCACCGGGAGCGGAAGAGCTTCAACCGCCCCCGCCCCCGCTGCCCCCGCTGCCCCCGCCGCTGCCGGAGGACGAGCCTGAACCAGCTGTGCTGGAGGTCACTGACCCCGACAGCATCCCGCTACCCAGCGACCCACCGCCAGAGGACAATGTCATAGGTAACTTATATTTGTATAGCGTACCGGCGTCGCCTTCGCCACCGGGAGCGGAAGAGCTTCAACCGCCCCCGCCCCCGCTGCCCCCGCTGCCCCCGCCGCTGCCGGAGGACGAGCCTGAACCAGCTGTGCTGGAGGTCACTGACCCCGACAGCATCCCGCTACCCAGCGACCCACCGCCAGAGGACAATGTCATAGGTAACTTATATTTGTATAGCGTACCGGCGTCGCCTTCGCCACCGGGAGCGGAAGAGCTTCAACCGCCCCCGCCCCCGCTGCCCCCGCTGCCCCCGCCGCTGCCGGAGGACGAGCCTGAACCAGCTGTGCTGGAGGTCACTGACCCCGACAGCATCCCGCTACCCAGCGACCCACCGCCAGAGGACAATGTCATAGGTAACTTATATTTGTATAGCGTACCGGCGTCGCCTTCGCCACCGGGAGCGGAAGAGCTTCAACCGCCCCCGCCCCCGCTGCCCCCGCTGCCCCCGCCGCTGCCGGAGGACGAGCCTGAACCAGCTGTGCTGGAGGTCACTGACCCCGACAGCATCCCGCTACCCAGCGACCCACCGCCAGAGGACAATGTCATAGGTAACTTATATTAGTCCGACTTCGGACTCGTTTGCCTCACCGCTCACCTTCGAGCCTTCGGCCTCAAATCCGCTGGTAAAACAACTTATAGCAATGACACAAGGGTCGAGAACTCATCGATCACTCGACTATGGACTTTATTGGAAGGAAATAAGGTCTCTACTGTTTGCAGTAAAGAGGAGCCCGACCGGCTGTGCTCGGGACCTTAATCTCGACGACATCAGATGAACAACAGCATTGGGTTCTTCATGAAAGGAGTTGCAAGCAGCCATAGGGTACAGTGGCCGCTTACTATGAGGCGGGCCGAACGGTTGTTTGCCACCGACACGGTGTTGAAAAAATCTCGTAATTACTCGACATAAAAGATCTGATCTTATTCTCATTTTGAACCTCATTATCTTTCATACCACAATGGTTGCAAAAAAGTATACGGACTGACGGTAAGCGGACACCATGTCCGTACATGCCCAGAGCATACAAGCGCGTTGCTGATCCATTGATTTGAGGATTCGTTGTGTGGAGAGCTAAAAGAGTTTTTAGAGACAACAGGTCCCACTCTCATCCTCTGGATGACGTAATAACATGCGTTTTCCGATATGTAGCGAAAACTGTCTACGAGCGGGTTCCTAAAGTGTTAATAAATGCTCTATTTTCAGAACTCCCGCCCCAACAACCGCCGCTGCCGCCTGAGCCGCCATTACCGGAGGAAACCATAGAGAATATAGCGGAAGAGGTCAACGCGGAACAGGAGGTCAAAGAGGAACAGAAGAATATCAAAGACGAGGATGCTGAGGTGAGTCTAGAGTTTTGTAGACCTGACATCAGTGAGATCCGTTCACTACACTGTTCTTATCGGAGCGGGCCCTCTAAAAATTTGCATACCTGACTGTTAATAGAACAGTTTCCTCATGTTAAAATTGATAACGTATGGTTGCTAAATGGACCATTAAATAATTGTAATAAAGCTTAAGTGGGACTGGGCTGGACATGTCTGTCGGATGCACGTGGAGCGATGGGCAAAATTAGCCACCGAATGGACCCCACAAGATGGCTTCCGAGGTAGAGGCAGACCGAAAAGGAGATGGCGGGACGATTTTGATATGTTTTTTACAGATTGGCGAACATTAGCACAGGACCGAGATGAGTGGCGGAAAAAAGGGGAGGCCTTTGCCCTACAGTGGGACACAAAATAGGCTAATAATAAAAAAATATATAAATTACGAAATATAATTAAAATTATAAAAACACATGGACCTTGAAAGTTCCAAAAGTCCTGAAAAGTCTTGAAAGTGTGCATTTTTTTTACTGTCCATAAGTAAATTTAAAGCTACCAATAGAATCCTTACGCTTTTATAGAAACAAAATTGTATGACAACTATGGACCTAAACAGCAATTTAATTGATTTTCCATACAGTGATTAGTACAAATATCAAACTGTGACGTCATACTTCAATGTCAATTAGTATGAAATGTTTCGGCTGCCGGCCAGCGAGGTCCGTCTTTAACTCAATTATTTGGGTATTTATATACATTTGTTGCTCTCCAAAAACTGGTTCAAATGGCATCGTAAAAAAAAAACTGTCTTTAAAATTTGGACTAATTAACTTTTTCTTTCTCTCTGTTAAATCTCTCAAAGTGATCCAAACCCGCAATCCAAAAAAAAAAGGTATATAAATGGCAAAAACTATTTAATTTCTTTTTATTAATTTGACATCATTTATCGTCTAAAATGTAACCAGCCCTGCTAACATAACTTGACTCTCGACTCTACTCGCGCGCGAGATAGACTGTCCGTCACTTTCTGATTAATGCTGTCAAAAAGTGACAGATAGTCTATCACGCGCGCGAGTAGAGTAGAGAGTCAAGTTTTGCTAGCAGGGCAGGAACCCATTGACAACTACAACATATAATACAAGTGGAAGTCTATTTCTAACGAAAGGAGTTGAGGAGAGGTTTTCAGCTGGTATTAATAATAATATAATAAATTAGGGACATTCTTACACAAATCGAACTAGTCCCATAGTAAGCTCAATAAGGCTTGTGTTATAGGTACTAGACGACGATATACTTAATAGATACAAACACTTAAATACATAGAAAACATCCAAGACTCGGAAACAAATATTCATGCTCATCACACAAATATTTGCCCTTACCGGGATTCGAACCCAGGACCTTCAGCTTCGTAGGCAGCGTCACTACCCACTAGGCAAACCGGTCGTCGCTTGTAAAACAAGTTACAAACTGTTATGCATTGCGCGTCAGCCTAGCTAACATAATCGCTTTTGTGTCGGACATAAAGCATTCGTTCCTCTATTCGACATAAATGCGATCATGCTAGCATAGACTAATATACCATAGGCAGCCATCCTTTGTGACTAAAACACTGATATATGTAGATGGCGTTCCTACCCTGCTAGTTCTACTCGCGCGCGAGATAGACTGTCCGTCACTTTCTGATTAATGCTGTCAAAAAGTGACAGATAGTCTATCACGCGCGCGAGGAGTCAAGTTATGCTAGCACGGCTAGTCTATGATACCAGCATACGCTATCTAGGGTATATTAGTCTATGATTCTATATCTGTCCCACAGGACTCCATACCGCTCAAGGACATGATCAAGGAGGAGGTCTCGGAGGCCGGAGAGGCCAAGGAGGAGGGAGAGCAACTGGAGCGAGCGGACACTGATGACGACACGCCCATGGAGGTTAGGATGGTGAGTGTAGAAGAAGTAGAAGATGTCTAAGACGTCAAATAAGCCAAAGATGCGATAGAGGTGGTGACAACACGCCTATGGAGGTTAGAATGGTGAGTGCAAGTAAAAGAGGGAGGCCGATGGGGAGCAGTAGGAGTGAACGGGCACTGATGAGTGATGACAACACGCCCACGCGTTTTCACATAGTAAAAGTTGCTCAAAATTACCCCGACTATCACCCCCTTAAAGCTTTGCACCTAGCTACCAAACACCCTGTATAAGTAACATACAAACTGACAAATTCAAATAATCACTAACATTACTCTTTATTATATTAATATATATACCTAGATATTTTTCTAGCACGAATGACTTACTCATGATTGACAAAATAAAAACATCGACAGTCCTATAGTCGATAAGTATCACGTCAACGTCATAGAGGTAATACAAAGACAAATATATATATGTATATAGAGTAATAGGGTGCGTTTGAAAATAAAAAAACTATCAATTTATCTAAAAATTTCAGAAAACAATTTGCACACACACACACACCGAAATTGTCTTTACAATCTACGCAGAATGCCACAACATGTAGTTTTTCCCAAACCCATTTTTGGTCCCAAAACAAATGTCTCTGTATATGGTTACAGAGTAGGTGCACGCGGCGTCTAGGTAGGTAGCCGATATAAGTCTGTGATTGTACTCGTATGTACGTCTTGTCGTTAAAGTAGCATGTACTTATCGATAACAGGATTGTCGATATTTTTATTGTGGCAAGCACTAAACAAACGTTGTTCCTGCTAGAAAAATATCTAGGTATAATAATATAATAAAGGATCTTCTTTTCAGTTGAGCCGCGAAGAAGAGAAGGACGGCAAGAAGAAACGAGATTACTCGCGGAAGAAGAAATCCGACTCTAGGAGTGAGTATATTTATAAGTACATATATAATTAAGGAATGGTAAGGAATTTTAATTTAATAGATCTCTTGGATGGTAATTGTCGAAGTGGCGGAGGAATGTTATTCCAGCATTTGGTTGCAAGATAACGAAAACTACCAGTAAAGGCGACCGTCCTGTAATGCTTCTAAGAGACATCGTCGTGTTGACCTAGTGCCGTGTTGTGAGTGAAAAGACGAGACCCTTATTTTTCTAAACAGATAGTCAGGTTTTTGGTATTTTAGAACATCGAACAACAGGCAGGCGAGGTGTAAGTGTCGGCGTGACGACATATTTAAAATGGAAACTTTATTTAGGTATGGTGTAATATGACTTCTGGGTGGAATATTATAGCAAAAACGACAACATGCGTTTTGTACACGCTGTCTCCGTAATTTAATCTGGATAGAATCAGAGATTCGCACAAAGTTACTCGTACCTGTTCGCTCAAAAGATTTCGGATTTGGTACAGTCAGCATCAAAAGTAACTACGCAATCGAAGACGTCAAAAGTTCTTATTCCCTTTTAATAAAGACTTCTGACGTCTTCACTTGCGTAGCTACTTTTGATGCTGACTGTACAAGACCTTGAGTCGGAAAAAGCAAGATTTCACCTGATTTTTAACGTGGCTCTCAAAGCGTAACCGACTGTCTATTATGATCCCCAGATTCCTAGCTTCCTCTACTCGTTCAATTTGTGTGCCACCAATATTTACTGCTGGGTTACCGTCCAAATTTTTTTAAATTTGAGTTTTGGAACCAAGGGTCATAAACTTGGATTTCTGTGGATTCAGCAGCATTTATGTTTCTTACGTCATTGTATATTGGAGTGGCCAACGTATCTTCCCTTCTAAAATTTGATTTGCAGCTAAAAACTAGCCAAGTTAAATCTGTAACTTCAATTTGACACACACACACACACACACGCGCACACACACACACACACACACACACACACACACACACACACACACACACACACACACACACACACACACACACACACACACACACACACACACACACACACACACACACACGCGTTATATTATGTTAGCTTAGTTAACTATTTTTTCTCAAACATGCAATGAAATGTCGTCCTTACGTGCGTTATAACAGGCTTCAAAGTATCACGTTTCGGGCGGAACTACTCGAGAGAACTGGTAAGCAATTTCATACAAAATTGAAGGCCTAGGCCGGGAAGTAATTTTTTTTAAATTTTAATGTTAACATGGCGTCTGTGTTCATCTACAGGCTAAACAGCTGAATTATTATTTTTTATTTTTTCTAGTGGCAGAATGGTTATCGGACCAAAAATATCCGCGTTAATGCCTATTACACACGAACCTTTATTAAGAATACAAACCTGTATGATTCAATGTCTTGATGAATAAATTTAAAATGTTATCTATGTACGTAAGTCACCAGAGACCATAGACAATATTTAAAATCCTCTTTATTTTATTCATTATAGAAATTAATAGACAATATTTAAAATCCTGTTTATTTTATTCATTATCTAGAAGGTTATGTATAATGGCCCTAATAGGGTCTATTCGAACTCTACACTCGCAAAATACGGACGCCTTTCGTAAAAAAAAACAATAAGTATGGAGGATTGGAGGGAAAATTAATGTACTATTTTGAGTGGTGTATTGTTTTATTTCATTGCACATGTTTGAGAAAAGCACTATACATGCCTCGCCGTGAAAAGGGCTTGCCGGCTTCGTATCACTATCCGGCCTCCCTACGGTCGGCCGTCTATACCTACTCACCCGGCAAGCCCTTCTTTCCCGGCGTCTGCAGTAATGTACTATTTCTTACTTACTCAATCCTTGTACTTAATTATAATTTATAAACCAACAGGAGAAGGTGAGAGCTTAGGTATACACTGAATTAGAAATCCAAACCTTTGATATAGGCTCTATGCTCTCTCCTCTCCTCTATTATCCTAATTTAAATATCCCACCTACGTTGATATTATATCCTGCTAAATTCTAAGGAAGAGCGGTGTCTCTTGACACAGGCATCTTGTTTGCTTAAAAAGAGGCACCAGCCTAATATTGTAAAGTGTTTTTTAGTTACTGAATAAATCATTTATCATTTATCATTATCATATCATTATCAATTTGTGTTAAGTTATCTACTTTGTGTAACGTTAGACTGAGAAAAGTAGGTACAGAACTTGGCATTCATTTAGATCTCAAATCTTTTGTCGGCGAAGTCGATATCCACGATAATATTGAACTTGGCTACCATTTTCACATTTATGTTTTTGGTGGGATTTAGAAGTACGTCCAGCATCCAGCAATGGATTAATTGACTGACTGATTAATTGACTGTTTACTTGTCTGTCTGTTTGTCAGCGTGCTCGGGCTCTGAGAGCGCGGCAGAGGCGAGCGCGCCCGACTCGCCGCACGCGAACGACGCCGAGCGCCAACACCGGCTGTGGAAGCGGTCCGTCATGCTGGTCTACAGCAGGTAACCTTACATCATGATCGTCATCATCCAGTAGCAGTCTAGGGGGGGGTCTAAGGCCCTGGTCTCCTATAAATCACGCCGTACGCTGCGTCACAATGCCTACTATGGAGATGTACTGTTGTTATCGTCGGCCACATCAGTACATCTCCATAGTAAGCATTGTGACGCAGCGTACGGCGTGATTTATAGGAGACCAGGGCCTAAGGGCTCAAGCCACCACCAAAGCACCGAAGTCCTTCTGGAACAAATATTCCATTTTAATGAAATGTAAAATCAGTGTTATAATAACCCTTAAGGCATCTGTTCCGAACCTGAGGTAAAGTATCTCCTTGGGGGGTAAATCAGCTATTTCTTGGGGAGTGGGGATATTAAAATTGGGGGTAAAAACACATGATATTGAAAAAGTTAGTCTCGTTGGACCACGAGTGATTTGTAATAAAATTAAAAATTTCAGGTTATGTGCACACAAATACGCATCTATCTTCCTGCGGCCCATCACGGACGAGGAGGCCCCGGGCTACAGCGTTGTCATCAAGAGACCCATGGACCTGACCAGCATCAAGAGGAACATTGAGGCTGGTAACATAAGGTACCTGGACCTTTTCACCCACTCATCCTCCTAGCTTTCCCGGTTGTACCCTATAGGTGGCCCTCCATATAACGTTAAACTGTCGTGCACCTAAAGCACTTTAGGTGTATATAGCCAATCCAGGGCACACTTGAGAAGGTGCCACGTTGGTTGAGACAGCTGGTACTAGGACGGGATATCAGCTTGTACGATGGCAGAAGAATGGCAGCGCTCGTGAGCCAAGTTAGTACGGTCAGCGTTCACCCACCAACCCGCACTGGACGAGCGTGGAGGTTACTCGTCTAATCCCCTCTCAAAATGAAACGCAAACATAGAGACGCGTGGAAGAAATAAGTAAAAGTAAGTAAAAAAGTAAAAGTACAGTAAAAATATTTATTTACCAAAAATAATGAACATTAAAATTTACGATTTATCGGCAACCCCCACTTGGCTAGGCCTGTATCGTGGGAGTTGGATACATGCGAAATGACCGTTTATACAGCGGCTTGCTTGACTTAACAATAAAAGAAAACACCTATGCATTAGAACAAAACAAATTTAAAATTAAAGATTTTATAAGGCAATTTAATAAATTTTACTAACTAATTCTAATCATTAACACAGTTGAGTTCTTGTGTGATGAAAAAAGAGTGTATGAGTGTGGGGATGTGTATGACACTGAGTAAGTGTAAATGTAAGAAACTATGTATAGGGAAAAGAAGTTGCCCGGTGAGTAGGATGGTGGTGGATGATCCACGTACTGACAGTCAAGCCCTACTAAGAGCTGTCCTTATACACGGTGGGCAGAAGTATACAGACAGCTTTTAACCATAGATTCTAGTGCTTATTTGGACCAAAAAAAGTAACATAAACATTGCTCTTTAAAGCCTAATTTTCGAGATATTGAATTATTTCGGTAATTCACAAGTTGAAAAATCTCAAGGGCAACACGCCTTAATAATGTGACGATCGTGAAGTGTCAAGTTTTCTTTTGCACTGTTTAGACTAAGGTTTTTCTTTGTTCCAGACATTAAGTAAGTTAATGAGGCATTTTTGGACCCGTGTTGATATAACATTATTTACTCGTAATACCACCAGGAATCCATGGTTAAAGTCTGTCGGTATACTCCTGCCCACCGTGTATGTAATAAATATGTTCTAATATGTATTGCTAACTCTAGGGTGAGATACTGTAACTAACATCATCAATGATCCCAGTTGGTCGCAATTAATGTTTTGAATTATTATAGAACAACGGCGGAGTTCCAGCGCGACATTCTGCTGATGCTGTCGAACGCCCTAATGTACAACAGCAGCGAGCACAGCGTCTATCAGATGGCCAAGGAGCTTCACGAAGAGGTACAGTATAGCTTTTGCCCGCGACTTCCTCCGCGTATATTTGTGAAACGTCACAAATCCATAATATGCATTAAGCGCAGTTTTCCTATCAGCTATCTTTGTTAATCGCTATAAAACATACCCAAATCTATCAATTTTAGAGCAGATTGTATCCACATGCAATTTCCACGTGCATTTATCATCAACCACAAAGCCCAGGAACGTAGTACTTTCACATTCCAGGGTTGGTCGTTATAAGGAATATGAAGTTTTTGTTTTTTACCTCGCTGATTTAAAAAATGTTTAAGTTTTCATTACGTTAACTTGTAGACTGTTGTCGTTTAACCATGTCATTACGTTATCAATGGTATCGTTATTTTTTTTACTAGGCAAGTCATTAATGTATATTAAGAAGAGCAATGGGCCTAGAATAGTACCTTGTGGTACT
Source organism: Epinotia nisella (assembly GCA_932294315.1). Classification (NCBI taxonomy): domain Eukaryota; kingdom Metazoa; phylum Arthropoda; class Insecta; order Lepidoptera; family Tortricidae; genus Epinotia; species Epinotia nisella. Next base: position 6,552,415 of record OW028698.1, on the reverse strand, counting down.
CCTACCCTATTATATTTCGTGCCTGGTCTATGCTTATTTTCCACTTCTCCGTCGCCTATTCCTACTACTTCTACTGTTTGTAGACGATCACTAAAATAACTTTGAAGCCATTTGCAGACTAGTCCCCTCACGCCATATTTTTCACATTTTTTAAGTAACATATTATGAGAGACGAATGCCTTACTCATATCGAACAATATAGCTACCGTTTTATTTCTTCTACGTTATCGATAATTTTGTTGATTAATTTGAATGCAGCTAAAGTTGTGGACTTTCCTTTTTGGAAGCCATGCTGTTGGTCACATATTATATCATGCTTATTAGCAAAATGGAGGACATGGCTTTCTCTAAAATTTTTGCAAATATCGGTATGAGTGTGATTCGTCTGTAGTTGCTCGGAAGTTTCTTATCTCCTTTCTTAAAGACGGGCTTTACAATAGACACTTTCAAAACATCAGGAAAAATACCTTGCTCAAAGGTTAGATTTATCAAGTATTGTATTACAGGCGCAATACAATCAGAAGTGAACTATTGATTACGTTTGTAGGGATGTCATCATAACCCACCGATTTAGTCTTACTGAGATTCTTTATGATTTTGGACACGGTACCTCAGTTAGGTCCGTGGGAGAAAGAAACATATTTTCAGTATTACATTTTAACGTGTGAGTATACTTTTTTATATTTGTATCAGAATTAAGATTTTTATGCGTGATACTGATAAAATAATCATTAAACGCATTTGCTATATCTATTGGTTTCTCAAAAACTTGATTTGCATATGTAATTTGCTGTTAATTAATTTCTTATTGCTGTTATTATTGTCCAGATTCTTTCTTTATTATAGTCCAACTGGCTTTAGAAATACTTCTGAAGCCAGTATTTTTTAATATAGCACTAAAATTAATTATTGTGCAATATTTCATATTATGATTATGAAATATTACACAATAATTAATTTGATTCAACGTTGATAAATATTAAATACATTATGTTACCAACGCTGTTATTCGGTTTATTCGGTATCGCGGGATTATTGTCGTATCCATATTAACTTTTCTACTTGATGTCCCGCGGTGTGTCATCAAAATCGCCGATCACTGGTTATAAACCATCATGAGTGCGACATTACCACTATACCAACTTCCTGAGTCCAATCGAGTTGATAGTTTGCACAGTTACTTATTAACTCAATCATGACCAATGACTCGTGGCCGGCAATCCCTATTTTTCCGGCCTATGCAGTAATGTACTATTTTGATTGAAATTTGTGTTTAACTGTACTCCTATCGTTTGCAGGCGGTCAGCCAGCTAGGCATGCTACTAGCCGCGCAGGCGCACGCCGGCCTAGCGGAGTGCGCGCCGCGCCGCAAGCGCCGCCGCGCAGACTCGCCGCACCAACACAAGCGGCACCAGCACTAGACCATCCCTCTGTTCGACACTTCACTAGTGTGTCGTGCTAAACATGTCTGTCAAACGTATTGTCTGTTCTATCCTGGCCGATTTCGAAGCATGGCACCGGAGAAAAAAATCTGAATATCTGAATTACAATAAAATATGACGTCGGTCGTTTGCTCGGCGGCAACTGTCCTGTCACACCATGAGAGTGACAGGCAGAGCGTTATATTGTCACTCTTAGAACGAAACTACACAATTTTCTGATAAAGTGACATGCGTCAGGATAATTTCTGCCACATTTTTGTGCGGCACTACGCTATTCAAAAACGCCTCTAAAATGTCATACCGAGCGTCAGTCAGCAACTGTCAACAAACTAGCGCCATTTCACTAAATATTATTAACTATTGCGTTTATCAGACATCTAACGAATTGAATTCTCTGTCGTTTTTAAAATGTACGAAAGTGTCGTAAATTGCGAAAAATCTGTTAATCATAAGTGGTTTTGTCACGCTTGCCTCAGCTCTAATAGAACTTTGTGTTTGGTGGGAGACTATTTCAATATTTATCTCAAAAATTTTAGTGTGGCACTACACTATTCTATAGCACTCTTAATGTGACGCTACACTATATTGCCACAGGATAATTTATGTCTCACTTTTAATGCGAAACTATACTATTCTATCACACGTTTAATGCGACTACACTAACTGCCACACATTTAGTGCGACATAACACTATTGCCCCCTTTTTAGGGTCGTATTACATTCTTCTCTATAATCTTTATGAAACCGAGCCTAATAGTTGAAGACAATAGTTTCAGTTTCACATACTATCATTGCGACATGTCAATAATTAATCATGATATGTGACACAATATTAGTGAGATGTAATTAAAATTATAAACCTCTGCTTTTGTGTTAGTATTAGACAAAGAGTCTTAAATGTATTGCGTAGTGTAAGATGAAATTAAGAATACACTTGTTTTTAATAAATCCTGTTTAATTTTATTCCTGTCCCTGCCAGGTGAACGTTTTGTGGAAAAATGCCAGGAAAAAATAGGGTTATATCCCTTTTGACACGATACTACCCGGCTACCTTCCCGGCTCTTTGCACCTCCCCGGAATATGGCGGCCCTCCCGCTTCCCCTTTCATTTCGCACTGGCTATGCGCGCTTGATACCTCACCCAGAGCCGTCGCGTCACCTAGCGAGGTGCACAGATACAGTGACCGGGTAGCTTCCGACCAAATGAAGATCAAGTTGTTGTAGACAAATGGACGATTCTTCCGGAAGCGGCACATACGATAATCCCGTGCCTACCGTTTATATTTATATTATTAAATACTGGGATGTCAATATTATCGCATATTTAAAATTGTTAGGATTTGGCTTCAATGTGCACCTATATTCGCGTGATACTGCTTCAATATTGCGTGAATCGCAGGATAATAAGTTCGTATATCTTTATCACTCCAACGTAGCAAGTGCGATAGAGACATGGACCTACATGATTATACCTAGATATTTTTCTAGCACGAACGACTTATTGTAAGTGATTGACAAAATAAAAACATCGACAGTTCTGTTATCGATAAGTACCACTTCAACTTTTTCAAGGGTGCGTTAAAAAATAGACAATAATAAAAAAACTATCAATTTATTTATATGTTACATACTTCAGAAAACAATTAGCAATACTTTCGTAACTTTCTTTCTTCGTGTCACTGAATTAATTATCCCCTAAGTCACTCCATAACACACACACACACCGAAATTTTCTTTCAAATCGACGCAGAATGTCACATGTAGTTTTTCCCAAACCCATTTTTGGTCCCAAAACAAATCTGTGTCTCTGTATATGGTTACAGTGTAGGTGCACGCGGCGTCTAGGTAGGTAGCCAATATAAGTCTGTGGTTGTATGTACGTATTGTCGTTGAAGTAGTATGTACTTATCGATAGCAGGATTGTCGATATTTTTATTGTACTAAACAAATGTTGTTCCTGCTAGAAAAATATCTAGGTATATACATGATACTCAGGACAAGCTATACGTGATACCACAATGAGGGTCGGAAAGGCTTCTATGCAGCTAAATTAAGAACTGGTCTTAAAATCGCTGATGGCTTACCATAAACAACCTACTTAATTTGGGCGGGTAGTGGTTTATTTGCCACAACTTCAAACTACATCAGTAGTGGCAAATAAAAAAAAACTGGAACTATGACAAGGACAACGAATGATATTTCCCTTTCTGTCACAGTTATCGAGATTTGTATGCTAACATATAGCTCGGACGTGGTAGGTATTATTATTACCATAGCTTGTCCTGGGTATCCATGGATAGAGATATTTCAAAGAGAGAGATAGTAGCTCGCCTTAAGCGGCGTTTACCCGTGGACAAAGGCTCGGCAACCGCAGGACTCAGATAATTGGGTACTGATGGAGTAATTATCCAATAAACTCATAAGTAAACATTTCATTAGCATATTTTATTATCATAAAACACAACAGACAGTTAGAACGTATTTGACGTGACAGCTTTTGCATTCACGATTCAAACTTGCCGCGAGAGCGCGGTGGCCAGTACCTTCACTCCTCTTCACGGCGGTGTCGTGGCCATCAGAAGAGCCCCAGTCTGCTGCGTAGTTTTTGCAGTCGTGGGCCAGCTAGGGCTTTGGTCAGCAGGTCTGCCTCCATATCTTCGGTTTGCAGATACTTTACCTGTATAGATCCTTCTTGGATACAATTCCTTATAAAGTGCATCTTTAAATCGATGTGTTTCGACTTTGAGGTAACCATTGAGTTTTGGCTTAGTTTGAGCGCTGCTTGGTTGTCATTTAAAATGACTATGCGTCCGAAGTCTGCCCCCAAATCCTTGAACAGGTTTTTCAAGTGGATTGCTTCTTTTGCGGCTTCGGTCAATGCAACGTATTCTGACTCAGCAGTAGATAAAGCGATGCTCTTTTGTTTCTTAGCCATCCAGCTTACAGTTGTTCCCGCATATTTGAAGCAGTAGCCTGAATAAGATTTGCGATCGAGTTCACATGCGCCCCAATCCGCATCAGCCATGCCGTACAATTTATTCTCCGTTCTCTTGAATGTTAAGCCGACACTCTTTGTCGACTTCAAATAACGAAGCACTCTTTTAGCACACTTGAAGTGCTCTTCGTTATAGCAGTCATTGAACTGTAAAAGATAGCTTATGGCAAACATTATGTCGGGTCGAGTTGCGACTGCCAGATACATAAGCGTACCTATTAGATTTTTATAAGGAAGCTTGGAGCGTTGAGATTCGTCTCCTTCACTCCTCTTTAGTTTGAGACTAGGCTCCATGGGCGTAGATGCTGAGTTACATTCATCCATTTTGAATTTTGTGAGAGTATCTTCCACAAACTTTTGTTGGTTGATTTTAATTTCATCCTTCGTGTATATTAGATCTATGCCGATGAGTCTCTTTGGTCTTCCCAGATCTTTCATTTCAAATGTTTTATTTAACATTTTCTTAATTTCAGCAAGTTTTCTCGGGCAGGAATAGGCTATAAGTAGGTCATCTACATATATGGTGACAATTACCTTTTCTCCTCCTTTCGCCATTATGTAAACGCACGGATCAGCCTTTGATGCTTCGAATCCGAGTTTCTTCAGCTCTGTATCTAATTTAGTATACCACTGCCTTCCCGCTTGTTTCAAGCCGTAGATAGCCTTTGTGAGGTGACATACTTTCTCTTCTTCTATACTCTTTATATCTTCTAGCATCGTCTTTGCCTTGTTGTATAAATTGAGATCATCTTCGTCACATGCCTCTACCATTATCTCTGCAACATACTGTTCAACATACTCCGGTAGTTTCATGAAGATGTTCTCTTGTATTTCACCATTTAGGTATGCTGTAGTAACATCCATTTGGTTTAGTTGTAACCCCTCTTCTACGGCTATGCCAATGACAGATCTAATCGAGCTTAGTTTGGCTACGGGAGCATATGTTTCATTGTAGTCTATTCCTGGTCGTTGTGTGAAGCCTCTTGCAACAAGTCTAGCTTTTCTTGTGACGTTGTTGTCGGGTCCAACTTTGTTTCTTAAAACCATCTTATAGTCCACAAGTTTCGTGTCTTTGCTTCTCTTTTCAATTTTCCACGTACCATTTTTAATGTGTGCTCGGATTTCAGCTTTGATGGCGTCATGCCAGTATTCTTCATTTTCATTTCCATCAGACATGTTGCAGATCTCGGTGAGTAAATGACCTTCCTCATTCTCACCTAATAAGAAATCCTTTGTCCATGATGGTGGGTGCCTTTCTCTTTGTGGCCTCCCACTTTCTGGTAACTCTTCGATCTCTGAAGCATCGTCGAAGGTCTCCATTTCATCAATTTCTTCAGGAGTTTCATTTCTCTGCTCTTTAAATTCAATTTCTATTTGCCTGGTATTTTTTTCATTCGTTGGTTTGTTTTCCTCTCTAATTACAGGTTTGTTCGTGCAACACTCCTCTTCGTCCACAAGGCTTTCGTAGTTCGAATCTTTGTTTTCAAAGTACATGTTTTCGGTGACTTTGATGTCTCGGCTTATTACCACATCATCATCTTCAGGTATGTACACTCTGTAACCTTTTGAGGTTAACGAGTAGCCCATAAATACTCCCTCTTTGGTTTTTGGTGTCAACTTTCCTCGCCTGTTCTTTTTCAAGATGAAAGTTTTCCTGCCGAAGATGTGAAGATGATTGCCGGATGGTATTCGTCCTGTCCATTTCGTGAATGGTACGTTGCCATTTAAAGCTTTTGAAGGGCTACGATTTATGAGGTAGTTAGCAGTAGACACTGCTTCTGCCCAGAGCTTTTTGGGAGCGTTAGCATCGATCAATAGGCATCTCGCTTTATCCAGTAACGAGCGATTTTTTCTCTCGCTTATTCCATTCTGTTGGGGGGTGTAGACTGTAGTTAATCTTCTTTGGATGCCGTGAGATTTGAGGAAGTCGTCGAATTGTTTATTTCGGTATTCAGTTCCATTGTCAGATTGCAGGTGTCTTATTTTCTTATTCAGGAACGTCTCGATTTCGTTTTTGTAATTTTGGAAAGTCATGAATACGTCACTTTTCTTTTTGATGAAATATACGTGGCAATATCGGGTAAAATCATCGATAAAGGTGACATAGTATCTTGAGCCTGCCAGTGTTTCACACTCAAAAGGTCCACATACGTCGCTATGGATGATTTCTAGCGGTTCCGTTGTGTAGAGATCGTCATGTCTTGGGAATGGTAATCTAGAAAGCTTGCCCTTGATGCAGGTCTCGCAGGTTTCTAATTTTTCGTTAACCAGGTTCAGTCCGTACATAAGGTTGTCTGTAGCCATTCTATTCAGATCCCTTTCATTTATATGGCCCAGTTTACGGTGCCATTCCATGACGTCACTTTGCTCTCTTGGTGAGTAATTAGCAGTTTCATCTTTCTTGAATTGAAGGTAGTACAGTCCATCTTTTCTCTGTGCTGTCAGTGTTACTTCGCCGTTCTTCTCCACTATATAAGCTTTGTCTTTTTCGAATACGACTTTGTTTCCTCTATCTGCTATTTTGCCTACGGATAGCAAATTTACTGACACATCAGGAACAAATAGGGTGTCATTGAAATTGTAACCTTCTTTGTCTATGTTGACTGTTACTTTTCCTTTTCCTTCTATCTTACTTGTGTATTTGTTAGATGCCAACTTCAGGCTGCCGTTTTGAGGAGTCAGGGTGGAAAACATCGGCTTGGCACCGCACATATGAGACGAGCACCCACTGTCAAGACACCATACATCTTCATTGACGCTTGAATGTGCGGTACTCAGACAGATATTGTAATTTCTGTACTGGTTTTCTTTTGATTTCTCATCTGTGGTTTTCTTTTTGTTCGCCCAACATGCCTCGGTAGTATGCCCTTTCTTTTTACAGCTCTTGCAAAATGGTTTTTGTTTACCTTTCTTAAAGTGATATGCTTCCGAGCTTTCGGCTTGTTCACTACCATTCCTGGCCTGGTATTCTTCAAGAATTTTAACTTTCAGGTCGTCAGGATTGGGTAATGTGTCTCTGGATTCTATGGCTATACGAAAGTTTTCAAATGACGTCGGCAAACTGTAGAGTAACATTATGCTAAGCAATTCTGGTGGTATTTTTATATCCATATCGGCGAGCTTGTCAACAATATCCATAAAATTATTTATGTGATCACGGATGTCTTCGTTAGTAGTCATTCGCTTCAGAACCAACTGCTTAAGCAAAGTCGCTTTCCTAGCAGGTCCGGTGCTCTGATATGTGGCTTTTAATTTGTCCCATACTGCTTTAGATGACGCGCAGATCTTTATTTGTTTAAGCTCGGAAGGTGACAGCAAAAGTAAAATTTCAGCTTTTGCCTTTAAATCCTCCTTGTCGAACGCTAACTTCGCTGCCGCATCGGCGCTAGGCGGCAATGTTTTCTCGCCGCTTACGATATCCCAATAATCATTTTTAATTAGGACGGCTTGCGCTTGTAAGCACCATGTGTCATAGTTTGACTTGGTCAGCGGTTCAATATTTCGATAACTCGTCGATGCCATTTTACGTATTGTGTACTTACAGAAGTGCGAACCACGCTCTGCTACCAATTGATGGAGTAATTATCCAATAAACTCATAAGTAAACATTTCATTAGCATATTTTATTATCATAAAACACAACAGACAGTTAGAACGTATTTGACGTGACAGCTTTTGCATTCACGATTCAAACTTGCCGCGAGAGCGCGGTGGCCAGTACCTTCAGGTACTTTCCTGAGTAAAAAATATAATTTAGTCCCATTTAGTGTGTAGTTGCAGCCTGGACATTTTTAAACACGGAATTTTGTCATCAGGCATATTTTTTGCCTTCTTTCTTCTGAAGTAATAATAAATGTTTAGTCTACATCCTATTCTGCAACTTGTTTGTAAGCTCAAAAATGTCAGACCGAGCGTCAGTCAACCAACAACTGTCAACATCATAACAAACTGTGTAACAAAACAAACTAAGTTAACTAACGCAACAAGTAAGAGTGTCCTCTTGAAGCTTTTAATTGAGACTTGTTTTACAGCGCCATCTTTTAACTGCTCCCAAAACTAACTATGTATTTGTACCTACGCATACATACAAAGCATACTTTACTACTTGTTGGGTCAATTTTTCTATCGTTGTCGATTTTGTCCGTCACAATTAGATAAAACTTTTGTAGGTTGGAAGAGCTCGTGATTCTGGACAGTGGTCACACAATTTCCTATAGTGTGCTACAATTTTTTCCATTGAGTGATAGAACGTATCTTTACTTAATGTTATTTTTCATACACAATTTTAGGAAATATTTCGATAATATTTATTTATTTATTTTATATATTTTTTTAGTATTTATATTACATAGCCCTACCGAATTTAATCAAATTCTGTCAAAAAATTAAAATCGAAAACGATAGAAAAATCGGCCCAGGGAAGCTATGATGGTAAGCAAGTCGATTTTAATTCTTGCAACCAAAAATCCTTTTGGTATCGAAAGAAATTAAATGGACATGCTTACCTCCAAAGTAAATAGAAAACAAGTGCGAGTTCAACTCGCGTGATGAGGGTTCCGTATATCGTTCCGTTTTTCCGTTACTTGGAATACTCAAATTTCTTATAGATTTTCCTGTAATCTTTAGGCAAGGAACTATTTTCCATATTTTTTGAAGAATTTTAAGCCTCGTAGTTTCGGAGATAAGGGGGGGAATGGTCAATTTTCGTCTTTTTTCCTAAATTACTTCAAATCTGTTTTTGCTAAAATTATATTTATGAAAAATTGAGATGCTTACAATAACCCCCCTTTCATTTGATTTGTCACACAATACAGTTTGCGAAAGTTTTTTTTTATTTTCCAGTTTACGCCCCAAAAGTGGCCCCTTGTTTAGAATTCATTAATTTACTTTACGCGTCCATCTTTGGGTCACCAATTCACATGTTTACCAAATTTCAACTCAATCGGTTCAGTAGTTTGGAGCAAATCGGCTGTGACAGACGGACATACAGACGCACGAGTTATCCTAAGGGTTCCGTTTTTTTCCTTTTGAGGTACGGAACCCTAAAAAATGACAGTGTAAGTGAAATCTTAACACGAACAAATGAAATATTGGATAAAATTCCAAGTCAAGTAGATGATTCAGATTCGTCTATTGCACGATAAAAATTACAATATTTTTTCTCAACAGCAAGGCTAAGCAACAATAGGCTCGACTCAACAAACTTCCTGGAGAATTTCACAATTAGTCTTAGTGAACCACGACACGAAAAGGAAAAACCCACGAAAAATCACAACGAAACAAGACAGAGGGCCTACCGCGAAATGAAATTCGTTTTCGTTCGTGTATCTCCGTCTCTGTCGCACTTGTTAGTTCGAGCGGCAGAGACGGAGATTCACGAACGAAAACGAATTTCATTTCGCGGTAGGCCCTCTGATAGTCTTTTCATTTGGCGCCTGCTGTCAAAACCATAGGGGGTATGTTAGGTGAATGTGGCCAAGATAAAAATAAAGTTAATATAACAAACAACTGAATTAATGTAAATTACATTATTGAATAATGCTATGTTATTTCTTTTCAAAATGCTAGTGACGAATAATATCTAAAATAATTTATGACTCATTTTTATACATGGATCATAAAGCGACATCTTGTGCCATTAGGAACCGAAAATCTACTTTGCGCAATAGTAAGTTTTTGGGAGCATTTAAAGATGCTAGCTCTATCTATATCAAACGTCAACGGGTATGTCAATGTCACTGTCTCCCCTAACTAAACTAACGCCATTTAAGTGATTATATAGTTACTTAACGTAGTGTTATATTGTCTTTGATTGTATACTCTCGGTGAAATATGTTCGAAAATTGCGAAGAACCTATAAATTATAATGAGTTATTTTGTCACGCATGCCTTAGCTGTAATAGAACATTATGTTCGGTAGGAGACTATCTCGATATTTATCGACACTATTCACGCATTAAGGTATGCTCTTTAATTAATTCCATAAACTAAAGTATGTTACGATTAGCTTTTTTTTTGTCGTACGGCCGGCCGGCTGATGCAGACACAGTACGAGGAGCATAGCAACTAAACCCAATTTATATTTTAAGGAAAGTAGCCAATTGTGTAAATATTGTCATGTTTGTTTTTGTAGAACTTAACATCAGTCAACGTCTGCTGGGAGTGCATGGCTCTGCTGAAGAAGATCCATGCCTTCAAAAAGAAAGTGGAGAAGGCTCAAAAAATACTGGAACACTGTGTCCAGAAGCAGGTCAGTTTTCATGTCACGATATACAGGGCGTCCCACGGCTATGCCACATGGAAGGAAAGTACCTTGAATATTAAAGATGGAACATTTTACTGAAAGAAGACATTACTTTAATTTAAAAACCAATTTAAACTGCATTCATAGATTTTTAAATAATTACATGGTTGAACGGGGAATCGAATCCGCTACACGAGAAAAAAAATTACCCTGTCACTTTGTTATACCGATCGAAAGGCTTCATCATAAGGATTATTTTTTGCTAACTAACATAGTGTCAGAAATAAAAGAAAGATCATAAATTTTAACATTTTTAATTCAAATTTAATCAATTTAATTTATCAAATGCTCAAAATGAGTGTCATTCTGTTGAATACAAAGTCCCTTTTGATTATTTCGCTCCCTGTAGATTTTTTGATCATATTGTGGTGGATATTTAGAATAATACGTCTAAGTTATGCTTGTAGCTCGTGGACACTTTCATACTGGTTCTTGTCAGCTTTTCATTTTTCTGAACAAAATATCACATTAAATGTTAAAATTCATGGTCTTCCTTTTATTTCTGACACTATATTATTTAGCAAAAAATAATTCTTATGATGACGCCTTTCGATCGGTATGAAAAAGCTACAGGGTAATTTTTTTTCTCGTGTAGCGGGTTAGATTCTAGGTTCAACCATGTAATTATTTAAAAATCTATGAATGCAGTTTAAATTGGTTTTTAAATTAAAATAATGTCTTGTTTCAGTAAAATGTTCCATCTACAATATTCAGGGTACTTTCCCTCCATGTGGCATAGCCGTGGGACGCCCTGTATATACTATAAGATTTTAAAGAGGAAAGTTTGTATGTAGTGGGTAATCTCCGGAACGCCATGGCCAAGTTTTTTACAAGCTTTATATTAATTTCACCTGTTCGTATGTAACTATTTAAGTATTTAAGTTGTCTGTCAAAATTTGCAATCCATTTTTCAGTCACTTGCCGTTATCCGATTGAGCTGAAATTTTGGATAGTAGTATAGTTTTGGATGATAATTTAATATTATGGTACCATCGAGCTGATCTGATGATGGAGACAGAAGGTGGCCATGGGAATTCAGTATTTAACCGACGTAACCCCGTTGTGTTTGAGCTCGTTAGAATCGTCTCAATGAGTAGTTGATGATGGTATACAGAAAAGTACAGTCGGCAATAAAAGCTTGGCCAAAAGGATTTATGAAAAATCGCTTGCCTCAGTCGGGACTCGAACCGGTCAAATGTGACAAAAAATAACGTGCTCTATGATGCAGATAACTCGATAGTCTCGTGCTAATATGGTGCAGATTGAAAGGGTAACTGATAAGGTTCATTTTTCTCTAAATAACAAATACAATCAGAATAATGGAAGGCCATGAAAATTGAAAACTAAAAATAGTACAGTATCGAGTCCCGACTGAGGCAAGCGATTTTTCATAAATCCTTAAATGCAGAATTTACTGTTTTTAAAAACAAAGGAATATTTCCTTTACACAGAATGTGCTATTTAGAATATTTAAGGTAGTTGCCATCCATGTTGCATTCGATTTTTCCACCCGGTATATAGCATGATACATAACTAGATGGATGTTAAAGTATAAACTTCCAATACAAGACCTTTTGAGAGCTAAAGACAGTTGTGGACGCGGACGAAAACTCGTGCCACTGAAGCCACGGACGGCCACAGCCGCGCGCGCGCTTTGAGCTTTTTCGTTAATTTTATGTAATAAATAGCTTTACAAGTAACTTGACCCATTTTTTAGGGTTCCGTAGCCAAAATGGCAAAAACGGAACCCTTATAGTTTCGTCATGTCCGTCTGTCCGTCTGTCCGTCTGTCCGTATGTCACAGGCATTTTACTCGAAAACTATAAGGTGTATTTGAATAAAATTTTGAGGATAGGTGTATTTTGTTAGCCGCTACAAAGTTTTGTAATTAAAATTACTAAAAAAAATTTTTTTAGGGGTGTACTCCATACATAAAACTAAAAGTCAAAAAAAAATTTTTCATCGTGAGCCCACGTGTGGCACATGAATCGATAGGCCTTTCAAAATAAATATAAGGTTTCTCGGGAATTTTTTTGATTAAGTGAATACAGTCAGAGATAATCGCCCCGAAAGTCACTAAAATTCTGTCCCTCCCCTCTAATTTTTGAACGGTGTATTTTAAAAATATGAAAAAATTCATGGACACGGCGCTTATTAAGTTCATTCACCGAAAATTGTTTTGAAGAAGATCGGATGAAAGGTTTCCGAGATATTGCTGAAAAACTGCCTTCCTCAAAGATAAGGACGTAAGTGCCGTAAAATTTCTGTGACGATACGACCTTTTTAATAGGCACGGAACCCTTCGTTTTGCGTGGTCCGACACGCACTTGGCCGGTTTTTAATAGTTCATGACACGTACATTAATTTTGACATGGCAATATTTATCAGAAGTTTCATTTTATTCATATTTTGTGTAGCTATTGTTTTTGTTCTGGCCTCAGTTGGGCACCGTTTTGTTTTGCACCCTCGCTGTCAAAAGGTTAACCAACAAATTGCATTTTCCAAGATCCCCTTGGAAGACAACCTCTCCGATCTTACTCTATCCAGAACAGAATCATCTGAGTACTACCACATCTTAGAGCATGAGAATGCGGATGAGTATGAACATTACATAGATATATCAGGAGAGTCAAAGATGACGGAAGACTTGTCGCTGATGTTTAAGATTGAAAACGTGAGAGGCAGATGTGATATAATGGACGTGATGCCCGTGTTGGATCTGTCAGGTAAGTACTTCTCTCAATAATACATTCAACGATATTTAAATCTGTCTATCTGTCCTACCTCTAGAGTGTATATTATAGCCAGAAGCTCGCGAACGAGGTCCTGGACGAAACGCTATTATATTAATTAATATATGTATGTTAAACATATTTATGTCATAAATGCGTTATACGAAAATAGAATTATGCCTATTGTAAATTAAGTCATTTGCCTATTATATCAATCTATAATTGGCTACTTTCCTAAGCAATTATATTAGTCCGTCAGTTAGATTATCAAAAAATATTGGACACGTATTTGTTTGTTTGTCAATTAAACGAAAAATAGTAAAGATATAGCCCGTTAAAGTTCCGCGTGACGTCACAATATGGTACACTTTATAGCATAATGTGACGTCGCGCGGAACTTTAACAAGCAATATCTTCATAATTTTTTGTTGTTTGACTAATAAAAATATACGTGTTCAATAATTTTGATAATCTAACTGACGGACTATATATATATATATATATTTTTACCAAGGAAAGTACCCAATTAGAGTAAAGCAAAATATAACAAAACACCATTATATCATTCGTTACATTATATTAAGTAACTTTATGTCAATTTATTGTAACTATATCAAGTGTATGTTAGTTTTTCTGACATTATATGAAACATTACGGACCCTTAGCATTACATGTGAAGTAATATTTTGAAATGGTTCCGGGACGAGTGGAAGTGAAGCGGCGAGATCTTTGCCCAGCACTGAGACACTAAGGGTACAAACTTACTATTACCGACCGATCAACATAAATCGCCTATAGTGCCTGCTGCCTGCTATACGGCCACATCTCAAAATTAAAACACAAATGAGATGTGGCTCTATTGCACACTGCAACACGGTCACATCTCAAAAGTAAAATGCTTTTTCACATCTCATGCTCGAAAAGTGTGTCATATTAGGCTTAATAAGCGGGGCTAAAGTAGTACATTTAGCCCCTAGGAAAAATATGTATACATATTTATGATTTTTAACACATTTAATTTGACCAATCAAAACACTTCACCATATTAAATCCACCAATCACAACTCTTTCAAAAAACATTTATCTTTGCTATCAACCAACCAGAATACCAACTACATATTAAAATCGACCAATCAAACATCAGGTGTTTTTTAGTCCCTAATTCCAAATCATTAAAAAAGAAAACGCCTCACGCTAAATTGAACAATCTCTTCGCAGTAAAATTTATTATTGATTGTGCGTGGATAATCTTTGTTTTACTATTTTCTCGCAGTCGAAGTGAAAAGTAGAGTGTATAACTCGGGTCTAAAAGCCATATTACCCATCTCGTGGTGATATGGCTTATTTTAGCCCCTTGTCATACAATCTACTATTTTATCACACTTCATTTTCAATTCACACAAAAACAAATAAATTATGTGGACCTGCCGGTCCTTAAGGAAATGGGACAAGAATGCATAGTTCAGTGTTGCGGACTAGAAATTCCGGAACAAAACATTATTATAATAAATATCTATAGACCTGATCGAGACATCAATATCTTCTTTGATTTGAGTTGTGGCCGTATTGCAGACAATAGGCGAAATATGGCGCCGGCAGGTGTTAAACTTTACGATTACAGATAGTTTCGTGCAACCCATCCTTATAGGTATGGTCGGCTATTCCTTCCGAATCTACCCATGATCTACCTCAGCTCATCAGAAACTGTCTAATGAACCATGGTGTTCCAGTAAGCTTGTGCGACGTGACGGCGAACACCACTCCCGCGTCCCCGGAGGACAACGAAGAACGCCGATACCGCCAGTGGAAAGCAGCCGCCTTGCTCGTTTATAAGAGGTGACTGAAAAAGAAAAGAAAAAAAAAACCGGCCAAGTGCGAGTCGACCTCGCGCACGCAGGGCTCCGTACCATTATCTATAAAACGGCAAAAAAATTATGTCTGTTGTATGGGAGCCCCAGTCCGACTCGCACTTGTTATAGCGGCAACAGAATCATAATCATAATCATAATCATAATTTATTCATCAGAATATATGGTACATAAGGTGTTCTAGATTGTAGTATATACATTGATCCATTATATATTCGGCCGAAAGGCATGTGAATATTTGTTGAGACTATTGTCAGATTTTTACAATTTGCATGCAAACAAAGTTCAAATGTCAATCCTCCTTATACTAGTTTTATTCAATTTTACAATTTTAGCAGTCATTATTTTAAATAATTTAAAGACATGGCAACAAAATTAGGAACAAATAATCAAATTATATAATGTCAAAATGGAAACAGTTAATGATATATTTACAATAGTCATTCAAATTATAAAGTGCGGAACAATTTAATTACTTTAGCTGTCATATTATAATGTAATACCATTCTTTATTGCATGCCACTATCTATTATAAATTAAAACTTATCTCTAAAGAAGTCATCTATCGTATAATAGGTCCTATTGATGAGTTCCTCCTTCAATCTTTTTTTAAACTTTTTTACATGTAGTTGTTTGAGTACATCAGGTAAAAAGTTGTATATTTTAGAGGACATACCTAGAATACTATTGCGAAGGAGGGTTGTTTTACCCGGAACAGTGTTAATTTGATATTTATGACGGGAGTTCCTGGACTTCGTTGGAAACATGTTGGGGTTTGACTTAACAAAAACAGCTACTTCATAAATATATAAGCTAGCCAGTGTCAATATCTTGAGCTCTTTGAAATACGGCTTACAGCTGTCAGTATTTTTAATGCTACAGATTGCTCGTATGCATTTTTTTTGAGCTATAAATACATTTTTTTTATTTGTGGAGTTGCCCCAAAATGCAATTCCGTAACGAAGTATTGATCCTATATATCCATGATAGGCTAGTAGTGCGGTTTTACGATCTGATAATTTAGAAAGTCTTCTAAGGGCAAAAACAAATTTATTTATCTTTTTTTCCAATGTTTCGGTATGTATTTTCCAGTTTAATTGGTTATCAATGTCTAAGCCTAAGAATTTAACTACATTTGTGTGTGCGATACATTCGTTATTGTGTTTTATGTCAAGATTCATTGAATTTAATTTTGATTGATGAAATTGCATACTTTGTGTTTTTTCTATGTTAATTTTTAGTCTATTTATTTGCAACCAGTCAATAATAGCCTTAAGCGTATTATTTATTTCTTTATTGTATGATAATAGACTTTCTGACTTAATGATAACAGTACTATCATCTGCAAATAGTATCATTGGATGTTGAACGTTAGTTGGCAAGTCGTTTATATAAATAAGGAAGAGCAACGGGCCCATAATGCTGCCTTGTGGAACACCACGTAACAATGGTCTAAATTTCGAATAATAAGCTACCTCCTCTTTTGTGTTTTTACAAAGTCTTTTAATTTCGGTACATTGCTTTCTGTTGCAAAGATATGATTTTAATAAATCTAGGGCATTTCCTCGAATGCCATACCGTTCTAGCTTTTCCAGTAAACGGGTATGATCTACGAAATCGAAAGCCTTTGATAAATCCATGTAAAGTGCACAGGTTGGTATTCGTTTATCTACATTTTCAGTAACAGTCTTAGTTAGTTGGTAAATGGCTGTAGTCGTCGATTTGTTTTTTCTGAATCCATTTTGCTCTTTTGCCAATATGTGTTCTCGCTCGATAAAGTCGTAAATCTGGTTAAACATAATTCGCTCTGCAATTTTCGAAAACACTGGTAGGAGGGCTATGGGTCTATAATTTTCTAACTTTTCCTTATCTTTTTTCTTGAACAAAGGCTTGACTATAGCTATTTTCAATTTGTCCGGGAAAACGCCTTTTTCAAGCATAAGATTAAAAATAAATGCCAACGGAACAGATAATACCTCGGCACACTGTTTTATTACTTTGGTTGTAATTTCGTCAATTCCTGTGCTTTTAGTGTTTTTCAGCAGTCTAATTATTTTTATGACATCGGCAGCGGTAACAGGACGCAAAAAGATAGATTTAAGATGATTAGGAGGTAATTTTACATAATAAGAAATACATAATCTGTGTAAATTTCAACTCTCTAGCTATCACGGTTCTTGAGATACAGCCTGGTGACAGACAGACGGACGGACGGACAGCGAAGTCTTAGTAATAGGGTCCCGTTTTTACCCGTTGGGTACGGAACCCTAAAAAAAGAAAAGAAAAAAGATTTATTCGTGACAAAACACATAAAAACAAACTGTAGACATACATACATATAATCACGCCTCTTTCCCAGAGGGGTAGGCAGAGATCACGGATCTCCATTTGCTACGATCCTGACAAACCACTTTCGCTTCACTCACCTTCATAACATTTCTCATACATGCTCGTCGGTTTAGGGTACTTTTGACCTGGCCTTTTTGTAAGATTTCTCCAATTTGATCAGAGAAAGTTCGCCTAGGTCTACTGTAGACACAATACACACAAACACATTTGCCACGAAATGGTCACAACTCAGCGTGACCACAGACACACTACCTTTATATAAGCTTTTACCATGGAATAATGTACTTAAACCAGCGAACGAAAAAAGGTTCACAGCGACACTGCCTCAGGGTCAAACAGCGGCTTGTCAGGCTAGAAATGTTTCTATGTCTGGTGTGTAGGATATGCAGCCACCACTACGCGCACCACTTCGCGAAGCCGGTGAGCGACGAGCTCGCGCCGCTGTACAGCCGCGTCGTGCGCCGCCCCACAGACCTCTCCAAAATCAAACGATGGATCAAGAACGGCGTAGTCAGGTAATGCCGGGTTTACACGCTTGCCAAGGCTCGACAAGCGTCCACAAGCCACAAGCGTCCACAAATCCCGTTTGGCATCTGGAAGCCGTTTACATGCTTGTGAATGCGTTAGTGTGCTACAAACTAGTCATGCGCAAAATGTGTCACTAAAAAGAAAAGATTGATATGCATCTTTCGTTCGCTGTGAAGTATATCACTCTTTTAGTTCACTAGTTCAATTTAGTTCAGTAGCTCTAGAGGTGCATTTAGATCAGTTGATGTAGTAGATAGATTTATTAGATAGATTTGATTGAGTATATTATATCAGTCGTACCTACGCATGTATTCCAATGAACTATTGAGTTACTTGCCGTATTTAAAATTAAAATAACATTAAAATACGGTGTCCGTCCATTCCATTTCACTCTCGCTCGGAGCGAGTCAGAGAACTGATATACTGAAGTATTGAAGTATATGAATCCGAACTGAACTAGTGAACGAAAGAGTGACACCGAGTGAAGTACTTCATTTGAATCACTCATTCGTGAACTACTCATGTCTACTACAAACACGCAAGCATGGCGGACACCGAAATTGTGTCGGCTATTGCGTTTGGTTTAACGTACTTTTATTTGAAATTCAAGCAAAGTAAAAACAAAAAAAAAAAGAATTTCGATGACACGGGAGTTCACGGGGGCGAGGAATCGATCTACATAGGTCTCATGTCCTAGAAAATTCGTTTTCTACGTATTTTCTCCATTTTCATCCGAGCAGAGCTCGGTCGCCCGGACACTAGGAACTAGAACAAAACAATACAATTTGCAATTTAGATGCACTCGCCGCGAGATCACTTTGGCTACTAAACACGCGCCAACGTGTAAATACGTCGCAAGCGCTTGCCGTAAGCTTCCTTTGATCTGACCTGCTAGCATAACATGACTCTCTAGTATCACGCGCGCGAGTAGAGTAGAGACGGTCTCTACTCTACTCGCGCGCGTGATAGACTGTCTGTCACTTTTTGACAGCATTAATCAGAAAGTGACGGACAGTGTCTCTCGCGCGCGAGTAGAGTCGAGAGTCAAGTTATGCTAGCAGGGCTGTGTTCAAAAACCGACACTAGTCCGGATCGGCGCAAGCTATTGCAAACCAAGCCAAGCCGAGCCATACACCCCTGTTCTCACGCTTGTGCTTGTGGAAATTTGTCGTAGCTTGGCAAGCGTGGAAAGGCACCATAACACTATACAATCCTTGCTTCGACTCCTGGTTGACTCGCTATACTTTAACACCTGGTTAAAGCCTCGCTAATTCGCTACGCTTTGTATTCTGTTTAGTCACTTGCCACGTTCAAGATTCTGCTTTGGATGCTAAGTAACTAGCTGGCGGAAAATATTGGAGCCGGTTTTTGACCATATTTTATTTTAACCATACAATAGAAAATACATTAATTTAATATTTTGCTACAAGCTGTTGTAAGAGTATTTTATTTATTTATTTATTTTATGTATATCCCTGTATATCTGTGTTTGCTTTTGTACCTGCTTTATCTGTGTGAGGTTCACCTCAATAAAGAATATTTGTAACAGGGAACTGATTAAAAGGTTCGTTGATCTAGCTATCGTCGGTCTTCTTTTTTAAAGACAATGAACCGAGGTTTTTTCTGTTTTTGTTTTGTTTTTGATGTATCGGAAATTGTGGTTTTAAAGTGCGATTTAAAAAAAAAATATACGTTTCTTCATTAGAACTAATTAAAGTTTCCTTTCCGGCCAATATAAATATTTTTTACGGTTGGTTTAAAAAAAAAATATGCGACATAGTGGACTCTTTCAGTGGGGACCACATTTTGGTTTACCACTCTGTCACGGCTTTCTACGAAAAAAAAAACCCATTAAACAATGCTAGTTAGAGAAAGTGAAATATTGAATAATACTAATTAATAAATTAATATAGACGTTAATTCGAACATTATAAAACCGTAAACATCATTACTCAAATGAGATGCCGTAATAAGACGTAGGACAGGCTATTGTCGGTCGAAAAGAAGAACGACCCAGCAGCAATTGGCTGTCTGCCAGAAGCAACAATTGGGTAGCTTCCTCATGTTAAAATTGATAACTTAGTGTTGCTACATGGATAGGAAACTATCAAATCATTGTAATAAAGTATAAATTACGAAATATAATTAAAAATCATAAAAAGATATGGACCTTGAATGTTTAGAAAGAATATGCATTTTTTATTGCCCAAAAGTAAATTTAAAGCTACCAATAGAATCCTTACGCTTTTATAGAAACAAAATTGTATGACAACTATGGACCTACGTAAACGCAGTATTTCGCGACGGAAACGGCAATCTACTTGATTTTCTATACAATGATTAGTATAAATACTAAACTGTGGCGTCATACTTCAATTTCAATTAGTATGAAACGTTTCGGCTGCCGCCAGCGAGGTCCGTCTGCAACTCAAGTTTTTGGGTAGTTGTTCTTTAATTGTAGTTGCTCCCATACAAACATTTGTTCCTCTCCAAAAACTGGTTCGAATGGCATCGTTCAAAAATGTAGGACAAGCCTATTGTTTCCCCTAAATTAGTTTTTTTTTATTAGAAGTAAAAATAATACGAATGATAAAAATTAAAAAAAAAAAACCAGATACGATCCATAGATTGTTAGTTACAAAACACTTATACAACTACGTTAGTAAACTAATATTAAAAGGCAACATAAACATAAACTACTTATTTTTTGGACGTAAGACATGAAGGACGGTGTAGCGGCGGAGAATGTCAGAGTCCCACCTCTCTGCTATCATTCTCAGGATGCTATTTGATAGGCCAGTCATGATAGTTAATGATTGATATTTGTTGACAGGACGACGGCAGACCTGACGTGCCTTCTTCTGCTGATGTTTTCTAACGCGTTGATGTACAACAGCTGTGATCACAAGATCTATCAAATGACACTAGAGTTTCGGGAAGAGGTGAGGTCGACTATAAATTATAATGTTTCATTTACTCCAGGCAAAATACGGTTTTGAAAAACGTTAATTTACTATAGCGTTTTTTTTTTGTTTATTTCATCTTAAAACGTTATTTTAAGATGCCATGCGGCCTCGGGCTGGACGGACGGGACGTCTGTAACGATTTTTTCATTTTGACAACTGTATAATTCGCAAATTTAATACCAGCAACCAGATGGTTGGATAAGCACTCAAACTAGATTTTATGGTATTTTTACAATACGCACTAATATAAAAGTTCAAAAAACATACCATTACAACCCGATTTTTCATAATTTTCTTCTTCGAGCCCTTTCTTAATGTAAAAAGTTCGAATTAGTTTCTTTAGTATGTGGATTTTTTTATTTATTTCACAGGCCACATCGATACCCTAGTTCACAGTCGTACTAATTACATTTGTTTTGTCACTGAAATTGTAACTTTATGATTTGTGCACTATCGTCCTAATTACGCCACTTTTCTCCCCATAATTAGTACGATTGTGAACTACGGTATCGACATTGTCTTATACGGCGTATAAGTGTATGTGTGTGTATTTGTGATATGTCTCGTAACATTTGACATACTAGGTAGGTCTGACATTTGACATTTATGTTGTCGTCCGCAACTATTAATTTTGTAAAGCTAATATTATAAATAAATAATATGAAGTCCAAGGGAGCACCGTATCGTGTACCTACGAAATATGAAGATTTTACCACTTATGATGTGGTAATTGTGATCCTGCCATAATCCTTACGCCATCCTGTGAAGTGCAGTGCTGCAGTGCCAACGAATTGAATCCTACTTAATCATTAAGAGAAAGACATAGTCACAATATTTATAAGATCAACTCGGAATCGTCTACAATTGAACGTTGCACTGGTCTCCCGCTAATACTTCTGCTGCTACAGAAACTATCGATGAGATAAAGACAGTAGTATAGCAGGCTCCGTCATGATGCTATTGGATGAATGAACAAATCGTGGACAATACAAGGCGACCCCTATCGAATACAGATCGTCAAGATACTAATCTAGCTACCAGCACACTTACTTCTTCTTCATGTTTTTTAAACTGAAAGCCACCACCTTAGAAGAGAAACCACCTTAAACCGTGTAAGGTTTTATTGTTTTTTAGGGAATAAATAATAGTTTAAAAGTAGCTCAACTGACCATTCTAGTGACGTCATGACGACCGTCGTTAACGTGAGTAAGGGGATTTGGCGCGAGGGGGCATTCTCGGTCGGGCAGTGATGTCGAACGGACATGCTTGGTATTGATTAAGTTGGAAGGTGTACAAATCGCGATGGGTTTTGTTACCTATCATAACTCATAATCCTAAAAATAAAGCTATTTCATTCGCGAATTAGATTGTGTCATTCATTATATTATATGGTGTAATTTACTTAAAATTATATACTTTGTATTCTTTCTGAGGCAAGAAATTCTCTAGAACATTATAACTTATGCTGGTTGTAATATACTGTGGATGGAGGATTATATGTATGTGCCAGAAGCACGGCGTCCTGCCAAATTCTATATCTATCTCTTATGACTTCGTATCACTGTTTGAATTTTCACAGCTTCAAGGAATTGCAGAATTGTATTTGATTTTTGTTTCAACTTGATACGTGTACGCATTCCTGAGAAAAAGGGTTTTGACAGATTGAGAGACAGACAACGAAGAGATACTACTATAGTGAAAATGCCCTTACATCCAATATTTGACAGCTTGTCATCCCAGTACGATTTATGTCATCATATGCATATGTCATCATTGACGTTTATTGTACCGGAATGACGGCTGTCAAATATCGGCTGTTAAAAAATCTGATTATATACTGGTTCCATAGTCTCCGGCGCCGTGACCCGTAGGTAAAAAGAAAAGGAAAGGTAGGTAGAAAGGTGTAATTTTGGATGGGTAGGAGGTATAAAACCTAATCACGCCGACAAAGAGGCAGTGGCGTGCACAGAGTTTTTAAACAGGGTAGACAAAAACAATTTGCTAGGTACTAACTTACCAAAAGTGTTGCATTGCGTCGTTTTTGATATGATGGGTTTTGGCTATGGGTGTGATTAGCCACCTTAAATATTCATAGATTGATTGGTTTTGTACACATATCAATTAACTTTTTCTTTTTGCACTAATTCCAAATCCGGTGTACCCTTCCTCGATTAATTGCGTTTTTTCCGCGAAAGAAAGTTTTGAAAACCCACTATCTTTAATATTTAGCACACACACACCACTACGACAACTTTCACAGTAGAAAAGATCAATTTTTCCAACTAAACTGTAACATTTTGTTATCACTCGTTCAATTCTTATTTACCGCTCTCACAATAAAACACTCACAACAAACAAACAATGGCGACTAAAAACAAAAATAAATAAACTTAATCATTCAAATACATACGGCAAAAATGAAATGACACCCTATTTGGTATTTAGAACAAATTATTTCAAGTAATGCAACGCTTTAAAATTGCTAAGTAAACATGTTCGGATTTTTTCGGAAGCCTTCGTTAGGCGCTCGGCACGAAAGACACTGTCTTTCCGCTGCGTTTGTGTGCGTGAGTTGGGTTATAGTGTGCCATGAGTGTGCCGCGCGTTTATAGGAGCGCACACTACTTTATCCGCGTCGCTACGAGGCAATACATGGATATTCTTAGACATGATTTGTTTGCGTCTTCGCCGCTTAGGCTGCGGCGGCGCTAGTGCAGCGCCGTCGCCGTGTCATCGCGTTGGAGCTATCAAAATTTAACAAATTGATACACTGACCAGCGGACAGATGGGGCTAATCTAAGATTTTAAAATTATTGATTATGAATGATTATTATCATGGAATGTAATGTTTTTATCAATAGATAAAATCATTTCATTCCATATTTATAGTAGGGTAGACAGTGTCTTTCTGTCTTTATGGAGTGCACGCCACTGCAAAGAGGTATAACAAAATTATAGCAAAATGTAATCAATGTTCTCCTGCTTATGTTTATGCGATTTTGCACCTTAGTAGAAACCGTATAGAGTTACTTTAACAAAGTCAATCTAGCGTAGGTACTATTGACTTTTCAATGGTATGTCACCCACCAAAATGTATCTAAGAAACATACCTACTAAGAATAAAATACGAAAATGTAAACAAGTCTCTGTCATTTTCAAGTAAGATGTTTTCACAATTTCAGTTTCTCTAAGGAGGATTGTGAATTGTGATCGGTTCAAATTATTAATGTCACAAAAAAAACCTAGGTCAGTGACCTGTCACAGTAAAGTGAAATAGTGTGCGTGAAATATAGTGGTGTGCGTTACTGGGGAGAATTACGATAACGTTGCGCTGCCTAGCGGATTTTTTGGGTCGCGTATGTAGCTTTTTCGAATAAGAAAGCCCTAAGTAGATTTTCCCTTTAGATTGAAAGCAATCGCAAATCCATGGGATACAATTTAGGACAGGGACAGTTATTATTATACCGATTAGTTATACCAGTCAGACTCGCACTTGGCCGCTTTTTTATTAGGGTTCCGTAGCCAACAGAGAAGGTATCCACTTAAACTTAATTAACGGTTGTATCTCCGACACAACTCGCTCTTTTTTTTTTGAAGTCTGATTTTTAGTTGGATTTTGCGATTTATGCGTGTATGGAATGGACTCTTAGAAAATATGGCGATGTATAAAAATGTCCACTTAAATAATTTCGTCCCTGTATAATTTTGACAAAGTTAAAAAAATGTCCACATGTATATTAGACGAAATATAAAGATGTTGTGACAATAGACTAAAAGAAAATATGACGATGTATAAAAATGTTTGAATAATTTCGTCCCTGTATATTTTTAACAGAGTATAAAAATGTCCACATGTATGTTAGATGGAATATAAAAATATAGAAGTTTTTGCACGCACAGCAGTTTGGCTTCACAAAGGGTAGGTCAACTACTGATGCTGGTGCAAGTTTGATTAAATTCATTCTGCAGTCTTGGGAAGAGTCGCAGGATGCCATTGGAGTCTTCTGTGACCTTTCCAAGGCATTTGATTGTGTATATCATAGTACCTTAATTTGTAAACTTAAATTTTATGGCATTAGAGGACATGCCTTAGATCTCATTGAGTCATATTTAACACAAAGGAATCAAAAGGTAGCGATAAACGAGGCCATTTCGTCAGAGACAGTGGTGGAGATGGGAGTACCTCAAGGATCTATTTTAGGTCCATTCCTGTTCCTTGTTTATGTAAATGATCTACCATATATGGTAAGCCGAAGATCAGGCATTGTCATGTTCGCTGATGACACCTCGTTACTGTTCAAGGTTAATAGGAAAGATACTGAACTCATTGAGCCAAATAATACCCTGTCCATGATATCTGATTGGTTTGCTGCCAATAACTTAGTGTTGAATCCGAAAAAAACGAAATGTATAAAATTCACACTAGCGAACTCAAATGTAAACTTAGCTTCAAATATTAAACTTAATGGTGAAACCATAGAATTTGTAAAGTCAACTGTATTCTTAGGTATTACTTTAGACTCTAAACTGCAGTTGGGTTCTCACATAACGGCGATAGGAAGTAGGTTGAGCTCCGCTGCTTTTGCAGTCAGGAGAATAAGGCAGCTTACCAATGTAGCAACGGCACGGTTAGTTTACTTCGCTTACTTTAACAGTATAATTACGTATGGTCTTATTTTATGGGGATCAGCGGCAGATATTGAGACTGTATTTATTTTACAAAAAAGGGCTGTTAGAGCAATTTATAACCTCGGGTCGCGTGAGTCATCAAGATAATTTTTCAAGGAAACAGATATTCTAACACTGCCGTCGCTTTACGTATTTGAAATAATTATCTATGTTAGGAAGAATTTATACAACTACCCAACAAATACTGATAGGCCCAAGGTTACCAGAAGCGCAGGGAAGCTCAAAACAACTTTTTACAAGCTAGTAAAAGCGAAAAAGTCGTTCTTGGGAAATTGTATAAAATTCTACAATACAATTCCAAAACACATTACCTAACTTACTGACTCTAAATTCAAATCTGTCGTAAAACGGACACTTATTTCAAAAGCATATTATAAGATAAACTACTACATTATGGATAGGGATGTTTGGCAGCGATAAAATCCTGCACTAGAATCTGTCGTAAATTAAATAGGCTTTCTACTGTAGCAATGTAATTAAAAAAAATTATAATACTCTGATACTGAAATGATATATTGTATACTGTTTTGCAAAATGACACCTCGCCGAGTTTTTTACGCCGGTTCTTCTCGAGGCAGAGGTTTACTTTCCGAACCGGTGGTAGTTTATTGACATTCATAGGTGCATGTATATGCCTAAATTGAAGGTATTTTTTATATTATTTATAATATAAAAAATACCCATTATATATAAATAAATACATTTAATAATGTTATATTAACAATTGTAATTAGTTTTTCAATATTTTTCAACCGCTTCAAAAACACGTTCCGGAAATGGTCCACACACAAACAAAAATAATAAATAATAGTTAATTAATAATAGTTAGTATATGCCTAAATTGAAGGTATTTTTTATATTATTTATAATATAAAAAAATACCCATTATATATAAATAAATACATTTAATAATGTTATATTAACAATTGTAATTAGTTTTTCAATATTTTTCAACCGCTTCAAAAACACGTTCCGGAAATGGTCCACACACAAACAAAAATAATAAATAATAGTTAATTAATAATAGTTAGTTAATTCGTTAATAGTTCTCGCCCAAATAAACACACAAAACACAAACGCTTTTAAAATGGGTTCTACGTATCTGACGGATTTAGAAAATGATTAAGCATTTTCGGCTTTCATTTCGTTTCCTCGTATTTGAAATGAAAAGTAGGGTGTTTATAACTCGGGGAAAGCTAAGCCGCTTGGCGCTTTCACTTCGTTCGCGCGACAAAATATCTCGTCGGAAATGGGCGACTATCAACCCTTTTTTTTGTTTAGGGGGGAAAATGCGTTACGCATACCACCCGGGTGCAGGGGGTGACCCGAGTGGTTATGTGGGACTCCCGTATAAGCTGATGAGACTCACGGTATACCCACTAAAAACCCCACTTGCCGCCTCGCCGCCATGTGGCGAGGTCACGGGAACGCTTGCGCACACATCCGCGACCCCGCCGGCGGCAGCCACCCACAAGCGGCTCCTTCGCGGATGCCCGAAGGCCATCCACGAGAGGCACGCCAGATGTTTTGGCGCACCTGCCTCCTCGATCTCCACCTGTTCAGTAGCGGACCCCCCTGAGTCCGCTACAAGGAGATCATGGGTGCGGGAAATTCCAGCACCCGGTGGCGGATCAGGTCTGTGGTTCCGCCACCGACCACGTCTCGGCCGCAGAGGATAGGGAAAGCGGCGCACGACTTTCAACCCTCGGTTAACAATCTACTATTTTTACTGTTGTCTTTATACGAACTAGGTGTGTTATCAATAGAAATGTCAGTCTTTTAGTATATTTCTTGCAGACGATCCGCGAGCTGACCCTCTTGCAAGAAGTGCTGTCGCAGAAGGACTACCTGCCCCCCTCACGCCGCCACTCTGCGCGCGAGTGTTCGCCACCCCGCCGCCGCTCTGTGCGCGAGCGTTCAGTACCCCGCCGCCGCTCTGTGCGCGAGTGTTCAGTACCCCGCCGCCGCTCTGTGCGCGAGCGTTCGCCACCCCGCCGCCGCTCTGTGCGCGAGCGTTCGGTACCCTGCCGCCCGTCTGTGCGCCAGTGTTCGGCACCACGCCGCCACTCTGTGCGCGAGTGTCCGGCACCACGCCGCCACTCTGTGCGCGAGTGTCCGGCACCACGCCGCCACTCTGTGCGCGAGTGTCCGGCACCCCGCCGCCCCTCTGTGCGCGAGTGTACGACATCTGTGTCGCCGGCTGCGAGGGCCCCGCATCCTTTAACGCGGCGGAGGAAATCACTATGGGATGCCTCACAAGAAGGTATATCACTCACATTTTCAGATACTATAATCACAGTCTAACTACATACAGTCTGCAAGCTCGGGGCTGTTTGGGCCAACGATGGGGGGCACGCGGGGAAGCGAGAGGCGAGGAAATTCTACTATTCTGAAGAGGTGTCAAGATTGACTTTATAAAACCGACTTCTAATAGGTAAGGTTAAATTAGGTTTGTGTGTTTTTATTTTATTTTATTATGTCACTTCAATTATGTTCAATCGATTTTGAACATAATTGAGCTGAGGGCTAGGGTTCTTTTAATATGAATCCGTGGGTAAATACAAAAAAATCTATGGACCTTTAAGTTGTCTGAAAATAAATGCTTTTTATTTTATTTTTAAAAAAGGCCGCCATCTTGAAAATCTCTAAATACCGCCCGATTTCGTTCAAAATTGATATCTGAGGGTCCGAGGGGCCTCTTAATAAGAATCCGAGGTTGGATTCTCAAAAATGTGACCGCCATCTTGAAAATCATTAAATACGGTCTGATTTCGTTCAAATTTGATATGGGAGGGTCCGAGGAGACTCTTTAATACGAATCTAAGGTTGGTTTTTCAAGTCCAACCTTAGATTCGCATTAAAAAGCCCCTCGGACCCTTAGATATCGATTTTTAACGAAATCGGGCGGTATTTAAAGATTTTCAAGATGGCGGAGATTTTTTTAAATCCAAGCTCGGATTAGTATTAAGAGGTTTCTCGGATCCTCAGATATCGATTTTGAACGAAATCGGACCGTATTTAAATATTTTCTAGATGGCGGCTAGTTTTAGAAAATCCAACCTCGGATTCGTATTGAGGTCCCTCTGATCCTCAGATATCAATTTTGAACGAAATCGGAATTCAAAAATTTTCAAGATGGCGGACCTTTTTTAAATTCAAGCTCGGATGAGTGTTAAGAGGCCCCTCGGAGCCTCAGATATAATTTTTGAACGAAATCGGAATTCAAAGATTTTCAAGATGGCGGACCTTTTTTAAATCCAAGCTCGGATGAGTGTTAAGAGGCCCCTAGAATCCTCAGATATCGAATTTGATCGAAATCGGGCTGTATTTAGGGTATTTCAAGATAGCAGCCACTTTTTGAAAATCCTACCTGGGATTCGCATTAAAAAGCCCCTCAGACCCTTAGATATCGATTTTGAACGAAATCAGGGGTTATTTAAAGATTTTCAAGATGGCGGAGCCTTTTTTTAATCCAAGCTCGGATTAGGCCCCTCGGATACTCACGAAAACCCATTCATTTTACTTAGCCGTATGTAGGGGTATCCCTTTCCAATAATTTTAAGCGCTGATATCCCATTTAATGAATAGTTTCGGGAAATGGTTAACCTTTCGAGCTTAGCGCTAACCCTTTAGAGGTAATATCGTAAATTTTCAAATTTTGCTCTTATTGTCATTAGCAAAAGGGTAAGAATTGCATGAGCGTGGAAAGGGAGGCCCCTTCAAGAGCGTTGGTAGAAAAGCTTTTTTAAGCGCTTTAATCGCTAAATTAATGAGTTTTGAGGAGCATCATCTTTGTTAAACAAAGCTATGCGAAAAACCCTTTCATAAACCCTCTAAGGGATACCGTATTTAAAGCGCTTTAATATTTATCTATTTATTTCATGTTTCAGAGTGTCTGTATATGTTAATAAATATTTTCATTTCATTTATTTATTATTCGGAGAACCAACAGCTAACAATTGTACGGTCGAGGAAATTGAATGTTTATCACTTTTGGACTCTATGTAATGGTATTAAGGTCCAAAAGTGATAAACATTCAATTTCCTCGACTGTACATTAGTTATATAGGGTCACTATCAAATTTACCTTATCGTTAAACGACCATTTCAGCTAGATGACATAAAATTTAAATACACAGTCAGCATATAGTCAATTCGGCTGCGACGACATGAAAGTAGAATACTCAGTCAGCAAAAAGACAGTTTAGCTGGATGGCTAAGAATTAGAATGAATAAGTAGCCAAACGTCTGAAAATTTAAATAGTCCATATGATTACAATATCTAATGAGCCGAAAGTGAAATTAGTTAATTGACATAAACACAGAACGAGTTAATAGCAAAACGTCATGAATTGTAAATAGTCTATATAATTAGAATTCCCAATTCGTCGAAAGTAAAATTATTTGATTGACATGAACACAGAACGAGTTAGTAGCAAAACGTCTGGTTTAAGTTTAAGCAAGGCTTATAAGTTAGGTATAATATTAATATGGATATTCTGACATTTTTATTTGTTAGTAACGCATACCCCCTAAAAACATTGGTTTATCCTATCAAACTTAAAAATAAAATTGGAAGTAATTCCTTTACTGCTAACTTGTGTTAACTTATATTTGGATTTTTCTATGTATACTTAACATTTGAAATCCAGACGTTTTGCTAATGGCTCGCTTGGCGGTTATTCCATTTAGAAATAAAAACATTACACAATCCAGACTTTTTGCTTCTTGACTGTTCAGCGTTCATGTCTGTTTAGTAATTAAGACGTTTTAAGATACAAACGTGTTGCTATCGGACCATTTAGCATATGTGTCTATTAAGAAATAAAGACATTCGAAGATAAAGATGTTTTGCTGCTAGATCATTTTAAATTGTTACGTTCTAAGATCCAGACATTTTGCCAAAGAGGCATTTAGCATTCATGTCTATGTAGTTACAAAGACATAACACAATCCAGACATTTCAGCTATATTGTTCTTTAGCGATAAAGTAAATTTGATAGTGACCCGTTATATATGTAGGTAACAGAAAGCCAATTATATTTTAATAGCTAAATGAATGGGTTTTGAGGAGCATCGGCTTTGTTACACAAAGCTATACGAAAAACCCTTTCAAGAACCCTCGAAAGGGATACCGTGTTTAAAGCGCTTTAATAGCCAAATGAATGGGTTTTGAGGAGCATAGGCTTTGGTAAGCAAAGCCTTACGAAGAACCCTCGAAGGGGATACCGGGCGGGTCCCTGTGTTAATGTCACCTTTTGTATGGCGCCCCTCAGAGCGCGAGTGTCCGACACCAGTGCCGCCCGCCTCGCCTGCTGGCGCTGCGTCGCCGCCTCTGGCGCTGCCGGCGCGACGCAGCGCGCCCGCGTCGGTCCTAAAACCTCTGCAACCTTTGGCGCGCCGGAGGAAGTCAGAATGGGATGCGTCACAAGATGGTATATTACTCACATTTTCAGATATAATAATCCATTGTGCAACGAGGTCATTAAGAGATTTTTTACGAACGACAATCTATTAGATGATCGAGTTTATAAAATACTTATTGTCCATAAGATATTATTGCCCTCAAATAAGGGATCAAATTTGTAGTTAATTTCAACTTTTCGCATATAATATAAGGTGTGAAAAACAGTATGTGCTACTCGGTAGCAATACTATTTCCGTTTTCGACGTAAACACCCGAATCCCTCGTTACGCTTTAGATTCCATTAGGTGATTCGGGGTAATTGCGTAAATGGGTGTATTCCGAAATGTCAATATATTATCTTCTAATATACGTATACATACAAACATATAATCACGCCTCTTTCCCAGAGGGGTAGGCAGAGATCACGGATCTCCATTTGCTACGATCCTGACAAACCACTTTCGCTTCACTCACCTTCATAACATTTCTCATACATGCTCGTCGGTTTAGGGTACTTTTGACCTGGCCTTTTTGTAATATTTCTCCAATTTGATCGGAGAAAGTTCGCCTAGGTCTGCGCCTTCCAACTTACCCTTCCACTCTTTTTACATACACTCTCTTCGTTAATCTTCTTTCATCCATCCTCTCTGCATGCCCAAACCACCTTAACATACCCTTCTCAATTTTCGTGACTATATCTCCATCCATTCCACACTTATCTCTTATCACACTGTTTCTGACTCTATCACTCAATTTCACTCCACACATACTTCTCAACGCTCTCATTTCTACTGCATTCACTCGACTTTGATGTCTTTTCTGCCACACCCAACTTTCACTACCATACATAAGTGTGGGCACCAACACTCCTCTATGCACAGCCACGCGCGCTTTTTGTGATATTTTCTGGCTGCCCATAAAGGCGTTCAGTGCCCCATTCACATTTATTTTGTACACTGGCAACATTCATTTAGACACCAGCTTTTATGTTCTAGCGGCCACAGTTCAGTCGTCATGAGCCACTTTGTGACAATCTTCTCTGTGTAGCATCAAGTTCTCGTAAAGAAGTATTTTCGCGCCAAATTCGCTGATTCAGAATAATCCCAAACCCATTAAACCTCAAGTCAAAGTGCCATAAAGTAGAGTTTCAAATAAATTCGGTACAACCCCAAGGTAGTTCATAATTTCCCCGTGGCAGTAAAAATATATATAATATTTTAAGGATTTAATTTTTAGAACCTCAATACATATTATAGTTAAAGAATATCTACTTACTAGCTTTCGCCCGCGGCTTCGTCTGCGTGGGCCCGGGATAAAAACTGTCCTATATTTTTATCCAGGCTATAAAATATCTTCGTGCAAAATTTCATCCAAATCGGTTGAGCCGTTTAAGCGTGATTGAGTAACAAACATCTAAACAAGTAGGATCATACATCTTTTCCTAGCAAAAGCATAGGAAGCCTAGCAATGGCAGTACATATAAAACCTTATTTTATAATTATAAAATAGTAAATGTTTAGTGATCTCATGAAAATCTATAAATAACATTGAAATAATGCACCTTTGTAGAATCTTCCGCTTCACTCAGGATTCAATATACAATCAATAGTTATTTGTGTCATAAGGGAGCAAAATGATGTATTTACGGCGAGGGCGGACATTGAATCCAGAGTGAAGCGAAGGAAGTTAGAATCCTTAGGTTAACGAAGGATTCAAGTGTTAACGCTCATGACGAAACTGTTGCTCCTGAGTGACACATACAATTTTTCACACCGATTATGAGAAAAATACAACAGTCATCGATAGTTTTGATTTCAGTAAAACGTATAATTAATTGTGACATTTTGTTTAAATAACGAAAAATTCATAAATTCTCATATAACCTTGTTAAAGTTAAAACTTTAAATATATTCGTTTTTAATCTAATACGATGAAATTTCAATCGATTATTTTATTGAGATCTGTGTTCAATAGGCACATTGCGTAAATGCTACATGCCAATGAATAAATTAAAAAAATAGCTTGAACAGAAAAATGGCATTTTGATCCCTATCGTCGTGGAGCAAAACTTACTTTTCCAAATGAAAGCTGTGAAAATAGTACATTGTGATACAAGTGAGCTATGTAATTATCAAAGCTCACGCGTTTCATACGACGTCTTTCATCACATTTGCGAGAAAATAAATAACTACAAAATACAGAAAAATCTTGACGAAATTGACAACTTCACTTCTAGATCAGTGCGAGTGGAGGCGCAGCTTCAATATTTCATTCAAATTAGATTTTTTTTTCAACCAGTCACAGAGCAGAATTCTTGTGGCCCACGACCAACGAGATCTGCAAACCAATCAGATCACACACAAACTCATAATATTCGGCTATTTTAAAACTGCACCGTGTTTATACATACGCCTTGTTGCGAGGTACATCTTAATCGGGATAAGCATATGAATATAACGCACGAGTGTCGTAATGCTATAACTCACGCACTTTAATATCCTGGATTATTAGCCAAACAGCGACGTTATAAGAGATACATTGTTTAACGAGGGGCGTAAGTGGAATATTGCTAACGAGAGTCTATCAGAAGCCCGACGCCGAAGGCGGAGGGCTTTTGATGACTCGAGTTTGCAATATTCTTACGCCCGTGTTATACACAATGTTTTTCATCACATTTGCGAGGAATGAAATAAATACAAAAGACAGAAAAATCTAAGTTTCATACAGCCACACCAATCAAAAATTGACAACTTCATTTCCAGATCAGTGCTAGTGGAGCGCGCAGCTCAATATGTCAACCAATCACAGAGCAGTATTCTTGCGGTGCGGGGCGACTTGACCAATTAGATTTTTTTATTCAACCAATCACACAGCAACCAGATTTGCTTAAGCCAATTAGAGGGTTCTATATTTTAAAACTAAACTTAACAGCCCGTGGAAGGTAAAACGGCTGTAACTGCTCTATATGCTCGCAAGTAATAACGCCATTGACGAGCAAGTGTGATGAAAACAATTTTTACTGTATACCTAAAATTTATAATTTTTCCTAGATTTAATAAAAACCGCAGCCGCGCCCCGGTCGCGGCGCAAGTCCGTCTACGAGCCCAAGGCAGCGGAGCCCCCCGCCAGGCGGCGCGCGAAGCGCGACTGGCCCTGCCTCGACAGCGAGTATCTAGTAGCCAGCTGCTTTAAGAAGTATAAGAGTACTGTATTGTTATAACCTCGCCAACGAGGTTCCTGCCACTGCAAGTGTTAGGC
Source organism: Epinotia nisella (assembly GCA_932294315.1). Taxonomy (NCBI): domain Eukaryota; kingdom Metazoa; phylum Arthropoda; class Insecta; order Lepidoptera; family Tortricidae; genus Epinotia; species Epinotia nisella. Next base: position 6,517,878 of record OW028698.1, on the reverse strand, counting down.
CGGCGCCCACTGTCGGCAAGGCACGGCAAGGGACCCTTCGGCATATACATCATAGAAAATTGTTAATTCGTACGAAAACACCCCGAATTGTACACTAAAAGAGAAAATGCTCAATTGAGATATGCATCTAGAAATAAGAATAATCTACTTGTACAAGTTTAAAATCCACTCTACCGGAACTCTTAAAATGACAATAAAATTATATAATAAACTACCCGAAAACACAAAGAGTGAACCAAAAGATAATTTGTAAACAAGTTGAAGCAAATTTTAATTAATAAACACACACACACATACCATCAACTATAAGAAATAATTATTAAATGTATATGAAGATGCTGCTTTGTTTGTGTGAGGTGTGCAATAAAGAGTATTTGTATTGTATTGTATTGTAAGATCATAATAATAAAATTGTATTAGATTTATTCCGGAATTGTGAAATTAGTTAGGTATAGTTATATTTATTACATCAGGGTACATGTTAGATACATAAGCTTAGTGTAACACCATGTAATATTAACAACATGTATGCAATAAATGAATTGAATTGTATAACTACGCGGCATTATTGCCGAGGCGTCCCTCAGGCGTCCTTAGGCATGCCGAGGCTACCATGCCGTGCCGGTAATGTGTACCGGCCCTTATAGGGGCCGGGCTGTGCCTGGCATGCCCAAAGACGCCTAGGCATAGTAGGCATGACTAAGAACGCCTCGGCATGTATAAGACGCCTTGGTATGCCTGAGGACGCCTGAGGGATGCCTCGGCAATAAAGCCGCGTCGGTATGCCGAAGGATCCCTTGCCGCGCCTTGCCGGGCCTAACACTTCTAGTGGCAGGAACCACCTAGGTGGGCGCTGTGCTTGTAGGCGCTTTCCTCTACATACGGTTTTCACATGTTATATTATGCTACGAGCGCAGCGCTGCCATTCCATTTGCGTTAATTGTGCAGCTACATGTAATACTCTCTTGATTTCAATGTTTTTATTACAAGCTTTATATTTCTTTATTTTTATTACTTGGCCTTTTGGTAAGTAAGTATGTATGTAAGTTGTCCGTCATAATTTGCAATCCATTATTCAGTCACCCGTTATCCGATTGAGCTGAAATTTTGAGAAGTAGTATAGTTTGGATGACAATTTAATATTATGGTAACATCGAGCTGATCTGATGATGGAGACAGAAGGTGGCGATGGGAATAGGCATGATGACTAAGATTTTTCACGATGCCATTCGAAACAGTTTTTAGAGAGGAACAAATGTTTGTATGGGAGCAACTACAATTAAAGAACATAAATACCCAAAAAAATTGTGACAAAGATTGACCTCGCTGGCGGTATCCCAAACGTTTCACACTAATTGATTGAAAAATATGACGTCACGCATGTCACAATGCTAAGTAAATTGCTGTTTCGGTCGCGAAATACTGCGCTTAGGTCAATCGTTGTCATACAATTTTGTTTCTATAAAAGCGTAAGGATTCTATTGGTAGCTTTAAATTTACACTTAGACAATTAAAAATTTCAAGTTTCTTCTAAACTTTTAAGGTTCATATAATTTTATGATATTAATTATATTTTTTAATCTGTACTTTATTACAATAATTTGATGATTTACTATCCATTTAGCAACACTGTTATCAATTTTAACATGAGTCATCATGCCTATTCAGTATTTAACCGACGTAACCCCGTTGAGTTTGGGCTCGTTAGAATCGTCTCAATGAGTAGTTGATGACGGTATACAGAAAAGTACAGTCGGCAATAAAAGCTTGTACCAAAAATGATTTTTTTACAGAAACTTATTTTACATGCAATTATAGGTTTTTTGCCACGAATGTTGTATATAGTTTTAAAAGATAAACGTGATATTTGATTGTAAACGTTTTTTTTTCCATTGTTTTGTGAATTGTTGAAACCTGGGGTCAATAGATTGAGGAGGGAATTATTAGGGAATTTCGTACATAAGCAAACTTGATACGAAGTGTTACCTTCAGGAATTTCATAAGGTCTAGTTTCCCTCTGGGTTAGAAGGTCAGATGGCAATCGCTTTCGTAAAAAAAGTACCTACGCCACATCTTGGGATAAGGTGTTAAAGCGCTCGTTTAGGGCACTAGAGACCGGGAAAAACGCTAGGAGGATGATTAATACTAAACTTAGTACAAAATTTCATACATATAAGCAACCATGATTTTCGTAGTCTTGAGAAATGAAGGCTACCGCGAGTGAATTCGCCGCTAGGGGCGCTAGTGGCGCGTCGGGGCTTCAAAATGTCAAATGCCATAGTTTGTAAGTGGATTTTGCTGGTTTTTTCATAATTCCTAATGATGTTGTGAATATTTTGCATAGCTGAGATTAATTATGGCGAATATGTGTTACGGGACAATGAATCTCGGTGCTTTAAAAGCGAATCTAAGAAGTTTTTCTAAGATTCGCTTTTAAATAACCGAAGACCTGGCTTTCTCGCGCAACGCATCAGCACTGCAATTCAGCGAGGAAATGCCGCCAGCATCCTCGGTACAATGCCTCGAGGGCCTTTGTTAGAATTATAAACAACGTCTTGAAATTGGTTGTTGACATTACCGGTACTGACATTTTATAGTGCGGTCGTAAGTATTGATGGACTGCATGGATGGATTGAACTGGTTAGTTTGGTTGGATTTAACTAGTAATTTATTTTCTTATTAAAATATTGTAATAAAAATTGAATACGAATATAGAAAAAAGGTCTTTTCAAATACAAATAGTTTATTTTGCAAGAAAATTTGGGTCGAATCCCAGACAGAATGTTTTATAATTGAGGTCGATGGTCTTGAAAGCGACACATCAGAGTCAGTCTTCGGAGTCACAATCTGAAAAATATTTAAATATGGAATACTTACGTACTTGGAATCAAATATGGACGAATAGATAATAAAACAATATAAATAAATAAGCAGGTTTAGGCGCATAACGTCCCACTCGCAAAACGTCCCATTCGCAAAAGGTCCCACCCCTTTCGCAATACTTCCCTTATCTTATCTAGTTGAGGGCCCTTTCGGATACACTTCGACCCAGTGGGATCTTTTGTGCATTTGCCCTCCCCTTTATAGCTACTCCCAAGCTCGCTCCATCATTTCCACAAAACGGGATGCTGCAGCTTAGTGGGAGCACCTTGAATTCCTTTGGTTGCGGGTAGCCGTTACCAAAGAGATTCATTCTTTGTCTGGCAAGGTCCATAGTCTCATCCTCCGCGCCACACATTCTACAGTCTGTACTGTTCGATAGTCCCATCTTGGCCAAGAGATCCTTGACGCCGAAGTGACCGGTGAACAGCCCAGATATAATCCTGCTTCCTGCTGGATTTCCAGAGTTTTTTGGTCCAGCCCGAGTTCACTCCTTCTATGAAGAGCTTTAAGTGCCTTAAACCCGCCGCAATACTTCCCTTCTGGTCCGCGAGCTAGCAACAGATTTTCGTCACCTAAACTCCCGTGCCATAACTTGTGAGATGGTTAAGAATGTTGTATCATGAAGCCCCGTGGACGTCAGCTGCGGCTCCGTTGGTGGGTTGGCCAGCAGCAGCCTCCCAAAGATGTAAAAAAAAAAAACAGTAATTTCCTCCCGATTCATTTTATCATCAAATGATAGTTAATCCAATATTATGACGAAAAACAATCGTCAGCTGACTGTACAGTGGTGGAAAGTCCGTCAGCTGAACATACGACCAAGTAAAAAATTTTTTTTTTTTTCAGTCATTTCCTCCCGACTGAAATTTTGTCAGATGACAGTTTATAAATATCTCAACGCGTCAGCTGGTTCTATCGCGGTGGAAACCTCGTCAGCTGATGCCCTGAAGCTGATGTAACCAACTTATAAAAAAAAGTAATGTCTGTTGGCATCCCTATACAAAATGTGATCATAACAATAAAATCAAAATAATAATATGTTTATGGCTTTACTTACTTGTGAAAAGTGATTCCATCTTTTTTGATGTGCTTGTCCGAACGACTCACACACCATTTTACAGCACAACAACGCATATCTACAACCGACCATTTGGTTTATTGAACAATTTGACACGGCGGCCATGTCCGTACTGAATGGCTGCCAGGCGTACTTTTTAATGCCCGCTTATAAGCCCATCCTTTTTGTGGGGCCACTTTTCGCTTCTATACTTTTTTCGTTCGCTGTATTAGTAGGAAGTAGGACAGTATGGTAGGATGCGAAAGTTTGGATGTTTAGATGTTTGTTACTCAATCACGCTTAAACAGGTCAACCGATTTGGATGAAAGTTTGCACGAAGATAGTTTATAGCCTGGATAGGTATATAGTTTTTATCCCGGGTCCACGCAGAAGAAGTCGCGGGCGGATACTAGTAAATAAATAAAAAATCCACTAACCCCCAATAACCGCATCCAGTCCTGCGGCCATGATGACCCATCGTATAGGGAGGCTTGAAAGGATAAATGAATATGGAAAGGAATTAAATAAAAGCCATCATTCATCTATAATATACATTTCACTTATAGTTTACATACAACCTGCCGACGGTTACGTAATACTCTTAGTTCCATACAAACGTCTACACGTCATTGTCAAGGGGTCGCGCACGTCGAGGCGCATCCGATACAGTGATAACACTCGGAGCTGCCTAGAGCTTTAATTATGGTGTTACCATGCTAAAAAGTGAGAAGCTTGTCGAAATGATCAAAATCTCACGGCAAACCCCCTAAACAGGCAACACTGGTCAAAGCCTGTGGTCGCTTTTCGTCAAATATTATTATATTTGTTGGAAACCTGGTAGCTGCGAGTGTTATCTGCCTGTAAATATTACAAATCAGACTTATACATTTCCGTTATTGCTAGATCTACAATCAAATCATCAATCAGGCAAAACTGTTTAGCCGGGCGCCAAATGTAGCGGTTACTTTAGAGACAAGTAATAACGACACTTAATGTTATATAGTTAGTGCTGCTATACCAATTCATACCTAGAGGGCACTGGGATTGCAACCGTAAGTTCATAACATTAAGGTTAATTATTGTTCGTTCCGATTCAAAGCAATCGCGAGTGGCCGGTCCTCGTGCACCATAATAGTACGGTCACGTCTATAAATATATATACGATTTTTAATCTTATTCCCCAGACTTAAGTAGTCAAATGTATACATATTTTTAGACTTGACTGTACACACACTTCGGGCGGTAAAATTAAGAATGTCTCAACTAGCAGGTATGGCAAGGGCGATAAATATGCGATCAGAGGCTTTCTTTATTACTGCCCAGTGAGTACAAAATGTTTACGTCGCCCCCAGGCCAGGAAGCGGGATTTTCCGCACTCGCAGCGGTAATTACCACTTTAAAGCCAGGTGTGACGTAAAAGCACATGTTCAGTAGATGTCCTAACGTCACACACACGTCATATTTAGCCTTTTATCAGGCATAGATTCTGTGAGGGACCATTGGGAATATTCCTTAGCGCATCCCTCCAAAGATCTTTTAAGTAATATTATTATTCTGTCACATTTCGTTATCCGAATGGATAGCTGGCCGGGCCATCGCCATGTAGGCTTTACATAAAAAAAAAACACTTCTAGGTATGCATAGTGAAAGCCGTAAAAACATATATACAGCACCGAAGTGACATTAATATATGTACGCTTTTACGCCATTGCCATCAAATATAAGAATATTACAATCAATTTATCCGTACATTTATGGTGTTCGCTTTACAGTATACTCTTATGTTGATTGAGTACGAAAAACTTCTCCTTTACTAACTGGTTACGAAATAATAGTTACGTTAGTGGTTAAACCAATGGAGCTTCCCCCAAACAGAGGGAAACAACAACTCTATATATAATTTAAGTTCGTAATTCATGTGTTCACAGTCAGTTTGCTCTAGGGCGTATATGATCGTTACTTTGATGAAACAGAATGGTGAGATAATATCATGAAATAAGGCACAGAAATACTAAACATATCAATTTCTTGCTTTTATAATATTTTGTCTTTAACAAGTCAATTATTTAGCATATTATACCAGTCGGAACGAGTTTTTTCATTTAGTAAATCCTTTAAATGTCACGGTCAACCTTCTTCTTGGTGCCCAGCGTCATCATGTCACATGTAATAATGAAATCTAGAACTACCGGTGTCATCAATTGATTTCACATTAGTACTGAAGTCTATACCTGTCAAGGCTCCGATGGGTTAAATTGTCATTGAAGCGATGGTTGACATAAAAATAAGTTGTCGTTTATTGCCGACTGGCGCAGTCAATAGTCCTACCGAAGTTAAAATACGTGTCAGATTTTTATATTTGTGGCCTTGATGTCATATCAAATATAAATATACATGTCACAATCAGTAATACATCAATGTCAAAATATTTTGTCAAACGTACACGGGCGCTGACTATACTAGATGTCAAGAAACAATTTGAGGTTTAACATTTCTGCCAATAAATAAGAAACTATTCCTGTTCATAAGACTTTAGCCTTTTCTGTTGTTAGTTAGCTATATTATCTCTCTGTCCCTTTCCTTCTATTATGTTAAAAGGATAGCACTAGAATTGACCGTCAATATTATCTCAATAGACTAGAATTTGGTAGGCTATTCGTACTGAAAAAGGCATATACCAACGTCTTCCTTAACAAACCTTTTTCAGTTAAATGTGTTTCTCACAAACACGAATCCCAAAGTGGCAGATATAGACAAATTAATTGGAAAGGCATTTAAACTAAAATAGGTTTGACGAACGTTTTTTTGTATATGGTGTTTCCAAATCAAGTGCCATACTAAGTCGTTATATATACCTACACATTTTTACCCCAAAGATATGTACTTGATTGGGAAGCACCTTACATTGGTTACCAAAGAAAGTAAATAATTTGAGCGCTCTTATTGCCTAGACGATTAAGTCCAGTTTACATAGTTTGGTAAGTAGTCAGTACTATTAATTGTTTGGTGTCCATTGGTTGGAAGATTTTGGATTTTGTGTTGTGCTCGATTTGTGTCTCGGGTGTCCTGGAAATAAAGATAATATATTACTTTCGTCAGTTTTTTTTGAGTTTTTATTAAAGTGTTCATCTGTTTATTTGTAATTATTTAGCGCGCGTATTACAGAGAGCCCAGGCGCAGGCGCAAGCGCGGAATCAAATATAGCTTGTGTACATCCTGAAAGTTCATTATATAGAATTGTAGAAGAATTTTTGAAGTTTTGGAGATTGCCTGCCGCATAACTTAAAACTCAGATAAATCCACTCTAACCCCTTGGAAAATTGGATTGAATTGAAAGGTGGTATTTTTTTATTATGGCTAAAGCATTAAAGGAGGCGATCCTCTTAGGCAAATTCAGCGTTAAAACATTCCATTCTTTACAAAAAATAATATTTTGATTGGGTTTATCTTCATTGTGTAGTGAATATATATTTTCTTTCTTTCTTTTCTTCTTTATTTTATACAATCAATTGCAATATATCTATCTTTGAAAAAGCTCGGTATGGATTTGTATGATTTTGACTTAACAGACCTGGATTTATCTAGATATGAAAAAAATACGATTAGAACTAGGGATGTGGTAGTGGCGAAATCATTTCGCTGATTGGTTTGGATAGACTTACCTATATTTGAAAAATAACTTGTCATATGAAATTCTCTGATTTTGATAGAATATTATGATTTTAACTGTATTTTTCTCTAAAACCACACGGAATTATACTTAATGTGTATTTAGGATCTTATCGTGTATTTAGGTAACATATTCGTACGTAGTACGTAGTGTTACGGGTTGTTTCCCCGTAATACTACGTACTGACTGCATGAATGCTCGCTGTGTAAGATGTTACATTACACCTCGTAACGTTGGTCAGTACCCAGCTTTATTAGACTGCCCTATCAAAAATGATATCATAACCAAAGAACGAAATAATTAATTTGTATGGAGAAAATACCGGTATCCGTTCCCTGGGTTGTACTTTATGACGCAATAGGGCTGGGGCCGCCCTCCGGCGTCTCGTGTGCGACTCACCTGCACCGGTGCGGGGTTAGACGGGGCGCGCGTGCGGCGCGTGGTGCGGCCGCTGCACGGGCCCGAAGCGCGCGTCGTCGGGCGGGGAGCCGCCGCCCGAGCCCGAGCCCGCGCCCGAGCCCGCGCCCGAGCCCGCGCCCGAGCCCGCGCCCGACTGCGAGCCCGACAGCGAGCTCGGAGACGACACGCCCACTGCGACACACACAATACGCATAGTAGGAAAGAAACGCTACCAGTTAATAAGGGAATATGCATGGGACTCCAATTTTGAATAAATTGCACTAAATCGATGCGAATAGAAATATCATACAACCATACGCCTAAGATACTCGGGACAGGCTATACGTGATGCCACAATGAGGGACGGAAAGGCTTCTCTATGCAGCTAAATTAAGAACTGGTTTTAAAATGGCTGATCGCTTACCATAAACCTACTTAATTTGGGTGGGTAGTGACTTATTGGCCATAACTTCATACTAAATCAGTTGTGGCAAACAGAAAAAAAGTGGAACTGTGACAAGGACCACGGTGTTTTCACTTTAGAACCTTCTGTAGAATTGCTTTTCTTTTGTTTCTTTTCCTTTATTCGGATAATATTTATTCTCTCGGCTATAGATGTCACTAAAGTCAAATTTGTACTTAGGTCCGGTGCAAACCCATCGGCACACGTCAGGTGGCGGGAACCGACCAGTTCCGGTAACGGTCCGGTAGCGTGCGCCAGCACTAACCTTGTATAATTTATATTTTTTTTGCAGTAGCAACATTCATGGAAAATGAACTTTGTGGTTATTTTCACGCAGCTTTCTTCTTAATTAAACTATATTATTGAAATAATTTTATTAATCGCAATAATATTACTACTAAATAAATAGGAAAGCAAAAAATAATCATAAGCAGATTTTACTTATCCATAAAAAATCTACACGGGCCTTCTCAATAGTTCTGGGAAATGGAATGGTATCTGTCAAGTGTCATTTATGATGTTTAGATAAATTTCAAATTTGTTTTATTTGAATTGAGTCCGTGAATGCGATTTGAATGGAATTCACGATTATTACTGTATTTTTGAATTCCTGACTCGTAGTTTGCTTATTTCTCTGGACCCCCTGCTTTGTGTTATCGTAATTGCAATCGGAAGACATCAAATTATTAAATCTGAACATGTAATCGCGAAAATGCAATAAGTGTGTCGATTGCGATGAAATTTGTAAGTAGGTACTTACATATTTTCGCTTATTTAGGCATTTCATACAAGTTTTGAATCCGTATTTGGCCGATATTGCTAAAAACTTACTGCACTCTAATAGCTCGGCAATAATAGCTTGTATTTACCAAAAATTTATTGTTGACAGAAACTTGTTATAGATTTGTTGCCTCGATGCCAAATGAATACACCTAACAATATAATCTTAATTTCACAGAAACAAATAACTACCAAAAGATAATGAGGAAGCACTGGAAACAGATAATATGATAACATTCAGAATTTATAGAATCGGGATCCTTTATGGGTTGATGTAGGTAACCTGAAGAAAAGATAAATATAAAGTATTGAAAAAAATATAGGAACAGGAAATGGAAATAAAGGAAATTTGTAGGTAGACTATATTTGGCTAATGTTCATTTTGATTGAGTACAGACCTACAAATATGAATGTAAAATAAAGAAGTATAAGTAAATATATTATTTTCAAATTAGTTTTTTATTTCTGATTTCTAATAGAGTATTAATCCATTATTTCGGAAACTACCAGAGTAAACTTATATAACAAACCTGCTCTGGTAGGATTTCGAAATGATGGATACAAATTGTTTCCATTAATTCAAATTCTCCTCACACATATAGGCATGTGTTTGAGGTATTTTGAAGTGTATGTATTCTTGCGACTCTAGATGGCGCTACTGCCAAAAATGTTGAGTGACAACTCTACTATATATATTCAATATTCTCTTTGACAAGGACAACGAATGATATTTCCTTTTCTGTCACACTTATCGAGATTTGTATGCTACCATCTCGCTCGGACGTGGTATTATCATAGCTTGTCCCTAGTATCTTAGGTCCATGTCATACAACAGAAATACTTTCAAAAAAATCTATTGTATTAGTCTAAAAAATGTTGTGTGAATCTATTGTCTCACGTTAAAATTATAAAAAAAAATTTTTTTTTTTCGATATAATTACATAACAGTTACGACAGAATATTGAATTAGAAATGACATTGCAAGGCAAGTTGCTTACCGGGCTGCGGTCTGGGGTAGACGCTGGGCCACGCGGGCCGCGAGAACAGCGACTCGTCGCGAACCTCGGCGCCGCACTCCTGCAATACATACGTTTAATTAACATACATTCAATGAAAAAGGTGGCTGAACCTATCGACTAAATGCTGCCACTTAGATCGCAATCATTTCTAAGGGCTTGTGAGACTCGCAGGGAACCATAATACCGGCATTTAAAGCCTAGGCCAAAACCAAACACCAACACGAGTGGAGGAATGAGGCTGGTTTAAGGCACTCTAAACTCTTCATAGAAGGAGAGGACTCAGGCTGGACCAACAAACTCTGGAAATCCAGCAGGAAGCAACTCAGAATTACAGGTCACTTCGGGGTCAAGGATCTCTTGGCTAAGATGTATCGGATAGTTTAGGCTGTAGAATGTGTGGCGAGGAGGATGAGACTATGGACTGTGTGAATGTCATGCCCTTGCCAGACAAAGAATGAATCACTTTGGTAACGGCTACCGGCAACCAAAGGAATTCAAGGTGCTCCCGCTGAGCTGCATCATCTGTTTTGTGGAAATGATGGAGGGAGCTTGGGATAAAGGAGAGGGCAAATGCACAAAAGATCCCACTGGGTCGAAGTGTATCCGAAAGGGCCCTCAACTAGATACGATAAGGGCGGTTTGCATCAAACATACTTTACAGGTCGGTAAACGTTAAATAGAGCACCGAGATCTGTCATCTCATAGAGAGCTGTCAAACTGCCCATACAATCTAATTTTAACAGACTTAACTTACGATTACTGACGGTATGAAACAACCGAGCCTAACTCTACAGTTCGATAAACGAAAGAACAATAAAGCTATCGTAACTTTGTCATTGCTTTTCGGAAAATTTCGACGCTTACACATTACTGCATTCTTCTACACCACAAGGTAGATAACCCGTCTGTCTTGGCCCAGTTGAATTTATTTGTACCTGACAACTATACAAAAGCCGTGGGTCGCAAAGGAAGGCGGGTACGGAACCTTTTCACTTTTACGAGTAAAACTCGTACTTTGCAAGCCAGCAAGATCCTGAAAGATCCATTGCATTATTGAATGAGTTCCTTGCACAAATTCAGGATGCCTATGTGTTTGCGGATAGTTGGTCATCACTAAGATTTAAAATTGTTTTTTTCGCAAATAGTCTCTCTTTTTTGTAAAATGCTACAATTAGTAAGTAGTTTTAAGTTTAGCGCCCAAGTAAACCTGTAAAATAACTATCTTCTGGACGTTTTGGGTAACTGTAAGTCCATAGGAATATGATTATAAATAAATAAATTGCAACTTTCTAGCTAGACCTTAGACCTCTAGGATAATACATACAGGGTGTGGCCCGTAATAGGAGCAATAAATTAAACGGTAGATTATTAAGCTTGTGAGCAATTGTTTCTATATGGTTTTATTTGAAAAAATAATTGTGTTATTTTTTCTTCAACTTAAGTTTTAGTGTACTTTTTTACTTTTCTGGAGTGATATAAGATACTTTTTATTTTAAAAACACACAAAAAAATTTAAAAAACACAATAATATCTTTTGAAAACCAAAATGCAAAAACTATTTTGACTCACTACATGATGTTACCTCAAAATCTGCATTTACTACTGTGCTAATCTCGTGGTGTCAAGATACATTACTCGGAGGTCATAATTTTAGATCAATTTTCTCAGAGTTAAAAAATTTGAAAAGAAATGGACAAAAGGGGTTACTATACTACAGATGCTGTAAGGAAGCCTCCTTTTAATTTATTGCTCCTATTACGGGCCACACCCCGTATAAGTCGCGATTCTAATATTCGGGTAGTGGCTATTCCGGCATTATCACCGTGACCATAGCTATTTCAAAGAATTCCAGAATTTTACTGAATTCGACAAAATTTATCCCTTCTGCACGCCAGACTAAATGCTCTATGTTTTTTGCTAGAGTCTGGCCAGGGAAAGATGAGCCTAGAAAAGAGAATGTACAATTACAGTAAACGTAAACAAATGTAATAAAGCAGATTCAACTTACCTGTCCCTTATAAAACTTGGACTCCGTAACGTGGTGTATAGTGACCTCATTATTCAGCTTGGAGCCGACCCGCAGCCTCTGGAAGTACGGCAGCGGGTCCCCGTTCACCATGTGGCTCGCCACATCGTAGTTGTCGTAACTGGGCACGTTGTTATCATTGAACAGTGCGTTCCTGAAGACATTCCTGTCTTCCTGCCCGAAGGGGGTGTATAGACCGGCGTAATCGTTTTCCTGCTTTATCGGAGGGCCTATAGGCTCTGGTCGGACTGCGTTGGTGAATAGCGATGAGTCATTGGAGTCGAAGGACCTGTTTGAGTCGTTGGTGGGCCTAGTGCCTATAGGATTGGGTGAAACTACCGGCTTGGGGCTGGAGTTTTCAACGTAACACTCCGGTGTTAGGAAATTCTTCTGTTGATTATCTTCGTTAGTTTTGAAGAGGGAGTATCCTTCATCATTCTTCTGTGTAAAAGAGGCTAGATTCATGATTCTGTTCTGGAATTCGTCCTGTTTAGGGGAATTTCTAGAAGGGTCTAGGACGTACGCTTGGGGATTAGGTACGGTCTGCACTGGAGTGTAAGTATTAGGATTTACGTAGTTATACTGCTGTCCGTAGACCGGCATGGCCGGTTGTCCCATGAGGCTTTGCTGATGCATCATGCTCATTAGAGGGTTCCTAATTGTGTACATTCCGTTGGACGTAGGGGTGATAGTGGCTTGGCAGGCGTTAGGCGGCATGGGTATAGGGTCGGGTATCCGGATCTCTGGTTTCTTGACCGGGTTGGCGACCGGCGGTAGGTTGGGATGGAACATGGGGTTCCGTAGGGTGACCATCTTGGTGCCGTCGGGTTTGGGTTCGGCCTCGGCGGCGGCGGCGGCTTTCTTGGCCTTCTTCTTTGCCTTCTTGGAGCGCCCGGGCTGCGGCGCCGGCTCGGGGATTATGATTGTTTTAGGTTGCTCTGTAAATGTAAGATATTATTACATATATGACATCAATCGAGCTCAAACCCTAAAGATTTAGTATTGTACAGTACTTCGAAGTTGTTAGTTGGGTAACCCTTCACTTGATTTCGGATTTAAAGATGTTTTACAAAAAAAATATACAAGCAATATGAGGGTTGAGTTGGGGGTTCTGGTTACCAAAATCAAGTGAGTGGGTAAGGAAAGTAAATTAACTGAAGATAATAATTTCATAATTAGCGAGTTAAGTGGCGTGTGTTAGCTTGTGAAGTAGGTGTGAGTAAATACAATTGAACAGTGCTATGTGTTTGTTTATTGGGTCGATTAACTTGCTATTGTTGTTACTGTGTCCCGATAAGCCAGGAGACGAGTTGGCAGTTTTTTTTTAAATATTAAAATACAGCATGCCCCATCAAAAAATTAATTTGCCATCGTCACAATAATACAAATTCAGTGGATAAACCCTACAAAATCAATTTAGCGAGTCTTCCAGGAGATGTCTTGTATTTACCTATGAAAGCAAGACCACCATACCAACCAACCACAATATTATGAAATTTATGAACCATAATATTGAATTGTCTTCCAAACTATACCTTTACTCAAAATTTCAGCTCAATCGGTTGAAAATATCTGCTTTAAATTGAGTTGCAAGATTCCGCCCGAACAAACATAGTTACATACATTGCAAGTTAATAATAGCTTGTAAAAAATTGTCTATTGCGTGGTCGGGTTACTTTGGTAGCGTCAGGCTGGTGGAGTCCGATGTGCACAGTGTGTTGGGTCGTGTGATAAATGGGTCTGTAGTGGAGTCCGATGTGCACAGTGTGTTGGGTCGTGTGATAAATGGGTCTGTAGTGGAGTCCGATGTGCACAGTGTGTTGGGTCGTGTGATTAAAAGGTCGGTAGTTGATTCCGATGTGCACAGTGTGTTGGGAATGGGTCTGTAGTGGAGTCCGATGTGCACAGTATGTTGGGTCGTGTGATAAATGGGTCTGTAGTGGAGTCCGATGTGCACAGTGTGTTGGGTCGTGTTATAAATGGGTCGGTAGTGGAGTCCGATGTGCACAGTGTGAGTGTTGGGTCGTGTGATAAATTGGTCGGTAGTGGAGTCCGATGTGCACAGTGTGTTGGGTCGTGTTATAAATGGGTCGGTAGTGGAGTCCGATGTGCACAGTGTGCGTGTTGGGTCGTGTGATAAATTGGTCGGTAGTGGAGTCCGATGTGCACAGTATGTTGGGTCGTGTGATAAATGGGTCTGTAGTGGAGTCCGATGTGCACAGTGTGTTGGGTCGTGTTATAAATGGGTCGGTAGTGGAGTCCGATGTGCACAGTGTGAGTGTTGGGTCGTGTGATAAATTGGTCGGTAGTGGAGTCCGATGTGCACAGTGTGCGTGTTGGGTCGTGTGATAAATTGGTCGGTAGTGGAGTCCGATGTGCACAGTGTGAGTGTTGGGTCGTGTGATAAAAAGGTCGGTAGTTGATTCCGATGTGCACAGTGTGAGTGTCGGGTCGTGTGATAAATTGGTCGGGTGAGTGTGGGAGCGGCACTGACCTGGAGTCATGGTGCTGAACATCATGCAGGCGGGGTCGGCGTTGATGACGGGCGGCGGCCGCGCCACCGGCGTCGGCGCCGCCTCCAGCGCGTGCCCGCGCCACAGCGGCTGCCACACACACACACATACATCAATATCATCATCATCACATCTTTATGGCGTTAGCTAGACATTAACCTAGACGCCGCGCTGCACCTTTTGTCTTCGTGACAAATCGATGCATCCAAATGGATAGACGTAATATTTCGGTACGATTGCACGTAGAACCGATGGCCGTTGGGGCGGAAAGGTTCTCGAGTGACGACCACGTACCGGAAGGCGTGGCGTGGACAGACCCCCCACAAGGTGGACTGATGACCTGGTAAAGGTCGCGGGAGTCCGCTGGGTGCGGGTGGAGCAAGACCGGCCATTGTGGCACTATTTGGGGGAGGCCTATGTCCAGCAGTGGACGTCTTTCGGCTGATATGATGATGATAATGAATATTTCGATACATTCACAGACGCGCCACGTAGCTTTTACTTGGTTTTTTTGTTGCTTTTACCCTAAGGGTGGGGTCACATCTATTAGCATTTCATAGAAAGTGAGCTAATCGCATGCGTACGCATCTTCATACTTAAATTGCTGATCGATGCTGATAGATTTGACTCCACCCTTATTTCGACTTGAACTAACGCGCCATTTATCTCGGAGACGAATGGAGGTGTCCAAATGGATAGACTATGACGTGACGTTATAAGGTTAAATTTTGACATGACCGTTCCATTTGGATGACAAAATGGTGCGTCGCGCTAGCTTGCCATTCGCTTGCATATTGAACAGGCCGCATTAACAATCTTTAACCGCTATGGATTATTGGAGCAGTCGAATGATTGTTGCCAGCTTTACCGAAGCCCACAAGCTTCACTGGCAGTGCTAGCACAACCAATAAACTATCATCTTATTATTTTACACATAGAGACATTATTGTCCCACGATATTTATTTATTTATTTGGTCTATACACGGTGCCCGTGAGCATTGCGAAAGATTTTAATCACGAATTCCTGAGGCTATAAGGATTAATAAATGTTATATGAAGCTAGGTCGAATTATGATTTTTAATTTTTTTCTTATTTTCATACACAATAATTGCTAATCTAGTAAAAACGTGTCTTTAGGACGAGCTGTCAAAGTAGATGGTTAAGTCTCGCAACGTCGCAATCATAAAGGTGTTTCATACTGGAGATTTCATTACAACATTTTTACACAAAAATGGAAATATCTCTAAAACCGAACAGAATTTACTCGACGTTAATTAACATTTTTAACTTAAAATATATTCAGGAATATCCTCTTAAAATCTCTCGCAATGCTCACGGGCACCGTGTATAACTGCGCCGTGGTCTTCCCCTGCCTCTCCTTTCTTCTATCTTTCCTTCCATTATGGTTTTAAAGAAATTGTAGGTGCCATATCAAATGACCAATCATTTTTTTTTGTTACATGTGTAATTGTGTTACAATATTATTATTGTAATTCGTAAAACAGGCCGCAGGGCCCTATCGCATAAATAATTAATACTGATAAGGTAAACGTCCGAGTGCTCGACGCTGTACTAGTATATGGCATGGGCACTCTATGTCAAAGCAATAGGGGTTAAATTCGAACTAAAAGGATTTTGCTTCATTCGAATTTAAGCCATGTCACTTTGACATAGAGTGCCCATGCCATATACTAGTACAGCGCCGAGCACTCGGACGTTTACCTTACTTGCAATAAAAATGGAAGTGTCTTTTATACCCTTTTTATCACAACAAGATTTGATGATTTGTGAAATTACAATTGGAATACAATTGAACAATTTCATCAACTTATATACACTCTTGACCATATACTCACCACAGACTTGATGGGAGCTGGTTCCTTCTTCTCATTAGGCTGCACCCTCGTCAGTGTGATCCCGGGCGGCAGACGTAAGTCAGACACCTGGAAAAATTGTGACGATATTGTAGAAAAACATACAAGCATTTAAACTAAACCTGTTTTGATCTGTGTCATTTATTAAATCTGCGCAAATCGGTTTGCACAGATGAATCGCTACGATATATCGTTACATACACATGTAAGCCTGCCTGCGTGACATAATGAACATCTCCTGGGCGGACCGTGTCAGGAACACGGAAATTCTACGTCGTGCTAATGTCAGCGGCATTGAAGCCTATCTAATGCGTAGACAGCTGCGATGGAGTGGTCATATCTCCCGCATGGCCGAAGAACGAGTGGCTAAGCGCATCTTTTACTCAGAACTGCAGGAAGGCAAGCGAAAACAGGACGGCCAGCTTCTGCGCTATAAAGATGTGCTGCAGCGCCACATGCGGAGGTGTGATATTGACCCATCGCGTTGGGAGATTTTGGCTCAAGATCGGTCAAAGTGGAGACATACAGTGAAGGTTAATGTGCAAGCCTTCGAAGAACGAAGACGTAACGAACTCGACGCTAAGCGCGAGGAGTTGTAGGCTGGACCACCTGCGGCCATACGCTACAATTTAGTCGGAGGGGTGCTGACCTGTAGGGAATGTGGTCGCACATTCTCTGCAAAGATAGGCTACGTCAGTCACCTGAGAGCTCACGAACGACGCTCCAGTTAGCCAGAATTCTTCTCTTTTTCCAGTCGCCGTGGTCGAAATCGTCCGGGATGATGATGATGATGACATGTGTAGCAGGCATAAGTCGGGAAAGCCGGTACATCTCCAGCAAGAATATATTACCTGAACACCGCAGCTGAGCTGTTCCATGATACTGCAGGAAGACGGGGTTTCAGGTTCTGAACTGCACGGACCCTGCCACAAGAGACCACACAACTCAATAGTCTCAATATATTGACCTAACCTGGGACTCGGTTTTTCCTTGTATACAAGGAAACATGAAAAACCAGTCCCAGGTTCGATAGAAATAATAAAATGGTTCATACGAGTGTAAATCAAATCCACACTAATATTATAAATGCGAAAGTGTGTCTGTCTGTTACCTCTTCACGCTTAAACCGCTTGAGATGAAAATTGGGGTGGAGATAGTTTGAACCCAGGGGAAGGACGTAGGATAGTTTTATCCCGGAAAATCATCCCCTGAGGAGGTGAAATGGAGGATGAAAGTTTGTATGGACATACTATATAAACGAGTTCCACGCGGACGGAGTAGCGGGCAGAAGCTAGTATTAAATAGATTTTCATTTGTTTGGTCTTCGTAAATTTTAGGACCATTGAAAATTCAAACCCCCAATCGGTTTATAATTATCAAATTAGATTGCATATTTGTAGTATGCGGTCTCAGAAGGATAAGGGTGGGTTCACCTTGATTCCAAAACAAAGAAGATCGAAACCGTAATAATGATGAAATCGATGAATACATAATAGGCTTGTGACCTAAGACTTTTTACGATGCCATTCGAACCAGTTTTTGGAGAGGAACAAATGTCTGTATGTGAGCAACTACAATTAACGAACATAAATACCCAAAAATTTGAGTCGATGACGGACCTCGCTGGCGGTAGCCGAAACGCTTCATACTGATTGACTCAAAAGACAACGTCACACTTTGCTATTTGGACTAATCGTTGTATGGAAAATCAAGTAGATTGCGGTTTCGGTCACGAAATACTGCGTTTAGATCCATTGTTGTCATACAATTTTGTTTCTATAAAAGCGTAAGGATTCTGATTCTACTGGTAGCTTTAAATTTACACTTGGACTATAAAAAAAAAAATATTTTTAAAACTTTCAAGACCAATATCTTTTTATGATTTTTATTATATATTGTAATTTATACTTTACTAGCTTCCGCCCGCGACTTCGTCTGCGCAAACCCGGGATAAAAACTATCCTATATTTTAATCCAGACATGAGACCTAGCTAGATCGATTTTTCGCCCCCGCTAACATCCAAATTTCACCGGAATCGTTAGAGCCGTATTCGAGAACGTGATTGCAAATATATATACTGTTGGATCTAAGCTTCAGCATCGCCTACGTTTTTAACAACGCCTTAAACGGACCGGTTGACATTAGCTGTCATTTAATGCGGGACCTAGATTTCACTTTGTCATGTTTGCTGGTAGGACTTGGATTGTTTGAACGTTGATATTATTGTAGAATCGTTGATTTGATGTAAATTCATTTAATATTTGTAGAAAAAGCGATTATAATTGTTAATTTTGATCCGTGTGTATTTTATTGTTAAAAATACAAATATTGCTCGTTTAATAGTATAGGATACATGTGTTGTTTAGGACAGACACTAATCGTTAACAAAATATTCGACGTATAAAATTGGCACATTAAATTGAAAGAAAAGCGTAGTTAAGTGAGCAGTACAGCAGTGTAGCAGTGTTTTATATGTTTCTCTTGTTTACTTTATTGTATAATATGTGTGTCCTGTGTGTTTGTGAATAAATGTATTTTCTTTCTTTCTTCTTTCTTTCAGTACCTACCTTTTGAGTGACCACCTCAATAGTGGTATCGGCGGTGATATTGATGACCTGCGGCCGGTTCTGTTCCTTCTTCTCCTTCTTGCTCTGCTTCGTCTGCTTCGCGGCCGGCGCCGGCGCTGGAAATAGACAACACTTGTTGTTCTTGACTGGTTTTATTTATTTATTTACTTATTTAAACTTTATTGCACAAATATACAAATAAAAGTACAATTGGCGAACTTAATGCCATCAGGCATTCTCTATCAGTCAACCATTGGTCTAAACAGAAACTTTAATGGTGCAGGATCTTAAATACTGAAACTAGAATGGAAACACAAATCAAATAATTTCATGATTATACATGCTTATATAATGCATACATTATAAACTTACTTATACATACTTAAATACATACAATTCATATAATTATTGTTATTGACCAGCGAACGAAAAAACCATACAAGGCGAACTCCCTACTAATTCCTACCCTAACACGTGCCCAAAACCCGGCATGTGAATGTGTGCGCATGTTCGAACTAAACGGCTGCTTGGCATCCTTCTGACACCCCGCCCCCACGTCCGCATAATGGCAATGTGCATCCTTTTTGTGGGGCCACTTTTCGGCGCTAGTTAGACTTCTATGGTTTTATCGTTTGCTGTTATTGACTCTATACATCTCTGACAATATTACTAATGTACCTATTTTTGTGTTTTGATGCTAAGAGACTGTATACATCTCTAAGCTAATAAGTATACCTAGATATTTTTCTAGCAGGAACAACATTTGTTTAGTGCTTGCCACATATATTTATATTTGTATATATTTGTACCCTATACCCTATATATATTTGTATTTATTTATTTAATCATATGCCAGAACGACTGATGGTACTGTGAGATCGCATATAGCGACAGGTACAGTGGCCAAAAAGGTTGCTGCATATTTGTATTTATTTACCTCTATGACGTTGAAGTGGTACTTATCGATAACAGGACTGTCGATGTTTTTATTTTGTCAATCACTTACAAGAAGTCGTTCGTGCTAGAAAAATATCTAGGTATACTAATAAGTATCCCCACCAAAAACATCAGTGTGAAAATGGAAGCCAAGTTCAATATCAAGAATATGCGTGGTTGTCAACTTCGCCGACAATAGAATTGAGATCTTAATGGGTGCCAAGTTCAGTAGATAATCCTAAAATAAAATGTATTCTTAAAAATATACAATTTCTTATTTTTTCTACTACAACAATGTTTGCTATACTTATAAAAGTATAACTTCATAAATTATTTATTTGCACAAAGTAGATAACTTAGGATAAATTGATGCTCAAGACGATTTGGCTAGTTTTAGGGTTCCGTACTTCAAAAGGAAAAAATGGAACCCTTATAGGATCACTCGTGCGTCTGTCTGTCCGTCTGTCACAGCCGATTTGCTCCGAAACTACAGGACCGATTGAGTTGATGGTATAGTTATGTAGATTGGTGACCCAAAGGTGGACGCGTAAAGTAAATTGATGAATTCTGAACAAGGGATGGCCTCCTTTTGGGGGGTTAACTGGAAAATTTAAAAAAAGTTTAGCCAACTGTATTGTGTGATATATCAAATGAAAGGGGTTGTTGTAAGCATCTCAGATTTTTTTTAAATAATTTTAGCAACAACAGATTTGAAGTAATTTAGGAAAAAAGACGAATTTTGACAATTCCCCCCCCCCCCCCCCCCCCCCCTTATCTTAGAAACTAAGTTTAAAATTCTGAAAAACTATGGAAAATAGTTCCTTGCCTAAAGATTACAGGAGAACAAAAGAAGTTTGAGTATTCAAAGTAATGGGAAAATTCTCAATATTTTACGGAACCCTTACCACGCGAGTTGAATTCGCACTTGTCCCGTTTTTTACATACAAGAGTCGCCAGTTCCTTTTGGCTTTGAACTTGGCTGGACACGCTGCCGCGTGTCTAGATTAGCCACCAAGTGAAGACGCAAGAGTGAGTTTCAGTGTGACTCAAGCGGGTCACATACTCTCGAGTGACTTGTGTGATGACATGCGAGAGGGAGCAGAGGGCTTTATCAGTGAGGGGTTGTGAGACGAGTGAGATGTTGGCCTGCAGGTTCGTGAGATACTCTACTGAAGTCAAAGTGACGCTATTTAAAGCACATTGCCAATCATTCTACTCAAGCGACCTGTGGTTTTGATATACAATGTGGTGAACCAGAATTATAAAATTTGGCAAGTAATATCGTCTTATACTACAAGTACAGGGAAAAATCCGAAAACTATACATTTGTAATTTTGTACGGAACCTTCGGTGGGCGAGTCCGACTCGTACTTGTCCGGTTTTTTCTATAGACAATGTTTTTCGCTACAAGTCACAACGAGGCCTGAACTCAGGTGTTTTTTTTTTAATTCGTAAAGCAAAGGGTTAAAGTAACTCACCAGCCTTCTCCGGTTTGTTCTCCTTTCCTTTCTTCTTCTCCTTCTTGTCCTCCTTCTTGGCGGGCTCCTGTTTCTTAACCTCCTTCTTGTCTGCCTTCTTAGGCTCCGGCTTGGCCGGCTCTACTTTCTTCTCTTTCTCTTTTTTACTCTTGGCTTCTTGTTTTTGGAGCTGCTGCTGTCTCTTTCGCTCCTCTTCTTCGGCCTGTGAAGGGAAACATTTTATGACATTATTTCGTTTACTTCTAGCAAGTATTTAATGGCGAAACCGATGAACTTCTAAATAACACACACACAAATAACTTATAAACACGACCGAATACCAGTAAGGGCAAAACATACTTGTGTGTGCGCATGAATACTCTCCGAGTCTCCGATGTTTTTATTTTTACAATATGTTCGCAATGTTTGTACCTGCTGTTTGGCGAGCAATTTCCTCTGCTTCTTTGATAATGGTTGACTGTCCGGGAGGGACTGAGACCGCTGCGGCTCTTTTTGTTTGGGCTCCACTTTCGGCTTCTCTACCTCTTTCTGTTTCTTCTGAAAGATGAAATTGGCTTATATTAATTCACTTAATTTTATGTAATTGTATTCCGCCTGAGGTGGGTTCCAAATTAAAGTTCGTGACTGTGCCAAGGTAGCTAACATAAAACATAACACACGCGACCACATACAAATGACAACTATGTGACGCGCCCGTGACTGTACTCAAAATATTCCTCTTCCATTTAGATGCATCCATTTGGCGCCTAGGTGAGTGGCCAGCATAACTAAAACAAGTTAATACCTCATTTACATTCAGCCCCTGCCGCTGCACCTCGCGCTGCCGGCAATAATTCCCTAAATACTGCTCCAGCAGGATTACTGATGTGCCTAAGGAAAGTTTCCTAAATTGCGAAATTTTTCTGCAATTTAACATAGGAATTTTTCGGAAATTTTCCTCATTTTTGTATGTGAATTGAAACTTTCCATTTCAAAATTGGAAATTTCCTTTATTTCTTGTGAAACTTTCCAGAAATCTCCGAGAACTTCTCCGTCTTTTTGGAAACTTTCCGCAATTTGCACATCCTTAAGCAGGATCGAGAGGAGTGTGTGTTTATATACTGCCCTACCACTCACTTCGGTTTCAAGTTTCGGCAATGGCAGACGTCTTTCTTCTCCAAGCGCTCGGCGAGTACTGACCGTGAACACGCCCTGCTGCTCGCGCTGCCGGTCCTTTGACTTCCGCACAAAAAAACCGTCATGCGGAGCGCCGGGCAGCGCGAGTGGCAATGGCAGTGGCATGAGAAGTGCGTGTTTACACACTCGTCCTGCCCACTTTCCCGCTCATTTCGGCTGAATGTAAACGTAGCATAACACAGCATCGGGCATGTGTACGACAAGGTAAAGGCGGTGATCCATTGGCGAGCAAGACCGCCGGTACGTCAACGAACTCGCGAGCCATAGGTATAAACCGCCAATGGAGCACTCAAAAGTCTGCGGTCTTAAACACCGACGGTTTTACTCGCCGGCTCGTTGTGCATGCTTGAAATTCTAAGTCCGCGGTACGAAAAACCGCCAGTGGATCACGCGACCCGGCGAGCCGACAGTCTTTTTGCTATCTTGGTGGCGAAATTCGCAACATTTGCTAGGCAAAATGGATATACGCTCGTTTCGTCACGACTTTATATTAGAATTCATACAATGTTTAAAGGGACACGATTGCCTATGGAAGTTCACTAGCGGGGACTCGGTAGTCGTTTGGTTCACCGATCAGCTCTGCCAGAGAGTTTAAATGGGACAAGCGTTGTCTTTCTTGCAGCCATTTTTTCACCCAAACTTTATGGCGTCTTTTTTTCTTATTTTTATGTTCATCCTCCTCATGTAACAGTAGACCGATATAACAAAGTAGTTCCGTCTGGGAACACGACATGACTGCGCCAACGATGAGAGTAGACTGTTTAGTGCTCTAATGGATCACCAACGCCAGTCGACGAGCCACGAGTTAGCTCGCCAGCTCGCAAATGGATCACCGCCCTTAAGTCGGTCCGAAAGAAGTGTGAGCGTCACCTTGTCCTTATTGGATCCCTTGGCGAGCTGGTTGATGTGCGCGAGCGCCTGCTCCCACGTCTGCTTGCGCGGCGGCGACGCGGGCGCGGGGGGCGCGGGGGGCGCGGGGGGCGCGGGGGGCGCGGCCGCGTGCATCACTGCAATTGTACAATGCGCGTTACTAACACATCCCTACTGCTCGCACGGGTACAATAGTACATTGTTGAAGAGGCTAGAAAGTAAGCAATAGATGGACGAGTTAGTTCGAGGGCCGACGCGTAGCGGAGGCCCTCGAAAGTACGAGTCCAGCTATTGCCCTTTCGGCCGAGGCTTAACACAGTGCTTTTCACGCCTACTGCGAGGAAATTGCAAATAATTATAATTTAAAATCAAAATTAAGTATCTAATTGAAGATCATAATACTAAACAGGCTCACTTGCCTCGCGCCCCGGCGGAGGAGCAAGGAGCACACGCACGCCGGCGCGACCGCGCGCGGTGCCCTGTGATTGGTCGATCGCTGTTCAAACTGGCCAACAAAAACATTGTTGGCCAGTTTAAAGTCATAGATGGCCTGTTCGTGCGACGTCCAACTATCCCCAGCTTTGAAACCTGAATTCTGACCATCTTTTGCCACATTTCCGAGCAGTGGCGTGAAATAGTACATTGTGCCACGATGTTGGTAAGTCGTTTTTTACGAACGAGAGTCTCTAAGATCTCTGCGCCCATGTTATACACAATGTGTTTCATCACATTTGCGAGGAAATTAACTACTACTACTACGAAATGAAAATCTAATTTACTAAATTGACAACTTCACTTCCAGATCAGTGCTGGTGGAGCGCGCAGCTTCAATATTTCAACCAATCACAGAGCAGTATTCTTGCGGCGCGTAGCCATCTAGATTATTTTTTCAACCAATCACTGCAACTAGGTTCGAACGACGAACAACGAATTCGGCCACTGTCCTTCGGTATACAGACATGGAATAACACCATTTACGAGCAAGTGTGATGAAAAACAACAAACTATCTACATAGTAAACCGGATGTTACCGGAGATATGGCGGGTGTGCGGCGGCGGGCCCGGCGCCGGCGCAGCTCGCCGCGCGCCGGCCGCGTCTGCGTACACAACCTTGTTCACCACAAACCGATCTGCACGACACTCTATTGTATGGTGAAGTTGTGACCTCATATTAAAGTTGATAACGTTAGTGGTGTTAAATGGATAGTAAAATCAAATAATTGTTATCCTATCCTATTAATATTATAAACGTGAATGTTTGGATGGATGGATGGATGTACGTTCTACTTAATCTCAACTAATAAACTCAAAAAAATGCTAATTGACCTAGCATGTTACGATATAAATGAATTTATGTTGAGGAAGACTGATGACTAAAACAATTTGTAATTCGAATGTTAAAAATGTTAAATATAATGAAACAAGAGTTGTAGTAATTTTATTAAATTAAAATTACTAACTTAGTTTAATTTAAAGAACTGACCAATGTATACTAAAATTAATATAAAATGAAACTAACCTACTTATAAACTATAACTAATATAATCCCATGTAAAATGAGTGACATGTAAAATTATTTATAATTTTATCAATAAATATCTCATTCTCATTCTCATAACAACTACTGGACGAATTTATATGAAACTTTCCAGTCATGTAGTTATCAGAATAGGACATAGGCTATAATTTATATCAAATATCATCTCTTTTAGGGACGAAAAAGGGGATGAAACTTTGTATGGAGACCAAATTGGTCGTTGCATTCATCAGGCGCTGGGTCTCAAAATGTATGGGAAAAACTAAAATCCGACTCGTACTTGACCAAATTTCTAATTGATATTATTTAGTAGACTATAATTTATGTCATTCCTTTTAGGATTGTTTTTATCCCGGGTCCACGCAGACGAAGTCGCGGGCGGACGCTAGTAAGGTTGTCTGGAAGAGATCGCTCCTCAGCGATAAGACCGCCCGTTGTCTACCTCTACCTACATGTTATTGTATTGTTTCTCTCTGTAACTGCTTTGTTTGTGTGAGGTGTGCAATAAAGAGTATTTGTATTGTATTGTATTGTTATAAGCTTACAAAGGTGTCCAACGCTTACAATACTCACTGATAAACGCCTTCTGTTTCTGCCTGTCCATCTTGTCGTTGGCGGCGAGGTGCACGGCGGCGAGCTGCTGCTGCAACTGCTGTTGCTGCAACTGGTGCTGTTGCTGCAACTGTTGCTGCTGCAACTGCTGCTGCTGCAACTGCTGCTGTTGCTGCATCTGTTGCTTGTGCAATATCGCCGCCTCGAGCTGTACAAATGATATTTAACGATGGTTCAAATAGAAATTCGTGAGGTAGCTTTGCCGGAAGACCATTAGACATACAACCGGTGAATGGGGAATGGATGAAAATTTTAGAAATGCCTGATTATTTTTTGGTGATAGAAATAACCTTCCTTAGCACCAGAAAAAAGTTTTGGATTTTTCAGCTGCGACAATTATTTTTGAAAAATATAAACAGTTTCCTCATTTACGTTTTGGGTCAAGAACGGTAAATAGACACTTTCCTTGATCTGTCTCATATTAAAAAAAAAAAACTTAAATATCTGTGGTAAACTGACACTGGTAATGACCAATATAGCTGCTGTAAGTGCCAGTATCATTGCCAGTGTCAGTTTACTTTACATATTTAATATATTTTTTTGTAATATGAGACCGATCGAGGAAGGTGCCGTAACTGACCCAAAACGTAAGTGAAGAAACTGTACATATTTTTCAAAAAAAATTGACGCAGCTGAAAAATCTGAAACTTTTTTCTGGAGCTAAGGAAGGCTATTTCTATCAAAAAAATAATCAGGCATTTCTAAAATTTTCATCCATTCCCAATTATAGGTGACACGGATTGTATTATTTTATTACTCCAAGAGAAGACGAAAAAGTTGTCTTATGATGCAAATCTAATTCTAATCCTGCCATACTAAAGTGTGTATGTCTGTTACCTCTTCACGCTTAAACCGCTGAACCGATTTAGATGAAATTTGGTATGGAGATAATTTAAATTCCGGTAAAGGACATAGGATAGTTTTTATCCCGGAAATCTTCCCCCAAGGGGATGAAATGGGGGTGAAAGTTTGTATGGAGCTACAATATAAATGACCTTCACGCGAACGGAGTCGCGGACAGAAGCATGTATCTCAGAAAAATACGAAGCTACACAAGTTTTAACGTCACTAAGTAGAGAGAGAAAACTCTACAGGTTTGTGACGCCACGAACCTTCAGCGTCATTGTAAATTACATTAGTTCCATATCGAGGTATCAGGTTCTTCCAAGTCCAATTCAGTACACACAGCACGTGAAATTGTATCAGTTTTATAATAGGAGTAAGTTTTTATTTTTTATTTTATTTATTTTTTATTTATTTTGCGGACAATCTTACACAAATCGACCTAGTCCCAAACTAAGCAAAGCTTGTACTATGGGTACTAGACGACGATAAACATACTTATATAGATAAATACATACTTAAATACATAGAAAACATCCATGACTCAGGAACAAATATTCGTGCTCATCACACAAATAAATGCCCTTACCGGGATTCGAACCCAGGACCTCTTGCTTCGTAGGCAGGGTCACTACCAACTAGGCTAAAGCGGTCGTTAAACCATTAGGTGGTATAGTTACTTCAAGAAAAGATTTACATCTTTGTTGCTTAATAATTATTAAGTCTTAGATGAAAGAACACAATAAAATAATACCGTAACTTACCACACGCACGTTTCTAACGCATGTTTTAATGGAGATGTCACGAACGATTACAAAAGAATAAAAATTTATTGTCACTATTTTTTTTTCATGTAAATGATGATGATGATGATGTCCTCCCAGACGTATTCGTCGACGGCGACGTCCTGACAAAAATTATTATCTAAGATTGGGAAACTTTACGTGCATGGGCTCGAGTGTGACTTGCAAAACCTAATTTGGTTTTGAACGTGCGACCGCAAGAGACACAGTGAAGCTGAACTGGCGTTTGGTCATGTAAATGATAAATGTTGTAACCCTGGGTAGATTGCGACAGTCCTTGCTTTTGCCGTGGGAGCTCCGAGGTCTGTAATAAGATAAGACGCGGGTACCCACATATCTCTGCGCGGCGCTGGGCGGCGCGGAGTCGCCCTGCAGGGCGCGCGCGAGCGCCAGTTGCCGCTCGCAGTCTTCGAAGCGCGCCGCGAACGCCGCCACCTGCTTTTCCGCGCCTGCCACCTCCTGCGATGGAATATCTTCGTGTACAACACTATCTTTAATTCTTTTTTAGGGTTCCGTACCTCAAAAGGAAAAAAACGGAACCCTTATAGGATCACTCGTGCGTCTGTCTGTCCGTCTGTCACAGCCGATTTGCTCCGAAACTACTGGACCGATTGAGTTGAAATTTGGTACACATATGTAAATTGGTGACCCAAAGAGGGACGCGTAAAGTAAATAAATGAATTAAAAAAAAAACTGTATTGTGACATATCAAATGAATGGGGTTGTTGTAAGCATCTCAGATATTTTTTATATATAATTTTAGGACAAACAGATTTGAAGTAATTTAGGAAAAAAGACGAATTTTGACCATTCCCCCCCGTTATCTCCGAAACTACTAGGCTTAAAAGTTTGAGTAACGGGAAAATTCTCAATATTTTACGGAACCTTCACCACGCGACTTGAACTGATCAACCAGTACTATACTCGTATATAACAAATAATGTTACTGCACTACAGAAAAATCCACGTAACATAATGTAAGCGACGCTCCGCATATTACTCCAGGCAAAATACGGTTTCGAAAAACATTAATTTATAATAGCGTTTTTTTTGTTTCTTTCATTCTAAAACATTATTCTAAGATGCTTTATTCAAGAATCCAACAAACTTTCCACCCGGAATTAATTATATAGATTTAAATTAAACATTCATTGTCTTTTTTATTTTATTTATATTGAATATTTTAAAGCAAATGTAAATGAACCTAAATAAAGATAAAAAAAATATTAATATTTATCCGGACTTTTTAGGAGCTAATTAAATATTGATTTTTTTGATGTCTGATTTTTTGTTGGATTTTGCCTCTAGGTAACTATTTAATTGATAATATATCCGTTACATTAAAAAAATTTGCTATTATAAATTATTTCCAAATATGTGACGGTTTTTGGGAAAAGGTCCCACTTTGTCGATATGGAGTTAAGAGTAGTTCCTAATACTACAGATCATACGCTATCTTTTGGTGAAAGATTCATGTCTCTAGGTGCTATAGTTATTTTTTTAAAATTCTGCAAAGTTGCAGAAGTGAAAAAGCGACAATTGAGAAAACGTTGGTTAAAGTTTGGGATGGCAGAAAACACACTTCTACTTTGAAGTTATGGAGTGGTTGGTATTAAATGAATGGGCATACTTTAGGGATTTCAAATTAGTTAAAATCATGTATGTAACCTTAGTATTTTGAATGTTATGGAGGCTTGAACATAAAAACGGGACAAAAATATGTAAATCCTGAATATGGGTTTATTTCTATATTCTATTATACGGCACGCAGATTTATCATTAAAGTTGTATTTATAAATGGTTTCCCATGCTAAAAAAGACAGAAATAATTCTGTGGATCCTTTTATTTAGTTATAAATAAAATAACTATAGCACCTAGAGACATGAATCTTTCACCAAAAGATAGCGTATGATCTGTAGTATTAGGAACTACTCTTAACTCCATATCGACGAAGTGGGACGTTTTCCCAAAAACCGTCACAAATATGATATCGACGATTTTTTCTGTATGCGACAAAGTGGGTCGCTGGGCACTAAACTTTGAGGCCCTAAAAAGGTGCTTAAAATGGAGATTTATGCGTCGTCATCAAAATCATAGGTTTATTACAGTATGTTCTATCAGTTTTCATCGAAAGTTGATTTTCGGTAAGTTTTGCCATATTTCACTAAACTGCCCGTAACTCCGTAACTAGAATCGACAAAGTGGGACCTTTTACTAAATACCGTCACATATGCCAAAATATGATTTCATTATCGAATGGCAGATTGACGGCAAATCAAAGGAATCTTAAGATTGCACTTGACTTTTATTTTTATTTAATTTATTTCAAAAAACAACGGTAAGTATACATTTCCTTTTTCGCCAAAATGAGGGCAGTCTGTCGGCGAATGTGCACTTGAACGACTGATTAGCAAAATTCCCCAAACTCGTTAATTCCGCGTAGCAAAATTTCTATTCGCAAAAATTAAGCGAATGATATTGATAATAAAGATGCGGTTCAAACTCAAGTGGGGAAAAACGCGAATGGAAATTGTCCTACGCGGAATTAATGATTTTGGGGAACCGATCTAACCAGTCCATTGAACGTTTGCTCGGTGTTAGTAAGTTACAGTCGTATATTGGACATTTATTTATTTATTACGAGAACAATATCCCTTTGCTATTCCGCTAAAAAACGTGCAGGTCGATCAGCGATCATTTGCATGTTTATACGCAAATAGTTGCATTTGATCTCCGCTGATCGACCTGCACGTTTATTAGCGGAATAGCAAAGGAATATTGTTCTAGTGATATATCATGAATTTCCGCAAAGTAACGCCTGATTCCATAAATTATTTATTTATTTATTTAAACTTTATTGCACAAATATACAAATAAAAGTACAATGGGCGGACTTAACGCCATCAGGCATTCTCTACCAGTCAACCATTGGGCTAAACAGAAACTTGTCATGTCAATACGGCGAGCCTTGCGTGCTATCTAGGTGTCGGTTCCTTTTTTTTTTGAAAAATACTAATCATTCGCTAACGCAATAGTATTTTATACAATCGTTACACAATGAGAGCTCTTAAAGCCAAGTACCGTGTTTAGCCGTGCGATAAAAACACAATATGTGAACTCTATAAAACAATCTAATGTTTATATTATACCTTTGCTGTCGCATTTAGTAAAGTATTCAGTTCCCCTAGTTGTTCAGCGAATAACTGCGTCTTGGCTTGCTGCGCTGGATTCAGTTTCTGTTTCTTTCCTGTAAACAAATTATATATGAAATAAAGGAGGTAACCTAAAAACTCTACAGTTTTGACATTCATTATTGGATTGGCCATGAAGAGTCCGGTTAATTTACGGTCCA
Source organism: Epinotia nisella (assembly GCA_932294315.1). NCBI lineage: Eukaryota > Metazoa > Arthropoda > Insecta > Lepidoptera > Tortricidae > Epinotia > Epinotia nisella. Next base: position 6,487,019 of record OW028698.1, on the reverse strand, counting down.
ATAATCCGTGACTACAGATTATCCCCCCCTCACTTTATATTAAAAAGAAAGAGATATAGTGGACTTGGATTATCGAGCCGCACTTTAACCGGAGCCGCAGTCACAGTGACCCGCTGTGTGGGCGATCAGCGCCTACCCCGTACCTTTCTGCTTGGCCTGTGTCTATTTGAGCTGCACCTTGGCCTCCTCGGTACTACGCTTGCATGGCTCGCAGCTCGAGCCGGACGTGGCCCAGCTGTGTGCCCATTGAGACTATACCTTTCCGCTTGGCCTGTGTCTGTTTGAGCTGCGCCTTGGCCTCCTCGGTACTACGCTTGCATGGCTCGCAGCTCGAGCCGGACGTGGCCCAGCTGTGTGCCCATTGAGACTATACCTTTCCGCTTGGCCTGTGTCTGTTTGAGCTGCGCCTTGGCCTCCTCGGTACTACGCTTGCATGGCTCGCAGCTCGAGCCGGACGTGGCCCAGCTGTGTGCACATTGAGACTATACCTTTCCGCTTGACCTGTGTTTGTTTGAGCTGCGCCTTGGCCTCCTCGGTACTACGCTTGCATGGCTCGCAGCTCGAGCCGGACGGGGCCCAGCTGTGTGCCCATTGAGACTATACCTTTCCGCTTGGCCTGTGTCTGTTTGAGCTGCGCCTTGGCCTCCTCGGTACTACGCTTGCATGGCTCGCAGCTCGAGCCGGACGTGGCCCAGCTGTGTGCCCATTGAGACTATACCATTCCGCTTGGCCTGCGTCTGTTTGAGCTGCGCCTTGGCCTCCTCGGTACTACGCTTTCATGGCTCGCAGCTCGAGCCCGACGTGGCCCAGCTGTGTGCCCATTGAGACTATACCTTTCCGCTTGGCCTGTGTCTGTTTGAGCTGTGCCTTTGCCTCCTCTGCGCTGCGCGCGGTGGCCATGTACTTGGCTTGCATGGCTCGCAGCTCGACCCGCATGCGGTTCAGTTGCGTGCCCATTGTTGCGTGCATTTCTACTAAACGGGCTTCCATCTGTGGACAAAGTTTAACTAGATCAGAGATGTCTGGGGCGTCCAGTAGGGCGGCGACCCGTCGTACGACCCAGGGTATCGTTGGGACGACGTCGTCAAATCAGACCTGCCGGATCTTTATGATGTGGCGGGATATGGCACGAGATGCGGAAAAGTGATAACAAGTGTCGGCGAGCCATTGAAGTTACGATCAGATAAAGAACAGAATAAAATGGGTGTGTAATGATCGGTATAAAAACAAATAATATAATTTCATTGGATATAACCATTTTTGATATAATTTCAAAGGGTAGAATCATTCATTGTACATAATAAACGTTTGGTATAATATCAAAATATATATTGTTATTTAGTATAACTATCATTCGGTATAACGCTTATTTCTTATAACCATCATAGAGTATAATTCTTATTTGATATACATCTCATATTGTATAATGATCAAGCGGTATAATTGTATTAAAACTATAACGCCTGAAACTACTTTTTTTCCGTTCTAACCTAACGTAAACCTAACCCAACCGCCAGCGTGTCGACGTCACCCCGCTTCGCGGGGTGCCTATTTCCGCTCTAAGGGACACAAGTGAACCCTAACCTAACCCACCCAATAGTACAATTGTTGCGAGTGGTTTTTTTACTGCGGGGGGCTTTGCCCCCCGAGCCCCCCTTGTGGCGGGCTTCGCCCCCCGTCCCCCCTTTTTCTGGCTACCCTGGCTTGATTATATCAACTGTACATTAGACGGAATGAGCATTATATCCAATGTTCAATATAGCAAATATGCATTATACTTAATGTATGTTATACAAAATATTATTATATCAAATGATCGTTATATAAAATGATAATTATTAAGTGTTGTTATACAACTCGAGAATTATATCAGATGAGCGTTATTGCGAGTAATATTATATCAAAAATATTTATAGCCATCGTTACGCACCCGAATAAAATAGCTATAGAAATAAGCATGACATATGTAGGGGCTCAATTTTGTCAGTATAGTAATACTGAACATATACTTTCAAAACAATATAACTGAGTATAGAGTCAGTTATCTGGTTTTGGAAGTATACGCCCGTTTCCTAAAGCTATAATTTATTTGTCTAAACTGGCCACACTGACTGAGGCTCTAGACTGCCGGTGGCGCTCTTTGGGGGAGGCCTATGCCCAGCAGTGGACGTGTTTCGGCTGACACGACGATGACGATGAGGTCGTACCCGTTTCCCCTTCTGCCTCTGTTTCTTGGCCCGCTTCTTGCCGCGGTCCACGTGGCGCGCGGGCCCCTCGATGTACTGCAGCAGCGCGTCCAGGTCGCGCGGGTCCTGCTGCGCGCCGCGCCAGCAGCCGCCGCTGTGTGACGTCATCCTAACAACAAACAGTCAACATGAGAATAGTTATTTGTCTGATGTATTTACGACGAGGGCGGTACATTGAATACAGAGTGAAGCGAAGGATTCTACGATAGAATCCTGAGCGTAGCGAGGGATTCTAAGTTGGAATCCTGAGCGTAATGAAGGATTCAAGCGTTAACGCCCATGACGAACATAATTTTGCCCCTGAGTGACACATACAATTTTTCACACCGACTATGAGGAAAATATAACAGTCATCGATAGTTTTGATTTCAGTAAACGTATAATTTATTGTGGCGTTGTTAAATTCATCAAACCCTTTATTAAAGAAAAGGGTTAAAGTAGAAAAATTCAGGCAAAGCTTGATGTTTTCCGAATATTTTTTTAACCCTTTACAACCGAGAAATCGTGATTTGCCAAGTTAAAAATGAACTTTAATAACAATTGTCAAAAAATTGACAATTCAGTGTAACAATCCTGCACGTTCGTATCAAGTCGGTTGTAAAGGGCTAAGTTGAAACCTTTAATTCGCAAAAAACAGCGAAGGTCCGTAGTGCAAGTCTCGGTGACTGAATTGTCAAAAGGATTCTGGTCAGGAAAAAAATACAAAAAGAGTGTGGTCGTGGCGAATTAAAGGGTTAAAATATGAATAAACAAATTCGAAGCTGAAAAATAATGTGTGTACTCACCCTGAGCACCCACTGGAAGTTGAAAAGACGCTCGTGTCTCTGCTAGAGAGAGATACTGGCTGCACCGCCGGCCTGCTCTGTCGCTGCTGTTGTAGCTGAAACAAAATATAAAAAAAATCATCGATCATAGTAAGTTTCAATTATTTACCTATACAAAAACAAAAACATTCACTTGAACAAAGGTGACTGAACTAAATTAAATTTATTAGATTTTATTATTAATTTTAAATAAATAATATTTAACTAAAATTTGTCCCAACACAATAAACATAACTACGAACTAGATTAGAAAAAAAAAACTGCGCTCGTCTAATTTATTTGTTAACTCAAATTTAATACACCCTAACACAACAAACATAACTAAGAACCATCTAGATTTGAAAAAAAAAACTGCGCTCAAGTCTAATTTATTATTTAACTAAAATTGAAAACACCCCAACACAACAAACATAACTAAGAACTAGATTTGAAAAAAAAAACTGCGCTCAAGTCTAATTTATTTTTTACTAAAATTTAAAACACACCAACACAACAAACATTACTTATAACCATCTGGATTTGAAAAAAAAACTGCGCTCAAGTGTTTATTTTTAACTAAAATTTAAAACACCCCAACACAACAATCATAACTAAGAACCATCTAGATTTAAAAAAAAACTACGCTCAAGTCTAATTTATTATATAACTAAAATTTAAAACACCCCAACACAACAAACATTACTTAGAACCATCTGAATTTAAAAAAAACTGCGCTCAAGTGTAATTTATTATTTAACTAAAATTGAAAACACCCCAACACAACAAACATAACTAAGAACTAGATTTGAAAAAAAAAAACTGCGCTCAAGCCTAATTTATTTTTTACTAAAATTTAAAACACCCCAACACAACAAGCATTACTTATAACCATCTGGATTTGAAAAAAAAACTGCGCTCAAGTGTTTATGTTTTAACTAAAATTTAAAACACCCCAACACAATAAACATAACTACGAACTAGATTAGAAAAAAAAAACTGCGCTCGTCTAATTTATTTGTTAACTCAAATTTAATACACCCTAACACAACAAACATAACTAAGAACCATCTAGATTTGAAAAAAAAAACTGCGCTCAAGTCTAATTTATTATTTAACTTAAATTTAAAACACCCCAACACAACAAACATTACTTATAACCATCTGGATTTGAAAAAAAAACTGCGCTCAAGTGTAATTTATTATTTAACTAAAATTTAAAACACCCCAACACAACAAACATAACTAAGAACTAGATTTGAAAAAAAAAACTGCGCTCAAGCCTAATTTATTTTTTTACTAAAATTTAAAACACCCCAACACAACAAACATAACTAAGAACCATCTAGATTTGACAAAAAAAAACTGCACTTAAGTCTAATTTATTATTTAACTAAAATGTAAAACACCCCAACACAACAAACATAACTAAGAACCATCTAGATTTGACAAAAAAAAACTGCACTCAAGTCTAATTTATTATTTAACTAAAATGTAAAACACCCCAACACAACAAACATAACTAAGAACCATCTAGATATGAAAAAAAAAACTGCGCTCAAGTCTAATTTATTATTTAACTAAAATTTTATAACACCCCAACACGCATAACTAAGAACCATTTAAATTTGAAAAAAAAAACCGCGATCAAATCTATCCAATTGTTTGGGAAGTACGAATGCCACAGACAGATGTACAGACAGATATACACGTTAAGCTTATAACAGTGTTGCTGATGCTGCAACGGCTGCTGTGGTGTCGAAAGTATATTGAAAGGTCCTAGTTGTATGTTGGTTTCTTTTGTGTTACCTGTTGCTGCATCTGTTGCTGCAACTGCTGCTGCCTGATCTGCTGCTACTGCTGCCGTGTATGGGCCTGTTGTTGTTTTAGTGTTACAGTACCTGTTGCTGCAACTGTTGCTGCTGCTGTTGCTGCAACTGTTGCTGTTGCTGCAACTGTTGCTGTTGCTGCAACTGTTGCTGCTGCTGTTGCTGCAACTGCTGCTGCCTGATCTGCTGCTGCTGCTGCGGGGTCAAGGTCGGCTTGTTGTGTACGGGCAGGTCGAATATGGGTTCTGGTTCCTTGTTACAGTACCTGTTGCTGCAACTGTTGCTGCTGTTGTTGCTGCAACTGCTGCTGCCTGATCTGCTGCTGCTGCTGCCTGATCTGCTGCTGCTGCTGCCGTGTATGGGCCTGTTGTTGTTTTAGTGTTACAGTACCTGTTGCTGCAACTGTTGCTGCTGCTGTTGCTGTTGCTGCAACTGCTGCCGTGTATGGGTTTGTTGTTGTTTTAGTGTTACAGTACCTGTTGCTGCAACTGTTGCTGCTGCTGTTGCTGCAACTGCTGCTGCCTGATCTGCTGCTGCTGCTGCGGGGTCAAGGTCGGCTTGTTGTGTATGGGCAGGTCGTATATGGGTTCTGGTTTCTTCTGGAGTTGGGGTTGGGGGGTCGGCTGCGGCCGCTGTTGGAACTGGGCTTGTTGTTGTTTTAGTTGCTGGAACAAATTGAAGAGAAATATATTTCTTTGCCTTAGAAGTGTCTCACGGCTGGACTAGGTCTCTCCACCATCTCTAAATAAGGATTTACGTATCGAAACGAAAATGTATCGGAAAGACGGCCTAATAAAAATCCCATTAAAGAGGCTCCATCCTTTTTACCTCATGTGACCGCAAACAAGAAAAAATACGTTGGAATAGGGGTGTACACGCACTTTCATATGAAATTATTGTCATTTACTATGACGCACGGGGATCCTAACAACTAATATTAAAACTGTTGTAGCTTCGTAATTTTTTGAGATATCTGAATGGGACTTTTGTCACTAGGCATATTTTTATACCTTATTTTTTTTAGAGTAATAATAAATTTTGAGTCTACAACCCTATTTAAACCCAAATGGTTTAGATATAGTTTTGAATGTTCATTGGTTCGGAAAGAAAAAGAAACAAACGAATGCCACTCTCTGCTCTAAAATGTAACTTTCTTTTAATTGAAGATTTTTTTTATAGGAGTCTGGGACGCGGGATTTATAGGCCTTAGGCCGGCTAGAGGTAATAAGTATTCAAAATTATTTCTTTTAATCATCATCATCATCATATCAGCGGAAAGACGTCCACTGCTGGACACAGGCCTCCCCGAAAGAGTGCCAAAGTGACCGGCCCTGCGTCACCCGCATCCAGCGGACTCCCGCGACCTTTACCAGGTCATCAGTCCACCTTGTGGGGGGCCTACCCACGCGGAGCCTTCCGGTACGTGGTCGCCACTCGAGAACCTTTCCGCCCCAACGGCCATCGGTTATACGTGCAATGTGCCCCGCCCACTGCCACTTAAGTTTAGCGATTTCTTTTAATACTATACCTGTAATCGAATCTGCTCCATAGCGTTGGGATTGACTTTCCCCTCAGCTTTCAAGGCTGGTGGCACGTTGAGTTGTATTGGCACCGTGCGTTGTAATGCCTGCGAACAAATTCATTCTTAAAATAATGAATAGGGCAGAATATTGTGTTCGGCGGGCTACTATTTTGGCGGGTTATTTGGGCGGGTTTTTTTTTTTTATATAGTAACGGTGACAGACACCGGTGACGTTTACGCGGCGGTGAGCGGCGGCGCCGGCGGCAGCGTCTTCACAAACAACTCACTTTGGGCTTGTCGTCGCTGACGGTCATGTCGGCCATCTTGTCGAGCACGTCGGCCATCTTGTCGGGCGGGCGCTCGCCCTGTCGCTTGAGCTGCGCGTGCGTCTGCGCGGCGGTGAGCGGCGGCGCCGGCGGCAGCGTCTTTACAAACAACTCACTTTGGGCTTGTCGTCGCTGACAGTCATGTCGGCCATCTTGTCGAGCACGTCGGCCATCTTGTCGGGCGGGCGCTCGCCCTGTCGCTTGAGCTGCGCGTGCGTCTGCGCGGCGGTGAGCGGCGGCGCCGGCGGCAGCGTCTTTACAAACAACTCACTTTGGGCTTGTCGTCGCTGACAGTCATGTCGGCCATCTTGTCGAGCACGTCGGCCATCTTGTCGGGCGGGCGCTCGCCCTGTCGCTTGAGCTGCGCGTGCGTCTGCGCGGCGGTGAGCGGCGGCGCCGGCGGCAGCGTCTTTACAAACAACTCACTTTGGGCTTGTCGTCGCTGACAGTCATGTCGGCCATCTTGTCGAGCACGTCGGCCATCTTGTCGGGCGGGCGCTCGCCCTGCCGCTTGAGCTGCGCGTGCGTCTGCGCGGCGGTGAGCGGCGGCGCCGGCGGCAGCGTCTTTACAAACAACTCACTTTGGGCTTGTCGTCGCTGACAGTCATGTCGGCCATCTTGTCGAGCACGTCGGCCATCTTGTCGGGCGGGCGCTCGCCCTGCCGCTTGAGCTGCGCGTGCGTCTGCGCGGCGGTGAGCGGCGGCGCCGGCGGCAGCGTCTTTACAAACAACTCACTTTGGGCTTGTCGTCGCTGACGGTCATGTCGGCCATCTTGTCGAGCACGTCGGCCATCTTGTCGGGCGGGCGCTCGCCCTGCCGCTTGAGCTGCGCGTGCGTCTGCGCGGCGGTGAGCGGCGGCGCCGGCGGCAGCGTCTTTACAAACAACTCACTTTGGGCTTGTCGTCGCTGACGGTCATGTCGGCCATCTTGTCGAGCACGTCGGCCATCTTGTCGGGCGGGCGCTCGCCCTGCCGCTTGAGCTGCGCGTGCGTCTGCGCGGCGGTGAGCGGCGGCGCCGGCGGCAGCGTCTTTACAAACAACTCACTTTGGGCTTGTCGTCGCTGACAGTCATGTCGGCCATCTTGTCGAGCACGTCGGCCATCTTGTCGGGCGGGCGCTCGCCCTGCCGCTTGAGCTGCGCGTGCGTCTGCGCGGCGGTGAGCGGCGCCAGCGTCTTTACGAACAACTCACTTTGGGCTTGTCGTCGCTGACAGTCATGTCGGCCATCTTGTCGAGCACGTCGGCCATCTTGTCGGGCGGGCGCTCGCCCTGCCGCTTGAGCTGCGCGTGCGTCTGCGCGGCGGTGAGCGGCAGCGTCTTTACAAAAAACTCACTTTGGGCTTGTCGTCGCTGACGGTCATGTCGGCCATCTTGTCGAGCACGTCGGCCATCTTGTCGGGCGGGCGCTCGCCCTGCCGCTTGAGCTGCGCGTGCGTCTGCGCGGCGGTGAGCGGCGGCGCCGGCGGCAGCGTCTTTACAAACAACTCACTTTGGGCTTGTCGTCGCTGACAGTCATGTCGGCCATCTTGTCGAGCACGTCGGCCATCTTGTCGGGCGGGCGCTCGCCCTGCCGCTTGAGCTGCGCGTGCGTCTGCGCGGCGGTGAGCGGCAGCGTCTTTACAAAAAACTCACTTTGGGCTTGTCGTCGCTGACGGTCATGTCGGCCATCTTGTCGAGCACGTCGGCCATCTTGTCGGGCGGGCGCTCGCCCTGCCGCTTGAGCTGCGCGTGCGTCTGCGCGGCGGTGAGCGGCAGCGTCTTTACAAAAAACTCACTTTGGGCTTGTCGTCGCTGACGGTCATGTCGGCCATCTTGTCGAGCACGTCGGCCATCTTGTCGGGCGGGCGCTCGCCCTGCCGCTTGAGCTGCGCGTGCGTCTGCGCGGCGGTGAGCGGCGGCGCCGGCGGCAGCGTCTTTACAAACAACTCACTTTGGGCTTGTCGTCGCTGACAGTCATGTCGGCCATCTTGTCGAGCACGTCGGCCATCTTGTCGGGCGGGCGCTCGCCCTGCCGCTTGAGCTGCGCGTGCGTCTGCGCGGCGGTGAGCGGCAGCGTCTTTACAAAAAACTCACTTTGGGCTTGTCGTCGCTGACGGTCATGTCGGCCATCTTGTCGAGCACGTCGGCCATCTTGTCGGGCGGGCGCTCGCCCTGCCGCTTGAGCTGCGCGTGCGTCTGCGCGGCGGTGAGCGGCGGCGCCGGCGGCAGCGTCTTTGGTAATGCCTGGAACACGAACTGTTCGGTTATTTAGTCGGTGCGGCGGCTAAACCAGCTTTTTTGGAGATGTAGTGTATATTAATACAAGTAATGAAGACACTCAAGAAATCCGACGCGTTACCTGACTAGGGGAAGTTAAGGCAGTATAGTGGTCCTATCTTGCAGTTGGCGTGATTTCGCAGATTGATAGTAGAAGAAAATGTGAGCTTTCCAGCGTTCAGGGTTTTGTGCGATAGAGGACCTTCCATGCGTAATTATAAGCCGCGCCAATTTATTCTTTAGTATAAATTCTAATATGCCAACATTCCTCGCGCTATTTCGTTCACTCCATCGCTCTCTAACTATGGCAGTAGTAATAAAATTAATAAAAAAGCCCTTTATTCCTGGTTTTACATGATATGATGAGGATATTGAAAGAAAATTATACACCAGAACCCTAGTCATAGGTAAAGGTCTCTTCCAGAGCCTGCCATTTTTTCCTATCTTGGGCCCTCCAGACCTAGTAGGGCCCCGCCACCTCTGTTATGTTGTCAGACCATCAGGTAGTAGTAGTATGGTTTAGAATTTATTTTTTATTGGCGCTGCTTATCAGGAGCCGTAGCATGGTTGGCCTTGTCACGCGACAGGTGATAGGATAGAGCGTGCGTCACTGGCTGACACCGTTCGATAGAACGAGACGACGCTCTTATCTTGTCACTTGTCGCGTGATAAGGCCAACCATGCTACGGCTCCAGAGGCGTCTGTAGCCTATGTGGCGCCCGGGTGCAATCATTATCCTAGCGCCCTGTAGCAACCCCCCCCCCCCCCCCCTCTCCCCCTCCCCTAGCGTGCGCTAGCCCAGCGAGCGGCGCCGAACCCCCTGCACTATACGTTAAGTCGCCCCTGCTGCTTATGCTATGATATATGACGTGGTGTGTACTCACTGGTGGCTTGGGCGTGGGCGGCGCGGGCACCGGCTTGGGTCGGAGCGGCTCGGGCGCCACCACGGGCTTCGGGACAGGCTTGGCCGGCACCGGGGACGCTTCGCCCTGCAATGTACAACAGGCTTGATACACTTCTGATATATATTGTATACATCCCAGACGTCCATCGATATAATGGTATTGTAGTAGAAAGTGAATGACCATTGTCAAATAATGATGGACAAAAAATAATAAGTATGAAATGAAATAAAATGAAATTAAACTTTATTCACGAGAACATATAGAACATATGTTGGAATGTATAACGGAAAACTTCACACATGCTCAAATATTTTAATATGATTGTACTTTTATTTTATAGTGTCACATCTATGGATTATTTAAAAAAAGTGATGTTTCCTAATATACTAGATCTAGGGTTGCCAACCGTACTATATTATATAGTATTGTACTATATTTTGACTCTTTGTACTATATACTTTTGTAGAAATATATAGTACGCAAAAATACTATATTTTGGGGGCCCTTACGAAGTGCTTCAAATTGCCCAGGTTTCAATTCATCATCATCATATCAGCCGAAAGACGTCCTCTGCTGGACATAGGCCTCCCCCAAAAAGTGCCAAATGACCGGTCCTGCGCCACCAGAGGCGCAGGTTTCAATTAAATTATACTATATAGCAACAGTTAGTGTACTATATTTTTGTCGGTTTTTTCTGGAAAATACTATATCTCCCCCGAAAAAAGTTGGCAACCCTAACTAGATCAGGTGTGCCCGGATTTCATCGTGTACAGTATTTAGGTATTGTGCGTTTTGCGCCGAAGCGGAAGTTACGTACGTTGGCCGTCCTGCATTTCTGTTTCTTCTTGTTGAGTATCGAGCGCAGACGTTCTCGTGTCTCGTTGAAGTTGCGCGGCACCGGCGTCGTCAGCGGCGGCTGCCGAAACATACTCAGTTCATTTCATACTACTAACATTATAAATGCGAAAGTTTGGGTGTACTCAAACGGCTCAACGAAGATAGTTTATAGCCTGGATTCTGTTGTATACGTATATATACTTGTGACGGTAAAGTGCCGCGACCTCTATATAAGCTAACGTACAAGACAATAAATCAGTGTGTAAACGACCGCCCTTCGTTTCACTTGTCACATACCTAACAGTGGCGACGAATCTACCCACGTCCGGAAAAAATATAATCTATGATGGCTCATTTCGGTTTATTAACAAGTTTTGATCATAATACGGGAACGTGGCAGGTGTACAAAGATCGGTTGTCACAGTGGTTTATTGCAAACGATATAACCCAAGATAAGGACACCGCGGGGACGAAGCGGCGAGCGATTTTATTGAGCGCACTCGGCGAGGCTACCTACAAGTTGGCGGCTGACTTGGTTATAGGTTTTATCCCGGGTCCACGCAGACGGAAGTCGCGGGCGAAAGCTTGTATTAACATATAACGAAACGGGTCTCACGTCTTTCAAGGTCGAACAAGTATCGCTTGTTTCGATACCGATATCGATGCCAGCGTGTTTGGCACTACACAATAATTTAATGTTCGCTTTTTTTTTTAAGAATTCCATACAAATTTTAACCACTTAATTGAAAATACGAACTCTCCTTTCGCCTACGAACATCTGTAGTCAAATACATACAGATGTTAGAAGTAGAACAATATTGATCCAAAGTTTTTTATAAACTGTTGGCAAATGAAAGAAATTAGGATAATAAGTAATATATTAAAGATGCTACTTAGACTGAAACATAATATGAAAATAAATATTATTGTTTAAAACCATCGTGAAGTATTAGGTAATCTGACAAAAGCGTCAGAGAAATGGACTCCACTCAAATGACCCAGTCTCTCGCTTATAGATTACAACATTTTTCGATTTCACATGAAACCGTAGAACTTTTTAAGTTTAAAAGCACGTGTGTGAGTATTATATCTAGATCTCTAGCTGTGTGCGTGCGTGTATTTTTTTTTAATTTAATTTATTTCATAATAGTACATTTTACAACTAGTGTGAAAAGAATGTCTTTTTACCACTAGTACCGAGGTATCTTGCCACGAGCTGAAAGCGAGTGGCAAGACTCGGTACGAGTGGTAAAAAGACATTTCACACGTGTTGTAAACGACGTTTTTTAATACAATTGCGAAAAAATAATAAATTAATATATCATTGCGATAAAATATGCTTGCTTCGAAGTTATTTTTGAACGAACCCATACTTTACAAATGACACTGACAGTGACAACAAACTAGTTAGAAGTTATTTCAAAAGGGCGGGCTGATTTGCTTTTAAACTTTTTTTTCTAGGCATATGCTTGTATCATTCAGCCAAATCAAAGAACGATTTTTAGGAAAGTAAATATTTCATACATAGATACCTAAGACAGAGTAGGCTATAAAATGCAAATTCTTAATATTTTTTCGTCATTTATATATTAATGAATACTTTAAATAAATACTCCTAGTATTCGTAAGCGTTTTTAATTTCATAATTTCCAAGTAAAAAATCTAATATAAAATTACTGCGTTTCGAAAGTATAGTTTGGAACTAAAAAGTAATAAAACCGGCCAAGTGCGTGTCGGACCACGCAAAACGAAGGGTTCCGTGCCTATTAAAAAGGTCGTATCGTCACAGAAATTTTACGGCACTTACGTCCTTTTCTTTGAGGAAGGCAGTTTTTCAGCAATATCTCGAAAACCTCTAAACCGATCTTGTTCAAAACAATTTTCGGTGAATGAAATTAATAAGCCCTATGTCCATGAATTTTTCCATATTTTTAAAATACACCGGTCAAAAATTAGAGGGGGGGGGACAGAATTTTAGTGACTTTCGGGGCCATTATCTCCGACCCTATTCACTTAATCAAAAAAAATGCTAAGAAACCTTATATTTATTTTGAAAGGCCTATCGATTGATGTGCCACACGGGGGGTCACAATGAAAAAAAAATTTTTGACTTTTAGTTTTATGTATGGAGTGCACCCCTAAAAAAATTTTTTTTTGTCATTTTAATTACAAAACTATGTAGCGGCTAACAAAATACACCTATCCTCAAAATTTTAGTCAAATACACCTTATAGTTTTCGAGTAAAATGCCTGTGACATACGGACAGACGGACAGACGGACAGACGGACAGACGGACAGACGGACAGACGGACATGACGAAACTATAAGGGTTCCGTTTTTGCCATTTTGGCTACGGAACCCTAAAAAGCACTAGTTCGAGAAATTGATCTTCTCGCACGCTACGCAGCCACAAAAAGTACCACTTTTTGAGCAACTGTATTAAAAAACAACTTAACGGTACATATACATTTTCTGTTTCGCCAAACTGAGGCCAGTTTGTCGGCGAATGTGCGCTCCTTTCTAACATTTGAACATCGTTGTTATACCTACCCACTCACTAAATTACTTATTCTAATAACACTGAATTTAGTGTACCATCGACGACACTCAACCGATAATCTGTGAACCTTATTACAACGGCGTAAAGTCCGCAAATAGTCAGTTAAGTGCGTTGCCGTTTATGTGTGTATGTGTGTGTGTATGTGTGTGCGCGTATGTGTGTGTGTGTGTGTGTGTGTGTGTGTGTGTGTGTGTGTGTGTGTGTGTGTGTGTGTGTGTGCGTGTGTGTGCGTGCGTGTGTGTGCGTGCGTGTGTGCTCACCGCGTGTCCGAATACGGTGCAGTAGCAGCACGTGCAGGGCTGGTCGGCCGCGCCCTCGCCCGCGCACGCGTTTGTGCCGTTCGAGTGACCCACTGGAAAATAACACAAGGTATTTACACCATATATGTATATAGTATACACAATAAGCTGTTATCAACCCGCTATACATCGTTCAGAAACTGGCAGTAATGGCCAGCATTATATCAATAAGATTTATAAAAAAATAACTTGTCTCTGGCCGTAGGTAATTTTGTACGTATTTTCATTAAGATATCGGTATTCATAAAGTAATGACTTTCAAACGAAGCGTGGCCCAGAGGTGAGATTTCCATACTGTTCGATGGAAATCGAGTTGGTCATGATTTGAAATCTAGTCGGCCATGGCGGTGCAATGGCCGTTATTCTAATGGTTCCCGAACACATCATTGAGGATTTATGATATGTGTGTAGATAAAGTAGTGTATGCAACTGTACATAATTAGGCCTTAAAACACTCGTGTGATCCTATTATGAAACTCGCTGACGCTCGTTCGCTCGCTGGTTTAAGGCCTCTCATTAATCTCATTATGTACAGTCATATAAACTACTAATATGCTTCGCATAGTAAGTCTACTTGCTGCAAACTCTACGTCTACGACTGAGACAGTCGCTCGCACTGTGATAATTAGAAAGAGGAGGCTACATTTTCTCGTCTCGCGTCGCGTCACAGCGTTAGTTGCGCTAACGCTGTGACGCGATGCGAGACCCCCGCTCGTAGCTTTCATTGTCGAGACGGCTTTTTTGCACAAGCGATGTTCTGATATATTAGGCAATAAAATGGGGGTTTCTCAAAATCTAAACAGGAAGAACAAAAAAAGACTGTAAGAGAAAACCTGTACAGTTGGTTCAATGCTTCTCTCGTATACAGGATCTTATATTCGGAACCTACTTATGTTTTCTAATACAGTTAATTTTTATTCCTCTATGACGAATATGACACTTCAGGGGTTAAATAGCACAATAATTATGATTGCCGACGCCGATTGAAGGCTTTCAAAATTACGAAGCTTTACGAGTGGTAACATGTTGTTAATTTCAAAAAAAAAAACCTATGGGGAATTTCTTAAATACTTGTGATAGTTTTTAATATTTTCGTATTAGGGGACAATCTTACACAAATCGAACTAGCCCTACAATAAGCTCTTATTGAGCTTGTGTTATGGGTACTAGACGACTGGCTGCCGCCGGAGGGGTCGCGGATGTGTGCGCAAGCGTTCCCGTGACCTCGCCACATGGCGGTAAGTGGGGGGGTTTTTAGTGGGTACACCCTGAGTCTCATCAGCTTATACGGGAGTCCCACATAACCACTCGGGTCACCCCCTGCACCCGGGTGGTACGCGTAAGGCATTTTCCCCCATAAAAAAAAAAGGATACTAGACGACGATATACTTAATAGACGTAAATACTTAAATACATAGATAACATCCAAGACTCGGAAACAACTATTTGCCCTTACCGGGATTCGAACCCAGGGACCTTCAGCTTCGTAGGCAGCGTCACTACTCACTAGGCTAACTCGTTAAAATAGTTACCCGAAATTTCTGAGAAATGTATAAAATTTTTGTAAAGTTTCCACCAGTAGACCTGCCCTGCTAGCATAACTTGACTCTCTACTCTACTCGCGCGCGTGATAGACTATCTGTCACTTTTTGACAGTATAAATCAGAAAGTGACGGGCAGTCTATCTCGCGCGCGAGTAGAGTTGAGAATCAAGTTATGCTAGCAGGGCTGGAATGATGATATTGGAAGCACAAGTCACCTTTACAAACATGCTGCTGATGGCTGGCGTTCTCGCACAGCTTCGGCTTGGCCGCCGGCTTCGCGACCGGCTTCGCCTTAACATCCTTCTTCCCCTCTTCCAGCCCCGCTTTACTCTTATCCTCCTTCTCTACGCACGCATCGTTCTCCTTACACGAACTGCATATACAGTCATATGTTAGTTTACAGTCCGTTTTAGGCGTATCGCACGCGTCCGACTCCGACTTGGTCTGCCCGTTCCGCATCATGTTCCTGAAGGCCACGGCGTTGAGCGTTTGTTTCGCGTTCCGCAACGCTTGGGCGGAATATTTCGCTAGCAGCTCCGGGTTTTGGGAACCGATGACGGACAGCGGTGCCTTTTCTTTGTCGTCCGTCTCATCGTCTAGTTTTAATGTCTCTTGTATATCGTCGTCGAGCAGTTTCGCGTCTATGCTTGAGCAGATTGAAATGACGTGTTTCTTGTAGGATTCTGGTACGGGTAAGCCTTGGGTGATGTAAGATTTTATAGTATAAAAACTGTCTAATAACGATTTTTCTCCTTTAGAAGTTAGTATCACTTCGCATTTCGCTAGCAACTCTTCGTTTTTACATTTCTTCTCTTCCTCCGTTTCTTTTACTTCGGCTTTTTCCTCTTTCTTAATCTTAACCAGTTCCGGTTTTTTCCTAGCATTCGCTTTACCAATAATCTTACTTAGTCCTTTAGCTGCTAGTATTTCCGCTTCGCTAGCCTGTATGGCCGGGCTCTTAGGCAGAGTTAGTTTTGAAAAGGATTCCTTAATTTTATCTTCTAGTTTCTCTAATCTATATAGCATTACTAACCACTCGTCGCCGGAGAGGGCGTCCTTAGGCAATGTGTACATGTAAGTCTTATTCATATCTTTTAACCGTTCTAAGAAGTATTCTTTCTTTTCGTCTTCGGGCATGGTGAGAAAATCTGGCACGTTTTCTGTATTCTTGCCAGGTATACCTGTTAATTCTTCTATGACATTGCTAGCTATCTCAGGGTTGAGCAGAATCCAGCCTGTAAGTTGGGCCGAATCCGCGCACCTCTTTAAAACATCTATATATTTGAATTTCAGACTTTTCACCGAAGTCTTTTTGTCCTGGGACATTTTGGAGAGCTTCATTATTAGTAGATCGAACGTGTTTCCTGCAGACGTGCTTAGTAGCTTTGATATTTGTTTTAAAGATTCTTTAGAAGCCGGGCAGTTCTCACTGTCACTTTCAGATTGAGAGCCCTTATTCAATTCCTCTATTTTCTCTATAATTTTATCGCTATCGCTCGCTTTCTGTTTCCCAGCCAAGTCTTGTAGTATGTAACTAAAACATTTCTCAAGCATCGCCTCTATCTCGTTTTGTAGTAACTCTACAGGTATACCCTTGAATTTCGTTGCTACGTAATGCTTCATAGAGTTGACCCTGTCTTTAAATATATCTCTCAACTCGTCCATGCTTAGGGCGTCTTTGACGAAATTGTCGAATAGCGTTGAGGTGACGACATTGTCGAATAACGTTGAGGCTTTCGAGCACATTTCTGAGTTAATGTTATTCTTGGATACGTTAAAAATTACTTTGTTTATGTCATCTTCAAGACACTTTGCTAACTCCGGGCTTTTGTTTTGCTTTAAATATTCAAACACTTTGTTTCGATATACTTGAGCGGATATAGAGAAGATTAAATCGGAAATTTTGAAATCTTCTTTGTTATTCTTATTCTTCATTAGGGCCTGCAAGTCCTTCTCATCTTTCAGCAATTCCGTTATGTCCTGGCTGTCGAATTCTAACGTCATAGTGCCTATAATATCTTCGTGGTCTAGGTTAGATTTTACTTTTCTCGTTTTACGCTTGGCAGTGTTTTTGGTTACTTTAATGCTATCCTTATTCTTATTTAACTTAAGTTCTCTTATCTGTCTTAAAGTTTCGGGCGTGAGTTGTGCTTCGTTGTTCACTTCGGGGAGGCTGTTCATGATCGAAGCGAATTCGGGGAGTTCGAAGGACGCGTTTGCGAATTCGGACAGTTTGGACGCAATTTCTGGCATATTAGCTAGTATCTGAGGCATGTTTTCGACTAGCTCCGCTAATTTAGTGTTGGCTGTGTTAATATCTATAGGTTCCTCGGAGTCCATTTTTTCAAGGAACTCTGCGGAATTTTTGTCCAGACTCATCATGACTTCGCATATCTGTTCTAATGAAAGCGGCCCGTCCTGTTCCTCCTTACCTTCCTCTTTGTTAATACTGTTGTAAGAATTGATGATATTCTGACATTCTTCCATAGCTTTTTTGATTTCTAGTCCGAAGGTAACATATTTTAACACGTTGGGGTCTTTCTCGTCCGCTTTTATACATTTTTCTTCTTCCTCGACTAAGACGGGGGTCCGTCGCGCGTTTAATGGTATGTTTAGGACTTCCGGTGCGATTTGCGACTGGAAGTCGAGGGTGTCGTCGCGATTGAGGAACTTGTTGACGTGGAGTAGCCTCTGGCTCGGTTTGGGAGTGTAGACGGGCATGGGTTCGGAGGTCGTTGGAGACATTTCCTGGGGACAAGATATAAAAATGAGTGAGGCTGAAAGCAATAAACTACCACCACCAGGCTGGTTGCGGCCTGACGACATAGTGCCATTATCGGGCAGGTGGTGGAGTCTGGCAGCTAGATAGTGTGTGGGCGGCATGTTACGTGAGCGCAGCTCTGCAACCATGTACTCGTAGTTCAGAGCTCTCCCTGCTCGCTATACAAATGTGTATATAATCTGTGGTGCAGGGGGACTGTAGGCAAGTGCATGTACGACTCTAAAAGTAAATCTAGTGTATGTGCGCGTTGCATTGTCTCTGCTGACCTGCAAGGGAGGGCTGACGGAGTCGGGCAGCTCGCGCGCGCCGTGCTCGCTGTCGAGGCTGTTCAGCGCGAAGTTGGCGAACTTCACGAGGCACTCTTTCATCTCCTTGCACAGCTCCGTCTCCCTCTCTCCTACTATCGTTTCCGCGTCGCTTACGTTGTCCTCCTGAATAAGAAAAATACATTAAGA
Source organism: Epinotia nisella (assembly GCA_932294315.1). Lineage (NCBI taxonomy): Eukaryota > Metazoa > Arthropoda > Insecta > Lepidoptera > Tortricidae > Epinotia > Epinotia nisella. Next base: position 6,468,656 of record OW028698.1, on the reverse strand, counting down.
TTCATGATACATCTTCGAGAGCTTGGCGACCTTGCTTTCTGTTCCTGGCTGGGATTTATATTAAAGTCATATACCTCTACTAAACTCATAATTAGGTGCACTTGAGCGAAGTACGGAGCAGAAGAGAAGCATTTCACCAACGTTGCGACTCCAGCCCTCCTTTTTTATTGAGGTTTGTTCGTCGTACGGGCAGACACAGATAAAGATGGTGGGATACCCTCGAAGCTATAGACGCGTGGAAGAAATAGAGGGTGGGCTTTGCCCAGCAGTGGGACAGTACATGCTAGAAATGAATCGAGGTACATCGGCGCAGCATTAGAGTGACCTTGTCGAGAGGGAAGGCCTGCGGCGGCGCGACCTCGTCGGGGTCGGCGCGCTGCCGCAGCAAGTGCAGTATCCGGTGCGGGCGGGAGGGCTTGAGCCTCCGCTTGGGCGCGGCGCCGAGGCGCTGCCGGGGGCTGCTGCTGCGGCGCTCACCTTGTCGAGAGGGAAGGCCTGCGGCGGCGCGACCTCGTCGGGGTCGGCGCGCTGCCGCAGCAAGTGCAGTATCCGGTGCGGGCGGGAGGGCTTGAGCCTCCGCTTGGGCGCGGCGCCGAGGCGCTGCCGGGGGCTGCTGCTGCGGCGCTCACCTTGTCGAGAGGGAAGGCCTGCGGCGGCGCGACCTCGTCGGGGTCGGCGCGCTGCCGCAGCAAGTGCAGTATCCGGTGCGGGCGGGAGGGCTTGAGCCTCCGCTTGGGCGCGGCGCCGAGGCGCTGCCGGGGGCTGCTGCTGCGGCGCTCACCTTGTCGAGAGGGAAGGCCTGCGGCGGCGCGACCTCGTCGGGGTCGGCGCGCTGCCGCAGCAAGTGCAGTATCCGGTGCGGGCGGGAGGGCTTGAGCCTCCGCTTGGGCGCGGCGCCGAGGCGCTGCCGGGGGCTGCTGCTGCGGCGCTCACCTTGTCGAGAGGGAAGGCCTGCGGCGGCGCGACCTCGTCGGGGTCGGCGCGCTGCCGCAGCAAGTGCAGTATCCGGTGCGGGCGGGAGGGCTTGAGCCTCCGCTTGGGCGCGGCGCCGAGGCGCTGCCGGGGGCTGCTGCTGCGGCGCTCACCTTGTCGAGAGGGAAGGCCTGCGGCGGCGCGACCTCGTCGGGGTCGGCGCGCTGCCGCAGCAAGTGCAGTATCCGGTGCGGGCGGGAGGGCTTGAGCCTCCGCTTGGGCGCGGCGCCGAGGCGCTGCCGGGGGCTGCTGCTGCGGCGCTCACCTTGTCGAGAGGGAAGGCCTGCGGCGGCGCGACCTCGTCGGGGTCGGCGCGCTGCCGCAGCAAGTGCAGTATCCGGTGCGGGCGGGAGGGCTTGAGCCTCCGCTTGGGCGCGGCGCCGAGGCGCTGCCGGGGGCTGCTGCTGCGGCGCTCACCTTGTCGAGAGGGAAGGCCTGCGGCGGCGCGACCTCGTCGGGGTCGGCGCGCTGCCGCAGCAAGTGCAGTATCCGGTGCGGGCGGGAGGGCTTGAGCCTCCGCTTGGGCGCGGCGCCGAGGCGCTGCCGGGGGCTGCTGCTGCGGCGCTCACCTTGTCGAGAGGGAAGGCCTGCGGCGGCGCGACCTCGTCGGGGTCGGCGCGCTGCCGCAGCAAGTGCAGTATCCGGTGCGGGCGGGAGGGCTTGAGCCTCCGCTTGGGCGCGGCGCCGAGGCGCTGCCGGGGGCTGCTGCTGCGGCGCTCACCTTGTCGAGAGGGAAGGCCTGCGGCGGCGCGACCTCGTCGGGGTCGGCGCGCTGCCGCAGCAAGTGCAGTATCCGGTGCGGGCGGGAGGGCTTGAGCCTCCGCTTGGGCGCGGCGCCGAGGCGCTGCCGGGGGCTGCTGCTGCGGCGCTCACCTTGTCGAGAGGGAAGGCCTGCGGCGGCGCGACCTCGTCGGGGTCGGCGCGCTGCCGCAGCAAGTGCAGTATCCGGTGCGGGCGGGAGGGCTTGAGCCTCCGCTTGGGCGCGGCGCCGAGGCGCTGCCGGGGGCTGCTGCTGCGGCGCTCACCTTGTCGAGAGGGAAGGCCTGCGGCGGCGCGACCTCGTCGGGGTCGGCGCGCTGCCGCAGCAAGTGCAGTATCCGGTGCGGGCGGGAGGGCTTGAGCCTCCGCTTGGGCGCGGCGCCGAGGCGCTGCCGGGGGCTGCTGCTGCGGCGCTCACCTTGTCGAGAGGGAAGGCCTGCGGCGGCGCGACCTCGTCGGGGTCGGCGCGCTGCCGCAGCAAGTGCAGTATCCGGTGCGGGCGGGAGGGCTTGAGCCTCCGCTTGGGCGCGGCGCCGAGGCGCTGCCGGGGGCTGCTGCTGCGGCGCTCACCTTGTCGAGAGGGAAGGCCTGCGGCGGCGCGACCTCGTCGGGGTCGGCGCGCTGCCGCAGCAAGTGCAGTATCCGGTGCGGGCGGGAGGGCTTGAGCCTCCGCTTGGGCGCGGCGCCGAGGCGCTGCCGGGGGCTGCTGCTGCGGCGCTCACCTTGTCGAGAGGGAAGGCCTGCGGCGGCGCGACCTCGTCGGGGTCGGCGCGCTGCCGCAGCAAGTGCAGTATCCGGTGCGGGCGGGAGGGCTTGAGCCTCCGCTTGGGCGCGGCGCCGAGGCGCTGCCGGGGGCTGCTGCTGCGGCGCTCACCTTGTCGAGAGGGAAGGCCTGCGGCGGCGCGACCTCGTCGGGGTCGGCGCGCTGCCGCAGCAAGTGCAGTATCCGGTGCGGGCGGGAGGGCTTGAGCCTCCGCTTGGGCGCGGCGCCGAGGCGCTGCCGGGGGCTGCTGCTGCGGCGCTCACCTTGTCGAGAGGGAAGGCCTGCGGCGGCGCGACCTCGTCGGGGTCGGCGCGCTGCCGCAGCAAGTGCAGTATCCGGTGCGGGCGGGAGGGCTTGAGCCTCCGCTTGGGCGCGGCGCCGAGGCGCTGCCGGGGGCTGCTGCTGCGGCGCTCACCTTGTCGAGAGGGAAGGCCTGCGGCGGCGCGACCTCGTCGGGGTCGGCGCGCTGCCGCAGCAAGTGCAGTATCCGGTGCGGGCGGGAGGGCTTGAGCCTCCGCTTGGGCGCGGCGCCGAGGCGCTGCCGGGGGCTGCTGCTGCGGCGCTCACCTTGTCGAGAGGGAAGGCCTGCGGCGGCGCGACCTCGTCGGGGTCGGCGCGCTGCCGCAGCAAGTGCAGTATCCGGTGCGGGCGGGAGGGCTTGAGCCTCCGCTTGGGCGCGGCGCCGAGGCGCTGCCGGGGGCTGCTGCTGCGGCGCTCACCTTGTCGAGAGGGAAGGCCTGCGGCGGCGCGACCTCGTCGGGGTCGGCGCGCTGCCGCAGCAAGTGCAGTATCCGGTGCGGGCGGGAGGGCTTGAGCCTCCGCTTGGGCGCGGCGCCGAGGCGCTGCCGGGGGCTGCTGCTGCGGCGCTCACCTTGTCGAGAGGGAAGGCCTGCGGCGGCGCGACCTCGTCGGGGTCGGCGCGCTGCCGCAGCAAGTGCAGTATCCGGTGCGGGCGGGAGGGCTTGAGCCTCCGCTTGGGCGCGGCGCCGAGGCGCTGCCGGGGGCTGCTGCTGCGGCGCTCACCTTGTCGAGAGGGAAGGCCTGCGGCGGCGCGACCTCGTCGGGGTCGGCGCGCTGCCGCAGCAAGTGCAGTATCCGGTGCGGGCGGGAGGGCTTGAGCCTCCGCTTGGGCGCGGCGCCGAGGCGCTGCCGGGGGCTGCTGCTGCGGCGCTCACCTTGTCGAGAGGGAAGGCCTGCGGCGGCGCGACCTCGTCGGGGTCGGCGCGCTGCCGCAGCAAGTGCAGTATCCGGTGCGGGCGGGAGGGCTTGAGCCTCCGCTTGGGCGCGGCGCCGAGGCGCTGCCGGGGGCTGCTGCTGCGGCGCTCACCTTGTCGAGAGGGAAGGCCTGCGGCGGCGCGACCTCGTCGGGGTCGGCGCGCTGCCGCAGCAAGTGCAGTATCCGGTGCGGGCGGGAGGGCTTGAGCCTCCGCTTGGGCGCGGCGCCGAGGCGCTGCCGGGGGCTGCTGCTGCGGCGCTCACCTTGTCGAGAGGGAAGGCCTGCGGCGGCGCGACCTCGTCGGGGTCGGCGCGCTGCCGCAGCAAGTGCAGTATCCGGTGCGGGCGGGAGGGCTTGAGCCTCCGCTTGGGCGCGGCGCCGAGGCGCTGCCGGGGGCTGCTGCTGCGGCGCTCACCTTGTCGAGAGGGAAGGCCTGCGGCGGCGCGACCTCGTCGGGGTCGGCGCGCTGCCGCAGCAAGTGCAGTATCCGGTGCGGGCGGGAGGGCTTGAGCCTCCGCTTGGGCGCGGCGCCGAGGCGCTGCCGGGGGCTGCTGCTGCGGCGCTCACCTTGTCGAGAGGGAAGGCCTGCGGCGGCGCGACCTCGTCGGGGTCGGCGCGCTGCCGCAGCAAGTGCAGTATCCGGTGCGGGCGGGAGGGCTTGAGCCTCCGCTTGGGCGCGGCGCCGAGGCGCTGCCGGGGGCTGCTGCTGCGGCGCTTGCGGCGCGGTATGTCCTCGACGAGCGTCACGTTGCTTTCCGGCATGCTGGTGGAGAAACTTCACGTTTCAAAAAGTTTACAGGGTACAATACAATACGAGTACTCTTTATTGCACACCTCACACAATCTAATCTTGGGAAAATTGGGTTCGGAGCGGTCACTATAAAGGTCGCGGGATGCAAGTGGCGCAGATCCGGTAATTGTGGCACTCTTTGGGGGAGGCTTATGTCCAGGAGCGATCGTCTTTCGTTTGATATGATGATGATGACAGGGTAATACACGTGCATCTTAAATATTAAATATTAATATGAATTTGTAACGTTAACACGCCCTGAAAGCTAGTACATACCTGTCTCGCTCCCGCTCCCGCTCATGCCGCAGCTGTTCCTCCAGCCACATCCTGAGCCTGTGGTAATAGAGCTGCTGGTCCCTCATATGCATCACTTTGCGTCTCACCTGTAACACAGACCATCCAATTGGCTACTTTCCAAAAAAATGATATTTAGTCCGTCAGTTAGATTATCAAAAAATATTGGACACGTATTTTTTTGTTTGTCAATTAAACAAAAAATTATAAAGATATAGCCCGTTAAAGTTCCGCGTGACGTCACATTATGGTACACTTTTTAGTATAATGTGACATCACGCGGAACTTTAACAAGCTATATCTTTATCATTTTTTGTTTAATTGACAAACAAAAAAATACGTGACCAATATTTTTTGATTATCTAACTGACGGACTAAATAGAATTATATATATTTTTTACCCAGGAAAATACCCAATTGATAACATTTCATAACTTTTAGCCCTCAGTTCGATTAGCTCATTGTATTCTACTCAAAAAGATAAACACGCGGATAATCTTACATTTTCCGCATGATTTATATTAAATTTTTAACGATTTTTTAAAAATGCATTCACAGCAAATCCAATTCTACTGCAGAATAGGCACCTTGCTTTAGTCCTGTTTCGACGAAAACGTTTAAAAAGTTTAAATGTCATTTTCGGGCGGGTTAAATTGACGCAATCTTGACAATGTTTGTTTTTAATTTGGTATATGTAAACAAGCTTTGAGTATTAAGCCACTGGAGATGTCATAGACAGGCGACCCCCTCCGGCAAAGTACATTGGTCAACTGTTCAACCACGTTATATAAAACTACTTAAAGTCGCTTCACCGTCATTTTGTATCGTTCCGTGTCGCGTGACGTTTCTCTCGAAAAATGGTGACTTGTGCAATATTATCATGTAAAAGGTTATCTGACAGCTCAAATTCGCAACAAGTTCACGTTTCCTATCATAGGTAAGTATTTTTACTAACTATTAAATGTGTATTGAAGTACAATCTTCATTTAAAGAAAATACCGTTAGCGATACGTAAACGACAGAACGTAAACATGATTATTGTGGTAAGGGTTCGAATCGGTCTTTAGGGATGTGATAAAGTAAGAAAGGCGACTCAACATTTGAATTTATCATTCATTCATTCAATCACTGCAGTTTGTTTAATAGTCAGTTTTTTTATTAGATATTGAATTAAATAGTAGGTATAGATGTATGTTACATTTTAATCTTGTAAGGTGAATCAGAAAAATTACTTTTCTCTGGACTTACGGTGTTGAAATTTAGTCTTAACAAGAAATGAATTATTGGCAAAAAAAAATCTAGGTAAAAGGAATACATTTAGTGCGGGACTATGAGTGTATGTGTTATTCATATACTATTATTTATAGTATTATACTTTATTTAATATAATTGTATGTCCTTTTAGATTTCCAAAAGATCCCTATATAAAGGAGAAATGGAGAACAATTTGTAATTACGAAAATTATTCTTGGAAACCTACACGTACAAGTGTTATCTGTTCGGAGCACTTTACTCCGGAAAGCTACAAAAATGATTACGTGTAGAATAAACTTATTCATTTTAAAAATCAATAAAAATACTTATAAATAAAAGTCTTAAGCGGGTCTTAAAAAACCCTACCAGAGAATTTAAATTAATAAATATGTGGCAATTCTAATAAAATTAACAATTCATTTTATTGCTTTCCCTTTGCTCATTTATGTTTTGAAGTAACTTTATAAATGTGGTGAAAGCTGAGCCTTATTAAAATATAATTGCATATACATAGGTTCTTGCAAATACCAATCAATAAGTATCAGCCCGGAAAACCGCGGGCGAGAGTTCATTCCACAGTTTAACTGTGCGAGAGGGCTAAGGACACTAGGGCACATAATTACAGACAGACATATATACAAACAAACATTTTTTTGGGTAGTATCTTCAATGGACAGAATTTTCACTTTTACAATTTAATAATAAATAGTATAAGATAATTCAGTTCATTCATCAAACTAATTTGACTCATTCTTCAGATGTCTTCGATGTGTCCCATCACTAACTTGTTCGCATGTATGCTGCATCAGTTACGTGAAAACTCTGTCTGTGTGCGTGTAATTTTTGATGTGTTGAATTTTTTTGTAGTGTGCGTTTATCGCAACAGCAAAACTTGTGTCTGTTGAGTTATTCCTCTTTTGGTGGTGTGCTATACGTGTTTTACCTCGCCCCCCGCCAAAAGTGGCGAAAAAATTTGTTCGAAGAGTTTACGTCATGGCATCTCCAGTGGCTTAATACTCAAAGTAAACAAGACTAAAGCATGGTGCCCATTCTGCAGTAGAATTGGAATTACTATCAGTGCATTTTTAAAAATTCGTTAAAAATTGAACATAAATAATACTGGAAATATAAAACTACCGGCGTGTTCCTCTTTTCGAGTAGAATACAAGGAGCTAGTCAAATCATGGACTTAGAATTATGAAATGTTGTCAATTTTAATTGCCCTTTCATATGTAGAAATTCATGCGTGTATCTGGAAAAACGAAATTTTAGCTAGTATTATAGTGCTCCAAGAGCATGGTAAATTATTGCACGTTTCAGTATCCATGCAGACGTGAAATGCGCGTTTGTACCGCAAAGAAGCGCGGTGTCAAACCGTAGCACGCAGTTTGACATTTAAGTAGTATTTTTATTGTACCAATTTTATTGATCAAATGTCTAAATATTATTTATTATTTTATTAAGCGTTTTTTTTGTTATTCACTTTATTTGTATTGTTATTATCTTATGCACTGTAATGACAATGACATGTGATATTATTAATTTTGCGAATAAATGAAGTCGCCGTGTAACCGCCTGTAATCTGTAAACGCTCACAAGATAAATTGACAGTGAATTTTGGATCAACTGCAATAGGGAATAGAGTAGTTTGTATTGTTTAAAAATCGAACAGAACACGAGAAACGCAACTCTGTTCCAATTTATAATAGTATAAATTCCATTGAAGAGGATGCCTTTTTGAACGAGTGAGCGAAGCGAACGAAGTTATATGTTTCAGCTTGGGCCGAAAAATCACTGTTCACCTCTACAGGTCGCATTTCTCAACCGTTCCTCGTGAAATTATGCGAGCAGGTTCGTTAATTGTATAGATTTTTTTCTTGAGCCACTTTTCCGATTTTTTGAGTTAGGTGCTAAAGTTGCAAAAGTAAATACAGCCTTAGAAAAATGATGATTTTAAATTCATCCAAGGTGATTAAATTTTGCTACGCTTTTATAGGTAGTTTCAAGTATGGTGCGTTGGCTCGGCCACGTCGAGAGAATGGGGAAGGTCGTGCCGCCAAAAGAGTGTACAGTCAGCATCAGAAGTAGCTCAGCAAGATAACACGTGAACAGATCCTGATTCCCTTGACATTAGAGTTCGTGTGTAGATCATTTTGAGCCCAAGACCGCTTGGCAACTTCTGCTGCTGACTGTACCTGGAGCGCCCAAATGGTCGACGCCCAGTCGGCCGACCAAGGTATCGCTGGATAGACGAAGTCACAAATTCAAGAGCTCGGCTCTTGTCAGTGAAGCGGTCTCCATGTGTGTCTTTTCTCAGCCTTCTCTTTAACACCATGATATAATACGACTTTTACTTTTTCCTTGATTTGATCTATGTACTTTTTTCTTGGCTTCCGTCTCATTTTCTTTCATTCTATGATAGTTTTTAATGTAATCGTCGTATCGTGACAGGTGGCCCTAGCATATTTCCTCTCCTAATCTCAATGATATTCAATAAAGTTCTCTTTTTTAAGTACTCATTTAAATATGTATGTACAGCGCGAGCGTTCACGGTGTTATATTCTATGTTCCAAAAGGTAATAGTCTATACCTCCTTGAACCGCTGCAGATGGTATTCGGGACAGAGCGCGCGGCACGCGGCGTGCGGCGGCGCGGGCGGCGGCGAGCCGGGCGGCGGCGGCGCCGGCGCGCGCCCGCCCACCAGCTGCATGCACACCTAAGGAAACATACCAGTATGAACCCCGACCTGCGCTTGTCATTTTATTTGTATCCCTCACTAAGCTTGTGATTCAATTTACACCCCTCACTACTCTTGTGATTCAATTTGAATCCCTCACTATGCTTGTGATCCAACTGTACATCCCCACTATGCTTGTGATTCAACTGTACACCCCCCACTATGCTTGTGATCCAACTGTACACCCCCCAATACTTGTGATCCAACTTTACACCCCTCAATATGATTGTAATCCAACTGTACACCTCTCAATATGCTTGTGATCCAACTTTACACGCCTCATATGCTTGTGATCCAACTTTACACCCCTCAATATGCTCGTGATCCAACTTTACACCCCTCACTATGCTTACGATCCAACTTTACACGCTTCACTATGCTTGCGATCCAACTTTACGCCCCTCACTACGCTTGTGAACCAACTTTACAACTGTCACTATGCTTTCGATTCAACTTTACACCCCTCACTATGCTTGTGATCCAACTTTACACCCCTCACTATGCTTGAGATCCAACTTTACACCCGTCACTATGCTTGCGGTCCAACTTTATACCCCTACGCTTCTGATCCGCTTGTTATCTCAATTAAAAATGTTCATGAACACACCAAAATCAAACCCTTGCTTGTGATCTAAGTTTCATTCCCTCAACGTGGCTATGACCGTAACACAACGCTCTCTCTCTCGCTGCTGTTCTAAACCAACACACACAAAAAGCTGCTTATTTTTTAACATCTTTTTTAAGGACCCAGTGGCAAGAAAAGAGGTTCGATCCACGATCTACAGGTTGAAAATCGGGTGCCCTACTTCTCGACTATAGAAAACCGAAAAACAATATGTAAACATCTTATTTGCTCACCACGTACTAGTATATCGAACACTTGACACTACGACAAAAACAACTTACCGTGGACAGTTTCTTCTGCTTCCGATACACCTGCAGCTGCCGACGATGGACTTCCGGTAACCGTCGGTACATCGCCATCAACTTCCGGTCCACCTCTGACAAGCCCATGTCCACCTTTTTTCTGAACACACAAACAATTTTGCCACTTGTACTTTATCTCGGACCGACTAAATATTTTCTGTAATATAGACATGTATACTAGAGATTATTTGAGTTGGCCAAATAGAGAACACTAAATAAAATAACCAATAATGTTGTATTTTCTCGAAAAAGGATCAAAAATGTAGTCAAATGGAGAAAAAATCAACGCAAGAGGTTAAATAATCGCAAAGTTATGAGTGTCCAAAGCTTTAAGAGGGGGTATGTTCTGTCCCTTTTCCGCAAAACGCACGTTCATACGAAACGATTATCATTTACTATGACGCTCGATGGTCGTGACGTCACAATCTACGAGCGTTTTCTTTAACAAGTAATATTAAAACGGTTGTAGTTTCGTGAGTTACTTGAATGGGATTTTCGTCATCTAAATATAAGATAATATAATAGAAATATAAGATATAAGAAGAAACTGACTGACTTACTGACTGATCTATCAACGCACAGCCCAAACCGCTGGTTCTAGAGATTCCAAATTTGGCATGTAGGTTCCTTATAAGGTCTAGGGGTGCACTAAGAAAGGATTTTTGAAAATCCGTCCCCTAAGGGGGTGAAATGGCGGTGCAAAGTTTGTATGGGGAAACAAGATTAGTTAGACTATATCATTCGAAACTTCAAAGCAGTATTCCTAACGATAAATGAGTAAACACGTGTTTCAGGTTTTTTGAAAATTCTACCCCTAATAGGGGGAATGTGGTCACAAAGTCTGAAAATCGACATGGGTGTCGTTTCTATTTTTTATCGGGTCTCTGATTACGAAAACAACAACGATTATAAAATCCAACATGGCGGACGTGAAATACCATCTCCCCTGTTGGGGTGCGATGGGGTTGAAATGTCTAAATATCAATATGGGTGTCGTTTTTACGGTGTTTTGGGACAATTACGAAAATGGCATCGATTTTGAATTGTAACATTGTGGACATGAAAATTCTTGAAAGTGTTTGTGACAAATTGCAATCCAATTGGAACATACGGCTCAAACTGAGATGCACCTTTTTTGTAGATGGTTAAAATTACATTTAGTACGCGGGCGAAGCCGCGGGCAAAAGCTAGTTAGGCATATTTTTTGCCTTCTTTCTTTTGAAGTTATAGTAAATTTAGAGTCTCAAGCGCATGCTCAAACTAGTGGCACGCGTGCCACGCCCACATCGCCTTTCTGTGGTATTTAGTGTCTGTGGTCGCGACACAGCTCTTGGGCCGTGCTGTGCTGGCCGTGCTGGTCGATGCTCACAGTAAGTATTGTGTCAACTAGGCATTATTATTATTATTTTGCTTAATTGATACAATGAACTTGCTCCCACCTGTGTATTTTAATTTTTACTAACCTAGGATAAGTATATATCAACACCACTGTGGATCCCAGTTGTCTTAAAAAAAAAATAAGCTCGTCTGCAAGTACCTCGCACTGCGGTCGTCCGGCGGCTCGTCTCCGCGGCGGCAGTGCGGCGCGGCGGGCCACTCGTCGCACTGCTGCAGCACTCGGTCCATCAACCTGGGGACAACCACAGTAGGGAGAGGGGTTCTGACGCCCGCGTGGGGTACGACCTGGTGCAAAGGTTGTCCGTCGCCATTCCACGTGGTAACGCGGCGAGTGTGATGGGTGCCTTTGCGCCAGGGACGACTCGAGGGGGGCTCTTTGACTAGGCTTAAGCTAGTCTTATGTTTATTTATTAATTTTGTTTCTTTATTTATTTATTTTAACTTTATAGCACAAATATACAAATAAAAGTACAATTGGCGGACTTAATGCCATCAGGCATTCTCTACCAATCAACCATTGGGCTAAACAGAAACTTTAGTGGTGCAGGATCTTGAATACTGAAACTAGAATGGAAACACAAATCAATTAATTTCATGAATATACATACTTATATAATGCATACAATATAAACTTACTTATACATACTTAAATACATACAATTTTATGTACCCGCACAAAGATATCACGAGGATCATCATTTCATCATCATCATCGTTTATTGTGTTGTTTTATTTTATTTTATTGTAATCGGTTAACATGCATAAATTGTCTATACGGCATTTGAATGATTCAAATCAGAAACTTTTAATGAATCGTCGAATTACGCTGTTACCGTGAAGTTTGTTGAGAAATGGGATCAACTTTTTTTCTGTCGCTAGTTGGTCACTTTCAAACCGTTTCATCCGCTCGGAGGCCGAGTCTAGAACTACGAGCGAAGCTAGTAACTCTTGTCACCTCTCTATGGACGCTATGGACCGCATGAGATGCCGCACGGTGCGGCACAGCGAGCCGGGCGCGGCGTCCTCGGAGCCCGACTCCACGGCCGCCGCGGCCGCCAGCAGCAGCTCGGAGGCCGAGTCTAGCGAAGAGCTTGAGAGGCCCAGGGACCCAGACCCGTCGGACTCGGACACTGAAAGAAACAAGTCAAAATTTCGTTGCGATAGATCAGCTGGCGAGAGCGGCGCGGAGCGGGGCGGGGGGGTGGCGGTGGCCGTGCGCCGAGAGCACCTGCCGATGCAGCGGGATTGGCCCCGTCCCTCTCCCGCATCCTCCGAGTGCATATGGATATCATTACCGTTATTGAGACATGGCGTTCAAGGACAAACGTTTCTAAATATTTGTTGTGTTTATATCCCGCACGGACCCCTATATAGGGATGCATTAGAAAACTTCTTTGAAATTTGCAGTCAGTTAATAATTGACAATTCTAATGACACCTTTCTTATAACAGGCAATTTTAATATATCTGACGCACAATGGGTAGAAACTGATTGTGCAAAAATGAGCCTTGGTACTACTAATACTTTACCTTTACAGTTGCTTAGTGAATTTTTATCTTTTTCAGGCTTAGACCAATACAACAATTGCATTAATATTAATCAACGTATATTAGATCTTGTTTTTTGCAACGTAAATTGCATAGTAACAGCTAGTAATGACCCCCTAACACCTGAAGATTTGCACCACAAGGCCCTTCAAATTGAATTACATATAGTTTATACACGTCCCCTCAAACCGGCGCCTACTTTTGTATACCGTTATTATGAGGCAAATTTTAATGAAATAAATATTAACTTACTTAAAACTAACTGGATTGAACTTTTCTCAGGCCGCGCATTGGAGGACTGTGTACAAATTTTTTATGATATACTAAATGACTTAATCGACAAATTTGTTCCGAAAGTTCCAAAACTAACTTCTTGCTCTAGGCCTCCGTGGTATACTAGATCCCTTAGAAGACTATTAAATGAAAAAAAGAAATACCATAAGCTGTGGAAGACTTATGGTAATCCACTGGACTTAGACACTTACAAAATTATTAAAAAAAAGAATCACTAAATTGGAACCTATATGTTACAGGAATTATATCAACCATACTGAAGATAAAATTAACACTCACCCTAAATTTTTCTGGACATACATAAAATCAATCCTAGCCAATAGTGGTCTTCCACAGGTTATGCATTATAAGGGATTAACAGCATCTAACGGCGCACAGATATGCGATTTATTTAATGAACATTTTCAATCCGTGTTTGAAACACCTAGCGATAGTTCTGTAGACCTAAATAATCTCACTCCTGTAAATGACACTGTTCTCGACATGGATACCATTTACATATCTGAGAATCTTGTCTACAAATATCTTAACAACATTAATATTAATAAAGGTTCTGGTCCTGATGGTATACCCCCAGTTTTAATTAAAAATTGTTCTTCTAGTTTAACAACGCCTATCACTTTAATATTCGAGAAATCCATTAGGGAGGGCTGCGTACCGTCTATATGGAAACGTGCACTAGTTACACCGATACCAAAAGGAAAGGTTAGTACCGAGATAGAAAATTATCGCCCAATATCGAAATTATGTCAGCTCGGTAAGATCCATGAGAAAATGGTTAGTGATCAACTTTCTTCTGCAATACGTCGTCATATCATTCCAAACCAACATGGCTTTCTCAGCGGTCGAAGTGTTGACTCGAATCTCTTATCTTACACAGAATTCATACTAGATGCATTAGATAACAATTATCAAGTGGACGCAGTGTATACTGATTTTGCCAAGGCATTCGATAAGATTGATCATAAGCGCTTACTCTTGAAGCTCTGGCATATCGGTATACACGGCGACCTGTTCCGCTGGATTAAATCATATGTTGAGAATCGCTCACAGGCGGTAGCTGCGCAAGGATATACTTCTCATTATAGATCTATCACTTCCGGTGTACCGCAGGGTTCACATTTAGGCCTTCTGTTGTTCGTGCTTTATATTAATGATATCACAGACTGTATTAAAAATTCAAACATGCTTTTATACGCCGATGACACTAAAATATTCAGAGTTATCAAAAATACAGACGACTGTACTGTCTTGTAGAATGACTTAAATAATTTTCAGGCGTTTTGTACCTCGAATAACTTATTTTTAAATCCAGACAAATGTTTTATTATTAGTTTCAGTAGGAAGCGAACATCTATAAACTTTCAGTACACACTATGCAATAAAGAGCTGACTCGAGTTAACCAGATCCGAGACCTCGGCGTAATTATGGACTCAAAACTTACCTTTGTTCCTCACATAGACAACATAGTAGCTAAATCTTTTAAACAATTGGGATTTATATTACGTGTAGGAAAGCCCTTTTGTAGACTGTCAACTCACAAGCTACTATTTAACAGTTATGTACGTAGTAGGTTAGAATTTGCTAGCGCCGTTTGGAATCCACTTTATAAAATACACAGCGATAAAATAGAGAAAGTACAGAGAAAATTTGTAAAGGCAATTGAGTATCGCACTGGACATAGATACAGAGACTATACCACTTCCTTGAAAAGACAAAATACTACATTATTAAGTTCTCGTCGTGAGCGTATTGATGTCTTGATCCTGTACAAAATTATTAATAACATCATAGATGCCCCTTCGTTGATACATTCGCTCTCTATTAGAGTGCCCCGGCGTTGCGAGCGAGCTTGCAGAAAAAAAACCCTCTTTCATATCCCCCGTAGTCGTACTTCTTATGCAAAAAACGGTTTCATTAGAAGAGCGTGTAGGCTTTATGACGAAAAATTTCAGACGATAGATGTTTTCCACGAGACATTATGTAGCTTCAAACGATTATCATTGCAATGTATTCAAGAACTATAATACTAAATTACTGATTTATTTTATCATTACTGTAAGTTTTCTAGCACTGTTTATGTTTAAACTACTAACGATGCTTATCGATAACTCGGATTGTGTATATATACACATATATGTATATACATATATGTATGAATTGATTTAAATGTTAAGGTTTACATATTATAATTAAGGAAACTGTAAGTCCACAATTTGCTACCTTTTACCTTACCAAATGTACCCACATAAGACTGTTTGTTTCTAATAAATAAATAAATAAAAAATAAATAAATAAAATAACAGATTTTTTTCTAGAAACCATACTGCCTTTTTAGCCTATATCGTCGCTTCCACGATTAAGAGGAATCCAACGACATCTCATACGTCAAAATCCATCATACAGTTCTTGGCCCGACTGCCTCAACTTCTTTCACCTGCATAAGAATGGACTTTCTAGATGGACATAGGCTATATTTTCCCCGCGCCTATTATTATGTCCCCTAATATTCATTATTATTATTATTACTTATTATTAAAATTAACCCTCATTGAAGAGAATGTTATGTTTAAGACCGGTTACACATGGCGCATTTTAACAGCGCTTCAAACTCGACTACACGTGAGATTGATAGTGTATGGCGGATGAATCGCGCGTTCGCGAATCGCGCGTTGTATCGTTGCAAAACGTCGTCACATGTAGATACGTACAGTCGTCCAGATCGCCGGTGGACTTGTCACTGTCCTGCCCGTCATCCTGCTCCTCTTGTCTCCCCGGGTCCGGGGTGGTGCTCTGCCGAGTCGGCTGCCCCTCCGTACTGTCCGGAGGCCTGTGTGACATTCACATATTAGTAAGCCTTCGAGCGCTTTCTAGGCAATATATGGGCTATGCTATGCAACTCTTTAAAACTACGGTTTTTGTAATATTGGTAAACAGATGTTACGGTGGGGCATCTCCTAATAATGCGAAGAGTCCAATTTATAATAATTTTCTAAGAAACGGTCACTGAAACTCCACATATCAAAACTGTATGTTCAAACTCGCCTGGACATCGGACCCGATGGGACCCACCGGGAGTACCCGACGTTTCCAAAAACATTTTAAACTGTTTCTACCCTTAGAGTATACATAACTGGAGCAGCCTTTCAGTAACTTACCCCTCTGTAGAAAACCTTGCACAATGTGCTAAAAATCATACAATGACAATTTCACAATCGATTAATGGTCATTCACAAAATCGCCTCGCAAGAGAACACTGATCATAAAAATACCCGCATCTTGCTGTAAGCACTTGATATGCTGAGACGAGAACCCATTGCCCAACCTAACGCAATTTAGTATTTTAATTTTAAGGCATTGTTTAAGTTCCTGTTAAGTTTCCATTTAGTAGTTTTAATCTGGCAACAATGATGCCCACGTTTGACAGATGTCAAAAAAAATAACTGTCGAATCACTTTGGTCGACGTCCTTTCGAAAGACAGGTCCGCACGTGCAATCGCGCTAGTTATCGGGAGCAACAATTTAGCGTTATGTAACGCGACAAGTGCCTTGAAGGAAGCAAAGGACACCTCATCAGCCGAGTAGACTCGGGTGCTAGGTAACCTTGGGATCGAGTGAGTCTGTTCAATTCAAGCCAGGTCTCAGGGTCCTACACCTGACTAAGGAGCGTCCCGGCAGCTCCTGGCAAAGGTGAGTGTCCTTTTAGTGACTGCAAGGCTCCATATCGTTGTCGGTTGTAAAATTTATTCTCGATCTACAGTCTACTTATTAACAGTTACGTTTAGTCATTGTACCTATGTTAAATGTTGAATCTGATATTATAAACGTTCAACCACTTCAAGCCTTCAATATACAATTGAGTTTCAATATCCTGTTAAGATGCTCCCCCCCGCCCCCACAAAATTCGGTAGACATTTTTGTACGCAAATACGACATAAGGCCACTCCAGTTATGTATGCTCTAAGTTCATCACGCCATGAGTCAGCGCGATATGCTGGACCGCCTTCCAAAGTCAATTGGGAATGGATGAAAATTTTAGAAATGCCTGATTATTTTTTTGGTGATAGGAATAACCTTCCTTCGCACCAGAAAAAAGTTTCAGATTTTTCAGCTGCGTCTATTTTTTTTGAATAATATAAACAGTTTCCTCATTTACGTTTTGGGTCAGTTACGGCACCTTCCTCGATCGGTCTCGTAATACAAAAAAATATATTAAATATGTGTGGTAAACTGACACTGGCAATGATATTGACACTTGCAGCAGCTATATTGATCATTACCAGTGTCAGTTTACCACAGATATTTAAGATAGTTTTTTGTAATATGAGACAGATCAAGGAAAGTGTCTATTTACCGTTCTTGACCCTAAACGTAAACGAGGAAACTGTTTATATTTTTCAAAAATAATCGTCGCAGCTGAAAAATCTGAAACTTTTTTCTGGTGCTAAGGAAGGTTATTCCTATCACCAAAAAAATAATCAGGCATTTTTAAAATTTTCATCCATTCCCCATTCAGCGGGAGGAAATGCGTGCTCCATTATTCAAAATGTTGTAACTGCACTGACAATACTTAATAATTACTATCAAAGCACAACACGAAACTGTAACTGGTAATTTATTAAGTATTTCCTAGCACCGCTGTCACAATGCAGTAAACACAAAGATTTATTATTTTAAAAATCTACCCACAGCAACACATATTTATAAATACACTACGGATTGACAGCTTTTCTATGGCATGACAGCTACGGGCGCCATATTGAGGTCCTAAGGTTGTTCCGTATCCTACTGATGAAAGGCCTCACAAAGTTAGAAAGACATCTGCCGGCGTCATTAACATTCATCGTCATCATATCAGCCGATAGACTTCCACTGCTGGACATAGCTTCCCCGAGCAGCGCCACAATGACCGGTCCTGCGCCACCCGCATCCAGCGCACTCCCGCGACCTTTACCAGGTCAGACCATCAGTTCACTTTGTGAGGGTCTACCCGCGATGTCATGTAACCATTAACACGTTCGCAACCAAGAACCCGCCTGGTAGGCACTCGTAAATGTTTGCTCAGATGCCGGCTCAGCCCGCGAGGCGGGCAGTAGCTATAAACCTACACGCCACGCCAAAGAGCCCGCCTGGTGAGCTGAGCACGCATCTTCGCCACCACAGGGTTGACACTAACATAAAGGTAACCTTTTGACAGCGAGGGTGCAAAACAAAACAATGAATAAAATGAAACTTCTGATATATTTTTATAAATATTGTCATGTCAAAATTAATGTATGTATCATGAACTATTTAAAAAAAAAAATTGTTAAGCTTTTTATTACATAAAATTAACGAAAATGCGCAAAGGGCACGCGCGGCTGTGGCCGTCTTTAGCTGTCAAAAGGTTAATACTACTGATTTTTTTGTGGTCGAAAAGTAGATACAGTTGATTTTTAAATACACAGGCGGTGTTTTTCTTTTCACCTAATGCGATTAAAAAATATAAATTCATATCAGTTGGATACATTAAATTGCATACACAGGTATGCATCAATAGGAGTTAAGAGTTCTCGTAAATCGTAAAATCTAATTTGTGTTTACGAATATTTACAAACTGTAGGTATACGAAAGTTACTTGGCACAGCCCTGAGTGTCCGCCTAGTGCCGGCCCACGCGGCGTCCGGCATTGCGTTGCACGTCGTGGAACGCCTAGCGAGTTCTGTCTGTGTCTGGTGTATTGTGTTAACAGATGTAGTACTCACTTGGCCCCCGTCCCGTCTCCCTGCTGTAACTCCCCGCCTTCCAATGCCTGTACGTTTTCTTCCTTGCTGCTATTGAACTCGTTCACGGCTTGCATCATGCCGAAGAATGAGATCCTGACAACGAATCAATAAGTGCGGATTAAATCAACAATATTAAACAACTTACAATATAAAGTCACTCTCGGTCCGTGGGGTCCCAGTGCGCATAGGCTATTTGCAGAAATCGCGAAGCATCTGGTCGATGTAACTGGTGACCGAAGAGCTGGCGGCTTTCTCGCGCAACGCATCAGCATTGCAATTCAGCGAGATGCCGCCAGCATTCTCGGTACAATGCCTCACTTAGTTTCAATTTAATTTAGTTAATGTTAATCATCACCTTGTATTTACTTTAGAAAATAAGTCACAATGAAATTAGTATCTGTCAACATTAAATTTTTGGTACATTAATTTATTGTTCAATGTTCTTTTTCCAGTCAGTATTGTAAAAAACCACCCAAGTGCGTGTAGGGCCACGCACAACGAAGGGTTCCGTGCCTATCAAAAAGGTCGTATCGTCACAGAAATCTTACGGCACTTACGTCCTTTTCTATAGGGAAGGCAGTTTTTCAGATACACCTTATTCAAATACACCTTAGTTTTCGAGTAAAATGCCTGTGACATACGGACAGACGGACATGACCAAACTATAAGGGTTCCCTAAAAAAGTCTGGAGGCGTATTTACCTCAACAACAGCTTCCGTTGTTGCGCACAGACGGTTCGCGGCGTGAGACAGTCGCATCGGTGTTGGTAGCCCGACCATGCGCTCACTGAAACACAAGTTCATGTTTGAAGTTGCTAAGGGTAGTTTGGACAAGTTCAAGATGGTAAAGAAGTTCAGGGGGTAATTTGGTGAAGTTAAGGAAGGTAACATAGAGAGGTTAAAGGTTACCCCTGTAGGTTAGGGAAGTTCAGGAAGGAAACTTGGTGACGTTAAGGAAGGTAACTTAGAGAAATTGAAGGTTACCCCTTTAGGTTAGGCAAGTTCAGAAGTTCAGGAAGGTAACTTGGTGAAGTTAAGGAAGGTAACATAGAGAGTTTATAGGTTACCCCTTTAAGTTAGGGAAGTTCAGGAGGGTAACTTGGTGAAGTTAAGGAAGGTAACTTAGAGAAGTTAAAGGTTACCCCTTTAGGTTAGGGAAGTTCAGGCGGGTAACTTGGTGAAGTTAAGGAAGGTAACTTAGAGAAGTTAAAGGTTACCCCTTTAGGTTAGGGAAGTTCAGAAGTTCAGGCGGGTAACTTGGTGAAGTTAAAGAAGCTAACTTAGAGAAGTTAAAGGTTACCCTTTAGGTTAGGGAAGTTCAGGAGGGTAACTTGGTGAAGTTAAGGAAGGTAAATTAGAGAAGTTTAAGGGTTACCCTTTTAGGTCGATTTATTGTTAAAACACATAAAAATATACATCAAATACATTAAATAAACAATTAAAACTAGATTTAAAATTTAAACTAACTTAAAAATAGCCTACCAAATACTAAAAATAACTATCTAAATTTGGACCCTTTTAGGTTAGGGAAGTTCAGAAGTGAAGTTGTTGAGGGTAATTTGGAGAAGTTCAAGGTTGTGAAGAAATTCAAAAGGGTAACTTGGTGAAGTTCAAGAAAGTAATTTATGGAAGTTCAGGAGAGTAACTATAAGCACGGTTACTCACGGTCCCTGGTGGCGGGGCGCGCCATCATGTCCCTCAGCCTGGCCGCGGTGGAGCAGCGCTGGAAGGGCGCCAGGTACCGCGCGAGCCGCGCGCGCCACATGCCGGCCCACGCCGCGCCCGCGCCCGTCTCCTGCGGGGGGACTGATAGAGTAGTCAGCAAGGGTACTCACGGTCCCTGGTGGCGGGGCGCGCCATCATGTCCCTCAGCCTGGCCGCGGTGGAGCAGCGCTGGAAGGGCGCCAGGTACCGCGCGAGCCGCGCGCGCCACATGCCGGCCCACGCCGCGCCCGCGCCCGTCTCCTGCGGGGGGACTGATAGAGTAGTCAGCAAGGGTACTCACGGTCCCTGGTGGCGGGGCGCGCCATCATGTCCCTCAGCCTGGCCGCGGTGGAGCAGCGCTGGAAGGGCGCCAGGTACCGCGCGAGCCGCGCGCGCCACATGCCGGCCCACGCCGCGCCCGCGCCCGTCTCCTGCGGGGGGACTGATAGAGTAGTCAGCAAGGGTACTCACGGTCCCTGGTGGCGGGGCGCGCCATCATGTCCCTCAGCCTGGCCGCGGTGGAGCAGCGCTGGAAGGGCGCCAGGTACCGCGCGAGCCGCGCGCGCCACATGCCGGCCCACGCCGCGCCCGCGCCCGTCTCCTGCGGGGGGACTGATAGAGTAGTCAGCAAGGGTACTCACGGTCCCTGGTGGCGGGGCGCGCCATCATGTCCCTCAGCCTGGCCGCGGTGGAGCAGCGCTGGAAGGGCGCCAGGTACCGCGCGAGCCGCGCGCGCCACATGCCGGCCCACGCCGCGCCCGCGCCCGTCTCCTGCGGGGGGACTGATAGAGTAGTCAGCAAGGGTACTCACGGTCCCTGGTGGCGGGGCGCGCCATCATGTCCCTCAGCCTGGCCGCGGTGGAGCAGCGCTGGAAGGGCGCCAGGTACCGCGCGAGCCGCGCGCGCCACATGCCGGCCCACGCCGCGCCCGCGCCCGTCTCCTGCGGGGGGACTGATAGAGTAGTCAGCAAGGGTACTCACGGTCCCTGGTGGCGGGGCGCGCCATCATGTCCCTCAGCCTGGCCGCGGTGGAGCAGCGCTGGAAGGGCGCCAGGTACCGCGCGAGCCGCGCGCGCCACATGCCGGCCCACGCCGCGCCCGCGCCCGTCTCCTGCGGGGGGACTGATAGAGTAGTCAGCAAGGGTACTCACGGTCCCTGGTGGCGGGGCGCGCCATCATGTCCCTCAGCCTGGCCGCGGTGGAGCAGCGCTGGAAGGGCGCCAGGTACCGCGCGAGCCGCGCGCGCCACATGCCGGCCCACGCCGCGCCCGCGCCCGTCTCCTGCGGGGGGACTGATAGAGTAGTCAGCAAGGGTACTCACGGTCCCTGGTGGCGGGGCGCGCCATCATGTCCCTCAGCCTGGCCGCGGTGGAGCAGCGCTGGAAGGGCGCCAGGTACCGCGCGAGCCGCGCGCGCCACATGCCGGCCCACGCCGCGCCCGCGCCCGTCTCCTGCGGGGGGACTATCTCCACCTGCACACAACACGTGGTAACACTTAGTGTACGGCCAGAGGAGAGCGGAGCGTGCGGCGGGGCGGCCAGCGCTTCGCATATGTAACATGAACGCTCAGGCCGCACACTTAGGGCATTCTAAAAGGGTAAATATGATACGGAGGACGGTGGGGTACACATCAAAGCTGACAAGATAGGTAATACAAATAATTTGATTACTTGATTGTTACAAATAAAAAAAAAAGTCAGTTCATCTTGTGTTCAGAAAATATAAACATGGGTCATAGTCATAAAACATAATAACTAGAGTAAGGTAGTTGTTCAACTAACCCAAAAAGAACTCTCACCTTAAACGTGATAGTGGAAGCAGCCTTAAAGTTCTCCAAGATCTTCACCAATCTCTCCATGGCGTTTCTACAACGAAAACAAATTAAATAAATACTGGGGGACAATCGAACACAAATCGACTTACCCAAAAACTAAGCGAAGCGAAGTATTAGACGACGATGATATTGTATATTTACATTTATCTACACACATACCATAAACCCGCTAAAATGCGTTCAGTAATGACCAGCTTTAAACATATTAAGATTTATAAAAATAATTAACTTATCTCTGGCTGTAGGTTATTTTGTACGTATTTTCATTAAAATATCGATATTGTAATGACTTTCAAATTTCGAAGCGTGGCCAGAAGAAGATCAGAGCCTTCGATACTGTTATGGAAATCTAGTTAGTCATGATTTGAAATCTAGACGGCCATGGCGGTGCAATGGCGGTTATTCTAATGGTTCCCGAACACATCATTGAGGATTCATGATATGTGTGTAGATAAAGTAGTGTATGCAACTGTACATAATCAGGCCTTAAAACATTTGTGTGATCCTATTCGTGTTTTAAGGCCTCTCATTATGTATCAGTTGCATAAACTACTATTACGCACACCGAACTGTTTAGTAGCCGCGTCCGAGCCATAAGATACGGGAGTGGCCTGCGGTCGCTACTATACTTGTTCCCAACCAAAGTGACGACTGAGGCCATAAAACCATAGGCTCGCGTTATCTCTTTTGCATTGGCTTTCTTTATGGGGCAATCGTCACTTTGGTTGGGAACAAGTATAGTGGCTGCGTTTAGTGGCCGTAACATGCATGCGCTCTAATACGAATTACAAGCTCTAGGGCTGAAAATACGGAAGGCAATTTACTCTTTCTGCAGCGGTTCTTCGACGGGCCGGCACAGGCACACCTTGTTGACCACGTCGTGCGTCAGCTCGCTCTCCGCCTCCAGTTTCAGGAGATGTTCGTGTATAATAGCCAGCCCTGCGGACAATGTCATATATGAGTATAAATAAAAATAGCTTAGGAGCTGTACTGTTACCTACCTACTGATGTGCCGACGGGAAGTTTCCTATATTGCGAAATTTTTTTGCAATTTAACAGGAAAATTTCGGAAATTTCCCTCATTTTGTATGGGAATTGAAACTTTCCATTTCCAACACAGAAATTTCGTTAATTCCTTGTGTAACTTTCTAGAAATTTCCGAGAACATTCCAACTTTTTGGAAACCTTCCGCAATTTGCACATCACTACTTCTACCTCTGTTTACATTTAGCTCCTAATTTTCTATTCTTTATAATAAAAAAGAAATCTCCTTGTGCCAATATAGCAACAAAATAATGGAAGGCAGCTGCCATTATCGTGACGTCATAACCATAACTGCAACATCAAACAACAGACCATAGACTACTAAGAAACAATGTGCAGAAACAGAAACGTCACATGTGCATGTCCGTCTACGCTTTCTGATTTTACAATTGCTGTTCTGACGTCACTCACAAAAGACAAAATGGCGGTCAGCGTTTTCGGACACGTATCATACAGATAATAAAAATACGATTTTAATTTTCAAATGAAAAATATCTCATGTTTTTATAACAAAATAGTAGCATATAATTCGTATTTCTTATGGTAAAAACTAGATAAAAAATAGTAGTTTATGTGACTGTACATAATGAGAGGTCGTAAATTACGAGTGTGGTTTTATGAAACGAGCGTCAGCGATGATGGCGGCCCTTTTTATAAAATCTAAACTCGGATTCGTGTTAAGAGGTCCGTGTTGTGAGAGGTGTTGAGGGTCCGAGCCTCAGATATCGATTTTAAATGAAATCGGTCCGTATTTAAAGATTTTTCACGATGGCGGTCACTTTTTGAAAGTCCAACCTCGAATTCGTATTAAGAACTCAGACCCTTTTAGATATCGAATTTGAACTAAATCGGGTGGTATTTAAAGAATATCAAGATAGCGGCCATTTTTTTATAATCCAACCTCGAATTCGAATTAAAAACACCTCGGAACCTTAGATAATGATTGTGGTCGCAGTTTCTAAACTTATATATAGATCTGAGTGAGTGTTTATAAAATAAATACATACCTACTTATGAAATGCATGAAAATTAAACAAGCAATTATAAATAATATGCGTAAATTATAAAGATGAATGATGCTTATCTTATCTTATCTTATCTACTTGAGGGCCCTTTCGGATACACTTCGACCCAGTGGGATCTTTTGTGCATTTGCCCTCCCCCTTATAGCTACTCCCAAGCTCGCTCCATCATTTCCACAAAGCGGATGATGCAGCTCAGTGGGAGCACCCTGAATTTCTTTGGTTGCGGGTAGCCGTTACCAAAGAGATTCATTCTTTGCCTGGCAAGGGCATGAATGAAGCTTGCCTACTGGTTGTAGTTCTTTATACTGTGCTAATACCACACAATCCAGTGTCCTCCCGATGACTGGGCACGTAGTAAAATGTCGTGTTACCTGTGTCGTGCACCTTGTGCCGCTTGAGCTTGGCGAGCTGGCAGGCGGCGTAGCGGCACGGCTCCGCCGCCGACGACAGCGACAGCGCGCGCATCAGCGCCACCGCCGTCGGGATTGTGGCGCTCCCTGAAACAGTTCGCTCGATTACATTACTGCCCGCTGAACAACCCAATGCGGGCGCGGTACACCCAGTCCGAGCGGACCATCACTGTTGGAGACTGGTGGTGTTACCTCTCGCGAGCGCCGTGAGCAGGGGGCGGAGCGCGCGGGCCAGCGCCTCCGCGTTGTTGGCGAGGCACAGGCACAGCCGACAGTGGCAGCCGAAGCGGGCGCGGTACACCCAGTCCGAGCGGACCATCACTGTTGGAGACTGGAGGTGTTACCTCTAGCGAGCGCCGTGAGCAGGGGGCGGAGCGCCCGGGCCAGCGCCTCCGCGTTGTTGGCGAGGCACAGGCACAGCCGGCAGTGGCAGCCGAAGCGGGCGCGGTACACCCAGTCCGAGCGGACCATCACTGTTGGAGACTGGAGGTGTTACCTCTCGCGAGCGCCGTGAGCAGGGGGCGGAGCGCGCGGGCCAGCGCCTCCGCGTTGTTGGCGAGGCACAGGCACAGCCGGCAGTGGCAGCCGAAGCGGGCGCGGTACACCCAGTCCGAGCGGACCATCGCTGTTGGAGACTGGTGGTGTTACCTCTCGCGAGCGCCGTGAGCAGGGGGCGGAGCGCGCGGGCCAGCGCCTCCGCGTTGTTGGCGAGGCACAGGCACAGCCGGCAGTGGCAGCCGAAGCGGGCGCGGTACACCCAGTCCGAGCGGACCATCACTGTTGGAGACTGGTGGTGTTACCTCTCGCGAGCGCCGTGAGCAGGGGGCGGAGCGCGCGGGCCAGCGCCTCCGCGTTGTTGGCGAGGCACAGGCACAGCCGGCAGTGGCAGCCGAAGCGGGCGCGGTACACCCAGTCCGAGCGGACCATCACTGTTGGAGACTGGAGGTGTTACCTCTCGCGAGCGCCGTGAGCAGGGGGCGGAGCGCCCGGGCCAGCGCCTCCGCGTTGTTGGCGAGGCACAGGCACAGCCGGCAGTGGCAGCCGAAGCGGGCGCGGTACACCCAGTCCGAGCGGACCATCACTGTTGGAGACTGGAGCTGTTACCTCTCGCGAGCGCCGTAAGCAGGGGGCGGAGCGCCCGGGCCAGCGCCTCCGCGTTGTTGGCGAGGCACAGGCACAGCCGGCAGTGGCAGCCGAAGCGGGCGCGGTACACCCAGTCCGAGCGGACCATCACTGTTGGAGACTGGTGGTGTTACCTCTCGCGAGCGCCGTGAGCAGGGGGCGGAGCGCCCGGGCCAGCGCCTCCGCGTTGTTGGCGAGGCACAGGCACAGCCGGCAGTGGCAGCCGAAGCGGGCGCGGTACACCCAGTCCGAGCGGACCATCACTGTTGGAGACTGGAGCTGTTACCTCTCGCGAGCGCCGTGAGCAGGGGGCGGAGCGCCCGGGCCAGCGCCTCCGCGTTGTTGGCGAGGCACAGGCACAGCCGGCAGTGGCAGCCGAAGCGGGCGCGGTACACCCAGTCCGAGCGGACCATCACTGTTGGAGACTGGTGGTGTTACCTCTCGCGAGCGCCGTGAGCAGGGGGCGGAGCGCCCGGGCCAGCGCCTCCGCGTTGTTGGCGAGGCACAGGCACAGCCGGCAGTGGCAGCCGCAGCGGGCGCGGTACACCCAGTCCGAGCGGACCATCACTGTTGGAGACTGGTGGTGTTACCTCTCGCGAGCGCCGTGAGCAGGGGGCGGAGCGCGCGGGCCAGCGCCTCCGCGTTGTTGGCGAGGCACAGGCACAGCCGGCAGTGGCAGCCGCAGCGGGCGCGGTACACCCAGTCCGAGCGGACCATCACTGTTGGAGACTGGTGGTGTTACCTCTCGCGAGCGCCGTGAGCAGGGGGCGGAGCGCGCGGGCCAGCGCCTCCGCGTTGTTGGCGAGGCACAGGCACAGCCGGCAGTGGCAGCCGCAGCGGGCGCGGTACACCCAGTCCGAGCGGACCATCACTGTTGGAGACTGGTGGTGTTACCTCTCGCGAGCGCCGTGAGCAGGGGGCGGAGCGCGCGGGCCAGCGCCTCCGCGTTGTTGGCGAGGCACAGGCACAGCCGGCAGTGGCAGCCGAAGCGGGCGCGGTACACCCAGTCCGAGCGGACCATCTCCACACTCCTGGATGAAGAGACGATTTGGATTAGTTCTATACCTATTGTGTTATGCTGATGGTATTTTTACCTGCTATAAATATATCGATATATATCTATTTTACCAATGTGTTTCACGTAAGGTGTACTTTGTTCTGTGTCCTCTTAGGCACTTTTATTAAAAATTTCATGTTCGTAGAATGTTACCAAGCAAGAAAACATGTCACATAAGCAACTCCTACAGCGACGTGTTTATGGGCTCCTAAAACTTGAGGAGGGTAACTTACAAAAGATTAAGAAGGTAACTTGGAGAAGTTGCGAAGGGCATCGTACAGAAGTTTACAAGGGTAACATGAAAAAGTTTTTAGCAGGGTAACTTACAGAAGTTTAAAAGGGTAACATGGAGAAGTTTATGAGGGTAACTTACAGAAGTTTAAAAGGGTAGCTTGGATAACATGCGAAGGGTAACTTATAGAAGTTTAGGAGGGTAACTTAGAGAAGTGTAAAAGGGTAACTTACAAAAGTTGCGAAGGGTAACGTACAGAGGTTGCGAAGGGTAACATACAGAAGTTTAAAAGGTTAACATGGAAGAGTTTAGCAGGGTAACATACAGAAGTTCAAAAGGTTAACATGGAAAAGTTCAGGGTAACTTACAAAAGTTTAAAAGGGTAGCATGGAGATGTTTAGGTGGGTAACATACAGAAGATTGAGTATGGTACTTGGAGAAGTTGAGGAGGGTAAATTACAGAAGTTTAAAAGGGTAAGATGGAGGAGGTTTGCAGGGAAGCTTACAGAAGTTTCAAAGGGTAATTTACAAAAGTTTAAGTTGTGTAGCTTTCAGAAGTTTCAAAGGGTAACATGGAGAAGTTTAGGAGGGTAACATACAGAAGATTAAGTGGGGAACTTGGAGAAGTTGAGGAGGGTAACATACAGAAGATTAAGTAGGGAACTTGGAAAAGTTGAGGAGGGTAACTTAATGAAGTTTAACAGGGTAACATGGAACAGTGATGGAGGGTAAGTGAGACAAGTGAAGGCGACTCACATGTTGCACCCTATGAGCGTGTACATGAGCGCGCTGATCTCGCACCACGCGTGGTACACGCCGAGCAGCCATTGCTCCACCTCCTCGAATTGCTCCGGTTCAGACGAGCACGCGAGCCGCTCCGCTTCTGCAAACAAAAATAAACTATACACATAGTGACCAGCCGGATGTTGTTATTGCACAATGGCATCGGTTCTGAACCTGGGGGTAATAGGCTTGTGACCTAAGATTTTTTTACGATGCCATACGAACCAGTTTTTGGAGAGGAACAAATGTTTGTAAGGGAGCAACTACAATTAAAAAACACAAATACCCAAAAAAATTGGCCACTTAAGTTTAGCGATTGGAATGTGTGTTGCCAGTGATGAAATATGGCACTGAAGCGTGGTCGCTTACTATAGGCCTCATAAGAAGACTCAAAATCACCCAAAGTAAACTCACCGCAAGCAAGCAATCAACCCCGGATTGTCAAGGAAGCTAAAGAAGCTAAAGAGGCCGGCACTCCGTCTCCTGACGGGAGCCATAACTGGTCATGCACTATTAAACAAACATCTTTTCACCCTAGGTGTTACAGACAGTCCTCTCTGCAGAGCCTGCATGGAAGAGGAGGAGACAGCCGCCCACGTCATCCTGACGTGCCCTGGGGTGGCAGATTACCGGGCAAAGCACCTCGGAACACCGGGGTCACTGCTGGAGGCCGTCGGCAACATAAAGGGTCTGCTAGGCTTCCTGGTGGAACTGGGGTGGCACGAATAATAGTAGTGCCAACCCATACGCAAAATAGGCGCAATTATGACGTCGAGTTGCGGAAACCCAGCCCGCGTACACCTATAACCTATATAACCTATAAACTCACCGCAGACGTAATGCAGCAACGCGGCCTCCTCTTCAGGCGTCACCGGAGGCTCCTCATAGTCATACTCCTCGGACAATCTGATACAACACGCATTATATTATTTTTAATGTGTTTGGTAAAAGTCACTTCACTACATATATTCCAATTTACCAATTACAACACTTGACGATGAGCCATACAGAAATTATAAACTAACTGAAGCCACATCTAATGAAATAAGTTTACCATTCTATCAACACTACGTCCTGAATCGTATTCTTGTACGGTGTATTAGTAATTTAGTTATTTTACATACATTACCTGCGAACCTAGGAAGCTGATCGAAGAAGGTCCTGGGTTGGAATCCCGGTAAGGGCAAATATTTGTGCAATGAGCATGAATATTTGTTACTGGGTCTAGGATGTTTTGTATGTATTTAAGTATTTATATCTATTAAATATATCGTCATCTAGTACCTATAACACAAGTCTTATTGAGCTTACTATGGGACTAGTTCGATTTGTGTAAGATTGTCCACTAATATTTATTATTTATTTATTATTAAAACCATGTGTACAGTATGGTTTGCAATAAATAAATGATGATGATAAACATGGATAACTTACGAGTCTGTTTGCTCGAGCGGCGCTTCGTCCTCCAGAGAGGCGTCGTTCGGCACACCGTCGTCATTTGAAGTCAGGAGCTGTAGAAAAAAAACCATACACTATAACTAGGGAATGTAAACAGAAACCGAATAAACCGGTTATAACCGATTATTTCGAAAAAAATATGTAACCGGTTATCGGAATTTTCAATAACCGGTTACGTTTATTTTCGGTTATAGTTTTCCTCACATAAATTATCAAAATAAATAAAGTTTCTTACATTATTTCTGTGGTTTTGACAAATAAATACATACAGTTTCGATGGTGAATTATAATTGCATAAAAAAAGGCGAAAACAATGCGCCCCTTGCTTGTTAATGATTCTAGAGGTGCCTATACGGTGAAACTCAAACTATTGTATTTGGGTTGCCACAATTTGTCGGAATGGTCTAGTAGTTATTTTCTGGTGTTTAGCCGATATTGTCCTTGTATGTAACATTAAATAACCGTAACCGGTTATAACCGGTATTTTTCCATCATAACCGGTTATAAAGTATGTCCGGTTATTGCATTCCCTAACTATAACTTATGCTGGGTCGTGGATGTACGGTACTTTGCGACCTAATCTTTATTACAAGCTTGTATTTAGTTTCACCAGTCCCGATGTTTGTCATCAAATCTTCAAATCACTTCCCGGTAACCGATTTATTATGTACTAGGGATGTTAATCGGGAGACAAATAATACAGCACGCGAGTATATTGAGCTGAAATTTTGCATACGTGTGTAAAACGCGTGACAATGCAATACTATGATGACATGGTGCTGATCTGATGATGGGGCTGGAAGGTGGCCATAGGAACTTCGCAATGAAACGACATAACCTCATCGAGTTTGGGCTCGTTAGAATCGTCTCAATGAGTAGTTGATGACGGTATACGAAAAAGTACAGTCGGCAATAAAAGCTTGTATAAACAATGATTTTTTTGACAGAAACTTATTATTGATCTTTTTGAGAGCCTGATCTATGCCGCTTCGACCAGTATTTGATCTTTTGTGGCAGCCCTATTCCCTTGCTCCTAGAATTTTCCAAACTTTGCCTGATGTGGCTCCCTAGGTAGATAGCTCCTTTGCGCATTACCGAAATGACTACCCGAGAGACCTAACCTTAATAACCTTTTACTAACCACGCCATGGGTTATACAACTGTTAAACCTCCCAAAGTGTTCCAAACTCATCATTTGTGCAAGTTATAAAACACTATTTACCCATTGCAAATGGCTATCCATATTGAGTTGACTACTTGGTTATTGTGGAGTCAAAACCAACGTGCCGGCCGGGCAATAAAACGAGCTATAGAAAAGGCACGTGGCCGGCCCGGAGATTTATGGCCCGGCGTGCACGTTGGTTTTGACTCCACAATAGTGATGATTATACTGTCTGTTTGTACTAGTATTCCTCGAACTTTTGTTGACAACTAACGCCACACTGTATGTAATGTATGTATAGTGTTCGTTTGGTAGGTGGGTAAACTAACAAAAAAACACTATCTATACATAATAACTATCGGCTGCAGGGTATAAGCCACTAATTGGTCTGTGCTGTGAATGGGAATTAACTTAATGGAAGCCTGCCGTACCTGATGTTAGACTATAGTGTAGATATAAGATTAAGACTCACATGTAATGGTGCCAGTCTGACAGCCTGAAAATAGCAAAAAACAAGGTTGGATTAGAATAATGAATGGAAAAGCTAAACTAGGGTTTACCGACAAGTTTCTTTAATATCTGTCCATTACTTATTCCGTGAGAAGTAACTTGCCATTTACAAAATTTCTCGTTTACAATATCAGAACCATGAGTTTGTTATATTAATGCAGTGTTTTTCAACCTGTGGGTCGCGAGGCCTCTTGAAGGGGGTCGCAGATACACATATTTTTAAAGTTCAAATGATAGAAGGATTTGATTTTTTAAAAATACAAAAGATTGAAAAAACGATTTTAATGGATAATCTGAAGTACAAAAAAACCGGCCAAGTGCGTGTCAGACCACGCACAACAAGGGTTCCGTGTCTATTAAAAAGGTCGTATCGTCACAGAAATTTTACGGTGCCTTAAATACTTTTCTATAGGTAATGCAGTTTTTCAGCAATATCTCAAAAACCTTTGAACCGATCTTGTTCAAAATAATTTTCGGTGAAAGAATTTAATAAGCACTATGTCTATGATTTTATTTAAAATACACTTTTCGAAAATTAGAGAAGGCGGATTTCCGGGACGATTATCTCCCACTATATTCACTTTTCATTACAGAACTATGTAGCGCTAACATAATACACCTATCCTCCAAATTTTTTTCAAATACACCTTATAGTTTTCGAGTAAAATGCCTGCGACATACGGACATGAAACTATAAGGGTTCCGTTTTTGCAATTTTGACTACGGAACCCTAAAAAAAGAAAATCTTTCGTCTCCGGCCAACCCAAACTACGTTAACATTTTTTCTTTTAATTCTTTATGAGGTAACAGTTCGCATGAATTTTGGTATACCTGCAGGATATCCTCGTGCCGAATAAGCAGGTTGGCGCGCTCGGGCTCCGCGCTCAGCAGCGGCAGAAGGAACTGGCCCATCGCCGGCGGCTCAGGTTCCTGCCAATCGTTACACAGTTAACTAACAATTCGTGAGTTTAATTCTCGTTACAATGATCAATAGGGGTTTAGACTCATGTTAAATTGATAAAGTAGTGTTGCTAAATGATACTAAACAAACCATCAAATTATTGTAGTGGTATTTTTACATTTAGAAAAAAAAATCTCAAGAGAAATTTAAATTAACAATAGAATCCTTACGCTTTTATAGAAACAAAATTTTATGACAACTATGGACCTAAACACAGTATTGCGCGACAGAAACAGCAATTTACTTGATCATAGTCTACACCCCTAAGAATTAGGTAGATTTGTCAACGGAAAAAAATATTGTCCATCTTTCTATTCTTTCAGATATCAGCACAATTCTAGTGAGATGATTGCACAAACATCAGGGTGTAAGGGGCTATTCATTTATTACGTTAGACAAATTTAACCACTTTCTGATTTCCCCTCCTTCTAGCGTAAGAAAAACTTATATGACTGATGAACATTTTCCGTGTAAAGTAAGACATATTCGGGTTGAACTTTCGTTTGCCAGACTTGTTTTGACCACCCCTATTGGTAAGGATGAGAATACTAATATCAGAAAGGGTGAGCTGTGCGTAGGAAATGCAATAACCGGACATATTTTATAAATGAATTTTATGAATGAATTTGGGTTATGGTGGAAAAATAACCGAAAACCGGTTATAACCGGATAAGGTTATTTAATGTTACAAACAAGGACAATATTAGCTAAACACCAGAAAATAACTACTAGACCGTTCTGACAAATTGTGGCAACCCAAACACACGCTCTCATTTCTAAATAAAAGTAGCGTAGTTCGAGTTTCACTGTATAGGCTCCTTTTTAAGCAATTATAATTCACCATTGAAACTGTATTTATTTGTCAAAACCACAGAAATAATGTAAGAAACTTTATTTATTTTGATAATTTAACTGATGAAAATTATAACCGAAAATAAACGTAACCGGTTATTCAAAATTCCGATAACCGGTTAATTTTTTGTCGAAATAATCTGTTTTAACCGGTTTCTTCGGTTTTGGTTAAAACCGGTTTGCATTCCCTAGCTGTGCGAGGTAGCGGAGCCGTGTGTGATGAAAAAATCCGCCAATAACAAGAGAGGTGTGAGCGAGGTTAGCAATGCTATTGGTATCATTTCCTCGCACACTGCTCCGCTACATTGCACAGCTCTGGCAACCCTAAAGCAGAGAGAAATGTACAATTTAGATATCGGTGCACTTATAAGATTCTAATATGTATTGGATTAATCAATAAACTTGCCTCTTGTTGCTGGTAGCCGTTGCACGCCGCTTCAGCGGCCCGCTTCGACGACGAACAGTCGGATGAGCCTGGGAGAGAAACTAAAAATTAATAACTAAATAAATTACTTCTTTAAAACACTAAATATAGTCAAGAATCGTCAACATTTTCGATTCGAGCGTGCGATTTAGCGGTCCCTAAACTTGGCAGTGTATCTTTAAATGCACACACTTTTTAGTCACTTTTTGTATTTTAATCTGGAACGATTTTTCGCGCTCTACACAGCGCAGCCGAGGCTTGAATGCAAGTTTATTTTTATTTTTGCCAAGTTTAGGGTTAGCCGTGAAAAGGTAACATACAGACAGTTACTTTCGCATTACAATATCCTATACCAGGGGTCGGCAAACCGCGGCTCGCGAAGCGCATGCGGCTCTTTGAAGGGACATTTGCGGCTCTTCGAGAACCCCTCATAAAGATAGGTTCAAGGAAAAGTGAGATCGAAAATTGTGTAAATGACTCTTTACGGTTCTTAAAATATATATTTTTTACTGAAATTGACTCTTAGGTTAGAAAGTTTGCCGACCCCTGTCCTATACTATTAAACGTGCAATATATGTTTATATATACCTACGTATATATACACATATATTGCAATCACGTTCTCGGAAACGGCTCTAACGATTTCAATGAAATTTGGAGTGTAAGGTTTTACGGAGGCAAAAAATCGATCTAGCTGGGTCCCATGTCTGGAAAATACGTCTTCTCCGTATTTTCACCCGAGTAGAGCTCGATCGCCCAAGGACTATATATAAACAAATGTAAATCGTACATACTTTTTTCTGAATAAATAAATTAAAAAAAAAATACCTTTAAATATGTGTATCAATCACGTTCTCGAAAACGGCTGTAACGATTTCGATGAAATTTGGAATATTGGGATTTACGAGGGCTATAAATCGATCTAGCTATCTCATGTCTAGGAAAATTCGTTTTCTTCGTATTATCACCTCGGTCGCCCAGGGACTATTTATTAAGTAAGTATGGATTGCAGCGAAGCAAGCCCCACAATAGGGGTACTCACATGCATCTTCGAGCTCGGTCCACTGTCCCTCGGAGTCGTCCGAATCGGCGCCGACATCCGACGCGTCCGAGACGACCTCGATACGACGCACGCGCATCGAGGCAGCGCGACGCGCCGCCGCGCTACGGCGACGGGATATCTGGTGACAAAAATTATGTTTTAACAAATGGATTTAATTAACTAAGATGCCGTCCCTCAAAGCCATCAAATAGAGTTTGCCAAGAGTCTCGCTCACACCCAGAACCTCTTGCCGCTTCGGCTAAACTCGGCTCTCGAGCACCTCCGAGGGTCAAATTCACAACACCTTCATCGTTAGTGCGACGGTCAATTGGGTCCGTCAGTTAGATTATTAAAAAATATTGAACACGTATTTTTTTTGTCAATTAAACAAAAAATGACGACACAGTATGCTAAAAAGTGTACCATAATGTGACGTCACACTGAACTTTACCAGGCTACATCTTTATCATTTTTTGTTTGACTGACAAAATATACATGGTGCCAATATTTTTTGATAATCTAACTCACAGACTAAATAGATATTTTTAGGAAAGTAGCCAATTGTGCCGTGACCAGGATTCATGCACTGTAATATTGATATTGCACTCAAGTTTGTTTGTAAGTCAAGTCATGGTTGATAGAGGCATCTGATAGGCAATAGAACCAGCGTAACAAGGTTTTTGCCCAAGACTAGTAAAGTACACTCAGCGTCAAATACTTTGTAGCAACCAAAGTAGTCAAATAGTTCGGTACACCACATATTTAGTATGGTGTACGGAACTATTTGGCCACTTTGACAGCTACAGAGTATTTGACGCTGAGTGTACGCTACCTCCTACCCCTTGGCGAGAAACAATTAACATGGTGAGTTTACATTTTGGTGCCCTGACCAAGATTATTGCACTGTAATTTATTTCTAAGTAAGGTCATACTTGAAAGAGGCATCAGCACTGCTTTTAAAAGTACAAGCGTGACGTGGTTTTTGGCCACGAGGACGATGCCTAAGGTAGCTGACAACAGGGATCGGAACCGGTTTTTTCAAAAATCCCCGAAAGTCTAATATTTTGAATTATTTTAGGCTCTTAATGTAGGACTCTATCATGTATTTAGGTAACATTTTCGTATTATTAGACAGCCTGATCAAAAATGATATTATAAACCAAAGAACGAAATAGAACGAAATAAAACCGGTATTTTTGTATGGTGAAAATACCGGTATCCGATCCCTGGCTGACAACACTTGGCGAGTTTACATTTTGGGGCCGTCACTAGCATTAATAAACAGAGGTACTGCACTCAAGTGTTCCTAGGGTCATACTTGAGAGAGAGGCATCAGGTTTTTGGCCACACGTGGATGACTACTGTACCTCCTTCCCCTTGGCGATGGGGCGGCGCCGCGCGGCCCGCTGCGGGCGCCCCGAGCGTCGCGCGTTGCCCGACCACGAGGACGACGAGGAGGTCCCGCTGCCTGACACGCGGTGACTCTGGCTGCCCATCTGCAATACACAGGTTTTATGTAGTCTTCTGTAGTTGATAATGCTGTGCGAACCGTTGGAGATTATTGAGCCATACTAAATCCAAAAAAAGAGAAAATCTGTTTGCAAATAATTAATAAGAGCCGGATATGATAATGAATAAGAGTCAAAAAATGACCCTCTAATTCTGCAAACTCATGAGACATTTTGTCACATGCAGACAGTCAAAAGCTGAGCGAGAAATTAGGCTAAAACACTGCAAGTTTCAAGCAGCCCTAAATATAGAGCTCATAAGCATTGTTCTAGCATTTTCTGCTAGTACCTTAGACCTATGTCTAGATCTGGCTCCTACATACCATACAAAATTCATTTTAATACATGTGACTGCTTCCTAAACATCAATGGCTGATTATTTTTTTGGTGATAGGAATAACCTTCCTTAGCACCAGAAAAAGTTTCAGATTTTTCAACTGCGTCAATTATTTTTGAAAAATATAAACAGTTTCCTCATTTACGTTTTGGATTTAGGATGGCGAATAAGACACTTTCCTTGATCTGTCTGATATTACAAAAAAATATCATAAGGTGCGTACGAATTAGAGCAGCCTCAGCCTGAGGCATGCTCGCCCCGCGCGCCGAGCTGCTCGCGCACAAAATAGTTCCACATAAACATGCGCGGGTGAGGCAGCGTGCTCGCGCGAGCCGATATTCAAAATGGCGTCGACACGACGACAGCTGATTGATGTCGGGACCCACAACACCTTTTGCTTTTCATGTATTTGTATCAATAATTGTCCTAAATTTACTAACAAACGATTACAAACGCACGGCTCAGCCACTTGCTCAAATTCGTACGCGCCTAGCGCACAAACAAGTTCGATCTTGTCGCTCTGTCC
This sequence comes from Epinotia nisella, assembly GCA_932294315.1. NCBI lineage: Eukaryota > Metazoa > Arthropoda > Insecta > Lepidoptera > Tortricidae > Epinotia > Epinotia nisella. The sequence goes on along the minus strand of OW028698.1, from coordinate 6,431,949 downwards.
GCGGCACGCTCAGATACACGTCCAAGTTACGCGAGGCACGCACACTGAGGCGCCTTTGAGCACGTTCAAGAGACCGCCAATGGCCGGCTCGCCGCGCGCTGCTCGCGGGTTGCTCGCGCACAGCGCGTGAGCGCGTACGAATTTGAGCAAAATAGGCGAGCCGTGCGTGCCTCAACCCGAGGCTGCTCTAATTCGTACGCAGCTTTAAATATCCGTGGTAATCTGACACTGGCAATTATATTGACAGCTGCAGCAGCTATGTTTGTCATTGCCAGGGTCAGATATTTAAAATATTTTTTGTAATATGAGACAGATCAAGGAAAGTAAAATTGAGAGGGTTCCAATGAGCTCGTCACAATGTTTTCATCTTTTGTAGTTTAGCACATTCACTGCCAATAATCGACGATCCCGTGGTTTAAGGCTACGTAGCAGAAAGCGCCTACAGCGTAGGTATAGAACAAGTATATACTATAGAAACTATAGTGGGCGGGGTGCACGTAGCTGGTGTAATGATTGAACACACATGAAACTGTCAAAAACGCAGATCTGTTGTCATTAAACTGTGGGTGACGATTTTTGCCGTATTAAAAATAAAAACATGCCGTGTTTGTGCAATTTTCTTGTGCAGACAGGCAAGCAAGGCCCGATTTCCTATCACCGGTAGGTACTGAAATAACAGTTTTTTTTTAAATAAATATGCAATCGATTATGACATTCGCCATTACTCCATTAGAAAGATAGAAACGATATGCATGCTTGACATTGCTTGCTAGCCAAAGCCGCAGATTAAGGAACTACCATAATGTCACAGCAATGTATTGCGTTATTTGCATTTAAAGGAACTTTTTACAATAATATGAGAATAACGGCTGAAACGACGGCATGAATGGCTGATTTTCGGGCAAAGAAACTCACTAATTTAAAACTTTACAAAGTCAAAAATCATCTCTTCTTGCCTAAGTCTAAGTTCAGTAATGCATAAAACTTGAGTCATTTGTCTATAAATAAGCCTATTTCCAGTTCCTTGCTGGAAAGAACCTGAATATTCTGATGAAAAATATTAATACTCAGATCAACTTGGTGGGGTCTACTATGTTTAAAGTACGTTAAAAGCTAATCCGACCCACTAAAAACAAGAAATATTTCTTTGGCATAAATATTTTCTCTGATGTACGAGTGAATCGCTTTATGAATTTATTTATGTCAAAGAAATGATATTTGTTATTAAAATAATGGTAAATCAAGGAATTTAAATGTTCAATTTTATAATTATAATAGTATAATTATAATTTCAATTATTCTATTGAGTGTTGAATATATCATACTCTGTGAGTGTTCTTGTAAATTTTAAAATTACATTAAAACTTGTATGTATTTTGATAAAAAATTGTTAGCATGTTTTAGTGAGCTACGCGATTTCTCTGACAGTTGCTATGATTGTGTTGGGCGGGCTACGCAGGATCCTGAAGTAACTAGCTAACACTTCCATCTTATTTAAGTACTCCCTGCTCAGCTCAGTGTTTGCTGCGAGTGATCAGCTCAGTGTTGCCATAATATTGCCTTACCATTGAATTTACATAAGTTTACCAAATTTCAGCTGACTCCAATACCAAAATGTAGCTGAAAAATAGGTTGCAAATGAAAGACAAACTTACACAGTCAGCGCAGGCCCCACATCCTATTGACATACTAGTAAGCCTATCCCAGTCCCATTTTGGCGATGAAATTACACGTAATTATGAAAACCTCCTTATGTAGGTCTAAATTGGCTTTGCATTAGCTGTGTCTACACCGGATGCATGGTCGGCCGCACGCCTCGGGCGAGGCCTGCTCTGCCGAGGCATGCGTCCGGTATTGACACGGCTTGGCTACAATAATAATCTTGGGATTAGGTGCCAAAGCAGACCTTAGGCTCATGTAGGAAACTACCGGGAAAAATACTAGGAGGATGATTATTGAAGATAAAACCTTTCAAAATGTAGGTAAGTATTTAATCCATTGTGATATAGGACATCAGTGTCCTTGCGCTGGTTAGCAACCGCTTAGTCAAGTAGGCCAGTTGGTGAATAATTAGAGTAATTAAATCAGATGGTGAACAGAGGCTGTTTCTTCAATCTTTATATAGATTACTAAAATACCAACTAAAAAAATCTTTTCAATACTATAATGGTATTATAAAGATATTTGATACTAAAGTCTAGCAGACTTTAGTGTCCCTGAAAATGAAATGGTATACCTAATGTTCCATTGATGTATAAACCAGTTGTAATTTCTTTGGCTTGGGACTACATGCATTCAGAATCCATGTTGGTCAACTTGGAATCTGGAATGGGAGACCAGTTATTGTGGATGTCTATAGGCGGAGCCTTTTAGGCATAAATCAGTTGCCGCGTTTGGATGCTCTCCAAGACCTATGTAATGATAATGGTAAAACTCATTTAATTAATGTGACATTTTCAAGAGACATTTTGCTTGAGTGAATTTTCTCATAATATGTATATTACATTATTTAACTACTCTAATAAGCATGTTTTGATGGTGTGTACAAATGCCATGATTACCAGTTTTTTTTCAGGTGAAGTTGCCTGTGTTTACATACAGACTTACAAACACATGCTTGTATGTCATTATGTATATGTTGAATCTCATTTTAATGTAATAAGTGAAAAGCAGATAGAGACAAATGATGAACTCATAAATTTGTATACAACCAGTCTAAATTTACATTTGATTAATATTAATCAGGTGTAACATAGTACACATTTATTTGTGCCATAGTAAATGATTTCATATACAAAATGCCCTTGTCTAGCCTTGTCACATGTCCAAAATGTACATAATACGAGTACTAAAGGTCAATGACATGTTCCCCTATAAGTTTAGTGTAAAAATCGCGAGTGAACGCGATTTTTCAGCGTGGGAACGTCACCTGAAGAATATTAGAGACAATTAGTCAGCCATTTTTGTTGTGTGGCTGGACTTACCGCGATCTCGAAGAGGGACGGGAAGTCCTGCTGGGGTTCGTGATCTGCCAGCCCCGCGAGCATCCCGAGCTCAGCGCTTAGGTTCTCGAGCTCAGCGCCGATGCGGTCAGCCCTGTCAGCGTCACCCAACTCATCCTTCAGGATGTCACCGATCTCCTCCGACACCGCTGCCACGGCAGAGGCCACCTCGTCAGGAGGCACTCCTTCCTTCCCCAACCCTTCGCTGGTACCGGCGAGAACCTCGGCACCCTCAGAAGTACCCGTGCTCTGATCCGCACATTTCTCCGCGGAAAACATCATTTGTTAGCAAATACCACAATTGCTCCGAAAAACGATACATCTAAAGTCACACACAGTTAATATAGATCACACGAACAGTGAATACACAGCGGTTAATATGTGAAAGACCATTTTTCTCAACACTGATTTAGCCCGAACTTTTTGACAATACCAATATGGCGACGATATTTTTAGGAATTTGTGACCAGCCTCAAATGGATTTAATGTCATTTTTATTTCGGGCAACCTTTACTCCTCTTGCCGAATTTTGATCGATACAATTGAAATTTTATTCAGGATCGATTACATTCAATCGATTACAATATATATTAAAAAATATTATCATCAAGATGGCGCGCGAGCTCTCTCGATTTTTCTCGCACTATACCTCTCTTTCTAAGTTTTCTAATAAGAGAGAGACGGATATTGCGAGAAAAATCGAGAGAGCTCGCGCGCCGTCTTGTGATAGCCGTGCTGCGCTGCGGCACATCATGCACTGAAAACACACGGAAACCAAACAATTATAAAATATAGGTAGTCTGGCCAGAGGGCCTACCGCGAAACGATATTCGTTTTCGTTCGTGTATCTCCCTCTTTGTCGCTCGAATTAGCAAGTGCGACAGAGACGGAGATACACGAACGAAAACGAATATCGTTTCGCGGTAGGCCCTCAGGGAAAGATGAGCCTCAGATTTATTTAATAGTATTCTATACAATCGTTACACAATGAGGGCTTTTAAAGTCGAGTACCGAGTTTAGGCCACGAGGCTTGCCGAGTAGTATTTTAAATCGATGTTGTTAAAGTACACAGAGAACACCCCCACTATAATTAGATTTTTTAACTGCCGATATTTGACAGCCTTCATTCCGGTACAATAAACCTCAATAATGACATATATTTTACTGGGATGACAGCTGTCACATATTGGATGTAAGGGCATTTTCACTATAGAAGCCTAATGTTGCTCATTTTATTCGCGAGCGCGACAGTCACCAAAGTACGAGGAAGAGGTGAGGGGAAGAGCGGGTGCTAGCAGCGTTTCGATTGGTCGATGCGCTGACACGCCGAATGCGTAGTGATGGGACATAATTTATTGTTGGTAAATTACGTATATACAGAGTGTTTTTTTTAAATGGGACAGTATGGGGAAATCCGAATCTAAAGGAGATAGAGGAAAAGTGTCCAAGGAGACATTAGGTGTTTTTTTATGTAAACAAATTTGGCTCAATAAAATTTTTGGTCAAGCGTGAGTTGTTCTTAAAAAATGATAAAGTTGGTCAATTTTTTTTTTGACGCGGGTCGACTCTGTTTCATGTAAGGATTATTTCATTGTATGGAAAGAAAAAAATCTGAACAGCAGAAGTTGGTCAAATTTAATGAAAACTAATCTTCATACAATTGCAGTATTCGCCTTTTAATATTGCTACAAGTGCCTAGGCGTGTAAAAAAATATTTAAAATTATTCCATTTTTAAATTTCTATAATCCATAAGAGTTCCAGATGATTCAAGAGAAGAACATTTTTTTTAATCCTCGTAAACATCATGGCACGCGATAGTCTTAAAATTATAAAAAAAAGAATTCAAATTTGGAACGAGTGGCCCCCACGATCGCCCGACTTAACGCCATTAGATTTTTTCTTATGGGGTTACCTTATGGGTCGAATTTATGAATCCCGATACAACTCCGTAGGTACAAGAATTAAAAGATGCTGTTTACAACACTTTAAACACAATTCACCATAAGTCTCTGTTAAATGCAACTAGAAGTGTCTTGAAGCGTGCTCGTACCTGCATAAGACAAGACGGCGGCCACATCGAACATTTACTCAAGTAATAAACCAACTGTATGAAGATTAGTTTTCATTAAATTTGACCAACTTGTGCTGTTCAGATTTTTTTCTTTCCATACAATGAAATAATCCTTACATGAAACAGAGTCGACCCGCGTCAAAAAAAAAATTGACCAACTTTATCATTTTTTAAGAACAACTCACGCTTGACCAAAAATTTTAATGAGCCAAATTTGTTTACATAAAAAAACACCTAATGTCTCCTTGGACACTTTTCCTCTATCTCCTTTAGATTCGGATTTCCCCATACTGTCCCATTTAAAAAAAAACACTCTGTATAATGGTAACAAAAGATCTATCATTACTTTAAAATGTACTAAAAAAAAACTTAGCATTTAGTATGTTTGGTTCTATAAATAAAATAACAAATATTTTATTAATCTGTATTTTTTTGGAAATTTGGGAGTCGTTTGGCATTATGTAGTATGCAGTATTAAATAAAGTCTCATCCCATAAAAAATATTCCATGTAAAAAATAGGCCAAGTCTCGAAACTCTTCCACCGTAAAAAGTTGTGAGATATTTCGTAGAGCCAAGTCAGGCATTCTTATTAATCTTTATATGCTTACTAGATAAAATTCTGCAACTTGAGAATCACACAACTTTTCTGCATATATTAATTTTTGCATACTTATAACTATGTAGTATTTCATGATTGCCAAGTCACAAAATTTTATTTATTAAGCAAATAAAGTTTAATAAGAATGCATGACCTGGCTGATCTCTCTGACCACTTCACACTACAAAATTCCATGTTCGTGGTTAGCAAAAATCCTTTTTTTTAAGCGATACACACACCCACATACTCATAAAGCTTGTTAATTTGGACGCAACTGAAGGACAAGGCGGGCGATCGCGGATTATATGAGCGCCACAACTCCAATGCTTGGTGACTCGCGTCGCGAACAAAACGAGCAAACCAGCGGGGCTAGCGCAACTGACGCCGCACCGCGACGCGAGTCGAGAAAGCTCAACCCCCTTTTTCTAATTTGTACGGTGCGAGTGAGATAGGGGACGCTTAGTCGCGCGAGAAGCGACTGAGCAGCAAGTTGTGCTAGACGTGCTGGATAAACGCCTTAGAAAGGTCCAGAAAACAGGCAATCACAGGAGTCCTACGTTCTATGTTATACACGGTGTTAGAACAAATTTACCGCTCTTTTCTAGGCTCATGTAGACTTCTACAAACGAACCTATTCATTCGATTCAGATTCGATTCGATTTCATAATCGAGTAATTTCTATGTCACACCTCACATATGCCACACTACGATTACTTTCTACGTAATCAAACCTCTCGAAAAGTTTTATAATGAAACATTTTGTACCTTATTTATTTTAATAGCATATAATTTTAGTGTGATATTGGAATAACTCTTATCGATGCTCATGACATTTTTATTTATGCTGAATTACATTTTTATTTTACTGTATGTAGTAAATTGGCACTTGCAACCCCAACCGGAACAGTCGTGTCGCTTGTCAACTTGACACTTGACATGACATCAGATTTGACATTTGAAGATTGTGCGCGAACGGTCTCAGATGGAAATTTACATCTAATTATAAATTTTATATATAAAAAAATGTATTGCAGGTAAAATACCGCAGTGCGATGCACACGGACACGTGTCGACTATAGTTTTCGAGCTGCAAATGGGCCCATTTAATTTAATTAGCTAAGTTTGTTACGCGAAATCAGGTGTAAGAAACTAGAGCTGTTTTAAGTCTAAATTTAGGAGTTAGGCTGAGTTGAAGATATTGGATAAAGTCTAAATATTAGTGGTTAGAGATAGGATATTTTATAAATGAGCTATGGCTGTGCAAAATAAGGTTTTGTATGCATTTCGTGGTTGGATAGCATTTGTAGCGTTTATGGATCTGGGGACTGCCGGCCGGTCTTACATCGAGCGGCGGTCGTTCCTCAATCATAACGGGGATACCGAGCATTTGGATGGTAAGTTTCGTTTGTTTATAGAAGCGTCATAATGCTGGGCAAATGTGCACACGGTTTTTCTTCAGTTTAGTTATTAAATAAGCAGAATGCTTACAGAAAAGGAAAATGTTTGTATGGGTTGAGCAATTGTTTTTTTATTTTGTCTTTTACTTAGGAGATACTCATAAAATTAATGTAAATAACTCCCAAATTATACCCAGGAGAGGTCACCATGGCAACAGCTACTAAAAACTTTAGCTGCGCATACAAGCAAACATGGCACTCTTGAATCAACTCTAATTGGAAATGAAGTAGATTTAGTATTGTATTAAAATGAATGTATTAATATCAAAAATGCTCACACGCGCCACTGGTGACCATAGGGCTGGCTCGTTCCTCGCTCAACGCATTGGCATTGCCATTCAGCGAGGAAATGCAGCCAGCCTTATGGGCACCCTACCAGCAAGTGGCATTGATTTAGGGGATATATGTAAATATAGTGTAGGCCCCATAGGTTAAGTTAGTTTAAGTAATTTTAGTAGTTAATTCTTTTTTTTTGTTATTTATTGTATACTATTTTTACCTCTTCATGTCATTCCGTTCATTCCGGTTGATAGTTTTATACAAAACAATTAAAATGAATTGAACCAGCAGCTGTTTTAATTTAGTATGATATAATTTCCATTAAAGAAGAGGATAAGTACATTTGAAATCAAAACAAGTGTAAGAGCAACACAGCAACTTTTTGTAGAGATACATACATGATACAGTATTGATACAGGCGATTATGATATGTGGCTAGTGTCACACTCGAGTCATGCATTTGTATTGCTGCAAAAAGTGTATGTCGTCAGTTGCCTTGAATAGTAAGGGGGTTCCGTCAAGTTTTGTTCTGAAACGTCAGTTATTCAAGAGCTCCGCTGGCGTTTTACCTGTGACCAAACTGGGTGTTGTCCGCAAACCATACAACATCTTCTGAAGCCTTGTCGATATTTGGAAATCCATTTTTTTTTATAATATATCTTTATTACTTACATAATGTGTATAAGTTTCTAAAAATCCGTTGAGTTGTTTAGATAAAAGAAAATGAAAACCAATTTTAGTTTTTTTTAATTTTCTCAAAAAATTGCTGCATTTCAGGATGTTTTTTTTTTGTAAAACATCATCTTACATATGGACTAATAAATTACCAAAACGGCAATCGATTTGGCTTCTGGGGCCGATGCCCCATACAAACACGGTTATAATACCCTTTCACGGGCATTTTACTTAACCACACTAAACATGACTTTAAAATATTATCCCTAAGTTTTAAGCACAATAAATTTATTCCCGTCGCCAGAATGTTACGTACGTGTGCTGGCTTTCAGGAAGAACCGAACTGGGGGTACCCACAGATCTTCTTAAGTTCATAACTACCCACATGTTAATACATAACAACAAGCTAGTAAAAAAGATAGGTAGTTATACACATACAGAAATACCAGAAGTCCCCACACTATGCTGGGTCTGTACCGAAATTGTTTTTCTGTTCCAGATGACTTCACAATCTCCCGTATGCTGGGCATGTACTCGGTGCTGAAGGCTCTGGCGCTCATCCACTGTACCCTTTACATACATTACAGGCCGTAAGTTACATTGAAGCATGGACCTATGATACTCAGGACAAGCTATACGTGATGCCACAATAGGGACGGATATGCTTCTATGCAGTTAAATTAAGAAATGTAAAAAGCTGTATCCTCGGAAGCGGATTGTCATGCATTACAACAGGGCGCGGATAACTTTTTTCTTCACTGCTCTTATCATCTTTTCTCTTTTCTTGAATGCTGAAAAATGTTTTGTTATCAGTTCTAACCGTAAAATTGATCCAATAATTTTCAATTATACCTTAGCTGGGAATAACATAGCACGGGTATCTTCTATCAAGGACTTAGGTGTTACTTTGGACTCGCAATTAAATTTTAATTTACACATTGATCATTTATGTAAGCAAGCTTATAAAAAGTTAGGGATGCTCTTTCAGATCGGGCAGCCCTTCAGGCGCCCAAATACTTATAAACTATTATATTATTTTATTCTTTCGTTAGAAATATTCTTGAGTTTGGTAGTGTTGTTTGGACACCTCAGTACCAAGTCCATATTGACCGATTAAAGAGGATCCAAAATATTTTGCTAAAGTCACGTGCAACCGCAAGAGACACAGTCAAGCTGTCCACTAAAGTTAAGTGTAGTTATTGGGAGGGCTAGGGCCGAGTTTTACTGAATAGATATATTAACATTTCTTAATTAATTTCCAGTGTGGTATCCATGGGCTACTGGTCCCTGGTGCTGACTATTGTGCTGTACTTCACCGAGGCCTTCTGCTACCACTCCACCAACCTCAACTTCTACGTCGTGTTCCCTTGCATATTGAACAGTGAGTATCGATAAGTTTTTATATCAATTAATACATCACTATCACACCAGCCGAAAGACGGCCACGGCCGGACATGGGTCGCAAAGAGTGCCACAAGCACGGGCTAGAAATTATGAAATGGGTGGGTCCACACCAGACGCACGCTCGCCCGAGCGTGCTCGCTAGGTGTGGTCATGGCTCGGGCGAGCCGCAGGTCGCCTGAGGCATGCGGCCGAGCGTCCGTATGCTTGGCTGCGCGGCTCGCCCGAGCCCAGCGTTGTCGGCGTTTGGCGTGGTATGCTTTGGTATGGAGGAGTGCTACTACCCTACTAAAAGTAGATTTTCGGGCGAGCCGCGCGGGTGAGCACGTGGACAGGCTCGGGCGAGCGTGCGCCTGGTGTGGACCCACCGAATGAATGATAAATTTCAGGACTGGCAAAGCGGAATATCATCTCACTCATATTTGGAGCAGATTGACTTGGGGAAGTCACACTACTTGCTCTGTAGTGTGTTGTGTAGTGTTCCTGGTGGTGTGTAAGGTTGCCAAACCTCGTGCGCTGTGATAAGAGTAAGGGGCCTGCATTTATCTCTAGCTGCTAAATTAACAAAGGATCGGCAATGTGCTTATTACTCAGCGGAGCTCATACGGATACCGGCATCGGCAAGTGGCTAAAAATGGTTTAGAACTTTTGAAGGACAACATCATCATCATCATCATATCAGCCGAAAGACGTCCACTGCTGGACATAGGCCTCCCCCAGAGTGCCACAATGACCGGTCCTGCGCCACCCGCATCCAGCGGACTCCAGCGACCTTTACCAGGTCATCAGTCCACCTTGTGGGGGGCCTACCCACGCTGCGCCTTCCGGTACGTGGTCGCCACTCGAGAACCATTCCGCCCCAACGGCCATCGGTTCTACGTGCAATGTGCCCCCCCCACTTCCAATTAAGTTTAGCGATTCGGAGGGCTATATCGGTTACCTTGGTTCTGCTGCGGATAGCCTCATGTCTGATGCGATCACGCAGAGATACTCCCTCTCCATTGCCCTTTGGGTGACTTTGAGCCTTCTTATGAAGCCCATAATAAAGGACAACATAGATACGAACGATACTTAGATACTTAATAGTAAATTGTTCGCCTTAATAGGTACTTTTATTTTACAAATACAAATAGATTATTATGATCTTTATATACATTTTTTTATAGTTGTGTGTATGTGTGTCTATGCGTGTGTGTGTGTCTATGTGTGTGAGCGCACGCGTGCGTTTAGTTTATTGTAATTTATCGTCTAGCTATTTGTTTACGGAGTAATAGACTTTATTCATTAAAATTTGCTTCAGTTTGTTTACGCTTCATCAGAAACAGATTAGCATACAAAATATATCCATTAGACTTCAAACTAGGCTGAGCCTGTATCTTGGCCAGCCGATGGCCTAGGGGGGGAGCAAGTTCATATACATAAATGGAGGGTGTAAAAGTATGAATTGTGGGTACAGTAAGGGAAATGTATTAACGTACCACCGTAGAACCCTATCGCAATAAGGTGACATACCACTTGAGTTTAAGTGACGGCGGCTTGTCAATTTGCGACAGGGTTCTACGGTGGTACGTGAATACATTTCCCTTACTGTACATGAAGCTTCTAAGTCTAGGGGGGAACAGCTTATTGCTCTTACGCCACTAGTCAGACTACGAATTTTACAGCAAGAACTACGTCGCTCATTCTCACTCCATCTCTTTCCAGTAATAACCCTCCTCGGGCTAATCTACCTCCCCACCAAGCTCAAGCTGTGGGGCACGATACCAGGCACTTCCGGTATGGAGAGGGAGATAGAAGACGAGAACACCCAGATATTGAGACAGATGGGCAACTTCAAGCGGCGCCGGCCGCAGCACAAGAACAAGTATGTGTGATCGCGGGGACTGTAGGAGGGTTAACAGTTAAGGGGTCTATTGACGTAAGGATGTGACTACCAACTTGTTGTTCCAATTTGTGGAGTTATCGGTTAATATGGGAAGTCGAAAACGAGCAGTTTGTCGGCTCACAGTAATTTGGAGTGACAAGTTGGCCAGGAGATTGTTACATAGTCAGACATCAATAAAGGCCATTACATACCTAGCAATTTGTCACACTAACTGGATATAGTTGTAATGAGTCTAACATTACATCGTTTGTAGTTCGCAGCCAAGCCAACAATCAGTTAGTCGATTGTAAGAATATGTTCAATTTAAATGTTCCTTAAATCGAAATACTTAGTGAACTAATCACTAAATGGCTGCTACGTTAAACAAGCGGATCAACCTAAATGTGTCGAACAGTGACCATAACTTTTAACAGTTTTGTTAACTATAATAATCTTCGTTTTTAATAGAATACTACACTTACACATTGACAACAACAGTCCGTTCAAATAAAACTGCCAAAGTCAGCAGATTCAAAATACAATGATCGTCTTCATTAGTACTTATTTAACATAATCATTATAGTATATTTCGATGCTAGTGCGTAAAGTTTGTCATTACGTTACGAGTACCGAGATATCTTGTCACGAGCCGTAGGCGAGTGGCAAGACGCGGGACGAGTGAAGAATGACATTTCCGCACGTGTATCGAACGACGTTTTTTAATACAGTTGCGAAAAAATAAGAAAAACAACAAGTAAGGAATTCAAAACTTTTATATAATTCATTCTGTATCATCATTGTAATACAGTTGAAAAAAAAATGAAGTTTAATACAGTTTAAATACAGTTTAATACAGTTCTATCTTATTTATTTTTTATTGACATAATAATTAATGGTACGATTTGTACAAGGAAAAGTAAAAAGCACTAGTGCGCGAAAACCAACTTTCCGCACGCTAAACAGCTACGTAAAGTAGCACTTTTTGAGCAACTGTATTAAAAAATAATTTCTTGAACTTACCTCTTCATGACACAGAGTGGTTTTCAAGCACCTAGCAATAATAGATATAAGATAGATGTTTAGAAAATATGTTTTTTGAAAATTGAATTAAATATGTCGTCAAAGTCGTCATCCATCAATTTTCCAAAAACAATTCACAATAGTCCAATAAAGAGTGCCAAGCATATTGCAATCTTCCTAAAGAATTAAAAACAATAAGCGATGTACGTTATATATATTTACAATCAGGTGCAATAAAATATATTCGTAACCGAGGAACAGTAATTGGATATTTGAAAATGCGCAATTAAATTGCACACATATGTATACGACTACTTAAAGTTTCTTCGTTTGGGCAATGAAAATATGCGAAAAATTGTTGGTCCATATGGGCGACTACCATTTTGAAACAATAATTTGTACGGCGACCAAAGAAACATGCCAAAATCTGCTCATTTCACCCTTTTAGTAAGACTGACATTCAATTGTCATTTACCAACTTCAGGCCTGAAAATGGTTAAACACTGGAGGATTGAGCACAGCTCCGGGGAATTTAAAGAATAATTTAAAAGCGCATTTTCAGCATAATTAAATATAATAATGGCAATAATCTACTCTCAATAATCATATCAACTTTCAAATAAAATAAAATAAAAACTATATTAACTACACTTCTCATTCAAAGCTTCTAATTTATTTTACATTTAGTACACCACGTGGGGAAAGACGATGACTCTATAGTATCTATAGGAGAAATTGAGCCGTATGTTAATGCTCATAAGAGTCAAAAGTTGCTTTTTGACTGATCTCATTCGTTTAGTTTAACTCGTCCATATTCTCAACTTGTCCGCCAAGTCTCGTCCCCGTTCCAAAATCAGCCGTATTCCAATTCGTCTACATTTCTAGCCCTTTCAGACCGGAAAAACAAGACCCTACTAACGTAAAATGAAGTATATTGACATATGTTTTAGATTTGACAATTAAATGTAATCAACCCGCACAATTGTATTGGCCGGGTCTGAAAGGGCTAGTCATTTATTTAGTCGTAAGTATACATCTAAATTCTTCACCCATCATGGCGTCCGAGCGCGGCGTACGAATGTATAAAATACAGCGAAATAGGGACAGAATTTTGCAAGACGCCGTGCATCCGGCAGGAATCCACACAGGCTGAAATCACTCGGATGTGTGGCGTCGCCAAGGACCTAAGACACTCAGGATAACCTATGGTAATAATAATACCACGTCCGAGCGAGATGGTAGCACAAAAAAATCTCGATAAGTGTGACAGAAATGGAAATATCATTCGTTGTCCTTGTCATAATTCCACCTTTTTTAGTATGAAGTTGTGACCAATAAACCACTACCCACCCAAATTAAGTAGGTTGTTTATGGTCAGCGATCAGCCATTTTAAGACCAGTTCTTAATTTAGCTGCATAGAAGCCTTTCCGTCCCTCATTGTAGCATCACGTATAGCCTGTCCTGAGTATCATAGGTCCATGGGCGTCGCCTAGTGGGTACATCATTGGCAGCCAATACACGGTGAGTAAATACTGTGATCCACCTATAGCTGTCTCACTCTATCGCATGCTATAGAGTGAGACAGATATAGGTGGATCACAGTATTTACTCACCGTGTATAGGCCGCAATTCCTAGAGAATTTCCGGTCCGGACAGCCATAGATTTCTAGTCATATGGACAAGTTATGACGAGTAAAACATGTCAATCGTATAGAAAAATGGCTTTGGTGATAAAAATTAGTATTTAAAGAGCTTCTTTATTTCAAGGTTTTTTTCTAAATTAGACTTAACGTCTTTATTAATAAGGTAAACTTTCGATGATGCACCTACACATTGATTATAATATAAGCTCCTACGTGTTTAAATCTTTCAGAATTTCGAGACAATGTTTTGTCTCTAGAGCCTGACCAGCAAGTTGTCTATAAAATGCGGCAAATTAAAAAAAAACATGAAATGCTTTATAGCGGCAAAAAAGGTACTTATAACTGGCAGCTCATTTAATTGGTAAATTTGTTGCCCTATAAACAATTTGGCAAAAATTCTTGTGACATGAATTGATTAGAAATAGTACATTGTTTAACGAGGGGCGTGAGTGGAATATTGCTAACGAGAGTCTATCAGAAGCCCGACGCCAAAGGCGGAGGGCTTTTGATGACTCGAGTTTGCAATATTCTTACGCCCGTGTTATACACAATGTTTTTCATCACATTTGCGAGGAAATAAATAACAACAAAAGACAGAAAAATGTAAGTTTCATACAGCAGCACCAATCAAAAATTGACAACTTCACTTCCAGATCAGTGCTAGTAGAGCGCGCAGTTCAATATTTCAACCAATCACAGAGCAGTATTCTTGCGGGGCGGGGCGTCGTGACCAACTAGATTTTTTTATTCAACCAATCACACAGCAACCAGATTTGCTTAAGCCAATCAGAGGGTTCTATTATTTTAAAACTAAACTTAACAGCCCGTGGGAGGTAAAACGGCTATAACTGCTCTGCACGCTCGCAAGTAATAACGCCATTGACGATCGAGCAAGTGTGATGAAAAAAACTTTATGACATGACTCGATGGCCGAGGGCTCCTCCCCCCGCCTAAGGCTTACTTCTGCTATACCGCGCTCACTTTTAAAAGGAAAAGGATAGCGTAAGCTCCTCTTATGCAAGGGTCTGTTCCGACCAATGTAAATGAGCCATTAGGCCGATTTCACTAAATTAGAACTAGGACTCTTAAGAGGGCGTTACAGTGCTCACTAGCGCCACTGGTAAATAATTGTGATTATTTAAATTTAACGATAGATATTTAAAAAAGGAGGCCACTTCACATTGTATTTTGTATTTAAGTACCTTGTGAATACATCAAACTAGTTTTTATGTCGCTAGATTCGTCGATCAACTCAAATGAAAAACGGCTGATTTAACTTTGGACGCATAGATTGACGAATCCATCAGCAACATAAAAACTAGTTTGATGTATTCACAAGGTACTTATTTAGTACTTACACGTTCTCTCTAAACGCATCGGGTTTCCTCTCTGCTTGTAGGCACACGATTTTGAACACACCGATGCTTGTAGTTGGTGCTATTTTACCTTGGCACGAATAAGATATTGCAAATTAACTGTATTTGGTATTACAAGCTTTTATTTAACTTGCATTAGTTGGTTTAGTCTTTAGGTGAAACAAAACTTGCAAGTTTTTGACCAAGTTTTCAAAGACAAGTTGATTTTTTTTACACTTGTGTAAGTCAGGTGCACAATGCATTATTATGGTACGAGTATAGTACCACCAAGCTTGTCTGATGATGGAGACCGGAGACGACAACATCTAAACGTGCCTAAACTACACATGATAAACCTATTAGCCGAGGCAAAATACGGTTTCGAAAAACATTAATTTATAATAGCGTTTTTTTTGTTTATTTCATTCTAAAACATTATTCTAAGATGCTTTATTCAAGAATCCAACAAACTTTCCACCCGGAAGTAATTATATAGATTTAAATTAAACATTTATTGTCTTTTTTATTTTATTTATATTGAATATTTTAAAGCAAATGTAAATGAACCTAAATAAAGATAAAAAAAATATTAATATTTATCCGGACTTTTTAGGAGCTAATTAAATATTGATTTTTTTGATGTCTGATTTTTTGTTGGATTTTGCCTCTAGGTAACAATTTAATTGATAATATATCCGTTACATTAAAAAAATTAGCTATTATAAATTATTTCCAAATATGTCATTTTTTCCATACAAGTTGTCAGTTCATTGCCTGGACTATATCGGGTTTGAGCTCATTAGGATCTTCTCAATGAGTAGGTAGTTGATGAATTATGAGATTATGACTGTACAAAAAGGCACAAAGCAAGTAAGGCTTGAATACCAAAAAAATTTTTTTTATACCTGTTGCATTTTGAGTGAAATTATAATAGTAGCAATATGGCGGTATCTGTATGGTAATATTCTGTAAATTTCGGGTTTCTTATTTGGACCATAATCTAAATTTTATTCTTACAATTAGAATTCTACATTTTCATTCTTAAAGTAAAACTTGCTCCGGGCTCCGGGGTGTATGGATATGAACCTTCTACATATTTAAAATATTTTGACCGGTATTATTGTTAGGAAAAAACGTAAAAAAATATGAATTAAGGCCTCTCACAGACTGGGCCGCGCCAGTCAATAGTGAACTTGTCACTAGCTGTCAAATTTACTATGGACCGTCACCGCAGGCCGCGCCAGTGTGATGCAGGCTTTATCGTTGGAAAATAAACGTCAAAAATATCTTTGGCATTAAATCAACCCTTTCTACACTAACTAACAACATAATTATTTTGTCTATGATAATGTACATATACTCCCGAATAGAGGAAATAGTAAAATAAGTGATAAAAAGCAATAAGCTCAAGACAATGTGCTTTCCGTAGTGACTTAAGCATTTAAAACATTAAAAATAAGTTAGAATATTGAAAATATTTGACTGTGTGTAATATCGTGGTTTATTATTCTGAGAGTGAAAGTAGATTTGACAACTGCGGCGTTACCACAACGATCAAATCACTCTCGTCTCTGTCGCTCGAGTATAAGTGCGATAGAGACGGAGATATCCGAATTTCCAGTTACGTGGCATAAAAGGCATTATCGTGCGATATTGACAGTTGTCAATTACACCTATGCTCCCTGAACCAATAATAGTACAGTCAAGTGTGAAAATATGGGAGCATACAACTTACTCATAAATATGTCCCATGGCTCTTATGTCGGCGTATTAAGGTTTCGGTACATATTTATGAGAGGATTAAATCGGTACATATTTTTGCACTTGACTGTACAGTCGACACAAAGATAAGTAGGTATACATTTCAGCCTTATTACGTTGGAGTAAGTCAAAAGTGTAAACTTATGTTCTACGTCGACTGTACAGTCAAGAGCAAAAGTAAGTTATCACTTTTGTACCTTATTCCATTGCGATAAGGTGAAAAAATGATAACCTACTTTTGCTGTTGACTATACCTATTTATACATAAGTTAGTTTAGTTATATAAGTTCTAATACATGTAATTTTTATTCATTAAACTTTATTGTAACGAGTTTACATTAGTAATAAAATTGCGTGGAATCATTTATGTTTATTATATTATTTACAAAAACATCAGATATTAGAATGTTATTGAAAAAAAAACATGAAAATTAATATTTAGTAATTTGAACAATTTGTAATTTTTAAATTTGTTATTAAGAATAAGTAACTAGTATTTTAAATGAATATTTGCACAGTCAAATAGTTTGACACTATATTTAGCGATTGGACCACACTACTAGTGCCATATCATGTTATAGGAATTG
This sequence comes from Epinotia nisella, assembly GCA_932294315.1. Taxonomy (NCBI): domain Eukaryota; kingdom Metazoa; phylum Arthropoda; class Insecta; order Lepidoptera; family Tortricidae; genus Epinotia; species Epinotia nisella. Next base: position 6,414,233 of record OW028698.1, on the reverse strand, counting down.
TTGAATTTTGAATAAATAAGTTTTGACAAATTGTGTTTTATTTAACACTAGCTGCTCGCTCCGCCCGATTGCAAAGAACGCAGACATATCCTAGGATAAAATGTTCACTCAAAAAGTCTATTCAGTGCACAGGTCTAAGATTTTGTCAAATGTGATTCCGGAACTTACCCCGTACAAACAAACATAAAACTTCATAGACAAGAAAAATACATGTATATTTTAACGTTTTTATTTCCAATAAAATAAAATACAAATTTAAATGGACGGCTTAAATGTTATTAGTATATTTTCACTAAATATATCATAATTTAGTGTTTCACACAGCTGCTGTAAAACGGCAATGAATGAGCCAATGAATGTAAAATGTCAGTCATATTTGGTCACATTACGGTCGATTAAGTACGAAATAAATAAGTTAGGTTACGTACTAAAGAAGTCTGTCAAATATGAAAGCGAAAATATGTGTACAAAGCGCGAGAGTTTAAAGTGTTATACAGTTCAGACTTGTAAAATTGTAACTTGTAGCTTACCTAATAGAATTCGACACGATCTTCATGTCAGAAATAAAAATAAATTGAACTTTGGAATGTCACGCAGGTGTCGTTACATTTGGCGCCGTGACCAGGATAGTTGTATAGTGAAGTGAAAAACCACATGCCAGGCGAAACTCCTTATCAACGACATAAATACTGTTATGTGAAAGCTTCTCTATTTATACATGGAACTGAAATCAGTAGTAGTCTGGCACGGGGGCGCACGCGATTTTGACGAAGTCCTCGTACCGGACCGTGCCGTTGTTCGCCACGTTAGCTTCGCGGAAGATGTTGTCCACCTGAAACATAAATTTTTAGTCATGTACAGTCAGTAACAGAAGTGGCTACGCGTTCTGAGAGGTCGAAATGATCCACACACGTATTTGTACGGCAACTGGCAGCCCGGGTCCGCCCCCGCATTACAAAGAACCCAGGCAAAGTCCATTCCTTAAATACAGCCTAAGTCCATTCCGAGGATATAATAAATAAAAAATAAATAAATATTAGGAGACATTCTTACACAAATCGAACTAGCCCTATAGTGAGCTCAATAAGGCTTGTGTTATAGGTACTAGACGACGATATATCCTACTAATCCTACTTCCTACCAATATTATAAAGTTTGGATGGATGGATTTACGAGCCGCTTAATCTCAAAAACTACTGGACAAATTTACAATGAAACTTTCCAGTTCACCTTCTATATCAGAATAGGATATAGGCTATAATTTATGTCAAACTTCATCCCTTTTACAAGGACAAAAAAGGGGATGACTCTTTGTATGGAGACCATATGATTTTGCTTGTTGATTTCATCAGGCGCTGGGTTTCAAAATGTATAGGATAACTAAAATCCGACTCGCACTTGACCAAAATTCTAATTGATAGTAGGTATTTAATAACACTTTGTACATGAAAAACTATGTCTGTCTACGTGTCCCGTTTTATCGTCTAAATGGCTATATTGGCTATATCGATTTATGAGGATGAATATGAAGTTCTTATACCAAAACTCACATTTTAATGAGATGAAATAGGAAATTAAAGTCTGTATGAGGAACCGTATTATACGCGGACGAAGTCGCGGGCGGAAGGCTAGTATAATAGATATAAATACTTAAATACATGGAAAACATCAAACAACAAAATTAAATATACCTGCTCATCACACAAATATTTGCCTTTACCGGGATTCGAACCAAGGACCTTCAGCTTCGTAGGCAGCGTCACTACCCACTAGGCTAACCGGTTGTCGGTCGGTATCACAGAACAAGTAAATACTATAGAAACGGTAATGGGCGGGGTGCGCGTAGCCGGTGTTATGATTAGACGCCCATGAAACTGTCAAACGCTGTCAAAACGCAGATCAGATGTTATTTGACCGTGGGTGACGATTTTTGCCGTAATAAAAATAAAAACCTGGTGTGTTGTGCAATTATGTCGTGCCGAGAGGCAAACAGGGACCCAAAGGTTCCTCCGGGAGCGATTTCCTATCACCAGTAAGTACTGAAATAAGTGTTTTTTGAATAAATACGTAATCGATTATGACATTCGCCATTACTCCGTTGGTAAGATAGAAACGATATGCATGCTTTACATTGCTTGCTAGCTAAAGCCGCACATTAAGGAACTACCGTAATGTCACAGCAATGTATCGCGTTATTCGCGTTTGTCATTTTAACGGGGCGATTGTCAGTATGACTAGAGTGGTACCATGCCTAGTGTATGTACTTATCGATGATAAAATTGTATTACTTTATTTGTAACCCAGACGGAATTCGATTTCACTAAAATTATTATAATATGAATAGGGTTGATTGTAGTCCATCCGTTATTTGTCATCCAGTAAATATATTTTTTATTAGAAATACTTAACATGTATTAATATATAAATGTTAAAATTGTATGGTACCATTAAGTATATTTATTTGTACGTTAATTCTGTCCATATTATATTCTGTCAATTTATTCTGTAATTTATAGAATAGAATAGAAATGTTTATTGCGTGTCACATTGCAGGAGCCGTAGCATGGTTGGCCTTATCACGCGACAAGTGACAAGATAGGGGCGTCGTCTCGTTCTATCGAACGGTGTCAGCCAGTGACGCACGCTCTATCCTATCACCTATCGCGTGACAAGGCCAACCATGCTACGGGGCCAGGTTACAGATGATGAAAACAATAAAGATATAGATGTGACGCCGTGCAAGGGCACTGGAATCATGAGAGGGCTAAAAATAATACTTATACCCTTATTCATAAACGTTCATCAAACCTATAGACATACTACTTGAGAGTCATCATTGTCTAAAAATAAGTCTATTTCTAGTTCCTTGCTGGAATACTCAGATTGACTTGGTGGGGTCTACTAGTTGAGCTCTTAAATCAATTTGGTTTTATGTTAAAAGCTAATAGACCCACTAAAGACAAGAAATATTTCTATGGCAAAAATATTTTCTCTGTCTGCGTGAAGCGATTTATGAATTTATTTATGTCAAAGAAATGATTATTTGTTAATGAAACAAATGGCAATCGTATATCAAGGAATTTAAATGTTATATTTTAAATGCCTTGATATAACATATTAAAAAAAAATTGAAAATACTTTAAAACTTGTACGTATTTTAATTAAAAATTGTTAGCATGTTTTCGTGAGCTACACGATTTCTCTGACAGTTGCTTTCAGCACGCGCACTAGATCAAAATTCGTTACCCGATTTCTTAGGATGTAATTTCTCATACAAATAGCACTACTAACTGCTACTTAATCGGACTGATATTTATCAGGTTCGAATCGGCCGCAGTACGCAAATACTCTTACTCTAAGAAATAAGGGCCTTTTTTATTTTACTATATGCATATATATACCATATAATATATAAACATGTTTATTTTATTGAAATAAAAATACAAGATTATAATTAACATTAACTAAGATAAATTAAAACTAAGTTAAATCTAAAAAAAGCCCTCGAGGCATAAACTATATACCTAGAATATAAAATATCGATAATTATGATTTTAGTCTCACCTCTTTTTCGTATTCTAAATTTCCAAATAGGTGTATCACCATAGAGTGTCATAGTAACATAAGACCTTTGGTTTCGAACGTAATCAAACGTCAAGTTCATTTGAACAGTGCGTCCATTTGGCAATCAAAAAGTTAATGTCAATTTCCGTCAAAAGTGCGTCACGCTCACACACGTTTAGTTATGCTCTAATGCAAGAAGGAACACATGTATCAAGACTATTCACATATCACTTCCATACTTGAAAACCCCTTTCGAAATTGGCTCCTATATACTGATAAAGAATAGACTTACGTGACATTTTTTTGGCATTGGAAATTAGACCGCAAGTAATGCAGTTTTGAGTTACTTTTCGTTCTAAAAATTATAACAGTTGATATCGTAATGGAATTAAAAGCTTTTACCAATTAGAAGCGATTTGCAGTAGTGTTGACATGTACGCATTCAGTTATGATTGTGTGGGGCTGGCTACGCAGGTTCCCGAAGTAACTAGCTAACACGCCGCTTCCATCTTATTTAAGTATTCCGTGGTCGGTATAATAAGCCGACAAAAAGTGCAAAAGCATTGTAATATAATGTGTGAGCCCGCTGCTGCTCCGAGGATGCTTTCTATATACAGGTGAATTTTAGAAATTGGATACTATGTCCTTTCGGAGATTACACACTAATTTACATTAGACAATACCTACCTCTTTATTAAAAATTAATAGAAATAGATAAGGGCTTGTCTAGATAATTTTGAGCACCACAGTAGCACCACTATCATGAGAAAACGAAGTACCTCGCTCCTCAACCGCAGCCGCGGCAGCTCGAACGGCATCGTATGCACGCTAGCCCAACGCTGGGATTCGCCGCTGGTGTGGCGGCATGCGCAGCTGCACGCGCCTGTCGCCGCTCCAACGCGCCGTTTTTAAATTGTTTTATTTTATTTCATAAATACTAACCCTAGGCTTATATTATACTGTAATTACTAACAAACTATGGATCACGTTGTCCGAATTAAATAATTTGAATTTGAAAAAGTAGTTCTTCGTACCTGCTTCTGTTGTGAACTGTATTCACTAGTAAAACAATTTATTTCTGAACCAGTGTTAGTTAGTATATGCAGCACAGATAAAAACTTCAACACTTAAGAGACAACCTTCCACTAATATACGGCTGAACAAATTTATATAAAATTTAGCCAAGATATAGTTTATAAGAGGGATTAAAACATAGGTTACTTTTTATCGAAAAAAGAAGACACTTTCTGTACACACATATTTTGAGTTATAGTCCAGATCCGAACATTATTGCATAAATTGTATCATTTCATAGACTTTACCTTGTTTTTAAGCCTAATTAAATAAATAAATACATCATCATCCCAATTGAGGAAGAAAGTTCACACAGAGCCTCGGGCAAATTCTAGTGCGACCATAATGACTGACCTCCCTGGCCGAGAGACCCTCGCCCCAGTTCTGCAGAAGGTTCCGCAGCTGTCGCGCCGGGATCGCGCCGCGCTTCTCTGTGTCACCGGCCTTAAACGCGTTCACTACCTGGAATTGGAAAATAATTCTTCGTTTAAGCATGCTAGGAGTCCAATTTTTATTTTATATTATTATTTATTAAGAGCCTTAAATGTCCCACTGCTGGGCAAAGGCCTCCCTCTTTTTCTTCCACTTCCACATATCCCTGTCCTGGGCAGCCTCCCACCAGTCTTGATCGAAGACGTCAAGCTCGTCTCGCCATCTCCTACGTGGTCTACCGCGACGCCGTGTTCTGTTCTGTGGGACCCACTTGGTGATAATTGTAGCCCATAACACTTCTGGCATGCGACAGATGTGCCCGCTCAGTCCCATTTAAGTTTGATTAATTTTTACACACTAAAATATACAGAATAACATCAACAACAAAAATGATTGACCTGAATGCTGTATGCTATATTAATTTGTCTCACCTCCGTGGGCAAGTTCTCCGCCCGCGAGTGTATATGCATGACCTCAAGGAAGTCTGCGAAGGACATCTTGCCACCCTTGCCTTTAAGGTAACCTGTAATAGAAACACAGGTAACAAAATCAAAGCGCAAGTGGTTTTATTTTGCCAATTCGGCAGGCCTAACCTTATATAAATGTGATATGTATTGTTAGTGCTATTTTTTATGTGTTTGTATATGTTTAAGTCCTAACATTATAGGCGCTTTGGTCTTACTGTAAGCCTATTATGTAAATTATTGAATAAATAGATAAATAAATAAATAAATAAATAAAATATCTGCATAGTCTTGCAACTAATCGAAGACAACCAAGAAAATAAAATAAAAGAACTTGTTATTTTTTAGTTTGGGCAGTCAATTACTATTTTGCTGCTTTGCTCATAGTGTAAGAGACAATGTTTGTAAGAAAAGCTGCCTCCATGTCTTAATATTTTTTTTTGTGATGGTATCATATCATACCAGCTAGCTCTTGGATGGTAGGGCTCATCCCCAGAGACCGCATGACCACTGTCAGCTCATCCAGCGAAGTGATCTGCCCCGACCTCGCGAACAGGTAGAAGCATTCACGGAATTCTGAAAACAAATGGGGAATGTCCTTTTATTTAATCTATATCCATATGGTTTACATTTAAAACATTCCCTGTCCGAGTGCCCCCAATGCACCTGCTTTTCAGGAGTCCGTGCTTCCACATTATAGATTCACAGCTTCAAACTGGAAGCACACTTGGATGTGTGACATTGTCAGGAGCCGTAGCATGGTGGGCCTTATCACGCGACAAGTGACAAGATAAGAGCGTCGTCTCGTTCTATCGAACGGTGTCAGCCAGTGACGCACGCTCTATCCTATCACCTATCGCGTGACAAGGCCAGATCATTTTGTATGGGGACAGTGAATGTGTTAAAATAAGCGACTAAGTTTCATTTCACGAGAATTTCTAGAAACAATAATGTTTGTGTTAAAGTTGAATTGAGGACTTCTAGTTTTCGCTGCATTATCAGTAGGGTTTTCGGACTTTAGCCATTCCGCCATTTTTGTTTCCATTCCCGGGAAATTCCTTTGTATCCCGGGTCAGGATACGATCAAAAAAATTATTGAAAGCTGCGATAAAAAAAAAGTATGCCAGGAAATAACAAAAAGAGAACAGGTGAATAGCTTATAAAAAACGGAAAATTGACGATACTGTATGGATATTTTTTGTTATTTGCTTGGATAAAATCCAATATCTCTTAAATTAACAGAAACTAAAGTGATATTATTCCTGAACAGGAAGTCAGCAATAACGTTATCAATGATATTTATCATACACTCACCATCGATATCTTGTTCTTTGAAATAACGTGCCTGTAACATGAAAAAAACGACTGTAATGGAAACATTAACACACAATATTAATGAACTTTAGAAGTAATCAATAATTTAATACCATTTTCAGACAAAAACGAAGAAAACACGATTAATAAGTTGGAGAAAGTTCGTCGCGGAAGATGAACTCGAAATATACTATACTGTGGCAAAAGCAAAACGTCACAACAACTAAACGTCACAACTTTTTTCGACTTCTCTCTCTTTTGCACTTAGGTCTTCCTACGTAAGCAAAAAGAGAAAGTAACTGACAAACTTTTTGTCAGTATTGCCAGGATGAAGATAAAACTGACAGAAAATTAGAGAACATATTGGAAATGTTCGAGACAAAGTTTTAGACGTTGAAATCAGCGCTGGAATAATCAAAGATTTTTAGACGTATCTAATATTTAGTTATCTATGAACAAAGATGAAGGGCGACCAATCAGCTGACAGCTACGAAAGTCTATTTTTCCATGGTGTAATTATCTAAATTGAGTAAATTATTACATAAAACCTTTTTCAAACACGTATTGTGTGTCTGCCGTGATCGTGAAAATGTTATTTTATTTGTAGCAGTAATGGGAAGACAGTTTTGCAGCTGGTGAGTGAGTGATTTGACTACATGCTCATGTTAGACCAAAACCATGTATAATTAGCATACTGGCCTTAACCTTCGCGGATACAATAGTTACATGACTATTTTACGTATTAGGAAGTACATTAACAAAACACGCAAAATAGCTCTCAATCTTAGTCCAATAAAGTAATCTTATTAGCAAATATGGTGACGAATTAAGTTTGAATTAATAACTCATGATTTTTGTATTTTCTACGAATTGGGGCGACTTATCCAACGATATTCATATTTTTGTTATTTCCTTGAAAGATACCCTATCTTTGTACTTTACAAAATAAAGGTCACTGAAAAGGAGTTAGGAATTTCTTTACTACTATATTATATTCACTCACGGGTTTTACCGTAATCCTGCCCAATATTATGCCTCTATTACCTATTAACTAGCTTATAGGACTAGTCCCATAGTAAGGTCAGTCAATCAGACTTGTTTTATGGATGCTAGACAATGATATATTATAATAGTTATAAAACCTAAACCTAACAATAAATAATTTTTTATGTACTTTAAAAACAAAGTTAACTGACTTCAATTCAGTACTTCGTCTTACTTGAAGAGATCCCTTGATTTCTCCAGGATTCCTTCATCAGATCCTGACCCATGACCATAGGACCGCCTAGGAAGGGTATCGTTTCAAACAAAAAAGATTTTTTTAAATCGATCCAAGCATCTTTGAGTAATTGGGGGACGTATTTTAAAAATATAAGAGTCAGACAAATTGAGCACCTCCTCATTTGAAGTCGGTTGATAAACCCTTTTTTTTTAATTTGAGACCACTTTTATTCATGTTCCACTCATTCTGTCATATTCTTCCTCAATCCTCATAGAAACCAATAAACAACCACAAACAGATTTTATTATTTTTAAAATATATCATCCTGGCAAATCAGGAGACTAAAGCCATGCTATAGTAATGAATGTTACATGCTAATGTAAATTAGGAGTTGCAAATATTTATTGCCAAAAAAAGAACATTTCCCAGTTTCCAAGGCAATGTGCCAACAGTTTTCAGTAAAGGTTATATCTAAGTTTGTATAAGTACAGTAGACTAAAAAGTAGAGGGTGAAAAAATGTATCCATTTTTAACCTTATTGCCATGTAATAAAGTGTAAAAATATATATTTAATAGATATAACTATGTATGCGTTTAAAAAAATATATAAACCGCATACATACAGTAAGGGGAATGTATTTACGTATCTTTATGTGCCTTATTGTCTTAGTAAGAAGATCGAAAAAGGTACGTGAATACATTTCCCTTACTGTACGTGACGTAAATAGAACAGCCACTAGAAAAAAATAAACACTTCTCCTGCCAATTTATTTGCGTCAAGCTGGTCTTGCAATATTGGTAAACAAACTTTGCTCAAGTCTCTTTAGAAAGAAGATAGTTTTTGCACGCGGCAATCAAATAGTGGCCAAGCCATAAATTAACTCGTATCCTTGTCAATCCATACTTATATACTAATATTCTGCCCGCGACTCCATCCGCGTGGAACTCTTTTATATCATAGCTCCATACAAACTTTGCACCCCTATTTAACACGCTTAGGGGTGGTTTTTTCCAAAACCCTTAAGTTACTTTTCTTGTATTGTAATAAGGAGTCCATGCACAAAGTTACAAGTCTCTCACTTTACTCCATCCCCATACAAACTCTTATCCCCCTTTTTACTCTCTTGAGTGTGGAATTTTCAAAAATCCCTTCTTAGTGGGGTACTTACGTTATATAAACTACCTATTATGAAAAAATCAGCTTTCTAGGTTCTTAAGGCGCTTCTAGTTTATTAAGTGAATTATTAAGATTTAGCCAATTGATTATTAATTCTAGTGCATTATTTACATTTACTTCACATGTCTGTGGTTCTTCTTCAGTCAGTATTACTGTACTGTCGTCGGCAAACAGAACCATTGGGTGGTCAATTGCCTGTGGCAGATCATTGATGTAAATGAGAAATAATAATGGACCCAGAACGCTTCCTTGCGGTACCCCATGACTAATTTTCTATCTAAATCTGATGTAAGATTTACATCACATTACATCTCATTTTCAAAGTTAATGCACTGCGATATTTATTCATCAAAATATTATGGTCAACTAAGTCAAAGGTCTTGGTTAAATCCATGAACAAAGCACATACTGATCTTTTTTCATTATATTTTAATAGGATATTAAACAAACATAGGTCACATACAGTTCACGTAGAAAGCAGCTAACAAATGTTAATACAACCCTAGATTCAATTACTTTGTATGATATTAATAAGCACTAGCACTACAAAACGAACACTATTATAGACAATGTTTTTTCCAACTTTGATATACAATGAAAACGTGGGCGAGTCCGACTCGCCCTTGTCCGGTTTTTTTTAGATTTAATTTGGTTAATGTGCCTAAATTCGACGTAGCTAAATATTGTTTACGGGTTTACAAGAAAATGTCTATTTCATCAGGGAAACGAAGAAGATTGGCTTCATCGTCGACCCAGTCCACAAATTGCTGGCCAAGATGCACAGCAAGCTCCAACAATAGTTTACAATCAATTTCAGCTTTATGCGCATCTCGAGGCTCGCGACCAAACACATTTTCGTACACCTTTCCTAACTCATATCTATTTTCAGGCATGTTTTCTTTTGGTCCCCAGGGATATTGGCGCAATGCACCGCTATGTTTTTTTCGTGGAGTGTTTTCATTCAACGATTGCATTGGCAATGTATTTTCAGCGAACAAGCCATTGTTGTCCTGTGATGTAGCATTCTCAGCCGAATCCTTTTTCCCCTTCTCTAAAATATCGTAGAAAGCTTGATGGGTGTCAGCACACATGATGTCCTTAGAAAATCTCACATCAAATTTGGCCAGATACCTCTTTAAAATAGGGTAATCGAATCGCTTTGAATAGTGAGCGATTAGGCACACAGGTTGTGCTAAAGTGCTTATGAAGTTGTCGATCGTATGAAAACAAGTTATATTGAATGAAGACTGGTCTTGTAGCACGGCGTCGGTAAATCCGCCGCTTCCATCGGATCGAGCCGCGTATGATATTTTCCTCTGTGGGTTGTAGCACTGCAGCAACTTGTGTTGAACCCTGGGAGTACGTAGAGTAGTATCCAAGAGATGCTGACGACTAACGGCCACCATGCACAATTCCGTTATTTCATCTACCGTAGGATCCTTACCGGTGGTCCCCAAGTCGAGGAATACGTACGTTACTATCGGAGCCATAGTTGGTACTAACAATTTAAATTGTGGAGGGGTGTATTTATTCAAGGATCGCGGTGCAACGGGTGATTCATTCGAGTTATTATTACCTATAATCCTGATAAGTTATGAACGTCATGAGGTTATAATTATTTATATGAACAAAAATGCATGATAACATATGTTAAGTACCTACTTTAAGACCGGAATAAGATTTATATAAAACTTTCTTAATATGTTTTTAATTTCACGAATTATTTGACTTCACTATTGGGCTTGTCCATATACAGGGTGGAAAGATAAGTCGGGCCCTGGAGGGAAACTACCTTAAATCCTTAAGCTAGCTCATTTTACTTAAAGGAGACATTCCTTTATTTTTTAAAAGAAACAAAACTGCATTAAAAGATTTTGAACTCGAACCAACTAAAATTAAAATAAAAAAAAACACTCCCTATTTTATTATACTAATCGATAGTATTATTATTCAGGATAAAATTTCTCTAACAAACATTTAATCTTAAAAATAAAAATGATCGTTAAATCTAACATTAACTTTATTTTACTATCAATTTGTTACACTTTTATTTATTTAACTGATAAATTGTTCGAAATGAGCCCCCTCGTTCCGGCTACACGTTCAGCAAAGTGTTGTGGCGTATGCCCCTAATAACATTTTCTACCTCAACCCTTAACCAGTGCTACCTAACTGCGCCGTGGGAACTCAGAATTATACCTAAACTTTGCGCGCCGCATTCGGTACATCCGCCAGTGGGCTGGCGCTGGCGCACGCGCTCACGGCCGGACGCTGCTTACGCGTACAAGAAAAGTTATACGGGTCGTTCTTCTTTTCGACCGACAATAGCATGTCCCTCGTCTTATTACGGCATCTCATTTGAGTAATGATGTTTACGGTTTTATAATGTTCGAATGAACGTCTATATTATTTTATTAATTAGTGATGTTTAATATTTCACTTTCTCTAACTAGCATTTTTTTAAATGTTTTTTTTTTCGTAGAATGCCGTGACTGGTAAACCAAAATGTTGTCCCCACTGAAAGAGTCCACTTTGTCACATGTTTTTTTTTAGAAACCAACCGTAAATAAATATTTATATTGGCCAGAAAGGAAACTTTAATTAGTTCTAATGAAGAAACCTATGCATTTTTTTTAAAATCGCACTTCAAAACCACAATTTTCGATAGTTCAAAAACCAAAAAAACAGAAAAACCTCGGATCATTGTCGGTAAAAAAGAAGAACGACCCATACACCGATTCTTAAAAAATGAGTTCGTCGCGTTTAAATTCGGTGCACTGCAGTGTTGTGGGGTGCATGAACAATAAAAGAAATAGACACTTATCATTTTTTGCTCTGCCAACAGACGATGAAAGGTTAGTAACTTACCTACTTTATATACCTAAGTACTAATTATTTCCATGACAGGTACAATACAAACTAGTGAGTTTGAACAAAGACGTAATATTTTTTACGGAACACCTATTTCAAATACTTACGTAATACATTTTTAAGGCCTGCTTGAGTTTCGGTAATTTTGTATACCTACCCCGAGCCTCCGACAAGTTTAGGTACTCCGCCACTCCGTTGTTTGTATTGATTTCATGTTTATATTTATCCCTGTCTAGCAGCAATTAGTATAATAGTTTACTTAGTAAGATTTTCGGGGTGCATGCATTGCACGGAAAGGGCGTAAACATCGTCGTTGCTCAGGGACTTATAACCTTTTGGAAGTTCTTGGAATACACTCGCGAGGATGAAACACGTACCTAATCAGAATATTTTAAAACAACTTACTTATGCCTAGTGACTAATTCCAAGTTTGCAATGCTACTATATTACTTTTAAATATGTCGTTATTTATATACTTACGTTATAAATAACGAAGATAGAAAGGTACCTACCTACCTACCAAACTTTATTTCGTACTGTCGTCGGGATACGCCTACTTACTTAAAAAATGAAGTTACCTACACAACAAGTTTCGTTTTGTTATACCTATAATGTGGTAGCTGGTAAATTAATAGGTACCTACATTCAGACTTTCGTAACCATAGACAGGGTGAGAGATAGGTACTTGACATGACATTACATTTTATTTAACATGCTGCGTTGATATGCCTGTATGTAGGTATGTAGCTATGCAGTTCAGATACACTCCGCAATCCGTGTAATCACTAATTTAGACATCAAATAAGTAAACAGAACACGACACGACTGGCCGGCCGTCTCGCTTGGCCAATACGGGTAGCGGGCGGAGAGCGGGAGGGGTCAAATTCGCGCTCAGCGAGCCGCGCGAACCTGCATAAACCTGTTTAGTTTTACCGAATAATTTGGCCGAATATTCGGTTCGGTAAGATCTGAACCGAATCTTCGGCCGAATATTCGTATTCGGCAAAGTCCGTATTCGGCCCATCTCTAATAAGCAGACACCGTAGCCTTTGGACGATTGCGATTCCAGAAGAATTACAAGCGCGTTGCCGACCCTTTATTGATTTGAGGATTTGTTGTGACAGTTGAACGGAGATTTTTAATTTTTTTATTTAGGTTCACCAACAATTGTTAACATCAGTACATTCATGATTTCATTAATTTTGCATTGTAAAGATAGATGTCACTTATAGGTAAACACCAATGCGTTATAATTTTAAAATTAACCTTAGAATTTAAAATATAAAGTAGGTTCGCAATCACAAGTGGCTCTTGGTGGTGAAACAGAGTATCGGTTTGACGTTCCCACTCAAAATGCTTTGACGTATGTTGCAGGATATTTATTATTTAAGTGCATGAAAAAACACTGCTGCCCGGTTCTATTAGCTGCGACACAAGAAGTTCCGGACCTGGACGAAACAAAAATGTTTGCACACTTCAAAGCTTATAATAAAGATTCCTCATTTTATGGAGGGTTAAAAGTGCCACCAGAACAATTTATAGAATATATTAAACAGTTAGAGCATATATTCATAAACACTTTTGAATCATGCGTCATCGGCCGACCCGGAAGCACCCTGTATGATAACATGAAAAACGTGATGCATGCTAATTTATGTCCGTGCTTCCCATTCGAATACATATTAAAACTATTCATCCGATTCAGAATTTTTACCACACTTAAATTTGCAACATTACATAAAGGTGAAGCAATTGTAGTTCATCATTGTAAAAAACCCGGACCCGGGTATGTCCTCAAACTACGACCAAGACCACCGGGGGATGGGCAGCAGCATCCCTGGAGTTCGGTGGAAATACTGCGATCGCCAACCCGCATGCCAAGCGTGGCGATTATGGCATATACCCCCTATGAATGCACTCTCTGGGGGAGGCCTATGTCCAGCAGTGGACGTCTTTCGGCTGATATGATGATGATGATGATGATTGTAAAAAAATATTTTAAAGAATAAACCGTTTTTTATTTCACTCAACTATTAATTATAATTTCATTTCTAAGCGGTGTCAACCCTAGCCGGCAAGTGCGGGCAACGACCGGCGCGTTCAAGGTCGCTCCATTGTTAAATTTAGTAGGCATGGAAAGCGGTAGGTATGCGCGTTTTTATTCAGAGTCGAGTATCTGTTCGTTAGAACTATTATATAATCTGTGCCTTAACTCTTGAACGGTTTCATAGAAAGTTTCATAAATAACATCTTTTACATGACCCCATAAAAAGAAGTCCATGGCCGTCAGGTCTGGACTTCCTGTAGGCCATCTAATCGTCCCGTTTGTACCTGTCTAGGCGTTAAAATTTTATCCTGAATAATAATACTATCGATTAGTATAATCTAATAGGGTTTGTTTGTTTTTTTTTTAATTTTAGTTGGTTGGAGTCCCGGGCGAGGCAAGCGAGTTTTAGAAAATCTTTGAATGAAGTTTTGATTCTTTTTAAAAATAAAGGAATGTCTCCTTTAAGTAAAATGAGCCAGCTAAAGGATTTAAGGTAGTTTCCCTCCAGGGCCCGACTTATCTTTCCACCCTGTATTTCGTCATCTCAAAATCTGGGGGTCTGACCATTGGATGACGGTAGCACGACGCAGGGGGGGGGGTCTTGTCGAAGATGATTATTATCTCTCGCGTCATCAAAAAGTGCGTTAAAAATAATTAATTTCGTGTTTTCTAACAATTAGTTACTGTCATAAAAAATTAAACTCGCCGTATATAATTTTAATTTGCCAATAAGAGAAATAAATTTTTAAAATCCTGTGTTTAATTGTAAAATTATGCTATTTAAGTCGTATTTTTTATGGAAATGACGTCATTTTATTAGGTGAGGGGGCGTCCATTCAATTATGAGTTACTAGCTTCCGCCCGCGACTTCGTCTGCGTATGCTGCTTTTGACCCCCCGCCTAACACCATACTAGCGTCATCCTACTTCCTACTAATCCTACTAATATTATAAACGCGAAAGTTTGGATGTTTAGGGGTTTGGATGTTTGTTACTCAATCACGCTTCAATGGCTCAACCGATTTGGATGAAATTTTGCACGAAGATACTTTATAGCCTGGACTAAAATATAGGATAGTTTTTATCCCGTGTCCACGCAGACGAAGTCGTGGACGGAAGCTAGTAATATATATATATATATATATATATAGTATATACCAGCTGGCAAGCCCGCGGGATTAAACCATCCACAAAGTTCATTCTGACGCAGGTGAAAGAATTTTTGAAATCGGTTAAGCGGTCCCGGAGATTACCCATTACATACAAACGTACACAGCTACAATCTCACACTTTTCCTCTTTATAATATTAATAAGTATAGAATATGCTAGCTATGCAGTTTGGCAAAAAGACAAGTGAGATCTAAACAGAAATAGTACATTTCGATGCTAATGCGGAAAGTATGTCATTACGTCACGAGTACCGAGATATATATATATACATATTTTAATACAGTTCTATCTTATTTATTTTTTATTGACATAATAATTAATGGTACAATTTGTACGAGGAAAAGTGAAAAGCACTAGTTCGCGAAAACCAAATTTCCGCACGCTAAACAGCTACGTAAAGTAGCACTTTTTGAGTAACTGTATTAAAAATCATATTTTTTTGAGCATGTGGCAAGATAATATACACTCACCGGCAGAAAATTTGGCCCAAAAACTTTTCGTGATTTCAAACTATAAATTGAATAAATTAAATAATGCTTTTCTTCATAGTAAACTTTTTTCCAATTTGGACCAAATTTTCTGCCGGTGAATATATTATCTAGCCTGCGTACGAGACGATTTGTAATGACTCTCGAAAACAGCTTATAGACATGGCTCAGAAGTGATATGGGTCGGTAGTTCTTCAGCAGGGTGTTGTCACCCTTTTTGAAGAACAGCACCACCACCCCTCTGTTCCATGCCTTTGGCGTTCTCCCTTCCAGTAAGACGGAATCGAACAACTTCTGAAGGGCCGTAAGGACCGGTTTTCCACCCGCCTTCAGGAGTTCGGCTGTTATTCCGTCTTCACCGGGTGCCTTGTTGTTCTTGAGCTGTTTAAGAGCCACTACAATCTCTAAACTAATTGCTAAACTTAAGTGGCAGTGGGCGGGGCACATTGCACGTAGAACCGATGGCCGTTGGGGCGGAAAGGTTCTCGAGTGGCGACCACGTACCGGAAGGCGCGGCGTGGGTAGGCCCCCCACAAGGTGGACTGATGACCTGGTAAAGGTCGCGGGAGTCCGCTGGATGCGGGTGGCGCAGGACCGGTCAATTTGGAACTCTCTGGGGGAGGCCTATGTCCAGCAGTGGACGTCTTTCGGCTGATATGATGATGATGATATGATGAATATATTATCATTACTAGATAATACATTGCATTACTATTTTATCATGTTTGATGTCTGGCTGGTTGCCAGCTAAGATTAAATCGAGAAAAAAATGTATGCATGTCTATCTATTATAAACACGAGAGGTCAGTGACCGTCTATCTGAGCCATTGACAATACTCGTGTCCATGATCTATGGACCATATGAAATACTTGCATTTAAGAGAGACACACGGCGACTTTTTGCTGCGATACAAACACGCGACAGCAACCATAGATCACCTGTCATAATCAGTAATCATCTGTATCGCGTTTCTCATCGTCCTCCTAGCGTTATTCCCGGTTGTGTCCTAAAGTAGCCCGGGGTCCGCTTTGACAGCTAATCCCAAGATTTGGCATCGGCACTAGTTTTACGAAAGCGACTGCCATCTGACCTTCCAACCCAGAGGGAAAACTAGACCTTATGGGGATTAGACCGTATCCCTTACGATGTTTTTCCTTCACCGAGAAGCCACTCTTAAAATATCAAATGATTTTTTTTAAACCAGTGTTACGAGCCGGCGTCGGAACCGAACCCACGCCCTCAAGATTGGAAATCTAAATAATGATGATACTTATAAACATTGATAACTTAGGTACAGGTAACGGCACGTAAGTCTAGCGCTGACCGTTGATTCGCAGAAGTCGAAAATAAGGTACAGTACCTATACGCAGCTATCCCCTTCATGTTCCGTTCACCGCTAGACTTACTACAGGTAGCGGCACGTAAGTCTAGCGGTGAACGGAACATGAAGGGGATATCTGCGATAGGTACTGTACCTTATTTTCGACTTCTGCGCATCAACGGCCAGCGCTAGACTTACGTGCCGCTATCTGTACGAGTCTGTTTGCTCGAGCGGCGCTTCGTCCTCCTATCCAGGGAGGCGTCGTTCGGCACACCGTCGTCATTTCAATCGTCAGGTCAATTTTCGTCTTTTTTCCTAAATTACTTCGAATCCGTTTTTGCTAAAATTATAAAAAATATATATCTGAGATGCTTACAACAACCCCTTTCGTTTGATATGTCACACAATACAGTTTCCGAAACTTTTTTTTTATTTTCCAGTTTACCCCCCAAAAGTGGCCCCCTTGTTCAGAATTCATCAGTTTACTTTACGCGTCCATCTTTGGGTCACCAATTTACATATGTGTACCAAATTTCAACTCAATCGGTCCAGTAGTTTCGGAGCAAATCGGCTGTGACTGACGGACAGACAGGCAACCGAGTGATCCTATAAGGGTTCCGTTTTTTCCTTTTGAGGTACCGGAACCCTAAAAATGATTCAGGAAACTGAGGAGGAAACTCCTGATATGACTTGCGAAATTGCATCACACAAATGAAGGCCTGCGCAAACCGGCGGACGCCAGAGCAGAGCATCGAAAAGTATTTGCTCCGCTGCAGCGCACACTGACAAGGGAAAACACCTCGCGGTGCCGCGAGCGTCCGCCAGAGCGGGGCCGGCGGCCGGTAAAGCAGATTGCGCCCTGGTTTGTGCTCCGACCCAGCGCAAACTGGCGGACGGGAAGGCAGAGCATCTCTGAGGCCAACTGACCGAGGCATTGAAGAGCGCGTTGAGGATACCGCGTCAGTAGGTGCCGGCATCCAGCGGTATGCGCCGACGTCCGCCATTGTGCGCTGGGGCTGGGGTAGTGGCAAACGGAAGGAGAGTCAGGGGAACAGCGAACAGCACAAATGATTTCCTTCACTGCACGTCTAGCACAACTTGCTGCTCAGTCGCTTCTCGCGCGACTAAGCGTTCCCTATCTCACTCGCACCGTACAAATTAGAAAAAACCGGCCAAGTGCGTGTCGGACCACGCAAAACGAAGGGTTCCGTGCCTATTAAAAAGGTCGTATCGTCACAGAAATTTTACGGCACTTACGTCCTTTTCCTTGAGGAAGGCAGTTTTTCAGCAATATCTCGAAAACCTCTGAACCGATCTTAATCAAAACAATTTTCGGTGAATGAAATTAATAAGCCCTATGTCCATGAATTTTTCCATATTTTTAAAATACACCGTTCAAAAATTAGAGGGGGGGGGACAGAATTTTAGTGACTTTCGGGGTGATTATCTCCGACCCTATTCACTTAATCAAAATTCATGCTAAGAAACCTTATATTTATTTTGAAAGGCCTATCGATTGATGTGCCACACGGGGGGTCACAATGAAAAAAAAATTTTTGACTTTTAGTTTTATGTATGGAGTGCACCCCTAAAAAAATTTTTTTTTGTCATTTTAATTACAAAACTATGTAGCGGCTAACAAAATACACCTATCCTCAAAATTTTATTCAAATACACCTTATAGTTTTCGAGTAAAATGCCTGTGACATACGGACAGACGGACAGACGGACAGACGGACAGACGGACAGACGGACAGACGGACATGACGAAACTATAAGGGTTCCGTTTTTGCCATTTTGGCTACGGAACCCTAAAAAGGGGGGTAGAGCTCTCTCGACTCGCGTCGCGGTGCGGCGTCAGTTGCGCTAGCCCCGCTGGTGTGCGCGGCAAGTGGCGACCGTAAAAAAATATATTTACATAGGTTTAAATTTGCCGGAGGTAACATAACGAGTGAATTCGCCGTTACAGGCGCTAGATGGCGTGTCGGGGCTTCAAAATGTCAAATGCATAGTTTGTGAGTGGATTTTGCGGGTTTTTCATGTAAATTTCAATAATGTTGTGAATATTTTGCATAGCTGAGATTAATTATGGCAAATATGTGTAACGGGTCAATGAATGGGTGCTTTAAAAGAGAATCTAAGAAAAAAATGTGCAAAAATAAATCGGAGGTAATAATAATAAGTACCTATTATTATTTTAAATTATTGATTTACTCTTTTAAGCATGATATAAATGTAAATTTTGTTTTACGCCAGTAATAGCAAACTTTAATAGCTATATTTCTGGACCCGACACGCCAGTGGCGCCAACTGGTGAGCGCAAACGGGAGCCCTCATTCAAGATTTTGTATGGGCCGCGAGCAACCCCGTATTTACTCTTAATTCCTTCACACTATCAACGTTTAATAATAAACTGTTTCTTTGTTCCAGTCTCAAAGCAGTGCCGAGAGCACTGTAGCTGACGATGGAGGAGCCTTCAGAGAATATACCATAAGAACACCACATTGTTACGTAACAGAGATCTCTAGTCTCTAGCTGTTGATTATTTATTTTACTATTACGTTTACAAACTTAAAATATTTTATTCCATTTTTTATTTATAATAGATCAGTAATAACATAAGTTACCAAAGATTGTATATAATAGAGTTTGAGAGATTACAAAGTAGATGCTACTTGGCTTATGGAATAGTGAGTTAGAGGATAGTGTGAAAGAGAACGAGAAAGACAAGATGGCGGCGACTATAGTGGAGACTCCGCCCCCTCACCTGATCACGACGATAGAGTGGAGTATGATGGATAAGGCGAAGTTTTATCCGCTCTACACACTTAGCAGTTTTACAGGTAATAATGGTAAATTACTTTCGAGACGTTTTTGCATTTGTAGTTGTGACCTACACATACACGTGCCATACGTGACATACATGTGTCTGTGTACGTCAACGTGTACGTGTGTCCCTGTAAATATAAAAAAAACTACTACAAATGCAAAAACGTCTCGAAAGTAATTTACCTGTACATTATTATTTAATTTATTAAACTAGCTTTTAATAAATAAATAAATATATGCTGACAATCTTACAGAAATCGACCTAGTCCCAAACTAAGCAAAGCTTGTACTATGGGTACTAGACTTAGACCATACATAACTGGAGTAGCCTTTCAGTAAGTCTGTAGAAAACCTTGCACAATGTGCAAAAAATCATACAAACACAATTTCACAATCGATCACAAAATCGCCTCGCAAGAGAACACTGATCATAAAAATGCCCGCATGTTGCTGTAAGCACTTGATATTATAAACGTTCAACCACTTCAAGCTTTCAATATTATAATTGAGTTTCAATATCCTATTAAGATGCTCTCACCGCCCCCCGCAAAATTCGGCAGACATTTTTGTACGCAAATACGACATTAAGCTACTCCAGTCATGTATGCTCTAAGGTACTAGACGATCACGACGTCCAATAGGAACACCCTGGTGATTATATTGGACGAATATGTCCAGTCAGATCACCCAGGTGATCTATTGGACGCCATGTCCAGCACGATCCACTGTCCAGTATATCCATTAGGATCCCACGGAAATCAAAAATTAAACATACGTGTATAGAAATATAAATACTTAAATACATAGAAAATGAGAGGCCTTAAATCACGAGTGTGGTTTTATGCGGCGAGCGAGTTTCATAATACACACGAGTGTTTTAAGGCCTAATTATGTACAGTTGCATACACTACTTTATCTACACACATATCATAAATCCTCAATGATATGTTCGGGAACCATTAGAATAACCGCCATTGGACCGCCATGGCCGACTAGATTCAAATCATGACCAACTAGACTTCCATCGAACAGTATCGAAGGCCCACCTCTGGGCCACGCTTCGAAATTTGAAAGTCATTACTTTATCAATATCGATATCTTAATGAAAATACGTACAAAATTACCTACGGCCAGAGTTAATTATTTTTATACGATCTTTATATGATCTTCCTGAATGCCTACCGGATTATGCCATGGTGACATTGTTTGCAGATGGTACTCATGTGGGTCTAAAAGATCCACGTAAAAACTACGTAAACCTAGAACACAAAATTGAACACGTTATGATGACGCTTAAGGAATGGTTTAATGCTAATGGCATAATCTTAAATACTAACAAATCGACCTTATTGACATACTGTAATAAAAATAAAATTGATAATTTTAATTACTCTAACTTAGGACTAAATAAATAATAAATAAATAAATAAATAATAAATAAATAAAATGTTTATTCATCCACAATTGTTACAAATTTCAAAATAACTTTTGATGCCTCTTTTTAAGTAAATTATACCTGTGTTAAGAGGCACCGCTCTTCTTTAATCAGAGGTACAATACAATTGTAAATAATAATACTTGACAAAATAAGACATAAAATCAAAAGATAGAAATTAACAGTTCAATTAGTATAGCAATCTTTGACGTTTTCTGTTTCAATTTAACATATAACTAGTAGGTACCTAAAATACTGAGTATGAATTAGGTACTAAAATTAAAATATTAAAATAAAATAAGTGCATGTGTGTTAATGTTGGAATGGAAAGTATGAGTTTGTGTACATTTTACAATTTTAAAATAGGTCTTCTATTTCATGATAACTTTTCAACTTCAACCAGTTTGTTATCAACCTTTTACATTCGTAGTATGATAGGTGATGAATGTTGATATACTTATTTAAGAAATTATATAATTTTGCCGATTTATATATGTATTGTCTGCTTGCAAATGTTGTGTTTATTGATGTAGTTTGGATTATAGTATCTTTTCTCCTTTGGTTCCGTGTGTAAAAGTGTAAAAGTGATCTTTGGGCTCTTTCAAGTTCTAAAAATTTTGTTTTTGTTGCTGCTCCCCAAACCGGTATGCAGTATGTTAGGATTGATTATACCAGAGTTACATATATTTGTTTCAGAAGCTGTGGAGTGGCAATATGTCTCAGATTTTTAAAAACCCATATCAGCTTTCTGAGTCTGGTCATGAGGATTTCCGTATGCAAATGCCATGTCAAACGTTGGTCAACTAAAATACCTAAATACTTTATGCTATCTGCCTTAGTAATTGTAGAACATGAACAGTGATTTGAATCGTTTTTACATGTGTGAATTTTCAAATTGAGAGGGTATCCTGGTTGAGAGTTATTGTAGAGCTATTGTAATTTGTAAAACATATGTAATTTGTTTTAGCTGCGTTTAATGTTAGGAGACGGGAGTTTAACCAACAGGCAATTTTGGATAAACCCTGCTCTGCGGACTTTTTAACGTCATCCCATGTGTTTCCAGAGAAAACAACTGCAGTGTCATCTGCGTAAGAAAATACTTGTCCCTTATTGATATCCATGTTACAGAGTTGATTAATGTATATTAAAAATAGGGTTGGCCCAAGTACACTGCCCTGGGGCACTCCAAAGGTAATGTCTGACTCGTCGCTAATGTGGGATCCTATTTTGACTTTTTGTTTACGATTTTTGAGGTAATCTGTGAGTAGCTGTAAGGGGACATCTCTCATACCAATATTTTCTAAAGTTTTAAGCAACGAAGGAATATAAACGGTGTCAAATGCTTTTTTTAAATCTAAGAAAACTGTTAAGCATTTTTTGTTGTTGTCAACGTTATCAACAATCAAAGATGAAAGTGCTGTTACTGCATCTTCTGTAGATAGGCCTTTTCTGAAGCCATACTGGGACGCTGACAGTATATTGAACTTGTGTAGGTAATTTAATATACGCTTATTGAGTATTTTTTCTAATATTTTTGAAATAGCGGGTAATACGGAAATCGGCCTATAATTGGATGCGTCGTCTCTTTTTCCACTTTTGTATACCGGAGTGATGATGGCTTGTTTAAGTGCATTAGGAAAAATCCCTGTTTTAAAACAGATATTAACTAGGTGTGTTTGTCCACTGCCTGTCAGACTTTGAGAGGTGAGTCAGACTGTTCCGACTTGGTCGCAAGAACATGTTGCCTCTTCGTTCCTGATAAGTACCTGCGCGGCCGCAGCCACCGACTCCTGGCTGAGGAGGCGACTCGCACGGCGGCACACGAGCACTCACCGGTTGTCCATGCCCAGGCGCTACTAAATAAATTTAATTCTTATGCACCGAATTGCGACCTGTTTGCCTGTAAATGGAGCAAACTTCGCCCGACTATTTTACAGTTTTTTGAAAACTATTTTTAATTGTTACTATTACCTTTATTATTTATCTTTATTCATTATACGATGTGTATGTACTCACTTAGTTACTTTAAGTTTACCAACGCCATGGCGTAAGCTGTTATGTTGATAAATTATATTTACAAATAAATAAATAAATAAATAAATAATGGGAACCACAGTTCCACTTGCCATTTTTAGGAACTTTGGAGAAATATTATCCCAGCCTGGGGCACTATCCGATTTTAGACTCATTAAAGTCGCATAAACTTCCTGAGGATCGGTTTCAAAAAGCACAAAAGAAGATAATACGGGATTAGATGATTCAGTGGCACCGTGAGCTTGATGTGTGTTATTCGATAAAATGTTTTCAGCTAAGGTTTTTCCAACTCCAGCGAAATAGTAATTAACGGCATTAACAGATTCATGTGGAGAGTTTCTGATGTCTAATAGTTCATTGTTTTCAGTTTTGTTTGGTTTGCGGTTAGTAATATCATTTATAGATTTCCATACAGATTTCGGGTTTTTACTAGCTTTGTTTAATTTATCTTTATCATATGCTCGTTTCAGTTTTTTAATAAGGTTATTACAGTAATTGCGGTATCGTCTATAAGTTATTTTTAATGTAACGTTATCAGGATCAGTGCGTAGCTTCATTTGCATGCTATTTCTATTACGAATACAACGTAAAATTCCTATAGTTATCCACGGTTTGATAATACGATTATTTCTAGGAATTAGAGTAGTAATAGTATTTTCTATAAGGCAATATCTTAACTTACTTATCAAAAGTTCAGTTAACTGGTTAGGATCTGTGTATGTACTGAAGTTTGAAAGGTTTTGTTTGGATAAACTTATTAGTGCATTTTGGAAGTCGATGACAGTTTTAGTTCTCTTTAAATTATTTATTGTATTTATCTCGGATAACTTTAGTAGTATCATATTGTAACTGATACAATTTTTTTAGGTTGACAAAATTTGTAATAAAATTGCTTCCGGTAATTACGCTCTCCTGAAACTGAGACCTTTCTTTAACAAGAAAATCCTAGTTATGGCTTACTACGCTCTCATCCACGCTCATCTTAACTATGCTTTGACCGTCTGGGGAAATGCTGTTGGCATTCATAGAATCCTTGTATCTCAAAAACGAGCCATTAGAATTCTTTTTAGTCTACGCAGGGGCACTTCGGTTAGAGAATACTTTATAAAAGGTCGAATTATGACTGTAATATCGTTATTTATATTTAATAGTCTGTTGGAAATCCACATTGAGAGGGAAAGCTTTAAAAGAAGGAAAGACATACATACATATAATACACGCAATAAAGATAAACTGTGCGTACCTCCAACGAAACTAGTAAAATCATTCAAACAAGGTCTACCTCTCAAAATTACTCTATATAATTTTCTACCCTCTCACATAACAAATATGCCATTTATAGAATTTAAGAGCAGGCTTAAACGCTTCTTTCAATGTAACCCATTCTACACAATCAACGAATTTACAGAAAAATTTAAACAAGAGAGATCACTTTTATAAATTGTTATATGGTATGTAAACATACTTGAAGTTTTGACATGTTAACTTTCATTATTGTAAGTAATCGTATTTCATAAGTGCATGATTAAAATAAGAGAAAATTATTATGTATCATGACTTGCTAGATGTAACGTTATTTTGTTACTTGGCCAAATAAAGAAACTTGAAACTATAAAACTTATTGATATAATGCTGGTCATTACTGCCAGTTTCTGATGTATTCTGAACGCATTTTAGCGGGTTTATGGTATGTGTGTAGATAAAAGATTTTTAACAAATAGCCAAGGTTGGAGCCTCCTATTAAGCAAGTCATTTTGCTTGTGTCAGGAGACACCGCTCTTCCAAATACAAGAAGAGTAATATGAGTTGACAACTGTGCAAAAAAGTACAGTAGGCAATAAAAGCTTGTACAACATTTTTTTTAGTCAGAAACTTAATCCTATATATCTTTGTTACAGTACGCTGCGCTCTGTACCCTCTAACGTTAGTGAAGACACAGATCCAACTGCAACGTAAAAAAGAAGCGTACAGCGGAGTGGCGGACGCTATATCCAAGATATACAGATACGAGGGTATCTCGGGGCTGTACAGGGGATTCTGGTTGTCTAGTGTAAGTTTTTTTTTTATTATTTTTTATTATGGAACAGTATTGAAGGAAGAGTTCATCATTCAGTGTAGTTTGTGATAGCACAGAATATCCCGCTAGGACAACTCTACAGAAGTATTATTTCATTTAATTTATTTTCATTAACAATACAAGATTGTGTTTGAACTTACTTAAGATTAAAACCAACAGTAAATATCCTAATACATAACTCAATCAATCAAATAAATTAAAATACATTAAAACACAAACAGTCAAATAAATTAAAATACATTAAAACACAACCAGTCAAATAATTTAAAATACATTAAAAATAGCAACGCATCATAATAAAAATTAGCTACATTTCAGTCTTAATATCACTAAAATTAAAATTAAAATTAAAATATTTAAATTACAAGTTCAATATAAAATTCAATGTCATTTTGTAAGTACCTACTTTACTAGCATATCGTAGTCCCAATAAATAGTTTAGTCACACCTTTTTCAAAAATTAAAAGAAGTAATGTCCAGCATTATTTCAATTTTGGTATGGATATGAAGCAGCTGTAGTCGGAATCGGCCCAGCGGAGATGAGCGACCGAATTCGGTAGCTGAATTCAGCCTATATCATCATCGTATCAGCCGCAAAACGTCCACTGCTGGACATAGGCCTCCCCCAATAGTACCAGCCCATATGTGTATGTGTAACCTTAACTTAATATGTAATAGATAAAACTTGACGATAACAAACGTTTTGTTCCAGTTTCAGATAATTTCTGGAGTATTCTACATTTCAACGTACGAGGGGGTGCGGCATGAATTAGGAAAATATGACGTCAGTCCTAAAGTTAAGGTAATTGCATATTGTTTTATTACCAACGTTTTACTTTTGTGTTAGGCAATATTTTTTTTTGTAATTTCTAATATAATATTTTGAGATTCATTAGAATAAGTATACAGCCTTAATTTTCAAAAACGTAATAAAGTTCATGCAAAATATTTAAAAAAAGTGCGAGTCGGACTCACCCACCGATGGTTCTGTACAAATTTGTAGGTAATTTAATCATGTTATGCTCCCTGGCAACCCCACTCTGTTTGGTATTTCTGAGTATGTGGAAAAATTGTAGTCAAATTGTACCGAATTAGTACTACTTACTTGAAAAAATGTTGTGTTCTACCAGTGTTAACCTATGGCAGTCAAACTTGGACTCTAACCAAGAGCAACTTAAACAAACTACAAGTATGTCAAAGGTCCATGGAAAGAAGTATGATTGGAGTTAAATTGAGAGATAGGATCAGAAACAGGTCTATTAGATCTAAAACATGTGTAGAAGATGTAACTATTAAAGTTAGAACACTCAAATGGAG
This sequence comes from Epinotia nisella, assembly GCA_932294315.1. Classification (NCBI taxonomy): domain Eukaryota; kingdom Metazoa; phylum Arthropoda; class Insecta; order Lepidoptera; family Tortricidae; genus Epinotia; species Epinotia nisella. The sequence continues at coordinate 6,387,396 of OW028698.1, read as the reverse complement.
ATGGACAGGACATATGATCAGGGGCAAAGAAAAGTGGAGCAAGAGAATGGTATGGTGGTTCCTGAAAGATAGGAAAAGAAAACAAGGACCACCAAAAATGAGATGGGAAGATGAAATTGTAAAATTCGCAGGGAGACATTGGACCAGACTGGCGAGAGACAGGGAAAAATGGAAAGGGATGGAAGAGGCCTTTGCCAAACGGCATACAGACCAAACCGATGTTGTCTGAAACAGTAATATGTTAAGTTAAGTTATGTATTTTGATAAGTTGTGTACAATATTATATAAACTCTTAAACTTTAAAATTGTCTGAATAAAAGGCTTATATTATATATTATTACTTGAAAAAAATTGTACCGCAATAGTTTCAAAGGTGCAATTAAGTATTTTAATTTGGGGTTGCTGGAGAGCATCTCCCCAGCAATAATTACTTGCCAAATTTTATAGTTGTAGGTCAACGCAGAGAACCCTATAAACTTTGATTCCCTTGAGAATGTCAAAATATACGTTTTCTGCGGCATAAACGGCATCTTTTTTTTACGTTAACTTAGAATTTTGACTTCACAGCTTCAAGGGACTGAGTATATTGTTTTAATTTCAACTCGATACCACGCATTCCCGAGATAAAGGGTCTTGACAGACAAACAGACGGACAACAAAGTGATTCTATAAGAGTTCCTTGTTTTTCCTTTTGAGGTACGGAACCCTAAAAATGGTGATAAAAAAGGAAAATTAAAACTGTGCTTTTGGTACAAACTTTTCTTAGAAATGTGTGTTGTATCTAACAATGTGGTTGACTAGCTTCCATCAAAAAATTCACTTGGTACAAGCATTTATTGCCGACTGTACTTTTTGCACAACCATGAACTACTTGATTTTTACTTTCCTGCCTCTGTAAAAAAGTGTGTTCATAATATCAATTGTACTTTTCCAGTCATTTATAGGCGGCGGGTGCGCGTCGCTGGTCGGACAGACCATAATCGTTCCCTTCGACGTGCTCAGTCAACATCTGATGGTGCTCGGGCTGGTCAGAGGACGCGCTGGAGGCAGCAAAAACCCTGTAAGTAACAAATCCATCAATTAATCATATAACATCTCATGGGACCCAAGCCAACCTCACCTGCACGTGGTGCACCCTGCCAATTAGCAATTTACTTTAAAAACAAACTTTTAACCGACTTCAATTTAGTACTCTGCCAAGCCACATGAACGTTTCCTTTCCACTTTACCTCGTGAACTTCTTTCCGAGGGTAAATACGTTGATTATTACAGACAAAAACCATATCACTGTATGTGAGCCGATAATATTTGAGGAGTTCCGTCGATTTGGCACACGACATTTAGGACTTCATTAGTTGCTATCTCAACGGAATCACATCAAAATCTGTAACGTACTTTTACAATTTATTAAGTACGAGTTCCATAAGTCATCTGTGGTCTTCATCATCAGTTCCACTTCACCAAATTCGTGATTTCCGGGTGTAAATACACTAGTTATAATAGAAAATAGCGAAATTAGTATATGCGTTATATATTTGAGCAGTTCCCTCAATTTCTCATGGTTCCCATCATCCAACTGAAGTTTTCATAACAATGGGACCATCCTGGAAGTATATATTAAAAAAAAAACATAATTGTACGAATCGGTTCATAGATGACGGACTTCTGAGATAACAAACATAATAAAATAAAAATAGAACCGACCAGAGAGTGAGACCACGTCGGTTAATAAAGGTTCGGCAACGCGCTTGTGATTATTCTGGAGTCGCAAAAGTCCATAGTGTTGGCGGTGTTTCCGAACGCGCATTATGGGTGCTGTCAAAATGGCTGTCTGCCGTGTCTACGTCAACGATAAGGTTTGCCATGTAACTGTGGTCACACTTTCTTGGAAAGGTCGCATTTTCCTTAATCCAATGATGGAATCACATCGTGAGGAAATCAGTCTAATCCCAACAAGGCCTAGTTCCCCTCTGGGTTAGAAGGGCACATGGCAGTCGCTTTCGTATAAACTGGTGCCTACGCCAAATCTTGGGATAGGTGCCAAAGCGAAACCCGGGCTCCTTTTAAGACACAACCTGGAAAAACGCTAGGAAAATGAGGAGAAATATTAAACCACAAGCACAGAATACTAAGGACCAGGAGGTCCACTGCTTTAGTGGTGACGTTAGCTGTCAAATATTAGCCATAAGCAATACTAGAAAATGGAGTCTATAATCATAATTTAAACTGTTTTCCCTTTTCAATTGATATCAAAGACGAAAATTTGTTTTTGCAGAAAATCAACCCCCTAGGTTTAAACCTGGACGGGCGGTTGTCCAAGTCCGCGCTGGCGCGGGAGGTGGCGCGCCGCGTGTACCTGCAGCACGGGCCGCTCGGCTACTACCGCGGGTACCTCGCGTCGCTGGCCGCCTACGTGCCCAACTCGGCGCTGTGGTGGGCGCTCTACACCGCCTACCAAGGTACCAGTACTCTACTACTAAACCTGGACGGGCGGTTGTCCAAGTCCGCGCTGGCGCGGGAGGTGGCGCGCCGCGTGTACCTGCAGCACGGGCCGCTCGGCTACTACCGCGGGTACCTCGCGTCGCTGGCCGCCTACGTGCCCAACTCGGCGCTGTGGTGGGCGCTCTACACCGCCTACCAAGGTACCAGTACTCTACTACTAAACCTGGACGGGCGGTTGTCCAAGTCCGCGCTGGCGCGGGAGGTGGCGCGCCGCGTGTACCTGCAGCACGGGCCGCTCGGCTACTACCGCGGGTACCTCGCGTCGCTGGCCGCCTACGTGCCCAACTCGGCGCTGTGGTGGGCGCTCTACACCGCCTACCAAGGTACCAGTACTCTACTACTAAACCTGGACGGGCGGTTGTCCAAGTCCGCGCTGGCGCGGGAGGTGGCGCGCCGCGTGTACCTGCAGCACGGGCCGCTCGGCTACTACCGCGGGTACCTCGCGTCGCTGGCCGCCTACGTGCCCAACTCGGCGCTGTGGTGGGCGCTCTACACCGCCTACCAAGGTACCAGTACTCTACTACTAAACCTGGACGGGCGGTTGTCCAAGTCCGCGCTGGCGCGGGAGGTGGCGCGCCGCGTGTACCTGCAGCACGGGCCGCTCGGCTACTACCGCGGGTACCTCGCGTCGCTGGCCGCCTACGTGCCCAACTCGGCGCTGTGGTGGGCGCTCTACACCGCCTACCAAGGTACCAGTACTCTACTACTAAACCTGGACGGGCGGTTGTCCAAGTCCGCGCTGGCGCGGGAGGTGGCGCGCCGCGTGTACCTGCAGCACGGGCCGCTCGGCTACTACCGCGGGTACCTCGCGTCGCTGGCCGCCTACGTGCCCAACTCGGCGCTGTGGTGGGCGCTCTACACCGCCTACCAAGGTACCAGTACTCTACTACTAAACCTGGACGGGCGGTTGTCCAAGTCCGCGCTGGCGCGGGAGGTGGCGCGCCGCGTGTACCTGCAGCACGGGCCGCTCGGCTACTACCGCGGGTACCTCGCGTCGCTGGCCGCCTACGTGCCCAACTCGGCGCTGTGGTGGGCGCTCTACACCGCCTACCAAGGTACCAGTACTCTACTACTAAACCTGGACGGGCGGTTGTCCAAGTCCGCGCTGGCGCGGGAGGTGGCGCGCCGCGTGTACCTGCAGCACGGGCCGCTCGGCTACTACCGCGGGTACCTCGCGTCGCTGGCCGCCTACGTGCCCAACTCGGCGCTGTGGTGGGCGCTCTACACCGCCTACCAAGGTACCAGTACTCTACTACTAAACCTGGACGGGCGGTTGTCCAAGTCCGCGCTGGCGCGGGAGGTGGCGCGCCGCGTGTACCTGCAGCACGGGCCGCTCGGCTACTACCGCGGGTACCTCGCGTCGCTGGCCGCCTACGTGCCCAACTCGGCGCTGTGGTGGGCGCTCTACACCGCCTACCAAGGTACCAGTACTCTACTACTAAACCTGGACGGGCGGTTGTCCAAGTCCGCGCTGGCGCGGGAGGTGGCGCGCCGCGTGTACCTGCAGCACGGGCCGCTCGGCTACTACCGCGGGTACCTCGCGTCGCTGGCCGCCTACGTGCCCAACTCGGCGCTGTGGTGGGCGCTCTACACCGCCTACCAAGGTACCAGTACTCTACTACTAGCTCAACAGTTACTTTTGTTGGTGTACTTCTCTCCATGACTATCTAGGGTCGCCTTCTTGATTCGTTACATTTTGGTGCCGTGACCAGGATGATAAATGAAAGCGTCCAGTTTTGCCTCCTACCAGTCCTACCTGAGGGCCTACTGCGAAACGAAAACGAACTTCGTTCGTATATCTCCGTCTCTGTCGCACTTGCTTGTTCGAGAGACAGAGAGGGAGATACACGAACAAATCTTTGTTTCGCGGTAGCCCCTCTGGATATAGTTATAGTATTGTCTGTGACGCACGCGTCTACAAAAAACGAATGCCCATGCAAACGAGACTACCCTAACTAGGTGACTTAGTGCTATGCGGGATTGCGTGATTCGGTGTTTTTAGCTGTCAAACATCTTTTGTGCGTAAGTACTATTTGTGACCCAGCTTAAATACTCGTGTTGTTACAGATGAGCTACTTAAGATATGCCCGTCGTGGGTGTCGCACCTGCTCATCCAGTGCGTGGCGGGCACGATGGGCGGCTTCACCACCACCATACTCACCAACCCGCTCGACATCGTCCGGGCGAGGCTACAGGTACCCTTTGGAATCATTAATATTTAATACTACAAACACCACAACAAACACAGCTTGCCAATAGCCGTGTCTACACCGGACGCATGCCTCGGCCCGCTCGAGCGTAAGCGCTCAGTGTCGACGTGCTTCGGCGAGCCACGCCTCGCGCGAGGCATGCGGCCGAGCATGCGTCCGGTGTAGACACGGCTATTTGCTCAAAGCGCCTCAGTGTTGCCAGTTTAGTTAGCAGGAATAGCAGGTATACCCGCGGAGCTGGCGGCGTCGCTACGGTACCAGATCCCCTCTAGAAAAACTATTGTCTTCGTTAAACATTACTACTTTCCCGCACCGCTACTTTCTAGCTAGCTTGTAAGTGCGAAAAGTACAGTAAGGGAAATGTATTCACGTACCTTTTTCGCTCTTCTTACTATGACAATAAGGCATAAAAAGGCATAAAATACATTTCCCTTACTGTACGTATGACGAAATGATGACGAATATAGACTTCTCTATCAACAGGCAAATGAGATGACAGCCTATCTTCAAGAATATATTATCAAATTTACATTATATAAAAAAAATTACACCACCTGTTACTTACAATATTTTTTTTTCACACAGGTAGAAGGCGTCGGCACGATGCGAAAAGTATTCCAAGACCTCTGGGCCGAGGAGGGCCTCTGGGGGTTATATGCGAAAGGATTGTCCGCGCGGTTACTGCAGTCCGCCTGTTTCTCGTCCAGCATCATCCTCGGCTACGAGACCATCAAACGGCTGGCGGTGGCCGACCAGTACAGATCGCATGTGCGCTGGTAATACACCGTACAACACTACTAACGACTTTTATTTTTACTCCAATATCCTGGTCACGGAACCAAAATGTAACGATACAAAATCCAATTTAAAATAGTCTTCATTTCTCTACAGTTTGTTTTTAATGGCATTGAGTAGGCTAACTAGCACACATACTACTTACCTACTACTGAAATAGATTATCTTCTATTCTATTATATTCTATTCAACGAGTTCGTAGCCCAACTAGCGGGGTTCTGGCACAGAAAGCCTTAATGGAAAGGCTATCAGTATATACAATCTTAAGAGTGCATTGCTTCAAAACGTAACAACAACAAAAAAAGTTGAAACAGTATGCCCGACGGTGGCAAAAAAGCACACGCCCTGCCTGTTGGTAAGCAAGCACCGTAACCTATGGACTCTTCCGACCCAAAAAGAATCACAAGCCCGGTGCCGAGCTTTTATCGATAAGAGGATTCGCTGCGTTGATAAGTAGCTAGAGATGAATGCAGGTCTCACCTCAACACAGCGATACCTCGGAAGCTTTAATATTCATTAATGAAGAGAGTCCAGGTATTTTTAACACTACATTTTTTTTACGTTAAAATATTTTTGCCGAGTGTTAGAGCCTAATGACTCAGTGACTCATAAAAACTATAGCTTCAGATTTCAGTTTCTAAACATCGCCAGAATAGAAATTGTGTAAGCAGGCTATTTTTAGGGCACTAGATCGAATCAGGTGTTACAATGTTAACACAACTAACCTTGCTTTATAGTTCCGTAAACTGAAGGTACAGTCGAAACGAAATATACAGTATAACACAATGAAAGGCAAATAATCGCACCCGTTCAAGTGTGGGTGAAAAAAGGCCATGGTATGCAGGTTTCCATTAAGTACTAAAGAATTTTCTGTGTCACTTATTCACTAATAATATCCGGTTGGAAGGACCAGTCGGCAGTAGCACTGTATCAGAAACGTGCTGCATGTATTTAATTTTCCCGAAAACCTTTGTCTTTTTACAAGTTTCTATATTAACTTGCACTTTTCGTATGTAAACTGGTAAGTCAATATGTAAGTTGTCCTTCAAAATTTGCAAACTATTTTTAGAATTTTCAGGCAGTTGCCGGCATCCGATTTAACTGTAATTTGGGATACCTACTTACTTGTGTAAATTAAGCTTGGCGACAATGCAATATTATGGCACCATTGAGCTGATCTGATGATGAAAGTGGAAGGTGGCCATGGTGACCAACTCCTAAACTGCACAAGATAAGCCCGTCGTATGTCGTGTTTGGGTTTGGAACCCTCTTCTTCTCTCAGGTTTTTTTTTACTTTCCTCGTATTCGTTATGAAGAGTAGTGTTTGCGGGTGAAAGCCACCCATTTCTGACTCGAAGATAATATCTCGTGAGAAATGGGTGTCTTTCTGCCCTTGGTTAACAATCTACTATACTATAGCTTCAGTCAGCAATAAAGCTTGTACAGTCATCATCATAAACATGTATACACTTTTCGACCTTATGTATAAGTATAATAAGGTCATTGTCATATGGTATTTTATTGTGGGGCAGTGCTTCAGAGATTCATTCGATTGTTGTTTTGCAGAAACGGGCTATTCGGGCGATATATAAATTGAACCATAGAGACTCACTTAGAGATAAGTTTAAAAATATTAATATAATGACATTACATTGTCAATATATCTATGAAAACCTTCTGTATGTACATAAAAACATTGTCAATTTTAGGAAAAACTGTGATATACATAATTTTAATACTAGAAATAAGCATAAGCTCGCGGTGCCCACCACTGGGCTCCAAAAAAAAAAACATTCATGGGTAATTGTGTAAAGTTTTATAACAAACTTCCAGGAAACCTAACTGAGTTATCTATTAATAAATTCAAGAACTATGTGAAGCGTAAACTTATCTCGAAAGCTTATTATAGCACACAAGACTACATGAATGATAAAACTCCATGGAACTAATTTTGACTGAATTTTTAATCTATTATTTTCGTAATATTTTGTCTTTTGACATTAGATTGTTTTTCTAGAAACATTCTACTAGTATTTTTTATACAATTATTGTATCATATATCATATATATTTTATTCTTCATGTTTAAAAAATTAACTGACGATTTGAAAGTGCTTGTTACTAGGCCTACTTGGATAAAGATCATTTTGAGTTGAGTTGAGTTGAGGTCACAAAATATATACAATGTTTATGATGCTGACATTGCTGACTGTAACAAATTATAATTTTTTCAGAAACTTCACGATCTCTCACGTCAAATCACTCATTAGGAGTACCTAAGTGAACACTTATATGGCTTATGACTGACATTTCCATGTTTAGTGGTGACAAGTCATGAATCACAGATGACCGCGGAAGCGATAACGGACAGGACAGTCATGTTACAACACCGCGTGCTGCATTGCTCTTAGGCTTTGTTTATACCTACCCAAATACTCCAGGCAAAATACGGTTTCGAAAAACATTAATTTATAATAGCGTTTTTTTGTTTATTTCATTCTAAAACCTTATTCTAAGATGCTTTATTCAAGAATCCAACAAACTTTCCACCTGGAAGTAATTATATAGATTTAAATGAAACATTCATTGTCTTTTTTATTTTATTTATATTGAATATTTTAAAGCAAATGTAAATGAACCTAAAAAAAGATAAATAATAATAATAATATTTATCCGGACTTTTTAGGAGCTAATTAAATATATATTTTTTTGTGTTTGGATTTTTCTTGGATTTAGCCTCTAGGTAAATATTTAATTGATAATATATCCGTTACATTAAAAAAAATAGCTATTATAAATTATTTCCAAATTTGACATTTTTTCCATACAAGTTGTCAGTTCATTGCCTGGACTAAACTAAAACCCAGAGTTACTCGTAACCTATTTGGTGACTTGCGGCACGGTAAATGTATTTAGCTGAAGCGGTATCTCAACTAGCATCGTCGCTTTGTAATTCTTACCGCGAATAGAATAGATAGATAGATAAATCATTTATTTGACATTTTGCAACAACAATGAAACAACCAAAAATAAAAAAGTACACAAAAAATAAGTACTTATAGAAAGAAAAAGGTAAGAGAACAAGTAAAAACAATTGTGTTACGAAAAAGATTAAATATAAATTAAATAAAGGCTTACTGTGCGTTGCAACAATGCCAAAACGGTACTAGCTCAGTTTTGCTTTGCTCGCGTGAGCACTGATAATCTGCTAGTACCTCAGCGATGCAGGTGAAATATTAAAAGAAAAATAAAATAAATAAATAAAGGTTGTAAATAAAATTGGGTAGGTAAATAAATAAAATAAGTCTGTGTGATAGTAAAAATGACAAAATAATAAAGTGTAACTAAGTGACGATATGGAGTGAAAAAGTGTGGTGAAATGTACATAAAAATGAATGTATCCCCCAAAGAGTGCCACAATGACCGGTCCTGCGCCACCCGCATCCAGCGGACTCCAGCGACCTTTATCAGGTCATCAGTCCACCTTGTGGGGGGGGGGGCTACCCACGCTGCGCCTTCCGGTACTTATTTATACTCGTATGTAAATAACTATAATACTATATACAGCATGTTCTACTTCTAACGACCGTGTTAGGTATGTTGTGTTCAAGTAACGGGGTCAGCTGCTTAGTTACCCGAGTCAAAATAAAAGCGTTGCCATGTGAGTACCTACTACGTAGGGTCATTGCGCCGGTTAGCGGCCACTTACCTAATTTCAGTGTGCCGGTATGTGACCACTCAAATTTGAGTTGAAATGAAAGGACTTTTCTCGTTCTATACTTATTCCTATTATAGGAGTATAACTACTAAAATAATTGCATACGGCTGCACGTTTTCTGGGGTCTGTAGAAAATATATCATATTAAATATATAAAATATTATAATAACCTTGCCCTCAGGGTGGTCGACAACTGAAGCTGGTCGCCTAACCGACGCTATAATAATTCATAGTACCTATCACCTATTAATGGTTATAGATACCTATATGATTTTATCTCCTATAATGTGCCCGTGCCCAATATAAAGTCCCCTAATTTCGTAACAGTAAGTACCTAGGTACACTTATATGGACAGGTCAGTTTGGCACTCTTTGGGGGAGGCTTATGTCCAGCAGTGAACGTCTTTCGGCTGACATGATGATGATAAACATAGATAAGAAAAAAAAAAAAAAAAAAAAAAGAAGACATTTAGATAATACTCATTTATTGGTACAGTAACCCGCAATAATTTAAGATATGATTGAACAATTCACTTAAAAATATCTGACTAAATCTTATGTCTAGAGCTATAGGTATGTACAGTCACGGACTTTAATTGCTGAGCCATTTAGAGCTCACTTTATACTAGACACTTTTTCATAGCTTCATACAAAACCAAAATTAGTTGACACCTAAATGGCTCAACAATTAAAGTCCTTGACGGTACATTTAAATATGTATGTACCTACTTCAACTAAATGTTGACTAAATGGTGTGGTTGCGTCGGCCGAATTTGTACGATAGTTGGCATTTCTAAGTACCTACACATTAAGTTGGTCGACTATTACTCGGTAACTAGTTATGTCTTCCTAGCCGTGATAGTTTTCCTTTCAAATTCATTGTTTGCACTACTGCCACGAATTTTTTCACATTCCCAGTAGTAGCCATTTAGCCGGCAGGACGGAGGGGGACTCAAAACAAAAATGAGGGCATCAGAGCCAATATCACGCAAATAGATGACCGAGTTGAAAAATGGGTTTTTCACACCTCTCATTCAGAAAAGTAAGTTTTGGTCCCCGACGAGAGGGAGCAAAATGCCACTTTTCTGTTCAAGCTACTTTTTTTATTTATTCATTGGCATGTAGCATTTACGCAATGTGCCAATTGAACACAGATCTTAAGAAAATAATCGATTGTAATTTCATCGTAATCGATTAAAAACGAACATATTTCAAGTTTTAACTTTAGCAACGTTATAAGTACATTTACATATTAAAACTTGAGAATTTTTCGTAATATTTGAAAAAATTGTCACAATAAACTATACGTTTTACTGAAATCAAAACTATGATGTTATTGTATATAAATTATATAATAATGAATATTGATATTCGTTCAATTTTCCTCATAATCGGTGTGAAAAGTTACATGTGTCACTCAGGAGCAAAATTATTTTCGTCTTGGGCGTTAACACTTGAATCCCTCACTACGCTCAGGATCCTACGTTAGAATCCCTCGCTACGCTCAGGATTCTATTGTAGGATCCCTCGCTACATTCAGGATTCAATACACCGCCCTCGCCATAAATATACTATTTTGCTCCCTTGTGACACAAATAACTATTAAATACCCATAATATTTTGAAAAACCAATCCAACGATACCCCATACCATGGGTTTAAAGAAAAAAAAAATACATCCCCACTTTAGTGTAGGGGCGGTGCCGTAAAAAAATTTTTTTTTTAATATTCTGTTCTACCGTTTTGTCGGCGTGATTGATTTATATACAGATGAATTACAGTTTTCTAATAGTAAAGGTCACTGAGCTATGCCGCAGACGGACAAACGGGCATGGCGCAACTATAGGTAGGTACTGTAAGGGTTCCTTGTTGACTACGGAACCCTAAAAACGTACGTTAATCGAAACCGTTTTGAAACAGCGGCGCTACCACGAAGTATAATATACATCTGGAGCCGTAGTATGGTTGGCCTTATCACGCGACAAGTGACAATATAACAGCATCGTCTCATTCTATCGAACGGTGTCAGCCAGTGACGCACGCTCTATCCTATCACCTATCGCGTGACAAGGCCAACCATGCTACGGGGCCTGCATTCTGCATCCCTGTCATTCGAATACTGTAAGTCCGATATAGATGGAGATACCCGAACTTCGAATTTCGAAGTTCGTGGTACCTAATAGCTCAGAGGGCCTACCGCGAAAGGCATTCGAAGTTTTCCCTCTCTGTCAGACTTGCGAGTTCGTACTTAAGTGCAACAGAGAGGGAAAACTTCGAAAGCTGTTGGCGGTAGGCCCTCAGAGGGCCTACCGCGAAACGATATTCGTTTTCGTTAGTATATCTCCCTCTTTGTCGCTCGAACTAGCAAGTGCAACAGAGACGGAGATACACGAACGAAAACGAATATCGTTTCGCGGTAGGCCCTCATAATATTATTAGTGTTGTTATGTTTGAAAAGCACTTAATGATCGAAATAAGTAAAAACTAGTTCATTCATACAATATTTCCCTTTGATATCCTAGATATCTAACACGAAGAAACCTAGATGGATCTGTCCGTTAAAAATCTAATGTCAAATGGAATGAGGTAGTCATACTACCTACCTTACCTACCTACTTACTATAAATGTTAAAGTAAAATTATGCTTAAAATAACGCCCGACATGTAGAAAATAAATCAATTTCCACCGAATCAAGTTGTGAACCTGTGACCCGCCAATCATGGCGACAAATAGGTTAAATTAACAAACGACCAACTTACATAGATCTTCAGCTTCAGCTAACCAGTATAACGGAAGGGGCCAAGCATATTTGGTTTTTCTTATTAATATTTTTAGGTACTGATAGCGAAATACTAAATACTATAGGAAGGTGTCACGCGATTTTTCGACCTTGGATTTAACACTAGTTCTGCACTGGGGTTTGCTCGTTCCGATAGTCAATAAAAATTTAGTTTTTGTACACAATTGTTAGTACTGTACCTGTACAGAAACCAACTACCAAGATAGTAGGATTATTCCTACTATCCTGTTTTGCCCTGTTATTATTAACAGGACGCAACACCTTGAACAGACCTCTATAATTTAGGTATCACAGACAGCCCCATGTGCAGAGCGTGCATGGAGGCAGAAGAAACGACTAAACATATTCTACTGGACTGTAAGCAGGTAGAAGTATACAGGAAAAAGCACCTAGGGTCTCCGGACACACTACGGAACGCAGTCAGTGAATACCAATGGTCCGCGAGCTAGCAACAGATTTTCGTGACCGATCAACTCCCGTGCCATAACTTGTGAGAAGGTTAAGAATGTTGTATCATGAAGCCCCGTGGACGTCAGCTGCGGCTCCGTTGGTGAGTTGACCTGTAGCAGCCTCCCAAAAATGTAAAAAAAAGCTTATTCCTCCCGATTCATTTTATCATCAAATGATAGTTAATCCAATATTATGACGAAAAACAATCGTCAGCTGACTGTACAGTGGTGGAAAGTCCGTCAGCTGGTCATACGAACATGTAAAAAACATTTTTTTTTCAGTCATTTACTCCCAATTGATTTTTTTTCTGATGACAGTTTATATGCTTTTACGAGTATAAATATGTCAACGCGTCAGCTGGTTCTATCGCTGTGGAAAACTCGTCAGCTGATGACCCAAAACGTAAGTGAGGAAACTGTTTATATTTTTCAAAAATAATTGACACAGCCGAAAAATCTGAAACCAAAAAAAGAATTAGGCATTTCTAAAATTTTCATCCATTCCCCATTCTCCTCAGGCTTGCCACTTAAGTACCAGTTTAAGTTTGACCTCCGATTAGGTATAGTTGTTTTGTTACTAATCTAGGGGCTGGTTACACTAGAAACAAAGAGATACCTAGAGCAGGAGAGGTTGATAATCGCGTATCAGGAATTATGTGCCAGATTTTACTTATTACCTACTTTTTTTTTCAATTAGGTAGGTAATTAAACAAATATGTCGCGACAGTTTATATGATATTTGATAAGAGCGGCAAACACCGCTTTCAGTCTGGGGTTATCAGGGCTGTTATTCGGAACTCGCTAATGCGCCGCACCTCACCCGTCACGCCTAACGAAAATATTAGACCTCTAGGTACGCTTAGTTACTACGAATCGCGCCGTCAAGGTATATTTGAGGGTAAGTTACAGAATAGCGAGGCAAGAACCACATCACCAGTTCGTTGGAATTGTTATTCGGTAAACTAAGTACCTATAGGTAATAATTTAACATGAATAAATTAAATACGAAAGTGTGTTTGTTCGTATATGTGTGTCTATCTGTCTGTCTGTTACCTCTTCAGCTTCACGCCCGATTTAGATGGGTATAGAGATAGTCCCGGGGAAGGACATAGAATAGTTTTTATGCCGGAAATCATGCCCTAAAGGGGTGAAATGAGGGTTGAAAGTTTGTATGCAGCTACGATATAAACGAGTCCCACGCGGACGGAGTCGCGGACTGAAGCTAGTAGGTAATATTATAAATGCGAAAGTGTGTCTCTCTGTCTGTTACCTCTTCACGTTTCTCTTACCTCTACCTCATATGTTGTGTTTACGAAATTCCATGTTTAAAAATGGCCACCAAATCTGACAGCTACTTAACGTTTCCATTGACGACTCGAAACGAAACTGAGGCAAGTTGGTGCAATCGACTCAATTTTAGTGTGCCATTTGTGGAGCGCTTATAACCTACCTCTTTTTTATACATATTAGGTACATAATTGTTCATAACGATGAGAGTTGGGAGCATTGCCCGATCAATAATGTAAACGTTCTAGTCTTCGACGTTGCACTGGTTTATGACATGGATGGGCCATTGGCACGTGCCGCGTTGGGTCTGCTAGACGGTCGCCAACAAGCCCCTCCCACCGAGCGACCTTGGTCGGCCCCGTTGTAGTACGAATTTTTACTGTAAACAACTGTCTACACGGTCGCTCGGTCGGAGGGTGTGACTTTCGTACAAGAAGGATGGCGCGGTGAAATAGGGTTTTACGAGGGCGCGGAGGTTTGAGAAAATTACTCCCAGAAATAAAAATCTAAATGTATGTAAATACTTTATTACATTTTCTTTCCTCTGCTAAAACACATCGGCTCTAGTCATGTTCATTATAATTATACAATGTATAAATAAGAGATCCAGCTACCGGCAATTGTAAGTCATAAACGGCCTCAGCTGTCTATTTAATTATAGCGTATCACAAACATATATATATAAAAATAAATATAATTCTTCTTTCGTTCTGTAGTCATCGACGAAACGAGCGAAAGAAACGAATAGATTCACATTCGTATCTTTCGGCTTTAGAGGCTCCTCTACATAATGGGCCATCATGGCCCATCATACAGGACGGACGCAACTATGCGTTAGGTTAGGGGGAGAAAGACATACTTCCCTCGGATTCCAACGCATAATTACGTCCCTTTCTCGCGCCATGATGGCCATTGTGTGGACTTGTGGAGGAGCCTTAACACTGAGTTGAGACTACGAAGTTCAAATATCTCTATCTCGTTTGCACTTGCATAATTTGATAGCAATGGAGATATTCGAACTTCGTGTACCTTTGTGTAGAATTGTAATGTTACAAATATAATATCAAATAGAAAGGAATTTTATCCCACAAAAACAAACATTCATTACATTAGTCTTGATACACATATATATATTGTGTGTAGTGACACACATATATATATCCGAACGCAGATATTGAATGAACTCTTTAAAATGAAGATCTTTAAAAAAAAGGTTGGCGCGAAAATCTATACTAAAGATCACACAAGGGGAAAACAGATATGAAGCCTTGTACAAACTAAGATATTAGCTTCATATTTGTAGAACCATACATTTCTGTAATATAATATAATTGTTTCTTTGTTTAACAAATACAAATAACTACTTGATTAAAAACTACAAACACAATTTCTAAAATCACTTCTAGGAAAGCGCGCCAAAACATAGCACTCGTCATTTATTTTTTTAATCATAGAATGCCCAGTCTGACTCATTCAGCCAGAACGTTGCTTTTTGATTGCAAATGAGGAAATGAGTAGAAAATCACAATCGTTTCTATGGCGTCGATTGGCGCGATAGTACTCACGTTTCAGTTAAAACTCGTAAAAACACTTGCTTGCTGAATAGGCAAACTCATTGGTCATTTTAAGTCTTAAAAACGTTATAAAATACCCTCTACCATAGCAAATTATTAGAAATATCAAAGTAATACTAATATTTGAGTTGAGCATACATATATACAAACATTAAAACTCTTGGATATTGAAAACGGTGTAATACTTTCATTTTATTTCTATATCTATGTACAGTACATCTATAAGGATAACAAGGTCAAGAATTCAAGATACATAATATACATATTCTTTTGTACATTCTATTTCTGATCACATTTATAGCTTGGATAGGTTTTCGAAATCCTTGTAAGGGCCAGTGTCCTAAAAACGGGACAGTAAATTCATTTTACAATTTCAATTCTTGAAATACGGTTCGCATTCACAATTTGTAAAAAAGTTATGAGTGAAATGATTTGTTCCAAAATGACGAGTAAGAGCCCTACAAGGAAATTTGAGGCATGTGGGTACTGCCAAATCATATCCATGATACATTTCCGGGTTGATCAACTTTCTTATAGTTATTCTGTTGCGGAAAGCCAGGAGACAATAGTGACTTCTTAGAAAGATCATTAGAATAAGTCTGCCAGGAGACACAAACCATGGCAAGCAAGAAAAATCAATTGATCAACCCATTTCCATTTATCAAAGCCTCTATGCTGCTATATTAATCAAATTATAAGCATAAGCACATAAAAAACCAGTGCAAATTGGGCAACATGAACTAAATCTGAATAAACTGGTCATCTAACTTGTGCTTTAGCTGTCATGGTCAAGGCCTGACCCACTTGCACCCTGTCGCCGGAAGCAAAATCAAATTTAAATTCCTTCGGAGCTTCAAACAGCAGTATTATTGTGCTTCCCATGTTGAACTGACCAAATAACTCTCCTTTTTTAATAGGCAGATCTCCTAAGTCCGCTTCGTCTATTCGGTTTCGTTTTCCTTTAGTGTTCGTTCGTAACTCTGGATCTGCATAGATTTCTATAGAACCAACATTAGTGGCCCCTACAGCGGTCATACTGAAGAACCCGTGTTGCCACTTGCCAACGTACACTGCACGCTCATTCATAGTAAACAGACCGGGGATAAGACGAGCCATCCAAGGGTTTACGGACAAAAGTTTCCCAGAGAAATGACGTCGGAAGTTTGCCGTCCAGTCACAAGGAGAATGGAATCTGTGATAGTCACCAGGTGCCAGATAAATAATACACTGGTGAAGAATATTGTTCTTGTTAGTCAATAGTGAGTAGTAATAATCCTTTTCTTTAGATTTCGACCACTTATTTTCTCCTAAGAATTCCTCTAAGCTGTAGGTCACCCCTTTGACTTGCTCTATCTTCTCTGTGTCCGCCGGGCCGCAGTTCAGGACGACGCCGTCGCAGGGGGATACGCACGGAACCGGAGAGATGGCCCTAGCACCCTCGCGTAGCGGCCGAGCGAAAAACGCAGCCAAGCTCTTATAGTAAGTGAGATCAGAGACCGCTGCGTCGCCTAAATTCACACTAAACACTCTAACGTACGTACCGTACACCAGATTGCGGAGCGACGTCGGCACCTCGCACGCCGCCAGGTGTCCCCATATCCGACTGGTTATACGGAACGGAAACATTTCGTAAAATTTGATTTCCACTTTCGACACTTCATAGTTAACGCTCGCACGAATGTAGCACCAGCCTACGTAAATAACGCTTCCGAGCGGCACCCAGCGCGTAATTATAGCCCCCAAATTCATCCATTTATTCCGTTGGTACTGAGTAGCGTTCTTTGTTTGATTGTGCAGCGTCGATGTCTGCCGGAAAGGCCTGTGCGGACGCAAACGCTGTCTGAACATCGGGTTTATGACTGGAAGGCAGCTACGAATACGCGTGGGCGGAAACATTTTGCTCACGCCTGCCTTCCGTCTGGGTTTAAAATAACTCTGTTTATCTGATTATTTTCCCGAATTGATTTAATTGCGCAGACTAGAAACGTCCGATAACGAGGGCCAAGGCCGGACGAAAAAAGTGCTGGCAAATTCTGAAGCTAGCTTGCGTCAAAATATTCGTCTTATTCTACTAAAAATCATGATGGAATAAACAAAAGTATTCACAAGTACATAGACATTGCTCTTTTGGACAACCGTTAGTCCACAAAAATTACATGTCAATTGATTATTCCGATATAAATAGACTAATCGGAGTGTAATTACAATCAGCTCAACTTAATTATTTATGGGTCATGGTTTCCGAACGTAGACAGTGCAATGAAATGAAATTGACGTATGTCACAGACTATACTTGTAACATTGTAAGGCCTGAATCACACTGCCGCGGCCTGCGGTAGCGGCACAGGGGGCCTACCGCCAACGACATTCGAAGTTTTCCCTCTCTGTTGCACTTACGTACGAACTCGCAAATCTGACAGAGAGGGAAAACATCGAATGCCTTTCGCGGTAGGCCCTCAGAGAGCCTACCGCGAAACGATATTCGTTTTCGTTCGTGTATCTCCCTCTTTGTCGCTCGAACTAGCAAGTGCGACAGAGACGGAGATACACGAACGAAAACGAAAATCGTTTCGCGGTAGGCCCTCAGGCCTCAAGCAATTAACAAAATGAATAAAAATGGCCATTTTACTAAAAATCTTTTAATATCCATAGGAAAACCTTGATGGTGACACCACACTTGGCGGCAAATGAAAGAGAGGCAACGATACAACGCGAACATGAACATCAAGCTTGCCAACAACTTCTCGTAATGCATGTCGAAAAACATGTCGCCATCATGTCGCCATTTCCTCCATGGAAATTTTTCAGTCTGTGGTTCAACGAATGTCATACGAGTGCATAGCGAGCGAAAGTTATCAGTAAAATTCTTACTTTTTCCCCCTTATTATTTTGTTTTCCATCATTAATTTACAACTTCTATGTCCGACAAGTGCAATGGGGTTGAAACACACGAGACTAAAGCAGCGAAGTATAGAGCAAACAATGTTGTGCGCCGATTTTCTGTTGGCGACGCTTCGAAAGAAAGTGTCGAGATTAAAACCGTTTTCAGAGGTTTCGAGAGGAGCCCTGTAGTCACGCTGACGCGGACTGATATATCACCGTATCTCAAGAATATGATACAGAATTCCGTTAACAACTCTGAACTACATAAGAGTTTCTCTAAGTTGGAATTTGCTGTACATTCTAGACGCCTTGGCGACAAGTGCTCGGTCAGCGTTTTACGCGACGACCTTAGCGAGCTCAAAATGGCCTTCCAGAAGGACCCTAACAGTCCTATGTTCAACACTAGGTTCAACATTGCGAAGCTTAAGTGTAAGATCTGCAAAAAAGTTTACTCTAGTGAGAAAAAATTGCAAAACCATCAGGAAAACAAGCACATGATTGTTTATAAGTCGAACGAAAAGACTAAGAAGCGGGTATCGTTCTCCGACCGCGTGATAGTGCATGAGATGAAGGAATACCACAAATGCAGGAAATGCACGAAGATATTTGAGCAGTATAACCTACTCAAACAGCACATGAAGCAAATACACAAGAAACGTAAGTGCTACATTTGCAATTATTGTAACAAGAACTTTGTTGATAGGATGTTTTTCAAAGTACACATTAAACTGCACTGTGACGTCTGTGGGGAGCTTGCCCCGAATAGGTCATCGTACATAGAGCACAGACGACGAGTCTGTAAAGTATTGAAGTTTCACAAATGTAAAACATGTGAAGAGTCCTTTTTCAGGTTCATGGACCTGAAAGACCATAGTTATGATCATTTACCGACCACTTTTGTCTGTGACGTATGTAAAGATCAGTTCCCATCGAAGTGTGCGATTGCTCATCACATTTCGTTCCTCCATTCCAAGACTCGTCCAAAATCCTTGTACACGATGCGTAGCCTGGGTACTGAGAGATTGTACTTGTGCAACTTTTGCGAGGAGAGCTCAGTAGAACGGGACGAGATAGAAAAACACTTAGCGTTACTCCCAGACTTGACCAACCGTGCTATGACTGGTTACAAGGACTTCTATTTCTGCGATCAGTGTATGAAGAAGTTTGATGTTGAAACGGACATGCTTCAGCACAAATGGACGCACTTTCTGAACACTAGTGACAATTCTCAGTTGCGGCCGAGCAGTGTCAACAAACCTGCACCGGAGTTTCAGAAATATTATAAAGTAGATGAAGTACCGGAGCATATGCAGCCAAAGGTTATATTGGAACGGATTAAAGTAGGAGGAAAAGAACTAACCGATCCTGTTGATTTTGTGGATGTTAACTGCTTCGATGAGTATACAGGGGAGATTAAGAAACCTGTTGTCGATCCTGTATCTAAGAAGACAATCATTTCAAAACATCAGTGTCAGGTTCGTATTACCGGACACTTGCGTTAGATATTTACCAAGTATCTTTGCTTTGCTTTAGAAAAAAAATGTAGATAACAATGAACAATATTTATTATACTATAACTGGGTACATAACTAATGGGTACAAATGATTTCATATCATTAATTATTGTTAAGTGTGATAAAATTCCACATTCTACTCATTACACTGGTATTGATTAAGTTAGTGATCAGACATAATTTACACCTCTAATTTTCTTTTGAGTGAGCATAAAGTACATTTCAGAAAATTACTACAAGGAATAATTGGAAAAAAGTTAATTGTTTAAGCCAAACAAAGCGCAAGGGCACTCAGGGGTCGGATACCGGTTTTTTCACCATACAAAATAACCGGATTAATACTTCTATTTCGTTCTTTTGTTTATGATTATCATTTTTGATCGGGCAGTCTAATAATACGAAAGTGATACCTAAATACATGATAGAGTCCTACATTAGGAGCCAAAAATAATTCAAAATATTAGACTACTTCAAGGATTTTTTAAAAAACCGGTTCCGCTTCCTGAGGGCACTACCTACCTTTTCTCGAAACGCTTCGTCGTTTTTTTGAACCCTTATAACTTGGGTTTGGATTATACCAGATAAACAAAATAAAAACTCTTATACTTTTGTTTGTATTGATATCTAAAAATAGTTGTATATGATACAAGTGTATCGTAAATAAATGAATAAATTAAAACACGACCGAAAGGAGTGTTTTAAATCGACACGAGTTGCGAATTACCTATTCGCACGTGTATCGTAAAACGTTTTACAGTACATATGGCTCTTTAAAGTTTCAACATATGCACGGAAAGTGCTCATTTGCGCACTAGTGCGGGAAAGTAACACCATGTGTACTGTAAAACCTGTTTTCTTCACTGACTCACTCATTGTTGATCATCAAAACTCTTAGGGAACTTCCTGAAGTCCTAGAAAGCTCAAATTTGGTATGTAAGCTAGTTGTAAGCTGCTCAAACAACGAGCGCTGAAAGCTTTATGAGCTTGTCTTGGCAATCACTTTACATGTAATGCTTTTAGTGGGATTTTATTTACAACTTCCAATTCATAAGTAATGATGAGAAAAATAATAATATATCATATCCATATAACCCTTTGTATTAGTCGTAAAAAAGTGTCCTAATAAGATAAGCTGGGGTCATACTGACGTGGGGACGGGGCATGCGATGTTCTTTTATCTTAACAGTTAACACTGTCAAAATCACATACATCATGTAAAAAGTATATGACATAGTGTTTTGAAGTATGACAAACAAATCTAAGCAGACTGTGGCATTATGGCAATGTTCATCTAAAAGTAAATATTAGAAGAAAAATAATTTATACTTGAAATATAAATAGCTTTTCTTTTGAATGGAGTATTTTCTCTGACTACACTTCACTATTACCTTTACAGTACCCTTAGCATGATACAGTTTATCTCCGATATAGCATCATGCCTTTCTCACTTACAAAGACAAAGGTCTATAATCTTTATGAATTCTTTCTCGGGGTGCTTGACTTATATTTTGTGTGACATTGTAGTAAGTTGGGTAGTAGTTCGTCTTTTATATGTGAGTTTTGTTTAGTTTAAACATGCTTTTGTATCATTTTTAATTTATTGGATCATTGCGATTTATTCTGTGCATGAAAATGTATTATCTCAATCCATACTGATTTATTCATCATCATCACTAATTTATTTATTGTGTATGAAACTTTTTGTTGGATGGATGGAATCGAAGGACAATTTATGTCTGTACTAGTTGTGTCTATGTATAATATTTTTTATGTTTTAATTTCTGCACTGCATTTCTGTAGATGTACATATATTGACACTGCTGGGGCGTAAAGATTTTATTTCCATTACTCATGTGTGTGATTTAAGTTTTTTTGTATGTACGTCGTTTTGTAAAACCAAAATGTGTATGTATTGAATAATATTGGTAACTTGATGATTGGCCTTTTCTTTAATTTGACTATTGTTTATTATCGTAAAGTAGCGTTCACAGGTCAGCATTATACGAATTGGCTGGATAACCACCACTGATTCACTTTAGGCTAGTGCCTCTGAGACGGGCGCACGTCTGCGATTGCGTTGAGTGGACGAGAAAATGTATGGCGAACTCTTGCCGCGCCCAACCGGTTCCTCTCGTTAGCCATACATTTTACTAAAATGGCTGCTCGGAACCGTCGTAAATCATGCTTGCCGTGTGGTGTGGCAATGGCCATACTATTACATTTTTGCCAAGCGTACAGTATGAACTTGTGGACCTTTAATTTTCTTGGTGAATAGTCAGCCTCACGTATTTAATTGTACTGGTATTGAATAATCCATATTCGAAACGCACTGGTATACTACTATTATCTTACCATACGTATTCACACAATTACTGAACGCCAGGCTGATGTGCTTCATCTATAGGTACTCTACTGTGATCTTCACACACTTTCATTTAATTAGTAAACACTTTCATTTCATTTTTTCATTTCATTTATTTATTCATTTAACAATATACACTCCATTTATGTTGACATGATTAATTGCCCAACATAGCTTAGAGCATCTATTTCCTGATAAAAGGGTTGCTTTGTTTCCACAATTACTTGTTTATAATTTATGCACAAGCAGCGATTTTAATTTGATTTGTGTAATTTATCACACTTACCGTGGTTGTCATTTAATCGGCATAATCTTCGTTTCCAGACCTGTGGGAAATACTACTCGACTAACTACTGCCTCAACAGACACATAGTCACCCAGCACTCAGACTACGAGAACCTCAAATGCAAGGTCTGTGAAGAAACGTTTGTCTGGCCATCCCTCCTGCACAACCATAAGTGCATCCGTCTGAATCTACCCGAAATACCCTTCGAAGACGCTCGCCCCGAGATCCACTTCGACAACCTCCATGAGATACAGTGTTTCGATGACTTACCGATCACTGACGATGATTATATGAACACAGTTGACTTTGAGATACCGGCTCCTATTGTGGAGCTGACCGAGTACGACGGGAGATGGAGCCAGAGTCAGAACTGTTATAACGGTGTTGGGTGCAAGATTGTGATGCAGGAGGTGCCCATTGAGTTTTAAGTGTTAAAGTAAGGTATTTAATGTGGTGCTTGAATAGTTGAGCAAATAATTTTGTAATTTATATGAAAATTATCTACAAATTTCGTTAAGTTATCATCACGATTTCTGCAGTTAATTTGATTGTAACGGCATTTCATTTTTAATTGAGCGACGCGAGGGTCTAATGTATTTTTAATTCAAACTCGATGGCAAGTAATAGTTTCATTTGTTTAGTAGAATTAAATTAGTGTCACAAAATAAATTGAACTCCGAACTTTGGGATAGTAAAATAATGAGATTTATTTTTATACCGCTTAATGCATCTCGTAAGATTTTTTTGCTGAACTAAGTATAGTACAATAAGTGTATCAAAATCTACTCTCCAGAATAAGTAAATTTGTCAGATGTCTGTAATGATTTCATATCTCGAAAGATGCGATGGGGTCACACAGGTATCAAGACGCGACGTCAGTGTATGGACTCAATATTTTCCAGGAAAAAATGTTTACAACTCACTTGTACATACAGCAAACAGTAGTGTCCCTGTCTCACTTGTTTTCAGTTTGTAGCCGTTACTTATGGGAACTTAACTGCTAGTAATGTAATTTGGAAAATGTTTCTGTAAGGTTAACGCACAATTGTAGCCTGTACACCGGACCGACATAGCTTCAACTCAGTCGTAAACGACTTATTCTTTGTATGAAACGCGCACTTATCAACTTCGCAACAGAATCGCTTTGGCTTATAACAAGCAATCCGCGCGTGTGGCAACTGGCAACTCGCCGTGCCGCACTTACATCGGGTGAACACCGTGCTTATAACAAACACACAGCCGCTGCTGAGACGGTTCCGTTACGTGCTTGCGTATCGACGCCGATCCGGGACTGAGGCAATGTGGTGCAACTTTAACCACACACTATATAGCGACTTAACCCATTCGCCGCCACTGACTTGATCTCAAGTTTGTCACCGTTGCCACGCTTCTGCCACAGAATTCTTACGAAGTCCAAAAACAATAGACTTAAGATTTGGCGTGGGGGTGGGGGTGCCACCTCGCATTTTTTTCTGTGGCGGCGAAAGGGTTAAGGATCTATAAAGAACCTATAGAGGTAGATGACAATCAATGAGTGACGTGACGAGACGACTACTGATAAAGGAACAGTGTACACTGATTACGCTTCATTATGGGTATTACTTTTTTATATCCTTTTGTATGGTAAAGCTATTTCTTATTGTAATAATTTGTCTAGTTGTTAACAGAATGTGAAATAGTTTTTTTTTCCTTACAGTTTGTTTACAAACGCGATATTTTAGACATGGATATAAACCTTATAATTGTTTGACACATTTATATCCGTAAGTATTAATTAATTATAGTTTTTATAATGTTAAAAAAGTCCAAGTAGTTGTATGTTGCATTTGAAATAGTTGTATATTTCAGAATAATTATCAGAATTTTTTTTCCGTTCCGTACCTCAAAAGGGAAAAAACGGTACCCTTGTAGGATCACTTTGTTGTCCGTCTGTCTGTCTGTCAAGACCCTTTATCTCGGGAACGCGTGGAGCGTATCGCGTATCGAGTTGAAATTAAAACCATATACTCAGGTCTACAGTCCCTTGAAGCTGTAAAAAAAATCAAACTTCAAAGTTAACTTTAAAAAAAGATACGGCCGTTTATGCCGCAATAAACGTATATTTCGACACTCAAGGAAATCAAAATTTATAGGGTACTTCCCGTTAACCTATAACTATGTTATTCGGCAAATAATATCGTCTTATACTACAAGTACAGGGGAAAATCTGAAAACTATACATTTGTAATTAAATCATAAAAAATATAGTATTTATTTAAAGTAGGTAATCAATCATCGAGTTTAAACTGTCTGTTTGTCAAGATCTTTTCTCTCGTTAACGCGTGGAGCTATCGAGTTCAAATTAAAACCATATACTTAAGACTACAGCCCCTTGAAGCTGTAAAAAAATCAAACTTCAAAGTTAACGTTAAAAAAAATGCCGCAAAAAAACTTATATTTTGACTCAAAATTTATAGGGTACTTTCCGTTGACCTAGAACTATGAAATTTGGCAAGTAATATCGTCTTATACTACAGGTAACGGAAAAAATCTGAAAACTACATTTTTAATTTTGTACGGAACCCTCGGTGGGCGAATCCAACTCGCACTTGTCCGGGTTTTTTTGCTGTACAACCGCTTATTCAAGTTATTGTGTAATCTCAACTTGTAAATAATTTCAACATTTGCAACCAATCAGTCAAATGTCAATGTTTATTTAATGTCTACATGCATAGTTTTCTTGAAATAGTCATAGTACCAGCGAACGAAAAAAACATAGAAGGCGAACTCCCTACAAATGTCTACCCAAACACGTGCCCAAAACCCGGTATGCGCGTGCGCATGTTCGAACTAAACGGCTGCTTGGCATCCTTTTGACACCCCGCCCCCACGTCCGCATAATGATGGCACCACACTTGAAGTTGCGTGTTCGCGTTGCATCATTGCACGAATATTTGGGCAAATACCGCCAAGTGTGGTGCTAGCATAATGGCAATGTGCATCCTTTTTGATCATTTTTCAGCGCTAGTTAGACTTCTATGGTTTTTCCGTTCGCTGCATACTGCATAGTACAATTATACAATAGATGTAATCCTACTAATATTATACATGCGAAAGTTTGGATGTTCGGATGTTTAGATGTTTTTTACTCAATCGCGCCTATACGGCTCAACCGATTTATATGAAATTTTCACGAAGCCTAAGCTAAGCAAAATATAGGATAGTTTTTATCCCGGGTCCAGACGAAGTCGCGGGCGGAAGCTAGTACATACTATGATTTGAGGACTTTATGTATATTTATGTACTATTTTACTCAATTTCAGTGAAAAGGAGCTTTGTGTTGCGTATACATTTTTATTATGTTTTAATATAAGGCTAGTAAAAAGATTTAGAAATAAGCTCTTACCTGATCCATACATTTTTTAATGAGTTTTAATTTGTTTGTGATGTTTTCGATGGTATTTGTGTTTGTAATGTATTGATCAGGTAATTAACCTTTCGGACGCTAACAACAAATATATCCGCGCAAAGGGTTCAAAGCCGATGACGGAATAGTTCGTCAAGTACCGATGTAAACCTTCATGCATTTTTGTAAAGTTACCGTTTCGGATATGGCCTGTGAGCGAGAACTATTTTATTAGCGTTCTAAAGGTGAAACCAATTCGTTGTAAAAAGTTATGTGACTAAGTTTGTTTTAGAATAAAAGTCATAATTTGCCAGAATATTACGTTATTGCTTTTTTCTTTGTCGTTAAGTACTATATTCTAAGTATTTTAAGGATACAATAGGGACATTTAAAGTAGGTAAATATTACTTATGCAAGGCAATGTCGCGTTTTTGCCGACATTTAATGTAAATAATGAAGTAATGATTTAGTCTTTCTTTAAAAAGTCACAGTGGGTATGGACAGAAAAAAACGAGTATAGGTTTTGGTCGGCTCAAGACGAAATAAAAAAATCTAGACTGACCCGTCAAGCATGACAGTAGCAAAGTAGATGAAAACGTATACCCATCACTTTGCAGTGAGTCGGAAGACTGGTGAATGTTTATGTCTACTTTTCAACGTAGATGGTTGGTTGACCAGATTTTACATAAGTTATTCGGATATAAGGTCTATTTGAACTGTGGCTATACTGGGACTGTCTTTAGGTCAAAGCTTGTCATGTGTTTTCGCTGAAAAAAATTGCCTTTAAGACATTGTGTTTATGGATCTCACACATGTGCATGTGAATACAAAAGTCAGTCAATTACTTTGATGTGACATTCACGTTTTTCCGTGCATATGGTGTTAGTCCTACTTGTTATGAACAAAATGCTGCACTTTATGATGAAAGCAAGCCGCTTGGCACAGTGGTAGTAAGGACCAAACTGAGTGATTTGACCCGCAGCAGCGGAAGTTTCACCCCTTAGGAAAAGAGATGGCGGCACTTCTTTAAAATATTTCAAAAAATTGTACAAGTTAAACAAATGGACTAATTTCAGTTTTTAATATCTCAAATGAAGGCTTATATTATTTACCTTCCATATAAAAAAATATATCAATTGAAACCTTTCCCGGCAGAACCTGGCATACTAAGTAATATGCAGAAAATGGCATATTAAGTTTTTTTTTTGTACTAGATTGGTAGTTTTTAGTTGACTTCATAAAAAAGTATGTATACAATATATATATTTTTATATATGATTATATTACTGGGTAAATAACAAGTATTAAAAAAATGCTCGGCACCAATACCTTTCATAGTTCACGAAGTGGCTTGCTTTCATCACAAAGTGCAGCATTGGGGCAAAAAAGCCCAAGCCCTCCCCCCCCCCCCCCCCCCCCACAACCATCCGAATCCTTCCGGGACAATTTTTACAATCTGCTTAAATCTAAGTTTAGTAGGGTCAAGCCCCCCCCAAACAAAAATTCTGCATTTTATTTAACTTTACACTGGAAGTACATAAATAAATGTTGTACGCAATAATGTGAATGTTTTATTTCGTTATCCTCATTAATTAAATCTATAATTAATAAATTACTTTTCTCATCCGACTATACCGCTCGCTCCGACTCATACTATCTATCTTCTCTGTGACAGCGGCTTAAATTTGCTTCAAATGAGAGTAAAGCCTGTACCACACTGGTGCGCCCTGCGGTGGCGGTACATAGTAAATTTCACAGCTAATGACAAGTTTACTTTTGACCGCCACCGCAGGCCGTGGCAGTGTGATTTAGGCCTTAAAACTAGTAGTTCTTTATTATTATGCTTAGTTCTAATAGCATGTTTAAATTTAAAGAAACTTACGAGTTTGGGAGGAAGAACTCCAATTTTTTATTTCAGAACGTAAAACATACGTCACATAATTTTATTCACATTTCTGAACGAATGTGTCTTGGGCGTCGGCAGTAGTGCTGGACTTAGACTTATCGATAAATGTTCAGTTTAAAGCGAAATTATATTGTAAGATAAAATAAAGCTTCTACTACACACCACACTATTTATCCACTTCACTCATGAAAACAATACCCAATATACAATCAATCAATATAGAAAATACAGTAAATATATAAATTTTGTGAAGCTAAGGCTAAGTGTACATATTTTTTTTATATTCTACGACTTGAGCTACCGCTACAGTATCGATACTACTTCCAAAAATTAGTTTAAAGAAAGGCAGCACTCGCGTCAGTGTTTTTCTGTCAAATACATTACCGTATTTAATAATCGTAAAGTAAATAATATTATCGAAATTAATACCAAACAGGACTGATAAATTAAATTTAGCTGTATTATATTCAGTTACTAATAATCGTAGAATGCAAATAGGCGTTTACACAGCCTAAATTAGTATTTCCTGTGTGCGGTGTTCGCGTGTGATATTTCCCAGTTTTATTAAGTTTAACCATGTCTGTGAGTGAAAAAGTGTCGTTATCTGACGCTTTGAGCAATGTGGATGTCCTGGATGAGCTAACGCTTCCTGGTAATTACATTTTAACGCGTTATCAAAGACGAAAGTATGATTCATTTATATGTATTTAATTTTTTTTGACGACCGCTTTAGCCTAGTTGGTAGTGACGCTGCCTATGAAGCTTGAGTCCTGGGTTCGAATCATGATTGATGAGCACGAATATTTGTTTCTGAGTCATGGATGTTTTCTATGTATGTATTTCACATATATTGTCAGAGTGCAATCGAATTTTGTTCTCCAGAAAAGATGCTTGCGCACAATATATCGTATGCATAATCGTCAGACTCTTCGCAATGCTTTTAAAGAGAAGCGCTTTCTTACTTTGACTGGCATTTACATATTGGAGTTGTGTTTGTTTGTTAAAAACCACACGGAATGCTTCATAAATAAATGTTCCTTGCGTAACAACCTAAGAATGCAATACAAACATAACATTTCTCTTCCTAGAGTATATAACTCAATGTACAATAAAAGCGCATACATCACTGCCATAAAAGTATTTAACTTCCTTCCAATACATATTAAAATGCTTGAAGGAAAAGAATTTAAAACTAAGCTTAAAAGTTGTTTACTAGATAGAGAGTTCTACAATGTAAATGAATATTTTTTAAATGCTCATAGTTAACTAGCAATGATTAGGTTTTATTAAAGAATGTAATAAGTAATTATTGTAACCACTTTAGGCTATCCTATAAACATTGTACGCCCATAGCGGGTAGCTGTGGATACTTTGTACTACCATGCCAACTTTGTACACTCTTCTTACACAGTTATACAATAAAGATTTCTATTTATATAAGTATGTTTATCGTCGTCTAGTACCCATAGCTACGCAAGTGAAGTGGTCAAAAGTCTTTATTAAAAGGGAATAAGAGCTTTTGACGTCTTCGATTGCGTAGTTACTTTTGATGCTTGTACAAGCTTTGCCTAGTTTGGGACTAGGTTGATTTGTGTAAGTTTGTGCACACTTTATTATTATTATTATGTTCCATGGTAGGTATATGTTGAAGAAAGTAACGGAAATAGCATGTTTGTGCATTATTTTATTATACTGAAAAGATGCCACTGGCGCGTTTGTTAAATGACTCTGAGGTAGGAAATCTTTCATAATACAATAATAGCCAAACAACAAAATGGATGTAAGAAATAAACAATAAATTTTGTTCGAGATGAGATGAAAGAACTGAAACAAAACAAATGCATCTTTTCCAATTGAAAATGATTTAAATTCCATTGAGAGAATAAGTCTTTCGGGTCGGCCCATGCTCAGCTTTTGTGCTTTGATTTAATGTACAAATGGACGTTTTCTAAAAAAAGGGTGCATAGTTTTTTTTTTACCCGACTGCAAAAGGAGGAGGGTAATGTTTTTCGAGTGTATGTAAGTATGTATATATGTATGTCTGTTTCTTTGTAGCCTCCTGTAGCCTAAATGGCTTGATGGATTTTGATGTATGAGGCGGTTGGATTCCTCTTAATCGTGGGAGTGACATAGGCTATAATATTTGTCAAAAAGCAGCCGGGTCTTCGAAAGTTCTTTTGATTTCACTTATTTTGAAATTGTCCCAAATATTCCATTCTACAATGTCCTATTTTTGTGAGCCATCTTTTTAGGGTTCTGTACCTCAAAAGGAAAAAAAAACGGAACCCTTATAGGATCACTTGTGCGTCTGTCTGTCCGTCTGTCACAGCCGATTTGCTCCGAAACTACTGGACCGATTGAGTTGAAATTTGGTAAACATATGTAAATTGGTGTCCCAAAGATGGACGCCTCAAGTAAATTAATGAATTCTGAGCAAAGGGGGTACTTTTGGGGGGTAAACTGGAAAATTAAAAAATAATGGTTCGCAAACTGTATTGTGTGACATACTTATCAAATGAAAGGGGTTGTTGTAAGCATATCAGATAAATTTTTTTATAATTTTAGCACAAACAGATTTGAAGTAATTTAGGATAAAAGATGAAAATGGGCCATTCCCGCCTTATCTCCGAAACTACTAAGCTTAAAATTCTGAAAAAAATATGCAAAATAGTTCCTTGCCTTACAGGAAAACCAATAAGAAGTTTTAAATAGGCACGGAACCCTTCATTTTGCGTGGTCCGGTACGCACTTTGCCGGTTTTTGTATATATGTGGCGGCAAGTCATCTTTTAAGTAAAGCATTCAACTTCTACTTTGAGGCGAGAGGCCTCTTAAATCGCGTGACCGTATTCATAAAAAAAAACAATATCTTCAAAATTGTATTTAGATAATGACACTAATTAATATTAGATGAAGTTAGACTTTAAAATTCCCGGAGGGTCCAAGAAGAAAAAAAAATGTTTAATTTGTACAAATTTTCACACCTGTATCCAGGTTTATTTATTATCTTGTAACCGTAATCTTGCAAATAAACTATTTCATTTCCCGCCCCTGATTAAAATTGTGCCTATTACTTAATTAAATTACTATTACAGACGAACAGCCATGCATCGAGGCGGCGCCCTGCTCGATCCTGTACCAGGCCAATTTCGACACCAACTTCGAAGATCGGAATGGCTTCGTCACCGGCATCGCCAAGTACATCGAGGAAGCCACTGTTCATGCCAACTTGGTAAGATAGTTATCATTTTAAACTGTACATAAACTCACACCTCTATTCCTAAAAGGAGTAGGCAGAGGACATGGAATTAATTTTCTACTTTTCTGGCAATAGTAGGTTTAGATGAATTCTTCTAATGATTCGTTTCATAAAACCACACTCGTGATTTAAGATCTCTCATTATGTACAGTTGCATAATAGTGGTTTATGTGAACACTCGTGTGGATCCTATTATGAAACTCGCTCACGCTCGTTTCATAAAACCACACTCGTCATTTGAGGCCTCTCATTATGTACAGTTGCATACACTACTTTATCTACACACATATAATAAATCGTCAGTGATGTGTTCGGGAACCATTAGAATAACCGCCATTGGCCGGCTAGATTTCAAATCGTGACCAACTAGATGTACATAACAAAATCTAGTTGGTCATGATTTGCTCTGACCTCTGGGCCACGCTTCGAAATTTGAAAGTCATTACTTTAACAATATCGATATCTTAATGAAAATACGTACAAAATTACCTACGGCCAGAGACAAGTAATTTATTTTTATAAATCTTATCGATATAATGCTGGTCATTACTGCCAGTTTCTGAACGCATTATAGCGGGTTTATAGTATGTAAGTATATAAACTGCTCTGTGAGCTAATTAGATTCCAAAAAAACTACCCTTTGTGTTGCTATTAAAATGAGGAGGGTTGACACAGGTGATTCCTCATTTTAATGGCAACACAAAGGGTAGTTTTTTTGGAATCTAATTAGCTCACAGAGTATACTATTATGCAGCTTCCACCCAGCACTAAGACTTTATGAGCATGCGAAATGAATGACATCATAATTAACCTTAAATTGTACAGAACGAGCTCTTGGAAGAGGGCAACGCGCACGCGGTGATGCTATACACGTGGCGTTGCTGCTCGCGCGCCATCCCGCAGCCTCGCTCCAACGAGCAGCCGGACCGCGTACATATATACGAGCGGACTGTCCAGGTGCTGGCGCCAGAGGTGGACAAGCTGCTGCAGTTCATGTACTTTCAGGTGAGAAGGTGCAGTGACCAACTGACCAGAATTGAGAACTATCACGGGCTAAAAGCAGGGACCGGTTTTTTCAAAAGTCCCCGTAGTAGTCTAATATTTTGAATTATTTTAGGCTCTTAATGTAGTACTCTATCATGTATTTAGGTAACATTTTCGTATTATTAAATCCTAATCAAAAATGATATTATAAACCAAAGAACGAAATTGAACGAAATAAAACCGGAATTTTTGTATTGTGAAAATACCGGTATCCGATCCCTGGCTAAAAGTCGCAGATATTATAGCCTATAAACGATGTCCAAGGCATCCGGTACAGTTTTTTTTCCATCATCACACATTGCTATTCTCAAGTAAAAGGCGCTTTGGCGGTGTCAATGAGGCCAAGGGGGTTGCAGTGGGTGGGGCGCGTCGCGTTAAACACCTTCCGCTCGAAATGCCTGAGGCATCCAGTCAGTCGAGGGCTAGCGCCGCGCTACACAGCCCTAGCGCTACACGTGCCGTGTTTGAATTAATAGTTATACGATAGACAGAGATGCACAGAGTAGGCACATCGATAAAGATCTTTTGCTTAAGAACGATACATAATTTTTAGGGTTCCGTACCTAAATGGTAAAAACGGGACCCTATTACTAAGGCTTCACTGTCCGTCCGTCTGTCACCAGGCTGTAACTCATGATTCATGAACCGTGATAGTTAGACAGTTGAAATTGTCAATAATTATTTCTCAAATATGCGATGAAATGCAATCATTACGTGTTTTATATCAGCCTTCAAAGTATCACGTTTCGGGCTAAACAACCCGAAAGAACTGTAAAGGAATTTCATACAAAATTGAAGGCTAGTAGTATTTTTTTTTAATTTTCATGAACAGACTAAACAGCTGTTTATTTTTATTGGTGTATTTTATATTTCATTGCATATGTTTGAGAAAAGCACTATACATGCCTGGCCGTGAAAATGGCTTGCCGGCTTCGTATCACTATCCGTCTATCTATACCTACTCACCCGGCAAGCCCTTCTTTCCCGGCGTCTGCAGTAATGTACTATTATTTTCGTCCGCTGTCAAAGCAACCTTCAGTCTTTCATATAAGATTTGTATTTGCTCTCTGGTAACAATGATATAACCTGAAAGGAGTTCGCTGGATGCGTGTGGCACAGGACCGGTCATTGTGGCACTCTTTTGGGGGGGGGGGGGGGGGGGATGTCCAGCGGTGGACGTCATTCGGCTGATATGATTATGACTGATGAATATACCTAGATATTTTTCTAGCAGGAACAACATTTGTTTAGTGCTTGCCACAATAAAAATATCGACAATCCTATTATCGATAAGTAGATACTACTTCAACGACAATACGTACATACAACCACAGACATATATTGGCTACCTACCTAGACGCCGCGTGCACCTACACTGTTATAACCATATACAGAGACACAGATTTGTTTTGGGACCAAAAATGGGTTTGGGAAAAACTACATGTGACATTCTGCGTCGATTTGAAAGACAATTTCGGTGTGTGTGTGTGTGTGTTATGGAGTGACTTCGGGGATAATTAATTCAGTGACACGAAGAAAGAAAGTTACGAAAGTATTGCAAATTGTTTTCTGAAGTATGTAAAATATAAATAAATTGATAGTTTTTTTATTATTGTCTATTTTTTAACGCACCCTTGAAAAAGTTGAAGTGGTACTTATCGATAACAGAACTGTCGATGTTTTTATTTTGTCAATCACTTACAATAAGTCGTTCGTGCTAGAAAAATATCTAGGTATACTGATGAACAATGATATTGGCGTGACTATGTCTCTTTTGGATTTCTTGCTTGGCGGCGAATATTAACGTAAAACATATACCCTCAGCGTAAAGCCATCGAGCGGTTCTGCGGCGAAGTCCGCAGACTGTGCCACGCGGAGAAACGGCGCGATTTCGTCTCTGAGGCGTACTTGCTCACGCTCGGCAAGTTCGTGAACATGTTCGCTGTGCTCGACGAGCTTAAGAACATGAAGAGCTCGGTGAAGAACGACTACTCTACCTACAGGAGGTAAGGGACGCTTTATTTGTACTAATACTACCTGCTCGCGCGGTTTCGCCCGCTTATTGCAAAGTACACAGACAAACCCGTGGGATAAAATATAGGTAGCTTATGTCCATCCAGAAAGTCCAATCTTTACATGAGTGATTTTTTTTTAAATCAGTCCAGTGGTTCCGGAGATTACACATTACATACACGCATACAAAAGCTACAATCTCGCAGACTTTTCTTTTTTATAATATTAGTGCCCGCGACTCCGTCCGCGTGGAACTCGTTTATATCGCACCATACAAACTTTCATCCCCATTTCACCCCCTATAGGGATGATTTCCGAGATAAAAACTATCCTATGTCCTTCCCCGGGATTCAAACTATCTCCGTACCTAACATCTCAAGCGGTTCAGCTTGAAGAGATAACAGACAGACACACTTTCGCATTTATAATATTTGTATGGATAAAGAGAAAAAGTCTGTGAGATCATGGCTTTGTACGTTCGTATATACTGGGCAATCTCTCGAACTATTTATCCGATTTCAAAAATTCTTACATCTTACATCATGACAGTCCAATCTATACGCGGGTGCAAATTTTGAAATCGGATGAGTAGTTCCGGAGATTACTGCGTTCATACCAACTTACATTTCGCAAACACACACTTTACCTCTTTATAATATAAGTATAGAATACCTTACGTACAGTAAGGGAAATGTATTCACGTACCACCGTAGAACCCTGTCGCAATTGACAGGCCGCCGTCACTCAAACTCGAGTAGTATGTCACCTTATTGCGATAGGGTTCTACGGTGGTACGTTAATACATTTCCCTTACTGTACATATATTGTTTTAACTCCACTTTGGTGGCCCCGATGGAAGACTAGCGCTGGCCATGGGTCGGCACCACAGAACACTAAATACTATAGAAGGGGTATCAAGCGCGGTTTGTATCGGGAGCGGTGTCGCCTCATCCCCTCCACGTCGCCTACAACTGTGTGCGCGACTGCACGGCGAGCAGGTGACGTTGTCGCGAAAGCTAACAGCGCATGCGCAAAGTAGTGGCGCGCGTGCCACGCCCACATCGCCTTTCTATAGTATTTAGTGTTCTGTGGTCGGCACCATGGGGTCGTGGCAGTTTTAGACAATGTTCCCTCGACAGAGGTTTGCACAGATGGAGGCAAATTAACTTGACTAAAATTGAGAAGTATCAGAAGACTAATACATGATTCTGACATCTCATGTCCTATAAAATGTAGTTAGTTTCAGTCGATTTTGACATTCTGGTGCCAAGAAAAAAAGGCTTATACGCTATGAGAGACAGGAGACACGACAATGTATCTCGTTCCCACTTGTGTTATTGTCTATGCTTACATCTTTGTCACTCATGTGTGTATGTGTGTGTGAGCCCCTCTATACTCATACTTTTTCTATGCAATGTTCATGTTTTTTTTTCCACAGAGCAGCCCAATTCCTGAAAGTCATGTCAGACAGCCAGAGCCTCCAGGAGTCCCAGAACTTGTCCATGTTCCTGGCAACACAGAACAAGATCCGCGACACCGTCAAGGACGCGCTCGAGAAGATCACCGGTGAGTTAGAGCGTGGCGAGGGGTTATTGCGCACGTTAATAGCGATATCAAGCTCGGACAGCAAAATATTGTATTTGGGTCATACAGAAATTTAGGTTCGCGTCTCTGCCATGGAAATAGCCAAAGTCAAGGGCTATAAAGCCCAATTTTTGGTTGGCCTCTTAACCCATTCGCCGCCACAGAAAATAAATCGGACAAGTGGGAGTCGAACTTGGCCACCGAGGGTCCCGTACAAAATTACAAATGTATAGTTTTCAGATTTTCCCTTATACTTGTAGTATAAAGAAAGAAAGAGGACATTTATTCACTACACAAAAGACACACAGAGACAAAGGGAGTAAATAAAACTTCTTACTCAGAATCGTTGACACTATCGATCCTCATACAATAAAAAAGTGTCCAAAATATTCCATTCCAGATCGTCACATTTTTGTATGCAGTCTTTTTTTATTTATATGGTTGTGACGCACTGGAAGAAAAAAATTGAGTAAAATCTGGGACAACTTTTTTCTTTTATAAGGATCGATAGTATCAACGATTCTGAGTAAGATAAACCCAAAAAAATCGAATTCTGAAAAAAAAGTACATGTACACTTTTTTTGAAAAAACGCTCCCCTATAAATTTTGATTCCCTTGAGTGTCGAAATATACGTTTTTTTGCGGCATAAACGGTCATATCTTTCTTTATGTTAACTTAGGAGTTAGATTTTTTCACAGCTTCAAGGGATTTAAGACCTGTGTATATGGTTTTAATTTCAACTCGATACCTCCACGCGTTCCCGAGATAAAGGATCTTGACAGACAGACAACAAATCCTATAAGGGTTCCGTTTTTTCCTTTGGAGGTACGGAACTCTATAAATGCGAAGTGGCACCCCCACGCCATTTTGGACTTC
The DNA here is from genome assembly GCA_932294315.1 of Epinotia nisella. Classification (NCBI taxonomy): domain Eukaryota; kingdom Metazoa; phylum Arthropoda; class Insecta; order Lepidoptera; family Tortricidae; genus Epinotia; species Epinotia nisella. Next base: position 6,350,950 of record OW028698.1, on the reverse strand, counting down.
GTATGACGTCGGTGGCCAATGGGGCAACAGAGACGAACTTGATTTCAAGTCAGTAGCGGCGAATGGGTTAATGCGCATGAACGGCATCTCCTCTTATACAATTTAATACAATAAAAACATTTTGTATATGCACGTAAGCCCTTAACTATTACCTATAGGAAAGACCATTTTTAGGGTTCCGTACCCAAAGGGTGAAAACGGGACCCTATTACTAAGACTTCGCTGTCCGTCCGTCCGTCTGTCTGTCACCAGGCTGTATCTCAAGAACCGTGATAGCTAGAGAGTTGAAATTTTCACAGATTATGTATTTCTGTTGCCGCTATAACAACAAATACTAAAAAAGCGGCCAAGTGCGAGTCGGACTGGGGCTCCCATACAACAGACATGATTTTTTTGCCGTTTTTATAGATAATGGTACGGAACCCATCGTCCGCGAGTCCGACTCGCACTTGGCCGGTTTTTAAAATTCTGTATGACCCATTTGGTTCATAGAAATGTGACATCTTAAAAAAAGAGATGTGGAATATAATATATTTGTATTAATAAAAGGATTTTTTTACTTATCTTTACTTTTAATACCTTTTACATTAGCATTGAAATTACTTGTCTGAAATCGAAATAAAATAAAATTGAATATATAACAACAATTAAAGCATCTTGCTATTGCCAGCGTTTGGTATAAATAAAAAAAGATACCAGTAGAGTTGATACTTATAGTCACATGCAATAATCTTAACAGGGCATAAAACATGTTTTGACACACCTCTCTTAGAATACGTAAATGCAACCCAATTAAAACTAAACACATTAAAACAGGCATAACGTAAAACAAATGTGCTCCTAATAATGAAAAACAACAAAAAACATCTTAAGGGATTCAATTATAATACCATTATAGCGTCTATCGAATCAAAATAAAAATATTATGCACATTATATCTTATATTAGGCATGGTATAATAAAACAAGGTAAGTCATTCCCGACGATGTATCTCCCCTGCGTCACACAAATGTTGCCATTGTGCAATGTTGGCACACAATTATTGCCATTGAGTGACGTCTTCCATACAAACAAGGAGTTTTAGAAATGCACGTTTATATTCAAGACAGAAAGATTCAAGTTAGCTAGCTAATCTATTTATTTGGGGTAAAAAGACAACTGTATACAATTAGTACTTCAACATAAATATTGATTGAAAGTTCGTAAGTGAAGTAAGGTAACCGTCCGAGTGCTCGACGCTGTACTAGTATATAACATGGGCACTCTATGTCAAAGTGACATGGCTTAAATTCGAATGAAGCAAAATCCTCTTAGTTCTAATTTAACCCATATTGCTTTGACATAGAGTGCCCATGCCATATACTAGTACAGCGTCGAGCACTCGGACGTTTACCTTAATGCAATTTGCTCGGGTAATTTAAGTTTACACCGTGGCAGCACATTGCCAGTCCGCCATTTTTAAGATGCTGATAACGTAGGGAATGTAGCCAAGGACTGACAGAAACGGTCCTTGCCCAGCGCTGAAACACTTTAGAGGTAGAAAAAAACATGTATCTTCGGGCTTCGCTTGAAGCGATATCAGGCCCGGATTTGGGGGAGGGCAGGCGGGGCTGCTGCCCCAGGGCCCCTCCCTCTCCGCTCCTTGGTTGCCCCAGGGCCTCCAGGCCTCCAAATCCGGCCCAGTTTGCTTCTTATACCCATGATAAGCGACCACGATTGACTGCCTACTATGCATACGCGTTTTCATGGCTAAATTACGGGGTAATTCTTTGGGGTAATAGTACTGACATCAACGATTTATTTATCCTCCAAAAAAAGTGCATAAGGATACTCGTCAATATAAAAAATAGAAACAGCTGTAGGCCCCACTTTATTAAAAATAACATTTTGACATTAACATCCATTTATATACTTGAAATGTGCAAGTTTATTAGAAAGTACCCGCATTTTTTCCCAAAACTTACAGACCAACCGCGAAGATATGAAACCAGATTTAAATATAATTTAGCACCACCCACACACTCAAAACTCAAACTGCATAACACAAGTCCAAATGCGATGGCAATAAAAATTTACAACCAAATCAGTGACGACATTAAATTAATACCAGAAGAAAAGCAGTTCAATACACAGTTGAAAAATTTTCTAGTAAAAAAATGCTATTTTTTTATTTATTTATTTATTTTATTTATTTATTTACTATTCAATTAGCACTAACAGTTAAACCTTACGTGCTAATTGGCATTAAGATACTTAGTGTCTAACATGCATTAATTTCTATAATAAAAATAGGCAAACATATTATACGCTTAAAGATTTTTTTGACGATCAAATGTAATAATTATTTTTTTTGTATTGTGTAATCACTGTAATCAAATATTATTTTATATTATTGACATACTATAACGGAATTGCAATTGAATTGTCGAAATCGTAAATTATTATTATATTATGTTAGATTTAATTATTATTATTTTTATTTGAAATTGCTGTGCCCTACCAGGGTCCATGAGAACCAATGCCCTATGTAAGACCAATATTTGTACCATGGCTGCAATAAATAAATAAATAAATAAATAAAATAAATAAATAAGTAACAGTTCGTCGGCTTTCTGCGAATTGTATCAGAAGCTGATTCAAATGTCTTGGGCTCCTGTGTAGACCGTTGAGTGGCTTTCGCTGACAACGTGACAGCTTTCTTCCTCAATGCGCGTTGGGCATCCTAAAATATTACAAGCTTTTATTTATTGATAGTACTCTAGCTTCCGCCCGCGACTTCGTCTGCGTGGACCCGGTATAAAAACTATCCTATATTTTAATCTTCATGCAAAATTCATCCAAATCGGGTGAGCCGTTTAAGCGTGATTGAGTAACAAACATGCAAACTTTCGCATTTATAATTAAGTAGGATTGTTGTAGAGGCTTGAAAGTGGGCAATAGATGTTGTGAGTTCGATCTCGAATAAGACGAGTGCATGCTATTGCAATTTTTGCCGAGACATTACATAATGCTTTTCACGCCTACTGCGAGGAAATTGCAAATAGTAGATATTATTAATAATTTATTGAATCAGGCGTTACTTTGCGGAAATTCATGATATATTACGAGAACAATATTCCTTTGCTATTCCGCTACAAAACGTGCAGGTCGATCAGCGGAGATCAAATGCAACTAATTGCGTATAAACATGCAAATAATTACAGAAAACCACCACCAATAATGAAAAAACCTCGACACGTGTTTCGCCTCTCTACGAGGCATCATCAGGAGATGCTGGCAGGAGATGTTGCTTGCGCCACGTCCACTGAGCAAAATATTGGTGGTGGTTTTCTGTAATTATTTGCATGTTTATACGCAATTAGTTGCATTTGATCTCCGCTGATCGACCTGCACGTTTTGTAGCGGAATAGCAAAGGAATATTGTTCTCGTGATATTATTAATATAAATCCAAATTAACCTATATATAACTACGCCGGCCGGCGCCAGCTGCTCTCATTGGTCGAATCGCTGTTCCAACTGGACTACAAATACACTGTTGGCCTGTTTGAATTCATAGAAGCGTGTTCGTGCAACTGCAGCGTACGGCGTACAGCTAATCAGTTTTTCACGCCACTGCTCGGAAATGTGGCAAAATATGGTCAGAATTCAGGCTTCAAAGCTGCGATTGGTTGAACGTCGCACGAACAGGCCATCTATGACTTCAAACTGTCCAACAATGTCATTGTTGGACAGTTTGAACAGCGATCGACCAATCACAGGGCCCCGCGCGCGGTCGCGCCGGCGCTCGCTCATCCTCCGCCGGGGCGCGAGGCAAGCGAGCCTGTTTAGTATTATGATCTTTAATTAGATACTTAATTTTGATTTAAGATTATAATTATTTGCAATTTCCTCGCAGTAGGCGTGAAAAGCACTGTGTTAAGCCTCGGCCGAAAGGGCAATAGCTGGACTCGTACTTTCGAACTAACTCGTCCATCTATTGCTTACTTTCTAGCCTCTTCAACAATGTACTATTGAAGCTTCATTTCTGATCATCTTTCGCCACATTTCCGAGCAGTAGCGTGAAAAACTTGATTGCACAGTACGAGTAACAGCGATGAAGGAAAACATCGTGAGGAAACCGTTCTAATCCCTATAAGGTCTAGTTTTCCCTCTGGGTTGGAAGTTCAGATGGCAGTCGCTTTCTTAAAACTAGTGCCTATGCCAAATCTCGGGATTAGGTACCAAAGGGGACCCAGTAGGACACGTTTCAGGGCAGTACCGGGAAAAACGCTATAGGAGGGTGATGATTGGACAGTAACAAGTTATAAATACAAAAGGCGAATTAAATGCCATAAGGCACTATCTACCAATCAGCCTTTAGACCCGATTTGTCCCATTGTTATTAAAATCCAGTTCAGTTAATAGGATCCATGAGAAATTGAGGGAACTCCTCAAATATATTAGGCACGCGTATAGTGATTTCGGTACGCTTACGTTGGCTAGGGCACGTGCAAAGGATGGAGCCTTCTCGTTTGCCACGAAAAACTCTCCTAAGTGAAATAGCACACGCAAAACGACCGGTCGGGCGACCTATGTTGCGTTTCAAAGACAGTGCCAAACGGGACATGGTGTCCTTTAGGATCGACCCCACAACTTGGGAAGAACATTCCCAAGATCGAGACCATTGGAGGGAGACCCTACGTAATGGAGTGGTGGAACACGATAAAGCATGGTTTGATCTGTTATCCTATAGACGCGAATTAAGACACCAACGCGCTGCTCTTCCTCTTTCATCTCCGGGCAGGACATTTACTTGCCAATTATGCGGTCGTGGCTGTCGCTCTCGTATCGGCCTTACAAGCCACGTACGTAAGTGCCGCACCTCTAATATGGACGCTGTTTAAATCATCTTTTCATAGATGTATAAGGCCAATGATGATGATGATTCTTTAAAGCAACTCATGTATTTACTCTCCGATACCACACATTTTGTGAAGTAGAACTGATTATGAAGGTATAATCACAGAAACTCAATGATGAAGGTGATTCACAGATTCCGTAACGTAACTAATGAAATACCAAAGGTAATTTCTAAAAAAACATAATTAGTCCGTCAGTTAGAGAATCAAAAAACGACACGTATTTTCTTGTTTGTCAATTTAAAAAAAAATGATAAAGATATAGCCCGTTAAAGTTCCGCGTGACGTCACATTATGGTATACTTTTTAGCATAATGTGACGTCACGCGGAACTTTAACAAAGTATATCTTCATAATTTTTTGTTTAATTGACAAAATTATTTTATTAAAATAAGTGGCGTACTCGAAGAGAGGCTTATGCTCAGCAGTGGGCGATTACAGGCTGACAATGATGATGATGATTGACAAACAAAAAAATACGTGTCCTATATTTTTTGAAAATCTAACTGACGGACCAAATATAATAATATTTTTTTACCCAGGAACGTACCCAATTATGGGATCCTTGAGGAATCGATGAAATTCCTGAAATATACCAACGCATTTGCATTCGGCAAGCATTTCATTTCAAATTGAAGTCGGTTTTACGAGAGACGAATACGAGAATGAGTCAAACTCATTGCTATCCATATAATCAACCAAAAAAATGATGGAGCCAAAGGCCGAAAAGTCGCAACGCCATCGAGTTTGGGATCTCTGTCAATAGTTTGTGACTTTGTGATAATCCGAAAAAAACCGTTAAGTAAATAAATATTTGGGGACAATTTTTATGTGTTCGATTACTCGAAAACGCCTGGACCGATTTGGAAAATTCTTTTTTTCTTTGAATGGGTATCCTTTTTTTCTTTGAATGGGTCCCATAGTCATCAGGTCAGGTCAGGATCTGATGATGGGATCCTGGAGAAATCGAGGGAACTCTTTAAATTTTATAGGCACACTTGAAGCTATTTGAGTACTGATTTCAAGTCAGTTATTTTTTTATAAATAAGGTGTTTTTTGTTGCAGGATACGAGGACCTGTTGGCGGACGTCGTCAACATCTGCGTGCACATGTTCGAAACCAAAATGTACCTCCTCACGCCGTCAGAGAAACACATGCTTGTCAAGGTAAGTCACATTCACTTTGAAAAGCTTAACTAAGTGTTGCTGCCTCAAATTGTATTATTACTCCAAAACTTAGAGTAAAGGTTCATGCTCCAAAAGAAAGGCAAAAAAAAATGGCGCAAACATTCAGCACAGTATAGTAGATATAGCTACAAGCAAAACAAATCAGTACAAACGTTCGATGCACTCACAGACACGCGCCAATACAGTAAACTTAAGTGCAAGTCGGGGTAGAATGCGGAACAGTCCGCGTGCCGCCAGTGCGCCTCTTAGAACTGGTTTTAAAAGGAGCACAGGTATAGAAGGTCTTAACCGACGCGAGTAGATACAGCTTTAGATTATATATATTTATAAAGAAAGAAGATATTTATTCACCACACAAAAGACACACAAAGATAAAGGAAGTAGACATACAATTGACACATTGTGTGTGTCTTCGCGGCAGTGAAACGGTTGCTGTCTCAGCATTGTGCCGAGGTGTCAGACAGACACCTACAGCGCTCGTTTTCAGACAGCACCGTAAGTGACCCACGGAACGCAACACAGCATAATATTAGATAAAAGTAAGTAGACACAGCATAAAACGCGACACGGTTGGGATGTTAAAAGTGCTGGATGGGTTAGGGTTGGGATTTTTGGAGCGTCAACAAATAGCCTTTAAGCTGGCGCTTAAAGGTATACTTCCTAGACGCTCCTTGGATAGGTGGAGGGAGATCATTCCAACACTTGGACGCCGCGAACCTAAAGCTACCTCGAAACGCCGCGTTTATCATGCATGTACTTTTAGCTCTCGCCGAGGACAGCATATTTATATATCTACTTGAGATTATCGGAGTTGGCCGGATTGCATCTAAGTAGTCCATTCAAAAAGCAACTCTACTGTGCAAGGTAGAATATGCCAATTCCAATGACAGTTTTATAAAAAAGTCCGCCACATTAAATAATTTCAAACATACGCCGCTTGCGTCAGCTGTGACTTTACATTTCTACGCCAATTCAACTTAACCTTTTGACAGCGAGGGTGCAAAACAAAACGGTGCCCAACTGTGGCCAAAACAAAACAATAGCCAGACAAAATATGAATAAAATGAAACTTCTGATAAATATTGTCTTGTCAAAATGACAATATTTATCAATATTATCATGAGGCTTTAGTGGCACGAGTTTTCGTCCGCGTCCACAGCCGTCTTTAGCTCTCAAAGGGTTAATGAAGTTTCAACTCAAAGATTATTCTTTAAGTTGTATTCTTAAGTTAGAGCCAATATGTACCAATTTTCTGTTTCTTTAGTTTTCGCCGGTGCTGTAACAAACTGTATGTGAAATCAGTAAAAACAGCATTTCTTGCTAAAAGTATTTTCGGGATGTCAATGGCACCTAAAATATACACTAAAATTGCCAAGAAATATAACTAAGTTAGAAGGATTGGTAGAGTTAAAAAAAAGCTTGTTTGCATTCTTAGTTAAACAAGCCATTCACTAAGAGATTACTTGACAGATGAAGAATTGTAACTGTTTACGCATGCTCCATCTTGACTTAAAATATTTGTAGGCCTTCTGGCAAAACAGAGTTAATATAAACAATTGTAAGACCTATGAACCTATGTTTACAATAGTTATTTGTATCTCAAGGGAGCAAAATGATGTATTTACGGCGAGGGCGGTACATTGAATCCTGAGCGTAACGAAGGATTCAAGCGTTAACACCCATGACGAAAATAATTTTGCCCCTGAGTGTCACATACAATTTTTTGATTTCAGTAAAACGTATAATTTATTATGACAATTTTTCAAAATATTACGAAAAATTCATACATTTTCATATAACGTTGTTTAAGTTATAATTTAAAATATGTTCGTTTTTAATTGATTACGATGAAATTACAATCGATTATTTTACTAAGATCTGTGTTCAATTGGCACATTGCGTAAATGCTACATGCCAATGAATAAATTAAAAAAGTTGCATTTTGATCCCTCTAGTCGTGCAGCAAAACTTACTTTTCCGAATGAAAGGTGTAAAAATAAATATTTTGTCTTTGACTTTGAATAGTAGTCAGTGAAATTTAGTTAAAAACAGGATGTTGAATAATATGTTCGTCTTCGGGTTATTTTTTTAAATGGTTACAAAATTATAGATTTTTAAAAATTTAAGGTTTTATTTAAGAAAACAGTTTTATCACATACTTTCGGAATGTTATACTCATAACAATTATAACTTATAAGTATAATAACCAATTTTATTGAAAAAAAAAACTTAAAAACGTAAATGGTCTCGAAAACATGTTATTGTTTTTTTATAACTAAACTTCTAAGGTGAATCTATAGTTAGATAAATTCGAGAAACTTAAAACATAGATGGCCAATACAAACCTGCCCTGCTAGCATAACTTGACTCTCGACTCTACTCGCGAGCGAGATAGACTGTCCGGCACTTCCTGATTAATGCTGTCAAAAAGTGACAGATAGTCTATCACGCGCGCGAGTAGAGTAGAGAGTCAAGTTATGCTAGCAGGGCTGAGGGCGTAAGTCTTGTCTTTGGTTTTTTTTTAAACGACGGTGGCAAACATGCGTAAGGCCGTATAATTACTAGTGTAATAAAAATAATTAGCAACATAAAAACTAGTTTGGTGTATTCACAAGGTACTTAAATACAAAATACAGTGTGTAGTGGCCTCCTTTTTTAAATATCTATCGTTAAATTTAAATAATCACAATTATTTACCAGTGGCGCTACGGCGCTAGTGTGCATTATAACGCCCTATTAAACTTATAACACCCCTTGTTTTTGTGGTGTTCATTTACCCTACTAGTCCAGGCAATGAACTGACAACTTGTATGGAAAAAATGACAATTTTGGAAATAAAATATAATAGCTAATTTTTTTAATGTAACGGATATATTATCAATTAAATAGTTATCTAGGCAAAATCCAACAAAAAATCAGACATCAATTTTTTTTTTATTTAATTTGCTCCTAAAAAGTCCGGATAAATATGAATATTCTTTTTTATCTTTATTTAGGTTCATTTACATTTGCTTTAAAATATTAAATATAAATAAAATAAATAAAAAAGACAATGAATGTTTAATTTAAATCTATATAATTACTTCCGGGTGGAAAGTTTGTTGGATTCTTGAATAAAGCATCTTAGAATAACGTTTTAGAATGAAATAAACAAAAAAAAACGCTATTATAAATTAATGTTTTTCGAAACCGTATTTTGCCTGGAGTACTACTGTGTCTATACTATCTACTGTAAAAATGGCAGTAAACTCACTCTTTTAGTTTTTGCATTGTCGGCATGGTTCCGTCCCTTTAGGTGCTGTTTCAGATTACCCGGAGCCATTGTCACTTTGACGTCACAAGTGACGCGCGATATTTAGGTTCTCTGTGGCCTCATATTCATATATCAGCTTGAATATGAAATACAAGTTATCAAAAGTTATAGCTAAAGGTGTTTACAAACGTAGCAATATATCGTCTTTATGTACGATATAACCGCGATCATGTTAGCTAGGCTGACAGAGATGCCGCCTATATGTAATGAGACAGAAATATCATCCATTCTAACATTTGGGAATTGATTAACATTTTAGAAGTGCCTGATTATATTTTTGGTGATGGAATAACCTTCCTTAGCACCAGTTTTTTATTTCAGATTTTTTAGCTGCGTCATTTATTTTTGAAAAATATAAACGGTTTCCTCATTTACGTGTTGGGTCAAGGACCGCTCTTTCCTCGATCCGTCTCATAATACAAAAAAAAATCTTAAATATCTGTGGTAAACTGACACTGGCAATGATATTGACAGTTGCAGTAGCTATATTTGTCACTACCAGTGTCAGTTTACCATAGATATTTAAGATTTTTTTTGTAATATGACACGGATCAAGGAAAGTGTCTATTGACCGTCCTTGACCCAAAACGTAAGTGAGGAAACTGTTTATAATTTTCAAAAATAACGCAGCTGAAAAAGCTGACACTTTTTTCTGGTGCTAAGGAAGGTTATTCCTATCACCAAACAAATAATCAGGCACTTTTGATATTTTATAATTAATGTTTATAAAAATGGCTACGTTACGTTTGCTTATTCTAAAGGTGTTGATAGACTTGAGCATTCACAAGTAACAAAACATCGAGCATACGCCGTTTTTAAATTTGTCCAACTGAACAACGAACCGAGCCAAGCATAGAGCCAAACATCGCTACGAACATTTTCACGATCATTCTAGCGAACGCTCTAGTAAATGCTGTGAGTAGGGATGGCGGCGGAACAATAACAAAATTCCTCGGTTCGGCAAAAAGCACGAAGCAAATTTATTGCCGTTTCGCTAGAATGCTCGCTAAAACGTTCCTGTTTATTTTGTGACCTTACCTGTAATATCATTTTCGCTAGAATGCTCAAGGGCATCATCACCTTTCAACGAGATGGTAACAAAAGTAACAATTAATAATCATTATAAAACTAACATTACGAGTGTCTTCTAGCATCTTGCAACGATATAAAAGGATATAATTTCTCGATTATAGCCAATTAATTATTTATACTACAACAGTGCAGATATCAGTCTTCTGTGACTAATCATAAATAATTTCTAAGGTATCAATAAACAAAACGAACATTCTCGGAAAACATCGCGATTCAACTTATTTTTGATACTTTAATAGTACATTACTCACCTAGGGTGGTAACACCATATAATGTCTCGGATCGCAGGTATTTGACGTCCGAGCCGAAGGCCGATTCAGGAATTAAAAGATTTTTCAAAAAACGTAACAGCTTTTTTGCAAATATGTATATCACTCCCACCTATCCTATGTCACTCCCACGATTAAGAGGAATCCAACGACACCTCATATGTCGAAATCCCTCAAACGGTTTAGGCTGCAGGGCGTGCCAAAGAATAAGACATACACTCATACATACATAGATACACACATACGTACTCTCGAAAAACATAACCCTCCTTTCCTTCGGCAGTCGGGTAAACAGAGCGAATAGAACGTTTTTCATACAAAATCTCTAATCGCTTCATTTTTTTTTTCTTTTAAATTCTATTGTAATTTATAGCAACATAAACTAGTTTTCGACCTAGATATGGCGGATTCCATTGTGTATAAAAAAGCTTCATGTTATTCCAGTTTGCCGTAAATTACATTTACAAGGAGAGTCGACGTTGGGGACTCTTTAAAACTAAGAAGTATATTGTCTAACTGGTGAAATAAAAATAAAACACAGTTGATTGACCCTTATAGTAATGCCGATAGTAAACTTACTCTCTTATTCTTTACGTTTGTGGCATGATTCAGTCCAACAAGATGGTCCTTTCTGTTATCCGGGTTATTCGGCACTTGGCAATCGCAAATGACGCAGCGGACTGAACTCTCTTGTTTCGTCATTTCATACGGATATATTACAGGCCAGACTATACATGTTTTTGCTTCATTTGTAGCTTTTTCTGGTGCTTTGACATCTCCATTAACTCTGGCAACTTTTACGGTAGCTTTAGCTACATCCATATTGGAAGTCTTGTCAATTTTGGTAGTTGTGGATTCGTCAGTGACTGCTTGCTTCTCTCTCTGTCCATGGCTAATTGTGAGATGGTGTTTGGTCAGGTTGGAGTTTTTGACCACCTGGTTACAGAGGATGCAGTGGCTATAGGTGTCATTGATCTGTAAGAGAAGACAATCAAATTACAAATTTCAATGGCAAATACATGTGACCGAATGCAGATCTTGGTTCTACTTTGGTGCCTGGGATCGTAAAACTCGTGAATAATCATAAAACTAATAATGCCTCTCATAAATAAAATGTCAAGCTCCCGAGGGTGTGTTGTGTTGAGTGAGGGACCCGTTTTCGTCTCTAACTATCAACACGACGAACTCTCAGACCCGTGTGCTTGTTTGCCACCGTAGTATTAAAAAAAAAACAGATAAAGACTAGACTAGAATGCAGCCATTCGTTTTTAAGTTATGTGTAGATACTGACCTGTCTCACACAGTGATCATCTATCAAAGTGCTAGGCATCTTGTTCAAATGCTTCAAAGAGAACAAATGAGAGTCAACTTCGTCGTTCTTAAATGTACTGCTGCATACTATGCAATTTATCGTATCAACTTTTCTAGTGAAGCTATGATAAAAGTCACTGAATACTTTGACGAGTTTGTTGTCTTTTGTAACGAATTCGACATAGTCTATTTTAATTTCTGCTGCTTTGGGTTTGCTCGTTGTAGCAATATCTTCTTTTTTGGTTTCAGTCTCTGTACCTGTTTTGACTTCAGTCTCTCTATCTTTGCTAGTGCTATCAATTCTCTCTCCGTTACTGTCAGATTCAATCTTGTCAGTTTCACATTTTTTTGTATTATTGTCTATATTTTTCTTATCTTTATATTGGATCTCTTCTGCCGCTTCGTTTTTATTTATACCTTTATTAGTAGTCTCGATGGTCTTCAATGTTCTGTCACATTTCTTTTGTGTTTCTTCGTTACCATTAACATCCCAAGTTCCAAAGCCATTACAATCTTTCGAACCTTTTACTTTAAAACTCAAATCAGTATCACTATCCTCTGAATCATAGTTGGATACATCATCATCACCGACGTAAGCCGTCATCAGCTCCCAAAGCAGCTTATCATGCATAACAGAGACTCGATGTTCCTTTGTTTTCTCATGATTTTTACCGACAGTAGTCGCGCAGTTTCCGCAGAAGCGCGCAGTCGGTTGCGCGGCGGCGGGAGGGGGGAGGGCGGTGATGAGTGCGCGCGTGCGCTGCGCGGCGACGCTCGCTATGCGCGCGTTCGCGCGGTGTTTGATGCTCGAGGTGTGCTCGCGAGCGAACGCTGCCGGGACTTCGATAGCGCATATGTGGCATGTGTAGAGTATGGTGGGCTCAGGTTCTGTTAATGGAAAACAAATTTTTGACTTAGTATTTACAACTAACTGCCCGCGCATTGCAAACAACGCAGGCAAACAGAAAACCCCAAGATTTTTTAAAATCGGATCAGTGGTTCATGAGATTACCTACATACAAACTTCCAATCTCACAGAATTTTCCTCTTTGTAGTATTAGTATAGATATTTTTTTTTTTTATGGATGAAAAATAAAAGACGTTTCTATTGCCTGGTTTTTGAAATAAAACTAACACTGAAGAACAAAGAAATTAAGTTTATATAATAATTTTAACATTCACAGACCTTTAAGTTTAAATAATAATTTTAACATTTATGGACCCCTGTTGGTCTGAAATAAACGATTTTTATTTTATTTATTCATTGCGAACGCGGTGAATTAAATTAGCTGAAAACATAGTAAGACTTGGGCTTCCAATCTCGGCATTTATTACTACTACAATACCCGGTATACGCCGGTACGCCGACTATCAGCCTTTGATATGATATGTGTACAGTAAGGGAAATGTATTCACGTACACCGTAGAACCCTGTCGCAATAAGGTGACATATATGTCGAGTTTGAGAGACGGCGGCCTGTCAATTGCGACAGGGTTCTACGGTGGTACGTTAATACATTTCCCTTACTGTACATCAATCCTAATATTATAAAGAGGAAAAGTGTGAGATTGTAGCTATGTAAGTTTGTATGTAATGGGTAATCTCCGGAACCGCTTATCCGATTTCAAGAATTCTTTCACCTGCGGCTGCGTGTAGAATGGACTTTCTGGATGGTTATAGGCTATATTTTATCCCGCGGGTTTGCCTGCGTTCATTGCAATACGCTGCAAAGCCGCGCGGGCAACTGGTAGTGATATAAAAAAGGACTACGAATAAGGAGTGACGATGACCAACTCGTGTCGATCAAAAACACTCCCTGACGGTCGTGTTTTTGATCGACACGAGTTGGGAATCACCTATCCGTATCATACAACATTTTACAATGCATCAATCATGTCAAAATGAGTCATCATCAAAAATATATATAAATTTTACAATGCACTCGCTCTGAATGTGCGCCTTTATATGGGACAACATTAACACGGGAAGTCCTCTATGCCCGCGCGGCGGTACAGGTGGAGCGCGGCGCCGTGCGGGAATGGATTTCGGGCCAAAATTCCCACACACGTGCGAGAATGAGATTTCATGACAGTTCAAATTTCACCTTTCATTTACATATTTTTATTTCCTTGCATGATGCATTGCAAAGTATTGTAGGATACACGTGCGGATAGGTAATTCCCAACTCGTGCCAATCAAAAACACTCCCTAACGGTCGTGTTTGTGGTCATCGTCACTCGTTGGGAATTACCTACTTTCCGCACTTGTATCATAAATGACTATTAACTGTCATGAGATCTCATTCGCGCACGTGTGTGGAAACATTGGCCCAAAATCCATTCCCGCACGCCCCCGCGCCATACCGCTCGAAGCGTTCCCGTGTTTATGTAGAACCATATAAAGGCGCACTTTCAAAGCAAGTGCATTGTAAAAAAATTAAGATTTTCACTCACTGTCACCATCACTCGTTGGGAATTGCCTACTTTCCGCACTTGTATTATAAATAACTATTATTTTATTTATTACTAGCTTCCGCCCGCGACTTCGTCTGCGTGGGCCCGGGATAATAACTATCCTATCATATACTTTAATCCAGGCTATAAACTATCTTCGTGCAAAATTTCATGCAAATTGGTTGAGCCGTTTAAGCGTGATTGAGTAACAAACATCCAAACTTTCGCATTTATAATATTAGTAGGATTAGCGGACAATCTTACACAAATCGAACAAGACCCATAGTAAGCTCAACAAGGCTTATGTTATGGGTACTAGACGACGATATCTTAAATAAATACTTAAATAATGTACCTACATATGTAGTAAACATCCAATACTCAGAAATATTCATGTTCATCACATCACACAAATAAAATATTTGCCCTTACCGGGATTCGAACCCAGGACCTTCAGCTTCGTAAGTGTCACTACCCACTAGGCTAACCTGTCGTCAATAGGCTCTTAGGCTACTATTCCTTACAGTTATGCATAGACTCCACAATACATACGCTCAACCACATCAGTCTTCATCACTTGGAACTGGTAGTGCTCTTTCTTCAAGAAGTCATTGTATCTGTGGGCTCGCAGAGGCAGCAGCGCTAGGTCCACATCATCTAAGTCTATGGAGTATGTCGTCATACTAGAAATAATATAAATTAATGTTATTACCCGACTGCCGAATAAGAGGAGGGTATTGAGTATACAAAGTTTCTATACTAGAGTGGCATGTTATACATGGTCATTTTAAAATGGGAAGCAAACTATGTTTGTATGGAGAGTCGAGCATCCTGGCAACCCTTAATGTAACAGTGTTAAAGGTGACCCCCAGTTTGAAAACACTGGACTAGTTCAAAGCAGACAAAGACTCGGACAAAACTAGAAAAGAATTTGGCCCATTGTATCTGGCATTTAGTCCTACTTTTCTAGTAAGTCAGGATGGGGCTAGTATGGTATGGAAAATATTTTTTTCGTAGTATTTTTGGACTTATTCGGCCTTATACTAGAACAAAAACAAGCACGAAACGGCTTCAGAAACAGTAAAAAAACAACAGCAAAACTGACTTGGGTTTACAATATCCAAGTATGAATACTCCAACAGACCTTGGGGTGAAATGCCCCTAAAATAAATAGTGTATAAGACCCCGAAAACTTATATAAATTCCCTAACAATACAACTCTCTCGAACAATTGACATGCATTAGAATTGTGGCGTAGATTCAACTTACTTTACCCCTCTGAAGTTATGATGGTTATTTTTTTTTACTCGTCTGTCCAGTAGCATGAAAAAATATGTAAAACTACGTTTATTACTATAAATAACACGAAATTTTAGCGGGGCGATAGCGGTCAACAGCAAAATTGTACATGACGTGCGACGTGAGTGACATTTCGCAGTGTGACCACACATGGCTTTAGAAAACTACCAAACAACTAAAAATTCTACCAAAATGTTCTCGCTGTTTACTTTTGTTTTTGTATTTCTACGAGATAAATAGTTCAAACGTTTCTAGGCTATTAAGCCTAGAAACGTTTAAACTCATTGTTTCGAAGAATTTTCTGTCATTCGACCTAAGGTTTAATCGATGATCTAGGTCGAATCGAATCTTTCTTGTGATGAGGATAAAACTACAATTGTGTGCAAATAAATATAAACATGTTATCCGTCAGTTTCGGCAAACAAATAGGGTTTTGTTTTGACTGGCAAAACATGTTAGATGTTTAAAAACATCGAAAACACAGCGCAGCGGACGCGGCTTAACACGTTAAGATAAATTCAAAATCTGTAAAAACTGACTTCCACTGGTTCGGTGTACCACAGATTAACTACTGAGAGATACAATATAATACATGACGTTAGATTCTCACCAGAGTCGTGTCAAAAAATTCAATAAATTTGAAAAAAAAAATCTATGCCGGTAACATGAAATGGTAAAAATAACAGGTAAAACACTGCTATCGCGTAAAGGTAAAGCCTACGCCAGACGTCCGAGAGCGGTGGATGGCATGAGCATTACGAAGTGAATAAGATAGAGCGAGATAAGAATAGAATTTTGCAATACCTATCTCGCTCTATATTATAACTTCGAACCACTAGGCCGTCCGCCGTGCTCGGAAGTGTAGAGTCAGCTAAATGACTTTTCATATATACGTTCCGTTGTACGTAGTACAATATAATATCATTGATCTCATAATGTTATACGAATTTTAATTTTACAACATTAGGCTAAAATGACTAAAGCAGTCTTATAACTTCCTACTGCTCATGCTGTCCGCCGCGCTCGGACGTCTGGCGTAGGCTATTTGCTATGCGGCTATAGCCTGCGCTCGACCTACACGATAAGCGACATTTCTCGCAAAAATGACAGTGGGAAACGCCTGGTAATATTGAAAATACTCAGTGCTTATCTAAATTTAGTAAAAGTAATAAATTATTATAAATATTTATTATAGTCAAAATCAGGATAAAAATCTAAGCCCCGCCAGCACGGCTATCACAAGACGGCGCGCGAGCTCTCTCGATTTTTTTAGCACTATCCGTCTCTCTCTTGTTAGAAAACTTAGAAAGAGAGGTATAGTGCGAGAAAAATCGAGAGAGCTCGCGCGCCGTCTTGTGATAGCCGTGCTGTTGACGATACAAAAGTTAACAGTTAAGGTGCGTATACATTATGTGCCGATTATTTCGATTATTAATTAATAATACTGTCTCGTAGATAGAGAATATAATAGATGGCGTGGTAAATTAACTTTACTAAATTAAGAAGTATCAGAAGACTAATACATTCTTGCCGTCTCTAACTTAGTCGTGTTATATCGGTGACGACATACAAGTGATTTTCAGTACAATATTTTGACAGGTGGTGACAAACAAGTTGGTGATAAACAAAAAAAAAAGCGTATACGCGCTGAGGGACAGATTTGAAATTGTATCTCGTTCCCACTTGTGGTATTTTCTATGCTTACATCCTTGTCACTCATGTGTGTGTGAGTCCCTCTATGTACACAGAAAATAAAACTTACGGTATATCCGTCTGATTTCTGCGTTTTTCATGGTTAAAATCTACTATATTGGTATAATTTTCCTTATTCAGTCACACTATTGTTAATTTAGGCAGGCAATGTATTGTAGTGAAAACTTTAGGTAATTTCCCTTTCTGTTCAGAGGGAAACCCCGAGTTTCAGGACAATATAATAAAGCGTCTGCTAGACGGTCGTCAACAAGCCCCTCCGACCGAGCAACCTTGGTCCGCACGGACCCTTGCAGTATGAAATTTTGCTTCAAACAACTGTCTACACACACGGTCCGTGCCAACCATGGTCGCTCAGACGGAGGCTCGGAGGGCTTGTTGGCGACCGTCTAGCACTCTTTAATATAGGTATTGTGGATTGATAATTTACACGTTTTATCTATACTAATATTATAAAGAAGAAGTCTGTGAGATTGTAGCTGTGTAAGTTTGTATGTAATGGGTAATCTCTCTCTTTCTCTCTTTGGGGGAGGCCAGTGGACGTCTTTCGGCTGATATGATGATGATGGGTAATCTTCGGAACCGTTTATCCGATTTCATAAATTCTTTCACCTGCGTGTAGTACGGACTTTCTAGATGGTTATAGGCTATATGTTCTCCCGCGGCTTTACCTGCGTTCTATGCAACATGCTATCTAACCGCGTGTAACCATCAGGTAGTTTGTAGTTTTACCAATTCGGCTACTAGCAAACTTTTTTCTAATGCTACTTCGGTGACAAACTAACGAACGAATAGCCCGCTTTATAGTACTTAAGCGGTCACCGTAGCCTGTAAATGCAGGCAATTCCGGGGGTGATACTTGCATGTTTCTACAATACTTTACGTTGCGTGCAATAAGTAGGTACATAAACTTTGCTTGATAGAGAATTGAATTCCACAAATCAGTCTGGGTCTTTTTCATCTACAAAAACGAATTTAAACTAGGAATAGGTTAGGAAGGTTTGGAATAAGCATAGCTCTGTTATCTAATTAATCAGCCATTTTGGAAATAATAATATGATATGATGTTAAAAAAATTACAATAGCCGGAAAGTCAGGATTTGAGTAACAAAATGCATGAATACTTACTGATTAAGTTTTTACAAATCAGTTCATAGTTTGCAATGCCGTCAAGTTGGCAGAATTATGTAAAACTAGCTTCGGCCCGTGGCTGCCTCCGCTGCACGCTATGATCAAAGAATTTTCTCCATTTATCTATGCTATGATATAGCCGTGCTGTGCTGGCGCGCTAGACCAACGCCAGGGTTGTTATTCTTTGCGCGTTCATGCGTCTCACCTCACCCCACTCGTCACGCCCAACGAAACTAGACTTCTACCTACGTTTAGTTACTACTGAATCCCGGCGTCAAGATATATTTGTGGGTAAGCGTTGAGGCACAGTATTACAATATATTGAGGTGAGTTAAAAACAAGTTACGGAATAGCGGGGCTGGAGGTTACCATAGCGTTGCATACGCCAAAAATAAAATACGCCTGGTTAAATCAAGTTTTTTTTTCTGTTTCTTTGGTTTAATTGATAACAACTTACGAGTAGCCTTACGAATTAAACTTATACATCTTTGGTCCCCTGAACAAAATTAATCTTCAACATAATAAGAAATAAATGTACCTACATTCTTCTTGCACGTAAATTAATCTAGTATAACGAAGAAGCGTCTAAAGAAATCAATAATCTTAGTAAAATTGTTATTTATCATTTGCCTAGATCTGCGTTCGAACCTGCGTATACTACTAGAGAGGAGATCTCAACTAGATTGGACTGGTATTACAAAAAACGCGTTCAGTCTGTGCCGGACGGCCGCAGCAGCTCGACGCATTGGAGTGAGGTGACGTCACGTAACACTTCACTATTTTTGTCTTTTATTTTGCGTCGATCTGCCGCGGCCGTACGGTACAGACTGAACGCGTTAGGGCCAATGGGGAATGGATGAAAATATCAGAAGTGCCTGTTCTTTTTGGTGATAGGAATAACCTTCCTTAGCACTAGAAAAAAGTTTCAGATTTTCCAACTGCGTCAATTATTTTTGAAAAATATAAACAGTTTCCTCACTTACGTTTTGAACCAAGGACGGTCAATAGACACTTCCCTTGATCCGTCTCATATTACAAAAAAATATCTTAAATATCTGTGGTAAACTGACAAGCTACTGCAACTGTCAATATCATTGCCAGTTTACCACGGATATTTAAGATATTTTTTTTTGTAATATGAGACGGATCGAGGACAGTGCCGTCCTTGACCCAAAACGTAAGTGAGAAAACTGTTATATTTTTCAAAAATAATTGACGCAGCTGAAAAATCTGAAACTTTTTTCTGGTGCTAAGAAAGCTTATTCCTATCACCAAAAAAAAATCAGCCACTTCCACTTCTTTTTCATCCATCATTCATTGCATCAAGTATTGCTGCAACATGCGCATTTCGATGCTTTGACCCTTTAATATGTACGAGTACTTCTCTGTTACGCACATAATTTGGAACTTGGCATTTGCAAACAACGCATCGTAGATTTTTTGTATCTATTCATTCATACGGATATTCTATTCCTGAACCAACTTATTTTTCTCATTGATAGCTAGAGTTCCTCCCGAGTTTTTATCGATATCGCCATATTATATTACGTTGTTTTTCGCAGTAGTGACATCTTGTTTAGTTTTGTCGGTGTTGCTAGTGTTAATATCTTTTCTTACAATATGAAGTAGCAGCTGCTTGTGCATGTCCACATCGGCGGTTTTTATCTTCAAGTTGCATACGATACAATGACTATAGGATTCGTCTATCTGAAAAATACGTATTAATTATTAGTTACCTTCAAACACACATATATAGTATAGGTATGTTTAAAAAAGTTTGTGTTTCCCATGATTGAAGAGGACTAATCAATTTCATTAGTCATTATTAACATTTTACTAGATTGTTTCCTTAAAAAGTTGGAACTAGTTGGGACCCTCGACCCTGCTTAAGAATTTAAGGCTGGGCTGGGTGTGATGTTAATAATAACAAATGTACACTACCAAAACTGTCAAGTTATTCAATGTTACCTCTCTCACATGATGATCATCGTTTCCTAGCTTTATGATTTTATGCATATGTTTCGAATCGTATTTATGATCCTCAGCATCTTCGATATCTAGCATGCAATCGCAGACTATGCATTTTAATCTCCCACTGTAATAGATTCTATCGTAACTGTGAAAATGGTCAGTATAAATACTTATTATATCATGATTGATTTTTATACGTGTTAGGTTGGTGTTTTCTTTGAACTCGAAGGAATCTTTATTTACAATCAATTTGCGTAGCAATTCTCCATAATTTTCGTCGTCGTGAATCACACCATTTTCTATTCCGTTTATTACTGGGTTTCTTGGTCGAATTGGTTTTGATTCATTTTTCGTCATGTCTGTGGGAATGTTGTCCCATACGCTCGGTGTAACCAGAACAGGCTGATTGATTGATTGAATGTTTTCAGTTGTGCTATTTAGGTGTTTAGTTCTGTTGTCACTTTTCTCCGGACTTAGTTCTTCTTCCTCTGGTTGATTCCTCACCTGAATAAAATGATAGATTCAAATTCAGATTTATTTATTACACGATAAAAATGACAGTATAAATTTGCATTAATGTCTGAATTACAAGAATTTCTACCATCGTCAATTAATAATAAAAACTGAATACAAAATATTATTGTTATCTCCCGAAAAGGATAGTCAAACTGACACAAAATAAAATTTACTGAACTATTACTAATAATTTATTACTTCATTATACAACTAACTTAGGAACTAAAGACAAGATAAAAACATAATAAACAAAATAAACGATCAAACAAAAAATTATAACGTAATTACAAAATAAATTAACCTAACCCAGTCATAGAAAAAAGACCCCCTCCAGCAGTTCCGTGTTCCGTCTGCGGCATGGAACCCATAACGCTGGCGGCGTTACCTCTCTGTATTGCTATTACTTAATATGTCAATTGTCAACATTTAAAATACAAAGAGAGAGAAAGCTGATGGTTTATTAACCGACTTCAAAAAAAAGAGGAGGTTGAGAACCTCCGACTTCCGAAACTTCCGAACCGAAAATTCGACTGTTTTTTTTTAATGTGTTTGTTACGCGATAACTCGGTAATTTATGAAACGATTTGAAAAAATCTTGTTTTGTTTGAAAGCACATACTTTTAGATTGGTCCCATTGTCACCAACATCCAGTTCTGATGATGGGATCCTGGAGAAATCGAGGGAACTCTTCAAATTGTATAGGCAAACTTGAAGCAATTTGGCTACTGATTTGAAGTCGATTAAAACTTTGTTTTCAAAGTAAATTATTTTTCCATTATATTTCTTCTATATCGTTTAAAATTTGATCGTGGTAACTTCCACGGTTCCACGTTAAATTTACACGAAACAAAAAAATATATTTAATAAAAAAATAATTTGTTTCGTTAGGACAGAGAGGAGAGAGCTGTTTGTTATTTATAATTGTTTTTTATTTTATTTTGCCTTGCCGATATTCTATATAGCGGATACGACAGAAGGTGGTCGTGAATAGAAAATTACCATACGACGATGTGTCATTCCATTAATATGCTCTTCCCGGTTGTGTACATTAATTGGTACTTTGCAATCACAAATGACGCACTCTACGTGTCCAGTCGCGGTTATTTCAAACGGATACTCGATCTGGGAACGGGCACTTGTGCTGCTGCTGCTTTCATGGTCATTGTTGTTAAGTTCTTCATCTTCACTGTATTCTTCAAAGCTGTCATTGGTTTCACTATACTCTGCAATCTGTTCTTCTTTGTTTATAGGTCTAATTGCTCGATTCATCTGAAAAGCCATGAAAATAATTATGTAAAAAAGATTGTGTAAATTAGTGTAAACTGTAAAATTTGGTTTTATAAAACTTAATTATGCATGTACAATTCTACATTAATTATAATACTACGATAATTTGTGCAATCTTACCATATTACGATGTCTACATCCTTGAATATGCTCGTTTGTTTTCTGTTCATGATTCGGTACTTGGCAATCACAAACCATGCAATGTAGGCCTGTTGCTGTTACTTTAAATGGACGCTCGATCTGGGAATCATGTATTACATCATCGTCATCGGCTTCATATAAATTACAACCTGTGCTACAACAGTGAAGATGAAGAATTTAGTATGTAATATACTTAGTATTATTCTTCATCTTCACTGTATTCTTCAAAGTTGTCATTGGTTTCAGAAGCCTTTGTAGTCTGTTTTTCTTTTTCGTCTATAGATTTAATTGCTTGATTCATATAAAAAACCAGGAAAGTAATAATTTCTTAAAATTTTTATGAATATTTAAGTGTAAATTTTGGTTTTATAAAACAAAAAAAAAAGTAAAATGCTTTGGGCTTTATTTATAGCAGAGGAAATCTAGGTAGATAATTTGTGCAATCTCACCATATGGCGATGGTTCCGTCCTCTAATATGCTCGATTCTGTTATGTTCGTGATTTGGTACATGGCAATCACACACAACGCAATCTACGCCTGTTGCTGTTTCTTTAAATGGATACTGGATGTTAGTTCTCATGTTGTTATTGGCATTATTGTCAAATTCTTCATCTTCACTATATTCCTCAAAGCTTTCATTGGTTTCACAATTCTCTGCAATCTGTTCTTCTTCGTCTATAGGTCCAATTGCTCGATTCATCTGAAAAGCCATGAAATTAATTATATAAAAAAGATTGCGTAAACAGTAAAGTTTGGTTTTATAAAACGTAATTATGTATGTACAATTCTCTGGCCTCTTTATTATAGAGAAAGTCTAGATAGATAATTTGTGCAATCTTACCATATTACGATGTCTACATCCTTGAATATGCTCGTTTGTGCTCTGTTCATGATTCGGTACTTGGCAATCACAAACCATGCAATGTAGGCCTGTTGCTGTTACTTTAAATGGATGCTCGATCTGGGAATCATGTATTACATCATCGTCATCGGCTTCATATAAATTTCAACTTGTGCTACAACAGTGAAGATGAAGAATTTAGTATGTAATATACTTAGTATTATTCTTCATCTTCACTGTATTCTTCAAAGTTGTCATTGGTTTCAGAAGCCTTTGTAGTCTGTTTTTCTTTTTCGTCTATAGATACAATTGCTCGATTCATATAAAAAACCAGGAAAATAATAATTTCTTAAAAATTGTATGAATATTTAAGAGTAAATTTTGGTTTTATAAAACTAAAAAAAAAGTAAAATGCTTTGGGCTTTATTTATAGCAGAGGAAATCTATGTAGATAATTTGTGCAATCTCACCATATGGCGATGGTTCCGTCCTCTAATATGCTCGATTCTGTTATGTTCGTGATTTGGTACATGGCAATCACACACCACGCAATCTACGCCTGTTGCTGTTTCTTTAAATGGATACTGAATGTTAGTTCTCATGTTGTTATTGGCATTATTGTCAAATTCTTCATCTTCACTAATTTCCTCAAAGCTTTCATTGGTTTCACAATCCTCTGCTATATGTTCTTCTTCTTCGTCTATAGATCCATTTGATCGATTCATCTTAAAAGCCAGGAAAATAATTTCTTAAAAATTGTATGAATAAATGTAAAGCTAAAACTCAAATATTTATGTAAAATTCTTTGGCATTTTTATTACAAAGGTAGTCTAGGTATCTCACCATATTACAATGTCTCCGTTCTTGAACATGCTCGTTTCTGCTTTGTTCATAATTCGGTACCTCGCAATCACAAACCACGCAATCTACGCCTGTTGCTGTTACTTCAAATGGATACTTGATCTGGGATTCATCTACCACATCTTCATCATTAGCTTCATATAAATTACTACCCATGTTATTAATTTCATCGTTAAATTCTTCATCCTTACTGTATTCCTCCAGATTATCATTGATTCCATTTTCCTCCGTCTGTTCTTCCTCTTCGTCTTTTATCAATTGTGTTGGTTGACTCTGGCTAATAACCTGAATGGAAATATAATAAGATTAATTAGGCATTAGTCATAGTAATTTTATTTTTTGGCCCCATTGAGAAGTCTTAAAATTTTAAGTCGAACATGTGAAATCTACTGTGTGACTAAGAGAAAGTTTCATTATCATACGACGATGCTGCAATCCTCTAATATGTTCTTCTTTGGTGCGTATACCGCTTGGTACTTTACAATCGCAAACGATGCACCGTACATACCCCATGTCTGTAGCTGTTAAGTCATATGGATACACATTCTGAGTATCAACTTTTAAATCGCTTGTTTTTATTGTAACTGCATCTTCGGATTTGTTTATGTTTGTGCTTATATTGTCAGTGATGACATCTGTAAATTCATCATCTTCAGTGTATGCCTCCAGTGTATCATTTAAGTCAGAATTCTTCACAATCTGTTCTTGCTGTTCTATTAACGCTGTTGGTTGATTCAGAGCAAGAACCTGGATCGAATAATAAATAATTATTTTTCAAATATTATGTTAAATTTAAACTGACAAAGTATTAGCCATGCCAATTAAGCGCGCAAGTTCTTGGCCCCGAGCACAGGGGAAGTAGAGGTAGACAAAAAAAAATATATTACCATTTTACGATGCCTCGATCCCTTAACATGTTCTTCTCTGTTGTGTGCATCGCCTGGTACTTTGCATTTACAAACCACGCAGTATGTGTGGCCTGTGGCTGTTACTTCATATGGAAACTCAACTAATATGCCACTTTTCACTTTAACTACAGTAACATTGGCTTCAGTACCGTTGCTCGTGCTGATATTATCATTGATATCATCTGTTTTATCGTCATCGTATTCCTTGAGGTTATTATTTATTTCACAATTCTTGGCAATATGTTCTTCTATTGGTTTATGTTCTTTCTCCCTATCCATAGATTCCGTTGTTTGATTCTTATCTACAGCCTGAGCGGCCATAGCATTATTATTTGTATTATTCCCATGGTTTTTAAATTCTAAGTCCTCCTTATGATCGTTATTTTTGTCTTTACCATTATTTGAGCTTCTTTGGTTATTAGAACGATCATTATCATCTTGAGACTCTTGAGCATATGCTTTCATTAGATCCCAAAGTAGATTATCATGTGCCACAGGCGTCTCGATGTTCTTTTGTCTTACAGTGGTCGTCATCGGCCACAGTCGCGCAGTTTGCGCAGAAGCGCGCAGTTGGCGCGGTAGAGGGGGGAGGGAGAGCGGAGATGAGAGCGCACAGGCGTTGCGCGGCGACGCTCGCTATGCGCGCGTTCGCTCGGTGTTTGACGCTCGTGGTGTGCTCGCGAGCGAACTCCGCCGGCATAACAATGTCGCATATGTGACATGTGTAGAGAGTGCTGGGCTCTGGTACTGTAATTTGAGATGATTAATACAGTACTTATGGACGATGATCTGATAGTTCTTGAGATGTCTGCTCACATTTAAGTGTCATCTACATATATACTATCTAGCTGCCCGCGCGGCTTCGTCCGCGTATTGCAGATAAGGCACGCAAACCGCGGGATAAGAAATAGCCTATGACCATCCAGAAAGTCCACTATACACTAGTGAAAGAATTTTGAAATCGGATTAGTGGTTCCGGAGATTACCCATTACATACAAACAAACTTACATACATACAATACAATACAATACAAATACTCTTTATTGCACACCTCACACAAACAAAGCAGTTACATAGAGAAACAATACAATAACATGTAGGTAGAGGTAGACAACAGGCGGTCTTATCGCTGAAGAGCGATCTCTTCCAGACAACCTTTGGGTATCGGAGAAAGAGATAAAACTAGATTATGCAGTAGGTGGTGCAGAGATTATTATCAATCAAAAATCAAGAAATTATAAAAATAAACGTACATAAATACCTCTATATATAAACATACACACACAATCATACATATATACAAATAACACAAACACAAATATAATGATACATAAACAGTCAGCCAAAAATACAATCAGGGTTAGGGGAGAGACAAATAATGTTCTTTAAGAAGGGATTTGAGGTTGCCGATAGATTTTGCTTGTCTGATGTCAAGAGGGAGAGAGTTCCACAGTCGGATAGAATTAATAGTGAACGAACTATTGTAAAATTTGGTAGATGATGAAGGCACAGTTAATAGCAAATTGTTAGAACATCTAACAGAATTTAAAAAACTAAAACGTTCTTTGAGATAGCGGGGAGTTGCAGGGTTAAAAAGGATATTATACAGAAGCGAAATAATGTGAGAGTTACGGCGATAACGGATAGGGAGCCACTTGAGTTTAGAACATAGCTACAATCTCACAGACACTTCCTCTTTATAATATTAGTATAGATTATTAGATCTCAGATCCTTACGAAAGATGTCAGATCCTTATGCTTTTAGCTGTTACTTTTAAACTTTACTTTTACTAGCTACCGCTTTTGCTTTTCAACCCAATATAGCCTTTCATCCAGGTCCCACATCAAATATTTATTCTGTAAATAGGCCATGAGGGCACTTTTACATTTCAATCGGCAATTTACAAAATCAAAAATTTATCAATGCAATACTGCAGATTCTATATATAGATATAAGATAAGATAAACTTCTACGACCTTATCATTATGACTACAAAATTACAATGTCAAACTCAGTTTGCAAATTAGTATAGGTAGACGTATAGATGGACGATGGACGTGTACGCATACAGTCACGAACTTTAATTTGGGATCCACTTAAGGTTGACAATCCTGTCAAATTTTATAGGAGCATATAGACTGAGACAGCGACCGATTCACTGCCGCGAAGACACACACAATATGTGTCGATTGTATTGTATGTTTTTTTCGCTGTGTGTTTTTCGCTGTGTGTCTTTTGTGTAGTGACTAATGTCTTCTTTCTTTCTTTGTTTGAAAGAATATTTTTGCGAAGGGCCCTAAATTAATGAACGCGACCGTACGTTCAAACTATTTTGTCATTGATGTGTATAGATATTTTCGATGTCGACAGTACAGTCGAACTTTAATTTGGGACCCACTTAAGGTTGACAGTCCTGTCATATTCTCCTATAGATACAATGAATATTTTTGCGAAATGGGTCATCAATTAAAAGACTTGACCGTACAAAATTACAATGTCACGAACTGTGCCTCACTATAAAATGAGTATATAAAAGTACATTAATGCCGTGGCTGGGAAGGAGGCAATTGCAGGCTGAGTATTTGTTTAAACACGAAGCCTGCAATTGCCATTCCGGCTAAGGCTAATATAGTGCTTTTCTCAAAAATGGGGGAATAATAAACTTTAAATATCGATGCACAACGTGAAAATATTAATGATTTCTCGCCGTTTTTCTTTTTAAACCGAATCGCAAGTGTATTTTTCCACCGAAAAATACGAGTTGAATTGGCTGAATACGACCTGTGCCGTCTTTTATATGCCGGTTTCAACTTTTTAAAAATATTGGTACCTACTCGACAAATAAAGGAATTTATATGTAACATTCCAGGCGGCCTGCAATGATTTTTATTTTTTAATTTTGATCTGACCTGAAACTATACTTTACCTTCCAATATGTAGCGACTAATGTACACTTTGCGTGCCATTTTGGAGAAAATGGACCTTACATACCTTCAAATGTCACTGTCTTCTTTACTTCAAATTGATAGCGCTCTTTCCTCAAAAAGTTGTTGTATGAAGTGTGCAAAGGCAGCAAGGCGAGATCCACATCGTCCAGATTTATGGAGTATGTTGTCATGTTGAAACCTTGATATACATATGACTTATTATTATTCGTCATATGTTAGTCATATGTCAGTTAACACTGGTTAGTGAAATGACAATTCTTATGAGTAAAAAACTTAAGCGAAGCCTTTCTTGGATGTAGGTGATTGTGTTACAGATTTTTTAAATGTATTTATTTAATTATTTAAACTTTATTGTACAAAACATAAAGCAAAGCAAGGAATAAAGATATATAATATCTATTAAGAACATCTGAAGAAATAAGTTACTGTCAAAAATTGGTTTGGTACAAGCTTTTATTGCCGACTGTGCTTTTCTGTATACCATCATCAACTACTAACTAAGACGATTCTGACAAGCCCAAAACTCAACAGGGTTACGGTTAAGTACTGAATTCCCATGGCCACCTTCTGTCTCCATCATCAGATCAGCTCGATGGTACCATAATATTGAATTATCATCCAAAATATACTTCAACCCAAAATTTTAGCTCAATCGGATAACGGTAAGTAATTAAAAAAAATTATTGCATATTAAAAATACTCTACATATTGATTTAGGTACATAAATAAAAAATACATACATACAAATAAAATTGATATTTCAATGCCTACTATCATTATATAAGCAGGGCTCGGATTTTTCATCGCACACTAAGACGAAAGAGAACTATGGACTCGATATTAACATTAAAATTTTACTCATACTCATACTCATTCATTTAATTAATACCAAACATACCCATTGCAAATATAAATAAATGACAATGTTAGGTCTATCACAGCAATATAGTATGTATAACTAGGTGCGTCAATTTGGCACTCTTTGGGGGAGGCCTATGTCCAGCAGTGGATGTCTTTCGGCTGATATGATGATGATGATGAATCAGGTATGTAGGTAAAGCGGCCTTTAGACCTGTCTAAATGCAGTGCACTAACTGCACTCACACTCACTGATTAGAGTGAGATGGTTTATCATCCCTCCATTCCCTCCCCTAGTTAGTGCACTGCAGTTAGCCAGGTCTAAAGCCGCCTAGTGAGTATAAGTATGAGTAAAGTTTTCATGTTTATATCGACTCCATAGTCTTCTTTCGTCTTACCGTGCAATGAAAAATCCGAGCCCTGATTATAAGGATGGATTCTAGATGGATTATAAGGATGTAATGTATGAATGTACTAGTTACCCCCGCGGCTCTGCCCGCGTATAACACGGAACGTAAGCTAAGCTGTGGGTTGAAATATAACATGTGTCCAAACAGAAAGTTCATTCCATATACAGATGAAAGATTTCTTTAAATCGTACAAGTGGTTCCAAAGATTACCCCCTGCTTACAAAGATTACCACTGCCATTGTAACATTATGAAAAAAGCGATATTATCCTAAAGAAAGTTCATTCCATATACAGATGAAAGATTTCTTTAAATAGGACAAGTGGTTTCAAATATTACCCCTTGCTTACAAAGATTACCACTGCCTTTGTAACATTATGAAAAAAGCGATATTATCCTAAAGAAAGTTCATTCCATATACAGATGAAAGATTTCTTTAAATAGGACAAGTGGTTTCAAATATTACCCCTTGCTTACAAAGATTACCACTGCCATTGTAACATTATGAAAAAAGCGATATTATCCTAAAGAAAGTTCATTCCATATACAGATGAAAGATTTCTTTAAATAGGACAAGTGGTTTCAAATATTACCCCTTGCTTACAAAGATTACCACTGCCTTTGTAACATTATGAAAAAAGCGATATTATCCTAATAATATTATAAATGCGAAAGTTTGGATGTTTAGATGATTGTTACTCAATCACGCTTAAACAGCTCAACCGATTTGGATGGCATTTTGCACGAAGATAGATTATAACCTGGATTAAAATATAGGATACTTTTTATCCCGGTTCCACACAGACGAAGTCGCGGGCGGTAGCTAGTAACAACATAATTCAATTAGTGTTTAAAATTTCTATAGGGTTTGCAGCAAATAACAGAATTATGTCATTACAATATCGCTTTTTTTCAAAACGTTACAAAGGCCTGCCTTGGTTGGTAATATAATTCATTATTTACTATGATTTATTTTTTTTACTTTTGAAAAACTAGGTACCTACGCTACGACGATTCTGTGAGGCTATATGGCGAGTTATCGGAAATGAAGGAATACACCCTGTATAAAAAAAGTTACCAAAAATAAAATAAAAACGCTACAATAATAATAAGCCATCCAAAGAAGCCTGAATAAGATAACTCTTTACAATACATTACAAATATTATTGCACACCTCACACAAACAAAGCAGTTACAGAGAGAAACAATACAGTAACATGTTATACTTTATAATTCTATGGTTTTACTTTACATGAACGGTAACAATTACTCGGTTTAAAAGTAATATAAGTTGTAGTTAGGTATTACGCGGCTCAGGACCATATTTATCCATAAATAACATGTAGACAGTGTACAAAACAAAACGGTCCTACCTTACGTACGTAAAACTAGACTCCCTTCAATTCAATTTACTTTGCGCAAGTAGAATTGGTATTATCTTATATACTCGTATGCACATGCAGACTATGCAGTGCAGATACATAGATATAATTGATAACCAACGAATCCAACGATTAGAAAGGATAACAAACAATCCAAAGACTACAATATACATAACAATCGTCAATTTGGCGCCGACGTACGCGACCGGTAAATAAATCGACACTTTGCAATACGTTGCATTTGCAATGACAATTACAATATACAATACATAGACTCTATATGTATATATATAGAGTCTGGCGGGAAAGATTTGCCTTTGTCAAAGTGTAGTCACTACAATTTCATTCAGTGTGGCCAGTTAACAGTAAGAAAGTGAAAATGGCCGCATTCAAACGGTCCTGCGAAGCAGACTGCACGAGCGTTACTAACCTTAACCTATGAGATAGGGCGAGACTGAGGGCCTACCGCGAAACGATATTCGTTTTCGTTCGTGTATCTCCGTCTCTGTTGCACTTGCTAGTTGGAGCGACAAAGAGGGAGATACACGAACGAAAACGAATATCGTTTCGCGGTAGGCCCTCTGGAAATGTATTTCATATCCCCATCCCGCTCTATCTTGCAGCTTCATATAGCACGTGCAGTCCGCTAGCAAAATTGGCTTGACTTTGAAATAAAGAGATTTTTTTCGCGTGTATTCATTTTCCTAAGTTACTGGTATTCATTTAATATCTTGATAAGTTTCAAACTCAAACTAAGCGATGACGAACAACGAACGGAGAGCGGTACACTAATGATTGGCACTAGCACGACCCTCTGTAGTCATTCCATCTACAAGCGGTTTAAAATTTGCGTTAAAATTTGACAATTACAATGTAAAATATTAATAGTCTTTGATATTTTTTAAAATATTTAATTAATTTAATTGATTGAAATTAGTAGATAAATAAAACACTTGGCTATCATTGTCTATCGGTATTCGATAGGACGACATCTATTATATCCTTTATCTATGTAGTGGTAGTTTGTAGTGGCCTTAAGCGACTGACGTTTGACAGTGTTGCCAGAGATTGATTTCAAAATCGACCACAAATCGACTTATTAACGCTTTCTACTAAATTCGAAGAGTAGCAAAGTAGCTGAGAGCATTCATTGTATCTTCCTTCCGCTAATCAGGCTAAAAAGTAGAAATGACGTAGTATTTTGCTACTTTGTTAGTGGTTGGGTTAGCTGACTAGACTTTAAACCCGTCTTTTTTATCCGACTGCCTTGGAAGGAAGTTTATGTTTTTCGAGCGTATGTATGGCTGTTATGTATGCGTATGTTGACAACAATAATTCTATTGCACGGGGTACAGTCCAAGCGGTTAGATGGGTTTTGTACGTGTGAGGTGTCGTTGGATTCCTTCATTAGTTAATGGAAATGGCATAGGGTATAATATTAATATACAAATCAGTCGGGTTTCTTTAAAAATCTTTTATTGAACGAGAGAGCGCGAAGCGAACGAAGTTCTCTGCTTCAGCTTCGGCCCAAATTCTGTTGTATGTTTGGATGTCCAGCTGTTCTCATCTACCTGCTGATCTGTTACGCAAACGTTTAGTTTGGACTTTGGATGACAATGCAATATTATGGTATAGGCCGGTCGCTTTGGCACTCTTTGGTGGAAGCCTATGTCCAGCAGTCGACGTCTTTCGGCTGATATGATGATGATGAAACCTGACCGTTAGGCTCGCCAGATTCATGCAAAATTCCGCGACCGAAATCCGCTCCCGAATTCCGTTGGGCTGATCCGACCTTACTCCATACAAAATGTATTCGCGGAATTTATCCGCCTGGTGGTCTGGGGGCGGAATTTAGACTGCCTTTAGCAAGCCTTACAGTTGCTAATGTATGGCAAATAATAAGATTTTATTATTTATTTATTTTATTTATTATACCCTTAAATTAAAACAAATGTATTACAGGTTAAGTTTAGAGCTTGTACCAATCCGTAACTGTAGGTGTCGGATATAGCGGCGCTACCACGAAAATCGAAACTTGAAGTTCGTATACATGTGTCCCTGTAACTCGAGTAATGAAAGTGCGATAGATGTGGAGATGCACGAACTTAGAATTTCGAAGTTCGTGGTTATAGCTCGGGAACGATATCGGAGGGCAAGTGAATTTATGGAAAACATGCTTACTGCTCACACCGCCCAGTCCGATATCATGCTCCAAACAAAAAGTGTCGTTGTCGGATCCTACATTGACAGTTACGGATTGATGAGAACAGAGGGCCTACCGCGAAATGAAATTCGTTTTCGTTCGTGTCACACTTGCTAGTTTGAGCGACAGAGATGGAGATACACGAACGAAAACGAATTTCGCTTCGCGGTAGCCTCTCAGGGCTATAACCACGAACTTTGAAATTCGAAGCTCGGGTATGTCCATCTCTATCGCACTTACATTACTCGATTGACAGGGATGCAGATTTACGAACTTCGAGTTTCGAAGTAGCGCCGCTGGCTCTTATTATACAATTATGATACAAATAAACAATGATGTGTTCAATATAAGATATAACCTACCTGCAACTATTTGTCAAATATTGTGTAAAACTTATAGTTAACAGCTGTTTATCGCTATCTCACTCTCACTTACATCTAAACATAATATATTGTCGTGACATATAGGTACCCCTTAGAGGGTGTTCACGTTTGTTCTCAAGGAAAAGCTACCTTATTGTCGTTGACAAATGCGATGATTCACTTTTTTAATTCTACAACGTTGGCAAACTAGCACACGGCGGTGATGATAAGCAGACACCGTCGCCTATGGACGCTTTTGGGTAAGATCGTCAAAATGAAGTTTTTTTTTCTGAACCAAAGTTTGCTTTTGTGTTACTTTTCTGATACTTTGTTATCCATAATACAAAATGTACCCGCAGTATGCAAAATGTAACGCACAACAGATTTCGGTCCAAAAAACCTTAACTAATGTAGAACACAAGCGCATCGTCGGGAGGTCTGGCGACCTGGTTGAATATTATCAATAACACAATTTTGTCTTCAGGTTATTGATATGTCTAAAACCCTTTAGGTGGTCTTCCCTGTTTTTCAAGTCTCTCGGCACTCGGCAATCGCAAACCACGCACAGCAGCTCTCCTGAAACTATTTTATACGGATGCTTATTTATTTCAACAGTTTCTTGCATCGCAACATCTTTGTTTGTTGTGTTGTCTTCAGTTTTTGTAACTTCGTTATTATTATTTTCTGTTGTTGTTGTTTCTTTGGTTCTGCCAGTTTTGACGTTATATGCCTTTCCTTGAGTATGGTGTTGGGACAGTTTGTGCCTTGCTACGTTTATCTTGTTGATCTTCTGGTTGCATATGATACAGTGGCTGTGCGTTTCGTTTATCTGTAAAAAAGAAAACGGTCAGTTGCATGTAGCCTGATAAATAATAACACTGTAGACTGTGTGTTTTAAATGATGCTGTATCGTATATGCAAAAATCAATGTTTTTAGGTTTCCGTACCCAAAGGGTAAAAACAGGACCCTAAGACTCCGCTGTCCGTCTATCTCATGAACGGTGATAGTTAAACAGTTGAAATTTTCACAGATGATGTATTGCTGCTATAACAACAAATACTAAAAACAGAATAAAATAAATATTTAAGGAGGTTCCCATACAACAAAGGTGTTTTTTTTGCTGGTTTTTATAGACAATGGTACGGAACCCTTCGTGCGCGAGTCCGACTCGCACTTGGCTGGTTTTTTTTATTTTATTTCAACTACTTAGTCATAGTAATATGCCACTTCCTGTGCGACGTGCGTTGTGTTTCGACGAAGTTACGATTTTAGAAGTGTAAACTGGCAACACAGGCATTTTACCAAAAAGGCGTGCTTCACACTGACGCGGCCTGCGGTGGAAGTCAATATACATGTCGCGGCGAATTTTGATCATTGAGTACAATTTTAAGATTGTACGGAGATGACAACTTTCATAGGAATCAAGATTCGCCGCGATACGTGTAATAATAAACTTATCAGTTAATGTCAAGTTTACTATTGACCGCCATCCAGTGTGATTCAGGCCTAACTGGACTAGAAATTAAACAAATATATATGTAGGGTAAATTGCCAGTAACTGGCCAACTCATACTAAAAATGAACTCTATTCACCTATAATATAATTCAATTTAGTATAACGTGGCCAGTTATTGAAGGGTTGCCAGTAATTAAAACCTTATACTAAAAGAACAGTACAAAATACGTTACCTCTCTTACGTAATTCCCATCTTTTCCAATTTTAGCGACAATATTCATATGATTCAAATCATATTTGTGTGCTTCTAGATCTTTGCCTTCGAGAGTTTTATTACAAACTACGCATTCTACTTTATGATTATTGTAAATTCTGTGAAAACTGTGAAAGTGATCGCTGTACACGTTTGCTGTATCATCATTTGTTTTTATTTGTACCCTGTCAAAATTTTGTTTGATTTGGAATACATTGTTGGCGTCCATAAATTTGCGTAGTTTGATCTCGTATGGATCTTTAGCTAGTTTCCATTTATCTCCTTTGACGTTTGCTTCTTTTGATACTATGCTTCCTGCTTCATTTGTACTTGGTCCATTTTCTCCTTTTTTAGTTTCCAGTTTAACTCCCGATGGTAGAACGGAATTAGTTGATTGATTGTTTTCAGTTTCATACGTTGCCTGATTTTTGTCAATGGCAATTATAGCACCATTATTTCTATTTTTGTCGCCAACGTCTTTAGAAGCTGCATCATTATTATTATTACCAATAACTTGACTTTTATCTTGATCTTTGTTTAATATCATATTGCCAGTTTGATCGTCTTTTGATTCATCATCTCCGACGTATGCTTTCATGAGCTCCCAGAGCAGATTATCGTGCATAGCAGCGACACGATGTTCTTTTGTTTTATCATGGTCCTCGTCCACTACAGTCGCGCAGTTTGCGCAGAAGCGCGCAGTCGACACGGCGGCGGGAGGGGGGAGGGCGGTGATGAGCGCGCGCGTGCGCCGCGCGGCGACGCTCGCTATACGCGCGTTCGCGCGGTGTTTGATGCTCGCTGTGTGCTCGTGAGCGAACGCTGCCGGGACCTCTATGGCACATGTGTGGCATGTGTAGGTTATGTCCGATGGTAGTTCTGGAATTGAAATTAATTAAGTTAATGACTATTTCAAAGTGGCCAGTTGATTAATAGTTTAATACCTATAAGCCTCATTGTGATTAGTCATAATCAATCACTCAATGAAAATGAGCTGTAGGTACAAATTAGTCGTCGTGACGTCACATTTAGTCGTCAATTAGTATGAGCTGTTTTCAGCGTTCGCTAGCCATGCCTGACTATGATTTTAATTTAAAAACGGTTTTCGATTTCATTTAGGTTTCAAAATTTACCTCGTACGGGTTCCTTCATCACTGCGAACTGGTAGTGCTCCTTCTTCAAGAAATCGTTGTATTTGTGGGTGCGCATGGGCAGCAGCGCTAGATCCACGTCGTCCAGGTTTATTGTGTATGTTGTCATTCTGAAACTGTATAAATACATACATAAACTCTCTGATATTCTCACAAAGGCACACATTACCTTATATGATTATAACTACAACTTAGAAAAGTTAAAAAGCCCCCGATTGTTTCATTTCAAAGTTCAACATCTCAAAAACGGCTGAACCGATTTTGATGAAACATAGCTAAGAACACTCGGGTTAAAATTATCTATGACATAAAAAAAACCGCATTCAATTCGTTCTATCCATTTGGGAGCTACGATACCACAGACAGATACACAGACACGTTAAACTTATAACACCCCTCTTTTTGCGTCGGGGCGGGGGTTAAAAATACCACGACCGAATTCAACAGATCTTGGTAAAATTAAAACAAAAGTTTGGAATATTATGTACATACTCGTAGTCTATTAGTTTTTCTTCATGAATAATTAGTAAGTATTTAATTGTTATTAATGAAGAAAAATAAAATCTACTGATAAACGGAAGAGAGAATTTACCTAAGTCATATCTTACACAAATATATTTTTTTAAACTATGGGGATATTCTATAGAATATCCCCATAGTTAGCTCAATAAGGCTTGTGTTATGGGTACTAGACAGAGATGTATTTTATAGATAAGTATAAATACTTAAATACATAGAAAACATTCGAGGCTCAGAAACAAATATTTACAATCACCACACAAATATTTGCAATTGTTAACGAGTACCTAATAGATGATATCTACCTTCGATATCTTCTTCAATCCAAGCTCCTAAAGACAGTATCTATCACTTCGTTATGTCAGCACCAAAAATAACTGATCGACAATTACGATGTAATGTATACTGATTACCACCAACGCACAACCAGTCGCACAAACCACCAGATCACTACTAACAACTAACACAATACCATACTCCACTCATTGATAAACAAAATTCTTCTCAGCACTTCGTTGTAAGTAGATATCTGCGGCCCCAAATCCATTAGGTGTACATACGATTAAAGTCCAAATTCCTAGGAGCTTAAAGGCTCAAATAGCACGAATGTTTACGAGGACTTTGGTCGTTCGTTCTCAGGCACAAAAAATAACTGCTTCATTAAGTAATGGATTAACTGTACTAAGGGTTCTTATGGATTGTCGAGGAATAAGTTTTGTCATTTTCAATTTTTTTTTTTACAAAAGGGCGTGCCCCAGATTTAAGACATTTTGCTATTAATCCTATTAATAGTAATATACATGCGAAAGTTTGGATGTTTAGGTGTTTGTTACTCTATCACGCATAAACGGCTTAACCGATGTGGATGAAATATTGCATGAAGTTAGTTTATAGCCTGGATTAAAATAAAGGATAGTTTTTATCTCGGGCACAGATTATATATAATAGTTCTTCTCGGGTCCACGCAGACGAAGTCGCGGGGGAAGCTAATCCTAGTAATATTATAAATGCGAAAGTTTGGATGTTTGTTACTCAATCACGCAAAAACGGCTGAACGGATTAAAATGAATTTTGGTATACATATAGTGTATAGCCTGGATTAACATATAGAATACTTTTTATCCCGGGAATCATCCCCTAAGGGGGCGAAATGGGGGGCGACAGTTTGTATGGAGCTATGATATAAACGAGTTCCACGCGGACGAAGTCGCGGGCAGAAGCTAGTACTTAATAAAATACTCTTAGTGCACATCTCACACAGATAAAGCAGTTACAAAAGAAAACACATAGATACAGGGAGGCCCTGGAGGTAAAATAATAGGCTAAAGAGCGATCTCTCCCAGACAACCTTGCTACAAACATGCTATCTTCACCATTTCGGTGGGATTTTCCAATAGAGATTACGTCAACCAACATAATCTCGAATTGACATAATGTCGAACGAAGAACGAACCAAGAATTGGTCTCCCTTGCAGCTGTGAACCAATAATTTACGGTCAAGATAAGATTTGGAACCTTTTTGTCTATGCTTAGGGGGTTTTTGCGAGGCTGAATGAGTGTGTTCATTTAATTCACCACGTAATACATAACATAATAGACATTGTTTTATATTGATACCACAGACAAAGCAGGGAAACTTTAGGAGAATAGAAATATCAGTCCACACGGGATTGTTATGTTATTTAGGTACTCGAATATGCCGAACTATCGCAATATATTATTTCCATACTATACAATACAAATATTATTTATTGTTCACCAAAATAAATGAAAAAACTCACCCAAAAATAAATAATTAAGGGCACAAATTGAAGGATAATGAGATTTTTCAAGTCTAGTTTTTTTACGTTAGTATAGAACTATAGATTAACATCATCATATCAGCCAAAAGACATCCTCTGCTGGACATAGGCCTCCCCCAAAGAGTGCGACAATGAGTACATAATAGTTATTGTATATTGTATTAATAGACCCATAGGGAACCCTGTCGAACTACAAACGCCTTTGCCTTATTGCTAACCCTACGATAATTTACTTTAGAACAATGAATTCGTTTAGTAAATACTTTCAAACAATGACCAATGATGATGATGATGAATGTTTCGGACAATAGTTTCAACAAATATTCACATGCCTTTCGGCGGAATATATAATGGATCAATGTATATATTATAAGTTATAACACCTTATGTACCATATATTCTGATGAATAAATTATAATATTTTTGTGGACAATCTTACAACGAATCGACCTAGTCCCAAACTAAGCAAAGCTTGTACTGTGGGTACTAGACGACGATAAACATACTTGTATAGATAAATAAATACTTAAATACATAGAAAACATCCCTGACTCAGGAACAAATATTCGTGCTCATCACACAAATATATGCCCTTAACGGGATTCGAACCCAGGACCTCTAGCTTCATATGCAGAGTCACTACCAACTAGGCTAAAGCGGTTGTCAAAATGACTAAATTTATTGAAATAAAAATACAAGATTATAAATAACATTAACTAAGATAAATTAAAACTAAGTTAAATCTAAAAAAGGCCCTCGAGGTTGTCAAAATTATGTTTGATTGATTGATCATACCTATACTTACATTAAATGACGAATGATTAATTCTAAACACTCAAATAGTTTCATCCAAGTAAATTGAATCACAGAATTAGATTATAATTCTATTCGTCCTGTTTCCGATAGTTAGTAAGCACCTACCTACTTAACTTCAGTTAGGTAACTGCTGAATTAAACAAGCGTAAAGAAACTTTATCAGGTCATCAGTCCACCTTGTGGGGGGCCTACCCACGCTGCGCCTTCCGGTACGTGGTCGCCACTCGAGAACCTTTCCGCCCCAACGGCCATCGGTTCTACAGTGCAATTGTAAAGGTAGCTACGCGCAAATGCGGCTCACCCCGCCGGTCACCCGTTACGAAACTAGACCTCTACCTACGCTTAGTTACTACGCATCGCGGTGTCAAGATATATTTGTGGGTGAGCGTTGAGGTGAGCTTAAACAAGTTACAGAATAGGGGGGCTGGAGTCCGCTGGATGCGGGTGGCGCAGGACCGGTCATTGTGGCACTCTTTGGGGGAGGCCTATGTCCAGCAGTGGACGTCTTTCGGCTTATATAATGATGGAACATTAATATCCTGGCACTAATTTAACTATACTTCATAGAATCCCAAAACAAATTGTATAAATCTATGTCTTTAAATACCACGTTGGTGGCTAATAACCTTACGACCCTACAGTAAAGTAAAGGGTCGCTTAAACTCCCAGTTAAGACTCCATTATTTTTCTTGTGATTGCATTTTGCCACAACGGCCCTTTCCTGTCAAGTGTCATACTTAAGAGCATACATAACTGGATACTGGAGTACCTAGCCTTTCAGTAACTTACCCCTCTGTAGAAAAACTTGCACAATGTGCAAAAAATCATACAAAGACAATTTCACAGTCGATCACAAAATCGCCTCGCAAGAGAACACTGATCATAAAAATGCCCGCATGTTGCAGTAAACACTTGATATTATAAACGTTTAACCACTTTAAGCTTTCCATATGGAACTATAACTATGGTACTATTATATATATAATGAAAGTAAATACAAGATTATGATTAACATTAACTAAAATAAATTAA
Source organism: Epinotia nisella (assembly GCA_932294315.1). Classification (NCBI taxonomy): domain Eukaryota; kingdom Metazoa; phylum Arthropoda; class Insecta; order Lepidoptera; family Tortricidae; genus Epinotia; species Epinotia nisella. Next base: position 6,310,566 of record OW028698.1, on the reverse strand, counting down.
AACTAAGTTAAATCTAAAAAAACCGGCCAAGTGCGTGTCGGACCACGCAAAACGAAGGGTTCCGTGCCTATTAAAAAGGTCGTATCGTCATAGAAATCTTACGGCACTTACGTCCTTTTCTTTGAGGAAGGCAGTTTTTCAGCAATATCTCGGAAACCTTTCATACGATCTTGTTCAAAACAATTTTCGGTGAATGAACTTAATAAGCGCTGTGTCCATGAATTTTTTCATATTTTTAAAATACACCGTTCAAAAATTAGAGGGGGGGGGACAGAATTTTAGTGACTTTCGGGGCGATTATCTCTGACTGTATTCACTTAATCAAAAAAAATCCCGAGAAACCTTATATTTATTTTGAAAGGCCTATCGATTCATGTGCCACACGTGGGCTCACGATGAATTTTTTTTTTTTGACTTTTAGTTTTATGTATGGAGTACACCCCTAAAAAATTTTTTTTTAGTAATTTTAATTACAAAACTTTGTAGCGGCTAACAAAATACACCTATTCTCAAAATTTTATTCAAATACACCTTACAGTTTTCGAGTAAAATGCCTGTGACATACGGACAGACGGACAGACGGACAGACGGACAGACGGACAGACGGACATGACGAAACTATAAGGGTTCCGTTTTTGCCATTTTGGCTACGGAACCCTAAAAAGGCCCTCGAGGCATTGTACCGAGGATGCTAGCGGCATTTCCTCGCTGAATTGCAATGCTGATGCGTTGCGCGAGGAAGCCGCCAGCTCTTCGGTCACCAGTTACATCGACCAGACGTTTCGTGATTTCTGCAAATAGCTTATGCGCACTGGGACCCCACGGGCCGAGGGTCTCGACGTCGACGCCAAAGGGTACAAAGTCGTACTCTCTGCCGAGGCCTCTATATTTATTACATTTCAGATTTTCGGCGTTTTCCGCCGCTGCACCCGCTTTAGATGTACCTAGTCCGTTGGAGGTGAGACGGTGCCAGTGTGTCTACATATGTAGCGTCCCACACAAGCATCCGTCCCAAGAGTCCCAACCTCCACGGAACCAGAGACATACCATATATAATTGAGTTTCAATATCCCATTAAGATGCTCCCCCCCGCCCCCGCAAAATTCGGCAGACATTTTTGTACGCAAATACGTCACATAAGGCTACTCCAGTTATGTACTTATGCTCTAAAGTTGTTTGTCCACTTCATACCATAAAAGCAATGTTGGAATGTAAACACCGCCGGTATGCCAATACATTGTACCTATTGTTAGTAAGATTCGTTGTTCCCACTATCAGGAACGCTGATACAACTGATACAAGCTACTGATAAGCTATGCTGGGAATTCACCATTCCAATGTTGCTAGTTTATAAATTAATATTACGTATATGTTTTTTTCTACCACGGTGGTTAGGTCATTCTTTTTTTCGATGTACAAAGATGACGAAATGTGAAAAACCGGACGGACAAGTGCGAGTCGGACTCACCCACCGGGGGTTCCGTACAAAATTACATTAAAAATGTATAGTTTTCAGATTTTTCCTTGTACTTGTAGATAAGACGATATTAGTTTCCAAATTGCATAGTTCTAGGTCAACGGGAAGTACTCTATAACTTTTGTTCCCTTGAGTGACGAAATATACGTTTTCACACCTCTCATTCAGAAAAGTAAGTTTTGGTCCCCGACGAGAGGGAGCAAAATGCCACTTTTCTGTTCAAGCTACTTTTTTAATTTATTCATTGGCATGTAGCATTTACGCAATGTGCCAATTGAACACAGATCTTAAGAAAATCATCATCATCATCATCATCAGACGTCCACTTTAAGAAAATAATCGATTGTAATTTCATCGTAATCGATTAAAAACGAACATATTTCTTGTTTTAACTTTAGCAACGTTATAGGTACATTTACATACTAAAACTTGAGAATTTTTCGTAATATTTGAAAAAATTGTCACAATAAATTATACGTTTTACTGAAATCAAAACTATGATGTTATTGTATATAAATTATATAATAATGAATATTGATATTCGTTCAATTTTCCTCATAATCGGTGTGAAAAGTTACATGTGTCACTCAGGAGCAAAATTATTTTCGTCTTGGGCGTTAACACTTGAATCCCTCACTACGCTCAGGATCCTACGTTAGAATCCCTCGCTTCGCTCAGGATTCTATTGTAGGATCCCTCGCTACATTCAGGATTCAATACACCGCCCTCGCCGTAAATATACTATTTTGCTCCCTTGTGACACAAATAACTATTTGTGCGGCATAAACGGCCGTATCTTATTTTTACGTTCTTAGAAGTTTGATTTTTTCACAGCTTCAAGGGACTGTAGAACTGAGTACCTATATGGTTTTAATTTCCATTCGACGTTTCCAAGCGTTCCCGAGAAAAAGGGTTTTGACAGACAGACGGACAACAAAGTGATCCTATACCTATATAAGGGTTACGTTTTTAGGGTTCCGTAGCCAAAATGGCAAAAACGGAACCCTTATAGTTTCGTCATGTCCGTCTGTCCGTCTGTCCGTCTGTCCGTCTGTCCGTCTGTCCGTATGTCACAGGCATTTTACTCGAAAACTATAAGGTGTATTTGAATAAAATTTTGAGGATAGGTGTATTTTGTTAGCCGCTACATAGTTTTGTAATTTAAATGACAAAAAAAAATTTTTTTAGGGGTGCACTCCATACATAAAACTAAAAGTCAAAAAAGTTTTTTTCATTGTGACCCCCCGTGTGGCACATCAATCGATAGGTCTTTCAAAATAAATATAAGGTTTCTTAGCATCTTTTTTGATTAAGTGAATAGGGTCGGAGATAATCGCCCCGAAAGTCACTAAAATTCTGTCCCCCCCCCTCTAATTTTTGAACGGTGTATTTTAAAAATATGGAAAAATTCATGGACATAGGGCTTATTAATTTCATTCACCGAAAATTGTTTTGAACAAGATCGGTTCAGAGGTTTTCGAGATATTGCTGAAACACTGCCCTCCTCAAAGAAAAGGACGTAAGTGCCGTAAAATTTCTGTGACGATACGACCTTTTTAATAGGCACGGAACCCTTCGTTTTGCGTGGTCCGACACGCACTTGGCCGGTTTTTTTTTTATATCATGGTCACACATTCCACCAGAAACTGGCATGCTAAACGAAAAGTACCTAGGTAGGTACCTAAATATAAAGAACGCACGCATTTAGAGTAGACGACTTAAACCTATTGTTATCATGTCAACATGAACACTTAATAACGTGATTACAAAAAAAAATATTAGGCACAATTACACTTCCTTAGTCTATCTCTCTCTATATATATCACACTTGCATATTTGAGCGACAGAGAGGGATCTTGTATGAGTTGAGTACCAACCTATCACATAATCCAAACGCACCAGCTTTCGCTTATCTAAGTAGAAGTACTTTAATAAATAAAGAGTTGCTTCTCATTACTGAAGCAGTTAGTTAACTTAAATCACTAATGACAATGACTTAATTACTTAATGAATAACTTGGTAAGAATTAACATTGATTTAATTAAAAAGGCTTATTATATTATACTAGTTCCCCGCGTGGCTCCGCCCGCGTATTGCAAAGAACATAGGCAAAAATGTAGCCTATATCCATTTAAAAAACTCCATTCTACCATATTCTATTTCGCCGGCTCAATTGATGACGAATAACATAATGCACTTATTCAATTCGTTTGTTTATATTTTGCAGTATTTCTAACTAAAAAATTACTTAATTTAAACGTAAGTAAAGGATACTTAAAATTAGAGTCCTAGTAGGATGTTTTGATATTAGGAAAATGTTTACGAGTAGGTAGGTACATGGCCGGTGGGCGCCGCGTCGTTTACTTCAGCGGTAAGACTAACAGATCTTGCGTGGTCCAATAGTACACTGGTATTAAGGGAGCAAAATGTAACATTTACAGCGAGGGCGGTATATTGAATCCTGAGTGAAGCGAAAGATACTATAATAGAATCCTGAGCGTAGTGAGGGATTCTAAAGTAGAATCTTGAGTAACGAGTGTCTTACGCCCAAGACGGAAATACTTTTAGTACCGAGTTAGTTATGCATACCAGGGATCGGATACCGGTATTTTTACCATACAAAAATACCGGTATTATTTCGTTCTATTTCGTTCTTCGGATAATAATACCATTTTTGATCAGGCATTCTAATAATACGAAAATGTTAACTAAACACATGATAGAGCCCTACATTGAGCGCCTAAAATAATTCAAAATATTAGACTACTTCGGGGACTTTTGAAAAAACCGGTTCCGATCCCTGACGCATACTGCTTCTCACACCTTCTATGAGGAAAATTGAAATCATTACAACGTTTTGTTGTTGTTTCAGGTGATGGGATTCGGCCTGTTCCTCATGGACTCCGAGGCGTGCAACATCAACCGCCTCGACCAGAAGAAAAAGATTCGCCTCGACAGGATCGACAGGATCTTTAAGGTGCGTACCTGTATCACACAGTTTTAAAAAGTTCTGACGTGACATTAGGGGATTTTGGAAAAATCCATAAGAAAGAAGGTGGCGGCTGACGCACGCATGGCCCGAGGTCGAAACCTTGCTTTATTTTTCAAGTCCCCATGCCCGACCAATATGAAAAAAACATTTTAATTTATTTCTTTTTACCCGACTGCCGAAGGAAAGGAGGGTTATGTTTTTCGAGCGTATATATATGTATACATGTATCTATGTATGTATGCATGTACCATGTACCAATCATAGGGCCAAGCAGGCCTGTAATGCGTGGTTGATGCAATTGTGGGTTTGTTACAGAACCTGGAAGTGGTGCCGTTGTTCGGTGACATGCAGATCGCCCCCTTCAACTACATCAAGCGATCCAAACACTACGATCCGAGCAAGTAAGTGACGTTGAGGGTTCGAAACGATACTTATCTTGATAATTATCATGATCATATTTGCGACTATACAAACGCGCGACTGCCACGCGACAGTAGCCATAAATATCCTGTATCGATCGGTACTATATAGCGTTTGTAGTGCTGCAAGAAGTCGCTGTGTGTCGAATTGTAACTTGTTGCTTGGTGGGACAGGCCATTAAATAAATACATGCTTTTTATTCAATCGCTCTCATGTATATTAAACTTAAACCACTGCAGTTGTTGCAAAATTTAAGCGCACATATCAGATATAGGTAAATGCGAAAGTAACTCTGTCTAACTGACTGTCACCTTTTCATGCTTACCCGATTTAGATGAAACCCTGAACAATTTTAACTAGTAACTATACGCGGACGAAGTCGCGGACAAAAGCTTGCATTTTAACCGAAATGTGTGTGTTGGTCAGGTGGCCCCTGTCTTCGAGCCCGAACCCGCCGTCCCCGCAGGCTGACCTGATGGTCCACCTGCCTCAGATCCGTGAGGAGCACCAGAACTACATATCAGAGCTCGCGCGGTACAGCAATGAGGTAAGTTTACCCATCAAACTACATACTAAATACTAATATACAAACTTACATTGTCACAGATAGTTCATCATCATCATCATCATCATCATCCGAAAGACGTCCACTGCTGGACATAGGCATCCCCCTAAGAGTGCCAAAGTAACCGGTCCTGCGCCACCCGCATTGACTTAAGCATGCCATTTGTACATCACTGTTTTGTGCAATAAGGTAATTAATAAATACTATATAAATCTTCAGGTGACAACAACGTTCAAAGAAGCTGGCTCGGACGCCGAGAATAAAGCAGTAACAGAGCTCTGCCTCCGCGGCCTCCAACTCCTGTCCTCCTGGTGCTCGGTGCTCACCGAGCTGTGCTCGTGGAAGCTGCTGCACCCCACCGACCACGCCAGCAACCCACGCTGCCCGCCCGACGCCGAGGAATACGAAAGGGTGAGAGCTAAGCTCATGTACTATACATGTACTATAGCATCCTACCGACTACGCCAGTGATGAGTCCTAAACTCTTACACCGTGGTAAACTTCTGTCCTCCTGGTGCTCGATGCTCACCGAGCTGTGCTCGTGGAAGCTGTTTCACCCCACCGACCACGCCAGCAACCCGCGCTGCCCGCCCGACGCCGACGAATACGAAAAGGTGAGAGCTAAGATGAACAATGTACTAGCATCCTAGTGACTGCGCCAGTGATGTTCAGTCTTAGTGTGCAGTACGGTTCGTTTGCCTTCGGTTTTATAAAGATCGGTTAGCCCTTTGGTAATTAATGTCAAAAATGTACTGAGCGACTAAAATTTTATTTGACATTTGGTCTAACGCATCTTTATAAAACCTGGTCTGGCCTTTTGGACTGATGAGGGATGAGGGATATGTCCACACTATTTGTTTAACGCAAACGACGGATTGTAGATCAAGCTGAAGCTTCTTCTTAGTTGTAGTCTTAATTTTTGAAGGGCGTACCCGTTCTGGAAAGCTTAGGTCAAGGAGCTGCCGAGCTGTTTCTAGCCTTTCCTGTCGTCAGCGTGTTCTCACAAGCTCAAGCAATGACTTTAAACTTAAAGTTAGCTTTTATTCCTCGGCCTCACGACTCAGTTGTTCGGAATATGCAAAATTAGACATAAAGATGAGTGACAAACAACTATTGTATTAAATGTACTCAAATGTTTACACGGATAACCTAGTCAGCGACCATATCAGTGAAGCCAACACAAAGAACACTTTTGTAATGCAATGCTTTAAAACATTGTATAATAAATGCCCTGTTTTGTGCGCAGGCGACTCGCTACAACTACACGTCTGAGGAGAAATTCGCGATGATCGAAGTGATCGCAATGATCAAGGGGCTGCAGGTGCTGATGGCGCGCATGGAGACCGTGTTCGCCGACGCGGCGCGGCGGTGAGTGCAGACCGGGGTGCCATAGAATAGAATAGAATATAATTTAATAGACATTTATTCGTGACAATATAAGAACATGGATAGAGATCGGTACAAAAGTGCCACGAAAAGGTTCCATCTCAACATGGTGCTGGCGCTTAGAGCATACATAACTGGAGTAACTAGCCTTATGTCGTATTTGCGTACAAAAAAGTCTGCCGAATTTTGCGGGGCCGGGGGGGAGCATCTTAATAGGCTATGACGACCGCTTTAGCCTAGTTGGTAGTGACCCTGCCTACGAAGCAAGAGGTCCTGCGTTCGAATCCCGGTACGGGCATTTATTTGTGTGATGAGCACCAATATTTGTTCCTGCGTCATGGATGTTTTCTATGTATTTAAGTATGTATTTATCTATATAAGTATGTTTATCGTCGTCTAGTACCCATAGTACAACCTTTGCTTAGTTTGGGACTAGGTCGATTTGTGTAAGATTGTGCGCAAATATTTATTATTTATTTATTATATTATTGAAACTCAATCATATATTAAAAGCTTGAAGTGGTTGAACGTTTATAATATCAAGTGCTTACAGCAACATGCGGGCATTTGTATGATCAGTGTTCTCTTGCGAGGCGATTTTGTGATCAATTGTGAAATTGTCTTTGTATGATTTTTAGCACATTGTGCAAGGTTTTTTTATGCTCTACGTGCTGGCGTAATGACCTGCTTTGATCTTCCGATGGTTTCCGTGATCAAGGGTTAAATGGAAATATCTACGCAACGTCTTCTATTTTTATCTGTTATTTTAGTTGAAGTCGGTAATAGTTACGTTTCTTTTGTATGTTGTGTTTTCTTATTAAGAACGAAATTGTGATGTGGTGTTATTTTGGCTTGCAATAAATACATTTATATTCTTCTATTCTTAATTGATTACTTTTTATTAATGAACAACTTTTGCCAATGGCTCCGCCCGCATTCCTTAAAGAATATTTCAACTATAAAGGGATAGAGTATATAGATAGAATATACTAAATATTGATAACGAGAAGCTTAGGAGATTACCTCCTTCTTCCAAACCCCAACTTTCAAGCTTGTTCTTACAGATCCATATATGCTGAGCTTCAAGATTTCGTGCAGCTGATCCTACGTGAGCCGCTCAGAAAAGCTATCAAAAATAAGAAGGATCTTATTAGAAGGTAGGTCACTTAACAAACCGTCATAAAAGTTTGCGTTTGTAAATGTTATTCTCTAGTATTGCGAGGTCCAGAAAGCTTTCCAAAAGTTGTCTCCAATTATTGACATTTAATGTCCCTTTAGACTGTGCTAAGGACCCTTTTCCCCGTATATAAATCGTCTATAGTATGAAATTGGGTGGTTTTAAATACTTCTTCACGATCCGCCAGTGAATGCCGTATAATATTTTTATTCTCATTACATAAGTGACATATATATCCAACCCATTCTTAGGGTAAAGGGCCTTATGCGACGATTAACGGCTTAATAAGCGGTGTGGTAAGCGCCAAACCCGTTTCCTTAACAGCGTGACGTATTTTTTTTTAGCGAACTAAACTAAGTTGATCTTTCTTCCAGTATAATAGTGTCTGTGCGGGAGACCTGTGGCGACTGGGCGCGCGGCTGCGAGCCGCAGCAAGACCCGGCCCTTAGAGGCAAGAAGGACTCCGAAGCTGGTTTCACCATTAAAGTGCCCCGGCGGAACGTCGGTAAGTACTTAGGAGATCCAGTCTAAATTGATAAAGTACTCGAATATCTTGAAATCGGTCGTATTCTATGGGCGTCTCGACAATATTAACTGTAAACTTTTCAGCCAATGACATCGTTGGGAACTTTTGAACTTTAGCTGTGTTCGTTTTAATAGTATCCTGAAACGTTAACTGTTGAGGAACAAACATTAGGTACTTCAAATGTAAAGGGATTGAAGATTTAAGAACGATAAACTTCATCTTTATAATCATCTCGAAATTAGTTTTGAATCCTATTTTGTGTTAGTTTAATGCAATGTTTTGTCCTCTCAGCCAAATTAAAAAGAATTTAACTTTTTTTTCTACCAGGTCCATCTTCCACCCAACTATACATGGTGCGAACTCAACTTGAAGCCCTGATCTCGGACAAGTCCGGCGGCCGACGCACGCTGCGTAAAGACCTGGAAGCGTCAACTCTTGTGCAGATCGAGGCGTTCCACCGGCAGAGCTTCTACTGGAACTGTCTGCTTAATCTGTCAGGTAAACTCCCTGTTAAAGTTTCTTTCCAGACAGTCAAAAACCATCTTGAATTACAGAATAATTGTATAGAATAGTCTGATTTCTAGAGGCGCTCATCGACAGAGCTTCTACTGGCACTGTCTACTCAATCTACCAGGTGACTGTCGACTTCTCTCTAGACATAATTATCACCTAGCGACCTTGTTGAAGAATTTGACGGAATACGGAATATTTAGTCAGATTTCTGGAGGTATTTCATCGACAGTGCTTCTACTGGAACTGTCTACTCAATCTGTTAGCTAAACTTCCGGAATAGTGGCGTTCCACCAAAGTTTCTACTGATGTACCTGTCAGTTATTCACTATGTTCAGTCTAAGCTACAGGTCTGAATTCGTGGTCGTTCTAACCATATATTTTGTTGACAGATTCCCTTCAAAAGTGCTGCGACCTATCCCAGCTGTGGTACAGAGAATTCTACCTGGAAATGACAATGGGTAGAAAAGTCAACGTAAGTGTTTCTTTATTTTCTTGTCGTAACATGTTGGTCTATGGTTATCGTTTTGTCATAAAAATCTAGTTTCACGGACTCCAAACATTGGCCAGTGTTTGGTAAGAAAAACGATCATTCGCTTTTCCTATTTGATAGCATGTATATCGTCCAAGGGACACTACATAATTCCGAAGAGGCATTTTGTTCGAAAGCATATTTTTTCCGAATTTCATAATTCCGAAAACGAATGTTTTCCTGCAATATTTTTTGATATTTCAAGATATAATACTAACCTACCCTATTTATTCACCTGCGTCCAAACTTTTGTTTAGCGGAAAATGGCGTTCGGAATATTGAAATTTCGGTATAATAATTGTTTCGGGCAAATTGCTCTTAGGATTTTTTCTGTGTTCCCAACGTCCAATCCATGAAGGAATGTCACACGCCTACTTGTCTTTGGACAAACTCAAACTAGTAAGTAATGAGAAGAAGTGGCTCGCTTCAAGTATCTTACAATCACACCCCACATATGTTTGGAGAAATGTAGGACATATTAGGTACCTACAAGTGAACTGTTTAATTTCAGAAATGCCTAGTCCGCCACCAACACAACGAGGAGTGCAACGACCTGATCACGATGGAGAAGCGCATCCAGTTCCCCATCGAGATGTCCATGCCCTGGATCCTGACCGACCACGTGTTGCGCAGCAAGGAGCCCGCCATGATGGAGTCAGTATCAAACTCAAACTGCTAATATAAATACTCTATTTCTCAAAACATACTTCATCTATTACAACAATGCTGACCCCCACTAGGCACTGGGGGACATAAGTTAACGATAAACATTTTATCTTCACACATACTATAAAGCCGCTAAAATGAATTCAGAAACCGGCAGTAATGACCAGCATTATATCAATAAGATTTAAAAAAAATAAATTACTTGTCTCTGGCCGTAGGTAATTTTGTACGTATTTTCATTAAGATATCGATATTGTAAGTAATGACTTTCAAATTTCGAAGCGTGGCCCAGAGGTCAGAGCAAATCATGACCAACTAGATTTTGTTATGGACATCTAGTTGATCACGATTTGAAATCTAGTCGGCCATGGCGGTGCAATGGCGGTTATTCTAATGGTTCCCGAACACATCATTGAGGATTTATTTTATGTGTGTAGATAAAGTAGTGTATGCAACTGTACATAATTGCCTTAAAACACTCGTGTCATCCTATTATGAAATGAAAACCGTGATTTAAGGCCTCTCATTATGTACAGTCGCATAAACTACTAATAGGGCATTACGGTTGTAATAAAGGTATAATTGAAAAAAGACATGATTAATAATGCACGAAATCAATAAAAAAAAACTCGAATCAATTAATCATTTTCAGGTATTTTCATTCACTAAGACTAATTAAAATTACCCTATAAGCTGCTGGACGTAAACGGCTCCATAAGTTCGAGTCCTGGCCATAACAATAATATGTGTTTTTTAACCTCGTACATATCTTTGCCGTATGTTTCTTTAAAATTTAAATTAAATTTATTTCAAACATATATTTCGTTCACAGATACGTCCTCTACCCGCTAGACCTCTACAACGATTCTGCACAATACGCACTAACTGTGTTCCGCAAGCAGTTCCTCTACGACGAAGTAGAGGCCGAGGTGAACCTGTGCTTCGACCAGTTCGTCTACAAGCTGTCCGAGCAGGTGTACGCGCACTACAAGCAGCTCGCGGCCAGGTGACTCATATAATAAAACAGTCATATCGGCATCACGTCATCATCACATCAGCCGAAATACGTCCACTGCTGGACACAGGCCTTCCTCAAAGAGTGCCGCAATGACCGGCCCTGTGCCACCCGCATCCAGCGGACTCCCGCGACCTATACGACCATCAATTCACCGTGGTCGCCACTCAAAAACCGTTATAAATTGGGCTAAACTTACTAGGTTATCCTCTGGCCCCCCAAAGGCGTATTAAAAGGCGTCATTCTCTTCAATGGCATTTGCTTTGTTTCGTTTGATTTTGAAACAAAACAAACTCTACTCTACTTTCTAGTATAGTTGATTCAGATTTCATTGATATTTATTTATTGACAGTGGCCTGATATGAAGAATCATATCGGAAGATGCACTATCGGACACCAATGGGGAATGGATGAAAATTTTAGAAATGCCTAATTATTTTTTTGGTGATAGGAATAACCTTCCTTAGCACCAGAAGAAAGTTTCAGATTTTTCAGCTGCGACAATTATTTTTGAAAAATTTAAACAGTTTCCTCATTTACGTTTTGGGTCAAGAACGGTAAATAGACACTTTCTTTGATCTGTCTCATATTACAAAAAACTATCTTAAATATCTGTGGTAAACTGACACTGGCAATGACCAATATAGCTGCTGCAAGTGTCAATATCATTGCCAGTGTCAGTTTACCACACATATTTAATTTTTTTTTGTAGTATGAGACCGACAGAGGAAGGTGCCGTAACTGACCCAAAACGTAAGTGAGGAAACTGTTTATATTTTTCAAAAAAAATTGTTGCAGCTGAAAAATCTGAAACTTTTTTCTGGTGCTAAGGAAGGTTATTCCTATCACCAAAAAAATAATCAGGCATTTCTAAAATTTTCATCCATTCCCAATTTAAACTGTTTAAAAAGTGTTTACATATCTCTGACGGCATATTTGTTATAGTATGTTGCTGGACAAGCGCTACCGCGCCGAGTGCATGGCGCGCGGGGCTCCGGCGGGGCCCGCGGCCGGGCGCTACGCCTCCCTGCTGCGGCAGCGACACGTGGCGCTGTTGGGGCGACATGTGGCGCTCAGCGCTCTGGTGAGTGCCCGACGCATCCGTTCAAACTGAGACATCCACGGAACTGCAGACAGGCCGAAAGGCATCTGTTGAAATTCATAAAGCCCGAATTGCGTTGTGAACGCCGTACATCATTTATAAATAAAATATACCTTTGTCCAATATGCTCGAGGATTCGTATCTATTGTCGATAAAATCAACACATCCACGAATTGCTATTTCCCGGCCTCTGAAATTATGTATTAAATATTTGGTCTCGACTCGCAAATATATTAGTCATTCATGATTGTGAAATTAGTGTCAACCTATTTATTTGTTGTATCAGGTGGCTCAGCGGATCAACTCGGACATGCACAGGGCACTGGACGCGGCTGTCGCCAAGTTCGAAGCCGGCGACATCACTGGTGTCATTGTAAGTCGCTTCAATACCTGCTAATACATATGAAAAGTTGAAATGTTTATTGACATGTCTTTAATTTGGTACGCGTTACTTTAAAATGTTTTCTATGTCGCTAAAAACGTGTAGGTAAAGTAGCAATATTAACTTGTACTTACTCACACTTGCGTATTTTTTAAGCAGCAAATGTGGTTAGACCGTCACCTTTTTGTAAGCCGTCAATAATAGAAAGAACCTCATAATAAAGTTTAAATGAAATGTCATAGAGCCTACTTCTATTGACAATTTCTAGTCAAGATCTATAAAATTATATCATATACGACTTATATTCACCTTATCCATCCTTACCGGGTATACACTCAGAAGTGTTTGTAATATGGCCACCTTTTTGCATTTACATATTTAAGAACGATTTTTTGCTGTATGCAGCGTGACTTAGGCTTGAATAGCAATCTACAAGTTGCAAAACATTCTCAAAATATCAGGAAAGTTCTCAGAAAATTCCGGAAACTTCCATGAGAATTTGAAAATAAGTTTCCTTTAGGAAGTTTCTGCTGGGAATTGTTCATGGATGTATCAATAGTTACATGCATAATCTATTAATTCTATTATTATTCAAGCAGGCAAATTAAACAGCTGATAATGTATGAATCCAGAGTGTTTGTGACATGTTTTCAGTGTTTATAAAATTTAAGTTCTGAGAACTTTCCTTATTAGAATTTTCCCAACTTTATATATTTCTCCGCGGTGCATTGCTAGGCTTGATCCCACGTTTTTGCCTGTTTAGAGCTAAATCAATTACTTATTTCTAATTTAAATAGAACAGAATATGGCTGCTCGGACAGCTTATTAGTTAAAACCAGCGAACGGAAAAACCATAGAACTAGCGCCGAAAAACGGCCCCACAAAAAGGATGCACATTGCCATTATGTGGACGTATGCGGACGTGGGGGCGGGGTGGCAGAAGGATGCCAAGCAGCCGTTTAGTTCGAACATGCGCACGCGCATACCGGGTTTTGGGCACGTGTTTGGGTAGACATTTGTAGGGAGATCGCCTTCTATGGTTTTATCGTTCGCTGGTTAAAACTGTGTTGACAACAAACCCTCTATCCCAGGAACTCGAAGGCCTGATAGCGGTGAACCGTCTCTGCCACAAGCTCCTCAGTCGCTACCTGGCCCTGGACGACTTCGAGAGCATCCTGCGCGAGAGCGACCACGGCGTGCTGGCCCCGTACGGGAGGGTCACGCTGCACGTCTTCTGGGAGCTCAACTACGACCTGCTGCCCAACTACTGCTACAACGCGGCTACTGACAGGTAGCGCCACCCGCCGTGGTCTGTCCACTGCTGAACGTAGGCCTCCATGTTGCGCCATAATATTGGATTCTGGGCTTTCATCCCGCCACTGCCAGTCCACCGAGTTGCGAGACGTCCTACGCTTGAAGAGAACTCGTCTGCTCCAACGGTAGTCGGTTCTACGGCAAACGTGATCATCGCACTGCCAATTCAGCGTGCTAATTTTTACAGCTATGTCGGTAAATTTCGTCCCCGTCTTTTAACGAGATACCAAGCATGGCTCTCTCCATACTCGTAGCACGCTGAGTGGATTAAACTTATGGATAAGTTAGTGTTATTGGAGGATAAGCCCGTGTACAATTTTTCATATAATTTTCTTTTTCTAAAAGAAAAATTTAACCGACTTCAAATTGCTTCAAGTGTGCCTATAAAATTTTAAAAAGTTCCCTCAAGGGATCTGATGATGAGATTCTGGAGAAATCAATTTCTCCAGAATCTCATCATCAGATCCTGACCTGACCATGCGACCACCTGGAAAGGATACCCTTTCTAACAAAAAAATGAGTTTTCCAAATCGGTCCAGGCGTTTTCGAGTAATTTATTCATTTAAGGATTGCCAACGGAGTTCACAATATTACATTTTATGAAAAAAACAAGCGCTTATATAATGTCTAATTGTAACCCTAATAATAGACAACCACGAGTATTTAATATGCATGCAATTTTCCACGTACAAGCACCTCCCTTAATATCTCCTCATATGTACCTAGTTATTGTTATTATTATTATTTTTTAACAAAATATGTGTAGTACCACGGCTGCCACTTTTTGCTGCTTGAAATCTATCCTGCAGCCCTGGGCTCCACGGAAGACCAGCGCTGTGGCATTACTAAATGTCATAGCATTATGCTGAGTGGTGTCCACTTGCGGCCACTATAGCAGCACCCCACCAGTCTTCTTTCTTTTTTTTTTCTGTTATTCTAGTTTAAGTGTAATAGTTAAGATTCTTTTGTATGTTGTATTTTCTTATTATGTTGTGGTGTTATTTTGGCTGGCAATAAATAAATAAATAAATAAATAAATAAATAAATAAAACATCATGCGTTACAATTTTAAACTAATTATATAAGCTTAAAAAGCACATATTCAGTCGGACTATAATTCAAGGTTCAACAACAAATCCCTGATTTTGTATTTGAAGCTATTATAAGCTACTATGATCGGAAAAATACCTAAAAAATCTCCGACGAATCCAGAACCTCCTCTTTTTTTTAGAGTCAGTTAAAAAAGGCCCAGTTACTGTTTGTTGTGCTGGGTGTCATGTTTAATTGTAGTTATTTCTGATTGGTATTTGAACTTGCAGGTTCGTGAAGTGCCGCGGCATCCAGTTCGCGGCGAACGTGCAGCGCGAGCGGCCGCAGCAGTACGGCCACGCGCTGCTGTGGGGCTCCAAGCAGCTCAGCCTCGCCTACTCCGCGCAGTACGCGCAGTATGCGGGTATGTTGGCGGGGGACACGATGGGACACCGTGAGGCCTCAGGCGGTCAATAGTGAACTTGTCATTAGCTGGCAAATTTACTGTGGACCGCCACCGCAGGCCGCGCCGGTGTGATTCACGCCTAACGGTCGTAAAGACTTCTCTATACAATCTGCCAGCATGGCGCATTATACAGGAAGCAACTGTGCGTGTCGGGGAAAGACATACTTCCATATCGATCCAACGCATAACTGCGTCCCTGTCTTGCTCCATGATGACCCATCGCGTAGAGGATCCTTAAGGGTTCGGCCACTTTTTTGTTGCCACGGCTCGCAGACCAGACCCTATACAGGCAGTTTCCTGTCCCGTAAACCTCACAGAATCCAGGGAAATCCAGCACCGTTAGCACTGCTGTGTCAGCTATATTGCTAAGTGGAGGCTATTCCGTTAGCACGTCCCTGTTTGTTAGTTCTCAAGGGGTATTTTGTGTGATCATGTGTGAGTGAAGGTCGCGGGAGTCCGTTGGATGCGGGCGCAAGACCGGACACTTTGGCACTCTTTGGGGGAGGCTTATGTCCAGCAGTGGACGTCTTTCGGCTGATATGATGATGATGATGATGATGTGTGATCTGAATAAATATATTCTACTAGTTTTGTCCCACGACTCCGTCCGCGTGGAACTCGTTTATATTGCAGCTCCATACAAACTTCCATTTTACCCCCTTAGGGGATGATTACCGGGATAAAAACCAATGTAAACTAAAAAACTAAACCAAATTTCATCTAAGCTGTTTAAGCGTGAAGGGGTAACACACACATTCGCATTTATAACATTAGTAAGATTTCTCTAGTTCTTCCCGTAGATTTTCACGTACGGTTCTAATATCCCCTCCGTCTCCAGGATTCGTGGGCACCCAGCACCTGCACGCTCTGGTGCGGCTGCTGGGCTACCAGGGCGTGGCCGTGGTGGTCTCGGAGCTGCTGGGCGTGGCGCGCGGGCTGCTGCACGGCTCGCTGGCGCAGTTCACCCGGGCGCTCCACGCCGCCATGCCGCGGCACTGCAAGCTGCCTCGCTACGACTACGGCTCCAACGGTTAGTAGACTCAGTTGGAGGCTCCAAACGCTACCACTTTGCCGCGAGTTTAGGTAGCATTCGGGTCTTGGCAACGGCGACGCGTGACCGCGGCCTTGCGCCCTGGTCGTCGGTAGGCGACTGATAGCATACGGATCAACGCGACCAAGGCGAGGCGACCGACGACCTACCGCCTTGGCCAAAAGTATAAGCTGTACACCATTCATGCTACGAAACCATACGAGTGCGATATCCGCAAGGCGTTCAGGCGGCGTCGCGCGACGATACTGCCTGTACGAACATTTTAAAATATGTATATATATATATAAAAATCGTAGAATACCCTATTGTCTACATCCAGGTTAGTTCCTCAATTGAAACGGCAACTAACAGTGATTGTGTTGCAGGTGTGCTGGGCTACTACCACGCGCAGCTGACGGACATCGTGCAGTACCCGGACGCGCGCACGGAGCTGTTCCACGCCTTCCGCGAGCTCGGCAACATCATCCTGTTCTGTATGCTGGTGGAACAGGTAATCATTACTACTACCACGCGCAGCTGACGGACATCGTGCAGTACCCGGACGCGCGCACGGAGCTGTTCCACGCCTTCCGCGAGCTCGGCAACATCATCCTGTTCTGTATGCTGGTGGAACAGGTAATCATTACTACTACCACGCGCAGCTGACGGACATCGTGCAGTACCCGGACGCGCGCACGGAGCTGTTCCACGCCTTCCGCGAGCTCGGCAACATCATCCTGTTCTGTATGCTGGTGGAACAGGTAATCATTACTACTACCACGCGCAGCTGACGGACATCGTGCAGTACCCGGACGCGCGCACCGAGCTGTTCCACGCCTTCCGCGAGCTCGGCAACATCATCCTGTTCTGTATGCTGGTGGAACAGGTAATCATTACTACTACCACGCGCAGCTGACGGACATCGTGCAGTACCCGGACGCGCGCACCGAGCTGTTCCACGCCTTCCGCGAGCTCGGCAACATCATCCTGTTCTGTATGCTGGTGGAACAGGTAATCATTACTACTACCACGCGCAGCTGACGGACATCGTGCAGTACCCGGACGCGCGCACGGAGCTGTTCCACGCCTTCCGCGAGCTCGGCAACATCATCCTGTTCTGTATGCTGGTGGAACAGGTAATCATTACTACTACCACGCGCAGCTGACGGACATCGTGCAGTACCCGGACGCGCGCACCGAGCTGTTCCACGCCTTCCGCGAGCTCGGCAACATCATCCTGTTCTGTATGCTGGTGGAACAGGTAATCATTACTACTACCACGCGCAGCTGACGGACATCGTGCAGTACCCGGACGCGCGCACGGAGCTGTTCCACGCCTTCCGCGAGCTCGGCAACATCATCCTGTTCTGTATGCTGGTGGAACAGGTAATCATTACTACTACCACGCGCAGCTGACGGACATCGTGCAGTACCCGGACGCGCGCACGGAGCTGTTCCACGCCTTCCGCGAGCTCGGCAACATCATCCTGTTCTGTATGCTGGTGGAACAGGTAATCATTACTACTACCACGCGCAGCTGACGGACATCGTGCAGTACCCGGACGCGCGCACCGAGCTGTTCCACGCCTTCCGCGAGCTCGGCAACATCATCCTGTTCTGTATGCTGGTGGAACAGGTAATCATTACTACTACCACGCGCAGCTGACGGACATCGTGCAGTACCCGGACGCGCGCACGGAGCTGTTCCACGCCTTCCGCGAGCTCGGCAACATCATCCTGTTCTGTATGCTGGTGGAACAGGTAATCATTACTACTACCACGCGCAGCTGACGGACATCGTGCAGTACCCGGACGCGCGCACGGAGCTGTTCCACGCCTTCCGCGAGCTCGGCAACATCATCCTGTTCTGTATGCTGGTGGAACAGGTAATCATTACTACTACCACGCGCAGCTGACGGACATCGTGCAGTACCCGGACGCGCGCACCGAGCTGTTCCACGCCTTCCGCGAGCTCGGCAACATCATCCTGTTCTGTATGCTGGTGGAACAGGTAATCATTACTACTACCACGCGCAGCTGACGGACATCGTGCAGTACCCGGACGCGCGCACGGAGCTGTTCCACGCCTTCCGCGAGCTCGGCAACATCATCCTGTTCTGTATGCTGGTGGAACAGGTAATCATTACTACTACCACGCGCAGCTGACGGACATCGTGCAGTACCCGGACGCGCGCACGGAGCTGTTCCACGCCTTCCGCGAGCTCGGCAACATCATCCTGTTCTGTATGCTGGTGGAACAGGTAATCATTACTACTACCACGCGCAGCTGACGGACATCGTGCAGTACCCGGACGCGCGCACGGAGCTGTTCCACGCCTTCCGCGAGCTCGGCAACATCATCCTGTTCTGTATGCTGGTGGAACAGGTAATCATTACTACTACCACGCGCAGCTGACGGACATCGTGCAGTACCCGGACGCGCGCACCGAGCTGTTCCACGCCTTCCGCGAGCTCGGCAACATCATCCTGTTCTGTATGCTGGTGGAACAGGTAATCATTACTACTACCACGCGCAGCTGACGGACATCGTGCAGTACCCGGACGCGCGCACCGAGCTGTTCCACGCCTTCCGCGAGCTCGGCAACATCATCCTGTTCTGTATGCTGGTGGAACAGGTAATCATTACTACTACCACGCGCAGCTGACGGACATCGTGCAGTACCCGGACGCGCGCACGGAGCTGTTCCACGCCTTCCGCGAGCTCGGCAACATCATCCTGTTCTGTATGCTGGTGGAACAGGTAATCATTACTACTACCACGCGCAGCTGACGGACATCGTGCAGTACCCGGACGCGCGCACCGAGCTGTTCCACGCCTTCCGCGAGCTCGGCAACATCATCCTGTTCTGTATGCTGGTGGAACAGGTAATCATTACTACTACCACGCGCAGCTGACGGACATCGTGCAGTACCCGGACGCGCGCACGGAGCTGTTCCACGCCTTCCGCGAGCTCGGCAACATCATCCTGTTCTGTATGCTGGTGGAACAGGTAATCATTACTACTACCACGCGCAGCTGACGGACATCGTGCAGTACCCGGACGCGCGCACGGAGCTGTTCCACGCCTTCCGCGAGCTCGGCAACATCATCCTGTTCTGTATGCTGGTGGAACAGGTAATCATTACTACTACCACGCGCAGCTGACGGACATCGTGCAGTACCCGGACGCGCGCACCGAGCTGTTCCACGCCTTCCGCGAGCTCGGCAACATCATCCTGTTCTGTATGCTGGTGGAACAGGTAATCATTACTACTACCACGCGCAGCTGACGGACATCGTGCAGTACCCGGACGCGCGCACGGAGCTGTTCCACGCCTTCCGCGAGCTCGGCAACATCATCCTGTTCTGTATGCTGGTGGAACAGGTAATCATTACTACTACCACGCGCAGCTGACGGACATCGTGCAGTACCCGGACGCGCGCACGGAGCTGTTCCACGCCTTCCGCGAGCTCGGCAACATCATCCTGTTCTGTATGCTGGTGGAACAGGTAATCATTACTACTACCACGCGCAGCTGACGGACATCGTGCAGTACCCGGACGCGCGCACGGAGCTGTTCCACGCCTTCCGCGAGCTCGGCAACATCATCCTGTTCTGTATGCTGGTGGAACAGGTAATCATTACTACTACCACGCGCAGCTGACGGACATCGTGCAGTACCCGGACGCGCGCACGGAGCTGTTCCACGCCTTCCGCGAGCTCGGCAACATCATCCTGTTCTGTATGCTGGTGGAACAGGTAATCATTACTACTACCACGCGCAGCTGACGGACATCGTGCAGTACCCGGACGCGCGCACCGAGCTGTTCCACGCCTTCCGCGAGCTCGGCAACATCATCCTGTTCTGTATGCTGGTGGAACAGGTAATCATTACTACTACCACGCGCAGCTGACGGACATCGTGCAGTACCCGGACGCGCGCACGGAGCTGTTCCACGCCTTCCGCGAGCTCGGCAACATCATCCTGTTCTGTATGCTGGTGGAACAGGTAATCATTACTACTACCACGCGCAGCTGACGGACATCGTGCAGTACCCGGACGCGCGCACGGAGCTGTTCCACGCCTTCCGCGAGCTCGGCAACATCATCCTGTTCTGTATGCTGGTGGAACAGGTAATCATTACTACTACCACGCGCAGCTGACGGACATCGTGCAGTACCCGGACGCGCGCACCGAGCTGTTCCACGCCTTCCGCGAGCTCGGCAACATCATCCTGTTCTGTATGCTGGTGGAACAGGTAATCATTACTACTACCACGCGCAGCTGACGGACATCGTGCAGTACCCGGACGCGCGCACGGAGCTGTTCCACGCCTTCCGCGAGCTCGGCAACATCATCCTGTTCTGTATGCTGGTGGAACAGGTAATCATTACTACTACCACGCGCAGCTGACGGACATCGTGCAGTACCCGGACGCGCGCACGGAGCTGTTCCACGCCTTCCGCGAGCTCGGCAACATCATCCTGTTCTGTATGCTGGTGGAACAGGTAATCATTACTACTACCACGCGCAGCTGACGGACATCGTGCAGTACCCGGACGCGCGCACGGAGCTGTTCCACGCCTTCCGCGAGCTCGGCAACATCATCCTGTTCTGTATGCTGGTGGAACAGGTAATCATTACTACTACCACGCGCAGCTGACGGACATCGTGCAGTACCCGGACGCGCGCACCGAGCTGTTCCACGCCTTCCGCGAGCTCGGCAACATCATCCTGTTCTGTATGCTGGTGGAACAGGTAATCATTACTACTACCACGCGCAGCTGACGGACATCGTGCAGTACCCGGACGCGCGCACCGAGCTGTTCCACGCCTTCCGCGAGCTCGGCAACATCATCCTGTTCTGTATGCTGGTGGAACAGGTAATCATTACTACTACCACGCGCAGCTGACGGACATCGTGCAGTACCCGGACGCGCGCACGGAGCTGTTCCACGCCTTCCGCGAGCTCGGCAACATCATCCTGTTCTGTATGCTGGTGGAACAGGTAATCATTACTACTACCACGCGCAGCTGACGGACATCGTGCAGTACCCGGACGCGCGCACCGAGCTGTTCCACGCCTTCCGCGAGCTCGGCAACATCATCCTGTTCTGTATGCTGGTGGAACAGGTAATCATTACTACTACCACGCGCAGCTGACGGACATCGTGCAGTACCCGGACGCGCGCACGGAGCTGTTCCACGCCTTCCGCGAGCTCGGCAACATCATCCTGTTCTGTATGCTGGTGGAACAGGTAATCATTACTACTACCACGCGCAGCTGACGGACATCGTGCAGTACCCGGACGCGCGCACGGAGCTGTTCCACGCCTTCCGCGAGCTCGGCAACATCATCCTGTTCTGTATGCTGGTGGAACAGGTAATCATTACTACTACCACGCGCAGCTGACGGACATCGTGCAGTACCCGGACGCGCGCACCGAGCTGTTCCACGCCTTCCGCGAGCTCGGCAACATCATCCTGTTCTGTATGCTGGTGGAACAGGTAATCATTACTACTACCACGCGCAGCTGACGGACATCGTGCAGTACCCGGACGCGCGCACGGAGCTGTTCCACGCCTTCCGCGAGCTCGGCAACATCATCCTGTTCTGTATGCTGGTGGAACAGGTAATCATTACTACTACCACGCGCAGCTGACGGACATCGTGCAGTACCCGGACGCGCGCACGGAGCTGTTCCACGCCTTCCGCGAGCTCGGCAACATCATCCTGTTCTGTATGCTGGTGGAACAGGTAATCATTACTACTACCACGCGCAGCTGACGGACATCGTGCAGTACCCGGACGCGCGCACCGAGCTGTTCCACGCCTTCCGCGAGCTCGGCAACATCATCCTGTTCTGTATGCTGGTGGAACAGGTAATCATTACTACTACCACGCGCAGCTGACGGACATCGTGCAGTACCCGGACGCGCGCACGGAGCTGTTCCACGCCTTCCGCGAGCTCGGCAACATCATCCTGTTCTGTATGCTGGTGGAACAGGTAATCATTACTACTACCACGCGCAGCTGACGGACATCGTGCAGTACCCGGACGCGCGCACCGAGCTGTTCCACGCCTTCCGCGAGCTCGGCAACATCATCCTGTTCTGTATGCTGGTGGAACAGGTAATCATTACTACTACCACGCGCAGCTGACGGACATCGTGCAGTACCCGGACGCGCGCACGGAGCTGTTCCACGCCTTCCGCGAGCTCGGCAACATCATCCTGTTCTGTATGCTGGTGGAACAGGTAATCATTACTACTACCACGCGCAGCTGACGGACATCGTGCAGTACCCGGACGCGCGCACGGAGCTGTTCCACGCCTTCCGCGAGCTCGGCAACATCATCCTGTTCTGTATGCTGGTGGAACAGGTAATCATTACTACTACCACGCGCAGCTGACGGACATCGTGCAGTACCCGGACGCGCGCACGGAGCTGTTCCACGCCTTCCGCGAGCTCGGCAACATCATCCTGTTCTGTATGCTGGTGGAACAGGTAATCATTACTACTACCACGCGCAGCTGACGGACATCGTGCAGTACCCGGACGCGCGCACGGAGCTGTTCCACGCCTTCCGCGAGCTCGGCAACATCATCCTGTTCTGTATGCTGGTGGAACAGGTAATCATTACTACTACCACGCGCAGCTGACGGACATCGTGCAGTACCCGGACGCGCGCACGGAGCTGTTCCACGCCTTCCGCGAGCTCGGCAACATCATCCTGTTCTG
Organism: Epinotia nisella; assembly: GCA_932294315.1. Lineage (NCBI taxonomy): Eukaryota > Metazoa > Arthropoda > Insecta > Lepidoptera > Tortricidae > Epinotia > Epinotia nisella. The sequence continues at coordinate 6,287,232 of OW028698.1, read as the reverse complement.
TATGCTGGTGGAACAGGTAATCATTACTACTACCACGCGCAGCTGACGGACATCGTGCAGTACCCGGACGCGCGCACGGAGCTGTTCCACGCCTTCCGCGAGCTCGGCAACATCATCCTGTTCTGTATGCTGGTGGAACAGGTAATCATTACTACTACCACGCGCAGCTGACGGACATCGTGCAGTACCCGGACGCGCGCACGGAGCTGTTCCACGCCTTCCGCGAGCTCGGCAACATCATCCTGTTCTGTATGCTGGTGGAACAGGTAATCATTACTACTACCACGCGCAGCTGACGGACATCGTGCAGTACCCGGACGCGCGCACGGAGCTGTTCCACGCCTTCCGCGAGCTCGGCAACATCATCCTGTTCTGTATGCTGGTGGAACAGGTAATCATTACTACTACCACGCGCAGCTGACGGACATCGTGCAGTACCCGGACGCGCGCACGGAGCTGTTCCACGCCTTCCGCGAGCTCGGCAACATCATCCTGTTCTGTATGCTGGTGGAACAGGTAATCATTACTACTACCACGCGCAGCTGACGGACATCGTGCAGTACCCGGACGCGCGCACGGAGCTGTTCCACGCCTTCCGCGAGCTCGGCAACATCATCCTGTTCTGTATGCTGGTGGAACAGGTAATCATTACTACTACCACGCGCAGCTGACGGACATCGTGCAGTACCCGGACGCGCGCACCGAGCTGTTCCACGCCTTCCGCGAGCTCGGCAACATCATCCTGTTCTGTATGCTGGTGGAACAGGTAATCATTACTACTACCACGCGCAGCTGACGGACATCGTGCAGTACCCGGACGCGCGCACGGAGCTGTTCCACGCCTTCCGCGAGCTCGGCAACATCATCCTGTTCTGTATGCTGGTGGAACAGGTAATCATTACTACTACCACGCGCAGCTGACGGACATCGTGCAGTACCCGGACGCGCGCACGGAGCTGTTCCACGCCTTCCGCGAGCTCGGCAACATCATCCTGTTCTGTATGCTGGTGGAACAGGTAATCATTACTACTACCACGCGCAGCTGACGGACATCGTGCAGTACCCGGACGCGCGCACGGAGCTGTTCCACGCCTTCCGCGAGCTCGGCAACATCATCCTGTTCTGTATGCTGGTGGAACAGGTAATCATTACTACTACCACGCGCAGCTGACGGACATCGTGCAGTACCCGGACGCGCGCACGGAGCTGTTCCACGCCTTCCGCGAGCTCGGCAACATCATCCTGTTCTGTATGCTGGTGGAACAGGTAATCATTACTACATTACATAACTAGGGCGGTGAATTCGTGAATGCCCCAGATCGCAGGCGTTGGTGGCCCGAATCGAATGAGGGCCATAAATATGCGATCTGGGGCTTTCCAGTCAGCGTGCCAGCGACTTAATGACAAAAGGCCATTTATCACTGCTGAATATATCTTGTTGTGTATTCAACGAATTGTATTCGTGTTTAGGCGCTGAGCCAGGAGGAGGTGACGGACTTGCTGCACGCGGCGCCCTTCCAGAACATCCTGCCGAGGCCCTTCGCTGGTGGTAATTATATCCATCTTTTTTTATCGCAGCGTTTTCCCGGTCCCGAGATTTGGCGTACGCCTGGCGACTGCCATCGGACCTTTCTACCCGGAGGGAAAGCAAGCTTTCTGGGAATAATAGTAGTTTATTGTACATAACGAGAGGCGCGTCAGCGAGTTTAATAATAGGATCACACGAGTGTTTTAAACATTAATTTACATAATTAGACCTTAAAACTGCTTGTAATAAACTTTCAAGGCATTAGAGTGCATGTTCATATATTTTTGAACAACCTGAAGTTTTTTATTTTATTTTTATACAGTTGTGTACAATATTCGGTGCGACTACAGGTAGGTACAGCCATAGAACACTAAATACTATAGAAAGGCGATGTGGGCGTGGCACGCGCGCCACTACTTTGAGCATGCGCTGTTAGCTTCCGCGCCAACGTCGCCTGATCGGCGCGCAGTCGCTCACACAGTTGCAGGCGACGTGGAGGGGGTGAGGCGACACCGCTCCCGATACAAACCGCGCTTGATACCCCTTCTATAGTATTTAGTGTTCTGTGGGTACAACGTACAACAGCCAATGGTTTGTCACAACGAACGCCCAAATACCTACCCTGAAGTGTACGAATGAATCTGATGGCGACTATACGGGTCGGGCTTCGAACCCACGACCTCCACATTGAAATTAGCGCACCTCACTGCTCGGCTAACAGTGTCTTCACGTTTAGGTGAAGCGATTTCAAAGATCATAATTATAATTCTTATAAAAAATATGTAGTCCATGAAAAACAAAGTGTGATAAATGATACTAAAACAATTTGCAGAGGGTGAGAAACCCGAGACGAAGCAGAAACGGCTCGAGTCGAAATACGCTGCCCTGCAGATTGTGCAGAACGTGGACAAGTACGGCACGGCTAAGGTACCTAATTTATTGTTCAATAGCAACCGATATGCATTGATAAAAATAGCCTAAACACTATACATCGCAGAGTTTCTAGGTTCTTTTCGTGGCAGAAGTTTGTTTTTTTGAACAGGTGGTAGTTTCATTCAAAGGTAATCTTGAAGGGTCGTTTAAAGGTAGTCTTGGTGTCTGAAAGAAGATGAAGAAGACTGATGACAAATTTGGCTTGTCTGGAAGGCCTGGAAGACCAGCCGACAGCCGAGGTCGATATTTATGTACAGTGAGAACAAAGCAGTTAATTTTACCAATTTAAATATGATTTTTTTATTTTTATTTTTGTGTATGTGAATCATCATTTTCTTAAAATTATATTTTGCCATGCTTGTAATATTATATGCCTTTATTTTTAATCTTTGTTGAACCGTGTTTTCGACTTTGATTTCCTTTGCTCTTAGAACCGTGTTCCCAACATGTGTTTTTCTCCTGCAGCGAAGCCCTTAGAACCATGATCCCAACGTTTGTTTTCCCTTGCAGCAAAGCCAGCTAGCCCGCGAAGGCGACCTCCTGACCCGCGAGCGCCTCTGCTGCGGCCTGTCGCTGTTCGCGGTGGTGCTGCGGCGGCTGCGCGGCTGCCTGGCCGCGCCCGCCTGGCCGCTGCCGCCCGCCGCGCCGCACGCCGCGCCGCTGCACGCCGATGACACCAACGAGTTCCACAGGTCAGTGTACTGTTCGTAGCGCAGAACACTAAATACTATAGAAGGGGTATCAAGCGCGGTTTGTATCGGGAGCGGTGTCGCCTCATCCCCTCCACGTCGCCTACAACTGTGTGAGCGACTGCACGGCGGCGACCAGGTGACGTTGGCGCGAAAGCTAAAAGCGCATGCTGAAACTAGTGGCGTGCGTGCCACGCCCACATCGCCTTTCTATACTATTTAATGTTCTGTGGTTCATAGAGTAGAGTTCCACAGGGGAAATGGTAAATGGAAGAAATAAACGAATGTAACAACTGAATAAAATAGGGAAACGATATTATAGAAATACCTCAACCTCTCAATACACTATGGCTCCTTAAGGGGCTCCCCGCGCTTTTTGAAGAGTTTTGAGTTGAAACTCCTCCGTCAAAACTATAGATATATTTATGACACAAAACGCTTATCGGTTCTTCCATCCTTTATCTACATTTGCTTCAGAGTTTTTTTTTAAATAATGAATATTGTTTTTTTTACGATTTATTCAAATATGGCCCAAAAAAGCTCTATTTTCGATACAAGTATGTTGTTTATTCACTTTGATATATTAAATCTACATTTTAATGTTCCTTATTAATGTCTCTAACAACCCATCAGAGATTTTTATTTTTAATTCATTTTCACAAAAGTTACGTCCAAGAAACTGGCTTTTTGGCCTAAATTTGCCAAGGTTTGGCAAATATATCGAAAACTGTGAGTTTTAAAGTAAATATGGGATACTAATTCGGTAAACCTTGTTGTTGTTAATGCGATAAGCCATAAAAAAACATGAAAAAACGGACAGTCACAGATCGAAGGTCATTGGTAGCTGGAAGCCCCTTAAGAAACCACTAGTCCTCACTAAAAATTCTACTAAATTTTGTAGTCAAAAATAAATAATAAATACCCGCTGCACCGTCTCCCCAGGAAGTCACGGGATTCGAACGGGTAACTAAGTTTGTATTTCGCATCAAATGTGGATGCAACTTAAATAAATACTGCAAAAATTTCATCATGTTATGACAATCTTAGTTATATGTAACTAAAGGTGTATTTTTGTTTGCAGACTGTGGTCGGCGCTTCAGTTCCTGTACTGCATCCCGGTCACAGACACTCAGTTCACCGTCGAGTAAGTTGATAACACGAAATTAAAGATAAATAAATTATACTAGCCTCTTGGATCCTGACAATTTCAGTCAGGACTTAAAGTGAGAGTCCATTTCGTTCTTTATAAAGGATGCGGGGATCCAGGAGGCTAGAGTGTAATCATGTGCCAAGTCTATACAATTTTCCTATAGTTATTTTGACAACTCATGGCGCAAGATGTTGCAAAATTTTATGATACTTTTACAATGGAAATAACCTTGCATAGTCATCGCTTGTCATCTTTGAGTATGGACAAAATTATTTCAGATTGTAGATTATTTTGACTTGTATTATTTGTACGAATCTAAGTCGAGGCGAAAACCATATTAAACCCCATTCGCACGAGCCTAAGGCGAGACCAATAACACGTAACGACTCAGTCTCAATTATATCCGCACTAGCCTAAATCGAGGGTACATAAGGTACTTGTAGTCGACCGTTATCCTCTGCCGAAGATGGAGAACTTATTGGCGCGCTTACATGGTGGTAACCGTTTTAGCAAAATCGATTTATCTCAGGCATATGCTCAATTTGAACTTGACGATATGCGACCGTTATAAATACACACAAGGGGTTATTCCGTTATAATCGTCTAGTCTATGGGCTTTCGTCCGGCCCGGGAATTTTCCAAAAAAAATCCTTGAACAACTTTTTGCGGATTTGCCGTATGATGGTGTATTTTTGGACGACGTCATCATAACGTAAACTGTATTTTCGCAGGGAGCTGTTCGGCGAGGGCCTGCACTGGGCCGGGTGCACCATCGTGGCGCTGCTGGGGCAACAGCGCCGCTTCGAGGCGCTGGACTTCTGCTACCACATACTCAGGGTGCAGCGGGTCGACGGGAAAGACGAGATCGTTAAGGGGATCGTGAGTATCTATGTACCTACATTTGTGTGTACGTGTGAACATGATCTGGAGTTTCAAGCTTCCATTGGCTGCGGAAGCTTCCCATTAGGCGAGACGTACGCTGATATTTTAAGGTATGTATATGGATATACTTTCAGTGCCAGGAATCCGCTAGGTGCTCGTAGGCGCTCTCCTCTACAAACGGTATTTCGCATTTTATCGGCTACAAGTATTATGCTTTATGTGACTGATTGTTTTCTAAATTACGGAGCGACAGTTGTGACTACCACTAGAGCGAGACAACACGTCATATACTTTTATATTTTCAAAAATACTTTAGCACTTGTAATTTTTTATGTTTTATTATTAATTTCTTTATTTCCGACACATGGTTCATAGCTGTTAGTAACAATAACTCTTATACAATCTTATGTTAGTTTATCTTAAACCTAAACACATTATTTTTATTTATAATCCGCTGGTACTTATAATACGCTCTCCAAAACGCCGTGTTTGTTCCAGCCCCTGAAACGCATGGTGGACCGCATCCGGCGGTTCCAGGTGCTCAACTCGCAGATCTTCGGCGTGCTGGCGCGACACCTCGCCGCCGACGACGAGCGCGCCGGCGTCGAGCATGTGCGGTGCTTCCCGCCGCCCGCGCACCACGCCGGCTAGACACACACACACACATGCTCGAGCTCGCGGCACCGGCGCACACACAGGATACGAGTGGGCTGAGGATGGACAGACTAACACAACAAACACAACGCCACAATACAGACTAGGCCGTCGCTCTAACCGACCGACACTCTAAAACACCATCTAGGCTGACACTCCTAGACCATCACTCTAAAACACCAATTAGGTCGTCACTATAAAGACACCACCTAGACCTTCACTCTAAAACACAGACAAGGCACACTAAAGGCAGCAAATAGGCCGTTAAACTAAAATACCTTCTAGGTTGTCACTCTAAAAACCACTTTAGACACCAACTAGGCCGTCACACTGAAACACTACTCAGCCGTAACATCATTAGGCCGTGGTCTACAGCCATCTTCCTGTTTCTGAAACTATTCATTTTCCTAAAAACTATGTATTCCACTAATTAAGCCAGATTGATTCTTATGTCATGTCATATTTCTAAGTTCTTTTGTTAACGAAAATTGTCTAAACATTATACTGTTTAGATTAGTGGATAAGCAATGTAATGTTAATTTGTATTAAATTCTCATTTACAGAAAACAGTTAAAAAAGTAAGACATTTTGTATTCTTTAGTGTGTTAAGATATACATAGACATTCTCTAGTGCTATTAGCTTGTATAGAATAGTTAATTGTATTAAGCATTTATACAATTTCTTTATTCGATTTCAAACTATTTAAAAGCTGCATCATGCCAATACAAATTAAAATTGAAGTATCTATTCAATACGCGACTCAGTTGTGTAACACTTTTTGATTTAGTTCTACTTACTTAACAGTTTTGGTTCTGCTACTGCCGCGATCTTGAAGGATGGTATTTTTACGAACTCAGATGGTTGAGATGGTAATATTAACTAAGTTTCGTTTTCCATTGGCCGTTTTCCTTGATGGTTATACTGTCCCGGACACTTGGCGACAACATTGAAGTTTAAAAATCATTTGCACATAACTATTGCTAAGTCCAGTAGAACTTGTGCTGAACATTGTAAGCATTCGGTCAATGATGTAATATAAAAAAGAGGTAGATATTTTGTCAATACGAAAATCTGTGTTTAAAAATGGCCGCCAAATCTGACAGCTAAGACACGTTTCCATTGACTACTCGAAATGTAAATTTTAGTGTGCCAGTTTTGCAGCGCTTATCACCTATCTACCTCATTTTTATATTACATCATTGGTGACGGTAGTGTACAAGTCAAGTTTGATAGTCCGGAGGTTTGTCAACAATAACTTCAATAGCTCATCAAAGCCATTGTATTAGTGCAAAGTTGTTTCACGTTAAAACGCTGTTTGAAAACCAGAACTTGAATATTTGGGGACAAATCCTTGTGAGGCATACTTGACCCGACTGAGCTGTATCGTGCTAAGGAGTGGTCATTGCTAGCTCAGTTGGACAATTGGGAATGGATGAAAATTTCGGAAGGACCTGATTACTTTTTTTAGTGATAGGAATAACCTTCCTTAGCACCAGAAAAAAGTTGCAGACTTTTCAGCTGCGTCATTATTTTTGAAAAATATAAACAGTTTCTTTACTTACCCTTTTGGTCAAGGACGGCACTTTCCTTGATCCGTCTCATATTACAAAAAAAAAAACTGAAATATCTGTGTTAAACTAACACTAGGAACGATATTGACAGTTGCAGCAGCTGTATTTGTCATTACCAGTGTCCGTTTACCACAGATATTTAAGATATATTTTTGTAATATGAGACGGATCAAGGAAAGTGTCTATTGACCGTCCTTGACTCAAAACTTAAGTGAGGAAACTGTTTATATTTTTCAAAACGAATTGACGTGATTTTTTCTGGAGCTAAAGAAGGTTATTCCTATCACCAAAAAAATAATCAGGCATTTCTGATATTTTCATGCATACCCCATTAGGGTGAGTAGTAGTGGTGTGGCCTATTGAGTATCCACAGAACTCTGCGAAGTACGGGATGCTAGTATTTTTTTCTCGCACACGCCCCGCTTCTTCGCACGTGGCTAGTCACCCTTAGGCTTCTCCGGGCTCTCAACCAGCACTTGTATTTATCGCACTGCCAATACTTGTTGCCACAAAATCGACACGATAGTTTTATACGTGTAAGTGATACATTTTCATGTATGTTTTTATTTATGTAATTAAGTTATTTAAGGTTATTATAGCAAAATGATTATTCCATTTATTCACTTTTATAGAAAATAAATCTTTATTCGTATTTTGTATTTTATTATGTGCTCTCAGTGGTAATCCTGACAGATATTTTTTTTCTTATAATGATCCTCTTCCCCCGGACCTCTGTGGAGAGTAGACGCACCTCTGCGGGGCTAGCACAACTGACGCCGCGCCGCGACGCGAGTCGAGAAAGATCTACCCACGGTGTTTTCACTTTAGAACCTTCTGTAGAATTGCTTTTCTTTTGTTTCTTTTCCTTTATTCGGATAATATTTATTCTCTCGGCTATAGATGTCACTAAAGTCAAATTTGTACTTAGGTCCGGTGCAAACCCATCGGCACACGTCAGGTGGCGGGAACCGACCAGTTCCGGTAACGGTCCGGTAGCGTGCGCCAGCACTAACCTTGTATAATTTATATTTTTTTTGCAGTAGCAACATTCATGGAAAATGAACTTTGTGGTTATTTTCACGCAGCTTTCTTCTTAATTAAACTATATTATTGAAATAATTTTATTAATCGCAATAATATTACTACTAAATAAATAGCAAAGCAAAAAATAATCATAAGCAGATTTTACTTATCCATAAAAAATCTACACGGGCCTTCTCAATAGTTCTGGGAAATGGAATGGTATCTGTCAAGTGTCATTTATGATGTTTAGATAAATTTCAAATTTGTTTTATTTGAATTGAGTCCGTGAATGCGATTTGAATGGAATTCACGATTATTACTGTATTTTTGGAATTCCTGACTCGTAGTTTGCTTATTTCTCTGGACCCCCTGCTTTGTGTTATCGTAATTGCAATCGGAAGACATCAAATTATTAAATCTGAACATGTAATCGCGAAAATGCAATAAGTGTGTCGATTGCGATGAAATTTGTAAGTACTTACATATTTTCGCTTATTTAGGCATTTCATACAAGTTTTGAATCCGTATTTGGCCGATATAGCTAAAAACTTACTGCACTCTAATAGCTCGGCAATAATAGCTTGTATTTACCAAAAATTTATTGTTGACAGAAACTTGTTATAGATTTGTTGCCTCGATGCCAAATGAATACACCTAACAATATAATCTTAATTTCACAGAAACAAATAACTACCAAAAGATAATGAGGAAGCACTGGAAACAGATAATATGATAACATTCAGAATTTATAGAATCGGGATCCTTTATGGGTTGATGTAGGTAACCTGAAGAAAAGATAAATATAAAGTATTGAAAAAAATATAGGAACAGGAAATGGAAATAAAGGAAATTTGTAGGTAGACTATATTTGGCTAATGTTCATTTTGATTGAGTACAGACCTACAAATATGAATGTAAAATAAAGAAGTATAAGTAAATATATTATTTTCAAATTGGTTTTTCATTTCTGATTTCTAATAGAGTATTAATCCATTATTTCGGAAACTACCAGAGTAAACTTATATAACAAACCTGCTCTGGTAGGATTTCGAAATGATGGATACAAATTGTTTCCATTAATTCAAATTCTCCTCACACATATAGGCATGTGTTTGAGGTATTTTGAAGTGTATGTATTCTTGCGACTCTAGATGGCGCTACTGCCAAAAATGTTGAGTGACAACTCTACTATATATATATTCAATATTCTCTTTGGATCTACCCTCCTTTCTCTAATATGTACGGTGCGAGTGAGATAGGAGATGCTTTGTCACGCGCGAAGCGACTGAGCAGCAAGTGGCAAAGAGAATATTGAATATATATATAGTAGAGTTGTCACTCAACATTTTTGGCAGTAGCGCCATCTAGAGTCGCAAGAATACATACACTTCAAAATACCTCAAACACATGCCTATATGTGTGAGGAGAATTTGAATTAATGGAAACAATTTGTATCCATCATTTCGAAATCCTACCAGAGCAGGTTTGTTATATAAGTTTACTCTGGTAGTTTCCGAAATAATGGATTAATACTCTATTAGAAATCAGAAATGAAAAACCAATTTGAAAATAATATATTTACTTATACTTCTTTATTTTACATTCATATTTGTAGGTCTGTACTCAATCAAAATGAACATTAGCCAAATATAGTCTACCTACAAATTTCCTTTATTTCCATTTCCTGTTCCTATATTTTTTTCAATACTTTATATTTATCTTTTCTTCAGGTTACCTACATCAACCCATAAAGGATCCCGATTCTATAAATTCTGAATGTTATCATATTATCTGTTTCCAGTGCTTCCTCATTATCTTTTGGTAGTTATTTGTTTCTGTGAAATTAAGATTATATTGTTAGGTGTATTCATTTGGCATCGAGGCAACAAATCTATAACAAGTTTCTGTCAACAATAAATTTTTGGTAAATACAAGCTATTATTGCCGAGCTATTAGAGTGCAGTAAGTTTTTAGCTATATCGGCCAAATACGGATTCAAAACTTGTATGAAATGCCTAAATAAGCGAAAATATGTAAGTACTTACAAATTTCATCGCAATCGACACACTTATTGCATTTTCGCGATTACATGTTCAGATTTAATAATTTGATGTCTTCCGATTGCAATTACGATAACACAAAGCAGGGGGTCCAGAGAAATAAGCAAACTACGAGTCAGGAATTCCAAAAATACAGTAATAATCGTGAATTCCATTCAAATCGCATTCACGGACTCAATTCAAATAAAACAAATTTGAAATTTATCTAAACATCATAAATGACACTTGACAGATACCATTCCATTTCCCAGAACTATTGAGAAGGCCCGTGTAGATTTTTTATGGATAAGTAAAATCTGCTTATGATTATTTTTTGCTTTGCTATTTATTTAGTAGTAATATTATTGCGATTAATAAAATTATTTCAATAATATAGTTTAATTAAGAAGAAAGCTGCGTGAAAATAACCACAAAGTTCATTTTCCATGAATGTTGCTACTGCAAAAAAAATATAAATTATACAAGGTTAGTGCTGGCGCACGCTACCGGACCGTTACCGGAACTGGTCGGTTCCCGCCACCTGACGTGTGCCGATGGGTTTGCACCGGACCTAAGTACAAATTTGACTTTAGTGACATCTATAGCCGAGAGAATAAATATTATCCGAATAAAGGAAAAGAAACAAAAGAAAAGCAATTCTACAGAAGGTTCTAAAGTGAAAACACCGTGGCAAGTGGTGCTAGACGTACTGGGTGAAAAGTATTTATATTGGGGTTATTCTGCCGAGAATGTTTGAAAAAATGCTTTTTTTATGTTTGTGAGACTTGATTGTTTCCGTAATAAACAGGAACCGGCCCGCTATCCCGGGTTTTGCATAAGGCTTAACTCATCATACCCTTTGCCCGACGAAACCCTTTCATTTTGCTTTTAAAGCCCTTATATAAACGCTAACACATTTGAGTAATCGGTATCCCAATACCCTTACAAAACCCTTATCAAAGACGTAGCCAGTGAGTGAATTGTGTGATGTTTTTATTAAAGCCAGTTAGGATTTACACAAGTAAATAAAATAATCAGTAACTTTCAGGTATTTTTATTAAGACTTACTTTTTAATGCTCTATGCTACGTTTGCTTCCTCGACTTACGCCTACAGATAAAAAACCTTATCGATATAATATATTACAACAGTTCAACTTAGTGTACATGATTTAAACGAACTCTAAATTAAATACTACCAGCTCAAATATGGCCGAAGCGACAAAAAGTTATTGTAATAATGGTATTTAAAACAGGTACCAAAAAGGCACAAACCAAATACGACTGTTTCATTTCAAGCTGCAATAAATACCAGCCCTTTGTGAATATGTGTAAAAAAAATTCTATAGCATAATAAAAATGATAAGTCGTTTTGAATACTTACTTACAGCACTGTTTAACTTTTTTTCACTTCAGCCATAATCCCGCCAAAAGTCATAACCTTACTTTTGACGTTTGCCGGAAAAACAGAACAGCTACCCACAGCCTTTACCTAGCGGTAAATATTGTAAACAAAACGTGAAATGCAGTACCCGCCTACACATTTATTAAAAATATATCTGACAAAGCGGTGACTATTATTCGCACCATTGTTCAAATTTCGGACGATTGAGTAACAATTCAAAGACAACACTTTTTATGGTAACACTGTATTCATAAGTATAAATAGTTTTTTAGAGAAATATATAAAGGGTGTCGATAAAGGCTTACTGTCCATTTTCCTATTTTGTTGCCATTTTTATGTAATTTCTTGCGCAATGTTTTGAGATTCTAGAATTAAGAATTTATAAGAATAACAGAACCTTAATTATCAAAAATAGCAATAAAAAAAAGGTAACAAAATAAGTAAAACTAAAAGATTGCCTTAACTGACGCTTATAGTGGTACTAACCATTTTAGAAATGCTCAGAAAATAAGAGCTGGGCAACTTGCTTTAAAGCTTTTTTGTTGCTGTCTTTGAAACATGTCTCAATCGGCGATATTTATCAAAATATCAGTGAAAAAACCATTTTCAAAAGACTACGATATTTCTTACAGCCGAGTATACAAGTAACTCAAGTTACAGCTTCTATATAAGATCATAGACTATCCTATTTTTTAGAACCTAGTAACTTAAACTGTGAGAAAGGGGCACTTTGCAATATCCACATAAAACATATGTACACACCAATATGCTTCAATTTTGTACTTTTCCAAAACGGGTTTGAAACGTAATCTTCACAAAAACAATCAGATACTTACTATTTTTTATTATTTATTCAATAATTTTATACATAAATAAACAACTTATAAAGAAAATATATTGTATTTACTTATTGCAACGCGCCGATGTCATCGACATCATGATTTTAATTCTATTTTTTTATTTTATCAGTCGTTTATGGTAAGCAAAAAAACAGGCCAAGCTCTAGAAATAGGCAATCAGCTTGAACCTAAGAACCTGCGATCTAATTTGAAACTAAATAAAAATGGAATCGTTCTATCACATTTTTTTTTTCATTTACACAGTGATTAAAAAGCGTTGGTTAGCGATGCTTATACAAAGTTAACCTTACACATAGTGAAAATAACTTTACTTTATTAGGTTAGGTAATATGCGTAATCAAACATGCATTTAATCAGAAGAACCAAAATATACTGCATTTAATCAGAAGAACCAAAATATACTGCCATTCGCAATCTTTAACGTTCAATGAAAGTTGTATTTGCTTAAATATTCTGAACACAACTCAAAGCAAGCACTACGTAAAATAAAATGCCAATCTTGAATTGTGTCAGTTTTCAATTTAAGCAATAATTTGCTTCTAAGTGACCAAAAATACAATGAAACATTTGTGATATTCATTATTTCGACAAACACTTCGCTGGTTTTTCATTCATAAATTAAAAAGAACTAATACAGTTGAATACAATGCTTGGACGATTGATCAGTAAACATGTCAGTATTTCACCATCCCATAACAAGAGTTAGTAAGAGATGTATATAGTGACATTATTCTTGTGTATTAAGATAGGGTTGTTCAGGATTTTGAACATCATGTTCGGTCACAAATACTGGCTGCTAAGTGAGATTTGTGACAGTGAAAGACAATATCAAGAGATTTATTCACAAGCGTGTTGTCTCTCTTACTCATACGCTTCACAAAATGTGTAATAGAGACAGTACGATTATACCGTATATCGGGCACTCTTGATAATTATGTAATATCTTATTTCGGTGTTATATACAGGCAGTGGTTGCCTACATGTGTGCATACGACTGCGTAAGAAACAACAAGCCAGCTTGTTAAAACGGTTTCAATACGCAATCGCTTGTAAACAGGGTAGTTACGAAACTTCGATGCGGACGTCCGTTCCCTTGATGACATCAGCCCTGCTAGCGTAACTTGACTCTCTACTCTACTCGCGCGCGTGATAGACTAGTTGACAGCATTAATCAGAAAGTGACGGACAGTTATCTCGCGCGCGAGTAGAGTCAAGAGTCAAGTTATGATAGCAGGGTCGGTCTATAAGTTTTATGTCATAATGGGAACAGACGGTCAGCTAATCATTAAGTAACTACCTCGCCGTTTCAACAACAGTCAATATAAAAGAGAAAACGAGATATTGATTTATGTTTTTAAGGTTTTTCAGTAGTCTTGATGTGTCTTTTTTGCTTGCAAAAACACTGATACCTTGTTGAGACAAGGTATCAACATATTACAGAAAAGGTACAAAAGATGAGTCTTTTGTACCTTTTCTGTAATATGTTGAGTAGTATGACTGTTTCTCATGACACATGGAGGTCCTGTCCAATGTCATGAGAAACAGTCATACTACTCAACATATTACAGAACGTACAAAAGATTGTACAAGGTATCAGTATTTTTGCAAGCAAAAAAGACACATCAAGACTACTGAAAATCGTCTTTGTAATTCCGTTTTGTTTTCATAAGTTCAATTAAATCTACATACCGCCTTTTAAAAGTATCTACCCGTTAGTTGCAAATCATAATGCTTCAAATACAAAAGAGTTGATAACATTTTGAAGTTGAATTTTGTGCATCGTCGTTGGTTTTCTGAAAGCGGTAGCTAGATATTATTAAACTTAACATTTATATACACATTACCCACGCGTCAGTGATACATACAAGTATTATTGAATTTAATATCAGTGACAATATCCAAAGTGTGAAACATTATCGCTGCTTTTGGATTGAGTCACCAATTGGGAATGGATGAAAATTTTAGAAATGCCTGATTATTTTTTTGGTGATAGGAATAACCTTCCTTAGCACCAGAAAAAAGGAAACTGAGTCACTTACAAAACGTAAGTGAGGAAACTGTTTTTATTTTTCAAAAAAATGTCTCAGCTGAAAAGTCTGCAACTTTTTTCTGGTGCTAAGGAAGGTTATTCCTATCACCAAAAAAATAATCAGGCATCTCCAAAATTTTCATCCATTCCCCATTGACTTGAAAACGAAAACTTAATAAATAAAATAACAGAATGATTACTAAAGACTTACTGCTGATTGGGACAACATAAAAATCTGATTGTTTTATTAAGTAACCATTGAATATACGATAGATTGTCGTTTCTGAGTTGTCGGAGAAAAAGGACTGTTGGCCAGTCCGTCCCTCTTGTCGCCCACCTGCCACAGACTTCATGCGAAGTCTAAAAACAATAGACTTAAGTCGCGCCACCCTTTTTTTTCTGTGACTTCGAATGGGTTAATATTGGCGTAGGTAGTAATGTCCCTTTTCCCCGAGAACACAAATAACCTGTATGTCTGACTGTAACGCGCTCGACTAATGCGGTTTGGCGGTGTGGTGTGTGCGTCCGCATGTCGGCGGCCATCTCGGGAACTGTCACTGCTCGTAGTTCTTGGACTTGCGGTCGAGCTCGTCGTCGGGGTGGCGGTGCATCGAGTGGTCTGTGGGGAGATAGCATAAATAAATACACAAATAGATTCACGCCTGTATTCCCTGAAGGGACAGACAGAGCCTGAAATTAAATCAGCACTTCTAGCAATTGGGAATGGATGGGAATTTTAGAAATGTCTGATAATTTTTTTGGTGACAGGAATAACCTTCCTTAGCACCAGAAAAAAGTTTCAGATATTTTAGCTGCGTCAATTATTTTTGAAAAATCAGGGACAACACTTTCCTCAATCGGTCTCATATTACAAAAAAAATTGCTTAAATATCTGTGGTAAACTGACACTGGCAATGGTATTGACAGTTGCAGCAGATATATTTCTCATTACTAGTGTCTGATAACCTCAGATATTTAAGATATTTTTTTGTAAATGAGACGGATCGAGGCATATTACCCATATAAAATTTATGAGTAATTGCCGTTACACAATGGAAAAAAGTTAAAGCGTAGATTAGATTAAGGCTCTTAATTATGTACAATTTTTTTGCAATACACCCATGTGTTGTTCAGGTTTACCTAGAACGGAACATTGACTACAGTAAATGATTGACAGTTGATGTAAGTAAAATGTATGACACGAGTCATAAGTATTTCGACGACCATCCAATGTGTTATACTTGTCAGGATTACTTTAAAAACTCTTCAGGTTTTTTGCTTTAAAGGAGGATCGTTTAGCAGTAGCAGATCCAGGTTTGAGAGGGCTCGACCCGGCTGTGCTCAGATGTTGGAGAGGACTCGGAGGCTTGTGCACTAAGCCACCCGCCCGGATCCGCTAGTAATTCGGCACTGCCACAGAAGTGTAGAAGGGGTACAATACTATAGAAGGGGTATCAAGCGCGGTTTGTATCGGGAGCGGTGTCACCTCATCCCCTCCACGTCGCCTACAACTGTGTGCGCGACTGCACGGTGGCGATCAGGTGACGTTGGCGCGAAAGCTAACGGCGCATGCTCAAACTAGTGGCGCGCGTGCCACGCCCACATCGCCTTTCTATAGTATTGAGCAGGGAGCGTACATTTCATGCCGATGACAGGCGTATGGCGTCAAGCTACATACAGGATGGAAAAAGTTTGAAAAGAGCAACGGCATAACGAACGTTTATTTATCCGTACCTAATAATGGAAAATGTGATTAATCAATAATTAATCACTGTTATCTAATCAACCTCTTCCGTTTAAGTAGATCTAATATATTGACACTTGAGACGGACATTGAAAGAACATTATCTGACATTGTCACATCAAAGTTTACTCTTTGTCACAAATAGGAGACGTGCGGAAACAACATTTCAGTTAAATTACTTACAACCCATTAAGTACTAATTTTTTTATTTCAGAAACTATTATATTACATATAATCAAACGTTGATAGACACGTTGTTGTGGCCTATAAGTAATTAAAAATAAAATAATAGTTACTAAATACGTTTACGGTTACTAAGTCGTGTCACTACGTTTTTTTAACATCCTGTGTGTTTATATGAATACGTCATTATGACGAAACCGGCATGAAATGTACGCTCCCTGGTATTGAGTGTTCCGTGGGCACTGCGTCGTGTTGGGACTGACCGGGGTGTTGCGTCATCTTGGGCACGAGCACGACGTTCCCGTCGGCGGCCTGCTGCAGCGAGTACTGCGCCGAGGACAGCGGCCGGCCCTCCACGTCGCGCAGGTTCTGCGGACAGGACGTTCGCTATACAAAACTGACGAAACACTGGGGAGATCATCCATTACGACAATATTTGCAGTTACTACATAGTAGTTTATGCAACTTTACAAACATAATGATAGTTTTGTGTAATTTTTGTGTTCGTTGAATCGCTCTTTAAAGCGCTGCTACCCCGCATTCACATAAGGGTAGTTAATAAAAGCGCCATCTAACGGTCAGTGTACCGACTCACATGCAAGATGACCATCTGCGAAGCGGCCCTTGAGCCAGTTTTACAGCGCTGTGATGTGGCCGCGTGTGCCTCTAATCGGAAGTTGATAAAAGCGCCATCTACCGGTCAGTGTACCAATTCACATGCGAGATGATGATCTGCGAAGCGGTCCTCGACCCAGTTTCTCAGCGCTGTGATGTGGCCGCGTGTGCCTCTAATCGGAAGTTGATAAAAGCGCCATCTACCGGTCAGTGTGCCAACTCACATGCAAGACGATGATCTGCGAAGCGGTCCTCCACCCAGTTTCTCAGCGCTGTGATGTGGCCGCGTGTGCCTCTAATCGGAAGTTGATAAAAGCGCCATCTACCGGTCAGTGTACCAACTCACATGCAAGACGATGATCTGCGAAGCGGTCCTCGACCCAGTTTCTCAGCGCTGTGATGTGGCCGCGTGTGCCTCTAATCGGAAGTTGATAAAAGCGCCATCTACCGGTCAGTGTGCCAACTCACATGCAAGACGATGATCTGCGAAGCGGTCCTCCACCCAGTTTCTCAGCGCTGTGATGTGGCCGCGTGTGCCTCTAATCGGAAGTTGATAAAAGCGCCATCTACCGGTCAGTGTGCCAACTCACATGCAAGACGATGATCTGCGAAGCGGTCCTCCACCCAGTTTCTCAGCGCTGTGATGTGGCCGCATGTGCCTCTAATCGGAAGTTGATAAAAGCGCCATCTACCGGTCAGTGTGCCAACTCACATGCAAGACGATGATCTGCGAAGCGGTCCTCGACCCAGTTTCTCAGCGCTGTGATGTGGCCGCGTGTGCCTCTAATCGGAAGTTGATAAAAGCGCCATCTACCGGTCAGTGTGCCAACTCACATGCGAGACGATGATCTGCGAAGCGGTCCTCCACCCAGTTTCTCAGCGCTGTGATGTGGCCGCGTGTGCCTCTAATCGGAAGTTGATAAAAGCGCCATCTACCGGTCAGTGTACCAACTCACGTTGGACTCTTGCGGCAGTTCTGGGCCGCCACCTGATACTAACCTGGAAGACGTGTCTGTAGAGCGCCGCGAAGCGCTCCTTGACCCGCTGGCGCTCGGCGGTGAGGTTGTGGTGGTCGCGCTGCGTGCGCACCTTGCGGTCGCGCACGGTGCGCACCTCGTCGGCCAGCGACGTGATCTGGTCCAGCTTGCGCTTGCGGCAGTTCTGGGCCGCCACCTGATACTAACCTGGAAGACGTGTCTGTAGAGCGCCGCGAAGCGCTCCTTGACCCGCTGGCGCTCGGCGGTGAGGTTGTGGTGGTCGCGCTGCGTGCGCACCTTGCGGTCGCGCACGGTGCGCACCTCGTCGGCCAGCGACGTGATCTGGTCCAGCTTGCGCTTGCGGCAGTTCTGGGCCGCCACCTGATACTAACCTGGAAGACGTGTCTGTAGAGCGCCGCGAAGCGCTCCTTGACCCGCTGGCGCTCGGCGGTGAGGTTGTGGTGGTCGCGCTGCGTGCGCACCTTGCGGTCGCGCACGGTGCGCACCTCGTCGGCCAGCGACGTGATCTGGTCCAGCTTGCGCTTGCGGCAGTTCTGGGCCGCCACCTGATACTAACCTGGAAGACGTGTCTGTAGAGCGCCGCGAAGCGCTCCTTGACCCGCTGGCGCTCGGCGGTGAGGTTGTGGTGGTCGCGCTGCGTGCGCACCTTGCGGTCGCGCACGGTGCGCACCTCGTCGGCCAGCGACGTGATCTGGTCCAGCTTGCGCTTGCGGCAGTTCTGGGCCGCCACCTGATACTAACCTGGAAGACGTGTCTGTAGAGCGCCGCGAAGCGCTCCTTGACCCGCTGGCGCTCGGCGGTGAGGTTGTGGTGGTCGCGCTGCGTGCGCACCTTGCGGTCGCGCACGGTGCGCACCTCGTCGGCCAGCGACGTGATCTGGTCCAGCTTGCGCTTGCGGCAGTTCTGGGCCGCCACCTGTTGGAGATATACGGGAATTAAATAATGCTGTGTAGACGGTATTGATCCCATACAAAGGTTTGGTATGAATTTACTTACGGTTTGAAACTTTTTAATTTCATTTTCTTCTGACTATAAGCAATAAAGAGCAAAAAATACTGAATTCGAAAAAATACCATGAATACCACGCGGTACTCGGGCGTTTTTTTTTGGCTGAATATGTTTTTTCCTTAGTCGTCTCGATTTAGTATCAGGTTATCAGGATTTAAAAAAGTTTAATGCAGCGGGAAATAATGGGTTTTGTATATAATAATGGGTTATTATACTCCTAGGTATATGTTCGTTTTTCAAACCAAATGCGACGCTTTTCGAGCATGTTTGAGAAATAATGAGTGCCCCAGATCGCAGGTATTTGTGGCCCGAACCGAAGGTGAGGTTTACGAATTACCGCCCGTGGTTTGTCTAAAGTTTTACACCTTGCCTTGGCCAGGAAGTGAGATTTTCTCCTCGCGTAGCGGGCAGAAAATCCCACTTACGGCTAAGGATGACGTAAAAACATTTAAACCGAAAACGCTATATTAAAATAAATAAATATTAGAGAACAATCTTACACAAATCGATGTAGTCCCATAGTAATTACAATTAAGCTTGGGTTATGGGTACTAGACGACGAATGATAAAGGATGATACTTCAGGTGTAGGCTCGGGTTACTAGAGATTATATTTCTAAATTTATTAACCACTAGACGACGAATGATAAAAGGATGATACTTCAGGTGTAGGCTCGGGTTACTAGAGATTATATTTCTAAATTTATTAACCACTAGACGACGAATGATAAAAGGATGATACTTCAGGTGTAGGCTCGGGTTACTAGAGATTATATTTCTAAATTTATTAACCACTAGACGACGAATGATAAAAGGATGATACTTCAGGTGTAGGCTCGGGTTACTAGAGATTATATTTCTAAATTTATTAACCACTAGACGACGAATGATAAAATGATGATACTTCAGGTGTAGGCTCGGGTTACTAGAGATTATATTTCTAACTTTATTAACCACTAGACGACGAATGATAAAAGGATGATACTTCAGGTGTAGGCTCGGGTTACTAGAGATTATATTTCTAAATTTATTAACCACAAGACGACGAATGATAAAAGGATGATACTTCAGGTGTAGGCTCGGGTTACTAGAGATTATATTTCTAAATTTATTAACCACTAGACGACGAATGATAAAAGGATGATACTTCAGGTGTAGGCTCGGGTTACTAGAGATTATATTTCTAAATTTATTAACTACTAGACGACGAATGATAAAGGATGATACTTCAGGTGTAGGCTCGGGTTATTAGAGATTATATTTCTAAATTTATTAACTACTAGACGACGAATGATAAAGGATGATACTTCAGGTGTAGGCTCGGGTTATTAGAGATTATATTTCTAAATGTATTAACTACTAGACGACGAATGATAAAGGATGATTCAGGTGTAGGCTCGGGTTATTAGAGATTATATTTCTAAATTTATTAACTACTAGACGACGAATGATAAAGGATGATACTTCAGGTGTAGGCTCGGGTTATTAGAGATTATATTTCTAAATTTAGTAACTACCTTGTACTTGCATATGTCATTAGTGCGCAATAGGTTACTGTGCGTAATGTAGGTACGCTAAGTTTAAGTTTGGCTGTAGATTTCTTCGTATTAGTTTATTTCTATAAGTGAGAACCTGTAACTATATGTGCTATTGTGTATATGTACATATTGCGTGTTGGTTTTTTCATTTAAAAAAATGCTTCAAGGTTGCCTATAAAATTTGAAGAGTTCCCTCGATTTCTCCAGGATCCCATCATCAGAATCTGACCTAATTACCATGGGACCACCTTGGAAGGATACCCTTTCAAACAAAAAAGAATTTTCCAAATCGGCCCTGGCGGAGAACATACACAAAAGTCTCCGACGAATTGAGAACCTTCTTCTTTTTGAAGTAGGTTAATAAATAACTCAAACTGCCAGTGGGCGGGGCACATTGCACGTAGAACCGATGGCCGTTGGGGCGGAAAGGTTCTCGAGTGGCGACCACGTACCGGAAGGCGCGGCGTGGGTAGGCCCCCCCACAAGGTGGACTGATGACCTGGTAAAGGTCGCGGGAGTCGCGGATAGCGCAGGACCGGTAACTTTGGCACTCTTTGGGGGAGGCCTATGTCCAGCAGTGGACGTCTTTCGGCTGATATGATGATGATGATGATGATGATGAATAAATAAATACGATGTTAACACGCACCTTGTTCTTGCCGCGGCGGCGGATGTCCCGTATGAGCGAGAGCTGCGCCTCGCTGAGGTCGTGCTTGGATAGTCGCTCGTTGAACTCGTCCATTGGCAGGTTTATTATGTCGTGGACTTCCATGGGGATACCTGGAAAAAGTATGCCATTTAAATTTTCGATGGGTTGAGCTGGACGAAAGATTACCAAAGAAAGGGTATCGGCCCCAGAAGCCAAATCGATTGCCGTTTTGCTAATTTATTAGTCCATATGTAAGATGATATTTAAAAAAAAAACCTGAAATGCTGCAGTATTTTAAAAAAAATTAAAAAAACGAAAATTAGTTTTCATTTTCTTTTATCTAAACTACTCAACGGATTTTTTAAAACTTATACACATTATGTAAGTCATAAAAATATATTATTAAAAAAAAAATGGATTTCCAAATATCCTTATAAGTAGTAAAATTATCACTTCTAAGTTTTCAATTTTTTTTCCGAGATAGGACCCACCAATTTTAGCTATATTATGTATAAACTAATATTCTGTAACATATATTTTTTTCAAAAACATTAACTTGTATCAACACCTCCAAAATGAAACAAACTTATGGTATACCATATATTTACATTTTCCCACCTTTTTTGTTTTTTTATTTCGTGACGCCAACTAAGCCGCTTACAGCCAGTAGTAATATAAGTATTCCTTTTTGGTAATTAATCACTTTCGAAATTCAAATTCGTACAGAGCGGCGGGCGAATTCTCCCGGTTGTGTGTACACACGGTATTTTTACCCTGTTCATCCCTTTGAGATAAGTTGAGATAGAAGCTGACGAGCGAATGGTGCCTAAAGCAAGTTTTTTCAACAATAATAGTAGATTGTATGACAAGGGGCTAAAATAAGCCTCGCTTCGCTCGGGAAAATATCCATCTCGTGGTAATATGGCTTTTAGACCCGAGTTATACACTGTACTTTTCACTTCGACTGCGAGAAAATAGTAAAACAAAGATTATCCATCCACAATCAATAACAAATTTCACTGCGAAGAGATTGTTCAATTTAGCGTGAGGCGTTTTCTTTTTTAATGATTTGGAATTAGGGACTAATAAACACCCGATGTTTGATTGGTCGATTTTAATATGTAGCTGTAGGTATTCTGGTTGGTTGATAGTAAAGAAAAATGTTTTTTGAAAGAGTTGTGATTGGTGGATTTAATATGGTGAAGTGTTTTGATTGGTCAAATTAAATGTGTTAAAAATCATAAATATATATACATATTTTCCCTAAGGGCTAAATGTACTACTTTAGCCCCGCTTATTAAGCCTAATATGACACACTTTTCGAGCATGAGATGTGAAAAATAATAAATATTTGGGGACTTACACAAATCAACCTAGCCCCAAACTAAGCAAAGCTTGTACTATCGGTACTAGACGACGATAAACACACTTATATAGATAAATACATAGAAAACATCGTAGCTTATTAGCTACGTAGAGTATAACGTACCTAGTGCTTTAGCGCGTTTCTCGTCGCGCGAGAGATGTCCCGCGCTGGTGGAGGACCCGCCGTCCGACATACTGCCGTCCGTCAGCCGCCGCACTGCAACATACAACATTACATCATTATTGTAACTAACTATACTGCTTTTCAGATTTGTTGCGTACGTTGACACCTGTCATGTAGCTGTCATCCCAGTATGATTTATAACCAGGGCTCGGATTTTTCATCGCACGGTAAGACGAGAGAAAACTATGGACTCGATATTAACATTAAAATTTTACTCATACTCATTCATTTAATTAATACCATACGTACCGATTGTAAATATAAATAAATGATAATGTTAGGTCTATCACAACAATATAGTATTTATAACTAGGTACGTTAATTTGGCACTCTTTGGGGGAGGCCTATGTCCAGCAGTGGACGTCTTTCGGCTGATATGATGATGAACCAGGTACGTAACTAAAGCGGCCTTTAGACCTGTCTAAATGCAGTGCACTAACTGCACTCACACTCACTGATTAGAGTGAGATGGTTTATCATCCCTCAGTTAGTGCCCTGCATTTAGCCAGGTCTACAGCCGCCTAAGAAAATAAGTGAGTATGAGTATGAGTAAAGTTTTCATGTTAATATCGACTCCATAGTCTTCTTTCGTCTTACCGTGCGATGAAAAATCCGAGCCCTGTTTATAACCTTAAATGGTAAAACAGGTTATAAAATGTACTGCGGTGACGTGTGTCAGCGCATCCAAGCAATTTGAACAGCACTATAACTGTAATGGCTCACAGACCAAGAGTTGGCCTCTGTCACGAGTTACTTGCCGATCTTGCGCCATTTCCCGGCCCGTTCACGGCTTGATTCAATCATTATTATACTTGAAATTATTCGAGCAAATCGTATTTGCAGTTTTGTTAGCAGGATACTCTGCTTAGAATATTTATTTGAAATATTTGCTCCATTTATTTGTATAGAGCACAATTTTTGAGTCATGGATGTTTTCTGTTTTTCAGAACGAATTTATCTATATAAGTATGTATATCGCCTAGCACCCATAGTTACAATATAATGTGTATAAATAGCAACCTTCCGGCTTGAGCTTAAAGTTCAAATTGTAACAACAGCGGCAATTCGCGGCTAAGGTCAATTTTAATCATATACAAATTCATTTGCTTTGCAAATGCCATTTTACAAGTATAATATGATCCCAATGACGTATCATTATATGTTCCGTATATATCTTGACTGGGATCTTCCAAAATCTCAACAAATGAAATTGGGTATATTGGGTTCCTGGGTAAAAAAATATAATTATATTTAATCCGTCAGTTAGATTATCAAAAAGTATTGGAGTATTTGATCAACAGTGTTCGGAATTTTCACGGCAAAACAAAAGACTGACGCAAATTTACTAGGGTAAGAAATAATTTTTCATCGATATCGAGAATTACTATGGAATATTTTATAATTTAAAATAATATGCAAAAAAAAAACAGTAATTCACAGATTATTCAGTGTAAAAGTTATTATTTAAGCCTTAACGACATCTTGTTTTTAATGAAAATATTGAATAACCCGTCCTTTTGCATTTGCCGAAGTTGAGTAGTAAAGAGGTGAAATATAGCGACTATACCACCTCATTGACAATAACAGACACTTAAAATTTCTTAATATTTTATAATATATTATATTTATTTGGTGTTTTGTTTGGTGTATTTTACTATCGATATCGATAAAAAAATATTTCGTACCCTAGTAAATTTGCGACAGTCTTTTGTTTTGCCGTGAAAATTCCGAACACTGTTGATCAAACAAAAAATGATGAAGGTAGCCCGTTAAGGTTCCGCTCGACGTCATATTATGCTAAAAAGTGTACCATAATGTGACGTCACGCGGAACTTCATCATTTATTATTGAAGGGGGGATATATCTTCATCATTTATTAATGAATAGACAAAAAAAATACGTGTCCAAAATTTTTTGATAATCTACGAGTAACTAACGGACCAAATAGATTTTTTTAGGAAAGTAGCCAACTGAACACTATAAGTTATAAATCCCTAGACTGTTTTTATATGTATCATAGCTCAAAACCGGACAAGTGCGAGTTCAACTCGCGTGGTGAGGGTTCCGTAAATTATTGAGAATTTTCCCGTTACTTTGAATACTCAAACTTCTTATAGGTTTTCCTGTAATCTTTAGGCAAGGAACTATTTTCCATATTTTTTTCAGAATTTTAAGCGTAGTAGTTTCGGAGATAAGGGGGGAATGGTCAATTTACGCCTTATTTCCTAAATTACTTCAAATCTATTTTTGCTAAAATTATAAAAAAATATTATCTGAAATGCTTACAACAACCACTTTCATTTGATATGTCACACAATACAGTTTGCGAAACTTTTTTTAAAATTACCATTTACCCCTCAAAAGTGGCCCCCTTGTTCAGAATTCATTAATTTACTTTACGCGTCCATCTTTGGCTCACCAATTTACATATGTTCACCAAATTTCAACTCAATCGGTCCAGTAGTTTCGGAGCAAATCGGCTGTGACAGACGGACAGACAGACGCACGAGTGATTCTATAAGGGTTCCTTTTTTTCTTTTGAGGTATCGGAACAAGTTAAGCACAAATCACAAAGTCATGTGTCCAAAGTTTTAAGAGGGGGTATATTCTGTCCCTTGTCCGCAAAACGCACGTTCATAGGAAAAGATTGTCATTTACTATGACGCTCGGGGACCCGAGCGTTTTCTCTCTCTAACAAGCAATATTAAAACGGTTGTAGCTTCGTCATTTTTAGGCTTCCGTAGCCAAAATGGCAAAAACGGAACCCTTATAGTTTCGTCATGTCCGTCTGTCCGTCTGTCCGTATGTCACAGGCATTTTACTCGAAAACTATAAGGTGTATTTGAATAAAATTTTGAGGATCGGTGTATTTTGTTAGCCGCTACATAGTTTTGTAATTAAAATGACAAAAAAAAATTTTTAGGGGTGCACTCCATACATAAAACTAAAAGTCAAAAATTTTTTTTTCATTGTGACCCCCCGTGTGGCACATCAATCGATAGGCCTTTCAAAATAAATATAAGGTTTCTTAGCATTTTTTTTGATTAAGTGAATAAGGTCGGAGATAATCGCCCCGAAAGTCACTAAAATTCTGTCCCCCCCCCCCTCTAATTTTTGAACGGTGTATTTTAAAAATATGGAAAAATTCATGGACATAGGGCTTATTAATTTCATTCACCGAAAATTGTTTTGAACAAGATCGGTTCAGAGGTTTTCGAGATATTGCTGAAAAACTGCCTTCCTCAAAGAAAAGGACGTAAGTGCCGTAAAATTTCTGTGACGATACGACCTTTTTAATAGGCACGGAACCCTTCGTTTTGCGTGGTCCGACACGCACTTGGCCGGTTTTTTTTGAGATATCTGAATGGGATTTTCGTTACTAGGCATATTTTTATGCCTTCTTTCTTTTGGGGTAATAATAAATGTTGAGTCTACAGCCCCATTTGTTAAAGTGATCAGTGATGATCTAGTTACCTCGTTTGTCCCTGACGGCGGGTCGCTCGGGCGCGAGTCCGGGCGCGCTGTACGTGTGGTTATGGCGCACTCGCTCGGGCGTCGCGTACGCGTAGCGCGCCGCGCCGCTCGCCAGCCCGTTCTGACATACGACAGACATACATAGTAATAACATTTTCTCAAACATGCAATGAAATATCGTCATTAAAAAAGCAAAGTATCACGCTTCGTGCGGAACAACCCGAGAGAACTGTAAACTTAAATTGGCAGAGTTTAATGCACACATTTTTTAGCTTACTATGGGCCTCATAAGAAGGCTCAAAGTCACCCAAAGGGCAATGGAGAGGGCTATGTTAGGAGTTTCTCTGCGTGATCGCATCAGAAATGAGGTTATCCGCAGCAGAACCAAGGTAACCGATATAGCCCTCCGAATTGCTAAACTTAAGTGGCAGTGGGCGGGGCACATTGCACGTAGAACCGATGGCCGTTGGGGCGGAAAGGTTCTCGAGTGGCGACCACGTACCGGAAGGCGCGGCGTGGGTAGGCCCCCCACAAGGTGGACTGATGACCTGGTAAAGGTCGCGGGAGTCCGCTGGATGCGGGTGGCGCAGGACCGGTCAATTTGGAACTCTCTGGGGGAGGCCTATGTCCAGCAGTGGACGTCTTTCGGCTGATATGATGATGATGATGATGATTTTTTAGTTGCCTTATTTTCTTTCTAAAAACGATTTTTGCGCTTCATCACTCAAACGAGACCTGAACGCACTTTTTTTACTTCGCATAGTTTAGAATGAATAGACGTTAATGGTTACGGCAATACAGTTTAGAAGGCGAGTGTACCTGTAGCAGCGCGTGGCTGGAGTGCGCGGTGTTGAGGTCCAGCGCCGGCGCCGGCGCGTGCGCAAGCGCGGGAGCGCGCGCGCCGAAATCCACTGCCGGACGAAAACTTCATGAAGAACACGACCAATACTCAAGATAATTGTCCAGTCAATTATGTGGTCAAGTTAAAGACAAGACAAATAGTACATTTTTAAAAGAATCTACGTCTCATTTATAAAATTAAAAATAATTACGATGTTTGTTAAATTTATCAAAAAAACGCTTGTTGAAAAAGACGTCCAATACTCAAGCTGATTTCCACTTTCCAGTCAATCTTGTAGTCAAGTTAAAGACAAGACAATAAGTAAATTTCTAAAAAAATCAACGTCTCATTTATAAAATTAAAAATAATTACGAAGTGTGCTAATATGTTTGTTGAAGGTCATCAAAAAAACACTTGTTGAAAAAGACATCCAATACTAGAGCTGATTTCCACTTTCCAGTCAATCTTGTAGTCAAGTTAAAGACAAGACAAATAGTACATTTCTAAAAGAATCGACGTCTCATTTATAAAATTAAAAATAATTACGTGTGCTAATATGTTTGTTAAGGTTATCAAAAAACGCTTGTTGAAAAGGACGTCCAATCGAGCTGATTTCGAGTCAATCGTGCGGGGGATCTCCTTATTCCACCGACAAACGTTTCATCGAGAGCATTGTACAGTACAGTCGAGGAAATTGAATGTTTAGCACTTTTGGACCTTAACGTCATTCGAATAGAGTTGAAATATGCCTGATTTTCATTTCATCGAAAAAAAGTCAGATACCGTTACACTTTGTAATTTTTACTGTATTACAATAATTTGATGGTTTATGGTAATAAATAATAATTTACCAACACTACGTTATCAATATTAACATGAGGTCATAAGCCTATTATTAGTAAATGAGTATGAGTACCGGATTCACGTACCATCTTTAGAACCCTGTCGCAATTGACAGGCGGCCGTCACTCAAACTCGAGCGATATGTCACCTTATTGCGACAGGGTTCTACGGTGGTACGTGAATACATTTCCCTTACTGTACATGTGTACATCTTATTACATTTCCCTTACTGCACATTGCACGTAGAACCGATGGCCGTTGGGGCGGAAAGGTTCTCGAGTGGCGACCACGTGCCGGAAGGCGCGGCGTGGGTAGGCCCCCACAAGGTGGACTGATGACCTGGTAAAGGTCGCGGGAGTCCGCTGGATGCGGGTGGCGCAGGACCAGTCATTGTGGCACTCTTTGGGGGAGGCCTATGTCCAGCAGTCGACGTCTTTCGGCTGATATGATGACAAGTATGAGTATGGTGGACTTACCATTGTGCATATGCATGGTATCGTGAGGGTACGCTTGCTCCGGGCATTCGTACTTGACAATGGCCGGCCGCGGGGGGGTTAGGTTCTCGAGGGCAGGCGCGGGTTGGTTCTGCTCCTGTTGATATATAGAACGTAAGTAAATAGGGATGCAGACTATACATAAAATAATCATTAATGTTGTATTTTCTCGAAAAAGGATTAATTAGAAAAGTTGAAA
The DNA here is from genome assembly GCA_932294315.1 of Epinotia nisella. NCBI lineage: Eukaryota > Metazoa > Arthropoda > Insecta > Lepidoptera > Tortricidae > Epinotia > Epinotia nisella. Next base: position 6,258,336 of record OW028698.1, on the reverse strand, counting down.
ACCCCCGATTTTTTTCATTTCAAAGTTCAATATCTCAAAAATGGCTGAACCGATTTTGATGAAACATGGCTAAGAACACTCGGGTTAAAATTATCTATTACACAAAAAAAACCGCATTCAAATCGTTCCATCCGTTTGGGAGCTACGATACCACAGACATATACACAGATACACAGACACGTTAAACTTTGCGTTGGGGGTTAAAAATGTAGTCAAATGGAGAAAAAATCAACGCAAGAGGTTAAATAATCACAAAGTTATAAGTGTCCATAGTTTTAAGAGGGGGTATATTCTGCCCCCTTTCCGCAAAACGCATCTCCACTTAAAAAATCACGTCAAAACGTCGCCCCGTTTTGCCGTGAAAAACGGACAAACAAACAAACAAACACACACACTTTCCCATTTATAATATTAGTATGGATAGCAAACGACGATTAATTTTAACTAATTTTTCAATGTAATGCAAATTTCATTACATAAGGTGTTTGGTAACTAGGTGCAAAGCTACAAGGGGATGATAGTCGAGGTATTTTTGAGTAACTTTTAATATGGAAGCAACACTGAATTCGCAAAAATAAAAATCAGCTCTCCATACAATTGGGTAGTTTCCACATGTTAAAATCGATAACGCAGTGTTGCTAAATTGAGAGTAAACCATGAAATAAATGTAATTAAGTATAAATTAAGAAATATAATTAAAATTATAAAAAGATATAGACCTTGAAAGTTTAAAATAAATATACATTTTTTTTTATCTTCCAAAAGTAAATTTAAAGCTACCAATAGAATCCTTATGCTTTTATAGAAACAAAATTGTATGACAACTATGGTCCTAAACGCAGTATTTCACGACTGAAACACCAATTTACTTGATTTTCAATACAACGATGAGTACAAATATCACCCTGTGACGTCACGATTCAATGTTAATCAGTATGAAACGTTTTCGGCTGCCACCAGCGAGGTCCGTCTTTAACTCAATTTTTTGGGTATTTATGTTTTTTAATTGTAGTTACTCCCATACAAACATTTGTTCCTCTCAAAAAAATGGGTCGCATGGCATCGTAAAAAAGTTTTAGGACACAACCCAATTTGGTTGATTAGGACTTGTACTTGAGTATGGGTCACCTGATTTTTTTTTGCGATTTCAGGGTCGCTCCCATATTAAAACTTGCTCAAAAATACCCCGAGTATCACCCCCTTAAAGCTACCAAATACCCTGTAGATTGTAAAATTATGCATTCTGATATTATAAGTTTCACCCTTTATACTTAACAAACGTTATACCATATACCCAAGTCATATAACATTATACAAATTATAATTATATATTATGCGCAATATATCATTAATTCGTATACGTTCTATTACTTACCTCCTTCCAAGCTTTAAGATTTAAAACCCAACAACAGTTACATACACAGTTTGGCGAGTTTATATAAAAACTATAAAATGTCATTTCTTTTTTCTTGAATAAAAAAAAAATACAAAATGAAATAATTTGATCCATACCTGGAAGCACCGTTTTCCGAACATGTGGTGTTTCTTCTGTGGCTGGTGCGTGGCGCGTTCGCGCCCGTACGAGGCGTCGTAGGGGCGGAATTTAGAGCTGAAATAACACCAGATTCTATGGAATGCTTATTTATACAAAGATAATACGTTTTTGGAAGACAGGTTTAGCCTAGTTGGTAGTGACCCTGCCTACGACGCTAGGTCCTAGGTTCGGACCCCGGTAAGGGCATTTATTTGTGTGATGATCACGAATGTTTGTTCCTGAGTCATGGACGTTTTGTATGTATTTATTTATCTATATAAGTAGGTATGCTTATCGTCGTCTAGTACCCATAGTACAAGCTTTGCTTAGTTTGGGTCTAGATCGATTTGTGTGGCATTGTCCGCAAATATTTCTTTATCTATGTAAGAAAATTAAAGTTGTATGGAAGCCATACAAAGTAATAAATCTACAGATTAGTATGGTACCTATGCTTATTTTTAAGTAAGAAAAGAATATTGTATGGAAGCCATACAAATTAGCAAATCACTTGTAAATCATGTATGTGTGATACCGATGTAAATTACTGCGTATTAACGTATTACAAGCGTGTTTGAAAGCCATACAAATGAATAAAAAAAATCACTTAAACGACGTAATGTTATGAAGCTGTGATTTTACAGATGTCAAATAGGTACCGATATTTTAATTTATTTGTAGTAGGAATGAGTCTTAAAAACTTAAATTAAAAAAAAAACACTAAAAATCGCCTAGCTGTTATTCTATACATCGTTGCTTAAATACAAAAGCGACACAACTCAAAAAAAAAATGGAAATCACTTTTATTGCAGACACGGTATTATAAACACAACTTTTATTGAGTAGCACAAAGACACCTGGTGGACATTTTTTTTTGAGTTGTGTCGCTTTTGTATTTAAGCAACGACATGTCAAATGATGATTGATGATGTTTGGATGTATTTATATCGTGTGCGATTGTATGACTCGCACACGATATAAATACATCCAACAAACTTAACAATCACTTAAAAACACCGAGCTGTTATTATTAGTATGTCAAATTTAATGTATTTGAAGCATGTGTGAGAGTCATACAAACATAAAAACTTAATGTTACCAAGTTCTTATTTTACAGATGTCAACTATCGATATTTGTATGTATTTGCAGCATGTATGAGACCCATACAAACCTGTGGAACTCCTGCGCCGAGTCGCTACCGTCGCACCACTCGCCGTCAGAGAGGGACGGCACGCGCTCGGAGCCCATGGATGAGACGGCGCTATCTGACGCCGAGTCTCGTTCTAGAATGTATAAAATTAATATGAAAAGAGAGTTGAAATGTACAGTCGCCATCAGATAAATCGGAGCGGCCAAAGTGCTCACAAATATCTGAACACGTCTCTAAAGCCTCGACAATAGAGATTCAGATATTCAGGGCCACTTTGGCCGCTCCGATATATCTGATGGCGACTGTAATTTCACAAACTAACACTATATAAGGGCAAGTATCACGTAATGGAATTCAGTAATGATCATTGCGTCGGTTAGCAGCCACATAATTTAGTGTGCCGGTTTGCGTCCACTTAGATGACTTGGTGAACTGAACCACAAGGATAATTTTACGGGTTTTTAGTTAATTCCTATTTTACCTATTATATAACTACTAGAAAATGGCATACAGCTGACTGTTAGAATTGTAATTATCTTTAACACTTTCACTGCCAGGCACCCGCGAAGTGGGCGCCGTGTTCGTAGGCGCTTTCCGCTAGGTACTTAAAACAATAGAATCGGCTACGAGCGTAGCGTAGCGATTTTCGGGAAATTGTTGTCGGGTGGTCGGTAACTGAAGCTGGCCGCGTAACTGACGCTATATGACCAAACGGATGGCTTACCGGCAATCATCATGTGCGAGTGGTTGTGCGGCGCGTGGTGCGCGGCGGCGCCGTCGAGCATGCGCATCGTGTACATGCCTGTAACAACGGACACACGTCAGCGACCTCAACAATACTAGTCGAAAAGTTAACATCAAAATAAAATATTTTTTATACTCGTCGATTTTAATGTTTGAGTTAAGACTTCGTACACTAAACTAAATCGCATACTTTTTTTCTATGGCGCTCCCAACACACATACGGACAGACGGACATGACATTTTTGCCATTTTGGCTACGGCGGCGATGGATGCACGCGCAAGATAAACTATCATTCTCTTTCAAAATGTTCTAATTAGAAAGAGACTGTTGGGTCTGTTGGTATATCTCGCATGGTCTTAGGGCAGTGCAGGAACCGCGTGGACAAAGGTCGCTTAGTTCGAATCTAACTCGGAGGAATGTTTTTTTAATCTTCCCTATATTTTTTATATAAGACTTGTAAAACTTACATGATACGTGCCTCTCCAACAAATACGCAAAAACCCACTCAGGCAGCATAGTTTGACTCACTATCAATTCGTTTTACGCATGTTTTACACGTAACCACGATAATATAGTTCATACATAATATGTGTGTGACTTTAAAAGTAGTATTTAAGTCCTATGCAACAAGGCTCAATATAGATTTGTGGCATTGTTGTCATGTATAATTATTTTGATAAAAAAACATGCTGATGTTGGATGACTCGCGAATTATTGGAACAGTTAAGCGTGATCGTCACCATTTGTCGTATAATTCCGTACGATACAACCTAGCTTTGATTTAGCTTAAATATAGTTATAATAAAAATATAGTATTATATAAAATGTTATAATGGCTTATATAGACTTAGCAATAAACATAGATACACAAATAAAATCTTAGAATATAAAGATTAATTTAGTTAAGAAAGATGTATACAATAAATTTTTTATGAATAATAAACAGATTTTTTTTTTGATAAGATAAGTTGGCATAAAAATACTGTTTGCCAGTCATGTGCAATTGACAATGAAATTCATGGCCTCTTGAGTCCTAGGCTCGTAAATAACGTAGGTCATATCGCCCATTCGCCGACGCAGAAAAAATGCGAGGCACTCCCACCACGCAAGTCTGTCTATTGTTTTTGGACTTCGCATGAAGTCGTTGGCGGGTGGGTGGTGACGGTGATAACTTCCTATTTAGTGCAAGATATTACTTTGTAAGGCTGAGACAGAATAACAGCGTTGCAGTTGTACAAATCGCAATTGCAACATTAATGCTGAGCCTTGAGCCTATTTTTTATAGCACACATTGCTGAACTCAGGATATTATCTTTGTTTGTTTTTCATGTTCATATTTAAGTCTTAACTTTTTTGTTCTGTAATGTGTGCTTTATTTGAATAAACACTTGTCTATTCTATTCTATTCTATACTACGAAAAAAAAGGTTATTGGATAGGATCGGAATCGGTTCCCCAAAACCGGTTATGTTGAATACCGGTTAATTCGATATTCATTGTTCTCCAATTTAGGTATTTAATCAGATCATTATAACATAATGAATTGCTATTTCGTTATTTGCAAGCTATCATCGCTATCTATCATCGGAATCCCTCGCACGAGTAAAATATCAAGTAGGTATGATGACATTGATGAGTGATGACGCACTATTATCGTATATGTATTTTAAGTTATCAATAATCATTACTGTGTTTATTCGCATTTCCTTTTATACCTACCTAATAGATAAGCTTAGATAATGGCTTTTTCAGTTAGAAAGCCCGCATTCGTATATAAAAAAAAAGTTTTATCGTTGTAAGGTAAGGTTATAAAGCTTAAATAATTATTCTTAGGACATTAAATTAACACCAAAACATTATTACGTTTCGAAATAAATTTAAAATCTAATTCAGGCCTTGTAACTTTAAAAGAGCATTACTATTACATATATATATGTTTTTTTAAGACACCTGACTGTCATGCTCAGACTTCGTTATCTAATTATTGCTTTCATTAAGTACATGCAATATTATGGCATTCGTATAATTTTGACACAATACACACATCTCATGATAAATAACAAGAAGTCACGTCAAGTAAAACAAATAAGAAGGAGACAAATAGAGCTGTTGTCGCTGTCACGAGTTTCATTTTGTCATAATGTCAATAGACACACACATTGTAGACACTAATTTTAAGCCTCACACAGACTAGTGCGATCTGGCCGCCGCGGTCAATAGTAAACTTGTCATTAGCTGTCAAATTTACTAGTGACCGCCACCGCAGGCCACGCCAGTGCTTACAGGCCTTAATCCCAGAGAGCGGAATGACAGGTGGAAATTTCAGACGGAAAAATAATGTAACCAGCCGAAGCAAAATAGCGCTGCAACAAGAAAGTTTGTGCCATGAATTAAAAACCGGACTTCATATATTTAATAGTTAGTGGATCTAAGAATGTCTATCATAAAGTAACTGATTCTTTTAAACAATTATCAATTAAATTCCAACCCAAAAAAAGCACTGTAAACTGTAAGCTACTATGAAAACTAGACGAAGTTTTAAAAAGAAATGCGAAAAATCATTCAATTATTACATAACATGGGGCCAGCGCACTTTAAAACTAAGATTATTTGTTTTCACTTTAAGGGCTTACGCAGACTCTGTTTTTAAAGTGCGCCGTCGTCGCGCGTAATATGAATTTACACGTGATTTGATACAAACGCGCGTCGACGGCGCGTTTAAAAAGCGCAGACTGCATAGGTCCTAATCTGTACCGCAGCAAACACTGAGTTCACCATCAATATCTACATATGTATGATTCGCCATACGATGAAATAAATACTGTTACAATTAACTGTATTTATTTCATCGTATGGCGAATCATACATATGTATAAGTAGGAAACTATAAACTGTAAGTCGATATAATACCGCCAGGTGTCAAATTATTGGAGCACCCTGGGCCCTGGTAGGTAGCATCATTTTGGCATCGTTTTGGTTTATTTAGAAAATTATTTTAAGGTTTGTATATGAATTGTTCGTGGCTAAGTTTATTTTCCTTTTTTCTCCTGTATGTGGCAATACATTATTATTGTATTCTATAGTATTCCATAAACTCACCATCATATAATTTGTAGTATGAACTGAAGTATTCGCTAGGGTCAGGGTACAGAAGGTGACTCGGCAGTAATGGCGGCAAGAACGGGGCGCCATAGGCGAACGGCGACATTGACAGATTCATCTTAATCACAGTTTATCACTTCAATCCTTAACTATTATATAACTATCACTAAACAAAACAACAGTCTGTCACCCCAAAGGGGTGTGCGCTCCTATATTCCACTCAAGCAAATAACATTCGGTATTTCGTTTCCAATCTATATCCTTATCGATCGGATTATCTTAATCTTCTTCATGTCTTTACGAAAACACAACGATGATAATCATAGATATATGGAACACCCTTAATTTTTTGTTGTTATGTGGAATGTTTTAGGGAAATTTCTGTGACGATCATCAAACAACATTTATAAACACATGTAATCTCTTTAAGACATTTGCAAACAGCCACATGACTTTCCTTTGTTCCATTTTATCAGTGACGCCAGGCTCTGCCCTTGCGCCGCTTAAACCGGGTCGTAGTATGGTCTATATTTGAATGTCCATAGACAGTAATTATATCTTTTTAAAACTGCCACTGGGACTTTGGTTAGGGAATCGCAGCTTATTCTCGGGCGACGCAGCGCGCAGCAGAAACGACAGAAACATGTGCATTCAGAATTGTGCACCTTTCTACTCTTCAAAGTACGTTGCTTCAGGAAGTATGTCATAAGTAGGCTTTTAGGCAACTTCGGTTAAAACAACACTTGGAGTTTTTAAATCACGCACGTTTGGTAACGATGGAGCACAGTTTAAGCCTTCTTTAAAGTTTTTATATAACACACAATTGTCTATAATTTGAAACAGATACACTGGTTGGAATATATCACACAATTTCCAACACTTATCCAATTAGAAAAAGTTCAAAAACGTCAATAAAGTTTATCTCGAAACAGCAGGCTGCTTTCTCAGAAAGTCTTAGGTACTTGGTTCACTTGACAATTTTATTCATTACGAATAATCTATATACGTAAGAAAAAACACCCATGTTGGATAGTTAAAAAAAGAAAAAAAAATCCTTCAAAAAACCGAAATTGTCCCGATAGAACACCTATCACTTCAAAATGACTCGACGTCTGCTTAGCGCTGGAAAACTAAATGGCGTCGTCTCGCGCACTCACTTTAATAAAAGGCGCCGAGCAAACAATACTATCTTACCTATTTGCTAGCTCTATTTACGCACGTAAAGGATTAATTTGCGTCTATTTTCATATAACGACCTCAAATATGGCGGTGTTACTTTATATTTGCATTTGTGATTGATTCTGACGGTATCGTCCATGGCTACTCGCTACTCACTACGTGTATACAGACGGACCGGCGAGCGATGACTACGCGAAAACCGTTTGTTTTTATTACGACAGCCGTGATAAGAAGGTATGTAATGTAGGTAATGCTTTGTAGTACAAGTTTCGTCCAGGGTTTCCAAGAGATCTGGGCAAATAACGCATGGGCTTTAAGAAAAAATGCGCGGTTTGGATGTTTTTAGCTGGGACCTAGTCCATGAACAAATACTAACGTTATCTGTGATTTTTAGTCAGAGTGACGACCGTTTTAGCCTAGTGGATACTTGTCCGTTAATATTGTATTTAAGAGTAGGTATACTGCTCGCCTGGAATCCCTTAGTAAGAGTGTTGCATATTTCGGGATTAGGTCGACTAATGTAAGATTGTCCACCTTGTGGGGGTTTAGGTTTACTATCCACGCTGTCGGTACGTGGTCGCCACTCGTGGACCTTTCCACCCCAACAGCCATCGGTTCTACGTGCAATGTGCCCCGCCCACAGCCAATTAAGTTAAGCGATTTGGAGGGCTATATCGGTTACCTTAGTTCTGCTGCGGATAGCCTCATTTCTGATGCGATCACGCAGAGAAACTCCCAGTATACCCCTCTCCATTGCCCTGTGGGTGACAGGTATATGTCCAGCAGTGGATGACTTTCGGCTGATATGATGATGATGTAAGATTGTCCCCAACAACAAATAAAAGGTCGGGAACGCGCTTGTGGCTTCTCTATTTTTGTAGTAATTTCTAATGCAATGTTTAAGCATAAGTATAACAGAACTTTAATTATCAAATAAGGTTACTAAGATACACAAATATATTGTTCAGCCAACAAGGAAATCGGGATTTTCAGTTTTTAGGCCCCGCGACAAATTTGACAGTATGTAGGTATTTGAGATTATTTGAGTTGACAGCATTGCATCAAATTATCCACTCAAAAAGCAACTATATCTTCCAAGGTAGATTCCAATTCCAATGACAGTTTTATAAAAGGTCGATCACATAATATATAATTTCAACCATTCCAACTTATTTATAGAACTTAACAAACGTGTGTTTACTAAAATGTATATTGTCTCTTTCTGACAATTACAAATCTCTAAGTGAACAATACATTTTTTTCGGCATTTTAGATAAAATGTATGAGTTGGGCCATATGTATTTTGAATACAAATAAAAAAGACAAGAGATAATTGAATGACCTTTAACGTCAAATTAGTCGTAAAACGTTATCGTGCATTGCTTTCTTGCAGAAACGTAACCTCACTACGGTAATACATGAGCAAACGTACAATGAAAACAAGATGGCCGATGAAAAACCGGTTAACACCGCTTTGAACCGGTTTCGTCTGTTTATTACGTTAATACGAATTAATGACATAAGTTTATGAAAGAACCTTTGGAACTTTGTGCGGGACAGGTATTTTAGCAAAATATTTTCCGGATAATACGCCAGCCCCGAAGGCTGAAGACGCCGCACCGCAGACATGTGGCCGGGCCCTAAGCAGACAGTTTCAGAATTGGGAATTGATGAAAATTTTAGAAGTGTCTGATTTTTGTTTTTGGTGATAGGAATAACATTTCTTAGCACCAAAAAAAAGTTCCAGATTATTCAGCTGCGTCAATTATTTTTGAATAATATAAACAGTTTCCTCATTGTTTTGGGTCAAGGACGGCACTTTCCTCGATCGGTCTCATATTACAAGAAAATATCTTAAATATCTGTGGTAAACTGACACTGGCAATGATATTGACAGTTGCAGCAGCTATATCTGTCATTACCAGTGTCAGTTTACCACAGATTATATTTAAGATATTTTTTTGTAATATGAGACGGATCAAGGAAAGTGTCTATTGACCGTCCGGCGTCCTTGACCCAAAACGTAAGTGAGGGAGGAAACTGTTTACATTTTTCAAAAATAATTGACTCAGCTACCTTTTGGGACTTGATCCCACTCAAAATTCGACATGAGTCATCTATGCCTTGACCCATTGAACGCGATAAAACACATATCATACTCGTTGCCGGATTACGCAAGTCATCGTTACTACGATCGGTTTTCAATCATTCATAGATTACAGATGATTTTAACGTTATGACAAGACTTTTTTATTGTTTACTTAATGTTGACAAGTACATCGGGGAAGCCCCGAGACCAGTTCCATCCATTTGCCACCGAGACGAAGGGCGCGCTAGTGAACAGCTACATGGCGTGGCGGGCCCGAGAGGGTAGTCAAGATACTAAGTACATCTATCCATTTGGATACATAAAAGAGTTAAATCTTTATTTGAGCGAAACGTGTAAAACGTGAAACCAAATAAAATCTCTCTGTTTACATTGTAATATACAGGGCGTCCCACGGCTATGCCACATGGAGGGAAAGTACCTTGAATATTGTAGATGGAACATTTTACTGCAAGAAGACATTATTTTAATTTTAAAAACAATTTAAACTGCATTCATAGATTTTTAAATAATTATATGGTTGAATCGGGAATCGAACCCGCTACACGAGAAAATAAATACCTACCCTGTAGCTTTATCATATCGGTCGAAAGGCTTCATCATAAGGATTATTTTTTGCTAAATAACATAGTGTCAGAAATAAAAGGAAGACCATGAATTTTAACATATTTAATTCAAAATTAATCAATTTAATTTATCAAATACTCAAAATGTGTCCTGTTCTGTTGAATACAAAGTCGCACTCTTTTGATTATTTCGCTTCCTCTCCCAGTAATAGGTACTTTAAAATGATAATGTCAGTTGTATGTCCTTACGGCAATGTCAGCTTTTCATTTTTCTGAACAAATTTTCACATCAAATGTTACAATTATATTTAAATTTTTGTCTAGTGTTATGAAACTTGTTTTAAATACCGCATGTGATTATATAGGTATATATTTTATTTTAATTTTAGTTATTAGATCAAATTGTGTTTACAACATTTGAATGAAACTATTTCTAATACTTCTTTCTGATGAATTGTTAAAGTACTTTTATTATAGGTATTATTTTTATTGTCTAAGCGTTACGATTGTTGATTAGTTATTTTAGATTTTTAGCTAAATTTTAAAGTGCATTTAATCATTTAATCATTTTTTATTGCAACCATGGTGTTCAAGATCTTACATAAAAATATACAGTTTCACATGGGCCCTGTTAGGGCATGGCAATGACAATATTATATTAAAATTAAATTAATATTATTCAATTATGTTATTGTCTTACCACTAAACTAACATGCAGTAGTGTTAGTGCTAAAATATTCTTATAAATGAATGTTCAATGTTAGTTATTTATTATTAAAATATGATTTTTAATTCAATTAATATTATTAAAACAGAAAAGCTAAATTTAATCATTTTAGGTATTCAGATCATATGTCATAAATTCTTGGTGTGAATAAAATGTGTTGTCTATGAGCCAATTCTTAAGTTTGTTTCGGTATATATTATATTTGTCCTCTTTTTTTATAAATTCTGGGATTTTATTATAAATTTCTATACATTGGTAATATGGTCCGTTTTTATATATAGTTAAATTAATTCTACGAGTGGGGATAGCCAATTTGTTATTACGACGCTCGCTTTTGCAAAATTGAAATTGTGATATATGCTTTCTTACAAACAGACCTACTTCGAGTATATAAATGGATGGTAAGGTTAATAACTTTAGTTTAGCAAAGTGGGGCCGGCAACTTTCCGGTTGGCGTATGTTTGCTAGTATGCGTATACATTTTTTCTGTGCTACGAATAGGTGATGGGTATCTGTGCTATTTCCCCATAGGACGATACCGTAGCGCAACCAAGCATATGCGTACGCGAAATATGCTGAAAGTGCACATTCAACGTGTGTGTTTCGTTTGAGGACTCCTAACGCGAATATGAATCGTGACAGTTTGTTTCTAATTTCCTCGATGTGTTTTTTCCAGTTCAAATTCGTGTCGATATTTAGTCCTAATAAACTAAATGTGTTAACTTCCTCTAGGCAAAGTTCGTTTGATACTGAAGTAAGGTCTAAAGGCGATTTCTGGTAAGGCCTAAACTGCATCAATTTGGTTTTTTTCATGTTAAGTTCAAGACAATGATCACGCAGCCACTTTTCTAACTCTGTTACAGTTTCTTTTATGTCGCTGTCAACGTTATAGTGCTTCGGACATTTAAATAGCAGGGACACGTCGTCTGCAAACAGTATACAAGGATGATTTGTGATTTTAGGCAAGTCGTTGATGTATGTTAAAAACAGGATACATCCCAAAACTGATCCTTGTGGTATAGAACAATTTGTTATAAGGGTGTCAGATTGGACATTTGAGAGTTCACCTGTGTTTTTGTCAAGATGTTGAATTTGTACGCATTGCATCCGGTCTTGTAAATATGATTTTATCCATCTATGCGCTTCGCCGCGGATACCTACTCCATAAAGTTTGTCCAAAAGTATGGGGTGCGAAACTTTGTCGTATGCTTTCGTCATATCTAGCAGCAAGCCGACAGCGTATTGTTTATCGCTGAGATAATTTAGGATTTCATTGACATATTTATATACCGCGAGGGTAGTGCAATGGTTCTTACGGAAACCATTCTGATTGGGATCCAAAAGGTTGTATTTTTCGAGGAATTTATAAATACGGTTTGCCATAGTTTTTTCATAAAGTTTGGATATTATAGGTAGAAGAGCTATTGGTCTGTATTGAGTAGGATTTAGCGGATCGCATTTCTTTTTCAGAATAGGCTTGATGATTGCAAATTTTAATTTGTCTGGAAAAATAGATTGTGTGAATGATAGATTAATTAATTTGGTTATTATTGGTGTTAGCTCGGAGCTACAATGTTTAATGAGGAGGGTAGGGATATCATCAATACCAGCACTGTTTTTATTAGGGAGCTTACTTATAATCGAATGCAGTTCGTTATCAGTTACGGGGCTAAGGAACATCGAGTTTATGGCAGGTTGCATAACCGGCCGGCCAGTTGAGCGGGTCGCCTCTTCGGTGGATGATATACCCACGGTCGAGAAGTAATCGTTAAATATATTTGTCACTAAATGAGGGCATTCCACGGTGGTGTTTTTGTGGATGAGTGTTACGTTTGCGGAACAATGTGTAGTTTTAGAACCGGTTATATTTTTTATAACTTTCCACATGCTTTTGGTTTTATTTTGTGAATTTGCCATTTCTCGCACGTAGCTAAGTTTTTTTGAGGTTTTTATACTCCTTTTTAGTGTTTTCGTATATACATGACAGTGTTTTTTTAGGATTTTGTTATTGGAGTGATTTACAAGTGTTTGCAAAACACGTTTGTGCCTACAAGAACGTTGAAGCCCGTTTGTGATCCAAGTGTTTTTCTTTTTGGATTTGACCTTGACATTCTTCAAAGGTATGTATGTGTTCAATAACTCTTGCATTTTCCGGTCGAACCGGTTGTAGTTAGCATATGTGTTGTCTGATGCTCTCTTTTCTACTTGCTTAAATTATGCATGAATTATATTTGCGAATGATGTGTTCGCCTCTAATTGGGGTACATGTGAAGTAAATGTAAACATTTAAATTAAGAACTCTTAACATGTACTCTGTGTCCCGTACAAAAAAAAATACAATACACCCATTTGCCGCTGAGACAAACTTTACATACTGTAGGTATATTCCATGATGAAATAGCTATTTGAGTTGAAATCATGTTGAAAGACTGAAAACAATCGTAATCTAGATTTGATAAAATGTGGACGACGCCCGTGCATCGAGCTCGCGCAACAAGATATGATAGTACGGAATGGCGTAATAAAGATTTAATTTTTGGTACAAGCTTTTGATTACCGACAGCACTTTTTTTTGCACAATCACCGTCTACTGTTTGAGAGGCTACCAATGAGTCCAAACACGACTGGTTTAACGCGTTGCTATGGCCGTCTTTTTCATCATCACATCAGCTCGGTGGTGGTTGAAAACACTGGGCAGCCGAGTGGCAAGCGTTCGAGTACAGACCCGGTACGGTTGGAGGGACCTAAAGCCACCACACTGGCGCGGCCTACGGTGGCGGTCAGTAGTAAACTTGACAGTCAATGTTAAATGTACTACTGACCGCCACCGCAGGCAGCGGCAGTCTGTGGGGCTTAACGCAGTATCAGCGGCTAGATTGACGCGATGGTGGGAGGCAGTCGGATGACGACTTTTTATCAAAGATAAATTAAATAAATCCAGACCTAATCTTGTATTTGCTTCCTGTCCTTTAAAAAGTTTTATAATCTAAAATAAGACTATGTGTATCCTACCTAACAACATTAATAATTTTTTTTAAATGGTGAAATCATTATACATGAAATTTGAAACATGATTGTCAGAACACACCACTAGATGGCGATGCGGAACGACTGTTGGTTACTAGCGAGGTGCCGATGCCGAGTTCCGTGCATAGCTACTAGATGGCATTACGTTCAACGGTAGATGGCGCGATCAACTTTAACTAACGACAACTGCCACTAGATGGTGACTCTATCTTTCCGTAGTCGGGTTTTTGTGTTGTAACGCTAACAATTGTACATTTCCGGAACTAAGCGGTGTAACTGACCTTCGTTCATCGCCATGTCCATGAGCTGTAGGTCTTCATCGTTGAGGATGGACTGCAGGAATCCGTCCGACGCCGGCGGGGGCGGCATCTCGCTGCTGGCATTCTGCATAATGATAATATTCGTTACCAGCTGTCGCCCGCGACTTCGTCTGCGTGAACCCGGGATAAAAACTAGCCTTTATTTTAATTCAGGCTATAAACCATCTTCGTGCACAATTTCTTCAAAATCGGTTGAGCCGTTTAAGCGTGATTGTGACAAACATCCAAATATTAGTAGGAAGAAGAAGAAGTTATTCGGCCTAATTATTCAGTTCAAATGCCGAATATTCACCGAATAATTTTAGAGGTGTTCATCTGCAAGTTGCAAGAATGTAATTTAGTCATTGCCCCGAGAAATGATTATTCTTGAACGGATTCTCATTGTTATTCAACTTATTACTTGTTGTGTTATTCTCTATGAACCTATGCTTACAAATAAATATTTTGTCTTTGTCTTTCTATTGTAAATATTTTACTTCATCACTGAATGAGTTTGTTTTGGAACGGCTAATGAAGCCATTACGTTGAATCGAATAATTCGGCCAAATATTCGGTTCGGCAAACGCTGGACCGACATTCGGCCGAATATTCGTATTCGGTAAATCCCGTATTCGGCGCATGTCTAATAAATATGAAATAAAAGTAAATGAATTTTACTAGTAAAATGCTTTCAAAATAAAATGAGGACTAAATTTTATCCTGCACGGCTATCACAAGACGGCGCGCGAGCTTTCTCGATTTTTCTCGCACTATCCGTCTCTCTCTTATTAGAAGACATAGAAAGAGAGGTGTAGTGCGAGAATAATCGAGAGAGCTCGCGCGCCGTCTTGTGATAGCCGTGCTGGACGAGGAAGAAGAAAACAATGCGGCGGGCCGCCGGCATACACCGGTTGTCATGCACGGGGCATACCGGCACCTGCAAAGTATTCTACGCGGGAATAGGCGGACGGTCCACATAGCACGCTACGGAGTTCGCCGGTACAGGAATGGTCTAGTGGGCGCTTTCTTATAGATATTCATACATGTAGTTGCTCCCATATAAACATTTGTTCCTCTCCAAAAACTGGTTCGCATGGCATCTAAAAAAAAACTTGGGACACAGGCCTATTGGCGCGATGTCGTCATAATTTTGGGTAGCCAACGAAGTAAGCAAGTAGGTAATAAAATGTATACCTGGTAATAGATGTTGTCATGCTGCGGATGGTGCGCCTCAGCCTTGTAGGCGCCCTCGAGCGGGGGCGCCGCGCCGCCTGCGACAGATATTGAATTTATACAAGTTTTCCTCTGGGTTCTAGTTTTCCCTCTCGGTTGGGGAGGTCAGATGGCAGGCGCTGTCGTAAACTCGTAATTTTTTTTTATTTCTCTAAGATTACAGATCACTTAGGCGAGAAATAAACATTTGAGTACACAAACAACATTTCAGTACACATGCATAAGAATATTCATGTGTATTCTTATAAGCTTATAAGCTGCCAGTAGAACTAAAAGAGGTTGTCAGTTGGAATGTTTTCAGAGCGAGACTCAAAGGGTTGTTCTTACACAAAGCTTATTACTCTGTAACCGAATTTATAAATGATAAAAATATTTAATAGCTAATTCATTTTTATGTAAACATTTGACATGGATGAATAATTATTTATTGCTTTTATTAGTAGTGACATTATTTTATTACGAGTAGTGCGATTTTTATTTAATTTATATTTTTTTGTTATTGTAATTGAACTAGGTAGGTACTATATTGTTAATACAATACAATACAATACAAATACTCTTTATTGCACACCTCACACAAACAAAGCAGTTACATAGAGAAACAATACAATAACATGTAGGTAGAGGTAGACAACATGTACATTGTGTTTGAAATTTTTCCCTGAGAATTAATAAATATAAATAAAGTATGCAATAAAGGGTTGTCTTCAAAAAATACTGTCTGGTCCAATTATACAAGTGGCATAATGACTAGGAACTTGAAGGAGGATCGATTAAATTGATACAAGAATTATCCTGGTTATTGGTACGGCCGCAACGCTCAGTGTGTCAAAAGTATTGTTCGATCTATCGCGTTGCGTATAAGCGTTGTAAGTGGATGATGCTGTTAAACTGAGATCCTGGAAGTTCCACACGATCAGCCCGCCATGGAATTATAGTTAATATGTAGAAATACCACATATTTAACACAGTTGTGGTTACCAAGTTTGCAGCTTTTAACCGGCCAAGTGCGTGTCGGACCACGCAAAACGAAGGGTTCCGTGCCTATTAAAAAGGTCGTATCGTCACAGAAATTTTACGGCACTTACGTCCTTTTCTTTGAGGAAGGCAGTTTTTCAGCAATATCTCGAAAACCTCTGAACCGATCTTGTTCAAAACAATTTTCGGTGAATGAAATTAATAAGCCCTATGTCCATGAATTTTTCCATATTTTTAAAATACACCGTTCAAAAATTAGAGGGGGGGGGGACAGAATTTTAGTGACTTTCGGGGCGATTATCTCCGACCCTATTCACATAATCAAAAAAAATGCAAAGAAACCTTATATTTATTTTGAAAGTCCTATCGATTGATGTGCCACACGGGGGGTCACAATGAAAAAAAAAATTTTGACTTTTAGTTTTATGTATGGAGTGCACCCCTAAAAAAATTTTTTTTTGTCCTTTTAATTACAAAACTATGTAGCGGCTAACAAAATACACCTATCCTCAAAATTTTATTCAAATACACCTTATAGTTTTCGAGTAAAATGCCTGTGACATACGGACAGACGGACAGACGGACAGACGGACAGACGGACAGACGGACAGACGGACAGACGGACAGACGGACATGACGAAACTATAAGGGTTCCGTTTTTGCCATTTTGGCTACGGAACCCTAAAAAAGGGAACTCTTTTGTGTTGACTAGGATTTTATCGTTACTTTTTTTTACTAACTTACAGTTTCAAGATCTGTTAATTTAGCGTAGGTACACTACGTAATTCCAAAGAGTTATATGTGACAACAGGCATTGATATTTCGGAATAATGGTTTCGGGCAAATGACTGTTCGGAATGCTTGTGTGTTTTGTTTCTTTCAATGGAAGTGTTCGTTTACAATCAAACGTGCCGTAAACGTATAGTGAAAAGGCCATATTAAATTTAATCTTATATGTTTATATAAGATTGAATTTCTTACAGCGCGGAAAAACTTTTCTCACTTGTTAGTGTAACTTGATTGTCATAGCCAATATCATGATATGAAAAAGTGTGACTCACCATAGGCGTCCGGGTGCTTGTCGGGGATGGGCGCGATAGGCGCGTGGTAGTTGTGCGCGTAGCCGCCCGCCGCGCCGTGCGCGTGCGCGTGCGCGCTGGAAACAACATCCAAACAGTTAGGCGACAGAAGGAAACATACTAACCCCCTTACTTATAAAACTTAAAATGCCTCTGACAAACATGTGTTTTGTCCCTTTCTTACGAAGAGTCAGTGACAAATCAAGACAAGCGAATTGTATAGCGGCGTTTTAGCGTTTGTTCTGTTGAACGATTATAAATCTGTACCCGAGAGCCAGAATGACCCAAGTCCAGATTTCAGAAAATGTATAATTTGCAGCATATTTGTTGAGGGGCTGCTTCTATAGTAATGGAGAAATATTTGCAAAAGATTAAAAAACTAGTTTTTGCTAAATATCGGTCAAAATGATGTACGTGATCCTAGTTATAGTATTTATTATTAAGTGTATGTACAAATTTCAAACACAATCATTGTATTGTTCATGAATAAAAAAATTTAAAAAATTGGTAGCCTGTTTTTGTTACAAGTCCGCATCTAGTTCCGAGCCGCAATGTTACAAGTCCATGTAATTTTGCTAGCAGGTTTTGGCGGTGAAGCAACACCATCAGTTTTATAGTTCAGCGAATGTCAACGGAAGATTTCAAAAATTTCAAGACTATATGAAGGGGCTGATTCCAAATTTTGTCAAAGAAAGATAAACTCAAGCAGGGAAAAAATTCTGAAGTAATAAATTTGGTAAAGTGTTTTATAAAATAAAAACCGGACAAGTTCGAGTTCAACTCGCGTGGTGAGGGTTTCGTATATAATCTAAATTTCATAAGTGTTTTTGAATACTCAAACTTCTTATAGGTTTTCCTGTAATCTTTAGGCAAGGAACTATTTTCCATATTTTTTTCAGAATTTTAGTCCTAGTAGTTTCTGAGATAAGGGGGGAATGGTCAATTTTCGTAATTTTTCCTAAATTACTTCAAATCCGTTATTGCTAAAATTATAAAAAAATATATATCTGACATGCTTACAACAACCTCTTTCATTTGATATGTCACACAATACAGTTTGCGAAACTTTTTTTTTTAATTTTCCAGTTTGTTCCCAAAAGTGGCCCCCTTGTTCAGAATTCATTAATTTACTTTACGCGTCCATCTTTGGGTCACCCTGATGACCTGGTAAAGGTTGCTGGAGTCCGCTGGATGCGGGTGGCGCAGGACCGGTCATTGTGGCATTCTTTGGGGGAGGCCTATGTCCAGCAGTGGACGTCTTTCGGCTGATATGATGATGATAATGATATGTACTAACCTGATGTTATGATGCTGGTAGTGTTGGTACTGCTCAGGTGGCGGGGGTATGGTCAGCAAGGAGGCCAGGTCTTGCCAGCGCTGCTCCACAGACACCGTCCGCATCAGCGACTGCAACGATGAACACCGTGAATCTTTACGGGCATAGGGCATTCGGTACTACAGCATTAAAGTTTGTTAGGTGGGCCGATCAACTATTTTTTGTTGCTCGTTGCCATGTTTACGTCTCCTGGGTCACTCTTTAAAACTATGATTTTATGGGGCTTGAATCCACTAAAAACGTGTTTTTGTTAAATTGGTGAACCCATTCTATGGAGCCCGATTGGGATTTGGGTTTTCAGAGTTTCTTAGAAAACAAATTGAATTGGATTCAATTCAATTTGTTTTCTAAGAAACTCTGTCACTGTTGTCTCTTGGCTTACCGGGACAGAATAACAACAGTAAAAAGTTGATTGACCCAGGTGTTAATCTGCGGAACTTATCATCCGATAAAAAGAAACATCCTATTAATATTATAAATGCGAAAGTTTGGATGTTGGATGTTTAATCTCACAAACTTTTCCTCTTTATAATATTATATAACATTGTAGAGAAGAAATCTGTAAGGTTGTACCTAGGGGTAATCTCTGGAACTAAAGAGAACTGTATAGTTCCAGAGATCAAGAAAAAGCATCAGATGATTTCAAAAAGTCTTTCATTAGTGTCCCGAAGTGTGCGTCCCGAAGGACCATTCTATGCACGTGTGAAATCCCTACTTAAAAACACTACCTACCTATAATACTTAAGTAGCTACGAATAAATATTAGTCTATTTTTCTTTCATATATTCTTTTGAGAAAGCGGTAAACTCACCGGCGATGTGCCGAATGAGGGCTACCGCGAGGGAATTACCCGCTAGAGGCGCTAGCGTAGCGTGAGGTCTCCGAAATGTCAAATGCTACTGTTTGGTCTGTTTAAAGGTCTGCTAGACGGTCGCCAACACGCCCCTCCGACCGAGCGACCTTGGTCGGCCCCGACCGTTGTAGTATGAAATTTTGTTGGAAACAACTGTCTACACGGTCGGTGCGGACCAAGGTCGCTCGGTCGGAGGGGCGTGTTGGCGACCATCTAGCACGGGCTTTATAATTCTGGACCTTATTCGCCAGTGGCGCCAACTGGTGAGCGCAAATACAGTAGCCCTCATTGTGCTGCAGTTCATGTCACGAATCATCATTAAATCGAGTTGAATGGAGTCCCTGCCATTTCTCTAGAAAGGCAACATTGTTGCGAAGTCGTAAAATTATTATAACTCACATAAATTGTAGGATATTTTATGATGAAGCTTAAACTTCATAAAAAACGGTGAAAGTTTAATTACTTGATTTCCTTTGGCCTTGTTGTTGTTGCCTGACTACGAAGCAAAAAAGAAGGGTGTCAGAGTAAGTATCCATCGAAGCTGTGATTTAGCATGTGCTGGGTTCACAGCGATTGACTTGCATGCCTTCATCAACACAGCGTATTCTTAGAATCGGCATGATTACGTATCATTATGATAATTTCTAATCTAAAAACTCCGCATCTATTTTTGCGGATGCGGATGCAGATGTTGAGAATGGTGCGGAACATCCGCGGTTGCGAATGCGAATGTCTGCAACATCCCTGGTCCGTTTATCATCAGCGTTGCGTACGATAGTTTGCCGTCATACTGGTTTTAAAAATCACTCGAAAAAGGCCAAAACAGTAAATCAACATTAGTATTTTGTAAGTAGCAGTGAGATTTCGCGTGTGACCGTCACAGAACGTGTCGGGGCAGTAAATTCGAAAAGCGACCGTTATGCGCCATCTTGTGTCCGCCATTTTGTTTGTTTAATTAATATTTACTCGGAAGCGCGTGTGTTTGTTTACAATTTTCGCGGCAAATATTCGAAAGCAACTGTATGATCGATTTGTTGACCATAGAGAACAGGGCAGTTGTAGAGGGAATACTTTTTTAATACCTACAGACCAATGGAGACGGTCTCCATTAGTCTGTAGGTAAGTTTCTAATGTAATATAATTTGGCAACACCACCCTAACCATCACATGTATATACAAATTGATTATACAAATTTGACATACAATATGTCATGTTGCCAAAATATATTTATCTATATAAGTATGTTTCTCGTCGTCTAGTACCTATAGTATCTACCTACAAGCTTTGCTTAGTTTGCGACTAGATCGATTTGTGTAAGATTGTCCCCAAATATAAATATTATTATTATATCATTCATAAATCGAGCTAAAAAAAAGTATGCAAAAATAGAAAAAAAAAGCCTCCAAAATTGTACAAAATATAAATGTAAATTATAATTTACATTGCGAAAAGTATTAAAATGTTAATCCAATTCAATATTAATAAACCATCTATTGTCGTATTATTGCCAAGAATTGAGCCTCAAGTTATTGTAAACACTTAATCAGAAAGTTCAAATATCTGCCATTTTGAACAGTAAGAACCTCGTGTCACCCGTGTGTACAAATAATTAAAAGGTTCATTACCATAAACACGAAAAATGCCTTACATTTCTTTTTAAAACGGTGTTTGACACACCTGTCAATACGTCGTTGAGAATGTGAAGTAGTTCTTTTTTAAATTTGGAGTGGAGGGTTCTACGAAGTTCTGTTAATCTATTTAAATTTTAAAGTTATTTTATTATCTGTCACTGTAGAGTAGTTATGACTTAGAAAACGGAAATACGTACAGATGTTTTTCCTTTATAAAATAGTACTGTGATGTCTGGATTAGAAGCACATTACTAAAACTGTTAAAAGGATGAACCTGACATTAAGAACACATTTACCTAACATAGGGCACGGATGCACTAAGAAATGATTGGACTGAAATCAATCTCAAAAGGGATGAAACGGTTTTTATGCTCACTTAGCATTATTAGCGGAAATAAATTAGTAGTCCAAAAAGATGCAGAGCCATGCGGTGGTGGTACCTACCTACCAGCTATTCGTGTTAGTAAGATTAGCTGAGATCTCGTTGAAATTTGCGGAAACCACACTAAAACCGGAAGAAAACTCAAACGCTGGTATTAAAAAAATTCAGGATTCTCTATGGCCAAAGGAACTCCAAGAGCGAGTGAAACTCTATGTGCAGTGCACTCGTAGCGTAGCGTGCTCTGTAAACAGCCGCTCTGTTTGCTCTGCTGTCGCCCGCGCACGCGCAGAATGGGAGCTGTTTGAGGAGCGTTCCAAATTTGAAAATTAAAAAAGGTAGTCCGATCGCATTTTGTTTCCTCACAAGCTTCTGGTGTTACGGCTACATATTTTAGTTTTGTAGAATTTTATTTGCATTGTAGCGATATTGGCATTTAATGGGATTAAAAAGTTATTTTTGTCTGTAGTTTTCTTATGGCCTCGTAATCAAGGCATTGCAACTACAGCTTGGAGTGAATTCGACAATTAGCGAACTTATAAATACAACGTAGGTATCTAAAAATAATAATAAAGCCATTTATTCACATCTTAAAAAAAACTTTGTGACAGGTACCTAAAAATATAGCAGCAAAATTAAACTAAATAAAATACAAATAATTTATTTCGGACCACAAAAAATCCATCTATATCCATATCCAAATTGAAACTTATTATTTTCTTAAACCGATTTTATGTCGCACTATGTCAGTTTGTGACTTTATTAAGTTACCGTGTGGTTTTATGGCTATGCGAATTGATAGAAAGCACTCATTAAAAGTTATCGAAGCCGTTTTATATATTTGTTTGATTAAGTAGGTATATCGAACGCGATTTAAGGCGAAATCTTTAGGATGAAGAAAGGTCGACAAATCTTATCTAATTAAGCTCAGAGGGCTACCGCTAAACGAAAGTTCGTGTATCTCCCTCTCTGTCGCTCGAACTAGCAAGTGCGCCAGAGACGGCGATACACGAATGAAATTCGTTTTCGTTTCGCGGTACTAAAATGTTTCGTAGTGTTATTTGTCCGAAAGTATTCTATCAAGCTCAAAGCTTCTAGTTCTGGATAAAATCATCCCTTTCAGACACCTAATTATTGAAAGAGACAGCTGCTTTGATGTTTTTGTAACTTTATATACAAACGCAAACGTGATCATTACACACCTCCAGTACAGTTAAATAAAACATACGTTTTTATTTCATGTGTAAATACTTCATGCTATTAGAAAAGGTTGATAGGTTATACGCGCTCTGAAAGTTGCACACTAAAACTTGATCAATTGACCAATCCCCCCCATATACCTAGGTACTTGTCTCTGTTTCGCTCCCAGTTAGCATACAGTCCTGGTTTCACCAGTCCTGGTTTATCTATTTATGATTAGCGTAAGCCTGGACATTTTACACATGGAATTTCGTATAGGCAACATGACTACCACTTTTTATATCACATTGCCTCATTTGGATATAATTAAGTCAGGTGTATCGCAGGGGACATGCCACACGCCATTTGTCGAGTACATCTTCAAAGTAACAGTATAATTTTCGAGTGTCCATTACTGGTAACGGTAGACGCTTATTAAAAAGGCTGTGGGCTGCGTTAGAGGTTTTAGTAAACAAAGTTACATTTCAAGTGTCTCTTATGATACTTATTAGAACATATATTCATAAATGTTGATTAGAAGTAGTTCTTGAGTAGAAACTCAATATGCTCCAGTACTTTACTTTCTATTACTGCTTTGATCAATATCTTCGTACTTCGTTCCCGAAATTATTTGATGAACGACTCAATATGCTCCAGGACTTTACTTTCTATTACTGCTTTGATCAATATCTTCGTACTTCGTTCCCGAAATTATTTGATGAACAACTCAATATGCTCCAGGACTTTACTTTCTATTACTGCTTTGATCAATATCTTCGTACTTCGTTCGCGAAATTATTTGATGAACAACTCAATATGCTCCAGGACTTTACATTCTATTACTGCTTTGATCAATATCTTCGTACTTCGTTCCCGAAATTATTTGATGAACGACTCATTATGCTCCAGGACTTTACTTTCTATTACTGCTTTGATCAATATCTTCGCACTTCGTTCCCGAAATTATTTGATGAACAACTCAATATGCTCCAGTACTTTACTTTCTATTACTGCTTTGATCAATATCTTCGCACTTCGTTCCCGAAATTATTTGATGAACAACTCAATATGCTCCAGGACTTTACTTTCTATTACTGCTTTGATCAATATCTTCGCACTTCGTTCCCGAAATTATTTGATGAACGACTCAATATGCTCCAGAACTTTACTTTCTATTACTGCTTTGATCAACATCTTCGCACTTCGTACCCGAAATTATTTGATTCTCTAATGGCTTGACTATTTACTTATTGCGCGGAGGTATGTACAGTAAGGGAAATGTATACACGTACCACCGTAGAACCCTGTCGCAATTGACAGGCCGCCGTCACTCAAACTCGAGTGATATGTTACCTTATTGCGATAGGGTTCTACGGTGGTATACGTGAATACATTTCCCTTACTGTACTTACGGCATATGGAAAGTGTTCTACTTGACGGGAGCTGCTATATGTGCCATGAAAATAATTTCGTTTTTCAAAAATTTCTTGGTCTATTCTATGAAAAAAAAACAATACATTCCGTGTGGTGTACTTAAACTGAGACATACGGTGACCATGGAGTGCCACTAGAACACTGCCCAGCATCTCTTAATGTCAGCTATTTAGTTAATTCGATGCTATTAACAGATAAATGATAACAACTCGGGTTTTCTTGCTTCGTTTGAGAGAATATCTACTCGATTGGACAACGGACATACAATACAACGGATAATATATTGCGAGCTTCCTTTTTCCAAATTCACTGTAACGAGTGCTACGCCGTACCTAACCCTTACCGTTTTACCGGTATGTAGCGAAAATCGTGACCGACGTGTCATGAGCTCATGAGAGCTGGTTACCATTAAATATACCATAAGCTGACCTTGCTATTGTTTATTCTGTATTTATAAATAATAACTAATAATAATAAATATTAGAGGACAATTTATTTATTAATCTGTCAAAAAATGCTGCGTATTTATTCCTTTTTTGCCGTATGCTTAGCCAGTATCGTGTCGATTTAAGCCTATACTTACTATATAAGTAGTAAGAGATAGGTATACTTAGTTTATGTTTTATGTCTGCTGGTACTTTTATGTGACTATTTGTGTTCTAAATAAACTAAAAAAAATATTGTATAGTATACCTACTACTGACCGCCACCGCAGGCCGCGCCAGCGTAAAGCTTCTCACAGATTGGCGCAGCTGGTGGTGGCGGTTAGTGGCTATTTTGTTTGACAGTTATTGTCAAATTCACCGCAGGCCGCGCTAGTGTGATTCAGGCTTTAAGCCTGCATCACACTGGCGCGGCCTGCGGTGGCGGTCAATAGTTAACTTGACAGTTACCTATTGTCAAATTTAGGTACTAATTGACCGCCAAAGGTTTCAGGCTTAAATTCTGCGATATTGACAGCTGTTACTGCAAAAAAACCGAACAACGTGAAAAAAGTAGGTATTCTCTCTGGTGTAATTTTTTAATTAATAGTTTTAAATGTCCGCGGCTTCCGCTGCGAGGGAATCATAGGCCACGCCGACCTTGCGTCGTCTCAAGGCGTCGGAATTGTACATGTGGCAAATTATATCTCGGCATACGTTATTTACTACACGCGACTTTAATTGAACATGGCGGGACACGTGAGCGCCATTTTGCTTTTTTTTTTGTTTTTTTTTAATAGCTACAGAGGGGGAGCCACAAGAGGCAACGGCACCGTGGTCGGAAGAGATGACGGGATGAGCTGGACATGTCAACGCGACTGAACAGGAACAATCTACACGAATAAATATACCACCATACTACCGACGACCGACCGATTAGCCTAGTGGGTAGTGACGCTGCCTACGAAGCTGAAGGTCCGGGGTTCGAATCCCGCGCGGTAAGGGAAAATATTTGTGTGATAAGTATGAACATTTGTATTTGAGTCTAGTATGTATTTATATATATTAAGTATATCGTCGTCTAGTACCCATAACACAAGCCTTATTGAGCTTACTATGGGAGTAGGTCGATTTGTGTAAGATTGTCGGCAGTCGGGTAAAAATATATTAGGATATTTTTACCCGACTGCCGAAGGAGGGTTATGTTTTTCGAGCGTATACTATGTATGTATGCATATATGTATGTGTGTATGTCGTATTCTTTGGCACGCCCTGCAGCCTAAACCGTTTGACGGATTTCGGCATATGAGGTGTCGTTTTATTTCTCTTAATCGTAGGAGTGACATAGGCTATAATATTTGTAAAAAAGCAGTTGAGTTTTTCGAAAAATCTTTTCATGTCACTTGTTTTATACTAATCCATACTATACCTACTATTAGAATCCATACTTCAATACTATAACTACTTACATATTCTGTTACCTTTTCACGCTTAAACTGTTGAAATTAAAATATATAAATAAAAATAAAAATTAAATTTGGTATGAATATAGTTTTAATTCCGGGGAAGAACATAGGATACTTTTTACACCGGATGATGATATCCGAACTTCATTTCATTACCCATTCCCATTTCCCTAAAGGGGTGAAATGGGGGGTGGACGTTTGTATGGAGGTACAGTCACCATCAAAAGTAGCTACGCAAACGAAGACCTCAAAAGTCTTTATTAAAAGGGAATAAGAGCTTTTGGCGTCTTCATTTGCGTAGTTACTTTTGATGCTGACTGTACAATATAAACGAGTTCCACGCGGACGAAGTCACGGGAAAAAGCTAGTAGGCTATGATTTAAACGCGTATGAAGTCTCTGGATGAAGCTAGTACGATTAGTATAATTAGTCCAATTAAGATCTACCATTTATTGAAAAAATTATGTCAATTCAAACGCTTTTGTTAAGACGTATATACATAATTCGCTAATTATCCCTTATACCTAAGCTAAATACACATTAGCGACCCTTGTCCCTGTCATTACTGTGACGGTCACCTCAAGGTCCCGGGTTCGAAGCCGACGGTAGCAATTTTACACAATAGCTGTCAAATTGTTAATAATTACGGCGAATTGGACGTTTTTTCACGTCTGCGGGACTAAATTGGAATTAGTAATCGCTTCTGATTGTTTATGTACCCATATAGTTACTTATACAGTGTGCTGGGGCCGCGGTACTGCAATGGAGCCATAAGAAGATGTCATCATCATCATCATATCAGCCGAAAGACGTCCACTGCTGGACATAGGCCTCCACCAAAGAGTGCCAAAGTGACCGGTCCTGCGCCACCCGCATCCAGCGGACTCCCGCGACCTTTACCAGGTCATCAGTCCACCTTGGGCCTACCCACGCCGCGCCTTCCGGTACGTGGTCGCCACTCGAGAACCTTTCCGCCCCAACGGCCATAGGTTCTACGTGCAATGTGCAGTAAGGGAAATGTATTCACGTACCACCGTAGAACCCTATCGCAATAAGGTGACATATCACTCGAGTTTGAGTGACGGCCGCCTGTCAATTGCGACAGGGTTCTAAAGATGGTACGTGAATACATTTCCCTTACTATACCTATTAGAAGACAATTTAGTGGCTAGGATTGAAATAGTATAAATGTATGAAAGGAGATGGATTAAGAGGATTTACGTCCAGAAGCACACCGCGCAGGCGCAGGACCGGTCAATTTGGCACTCTCTGGGGGAGGCCTATGTCCAGCAGTGGACGTCTTTCGGCTGATATGATGATGATGATGATGACGTCCAGAAGATGGTAGGGTCGGTAGGGGGCGACCAAAGCGAGGGTATTTTGACCAGGTTTCTGCGGTTCTTAAAAATACCAGATCGAAAGTACGCGCAATACCATGCCTCGTTCAAGAAAGTAGGGTGTTAGTTCTAAATACATTACCAGGACTAACTATGGACCAAGCCTAGTTCTGTTTCTGTGTTAAAGTAAATTAAAGAAAAATGTGAAGTAGGTTGTCTTATTTTACAATTTTTTCCAAGTTTAAGGTTAAACCTTATCCTTCTAAGGTCATGTTAGCGCTTTAAATCTTGGCAGGTAAGTATAATGTTAATGAAAGTTATGTTATAACGGTTCTTTAATTTAAAAACACATCTAGTTAGAATAAGAAGCAACCTTGTTATAAATTGGCAACTTTAACTGAAGATAATTTCTGAGACCGATTTGCAGAAAATTTCATGGAGATAATTTTCGATTTTTTTATTCATCTTTAATTTCTGTATCTATTCATGTTATTATGCAATTTACTATAAGTTTTATGTCACGGGAAATCCCCAGAACAGTTTAAAAAGTAATTACGCAGCCATAGACAATCAAAAGCTCAAGTAAAAACAATACCGTAAAAAACAGCACGCAACTCACCTGATACTCGTGTATATCCATTATTATATCGTTAAACTAAAACTAACAAAAAAACTAAGACTAACACAAAAATATTGCACTGCTTCAGACTGTCCACAAAACGTGGTAATATTGCACAAATTTATATCAGGTACGACGAGGCGTTATTTAAAAAGAAAGTCACATTTTATTTAAAATATTTCACATTTCCACTGTCATTTTGAATTTTAAAACGTATAACGCTTGAAAATTCCCGCGCATTGTCGAGAATTAAATAAACGCAAACGTCACGTTATTTAAAAAGAAATAAAAAGCTGCTAGTGTCACGTTGTTTCGCGTTCCATATTTGAAAAGCGCGCGGTTAGCGCCGCGCGTGGCTGTTCACTGTCCACCAGGCCTTTACCGTATCTTGGACCGTTTATGAAAAAAGTTGGTCAAGTGCTCTATGCCTCTTTGTATTACGGGTTCTGTGTTAAAAATGTAATGAGGTGTTTATGGCAAATCAAGTTCAGTAGGAAATGGTGGTTTGGTCAATTTGAAATTCAATTAGTCATCATGTTTTTTTATTATGAGTAGACTTTGAGTTGGTAAATCCTTAAAAAAACCTTAAATGTGGCGGGGATAAGTATAACGCAAAAAAGCTGGATAATGTCTTATGAAGTTTTTTAGATTCTATTATATATCATCAGTACCTAAGTATCTGAAAAACGGAGCCTTACTCGGCGTATCTCGTGATTTTTTCCAGAAAACGAATTTACCAATAGGTCGGTTTTTTCGCCTCCCCGAACCCTACTTATTGTAAATCTCATCGAAATCGATAGTTGTTTCCGAAACCTCTTTTGCAAAAAAAATGTGTACAGGATAGAGCTTTTAAAGCAAAGCTTGCAAAAGCGCCCACGCTTGCGGTACCCTAAAAAAAGCTAATATCTAATACTAACGTGTGAAATCGCCAGAATGGCCGCGAACGTCATTTTCTAACTGTACACATGAAACACAAAGTTAACTTTGCGCGTGGCGAAATCTAAAACTATCCCTCTTTAATATAATTTTCTATTTTAGTGGGGCGAGTGGCGCCGCCGCGGGCGGCACGGTAAAGTTGGTAAATAGTAAGGAGGCTGCACTTTCATCTCTATGGCGTCTATGGACTCTATGGTCGATGTATAAAGTTGGCTATGGTACTAAAGAGCGTAATTATGTAGTGTTGTGATTGAATGGTTTGTATTAATGATGTCTTATTCATTGGAAGTGTGTAGCCTGCTAGGAAAGTTCATAATGTTTGCAATATGTTTAAAGTGTGCAAATTCTGTTTCTTTTTATCGCACATTTATTAGATTCTGGTGTCATAAACTTAATTGATAGCACTCCAGTTCTTTTACTATGTTTAATATAAACATAATGTATGTTTTTTAATTATATGGACGTTTGCTTAATTCATCTTTTCATAATTTATAAGGCCAATGATGATGATTCGTATTTCAATAAAAAAACTATTTGTATATATATAAGAGCTGTTTTTGCATTTCGTAAATTAAGTAAATGTTATAAATTAACGTTGTCAAAATCTTTGGTCAAAAACACATGTGGGTAAATAATTATACAAATATATGAAAACGCACTTTATTCTAAAGAGCACTCTGAATATTTTTGACCCTTTAGTAACATATTTATGACTTAAGTATATATATATCTCATTATATCTAGTGTCGATAACCTATAAGTTTATTATTTTGCTAAAAATACCGTTGTTTCGCCGTTCATTCACATCACTATCCGTCAATTCAAATTCGAATTTCGAACACTTGATTGATTGTCCAACCACAGAAAAGACCTCTTGCAATTATAGTTGTACAATTACGTAAACCCAATAACGACTTTATTATCTATGTGACTAGGTTGAAAATTGAATGGCAAGAATTCTAGTACAAAGGCGAAGTTGATTGCGGCGAACAATACAAACTTTTTAATGTTACAATCATTTCTAAATTTATTTGATCGAGTCTCATTTAATTATTTTCTTTTTAAGCGAAATTACTTGTCATTTGTGTTTCTTAATGACGAGATTTCTAACCATTGTCTAAGTTTAGTAAATGTAGGTTGTTTTTATAGTACCTATTATATTTTATAATGGGTACTTGTTATTTGCGAACGAAAACCGGAATAATCTGTCTTACTAGAGAGGCATTGCGCCGGTTTGCGACCAGCGTCAGTTAGCAACCAGTTGAAGGAAGGATTCTGTGTGTTTCTGTGTTGTGTGTGTAGGCTTTATTTTATTCCGCAGGTTTGCCTGCGTTCTTTGCAATACGAGGGCGAAGCCGCGCGGGCAGCTATAGTTTCTTTATCAGGGCTTCCAATCCCGGGATTTATTACTATTACAATACCGGCCATTGTAGTAGTAATAAATCCCGGGATTGGAAGCCCTATTTCTTATAAACCCGGAGGTACGAGCCGGGAGTCGAACCCAAGATCTCCAGATTGAAAGTCACCAGCCTTACCGCGGTGGCTTAAAATGGGGAATGGATGAAAATTTTAGAAATGCCTGATTATTTTTTTGGTGATAGGAATAACCTTCCTTAGCACCAGAAAAAGTTTCAGATTTTTCAGGTGCGACAATTATTTTTGAAAAATATAAACAATTTCCTCATTTACGTTTTGGGTCAAGAACGGTAAATAGACACTTTCCTTGATCTGTCTCAAATTACAAAAAAACTATCTTAAATATCTGTGATAAACTGACACTGGTAATGATCAATATAGCTGCTGCAAGTGTCAATATCATTGCCAGTGTCAGTTTACCACACATATTCAATATACTTTTTTGTAATATGAGACCGATCGAGGAAGGTGCCGTAACTGACCCAAAACGTAAGTGATGAAACTGTTTATATTTTTCAAAAAAAATTGACGCAGCTGAAAAATCTGAAACTTTTTTCTGGTGCTAAGGAAGGTTATTCCTATCACCAAAAAAATAATCAGGCATTTCTAAAATTTTCATCCATTCCCAATTGCTCTTGGGTGGATATTTCTGACTGACTGTGTGTAATAATATTGAAGGATAAAGTATTTAAGTGGCTTGTACCCGCTTGGAGAGAAAGTGCATAAGTAGAGTAAGTGCCATTAAGTTTGACCACTCAAAACGGGAAATATACTACACGTCGTTATAAACGAGTGGCGCCAGCGCAGCCAGCTCAACTGACGTCGAGACGCGACGCGAGAAAATCTACCCTCTCATTCTAAATAAGCGAGCGAGCGAACAAAGTTTGAAGGAGAACGCTTGGAATAAAAATCTTTTTAGTATGTCCGTCGGTTCTCCTTTAACAGGTCGCATTTCTCAACCGATTCTCGTGAAATTTTGTGAGCAGATTCGATAATGGGGAATGGATGAAAATTTTAGAAATGCCTGATTAGTTTTTAGGGTTCCGTACCTCAAATGGAAAAAACGGAACCCTTATAGGATCACTTGTGCGTCTGTCTGTCCGTCTGTCACAGCCGATTTTCTCCGAAACTACTGGACCGATTGAGTTGAAATTTGGTACACATATGTGAATTGGTGACCCAAAGATGGACGCGTGAAGTAAATTAATGAATTCTGAACAAGGGGGCCACTTTTGGGGGGTAAACTGGAAAATAAATAAATAAAGTTTTGCAAACTGTGTTGTGTCAGTTGTGTGACATATCAAATGAAAGGGGTTGTTGTAAGCATCTCAGATATATATGTTAGCAAAAACAGATTTGAAGTAATTTAGGAAAAAAGACGAAAATTGACCATTCTCCCCTTATCTCCGCAACTACTACGCTTAAAATTCTGATAAAAATATGAAAAATAGTTCCTTGCCTACAGATTACAGGAAAACCTATAAGAAGTTTGAGTATTCAAAGTAACGGGAAAATTCTCAATATTTTTGTGTATTTGAACCCTCACCACGCGAGTTGAACTCGCACTTGCCCGGTTTTTATTTGGTGATAGGAACAACCTTCCTAAGCACCAGAAAAAAGTTTCAGATTTTCAGCTACGTCAATTATTTTTGAAAAATATAAACAGTTTCCTCACTTACGTTTTGGGTCAAGGACGGGGGCAATAGACACTTTCCTTGATCCGTCTCATCTCATATTACAAAAAAATATCTTAAATATTTGTGGTAATCTGACACTGGTAATGACAAATATAGCTGCTGCTAGTGTCAATATCATTGCCAGTGTCAGTTTACCACATATATTTAAGATATTTTTTTGTAATATGAGACCGATCGAGGAAAGGCCGTCCCTGACCCAAAACGTAAGCGAGGAAACGGTTTATATTTTTCAAAAATAATTGACGCAGCTGAAAAATCTGAAACTTTTTTCTGGTGCTAAGGAAGGTTATTCCTATCAGCAAAATATAAACAGGCATTTCAAAAATTTTCATTCATTCCCAATTATACAGATATTTTTGTTGATTCTGATTTTGGAAATTAAAAAAATGACAAGCTTGCGATGCGACCTATCACTGCAATAAGTGCACAATAACGTATTTTCCCATCTTTGCCTACCCTTTTTAGGAACACGAACGAAAGTTTATGTATGTACAGTCGAGTTCTCCAATATCTATACAGCCAACCTTTCAAAAATATCTAAATATGTAACTTATGTCAGTAATAATAAAGCCTGTGTACAGATATTTTTGAAAGGTTGTCTGCATAGATATTGGAGAACTCGACTGTACCATATGTATTAGAAGGTCGAAAGGGCTGGAGGGATGGAAGGTCAGATCAGATGGCACTCGCTTTGGTAAAACAAGTGCCTACACCAAATCTTGAGATTAGGTGTCAATGCGTACGCCGGGATCCTTTAGGGTACAACCGGGAAAAGGCTTAGGACGAATCATCTACTATCTACATCCTGAAAAAAATACTATGCGTACTTTTATGCACCCTTTTAGATCCGACTGTACTCGGAGAAAATCCGTTACTAATAACAGTAGACGCACGCGCGGATTAGCTCGCCAGTGACAGCCCTATTACGATAAACGCATGCGCAAAAACGCATAACGATCCGTGGATCATTTGCGCGCGCGTCGCATACCGCAACCAGGCTTGATTTATTATCGTGCGTAATCAGCGGTTTACCTATTTTTTTTTAAAGCTAATAAGCGTATCTACGACACGGGGTCAATATAGACACTAGACAAGTAGTAAAAATTGGTAGATTGTGTCTCAAGAGGGCGGTATATTGAATCTTGAGTGAAGAGAAAGATTCTGCAATAGAATTCTGAGCGTAGCAAGGGATTCTAAAGTAGAATCTTGAACGTAACGAGGGATTCAAGTGTTTAATCCTGAGACGGAAATTATTTTGCTACCGAATGACACAGACTGATTTTCACTGAGGATAATTGAAATCCCTCATTTGAGGGCAACAATAGTCATTCTGAATAACAGATGTGAAAAAAAAACTTAACTTAATTACCTTACGAAGTGGCCTATTGGTTAGTGTTTTTATGTGTACCCTTTCTATAACGGCCAAAAACCAAATTCCATCTCAAAGCGACGTATTTATTATACAATGTAACATGAATATCATAGAGTAACATGCATTCAAACTGACGTCTATTCAATAGAGTCTTCAACTAACTACATGTTTGTATGCACATTTCAATTAACAATTATATATAAGTCAAGTCGAGAAAGTCGGGAACTACGGAGTTACCGTTTTTAGTAGTACCTACGATTATGTGGCTGTTCAAGTTTAGTCTTTGGTTTTTCTCTGGAACAACTAGGTAATTTGTAGAGCGGAGATTTTTTGCAGTACTACAAACAAACGCGATACAGTATCGATACACGTGATTTTGCTAGGTAATCTATGGCTAGTGTCGCGCGACAGTCGCGCGTTCGACAAGAAAGCGTTTGCGGCGATTGTATCGCTGCAAAAATTCGCCGTTTGTATGGATTACTTAACGTGGCAGACTTTCTATACGAAAGAAAGAAAGAAAGACACATTCATTCGTGACAAAACAAACAGTTGTTTAAACAAAAACAGAGTGTCAGAGATAGCGTTTTTTGTCACGAAACGGTTCTATCTCAGCATAATGCTGGCATTACTGCCAGCGCTGATCTTCCGATAGAACCGTCGAGTGATTTCACAGTGGATAAAAAAACAAAAGAAAACAAAATAATAATAAAAACTTAGTTAAACACGAGAAGGGACAATTACCGTATTTAAAAAATAAAATAAAAATTGTCCAACGATTAATGAACGCAGCCATTTTACTCCTGCGGGCTGTTGCAGCACACTAGCGCCATTGACACTGACAG
Source organism: Epinotia nisella (assembly GCA_932294315.1). Taxonomy (NCBI): domain Eukaryota; kingdom Metazoa; phylum Arthropoda; class Insecta; order Lepidoptera; family Tortricidae; genus Epinotia; species Epinotia nisella. The sequence goes on along the minus strand of OW028698.1, from coordinate 6,223,693 downwards.
GAGTGGCAGGTGGCTTGCAGACATCTAACCTACATCTAATCTACATCTAACGTGTCTAGTCTATAAAACTGTCATTGGAATTGGAAATTTGCTACCTCAGACAATAGAGTTGCTTTTTTAATGGTCTAGGTATTGTTAGTGTTTGACAAAGCATGTTGCGGAAATATTTAGTACCTATTACCTACATAAAAACAATGCACGAAGTTTGTTGCCGATACTTAGAATGTTGCATGGACAAAACCTGCGTTGTGATTACTTCCTGGATGAGGTCTTGGCATCCTTGGGCTATGCATGGCATTTTAGATTTCATCAATTACTTATCGAATACATTTAATAAATAAATAAATATTTTTTAATCCGCCATTTCCCATTTCGCCGCAACCAACACCTCTCCCGCAACATAAAGTATAATAACGCATAATGCTCGTGAATAGATCGTAATTGCGCGCGGATCCACGGATCTATAGATCACGGGTCGATAGGATAGGATGCCCGCGTGCGGTATGAAAGTAGAGGTTTGTATGCTCGTATCCAGTTTTTGCGGTACGTGTGTTGGTTTCGAGTAGGGACATTACCGGTGATTTTATTTGAAATAACCGGTATTTCATCAAGGGATCTGTTCGACTTGCTTTAGTGAGAGTTGGTGACATGGCGGATCCAGGATTTTGGTTTGGGGGGGGGAGGGCTTCAAATGCAGTATTAAGGGGATCCCATACGCCAATGACCTTCGATTTGAATCCCTTAGTTTTTTAATGTTTTTTGTGGCCTATTATATTAACAACAACAGCTTTAAGCAATATAGTATCCCATATTTACTTCAAACATCACTGTCTTCGAGATATTTGGCATCAAAGTTGAACAATTTTAGACCAAAAAACAGGTTTTCTGGCCATAACTTTTGTGTTAATTAGTTTAAAATCAAAACCCTAGACACGTTTATAGAGACATCAGAGACAAACCCAAATATGTAGATTTCGTATATGATAGATCTTTCACAGCAATCTAGATGCGAAAAAGGTGTTTTTTTAGACAAATGTTTAAAAAATCATAAAAAAATAACTGTTGATTTCTTTCAAAATATGGTATACAAAAATGGAGATTAAAGATTGAAGAATCAAAAGCCGTTTTCCTTATAATTCTATTTGTAGTGCAAAAGTAGGAGATGCGATTCAAAACTAGTCAAAAATCGATGAAAACGGCGGGTAGGGCCTTAAGTCAAAAATTTACAGCGGCAAGGAACAGCGGAATCTGATCTCTATCATATTTGGACCTGCATTTGTGGCAATGAAACGAATCCTCAAATACATAAAGGGTCAGCAATAAAGATAAAGATTTTTATGTCGATACACTTGTTATTTTTTTTAAGAGGTTGCCAGATTTTACCAGTAGTTACTTTAGTTACATTGTTGCCTATTCTTGGGTTAGGTTAGCTCCTGGCAAGGACCGGAAAACCACCTTATCAGACTTAAGCCTATCGATTTGGTAACCCTATCAATTTGGTAACCTTATGATAAAGTAACCTTAGGTACTAATGGGTAACCCTATTGTTATGGTAAAGCATAGAACAGAATAGAATATTTTTATTGTCTGTCATATCGGATGTGGTAACCATGAGTTGACCTTATTGAGATAGGGTTTTTTTTGGGTTAACTTATAGTTACCACATCCGATATGCTTACCATAACAATAGGGTTACCCCATCAGTAAGGTTACCTTATCATAAGGTTACCATTATGGATAGGGTTTTAAAAACAACTTCTAAAATTAGCCTATGGAAAACCCTGATTAGGGTAACCGGTTCCGGTCCCTGGCTCCAGGTTTGCTCAGTATGCATTTGGGATAAAGGAAGTATTCTTTTCATATATTATTTATAGTTATAGCATGAATATATTGAGAAAACGAGCAGTCCAGATGATTCCACCTGCATATATAATGGTTGTTATTTTACAAAATATCTGGAATGAAAACCACCAGGGAACGCCCTTTTTGGAACGCCGAATCACGATATAAACATTTGAAACAGTACTTTAACTTCCTACGCTAGTGCTTCGATGTAAAAATATGGGTGCATAGACACAACTTACATACATACATCTCACATATTTACATACTCGTAAATATGTCCCATCGCTCTTATGTCAGCAGATTTAGGTTTCGGTACATATTAATGAGACGATAAATTGATACATATTTTGCACTTCATTGTTCGTCACAGGTTTTCTCGGAGTACGACACAATGAGGGTCTCCTGATTGCATTATACCACCAGCTGGTAGGACTGTGGCGAGAGCTCGTTTTGACATCAGCTTTTAAAATGCAGCAATCAAATTGATGATGATTAAACATGATTGGTGAATTTATACTCCCAGACCTCTTGACACAGTGCGCCAGCTGCTGACATAATGCATTCTGGAAACCCTCATTGATAATAGACACGTTATCATATGCGCTATTTGGTCTTGGTCGGACACCTTCATTATTGGTTTAAAGAATCCTTCCTATAAGAATTACAACAAATTCACTCACATGCAGCGAACGAAAAAACCATAGAAGTCTAACTAGCGACGAAAAGTGGCCCCACAAAAAGGATGCACATTGCCATTATGCGGACGAGGGGGCGGGGTGTCAGAAGGATGCCAAGCAGCCGTTTAGTTTGAAAATGCGCACATTGCGCATACCGGGTTTTGGGCTCGTGTTAGGTAGAAATTTGTAAGGAGATCGCATTATATGTTTTCTTCGTTCGCTGCTTGCATGCGAGTATTTAACAATGTAAGTTAATTAATTGAAGCGTGCAGTATTAAATAAACAAATTACTCTAACGTATTATAACAGGCCGCGGAGATTTCGCAGAAGGGTCATATAGACATTTAGGTTCGCGTCTATTCTGAGCACATTGCCAAAGGGCTTTAAAGCTTAATTTTTGGTTTCTTACATCAGCATAAACAGCGTCCGTTATATGATTTCATGCAAATAAAAAAAAAAGCACAGAAGCTCTTAACTATTGCCCGCAGGAAAGACGACTTTTTGTTTCAATCTGTACGACCGAAAACCGTAAGATGGAAGCAGTTAGTATTTAATACAAGTTAAAATATTGTTCCAACTTATACCGCGTCCCACTAGAGATAGCGACAAAGGACAAAGAAGTGACAAATGATGCATTGACAGATCTGACAGCAGCGCCCGCGCAGGTACAACATGACTGGCTTTTTTTTCTAGTCGGTAATTGATTTCTTTATACTAGTGTTTTTGGGGTGGATTCTCAAGTATTCCTTTCTTGATTCCATATCATCATACCTAATTGAACGAGCGAGCGGAATGAACGAAATTCTCTGCTTCAGCTTTGGCCAAAATTATTCCGTATACCGGCTGTCCAGCTGTTCTCCCCTACAGGTCGCATTTCTCAACCGATTCTCGTGATTTTTTTTGAGTAGGTTCGATAATTAAATAGAATTTTTGGTCGATTCAGTTTTTGGATAATTTCAAAATAAGTTTCGTTTTAAAAAAATATGTTTCGTACAAGCTTTTATTGTTGGCTGTTCTTTTCTGTATACCATCATCAATGAGACGATCCTAACGAGCCCAAACACAACGGGGATACGTCGGTTAAATACTGAATTCCCATGGCCACCTTCTGTCTTCATCATCAGATCAGCTCGATGGTACTATATTATTGAATTGTCATCTAAACTATAGATATAGCCTTTTCACGCTTAAGCCTATCGATTTGGTAACCCTATCAATTTGGTAACTTTATGATATGGTAACGTTACTAATAGGGTAACCCTATTGTTATGGTAAGCATATAGGATGTGGTAACCCTAACAATAGGGTGAACCTATCAGTAAGGTTACCTTATCATGGGGTTACCATATCGGATAGGGTTTTAAAAACAACTTCTAAAAGTTGCCTATGGAAAACCCTGATTAGGGTAACCGGTTCCGGTCCCTGCCCTAGACTTGAGACCTCGTGGTAGCGCGCGGCCCATATACTCCAGGCAAAATACGGTTTTGAAAAACATTAATTTATAATAGCGTTTTTTTTTGTTTATTTCATTTTAAAACGTTATTCTAAGATGCTTTATTCAAGAATCTAACAAACTTTCCACCCGGAAGTAATTATATAGATTTAAATTAAGCATTCATTGTCTTTTTTTGTATGATTTATATTGAATATTTTAAAGCAAATGTAAATGAACCAAAATTAAGATTAAAACATTTATTAATATTTATTCCGACTTTTCAGGAGCTAATTAAGTTATTTTTATTTTGATGTCTGATTTTTTGTTGGATTTTGCCTCTAGGTAACTATTTAATTGATCTTATATCCGTTACATTTAAAAAATCTGCTTTTATAGGTAAATTATTTTCAAATTTGTCATTTTTTCCATACAAGTTGTCAGTTCATTGCCTGGCTGGACTAATAAATACTATGGCCAACACAGCTAACTGACCATCCGTGCACTTTATGTGCATTGTAATAAGGTTCAATATAAATACAGAATGGTCAGTTAACTGTGTTGCCGTTAGTAAAAAAACTTGAATTTCGAACTATCGTAGTCCCGTATTTCCTCCGCCAAATCAAAATCTATGCATATCATTTTTGTAACATACAGATTAACCTTTTGAGAGCTAAAGACGATAAGAAGCTTCATTTTATTCATATTTTGTCTGGCTATTGTTTTTGTTCTGGCCTCGTTGGGCACCATTTTGTTATGCACCCTCGCTGTCAAAAGGTTAACCAAGAGTTCTACTCTGTATCTATGTTCTGATTCATTTGATTACTGACTTGGTTAACGAGATACAACCCGCCGAGCCGCTGGTAAGACGCTAAAATTACATCAAATTTACCATCGCCTACAGACGACATGTTCAAAAAAATTACAAAACGAAACATAGAGAGATACTACAACTTTTCGTTAATCTATGTTGGAAAATTCATTTACATAGGTGTGAATTTCATGGAGAAAAAATAGGGTAAAAACGGGACCCTATTACTAAGACTTCGCTGTCCGTCCGTCCGTCTGTCTGTCACCAGACTGTATCTCAAGAACCGTGATAGCTAGATGGTCACGTCGCACGGATGGTCGGTTGAGTGTGTCGTCGATGGTACACTAAGTTCAGTGTTATTTTATTAGAATAAGTCAGTTAGTGAGTGGGTAGGTATAACATAGCGATGTTTAATTGTTAGAAAGCAGCGCACATTCGCCGAAAAACTGCCCTCAGTTTGGCGAAACAGAAAATGTATACTTACCGTTAAGTTGTTTTATGAAATAAATTAAATAGAGAGTTGAAATTTTCACAGATTATGTATTTCTGTTGCCGCTATAACAACACAAATACTAAAAAACCGGCCAAGTGCGAGTCGGACTGGGGCTCCCATACAACAGACATGATTTTTTTGCCGTTTTTATAGATAATGGTACGGAACCATTCGTGCGCGAGTCCGACTCGCACTTGGCCGGTTTTTGTATTTGCACCAGCTCGCATTTCCTCTTAACATTAATGTCCAAACCAAATGTAGCAACATTTGACAGATCGACGGCAGTATCGCCCACTGACTCGCCACGTTTCAGGGAGTCATTAAAACATGTTGAATTGAGTGCTCGTTTCTTATTCACATCCCATTTACATGGTTGATTATTATATTCTTCTATTACTGGTATGCCGGTAGCTTTGAAGTTGAACCCTGAGGTTTCCCAATGGACAAACACAGAAAACAACGGAACAACATTATACCAAAACCCTTTAGAACACAGAATCCCTAGAGACCATACTGCCTTAGAATACGTCCGAAGTCCAATTCATTTCATACGCGATTTTAGCCCTAATTCGTAATAACTCATTTCCTAAATTGGCGTGAACTTTCTTTGGGGTTTGTGATCGGTTTTTGGCAGTTGAATGGTGACAGACGGTTTAGTCTGGTTGCGGCTTCTGTTCAAAGAGTTATCTGTAAATTGATTAATTGTTATTTTCTATTCTTTCTTAGAAATGGCCGACATGCGGTCACTGTTGGATAAGTAACTTTGTATTAAACAATTACATAACCTAAGAAACTTTTTGTTACAAAAAATTGGAAACGATGGTGGCTTTGCAAAAGCAATAATTTGCAATTGAAACCAATAAACAACTACAACTTAGAAAAGTTGAAAAACCCCCGACTATTTCATATCAAAGTTCAATATTTCAAAAACCGATTTTGCTGAAACGTAGCTAAGAATCTCGATCACTGTCAGCTTTCGGACGAAAAACACCGCATTAAAACAGAGAACTAACGAAGTTCTCCTTCAATAACAAACTTAGAAAACCAATTATTATAACATACCTAACGGAAACGAAAATGTCCACTTTTCCGCACACGAGTTACCAGAATAATTGCTCTAACAATAGGATATATATAAATCAAAAATCATTCATATGCTAATTGTACATTTAATTTAACACGCGGTTGGGCACTATGATTAGTCGAAAGTGCAAATACAAGGTCAATCATGAAAGGGGTATGCGGTCTCTTTGATCCAAAGACCGTATTATTACCGGTACCGCGGTATTATTTTCATACCGGAATATACCGGAATTGGGTACTTTATTGAGTAAAAAAAATCTATTTAGTCCGTCACTTAGATTATCAAAAAATATTGGACACGTATTTTTTTGTTCGTCAATTAAACAAAAAATGACGAAGATATAGGATATAGCCCGTCAAAGTTCCGCGTGACGATATTTTTTTTTAGGAAAGTAGCCAATTCAATTTCGGTATCTCGCTATTGTTTTCATTTCATATGTTTGTATTGTAACTAATATTATAGTGGCTCAGTGAGCTGTAGAACTAGCAAACCTGTTAAAAAAAAATTTTTTTTTCAATTCCGCAAAAATTGAATCGACAAGAAAATAATGTAATTATTGAACCTCACAGAGTTTCATGAAAACCGTTTGAGATATGCGAGCTGTAGAAGAGAACAGCCGGACATCTGGACATCGGGACAGGTACCTGGGTCGTTCTTCTTTTTTACCGACAATGAACCGAGGTTTTTCTGTTTTTAGAGTTCTTGCATTATTTTTTAGTCATTTCATTACAGAACTTTGTAGCGGCTAACAAAATACACCTATCCTCAAAATTTTATTGAAATACACCTTATGGTTTTCTTTCGAGTAAAATGCCTGTGACATACGGACAGACGGACATGACGAAACTATAAGGGTTCCGTTTTTGGCATTTTGGCCTAAAAAGCTACGTGAATACATTTCCCTTACTGTACATACCTACTAGTGAAAATATTTAAAGGCTATATTATATCCCGTGGCTTCGCTCGCCATCGGTGTAATACGCACCGGAGCTTATCATTTGCTAAATATCGGCAATATAACTAATCGTCAGAAAACAAGTCGAATAGCGCTCTCAGGAGGAGTATCTAAAACGATTACTTACAAATGAAGGACCACACCTGTCGACTGTCCAAACACGTCATTTGTCAAACCGTCCGTCTGTCCGTCCGCGGCTCGGTAACTTCACAGGTAACGCTTATGATGTGAGCAGTGAACTAGCATAGGTACAGTAAGGGAAATGTATTCACGTACCACCGTAGAACCCTATCGCAATAAAGGTGACATATCATTCGAGTTTGAGTGACGGCGGCCTGTCAATTGCGACAGGGTTCTGGTTCTACGGTGATACGTGAATACATTTCCCTTACTGTACAGCTAGAAATCAAAATTTGTTATTTTTTTTAATACCACGATGTTTGCAAACATTACATACGGCCTGCCTGTAGGTAAGCAGACATCGTAACCTATGGACGTTGTGACTTCAGATCAGACTCACGTCACATATTTACATTTAGTTGGTTAGTGACGCTGCCTACGAAGCTAGAGGTCGAGGGTTCGAATCCCAGTTAGGGCATTTATTTGTGTGATGATGAACACGAATATTTGTTCCTGAGTCATGGATGTTTTCTATGTATTTAAGTATTTATTTATCTATATCAATACGTTTATCGTCGTCAAGTATTATTACTGATTCTTTCTGTAACTAAAATTCACATAAAATTTTGACTGAATAAATTAAATTGGTTTCTGACTCTTGGATGTTTTCTTCAATATTTATTCAATACTAGCGTTTGCCCGCGGCTTCGCACGCGTACTACTTAATAGTTATTTACGATACAAGTGCAGAAAATAGGAAATTCGCAACGAGCGGCGATAAATTAAAACACGACCGAAGGGAGTGTTTTAAATCGACACGAGTTGCGAATTACCTATTCGCACGTGTATCGTACAACGTTTTACAGTACATATGGCTCTTTAAAGTTTCAACATATGCACGGAAAGTGCTCATTTCCGCACTAGTGCGGGAAAGTAACACCATGTGTACTGTAAAAGTAATTTTAACCGTCTCCAAAAAAGGTACATCTCAATTTGAACCATATGTTCCAATTGAATTGCAATTTGGCACAAATACTTTCAGAAATTTTCATGTCCACAATTTGTGTAAAATTGTCCCCTAATATTTACCCCGAACCGAATATCCATTCTACCATATACTAGTGTAATATATTTTCAAATTTCATGTGTAGATTCGGAGATAACCTCAACACACTTACTTTCAAAGCTACAAACTAACACACGTACCTACACCTCTTAATATTATTAAGATACGATAAGATTTCTATGGACGCCAATGCAATGCCATCCATATATAAAAGACATTCAATTACGAGACAATCGTCTCTGTAATATGTCATAATTACTACTATTCTGCCATAAATTGCTGTATTTAGTGCAGTTTAGATGGTACAAGGAAAATACATTTGCAAACTGTGTACACTACAATACTTGGTGTGTACAGTCACGGACTTAAATTGTTGAGCCATTTAGAGCTCACTTTATACTGGACACGTCATAGCTTCATAGAAAACTAACATTAGTTGACCCCCTAAATGGCTCAACAAATAAAGTCCTTGACCGTACTAAAATGCAGAAGTGACGTAAGATTGTTTTGATAAAAAAGTGAACACCCGCGTTTAAGAGTTCCCAGCACGATCAACTACTCTCCATACAAACGTAGTTTAGTTCTCATGTCGATCAAAAACACTCCCTCATGGTTCGTGTTTTTGGTCATCGTCACTCGTTGGGTATTACCTACTTTCCGCACTTGTATCATGAATAACTATTCCTCGACCAACATTTTTAAGGATTTTTTTAGATAAGGTGTTACTCAAGAGTCCTTTGGACGGTCCACTCAAGTCAACTCCATATACAAACGTAGTTTGGTTCTCATTTTAAAACGGCATTCTGTAATAATATGAAACTTTGTATACACAATGGGGTCCGCCGTATTTAGGTCGGAAACTAGTTTCTGTTGCTAGAAATTATGATAAAAAATAATAGAAAAAAAAAGAATCGATTAGAGACTTTGTATGAAAAACGTTCTACTCGCTCTATTTTTTTCTATTATAATTTCTAGCCACAAAAACTAGTTTCCGACCTAGATATGGCGGATCCCTTTGTGTATACAAAAGTTTCATATTATTCCAGAATGCCGTTTTAAAATGAGAACCTACGTTTGTATATGGAGTTGACTTGAGTGGACCGTCCTAGGGACGTAAGTAACACCTTATCTAAAAAAAACCTGAAAAATGTTGGTCAAGGAATAGTTATGCTACAAGTGCGGACAGTAGGTAATTCCCAACGAGTGACGATGACCAAAAACACGAACCATGAGGGAGTGTTTTTGATCGACACGAGTTGGGAATTACCTATCCGCACGTGTATCATACAACATTTTACAATGCATCATGCAAGGAAATAAAAATATACAAATAAAAGGTGAAATTTTAACTGTCATGAAATCTCATTCTCGCACGTGTGCGGGAATATTGGCCCGAAATCCCCGCACGGCCCCGCGCCGCGCGGGCATAGACGAGTTCCCGTGTCTATGTTGAACCATATAAAGGCGCACTTTCAGAGCAAGTGCATTGCTCTTCTCAGCTAGGGTAGGTTTAGCGAACCAGCAATCCCAGTAGTTCATCACCACTCACACATCAGATTCGGTTGAAACCGTTCAACCAATCTCACTGGAGCGCAAACTCTTAGAGTATTCCAGTGTTATACCCCTCCGCGTGGTCGTGCCGGAGAGTTCCCCCTGGATTTTCCCCAGGATACTCTCCAACCATGCAGTTCGACAGCTATATTGGGTCCGTCCTATTATAGTAACAGTCAGGTTCAAAAAAAAAACAAGTGCATTGTAAAAGCCATCTTCTTATTATTAAGCGCTCTTAATTGTACTAATCAGTTAATCTCAAGTCATTCAAAGACCCTGTCACGTCGTCCCTTGAATGCAGATTCTCATCACGATAGCTTTCAGTGCTTAGGGCTTAGCCTAGGTCTCAGGATTGTACGGCTGTCAGGCCACGCCCAGCGCTTTGAGCTGTCCGTCTGTCTGTCTTGAGGAAAATGCGAACTAATGATGTGGTAACTGTGGTTGAGGAGGGTTTCGCTGTACAGTCGGCGTCGAAATATTTTTGCTCTTGCATTATTATAAGGCGAAAAATTTATACTATACGACGATAGTACCAAATTTAAATGTACACAACGTAATATAAATAATGTCACGCATGTAAGCCCAAAAGGGGCAGGCAGAGAAGATTAAATTTAATTTTCAGTGACACAGCAATTGTAGGTTTATTAGATATAGAAAATGTGATATTGCAGTTATAGGTTGCTATAGATTGTCCGCAACACACTTCAGCGCTATTCCCATAGTCAACTCTTACGACAGATTGTAAACCATAAAGAGTTAAATAATAGTTATTTAAGATACAAGTGCGGAAAGTAGGTAATTCCCAACGAGTGACGATGACCAAAAACACGACAGTCAGGGAATGGTTTTGATCGACACGAGTTGGGAATTACCTATCCGCACGTGTATCATACAGCATTTTACAATGCATCATGCAAGGAAAAAAAAAACATAATAGGTGAAATTTTAACTGTCATTAAATCTCATTCTCGCACGTGTGTGGGAATATTGGCCCAAAATCCATTCCCGCACGGCCCCGCGCCGCCCCGCCCCCCCGCGCGGGCATAGACGAGTTCCCGTGTTTATGTTAAACCATATAAAGGCGCACTTTCAGAGCGTGCATTGTAAAGTATTATTCAACCTAATTTCAGGCATTTCAACAACTAATCTCTACTAATATTATAAAGAGGAAACGTCTGTGAGATTGTAGCTATGTAAGTTTGTATGCGGGTGGCGCAGGACCGTTCACTTTTGCACTCTTTGGGGGAGGCCTATGTTCAACTGCACATCTTTCGGCTGATATGATGATGACGAAGTTTGTATGTAATGGGTACTTAAACATCGGAACCGCTGATGCCATTTCATGATTTCACCTGCGTGTAGAATGTAGAATGGACTTTCTGGATGGTTATATGCTATACTTTATTCCACAGGTTTGCCTGCGTTCTTTACAAATTTACAATACGCGGGCAAAGCCGCGCGGACAGCTAGTTTAATAAATAACAAAAAAAAAGTTTGTCAGTAACTATGCAAAATGTAACGAAGCTTCACCATAAATTTTACCAATAATTATGTTATCCTTGCAAACATAATAAAAAATTAGGTACTTAGAAATTCCAGTGAATTTAGAACTGCATTTTTTTGCCACTCATCCAAAGTTAATCCGCATAGGGTATCTGTCACCAATGTTGGTTTAAGAAGAGAATGTTAACCGTAGACAAACATGCTTGCCTATACGGTAGCAAGATTACTTTTTAGGTTACGTAGCGAGATGGGAAATTGTCGATGGTCAATATCGATAGACAAATTAAAACGCACGCGCGTGATCAACTGGAACCTATTGTAGCCTAATAGCGGTGCAGTTTGGCACCCAATTCACCCCGTTCATATTTTAGCGCCATCGACATTAGGGAATGCAATCTCGATCTCGTCCATATTTTACGAGATTTAGTCTCGTACGGTCGACGCCAAAAATACGTTTACACTATTCGCCTTATTGCAATGGAATAAGGTGCAAAAGTGTAAACGTATTTTTGGCGTCGACTGTACAATTTTCGTACGAGATCTCGCCAGATTAAACTCTACAGTTTACATATAAAACACTACATGACAAGTTTCATGATTCATCTGACCAACAAATTAAAAGTTTCTTTTCTTGATTAAATGTTTTATTACTTTTATTTATAGATATTGAAACCTGATGGTTTAATAAATAATAATAATAAAAAGTTTTATACTTTTATAAAAAACAAAATGAAATTGTTATCCAAAATTTCAGCTCAATTGGTTGAAGATGAGCAAGACGATGTACTTAGCAAGAAAAATAATTGATCGTACGTAACTTGTTACGTAGCGTTGGTTTCGTAGGCGGCCGAAGGGGAAGGATATATGCTTCTAAATTGAGTTGCAAGATTTCACCCGAACAAACATAGTTACCTACATAGTTAGTAACATACATACATTGCAAGTTAATAGAAAGCTCCTTTTCATTCGAGTTACCTAACGTGTATTTATCGATGCAACTCTAATTTTTTCTCTTCACTAAAGCAAAAATCTGACAATTTCGCTCAAACCGATATAGTTTAAACATTTCATCGGTCATGTTTGTTTAGGTCGACGGCGTCTCGAGTGCGCAGGCATTTAGAAAATGTCAGTTTTAGACTTATGTTGCTTTTGCGTCAAGTGACCGTTTTGGACTTCCAATATATAAAAGTTTACGATTTTAGTTCACCACTACGATACAAATTATTTTAGACACTTGTGGCCGTTGGTCATGAACGTTCAAAAAACCTTTTTTAGCTAAAATGACATTAAAATTCGTTTGCACTTTGACATTTGTGTACGTCAGAAAGGGACAAAACACATTGAAAAGGGGGTTTGTGATTAAAATAATGTGAAAATATTTATAGCGAAAAAGTAAATTCGTTTGTATTAACTGATCCGGTGATTTCCGTTGTTCAATCACGCAAAAATGCTTGAACGGAAATAGATGGAATTTGGCATAGAGATTGTTTATTAGTATTTATTACCGACAAATACAATAATCTATTGTATGAAAGTGAGTAATAAAGGTGATAATGATTCGTCACAATGAGCCGTTACAAGGCGTACAAATCTTATATCAGTATGTCATTGAAATTTATTTTTATAGAAATAAATTTTAAATTATTTCACTAAGCAGGATGACTACTTTATATATTTTTTTTTAATTTTTATTCCGGCCATCATGAATAATCAGGAGTTCTCACTACCGAAATAGCCGACAAATGCTGGTGACATAAAAAGTTCTCATGGCAGTGAATAAAATTCCAATATAACAATTCATAATTTAAAAATGTATGGCAAGCCACAGACAAGCCGAATTTATATCAGATCTGTTTGATCGAAATATCGATTATAGTAATCGGACATCGATTAATGGTAGCCCGGATCCCGTCGGACGGAGTTCGGATCGATTGTTGAAAATGTCTTTGACCTCCGAGAATTTGTGTGAGATATTCGGTATTTAAAACTCGTAACGGAATAAAATTGTTAAATATTAAGATTTGTGTTAGTCCTCCGAGCGTTTGTCCCGGTTGTACAGTCAGCATCATAAACATGTATACATTCTAGGACCATATTGCTTGGAGATAAGGTCGAAAAGTGTATACATGTTTATGATGCTGACCGTACCCGGGCTCCGCATTGTCACCTAATCCCAAGATTTTGCGTAAGCACTAGTTTTCAAGGAGGCGAATTGTCCTTCCCACCCAGAGGGAAAGGAGGATATCGCTATCTATACATATATAGCGATTCAAAATGACAATAGATTTAAGTGTTTTTTTTTAGAAACACATAATAGGGAATGGCTTCAATAAACTATAAATTCACTATATAAGATTACATTAGATTACATTTGGTCAAAGTAATATACTAAACTAAGAAAACAAAAACGAATGTAACTAAAACTAAAGATAAAAAAATCATGGCATAAATTCAATCGTAACGCTTATTTACACCCTATTTAGTTAGTAATCGTTGTCGAAGTTTTGTTTTAAACCCGGTAGCGACGCCGACGACCGACGGTCGTAAACAAACACACAATTTGTCAAAGTCCTGTAATTGTCAATCTAATGATTGATACTCTGAATAAGGCTTAGGCTTAGCCGCCATTGGTTTAAGAGAGAGCAGAGAGCGGGGTCATTTTTTTAAATATGCTACCATAAGTCATTTAACAATCAGTGTGTTACGAACTCTGATAATTATAAACCCTTCCTCCCAGCCCTGCACGGCTATCACAAGACGGCGCGCGAGCTCTCTCGATTTTTCTCGCACTATACCTCTCTTTCTATGTTTTCTAATAAGAGAGAGACGGATGGTGCGAGAAAAATCGGGAGAGCTCGAGCGCCGTCTTGTGATAGCCGTGCTGCTAGCATAACTTGACTCTCGACTCTACTCGCGCACGAGATAACTGTTCGTCACTTTCTGATTAATGCTGTCAAATAGTTACAGATAGTTTATCACGCGCGCTAGTAGAGTAGACAGTCAAGTTATGCTCAGGGCTGAAGTGATATTGAAGAGCGGTATACCAAAATGGCAACAGATGCCGGCCGGCCCTCCATTCCACTTGTTCATCTTTCGAGAGAAAGATCTCTCATTTTAAATCAAGCTGTCAGGAAGCTTATAAATACAAGGAGGTTTGAAGTTGTCAAGCAGTCGCCCGCGAGGCTCTGGTCCACAGAACACTAAATACTATAGAAAGGCGACGTGGGCGTGGCACGCGCGCCACTAGTTTGAGCTTGCGCTCAAAGCTTTCGCGCCAAAGTCACCTGGAGCCGTAGCATGGTTGGCCTTATCACGCGACAAGTGACAAGATAAGAGCGTCGTCTCGTTCTATCGAACGGTGTCAGCCAGTGACGCACGCTCTATCCTATCACCTATCGCGTGACAAGGCCAACCATGCTACGGGGCCAGATCGCCGTGTAGTCGCTCACAAAGTTGTAGGAGACACCGGTGCCGATAGAACCCGCGCTTGATACCCCTTTTATAGTATTTAGTGTTCAGTGCTTTGGCCTCTGGGTCGTGCAAATCGTATACCCCTCGTTATCCGTGCTGCACCTGTCATACAGTACCTAACTCCATCTACAATTTGGTTTAGTCGTGGACTTTTGTCATCCTCTCATCTAAAACAAGCCACCAGTTAATGATTTACGCCGCACCGTCGTGTGTGGTATGATCCCCGGTGTCACCGCAATCATTTATCTTCCACCTCGAACGTCCGAATCCTTTTTTCTACGGCCCGGCGTTTACGTGTCAAAGGTGTTTGACGCTTTTGGACGGGACAAAATGGTGGAACAAGTGTTTATATTATCTATTAACATGGATCGTTTTAATTTTCGATTATGAATTAATGTAACTGATTCTATATTTATATTCCAATACTATTAAACGAGCAATATTTGTATGTATTGTATATAACTATTAGTATAGGCGTTTACGGGGACGAGAAATCGATCTAGCTGGGTCTCATGTCTGGGAAAATTCGTTTTCTCCGTATTTTCTCTATTTTCATCCGAGCAGAGCCCGAGGACTCATGCATATTGTAAAATATATGTCGGCTCATATTTTTGTGACTAAATCGTACCGACACTTACTTACTAGATCCTTTTTGGTGATGTGATATTCGGCAGGTAATGGTTGCTGTTTCCGAAAGATCATACTTGATGTACTAGGTTATAAGGTTATCATGAAAAACTAGGAGCTGCACCTTTGTTTTCGATCTGTATCATTGGGAATCGACGATAAAGCGTGACAGGACTATTTATTAGGCTCTCACGGCGCGTGAGGAGTTTATATTTCAGACAACAACCAAGTCCTATCCTGTATCAAATCCATACTTTAAAGGCTACCTTGAGTACGGCAATAAATTAGATGTGCACACCAGGTTACCATGAAGGGCTAGGAGCTGACCTGATTGTGGCAGTTAGGTTCATACTTTAGAGCGGTTACACACGGCGACTTACAGTCGCGGGTTAGTGAAACGCGAGTTTGTATCGTCGCAAACCACCGTGTGTAACCGCTCTCCCGATTTTGAGTGCGGTATCACAATTGGCTGTGGCAGCAAGGTACCAGGCTACCATGAAAGACTAGGAGCTGACCTGGTTGTGATAGTGCGCGAGGTGGTGCGGCACATGCCGCATCGCCGGGTGCAGCATCGCGCTGTCGCTGCTGCTGCCCTCTACCGCCTGCAACAACACAACCCAGCATTAACCTCACCTCCTGGTCAGATTATTACTATAGGCTGGCCACATCGGTTGCAGAGAAAACAGAATCAGTCCCTTTGGATGACTATGTTTTCAGTTGGGGCACCTCTGGACCAAAATTCTTCAGGGATAAGGGATTACTTAGGGGATTAGGGATGTTAAGACCAAATAAAATATAATTATATTGAATTTTCTAGAAAAAGGATTAAAAATATAGTCTAATGAAGAAAAAAGTAACACGAGATGATAAATAATCACAAAGTTATAAGCGTTCAAAGTCTTAGAAGGGGGTATTTCCGCAAAACGCATCTTCATATAAAACGATTGTCATTTACTATGCTCTAATCTAAGAGCCTGTTCACACAGGGTCTCCGTTTTACTGTTCCGTTTTATCGTATACGTTTTTTTTCATTGATGGCGTATGGAGTTGCATGAGCGACTTCACATATGACACAGTATTCAGTATACAGTAAATTATTGTTGTTGTATCCGTTAAAACGGGTACCGTATATACGGAGACTCTGTGTGAACGGGCTGTAACAAGCAACATTAAAACGGTTGTGGATTCGTAAATTATCGAGAAATTTGAATGGGATTTTTATCATTATTTAGATATTTAGGCTTCTTTCTTTTGGAGTGATAATAAAATTTGAATCAACAACCGTATTGGCCAGACTATTTTTCCATAAGTCATGCTTGGTATGCGCCAAAAGCTGCGCCTGGCAATATTGCCAGCCGCTCTCGGCCGATGTGGTTTGATATATGTCAATATGATCTATTTATGAGAAAAACACATAGCCTCGTGTGAAATTGCCGACTTCAGCCTGCAATTACTTGCTTCCATGCCTCGACAATAATGTAATATTTACCTGAAGCTGGTCATCCTTGGCCTCGCCTCCGAGCTCCACGAGCTGCAGCGTCTCCTCGAGCAGTTCCAGGGACTCCCCGCTCACCAGCTCCCGGGGCAGCTCGCCCTGGATCAGGTGTTCACCTGGGGAAGAAGAACAGCCGTGTTTACCTGAGGCTGGTCATCCTTGGCCTCGTCTCCGAGCTCCACGAGCTGCAGCGCCTCCTCGAGCAGTTCCAGGGACTCCCCGCTCACCAGCTCCCGAGGCAGCTCGCCCTGGATCAGGTATTCACCTGGGGAAGAGGAAATAGATTTACTATGTTGTCACTATCATCGACATAGTCATACAACCAGCTGCTCAGTACAGAACTATGTATGTAGTAACTTATAGTATCGGGCTCTTATAGTAACTCTCCACCAGCCTTACTAGCATAACTTGACTCTCGACTCTACTCGCGCGCGAGATAGATTGTCCGTCACTTCCTGATCAATGCTGTCAAAAAGTGACAGATAGTCTATCACGCGCGCGAGTAGAGTAGAGAGTCAAAGTTATACCAGCACGGCTGCGATGTGTTAGGGTTAGTAGTGGAGAATGAGAGCAACAGATGCGTGAGCGAAGCTGGCTAGACCTCGCACACCGCTCCGCTACCTCGCACACCTCTGATGGATATTTCAAACAAGTGACAACTACGAGAAAATTGTTTTTTCAACGTCACTGGTTGAGGCGCATCCTTCATCATCATCAGCATCATATCAGCCGAAAGACGTCCACTGCTGGACATAGGCCTCCCCCAAAGAGTGCCAAAGTGACCGGTCCTGCGCCACCCGCATCCAGCGCACTCCCGCGATCTTTACCAGGTCATCAGTCCACCTTGTGGGGGGATCATCATCATATCAGCCGAAAGACGGCCACTGCTGGACATAGGCCTCCCCCAAAGAGTGCCAAAGTGACCGGTCCTGCGCCACCCGCATCCAGCGCACTCCCGCGACCTTTACCAGGTCATCAGTCCACCTTGTGGGGGGCCTACCCACGCCGCGCCTTCCGGCACGTGGTCGCCACTCGAGAACCTTTCCGCCCCAACGGCCATCGGTTCTACGTGCAATGTGATTCCGATTTTCAGTCATGGGTATGTACATGTATCTACACTAGTATTAGAAACGCTCTCATACAAACGAATCTGACGATGAGATCTATAAAAAAAAACAAAGAACGTTTCAAATTTTACAAACACTTATATGATTTGGATATTTCCTGTAGCAGTTTCGAAGAGTTTTACAAGGCGAAGAGGAACTGATATTTTTTTTATTTTTTTATTTAATACAATTTTTTTATAATAGTTACAGTGTTGCACATAAAGCCACTATTTAAAACCTTAGGTTTAGGCAACAGTTGGCGAGATCGCGCGGTCCATCCCGCGTTCCTTAAGTTAGTTACCTATTATATAACAAATTGACATAGTTGACTACAATTTTATTTCTTACCTACGAGTACACTTATTCATCTAAACTTAGGTAGTACTTTTTAAGTAGCTTCTTAAAAAGATTAAACTCGGATTTTGTAGTTCACATTTCAAAGTCTAAGAGATTTCCCACTGAACCTTAGAACTGTCAACATAATATATCTACGCATAATTTCCATTCAACCACAAGCTTAAAACACAAGCCTATTGTATGTCAATCAGAATTACAACACTCAATCAAAAACGACCTCTCGCACTTAGATAATAAGAACCGTCATTCTTACTAAACATTTCATCTATTTCTAAATCAACGCATTGAAATGTCAACTTAAATCGATATAAAATAAGGTATGTAATACAACGAGTGTGTTACAAGTCTTGCTTGAATGGCAATGACAAAATTCCGGATGCACCAAGCAATGTAAGGTGTTATTGAAATATTAACTTGAAACAATGGGCGTTAAGGTGCATTTTCAAATGTAGGTACTGCATTTCTTTTTTATTGCATGGCTACTGGCCATAATTAGTAGCGGCGGCTTAAAACCATAAACCCTTAAGTCTATTCTGTGGTAAAGGGATTATGGCTGGACAAAGGGACTTTGGGTTGTCCATTTTTGATTTATAGGCCTTTGAAAAGATGAATTGTGATTGTAAATTTGGTGCGTTATGGATTTATGAGGTTGTATTTTGCATTAACAAGCCGAAAAGAGCTCAGTTTGTCGTCCTTTGAAGTAATTTAGCACACATGAATGTGGTGTATGCTCTCCCAAGGGAGGCTACTGTGTGGGGTTCTTAAATATAAGGATTGGCAACGCGCCTGTTATGAGGTTTCCGTGTTGCAGGAGGATATGCTATGGTAATAATAGCTTTCATCAGGCGCGACTATCTACATGTTGGGCTATATTAAAAAGTCGGTTTACGGACGATGATTTTACGTGTCATAAGAAAACATAATCAGCGAACTGAAAAACCATATAAACAATACTCATGTTGATTTTCACACTTTGTCACCACATTTCCCCCTTTTACGTTGACGACCGGTTAGCCTAGTGGGTAGTGACGCTGCCTACGAAGCTGAAGGTCCTGGGTTCGAATCCCGGTAAGGGCAAATATTTGTGTGATAAGCATGAATATTTGTTTCTGAGTCTTGGATGTTTTCTATGTATTTAAGTATTTATAGCTATTATATATATCGTCGTCTAGTACCTATAACACAAGCCTTATTGAGCTTACTATAGGCCTAGTTCGATTTGTGTAAGAATGTCCCCTAATATTATTTATTTATTATTTATTATTTTAGGGGTTGAATTCTCGAAAAACCTGAAACACGTATTTACTAATTTATCGTTAGGAATACTGTAGAAGTTCCTGTGAAGTTTGGAATAAAATAGTCGATCTAATCTTGTTTCCCCATACAAACTTTGGACCCCCATTTCACCCTATTAGAGGGTGAATTTTGAAAAATCCTTTCTTAGTGCATCCCTAGACTTTATAAGGAACCTACGAGCCAAATATGGAATCTCTAGAACCAGCGGTTTGGGCTGTGCGTTGATATTTCGTGCGCGCAGCCGGCGTTCGGAACGGGACAATGAGTCACACTTTTTCGTGCGTGCAGCCGGCGTTCATCGATTTATAAGACGATATCACGTCAAAAAATGGTATTGAAATATTAACTCGATTTAACAGAAGTCCATCTTGGTTCAATGCGAACGCAATGCCTATAACCGGCAAAAATGGAAGCACAATTGCCAAGAAAGCACTCGATGCATTGGTACTCCATGTACCATACCTCCACAACGACGACCACTCCGCCAAGAGTGCCAGACGTAGAAGAAGAGAAGAGGATTGAAACATTTGACTGAAAACATCATTCCTACAGATATCAGTGAACACGCGGCTCAACCCATCTAGAGTATCCATCATGATTCATCCATCTATCATTAGTGGCATACAAAATCCACTCTCGTTTCAGGCCCTTAGAGCCCATTTTCCCTTCTAATAAAGTGTGAAAACGTAATATCGTTTAATATAATTGAGCGAGCGAGCGAAGCGAACGAAGTTCTCTGTTTCATCTAGGGCCACAATTCTTTCGTATGCTGTCCACCTGTTCTCCCCAACTCGCATTTCTCAACTGACTTTCGTGAAGTTTTGAGAGCAGTGTCGATAATTAGATATACCTACCGATTTTTAGTCGATTCAATATTTGGAATTCTTTAAGCTTCTATTGCCGACTGTACTTTTCTGTATACCAACTACTCATTGAGACGATTCTACCGAGCCCAAACACAACGGGGTTACGTCGGTTAATACTGAATTCCCATGGCCACCTTCTGTCTCCATCAGATTAGCTCGATGGTACCATAATATTAAATTGTCATCCAAACTATACTACTATACAAAATTTCAGCTCAATCGGATAACGGCATGTGACTGAAAAATAGATTGCAAATTTTGACGGAAAACTTACATACCTACTTAGTTACTACGAACAGGTCAAGTTAATATAAAGCTTGTAAAAAACAAACTTGCGAGTTCTATAAATAGCTCACATATTGAAATAGTATATCATACTATGTATTAGTATGGATTCAATTCTAGTTTAGGTATCACACAATGCGCTCTAATGATTAAGTTTAATCAATGCCCAAGCTATCTACGCCAATTACTTAACCCACATCCATAAACCCCAAGTAACTTCTCAAAGGAACCTGTCATAAACGTAGCTGTCAATAAATGTCACGTTCAATAGCGTTAACAGTTAGTCAAAAAAAGTGTCGCCAACCACACAAAGGGGGGATTAATTTTTGTTTAAACCACAATTGTCGCCACTGAGGTAGGACGGGTTGAAAGGGATGAATAAGGGCTGAGAAAGGGTTGATTAGCGAATGGCACTCATACACCATGGACGACCGGTTAGCCTAGTGGGTAGAGACGCTGCGTACGAAGCTGAAGGTTCTAGGTTCCAATGCCGGTAAGGGCATATATTTGTGTGATGAGCATGAATATTTGTTTCTGAGTCTTATATGTATGTTTTCTATGTATGTATATCTATTAAATATATCGTCGTCTTAGTACTCATAACATAACACAAGCCTTATTGAGCTTACTATGGGACTAGTTCGATTTGTGTAAGATTGTCCCCTTATATTTATTTACATACACAGACAAACACACCCACGCACACACACACACTCACACACACACCCCCGTAGTTGTATAAATATATCTAGTAAGTACCTAAATCAAAAATGTAATTGACTATTCCCACAAACTGGGAGAGGACACCGACTTCTGTAACACCATAGAAGTCAGATGCTTCACAAATACAGCTGTACCATTTTTGGAAATAAACGTTATTATTATTAGTTATAGTCTTATAGTTGACCGTATTTTTGCCTAATTTCCACCGATTCCTCGAATAACTCTCTCATATAAGTGAATATGTATTTGTATATCCCGCACACCCCGCTGGCCCTACAGACAACCAGCGCCTTGCTGAATGGAGGCCATTTCAGGTTCACATCCCGATCTAGGTACTTTGTATTATTTTTCTCACTTTCTTTGTATACTTCTTCGATTTGTTTTTACTTATGATGTGGTTCTTAATAAATGTGATTCTATTATGAGAAATAGAGATATTTAAACTAACTAAATACTTTGGCCACCAAATCTGCAAACCTCGTTGAAAAACAAAATTGCATAACATGGCAACACCGTAGTAACCTTGGCCGTGACTGTCACGGGCGTGTGCGCCGAAAGTGATCTATAGATCGTAGATCCGCGGTTTGTCGGCGTGACAATGTCGATTGTTCGGTTGCGTCAGCGGTTTTTGTCGAGTCGATTGTCGAGATTGGCTTAGGTTAGGATGTGATGGGATTTTTCCTCGAATTCTATGTATATTTGGATGCTGATCAGTAATCGGAGAGAAGCAATTGTTCCCCGTACACAAGCTACAATTTTGATTATCCTGACACCAAAAATAGAAAACGTGGAGGTGTTCCGTTTTCTTATCGACCATTATGGACACTTACTTTATTAATATTATGTTGCATTTTGGACTTATACTTGAGATCGAAAGTAACTGGTGACCGAAGAGCTGGCGGCTTTCTCGCGCAACGCATCAGTATTGCAATTCATTGAGGAAATGCCGCCAGCATCCTCGCCATCCTCGGTACACTGCCTCGAGGGCTTTTTAGGGTTCCGTAGCCAAAATGGCAAAAACGGAACCCTTATAGTTTCGTCATGTCCGTCTGTCCGTCTGTCCGTCTGTCCGTCTGTCCGTATGTCACAGGCATTTTACTCGAAAACTATAAGGTGTATTTGAATGAAATTTTGAGGATAGGTGTATTTTGTTAGCCGCTACATACTTTTGTAATTAAAATGACAAAACAAAATTTTTTTAGGGGTGCACTCCATACATAAAACTAAAAGTCAAAAAAAAAAATTTCAGTGTGATTCCCCGTGTGGCACATCAATCGATAGGCCTTTCAAAATAAACATAAGGTTTCTTAGCATTTTTTTTGATTAAGTGAATAGGGTCGGAGATAATCGCCCCGAAAGTCACCAAAATTCTGTCCCCCCCCCTCTAATTTTTGAACGGTGTATTTTAAAAATATGGAAAAATTCATGGACATAGAGCTTATTAATTTCATTCACCGAAAATTGTTTTGAACAAGATCGGTTCAGAAGTTTTCGAGATATTGCTGAAAAACTGCCTTCCTCAAAGAAAAGGACGTAAGTGCCTTAAAATTTCTGTGACGATACGATCTTTTTAATAGACACGGAACCCTTCGTTTTGCGTGGTCCGACACGCACTTGGCCGGTTTTTTTAGATGTATCTTAGTTTTAATTTAATTTAGTTCATATAAATTAAAATCTTATATATATTTTAGAAAATAAAATATATACGTGTCATGAGAAAGAGACATCTTGAGGAAAAGATTTTAAGTATTAGATAAGTAATGATAATTATATTCGGCTTACTACAAAGAGTTCTCAAGAGTTTAGAGTAAATTATATTAGATACCATCTAATATTTAATGTAAGTAGAAAGCGTACAAGTTCCCACGCATATATATAATTTGAATATAAAAGAAATATAAAGTGATTGTAGAAATTAGTTAAATAGGTGAAGTAATTATTAAACTTAATATTTTACCCAGCTAGGGCATTGCAGATGGTTTTGGTATTTGACGTGTATTTGATTAAAACATTATATAAGTAAAAAACTTAAGTAAAACCCTTCTTACACTAGGCCCCTATTTCACCAACTTGACAATTGTCACCTGACAACGACAATTCTCCGTACATTGCCGATTGCTGGTTCCACAAGTGACCTAAGCGACCACCTTTAACTTCTAGAACAAGCAATATATGGCGGATTGTCATTGTCAGGTGACAATTAACAAGTTGGTGAAATAGGGGCCAGCTGGCTGATTACGTAACGCATTGTAGGTGCGTCAGGTTATAAAAATCGTTTATTTACACGTCTCTTCCCCTCTGTTCGAAAAAACATTATATATTTAAAATTTGGAACTTACATAACAATACCATCTTTGCGGCCAGTACCTAAAACTCATATACCTGGTTATACTAAAGACTTGGCTTAAAGGTCTAACTGGCCAAGCCCCAAAAAAAACTATAAATATACATATACCTAAACATGCTAGGTTCCACATCCAAACATAGTTATATAATATATGTAGCCTATACATCCGTTCTCGGCTCCGATTGGTCAACCATGAAGGACAATATGGCTGACATTTTTTATACCCAAACAATTAAAACGTACCTATTTTGATACCGGACGGAATTCGGTACGCCCAAATCGATTTTGTAATTTTTTTGCGCGCCGATTGTTTAAGAATACCTACATCTGTCTGTTAATTTGTCGGGTATTTTTGGGTTTTTGCGGGTTGAGGATAAACATGGAAGTCATTAGGTTAGGTAGGTATATAGTGTTGTTAATTTTAACAGTAATGGGCGTTTCAGGCGATTACAGAGCTGGCTTCTTTGCCCAGCGATTTATTAGGGTGGGTTGCACCAAACAGTCTGTAATATGTCGTAAGCGGTGTTCGTTAAAAACTATGGAAAGAATGACAAGTTTGTATGGAATGACTGCTACCGGCGCTATATTTAACGACCGATCAGTCTGTCTGTAATCGTCATCATCATCATATCAGCCGAAAAACGTCCACTGCTGGACATATTAGGCCTCTCCCAAACAATGCTAAATACAAAGTTTAAGTTTTTAGAGAGCACACCTAAATTTTGATGTAGTACGTTTTGTCCTACGCGTAGGACAAAGCGGAGAAAAAAAACGCGAACTCAATTTCCGTAGGACAAAACGGATTTTATATTCCGGTTTGTCCTACGTCTAGCAATAAACGGATGTTAGTAAGACTGCTGGGCTGGGGCTGATATCTACAGGTTTAATAGTTCGGTTAAGTACTTTTTTTTCTTATGCCATCTAAATCGGTTTAAGTAAGTTGTAAAACTAGGATAAAATCAAATACTTATTCTTCAATAACATATTATAATACAACTATCAGTAGAAACCATTGTCAACTTCCATTTGTTTGTCCGTTTAGTTCTACTTTTTCGATCCGTTTAGTCCTACGATTATAACTGAATCGTAGGACAAAACTGACTAGGTACTTCGATGGCAAGTCCGTTTACTCCGTTTTGTCCTACGCGTAGGACTAAAGCGTAGGACAAAACGGACTAAAGCGTAGGACAAAACGGACTAAAGCGTAGGACAAAACGGACTACATTTAAATGTCATCTCACACTCATATTTGAAGCAGCTCAATTATGGACCTTACAGAAGACCACATCCATAATAACAACTACTAGCCCTGTAGGTATCTACGGTATTTACTTACCATCAATTATATACTATACGTGTTTGCCATTTCGTATTAGTTATTTCCTTTCCTATTTATTTATTCCATTGCTAGTTGTATAATTTCGTTATTAAATGTGCATTCATTCCATGATACGTATTACGGGTGTGACTGGCACGTTTCAATGGCAGATATCTCTAGGCACACTATAGTTTTTGTTGATTGCAACACTGAATTAAGGGTAAGTCAGTGCGTTTCAGGCAGTTTCTATATATTTTGGATGCGTGTTCAAAAAAATCAAGATAAATATTGCGAGAAAAAAAAACTTGCGCAATTTCAGAATTTTGAAAGTCATGTAATGACCGAAGAAAAACTTAGACATAAATAGATGATTTAGTAGTATTCGTTCATAATACTTTCGAATTAATTTAACTCTGAGTCGTTTATGACTTTGAAATGTAACGTCCTCTAACTCCGAATTATACGGTTTACCCCAATTGAATAATAGACAAAACGACAGATGCTTACACAAGATTATAATACTGATCACAGATAAGCTAACTTTCTGCTTTCTCGTCTAATATCTGTGGATAAAACAAAATGGATACAAAGATAAGTTCAAAGTAACTTGACCCAAACCTACGCAGTCCAAATTGACACAGAGAAATCTGTACCTACACAATAAATAAATTATATACGGTTCGGCCATCAATATCAATCGAAACAATTGTCTCCAATCTTCTCTCATTAAACCGCCGCCATCTTAAACCAACCGTCCCACTCTCCACATTCCATTTTTAAATTGACCCGAACGTATCCCCGTCCTCTTCCGTCCCGCGGTGCTTTTTGTTCGAATTTCGAATCATTTATAAATTGTTGTCTGAGTGAGTTTTTTTTTTCGGGCTTTGTGGTTAGCCGACCGTTTTTGTATTTCGAACGTCATTTGGAGACTGTTACAAAGTTACGGTTGCGGTTGGAAGCATCTCCATCGCCAGGTGGTGTGCCTACAAATGTTATGCGTGGAAAATTTGTTCAATTTTTCGCCACCGTCGCTTATAAGTTTGTCGAACGACGCGAACATATCATTATGTACTATCTTCGGTTGCGATCTTTATGTCAGTATGTTGATTTTGAATGACTGTGGGCTTGAGATAACTTGGTGAATTGTGTTGGTATCTGATCCAGCAAAGTGCATTTTGAATATTGCATTTCGATTTTGTTGCTTTATTATGTAGGGACCTATTTAATAAGATGTTGTGGATATTGACGAAGGATTCTTGAAACTAACAGACTAAGTAAAGGTGAATATTTACCGTTTTTAAGATGGCTATTAGGTAAGATACGATAGATAGGCCGCAAAGGACAAACAAAACAGTAAAAAAGTTAAAATGTCAGGACTAGATCTATAATTCTAACTATGCATTTGATCCCTAACGGTGCGAAATATAATAATTGTAACCATTGCTAGATCTTATAATAAACATCAACAAAAAGAATCAAGTCAAAAAATACTAAATTCATTTCTATATACGCCGAAGAAACAGAATTTCACACGGACTTAAAACCAAACTATACAAATTTCCTTTGACAATCATATGCGATAAAAAAGAACAAAACAAGCGCATATGTATTTAAAAGCGCGAACACACCCGACTGATGAGTAGTTTTTTTTAATGTCGATGTTGCCAGGATGACTTGCGAATAATATCAACTGTGCACATTTTATCCTTATACTTCAACACGGGTGGGTAAAAACGATTAAATATTGTATTTTATATATGTTTTTAACTTATCAATAAGGTAATTAAAATCCTACTCACATGACGATCGTTATTGGGAAATACAATACAATTATATTTTGATGAGCATTATATGCGTTATGTAAATTGTGATAATTTTGATACTAAAGCCAATTTATATTGTATTTAATCATGAAATATTAAAAAGAAAGTGCCATCTTCTCATGAAAAATAATTTTATTTTCCTTAGCTATATGAATGAATCGCTTATATACATGCTACACTTACGTTACTTTGAAAATCGAACAACCTTAAACGCTTTTTTTCGATAGGGCACTAACCGCTCTTGAAGCTTCTTTTGAATTTCGAACGTTCAAGTGTGGGATGTTCTCATTTTAAAAACACTACAAACTTAAACAAGCAACCCAAAGTGTCGCCACTATCTATCTGTGCGTACAAAAAAGTACGTCACCAGGTTAGTCCCGAAGTTCACCGACAGCACAATTAAAGTGGTCGTGCTATATCTTGTTACTGTTGATTTTTATTCTTTTTCCGATGTCGTGGGACAACAATGGCGGACACGAAGGTTTGACTTTTGAATGTTTTTTTCGAAAATATTCAAGACTGTTTTGAAGGTTAAAAATAATACTTTGATGTTTCCCAAACGTGATTACAGACCGTCTTATGCAGGCATAAACTACCTACAACTTTACCGGACAGCAATTTCAACATGACGAAATAAGTTTTGTACTTATACTTAATTCAGTACTACCAAGACGTTAAAATACAGGTATTCGGTAACAATATGTAATAAAACTTTCCAAACACAAGACATCAAGCTTCAGTCTATTTTGCCAATTTATTTTGACAGAATGGACCACGCTTCACCAAAGAAAATTCTAGTTAATACGGGCTAGTGTATTTATTTACAACAAAACTTCACTGCAACAGATCGTTTTTGACGTTTCATTAAAAGTTGCTGATTTGACCTAACATCCAAATACCGTATTGAAACTGAATACCTAATTTTACTGCAATTAACATTTTTTTCGAAAGTGTAAAATTCTAATATTTATTCTGGAAATCCAATGGGGCACTTTTGTAAGTTAGTCTAAGTCTACGAAAATTCAAGAAAGTCTTCCAGTAAACGTAGGTAAATAGAGCCTAGTTTGTAGAATAATAGGATATCGCTATGTAAGGTAGTATGTATTCTATCGAACCTTACAATTTTAAGAGGTTGATGCCGGACGACTCACATATGTAGACAACTGTTTGAAACAGCACAGGGTTAGAAAGAATAGGGTTCTTTCCAATCGGTTTAAAATTACCACAAACATGAGCATTTCCCATACATATTCATATTACAATAAAGGTTATGCCGCGAATCATAATTGAAAATCTTATTGAATTTTTTGCGCGCATATCGATATCGCGCATACAATGTGTGTATAATATTTTGACATGTGATCTGTCATTGTTGACGGATCACTGTCACGGGACTTAGTGCCCTAGGGAGTGTAGGGCAGAGGTGTGGTAAACTATTTTTCATATGGTTTTATTCGGCTAATATTATAGATGTCAAAGTTTGAACGTTTGTTGCTCAATAACGCAAATTTAAACGGATTTAGACGATTTGTTTGCATATAGATGTAGCTTAGAAGCTGGATTAAAACATAGGATAATTTCTACTGTCATAATCATCCCCACAAAGAATGAGCATACTCGCGAACGAACCGCTTTACATAAATGGTCGATGAGGGAAGGGATTCCATGTAATTATCCCTATTTGATTTTGGGTCTTTGAGAAGACTGGCTTTTTGCTGAAATGAAAATTCGGAGAAACGATACAATTGGGAAATGAAGTTTAGTGATTGCGATATTGACAAATTGACAGTCTTCACATAAATGTGGTCGAGCTTCATTCAAAATGGCCGCCGTGACGGCCTAATCAAAAACGGGCAGCGGGCACACTACATAATTCAGGACAGTCAATCCTCCAAAGCAGTGTTTTTCAATATTTTATCTCAATTTCCATTTTTTTTACTACTATCAAATACCTAACATCACTTTAACTTCACGCACCTACCTGCCGTACATCGAATTTTCCTTGTGGCTTTTAGGATAATTAAATTTCGGACAATTTGTGTCATTTCTGAATTTTTTAATAGCAACGTAGTCTGAGAAGTTCAATCCATGACGATTATTCTTGTGCCCTTTCCCATTGTCTGGGGTCAGCTTTTCCTTTTTTGAATCTGATCTGAAAGTGAAGTCTCTTCCCATATTTAAAACTAGATTAAAGGAGTACCTACCTACTTCTCTCTTCCGTAACTATTCATTCCTATTTTGTGTGTGCTGTTTGTTTTCGACTGTAAATGTTACTGTTTCTTTGATATTTTTTTTTTTTTCAAGTTTTAATTATTTATTATTAATTAGTTATTGTATTAGTATTTTGTTTGACCACCGCTTTCCTAGTTGGTAGTGACGCTGCCTTCCATTGTATGTGTGTGTATGTATTTATGTAAGTATATAGCAATAATTATATATATTATATGTTTTGTATTGTGTGTTTAATTTACATCTGTTTTTTAGGGTTCCGTACCTCAAATGGAAAAAAACGGAACCCTAATAGGATCACTCGTGCGTCTGTCTGTCCGTCTGTCACAAAAATGTCTCCGAAACTACTGGACCGATTGAGTAGAAATTTGGTATACCTATGTAAATTGGTAACCCAAAGATGAACGCGTGAAGTAAATTAATGAATTCTGAACAAGGGGGCCACTTTTGGGGGGTAAACTGGAAAAATTAAAGAAGTTTCGCAAACTGTATTGTATTTTTTATAATTTTAGTAAAAACAGATTTAAAGTAATTTAGGAAAAAAGACGAATTCTCAATATTTTACGGAACCCTCACCACGCGAGTTGAACTCGCACTTGTTCGGTTTTTTCTATTATGTATTGTTTTTGGTGAGCAATAAATAATGTACGTATTGTATTGAATCTGACTTGTCCTTCTTTCTATATTGCCAGATCTTAGGTCGCTAAAAGTGTCCTTTTTTCTCTATTGCCAGATCTTAGGTCGCTAATAGGTGTCCTTCTTTCTCTATTGCCAGATCTTAGGTCGCTAATAGGTGTCCTTCTTTCTCTATTGCCAGATCTTAGGTCGCTAATAGGTGTCCTTCTTTCTCTATTGCCAGATCTTAGGTCGCTAATAGGTGTCCTTCTTTCTCTATTGCCAGATCTTAAGTCACTAATAGGTGTCCTTCTTTCTCTATTGCCAGATCTAAGGTCGCTAAGAGGTGTCCTTCTTTCTCTATTGTCAGATCATATGTCACTAATAGATGTCCTTCTTTCTCTATTGCCAGATCTTAGGTCGCTAATAGGTGTCCTTCTTTCTCTATTGCCAGATCTTAGGTCGCTAATAGGTGTCCTTCTTTCTCTATTGCCAGATCTTAGGTCGCTAATAGGTGTCCTTCTTTCTCTATTGTCAGATCATAAGTCACTAATAGATGTCCTTCTTTCTCTATTGCCAGATCTTAGGTCGCAAAACATAGGTACGTAAGCTTGCGGCAAACTGATCAAAACAAACACTACATAAGAGTCATTAGCCTTATGTAATAGATTACAACAGAGTACCTAATTACGTGATTTCTTAACACATTCAATAGCTGGCTTTCAAGTTTCAACACCAACAAGCGAGTATCAGTGGTGTATGGATGGTTATTATGCCAATAGAACTAAAATACCCTCACACACGACAAGCTGCGCGCGCGGCTTTGCCCGCGTATTACAATGAACGCAGGCAAACCTGCGTGATAAAATATAGCCTATAACCACCCAGAAACTTCATTCTACATGCGAGTGAAAAAAAAATTGAAATCGGATAAGCGGTTCCGCAGATTACCCATTACATGCAAACATATATATGCAAACATATATATACACAGCTAAAATCTCACATACTTTTCGTCTTTTTAATATTAGTGATTATAGATTATACATAGATCGGTAAACGAACTCCACTCGTTTCGTATACCTACGTAGGGTCATTGCGCCGGCTAGCGACCACCTAATTTGGTGTGTTAGTTTGCAACCAGCGAGTTGCTGAACTGAAAGCTTAGGATATTCTTTAGTTTTTCTTGTAATTGTTGTAACCAGCGCGAAGCGGCTAGTTTCAGTATGTGACCACCTCGAGAAGGTTTCTTCAATTAAATGCATAAATATTTCTGCAATAGGTAGGTACCTATCAAAAACAGCGAGCCATATGAGTTTTTTTATAGCACCTACCTAGGTATCTAGTTATAACTATAGACATAACAATAGTACCTAATAGTATGCGCAACATCGTCATTGTCAATGAAATGAATGAAGGTAGGACCTTTAAAAATGTTTTTTTTTCTAAAATCTGCACGAATAATCCTTACCTAATTCATTGTCGATAAATCAAGTTCCTATAAAATACTTAATGTTGAAATGTCGACGCATTAAAAATCTTCTCAGCCATTTATTTTGAAGATAATCATCGGCTTCCGTAAAAGAGTTCCATATACCTATTAAGTAATTTATTAAGTATAATAGTATTATTTTATGAAAGAATATTGTCTCCAAAACCAATCAATCTCACATTTAGAATTAATTCTACTGAAATATGCAGCATTTAACCGTTTTATTTTATTAGAGTACCTACCTACGTTCACTTAATCAACTAATACTAATAAGAAAAGCACATACCGAACAAATATCCACTGATCACACACTAGAAATTGTTCACTATCACCGGTGTTACCCGCCAAAATTGTTTATAAAAAAAAACCACACTGTCATCCAAAGAGAAATTGTCAATTTTTTACAAACGTAATGACTGGCCGCTAAAAATGCAGAATAGGAATGACCTGGCAGTTCCTCGTGCACTATGATTTTCACTTTTTCGGCGCAGCCTAAGGATACCGCTCCATACAGCCACAGAAATATAATGGGGTCTGGATGAAACCTTTTTGTCCCTTGCCTCATGCGGACTGCCTTTTTTTTCATATTGTTCGAGCCAACCGGTATCACGGCCTACCATGCCGGCCTGTAGGCGGAGCCGTTCAAGACCTCCTTTCGTAACATACGCGTCCCTCTCTAACGCGCTAAGTTTTAAATTAGCGGAAGCGAGCCGGCTATGTTTGGGTGTGGTTGGCTTTAGTTTTTTAAGGATACGTATCTTTAGGTATGTTTTATATATCTTTTGTTAGAGTGGAGTTGAATATTTTATTTGCCAGGGAAGTATCGGTTACATTTGTTTGATGGGATTTCTGGGGATATTATATATGCAATGCTAAGGGTCAGAAGGGTCAACGGTCAGATACCTAGGTATGCGTGCGTAGTCATTTCAGTTCTTTTTTAGGCACGCTTTTTTAGTTTCATCAAAATGATGATTCAAATTCTAGTAAACAATTATATTCTCTGAATAATTCCGAAGGTATATGTGTAACAATTTATACATTTTATTTTATTACCAAATGTTGCTCCCTGAAGCTTTTCACTTGATAGGTAGGTACTTGACTTTTGTTTCATCAAGAGAGTTATGTTATCAAACACCTCTCCTATCTTCATATTCTGATTTTACAGGTTGAAAAATAACGAGTTCCAAAAGTTGGGGTACTCGTAAAAGACGCATTCATTGGTATTGGCACCCAACATACTCCTTAACGGCAATCAGATTTTGCAGGTTCTCAACGCTAATGATTTGATAGTTTGAAGGCATAACTAAGTGGGTAGAAATAGAAACGTCAAAAGACTAGAGGTTACCCTACGAAAATAGGACAATAGGCGTACTTTAATTTACTAGCAAAAATATGTAAATCCGGTCATCAGCCCAACTAAAACATATCGAATTGATCGCTCCAGCAGAAATAGAAAACTACAAAGCCCCAGTTCACTTTCGCCCGACATTTTCCAGTCACCATGACTCAAGATGGCCGTCATCGCTCATCAGCGGTTTTCGGCTAGCGCCACCTGGCTTACACACGAGAAGCTTTACTCACTAGTTTTTGTGCGCAACTGGGCGTTTAAAAAAAAAAGTAAACGTGTTTTTTTTCCGAATTAATTTTTTTTGGGGTTTTCTTACTCAGAATCGTAGATATTATCGAACCTTATACAAGAAAAAAATTGTCCCAGATTTTACGATGTAAGTTTTTTCTTCCAGTGCGTCTGACGACCATACATACAAAAAAAGACTGCATGCAAAAATGTGACGATCTGGAATGGAATATTTGGGACACTTTTTTTGTATAAGGATCTATAGTATCAACGATTCTGAGTTAGAAAAATCCAAAAAAAAACTAATTCTGAAAAAATTAGTTAATGTACACTTTTTTTGAAAAACGCTAACTTTGTTTGGTTGGACTCGCGTATCGACTTTCATCCCGATCTCAACCCCTTGAGGGATAACGTGTACTATATTTTAATCCGGGCTTTAGGCTATTATTTCTGATCAGATCAGATTTTTAGCAGTATTTTTTTGTAACCGTCAATCATTTTATTGTCATTTCTTTCGCACCTAATCCCAAGAGTTGGCAAGTACCTACTTAGGTACTCGAGGCAAAATACGGTTTCGAAATTTTATATATTACCGTCTTTTTTGTTTATTTCGTTTTAAAACGTTATTCTAAGATGCTTTATTTAAGAATCCAACAAATTTTCCACCCGGAAGTAATTAGATTTTAATTAAGCATTAATTGTCTTTTTTTGTTTGATTTATATTGAATATTTTAAAGCAAAGGTAAATTAACCAAAATAAAGATTAAAACATTTATTAATATTTATTCCGACTTTTCAGGACCTAATTAAGTTTTTTTTTTGTCTGATTTTTCCTCTAGGTAACTATTTAATTGATAATATATCCGTTACATTAAAAAAATCTGCTATTATAAATTATTTCCAAATTTGACATTTTTTCCATACAAGTTGTCAGTTCATATGCCTGGACTTTGCATTCGTTTTACGAAAGCGACTACCATCTAAAGTATGTAAACTTCCAACCCAAGGAAACTAGTCTAGATGTCAACTTGTTTATTACTATCTAACAACAATAAAAGTATTTAACCAGTCACGACGGCTCAGCGTTTTGCTGGCGTGGCGGCAAGTTCAAGGATTGCAGTAGAATGGTACAGTCAATAGTTCACTGCCATGGGAAATTAAATACTTAGTGTTCTTATTCAAATTCGTGAAAGTTACTTTAACCTTTCAATACCCAAGTAAAACAATAGCGTGGCTGCAGAAATTGCTATCTGTCGTGTGCTGTTATGCAGTAGGTACAGTCGCCATCAGATATATCGGAGCGGCCAAAGTGCTCACAAATATCTGAACACGTCTCTATTTTTTGTTGTATTCTTTCAGTGTCATCTTGCCCCTTAATGGCCTCACTGAAAATCAGCGTCACAGAGCGCGTTTTGCGGCTCGCTCCGTGACACCATCAAGCCGAGTGAGTATTCTTTAGCGTACCTAATGCAAATTATGCTGTAATGTAATCCCACTGTTCTTTTTAGGGTTCCGTACCTCAAAAGGAAAAAAACGGAATAGGATCACTCGTGCGTCTGTCTGTCCGTCTGTCACAGCCGAATTGCTCCGAAACTACTGGACCGATTGAGTTGAAATTTGGTACACATATGTAAATTGGTGACCCAAAGATGGACGCGTAAAGTAAATTAATGAATTCTGAACAAGGGGGCCACTTTTGGGGGGTACCTAAACTGGAAAAAAAAAAGTTTTGCAAACTGTATTGTGTGACATCTCTTCATCCTTTTTTAACCCCTGGGACGCTGACGCCAAAATTTGTTACTGAAATTTTACTCGTAAGATTTAAACCGGATCCGGAAGGGTAAATCCTCATGGTTGCAATGCAATTTGGCATTAAGTCCGCTATTTGCACATTATTTTTATTTATGCAATAAATGGCTAAGATCTCCCAATATTAGGGTTAAAAGGTAACACCAAACAAATATGTTGAACTTTTTTTAAATCCTCACAAACCGCTGATTGGCCATGACGCGGCGGCCATCTTGTGACGTCACGGTGACTCGCGCAGTGTTGCCATTGCCACCGCG
This sequence comes from Epinotia nisella, assembly GCA_932294315.1. NCBI lineage: Eukaryota > Metazoa > Arthropoda > Insecta > Lepidoptera > Tortricidae > Epinotia > Epinotia nisella. Next base: position 6,188,464 of record OW028698.1, on the reverse strand, counting down.
ACGAAGCATGCAAGTTAACTGATTCATATGTGTAACAGTCAATACAGACGCAGACTAATAAAACATATATAATTGGGAACTAATTCAAATTCAAATTCAAATCATTTATTTCGAGTAACTTAAACTCATAATATTTTTTTTTTAATCCATACTATCAAAAATAAAATTAAAATTAAAAACTCAATATAATGTCAATAAAAAAAAATTGTTAGCGCTCATAAGTCGAGTGAAAAAATATGGGTATATATAACTATACATACAACTATCGACGAATTATGGATTTGGCACATAATTAGCTACCTATAAGATAAGAGCATACATTTGGTACATATTTTTGCCCTTTGGCTGTAGATACATCGAGATCTAGATATACTTACTTACTTGTTTTGTCATGTGCATTCTTGTTTTATAGTTTGGATTTCTCAAGCAGACGGCGCCGGACTCGACTTAACGACAACTCATAGACAACAACTGGGATCAACGATTATTACCTGCCGTGTAACGGAAACACTAAGTTAGCAACCACTCAAAAGGATCACTTTAGTCACCCATCATAGGTGACGGGCTTGGACGATGCTTAACCTGCACAATCAATGCAATTCTGCGGGAATAATTAAATCCCGGACCTATTGTAAACAATATGAACAGAAGGTAGATTTAATTTCCTACCATAATGACTCAAATACTTATTTCCTATTTTTTTCTCTTTGGTAGCCAATGTCCCAAACCTTTCCCAATAAAAAAAGTTATTAACCACAAAAATAAACCCATTAACACCATTTTAAGTTTCCAAAGTACGCGAAAGGCAAGAGCCACCGGTTTTTTCTACCTGACTTCGAAAAAAAAACCCTCACAAGATTGTCTCTGGTAGCTTTTAAGATAATGACGTTTGACAACTGGTCGCTAGAAAAAGTCGACAAATTGCACTTTTTGTGTGCGTACCTTAATAGGTAGGTAGGTACTACTGATTTTAAGATAGCCGGGTGATAAAGAAGTGAGGTTAGTTTTATTTTAATGACGGTGGTAAGCATTTGATGATTTATAATTATAATATAACTAACATAAACCAGTGGCTCTGTGAATTGTAGTACTCGGAGGGTGTCTTTTTTAGGGTTCCGGACCAAAAAGGTAAAAACGGAACCCTTATGGTGCGACTCCGTCCGTCTGTCTGTCTGTCACAAAGTCAAATATCTCAGGAACTACTAATGCTATCGATTTGAAATTTGAAATAGTTGTATACAAAGCTAATCTTCGTGTATGGAAAATGAAAAATTTTAATATATACTTTTAATTTGTATAAAAAAGGGCGGATAAGAGGGGGGGCAAAAATTCAAAGTCTAGTTAGTAGGCCAAGTGGGGTATCATATGAAAGGGCTTGAATTGTACATTCTAAAACAGTTATTCTTTTTTTTTCTACAATGGTAAAATTTTGATTTATAAAGAAAAATGTTGAAAAAAATACCATTCCCCCCCCTTATCTCCGAAGTTACCCAAGCGAAAAATTTGAAAATAATATATATGATTAATATTAACGTGAATATTACCGGAAAAGTATAACGAGACCTCTATCTAGCGTAATTTTTTTTTATTCATCAAAAATCATATGTTAATTTTGTTTGAAATTTAATACTTCTGTGTTTAATGTTTTTCCTTCAAATTCATATGAAAGTGTTCTGAAAGTACCTTCTAGCAAATAAAAAAAGAATTATCGAAATTAATTCACTTGATAAAGAATTATCGCTGAAAAACCAACATACAGTAAAGGAAATGTATTAACGTACCACCGTAGAACTCGAGTTTGAGTGACGGCGGCCTGTCAATTGCGACAGGGTTCTACGATGGTACGTGCATACATTTCCCTTACTGTAAATACCGAGTTCCTTGGTCGTACGGAACCCTCGGTGCGCGAGTCAGACTCGCACTTGACCGGTTTTTTTTTATTTCCATAACCTGAAGTGACAATGAAAAAAAAACCGGACAAGTATGAGTTCAACTCGCGTGGTGAGGTGTCTGTAAAAGTCCTATTCTCTAAGCATTAGGCACTCCATACAAAATACACAAAAATATTGAGAGTTTTCCCGTTACTTTGAATACTCAAACTTCTTATAGGTTTTCCTGTAATCTTTAGGCAAGGAACTATTTTCCATATTTTTTCAGAATTTTAATCCTAGTAGTTTCGGAGTTAAAGGTCAATTTTTGTCTTTTTTCTTAAATTACTTCAAATCTGTTTTTGCTAAAATTATAAAAAAATATATATATCTGAGATGCTTACAACAACCCCTTTCATTTGATATGTCACACAATACAGTTTGCGAAACTTTTTTTTTTAATTTTCCAGTTTAACCCCCAAAAGTGGCCCCCTTGTTCAGAATTCATTAATTTACTTTACGAGTCCCTTTGGGTCACCAATTTACATATGTTTACAAAATTTCAACTCAATCGGTCCAGTAGTTTCGGAGCAAATCGGCTGTGACAGACGGACAGACAGACGCACGAGTGATCCTATAAGGGTTCCGTTTTTTCCCTTTTGAGGTACGGAACCCTAAAAACAATATTAATTAACGATCCTGCTTACAAATTTTCACGTAGGTATAGGTACTATCGCCCAAGGGTACGGGTTCACACTTTCTGTTCAAAATCGTCTGCACACGCATGGCGGACGCTCGAAAATGATCCTAGAGGTGTGAACCTGTACCATTGGGCGATAGTACCTACTTGAACTGCTGGCACAGATCTGTGACTGCTGGTCAACATGATCACAGTTCAAGTAAGGTAGGACTATAAACAACTTAATTTTTTTTAACCTTGTACGCGATCCGCGTGCGTGGGTAGTATCTAGATATTTTTTATAGCAATGGCGTGCTGTTAATATTAAATGCTTCTAGGAATCATGTGTACTTGCTGAGAATGTTACCTATTTATAAGTACGAAAACTAGCTGTCCGCGCGGCTTCCTTGTGTGTGTGGATGTTAATCCAGAATGTCTATTGTACATGGTAAGGCAATTTCACAGACACCTCATTATAATATTAGTATAGAAGTGATAACTCTGTCTATTGGTTAATTATTATATTAGAAGTGGCCTTTTTACGCTTCTAGCCCTGAGCGGATTTTAATTAAATTTGGAATTCAATAAAAAAAAATAGTTATTTATTTCAGATTTGCATCCATATGTTTACAGTAATTCCGGGATAGATGGCCATAAGGGAGAGATGGCAATATTTAATGAATTATTTAATGGAACCAGTGACTTGATCTCGCTAGTTTTTGTTTGCAAAAAGTGAGTAAAATCCTCTTTGATTGTTTAGACTAGTGTCAATATTTTTTGGATAGTTCCTGTTTTACCTGGCTATGTTAGGATGTTAGTTTCTTAAAATAGTGGTGTTTTTTTTGTATTTGTTGCAAAGTATACGAGTGTCTTGTTGTTCTAAGGCACAGAATAAGTGATAGTACTACGTACCTACAGAAGGTTCTCTGTTAACAAATTCCCTGTTTAGGTACGCCAAATGTGCCTAAATGTGGCCATTTCTTTCTATAGCATGCAACGCGCTCTTTCGGAGGCGGAGCCTTAGAGCTAGGGTTACCGCCAGCTCGATCTATTAAATTATAGGTACGTTAGTATAATAGTGTATTTTACGAACGATATTTACCATTATTCTTTATTTACTTAGGATCACCCAACTATACAAAAGCTGTGTAATTTGGCTTTAGGTTATGACATCAAAAAAGCTGTTTCTCAAAATGTAAGACGAAGACACACAACTCTGGGTTACCTACATAAATAAACATAATGTTAAGAAAAAATCTTTTCAACCAATATAAATTTACGGCTTTTTTTTACGAGGCGGATGACGATGCAATGCAAAACACGAACTCTTGCGTCCGTAACAGCGCGCGGCAACCACTGATAAACCGCCTAAAGGCGGCCGGCCGGCATGTTTTTGTGCGGCGCGACGAAATCAAAGAGTGAACCGCCCCTGTCTAAGGTCAAATTTAGGCAAGTCGTGTCTTGACTTGTTTTTTAGGTGTGTTCATCTCTCTCGGAAGGAAAGGAGAGATGGCCACTGGCTAGTTTTAATCGGTATGCCATATGATGCTAATTATAAAAAAGAGAGCATAAAGAAATCCAGGAAAGCTAATAAAAAAAAAGATCCAAAACAGAGCTAGCTCGGCGTGTAAACAAAAGAGACTGCCGCGGCTCTAGGAAAAAATATTATGATAAATCTTCTTCGAAGACTTGTTTCAGTGCAATTTTGCCTACATAAGAATTGCACTGAATTCGAGGATGTGCTTAAGAATGAAAAATAAGACGAAAAACATACTAACTGAGAGAGTTCAGTTATGGCCATCTTTCCTGTAAAGGTATTTATGGTCATCACACCTGGACACCTCGGGAGAGATGGCCAATCGTATTTTTTCAACAGTTAACAGTGTTCGAAAAAACTATGGCCAACTACCCCGGACTTACCCTAAATTGGGTACTGTTAATACAGGAAAATCAGGAAATAGTCTCATAAAGAGCCAAAAGTTTGGGTTAAAAAATTATAGGAGAGCGCAATTAACGAGGTGTACGCGGATGCAGTCGCGGACAAGTTCTAGTATTAAATATTATTTACTGCTGCCACAACACGAGCCCAAGAATCAACATTCGCGAAAAACATTCCAGGGACCAGATCAATAAAACAATGGTAAACCAAAATGGCCGCCGGGAAACGAGGGAAAAGCGGTTTCATTAAAATAAAACAGCGTAACATTAATAAAAGCAAAAAGATTAATGTCCGCCGAACACAATGCGTAATAAATTAAATAGATGGATATCCTGAAGGGAGACCTACCCTTCGCGGCCATCTTGCGTATAGGTGGCCTCTCATTGGCCGGTTCGGTTGCTAATCAATACGCACCAATTCAGACGCAAAACGACGTAACACTTGACCTTTACCATCGAAAAATCTGTTGTATGTTCATAGTCATAAAATCGATATTTGAATGACGAACATAACGAGATCGTTTTGAAACAATAGGGATTTCAAACGATTCTCAAGGCTTTCGAATTTTGAATTTGAAAATGTAGACGAAATATTTGTTCGAAAAGATGGGATGGTAAAAAAATCGGGTGATTTGAATTAAGAATGTTTGTTTCCGAAATCCAAGGCGTTATTTTAAGGTTGGAACAATAGTAGACCTTAAGTATACGCATTTTGGTATATTTTCACTTGACAATAAACCGCTTTAGGTCCTTTGGTTGCCACAATCCGTTTCTATTCCATTAAACCGGGCAGTTTGATATTCAACTCTTCTGTGATCGTTATAAGATTCAAATGTGATCATCTCAAAGGTAGTACAAAGGTTGAATAAAAAAGGTTTTTCGATCAACCTGTCAGTAAGGGACCTAAGTTTCGTATAATGATTGTGGGTTATTTATTATACCTACATTACATTATACAGTAGGTATACGATACGCCTACGTGAGATGGTTTTTGTGATCTGGTACCAAGAAATATTTTTGGCATTTCTTCGAATCCTTTACCAGCTAAAGGAAAACCTATTTTTTCGTGACTGCCTTGTCACATCCTTGATCATGTGATGCGAATCGTGTTGAATGTATATCCAAAAGCTGAAATGAAATTAGACCACAATAATCAAGCTACCTGAAGCCCTTAAGAGGTTACCTACTGCTGATCAACTGGTCCAAACTAAACTAAGCTATTTTTTACTAGTGGCAAGTGAATTCAAATACCTAGTGGAATAATTGTTGTCGATTGTACGTACAAAACTATGAACTTATACCTACCTACCTAGGTATATACCTATCATAATCTTGCGTAGAAATCTTAGAGTTGCCACTAACTTCCATACAAGTGTTGGTTTATCTAGTGGCTTAGCTTGGGATATTTGTATGGAATTAAATCAGCCTTAATAGCGAGCGAAGGGTACAAAGTTCTCCGTTTCAGCTTGGCCCAAAATTAATTTGTATGTCCGGAGTTTTCAACCGATTTTCATCAAACACGCATTGCCAGTGTAGCACAAGTACCTACCTAGGCTTAGTTTAGTAATAATCAGTCTCCGTGTCTTAGAGTAAAGATGGATCTAAGATGCACGTAAGAAATTAAAACGTATTAACACCCGCCATTCATAGACAACTGGGTCGTTGGCACTGTTGTGATGACTGGCCGATAACAAAATGGGTGTCATCGTGAAACGCACTTCGACAGTTGCTACCTACTGTGTAGCAATGCCTTTATACTATCCTTTTATACAACCTACACACTACTTGATCTGTAGAGATGGTGTTGATGGCAAGGTCGCCAGTCACAGGATACGCTGTGCAATGCTAATAGTGAGGGGCCTATATTTATATCTAGCTGGAAATGTAACAAATCGTCAAATCAATGAAGAGTCGGTTACGCGCTGAAGACTCCTAAGGTACTTACATAGGCTATACGACATAGGTACCCAAAGGTAAAAGACTTAAGTAAAGCCCTTCTTGTCGAACGAGGGAGCGAAGCGAACGAATTTCTATTCAGCTTTGGCCGAAAAAAAGTATGTCCGGTGCCTGTCACGATGTCCGGTGTCCGTCTGTCCGTCTGTTCTCCTCGTATCCACAGGTCGCATTTCTCAACCGATTCTCGTAAAATTTTGTGAGCAGGTTTGTTAATTATATAGTTTTTTTTGTCGAGTAACTTTTCGAAAAAAAAAAAACAACAATTCTCAACACCAGGCAGGCCTTACGCTAGATTACGACCATCGCAGAAACTGAACCACGGCATATTAACGTCAAAATCTACACGGGATTTTCGCTACAAAGCGTAAATATATCGCTTAGATAGGTACTAGCTTGTGCCTGCGACTCCTCCGCGTGAAATTCGTTTATATCGTAGCTCCATATAAACTTTCACACCCTTGGGGGATGATTTCCGAATTAAGAATAATATTAGTATGGATTGGCCACTATACGTATTAGGTAGGTACATAACCTAAACGTATACATATATAGTTACACAAGCACATACCTTTGTATGGCGTAATACCCCATTGCGTATCATAAGAAAGAGTTAGGATTGATGTCTATTGATTCAGGATTTATTAGGATAGTATCTGGCAGTTTCGTAATCATCAGAGATCGGAATTTTCGCGGCAAAACAAAACACTGTCGCAATCTAGCTAGTGATAGAAACGTGTCTTTTATCGAAATCGAGTATTGTTATATTAAAAAAACATGCCTATATATTTATATTATTTTATAATCATTCGCGACTGTTAATTTAAAATATGCAAAAGAAGTGGTAAGTTACGGGCTTGTTTTATATGTGTTATTCCATCTAAACCTTAACTATACTTTATCATATTAACTAACAACCCTTTCTTTCGGCTTTGTCGTAGTCGGGTATCAAAGAGGTAAAACTTTTAATGAAGTGACTATACCACCTCATTGAAAATAATAGACACTTCAGAAAATGAGTACCACCTACTCAATAGGACATTGCATCTGTCTCTATACAATTTTATACAAACCTCACGTAAAAAATTGTATTGAATATTTTAATTTATTTGGTGAACGTTGTTTGTCTTCTATTACACAACCATCGATATCGATAAAAAAATGTTTCTAACACTAGCTTGATTGCGACAGTTTTCTGTTTTGCCGCGAAAACTCCGACCTCTGGTAATCATGCTAGTTTAAAAACCATCAATAAAAAGAAAATCCATTTATTACAACTTACGTAATTTATGCATTAAAGCATAATTTAAAACTTATGATCGTACCCGCAGGTAAAAAAACTCGATAAAAGTCTATTATCTCTGGATTTTTGAAAAGGACACGTTTTCGGACGGAGTGGCGTCGGCTCAATAATGAGCTCAAACTCGACTAATTTAAAAAGACCGGATTCCTTGTACAGCTAGTTGTGAATGGTGGGTCTTTTGAAATTGGACGGCGTCTCCGAGTGACAGCCGCGTTCGAATTTCAAAAAGAATCGGGTCTTTTTTCGAGTCGACTTTTCCACGAGTCATCCTTTCGGCCAGTGTTCTCTGTGATTAATACTTTGGGTCTTTTTTGGGGTTCGCTAGGTTTTTAGGGGTTCGCATATCGCGAGCTTGAAAGTGTGACGTTATATTTCCTTACACAATTGAACGAGCGAGCGAAGCGACCGAAATTCTCCGTTTCAGCTTGGGCGAAAATTCTTTCGTATTTCCCGCATCTGTCCGGCTGTTCTCCTGTACTGGTCGCATTTTTCAACCGATTATCGTGAATTTTTGTGAGCAGGATCAAAAATTATATACAGATCTTTTTTGTCGAATCGGTTTTTCGTTTTTTTTTTTTTTACAATACGATATTCTCTAGCTCACAGAGCCAGTATGGTGAAAATGCCCTTACATCCCATATTTGACAGCTGATATCCCAGTACAATTTATTTCATCAAATGTAATCATTGACGTTTATTGTACCGGGATGACAGCTGTCAAATATCGGCTGTTAAAAAATCTAATTAAAGTATTTATAATTGAACACACTTTCCTTTTCCAACAAATCCAAAGGAGACAAATCGGCACACCTTCCTATTTTTTATATACATATATACTGAACTCTATTTTTATCAGTCAATTCTAACTTGTCGGTTTTTTGTCTTCAAATTGGTGATATTATGGATTTCTTGCACATTGCGCCTTCTTTTGAAAACATTCGATTCCTTTGTGCTGTTAATAATTCTTTTATCGTCTGTCGGTTTAATATCGTCAAAAGTATTCATTTTTTAGCGTTATGTTTTATGTAGGTACCTACTAAATTATAGTTCAATAGGGCTTATTGTTTAAAAATCTAGTTTCTTGTTTTTTACAACGCCATTCGAACCAGTTTTTGGAGAGGAACAAATGTTTGTATGGGAGCAACTAAAACTAAAGAACATAAATACCAAATAAAAATGAGTTAAAAACTGGCGGCAGCCGAAACGTTTCATACTAATTGACATTGAACTATGACGTCACAGTTTGATATTTGTACTAATTTTGTATGGAAAAATCAAGTAAATTGCTGCGATATACTGCGTTTAGGTCCATAGTTGTTATATATAATTTTGTTTCTATAAAGCGTAAGGATTCTATTGGTAGCTTTTAATTTATTTTTGGACAACAAAAAATGCATATTTTTTGTAAACATTCAAGGTCCATATCTTTTTATGATTTTAATCGCTAAATTATTTCGATAATTTCGATTGCTTAATGATATTAAGCAATATTAACATGTCGGTAATCTAAACAAAGAAAAAAAAATCAAATATAACTGATTTTAATTATATTTTTCGTAATTTATACTTTATTACAATTATTTTGATGGTTTACTATCCATTTAGCAACACAGTAGGTACGCTATCAATTTTAACACGAGGAAACTACCCTATACTGCATGGAAATTGTACTAGTCGCTCTGTGAGCTATAGAACTCGAAAGCCTGTCTAAATCTATACAACTCTCGAACCTGCTCACAAAATTTCACGAGAATCGGTTGAGAAATGCGACCCGTATGAGGAGAACAGCAGGGCATACTAAAGAGATGTTTTCCAAGCAGCCCTGCTAGCACAACTCGACTCTACTCTACTCGCGCGCGTGATAGACTATCTGTCACTTTTTGACAGCATTAATCAGAAAGTGACGGACAGTCTATCTCGCGCGCGAGTAGAGTCAAGAGTCAAGTTATGCTAGCAGCCCCGGAACGGAGAACTTTGTTCTCTTCGCTTGCATTGCTCGCTCGTGCAATAACATATATTAGACTAGTTTTTGCCCGCGACTAGGTCCGCGTGGAACTCGTTTATATCGTAGTACCCTCCATAAAAACTTCCGCCACGCATTTCACCCTCTTAGGGGGATGATTTCCGGGATAGAATTTCCTAGGGTCTTAAACTATCTCCATACCAAATTTCATTCAATCGGTTCAGCTGTCACGAAGCCACTTCTGCTCACTCTCATGGCCACGAATGAGTACCTATAGCACTCTAGCTTAGGTGCATGTATTAGCACATATGCATCTCTAAAAATACTCTAACAACTTGCGGAATCCTTTATATATCTGACATATGGGCTGCCGCCTCGTGCGTACCAGCTCCATATGAGGTGTGGGGACCTTTGTCCCCGAGAATGTCCTCCAAACCTCCCCTTATAGACATCCCTAACCACACAACTGATACTGTTATAATTACCCGGGTGCACCCCTGATTGATACTGATATGGACTGAGGCTGAGACTACCGAACCTGAGACGCTGTTGTTACACTTGTTACTAATCCTCTCACACTAAAGAACTCCACACTAAGAACTGTGTTATCGCATGTACGTGATCTGTAGGAAAACCTTATTCATACACATGATAAACCGTCACGCCTCTCAAAGAGAATAAGACATGTAGCCGCACATAAATACATCACATCATAAACAGTCATCGTCCGATCTGTGTAAATGATACCAAATCGTAACAATATCATAGGATGCATCGAAAGTGATTATGGAAAGAGCTCACACTGGTTTTCCTACAAATTTAACACTACAAATCTGCACGTAACTGTTCGTTCACAATCTAGCTGTCAGGAACTCGGACTACTCGCCTACCCGTCCACATTATAAACATTCTTTCTTGTAGGTGTTGCTACATGAAATAAATCGGCTGTTTGAGACTTTGAGACATCATTATTAACATCGTCATAAATGTAAATATACTATCGTGAATCATGACTATTCACAAAATCAGCGGTTAAACATGAAAAAGTAACAGGACAGGAGTTACGCTCGCATTTATAATCCAGGAGGACAACAAAGCCCCATCTGATAACCAGGGTATAACCAGGGTATAACCAGGGTATAACCAGGGTATAACCAGGGTATAACCTATCGCAATCACAAAATTTTCTTGACCGAATTTTGTTACAATAGCGTGGGTAGGGCCCCCACAAGGTGGACTGATGACCTGGTAAAGGTCGCTGGAGTCCGCTGGATGCGGGTGGCGCAGGACCGGTCATTGTGGCACTCTTTGGGGGAGGCCTATGTCCAGTAGTGGACATCTTTCGGCTGATATGATGATGATGATGAATTTTGTTTGCTCGAAAACTTTGCGTATTTTTAAGACTTCTCCGAATATAGGTACAATTTATTACTTTTATCATTTACCATTTGATGTTATCCAAATGCTTGAACTTTTACCGCTATCGCTACAGTCATTTTCTGAGCTTTGGCTTGTTTCTCAGCCAATGTTTTACTTAGGTATCCATCATTCATTCCTTTCCGCATTTTATAAGTTTAGCCAAATTAATTTACACATTCTACACATATATTCTTATGGGTTCTAACACTTCTGAATACCAGTGTTTTGTTCACTTGCGAGCAAAGCTACGCACTGAGTTGGAACCTTTTTGTTTTGCTGCAATGCACAGTTTTTTGTCTGTGTATAAGAACTGTTTATGTTATTTTATGTCGTGTGTTGCTTTTAAGTTTTGTGTATGTAGCAAACAAATAAACGCTTTATGTATCTTCTGTTCGCCGACGATGTAAAACTCGTCATGCCCATCAGGTCCATTCTGGACAACCAAGCCTTGCAAAGGGATATCGACGCGGTGAACAGGTGGAGTGAAGAAAACCAATTACTTTTTAACAAAGGCAAATGCGAGATCATGACGTTTTCGCGCTCTCCTTCACCTCTCCACTACGACTATCGCATATCCGGAGAGACGATGGTTCGTGTTAACGAGGTCCGTGATCTTGGAGTCACCTTCGACACTAGTCTCACATTTAGGACTCATGTTCGAAATGTCACAAAATCCGCATACCAAAGGCTGGGATTTGTGCTGCGTAACGCTGCCCCACTCTCCATTGCAGCAACGCGCGCCCTTTACACGGCTCTAGTGAGAAGCATTCTTGAAACGAATACAGTAGTCTGGAGTCCACATGAAAGCAAATACACTCTCATGTTGGAACAAGTCCAAAAAAAGTTTTTAAGACATCTATATAAAAAGAACCAATTCTTCTATCCATTCTTGTACCCCACAGGTTTTCTACAGGGTCACCTGGGGTACGATTCCTTAGAACTGCGACGAAACCTAAGTTTACTCAGTTTTATTTTAAATGTCATTAGAAGCAAAATTGACAGCATTAATCTATTGGAACAGATGCTCAAATTCAATGTACCGAACGATTATCGCAACAAGCGCCTTAGAGTGCCTCTCTTGGCGACTGCGACCTCGCGGACGAACCTGTACCGAAACTCGCCCATACCTCGCGCGACTGCTCTCCTCAACTCCGTGCTCGCAGCATCGCCGCAGTGTGATGTGTTTGTGACAGGGATGTCGCGACTGATGACTGAATGTAAGAGAGTGTTAGAGAGACGTATGGATGGTTTTTAGTTTATACTTAGATTTAGTTTAGTAATATTTAGGTTAAGTAGGAATGAATCGCTGTAACGTTTTGGTTAAGACTGTCATGTTGCACAACTGTATGGTTCAATAAATAAATAAATAAATAAATCTACCTTCAGGACGGACATAGGCTATATTATCCCGCGATTCCGCCTGGGTCGTCTCCAATACGCAGGCTATTTTCTATAAAAGTAAACACCCTATCACAAAGTACAATAGTAAATCTCCTCACGTACAGCACAAAGGGCCGGGAATTGATTTTAATTCCACAATGATATTATTAATGATCCAGCCCTAGGGATTGAGACGTCACAGGCAACATTAATCACGCGCATGCGCTAGGTACGTGTGCGTTATGTGCGTTATTGTGTAGCCTGTGCACGCAAATAATGGGAGTGTGGAGCCTAGTAGGTACCTACGACCGACGATAAAGGTATGTTTATATTTTTTCATCACACTTGCTCGAAAATGGTGTTATTATACGCAAGCGTACTGAGCTGTAATGGGCTATATTACGCCCATGGGCGTTATGGTTTTTTTTTTAAATAATAGAACCCTCTGATTGGCTTAAGCAAATCTGGTTGCTGTGTGATTGGTTGAATAAAAAAATCTAGTTGGTCACGACGCCCCGCCCCGCAAGAATACTGCTCTGTGATTGGTTGAAATATTGAACTGCGCGCTCTACTAGCACTGATCTGGAAGTGAAGTTGTCAATTTTTGATTGGTGCTGCTGTATGAAACTTACATTTTTCTGTCTTTTGTTGTTATTTATTTCCTCGCAAATGTGATGAAAAACATTGTGTATAACACGGGCGTAAGAATATTGCAAACTCGAGTCATCAAAAGCCCTCCGCCTTCGGCGTCGGGCTTCTGATACACTCTCGTTAGCAATATTCCACTTACGGCCCTCGTTAAACAATGTACTATTACGTCACCCTAGGCCGTAGGTGAGCATTTTTCAAAAAGAGTGTACATGAACTTTTTTTTTCAGAATTCGATTTTTTTGGGTTTTTATTACTCAGAATCGTTGACACTATCGATCCTCATACAAGAAAAAAAGTGTCCAAAATATTCCATTCCAGATCGTCACACTTTTGTATGCAGTCTTTTTTTATTTATATGGTCGTGACGCACTGGAAGAAAAAATTACATAGTAAAATCTGGGACACCTTTTTTCTTGTATAAGGATCGATAGTATCAACGATTCTGAGTAAGATTAACCCAAAAAATCGAATTCTGAAAAAAAAGTTCATGTACACTTTTTTTGAAAAACGCTTAGGTGGGATTTTCTCACTTCCTGGCCAAGGCAAGACGTAAAACTTTAGACAAACCACGGGCGGTAATGTACTATTGTAGCTTATTCCATTGTAATAAGACAAATAATGTATACAGTAGGTATCTGGGCGACCGAGCTATGCTCGGATGCTAATAGAAGAAACGAATTTTCCCAGATATGAGACCTATACTATAACTAGTTATAGTATAGGTAAATAGTTAGTGCCGTTTTCGAGAACGTGATTACAAATATATATAGAAATATTGCTCGTTTAATATTATAGGTACCAATAGGATATATTTAACGATCGATACTAAGCTTAGCTTAAACCTCGCGTGCGGAAAACCTTCACGATTTTTTTTTGAATAGAATAGAATAGATTCATTTGTGAAACAAACTTTAGATATATAGTCCAGGCAACGATATAACGCCGAAAATCTGAAATGTAATAAATATAGAGGCCTCGGCAGAGAGTACGACTTTGTACCCTTTGGCGTCTAGACCCTCGGTCCGTGGGGTCCCAGTGCGCATAAGTTATTTGCAGAAATCGCGAAACGTCTGGTCGATGTAACTGGTGACCGAAGAGCTGGCGGCTTTCTCGCGCAACGCATCAGCATTGCAATTCAGCGAGGAAATGCCGCCAGCATCCTCGGTACAATGCCTCGAGGGCCTTTTTTAGATTTAACTTAGTTTTAATTTATCTTAGTTAATGTTAATTATAATCTTGTATTTTTATTTCAATAAATTAGTCCAGGCATAGGAAAAAATGTCAAATTTGGAAATAATTTATAATAGCAGATTTTTTAATGTAACTGATATATTATCAATTAAATAGTTACCTAGAGGCAAAGTCCAACAAAAAATCAGACCAAAAAAGTCGGAATAAATATTAATAAATGTTTTAATCAGTTACTTTGCTTTAAAATAATCAATATAAATCAAACAAAAAAAAGATAATAAATGCTTAATTTAAATCCATATAATTACTTCCGGTGGAAAGTTTCTTGGATTCATGAATAAAGCATCTTAGAATGACGTTTTAAAATGAAATAAACAAAAAAAACGCTATTGTAAATTAATGTTTTTCGAAACCGTATTTTGCCTGGAGTAATAAGGATTTCTTATATCTATACCAATATAGAGGCTACTAATAGAATCCTTACGCTTTTATATAAAAAAAATGTATTACAACTATGGACCTAAATGCAGTATTTCGCGACCGAAACAGCAATTTACTGAATAATAGAGGTAAATGATTTTACAGAGGTACGTGAATTTAAAGAGGTAATTTCTGTGAAATGTAAGTTTATAGCTTCGTAAGTTCGAATTTAAAGGGTACCTAATATCCAAAATGACCTACAAACTCCAATAAAATAAACCAAACAATATTATATTTGATTCGATCAACTTTTTCTTGTTGTTATTCTGTCGCGGTAAGCCAAGAGACAACAGTGACTGCAGAGTTTCTAAGAAAAAGCCAAGAGACAACAGTGACAGAGTTTCTTAGAAAAATTAAAAAAAGGAGTCTTATCATGCTAAAGAGATGCCACAATATGGAATGGGTTTACCAATATACTAAAAACACGTGTTACGTAAATTTAAACCGCATAAAATCATTAAAGAGTGACCCACGAGACGTAACCATGGCAACGAGCAACAAAAAATAGTTGATTGGCCCTTATAACGGATCTTCGGGATGAACATGGACTATATTTATCCCCTGGCTCCACTTTTATTTCGCAATACGCATACGAAGCCGCTTGCAGCAAGCTCGCTAATAGAACGCTCAAACCTTTGAATACTTTAGAAGTATCAATGCCATAATTCTTTGACATTACAAAGAACACTTTTTTTAAACTTATTCCATCTCTCGGAATTCTATAATTTCTAATGCCGTAAACAGCTGAATCATATGACTAATGGTGGAGCTGTGGGGTGCGCGAGCGCGGGCCACGGCTGAGGACCGGATCGAAATTATTAATCGAATTTCTTATTTTTAATTAAGTTTTTCGGTAGAGGTGGAAGAGACTGAAAAAATCATTCGTTGCTGAAAATTATGACTTATGGACATATGGCCGATTGGCAACCAAATGTGGATGTTTTAACACGTAGGCAGGTATAAATATAAAATGTATAGAAACATGTAAATTTATGGTTCCTCCTAACTATAGTCAAATTTAAATAACAAGTTTCTGTTAAAAAAATCATTTTTAGGGTTCCATACCTCAAAATGACAAAAGCGGAACCCTTATAGGATCACTCGTGCGTCTGTCTGTCCGTCTGTCACAGCCGATTTGCTCCGAAACTACTGGACCGATTGAGTTGAAATTTGGTATACATATGTAAATTGGTGACCCAAAGATGGACGCGTAAAAAAATTAATGAATTCTGAACAAGGGGCCACTTTTGGGGAGTAAACTGGAAAATTTAAAAAAAAAGTTTCGCAAACTGTATTGTGTGACGTATCAAATGAAAGGGGTTGTTGTAAGCATCTCAGATATATTTTTCTTATAATTTTAGCGAAAACAGATTTGAAGTAATTTAGGAAAAAAGACGATAATTGACCATTCCCCCCTTATCTCCGAAACTACAAGACTTAAAATTCTGAAAAAAATATGGAAAATAGGTCCTTGCCTAAAGATTACAGGAAAACCTATGAGAAGTTTGTGTATTCAAGGTAACGGAAAAATTCTCAATATTTTACGGAACCCTCATCACGCGAGTCCAACTCGCACTTGTCAGGTTTTTTTGGTACAGTCGAGTTCATAAATATATGAGCATTCCCAAGGCTTCAAAAATAAATGTACATGGAAAGGTACACATACATCTGAACAGAAATTTCAATCAAAAATATGTACACATGTCACCTGTCATATTTATCTGAGCAAGCCTCTCAATAATATGTACGTATCTGAAAACTAATAAATATCTGTACTAATATTTTTCAAAATTATTTAACCAATTGAACGTACATAAATATCTACACAAGGGTTTTTTTCAAATATTTATAAACATGTAGTGGCACAAAAATATCTGTACTAACGTATTTAAATTTTATGTGAACAAGAAGAAGTTCATAATCATCTGAATAAAACTAAATAAATAAATAAATCATCTGATTCTCACAGCCTAGGTATTTATCAAAATACACGGATGAAGTGCAAATAATGTCAAGTTTTGAATTCGTGTAGGTATAGACACTTTATTTTTGAAATTTTTATCAGTGAATCATTGAAATAATGAGTCGAAAACGTCATAATGCATGGAAGAAGTAACCTGCATTAATAAAACCAAAAACATATTTTTACATTTAATATAAATTTCAGCATTAACATCAAAACGAATGTCTTAGTGGTGTTTACATACATCTTCTAACTAAACCCCGAACGTATCATATTTTAACAGGCTTCGGTCGCTCTGTATGTCTCCCAAATTTCTTTGACATGTGCTCGTAAACTATTGAGAGTTCGAGCCTTTGTAGAATTCCAATCTTGCACCATACATTCTCGATGGGGTTCAAATCTGGGCTTTTCGGTGGCATTTTAATTAATTTAAATTCTGTACATTTTGATACAGGTAAAAAAAATTATCAATTCAATGCAACGCATACGAATTACGATTTGTATGTGATTGACAATTGAACATGACTTAACTTCAAGAATAGCTTATCATTTAAAATTTGGTAAGTGGCCAGTCATAAATGTTGATAACAACCTCTTTTAAGTCGATTGTAAATCGAAAGTAGCAAAATTGGTTAAGAAGCCACAATCAAACATTAATGACACTTCTATGACGTCACACACTAAGTAAAAGAGACAAATGTATCATTTGACAGTACGGTACTCTTTTCGGTGATTGTCATTTTTCAAAATTCGAAGTGTTATGTTTGTTCAGATATTTATGAACTTCTACTTGTTCACATAAAATTGGAATACGTTAGTACAGATATTTTTGTGCCACTATACACGTTTATAAATATTTGAAAAAAACCCTTGTTTAGATATTTATGAACTTTCAGTTGATTAAATAATTTTGAAAAATATTAGTTCAGATATTTATTCGTTTTCAGATACGTACATATTATTGAGAGGCTTGCTCAGATAAATATGACAGGTGACATGTGTACATATTTTTGATTGAAATTTCTGTTCAGATGTATGTGTACCTTTCCATGTACATTTATTTTTGAAGCCTTGGGAATGCTCATATATTTATGAACTCGACTGTACAAGCTTTTATTACCGCCTGTACTTTTCTGTACACCGTCATCAACTACTCATTGAGACGATTCTAACGAGCCCAAACTCGATGGGGTTGTGTCGTTTCATTGTGAAGTTCCTATGGCCACCTTCCAGCTCCATCATCAGATCAGCACCATGTCATCATAATATTGCATTGTCACGTGCTTTACACATGTATGCAAGATTTCAGCTAGATTTGATGACAAACATCGGGACAGAACTAAATAAAAGCTTTGTAATAGTAGGTACATTATTTTTCTCCAAAATGGCCCGCAAAGTGTACATTAGTCGCTACATATTGGAAGGTAAAGTGTATAGTTTCAGGTCAGATCAAAATTAAAAAATTAAAAACATTGCAGGCCGCCTGGAATGTTACATATAAATTCCTTTATTTGTCGAGTACCAAACTTTAAAAAAAGGCTTCGTATTATAATTAAACGGACTCGCAAGCTCGTCCGTTTAAACAAATACTCAGCCTGCAATTGCCTCCTTCCCGGCCACGGCAATAATGTACTATTACCGTACGTGTTTATAACATTTGCGAGGAAATAAATAACTACAAAAGACAGAATAATCTATGTTTCATACCACCGCACCAATCAAAAATTGACGAAATTGACAACTTCTCTTCCAGATCAGTGCGAGTGGAGCGCACAGTTTCAATATTTCATTCAACAAATCACAGAGCAGTACAGTAGTATCCTTGCGGCGCGTGACCGACTAGATTTTTTTCAACCAATCACACAGCTGAATTCTTGTGGCGCGCGGCCAACTAGATTTGCTTAAACCAATCAGATAATAAAGGCTAATGTAGCTCTGTATGCCTGCGCGTTATGAAGCCCTTTTACGAGCAAGTGTGATGTTAAAAGTATAGACGACCGGATAGCCTAGTGGGTGGTGACGCTGCCTACGAAGCTGAAGGTCCTGGGTTCGAATCCCGGTAAGGGCAAATATTTGTGTGATGAGCATGGATATTTGTTTCTGAGTCTTGGATGTTTTCTATGTATTTAAGTATTTATATCTATTATATATATGGTCATCTAGTACCTATAACACAATCCTTATTGAGCTTACTGTAGGCCTAGTTCGATTTGTGTAAGAATGTCCCCTAATATTTATTTATTTATTATTAACTATAATAGTCTACTATTTCTGTCGACACAAGAATCATTGTAACGTCACAGTTCAAGTAATAATTCTCAACAAATAAAACAACAATACAGTATCATTTCAACTAAAAAGCACACGTATCTTGGTACAATAGGCCTCTATCACAAATGCCTCCAATCAGCAAAAAACGGAGGGGAGCCCCTTATGTGAAACGGAAGTAAATAGGGGGGCAGCCCTTCGGTGGATACATAATGGGGTGTACTCGATAGTGGCAATCTTTGTATTGACGTTGTATGGAAAGATGGGTCGCTATATAGTTGTAATAATATCCAGTTAAAGCATAATATCTGACTGAAACATTGGCCAAATGCGTTTCTACTTTAAAACGTGCATTTATATATTTTATAATAGAAAGTTGTGTATCTATCGGAAAAATTAGTCATATTTATTGACGTTAAGGGAAATTGCGTGAAAAAAATATACAATTAAACCTTTATTGTAAAATCCGACTTTTTCTAGCTTCAGTTTTCACAGGCATATAGCAATTTCAAAATGATATATATTAATGATTTGCACATGTTCAAACACTTATTAGTATATTTCGATGCTAGTGCGGAAAGTTTGTCATTACGTCACGAGTACCGAGATATCTTTCCACGAGCCGCAGGCGAGTGGCAAGATTCGGGACGAGTGAAGAATGACATTTCCGCACGTGTATCGAACGACGTTTTTTAATACAGTTGCGAAAAAATAAGAAAAACAACAAGTAAGGAATTCAAAACTTTTATATTATTCATTCTGTATCATCATTGTATATACTACAGTTGAAAAAAAAAGGAGTTTAATACAGTTTAAATACAGTTTAATACAGTTCTATCTTATTTATTTTTTATTGACATAATAATTAATGGTACGATTTGTACAAGGAAAAGTGAAAAGCACTAGTGCGCGAAAACCAACTTTCCGCACGCTAAACAGCTACGTAATAGTTATTTACGATACAAGTGCAGAAAATAGGAAATTCGCAACGAGTGGTGATAAATTAAAACACGACCGAAGGGAGTGTTTTAAATCGACACGAGTTGCGAATTACCTATTCGCACGTGTATCGTACAACGTTTTACAGTACATATGGCTCTTTAAAGTTTCAACATATGCACGGAAAGTGCTCATTTTCGCACTAGTGCGGGAAAGTAACACCATGTGTACTTTGTGTACTGTAAAGTAGCACTTTTTGAGCAACTGTATTAAAAAATATTTTACGTCTTCGTGTATTTATGAAATTGAAAAATAGTACGTTTTCCACAACGAAAACGTGGGGTGCTAAATAGTTTTGGCCAAGGCTGAATGGATGTCCTAGACAATAGATAATTCAAGTATACTATTGCAAAGAACGCTGGTCAACCAACAATTCAGAAAACCGGCCAAGTGCGTGTCGGGCCACGCGCAGTGTAGGCTTCCGTAGTTGCCTGTCTGTCTTTGTTACGTCGACAGGCGCGCGCCAACTAAACGGTGCGGTCGCGTCGGCCGAATTTGTAAGAAAGTTGGAATTTCCAACTTTTCAAGTAGGTACCTATACCTACAGTTTTAATTTTAAGTTGGTCGACTATTGCTCATTAACTAGTTATGCCGATATTTTTCCTTTTAAATTCATCATATGTATGTACATACAAATCTAGACACTTTAAAACCTTTGTTGTAATATTTTTATTTTATTCTATAAGTAATCGGTTTCGGCCTAGTAGGCGTATTTAGACACGTCACGTCACGTAGGTACTACCATGTGATTTACTGTGAGTAGGTACCTAGTAAGATCTTTGTCTTTTTACCCCCGACGCAAAGCGAGGGGTGTTATAAGTTTAACGTGTCTGCGTATCTGTCTGTGGTATCGTAGCTCCCAAGCGGATGGACCGATTTGAATGCGGTTTTTTTTGTGTCATAGATAATTTTAACCCGAGTGTTCTTAGCTACGTTTCAACAAAATCGGTTCAGCCGTTTCTGAGATATTGAACGTGGAAATGAAAATGTCGGGGGTTTTTCAACGTTTCTAAGTTGTAGTTATTTTTGGTATTTTGTTCGCATGTGTTAGCGGCTGTATTCGGCATCCGCCTAAGTCATTGTACTGTTTTGTAATTACCGGTGAGATCCTGTAATTGGCTTTTATGAAGTAATCTTCTTTCACAAGTAGGTATATGGAATGGACAGAGGCTATAGTTTTTCCCTCGGCCACGTTTGGATTGTCTATAATACGCGGGAAGAGCCGCGTCCGCAGCTAGTTTATAACAATCCGGAAATCAACCCCTAAGTGATTGCAATGGGGGTGAAATTTTGTAGATATTGGGCGTGCGTTTAACTACACGAGGGGCGGGCTAAAGTTTACTTTGAATGTGTGTATTTCGACTTTCTAACCGACTTCAAAGTTGGGCCATTTTACGTAAAGTTGTACACTCGACTTTTTTTTTAATTATGATAAAATCGGGTTTTTTTCTACTTAGAACCGAAAGCACTTTCGAATGTTATAGGAGAAAAAAAGTAGGTATGTCAAGATTTTTTATTCCATTCCGTTGCCGTTTCCATACTAAGCTTGTATGGTGTAAGGTAACGGAACGAAGAACCCAAAATTGAATGTAACATTTTGGACACTTTTTTTCTCCTATTAGGTTCGAAAGTACTTTCGATTCTGAGTAAAAAACCAGATTTTAACAAAGTGTACAACTTTCTGTAAAATGGCCCAGTTCCTAATTGTATGATGTTAATGTGGACAAAAGTGCAAGAAGTTGGTCTGACGATGGCGTCACAATAGTTTTGCATTCTTGTTTTATGCATAGCCAAAATAATTCCACTTTTTCATCAATATCACTGAGCCATATGGCATAAGGAGCATCTAAAGTATTTTTTTGTTGTGTTCTACGAACTTCCATAAAGGCGAAACAGCTACTGTCGTCCCTTGGGAAAAAGGCAGAGCATCCCGCAGCCGGAGCGTTCGTGGGGGCTCTACGGATGCCCTGCCACTCCGTAGTCATACCTAAGGTTCAAACGTCACTCCAAGCCGTGAGGCAGGTTCGCTGTTCTCACTTTTAGGAGGATCCGGTATCGTAGGACCAAGGTACAATCGCCCTCGAGCAGGGAAATTGCGTTTTTTGCGAAACGAAAGCAACAAAGTTCGACGAGAAATGCCAATGCAAGTAAATCGTAAATGAAGGCCAACTCACCCCTGGTTGCCCGGCGAACAGATGAGTCGGTACCGACCGCCCACACGTCCACAGTAGCGAGCTTCGGAGCAAATCGGCTGTGACAGACGGACAGACAGGACATATCCTATAAGGGTTCCTTTTTTTCCTTTTGAGGAACGGAACCCTACAAATGATGGCGGAAGGTTGTCATATGGTATGACTGTATATAAAATATAATTAAGACTTACCTGTTTCGGTGTCAACGGTGTAGGAGAGGCCGGCCCACGGATCGTCCTGGCGACAAAATACAATCATAACCACAGGATCTTGTCTTATCCTATCTAGATGAGGGCCCTTTCGGATACACTTCGACCCGGTGGGATCTTTTGTGAATTTGCCCTCTCCTTTATCCCAAGCTCCCTCCATCATTTCCACAAAACGGATGATGCAGCTCAGCGGAAGCACCTTGAATTCCTTTGGTTGCGGATAGCCGTTACCAAAGTGATTCATTCTTTGTCTGGCAACCACAGTCAAGAAAAAAATCTTGTTATTATGAAAACAGTGCTTCCACTAAGGTAGACGTATCAGTTTTTCAAGGTGAATGTTTTTTTATGATTGTGGTGTATAACATTATTCTTCCGATTTAAAATGTCAAAAGGTCTTAGAGTAAGGGGGTCCATTTTATTACTTGTAATATTATGTGTGCAATAAAGAGTTTGAGTTTGATTTAACTATAATACTGTTGCTGGTATGCGGTGCCATATTTTTGAACATTGCATAATATTGAACATCACTAGTGAGACTGTCCATATTTCTGAACATTGCATGATATTGAACATCACTAGTGAGACTGTCCATATTTTTGAACATTGCATAATATTGAACATCACTAGTGAGACTGTCCATATTTTTGAACATTGCATGATATTGAACATCACTAGTGAGACTGTCCATATTTTTGAACATTGCATGATATTGAACATCACTAGTGAGACTGTCCATATTTATGACAATCAACTGTCTATTTATTTTGCTTGTTTATCGCAATCCCTGAAGATGTATCGTGTTTCTAGAATATCATCCATACCATCAAAATCAAAAGGCAAAACCATCCCGTGGAACTACTATCCTCACATACTTTGTTATTGGCTATCATAGTGCTTTTTTTTATAAATTGAAATGGTATAATATGGTGTATGTGAAGTCCCCAACCCGCACTGGGGCAGCGTGCGAAATACAGCACATTCCCTGTCATCCATGGGGGGAGATCTGTGCCCAGCAGTGGGACGTATATTATAGGCTGAAGATGATGATGATCATCACGATGATGACATGTTAGAAACCAATCTTACTCATGGAGGGGCAAGATCAATAAAAACGGATACACTTAATATTGATTCCGAGCACTGTTGTTGTTGGTGTTGTTGTTGTGTGTTGTGTTGTTGTTGTGTTTGAGACTTGTTTTTATTGGTCTTGAGTGAAATAACAAAACCATATCCTACCTCCTTGGCCTGCGGGTCCAGGAGTGACGCCTTCACCATCTCAATCTTCTCGGTCTCTTCTTTCTTCTGCTGTGCCTTCTCTTCTGCCAACTTGAGTTCCTTGTCTAGAGCGTCGTTAAGTTCTACCTTGGTGGCTTGCGGTCCGTGCTAGAATGTTAAAGGTATAAAAAAAATTAAAAATTACGAAGAGAACTCGCGTCGGACACTAGACCATGGTCCAGTCCAGATTCTCAGTTAACCCCAGAAATAGCAATGCGAACGTAATGCTCAAAATAATGGGCAGGTTTTTTGGTTTTAGTAGATAAGTTTTATATACATAGGAGCATGTATACTATGTATGAAACAAACTTTTGCAGTTGCTGGTACTTTAGATTATTAGACCTACAAAATAGGTATCCTAATAGGGAATATGCATCGTTATTTTTTATTGCGAAAATCAAAAGTATAATCCAGTCCAGAGGAATATCAACTGTAGCATTAAAACTTTCTTACGATTTTTTTTCTAATGTTATAGGCATTTGAAATCTGCACGCGCCGGCACCCACCGATAATGCTCTATACTAAACGGGCATAGACTATGACGTCACAATCCATATTCTCGGCGCGTTTACTATGGAGTTAGTCATTCTTTTGTAATTATCTCCTTAAAAATTGCGTTTAAATCTATACTTGACATACAAAATATCATTTCTTATTCAATATTCTGTCTTACTGTTATGTAATTTTATCGAAAAATTATTTAAAAAAAATTAAGTGATTTTAACGTGATATACAATACAATAGTTTTTTTTTTATATATATTTCGGTTGTATGATATTTCTACGTATATCCGCATCGATTTAGTGCAATTTATTCAAAATTGAAGTTCCATGCATATTCCCTATTTACTTACAATTTTTCATTCAATATTACTGAAAGTGGATGAAAATTATCTTTGATGATTTCAATATTTCCTCAGTTAGATGTCACTGCAGTTTATATAAAAAACCGGACAAGTGCGAGTAAACTCGTACAAAATTACAAAAGTATAGTTTTCAGATTTTTCCCTGTATTTGTAGTATAAGACGATATTATTGCCAAATTTTGTAGTTCTAGGTCAACGGAAAGTCTGTCTGTCTGTCAAGACCCTTTATCTCGGTAACGCGAGGAGATATCGAGTTGAAATTTAAACCTTATACTCAAGTCTACAGTCCCTTGAAGCTGCGAAAAAAATCAAACAATCTAAGTTAACGTAAAAAAAAAATCCGGCCGTTAATGCCGCAAAAAACGTATATTTCGACAATCTCAAGGGAATCAAAATTTATAGGGTACTTACCGTTAACCTAGAACTATGAAATTTGGCATATAATATCGTCTTATACGATAAATACAGGAAAAAATCTGAAAACTATACCTTTGTCATTTTGTACGGAACCCTCGGTGGGCGAGTCCGACTTTCCGTCCGTCCGGTTTTTTTAAAGTCAGAATATTTTCGAGTAGGTAGGTAACTAATGTGAATTAATCTGTAGTAAGATGTATGTATGTCTGTCTTTACTCACCGGTTGTATGGGATCCTCGAGTGAGAAGCCCATATCGACGTCCTGCTTCCACAGCACCTCGATAAGATCCATGTCCTGCAAGCAAACAAACAAACATGTTACTTTTCTTATTCATACATATTCGGTTCAACGTAATGCCCTCATCAGCCAGTCCAAAACAAGCCTCGTTTAGTGATAAAAATACCTACCCCTACCTACGAAGCTAGAGGTCTTGGGTTCGAATCCCGCTAAGGGCATTTATTTGTGTGATGAGGACGAATAGTTGTTCCCGAGTCATGGATGTTTTCTATGTATTTAAGTATATATTTAAGTATTGATTTTTTTAAGTAAAATATTTACATTAAAGTTAGTTAAATAGAAACAGTAACAATGCGTTTTAGAATAACAATTAGGTACACAATGGCAATGGCTAATGTCACTATTACATTCTTGCAACTTCCAGACAAACACCTCTAAGTATACCTAAGGCATTTGAACCGAATATCGAACATTGAAAAATATGCCGAATACCTACCGAATAATTGCCGAATATACGGTATCTCTGTACTCGTGACCAATAACACGCGAAAACCTTTCACTGCGAGGACAGAAACCCGCCTAGCCTATAGCAGGCGCCTACGCCGTAGGCGCTTTCCGCTACTTAGCACACGATCGTCTAAAAGCGTAGCCGTAGCGCGTAGCGATTCTTGTATTGGCAGTGTAAAGCGCATGGGAGCAGAGCGCCCACCTACCGGGTTCCTATTTTACTGAAATTATTAAATTAACCCATTCCCGGCCAGTGACGATACATATGCGTCCCTACGCCGTCGTCGCTTTCCGCTACATACGAGGAAAACCATGGGATCGGCTACGAGCGTAGCGCGTAGCGATTCTGGGCACTGAATGCGATAAAAGGCTTTTTATAAACATCAAAAATCTACCATTCATTCAAGGATCAAAGCCCAAAGAAAAATTCAAACGCGCATACCTGCTAGCAGACCAAGAATCGAACTACTAGTGTTTGGATTACCGGTCCACATTGCATACCAGAAATCTGTCAAATAGTAGGTATCAATTGCTTTTAATCACGATATAAAACGCGGTATATCAAATAATTTGCGAATCACGACTTTACCGTGTGACTAGCTTCCGCCCGCGACTTCGTCTGCGTGGACCCGGGATAAAAACTAGCCTATATTTTAATCCAGGCTATAAACTATCTTTGTGCAAAATTTCATCCAAATCGGTTGAGCCGTTTAAGCGTGATTGAGTAACAAACATCCAAACATCCAGTACGATAGTACGATAGGATGATGATCGTATTTTTTCGTTTGTCGCTGAAGAATAATGGCATTGTTGTAAGTGATCCCCAATCAATTGCACATGTATTTAATGATTACTTTATTAATGTTGTAGAAAACGATGAGACCACTAAAATTAAATGTTCTGATGCTGACATATCTTATACAATCAATAGTAATAAGGATTCTAATATTAATAATAACAATAATTTGACATTTAATACTCTTAGTTCTATTTTTATGACTCCAACCACGCCAAATGACATTTATAAGATCATTCTTTCATTAAAAAATACTAATAGTGTAGGATATGATGGCATATCAACGAAAATTGTAAAACAAGTGGCTCATATAATTGCACCTGTGTTTAGCTATATCACGAATATGTGTATTGAATACGGAACATTTCCTGACAAATTAAAAGTCTCTGTCATCAAACCAATACATAAGAAGAACGGTAAAGATGATATAAAAAATTATTGGCCTATAGCTCTAATTCCAATTATAGCCAAAATTTTGGAAAAAGTAATTTACAAGTCTCTTTATGAATATTTTGAACGTAATAACCTATTTACTGACGAACAAAAGGGCTTTAGGAAAAATAAATGTATTAACATGGCAATTTTTGATTTAATAAAAAAGGTATTACATAACATGGACAAAAGATTACCAGCATCGGCAATCTACATGGACATGACAAAAGCTTTTGATTTTGTTAAACATGAAACGCTATTGAACAAATTGTATAAATATGGAATTAGAGGTAATATCTATGAACTAATAAGGTCCTATCTGAGCAATAGAAAACAAGTAACACAAATCACCCATATAAATGTAAGATCCAAGGAAGAGACTGTTTATTCATCTAGCTTAAGAGAAATCAACTATGGTGTCCCTCAAGGGAGTATTTTGGGGCCCCTGTTATTTATTATTTATATCAATGATTTCCCAACAGCTGCTAAACATCCTATGGTTTTATTTGCCGATGACAGTACAATAATTTTCACTGATAATATACAACTAGGCACACTAGAAGCTGATATAAATACAACCCTAAACTCAACTATCGAATGGCTTGATAAAAATAACCTAAAAGTTAATTTGTCAAAGACACATGTTATGAACTTCAAGCTCAAAGATAAGAATCAACGAACTCTCATGCCAAAGTATAAAGATCTTACGATTACAGAAGTTGACAATACGAAGTTCTTGGGTTTAGTCTTGGACAACAAGTTATCCTGGCAACTTCAAATCGAAAATGTGTGCAACAAGCTTAGTCGGTATTCGTATGCGTTGTATATGCTGCGCAAAGTAGTCGGTGAATCTGCCGTAATGACTGCATACCATGCATACGTATCGTCAACGCTCAGGTATGGGATCATATTCTGGGGTAATTGTACTAATCGTGAATCTGTATTTAGAGCACAGAAAAAGTGTTTGCGAGCTATGTGTGGGTTACGGCCTATGGAATCATGTAAACCTCATTTTATACTCCTAAACATACTTACTGTTAATTGTCTGTATATATTAGAGATAGCTTTATTTGTAAAATCGAATCCAGATCAATTTAAATATCTTTCTAGTAATAGGTTACGTAATCAACTGTCTGCAGCCTCGTCACACACGGCACACATGTCAAAAAGTGTTCTAGGAATGGCCCCAAAAGTCTTCAACAAAATACCAAAGGCAATTCGAGACTTAGAGAGTGTTATAGAATTTAAGAAAGCACTGCATAATTATTTACTAAAAAAAAGCATATTACTCTGTAAATGAATATTTAAGTAACACAAATGAATAACTATACATATACCTAATGAAAGTAATGAGTAATGATTATAATGTTAGTTGTTAAGTATTTTTTAAGAAACATTTTGTACGCCGCAAGGTAGAACATAGCTGAACTTTAAGAATGCATGTATAACGAACACCTATCATACCTATGGTTCACAAATAAAGTATTCTGATTCTGATTCTGATTCTGAAGTAAAACTCTTGCCTGTAGGTAGACTTGTCAGAATGTGACGAATGTTTTACGACCATTCTCAAATTTTGTGTGTCTGCGGTTTTGTTTAGATAATTACCACGACCATTTACGAACATTTTATATGGAGTCGTGGCAATTAGACCAGACACAAATCTGGAGAATGGCCGTTTATATTAATTACCTACCAGAGGAGGTCTCCTCCATTCGACACTCGCAAAGGCATATGCTGGCGACATTTTTGCGATAACACTACGATTTGAACGTAAGTACGAACATTGTAAAATCAACATTGGGTACAAACATTGGTTATATTATGATTTTCATTACGAAGTAAAATAACTGGATATTATCAAGAGCAATTGAGGTAGGTACTGTCCCATACTAACTACCTAGTAGCCCTACATCACCCATAAGCCTATAACCACTACGTTAAACCTCTACATTATATCCCATACCTTCTGCATTAAGTATATTAATCTAATACCTAGGACCAGTTCTAAAAAAGCTAAAAAAAACATATAATTATGTGGCGTCGGCGGCCATTTTGATTGGCTTAATACGAAATTAATAACGAAATGTAGCTCAAATATGTTAAAACTAAACGTTATTTTAAGGACAAACAAAAATGAACCCTAATCCGGTTGTATTAAAACTGGAAATCGAATGACGGTTGAAATATATTAAAGCGTTTGAAATTCCAAATTCAATTCTTGATTATCCCGAAGCTTCTGCATTTAGAAAGGTTGTATGTGACTTAAAGTGCAATTGGAAAGGTACGTTAGTTTGTAGCTTTAGAGCTGGTTTTCCTTTGAATCGTGGGTTGTATTTGAACGCAGACATGAGACCCACGCTCGGAGCAGTTTTGATGAGAAAGTTGAGGCGCGAGCCTTTTATAAAATCATGGGTTCTGTTAAAGAAATACTTAAAATATTGTGGGTATTTCTTTATTAAAGTTTTTTTTATGAGATCACTGACGTGTAATGTGTACTTACTAGGTATTTAGTTAAGAAAAAAGCCTCATAGCTTTACGCATTATATCAGCGTTCGTTTTGAACAACACTAGTACATTAGGTAGGTACTAAACTACTAACCTAGGGCGGTAAAACAAAGAATATCTGAGATCGCAGAGATATTTGACGCGAAAAAATTGCTGTCTGAGGCTTTCTTTATTCTACCGCTCGCGGTAAGTAGGTTGTACAACATTTTACGTCTCCCTCTGGAGAGTGACATTTTCTGGCGGTTATTGTCACTTTATGACCACTACTTTACTTTAATATGTGTGTCCTGTGTGTTTGTGAATAAATGTATCTCTCTTCTTTCTTTCTTTTCGGCCACGTGTGA
Organism: Epinotia nisella; assembly: GCA_932294315.1. Classification (NCBI taxonomy): domain Eukaryota; kingdom Metazoa; phylum Arthropoda; class Insecta; order Lepidoptera; family Tortricidae; genus Epinotia; species Epinotia nisella. Next base: position 6,158,629 of record OW028698.1, on the reverse strand, counting down.
CGTAAAGTATTAAAAAAATTTGAAAAAAAAATGTTTTGTAAGTATTGCTGTTGATGCCCTAAATAAAATCCCTCATAACATAACATTATAAATGCGAAAGTGTGTCTGTCTGTCTGTTACCTCTTCACGCTTAAACAGCTGAGCCGATTCAGAAATTTGGTATACTTAGAGAAGTTTGAATTCCCGGGACTCAAATACAAACCCATCACCATACAAACTTTGTATGGAGCTACGATGTAAACGAGTTCCACGCGGACGGAGTCGCGGGCAGAAGCGAGTAAATAGTAAATGAATAAATAAAATGACAGTATTGAGTCGACGAAGAATCGGCTACACCGTCATATGCTGGTTTTTTCCTGTTCGTACGGGACCCCACAGCGATCGTGTGGCGTCGCAGCGGGACTCCGAGATAATCCGGACCGGACCGCGGTTTTTGTACGGGTTGGAGACTTGAATGTGTTTATACAGGTACATAGGCTTTCATGTAAACTTGAAATTATACAGTTTGGGTTCTGGCGCTACCGGTATAAGTAAGTAGGTATACCTACAGTTTATTACACCTGCCTTTAGTCATTCAACAAAAATATGTTGACGGCTAAATATTCAATATGTTTTTTCAGCAATTTAGCTTAGTATCGGGACACCCAATATATCCATAGTGAGGTAAGTAAAGTATCTATATACAAATTATACATTGCCATATGAGGTAATATGTCTTTTCATCTTTCACCAGCTTTGTTTTTCGTCTCCGATGGGGTATACTTTGTTATCATAGACAAAATGATCTCTGTCTTATCTACTCTACTAATTGGTTTGCTGGTGTGAAAATACGCTTATATCGACTTGATCGCCATCTATCGTTTAAATATTCAACTGCTAGTGCCTCACAAATTATTAATATTGAAAACAACGCCATCTTTTAAATATATGTAACAACATTGAAGCCGGTTGTTATTAGAGCTATCTGATACGAACACAATACAAAACTAGGAATAGCGATTTCGGTTTACTAAATAAAGAAGTACAAATAGAAAACAGCGCCATCTCTTAAATACGATTGATATTAGCGCTATCTGTTACCAACACGACGACTGGTGTTTGCAGCGCCATCTATTACAAACATGACACAACACGACGAATGGTGTTCGCACGACAAGCAGAACCAAACTCAACCGCTAATAAGCGCCACTACTCGGCGCTAGATGGCGTACATAAGTTTACCAAAACCTGTTCACAGATGGCGCTATCAAGTAGTTATAAGACCAAGCGTTTTAAAATAATTATGTAAATTGTATATACGTTGCACGTCATGCTAAATGATAATTAAGTAAGAAATATACGCTAAGAACGAGATTAGATTCAGGAGTCATAAATAGTGAGAACATTCACCTTTACGATAAGCGAAGTTTTAACTTTGCAAGATAGCTACGCCACGCCGTGTTGCTATGGAAACATTTACTTTACTGTTATTTAAAGTTATAACTTGTCACAACTAGTGGCTCTATGAGCTGTAGAACTGGCATTTCAAAAAACTGAATAGAGGTGAAGACAAGACACTAAATAAAATAACCAATAATATTGTATTTTCTCGAAAAAGGATTTAAAATATAGTCAAATGGAGAAAAAAGCAACGCAAGAGGTTAAATAATCACAAAGTTATAAGTGTCCCAAGTTTTAAGAGGGGGTATGTTCTGCTTTTCCGCAAAAAACGATCATATGAAACGAATATCATTTACTATGACGCTCGATGGTCGTCGTGACGTCACAATCAATCTACGAGCATTTTCTCTCTCTAACAAGCAATATTAAAACGGTTGTAGATTCGTAATTTTTTGATATATTTGAATGGGATTTTCTTCATTAGGCATATTTTTATGCCGTCTTTCTTTTAAAGTTACAATAAATTTAGATTCTACACCCCTTTTGAAAAAAAAACTACTACATACTTTATAATCTTGTATTCACTTTTAATAAATAAAAAAAATCACCTTTATACTTAATTATTGAACATGCTCAAAAAATTTCACGAAAATCAGTTGAGAAATGACCTGTAGACGTCCGAAGATACGAAAGAATTTTGGCTCAAGCTGAAAGAGCTTCGTTCCCTTCGCTCGTGCGTTTAAAAAAAAAATGTTTATAATAGTTAGTAAATCTGCATTTATTAGAGCGTTTCAGAACGAGCGAGCGGGTTATGCCCGGTTTTATAGATACCCGTTTGACCTTATATCGGTAGTATAGTAACTAGGTAGTAAGTAGTGTCAAAAATGTTCAAATCCGCTAGAACTTACGTATATCGGTATTTAATTTCAAAAAAGTATGCTGCCAGCATTTCAGTTTTCCAGCCAATAGAGTCAAGAACAAAAAAGTGAACAGTTTAAATAACTTTTATATGCAAAGCGACCCCTATTTATTGCACTTGAGTGTAGATATTATTCAATTTAAACCTAACAATGTATTAGGAAGGAAACAGATGTTTGACCCAAAAAGCGGTGCCCAAATATCAAAATTCAACGCTATTTTTGGAAAATCGCTAACAGATGTCGCCATAGTGAAACAAACTTTCATTCATGACATGATGTCGAACATATGGTCAGTTACTTTGTGGTCAACGACCGACAGCTCAAGGCGAAGGTGGGATGAGTAATGAAAGTATCTATAAATATAATTATACGCTATAAACTAAACATACAACTAATGTGATAAAACTACTAGCTTAAACGTTAAATCGAGCAAAAGGTGAATTAAGCCAACTACAAGTACTACAACATGTCCAGCTATTTCCAAGATAGGATTGTCAAAAACTTACAGAACGCAACTTTTGTGGAAAACTTAAATTAAAATAATCAAGAATCAATACTTCGGAAAATCGACAACAGATGGCGATACCCACGCTAAATTAGCTAACCTTCCAGAACATAGCAACTTCGACCTTTCAAGTCTTCCAACCCGGCACAGCGCCACCGTCTTCCTTTACTAAACAAACTACAAGGAAAAGCGTTAGTTCCAAATTTTTTCCCACGCATACATAATTTTGTATCTACTACAAACTTTACCGTGCGGCTAAAACTGGCGCCACTGTCCTACATTAACCGTGAAAATATATGGGAAAACGCTAGTTCCAAATTTGACCGCATGTGTCAATGAGTTAGAATTTTCGCGAGGTCGAACGCGGTCAAGGCAGCGCAAGGTTATTCGCAATTTCAAATAAGAGTAAATATAGAAGTATGTCTGATAACGAAACGTTCTATTTTACTTTAGAATACTTAGTGCTTTAGACCTTTTGGGTTCAAAAGGCGGTAATCTTGCGCCCATTTGGAGTGAATCATGATAATTTCACAATATTATTGTTTATTGCGGACTTCAAAAGGTATTTAAAACGCAATAAAAGTCAGCTCCTCGCGTTAGTGTACTGCCCCGCTATTCAGTAACTTGACTTGTCGTAACGCTCGTTCGAAAAGTTACGTGATCAACCCTCTGGTTATGAGCATGGTCGCTAGAGCTTCCAAGGTTGCGTTGCGTTGAGTTATAAGTGATCAACCCTCTGGTCATGAGTATGGACGCTAGAGCTTCCGAAGTTGCGTTGTGTTGAGTTACGTGATCAACCCTCTGGTCATGAGCATGGTCGCTAGAGCTTCCGAGGTTGCGTTGTGTTGAGTTACGTGATCAACCCTCTGGTCATGAGCATGGTCGCTAGAGCTTCCGAGGTTGCGTTGTGTTGAGTTACGTGATCAACCCTCTGGTCATGAGCATGGTCGCTAGAGCTTCCGAGGTTGCGTTGTGTTAAGTAGTCAACCCTCTGGTCATGAGCATGGTCGCTAGAGCTTCCGAGGTTGCGTTGTGTTGACTTACGTGATCAACCCTCTGGTCATGAGCATGGTCGCTAGAGCTTCCGAGGTTGCGTTGTGTTGAGTTAAGTGATCAACCCTCTGGTCATGAGCATGGTTGCTAGAGCTTCCGAGGTTACATTGTGTTGAGAGCGAGGGCACTTTCGTATCTAACTACACATCAATCCAACGAATCCTCAAATCAATAAGTGGTTCTTCTGGAGTCGCAAATAGGCCACGGTGTCTGCTTGCCATCAGGCAGTCTGTATGCTTGTTTGCCATCGTTTTAATAAATAAAAAATCCGACAAGTGCGAGTCTGACTCGCCCACCGTGGGATCCGTACAAAATTACAAATGTACAGTTTACAGATTTTTCCCTGTACTTGTAGTATAAGACGATATTACCTACTTGCCAAATTTCATAGTTCTTAGGTCAACCGAAAGTACGGTATAAATTTTGATTCCCTTGAGAGTGTCGAAATATATACCTACCTACGTTTTTTTGCTGCATAGACTAGCCTATCAGTTTTAACCGACTTCAAATCAGTCAGTACCCACATTGCTTCAAGTGTGCCTATAAAAGAGTTCCCTCGACTTCTCCAGGATCCCATCCTGACCTGATGGGACCACCTCGGAAGGATACCCTTCCTAACAAAAAATAATTTTCCAAATCGGTTCCAGTCGGTTATTAGAATAGTTGAGATCGGCTGAACCGATTTTGATGAAACATAGCTAAGAACACTCGTGTTAAAATTATCTATGACACAAAAAAAACGCATTCAAATCGGTCCATCCGTTTGGGAGCTACGATACCACAGACAGATACACAGACAGACACGTTAAAGTTATAACATGGCAACTATCTTAGACCCGCTGTATTTATCCACATCTAGCCATCTCTATTTGGAGCAAATACTGCTTATAACAGTTACCTATAGGTAACTTTGTTTCTCGAAACGGACTAAAATCTAGGTCACGGCGGCGTTGACATCATATAAAGGTTTTTAGCGCGCTCAGGCAAATTCAGGTTAGCCAACATAAACAAAACACATTCAAAACAGAAGTGGATATTGCTGTGTTTTCATCACGCTAAGTAGGGCGGGCGATCATTTTATAAAACGACTAGCTGCCGAAGTTTACCAAGCGAAAATTTTGAAATTATAATTATAACATATTATTAAAATTATTATAAATATTACAGAAAAAATATAACGGTATCTCTACGTTTTTTTTTTCTTTAAATCATCAAAAATCATTTCTGGATGAGGTTTGTAATTAAATCACATTTTAAAAAAAAATCTTCAAATACCTATTAGATTATTCTAAAACCCTGACTACCCCTTTTGAAATAAAATAAAAAATATTGATAACGGTTCACGTGATACAGAATTATCGCCGAAAAACCAACATACAGTAAGGGAAATGTATTCACGTACCACCGTAGAACCCTGTCGCAATCGACAGGCCGCCGTCACTCAAACTCGAGTTATATCGACGGTGGAAAGGAATAACCCCTTAAGCGACATTTAGTGAATTGTACAGGAGAGTGTTTCAAAGTTTTCTTTTTGAGAAAAAAAATCATAACTTTTTTCCTATTTGAAATAGGTAAATGAGTTCTTAAGACGATAATCTTATTTAATTTTTCTCTATTTTATGAAATAAACATTTACCCCAAAATCTTACAGGATCCTGAAAATGTTGTCGCTTAATTGAAAAGGTCCTCAAAATATTCCCGGAAGAACCATTTAAGCGACATCATCATAGTACTATAAAACTCACTGAAGCCACTTACCTTCTTTAACTTGTCTCTAAGATATTCAATTAAGCAACAGTCGTATGGGCAGTTATTACGTGCCAATTTGAAGTGGTATACCAGAAATTTGAAACTAAATAGACACTTTTTTGTGAATTATAACGTTAGCTTTAATATTTTTTTAAACTATTTCATATTATTGAAAAATTTAGAATATATTTGCGGTTAAAAAACGCTATATTGTGCGTTTTTTAAGGAGAAAAATAAAATACTTATACGAAATTAACGTGTATTTTTATTTTAATAAAATAAATCTACTTCTAACAAATAACTCTTAATTAAGTATGCACTTTTTTGAGATCACAATCATTTTGAGTTTATAAATTATTAAGAATAAGTAGCTAGCTTACTTATTTACTTTTTGGTAAGTGTATAAATATAAAAATTACAATTATCACAATGTTTTAATAGTAACACTTAGCTTGTTAATAATTAAGTACTCAGGCACTTTTTTGAGATCACAATAGTTTTGTGTTTATAAATTGTTAAGAATACTTAAGTAGCTAGCTTACTTATTTACTTTTTGGTAAGTGTATAAATATACAAATTACAATGATCAAAATGTTTTAATGGTAACACTTAACTAGTTAATAATTAAGCACTTAGGCAGTTTTTGATATCACAATCATGTTGGGTTAAATTTTTTTTAATTATAGATAAGTATAATGTAAAGTATTATTAGAATAAATTAGTACAACATCACAATGTTTATTACGTACGCTCTTCGTCATATTCCTCATCGTGACACGAAACTGAAATGTGTAGAATAATGTCTGGTATAACTATACACCGTGTATTTTTCATTTCCATTAATTTCAGGGTACATTCCAGTGTTCTTTAAAATTCAGAAATCATTACAAAAATTTTTGACTATTGAGACAAAGCTACAAAATGAGACACCTGTATATTAATTAATGAAATTATACATCAGGCAGCGATCGGCGACACAACCGCCGCACTCCGGTGTTCGTCGCTGACTGAAGCGACCCACTGCATTCCATTGTATAAGTAAAGCACCATTCGCGTGAAATTCGCGCCAAAAATTGTTCACTGTACCGACATCAAATAGATTAGAGCAACACTTTAACCGTTATCATACCATTTTCAATCTCCACTTAACCGACGTATCGCATTTATAAAGTATACTTTAAGCGACAGGTTCGGCCGCGGTAAGGAGTGTCGCTTAAAGCAATTAAATAACAACGTCATTTTTCGTAACATCCATTTAACCGACAATCGTTTTATTAAGCAGTTTTGAAGAACCACTTAAGTACAGAATTCAAGATATATGTGCCAGGAATAATCAATTAAGGGACATTACATCGGAAACGAACTCTTTTTAAAAATAATTTATACGACTGTGGTAATATTGGAGTAGGTTTTAAGTGACACAGATAATATTTTATTCAAATTGTGTGTCGCATAAGGGGTGGTTTTTCAAATTCAGACCTCATTCGTGAATTACTTTAAGCGACATATAAGTCATCGGATCGCCTTGAAACCCAATTCAAACGACGCAGAAAAAAACGCTGATTCCAATGATATGTATAACTCATTTTCGACCAAAATGTCGCTTAAGTGGTTCTTCCTTTCCACCGTCGATATGTCACCTTATTGCGATAGGGTTCTACGGTGGTACGTGAATACATTTCCCTTACTGTACATACCGAGTTCCGTCGCGCAAGTTAGTAACAAAATGCACCGATAAATGCCGCTGTAGGTATTTATCATGACGGTAACTTCTACTATGCATTGTAAGGATTTCTCCAGAATTAATGGGCGGGGAAAGACGGGTATATTGTACGAAAGTTTGTACGGAACCCTCGGTGCGCGAGTCAGACTCGCACTTGGCCGGTTTTTTTCATACAAAATTTATCCTATGCCGCTGAAGGATAATTTCGAATCAATTTCGAACCGTAGTCGGGCAAATAATCCGCCATGATCCTCGAATGGAGTTGGACTATCCTACCACGGGCCGTCATCGATTTGACCTCTTATATCAATACTCGTTATCACACAACGATTGCGTGATAGAGTCGATAACGAGTGATTCAACATACATTTATCTGCGTTATATCACTATGTGACTATCACTGAAAAAAAAGTGAACTAATCAAGCCCACTTTTTGCTTGATTAGAAAAATTATAATTGTTTTTCACCTAATGGGACCCCAGAGCCGGCGTGGGCGCTTACCTCGCGCAGAGAATTTCTCTAACGATACAAAGAGGTGCCAGCCAGGGTATTGGGGACCATGCCGCAGGCGGACCTTTTGGATGATTCATTTTATACTTAGTTGGGTTTTAGTATGTATGTTACTTTTTTTTAATTTATTGATTAAGACATAAAGAAAATATACATGATTACAATTCAATACAATGCCCATCTTGTTTGTTTGTTTGTTTGCCGATGGGGAGTTCTTAACAACTGATTTAATTTATATTAGCTAATTTAGAGGTAGGTAATTGTTATTTTATTTTAATATTATAACATTCAGATGAACTTTAATGCAATAAATGTTATCTTTAATAAGGTAATTAAATTATACTTAATATCTAAAAAATAATTTTCTAAAGGTTTAATGAAGTAACATATTATATTTGATCAGCTTCTTAATTGGCTTTTAATTTAATCATTCACTTGACTCATATCATGGAATTGTTTGAACCAATTAAGTAAGTATAATTTTCTAATAGTATCATTGAAGTTAATCACACGAATCATGTTATATCATTAATTAATTTAAAAACAACTGATTGCGTCAAACTAAAAAGAGATTTACTTACCTACACAATCATACATTTTTTTTTTTTTTTATTTATTTAAGAAAAAAGAAATTACATTTTATAGTTTTTATATAAACTCGCCAAACTGTGACGTTTGATGGCGAGAAACGCTCATGTTCTATACTAGAATAACCTATTTAATTATATCTAACATTTTCTATTTATACTTAACATTCTTATATATCTTTATGGTTTTACCCTGTGATTGTGTACAATAAAGTGCTTACGTCATGCATTTAACTTAACAACAAGCATCTAAGCATGCTCGTAGGTAAGTACTTATCCTTATAAATTTATTTAGTCGACGGTGACTCATTATCAAGGAGGAAGCCCTTTAACTTTGATTTTAACACCTTTTTGCTTACTTTGGGAACTTCTCTTAGGATATTAATTTTGTTAAATACATACATATAATCACGCCTCTTTCCAACTTACACAATCAATTTATTTTAATTAAGTATATGGGTGGATTGCAAAACATTTGTAAATAGTTAAGAGCTTTAATCTAATCTAAGCTTTAACTTTTTTTTATTGAGTAATGGTAATTACTCATACATACATATTATACGGGTAACTTTCGTTACACACTGGAAAAAGTTAAAGCATAGATTAGATTAACAAAATTAAACAATGTACTTGATTAAAGGAATAATAGTACCATTGAACTTAATCACACGAATAATGTTAAATCATTAATTATTTTAAAAGCTTATTAAATAACGTACTTGATTAAAGGAATATTACTATCGTTGAACTTCTGTAAAGACGTTGATGGCATCAATCAAATATTTCTTGATTATATTAGTCAAAAATCATATGTCATGGCTGGATTTATAAAGTTACTTTGTTACCTAGTTCAATAATGTCAACTTGATTGATGCAATTAGCTGACTTAATCTGCTCGCTATACATCAAGTCACTTTGTTATCACTAGAGAGTGGCTCTGTGAGCATTAGAAGTATTAGAACACGCGAGCCTGTCTATTTAATTACCCAACTTCCAAAGGAAAAGAGGGTATGTATGTATGTATGAGTGTATGAGTTATTCTTTGGCACGCCACACGAAAAATCTTTTAATTTATTTTTTATTTATTTCGAAAAACTCAATGAACAGACAAAATCTATATAAATATCGAACCTGCTCACTTGGTTGAATAATGCGACCTGTAGAGGCGAACAGCCGGACAGCGGGACATACGAAAGATAGTTTGCCCGAGCTGAAACGGAGAGCTTCGTTCGCTTCGCTCGTTCAGTTATAATATTTTATTCTTGGCCACAATCACAAGGCAAAACACGATTGCTTATTTTTTTCCCTATTCTTAGGCTTCCCTATGCTTGATGCATCTGTGTGGTGTCGGGTTAGAATAGGACCACTCTATTTCTTCTCACTTCTGTCTCTGTCTTAAGAGCCTACCATAGGAATAGGAATTTTTGTAAGGTCCTATAATTACTACAAGTGGCACGCATAAGTTTGCCTGAGTCTACTTGCCCCGTTTGGGAATGCAGGGGTGAATTGGCACGGAAAAGTTTGCCTGAGTCTACTTGCCTCGTTTAGGAATGCAGGGGAGAAATGGCACGGAAAAGTTTGCCTGAGTCTACTTGCCCCGTTTCGGAATGCAGGGGAGCATTGGCACGGAAAAGTTTGCCTGAGTCTACTTGCCCCGTTTGGGACCCAATCATCATATCAGGCGAAAGACGTCCAAGCTGGACATAGGCCTCCCCCAGTTTTTTTTTAGTGCCACAATGACCTGTCCTGCGCCACCCGCATCCAGCGGACTCCAGCGACCTTTACCAGGTCATCAGTCCACCTTGCGCCCCACGCTGCGCCTTCCGGTACGTGGTCGCCACTCGAGAACCTTTCCGCCCCAATGGCCATCGGTTCTACATAATCGTAATTTATTGTGAGTTCATGTAATTAAGAGTTAATTTTAATCCACCGTGCTTCCCCTAGCCATGTCTGTTTACAATTCTATTTATACCGGGCACGTGCCACGTTCTACGATTTTGGCAATAAGGTAACATTAGAGCGATTTATCGACAACTATGTTACATAGACGATAAGGGCACACACGTGGAGCTCCAAACGTGCCACATATTTTTCTTTGCCAGGTGAATCAAAAGATATACATTGTTGGGATAAATCTATAATCGCCACGCATGGCATGCGGGTTGGCGATCGCAGTATTACCACCGCAACGTGGGTAGACGAGTCCACTGAACGCAAATCACTTCAAAAGTGCCTATAAAATTTGAAGAGTTCCCTCGATATCTCTAGAATCCCATCATCAGATCCTGGTCTAGTGACCACGATACCATTTGGGTATCCCCTTTCGAACAATAAAAGATTTTTCCAAATCCTTCGAGTAATCGGGGGATATACATAACATAAACCATGAGAGGGGTGTTATAAGTTTAACGTGTCTGTGTACCTGTCTGTGGTATCGTAGCTCCCAAACGGATGGACCGATTTGAATGCGGTTTTTTTTTGTGTCATAGATAATTTTAACCCGAGTGTTCTTAGCCATGTTTCATCGAAATCGGTTCAGCCGTTTTTGAGATATTGAACTTTGAAATGAAAAAATCGGGGGTTATTCAACTTTTCTAAGTTGTAGTCCTGTTATATGTAGCTGTTGCTAACATAATACTTGCAAATATACACACTGACTGACACTTTTGGCTTTACAATGGGTGTCGCAAAGTTAACTTTGTAGCAACTAGAGGTATGATTACAGTATAGGACCTCAATGCACCCAAAATCGATGCAGAAGGTACGTAGACCCGGCCGACGAGGAAACAAAGGGAGAGCATTGGTCGCGCCGTCTGGCCAAAACGAGCGTTCACCCCTCGGCCCTTTTAGGGCGAGCTGGGCTGTTATTAGGGTTCCGTAGCCAAAATGGCAAAAACGGAACCCTTATAGTTTCGTCATGTCCGTCTGTCCGTCTGTCCGTCTGTCCGTATGTCACAGGCATTTTACTCGAAAACTATAAAGTGTATTTGAATAAAATTTTGAGGATAGGTGTATTTTGTTAGCCGCTACATAGTTTTGTAATTAAAATGACAAAAAAAAATTTTTTAGGGGTGCACTCCATACATAAATCTAAGTCAATTTTTTTTTTTTATTGTGACCCCCCGTGTGGCACATCAATCGATAGGGCTTTCAAAATAAATATAAGGTTTCTTAGCATTTTTTTTGATTAAGTGAATAGGGTCGGAGATAATCGCCCCGAAAGTCACTAAAATTCTGTCCCCCCCCCCTCTAATTTTTGAACGGTGTATTTTAAAAATATGGAAAAATTCATGGACATAGGGCTTATTAATTTCATTCACCGAAAATTGTTTTGAACAAGATCGGTTCAGAGGTTTTCGAGATATTGCTGAAAAACTGCCTTCCTCAAAGAAAAGGACGTAAGTGCCGTAAAATTTCTGTGACGATACGACCTTTTTAATAGGCACGGAACCCTTCGTTTTGCGTGGTCCGACACGCACTTGGCCGGTTTTTTCTGTAGCTTGTTTTAAGCTCACCTCAATGCTCACCTCAAATATATCTTGAGGCCGCGATTAGTAGTAACTAAGCGAAGGTAGAGATCTAGTTTCGTTACGTGTGACGTATGAGGTGAGTCGCATTATTAGCGTAACAGCCATGTATACACCGGACAATGGATGGACAGACGTTGTAAAGAGAGGTAGGCCCCAGAATGTGATCTGGCTCATATCGCAGCAGTCCAACTGGGAAGTAGGGAACTCCACCTTAGAGGACTGCAGCCATAATGGGGAAGTCCCTGGGCGTCCGAGCTTTGCTCGGGTTAAAATACGGAGAAAACTAATTTTCCCGGACACGAGACCTAGCTAGATCGATTTCTCGCCCCCGTAAACCCCTATAATCCAAATTTCATCGAAATCGTTAGAGCCCTTTCCGAGAACGTGATTGCAAATATACATATATAAATATTGCTCATTTAATAGTACAGGATTAAATAAAAATGGCACATTCAGGTTAACTAAAGTGATGTTTAAGTCACGTCTAACCTGTCGGTTTTTTTACTATCCGTAATAATGAATAAACCCTAATAACACCATTCTGTAATTTTTTAAATTTTATATTATATTTATTACAACAAAAGCAGACCTGTCAACAATGGACGCGATCTGCACAAGCCTCAAAAAAAAAAAAATCTTAACCAATTGCTAAATGTCTGAGAGACAGATTGCAGGAAAAATTATCAAAAAAAAATATATATATATGGTTCTGTATTAAATTATTTTTATTTCATACCTGTAGGTAGGTATGTGGTCAGGTGACGTGCAGGTGTTGTGTTCTTGTGGTAACCTCGCTAACCTAACCTAACTAAGCCCACATAAGATTGTCATGTACCTAAAATAGCCAGAAGGTTAATTACGACAGTTTCCATTCCGCACAGACTGTGTTTTAGAACTTATTTTCTTTTAGATTTCCCATATTGATATCCGCACGCATCTAAAGATCAATTTTCCCCTGCCTGCCATCTTGTCCAAAGAGCAGAATGTTCAGCTTCAGATATTAAAGTTATGATCCACGGGAAACAAACGCTTGCGCGATGCAGAAATTGGGTCGCCCGTAACAGCGCCATCTCCCGGGTAGTTGAGTAATTAATTCCCTTAAACTTACTACAAATGTATCATTACTATGAGAGCTAAAGCCTACAGAGCTTTAGATATTAATTCAACGCTATGATCGAGTCTATACGCATATACAATCCACGGACAACAAACGGTTCCGCGATGCAGGAATTTGCCCGCCCGTAACAGCGCCATCTACCGGCTACTTGAGTAACTAATCCCCGTAAACTTTACTACAACATTACAAAGCATTAAGTTCGCCTTATAAGTTCTTCTTTTGTGCAATTAAAATTAAAAACATCTAATATACTAAAGTTATAAATGCGAAAGTGTGTCGGTCTGCTTCACGCTTAAACCGGTAAACCGATTTAGATGAAATTTGGTATAGAGATAGTTTGAGTCCCGGGGAAGGACATAGGATAGTTTTTTAACCCGGAAATCACCGCCTAAGGGGTTGAAATGTAAGATTTAAAATTGTTTGCAGCTGATATAAACGAATTTCACGCGGACGGAGTCGCGGTCAGAAGCTAGTAAATAAATACAGCCCACAGAGGTTCAAACAATATCGAGCCTACGCAGGCTGCGCGGGAGTCGACGACCGACAGGTTAAAGCCCCGTGACGGATGCTAATTGCGCACATTTGGCTACGATCCGCGAATCTTACTTAATAGCAACTAAGACGTGATTTTTTCGACTTTTTCGTTGAAAATTCATTTTTGCTTTCTTATATATAACCTGTGAGTCGCTTAGCCTCTTTTTATTATATTTATTATTTATTTATTGCTCACTTGAAATGTTGAAATACATTACTTAAAAGTTATAACTACAACAAAAACATCGCCAAACTGCGACGCAGTTTGTAGGCGAATGGGTTAATACACTCATTCTTTGCTATACGCTAAAACTAGGGCTGAACTGTTGAATTTTGTATGACTTGTTAATTGAATAGCATTAAAAAAACTAAACACACATTGTTTAAGAGCACCTATCAGGTTTCGTTGCAATGGTTCTCAATCAAAGGTGACTTTACTTTTTTTCTTAAATATTGGTTTTGTCAAAAAGTTATCTTCTGATGGCAAGTTGTTAAATATTCGTGGTATTATTTAGTCTTGAAGAGGGTCGTGGCGCTAGAAGTGCTAGTTTTTCAACTCTAAAATATAATAAAAACAATAGTCCAGAAGGGGGGAGGGGGGGGGGGGTGGGGGGGGGGGGGGGGTGGTGAGACCATGATACTAATGAGACTAAGCATAGTTAAGCCGAAAGTTCAGCATTCAATATACGTCACCGGACCGGAACCGGTTAAAAAGGACAGGCGAAAATACATACAAACAATTATGTTTTCGTGACTTTCCTAAATGGCGGCCCATGTTTTTTATGTTGAAGTTTCTTTTTTAATATTCTAGTTTAGAATTAAAATTGATGTTAAGTTAGGTTTAGATTGAATTATAATATTCGCAAAATTTTCTACTCCAATTTTTTTACATTGCAGATAAGGGCATTTATTTGTATGATGAGCACGAATATTTGTTCCTGAGTCATGAATGTTTTTTATGTATTTGAGTATTTATTTAGGTATATAAGTATGTGCGTCGTCGTTTAGTACCCATAGCACCTACAAGCTTTGCTTAGTTTGGGACTAAGTTGATTTGTGTAAGATTGTCCCCAAATATTTATATGTTTTATAATATGAGATTTTTAACTGAGTGGAATATAGAGTACATACATAAATTAATACATAATATTGTATTTATATAGCACATATCACGAGTTCTTGAGCGCGCACACAAGCCGATACCCACCGGCTTCGCTAAATTTCTTTTTAGGCAAGATTATAGTTATATACTCTTAACTCTTTCATAAATTTTTTGTTCCGGGTTGCCCATGGAAAATTTTCACGCACTGTCACTGAAACCTATCCACTCTATCCAATGCTGGCAAGAAATAAATAAGTTTCTGACAAAAATTTCATTTATAGTACAAGCTTTTATTGCCGACTGTACTTTTCTGTATATCGTCATCAATTATTCATTGCGAAGTTCCTATGGCCACCATGTCATCATAGTATTGCATTGTCACGTGTTTTACACATGTATGCATAATTTCAGCTCGGTTATCGGGAAGTGGATCAAATTTAATTTGCAAGATCTGATGACAAACATCGGGACAAGTGAAACTAAATAAAAGCTAGTAAAAATCGGCGTATATTAGATTTTAAATAAATAAATATAGTAGGACAATTCACACCAATTGATCTAGTCCCAAACTAGGCAAAGCCTGTACTAAGGCATGGGTGGGTACCTCCTGGATCCTGACAATTTTTTTTAAAGTTGTCATAAAAATCGAGAGTCCTTTATAAAGTACTTTGCCCTTGAGTCCTGAACCTTCCGTCTTATGATTTAAGGTCTAAAATTATGTTACCGTTTTTCGCCACTATGGCCACATTTTTTAGCGGTAAATATTATGTACTTTATAAAGTACACTCGGTTTTTTCGGATGAGTTTATTTGCGTAGTATCAGGACTTAAAGTGAGCGTCCATTTCGTTATTTATAAAGGATGCGGGGATCCAGGAGGCTAGACAACGGATAAACATACTCGCATATAGATAAATACATACTTTGCGTTTGGTGTCGAGACTCTCGGCTCGTGGGGCAAGGGCGCACGTGGGCTTCACGGGGCGCTCAGCAAACGTTTGCGGGAGGCAACAGGTGACCCTCGCGCGGGCAGCTTTCTCGCACAAAGACTTGCAATCGCAATTCAACGCGGGAATGCTGCCTGCGTGATGGGTACCCTGCCAAAGGGTCAAAATTTAGATAGTTATTTTTAGTTTTTTGTAGGCTATTTTTAAGTTAGTTTTAATTTTAAATCTAGTTTTAATTGTATATTTAATGTATTTCATGTATATTTTTATGTGTTTTAACAATAAATTATTCCCTCGTCAATACATACTTAAATGGATATTAAACATCCAAGACTCGAGAGCAAACATTCGTATTCATCATACAAATATCTGCCCCGACCGGGGATCGAACCCGGGACCTCAAGCTTCATAGTCAGGTATATTTTGTGATTGTACAGTGCGAAGCTAGAGTATTCGTACTCATACGCTAAATATTTGACAGCTGTATAGCCTTTGAAGTATTTGACGTGTCATAGAAACTACCAGTCGTGTCTCATGACGTCAGCAACTAGTATATCATGTGCTGTGACCCACATCGACGTGCCCCCATGGCCTTCATCGATCCATCGATTGCGCTCACCTTGTGTGACATACATGTAGAGGCACAGGGTAGAGCTATAGATCCGTTGCACGGCAATATAAACCTTTTTTATTCTCAACTAGCTGCCCGCGCGGCTTCGCCCGTGTATAGCAAATAACGCAGGCAAAGCCGTAAGATAAAATATAGGCTCAGCTCAGAGATTACCCAAAACATACATAACTATAATCTCACAGATACTTCCTTTTTAGGGTTCCGTAACCAAAATGGCAAAAACGGAACACTTATAGTTCCGCCATGTCCGTCTGTCACATAGGCATTTTACTCGAAAGCTATAAGGTGTATTTGAATAAAATTTTGAGGATAGGTGTATTTTGTTAGCCGCTACATAGTTTAAAACTAGTATTTTGCCTGCGGCGCGGCGCGCGAGCGCGCCGCGGTACCGGTGTGGTCTTTTGCTTTTGGCATTCCAACTCTTGACTGTAATTGGTTTAGTATTTCCAAGGAAAAGGGAGGTGAAAAACTGCTATGGGAAGCGAAAAGCGGAAGGTATTTTTGCAAGTCGGAATTTGCACTCGGTCCGTCTTGCTTGTGAAACAGTGCGGGGGGTGTGTGTCCGCGTGGGCTCGCCCTTCGGGCCTTCGGCCCTCGGGCTCGCGTAGAGAGCGAGCTCTGAAGGGACGCTTCGGGCCTTCGGCCCTACGCGGAGCTCGGCCTTCGGCCTCGCTTGTAAGACACACGGGGATAGTAAACTGTCCGCGTGGGCTCGCCCTTCGGGCCTCCGGCCCTCGGGCTCGCGTAGAGAGCGCGCTCTGATGGGACGCTTCGGGCCTTCGGCCCTACGCGGAGCTCGGCCTGCGGCCTCGCGGGCGTCGCCGCTCACCTTCGGGCCTTCGGCCCTCAGGTTCGCTTGTAAGACACACGGGAATAGCAGTGTCCGCGTGGGCTCGCCCTTCGGGCCTTCGGCCCTCGGGCTCGCGTAGAGAGCGCGCTCTGATGGGACGCTTCGGGCCTTCGGCCCTACGCGGAGCTCGGCCTGCGGCCTCGCGGGCGTCGCCGCTCACCTTCGGGCCTTCGGCCCTCAGGTTCGCTTGTAAGACACACGGGAATAGCAAAGTGTCCGCGTGGGCTCGCCCTTCGGGCCTTCGGCCCTCGGGCTCGCGTAGAGAGCGCGCTCTGATGGGACGCTTCGGGCCTTCGGCCCTACGCGGAGCTCGGCCTGCGGCCTCGCGGGCGTCGCCGCTCACCTTCGGGCCTTCGGCCCTCAGGTTCGCTTGTAAGACACACGGGAATAGCAGTGTCCGCGTGGGCTCGCCCTTCGGGCCTTCGGCCCTCGGGCTCGCGTAGAGAGCGCGCTCTGATGGGACGCTTCGGGCCTTCGGCCCTACGCGGAGCTCGGCCTGCGGCCATGCGGGCGTCGCCGCTCACCTTCGGGCCTTCGGCCCTCAGGTTCGCTTGTAAGACACACGGGAATAGCAAAGTGTCCGCGTGGGCTCGCCCTTCGGGCCTTCGGCCCTCGGGCTCGCGTAGACAGCACGCTCTGATGGGACGCTTCGGGCCTTCGGCCCTACGCGGAGCTCGGCCTGCGGCCTCGCGGGCCTTGCCGCTCACCTTCGGGCCTTCGGCCCTCAGGTTCGCTTGTAAGACACACGGGGCAAAAGAATACTTTCGCAGCCCTAAACTCTCGGAGCTCGGCCTCCGGCCTCGCAAAATTAGTGGGGGGAACACGCCTGGACACTCGGAGTGGGGCTCCGGGCCTTTGGCCCGTCGCCGGGCTCGGCCTACGGCCTCGCAGCCTGAAGCTCGCCCTTCGGGCTCGCATAACATAGCAATAATATAGGCTTTTGGGTGGTTTTACCCTCCTGCAGCTCGGCCTTCGGCCTCGCCCAAAATTACTGGGGAGGGGGGCGCTTTGACACTCGAAAGGGAGGCTCCGGGCCTCCGGCCCTCCGCCGGGCTCGGCCTGCGGCCTCGCAGCCTGAAGCTCGCCCTTCGGGCTCGCAAAAAGTACTCCGAATTTGTTTTGCCCATAGCGGCCGCCATTTTGAATTTTTTTTAATTTTTTTTTCTTTTTATAATTCTTGGGCCCCCCAAGTCCCCGCATGCCAAATCTCAGCGCGCTACGACCAATTTGAAATTTCGAAAAAAAAAAAGTTTTTTTTTTTGACAAAAAAAAAATGTTTTTCAAACCTCCTTGGGAACCTCTATGACATTTGGTCGGGACCTCTATTCAAAATACCTACCGTTTGGCTGTAAAAAAAAACCGAAAAAATTCCCCATACAAATTTTTTTTTAGAGCTAGAAAAAAAAATTTTTGGTTTTTGGAATCTGGGGACCCATAGCACCCCACATGCCAAATTTCAGCTCTCTAGCACCATTTTGAAATTTTTTCAAAAAAAAACTTCATTTTTTTTCAATTTTTTTTTCGTCTTCAAAAACTGCACGCGGTTCCCTATGACATTTGGTTGAGCACCCCTGACCTAGGTCTCACCGTTTAGCCGGGCCGTAGTGCAACTTTTTAACCAGAGGCAAATCTCCAAATGTCAGATTTTTCTGGAGGTCACATCGGCAGGTTCTACACTTGCCCCATACATGACCAAGGTCCAAGTATACTCCTTCATGGAGAACAACCCTATATATAAGAAATCAGTCGTACAGCAGCTTTATAGTATATTAACTAGTATTTTGCCTAAGGCGCGGCGCGCGAGCGCGCCGCGGTACCGGTGTGGTCTTTTGCTTTTGGCATTCCAACTCTTGACTGTAATTGGTTTAGTATTTCCAAGGAAAAGGGAGGTGAAAAACTGCTATGGGAAGCGAAAAGCGGAAGGTATTTTTGTTAGTCGGAATTTGCACTCGGTCCGTCTTGCTTGTGAAACAGTGCGGGGGGTGTGTGTCCGCGTGGGCTCGCCCTTCGGGCCTTCGGCCCTCGGGCTCGCGTAGAGAGCGAGCTCTGAAGGGACGCTTCGGGCCTTCGGCCCTACGCGGAGCTCGGCCTTCGGCCTCGCATGCCTTGCCGCGAACCTGAGGGCCTTTGGCCCTCAGGTTCGCTTGTAAGACACTCGGGGATAGGGTTTCTGAGAGCGCGCTCTGAAGGGACGCTTCGGGCCTTCGGCCCTACGCGGAGCTCGGCCTTCGGCCTCGCATGAAAGACACACGGGAACAGTAAAGTGTCCGCGTGGGCTCGCCCTTCGGGCCTTCGGCCCTCGGGCTCGCGTAGAGAGCGCGCTCTGATGGGACGCTTCGGGCCTTCGGCCCTACGCGGAGCTCGGCCTGCGGCCTCGCGGGCGTCGCCGCTCACCTTCGGGCCTTCGGCCCTCAGGTTCGCTTGTAAGACACACGGGAATAGTAAAGTGTCCGCGTGGGCTCGCCCTTCGGGCCTTCGGCCCTCGGGCTCGCGTAGAGAGCGCGCTCTGATGGGACGCTTCGGGCCTTCGGCCCTACGCGGAGCTCGGCCTGCGGCCTCGCGGGCCTCACCGCTCACCTTCGGGCCTTCGGCCCTCAGGTTCGCTTGTAACACACACGGGAATAGTACAGTGTCCGCGTGGGCTCGCCCTTCGGGCCTTCGGCCCTCGGGCTCGCGTAGAGAGCGCGCTCTGATGGGACGCTTCGGGCCTTCGGCCCTACGCGGAGCTCGGCCTGCGGCCTCGCGGGCCTTGCCGCTCACCTTCGGGCCTTCGGCCCTCAGGTTCGCTTGTAAGACACACGGGAATAGTAAAGTGTCCGCGTGGGCTCGCCCTTCGGGCCTTCGGCCCACGGGCTCGCGTAGAGAGCGCGCTCTGATGGGACGCTTCGGGCCTTCGGCCCTACGCGGAGCTCGGCCTGCGGCCTCGCGGGCGTCGCCGCTCACCTTCGGGCCTTCGGCCCTCAGGTTCGCTTGTGAGACACACGGGAATAGTAAAGTGTCCGCGTGGGCTCGCCCTTCGGGCCTTCGGCCCTCGGGCTCGCGTAGAGAGCGCGCTCTGATGGGACGCTTCGGGCCTTCGGCCCTACGCGGAGCTCGGCCTGCGGCCTCGCGGGCGTCGCCGCTCACCTTCGGGCCTTCGGCCCTCAGGTTCGCTTGTAAGACACACGGGAATAGCAAAGTGACCGCGTGGGCTCGCCTTTCGGGCCTTCGGCCCTCGGGCTCGCGTAGAGAGCGCGCTCTGATGGGACGCTTCGGGCCTTCGGCCCTACGCGGAGCTCGGCCTGCGGCCTCGCGGGCCTCGCCGCTCACCTTCGGGCCTTCGGCCCTCAGGTTCGCTTGTAAGACACACGGGGCAAAGGAATACTTTCGCAACCCTAAGCTCTCGGAGCTCGGCCTCCGGCCTCGCAAAATTAGTGGGGGGGAACACGCCTGGACACTCGGAGTGGGGCTTCGGGCCTTTGGCCCGTCGCCGGGCTCGGCCTACGGCCTCGCAGCCTGAAGCTCGCCCTTCGGGGTCGCATAACATAGCAATAATATAGGATTTTGGTTAGTTTTTCCCTCCTGCAGCTCGGCCTTCGGCCTCGCCCAAAATTACTGGGGAGGGGGGCGCTTTGACACTCTAAAGGGAGGCTCCGGGCCTACGGCCCTCCGCCGGGCTCGGCCTGCGGCCTCGCAGCCTGAAGCTCGCCCTTCGGGCTCGCAAAAATTACTCCAAATTTGTTTTGCTCATAGCGGCCGCCATTTTGAATTTTTTTTAATTTTTTTTTCTTTTTATAATTTTTGGGCCCCTCAAGTCCCCGCATGCCAAATCTCAGCACGCTCCGACCAATTTGAAATTTCGAAAAAAAAATTTTTTTTTTTTTTGACAAAAAAAAAATGTTTTTGAAACACCCTTGGGAACCTCTATGACATTTGGTCGGGACCTCTATTCAAAAGTCCTACCGTTTGGCTGTAAAAAAAAACCGAAAAAATTCCCCATACAAATTTTTTTTTAGAGCTAGAAAAAAATTTTTTTGGTTTTTGGAATCTGGGGACCCATAGCACCCTACATGCCAAATTTCAGCTCGCTACGACCATTTTGAAATTTTTTCAAAAAAAAACTTTTTTTTTTTTCAATTTTTTTTTCGTCATCAAAAACTGCACGCGGTTCCCTATGACATTTGGTCGAGCACCCCTGACCTAGGTCTCACCGTTTAGCCGGGCCGTAGTGCAACTTTTTAACCAGAGCCAAATTTCCAAATGTCAGATTTTTCTGGAGGTCACATCGGCAGGTTCTACACTTGTCCCATACATGTCAAAGAGGTAATTTTACTCTTTCATGGAGAACAACCCTATACGTGAGAAATCAGTGGTTTAGCAGCTTTATAGTATATTAACTAGTATTTTGCCTAAGGCGCGGCGCGCGAGCGCGCCGCGGTACCGGTGTGGTCTTTTGCTTTTGGCATTCCAACTCTTGACTGTAATTGGTTTAGTATTTCCAAGGAAAAGGGAGGTGAAAAACTGCTATGGGAAGCGAAAAGCGGAAGGTATTTTTGCAAGTCAGATCTTGCACTCGTACGTCTTGCTTGTGAAACAGTGCGGGGGGTGTGTGTCCGCGTGGGCTCGCCCTTCGGGCCTTCGGCCCTCGGGCTCGCGTAGAGAGCGCGCTCTGATGGGACGCTTCGGGCCTTCGGCCCTACGCGGAGCTCGGCCTTCGGCCTCGCATGTAAGACACTCGGGAATAGTAAAGTACCGGTGTCCAGTTGTACTTTTGACTTTTAACTCTGACTGTAATTGGTTTAGTATTTCCAAGGAAAAGGGAGGTGAAAAACTGCTATGGGAAGCGAAAAGCGGAAAGTATTTTTGCAAGTCAGATCTTGCACTCGTACGTCTTGCTTGTGAAACAGTGCGGGGGGTGTGTGTCCGCGTGGGCTCGCCCTTCGGGCCTTCGGCCCTCGGGCTCGCGTAGAGAGCGCGCTCTGATGGGACGCTTCGGGCCTTCGGCCCTACGCGGAGCTCGGCCTGCGGCCTCGCGGGCGTCACCGCTCACCTTCGGGCCTTCGGCCCTCAGGTTCGCTTGTAAGACACACGGGAATAGTAAAGTGTCCGCGTGGGCTCGCCCTTCGGGCCTTCGGCCCTCGGGCTCGCGTAGAGAGCGCACTCTGATGGGACGCTTCGGGCCTTCGGCCCTACGCGGAGCTCGGCCTGCGGCCTCGCGGGCGTCGCCGCTCACCTTCGGGCCTTCGGCCCTCAGGTTCGCTTGTAAGACACACGGGGATAGTAAAGTGTCCGCGTGGGCTCGCCCTTCGGGCCTTCGGCCCTCGGGCTCGCGTAGAGAGCGCGCTCGGGTGGGACGCTTCGGGCCTTCGGCCCTACGCGGAGCTCGGCCTGCGGCCTCGCGGGCGTCGCCGCTCACCTTCGGGCCTTCGGCCCTCAGGTTCGCTTGTAAGACACACGGGAACAGTAAAGTGTCCGCGTGGGCTCGCCCTTCGGGCCTTCGGCCCTCGGGCTCGCGTAGAGAGCGCGCTCTGATGGGACGCTTCGGGCCTTCGGCCCTACGCGGAGCTCGGCCTGCGGCCTCGTGGGCGTCGCCGCTCACCTTCGGGCCTTCGGCCCTCAGGTTCGCTTGTAAGACACACGGGAATAGTAAAGTGTCCGCGTGGGCTCGCCCTTCGGGCCTTCGGCCCTCGGGCTCGCGTAGAGAGCGCGCTCTGATGGGACGCTTCGGGCCTTCGGCCCTACGCGGAGCTCGGCCTGCGGCCTCGCGGGCGTCGCCGCTCACCTTCGGGCCTTCGGCCCTCAGATTCGCTTGTAAGACACACGGGAATAGTAAAGTCTCCGCGTGGGCTCGCCCTTCGGGCCTTCGGCCCTCGGGCTCGCGTAGAGAGCGCGCTCTGATGGGACGCTTCGGGCCTTCGGCCCTACGCGGAGCTCGGCCTGCGGCCTCGCGGGCGTCGCCGCTCACCTTCGGGCCTTCGGCCCTCAGATTCGCTTGTAAGACACACGGGAATAGTAAAGTGTCCGCGTGGGCTCGCCCTTCGGGCCTTCGGCCCTCGGGCTCGCGTAGAGAGTGCGCTCTGGTGGGACGCTTCGGGCCTTCGGCCCTACGCGGAGCTCGGCCTTCGGCCTCGCATACCTTGCAGCTCACCTTCGGGCCTTTGGCCCTCAGGTTCGCTTGTAAGACACACGTGGCAAAGGAATACTTGCGCAACCCAAAACTCTCGGAGCTCGGCCTCCGGCCTCGCAAAATTAGTGGGGGGGGACACGCCTGGACACTCGGGGTGGGGCTCCGGGCCTTTGGCCCGTCGCCGGGCTCGGCCTACGGCCTCGCAGCCTGATGCTCGCCCTTCGGGCTCGCATAACATAGCAATAATATAGGATTTTGGGTAGTTTTTCCCTCCTGCAGCTCGGCCTTCGGCCTCGCCCAAAATTACTGGGGAAGGGGGCGCTTTGACACTCGAAAGGGAGGCTCCGGGCCTCCGGCCCTCCGCCGAGCTCGGCCTGCGGCCTCGCAGCCTGAAGCTCGCCCTTCGGGCTCGCAAAAAGTACTCCAAATTTGTTTTGCCCATAGCGGCCGCCATTTTTAATTTTTTTTTTAATTTTTTTTTCTTTTTATAATTCTTGGGCCCCACAACTCCCCGCATGCCAAATCTCAGCGCGCTCCGACCAATTTGAAATTTCGAAAAAAAAAAAGTTTTTTTTTTTGACAAAAAAAAAAATGTTTTTGAAACACCCTTGGAAACCTCTATGACATTTGGTCGGGACCTCTATTCAAAAGTCTTATGGTTTGGCTGTAAAAAAAAACCAAAAAAATTCCCTATACAAATTTTTTTTTAGAGCTAGAAAAAAAAAATTTGGTTTTTGGAATCTGGGGACCCATAGCACCCTACATGCCAAATTTCAGCTCGCTACGACCATTTTGAAAATTTTTCAAAAAAAAACTTCATTTTTTTTCATTTTTTTTTTCGTCTTCAAAAACTGCACGCGGTTCCCTATGACATTTGGTCGAGCACCCCTGACCTAGGTCTGACCGTTTGGCCAGGCCGTTGACCAATTTTTTAGTTTTCCCATGTAGCCCAAAAGTCGGATTTTTCTGGGGGTCACCTCGCCGGCCTCTATACTTTCCCCATACATTACCAAACTCCACCACGTCTCCTTCTAGGAGAACAATTATGTCAAGAGAAATGAGTCGTATTGCAGCTTTATATAATATTAACTAGTATTTTGCCTAAGGCGCGGCGCGCGAGCGCGCCGCGGTACCGGTGTCGAGTTGGCCTTTTGGCATTCCAACTCTTGACTGTAATTGGTTTAGTATTTCCAAGGAAAAGGGAGGTGAAAAACTGCTATGGGAAGCGAAAAGCGGGAGAGAGATTTGTAAGTCAGATCTAGCACTCTGTCGTCTTGCTTGTGAAACAGTGCGGGGGGTGTGTGTCCGCGTGGGCTCGCCCTTCGGGCCTTCGGCCCTCGGGCTCGCGTAGAGAGCGAGCTCTGAAGGGACGCTTCGGGCCTTCGGCCCTACGCGGAGCTCGGCCTTCGGCCTCGCATGCCTTGCCGCGAACCTGAGGGCCTTTGGCCCTCAGGTTCGCTTGTAAGACACTCGGGGATAGGGTTTCTGAGAGCGCGCTCTGAAGGGACGCTTCGGGCCTTCGGCCCTACGCGGAGCTCGGCCTTCGGCCTCGCATGTAAGACACTCGGGAATAGTAAAGTGTCCGCGTGGGCTCGCCCTTCGGGCCTTCGGCCCTCGGGCTCGCGTAGAGAGCGCGCTCTGATGGGACGCTTCGGGCCTTCGGCCCTACGCGGAGCTCGGCCTGCGGCCTCGCAGGCCTCGCCGCTCACCTTCGGGCCTTCGGCCCTCAGGTTCGCTTGTAAGACACTCAGGAATAGTAAAGTGTCCGCGTGGGCTCGCCCTTCGGGCCTTCGGCCCTCGGGCTCGCGTAGAGAGTACGCTCTCATGGGACGCTTCGGGCCTTCGGCCCTACGCGGAGCTCGGCCTGCGGCCTCGCGGGCATCGCCGCTCACCTTCGGGCCTTCGGCCCTCAGGTTCGCTTGTAAGACACACGGGAATAGTAAAGTGTCCGCGTGGGCTCGCCCTTCGGGCCTCCGGCCCTCGGGCTCGCGTAGAGAGCGCGCTCTGATGGGACGCTTCGGGCCTTCGGCCCTACGCGGAGCTCGGCCTGCGGCCTCGCGGGCGTCGCCGCTCACCTTCGGGCCTTCGGCCCTCAGGTTCGCTTGTAAGACACACGGGTATAGTAAAGTGTCCGCGTGGGCTCGCCCTTCGGGCCTTCGGCCCTCGGGCTCGCGTAGAGAGCGCGCTCTGATGGGACGCTTCGGGCCTTCGGCCCTACGCGGAGCTCGGCCTGCGGCCTCGCGGGCGTCGCCGCTCACCTACGGGCCTTCGGCCCTCAGGTTCGCTTGTAAGACACACGGGAATAGTAAAGTGTCCGCGTGGGCTCGCCTTTCGGGCCTTCGGCCCTCAGGCTCGCGTAGAGAGCGCGCTCTGATGGGACGCTTCGGGCCTTCGGCCCTACGCGGAGCTCGGCCTGCGGCCTCGCGGGCCTCGCCGCTCACCTTCGGGCCTGCGGCCCTCAGGTTCGCTTGTAAGACACACGGGAATAGTAAAGAGTCCGCGTGGGCTCGCCCTTCGGGCCTTCGGCCCTCGGGCTCGCGTAGAGAGCGCGCTCTAATGGGACGCTTCGGGCCTTCGGCCCTACGCGGAGCTCGGCCTGCGGCCTCGCGGGCGTCGCCGCTCACCTTCGGGCCTTCGGCCCTCAGGTTCGCTTGTAAGACACACGGGAATAGTAAAAAGTCCGCGTGGGCTCGCCCTTCGGGCCTTCGGCCCTCGGGCTCGCGTAGAGAGCGCGCTCTAATGGGACGCTTCGGGCCTTCGGCCCTACGCGGAGCTCGGCCTGCGGCCTCGCGGGCCTCGCCGCTCACCTTCGGGCCTTCGGCCCTCAGGTTCGCTTGTAAGACACACGGGAATAGTAAAGTGTCCGCGTGGGCTCGCCCTTCGGGCCTTCGGCCCTCGGGCTCGCGTAGAGAGCGCGCTCTGATGGGACGCTTCGGGCCTTCGGCCCTACGCGGAGCTCGGCCTGCGGCCTCGCGGGCCTCGCCGCTCACCTTCGGGCCTTCGGCCCTCAGGTTCGCTTGTAAGACACTCGGGGCAAAGGAATACTTGCGCAACCCTAAACTCTCGGAGCTCGGCCTCCGGCCTCGCAAAATTAGTGGGGGGGGGGACACGCCTGCACACTCGGAGTGGGGCTCCGGGCCTTTGGCCCGTCGCCGGGCTCGGCCTACGGCCTCGCAGCCTGAAGCTCGCCCTTCGGGCTCGCATAACATAGCAATAATATAGGATTTTGGGTAGTTTTACCCTCCTGCAGCTCGGCCTTCGGCCTCGCCCAAAATTACTGGGGAGGGGGGCGCTTAGACACTCGAAAGGGAGGCTCCGGGCCTCCGGCCCTCCGCCGGGCTCGGCCTGCGGCCTCGCAGCCTGAAGCTCGCCCTTCGGGCTCGCAAAAAGTACTCCGAATTTGTTTTGCCCATAGCGGCCGCCATTTTGGATTTTTTTTTAATTTTTTTTCTTTTTAAAATTCTTGGGCCCCTCAAGTCCCCGCATGCCAAATCTCAGCGCGCTCCGACCAATTTGAAATTTCGAAAAAAAAAAAGTTTTTTTTTTTGGCAAAAAAAAAATATTTTTGAAACGTCCTTGGGAACCTTTATGACATTTGGTCGGGACCTCTATTCAAAAGTCCTACCGTTTGGCTGTAAAAAAAAACCGAAAAAATTCTCCATACAAATTTTTTTTTAGAGCTAGAAAAAAATTTTTTTGGTTTTTGGAATCTGGGGACCCATAGCACCCTACATGCCAAATTTCAGCTCGCTAGGACCATTTTGAAATTTTTTCAAAAAAAAACTTCATTTTTTTTCATTTTTTTTTTCGTCATCAAAAACTGCACGCGGTTCCCTATGACATTTGGTCGAGCACCCCTGACCTAGGTCTCACCGTTTAGCCGGGCCGTAGTGCAACTTTTTAATCAGAGGCATATTCCCAAATTTCAGATTTTTCTGGGGGTCACATCGGCAGGATGTACACTTGCCCCATACATGACCAAGGTCCAAGTATACTCCTTCATGGAGAACAATCATGTCAGTGAGAAATCAGTCGTATAGCAGCTTTATAGTATATTAACTAGTATTTTGCCTAAGGCGCGGCGCGCGAGCGCGCCGCGGTACCGGTGTGGTCTTTTGCTCTTTGACTTTTAACTCTACTGTAATTGGTTTAGTATTTCCAAGGAAAAGGGAGGTGAAAAACTGCTATGGGAAGCGAAAAGCGGGAGAGAGATTTGTAAGTCAGATCTAGCACTCTGTCGTCTTGCTTGTGAAACAGTGCGGGGGGTGTGTGTCCGCGTGGGCTCGCCCTTCGGGCCTTCGGCCCTCGGGCTCGCGTAGAGAGCGAGCTCTGAAGGGACGCTTCGGGCCTTCGGCCCTACGCGGAGCTCGGCCTTCGGCCTCGAATGCCTTGCCGCGAACCTGAGGGCCTTTGGCCCTCAGGTTCGCTTGTAAGACACTCGGGAATAGGGTTTCTGAGAGCGCGCTCTGAAGGGACGCTTCGGGCCTTCGGCCCTACGCGGAGCTCGGCCTGCGGCCTCGCGGGCCTCGCCGCTCACCTTCGGGCCTTCGGCCCTCAGGTTCGCTTGTAAGACACACGGGAATAGTAAAGTGTCCGCGTGGGCTCGCCCTTCGGGCCTTCGGCCCTCGGGCTCGCGTAGAGAGCGCGCTCTGATGGGACGCTTCGGGCCTTCGGCCCTACGCGGAGCTCGGCCTGCGGCCTCGCGGGCCTTGCCGCTCACCTTCGGGCCTTCGGCCCTCAGGTTCGCTTGTAAGACACACGGGAATAGTAAAGTGTCCGCGTGGGCTCGCCCTTCGGGCCTTCGGCCCTCGGGCTCGCGTAGAGAGCGCGCTCTGACGGGACGCTTCGGGCCTTCGGCCCTACGCGGAGCTCGGCCTGCGGCCTCGCGGGCCTCGCCGCTCACCTTCGGGCCTTCGGCCCTCAGGTTCGCTTGTAAGACACACGGGAATAGTAAAGTGTCCGCGTGGGCTCCCCCTTCGGGCCTTCGGCCCTCGGGCTCGCGTAGAGAGCGCGCTCTGATGGGACGCTTCGGGCCTTCGGCCCTACGCGGAGCTCGGCCTGCGGCCTCGCGGGCCTTGCCGCTCACCTTCGGGCCTTCGGCCCTCAGGTTCGCTTGTAAGACACACGGCAATAGTAAAGTGTCCGCGTGGGCTCGCCCTTCGGGCCTTCGGCCCTCGGGCTCGCGTAGAGAGCGCGCTCTGGTGGGACGCTTCGGGCCTTCGGCCCTACGCGGAGCTCGGCCTGCGGCCTCGCGGGCCTCGCCGCTCACCTTCGGGCCTTCGGCCCTCAGGTTCGCTTGTAAGACACTCGGGGCAAAGGAATACTTGCGCAACCCTATACTCTCGGAGCTCGGCCTCCGGCCTCGCAAAATTAGTGGGGGGGAACACGCCTAGACACTCGGAGTGGGGCTCCGGGCCTTTGGCCCGTCGCCGGGCTCGGCCTACGGCCTCGCAGCCTGAAGCTCGCCCTTCGGGCTCGCATAACATAGCAATAATATAGGATTTTGGGTAGTTTTTCCCTCCTGCAGCTCGGCCTTCGGCCTCGCCCAAAATTACTGGGGAGGGGGGCGCTTTCACACTTGAAAGGGAGGCTCCGGGCCTCCGGCCCTCCGCCGGGCTCGGCCTGCGGCCTCGCAACCTGAAGCTCGCCCTTCGGGCTCGCAAAAAGTACTCCGAATTTGTTTTGCCCATAGCGGCCGCCATTTTGAATTTTTTTAATTTTTTTTTTCTTTTTATAATTTTTGGGCCCCTCAAGTCCCCGCATGCCAAATCTTAGCGCGCTCCGACCAATTTGAAATTTCGAAAAAAAAAAAGTTTTTTTTTTCGGCAAAAAAAAAATATTTTTGAATCGTCCTTGGGAACCTTTATGACATTTGGTCGGGACCTCTATTCAAAAGTCTCACCGTTTGGCCGCAAAAAAAAACCGAAAAAATTCCCCATCCAAATTTGTTTTGCTCATAGCGGCCGCCATTTTTAATTTTTTTTTTAATTTTTTTTCTTTTTATAATTCTTGGGCCCCGCAAGTCCCCGCATGCCAAATCTCAGCGCGCTCCGACCAATTTGAAATTTCGAAAAAAAAAAAGTTTTTTTTTTTGGCAAAAAAAAAATATTTTTGAAACGTCCTTGGAAACCTTTATGACATTTGGTCGGGACCTCTATTCAAAAGTCTCACGGTTTAGCCGCAAAAAAAAACTGAAAAAATTCCCCATACAAATTTTTTTTTAGAGCTAGAAAAAAAAATTTTTGGTTTTTGGAATCTGGGGACCCATAGCACCCTACATGCCAAATTTCAGCTCGCTAGGACCATTTTGAAATTTTTTCAAAAAAAAACTTCATTTTTTTTCAATTTTTTTTTCGTCATCAAAAACTGCACGCGGTTCCCTATGACATTTGGTCGAGCACCCCTGACCTAGGTCTGACCGTTTGGCCAGGCCGTTGACCAATTTTGTAGTTTTCCCATGTAGCCCAAAAGTCGGATTTTTCTGGGGGTCACCTCGCCGGCCTCCATACTTTTCCCATACATTACCAAACTCCACCACGGCTCCTTCCCGGAGATCAATTGTGTCAGGAGAAATCAGTCGTGTTGCAGCTTTATATAATATTAACTAGTATTTCGCCTGCGGCGCGGCGCGCGAGCGCGCCGCGGTACCGGTGTGGTCTTTTGCTCTTTGACTTGTAACTCTGACTGTAATTGGTTTAGTATTTCCAAGGAAAAGGGAGGTGAAAAACTGCTATGGGAAGCGAAAAGCGGGAGAGAGATTTGTAAGTCAGATCTAGCACTCTGTCGTCTTGCTTGTGAAACAGTGCGGGGGGTGTGTGTCCGCGTGGGCTCGCCCTTCGGGCCTTCGGCCCTCGGGCTCGCGTAGAGAGCGAGCTCTGAAGGGACGCTTCGGGCCTTCGGCCCTACGCGGAGCTCGGCCTTCGGCCTCGCATGCCTTGCCGCGAACCTGAGGGCCTTTGGCCCTCAGGTTCGCTTGTAAGACACTCGGGAATAGGGTTTCTGAGAGCGCGCTCTGAAGGGACGCTTCGGGCCTTCGGCCCTACGCGGAGCTCGGCCTGCGGCCTCGCGGGCCTCGCCGCTCACCTTCGGGCCTTCGGCCCTCAGGTTCGCTTGTAAGACACACGGGAATAGTAAAGTGTCCGCGTGGGCTCGCCCTTCGGGCCTTCGGCCCTCGGGCTCGCGTAGAGAGCGCGCTCTGACGGGACGCTTCGGGCCTTCGGCCCTACGCGGAGCTCGGCCTGCGGCCTCGCGGGCCTCGCCGCTCACCTTCGGGCCTTCGGCCCTCAGGTTCGCTTGTAAGACACACGGGAATAGTAAAGTGTCCGCGTGGGCTCGCCCTTCGGGCCTTCGGCCCTCGGGCTCGCGTAGAGAGCGCGCTCTGACGGGAC
Organism: Epinotia nisella; assembly: GCA_932294315.1. NCBI lineage: Eukaryota > Metazoa > Arthropoda > Insecta > Lepidoptera > Tortricidae > Epinotia > Epinotia nisella. The sequence continues at coordinate 6,127,999 of OW028698.1, read as the reverse complement.
GCTTCGGGCCTTCGGCCCTACGCGGAGCTCGGCCTGCGGCCTCGCGGGCCTCGCCGCTCACCTTCGGGCCTTCGGCCCTCAGGTTCGCTTGTAAGACACACGGGAATAGTAAAGTGTCCGCGTGGGCTCCCCCTTCGGGCCTTCGGCCCTCGGGCTCGCGTAGAGAGCGCGCTCTGATGGGACGCTTCGGGCCTTCGGCCCTACGCGGAGCTCGGCCTGCGGCCTCGCGGGCCTTGCCGCTCACCTTCGGGCCTTCGGCCCTCAGGTTCGCTTGTAAGACACACGGCAATAGTAAAGTGTCCGCGTGGGCTCGCCCTTCGGGCCTTCGGCCCTCGGGCTCGCGTAGAGAGCGCGCTCTGGTGGGACGCTTCGGGCCTTCGGCCCTACGCGGAGCTCGGCCTGCGGCCTCGCGGGCCTCGCCGCTCACCTTCGGGCCTTCGGCCCTCAGGTTCGCTTGTAAGAAACACGGGGCAAAGGAATACTTTCGCAACCCTAAGCTCTCGGAGCTCGGCCTCCGGCCTCGCAAAATTAGTGGGGGGGAACACGCCTGGACACTCGGAGTGGGGCTCCGGGCCTTTGGCCCGTCGCCGGGCTCGGCCTACGGCCTCGCAGCCTGAAGCTCGCCCTTCGGGCTCGCATAACATAGCAATAATATAGGATTTTGGGTAGTTTTGCCCTCCTGCAGCTCGGCCTTCGGCCTCGCCCAAAATTACTGGGGAGGGGGGCGCTTTGACACTCGAAAGGGAGGCTCCGGGCCTCCGGCCCTCCGCCGGGCTCGGCCTGCGGCCTCGCAGCCTGAAGCTCGCCCTTCGGGCTCGCAAAAAGTACTCCGAATTTGTTTTGCTCATAGCGGCCGCCATTTTGAATTTTTTTGAATTTTTTTTTCTTTTTATAATTCTTGGGCCCCTCAAGTCCCCGCATGCCAAATCTCAGCGCGCTCCGACCAATTTGAAATTTCGAAAAAAAAAAAGTTTTTTTTTTCGGCAAAAAAAAAAATTTTTTGAATCGTCCTTGGGAACCTTTATGACATTTGGTCGGGACCTCTATTCAAAAGTCTCACCGTTTGGCCGCAAAAAAAAACCGAAAAAATTCCCCATCCAAATTTGTTTTGCTCATAGCGGCCGCCATTTTTAAATTTTTTTTTAATTTTTTTTCTTTTTATAATTCTTGGGCCCCGCAAGTCCCCGCATGCCAAATCTCAGCGCGCTCCGACCAATTTGAAATTTCGAAAAAAAAAAAGTTTTTTTTTTTGACAAAAAAAAAATGTTTTTAAAACACCCTTGGGAACCTCTATGACATTTGGTCGGGACCTCTATTCAAAAGTCCTACCGTTTGGCTGTAAAAAAAAACTGAAAAAATTCCCCATACAAATTTTTTTTTAGAGCTAGAAAAAAATTTTTTTGGTTTTTGGAATCTCGGGACCCATAGCACCCTACGTGCCAAATTTCAGCTCGCTAGGACCATTTTGAAATTTTTTCAAAAAAAAACTTCATTTTTTTTCAATTTTTTTTTCGTCTTCAAAAACTGCACGCGGTTCCCTATGACATTTGGTCGAGCACCCCTGACCTAGGTCTGACCGTTTCGCCAGGCCGTTGACCAATTTTGTAGTTTTCCCATGTAGCCCAAAAGTCGGATTTTTCTGGGGGTCACCTCGCCGGCTTCTATACTTTTCCCATACATTACCAAACTCCACCACGTCTCCTTCTAGGAGAACAATTATGTCAAGAGAAATGAGTCGTATTGCAGCTTTATATAATATTAACTAGTATTTTGCCTAAGGCGCGGCGCGCGAGCGCGCCGCGGTACCGGTGTGGTCTTTTGCTTTTGGCATTCCAACTCTTGACTGTAATTGGTTTAGTATTTCCAAGGAAAAGGGAGGTGAAAAACTGCTATGGGAAGCGAAAAGCGGAAGGTATTTTTGTTAGTCGGAATTTGCACTCGGTCCGTCTTGCTTGTGAAACAGTGCGGGGGGTGTGTGTCCGCGTGGGCTCGCCCTTCGGGCCTTCGGCCCTCGGGCTCGCGTAGAGAGCGAGCTCTGAAGGGACGCTTCGGGCCTTCGGCCCTACGCGGAGCTCGGCCTTCGGCCTCGCATGCCTTGCCGCGAACCTGAGGGCCTTTGGCCCTCAGGTTCGCTTGTAAGACACTCGGGGATAGGGTTTCTGAGAGCGCGCTCTGAAGGGACGCTTCGGGCCTTCGGCCCTACGCGGAGCTCGGCCTTCGGCCTCGCATGAAAGACACACGGGAACAGTAAAGTGTCCGCGTGGGCTCGCCCTTCGGGCCTTCGGCCCTCGGGCTCGCGTAGAGAGCGCGCTCTGATGGGACGCTTCGGGCCTTCGGCCCTACGCGGAGCTCGGCCTGCGGCCTCGCGGGCGTCGCCGCTCACCTTCGGGCCTTCGGCCCTCAGGTTCGCTTGTAAGACACACGGGAATAGTAAAGTGTCCGCGTGGGCTCGCCCTTCGGGCCTTCGGCCCTCGGGCTCGCGTAGAGAGCGCGCTCTGATGGGACGCTTCGGGCCTTCGGCCCTACGCGGAGCTCGGCCTGCGGCCTCGCGGGCCTCACCGCTCACCTTCGGGCCTTCGGCCCTCAGGTTCGCTTGTAACACACACGGGAATAGTACAGTGTCCGCGTGGGCTCGCCCTTCGGGCCTTCGGCCCTCGGGCTCGCGTAGAGAGCGCGCTCTGATGGGACGCTTCGGGCCTTCGGCCCTACGCGGAGCTCGGCCTGCGGCCTCGCGGGCCTTGCCGCTCACCTTCGGGCCTTCGGCCCTCAGGTTCGCTTGTAAGACACACGGGAATAGTAAAGTGTCCGCGTGGGCTCGCCCTTCGGGCCTTCGGCCCACGGGCTCGCGTAGAGAGCGCGCTCTGATGGGACGCTTCGGGCCTTCGGCCCTACGCGGAGCTCGGCCTGCGGCCTCGCGGGCGTCGCCGCTCACCTTCGGGCCTTCGGCCCTCAGGTTCGCTTGTGAGACACACGGGAATAGTAAAGTGTCCGCGTGGGCTCGCCCTTCGGGCCTTCGGCCCTCGGGCTCGCGTAGAGAGCGCGCTCTGATGGGACGCTTCGGGCCTTCGGCCCTACGCGGAGCTCGGCCTGCGGCCTCGCGGGCGTCGCCGCTCACCTTCGGGCCTTCGGCCCTCAGGTTCGCTTGTAAGACACACGGGAATAGCAAAGTGACCGCGTGGGCTCGCCTTTCGGGCCTTCGGCCCTCGGGCTCGCGTAGAGAGCGCGCTCTGATGGGACGCTTCGGGCCTTCGGCCCTACGCGGAGCTCGGCCTGCGGCCTCGCGGGCCTCGCCGCTCACCTTCGGGCCTTCGGCCCTCAGGTTCGCTTGTAAGACACACGGGGCAAAGGAATACTTTCGCAACCCTAAGCTCTCGGAGCTCGGCCTCCGGCCTCGCAAAATTAGTGGGGGGGAACACGCCTGGACACTCGGAGTGGGGCTTCGGGCCTTTGGCCCGTCGCCGGGCTCGGCCTACGGCCTCGCAGCCTGAAGCTCGCCCTTCGGGCTCGCATAACATAGCAATAATATAGGATTTTGGTTAGTTTTTCCCTCCTGCAGCTCGGCCTTCGGCCTCGCCCAAAATTACTGGGGAGGGGGGCGCTTTGACACTCTAAAGGGAGGCTCCGGGCCTACGGCCCTCCGCCGGGCTCGGCCTGCGGCCTCGCAGCCTGAAGCTCGCCCTTCGGGCTCGCAAAAATTACTCCAAATTTGTTTTGCTCATAGCGGCCGCCATTTTGAATTTTTTTTAATTTTTTTTTCTTTTTATAATTTTTGGGCCCCTCAAGTCCCCGCATGCCAAATCTCAGCACGCTCCGACCAATTTGAAATTTCGAAAAAAAAATTTTTTTTTTTTTTGACAAAAAAAAAATGTTTTTGAAACACCCTTGGGAACCTCTATGACATTTGGTCGGGACCTCTATTCAAAAGTCCTACCGTTTGGCTGTAAAAAAAAACCGAAAAAATTCCCCATACAAATTTTTTTTTAGAGCTAGAAAAAAATTTTTTTGGTTTTTGGAATCTGGGGACCCATAGCACCCTACATGCCAAATTTCAGCTCGCTACGACCATTTTGAAATTTTTTCAAAAAAAAACTTTTTTTTTTTTCAATTTTTTTTTCGTCATCAAAAACTGCACGCGGTTCCCTATGACATTTGGTCGAGCACCCCTGACCTAGGTCTCACCGTTTAGCCGGGCCGTAGTGCAACTTTTTAACCAGAGCCAAATTTCCAAATGTCAGATTTTTCTGGAGGTCACATCGGCAGGTTCTACACTTGTCCCATACATGTCAAAGAGGTAATTTTACTCTTTCATGGAGAACAACCCTATACGTGAGAAATCAGTGGTTTAGCAGCTTTATAGTATATTAACTAGTATTTTGCCTGCAGCGCGGCGCGCGAGCGCGCCGCGGTACCGGTGTGGTCTTTTGCTTTTGGCATTCCAACTCTTGACTGTAATTGGTTTAGTATTTCCAAGGAAAAGGGAGGTGAAAAACTGCTATGGGAAGCGAAAAGCGGAAGGTATTTTTGTTAGTCGGAATTTGCACTCGGTCCGTCTTGCTTGTGAAACAGTGCGGGGGGTGTGTCCGCGTGGGCTCGCCCTTCGGGCCTTCGGCCCTCGGGCTCGCGTAGAGAGCGAGCTCTGAAGGGACGCTTCGGGCCTTCGGCCCTACGCGGAGCTCGGCCTTCGGCCTCGCATGAAAGACACACGGGAACAGTAAAGTGTCCGCGTGGGCTCGCCCTTCGGGCCTTCGGCCCTCGGGCTCGCGTAGAGAGCGCGCTCTGATGGGACGCTTCGGGCCTTCGGCCCTACGCGGAGCTCGGCCTGCGGCCTCGCGGGCGTCGCCGCTCACCTTCGGGCCTTCGGCCCTCAGGTTCGCTTGTAAGACACACGGGAATAGTAAAGTGTCCGCGTGGGCTCGCCCTTCGGGCCTTCGGCCCTCGGGCTCGCGTAGAGAGCGCGCTCTGATGGGACGCTTCGGGCCTTCGGCCCTACGCGGAGCTCGGCCTGCGGCCTCGCGGGCCTCGCCGCTCACCTTCGGGCCTTCGGCCCTCAGGTTCGCTTGTAACACACACGGGAATAGTACAGTGTCCGCGTGGGCTCGCCCTTCGGGCCTTCGGCCCTCGGGCTCGCGTAGAGAGCGCGCTCTGATGGGACGCTTCGGGCCTTCGGCCCTACGCGGAGCTCGGCCTGCGGCCTCGCGGGCCTTGCCGCTCACCTTCGGGCCTTCGGCCCTCAGGTTCGCTTGTAAGACACACGGGAATAGTAAAGTGTCCGCGTGGGCTCGCCCTTCGGGCCTTCGGCCCTCGGGCTCGCGTAGAGAGCGCGCTCTGATGGGACGCTTCGGGCCTTCGGCCCTACGCGGAGCTCGGCCTGCGGCCTCGCGGGCGTCGCCGCTCACCTTCGGGCCTTCGGCCCTCAGGTTCGCTTGTAAGACACACGGGAATAGCAAAGTGTCCGCGTGGGCTCGCCCTTCGGGCCTTCGGCCCTCGGGCTCGCGTAGAGAGCGCGCTCTGATGGGACGCTTCGGGCCTTCGGCCCTACGCGGAGCTCGGCCTGCGGCCTCGCGGGCGTCGCCGCTCACCTTCGGGCCTTCGGCCCTCAGGTTCGCTTGTGAGACACACGGGAATAGTAAAGTGTCCGCGTGGGCTCGCCCTTGGGGCCTTCGGCCCTCGGGCTCGCGTAGAGAGCGCGCTCTGATGGGACGCTTCGGGCCTTCGGCCCTACGCGGAGCTCGGCCTGCGGCCTCGCGGGCGTCGCCGCTCACCTTCGGGCCTTCGGCCCTCAGGTTCGCTTGTAAGACACACGGGAATAGCAAAGTGACCGCGTGGGCTCGCCTTTCGGGCCTTCGGCCCTCGGGCTCGCGTAGAGAGCGCGCTCTGATGGGACGCTTCGGGCCTTCGGCCCTACGCGGAGCTCGGCCTGCGGCCTCGCGGGCCTCGCCGCTCACCTTCGGGCCTTCGGCCCTCAGGTTCGCTTGTAAGACACACGGGGCAAAGGAATACTTTCGCAACCCTAAGCTCTCGGAGCTCGGCCTCCGGCCTCGCAAAATTAGTGGGGGGGAACACGCCTGGACACTCGGAGTGGGGCTCCGGGCCTTTGGCCCGTCGCCGGGCTCGGCCTACGGCCTCGCAGCCTGAAGCTCGCCCTTCGGGCTCGCATAACATAGCAATAATATAGGATTTTGGGTAGTTTTACCCTCCTGCAGCTCGGCCTTCGGCCTCGCCCAAAATTACTGGGGAGGGGGGCGGTTTGACACTCGAAAGAGAGGCTCCGGGCCTCTGGCCCTCCGCCGGGCTCGGCCTGCGGCCTCGCAGCCTGAAGCTCGCCCTTCGGGCTCGCAAAAAGTACTCCGAATTTGTTTTGCCCATAGCGGCCGCCATTTTGAATTTTTTTTATTTTTTTTTTCTTTTTATAATTCTTGGGCCCCTCAAGTCCCCGCATGCCAAATCTCAGCGCGCTCCGACCAATTTGAAATTTCGAAAAAAAAAACGTTTTTTTTTTTGACAAAAAAAAAATGTTTTTGAAACATCCTTGGAAACCTCTATGACATTTGGTCGGGACCTCTATTCAAAAGTCTTACGGTTTGGCCGCAAAAAAAAAACGAAAAAATTCCCCATACAAATTTTTTTTTAGAGCTAGAAAAAAAATTTTTTGGTTTTTGGAATCTGGGGACCCATAGCACCCTACATGCCAAATTTCATCTCTCTAGCACCATTTTGAAATTTTTTCAAAAAAAAACTTCATTTTTTTTCAATTTTTTTTTCGTCTTCAAAAACTGCACGCGGTTCCCTATGACATTTGGTCGAGCACCCCTGACCTAGGTCTCACCGTTTAGCCGGGCCGTAGTGCAACTTTTTAACCAGAGCCAAATCTCCAAATGTCAGATTTTTCTGGGGGTCACATCGGCCGGCTCTACACTTGTCCCATACATGTCAAAGAGGTAATATTACTCTTTCATGGAGAACAACCCTATACGTGAGAAATGAGTGGTTTAGCAGCTTTATAGTATATTAACTAGTATTTTGCCTAAGGCGCGGCGCGCGAGCGCGCCGCGGTACCGGTGTGGTCTTTTGCTTTTGGCATTCCAACTCTTGACTGTAATTGGTTTAGTATTTCCAAGGAAAAGGGAGGTGAAAAACTGCTATGGGAAGCGAAAAGCGGGAGAGAGATTTGTAAGTCAGATCTAGCACTCTGTCGTCTTTCTTGTGAAACAGTGCGGGGGGTGTGTGTCCGCGTGGGCTCGCCCTTCGGGCCTTCGGCCCTCGGGCTCGCGTAGAGAGCGAGCTCTGAAGGGACGCTTCGGGCCTTCGGCCCTACGCGGAGCTCGGCCTTCGGCCTCGCATGCCTTGCCGCGAACCTGAGGGCCTTTGGCCCTCAGGTTCGCTTGTAAGACACTCGGGGATAGGGTTTCTGAGAGCGCGCTCTGAAGGGACGCTTCGGGCCTTCGGCCCTACGCGGAGCTCGGCCTTCGGCCTCGCATGAAAGACACACGGGAACAGTAAAGTGTCCGCGTGGGCTCGCCCTTCGGGCCTTCGGCCCTCGGGCTCGCGTAGAGAGCGCGCTCTGATGGGACGCTTCGGGCCTTCGGCCCTACGCGGAGCTCGGCCTGCGGCCTCGCGGGCGTCGCCGCTCACCTTCGGGCCTTCGGCCCTCAGGTTCGCTTGTAAGACACACGGGAATAGTAAAGTGTCCGCGTGGGCTCGCCCTTCGGGCCTTCGGCCCTCGGGCTCGCGTAGAGAGCGCGCTCTGATGGGACGCTTCGGGCCTTCGGCCCTACGCGGAGCTCGGCCTGCGGCCTCGCGGGCCTCGCCGCTCACCTTCGGGCCTTCGGCCCTCAGGTTCGCTTGTAAGACACACGGGAACAGAAAAGTGTCCGCGTGGGCTCGCCCTTCGGGCCTTCGGCCCTCGGGCTCGCGTAGAGAGCGCGCTCTGATGGGACGCTTCGGGCCTTCGGCCCTACGCGGAGCTCGGCCTGCGGCCTCGCGGGCGTCGCCGCTCACCTTCGGGCCTTCGGCCCTCAGGTTCGCTTGTAAGACACACGGGAACAGAAAAGTGTCCGCGTGGGCTCGCCCTTCGGGCCTTCGGCCCTCGGGCTCGCGTAGAGAGCGCGCTCTGATGGGACGCTTCGGGCCTTCGGCCCTACGCGGAGCTCGGCCTGCGGCCTCGCGGGCGTCGCCTTTCCCCGTCGGGCCTTTGGCCCTCAGGTTCGCTTGTAAGACACTCGGGGATAGGTGACCGAGAGCGCGCTCTGAAGGGACGCTTCGGGCCTTCGGCCCTACGCGGAGCTCGGCCTTCGGCCTCGCATGTAAGACACTCGGGAATAGTAAAGTGTCCGCGTGGGCTCGCCCTTCGGGCCTTCGGCCCTCGGGCTCGCGTAGAGAGCGCGCTCTGATGGGACGCTTCGGGCCTTCGGCCCTACGCGGAGCTCGGCCTGCGGCCTCGCGGGCCTCGCCGCTCACCTTCGGGCCTTCGGCCCTCAGGTTCGCTTGTAAGACACACGGGAATAGTAAAGTGTCCGCGTGGGCTCGCCCTTCGGGCCTTCGGCCCTCGGGCTCGCGTAGAGAGCGCGCTCTGATGGGACGCTTCGGGCCTTCGGCCCTACGCGGAGCTCGGCCTGCGGCCTCGCGGGCCTCGCCGCTCACCTTCGGGCCTTCGGCCCTCAGGTTCGCTTGTAAGACACTCGGGAATAGTAAAGTTTCCGCGTGGGCTCGCCCTTCGGGCCTTCGGCCCTCGGGCTCGCGTAGAGAGCGCGCTCTGATGGGACGCTTCGGGCCTTCGGCCCTACGCGGAGCTCGGCCTGCGGCCTCGCGGGCCTCGCCGCTCACCTTCGGGCCTTCGACCCTCAGGTTCGCTTGTAAGACACTCGGGAATAGTAAAGTTTCCGCGTGGGCTCGCCCTTCGGGCCTTCGGCCCTCGGGCTCGCGTAGAGAGCGCGCTCTGGTGGGACGCTTCGGGCCTTCGGCCCTACGCGGAGCTCGGCCTTCGGCCTCGCATACCTCGCCGCTCACCTTCGGGCCTTTGGCCCTCGGGTTCGCTTGTAAGACACACGGGGCAAAGGAATACTTGCGCAACCCTATACTCTCGGAGCTCGGCCTCCGGCCTCGCAAAATTAGTGGGGGGAACACGCCTAGACACTCGGGGTGGGGCTCCGGGCCTTTGGCCCGTCGCCGGGCTCGGCCTACGGCCTCGCAGCCTGAAGCTCGCCCTTCGGGCTCGCATAACATAGCAATAATATAGGATTTTGGGTGGTTTTACCCTCCTGCAGCTCGGCCTTCGGCCTCGCCCAAAATTACTGTGGAGGGGGGCGCTTTCACACTCGAAAGGGAGGCTCCGGGCCTCCGGCCCTCCGCCGGGCTCGGCCGGCGGCCTCGCAGCCTGAAGCTCGCCCTTCGGGCTCGCAAAAAGTACTCCGAATTTGTTTTGCCCATAGCGGCCGCCATTTTGAATTTTTTTAATTTTTTTTTTCTTTTTATAATTCTTGGGCCCCTCAAGTCCCCGCATGCCAAATCTCAGCGCGCTCCGACCAATTTGAAATTTCGAAAAAAAAAAAGTTTTTTTTTTTGGCAAAAAAAAAAAAATTTTGAAACTTCCTTGGGAACCTTTATGACATTTGGTCGGGACCTCTATTCAAAAGTCCTACCGTTTGGCTGTAAAAAAAAACCGAAAAAATTCCCCATACAAATTTTTTTTTAGAGCTAGAAAAAAATTTTTTTGGTTTTCGAAATCTGGAGACCCATAGCACCCTACATGCCAAATTTCAGCTCGCTAGGACCATTTTGAAATTTTTTCAAAAAAAAACTTAATTTTTTTTCAATTTTTTTTTCGTCATCAAAAACTGCACGCGGTTCCCTATGACATTTGGTCGAGCACCCCTGACCTAGGTCTCACCGTTTAGCCGGGCCGTAGTGCAACTTTTTAACCAGAGCCAAATCTCCAAATGTCAGATTTTTCTGGGGGTCACATCGGCAGGTCCTACACTTGCCCCATACATGACCAAGGTCCAAGTATACTCCTTCATGGAGAACAATCATGTCAGTGAGAAATGAGTGGTTTAGCAGCTTTATAGTATATTAACTAGTATTTTGCCTAAGGCGCGGCGCGCGAGCGCGCCGCGGTACCGGTGTGGTCTTTTGCTTTTGGCATTCCAACTCTTGACTGTAATTGGTTTAGTATTTCCAAGGAAAAGGGAGGTGAAAAACTGCTATGGGAAGCGAAAAGCGGAAGGTATTTTTGTTAGTCGGAATTTGCACTCGGTCCGTCTTGCTTGTGAAACAGTGCGGGGGGTGTGTGTCCGCGTGGGCTCGCCCTTCGGGCCTTCGGCCCTCGGGCTCGCGTAGAGAGCGAGCTCTGAAGGGACGCTTCGGGCCTTCGGCCCTACGCGGAGCTCGGCCTTCGGCCTCGCATGCCTTGCCGCGAACCTGAGGGCCTTTGGCCCTCAGGTTCGCTTGTAAGACACTCGGGGATAGGGTTTCTGAGAGCGCGCTCTGAAGGGACGCTTCGGGCCTTCGGCCCTACGCGGAGCTCGGCCTTCGGCCTCGCATGAAAGACACACGGGAACAGTAAAGTGTCCGCGTGGGCTCGCCCTTCGGGCCTTCGGCCCTCGGGCTCGCGTAGAGAGCGCGCTCTGATGGGACGCTTCGGGCCTTCGGCCCTACGCGGAGCTCGGCCTGCGGCCTCGCGGGCGTCGCCGCTCACCTTCGGGCCTTCGGCCCTCAGGTTCGCTTGTAAGACACACGGGAATAGTAAAGTGTCCGCGTGGGCTCGCCCTTCGGGCCTTCGGCCCTCGGGCTCGCGTAGAGAGCGCGCTCTGATGGGACGCTTCGGGCCTTCGGCCCTACGCGGAGCTCGGCCTGCGGCCTCGCGGGCCTCACCGCTCACCTTCGGGCCTTCGGCCCTCAGGTTCGCTTGTAACACACACGGGAATAGTACAGTGTCCGCGTGGGCTCGCCCTTCGGGCCTTCGGCCCTCGGGCTCGCGTAGAGAGCGCGCTCTGATGGGACGCTTCGGGCCTTCGGCCCTACGCGGAGCTCGGCCTGCGGCCTCGCGGGCCTTGCCGCTCACCTTCGGGCCTTCGGCCCTCAGGTTCGCTTGTAAGACACACGGGAATAGTAAAGTGTCCGCGTGGGCTCGCCCTTCGGGCCTTCGGCCCACGGGCTCGCGTAGAGAGCGCGCTCTGATGGGACGCTTCGGGCCTTCGGCCCTACGCGGAGCTCGGCCTGCGGCCTCGCGGGCGTCGCCGCTCACCTTCGGGCCTTCGGCCCTCAGGTTCGCTTGTGAGACACACGGGAATAGTAAAGTGTCCGCGTGGGCTCGCCCTTCGGGCCTTCGGCCCTCGGGCTCGCGTAGAGAGCGCGCTCTGATGGGACGCTTCGGGCCTTCGGCCCTACGCGGAGCTCGGCCTGCGGCCTCGCGGGCGTCGCCGCTCACCTTCGGGCCTTCGGCCCTCAGGTTCGCTTGTAAGACACACGGGAATAGCAAAGTGACCGCGTGGGCTCGCCTTTCGGGCCTTCGGCCCTCGGGCTCGCGTAGAGAGCGCGCTCTGATGGGACGCTTCGGGCCTTCGGCCCTACGCGGAGCTCGGCCTGCGGCCTCGCGGGCCTCGCCGCTCACCTTCGGGCCTTCGGCCCTCAGGTTCGCTTGTAAGACACACGGGGCAAAGGAATACTTTCGCAACCCTAAGCTCTCGGAGCTCGGCCTCCGGCCTCGCAAAATTAGTGGGGGGGAACACGCCTGGACACTCGGAGTGGGGCTTCGGGCCTTTGGCCCGTCGCCGGGCTCGGCCTACGGCCTCGCAGCCTGAAGCTCGCCCTTCGGGCTCGCATAACATAGCAATAATATAGGATTTTGGTTAGTTTTTCCCTCCTGCAGCTCGGCCTTCGGCCTCGCCCAAAATTACTGGGGAGGGGGGCGCTTTGACACTCTAAAGGGAGGCTCCGGGCCTACGGCCCTCCGCCGGGCTCGGCCTGCGGCCTCGCAGCCTGAAGCTCGCCCTTCGGGCTCGCAAAAATTACTCCAAATTTGTTTTGCTCATAGCGGCCGCCATTTTGAATTTTTTTTAATTTTTTTTTCTTTTTATAATTTTTGGGCCCCTCAAGTCCCCGCATGCCAAATCTCAGCACGCTCCGACCAATTTGAAATTTCGAAAAAAAAATTTTTTTTTTTTTTGACAAAAAAAAAATGTTTTTGAAACACCCTTGGGAACCTCTATGACATTTGGTCGGGACCTCTATTCAAAAGTCCTACCGTTTGGCTGTAAAAAAAAACCGAAAAAATTCCCCATACAAATTTTTTTTTAGAGCTAGAAAAAAATTTTTTTGGTTTTTGGAATCTGGGGACCCATAGCACCCTACATGCCAAATTTCAGCTCGCTACGACCATTTTGAAATTTTTTCAAAAAAAAACTTTTTTTTTTTTCAATTTTTTTTTCGTCATCAAAAACTGCACGCGGTTCCCTATGACATTTGGTCGAGCACCCCTGACCTAGGTCTCACCGTTTAGCCGGGCCGTAGTGCAACTTTTTAACCAGAGCCAAATTTCCAAATGTCAGATTTTTCTGGAGGTCACATCGGCAGGTTCTACACTTGTCCCATACATGTCAAAGAGGTAATTTTACTCTTTCATGGAGAACAACCCTATACGTGAGAAATCAGTGGTTTAGCAGCTTTATAGTATATTAACTAGTATTTTGCCTAAGGCGCGGCGCGCGAGCGCGCCGCGGTACCGGTGTGGTCTTTTGCTTTTGGCATTCCAACTCTTGACTGTAATTGGTTTAGTATTTCCAAGGAAAAGGGAGGTGAAAAACAGCTATGGGAAGCGAAAAGCGGAAGAGAGATTTGTTACCTAGGCTTTGCAGTCGGTCCGTCTTGCTTGTGAAACAGTGCGGGGGGTGTGTGTCCGCGTGGGCTCGCCCTTCGGGCCTTCGGCCCTCGGGCTCGCGTAGAGAGCGCGCTCTGATGGGACGCTTCGGGCCTTCGGCCCTACGCGGAGCTCGGCCTGCGGCCTCGCGGGCCTCGCCGCTCACCTTCGGGCCTTCGGCCCTCAGGTTCGCTTGTAAGACACACGGGAATAGTAAAGTGTCCGCGTGGGCTCGCCCTTCGGGCCTTCGGCCCTCGGGCTCGCGTAGAGAGCGCGCTCTGATGGGACGCTTCGGGCCTTCGGCCCTACGCGGAGCTCGGCCTGCGGCCTCGCGGGCGTCGCCGCTCACCTTCGGGCCTTCGGCCCTCAGGTTCGCTTGTAAGACACACGGGAATAGCAAAGTGTCCGCGTGGGCTCGCCCTTCGGGCCTTCGGCCCTCGGGCTCGCGTAGAGAGCGCGCTCTGATGGGACGCTTCGGGCCTTCGGCCCTACGCGGAGCTCGGCCTGCGGCCTCGCGGGCGTCGTCGCTCACCTTCGGGCCTTCGGCCCTCAGGTTCGCTTGTAAGACACACGGGAATAGTAAAGTGTCCGCGTGGGCTCGCCCTTCGGGCCTTCGGCCCTCGGGCTCGCGTAGAGAGCGCGCTCTGATGGGACGCTTCGGGCCTTCGGCCCTACGCGGAGCTCGGCCTGCGGCCTCGCGGGCCTCGCCGCTCACCTTCGGGCCTTCGGCCCTCAGGTTCGCTTGTAAGACACACGGGAATAGTAAAGTGTCCGCGTGGGCTCGCCCTTCGGGCCTTCGGCCCTCGGGCTCGCGTAGAGAGCGCGCTCTGATGGGACGCTTCGGGCCTTCGGCCCTACGCGGAGCTCGGCCTGCGGCCTCGCGGGCGTCGCCGCTCACCTTCGGGCCTTCGGCCCTCAGGTTCGCTTGTAAGACACACGGGGCAAAGCAATACTTTCGCAACCCTAAACTCTCGGAGCTCGGCCTCCGGCCTCGCAAAATTAGTGGGGGGGAACACGCCTAGACACTCGGAGTGGGGCTCCGGGCCTTTGGCCCGTCGCCGGGCTCGGCCTACGGCCTCGCAGCCTGAAGCTCGCCCTTCGGGCTCGCATAACATAGCAATAATATAGGATTTTGGGTGGTTTTACCCTCCTGCAGCTCGGCCTTCGGCCTCGCCCAAAATTACTGGGGAGGGGGGCACTTTCACACTCGAAAGGGAGGCTCCGGGCCTCCGGCCCTCCGCCGGGCTCGGCCTGCGGCCTCGCAGCCTGAAGCTCGCCCTTCGGGCTCGCAAAAAGTACTCCGAATTTGTTTTGCCCATAGCGGCCGCCATTTTGAATTTTTTTAATTTTTTTTTTCTTTTTATAATTTTTGGGCCCCTCAAGTCCCCGCATGCCAAATCTCAGCGCGCTCCGACCAATTTGAAATTTCGAAAAAAAAAAAGTTTTTTTTTTCGCCAAAAAAAAAATATTTTTGAATTGTCCTTGGGAACCTTTATGACATTTGGTCGGGACCTCTATTCAAAAGTCTCAACGTTTGGCCGCAAAAAAAAACCGAAAAAATTCCCCATCCAAATTTGTTTTGCTCATAGCGGCCGCCATTTTTAAATTTTTTATAATTTTTTTTTCCATTTATAATTCTTGGGCCCCGCAAGTCCCCGCATGCCAAATCTCAGCGCGCTCCGACCAATTTGAAATTTCGAAAAAAAAAAAGTTTTTTTTTTTGACAAAAAAAATTTTTTTTTGAAATACCCTTGGGAACCTCTATGACATTTGGTCGGGACCTCTATTCAAAAGTCTCACCGTTTGGCTGTAAAAAAAAACCGAAAAAATTCCCCATACAAATTTTTTTTTAGAGCTAGAAAAAATTTTTTTTGGTTTTTGAAATCTGGGGACCCATAGCATCCTATGTGCCAAATTTCAGCTCGCTAGGACCATTTTGAAATTTTTTCAAAAAAAAACTTTTTTTTTTTTCAATTTTTTTTACGTCATCAAAAACTGCACGCGGTTCCCTATGACATTTGGTCGAGCACCCCTGACCTAGGTCTGACCGTTTGGCCGGGCCGTTGTCCAACTTTGAGGCTGGAAGCGGTAGCCCAAAAGTCGGATTTTTCTGGGGGTCACCTCGCCGGCCTCTATACTTTTCCCATACATCACCAAGCTCCACCATGGCTCCTTCCCGGAGATCAATTGTGTCAGGAGAAATGAGTCGTGTTGCAGCTTTATATAATATTAACTAGTATTTTGCCTAAGGCGCGGCGCGCGAGCGCGCCGCGGTACCGGTGTGGTCTTTTGCTTTTGGCATTCCAACTCTTGACTGTAATTGGTTTAGTATTTCCAAGGAAAAGGGAGGTGAAAAACTGCTATGGGAAGCGAAAAGCGGAAGGTATTTTTGTTAGTCGGAATTTGCACTCGGTCCGTCTTGCTTGTGAAACAGTGCGGGGGGTGTGTGTCCGCGTGGGCTCGCCCTTCGGGCCTTCGGCCCTCGGGCTCGCGTAGAGAGCGAGCTCTGAAGGGACGCTTCGGGCCTTCGGCCCTACGCGGAGCTCGGCCTTCGGCCTCGCATGCCTTGCCGCGAACCTGAGGGCCTTTGGCCCTCAGGTTCGCTTGTAAGACACTCGGGGATAGGGTTTCTGAGAGCGCGCTCTGAAGGGACGCTTCGGGCCTTCGGCCCTACGCGGAGCTCGGCCTTCGGCCTCGCATGAAAGACACACGGGAACAGTAAAGTGTCCGCGTGGGCTCGCCCTTCGGGCCTTCGGCCCTCGGGCTCGCGTAGAGAGCGCGCTCTGATGGGACGCTTCGGGCCTTCGGCCCTACGCGGAGCTCGGCCTGCGGCCTCGCGGGCGTCGCCGCTCACCTTCGGGCCTTCGGCCCTCAGGTTCGCTTGTAAGACACACGGGAATAGTAAAGTGTCCGCGTGGGCTCGCCCTTCGGGCCTTCGGCCCTCGGGCTCGCGTAGAGAGCGCGCTCTGATGGGACGCTTCGGGCCTTCGGCCCTACGCGGAGCTCGGCCTGCGGCCTCGCGGGCCTCACCGCTCACCTTCGGGCCTTCGGCCCTCAGGTTCGCTTGTAACACACACGGGAATAGTACAGTGTCCGCGTGGGCTCGCCCTTCGGGCCTTCGGCCCTCGGGCTCGCGTAGAGAGCGCGCTCTGATGGGACGCTTCGGGCCTTCGGCCCTACGCGGAGCTCGGCCTGCGGCCTCGCGGGCCTTGCCGCTCACCTTCGGGCCTTCGGCCCTCAGGTTCGCTTGTAAGACACACGGGAATAGTAAAGTGTCCGCGTGGGCTCGCCCTTCGGGCCTTCGGCCCACGGGCTCGCGTAGAGAGCGCGCTCTGATGGGACGCTTCGGGCCTTCGGCCCTACGCGGAGCTCGGCCTGCGGCCTCGCGGGCGTCGCCGCTCACCTTCGGGCCTTCGGCCCTCAGGTTCGCTTGTGAGACACACGGGAATAGTAAAGTGTCCGCGTGGGCTCGCCCTTCGGGCCTTCGGCCCTCGGGCTCGCGTAGAGAGCGCGCTCTGATGGGACGCTTCGGGCCTTCGGCCCTACGCGGAGCTCGGCCTGCGGCCTCGCGGGCGTCGCCGCTCACCTTCGGGCCTTCGGCCCTCAGGTTCGCTTGTAAGACACACGGGAATAGCAAAGTGACCGCGTGGGCTCGCCTTTCGGGCCTTCGGCCCTCGGGCTCGCGTAGAGAGCGCGCTCTGATGGGACGCTTCGGGCCTTCGGCCCTACGCGGAGCTCGGCCTGCGGCCTCGCGGGCCTCGCCGCTCACCTTCGGGCCTTCGGCCCTCAGGTTCGCTTGTAAGACACACGGGGCAAAGGAATACTTTCGCAACCCTAAGCTCTCGGAGCTCGGCCTCCGGCCTCGCAAAATTAGTGGGGGGGAACACGCCTGGACACTCGGAGTGGGGCTTCGGGCCTTTGGCCCGTCGCCGGGCTCGGCCTACGGCCTCGCAGCCTGAAGCTCGCCCTTCGGGCTCGCATAACATAGCAATAATATAGGATTTTGGTTAGTTTTTCCCTCCTGCAGCTCGGCCTTCGGCCTCGCCCAAAATTACTGGGGAGGGGGGCGCTTTGACACTCTAAAGGGAGGCTCCGGGCCTACGGCCCTCCGCCGGGCTCGGCCTGCGGCCTCGCAGCCTGAAGCTCGCCCTTCGGGCTCGCAAAAATTACTCCAAATTTGTTTTGCTCATAGCGGCCGCCATTTTGAATTTTTTTTAATTTTTTTTTCTTTTTATAATTTTTGGGCCCCTCAAGTCCCCGCATGCCAAATCTCAGCACGCTCCGACCAATTTGAAATTTCGAAAAAAAAATTTTTTTTTTTTTTGACAAAAAAAAAATGTTTTTGAAACACCCTTGGGAACCTCTATGACATTTGGTCGGGACCTCTATTCAAAAGTCCTACCGTTTGGCTGTAAAAAAAAACCGAAAAAATTCCCCATACAAATTTTTTTTTAGAGCTAGAAAAAAATTTTTTTGGTTTTTGGAATCTGGGGACCCATAGCACCCTACATGCCAAATTTCAGCTCGCTACGACCATTTTGAAATTTTTTCAAAAAAAAACTTTTTTTTTTTTCAATTTTTTTTTCGTCATCAAAAACTGCACGCGGTTCCCTATGACATTTGGTCGAGCACCCCTGACCTAGGTCTCACCGTTTAGCCGGGCCGTAGTGCAACTTTTTAACCAGAGCCAAATTTCCAAATGTCAGATTTTTCTGGAGGTCACATCGGCAGGTTCTACACTTGTCCCATACATGTCAAAGAGGTAATTTTACTCTTTCATGGAGAACAACCCTATACGTGAGAAATCAGTGGTTTAGCAGCTTTATAGTATATTAACTAGTATTTTGCCTAAGGCGCGGCGCGCGAGCGCGCCGCGGTACCGGTGTGGTCTTTTGCTTTTGGCATTCCAACTCTTGACTGTAATTGGTTTAGTATTTCCAAGGAAAAGGGAGGTGAAAAACTGCTATGGGAAGCGAAAAGCGGAAGGTATTTTTGTTAGTCGGAATTTGCACTCGGTCCGTCTTGCTTGTGAAACAGTGCGGGGGGTGTGTGTCCGCGTGGGCTCGCCCTTCGGGCCTTCGGCCCTCGGGCTCGCGTAGAGAGCGAGCTCTGAAGGGACGCTTCGGGCCTTCGGCCCTACGCGGAGCTCGGCCTTCGGCCTCGCATGCCTTGCCGCGAACCTGAGGGCCTTTGGCCCTCAGGTTCGCTTGTAAGACACTCGGGGATAGGGTTTCTGAGAGCGCGCTCTGAAGGGACGCTTCGGGCCTTCGGCCCTACGCGGAGCTCGGCCTTCGGCCTCGCATGAAAGACACACGGGAACAGTAAAGTGTCCGCGTGGGCTCGCCCTTCGGGCCTTCGGCCCTCGGGCTCGCGTAGAGAGCGCGCTCTGATGGGACGCTTCGGGCCTTCGGCCCTACGCGGAGCTCGGCCTGCGGCCTCGCGGGCGTCGCCGCTCACCTTCGGGCCTTCGGCCCTCAGGTTCGCTTGTAAGACACACGGGAATAGTAAAGTGTCCGCGTGGGCTCGCCCTTCGGGCCTTCGGCCCTCGGGCTCGCGTAGAGAGCGCGCTCTGATGGGACGCTTCGGGCCTTCGGCCCTACGCGGAGCTCGGCCTGCGGCCTCGCGGGCCTCACCGCTCACCTTCGGGCCTTCGGCCCTCAGGTTCGCTTGTAACACACACGGGAATAGTACAGTGTCCGCGTGGGCTCGCCCTTCGGGCCTTCGGCCCTCGGGCTCGCGTAGAGAGCGCGCTCTGATGGGACGCTTCGGGCCTTCGGCCCTACGCGGAGCTCGGCCTGCGGCCTCGCGGGCCTTGCCGCTCACCTTCGGGCCTTCGGCCCTCAGGTTCGCTTGTAAGACACACGGGAATAGTAAAGTGTCCGCGTGGGCTCGCCCTTCGGGCCTTCGGCCCACGGGCTCGCGTAGAGAGCGCGCTCTGATGGGACGCTTCGGGCCTTCGGCCCTACGCGGAGCTCGGCCTGCGGCCTCGCGGGCGTCGCCGCTCACCTTCGGGCCTTCGGCCCTCAGGTTCGCTTGTGAGACACACGGGAATAGTAAAGTGTCCGCGTGGGCTCGCCCTTCGGGCCTTCGGCCCTCGGGCTCGCGTAGAGAGCGCGCTCTGATGGGACGCTTCGGGCCTTCGGCCCTACGCGGAGCTCGGCCTGCGGCCTCGCGGGCGTCGCCGCTCACCTTCGGGCCTTCGGCCCTCAGGTTCGCTTGTAAGACACACGGGAATAGCAAAGTGACCGCGTGGGCTCGCCTTTCGGGCCTTCGGCCCTCGGGCTCGCGTAGAGAGCGCGCTCTGATGGGACGCTTCGGGCCTTCGGCCCTACGCGGAGCTCGGCCTGCGGCCTCGCGGGCCTCGCCGCTCACCTTCGGGCCTTCGGCCCTCAGGTTCGCTTGTAAGACACACGGGGCAAAGGAATACTTTCGCAACCCTAAGCTCTCGGAGCTCGGCCTCCGGCCTCGCAAAATTAGTGGGGGGGAACACGCCTGGACACTCGGAGTGGGGCTTCGGGCCTTTGGCCCGTCGCCGGGCTCGGCCTACGGCCTCGCAGCCTGAAGCTCGCCCTTCGGGCTCGCATAACATAGCAATAATATAGGATTTTGGTTAGTTTTTCCCTCCTGCAGCTCGGCCTTCGGCCTCGCCCAAAATTACTGGGGAGGGGGGCGCTTTGACACTCTAAAGGGAGGCTCCGGGCCTACGGCCCTCCGCCGGGCTCGGCCTGCGGCCTCGCAGCCTGAAGCTCGCCCTTCGGGCTCGCAAAAATTACTCCAAATTTGTTTTGCTCATAGCGGCCGCCATTTTGAATTTTTTTTAATTTTTTTTTCTTTTTATAATTTTTGGGCCCCTCAAGTCCCCGCATGCCAAATCTCAGCACGCTCCGACCAATTTGAAATTTCGAAAAAAAAATTTTTTTTTTTTTTGACAAAAAAAAAATGTTTTTGAAACACCCTTGGGAACCTCTATGACATTTGGTCGGGACCTCTATTCAAAAGTCCTACCGTTTGGCTGTAAAAAAAAACCGAAAAAATTCCCCATACAAATTTTTTTTTAGAGCTAGAAAAAAATTTTTTTGGTTTTTGGAATCTGGGGACCCATAGCACCCTACATGCCAAATTTCAGCTCGCTACGACCATTTTGAAATTTTTTCAAAAAAAAACTTTTTTTTTTTTCAATTTTTTTTTCGTCATCAAAAACTGCACGCGGTTCCCTATGACATTTGGTCGAGCACCCCTGACCTAGGTCTCACCGTTTAGCCGGGCCGTAGTGCAACTTTTTAACCAGAGCCAAATTTCCAAATGTCAGATTTTTCTGGAGGTCACATCGGCAGGTTCTACACTTGTCCCATACATGTCAAAGAGGTAATTTTACTCTTTCATGGAGAACAACCCTATACGTGAGAAATCAGTGGTTTAGCAGCTTTATAGTATATTAACTAGTATTTTGCCTAAGGCGCGGCGCGCAAGCGCGCCGCGGTACCGGTGTGGTCTTTTGGTCTTTGACTTGTAACTCTGACTGTAATTGGTTTAGTATTTCCAAGGAAAAGGGAGGTGAAAAACTGCTATGGGAAGCGAAAAGCGGAAGAGAGATTTGTTACCTAGGCTTTGCAGTCGGTCCGTCTTGCTTGTGAAACAGTGCGGGGGGTGTGTGTCCGCGTGGGCTCGCCCTTCGGGCCTTCGGCCCTCGGGCTCGCGTAGAGAGCGAGCTCTGAAGGGACGCTTCGGGCCTTCGGCCCTACGCGGAGCTCGGCCTTCGGCCTCACATGTAAGACACTCGGGAATAGTAAAGTGTCCGCGTGGGCTCGCCCTTCGGGCCTTCGGCCCTCGGGCTCGCGTAGAGAGTGCGCTCTGATGGGATGCTTCGGGCCTTCGGCCCTACGCGGAGCTCGGCCTGCGGCCTCGCGGGCCTCGCCGCTCACCTTCGGGCCTTCGGCCCTCAGGTTCGCTTGTAAGACACTCGGGAATAGTAAAGTGTCCGCGTGGGCTCGCCCTTCGGGCCTTCGGCCCTCGGGCTCGCGTAGAGAGCGCGCTCTGATGGGACGCTTCGGGCCTTCGGCCCTACGCGGAGCTCGGCCTGCGGCCTCGCGGGCGTCGCCGCTCACCTTCGGGCCTTCGGCCCTCAGGTTCGCTTGTAAGACACACGGGGATAGTAAAGTGTCCGCGTGGGCTCGCCCTTCGGGCCTTCGGCCCTCGGGCTCGCGTAGAGAGCGCGCTCTGATGGGACGCTTCGGGCCTTCGGCCCTACGCGGAGCTCGGCCTGCGGCCTCGCCGCTCACCTTCGGGCCTTCGGCCCTCAGGTTCGCTTGTAAGACACTCGTGGCAAAGAAATACTTGCACAACCCTAATCTCCCGGAGCTCGGCCTCCGGCCTCGCAAAATTAGTCGGAGGGGACACGCCTGGACACTCGGGGTGGGGCTCCGGGCCTTTGGCCCGTCGCCGGGCTCGGCCTACGGCCTCGCAGCCTGAAGCTCGCCCTTCGGGCTCGCATAACATAGCAATAATATAGGATTTTGGGTAGTTTTTCCCTCCTGCAGCTCGGCCTTCGGCCTCGCCCAAAATTACTGGGGAGGGGGGCGCTTTGACACTCGAAAGGGAGGCTCCGGGCCTCCGGCCCTCCGCCGGGCTCGGCCTGCGGCCTCGCAGCCTGAAGCTCGCCCTTCGGGCTCGCAAAAAGTACTCCAAATTTGTTTTGCCCATAGCGGCCGCCATTTTGATTTTTTAAATTTTTTTTTTTCTTTTTATAATTTTTGGGCCCCTCAAGTTCCCGCATGCCAAATCTCAGCGCGCTCCGACCAATTTGAAATTTCAAAAAAAAAAAAGTTTTTTTTTTTTACAAAAAAAAAATGTTTTTGAAACACCCTTGGGAACTTCTATGACATTTGGTCGGGACCTCTATTCAAAAGTCTTACCGTTTGGCCGCAAAAAAAAATCGAAAATATTCTCCATACAAATTTTTTTTTAGAGCTAGAAAAAAATTTTTTTGGTTTTCGGAATCTGAGGACCCATAGCACCCTACATGCCAAATTTCAGCTCGCTAGGACCATTTTGAATTTTTTTCAAAAAAAAACTTTTTTTTTTTTCAATTTTTTTTTCGTCATCAAAAACTGCACGCGGTTCCCTATGACATTTGGTCGAGCACCCCTGACCTAGGTCTCACCGTTTAGCCGGGCCGTAGTGCAACTTTTTAACCAGAGCCAAATCTCCAAATGTCAGATTTTTCTGGGGGTCACATCGGCCGGCTCTACACTTGTCCCATACATGTCAAAGAGGTAATATTACTCTTTCATGGAGAACAACCCTATACGTGAGAAATGAGTCGTATAGCAGCTTTATAGTATATTAACTAGTATTTTGCCTAAGGCGCGGCGCGCGAGCGCGCCGCGGTACCGGTGTGGTCTTTTGCTTTTGGCATTCCAACTCTTGACTGTAATTGGTTTAGTATTTCCAAGGAAAAGGGAGGTGAAAAACTGCTATGGGAAGCGAAAAGCGGGAGAGAGATTTGTAAGTCAGATCTAGCACTCTGTCGTCTTTCTTGTGAAACAGTGCGGGGGGTGTGTGTCCGCGTGGGCTCGCCCTTCGGGCCTTCGGCCCTCGGGCTCGCGTAGAGAGCGAGCTCTGAAGGGACGCTTCGGGCCTTCGGCCCTACGCGGAGCTCGGCCTTCGGCCTCGCATGCCTTGCCGCGAACCTGAGGGCCTTTGGCCCTCAGGTTCGCTTGTAAGACACTCGGGGATAGGGTTTCTGAGAGCGCGCTCTGAAGGGACGCTTCGGGCCTTCGGCCCTACGCGGAGCTCGGCCTTCGGCCTCGCATGAAAGACACACGGGAACAGTAAAGTGTCCGCGTGGGCTCGCCCTTCGGGCCTTCGGCCCTCGGGCTCGCGTAGAGAGCGCGCTCTGATGGGACGCTTCGGGCCTTCGGCCCTACGCGGAGCTCGGCCTGCGGCCTCGCGGGCGTCGCCGCTCACCTTCGGGCCTTCGGCCCTCAGGTTCGCTTGTAAGACACACGGGAATAGTAAAGTGTCCGCGTGGGCTCGCCCTTCGGGCCTTCGGCCCTCGGGCTCGCGTAGAGAGCGCGCTCTGATGGGACGCTTCGGGCCTTCGGCCCTACGCGGAGCTCGGCCTGCGGCCTCGCGGGCCTCGCCGCTCACCTTCGGGCCTTCGGCCCTCAGGTTCGCTTGTAAGACACACGGGAACAGAAAAGTGTCCGCGTGGGCTCGCCCTTCGGGCCTTCGGCCCTCGGGCTCGCGTAGAGAGCGCGCTCTGATGGGACGCTTCGGGCCTTCGGCCCTACGCGGAGCTCGGCCTGCGGCCTCGCGGGCGTCGCCGCTCACCTTCGGGCCTTCGGCCCTCAGGTTCGCTTGTAAGACACACGGGAACAGAAAAGTGTCCGCGTGGGCTCGCCCTTCGGGCCTTCGGCCCTCGGGCTCGCGTAGAGAGCGCGCTCTGATGGGACGCTTCGGGCCTTCGGCCCTACGCGGAGCTCGGCCTGCGGCCTCGCGGGCGTCGCCTTTCCCCGTCGGGCCTTTGGCCCTCAGGTTCGCTTGTAAGACACTCGGGGATAGGTGACCGAGAGCGCGCTCTGAAGGGACGCTTCGGGCCTTCGGCCCTACGCGGAGCTCGGCCTTCGGCCTCGCATGTAAGACACTCGGGAATAGTAAAGTGTCCGCGTGGGCTCGCCCTTCGGGCCTTCGGCCCTCGGGCTCGCGTAGAGAGCGCGCTCTGATGGGACGCTTCGGGCCTTCGGCCCTACGCGGAGCTCGGCCTGCGGCCTCGCGGGCCTCGCCGCTCACCTTCGGGCCTTCGGCCCTCAGGTTCGCTTGTAAGACACACGGGAATAGTAAAGTGTCCGCGTGGGCTCGCCCTTCGGGCCTTCGGCCCTCGGGCTCGCGTAGAGAGCGCGCTCTGATGGGACGCTTCGGGCCTTCGGCCCTACGCGGAGCTCGGCCTGCGGCCTCGCGGGCCTCGCCGCTCACCTTCGGGCCTTCGGCCCTCAGGTTCGCTTGTAAGACACTCGGGAATAGTAAAGTTTCCGCGTGGGCTCGCCCTTCGGGCCTTCGGCCCTCGGGCTCGCGTAGAGAGCGCGCTCTGATGGGACGCTTCGGGCCTTCGGCCCTACGCGGAGCTCGGCCTGCGGCCTCGCGGGCCTCGCCGCTCACCTTCGGGCCTTCGACCCTCAGGTTCGCTTGTAAGACACTCGGGAATAGTAAAGTTTCCGCGTGGGCTCGCCCTTCGGGCCTTCGGCCCTCGGGCTCGCGTAGAGAGCGCGCTCTGGTGGGACGCTTCGGGCCTTCGGCCCTACGCGGAGCTCGGCCTTCGGCCTCGCATACCTCGCCGCTCACCTTCGGGCCTTTGGCCCTCGGGTTCGCTTGTAAGACACACGGGGCAAAGGAATACTTGCGCAACCCTATACTCTCGGAGCTCGGCCTCCGGCCTCGCAAAATTAGTGGGGGGAACACGCCTAGACACTCGGGGTGGGGCTCCGGGCCTTTGGCCCGTCGCCGGGCTCGGCCTACGGCCTCGCAGCCTGAAGCTCGCCCTTCGGGCTCGCATAACATAGCAATAATATAGGATTTTGGGTGGTTTTACCCTCCTGCAGCTCGGCCTTCGGCCTCGCCCAAAATTACTGTGGAGGGGGGCGCTTTCACACTCGAAAGGGAGGCTCCGGGCCTCCGGCCCTCCGCCGGGCTCGGCCGGCGGCCTCGCAGCCTGAAGCTCGCCCTTCGGGCTCGCAAAAAGTACTCCGAATTTGTTTTGCCCATAGCGGCCGCCATTTTGAATTTTTTTAATTTTTTTTTTCTTTTTATAATTCTTGGGCCCCTCAAGTCCCCGCATGCCAAATCTCAGCGCGCTCCGACCAATTTGAAATTTCGAAAAAAAAAAAGTTTTTTTTTTTGGCAAAAAAAAAAAAATTTTGAAACTTCCTTGGGAACCTTTATGACATTTGGTCGGGACCTCTATTCAAAAGTCCTACCGTTTGGCTGTAAAAAAAAACCGAAAAAATTCCCCATACAAATTTTTTTTTAGAGCTAGAAAAAAATTTTTTTGGTTTTCGAAATCTGGAGACCCATAGCACCCTACATGCCAAATTTCAGCTCGCTAGGACCATTTTGAAATTTTTTCAAAAAAAAACTTAATTTTTTTTCAATTTTTTTTTCGTCATCAAAAACTGCACGCGGTTCCCTATGACATTTGGTCGAGCACCCCTGACCTAGGTCTCACCGTTTAGCCGGGCCGTAGTGCAACTTTTTAACCAGAGCCAAATCTCCAAATGTCAGATTTTTCTGGGGGTCACATCGGCAGGTCCTACACTTGCCCCATACATGACCAAGGTCCAAGTATACTCCTTCATGGAGAACAATCATGTCAGTGAGAAATGAGTGGTTTAGCAGCTTTATAGTATATTAACTAGTATTTTGCCTAAGGCGCGGCGCGCGAGCGCGCCGCGGTACCGGTGTGGTCTTTTGCTTTTGGCATTCCAACTCTTGACTGTAATTGGTTTAGTATTTCCAAGGAAAAGGGAGGTGAAAAACTGCTATGGGAAGCGAAAAGCGGGAGAGAGATTTGTAAGTCAGATCTAGCACTCTGTCGTCTTTCTTGTGAAACAGTGCGGGGGGTGTGTGTCCGCGTGGGCTCGCCCTTCGGGCCTTCGGCCCTCGGGCTCGCGTAGAGAGCGAGCTCTGAAGGGACGCTTCGGGCCTTCGGCCCTACGCGGAGCTCGGCCTTCGGCCTCGCATGCCTTGCCGCGAACCTGAGGGCCTTTGGCCCTCAGGTTCGCTTGTAAGACACTCGGGGATAGGGTTTCTGAGAGCGCGCTCTGAAGGGACGCTTCGGGCCTTCGGCCCTACGCGGAGCTCGGCCTTCGGCCTCGCATGAAAGACACACGGGAACAGTAAAGTGTCCGCGTGGGCTCGCCCTTCGGGCCTTCGGCCCTCGGGCTCGCGTAGAGAGCGCGCTCTGATGGGACGCTTCGGGCCTTCGGCCCTACGCGGAGCTCGGCCTGCGGCCTCGCGGGCGTCGCCGCTCACCTTCGGGCCTTCGGCCCTCAGGTTCGCTTGTAAGACACACGGGAATAGTAAAGTGTCCGCGTGGGCTCGCCCTTCGGGCCTTCGGCCCTCGGGCTCGCGTAGAGAGCGCGCTCTGATGGGACGCTTCGGGCCTTCGGCCCTACGCGGAGCTCGGCCTGCGGCCTCGCGGGCCTCGCCGCTCACCTTCGGGCCTTCGGCCCTCAGGTTCGCTTGTAAGACACACGGGAACAGAAAAGTGTCCGCGTGGGCTCGCCCTTCGGGCCTTCGGCCCTCGGGCTCGCGTAGAGAGCGCGCTCTGATGGGACGCTTCGGGCCTTCGGCCCTACGCGGAGCTCGGCCTGCGGCCTCGCGGGCGTCGCCGCTCACCTTCGGGCCTTCGGCCCTCAGGTTCGCTTGTAAGACACACGGGAACAGAAAAGTGTCCGCGTGGGCTCGCCCTTCGGGCCTTCGGCCCTCGGGCTCGCGTAGAGAGCGCGCTCTGATGGGACGCTTCGGGCCTTCGGCCCTACGCGGAGCTCGGCCTGCGGCCTCGCGGGCGTCGCCTTTCCCCGTCGGGCCTTTGGCCCTCAGGTTCGCTTGTAAGACACTCGGGGATAGGTGACCGAGAGCGCGCTCTGAAGGGACGCTTCGGGCCTTCGGCCCTACGCGGAGCTCGGCCTTCGGCCTCGCATGTAAGACACTCGGGAATAGTAAAGTGTCCGCGTGGGCTCGCCCTTCGGGCCTTCGGCCCTCGGGCTCGCGTAGAGAGCGCGCTCTGATGGGACGCTTCGGGCCTTCGGCCCTACGCGGAGCTCGGCCTGCGGCCTCGCGGGCCTCGCCGCTCACCTTCGGGCCTTCGGCCCTCAGGTTCGCTTGTAAGACACACGGGAATAGTAAAGTGTCCGCGTGGGCTCGCCCTTCGGGCCTTCGGCCCTCGGGCTCGCGTAGAGAGCGCGCTCTGATGGGACGCTTCGGGCCTTCGGCCCTACGCGGAGCTCGGCCTGCGGCCTCGCGGGCCTCGCCGCTCACCTTCGGGCCTTCGGCCCTCAGGTTCGCTTGTAAGACACTCGGGAATAGTAAAGTTTCCGCGTGGGCTCGCCCTTCGGGCCTTCGGCCCTCGGGCTCGCGTAGAGAGCGCGCTCTGATGGGACGCTTCGGGCCTTCGGCCCTACGCGGAGCTCGGCCTGCGGCCTCGCGGGCCTCGCCGCTCACCTTCGGGCCTTCGACCCTCAGGTTCGCTTGTAAGACACTCGGGAATAGTAAAGTTTCCGCGTGGGCTCGCCCTTCGGGCCTTCGGCCCTCGGGCTCGCGTAGAGAGCGCGCTCTGGTGGGACGCTTCGGGCCTTCGGCCCTACGCGGAGCTCGGCCTTCGGCCTCGCATACCTCGCCGCTCACCTTCGGGCCTTTGGCCCTCGGGTTCGCTTGTAAGACACACGGGGCAAAGGAATACTTGCGCAACCCTATACTCTCGGAGCTCGGCCTCCGGCCTCGCAAAATTAGTGGGGGGAACACGCCTAGACACTCGGGGTGGGGCTCCGGGCCTTTGGCCCGTCGCCGGGCTCGGCCTACGGCCTCGCAGCCTGAAGCTCGCCCTTCGGGCTCGCATAACATAGCAATAATATAGGATTTTGGGTGGTTTTACCCTCCTGCAGCTCGGCCTTCGGCCTCGCCCAAAATTACTGTGGAGGGGGGCGCTTTCACACTCGAAAGGGAGGCTCCGGGCCTCCGGCCCTCCGCCGGGCTCGGCCGGCGGCCTCGCAGCCTGAAGCTCGCCCTTCGGGCTCGCAAAAAGTACTCCGAATTTGTTTTGCCCATAGCGGCCGCCATTTTGAATTTTTTTAATTTTTTTTTTCTTTTTATAATTCTTGGGCCCCTCAAGTCCCCGCATGCCAAATCTCAGCGCGCTCCGACCAATTTGAAATTTCGAAAAAAAAAAAGTTTTTTTTTTTGGCAAAAAAAAAAAAATTTTGAAACTTCCTTGGGAACCTTTATGACATTTGGTCGGGACCTCTATTCAAAAGTCCTACCGTTTGGCTGTAAAAAAAAACCGAAAAAATTCCCCATACAAATTTTTTTTTAGAGCTAGAAAAAAATTTTTTTGGTTTTCGAAATCTGGAGACCCATAGCACCCTACATGCCAAATTTCAGCTCGCTAGGACCATTTTGAAATTTTTTCAAAAAAAAACTTAATTTTTTTTCAATTTTTTTTTCGTCATCAAAAACTGCACGCGGTTCCCTATGACATTTGGTCGAGCACCCCTGACCTAGGTCTCACCGTTTAGCCGGGCCGTAGTGCAACTTTTTAACCAGAGCCAAATCTCCAAATGTCAGATTTTTCTGGGGGTCACATCGGCAGGTCCTACACTTGCCCCATACATGACCAAGGTCCAAGTATACTCCTTCATGGAGAACAATCATGTCAGTGAGAAATGAGTGGTTTAGCAGCTTTATAGTATATTAACTAGTATTTTGCCTAAGGCGCGGCGCGCGAGCGCGCCGCGGTACCGGTGTGGTCTTTTGCTTTTGGCATTCCAACTCTTGACTGTAATTGGTTTAGTATTTCCAAGGAAAAGGGAGGTGAAAAACTGCTATGGGAAGCGAAAAGCGGAAGAGAGATTTGTTACCTAGGCTTTGCAGTCGGTCCGTCTTGCTTGTGAAACAGTGCGGGGGGTGTGTGTCCGCGTGGGCTCGCCCTTCGGGCCTTCGGCCCTCGGGCTCGCGTAGAGAGCACGCTCTAATGGGACGCTTCGGGCCTTCGGCCCTACGCGGAGCTCGGCCTACGGCCTCGCATGCCTCGCCGCTCACCTTCGGGCCTTCGGCCCTCAGGTTCACTTGTAAGACACTCGGGGATAGTAAAGTGTCCGCGTGGGCTCGCCCTTCGGGCCTTCGGCCCTCGGGATCGCGTAGAGAGCGCGCTCTGATGGGACGCTTCGGGCCTTCGGCCCTACGCGGAGCTCGGCCTACGGCCTCGCGGGCGTCGCCGCTCACCTTCGGGCCTTCGGCCCTCAGGTTCGCTTGTAAGACACACGGGAATAGTAAAGTGTCCGCGTGGGCTCGCCCTTCGGGCCTTCGGCCCTCGGGCTCGCGTAGAGAGCGCGCTCTGATGGGACGCTTCGGGCCTTCGGCCCTACGCGGAGCTCGGCCTGCGGCCTCGCGGGCCTCGCCGCTCACCTTCGGGCCTGCGGCCCTCAGGTTCGCTTGTAAGACACACGGGAATAGTAAAGTGTCCGCGTGGGCTCGCCCTTCGGGCCTTTGGCCCTCGGGCTCGCGTAGAGAGCGCGCTCTGATGGGACGCTTCGGGCCTTCGGCCCTACGCGGAACTCGGCCTGCGGCCTCGCGGGCCTCGCCGCTCACCTTCGGGCCTGCGGCCCTCAGGTTCGCTTGTAAGACACACGGGAATTGTAAAGTGTCCGCGTGGGCTCGCCCTTCGGGCCTTCGGCCCTCAGGCTCGCGTAGAGAGCACGCTCTAATGGGACGCTTCGGGCCTTCGGCCCTACGCGGAGCTCGGCCTACGGCCTCGCATGCCTCGCCGCTCACCTTCGGGCCTTCGGCCCTCAGGTTCGCTTGTAAGACACTTGGGGATAGTAAAGTGTCTGCGTGGGCTCGCCCTTCGGGCCTTCGGCCCTCGGGCTCGCGTAGAGAGCGCGCTCTGATGGGACGCTTCGGGCCTTCGGCCCTACGCGGAGCTCGGCCTGCGGCCTCGCGGGCCTCGCCGCTCACCTTCGGGCCTTCGGCCCTCAGGTTCGCTTGTAAGACACACGGGGCAAAGGAATACTTGCGCAACCCTAAACTCTCGGAGCTCGGCCTCCGGCCTCGCAAAATTAGTGGGGGGGGACACTCCTGGACACTCGGGGTGGGGCTCCGGGCCTTTGGCCCGTCGCCGGGCTCGGCCTGCGGCCTCGCAGCCTGAAGCTCGCCCTTCGGGCTCGCATAACATGGCAATAATATAGGATTTTTGGTAGTTTTGCCCTCCTGCAGCTCGGCCTTCGGCCTCGCCCAAAATTACTGGGGAGGGGGGCGCTTTGACACTCGAAATGGAGGCTCCGGGCCTCCGGCCCTCCGCCGGGCTCGGCCTGCGGCCTCGCAGCCTGAAGCTCGCCCTTCGGGCTCGCAAAAAGTACTCCGAATTTGTTTTGCCCATAGCGGCCGCCATTTTGAATTTTTTTGAATTTTTTTTTCTTTTTATAATTCTTGGGCCCCTCAAGTCCCCGCATGCCAAATCTCAGCGCGCTCCGACCAATTTGAAATTTCGAAAAAAAAAAAGTTTTTTTTTTTGGCAAAAAAAAAATATTTTTGAAACGTCCTTGGGAACCTTTATGACATTTGGTCGGGACCTCTATTCAAAAGTCTCACCGTTTGGCTGTAAAAAAAAACCGAAAAATTCCCCATCCAAATTTGTTTTGCTCATAGCGGCCGCCATTTTGAATTTTTTTTTAATTTTTTTTTCTTTTTATAATTCTTGGGCCCCTCAAGTCCCCGCATGCCAAATCTCAGCGCGCTCCGACCAATTTGAAATTTCGAAAAAAAAAAAGTTTTTTTTTTTGACAAAAAAAAATTATTTTTCAAACCCACTTGAGAACCTCTATGACATTTGGTCGGGTCCTCTATTCAAAAGTCCTACCGTTTGGCTGTAAAAAAAAACCGAAAAAATTCCCCATACAAATTTTTTTTAGAGCTAGAAAAAAATTTTTTTGGTTTTCCGAATTTAGGGACCCATAGCACCCTGCGTGCCAAATTTCAGCTAGCTAGGACCATTTTGAAATTTTTTCAAAAAAAAACTTCATTTTTTTTCAATTTTTTTTTCGTCATCAAAATCTGCACGCGGTTCCCTATGACATTTGGTCGAGCACCCCTGACCTAGGTGTCACCGTTTGGCCAGGCCGTAGTGCAACTTTTTAACCAGAGGCAAATCTCCAAATGTCAGATTTTTCTGGGGGTCACATCGGCAGGTTCTACACTTGTCCCATACATGTCAAAGAGGTAATTTTACTCTTTCATGGAGAACAACCCTATACGTGAGAAATGAGTGGTTTAGCAGCTTTATAGTATATTAAAATGACTAAAAAAATTTTTTTTAGGGGTGCACTCCATACTTAAAACAGAAAGTCAATTTTTTTTCATTGTACGCCCACGTGTGGCACATCAATCGATAGGCCTTTCAAAATAAATATAAGGTTTCTCAGCGTTTCTTTTTGATTAAGTGAATAGAGTCGGAGATAATCGCCCCGAAAGTCACTAAAATTCAGTCCCCCCCCTCTAATTTTTGAACGGTATTTAAATAATAAAAAAAACATGGGCTTATTAAATTCTTTCACCGAAAATTATTTTGAACAAGATCGGTTTAAAGATTCTGAAAAACTGCCTTCCTTAAAGAAAAGGACGTAAGTGCCGTAATATTTCTGTGACGACACGACCTTTTTAATAGGCACGGGACCCTTCGTTTTGCGTGGTCCGACACGCACTTGGCCGGTTTTTTATAATATTAATATAGACAAACAAGCTTACGGCCTGCCTGTTATTCAGCACCGTCGCCTATGGACGCATGCGACTCCGGCGAGCGTAGCATTGGTTGCCATTTTATTACTTATCGTTGTGGATAAGACATTCGTCACCTCGCATTCGAATACTTTTCAGAACTTGGCACAATTATATAAAACTGAACCCTAAAACGGATCGTTCGATCTAAATTATTCATACAAACTACAAACGCAGAGGTGTCAAATGTTAAGTCGGTATTAACAATTGTAATGTGGCCGCCATATTGACAACAAAATCGGAAAAACAATTCAACAGCACTCGAAACAAGGTTGATTTCTATTGCCAATATGATTCTAGACGAATTAAGTCTATTTTTTTTTTATAAATAATGGAAATTAAAACTTGAGAAATTCTACAATCATGAACACAGACATATTAAAGTCACTATTCTTAGCCCTTGTTAGCTTGTTGTTATTCTTAGCTATTGTTCTTAGACCTTACGTCCTTGACACTTATGTCAAGGACGTAAGGCCTAAGAATAGTATACCTTAGTATAGAATAAGTCACTTCACTGAGCCGTCGCAGATGTTTAAATTCAAATTTCTAATAACAACGTTCCAAATATGAAATTTACTTTTTAGGCGCTGCTCATAAATACGACGATAGATAATGTGCCACGTGTCGTCTGCTGTGCTAAGGGAGTTTGACACGTACAATAAACGATATAAGGTTAATATTCAATTACACTAAAACTCACCTCTTGCGTGAGCTCATCCCCGCTATGATGCCCCTCGTCAGGCTCCAACTTGACGTCAGGCTCGCCGACGGACGCTACGTCCATCTCACTCACTCCACTGGAGCTCGCCGATGTGAAACTCGTGCTGGCTCGTTCCCTCTTCACATCCAAAAGCAGTTCATCATCAAACATAGGTAGTTTATACACCTCTGAATCCAGAGGCGTGTTCACCATGAGATACTGTTCAAGGTTATCCTGCTGATGTTTCACGTCAAGGTATTCAAAGTTCCTCAGTTCTTTGACATCTTCAAATATCTCGCCATAGTCTTCAAGATCGGCAACGTTTTGATCGAATACAGAGTTAGCTTCGCCATATTGGAACTTCTCCGGTTTAGCTGTGAAGTACGGAACGAATTCATCCATAGCATTATCGCTATACAAGTCTTCTTCCTGTTCCTTCTTGACTCTGACCTCCAGCACCGCTTCCTCTGGCTCCTTTTTGATCTGCATCTCTTCAGATTGAAAGAAGTCGTTGACATCAAAAGTGCGCGTCGCTATCTCTTCGAAGATGTCGGCCTCAGCTCTCCTGGTCGGTTCATCGACTCTGCTAACATCAGGCTTTACGTCTTCGAGTTCTTCTAAGACTTGGCTCTCAGTCCTGTTGTTAAAGAAGTCAGCTGACAGTGTGACGACAACGTCAGGCTCCCTGTTGTCTACTTCTTCAACTTTGACCTCTTGTGCGACATTGTCGTCAGCGGAGACGCCATCGCTGGTGTCGTTCCCCTCCGCCAGCTCCGGCACGACTGTGTCAGTCGCCACGTTATTCACTAAGTATGTATGCAAAACAGGGCCCCGATTATTCCACTGTATATTGTTTTCGCTGAACGAACTCCCATACCGTCCCAGCGAGTTCAGTTCTTCGAACAACTGTCTCTCGTAGTTGATCAGGATGTTGTCTAGGGATTTCGGGTGGACGAACCTTGGCCGAATCAGTGTCCTGGCTTCCTGGTCGCCCCAGTCAGATCCGTTTGAGTTGTGCAACCCAGCTAGGAGCTGCTGAGTTTCGTTTTCTAGATAATCGTTTGGATCCACTTTGAGAAGGCTCAGCACTAGTGCCAGCCTCAACAACTCGTCACCGTATAACTTTTTCAGCGCGATCATGATTGCTAATTTGCGTATTAAAAAGTTTATCAGTCTTAAGCTTGAGCACTATAAATACTGTGAGATCATTGTTTATATACTATTGTTTATGTACTATAAAACTAACGGCAAGTCCTCTTTTTTCTATCTTCTCTCCTCCTTTTACGTTTGTCGGGTGACATTTTGCGTCCCTCACTTCACAACAATTTTTGCATCGTCTCTCACTGTAACCGCCATTTTGGGAGACATCACTGAGTCACTGAGTTTTTAATGTTAGTTATTCTGGTAGGTAGCCAGAAAATTGGGAAATTCCTGTAAAACTAATAGATTTAGAACCTTGGAGTCTCTTTGCAAGGAAAACAGTGCGTAATTAAAGTTAAATCGCGATTTAATAATTCGATCAATTTAACCTAATTACAATTGACGTAAGCAACTAGCATCGCACGACGTTGTTTTTAACCAACTGTCGCATGAGGGAGTGTAATGATTTTCGATGTAGTGACGTAGTTATGTCTATTTATTTAGCACGCTCTGAGGCCTAAACGGCTTGACGGATTCCATATGAGGTGTGGTTCTCAATTGTGGGGTTTGTTTTTGAAATTGAAGAAAAAAAATCATTGTTTACTTATTTCGCTGGTATTGGTTAAGAACGTATTGCAGCTCTTTACGTACGTACTTTAGAATATATCAGATCCCTGTGATCTTACATATTATTAAATCAGTCCCAATCTCTTCCAGGCCAGGAGGAAGTAGGATTTTCCGCACGCGTAGCGGAAGTTAATTGCTACTTTATGGCCAGGCCCCGTAGCATGGTTGGCCTTGTCACGCGATAGGCGATAGGATAGAGCGTGCGTCACTGGCTGACACCGTTCGATAGAACGAGACGACGCTGTTATCTTGTCACTTGTCGCGTGATAAGGCCAACCATGCTACGGCTCCTGGTGAGAAGTAAACTTTTTTGTTTTTGTTTTAAGAACACAAACTAGATGGGGTACACATAGAGTACCAAAAAACATAGAGCATAAAGACCTGGAGGTTCATTTATGTATGATTGATTATTGATTATTAAGACATATAACGCCAGCTCAACACTTAATTAATTTTTTGAGACCCATGACAATATTTTACAAAGTATTTGGAAGTGTACAAAGCGAGCGTATATGCAGTATGTTTACGTTTCCTTGAGTTGGGATGACTTCATTCAATGGAGCTAGAAAAACTCAAATCCAAGAAACTCATTGGAACCGAGCCAGACTCCAACGCAGAGGGACGCTTACAATTACTTCAAAATTTTAAGTAACTGTAAGCGTCCCTCTGCGTTTGAGTCTGGCTCGGTGTTGGCAAATGTATAAAAGTAAAGACTTTACATTACTTCTCATTACTAATTAAAGATTAAGTAATGAGGGCTACCGCGAGTGAACTCACCCGCTAGAGGCGCTAGTGGCGCGTCGGGGCTTCAAAATGTCAAATGCCATAGTTTGTGAGTGGATTTTGCGGGTTTTTTTTCATAATTCCTAATAATGTTGTAAATATTTTGCAGTAGCTGAGATTAATTATGGCAAAATATGTGTTACGGGTCAATGAATCTAAGAAAAACTCGTGCAAAAATAAATCGGAGGTACTTAAAAGTATTATTATTTTAAATTAATGATTTTCTCTTTTAAGCATGATTTAAATGTAAATTTTATTTTACGCAAGTAATAACAAACTTTAATAGCTATATTTCTGGACCCGACACGCCAGTGGCGCCGACTGGTGAGCTCAAAAACGGTAGCACTCATTGTGTTATTACTAAACTGGTTTATTGAATTAATTAGCATACCTAATTGCCTAGTTTCAAGTAAATTTAATATTTTTACATGCCGACATTGTTGGCGAGATAATATGGGCCGTTATTATTGTGAAATTATTCTACCATCTAATGTAACCATATCTCTAGCGAAATAAACCATTTCATTTAGTATGAAACTGTTATTTGTCTCTATCTACAAGAAATGCAAAACCAGTTCTTCCGGTTATAGTTATGACCGGTATACAAAATAATTTAATTCCCTTCCATTTTGATGCTTAGGTACATCATTCCTAGTATTGCCTTAGTCACCTTAGTAAACAATATTACGTAGTTGTAAATAAAGAAGTGATAGTAATAAATAGATAATAAGTAGTGTAAATGTACCGAATACGTCACACTACGCAATTATTTACATCAGTACAAAGGCTGGCGTCCACTGACTCGCCAGGCGAGTCGAATCGAATCGAAATAATTCGCCTCGGAGAGCCTAGTGGACGCCAGCCTCAAGGGCTTTCTCATACTGTTTTCGGTTTTACGATTGTTAGTCATTAAAACCGTTTAAGTCGCGTATTTTATGTAATAAATAGGAGGTTTCCTGCGCTCGTGCTCAGGCGGGTAGAATGAGAAATATACAAATACCGTAGAATATTACAATTAGTTGAAAATTAAAAAAAAAAACTTATTCAGGGCTCTGATATTCGGGGTGGTCCAGTACCTTTCCAAAGCATAGGGTAACTGTCCACGAGCACGGCTATTACAGGACGGTCCGTAAGTTGTCGCGGCGAGATAGACTATCCGTCTCTTTCTAATTATAACGCTTAGAAAGAGGCGGATATAGTCTATGTCGCCGCGATACAGCTCGCGGACCGTCCTGCGCTAGCCGTGTGTCAAATATATATGAAAAGATGAAAACACATTCGCACATCTTCGGTGGACATTCGCCCTTACGGCACGTTTTTATTATACTACCCTCATTTACAGAAAAGGTCCTGAATACCGTATATCTTTATGTTAGGAAGTATATTGTACAGGTAAATATAATCCTGAGTAACATTATTGCATTAGAATTGTAATTCCCAAAATGGATATATTATTGGTCCTTAAATTTGAAATACAAAAAAATGAATCACAAATGATTTAAGTAGATACGAACCATAATCATAGACAACCGCTTCCTTTATTTTAATTTTAAAAGTCATTAATCTCAGACAATAGGCGGATTGTTGCTAACCAAAGCCAAGTCAATGTATTCTTTCCTAATTAGAATTTTAAAATTCGGTTGGTAACATACAGACATCGCTGACGTTCGAATTAATTCTATTGACCTGCACAACACACTTAAATATATTATATTTACATAACCATTGTAGTTATTTATAACACTAAATTATAATTTTTGAAAAAAAAATGGCTGTATGAATTTACGTCCTTGCAAAATGTAACAGAAAAAGTATGACTCCATCGCGAATTTATTCCAAATTTAAACCACACAAAAAAAAACAAAAGCAAAATCGAAACGATTAAAAACTACACTCCATAGACAATAAACCTCGAAAATTTCCCGCGCTCTCACGAAAATACGCGCGTATTATTTTATCCGCAAGACAAAGGTCTTTGTTTACGTCCGAACAGGCGTTCAGAGCCGCGCGCGTCTTGCGAACAACTGCGTACAAACACGAACGCCGAAACGCCGTTCGTTGACCGACGGATATTTTTCAGTGAGGATAAGGACACTGCGTTTTTCAAGGTTGCTTGCACTGCCAACATAAGGAGGTTAACGTTTGACCATAGACTTTTATTGAGATCATGGAGTTTCTGTGTATTCCTTTGTTTAAATGGTTACGTACGATTCGGTAACTCGCGTCAAGTTCTCTTACACGGTTTGGGGGTTGAGTATGCTCGTAATGTTTATTGTTATATTCGAATGCATATTGTCAAAAGCGTTGACAGCGCTCGAAAGTGTCAATAAGCGCTACGCGCGCAATAATCCCAAAACCACATTACCCGACGTATGCTACAGACCCTAAAATCACATCCCAATTTTTACTAAACGCGTATAAATAAATGTATTTACCTCTCTGAGGTCACTCGACGTTACGGATGTGTCACAACATCCTTGGTCACGAGCAGTCTCACTTAATTATACGCATTAAGTGCCGTTTAGTACAAATAATGTGTGAGAATCGTGAGTTTTAATCAATACACATCCTAATACCGGGAATAGAGCTGTGATTCGTTTAAATTCAATTTATTTCTTTGTCAAAATACAGGGCTGTTATTCTTTACACGCTCACCCGTCACGCCTAACGAAACTAGACCTCTACCTACGCTTAGTTACTACGAATCGCGGCGTCAAGATATATTTGTGGGTGAGCGTTCAGGTGAGCTTAAAACAAGTTACAGAATAGGGGGGCTGTATAGTCACAAATGGTCTTAGGTGAGGTGAGGTGAGGTTGAGCTGCTTTTTTAGGTGGAACAGCTTAGACATCGATTGAGTTGTCATATGAGATGAGACCGTGATGTGTGTAAATTGTCTGACTAGGTTTGAGTTCACGTACAGTAAAGGAAATGTATTCACGTGCCTTTTTATGCCTTATTTTCATAGTAAGAAGAGCGAAAAACATTTCCCTTCCTGTACCTATATTATTAATTAAGTTGTTTCTTATACAAACAATATATACTTCTTAAGAAATTTGTGTGGGTTATATTACGACAGTTCTAGGTTTGTTTATAATTGTATAAATGTGTTATTCAACACGAGTACAGTTAGTAACAGCATAATTACGGAGCCTATTTTTAGCCGCGTTTCCTTATTGTGATAAAAACAACCTCCATAGACAACAGCCCTCTTGCCCTTTGTGTTCCGTTCCATTCTTAGCTCCTTCCGTCATCTCGGTCATACATGTGTCATACATACTAGGAACTACCAACATAAATTATCGAACGGTCTATGTTGTCTATTCTATTCCCTATTGATGCTTATCGTCGATATAAAATACAGGTTAGGTTAGTTTTGGTCGGCCAATCAATTAATAAATGTGTAACATAATTTAGATAAAAAAAAATTGAAATGCGGTATTGGTTATCTATCTCATAATATTTTTTAATGAGTAGGTAATTTACTGCATCATATCATAAATATGTATTTATAATATTACCTGTAACACTACACAAGTTATACGTCGTAATATGTTTATATTCTATTTTCACATAAAAACGAGGTAAAACACAATAGTGCCATAACAGACGAGCTTACGCCGAAATTACTTTTTTATTTACTCCTTTTTGTTTATGATTCGACATTGAAGGGACATAACGGCCATTTCCCTGTGGCGTCGTTCCAAATTTAAATCAAACACTTTCGAAACTGCACGTGAAACGTATCGAGTCGTTAAAATCGAATTAAGAATCGTTTAAATACCAGGCCCCTATTTCACCAACTTGACAATTGTCAACTGACAGTGACAAGTCGCCATACATTGCTCGTTCTAGAAGTTAAGGTAGTCGCTGTAGGTTACCTGTGGAACCAGCAATGTACGGAAAATTGTCGTTGTCAGGTGACTATTGTCAAGTTGGTGAAATAGGGGCCTGATGATACAAACTTACTAGGTACATATATATCAATATAGATGCTGGAGAGTAAAAGACAATATCTTACAGTTTTTTTTACTGTGTCCAAGGATCGACGTAGGTACTTTATTACCGCTAACCGCTCCGCAAAAAAATGGCAATTTCAATGCCATTTTTTTGCCGGCATTTTCAGTCATGATAATTTTCCATCAAAAATTTCATTTAATACATTTTTTTATTGCCAACTGCACTTTTCTGTATACCGTCATCAACTACTTACTCGTTGAGACGATTCTAACGAGCCCAAAAAAAATTGAATTACTTTGTGTAATAATTTTAACTATTAATTACTAACTACTCAGCCAAGGTCATTGGCTCAAGTTGTATGTATGCCGTCCACTGTACATACATTGCAAGTAAATAAAAAGCTTGTAAATAGGAAATAGATTAGAGTTTGCTTTGTTTTAAATTCGAACGCAACAAAACAAATTCAATTGTTTTAATTTAAAATGGTACATATAAATTCTATCGAATAAGAAAGGACCTTTTAATAGGCCTCTGGGCGGCTAGCAAATCTAGCAATTCATAATTTGCACTAATAAAATATGGCGGGTCTCTCTTGGGTTATCTCATACTCACGAGGTACACATAATTATGAACATGTCATATAATTTATCGCGAAATTAATTAATTATCTTACTTAATCACCTGAAGACCTTTTGCTAATGTCCTACGAGAGCAAATAACCCTTTGTACTACGTAAAGACATCACCTCAAACAGACGCAAGTGACACCTATAACAGGGCTGACATGCGTATGTGCGCAGGAGACCCGTTTATCTTATCTGTAAACAAATCATAATACTTGTGCGATGCGCAATAAAAAGGTTGAACCTTAACTGTATAGAAATAAAGTCGAAAACTAGCGAACCTCATCGACTATGCTCTAGTATAACCTGAACCGTATACTCATAGTAACTATTCGGAAACATAGGTCAGACTTAGACTGGCTTTCCTCTTGCCTGTGGCAAGTGAATGTGGAGAGCAGCGCGTGCGCGATAACGAGCACGTGGTTGGGGAGGGACGGCTGCAGCGCTCTCGCTCGGTGCAAAGGTGCCAAATGCATTGTTTGTTTCGATTATTGAACTTTGCTGTGTACAGTAAACTACTTACATGCAATGCAAATGGGATATGATGAGTCCGAAACATGTCGCCGATATGTGACAATTTACACGTAAGTGAATTGTAGCTACTAGAATCATTAAGAACATGAGTCACGACAATATGTTAAATGTAACCTACGTCTGGTTAATTTAGCCAAGTGCATATTATTTGCACTATGCAATTTAGTCATTTTATAAAGTTTGCAGAGAAAGTATATTACCCTGTATTGTCGATACCAAGATTATCAAGAACGTTACGAAATTGATTCAAGAGTATAACAATCAATCGATTGTTGATCGATAATAGAACTCAACCGATCCACAGAATTCTAAATTTGAAATGGTTCGGAAACTGCACACAAAACACTCCTAAATCAATTTGAAAGTAGTTATTCTGTCAATAACTAAGCACGTGTCAGATACAAAGATCTGATAATATCCCTATATCATCGTACCCTGCTAAAATAATACATACGTGAACATTATAACATTTTGTTCATTCTTTTATCGAGTGATTCCTAAAACGCATAAAATGATGGTATATTCTATAGAGATAATTTTAAGCCATCGTGTTTTGCCTTCTGACGAACAACTATAGTACATTGTTTAACGAGGGGCGTAAGTGGAATATTGCTAACGAGAGTCTCTTTAAGCTTTTGATGACTCGAGTTTGCAATATTCTTACGCCCGTGTTATATACACAATGTTTTTCATCACATTTGCGAGGAAATAAATAACTACAAAAGACAGAGAAATCAAGTTTCATACAGCCGCACCAATCAAAAATTGACAACTTCACTTCCAGTGGAGCGTGCAGTTTCAATATTTCAACCAATCACAGAGCAGTATTCTTGCGGGGCGGGGCGGCTTGGCCAACTAGATTTTTTTTTAAACCAATCACAGAGCAACCAGATTTGCTTGAGCCAATCAGAGGGTTCTATATTTTAAAACTAAACTTAACAGCCCGTTGGAGGTAAAACGGCTATAACTGCTCTGTACGCTCGCAAGTAATAGGTAAGTGTGATGAAAAATACATAGTCAAGATATATTTGTTGCCGGGAGGAGATCTATCTACCTACATGTTATTGTTTTGTTTCTCTTTGTAACTGTTTCGTTTTGTGTGAGGTTTTGCAGAGTATTTGGAAAAATTCTTCTTGTTTCCAGGTTCAGGCAAGCCTTTGAAAAATCTAGGTATTTTCCAATTCATGACCAACTCAATGAATAACAGTGAGACTATAAAAGTCATAATGGTCGCTCTATTTAAAGACTATGAAATTATAATGCACAATGCTTATTTCAGTTTATTCCCGAGGTTGTGACGCATTCATAACTGGCACGGACGCATGTGCTTGTTACTAACCAGGAATACATTCACGCCTATATTCCCGAAGGTGGAGGGGAAAAGACCGAGAGGACGCAGCCCAATCCGATGGACCGACCAAATCCGCGCCACCCTCGATACTGCCCCATGAGGCCGTGCATATCGCCGAAAACAGACAGACTTGGCGAAACATCATTAAAGAGAAGACGATGACTTCACGACTGTCACGACACTCATTAGCATTGATGATACCGCATGGAGGTAGGATAATATAATCCGGAAAAGTGTCATCAACATCATCATCATATCAGCCAAAAGACGCCGGCTTGCCTAATAATAAATTTTAGGCAAGCCGTTCCAGAGGTAACACGTACCGGAGATTGCCTTTGCTGGTTGATTATACGGGTCACAGGTAGCAGGAGCAAATGATTAAAAGGACGCTTCCTTAGTTACAATCTCACAGCATTTCCTCTTTATAATATCAGTACAGAATCACAGATAACTCAACGGCTAGGCCCTACCTCTCGAAAAGAAAGCAGAAAATTGCCAGTCGGCTCTGAAGACAGATAAAACACAGTACGGCTATCACAAGACGGCGCGCGAGCTCTCTCGATTTTTCTCGCCCTATCCGTCACTCTCTTATTAGAAAGAGAGGTAAAGTGCGAGAAAAATCGAGAGAGCTCGCGCGCCGTCTTGTGATAGCCGTGCTGGTTATTTTTGGTGATTGTACCAAGTCACAATTGCTACAAAAGCCGAGTGCAACCTCGCATGTCGCAACTCCATGAATGTATCTCGCCCGTTATAAATATATTAACCCACTTTACATTTTGATACGAATATACGCGAGGGCGAGACAGATTTAAACTGTTTCCAGCCAAGGTACTTTTACCGGTCACAAGGCTCATGGCTCATGGTGCGTAATGAAAATGACGAGCTCCAGATCATACAAAGGAAAATCCGAGGGAAGAGACATCTGGAAAAAACCGGACAAGTGCAAGTTCAACTCGCATGATGAGGGTTCCGTAAAATTGCTATGCTCTAAGCATAGCAGTGGTGCAAACTCGCGAAGGCTCGGAAGTCACTGGCGGTCGTTGGGCCAAAGCTTATACAACTCGCTTTCATCAGAGATCACGGATCTACAAAGCGACAAACAGTTTGCAAACAAACTTAAATCACTCCTAACTGACATGGCATACTACAATGTCAATGAATTCATTAATATAAGTCGATGACAAAATGATGTATGTGTATAGGTACAATAATTATTGGCTCAAGATATGTAGGTATATTATTAAGATTTATGTTGAACAAAAATTTATATAAATTATATGTGAATTATTATTGTCTATACGTATGTATGTATGTATGCGTATGTATGTATGTATTAGTTTACGACTTTAAATAAATGCTTTGACATGTAAACTTTTTTGATACTCAAACTTTTTATAGGTTTTTTGTAATCTTTAGGCAAGGAACTATTTTCCATATTTTTTTCAGAATTTTAAGCCTAGTAGTTTCGGAGATAAGGGGGGGAATGGTCAATTTTCGTATTTTTTCCTAAATTACTTCAAATCCGTTTCTGCTAAAATTATTAAAAAAATATATCTGAGATGCTTACAACAACCCCCTTCATTTGATATGTCACACAATACAGTTTGCGAAACTTTATATTTTTATTTTCCAGTTTACCCCCCAAAAGTGGCCCCCTTGTTCAGAATTCATTAATTTACTTTACACGTCCATCTTTGGGTCACCAATTTACATATGTGTACCAAATTTCAACTCAATCGGTCCAGTAGTTTCGGAACAAATCAGCTGTGACAGACGGACAGACAGACGCACGAGTGATCCTATAAGGGTTCCGTTTTTTTCCTTTTGAGGTACGGAACTCTAAAAAGGAGAGACTCAAGGCTAAAGAACCTTCGGACTTGTAACACGACTTCGCCCGTGTATTGCAAAGAATGCAGGCAAACCCCCGGGATAAAAATAGACTACGACCATCCAGAAAGTCCACTCTATATACAGGTGAAAGAATTATTGAAATCAGATAAGGTTCCCGAGATTACCCATTGAGTACATACAAACTAAGCAACAATCTCACGGACACTTCCCATTTGTAATATTACTGGTAGTATATAATATACTACACCTACGCGGTATACGCGGTAAGCGGTTAACTTTAGTAAATCTCCATAATTCCTGCGTATGCGCAAGATTAGAACGATACCAAACCGTAGAAAGTGCGAATAGTCAGTGAAAGTGTCCATATTCTTAGAAAGTCAACCGTATTCGGCACTGCTTGCGAAAATCCGTTACCATTTTCTTGATGCGTGCTTTAGGCCTATTGACCTAGATTTTTTAAACTTTAACAATTTGTATGTTGCCAGTTAGCCATGAAATTGCGAGCAAAAGCTAGTGCTACTTATTTTTTATTTTTAGAATAGATACAATCTTACGATATAAATACACAGTATTTCTGAGAATTTTGAAACAGAAAAAAAATAAACACGGTTGTACTTTCTTTTTTAAGAAGA
This sequence comes from Epinotia nisella, assembly GCA_932294315.1. Taxonomy (NCBI): domain Eukaryota; kingdom Metazoa; phylum Arthropoda; class Insecta; order Lepidoptera; family Tortricidae; genus Epinotia; species Epinotia nisella. The sequence goes on along the minus strand of OW028698.1, from coordinate 6,084,408 downwards.
AGAAGAAGAAGAAGAAGACATTTATTTTTATACTCTACTAACTGCCGGTACCCCGCAGAAAAAAATATAGCTATTACAACCATCCAGAAACAACACAGAAACCACAACTACGCAATATAGTAGGAATAATAACCGGACAGAACACCTTGAACAGACACCTCTATAATTTAGGTATCACAGACAGCCCCATGTGCAGAGCGTGCATGGTGGCCTCCTAGAAACGACCAAACACATTCTACTGGACTGTAAGCAGGTATACAGGAAAAAGCACATAGGGTCCGGTTCCGGAGATTGCCCATTACATACAAACTTACAATCTCACAGACTTTTGCTCTTTAAAATATTAGTATAGTATAGATAGATAAAGAATTGTGGACACGCTACGCCACAGGTGACCAGAGGGCTGGCCAATATTTCGCGTGAGGCGATACAGGCAATTTTTTTTAAATGTTATCTTTGTCTAGGTTAAGTTGTTGTTTTATTGTTTGTTTTTATTAATATTGTTCTGTTTAATTGAATAACTATGTTTCTGTAGTTCAAGATAGGCGAATCTGACCGTCAAAATCCTACACTGAAGAAGAAATACAGTTAAGTTAAAATAAGTAAAAACTGTGGCTGTCAAGCTGTCCCCATTGTCCAATAAAGGATAAAGGTTCATAATATTATCACTTAACGTACGACCAAAACTCACGAACATTTGTCACAAAGGGTGACATGTTTCGAGCTCATTGCGAGTCCTTCATTACGTTGATTCATTATTAGTTTCTAGCAGATTTTTTATCGATGATTTTACTGTAAAGTTTACAAAATGTTCAATTGGTTCAATTTTTCCACACCTCTCTTTTATCTGACATACTGTCACTTTGACGCTGTCCAGAATCTAATTTTGTTTTGCTACTGTATTCTGTCTCGCCAAAATATAATTACTTTGATGTCGCACAAAAATGCACTTCCCGCTAATAATAGGTTGATATTTTCGTATTCTCTTTGATGCATGTCGTACGGGCGTGAAAATATGTAATTTTTCGCATAATTACAAAGGAAGGTACAAAAATGTAAACATTTATATTGTCGCTAGTGTTTTGACAGCTCTGATTTTCCAAATCGCGTGATTTTAAAAATAGGTGGAATGCATAACAAAGGATTTTGCTCTGAACGTCTTTCTACGTGTGAAAATGAAGTGAATTAAACATGACCACTGACAGCGGCAGGACTGCCAACATAGCCGTCCTTACGGATGTCAGCGTGCAATTTCCAAATTTAAATTATTTGTGCACCAAACTGTACCAAGGTATTATATGCCATATGCATATCTATATTTAGGCCGTTCTTTCTTATTTTAAACTACGACTACCACGACAGTGGCGAAAAAGCGTGACGGTAAGCAGACATCGTAGCCTATGGCCGTTTGCGATTCCAGAGGAGTAACAACAGCATTGCCGACCCGTTATTGATTTGAAGAGTCGTTATGTAGACAGCTACAGCTTAGACAAAGGTAAGTCCTCGGAACAAACAGTGCAAGTAGTACCTACACCTACTTATTATAGTGAAAATGCGCTTACATCCAGTATTTGACAGCTCTCATCCCAGTACAATTTATGTCATCATTGACTTTTATTGTTCCGGGATGACGGCTGTCAAATATCGCCTGTTAAAAAATCCAATTATAGTGATGTCTTTGCGGCACTAAATCTAACAAATCTTTTATACTTAAATAACCATACTCCAAGCACAGACTATATTTGGTCTAAATCAACAACCGAACGCGAACGTTTCCCTAAAAGGTATATCTGCACTCCAACACTTCCAATACTTCGACCTTATCCCATATAAAACTAAGTTCAATTTAACTTAAAAGGATATGGATGCATCAATAATGTCACCAACCGATTACGAATTCTGCATCCAAAGAAATAAGGTTAAATTCGGAATGTATTTTATGATACTCGTTGTCCTTATAGCCAGTGTTACAAGGTTGGTGCCCATCTAGAGTACTGGATTAGATTGACATTATTTCTGTTAAGTTGGTATTATTGTTGCCATGTGGCGCTATGTCTGTCTATGGTAAGTTTATTTTTAAATCCAATTTAATCAAGCAGTTTGAAAGTATCCGTTACACCTGGACCTTTAGGCCTGCAACACACTGGCGCGGCCTGCCAGTCTGTGAGAGGCCTGCCTGACCGCAGCATAATAGTAAACTTGTCATTAGCTGTCGAATTTACTATTGATCGCCACCGCAGGCCGCGCCAGTGTGTTTCAGGCGTAAGCATCATTTTATCTAGACAAAGATAGGTACGGAACGTGATTAGGTTCTGTTTGGAAAATTATCGAATTCCTGAACGTACAAACATGAAACAAAATTTAAGAATATTTTGCCACGATGACTATAGACAACTTTCGTTGGCTGAATTTTAATATTTAACAGCAGAACGGTACCATAGAGGTGTATGTGGTTATACTTATTTCATATCAATTGAAGCGGTCAACGTTTTAATAAATATTAGATTAGGCTTGCTTAATGTAAAACCATGGCTGCCAATCAATCTACGACAAAATGGCGTCTCCCTCCATGATTTACGTCAATGCTAGTTCGAGATGTTTTCGAAGAGTTCAAGGACGCGTTCGGAAATTTTTGTTTACGTAATACCGCAGTCACTTCACTTCGCTCGGTGGCCATATTTGCGTTAAAAAAAAACTGATATTGGCTATAGTACTGGAATTGTAACTCACGTAATAATTGACTTGTACACGTATTAATTGAATTCAAGTTTTGAACTCGGGTTATCATGACTGTGCAGCGGCGACTTGATAAAATCGATTTCCGGAAAATACAGTAGTACTACACTTGTGATGACACCGATAATCGACACTGAGCTGAAATTTTGGGTCAAGGTATAGTTTGGATGACAATTCTATATTATGGTACCATCGAGCTGATCTAATGATGAAGACAGAAGGTGGCCATGGGAATTCAGTACTTAACCGACGTAACCCCGTTGAGTTTGGGCTCGTTAGAATCGTCTCAATGAGTAGTTGATGACGGTATATAGAAAAGTATAGTCAGCAATAAATGCTTGTACCAAAAATGAAATATTTGGCAGAAACTTATTTCATTTTTGATTAAAATACAGTCCTAAGTGTCGATTATTGGTGCTCCCATCAAACCAATTTTAGTTAATATTCGTTTGTCTTTATCCGTCACATTAAGCTGATTCAACAATAATAGATAGAACCAGGTTTTAATAAAAAAAAAAGTAATAACTTATCTGTCTTATGAATCCATTGTATCCTATACCCACTTAAACAATGAAATACAATGCACGTGGGCGCGAAACAAGTGCAACGACACAGAACTTGGGCTAACAACTTTTTAATGGCGTTGTAAAGTATCCATTCGTGCCTTTGTTTCGCATAGATTATACACGTGGGTTACTAACTATAGTATAAATGACACTCTTATGTGATATTAATAGTGTTTTGTACTATGCTCAGTTTATCTTTTGTACTATGTTCAGTTTATCTTTTGTACTATGCTCAGTTCATCTTTTGTAATATGCTCAGTTCATCTTTTGTACTATGCTCAGTTCATCTTTTGTACTATGCTCAGTTTATCTTTTGTACTATGCTCAGTTTATCTTTTGTAAGTACTATATGGTCGCCAGGACGCTCGACTCTCCAATTTCCATACAAACGTACGTTTGGTTCTCATTTGAAAACGGCATGCTAAAATAACATGAAACTTTGTATACAAAATGGGATCCACCATATCTGGGTCGGAAACCAGTTAAGTTGCTATAATATAAAATAGAAAAAAAAATTCTAAAAATCGCTTACCTAATTTTTTTTCTAGTATATGTATTTTTGTTATAATTTCTAGCAACAGAAACTAGTTTCCGACCTAGATAAAGCGGATCCCACTATGTATAAAAAGTTTCATATAATTCCCAGTATGCCGTTTCCAGAACCAAACTACTTTTGTATACTTAGAGACTTGGAAAGTCGACTTGAGTCGACCGTGCGGTGCTGGGAACTCTTATGACAGGAATAGTCAAACAATGCGGGCGAAGCCACTTACAAACCTATCGAAGTCATAGTGATAATAGGCTTGTGTACTAAGATTTTTTTAAGGCTCGGACAGACAGCACCGTCGCGGGCGCGCGGCCTGAGCGCGACGGGCGCGTAGCGCTATATTTCCGTCGGTCCAAGCCTTTACGAGGCCATTCGAACCAGTTTTTCGAGAGGAACAAATGTTTGTATGGGTGAAACTACAATTAAAGAACATAAATACCCAAAAATTTGAGACAAAGGTTGACCTCGCTGGCGACAGCCGAAACGCTTTATACTAATTGACACAGGTATGACGTCACAGCTTTCTATTTGTACTAATCGTTGTACGGAAAAAAAAATTGCTGTTTCGGTCGCGAAATACTGCGTTTAGGTCCATAGTTGTACAATTTTGTTTTTATAAAAGCGTAACGATTCTTAAATTTGCTCTCGGACAATAAAAAAAATGCATATCTTTTTATGTATTTTTTTTTTATATACTTAATAACAATAATTTGATGGTTTACTATCCATTTAGCAACACCAAGTTATCAATTTTAACATGAGGAATCATGCCTATTGTGTAACATGCTACATTTGCAAATATGTCAACTATACTTGACAGTAGGTAAATATTGAGTCACCGAGCGGGTCAAGCGCCTAAAATGGCGTCATCGACACTAACCATGACTACCTGTGCTGTACAATGACCTGAAGATGTACAATTCATAGTACAACAAGTACACTGTGTTGTACAAGTCATAAATATATGCACGTCTTTTGTAATATTTATGCCTGGACGGTAGCAAACTAGCATTGCATCTTCATTAGCATCGGTAGTTCCATAATACCTGTTTCCTTTTATTTTGTAAAACTAAGTAAATCTTTGTTGAAAAATATCTGGTAACTATCTAGTTGAAAATACGACGAATTCTTCGCTAACCTATAAATTCGTATTCTACCAAATTGTTTCTCAACATTCGTATTTCCTCAATGTTATATTTTAAAAGCAGCCATGTTGCACACATATTAAAGTGCAATTTGCATAAAAGATTTAAGGCGGATACGAGATTTAGAAAGTAACGTTGGTTTTCCGTTTATTTTTCTAAAAACGCGCGCGTATATTTTCTCGTCCCAATGCTGCCAATGTCACGGTCAGGCGATCGTCGACCTCTCGGCAAGGACGTTCTATTCCGGAGATGTATCTGCGCTTATTAAAAAGTTACGACTTGGCGGGAGAGTTTATGGTTTCATATAGATTTGTTTGTCAGAGACTGATTCAAAATTTCCATAAGGAGTATACCTACCTGACTACTATGAATATCTAATATACATTTTAAATTATCTGGGTATAATTTTATGTCAAGATTAATTTCTACGGGTCAATGTTTTTCAGCCCACAGACATAGGGGAGCTTTTTGTTTATTTTTCAACCGATAAAACCGGCTAAGGAGATAGAACATACAGACGGGTATTCCTTATTTTTTATAGACAAAGTAATTTATTTAAAAATTATTTATTCAAACTTTATTGCACAGTAACAAGTTACAAATACAAAAGGCAACTTAATGCTATAGGTAAGGCATTCTCTACCAGTCAAGCTTTTTTAGGCCAAACAGAAAATAATCATATCCAATGCCATATGAGAACCCAGAAATAAAGGAAACAGACAAATTACTTGTATTCTAATACTAATATTATAAAGAGGAAAAGTCTGTGAGATTGTAGCTGTGTATGTTTGTATGTAATGGGTAATCTCCGGAACCGCTTATCCGATTTAAAAAATTCTTTCACCTGCGTGTAGAATGAACTTTCTGAATGGTTATAGGCTATATTTCCTTGCAATACGCGGACGAAGACGTGCGGGCAACTTTTATGTTTAAAACGTTATATTCCACCGTTTCATTTGTTTTGTTTTTTATCGATCGCACGTGCTGTCCACTGTCCACGCAGTAAGGTTCGACCACACCGCCGCTTAAAATACGGTTACGGTACGGAATCGCAGTGTCGACGTTATTGATACGGAACTTCATACTAGGTAGGCCGTATCCGTACCGTCACCGTTTTTTGAGCACCGGTGTGGTCGGACCTTTAGGTACATAATGCAATTCATCCGTAATTAACCTAATAATAGGTTAATACACTATACTTATGTAGAAAATGATAACTTTAGAATCTAACTTTGTTGTTATGCTAGAGTTGCTAGATCACTTGAATGCATTAGGTTGGCAAGTCTTTTTTAACCTTGCTTATAATATACCTACCTATGAATAGATTTTTAGGGTTCCGTACCCAACGGGTAAAACCGGCCAAGTGCGTGTCCGACCACGCAAAACGAAGGGTTCCGTGCCTATTAAAAAGATCGTATCGTCACAGAAATTTTACGGCACTTACGTCCTTTTCTTTGAGGAAGGCAGTTTTTCAGCAATATCTCGAAAACCTCTGAACCGATCTTGTTCAAAACAATTTTCGGTGAATGAAATTAATGGGCCCTATGTTCATGAATTTTTCCATATTTTTAAAATACACCGTTCAAAAATTAGAGGGGGGGGGGGGGACAGAATTTTAGTGACTTTCGGGGCGATTATCTCCGACCCTATTAACTTAATCAAAAAAAATGCTAAGAAACCTATTTATTTTGAAAGGCCTATCGATTGATGTGCCACACGGGGGGTCACAATGAAAAAAAAAAAATTGACTTTTAGTTTTATGTATGGAGTGCACCCCTAAAAAAATTTTTTTGTCATTTTAATTACAAAAGTACGTAGCGGCTAACAAAATACACCTATCCTCAAAATTTTATTCAAATACACCTTATAGTTTTCGAGTAAAATGCGTGTGACATACGGACAGACGGACAGACGGACAGACGGACATGACGAAACTATAAGGGTTCCGTTTTTGCCATTTTGGCTACGGAACCCTAAAAACGGGACCCTATTACTAAGACTTCGCTGTCCGTCTGTCTGTCACCAGCTGTATCTCAAGAACCGTGATAGCTAGAGAGTTGAAATTTTCACAGATTATGTATTTCTGTTGCCGCTATAACAACAAATACTAAAAAACCGGCCAAGTGCGAGTCGGACTGGGGCTCCATACAACAGATAATACAGACATGATTTTTTTGCCGTTTTTATAGATAATGGTACGGAACCCATCGTGCGCGAGCCCGACTCGCACTTGGCCGGTTTTTATTTAGGGTTTTCTTGCGTATATGCCCGAGATTATATCAGTTGGCCAAATTGCATGACAGTAGTCCATTCAAAAAGCAACTCTACCGTCCATGGTAGAAGATTCTTATTCCAATGACAGTTTTATAAAATGTCGGCCGCATTAAATAATTTCAACCATATAAATGCCCTTTTCAATGTCATGGATACATTTTCCTTGTTATACCTAGACAAAACACGTTTGGAGCCGCCATATGCAAATTGTTTTTAAAGCTGATGATGATGACGTAAAAACGGAGAATTCTCGGTACGGTACTCCTATTACTTTGCGTAACTGACATAGCTTTACCCTTAAAATGCACCTTTATATTTAAGATCGTCCTCAAAACAATGGTTTAAAAAACCGGCCAAATGCGAGTCGGACTCGCGCACGAAGGGTTCCGTACCATTATCTATAAAAATGGCAAAAAAATCATGTCTGTTGTATGGGAGCCCCAGTCCGACTCGCACTTGGCCGGTTTTTTAGTATTTGTTGTTATAGCGGCAACAGAAATACATAATCTGTGAAAATTTCAACTCTCTAGCTATCACGGTTCTTGAAATACAGCCTGGTGACAGACAGTCTTAGTAATAGGGTCCCGTTTTCACCCTTTGGGTACGGAACCATAAAAACTGCCGCGTGTTTTAATGTTTACAACAATTATAACATGAAGGCCATATTATTATTGACCCTTCACAATACCTAGGTACTCGATTCATGTCACCCCAAAACGTCTACAGCAATTAAGATATTTCTATTTCAATAAATAATACATTGACTAGTGTAAGCGCAGCGTTATATCTGAACGCACCTTGAGAGTGAGATCAAGCGGCCATGGCAACACTGGACGAGGATGTCAGACGCGCGTCAGGAAAAAAAAGGAGGACCTATGATACTCAGGACAAGCTATGGTAATAAGAATAAGTGTGACAGAAAGGGAAATATCATTCGTTGTCCTTGTCATAGTTCCACTTTTTTTTATTTGCTACAACTGATTTAGTATGAAGTTATGGCAAAAAAAACCACTACCCGCCCAAATTAAGTAGGTTTTATGGTAAACCATCAGCCATTTTTAGACCAGTTCTTAATTTAGCTGCATAGAAGCCTTTCCGACCCTCATTGTGGCATCACGTATAGATTGTCCTGAGTATCATAAGTGCATGATCTTGATCGATCGAGATTCGATACTTGTATATTATTGATTTTGAAAAATATATCGCAAATCGTTGGTGTTTTTATTACTTTACACTATGTACATTAATAAATCGACACGGATGGCCTTGCCTTTGCCTAAAGAAGTAAAACATACTAGTAAAATGTATTATTTTTTCTATGTATTGTGGAACTAGCGTCCATAATAGTGTTGGCATTAAGCGCTTCCTCCAATGCATAAACAAACAGTAGAATTAATTCATGACCATAAATTCTTAACGGTTCGAGTAGCAGCCGTTATTTTTTAAAGTAACTAGAAAGGTCTAGTGGCTCTGTGAGCTGTATAACTCAGCCTAACTTTTTTCAATGGTTTTTTTTTAAATTTCGAAAAACTAAATATCACAAATATTGATATAAGATTGAATTTCATTAGGCCTGTGTGGAAAAGGTTTTTCCACTATATCTGTACTGTAGGTGTTTGTCTGCTAATTTATTACCTACAAGTTAGATGACTACCGGTTACAGAAAGTCGTTGAGGGTAATCAGAATAATTTGTTACTCATTTTGTTTTGGCGTGCGCGGGATAATTCTCCCATGCTATTTAGGTTCTACAACCCGTTTACTCTAAAGGTGCGTACGAATTAGAGCAGCCTCGGGTTGAGGCACGCACGGCTGAGCAACCCGCGAGCAGCGCGCGGCGAGCCGGCCAATGGCGGTCTTTTGACCGTGCTCAAAGGCGCCTCAGTGTGTGTGCCTCGCGTAACTTGGACGTGTATCTGAGCGTGCCGCGGACAGAGCGACAAGATCGAACTTGTTTGTGCGCTAGGCTCGTACGAATTTGAGCAAGTGGCTGAGCAGTGCGTTTGTAATCGTTTGTTAGTAAATTTAGGACAATATTGATAAAAATACATGAAAAGCAAAAGGTGTTGTGGGTCCCGAAATCAATCAGCTGTCACTGTGTCGACGCCATTTTGAATGTCGGCTCGCGCGAGCACGCTGCCTCACCCGCGCATGTTTATGTGGAACTGTTTTGCGCGCGAGCAGCTCGCCGCGCGGGGCGAGCATGCCTCAGGCTGAGGCTGCTCTAATTCGTACGAACCTTTAGAATGGACCTAGCTGGAACCGACCGTCATCGCCGCCAGCTCTAAACTTATAGTAAACGGGTCGTGTTCTATACCGTGCAGGCAGGGCAGCTAGTAGGTACTTAATAAAAATCATACTTTCAACCCGTTTACTATAAGTTTAGGGCTGGCGTCTACGACAGTCGGTTCCAGCGAGGTCAATTCTTAGAGTAAACGGGTTGTAGCTTACCTCCACGTTTTTCAAAGAATGCAGGCGGAACCTAACTGGAGCTATATGCTATTCTTATCGCGCGGTATCCATACTGAAGGTATCCTACTAATATAAATGCGAAAGTTTGGATATTTAGATGTTTGGATGTTTGTTACTCAATCAGACAAAAACGGCTGAACGGATTAAGATGAATTTTGGTATGCATATAGTGTATAACTTGGAGAATCATTCCCTAAGGGGGCGAAATGGGGGGCGAAATTTTGTATGGAGCTAATACGATATAAACGCGAGTTCCACGCGGACGAAGTCGCGGGCAGAAGCTATTAATTGATAAAAAGAAGTGGCGCTGAAAATTATATTTCGTCTACCTTCTTTACAAAATACATGCATGAGTTTACGTAAGTATGCAGCTAGTTTTCTTAACTCTGTGACTTTTCTCCGTCGCGTTCGAAGTAACCGTCAACAGGAAGTGTTGGTAGGTAAGACTGGCCTCATCAGTCACGGAACTGCCGACAGGAGATACATTCTGTACAAAGCTAGTCTCTGAAACTGAATGAAGACCTATTTTCTACCTAACTGTAACAGTAGCGCTCGCTCGTTGCAGCAATCTGCACGGCTATCACAGCACGTTTAGCACAAGACGGCCGCGATATATTCTCGAGCTCTCTTGCACTATCCGTCTCTCTCTTATTAGACCACTTAGAAAGAGACGGATAGTGCGAGAGAGCTCGAGAAAATACCGCGGCCGTCTTGTACTAAGGAAGGCCATGGTCTCCTATAAATCACGCCGTACGCTGCGTCACAACGCCTACTATGGTGATGTACTGTTGTGGCCGACGACCACACCAGTACATATCCATAATAAGCATTGTGACGCAGCGTACGGCGTGATTCATAGGAGACCATAGCCTAACCGTGCTGTGATAACCGTGATGTGCGCGCCGCGAGTTGTTCCGCGGCGACATGTAGACTATCCGTCTCTTTCTAAGCGTTCTAATTAGAAAGATACGGATAGTCTATCTCGCCGCAAGCCTTCCTAGCAACTCCCCCGCCGTGAGTACACTACACAGTTACAAGAGCCAGCGAAATGGGATCAAACTCCCGCTAACCAACAACCTGGCTGGCAGCTGGCAGCATCCTGAATCGTTCAATTTCGACAATATGCCAAGACCGTATCCTCACATATTTCGGATACGACGTTGCTCGGATAGCCTAGAGGGGACTATTATGGCGTGATAAGCCAAAGGTCAGAGGACTCGGAGCAGACCACCCGCTAGGTCAACCAAATCACAGCACCCTTAGCATAAAGGTAACAGTCTGGTAACACTCTAAGCTCTTCATAGAAGGAGTGGACTCGGGCTGGGCCAAAAAACTCTGGAAATCCAGCAGGAATTATATCTGGGGTGTTCACAGGTCACTTCGGGGTCAAGGATCTCTTGACCAAGACCAGTGTAAACTGTAATGTGTGGCGAGGAGGATGAGACTATGGAACACTTACTGATGTGAATGTCATGCCCTTGCCAGACAAAGAATGAATCACTTTGGTAACGGTTATCCGCAACCAAGGGAATTCAAGGTGCTTCCGCTGAGCTGCATCATCCGTTTTGTGGAAATGATGGAGCGAGCTTGGGAGTAGCTATGGAGAAGGCACATGCACAAAAGATCCCACTGAGTCGAAGTGTATCCGAAAGGGCCCTCATCTAGATAAGTCTGGTTAGCAAGAATACGACATGATGTCACGATCATCATTGAGGGAACAACTGATGACTATTTCACTAGTACGAGTACACATTTCACTAGTAAAAGTGAATACTAATAACGTATCAGACTATTAATATAGTCACGGGCGTGCCAACTGTCACGCTAGCTCAGAAACAGCGCAAGTGCCAACAAAATGAATAGCTGAATACCTACAATCTAACTAATTAGAATGTTGCGCTAATTGTATAATTAGAACACTCTCGCTAGCTCACACGTGTTATTTCAAAATTGCTAACGAGATGCGTCTTTCCTATTGTCATCCTGCAGAAGAATCCTAGAGGCGTGTACGGTACACAGTATACCGAAATATTTGCCTTTTTCGGCTGTAGTTACATGAGGCTGACTGTACATTGTTATACATATTAGTAGAAATAGAAAGTTTGCTTCAGGATTGTAATAAATTAAAATCAAATATTTATTCTGCAAACACACACGCACACAGGGCACTTTTATATGTTTTGTTTGCAAATGTCATACTGTATCATACTGACTCTCCAAAATACAAAGTCACATTAATTGACATTGCAATTTAGCATACAGTCATAAAAACCTAGACAACATACATTGGGGCTGATAGTTTTTTTTTTGTTCAATGACATTCCTAAGGCAAATTAAATATTAAGGGACATTCTTACACAAATCGAACTAGCCCTATAGTAAGCTCAATAAGGCTTGTGTTAGGGGTACTAAACGACGATATACTTAATAGATATAAATACATAGAAAACAGCCAAGACAATATAATTATTACATTACAAACAAATATTCATGTTTATCACACAAATATTTGCCCTTACACCAACCACCTGAGATTCAAACCCAGAACCGTCAGCTTCGCAGGCAAATTAAGAAATTATTAACATAAAGTTGTGGTAATGATATCGGTAGTATATATCTCTACCTAAAAAAGACCACAAGGAAAAAGACTAGTGGGAAGGCCCAAGGCATCTGATGTCATTAAAACTGTATCTGGGTCAAACTGGATTAATAATGCCAAAGACAGGCAGAAGTGGAAAGACATGAAGTCCTGTTCCTGTCAGGGGTACCAATATTAGTGTCCGACCGAAACATGTTTTTTTGCTGAAACCGAAGGTTCAGCTTTGGCTCTAGTTTCGGCCGAAACCAAACCTTTTGTAGACTTGAAATCGTTGAAAAATTACATAAAACCGCTTTTTATAGAAATATTAACAATGTAACACCTGAAACTCATGAACGTTGTATTGTAACCAAGGTTTAGTACAAGACTTTAATAATTTAACCGAACGCGACCCGAAGTACCATTTCGTAAGTTTTGGCCCGGCCGAAAGGTTCGGTCGTTTTTTGACCGAAACCGAAACTACGGCCGAAATATGATTTTTTTGGATTTTTTGGACACTATCTAATATAGTTTGAAATAGATACTTATAACAATAAAGGCTTAAATAAATAAATCTTGATAGGTCGACAACATTAATAAGCTTGTGAATCATAATTACTGATGTGCCGACGGAAAGTTTCCTAAAATGCAATTTAACCTAGGAAAATTTCGGAAATTTCTCTCATTTTTGTATGGGAATTGAAACTTTCCATTTCCAAAATAGAAATTTCCTTTATTTCTTGTGAAATAAAGGAAACTAGCATGAATATTTGTTTCCGAGTCTTGGATATTTTCTACGTATTTAAGTATTTATATCTATTATATACATTGTCGTCTAGTACCTGTAAAACAAGCCTTATTGAGCTTACTATAGGCCTAGTTCGATTTGTGTAAGAATGTCCCCTAATATTTATTTATTTAATTGCGAAAGTGTGTCTGTCTGTCTGTCACCTCTTCACGCTTAAACCAATGAACCAATTTAGATGAAATTTGGTATAGAGTTAGTTTGAGTCCAGAGGAACGACATAGGATAGTCTTTATCTCGGAATTCATCCCCTAAGGGGGTAAAATGGGGGGTGAAAATTTGTATGCAGCTATGATGTAGGAATTATTCTCAGAAAAGATTGTCAGTTAGCCTAGCACCCAGTTATATTATAGTATCAGTGGGTCCTTCATTGGAACCCATTTGAGTAATGTAATGATAGGTATTTAAGTAATGACAGGCATGTGTTACTAACCATAAATGTTTTTTTTTTTTTTTTTTTTTAATTTATTTAATATATTTAGAGACTATTAACATGTTTCGAACAGCGAGGTTATTTATTTACTTTTTTTATATTTTGTAAAATAATGAGAATAGTTTAATTAAAAGACTAAAAAACCCAACTGCTTGTTTACAAATATTATAGCCTATGTCACTCCCACGTTTAAGAGGAATCCAACAACACCTCATATGTCAAAATCCGTCAAACGGTTTAGGCTGTAGGGCGTGCCAAATAATAATACATACATATGTACATACATACATATGTAATGCTGAGACAGCGACCGTTTCATTGCCGCGAAGACACACAAAATGTGTCAATTGTATTGTATGTCTACTCCCTTTATCTCTGTGTGTCTTTTGTGTAGTGAATAAATGTCTTCTTTCTTTCTTTCTACATACATACATACATATATTTTGTTTTTTACGCCGGTTCTTCTCGAGGCAGAGGTTTACTTTCCGAACCGGTGGTAGTTTATCAACATTCATAGGTGCATGTAATATGCCTAAATTGAAGAATAAATCACTTTGACTTTGACTTTTACACATACATACATACACTCGAAAAACATAACCCTCCTTTCCTAATTAAATCATTATACAAGTTTAGAACATGAACTATGTGATGAAATGCTTTGTTGAACTATGAAAATATCATTAACAGTTTCCTAACATGTAAGATTCTGATAAGAAATACAAACTAATATTATATAAATTAAATTTGGTATAGAGATAGTTTGAGTCCCAGGGAAGGACACAGGATAGTTTTTATCCCGGAAATGAAATGGGGGTTAAAGTTTGTATGGAGCTACTGTCCATATACACAAGTTCTACGCGGACGGAGTCGCGGGCAGAAGCTAGTGATGAGATAAAAATAAGCATAGCATTGCTTTGTTTAAAAAGCTTATCAAAATGTTAATGAAAAAAAAAGTAATATCTTTGTTTTCTACACGGCATCGAGACGAAGGAGTCATACGTTTTCCTGCTTGTTAAAAAAAACAAAGGTGACTAAGGCATTCGCTAGGCCGCTGTAACAGCCAATAATTGAGGTTAAACGTTTTATTTTGTCCTTACAAAGAGACTTCAGAGTACTAAATACTTGGTAACTATTCCGTTACCTTCAATCGTTGACCAAATCCACAAAAACAGGTAAGATTCGGTGAAAAAAATAGCTAGGAACACGGTTTAATGTAACCTGCAATTTCACTGTCACAAACACGAGAAAGGCACTGAAATCCACTCTTCTAGCTTGCCGGTTCACCGTTCAAACACTAAAGCACAGTTCCAAATACGAATAAGTGCTTGTAAAACAATGATTTCAACAATAATTTTTAAGTTTTTCACTACACAAACTAACCACAATACTATACGATAGCGAAATCGTTTTGCAACTGACTTCCGATCGAAGAACTATGAACACGTCATACTGACAACCAGAGCAGGACCGTGCTATCTGGCGAAGCGAAAAGCACGACGGCCGTGTGTATAATCCGACCAAATTGCAGAGTTCTGTAATTTGTATCGTTACATCACCATTGGAATGATTTTATACAATAAACGGCTTATTATGATCTGATAACTAGCTTTGTGTGTTTTCTAGACGAACAGTAGCTGTTGTTCTTGTCTAGTCATGGTTAAACATGGTTTTTGAGGAATAATTAAGCGAGATATTAAATATAAATGCCCACTTGTCACACTAACGTCATTTAGCGCATAGTGCACAGCTGTTATAACGAGTTATTAACAACAGCGCCATCTTTCAGTGAATAGCGGAACTTTATGGCAAACGTGTGTATTATTCGGCTATTCTTTACTAGATGGCGCTGCGGGCGAATGAAAAACTAACACATTGCGCAATATTTTCTCATCCATCGGTCATCGCATGGCTGGCAATAATTGACCAAAATTGACGGCATACGTTCAATGAAGGCCAACATGTGATTACATGTGTCTACATACAGAATATAATTACGTAAAAACTACATGGAACATGACAAAGAAATAATAGGCAGGTTCCACCTATTTAATAGTGGCCAGTTTTCTGACTCTAAACCTAGAGATGACGCACTTTAACGATTCTCTCACATGTTCTACCTAATTATATTATATATTTTCTGGTTATGACAAGAGGTTATTTGTATTTGATTATTGGTTAGCTGTGTTCTTATATTCGATGTTTGTTTGTAGATATATTAATACTATATATACTTAGGTAGGTACCTGTTCTTTTTCTAAATAGGTATGTTATGTTAGACACGTGGGTACATTTCATTAGAATCCATGATTTACAGTAGTGCACAAGGTGTGGCGGCGCGTAAAAATTTTCGATGCCCAATCCGGAACAAAAAAATTATGAAAGAGTTTAGAGTTATATAACTATGCTGTAGGAAATCGGCTGGTATGGGCGCTTCGCCAATGTTATGTACCTACCTTTGAAGTTTGTAGCTATAAAATAGGTACGGTGTAGGTACTTTGTATTAGTTCTTGAGCCCACTGAGGATAATAGTATAGACTTACTTTTGGAGGGGTAGGTTATAGGTTATAGGTGTACGCGGGCTGGGTTTCCGCAACTCGACGTCATAATTGCGCCTATTTTGCGTGTGGGTTGGCACTACTATTATTCGTGCCAACCCAGTTCCACCAGGAAGCCTAGCAGACCCTTTATGTTGCCGACGGCCTCCGGTAGTGACCCCGGTGTTCCGAGGTGCTTTGCCCGGTAATCTGCCACTGGATTGGACATTTTGGAGGGGTATTGCAGGGCCGGATTTGGGGGAGTGCAGGCGGAGCTGATGCTCCGGGGTCTCCTGCAAAAGAAGCATTGTGGGGCCCCCCTCTCTCCACTCCTTTGTTGCCCCAGGGCCTTCAGACCTTCAAATCATAGCCGGATAGAGCAATCTAGCGTCCCAAAAGATCCTGGATCCTGGATGACTGACCTGTATGTACTTCCTGTTGACAGCAGCCATGTCTTCAGGGTCGGGGCTCAAGCTCCGCATCATGGGCAGCACGTCGTCCAACATGGTCTGCGTGACGTCTGTAACAACGGTCAAGGTTACGGTCAACTAATTTAAATCCTAGGCCACTCTAGAACCCTGTCTTATTGACACCCTGCTATTTATTTATGTGTTAGCCATATAAGTCACTTTGACGTTTACTGTGAAAAGGTTCTACAGTGGCCTAGGATTCAAATTGGTTGACTCTACATCTTAGAGCATACATAACTGGAGTAGCCTTTCAGTACCTTACCCCTCTGTAAGAAACCTTGCACAATGTGCAAAAAATCATACAAAGACAATTTCACGATCGATCACAAAATCGCCTCGTAAGAGAACCCTGATCATAAAAATGCACGCATTTGATATTATAAACGTTCAACCACTTCAAGCTTTTAATATATAATTGAGTTTCAGCGTGTTCTGTATAATTATGTAAATATTACGAAACATTTTGACACTAAAAGAGAACTACGAACTAGACTTATAAACTAAATATAAAATACCCCACCCAGTTCACCCGCTTGAGGCATGGTCCCTAGGACGCTTGCTGCATTGCCTCTTTGCACTGCTATGCTTAGACGCTGGGCAAAGATGGAACCGGCCCTGTGGTCGCCTGAAACACCAATGAGTCGGACCGACACCTCTTTCATAAATTTTTTGGTGTCGGACGACCAAGGGCCCAAAGTCTCCACCGCAAGAGCCGCGAATTCATATTCATTGGTGAGGAATGCGTACCTACTTTCGGCGTTTGGACATTTGGGCTTGGTCAGCGGCAGTCCCAGGTTTCCGAGCCGACCCTTCGACGTGGGACGGAGCCAGCGTGTCTATGCAGGTGGCGTCCCACGCTAAAGGGCGGCCTAGGCTCCTCCTCCCTTCGGTCGTGTTTTAATTTATCACCACTCGTTGCGAATTTCCTATTTTCTGCACTTGTATCGTAATAGTTATTTACGATACAAGTGCAGAAAATAGGAAATTCGCAACGAGTGGCGATAAATTAAAACACGACCGAAGGGAGTGTTTTAAATCGCCACTCGTTGCGAATTACCTATTCGCACGTGTATCGTACAACGTTTTACAGTACCTACATATGGCTCTTTAAAGTTTCAACATATGCACGGAAAGTGCTCATTTGCGCACTAGTGCGGGAAAGTAACACCATGTGTACCGTAAATAAATTTTGCGAATTCCTAAGCCGCCAAACCGAATAGGGAGGGATGCTTGTAACCAAGATTGTTCATTGAGCTGAATATTTAAAATCATTTCTAAACTAGTTTTGACTAAGTCATCTATCGGTGAAAGCAAATTTTGATGTTTCCAAAATGGGCAACAGCGGAGCACATAAGTTAATTTAGGGACAAAAAGGCAAAACTTTTAATTTGTATAAAAAAAGGGCGGATAAGAGGGGGGGCAAAAATTCAAAGTCTAGTTAGTAGGCCAAGTGGGGTATCATATGAAAGGGCTTGAATTGTACATTCTAAAACAATTTTTCTTTTTTTTTCTACAATGGTAAAATTTTGATTTATAAAGAAAAATGTCGAAAAAAATACCATTCCCCCCCCTTATCTCCGAAGTTAACCAAGCGAAAAATTTGAAAATAATATATATGATTAATATTAACGTGAATATTACCGGAAAAGTATAACGAGACCTCTATCTAGCGTAATTTTTTTTTATTCTTCAAAAATCATATGTTAATTTTGTTTGTAATTTAATACTTCTGTGTTTAATTTTTTTCCTTCAAATTCGTATGAAAGTATTCTGAAAGTACCTTCTAGCAAACAAAAAAAGAATTATTGAAATTAATTAACTTGATAAAGAATTATCGCTGAATAACCAACATACAGTAAGGGAAATGTATTAACGTACCACCGTAGAACCCTATCGCAATAAGGTGACATACCACTCGAGTTTGAGTGACGGCGGCCTGTCAATTGCGACAGGGTTCTACGGTGGTACGTGAATACATTTCCCTTACTGTACATACCGAGTTCCTTGGTCGCGCAAGTTAGTAACAAAATGCACCGATAAATGGCGCTGTAGGTACTCATGACTTAACAACACTATGCGTTGTTAAGATTTTTCCAAAATTAATGGGTGGACAAGACGGGTGTGTTGTATGATATTTTGTACGGAACCCTCGGTGCGCGAGTCAGACTCGCACTTGACCGGTTTTTAATATTACATCATTGCGTCATTATCATTTTTTTATTATTCATGTGTCAATTGTATTGTATGTTTACTCCCTTTGTCTCTGTGTGTCTTTTGTGTAGTGAATAAATGTCTTCTTCTTTCTTTCTTTCAAATCTCATTATAATTATTAGTGTTTTCGAGAACCCATTTACAAAACAAGACAAATAAATAGATAGGTAACTAAATACTTATGCAAATGTTGGCTTGAGGTCGCTAAAGTGATTTGTAGTAGTAGTTAGTGTAGGGTAGTTAAACTAGTAGGTACGTAATGACCTAATGACTTCGGTTCTGTTCTGATTGGACAATGTATGCCTTCTATCCTGTGTGATTACTCTAATCCATGCTACGTGCATTAGAGTAATCACAAGGCGACGTATCCGTGTTCTCGTTTGCCTATTCCTTCCTAGTAAATGTGAGAATTGATAACTTTAGCATGTGTAAACTAGCGTCCCTCAGTGTTGGAAATAAACCACTTCGCGGCCTTGATGACTAATAATACTGCCTACTCACACTTAAAGGGTGGTAAAATCAATAAGTCTCGTATGGATAGATATGTTTTGCACGTATTATGTCACCGTAAAATTTAAAGAACAGCGCGGCTATCACAGGACGGCACGCGAGTTGTGCCGCGGCGAGATAGACTATCCGTCTCTTTCCAATCAGAACGCTTAGAAAGATAAAATAATAATAATTAGAAACTAAATAAAGTTTATATATATATAGCCCTCCGAATTACTAAACTTAAGTGGCAGTGGGCGTACATTGCACGTAGAACCGATGGCCGTTGGGGCGGAAAGGTTCTCGAGTGGCGACCACGTACCGGAAGGCGCGGCGTGGGTAGGCCCCCTACAAGGTGGACTGATGACCTGGTAAAGGTCACGGGAGTCCGCAGGATGCGGGTGGCGCGGGACCGGTCAATTTGGCACTCTTTAGGGGAGGCCTATGTCCAGCAGTGGACGTCTTTCGGCAGATATGATGATGATGATGAAATAAAGTTTTATTGAACGAACGAGCGAAGAGCCGAAGTTCTTTTCAGCTTTGGCCAAAACTATTTCGTATGTCCGGCTGTCCGGCTGTTCTCCTCTACAGGTCGCATTTCTCAACCGATTCTCGTGAATTTTTGTGAGCAGGTTCAATAATTGAAAAAAAAATCATTTTTTTTAAAGAAGTTTATACTGCCTCAGGGGCGGCTTTATCTATAGTGCAGGGGCTCCTAAGGGGCGCCACTCGCCGGGCGGCTAGCGCGCGCTAGGGGCGGGGGGGCTAGAGGGCGCTAGGGTAATGATTGCACCCGGGCGCTACATGGCGCCTCTGATCTGCTTAGTGAGATTATTATATTAGGTAACCCATTCGCCGCGACAGAAAAAAATACGAGGTGTCACCCCCACGTCACGCACTATTGTTTTTGGACTTCGTATAGCACAGCGTCGTGGTGGGTTGTAACAGTGACGAACTTGAGTTCAAGTCAGTGGTGTCTAATGGGTTAAACTGACGGGTAGTTTAGGTTAGTTTACAATCTTACGCGTCAGAAACTAACAAAGTTCTCAATTTTACGGTGACGTAAAGGTTATAAAACTGTCATTGGAATTGGAATCTTCTACCTTGGACGGTAGAGTTGCTTTTTGAATGGACTACTCTGATGCAATTCGGCCAACTCAAATAATCTCAAGTATGTAGGTACACATTGTATTGCCAACTTTAAAAAGATGTAAGTATACTAAGGTACAAACTTCATTACTTTTTATAAACATCCTGGTTCACGGCACCAAAATGTAATCTCGCGACATCAGTTTCATTCAGAAGCTATTAACAATACCTGGCATCAAGAGAGAGTTCCTGATTAGGTACCTACGGTATTTGACACCAAATGAAATGTTAATTTTAATTTGAATTTTCATCAAATAAGAATAAAAATATATCATAGTAAAATGAAGTTTTAAGGTCACCTTTCATCTATAGGCAATCTAGATTTCGGTAAAATATAAAATACCGTACCGATTCCGCTTTTGCAAATACGGGCATGGCCGTGTAATAAAAATAAACAAAAAACATTGTACAATCGCTGAGATAATGCTTTTAAAACATATAGAAACTGCAAACAGATACATACTCTATAAATATGTAGTATAGAATTATGAGCCTTATTTCATAGACATAAGGAAAGAAATGTATAGTTATTTATAGACGTGGTGTGTTTAGTTTTATCAAGCTTATCGTAGCCTTGTTGATTATAAAATAACGCATTTTAGGCCTGCGATACAATCTGAAAGGTAGGGCGGGGCTGTAGGCCACTACCGGGATCCGCAGGCGGCGGAGAGCGGAATGGCCATCTGATATGATGGTAAAAGTCTGACCAGAGACCCAGAGAATCGTTTCCCAAGAAAAGGAGGCAAATTTAAAAAAAAAAACGCTGCATGTATACATTGTACACGAAATTTATGGCGGCGTAAAGCCTGAATCACACTGGCGCGGCCTGCGGTGGCGGTCAATAGTAAACTTGACAATTCATGTTAAATTTACTATTGAGATTGATCGCCACCGCCACCGCAGGCCGCGCCAGTCTGTGAGAGGTTTAATAGGTAGACCTGTACTTACAACTGACTAGGGTTTCCAATCCCGGGATTTATTACTACTAGAATCCCGCGGATCCCGGTATTAGTAATAAATTCCGGGATTGGAAGCCCTGCAACCGACAGCTTATTTCATAGATAAAATCGTTGCCATTCTTATAAAGTAGGTATGTAAAAAAAAACTTTTGTCTCATCTTGCTGGCTCAGACTCTAGCCGCGAATATATTTAAAAAAGCAGTTCCCGAAACAGCGGCAGGGTTATCAGTAGGCCCAAAATGGTTAGAATTGTATCACTTGTTGTGGATAAGACATCCGTCACTCTCGAACTCGCATGATCTGAACGAGACAGCGGCAAGGTTATCAGAAGGCCCGATATGGTTACCATTTTTAGGGTTCCGTAGCCAAAATGGCAAAAACGGAACCCTTATAGTTTCGTCATGTCCGTCTGTCCGTCTGTCCGTCTGTCCGTATGTCACAGGCATTTTACTCGAAAACTATAAGGTGTATTTGAATAAAATTTTGAAGATAGGTGTATTTTGTTAGCCGCTACATACTTTTGTAATTAAAATGACAAAAAAAAATTTTTTTAGGGGTGCACTCCATAGATAAAACTAAAAGTCAAAAAAAAAATTTCATTGTGACCCCCCGTGTGGTACATCAATCGATAGGCCTTTCAAAATAAATATAAGGTTTCTTAGCATTTTTTTTTATTAAGTGAATAGGGTCGGAGATAATCGCCCCGAAAGTCACAAAAATTCTGTCCCCCCCCTCTAATTTTTGAACGGTGAATTTTAAAAATATGGAAAAATTCATGGACACAGGGCTTATTAATTTCATTCACCGAAAATTGTTTTGAACAAGATCGGTTCAGAGGTTTTCGAGATATTGCTGAAAAACTGCCTTCCTCAAAGAAAAGGACGTAAGTGCCGTAAAAATTCTGTGACAATACGACCTTTTTAATAGGCACGGAACCCTTCGTTTTGCGTGGTCCGACACGCACTTGGCCGGTTTTTTTACTTATGTATGTGTGTACTAGGAAGTCTTGTAGGAGAGGGTTTTGTATAATTAACGACTTAGAAAAGTTGAAAAACCTCAGACATTTTCATTTCAAAGTTGAATATCTCAAAACCGGCTAAACCGATTTCGTTGAAACGTAGCTAAGAGCCATCTCGATCACGTCAGCTTTCGGACAAAAACAATCGCATTAAAATCGGTCCATTCGTTTAGGAGCTACGATGCCACAGACATACACACAGACACAGGCACGTTAAACTTATAACACCCCTCTTTTGCGTTGAGGGTTAAAAAAGCTGCAATATGCGGTAACGATCCTGTGCTATGGCAAAAAGGTACCTAATAAATAATAATCTTAGGCCTCATGCACAATGACAGTGCGGAATCGGTACCTACTCTGTCAAAACTATCAGTGTCAACTGTTAGTCAAATCAAAACAATGCAGATTCTTTACTCCGCGTGCGCGCCTACATTTGCATGAGTGCTTTATGATTGTCGCGAAATGCGCGAAAGCCGTGTGGTACGAATGCAGTACTGCACGTCTAGCACAACTTGCTGCTCAGTCGCTTCTCGCGCGACTAAGCGTCCCCTATCTCACTCGCACCGTACAAATTGGAAAAAGGGGGGTAGAGCTTTCTCGACTCGCGTCGCGGTGCGGCGTCAGTTGCGCTAGCCCCGCTGCATACAGAGGCGGATTATCCATATAGGCAAACTAGGCACGTGCCTATTGTACGGGCCAAAGCAACGTTCCGGCGAGGCCATAAATCATAAGGCCAGCCCCGCCCCTTTTAGTACCTGTTTGAAGGGATGCGTGTCGCACCCTTCGCAGATTATCGACGGTGTTACATATTTATAATAATAATTGGTTAACGTATACCGATAACATTTTACTAATGACTGTTTATTGACCTAGGATATCTACTTAACAGATAACTAATTATCATGCATAGCATGCTACGATAATTAGTTATCTATTAAGTACTAATTTAATAGCCCACATGAAATAATTAGGTAATCACCTTAATTCTAAAATAATATTTAAACCTGTACAGTAATGAATGAAGATGTATAATACTGTTTCATCGAGCAAGGGTAATTCATCGATAAGCAATATCGACTTTAGCCGCATCCTTGTTGACAGCTCGGTTTATTAGCATCGGAACGTTGCTTTGGCCCGTACAATAGGGGCGCGAGGTACCAAAGGGGCGCGCGGCGATTTTTATTCTATGGTCGCTAGAGGAGCGCCGATTAGGTACTTGCCTAGGGCGCTTTCGACATTTAATCCGCCTCTGACTGCATGCGTACCGCCCAGCTTCCGAGCAATTACAAAATACCGCTTACCCATTCCATCCTTCCTAATGCGGAAGTAGCCTTATAACCGACTACCTACAATACCTACATGTATACGAACCTACCCTACCCTACCCTGAACTATGTTAAAATTATTTACTTTGATAACAGAAGATTATAAACACAGTAGGTATATCAAAAATATGATATTTTTTATCTATAATTTTAAGTAAATCTATTTAATCAGATTTACGTGGCATAAGCATAGTGGCATTTGTAGTCTGGCAAACGCAAGTTGGACCCACTAGACTTGTACTATTATCTATTCTATGGGGGCCCACCCGAATTAGCCTGAGCAAAATACGTTTTTTTTGGAAATAATTCAATATATCAGTCTAGATCTAATATAATTATTTGTACACGGCTTTTATATGTTAATTTATATGCTTTTATTACTGAAATCAGTAAATCTATAGACCGGAAGTTAGGAAAAAAATGAACACGCAAGCAAAAATGGTATCAGTATTTTTATGATATAACATGTTCGAATATACAAAATTTTGAGACTTACGACCTAAATCCAAATATATATATATATATATATATGCATCAGGAAATAACAGCATTTTAATGAAATATTTACGACTATGAGATAATATTGAATTTCATCCGGCCTATAGATTATTGTTCATATTATTCCTTTACCTTTTTCTCTCTGCTTCTTTTTTGTGTACTTTTTTATTTTTGTTTGTTGGATGTTGCAAATTGCCAAATAAATGATTTATCTATCTATATATGGAAAAGGTATTTTCATTAACAAATATAAGTGGATTATATGAAGTAAAGAAAGTATATACCATTTTCGCCTGATTTTTACAGAATTTATATAGATTGCTTTTCATAATTTTTTACCGTCGCAGTATTAAATATAGGTGGATTATTCATGAATACTTAGTCCAATTACCATACCAAATTTTTGATGTGAAGAACGATGTGTACGACCGTATCTTGGTCAGGCTAGAAGTCAACGCTTCACAAATACAGCTGTAGGTACCATTTTTGGAAATAAATGTCATTATTATTATTCGTTATAGTTGACCATATTGCCTAATTACCACCGATTCCTCGAATAACCCTCTCATATATATGAAAATGTATTTGTATATTCTTATGAGAAACTAGCTTTTGCCCGCGACAACGGATTATATACGACTTCGTCCGCGCGGTACTCGTAAATATCGTAACTCCATACAAACTTTCACCCCCCCTTTTGACCCATTAGGTGATGAATTTTGGGATAAAAACTATCCTTTTTCCTTTCCCGGGGGCCCGTGGCATTTTGCCCGCTCTGCCACCCTATATGTAGTTCTTCTCTCCGCTTGTTTGCCACCGTGGTATTAAAAAGATACGGGTTGTGTCGGAGATACAACCGTTAATTAAGTTTAAGTGGATACTTCTGTCGGCTATGGGACCCTTGTACCCGTAAAATATACATCTGAGTGAATTATCACTAAAATCTGTGTAAGTACCTACAGATAAATCGGTATATATGGCAACATTGACTGGCGTAGGTCATTTGACTCGCGATACATTGAAAATGGTGGTCATTTCAGCATTTATTTATTTATTTATTTTTTATTTATTTATTTATTTATCAGCTTACTTAAACTAAACATTTTTGCATGATATCTTAGGTAAGTAAAGGTAAACATATTAAGAAACTAATCATATTAAGTTAAAGTAAGCCAAGGTCATTTCAGCATTATTTTCATGTCCGCCACATAAACTACATACCATTTTGTGATTAACAACTAATGGCAAATAAAGAAGGATTAAAACATGTAACAAACAATTATTTGAAATCAGATTAGGCTTCTCTACAAAAAGTTATTCCGGAAGTCATGTGATACAGTTTGAACATACAAGAACGCGAGCAAAGAAGTATCCACTTCAAAACAAGCCTTAGGTGAGTTTATCCTTATAACCCAGCATTATTATACATGTAGCATGTAGCACCACGTGGGTACCCACTGGAGTACCACGGAGTGACACCGTTTCTACGTCAGCCGAAGCCAGAATGAGTGACCATTTATCCTTAATGATTCACTCTTTATAATACCTACCGTGGAAGAATTAAATCAAAGGCCCGACAATGCCGCGTTCCCTGAAAATAATTAGTTTCAGTATACTCCAGGCAAAATACGGTTTCGAAAAACATTAATTTATAATAGCGTTTTTTTGTTAATTTAATTTTAAAACGTTTTTATATATTTTTTTAATTTATTTATTTCATTGTATAGTCATGTACATAGCAATTTAGGTATTTCACAATTTGGTTTGCATAAGTCAGTCCATGACGCCCTGAAAGGACACACAACATAACTTAAAAACTAACTACTTACTTATATAGGTACCAGTCTACTCATTGTCTAAAAATAAATATTAACATATAAGATGCTTTATTCAAGAATCCAACAAACTTTCCACCCGGAAGTAATTATATAGATTTAAATTAAGCATCCATTGTCTTTTTTTTAGGGTTCCGTAGCCAAAATGGCAAAAACGGAACCCTTATAGTTTCGTCATGTCCGTCTGTCCGTCTGTCCGTATGTCACAGGCATTTTATTCGAAAACTATAAGGTGTATTTGAATAAAATTTTGAGGATAGGTGTAATTTGTTAGCCGCTACATAGTTTTGTAATTAAAATGACAAAAAAAAAAATTTTTAGGGGTGCACTCCATACATAAAACTAAAGGTCAAAATTTTTGAACGGTGTATTTTAAAAATATGGAAAAATTCATGGACATAGGGCTTATTAATTTCATTCACCGAAAATTGTTTTGAACAAGATCGATTCAGAGGTTTTCGTGATATTGCTGAAAAACTGCCTTCCTCAAAGAAAAGGACGTAAGTGCCGTAAAATTTATGTGACGATACGACCTTTTTAATAGGCACGGAACCCTTCGTTTTGCGTGGTCCGACACGCACTTGGCTGGTTTTTTGTTTGATTTATATTGAATAGCTAATGTAAATGAACAAAAATAAAGATTAAAACATTTTTAACATTTATTCCGACTTTTCGGGAGCTAATTAAGTTTTTTTTTGATGTCTGAATTTTTGTTTGATTTTGCCTCTAGGTAACTATTTAATTGATAATATATATCTGTTACATTTAAAAAATCTGCTATTGTAAATTATTTCCAAATTTGACATTTTTTCCATATAAGTTGTCAGTTCATTTCCTGGACTAGTATGACTGGTTCAAATCGATATGTCCTATATCCTATAAGTAAATATTTAATAATATTATTTTTTGCGTAGGGAGGTGACGACCCTATCAGTCTCCGGTACAATCGGTTGGGGAGTAGCGACCCACCGTATCTGAGTGCTCTTGGAGGTGTCTTGTGGTCAAGCTGTGCCGACCGGGTGGATGGTTGGAAAGAGCCCCTCCCCCCACCTCTGGCTTGACCGGCGGTCCAAAGTAGAGTCGCAAGAGCTGTTGACTCACCGCCGTAGATACAATTTGAGACGGTATATTTAGGTCCGTTATCTTATCCAATAGCCCAGCCATTCGTCCATAATCTTCACAAAATATAAAACTATACGCTAATAACAGTGGCGTGGCACCAGACATCCATAATAGGCCGGAGCTAATTTAAATTAAATTATCGTCAAGGTTTTTGTAGAATCTGGTTTTATGAGCGCATCATTTGGTTTGCAGTTGGCTCCCATTTTAACATTTATGTTTTTGATGGAATTTATATCAGCTAATGGGCACATTGCACGTAGAACCTATGGCCATTTGGGCGGAAAGGTTCTCAAGTGGCGACCCCGTGGTGTGGGTAGGTCCCCCACAAGGTGGACCGATGACCTGGTAAAGGTCGCTGGAGTCCGCTGGATGCGGGTGGCGCAGGACCGGCCATTGTGGCACTCTTTGGGGGAGGCCTATGTCCAGCAGAGAACGTCTTTTGGCTGATCAGATGATGATGATGATGAATGCCCGAGCGGCTCCTCCTGGGTATTACAAAGAACCCGGCCGGAGTCGCCGGATCAAATGGGTCAATCAACTATTTCTTGTCGTTATTCTGTCCCGTTACCCAAGAGACAATATGACAGAGTTTCTTAGCAAGATTGTTACAACTTGGACATCTAACTAGCTTAGATGACGACTCTTAAAGAAAGGGGTCGAAAATTACAAGAAAATTAGAAGAATTATTTTGACGACCGCTTTAGCCTAGTTGGTAGTGACGCTGCCTACGAAGCTAGAGGTCCAGGGTTCAAATCCCGGTAAGGGAATTTATTTGTATGATGAGCAGGAATATTTGTTCCTGAGTCATGGATGTTTTTTAAGTATTCATGTATATAAGTATGTCTTTCGTCGTCTAGTAGCACACAGTAGAAGCTTTGCTTAGTTTAGGGCTAGGTCGATTTGTGCAAATTTGTCCACAAGCCTCCTCTCATTAATGAGAGGGAACGGGCAGTAGTCCCCACGCTGGCCCGGTGCGGATTGGGGACTTCACATAATATACCTCTTTGAATTTCTTCTCAGATGTATGCAGGTTTCTTCAATTCGAACCCGCGACTGCCCTTTGACAGTCGCATGCCTGAACCACTAGGCCACCGTAGCTGATTTATCATACGGCTGAATAGATTATGTTTCTCTACTTCAAAGATTTACAGTTTTCAAGTACGGTACCGAGTCTACGGTTAAAGTTCTCTTATACCATTCATTTATTCTGTCGGAGACGGTACCTTACCTACTGGTTTCGCTCTTGTATTGTGTTTGATGTAAATTTGTCCGCTACCGTCAACACTAAAGCTCATAGGTCACAACAACCGACAGAGACAGCTGTACAGTCGGTAAGAGACAACGAGACGTACATTTAATTCAATCGCGGCGTCTCTGTCAGTTGTTGTGACAAATTGCATCGTTTGAGTGTGCTTAAGGTTGTAGGCATTCTGTGTAAGTAAAACTTATAAGGTAGATATTATTTGCGTTGCGACTAGGTCGTATGATATTTACGTAATATGCGGTGAAAGTGGCTTTACCTACAACTCAGAATTGGCACCACACGTGCAATAGTAGATAGGCCTCTGCAGATTGAACATTTATTGAACTTTGCAATGATGGCATATGGCATATTTTATTTTAGGTGGCGTGTTTGAAACACACGTATGACAGTGATTTAACCTTTTCGACGCCAACGACGCATATATCCGCACCGCAGGTTCAACGCGAACGACTGCATGATATATATATGCGTCAAGGAGCCCAGCGCGATAGCAACCTTCTTGTATTGACATAAGGTTTAACACCGAACTAAATGTCCTGTTGACTTGGCGTGTGATTGTCAACTTTTCTCTTTGACAGAGCGTTGAAAAGGTTAACCTCATTCATTGCCTGGCTGTCACCAGTGTCACATGGATAGATTACTTTAAAGCCTGCACAACAGACTGGCGCGGCCTGCGGTGGCGGTCTATAGTAAATTTGGATTTGATTTCTCGTTCCAATCCTCTCAATGAGCAGTTGATAAGTGTGCAAAAAAAAATACAGTCGGCAAAAAAATCCAACATGGCGGAACATCCAAAATGGCGACCTAGTTATTTTTAATGCTCTCCTACAATATGGGTATCAAATGAAAGGGCTTGCTGAGAATAACTCGAAAAATAAAGTGACTCACTCTAAATCCAATATGGCGGACAATATACTGAGAAACCTGTCCAGCGATGACTAAAAAGTAAAAAATAAACTAAAATTTAAAAAAAAACTACCTACTAAAAGCCATTAAAAAAAAGATGACTAGAAAAACCTACCTTGAACACAATTGGGAATGGATGAAAATTTTAGAAATGCCTGATAATTTTTTTGGTAATAGGAATAACCTTCCTCAGCACCAGAAAAAAAATTCAGGTGTTTCAGCTGCGTCAATTATTTTTGAAAAATATAAACAGTTTCTTCATTTACGTTTTGGGTCAGTTACGGTAAAAAGACACTTTCCTTGATCTGTCTCATATTACAAAAAACTATCTTAAATATCTGTGGTGAACTGACACTGGTAATGACCAATATAGCTGCTGCAAGTGTCAATATCATTGCCAGTGTCAATTTACCACACATATTTAGTATATTTTTTTGTAATATGAGACCGATCGAGGAAGGTGCCGTAACTGACCCAAAACGTAAGTGAGGAAACTGTTTATATTTTTCAAAAAAAATTGACGCAGCTGAAAAACGTGAAACTTTTTTCTGGTGCTAAGGAAGGTTATTCCTATCACCAAAAAAATAATCAGGCATTTCTAAAATTTTCATCCATTCCCAATTATCACACGAGTTTGATTTTTAGGGTTCCGTAGCCAAAATGGCAAAAACGGAACCCTTATAGTTTCGTCATGTCCGTCTGTCCGTCTGTCCGTCTGTCCGTCTGTCCGTATGTCACAGGCATTTTACTCGAAAACTATAAGGTGTATTTGAATAAAATTTTGAGGATAGGTGTATTTTGTTAGCCACTACATAGTTTTGTAATGAAATGACTAAAAAAAAATTTTTTTAGGGGTGCACTCCATACATAAAACTAAAAGTCAAATTTTTTTTTTTCATTGTGACCCCGTGTGTGGCACATCAATAGATAGGCCTTTCAAAATAAATATAAGGTTTCTTAGCATTTTTTTTGATTAAGTGAATAAGGTCGGAGATAATCGCCCCGAAAGTCACTAAAATTCTGTCCCCCCCCCTCTAATTTTTGAACGGTGTATTTTAAAAATATGGAAAAATTCATGGACATAGGGCTTATTAATTTCATTCACCGAAAATTGTTTTGAACAAGATCGGTTCAGAGGTTTTCGAGATATTGCTGAAAAACTGCCTTCCTCAAACAAAAGGACGTAAGTGCCGTAAAATTTCTGTGACGATACGACCTTTTTAATAGGCACGGAACCCTTCGTTTTGCGTGGTCCGACACGCACTTGGCCGGTTTTTTAATTTCGTGGCATCAAAATAGATAAACTTCTAATTTTAAAATTCATTTTTTTGATTTACACGCCAGAATCTTGCCAACTCCGTCCCTAACATGTAACAAAATATCCGCCCATTTAAGTGACCCCGGAATTTGTTCTATATCATCATCTTTGTATAGCTATTAAAAAAAAACAAATGAATACTAACCTTTTTTTTAATTTATTCACTGTATTAATGAATAGTGACACAGTATGACCAACAATCAGAAATTATCATGATGATAATGAGACTTAATCATGCCGATTCTCAAAACTTATTGATCGACTCTCGTAATTTTGCATGTGTGTGTATGTATGATGACACTACCCAATTGTATGTGTGTGTATGTGTGTACAAAATATTTGACCATAATAATATAGAAAGTGTGAATGCTATCAATCTCTACATATGCCATTAATTCACTTCTGCCATTAAAATGAGCTCAATCCCATTGGATTAAAGTTTACTTTCATTCATTTGCACATTCAATAACAAACGATTACATAACTGTTTCAAGTTACATATGCGTCAAGCTGATCAATTTTAAACCATGTACAGTTACATTAAGGTCTATTTTGGCGAATGCACTAGATCACTTGTTACTTATCAGAGTTAAGCACGCCAACTGTCAAATTCAAAAGTTTACTACGATATTTACATCTCAAGGCCATTCTGCCTAGAAGATAAAGTTTGTTTTTGCTCACACAGAAATTAAAAATCAATTGTGTTAAATCAGCATTAAATCGTTGAAAACATAAAATCAATGTTAATGTTGGTATGAAGTTATAAATACGCACCCTTTAAGAAAAATCCAACAAACCGAAACCACAACAGAACACCAAAAAACAACTTTGCAAATTTTATAAAAGTTTTAAATTCGGAAAGTAAACACTGCGATAACGCTGCCGAATCAAAACGCCGCTTTGCAACAGCGTGAACAGACGCGGGGAGGGTCTACGCGATTTGGTAGGATTATAATGACGGAAGAGGCAATCGAGCAACAAGGCGGGCAAAGACTGACTGATAGGATACAAAATGGCCGCCTGTGACGTGAGGAGTAGTTATTTGTACAATTAGCGCAGATAATATTATCTTCTTTTAAGAAGCGTTGATACCATATCGTTATGATAGCGTTGAAGCAGTCTGCAGTTTGAATAACTGCGCGTTATTAAATGAATTGAATTATAATATTTCTAGGTAATGTTGCATAACAATTAATATACGATATACGGGCTATACGGCTACTACGAGTAGGTATCGGCAGGAGAGATTTGAGGTGAATGATTACACACACAGCTACACAGAGTAGAGTACTGTTTACAAAAAAATACCTATTCACTTATCGTGCACTTAAATCACATTAACTTATGAAGTGAATGTGATTTAAGTGCACGATGGGACAAATTATTCTCTTTGGTTTCTACAATTATTGTATCTATTCTATTCTATTCTATTCTAAATCCGTAAGTATCCTTTATTTAATTCAGATCATCATCCTCCTAGCGTTATTCCCGGATGTGCCCTAAAGGAGCCCGGGATCCGCTTTGGCACGTAATCTCAAGATTTGGCATAGGTGTCGCGAACGCCCTTTAATCGTTAGATAGTAATGTAACACATTACACAATATGTGATATTTCAGTATATGACATACTCTGGTACAAATACAGTTAGACTGCGCAAAACTAGAGGGCGCCGCGAAAGGTTCAAATATAATCAAAGGAGGGATAATTTGAATCCTACCTTAATCATCCAACGCAGTCCACGTATATCTGCTTCGCTATCCGACACAACGAGTCTCGCATGCCCCACCTGTGGTTAAAGGTAATTATATGACACCACTGTCACTTAGGTCTTAGAACTCAGCACCTGCGGGTTCCAACTACCAAGCAAAACGGAGTTGAGTAATTTCATGTGATTAGATTAGTCACCCTACCAGTCTCAATTACATGATACTAAGCCCATGCGCTGGTTAGCCACACACCGTGTGTATGCGTTATACTTCCTCATGTTCTCGCCTATCGGCCGAGCAATTATAAGCCTCCTCTTATACTGAACTCGCTCTCACAAACAAGATTATATACAAGTAGTCTCAAGTAGTAGTCTCAGATGACTTCATATTAGCAACTAGAATATAGTACGTCATCACAGTAAAGAGGACATCCTTATGGGCTCGATAAGTCAGTCAGTTTTGTCATTAGGTTTATTATTATTATTTGTCACTAAGCCCACCTAGTTCCCATCAAGCGATTCTCCACAAATCCATCGGTGCCTTCCAAGGCTGCCTCTGCATTTGAGTTGTCCTCCTACTAATACAATATACCTACGAGAGGCGCCTTGGCGTGGCCCGCCACTCACTACCGTGCACCTTACTGTCTGCTTAACAGGTCTTACAGCTATACCTTTGTAATTAATTACCTATGCACCACCATACCACGCGGGCCCACGCCCGGGTGGTAGGGTGGGTGCCTCACCTCAACTACGTGCGAGACCAGCAGGCTTAAATATATGGGAATAAACATTCATCAATATCAAGGGACACAATTAACAGAGAGCGTTATCTTACACAACACCCTAATGGTGGCTTAACGGGGTAGTTTCACTTGGGTAGCGAGTAATAAAGTTACAGTAAGTATGAGCGTGATTGAGACATTAAGAACAGACGAAATATCAGGAAATTGAGACACTCAGTTAGCATGAGACATAAATCAGTATCATTACGCAGAAATCATGATTCTCATGATACGAAACATTTAGTAGTTATAATACGTAAATTATAGAACACATTTATAGTAGAACAATAAAGCAAATAGAAGAAATAATAAAAGTGCTGAGAAACTAAGACACTTAGCTTTCTGACACCAGCTGCGTATTCCTCAGACAGCTCCCTGGCGTGAACACCTCAGACTTCTTCGACACTCGCCAACGGTAGATTATCAATGAGGCTTCCCCAACGGAATACACGCTTAAATATACCAAAGAGACTACCTTAGTCTTAACCTTAGTCTACCTACAGTCACAAATATATCATAACCTTGCCAGTGTAAATAATCTCTTAAGGCAGCACTACACGATCCGACCACGAATTAAAGTCATCGCGACATCATCAACTACCATGATCCGCGACACACCCATCAATCAAGAAAAGTGGAGCCATCGCGAAGTGATTGTCAAGACGCTCATTAAGACACCATCTACTGCCATCATTGGCGACACTCCCAACAATTAAAAGAAGTGGAGCCATCGCGAAGTGATTGTCACGGCATCCATCAAGACACCATCAACTGCCATCATTGGCGACACTCCCAACAACTAAAAGAAGTGGAGCCATCGCGAAGTGATTGTCACAACATCCATAAAGACACCATCAACTGCCATCATTGGCGACACTCCCAACAACTAAAAGAAGTGGAGCCATCGCGAAGTAATTATCACGACACAGTCGTCGAATACAATTTTCATTGTCATATATATCAAGACACATTTTATTTAACAAACCAGTATTATCATTAGATATCTACGCTCCAAGCCATAAGAACTAAGCTGTAAAAATCATTTGAATATTCAACGTTAAACTACTTCCACTATAATATGTTTTGTAAGACGTCACCATTACCACCGAATATCAATATCAGTACTCCATTTAAATAATACTTGGGTCCCTGGGAAAGTTTAAATTCATCCCCGTCACAAATAGTCTAGTCGAGTGAATGTTGCAGCGCTCACACTCCTGCCCAGTAATTCGGGTTGCTAGACTCTTGCCTGTTCTTAGCCAGCGTCAAAATGAGTGACCGCCGAGGCGTTCACACCCAGCACGTCGGGTCGCAAGCTGATACAATTCTTGATCCGCGTCAACAAGTGAGTGAACATCAACCCGTTCACACCCAGCACGTCGGGTCGACAGATCTACATTAAACATCCGCGTCAACAAGTGAGTGACCGCCGAAGCGCTCACACCCAGCACCTCGGGTCGCGGGACTGTAACCTGTTCTTAGTCTGAGCACCAGAAACAGACCGATACAATTCTTGATCCGCGTCAACAAGTGAGTGAACATCAACTCGTTCACACCCAGCACGTCGGGTCGACAGATCTACATTATACATCCGCGTCAACAAGTGAGTGAACATCAACTCGTTCACACCCAGCACGTCGGGTCGACGGATCTACATCATACTTCCGCGTCAACAAGTGAGTGAACATCAACTCGTTCACACCCAGCACGTCGGGTCGACGGATCTACATCATACTTCCGCGTCAACAAGTGAGTGAACATCAACTCGTTCACACCCAGCACGTCGGGTCGACGGATCTACATCATACTTCCGCGTCAACAAGTGAGTGAACATCAACTCGTTCACACCCAGCACGTCGGGTCGACGGATTGTAAGCTGCCCTTGCTAGGTAAAAATGCAGCCAAATATAACAGGATTTATACAGAATTATAACAGACGTTAACCACAAATATTGTTAGGACGGGGGGTACTGTTGGAATACACATCCAATACATGATCTTGACACTTGCGTGTCCATAGACATCAGGAGACCCAAGATTCATGGTTCTAATTAATTTATATCATTCATATTCACACACTGTGCTGTAAGCTCCTCATAACGCATACAAAGTGCATATACTCTCGGTGACGAACCACGCCACACAAAAAAAAAACGATTAATATTTTTATTAATCCCATGCGTTTACACAGAAAAGTTGATATTGTATTCTATGACATTCGGTATCCAAGAAATTTTCATAATCTGACTTTCGAAATCAACATCACAAAATTTTTGACCTTAAGTCACGACTTGCGATCATCCCACAGGTTTAATTGAATCTCATATGTACACATGTCACACTACCCAATGATTATTATCATTCACCTATACATCACTACATTAACTACTGCTACGCTAGTTTATCATAAAACTTCAAATACGATTATTACTGCTTAGGATTTCAGATCAATCATATGTTAGAAAATCAAATTTTCACCCATAATACAGTATTTTTCAGGAGCCTGAATGTTTTCAAGCCGTCTTCGGTTACCCTCTATCAGAATACACAAAAAATTAAATCTATTTTTCAACATTATATATTCATATATGAGCACATATATGTTCGTGACGAACCAAATGGAAAGAAATGGAAACTAGAAACAATTTAACAACAAGAGTGTTCCGAGGGCATATTCATTTTTCTTTTGTCCCCTTAAACGGACAATTACGGATAGTAGCAAAACCAACAGTCAATGTCAATCGCATAGGTCTAGTAACAAAACCGACAGGATAGGTAAACGTGACTTAAACATCACTTTAGTTACCCTAATTCTGCCAAAAAAAAATTGAAATTTCCCAACTGCGTGAAAGAAACTTCTCGACTAGAACGTAACATCAGCAATCGAATCGTTCCTAGGCCATACGAAAGATAAACAGTTCTACACACAACCATCCTGCAATGGAATGTTTAGGTTTGGACTCAAAAGCATTGTACGTGTAGAATACCTATAGTCTGGACACATACTGACAAACCACGGTTTTATATTTGGAACTTGCATGAAACCTTTTCTTATAGAAACAATTACTTTACTCGTATTATGCCAATGAAGTAAAACATGAAACTGAATAAATATCTCGAACGTACTACTTAATGTTCGCACTGAAAATGTATACGCAATGTCTTTTAAATTGACTACTATACTTACTTAGTTAGTACAAGATAAGTATACTATATAATACATAGTAACACTTATTCAAGCTAAATATGTACGACCGTTAGTAATCCTCGTCAAAATGGATCTACCATTATGTACCGACATATTACGTATTTATTCCTGTTTAACCCATGTAATTATTACAACTATGCTAGTCTGTGTACTAGGTAAATTTCATTCTAAGTTCTATCTTTAACTGAGTATAATTTAATTTTTTAATCCACATAAGTAGTTAGGCACTATAACACTAGTCAATTATAGCAATAGTAAATAATTTGACCCCATTGAATTTAATTGTAATAACAAAATGAATTTTCCGTTTCAAATCCATATTTATCCGCACGCTGTCTGATTATTTCTATGATTAAACGTAATACTTTATATATATATATATATATATAACCATATCTATTATTTGCGTAGGTACTCACACGCAATTCCACTTTCTATCACTAAGAACTTCCGTACTCACACTGAAGAAATTTAAATTACGTAACGTATAAAGTACTTGTCCGACACTGGAATCAAAATATTTAATTGTAAATAAAGATGTCATAAAATTCTCGCTAAAATTGCGCATGAAATAAAATTTCAACTAATGTGATTTTCTTGAAAGAAGAACGAAAAAAAAAGAAAGCAATAGCTTTACCACAAATTATGACTGACCACTCTGAATAAGTCTGGCAAGTGGCAAGTTATCTTGCTTTTACTTTAAATGATACCCAACATACATATATATAGGTACATATAAAAATCATCCTATGTATGCATAGTCATTCGTACGCATGATCATAGAATACTGGCTAATCCTACGAGATCTCATACTCATTACCAAGTTAATTGACTTATACGAACGAAGTAGGTTTTTTTTTTTTTTTTTTTTTTTTTACTGGCCAATGAATTTGTTCCATGACATGTTTCGTTTTATGTAAATATTGAAATCTCTTTACTGTACTGAAATGCTCCACGTCATGAATGTAAAATCTATTGAGTAACTCAAAATAGTAACGTTGAATGTAAATATGTTATGGATACTTAAAATTAAACTAATTTCCCTAATTGTTAAGACTCGTATAGAACTGAAACAATATTACAACGTCATTACGTAATAGACAACAAGCTAATCACTCATGGAATAATGTACGAAACTGAAGTTATGTGACCTAGTCACTAACTACGTTCACTTCCCTCATTTTATGTTACTTGTTCAGCTCTTTGTCTATAAATGATACGTCTCACGCCCTTAACATTTTACACGTTGCAATAAGTATACCAAATTGACTCTGACCGCACTGGTTTCCAAAAAGCTAGACAGAAATAAATTGCCACGAATACGAATTAGACACAATAAGTAGGTAATAATATATCTAAGTTACATCACAACTTACTGCAAGTTAAGTTGTCTACTTACAAACACCGAGCTACGTACTTCGTGTATTAACCGAAAACAAGGAAACCAAATAATTTCTTTAAACTCAAATACTTTGACAACATAAGGAAACCTGAACATGTGCCCGTAAACTAAGTCACATATGTATGTTTGTAATCGCTTGAGAGCACCAAAGGACGTTGTAACTCAACATCACAAAAACTAACAATACCTACCATTTGAGCTCACAAGCCAAATCAAACAACTAGCATCAAATTGAAAGATCTATCAATTCAACACTAATAACGACAACACTCATATGCGTTGTGAGCGATCAACGAACTTCACTTCGTCCAAAATTAAGCTGCAGCGCGCTACGGCGTATTGCTACTAGTTACTTTGCAAGACTAGTAAGAAACACATCTTGGAAGGAAATGTTCTAGCATTTCACAAAGATAGTATGTATGTACCTACACAGTACACAACACACACTATACAAGTTATATCTCGTACCACTGCTTTAATAAACATTGTCGAAGAAACCATCGATTCTGTATTTCCATATCAGTGTCCGATTCCATATTTCAAAACAATCCTCTCAAACTGAGTCTATACTTCAAAATATTCGTCGCAAACAGAATCTGACATCGAGATTCACGTGGGTACTTATGCCAATTTTCTTAACTTTTACTATCCAAAGGTACCGCGTTCCTCATATCACTTTCTAATGAACCGCACCTTCCAAAATCACGACTTTCTATTTTGTTTTCAACACTTATGAAAAATTCAACACACTTTAGAAATCATCACTGCGAAATATCGAACTACCGTCACAATCAAGTTCATTAATTTGCACAGAATTACTCCAATCGCCATCTAACCACGATGCTAGCACAACTCTTTGATACACATATTACAATATGGACTTAATATAGATCAGACTTGCACTCTTTCACTCTTACATAATATTCGACTGAAAAAAAAATCATTGATCTGTGATGCATCATAATACGCAAATTTATGATTAAAACAGTTTAATCCGTTGCTTTTCAGTTTTGTTTATCCTCGGTAACTGTTTCTTAGCTTTTAAAAACTCATCATGTACCAAAATAGTAACGACCAGCATTAATGCTTATGACAACATGGAAACATTTGAAAAGGAATCTTTACTACAACATTGAAGCACTGATCGAGAAGCAATCAGCCGGGCGCCTCGGCTGAATTGACATCACCATTAGTGTTCCATAGAAACTTTAATTGAATGTAACATTACTCAAATGTATATGTATGTAATACATTCTATATGATGTGTATTTTAACTAAAATCATTATTTTCAAACAAATGTAAAATTGGAACAAATAAATCACACTGCTCTTTGTGTGTTTCAATCAATCAAGGAATTGTACGTGCATCAAAAAATCGATATACTACACCATACTCCTCCACAACACTCAATCGCCATAAAAGAGGTTCGAACTGACCGAAACAAACTGGCTAAACAAATTGCCTATCAGCTCAATATAAACGATAGGTACGGATTCAAATATCCCGGCACCTCCACCATGTCGCGAACGCCCTTTTATCATTAGGTAGTAATGTAACACATTACACAATATGTGATATTTCAGTATATGACATACTCTGGTACAAATACAGTTAGACTGCGCAAAACTAGAGGGCGCCGCGAAAGGTTCAAATATAATCAAAGGAGGGATAATTTGAATCCTACCTTAATCATCCAACGCAGTCCACGTATATCTGCTTCGCTATCCGACACAACGAGTCTCGCATGCCCCACCTGTGGTTAAAGGTGACACCACTGTCACTTAGGTCTTAGAACTCAGCACCTGCGGGTTCCAACTACCAAGCAAAAATTTGAATCCTACCTTAATCATCCAACGCAGTCCACGTATATCTGCTTCGCTATCCGACACAACGAGTCTCGCATGCCCCACCTGTGGTTAAATATGACACCACTGTCACTTAGGTCTTAGAACTCAGCACCTGCGGGTTCCAACTACCAAGCAAAACGGAGTTGAGTAATTTCATGTGATTAGATTAGTCACCCTACCAGTCTCAATTACATGATACTAAGCCCATGCGCTGGTTAGCCACACACCGTGTGTATGCGTTATACTTCCTCATGTTCTCGCCTATCGGCCGAGCAATTATAAGCCTCCTCTTATACTGAACTCGCTCTCACAAACAAGATTATATACAAGTAGTCTCAAGTAGTAGTCTCAGATGACTTCATATTAGCAA
This sequence comes from Epinotia nisella, assembly GCA_932294315.1. Lineage (NCBI taxonomy): Eukaryota > Metazoa > Arthropoda > Insecta > Lepidoptera > Tortricidae > Epinotia > Epinotia nisella. The sequence goes on along the minus strand of OW028698.1, from coordinate 6,044,438 downwards.
CTAGAATATAGTACGTCATCACAGTAAAGAGGACATCCTTATGGGCTCGATAAGTCAGTCAGTTTTGTCATTAGGTTTATTATTATTATTTGTCACTAAGCCCACCTAGTTCCCATCAAGCGATTCTCCACAAATCCATCGGTGCCTTCCAAGGCTGCCTCTGCATTTGAGTTGTCCTCCTACTAATACAATATACCTACGAGAGGCGCCTTGGCGTGGCCCGCCACTCACTACCGTGCACCTTACTGTCTGCTTAACAGGTCTTACAGCTATACCTTTGTAATTAATTACCTATGCACCACCATACCACGCGGGCCCACGCCCGGGTGGTAGGGTGGGTGCCTCACCTCAACTACGTGCGAGACCAGCAGGCTTAAATATATGGGAATAAACATTCATCAATATCAAGGGACACAATTAACAGAGAGCGTTATCTTACACAACACCCTAATGGTGGCTTAACGGGGTAGTTTCACTTGGGTAGCGAGTAATAAAGTTACAGTAAGTATGAGCGTGATTGAGACATTAAGAACAGACGAAATATCAGGAAATTGAGACACTCAGTTAGCATGAGACATAAATCAGTATCATTACGCAGAAATCATGATTCTCATGATACGAAACATTTAGTAGTTATAATACGTAAATTATAGAACACATTTATAGTAGAACAATAAAGCAAATAGAAGAAATAATAAAAGTGCTGAGAAACTAAGACACTTAGCTTTCTGACACCAGCTGCGTATTCCTCAGACAGCTCCCTGGCGTGAACACCTCAGACTTCTTCGACACTCGCCAACGGTAGATTATCAATGAGGCTTCCCCAACGGAATACACGCTTAAATATACCAAAGAGACTACCTTAGTCTTAACCTTAGTCTACCTACAGTCACAAATATATCATAACCTTGCCAGTGTAAATAATCTCTTAAGGCAGCACTACACGATCCGACCACGAATTAAAGTCATCGCGACATCATCAACTACCATGATCCGCGACACACCCATCAATCAAGAAAAGTGGAGCCATCGCGAAGTGATTGTCAAGACGCTCATTAAGACACCATCTACTGCCATCATTGGCGACACTCCCAACAATTAAAAGAAGTGGAGCCATCGCGAAGTGATTGTCACGGCATCCATCAAGACACCATCAACTGCCATCATTGGCGACACTCCCAACAACTAAAAGAAGTGGAGCCATCGCGAAGTGATTGTCACAACATCCATAAAGACACCATCAACTGCCATCATTGGCGACACTCCCAACAACTAAAAGAAGTGGAGCCATCGCGAAGTAATTATCACGACACAGTCGTCGAATACAATTTTCATTGTCATATATATCAAGACACATTTTATTTAACAAACCAGTATTATCATTAGATATCTACGCTCCAAGCCATAAGAACTAAGCTGTAAAAATCATTTGAATATTCAACGTTAAACTACTTCCACTATAATATGTTTTGTAAGACGTCACCATTACCACCGAATATCAATATCAGTACTCCATTTAAATAATACTTGGGTCCCTGGGAAAGTTTAAATTCATCCCCGTCACAAATAGTCTAGTCGAGTGAATGTTGCAGCGCTCACACTCCTGCCCAGTAATTCGGGTTGCTAGACTCTTGCCTGTTCTTAGCCAGCGTCAAAATGAGTGACCGCCGAGGCGTTCACACCCAGCACGTCGGGTCGCAAGCTGATACAATTCTTGATCCGCGTCAACAAGTGAGTGAACATCAACCCGTTCACACCCAGCACGTCGGGTCGACAGATCTACATTAAACATCCGCGTCAACAAGTGAGTGACCGCCGAAGCGCTCACACCCAGCACCTCGGGTCGCGGGACTGTAACCTGTTCTTAGTCTGAGCACCAGAAACAGACCGATACAATTCTTGATCCGCGTCAACAAGTGAGTGAACATCAACTCGTTCACACCCAGCACGTCGGGTCGACAGATCTACATTATACATCCGCGTCAACAAGTGAGTGAACATCAACTCGTTCACACCCAGCACGTCGGGTCGACGGATCTACATCATACTTCCGCGTCAACAAGTGAGTGAACATCAACTCGTTCACACCCAGCACGTCGGGTCGACGGATCTACATCATACTTCCGCGTCAACAAGTGAGTGAACATCAACTCGTTCACACCCAGCACGTCGGGTCGACGGATCTACATCATACTTCCGCGTCAACAAGTGAGTGAACATCAACTCGTTCACACCCAGCACGTCGGGTCGACGGATTGTAAGCTGCCCTTGCTAGGTAAAAATGCAGCCAAATATAACAGGATTTATACAGAATTATAACAGACGTTAACCACAAATATTGTTAGGACGGGGGGTACTGTTGGAATACACATCCAATACATGATCTTGACACTTGCGTGTCCATAGACATCAGGAGACCCAAGATTCATGGTTCTAATTAATTTATATCATTCATATTCACACACTGTGCTGTAAGCTCCTCATAACGCATACAAAGTGCATATACTCTCGGTGACGAACCACGCCACACAAAAAAAAAACGATTAATATTTTTATTAATCCCATGCGTTTACACAGAAAAGTTGATATTGTATTCTATGACATTCGGTATCCAAGAAATTTTCATAATCTGACTTTCGAAATCAACATCACAAAATTTTTGACCTTAAGTCACGACTTGCGATCATCCCACAGGTTTAATTGAATCTCATATGTACACATGTCACACTACCCAATGATTATTATCATTCACCTATACATCACTACATTAACTACTGCTACGCTAGTTTATCATAAAACTTCAAATACGATTATTACTGCTTAGGATTTCAGATCAATCATATGTTAGAAAATCAAATTTTCACCCATAATACAGTATTTTTCAGGAGCCTGAATGTTTTCAAGCCGTCTTCGGTTACCCTCTATCAGAATACACAAAAAATTAAATCTATTTTTCAACATTATATATTCATATATGAGCACATATATGTTCGTGACGAACCAAATGGAAAGAAATGGAAACTAGAAACAATTTAACAACAAGAGTGTTCCGAGGGCATATTCATTTTTCTTTTGTCCCCTTAAACGGACAATTACGGATAGTAGCAAAACCAACAGTCAATGTCAATCGCATAGGTCTAGTAACAAAACCGACAGGATAGGTAAACGTGACTTAAACATCACTTTAGTTACCCTAATTCTGCCAAAAAAAAATTGAAATTTCCCAACTGCGTGAAAGAAACTTCTCGACTAGAACGTAACATCAGCAATCGAATCGTTCCTAGGCCATACGAAAGATAAACAGTTCTACACACAACCATCCTGCAATGGAATGTTTAGGTTTGGACTCAAAAGCATTGTACGTGTAGAATACCTATAGTCTGGACACATACTGACAAACCACGGTTTTATATTTGGAACTTGCATGAAACCTTTTCTTATAGAAACAATTACTTTACTCGTATTATGCCAATGAAGTAAAACATGAAACTGAATAAATATCTCGAACGTACTACTTAATGTTCGCACTGAAAATGTATACGCAATGTCTTTTAAATTGACTACTATACTTACTTAGTTAGTACAAGATAAGTATACTATATAATACATAGTAACACTTATTCAAGCTAAATATGTACGACCGTTAGTAATCCTCGTCAAAATGGATCTACCATTATGTACCGACATATTACGTATTTATTCCTGTTTAACCCATGTAATTATTACAACTATGCTAGTCTGTGTACTAGGTAAATTTCATTCTAAGTTCTATCTTTAACTGAGTATAATTTAATTTTTTAATCCACATAAGTAGTTAGGCACTATAACACTAGTCAATTATAGCAATAGTAAATAATTTGACCCCATTGAATTTAATTGTAATAACAAAATGAATTTTCCGTTTCAAATCCATATTTATCCGCACGCTGTCTGATTATTTCTATGATTAAACGTAATACTTTATATATATATATATATATATAACCATATCTATTATTTGCGTAGGTACTCACACGCAATTCCACTTTCTATCACTAAGAACTTCCGTACTCACACTGAAGAAATTTAAATTACGTAACGTATAAAGTACTTGTCCGACACTGGAATCAAAATATTTAATTGTAAATAAAGATGTCATAAAATTCTCGCTAAAATTGCGCATGAAATAAAATTTCAACTAATGTGATTTTCTTGAAAGAAGAACGAAAAAAAAAGAAAGCAATAGCTTTACCACAAATTATGACTGACCACTCTGAATAAGTCTGGCAAGTGGCAAGTTATCTTGCTTTTACTTTAAATGATACCCAACATACATATATATAGGTACATATAAAAATCATCCTATGTATGCATAGTCATTCGTACGCATGATCATAGAATACTGGCTAATCCTACGAGATCTCATACTCATTACCAAGTTAATTGACTTATACGAACGAAGTAGGTTTTTTTTTTTTTTTTTTTTTTTTTACTGGCCAATGAATTTGTTCCATGACATGTTTCGTTTTATGTAAATATTGAAATCTCTTTACTGTACTGAAATGCTCCACGTCATGAATGTAAAATCTATTGAGTAACTCAAAATAGTAACGTTGAATGTAAATATGTTATGGATACTTAAAATTAAACTAATTTCCCTAATTGTTAAGACTCGTATAGAACTGAAACAATATTACAACGTCATTACGTAATAGACAACAAGCTAATCACTCATGGAATAATGTACGAAACTGAAGTTATGTGACCTAGTCACTAACTACGTTCACTTCCCTCATTTTATGTTACTTGTTCAGCTCTTTGTCTATAAATGATACGTCTCACGCCCTTAACATTTTACACGTTGCAATAAGTATACCAAATTGACTCTGACCGCACTGGTTTCCAAAAAGCTAGACAGAAATAAATTGCCACGAATACGAATTAGACACAATAAGTAGGTAATAATATATCTAAGTTACATCACAACTTACTGCAAGTTAAGTTGTCTACTTACAAACACCGAGCTACGTACTTCGTGTATTAACCGAAAACAAGGAAACCAAATAATTTCTTTAAACTCAAATACTTTGACAACATAAGGAAACCTGAACATGTGCCCGTAAACTAAGTCACATATGTATGTTTGTAATCGCTTGAGAGCACCAAAGGACGTTGTAACTCAACATCACAAAAACTAACAATACCTACCATTTGAGCTCACAAGCCAAATCAAACAACTAGCATCAAATTGAAAGATCTATCAATTCAACACTAATAACGACAACACTCATATGCGTTGTGAGCGATCAACGAACTTCACTTCGTCCAAAATTAAGCTGCAGCGCGCTACGGCGTATTGCTACTAGTTACTTTGCAAGACTAGTAAGAAACACATCTTGGAAGGAAATGTTCTAGCATTTCACAAAGATAGTATGTATGTACCTACACAGTACACAACACACACTATACAAGTTATATCTCGTACCACTGCTTTAATAAACATTGTCGAAGAAACCATCGATTCTGTATTTCCATATCAGTGTCCGATTCCATATTTCAAAACAATCCTCTCAAACTGAGTCTATACTTCAAAATATTCGTCGCAAACAGAATCTGACATCGAGATTCACGTGGGTACTTATGCCAATTTTCTTAACTTTTACTATCCAAAGGTACCGCGTTCCTCATATCACTTTCTAATGAACCGCACCTTCCAAAATCACGACTTTCTATTTTGTTTTCAACACTTATGAAAAATTCAACACACTTTAGAAATCATCACTGCGAAATATCGAACTACCGTCACAATCAAGTTCATTAATTTGCACAGAATTACTCCAATCGCCATCTAACCACGATGCTAGCACAACTCTTTGATACACATATTACAATATGGACTTAATATAGATCAGACTTGCACTCTTTCACTCTTACATAATATTCGACTGAAAAAAAAATCATTGATCTGTGATGCATCATAATACGCAAATTTATGATTAAAACAGTTTAATCCGTTGCTTTTCAGTTTTGTTTATCCTCGGTAACTGTTTCTTAGCTTTTAAAAACTCATCATGTACCAAAATAGTAACGACCAGCATTAATGCTTATGACAACATGGAAACATTTGAAAAGGAATCTTTACTACAACATTGAAGCACTGATCGAGAAGCAATCAGCCGGGCGCCTCGGCTGAATTGACATCACCATTAGTGTTCCATAGAAACTTTAATTGAATGTAACATTACTCAAATGTATATGTATGTAATACATTCTATATGATGTGTATTTTAACTAAAATCATTATTTTCAAACAAATGTAAAATTGGAACAAATAAATCACACTGCTCTTTGTGTGTTTCAATCAATCAAGGAATTGTACGTGCATCAAAAAATCGATATACTACACCATACTCCTCCACAACACTCAATCGCCATAAAAGAGGTTCGAACTGACCGAAACAAACTGGCTAAACAAATTGCCTATCAGCTCAATATAAACGATAGGTACGGATTCAAATATCCCGGCACCTCCACCATGTCGCGAACGCCCTTTTATCATTAGGTAGTAATGTAACACATTACACAATATGTGATATTTCAGTATATGACATACTCTGGTACAAATACAGTTAGACTGCGCAAAACTAGAGGGCGCCGCGAAAGGTTCAAATATAATCAAAGGAGGGATAATTTGAATCCTACCTTAATCATCCAACGCAGTCCACGTATATCTGCTTCGCTATCCGACACAACGAGTCTCGCATGCCCCACCTGTGGTTAAAGGTAATTATATGACACCACTGTCACTTAGGTCTTAGAACTCAGCACCTGCGGGTTCCAACTACCAAGCAAAACGGAGTTGAGTAATTTCATGTGATTAGATTAGTCACCCTACCAGTCTCAATTACATGATACTAAGCCCATGCGCTGGTTAGCCACACACCGTGTGTATGCGTTATACTTCCTCATGTTCTCGCCTATCGGCCGAGCAATTATAAGCCTCCTCTTATACTGAACTCGCTCTCACAAACAAGATTATATACAAGTAGTCTCAAGTAGTAGTCTCAGATGACTTCATATTAGCAACTAGAATATAGTACGTCATCACAGTAAAGAGGACATCCTTATGGGCTCGATAAGTCAGTCAGTTTTGTCATTAGGTTTATTATTATTATTTGTCACTAAGCCCACCTAGTTCCCATCAAGCGATTCTCCACAAATCCATCGGTGCCTTCCAAGGCTGCCTCTGCATTTGAGTTGTCCTCCTACTAATACAATATACCTACGAGAGGCGCCTTGGCGTGGCCCGCCACTCACTACCGTGCACCTTACTGTCTGCTTAACAGGTCTTACAGCTATACCTTTGTAATTAATTACCTATGCACCACCATACCACGCGGGCCCACGCCCGGGTGGTAGGGTGGGTGCCTCACCTCAACTACGTGCGAGACCAGCAGGCTTAAATATATGGGAATAAACATTCATCAATATCAAGGGACACAATTAACAGAGAGCGTTATCTTACACAACACCCTAATGGTGGCTTAACGGGGTAGTTTCACTTGGGTAGCGAGTAATAAAGTTACAGTAAGTATGAGCGTGATTGAGACATTAAGAACAGACGAAATATCAGGAAATTGAGACACTCAGTTAGCATGAGACATAAATCAGTATCATTACGCAGAAATCATGATTCTCATGATACGAAACATTTAGTAGTTATAATACGTAAATTATAGAACACATTTATAGTAGAACAATAAAGCAAATAGAAGAAATAATAAAAGTGCTGAGAAACTAAGACACTTAGCTTTCTGACACCAGCTGCGTATTCCTCAGACAGCTCCCTGGCGTGAACACCTCAGACTTCTTCGACACTCGCCAACGGTAGATTATCAATGAGGCTTCCCCAACGGAATACACGCTTAAATATACCAAAGAGACTACCTTAGTCTTAACCTTAGTCTACCTACAGTCACAAATATATCATAACCTTGTCAGTGTAAATAATCTCTTAAGGCAGCACTACACGATCCGACCACGAATTAAAGTCATCGCGACATCATCAACTACCATGATCCGCGACACACCCATCAATCAAGAAAAGTGGAGCCATCGCGAAGTGATTGTCAAGACGCTCATTAAGACACCATCTACTGCCATCATTGGCGACACTCCCAACAATTAAAAGAAGTGGAGCCATCGCGAAGTGATTGTCACGGCATCCATCAAGACACCATCAACTGCCATCATTGGCGACAATAGGCACTAGTTTTACGAAAGCGACTGCCATCTAACCTTCCAACCCAGAGGGAAAAACTACCTAGACCTTACCTACTCTAGAGTTTTACACCGGTTTCCTTTATTAAATCAGACATTCAATCAAAATGTTTAAACGAACAATATCGGTCAGTTCATGTTTGCAAGGACGTTAACTTCATTCCACTGTTCCACGGATTAGGGTTTCTGATTTCTCGCCTTTTTTTCTCGGGACTCGAGAATTCTCGACTAAGAATTCCCGGGAATTCTCGGATTGTCGAGAAATTTTCAAAATTAAAAATAATAATACCGTAATATTACAATCATAGCTATTTAATCGACAATCTTCTTATTCTCTGTTTGAATAACCATCCCGTCTAATTATTATCCTACTAATAATAATATAAATGCGAAAGTTTGGATGTTTGCTTGCATGTTTAGATGTTTGGAGGTTTGGATGTTTAGATATTTGTTACCTACTCAATCACGCTTAAACGGCTGAAGCGTGATTGAGTAACAAACAACCAAACATCTAAACATCTAAACATCCAAACGAACACCAAAAACCGGCCAAGTGCGTGTCGGACCACGCAAAACGAAGGGTTCCGTGCCTATTAAAAAGGTCCTATCGTCATAGAAATCTTACGGCACTTACATCCTTTTCTTTGAGGAAGGCAGTTTTTCAGCAATATCTCGGAAACCTTTCATCCGATCTTGTTCAAAACAATTTTCGGTGAATGAACTTAATAAGCGCTGTGTCCTTGAATTTTTTCATATTTTAAAATACACCGTTCAAAAATTAGAGGGGGGGGGGACAGAATTTTAGTGACTTTCGGGGCGATTATCTCTGACTGTGAGTATTCACTTAATCATAAAAATTCCCGAGAAACCTTATAGTTATTTTGCAAGGCCTATCGATTCATGTGCCACACGTGGGCTCACGATGAAAAAAATTTTTTTGACTTTTAGTTTTATTATGTATGGAGTACACCCCTAAAAAATTTTTTTTTAGCAATTTTAATTACAAAACTTTGTAGCGGCTAACAAAATACACCTATCCTCAAAATTTTATTCAAATACACCTTATAGTTTTCGAGTAAAATGCCTGTGACATACGGACAGACGGACAGACGGACAGACGGACAGACGGACAGATGGACAGATGGACAGACGGACAGACGGACAGACGGACAGACGGACATGACGAAACTATAAGGGTTCCGTTTTTGCCATTTTGGCTACGGAACCCTAAAAAGAAGGATTACTTAGTACTAGTAGGATAGGATGATGTACTTACTCATGCTATTTAGAGTCTATAGATACTTATATATTTGACTTGTAAAAGTGCCCTTGTGGCCTATTTGCTGACTAAATGTTTTGATTTTGATTTTGATTGCATAATATATTATGATGTATTTTATTTATAGGTATATGCACTGTTACCACAAGACGGCCGCGATATGTTCTCGAGCTCTCTCGCACTATCCGTCTCTAAGTGGTATAATAAGAGAGACACGGATAGTGCGAGAGAGCTCGAGAATATGTTGCGGCCGACTTGTGCTAACTGTGCTGACAGTTAAAAATATTTTTTTAACTAAACACCTTGAAGAAACTTTTTGTCACTCTTACATTTTAGCTGTTGAACTTGCTGTCGCGTCGGTACGAGAAAATAACACTAGACTTAGGTATTTCAAAATCCCGTTGTCATTAAATGACATGTTGTTGTGTGCCTACACCTTCATAAAAGCTAAAGGTATTTTGCATGTCATCAACTATCCATAGAATTAACATAGTTTTGTCGCTTTTGTTACATTCCAACCAGATGCGTACCGCAGCCAACCATGGATACATATTATGAAGGCGAATGTAAGTAAGTAGTTAAGTTATACTTGTCACTGTCTGGACAAAATTTGTGACTACATGATGACGTAATAACTTTTCAGAGCTTGGTAAAGTGATTCGGCAAAACCCAAATAACGCTGAAAAATTTTATTCCACATGAATTTATTTTTATGAGCTATTTAGTTACGGAGACTTGTACTATTATCTATTCTGTGATAGGGGCCTCAAAATGCGGCCTCCAAATGCATACAAAAAATTCAACACGGCAATGGGAGGATCCCGGTTACTGGTTTAGAGGCCTGACCCTACTAAAATTATAGATTTGCGCGGAATGTACCGAATGTAAGATTTGTAGCACTCAGCAGGTTGCTCGACTCGACCCCCATCCGCTACTGTGAAGGCATCATTCAAGACATTCAGGTATATGATAGGCTTAGTCCCCCTCTGCGTCCGTGTCCCATCCATATACCAAAGGCTGCTGATTCGAACGCCAGCGCCTGAAAACAAAAGACGGCGTTGAATTCAGATATATCTACTTAGTCATTATTTTGCAATGGCATCAACAACAGGGTTTTATGGCAAGGTGCTTTGGAAATTAACTAAAAATCTAATTAATTGTAGACTGGTCGTTCAGGCCCCGTAGCATGGTTGGACTTGTCACGCGATAGGTGATAGGATAGAGCGTGCGTCACTGACTGACACCGTATGATGGAAAGAGACGACGCTCTTATCTTGTCACTTTTCACGTGATAAGGCCAACCATGCTACGGCTCCTGGAAATCTTCGGGGCGAAGATTCTGTATCTTGCCTGCGGCGCGGCGCGCGAGCGCGCCGCGGTACCGGTGTCCAGTTTTACTTTTGGCATTCCAACTCTTGACTGTAATTGGTTTAGTATTTCCAAGGAAAAGGGAGGTGAAAAACAGCTATGGGAAGCGAAAAGCGGGAGAGAGATTTGTAAGTCAGATCTAGCACTCTGTCGTCTTGCTTGTGAAACAGTGCGGGGGGTGTGTGTCCGCGTGGGCTCGCCCTTCGGGCCTTCGGCCCTCGGGCTCGCGTAGAGAGCGAGCTCTGAAGGGACGCTTCGGGCCTTTGGCCCTCAGGTTCGCTTGTAAGACACTCGGGGATAGGGTTTCTGAGAGCGCGCTCTGAAGAGACGCTTCGGGCCTTTGGCCCTACGCGGAGCTCGGCCTTCGGCCTCGCATGTAAGACACTCGGGAATAGTAAAGTGTCCGCGTGGGCACGCCCTTCGGGCCTTCGGCCCTCGGGCTCGCGTAGAGAGCGCGCTCTGGTGGGACGCTTCGGGCCTTCGGCCCTACGCGGAGCTCGGCCTGCGGCCTCGCGGGCGTCGCCGCTCACCTTCGGGCCTTCGGCCCTCAGGTTCGCTTGTAAGACACACGGGAATAGTAAAGTGTCCGCGTGGACTAACTATAAAATATGGCATTTTCCTGTGATCTTAGATACAGGGTTCCATAGCTGGCTGCTATAGCAAATTCTTCCTTACAAGTTTACAACCGGCACTAAGTATTTACGTAATAAAACGAACTCAGATTTTTAGACAGAATTGACCTGGTCCGATTCCCTTTGGCTTTTTTGAAAATCTTTGAATGCAGTTGTAGTGTTTGTGACTAAGAGCTAATTTCCGTATATTTTATATACACGTACAGATTTTCCCTCACGGCCTCGTTTGAATAATACACCCTGTATACACTGCCGTCATCCTGTCTCACCTGCACCCTGCACTGTGCAAATTAGAAAGGGAAGGGTAGATTATCTCATCTCGCGGCGTCAGTTGTTATACCCCGGTTGATTTAATGATTTTGTAAGCATGGTGATGCATACTTGCCGGAAGTCGTAGTGTGAGACCCCCAAGGAATTGGAGTCGATCTTCACCAGATCGTCAACTGGTGAAGATCGCGGGCAGGCATTGAAGGCGAGCAGCGCCAGAGCAGTCGTTGTGGAAATTCTTTGACGCCTTTTTGTCTTTTGCCAGCAGTGGACGTCTTCCGGCTGAAATAATGATGACCTGGTCCGTCGACTGGTAGAGTTGGTCATGGCGGACCAGCCGTGGTCAATGAAGTAGTTCCTTGCTTCGAGCGGTCGTTTTGGGAATTCTTTGAGGCCTTTTGTCTTTTGCCAGTAGTGGACATCTTCCGGCTGAAATGATGATGCTGCTTTCCTGGTCCGTCGACCAGTAGAGCTGGTCATGGCGAACCAGCCGTGGTCAAAGAAGTAGTTCCTTACTTCGAGCGGTCGTTGTGGAAATTCATTAAGGCCTTTTCTCTTCTCCGTGACCAGCTCTACTAGTCGACGGACTAGTAGAGCTGGTCATGGAGAACCAGCTGTGGTCAATGAAGTAGTTCCTTGCTTCGAGCGGTCGTTGTGGAAATTCTTTGAGGCCTGCCTATTGCCAGCAGTGGACGTCTTCCGGCGGAAATGATGATGACGATGCTTACCTGGTCCGTCGACTATTCGAGCTGGTCATGGCGAACCAACCGTGGTCAAAGAAGTAGATCCTTGCTTCGAGCGGTCGTTGTGGAAATTCTTTGAGGCCTGCCTATTGCCAGCAGTGGACGTCTTCCGGCGGAAATGATGATGACGATGCTTACCTGGTCCGTCGACTAGTCGAGCTGGTCATGGTGAACCAGCCGTGGTCAAAGAAGTAGTTCCTTGCTTCGAGCGGTCGTTGTGGGAAATTCTTTAAGGTCTTTTGTCTCTTGCCAGCAGACCCAGCAGTGGACTTTCAGCTGAAATGTGGATGATGATGCTTACCTGGTCCGTCGACTGGTAGAGCTAGTACTGGCCCACGAGCAGTGGTCAATAAAGTAGTTTCTCTGCTTCTTCACAACTTTGGCACCTCGTTTTTTTTCCTCTTCCTCGATCAGACCGACCGCTTTGATCCTCGCGAACAGCTTGGGGTCTGTTTAGTACCATGGCATTTAATAACCATCAATTCTTAGTGTTTTTCCCGGTTGCATCCGAATGGAATCCGGGGTCTGCACGGCTATCTCAAGACGGCCCACGAGCTGAGTCGCGGCGACATAGACTATCCGTCTCTTTGTAACCATTCTAATTGGAAAGAGACGGATAGTCTATCTCGCCGCGATACAGCTCGCGGGCCGTCCTGTGTTAGCCGTAACGTGCTGAGGCCGCTTTTACACCGAATCCCAAGATTAGGCGTAGGTATATCTACTTGTTTTAAGAAATCGATCGCCATCTGACCTTCTAAAGGGTCTACCGTCTAGAGGTCGCCAGACGCCAACAAGCCCCTCCGACCGAGCGAACTTGGTCGGCACTAACCTTGTAGAGTTGTTTGCAGCAAAATTTTATACCACAACGGTTGGTGCCGACCAAGGTTGCTCGGTCGGAGGACTCGGAGGGACTTGTTGGCGACCGTCTAACATACCCTTGCTTGACCTGGTTGGGATTCATGGGATTAGACTGGTTTCCTCACGAAAAAGCTACTGTTAAACATCACATCACATATATTTTTGTTGATAGACTGTACTGTAGTACTAGCTGAGGTTTGAACCTCCAAATTGAGATACACATACCAAACCACTATAGCCGCTACAGACTCACGCCGAGAACCCCCGAGAACACCCGAGAATCGTGAATGTGATCGCTTTCTCGCCGTTCTCCGATCGGTGTCGAGACTAGTTTCGGCAAGACTTCTCGGTGAGACTTCTCGCATGAGTCTGTGGGGGGTACTACACGTCATTTAAAAACCATATGGAACAATGATAAAAAACCCGGACAAGTGCTAGTCGGACTCGCTCACCGAGGGTTCCGTACAAAATTACAAATGTATAGTTTTCAGATTTTTCCCTGTACATGTGGTAAAAGTCGATATTACTTGCCAAATTTCATAGTTCTAGGTCAACGGAAAGTACCCTTATAAATTTTGATTACCTGGAGAGTGTCGAAATATACGTTTATTGCGACATAAACGGCCGTATCTTTTTTTTACGTTAACTTAGAAGTTTGATTTTTTCACAGCCTCAAGGGACTTTAGATTTTAGTATATGGTTTTAATGTCAACTCGATATCTTTACGCGTTCCTGACATAAAGGATCTTGAAAGACAGACAGACAGATATACAGACAGACGGACAACAAAGTGATCCTATAAAGGTTCCGTTTTTTCCTATAGAGATACGGAACCCTAAAAACGAATAAAAAAATGAGCCTGTATACGTCCCACTGCTGGGCATAGGACTGCCTCTCATGGATGAGAGGGAATGGGCAGTAGACCTTTGAGTTTCTTCGCAGATGTAGGTATGCAGGTTTTATTAGCTGTAAGTCCCTCTTTAATTATCTTAAAAAGTGAAAACCGTCCAATTTGTTACTGAACAGTTACTTTCTTAATTGGCTTATATCAAGATTTGACAATGTTATTACTGTTGCCATATAAAAAGTTTTAAATAAATCTCTGGCTCATCTTTTACTGGCCCGTGGTTGGTAGATAAATAACTATTTGGGTCAAAATCAGGAACAAAAACTAGCCAACTATCCTGTAGGTAGACAATACAGCTCTCCTCACAGCAGTCAATACTTTGAAACCTTATAGTTACGTGAACCCATAACCTTCATGGAAGTGCTTCTCATGCTCGAACCCCTCTACGCCCCTCTCCAGCTCCCTCAAGGGTCTGGCGTCCCCGGTCATTTTGTCCCTGTAGACGCTCCCGGCCGGGTCCTGGAACCTCTGCGCCGGGTCGTACTCCACCGGGATCCAGGATTTGTTGTAGGCACTGTATTGGAGCACCCTGTATTTCCGCGTGACCTTGAAATTAAAATATTGAGGACGATATTTATTTCTTTATTATTCAATTTGTTTGCACGGCATTACCTTACCAAAAAAAGAATTTAGGTACACATTAGTAGGTTGTGTCTCTCAAGGGCGCAAAATTATATATTTACGGCGAGGGCGGTATATTGAATCCTGAGCGTAGTATGGGATTCTAAAGTTGAATGTTGAGCGTATCGAAGGAAAAAATTGGTACCGAGAGACACATACATCACCTACTGCTTTTCACATGTTCTATGAGTAAAATTGAAATCTCTTATTTGAGTCCTCACTAACGAAGTCTTATAAATTCCAAACGTATATTTGGATTGCTACGTGTTCCGAAATAAAAACTTTGAATTTGAATTTATCTTAAGCCAGTTCGAATCTTAGTTGGCATATTTTGTAATGAGCACGAGTTTCCGAGACTCGGATGACCGATCGTGGACTTCGGCTAAGTTCGGGTGCAATCGGGAAACTTCGTTTCGGTTTGCCGTCGCGCTGTCTGCATAGGTTCGCGTCGTGAAAAGTTTGTTTACATTTTACCGGCGTGTTTCATGTAATAAGTATACTATAATAGTTTGATTATACCTAAAAAGTACCAGATGTGATGTTCTGATGTTAAATCTGTATTTGAGTGAAATATAAAACGAATGGTAAAAAATGGCAGTTTACTTATTTTATATCTCGTTTTGATGATGATTCATAAAGTGCCGACTAATCGGCACATTTTCCCGACTAGTCGGCGACTAGTCGGTACATCTCTAGTTATTCATAACACTTGCAAGTTTATATTCTTCTCTGTAATGTGTTAGACTGTTAGCTGTGTACATCGACAACAAGTTTTTGTATTTCAGAAATTTTATAGGTACTTACCTATGTATGTGAATAATATCCATTTCAGAAATAACATCCTGATAATTAGTATTTTCTTTTAGGGGGTACGAATAAGGAAAGTTTCCCCTCATCATTATCATCATCATATCAGCCGAAAGACGTCCACTGCTGGACATAGGCCTCCCCCAAAGAGTGCCACAATGACCGGTCCTGCGCCACCCGCATCCAGCGGACTCCAGCGACCTTTACCAGGTCATCAGTCCACCTTGTGGGGGGCCTACCCACGCCGCGCCTTCCGGTACGTGGTCGCCACTCGAGAGCCTTTTTTAAAAGGAGAAAGAAAAGAGAAAGTTTCCCCTATCATCTCTAATTCTCTTCTCCCCTCGAGAACCTCGTTTTCAAGAAACAGAGCTTACCTCGTGAATCATGTTGCACAAATGTATGATGGCGCGGCAATCTTCCAGGATATTCTTATAAAAGAAGTATAGATGGGGCCTCCCCATTCTTTGGCCTTTCTCTGCAATAAAGTGTAAGGCTTGAACTTGGCGACCGGTTGGCCTACACTGTCAAAGAGGTTATCAATTCAAGGGCCCATTCGATAAGACATTTAATTGTCTTATCTTGACACTTCACCACTATTATTGAACTGAAATTGTCGACCTTATTGCATTGTGAATGGGTCGTTCTTCTTTTTTACCGACAATGATCCGAGGTTTTTCTGTTTTTTTGGTTTTTGAACTATCGAAAATTGTGGTTTTGAAGTGCGATTTAAAAAAAAATGCATAGGTTTCTTCATTAGAACTAATTAAAGTTTCCTTTCTGGCCAATATAAATATTTATTTACGGTTGGTTTCTAAAAAAAATCATGTGACAAAGTGGACTCTTTCAGTGGGGACAACATTTTGGTTTACCACTCTGTCACGGCATTCTACGAAAAAAAAAACATTTAAAAAAATGCTAGTTAGAGAAAGTGAAATATTAAACATCACTAATTAATAAAATAATATGAACGTTCATTCGAACATTATAAAACCGTAAACATCATTACTCAAATGAGATGCCGTAATAAGACGAGGGACAGGCTATTGTCGGTCGAAAAGAAGAACGACCCGAATGGTCTTACAACATTTGAAGGAAATGGGTCCCAAATTAAAGTTTTTGACTGTACGGTCGACGCCAAAAATACGTTTACACTATTCGCCTTATTGCAATGGAATAAGGTGCAAAAGTGTAAACGTATTTTTGGCGTCGACTGTACATAAGAGTAATAAAGAAGTGTCTTACCCACTCAAGGCCAGTGACTCACGTATGAATCATGCCTCTACGAGCGATTTCTGCTACAAAGCGGACACCCGCTGCTACGCGCTACGGCGTAGGCGTAGCACACGTAGCGTTGCTTGCCTCGAATGGGTTAACAGAACACTATCAGCTAGGAACCAACTAGGTTCCTCACGATGATACCCTAGAGGCCTAGAAGCTACTCCACACAATGGGCCACCACGGAGCAGGACAGGATCGCAGTTATGCGTTGGAATGAGACGGAAACATGTCTTTCTCCCCTTGACGCATATTTGAGTCCTGTATAATCGGCCATGATGGCCCATTGTGTAGAGGAGCCTTAACACGTGGTAAGCGACAAAAGGGTTACTTAACTTACCCATCCTTGTTGAATATTCGTAAAGCTCCAAAACGTTTTGGTATTTCGTCATGATTGTTTGCGTTATATAGCCGATCTGCCAAAAAGTATTTTTTATTAACACATTCACGTCAAAAAATCGCTACGGCATAGGCTACTGTAGCAATGCACCGCGGAGAAAATTCCAAAGTTGCGAAAATTCTAATAAGGAAAGTTCTCAGAACTTAAATTTTATACTTAAACACTGAACACATGTAAAAATATCTGGATAAATACATACATTATCAGCTGTTTAATTGGCCTGCTTAAATAATAATAGATGTATTCAATGATAATGTAAAATTCCTAGCAGAAACTTTCTAAAGGAAACTTATTTTTCAATTCTCATGTAAGGATCCGGAAATTACTGAGAACTTCCCTGATATTTTGAGAATGTACTCGTAATAAAATTTAGCTGGTTTAGTTATTTATATGGCGTGAAAAGACAACCGTATACAATTAGTAGTTCAACGTAAATATTGATTGAAAGTACGTAAGTGAAGCAATGCAATTTACTCGGGTAATTTACTTTCACACAGTGGCAACACGCTGACAGTCCGTCATTTTTAAGATGCTGATGACGTAGGCAAGATACGCTGACGTCACGAACTGCCACGGGAATGACTTTTCTTGTTTTATTCTGCCATGAATTTCTATACTTACTTCAAAGGGCAGATGGTCATAGTAAGTCTGTCGTAGAGCGAAGTACCTGTGGATGCCTTTTCGCCTGAAAATCATAATTATTATCTCTCAAAACTCAAATGAGGGATCAGATTTGTTATTTCCTTAGCTGATATTCCCTGTTTAATCTCGATTTTCCTCGTAAAAGGTGTGAAAGGCAGATACTGCATTTCACGTACATATGTGTCATTCGGGAGCAAATTTATTTCTGTCCTTTTATACTTATACAGGACTATTACCCCAGAACAATCTATAGCCCGAACGGATTTTACGTGACGTTCCAGTATATTTAGGCCTTAAACGTGATCATAAAACATATCGTGACTACCGGTCAGCCTAGTTGGTAGTGACGCTGCCTACGAAGCTGAAGGTCCTGGGTTCGAATCCCGGTAAGGGCAAATATTTGTGTGATGAGCATGAATATTTATTTCCGAGTCTTGGATGTTTTCTATGTATTTAAGTATTTATATCTATTAAATATATCGTCGTCTAGTACCCATAACACAAGCCTTATTGAGCTTACTAGCTAGCCGGGTTGACGTGAAATATACGCACCCTCGCCGCCATATGTACGAGATCGCGTAACACAGATGGAATATCGTGAAGGAGTCCGGATTCATGGTGTCCAGGGTCTTATGGGTCTGGTCGGTGTTGTAAAAGTCCGTGTCCACGACCGCTCCCCCCGGACCCCATTTTAACGCCGGCTGGTCGTGCTCTTGTTGGTACTCGTAGTCCGTTTTGGACAGCCAGTCGCGTTCTGGAATAGTGAAACGAATTGAAAAAGTTTGTGAAAAAAACGTAGGTCACTGTGCCGGTTACCGACCAGCTCATTTAATGTGCCAGTTTGTGACCACACCTCCGGTCTTATCCGTCCAGACCTTATGTCGGAACGAAATTAAAAAAATATACTGATTTACTAAAGTTTTATCTGACATTTGGTCTGACGCGTCTTTATAAAACGGGATTTAGAAGAGTTGGTTAATTAAATAGTAGATTGTACTACAAGTGCATAAATCGAGCCATTTCACCTGAGACGTTTATATCCACCCGAGCCACCGGCGAGGGTGGATAGTTAAGTCAAGGGGTAAAATGGCTCATTTATGCGCAAGTTAATACACACTGCTTAAAGAAAGAAAGAAAGAATAAAGAAGACATTTATTCACTACACAAAAGACACACAGATATAAAGGGAGTAGACATACAATACAATTGACACATTGTGTGTGTCTTCGCGGCAGTGAAACGGTCGCTGTCTCAGCATTGTGCCGAGGTGTCAGACAGACACCTACAGCGCTTATCACTTCGATTGCGAGGAAATAACAAATATTTGCAAAAATGAGTAAAATACTGGCTCACTCGTACCACTTCATATTATATGTAATTTCGACACGTGATAAGACTTAGGTATTTCATACTGCCAAGTTATTTAATGTTTTGATACGTTTTAACATAATAATTGACTTCTGTTTTATCTGGTTTTATTATTTAAGTAATAGAAAAACTCGGAAGTAAAATTGTTTAAAGCAAATCAAATAAAATAACAAGTTTATTCCACGAAGTTTTATTGTGCCGTGTGGCTGTTAGGCCTGATTATCTTAGTCTAGGATAAAAGTGGCATTTTGTGCAACATCCAACACAAAGGCGTACTTTGCAAGCATGAGAAGTGAAAAGGATATTTTCCACGGGTTTACCCACAATTATTACTTATCTCCAATTGAAGAAGCCTTGTCATTCAGGTGGTGACTTCAAAATTCTATATCTCACCATTAAAATGTCCCCTGTCCATATACTGTCTCCGCATGGACCCGGCCGTGTCCCCCGGCTCGTGGAACGGCAGGTTAAAGTACGTGTCCACCGACAGCTCGCGGAAGAGAAGCTCTTTGGGGTCGTCGAGTGGGTCCGAAGCATTGGTGTTTGGGAGGCACTGGTGGTAACGTACTGAAAATAAGTAATTTGAGGTACAGTCGGAATATGTGTACGGACAAAGTGATCAAAAACATGAGAACACGACTTTATTGTTAAGGGCATAAGGTTGCTTAGATAATTTTAAACCTTTGGGAACCTACATATACGCTCGTCCTTAAAGTTACGCCATTAGACTTCTATGGTTTTTTCGTTCACTGGGATAAAAACAATTACAGATACTTACATACACACAAAAATGTTGTTAACAACAACAAAGTAGTCTTAATTATTACCATCGTTCCTAATTTACGTCAATATCATTCCCCTACATTTGCCAAACGAAACCTCTTTGTAGGTATTTGTACTTTAATCAACTAAGTTCCTATCAAGATTAAATTAAATAATGACATAAAATACTACAGGTTTATGTACTATTTATAGTTATTAATGTTATTATAATTTATAACTATGTAATACGTCGTAAGTAGTTTATACGGCTATAACCATGTAATATTATTATGCTTGTTCACGAAAAAAAGTAGCCACAGCACGGCTATCACAAGCCGGCGCGCGAGCTCTCTCGATTTTTCTCGCACTATCTGTCTCTCTCTTATTAGAAAACTAAGAAAGAGAGGTATAGTGCGAGAAAAATCGAGAGAGCTCGCGCGCCGCCTTGTGATAGCCACGCTGTTGTATACTTCATGTTTTCAATATTGAACTGATATTTTTTAAAGAATTTAATTAAAAAGAAGGTCTCTTCACCTATCGTTTTGAGTGGCGTTATGGATATTTATATCAGATGCTATCCATTTTTGGGCTAACTTTCGAAATCTCTGGATTGTAATCAATTTTCACGTTTGGATCATAGACGTTCTTTTTTTCCTTTATTCAAATAGATTATCGATGCTAAGTACTTATAATAATGTTCCGCGAATATCTTCCCAGAATTAATTACCATATGAAGATCATAAATTGTTTTAAATCATGCCAGAAGTAGACACATTTTTATGCAATCATTTTAGCTTTAAGCCTTAACTGGCATCATGTAGGATTTCACAACTTTTAAGGAAAAATGGATAGATTTTAGATTCTTGCACAAAAAAGAATACTCAGTCGGCTATCTAATTGCGGTTTGAACAACCTAGACCTACGGGTGACAGTGGATCGAGACTTAGTTTTCGATGGCTACTTTTCGTGAACAAGCCTTAGGTAGTTATTAAATTCTTGTTATCTAAAATTGGCTCTCAACAACGTTTAATATTGGGCGACCATTTTAGCCTAGTTGGAAGTGACCATGCCTGCAAGGTCGTGGGGCCTGGGATCAAATCCCAGTCATCATCGTCGTAGCATTTTTCCCGGTTGTGCCGCTACGTTCCTTTGAGCCCGGGCACCTAATCCTAAGATTAGGCGTAGACACTAGTTTTACGAAAACGACTGCCATCCTGACCTTCCTTCGTAGAGGGAAAACTTGGGATTAGACCGGTCGCCGATGGTTTTCTTCACCGAAAAGCCACTGTTAAATATCAAAGGGGGCATTAGCTGCAGTTATAATGATTTCGGCGTCGGGCTTCTGATAGGCTCTTGTTCGCAATATTCCACTTACGTCGTTAAACAATATACTATTTCATCACACTTGCTCGTCAATGGCGTTATTACTTGCGAGCGTACAGAGCAGTTATAACCGTTTTGCCTCCCACGGGCTGTTTAGTTTAGTTTTAAAATATAGAACCCTCTGATAGGCTAAGAAAATCTGGTTGCTCTGTGATTGGTTGAAATATTGAAGCTGCGCGCTCCACTAGCACTGATCTGGAAGTGAAGTTGACAATTTTTGATTGGTGCGGCTGTATGAAACTTAGATTTTTCTGTCTTTTGTAGTTATTTATTTCCTCGCAAATCTGATGAAAAACATTGTGTATAACACGGGCATTTAATTTGTTTGTAACGAAGTATATTTGTATGATCTATCTGATTATGTTACGAGTATAATTAGATGCAAGATAGTATTTATTTTATGTCCTAAATAAATAAATAAATTCCAGGGTGTAAATAAAATGCTTAGGTATACTTTAAGATTTTTTTATTACACCCAAGAGTCCCAAGAGCTACTAGTTACCAGTCTTCCTCGCCGGACCATCCGTAGTCCAAATTCGGAGACCAAAGCCTAGAAAATAACAGACGTACCTATATAAGTATGAGTATAAAATCTCCAATATAATATTAAAGACATTGATAATATTGGATAATATTAAATTTTACAATAGTTCGTTCACTATTAATTCTATCCGACTCTGGAACTCTCTTCCTCTTGATATCAGACAAGCAAAATCTATCGGCAACCTCAAATCCCTTAAAGAACATTATTTGTGTCTCCCCTAACCCTGATTGTATTTTTTGGCTGACTGTTTATGTATCATTATATTCATTATATTTGTGTTTGTGTTATTTGTATATATGTATGATTGTGTGTGTATGTTTATATATAGAGGTATTTATGTACGTTTATTTTTATAATTTCTTGATTTTTGATTAATAATAATCGCTGCACCACCTACTGCATAATCTAGTTTTATCTCTTTCTCCGATACCCAAAGGTTGTCTGGAAGAGATCGCTCTTCAGCGATAAGACCGCCTGTTGTCTACCTCTACCTACATGTTATTGTATTGTTTCTCTCTGTAACTGCTTTTTTTGTGTGAGAGTATTTATATTGTATTGTATTGTATTGTAATATTGGGTACTTTCCTGGGTAAAAATATATAATTCTATTTATACAAAAATACAGATAGGTAGTTTATTTCTTAGAAACTTCAGTCCATCAGTTAGAATATCAAAAAATACCGGTCTCGTAATTTTATGTTTGTGAATTAAACAAAAAATTATGAAGATATAGCCCGTTAAAGCTCCGCGTGACGTTACAATATGCTAAAAAGTGTAGGTACCATAATGTAACGTCACGCGAAACTTTAACGGACTTCGTCAGTTTTTTGTTTAATTGACAAACAAAAAAATACGTGTCCAATATTTTTTGATAATCTAACTGACTGACTAAATAACTTTTTTAGGAAAGCAGCCAATTATAAAACATTTAAAAATACAATAAAATTATACCTTACAAAGAAAGCTTATTATACATTAGATGATTTTTTTAAATGATGAGAATGAAGAGTGCACGCAATTGTAACAAATTGATATTATGAATTGTTATTAATTAATTATTGTTGACGACCACTTTAGCCTAGTTGGTAGTGACCCTGCCTACGAAGCAAGAGGTCCTGGGTTCGAATCCCGGTAAGGGCATTTATTTGTGTGATGAGCACGAATATTTGTTCCTGAGTCATGGATGTTTTCTATGTATTTAAGTATGTATTTATCTATATAAGTATGTTTATCGTCGTCTTGTACCCATAGTACAAGCTTTGCTTAGTTTGGGACTAGGTCGATTTGTGTAAGATTGTCCGCAAATATTTATTTATATATTTATTGTGACATTTTTAATTTTAATATATTAATAGATGTGAATTTTTATCTTTTAATAATATTTGAATTTTTATATTTTTGTCAATTACATTTTTAACATTACTACTTAACTTGCTAAGAAATATAAAATTAGAATGTAACAATTATTATTATTTAAATTATAATTTGGCAGTGGGCGGGGCACATTCCACGTAGAACCGATGGCCGTTGGGGCGGAAAGTTTCTCGAGTGGCGACCACGTATCGGAAGGCGCGGCACAGGGTGGAATGGTGACCTGGTAAAGGTCGCGGGAGTCCGCTGGATGCGGGTGGCGCAGGACCGGTCAATTTGGTACTCTTTAGGGAAGGCCTATGTCCAGCAGTGGACGTCTTTCGGCTGGTATGATGATGATGATAAAATTATAATTTATTTACTTGCTGTGCTCTTACAGGGTTCATGTTGAACTGTAATCTCTAATAAATTGAAGAACTGTATACTAACATGCGTGTAATAAATGATTTGATTTGATTATACGAGTACAAATAGATAACAGTAAGTACCTAAAGAAGTACTTTGAGTACCTACGTCATTGGAGTCCCCAACAGCCCCCGACTCAACTCGACTCTCCATACAAACGTAGTTTGGTTCTTATTTTAACACGTTTTTCACACCTTTCATTCGGAAAAGTAAGTTTTGCTCCACGACGAGACGGATCAAAATGCTACTTTTCTGTTCAAGCTACTTTTTTCATTTATTTAGGACACAGATCTTAATAAAATAATCGATTGTAATTTCCTCGTAATCGATTAAAAACGAACATATTTCAAGTTTTATCTTTAACAACGTTATTATAAAAATTTATGCATTTTTCGTAATATTTCAAAAAATTGTCAAAATAAATTATACGTTTTACTGAAATCAAAACTATCGATGACTGGTATATTTTCCTCATAGTTGGTGTGAAAAATTGTATATGTCACTCGGGAGCAAAATTATTTTCGTCATGGGCGTTAACGCTTGAATCCTTCGTTACGCTCAGGATTCAATCTGCCGCCCTCGCCGTAAATACATCGTTTAGCTCCCTTGAGATACAAATAACTATTGTTTACCTCATCGGCTGCTGCGGGACGCGAGTAGTGGTCGGCAAGTAGCCATGTTTCTTGTAAAAATCTCTAGTGTCCTGCAATTTCTTTTTCCTCTTCTCCATCACCTCGTCTATTACTTTGTGCGACTCTTCTATCTTCTTAGCGATGTATGCTGTGGATGTAAATTGTATGGTTGGTTAACCAAGACGAAACCTACCTCCCAAATCCTAGCCAGTGTGCCGGGGCAGCGGCGGACGCCCGGGAGAATATCAAGGCGCGTAAATACAATTGTCTCGGCGCCCAATACGAATTCACAGTTTTTGGCGTCGAGACACTTTGCCCGTAGGGTAAGGGCGCTCAGGGGCTCCACAGGGCGCTTCGCAAACGCCTAAGGGAGGCAACAGGCGACCTTCGCGCGAGCAGCTTTCTCGCGCAGAGAATTGCTATCGCAATCCAGCGCGGGAATGCTGAATGCGTGATGGGAACCTAGGGGTCCAAATTTCGATTGTAATTTTTCATGTTTAAGTTTAGTTTTTATTATTTTTAATATCTTTTCGTTGTATATGTTTGGTATTAGTTATTTATGTTAATATATTTATTGCAAAATGAAAAAAAAACCAAGACGAAATATAACTATTTCACACCCTTAAGGTGTTGATACTCATACACTTAAGCAATTCACTTGTAATGAAGTAAAAGCTACCAAAATAAACACGAGCGTTTAAGCGAGCATTTTAGTGAAACGACAGCTTTTTGCTGAGCCGAGCATTTTTGTAATTGTTATTTATTTTTATTTTTTATACAGCATACGCGACCGTCAAGTTGACATCTTCGTGAGGGATACTTTTTTGACGAGCATTTACTAGAGCGTTCGCTAGAATGATCGTGAAAATGTCCTGCTTACAATTGCAGACGGTTTGGTTGGTGCAACCCACCGAAAATAGATTTAAAGGTAGTCTAACGTTTTGCCCTTGGGTCTGAGGATAAGTAAATAAAACCACTATTTAGGCTATCAGCTTAGGTGCGCAGTCTACGACCTGACTCGGCCATAGCTCGATGACAAGTGTCCAGCTCGGCCAGTCTGGACGGCTACCCTCGCTCCTATATTTATTTGTAGTGCAGAACACTACATACAGGTAGGTACGACTTATCTATCGCTCGACATCGTTAAGACGGCGATGCCATTTTTATTAATAAAGATTAATAAGAATGCCTGACTTTGCTCTACGAAATATCGCACAAATTTTTACGGTAGAAGAGTTTCTAGGCATGGCCTATTTTTTACATGGAATGTTTTTATGGGATTAAACTTTCGGATGTATTGACACTGACGTTGCTGAACGGTTACGTTTTTTTCGTTTCTGTCATAGAGTCAATTTTCAATACCTAGTCATGCATTTTCATCAGTGCACGAAGGGTTAAAGTCTATATGTCTGAGACTGAAGGGAGTTTTGTATTTAAAATTGGGCTTAATATTATTGGTACCTTTATCCAATTTGGGATGGGCCTTTCCTACCCTCCCCGACCCGTCGTCGGTCGTAGTTTCATCGGTTGTTGTCCTGTTTTGATCATAATAAGAAGCAGGAGGACTGAAACAAAGCATTATTTTGAAGGATTAACTATCAGATACCTAACTACTAATAAATCCACGGTTAAACTCACGTATTTTTAAATGTCACTTATGGGACATGTTTCTTCTTCAGGATTAGTGAAATTGGGCGCCGCGCAAATTTTAATCGTGACGGAGGCTGGATGCTACTGCCGGCATGGAAAACTATTGTTCCTGACTAGAAGTGGTCAAGTCTGTTGTGACGATCCCTTGGACACAGTAAGTTCGGTGCGCGTATCGTCTATCGGAGGAAACGATCTCCTGCCGCAACTTTACACAACGACTCCAGCGCAAGACTGTTCCCTCCCCCAGCCTGCGCGTGCGTCACGTGCAGGAAGGCGGTCGGTCGGAGCGAGCGCGGCCAGTGCTTCAAGCAACATTGCCGCGAAAACATTCATCCTAATACTACTTAGAAAAGTTGAAACAACCCCGATTTTTTCATTCCAAAGTTCAAATCTCGACAACGACTGAACCCGATTTTATTGAAACGTAGCTAACACGTCAGCTTTCGAACAAGAAAAACGCATTAAAATCGGTCCATTCATTAAGGAGCTACGATGCCACAGATCGACACACAAGCAGACACACATACACGTCAAACTCTCTCTGCGTCGGGGGTCAAAAAGACGAGCGACAATTAGTCGGAAGAAATCGGAAATTATCGTTTGACTCGTTCCGCCCGGTTGACCGTTCCAACCTCCACGGAAAGCAGAGACACACCATCAAGTCTTTTGCCATCATCTCGGACAATGCCAGGCGGCTCAAGAAGAGCAGCCACATTAATGGTGGCAAGAGACCGGCGGATTATGTCATTAAAGTTTCGCATTGTCTTGAAAAGCGGCTTGCACTTTTTTGACAACAAAGGCCGCGGTGACCCAGTCGGTCCACGTCCGTGCTACAAGGGCATATGTGTGGAGTGCATGCCGTGACCCCAACCACAGACCAGTCGCCAGACGAAGGGAGGTCGGATCCAGGAAGGTACCGGTATTTGGAGAGGGATGGGCATGTAGCCAGTGACCGGCCTCTCTGGCTCCGATCGCCAAAAGTCTTGCGCGATCTGGCTCAGAATTTTACTATATATTCATTCAAATTAACTCCGAAAATATAATAAAAATAAAATTTAATATAGAATAGAAATTGCGGGTTAGGCTCCCATAAAACACACTTTCCCGAAATGTGCACTTTCTGTAAAAGTGCATTTTTTTAGAATGATAATTTTTCCGTAAAGTACACTGTCTCTAAAAGTGCACTTCCCGATATGTACACTTTGTCAATAGGTGCATTTTCCCAGAATGTGCACTTTTGCAGAAGGTATATTTTCCCGGAAAGTACACTTTAAGGGTAGGGATGTTAACGTCTAGCATATAACAATATCACAAATCTGCAGCGCCGAAGATCCCGCTTTACCGACTAAATGTGTATCTTTAAATAATAAACGTGTATCTTTTGAGAAAGTGTACATTTTGGGAAAGCGTGCGTTTTGGAAAAGTGCACATTTCGGGAAAGTTTCCAAATTGGGAAATTGTATATTTTGGGAGTGTACGTTTTGCGGAAAGTGCACCTTTGCAGAAAGTGCACATTTCGGGAAAGTGTGTTTTACGAGCCTAACCCGAAATTGCAAGCCAAAATAACACTACGTCACAATTTCGTTCTTAATAAGAAAACACAATATACAAAAGAAACTTACTAAATGACTTAAACTATTTGATAAAAAAAAGCCTGGTGCCACAGCGCTGATCTTCCGTGGAGCTATATAAACTACCATAAAAAATACCTCTTGGTTTCTGGGGTAAGTAATTGGCAATGCTAAATAAAACTGCTTATTCAAAAACCTCGTCAATAGGTGCCGTTACTTTACATCAACCCCGTTTCGTGTAGCTTATGCGTACTGGGACCCCACGGATCTCGACGCCAAAAGCTACAAAGTTGACTTACATGTCAAATTTGTTCCCCGGATCATAGCTCCGGAACGAGTACTTGTTCTTGAGCTCGTGAAGCATGTTGGACAGATGTTGGATGGTGAGTCCGTCCTCTATAATAGTCTTCTGGAAGACAGTCAGATGGAGACTGGTGACAGTGTTATTTTTTTTAGCTGCCGCTGAAATACGCATGGGTATACTTTTATAAGTATCTAATATTTCTTGACTAAATTTTTGAATATTTAGATATTGCAATGCTCGACAGAGCTCATGTTAGAACTACACCTACCAAGACCTACTTTTAACCGCCTTCAAAAAATGGAGGAGGTTCTCAATTCGGTTGTATTTTTATTTTTAATGTTTGTTACCTCAGAACTCCGTCATTTATGAACTGATTCGTACAATTATTTTTTTATTTGAAAGTATATGCTTCCAGGTTGGTCCCATTATTATCAAAACTTCAGTTGGATGATGGGAACCATGAGGATAAGTGATAGATTAGGCGCTCACCAGAAGATTGGTCTCACTGATTTTAATACTGTTCTCAGAGATCTCTGTTCTTTTTCTCGAGTCGAGTTCAAGACGCAGGCGCCATATATCAAGTTCGGATGAAGTCTGTCCGCCTTCCCGAATACCAGCGCGGCGCGAATGCGCGGCGAGTAGGTAAAGCTAGCTAGTGATAACCATGGCGAATGGAAATGTGTAGTTGGACCAATTAATAGGAAATATAAGGATGCATTTGAAAGCCGAAACACAAGTGGTGAATAGTAAAGTGACCTAGTGCAAAGTAGAAGTAAAGTGTTAGCTGTGTCGGTACTAGCAGGCGCGGACTCAGTGAACTTGTGTTAGTTGAGTCAGTGTTATTAGTACGTGTGGACTCAGTTATAAATCTACTGTCGTGTTAAAAAGGTGTATTAACTCTATCCCGTACCCCCCCCCCCCCCCCCCCACGCTCGTGACAATTAACTGACGATTTGAAAGTGCTTGTTACTAGGCCTACTTGAATAAAGATCATTTTGAGTTTGAGTTTAACAACTAACAATACCTTTTCTGCGGAGAAAACATGCGAAGCAGGTACCCAGCACTCGGGGGAAGACTGGGTTATGTGGTATTTCTACCCACTAAAACTCCACGTCAGCCGCCATCTGCGCTATATAATTCGGAGGACTGTAGGATCTCAGGTAGAACGCACTAGGGCCCTCTTCGCGCTTTACCCCTGCAAGCTCGTTCTGTTCTGGGTATCATCGTCACCTTCTCTGGGGTACATGGTCAAGTGCTGCGGCCCCCGCCACAAAAACCACTGGCAACCCCGTTGAGTTGGGTCGCCTTTTACGACAGACGGGCGAGACCTGGAGCCGTAGCATGGTTGGCCTTATCACGCGACGAGTGACAAGATAAGAGCGTCGTCTCGTTCTATCGAACGGTGTCAGCCAGTGACGCACGCTCTATCCTATCACCTATCGCGTGACAAGGCCAACCATGCTACGGCTCCTGACCATTCTTGCCCGAGTCCACACGGTTGGAATTATACATACCTAGCGAAGCAGAGAACTCATACAATTCCAGCATGGTTTGGTACTTGCTCATTATAACATGTGTGATATATCCAATCTGTCAAAAATAAGAATTTATGCTGGGTATAGATGTGGAATAAATCGGGGCAGCAGACCTGAATGAGGCCCCCAGTGAGATTCTTTTTGTGAAAATTAGGAGCCCCCTGGACCGAAGACCCGAGGTCTCCCCTTTTGTTCCCCGTTAGTCCACCACTGTATAGTGGTAGTGTATTTAATTCGCAAAAAACAGCGAACGTCCTTAGTTAAGTCTCGGTGACGCTGAATTAAATAGTGCAAACAATTCTGGTCAAAAAAAATACAAAAAGACGATCTAGAAGTGTACAGGTAAATTACTTTCGAGACGTTTTTGCATTTGTAGTAGTATTTGTATATTTACAGGGACACGCGTATATGTTGGCGTACACAGAGACACACGTATGTGTGTGTGGCTATAGAGGTCACAACTACAAATACAAAAACGTCTCGAAAGTAGTTGACCTGTATTAAGCTGGGTGAACGTTTCTCAAAAAAAAGTCACTAAAATTAATTGTAAATTTTTCCCTGAGTATTAGGTATGTTATTTCCACTCAGAATCACGAGCTCTCGGTCCTAATAGGACAAAAAACGTCCCAATGATTTTTTTCCTATTGTGTGACCATTTTCCATATACTTTATATGGCGGTAACAGAATAGGAAAGTTCAAAAATGTATGGAAAATGGGAAGAGGTCGTGATTCTGAGTGGAAATAACATAAAAGTTGCAGAAAATGTTACAAAAAATTTAATGGCATTTTTTAAGAAACGCTCAAATAAACGCCAACTCCATTTTATTGCGAGCGATAGCTTGATTCATTTCTGATGGGTTTACCAATATAATCGTGACGAGTCTGTTACATCGAGTAATTAAATAACTGGTTGATGAATCCAGCCGATATGACAGTAACGTCATGATAATATTAACCCATTCGCCGCCACTGACTCAAATTCAAGTTCGTCACTGTTGTAACCCACCTGTCGTCGACGTTATTTGAAGTAAAAAGCATAATAGCAAGAAACTTAAAACTTGCTTGGCGTGGGGATACCACCTCCCCTTTTTTCTGAGGCGGTGAATGGGTTAATCCCTGTTGGATCGCAAACGACCCACGACCTAACATAAACATAAACCAAGGTACAGAGTCTCGTGACGCAGGAACGCGAGCATATCCGCGCTGCACACCTCAAACGTCGCCCGTTCACCTGCCGTTGCGTACAGTCATGGACTTTAATCGTTGGGCCATTTAGGTGTCATCTAATTTTGGTTTTTAATAGTTAAGCTATGTATATCCAGTAAAACGTGAGCTCTAAATGGCTCAACGATTAAAGTCCGTGACTGTACAATATGACCAACCAGAAATAGGCAAAAGCACCAAATAGTGTAGGAAAAAGGAATGGTCGTAGGATTTAAATTAGTAGATACTTAACACGTTCACGGACAGTACGGCCACAGGCGTAAATTGAGACCCTCGTGATACGGCACTACGGCTGTGGACGGCGATCTTCACCGCGACAAATCTGCCACTCCGTCCACGGGCGACAAATTTTCATAGGATTATAATGAAGGCGGACATGTTGTGCCGCTTTTGGTACATTACAATTTTTCCTAGTGCCGCAGCAAGAGCTTAAAGGGCCACCTCAATTTTACATGAGGGGAATGACGCGTGCTGTGACACAATACGTCTGTAGACGTACGGCTGTGGCCGTGCTGCCACAAGACGAGAGTTTGAGTTTGTAACAAATTACATACCCGGACGAAACAGCGGCGGCACAATATTTGCCTAAACAGTGATGTGGCAGTACGTCCATGGCCGGACAAAAAAATGTATGATTTTTTTATGTGCCACATCACACAATTTTCAAAATGGTGGTCCGTGAACGTGTTAAGTAGGTAAGTAATGTACATTGTATTACCTCAAATGGCAGATGATTGTGATATATATCTCGTAAATGGAAATATTTGCGTATGCTTTCTCGCCTGGAAGTTTAAAACAAATATTAATTAAGTACGCGACTTCTTTAGGATTAGCTTGGCCTTAGAAGTTCTTGTATGTGACCTTTACAGTTGTACACAAGAACTTCTAAAGCTCGCCATACACCTACAAGCTGGATTCCGCACCGAATTCTGTCGGCGAATTCCGCTGGACCGCTATATGGGTAACTTTTGGAATGAGCGTTAGGCCAACTCAACTGTAATTTTTCCATACATGAAATGAAATTTAGATCTACATAACGTTTTGTCTGGATGGGAATATTGGCGAAGGGGACATCAGTACCTAGGTAACCTGACAGGATAAACATGTGTTAGAGCGGTTCCACACTTCGACTTTTTGCAGCGATTCTGTAGAGGTCGGCTATAGATAAATATAATCTTTTGCAAACCTACATATATAATTTTTCAAATAAGACTGTCTGAACGTTTTCGGCCTCTCACAGACTAGCGCGGCCTGGCCGCGGCGGTCAATAGTAAACTTGTCATTAGCTGTCAAATTTAGCATTGACCGCCACCGCAGGCCACGCCAGTGTGTTGCAGGCCTTATAAATACGGGAAGATTCGAAGACGTCAGGCAGCAGTCGCTTTTTAAACTTGAGAGGGCTTAACCGCGAAACGAAAACGAACTTAGTTCGTATATCTCCTTCTTTGTGGTACTTGCTTGTTCGAGCGACCGACATTCGTTTTCGTTTCGCGGTAGGTCAGTTAGGAATTCACCAGGCCACATGCATCTTTCCACGCCCACAATTCGCACTTGAATTGTTTTCCATACACACATTTATACCTATTTTAAACCCACTTAAGGGTTGCATTTTGTAAAACCCTTTCTTATTATTGCTGGCCTACCTTGAATAAGTAACCTATATACTTTGCACATTTCAAGACTCTTGGTCCAGTAGACTCAAAATCAATTGTATCATCCGAAGGGTTGATTTACTCAAGATGCTTGATGAATGAAGAATAGATGTCACTATAACTTTGTAATTAAAATCGGACAGCTTGCAATTCCAAGTCCAAAAATAACTAAATTTTCATATAAACTTTCACCCTTTTTTTACCCATTCAAAGTACGAAAATATAATAATGCTTCAAGGTAAACTTTTTTTCATTTGTGACCGAAAAGGCAAATCTCAAATTCCATAGATTTACCTTCAAAAATAACGGATTAATACGTTTCATCCCCCTTTTGAATTTCAAAAGATCTTTTCTTAGTGCGCCTCTACGTCCCTTGAAGTAGGTACATGTGTTCCAAATATCATGCTTCTATCTTTAGCGGTTTAGGCTGTGCGTTGACTATATACCTACATAATATATATGAAATAGATCGTATCCTCACCCTCGTCGCCATATGTAAGAAAGGGCGAAGCATAAATTATATATGATCAGTTCATCGCCAGCGTTGGGGATTTTGACTTCTTCAGCGTAGTTCTCAATGGTCTTCGTCTGTCTAGACATGGCGTCCAGAGTGGATAGCTCAAAGTGTTCGTAACCTGCAACCAGCCAAATGCGAATCGTACTCCTAAACCCTTAATTTGGCAGTGTGCAGCCGGCTGCACAAAGTCTTTGGCCGGTTTTTGTATATTTTTCCTGACTAGTTAACCAGAATCGTTGGGACTGTCCTGCGTCATCGAGGCATGAAATGGACCTACGTTAGTTTTTGTAAAATTAAGGGTTAAGAGCAAAATCTAAATCGGTCAACGTAAATATAAAAAACCGGCCAAGTGCGTATCGGACCACGCAAAACGAAGGGTTCCGTGCCTATTAAAAAGGTCGTCACAGAAATTTTACGGCACTTACGTCCTTTTCTTCGAGGAAGGCAGTTTTTCAGCAATATCTCGAAAACCTCTGAACCGATCTCGTTCAAAACAATTTTCGGTGAATGAAATTAATAAGCCCTATGTCCATGAATTTTTCCATATTTTTAAAATACACCGTTCAAAAATTAGAGGGGGGGACAGAATTTTAGTGACTTTCGGGGCGATTATCTCCGACCCTATTCACTTAATCAAAAAAAATGCTAAGAAACCTTATATTTATTTTGAAAGGCCTATCGATTGATGTGCCACACGAGGGGTCACAATGAAAAAAATTTTTTGACTTTTAGTTTTATGTATGGAGTGCACCCCTAAAAAATTTTTTTTTTGTCATTTTAATTACAAAACTATGTAGCGGCTAACAAAATACACCTATCCTCAAAATTTTATTGAAATACACCTTATAGTTTTCGAGTAAAATGCCTGTGACATACGGACAGACGGACAGACGGACAGACGGACAGACGGACAGACGGACAGACGGACAGACGGACATGACGAATCTATAAGGGTTCCGTTTTTGCCATTTTGGCTACGGAACCCTAAAAAATAACATAGTACATTTTAAACCCCCGACGCAACAAACATAGCTGAGAACCATCTAGACAGATATATATCCGTTTGGGAGTTAGGTACGATGCTACAGAGAGATACACATGTTAAACTTCTAACACCCCTACTTTACGTCGGATCGGTGTTAAAGAAAGTACCTACTCACGAAAACGAGCAAAACAAAAAACTTCCTTCAATTGAACTGAAGTCGGTTAAACTTTGCAAATTACCTTTCATTACGACGGGTATAGGTGCATCTATAAGCCCCATATCAGGTGCCATAGGCTTGCCAGGTCGCGAACCAGGATTCATGGATCCCATACCAGGACGCATAGGCTTGCCAGGCCGAGAACCAGGCTTCATGGGCCTGTCAGGACCGATGGGCACGACGGGAGGAACTGGGTTGGGTAGGTTATCCTTCATGGAGAAAAAAGCCTCTGGCGAGAGATGTTTGTACGCCATGTCTTGCAAGTTTGGAGCGGCAGAGGAACCGCTGTCGGGCATTTGCCAGCCTAGTGACGAGCACTTGGATACTGGAAATAGGTACATGTACAGTAAGGGAAATGTATTCACGTACCACCGTAGAACTCTGTCGCAATTGACAGGCCGCCATCACTCAAACTCGAATGATAGGTTACCTTATTGCGATAGGGTTCAACGATGGTACTTGCATACATTTCCGTTACTGTACATTACATATAATTATATTATTACAACGATGTGCATCAAAATCAAAACAATTATTTTCATAGGTACTTACAAACAATATACACGACTGTTACCGAAAACCACATCTTCCTTAAAGTGTCATTAGTTCTGTATCTTGTAGTAACCTGTAGTGCATAAGTTCCTTAGAATTAATTTTAATTCTAAGGAGCTTAATAAATAAATAAATAAAATTTGTTTATTTCGGACAAAATCCATATAACATTAATTATTAGTTAATTAAGTACACAAAAGATATTTTAGTAAGGTATAATTTAGTGTGAATACAATTCAATTTAAGTATCTGCCACCTTCAGGTACGTGCGTACCTAAGCTTGGGTATACATGAAAATTAAATAATTATTAATGCTAAACGGGTATTGAAAAATACGGTAGAATACCTTTAAAATACCCGCAGATTATTAGTAAGAATACTCTAATATTAATTATACAATTTTAAATTGTAATTACAAAAACTAATGAGTTTTCAATAATCCTTATCAAATCGTGATAAGTACGTACTTTATTACCCGATGCTGTTTCGATACTGCCCAATTTTGCCGGAAAAGTTTAAATATATAATCTAAATGAAAAAACATACGCAAATATAGTAACTACGAAATGCAAGCAATCGTCTTTCTCTTCCTATTATGTAAGTTAAAGTTATTAATTTATATTCTAAGTAGTATAATAAAATGTTAAGTTTGTGAGGATGTGGCTTCGTGAGTTCTATGTAGGGTTAATCTCTGAAAAGAATATACGATTTTGAAAAATGGACAGAATCTATATTTTATCCGGTTTCGCTTGCGCTCTGTGTAATACGAGGGCGGAGCCACCCGGACATCTAGTGTAATATAAGTGTGGTTATTATAATTTATAAATATGTAACTTTTTCCACGGGATAGGTGAAATTCAGTATATTAAAATCATTTTCTAAATATACAAGTACATAATTTACATTACCTTAATTAAATTAAAACTAGGTTAAATCCAAAAAAGGCCCACGAGGCATTATACCGAGGATACTGGCGGCATTTCCTCGCTGAATTGCAATGCTGATGCGTTGCGCGAGAAAGCCGCCAGCTCTTCGGTCATCAGTTACATCGACCAGACGTTTCGCGATTTCTGCAAATAACTTATGCGCACTGGGACCCCACGGATCGAGGGTCTCGACTTAGGTCTAACAAGGGAGAACCAAAATGATGTACTATTCCATTTTTACAAGCTGAATTACAATAGGGAGTCCGCTGGATGCGGGTGGCGCAGGACCGGTCAATTTGGAACTCTCTGGGGGAGGCCTATGCCCAGCAGTGGACGTCTTTCGGCTGATATGATGATGATGATGATGATGAATTACAATAAAGCCGAATGCCGATACAGAAAGCCGTTGGCTCTTCACCAGTTACTTACATCAACCAGACGTTTGGCGATTTCTGCAAATAGCTTATGCGCACTGGGACTCCACAGACCGAGGGTCTCGACGCCAAAGGTTTCGAAGTTGTACTTTCTACCGAGGCCTCCATATTCACTACACTCCTCATTTTCCGTGATTTCTGCCGCTGCACTCGCTTTACACAGGCGTCACACACCAACATCCGTCCCAAACCCAAACTCCACGGAACCAAAGACACACCATCAGGTTTTTGCCGTCATCTCTGACAATGCCTAAAAAGGACTTCGATAGCTGCAGTGAATAATTTTGATAGGACAATGTAGTAAAACCAATGTAGTAATTCTCTGATCAGAATTTCAAATGTTTGCTTTAATAATACCTATACACGGTGCCTCGGGAGGATTCCAAATATTATTACAGCGTATTCTTGATAGAGGCTAATAACCTTTCGGACGCATTGACACTGACAGTGTTGAAAGATTGTATTTTTTTAGTTTCTGTCACAGAGTCAGTGATCAGTGACAAGTCATACGAAGGGTTAAAGAGGAAAAAAATACATATTACCTACTTAGGTAGGAAGTAAGCCGAGTTTGACTACATTTTTATTTACATACATTCCTATCTATCAAGCAATAATGTGTAATGTATGAAAATAAAAAGCTGATTTTTTTGCCGAATAAATAATAGAATATATATAAATAATTTAACAGTCATGGAAATGTAGTTTCGAATTAAATCAAATTGTCATGATTAGTGTTCCCTGGTTCCGCTTCCGTTCTGCACTGCCATCTAACGGATTGGTACTGGAACCTGTCTCATCTAACACAATTTTTTTCCTTTTTAAGGAACTGATAACACTGTGGTTAAAATGCCAAATTAATACGTCAGCCATTTGCAAGGAATACTGACACTCCATGAATCAACGATTTATCAAGTTTCAAAATATAGTCATATCACTTTTTACTTATATTTTTTATAACTGCAAACGTTTGATTTGCAAACAAAGCTACGGTGGCCTAGTGGTTCAGGCATGCGGCTATCAAACGGCAGTAGTCGGTTCGAATCCCGGCTCGTACCAATGAGTTTTTCAGAACTTATGCTGTTAGCTTTTCGGTGAAGGAAAACATCGTGAGAAAACCTGCATACATCTGAGAAGAAATTCAAAGAGGTATGTGAAGTCCCCAATCCGCACTGGGCCAGCTTGGGGGACTACCGCCCGTTCCCTCTCATCCATGAGAGGAGGCCTGTGCCCAGCAGTGGGACGTACATAGGCTGATGATGAAACGTTTGTAAGTTCGGATGATTGTTACCTACTCAGACACCTTAAAACGGCAGAACAGTTTTAGATGACGCTTGTCCCACAGGTAAATTGTTTACATTTTGTATTCAGACTTTGAATACTATTTTAGGAATTATTACCTAAGGGAAGTTGATGAGATAGGAATTGGAAGTTAATACTAAATCTCACGCGAACGAAGTCGCGGGCAAAAGCTAGTCGTTTATACATACTTACCGTCAATACCGGGATTGTGCTTTAATTAACAAGAACATGGAAGGTTTCATTTTGATTCATCATGGAAATTGGAAGTATCTTCAAACAAGAAAAAGTAAGCTATTTTTAATTTAATGATTTTGTTATGTTGGGACTCTATTTAGTTTTTCAGCCTTACCTATAATCGGTACCTTTTCTGGTTGATAGGTTATTGTAAACTGATTTTACTCTATTTTTGTATAGTGCGGATGCTTTTTCTAGACCGCATCTTATCTTAAGGCCATGTTTAATAAATAATTTACTCGAATAACGACTCTATTGTTAAAGTAGTCTATTGTTTTAAATACTTAACAATGTTGACTATTTTGTATTTAAAACAATAGACTGCTATCCATCCCTTCCATTCCTTAGACATAAAGCCGCCTTTTAGTTGAAAAAGTCTTGATGTTTATTTTACAGTGTCAATCAGCGGTTACACTTAATAATGAAAGACAATCGCATTGTTTTCTAGGCACAAAGAAAAGGTAATTCGGTCTAGAAAAAGAATTTACACGATTCACGGTTTTCTTTTGAGTTGCAAGCTTGTAATCTCTATAATATAATATATATTTTCGAGTGGCGAAGCGTCATGGTGGGCTGAAAATCGACTCTCCATAGAATTAAACGCTTCAATCTTGAAGGGCATCATCACCAAATCATTTTGAGATGATTAGGTCAGAAAAAATATGAATTATATTGATACCTTAAAAAGAGAACAAAACAAGAACAATAGCTTACTTTTTCTTGTTAATTGTTGTGTTGGTGCTCTGGCCCCGTAGCATGGTTGGCCTTGTCACGCGATAGGTGATAGGATAGAGCGTGCGTCACTGGCTGACACCGTTCGATAGAACGAGACGACGCACTTATCTTGTCACTTGTCGCGTGATAAGGCCAACCATGCTACTTCCTATTGCACGTTTCGCCACTTAGTTGAAAATAATCTAACCTGTCCCTTTTTCATTGCTTTTTTCCCGAATTACTAAATTGTGCCATGGTATTTAGGGAGGCTGTCGCCGGTGGGATCTCAACTGCCCCTAAAGCTAGAGGTGCAGGAAGAAAAGACTGTGGAATACCTCCTCTCGGCTTCCATGGACGTAATACAGGTATGCGGGGTTCTCTGTCTATACTATTAAACGAGCAATTGTATGTCGACGCAATCAAAAAATGTATTCTTCACGAAGATGTCTTGACGGTCGCGTAACAAAAAGCTCGAAGCAATTTTATCGTCATTTCGCTATCTACAGTATGCTCGCTAGAATTAACGGTCGCTAGAATGCTTGCTACAACGCTCCAGTTATTTAGCGAGCTTTTTACTTGTAATATGTAACAGTCGAATGATCATTAGAATGATCATTACAAGTGAGCTCAAGTGTATCAGTGTTAGGGGGTTACGGGTACGGACCAATACATCGCTCATAGCTAGGTCTAATGACTCACTTGTCTGCGAAAATTTGTTTTCTCCGTATTTATTTTCGAGACGAGAATATCGTAACGGGTCAGCTCCGCTGCGCACACTGTCGCACCAATTGGTTGGCCGAATTGTATCAAAGTAGACCATTCAAAAAGCAACTCTTTCATTCCACTTTTAGCATTCCATTTCCAATGGCAGTTTTATAAAAAGTCGGCCACGTTAAATATTCTCAACCAATCGCTGCATCGCTGGATTCCGAGATTTCACGTTCTGATCGCATCCGCTCCGTGCAAAATCTATGCCAACTAGCACTACCACAGACAGAGGCAGGCGCAGCGTGGGTAGACTGATGATCTGGTAAAGATCGCGGGAGTCCGCTGGATGCGGCTGGCGGATGGTTTTCATTGTGGCACTCTTTGGGGGAGGCCTATGACCAGCAGTGGATGTCTTTTGGCTGATATGATGATGATGACCACAGACAGGCCGTTAAAAATTCCGGGAAATTAGTCCAACTGTCTGTGTTAGAGCTACAAATTATAATCGAAATCAGCCCATGTATGCTGCGGTAGTAGTAAAACCAATCCTAAACTGAATGCGCCTTCAATGTGGTATGTGGTTAAATAATTTTAAACAATATTTTGATGATACTTTGATTACTAAACTATATGATAGGTATTTAATGAATTTTTAAGGACAAAATTTTGTTTTAATTTGTAATGGTGACGCATAAAAATACATAGTAGGTAACTACATTGAGTGTGTGTTAAAATAAGTTAGGATGACTATAATTAAAGCTTATGTTACTTTTATGGCGGTATATATAATGCAGTGACTGTTGTTCATAAATTTTGTATGGTAAGTTATGTTTTATGCAACAATGATCAATGAATTATATGAATACAGCACACGCACCTCGAACTGTGGAAGCTGTACCTGCAACGACAGAGTCTGCGCGGTAACGGGCCTTACGAAATAGGCTTCCTCGTCAGGACCACCGAGGTGAGTTGCGAACGTGACATACTCGTACTGAACGTGGCATACTCGTACTGAATGTGACATACTCGTACTCCGAATGTGACAGATGTAACTACAGAATAACTAGTGAAACTAGAACTTTCTGAACGGTGTACTAAAAAATTTGAAAAAAAATCATGGACATAGGGCTTATTAAATTCTTTAACCAGAAATTATTTTGAACAACATTGGTTTAAAGGTTTTCGCGATATTGCTGAAAAAATCTTTCCCTATAGAAAAAGAAACGTAAGTGCCGTAAGATTTCTGTGACGATACGACGTTTTTAATAGGCACGGAACCCTCGTTATGCGTGGTCCGACACGCACTTGGCCGGTAAAAAAAAGTAATAATAAATTTTGAGTCTACACTCCCATTCGTTGAATCTTTTATTTTTTTTGTACGAGTATCTATGTTCCCCGAATACTCGAAGATGCCTTGACCGATTTGAAAAATTATTTTTTTGTTCGAAAGGGAATTCTTCCCAGGTCCTCAGATCAGGATCTGATGTTGGGATCCCGGAGAAATAAACGGAACTCTTCAAATAAGGCGAAGTACTGAATAAAAACTTTGTTTATAAAGTAAATTATTATTTTTATTACTTTGCAGGAGCGTTACAGGAAAATGGTGGATTTGTACAACACAAGCATACTCATGGATAATAAGCTACGAACGCGGGAACACATCATGCACTTACAAACCATTGAGAAACTGCACTGGGATATCATGCATCTTGCAAACATGCTGCATGAGGTGGAGAGGAAATACAAGATTAGACGTAAGAGAATACATACCTTCGTAACTTTTTCCCCCAAATGTTTTGAGACTTTCCGATAAGGGAAAACATCGTGAGGAAACCGGTCTAATCGAAATAAGACGAAATTAAACGCCACAGTAGCGCTGAATATTCACCCATCAAGTAAAAACCTTAATAAAAATAAATAATAATATGATATATGTA
The DNA here is from genome assembly GCA_932294315.1 of Epinotia nisella. Taxonomy (NCBI): domain Eukaryota; kingdom Metazoa; phylum Arthropoda; class Insecta; order Lepidoptera; family Tortricidae; genus Epinotia; species Epinotia nisella. The sequence goes on along the minus strand of OW028698.1, from coordinate 6,003,455 downwards.
TATATTTTTTTGTTTACAGCCCAACAGCTCGAAAAACGAATATTCTATCCATTCGGTGTCACCCCGACCACGACCACAACCACCACCACCAACACGACCACAACCACCACCACCAACACGACCACAACCACCACCACCAACACGACCACAACCACCACCACCAACACGACCACGACAACGGCCCCGCCCACGACTACGAAGGATAATGAGACGACGACGAAGAAATCCGGCCGCCACGGCCACCTGGGCTGGTGACCTCGGTTTTTAGGGTTCCGTAGCCAAAATGGCAAAAACGCAATTATAGTTTCGTCATATCCGTCTGTCCGTATGTCAGAGGCATTTTACTCGTAAACTATAAGGTGTATTTGAATAAAATTTTAACGATAGGTGTATTTTGTTAGACGCTATATAGTTTAGTAATTTAATGACAAAAAAAAATTTCAGGGGTGCACTCCAACATAAAACTGCAAATTTTTTTTTTCATTGGAAGTCCACGTGTGGCACATCGATCGATAGGCCTATCTAAATAAATATAAAGTTTCTCAGCAATTTTTTTTGATTACGTGAATAGAGTCAGAGATAATCGCCCCGAAAGTCACTAAAATTGTGTCCACCCCTGTATTTTTTGAACGGTGTATTTTTAAGATATGAAAAAAAACATGGACTTATTAAATTCTTTCACCGAAAATTATTTTGAACATGATCGGTTAAAAGGTTTTCGAGATATTGCTGAAAAACTGCCTTCCCTATATTTTATTAGCATTTTGGGTCATGTGAACCATATTTTCCTGAAGTGTCTTGCATTAATATCAAAGAAGTACAACTTGGAAAACAATAGTAGATTGTTAACCAAGGGCTGAAAGGCACTCATTTCTGACGAGATATTTTTGCGCTCTCCGAACGAAGTGAGAGCGCCAATGGTTCGAGTCAGAAATGAGTGACTTTCACGCGAGTTACACTCTACTTTTCATATCGAATACGAGCAAAGTAAAAAAAAAACACACAGACGGAAAATTTAGCAATATGTTTTGTAAGTATTAACACTAATAATTAGTGGAAGAGTGGCTGTATGCGTTTCTGCCTTAGCTCACATGCACAACTTAAGTTAAAAAAGGTTTGTGGGTGTATTCCATTTGTCACCACCTCATGTGCCTAATGAATATTTTAGCTAAAAATAAAAGTAATGAATTTACAACATATACTTATTTTATATTTAATCAAATAAATTCCACGAACCACTAAGAATAAAATTATTTCCCTTTGTCAGTGGCGGGGTAAGTATTGATATTTATTAGAATTAGTTCCCGCATAATGCTTATTATAAGGCGTGTTTATGACCATTCGGATATCTTAAAGACATCTCACTTATACAAGTGGCAAACAACAGCGCAACACGAGTCACGAAGCAAAAAGTATCAATTTCACTAATCTAAACAGGTAACAGCTCCGAAAAAGGCTAGTCGACACTACAGGGAGGGAGCCGTAGCATGGTTGGCCTTATCACGCGACAAGTGACAAGATAAGAGCGTCGCCTCGTTCTATCGAACGGTGTCAGCCAGTGACGCACGCTCTAGCCAACAATCTATAAAAAGGGCTCTTTTTAGAGATTGTTTTTTTTTAAAGTTAGGTTTAGTTTTTAATATTATTGTAATTAGTTTTATATTTATTCGTTATTTTTCAATAAGAACTAGTTTGATGTATTCATATTCATAAGGTACTTTCTATTATAAAATATATATATGCATTCTTTGCAACAAGTTAAAAAAACAGGTAACACAGGTCAAATTGCCAGTCGTTATTGGTCATGGTGTGTTGCCTGTTTAGCCTTGTAAAATTCTAACTTGTAGCCTTGTGATATGCCGCAGACAGTCTTATCACTTATTATATACAGTCATGGACCTATGATGCTTAGGACAAGCTATGGTAATAATAATACAACGTCCGAGCGAGATGGTAGCACATAAATCACGATAAGTGTGACATAAAGGGAAATATCAATCGTTGTCCTTGTCATAGTTCCACTTTTTTATTTGCCACAACTGATTTAGTGTGAAGTTGTGGCAAAAAACCACTACCCACCCAAATTAAGTAGGTTGTTTATAGTAAGCCATCAGCAATTTTACGACTAATTCTTAATTAACAGATACATCATTTAGATACCCAGAATAAACAGCTACAGAAGGAATTAAATGAAGTTCAACAAAAACTACTAGACCCCAAAGAAGAGACACAGCCAAAAAAATTACATACTCCCACTTTCATCCAAAACAGTGACAATTGTAAAAAAATCGTCCTTTTTGGTTTAGATGAACATTATTGGGAAACTGAGCGCAACCTATACGAACGAGTGATATATATCTTTCAAGACATTCTACAAGTCAATCTTGCGGGTTACATAGAAGAAATAGGCCGTATAGGCAAAAGGGGCCCTAAGAGACCGGTGATGATAGAATTACTGAGCAAAAAGATGGCAAAACATCTGATTGAAAACAACCGTTTTTTCAAGAACACTGGATTGGCAATATGTGAGTTTCTAGATGAAAATTCTATGCAGGAGAAAAGAAGGATGAGAGAGATACTCATAGATGCTCGAAAAAATGGCCACCATGCCGTAATTAAAAACAATACTTTGTTAGTAGACGGAAAATTGCATGGTTATAACTTTGAAACGGAACCCACCATTTTACACTCCACCCAAGAATTAGTACCCCATCAAAATGGTAGCGACTCCAATAATAACCATGAACACCAGAGAATAGAAAATCACCATCCAGTTGACACATGCTTGACTCAGCAGAGCCAGGAGCGAAGTCACCCTCATAATCTACGAACTCGCCCTAGAAACCCCAAACATACTTTTCGTGTCTAAATTCAATATACTCTACCAAAATATTCGTAGTATAAGCAATAAACGACATTTACTTGAATCTGCAACTGAAGAGGACAAGAATATACATGCCATCTGCTTATCGGAGACCTGGATTACACAACCAAAGGTAGACTTACTACAATTAGAAGGATACCAAGTAACTTCTATGTTTAATAGGAGCGCTCATGGAGGGGGCGGCGTATGTGTGTTCTTACGGAATGATATACCATTTGTTGAACGAAAAGATATAACTGCTTTGTCAATAGAATTAACATTTGAAACCTGTGCTGTAGAAATTTCTTATTTAAATTTGTTAGTAATAGTTATATATTGGCCTAATAGTCATAGAAATATAAATCTCTTTTATGAATCGTTAGAAAATCTCTTACAGATTGTTACAATAAAAGATAACAAGAAAAATATTGTAATAGGCGGAGACTTCAATGTAAACATCTTAGAAAAGTCCTCGTCTACTTTGACACTAATAGATCTTTTGAAGAGCTATAACTTTCAACAAAATATATATGAACCCACACGAGTCACAGAAACGAGCTCAACATGTATCGACTTACTTTTTACTAATTTCCATACCAAAGATAATATAGCCTCTGTTAAAGAATACGGCTTTTCCGACCATAAAGGTGTAATGTATACCATACCAAATAATAATAATGTAGAGCAGGAAAGAAAAGTATGGTTTACAAATAAAAGAAAATTTACAGAAAAAAATATATTACTTTAAATCCAAATTGTCAGAAATTAACTGGAACTCTATTATTAATGCTACGAATGATATTAACGAAAATTTTACTTCATTCTCAAATACAATACAAAATACTCTTGATACATTTATTCCAAAAACTCAAGTAAAAATTATGAAACATTGCACTAAAAAGTCTTGGTTAACCACTGGTATAAAAACGTCATGCAATAATAAACGACTTTTAAAACTGCTGATTTCAAAAACAAATAATCCAATTTTAAATAATTACTATAAGACTTACGAAAAATTGCTCAAAAAGACAGTAAGAAAATCAAAAAAACTACGTTACATCAATAAAATTAAATCTGCCGATAATATTACAAAAACTATGTGGGAAATTGTTAAGGAACGTACAAATAAACTTCCATTAAAAAATAGGCGAAATATTAAATTAAATATTAGAAACTCTGTGACTGAAAACCCTAATACCGTTGCAAACCACTTTAATGACTTTTTTATATCGGTAAACGCGCAGAGAAGTGCGTGCGCGGACGGCGTCGCCGGCGCACCGAGCCCACATGCTATCGGCCGCCCTGTGGCTAACCCCACTCCCAACTCCTTCTACCTACAACCAGTTACTATCAGAGAAGTACACAGTATTATATGTAACCTAAAAAATAAACGCAGCTTTGGTCATGATGAAATTCCACCAGTCCTTGTTAAAAAATGCGCAGATGAATTGACCTACCCCTTAACTTTCTTAATAAATCAATCCTTTGTACAAGGAATAGTCCCGGATTCACTAAAACATTCTATCATCAAACCAGTACATAAAAAAGGAAATCAAACCGATTGTAATAATTACCGTCCTATAGCCCTTTTACCGACATTCTCTAAAATAATCGAAACAGCTATGTCTAAACGTCTCTACTCATTTTGCGAAAAATATTCCATTTTCAACAAAAATCAAAATGGATTCCGGAAAAACCACTCTACAACTTTGGCAGTTTATAAATATATCGATCAAATATTAAAAATAATAAATAGCAAACAATATGCCATAGGCATATTACTGGATATGAGCAAGGCATATGACCGGGTCTCTTATAACGTTTTACTGAACAAATTATATGGCATTGGTGTGCGAGGAATTGGGCACAAATGGTTTACCTCGTACCTCAAAAACAGAGTTCAATGTGTAGAGGTAGAACATTATAATAACAATACCGGAGTCATAACACACGTGCAATCAAATAAAGCTGATGTCACTGGATCCATTCCGCAAGGAAGCGTATTAGGTTGTCTACTATTTATTATTTATATTAATGATTTGCCCAACATATTAGATACCCCAAGCGTTCTATTCGCTGATGATATTTCCGTAGTTTTTCCATGTTCAAACGAAAGTGAATTAAAGTATAACATTGACAACATCCTACACAAACTAGATTCCTGGCTAACGGAACATAACCTAGAATTAAACTACAGTAAAACTAAATTAATGCAGTTCAGACCTTATCAAAAACGACCTTTAAATATAAACTATTCCTTTAATACGATCAATTTAGAATGTATCGACACCTTCACATTGCTAGGATTAAATATAGACACAAATATTAATTGGAAAGACCACATTCAGAAAATAAGCTCAAAACTATCCAGATTCACGTATGCCTTGTACGAATTAAAAAAAACAACAGATTTAAAAACCTCCATATCCGCTTATTATGCCTACGCACACTCCATATTCCGATATGGCATACTGCTTTGGGGCAACAGTACGAATTCGAATAGCCTATTCATATTACAAAAAAAATGCATCAGAATCCTAGTTAATATAAAACGGACACAGAGTTGTAGGCCATATTTCAAAAAGCTCGGCATTCTAACACTTACTTCATTATACATCCTAGAAGTCTGCATCTTTGTCAAAACACATAATACTTTTTTCTCACAAGCTAAACACCGTCATGTAAAACCATTAAATCTCCGCCATAATAATAACCTAGCCTTACCTACATCCAGCTTAAAAATATACCACTCCGGTCCACATATGATGTGTATAAAAATATATAATAAAATACCACAAGCCATCAAATCCATAGAACAAATTAACCTATTCAAAAAATCATTAAATAAGTATTTAGTACAAAACAGTTTTTACACACTGCAAGATTTTTTCGATGAAGTGTCTGTGAAAAGATAAATCTTTTTCAAGCATTCTTTTTCCAAGTTGTGTCAATATAATAGTTTCTGTTGGACTTTAATTTCTATTAACTTTAAGCGAAGTACCAAATTCCTACCAAATTAATTACTATATGTAAGAAATCTATTTCAAGGTAGAATTACCTAGTACCTAGTATCCAGGTAGTACCTACAGGTACCTGTATGTAACCTAGATGTAACTTAGTTATAAGTTTATTTGCTGTGCCCTTACGGGGTCCATTTTATTACTTGTAATTTTATGTGTGCAATAAATGTTTTGAGTTTGAGTGAGTTTGAGTAAGCTGCATAGAAGCCTTTCCGTCCCTTATTGTGGCATCACGCTTGTCCTGCCCTGCTCTTTGAGTATTAAGCCACTGGAGATGTCATAGACAGGCGACCCCCTCCGGCAAAGTACATTGGTCAACTGTTCAACCACGTTATATAAAACTACTTAAAGTCGCTTCACCGTCATTTTGTATCGTTCCGTGTCGCGTGACGTTTCTCTCGAAAAATGGTGACTTGTGCAATATTATCATGTAAAAGGTGATCTGACAGCTCAAATTCGCAACAAGTTCACGTTTCCTATCATAGGTAAGTATTTTTACTAACTATTAAATGTGTATTGAAGCACAATCTCCATTTAAAGAAAATACCGTTAGCGATACGTAAACGACAGAACGTAAACATGATTATAGTGGTAAGGGTTCGAATCGGTCTTTAGGGATGTGATAAAGTAAGAAAGGCGACTCAACATTTGAATTTATCATTCATTCATTCAATCACTGCAGTTTGTTTAATAGTCAGTTTTTTTATTAGATATTGAATTAAATAGTAGGTATAGATGTATGTTACATTTAAATCTTGTAAGGTGAATCAGAAAAAATACTTTTCTCTGGACTTACGATGTTGAAATTTAGTCTTAAAAAGAAATTAATTATTGGCAAAAAAAAATCTAGGTAAAAGGAATACATTTAGTGCGGGACTATGAGTGTATGTGTTATTCATATACTATTATTTATAGTATTATACTTTATTTAATATAATTGTATGTCCTTTTAGATTTCCAAAAGATCCCTATATAAAGGAGAAATGGAGAACAATTTGTAATTACGAAAATTATTCTTGGAAACCTACACGTACAAGTGTTATCTGTTCGGAGCACTTTACTCCGGAAACCTACAAAAATGATTACGTGTACAATAAACTTATTCATTTTAAAAATCAATAAAAATACTAATTAATAAAAGTCTTAAGCGGGTCTTAAAAAACCCTACCAGAGAATTTAAATTAATAAATATGTGGTAATTCTAATAAAATTAACAATTCATTTTATTGCTTTCCCTTTGCTCATTTATGTTTTGAAGTAACTTTATAAATGTGGTGAAAGCTGAGCCTTATTAAAATATAATTGCATATAGGTAAGTATCAGCCCGGAAAACCGCGGGCGAGAGTTCATTCCACAGTTTAACTGTGCGAGAGGGCTAAGGACACTAGGGCACATAATTACAGACAGACATATATACAAACAAACATTTTTTTGGGTAGTATCTTCAATGGACAGAATTTTCACTTTTACAATTTAATAATAAATAGTATAAGATAATTCAGTTCATTCATCAAACTAATTTGACTCATTCTTCAGATGTCTTCGATGTGTCCCATCACTAACTTGTTCGCATGTATGCTGCATCAGTTACGTGAAAACTCTGTCTGTGTGCGTGTAATTTTTGATGTGTTGAATTTTTTTGTAGTGTGCGTTTATCGCAACAGCAAAACTTGTGTCTGTTGAGTTATTCCTCTTTTGGTGGTGTGCTATACGTGTTTTACCTCGCCCCCCGCCAAAAGTGGCGAAAAAATTTGTTCGAAGAGTTTACGTCATGGCATCTCCAGTGGCTTAATACTCAAAGGCCCTGCTAGTATAACTTGACTCTCTACTCTACTCGCGCGCGTGATAGACTATCTGTCACTTTTTGACAGCATTCATCAGAAAGTGGCGGACACTCTATCTCGCGCGCGAGTAGAGTTGAGAGTCAAGATATGCTAGCAGGGCTGAGTCCATGACTCCAGTGCATTGCCATATTTATTTTCAAACATCGTCGAGCATACAGCCAGCAAGATCGCAAGCAGACACCAAAGCCTATAGACATGCGACTCCAGAAGAATCACAATCAATAGGTGTATTTTTGTGTTTGCGCGTATTACAACGCGGGCCTCGCGCCGCTGATCGCCCCGCCGCCTATGCGGGCCGACTTTTCTATCTTTATCGATTTTAATTTTTTGTCAGAATTGTATAAAATTTGGTAGGTTTTAAGAGTTCGTGATCCCGTGGAATACAAACACAATATCGAAATGTCCTTATAATTTTGTCACTCAACGGAATAAAATGAGCTACTGGCGTGCCCTTTATTACTATGTAAGGATATGTTACTTACGATATATTTGGCTACTTTGGCTGCTATTAACTATATGATGCTGACTACAGCATCACGAGCTCTTCAACCCCAACAAATCTTAACCCATTCTGATGACAAAAAAAACGACAACGATGGAAAAATAGGCACATCCGTAAACTTGGCCTAAACGCTGTTTAATGACAGATCTGTCCGTCTATGTGGCCCTGGACGCCGACGTCGAGAAGATCATGTCGGAACTCAGCTGGAACACCAAACCCCGGTTCCTGGAATACATCTATGTGAAACACAATTTGACTAACAGCAGGTAAGTTTATTTAAAAGTAAGTCACGGACTTTAATCGTTGAGCCATTTAGAGCTCACCTTTTACTGGATATTTATAGCTTAACTATTAAAAACCAAAATTAGTTGACACCTAAATGGCTCAACGATTAAAGTCCGTGACTGTACCTAATCTTTATATGTGTATGGTTAAGATAATTTAATGTGGCCGACTTTTTATAAAGCTGTCATTGCAATTGGAATCTTCTACCTTGGACAGTAGAGTTGCTTTTTGAATGGACTATTTTGTATTATATTACATAGGGCCATGTACTGTACCCTCTTAGCGCCCTGTCCAGCTGGGCTCTGAACAGATTCGACCACTTGGGGACCAGTAACTGAAATCACGGGATTCGGGAAAAATGTATTCGTTCACCCTTGACTGTACATGCACGCCGTTATTCCCAAAAGTTCCATATGAAAAGTATGTACCAGCGTCACTTTTAGCATAAATGTGGGTATAAAAGATCGACAAAATGTGATATCGCAGTGATACGTTGCTAGCCCATCGCTCACAACACACTCCAACCCTGCTCCCTTAGTTGACATTTACGACACCCACGGGAACATCTCGCTCGGTCGTGGTATTAAGTATTACCATAGCTTGTCCTGAGTATTATAGGTCTACTAAGTATTCTACTTGTAGTACCGTCCCAGAACAACACAAGCGGCGCAAATATGCTGTCTTCTGCGAGGTCTGCATGTTTGCGCCGTTTGGTGTGGATACCCTGGAGCCGTAGAGACCGGGCGTGAAGGCCCTCTGAGTATAAGGACATATAGATTAGAGACATATAGAGATATCGGGTGACCAGAGGGCTGGCAGATATTTCGGCCAGGGGATTAGTTTAGCTATCTAGCATTAAGACTCTCGAACCAAGAGAAAAAATATTCCTGCCTAATTTAAGAGGGCGTTACAGTGCACACTAGCGCCACTGGTAAATAATTGTGATTATTTAAATTTCACGATATATATTTTAAAAAGGAGGCCACTACTCACTGTATTTTGTATTTAAGTACCTTGTGAATACACCAAGCTAGTTTGTATGTTGCTGGATTCGTCGATCTATGAACTCAAAAGAAAAACGGCCGTTTTTACTTTGGACGCATAGATCGACGAATCCAGCAACATACAAACTAGCTTGGTGTATTCAGAAGGTACTTAAATACAAAATACAGTGAGTAGTGGCCTCCTTTTTTAAATATCTATCGTGAAATTTAAATAATCACAATTATTTACCAGTGGCGCTAGTGAGCACTGTAAAGCCCTCTTAACATCAAAGTACGTATTTTTGTCTGTGTTGCGTTTTCCAGCGACCAGCCTCAACTCATAAGACGGGTTCGGTCCATCGACAGCACCCTCCTGAGCGCCCACGGATGGAATCGGTCCCTCTTCAACACCACCAAGGACGAAGACGACGGGTTGATGAAGATGAAACTGTTCAGACTCATGTACGAGTCCGTCAAGGACAGTGACTTAAAAGTTAAGCGGGCAGAGCTGGTTAAAGCGGATTATGAGAACAGCACGGGGTTTGATCTTGGGTAAGTCATCATCACAGCCGGAAGATGTCCACTGCTGGACACAGGTCTCCAAAGAGTGCCACAATGACCGGTCCTGCGCTACCCGCATTCTTTACCAGGGCATCAGTCTACCTTATGGGAGGCATACTCACACTGCGCCTTCCTCTACGTGGTCGCCACTGAGAACCTTTCCGCCCAAACGCCATCGGTTTTACGTTCTTGGTCAAGTATGAATGTTAAATATATATATTTTTTATTTTATACCAATACGGTGGCAAGCATATGGCCTAACATTAGTATGTTAAAGCAGAGGTACAGTGAATAGGCTACAGCCTATGGACTTGTGCATGATCCTAAAGCGACTAGAAAACAAGTGAAATCAAAAGAATTTTCGATAAATCCAACTGCTTTTTTACAAATTTCATAGCCTATGTCACTCCCACGATTAAGAGTTTAGGCTGTAGGGCGTGCCAAAGAATATAAAGATATACACACATATAGTATACATACATACGCTTGAAATAACATAACCCTGCTTTCCTTCGGCAGTCGGGTAAAAATACAACTAAAATATGTACGTGTATTGCTACTGAGTGGAGTTTGTTGTATTCAACACGGTACTTTGATATAATATGTACGTGTTACCTGTTGCAAAAGACGATATCTATAACGGGTACTTGTTTGACATAACCCTGGTCTTTACCGATTGATATAACAGCTCTTTAACAGGTATTCGATTGATGTAACAGGTATACGATTCATGTAACAGGGTAACGTTTGCCGTGACAGGTACGTGAGTGGCGATGCGTCAGACAAACTGAACGTGATGATGGACATCTCGAAGACCCTAAAGAGGATGTACCACGTGTGGAAGCCAGTGGAGCACGTGAACGCTTACGAGCAGATAGCCAACATGGCCATAGAGGTGAACGACTTGTCTAGCCAGACACACATTCACACGAACAGAACGTATCTATAAGCGCGTCCAAACATTCAAGCATGGCGTACGAAGTTATAAGAGCAGGTTAGGGATATGGTTTTGCGGCATAGAGACAGGATAATAGAGGGACTCACACGCACATACAAATGAGTGATAATGACAATGATGTAAGCATAGACAATAACACAAGTGGGAACGAGGTACAACGTCTATCTCCTGTTTCTCATCGCGTAATTGGATGCGGTGCGCGGTTGGGTTAGTAGCGCTCTGCCATATATGTATGCCTGTGGTCGCCGCTTCGAAAGCGACTCGGAGCATTATGTGATATGTGATCTTAATGGTGACAGCAGACCTTAAAGATGACACCGATATCGAACGAGAGCGCGGAGCGCTGTCCGTTAGAGCAAATATGCGCACGCAGGTTTGCTCGCTGTACTATGGAAGTAAAGCTTACTATGTTCAGAGCGTACTGTACGGCCTTTTACACGAGCAGCCTGTGGATAGACTAAGATACTAAAAAGCGGTACGGCGCTCTGCGGGTGCAATATAATAATGCTTTCAGGGTGCTGATGGGGCTGCCTAAATTTTTTAGTGTATCAGGGATGTTCGCAGAGGCGCGGGTAGACTGCTTCTACACCACTATGCGCAAGCGATGCACATCCCTGGTGCACAGGGTAAGGACCAGCTCCAACAGTATCCTGAAAATGATCGCAGACAGGTATGATTTTGTGTACCTGAACAACTGCTGCATGGTTCATGTACGCAGTAATATTAATTGCAAAAAACTTACTTAATTAATACTAACATAAGTAATAGAATGTTTACTAACCAAATATGATCCTGTAATGTTGATCGAAAAATAAATTTATTATTATTATTAAATTCCTTTTCACGCCACTGTGGCAAAAGATGGTCAGAATTCAGGCTTCAAAGCTGGGGTTAGTTGGACGTCGCACGAACAGGCTTATCTATGACTTCAAACTGTCCAACAATGTTATTGTTGGACAGTTTGAACAGCGATTCGGCCAATCACAGGGCACTGCGCGCGGTCGCGACGCGGGCGCCCGCTTGTCCTCTTCCGCGCCAGGGCGCGAGGCAAGCGAGCCTGTTTAGTATTATGATCTTCAATTAGATACTTAATTTTGATTTAAAATTATAATTATTTGCAATTTCCTGGCCGAAAGTGCAATAGCTGGACTCGTACTTTCGAAGGCCTCCGCTACGCGTCGGCCCTCGAACTAAGTCGTGCTTACTTTCTAGCCTCTTGAACAATGTACTATTAATTTGAAATTTGTATGGAATGTTTGTAGGAGGTTAATGTCCGTAGATAGCTATATTGTAATGTTTTATCAACATGTATTGTTTCACAGGTATCTCATCTGGTGGACATGGTTCGCACGATAGACCCCCATCATGCACACTAGCGTTAAATAAAAAAGGAGCACCTACTTCGCATACTTTTTTGTCCATTTATTCAATCGTATACCCTAACTACATATGTAAAATTACAAAACGTGTACGCTAAAACCATTTGGAACGCAAAAACTTTAGTATTGTTATGTTTGAAAAGCACTTAAGTACCTAATTAAAGAAATAAGTAACTGGTACAATATTTCCCTTTAATATTAATATGTACTAGATATACTTATACGAAGAAAAAGACATTCTCATGTCTTTCGCGCACGAGAACTCTTTGGAAACGGCTTTTTTGGACAAATTTCGATAAATACTTAACTTAATGAATTCCGTTTTAAATTTCCCTATGTGAGATTTTAGATGAGGTACCTAACATCATTATTATTACTAGCTTTTGCCCGCGGCTTCGCCCGCGTACTAAAATTAATTTTAACCGTCTACAAAAAAGGTGCATCTCAGTTTGACCCGTATGTTCCAATTTAATTGCAATTTGGCACAAATACTTTCAAGAATGTTCATGTCCACAATGTTAAATTTCAAAATCGATGCCACTTTCGAAATTAACGTCCAAAAAAACCATAAAAACGACACACATATTGATATTCAGACACAACCCCATCGCACCCCAACAGGGTAGATGGTATTTCACGTCCGCCACGTTGGATTTTAAAATCGTTTGTTTTCGTAATCAGCGACCAGCAACCCATAAACCATAGAAACAATACCCATGTTGATTTTCAGACATTGTCACATTTCCCCCTTTTAGGGGTTGAATTCCCAAAAAACCTGAAACACGTATTTACTCATTTATTGCTAGGAATACTCCTGTGAAGTTTCGAATGAAATAGTCTTACTTATTTTGTTTCCCCATACAAACTTCCACCCCCCATTTTAGGGAAGTGGGGGTTAGAAAGAGACAAAAAGTAGCCTTTGTCACTCTCCATCCCTTCAACTATCTTCACTCAAAAAATAACGTCAATTCGTCGCCCCGTTTTGCCGTGAAAGACGGACAAACAAACAAACAAACACACACATACACTTTTCCATTTATAATATTGAGTGTGGATTTTTAATTCAAAATTATTTATTCGCTTTAACACGCAAGTACCTATAAACAAACCGAGATATCCGGCGGACCCCAAAATAGGCTGAGCCTGTATCTTGGGGCCCTGTGCTGCTAGCATAACTTGACTCTCGACTCTACTCGCGCGCGAAATAGACTGACCGTCACTTTCTGATTAATGCTGTCAAAAAGTGACAGATAGTCTATCACGCGCGCGAGTAGTGCAAATATGTGAAACTTAAATTTGTTTGTGTCGATTAACAATGTAAGCAGTGTTTGAGTAGGCTGAGGTAAAAAAGGAATATATGATCCACTTTGGATTTTACTTCTATAGAGAAAATTTTAAGCAATCATGTTTTTCGGTAAGTACTAAGATGTTTATCTCTACTTGGCATTGAGGTATCATTTACCTTAGCTACATTTTATTTTAGTGCATTTTCTGGCAGGAATTGCTACGCGCTACGCTCATAGCCGATGATCCCGTGGTTTTCCGGCTACGTAGCGGATAGCGGCTACGGCGTAGGCGCCCGCTAGGCGGGTACCTCGCTGTGAATGTGTTAATGAAGAAAAAGAATTAAATTCGTAGTTATTGGTATAGAGGAAATTTGGTGCAAGGCGGCCGGATCTGTAGGTAAGTAATATTTATCTTCACATTGCAAACTATATAGGGTATAATTAAAATCCCCTCTCAAATATAGTAATTAAATTTGAAATGATGTAATTACTTTTTAATTGTCAATTTACTGAAACATGTACAGCAGAGCCTACTCATTTTACTACTTTGTTAAACTTAAGTGAGTTTTACTATTAAAAGATACTAACTATTTAGGCCAAAGAATATTTTTATAAACAGGTTAGATGGATACAAAATGATATTTTTAGGACTGGGACTCCTTATGCGTAAGTTAATACATTATTGTAGAGGCTAGAAAGTAGGCAATAGATCACGAGTCGGTTCGAGGACCGCGGCGCGGCGGTGTGGCGCGGGGCGCGGGCTGCCGCTGTCCCAACTCGACTACAATAACATTGTTGGACCGTTTGAATTCATACTTAGAAGGCCTGCACGTGCGACGTCCAGCTGACCATAGTTTCGAAGCCTGAATTCTGACCATATTATGCTACATTTCAGAGTAGTGGCGTGAAAAGACTATCGGTGAACCAACAATACTCAACATCCGTACCTATTTTCTTTAACAGCATACGACATCATGACGTTTACTATTCCTTTGTTTTGGTCCATATATGTTCTTCTTCGACAATGGTTTTGTATCATCATGTCGTAAAAGGTGTCCAAACTTCACTTTATCCTCAGTGGTCTCTATTTCTTATACAGTGTGTTGCCGGCACGCGGGCGTTTATTAACTGTAAATCATCATCATCATCATATCAGCCGGAAGACGTCCACTGCTGGACATAGGCCTCCCCCAAAGAGTGCCACAATGACCGGTCCTGCGCCACCCGCTTCCAGGACTGTAAATAATATGTTCCATTAGCAATTGTTTGCATTAGCACATCATAATTATGTAAATTAACTGCTCAATTAAATTTTCAAAATCCCAACATTCAATGTACCTATACAGACATCTATTATATTATTATTATTAGCTGTAATTTACACTTACTTGTTTGTCAATTTACTTTTCATCTCTCATACTCTGAAAGTAGGTCATTGTTTATCTGAATAGCGGGTTGAAAGTGAGGAATGTCGCCCCTAGGGCTGAAAAGTAATAAAAAAAAACCATGACCAATGGCAGAAACCTAAACAGCCACACTTCGTTAAACTGAATTGTTTTACACTAATCCTCAAATCAATAAAAGATCGGCAATGTGCCTTTGATTCTTTTGGAAACTCTGTCATAAAAACAAAACACTAATGAGCTGCTCTTTCTGTTCACCTTGTCAAGCTTAGCAATGTATTGCAGAACATTCTCAAGATATCAAGAAAGTTGTCAGAAATTTCCGATAACTTACATGAGAATTTAAAAATAAGTTTCGTTTAGAAAGTTTCTGCTGGGAATGTTTCATGGATGTATCATTATTTACATGCTTTAAGCAGGCAAATTAAACAGCTGATAATGTACGAGTATGTAGCCAGAGAGTTTTTGACATGTTTTCAGTGTTTATAAAATTTAAGTTCTGAGAACTATCTCTATTAGAATTTTCGCAACTTCGGAAACTTCTCCGCGGTGCATTGCTAGTCAAGCTCAAGCACTTGGGTTCTAATTACGTGCCGGGAACTTTACTCTATATGAAACCTTGTATGGCACAGTGACGTGGAGCCAGCTAAGTATCGCCAACGCGCCTGCGCTCCGGCAGCAGATGCTTCCTGTCGGCGACAAGGACTGGATACGGAAGGAGGTCGGCGCCATCATCAAGATGACGCTGGAGTTCGTTAAAGGTTCGTCGTGGTCCACTACAGTATAAGCCAGTGCACTTAGCCTGGCTATCCAGGGCGGGGTCCTAGGGGATCAAGCCCGCCCCAAAGCAGCCAAGTCCTTACTAAAACCGAGTCTCAGGCGGATCAACCAGTTGGTCAACAATTGGTGCCTAATGTTAACATACTCAACTTATGATGGGTCTTGAAGAAGCTCCCGATTGGCGACAAGTACTGGATCCCATCATCCAGATGAAAATGGAGTTGGTTAAACCCTTACCTTTACCAGGTCACAAGTCCACCTTGTAACAAATAACCTATAACTTGCACAATTTATTAAGAGGTTCGTCATGGACGATTTACGAGTACACCGGAGAAGACAGACAGTAAGTAAGTTTTAAAGACAAACCATTTGTTCATTGGATCACCTTTGCAATAATGAAACGGCGAGACCCGTTTTGAGATGCGTACAGATCACGAGGTGAAAACGTACGAACAGTGAGGGAAATGTATTCACGTACCTTTTTCGCTCTTCTTACTATGAAAATAAGGCATCAAAAGGTACGAGAATACATTTCCCTTTGTACGTCAGTTCAGCTTGAAAATTACTTTATGATGGGTATGGGTCTAGAGTCTAGACTAGAGCAAGTTGGTGTGACAAATTGCATAGGGTGATTTATAGTGGAAAGTTGTACGAGTTGATCACATTTCTAATTGACTCATTTGGTGCCATTTAGTTGAACTCTATGCCAATATATACAAGTTGGTGTGACTAATTGCATCATTTGAAGCTTGCTAACTTGTACAACGCTATTCCAGACATGGACATGAAGATGCGGGACGTCCGCCGCGTGGAGAAGTACTACTACGGACTCTTCGACTTTGGCGCGGGGCGGCTGTTCGCGACCATCCAGCACAAGTTCGACCACATGGTCGTACTGTACAAGAACACATCAAGGATCAGCCGCATCATGCAGGAGGGGCTTGATCTCCGCTCGCAGATCGTGGGCATGCTTCAGTTCATGCGTGAGTGCACAAATATCGCGACCTGTTTTCTTAGGGTTCCGTACCCAACGGGTAAAAACGGGACCCTATTACTAAGACTTCGCTGTCCGTCCGTCCGTCCTACCGTCCCTCTGTCTGTCACCAGGCTGTGTCTCAAGAACCGTGATAGCTAATAGAGAGTTGAAATTTTCACAGATTATGTATTTCTGTTGCCGCTATAACAACAAATACTAAAAAACCGGCCAAGTGCGAGTCGGACTGGGGCTCCCATACAACAGACATGATTTGTTTGCCGTGTTTATAGATAATGGTACGGAACCCTTCGTGCGCGAGTCCGACTCGCACTTGGCCGGTTTATTTTATACTAGGTACGATGGTGGCAAACAAGCGTACCCGCCTGAGGGTAAGCGGTTACCGTACCCTTTAAAAACTTGTAAGTACACACTTGTTTAGGTTTCAAGATATACCTAAGGTAGGAAAGCAAAAAAAAGTGAGAAGGAGGTAAGGTTTATACTAACTCAAGCCTTGTTATTAGGATTCTGTCTGTGGGATGAACTTGAATGAACATGAATTGAAAACAATTACCTAGTAGTTCAATGTAAATATTGATTGAAAGATGAAAGCACGTAAGTGAAGCAATGAAATTCATTCGGGTAATTTACTTTCTCACAGTGCCAATAATACACTGATAGTCCGCCATTTTTAAAGTTTCTGATGTCGTTGGTCCGATACTCTGACGTCATGAGCTGTCATGGGAATGACTAGGTCTGAATTACACTGGCGCGGCCTGCGTTGGCGGTCCATAGTAAATTTTACAGCTAATAACAAGTTTACTATTGACGGCCGCGGCCAGACCACGCCAGTCTGTGAGAGGCGGTATTTAGACCTGACTCAATGCAATGCACTAACTGCACTCACACTCACTGATTCTCTAATCAGATAATCGAGATGGTTTATCTCCTCTCCCCCAGTTAGTGCACTGCATTTAGCCAGGTCTAAAGGCCAACCGAATGATCCAGGTTGGTCTTTGAATAATTGAAACAACGATACATCGACAGTGAGCGACTACATGGAGATGCTGTCCCTCATCGACCTGTTCCAGGAGCGCTACTCCTACTGGAAGGCGGCCTCGTCATACTCACAGATCAAAGACAAGATCGAGAAGTTCTTGGTCGCGCGAGAAATCTACCCTACGAATTATTTCAATCGTAAGTTCCACATTTTTATTCACGGGCAAAGGATTGATTGAGTTCCAGTCAACGTCCCCCGCAATCTTTGGCTAGTCACTTGCCAACGCGTCCAGGTCATCCCGTCACCTCCTCTTGTGTCCGTCCGTCCGTCCTGTGACAACCACCAAGTAGCTGTCACACACACTATCACGGCTACATAACCCGACACTAGCTGATCCAGGGTTGGGGCTAAACGCTGATACTGAAATTTGGTACGGAGATAGTTTGAATCCCGAGGAAGGTCATATGATAGTTTTTATAGCGGAATTTATCCCCTAAGGGGGTGAAATGGGGGGCGGAAGTTTTTATGGAATTATAAAGGAGTTCCGCGTTGAACAAGTCGCGGCGGCGGGCCAAAAACTATAGGTGTTACATATTTTAATTTGTTTATTTCCAGGGGAGGATCAATGGCGCTGACACTGGGCCCACCTTCATTCCATGCAGCATCATCACCTCCGACGAGTTCTTACTAAAGCATGGTTCAAATGACAACAACCGGGTTTTGGTCGGATTTTGGCTGATTTTAGAATAACGCAACTCCTGTGTGAACCTTTACACATTCACTGACAGGAATCGGTACGGTCGTAGCCGATCCCGGGGTTTTCCCGCTAAGTAGCGGAAAGCACCTACGGCGTAGGCGCCCGCTTGTGATAATCTATATTGCAGTTTTGCGTACCCCTATAGTATAAAGATTTATTTTGAGTAGGTAGGTAATAAACATCGTCGGTTTAACTTGTTTTTTACTTGACTGTGCTGTGACAGAACGCTCATGGTAAAATTATATGGATTCCTCCGGAGCACCTTGTATGTAATGTAGGTATGTATTATTTCTTTTGCACGCTCTGCTGGCTTAATGTATTTTAAGTTCCCAGCACAGTTGGCACAATACGGCGCGCGAGCTATCTCGCGGCTTTGGTCTAAGGATGAACATGTAATAAGACGAAGATTATGTTGGACTACGGGTAAAGGCCTATACGCATTTGACCATTGACTCTAATACTGCTTCTGACATAATAAATAGATAGCCGGTCTAGAATTCTGGATCATCTTGCAGTTTAATACAATCTTCCGGCTTTTGTACATCTATTAAAACTTTTATCATCGGCATATATCAAAATGTAGGAGTTTAGAAACACTGCATAAATGTCATATAAACATGCGTTACACAACAGTGGACCCAGGTGTGGCCCCTGTGATACCTACTTCAGAGGGAACGTCCACAAATTCCGACGGTCACTATTTCACCAACTTGACAATTGTCAATGCAAACAACTGATAACAATTCGCCATACATTGCTTGTTCTAGAAGTTAAGGTGGTCGCTAGGTTACTTGTGGAACCAACAATGTACCTACGGAGAATTGTCGTTGTCTGGTGACAATTTGGTGGAATAGGGGCCTGCAGCCAGCCGTGTGAAATATTGGTATGTATGTAACGGCCTTTGAGTGGGTTGTAATTACAGTTTCATTGCATTAACATTAATAACTGTGAAACTGAAAAGTAATAAGGAAATCATATGCGTTTCATGCTTTTAAATATACGTTTAATATTTATTGGACAGTTAATATTGTGACAATAATTCGCTACTATATTAAGAGTAGGTACAGCGTTACCTATAATTATACTGTGATTACAGTGATAATATCATAGAAAAATTATGCTGTAAAAATAGTTTCAATAGAACCATTCTGCCTAGTTAGCATGATTTATGACGGTCGTAAAACATTAGTCCCTTCCTAGAGTCACTAGCAAGTATGTATCTTATCTTATCTAGATGAGGGCCCTTTCGGATACACTTCGACCCAGTGGGATCTTTTGTGCATTTGCCTTCTCCTTTATACCTGCTCCCAAGCTCGCTCCATGATTTCCACAAAACGGATGATGCAGCTCAGCGGAAGCACCTTGAATTCCTTTGGTTGCGGATAGCCGTTACCAAAGTGATTCATTTTTTGTCTGGCAAGGGCATGACATTCACACAGTAAGTGTTCCTAGTCTCATCCTCCTCGCCACACATTCTACAGTCTACACTGTCCGATAGTCCCATCTTGGCCAAGAGATCCTTGACCCCGAAGTGACCTGTGAACACCCCAGGAGCCGTAGCATGGTTGGCCTTATCACGCGACAAGTGACAAGATAGGGGCGACGTCTCGTTCTATCGAACGGTGTCAGCCAGTGACGCACGCTCTATCCTATCACCTATCGCGTGACAAGGCCAACCATGCTACGGGGCCTGATATCTGAGTGATTCCTGCTGGACTGCTAGAAGGACGATTGCTTTATGGCCGACCTTAAACACGATCATGCTGGCTAGGTAGATCGCAGAATCCAAATAAAAATCGAGTGTATATCGCAATCCTTCGCTGACGGAAATATCTAATTGCAACGTTTGGTGTTGTTTGTTGTTTTGTTGTATTTAGACACAAGGATTGATGTAAAATGAACTCGCATAAACTGAGCCTTGTTATATGTAAGTATTATGTTTTTTTTACATGATTTAAGATCGTAGGGCTAACGTCCCAGTGCTTGACAGTCCAATACTAGACACATTTTATTTTAATTGAACAAGCGAGCGAAGCGAATGAAGTTCTCCGTTTCAGCTTGGGCCAAAATTCTTTCGTGTGTCCGAATGTTCAGATGTCCGGCTGTTCTCCTCTACAGGTCGCATTTCTCAACCACACAACTTAAAAATATATATATAAAAAAAATAGAGAGGTTTCTACGACTCACAGTCACTAGTTCGTTGCAACAAAGGTGAGATATCAATTATTACAATTGGGTTGTGTCCTCATGTTCAAATTGATAGCGCAGTGTTGCTAAATTGATAGTAAACCTTCAAATAAATGCAATTAAGTATAAATTACGAAATATAATTAAAATCATAAAAAGATATGGCCCTTGAAAGTTTACAAAAAATATGCATTTTTTTTATTGTCCAAAAGTAAATTTAAAGCTACCAATAGAATCCTTACGCTTTTATAGAAACAATATTGTATGATAACTATGGTCCTAAACGCAGTATTTCGCAACCGAAACAGCAATTTACTTGATTTTCCATATAACGACTAGTACAAATATTACCCTGTGACGTCATGATTCAATGTTAATCAGTATGGGTTTTCGGCTACCGCCAGCGAGGTCTGTCTTTAACTCAATTTTTTGGGTATTTATGTTCTTTAATTGTACTTACTCCCATACAAACATTTGTTCCGCACCAAAAACTGGTTCGAATGGCATCGTAAAAAAAATTAGGACACGAGCCTATTAAGTTTTACCTTGTTTTTATAAAGAATATTAAGATAGAGAAGAGTTTAAGAGTGGAATGGGACAGTTGGTAGCGGATTCCCCTTCGCCGAAAATTGTCCCACGTGGAAATTGCATGTGGATAATCTGCTCTAAAATTAATAGGTTTGCGTATGTTTTAGGTATGGCGATTAACAAAGATAACTTTCTGATAGGAAAACTAAATTTGGTTACAAGCAAGGTATTTAAGGTAAACGTCTTCGACGTTGCACTAGTGTATGACATGGGCATTATGTCAAAGTGACTCGGCTTACATTCGAATGAAGAAAAATCCTGTTAGTGCTAATTTAATCCATATTGCTTTGACATAAAGTGCCCATGTCATACACTAGTGCAACGTCGAGGACTATAGGACGTTTACTAAGCATAAGTAAAGGGGATACCAAAAAACCGTATTGTTTATTATAAGTATCTAAAAAAATTGGTTCTTTATACAATGAATGGTGGGTCTTAGCAACAAGTTGCAGAATATTCTCAAAATATCAGGAAAGTTCTCAGAAATTTCCGGAAACTTACATGATAATTTAAAAACAAGTTTCCTTTAGGAAGTTTCTGCTGCGAATGGATGTAGGTATCATTAATTACATGTATAATCTATTATTCTTTAAGCAGGCAAATTAAATAGCTGATCATTTATGTATCCAGAGAGTTTTTCACATGTTTCCAGTGTCTATAAAATAAGTTCTGAGAACTTTCCTTATTAGAATTTTCACAACTTTGGAAACTTCTCCGCGGTGCATTGCTAGGTGGGTCCAAATTTTAAAGAGAGCTGTATCATTTGCGGCATAGCGTATGAAACACCTTCATTCAGGTTTTTATCATTTTAACGAATAGTTTACGATTTATGACTGCAAAAATAACCCGCGCTTATCTCCGAAATTCATAGGAAGCGAAAATACTGACATTTGAATAGGCATCTACAAAATTGTACGGAACCATCGGTACGCAAGTTCAATTTGCACTTAACCGGTTTTTTTTTTCAGTTCTGCCATGGATAATCATCATTTGTATTCAAAATAAATTAGCAATGGCACAAACAGACGCAGACTTGCATAATAGCACGAACGTGGTAAGAAGATCCATGTTCTTTTTATATAGGTACTGTCGGTCGGCCTAATGATAAGCATGATAAGCAGGCCTAATGTAAAAAAAAATACACGTGATGATAACCACCACCAGAAACACAACACCACATAACTACAGAGAGAGCAGTAATCATACGCACGTAGGAAGAAATTTTCTACGATTTTGTTATATTATGTGCCGAGTAGCGGCCACGTGCCGGAAGGACGGCGCTGCGTGGGTGGAACATTTTACGGAAAGTTGTACACTCGACTTCTTTCATAATTTTGATAGAATCGGGTTTTTTTTTACTCAGAATCGAAATCACTTTCGAACCTAATAAGAGAATAAAACCGGTCAAGTGCGAGTCTGACTCGCGCACCGAGGGTTCCGTACGACCAAGGAACTCGGTATTTACAGTAAGGGAAATGTATGCACGTACCACCGTAGAACCCTGTCGCAATTGACAGGCCCGTCACTCAAACTCGAGTGGTATGTCACCTTATTGCGATAGAGTTCTACGGTGGTACGTTAATACATTTCCTTTACTGTATGTTGGTTTTTCAACGATAATTCTTTATCAAGTGAATTAATTTCGATAATTATTTTTTTATTTGCTAGAAGGTACTTTCAGAACACTTTCATATGAATTTGAAGGAAAAAAATTAAACACAGAAGTATTAAATTACAAACAAAATTAACATATGATTTTTGATGAATAAAAAAAAATTACACTAGATAGAGGTCTCATTATACTTTTCCGGTAATATTCACGTTAATATTAATCATATATATTATTTTCAAATTTTTCACTTGGTTAACTTCGGAGATAAGGGGGGGAATGGTATTTTTTTCAACATTTATCTTTATAAATCAAAATTTTACCATGGTAGAAAAAAAAGAAAAACTGTTTTAGAATGTACAATTCAAGCTCTTTCATATGATACCCCACTTGGCCTACTAACTAGACTTTGAATTTTTGCCCCCCCTCTTATCCTCCCTTTTTTATACAAATTAAAAGTATATATTAAAATTTTTCATTTTCCATACACGAAGATTAGCTTTGTATACAACTATTCCAAATTTCAAATCGATATCATTTGTAGTTCCTGAGATATTTGACTTTGTGACAGACAGACAGACGGACGGAGTCGCACCATAAGGGTTCCGTTTTTACCTTTTTGGTCCGGAACCCTAAAAAGTGTCCAAAATGTAACATACAAATTTCGGTTTTTCGTTCCGTTACAAGCTTATTATGGAATCGAAAAATAAAAAATCTTGATTACTATTTTTCTCTCCACTTCTCTTCACTTTCCTTTTTTTGACATCGAAAGTGTTTTCGATTCTAAGTAGAAAAAACCCAATTTTATCAAAATTAAAAAAAGTCGTGTGTAAAACTTTCCGTAAAATGGCCCGGGTAGACACAAAGTTGACCGATGACATGGTAAAGGTCGCGGGAGTCCGCCGGATGCGGGTGGCGCAGGACCGGTCATTGTGACACTCTTTGCGGGAGGCCTCCAGCAGTGGACGTCTTTCGGTTGGTATGATGTTGTATATAGACTTAGAACTCTTTTTCTTCCCAGACGACAACAACAACAACAACGCAAAAAACTCTGGACCAAGTATTTCGCGAGATCCGTAAAAATCAGACGACCAAGGACGCAGACATGATCATTAAAATGACGCGAGACTTTGTAATGGGTAAATACTTAATAACATTTCATAAACATAAGAGTGAGTTTTATTAACTACCTACCCAGCAATGTACAAGTTGCAGAACATTCTCAAAATATCAGGAAAGTTCTTAAAAATTTCCGGATTCTTTCTATTCATGAGAATTTAAAAATAAGTTTCTATTAGGAAGATTATTATTTAGATGGGCAAATTAAACAGCTGATAATGTATGTATCCAGCGAGGTTTTGACATGTTTTCAGTGTTTATAAAATTTAAGTTCTGAGTACTTTCCTTATAAGATTTTTTGCATCTTTGGAAACTTATCCTCGGTACATTGCTATACCTACCTACCAGCAATACGTACAAAGAAAAATTGCTACAAACAAGTATTTCCTTTTCTGTCACAACTTAGTTTCGTTAGCAAAGGCGGTTACGAAGCTGCTGTACACGCTGCACGCGCATTGTTCATGAAAACTCGTGGGAGGTGCTGTTGAAAGTGGACGTTAAAAATACCTTCAACTCTGTACATAGAGGCTGCTATCACAGGTTCAAGACGCCACACCTTTAATATATAAATACTTATGGCAGTGTTACCAGCAGCCTTCGCACCTCCTCTTCAAAACTCATCGGCATCGGCAGTTGGTTGTCAGCAGGGCGATCCGCTTGGACCCGCCATTTTCAGCCTCTCCAACCAGTGATCTCAAGTCTAAATTCCTAATTTAATTTATAGTATCTCAACCACGGCACTTTTGGGTGGGATTTGAAAACTTTTTTGGACGACCTTAGAAGTCTCATTGACGCATTTAGCGCAATAGGTACTTCTCCATTTGCGAGTTATTAATAAATGAATCCCTTCCTTCGACTGACTTGACAAAGTAACATCAAAATTGTTGATAAGTCTTCCCTCAGACTAAGTACTAAGTAGAGGCTCCCATTTTTCTGTAATCCATACCCTCCTCATCATAACATCACAACAGTCACAAAGCTTATTCGGATCGCCTTCTAAAAATCGGCAAACACATGGCATTCGCAATCATAAGGAGTATTGGTATTGTTGTTTCCAGATATGCACCAGAAAATGAAAATAGTAAAGCGCGTTGAGCGCACATACTCCAGCTCAGCAGAGTTCTCTACGGGCAGTGTGTTCAGCGATATTACGAAGAAGTTTGTATTATCTAACGGCGATTAGAAGGAGATTGGAGTCAGTTTTATAGCGACCTCAAAAAGGAGACGGCTCTCAATTCGTCGGAATTAAGTATCTTATGTTCCCCAATCACTCGAATACGCCTGGACCGATATAGCAGAATATTTATTTGTTTCTAATGGTATCCTTCCTAGGTGGTCCCATGGTCATCAGAGGGGTAATCACGTTACTTTTTGAACGCGCTTTAGATCCAACTGTTATTTTTCCATATAAAAATTGACGTTTAGATCTACCTGACGCGCGTACAATACGGTACGCGATCGACCCGCTGGTCAGTATCTGATGATGAGATCCTGGAGAAAACGAGGGAACTCTTCAATTAAGGCGAAATACTGAATTGAATTCGGTTAAAACTGTGTTTTAAAAGTAAATTATGCCATATAAATACCTACGTCAAAGTTTATATCATCTAAAAATAGCTATTCCGATCCCAAACTCATCTCGGTTGAGTTGCTTGCACAGCGACTACAGAATACTATAAACTATTCAATGTGTCATAGCTAGTAGCAATGCACCGCGGAGAAGTTTCCAAAGTAGGTACTTAGCACAAATTCTTATAAGGAAAGTTCTCAGTATTTAAATTTTATAAACACTGTAAACATGTCAAAACCTCGCTGGATACATACATTATCAGCTGTTTAATTTGCCCACCTATAGAATAATAGGTTAATTAATACATGTAATTAATTATACAGTCACGAGCGTTAATTTGGGACCCACCTAAGGTGGAATATCGTATAGCAAACTGAAGACATTTAAAGCTAATATTTTAAAGGAGTGTCAATGTTTGCCATGCTGACAACTTACGTTACTATACGTGACTAGGGGAAACCGCTCAGTGAATACGTAGTATCTCTTATTAGTCTGTGCTCAGTGACGTCAACCGGGCGGAACGAGTCAAACGATCATTTCCGATTTTTTCTGACTAATTGTCACCCGTGTTAGAGGCCCTGTCTTCTCTCCGGCCATATTTGTTATTTGAAAATAGTATTTTGTGAAAATGACAGTTTTCAATAAATTTTCTTGTCTGACACTGACACACAATGACACATGTTCGTAATTAGAAAACTGTACCTAATGATAGCTTTTGGCAAAGACTTTATCAATTCAAGGGCCCATTCAATAAGACATTTAATTGTGTCATCTTGACACTTCACAATTATTATTGAACTGAAGTTTTCGACCTTATTGCATTGTAAATGTTCTAACAACATTTAAAGGAAATGGGTCCCAAATTAACGCTCGTGACTGTACATCCATGAAAAATTCCCATCAGAAACTTCCTACTTAAATGAAACTTATTTTTAAATTCTCATGAAATTTTCCGGAAATTTCTAAGAACTTTCCTGATATTTTAAGAATGTTCTGCAACTTGTACATTGCTAGCACAGCAACTGAACTGCTATAGTTAGAATAGGGTGCCGTTCAGTCGCCATAAAAAAATGCATAATTTAAAGTAGTGTACATACGGAAATCATAGCAAACTATTATTATAAAAACAAATTGCATATTTTAATGGTAATAACATTTAAATAACATAACACTCATTTATCATCAGATAGACTATCCCGTCTCTTTCTAATTGGAATGCTTAGAAAGAGACGGATAGTCTATCTAGTCGCTGCGACACAGCGCGCTGGCCTTGCTGTGATAGCCGTGCTGGCCATTTTACGTGTGTTGCCTGTTTCTGATTATTGCCTGTGTTGAAACTGGAAAACTGATTACGACCCGGGTGACATATTTTCAATCAGTTTTCCATAACCTACAAATTGATCATAACACATTGTACATACGTCAGGTAGATCTAAATGTCACTTTTTGTATGGGATAATGATAGTTGAGTTCTGCTAGCGTGCGTTCGAAAAGTGACGTGATCACCCCTCTGGTTAGAGTTTTTTGAACTTTCTATGACAACTTTTTATGATGCTTGTTTACAGGTTCAAGCACATGTGCGACCTGTACAAGGAGTACGCGACCGTGCGTCGCTACATTTTCGAGCAGGGGCTCAACCAGAGCATGGCGCCCAGCCCTGACGTCATCGTCATCTTCCAGATCATGCGTGACTACCATTCACTTATTCAGTCATTAATTCTGGAGCAGCAGCTCAACCAGAGCATAGCGCCTAGCCCTGACGTCTTCGTCATCTTCTAGATCATGCGTAACTACCATTCACTTATTCACTCATTAACTCTGCAGCAGCGGCTCAACCAGAGTGTGGCGCCCAGCCCAGCCCTGACGTCATCGTCATCTTCCAGATCATACGTAACTACCATTCATTCACTCATTTATTCACTGATTCATTAATTCACTCATTCAGGGGCTCAACCTGAGAATGGCGTCCAGCCCTGACGTCGTCATCATCTTCCAGACTATGCATAACTACCATTCACTCATTCATTCATTCATTCAATCCTTCATTCAATCACATACATTCATTAATATTTTAAATTTATATGACTAAATATTGGCCCAATAATGGGGCTTCATAAACAAATATGGAGTTTTTATTTAGCTAAACGTTACGGAAAACAGGGAGTGCATAAAAGTTGATTTATCCAGTCACTAGTGGATCCAGGGGGAGCTAGGAACTCGAGCCGTATCCGCCAAATAAAATATTAATCAAAAATCAAAATTCTTTATTTACTAGAACATGGTAACAGGGTTTAGGGGAAGGGGGGGTAGCAGCTGAGTCTTTACTAAAATCGCGCCTCAGCTAACCCCTCAAACCAAAATCTTGGATCCGCCACTCCATCCGCTTGTGTTTGGTCAACAGTTGGCGACTACAACGAGATCCTGATGCAGATAGAGTTGTTCAAGATAGAGATGCTCTCCTGGGCCACAGGCTCCGACACTCTGAAGAGCCGCGACCTCATCCACAAACAGATGATCAAGTTCGGGAACATTCCCGGCGGGATGACGCCACCAAGTAAATATCATTACATCATGTGCTCTCTTGCTGCAAGTCTCTGCAGAGCCGAGACCTCATCCGGAAACAGATGCTCAAGATCGGGGACACACTCGGCGGGATTACGCCGCCACGTAAATATCATTACGTCATCCACGGATCCAGTGTATAAGCGGCTCAAGCGGCGAAAGCATCCGATCCTGATGCAAATAGGATAGGTCAAGGTGTTCATGTAAATATCTTATAATGTTGCAGTGACAATCCGCACCGCAACGCTGGATTTCAGTCACGACATTTAATTTCAGGACTCCACGACGACCCGACTGTCATCGGGAATGAGAAGAAGAAAGAGGACAAGAAGCAGACTAAGCAGCCGCGCAGGAAGTGGAACAACGGCAGGGGGCCGGACTACCCGCAGAAGTGGTCAGGGGAGCTGGACGGCATTGGGTTTGACGACCGCTAAGCCAAAAAGGCCACATAAATTTAAATACAAATCAGCTTCTGACAATTTTGTTCCAATTCTTGGTACAGCATTTTTATTTATTTTTAACTCCTGATGCAAAGAGAGGGGTGCTATAAGTTATAAGTTTAACGTTGGTATGTATATGTCTGTAGTATCGTAGCTCCCAAACGGAGGAAATGTTTTGTTATAGATAATTTTAACCCGAGTGTTCTTCGCCATGTTTCATCAAAATTGGTTCAGCCGTTTTTGAGAAATTGAACTTTAAAATGAAAAAATCGGAAGTTTTTCAATTTTTTTAAGTGAGGTTATATTTCAACTTCCTTATACTTACAAACTTTGTATGGAGAGTCGAGCGTACCTGGCGACCCTTAAATAAAAGTTCATTTAATGTCCATTTCATCCATCTAATGTTCACATTGCACGTATACCGATGCCCGTTGGGGCGCAAAGATTCTTGAGTGGTGACCACGTACCGGATGACGCAGTGTGGGAGACCCCCCATTTAGTCCACCTGTAAAGGTCGCGGAAGTCCGCTGGATGCGGGTGGCGCAGGACCGGTCACTTTGGCACTCTTAGGGGGAGGCCTATCTCCAGCAGTGGATGATGAGGATTTACTTAATGTTTACGGTTCCTCTTCCTGTAATATTCCGCCCGCATTTTGGCCTTGAACGCCTCTTCCTTTCTCTCCGCGGCCTCCTCCGCCCGCATCACGGGACCTGGGCGCTTCACTGTGGAGCATAAGTAGTAGATTGTCTTAAAGGAGCACAATTCATTTCACAGCTTATAGGTAACTAGTCAAAATTGATCTCTAGAATGTAGAATATTGAGCGTAACGAGGGATTCAAGTATTTACGCTTGTGCTTAAACAATTGAATCCCAACGGAAGTAATTTTGGTACCGATCGGTAGCAACGTGTGGAAAATTAAAATTTCTCATTTGAGGCCAACAATTACTCTTTTCTTCGAGTTGTTCTAGTTTTGGAGCACACTAACCATCCAAATCAAATCAGTAACCGTCCAATCCATGTCGTCATTGAAATCGTCGAGGATGACTAAGTATACGTATATAAAGAGAGAGAGAGAGACTAAAAACAACTAAAAAGTTGCAATAGTTTGCTAGTCTCAGGATTTTACACACATACAGACAAACGTGTCGCTACACCATACTCATGCGGAGTTCAGCAGTCTGGTGGCGCAAAACAGTCACGGGTGTCGCGCATGTGCCGCGCAGATCTGATTTTCAATGGAGCGCAGGTTTATGTATGCTTAGTTGTTTGTTGTTAAGTTAAATGCATGACGTAAGCACTTTATTGTACACAAGCACAGGGTAAAACCATAAATATATCATATAAGAATGTTAAGTATAAATAGAAAATGTTAGATATAATTAAATAGGTTATTCTAGTATAGAACACTAGCTGCCCGCGCGGCTCCGCCGCGTATACAAAGAACCTAGGCGGGGCGACGGGATAAAATATTATAGCACATAATCCCGTAGGTCCATTCTACATATATAACATAGGTACTGAAGAAAGGATTTTTAGAATACGATGGGTATAGTTTCTAAGACTATCCCCAACATACAAACTTACATTTCACAGACATTACACCTGTTTATTATTAGTATCAGCACAGATCAAAGAATACTGTATCGGGGACCGTTAATGGTTTAAAATAATATTTTACCTGTTATAGTTGCATTTGACTATTTATACTGCTAAATAGTTTAATACTGGTTTATGTTTTCCAGTATTAAGTCATATCGGTTTGACAAATTACAATTTATACCTACCTGTAATCGAAATATAATTATCTGAACCTGAAATAATTTGGATGGTATTCAAGTCAGGTGAATAAAGTTGCCAATGGGAGTCCCCGGTATCCGAAAAGAAAATTTAGTACTTAATCGAGGTTCGTTTTCTACATCTTTACTTCAAATTTGAAGCCTATCGGTGCCTAAGGCATTGTGCTAAGTAAGGTAAATAAAGCCCATATGGGGTCCACGACAATTAATGGGTTTAAACCTCGTTCTTCTCCCAACATCTCGAATATGGGAAAATAAGTTAGTATATAAACTTTTTGAAATAAATATAAACATGGCAAATAATATTGACAACTCTATGTCACTAAAAAAATTAATCCACAGTTGACACAATACCTCTGTCAGTTTTTGTAAACATTGTAAAAGATCGTTTATTTTCTATTTACTTAATTTTCTTAGTGTTGTATCTATATGTGGCCGACTCAACATTTATAATTTCTTATGCTGAAGAACTTATTACAGGTTTGAGTTCAATTCTTGTTTATTTATTTTACATTGTCATCTCAAGTCAAAACAGGAGTTAGGTACGTCACGTGACGTCACACAGCCAAGGTCACGTGGTCAGCGCACGGTATATTCTTTAAATTAAAATTTTAGTACTTTTTCAATAACAAATTAAAAATCGGAGACCTTATTGCAAATCTCCAGCATGAGACGAATCGAACGATATATCATTTATCAAAATCGGACCATAACTGTAGATCTGATGGCATGTACAAAAATCGGGCTCGCGTATTATATATATAGATGAGCGTTTCTCGCCATCAAACGTCACAGTTTGGCGAGTTTATATAATAACTATAAAATGTAATTTCTTTTTTCTTAAATAAATAAAAAAAAAAGTCATAACACACTGGTAACACACAGCGGTAACGCTAGTCACTATACGCGACGCCAGACGTCCCAGCGAGGCGGACGGCCGAGGAAGGTCAAAGAATATTTAATACGGAGTGACCTTGGTTTGGCCAGACGCCGTCCTTCCGGCACCCATCCACACGGGCCGAAATCAATTAAGTCTCTCACAGATTAAGCCGCCGCCTTAAGCCCGCATCACACTGGCGCGGCCCGGCCGCGGCAGTCAATAGTAAACTTGTCATTAGTTGTCAAATTTACTATTGACCGCCACCGCAAGCCGTGCAAGGTGATCCAGGATTTATGTGCGAACGATAGTGTCACTGTCTGTCGGTGTCAGCCGCGTTTGGGTGAATTTGCACCTCGGAGATGAGTGAAGAGGCCTTTAGACCTGTCTAAATTTTGTGCACTAACAGGAGGAGAACGCTTAGCGAGATAGGCGGCTTAAGTGTGGGATCCGAGATTAGCCGAAATGGCAAGAGTAGCTTAATTGGTTAGTAGGTATGATACACGTACCATCTTGAATAGCCCCTCGAGTAGAAAAACCTGCCCAGACCGCTGGTCCATCCTCGCCCGCGGGTAGCCAGTGCGGTTTGAACTGGCCTACCTCTTCCTCACTCATGTAGTTTGTTATCAGCTGAAATTACGTACAAAATCGTCGCTTGATTATCAACATTCAGATAGCCCAAGCGGAGCCGCGGGTTAAGATATAGCCTATGGACATCCTGCGGATCTATTCTATAGTCTGGTGGAAGATTTATAGGCGATGCCAAACGAGCGAAATTGGCAGACGGCCAAGCACTCTGGCAACACACAATGGTAACGCAATGGCACTATACGCGACGCCAGACGTCCGAACGCGGTCAAAGAAAACGTAATACGGTACGGAGTGACCTCTTGGTTTGGCCGGCCTCTACTTGTCCACACAGGCAGAAATCACGCGGCGGACTGCATTCAGTCCGTCAATTACACGTAGGTACGAAATTATGAACGCCACCTTATAAAATCGGATTAGTAGTTCCGGAGATTACCTACATACAAACTTACAAAGCTATAATCTCACCGACTGTTTTCCTCTTCACCTAAAGTAGGTACGGTACCTAATTAAAATTTAAAGGCGTTCTTACAATTCTCTCGTACGCTAGCCTTTTGACTTTGTAACATGACACGACAGCTTTTTAGGGTTCCGTAGCCAAAATGGCAAAAACGGAACCCTTATAGTTTCGTCATGTCCGTCTGTCCGTCTGTCCGTCTGTCCGTCTGTCCGTATGTCACAGGCATTTTACTCGAAAACTATAAGGTGTATTTGAATAAAATTTTGAGGATAGGTGTATTTTGTTAGCCGCTACATAGTTTTGTAATTAAAATGACAAAAAAAAAATTTTTAGGGGTGCACTCACTCCATACATAATACTAAAAGTC
The DNA here is from genome assembly GCA_932294315.1 of Epinotia nisella. Lineage (NCBI taxonomy): Eukaryota > Metazoa > Arthropoda > Insecta > Lepidoptera > Tortricidae > Epinotia > Epinotia nisella. Next base: position 5,970,697 of record OW028698.1, on the reverse strand, counting down.
AAAAAAAAAAATTCATTGTGGCACATCAATCGATAGGCCTTTCAAAATAAATATAAGGTTTCTTAGCTTTTTTTTAATTAAGTGAATAGGGTCGGAGATAATCGCCCCGAAAGTCACTAAAATTCTGTCCCCCCCCCCTCTAATTTTTGAACGGTGTATTTTAAAAATATGGAAAAATTCATGGACATAGGGCTTATTAATTTCATTCACCGAAAATTGTTCTGAATAAGATCGGTTCAGAGGTTTTCGAGATATTGCTGAAAAACTGCCTTCCTCAAAGAAAAGGACGTAAGTGCCGTAAAATTTCTGTGACGATACGACCTTTTTAATAGGCACGGAACCCTTCGTTTTGCGTGGTCCGACACGCACTTGGCTGGTTTTCTTATTTGGTTCATATAACAAGAGAGAGAGGGGAAATACTACACCGACAAGACGATAACTTTTTGTGACGATGATAATATAAAAATTCAGAATACGATAAGTATATTCAGGTGGTTTACGTATTTTCGGGCGTACCTACTGGAATGCGCAGCTGGACTGATGACCTGGTAAAAGTCGCGGGAGTCAGCTGGTCATAGTGGCATTCTTTGGGGGAGGATGATCAAGTATTTTTGAACACATAAAGGTATGCAATACAACGGTTAGTACGAAGATAATGCTGTGACGTCACAATACTGTGCCAATTTGTATGAGCCGTTTCGGCTGTCGCCAGCGACTGCATGCAGTCCGCCAATTTCGCACGAGTAGCGGTACCTACAGGCCTTACCTTAACGAGATGCTCAATGTCACTTTCCTTCTTAGTAACGAATTCCAAAGCCGACATATACAAGTGAGGCTTGTAGTCAACGTGGTTCGGGTTCATTTTTTGCCACGGGTAACCGAAATCGCCCGTTGCCGGAAACGGGAAATCGGGCCTAGGATCTACAGAGCCGTCGACTGGCAATTGGGGGATTTTGCCGCCCAATATTGGATGAATCCAGTTGAATCTACAAGTAATAATGAAAAGAGAATGACGTAAAGTAGCAATTATCAACAGTCTGCATTCTAAAACCACCGAGACAAACAATAGTATTTTATATAATCGCTACACAATAAGGGCTCTTAAAGTCGAGTACCGTAGTACCGTATTTAGGCCACGAGGCTTGCCGAGTGGCCTAAGTAAAGTACAAGAATTTAAGAGCTAATTGTGTAACTGTTATAAACAATACTTTTTATACGAGTCAACAGAAATAATTAAACAGACTTGGTCACGATTCACACACATTATTTTTACTAAACCACAGAGAGGTTAAAATAAATAAGTTACATAAATATGTGATTAAGTCTCGTTTAGTAAAAAATAATTTGAATGTAAACTACATACCTAGTAAATAGTTAGTCCGAACTCTAGCTGTAAATAAGCCATTACATTACTTAATGGCTTTAGCAAGTAATATCATGAAACTCTGCGATACGTAAGAATTAGAATTATTTGGAACTTTAAATAAAAATAAAATAAAAAAACTAATGAAAAATATCTAAGCCCTGCTGAAACGAAGTGCAAGTCAGAGGTGCGCCGGTTCGTTGATGTCTTTTGTATTGGAATCAACGCGACGTCCTATTGGTCAAATTTATTATAGTTCAGTAAAGGCGCCACGTGATTGGTCGAATTTATTTTAGTTGTCTAAAGCGTTGTCTTATAATTATTATAGTTGAGTTGGGAGCTCCATAGAAAAAAGTAGGTGGTTTTAGTTTAGTGTACGAAGTCTTAAACATTAAAAGTCGACGAGTATAAAAAATATATTTTTCACATCTCATGCTCGAAAAGTGTGTCATATTAGGCTTAATAAGCGGGGCTAAAGTAGTACATTTAGCCCCTAGGGAAAATATGTATACTTATTTATGATTTTTAACACATTTAATTTGACCAATCAAAACACTTCACCATATTAAATCCACCAATCACAACTCTTTCAAAAAACATTTATCTTTGCTATCAACCAACCAGAATACCTACAGCTACATATTAAAATCGACCAATCAAACATCAGGTGTTTTTTAGTCCCTAATTCCAAATCATTTAAATCTACCAATCAAACATCAGGTGTTTTTTAGTCTCTAATTCCAAATCATTAAAAAAGAAAACGCCTCACGCTAAATTGAACAATCTCTTCGCAGTGAAATCTGTTATTGATTGTGGATGAATAAAGTTGGTTTTACTATTTTCTCGCAGTCAAAGTGAAAAGTAGAGTGTATAACTCGGGTCTAAAAGCCATATTACCCCTCGAATTATTTTCCCTCGCTTCGCTCAGGAAAATATCCATCTCGTGGTAGTATGGCTTATTTTAGCCCCTTGTCATACAATCTACTATAATTTTAAGCAGTAACGCCGGTAACAAAATTTATAAATTTAAAATTAAAGGAAAAAGGTAATGCTCAGATCTGGATTCGAACCGGCGACCACAGGCATACATGGCCCGTCGCTATACTAACCACTGAGGCATCGGAACAATCTGTCTCAGCCGCTACTTAAATCTTTCAATCAGTTCCAGTTCCTTCTTACAACGCCGTACGGAGGCGTGTAGCGACATCTACCTAGCTAGAAGACTTATGCTTCTAAGAACCGTATGACATTTGGGCGCTAAGCCAATACGGGGATTTTACGCGACGTTGCCAAAACTCAAAGTGACATGGCTTAAATTCGAATGAAGAAAAATAACCTTACTTTGAATTTAACCCATATTGCTTTGACATAAAGTGCCCATGTTATACATTAGAGCAACTTCGAGGACTAGGACCTTTACCTTATCCACTGTATGTGAGATTACTAGGGCTCTATAAATTCAAATTCAAAAGATTTATCTTAGACCGCACAATGCGAGTTGCAGGAGCTGCTGCTGAGTGGGCGGCTACACGTAAGAGGGACAAGTACGCAGTGCTCTCACACTACTTATTTGTCCCTCTTGCCGTAGAGACTTCGGGATGCTGGTGCTCCGAAGGAAAATCTTTCCTTAGGGAAGTGGGGCGCCGCCTGCGGGAAAAAGGCCTCGACCCCCGTTCCTGGTCATTCTTATTGCAAAGGTTGTCCATTGTAATCCAACGCGGCAATGCGGCGAGCGTAATGGGCACCTTTGCACCGGGAATGACGCGGGGTGGGCTATTTGAGTAGTTTTAATATATCAGTTTTTTATTCTGTCTTGTACCCTAGTTTTTATAGTATAGGAATGTATGTCATATTAAGTTAGTTTTAGTAATTTTAGTAGTTTAATATATTTTAGAACGTAGTTCCATATATTGTTAGATAATGAAAGATAACATAATTAGTGTTAACCTGTTCTCCATACGTCGTTTAATGCGGCGATACATATCCTCCTGTTGTCTGTGTAACTCGAGGACACGGCCTGGGAATTATCAACTCTATTGAAAGTGTATAAGTATAATGATAATGAACGAAATAAAAAAAAACATATCTCACGCTCTGAAAGTGGGTCGTAGTTATTTTTACAGAAATAGATACGTTGCTGCTCGAGTTCAGAAAAGTAGTGTATTCCAATTAGTCCTCGCCTTATAAGCATTATGCGGGAACTAATTCTAATAAATATCAATACTTACCCCGCCACTGACAAAGGGAAATCATTTTATTCATACTAGTTCATGGAATTTATTTTATTAAATATAAAATAAGTTTATGTTGTGAATTCATTACTTTTATTTTAGCTAAAATATTCACTAGGCTTTATGAAGTGGTGACAAATGGAATAAGTACACACACAAACCTTTTTAGGGTTCCGTAGCCAAAATGGCAAAAACGGAACCCTTATAGTTTCGTCATGTCCGTCTGTCCGTCTGTCCGTCTGTCCGTCTGTCCGTCTGTCCGTCTGTCCGTCTGTCCGTATGTCACAGGCATTTTACTCGAAAACTATAACGTGTATTTGAATAAAATTTTGAGAATAGGTGTATTTTGTTAGCCGCTACAAAGTTTTGTAATTAAAATTACTAAAAAAAATTTTTTTAGGGGTGTACTCCATACATAAAACTAAAAGTCAAAAATTCTGTCCCCCCCCCTCTAATTTTTGAACGGTGTATTTTAAAAATATGAAAAAAATCATGGATACAGCGCTTATTAAGTTCATTCACTGAAAATTGTTTTGAACAAGATCGGATGATAGGTTTCCGAGATATTGCTGAAAAACTGCCTTCCTCAAAGAAAAGGACGTAAGTGCCGTAAGATTTCTATGACGATACGACCTTTTTAATAGGCACGGAACCCTTCGTTTTGCGTGGTCCGACACGCACTTGGCCGGTTTTTTTAACTTAAAGTTGTGCATGTGAGCTAAGGCTGAAACGCATACAGCCACTCTTCAACTAATACTAATATTAATACAAAACATATTGTAAAATTTTCCGTCTGTGTTTTTTTTACTTTCCTCGTATTCGATATGAAAAGTAGTGTTTGACTCGGGTGAAAGTCACCCATTTCTGACTCGAACCATTGGCGCTCTCACTTCGTTCGAGCACCAAAATATCTCGTCAGAAATGGGTGGTCCCATCTCGTAGCCAGATTTGGTAGCTAGCTACGAAATGGGAAATGTGCTTTCCCATCTTGTAGCTAGCTACCAAATGGGAACGACTTTCCCGTCTCGTAGCCAGATTTGGTAGCTAGCTACGAAATGACGTTAGGTAGGTTAGGTTCGTTAGGCATCTTCAGATGCCCGAAGGGCAAACAGACCAGAAATAGGAGCCCCACAGCGCGGGGCTCCATCAAAACACCATGAGACCATGCTTTTGTTTCGTCATCCGGCAGTGTCGACGGAGCCCCGCTGCGCGCGGCTCCTATTTCTGGTCTGTTTGCCCTTCCGGTATATGAAGATACCTAACGAACCTAACCTACCTATCTTTTACAACAGAAGTGGAGACTGCGACATGCACTAGTGCTCATTTTGCGACTTGCTCATTTTCCCGTTTCATAGCCAGCTTCGAATTGCGCTTATTTTTCCCATTTGGAAGCCAGCTACCAAATCTGGCTACGAGATGGGACTTAAGAATTCCCGTTTCGTAGCTAGCTTCGAATCGGGAACGGGATTATTTCTCCCATTTCGTAGCTAGCTACCAAATCTGGCTACGAGATGGGACTAAAGGGCCTTATCTTATATTATATGGAATAGGTATAGTATAGGTGTATGGATTACCGTTCTTACCAATCGTTTGACCAATCTGAAAGCGTATATCGTCCGCTGCAGCCCAATTAATTTGATCCACTTGATATATCTGAGGACAATAAAAGACATAAGATACTTACCAGAAAGTCCATGCTTGTGGCCACCTGTCATACCTAATAGTTATTGACGACCTATCAAAAACTATTCGAATTAAGAGCGGAGCAGTTACGCGGCGACTTTTTGCTAACTTTTTTTTTTCACAAACTATCTAGTGCCTACTGCTTATGCCAAATCTTGGGATTAGGTATCAAAGCGGACCCTGTGTGTGTGTGTGAGCGAAGCGCTTCTTCAGACACTGCTACAGCTGCGCGTCCGTCTCTTCTATCTATGATTAGGAAGGTATGATAGTGCGAGCGAGAGTGGGATATAGACAGAGAGAGAAGGAGAGACAGTGCTGAATCGCGATATCGAAGTTTTTTAATGCAAGTAGGTATATATTATATACTTCTTATCCCCCCGAGTCCAGTCGAGGAGGGGGTGGTTAGTTAGAGTAGCGCCACCCCGCCGTTTCACGTAACGCAAAATAGGCACGTTGAATATCGATTTGCGAAAAATGCCCAGTTAAACTACCCCCCGAGTCATTCTAGATCTTCTTAAAAATGGCCACCAAATCTGACAGCTAACGTTTCCATTGACGACTCGAAACTGAGGCAAGTTGTGCCAATTGACTCAATTTTAGTGTGCCATTTTTCGAGCGGTATAACCTATCTACCTCTTTTTATATTACATCATTCCATCTAAACATCCAGTTTCGTATTTATAATATTAGTAGGATACAAATTGGGTACTGGCGAGAACCTTCGCTCGATGAGGTGGCATTGTGATGACCGCTTTCGGTCACAACCGGGAAAAACGCAAAGAGAATGACGATGACTTGATAAGTTTAAATAGGTATACCTTGTTTTTGATTTCGAATATGCAATCCTTGCCCCAAGCTACGATTTCTCGCTTCCAGTCCTTATCAAACTGCATGTATTTGTCCTCGAAGCCATTTTGTTGCGGGTCCCATGTCACGGGGTTCGGCGGGTACTGGTATAGAATTTGTTGCGTGTACACTAGTGTCACTGACACTGCTAAAACAATATTTTTGACGTGATAACGTCATATAACGCACGAAACAGTGTGACTCATTGTCCCGTTCCGTTGACTGACATCAACGCACAGCCCAAACCGCTTCTAGAGATTCCAAATTTGGCCAGTAGGTTCCTTATTAAGGTCTAGGGGTGCACTAAGAAAGGATTTTTCAAAATTCACCCTCTAAGGGGGTGAGTATTGTATGGGGAAACAAGATTAGATAGACTATTTTATTCGAAAATTCAAGTATTCCTAACGATAAATAAGTTACTAAATACGTGTTATGCAATTTTTCATAAAAGTTTTCTTATGACGTTATCACGTAAAAAACGTCCGTCAACCGACTTTACAGACAACCATTTATTAATACATTTAAGACAAGGTGTAGGACTGATGAACTGCTAAAGGTCGCGGGTGTCCGTTGGATACGGGTGGCGCAGAAACGGTCACTTTGGCACTCTTTTGCCCAGCAGTGGACTACCCACGGTGCGTCTACCGGTGCGTAGTCGCCACTCGAGAACCTCTCCGACCCAACGGCCATCGGTTCTGTGTGCGAGCGACCAGTGCGACCACTGCCACTTAAATTTAGCGATTCGGTTAATGTTTGAATACAATAACACTCACCTATTGTAAGAAAAATACGAAAATTCATTTTAATCGTACCTACTGTGCTACGTATATCGAATAAGTATGTAATTAAACTATAGCCTGTATACCTAATAAGCACGTGAATAACTATTGAAAATTTACGATGTAGCTACTTAATTGTAAATTAGTAATTAAAACTTAGTTATTTTCAATTTTATAATTGGTAGTTTTTTTCTACCTGCTAAGGGATACTCACAGTTATTCATAAATGCCTTAGAACACACAAGAATGCAAAATTACTTTTATTTATTCGTGGTCGCATGTGAGTATCTAAAATCTAACATATCTATTTTAAATTACCTTAATAGAAATTGCGACATTCATTAGAGATATATAGACAACATATCTACCTCTTTTTATATTACATCATTGCCCCACGCATGTAAGTACCTAGGTACCTACGTTGCATTATTTGAATGTGGGTATTTGACACTTTTCTATACGCGGCCGCAGTGATTTTTATGACGTCATTACTGGGAGACCGACTCCTTAGAGATTGTCTCCAGGCAGTTTTGGGGTCCAGGGGACTTGCCTAACAACATTCAAAAAAATGCCACTGGTATCCGAAAGTGAAGTATTTTCCCGTAACAAAATGCATTTTATAATGATTTTGACCCTTAGAGCATACATAACTGGAGTAGCCTTTCAGCAACTTCAAAAAATCATACAAAGAAAAATCACAATCGATCACAAAATCGCCTCGCAAGAGAACACTGATCATAAAAATGCCCGCATGTTACAGCAGTAAGCACTTGTTATTATAAACGTTCAACCACTTCAAGCTTTCAATATTCTATTAAGATGCTCCCCCGCCCCCGCAAAATTCGGCAGACATTTTTATGCGCAAATACTTTTAATTTTCTTCGGAAATTATGTTCCCATCTTTAGCAGTTTTAATTTGTCGTAGCTCTAATCCTGCCAGCTAAAGTGGTTGATGGTGACTATGACTATAACACATGGGTCTCCGAACCCCCGAACAGGCAGGACGACGACAAACAGACAATTCGTCTTGGCGACCTGATGCGGTCGTATCTGGAACGGGGGGAGGAACGGTTTAGAGAGGTCATGGGCGTGAAGAAAGAGTAGAGGACCAGTCGATAGACCAGAGGAGGGCCTTTGAAATGGGGTACATCATGGGGGACATTATAGAGAAGTACGTATTGCCACGGTAAATAAACTAGGGTGTAAATACCGCGAGGCTGGCTTTAAAAAATATTTTCATCACACTTGCTCGTACCTAAATGGTGTTATTCCATGCCTGTATACAGAGAGGACAATGGCTATTGTTCCCCCGGGAGTTATGGCGACTTTGTAGTCCCGAGGGAGTAATGAGCTTGTGTATGATCTGATTGGTTTAATCAAATCTGCTCTGCTCTGTGATTGGTTGAAAAAAAATCTAGTTGGCCACGTACCGCAAGAATACTGCGTTGTGATTGGTTGAAATATTGAAACTGCGCGCTCCACTAGCACAGCCCTGCTAGCATAACTTGACTCTTGACTCTACTCGCGCGCGAGATAGACTGTCCGTCACTTTCTGATTAATGCTGTCAAAAAGTGACAGATAGTCTATCACGCGCGCGAGCAGAGTAGAGAGTCAAGTTATGCTAGCAGGGCTGATCTGGAAGTAAAGTTGTCAATTTCGTAAATTTTTGATTGGTGCGGTTGTTTGAAACTTAGATTTTTCTGTCTTTTTTAGTTATTTATTTCCTCGCAAATCTGATGAAAAACATTGTGTATAACACTGGCGTAAGAATATTGCAAACTGAATAGATTCTTGTTTGCAATATTCCACTTATGCCCCTCGTCAAACAATGTACTATTATTTATTTTATTAAAAAAAACTGTATAGTTATTGAACCTGCAGCTAAACCTGTATCTCAACTAGCATCGCTTAAGACCCTCTACACCTTCGCTCCCTTTAAAACCAGTTATATGAGGCGCACGAGCGGCACGCGGACTGATGTGTACTTGAGATTATTGAGTTGGCCGAATTGCATCATGGTAGGCCATTCTAAAGGCAACTCTATCGTCTATGGTAGAAGATTCCAATTGCAATGACAGTTTTATAAAACCATACTTACAGCGCCGCATGCCTGAACCACTATAGTCCAGGCAATGAACTGACAACTTGTATGAAACAAAAAAACGTATATGGAAATAATTTATAATAGCAGATTTGTTTAATGTAACGGATATATTATCAATTAAATAGTTTATAGAGGCAAAATCCAACAAAAAAATTAGACATCAAAGAAAATAACTTAATTAGCTCCTGAAAAGTCGGAATAAATATTAATAAATGTTTTAATCTTTATTTTGGTTCATTTGTATTTGCTTTAAATAATTAATATAAATCAAACAAAAAAAGACAATGAATGCTTAATTTAAATCTTTATAATTACTTCCGGCTGGAAAGTTTGTTGGATTCTTATAAAGCATCTTAGAATGACGTTTTAAAATGAAATAAACAAAAAAACGCTATTATAAATTAATGCCTGATAACTGATAACCGACAAGAGTGCTAGGTAAGTAGGTACTCTTAAATTAAAAAGAAAAGAAGACATTCCACTGCGCCCTACCTCTCTAACATTACATCACACCTTCCTCCAGTTACAGGAAAGCACTAGTATTCACGCAAAAGCAGATGAACAAGCACCGTTATCTGGAAGCAGACCGCATCCGGTACATGATGTACGTGCAGAACGCGTACATTAAGGTGTACCATCTCGTGCATATGATGCATGAGATCAACCCCAAATTTGGAACCGACAATACAGGTATGGGCAAGCATTACTGTTTTATAAAAGATAAAAGTAAATATCTTTACTTTTCTTTTTCTTCTTTTTTTAATTTTTTCGGGTTTTCTTTATTCTTTTCTTTTTCTTTATTTGTTATACTATGACTAGCAATGTAGGTGACATCGTCCACGTAGGCATACTCGTTAATCGCATTATCTATACTTCTAAAGAGGAAAAAAGAAAAGAAAAATTCTGAAAGAGGAAAATTCTGTGAGATTAGTTAAATGTAAGTGTAAGGCTTGTCCACGAAAAAAAGTAGCCACTGTTGTATAATATATTTTCATTATTAAATTACATTTTTTTAAGAATGTCATCATCATCATCATCATATCAGCCCAAAGACGTCCACTGCTGAACATAGGCCTCCCCCAAAGAGCGCCACAATGACCGGTCCTGCGCCACCCGCATCCAGCGGATCCGCATTAAGAATGTAATTACGAGTAAAAAGAAGGTCTCTTCACCATCGTTTTGAGTGGCGTTATGGATATTTATATCAGCTGCTATCCATTTTTGGGCTAACTCTCTTAGATTTTGTAAATTTCTCGTTTGGGTCATAGAGGTTCTTTTTAGGGTTCCGGACCAAAAAGGTAAAAACGGAACCCTTATGGTGCGACTCCGTCCGTCTGTCTGTCTGTCACAAAGTCAAATATCTCAGGAACTACTGATGCTATCGATTTGAAATTTGGAATAGTTGTAAATAAAGCTAATCCTCGTGTATGGAAAATGAAAAATTTTAATATATACTTTTAATTTGTATAAAAAAGGGCGGATAAGAGGGGGGGCAAAAATTCAAAGTCTAGTTAGTAGGCCAAGTGGGGTATCATATTGAATTGTACATTCTAAAACAGTTTTTCTTTTTTTTTCTACAATGGTAAAATTTGGATGTATAAAGAAAAATGTTGAAAAAAATACCATTCCCCCCCTTATCTCCGAAGTTAACCAAGCGAAAAATTTGAAAATAATATGTATTATTAATATTAACGTGAATATGACCGGAAAAGTATAAAACGACACCTCTATCTAGCGTAGTTTTTTTTATTCTTCAAAAGTCATATGTTAATTTTGTTTGTAATTTAATACTTCTGTGTTAAATTTTTTGCCTTCAAATTCGTTTGAAAGTGTTCTGAAAGTACCTTCTAGCAAATAAAAAAAGAATTATCGAAATTAATTCACTTGATAAAGAATTATCGCTGAAAAACCAACATACAGTAAGGGAAATGTATTAACGTACCACCTTAGAACCCTATCGCAATAAGTTAACATACCGCTCGAGTTTGAGTGACGGCGGCCTGTCAATTGCGACAGGGTTCTACAGTGGTACGTGAATACATTTCCCTTACTGTACATACCGAGTTCCTTGGTCGCGCAATTTAGTAACAAAATGCACCGATAAATGGCGCTGTAGGTACTCATGTCATGCTCATGACTTTACTATACTATGCGTTGTTTAGATTTTTCCAAAATTAATGGGTGGGGCAAGACGGGTGTGTTGTATGATATTTCGTACGGAACCCTCGGTGCGCGAGTCAGACTCCCACTTGACCGGTTTTTATTTTTTTTCCTTTACTCAAATAGATTATCGATGGTATAATGTTACGCGAATATCTTTCCAGACTTTTAATTACCGTATGCAGGTCATAAATTGTTTTAAATCATGCCAGAAGTAGACACATTTCTATGCAATCATTTTAGCTTTAAGCCTTAACTGGCATTATGTAGGATTTCACAACATTCAAGGAAAAATGGATGGATTTTAGATTCTTACACATAAAAAAGAATACTCAGTTGATTTTCCGATAACATTCAAAAGTAATTTAAAAACTTGGTTAAGAAAGGTTTCTATTCATTATGACTCATAATGAATAGAAACCTTTCTTAACCACTTTCTTAATCATAATTTATGAGATTTATTTGAATTTTCGTCTTAAAGCTAAAAGAATGTAGGTATAATATATTAGTTTTGTTATTCCAAAGTTTTAAATAAATATGGTACACCCGAAATGGGTAACCGTTGGGACCTAACACTTGTACTATTTAATACCATCTATGTATCACGGTTAAACAAAAAAGTTTTCTATGCTATTCTATTCTATAAACTTGTTCACAGGACAAATAAGCAAATTGAATCTACACAGCCGAAGCGGGATCCCAACCTACTACAACAGTTCTGGCTTCTATTACACCAAGGAGCTGAACGCCATCAGACAGGCCAGGGTCGAAGCACGAAATAACAAGATCAAGAAAGAGGGTCGCATGAAGGATATAGAAATTTTTAGTTATGGAACTTTGAAACCTAGGACGCTTAAGACGACGACAAATTGGTGGCCTATTGCGTATGGCTGGGATATAGATTACTATTGGTAACCCTTGGCTGGAGGCGTGTTATCGCGCGATAAGACTAGATAACAGAGATCGGAATTTTCGCGGCAAAACAAAACACTGTCGCAATCAAGCTAGTGTTAGAAACATTTTTTTATCGATATCGATAGTTGTGTAATAGAAGACAAACAAGGTTCACCAAATAAATTAAAATATTTAATACAATTTTGGGTGCCACATGATGGGCGCCGCAGACGGGGCCGACCTAGACGGAGATGGCGGGACGACCTGGATCTATTTCTCAACAATTGGGCGGAAGAAGCACCTAGGAGGGAGATCACGGGGAGAGGCCTTTGCCCAGCAGTGGGACACTCAATAGGGTCTTAAAAAAAAAAAAAAATTTTTACGTGAGGTTTGTATAAAATTGTATAGAGACAGATGCAATGTCCTATTGAGTAGGTACTCATTTTCTGAAGTGTCTATTATTTTCAATGAGGTGGTATAGTCACTTCATTAAAAGTTTTACCTCTTTGATACCCGACTACGACAAAGCCAAAAGAAAGGGTTGTTAGTTAATATGATAAAGTATAGTTAAGGTTTAGATGGAATAACACATATAAAACAATTCTGTATCTTACCACTTCTTTTGCATATTTTAAATTAACAGTCGCGAATGATTATAAAATAATGTAAATATATAGGCATGTTTTTTTAATATAACAATACTCGATTTCGATAAAAGACACGTTTCTAACACTAGCTAGATTGCGACAGTGTTTTGTTTTGCCGCGAAAATTCCGATCTCTATAGATAAAACATACGATATTTCGTCGCTTTCTGTCAACCATTGTAATAAAATAAAATATTTCATAAGTTAAACAACTTTTATTTTAAATCAACAATTTAATCCAGAAACTTAGTAGTTCTTCAACAATTTACAGGTTTCACCAGAGCGAAGCTATACTATGTTGCCGAGGACATGTATAAAATGTGATATCCACTAGCATAGTAGAAAGAGTGGGTAGTAGGCTATCTCCGGCCCAATCCGCGATATAATTCACCCTTAATAATAAATAAATAAATAATATTATGGTGTCACTGACCACTTAGCTCTGGTAACTCTTTAGTAATGGAAACACTGGACTAAGCATTCCAGAAACATAAAAAACTTAACTACCTACTTATTCATTTTTATTTCATAATGCTACTTAAAATTAATCAATTGAAGATATTATGCTAAAGGTATTTAAAGAAAGTACCCTATATGTATGGCATAAATATATTTGTTTGTGTTCTAAATAAACTAAAAAAATAAAAATAACACGCCAAAAAATGCATATCTACTTATACTCTAGTTATAAATTAACAAAGGGTTGTTTGAATTCGTAAACTAGTTTATGCGTCCAGACGGTCCTGCGTGGCGCACTGCAACTGCATAAGATAGATTCCAAGGTCATTCATATCCCTATCTCGTCAGTCCAAATTGTAGCTTGCGCTGGCTGTGCCTTTAGAATTAGGTATCTAATACTTTCCTGGGTAAAAAAATATAATTCTATTCAGTCCGTCAGTTAGATTATCAAAAAATATTGGACACGTATTTTTTTGTTTGTCAATTAAACAAAAAATGATGAAGTTCCGCGTGACGTCACATTATGCTAATAAGTGTACCGTAATGTGACGTCACGCGCAACTTTAACGGGCTATATCTTCATCATTTTTTGTCTAATTGACAAACAAAAAAAAACCGGCCAAGTGCGTGTCGGACCACGCAAAACGAAGGGTTCCGTGCCTATTAAAAAGGTCGTATCGTCACAGAAATTTTACGGCACTTACGTCCTTTTCTTTGAGGAAGGCAGTTTTCCAGCAATATCTCAAAAACCTCTGAACCGATCTTGTTCAAAACAATTTTCGGTGAATGAAATTAATAAGCCCTATGTCCATGAATTTTTCCATATTTTTAAAATACACCGTTCAAAAATTAGAGGGGGGGGGGACAGAATTTTAGTGACTTTCGGGGCGATTATCTCCGACCCTATTCACTTAATCAAAAAAAAATGCTAAGAAACCTTATATTTATTTTGGAAGGCCTATCGATTGATGTGCCACACAGGGGGTAACAATGAAAAAAAAAATTTTGACTTTTAGTTTTATGTATGGAGTGCACCCCTAAAAAATTTTTTTTTGTCATTTTAATTACAAAACTATGTAGCGGCTAACAAAATACACCTATCCTCAAAATTTTATTCAAATACACCTTATAGTTTTCGAGTAAAATGCCTGTGACATACGGACAGACGGACAGACGGACATGACGAAACTATAAGGGTTCCGTTTTTGCCATTTTGGCTACGGAACCCTAAAAATACGTGTCCAATATTTTTTGATAATCTAACTGACGGACTAAATATAATTTTTTAGGAAAGTAGCCAATTGAGAGTTGTAAAGATCTTGTAATCACAGGACAATCCACAGTTTTATTAAAAAAAATAGAATAAAGATCATTAGTAGATTGTGTCCCAAGGGAGCAGTGATATATTTACGGCGAGGCCGGTATATTGAATGCTGAGTGAAGCGATAGATTCTACATTAGAATTCTGAGCGTAGCGAGGGATTCTAAAGTAGAATTTGGAGCGTAACGAGGGACTCAAGTGTTTACGGTCAAGAACGAAATAATTTTGCTACTGAGTGACACATAATGTTTTTCACACCTTCTATGAAGAAAATAGAAATCCCTCATTTGAGGGCAACAATAGCTCTTTTCGGAATAGTAGATGGGAAAAAAAAAATCCTACTGTTCAAAATATAACTGAAATAATGCCAGTCTATAAATTTCGATGAGGAAAATTTAAAAATTATTCGCTACGAGCGGGATTTGAACCCGCGACCTCTGGAATCCGTCCATTCCCAGAAGATGTCAGTCTATTCCCAAAAGGTAAACAGATTGAGAATTATTACTCAATTATTCACATGTTTTCCTATATTCTCCCTCAATCTCCGTTTCGCTTCATTCCTTCTCATCAATTCCTTTTTACTCAGCCTGACTACTCTTCTAAACGCATTTCTTACAGGTCTTTTATTTTCAAGTCTAGTCTTTTTCACAGATATATTCCTAACGTCGTTGCTACTACTTTCTACTCTCGAATCATTATTTGAAGATCCCTCAGGTTCATTGCAATGTAATCCAAATTGATCACTCTTCTGCAAATCATCGAAATCATTGACGTTGTCTCTCCCCATTTTGTTGTAAATCTTCAAGAACTGCCAAAATTCTATGTCACTACCTTTTATATTTCGTTCGTAGAAATCAATAAGTTCTTTGTCGCATCTATGCTTGCTTACTACTGGTTTGGGTTGCGCTGTGCGATTTTCTTTGCTTACTGTTCTATTAACTAAGGCTCGCTTCGTCTTCGGATCATTGCCACTATCTTTCTTGTCTTTTATTTTGTGTTTCCAAACTTTAGGTTTAAAAGGTTTTGGGTTAGCCTCATGCTTCCTTCCATGTAGTTTTAACGCAGCAAGAGTTTGACAAATTTTATCACATGAATCGCAAGGGAAAAGCATTTTTTTACCATTCTTCCTTGCAATTTTATAAAGTTCTTTCAATCTTTCTATGTAGCCGCCTTTAGCATTTTTAGTCTCAAGTTTATCAAACTTGGGCAGTAAACAGTCTTCGGGAGTAATCTTAACCTTTTCCTTCAGAACAATCCACTCCTTACCTTTTTTAACTAGTTTACTCTTCACTACATCTTTATTCTTATTTTCTCTATTCTTCTTATCTATTTTATTACTCGCTCTCTTATTGAGATTCTTTATACTGGGTATTATTTCTACTTTTTTTATTCTTTCATCATTTACTTCATAATAGTATCCGGTACCTTTGCTAGTTTTACTATTTTTAAAGGTCCCGTATGGCACTTTGACAGTGATGCCATGTTTTCTCTTCAAGTGTGTGGTTATGCTGAGATCGGTAGTATATTTACAGAGGGGACATTTTTTTAGAGTCTTTACGCTACACAGATCGAAGTGGTCCCTGCAGTGGTCCAAAAGCTGCTCTTTAGTTTGATATAACTGTGAAAAAAAACATGTTTTTAGTGATTATGCATAAAACAAAAGGCGTGTTAGTGTTTGCCTTTAGCAGATGACATGAAATGAAATTACAATGAAATAATAAACATGAGCAAATGAAAAATAAGAAAGGTTTCAATTATGGCGATTAATGATGTTGATGAGTTTTATCATATAAAGGATGAAACCATATTACAGGTAGGTCAGAAACGAATATGAACAATAAACTCAAACTCAAACTCAAAATGATCTTTATTCAAGTAGGCAGTAACAAGCACTTTCAAATCGTCAGTAAATTTTTTAGAGTAATTTATTAAACAAAGAATAAAAAAAATATGAAATAAAAATTGTATAAAAAATACTAGTAGAATGTTTCTAGAAAAACAATCTAGTTTTTAAAAAAACGAAATATAACGAAATAATAGATTAAAAATTCAGTCACAATTAGTTCCATGGAGTTTTATCATTCGTGTAGTCTTGTGTGCTATAATAAGCTCTCGAAATAAGTTTACGCTTCACATAGTTCTTGAATTTATTAATAGATAACTCAGTTACGTTTTCTGGAAGTTTGTTATAAAACTTCACACAATTACCAATGAAAGATTTTTTTTTTTTTTATGTACATACCAAAGGTTTTCATAGATATATTGACAATGTAATGTCATTATATTAATATTTTTAAATCTCTAAGTGAGTCTCTATGATAATTATATCAAATAACAAAGAAACATAATTATACTGAGAAAGTAAAAGTCGAGTTATTCATTGAATAAATGGGAGAAAATATATATAATTTTACATAATTACAAGCAAATCAACAGTAAAACTTACCTTGAAACACACATAGCACTGATGTGTGTTGAATATCAATTTCCTATTCTGGCCCAATTTCATTTCTGGCTTATCAGTATCATTTAACTTATCTGCTACATCTTCTAAAATATCATTCTCAATTTCATTTTCATCATCAGTTTTGGGCTGCTTTTCTGTATTATTTATTTCAATATTGCCTTGACCGTCTTCTATATTGACAATTATATCCTCTTCATTATTGTTTTCCGTTTCGTCTTCTATATCGCTTCTTCCTTCCTCACTTTCATCATTTCCTTTCTTTTCTATGTCATCTTTAGTTATTTCATCTCTTAAGCAATCTGTATTATCTATGGTCTGGTGTATAGAGAAATTTTCCACAAGCAGCGAATTTGGTGTTAGTTCATTCTTTTTTTTCTGTTTAACTTTTACTTGACCTGAAAAAATAATATTATTAATACGTAGCTACTTATAAATCGAAAAGAAATAAATTTAACTTTATTTGTTCTACGGAAGATTCAAATTCCGTTCCCAACTATAGATTATTTTAGAAGACCTGGGCCTCTCACAGACTGGCGCGGCCTGGCCGCGGCGGACAATAGTAAACTTGTCATTAGCTGTCAAATTTACTATTGACCGCCACCGCAGGCCGCGCCAGTGTGATGTAGGCCTTAGGGTGGGGTGCATCAAACCGTCTGTAATCGTAAGCGGCGTTCATTAAAATATGAATGTATGAAAAGTTAAACAAGTTTCTATGGAACGTTAGCTGCCGGCGCCATATTTGTATTGTTTGTACTCCCTTTGTCTCTGTGTGTCTTTTGTGTAGTGAATAAATTCTTTCTTTCTTTCTATATTTAACCTTAATCGGTCTGTAGTCGTAAGCTGGACCCGACCTAAGTTTTATAGTTCTTTACTTTAATTACCTACCTTCTTTTATTCTTTTAACAGCTTTCCGCATAAGCCTATTGTATTTCCTTCTCGTTCGCTCCAGTGCTCTGTTGGCTATCTTCCGTCTCCTTTTCTCTATTAAACCGTCGACCTCTTTCCTCACTCGTTCTTCGGATTTTTTGTCGACGTGATTTGCTTGCGTATCTAAAAATGTGTAAAAACTTGAATTAATTAATGATTACTGTAACACGGATAAAATTAGGTTAAAACTTTCTTCCCTTAAAAAAATAAGGTACTATAGGTCGGGGTCATCAGAAATGAGGCTATCCGCAGCAGAACCAAGGTAACCGATATAGCCCTCCGAATCGCTAAACTTAAGTGGCAGTGGGCGGCGCACATTGCACGTGGAACCGATGGCCGTTGGGGCGGAAAGGTTCTCGAGTGGCGACCACGTTCTGGTGGACTGCTGACCTGGTAAAGGTCACGGGAAGCCGATGGATGCGGGTGGCGCAGGTCCGGTCGTTGTGGCACTCTTTGGGGGAGACCTATGTCCAGTATATCCAGTGGACGACTTTCGGCTGATATGATGATGATGAAGCAATGTATTCTGTTTGTATGAGTGCACCGTGCGTGACATTTATATAACTACAATTTAGAAAAGTTGAAAAACCCCCGATTTTTTCATTTCAATGTTCAATATCTCAAAACGGCTGAACCGATTTTGATGAAACATGGCTAAGAACACTCGGGTTAAAACTATCTATGACACAAAAAAACCGCATTCAAATCGGTCCATCCGTTTGGGAGCTACGATACCACAGACAGGTACACAGACACGTTAAACTTATAACACCCCTCTCTTTGCGTCGGGGGTTAAAAATTAGAACTCACATTTGGGCCGGCTGACCTCCGCGTCTCTCACTACCGGGGTGATGTATTGCTCCATCATATCTATAGGTATGTCTTCTAGTTCATTTTTGCTCTCTGGTTCTGGTACTATATTCGTTAGTTCTTTCAATCCTTCCTCTAGAAAACATAAAGATTGAAGTTGACTTTATCATATAGTAAAAGGTGTAAAAAAATAGCCGAAATAGTTTTGGATTTAGGTATAGCTTGAAGTAACTTTATAACCCTCGTCATGATGCAGATTCTTAGTGGAACAAAGGCCATAGTCGGGATTCCATAGTAAGTCGGCCCTTAAATCAAATGGGCTCGGGTTTTTTTTGTGAGTACCTCTTATAGTGAAGAATATTTATGCTGAGTATGAACATCCTACTTGTGACAGTTTTTGACTTATGATTTTTTAAAGTAATTTTTTTAATATGTAGTTTTTCGGGATGTATTCAAGCGATTTGCTTCAAATTTTAAAATGATGTTCTTTATAAGTATAGATTTGCATCGCTACCTAAAAATACTAAAACTAGCTATCGTATAAAAAAAGGAAAAACAATACTAAATAAAAAAAGCACCTCTAGATTTTGTTCTCAGAATAGGGCATACATTGGCCTACTACTTGCCTAAATATCAAAATTTTCCTGGCTGTATTCCCTATCAAAAATCTGCAATATGTGTGGCCAAGTTCTGTATTCAATCGGTGGACCAAATGCCTGAACGTTATTTTCCGTGGTAATATTATGCTGAGTGAAAATTTGTCCAAATGAAAATGTGCCTACTCGTACTAAAATTATTCCCAAGATTGCATTACCAAACACAACGGTTGCCAAAATTTGTTTGTGTAATGAAATTTTACCAAAATGACTTTGGCAAAACGGCACGATCCCCGATGTCAGGGTTATAAAGTAACTTGAATTATCCATTCAACAATGTTGTAGACTGTTGAAAGTTTTGTGGGACAGTGCCCTGGCCTGGCCCCTATTTCAGCAACTTGATAATTGTCACCTGACAATGACAATTCGCCATACATTGCTTGTTCTACAAGTTAAGGTGGTCGATAGGTTACTTGTGAAACCAGCAATGTACGGAGAATTGTCATTTTCAGGTAACAATTGTCAACTTGGTGAAATAGGGCCCTGGTTTTATCACTCACCATCCAAGGGCTCTATCTTCGTAGATACGTCGAAGAACACTTCGCCATTATATTCATTTTCAATCGGTTCCTCCTTCACTACAACATCTGTCTTCTCAGTTTTCTTACACTTTCTGGAACACAAGAGAAAATTTAAAAACAATCTCACGGTTGGTAGACTTTCGTTACCAAGTGGTACGATCACAGAACACTAAATACTATAGAAAGGCGATGTGGGCGTGGCACGCGCCACTAGTTTGCGCATGCGCTGTTAGCTTCCGCGCCAACGTCACCTGATCGCCGTGCAGTCGCTCGCACAGTTGTAGGCGACGTGGAGGGGATGAGGCGACACCGCTCCCGATACAAACCGCGCTTGATACCCCTTCTATAGTATTTAGTGTTCTGTGGGTATGATCATCTATATCAACGACAATAAATAAAAATAAAAATAAAATAAATAAAATAAAAATTCGTTTATTACTCAAAGAAAAGTTACAAAAAATTCCCAGGGGTCCCCGCACTAGGCTTCGCCTGTATTGCGGAGAACCATTTAACAATTACGTAGTTTTTTTTTTTTTTTTTTTTTTTTTTTTTTTTTTTTTTTTTTTTTTTTTTTTTTTTTTCCGAGCTTTATGCCGTGCGAGCAATTTTGTCACGCGACCGTCAAGTCTGACATCTTCGTGAAGAATACATTATTTGACGAGTATTTACTAGAGCGTCCGCTAGAATGATCGTGAAAATGTTCGTATCGATGTTTGGCTCTAAGCTTCACTCTGTGATGATGAAAATCCCATTCAAATATGTCAAACAAATACGAAGCTACAACCGTTTTAATATTGCTTGTGAGAGAAAACGCTCCTAGATCGTGACGTCACGACCATCGAGCGTCATAGTAAATGATAATCGTGTCATATGAAATCTCTCTCGTTCATCCCCCTCTTAAAACTTTGGACACTTATAACTTTGTGATTATTTAACCTATTGCATTGCTTTTTTCTCCATTTCACTACATTTTTAATCCTTTTTCGAGAAAATACAACATTATTATTTATTATTACCAACGCCCTAAAGAAATAAAGAGAGAAGGCAAGATTCTCTGTTGCTTGCTACGCCTACGTCACAGCCCTGACGCGTTCTCCCACCGAGCGCCAGCCGGACGAGGAGTGAGGTGGTGGGGATGAGACCGGAGCAGCGACGGACTTCACTTCAGCGGCGCGCTCGTTAGGGATCGGACATTAGCTAGGACCCGTGACCATCAATTATTTCGTACCAATAGGCGTAATTCGTGTGATATCTGATTTGTACCTTAACGTTTAATAAATTAGTTGATTAATTCGTTGGCTTATTTAAATTACACACCTCGATCCATAAGATTATTTTATTTAGTGTCTACACACTAAATTTAATTCGACAAATTTAAAAACGGCGAATGCTCGATATTATTTTACATGTGAATGTTCAAGTGTATCAGCACCTTTACTCACCACCTAGAACTAGGGCTTAGGGCTTTATAGTAATAATCCCGGGGTTTATTACTACTACAATACCGCGGGTTTTTGTACTAGTAAATTGTAGTACTATGGTACTAATACATCCCGGGATTGGAAGCCCTGCCAGGAGCACACCAAATTATTCCTGTGTGGTAAAATCCGGCCTAATACTTACTTATTGGTTGTGGTCGGGACACCGTATTCCATTTCGTGCGCGGTCCAGTAGTGAAGTTTCAGGTTGAAATCTCGCTTGAATGGTTTTTCACAAACGGTGCATATTAGTGTCTGAAAAAATTACATCCAAATAAGATTTCAATCCATGCAAGACGCATATGTCCAGCAGTGAACGCAATTGGAAATAATAAATAAATAAATAAATATTAGTGGACAATCTTACACAAATCGAACTAGTGCCATAGTAAGCTCAATAAGGCTTGTGTTATGGATACTAGCCGACGATATATTTAATAGATATACATACTTAAATACATAGAAAACATCCAAGACTCAGAAACAAATATTCATACTCATCACACAAATATTTGCCCTTACCGAGATTCGAACCCAGGACCATCAGCTTTGTAGGCAGCGTCACTACCCACTAGGCTAACCGGTCGTCAAAATGAATGGAAATGGATGAAAATTTTAGAAATGCCTGATTATTTTTTGGTGATAGGAATAACCTTCCTTAGTACCAGAAAAAAGTTTCAGATTTTTCAGCTGTGTAAATTTTTTTTGAAAAATATAAACAGTTTCCTCATTTACGTTTTGGGTCAAGAACGGTAAATAGACACTTTTCTTGATCTGTCTCATATTACAAAAAACTATCTTAAATATCTGTGGTAAACTGACACTGGCAATGATATTAGATAATGATAGACTCGAGTTTGCAATATTCTTACGCCCGTGTTATACACAATGTTTTTCATCACATTTGCGTGGAAACAACAAACTACAAAAGACAGAAAAATCTAAGGTTCATACAGCCGCACCAATCAAAAATTGACAACTTCACTTCCAGATCAGTGCTGGTGGAGCGCGCAACTTCAATATTTCAACCAATCACAGAGCAGTATTCTTGCGGGGCGGGGCGGCTTGACCAACTAGATTTTTTTCAACCAATCACAGAGCAACCAGATTCGCTTAAGCCAATCAGAGGGTTCTATATTTTAAAACTAAACTTAACAGCCCGTGGGAGGTAAAACGCCACTGACGAGCAAGTAATAACGCCATTGACGAGCAAGTGTGATGAAAAAAATATTAGTGTTCTCCATTGAGGAGTCACCCTGTAGAAGTATAGATGGGTCGTTCTTCTTTTCGACCGACAATAGCCTGTCCTTCGTCTTACTACGGCATCTCATTTGAGTAATGATTTTACGGTTTTATAATGTTCGAAAATGAACGTCCATATTATTTTATTAATTAGTATTATTTAATATTTTAGTTTCTCTAACTAGCATTTTTTTTAAACGTATTTTTATCGTAGAAGTCCGTGACAGAGTGGTAAACCAAAATGTAGTCCCCACTGAAAGAGACCACTTTGTCACATTTTTTTTTTAAACCAACCGTAAACAAATATGTATATTGGCCGGAAAGGAAACTTTAATTAGTGTTAATGAAGAAACTAATGCATTTTTTTTAAAATCGCACTTCAAAATCACAAGTTCAAAAACAACAAAAAAAGGAAAACCTCGGTTCATTGTCGGTAAAAAAGAAGAACGACCCAGATGCATAATGTAGGATACTAACGTTATTGACAGCATGCCCATATTTGATGTGCATGACCAGACTAGGCTTGTTGGTGGTGACGAAGTCGCACGCGTCACAAATGTACCTCTTTTTTTTCCTGCTGTGCTTCCTGCGTATGTGGTTGGTCAAGTATTTCGTGTTGTAGAAGCTGAAAGTGAACGTGATATTAAAAACCTTGACACATTAAAAGCGCGAGTCGGACTCGTCCGCCGAGAGGGTTCCGTACAAAATTACAAATGTATACTTTCAGATTTTCAAACTCAAAACTCAAAACATTTATTGCACACATAAAATTACAAGTAATAAAATGGACCCCGTAAGGGCACAGAAAAGAAACTTATAACTAGGTTACATTAATTCTACCTTGAACTAGATTTCTTACATAATACTAATTAATTTGGTAGAAATTTGGTACTTCGCTTAAAGTTAATTGAAATTAAAGTCCAACAGACACTATTATATTGACACAACTTGGAAAAAGAATACTTGAAAAAGATTTATCTTTTCACAGACACTTCATCGAAACAATCTTGTAGTGTGTAAAAACTTTTTTTCCCTGTATAGACAGCGTCATATAGTTGTAGCAGCCGAAGTAGCCAAATATATCGTAACACATCCTTACTCCTATTTTCATTAATTTATTATTTCGTTATCAAACCTCTTCAAAGATGACTGAAACAACTGGCACTCGTTACATCGTTGTCATACCTATTGACAACTGCATTTTCCACAAGATAGAAAATATACAGATGCTTATTTGAATAACTACGGAAACATGGCGTTATATATTATATATATATATTTACATTTCATTCACTCATTCATTCATTCACTTTTTTTGCAATCAGTACTTTATGTAGCTGTGTGTGTAATCATTCACCTCAACTCTAGTGGAACTACCTATAGCATAAGTTTATATTATGAATAAAGAAAAGTAAAAAAAAAAAAGAGAGAGAGGGAAAGAGACATAAAGAGAGAGAAAGAGACTTACCGGACTTGGCAGTAATCGCACTCGACCTCCTTAACCTTGGCCATGTGTGTTTTCAGATGCCGCAGCAAGCGTTTCTCGCGCGTGAATCTTCTCTCGCATATCTTGCAGGGGTACTGCCGCTCGGGGTAGTGCGTGATGACGTGTTTGCTGAGACCACTCTGTGGGAGGGAGAGAGAGAGACTCACCGGACTTGGCAGTAATCGCACTCGACCTCCTTAACCTTGGCCATGTGTGTTTTCAGATGCCGCAGCAAGCGTTTCTCGCGCGTGAATCTTCTCTCGCATATCTTGCAGGGGTACTGCCGCTCGGGGTAGTGCGTGATGACGTGTTTGCTGAGAGCGCTCTGTGCACAAAGTTCAGGCTATCATGTATAAAATGATATACGCTCCACTGCTGTGATTAGAGCAGCCTTAAAGACTACAGTCACGTTTTTAGTAAAGTTAAAATAAAGGCTGATTTTACGTATTTTTGTTGTTTTACTTATGCAGTATTTTAACGTCTCATGTGTTGCAACACTCGCTACGCTCGGGATTCTATTTTTGAACCGCTCGCTTCGCTAAGGATTCTATTTTCGAACCACTCGCTTCGCTCGTGGCTCAACCATAGCATCCGTTCGCTAGCTCGTGTTTCAATTCCACACTCGCGGGTGAAATACAACTTTGCGCCCTTGTATGACAAATAACTATAAGTCACTCACCAAGTACAAGTATGTTATATTGTACGCATTATATACATATGTATGTATATTAATGTAATTAATTGATTTGTGTTTCCATTCGAGTCTCAGTATTTAGGATCCTGCACCACGTCCCTTAGCCCAATGGTTGACTGGTAGAGAATACCTGAAGGCATTAAGTCTGCCAATTTTTACTTTTTTTTATTTGTGCAATAAAGTTTAAATAAATAAACAGACATTTCGAAGTTGCGAGTAATAGATATAAGACAATTGTAGAAGTAATTTTACTTTTTTTTTGTAAGTCACTATAAGTATTTGTTTAAGTTTATTTTGTATACTACCAGTGGTGTGTTATTATAATATAATGTATAAATTTCTTTATAAAATATTGTATTTTACATTCAACTTCAATAATTATTATTTACAAATAAATGAATAAATATACTCACAGTGCATTTATATCTCTTCTCGCAGCCCTCGAACGTGCATAGAAACGGTTTCTCGTCGACATGTGTCCGCATGTGTGCGCGTATGTTCGCTCTGTTGCTGAGCACGGTCCCGCACACTTCACATTTGCAGGTGCGGGACCTCTCGTGGACGGCTCGCTGTAAAATGACCATCTTAGAAAAGTCAAATTTAAACTTTCGCGAGACAAAAAAATCAACTGCTTTTTGCAAATATTTGGTTTGGGAGCTACGATACCACAGACAGATACACAGATAGACAGACACGTTAAACTTATAACACCCCTCTCTTTGCGTCGGGGGTTAAAAATAAAACAGGTTATGTCACGAAATGCACCCAGGAGCCGTAGCATGGTTGGGATCACGCGACAAGTGACAAGATAAAAGCGTCGTCTCGTTCTATCGAACGGTGTCAGCCAGTGGCGCACGCTCTATCCTATCAGCTATCGCGTGACAAGGCCAACCATGCTACGGCTCCAGCTCAGCATGTTGCTAGCTTGACAGCCAGCGCTAGTCTAATACGCGGGCGAAGCCGCGAGGGCAACTATTAGTATGTACTAAATAAAGTGTGTGCCCCACCGTTGCTCCCTGGGGAACCCCCGTACTCACAATATGCACGACGAGCGTGTTGCTGCATTTGAAGCGTTTGCCACAAGCGTGGCACTCCAATCTTCTCATGTCCACGTTAAAAATAACACAGGTTATGTCACGAAATGGACCCAGCTCAACATGTTGCTAGCTTGATAGCGCGGTCTAAGCCGCGAGGGCAACTATTAGTATGTACTAAATAAAGTGTGTGCCCCACCGTTGCTCCCTGGGGAACCCCCGTACTCACAATATGCACGACGAGCGTGTTGCTGCATTTGAAGCGTTTGCCACAAGCGTGGCACTCCAATCTTCTCATGTCCACGTTAAAAATAACACAGGTTATGTCACGAAATGGACCCAGCTCAACATGTTGCTAGCTTGATAGGCGGTCTAAGCCGCGAGGGCAGCTATTAGCAGGAACTAAATAAAGTGTGTACCCCACAGTTGCTCCCTGGGGAACCCCCGTACTCACAATATGCACCACGAGCGTGTTCCTGCATTTGAAGCGTTTGCCACAAGCGTCGCACTCCAATCTTCTCATGTCCACGTTAAAATGCTCCTCCGCGACGTGTACCTTGAGGGTGGCTTTGGTTTTGCAGCTGAAAATAACATGGATGTTTAGCAGCGAACGAAAAAACTATAGAAGGCGAACTCCCTACAAATTTCTACCTAACACGAGCCCAAAACCCGGTATGCGCATTGTGCGCATTTTCAAACTAAACGGCTGCTTGGCATCCTTCTGACACCCCGCCCCCGCGTCCGCATACGTCCGCATAATGGCAATGTGCATCCTTTTTGTGGGGCCACTTTTCGGCGCTAGTTAGACTTCTATGGTTTTTTTTGGTCGCTGTTGTTTAGCAAACAAATAGAAGACTACTAAAAGTGCAAAATGCGCACAGTCGAATTTTTTTATTTTTTTTATCTATTATGATTTTATTGTATTAGCCTATTTTGTGTCCCACTGCTGGGCAAAGGCCTCCCCTTTTTTTCGCCTCTCGTTTCGGTCTTGTGCTAATGGTCTCCAATCTGTAAAAAACGTATCAAAGTCGTCCTGCCATCTCCTTTTCGGTCTGCCTCTACCTCGGAAGCCATCTTGTGGGGTCCATTCGGTGGCTAATTTGGATTTATTTTTATTTATTATGAAAGGTCATCAGTCCACCTTGTGGGGGTCTACCATAGATCTATGATACTCAGGACAAGCTATACGTGATGCCACAAGGGACGGAAAGGCTTATGAAAGGTCATCTGTACACCTTGTGGGGGTCTACCATGGACCTATGATACTCAGGACAAGCTATACGTGATGCCACAAGGGACGGAAAGGCTTATGAAAGGTCATCTGTACACCTTGTGGGGGTCTACCATGGACCTATGATACTCAGGACAAGCTATACGTGATGCCACAAGGGACGGAAAGGCTTCTATGCAGCTAAATTAAGAACTGGTCTTAAAATCGCTGATGGCTTACCATAAACAAGTTCTCTCGGCTCGAGTTTGAAAAAAATCTTATCATCCGTGTCGCACACAATGTTATTCATCACATTTGCGAGGAACATTTGAAACAAAATTAATACTTATCACTATAAAAATACAAAATGTCAATCGTCCATTTTGTTGAATTTGCCGTGAGGCGCGCAAGGCAAAAAAGACACTTCAGCATACAGCCACGATTTAAGATCATTGTTAAAAATATTTCACATAGACACAAAAATAATAAATTTAATTTTTTTATCTGAAAATAAATTATTTAAACATATTTTATTCATGTTGTTATAATGTTATAAATACGTTTTCAAACACCGTAATAGAGTCGAAACCTCCTTGCTCTTTACAACTTCCGCATGAGTGAATGATACTATTTAAGAAAATTCCATTACGCCCATGGGCGCAATAAAAGCTATTGTAGCGCGGTATGAAGCCATTCATGAGCAAGTACGTTTTTTTTCCTTTTTCCTTACCTAACATTGCACACGTTGCACGTATAATAAGTGATTTGCCCCATATGCCGCGCGTGATGCTTCCGCAACGTAGAGCTGTCCCGACAGGCGTACGGACAGAACGAACACTTGTACGGCTTCGAATCTGTAACAAACAATCAAACACATACATAAGTAATACTCCTGTTTAAATTGTCAGTGCCATTTTCAAGAATTGTAGGTATAAAAGTGCCCGTTTTGTTTTAAATATTTTTTTCAACTTCAATTTCAATTTATTTATTCCATCACAATTTTACAATCGTGTCGGAAAATACGATATATACAATTCATAAGCTAATCATTAAAAATTCACATGCATAATTATATATCATTCAATTATTTACAATTTCATAACCAGATTTAATAAACATGCGGATTATAGTCAACAAAATTATTTCAGTGAGTAAAATGCATTTTGTCCCAAAAAGTCCAACAAATATTTCCTAAAAAGAGGCATTTCGGATTGTCTTATTAAATTGGGTAACTTATTATACAATTTGGGCGCCATGCCATAAACACTTTTTGCACGCAAGGATGTTTTTGATTGCTGATTCGAGATTTTGTGTCCCTGCCGCGTACTATTATTAGCAGCTATTGATTATTATTTAATTTGATGTACATAGCAATTTCAAAAATATATAAACATGGCACAGTTAATAAAATATGATTTGCATGAGTCATGTAGTCCACAAGCAGATCGCAGACACTTTTTTGAGCCTTAAACACCAATTCTCGATCGGTTGAGTTACCCCAGAACATGATACCATAACGCAATGTAGCTGTTACATAGGCGTGGTAAGCAGTTAGTACCTCAGACAGATTTACAACTTTATTTAAATTATATAATGCATATGAGAAACTACCGTTTGACGGATTAGCTTTATTGACGGTGGATCCGCCCTTGCATTCCAAGCCTACACCATACGGGTTTAATGTATATACCTTGTACAATTTTGTCAGCAATTGTAGTTTTAATTTTTTTTTCTCGAAATAGATTGTGGGTAAATCCACTTTTTCTTGTTGTTATTCTGTCCCGGTAAGCCAAGAGACAACAGTGACAGAGTTTCTTAAAAAAAAATACTATAAATTGCACTCCTATCATGGTAAGGAGAAGCCCCACTATGGAATGGGTTTACCAATACAACAAACAATCGTGTTTAGTGGATTTAAACTCCATAAAACCGGACAAGTGCGAGTTCAACTCGCGTGGTGAGAGTTCCGTAAAATTCATATTCTCTAAGCATTAGGCGCTCCATACAAAATACACAAAAATATTGAGAATTTTCCCGTTACTTTGAATACTCAAACTTCTTATAGGTTTTCCTGTAATCTTTAGGCAAGGAACTATTTTCCATATTTGTTTCAGAATTTTAAGCCTAGTGGTTTCGGAGATAAGGGGGGGGGGGGGGGGGGGGAAAGAATGGTAAATTTTCGTCTTATTTCCTAAATTACATCAAATCTATTTTTGCTAAAATTATAAAAAAAATATATGTGAGATGCTTACAACAACCCCTTTCATTTGATATGTCACACAATACAGTTTGCGAAACTTTATTGTTTTTTTTTATTTTCCAGTTTACCCCCCAAAATTGGCCCTCTTGTTCAGAATTCATTAATTTACTTTACGCGTCCATCTTTGGGGCACCAATTTACATATGTGTACCAAATTTCAACTCAATCGGTCCAGTAGTTTCGGAGCAAATCGGCTGTGACAGACGGACAGACAGACAACCGAGTAAGGGTTCCGTTTTTTCCTTTTGAGCTACCGGAACCCTAAAAATCATAGTTTTAAAGAGTGATCCAAGAGACGTAACCATGGCAACAGGCAACATATAGTTGATTGGGCCATGTTCATTATGCAAGGGTAATCTAATGAAAGCTATACCCGTAATACTAAATTTACAACTTCATTAAATTGTCGTAAAAAAATCATTGAACACCATAATGTCCATAATACAACAAGTGCAGTAATGGATTTTCTCGTCAAAATCAACAGGGGTGTAACAATAATTCCAGAATGATTATAAACTATAATATAAAATAAATAATAAATCAGCCTGTATACGCCCCACTGTTGAGAGGAGTCTCATGGACGAGAGGGAGCGTGCAGTAGTCCCCACGCCGGCCCAGTGCGGATTGGGGACTTCACATACACCTTTGAAAATAACATTCCGTACATAAGTTCTTAAAAACTCATTTTTACGAGCTGGCACAAAATAACAAACAAAAATACAAGGAGACAGGTAAGACAAGAGACGATCTTATCGCTACAGGAGCCGTAGCATGGTTGGCCTTGTCACGCGATAGGTGATA
The DNA here is from genome assembly GCA_932294315.1 of Epinotia nisella. Classification (NCBI taxonomy): domain Eukaryota; kingdom Metazoa; phylum Arthropoda; class Insecta; order Lepidoptera; family Tortricidae; genus Epinotia; species Epinotia nisella. Next base: position 5,940,624 of record OW028698.1, on the reverse strand, counting down.
GGATAGAACGTGCGTCACACCATTCGATAGAACGAGACGACGCGCTTATCTTGTCACTTGTCGCGTGATAAGGCCAACCATGCTACGGCTCCAGAGCGATATCTTCTAGACAACAGATAATTATCAATTAATATATCATTTGGTTTGGTAGAGAATTAGTGCTATGTTCTCCAAAAGTAAACGTCACAGTATAGACCTTCGGGATGGATAATGACCACGATATTTTATCCTGCAGCTTCACTTGATTTTTGTGTAATGCGCGGGCGAAGCCGCACGAACAGCTAGTCATACAAAAATGATATTCTCTTCTACAATAGCCTTATTGACACTGTATCGCAAAGAACTAAAGTCTACAATCGTCAGTGAAAGCCTGCGTGTGCCTAAATTAATGTAATGTGTACATTACCAGTTTTACGAGTATCACCGAATGGCTAAATGATTAGTCGAAATGCTGATATTAGTTATGGCGGTAATTTTTAATCGTGCAGGTAAAAACTCGTGTTTAAAGTCTTCAACGTCTTCAGGATGCTGTTGGGGCTGCCGCGATATTATAGTGCGTCAGGAATGTTTGCGGCAGAGCGTACGGATGACTTTTACGCAATAATACGCATCAGGACGGCATCACTAATGCAGCGGCAGCGGCAGCGGTAACAGTATCCTGAGGACGTTGGCTGCGAGGCTGGATGCTCCATTACATATACGGCCGAGCCGAAATGTGTTTAGCAGTGTATGTTTGTATGTACGTGTGTTCCACTGTAGCGTTTAAAATACTGAACCGATTTTGATAAAAGGGGTGTCGATCGATTCGAAATTCTTCTCCGGGTGACATAGGATACTTTTTGTGACATTTTTGTGAATTTTAATTTACATTATTTTATTATATTTTATACTAGCTTCCGACCGCGATTTTGTCTGCGTGGACCCGTGATAAAAACTATCCTTTATTTTAATCCAGGCTATAAACTATCTTCGTGCAAAATTTCATCCAAATCCGTTGAGCCGTTTAAGCGTGATTGAGTAACAAACATCTAAACATCTAAACATCCAAATTTATTAAAAAGCCGTTTTATAATGAGAGCCAAATTACATTTGTATGGGGAGTCGACATTTATCTTTATATTATTTATCAATTTAAGTATTTATATCCTCCCAACAGATGCCCGAGTCTACTGCGAAGATTCTCACGCGACGCCATATTTGTATCTAGGGTTCTCATGTCCAGTGAACTGTAATAATATCATGGAAGCCGTCAAAAGGTTAGTATCAGTGCTGTCCCACTTGCTTCGGCTAAACTCGGCTTTCTACACCCCCGAGCAGAGAATACAACCCATATATAGAAGATTCCATTGATGGAGTCCTAGCGAATCCCCCAAAAGGGGTGGAGGATAAACCTGACTAAATTGAGACACTGCACGTGCAACAGCGGACAACATTTGGTTTGTTTGTGTCACAAAATTAAATATGTAATGTCTATTCAAACATGTCACAATTACGTTCAAGAGGGATCTTACTTACGTCTTTCACGTACGGTCGCCATCAGATATATCGGAGAGCGGCCAATGTGCTCACAAATATCTTATTGTCGAGGCATTAGAGACGTGTTCAGATATTTGTGAGCACTTTGGCCGCTCCGATATATTTGATGGCGATTGTACCTATAGTTTAACTTTGGCTCTCTAATAACCGGTTAATCTTTCTATTTTGTCATCTTCTCCTATATTATACAGAGTTTGTATGTAACTAATCGGTAATAGTGGTAAAATCTGGACCTCCTCATCCGATTGTTTAAATCCTTTCATCATTATATGAAATGGACCTCCGCAATGCACAGGCTATATTTTATCCTGCGGCACCGCTTCAGTAGGTAATACCTAAACGGCGGAGCCTTAAGAATAACAAGTTTTACAACAGTTCAATTAGGTTATGCAAACCGGTTTTAACTGGAACGGAAGAAACCGGTTATAACCGATTATTTCGACAAATTTTCATAACCGGTTTTCGGAATTTTGAATAACCGGTTACGGTTATTTACGGTTATAAGTAAATTAAGTTTCTTACATTATTTCAGTGATTTTGACAAGTACAGTTTCAGTGGTGAATTGCTCAAAAGAGGCGAAAACAGCGCGCTTTTGCTTGTTAGTTGTGGTTTGACTCTCGAGGTGCCTAACATATATGAAAAGTCGAACTATGCTGCTTTCGCTTTTATTTATAAATGAGAAAGTGTATTTTGTTGACACATTTTGTCAGAATGGTGTAGTAGTTATTTTCTGGTGTTTAGCCGATAATTTCTTTGTTTTTAACATGAAATAACAGTAACCGGTTATAACCGATTTTCGGTTATTTTTCCACCATAACCGAAATCATAACCGGTTATTGCATTCCCTATTCAATATTCAATAACGTTTTCAGATTAAAATTTCTAGAAGAAGAAAACACACATCACGGCGGCAACAAAAACAAACTATATACATACGAAGAAACCCGACGTCTCTACCTAACCTGCGAGAGAATCTTCAAAAACAAGATGGCCGCCGTGGAATTACAAAAAGAACTACACCAATATCACAACTGTAAACTACAGCAGCGCTTCAGTTTTAGAAAACTTATGGGTGTCAATATGAACACGAATTGCTTTAGAAGACACAATCCAAAGCAGTTTTTAGAGATATTCACGATGATAATGAATAAGCACGCTCATGGGATGTATAAGTTTACGGATGAAATGTCGTCGGTAAGATAACAAATCCCATCCCATCACATTTGCGAAGAAATAAATGCATTTGAAACAAAATGAATACTAATCTTCATAAATTACAAAGTGTCAATCGTCCATTTTGTTAAATTTGACAAGAGGCGCGTGGCGTGAGGCAAATACCGTTCGGCATACAGCCACGATTTAAAATCACAGTTAAAAATATTTTACACAGATAATTTAGTTAAACATGTTTTATTAATGTTTTTATGTTTAGATTTATTTATAAATACGTTTTCCAACATCGTAGAGGTATTTGCGTGAAAACCTCCTTGCTTTATAACTGACGCACGGGTGATAGACACAATTTAAGAAAAAAAACCATTACGCCTTTTGGCGTAATAAGGCTATTGCAGCTCTGTATGCCTGCGCGAAGCCCTTTACGAGCAAGTGTGACGAAATAGTACATTACTTACCTAGGGCGGTAAAACAAAGAATGTCTCAGATCGCAGATGGCAATGGCGATAAATATGCTATCTGGGGCTTTGTTTATTACCGCCCGTGGTGAGTACAATATTTTACCTCACTCCCTGGCCAGGAGGTGGGACTTTCCGCACGCTAAGTTCCAACTTTATGGCCAAGTATGACGTAAAATAATTAGAGATGCAACGGATATCCGGCCACTATCCGGTATCCGGCCTATCCGGCCTCATTTTTACTATCCGGCCGGATACCGAATAGTGGTGTAGTATCCGGCCGGATACCGGATAGTATTTTAACACACTAACACAGAAGAACATAGGTAAAGATAGAACCAGAGTAGGTAAAAGAAGGATGAATAAATAACAAACTACAAAGCAATCAATTATTAAAGTCAGTTTAATGAGTTAATCTTCATATGAAAAGAAAAAGATAAATGAAATGACACTGTTATTGATCTATTATTTCTATTAGTTAGGTACCATTAATCGGGTTCTGCTTAATCACACAAGCCAATGAAGCAATATCAATCAGTTTTATCACTATTATCTTCCACTAATTATTTTAATTTTTTAACACTTAAATTTAGGCATTTTACTTCGGCCGGATATCCGCCGGCCGGATAACGGATATCCGGCCGGCTGTGCCGCCGGATATTCGGTATCCGGTATCCGGCCAAACCACTATCCGTTGCATCTCTAAAAATAATTTTCAATTTCAGCTAATCCTACAAAATATCCTAAACGACGAAGAAAACACTCCGCGACCATAACCTGGATTTAAAGAAACTACTACGCTTCTTGAATAAAGCCCTCACGTTACACAAGAAGATTGCCCACGCGGAGAATATCACGCTCACGTCGAGACATTGCCTTAGTCTTAATATGCCCGGTTGCTTTTGCAGGACTGGGTATGTTATTATTATTGCTATCATCAACATTAATCTTAAGACCCATCTGTCCAACAATAGTACAGTCGCCCACACTCCTAACTGACCATTCGTGAACCTTATTTCAGTGACATAAGGTTCACAAATGATCAGTTAGGAGTGTGGGCGACTGTACAGTCACGAGCGTTAATTTGGGACCCATTTCCTTCAAATGTTGTTAGAACATTTACAATGCAATAAGGTCGAAAACTTCAGTTCAATAATAATTGTGAAGTGTCAAGATGACACAATTAAATGTCTTATTGAATGGGCCCTTGAATTGATAACGTCTTTGCCAAAAGCTATCATTACAGTTTTCTAATTACGAACATGTGTCATTGTGTGTCAGTGTCAGACAAGAAAATTTATTGAAAACTATCATTTTCACAAAATACTATTTTCAAATAACAAATATGGCCGGAGAGAAGACAGGGCCTCTAACACGGGTGACAATTAGTCGGAAAAAATCGGAAATGATCGTTTGACTCGTTCCGCCCGGTTGACGTTACTGAGCGGTTTCCCCTAGTCACGTATAGTAACGTAAGTTGTCAGCAGGGCAAACATTGACACTCCTTTAAAATATTAGCATTAAATGTCTTCAGTTTTTTTTTATTATTTATTTATTTCAGTAAAGCACTTTACAATGACTTAAAACTTAATACAACGTCCCACAAAACTGTTTGCACAGTTTGACTGTGGGATCCATGAGTCTATATAATTTGAGATAGTCTTAAATGATAATGAGTCTATATAAAGTGGTAAAGTTCTAATCAGTCTATATAATTAGTTAAGTCTTAAGAAGTGCTATACGATATTCCACCTTAGGTGGGTCCCAAGTTAACGCTCGTGACTGTACATTGTTTAACGAGGGGCGTAAGTGGAATATTGCTAACGAGAGTCTTTTGATGACTCGTTTGCAATATTCTTACGCTCGTGTTATACACAATGTTTTACATCACATTTGCGAGAAAATAAATAACTACAAAAGACAGAAAAATCTAAGTTTCATACAGCCGCACCAATCAAAAATTGACAACTTCACTTCCAGATCAGTGCTAGTGGAGCGCGCAGCTTTAATATTTCAACCAATCACAGAGCAGTATTCTTGCGGGGCGGGGCGGCTTGGCCAACTAGTTTTTTTTTTCAACCAATCACAGAGCAACCAGATTTACTTGAACCAATCAGAGGGTTCTATATTTTAAAACTAAATTTAACAGCCCGTGGGAGGTAAAACGGCTATAACTGCTCTGTACGCTCGCAAGTAATAACGCCATTGACGAGCAAGTGTGATGAAAAGTTCATTGTTTAGCCACAAACGCTTCGAAATTAAAAGGCCGTGTTAAAAATACTTTAATAGAATAGTGACTCTATTGAGTATATTTGACGACCGTTTACCTTTTTTTTTTGTTTAGGGGGGGGGGGGGGGAATGCGTTACGCATACCACCCGGGTGCAGAGGGTGACACGAGTGGTTATGCGGGACTCCCGTATAAGCTGATGAGACTCACGGTATACCCACTTAAACCCCCCCCCCCCCCCCCCCCCCCCCCCCCCACTTGCCGCCATGTGGCGAGGTCACGGGAACGCTTGCGCACACATCCGCGACCCCGCCGGCGGTCAGTAGCGGACCCCCCTGCTTCCGCTACGAGGAGATCATGGGTGCGGGAAATTCCAGCACCCTCTATAAAAACAGCTTAACTCTACTCTCTGTAACTGCTTTGTTTATGTGAGGTGTGCAATAAAGAGTATTTGTATTGTATTGTATTGTAATACATATGGGTATTTGTTTCTTCTTCAGATTCGTCGAAAACTCCGGCCAGTGCGTTCAACCTAACGATTGCTTACCAGATTCAATGATTGAGTATTTAAAATATGTACCCCGAGTACATCTATTATAGCATAAGTGAAGCGGGAGCGTAGGGCATTGGCAGTGAGGAGCAACATGTTGGTCCGCAGGTTCGCACTTTGTACGAGGGATAAAATAACCCTTTACAACGCACTCGCTCTGAAAGTGCGCCTTTATATGGGACAACATTAACACGGGAAGTCCTCTATGCCTGTACGGCGGTGCGGGGCGGGGCGCGGGGCCGCGCGGGAATGGATTTCGGGCCAAAATTCCCACACACGTGCGAGACAGAGATTTCATGATATTAAAAACTTCACCTTTCATTTACAGATTTTTATTTCCTTGCGTGATGCATTGTAAAATATTGTATGATACACACTTTCTACACTTGTATCATAATAGTTATTTATGATACAACTGCGGAAAGTAGGTAATTCCCAACGAATGACGATGACCAAAAATTTATATGGTTCAACATAAACACGGGAACTCCTCTAAGCCCGCACAGCGGACGGCGGCGGCGCGGGGCCGTGTGGGAATGGATTTCAGGCTAAAATTCCCACACACGTGCGAGAATGAGATTTCATGAAAGTTAAAATTTCATGTATTTTCACCTTTTATGTATTTTTTGTTATTTCCTTGCATGATGCATTTTAAAATTTTGTATGATACTCCCTCACGGTCGTGTTTTTGGTCATCGTCACTCGTTGGGATTTAGCTACTTTCCGCACTTGTATCATAAATAACTATTTTAAGGCATTTTGTCAGATTTTCTACACGTGTAGCTTGTGGACCAAGTGCACGCAGTGCTCTCAATGCCTTACGTGTCCAGTACAATAATGGTTTCAGGATGTTGTTGGGGCTGCCGCGCTTTTGCAGCGCATCAGATATGTTTGCAGAGGCTAGAGTTGATAGTTTTCAGGCTATAATTCGTAAACGAGTTGCCTCTCTGATGCGCCGCGTGCGAGAGAGTGACAGCAGCCTCCTAGCACTGAACACCATTGTTTATGGCACAGAACACTAAATACTATTAGAAAGGCGATGTGGGCGTGGCACGCGCGCCACTCGATTGAGCATGCGCTCAAAGCTTTCGCGCCATCGTCACCTGTTGGTCGATCACGTAACGGATTGTACGCGCATCGGGTAGTACTCCAGGCAAAATACGGTTTCGAAAATCATTAATTTATAATAGCGTTTTTTTTGTTTACTTTATTTTAAAAGGTTATTCTAAGATACTTTAATCAAGAATTTATTGTGACTTTTCAGGAGCTAATTAAATGATTATTTTTTTGATGTCTGATTTTTTGTTGTATTTTGCCTCTAGGTAACTATTTAATTGATAATATATCCGTTACAATAAAAAAAATTGCTATTATAAATTATTTCCAAATTTGACATTTTTTCCATACAACTTGTCAGTTCATTACCTGGACTATAGATCTAAATGTCAATTTTTATATGGAAAAATGTCAGTTGGAACACGCGTTCGGAACGTTACGTGGTTACTCCCCTGATCTCCGTGCAGTCGCGCACACAGTAGTAGGCGACGTGGAGGGGATGAGGCGACGTCGCTCCCGATACAAACCGCGCTTGATACCCCTTCTATAGTATTTAGTGCTCTGTTGTTGATAGGTTGGAAACTGTATTGTGTTGTTTTCATGTTGCTTATTTAATGATTTTATTTTATTTTATGTATTTTAATGTAATTTTTAATGAATTAATTAACTTTATTTTGCATTTTGTAAATTTTATGATTTTATACCCATGGACTTATGGTTCTAAATAAATGATTAATAATAATAATGGCTTTATTACACATGTTAATTTTTACCTCAATGTAATTTCCTTTTGGGCCTCATTAGAAGGCTCAAAGTCACCCAAAGGGCAATGAAGAGGGCCATGCTAATAGTTTCTCTGCGTGGGCTATATCGGTTCTGGTTCTGATGCGATCATCAGAACCAGAACCGATATAGCCCTCCGAATCGCTAAATGATATCATCTTTCGCAACTTCAAAAAGTGCGTAAAAATAATTAGTTTCGTGTTTTCTAACAACTACATGTCATACAAATTGGGTAGTTTCCACATGTTAAAATCGATAACGCAGTGTTGCTAAATTGAGAGTTAACCATGAAATAAATGTAATTAAGTATAAATTAAGAAATATAATTAAAATTATAAAAAGATATAGACCTTGAAAGTTTAGAATAAATATACATTTTTTTTTATTCTCCAAAAGTAAATTTAAAGCTACCAATAGAATCATTATGCTTTTATAGAAACAAAATTGTATGACAACTATGGTCCTAAACGCAGTATTTCACGACTGAAACACCAATTTACTTGATTTTCAATACAAGCGATTAGTACAAATATCACCCTGTGACGTCACGATTTAATGTTAATCAGTATGAAACGTTTTCGGCTGCCGCCAGCGAGGTCCGTCTTTAACTAAATTTTTTGGGTATTTATGTTTTTTAATTGTAGTTGCTCCGATACAAACATTTGTTCCTCTCCAAAAACTGGTTCGATTGGCATCGTAAAAAAATTTTAGGACACAACCCAATTATAGTCACCTTATTATTAATGTTAGTTTGTCAAATATAATTAATTTCAAAAACGAAGTGCTAACCGACTTTAAATCAATTGCTCCAAGTTTGCCTATAAAATTGTAAGAGTTCCCTCGATTTCTCCAGGAGGATACCCTTTGAAACATAAAAAGAATTTTCCGAATCTGTCCAGTCTTCGAGTAAGCGGGAACATACATAAAAATTCTCCAACGTATTGAGAACCTACTCCTTTTTGGAAGTCGGTTCTTCTCATAAATAAATCATTAAATTAGTTTTATTTGTAACATTAAGCTAAATTATAAGGCTAGGATGATCTAAGCGGGGGAGGGGGAGTCAAAAACTCGACAATAAACGGTGACGTAATATATGGACAAGCCCATAGGGTACGGTGTCCAACCATCAGGTTGGTAGACCATAAAAGTTTACCACAGATATTTAAGATATTTTACAGTACACATGGTGTTACTTTCCTGCACTAGTGCGGAAATGAGCACTTTCCTTGCATATGTTGAAACTTTAAAGAGCCATATGTACTGTAAAACGTTGTACGATACACGTGCGAATAGGTAATTCGTAACTCGTGTCGATTTAAAACACTCCCTTCGGTCGTGTTTTAATTTATCGCCACTCGTTGCGAATTTCCTATTTTCTGCACTTGTATCGTAAATAACTATTTTGTAATATGGGACGGATCAAGGTAAGTGCTATCCTTGACCCAAAACCTAAGTGAAGAAAATGTTCATATTTTTCAAAAATAATTGACGCAGCTGAAAAATCTACAACTTTTTTCTGGTGCTAAGGAAGGTTATTCCTATCACCAAAAAAATAATCAAGCACTTCTGATATTTTCATCCATGCCCATTGAACTGTCGGGTTGCATTCGTACTGACGAAGTTTCCAATCACTTCACTCAAAAATTAGAGGAACTATGTTAGTAATACTTACTGGCATGTATGAGTTTGTGCGTGTTGAACGAATATGATGAATTGAAGGCCTTGTCGCACTCCCCACATTTGTATGGTTTTTCTCCTGAAAGACGAAATTATATAATAGAGCACAAAATAAACAGCAGCGTTTTAGTGAGCATTCTAGCGGGACGACAATAAGTTTGCTTCGTGTTTGGTGTTTGTGGCAAACACCAAGCATGTGGAGGCGGCATTACGGGGAATAATTGGGGTCGCTTTCCATACAAACGTTTTCCGGACTAGATTACTCAATTACTAAACACTTTAATCTATAATTGATGTATTCAGTCAATCAGGTTATTGGATTTTCGCCAGGGGACGTATATAGGCTATTTAATAATTGACATAATAGGCTTACAGTAAAACCAAAGCGCCTATAATACATACATACATATAATCACGCCTCTTTCCTAGAGGGGTAGGCAGAGATCACGGATCTCCATTTGCTACGATACCGACAAACCACTTTCGCTTCACTTACCTTCATAACATTTCTCATACATGCTCGTCGGTTAAGGGTACTTTTGACCTGGCCTTTTTGTAACATTTCTCCAATTTGATCAGAGAATGTTCTTTCCCTTCCAACTTGCCCTTCCACTCCTTTTATATACACTCTCTTCGTTAATCTTCTCTCATCCATCCTCTCTACATGCCCAAACCACCTTAACATACCCTTCTCAATTTTCGTGACTATATCTCCATCCATTCCACACTTATCTCTTATCACACTGTTTCTGACTCTATCACTCCACACATACTTCTCAACGCTCTCATTTCTACTGCATTCACTAATGTTGGGACTTCAAAATAGATAAAAAGTAGCACTTATTAAATATAGTACACAAAGTACTTATTTTAGTAAGCAGGCTCTGCCTATTGTCTGCAAATACATCAGCACTAGCTCATTGAGCAGCGCCGGCGCACGAACGCCAGGCGCGTTACTTAGCGTAACATACAGACACAGAACACTAAATACTATAGAAGGGGTATCAAGCGCGGTTTGTATCGGGAGCGGTGTCGCCTCATCCCCTCCACGTCGCCTGCAACTGTGTGCGCGACTGCACGCCGATCAGGTGACGTTGGCGCGGAAGCTAACAGCGCATGCTCAAAGTAGTGGCGCGCGTGCCACGCCCACATCGCCTTTCTATAGTAGGTATTTAGTGTTCTGTGATACAGATAATAAAACAACGATTTTAATTTTCAAATTAATAATTAATCTTATGTTTTTATAACAAAATAGTGTTATTCGAGTTTCTTATGGTAAAAACTATATAAAATAAATACTTTGATAAATTAATTTTACGTCTGAAATGGAGTCTCCATACCGGCTACAAAAAGAGACTGATATATATACTATTTCATCACACTTGCTCGTCAATGGCGTTATTACTTGCGAGCGTACAGAGCAGTTATAGCCGTTTTACCTCCCACGGGCTCTTAAGTTTAGTTTTAAAATATAGAACCCTCTGATTGGCTTAAGCAAATCTGGTTGCTCTGTATATGGTTGATAAAAAAAATATAGTTGGCCACGCCGCCCCGCCCCGCAAGAATACTGCTCTGTGATTGGTTGAAATATTGAAGCTACGCGCTCCACTAGCACTGATCTGGAAGTGAAGTTGTAAATTTTTGATTGGTGCGGCTGTATGAGACTTAGATTTTTCTATCTTTTGTAGTTATTTATTTCCTCGCAAATGTGATGAAAAACATTGTGTATAACACGAGCGTAAGAATATTGCAAACTCGGGTCATCAAAAGCCTGATTCTGATACTCTCGTTGGCAATATTCCACTTACGCCCCGCCCCTCGTTAAACAATGTACTATAGTACCATCTCGCTCGGTCGTGGTATTATTATTACCTTTTCCTGAGTATGGTTCCTACCTAAGTATATGTGGCCGAGCCGAATGGCTTATAAACCTACCTGTATGAACTCTCATATGATCCCTGAGCTTGCAGTCATAGTGGAAGGTTTTATTACACACTTCACACTCGAACTTTTTTTCTCCATGCTTCACCTGAAGAGAGAAAGAGAAGATTATTGGTAAAATAGCACAAGTAGTTGGGCATTTTTTTTTTATTGTGTAGGTACTAACTGGGTACTAAATTAGCGTGAGTTGTTAAACAAAAATTTACACAGTGTCAGTTTTGTGACGAAAAATAAGCATAAGTGAAAACGACCTTATTTCACATTTACATATCGTTTATAAATTGAAAAGAAAAAGTTAACTTTAGTACAAACTGAATACTTAATTGTCGTCACAAAACTGACACTGAGTTATTTTTTGTCAAACAACTCAGGTAGTAAAAAACATGCTCAGGTAAGTAAAATCCTACAATTCGACTAATCCTACTACCCTATTTTGGATGTTTAGATGTTTGGATTGATTGGATTTTTAGATGTTTGAATGTTTGTTACTCAATCACGCTTAAACGGCTTAGCCGATTTCGATGAAATTTTGCACGAAGATAGTTTATAGCCTGGATTAAAATATAGGATACTTTTTATCCCGGGTCCACGCAGACGAAGTCGCGGGGCGAAGCTAGTAGAATATATTTTTATATTTTTTTCCAATTTAGGTGGGCAGCTTACATATTTATAAACGAACTGCATGTTAATTATAAAGCTGGCAATAAAAAAATGGGTTACCTTGACATGTTTCCGCAGATACTGAGGAGTCTTGCCAGCATACTCGCACAACGAACACTGATATGGAGTCTCCTCCGAGTGTATCGCCCCATGCTTTACAAGCGCATATTTGTCGCTGAATTGCTGCGGACATACCAGCGGTTTATACCCAACTTGCTGACAGAACAAAGTGTGTTCAATGGAATATATTAGCTGGTGTGCTATTGCTATCTGTTGCTATAGCATAGCTAAAATATGGACTAAAATATGAGGCTACATACCTAAAAAAACGCGAAAAACTAGTTTTGTTCATGTGTGGCCTCATATTTTAGGCCATATATTTGCTATAATCAATATCGTTATTAGTAGTCGTAGACCACGACATCTGTGACAAATGCTTTAAACACCAAATTGGGTAAATTTAACAGGTTAAAACACGATTTTTAGAAATGCCTCATTTACGTTATGTAAATGAGTCATAAAAAATATGTAAATCAAAATCAAACATACTGGGTACCAAAAGGTGTTATTTAACAAATAAAATAGTAAAATTAATTTTAAATAAAACATGTTTTTCAAAAGTATCGGAATTTAATAACACATAACCGCCGGGTAGAGGGCTAAAAGTATATACCAAGATTTTTTGTTTTTTTTTCCTAGACGTACATAAAATTTCGTTATTGTTCCGTAACGAACCTGTCTTTCTTAATATTTTTTTAAACTGTAACAACCAATACAGTCTATATAATTAAAATATTTAACCTGCACACAAACTTTCACGAGAATCGATTGAGAAATGCGACCTGGAGATGAGAACAGCCAGCCGGACAGCAGGACATCCGGACATAAGCGGAGAACTGAACTACGTTGGCATCCCTCAATTATTCAAAAACAATAAATAAATATAAGAAAAGAAAAGAAAGAAAAGAAGACATTTATTCACTACACAAAAGACACACAGAGACAAAGGAGGATATCAGGGGACAATCTTACACAAATCGAACTAGTGCCATAGTAAGCTCAATGAGTACTAGACGACAATATATTTAATAGATATACATACATAGAAAACATCCAAGACTCAGAAACAAATATTCATGCTCATCACACAAATATTTGCCCTTACCGGGATTCGAACCCAGGACCTTCAGCTTCATATAGGCAGCGTCACTACCCACTAGGCTAACCGGTCGTCGTACATGGCACAGGTGCTACAAAAACTGTACATACCTTGGAACATATGTCACACTTGTATGCAGAGAATCCTCGGCTTTTTGCTTTCGTCTTCTTGTAATTTTGAACTGTTTTCCTACGATCCATTTTCAACTAAAAGAAGTCAAATAAATAAAATGTAACTGCCACTGTTATCTTTGAAACTGTAAACTTAGTAGGTACACTCATATTAAAACATTTCGAAAAATATATGTACAGTCGACTACAAAGAGATTGATACGGCCAAAGTTGCAAAAAATTGTACACACGACCTTAATGTTAAGGCAATAAAGTCGTGTATACATATTTTGGTAACTTTGGCCGTATCGATCTCTTTGTAATCGACTGTACAGTCACGGACTTTAATTGTTGAGCCATTTAGAGCTCACTTCATAGATTAACTACTAAAAAAACAAAATTAGTTGACACCTAAATGGCACAACAATTAAAGTCCTTGACCGTACAGCAGAGTCTCACTAAGCACTTCAATACATCCGATAATCCACCCTCTCTACTCCCACTCTGTCCCCCTCCAGCATCAAACCTCACCCTCAAACCCTAGAATTTACAGCTCTGTGCACATATAACTTCCTTTTTTTTAAGGGGGGAAAATGCGTTACGGGCGCAGGGGGTGACCAGTGGTTATGTGGGACTCCCGTGAGCTGATGAGAGACTCACTGTGTACCCACTAAAAATGTGTATTTTAAAAATAGGAATAACCTGTGGATTTATTAAATTCTTTCCCTGAAAATTATTTTGAACAAGATCAGTTCACAGGTTTTGGACATATTGCTGAAAAACTGCCTTCCCTATAGAAAAGAAGGACATAAGTGCCGAAAGATTTCTGTGATGATACAACCTTTTTAATAGGCACAGAACCCTTTGTTGTGCATGGTTCGACACGCACTTGGCCGGTTTTTTTTTCTATTACAATTTACAGCTACAGAAACTAGTTTCCGACCTAAATATAGCGGATTCCATTATGTATAAAAAGTTTCATGTTATTTGTATGGAGAGTCAGAAACAGAAAGATAGTGGAGTATGTGAGGATGGTGGTATTCGGACCTTTATCTACACAATAATAATCCGGCATCTCCTAGTTTTTAATAGTGCCGGATTTACTAAAGTCAGTCAGTCTTACTAGATTGTATTCAAAATTTCCTATAGATCAATAATAAGACATAATGGGAAAACATGATAAACGAAACGTTTCCCCCCTACACATACAATGACTAAACAAGCCACAAACACTTCACGCGACTCGGCACGACTCGTTTTCAGATTCAGCCGTTTTTTTTTATTTTAATGCACATATATTTATAAATGTAGTAGATACCTAGACGTAATTGATGGTACCAAGAAAATTAATTGAAACGTGATATGTAAGTACTGACGAATTTGCGAGCAGTTTAAATAGGTACATATACGCATGAAACGTTCAAGAAACTGTAAAAGTAAGTAAAAGCAATAATTATATCTAAAAGGAAACTTACACTTCGATGTGTTCCTAAGCTGGCCTTTTGTTACTTAAAAACATCATTTAGTGCTATGGAACGCATAATGAAATAAATTGAATAGTTTTTCTTTTCACGAAATCAGGAAACCGATTAAATATATTATAATGTTTTGATTTTCTTTCACTAATTGATTGAACAACAGATTGTAAATTTATTTGACACTTGTCAGTTTGTTTTTTTTTACTAAGAGTATATATACGATCGCCACAACATGGATCTATGATATACGTAATGCCACAATAAGGGAAGAAGTGGCTTCTATGCAGCTAAATTAAGAACTGGTCTTAAAATTGCTGATGGCTTACTATAAGCAACCTATTTAATTTGGGCGAACAGTGTTTTTTTTTGTCACAACTTCATACTTCATAATTCTACATAAAAAAAGTGGAACTATGAACGGACAACGAATGATATTTCCTTTTCTGTCACACTTATCAAGATTTGTATGCTACCATCTCGCTCGGACGTGGCATTATTATTACCATAGCTTGTCCTGAGTACCATGATTGCAAAGAAAAATCGCTAAATCGAGAAGACATTTTACACCTCTTGCTGCTTATCATGAACAACCTACATAATTTAAGCGGATAATTTGTGAAACTAAAAAAAGTGGAACTATGACAAGTACAACGCGAGACGGTACTATACAAATCGCAATAAGGGATATATATCCTTTTCTGTCACACTTATTGCGATTTGTATAGAACTGTCTCGCTTGCTCGTGGTTTATTATTACTATGGCTTATCCCGAGTATTTTATGTCCATGACGAAGTCTACTTTTTTTTTGTATAGTATTGAGTAGAGTTATAGTCATTAGAGTTATCGTTATCGTTCTTCTCATATATAGTGAGATTAGTGAGTATTATATTCTTGGCATAATATACAAAAATTGATTGATTTGATTTGATATTACTATACCAAACCCAAGGAGACTCATATTCACTGCTTATTATACTCTTTCGAGTCTCCTTTTTAAAAAATCATAATGGAGAAGGCAGTGTTTGGTTTAGAAGAAGTGAGTGTGAAGGCTGAGCCCTTATTGGATCACGAGTCTCTAGAAGACGAGTCCTCGTTCTCGAATGATTGTGTAGAAGAAGAGCCATCGTGCTTGAATGTTTGTGTAAAAGACGAGCCTTCGTGTTCGAATGTTTGTGTGAAAGACGAGCCCTCGTCGTCGGAGGACGAGGGCGCGCGCGGCATCAGCGAGGCGGCGGCGGCGACGCGGCTGTACGCCGAGCACGTCGTGAAGGACGAGATCGTGCTCGGCCCCGTGCTAGTGCAGCCGCCCCGTGTCTTCAGCGCAACGCCAGGTATATCTTGTCATGAGTAAATTACTATAATAGGCCCGGGGAACCTTGATCCCTATGATAGCTGTCATCTCCGTACAAGTATAAAGTCAGTGACTTTTTCATATTCACCGATTGAATTTAAACTTTCTTTATTTGCTGGTTTTGTCAATGCATTTGCTCTAGGAAAACAGTCCATATGGTAAATTGGAAAGGAAATGTGGAAATTTTCATGTACCTATGTGGCTTGGCGAAGTACTGAATTGAAGTCGGTTTAAACTTTGTTTTTAAAGTAAATTATTATTCCCACAGAAAAAAAATGTAAACAAAGTGTTTGCAGCAATGAGGATATTATAATTGGGTCACAGATAAAAGAAAAATATCTTCTATTACACCATATGCCCTATTTTTTTTCAACATCCAACACCTTAAAAAGATTTGCAGTAGACATAAAATAAAATCCGCCACCTGATTGATGTTCACGTAAAGACATAATTTTCTGGCGTCAGCGGTACCTATATAGAATAAGAGATTACAGAAGAGAGGGAGAAAATATAGGGATAGGAATATAAATATTTATTTGGCAAAAACATTATACACAGGATACAAGTACATATATACACAGTTGGCATTAATAACCTGAAAGATTTAAACCAACGATTTTAGAGCCTATTTAGAGTATATATTATATAAAGTAATATAACATATTCCAAAAACCCAGAATTTAAGAGATATTAATTATTTAAAACAAATCACAAGTTAAAAAATCTCAATTCTAACACACCCTAAAGGCGTAGCCACCTACTAATTTTACACGCAGACGCACTAACTGCATGGTTATTAGCCAGTTTCACTTAATTAAGTTTGGTATCTATCCTACAAAAAGGTTTCACTACCGAAAAAATTTTGTCTTGATAAAACTTAGAGCATACATATTATTACAAAAAAAAAACCTATTTATTTCAGATAAGGTACTTAACTAAATTACATGTTTTTTGCAAAATCTCAGTGAGAGATTATGTGTGCGGTCACTCGACTTGCTTTAGATCTTATCCTATGTTTTATTATTATTATTACAGTTGATAAACATTTAATTATGAGTAGTTTTAATCTTGCTAGTTTGCAAGTATATTCCCTGAAATAAGGTAGAAGTACTAGTGCCCGACATGTCAACAGAAAATACTTATTGGAATCACGCTATTGTGCTCATTTAAGATGTATTAAACAGTTTCATACGGTTTGGGAGACGAGGTATTTACTCAAGTTACTGATATGGAATTCGTTTCATATGGTGATCTTATAAAAAATCCTGATAATATAAGAATTAGGTAATCAATCCGAATGTTCGAGTAAATGGCAGGCGGTTATGCTGGCAGTCCCAATAGATGTCATTTCAGTACAACTGTCATGAATGACAGACTGACATTTATTGGGACTTGAACATTGACGTATAATAAAGTAAATAGACGCACAATGTCGAACAAAAATTTCAAGAAATGTGCCCCAATTTGACAACTCTAGCTATATTTCAGTTGATGCCAATCGCGTTTACTTATAACCTGCGTTGAGATATATGCTTCATATAAAAGAGAACTTAGTGGTTTAAGCTGTAAGGGCCATATTAGCGAATTAGCATCAAACAGATTAAAAACTTTTTAGTTTATTGAGATTTTATCATAATGTAACTTGATTGCTCACGTCAAAACTAAATAGCGAATGAATGGAGTCGCATTATAAAATTATTTTAATAATATTGTATAAACAATACAGTCACTTGTAAATGATAGACGAAGTATGTTGCGGATTTTTGCTGTTTGGAAGTATTTTACATGTCACACTTTAATGAATATAATCTATAATATTTTATTTATTTAAACAGGAAGACGAAAAACACAAATAAATCACGATTATTTATTTTTACAAGCAGGCAATACCTAAACAATTAACACGTTCATTTTTTTTTATAAATATATATACACAAAACATTGTTCGGTGGGCATAACGTATTATCAGTGCAGCTGTCAAACTCCTTAAACATTCTACGCACGAGACGCACGACTAGTGAAAAGGGTAAAGAACTAGGTATGTAGATCATTTTAGCGTGGTATACTCGTATTTGACGTATCTAATTAGTCCCTTTGCGACATATACTAATGACTTACAATCTGAGTATCAATTTATCTTTCGTTAAACATTTATTTTTACAAGATTTAATATAAACTTGAAAAATAAACACACGACGAAGTCGTCACCACTCTTCGTCGTTGATGCCTCCTATCTTGTGCTATAAGCCTATAACTGCGGCCTACTTTGCACATCGCTAAGGATTTCTCGGGAATCTTAAATTGAATACCACAAATAACGTAACTGTACTACTCCATAAAAAAATCTAATAAGTAGGTACAGACTCCTTAGGTTTTTGTTCCGTGATAATCTGTCATTTGTACTAACGAAATTATTTATTCAAAACCATGAAATGCCAATGAGTTTACATGAAATTCTTTACGCTATCAATAGAACTTAGTTAAAGAAATATATCCCATCCTTTTTTATTTTTTTTCTATTGCTATATTTGCTATTAACGATTTTTTTCACAGATCATTATTGTCATTTTTGACAACCGTCAAGTCTCACGGTCGAAACCAGACTAAACGCAAAAGAGCCGCAAGTGTCGATCGCGCGGTTCTTTTGGACGGCCACTTTTTTCGGCTGATTGTGTATCTAGTTACTTATACTAAATCAATGGACTTGAAGGTTTCACTCATTGTCCCAATTGATAGCAGCTGGTTTTAATAAATATGTTCATAACTTATAAATAAGTTATTTGTCTTGAAATTGTGATAAGAAATATTGAAGTCACTAACATTTAGTAACTTAAAAATGATGTCGTGATCAATCTTAGTTTATTATTCGCTAGTTAAATTATATTCGTCGAGTATTAGTACCGTGTCGGGCACTAGTACTTCTACCTTATTTCCCCTTTGTAAAATATTGCTTTATTAAGTTATGAATGTTTTTTTGTTTCCAGTACTTTTACAAGTTCATGTATGCTCTAAGTGATAAAAGGATGTGACTTGCAACTAAAATACAGGGTAGTGTTTTAAATAATTATGATATTGTTATCTTACACACTTTAATCACAAGTAGCTTTTCTCTTATCGCCAAGACTAGACTTTAGTTTTGTTCTGTTCTCATCGCGAGAGTGCAAACTTCCTTCACTGATAACTGGCTGATAGTTTGAAATTGATGTCACTAAAATGACATATTTAAAGGAAGTTCAAACATCAGACAAAAGAAACGAATCTGATATCAACGCAAAGTTTCAACAATAATAACTACACTCTAATGTTCTAGTAACTAATAAAGTTTGGATACAATGGGGAATGGATGAAAATTTTAGAAATGCCTGATTATTTTTTTGGTGATAGGAATAACCTTCCTTAGCACCAGAAAAAAGTTTCATATTTTTCAGGTGCGACAATTATTTTTGAAAAATATAAACAGATTCCTCATTTACGTGTTGGGTCAAGAACGGTAAATAGACACTTTCCTTGATCTGTCTCACATTACAAAAAACTATCTTAAATATCTGTGGTAAACTGACACTGGTAATGACCAATATCAGTTTACCACACATATTTAATATATTTTTTTGTAATATGAGACCGATCGAGGAAAGTGCCGTAACTGACCCAAAACGTAAGTGAGAAAACTGTTTAAATTAAAATCGATGCAGCTGAAAAATCTGAAACTTTTTTCTGATGCTAAGGAAGGTTATTGAGGTGTGCAATAAAGAGTATTTGTATTGTATTGTATTGTATTGTTATTCCTATCACCAAAAAAATAATCAGGCATTTTCATTTCATTTATTCCCAATTTGTGTTGCCAATAAATTGAAATAATTTTAATGTACTATCGCCCAACGCTACGGGTTCACACCTCTAGGGTTATTTTCGAATGCACTTCAAAGCGTTTGCTACTTACATCATCCACCAATAGAAACGGCAAACCTGCAGACGATTTTGTTAAGAAAGTGTGAACCCGTATCGTTGGGCGATAGTGATAGTATATGATGTTAATCATGCTATACACAACTTGACACTTCTTGTCACGGACCACAAGGTCCACAAGTCACTGCATTCGCCGTTTTATAGCTTTTCCATGAAGGAAACTGTAGTATGGCGCTTGGCCACATTTAGTGTTTAGCAGTAACACAATAGTTTACTGCTACATAAACGCATATTGCTTGTATAAGCGATAACTACGAATGTATAAAATAGGTTGATATACCAATAAAGACTCTCTTACTCTTACCCTTCTATACTCATAACAACGAGACTATTATTCACAAACCTTACCTGCAACATCTCAAAACCATGATAAAACCTGTTACACTTTAACAAGTCTGAAAAGCAACAATAGCCAAATGACCAGTTGGTTGACCATTTTAGATTTGCGAGTTTAGACTTTTAAATGTTTAATTCGTAGCTTTATGAAATCGGCAAGCAAAATAGATCTAACTTCTGTGTGTTAGTCAGTAATTAAATAATAAATAAAATAGACCTAACTTCAGCCTGTTAGTTAGTATATTGCATGGTATCAATTTTTATAAGGCAAATAAAAATCTGAATCTGAATGTGTTTTTTTTCCTTGCAGGACAAAATCAACAGAAGGAACCAAATTGGAGGCCAGGTTACCAATGTGACCACTGTAGTTACACCACTCGCATAAAGCTTAATTTAATAAACCATCTAAGGACACATACTGGTGAGAGACCCTACAAATGTGATAAATGTAGTTATAGTAGTGCCCAGAAATGTTCTTTAACGATTCATCAAAGGACACATACTGGTGACAAACCCTACAAATGTGGCCAATGTAGTTATAGTAGTGCCTATAAATATACTTTATCGAATCATCAAAGGACACATACTGGTGAGAAACCCTACAAATGTGGCCAATGTAGTTATAGTAGTATCCAGAAACGTCAATTATCAAGTCATCAAAGGACACATACTGGTGAGAAACCCTACAAATGTGGTAAATGTAGTTATAGTAGTGCCCAGAAATGTTCTTTAACGATTCATCAAAGGACACATACTGGTGAGAAACCCTACAAATGTGGTAAATGTAGTTATAGTAGTGCCCAGAAAAGGATCTTATTACGTCATCAAAGGACACATACCGGTGAGAGACCCTACAAGTGTGGCCAATGTAGTTATAGTAGTGCCAATAAAAGTACTTTATCGATTCATCAAAGGACACATACAGGTGAGAAACCCTACAAATGTGGCCTATGTAGTTATAGAAGTGCCCAGAAAGGTCATTTAACAAGTCATCAATGGACACATACTGGTGAGAAACCCTACAAATGTGATAAATGTAGTTATAGAAGTGCCCAGAAAGGTCATTTATCAAGTCATCAATGGACACATTGTAACGTTCAGTCCCCAGGAGGTGGTGATTGTTGGAAAATAAACTCTGAACGTCAACAAGAAAAGTTATAAAATATTTATAAAAAAAAAACTAGGGCGTTATGGCCCGTCTGCTTTTACGCCGTAGTACAGAGCAGGGGTTAGTGGAGCTGGTGAACTGGCTCAGGAGCGCCGGGGCAGCTGGGTGGTCTTCCCACAAACAGGTCGAAGGGACTGCGCGCTAAAGCGCGGCCGATTTTTGATCATAAGGTCGCACCCTGTGAATAAACGGCCACAGTTAAAATTCATCCAGACTCCTCCGCTGATAGTGGGACCCGTGAAGACTTGCGCTAGGTACGAGGAGAAGCCGTAAGCAGTTGGTGAAGGTGTCCACTATCAGAACGGAGTTAAAAGTATACAATGCGATTCAGCGATAAGACCGCCTGTTGTCTACCTCTACCTACATGTTATTGTATTGTTTCTCTATGTAACTGCTTTGTTTGTGTGAGGTGTGCAATAAAGAGTATTTGTATTGTATTGTATTGTACAATGAAAAGGAAAGAGCAGCGGGATAGTTTTTAAAGAAAAATAAAATTAGGTACGCTGATAAAACGTTACGCAAAGCGATGAAATCTAATGGCTTGTAAAGCACTAGCGAACGGCGTTATAACATTAAAACTATGTATTTTCGTTCCGTGCACTAGGTAGGTAGGTACTACGGTCATATAAATTAAACGAAAGTGCAGTATAATGACGCAATTAAATCACAGTTGTTAAAAGAGTCATTCTAGCATTTAGATGCACTAGGGTATAAAGTAAGCACTAACTTAAAGCTAAACACTGCTGGATTATAACACTTGTTCCACACTTACCCTATTGGGGTGCGATGTAACACTTTCACTAACGGACTTAGGTATTTAATAATACTTCCCAATAGGTCAGAAGGACGAAAGGTACGTATACTTTTATTTAAATTAGAAAAATGACCAGTGCGTAAGAAGACACAAAGAACTGTTGTGAACGCGGCCGGCACGTACGATGTCCGCTAAGTTCTCGTAATGCCACGGCGATGCGCCCGCCGCAAGCCGTCTAGAACATTCCTTGTCGCCGCGCGAAACTATCGCGCGCACAAGTGTTAAGCATGATGTGTTTCTATGTTGTTTATTATATTTATTTTATTTTGTTAGTATTTATTGTTATGTAATTACGGATGTGTCTATGTAAATACTTATTTAAAGTAGTTGCATAATGTTAAATTTAGAATAAAATGTGTTTATTTTAGAATGAGTTTTAAAATTAAAAGTGTGTTTGAATGATAATAATAATACATATAACGTTACAACATACTGGTGACAAACCCTACAAATGTGGTAAATGTAGTTATAGTAATACTCGGTAAGGTCGTTTATTAATTCATCAAAGGCGTTGGCGTTGTTATCTTTTGTTAAACCCAACCGCAAATGACCTGTACAAAATGAAATTCATTAATAGCAAAAGATGTAATAGGAATTACAACTTTACCGTCTTAAGAATAAGGTTCAAATTGGAATAGGACACACTTCACATAGAAATTTTTGGAAATGAAATATAATAAGGACCACCGGGATTTGCAAGTGTTAAGTAGTTATAGTTATAGGGTGGTGTATTTATTATATTCTTGCTCGTAGTTAAGTAGTATAAGCAGAAGCATGCAATCAAATAAACAACACTGTACATTTTGTGAATGATTTATTTGCCTGTAAGCATAAAGTTTATATTATACACTGAGCTCAAGTAATAAATAAATAACAAAAAAGTCTCAATCAGTAAGCAATCGAAATCCAAAACGTAGGCCGGTAGCAGAGTTGGGCAAAAGTTAACTTGAATAAGAATAAGAATGAAAACAGAATTGTTATTCTTATTCAAATCAATTTGCCACCGTCTTCGTGGTTATTTTTTTTATAAAAGAGCGGAAAAAAACTTAGAGAAAAGTCTTTCAAGTAATATATGTTTTAAACCTTAGGTGTTATGAATTACTTCCGGGTGGAAAGTTTGTTGGATTCTTGAATAAAGCATCTTAGAATGCCTAAATGTGGCCATTTCTTTCTATCGCATGCAACGCGCTTTTTCGGAGGCGGAGCGGAGCCTTAGAGCTAGGGTTACCGCCAGCTCGACCTATTAAATTGTAGATACGTTAGTATAATAAATAGTGTATTTTACTAACGATATTACGATTATTCTTTATTTACTTAGGATCACCCAACTACACAAAAGCTGCGTAATTTGCCTTCTCCGACATATTTGTGTCATTATTTTTACAACCCGCTGCGATACAGTATCCTTTGATCTGATTCTCAACTTTTGCCAAGTTGTCAATTTAGAAAATAATATATTTTACACAGGTAGCCGAGTTATGAGAATTGGCTACTCTCCTGAAAAAATATAATTGGTCGGTCAGTTAGATTATCAAAAAATATTGGCCACGTATTTTTTTTTTGTCAATCAAACAAAAAATAATAAAGCTATAGCCCGTTAAATTTCCGCGTGTCGTTAGGTCGTTACATTATGGTATGGTACACTTTTTAGCATAATGTGACGTCACACAAAACTACGCGTAAAATATTTTTTGATAATCTGACGAACTAAATATAATTATATATTTTTACCCAGGAAAGTACTCAATTGTTGTTTATAAATTGGCGCTGGGTTTTTCATATACTATTATTTATTTATTTTATTTCAGTGAAACACTTTACAATAACTTAAAACTAAATACAACGTCCCACAAAACTGTTTGCACAGTTTGACTGTGGGAAACATGAGTCTATATAATTTGAGATAGTCTTAAATGATAATGAGTCTATATAAAGTGGTAAAGTTCTAATCAGTCTATATAATTAGTAGTCTTAAGAAGTAAGAACAGCTCTAAATGATGTTGTATAAAGTGGATAGGTAACTAGATATAAGATATTAGGTATTTAAGTATTTAAATACTGTCGAGATAGTGTTTCAACAGGGCTCTTTTAAATTTACTTTTGTTTTTCTCTTGTCTAAAAGCCGCAGGTAAAGCGTGAAGCAAGTATGGTAAGCGTTTGTTTCTGTTGGGATAAGTAGTAAATATAGCGTATTAGTTTAATAGAAGCTGTTCTATTAAACCGTTCCTCACATACAAAAAGAGACGTTACGTTGCAATGCTAATGAAAACTTAGTCGCTGCACTTATAATTTCCCCCTCTTATCTCTGTTACTATAAGCCGGGCCGTAATAGCAAGAACGCTCGGACTCAGTGTTAAACTTCTTGTATTTAAAATGTACTCACTCGCAGAAAATTTGGCCCAAATTAAAAAAAAATACTTGCTCAATTTTTAGTTGGTGAGTGTATTTAAATATGTGTCAGTATTTTTGTATTCTAAATTATATTTAGAAAATAAGTGTGCGCTCACCGATTAAAATAAGTAATTTTAAATGCATGTTTAATCGCTCATATGAGTGAATATGTATAATTGTATATTCTTATCTTATTAAATGATATGAGAAATAAAGATCTTTAAACCTATGTGTTTTTTGTGCCTTTTCTCTTGTAACTAATAATTCGTAGCCATTAGGCCTCTCAGATTGGCGCGGCCTGGCCGTGGCGGACAATAGTAAACTTGTCATTAGCTATCAAACTTACCATGGGCCGCCACCGCAGGCCGCGCCGGTGTGATGTAGGCCTTAATCGAACGCGGGTCGTTCGCGGTCGGTGGCAGTGGCACCGCAGTTGACGCGGTTTAAAAACGGTACAAGTAAGCCATGACAAGAGGCCCAGCTTTTTACTTTTTTCCAATACAAAATAATGGTCTGAATCCAGGGATTCGGTTTTCGTTGCGATGTCCCTTACACCATGTATTTGAATTAAATCCAAGTTCGAACACCTCGATTAAATTCAGATATGTCGTAAGCAGGTAGTTGTTATGATTCTGTAAGAAATGAAATCAATCAGCCGACAGCGCGCGTTTCAATACGCGATGGCTCCTGCGTTATATACAAACTTTAGGGCATCAGCTGACGAGTTTTATACCGCGATAGAAGCATTTGACGCGTTGATATATTTATAATAGGTAGCATATAAACCTTCAGTTGAGAGGAAATAACAGATTTTTTTTTTACATGTTCGTGTGACCAGCTGACGGACTTTCCACCACTGTACAGTCAGCTGACGATTTTTTTCGACATAATATTGGATTAACTATCATTTGATGATAAAATGAATCGAGAGGAACAGGCAATTTTTTTTTTGACATGTTTGGGAGGCTGGTGCTGGTCAACCCACCAACGGAGCCGCAGCTGACGCCCACGGGGCTTCATGATACAACATTCTTAACCTTCTCACAAGTTACTGGCACGGGAGTTGATTGGTCACGAAAATCGAAACTCGAAGTTCGTATACCTGCATCCCTGTCACTCGAGTATTGTAAGTGCGATAGAGATGGAGATACCCGGATTTCGAAGTTCGTGGTTATAGGTGCCCTATCCGTGGTTAGAAGGTTGACCATTAATTACCGGACATCCTATACTGCGTGTATTTTTAATATTACCTCAAATTGTAACCAGAGGTAGGTGTTAGCGCTGTGAACCGATATTGCAAGAAAATTTAATTTAGCTTAACTACCGAAGCGTAATTAATTTTTTGAAAATTTATCGAGCAGCAATGTATTGCGTACACTCATTTGACTCATGGAAGAAGCGTGACAGTTGTGACGTCGCGTCAGTAAGACAAAGTAGTGATCCATTGCGTGCTGAATTATTTTATATGGACAAAAAAGTTGGTAGTTAAGAGAATTTTTTTGCAATATTATGTTCATAGCTCTAACATCTACTTCTGGTTACAATTTGAGGTAATATTAAAAATACACGCTGTATACTTGAATTGAAATTGAACTTATTGAACAACTTTCACAATTTCTACCACGGCAACACTAGCACTGATTTGGCACGTAGTATCTTCTTACTTAGTAGTCTGTGACTGATACTTTATTTTACGTTTGGTGTTCTTGGTTTTCTAATTTCTTGTAAATTATTGTCTCTATAAACATAAAAAAACCATGTCGTTATTTTACACGCCTCGGGAAGTGAGGAGTATAAATAATAAAAAGCGGAAGATTGACACGTCTGACTGCGAAGGAGTTGTTATACAGGAAATGTATTCCTGTAACTGGTGTGCAGATGAATATGATAGTGAAACCGAACTGCACGTTCACAAAAAGATCAAACATCGCCAGGACGTAGCTAAGATGCTATCAGAAGACACGTCTTGCAAGGTAATCATGTCTATTTGCCTGTAACTGCTGTAATTTTAGACGTATCGTCTTGTTTGTGTGTTTATGCGTGTTTCGCAGGCATAATATCCCTCTTACATACTGCCTAGATCGGGATGAATGCTTAACGTGTGCTAGAAATACTGCAGTTCCATGCTATATGGCAACCATAGAGGATGTGATAAATAAATTAAAAAAAATGAAAGTTTTGATTTTTGTAACCCTCATGCGTAAACGGCTGAAGGGATTTAGATGATAGTTTATAACGCGAATTAAAACAGGATATTTTTGATACTGAAAACCATCTCCCAAAGGGATGGATGTCGATACAGGAGTTCTCATGGACAAATAAATTTGATATGAAATAGTATACAAGCTTAGGTTTTTAAGATGTCAATAACTCGGCCAATCTAACCTTTGAAATATCGGATGCACTATTAGGTTCAGAGGGGGGGGGGACTAAGACTTGAGGCTCCCAAAATGCATCTGAGCCCTTCCATGACACATCTTACCTTAAACTCAAGCCAGAATCTTGGATGGATGGCTGATTAAATGCATATGGCTTGGCTCAATCATCTTATAAGGTGATTCTACGAGCGTTCCAACACCCGTCAGTCCCCTGCTCGCTTAGTCCCAGTAATTTGTAGTAGTCCAGCGCTGCTAGCATAACATGACTCTCTACTCTACTCGCGCGCGTGATAGACTATCTGTCACCTTTTTGTCAGCATTAATCAGAAAGTGACGGACAGTCTATCTCGCGCGCGAGAAGGGTAGAGAGTCAAGTTATGCTAGCAGGGCTGGACTTTTTAAAAATGGCTGAACAGGCTGTGCCAGTTTGCACATTGACAATAATGCGATTAGAGGACTGATGGAAAGTAGTATTCAAAGATTTTACCTAACATCTATTTTCAAATTGTTCATAATCCCCCAGATGTGCATCAGCGAGTACAAAGGTGAAGAGGAACTGTTAAAGCACATAAAATCTTACCATCTCCTGAGCTCCGAGGACGCTGAGCATGTTCACAGAGAAATCTTCATCTGTGACATTTGTAACATGCTCTATTTTAACAAAGCCCTGTTAGCCCTGCACATGCAACACACACACGACCCAGAACACAAGTTCAGAATCTCCGGAACATGCCCAAAGTGTAACAAAGTAATTAAAATCAAGCATGTATGGTTCCATTTCCAACGTCACTTGATTCAGAGTGTCGCTTGCTGCCCAATATGCTTAAAGAAATGCAAAAACCGAAGAGATTTACAAGAGCACACTCAACTGCATCCGAATTTCTATAATTGTACTATGTGTGGGTATGATACCAAAGTTAAAGAGAGTTTTAGCACTCACATGAAAGGTCATGACAGTAATCTAGATATGAGCAGGAATATTGCTATAGATGAGAGTCTACTTTGGAAGTGTTTCGTACCAAGACAGCAAATAAAAGTTTCCAATTATTCGAACTTCGGGATCAAAGGCCTACGGTTGAACAGTGTGTTTGTCTGCGTGTTGTGTAGAGGATTGTGTACAGAGGATGAAAAGGCGGGCCACATAGCGAAGTATCATTTAGTAAATATTGTGGCGACCAAGAAGCAGTATATGTGTGTTTGTGGTGAACAGTTTTTCAACAATGTCTTGTTGAAGCATCATGTGTTTAAGATGAAAGGAGATCATAAAGCGATTGACTAATATTGGATATTTATTATTATAAATTTATTATCCCTGGCTCTTAGTTTTATAATTAATTGTTGCAGTAGTCTGCATTTTTACACTTTGCTGTACATCCTAAAACAATAAATTCCAAACGGAAGGTAAAAATTGTGTCTTGGATTGTTTAAGAAGCTTGAATATTCGCTTGAGATTTGATAAACCAAGAGACGGTTTTGATAGCTCAGTTCGTAGTTACTGGCCGTTCGCAGGTTGGAATCCATTTTGGAGCAATTTTTACAAATTTTCTCTTTAATTTGGAATTTATTGTTATGTACAATCAGCATCGTATAGTAGCAGCCAAATATTTTGTAACACATCCTTATTACAGTAATAAAGATGAGTACCGAAAAATTTGGCGGCTACTATTATGATGGCGACTGTAGAATATTATATTTAGAAAAGCAACAAATATTATCATAAAAGATGTATTTTATTACGCATTAAATAGTGTATCTCCAAACACAGTTTTATTTCTTGTCCATATAAGAGTGATTTTTAGTACCAGTGTTTTTTAGTTAGGATGATCTGAAAAAGTTTTTGTTTGTGTTGTGGTCACAGTTCTAACCTAACCTATTTTCTGCTGATAGTTTAGTTCTGTGAAGCTGCAATTCTTACCTAACGTAATTATATTTGAATCGCGAACATTTTAAAATTGTTTTAATTTATTCATAATCATGATATTACTGTAAGGCGGTGGGCGACGGCTTATCTCTTCTTATTTCATTTTGAAATCGGGAGCAAATATAGGAAAAGAAATAAACTTATAGTTTAACCGCAAGATTGTTTATTCCGACAATGATCACAACACAGCATATAATTATTAATATACCTACAAGGCATCTATATATTTTCACTATACATAAACAATAATATTCACATAAGCATTTGCTCCGTAGGTAGATGTTTCAACACTTTTTCAAGCATATACGTTATATTATACGGATTATACCGCCAGTCAATACCTTTATTTGGGCCAATTAGTCTCCTTCCAGGCATAAATAAGAGTGTAATATACCTTCCAGGCGCGACAGGAAAAAGACGGATCCAAAACGCCTTGAGGAGCTATTGGTCCATGAAACATCCCATGAAAGGAGACCTGCAACTGTCACTTAAACGTAGACTCATGGACATTGTGCATTCTTCCAGCATGGCTATCACAAGACGGCGCGCGAGCTCTCTCGATTTTTCTCGCACTATCCGTCTCTCTCTTATTAGAAAACTTAGAAAGAGAGGTATAGTGCGAGAAAGACGATGGCTTCTCTATAAAGGTTTATTTCATTATATAAACAAATTATATAGGAAAAGAAATAAACATATAATGTAACGGCAAGATTGTTTATTCCAACAATGATCACAACACAGCATACAATTACAAATATACAAAGCACCTATATTTTCACTCTATACACACATTTAATTTCACACCAGTAAAAATATATGATACTCATGACTTGATAGTTTTAAACTAATACATTATTAACTACATACAAAAAGATGTACTGGCAATCCTTTTAAAGATAGACACATTTACAGTTGTTTTGTATTTTTACATCGGACTGTAGTGTAGTATGATCAGATGATTATATTAAACAAATGACCAGATGATTCGCTAAAAAATGCACCATAACTGTATTCAAATAGAGTTTAGTTCACTTTAAATTAACAAAATGTTGTATTCCTAACAGAAAAATGTTTGAACTTTAATTAATTATTAATAATACCCAGTTACAGAAACCTTAATTAAACTTAACTAATTATGGACATTATCGTAATTTTAGTGAACTTCGTTCAAATCGATTGACCGCCCAAATCAAAACAGCCTAAAATTGTTGTTGATGGTAACCAAAATTGGACGCGGTTTACAGCGCCCGCACATGGCAGCCACTAAACGCGACCGCTGCCACACATGACGGCCACTATAGTGGCGAGCGCAGCGCAGGCCACTCCCGCTGCTTGTGGCTCGGACGCGGCCACAAAGCGCTCGGTGTGGCGATGCTGTACAAAATGTATCAAAGAACTCGTCCGCAACTTGTGGCGGCCACTAGAGGCTCAATGTGCGGCGACTACTTACGAAAAACCATCCATTACTTACTTACCAATATTAAACTTGTGGCGGCCCTAACCGGTAACATTTCGATTTGGACAAGGTTAACGCAATAATATTGTGTTAACATTGCACATTATACAGGGTGTTACTTAAGTCGTGATACAAAATAGCAAAATGTGAATCTATCCATGATTCTGAACAACTTTCACTATGGGGCCAACTTTGTATTATGCAAAAAAAAAACAGGCTGTTCATACATTTTCGTCACTCTAAAATAAGCAAAATGTATGAAATAGTTCTTTCTTTTTTGTAAAACACAAAGTTGGTCCCTTAGTAAAAGTTGTTCAGAATCATGGATAGATTCACATTTTGCTATTTTGTATCACGACTCAAGTAACACCCTGTATGTATTAAGTATACATTTTATTAGTCTTTGGTATCCATTCCGACACCACTTAATCAATGGTACATAAATTCTGCAAACCATAATTGTTTTTAGACATGGAGAAGTCCAAAAACAATCACAAGTCACTTTGTATTTCTACTCCTTTGTCTCTGTGTGGCTTTTGTGTAGTGAATAAATGTCTTCTTTTCTTTGTATGGAGGTCAGTGGTAATTGGAGCTTTAATACTTTACTTTCATACCCATGCCACTGGAAAGAAGCTGAGATACCAATCCTATATCTTTGTTTCTGTCTATCACTGTTACCTTAAAGGGATAAGAATGTTCTCAGTTTCTCTACTAAAATATGTGGCCAGCGAGGCTAGCACAACTAACGCGACGCGAGACGAGAATAATCTAACCTCCTACCAACTTTTTAAAGCACACTAAAAACGATGCAACTTGTCACACCAACTTGATATAGTTACAATGAAAGTTATGCACCTATAGCTGTTTCATTCCAACTAGATAGGTTGTAACCTATTGGCAGCTTCCAGGATTTGGCGTAGGCACTACTTTTACGAAAGCGACTGCCGCTGACCTTCCAACCCAGAGAGACAACCACGCCTCGTTAGTATTTATAACGAGTGGTTGTGACTAATTGCTAGGTGTGTAATGGCCTTTATTTTACCCAAATATACAACTGCTGGCAACACTAAGGTCCTCCTTGCCTCTATGCTTCGCTCTGTTGTCTATGTATTGGTTGTACCCGCCGGCCAGTATGCCTAGGAGTATGATGAGGCCTATTAGCGTGTTCGATTTGAATTTAGAAGCGCAGTCTGCCGGGTTGTCTGGGTTCAGGGTGTATATCTGTGAAAATAGATAATCAAACTTTTTAATACGAATCTCACCAACAGGACCGGACTGGAGCACATTCTAATAGATCAGTGTTTTTCAGTCTGTGGTTAGCGACCTCCTGGGAGTTCTCGTAGCCTTTTGAATAGGGTCACAGCGACTAGTATTTTTAATTTAAACTGTAGTTAATTAGGATTGGATATTTGTAAAATACAAAATCTAAATTCAGAAAAGTTGAAGTCATGAAAAAGGTTGATATGTCTTTCCTCATTAGGTGATGCACTTGGGCCAATCAAATACTTTTTATTGCTCGTTGCCATGGTTACGTCCCCTGGGTCACTTTAAAAAAATATGATTTTATGGGGCTTAAATCCACTAAACACGTATTTTTGTTATATTGGTAAACCCATTCCATGGTGGGGCTACTCCTTACCATGATAGGAGCCCAATTTATAGCATTTTTTCTAAGAAACCCTGTTACTGTTGTCTCTTGGCTTACCGGGACAGAATAACAACAAGAAAAAGTTGATTGACCCACTTTCAATATCAGGTTTTTGCTTAGAGCATAACTGGAGTAGCCTTTCAGTAACTTACCCCTCTGTAGAAAACCTTGCACAATGTGCAAAAAATCATACAAAGTGGTCATTTACAAAATCGCCTCCCAAGAGAACACTGATCATAAAAATGCCGTAAGCACTTGATATTATAAACGTTCAACCACTTCAAGCTTTCAATATACAATTGAGTTTCAATCCTATTAAGATGCTCCCCCCGCCCCCGCAAAATTCGGCAGACATTTTTGTACACAAATACGACATAAGGCTACTCCAGTTATGTATGCTCTAAGGGTTTTTGATATCACTTACATTTACGGAATAATCGCCCGAGTACACTTAAAGATTACCTGAAGAAGAAGAACCCGTATAAAGTCCAAAGACCTACGGTGGTGAATACTGACCTGAGACCCAGCATGTAGGGTAGCCGCAGCCACGGCGGCGGTGTACGGCCACTGGAGCCCCGCGGCGGCGCCCGCGGCGAGCAGGCAGCCCGAGCTGAGCCCTAGGGCTCCGCTGAGGGCCGGCTTCGTCGCCGCGCCAAACGTGAGCGCGGTCGACTTCATTCCTATTCGGGCGTCATCCATTTTGTCCTAATACCAGAATAATAAGGTGAAACACAAGTAATGCCACCCGTTTACTATAACCTTGCTAGAACCCACCGTTATCGACTCCAGCTCCAAATTTATAGTAAACGGGTTGTATTTTTTTAACTCCCAACGCAAAAGTGGTGTTATAAGAGTTTGACGTATCTGTGGCATCGTAGCTCCTAAACGAATGGACCGATTTTAATGCGGTTTTTTTTTGTCCGAAAGCTGACGTGATCGAGATGGTTCTGAGCTACGTTTCAACAAAATCGGTTCAGCCGTTTTTGAGATATTGAACTTTGAAATGAAAAAGTCGGGGGTTTTTCGAGTAGTTACACAATTAGCTCTTAAATTCTCGTCCCTTACTTGCAAGCCTCGTGGCCTAAACACGGTACTCGACTTTAAGAGCCCTCATTGTATAACGATTGTATAAAATACTAATCTTTAATAAAAATGAAAAACAAACAGGTTTTTCATTTTTATATTTAAGTCTTAACTTTTTTGTGCTGTAATGTGTACTTTATTTGAATAAACATTTTTCTATTCTATTTCGTGGAGTGTTTTGTTTCGTTCGATTTTAAAACAAAACAAAATCGACTGTATTTCCTTTTATAGTTGATTCAAATTACATTATAAGTATACCTACTAACCTGATGCGCATAAATCGTGTCGTACACTACGGTCCAAGCCAGGGCTCCGAAGTACAGCGGCAGGCAGACGGCCGGGTCGATGGAGCCCTGCAGAGCGCTGAAGCCCAACAGGGCTCCCCAGTTGAAAGTGGCGCCGAGGAAGATTTGAGGGTAGTTTGTGAAGCGCTTAGCCAGCGGGTATGTTATTACCAGCACTGAAAACAAAGTTTCTGTCAACAAATGTATTTAAATTATAAATAAATCAGCCTGTATACGTCCCACTGCTGGGCACAGGCCTCCTTTCATGAATGAGAGGGAACGGGCAGTAGTCCCCACGCTGGCCCAGTGCGGATTGGGGACTTCTTTTTTCGCAGATGTATGCAGGTTTTCCTCGATGTTTTTCCTTCACCGAAAACTTAACGGTAAATCAAATGATATTCCGTACATAAGTTCCGAAAAACTCATTGGTCGAGCCAGGATTCGAACCCAATGTATTTATGTGCGAAAAAAAGACTTCTTGGTACAATCACAACTCATCGAGACGATTATAATTATAACAAGCCCTCGGCGGGGTTGCGTTGCGGGGGTACCTACATATTATAGAATGAGAATATTCATTATTATTTTTATTGTCAGTTTCGGGTAGGGATATGAAAAAATAATCTAGTTGATTAAGAATCGATTATTATTTTCATAAAAATCGAGTAAATAATCGATTCAGATTTTGAAATAAATCCATCATTTTATAATCTATTTTAATTCAGAGCAAAATTATCGATAGATAGAACAACCATTTATTTGGCATTTTGCAACATCCTACAAACAAAATAAAAAAGTACACAAAAAAGAGAGAAAAAGGTAAAAGAACAAGTAAAAACCATTTAATTATTATACGATCGATTTTTAAGGCGGAAGTAAGGTTAAAAATAATCGTTTATTTAAAAATCGATTATTATTTTTAATAATAATCGATTCAGATTTTGGAATGAATCGTTTATTTTTAGGTAAATCGATTTTAATTAAGAGCAAAATAATCGAGTATTAAATCTATTAAAATCCGTTGCGATGCGGCGCCAGGCGACCCAGCCCGACTAGTGAAATCGTACATTACACCTGTTTTTTACACAACGCCGGTGGCAAACCAGCGTACGGCCCGCCTCATAAGCGGTCACCGCAGCCTAAAGACGCTTGTAAGTCGAGGTATGACACATAAGTTGCTGGCCCTGTAAAATTGTAGTTATGAGGGTACTCACGCATACTGCTAGCGCCTAGTGCAACGCTATAGCAGTTGAGTTGCAGGAGTACGCCAAGCGCAAGTGAGAGCTGCACAGCCAGGAAACCAACTGCACGCTTAGTGGAAATCGTTCCGGACACCAGGGGGCGGTCTTTGGTTCTTTCCACCTTTAAACAAACAATACATATTAAATTACTTTTCGATTAAGCAGTAGTAGTAAATGAAATTTCAAATTAAAGGGATTTTTTTTTTACTTTCCCGTTTTTCCCTATTGTGATATTGTTTTGCAGTATTTCCCTTTAATTTAAAATTAAGTATTCATTAAATTAATACATATAAAATTATATAAATCCTGTTTAACCTTAGAGCATACGTAATTGTCTTTGTATGATTTTTTGCACATTGCGCAAGGTTTACAGAGGGGTAAGTTACTGAAAGGCCACTCCAGTTATGTATGCTCTAAGCGTTTAACCCTTGCCAAGGCAGAGGCGATATAGCGACCACGTGCGTTTCATTAGAAGTTGAACCTTGATTTCTTTACAATTAGGTCTAAAATAATTTGTGTTTATTGAAAATACAACTTTCTTTGTTGTATTGCAACGAATGTATACTCCATGGCTGCAATTGATCCCTGCAGCCATGTAGGTATACATATACATGTCATACATTTATTTATTTGTTAACATATAAAAATCCTGATATAAGTGAAAAGAACAATGGCATGTGTCGGATGCTAGGATCCATCTCTAGTATTGTATGAATGAGAACAGAAACCAACCTGAGCATCGATGTCTCTATCCCACATATCATTGATGGTGCAGCCCGCACCCCGCATAAGCCCGGCACCTACTAGAAACAGCGCGGCCATCTTGAGGGATGTCTCTAGAGGCACCGTCCCGGGCACTGACCCTAGGGCTATGGACCATGAGCATGGCCAGTAGAGTAGGTGGACGCCTGCAGACCAGAACTGATATATTATATGCTGTACATGTGTGTGATTGTGAGTTCCTGTCATTAGTTATTTTTGTTAATATTCATAAGTTCTATAGCTGTTGATTCTTCAGGAAGTTATACATACGGCTGTAATCAAAAACGTTGTACAAGCCTATTTTAACTAAAATGGCACTTTGACATTTGTGTTCCTAGTTAAGAATTTTAAGTTTTATGAATTATGATATTATGAATAAGGGGGATAGTATATTATTGAACAAAATTAAGTACATCTTTGTTACATACACATTTATAGTACACATACATAACAAAAATCCACAATTTCTGGGTAACTAGTTAGGTAATGAAATTTACTGACTATAACTTTTTTTTTACCCAGGACAATTAATAAAAAATTGTGTGTGCCACCCAGGACATGAATAATAAGCCATCTTGATAGACTTTTTTTTTTTATACACTCAATCATCTGTTTGGGAGCTACAAAGCTAAAGATATACACACAGACACACATGTTAAACTTATAATACCCCTTGCTTCGGAGGTCAAAAAATAACACAAAATTGTTATCTGTATTTCTCATATTATTATTATATCATTCAAATAAATCATCATTCATTCATTTATATAATCTCGTATTTTTTACAACTTCCTTACATCTACGAACCCGTGTTGGTAAATCCTAACATTGACCAAAAGCCATTGGTAAAAGTCAGAAAACTCGTTGTTTTTTTTATAAAATCCTTACATTTTTTAATTTTTAATTTAATTTATTTCTTAAAACAACTTAAAGGTAAGTATACATCCGCATTCATTCATTTACCATCCCATGTTGGTAAATATTAGGTCTTACCGGTAAATCCTAGAATTTGCCGCTCTTGGGGCTTGTACAGTAAGTATATAAGAAATATACTCCAAAAAATGTTTGTTTAGAAAGCAACATGAATATGAGGAATGATCTTTAGATTATAATATAATAAAATGTAGTATCACCTATAGGTCTATCCCATCTTGCTAGCTTCACGTATGGGTCTATCTTCCCTCGCCACAGCTCTATGCCTCTTTTATCTATACTTAATTTGTCTATTACATTAGTAGTCTCTATCACAGCCTTCTGTCTTTGGTCACTCTGAGTTGAGTGCACTCTCTCTTGTCTTAAATCTATGTACTTATTTAAATATATATTTCCACATAGACATGACTTATGTATATTTGTTTGTAGGTTTTGTAGTTGGGTTAATGGTAGCCTTAGTCTGCGGTAGAGTCGGAGGGACATTTCCAACATTTGAGTTGTTTTTTTCAGCAGTGTAGCATTATTGACTGAAAATTAAAAATGTATATTAAATTATAGTGTTACTATAGAAGCAGAGACGTTAGTATAAGCAGGAGCAAAGTTACTGACATACATATATGAAACAAATTAATAAGTATCTATTTAAAAAAAAAATAAGGGCTTCCAATCCCGGGATTTATTACTACTACAATACCGCGGGATACCGGTATTATAATAGTAATAAATCCCGGGATTGGAAGCCCTGGTATTTAAAGAAATTTAAAAGAAATATGATAAATGTATGGTCAGAATCATCCTCTCTAGAACGGATCTTATTTTAAAACCCATCTTTAGCCAACTGCTAGGAACATTTAGAACTGAAAAAGCCATGTTTTATAAATACTTTACTCAAATAGTGACTCTGTTAAAGACAGCAAGGTTCAAATTAAAACGAAAGGTATATCAGCATTAACAACTTTCTATTACTAGCAGCATACTTAGAACAACGTAAACAATTAGCGGTTACACTTAACAATGAAAGACAATGGGTTTGTCTTCTCTTTGTGCTAGAACAAAGAGAAGTGAATTATTTCTAATAAAGGGATTTGTACAGTCGCCCACACTCCTAAGTGACCATTTGTGAACCTTATGTCACTGATATAAGGTTCACGAATGGTCAGTTAGGAGTGTGGGCGACTGTACTATAATTCCGTTTTGAATATGTAAGCCTATTAATGAAATTAGTTCCGTCATCATCAGATAAATTTGATAATGGCAAATAATTGTACTATAATCTTCATTACACATACTTGCAAAGTTTCAACTACTAATACAGGACTAAAGAAGGAGGGTCAAAATTTACTTGACGCAGTTGAATGTTACAAACACACTAAAACCTGTTATTGAACAAGTAGGTGAAGCGAGAGTTCTCCATTTCAACAACAGAAATGCTTTTGTATGTCTGTCCGTATGTCCGGCTGTTCTCCTCTACAGATCGCATGTCTCAACCCATTCTTGTGAATTTTTATGAGATGGTTCAATAATTATATTATATGGAATTTAATTCATTGATTCAGTTGTTTCCACTATTTGAATATGGTATAATTTCTCATTCTACCTACTCTCCACTAAATTTTTCAAAGGTTAACTAGAAGAGCTCTTTTATAGACATAAGTTCACCTTTATTCTTTAATCTTAAGTGATATGTATTATGTTTTAACCTGATATTGTTTACAGTAACGTGCTTACTCAGTTACATAGTCTTGTAAAAAGGGTTATATTAATGCACCTTTTTTGTAGACGGTTAAAATGACTTTTAGTACGCGGGCTAAGCCGCGGGCAAAAGCTAGTAATGTATAAGTATAATAAATAATAATGTATGTTATCCTTAGAGCATACATAACTGGAGTGCCTTATGTCGTTTTTGCGTACCTACAAAAATGTCTGCCGAATTTTGCACGGGCGGGGGGGAGCATATTATATGGGATATTAAAACTCAATTATATATTAAAAGCTTGAAGTGGTTGAACGTTTATAATATCAAGTATTTACAGCAACATGGGGGCATTTTTATGATCAGTGTTCTCTTGCGCGGCGATTTAGTGATCGATTGTGCAATTGTCTTTGTATGACTTTTTGCACATTGTGCAACGTTTTTTACAGAGGGGTAAGTTACTGAAAGGCTACTACAGTTATGTATGCTCTAAGATGTTATCTTATAAAGATGACATAATTCTAACCTATAACAAAAACAAACCAAACCTGTTTTGTTTTACACTTACCACGGCCAATGTTACGTATTACGAAGTTACAGGTAGGATAGTTCTTGAATTTTTGTAAAAAAAACACTCACATTAATTAGTTGATAACTTTTTTCAATAATAACAAGGTTAGTACATACAAATGTATCAATATCTCGAATATTTTGGGTCATTTAAAACCGGAAACATATCAAAAATGTGCAGAATTTAACGTTATTAGCAATGCCAATAGAATTAAATAATATTTTCCGATAGTTTATAAGAATTTTCCCATTGAACCGCACCACGCATGACAAATGACAAACATGTGACTGACATTGACATATGAATGACAGCTATCTGACACTGACAGTAAGCAAAGTACGTTCAGGAATTTGGCTAGTTCCATCGCTTCCATTGTAGATTGCACTAAAAAGCAACATTCAGACAACCCAGCATTCCAGTCCTGCAACAAATGGGGTAGACGGAAAAAATCAAGGTCTTGAATCTCCCTATCTCGCTCTATCTTATAACGTAGTGGTTATATTCTCATTGGCTGCACGGCTATCACAAGACGGCGCGCGAGCTTTCTCGATTTTTCTCGCACTATCCGTCCCTCTCTTATTAGAACACTTAGAAAGAGAGGTATCTTGTATTTACTTTAGAAAATAAATGATTTTGTAAGTATAAATTGATTAGATATTATATTAGATTATTACTTAGATTGCTAGTCACAATTACTGTCTAATCTAGGAGGCGCTACACGTGCGA
This sequence comes from Epinotia nisella, assembly GCA_932294315.1. Taxonomy (NCBI): domain Eukaryota; kingdom Metazoa; phylum Arthropoda; class Insecta; order Lepidoptera; family Tortricidae; genus Epinotia; species Epinotia nisella. The sequence goes on along the minus strand of OW028698.1, from coordinate 5,901,090 downwards.
AATGAAAGGTCATAGTCATTATAATATAAGCAAGTACTAGATCTTCTGTGACCTTTCTTGGCCGTTGCCAATTTTGTTGGTGTCGTGTGTCCTATAGGTGATTTTTTTTCTCAAATATTTATAAACTAGTAACTATAAAGGGTTCCATTTTTGCTATTTTGGCTACGGAACCCTAAAAATCCAATTAGTTCCATCAATGAACAGACAATAGAAATATTGGGAATAGACCGTGAATGGCATCCAAGCGATTATGGAAGCTTGTATTTCGTGAGTGAGCCGAGACTATAGTGAAAATGTCCTTCATCATATGTGATCATTGACTTAAATGAGTTAACGGAACTAGGTACCAATGACTATTTAACTTGTACTTATATGTTACCAATGAATTATATCTTATCTTACCTTATTGTACCGGGATGACGGCTGTCAAATATCGGCGGTTAAAAAATCTAATTATAATATAATCAATTAATCACAGAGTAAATAATACCTCGTTCGTACTTACGTATAGAAGGTCCTCTGTCTAACAATGCCGATATAAACAGCTCTAGAAAATTCGCTCGCACCCGTCCACCACATAGCACGTGCTCTTTCGTTCCTAGCGCTGTTGGGTTTGGTGTAACCGTAGCGGCAAAAGGAACAGGCCTGGTATAACATACCTATACAGCCTCTTAACTATAAGATTCACAACCCTTTGCTTCATAATTCTGAATCATAAACAATTCTTCCATGTCTAGTAAGTGCTGGCTATTGACAACCGTGATTTGATTAACTAGACATCAACCATTTGCATTGACATGTATTCTGTTTAATAACAATATATAAAATGTAAATGAAATTATTTGTATTATGTTTTGCGGAAGAAACAAGATAGCTGTATCGTGGCCTCGGAAGAGGGCCGTAGACACGGGTCCAAATCTAAACTAGACATAGCATGTGTATGAATTTCACAGCAAAACTAAAATGACGCTATTGGATAAAATACCTGATAGCACCTGGTTTTTCTGCTTTCCATTATGGTTCGGAGTTTTCTGCATAACAGTGCTTGGTGTTGTAAGTATTCTGCGGCTTGATAAGTGTATATAAGTACTTATATACACTTTATATATCAATGGTCGGATAGCTCATTGCATTTTATCTCAATAACGACTCCATGTCGGTAAGTCTAGTCTTACCATGCGATCAAATATCGGACCCTTACAAGCACGTGCAGCCAGTTGCGATGAACGAGTAACGTCGACTTTTTAAGAACACGTTGTCTTTTCTCAATCCCCTGCTCATCTTATTACGGTTGCATCCTAAACAATCGAAGCTGAACGGAAATAGTAAGCAGTACAATCTGTACTGCTTACTATTTCCGTTCAGCTTCGAGATCTAGGTGACATGCCTAACAACATACTAAAAGATGGTGCAAGTTTCCGAAAGTGAAGTATCCTCTACCACAAGATTAAGAGTCGCATGCATGAACAACTCTGCTAGTGCTACCGCCATCTCTCACTTAAGTATGGGAAAGTACCTTAACCTTATAAAATACCGCAGCTATAAACACCACTACGTGTTATTCTTTTTTCCTCCTTGCTTCTTAAGTTGGGCCCCGGAGGAAGGGGCCCTCAACTAATTGCCACTTGCTCTGCAGGTTGTGGTGGGTGAGAAAGGTCGCCAGAACTCCCAAGAATGGGATGTGTTGACAATGCTGTATTTGTCAGCTGCCAATGCCAACACAACGAACCCCCAGATCAGTAAAGCGGCTTGTGATTTTGCTGGAGTCGCAAGAGCTCAGAGGCTACATGCTTTTATAATCAGGCAGGCCGTGTGCTTGTTTCCCACTATTAAATAAAAACTGGCCAAGTGCGTGTCGGACCACGCAAAACGAAGGGTTCCGTGCCTATTAAAAAGGTCGTATCGTCATAGAAATCTTACGGCACTTACGTCCTTTTCTTTGAGGAAGGCAGTTTTTCAGCAATATCTCAGAAACCTTTCATCCGATCTTGTTCAAAACAATTTTCGGTGAATGAACTTAATAAGCGCTGTGTCTATGAATTTTTTCATATTTTTAAAATACACCGTTCAAAAATTAGAGGGGGGGGGACAGAATTTTAGTGACTTTCGGGGCGATTATCTCTAACTGTATTCACTTAATCAAAAAAATTCCTGAGAAACCTTATATTTATTTTGAAAGGCCTATCGATTCATGTGCCACACGTGGGCTCACGATGAAAAAAAAAATTTTGACTTTTAGTTTTATGTATGGAGTACACCCCTAAAAAAATTTTTTTTAGTAATTTTAATTACAAAACTTTGTAGCGGCTAACAAAATACACCTATTCTCAAAATTTTATTCAAATACACCTTATAGTTTTCGAGTAAAATGCCTGTGACATACGGACAGACGGACAGACGGACAGACGGACAGACGGACAGACGGACAGACGGACAGACGGACATGACGAAACTATAAGGGTTCCGTTTTTGCCATTTTGGCTACGGAACCCTAAAAACCCGGACAAGTGCCAGACTCGCCCAACCCTCTTCCGTAAAAAATTACAAATGTATAGTTTTCAGATGTTTCCCTGTACTTGTAGTAGGTGTATAACGAAATTACTTGCCAAATTTCAGTTCTAGGTCAACTGAAAGTACCCTATAAATTTTGATACCCTTGAGAGTGTCGAAATATACGTTTTTTGCGACATAAACGGCCGTATCTTTTTTACGTTCACTTTGAAGTTTTATTTTTTCACAGCTTCAAGGGGCTGTAGATCCGAGTATATGGTTTTAAATTCAACTCGATACCTCCACGTGTTCCCGAGCCGAGGCAAAATACGGTTTCGAAAAACATTAATTTATAATAGCGTTTTTAGGGTTCCGTAGCCAAAATGGCAAAAACGGAACCCTTATAGTTTCGTCATGTCCGTCTGTCCGTCTGTCCGTCTGTCCGTCTGTCCGTCTGTCCGTCTGTCCGTATGTCACAGGCATTTTACTCGAAAACTATAAGGTGTATTTGAATAAAATTTTGAGGATAGGTGTATTTTGTTAGCCGCTACAAAGTTTTGTAATTAAAATTATAAAAAAAAAATTTTTTAGGGGTGCACTCCATACATAAAACTAAAAGTCAAAAAAAAATTTTTCATTGTGACCCCCCGTGTGGCACATCAATCGATAGGCCTTTCAAAATAAATATAAGGTTTCTTAGATTTTTTTTTGATTAAGTGAATAGGGTCGGAGATAATCGCCCCGAAAGTCACTAAAATTCTGTCCCCCCCCCTCTAATTTTTGAACGGTGTATTTTAAAAATATGAAAAAATTCATGGACACAGCGCTTATTAAGTTCATTCACCGAAAATTATTTTGAACAAGATCGGATGAAAGGTTTCCGAGATATTGCTGAAAAACTGCCTTCCTCAAAGAAAAGGACGTAAGTGCCGTAAGATTTCTATGACGATACGACCTTTTTAATAGGCACGGAACCCTTCGTTTTGCGTGGTCCGACACGCACTTGGCCGGTTTTTTTTTGTTTATTTCATTTTAAAACATTATTCTGAGATGCTTTATTCAAGAATCCACCAAACTTTCCACCCGGAAGTAATTATATAGATATAAATTAAACATTTATTGTCTTTTTTATTTTATTTATATTGAATATTGTAAAGCAAATGTAAATGAACCTAAATAAAGATAAAAAAAATATTAATATTTATCCGGACTTTTTAGGAGCTAATTGAATATTGATTTTTTTGATGTCTGATTTTTTGGTGGATTTTGCGTCTAGGTAACAATTTAATTGATAATATATCCGTTACATTAAAAAAATTTGCTATTATAAATTATTTCCAAATATGTCATTTTTTCCATACAAGTTGTCAGTTCATTGCCTGGACTATAAAGGGTCTTGCCAGGTTACGTAGGTAAGGGTTCCGATTTTTCCTTTTGAATAAACCAATGTGGTCGTGTGTTTGCAGATACATCCCCTGTTTTGGATCTCGGTGATGCGCATCTATCGCAGCGAAGTGTTCATGTTCATGTACGTCATCGTCGGATTCTGGTCGTTACTGAGCCTTGCCCTACTTTACGCCATATTCACGGTGTGTATAAATATATTTCACTAGCTCTTGCCAGCGACTACATCCATGTATACTTGTTCATAATAATGAATGCCTGGAAAAAACTAGAATACCTACTAGAAAAACTGGAAAATATGCTATTAGATGGGCCACTGGCGCAGCATCACTCTTCGCACTTCCATACAAACTCGCTTCCCTTTTCAACCACTTTAATTTAAAGGATGATTCCCGGGTTAAAAACTATTCTCTGCCCTTCCCAGGGTCTTAAATTTCATTTAAATCGGTTCAGTGGTTTAAGCGTGAAAAGGTAACAAACGTGCACACATACAGAGTTGATTTTGTCCGCGTGGAACCCGTGTATATCGTACCTCCGCTCCCTATTTCATCCCCTTAGGGCCAATGGGCGGGAGGTCCCTGCCACCAGTACCTACCCTCAAGCACCGTCTCTGGCCTATATTTAGGCAGACATGCTAACTCAGAACCTCTGTTCCTAGGAGTCATCCTGCATATACGTGTTCTGGATTTATTACACCTTAGCCTTCGGAGCAACAATGGCCGGCATGATGTTCCTCCTGTTCTGTGGTTTCTGCGTTCTGGGCATGAGAAGCAAGTCCGTTTGCGCATTGCTTGGACTTCTCTACTATTTAGGTGAGCTTTACATGGGTAGCCCTTTTTAGGGCTCCGTACTTCAAAAGGAAAAAACGGAACCCTTATATATAGGATCACTTTGTTGGCCGTCTGTCTCTTAAGACCCTTTATCTCGGGAACTCGTGGAGGTATCGAGTTGAGATATAAACCATATACTCAAATCTATAGTCTCTTGAAGCTGTGAAAAAATCCAACTTCTGAGTTAACGTAAAACGACAAAAAATATGAATATATTTCGACACATTCAATAAGCAATATTTTTTTCAATCTTCACATATATTTCATTTTTTTAAATAAGTAAATAATTAAAAAAAGCGTTCATTTCAGACCAGTTGCTATTGCTACCAATAGGAAAATAATATACCTAATGATAGTTCATACTTAATTCAATCAAGAACAATACCTACATTAATTGTGTTTGAAATTGTCACATAAATAAATAAATAAACCGGCCAAGTGCGAGTCGGACTCGCGCACGAAGGGTTCCGTACCATTATCTATAAAAACGGCAAAAAAATCATGTCTGTTGTATGGGAGCCCCAGTCCGACTTGCACTTGGCCGGTTTTTTAGTATTTGTTGTTATAGCGGCAACAGAAATACATAATCTGTGAAAATTTCAACTCTCTAGCTATCACGGTTCTTGAGATACAGCCTGGTGACAGACAGAGGGACGGTAGGACGTACGGACGGACAGCGAAGTCTTAGTTATTACTAAGACCCCCGTTCCCGGTCCCGTTTTTGCCCATTGGGTACGGAACCCTAAAAAATTACATAGTTTTATTTTTATAATTACATAGTATGTAGTTTTTATTTCTAAGTTAGTCGCAGTTCACAATAACACCGTTATAGAAAGGATTCCACCTTCAGCAATTTTGCCGAGGCGCACACCGATAGCTTCGATGCCATAATGAGAAAGAGGTGCACGTCGCTACAAAACCGCCTTCGCCACAGCTCAAACATTCTGAATGTGGGACTCGCCGCTGCTCGCGCGCTGGGTGCGGCTGCACGCGCCTGTAGTTGCCGTACCACGCCGCTTTTAATTGAATTTTTTTTTTGATTGTTACTCACATAGCCTTATAAATTCCATTGTTACTAACATTTTATATGGATTACTATTTTCCGAAATAAAAACTTTGAATTTGAATTGAATAAGCAGTTGTTTCCCAGTCACCCTCTACTTCGTCGTCGTCGTGAACAAGCAACGTAAAGAAGTGTTCGGTCTCCAAGCCACCAGCTGCGGCGATTGCGACGTTCAACACACAAATGTCCCACGTTTCCACGAAGTACAGGACATTCCGGACGAAACGACGACACTGGAGCCAATGGAGACACTAGAGACAACCCAACAAACAAAGCCAACTACGACAACGACGACAGAGGCGTTAATGTCGACTACTACGACTACAGTAGCGACAACGGCTCCTACGATACGCGCGATTGATAACGCGATGCGGACGGTGGCTTTGGCGGCGCTTTTGGCTAGAGCGCCTGGAGGTAAAATTAGTTGAAGGAAACTTAGGAAACCAATGAAATGAATTACATAGTATAGAGCAGATATATAGCATAAAGGCCTACATCACACTGGCGCGGCCTGCGGTGCCGGACCATAGTAAATTTGACAGCTGATGACAAGTGTACTATTGTCCGCCGCGGCCAGGCCGCGCCAGTCTGCGAGAGGCCTAAGTTTGGGCATGCCATCTACACAAGTAGGAGTACTTTTGCATAGTGTCTGGTGGGCGCTAGTACTGACATTCCATGATGGCGGCCAGATGAAAGACGACAAGAAAAATGTTCTAGATGGCCAGTCTATACATAGTAAATCAATGAAGGAAACTCATCCCGGTACAATAAACACCAATGATGACGTATGATGACGTAAATTGTACTGGGATGACATGTGTCAAAAATAGGCTGTAAGGTCTCAGGCACAATAGTTAAGTACCTCGTTCTATATAGTTAAGAACTGAATAGAACCACCGAAAGCGTCCATGTATTCGGCGCTGGAATCCAGCCCGTCCACCTTCAGGGCCTGGCCGGAATTCAGCTTGTATGCGGCGAGCCTTATATGGAGCAGCTGCGGGTGGGATCAGCCGGGCGGAATCCGGCGGCTGAATTCGGAGGCGGGTGTATGTGACGGGCCTATCGTTACAGCTGTCTTTAATTATTTTTGATAATTAAAGGTTCTGCTTTACGGTAAACAATAAACGATTACGAATCAAACTACCTGATCAGAGGTACCTACATTGATAGGTAATCTAAGTATATGTTTACAGACGAAGAAAGTAGAGAGAGAGACTATAGCAAAGCTACGCACAATTGGGTCGTGGATTCGATGCCCAACACTCTACCAAGCACAGACGTGGACCGGCTGGCTGCCATCGCAAGGTATTATTTAAAATATTCAGTACATAGTGCAATAATAATACAAGTAGGTCTGAGCTGCAGGCTAAAATCTGTCAAGCGAGGTGTGTCCCTGTAAATTAAAAAAAAAACGCATGCTGGTAACGCGTAATGTATGGCGGCTTAATAGGTTACTTATAACAAACAGCTTATTTTTAAGGGCCTGGCCACATGTCTGCGATGCGGCGGCGCAAAGCAAAATTTTTCATTGCAGCGCCGCACCCCAGACATGTGGCCAGGCCCATAGGTAAAATTGTTACCATACAAAGTATTTGCAAAATTTCCAGAGACACGACTCGCTTGACAGACTGTAGCCTGTAACTACCAGTGTCTGCACGTGGCGGAAAGCGGAATAGCCTTCGGATATGATATGATGTTTAGCTGTGATTATATTGAATAAACCTTCCTCGCAGGGAACTATTAGGTAGTCTATAGGGAAATACTACCAATTTTAGTCAGAAATAAGACTTAAAACCCAGCGGCTTCTCTGGGCGCCTAAAGGGCCTGGGATTCTAAAGATTAAGGGTCAAGTACGGCTTTTGTCCAGCAGTGGGACAGTACGGGATAGAAATGAATGATCAATGAATGAAGGGTCGAAATGTCTATGTGGCTTCGCCTTTCATTTTCACTTGGATGTCTCCTGTCCAGGTTATCAGAGCTCCTGATCAACAGCAACAAATGCCGCAAGCCGCGCAAACCAGCGCACGGGCGATTCGAATTGTCTAAACGCTCGACGACCGCACAAGGCTCAACATTGCACGTCACACTGCGCTGCGACACTGGCTACAGGGAGAACTCGGTCGAGACCGAGTGCAAGAACAACTGGTGGGACCGCCCAATACCACAGTGCCGCAGTAAGTAATTTTTTTGGAGTATTCTTAGCTTGGCGGCGGTTGTGAACCAGCGACGCTTAGCGAGGAAGCAAGATGAGCCGTGGCCAGTTTCTAAAAGAAAAAAATGTCACTAACTGAGGGCTTCTGTGCCTTGAAAAGCACTTTAAACTTTATTGCTGTTGTTGTCTACAGCATGTAAGCTGAGTTAGATACTCGCAGGTTGAGGAGCTTCTTCTTTATCAAGTAGGCCACTCTCTTAAAAAAGCCCAATATATTTTGTCTTCCCTTCTGGGTTAGAAGTTCAGGGAAGTCGCTCCGCAGTAACTACTTAGTGCCTAAGGATTCAATCCTGGAAGCACTAGCTTAATACTCAATACTCAATCATTTATTGCTTTCCACAATGTTGGCAAGCGTACCAACCAGGCCAAAGGTCGTAATTAACCTTAGCACATTGTGCAGGTGGAAGAAATATGGTGCTGTTAGGACAAACTAAAACCTATAAGCTCAGCAAGAGCAAGGAGATAATGAAGAGCAGCTTCAGAAGCTAGGAACTGAACAGTTATTGGCCAATAAAAGTGTCCATATCTATCTTTCAGAACGTCGAGAGCCACCCCCGCTCCCTCTCGCCGGCGGCGGTTGCGTCATGCCCGATTACCCTAAAAACGGCGAATATAGAGTCACTGACCATGCGCGCGCGCGGCCGGGCGACCGCGTAGTGGGCGACAATGTGATCCTGCTGGTCTCTTGTAAGGAGCCGTTCAGAGCCGTGGATCCTTACGTCATCTGTGTTGAGGGGCGGTGGAGGCATGCGCCGCCTTGCTGTCTGAGTGAGTGGGCATCATGTTTTACGTGATGGTTTGGGCCGTAAAACGTGACCATAAAACCTTATCGTGCTAGTTGGGCTGCTGTGTGTAAGCTGTAAATCGTGCGAGGCACAATGATACCAAAAAAGTGTCAACGACTAGCCCGAAGACTCAACATACCGGTTGAGACTTCTGGAGTCAATGTTCAGATTGCTTCGTTCAGATTGTTAATCCTGCCTGACCACCGTAGAGATCTTCGGAGCATATAGTGGCCAGGATTTTGTTCATGAAAGGTCAGACAAAAAGTTACTCTCTTCAGTTCGGGAACATTCTGTGTTGCCGGTGCTCTTACCCAAGATCAATTAGGTTAGGTTATTAAAAAGTTTGAAAAAATCCTTCCAAGAAACACGTTACATGATTGACAACAGCGACCCTTAGCCTTAAAATTATAATTAATTACAACGCCACGTATATTACTCACAGAGCCATTTTCCTATTCCAGAGCACTGCAAGCTGGTATTTGACCCCACAGTCGAATACAAGTGTCTCAAAGCCTTCAAGGACGAGTTCCTAGCTTGTGGTGCGTGGCAGCCGGACGGGGCGACGGTGGCGGCGGCGTGTCGGCCGGGCCACGCGCATCGCGGCCCGTTTAAGTATATGAGGTGTAGGGGCGACGCCTGGGACCACGTGGTCTCCTGTCTTCCTAATGCTAACTTCACTAAATAAAGCCGCTCTAAGTCGTAGCCGTGCCGATATTTCCCAGTACACGCATTATCCCGTTACCGCTGCTTTTAAAAGATCTCAATTCAAGTGTCCATGAATTCCATGATCATCCGAGAAATTTAACAAATTACGTACCTAGTGCATAGTGGATGCTTCTTTATTATAACGCTAGCAGGTGTCTCTCATCAACTAGGGTGTAGTTGTGTGATCCATAAAGTAAAAAGATTTGTGTTGTATTTCGTTCTGTAACTGTTCCTGTTGTTGTTAAAGATGTCTAGTTTTTACTACAATATTTTATTTACGTCACACCCACGTAATCTTTGCTGTGAGTGTTGACTAAAAGGTCTGCTAGACGGTCGCCAACACGCCCCTCCGACCGAGCGACCTTGGTCGGCCCCGACCGTTGTAGTATGAAATTTTGTTGGAAACAACTGTCTACACGGTCGGTGCGGACCAAGGTCGCTCGGTCGGAGGGGCGTGTTGGCGACCGTCTAGCACGGGCTTAACTGTCAACATCTAATACGGTTTTTATCCACTAATTCGTTAATGTCTGTTAAGTAATTGACAATGTGAATTCATATTTTTAAAAATCCATAGCATTGTGCTTTTAGAACATACATAACGTTATGTATGCTCCAAGATTTTGCCCTATGCTAGTGCTTATATAACTAAGTACATATTTTAAAGAACGAACGCGATGTCGCATAACCTTTTTTTTATATGTATTATGTTATTTAGGTAGGTATGCCTTACTCTACATATTATGTAGTAACAAAAAAAATCATTAACACTGTACAAAAGCTAATATCGCTTTAAGTGATCTCTTCCAGTTAACCTATGAGGAATCGGGTTAAGAAAAAAACCTTAGGCTACATGTATGGAGTCCCCCTGATAAAGAAATGCCGAAATATCTTGAAATGTTATGTTATAATTCTGCCATAATCTTACCTAGCTCGCACGATCGCATTTATTTATAACTAGCTTTTGCCCGCGACTTCGTCCGCGTAGAATTCGTTTCATTACACGTATCCACCCAACCTCAACATTTTACGCGCAATTAGTGCAAGCCTACATTAAATTACCTTAAATGGCGCACTGTCATATCACGTTGTCATAAAGTGACTTTAAAACAGACATTAAGCCTTCTTATACAGACTGTGCCGGCCTGGCAGCGGCGGTCGCGCAATTAGTGCAAGCCTACATTAAATTACCTTAAATGGCGCACTGTCATATCACGTTGTCATAAAGTGACTTTAAAACAGACATTAAGCCTTCTTATACAGACTGTGCCGGCCTGGCAGCGGCGGTCAACAGCAAACTTTGTTATTAGCTGTCAAATTTACTACTATTATTGACTGTTGACTGCATGGACCTTAAGATCAATAGATATTATTATAACACAGACTACTAAGAAGATACTACGTATAGAAGTATCTATACAGCGTGTATTTTTAATATTACCTCAAATTGTAACCAGAGGTAGGTGTTAGGGCTGTGAACCGATATTGCAAGAAAATTTTAATTTAATCTTAACTACCGAAGCGTAATTAATTTTTGAATAAAAAAAAGATAATTTAGAAAATAAAAAAACCCGACTGCAAAAAAGCTATCTTTAGAAAAAAAAACTGAAAAGAAAAAAAACAAGTTCAGTAGTCGAGAACATTGAATCAGTTTCATGATTAACATTTCGTATGTCAATTTGGACCTTGGAGACAGCAACTTCAACAGTCGGGACCCATTAAAAGTCTAGGCTGCGGCACTAATGTTGACGACAATAACGGGTCCCGACTGTTGAAGTTGCTGTCTCCAAGGTCCAAATTGACATACGAAATGTTAATCATGAAACTGATTCAATGTTCTCGACTACTGAACTTGTTTTTTTTCTTTTCAGTTTTTTTTTTCTAAAGATAGCTTTTTTGCAGTCGGGTTTTTTTATTTTCTAAATTATCTTTTTTTTATTTAACACTTTTTAGTTAGTAGTAAAAGACGGCAAATTTCACAATCTTGTCATTTCATTGAGGGAGTTAATATCGTGAGGATTATTAAGTAGCTTACGGTGGTCTAAACTACTGATAATTAATCCATTTAGAGACCTAACGCGGCTCAAAACTATAGCTTATGCAGTAACATCCCAGCACAATATCAACGGCAACTCCTTTGCGTCGCGCAGTGCAGTATTAATACTGAACAGAATTACTATAACTTTATAACGTTATAGATTTTAAATGGTCACTCTAAATGAAAAACTGTAAGAGAAACCTATAACTGATTTTTAAATACCTATTCAGTGATATCCCACTCGACATATTTCGTTAACTTTTTTTTTTTTTTTTTCAATTTTGGCGTCTGGTTGTCGCCATATTGAATTTTGATTACCGTCATGTCTTTAGTGACACTCGCAAGAGTAAGACGGTTCGATTGACGTAAGAATTATCAAAATCGGTTCACGCGTTTGGTCTCTGGAGTGCCACATAGGAACAAACATACATACATACATACATACATATATAGGCTGATAAACACATTACCCTCCTTTGCGTCGCGCAGTCGGGTAAAAATTATCGAGCAGCAATGTATTGCGTACACACATTTGACTCATGGAAGAAGCGGGTCACTTGTGACAGTTGTGACGTTGCGTCAGTAAGACAAAGTAGTGATCCATTGCGTGCTGAATTATTTTATATGGACAAAAAAGTTGGTAGTTAAGAGAAATTTCTTGCAATATCGGTTCATAGCTCTAACACCTACCTCTGGTTACAATTTGAGGTAATATTAAACATACAGGCTGTATATAGAAGTATCTTTTAGGTCCATGATTGACTGCCACCGCAGTGTGAGGCCTTAATATCCATAAATCTCACTATCTTGGGTGTGCAATAAAGAGTATTTGTATTGTATTGTATTGTATCTTGCACGGCGCACAGACGCTTACAGCATATAGGCGCATACAGCCTGTCGAACACTATGAAACAATTGCCGTTATTTCCGAACGCAATTCATTCATAGAAATAAATTGTTAAATAATCTGTGTGTCAAATACACGTCAGACATCAGTGACGTCAACGACACTCAAATAATTGACTGACAGATATTCGCATTTCGCTTCGCACTTCAGACCACAAAGTACTTTGTTATATACTGAAACTTCAGACTTCACTTGCATTTAAACCAAACAAAGTTAGTTTGTTTCAAAGGTTTGTTTCAGTGTATGTATTTCGTTCGTATTATATCGGACAAAAAATTCTACCAGGTTATTCTAGATAAAGCAAGAGACAAACCTTCCAGAAATGTACTCGTAAGTAAAACATTCCATATTAAATTGGTAAAACTTGTTATATTTAAAGAATACGCCCCGCGTGTTATTTTTTTATAAGTAAATTATTAATTGTATTGTTCGATGTTAGCCGTCCCTGCTGTTGTGTGCATATGCTTCTTTCATATGGTAATTATGGTCTTTTAAAAATTTGGTTTCGAATATAGGACAACTTGCCATCAATATTTTGTGATGACGACTTGCTTTGTCGTTCAAGGTGACACCGTGCCCTATCCCATAAAACTTTACAAGTGTACAATTCGACAAAATTGTTAAATTGTAAACAAAACAATGTACCACAATAATTTGTTACAAGTTTGCAGTATACAAATATGTCACTTTTGTGAAAGTGTATCACAAAGAATAAAGGTGTGTCAAGACAGCTACTTAATTGTAGGATTGTTGATTTGTAAATATACAAGTAACAAATTGTAATGTAGCAACTACAAATATGTAACAATTTATTTAGCTTATTTGATGTTGAAGGTAGTTTCACTTTATTATAGTGATCTATCTACGAGCATTACCTATGTACCTACATATCAACTGACATTACCATGGACTTGCAAGCTAAACGAAAACAAAAAACATTATTGTTGGTAAAGTTAGTGATAAATTGACACACACTGTGAAAGTAAACAAAAGGAAGGAGATAACGCAAAGTAGCAAGAGGGTGTGACACTTGTTTAGAGAATTATTAACTTGTAGCTTGTAGGTACAATTCTACATATATGTATAATAAAGCTACGGTAGCCTAGTGGTTCAAGCATGCGGCTGTCAAGCGGCGGTCGTGGGTTCGAATCCCGGCTCGTACCAATGAGTTTTGTCGGAATTTATGTACGAAATATTTACCGTTAGCTTTTCGGTGAAGGAAAACATCGTGAGGAAACTAATCCTCTCACGCAAAATAGGCACGTTGGATGTCGATTTGCGGAAAATGCCCAGTATAACTAACATGTATAATTATTATGACAATTTAATGTAGCACAAAACACAAAACAAACACAAAAGTGTCAGCTTCTAATTTGTATGTTTTCCGGAAACAACAATACAATAAATTATAACCTTGGCGATACAATTTACAAATTTGTAAGAATTTTCCACTACAAATTTGTTACTTGTATACTTATTTGTACGCACACTTGTATTATTACAAACATGTAACTTGACACTTGTAAAATTGTAATTGTAAGTTTTGTGGGATAGGGCACCGGAGTAAAAGTCTTTGTTTGGGTTCTCCGTAAACTTACTCGTGAGGAAACACTAGTACATTTGTATTAAATGAAATAATATAACATTGTACGCGATTTGGTGACTGCACTGTAAGCTAATATGTAGAAATTGAATAAATAAATAAATAAATAAATTACATGATTTAAAAATACCACGGCAGTTGTTGTAAATATTAGTACCATATTATTTGTCACAATACCGTATTTCAGCAGTAAACAGAAATAATTTTTAATTTCATTAGTGATATATTTTGTTTGAACTTATTTTTAAAATTTTATAGACTTAATACACAAAGACCATAAATATAGTGTATGACCACATGACCACTCTTCTTTATAGAAGTAGTGGACTCGGGCTGGACCCAAAAACTCTGGAAATCCAGCAGCAAGCAACTCAGAATTATCTGGGGTGCTCACAGGTCACTCGGGGTCAAGAATCTCTTGGCCAAGATGGGACTATATGAGACCGATTGGCATTAAAAAATCAGTCAAATCTCGCTGACTGTACAATTTATCAAAAATCTGTGAATGTCGATTGTCATCACTTAAAAAGTTAGTAAAGGTCTCCTAAGAGCATTTTCGCGTAGCAGCAAGGGATCTAGTAGCTGCCCTTACTACCCCATCTCAACTTTCCACCCTGTATAGATACATAATTACCTAAATACATAGATAACATCTGACTCAGGATCAAAATTTATCACACAAATAAAGGCCCTATCTATCTTATCTGGGATCGAACCAACCCAGGACTCTTGCTTCATAGGCAGCATCACTACCAACTAGGCTAAAGTCGTAAAAGCTTGTAACAAATGACTGTTACATCATCAGGTATGATATATCCTCTCCTTTCCATCAACCTCAATTATTTACACATTTTTCCTATTTCAGCTCAATAAAAGATCCGAAGCCGCACCAAATGATGACATGCCCATACAACAAGGCGCACCAAGTGGAGCATTACAGGATGCACATACATTTGCAGAAGTGCAGGAAACAGTACCCCAAGTCTGCCAAGACAACGTGTCCGATTAACGCCACACATGTCATCAATGATGCTGAATTGGACGTAAGTTTTATAAAATATTATATATAGTCCTCCTCATCGATTTCGATGACGGTGACCCTAGCAATTAAGCTACTGTTACACATGCTCTAGAATAGCATGCTAAAAAGCGTGCTATCAATATGCTTAATATGAGCATGCTTATGAACTGTTTACATTTGCTACCAATAAGCATGCTAGTTTTAAGTACGCTCCTGAATAAGCATGCTCAAAGCAAACACTCCAATACACATGCCAGTTGAGCGTGCTCTCTGCCGGTTCAAACAAAACCATGGAAAATCAAGCATCCATCCGCATGGAGCTGAATAAAATTATTCTTTTGCTGTCGATGCAATGCATCCAAAATCTTCTCTCAGCTAGAAAGAGGAAAAAAAGACTAGGAAGTGACAGATAAAAATAGACTGATCGATATTAGCATGCTCAATAAGCAAACCTGTTCACACGCGCTAAAAGCACGTCCCCTTCCACCCGCGCTGCAGGTAGCATGCCTAAAAATCGCACGACCGGCGATTTTTGAGTAAACTCGAAATGAGCATGCTCATTATTAGCAATGTTTATACACGCATGCTAGTAAGTAGCAATTGTTCAATAGTGGCATGCTTTCGTGCTAGTAATCAGCACGTGTAACAGTAGCTTTTTACGGATTTGCCCTATTGTGAGCTGATGTGGCTGGCTAGGCCAAACTTACTTTTAAAAACTCTATTGCATGGGGGACAGTAGAGTTGGCCAGTTGTGTTATAGTTGTACACGTAGGAAGGTTTAGGCTTCTCTTTTCGCAATTGTCGCTTTGCGTCTAGTGTTGCCAAGTGGTTCTCTTCAAAATATTTAACCTTAGTAAAGATTGTAGATCGCCAAGATGACCGTATTGCAGCTAGCTCCTCCCAATACGCAGCATCGATAGCGCAGGCATTCAGATGTCGTTTGAGCACGTCCTATGTAAAATATTAGATACTCAAGGAACGCCGCGGAAAACATAGTCCCATTGTACATGCCGGTGAAAGAATTTTTGAAATAGGATAAGTGGTTCCGGAGAATACCCAAAACATACAAACTTACAAAGCTATAATCTCATACTTTTCCTCTTTATAATATTAGTATCCAGTGCTGGACATAGGCCTCCCCCAAAGAGTGCCAAAGTGACCGGTCCTGCGCCACCCGCATCCACCGGACCTTTACCAGGTCATCAGACCTTGTGGGGGGTGTACGGGCGAGCACGTCCATTCTTAGAGCTACGCTTCCTGCGTACTCAAGTGCATCATGTTATCATGTTATGTATATTTAATTATCGACTGTGAAATACGTGTCAGCGGAAATGACGATTACGCACGTACAGTCAAGAGCAAAAGTAAGTTATCACTTTTGTACCTTATTCCATTGCGATAAGGTGAAAAAATGATAACCTACTTTTGCTGTTGACTATACAACAGTCGATTTTAGCATGTATATAGTATAGTAAGAAGCGTGAATAAAGTTGACTTACAATCCTTATAGGCGGTGGTTTCATTCAGTTCCCCGCTAGGATTTTATACATCAAGTATACTGTAGGGATCTCACCCTACAGGGGGCCTTCCGGTATGTGGTCACCATTCGGGAACCTTTCCGCCCCTACGGCCATCATCGGTTCTACGTGCAATGCCCCGCCCACTGCCACTTAAGTTTAGCGCTATATATAAGATAGGCTATATTTTCCGTGGCTTATCCTGTAATACAAGGGCAAAGCCGCGCGGGCATCTAATCTATACTAATATACATCATCATCATCATCATCATATCAGCCGAGAGCCTATGTCATATCCATTGAAGGTCCATTCTATATACTAGGGAAATATTTTTGTAAATCGGACAAGTAGTTCCGGAGATTATCTTTATTAGGAAACATACGTGTGAACGTCCCAGAAAAGCCACGGAGAGTGGAGACCATATGCCCAATGTGCTACTCCGTCCATAACCCCATACTGTGTACTTTATGAATCAATAATAAAATCAAAAATATGCAAGCTTGCACCAAAAAATGTTAATAAGTGGACTGTAGGTAATTTAAACGAAAACGAGATCTAGACTAAGTTTCACCACCGACAACGATATGGAGCCTTGAGGTCACTAAGAGGACACTCACCTTTACCAGGAGCCGCTGGGACGCTCCTCCGTCAGGTGCAGGACCCCGAGACCTGGCTTGAACTGTACAGCGGATTTTAAACTGATCTAGATAAATAGCTCACACTAACTATCGAGACTATTTGTGTGGAACTCAATTTTGCAGAACCGTACTTCAAAAACGACAAAGCAACGATTAGCCGACAGTGCACTTAGCCATCCTACTTTGTAAACCTTTAGACAAACGCACAACTGTTGCTCGACTCGACACTAGTTATATGTAGATCACAGTATCGTACCGCGTTTGAAGCGCTCCAAAAAGGCGCAGAGTGTAACTGCTCATTGGGAATAGATGAAATTTTTAGAAATGCCTGTATATTTTTTTGGTGATAGGAATAACCTTCCTTAGCACCAGAAACAAGTTTCAGATTTTTCAGCAGCGTCAATTATTTTTGAAAAATATAAACAGTTTCCTCACTTACGTTTTGGATTTAGGACGGCGACTAAGACGCTTTCCTTGATCTGTCTCATATTGGAATGAAGGCATCATAGACAACATGTTTGTTTCAGTTCCACGTGTCTTCGTGCCCCGACCGCTTTCTCTTCGACGCGCAGAAGTACATAGTGGAAGACGAGGTGACGCAGCGGAAGCTGCCTCCGGCGCCCGTCGTGCAGTGCGAGGAAAACTGGGAGGACGTGAGTCTTTATTATCATCGTCACATCAGCCGAAACACGTCCACTGCTGGACATAGGCCACAATGATCCAAAGAGTGCCACAATGGCATCCAGCGGACTCCCGCGGCCTTTACTAGGTCATCAGTCGTCAAATCGTCATCAACACACACACACGCACACGCTCACGCGCACACGCGTATATGATGTAAAATTTAGTATACACTCAAAATTTATTATTAATTACTTCAAAAGAAAGAAAGCAAAAACATTTGCCTAGTGACGAAAATCCCATTCAGATATCTCAAAAAAATACGAAGCTACAACCGTTTGAATATTGCTTGTTAGAGTGAGAAAACGCTCGGGGATCGTGACGTCACGGCACGCGAGCGTCATAGTAAATGACAATCTATTCATATGAAGGTGCGTTTTGCGGAAAGGGCACTGAATAATTACTGTGTGATTATTGAATCTCCAGCACGGCTATCACAAGACGGCGCGCGAGCTCTCTCGATTTTTCTCGCACTATACCTCTTTTTCTAAGTGTTCTAATAAGACAGAGACGGATAGTGCGAGAAAAATCGAGAGAGCTCGCGCGCCGTCTTGTGATAGCCGTGCTGCTTTACTTTTTCTCTCCATTTGACCATATTTTTAATCCTTTTTCGAGAAAATTCATCATTATTGGTTTAGTTTATTTGGTATTGTGGTATTGTCCTCGTTAAACATTATTCTACTTTTTTCAGGAGCAAGCCGCGGCCTACGTCCCCGATTTGGCAACAAAGGCACACATCATTACCAAGGTTAATTTCTGGTCAACTATTCAATCTAGTACCAAAACAAGGATAAAAAGTTAAAAAAAACTGAATCCCGACTACGGAAGTACCAAAGTTAGCCATGTAATCATTTCGAAACCATTGATACGTGGAACGCTACGGTGGAACACACTGCTAAAACATATCCCTTCCATTCGGCTTTGCCGTGGTCGGGTAAAAAGGAGGTTTCAAGGAAGGTTTCCCAGGATGATTGAGTAATGCATTATCACCAGCTGGCAGCACTGTGGTGTTATTTTTCGTAGCGAAAACCTGTGGACCTGGCTTGTCATCGGGGGGCACTGCGCTATGAGGTATTTCTATCCACTAAAACCGGCACGGTGGCCAGTCCAGGACTCTAGTAGGAATGTGAAAAAATAATGGATTATTTTTATCACAAAAATTGATTCGGATTTTTGACCTGGTAAAGGTCGCGGGAGTTCGCTGGATGCGGGTGGCGCAGGACCGGTCAATTTGGCACTCTCTGGGGGAGGCCTATGTCCAGCAGTGGACGTCTTTCGGCTGATATGATGATGATGATGATGATGATGACAGTGCGAAACTTTTTTTTTTAATTTTCAGTTTACCCCCAAAAGTGGCCCCCTTGTTCAGAATTCATTAACTTACTTACCAATTTACAAATGTTCACCAAATTTAAACTCAATCGGTCCAGTAGTTTCGGAGCAAATCGGCTGTGACAGACGGACAGACTTTTTAGGTACGGAACCCTAAAAACGATTGAAAAACGTGTTTATTTTCAGGTAAAGGGCGCGACTCCGTCGGAGAGGCGTAAGGTGCGTATGGAGGGCATAAAAAACTACCGCCCTCTAGAGAACTGACCGGGATCGGTGGAGATTTTGACCTTCATAAACTAAGACGCGAAAACTATCAATGTGACCCGAGAATTCTTACACTATTTACAACAGCAAGCAATTTTTCTCGCGCTTTTCATGTTCGTGTTTTAATTGGGTACTTTCCCGGGTAAAAAATATGCTAAAAAGTGTACCATAATGTGACGTCACGCGGAACTTTAACGGACTATATCTTCATCATTTTTTGTTTAATTGACAAACAAAAATATGAGTGTCCAATATTTTTTGATAATCTAACTGACGGACCTATCATTTTTTAGGAGAGTAGCCAATTGTACAGGATATTTAAAGCGAGTCCACCGAGCATTCTTAGACTATTTACAACTGTACTATTCTCGCAATTTCTCGCGCGCGACATACGCAATCAAAAGCGATATTTTGACACAACAATATCCTTTCTGAATTCATGTGTGGCGACAGCGAGCCTAAGACGGCTATGAATGACATGGAATGGCTTGCTAGAGGAAAATGATAAAATATGTTTATATTTTTATATATTTGAGGACAATCTCACATATCGGCCTAGTACTATTATACTCCATTTCATTTGCGAAGGCCCGATGCCACTTGAGACGGTCATTGCCGCCAGAGGGGAATTACCTCTCCGGACCTTTTCAACCTTTATGTGAATGATTTGATTGAGGGGCTGAGAAGCACTAAGATCGGATAGTATCTAACTTATAAATTTCAAATTGAAGAAAAAATTTAAAAATTTAATGCTCCGAGCCGGATTCAAATGACCACAGGCATAGATGGCCCGTCGCTACTAACCAACTGAGCTATCGGAACAATCTGTCTCGGCTACTAAATCCTTCAATCAGTTCCTTCTTACAACGCCTTAGGGAGGCGTGTAGCGACATCTACCTAGAAGACTTAGGCTTCTTAACGGCACCAACGTCTCAAATGATGTTGAAACTGATTGAAAGATTTGGTGGCCAAGACAGATTGTTCCGATAGCTCAGTTGGTTAGTAGCGACGGGCCATGTATGCCTATGGTCGCCGGGTCAAATCCGGCTCGGAACATTACATTTTTCAATTTTTTTGAAATTTATAAATTTCGTTAGCAGCGTTACTGCTTAATCACATAGGTAGCGTTTGCGTCAATAGCCTAAGCTATGCGGATGATATGGTGCTCCTCAGCCCTTCAGCCGAGGGATCAAGGCGTTTGCTTCATTTCTGTGAGAATATGCGATTTCTCACGGAAGGAAGTATAATGCTACGAATACGGAAGTCCTCGTATTTAAGGCTGGAAAATACACATAGTCCAGGAGCCGTAGCATGATTGGCCTTGTCACGCGATAGGTGATAGGATAGAGCGTGCGTCACTGGCTGACACCGTTCGATAGAACGAGACGACGCTGCTATCTTGTCACTTGTCGCGTGATAAGGCCAACCATGCTACGGCTCCAGGCAATGAACTGACAACTTGTATGGAAAAAATGACAAATTTGGAAATAATTTATAATAGCTAATTTTTTTAATGTAACGGATATATTATCAATTAAATAGTTACCTAGAGGCAAAATCCAACAAAAAATCAGACATCAAAAAAAATATTATCTAATTAGCTCCTAAAAAGTCCGGATAAATATTAATATTTATTTTTATCTTTATTTAGGTTCATTTACATTTGCTTTAAAATATTCAATATAAATTAAATTTAAAAAGGCAATGAATGTTCAATTTAAATGTATATAATTACTTCCGGGTGGAAAGTTTGTTGGATTCTTGATTAAATATCTTAGAATAACGTTTTAGAATAAAATAAACAAAAAAAAACGCTATTATAAATTAATGTTTTTCGAAACCGTATTTTGCCTGGAGTAAGAAACATCCATGACTCAGGAACAAATATCTCATCCCACAAATAAATGCCCTTACCGGGATTCGAACCCGGGACCTCTAGCTTCGGCAGAGTCACTAGTCTCACTACCAACTAAGCTAAAGTAATCTTAAGACAAGTACAGTCAAACATCTTAAATTTTATACTCTTGTTTATAAGTGTACAGTTTGTTCCACTTAAAATGATGAATTATGTGGGGTTGTAAAACAATTACGCATAAACAATAGAACAAACAGTAGGTACATCAGTACACGTGCCACACTTCGGTCAGTTGTATGACGTCACTTTGTTATCTTTTCCTTTAATATTTAGCTACAAAGAGATGTTGTTAAGTGCATTTTCGTAATTTTAATTGGAACAAACTATACTAATTGTAATTGTGCAAGTCAGTCTTAGAATAGGAATTACTTGCTGTTAACTACTTATGTTTTAAGAATAAATGTTTTCGAAATCTATGTTACCAAAGAAATGCATTCATCTTTTATTTATTAACAAAAATGTACACACACAATAAAAAAAAAAGAAATAAGAATTTTTAACTAGTGTGTGTGTGTATGTGTGTGTATGTGTGTGTGTGTGTGTGTGTGTGTGTGTGTGTGTGTGTGTGTGTGTGTGTGTGTGTGTGTGTGTGTGTGTGTGTGCGTGCGTGCGTGCGTGCGTGCGTGCATGTGCGCGTGCGTGGGTGTGGGTGTGTGTGTGTGCGCGTGTGCGCGTGTGTGTGTTTGAGTGAGAGTCTACTTCGATGGCTAGCTAACACTTAAATCGAGGTTTTATAGACTGGGTATGATGGATCCCATTGTGTATACAAAGTTTCATGTTATTCTAGCATGTCGTTTTAAATTGAGAACCAAATTACGTTTGTATGGAGAGTCGAGTGTCCTGGTGACCCTTGATATGAGATTATTCTGAAAGTACCTTCTTTCAAATGTCAATAATAAGTTCACGTTTAGCAGTAGCAAAGTGTTTCATTATATTAGCCGAAAGAATTGCTGGACATAGGCCTCCCCCAAAGAGTGCTAAAGTGACCGGTCCTGCGCCACCCGCATCCAGCGGACTCCCGCGACCTTTACCAGGTCATCAGTCCACCTTGTGGGCCACGCCGCGCCTTCCGGTACGTGGTCGCCACTCGAGAACCTTTCCGCCCCAACGGCCATCGGTTCTACGTGCAATGTGCCCCGCCTACTGCCACTTAAGTTTGGTGATTCGGAGGGCTATATCGGTTACCTTGACCTTCGGATAGCCTCATTTCTGGTGCGATCACGCAGAGAAACTCCCTCTCCACTGCCCTTTGGGTGACTTTGAGCCTTCTTATGAGGCCCATAGTAAGCGACCACGTTTCAATGCCATACGTCATCGCTGGCAACACACACTGGTCAAAGACTCGTTTTGAGACACTGCGGAATGTTGGACGAAAAGATGTGCCGGACTTTCCCGAACGCTGCCCAGCCGAGTCGGATTCGACGATTGACCTCTTTCTCGAAGTTGGACCTACCTAAAAACCATAAAATATTGGGTGTATATTGTATTTAAATTGTGACTTGTAAAATGCTTATTTTACCAATAAATTCTGTATTCTGTACCTAACTGGACAGTCTGTCCTAGGTATACATAGTCGTCTAAAACTTCGAGCGCAAAGTGCTTACTACTACTAAAACTCCAGTTACGAACAGTTATCTAATCTCGGGGTCAAGAATCAAGATATATTAAGGACAAATAGTAAGGGGAGTTAAGAAATATATTAATTGCATAGCTCGAACTTTGTACAGTCGCCATCAGACATATCAGAGCGGCAAAAGCGCTCACAAATATCTGAACACGTATCTAATGCCTCGACAATAGACACGTGTTCAGATATTTGTGAGCACTTTGGCCGCTCCGATATATCTGGTGGCGACTGACGGCGATGGACAGTATAAGTTAAAGATAGGTATGTATAGATTGGTCGCCTAATCTATTTATTTATACTTTATTGGGTCGTTCTTCTTTTCGACCGACAATAGCCTGTCCTTCGTCTTATTACGGCATCTCATTTGAGTAATGATGTTTACGGTTTTATAATGTGCAAATGAACGTCCATATTATTTTATTAATTAGTGATATTTAATATTTCACTTTCTCTAACTAGCATTTTTTTTAATGTTTTTTTTTTCGTAGAATGCCGTGACAGAGTGGTAAACCAAAATGTTGTCCCCACTGAAAGAGTCCACTTTGTCACATGTTTTTTTTTAGAAACCAACCGTAAATAAATATTTATATTGGCCAGAAAGGAAACTTTAATTCGTTCTAATGAAGAAACCTCTGCATTTTTTTAAATCGCACTTCAAAAAAACAATTTTCGATAGTTCAAAAACCAAAAAAACAGAAAAACCTCGGTTCATTGTCGGTAAAAAAGAAGAACGACCCTATTGCACAAACAAAAAGTACAAAAAGCGGACTTAATGCCTTAAGGCATTTTCTACCAGTCAACCGCAGGGCTTAACAGAAAAGCTTATGGGTGCAGGTAGTTGACCAAAAAAAAACAACTTTATACACTGAAATAGGCGTAAAAGTGTCAACCTTTTTTTTCACGATGCCATTTGATCAAGCTTTTGCAGAGGACCAAATGTTTGTATGGGAACTATAGGGTGTCCCAAAAAGGACGCAAGATTTTCCATACATTATGTACACCAGTACGTCTAGCACAACTTGCTGCTCAGTCGCTTCGCGCGCGACTGAGCGTCTACTGTCTCACTCGCACCGTGTAAATTAGAAGGAGGAGGGTAGATCTAGGGTAGATCTTTCTCGACTCGCGTTGCGGCGCGGCGTCAGTTGTGCTAGCCCCGCTGGATAAGATCACAATAAGAGATAAAAATAAGAGTCGAAATCTGACAATGCTAGTCCGAAAATAGCTCATACTAATTGACATAGAATTATGACGGCGCAAAGGTTGTATCAGCAAATTTTTACCCGACTGCCGAAGGAAAGGAGGGTTATGTTTTTCGAGCGTATGTAAGTATGTATCTATGCGTGTATGTCTTATTCTTTGGCACGCCCTGCAGCCTATTAATATTTGCAAAACAGCAGTTGGGTTTTTTGAAAAATCTTTTAATTCCACTTGTTCTAAAATGGGCCCATAACCTAAGAAAACAAATATTCCTTGAACCTAATTTATGTACGTCCATGTAACAGATTGCAATAATTAACTAGGTTTGTTATTACTGTATGTTAGTAGTACCTATACACGGTGCCCGTGAGCATTGCGAGAGATTTTAACAGGATATTCCTGACTATATTTTAAGTTAAAAATGTTAATTAACGTCTAGTAAATTCGGTTCGGTTTTAGAGATATTTCCATTTTTGTGTAAAAATGTTGTAAAGAAATCTCCAGTATGAAACACCTTTATGATTGCGACGTTGCGAGACTTAACCATCTACTTTGACAGCTTGTCCTAAAGACACGTGTAAATTAAAAATCATAATTCGACCTAGCTAGTTTATAAGTATTTTATTTTTTATTGCTACTAACATGATATGGATATAGTCTGAAATAAATAATTTTGAATTTGAATTTGAATAACATTTATTACTCCTTATAGCCTCAGGAATTCGTGATTGAAATCTCTCGCAATGCTCACGGGCACCGTGTATAGAAACTGGTCTTGACATCAAGTGTTTCAGATATAACTAGATATATTTCGCGTTTCAGAGTTCATCAAGATCACGAGATGGATTCGGATGAGGTCCAACAAAACAGAGCCAATTTATTAAATACCCTGGTTCCACCAAAGTTATAACAAAGGCAATGTTTACAAATTACGTACCTATTTAGATGTATTGTTTTATTTGCGGGATGCGGATGGACCCATAGACTATGGGCGGCGGCGGAGGCACCATCATACCGGTAATTATTGCTTTCGGGTGCTCTGATTCCAATCCCGTATCAGAGAACCGGGTCCACGACCTAAGTCCATACCATGCACAGAACCATAAGAAAATGATTCCGTATAAGTCCCCAAAAAAAAACCGGACAAGTGCGAGTTCAACTCGCGTGGTGAGGGTTCCGTAAAATTACTATTCTCTGAGCATTAGGCGCTCCATACAAAATACACAAAAATATTGAGAATTTTCCCGTTACTTTGAATACTCAAACTTCTTATAGGTTTTCCTGTAATCTTTAGATTAGCGCCTAATGACACAGACACACACACACAGTGATGAGACACACTTTGTTTCATGTTTTATATGTTTCTCTTGTTTATTTTATTGTTTAATATGTGTGTCCTGTGTGTTTGTGAATAAATGTATCTGTCTTTCTTTCTTTCTTTCTTTTTAATGCTTCGAGAAAAAAAAAGGCAAGGAACTATTTTCCATATTTTTTTCAGAATTTTAAGCCTAGTAGTTTCCGAGATAAGGGGGGGAATGGTCAATTTTCATCTTATTTCCTAAATTACTTCAAATCTATTTGCTAAAATTATAAAAAAAATGTATCTGAGATGCTTACAACAACCCTTTTAATTTGATATGTCACACAATAAACAGTTTGCGAAACTTTTTTTAAAATTTTCCAGTTTACTTCCCAAAAGTGGCCCCCTTGTTCAGAATTCATTAATTTACTTTACGCGTCCATCTTTGGGTCACCAATTTACATATTATGTGTACCAAATTTCAACTCAATCGGTCCAGTAGTTCGGAGCAAATCGGCTGTGACAGACGGACAAACAGACGCACGAGTGATTCTAATAAATCCTATAAGGGTTCAGTTTTTGTCCTTTTGAGGTACGGAACCCTAAAAACATGATATATTATATAAAGCCATCCCGGAGATAATGGCTACTATAAAGGTCACCCGATTTCGCGCGTCAATTTAGTCAATAAGCTAAGATGAATAAGGTACTACTACTGTTGTGTAGTGTTGGCGTCGCCAGCGCCGCGCCGCCTGACAGGTGAGACTTCCATTCGTCTCTTTTTAACAACACTAGCATACACTAGACAGAAAGTGGTAGTTTAATGCGTCGACTGCGTTTTTAAATCGCATAACTGCTTTGCGAATCACGGCCTTTTTCGACTCACCTAACCTAATCATTTCATTATATTATCTTGTCACCGAGCTTCGAACATTGGTACATTTCGTAATTGAAGGTCAAACTCAATTTGCCCTGGCTCGCCTCTAGCCAAGACGGTAATCGAATTGAATATATTACGAACACACTTCTAGAATGCATTAAGCATGCTCCAAGGCTCAAACAGAAAAAGTTTCTGTCAAAAAATTCATTTTTGGTACAAGCTTTTATTGCCGACTGTACTTTTCTGTATACCGTCATCAACTACTCATTGAGACGATTCTAACGAGCCCAAACTCGATGAGGTTGTGACGTTTCATTGCGAAGTTCCTATGGCCACCTTCCAGCTCCATCATCAGATCAGCACCATGTCATCATAATATTGCATTGTCACGTGTTTTACACATGTATGCAAAATTTCAGCTTAATCGGAAACCGGCAAGTGGATCAAATTTAACTTGCAAGATTTGATTACAGACAACGGTCAGGTGAAAGTGAATAAAAGCTTGGAAAAAGACTGCTCCAGTGTGAATCTCGGATGTCACATACCTAACAGGGATTCATTTAGTGTTACAGTGTTAGTAGTTCAATCTGGTTGAAAGTAATTGCTTTCATTTCAATCTCTTTAGATTACCTTATTGATATTGCATTCACGGCGACTTTTTGTAGCGATACAAACGCGCGACGGTCGACTGATCGATACTGTATTGCGTTTGTAGAGACGTTGCATACGGCGATAGTTAGTTTAGTATATCTTTTTACCGGACTGCCAAAGGAGGAGGGTAATGTTTTTCGAGTGTATGTATGTATGTATGTCTGTTTCTTTGTAGCCTAAACGGCTTGATGGATTTTGATGTATGAGGTGTCGTTGGATTCCCCTTAATTGTGGGAGTGTCATAGGCTATAATATTGTCAAAAAGCAGTCGGGTTTTTCGAAAATTCTTTTGATTTTACTTGTATTAGTCTGTGACGGCTACTTTTCGTAGCGATACAAACGCGCGTCTGACGAACGGGCCACAGATCACCTGTCAAAATCACCAATAAGGTAAGAGACGCTACACGGGCCGATATCGGCAGGACTGCTTGCAGGCCGCCGCGTGATTCAGCCCGTGTGGATACGTGTCGGACGGCGGCATGCCAAGTCAAGGTCATTCCATACTAGTTTTTCTGTGACCTTGCTTGGCGTCCTGTCCTGTCGATCTCGCTCGTGTAGCGTCTCTTATACTGTATCGCGTTTATAGCGATGCAAAAAGTCACCGGTTTTGTATCCGCTCTTGGTATTATTGTTATATAACTTGGTATATATAGGGGTTAAGGCCAGGCGTGTTTATTTTTGATAACACAATCAGTATATGGATAAGGCCATGGTCTCCTATAAATCACGCCGTACGCTGCGTCACAACGCTAACTATCGAGATGTACTGTTGTGGCCGACGACCACAACAGTACATCTCCATGTAAGCGTTGTGACGCAGCGTACGGCGTGATTTATAGGAGACCATGGCCTAAAGATATACTTTGCATCAGACGTAGGTAGCTACGCGGGGACGGTGCTACTTACGAGGGCCTACATAAGCAGATCCTTACTCTCTTGGCATTAGAGTCGCCTTGATCATTTTGCTTAGCTATCTCTGATTCTGACTGTACTAACATATATAGATAGGTACCAACATTGTTAAATCGACAAAAAGATTCTTGCTAAGGCCAAGCGACGAATAAACGTATATACTTCCTGGTTTTTTAACAGTATAGGTACCTACTTAAGTACCACAAATATTTTGACGATCAGTTTAGCCTTGTGGGTAGCCCTAATAACCTGCTTATGAAGCTGAATGGCCCTGGCTTCGAATTCGAAATAAACGCAAAAAAAAAGTGTGATGAGTGAGCATGAATATTTGTACCTATCTAATTCTTGGATGTCTTTTACCTATTTAAATACACTACAAGTGTATCAAATCAATATATCATCCTTTAATAGCACTCATAACACAAACCTTACGTATCGAGCTTAATGCTTACAATACAGGTGCCATCAAAAGAAGGCTATTACCAAACCAGTGAATTTCATCCTAGGCTCTGTCGTCGCTTACCAGTTATAGTTGAAATTTTTTGAACTGAGCCGATCTACTTATCTTCAAAACAATAGCATTCAACTTAAATAATACGATTGCAAAAAAGAGGTTACCGCAACATAAAATGTTCATTGAATAATGAACTCTATCGTCTTATTCAATAGATTCAAAACGGACTAAAAGATTTAAAAAACCCCGCTCACAGCGAGCCAGGTATAAACAATAAATTTTCCTTCATTGTTTGTTGGCGTCGACCACACAATCGTATTGTTTATCTTGATGCTATTGTTTTGAAGATAAGTAGATCGGCTCAGTTCAAAAAAATTCAACTATACCACCAGAGACTGGGGTCAATCCCTGGTCAATATTTTAAGAAAGGGTTCCCTAATATTTATTAATTTTATATTCGCTTACAGCCCTACACACTACGACACAATAGTGGTAGGCCTGGGCTCCGCAGGCGCCACGGCGGCGACGGAGCTGGCGCGCGGGGGGCGCCGTGTGTTGGCGCTTGAGGCACAGGCGCGCGTCGGCGGCCGCGTCCACACCGCGCCATTCGGAGACGGACTCGTTGAAATAGGGGCTGAATGGTAGGTAACCAGTAAAAACAGTATTTCTATCTCAGTATCTTGAGATGATTTCTGGATCTAGTAATGTAGGTACCTAATTGATATTAGGGCGTGGACTAGCTGCTACTCTTCAGTAATGGAGTATGCCACGGAACCACAAAATCGGGATCATGGCCAGCGACGTAAGCAGCGTGGGGGCGATTGGTATGATCTTTCCATCTTCCACGATAGACGGAGGCAAATACAAATACAAAATATTTTATTTGTTTAAAAGACAGTGGTTTACAGACAGGGCAAGGTTGAGGCCTCTCATTAGGTATATATGTACCTGCGTTGAGAAGCCTCGCTCTTCCAAACATAGTACATTGACAAGCAGGAGGCAAGCTTGCGATCTGTTTGAAGGTAAGAATACCGTAATTTTAACATAAGCAAAGAAGTCAGGTGCCCAAAACCGATCATAGCAAAAAATTAATAAAATAAATGCACTTAAGTATCTCACTGTGAACATGAAAGGTCTTCTTCCTACAGTTGCGCTGTTCCTGCGCTGTGTTCTACTCTAAAACTCAACTTATCTCAGGGACCGTGGAGGTACTCCATGAGGCGGGTTAACTTCTTTGGTTTCCTCATTTTTAGGGTTCCGTATCCAAAATGGCCAAAACGGAACCCTTATAGTTTCGTCATGTTGTCTGTCCGTATGCCACAGGCAATTAATTTACTGGAAAACTATAAGGTGTATTTGAATAAAATTTTGAGGATTGGTGTATTTTGTTAGCCGCTACATAGTTCTGTACTGTACCTAATGAAATGACTAAAAAAATATTTTTTTAGGGGTGCACTCCATACATGTAACTGCAAATCCACGTTTGGCCACATCAATCGATAGGCCTTTATCGGGTTTTTTAGTCGGAGAAAATCGCCCCGAAAAAGTCACGAAAATTATTTTGAACAAGATCGGCTCAACGTTTCGAGGTATTGCTGAAAAACCGCCTTCCCTATAGAAAAGGGCTTAAGTGCCGTAAGATTTCTGTGACGATACGACCATTTTAATAGGCATGAAAACCTTCGTGCGTGATCCGTCCAGCACGAGGCCGGTTTTTTCGTGAATTGGGGGCGCTTCTTTTTAGTAATTTGGACTCCCTTGCTTCCACACTCACGGCCACATAACATACTAATCAACACTTCTCTGCCTGCTATTCCAGGATCCACGGCAATGTCAGCAGCCGCACGTACGAGCTCGGCACGCAGCACAACATCGACTTCAAGCTGCAGCCGCTGAGTATTGACGCGTACCGCTCGGACGGGACCGCTGGAGACTCGGCTCTAGTCGCGGAGCTGTCTGAGCTGGACCTATTGGAGGACCCGCCTAGTCCGCCGGAGCCCTATGGGAGCTATGTCACTAAGAAGTAAGAACAGTACGCTTACCATGAGTGGCTATCGAAAACGTACAATAGTAAACTTCCCTCGAGATCGAGCTAACGCGCTTCGAGTAGATTTCGATTCTCGCAAGTTCGAGCTGTCAAATTCGTCGTACTCATGGTGCCGATATACTCCGAAAATAACTACAAAACGTTTCTCGCTAGCGTCTAGTTTTCGAAGCGTAATCTAAACTTTCGATTCGTTCTTGGGAAATTGTATAAAAACATTACCGAACTTACTGACTCTAAATTCAAATCTGTCGTAAAACGGACACTTATTTCAAAAGCATATTATAAGATAAACGACTACATCATGGATAGGGATATTTGGCAGCGATAAAATCCTGCACTAGAAATCTGTCGTAAAATAAATAAATAGGCTTTCTACTGTAGCAATGTAATTTTAAAATTTTATAATACTCTGATACTGAAATGATATATTGTATACTGTTTTGAAAAAATGACACCTCGCCGAGTTTTTTACGCCGGTTCTTCTCGAGGCAGAGGTTTACTTTCCGAACCGGTGGTAGTTTATCGACATTCATAGGTGCATGTAATATGCCTAAATTGAAGAATAAATCACTTTGACTTTGACTTTGTACGACCAATTCGTACCATGAGACACAAATTTGACATTTCGAATCGAAAAATACCGTAGCGTCTGTAGTTTACTATTTCACTTGCAAAATGGTGCGTGATAACGTATTATTCCGTCAAGATTTACCGTAGATCCGATCGATACCTATCTCAAATTAAAGAACTTATAAAAATAAGGGTTTTGAATCGGCAACATATATCCGCAAAATTCGGATTGTCGCGTATTTTGTATTTAAAAATGCAAATAATTGGCACACGTTCCGCCATATTGGGTCTACAGACTCGGTGGAGAATCATCGCACACTGTTAAAATTATACTTAATGTCGTTAAGCTTAAGGTATAGATTCCTTTAAAGTCTTTAAACTTTGGCGTTGGGGAATTTTTCGACGTTGGCAATGCGCGTATTCTGTAATGTCATAATCGACAAACGCTAGCATTTAAATTAAAACGATAAATGCTTGTGATATAAGGCTGAATATTGAAAAATCGAATTAACTATACGAACGATCGAGTTAACTGTTGCGAGCAAGTAAACTTATAAGGGACTTGTGGTACCAATTAGATTTTTAGTTCTGTGAGTGACTGCCAGGGGCAGTGTATAGAGTTTTCATACAAATCTTTAACTTTACTCGATACTCACGTAGCGTATCCCGACCAAACCCCGGACCACGGGAGCAAAAATGCACTTGTCACTAGTGCTTAGTTAAATATCGACTATTCTACCGACATCCATACGAACAAATTATTGAATCAGAAATTAATAGATCAAACTTATTATCTTACATGTCAGGTTGTTACACAATATTAGGTACATCAGGTAAGTATAGATACCATTTCAGTCAACTAATTACATTGGTACTATAAATATATCATACTCACGGGAATGATCGTAAAATAGATAAAGTGAATGACAGTTATAAATAGATACTTTTCACATAACTTACAGACCTCTTTCATATCATATTTGCATATCGCAATTATAAACAACCGCTATCTGACATTGACTCAAGTCAATCGGTGTCAATCTTAGAAATTACATTGAGACGAACTAATTTACTATCATTTATTTGATTCATTATCATTAATATTATCGAGCCGCCACCATGCCACGCAAGAAGAAACAGCGTACTAGGATAGCCGATTACGCGGAATATATAGAAGATCGAGGTGAACATTTATTTTGTAAAAAATGTGAAATCACAATGTCAAATTCCAAATTTTCCGTACAAAGACACATCACGCATGAAAAAATACAAACATTTCGTTTTAGTTTTATTTTCAACAATAATTAATACTTCTGCATATCATAGCGGTAGTCCAGTAGGTACATCGTGTTTTTTATCGACATCGATTTATATGATATAAAATGTGTGTCCTCGCACTATAAAGCCGTCAACGCATTTTTGCTCCCGTCATCCGGGGTTTGATCCCGACTCACTGTAAACTCAGACTAGAGCTACAGATGCCCGGTACATTAATGTCTCATGGACTGCCGATCAATAATTGGGTATTTTCCTGGGTAAAAAAAATATATATTTAGTCCGTCAGTTAGATTATCAAAAAATATTGAATATGTATTGTTTTTGTTTGTCAATTAAACAAAAAATGATGAAGATATAGCCCGTTAAAGTTCCGCGTGACGTCACATTAAGCTAAAAAGTGTACCATAATGTGACGTCACGAGGAACTTAAAAGGGCTTTATCTTCATAATTTTTGTTTAATTGACAAACAAAAAAATACGTGTCCAATATGTTTTGATAATCTAACTGACGGACTAGGTAAATATCATTTTTTAGGAAAGTAGCCAATTCAGATACCTACTCGTGGCCTTGATTATCATAGTATACAATTAGTCGCTACCGCAGCCGCCACCGCAGGCCGCATCAGTCTGCTCTCTGCTTTACAGTTTCACAATTCTAAACTGGTAACACTAGTTAAATGGCCAGTCGTTGTAAGGCGCGTACAGACGTCCGAGGGCGGCGGACTGTCGAGGAAGGTCAAAGGAAATCTATAGTAGTATCTGCTTTGTCTGTGTGAGGTGTGCAATAAAGAGTATTTGTATTGTATTGTATTGTAAAGAGTGCCCCAGGTTTCGCCGGACGCCAACCACTAAAAAGTAAGAACTTTAAGGAGATTAGATAGAAGGTAATGGTATTGTAAATCTCGCCCCCGTGTGTAAGCTTTGCCTATGTTTTATTTTTCTACAAACTACGACGCTGGCAATCAATCATACGGTCTGCCTGATGGTAAAAAGACATCGTAGCCATGAACGCTTGTGTATGCAGAAGAATTACAAGCGCATTGCCGTCTCTTTATTAATTTGAAAATTCGTTGTATTTATAGTTGTACCTACTTATGTCTTCCGCGCACAAGAAAACGAGACACAACACAAAATATTGGCGGTGGTTGGTTTAAAGATGTCTATATAACAATCCCTTACTCATTCTCAGATACATGGAATATATCACAAAGAACAAGCCCGACCTACTCAAGGACCAGGACTTCATAACCGAGTTCCTCGAATTCTCGAACTTGCTCACGAACAATCTAGAATCTTCCAACGACTGGAACGACGTCAGCACTTTCGATGTCTACGAGAGTCTAGGCGGGCCGCAGACTATAAGCTGGCATAGGCATGGGTACAAGACTTTCTTTGAAATCATGCTCGTAAGTTTACGCCAAGAACCCATATCACGAAGCCTCAGGTTACAATTGTAGAAATCTAAACTGGCAACACTGGTCAGATGGCTTTTTTAGGGTTCCGTATGCCAAAATGGTAAAAACGGAATCCTTATAGTTTCGTCATGTCCGTCTGTCCGTATGTCACAGGCATTTTACTCGAAAACTATAAGGTGTATTTGAATAAAATTTTGAGGATAGGTGTATTTTGTTAGCCGCTACATAGTTTTGTAATTAAAATGACTAAAAAAATTTTTTTAGGGGACAGTCCATACATAAAACTAAGTCAAAAAAAAATTTCATTGTGACCGCCCGTGTGGCACATCAATCGATAGGCCTTTCAAAATAAATATAAGGTTTCTTAGCATTTTTTTTGATTAAGTGGGTCGGAGATAATCGCCCTGAAAGTCACTAAAATTCTGTCCCCCCCCCTCTAATTTTTGAACGGTGTATTTTAAAAATATGGAAAAATCATGGAGATAGGGCTTATAAATTTCATTCACCGAAAATTGTTTTGAACAAGATCGGTTCAGAGGTTTTCGAGATATTGCTGAAAAACTGCCTTCCTCAAAGAAAAGGACGTAAGTGCCGTAAACTTTCTGTGACGATACGACCTTTTTAATAGGCACGGACCCCTTCGTTTTGCGTGGTCCGACACGCACTTGGCCGGTTTTGATCCCTTAATAAATACATTGGCATATTATTACTCCTAAGCACCCTTGCTCTAAACCTTTATGCAATACCGTAAATACCTGCATCATCATCATATCAGCCGAAAGACGTCCACTCCTGTAAAAAAAAACAAACACAAAAGAACAAAGACCCGACACGGCAGGGTCGTCAGTCCACCTTGAGGGGAGTCTACCCACGCTGCGTCGTAACCACCATAGAGCAAGGATAACGATTAGTTCCGGATTCGCCGGATTCCTGTTACGCTGGATTCTTTTTTCGTCGGATTCTTGTTTCGTCGGAATCTTGTTTAATGTCTAAACAGGCCCCGTAGCATGGTTGGCCTTGTCACGCGATAGGTGATAGGATAGAGCGTGCGTCACTGGCTGACACCGTTCGATAGAACGAGACGACTCTCTTATCTTGTCACTTGTCGCGTGATAAGGCCAACCATGCTACGGCTCCAGGTTATGCCAGTTATCATAATATATTAATGAATTCAATAAATATTTTTTTGATAATACCTACTTACTAGTCCATCATTTATTTAATAGATGAGTAAAGCTGCGATATTTACATAGTTTTCTCTAAATGAAAAATTCCGACGAATCAAGAATCCGGCGAATCCGGAACTAATCCTAGCTAAGGCCCTTAGGCGGGCGTCCAAATCGCTGACATCACCAGTACCCCGGGTAGTATTAAATACAACTCTTCTTAGAAATTCTTATTTAAATACATTCGCCAACGTCTTGTTTCGTTCAGCTCAACTTTCACACTGCTCAGTGCGCTTTCCTCAACTTAAAGGCTTGGCCGCACAGAGTGCGCGACGCAAGCGGTAACGACAGGTAAGCGATGCCACACAGACTGCGCGCGCGAATGTTCTGTGACTTCTGTGTGACCGCGCGCCCCGCACGCATCGCGCACACAAAGCGCCCTGTTGGCATCACGCAGCTGTGTAACCAAGCCTTTAAAACTGCAGTCGATTATTTCAATTCATTCAGCACCGTACAACATCATCGAAAAGGTACCACAGTACCAAACTGACCGAAGAACTTCTTCCAGAACACATACAAAAACGGACCAGGCCTCCCCAACCTGGATATCAAACTGAATACAGAGGTGACGCACATCACGACGCCACAACAACCTAACGAGAAGGTCACAGTGACGTGCAAAGACGGCACATCTTACACAGCAGACAACGCCATAGTTACAGTATCCGTTGGAGTACTTAAGGCCGTGTAAGTTTATTCAATTCAATTCAGATAACAAGTTCCATTATTTGTTGGCACTTGTTTTCGATAAAAAGACCATGTTAGTAACTATAATAAACAGCAATACAATATATAAATTAAAACTAAAAACTACACATTTCGCTTCACTGAGTACGGCGCATGCAACAGGCAGTCCAATCTGTCCTCTATCATCCTTAAAATGGTGTTGGGGCTGGCGCGCCAGGGATGCAGCTCTCTTGAGCATTGGTGGCATAAAAGCAATCCACTCTAGCTTCTGCAAAGTCTGTAAACATCCCTGATGCGCATTATAATTCAAATAATGTATTGAAAGTCCTAAAATGAAAATAAATACCGTCGCGCTGTCGTCGCCTCATTTAGGCGTAATAAGAGGGAACTGGTTGTAAGATTCTTTGCATCGAGTATCGCTTCTGATAGCTCAAACTCCAAGCAAAATACGGTTTCGAAAAACATTAATTTATTTCATTCTAAAACGTTAATCTAAGATGCTTTATTCAAGAATCCAACAAGCTTTCCACCCGGAAGTAATTATATAGATTTAAATGAAATATTCATTGTCTTTTTCATTTTATTTATATTGAATATTTTAAAGTAAACGTAAATGAACCTAAATAAAGATAAAAAAAGATTTATATTTATCCGGACTTTTTAGGAGCTAATTAAATATATTTTTTTTGATGTCTGATTTTTTGTTGGATTTTGCCTCTAGGTAACTATTTAATTGATAATATATCCGTTACATTAAAAAAATTGCTTTTATGAATTATTTCCTAATTTGACATTTTTTCCATACAAGTTGTCAGTTTATTCCCTGGACTATCAGTAGTTGAGTTGAGACCGGCTGGCCCGGTAGGTACGCCAGAAGGCCGCTGGTTCGAGTCTGGCTTGGAACAATTAATTAATTTATTTGTATTTTAGACATGTCTCACGAAAGTTTACATTCGACAATGAATTTGAAATTTGGATATATTTGTTTTCCCAGACACTCGTCCCTGTTCTCCCCACCTCTTCCCAAAGACAAGCAAACCGCCATAGACAAAATAAGCATAGGTGTGGTCGGCAAAGTGATCCTCGCCTTCGACGAAGCGTGGTGGCCGGAGAACATCAGTTTGTTTGGTTTCATCTGGAAGGGAGAAGACAGGAAGAAAGTGCCTACGGCTGACTACTGGACCACTAGGATCTTTGGGGGTCATCCCCCCATGGGATCGAGTAATACCCTGACACTGTGGACTAGTGGCAATGTTGCTAAAGAGGTAAGTCCGATTTCCAAATACGTTACAGGTCATTGTTGCTGATTAACCCTTAAATATTAAGGCAGACGCGATTTAGAAACCACGTTCGTACATTCACTTTGAATATCAACCTAAGAGTCTTTATAAAATGGTACAAAATGCATCGTGTTTATTGTCGATTCTTTAAGCTTTACACACAGTGATACTTTATTTATTTAAACTTTATTGCACAATACAAGACTAATTACAAATGGCGGACTTAATGCCACAAGGCATTCTCTACCAGTCAACAATTGGGCTAAACAGAAACATTTGGTGCAGGCATTTAAATTTGAAAGAAAACTCAATCCCAGATAAACGTTAATCTTAACTTAATCAATTACATACTGAAATAAACATACACATTTACTAAATAATATTATTATACACTAATTGTTATACAAGCGCTACGAAGCGCTATGCCAATAGTGCAAATCCTTTTTCTAGAACGAATTCATGTGCTAGGTACAAAGAGAAGACAAAGCCATTATCTTTCGTTGTTAAGTGCAACCGCTAATTGTTTAAGTACGTTGTACTAAGTATGCTGCAACTACCTACTAATAAAAAGTTAAATACCGATATAGGTACCTTTCGTTTTTTTGAGCCTTGCTACTTTAACAATGGAGTCACTATTCGAGTAAAGTATCATTTTAATTTCAAAGCGTTTGTGACACGTGGCTAAACAATGGCTTTGTTGGACCGATGGGTCCTAAGATAAGATCCGTTGTAGAAAAGGGATTCGCACTATACTGAATGTGATAAATTATTAGTTCTAAACTTCTCGTCCATCAGGTAGAAACCCTGCCCGAGGACACGGTGAGAACCAAGTGCATCGAGCTTTTACAGAAATTCATGGGTGACACGTTGAATATCACCGTGCCGCAGCCTAAAGCCATGCTCAGGTCAGCCAGCTCATCATCAGCACAAGACGCGTGCGTTATACGTACAGTCAAGGAAATTGAATCACGTACCTTTTTCGCTCTTCTTACTATGACGATAAGGCATAAAAAGGTACGTCAATACATTTCCCTTACTGTACGTATATTCAAAGTGACGTGAATTCTAATTAAAAAGAGACGGATAGTCTAAACTTCTATACTTCGGTAGCCTTGTTGGTAATGACCCTGCCTACGAAACCGGAGGTCCCGAGTTCGAAGCCCGGTAAGGGCATTTATTTGTGTGATGAGCTCGAATATTTGTTCCTGAGTCATGGATGTTTACTATGTAGTTAAGTATTTATTTATCTATATAAGTATGTATATCGTCGTCTGGTACCCACAGTACAAGCCTTGCTTAGTTTGGGACTAGGTCGATTTATGTAAAAAAAAACAACTTAGAAAAGTTGAAAAACCCCCGTTTTTTTTCATTTCAAAGTTCAATATCTCAAAAACGCCTGAACCAATTTTGAACACTCGGGTTAAAATTATCTATGACACAAAAAAAAACCGCATTCAAATCGGTCCATCCGTTTGGGAGCTACGACGATACCACAGACAGATACACAGACACATTAAACTTATAACACCCTTCTCTTTGCGTCGGGGGTTAGAAAATGCCCAAGCAGCTGCGCGACGCCAGCACGTGTTGAGTGTCACTGTTCCCGTACATTTCAGTGCGCAGCGGTCGCGTCGAGCGTACATACGTCCCGCTGGCGTCGCGCACTCTGTGTGGCCAAGCCTTGTAGTAAATGGTAGCACTACACTTGAGGTTGCGTGTTCGCGTTGAGTCGTTGCCTCTTTTTCGTGCAACACGAATATTTGGGCAAATACCGCCAAGTGGAGTGCCAGCATAGGCTTTTACGTATGTTTATACGAACATTTTCAGGTCAACCTGGTTCTCTAATCCGTACACACGCGGCAGCTACACGTTCGACAGCCTGCTGGCCCCGCAGTACCCTCAGGCGAGGGAATGGCTCGCCAGTCCCCTTGTGGACTCGTCGGGTGCTCCGCGCGTGCTTTTCGCAGGTAATAATACTTTTAAGAGCGCCCACACATGATAGCCCCTCTGACCACTGTCGCACATTAAACTTAAATTAAATAGTCATTTATTTCAGAGTTGCATCCACATGTTTACACAATTAAATATTAAAATATAATCAATAAAAATAAAAACGTCAATTTAGAATAATTTACCATAAAAAATTACATAACTGTGTTAGTAAACATTATTTTACATCTAGTGTTAGTACTTAAACATTATAACATGGTGTGGACCGCAGTGTAGTGGTTTAGGTAAGCCCCATCCCACCTGACTGCAAACATTGCTAGGATGCTGTTGGTACTGGCCCTCACGCTGCTAAGTAGCGAGACGGCTCGCTTGCGCATGATGGCCGAGAAGCTATCGACGCGCGCCTCCGCGAACATTGTTGACGCGCTGCAGTAACGAGGCAGCCCCATCAGCAGCCTAAATGCATTGTTGTACTGCACTCGTAAGGCGCTGTACTGCTTTTGCGTATAGTCCGCCCACAGGCTACCCGTGTAGAAAGACGTGCAAAATGCTCTGAATAATGTGAGCATAGTGGCCGCCACTAAACGCGTCCACTAGTAGCTAGCGCGAGCGACTCCCACAGCGTGTGGCTCGGACGCGGCCACAAAACGCCCGGTGTGCGCAGATGCTATCGAAGGGTGTATGGGGGGCGACTTGAAGCTAACTTCAGAAACGCTAATTTATGTGGCGCGTATTATTTTCCGTAACAAATTGCAGGCGAGGCGACCAATACGAAACACTTCAGCACCGTGCACGGAGCCAGCGAGACCGGCCACCGGGAGGCGCAGCGGCTGCTACGCACTACCTCTTCATAAACACTACACCACAGTTACAAAACGGCACAGTACCGTGCGTAAAATAGATCGGTTAAAAAATTAATAAGTATTTTTGTGTAATAATACGTGGAGAAAATAATTAAAACAGCAAGTTAATGAATAAAATTGGTATAATAAGAAAAATTGGACAATGTAGATACGATTAGTAATAACAATGTATACAATAATTTTGGTTATACAACTTACACATCAATAAGGTAAAGTGATTTATAAAACTGTCGTATAAAATATATTTTTCCCATAAAATATTTCGGTGTAATTATAAAACATGTATGTTTATATTTTGTGACATCTCAACATAGATTCTTTCGAAATACATATAATTTAAGGTTTTGTACTCTGTTTTTCATTTTCAGTAACTTCTAGATAGGTAGGTATCCTACTTACTATAAATAAAAAATAAAAAAAAACCCTGTTTGGCCTGCAGCGCGGCCAGTAACAGATGTGTTTAGGTAATATCTCACTGGGAGCCTTATGGGCCCACCAGAGGTCAAGAAGAAAAAGGAAATGTAGCGAATTTATACAAAAGAAAAAGAGAACAGAGGAGAGAAGTTATATAAAAATAAACAAAAGTGTAAAAAACAATCCTACTATAAGTAATGGTAGTATACTCGTAGTATACATAGGGTCATTGCGGCGGCATGTCGCGCGACACACAGAGTGCGCGACGCAAGCGACCGCTTCCCACCGAAATCAAATGTATGGTAACGGGTTAGCGACGCCACGCCACACACACTGCGCGCGCGCGCGTTCTGTGTGGCCGCGCGCCCCGCACGCATCGCGCACTCATTCCCGTCCCGCTGGCGTCACGTAGTGTGTGACCAAGCCTGCGCGGCCTTAGCTTTTGGTAAAAAAAGAGCTTAGATACGCTGTACTCAATGGAATGGCAAAGAGCGTCCAGTATTGGACTTTAGCAATGACAAAAAAAAAAACAAATTAAATAAGTACTTAGTTACTACTTAATTTAAACCTTCTTGCCTAAATAGTAAAAGCCTAAAGACTTCGAAAGCTATACGTTTTACAATAACCAATGTAGTTAGCACAATTAATGATTAGGTAGTGCCGTAAAAGTTATCTTAAAAACACACACACACATTAAAACTACATAAAATGTATCACGTACCTACAGTTTATATCTAAAAACCGGCCAAGTGCGTGTCGGACAACGCACAACGTAGGGTTCCGTGCCTATTAAAAAGGTCGTATCGTCACAAAAATCTTACGGCACTTACGTCCTTTCCTATAGGGAAGGCAGTTTTTCAGCAATATCTCGAAAACCTTTGAACCGATCGTGTTCAAAATAATTTTCGGTAAAAGAATTTAATAAGCCCTAGGTCCATTATTTATGTCATATTTTTTAAATACACCGTTCAAAAATTAGAAGGGGAGACACAATTTTAGTGACTCGGGGGATTATCTCCGATTCTATTCACTTAATCAAAAAACCGGCCAAGTGCGTGTCGGACCACGCACAACGTAGGGTTCCGTGCCTATTAAAAAGGTAGTATCGTCACAGAAATCTTAAGGCACTTACGTCCTTTTCTTTAAGAAAGGCAGTTTTTCAGCAATATCTCGTAAACCTGTGAACCGATCTTATTCAAAATAATTTTCGGTGAAAGAATTTAATAAGCCCTACGTCCATAATTTTTTTTCTTATTTTTAAAATACACCGTTTATATTTTATAAATACACAATTTTAGTGACTTTAGGGGGCATTACGTATCTCCGACTCTATTCACTTAATCCGAAAAAAAATGCTGAGAACCCTTATATTTATTCTGAAAGGCCTATCGATTGATGTGCCACACGTGGGCATACAATAAAAAAATGATGACTTTCAGTTTTATGTATGGAGTGTACCCCTAAAAAAATTTTTTTTAGTCATTTAATTACAAAACTATGTAGCGGCTAACAAAATACACCTATCCTCAAAATTTTATTCAAATACACCTTATAGTTTTCGAGTAAAATGCCTGTGACATACGGAGAGACGGACAGACGGACATGACGAAACTATAAGGGTTCCGTTTTAATCCGTTTCTAAAAAATTGCTGATAAACCTATTTATTTTGGCCTATCGATTGATGTGCCACGCGTGGACTTGCCATGTTTTTTTTTGACTTGCAGTTTTATGTATGGAGTGCAACCCCTACAATTTTTTTTTAATCATGTTTTTTTTTGACTTGCAGTTTTATGTATGGAGTGCAACCCCTACAATTTTTTTTTAATCATTTCATTACAGAACTACGTAGCGGCTAACAAAATACACTTACCTATCCTCAACTTTTTATTCAAATACACTTAGTTTTCGAGTAAAATGCCTGTGACATACGGACTGACGAACATGACGAACCCTAAAAAGAGAGAGAGAGACCAATCTATTGCGCTCAACCTACGCAAGATTCAACCATTTTGGCCTCCGACACAAATCTGCGCCTATTGTCCCGATCTAGCGCCATTTCGCGCCAGTAAACTGCCCAAAGAGCGCAGTTCAATTCTATGATTATGTCCCCATAATGATACATAGAAAAGACTATTAATCCGTGTATTATTATGTAGGACCTTAAATAAACTCTTCCTTTAACTAAGTACACAAAATTGTTGCTGGGTATTCCTAGATTTATGAATTGACATTAGGAGTCCCCAGCACGGTCGACTCTCTATACAAACGTAGCGTAGTTTGGTTCTCATTTTAAAACGGCATGCTGGAATAACATGAAACTTTTTATACAAAATGTGATCCTTCATATTTAGTTCGGAAAATAGTTTCTGTTGCTATCATAGTCTTTATTTTTTCCAAGCTCTCCTCTCCCAAGTCTTCGAACTCTTCGATCGTGTTATTCTGCGGATAGTTGTTGCTGCTGTAATATCAGGTTGCTCAACATCATCAGCACTCATAGCAGATAGACAGCTAGACATAGATATTTTACGTTTATTAGCTTTATTTTTATCAGTATTAGTCGTTTCAGAGTTTTTGTTAGTATAGACTGTTGGATTATCATCAGATTCATCTTCAGTCATTTCAAATGTATAACTAGGTGAAAGATTATATATCGGGTCACTTTCATGACCAGTTTTAGCATTAGTAGTTTTAGTATTTCTAAAAGTTTCATTCCTTCGAGGAGTCTTTCGTTGTTCTATACGCTCTTTCATTTTTACCATTTCTTCCGTAGGGTTATCTACGGCTGTGTTGTGCTTAACAGCTTTCGGACTTTTTACTTTTTCGTTTTCTTTAAACACTCTAGCGCTAGGAGGGCTAGTAGTGCTAGTAATAGTACTAGATGCCGCAATAGTACTAGATGCCGCAATAGTACTAGATGCCGCAATAGTACTATATGACGCGACTTTATTTTTATTTCTCTTGAGCTCTAGCTTAGCTCTTATTAGTTTCATCGCTTCAGTTTCGACGCCTGCTTTTTCTGTTACACGTTTAGTTTCTTGTGTAGTATTCTTTGAACCTGTGCCAGTCACCGAAGACGCTGAAAGAAGAGAATATCAGCCTGTATTAATTATAAAGAGAAGTTTGTGAAATGTACGTTTGTATGTAGGCAGTGTATAGAGTTGTCTTTCGGGGTCGACGTCGATTATATTTAATACGTGCATGGAGCCGTGCGGGCATGTAGTAGATGATATGGTAAAGTATTTACTTAATTCTTTTTTTTTACATTGCTTGTTTCGTAATTTAATTGATCGTTTCAAAAATAGATCGGTACAAAGACCATGAAGCACAAGGATAATATTTAGTTGCAATGGCGTTCGGTATACGCAGTGGACTTGGGTTCGATTCCCGGCCGCTAGTGTGTATGA
Organism: Epinotia nisella; assembly: GCA_932294315.1. Taxonomy (NCBI): domain Eukaryota; kingdom Metazoa; phylum Arthropoda; class Insecta; order Lepidoptera; family Tortricidae; genus Epinotia; species Epinotia nisella. The sequence continues at coordinate 5,857,531 of OW028698.1, read as the reverse complement.
TTTTATTTTTCTTTGTGCTATGATCTTTGTATCAATAGGTAAGTAAAGTACGAGTATTTAGTTGTTCAAAATTTAAGAGTGTAAGATATGGCAAAAATCTTGTTCCGTAATATCATCAAATTACCTGAGATATTTTCATTATCATCAATGTCCATTTGTTCATTAGTAATCCCGCTAGTCGTGTTAGCAGTTCTAGAATAATTTTCATTTCGTCCTGAATACACTTTCCTCCTTTTAACTCTTTCAGTCTCTATTTGTGTTATATCCGCATCTGCAACTTTATGTTTTATGCCTGTTCCCGGACTTGTAGTAGTTGCGGTACCTTCGACTCTTTGGCAAGAATTGTTAGTAGGGCTTGAAGTACTAATAGTACCATTATTATTTTCTTTCGATTTGTTCCTTAGCTCTAAATTCAGTCTGATTTTTTTCATTACTTCAGTCTCGACATATGGTTTCTGTTTACCTTCTTTAGGGAGTATATTAGTAACTTCTTTGGAATAGTTAGCCTTATTTGTTCCTGCATTGCCACAACTAGAACTAGTTGCATTTGGGTTATCATTTTTATGTTTCTTCATATTTTTGAGCTCTAAGCTTTGCCTCACTTTTTTCATTGCCTCCGTCTCAACACGTTTATATGTCTCTATGTCTGTGATGTCTTCCTTTCTAGACATTTCAGCCTTTTTGGTTCCAGGAGGAACACTTGAAGTAGTGATTCTAAATTTTGCCATTTCTTTAGTATCAGTAGGCGTTCCATTGTCAATTGAATTTGTGGGGGCTAATGCAGCATCTAAAATAATAAATTAAACATGCATTCATAAACTCCTGTATTCCCGTGTTGTTACCTTATGTGTGTTGAAATAATAAATACCTAAATAAATAAAAGGGGTATGCAGAACACAGGAAATTTAATTTTCAGTGTCATTTCTAACAATTGTCGGTTTAAACTTAGACATTGCGAAAATGTGATTATGTAGCACATCATCGCCTACAACACACCTTGACCATAAGGTCAAAGTGGAATAATCCCATAGTCGACTCTTTCGACACCCACGGTGAAAAGGGATGGTGGTGCTATTATAACCCACCAACCGGGGAAGGATTACATCTATCGATATATTATCTTATATTGTATATTACGATCCAGTGGCGGACTAAAGGCCCCCAAGGCGGAAGGGGCCGTCGGTCTATGCCTCTAGGAGGACCTCCAAAGGGGCCTCATTCAGGTTTGCCGTCCGGGCCTCTGACCGGGCTCAGGACCAGCCCGAGGGTCTAGGCACCCGATGTCAAGGGGCGCCAAAACGACAAGGCGTAAAGAAATCAGACGAAAAAAATGTTGCCATGTGAAGTAAAAGCGTCAAAGGTTGGCCTTATCACGCGACAAGTGACAAGATAAGGGCGTCGTCTCGTTCTATCGAACGGTGTCAGCCAGTGATGCACGCTCTATCCTATCACCTATCGCGTGACAAGGCCAACCATGCTACGGCTCCTGATTGAGGACTAGGGCCGGTGCTACCGTCAGTGGTATAGTCTATTTTTCTTCAACTGAGCTCAAGAATTGCCATTGTTTTTGGTCGGCGCGTGGCTTATTTTGCGAAAAAAAGGTTACCACCACATAGAATGTTCATTGAATAATGGACTCTATCATCCTAGCCAAAGATTCAAAATATGAAAAATGAAAAATGAAAATGAAAAATGAAAAAATATTTATTTCACTAATAAAGAGTGCTATTAAAACCATTAAGGGTTGGGACTTCCTATTAAGTATGCAATACCTGTATCAGGAAGCCCCGCTCCTCTATAACAACCAGTTGTAGGTTTTAAGGAAATAAAACAAAAAATAAAGATTTTTTAAACAGGCAAAAAGAAAGTTGAATTTTGAAAGAAAATTGAAATGATGTAAGCGCGTGCGTGCGTGTGTGTGTGTGTGTGTGTGTGTGTGTGTGTGTGTGTGTGTGTGTGTGTGTGTGAGAGTGAGTGTGAGTGTGAGTGTGTGTGAATGAGTGTGTGTGTGTGTGTGTGTGTGTGGGATCGTGTGAGTGTGCGTGATAATGATGTACATTTTAGAACATATAATAGAGTACTGTAGGTAATGGTAAAATAAAATAACTTCGCTATTGTTGTATGCTGAACATTACACATGATAACTTATTATAACTTATGCAGGAAGATACCAAAAGTATGGTCTTTTGTACTTAAATCGCACTATCTCTTAATATAGCAAGGCCTCTGTCTCCTCGTAGTTAAGCTTTTTTAGCCACTCAATGATTATTTTTTTACATTTATATCCTTGTAAATGATATATATTTAACATTTTGTTTATTTTATTGTATACAGATGCAGATTGAGCTGCGAATTGTCTCCTAGCAAATACAGATTTCGCAGTTGAGAGGGCAGCAACGTTGTGTTTCTGTCTACGATTTAAATGACTAGAGTTAAATGTTAATGTTTTGTGTAGTCTCGTTGTTATACTCAAAACGTACAGCTTCCTCATTGATAGTAAATCACTTAGGTGGTAAAGTTCTTCCGTCGGAAATCTGTATGGTTTAGAGTACATGACCTTTAACAGACATCGTTGCCCCCTCTCAACCTCCAGAAACTTGGTTTTTGCTGAACCCCCCCACACCGTTATACAGTAAGACATTACAGATTGAGCTAATGTCACATATAATTGATTTAGTAGCTTTTTAGTAGTTATATGTCTTAACTTTTTGAACAGCCATATCAATTTGCGTATTCTTTTATTGACATATTCAGTATGCGTATACCATGACATGCGTTGGTCCAGCATTATACCTAGATATTTCATGGAGTATACTTTATCAATTGCCATACAGTTACATGAAGGTCGATCGGAGGTGTTACATTTATGAATTTTTAAGGTGAGATGATTTTTAGGTTGTGAGCTGTTATACTTGGCAAAACATATATAATTGGTTTTGTTAAGATTAAGGGTCAAAAGGTTTCGTTTTAGCCAAGAATATACACTACTGAGACCTATCTCCGCACTTTCAAACACAGACTCCCAGGATGGACCCTCAAAGACTATGACAGTGTCATCCGCGTAACACAAGATGCGCCCACGTTGTATTTTAAGATTTGTCAAGTCGTTTATATAGAGTAGAAACAATGTAGGCCCTAGGACGGATCCCTGTGGGACGCCGAAAGTTATGTCTGCCTCCTGGCTTACAAAGTCGTCTATCTTGACTCTTTGGGTACGCCCCTGCAGATAGTCACTTAGCAAATTTAGTGGGTTTCCTCTTATGCCAGCCCTCTCCATCTTGCGAATAAGAGTGGGGAGAGAGACAGTGTCAAATGCCTTCTTCAGGTCTAGAAAGACGGCAAGACATTTTTTTCCCTTATCAGTTCTATCAGCTATTAGTGTAGTAAGTTCCAATATTGCATCTTCCGTAGATTTTGACTTGCGAAAACCAAATTGTTGATCTGATAAAATGTTGTATTTATTGAGGTATGACATAAGGCGGTTGTTGATTAATTTTTCGATTACTTTAGAAATAGCTGGTAAGACCGATATAGGTCTGTAATTATTTACATCATCTGTCTCTCCACTCTTATATACCGGCGTAACTAAAGATTTCTTAAGCGGTGTGGGAAAAACTCCATCCTTAAAACAGAGGTTAGTCAGGTGACTAATTACAGGGGCAACCATTGTAACAGCTAGTTTGAGAAATTTGGTTGTGATGCCGTCCCATCCAGGGGCACTGTCCGATCTTAAGCCCATGACAATGCCGCACACCTCCTGGGGGTCTGTGTCTAAAAGTGCAATTGAAGAGGTTGTACAGTTGGGGGTATTTTCTAGCAAGAGATCTTGAGCTCCCCCTGGATCATTATTAATAATGTTCTCAGCCAGGGACTTGCCTACATTAGTAAAAAAGTCGTTAACAAAATTAACTGAGTCTACGGGAGATGATTTAGTGGTTAACAACTCAAGGTTTGAAGTTTTAGTGGATTTGTAGTAAGTAATCTCTTTTAGAGTTTTCCATAGTTTTTTAGAATTTTTAGCCGCATTGGTTAACTGTATTTTTTCATAATTTCGTTTTATCTTTTTTATTAAGTTATTACAGAAGTTGCGATACCTTTTATATGTGACCTTCAGGATCTCATTATATGGTTCTGTACGTACTTGCAGTTGTAGTTTATTACGATTCCTTATACATCGTAGTAAACCAGGTGTCATCCATGGTTTTATGGTACGCTGGCTTCTAGGCATAGATTTTATGGTTTTGCTTTTTTGTAGGGATTGACTTAGCTTCATAATTAGTTGATCGGCCACAAAACTTGGGTCCTTACTAAAAAGAAGGAGTTCAAGGTTTTCATCTAAAAGGTTTTTTATTGCGTTTTCATAATTTACAGTTGTAAGTTTTTTCAGTGTGTGTTTTTTTAGTTTATTGTTTGTTAATGTTAATAAGATTGTAAGATGATCTGTGATTGAAGTGTTTAGGACAGCACAGAAGGCCGAGTATTTGTAATTATTAATTTTGACCATAGCGTGATCCAAGCAGTTCATTAACCTAGTTGGGAACGTGTGACCAGGTTGGATTCCATGAAATGAAAGCATATTTAGGTATTGTTGTCTATTTAGATTTTCATATGTTGACTCATTTTGTCTAGGGATGAGGTTAATGTTGATGTCTCCGGTTATTATTATATTAGATGATTGATTATTGTTAAGATAGCTGTTTAAGGAGTTAATAAAGTTTGAAGCGTTGGGATTTGATGGCGATCGGTAAATACCTAGGAGAGAAAAGTCATTTATTAAAATTTGAATACAAGTTGAGTTTTCAATTTTTATTTCTTGTAGTTTAGCGTTTAAGTTCTTTTTTGTGTATACTACTACCCCATCATTCTGATTTTGATTATATCTAGTTGCCAAACAAGAGTAATTGTTAAGAGGGGGTAAGGGTATACAGGGATTAATACGACACTCGGATAGAATAAAAATATCACTCTCAAATTCCAGTTCTAAAAATATACTCTAACAAAGAGTAGAGTAATAATTTCTCTGTTTATGCCTGGCACGCTGTGTGTGTCATTTTATCTCATAGTTCATTTTAAATCTATTGAATAAGGCGATAGAGTTCATTATTCAATGAACTTTTTACGTGGCGATAACCTTTTTTGGCAAAATTTTGCACGCGCTGCCAACAAACAATAGCCATCCATAAGCTCAGTTCAAAAAAATTTAGACTATACGGTCATACTAACAAGGGGCTGAATATCTTTGTAGGTACACCGTGTCGCTTTAACGTCATGTTTAAACTGTCATACAAAGTTGTCGAACGGGCGAAAGCGAGAAGGTATCGTGGTGCTCAACTTACGATTTCGACTGTACCGTACTACTGTACCTAAAGGGCTTTGCATAAATAAAATACAATGCAGTAGGTACAGTCGCCATCAGATATATTGGAGCGGCGAAAGCGCTCACAAATATCTGAACACGTCTCTATTGTCGAGGCATTAGAGACGTGTTCAGATATTTGTGAGCGCTTTCGCCGCTCTGATATATCTGATGGCGACTGTACAAAAATGTCTATAAATACATACCTATCCATGCCATAGCGTTCTTTGTAACATCTTGCACAATTTTTTGGTACTCCTTGCCTGAAATATAATAGACAATAGGTACTTTTAGTTATACATCAACGGCAGTGTTGGGCAAAACGTACCTAATTGAATTACTAATTAATAATTACAATTACAAATTATAATTACAGGGAAAATGAAATTGTAATTATAAGTTTCAATTACAATTACAAAATGTAATTATTAATTGAATTATTTTTGTTTTTTATATTAATTAAATTACAAATTACTTTTGTTTTTTAGAATATTTTGATCACTTATTTTTTGAATAAAATAAACGATCGGTGAAACGAAAACCGGATAGGTATGGGGATGGGGCATGGCACTACTACTACTTTATCCCAAACCCCCCCCCCCCCCCCCCCTGCCCTCTTCTGCTGTTTTTCAGGTATTTTCCTTCTTTTATCTGAGAGCATTCCTTCATACTTAATATCCGGGTATTCGCTCGCAACTTCTTAGTATTCCGGGATAAAAAATATGCTTAGGTACTTTATATTCTGGAAATATACTATCTGCGTGCCAAATTTCAGTCAATTCAAATAAATATAAATATAGGTACACACATTTATTGTTTTGATTATTACATCATTGCAATCAGACCAAGTAAACACGTATGCTTCTCATTGTTTATAAAAAAAGTTGACTTAAAGTAATTTAGTAATTTAAATTACAAATAAATGTAATTACAATTACAAATTACAAAGTAATTTCAATTACATTCAATTTAATTAACGTAATTGAATTAATAATTGTGTAATTTGTAATTAAATTACAAAAAGTAATTAATTACGCCCAACACTGATCAACGGATATACATAAGTCCGAGTAGGTACCGTAAAACCTAGCAACTTTGCCCGTTTTTAGCAAACCTTATACATCCTTTTATTGCGGTAAGTAGATACCTACTTATAAATTGTTTTTTTTTTCAAACCCAATTTTAATATTAAGCACCCCTTGTCGTTGCTGGTGCAAAAGTGCCCATAATACTGGCGGCATTTACGCGTTGGATAGCCATGGACAGCCTTTGCACCAGAAACGACTCGGAGCGGGAAATCCTCCCCCTTTTGCCGGGCATTTCTCCGAGCGTTTCGAACGCTGTGATTTCGGTGGTCGTATTATTGAAGACGATTTTAATAGAAGACGATTTTTTGAGCTTTTGTGGAGAAGGCGCGGGGAGTGCTATCATTGTTTTCTAAATAGACCACAAAAACCTAAGGACATTGTCAATAATGCGACCACCGAAATCACAGCGTTCGAAACGCTCGGAGAAATGCCCTGCCTGAGCCGAGCGCATATGTCACGCACAAATCGTTTTGCGTCCACCCCCCAGCATCCCGCTGTTTCCACCGCCAAACGGACACATTTATACATTTTTAATATCACTTCGGTGGCAAACAAGCGTACGGCCCGGCGGATGGTAAGTTGTCACCGCAGCCTATGGAATGGATGCATGCTTGCAACTCGAGCACGGATATCACAGGACGCCCCGCGAGCTGTGTAGCGGCGATATAGACTCTTTCTAAGCGACTATTGACGACCGGTTAGCCTAGTGGGTAGTGACGCTGCCTACGAAGCTGAAGGTCCTGGGTTCGGATCCCGGTTAGAGCAAATATTTGTGTGATGAGCATGAATATTTGTTTCTGAGTCTTAGATGTTTTCTATGTATTTAAGTATACACCTATAATACAAGCCTTACTGAGGGCTAGTTCGATTTGCGTAAAAAAAAACCTAATTCACCCCCGCACGGCTATCACTGATTGATTAAACACACAGTGAAACCTGATTCACTGTTCTAATCTAAGTACTCACCTGATTCACTGTTCTTCAGTTCTATGTTCATTGTAATGTTCATCTTGACTCTCTTGCTCGCATTTGATTCTGAATCTGAATCTTGATTTGCCATTTTGTCCTGATTAAATACTAAAATCACAGAAACTTACAAAAAATTGGTTGGTTGACATTATTTAATACGGCTGACTTTTTATATAACTGTCAACTGTAACTTAATTTCATCTACACCGAACGGACTTTACAAACATGATAATTATGTTATAACAAAATATTGTAAATGACACATATCCTTCACATATTTCATATAGGTACCGACCGACCTACATGACTAATTTTCAACATGGACGGGCAGATAAACCCTATCGTGTTTTTTTTTGTTGTTGATAAAGGTCCTTGAAGAGCGCAAGTAGATAACGATATTTTTATTTATACTAATCGCTATAGTTAGTTTAATCCCGCTATGGCTATATATAAGTAGTGATGTGCAAATTGCGGAGTTTTCAAAAAGTTGGAAAAATTCTCGTAAATTTCTAGAAAGTTTCATAAGGAATTAAGGAAATTTACGTACCTGAGAAACATTAAACTGTAACTCTTATACATAGTGTATAAGAGTTAAGTACAATTTTATGCTTCTCGTAAGGACTCTCCATGTTGGAAATGGAAAGTTTCAATTCCCATACAAAAATGAGAGAAATTTCCGAAATTTTCCTATGTTATATTGCAGGTAAATTTCGCAATATAGGAAACTTTCCGTCGGCACATCAGTAGATACGAGTATAAGCATACATGTTATTTATAGTTGATTCTCACCGACCGACCGGGCCGGGCCGGTGCGCGCCCGAGCGCATTTTACAAATTGCCAATGGAATTTATGGCAACAAGAGCAGTGGTACGAAATCTTTGGCTCTGAATGTGTGTAATGAATAATGAACAATTACATACCTACTGTCTACTAGGTAACTACTTTATAAACCAACCAACTAATAGCTACACGTTGCCCGCGTTCTACGCTGTCATAGGGAGGTATGGTGTTGTAAGGTCAAGGACTTTAATTGTTGAGCCATTTAGGTGTCAACTAATTTTGGTTTTTTATTAGTTCAGCTATTAAGTGTCCAGTATAAAGTGAGCTCTAAATAGCTCAACAATTAAAGTAATTCACGTATTCATTGATTATACTTGAGATTACTCGAGTTGGTCGAATTGCATTAAACTAGTCCATGCAAAAAGCAACTCTACCGTCCAAGACAGAAAATTCCAATGACAGTTTTATAAAGTCGGCCACATTCAACAATCTCAACCATACAAACTTTTCTAGAAACCTTATCCATACTAATATTATAAATTCAAAAATAGTTCTTAAATTCGGTCTTAAACTCTACGGATGAGCAAATTGCGGAGTTTCCAAAAAGTTGGAAAAGTTCTTGTCTAGAAAGTATCACAAGAAATAAAGGAAATTTCCATTTTGGAAAAAGAAAGTTTCAATTCCCATACAATAGTAAGGGAAATTTCCGAAAATGTCCTATGTTAAAGCTCTCATAAGAGACTAGTGGCTCTGTGAGCTGTAGAACCTGGAAGCCTAACATTTAAAAAAAAAAACTTTTGTTTAAACTTTAATTAACTGACTTGGAAAATTATAAATATTGAATCTGCTCAATTACACTAGCATTGTTTGAGAAATGCGACCAGTAGAGGAAAACAGCCAGACAGCCGAACATCTGGAATTCGAGATGCAAAAGAATTTTGGCCAAAGCTGAAACAGTGAACTTTGTCCGCTGCGCTCACTTGGTTATTACAAAACCAGAGTTTACAGGAAGTGAGTCCCTTCATTTGAATTGATATTAGAATTAATAAAATTCAATATACTCTTCACTTGGTAAAAATTCCATAGTTTTTTGTAGTCTCGGGATCATAAATTTCTTTTTGTTTTATTTAATCAGACAAACAGATGACATGAGTTTCAGATGGTTGATTGTTCCTCGAAGTATTCTCAGACATTTCTCCCCAAATTGTATTTCTCTGGATGGGAGTTTTTTATTATGTTGGTTGAATTTCAGAACCATTTTGCCGCAGTGGTCACACTCCTTACTCATATAGTTTCCAATTTTGTCAAGTCTAGTAATGCCATGATTCTTGTTCATATGATTGAGAGATCGCTGACTTTGCGCCACACTGATCGCATTTGAATTCAACTCTAGAAACTCTTCTTCTATGTTCATTTGTTTTATTTCCATGTTTCTGGCTGCTACTGTTTCCAGCAGTTTGCTTAATGGCACCGCTAGTAACATTTTCTCTGGTATCTCTAGTACTACTTAATCCAGTACCGCTATCTCGATTTAAATAGCTTAGTTTCTAGAAGATGTTGCGTGCACACTATTTAGAATGTTTATCGTTAAGAAGGGTATTGGAGGCGTATTTTCATATGATCTGAGCGCCATTCTAATGCTTACTGTGTTTTGCAGGAAAGGAAACCAACTATAATAAAGACTATACTTAATACTCATAATACTGACTGAAGTAACAAGTGATGCGTCACAAAGTCACAACACAATCACAAGGCGGGATTCCCCAGCACTTTTAAGTATTGAATATTAGGTTATTTTTAGTCCAGCACATTTGGCAGTATACATGTATTGTGCACCAACAGTTCTATTACACTTTTGTTTTAATTTTTAGCAGTGCTCGTTTTAAATTTTAATTACGTCATATTTTCCTAAAAATGGAAGTTAAACGTTAACGTTAAACACCAATTTCTTTTTTTTTTATTTGAATTTGAACATTGGCATAGTATAGGGATGCTAAAAAAACGATAATTAAAAAATCGATTAATATATTCATAAACATCGATTTAATGATCGAATCAAATTTTGAAACAAATCGATTAATGAAAAATCGATTTCCGTTTTCACCACCGATTAATCGAAACAATCTATCGACTAGGTCAGAGGGGCTGCCGCAAAACGTAAATTTCGAACTTAGAACAGAGGGCCTACCGCGAAATGATATTCGTTTTCGTTCGTGTATCTCCGTCTCTGTTGCACTTGCTAGTTCGAGCGACAAAGAGGAAGATACACGAACGAAAACGAATATCGTTTCGCGGTAGGCCCTCTGGCTAACGAAAGTTGAACCTCGTAGTTATATTTGATTGGCAACACTTTATCTCTATATGTGTGTGTATCTGAGGTGTCATGTCATGCCGTATGTCAAATTGAAATTTCTCTGAGAAAATTGCGGCTGGGTGAGTGACCCTGTGTTACCCTGTCATGATTTTTTGAAATTGCCGCGTTTTTCCTGGTTCAACTTTCGTTGGCCAGACTCTAGTTCGTGTATCTCGTTCTCTGTCGCTCGAACTAGCAAGTGCGACAGAGACGGAGATACACGAACGAAAACGAATTTCGTTTCGCGGTAGGCCCTCTGGTGCTGTGATCGATACCTAGAACGAGGATAGCGATAAAAAGGTTGATTAAAAAACATGTTACATACTAGCATTTATTAAAATCGTAGACAACTTTATATTTACACGTTACAAATGATAAAACTATGCACATCCGTGGTCCACCTTACAAAGGCTTGTAACTTATAATACGAACAGTGGCCCATTTCGCAAAGCTACAAGTTCATGGACCTAAGATACTCAGGACAAGCTATGGTAATAATAATACCCCGTCCGAGCGAGATGGTAGCATACAAATCTCGATAAGTGTGACAGAAAGGGAAATATCATTCGTTGTCCTTGTCATAGTTCCACTTTTTTCTGTTAGCCACAACTGATTTAGTATGAAGTTGTGACCAAACGACCACTACCCACCCAAATTAAGTAGGTTGTTTATGGTAAGCGATCGGCCATTTTAAGACCAGTTCTTAATTTAGCTGCATAGAAGCCTTTCCGTCCCTCATTGTGGTATCACGTATAGCCTGTCCTGAGTACCATGTACAAGTTGCAAATTTACAAGTCTTACCCGGCAACACAGGTCAAAGTGTTGCCAGTTTAGACTTGTAAAATTGTAGCCTTGCGAAACGGGCCACAGAAGCCTCTTAAAACTCCTTTTATTAGAAAGATGGGTACTTCCGCTTGTTTTACAACTTAGTTTGTTCACATCAATCCGTAAGTGTCGGTGTCGGATCCGACAACGAAACTTTTTGTTTGGCGCATGCTCGGACTGAGCAGTGCCGCGGTGTGAACAGCACGCCTATCACAAGACGGCGTGCGAGCTCTCTCGATCTATCTCACACTATCCGTCTCTCTCTTATTAGAAAACTTAGAGAGGTATAGTGCGAGAAAAATCGAGAGAGCTCGCGCGCCGTCTTGTGATAGCCGTGCAGACTGAGCAGTGCCGCTGCCGCGGTGTGAACAGCACGGCTGTCACAAGACGGCACACGAGCTCTCTCGATTTTTCTCGCACTATCCGTCTCTCTTATTAAAAACCTTAGAAAGAGATACAGATACTTATAGTGCGAGAAAAATCGAGAAAGCTCGCGTACCGTCTTGTGATAGCCGTGCAAGCATGTTTTTGATACATTTACTTGCCCTCCGATATCGTTATTGGTTCCGACGCCGACAGTCGGAGATTATTTGAGTTGGCCGAATTGCTTCAAAAATCAACTCTACCGTCCAAGGTAGAAGATTCCAATTCCAATGACAGTTTTATAAGAAATCTGCCACATTAAATAAGCTCAACTATACAACTCTTTGTGAAACGGGTCTCGGTAATTACAATAATATTTACAATACTATCTATAACCTAAAATAGGTAGCTTAAATTAGGTAACCTACCTCTACGACTCCTACGAGTTAAGCGTAAAAATATGGGTGTTTTAAGTTACGTCTAACCAGTCAGTTTTGTTACGATCTTGTAACCATCCGTTAATGGATGGACGCTAGATCGTTATGTTGGAAATTATATTCTCAACCATGGCAACACCGAGCTGTCTAGTGACTTTTTCCTTCCGGCTCGCTGCGCTGCTTTCTGAGGGCCTACCGCGAAACGATATTGGTTTTCGTTCGTGTATCTCCGTCTCTGTCGCACTTGCTAGTTCGAGTGACAAAGAGGGAGATACACGAACGAAAACGAATTTCGTTTCGCGGTAGGCCCTCTGTTCTCTGATCCTCGTGATGGCTGCCTGCTTGCTTGCTTTTATTAAGACATTATATCGTCTGTATTAACGACCATGGAGCCTCAGTATTTGTGAGTAAATACACTACACTTCTTATGGAACATATGTGAGTTTTAATTTGCCACTGCACCACCGCTGTTCTTGTTAGCCTCCCACGCTAGTAATCCCTGCTTACTGATCCATCATAATTCCATCAGGTTACGGGCCCAGTATTAAGGCACAAGACTAGAAAGTATTAAGCGGTATTAAGAAATAAGCGGTTGGCAAATTACGCAGAATTATAACCTCACTTAACCTCACTTGTGAACGTGTTCGTCGCGCAAGATGGCAGAGGGCACCCAGAACCCTAACCCCTCACCTTCGGGATATAGCGGCGGCATGATTATAGAAAAACTGGATGGCATTGGTAATTACAGCACATGGAAATTTATGTGTAAAAACATCCTAATTTTGAAAGGTCTTTGGCCATGTGTGTTGGGTACTGACGACGATCCATTAAAGTCGGAGCGAGCATTAGCCAGGATATCCTTGAGCCTTAAACCAACCTTATTTCAACTACTGCACGGCATTAATACAGCAAAAGAAGCATGGGAAAAACTTAGCTCAGTTTTTGAAGACAAAGGTTTATATAGGCGTGTCTGCCTACTTCGTCAATTGCATAGAATCGAACTGAGACAATGTGCTAGCATGACAGCTTACATTGATACAATTTTCACATTAGTTTCCCAGCTAGCAGACATAGGAAAGACAATTGAGGACGATGAGATTGCAGAAATTCTCCTGAGTGGTCTCCCGCAGGAGTATGACACTTTAGTTTCGGCTCTTGGAACTGCATCAATATCAAATTCTTTGACATCTGAGTTAGTACGAGCCAGGATTCATATTAACTGTGCTGACAGATCTTCCAAATTGGAGAGCTGTGGTGTTGGAGATGTTCAAGTAAGCTTTGACAATTCAATTAGAGTCATTAAGAATGTCATGTGTGTACCTCATTTGTCAGAAAATTTGCTGTCGGTTGGTAAAATGTGTGAGAAAAGTTTGGTTGTAGTTTTTAAAAATGATGGCTGTTTTATTTATGAGAAATGCACTTTGGAAGGTAAACCTATTATGTCAGCTGATGTATGTAAGGGTGTGTATAGATTGAGAGGTAGTTGTGCAAAGTAGCAGTCGATGGCTACTCTGAATCAAGTGCAGGGATCACAGACTGCAAAGTTGGCTGCGTCAGAAGTAAAGAATGCTTCTTTGTGGCACAAACGGTTAGGTCATCTTGGCTTGAATGGAATGTGTATGTTGAGAGAGTGTGCTGCACGTGGTGTCTGTTTTCAGAAGGGCGATGACAAATACAAGAGTGCGTCGCTTGCCTTAAGGGGAAGCCTGTGGCCAAGGCGTACCCGAAAGGCGCATCCACACGTGCAAGCAATCTTCTCGAACTGGTGCACTCAGACGTGTGGCCCGATGAGTGACGATAGCTGGAATGGTGCACGTTACCTCTTAACCCTTACTGACGACTACTCCAGGAAAACCTTTGGATACTTAATGAAGAAAAAGTCTGAGGTAATGTTATGTTTTGTTCATTTTAAAAATGTAGTCGAGAAGCAGACTGGTTTGCAGATTAAGTGTTTACGTTCGCACAATGGCGGTGAGTACATTAATGCGCCTTTTAAAGATCTTTTAGCGAAGGAGGGCATTCTTCACCAGCTGACAGTACCGTATTCTGCACCTCAGAACGAAGTGGCTGAACGGCAGAATAGAGTTATTATGGAGAAAGCTAGGTGCATGGTTTTGCAGGCAGGTCTCTGTAATCGATTTTGGGGAGAGGCAGTTATGACTGTAATTTACCTCAAGAATCGCTGTCCAACTAGGGCGTTGCGTTGGAAGGACAATTGCCTGAGGAAGTTTGATCCCGACGAAGTACTTAGTATGCGAATTTTATTTTCATTGGCAAATACATTAGATCTAAACATAGACCACATAGATGTCACCACTGCCTTTCTAAACGGCGATCTCCATGAAACCATATACATGGAACAGCCCCCGGGCTTTAATAATGGAGACAGTAGTAAAGTATGCTTATTATCTAAAGGTATATACGGATTGAAGCAGGCAAGTAGACATGGGACGTGCTTGGAACAGTTTTTTGAAAAGGTGATTAATTTGGGTATTCGGTGCGAGTTTGGCGAGCTGCGAGAGGGCTTAACAGGCTTGATTCAAGCCATAATAACCTGAGAGCTCGTCTGATGGCGGAGGATGAATCCAAGCTAAGTCTTGATTACGTAATGAAGTACATACTGGGTGCAGAAGCTTCGAGAAAGTACATTGAAGAAAAGCAGACTAGTAAAGAATCAAGTGTTTTGCTAGTTCAAAAGAAACAGATTTCTGGTTAATCATTGCTGTATAATTTAATTAATTTAGTATTTAGAAATTAACATAACTTTACATTATTGTTCGTTACGCGTATCTATCAATTCAACACCAAGATGACGGATCACTAGTGACGTCCCGTAAGGAGCGCGTCGCTAGTGATGTGCCATTATCAACAGTGACCGTCAATCGACTTTCTACGCCAGATGGGGTTGAAAATTTCCGTGATAGTGAAGCAACAACAGAATTCATTATGATAATTGATAATTCTTTGACAGTACGAATTATCCTCGTTCGGGAAGCATTACACGTTTCTGTCCCCAAAATAAAGAAGTCTGGAAAAGATTTTCAAGTGCTGAATATTTAAGTGGTTTAAATATCTAAGGGAAACCCTAACGTGACGAAAACATTTGCGCTTGGTTTTCTAATGAATATGACACTTCATCGAAAATTTTGAAATAAACGAAGAGTGGAGAGATAAACATTTATTGAGAAAGGAATAACTATGACACTCATAAAGTAGTAAATCACAGTCATCTATTTATAGGCATTATTGTCATAGGTAATAACAATAACTGGTTCGATGGCTGGAATTAGCCAACGACAACAAATTATGATAAGTAAACATGAATGTTAAGTAACTACAGCACCTGAGAATATAAAGAAAGATGTTAAACTATAGACATAATAACTGGGTTGTTGGCTGGATTTAGCCAACAGCCCAACGACGACGAATTATGATAAGTAAACATTTAACTGGTTGTAGATAACGCTTAACGGGTTTAACTACAAAACCTGAGAATATAAAGTAAATAAGATGTGGAACTGTTATCATAATAACTGGTTTCGTGGCTGGATTTAGCTAACGACAAGTAATTATGATAAGTAAACATTAATGATTACTGGTTGTAGACAACGCCTACCGGGTCCAACTACAAAACCTGAGAATATAAAGAAAGATGTTAAACTGTTGTCATAATAACTGGTTTGATGGCAGGATTTAGCCAACCACAACTAATTATGATAAGTAAACATTAATGATGGTTGAAGACACCGCCTTCCGGGTCTAACTACCACATCTAAGAATATAAAGAAAGATGTTAAACTGTTGTCATAATAACTGGTTTGATGGCTGGATTTAGCCAACGACAACTAATGATGATAAGTAAAGATTTATAATAACTTGTTGCAGACAACGCCTACCGGGTCCAACTACAACTGATGAAGATGTGGAGCAGTTATCATAATAACTGGTTTCATGGCTGGATTTAGCCAACGACATCTAATTATGATAACTGGTTGAAGACAACGCCTACCGGGTCCAACTACAACACCTGAGAATATAAAGAAATATGTTAAACTGCTGTCACAATAGCTGGTTTGATGGCTGGATTTAGCCAACGACAATTAATTATGGTAAGTAAACATTAACGATAGTTGGTTGAAGACAACGCCTTTCGGGTCTAACTACAACACCTAAGAATATAAAGAAAGATGTTAAACTGTTGTCATAATAACTGGTTTGATGGCAGGATTTAGCCAACGACAACTAATTATGATAAGTAAACATTTATAATAACTTGTTGCAGACAACGCCTACCGGGTCCAACTACAATACCTAAGAATATAAAGTAAAGATGTTAAACTGTTGTTATAACTGGTTTGATGGCTGGATTTAGCCTGAGAATTTAAAGTAAGTAAGATGTGTACGTGAGAGAAGTGTATTATAATGTACTCACCTACAGGTAAAACACAGCAACAATAAAACATAATTATAAATACTGTCGCAAAAAAATCTAGAATGAATGTATTATTTTGCTGGATAAATTGCAAGACTAACATTAGCAGAATTTATTAACTTTTCGCGTCCAGCTTATTTCACGTTAAGGACAGTAGGAAAAACATTTAGATTGCTGATTGAATTCCGCACATTGATGATTTCCGCACATATGTCCATAAATAGACACTTTCCGTGTTATGAAGTAACATTTTCTTTTGGTTTAGACATCGAAAGTTTGGTATACTTTGCCCAACCGTAGAGATTGATCAAATTTGCATCGATAAATTTAAGCATTTGCCTCCCTTTTTTTTAACGTATCGATATCAAAAAAGTCGTACAGTAAACAGTGGGACTATTGTCTCAGAGATTGTGTGACATACGACAAGTAGGTATTTATCTATTTTTATGGTCAATTTTATTGTAACCTTATTATTTTGTCTGTCTCTGTTGTTTTGTTTATGTATATGAATTTTCGTTAGTTATCCGAAATAAATGATAATAATTATTATTACTTATTAATAATCGTATCATTTTTTGACTGTTAACACAACACGTGTGTGTTGTGTGTGTGACATCAAGTATTTTTAAAGCATTTGTAGATCGTGTAGTTGTTATTATGTTACAGTTACAGCTATATTATCGTTCATTGGATTTAGTTTGTAAAAATTCGTGAAGAAGTTTAGTCGTAGTTCTGTCGATAATAAGACCAGAAAAATCTGAACTTCAAAACCGTATTAGGACTAGGAGTAAATCCTAGGCATAATGAAATCACGTACTCTACGTATCTTCTTACACCTAAACGGATTTTCGGTCAAATGACAGAAAAAAACTGAACGTACGACAAAAAATGGTATTCGATTTCGATACTAAATGAATTTACCCTCCTCAATCGACCAACAGTGATATCGATTGTCAAATTTGCACGGCACGTCACATCACTATGCCAAAACTTCCGTTTGATATTCAAATAATCGAGTACGTATAAATATAGCGAGTATGCTGTAACGATCTTCACTTTGAAGACTACCATAGATATAATTTAAAAAGACAATTTTATAAAAGACCCAGAAAATGCAAAGTAAAACGTTATTTTTGATTCTGTTTGCCGTTTCACTGCTTGCCATTATCGATGCCCGGTTTACGAGAGAACGATCTTGCGACCCGTTTTGCAAGAAGTCTAAAGAAGAAAAGTACCTCTGCTGCCGACTACAAGGGTATTTAATGTACGCGACGTGTGAAAAAGGGGAGTTATACTGCTTATAAAAAACATCTCAGATTCTATGTAGAAAAATGGGTTAGAGAATTACGTACGAATAAAACGTGCCAAAATATTCCAATATAAAATATACCTTATAGCGTTTAAGACTGAAATAATGTCAAGTTCAAGTAAAAAAAGTTGAACACAGCAATTGATGATGGCCGAGAGTAAAACAATATCGTCAATTACTACTTTTATTACGATCTTGAATTCCTCTATAGATATTAATATCAAGTTACACATACCAAAGCAGCGGGCCCTGGTCGCCTACCAACAGATACATAAGTTGTTTGTTCTCCAGCATTTGGGGTTATCAAAGATCGAGTTTATTCGAAGCCATGACACGAGTTGACTTGTATAACATAAATGAGTAATAAGCGGGCTGATGATTCCATAGACATTTCAACGATAAGCGCTTCTTTAAATGCAATATATAACACTGAGATCCATTCGAATAGTTCGTTATAAAGGATTTAAGATTTAAAAAAAAAATAAGAACCCTACTGTCACTGCATTATTGAAGAGGCACTGCATCTATTCGGAAATATGCTTAAAAGAGCTGCTGAAACGTCTACAAGAGATAATGGTCCTGAGAGGGGAGGTAGATGTAAACCATTTGGAAGATGCAATAGCCATCACCAAGTTACGCAAGGAACCGCGCTTGGACCAATCCGCTACACCTGTACTGTACGACCGACAATCAACTGACAGAAATTAACAACGCTGGAACCCTCTCAACTTGTGCAGAATCAATAATGCCATGTCTATTGAAGCATTGAATTTTTACTTATGGTTTGTTATGGTTTTACTTATGGATGTAAGAGGGCATTCTGCAGAGCAGATAAGTATTACTACCTTTTTAAAATGAGTGATGATGAACGCGTGCGCCGCGCACCGGTCCCTGATCCGGCTGGTGTGGCGCCTGTAGCCCCTGTTAGTGTGTCGTCTATTGACAAATAGGATGGAACGGCCGACTATAACACGTGGAAATTCGCCATGCGGTTGACATTAACCCTAGAAGCGTCGAGGGCACGTGTGCTGGCGCGCGCTTGCTCGCAGCTGTTTAGCTGTTAAAACGCACCGTTACCATTACCAGTAAGTGCGTGAAGCTGTGACTGCGAAAGAGGCCTGGGATAAGTTGGCGGCAGTTTTTGATGACAAAGGTCTGTACCGACGCGACGCGTGCTTTTACTTAGAAAACTTCACAAGACAGTCTTCACTGCGATGAGTGAATACATACAGGAAATTATGACGCTGGTGCAACAGTTGGCAGATATTGGTAGTCATCGAAGACGCTAAGGTCGCCAACTGCTGCTTAGTGGGCTCCCCACAGAGTAGGACGCATTAGTATCTAATCTGGAGACTGCACGCATGTCATCAACATTATCAAGTGAACTTGAGAGGTCGAGATTAGGTACTTCAGGAGGAGCTGCGGAGTGTCCAATGGCGTGGACATGTCGAACACTGCCTTCGTGTCATCGAGTAAAGTAGTACCTGTAACTATTGCAAGAAAAAGGGCCACGTGAAGTCAAAATGTTTTAAATTAAAGAAGGATAAGAAAAAGGATCATAATGACTTAAAACATTTGTGGCATTAGCTTTTTTGGTGAAAACTGAAGACTGGATTGTAGACTCCTGATACGCCCGACATATGTGCAACTCGAACCAGTACATGAACAACTTTAGAGACTAAACATAGTGTATCGGTAGCTAATAATTCAAAACTGCTTTGTCTTGGAGTAGGAGATGTCAATTTAAACAACAGTTCGGTAAGCCAAATTGTCGTGCCAAACTGTCACGTTAGAAAAGCCAATATTATCATAAAGCTTCGAGCTAGCAGCAATCAGTTATACTTTTAACCGCACAACGATCTCATCATGGAAACAAGAAACGCTAGAAACTTTTCAATTTGTGTTAAATTAGACAGTAATTACATCGAATCGACGCTGAAATTCATAATTGATGGAAGGCAGCATGGGAGGACCTGAAGAAGTGTCTCACCATGGAGCTGCAGTACGGGTCAACCTCGCACTCCGATTATCACGCGGAGGGCTTGTTGGCGGTGCTAAAGAGACACAAAAAGGACCTTCCTGTCGGTTCCGGTACAACAAAGGACTGTAGTATGGCGAGAGGACAAGGTGTGGTTTTGCGGGGTTCATAACCCGAGGATAATGAGAAAAGTATTGTCAGGTGTTACTGGCAGAACATGGAGTTCATTCACCCTAACGCTGGCTGTGTGCACGCCTGGAGCTAATTGTGAGACTGACAACTGTGCCATGCTTCAAAAAACTATGCTTATGCCCGGCGTATTTATATCTATAGTAAATAATATTTCTGGACATAATGATAACGCATATGGTAAATTAAAATGTGCCCGGAATAATTGAAGAAAAAAACTGGTTGAATGGCTGGATCTTCCCAACAACAATTTACGCGAGGAGCCGAGTGGCCAATACCTAAATTAAATCTACACGACAATCAACACGACGATTAATAACGGAACATTCTCAACTTGTGTAGAATGAGAAACGCTGTCACGTAATAATATCGAATACATGCATCCAGAGGCATTCAATTCATATAATGTATCAGTTTAAAAAATAATAAAATTAAGTTCATTCCAGATCAAATGTTTGCTAGGAACAGCAAGCTTGATCAGTTGATTCGACACAACAAAATTAATACTGTTTATGTTTGGACTATATTATTCTTGTACAACAATCTACTAACAGAAATAAATCGTCGTCAGCAACAAAAACCAGTAATTAGCATGTCGATTGAAATTGTATATGAAAATTTATAGCTACTAAAATAACAAAATTAAGTTCATACAAAAAAAAAGGTTCAAATGTTCTCCAAGAACAGCAAGCTTGATCGGTTGATACTGCTACAACAACCAACTTGGACTGAGTTATTCTTGTACAACAATTTACTAACAGAAATAAAGCGTCGCCAACAACACATACCTTTGTATTTAGCTCATGGACTGAGTTTTGTACCTAAAAATAACAAAATTAAGTTCATACCGGATCAAATGTTTGGCAGGAACAGCAAGCGTGATCGATCAGTTTGATACTGACAAAATACAGCAACAAAATACACTTTTTATGTTTGGACTGAGTTATTCTTGTACTATCTACTGACAAAAAAGCAACGCCATCAACACCACAATGTATTTAGTTCGCTGACAGAATAGAATTTTACAGCTACAAAAATAACAAAATTATGCATAAGTTCATACCGGATCAAATGTTTTCCAAGAACAGCAAGCTTGAACAGTTGATACTACACAACCCAACAACAAATTTCAGTTTTTATGTTTGGACTGAGTGACCGAGTTATTCTCGCACAACATTCTACTAACAGAAATAAAACGGCGTCAACAACACAAATCAGTGTTTATCATGTGGACTGAAATTTTATAGCTACTAAAATAACAAAATTAAGTTCATACCGGATCAAATGTTTTCCAAGAACAGCAAGCTTGATCGGTTGATACTGCTACAACAAAATACACTCTATGTTTGGACTGAGTTATTCTTTTACAACAATTTACTAACAGAAATAAAACATCGCCAACAACACATACCTTTGTATTTAGCTCATGGACTGAGTTTTATACCTAAAAAGAACAAAATTAAGTTCATACCGGATCAAATGTTTGGCAGGAACAGCAAGCGTGATCGATCAGTTGATACTGACAAAACACAGCAACAAAATGCACTTTTTATGTTGGGACTGAATTAATCTTATACAGTCACGGACTTTAATCGTTGAGCCATTTAGAGCTCACCTTTTACTGGATATTCATAGCTTAACTATTAAAAACCAAAATTAGTTGACACCTAAATGGCTCAACGATTTAAATCCGTGACCGTACTATCTACTGACAGAAAAGCAACGCCTTCAACACCATAATGCATTTAGTTCGTTGACCGAATTGAATTTTACACCTACAAAAATAACAAAATTATGCATAAGTTCATACCGGATCAAATGGTTTCCAGGAACAGCAAGCTTGTTAATAACAGCGCCATCTAGGTTGCCATTCTGGAACCACTAGATGGCTTATTTAGGTAGAATCATACTGATTACTATCATAGCATCCTTCTGATTATGTAAGTAGTTTAGGATTAAGTCGTCAGAGGGCGTTATAATTAAAAACCACATTGTAATAATGTTATTAGGATAATTATATTTTGACTTGACAAATAGACACGATAGAGGAAACACGCTGTTTCATTGTCTGCAACCTGACCACCGCACCCCGAAGCCATCCACATTCCTTCATGGTGACCCCGATCTTAGAAGATTCTCTCATTTGAAGACGCAAGGAGTACGCGCAATCGAAGCGCACTACAACGAAATACCGAAGAACGGCTGAGCTAGCGGCCATTATACCTACTTATCGACATCGAACTTGTGGGGCAAGGTGTGGTCTCAAAAGCAGCAAGAACTGGTGTATTTCCAAAAACATACCTCTTCACATCACCGAATGTATACAGGCAACAGGATTGTTACCATATTTTTGTGCAAAGCCCAACGATTACGAAGATTCAACTTGACACGCAACGTGGAAAAGTGATACCTACAACGCCGATCGAGAGCGTTACGTAACACGTTGCCGGCTGATAGGTACTTACCTGTCATCAAGAAGAGTCGAGAAGAGAACAGGAGAGGCTGCGAGTAGGTCTCTATTACCAAGTAGAACAGTTGATACTTCATACTACACAACTCAACAATAAAATACACTTTTTATGTTTGGACTGAGTTATTCTCGCAACCACTTTCTACTAACAGAAATAAAACGGCGTCAACAACACAAACCAGTGTTTATCATGTGGACAGAAATTTTATAGCTACTAAAATAACAAAATTAAATTCATACCGGATCAAATGTTATCCAAGAACAGCAAGCTTGATCGGTTGATACTCCTACAACAAAATACACTTTATGTTTGGACTGAGTTATTCTTGTACAACAATTTACTAATAGAAATAAAACGTCGCCAACAACACAGACCTTTGTATTTAGATCATGGACTGAGTTTTATACCTAAAATTAACAAAATTAAGTTCATACCGTATCAAATGTTTTCCAAGAACAGCAAGCTTGATCGGTTGATACTGCTACAACAAAATACACTTTATGTTTGGACTGAGTTATTCTTGTACAACAATTTACGAACAGAAACAAAACGTCGCCAACAACACAGACCTTTGTATTTAGCTCATGGACTGAGTTTTATACCTAAAAAGAACAAAATTAAGTTCATACCGGATCAAATGTTTTCCAAGAACAGCAAGCTTGATCGGTTGATTTGATACTGCTACAACAAAATACACTTTATGTGTGGACTGAGTTATTCTTGTACAACAATTTACGAACAGAAATAAAACGTCGCCAACAACACAGACCTTTGTATTTAGCTCATGGACTGAGTTTTATACCTAAAAAGAACAAAATTAAGTTTATACCGTATTATCAAATGTTTTCCAAGAACAGCAAGCTTGATCGGTTGATACTGCTACAACAAAATACACTTTATGTTTGGACTGAGTTATTCTTGTACAACCAGTTACGAACAGAAATAAAACGTCGCCAACAACACAGACCTTTGTATTTAGCTCATGGGCCGAGTTTTATACCTAAAAAGAACAAAATTAAGTTCATACCGGATCAAATGTTCGGTAGGCACAGCAAGCGTGATCGATCAGTTGATACTGACACAACACAGCAACAAAATACACTTTTTATGTTTGGACTGAATTATTATTGTACTATCTACTGACAGAATAGCAACGCCTTCACCACCACAACGTATTTAGTTCGTTGATAAAATTGAATTTTACACCTGCAAAAATAACAAAATTATGCATAAGTTTATACCGGATGTTTTCCAGGAACAGCAAGCTTGATCAGTTGATACTGACACGACAGAGCAACAAAATATAACCGTTTTTCCCCCGAAGGGATAAAAACGAATGTTTCGAGTCCAGCCGAAGCTTGACCCTTGACCCACCTTGAAATTACGATCGGCTTTTCCCCAAACAATTTGTCCTACAAGTTCCCTGCAACCTACCTACTTTTCAGCCATTTTTATTGGCAACACTGGCGTGACGTCACTACCGCACACCAACGCGTGCCGGCTAGCTACTAGCTTCAGTACGCTTTGACTTTTCCCCAAACAACGACGTGCGTTCGTTCGCAAAGCGAGTTTTATCAGTGATAACTGATAAACGTGCAAGTGAACAACTATAACGTTTAGTTCTACAAGTGAAAGACTAAGGTAAGTCTATTTCTCTTTTAGGACCTACGAAACTAAACGGATCAAAGATCCGTATTTGAATTATTGTTCCCTGGATGGACGGCTCGCCTCTCCCGGGAAGAAATAAGTAACATTACGTTATTGAAACGTAAACGTGCAAGTGGACAGCTTTCACGATGTACGGTGCTGTTAATAATAAGATATCAAAGTGATATTAGCTGTCTCCTCAAACATTTCTTACTCTACTTAAACTCATGTTAATCTACTATTAACTTTTTAATTGTCTTTGACATGTGTCACTCTCTTAGCGCTCATGCGAGCAACATCGTTTTTGTCGTTCTATTCCCGTAATCTATTTATATCAAGCAAATCAAAAGGATTGTGTTTGGAATATTTTGGTGAATATAAACAACGCATTATCCGCATCTGTCGCAATCTTTTATTTCACGCTCTAGCCATAAACCTGACACCACTGCCGCTAACTTTCCATCAGGTTATGTAGAAAGGATTGAGTAATGGCTGGAGAAGGTGGCGAAGATGAAACACGTGCAGATAATATGACACCGACGCCATCGCTTCATCCGGGTGCCTCGTCTACACAACTTTCAGTTGGAGGTTATCACGTGGAACGATTGAGTGGACACCACAACTTTAGCTCATGTAAGTTTAACATGAAAACCTTACTAATTATTGATGGACCATGGAAATGCGTCTTAGGTGCCTGGCAGTAAGTTCCTCTTGTCATCAATATGTATTAAACGCTAAAACTAGTAGTGAAGCGTGGAACAATCTAACAAAAGTTTTTGAAGACTCCGGGTTAGCGAGGAAGGTGATGCTGCTGCGGAAGTTGCACCGCATTGAACTAAGTTCATTCAACTCAATGCCAGAGTATATACAAAACACAATGATGCTTGTGCAACAGCTGGCGGACATCAACAAGATGGTGGATGACGGTGTAGTCGCCGAGATTCTTCTGTCAGGGCTCCCACAGGAATATGAAACTTTAGTAAGCAACTTGGAGACTATCTGCATGACATCCACATTGACTAGCGAACTAGTACGGACACGGCTGCTACAGGAAGAGTCGCGCAAGTAATAACACAAATGGCAAAAGTGGCACTGCATATATGTCGAAGCCTGCTGCTGATGCTGACGTGGCTACCACTAAAAAGTGTACGTATTGTGGCAAAACTGGACACATCAAGAGTCGCTGTTTTAAATTAAAGCGTCAGAAGAAAGCAGACAGAGGATTGTCGTCACAAGGAATGCTGGCATCTGCTTTTCTGGCCACACACAGTGATCGGATTCTAGATAGTGGCTGCAGCCAGCACATGTCATGTCAGAAAGACTTTTTTTGACTCTTTAACTTCTGTAACAAGTGATGTCATTATTGCAAATAACACAAAGCTGAAATGTGTTGGCACCGGGGATGTCAAACTTAATATAAACAATAATGTTCTTAAGTTAGAAAATGTGTTGTATGTTCCAGACCTCTCTGCCAACCTTTTATCGGATTCGGAGGTGCATGATCTCAAGAACAGGGATCGGATACCGGTATTTTCACCATACAAAAATACCGGTTTTATTTCGTTCAATTTCGTTCTTTGGTTTATAATATCATTTATGATCAGGCTGTCTAATAATACGAAAATGTTACCTAAATACATGATAGAGTCCTACATTAAGAGCCTAAAATAATTCAAAATATTAGACTACTTCGGGGACTTTTGAAAAAACCGGTTCCGATCCCTGCTCAAGAACTGCGCAACTTGCAAAGGTGGCTGCCAAACCATTTCCTTCGGCCCGTACACACCGTGCCAGTCAAGCATTGAAGCTAATCCACTCAGATGTGCTTGGACCCCTGTCTGTTGAAAGTTGGGGAGGATGTCGTTTCGTCGTGACATACACCGACGACTATTCAAGGATGACCTACGCTTATCCACTCAAGAGGAAAAATTAGTTAATTAAAACTTTCATTAATTTCAAAACTAATCGAAAAACAATTAGGTTTGCCAATTAGAGTCCTTCGAAGTGACTCTGGGGCTGGGGGCGAGTACTGCAGCCATGAATTTTCAAATTATCTTACTTGTCATGGGATTGTTCATCAGACTAAAGCATAGTCCACTTAGAACTGGCACGTAAGTAGTCATGACAAAATAAAAAATAAACATCAGTGAAAAAAAATTACTATCACAGTTCGAAGACAATATCGACGGTGGAAATTTCAAATGTCGTAAGGGACATAAGCGGCTTATGTCCCTTACGACATTTGAAATTTCCACCGTCGATATGTTGACGTTTAAATGGTGAAAATATAGTTGTGCTATCTTTATGCGTTATTAAGTTTTCAACGATGGAAGTCAAAAGGAGAAAGTCGATAGAAAAATTCATAGAAAATCCTACATGGTCAGGAACAAGAATAGCAAAATGACTAAATTTTCCAAAAACCAAAGTTTGCAGGGTAATAAAACGTTATAAGGTAACCCTGGCGTACGATAGAACGAAACAAATCAACCGAAAATCTGGCACCAATGATAAAAATTTGGAGAAAAACCTGACTGGAAAGACTGGCAAATAAACGAAGTCAGCATTCAAAAAAATATAGCGGACCCACCACATCCCAAGACAATCAATAAACTGCGCTTTGCCATACCAACGCCAGAGATCGCGGCAGCCTTCGGTTTAAAAGAACTGTCAGAAAAAACTTACAAAAACATAAAGTTGAAAATGCTTGAGTGGCCTTTTACCAAAGCCTTGATCTATGCCATTCTCAGTGGCGATCAAAATTCACGGTACTAACGTGGAAAATGTTTTGAATGCTGTCAGAACCATGAAACCACATATTTGTGGCAGAGAGCAAACCGATAGGCTTGTGTGAGGGCGCTCTCCGTCCCAAGCTTCAAAAAGATCGCTAAGCTCTGCAGTTCGCACCCCAATCAGGCCAAAGAAACCCAAGGGTCCAGATGATACATCTGTATCTACAGAGCAGGTTGAGGAAAGTTGATACTGACACAACACCAGCAACAAAATACACTTTATTATGTTTGGACTGAGTTACTCTCGTCTCGCACAACATTCTACTAATAGAAATAAAACGGCGTCAACAACACTAACCAGTATTTATCATGTGGACTCAAATTTTATACCTACTAAAATAACAAAATTAAGTTCATACCGGATCAAATGTTTTCCAAGAACAGCAAGCTTGAACAGTTGATACTGACACGACACAGCAACAAAATATAACCGTTTTTTCCCCGAAGGTATAAAAACGAATATTACGATCGGCTTTTCTCCAAACAATTTGTCCTACAAGTTCCCTGCAACCTACTTTTCGACCATTTTTATTGGCAACACTGGCGTGACGTCACTACCGCACAGACACCAACGCGTGCCGGCTAGCTACTAGCTTCAGTACGCTTTGACTTTTCTCCGTCTTGCCGTTTATGCAACGCCACCTGACTGGAAAAACTGGCAAATAAAAGAAGTCAGCATTGAAAAAAATATAGGGGACCCACCAGATCCCAAAACAATTAATAAGCTGCGCTTTGCCATCCCAACGCCAGAGATAGCGGCAGCCTTCGATTTAAAAGAACTGTCAGAAAAAACTTACAAAAACATAGTTGAAAATGCTTGAGTGGCCTTTTACCAGAGCCTTGATCTATGCCAGTCTCAGTGGCGATCAAAATTCACGGTACTAACGTGGAAAATGTTTTGAATGCTGTCAGAACAATGAAACCATATCTGTGTGGCAGAGAGCAAACCGATAGGCTTGTAAAGAAAAGAAAGAAAGCAAGAAAGATACATTTATTCACAAACACACAGGACACACATATCCCAAAACAATAAGAGGGCGCTCTCCGTCCCAAGCTTCAAAAAAATCGGCAAGCTCTGCAGTTCGCACCCCAATCAGGCCAAAGAAACCCTAGGGTCCAGATGATACATCTGTATCTACAGAGCAGGTTGAGCAAAGTTGATACTGACACAACACAGCAACAAAATACACTTTATTATTGTTGAACTGGCCATCAGAGAATGTTTTATATTTGACATGTATTTGAATGATTTTACACTTGACGTAAATAAACTGTGAACAAGGGACTATTTGTTTCATTAGGTTATGGGAAATTTTTACAAATAACCCTATTATAACGAGTATTTTTCATTTTTGGGATCAGTTTTACAATTTAATTTGTGTTTCGTAAATATGAGTGCACAAAAATTGGAGCGCTTTAATATTGAGAAGCTACGCGGACTTGACAATTGGCTGGTATGGAAATTCGATATAAACCTGCAACTTACTATGCACAAGCTGCAAGATATTGTGAAAGGCGTCGAGACTCTTCCTGTACCACCTATAAAAGAAGCGCCGGCTGGCGAAATAGCAAGTTATCAAAAGAAACTTACCCAATATGAAGATCGTGACGCATTACTCCAATGTATCATCGGCTGTAGCGTCTCCACAGAACCTAAACGTCATATACTCACTGCTAAATCCGGTAAGGAAATGTGGGATATACTTCACTCAGTTTATGAGCAGAAGAATGACAGACGACTAGATTTGTTGTATTGTCAGTTGTTCACTTATACAAAAGATGAAACTGACGACATTGCCACGCACGTCTCTAAGCTGCAGGCATTATGGCAACAACTCAACGACGAATTAAAGGAAGAAGGATCTCTCCCTCAATCATTGTTAATGAACAGGATACTGAACACGTTACCGTCAACATATCTTGAGTTCAAGAATGCTTGGGAGTCCGTACCTAAGGAAAACAGAAGTATTTCTACTCTAATGGAGCGTCTGCGTCTTCACGAACAGCGCCTCGAAGACCTGGGTACTAACCCTTCCACTTCCTCGTCAACGTCTGACAACGCTCTTTTGTTGAACAAAAAGAAAGTCAAATGTTCGCATTGCAACAAGATTGGACATACTAACAAACAATGCTTCGCACTCAAGAAATTGAAGAAACGAAACAAGAGTAACGAATCTGTTCAAGATGATGGTGACGCATTCCTATCTCGGCTTGATGACTCAAATTCTAACTTTATAGTCGATTCTGGTGCGTCTCATCACATCACGTCTAGCGCCAATTGGTTCAGAAGCTACTTACCTTTCGACAAACCAAGAGCTTTGCGACTTGGAGATGATCGGGCTATGTATGCATACGGCCAAGGAATTATAGACGTTGAAATGTCTGTACAAGGCAAATGGAAACGTGCTCATCTGAACAATGTTTGGTATGTACCTCAAGCTGGACAAAATCTATTCTCAGCAGGTTCGGCCTTGGACCATGGTTATATAGAGATAGCTGACAAGGACAAGCGTATTTTCAAAGATAAAAGCGGCCAAGTTAAAGCTGTCAGTATCAGAGATGGTAATCTATATAGACTTTTGATGAGAGTAATAACTGTCAACGCTTGTGTTGTTAAAGAAGAACCAAGCCTGCAAATTTGGCATGAACGACTTTGTCACCAAAACAAAAGACATGTTAAGGATATCCTTACACGCAACGGTATTAAGTTTTCACCAGATCAATCTGACTGTGATGGCTGCGTATTCGGAAAAATGACCAGATTGTCATTCGGTACTAGGCAACATCGTGGCACAAAACCCGGCGATCAAATAAATGCGGATGTTTGTGGCCCTATGTCAGAATTGTCACTTGGCGGAAGAAGATACTTCGTTGTATTTAAAGATGACTTCACAAGATTCAGAAAAGTTTACTTCTTAAAGCAAAAATCCGAAGTAGCCAGTGTACTACCTAAATTTCTTGCTGAGATTAAAACGGCTGGTCACGTTGTTAAGGAATTACTCACAGATGGCGGAAAAGAGTTCAACAATGCCGAAGTACATCGTATGACAGAAGCAGTTGGCTTATACCACCGTCTGAGTATGCCGTACACTCCAGAGCAAAACGGCGCGGCTGAAAGAGAGAACAGGATTCTGGTTGAGGCAGCGAGAAGCATGCTATACAATAAAGACCTGCCTAAGAAGCTGTGGGCCGAAGCTATTAATACTGCGAGCTATGTACTTAACAGAACTGGACCGACACAGATCGAAGGGAAGACACCATACGAGCTTTGGTACAATAAGCAACCTCATATTGGCCACTTACATATTTTTGGCACAGAATGTTTCGTACATATTCCAAGCCAGAAACGTAAGAAGCTCGACAAAAAGGCTATGAAAGGATATTTAGTCGGATATTGCGGAGATAAGGACGGCTATCGTATCTGGATACCTGAGAAGAATGACGTAATCATCTCAAGGGATGTACTGTTTAGATCTGAGACAGTTTCTTCTGACTTCTGTAAGCTTCCATATACATCTGGTGAGCGTGAAGATCATGAAACAACCGAGGTCATTATTACAGATAACGATTCTTCTCTTAAGGACGATCAAGATGAAGCTGGACCATCCGACACAGCTGAAGATCAAACTCCTCCTGATCTTGACGAAGAGGCACCACATCATTATAATCTAAGAGATCGACAATTGCTTCAAAGCTCCAGATCGAACTGTTGCATCTGTCTCTCTGAAGATGAACCTCAGACTTACAAACAAGCGATGAAGTCAGAGAACCATGAAGAATGGAGTACTGCCATGGAAGAGGAGTTGAATTCTCTCAAAGAAAACAAAACGTGGATTTTGGTAAATTTACCTGAAAATAGAGAAGCCCTTAGCAACAAATGGGTTTACAAGATCAAAAAGAAGGTTGATGGTTCTATCGAACGTTTTAAAGCTCGACTCGTCATCAGAGGATTCAGTCAAGAGCATGGTATCGATTACCACGAAACTTTCAGCCCTGTTGTTCGCTGGGATACAATCCGCGCTATGTTGAGCGAAGCAGCTATAAGAAAAATGCACATGACCCAATTCGATGTGAAGACTGCCTTTCTATACGGCGACATCGACGAGGTTATTTATATGAAGCAACCTCTGGGACATGATGATGGATCAGGCCGAGTATGCAAGCTCATCAAAAGTCTGTACGGCTTGAAACAGGCGCCTCGGTGTTGGAACAAGAGGTTCTGTTCCTTTTTGCTGAAATATAAATTAAAGCAAAGTGACTCAGATCCATGCTTGTTCATAAGCCAAGACCGGCAGCTAATCATCATGATCTATGTTGATGACGGATTGATCTTATCACCAAATAAGACACTTGTGGAAGAATTCCTTAGTGCTCTGACCACAGAATTTCAAGTTCGCACTTCTGAAGTTGGTTGTTATCTTGGTTTGCAGATAAATCAACAAAACGATGGGTCGATATTTATTAACCAAGAAGCCTACATAAAAACTATTTTAAAAAGTTATAATATGTGCGATGCGAACTCTGTACTTACCCCGATAGACAAAAGTCAGCTGACAGATAACTGTAATTTCGACACTGACACGAATGTCAATAATTTTCATTACAGAGAATTAGTCGGAAAATTACTTTATTTATCTATTGTAAGTAGACCCGACATATGTTTTGCTATAAATGTTTTGTCAAAACATGTTGAGAAACCCGACAAACGCCATTACGCGATAGCCAAGCGAGTATTGAGATATTTGAAGGGCACCCAAAGCCTTGGTATTTTATACAAGGGTTTGTCAGGTGAAGAAAATACCTTCGTTGCGTACAGCGATGCTGATTACGCCGGAGATATTGAGACGAGAAGGTCGACTTCTGGTTATGTGTGTCTCGCCGCAGGGGGAGCAGTGTCATGGTCTTCTAAAACTCAAAGATGCGTGAGTCTCTCGACCACTGAATCGGAATTTGTGGCGGCCAGCCTCGCAGCCCAGACGGTTATATGGCTCAGTCGTCTCTACAGGGAAGTTCGTGGATACGACGTTATACCGACGGTTTACGTAGATAACCAAAGTGCTATCAAGCTTGTCAAGAATCCAGTGTTTCATTTTAAGACAAAGCATATAGACACGCGGTATAAGTTCTTGCAAGAATTGCATCAGGAGAAGAAGGTCAATGTCCTCTACGTACCTTCGCAAGACCAGGTAGCGGATACCTTTACGAAAGCCTTGCCGAAGGAAAGCTTTCTCAGAACGCGAACCTCACTAGGATTGGTGAGTAAGTCTGATCTGATGTAGGGGGAGTGTTGAACTGGCCATCAGAGAATGTTTTATATTTGACATGTATTTGAATGATTTTACACTTGACGTAAATAAACTGTGAACAAGGGACTATTTGTTTCATTAATTATGTTTGGACTGAGTTATTCTTGTACTATCTACTGACAGAAAAGCAACGCCGTCAACACTACAATGTATTTAGTTCGTTGACAGAATTGAATTTTACACCAACAAACATAACAAAATTATGCATAAGTTCATACCGGATCATATGTTTTCCAGGAACAACAAGCTTGAACAGTCGATAGTTTGATACTACACAACCCAACAACAAAATACACTTTTTATGTTTGGACTGAGTTATTTATTCTCGCACAACATTGTACTAACAGAAATAAAACGGCGTCAACAACACAAACCAGTAATTATCATGTGGACTGAAATTTTATACCTACTAAAATATCAAAATTAAGTTCATACCGGATCAAATGTTTTCCAAAAACAGCAAGCTTGATCGGTTGATACGGCTACAACAAAATGCATTCTATGTTTGGACTGAGTTATTCTTGTACAGTCGACGCCAAAAATACGTTTACACTTTTGCACCTTATTCCATTGCAATAAGGCGAATAGTGTA
The DNA here is from genome assembly GCA_932294315.1 of Epinotia nisella. Classification (NCBI taxonomy): domain Eukaryota; kingdom Metazoa; phylum Arthropoda; class Insecta; order Lepidoptera; family Tortricidae; genus Epinotia; species Epinotia nisella. The sequence continues at coordinate 5,824,646 of OW028698.1, read as the reverse complement.
AACGTATTTTTGGCGTCGACCGTACAACAATTTACTAACAGAAATAAAACTAAATTATATTCAAAATATATATATATATATATATATATATATATATAAACAAGCTACATAGGAGTCATTGCGTTAGCATCAGGGCCAGCAGGGCAGGATTAATGATTCAGCGATTTTTTTTTTTGAAAACTTTATCGTCTTTACCTAAACTGGGGTTAGTGGTTTGAGGAATCTTGTTATGTTCAATATATGACCTTTTTACGAGAAACTTTGGAACCGTTTTTGCAACCAACTACGCAACCATTGTCGTCCGGTCCAGCGAATGTTGTTGCCAAGGATGGTACATGCGACGTACAGTTGCCTCGAATTAATTTACCTACCTTTGGAGGAAAATATGAAGATTGGTAAATGTTTTATGATATGTTTACTTCGTTAATTCATAAAAATAAGACTATAACTGCAGTTCAAAAACTGCATTACTTAAAAAGTAGTTTAATGGGAGAAGCGCAGAGCTTACTCAGCAACTTCTCGACTACAGAGGCAAATTATGAGGAGGCATGGAAGCAATTAGTGCGACGTTATGATAACAAGCGTTATAACTGTAATGCTGTTATGAGGAGCTTATTTTCGACTAAGAAGATAAACAATGAGTCGGCTAACGCGGTGAGGCATTTATTGGACACAACGTCAACATGTTTGAAGTCGTTGCAAAACATGGGGATTAGCACGAGCTCTTGGGATGCAATTATCGTGTTTTTGGTGGTTTCAAAGTTAGATACTGAATCTATGAAACAATGGGAGCTGCATTGCATACTCAGACGCAAGTTATGATACGAGACATCCAGTGATTATGCCTGGTAAACATCATTTTACCAAGCTTTTAATTCTTGATGCTCATCTTCGTACTTTGCATGGCAGTCCTCAATTAATGTTGAACTTTTTGAGAACAAGGTACTGGATATTGCAAGCTAAAGATCGTACTAAGAAAATCTATCGAGAATGTGTAACGTGTTTAAGATATTCTAAAAAGAAGTCTGTTCCTCTAATGGGACTTCTTCCTGAAGCGAGACTTAAAACAAGTAAGCCATTCAAATCTACAGGTGTAGATTTCTGTGGTCCTGTAAATATAAGATTTTCACCTGGCAGAGGAGCTAAATCTTATAAAAGCTACATGTATGTTCGTGTGTATAGTCACCCGGGCTATACACCTCGAAGCTGTTACAGATTTAACTGCCAAGGGTTTCATTGCAGCTTTTAGACGTTTTACTGCAAGGAGAGGTCATTGCCAAGATTTATTTAGTGACAATGGCACAAATTTCGTTGGTTTGATGAGAGAGATGAGAGACATGTTTAATCGTGCCAAATCATCACTACCTGATGAAATCGCAGCCATGCTTACGTTAGAACGTACAACATGGCACTTTATCCCACCTCACGCTCCCAATTTCGGCGGTCTTTGGGAAGCAGGAGTCCGTAGTACAAAAGGACATTTACGGAAGGTAGTAGGGAATAGTACCCTTACTTACGAGGAGATGGCGACAGTCCTGGCGCAAGTGGAAGCGTGTTTGAATTCGCGGCCTTTAACTTTACTTAGCGATGATCCAAACGACCCTCTCCCCTTGACACCGGGCCACTTTCTGGTAGGTGAACCGTTATTAAATATAGCAGATGAATGTGACACTAATGTAATTGGGAATGGATGAAAATTTTAGAAATGCCTGATTATTTTTTTGGTGATAGGAATAACCTTCCTTAGCACCAGAAAAATAGTTTCAGATTTTTCAGCTGCGTCAATTTTTTTTGAAAAATATAAACAGTTTCCTCATTTACGTTTTGGGACAGGTAAGGCACCTTCCTCGATCGGTCTGATATTACAAAAAAATATATTAAATATGTGTGGTAAACTGACACTGACTATGATATTGACACTTGCAGCAGCTATATTGGTCATTACCAGTGTCAGTTTACCACAGATATTTAAGATAGTTTTTTGTAATATGAGATAAGGAAAGTGTCTATTTACCGTTCTTGACCCAGAACGTAAATGAGGAAACTGTTTATATTTTTCAAAAATAATTGTCGCAGCTGAAAAATCTGAAACTTTTTTCTGGTGCTAAGGAAGGTTATTCCTATCACCAAAAAAAAATATCAGGCATTTCTAAAATTTTCATCCATTCCCCATTGGCCTAGAAAGATGGCGCTTAACGCAAAAAATTGTTACAGATTTTTGGAAACGGTGGTACAAAGAATATTTAGTAAATCTTAATGAGAGGTATAAATGGAATTCTAATTGTACTACTGAACTCGAGATTGATGACGTTGTTATTTTGAAAGAGGACAATATTCCTCCTGCTAAATGGATTTTAGGCAAAATTGTAGAAAAACATACTGGACCTGATAATATAACTAGAGTTGTTACTGTCAAATGTAAATCAGGATTGTTCAAACGTCCAGTTAGTAAACTTTGTGTTATTTTATTACTAAAAATTATTGATGTTTTACATAACTTATCTTGTGCTTAGTTAAGTATTTTTTGTTATGTTTACAGTTTATATTACTAATGTGTTCTATTTTTTGTCGCGTAATTTAAGAACTATGTTCTTGGTGGGCGGAATGTCCAAATTAGTATAGATATTTACGCATCGTTGCGATACATGCGAGTGCATACCTAGATATACAGTCCACAGCTATTTAAAAAGTTAGTTAAGAATAAAGACGCATACCGAGCACACGTTTATTTAATTCCAAAATCCCAGCAAACCAAAATCATCCTTATCTGCCCGAACAGTGGTCTTGAACTATTTTAAAACCAAGGTAAGACCTCTATTACGAGTATCATAGCATAGCATAGGTATTATGCATTTGTTAAGATTTAGATAACACCCATATTTTTGCACTTCATTTGATAGTACCTACGAAATTATCGTCTTCGACAAACATACATGGCGCCGAAATTACAGAAACGTTACACGCGGCCAATCAACTTTTAAGCTCGTTGCCATGGTGACGTCCAGGGATGTTACAGAGCTTCAGTTGCGCTTCCGAGAAGTTGGAACTTCCGAATGATATTACGCCTCTAACTTCGACTTCGGTTCCGAAACTTTTGAAACGAAGGTTCTGTCGGAGGTCAAAGGCGGCGGGACGGCAACACAAACAAACAGGTTTATACTTATCGCTCATTTCCCCACGTGACGCGTGCTGCAGTGCAGTACTAGTGCTTTATGTGACTGTACATAATGAGAGGCCTTAAATCACGAGTATTTAAGGCTTACTTTTGTACAGTTGCATACACTAATTTATCCACACACATATCATAAATCCTCAATGATGTGTTCGGGAACCATTAGAATAACCGCCATTGCACACCATGGCCGACTAGATTTCAAATCATGACCAACTCGATTTCCATCGAACAGTATCGAAGACTGACCTCTGGGCCACGCTTCGTTTGAGTCATTACTTTATCAATATCTTAATGAACATACGTACAAAATAACCTAGAGACAAGTTTTTTTTTTATCTTATTGATATAATGCTGGTTATTACTGCCAATTTCTGAACGCATTTTAGCGGGGTATGTGTGTAGATAAAAAAATATTGTTGTCTTGTCCACCTTATTAGGTGTCTCTTTCACCTCCGCCACCGACTCAACTTCGGTTCCGACTCCGACTAACTAAATATAAAACCTCGGAATCCGACTTCGGTTCCGACAAAATCACCTCTGTAACATCCCTGGTTACGTACCCTCGGTACGCTCGCGTAGTCTGCTGTTCACCACTAAGGGCGCATAGACCACATTTTTCAGGCCGGTAAACGATAAATATGGCATTTTTCAAGTCGCCTGCCGTCATCACTGTCAAACTTCCCATACAATCAGATTTTAAATGTTTGCTGATACTGCTGATAGACTGAGTGTTCACTTCATTTCACTTCATCATGAGCATTCTAGCGAATGTTACATTAACAGGTTCACAAAATAAACTGGTGCGTCCTAGCGAAAATTGTCTTTGTATAATTTTTTGCACATTGTGCAAGGTTTTCTACAGAGAGGTAAGTTACTGAAAGGCTACACCGGTTATGTATGCTCCAAGGCTCAAATCTATCAGCACCTTCGGGCGTAACTCACGATTACCGAAGGTTCGTTGCAACCCGCCTTAAGGCTGCGGCTGCCACGTGACACACTGCATCTTGCGGTTGATCTCCTGTAGGATGAGCGCGCACGTGGCCAGTTGCGCGGGGCGCAGCTGGGGGGTGGGGTCGCGGGGGCGCTCGCCGGGGGGCGGGGCCTCGCGCTGGGCGCGGCGGAGCGCGCGGCGTCTGCGCGCCCGGGCCGTCGCTGTGGGGGATTGTGATGTAAGAAAGTGTGTACAGTCCGTTCGCGTTTAGAAAATAGTGACTCATCGTTGGTATTCGGTTTAACCGCGCCCCTTGACCAGTTAGGTCAATTCAATGTAAGTTAGAAATGCTCTGAATCCCGCACCGAACCAACGCTTCGATTCTGAAAGAACTCAACATCACAGAGAGAATATCGTCAACGGTTCAAATGCGGATCCTCAAATTCTTCGGGAACGTTTGGTGGTCCAAGGGAAAGTCGAGGGCAAAAGATCTTGTGGGCGCTCTCCAACACGATGACCCGACCTCATCAAATCCGTCACAGAAGACACAATCAATGATTGCTCTCACTCCGCCAAAAAACCCACAGCGGAGCCACATGGCGACGCATTACAAGAGCTGCGGCGGTGCAAAGATCCACCGTGACATGACCACGACCACTCTGTCAAGAGTGCACGACTAATAAGAATAGAAATTGGAAAGCCTTGTTCACAAGCCCCGTTGATGTAAGGGCTTCAAAGGGTACGGTCGCGTCTATTGACAATAACAAAAATAAATACATAATTCATAGCGGAGAAAGACGAGTAATTTATAATAATTTAATTTAAAAATACCTTCCAAGAATATTGTGTAATAAAAATATTTATATAATATGAGTTTTTAAATTTTTATCTCAGCAGTTGCGCTATCACTATTACCCGCTATTATTATTTTATCGCTATCATTATGAGTCACTATCATACCTCGAACAAATCATGCGGATGACGTAAAAATGACGTACCTAATTTTGCACACAGAATGATGTCTGTATTGCAACATCCGTATGACTTATTGCACGAAGTAACAGATTAACCGCGTATAATTTCAAGAAATCTATACAGAATTATCTGAATGATAGGATGATGTACTTAGTGATTAAATAAATGTTGCGAGATTTGTTTACGTAAGTACGATAATTGATAATAAAAGTCAATATGTTACTAAAAAAAAATTAATAACATTATGTACACAACTATTTCTCTAACAAGTCTATAATTGCGGTCACACACTTAAAATAAGCTTTAATAAATTTTTCTTCCTCACTTGCTTGACCGGGAAAAAAAAATTTGGCTAACAATTTCGCTGTATCAATGACAATCGCACTACTCGATTGCTCGGTTTTATTAAACAGGTTGATAATTGATAAGTAGTAATTGTTTATGAAAATACTTTTTGAAATCATCCTATGAGTGGTTTGACGTCATCCGCATGATTTGTTCGAGGTATGGTCACTATTTTCTAAACGCGAACCGACTATAGTTAACAGTGGCGGCGCGTAAAATATTGCCTGTAGGCTTGCCTAAAAATAAATTGTAGGCAAGCCGGTGGGAATCGGCTTGTATGGGCGCTCCGCCACTAATAGTTAGTGTACCTAATAATCCGCCCATTACGAGTACCTATATCTGTCTCTTTGTAACCTATGCATAAAGGGAAAAAGATATGTGGGCATCGAATATTGGGCCGTACATTAACTACAACCGTAAGAAACTGTTTTTTTTTTCCTGTCACTGTTACGTCTCCTGTGTCACTTTTTAAAACTATAATTGAATGTTATAAATATAAATAATTACCTGATTCATTCTTTTCCTTTTTATATTCTTCATCTATTGACCGCGACATAGATCTCTTCTTGGGTGACTGTTGACAAAATAATACAATAATTACATAATTTGCATAAACACTGATAATAACGGGGGAATGAATGGGCTACTTTGCGTATTGAAAATATGAATTTAACTTTGCGACTGGAACACATTATAATTCCAGGATAAAAACTATCCTATATCCTTCCCCGGGACTCACTCTCTTACCAAATTTCAACTAAATCAGCTCAGCGGTTTCAGCGCGAAGAGGTAACCGACAAACAGATAGACAGACATACAGGCAGACAAACTTTCGCATCTATAATATTAGTATGGACTAACTAATTCTAGAGACCAAAATGATAAATTTACGGCGAGGACGGTACCTATATAGAATCCAGAGTGATGCAAAAAATTCTAAAGTAGAATCTTGAGCGTAACGAAGGATTCAAGTGTTTACACGCAAGACGGAAATAAGTTTTCTCACGAGCAATACCTACTACTTTTGAAGTTTGAAATTAAAAAGGAAATATCACGATAGAAAATTAGGTACAACTTTGTTCCCTCATTTGAGTGCAACATTGAATATTCACCCGCTTTTTCGTTTTCTCGTAGTCGGCCGCGTCGTAGAACTGCGGCTGCGCGCGGCACACACGGCTCGTGCGCCTGCGCAGCTCCTCCACGGCGGGCAGCGCGTCCGCAGCGCGCCGCGCGGAGAAGAACGTGTGCCCGCATTTACAGGATTTCGAGGCTACTGCCACCTGTAGGTGAATAAAAAATAAGAAGTAAATAAATATTACACAAAGCAAACTAGCACAGGCGTTATATCGACCACATACAACCTGTCAAACATGTATCTTAATGTCAATAAATAAGACTGACATTCGATTGTCACTTTTCAAATGCCAGCCTGGAAAAGGGTTAAGGAGATGCCCCACCATTCATTTTTAGGGTTCCGTACCTCAAAAGGAAATAAACTGAACCCTTATAGGTTCACTCGTGCGTCTGTCTGTCCGTCTGTCACAGCCGATTTGCTCCGAAGGTACTTATTTTAACTTTTAAATAAATGTATAAAGGGGTAAATATCCGTAAGGAATGGAGAATAGAATAGATAAGCTACGACACAGCAACTAAAACCGACATATGAATGAACGGACAGTGCAATGCCATTATCTCAAACCTATTTTCTGACTGATACCATTCAAACTATGGAGGATGTGGTCATGTTACATTGATAAAAGTATAACCTTATTATCGTTGTCACTATTGTAGAGTCAAAACGAACGTGCCGGCCGGGCCATAAATCTGCGGGCCGGCCACGTGCCTTTTCTATAGCTCGTTTTACCGGCACGTTGGTTTTGACTCCACAATAATGCCATTATTAAGGGTCGCCAGGACGGTTGGCTCTCCACACAGATGTAATTTGGTTCTCATTTTAAAACGAAATGCTAGAATAACATGAAACTTTGTACACACAATGGGATCCGCCATATCTAGGTCGGAAATAGGGCTTGCAATCCCGGGATTTTATAGTACTACAGTACCGCGGATCACCGTATTCTAGTAGTCATTAATCCCGTCATTGGAAGCCCTGGTTGGAAATAGGGCTTCCAATCCCGAGATTGGATTTACCCGAGTTTGAATTTAAGCTATGCATATATGTATAGTTATGTTGTTGACCCTTAATACATTCTGACTTGAGGCATGTGAAAATAGTTATCAATGTTATCATGACATGACTAAGTTGTGCATGTCAAAATTAAAATTAGATTAAATTTAAATGCGTGCATATTCCTAATTATAAATGTCAAAATACAAATATACTAAAACATAAATTGTACCTACATACCTCTTTTCTCGAATAGCCCTCCGATATCATTACTGGCTGGATCAGATACCAACCGTTACGGGTAGGTGTGAACAAGCACTAAAGGCCTGTATTCACTTTGATTAGTGCGAGTGCAGGTGATTAGTAATTACAGTTGATTAGTGCAGGTGTGTAGTGCAAGTAGTGTCCAATTCATTTTAGTGGCTTTGTTTAGTAAATTCAATTGAAAGAAGCGCGCTTGCAATTGCAAGAATTACTAAAGTACATATATTAAACGAGGTGGTTTCTGAAACCGAAGACCTTTTGGAATTGGAACGGTCCAACGTGAAACACTAAACGCTACCTGAACAGACGTGTTTACTGGCAGGCACGCTGCGAGTGAGGGGGAAGACTGGGGCGCGAGGGACGGGGCTACTCGCAAAAAAATAGAACACGCTTCTAATCACTTCACTATGCAGGTTACTAATCACTCGCACTAATCAATCGCTGTCCATACGTGGTTACTCCTAATCACTAAGCACCTGCACTAATCACCTGCAGTGGCACTAATCAAAGTGAATACAGGCCTTGTCACAGTGATCAAGAAATGCGTGCATATGTTATACCTACCTACTGCAAAGTAAATGACTTAAGCAAAAATAACCCAAAAGGAATTTTTTAAAAACATACCTGCGTATAACACTGAGGGCAGCTCTTCGCTATCATTTTGTTCTTGCCCATGGCTTATTCAGGGCTTATTCATGCAAGTTACTTCTTTCACAAACTGTCAACAGTTAAGCATTGCACCGAAATTCAGTCAGCTTCACTGTAACACGCACGGATTTTATCTAGAACGGACTGCAGATGCAGTTAAAAATAAACTGATAAGAAGTGAGCATACAAAACAAGATAATTAATGCGATTGACAAAGATAATAACAATGAAAAAACATGCTGATATGCCCGATATGCTGACCACTCCACAGATAAATGCCCAGGGGGGCGCGGACGACGACAAAGACAGACACACATCAGATCTGTTGACGTTTGAAATGGATGGTGACTCCATCTACCTAATGCACCCGAAAACTCAGCTTTGCGCTAAGGTGATTCTTGGTATTTAAATAGTCACTATGTCACTGTAGAATCCAAAAATAAAAGTTATAACTTGTTTTAAAAATGATTCGACATCAGGTTTTTAAATAAAATTGTAGAATATATAAGCGATCCCATTAAAAAATCATTATGTTTTGGTTTTCTCGAATTAATTATTTTTTGGAAGCCTCTAGAATGTTCCACTCCCACTGCTCTGCTGGTGGTTGAATTCCACTCGTTCCGGGGTTGCAGCAATTTCTGGTGACTGGTACTTATACTTGATTCTTTCTTAACTACTTATATTACTAATAAAGGTATACATTAACATTTTTAGTTACTTTACCAGTGTTGGGCTTTTGATGTAGCTCAGGTTGTTTTCAGTTTATTGTTTGTTGGACTGTGCAAAGTTACGGCCGTACATTCAAGATTCCCATTTTATAATACAGCAACTCCTCAAGCGTCAACCAACCGTCAACTGTCACCTGTCAACATATGCAATGCACAGGTATCCGTAGCAATAGAATTGTATGTAAATGGTAAATAATCGTTTTCTCGACCTTGGAGTGTAGTTTTACTTCGAATATGTGTTATCTTATCGCTTACGTATATTGAAAGAGGTAATTTCTCTTGTTACTCGTCTAAAGTTGTTGCGAAACAAACTTCACTGTGAATATGTTGCAATATGGCTCAAAATAACGATTTAACAAGCAGTCTCCAAACCCATTTTATATGCGATAACTGCTACCAGTTTTTTGCTGCTAAATTCGTGCTATCTAAACACCTAAAGACCTGTGGTGTGACGAACTCATTGAGATGTCAATGGTGTAAGATATCTTTTAAAAATCGCGGAAATTTGTCTACTCACGCTGCGCATATTCACGGAGACTACAGGTAAGTCATAAAAACCACGTATATTAAAAATATTTCACCTTGGAGATGTTAGCTGTAAAGTAAATTAATTCGAAAACAAACAGTCCTCATATATTGTAGCGTCAAGTTTTAATTTTTTTAATTCTAAGACCAAAGATGCTCAGACAACTTTTTTAAATTTATTTTGGGCTATCTAGAGTTTCAATCAACACCTCAATTATGCCGAAAGGAATTGTGCATGCACTTTGTACATTTTAATGCACTTTTCGGCGCATGTGCAGAGACATGCGCCAATTTTAGTACTTTAATTGTACAATCTTGTTGGCTATGCCATAAAAATACGTAGTAGAGAATTTTTCGATTGTTGGGTAATGAAATTGCTGTAAAAGTGATTGATATAAGATTACATTTTGAATGAATACAGTATTGGAAAGAAGTTTATTTGCTAACAAATATTGTGCATAGAAACTGTGTGTAGGGTTGAATGAAGATTTGAAATATTATGGAACCTCCAAAGGTTTACAAAAGGTGTGTTAATTTATTTTTACTATATATGTATAACATAATGATAAAATATACTGATGAAATTATGGACTTGTTTTTGTTGGAAATGTTATATATAAATATTTTGTAGGCAAATAATTAATGTATTTAAATAAATAAGTAATGTGAAGACACTTGTACAGTCACGTGTAATAACATGTATATGGTTTTGAAATGTTGCCTGTGGAATAGGATTGAAAATTGTATACATATTGTTGGACTTGACTGTACCATATGTATATAATATGACTAAACATCATGACTAACACAAGACCGCGCATGAGATGATGACACAGATTATCTGTCTCTTTCTAATCAGAATACTTGTTTATTTACAGTCTCTTATGAGATCATTTAATGTATATTTTATTCAAATGATACTTTTTCTTTTACAGTTACAGATCTGCCTGCAAATTCAAATGCCAAGTATGTGAAAAAACATTCAGCCAAAAGTTCCAACTGACCTACCACATACGGAGATACCATTTCAACCTAATAGCGAAAACACCCTACTGTGAATTAAAAAAAATAAACCAAGTATGGTTCGAGAATGTTCTAAATTCAAACAGTGTTATCGAAATAAAAAAGACCGGCAACAATGCACTAGTGATGAGAAAACTTGATCCCAATACTAACATTAAAGTCAGTGATACCAACACGCAGGTTACAGATTTGTCAAGTGTATACCCAGTTCACAATAGATCGAAAGTGAAAGTGCAGTGTCATATATGTAAAAAAATGTACTTGAAAATTACTATAAAGAAACATATGGATGAAAAACACTCTGATCTTAAGAAGCATGAGTGTAATAACTGCAATAAGACCTTTAAAAGGGCTTATTTCTATTTAAGACATATCTGTAATAAGGTGCCTAAAAAGAAAGGGAAAAAAACTATTATGATAGAGAGTGTACAAAGTCTGAAGCCAGTTGAGATATTATAAGTTCATGATCATGATGGTAGGAAATTGTATGAAACTGTACACTCAGCGTTAAATACTCTGTAGCAGCACAGAATATATAATGTAGCAGTCAAAGTGGCCAAAAAATTTGGTACCCCATACTAAATATACCAAGTATTTGAGGCTGAGTGTACCAAGAAACATTTTAATAATGACTGAAATGGTGTATAGTTAGTTATAGTATTGTTAGATTTTAAACTGAGTTTATTTATTTAAGATCATACATACTGGTAGTCAAACATTGTTCATGGTATTATCTACTCTGTTGCCACAGACATTAGATTAAAAATGAACCAAGATAAAATTGCATTCATCATCACCCATCATCATATCAGCCGAACGGACATAGGCCTCCCCCAAAGAGTGCCAAAGTGACCGGTCCCGCGCCACCCGCATCCAGCGGACTCCTGCGACCTTTACCAGGTCATCATTCCACCCTGTGGGAACGATGAACCAATGGCCGTAGAACCGATGGCCGTTGGGGCGGAATGGTTCTCGAGTGGCGACCACGTACCGGAAGGCGCAGCGTGGGTAGGCTCCCCAAAAAATTGTATTGTATAGCTACCCTACTATTCTATAAAATTGTCATTAGAATTTGAATCTTTTACCTTGGACGGTAGAGTTGCTTTTTGAATCCACTTTTGATGCAATTTCGTCAATATAATGCCTTTGTTTATTAACTATAACAAGAAGGGTTGTTTAAAAACTATTAGGTACTCATTGTATACCGGCAGGAATGGCAGGATTTTATTTCATTAATAACTAACCCCGCAAAAATAATGAAATAATACACATTGTATGGATATCATACTTTTTGTTAAACTATGTACTACTAGCTTTCGCCCGCGACTTCGTCTGCGTGGACCCGGGATACAAATTATCCTATATTTTAATCCAGACTATAAACTATCTGCGTGCAAAATTTCATCCAAATCGGTTTAGGCGGGCGTGATTGAGTAACAAACATCTAAACTTTGGCATTTATAATATTAGTGTACTACTCTCTAGCTTAATTTAATTTGGTAATAAGGTTGACCATTGTCCATATTTATTATTTGCCCTTTTTTAACCCCCGACGCAAAAAGAGGGGTGTTATAGGTTTGACGTGTCTGTGTGTCTGTCTGTGGCATCGTAGCTCCGAAACGAATGTACCCATTTGAATGCGGTTTTTTTTGTCCGATAGCTGACGTGATCGAGATGGTTCTTAGCTATGTTTCAAACAAAATCGGTTCAGCCGTTTTGGAGCTATTGAACTTTGAAATGAAAATGTCGGGGGTTTTTAACTTTTCTAAGTTGTAGTCATTATTTATATTATTTATACTAAACCGCCTAAATCATATCACAATTAAAATGCCTATAGGCATTTACCAATATACATCACACTATAATTCATGATGAGAGAGGTAAGGATATTACAAGGTATCATTGTAATCGAACGAGCAAAGCGAACAAAGTTCTATGCTTCAGCTTTGGCCGAAAATCGTTCGTCTGTCCGGCGGCGTCTGGAGTCTGTCCAGCACTCTTCTGCAGCTCGCATTTCTCAACCGATTCTCGTGAAATTTTGTGAGCAGGTTCGTTAATTATTAATTATATAGAATCTTTTTGGAGTCAATTTTTCGAAATAAAAAAAACAGATTTGCAAGTTCTACAGCTCACAGAGCCAGTAGTATGTTTTAGTTAAAATGACGAAAATGCACTTAACGTGGGATTTGATTACTTCTTTTGTTGCAACTATTGCAGTACACTGACTCTGTTCTATTGTTTATGCGTAAATAGGCCGAGCATCCGCACGCCTAGCCCGAGGCATGCGGCCGAGCATCGGCATGCCTCGGGCGAGGCGTGCGGATGCAGATGCTCGGCTTGGAGAGTTTTGGGCATGTTTTCTATCCTCCGTTCCGATTCCGCTAACCAACTCCTCCACTATGGAGGATTTTTCTTAGGGACGGTGCCTGGGCAGGTGACGCGAACCTCTACAAAGACCTTAAGTGCAGGCGGCCTAGAATTACCTCTTCTCTTCTTTCTCCGAATATCACTTAGGGCCTGCAAAAAACTCGCGTTGTGGCTTCGCAAAAACTCGCGTTGCGGCGCCGCAGAAATTCACGCCGTCATGAAAGTCATTTCAAGAGGAAATACGAGGCGTTGAAAACCAGTGACAGCATATTTCATGACTATCTCAGAATGACCATATCAAGTTTTGAAGAACTGCTAGCAGAAACGCAAAATTTCGCGGCGCGCGCGCCCGAGAAACCCGCGTTGCGCTGCAATAAACCCACGGCGCGGTGTGAATTTTACGGCGCTGCAACGCGGGTTTTCGCGGCGCCGCAACGCGGGTTTTCGCGGCGCCGCACTGCGAGTTTTTGCGGCGCCGCAACGCGAGTTTTGGCGGCGCCGCAACGCGAGTTTTTGCGGCGCCGCAACGCGAGTATTTGCGCACCGCAGTCATGTGGTCAGGCACTTATATGCCTTATATTCTTTTGTGTTCTATGTTATTCCCAGGTATTCTATACTATCCGCAAAACTAAGTGGCGATTCGGGCAATAAAAGTAACAATGAAAGCTTTTTGTGGGTAATAATCTAATAATAGCATGATTCTAATATTTTACGACCTGACTCTTGTGAGTACTTGTGAGGCCATTGTAGAGATCTTCTCTTTGTTTATTTAATTTCCAGCCCAGGTTCTGAAGGTAGGTACCTATATTAAGGGAGTATTGGTTTGTTCTTCGAAATGAACTGGGTTTTCGTGAATTTGCAGATCTTCTAAGTGTGTATACAGTTTGTAACTTTTTGTGTATACCGAATGTGCGCTTGCTAGTAAGACGGGTCATTTCGTAAGTCCCTCGATGTCACAGCGACAAGATTAGAAGAATCGGCGATGGCCTCGATTTATCGGGATGTGAAAGTGTGGCTGTGAAATGTCTATGTCATCATAATTTCATCCTTGATTTCCAGATGTATAGGGATTTTAGTGAACACAACACATTATTTACGACTTTTGTAATCTTGTGATTCCTTTCTTGTGTATTTAACATTTATTTATTTATGTTACGGAACCGATTGTTTATTGACATGATCTATTAATATTATGTGTGCACGTTGCACAGATGTTGTTTTATTTTTTTGAATTAAACACCTACCAGCAAAATGAAAATTATTTTTATTTGAGTAATAATTAATCAATCATTTCTTAGAACTACTAGTTACTTGCCTTAAGAGGTCGTTACAGTACACACTAGCGCCACTGGTAAATAGTTGTGATCATTTAAATTTAACGATAGATATTTAAAAAAGGAGGCCACTACACCCTGTATTTTGTATTTAAGTACCCTGTGAATACATCAAACTAGTTTTTATGTTGTTGGATTCGTCAATCTATGCAGCCAAAGTTAAAACGGCGAATCCAGCAACATAAAAACTAGTTTGATGTATTCACAGGGTACTTAAATACAAAATACAGGTTGTAGTGGCCTCCTTTTTTTTGAATATCTATCGTTAAATTTAAATAATCACAATTATTTACCAGTGGTGCTAGTGTGCACTGTAACGCCCTCTTAATGCTACTGTATCTCATGTTTAGAATGCTCAGTTGCTTTGAGATTCGAATACTGGAACTAGGTCACCTTGTACCTCAGGGACTTTTTCTCTGGAACCAATTCTCTCTATGCAAACTATTGGAAGCTGAGGAAGCATATAACTAAGCTATGGTACTCTAGTCTAGTGGCTCAAGTGTGCTTGGGATACCCAGAGGGCCTACCGCGAAACGAAATTCGTTTTCGTTCGTGTATCTCCGTCTCTGTCGCGATTTTCGTTTCGCGGTAGGCCCTCTGCTCATACAAATGAGATTTTCGGAAATTATATACCTACGGAATATCATATTTAGCATTAGCTTTTCGGTGAGGAAAACATCGTAAGGAAACCTTCATTCATTTGCGAAGAAATTCAAAGGTGTGTTGTGAAGTCTGTCCAAACCGCACTGGGCCAGCGTGGGGGCAACTGCCCATTGCCGTGCCGTGCCGTGGTGAATCCAGGATTTGGACCCACAAGTGCTCTTAGCCAATAATTTCGAGTTCACAAGGAAGCGCCCTACTCGGGAGTAAGGTGCTTCCTTGCAGGACCAAATCCAATAAATGCAAAGCCAGAAACGCTTCAATTGATTATTTCACTAAAATACGAATAAAAAACCGTTTATAAAAGTTATAATAGAGATCTTTGTTTGTAAAATCTTTTCGATCACAATTTAAATTAAAATCCTTCATAGTTTGTCTAGAACAGATTGCTCTTGAGTCATAATTTATGCAATATCTAAACGTTGTTATGTCATTTTTGACGTATCATAGTTGTATTCCACTTAATCAAAAATAACAACCTGTAATTTCGATCGTACAATGAAAATAGTGCCTTTTTCCTCCGTTGCTTTTTTTATAAATTATAAATCATAACTTTAGAGGAAAATCACATTTACACCGCCTGTCAAGACGTTTGAGGCTACCATTCCTCTTACATTAATAAAGGTAACTTCATAAATAAACATTCTACAGTGGCAATACGATCGACAATTGGAACGCACACAAGCTTCAAAACAGCTTCCGTGTTTTGATTATGTTAATTATTTAAATACTGTTATTAATCTGGGAAAATGAACGAATTTCAAGTATTAGATGCTAAATACACATGCCGTGGGTGTACGAGAACTGGCGAAGATCTTTCTGCTATGACTACTGATGAAATATCGATGTATCAAAATTTCGTTAAGGTTTGCTACTTTATTTATTTATTTACTTGTCTGTAAATAAAGAAGAATCAAGTATTACTATTACTAGTTTGCAGTGGAATTTAATGTTGTACTACGGTGCTGTCTCAAATATTACTGTATTCTATTACTTACAATTTTTTTAATCCCTTGAAAAAATAAGATTTGTGAGCTTTGTAATCTTTGATTTCTTTAAATGTAAATTAATTAAATTAGTTTTATATGTCTTAATAAGTTACTGGTGTGTTGTGTAGTATTATTATTCTGGTAGTGGCTATTGTATCACTGCGACCATTGCTGATCTATTGATGTGTTGTGTAGTAACTGTTTAATTGTAAACATTTCATTGTTTTCAGATGAAAAGTCTACACACAAACACAACTATGAAGATATGCTTCATATGCCGAGGTATTTTTAACAAATTTTTGAAATTTGCTCACCAATGTCAAAGAACAGATGAAATTATGAATGGAGTTTTAGAGGTGAGATGGGGTTTTGTAAGTCTTTTTAATTACACTCAAGAGTAATGTAAGCTGGGTCAATTTGTATGTAAACAAGTTATTAAGTGTATCCATTATTATTCCTTGGAGTATTAAAATTAACCTTTTATGGCAGTGTGTTCAAAAAGGACATTTGATTGTTGAGTTCCTCAACTAATCTTCAAATCAATAATGGGTTAGCAAATATTATTCTGGAGTTCCAAGCTTCCATAAGCTATGGTGTCTGCTTACCATGAGGCAGGCCAT
Source organism: Epinotia nisella (assembly GCA_932294315.1). Lineage (NCBI taxonomy): Eukaryota > Metazoa > Arthropoda > Insecta > Lepidoptera > Tortricidae > Epinotia > Epinotia nisella. The sequence continues at coordinate 5,807,934 of OW028698.1, read as the reverse complement.
ATGCTTCTTTCCCTTTGTAATATAAAAATAGTCTTACCTTACAATTTGATGGGCTTAATAATAATAATATTTGTGGACAATCTTACACAAAACGACCTAGTGCCAAACTAAGCAAAGCTTGTCGAAAGAAGTCGCGGGCGGTCGCTAGTTCTTCTATAAAAATATTCCCAACATTTCAGGCACATTTATCCAAACTCAATCCCAACTACTACACCAGTACAACAACCACTCATTACCTAGGCCCCGAGCCCGAAGACTCAGATAACTGTGATCAGTATGATGATGACAAGTATGATGACGATGATTTGCCGCTCATGATGCTGAAGGATAGTAAGGAAGAAGTCAAAGTTGAGAAGGAAGATATGGTAAGTTTTTTATAATCTTGTTTTTTTGGGAGCATTGGCTGATGAGGGCAGCTCCAGCAAAGCCTATATTCATTAAGAAAATGTAGTTTATAAAATTGTGTAAAGTGAGTGATTTCATCATCTTCTTTTAAAGTAGTCAACCAGGCTCCCCCCATATCTAAACAAATTGGCAATTTAAACTGGCAACACTGATAAAAAAAAACTGGTAAAAAACTTTCTGGATAGACATGAGATCTATTTTTTTAATGTTTTTTACAGCAAAATGAACTAGAAACAGATGTCCAAGAAGAAAAGTCAAGAGGAAAGAAGAATAGCAAAAAGAAAAAACAATTGAAAGAAGGTTTTAGCTCTAGAATGGTGCAGGAAACAAATGAATATGAAGTCATTAAACTAAGCAAAGAACAGGTACAGTCACGGACTTTAATTGTTGAGCCATTTAGAGCTCACCTTATACTGCACACTTCATAGCTACTAAAAAATCTAAATTGGTTGACACCTAAATGGCTCAACTATTAAAGTCCTTGACCGTACATGTAGAATCATGTCAAATACAGGCGCTCAATCGGCTCAATTACGACCCTATGTCAGTAATGTCGGGATAATCAGAATATTGTAATATTTTTTACGTCACCCTAGGCCGTAAGTGGCCGTTACGCGAGGAGAAAATCTCTCTTCCTGGCCAAGGCAAGACGTAAAACTTTAGACAAACCACGGGCGGTAATTCGTAAAGCCCCAGATCGCATATTTATGGCCCTCACCTTCGGTTCGGCCACAAACACCTCCAATCTGGGGCATTCACGAATTCACCGCCATAGGTATGTAATGTACTATAACATAATTATGATTTATTTTAATATAATTATGATTTACGGACGGGTATATATTAACTAAAATGTAGTGATTATATCCTCTTCGGGTGTAACTCGGTGAATTTTTTTTTTTTTTTTGCATAGGTGTTAGAAGAAATGTCGGAAAAGGCGAAAAACGAGAAATACTTGAGATCCGTGTACAAATGTGAGCAGTGTGTGAAGGGATTTAATTTTAAAGATGTCATCGACAACCATATGAAGAGACATTCACAGGTACGAGTAAGAGGAATAATGTCCCTGGGCGACCGAGCTCTGCTCGGGTGAAAATACGGAGAAAACGAATTTTCCCAGACATGACACCTAGCTAGATAGATTTCTCGCCCCCGTAAACCCCTATAGTACAATAAAGCTCGTTTAATAGTTTAGGATACTTGTGTACTACTCAGCCACAATAAGTTTGGGATTGGAATAGTTTGTCAGTTCATATAAACTTTTTTATATGGCAAAACTGTCACTTCTAATATACTTATGTACTTTTTTATAATAATATTTTTTTTTTCTAAGCCCAAAAAAAACTATTGGTTGGTTTAGAGCGATCGGCAAGTCTATCGAGAAATTGTACGTTCAAATTCTGCTCAGAGCTTAGTTTTTTTCATGTATTTTTTTGAATCGACAATTTAATACAAACTATTTGAAATAATTTTCAGGGATACGGCACATTGAAATGTGAGATTTGTGCACAGTACTGTCCTAGCGCAGTCTCTATGAGAGGGCACATGAAGTCCCACACCACGAGGTAAACGAAATATTCTTATCTGTAAAGGCTGTCCCGAATGTAGCAGTCAACTATAAGAAATTATCTTGTCGAAAATAATACTAAAATCTCTAAACCCTGTACTTTGTTTATATTATTCTGGTCAAGAAAATAATTCTATACTATTCTATTCTCTCGTTGATAAATCAAATCTATACATCAAAGAAACAAAATATTATGTACAGATGTAGTGCACAATTAATCTCCATCGTATTTTCACGGAAACGTACGAACGTGTCTTGCTGTTTCAGTTAGTCTCGGTACGAAAAGCACTGAGGTTGACTGAAGTAGCATGACAAATACGAACATTTCCAAGAAAATACGATGGAAAACAATTATGCACTACATCTCTATCATCATGTCATGATGCCGTCATCCAATGGTCAGACCCCCGACCCCCCCGATTTTGAAATGACCTAATATATGGACAAGTCCCAGGCGCTTTCCCCTACATGGTTTTTCACGCGCAGCGCTGAAAACTTGTTAGCATTGAACGTGTTAAGTGACACGGATCTTTTTCAGGTACAAATGCAAGATATGCAACGCTGTGCGTATTTCCCGGCAACATTTGTTGGAGCACTACTCTATAGAGCACACGTTTGACGCTTCCACGTATTCCTGCGACCAGTGCTCATTCACCACCAAGTAAGTATCCATCATCAAGGACCGGAATTCTTCATAGCAAAAATCAAACTGTCAGAGGGTTTGACCAAAGTGTTTTATCGACTATCGATAAATAAATGTCACTTAATGACACATCGTCAAAGTAATGAAATCAGGCTTTTGGATATACAGGGTGGCACATTTAGATCGGTCAGTATGGGAATGTCTGAAACTATAAGACATACGAAGATCTCCTCTTAGGAACCATGTCATCGATTTTAGTAACAAGAAAAACTGCATTCATACATTAAAAAAACCTTGTACTCAGCTGGGAAATCGAACCCGGACGTTTTGAAAAATAAAACTAACACTATTTCTATTTAGATATCGATTGTGTAGGTCTTAAAAAGTAAGCGTTACTATGAAACACGGTGTCTAAAGTGAATAAAATGCATTGTTTTCATATCCTTTAATTTATTTTAGTAAGTTTTCGAAATGACCATCATGTTTCATAGTAAGTAACATTAACATTTACTGCTTAAGACCAACACAATCGATATCTAAAATAGTGTTCGTTTTATTTTTCAAAACGTCCGGGTTCGATTCCCGAGCTGCGTACAAGTTTTTTTTTTAAATGTATGCATGTAGTCTTTCGTGTTACTAAAATCGATGACATGGTTCCTAAGAAGAGATCTTCGTGTGTCTTATAGTTTCAGACATTCCCATACTGACCGATTTAAATGTGCCACCCTGTATACAATGTATGTAAGCATAGGAATAAAACGGAAAATATTTTTACTAACCATTTTAGTAACACGGCACGGAAATTACTTATGTTGTCATAAGCGACGTAAATGGCATATTTGACGTGGGCATGATTTATTTTAATATGGAGATGCAGGTTGCTTATCGAAGAGGTCGAATGTTACAGAATAATCGTATAAGTCGATATGCGATAATATTCCGTAACATCGATAAGTGGAATTGTCGATAAAACAGTTTGGTCATTCCCTCTGACAGTTTGATTTTTGCTATGAAGAATTCCGGTCCTTGTCCATCATCGTCCCGTGATAATGATCCCGTGGTCCGCTTTATTTGTTTAATCTTTATTGCACAAACGAACAACCTTATTTATTTATTTATCTACCTAATGCAATAGCGCCTTAAATAATTGGCTTAACCTAATTATAATACTTGCACAAGATACATTAACATAGTTTAACAAATTCGGATATAGAACAATATAATTTACATTAAACACAAAGTTTTAACCGACTTCAATTTAATACTCCGCCAAGCCAAATTAACATTTCCACATTTTCTTTTCACTGCTTTCCGAGAGTAAACACGTTTATTATTACAGGCGAAAACCATAATTATCTTCCGTAAACCGATTTTACAGACAACCATTTTTTTTTTTTAGGAAGCGCACAGTGATACAGCGGCACGTCAAGTCCCACAAGGTCGGCAAGAATCTGACGTGCAACGTGTGTGGAGCCGGCTTTAACAACATGCACGCCCTACGGATGCACGTGTCGTGAGTACCATCGCCAACACAGTTAACCTTTTGACAGCGAGGGTGCAAAACAAAACGGTGCCCAACTGAGGCCAGAACAAAAACAATAGCCAGACAAAATATGAATAAAATGAAACTTCTGATAAATATTGTCACGCGCACGCGTGGCTGTGGCCGTCCGTGGCTTCAGTGGCACGAGTTTTCGTCCGCGTCCACAGCCGTCTTTAGCTCTCAAAAGGTTAACTGACCATCCGTGCACCAGGGGTGACCATAGGGCTGGCCTACTCGTATATTTTGCTCAAAGAGTGAGCATTGCCATCCAGCGTGGCAATGCTGCCAGCCTTCTGGGCACACTACCCTCTGACAGCGTTTTGGTCCAATTTTTTATCTTTAAGTTTTAATTTAAAGTTTTTTTTATCTTTGTAGGTTAAGTTGTTGTTTTATTGTTTGTATTTATTAACCATTGTAAAATAAATTTGATAAACAAACCATGTGTTTATAAATATGGGGGCACTGCGGCGCCCCCGCCAAGTCGACCAAAACAAAGAGGCACGGCCGTGCCATCCTTTTCTCGAAGTCATTCAGGCCATTTTCAACATCCTGGAATTTTCATCACATATAGTGTATAATAGCCTAGCTCGATTTGTGTAAGAATGTCCCATAATATTTATTTATTTATAATATGGCTTTATTATTTACTATTATTCTGGTAGCCTATTGTATCACTGCGACCATTGTTGATCTATTGTGATCGCCACTTACTACAATTCTTGGTCAAATCCTGCGAACTCGAAGAGTTGCAGTATTTTGTTAAACTCAAGAAATTTCATCTCCTCCGGGCACATGAAGTGTTTGCCCAGAATGGAGTTACGGCTGCGCATAAGACAAGGGCAAGCGGTTAGGATGTGTGTAGGCGTCTCCTCTGCTTCAAGGCAGAGTCTGCACTGCCTCGTGTCACACAGCCCCAACACTTGCACGTGCTTGTTTAGGCAACGATGCCCTGTAAGGCGCTAGGCTTAGCGCCAAGGCGTCAGTGGACGCCTTTTTGCTAAAGGCTCTAATGAGCACTTTGGAGTGTTTCAGTCCTGGGATAGCTCTCCAGGCTTGAATGGTCTTGTAGAAAGAATAGGTCTTTAGAGCGAGCTTGGTCAGACTTTTGAGGATACAACAAAACGGCACAGGGCCGCAGTGTGTTTTCCCCCGCTCGTGCAAGCTCATCGGCCTTTTCGTTTCCCTCGATACCCACATGCCCTGCATGCGTTCCCTATACCGACCGATATGTGGACCGATTATATTCAAAATAAAGATCTCGTCAAATAACACGGTGGAATATGTTTCAGCCGCCACGATCCCGCGCAACGTTTCAGCTGTCCACAGTGCAACATGAAGTTCATATACCCGTCTCTGTTGCACCGGCACATGCTGTCCCACTCGCACAGGGACCACTACTGCGTCGAGTGTGACGTCACCTTCAAGTCGCTAGTGAGTGCATATACCCGTCTCCCTTGCACCGGCACATGCTGTCCCACTCGCACAGGGACCACTACTGCGTCGAGTGTGACGTCACCTTCAAGTCGCTAGTGAGTACATATACCCGTCTCCGTTGCACCGGCACATGCTGGCCCACTCGCACAGGGACCACTACTGCGTCGAGTGTGACGTCACCTTCAAGTCGCTAGTGAGTACATATACCCGTCTCTGTTGCACCGGCACATGCTGGCCCACTCGCACAGGGACCACTACTGCGTCGAGTGTGACGTCACCTTCAAGTCGCTAGTGAGTACATATACCCGTCTCTGTTGCACCGGCACATGCTGGCCCACTCGCACAGGGACCACTACTGCGTCGAGTGTGACGTCACCTTCAAGTCGCTAGTGAGTACATATACCCGTCTCTGTTGCACCGGCACATGCTGGCCCACTCGCACAGGGACCACTACTGCGTCGAGTGTGACGTCACCTTCAAGTCGCTAGTGAGTACATATACCCGTCTCTGTTGCACCGGCACATGCTGGCCCACTCGCACAGGGACCACTACTGCGTCGAGTGTGACGTCACCTTCAAGTCGCTAGTGAGTACATATACCCGTCTCTGTTGCACCGGCACATGCTGGCCCACTCGCACAGGGACCACTACTGCGTCGAGTGTGACGTCACCTTCAAGTCGCTAGTGAGTACATATACCCGTCTCTGTTGCACCGGCACATGCTGGCCCACTCGCACAGGGACCACTACTGCGTCGAGTGTGACGTCACCTTCAAGTCGCTAGTGAGTACATATACCCGTCTCCGTTGCACCGGCACATGCTGGCCCACTCGCACAGGGACCTCTACTGCGTCGAGTGTGACGTCACCTCCAAGTCGCCAGTGAGTACATACGTCATCATTTACCATCATCAGGCATTATAATGAATTCATCATCATAATCTTTTTTATTTAAGATTAGAAGTTAAGATCATATGTTATCATATCTTAACTTCTGATCATATGATCAGAAGTTAAGTTTATAATTTTATTGTAACTAACACATATGGGTCCAAAAGCCTGAAATAAATGACATTGATTGATTGATTGATTGATATGTAAACACAATAAAAGTTTTTATAGAAATAAACAGTTTTTTTTTTTAATAACAAATATAAATATTATTTCTTATAGGATTATTCTTATTCTTATAGGATTGGTTGAATCCACGACGTAAACGAGGTGGCAAGGGGTTGTATATGAGAGTGGATCAACTATTTTCTGTCACTAGTTGCCATGGTTACGTCTCCTGAGTCACTTTTTAAAACTGCGATTTATGGGTTTTAAATCACCAAATGTCATATTCGACCCCTTTTTGTATTGACCATCTTCTAGGCGTGTTAGAAGTCCGAATTGTAACATTTTTTCTAAGAAACTATAATTTAGTCACCTGGCTAACGGGATAGAAGAACAACAAAACATAGTTGATCGACCCATTTGCAGACTTAATATTTTTGAACAAATTATTTTTTTCTTATTTATGTAAAAGCAAAAGTTAGCGAAAAAAAGGATATAAATGTTTTTGTTACAGGACAATTTAAAATTGCACTTCAAAAGGGCGAAAAAACACCGAGACCCGTCCACTTACAAGTAAGTGTTTACAGATGTAGTGCATAATTGTTTTCCATCGTATTTTCTCGAAAACGTTAAAACAACAACGAGTTAAAACTTTAACAACGTTATATGAAAATTTATGATTTCTTTGTAATATAAAAAAAAAATGTCACAATAAATTATACGTTTTACTGAAATTAAAACTATCGATGACTGTTATATTTTCCTTATAGTCGGTGTGATAAATTGTATATGTTACTCAGTAATGTATTGAGCGTTACCGCATGAATCCTTCGTTACGCTCAGGATTCTAACTTAGAATCCCTGGCTACGCTCAGAATGCTATCGTAGCATCCTTCGCTTCACTCTGGATTCAATGTACCGCCCTCGCCGTAAATAATTGCTCCCTTGAGACACAAATAACTATTTCAGATACAAATGCTCCCAATGCGACGAGCGTTTCATCTCCCCCTCCTCGGTGCTGGCGCACTTGAGCGCCGCGCACGGCGCCGCCAAGAGCCACGCGTGCGCTCTGTGCGGCAAGCTCTACTCCAGCCGCGAGAGCGCGCGCAGCCACGAGCGTCGCGCGCATGCGCGGCGCACGCGCTGCCACGCGTGCAGCAAACATACTGTGAGTACAATGCGACGAGCGTTTCATCTCCCCCTCCTCGGTGCTGGCGCACTTGAGCGCCGCGCACGGCGCCGCCAAGAGCCACGCGTGCGCTCTGTGCGGCAAGCTCTACTCCAGCCGCGAGAGCGCGCGCAGCCACGAGCGTCGCGCGCATGCGCGGCGCACGCGCTGCCACGCGTGCAGCAAACATACTGTGAGTACAATGCGACGAGCGTTTCATCTCCCCCTCCTCGGTGCTGGCGCACTTGAGCGCCGCGCACGGCGCCGCCAAGAGCCACGCGTGCGCTCTGTGCGGCAAGCTCTACTCCAGCCGCGAGAGCGCGCGCAGCCACGAGCGTCGCGCGCATGCGCGGCGCACGCGCTGCCACGCGTGCAGCAAACATACTGTGAGTACAATGCGACGAGCGTTTCATCTCCCCCTCCTCGGTGCTGGCGCACTTGAGCGCCGCGCACGGCGCCGCCAAGAGCCACGCGTGCGCTCTGTGCGGCAAGCTCTACTCCAGCCGCGAGAGCGCGCGCAGCCACGAGCGTCGCGCGCATGCGCGGCGCACGCGCTGCCACGCGTGCAGCAAACATACTGTGAGTACAATGCGACGAGCGTTTCATCTCCCCCTCCTCGGTGCTGGCGCACTTGAGCGCCGCGCACGGCGCCGCCAAGAGCCACGCGTGCGCTCTGTGCGGCAAGCTCTACTCCAGCCGCGAGAGCGCGCGCAGCCACGAGCGTCGCGCGCATGCGCGGCGCACGCGCTGCCACGCGTGCAGCAAACATACTGTGAGTACAATGCGACGAGCGTTTCATCTCCCCCTCCTCGGTGCTGGCGCACTTGAGCGCCGCGCACGGCGCCGCCAAGAGCCACGCGTGCGCTCTGTGCGGCAAGCTCTACTCCAGCCGCGAGAGCGCGCGCAGCCACGAGCGTCGCGCGCATGCGCGGCGCACGCGCTGCCACGCGTGCAGCAAACATACTGTGAGTACAATGCGACGAGCGTTTCATCTCCCCCTCCTCGGTGCTGGCGCACTTGAGCGCCGCGCACGGCGCCGCCAAGAGCCACGCGTGCGCTCTGTGCGGCAAGCTCTACTCCAGCCGCGAGAGCGCGCGCAGCCACGAGTCTGGCGCATTTTTAATAATGATAAATTAATGATGAGATTTTTAAATTAATGATAAAATGAATCGAGATGAAATTGGCATTTTTTTTACCTTTTTGGGAGGCTGCTGCTGATCAACCCACCGACGGAGCCGCAGCTGACGTCCACAGAACTTCATGCATGACACAACATTCTGAACCTTCTCACAAGTTATCGCACCGTAGTTGATTGGTCACGAAAATCTTTTGCTAGCTCGCGGACTAAAGGCTTCCACCATTTTATATTATATTTGCAGGGGCTCATTTGACAAAGGCTTGTAACTTATATTAAGCCTCTCTAGGAAGCCTCGGACTCATTTTATTAGAATGAGAATTCCGCTCGTAGTAAAAGTTGCAAGACCTCTGGTTTGATTTCAATAAAAAAGCCACGAAAAGGCGGCATTTCGAACTTTTTACTCACCAATCGCATGAGGCTTTTCAAGCCTAATTAGCAAGTATGTAAGTGTCATGGACCTATAATACTGAGGATAAGCTATGGTAAAAATAATACCACGTCCGAGCGAGATGGTAGCATACAAATCTCAATAAGTGTGACACAAATAAATAAAATATCATTCGTTGTCCTTGTCATAGTTCCACTTTTTAAGCTATTGCATAGCTTCTATCGCGGGCCTTGAGCGCGGGGACCGAATCTAGAAATTCCGTAACGAAAAAACCTCACGCTCCCCACTCCGACGGGCAAGGAGGTGTGGCTTGAAGCACAAAGTACTTTGTTATATACTGAAATAGAGAACAATCTCTGGGCCTAAAAACGGAAACCCTGTAATTTACGCCATCTATTATCTTAGGTTGACATGTACCCCACGTCAATGTCAAAATGCATGCGTGTGTGGGTGTGTACGTATATAGGCGTATGTGTGCTCTCACACATGCACATACTTAAATAACTACGATATTTAAAAAAGGTATTTTTCCAAAAAAAGCTAACTTCACTTATGCGCCCAAGTGTTCGGCAGATTTGATATTTTTCAAAATATGGGTGAAAAGTGGAGTTAGCTTTTTTGAAACTTATTATTTCACAAATATATTATTCCTTTGTCAATGACAAAATAATCGTTTTAATCGAAGGGATAAAAATAAACAATAATTCATATCTATATTTATTCTGCAAGAGCTTTACATTACAACTAATAAATAATAAAATATCAATGGTGACATGAATACATAGCAACAATAAAAACGTAATAACACACGGCACTTCTAAAACTGAAGCAAAGTTAGCGCGTGTTAATTGCACTTACGGATAATTAATTACACCACACTAGAATCACGATAGAATGATTAATTACAGTACAATTATTTAAATAGATCGTTATGAGTTATGTTACGACATGGAAAATCTTAGAAAACCACAAGTGACACTGACAACAAATTTAAATTCCATAGACAATTGAATAGAGTTTCACGGCCTAAAAATTTACACGGTGAGTAAATTTATTTAATAATAGAAAAAATTGTTTTCTTATCGGTCACCACGCTCAAAAAGTGTAACTTGAATTAATATCAAAGAAAAAGAAATACTGCATGAATAAAATAAATAAATAAAATTATAATTGCATAAGTTGATACAAAATGCTATGCAATAGCTTTACCGCGGCAGTCCCCGAGTGCCACACGTCTTTTTTTTTATTTGCCATAACTGATTTAGTATGAAGTTGTGGCAAATAAACCATTACCCGCCCAAATTAAGTAGGTTGTTTATGGTAAGCTATCGGCCATTTTAAGACCATTTCTTAATTTTGCTGCATAGATGCCTTTCCGTCCCTCATTGTGGCATCAAGTATAGCTTGTCCCGAGTATTATAGGTCCATGGTAAGTGTGAAATGAACGAATGGTTTATGCCCCACATAAACGGGAATAACGCGATCAAAAGGATCATATGCATTTTGTACAATTTTTTTTTATATAAGTAATGTTTCGTATTGTTTCAGCGGAAGTACGGGTTGGCCAAGAACGAGACTCCTCTCGGATGTTGCTGCTTTCAGTCGGCCACAGAGAAAAACAAGGTTCGATGATTCGTCATATCATACATAGGAGCACTAGGAACAGCGACTGGCACGAGGAAGCCAAAGGCCCGCTGTTTTCTCGTGGTCCCACTGATTTGTCTAACCAGCGAGCGGGGCTAGCACAACTGACGCCGCGCCGCGACGCGAGTCGAGAAGGATCTACCCACCTTTTTCTAATTTGTACGGTGCGAGTGAGATAGGAGACGCTTAGTCGCGTGCGAAGCGACTGAGCAGCAAGTTATGCTAGACGTACTGGTAAATGTCGCTGGAGTCCGCTGGATGCGGGTGGCGCAGGACCGGTCACTGGCATTCTTTAGGGGAGGTCTATGTCCAGCAGTGGACGTCTTTCGGCTGATGATGATGACACGTAAAAAAAGTTATACAGGGAGTAGATAAATAGCGATGGGACCACGAGAAACAAGTCTTACTCGTGGTCCCACTGTACGTCTAGCATAACTTGCTGCTCAGTCGCTTCGCACGCGACTAAGCGTCTCCTATCTCACTCGCACCGTACAAATTAGAAAAAGGTGGGTAGATCCTTCTCGACTCGCGTCGCGGCGCGGCGTCAGTTGTGCTAGCCCCGCAGGTCATCAGTCCACCTTGTGGGGGGCCTACCCACGCCGCGCCTTCCGGCCTTTTTATATGTATGAATTGTTATTTATTTTAATATGAATTATGTATGACGTTCGCGAAACACTAGGTAGGTTAAGTTTGTTATAGGTAGCTTCAGATGCCCGAAGTGCAAACCGCCTAGAAATAGGAAGGACATTCTTATCCTAATTGTATTTTTTTTTCAGAAACAAGAAGAGTCTTTGAGCAACGTCGTACAAACAGTAAACCATGAGACTTGATTGTAATAAAGTTTTTTAATAAAAACAGTATTTATTCAATACATTTAAGTTTTATTACAACAAATAGTTGGTAATCAAAAAACCCCTTTTGTAAATAGGTTAAAATAAGAAAATAAAATACAGATTCATTTATTATTTTTTATTAATAAAAATAAACTATACATAATAAATGCAAACGCACCAATTTTATAACAAGTCCTATCTACAAGAAAAATAAAACTATGATACGTTTAAAAGGCATACCTAATTAATTACGAATTTACTCTAATAATGAAACTTAAGTTGGGAATGTTCATTTTTATTTATAATAAGCTCAAAATAGTCCGTATAATCCCCGGCAATAAAGTAGAACCAAAATGGCGTCATGCACTAGGTTCACTAGACCGCCGCCCCGTTGCTATGGTTACGGGCGCGCCTCACTCAGTAGCTCTGGTTTAAGTTTTATTGACAGATATATACGTTTTCGAACGCGTTTGCGTTAAGTTTCAATTTGTATAGCAACGCGTAGTTCCTAATAGTTACCACCAGAGGCGCTGTTCGCGTTGCCATACAAATTGTAACTAAACGCAAACGCGTTCGAAAAGGTATATCTGCCGATAAAACTTATACTAGAGCTACTGAGCGGCTACTATAAAACGCTTCATTCGTTCGTGTATTTCTATCTCAGAGATGGAGATATTGCAAGTTTCGATTATCTACGTAGCGCCACAGATTACATCTGAAACCAGGGATCGGAACCGGTTTTTTCAAGTCCCCGAAGTAGTCTAATATTTTGAATTATTTTAGGCTCTTAATGTAGGACTCTATCATGTATTTAGGTAACATTTTCGTATTATTAGACAGCCTGATCAAAAATGATATTATAAACCAAAGAAGGGAATAGAACGAAATAAAACCGGTATTTTTGTATGGTGAAAATACCGGTATCTGATCCCTGTCTGAAACTCGACTCCTGACCTATTTATGTGCCGGGAATTATCAACTATATACATAATACATGTTTACTATGTCAAAATGCTCAAAAAGTAATTGGTTACCATATCACATACCCTCCTAAGGCCCAGGGCCCTGCTAAAGGGCTTATTCCCAGGAATATACGAAGGAATATAGGCACATGCATTTGCCTTGTTTCGGTCGTTTTATGAAACAAAATAATTTCAACTCTATTTCCTACTCTAGTTGATATCCATATTTCAATGCCTGTATTGTAAAGATGAATGCAACTAACTATAGTACTGTATAATTTTATTTACAAAAGTATGCGTGCCCGCCATAATGAGAAAACGCCGGCATAAATTTGGGGAACAAAATACGGCATTTGGCTGATAGTCCCCGGGCGACCGAGCTATGCTCGGGTGAAAATAGAGAAAATACGGAGAATACGAATTTTCCCAGACATGAGACCTAGCTATATCGATTTTTCGCTGCCGTAAAACCCTATATTCCAAATTTCATTGAAATCGTTAGAGCCGTTTTCGAGAACGTGATTTCAAATATTTATATACAAATATTACTCGTTTAATAGTATAGGCTATCTAGTCAAATCAGCAACTTTTTATGAAACGTCCAAAACGCTCTGTTAGTCAACTTTGTGACGTCACAATATTTTTATGCTGTCTATTATTTACGATTTTTTAGCTTTAAAAAGTTTGAAGGAAACAGTGACGTCACAATACTTTTGATGGTCAATCATCAATCAGCGTCCTTTTGTAACCTTTATGTAAGTATTTTTTAGGTTTTTAAACCTTTAGCAAAAATAGGTACATAATTTGATGTTCTCCGGCTTTTTACGTATAAACGAAAGTTTTATTTATTGGTAATGCAAAATAGTTTATTTTTACATTTATCAAATACGGTATTATAATCGCATCTATTTTGATACCTGTAAACCCTTTTCGAGACTGAAAATGTGGTTTTGTATTGAGCTGTAACGTCTGCTAACGAAACTTGTAACTTTCAAATTAATGGAGAATTTTTTTTAAATTCATCGCTCCAGTCATCCCTAAGGTGTTGTAAGAGGGAATTTTTGAAAAATTTGTTGACAGAGCCGCGTATGCGTTAAGTTGCAGGTTCGTATTCGGGGAGCGATATTTTTTTCCTTTAATTTGAAATTTAAAACATTTTCAGCTAGGAGTAAACTACCCCCAAGAAAATGTATGTCAGTCCCGCCTCATACATTTCCTTTTCTCCAATACAATCATACTCTTCAGCGCGCTGGCTACGGCAAACCTTAGCTCATGGAACTTGGCTATAGAGAGCCGGTATGTGCGCGTCTGTCCGTCTGACAGCTTGAAGATGAGTATGACGTGCGTGTCTCGGCGGAGAATCTCTTTGCGATGGTCTGGTGTGTTGTCTTCCGTGTTGGCTTGACTGGAAAGATAATAAAATACAGGAGGAAACAATAAACGTCCAGCTCTCGAATGTGATGGATTAGAGGGGGGGGCGAAAATTCAAAGTGTAGTTAGTAGGCCAAGTGTTTCTTTTTTTTCTACTGTGGTAAAATTTTGATTTATAAAGGAAAATGTTGAAAAAGTGCCGCCCGCCTGGACGTGTGGGACTATCGGAGGCTAACCCTCAACTATCGACCTGCGGTTGTTCTTGTTTCGGATGATCACATCTTTGGCACTAAATGTGTTAAATGAACTTGACTGACCTGAGAGACATGTCAATCTTCCACTGTAAGCCTGCTAACCCAGGCTTCACCCGCAAGTGTGTGGGTATGTTACTGTACAGCTGTTCTGCACACAGCAATGTTGCCAGTTCTGCTACACAGTCGGGTGAAAATCTGAAACAGAATAACATAGCAGTGTCTATGACACCAGTACTGCCCTTGTCAATTGAGACAAAGATCATTGACAAAGCAGATCAGGAATCATCAATCCAGCAACAGTTGTGCTTTGATCTTTTTATCATTAGTAGTCACAAATAGGGAATGCAATCTCGCGAGATTTCAGCTCAGATTTTGCGAGACCACAAAGCTAGTCCAGATTGGGAGTTTTTCACTGAAAACTAATGCAAATGCTATGAATGATTATCAACATGTGAAATAAAACAAAACTGAAGTAGTGGATTATATTATATCTGTTTTATTTCAAAATATAACAAAAAGACTTTTTTTTAATAATATTTATTCAACCATATTAATATTTCATTTGTCGTTCAGATGAAACTTTTGTCATGCTGTGTTTTATGTGGAAAGTTCAATCTTGCAAGATCTTGTATGAGATCTCGCAATTGCAGTTCTGTGAGATCAAGATTGCTTTCCCTAGTCACAAACATTAACTTCCACAACAGAGGCTGCAAAAATATCTGACACAACTCTATTTCTAGGGCCATTAGTTTGTGTCAGATATTTTTGCCTGCTTTGTTATAGTTGATATTGATGCTGGTGACTGTACAATAAATTATGGTGTTTTCACATTAAATGTTAGGAAACAGAAATATGTTTCAAAATGTTTATGGAGTCTTGAGTCTCTTGACATAGCCATTCCACTGTTTTTATTTTAGTTTGCGGTCCCAGAATGTTAGTTTTTAAATTTATTAGTTCCATTCCAGCAGTTACTTAGTATAAGATTTTAAGGCAATTTGTACTTACATACCTTAAACTTTCTAAGAACACTTTCATATCATTCTGGTCCCAAGGCTCTCTAGTCGCTGACCGGGCTCTGGCCACATGCCTTAGCACCTCCCTCACCGCTGCAAACTTATCCACGCTCATCAAGCTCGAAGTTCTGCTGTCTGGGTGCCCTTCTAATTCTTTTAGAGCCACTGAAATACATAGGAAGCATGTTTTCAACATTTATTTATGCATTCTAAAGTAGCACGGTTATTAAATTACAAGTGCTTCTAGAAGTAGAATAGATCTTTCGAATACAAAATTACATCTATTACGTTCACAATTTCCAAATACAACAGAGTTATGCCAGTAATTGTACTAAAAAGTGGGTTGATAACTTACAAACAACAAATGGTTTTATTTCCTTCTTCTGTATATCAGGTGTGATATTTGATATGGTTGACCATTGTGAGGGGACCTCCGTCAGTAATTCTAATTGTTGCGACATTGTAATTAATTTGATGAACTAAACATTTTATGAAAACTTTTCAAAAAGAAACCTCACATAAATAATTACAACTGTCACTGACGTCAAAAGACTACAATATACATACATCATACCAATGACAAAAGAAACTAATGGACAGGGTGTATTTATCTGTTTAGACGTAAACTTCTCCAAAATAGCACTGTCTCATTTTAACCAAGCACCATTTGGCTATTAAAAAAGAGATGGTAGTATAACAGTCAGAACCGAACATTAATCATCAAATGTCAAATGTTGCCCAAAATCGCCATATTTGTTGCCACGAAATGTCAGTTCCCGTCAGTTTAGTGGGTACATGAACCTAGGATACTATGGACAGGCTATACGTGATGCCACAATGAGGGACGGCAACAAAGTAGATGATACCCGTGGGGTGGCCATGTAACTAAAAATTACCCCATCGCGTCCATATGTTTATTTTAAATAATGCGCTTTTATTGTAAGTAGTTTTTAATGAAGCTTTACACATTCATTGCCTAGCAGGCGCTGTTCGCAGGCACTAGTAATATTCAGTTTAATAACATGAAATATGATTCTAGTAACAGAACATGTAAGTAATTAATAGTCCTTGTGCAAGCGGCTTATCTGTGTTTCTTATCAGCACTACAAACTGTATAGAGTGATCAGCACAGTTATCACAGGACGGCCCGCGAGCTATGTTGCGGCAAGGTAGACTGTCCGTATCTTACCTTTCTAAGCGTCCTTACTAGAAAGAGACTGACAGTCTACCTCGCCGCGACACAGCTCGCGGCTCGTCCTGATCTACTTAATTAATTATTATAAAGCCTGAATCACACTGGCGCAGCCTACGGTGGCGGTCCATAGTAAACTTGACAGATAGTGTCAAATTTACTATTGACCGCCACCGCAGGCCGCGCCTGTCTGTGAGAGGCTTTATTTAAGTCTCTCACAGACTGGCGCGGCCTGGCCGCGGCGGTCAGTGGTAAACTTGTCATTAGGCTAAGGCGGATAAAATAATGATACTAAGAACCGAAATGAGACACAACCATATTAAAAAAACATTTATTTATATAAGGTTATCTCTATTTAGGTTAGGTAGGGGTCGCTTACTGGCCTTTGAATAATATTAATTTTGTATACATATTTCTCAATCCAAATACTCCGCGTACGCACATCCTCATTAAGTGGAAACCTAGAAAATAAAACATATTATTTTAGATTCAATTTTCAAAGCATAGGGCTTATAAAAAATTATGAATCATTCTATACCGTCGATCATCTTTACTTATCTATATCTATCTGTCTTACTAGCTGTCCACGCGTCTCCACTTGCGTATTAGAAAGAACCCGAGCGGAGGCGCAGATGCAGGATTTTTTGTTATGGGATGAATAGTTCCGGAGATTACACGCTAAATTAAAGCTTTGCCTCTTTTTTATGAGTATAGAGAAAATATAAGTATATAAAAATAGATCCCACCCATTTTATACGAATGTTAGGTAATAACGAGTACTAGAATTTTGTTAAAGTATAAATTACCCGAGAAATGGGGTATTTTTAAGTTGTATTGGCTGATATCCCTAAAATGATTGCAAAGAAGCTAAATCGAGAAGACATTCTTATACCTGTCGCAGCTTACCATAAACAACCTACGTAATTTGGGCGGATAATTTGTCAACGAATATTTTCTTGAACAATGTAAACAATGATGTTATTTCTATTATAATCATCTAATTTAACAAGATTTTGAGCGTAATGTAATTTTACGATGCCATTTTTACGTATTGCGTATAAAGAAAAGTGAAAAATGTTCTACTTACGTGTGAAAGGTTATATTTTCATCAGTGTTCCGACCGGCTTTTAAAGCCGAGAACACAGCAATAGACCATTTTTTTGGCACAGTCGGAACACAGGCACCTTATTGTGAGTAAAATAACTTTAATCGCGTCGATTTAAGTCACATTAGCATTAAATAATTTAGGTTATTCTAGCTAGTATGCACCCACACGCGCGCTTTGTTGGGCACAACCGTTGTGCCCAACAGAAAAAAAGTGGAACTATGACAAGGACAACGAATGATATATCTCTTTCTGTCACACTTATTGCGTTTCGTATAGCACCGTCGCGCTCGTTCGTGGTATTATTATTACCATAGCCTGTCCATAGTATCCTAGGTTCATGAGTGGGTACATCATCTGTCAACGACACATGTAAACAAATCAAAATATTAAAATATCTTTCTAAATAAAATTATAAACTGCACAAGGCTGAAAGAACACGGATAAGTGGAATGTGGTGACCATGCCCAGCTGCAGCATTATTGGATGTGGCTTACGAAAAGGCCCAAATCGGCAAAGTTTATCCTTGCACCGGTACGTAAATGTATTTTTATTGAAATATTGGATAATTTAAGCATTATCGAGAGCTGAGCATTTGCATTATGTTGTAATGTGTACACATATTAAGATTCGTTACACGTTGTAATAGGATTTAGCTTTATTTTCGATATTTTTGTACTGAAAGTTACCTTTGAGTGGCAGTTAGGGTTGTTCTTGAAAATATCGATAATTAATGGCGATGCGTCATTCGCAATACCGAATTTTCTAGTTCTATAACCAGTGAGCTCTGAGCCAGTATCTTGAATTTACAAAACCTGAAAAGTCTGGGTTGTCAAGATTGGTAAAATTTTATAGTAGGTACCTTGAAACTAAACAAGATTCATTGATTCGCTAATATAGCTATTTTTAAAGGTTACCAATATGCCAAGAAAAAATGGTTGGAGGCAATTGGACCTGAAAATATAAGACAATGTAAAAGAAACATTTGCTCTCTACATTTTGCTGGAGTACCCTGTTCTCTTTACGCTTTTTAAATTTTCAATACATAATACTTGCCTGTACCTTTCCCAGGACTCTTCTGCCAATTTAACTTTTATTTCTTGTGCTATTAAGCATGAAAGGGTACCGAAAGTCATACTTCCGCATATCTAATAAAGTATGGATTACTATCATCTCATGTTATTTTAAAAGTGGACGGATTATCGTGTCGTGTGCCTACATAAAAATCATTATTTTCTCATGTTCACTCGTCGACTTGTAATTTGTTAATATACATATAGCTTGAGGTCCCGGGTTCGATTCCCGGTCGGGGCAGATATTTGTATGATGAATACGAATGTTTGTTCTCGAGTCTTGGATGTTTAATATCTATTTAAGTATGTATTTATCTATATAAGTTTGTTTATCCGTTGTCTAGTACCCATAGTACAGGCTTTGCCTAGTTTGGGACTAGATCAATTGTTGTGATATGTCCCACGATATTTATTTATTATTATTATTTATATGAATATCACTTCCATTTCACGCCGTTTAAAAGGAGACATGATTGTAAAATAAAATACTTAACAAAAGTCACGCAAGATTTGAATTATACAGAAGATGTTATTGAATCTTACAGTAGGTACACATTTAGGGTTATGCATGGAGCAGCTCAAGAGGAAAATCTAATACTGCTTGTTGTTATTGACTGCATGTAATAAATACATTCGTAATAACCATGATATTTAGCAGAATAGCAAAGAATTATTTTCCTCTTATAAATCATGGAATTCCGCTAAGTAATGCCTGATACAATCAATAATTGAAAAAAAAACTACACTTTCAATTAGCTCATATAAAATAATGTACTTATAACCTTTATGTTCTGAGATCTGTCTATTTTATCGATAAACATGTTCGCTGTATTATCGATAGCGGGACAGCACTACATCCGCCATGTTTGTCACCCATACTGGACACACTCATTTTGTTGATACTTCACGTCCTTTAGTTTCTTTTGTCATTGCATCATACATACTACTGACGTCACTGTCAAAATTTTTGAAGAGGCGTATTTTATTCTTTAACCAGAGCTCATGAACCTAGGATACTATGGACAGGCTATGGTAATAATAATACCACGAGCGAGCGCGACGGTGCTATACGAAACGCAATAAGTGTGACAGAAAGAGATATATCATTCGTTGTCCTTGTCATAGTTCCACTTTTTTTCTGTTGGGCACAACGGTTGTGCCCAACAAAGCGCGCGTGTGGCTGCATACTAGCTTGAATAACCTAAATTATTTAATGCTAATGTGACTTAAATCGACGCGATTAAAGTTATTTTACTCACAATAAGGTGCCTGTGTTCCGACTGTGCCAAAAAAATGGTCTATTGCTGTGTTCTCGGCTGTAAAAGCCGGTTGGAACACTCTGATGAAAATATAACCTTTCACACGTAAGTAGAACATTTTTCACTTTTCTTTATACGCAATACGTAAAAATGGCATCGTAAAATTACATTACGCTCAAAATCTTGTTAAATTAGATGATTATAATAGAAATAACATCATTGTTTACATTGTTCAAGAAAATATTTGTTGACAAATTATCCGCCCAAATTACGTAGGTTGTTTATGGTAAGCTGCGACAGATATAAGAAAGTCTTCTCGATTTAGCTTCTTTGCAATCATTTTAGGGATATCAGCCAGTACAACTTAAAAATACCCCATTTCTCGGGTAATTTATACTTTAACAAAATTCTAGTACTCGTTATTACCTAACATTCGTATAAAATGCGTGGGATCTATTTTTATATACTTATATTTACTCTATACTCATAAAAAAGAGGCAAAGCTTTTATGTAGCGAGTAATCTCCGGAACTATTCATTCCATAACAAAAAATCCTGCATCTGCGCCTCCGCTCGGGTTCTTTCTAATATGCGGGTGGAGACGCGTGGACAGCTAGTAAGACAGATATGCTAGTAGATCAGCACGGCTATCACAAGACAGCGCGCGAGCTCTCTCGATTTTTCTCGCACTATCCGTCTCTTTCTTATTAGAATACTTAGAAAGAGAGGCATAGTGCGAGAAAAATCAAGAGAGCTCGCGCGCCGTCTTGTGATAGCCGTGCAGGATGACCCGCGAGCTGTGTCGCGGCGAGGTAGACTGTCCGTCTCTTTCTAGTAAGAACGCTTAGAAACGTAAGAAATGGACAGTCTACCTTGCCGCAACACAGCTCGCGGGCCGTCCTGTGATAACTGTGCTGAGGGCCTACCGCGAAACGATATTCGTTTTCGTTCGTGTATCTCCGTCTCTGTCGCACTTGCTAGTTCGAGCGACAAAGAGGGAGATACACGAACGAAAACGAATATCGTTTGGCGGTAGGCCCTCTGATCACTCTATACAGTTTGTGGTGCTGATAAGAAACACAGATATGCCGCTTGCACAAGGACTATTAATTACCTACATGTTCTGTTACTAGAATCATATTTCATGTTATTAAACCGAATATTACTAGTGCCTGCGAACAGCGCCTCCTAGGCAATGAATGTGTAAAGCTTCAGTAAAAACTACTTACAATAAAAGCGCATTATTTAAAATAAACATATGGACGCAATGGGGTAATTTTTAGTTACATGGCCACCCCACGGGTATCATCTACTTTGTTGCCGTCCCTCATTGTGGCATCACGTATAGCCTGTCCATAGTATCCTAGGTTCATGACCAGAGCTGTATTCGGTACTCGAAACGCTTCGGATTTGTTTTCACCGATTTACGGTTTTGTAGTAAACTTTCACATCACTATTGTTTTGGCCATAGATTATAAAGTTTAAAACGAAACGAATTGTCTATGGTTTAATTAATGGCTGCCGGTTGTTTGGCTTGACGATTGATTGCACGCTACAAATTCCGCGTTATAAAAGGAAAAAGTTGGATTTTTCACCCAATTACTTGATTATTCTACAGTGTATTGTATTTTCTAGTCGTGGACTATAATTAGGTTTTGATAGTGATTAAATAAACATAAAATGGCAGCAGTCCAAGGTGCACCAGGAAATAAACCTTGGCCGGTCAGGCCTGGCGTTCAGCATCAGAACAGCCAGAATAACAACAATTTGACGCTAAACAGGACAATTAACCTGTACCCATTGACTAATTATACATTTGGCACGAAGGAACCTTTGTTTGAGAGGGACGCCTCTGTACCGGCGCGGTTTCAACGTATGAGGGAGGAATTCGTAAAGATTGGTATGAGGAGGTAAGCTTCAACTTATTATTCTGTAGGTTATGTATACTTTCAAAACATACTACGTCTAGTTCATTTATATCGAAAATAGTAACCTAAAAGTAATCTATAGCAAACTGTCCAGAGGGCCTACCGCGAAACGATATTCGTTTTCGTTCGTGTATCTCCGTCTCTGTCGCACTTGCTAGTTCGAGCGACAAAGAGGGAGATACACGAACGAAAACGAATATCGTTTGGCGGTAGGCCTTCAGGTTTTGGCATACAATTTGTTTAATTAATTCAAGCCAATATGATTCGATTTTTCAAGGATATTTTTTTAGGCATAATCTAATAACATTGTCTGACATTGTTATTTATGTTTCCCAATGAAGAGTGTAACATTATATGTAGTGCATGTTTACCTTTTTCTCATTTAGAAAATGCTTTTTTGACTCCCTTCTGGTTGGGGGACTATGGCAAGTATGGTCTTAGCATGCTAAACCCCCTTGAAATACTGTTTATAACCCCAAATTTTGTATCTGGGGTTGGTCAATTGAGGGGTTAAGTATATTTTTAAGAAACAACCATTGAGATGTCAAGAAATAATTGTTCCATTTCCTGCTATATCTCCACTACCCCTAGTTTCTTTGGAAGATAAATAGAAGAGATTGATAAATAAATATATTTTTTATTTTCCTTTAGTCCTAATACATTTCCGTTTTTCTGTGTGTGAGAATTTATAATTAGGGGATGCAATCTCGATCTCGCGAGATCTCGTCCATATTTTGCGAGATTGTATCTCGCACAATTTTCTTACGAGATCTCGCGAGATTGAACTTTCCATATAAAACACGGCCTGACAAAAGTTTGATCAGATTGATTATAGTTAAAAATTAAATATTTATTGAAGTAATTTAGGAGTAAAAAACAAGAAACAGACAAAATAAATAAGAAACTTATAAATTAGCTAAACCCAACTTAAAATGTGAACCTAAACTATATATACATGTATCTCCCAAATCACTGCCACCAATTATTAAAACATACTACTATTTGATTAAAATGTTATTAATATTTTTGAATATTTAAATAAAACGGATTTTATAAACCACTACATGCAGTGTAAATTTTTATTTCACATGTTGTTAATCATTAAATGGAATTCTTCGCATTTGCGTACGTTATGAGTGAAAAACCGGCCAAGTGCGTGTCGGACCACGCAAAACGAAGGGTTCCGTGCCTATTAAAAAGGTCGTATCGTCACAGAAATTTTACGGCACTTACGTCCTTTTCTTTGAGGAAGGCAGTTTTTCAGCAATATCTCGAAAACCTCTGAACCGATCTTGTTCAAAACAATTTTCGGTGAATGAAATTAATAAGCCCTATGTCCATGAATTTTACCATATTTTTAAAATACACCGTTCAAAAATTAGAGGGGGGGGACAGAATTTTAGTGACTTTCGGGGCGATTATCTCCGACCCTATTCACTTAATCAAAAAAAATGCTAAGAAACCTTATATTTATTTTGAAAGGCCTATCGATTGATGTGCCACACGGGGGGTCACAATAAAAAAAAATTTTTTGACTTATAGTTTTCGAGTAAAATGCCTGTGACATACGGACAGACGGACAGACGGACATGACGAAACTATAAGGGTTCCGTTTTTGCCATTTTGGCTACGGAACCCTAAAAACGTTCAATATCGCGAGATCTCATAATTCTCGGCTCGGTCTGAAATCTCGCGAGATTGCACAATCACGTTTATAGTAAAACTAGTGGCTCTGCGGGCTGTAGAGATCATGTTTGTCTTTTTTTAAATATAATTATCAAACTTGCTCACAAAATCTCATGAGAATTGGTTGAGAATACCTGTAGATGAGAACAGTCAAACATGTGCTGTACATGTGGTACAAAAGTATTTTTGCCCAAGCTGAAGCGGAGAACTTAATTTGGTTCGCACCCTTGTTCAGGAATTGAAATGGTTTAACATCTGTAATATTTTACTAGGTCTGTGGAAGGAGTACTGCTGGTCCATGAACACGGACTACCACATGTGCTGCTGCTGCAACTGGGTACGGCCTTCTTCAAACTGCCGGGTGGAGAGCTCAACCCTGGAGAGGTGAGAATTATGATATACTAGCTTCTTCCCGCGACTTCGTCCGCGTGGCATTCGTTTATATCATAGCTTCATACAAACTTTCGCCCCATTAGGGGATGATTTCAGGGATAAAAAGTATTCTATATGTTAATCCTGGCTATACACTATATGTATACCAAAATTCATCTTAAACTGTTCAGCTGTTTTTGCGTGATTGAGTAACAAACATCCAAACATGTAAACATCCAACCTTTCGCATTTATAATATTAGTACTATTAGTAGGATTAGCTGCCCGCGTATTGCAAAGAACGCAGACAAACCTGCAGGATAAAACCAACCCACGTGCGTGTCATTCGAATATTTTCATACTTGACACTAACTTTTAGTTAGCTTTTAAGGTCCTTTGTACAGTTGGTAAAGTTTTGAAAAACTAAGTACGCTACGTCGATTCTGTGAGTGTACACGGCTATATGCCTGAGTTATCGGAAATGAAAGAATACACCCTGTATACACAGGTGAAAGAATTTTCGAAATTGCATAATATTCTGGGGATTACCCCCAACATACAAAGATACAATCTCACATACTTCTCTTTATAATATCAGTATAGATAAATAACTACACTCACCGGCAGAAAATTAGGTCCTAAAACTTTTCGTGATTTCAAACTATAAATTGAACAAATGATTTTTTTTTCTGCATAGTAAACTTTTTTTTAATTTGGGCATGTATGAAAACAGTTCTTTAATTTCTGGCTTTTTTGTACATTACCGAAAGTTGTCCCCAAGGAAACTATTGATACTGGATAGAAATGGAACCGATTGACATAAAAAAATACATGTAAAAAAAACTTTTTTAATTTTCATACAAATTGTATGGGGAAAGTTTTTCTCGATTTATGGCTTTTCTAGCCGGACATTTCTTTATGGTCCCATTTAAGCTTTTGATCCTGGACAGGAATGGGATCGATTGGCATCAAAAAAAAGGTTTGTCAAAAATTACAATTTCCTCGCACCCTGTATGTTTTTTCCAAAATCTGTAAACGCCAATCGCCATTAATTTGAAATGGAAGGAAGGTCTCGTAAGACCATTTTCGCCCAGCAACACGGGATCTGGTAGCTGCCCTCACTGACCCAAAATCTATTTCCACCCTGTATAGTCATCTATATGAAATTCTTGCAAATTACCGACAAACACCTCTAAAATTATTCGGTAAATATTCGGCATTTGAACCGAATAATTCGTCCGAATAGCGAAAATTGAAAAATATGCCGAATACCAAATATTCGGCGCATCTCTAATTTTAAATAATTTTCCAGGATGAAATTGAAGGTCTGAAGAGGCTGCTGACTGAGACCCTGGGCAGGCAAGACGGTGTCAAACAAGAGTGGCTCATTGAGGATACTATTGGTAAGTAGAGAATCTATTTTAATGTGGCGCCAACGTGAGGAAGTCTAAAGCTGCGTACGAATTTGAGCAGCTCAGCCTGAGGCATGCTCGCCCCGCGCAGCGAGCTGCTCGCGAGCACTAGAATAGTTGCACATAAACATGCGCGGGTGAGGCAGCGTGTCGCGGCGAGCCGTCCTTGCGCGTCGTTCAAAATGGCGTCGATTCGATGACAGCTGATTGATTTCGGGTCCCACAAAACCTTTTGCTTTTCATGTATTTGAATCAATAATTGTTCCAAATTTACTAACAAACTATTATCACGGTTCAGCCACTTGCTCAAATTCGTACGCGCCTCGCGCACAAACAAGTTCGATCTTGTCGCCCTGTCCGCGGCACGCTCAGATACACGTCCAAGTGACGCGAGGCACGCACACTGAGGCGCCTTTGAGCACGGTCGAGAGACCGCCTCTGGGCGGCTCGCCGCGAGCTGCGTACGAATTTGAGCAAAATAGGTGAGCCGCCGTGCCTCAACCCGAGGCTGCTCAAATACGTGACCTTTATGAATCGATGACAGAAGGAGGGTTATGTATGTTTTTCAAGTGTAATTATGTTTATTTGCCATCAACTTTTTTCTGTCACTTGTCGCCATGGTTATGTCTCCTAGATAGGTCACTTTTTCCATCAAATGTAGGGTTTTGTTGGCATTTTGACCGGAATGGAGTAAGCATGTATACATGATGTAACCATTCTTATAAGAGATTATTATTTTGTCTTCTGGCTAACGGGATTAAATAACATTAAGATCGCTAAAAGCAAATTCTAGTGCTTGCTGCACGACCCGGGTTTCGTGTACCCTACGCGGAAACAGTTTTATGGCCCGTTCGGAACGTGAAATTAGGACTATTAAGGACCCGTGTAATTAAAACACGTGTATACATATTTCATTTTTATCTAGGCCCGTCTCAAGCAGGATACCCTCATAACCCCGATAATTCACAACAAACGCCGATAACGAACTCTGCGAAACATGAAGTCATAAATGTCATGTGAAAAATGTCGTTCTGACTTTTTTCAAAAAGGTTAGGCAAACCCTTAACCCGATCGTCTTTGTTTTAGGCTCAAATTGTAGCTGACTAAATTGTCTAGAGTTGTGTTTCTCAAATTTTTGATATCATTCTTCGTTTCCAAAATATCGAGTGCCCAAATCAAAAATTCAGTAAAAAAAATTTTTTCACTATCTCGGCCATAACTTTTTTCGTTTTTGACATTCTCGAATAATTCTGTTTGCACCTTACAGCTCTCGTGAATAAGCGTCTTTTGAGCCTTTTTTGAATATCATCTTTAGAGAGATCGAGAGAATCGCACTTTTTCGTGAAATCGGAGCCTAAATCATTAAATTTCAAATAATAATTTCCAGGTAACTGGTGGCGCCCAAACTTCGAGCCCCCGCAATATCCGTACGTGCCGCCCCACATAACGAAACCCAAAGAGCACAAACGGCTCTTCCTGGTCCAACTGCAGGACAGGGCGCTCTTTGCTGTCCCGAAGAACTACAAACTCGTGGCTGCTCCCCTGTTTGAGCTGTACGACAACGCTCAGGGCTACGGGCCGATCATATCCTCGCTGTCCCAGAGTTTGTGCAGGTTTAACTTCATATATATGTAAGGTGGTTTGTGAGAATGACTGTATTTCCACTCTGTAATGACTTTTTTTTTTCAATTAATTAGTGACAGAACAGTAAAAAAGTTTAGGGTTTAAAGTATGAAAACGACGTTGTTCACACTCACAGATTACTAGTTATTAATCTTTGACTGTGGGGCAAAAGCGAGCTACATGAAAGGTAATTTCGCTTTCGAGGAAAAATGTTTTATGTAAGGTTGGAACATTAAAGCAAAGTATACATTTACAACAGCCCATTGTCAAACGAATGCGATGTAAATAGACTTATTTATTGTCTGTCTCATTTATCTAACAATTCAAACTGTTAGAAACCTTTCATATGACTGTTTTTTTTTTGGATTTATACAAATAGTATTGAACCCATTCGGTTATTTTGTTTTATCTTTTCATGACAGGCGTTTCTTTGTATTGCGAAATGTTCTAGTTGACATAAGTGGATCCCGTAATTTGCAACTGTTATTGCAAAATATCTCAAAATATAGTCATTCTCATTTAGCATAAAAAAGGACAATTTATAAATTACGGAACATTGTCAGAATGTTTAGATGTAAGTGCATTTGACTAAAACACGAAGAAACAAATAACACGGAGTTTTATTTTCTATGTACCTCAAGCAAGAAGACTGTTTTTAGTTTTAAGTGTATCATAGTCATAATCTAACCACCTTATTCTAAATGAATGTGCTTCCGTTGGTTAGAATGGTGTATTTCTATTTCACAAACTTATTTTAACGCCATTTTAACTAAAATAAGTGAATGAAGTTTACAAATAAGGGCATAATTCCTACCTCGTAAGACAGATTATTTTACGTCAATAAAATGTATTTATTCACTGAATATTTATGAGCCGAAAGATACTGAAAATGTTCTCAATAAATGAGCATTCCAAAGCTTGCTATTTCTGTATATTGTTAAAATAAATAACAATTTAGCAATAAAAATAAAATTAAGGTATATTGCCTTATACATATTGGCTGCCAAAGTTAAAATTGCATTATTTTATGTAAATCTGTAAAATCTAGTTTAGTTATAGAAATTGTATGAAATCTAATAAAACGGTGAATTGAATGAGATATAATATAAGACACCATGTGTAGGGGAAATTGATAATACTCATAAATAAGTTAGCAATTTGTTTTTTTTTTGATAATTATCTTGATGTGTATGAAACAAATATTTTTGTTAGAATAATCATTTATCACACATAAACTCGCTGTTATTTAGTGTTAGTAAATCACTTCATGGCCATGGTAGTTTCTTGGGCGCCAATTTACGGTATCGATGTTAGACTTTGTTATTTGTTTTTAATAGTTTATTATATTTTTAATTATTTATACTAGTAGGATTAATCTAAGCTGTGATTTAGGGTATATGCGAAATACGATTATTAAAAAATAGGGAAAC
This sequence comes from Epinotia nisella, assembly GCA_932294315.1. Lineage (NCBI taxonomy): Eukaryota > Metazoa > Arthropoda > Insecta > Lepidoptera > Tortricidae > Epinotia > Epinotia nisella. The sequence continues at coordinate 5,779,440 of OW028698.1, read as the reverse complement.
TGTTTCATATACAAGTGGTTTTACGAAGTGATACAGTTTATCTGTGATAAAATAACTAAATTAAAAGTATTGCCTGCAATTGATGATATTTTTAAAAGTGCCCTTGACAATGTACAATTGTACGTAAAGCAGAGAGTAGTGTCAGACGAAAGTGTGCTATCAAAATAGTAGTTCATCTAAATGGTTTTATAATATACGAGGTAACGCCATACAAAATATATCGGACTGTGATTACGTTTATTATATGAAGCCTATGGTGTAACTGCTGGTTCGGAGGCACCATTGTGTCTCTAAAATAGTTATTTTTTTATAAAAAAAATTGTACCTATGCAAGATATTGTTATTCATATCGAAAATATTTTATTTTTCCGATATTAATAATAAGAATTTGTTCCCAATTTTTGTAGGGTTTAATGTTGTTTTTTTTTTATCTAAAATTGAACTTTTATATAATCTACTAGCCTACCTGATATCATTAATTGTGTACCGATGCAGAATCGAAAACATGAAAAATAAGAATTTGTCCCCAATTTTTGTGGAATTCTATGTTTAAATGAAAATACACACAACTCAACTTTTGACTTGAGTGATTGCTATGTGATATTCCTGTGATATTACTTGTGTCCTATGATATTAATTATATATTGATCTTTAACATATCAATGCAGTGATTTATATACAGAAGTATACATGTAAGCAAAATAAAAATATTTCTTTTTATATGAACACGTTATGCGCCATGTTATCATAAACTGAAATGAACTACATTGCATAATCTAAAAAACCATTTACACTTAAATCGTAAAAACTGTAAGTAATAAATCTCATACAGTGTTATTATATTTTTCGTTCCTACACTGAAACTGTACCAAAAACTATTTTAATATAATCATGCGTTGTATAATATTATTTTTAATATATTTCGGTGTATCCGAAAGCAAGCTGTGGTCGAAAGGAGTGGTACATTACGCTGTAAATCCAAAGGATTATGGTAAGTCAAAAATTCACAAGTGTTCGTATAGCTGGCTATAGTCAGGAATCGGATAGATAAATAGTGAAATGAGTTGTATGGAGGCAGACACAATACAATTTTAGTAATAAAATTTACGGGTTTTATAAATTAACTACTTAATTAATTTATAAAACCCGGGGGCAGATATTTGTATGATGAATATGAATGTTTGTTCTCGAGTCTTGGATGTTTAATATCTATATAAGTATGTATTTATCTATATAAGTATGTTTTCCGTTGTCTAGTACCCATAGTACAGGCTTTGCCTAGTTTGGGCTAGATCAATTGGTGTGAATTGTCCCACGATATTTAAAAAAAAAATTGTAAAAAAATGCGTATTTAAGTATCCAGTATGTGTACTTAACTATTTTTAATAAATAAGAATAAGTTATTTTCCATGTACAGATCTACTAAATGTTATTCAATTTTCCTACAATTTATTCAAGTAACGAAGTATTAGTAGCAAGTGTTTCTGTTTTTTTTATATACGACTAAAATTAAATTAAAATATTTTTTTAAGCAGCCGATTCCATATTAACATTTTCCGGGCATATGCCAACTTTAGGTTTTTATGTATCCGATCCCTGTCTGTAGTTCGCGGCATGTAAATAGAACATGCGCAGGAGTCGATTTGGGTCATAGCTTAGAGTAGGTATAGATTTCTACAGAGGAGCTATGGGTATACGCGCACCGTAGTGGACTTGGTCTTAATTCGTTCACTGTCCCCATATAAAATGATCTGACAGTGTCACACTTAATTCCTAGTGTGCTTTCAGTTCGAAGCTGTGATTCCATTGTGGAAGCACGGACGTGCATGACCCATCATTGGGGGTACTCGGACAGGGAACGTGTTAAAATGGCTGACGGCTTAACATAAACAATCTACTTAATTTGGGCGGGTAATGGGAACGTGTTAAAATGGCTGACGGCTTAACATAAACAATCTACTTCATTTGGGCGGGTAATGGGAACGTGTTAAAATGGCTGACGGCTTCACATAAACAATCTACTTCATTTGGGCGGGTAATGGGAACGTGTTAAAATGGCTGACGGCTTAACATAAACAATCTACTTCATTTGGGCGGGTAATGGTTTATTTGCCGCAACCGAGTTATTATGAGGTGGGTTGAAATTAAAATAGTCATCTAAGTGGAACTATGACAAGGACAACGAATGATATATTCCTTTCTGTCACACTTATTGAGACTTGTACACTATAACCTCGCTCGGTCGTGGTATCTGGGGGCACGGCAGTGCCCCCGCCAAGTCGAACAAAACAAAGAGGCATGGTCGTACCATCCTTTTCTCGGAAGCCATTCAGGCCATTTTCATCATCTTGGAATTTTTTGCTGGCTAAAGCCAGATACTTGGGTCGTTCTTCTTTTCGACCGACAATAGCCTGTCCCTCGTCTTATTACGGCATCTCATTTGAGTAATGATGTTTACGGTTTTATAATGTTCAAATGAACGGCCATATTATTTTATTAATTAGTGATGTTTAATATTTCACTTTCTCTAACTAGCATTTTTTTAAATGTTTTATTTTTTCGTAGAATGACGTGACAGAGTGCTAAACCAAAATGTTGTCCCCACTGAAAGAGTCCACTTTGTCACATGTTTTTTTTTAGAAACCAACCGTAAATAAATATTTATATTGGCCAGAAAGGAAACTTTAATTAGTTCTAATGAAGAAACCTATGCATTTTTTTTTTAATCGCACTTCAAAACCACAATTTTCGATAGTTCAAAAACCAAAAAAACAGAAAAACCTCGGATCATTGTCGGTAAAAAAGAAGAACGACCCACTTGAATTTTCAGTAACATATAGTGCATAATATGGCTTACTATTCTCAATAACATTCAATTTGAACTTTAGTTTAAGAACTATTGCCCGTCAAAGTTCTTGGTTTTGTCACTGACATAACACTGATTTATAATGATCAACATAATTCTAAGCTACTTCTAGCAGACCCACAAGCTCCAAATTTTAAACATAATTAGTTTTTAGCCTATCAATTTAAAAAAAACCTAAAAATATTGCAATTTTACACACGTTTCAGAAATATACAAACTGCATAAGTAAGTTCGTAATCCTATACAAATACATGCGATTACAAAATTACTTTTGTAGTTACTGCAAATAGTAATAACAATTTAGGTACAGAACACTATACGATGTATTGAAATAGAATAGAAAACTACTTATGTACAAAAGTTATTTGTTAGTAAAATTACATGTTCATACAAAATATTATTCCCAGCTACATCATTTGTATGTATTGATAACACAATAATCTGCAAAAGAAGTAAGATCCCATAAAAAACATTCCATGTAAAAAAAGTCTCGAAACTCTTCCACCGTAAAAAGTTGTGAGGTATTTCTTAGAGCCAAGTTAGCCATTCTTATTAATCTTTATTTCTCAAAGAAAAATGAATCCTATTCTCCTATCCTGACTGTATCTTTCAGACATCCACTCCCAAGACGAGATCGTGGCGACCTTCTCCGCCCTGGAGAAGGAGATCTGTGTGAAATTCTTCAACACCCCACTAGGGCACAACTCTAGTGAATCCCAACTGTTGTATATCAGTAACCCGAGTAAACAGAAGAATTGCCCGCCGCAGAATTATAATTATACTGGGAACGTTGTGGTAAGTAACACTATAGACACAATAAATTATCTATACCTACTAATCCTAAATTCAATTCAAATGCAAAACATTTATTTCGACCAACTGGAATCATAGATAATTTGAGTTACAGTTTCTTAGCCTAAAGTTAGCAATTATTCAGGTAAGTACTCACAATCAAACCTCCGCTCTCCGCAAATGTCCTCAGACTACTACTGGAGCTAGCCCGCACCCTGTGCGACAGGGATGTGCAGCGTTTCCTCATAGTTGTAGAAACAGTGAACTCGGGCATCCGCGAACATCTCGGATGCACTACAGAAACGGGACAGCCCCAGCAGCACCCTGAACGCATTATTGTACTGTACACGTAGGGCGTTGTACTGCTTTTACGTATAAGAGACCCACAGACTGCTCGTGTAGAGGATCGTACAGAAGGCTCTGAATACGAGTAGAGTTATTTTTACCTCAGCGGAACAACGAGCAAATCTGCCGGCAACCATGTTCGCTCTAACGGACAACGCCCTCCGCTCTCGCTCAATATCTGCATCGTCCCTCAGGTCAGAGGTTACCATGTATCGTATCCCAAGTATAAAGGAGAAAAACTTGTAGTCTCCGGAACCGCCGATTTTATAAATTCTTTTACTTGCGTGTAGAATACACTTTCTGAATTGTTATAGGGTATATTTTATCCCGCGGGTTTGCTTGCGTTCTTTGCAATACGCGGGCGAAGCCGCGCGAGGAGCTTGTAAATCGTGCTAAAATTACATACAAACCTACAATCTCACAGAATTTTCCTCTTTATAATATTAGTATAGATTCATAGATACAAATCGAATGATTCTGATGCGTTAGACATGTTAAATTAAAAGTAGCATCGACCACAAGCGACATCTATGTAAGAAGTAGAAAGACTGTTTACTCCTAGTCCTCCATAGATGGCGTACCGCTATATGTACAACATTGCATGTTATATGTATGGACCCTCCATTCCATAAGTCCATACACCGCCCGGCTAGCACAATAGGTTTTATGGTCACGTTTTGCGGTCCAAATGTACCAAGACGTCACATAAAACATGACCATACCCTGATTTTCTTGATTCTACCTACGCCTACGGTATTTTTGTTCCATTTTACCACTGTAATGGAAGCTTTCCACCGTGAGGCGGAGCTTGAAAGATTATGGGCAATACAGTAATTGGTTTTAAATGCAATGTTTGAAATTTTTCCGATGGTAAAGCGGTATGACATAACACTTTGGTTTATTTCAGTTAATGCCGATTGGCTATAATTGTATAAATAAGAATGACATAGCAAGGTTGGCTATGGAGATGTTGAAAGCCAGTATCGACCCGAAGGGTAAGCAAAGCAGTTTTATTTTATTCCAAGTTAATGGGAGGAAATGCCATATGTATGTCCTTTTTTCTCAAGTTTATTTTGCAAGTCTAAATAAGTTATTGATTATTTTTTGAACATTTACTTATGTTACTTTTCAGCGTCGCCAATAAACAGCTACGATTTGGTAAAAACGTTCCAGGAACGGGTAAGCTATTTGAGAAACTAAAGCCTTATTTTTTAGCCTGTAAGTGTCCTACTTTGCACGGCTAGGTGTAAGTTTATAGGGCTTCCCTACCTCTCGCCATAAAATGAAAGTGAAAGAGATTTAAATTCCATAGGTCGCCATAAAATGAAAGTGAAAGAGATTTAAATTCCATAGGTCTTAAGGATGAGAGACCCGGGGGCCTACCACGAAATGAAATTCGTTTTCGTTCGTGTATCTCCGTCTCTGTCGCACTTGCTAGTTCGAGCGACAGAGACGGAGATACACGAACGAAAACGAATTTCGTTTCGCGGTAGGCCCTCAGAGCTGTTTGAGTTAACGAAGCGGTGAGCTAGGTAAAACTCCACCAATAGGAAAAGATGCACAACTGAGGCACTAGCAATGTTGTTGGTGTAGTTTTTCCTTGCACACCGCTCGGCTACCTCACGCATATATACCTACTCACCCTTAGAGGACTAGTCATTTTCTTTCACTAGGTAATCCAAGGACATCCCATGAGTCTTGGGTTTTCAGTCAGACAAAGTATGTTTTTTAAATTGAGGAAATATGTAATGCTTCGAGCCGGATTCAAACCGGACACCACATGCATACGCGGCTTATCGCTAATTCGCTACTAACCAACTGAGCAATGGGTAAAATCCGTTTCGGCCACTAATTTTTTCAATCAGTTCCCTCTCACAACCCTTAGGGAAGCGTGTAGCGACATCTACCTAGAAGACTCGGGCTTCCTAACGGCACCAACGTCTCAAATTATATTGAGTAATCGTCCGTAACGATGCGCCATCCCATACTAAATTAATTTTGTACTTATTAATCTTTTCGACGCCAACGAGGCATATATCCGCACCGCAGGTTCAACGCCAACAACTGATATATGCATCAAGGAGACCAGTGCGATAACAATCTTCTTGCATTGACATAAGGTTTAACTCCGCACTAAATGTCTTGTTGATTTGGCGTGTGGATGTGGTTGACAACTTTTCTCTTTGACAGAGCGTTGAAAAGGTTAAGCAGTAACGTCTGCTAACGATGATTTATAAATTTAAAATTAAAGAAAACATTGAAAAATTAAATGCTCTGAGCCGAATTCGAACCGGCGACCACAGGCATACGCGGCCTGTCGTTTGTGTATGTTATTAATGTTATTGTGCAACCCTAATGTTTCTCAGTACCAAGCCAAACCGCGGCCCACCTTCCTCTCCACCGACGACCGAAACTATATCAACGTGCACTACCACGGCGAGTGCTCGATGCTATCCCAACGGGCCTACGATCCGTCGGCTCGGCGAAGCGGCGACACTGCAGTCGCGCTCGGTGAAGAGAACTTGGCATGGTATCAGCCCAGAGTGTGGCCTTACGGTGTTGTTATGTACTCCTTTGAGGAGCCTCTACGTGAGTAATACAAATAGGTTGATTGTGTATAAATGTTCTTCGTCACATCGAGGCCGAGGGTGGGTGGCAAGTTTCACAATCCGTCGCCATTCCTCTTGTAAGCTCTTCTTGTAGTATCAAGAAAGGTTCGGAAGTCACTGGCAATCATTGGGCCAAAGATATATAACTCGCTTTCATCAGAGATCACGGATCTATGTGACAAACAGTTGGCGAACAAACTTTACAACGCTCTTATGACATGGCGTGCTACAATGTCGATGAATTCGTTGATAGGAGTTAACAACAAATGAAATATGTATGTATTAGCTACAATGAATGAATATCAAATACTTACTTAGTGACTTTAAATAAATACTTTGACATGTAAACTAGGTGCATATAACTATAAACTAATAATAATACCAACTTCATTAAAATAGGTCCATTCGTTTAGGAGCTACGACGGCACAGACATCAGACACACAGACACGACAAACTTATAACACCCCTCTTTTTGCGTCGGGGATTAACAATGATAATTGACATGTAAACCTTGAGCCAAGTTTTTATCTCTTGGTTAATGATATACGTTCGTAAGGTATGTACATTCGAGATATTGCGGCGTTTCTAATTTATTTTCTGTGTTTATATGGGTAGCATATGCTAATTCTAAATCTAGTTATCATCGATGCACTATCGTGGCGAGTACCCGCCGCTATATCAACGAGCGAGTTTTCTAATTTATAAACGTATTTTAGGAGATGAGAAACGTTTTTCACTCATGAGATGGCTGATGATGATGATGATTTCAGAAAACGTAACCCTCAACTACAACATCCTAAAGTTTGCGATGATGCAAATAGAGCTGGCGACATGCGTTGTGTTCCACGAGACTTCGAAGGAGGATGCTGTCTCTCCCAAAAACCTGCTGGTCTTCACGGCCGGAGGAGACGCCGAGCCGGAACTTGGCTTTAAAGAAGGAGAACAGGTATAGTGTTGCCGGTTTAGACAACTTAATAATTGTTGCTCTGTGAAACAGGCTACATCTCGCCCGGTTAGTGCTATTATCCGTGACAACTTGACAAGTCTGGTCTGTGATTAATGATTCGCAGAAAATCGACCTGGTGTCGATGACGCAAGGCGATCCCGGCCACAACGCGCATGCGCTCAACAACCTGATGCGCACGCTCGGCATCCCGATGATGTCTAATCGGTTCGACAGAGACAACTACGTCAGCATACAGTGGCGGCTCGTCAAAAAAGGTTCGTAGCGGCATCTGCTGGGAAAAGTAGGAACTATATAGTACTGTAACAGTCGGATAGATGGCGATGTATCTAATGTTATTACTCGGTTTAAGAATGGTCGATTTTCAAGGAAGGTGCGCAGCGGCCAATGGCAGTGGCGGTTTGACATTAACTGTCAAGTTTACTATTGACCGCCGCCGCAGACCGCGCCAGTCTGCGAGAGGCTTTAAGCTGAACATTCTCGACTGCTACACCAAGCCAAATGGAGTAGCACCACGCTAAAGTCGCTCCAAGAATGGCAAAACTATAGCGTTTCAGGATAGTTGGCGCGGTCGGTTGGATATCCAAAAATTCCAAAGGGATAGAACGCTATACCGACGCGCCAACGCGCCATCCGAATGATACGGTCGCGAATGGCATAATTCAACTTTGGAACAGCAGAGTCAGATGGTGCGCCAGCGAACATCGAAACAACACACACGGCCACCTGTGAATGTAGTCAATATGTTACATCCATCCATTTGTCGCCCAGCTTAAGATTTACACACACACAAATGTGACAGACAGACTACTAAACTAACCTTAATGTCCATTTTTGTACAGGCAAAGAACGGCTGTTAGAGAAGGTAGAAAGGGGCGCGTGGGTGATGGGCATCCCTTACGACTTCACAAGCGCGACGCACGCGCCGGCCAACTACTTGTGCCGCGACAAGTGCCCACCTGGCGGCAGAACCGTGGCGCCTCTACAGGTACCTAGTGTCTGAGTCGTTCGAAAGATGGCGCTATATAGATTTAGGTGTCAACTAATTTTGGTTTATTAATAGTTACTCAAACTCAAAATATTTATCAAACATAGGTATGAATTAAGGTCTTGTTCTTTGATTAGGTACAATGAGGTCTCTATGTTTCGCCACATGGCACACAAATAGCTACAAATCAGCATGCAGCATGCATCACTATAAAATTAGGAGAGGAGGGTTGTTTGTTGTTTTTGTTGTTGTTGTTTGTGATGTTTTTCGAGCGTATGTATGTATGTATGTGTGTGTCTTATTCTTTGGCACGCCCTGCAGCCTAAAACCGTTTGACGGATTTCGATTCGACATAATATACGTTTAATTAAACTACTAATTGCATACAGTCTTTTCACCCCAAATAAAAAGTTAAACTAGCTAACATTTTTTTATTTATCATATGGAGAACGTGTCAATCAATGGCAACATTTGTGTGCAAACTTTGCACATTGGCAACATTTGTGTGATGTAGGCAAGATACAACGTCAGGAATGACTTATCTTTCTTTTATTCTACCACTAGCTTCTGCCCGCGACTCCGCCCGCGTGGAACTCGTTTATATCGTAACTCCATACAAACTTTCACCCCCTTAGGGGGTGATTTCCGGGATAAAAACTATCGTCCTTCCCCGGGACTCAAACTACTAAACTAAAGAGGTATTAAGACAGATATATACTTTCGCATTTGTAATATTAGTATGGGTGACTGGCAATGAATGTATTAAACCTGTTTTCAGGACGTGATGTGGAAGCGTTCGATGAGCATGGGCCACTTTAACAACTTGTCGGACAGCGACATTACCCTGCTCAGTTTGGTGTACGAAGCGCAGTGCAAGGCGCGCAAGGACAACGGCGTGTTTTATTAAACGTCTATTTTAGTCTACTTTATTAGTGTATTTATTTATAAGCTTTTATTTAACTTGATATGTTAGTGTGGGTCAAATCTTGGAACTGAATTTTGAACCAGTTAACCTCTACCGATTAAACTCAAGTGGCAGTGGGCGGGGCACATTGCACGTAGAACCGATGGGCGTTGGGGCGGAAAGGTTCTTGAGTGGCGACAACGTACCGGAAGGCGCGGCGTGGGTAGGTGGACTGATGACCTGGTAAAGGTCGCGGAAGTCCGCTGGATGCGGGTGGCGCGGGACCGGTCAATTTGGCACTCTCTAGGGGAGGCCTATGTCCAGCAGTGGACGTCTTTCGGCTGATATGATGATTGAGCTGCAATTTAGGGTATAAAAGTAGTTTGGATGCCAATTCAATATTATGGTACCATCGAGATGATCTGATGATGGAGACAGAAAGTGGCCATGGGAATTCAGTAGTTTACCCCGTTGAGTTTGCACTCGTTAGAATCCTCTCAACGATTGATGACGGTATACAGAAAAGTACAGCTGGCAATAAAAGCTTGTACCAACTAGCAAAACAAGTTTAAAAATCTCTCCCGACTATACAAAAAAGTAACGATGAATAATATTTCTTATATATTTATAATAATATAATATTTTAACTCGAAATTTTCTCCTCTTTTATTTGATCCCCCACACAATAGTTATTTACGATACAAGTGCAGAAAATAGGAAATTCGCAACGAGTGGCGATAAATTAAAACACGACCGATGGGAGTGTTTTAAATCGACACGAGCTGCGAATTACCTATTCGCACGTGTATCGTACAACGTTTTACAGTACATATGGCTCTTTAAAGTTTCAACATATGCACGGAAAGTGCTCATTTTCGCACTCGTGCGGAAAAGTAACACCATGTGTACTGTAAAAGATTTTTTTCTATTTCATACAAAAGGTAGCCTATGTCACACGGAGAATAATTTAGAATCGATTGACACCCCATTTATCAAAATCGGTTCAGTATTTTAAACGCTACGGTGGAATATACGTAAATACAAAAATAGACTGCTAGTAACCCTCCTTTCCTTCGGCAGTCGGATATTCCTTTCGGATCTGCCATAGTCGGGCAAAAATGTTTTTTTGACAGAAACTTACTCCTAAAATCTCTCTCGTTATTTGTATATTTTGTCACATTCCCCTCTCTGGGTTAGGTTAACACACTTTCCCGAAATGTGCACTTTCTGTAAAGGTGTATTTTTTTAGAATGATCATTTGCCGTAACGTACACTGTTTTAAATAATCATAGTTTTAAAGAATGATCCAGGAGACATACCCATGGCGACGAGAAACAAAACAATAGTTGATTGGCCCAACAGCATTCGAATACGTGTATGTAAGTTACAGGCAAAAGTATAAAAAAGTGAATTCAGTATTTGTCTAAATATTTTATTGTTACTGATATTAATACCTAGGATTTAAACACTATTTATATACAGCATTCAGCATACAGTTGTATGACTAAAATTATTCGAGATACATGTGAGTAGGTATGACGGATAAGCTCGATATAGTAGATTGGTGTCTCAAGGGCGGAAAATTATATATTTACGGCGAGGGCGATATATTGAATGCTGATTGAAGCGAAAAATTCTATAATAGAATCCTTAGTGTAGCAAGGGATTCTAAAAATAATCTTGAGCGTAGCGAGGGATTCAAGTGTTAACGCACAAGACGTAATAGTAATAAGTATACCTCGATATTTTTCTAGCACGAACGACTTATTGTAAGTGATTGACAAAATAAAAACATCGACAGTCCTGCTATCGATAAGTACCACTTCAACGTCATAGAGGTAAATAAATACAAATATATATAGGGTAATAGGGTGCGTTAAAAAATTGATAATAATAACAAAACTATCAATTTATTTATATTTTACATACTTCAGAAAACAATTTGCAATAATTTCGTAACTTTCTTTCTTCGTGTCACTGAATTAATTATCACCTAGGTACTTTACTTTATAACACACACACACACCGAAATTGTCTTTAAAATCGACGCAGAATGTCACAACAAGTAGTTTTTCCCAAACCCATTTTTGGTCCCAAAAAAAAACTGTGTCTCTGTATATGGTTACAGTGTCGGTGCACGCGGCGTTTAGGTAGGTAGCCAATATATGTCTGTGGTTGTATGTACGTATTGTCGTTGAAGTAGTATGTACTTATGGATAACAGGATTGTCGATATTTTTATTGTGGGAAGCACTAAACAAATGTTCCTGCTAGAAAAATATCTAGGTATAGTAATAAGTCGTTTTTTACGAACGAGAGTCTATTAGATTCCCGACGCGGAAGGCTTTGATGGCTCGAGTTTATAAAAATATCTTACCATCCGTGTCGCACACGTTGGTTTTCATCACATTTGCGAGGAAATAAATGCATTTGAAACAAAATTAATCTAATCGCCATAAAAAATTACAAAGTGTCAATCGTCCATTTTATTAAATTTGACGTGAGGCAAAGATCCCTCGGCATACAGCCACGATTTAAAATTGCTGTTAACAACATTTTACAGACACTAAATTACTTTTTTTTTATACTTAAAATAATTTAGTTAGTCAGATTCAGATTTAGATTGTTTATTGGTAAAATCAAAGTCCATTTACAAGTCATAATTAACAAAAAGTCATAGTTATCGTGTTTTATTTGTGTTTTTATGTCTAGATGTATTTATAAATACATTTTCAACTATCTTTTTTGTAAAACCTCCTTGCTTTATAATTATAACTGACGCATGAGTGACAGATACAATTTAAGAAAAAAGTCTTTACGCCCTTTGGCGTACTAAGGGCTATTGTAACTCTGTATGCCTGCGCGTTATGAAGCCCATTACGAGCAAGTGTGATGAATTAGTTAGTACATTACATACCTAGGGCGGTGAATTTGTAAAAAACGACTTACCAACCTCGTGGCACAATGTACGATTTTCCATGACATTCATAATGTTAATGTATCAAACATAAAACATTTAAACTTAATAAAAAACAACAGTACAGTTAAACCAATAAAAGAGATATATACCATATTTTTAACCCCCGACGCAAAAAGAGGGGTGTTATAAGTTTGACGTGTCTGTGTGCCTGTCTGTGGCATCGTAGTTTCCTAAACGAATGGACCGATTTTAATGCGGTTTTTTTGGTCGAAAGCTGACGTGATCGAGATGGTTCTTAGCTACGTTTCAACAAAATCGGTTCAGCCGTTTTTGAAACATTTTATTTAATTTAATTAGGCTCACAAAACAAGTTAAAGTCTATGTCTATGAAATAATACAATTTATACAATAATATTCGGATCTGGACTATAACTCAAAATATGTGTGCACAGAAAGAGTTATTTTACATAAAATTTATTTTTAGAGGATGTCCATATAATTTTAGGCGGTGGTTGTTAAACTACTTAAATATTTAATATGATGGGACGACAGTGAAACAAAACAAAATATATTATGTGAGATTATTGAGTATCGTAAAATGGACCGAATTTAGTAACATTGGACTTTGAAATGAAAAAATCGGGGGTTTTTCAACTTTTCTAAGTTGTAGTTATTATTAGATGCTTTGTTTGGGTCGTTCTTCTTTTTTACCGACAATGAACCGAGGTTTTTCTATTTTTTTGGTTTTTGAACTATCGAAAATTGTGGTTTTGAAGTGCGATTTAAAAAAAATGCATAGGTTTCTTCATTAGAACTAATTAAAGTTTCCTTTCTGGCCAATATAAATATTTATTTACGGTTGGTTTCTAAAAAAAAACATGTGACAAAGTGGACTCTTTCAGTGGGGACAACATTTTGGTTTACCACTCTGTCACGGCATTCTACGAAAAATAAAAACATTTAAAAAAATGCTAGTTAGAGAAAGTGAAATATTAAATATCACTAATTAATAAAATAATATGGACGTTCATTCGAACATTATAAAACCGTAAACATCATTACTCAAATGAGATGCCGTAATAAGACGAAGGACAGGCTATTGTCGGTCGAAAAGAAGAACGACCCGTTTACTAGATTTCTAATACATAATATTCTACTTCATCAAGAATATACAACAGAATCCTTGAACTACTAATATTGCTCTTGTTCTGCGTTTGTTTGTTTTGGTGCAATAAAGAAACTTATTATTATGATTAACTACCAAAGCTATTGTAAAGCAATATAGCCCTTGAAATACTAGTCATAGATGACCTGTAAAAATATTGTAAAGTCACAGTGTAACCGCTGTTAATGTATCCAATTCATATGACAAGCACGTCGTGGATAGGTTTACACTGATAAACCTCGAAAGCATCCTAGACTCACGCATCATAAATATAGTTGAAGTCTCAATTTTTTTTTACACCAAAAGAAAGAAGACAAGAAAATATTCCAAAAAGCCTATTCAAATATATCATAAAAATTACGAAGATACAATCGCTTTAATGTAGCTTGTTAGAGAGAAAATAAATATGGGTATATTGTGTCCCTTTTCTGCAAAACGCGCCTGCAATCGAAAAGGATTAAATACAGTCGAATAGAGAAAAAAGTAACACAAGAGATAGATAGTTAAAAACATCCCAAGTCTAAAGAGGGATATGTACTTTTAACTTTCTTAAAACTGTTACTTTTTTCTCCATTCGACTGTATTTTTAACCCTTTTTGGAGAAAATCCACATCACATGTGTAAGTTGTAGGAAAAATTCCGATTTGATATTTCTACTCTATCATATGATAGGCATACATGTTAAAGTAGTCCAATGTTTCATTCACATTATTTTATCAAAATCTAGATCATAATAATCACTTAATTCATATGCAAGCACAAGTCTGATCAATAAAAAAAGAATTGGCTAACAAAAAAATACTTAAACACAAACAAAAAATACCTAAGTAATATTGATGATGATGAAAATAAGTTATTACAATCTATTGAGCAAATATGGTTTGATTATGTTAGTCTAGTTATTTATAGTCTGACCAGCCAATCGTGGCGGAACAGAACATATTTTTTACGTCACACTTGGCCATAAAGTGGAAATTACCGCCCGCTACGCGGAAAATCACACTTTTACCCCAGACATAATACGGTTTCGAAAAATATATATATATAATAATTTATAATAGCGTTTTTTTGTTTATTTCATTCTAAAACGTTATTCTAAGATGCTTTATTCAAGAATCCAACAAACTTTCCATCCGGAAGTAATTATATAGGTTTAAATTAAACATTCATTGTCTTTTTTATTTTATTCATATTAAATATTTTAAAGTAAATAACCTAAATAAAGATAAAAAAATATTAATATTTATCCGGACTTTTTAGGAGCTAATTAAAGATTTTTTTTTTGATGTCTAATTTTTTGTTGGATTTTGCCTCTAGGTATTCAATTGATAATATATCCGTTACATAAAAAAAAAATGCTATTATAAATTATTTCCAAATTTGTCATTTTTTCCGTACAACTTGTCAGTTCATTGCCTGGACTATTTCTGGCCAAGGGGAGATGTAAATTTTGTAATGCACCAGCACGGTAATAAAGAAAGTTTCCGATTACATATTTATACCTGCTATTTGTATATATGGGTTTACCACCATTGGTGAGAATTGCACTATAATCACACGCGCTTAAATTTTATTTATGATACAAGTGAGGAAAGTAATTTCCAACGAGTGACGATGACCAAAAACACGACCGTCAGTGTTTTTGATCGAGTTGGGAATTACCTATCCGCACGTGTATCATACAACATTTTACAATGCATCATGCAAGGATAAAAAATATATATAAAAGGTGAAATTTTAACTCTAATGAAATATCTTTCTCGCACGTGTGTGGGAATACTCATTGGCCCGAAATCCATTAATGCTGTGCGGGCTTAGTGGAGTTCCCGTGTTATGTTGAACCATATATAGGCGCACTTTCAGAGCAAGTGCATTGTAAAAATAATTTCATTGTGTTTTACTGTAATGTAAAATTTTCGACGAAGCAACAGTACAGCGCCAGTTTAAAGTTAATAGACTTGAGCATTCACATATGCAATGCAACAGAACATCGAGCACTCGCCGTTATTAAATTTGTCGAACTGAACAACGAACCGAGCCAAGCATAGAGCCAAACATCGCTACGAACATTTTCACGATCATTCTAGCGAACGCTCTAGTACATCAACAAAAAGTAAATTTATTTATATTTTATGTATATTTCAACTCCTGCCTTGATCATATTTTTCAAATTCTTATCCTTTCCATACTTATCCAATTTTATTACCCTCCCTTTTTATTCACTTGATAATGGCTATGGGCAAACGCCCGCAAGTCCATAATAAAAATAAATAAATAAAAAGTGAATGCTCAAGTGTACCAGCACCTTTAGAATGAAGTTTTGGTACAGATTAAACACTAGCTTAATATTTCGTACTTGACGGCAATAGCAGGCGATATAAACATAGACAATACTAAAACCTAGATATCATCGGGAAAGTGCAATACCGCGTAACTAGTACTGGTAAATGGTGCGTATCTACACAAAACCATACTTTACAGGAGAAGCTTAAAACGGTTCTAATCAGGATTTTACGTTCGTTGGCGGGAAATCTTAATTTGGCTACATTTGTTAGATACGCGGTATTAACCAATGCCAGTTACGCGGATTTGCCCTATGGGTGTTGTGTAGATACACAGTATTTACCAGTGCTAGTTACGCGGTGTTGCAACTATCCCCGACGATATACATAGAGGATAACCTTAACAACTTACAACCTTTAAATTTGAATCTAGATCTAACCTATCGGAAATCTTAAGAGTGCCCCTACAGCTTTTATGACAGTTTTTCTCATGAGCTTTGTAGAAAGCTGTGCAACAAAATTTAACTTTACAAGGAACACAAGTATGTGTTATGTTTGAGTTTTTTATGCAGTATGTGCAGTCATTCGAGTCAAAAATTGAAGAACAGTTAAGACAGTATTTCACGTTTTCGTCATCGGAAACTCTTTTAAAGTTAGGTTTGCACTGTTCACAAAACTTTGTTGTATAGATTTCTTCAGTTACTTCGTTTTTATTAATATCCGTATCCTTCTTCGCAATTTTGATCCGCTTTTGGTAAATTTTGATGCAGTTTTTATATGCTTCATGCAGTTTTGAGTTCTTGCTTTTTTCTTTTCCATTTTGCGTGTTTTCTTTAGGTTCAATGTCAGTTGGTGTTTCACTCAGTTCTTCGATTATTTTGTACACAGTTACACAGTTATCATCGCCTTTATCAGAGTCATTTGATTCATTGTTTTCTTTAACCGAATCTTCATTTTTGGCATCCATTTTGTTTGTTACTTTATTTTGATCATCTATTTCATCATCCAGAAGAAATCTTACATTACTGTCCGATATAGTATCCAAATCTTTATTGGACAAGGATGCACTAGATTTAGAACTTAAACTATCAGATGACTTTGGCGACGCTATTTCTTTGCTTAAATTGCATTTTTGCAACGCTGGTAAGTTTTTAGGAACTTCGGCGTCATTTGAATTGTTTTTGTTCATTTCATTCTCTGATTCTATGTTAGTATCATTATTCACTATTATTTCATCAACCTTATAAGTATCACATATTGTTATTTCATGATCATCTGGATGTTTATTTTCTTCAGTATCAGCCTCTTTACTAGTCGGTTTGTCTAAAAAATCATCATCATCATCATCATCTATAACGATCACATCATTGGACTTATTTTGATTGGCAATAGGAATATCCATATTTTCCAAATCCTTTAGCAGTTCATCTTCGTTCATACTGCTGTTGTGGAAAACGATTTCATCATCAGATTCAGACATTCTTGTTTCTGGTTTACCACTTTTAGCAACATCATTTTTAATTTCATTAGACTTTGCAGAATCGTTAGAAGATGCTACAACATTTTTATTGCCAGCATTATTTTGCTTAGTATTGCTTTTATCTTTAATATTACCGAGTAAATCTTCAAGTTTCGATCGCTTCTTCAGAAATTTATCACTTTTAGCACTTAAGTTAGGTATAAGAATAATTTTGTCAGTATCACTCTCAATTTTAGTATCAACTTCCATGGGTGTTGATTTCGCTGGAGTGGCGTCTTTCTTTTTGGTGGAAGTTCGAGAGAAGAGTGGATCTGAAATGTAGAAAGACAGAGCATGAAACAAAACACTGCAGGAATACTTGAGCTTCATGAATATGGACCGGACCATTCACATTTTTGTGCCCACTGTCACATCTGTAGATCCAGTTTCGTGGCACTTAGCAGCCGATACCTGGAGTCTATCACCACTCCAAGCTCCATCTATGAGGCTTAAATCCAGGACCAATTTTTGCACTGATGGAGGTAAGTTGGATTCACCACATTCTAGCGTAGATATTTTTTTATTCATTTGTATTCATTTGTAATATTGATGATGTAATAATGTCTCTCCTGTTAACACGTGTAGCCAGAAAGTTGGCCTAAGGAATAAATAAATGAATAAACTACCGTGGATGCAAGAATAAAACGCTAATATGTGGATGAATTCATTTAGTGTTCAAAATTGGTAATTAATTAGCATTTTTCTAAATAGTAAACCTATTTTACAAGCTTTTTTTAGTTTCACCTGTCCTGATGTTTATCATAAAATCTTGCAAATTTGGTGCACATCCCGGTAACCGATTGAGCTGAAATTTTGCATTACATGTGTAAAACGCGTGACAATGCAATATTATGATGACATAGTGCTGATCTGATGAGGGAGCTGGAAGGTGGCCATAGGAACTTCGTAATGACAACCAAAAATTACATTTTTGACAGAAACTTATTTCTAAATCATTATGTGACACCAATAAATACCCTTAATCGAGATTCGTACCTGACCGCCAGCTTCGTAGGCAGAAAACAGGTCATCATATAATACTAAGATGATGAGATGAGATGAGCATATATGAGTTTTACGATAGCTTGCTTGCTATCTGACCTCCCAACCCAGAGGGAAAACTAGACCTGATTGGCATTAGACCGGTTCCCTTACGATGTTTCCCTTTCACCGAAAAGCCACTATTCTAATGATATTTCGTACATTGTCTTTTGAAAAAACTCAGGCTTCGAACCCACAAGCTTCAGATTGAAAAGTCGCCCGCTTTACCAGTTGGCTACAGAAGCTATATGAGATGAGGATATCAGCTACTGTAAAAAAAGTCACACTTTACCTTCAACATAGCGTTCATCAGGCGGGTCCTCCCACCACACCGGGCTGGGACAAGTCAAGATCTCCATCATGTCTTCATCGGTGAGCTGTTCATCCATGATCTGCATGGCTTCGGCCATGGTCAGTCGAGCGGGCTCCGGGCTCGGTTGCTGGACTTGGGTGGCTGTGGGGTTGTCTGAGGCTGAAAATATATATTTGATATTATTGTACACACATTTCTAATACTATGATGATAGCAAAGAAGCATACAGTGGGTCTGGTTAGTGGTAACTCGTGGAGTATCACGTGGGAAATGCAGACCCTTTGAATATAGAGAACTAGCTGCCCGCGCGGTTCCGCGCGCCTGTTGAAAGGGATGCAAGCGGAGCCCCGGGGTAAAATAATAACCTAAGTATGTCCATCCCGAAAGCCTGTTCTATATACTGGTGAAAGAATTATTGAAATAGGAAAAGTACTTACTGTACTAATACTAGGTACCCCCTACAACTAGATACAAAGCTACAAACTCCTCTTTTTAATATTAGTATTGATTTCCTGTTAACTGCTTAATTCTTCCAAAGCAGAAAGGCAGCTCTGTGTCAGTGATATACAGTACAGTATTGTTAAGTATGTGGCTGGGTCGTTCTTCTTTTCGACCGACAATAGCCTGTCCTTCGTCTTATTACGGCATCTCATTTGAGTAATGATGTTTATGGTTTTATAATGTTCGAATGAACGTCCATATTATTTTATTAATTAGTGATATATAATATTTAACTTTCTCTAACTAGCATTTTTTTAAATGTTTGTTTTTTTCGTAGAATGCCGTGACAGAGTGGTAAACCAAAATGTTGTCCCTACTGAAATAGTCCACTTTGTCACATGTTTTTTTTAGAAACCAACCGTAAATAAATATTTATATTGGCCAGAAAGGAAACTTTAATTAGTTCTAATGAAGAAACCTATGCATTTTTTTTTAAATCGCACTGGTCGGTTTTGAACCACAATTTTCGATAGTTCAAAAACCAAAAAAACAGAAAAACCTCGATTCATTGTCGGTAAAAAAGAAGAACGACCCGGCTGCGGTTTCTGTAAGGTGGAGGTACTTCCCAAGATGGGCTTGCCTAAATATAAGGGAGCAAGATGGCATTTCGTTATGCCCTATCACCACTCACTCCAATCATTCCTCATTTGATGTCATACTGACAAATCTGACAATGTTATCCAGTTATTGCTATTATTACTATCTTGTATTGGAAATACAATTGGACATCAAAATTTTGCATAATCACCTATAGTTTAGGCGTTTGTATTGTGGAGACAGTAAAATTATCTTTCTCATAAACATGTGACACAAACTTGCTGCAAATGTTTATTATATAATACAGGATAGTGCAAAAGGCCTTCAAGCATTCTCTCTCACGTCAACAATTACCGACCTGCAGCTATCATTATTGATCTTGCAGGCCAATCTACTGGGATGAATATATATATATATACAAATACAAATAATTTACAAATGTCATGACTAGACTTGGGACTTTTGGATGCTTGTCGTGGCTCTAGAATCCGCGGAGCCACCATATGTTATAATAGGATTTTTTTTTCGAAGTCAAAATCAAAGTAGATAAGTACATATTAACTTGTATGTATATAATTATACTAAAAACAAATATTACTAAACAAAATAAATTAAAAATTTAAAACAAATACTTTAAGTAACAATAACAAAAATGTCTTCATAAATGTAATATTATTCGGCACTTCTAAATCTCTGATGAGATACTGGCTTTTGAAATCAGTGTATCATAGTCATCATCTAATTACTATTTAATGTTCACGCCTTTTGCAAATACACTTTCTTTAGGACACTGCTCAGACAATCTTTTAGTTCCACAAGCTCAAGAGATATATATTTGTTGAAGAACTTTTTAAATTCTGGTTGGTTTACTTTGGTCAATGCAATGTTGTAATTAACGAGAAACAAACAGATGTAAATAAAAGTCACTCATATTTCCAGTCTTTTTGACATCTAATATAATGTTTTATTTTTACTTTGACTTTGATAAAAATATTTTTACATAATAGCGATTCCGTGGATTCTAGAACCACGGCGAGCATCCAAAAGTCCCGAGCCTAGTCATGACCTTACCTTTAAGCGGAACAGCATATTTCCTCTTAACAGAACCAGTGATTTCCCCAACAACCTTCATTGTGGTTTTCGGTTTTAAAACCACCTTGTTAACTGCCAGCTTCCTCTTCTTCTTGTTTGGATAGTATTCCTCATCCTCAACCAGCCGAATTTCTTTACGTATAACTTTAGACAGTTTGAAAGTCTTCTGTGGCAGATTCTGTATTTTCTCTACGCTTTTCAGCAACGACTGCTTAGCTTTTGGGGATGCTTGCTTTTTCTTTACTGGTACATTTTTGTTGGATGTTTGGGCTTCTTTTGTTGGGCTCTTCAGGAGGTCTGTTAAGTGTTTCATGCTCCGGTTTTTAGTTCTGAGCTGACGCTTCATTTGAGCTGATTTGCGACGGGTCACCATGACTTCTCTTGGTGGTATTCTAGGGTCTGATTTGCCAGGTGATGGCGTTTTGGAAGACATTTTTGGTTTCCTAAAACACAAATAAAAATTGATAAAAATGAAAAATTATTTATTTGTTTTCTTAAGTACTAATTTTGACATATGCTGGTGTCCCTTTTTAAATAAACTGCACCGCAAAAAATATTTGATGACAATCTTACACAAACATACTTACTTAGTCCCAAATTAAAGGTTTGTACTATGGGTACTAATTATTCTATGGGTACAAAGCAAGCTTCTCAAAAAGATGATATTTATAAAACTGTTCTTTTTAAATATTTTTATCATTGTCAATCCTATAGTCACAAAATGGCTCAGAATTATGTTAGTCACAGTCATCACATTGTTTTCACACTAGATAATTTTGATTATTGTTTTGCTAAGATAAATTTACTCTTCAAGGAAATTTTTGCTTTGATCATAAAATATATTATAGTGCTTTATCCTGTATTTCCAGAGTTAATAACAAAGCATATAATAACACTAACCGTTTCCTAATTAAAACCTAGCAACTACACTTAGATTTCATCTAATATAGTATCTTAGCTACAACTACATTAACAAACCTTGTATCTACATTAGATTCTTGAATAAAGAGAAAGTATTTCATACAATTATGATGATGTCAATACCAACAACAACAACACCATTTTCTCAAAGGTTAAACACATGCGTGTAATAGGTAGATCAGCCCTATGTTGCAACATTGTATTGATGACAAGCTAAGTAAGATCTATTATCTAATCGAATACACATTATTTTAGTCCAAGCATTCGTTTTAAGTAAAGAAACGAGGTATACATAATATAATCTTTAAAATTATCGTAATTTACTGACATAACTGCGGTAGTTTGGGCCAAATCATTTAATCGAACGCATTAGGTACATAAAAATTATCGATATGTAATAACTCCTTCCAAATAACGCTGTCTCAGCACAAAAAATGGGTTTTTAAACCCAAGCGTAGGTGTTACGCGCAATTTAGTCCACTGGTCCTAAAATTAGTGTGATCAAATCGTTTTCTTAGAACGAGAGAGATGATACATATGGAAAACATATTTACCTGCAATTCGGCAAAACGTAACCACGGCCGCAACGTCGTAAAACGTTATCAACGCTAATTTACAATAAATAACTTAGATATATAGCAGAAATTCATTACAACGAATCCAAAGTTCTTCACCGAGACACCATAAAACAAAATCATATTATAAAGATATCATACATGGAACGTCACGCTGGGTTCAGTTAGAACCATGTCACTATAACAATGTGAAGATAACTTCACCAACCAGTGGCCTTGTAGGAATTATAACACATCATGAATGAAAACCATTCAGAATTTATGAAATTGACGTTCAAGCATTGATAATATCCTAAATGATTTCCAAAATGTGATTTCTTTACGGTCGTCTGCTAGGCCACTAAGAAAAGAACACGACCATATACCTACGCTGAAATTTATCTTGAAGACCGTTAAAATGAAATTAATGTAGGTAGTTATAACTATTCCAAGATGATATTAATAGAAATTCTTAACTTAATTACAATTCACTTAGATTGCTTGAGTCTTTGAGTATTAAGCCACTGGAGATGCCATGACGTAAACTCTTCGAACAATTTTTTTCGCCACTTTTGGCGGGGGGCGAGGTAAAACACGTATAGCACACCACCAAAAGAGGAATAACTCAACAGACACAAGTTTTGCTGTTGCGATAAACGCACACTACAAAAAAATTCAACACATCAAAAATTACACGCACACAGACAGAGTTTTCACGTAACTGATGCAGCATACATGCGAACAAGTTAGTGATGGGACACATCGAAGACATCTGAAGAATGAGTCAAATTAGTTTGATGAATGAACTGAATTATCTTATACTATTTATTATTAAATTGTAAAAGCGAAAATTCTGTCCATTGAAGATACTACCCAAAAAAATGTTTGTTTGTATATATGTCTGTCTGTAATTATGTGCCCTAGTGTCCTTAGCCCTCTTGCACAGTTAAACTGTGGAATGAACTCTCGCCTGCGGTTTTCCGGGCTGATACTTATTGATTGGTATTTGCAAGAACCTATGTATATGCAATTATATTTTAATAAGGCTCAGCTTTCACCACATTTATAAAGTTACTTCAAAACATAAATGAGCAAAGGGAAAGCAATAAAATGAATTGTTAATTTTATTAGAATTACCACATATTTATTAATTTAAATTCTCTGGTAGGGTTTTTTAAGACCCGCTTAAGACTTTTATTAATTAGTATTTTTATTGATTTTTAAAATGAATAAGTTTATTGTACACGTAATCATTTTTGTAGCTTTCCGGAGTAAAGTGCTCCGAACAGATAACACTTGTAGGTACGTGTAGGTTTCCAAGAATAATTTTCGTAATTACAAATTGTTCTCCATTTCTCCTTTATATAGGGATCTTTTGTAAATCTAAAAGGACATACAATTATATTAAATAAAGTATAATACTGTAAATAATAGTATATGAATAACACATACACTCATAGTCCCGCACTAAATATATTCCTTTTACCTAGATTTTTTTTGCATATAATTCATTTCTTTTTAAGACTAAATTTCAACATCGTAAGTCCAGAGAAAAGTAATTTTTCTGATTCACCTTACAAGATTTAAATGTAACATACATCTATACCTTCTATTTAATTCAATATCTAATAAAAAAACTGACTATTAAACAAACTGCAGTGATTGAATGAATGAATGATAAATTCAAATGTTGAGTCGCCTTTCTTACTTTATCACATCCCTAAAGACCGATTCGAACCCTTACCACTATAATCATGTTTACGTTCTGTCGTTTACGTATCGCTAACGGCATTTTCTTTAAATGGAGATTGTACTTCAATACACATTTAATAGTTAGTAAAAATACTTACCTATGATAGGAAACGTGAACTTGTTGCGAATTTGAGCTGTCAGATCACCTTTTACATGATAATATTGCACAAGTCACCATTTTTCGAGAGAAACGTCATGCGACACGGAACGATACAAAATGACGGTGAAGCGATTTTAAGTAGTTTTATATAACGTGGTTGAACAGTTGACCAATGTACTTTGCCGGAGGGGGTCGCCTGTCTATGACATCTCCAGTGGCTTAATACTCAAAGGCTTGAGTATATCTTTATTTCATGCATGTATCAGAGCTTTATAAAAAAAGTTTATTAGGCAAAGGTGAGGTGAACCAGCCATCATCAGCCAACCTCCAACAGCGTTTTTAAGTTTAGCTCAATCTAACTTAACAAAAGTGAAATGTCAATGTCATGTTTCTCTAAACAAACTTCAAACAAACCATGTCGAGTTGTTGAACGGAACGATTATTTTCTTTTTCTTTTTTTTCTTTATTTTTAGTTTAAATTGTAATTATAAGTTACTTTTACATTTATTTCAACAATAATGTATAAGAACAGCAAAACCTCAAGCACTACCAATCGAACAAGGAATCACTGTAAAATATGTGATCAAACTATTATAGGCAGTTCGTACAAATTCAAGTCACATTTATTTCAACACGGCGCTATTAATTCGCGATTCGATTGTCCGTATTGTGCCAAGACGTTCTTCAGAATTGACGCATATAAACGCCATGTGGGATCCCATAATGGTGTACGAGAGACAAGAAAAGTGAAAGGATTTATTTGTGATTATTGCGAACGGAGTTTTGTTGATAAAAGAAACTTGATTTACCACTTTAAAGTGCACGATGACTCTTTTCGTGGACGGCCGGATATAGAGTTTAAATGTGAAGCCTGCGGGGTGACCTACTGTGAAAACAGACTGCTTAGATACCACATCAGAAGAGAACATTTCAATTTACAAGTTAAAGAGGAGTTACACCACAAAAAACCTTTGAATGAGACTTGGATCGAGGCAGTCAAAGACTCTAAAGATTATGTGAAAATGACTAAAGTAAACAACAACACGATCACCATTAAAAAATGTGTAAAACAAGAGTATTCTATAAACAAAGCTAAAGTTACGGATCTATCTGCCATTTATTTATCGAAGCAATATGCTAAAGGGACATGTGATTATTGCAAGAAAGAGATGCTGAAGAAGAGCCTACGGCTACATATACGGGAGAAACACTTTAATGTACGTAAGTTCAACTGTGAGACATGTAAACGGACGTTTAAGAGGCATTATCAGTTGGTGGATCATGAGTGCGGGAAAATTAGGAGACAGAGAAAAGACAGACAAGTGACAGCAGAAATCAAGGAAATAGGCAAAACAGAGAAGTAATAAGTATCAGTGGCGGCGTGTGACAATTTTAACTGGACAACCCGGAGCAAATAAAGGGCTGTTTTTGATGATTTACGAGTTTGGTATTAAATAGCAAGAAATTTTAGGGAAGCGGCTTGTATGGGCGCTCCGCCACTGATACAAATTTACTATGTCTTGTCTACTTAGCAATCATGCGGATTGTCAGCATTCTCCATTGCCAATGGAGCTACAAGTTTGTTGACTAAAAGAACCTTTATCAGTTATCACTGCATCAAAAAAGTGCATCCTAAAACAAAGCATGATAACCTGAGGTACACATCAACATAATTTCATCTGTGTACATCCTAAGACTGTATTTGCGATATTTTTACTTGTACAAATAGACATGCATGCTCAAAATCAAGTCTTCCAAATCTTTATGCTGACAATCAATACTTTAACTTATTTTATATTGCATGTTAAATCTTGCCCTGAATCAAGTTATATTGATAATGTGATGAAATTTATTTGTAATAATCATACAACGTCAATTACATTAAGTATCAATTAGCAGTTACATATACATTTAAAAAATACTACAATAATACAAATGAAAATATATTTTAATTAGATATATTATTAATCCTAGATTATTTAGGTTAAATGTTTCACTCAAATTGATTAAATTTGTGAATTGTCTGTCATAGAGTTGTCAAGTCTTGACTTGAATTGACTCTTATGAATAATTAAATTATACACCAATTTTAAAGAAATAATACAGTTATAAATTATATACAATTTACATACTGGTTATATGTATAAGGCTGTCAGTAAAACTGCTGCTTTTTTACCATAATTTTTACATTTAACTATTTTCTGCTTAGGTGTACAGTTAACATCAGATATATCGGAGCGGCCAAAGTGATCACAAATATCTGAACACGTCTCTAATGACTCTACAATAGACATGCTTTACAAATTATCACTATACTATAGGAAATATTTTAAATTGTGTCAATTATTATAATTTCAAGACTAACATCTTATTTTTAAAGGTTTTTCATATAGTCCGTGTTAAAAACATGATCCTAAAGAGATGTGGATCTGTTTAGAAATGCGACCTCTAGAGACCTTCTTCGCTTACTAGTTCAACGAACTTGAATTGGGTTAAGCCGATTATTGTTGACAAGTAAATGATAAAGACTCTCCTTACTACTCTGCATTATGCCAACCAATGGGTTTTCACTAGATGAGATCGTGTAAAATTATTTGTGACTCGAAGGGACCACTTTGAGGATTTTAGTTTCGTGTTATATGCATTTTTAAAAATTAGTCGAAAATTACGTAGAATGGGTTTTTAATACTAATCGGTTATTAATACCTTAAATATCATAACTCTTTGATGATAGTAGATTAACTTGGTACCAATGATCCCATAACTTCCTAGTAGAAGTGTATTTTTCATGAGCATAAACTTTAAAATCAATTTTTTTCAATCTGTAAATTTGCCTACTGCATGTTTAAAAAATTATAAAAAAAACAATGATTGCACCTTGGAAAATGAATCTTTTTTCACTGAATAGATAATTTTACCTAGTTTTAGGAGATATTAATAACTCCATGCCGCTAAAGTCGTCCCTTTTCCCAGACAGTCACATTTATGTAAGTATTTTTTACTTGAAGAGAGGCCCATGCTCAGCTCAAAACACCTCTCTCGTACAATGTTATAGTGATCTCCTCTTTCCCCATCGTCTTTTCGTTCAGCATGATCCCTTCTTTTGACAGAATGCAGCTGAATATTTTTCACGCCACTGCTTGGAAATGTGGCAAAAGATGGTCAGAATTCAGGCTTCAAAGCTGGGGTTAGTTGGACGTCGCACGAACAGGCCATCTATGACTTCAAACTGTCCAACAATGTTATTGTTGGACAGTTTGAACAGCGATCGACCAATCACAGGGCACCGCGCGCAGTCGCGCCGGCGTGCGCTGCCTGTGCTCCTCCTCCTCCGCGCCAGGCAAGCGAGCCTGTTTAATATTATCTTTAATTTTGATTTAAAATTATAATTATTTGCAATTTCCTTGCAGTAGGCGTGCACTATGTTAAGCCTCGGCCGAAAGTGCAATAGCTGGACTCGTACTTTCGAGGAACTAACTCATCCATCTATTGCTTACTTTCTAGCCTCTACAACAATGTACCATAGTTCAATTTACAGTCTTTATTTCTTATCTGTCCTTCTATGTCAAATGGAGCTTTGAATCTATGTTTATAACTTTTTTACAAGCTTTATATTAACTTGACCTGTTCGTATGTAAATAAGAAGTAAATTGTCTGTCAAAATTTGCAATCCATTTTTCAGTCACTTGGGAATTCAGTATTTAACTGACGTAACCCCGTTGAGTTTGGGCTCGTTAGAATCGTCTCAATGGATGATGATGATGGTATACAGAAAAGTGCAGTCGGCAATAAAAGCTTGTACCAAAAATTAAATTTCTGACAGAAACTTATTTAAATAATAATAAAAATTCAGTTATTCTGTCATATCAAGATCTATATAATACAAATACAAATTTATTTATTTACCACCGAGTGAGTGATGTTTACATATAAATATGTAGAGCAGCCTCAGAGTTGACGTAGCGCTTCTACGCTGGAGCTTCTGCTCCAGGAATGTCGCCTTCGTTGGTTCGGTCACGTCTCTCGCAGGCCATCTGACTACGTAGGGAACAATGCCTTTGCCTAGTCCTCGAGGGCCCTCGACCCCGCGGACCTAAAAAGCGGTGGCTGGCTGTCGTGACGGCCGACATGACCAAAAACGGCCTCACAAAAGAAAATGCCCAGGATCGTGCAAAGTGCAGAAATGAGAGTAGGAAAGCGGACCCTAGCAAAGGCTATACGCTAGGTAGAAGAAAATATAAGTATGTAGAGTATATAGGTATGTTACTTTAGGAGTAAGTAATTTATTTATGTGCCTTATTATGTTTATGAGACTGCAATGACACAAATGTTGACTAAGTAAGGTACTTTAAGTTTTATTTATTGAGTTATAATATTCTAATTAAGTTAATGTTAATATCATCATCATCATCATCATCATCATATCAGCCGAAAGACGTCCACTGCTGGACATAGGCCTCCCCCAGAGAGTTCCAAATTGACCGGTCCTGCGCCACCCGCATCCAGCGGACTCCCGCAACCTTTACCAGGTCATCAGTCCACCTTGTGGGGGGTCTACCCACGCCGCGCCTTCCGGTACGTGGTCGCCACTCGAGAACCTTTCCGCCCCAACGGCCATCGGTTCTACGTGCAATGTGCCCCGCCCACTGCCACTTAAGTTTAGCAATTCGGATTGTTTTTATATATATACATAATTATGTGCATGTTAATCTTATAGACGAACATTTTTAAAGGGCATTGGGTAACCTTGTACGAAAAAAAATCGTTTTTTTTGCAGCCCTAAATAATAAAATATCGTAGCCGAGATGTTTCAGTTTTAAGTTTTATTTAACTCTACAATTTGACCTGTGGAAATATATAAATTGGAAATATCTCGGCTCCGATGCGTTTTAAAGGAATACATATTATAACAAAATATGTTTGTTTTGAATAGATCTATCATAATCTACCACTTTGAAGAGTGGCCGCTCACCTAAATTGCAATACTTTTACCCAATGCCCTGTCAGTCACTTTTTTTAAAGTTTCAATCTACATGTTTTATTGAACTGCCCGGCTAGCACGATAGGTTTTATGGTCATATTTTACGGCCTAAAAGTACTGAAACGCCACGAAAAACGTATCATGCTACTAGGCCTGTAACCTGTATCTCTGCCTAAGCTAGCATGATCGCGTTTATTAGAGCATTTGTTTCTCTCACACCTATGTAGTGTTAGTAAGGGACGAATCCTTTATGTCCAACGTAACGCTGATTGCTAGGCCGGTGTGCCAGGCCAATGTTTATACCACTCCATTACGAACGAGAGAATATTCGAAACTTGTACATCAACATATATGTATTTTGAGTATTCGTGAGAGCTTCTTCACACCAATCCGGACTGGTGTCGGATCCAGTAACTGTATCGGACTGCAAGTAAATGCATGGAAAACATGCTTACTGTTCACACCGCCCAGTCCGATATGATATAGGAACATGCTGCAAACAAAAAGTTTCGTTGTCGGATCTGACACCGATAGTTACGGATTGCTGTGAACAGGCTCTTAGAGAATAAAATAAATTTCAAGCAAAATAATTCATTTATCAAACAAAAAATGTTCGTCTTTCAAATCCTGTAAAAGTTCTTTCAAAAGTATTTGTTTACACATTGATCGTTGTGATGTGTGACCCGGAGTCGCCTTGTATTCTCTGTCTAATGGTTGTTCTAAATTATAATTATGTTTATTTACTAATAAATCATTTCGACTGAACGCATCCTTTGATTCAATATAATTGATCGCACCTTTCGATGCGTTTATTGTTTTCCTCTGTTGTTTTTTGTTTTGTCTTTTTTTGGGCTTAGGGTTGGCGCGTTTCTTTTTATTCAGCTGTAAAAGGTTTAAAACTAAATGTTCTTCGTTCCTTTTCGCAGTCATGGTCTCAAAGTTAAATATTCCGCAGTCGTCGACGCAGACGTAATTTTTCTTGCCGCGTTTCATGATCCTAGAGTAAATTATGTTACGTGTGGTATTTATTATTCTGAAAACTATACTTTCAGGGTTTACCTGTAAAGAGAAACAAAATGTGTTTTAATTATGCATTAAATACATACCTTAAAATACATAAGTATTTTTTCCTCAATAAAACTTTATTTTTTATATTGATACCATGAGGCCTCATCAGTAGCGGATCCGGAGGGCTTGAGCTCCCTATAGCCCTCAACCTTTCCCCAAAACCTGAGTCATACCGGGACAAATTTTATATTCAGTACTTTTACAATTAATACTTTTTATCTCTGGAATCATCCCCTAAGGTGATAAAATGGGGGGCGAAAGTTTGTATAGAGCTACGATATAAATGAGTTCCACGCGGACGAAGTCGCCGGCAGAAGCTAGTATTGGTATATCTAGTGGCTCTGTGAGCTGTAGAACTAGCGAGCACGACTTCTTTTTAGAAAAAAATATGTATTTCGAAAAACTGAATCTACAAAAATAATATTACAGAATTATTGAACATGCTCACAAAATTTCACGAGAATCAATTGAGAAAAGCGACGGCTATCAGACGACAGCGCGCGAGCTCTCTCGATTTTTCTAACACTATATCTCTCTTTCTAAGTCTTCTAATAAGAGAGAGACTGATAGTGCAAGAAAAATCGAGAGTGCTCGCGCGCCGAGTTGTGATAGCCCTGCTGTAGAAGAGAACAGTCGTACATCAGGAAATACCAAATAATTTTGGCTCAAGCTGAAGCGGAGAACTTCGTTCGCTGCGATCGCTAGTTAAATTCAACAAGTACCTACTACCTACCTTGTTGCTTGTACTTACAATATAAACAGTTGAAAAGTCACATTCTTCCCGCCCTTGACAAATGGCGGGCAAAAAGCGTTCAAAAACCTTCTTCGAATAATCCATAGTGACGAAATAATTGGTTACTATTGGTAAATGACAATCCGATAGTTCCTGAAACGGTATTACGGTTGGACAGGGGTTTAATTTGGCTTTGTTCAGCTGCCAGAAATATGCAACACATAAATCGTCATTTTTGTAGGAAAATATTTCGTAGGAACAAGGTGGCGTGGTGTCTTCAATTACCTGTGGAGTATTTTTGAACGGATATTAGTAATGTACTCATTAGAATATTGTTAAAACATAGTTTTTTTAAACATTTATGGACCCCTGGTTGTCTGAAATAAATGTTTTTATTTTTATTGAGGAAGTATTTTTTTGTTTTTTGTCGCGAGTAAATGATTCTTACTTTCTATTCTACCTAGGTATATAAAATTTTAAGAATACTGTTATTTTTTATAAATCCATGACGGTCGCAAACAAGCATACTGCTTGCCTTCTTATTGTTTTTTTTAAGCATAGATATTTATTATAACACTCGATCATAATATTTTTTTCAGTAGGTATATACGTATAAAATATTAAATACATTACATATTTAAGAAAGCGTCCATAGGTTACGGTGACAGCTTAAGAGCTTACCATCAGACAGGCCGTAAACTTGTTTGCCACCGACTTGCTATAAAAAAATCTAAGCTATTATAGTTATTTTTTAAACGCTCACCCAAAATCCTCCATAGTGGCAGCTTGTGCAATTACTTTCAGAGACATTCATGATATTTTGGCATCTATAACAAATTACTTCTTTCTTTTTATTTGGATAAGTAACTTCTCGCCACGCCCTCCAGTGGATATCTCTTTTGTACGTGTACTTAACACCAGCCATTCCTACAATCTTTTTGAACGCATTTTCATAGTAAGTTTGCTTGCTCCGTATATTCTTTGAACTGTTAACTGCAAAGTGTGGTATTTCCTCGAAGTATTCGGTGTCCTTTGCTATACGTTCGTTTAACTGACGAAGCCTTTCTTCGCTTTTCTTTTTTCGTGCAAGCTTACTTCTTAATTGTTTCTCTAAATCTAAGTTCACGGCCGACTCGGGACCGTAATACGGTAAGTCTACATTATTTTCCATCGAACGTGCACAATGAATTTGTACATGATAGACAGATAAAAGAAATAAGCACATAAATAACATGAGTAACTAACTTTCAATTCCTGTTTCAACTTAGCGTCTGCGCCGGTCAATTTCTGCTTAATCAGGCAGTGGTTATCATTGTTTATAAACATTCCCGAACAGTAGTTCAAACAATAGGTATACCTCTACTCTACGCTAGGATTTTAAAAATAACCGCTTATTTGTGATTTGTGCATCACTAGAGACCAAAGAGTATTGAAATGTAGACTAGCGACACGCTCAAGGAGACTTGAAGATGACTTGTTCATTGAATGGAATGCACTTGATTTCTTTTATACTTTATTCATATTCCTTCATAGAAATATTACAATTAAAATTCATAAGTTATGTTACATTATAAAACAATTAAGATAAACAACAGGTTTTTTTTTTAGAAAACGTCTTCTTGAACTGAACATAGTCGAATATTGACGTCTGTCGCATTTGTCAAGTGGCAACATTAAAAAGTTATGAATCAATTCAAAATGGCAGATTTGCGCCGATTTTAATGAATTTCAAAAACAGCTGACTGAGTTACAGGAGGTTTTCATGCGATAATGTATCCGTTTTATAAGAACTCGAACCGGTTATTCTTTGCTTTCACTAGAAATGGTGACAAACTATCGTTTGTTATGGACATAAGCGAGAGGTCGATGTCCTTAGTACTACGTGAATGACAATTTTCAGACAGCTTCGTTGCTTGCTTGCTTTCATTTCGTTTCATTCATTGTCATAGGATGATACGCGGTAGTCGTCTCCCGAGCGCTCGCTGGAGGGGTGGAAAACTCCATTGAAACGAATTGTGTGTGATATGTGCCAGTGATTTACAAGAAAATATTAATCGTTGTGTTGTGGTGTCATGATTTTTTTGCACTTTGAACGTGCGTGCTTTATTTATCTTTAGAAAGCTCAATACATATCGGTGAGTGTTTAAAGTTTATTACCTCGTTATTTTTAGCCAAATATTTAATATTTTCTTTAGTAGCAAGTAGTTACTTTAATGTTTTGTTTGCCCGAGTCTTTGTTACCACTGCTAGATTGTATGACAACTAAGTACGTATTTGTTTAACTAAATACATAATTAACTTGAATGAATGCTCATCTATTCGGGCATTTAAATAACTGTATACCTCTTAAAATTTATTGCCATGCAATTCTTTCTATGACTGGACATAAATATTGTATTCTAAAGTTTAGATAACCAAAAAAACACACATGCAATCTTTATGATATATTTTTTAATTGAAGCGGAATTCTTTAAATTAATTACAATACTTTGCGTACAGATTGGTATATGTAAGATGGAAAGAACTACTATTTATAAAGATGAGTTTTAAAATTGAAAATTGGGTTGCAGGCCATTATTTTTTAACCTAAAGACATGATATTATTTATATTAAAAATAGTCATGATATTATTTTTAGATTGATTGAGTATTGATTCCCTTGATGTCTTTTGTTGATTTTATGATAAATAATTATCAGAGAATGAAGGAAAAAAACATTGGACTAGCATTAGGAGCAAATATTACTCTATATATAAATAAATACTCTAACCTCAGATAGACATAATTGAATATGCAATTTTTAATGAATTGTTCTGCATGTAATCTTGTTTTACATGTCTGAGTTCTGGTAGTGGTAAGGCAAGTATCCTAAAAGAACAGCCATATGAAAATCTCACTCTACAAAAGTTTTTTTATGATACAAGTACCTATACTTTCATAAAAAAATATGTTTTTTTGTGCTCAGTCGTACAATATGTGGCATGGAGTACATGGTATTAATTTTTTTAAATAGATTCTACTCCCCAAATTCGCCAAATTTGAAGTTGCGGGCCACTTGGTTTGCAAGATTTTTTAAAATTAAAATTTCATATAACCTTCCGATTGAATGGCTCCATGACGTTTATTTTTGCGTTTCTTTGCACGTGTTGACATAAGCTAACTTTATGTTTTACATACAGTCAGCAAAAAAGACCTCAAAATCGATTCTAAGATGGATATGTCAGACTTTAACGGGAACTAAAGCGAAGCTCCCGTCTTAGTCTGGTTATATTTTTATAAAGCCCACTCCAGTAAAATGAGTACAAAAAACGCGGGTTTGTGGACAAAAACCGGGGGAGGGGGGGGGGGGGGGGGTTCCCATCGTTGCCCCTCACCACAACCCCCCTCCTTTAAATTCGCTAGACTAGATGCTAAAACTTTACCTGTGTGCAAATTTTCACTTTCCTCAACTTTGAACTTTTTTGTATGTTTTTCCGTATTTTCCCGATTTCAAAAATACACTGTACCCTATTATCCTCAAAAAAAGGGCATTATTGGCCATGCCAGATATTGTACAGCCCTTCCATTTTTTGTCTACTAATCTACTTAGTCCTAAAATAAAACTTAAAAAGTAGTCATCATATCACTTACACACATACAACATATAACATAGCAACAAAAAAGAGCATAATTCAAACATTATTATTCTATGAGTCAAGCTGATAATAATTTGTGGGACAATGGGCAGTCTTGTATGCATAATAGATTAGACAGTTGTATAAAACGATCCAAACTACATCCATAGTAAACTGGTACCTCTGTGAGCTGTAGAACCTGCAAATCTTCCAAAAAATATTAGAAAGAAAGAAAGAAAAACATTTATTCCTGACAAAGATACATAAAAACAAACTGTACACACAATACGCACATACACATTTGCCACGAAACGGTCACAACTCAGCGTGATGCTGGCAGCGCCAGCGCTGGTCTTCCGTTGTGACCCTTTTTAGGTATTTCAAACAACTGAAGAGACTAAAAAATTCTGTATAGTAATTGAATCTGCGCACAAAATTTAACGAGAATCGGTTGTGAAATGTGACCTGTAGATCAGTACATCCCGACAGATACCGGACAACCGGAAGGTTTTTTTGCTCAAGTTGAAATGAAGAAATTTTTTCGCCTCGCTCAATCATTCAATAAGAATATTTGGACATAGACAGCCAAAACTCCACAACTGAGGCATTTTATTTAAATAGTAACAAGTACAAGTACATGCTAAAAACAAATATCATATCTCATTATTCATTCCGTACTGATATACAAGGTTTCTAAGAGTAGTGACAGAGTTGCTGGTGCGTGTTAGTTGTCAACTGACAGTATACATATTTACATACATTATGTATGTGGGCTTTACTATACCATTTAGTGAATCTACTGGTACATATTTGTAATCCCGATTTCGTTTATATTTAACCATTATTCATTATGGCAGTTGAGAAATGCCAACTGCCAACCATGTGTGTGTATTGTATGTAGATTGTACCAGGCTTTTAAAACGTTAAAAAATAGCTATATTATAATGATATAATTCCGTTATTTGCTGAAATTTCTATAGAAATTTTAAACATATTGTTATTTATATTGTTATAATATCGCTTTTTTTATAACATTTTAAAAGGCTCACACAAAACAAAGTTACATTTTTGACAGGCTCTATGTGATGAAAAAATGAAAAATTGTTTATTTTTTCCTTTGTTTTTAAAGTACAATATACAGTGATTGGGGCCCTTTTAGGTAAGTAAACCTGTGTTAGGATGCCCCACTCTTCCATAACTGGCAAATACATAATTTAGCCTAATTCAAGTAATACTAATACAATACATTACTGGTAGGTGTGTGTGAGTGTGTATGTGTGTGTGTGTGTGAGAGAGAGAGTGTGCGTGTGTGTATATGTTTGTGTGTGTACATTTAGGTTTAGTTAATAATTAGCACGATACAGCAATGACTCGATATACAAACGCAACAAATGTGATAGATATACAAACCCTACCTGAAAAAGGTTTACCAACTCTATCAGTGTAATGGTGTATATGTGTGGATCTAGCAAATAAATTGAACATGTATAGTTTTAATGACAATACTAAAATGACTGCTATCCATTAAAATGAGCTCCCATTATAACCAGGATAGTGCTAAAATTAGGAGAAGTTATGTGGTAAACCTTAGCCTTCCTTCTTTGTTGACTGGGTAAAAATATTTTGCAATGGGGAACTTTTTAACTCGCACGGAATTTCAATCCAAATGTATCTGTTTAATAGTTCTTGAGTTGCATACACATATTTTGTTCTACTTAACCCGGTTTGCTGTTTTTTGATACATTTTGTTCTCCGTTAATAATTAATTAATTTAATTATATAAACCTATTCTTTATGTTTTACCTGC
This sequence comes from Epinotia nisella, assembly GCA_932294315.1. NCBI lineage: Eukaryota > Metazoa > Arthropoda > Insecta > Lepidoptera > Tortricidae > Epinotia > Epinotia nisella. The sequence goes on along the minus strand of OW028698.1, from coordinate 5,743,073 downwards.
AACATATATATGTTAGGGGACATTATTCAGACAGAATGACAAGAAACAGTTTATTGAACCATTAAATCATATAAACAAGATGTCCTCTCAAATCCCTTGCAGACAAAGAACAAAGGAATTTAAAACAGATTTAGCCATACAAAGCACTAATGATGCATCATTAATACACACAGCACTAACAGCTCTAATAACTATGTACTCATGTATTGTCAACTTAACATTTAGGTGACATTTGCATTACAATTAGGTCTTATTACGTGCTAATAGAGCTCACATTTGCTTGGCTGGAGGATAAATTAGATGGTAGTTTAAGAAAGACCACAGATGCCTGATGTGACGATGCTTCACTGTATAAAATTACAAATGTATAGTTTTCAGATTTTTCCCTGTACTTGTAGTTTAAGACGATATTACTTGCCAAATTTCATAGTTCTAGGTCAACGGAAAGTACCCTATAAATTATGATTCCCTTGAGTGTCGAAATATACGATTTTTGCGGCACAAACGGCCGTACTTTTTTTTACGTTAACTTAGAAGTTTTACCAGTGGTGCTAGTCAGCACGTTAACGCCCTCTTAAGTGCCCACCGCACTAAGAACACCGTACTAAGGTATACATCAAAGTAGACCATTCTAAAATCATATCTACCGTCCAAGGTAGAAGATTCCAAGTCCAGTGACAGCTTTGTAAAAAGTCAACCATAACAGCGGCACATATTTCGATGTTTCCGGTCAGAGTGCACCATCTTGTTTCCTCAAGCTGTGCGTGCCTAGGAAAACTAATAAGGATGTAATATATGCCACTAGTAGGTATTGACTAGTATTACCTCCCAACTTACTGTACACTGGTTTTCCTTGGTCTGGCTCTGGACCTTGCAAAATGTAAGAACCATGACATTCATATAAAACCTTAGCATTGAATAGGGCTATCTACTCAGTAAAGTAAAACTCAACTGTTCGTATGTAAGTATAGATAAATTAACGAGAGCATGGAACTATTTTCTCGTACAACCACTACAAATGCAATTCCATGTTCTCGATAATTCATCTATAAATGTGTCATGTCCTTATTCATAAACGGTCATTAAACATATTTTTAGCTAAAATGCCAATTAGATCATCTAATTGCCTTTTTAGGGTTCCGTAGCCAAAATGGCAAAAACGGAACCCTTATAGTTTCGTCATGTCCGTCTGTCCGTCTGTCCGTCTGTCCGTCTGTCCGTCTGTCCGTATGTCACAGGCATTTTACTCGAAAACTATAAGGTGTATTTGAATAAAATTTTGAGGATAGGTGTATTTTGTTAGCCGCTACATAGTTTTCTAATTAAAATGACAAAAAAAATTTTTTTAGGGGTGCACTCCATACATAAAACTAAAAGTCAAATTTTTTTTTTTCATTGTGACCCCCCGTGTGGCACATCAATCGATAGGCCTTTCAAAATAAATATAAGGTTTCTTAACATTTTTTTTGATTAAGTGAATAGGGTCGGAGATAATCGCCCCGAAAGTCACTAAAATTCTGTCCCCCCCCCTCTAATTTTTGAACGGTGTATTTTAAAAATATGGAGAAATTCATGGACATAGGGCTTATTAATTTCATTCACCGAAAATTTTTTTGAACAAGATCGGTTCAGAGGTTTTCGAGATATTGCTGAAAAACTGCCTTCCTCAAAGAAAAGGACGTAAGTGCCGTAAAATTTCTGTGACGATACGACCTTTTTAATAGGCACGGAACCCTTCGTTTTGCGTGGTCCGACACGCACTTGGCCGGTTTTTACTTCTTACTTTACATGTAATTTAGATGCGTTTGTGAGAAAGGGCGAATTGGAAATTATCGCGTATTTTGAAACGTCGTCCTGACTAGATTAGGAGACATTGAGGCCTGATTTTCAGATATATGATTCTTGACTATATGATTTAATCGATACATAATTGGCTAAAATTTCCTCGATGGAAAAAAAGAAACCAAGACGTCTTTATTTTCCTTTTTTTTAATGAAATATGAATAAAACTTCACTAAGTTAGGTATTTATCGAAATTTGCCAATAAGCCATTCCCAAAGAGTGTTGTGCATCTTTTTTTCTCGTACGCTAAAGGCATAAGCATGTCTCTGTCAAGGGAGCGTGGTTTCCGCGAATCGACTCGACTCGAAGCATCGCCTTAACATAGGTATGCTAAGTTTTTACAAGATTTTATTTAACTTTGACTGTTCGTATGTAAGTATTGGTATAATAAGTTATACCACGGCTTCACTTTCGTTCTTTGTAATACGCGGGCGTGGCCGCGGGCAGCCTTTATAGGATATAGTATTGGTACTTAAGTAATTTGCCCGCACAATTACCATATTGTTAATTTGTTACCTATGCTCATTGATTGTGTTCTGATTTGGTGACTCAACCGGCCTATATTCCGTGCCGTTTTCCTGAAAGTTTATCGTAAACAATTATATATCAAGGATGGTGACTAACTTGTTTACAGCTATGTTCCGTTATGTAGGTATGAGTACCAAATGCAAAATTGAAATATTTAATCTCAAGGGCTCTTTTACATGACAGTGGTGGTATCATTAAGTGACATAAATACTTGGCATCTATTAAATATAAAAACACGTAGTAGGGATATTTGACTGATAAAATCCAGCACTAGAAATCTATCGCAAAATAAATAGGCTTTCTACTGTAGCAATGTAATGTTATTATACTCTGATACTGAAATGACATATTGTATACCGTTTTGAAAAAATGATACCTCGCCGAGTTTTTTACGCCGGTTCTTCTCCGGGCAGAGGTTTTCTTTCCGAACCGGTGGTAGTTTATCGACATTCATAGGTAATATGCCTAAATTGAAGAATAAATCACTTTGACTTTGACTTTAGAGAGGTGCCACTGAGGCACTGACACAATACAAAAACCTTTAAAAAAAATATTGTTATAAGAAGAATATCTATTAAATTTTAATCCGAGCATCGTTGCGTCGGGGGATCGCTATAGTACATTTTTGTAGAGGCTAGAAAGTAGACAATAGATGGACAAGTGTGTTCGACCTTTGCTGGCGCGTATAGCACTCAGTCGTTTAGAAACTTTTTAAAGAAAAAAATATTATACAAACACAGAATAAGAAAGACCTTGGCACGCAATGCATGATCGATATCAGTTGATAATAAATAGGTATAAGTGTATAAAGTGTAATTAGGTGAAACTAGGTCGCAATATAATTACTTATCGTTCAGGTACGTTGTTACGCCTACTATCTAAATGTCCTAGTGAAAAAGTCTGTATTCGTACAGAAATGTAAGAAACAGGTACAACAACTTATCTTCTAGCCGCCCCACCAATCCCACCATTTCATTTTTGGTACAAGCTTTTATTGCCGACTGTACTTCGAGACGATTCTAACGAGCCCAAACTCAACGGGGTTAGTTCGGTTAAGCACTAAATTCCCATGGCCACCTTCTGTCTCCATCATCAGATCAGTTCGATGGTACCATAATATTGAATTGTCATCCAAACTATACCTTCACCCAAAATTTTAGCTCAATCGGTTAAAGATATCTGCTTCAAAACGGAGTTGCAAATTTTGACGGACAACTTACATACGAACAGGTCATGTTAATATAAAGCTAAATAAATCCAGCCTGAATAGGTATGTCCCACAGCTGGGCACAGGTCTCTCTTGGATGAGAGGGAACGGGCAGTAGTCCCCACGCTGGCCCACTGCGGGTTGGGAACTTCACATACACCTATAAATTTCTTCGCAGATGTATGCAGGTTTCCCTGCAGCTGTTGCAGGAAATTGGACTATGTCTTCTATCTGTAGCAGTGTGAAAAGGCAACGATACAGACACCAACAAACATACAGACATACAGAGTTATTGTCGGTCCTCGAACAGCTGGCAGGGTTGAGGTCCTTATATAGAAAGATCCATGAAACGAGCTAGATCTATGTAGACCTATCCAGATCATTTTTTTTACCTTGTACTATTTGTCTAAAAGGGGTGATCCATTTGCGAGCAAAACCGCCGGTACACCAACGAACCCGCGTGTCAAAGGTCTAAACCGACAATGGAGCACCAAAAGATTGGCTCGCTGGCTCTTTGTGCAAGCTTGAAATGACCGAGAGTCGACTGTTTTGCTCGCCAATGGATCACTACGAGAGTCGGCGAGCCAATGAGCTCACGATTTGTTGGCTTGGCGGCTCGCAATTAGATCACCCCTAAGGCCGGATTGCACCAACTTACGATTAAAATATGGCGCAGGCATCTGTCATATCATAGAAACTTGTCAAACTTTTCATACATTCAGATTTTAACGAACACCGTTTAAGATTACAAACGGTTTGGTGCAACCAACCCCAAATCTATGTCGCCATTTTCGGGAACCCATTTATCCTACTAATATTATAAATGCGATTGGGTGTTTGTTACTCAATCACGCTTAAACGGCTGAACCCATTTGGATGAAATTTTGATTAAAAATAGTTTATAGCATGGATTAAAATATAGGATAGTTTTTATCCCGGGTCTACGCGGATGAAGTCGCGGGCGAAAGCTAGTATACAAATAATATACATGAAAGGAGACACGGTGCTCGGTGGTCATGCGGCTGTCGGCGGTCGTGGGTTTGACTTGAATACAGTTAGGACTCATTAGAATCGTCTTGACGAGTAGTTTTTGACTGTGCAAATAAAGTCCAATTGACAGTAAAAGCTAGTCGCAATTTCTTTTGGACAACTTGTTTTAAAGGGTTATGTACCTGAGGGATTCTAAGAGCCCATGAAAGAATAAAAGAGTGAGAATAGTAATTTCGCTTCGCTGTTATTTAGGCGGACATTCCGCTCAACAACACCAAACATCCTCAATGAGCGACAACAATCGGAATGTATGCGCGAGCGCAGACCAATTGCCGCTGATTGGTTGAATTGACGTCAAACGTTCGCGAGACGCCAAACAATTTCAAGGCATTTGTGACGTGTGACGGTTCGGTTCACAAGGCGTTTTGTAACACTAACTGGAAGAGATCCCTCAGGGATAAGTTCGCATTTGTTTCGACTCAACCTATTTTGTCTGTATTTGTATCAAATGCCTTGTGTACTTACAATAATAGCCGAGGCAAAATACGGTTTCGAAAAACATTAATTTATAATAGCGTTTTTAGGGTTCCGTAGCCAAAATGGCAAAAACGGAACCCTTATAGTTTCGTCATGTCCGTCTGTCCGTCTGTCCGTCTGTCCGTCTGTCCGTCTGTCCGTCTGTCCGTCTGTCCGTCTGTCCGTATGTCACAGGCATTTTACTCGAAAACTATAAGGTGTATTTGAATAAAATTTTGAGGATAGGTGTATTTTGATGGCCGCTACATAGTTTTGTAATTAAAATGACAAAAAAAATTTTTTTTAGCGGTGCACTCCATACATAAAACTAAAAGTCAAAAAAAAAAAATTCATTGTGACCCTCCGTGTGGCACATCAATCGATAGGCCTTTCAAAATAAATATAAGGTTTCTTAGCATTTTTTTTGATTAAGTGAATAGAGTCGGAGATAATCGCCCCGAAAGTCACTAAAATTCTGTCCCCCCCCCTCTAATTTTTGAACGGTGTATTTTTAAAATATGGAAAAATTCATGGACATAGGGCTTATTAATTTCATTCACCGAAAATTGTTTTGAACAAGATCGGTTCAGAGGTTTTCGAGATATTGCTGAAAAACTGCCTTCCTCAAAGAAAAGGACGTAAGTGCCGTAAAATTTCTGTGACGATACGACCTTTTTAATAGGCACGGAACCCTTCGTTTTGCGTGGTCTGACACGCACTTGTTTTTGTTTATTTCATTCTAAAACATTATTCTAAGATGCTTTATTCAAGAATCCAACAAACTTTCCACCCGGAAGTAATTATATAGATTTAAATTAAACATTTATTGTCTTTTTAGGGTTCCGTAGCCAAAATGGCAAAAACGGAACCCTTATAGTTTCGTCATGTCCGTCTGTCCGTCTGTCCGTATGTCACAGGCATTTTACTCGAAAACTATAAGGTGTATTTGAATAAAATTTTGAGGATAGGTGTATTTTGTTAGCCGCTACATAGTTTTGTAATTAAAATGACAAAAAAAAATTTTTTAGGGGTGCACTCCATACATAAAACTAAAAGTCAAAATTTTTTTTTTCATTGTGACCCCCCGTGTGGCACATCAATCGATAGGCCTTTCAAAATAAATATAAGGTTTCTTAGCATTTTTTTCGATTAAGTGAATAGGGTCGGAGATAATCGCCCCGAAAGTCACTAAAATTCTGTCCCCCCCCCTCTAATTTTTGAACGGTGTATTTAAAAAATATGGAAAAATTCATGGACATAGGGCTTATTAATTTCATTCACCGAAAATTGTTTTGAACAAGATCGGTTCAGAGGTTTTCGAGATATTGCTGAAAAACTGCCTTCCTCAAAGAAAAGGACGTAAGTGCCGTACAATTTCTGTGACGATACGACCTTTTTAATAGGCACGGAACCCTTCGTTTTGCGTGGTCCGACACGCACTTGGCCGGTTTTTTTATTTTATTTATATTGAATATTTTAAAGCAAATGTAAATGAACCTAAATAAAGATAAAAAAATATTAATATTTATCCGGACTTTTTAGGAGCTAAATAAATATTGATTTTTTTGATGTCTGATTTTTTGTTGGATTTTGCCTCTAGGTAACAATTTAATTGATAATATATCCGTTACATTAAAAAAATTAGCTAGTATAAATTATTTCCAAATATGTCATTTTTTCCATACAAGTTGTCAGTTCATTGCCTGGACTATAAAGTATATGGTTCAACATAAACACGGGATCTCGTCTATGCCCGCGCGGCGCGGGGCCGTGCGGGAATGGATTTCGGGCCGATATTCCCACACACGTGCGAGAGATTTCATGACAGTTAAAATTTCACCTTTTATTTATGTATTTTTATTTCCTTGCATGAGGCATTGTAAAATGTTGTATGATATACGTGCGGATAGGTAATTCCCAACTCGTGTCGATCAAAACCATTCCCTGACGGTCGTGTTTTTGGTCATCGTCACTCGTTGGGAATTACCTACTTTCCGCATTTGTATCATAAATAACTATTACTTCATACGAGTACATACATTGTAAAAGATCTTCCATATTTTTTGTGCGTTAGAATTCCTTTACATATGAGCTGTCTCTGCACAAAAGTCTTCACTATATATCTCTATCAAAATTAAAATTTTTGAGATGACGCTTAATTTATTTATTTTCAGGAGAACCAACAGCTGTAAAATTAATTAACCACATGAATAAGTTGTATTATTGACTTATTTGATAATTTTAATATTATATCCAATTTTGTTATAAACTCATAATCCATGCAATGTCAAAATGTGATTTGGTCTCAGGGACCGGTACTTATGCGCACGCGCACGAAGGGTTCCATACCATTATCTATAAAAACGGCAAAAAAATCATGTCAGTTGTATGGGAGTCCGACTTGCACTTGGCCGGTTTTTTAGTATTTGTTGTTATAGCGGCAACAGAAATACATAATCTGTGAAAATTTCAACTCTCTAGCTATCACGGTTCTTGAGATACAGCCTGGTGACGGACAACGAAGTCTTAGTAATAGGGTCCCCTTTTTACCCGTTGGGTACGGAACCCTAAAAAAGAGCTCGGGCTCGTTAGAATCGTCTCAATGAGTAGTTGATGATGACGGTATACAGAAAAGTACAGTCGGCAATAAAAGCTTGTAACAAAAATTAAATATTTGACAAACTCTTTTTTATCATATTAATTTGCTCCTTTTTAAAAAAAGTCTCACTTCCTGTGTTACAATTTATCACACTGGCAACAAAGAGGAGCTTGGTCAATAATGTCTGGAATATAGTAACACTGGCACAGTTACGGACTTAAATCGTTAAGCCATTTAGAGCTCTATGGATATTCATACTGTACGAATCTATCAATCCATTTATTTTGCAAATACAAAAAATTAAACTTGCTAATCCAATAGTGCTGTGTCGTCATCATAGAAATTCTACATCGCCTCTAGATTCAATGACCACCAGACCCCAGTAACAGTCGTTCTGTTATACCTTTCCATACACTTTAGTGGGTGTGTATTACACAATCAGCTGAAAATATGTCTTATGTTGTAACAATAAGGTTTTAATTTACACACACATGAATGAATCATATGATCGGATGTTTCGACGCTGTCACTGTCACAAGGCGAACAAGCAAGGATCATGACCTAACCCAGGCAATCATTTGCTCAACAATGAAGTAGTGATGGTTGAGGAAAAAACTTGTACGTGTTTTTTGTTAATAATAGGTGTTTAATTTAATTATGATATTACTGTTTAGTATCGGTCGTTTCAGAAAACTTGTTTGGCAATAGACACATTTCTACGAATATTGAAGTTACTCACAGTATTTTTACATTTGTCTACGTTAGAGAAATAATCAGTTAAACACATTTTAGTAGATCTCTCTATCATTGCCATTCGGAGTTGCTTTTTTATCCTTTCCACCAAAAAATTAGTTTTTCGTATCAAGACTTACTTTTTATGTGATTAAGATTATTATCACCTTAGGACTAAGCGGTTTTCGATTATCTTATCTCACAGATATCATATACTCACCGGCAGAAAATTTGGCCCAAATTAAAAAAAAGTTTACTATGCAGAAAACAAAAAATGAATTTGTTCAATTTATAGTTTGAGATCACGAAAAGTTTTTGGGCCAAATTTTCTGTCGGTGAGTGTATTATTTAAATTGAAACCCTAATACTTTTCATCATTGTTAAAGGATAGCCTATGTATACATCCCGAAGATCCCATACACTTATACAATGGAAGGAATGGAATTGTGTTTTTTTTTACAAATCGAATTAGTAGTTCCGTAGGTTAACCCATACATACAAACTTACAAAGTCACAAACATTACTTACTCTTTATACTCGTAATAATATCAGTACAGAAAACACACATGAAGAATCTAGTTTTTTTTATTTAGGTATTTTTCGTTATTAGTATTACTCTTGCTTGAACTTAATACCTCAAAAGAAGTAACTAGACGATCTAGACGAGTTTCTTTGCGTTTTCATATATTCTTAAAATACTAACAAATCCAAGAATCACGCTACATTATAAGGAAAACCGTACTGAAATTGGCCGAGTACTTTCCAGTTAATCTTGACACACAAACAGGCAAACAAACAAGCGAACGGCGAGCCATCCATTAATCATTTTCTTTGAACTGTTGCCAAGACACTATTCTATATTATTTATAATGAAATATGTTAGAAAACTGCTTATTTTAATTTGCTGTGGGCTGGAATCAAATTGCATTTAGAGCAGGTACTTTTTTGAGCCACATTTTAAAAAGTTCCACTTAGCAAATATTCTGTGTGAGAGAGAGATAGATGTTTTGGTGGGATGTACGTTACGGCTATTATCAGGTAGTCGATTAGTTAGTCTATTTTGTTGTCAAATGGGTCCAGCATAATTGTTTGCTCAGCAATAGATTCGGCGCTTTGAGTGTTTATTGAGGTTGGCAATAAAGTGTATTTGTATTGTATTGTTGCTAGACTGGAATTCAATTATTTTGTCGGTGGGAACTCGGGTTCCCGTGTTTATGTTGAACCATATAAAGGCGCACTTTCAGTTCAGAGCAAGTGCATTGTAAATAAGTATTTTATTATAAGGCAATATTGTAACGTTACCCGTTGAACGTGTTAATACGTATATTTCATCCTACATTTAATTACACTGTATAATCTTAGAGGTTACTTCTACAAACACTCATTAGGCTTAAACATGGGAACATTTGAAAGTTCACTGCGAGGAGTGGGCCACAAGACTTGACCTATATACGCGGGATTTGATGTGAAACGAGACAAAACAAGGCGACGGGCGAGACACGTTTTCGTTGCAACACACAAGTTTACATTTCTCATACTGATTGTGTTGGTGGCCTAATTTCTTTGTAAATATTAGTATACTTAGTAGCCTATCACAGTTCCGAATGTTTCTTGGAATTATTAATTTTTCGTTTCGTTTATCGCCAATGAAAAGCAATGGCTGAATTATGTGTCTGATGACTTTGATGACTGACTTGAGAATTCATTACAGAAATTACACTTTCCAAGTAAACATGACCACCTTTGAAAAAAACATAATTGTCTGTTCCATCTCTTGGACCACCTCATCATCAAATTGTATGACTGAGTTCTGTGTTAAACATGCTCGTACTTACAATCAATAATAGTGCTAAAAGTCCTCACCTAAGGTCCAAGCCTACGGTCGATTTTTTCAAACCGTCGCTAAGTTACGTCCTTTAAAATCTGTATAGGAAATATGATGCTGTCCTGACCGATTTCGGCCACAGCGACTGTGTGTTCTGGATTTGGTGTTAACGATTTGCACTATGACTGGAGTGTTGTTGTTCTACTCTCTGGTGCCCTCTCATGTGGCTTGCATATATACCCTATCTTTTTAGGGTTCCGTAGCCAAAATGGCAAAAACGGAACCCTTATAGTTTCGTCATGTCCGTCTGTCCGTATGTCACAGGCATTTTACTCGAAAACTATAAGGTGTATTTGAATAAAATTTTGAGGATAGGTGTATTTTGTTAGCCGCTACATAGTTTTGTAATTAAAATGACAAAAAAAATTTTTTTTAGGGGTGCACTCCATACATAAAACTAAAAGTCAAAAAAAAAACATTGTGACCCCCCGTGTGGCACATCAATCGATAGGCCTTTCAAAATAAATATAAGGTTTCTTAGCATTTTTTTTGATTAAGTGAATAGGGTCGGAGACAATCGCCCCGAAAGTCACTAAAATTCTGCCCCCCCCCCCCCCCCCCCCCCCCCCTCTAATTTTTGAACGGTGTATTTTAAAAATATGGAAAAATTCATGGACATAGGGCTTATTAATTTCATTCACCGAAAATTGTTTTGAACAAGATCGGTTCAGAGGTTTTGGAGATATTAATGAAAAACTGCGTTCCTCAAAGAAAAGGACGTAAGTGCCGTAAAATTTCTGTGACGATACGATCTTTTTAATAGGCACTGAACCCTTCGTTTTGCGTGGTCCGACACGCACTTGGCCGGTTTATGCAACGGTACGAGCGCAATTTGGGCAGGTTAATACCCCGCCGATGAAGTTGTAGTGGATGGAGTTGTGGTGGATAGGAAGTTTAACAGTTGTCTACTTGTCTATGGGATGACAGCAACCGGCGCCATATTTAACGCTATTCGGCCTGTCAAAGGTCGATTGAATTTTTATACTTAACGTAAAACCACCGTTACACCTAATATTTTTTTATATTTCTATATACTCGTAGATGTCTCCGATAGGCCGCACCTAATTGCGGAGAGGGTACGCCGCGGAGCCTGGATAACAACATGTTATGTCGTGTCGTTTCCAAATAACAATCGTTTTGCCGGCATGTTTACATTTCCGCACGGCACCAAGATAATATATCTTATCAGTTGTCTGTCTTACTCTTTAATGCTGTTGTTGTTTCCTTGATGAAACCGGGACTGTTTGCTTTAGGCATACTTGTGGTATTAGATGAACGTTATGAAATTTTCCAATAAACGCCATTAAATCATCATTTTGTTGGTCCGCATAGTCATAAAAAGTGAGGAAACTTTTCCTTTTTAGAATTCTTTATGACGTTTTCATTATTGTCATAAGCTTGAGATTTTTTCATTATGTATGTGATAATGATAAGCACGGAAATTGTTATTTGCTTTCTTTTTCATAGCGTCGCCGGCGTATTGCATAAAACGCAGTCAAATCCGCGGGATAAAATATAGCCTATAACCATCCAGAAAGTCCATTCTACACGTAGGTGTCGAATGGACTTTCGTAGCGCTTGTTTGGATCATAATACGGCTGCCCTAAATTTAATTAGCAATCTTTAGGCCTTTCTCGAGGGACTATAGCGATTCGAATCCTGAGTTTACTTTACGAGTCTATCGTTGGGTCACCCATTTAATTTATATATGTTTAGGTCCAGTATAGTTTTGGAGCAAATCGGCTGTGACAGACGGACAGACAGACGCACGAGTGATCCTATAAGGGTTCCGTTTTTTTTTCTTTTGAGGTACGGAACCCTAAAAAGTAATCATTACGTTACATAATCTTGTTGTCACGCTCGACAACCTGGCAGCTATATGCTAATCAACTTGATAAACATAGGTATTAAATATCGTCGTCGAGTACCTAGTACCTACCCATAAATAACACACGTCTTCTAAGCTTAGTCCCTGGGCGACCGAGCTCTGGTCGATTAAAAACAGAGAAATTGCGGAGAAAACTAATTTTCTTAGACATGAAATTATATATATATATATATATATGTATATGTATATGCACTTATGACAGTCAAGTCCATTTACAACTTATATAATTAGATATATGTACAGTGACGCGCCACTGGTGACCATAGGGCTGGCTCGTTCCTCGCTCAACGCATTGGCATTGCCATTCAGCGAGGAAATGCAGCCAGCCTTATGGGCACCCTACCAGCAAGTGGCATTGATTTAGGGGATATATGTAGATATAGTGTAGGCCCCATAGGTTAAGTTAGTTTTAATTATTTTAGTAGGTATTTGATATATTTTTATCTTAATAAATTTGTACAGTCATGAACTTTAATTTGGGACTTAAGGTGGAATATCGTATGGCAAATTGAAGACATTTAGAGCTAATATTTTAAAGGACCGATATAGCCCTCCGAATTGCTAAACTTAAGTGGCAGTGGGCGGGGCACATTGCACGTAGAACCGATGGCCGTTGGGGCGGAAAGGTTCTCGAGTGGCGACCACGTACCGGAAGGCGCGGCGTGGGTAGGCCCCCCACAAGGTGGACTGATGACCTGGTAAAGGTCGCGGGAGTCCGCTGGATGCGGGTGGCGCAGGACCGGTCAATTTGGAACTCTCTGGGGGAGGCCTATGTCCGGCAGTGGACGTCTTTCGGCTGATATGATGATGATTTTAAAGGAGTGTCATAAAGTTTTCCATAGACAACTTACGTTTCTACGTGTCTAGGGCAACCGCTCAGTGATGTCAACCGAGCGCAACGAGTCAAACGATCATTTCCGATTTTAACCGACGAATGGTCACTCATATTTTTGACCCTGTCTTCTATCCGGCCATATTTGTTATTTGCAAATAATATTTCGCGAAAATGTCACGTTTTCAATAAATTTTCTTGTCTTCACTGACATATGTTCGTAAGTAGAAAACCGTAATGATAGCTTTTCCCAAAGAGGTTATCAATTCAAGGGTTCATTCGATAAGACATTTTATTGTCTTATCTTGATACTTCACCACTATTATTGAACTGAAGTTTTCGACCTTATCGCATTGTGATTATTGTGAATGTTCTAACAAAATTTGAAGGATATTGGTCCCAAATTAAAGTGACTATACAATGCAAACAAGAAAGAGTTTATGATCACTGCGTTTAAAACATGTTTTATACCTTCATCAAACATATTGTAGTTAAAATTCCGTTAAAAATCGTTCGTCCTTTTATTGGACGAGCGAGCGAATAAAACGTAGTCCTCCGTTTCAACTTCAGCAAAAAGTCTTTCGTATGTTTGTCATGTATCATTTTCGTGAAATTTTGTAAGTAGGTTCAATAACTGTAATTTTTTTTTGTCGATTTAGTTTTTCAAAAGGTATTTTTAAGACGCTTTTATTAAATCGAACTAATTGAACCATCTTCCAAGGATCGTAGCGTCATGAAAATTGGCAGCTGTATGTAGTTCTGATGACAATACAATTATATGGTACTGTCGAACTAATCTGATGATGGAGCCGGAAGATATGAATTGGAACTTCATGATGGAACATCGTATCATAGCATTCATAGCCGTGTTTGGACTTGTTAGAAAGGTCTTGTTATGAACTTTGACCTCGATTAAATAGAATATCTTATCATAGTCGTATTTGCACTTGTGAGAAAGGTAAAGTCACTTAGTGGTCTCCAGATTGAAGAGCTAGATTGTTCTAAACTGACAGGTAAATAAAACACCATGCAATACAGACGCACTGGCGGAGATGGAGAGAATGCGGGCTCATTCGCCTTCTTGAAATAAATGTATAAATGTTAAAAATATTTCGTTATAAAAGACTAAAAAGTATAAAATAAATTAATATTTTAAAAAACACTAGAAAAACACGCTTTTATAAATGCACGTAAAAACCAAAAATAAATTATGGATCGTTCAAGTTGTCTCTGTTTCTGGGCTGAAGTGTAAACTACTAGTATAATTAAAAGCACACTTTTACAGTTCGGTGCCAATAGTTGACGACCGGTTAGGCTAGTGGGTAGTGACGCTGCCTACGAAGCTGAAGGTCCTGGGTTCGAATCCCGGTAAGGGCAAATATTTGTGTGATGAGCATGAATATTTGTTTCGGAGTCTTGGATGTTTTCTATGTATTTAAGTATTTATATCTATTATATATTGTCGTCTAGTACCTATAACACAAGCCTTATTGAGCTTATAGGCCCGGTTCGATTTGTGTAAGAATGCCCCCTAATATTTTATTTATTTATTTAATAGTGAATAAGGGTCGCACCGGCAGTGAATATCGGTTTCCCTTGGGCGAATAATGAAAATGAATGATCTGGTTATTCTGGAGAGTCGATCCCTGAACCTTGCACATTAACATCCAACATCTTATCTCTGGCCTTACACTAATAATGTCCGTGTATTATGCTCCGTATACATCGTGTATTTTTAATATTACCATAAATTGTAACCAGAGGTAGGTGTTAGGGCTGTGAACCGATATTGCAAGAAAATTTTAATTTAATCTTAACTACCGAAGCGTAATTAATTTTTGAAAAATTATCGAGCAGCAATGTATTGCGTACACACATTTGACTCATGGAAGAAGCGGGTCACTTGTGACAGTTGTGACGTTGCGTCAGTAAGACAAAGTAGTGATCCATTGCGTGCTGAATTATTTTATATGGACAAAAAAAGTTGGTAGTTAAGAGAAATTTATTGCAATATCGGTTCATAGCTCTAACACCTACCTCTGGTTACAATTTGAGGTAATATTAAACATACAGGCTGTATAAAGCCTTAGGTACAAAAGAACAGTAAACAACGTACATGATTATAACGAATTGATTGTTCGTGGTATTCCACGAACATGACGAGACCTCCCATTACTTACTAGTAGTTAACTTACTCACATTATAGAATGCTATATTCATACATCTGTGAGTTACTACATCGGCCAGGCTATTCTGATTTAGATTAGATTTAGATTTATTTAATTCGAGATAAAAATTACAATATAGATTTGCAAAGAATGTCAAAATTATAAGAATCCTTATCACGATCGTCAATAATAAGCAGGGCTAGGATTTTTCCTCGCACGGTAAGACGAAAGAGAACTATGGACTCGATATTAACAAAATTTTACTCATATTCATACTCATTCTCATTAATTTAATTAATACCAAACGTACCGATTGCAAATATAAATAAATGACAATGTTAGGTCTATCACAACAATATAGTATGTATAACTAGGTACGTCAATTTGGCACTCTTTGGGGGAGACCTATGTCCAGCAGTGGACGTCTTTCGGCTGATATGATGATGATGATGATGATGAACTAGGTACGTAACTAAAGCGGCCTTCAGACCTGTCTAAATGCAGTGCACTAACTGCACTCACACTCACTGATTTAGAGTGAAATAATTTATCATCCCTCCATTCCCTCCCCCAGTTAGTGCACTGCATTTAGCGTCTAAAGCCGCCTAAGAAAATAAGTGAGTATGAGTAAAGTTTTCATGTTAATATCGAGTCCATAGTCTTCTTTCGTCTTACCGTGCGATGCGTGCGTGCTCTTCTCTGCTTCTTTTCTTTCTTTTTCTTCTTCTGTAACTTGTCTTAAGCTGACCTCAGCGCTCACCCACAAATATATCTTGACGCCACGATTCGTAGTAGGTAACTAAACGTAGGTAGAGGTCTATTTTCGAGGCGTGACTGATGGGGTGAGGCGTATGAGCGCGTAAAGACTATCAGCCCAGACCAGAGACTAGTAAATTGTATCTCAGGACTGCCATCAATGTCTATACATTGTCGCGTTCGTTTAATAGTACATCGTTGTAGAGGCTCGAAAGTAGGCAATAGATGGACGAGTGAGTCCATCTAGCACTTTTGGCCGAGACATTACATACGCTGGAATGGGGGGTGGGGTTACTATGATTCAGGGGGCGACTTTGATCAAATAGGTTTTTCTCCGAAATCATTGTTTTACTTGTGGGTGAACTGTGGCAGTAAATATATTAGTATTCTATCTTGCTGTATACTAGATTAAATCGTCTTAATTCCAATAGTTCTGCTTTTATACTACACTCTAAATGATCAAAGTAGCCCCCATTTTGTCCTAAAGTAACCCCGGTTTACGGTAGTGTTTTTAATGCCTACTGCGAGGAAATTGCAAATAATAAATCAAATTTTTGTCCCTAATTAATGATCATAAATCATAATACTAAACAAAACATCGCGCCCCAGCGCGTGATTGGTCGAATCGTTGTTCCAACTGGACTACAAAAACATTATTGGACAGTTTGAATTCATAGAAGTCCTGTTCGTGCGACGTCCAGCTATCCAGCTAACCACAATTTGAAGCCTCTTTTGCCACATTTTCGAGCAGTGGCGTGAAAATGTTTTTTTTTTGGATCTATTAACGTAATGCTCGACAATTTGTGAACCGATTGTCTGTCGGTGTCTGGCTCGATTAAACACTGACCCTGACTGACGTAGGTATCATAAAAGCAGCCATGAAAGTCTATGAGCAATAAATTGTTTAATAAATATGGTTTATAGCTCCGACATCTTTAAGATATGGAGGTATATACGTTATATTTCTTGTAATTGCGTTACTAGATGATTGAATAGGTACCAGTATTATTATAGTATTTTATGTAACTGTCGTATAAGAAGGGTCTTAAAACGCTAGTGTCATGGGTTGAGATGCGATGCGAGCCTTGGCGACAAAAAATGTGTGCGTTTAGAAATACACTTTAAATTATTAAGGGTCGCCAGGACGCTCGACTCTCCATACAAATGTAGTTTGAGACTCATTTTAAAATAACATGCTAGAATAATATGAAACCTTAGAGCATGCACAACTGGAGTAGCCTTTCAGTAACTTACACCTCTGTAAAAAAACCTTGCACAATGTGCAAAAAATCATACAAAGACAATTTCACGATCGATCACAAAATCGCCTCGCAAGCGAACCTGATCATAAAAATGCCCGCATGTTGGCTGTAAGCACTTGATATATTATAAACGTTCAACCGCTTCAAGCTTTTAATATATAATTGAGTTTCAATTCAATATCCTATTAAGATGCTCCCCCCGCCCCCGCAAAATTCGGCAGACTTTTTTGTACGCAAATATGACATAAGGCTACTCCAGTTATGAATGCTCTAAGTATGAAACTATACACAATGGAATCAGGCATATCTTAGGTGGGAAACTAGTTTCTGTTGCTAGAAATTAAAATCGCTCATTTTTTTTCTCTTCTAAATGTTGCATGGTAAAAACCTTAAAATATTGGGTGTATATTGTATTGAAATTGTGACTTGTAAAATGCTTATTTTACCAATAAATTCTGTATTCTGTATAGCAACAGGAACCCATTGTGTATAAAAAGTTTCATGTTACTCCAATACGCTGTTTTAAAATGAAAACCAAACTACGACCTTTACCAGATCATCAGTCCACCTTGTGGGGCCTACCGATTCAAATAAATGAACGGAAATAAAAATATACACGTTCCTGGCTTAATCGGCAGGGAAAGTGGCGTGGTCCGATATCTCGAGCACTGGACGAATTGAGGCCATTGCATCATCCGCAAGTAGGTTATTAGTACGCATAAAGGAATGTAGCTAATCGCTCGTTCCTTCCACTCGACAGTGCCCTATGGGTGGATTGCAAAAAATTGTACATAGTTAAGGGCCTTAATCTAATCTATGCTTTAACTTTTTTCCATTGTGTAACGAAAGTTACCCATATAAAATATACGCGTTCCCGGCTTAATCGGCTAGGAAAGTGGAGTGGTCCGATATCTCGAGTGCAGTGCTGCAGCCGTAGCATGGTTGGCCTTGTCACGCGATAGGTGATAGGATAGAGCGTGCGTCACTGGCTGACACCGTTCTATAGAACGAGACGACGCTCTTATCTTGTCACTTGTCGCGTGATAGGCCAACCATGCTACGGCTCCTGGACGCATTGAGGCCATAGCATCATCCGCAAGTAGGTTATTAGTACGCATAAATATATATACCCCTATAGTGAAAATGCTCTTACATCCAATATTTGACAGCTGTCATCCCAGTACAATTTATGTCATCATATGTCCTCATTGACGTTTATTGTACCAAGATGACGGCTTCAAATATTGGCTGTTAAATAAATCTAATTATAATCGCTCGTTCCTTCCACTCGATATTGCCCAATATTAAACAGTGAATACGCGTACAGTCAACCGATTTGATTTCTGGGCCACTTAGTACCTTGTCACAGTTACAATGATATGAGATCTCTAGGGCCTTGCATATAGATTTTCATTGTGACAAGGTGGCCCAGAAATCACTTAATCGGCACTTGCAGGGAAAGTGGAGTGGTCCCATATCTCGAGTACTGGACGCATTGAGGGCATTGCATCATCCGCAAGCCGCAAGTAGGTTATTAGTACGCATAAAGGAATGCAGCTAATCGCTCTTTCCTTCCACTCGACGGTGCACAGTGAAAATTGAAAGTAAACAGGCAAAGGGAGGAACTTAAATCCAAAACGCAAAAATAATAATTGTAACAATATGTCAGCAATCCCACCTTCCAGTACCGCTGCGCAATACAGTACCTACTACCTACCTACCAGTACTATATGAGGCTAGTTCGATCTTTGTTATTTTGTCCCCTAATTATTATTTAATATATTTGATTTTTTATTTGGTGTACATCCCTATTTCCGAGTTTATTGCAAACAGATAACCCCCGGAAACTGTTTTATTATAGTAGAATAGAAATGAATAATTCTTGGTTCGTATCATAACACGAGTATAATTATTGTTCTATGTTAGAAGCCGCATGTCTATCTTACAACCAACTCGATTATAAATTAATTGATATATTAGGTGGACTGATGACGGTAAAGGTCGCTGGAGTCCGCTGGATGCGGGTGGCGCAGGACCGGTTATTGTGGCACTCTTTGGGGGAGGCCTATGTCCAGCAGTGGACGTCTTTCGGCTGATATGATGATGATGATGATGAATTAATACAATTAAATATAAGCATCAATATTCACCTTGTAATATTGTTAGAAACTACGCTCGTGTATTTGGTTAATTAGTTTAGGTAATTAAGATAGCAAACGTGAAGCTAGCACTATTATTATTACTAGCAACAAATATCGTATTACAAAAGCTGCGGAGTGAGTTGTATTTTATGTAGCTCGTCATTTGCTAGCCTCGATTGCGCTCGTCCATCTAAACTAAAAGATTTTCATCGCTTCATCATTCGTCATTCAAACTCTATTGTAATTTTCTAAAAAACCGGCCAAGTGCGAGTCGGACTCGCGCACGAAAGGTTCCGTACGATTATCTATAAAAACAGCAAAAAAAATCACGTTTGTTGTATGGGAGCCCCCTTAAAAGTTTCTTTTATTCTGTTTTCTTCTTGCATTTGCTGTTATAGCGGCAACAGAAATAACTGTGAAGATTTCAACTGTTTATCACGGTTCATGAGATACAGCCTGGTGACAGACGGACGGACAGCGGAGTCTTAGTAATAGGGTCCCGTTTCACCCTTTGGGTACGGAACCCTAAAAACATAACTACTAACTAGTAGATCAGTGAGTTGTAGTACTCGCAGGACTGTATTTTGTAAAAAAAAAACTGAATCGAAAAAAAAAGCTATATAATTATTGCACCTGCTCACAAAATTTCACGAGAATCGGTTGAGAAATGCTACCTGTAGGAGAACAGCTGGACAGCGGGACATCCGGACATACGAAATAATTTTGGCCCAAGCTGAAACGGAGAACGTCGTTCGCTTCGCTTGCTCGTTCAAAAAACAGAAAAAAAACTTGACGAAATCTTTAAAATCATATCTACAATAAAAGTGAATATTTTTTAAAAATATATGTGTATGTATAGATAGAGATCGACATCGCCGCTCCCCTCTCAGCGGCATTGTCAGCCTAAGGCCTGCAATGTGGCGTGAAAATCCATTGTAGGTGGGTCATATGTCATATGTAAAACAACTGTCCATTATAGTTATCTTGTTCTGTAAAACGATGTGTTCACCTGTAATTGGGGTATAGTCGAATTCTCCAATATCTATACAGACAACCTTTCAAAAATATCTACACATGCGCCTTATGTCAGTAATAATAAAGCCTGTGTACAGATATTTTTGAAAGGTTGTCTATATAGATATTGAAGAACTAGACTGTACATAAGCCCCTATACATTTTATGCCAAAGACAACTGTTACCTTATCTTATGTACTCTGTTGGTGTCCCGTGTAATTAATAAAATAAATAACAAAATATTTGCAGTATTCTTGAGTTAAAAACTTGGCGCGGGCTTATCTTAATCCCAGCTAGACTACAGAAAGGATTGATAAAGTGATTATTTAATTAGGTATGAACGTTTACACTAGACCGGCTGACACGATTGCGCAATCGCATGATCGAGCACGCATGTCGCTTTATCACAGACAGGGTTGGGCATACCTAATCTACATTTGTAACCTGACCTGACAACAACGATTCGTCGTACATTGCTGGGTAACGATCTGTTGTAACATGTTCCTTTACGTGTCGACGCAGTAATGTACACTTGTGCAGTCCCTAAGCTCATAGAACAGGAGTCGGGTTCGGGTGAAATCGTTTATTTTGGCATAAGGCCGTGTGTGAGGGAGAAAGAAATATAGATCCGAATCGTATTCTAAATGCTCACAAACTGTACGTCGAATTCGTCGAAAATTATGACGTTAATACTACGCTCTGTATGGCAGCTTGCACACCTTTCACGCCTTTGGGCCCATGCCTACAGATTCCCAATTCTGCAGATTCTCATGTCCACAGATTCCCAATTCTACAGATTCTCATGTCTACAGATTCCCAATTCTACAAATTCTCATTTCTACAGATTCCCAATTCTACAGATTCTCATGTCTACAGATACTATAACCAACCAGTAATTATTAATCTAGAGAAATAGGTTTTATCTCTTCGGAAAATTAAAAAGCGCCAATTTTTATAAATGTTCTAATTCTAATCACATGATCACACTTGTATGTGTCTATATGTTATGATAGTTAGACTAGAATTGCGAGTCTGTAGAATCAGAAATATGTAGAACTGGAAATCTGTAAAATTGGGAATCCGTAGAATTGGGAATCTGTAGAATTGGGAATCTGTAGAATTGGGAATCCATAGAATTGGGAATCTGTAGAATTGGGAATCTGTAGAATTGGAAATCTGTAATAGAAATCTGTTGAATTGGGAACAAACCCTTTCACGTGACAGACGTCATACACGGTTTAAATCACGTTTAATTTGAAATACAGTTTTAATAAACATTTGAAAACTACTATAATTTAATCACTTGGAACTGTTTTTCATGTAAATACGACTGTCATAAAAACCTTATGTCATTAACCAAAGCAAACAAGTTTGTTCATAAAAAGTGGCTCACGCCTGCCTTATCAAAAAAACCAAGGCCATTGCCCTGTGCATGTATTCTTATCGTTAATGAAATATGACTGGGCTCGCCACACCACATGGCACGTGCATATAATATCTGTGCATTAAGACCAATTTACATGATGCAACAATTCGTATGCGATTTACATTAGATACAGTCAAGGGCACCAATATGTATACACCACAAAGTATCAAAAACAGGTACACAGACCTTGTTTCTGCAACAATAAGGTTGTAGTATACATATTTATGAAACTATGAGTGAATACATGGTGCACTTGACTGTATACATTGCATGGCTACGGGCTACCGAAATACGAGGAATAGGGTAGTTTAATCATGTTTAAATTTCGCGACCGATTTTAGTACAAATAGTAAACTGTGACGTCATACTTCAATGTCAATTAGCCTGTGTCGTGGTGACCGTTTGAAAAACATTAACAGTACCTAGGTACAAGTTTGTTCGGGTAAGTATTCTCTATTATTATAATAAAACAAATGGAAATGAGTATATGTGTGTGAGTGCGCGACCGACTAATAAATAAATAATAAGCTAAACAACATTTTTGATAACTTCTTCAGTTTCAAAATAATTAAGGCCGATAAACCAAATGGTAAAAAGTCGGTCACATCATAATCTCAACCGTAACAGTTTTTGTAATTTTGTTATATGCGTAATGTATTTCGAATTATTAAATGCACTCACTAATAACAATGCAAGGCAACTAAATAGTTTGCTGACTGACATTACCATCGTGGAAGGAGCAACATTTTTAAGAAATCTATTAGGAGACCGTACGGTCGCCCTCACAAGGGGCTTAACACCTTTGTACCGTATCGCATTAAACGTCATATTAAACTGCCATATGAAATTGTCAAACTACTTATGGGGCCGACTGTACCAACATCATAATTTGGGTAATGGGAGGGCAGGCCAATAAACCTATTTCTGTCCTCATAAATGATGTATCTAAGTATGGTTGAGATTGACAGAAAACTGTCATTGGATTTGGGATCTTCTACCTTGGACGGTAGAGTTGCTTTTTGGATGGACAACTTTGATGCATTCGGCCAACTCAAATAATTTCAAGTATAACTACGGATGTCTTCAGACAAAGGCCCCAATTAAAGACTAATCATATGTAACTATCGGTCATTTTCGATGCGGTGGGTCCATTGGACGAACAGTTGTAGACCATTATCAAATGATGTTAAAGTACCTATCATCTTTAAAAGGAGATACTAGTTGAAGTTCAGTTCATACAAAAACTTTAATCTACATAATATGTTATACTAGTATTATAAAAACAAAAAAAAGTCTGTGAGATTGTATCTTAATTTGTAAGCTTGTAAGTTTGTATGTAATCTCCGGAGCCATCGGACCGATTACAAAAATTCTTTCACGTGTGTGCGACTTGTGTATACATAGTCATGACTTTCTGGATGGACATAGGCTATATGTTATCTCACGGGTGCAAAGTGCAAAGAACGCAGGCAGCGTTCTTTGCAATACGCGGGCGAAGCCGCCCGGGCAGTGTTTAAGAGCGGAAATAAAGATGATGCGTCTAATTGACGACCGAATAGCCTAGTGGTTAGGAAACCTGACTATGAAGCTTGTGAGGTCCCGGGTTCGATTCCCGGTCGGGGCAGATATTTGTATGATGAATACGAATGTTTGCTCTCGAGTCTTGGATGTTTAATATCTATATAAGTATGTATTTATCTATATATTTAAGTATGTTATTCCGTTGTCTAGTACCCATAGTACAGGCTTTGCCTAGTTTGGGACTAGGATCAATTGGTGTGAATTGTCCCACAATATATATATTTATTTAATTATAAACCAATTTCATTTTTACTAGATATTTTTAAAATCGTATAAAAGCTTATTAATAACCGCATTTTAAATTATCTAAACAAAGGCATATTATCGAGTTCACAATATGGTTTCAGACAGGGCTTATGCTTATCCACAGAGGACGCTATTACAGCACTTTCATCTTTAATAGTTAGATACCATTAGATAATGCCGTACACTTTTTTAGACCTTTAATAAGCCTTTGGCACCGTTTGTGTTGCGTCTCACGTCGATACTTTAGAAAACATCGGTATCAGAGATGTCCCACTAAAATTAATGAAAGATTATCTCCATAACCGTATCCAAAAAGTTTACATAGGTAACCATGCCATTAATGAATTAAACATCACTTTTGGCGTGCCCAGGGAAGCGTTCTTGTACCAAACCTGTTCTTAGTATCGGTTAGTATACATGAACCAACTTTGTGATATGCAAATCAATAATGGACGTATTTTCTTTGGTTTCTCTGAGAAGACGTAAAAGACTCAGCAGAAAAGGGCCTATCCTAAGTTGCTTGTTGGTTAAATTCTCATTTACTCACTTTAAATACCTCTAAAACCAATTATATATGCTCCACAATGGTACCATAATACTAAATTTCAAACCCACAATTTCAGCTCAATGGATTTAGGGGTCATGGAGCAAGAATGACCAAAAGCGAATAAGATGGTCACACTGAACAACTTTTCCCATGGGACCGACTGCGAAATCGCAAAAAAAATCAGCTGTTCCATACATTAACTCTCAATTAACTTACAGTTAACTCTTAATTGCCTCTTATTTTTTTGCAATTTCGTGGTTGGTCTCATGGGAAAAGTAGTTTGGTATGACCATCTTATTCGCTTTTGGCCATTCTTGCTCCACGACACCTAAATCACCCTTTATAATACTTACCTTACATACATACGAACAGGTCCCGTTAATACAAAGCTTGTAAAAAGAAATAACAAATACAAACCATGTTGTGTCTGAATAAATAATTTATGATTATGAGGTTATGAGTTTTAAATGTTGGCCCCTTGACTATTTTTAACCGACTTCAAAAAAGGAGGAGATTTTCAATTCGACCGTTTTTTGTTGTGTTTGTTACGCGATAACTCGGTAATTTATGAACCGATTTGAAAAATCGAGG
Organism: Epinotia nisella; assembly: GCA_932294315.1. Lineage (NCBI taxonomy): Eukaryota > Metazoa > Arthropoda > Insecta > Lepidoptera > Tortricidae > Epinotia > Epinotia nisella. Next base: position 5,718,322 of record OW028698.1, on the reverse strand, counting down.
GAACTTCAAATTTTACAGGCAAACTTGAAGTAATTTGGCTACTGATTTGAAGTCGGTTAAAACTTTGTTTTTAAAGTAAATTATGTTTTCGAACATTTCTCCTTACGCCCTTCGAGCTCTAGTTAGGGGGAGTAGCTAGTAAGGGGCAAATGATTAATGTCCGACAAACACGATCATGTCTATTGTGATTTTCTGTCGAATCACTCGAATTACAAGGAATTATGTGGTCTCGCTATACTGATTTATAATTCGGTAGCTGATGTTGCCCTCGCCTGGTCGTTGAACGCTATAATTTTGCGTACCGTTAGATTTTTATGTTCGTATGCGCAACGTTGCGTATTTTTTTGGTAATGAATATGTTGATTTAAAAAAAAAACCTTTTGCTGTGTTGCCAGCTGGTAGAAGGCCCAAATGTAATTCGTTATAAGTGTTTTCGCTTCTGATTTGATGTGATGAAGATTGGTGAATATGTAGTTCGCATTTTCCATTGAACTTAATAAGAAAAATATGTACAAGTTTACCACAGAGTAGAAATATGTAAAAATCAAAAGTTCTTGCTATTCGAATCCAGTATTTTTTTTTACGTCACCCTAGGCCGTAAGTGGGATTTTCTGCCCGCTACAGGAGAAAATCTCACTTCTTGGCCAAGGCAAGACGTAAAACTTTAAACAAACCACGGGCGGTAATTCGTAAACCCCTAGATCGCATATTTATACACAAATACCTGCGATCTGGTGCATTCACGAGTTCACCGCCCTAAGTAGGTATGTAATGTACTAGTATTATTTTGGGTAAGAATTGACAGTCACACTTGACAGTCCGCCGCGCCGCCTATCGCCTTAATATGACATGTCATTGCATTCCACCCATTGTAATTACATACAAACTACAGCTACGTGACAGCGTCGAAGTCTTTATTAGACGACGTCATCTCTGTCATTATCGCGAATTATTGCTCAATAAGCAATATTACGCAATCGTTTAGAACGGGTCAATACAATATAAAGTAAATTAAGTAGGCATTGTCCTGAATTTAGCATCCTGAATGAGTTAGAAAGCTGATTCAGAATTGTGTACTCGCACACCTTCCTGAACCAGCTTCCTTAACTCAGGACAATGTAATACCCGCTTTAAGATTCATATGTAATGTAATTATGTACAGTCAGCATCATAAACATTTATACACTTTTCGACCTTATCTCCAAGCAATAAGGTCCTGGAATGTATACATGTTTATGATGCTGTACCTAATGTTGAATCAGCGATAAAACGCCCAGTAGCTTAATTCCGCTCCCTCCGACGATTAGGTTGAAACCGTCTCAACCAATGTAATAATTAATTTAATTCCATAAAAACAACAGCCACTGGCTGTATTTTTGGCTGGCTGAGCTAGGTTTGCCTAAAAAAAGCAAAAAAGTAATGTTTCTGTATTTTACGGTACCTAATGTACCCACTGTTGTCGACAACAGTGGAACAAAAGGAAACTCCAGCGACGCCGAAACCAATCAGCGGCGTAGTTAATTGATTACTATCGCACGGTAACCGTGCGAATTGATTCTCGATTCGGACCTTGACCACTCTGACCTTGGTAACCTTCAGCTCAATCTGAATTAGTAGTCTCCGTTATGCGTTTTATAAACTAATATGATTTTTATGTCCAGATCTTGTCTCTGAGTTTTGTTTATGATTCAAATCTTGCGTGAGTTTTGTACCTCCCTAAATAAAGCTTGTAGGTATAGTGCGGATTCTTTTTCTAGACCGGAGCTTATCTTAAGACAAATCGGTCCAACAAAGCAATTGTTTAGCCACAATAACCACGAACATCGAACGCTTCGAAATTAAAAGGATGGCCTTAATAAATACTTTACTCGAATAGCGATCCTATTGTAAAAGTAGTCTATTGTTTTAAATATGTAATGGTCAACATTGCTAAGTAGTTTTTTTATTGTGAACCTCCTTTCCTTAGACGTAAAGCCACCTTTTGGTTGAAAAACTATTGATGTTTATTACAGTATCAATTAGCGGTTACAAAAGACAATCGCTTTGTTTACCTTATAAAAATGAAAGACAATAGCATTGTTTACTAGGTACAAAGGAGGTGAATTCGGTCTAGAAAAGGAATCCGCACTATAACAAGCAAAATTATATTCAATCCCGTCGTCAGTTTTTGCGTGAAAGACTCTAAAAATTCTCACAAACTTTTGACCTTAAACATTAGTTATATCGCGGCAAATGAACGTTAACCATTTAAGGGTTAAATGTCAATGGATGTGTATTGTGTAGTAAACAAAGTGGTTAAATACCAACCACATTCACCGAAACGATTAGGCCGACTTCAATTACTGTCGACAAGGAACGTGATACTTTAATTGGTGCCGTTAACAACAAAAACATGCGAGGCGTGCTATGAGAATATTGTGCCAACTAGTGTTGTTGCTTTAACGGGAATATTCCCACTTCTTTTCCTGTAAAGTGTCCTACCGCTGGTCAAAGGTACAGAAAAATATAGCGTATAGCAGTAAAACAAATCCGTACAAACAGTGGCGAGGCGACGCACTCACAAGCAAATCTGGGTAGTCGGCGGTACATTAATCCGCGTGCCGCGCAAGTGTGCGTCGAACTAGTTTGAAATGGAGCGCAGGTGTAAAAAAGTCTTAAGAGAATCTGGTTAACTTAACATACTGCCTTAACTAATATATTTACAGTGGCTGTAAAGGCCTCCCCTTGACTTATAACCAGGGCTGTTATTCGCTACGTGCAAATGCGGCTCACCCCGCCGGTCACCCGTTACGAAACTAAACCTCTATACCTACGTTTAGTTACTACTCATCGCGGTGTCAAGATATGATTGTGGGTGAGCTTAAAACAAGTTACAGAATAGGGGGGCTGTCCACTGGACAAGTGGGCTTTAAGGGCGTGAATCGGAAAATAACGCGATCTTTGAAGGCTTGTTCTGAGCAGACTGGGAAACGGCGACAAGACTGCAAACTGACTGAGTTTTATGTATACGAGTATACATCTTATCTTATCCGAGTGAGGGCCCAGTTACCGCCTGTACCCAGTGGGATCTTTTGTGCAATTGCCCCCACTTAATATATGCCTACTCCCGAACTCGTTCCATCATTTCCACAAACCGGATGACAGAGCTTAGCGTTGCCAAAGTAATTAATCATATAGTCTAGACTAGCGGGGTCGGCAATCGGCAACAGGCGGCCCGCGTCAATTTTGCTATTAGCTACTATGTGCCCCTTGGTTGCTAAAAGGTGGCCGCTGGCCGACAGCTGGTCTAGACTATAATAATATATGATTGTTGTTTTAACCGAAACATGATTGCTTAAAAATTCCTAGAAAACAGAACCAAAGTTGGGTCTGTATTTGCCTTTTTTACCTCATTCAACTCCAACAATACACGATCAAGTTAAAATGTTGGCACTTTATTTCGTCTAAAACCTCATTTAAGGAAATATGAATACGACTTCACAAAGTTAAAAAGATGGTAGCAACTGTAGCGAGTGATTGAGGAAGACTTATGTAAATGTCCTTGATTCCAACTTTCGCTTGGATTTAAATAAGAATTGTCTTTAATAAACGATGTCCCATTACAACTTGTCCCATTTATTAAGAATAATCAACAATTTTCTCTATTGTTCCAGAATTACCAACGCCAGCCAAACATAAGACTGATCTACCTATATACACTACATGCTATGTAGAATTTATACAACAGAACATTCCAGAAGCGAGCGACACGGCATGTGCGGTGGCCATTTCGTGGTTTGAACAAGATGGCGACGCCAGTGAAGACTGTGGTGGAAGCTGATGAGGCGGAGAAGCTGTTGGATGGGAACAAGGTGCTAGTGGTGCCGGCGGGGCAAGAGGATGGCGGGCTAGTGTCCGTGAAGAGCTCGAAGAAAGGTGAGTCAAGTAAAATAAGTGGACCGTTGGACCAATTTTGGTACGGAACATTAAAAATGAGGAGAACATTCCAGAATCGAGCAACGCCCCACCATAGCAGAAAACCCCACGTCCGGGTCAGTGGGTAACAGGGAGACCTACATTTATGTATTCTCCACTGGTGGTAATAAAGAAAGCCTCAGATAGCACATTTATCGCCCTTGCATTCGGCTCGCGCGTCAAATACCTGCAGCAATCTGAGACATTCCTTGTTTTATTGCCCTACGTAAGTAATCATCATACTCCTAGCGTTATTCCCGGTTGTGCCCTAATAAAGGAGCCCGGGGTCCGCTTTGACACCTAGTCCCAAGATTTGGCATAGGCACTAGTTTTACGAAAGCGACTGTCATCTGACCTTCCAACCCAAGGGAGAACTAGACCTTATTGGGATTAGACCGGTTTCCTCACGATGTTTTCCTTCACCGAAAAGCTAACGGTAAATATTCCGTACATAAGTTCGAAAACTCATTGGTACGAGCCGGGATTCGAATCCACGATCGCCGCTTGACAGCCGCATGCCTGGAACCTGTAACACTAAATTCGTCATGGTAACAAAATACTATAAAAATACAACTTAACAGTTTTTATACATTCTCAGTGGCATGACAACCAGTCTAATTTTTATACCTAAATACGAGTAATGTAGCAGTAAGGGAAATGTATTCACGTACCTTTTTATGCCTTATTGTCATAGTAAGAAGAGCGAAAACGGTACGTGAATACATTTCCCTTACTGTATATATCGTGGTAGCCTTGGGTTGGTTGTAGTAGCGGTTGTACGAAACACTTGTAGTTATTAACTCCATTAAAAGCCAATATAGGGATTTTTAATGTCAATATCTCTAACATCTACCCTTTTTAATCTAGGGGTAGTCGTGAATATCAACTGACAGAACAGAACCAATAGTCATCGCTCTAACCTCATCTAATGTAATAGTGCTAAAAGTTATCATGTATACGGAAAACCCGAGATATAAGAAATTGAAAAGTGAGTACATTTGTTTGTACTCGTAACTTGTACTGTGCAAAGTAGGAGAGTGACGAACAGGTTTGACGAAATCTTCGAATTTCATTACAGTTAAGAATTGCAGAATCTCAGTTAAATCAAAGAAGATTTTTTGCCTTGGGTGTGAAATATATTCACATAATTGTAAGTCCTCAAATGCAGAAATATTTTTTTTGTGTATTTTACGAATGTACACATGTGGGTTTCTTGAAAATACAATGAATGTTTTCGTGATGTTTTTCTTGATACTTTGTAAGGAAAGGTTATCAATAAAAAGAATTGAAATAAAATATAATAAGAAACGGGAAGTCATAAAGTCTGCTATCGAAATTGCCGAAACGTGCTGCATTTTTAAACGACTTTATGTATGTTCCCCGATTCGAAGACTCCTGGACTGATTTGGAAAATTATTTTTTTGTTTGAAAGGGTATTCTTCCCAGGTGGTCTCATGGCCATCAAGTCAGGATCTGATGATGGGATCCTGGAGAAATCGAGGGAACTGTTCAAATAAGGCGGAGTATTGAATTGAAACCCTCTAAAACTTTTTTTTTAAAGTAAATTATTATATGACTTGGTAATTTAAATTCTTACACTGTAAGCTTTATAATTTTGTAGAATTCTAGTTGACTTACAACTTGTTTCGTATATTTGTGACTTGTGACAACAGGGATGTTGCCTGATGGGATAGCCATATTTTTATGGAACGTTAAAAACTTCTGTTAGTGGGTATTTGTAGAGAAATTGATAGTTAGGTACTTCAAAATTTTCTATGGTCAAACAGTATATCTTTTGATCTTTGTGTAGTTAAACAATCTTATACTTAGTATACTAATACTTCGAGTTCTCAATAAAGGCATAGGATACTTTTATCCCAGAAATGATTCCCTAAGTGTGAAATGGGGAGAAATGGGTTTTATATATTAGGATAACAGTACCTTTCTATTAGGTATCCCATAAAAATGATTAAATACAGTATTATTATCGAATAAGTAATTTTTAGGTTATAATTATTAGGTATTTCTACACATGAGCTCGCTAAAATCCTCTTACAGTTTATTCTTTATGACGTTTTTATTAACGCTTCTACTGTAATCAAAGGAGCTAAGGACAGACAGTTCTGTCCCTTATCCAACTAGGAATAAGGCCTACATTTCTATATGTAAGCATGAAAAAGGAAACTGTATGGTAAGGTTAGGATACGTGAAATTGTTTAGTATCACGCGATATACGTATATCCAACGGTCGTGTTAAAATAGTTCAAGATTTAAACTTGTGCTTTATGTGTTAATATTATCATCATTCCCTTGTATTGTACCACCGCTGGGTGCTGGGCAGGCCTCAGGCCTCCTCTCGTTAATGAGAGGGAATATAGTGTAGGCTATTATGCTACTAATTATTATAGGACATTAAACGTGCATTTAAACCGTTTTTGTTATCGAGTTGTGTACAATGCATCTGGAGTTTCACAAGATCTTTGCCCTGTTGAGAGTCGACAGGGCTAAAGGAGTCGATACCACTGATAGCAAGGAAGGTATATTATTGCATGCAAAGTTACTACTAGTACTATGTAAGTAGGAAGGAATACTAGTAATATTGTTTGTTGTGGCGTCGTAGCCTATAGCCCCCCTAGTTTACGAGCACCCAGGTGACACCCACACGATCTCCGCCCCGGGTGGCACCCATGCTAGCTGAACATTTGAAGCATTTCTAGAAAAGTTTGTACTCACATAGTTAGCAAGTCAATAGGGGTGTAGACACCAAATTAAATAACCAACAATGATGACTTTTCTCGAAAAAGGATTATAATATTGTCAAATGGTGAAAAAAGTAGTAAGTAGGTGGCACAAAGTTATAAGTATCCAAAGTTTCAAGAGGGCAATTATCTGTTCCTTTTCCGTAAAACGCACCTTCATATGAAACGATTGTCAACGCTCGAGGATCGTGACGTCACGATCCCCGAGCGTTTTCTCTCTCTAACAAGCAATATTAAAACGGTTGTAGCTTCGTAATTTTTTGAAATATCTGAATGGGATTTTCGTTACTAGGCATATTTTTTTGCCTTCTTTTTTTTGAAGTATTAATAAATTTCGAGTCTGCATCCCTATGAAGTTAGCGTTCGTTTTATTCATTTTTTGTTACCTATTTTAAAGGTTTTTTTTATATGAATTTTATTACCATTTTTGATAATTATTTATTATCTTTTAGAACATAATGGACACATGAATTTTTATTAAAAGTGAATACAAGATTATAATTAACATTAACTAAGATAAATTAAAACTAAGTTAAATCTAAAAAACCGGCCAAGTGCGTGTCGGACCACGCAAAACGAAGGGTTCCGTGCCTATTAAAAAGGTCGTATCGTCACAGAAATTTTACGGCACTTACGTCCTTTTCTTTGAGGAAGGCAGTTTTTCAGCAATATCTCGAAAACCTCTGAACCGATCTTGCTCAAAACAATTTTCGGTGAATGAAATTAATAAGCCCTATGTCCATGAATTTTTCCATATTTTTAAAATACACCGTTCAAAAATTAGAGGGGGGGGACAGAATTTTAGTGACTTTCGGGGCGATTACCTCCGACCCTATTCACTTAATCAAAAAAAATGCTAAGAAACCTTATATTTATTTTGAAAGGCCTATCGATTGATGTGCCACACGGGGGGTCACAATGAAAATTTTTTTTTTGACTTTTAGTTTTATGTATGGAGTGCACCCCTGAAAAATTTTTTTTTTGTCATTTTAATTACAAAACTATGTAGCGGCTAACAAAATACACCTATCCTCAAAATTTTATTCAAATACACCTTATAGTTTTCGAGTAAAATGCCTGTGACATACGGACAGACGGACAGACGGACAGACGGACATGACGAAACTATAAGGGTTCCGTTTTTGCCATTTTGGCTACGGAACCCTAAAAAGGCCCTCGAGGCATTGTACCGAGGATGCTGGCGGCATTTCCTCGCTGAATTGCAATGCTGATGCGTTGCGCGAGAAAGCCGCCAGCTCTTCGGTCACCAGTTACATCGACCAGACGTAATAATTAAGGTTCTGTTATCCTTATACTTTCTTAATTCTCCATAATCAATCAGTCATTTTTATTGCAACCATGGTGTTTAAGACCAGGTTATTTAATCTCAAACCATAGGCTGAAAAAACATTGAAAAAAGGAAATACAAACTCTAACTTAATTGACGTGCTAACTGCTAACTACGTAGGTACAAAATTTTCTAGAAATGCTTAGCTACGCTACTACACCCCCCGCTTTCTTCCGTGGCTGTAAGAGTAGACTGTGGGAACCGGGTTGAAGTGTGTTGTGGACGATGAGCTAGCAATCTATCACTGCAATATCACACTATCTATTTAAACTTTCAATTGCTAGAAGTGGCACACTGAAACTTTTATTTCATGTCACTGCCCATCCCTTTGGGGATTAAAAAAATACTTTATTGAGTAAATTAATGTTACAGCGCTGCTTACATGTTTTAATTATATTCTATGTACATTTTACATACAAACAACAATTAGGCATGAGAGTATGTCGTTGTAGTAATGAGTTAGCTACCGAGTTTATACGGAATGTTTTCCTATATCAAGACTATAAAGTATCATTAGCCAGTATCCGATTACTTATCATTATGCACAAATGCGATTATATTATTTATAGTTATCGATCGCTTAGTGGTGTCATTTATAATGAAGTTGTGACGTATAATGTACAAAAGAGCCATGAATTATCTTTATAATTCATCCAATGTAAGTAAATGAAACTCACTAATTATTTCATTCAGTCCAGAGAGATTTTTGGTCTCTTGATCTCATGGTACAAAATATTGTAGACCTTCTTATGTAAATTCAGAAAAATCTTAATAGGGCCATTTAAAAGAAGGGTCAGCGCCATCTAGCGTGATATTGATACAGGGTTTGCAATATCCGTCCATTTTTAGTATTCAAATAATATGAATAGTAAATTTTCCTTTATTCGAATATTTCGGATAATTTCTGATATTAGAACAAAATAATTAATAACACTGTGTTATATTAAAAAAAACACAAGAAAATTATTATAAAGACTAAACTTAACAGTTAATATTAGTATAAAATAATTTACATCTGTATTTATTAAATAAAGTAAAGGTAGCGTAGTGTCACTCAGGCGCGCGATTCTTAAATAAAAGGTCACCCCGTTGTATCTCCGAAATTTTACCAACCACTTCGCTGCAGCCGCTGCAGGCATACATAGGTATCTATATTAGAAATTTTACTTTTGAATTAAAGTCCTCAACCTTTATAAAGATTCTAGGAACAAGCTCACAGTCAAATACAGAACGTTTTGCGACATATTATATTCGGATATTAGATATATAATTTGGCATTTTACATTAGTTTGCTGCAGTGAGGTGATGAAAATATCGTGACCGTGAGAAAATCCATAAACTTTTTACAAAGGATAACTACGTACACATCTTGTTTGATTCAGTTGGTAATGAAGAAAGATAACTATACTACCTACTTTCAGAACAGCCGAAGCGAGTGCTTTCATGCTGTAAACGATTTAGGCTGAGATCCACCAGAGTTGTGCGAAGTAGCGGAGAGGTTTGCGAGGAAAAAATCCACCAATAGGAAAAGCTGAAGAAGAGAATAAGAATGCTATTGATGGCTGATTTATTTTATTTTTTATTTATTTTTTATTTATTTATTAGGCTCACACAACAAATTACAGTCATACATACAGTAGCATAAGAAGCTTAGTGTCTAGATCTGGACTATAATTATCAACAGTGTGTGCACAAAAAGATTCTTAACTTAAAGACAAACTATTCACTAGATGGAATTACATACCTATTGTGCATAAAATAATACATTCAATAATTAACATGACATTTACCTGTATATAGCGTTAAATATGTATCTAATAATATTCATCTAACTCTAACTTAAAACTTAAATAACTAATTACCCAATTTGAATGCATCTTTAACTTTATTTTTGAACGTGGGTAGGGTGTGTTTAAAGATGTCCAAAGAAGGATGTTCAGCCACTACATCATTATACAAACGGCACATTCGGACAACGGGATTATAAAATGATGTGTTGTTTTTGTAAATTTCGAGTTGGAATAATCTGTGTGATGGATTACGAGATCTGTACCTGGCAATAAAGTTAAAGAGATATCCTCGCAAACCGCTCCGCTGCCTCACACAGCACAGCAGTAAACTGCCCGCACGGCACACGCCACGACACGGCTGTTGCTGTGTCGTGTCCTGAGCTGAGAGATGCCCATGGGCTTATATAGGGGGAGTGCGAGCCCATCATGGCCACCTCTGAAGGGTCTGGTGACCCAGGATGCTGGTCACTGACTCAAAGTTCCATGCTGGTCATTAAAAAAAACCTGCCGGCGCCAGCCGGGCCCTCCCTAGCAAAACCAAAAAATGTTAATAAGTGGACTGTAGGTAATTTAAACGAAAACGAGATCTAGACTAAGTTTCACCACCGACAACGATATGGAGCCTTGAGGTCACTAAGAGGACACTCACCTTTACCAGGAGCCGCTGGGACGCTCCTCCGTCAGGTGCAGGACCCCGAGACCTGGCTTGAACTTGAACTGTACAGACTCACCCGATCCCAAGGTTACCTGGCACCTGAGTCTACCCGGCTGATGAGGTGTCCTTTGCTTCCCCAAGGCACTTGCGGATTCAAAACTGCTCTAAATAATAGCTCACACTAACTATTGTGACTATTTGTGTGGAACTCCATGTTGTAGAACCGTACTTCAAAACGACAAATACGTCACTTAAGATGTCCAATGGGCAGCGGTGTGGTCGGTGTGGACAATTTAGCCGAGTTAAACATGAGTTTTGACATATTCACGGCATTGTCCCTGAATTCCGGTGAACACGTGTCGATGCCCGTGGGCGGGGCACGTTCCACGGCGTTATTCCGTTCATAATTATTATAATTAGCGTGGCGACGCGTGGGTTAAGTCTCAGACAATCATCATCTTAGCGTTTTCCCCGTTCATATCCTAAAGGAGCTCGTGGAAAGCACCACATGATTCCAAGGTCGCTATACGTATTTGAAATAATAATGTATGTTAGGAAGAATTTATACAACTACCCAACAAACACTGATAGGCCCAAGGTTACCAGAAGCGCAGGGAAGCTCAAAACAACTTTTTACAGGCTAGTAAAAGCGAAAAAGTCGTTCTTGGGAAATTGTATAAAATTCTACAATAAAATCTGTCGTAAAACGGACACTCATTTCAAAAGCATATTATAAGATAAACGACTACATCATGGATAGGGATATTTGGCAGCGATAAAATCCTGCACTAGAAACCTGTCGTAAAATAAATAGGCTTTCTACTGTAGCAATGTAATTTTAAAATTTTATAATACTCTGATACTGATATGATATATTGTATACTGTTTTGAAAAAATGACACCTCGCCGAGTTTATTACGCCGGTTCTTCTCGAGGCAGAGGTTTACTTTCCGAACCGGTGGTAGTTTATCGACATTCATAGGTGCATGTAATATGCCTAAATTGAAGAATAAATCACTTTGACTTTGACTTTGACTTTTAGGTTTGGCGTAGGCACTTTTTAAGAAAACGACTGCCATCTGGAAGTCCAGAGCGAAAACTAAGCAGACCTGGTTGGGATTAGACCGGTTTGCTGACGATGTTTTTCACTTCAATCATACCATTTCTCCTTCTGAAATTCTGACTACGTGAAATAGTTATTTGTGTCTCAAGGGAGCAAAATAATGTATTTACATTGAATCCTGAGCGTAACAAAGGATTCAAGCGTTAACGCCCATGACGAAAATAAGTTTGCTCCTGAATGCTACATGCCAATGAATGAATTAAAAAAGTAGCTTGAACAGAAAAGTAGCATTTAGCTCCCTCTCGTCGTGGAGCAAAACTTACTTTTCCGAATGGAAGGTGTGAAATAGTTATTTACGATACAAGTGCAGAAAATAGGAAATTCGCAACGAGTGGCGATAAATTAAGACACGACCGAAGGGAGTGTTTTAATTTATCGCCACTCGTTGCGAATTTCCTATTCGCACGTGTATCGTACGACGTTTTACAGTACATATGGCTCTTTAAAGTTTCAACATATGCACGGAAAGTGCTCATTTTCGCACTAGCGCGGGAAAGTAACACCTTGTGTACTGTAAAATGTATTTATGTTATGATACACGTGCGGAAAGTATGTGATTCCTAACGAGTGACGATGACCAAAAACACGACCGTGAGGGAGTGTTTTTGATCGACATGAGTTGGGAATTAACTATCCGCACGTGTATCATACAACATTTTACAATGCAAGGAAATAAAAATATATAAATTGAAATTTTAACTGTCATGAAATCCCATTCTCGTACGTGTGTGGGAATATTGGCCCGAAATCCATTCCCGCACGGCCCAGCCCCGCACATAGACGAGTTCCCGTGTTTACGTTGAACCATATAAAGGCGCACTTTCAGAGCAAGTGCATTGTAAAATATATTCCTAGATTCGATGAAACATTGTTCCGACTCTGCATGGGAACCCCAGAATACTTCCTCTGGCCGGCTGCCAGCGTTACGCTATTAATATTTTAACTGCAGTTGCGTTATAACTTGTCGTTATAAACGCGTGTAAATACGGTCGGATGTTTTATGATCTTGAATAAAGTTAGAAGTAGTTAGAACATAATTGGGACATACGCAACTCGAAAAATGTATCGTATCAAATCCTATTACTTGGGAGTGGATTAAAGCGACATGTAAGGTCCTGCACAAAATCGAGATCTTGGGTCGGTCAAGTCAACTTTCTCTTGTTTATTCTGTCCCGGTAAATAAATAAATAAATAAATAAATATTACGAGACAATCTTACACAAATCAACCTAGGCCCACGGTAAGCTCAATAAGGCTTGTATTGTGAGTACTAGGTGACGATATATATAATAGATAAATACATATAGATACTTATATACATATATAACATCCATAACTCAGGAACAAATATTCGTGTTAACACACAAATAAATGCCCTGACCGGGATTCGAACCCGGGACCTCCAGCTTCGTAGGCAGAGTCACTACCAACTGGGCTACGGAGGCCGTAAGCCAGGAGACAAAAAAAAAAACCAGCGCTGGGCCTAGCCCAGCACATGCTGAGACTGGGGCCTATTGTCACTATTATGTTTTTATTGTTTGTTAGTTTTGTAAGTTTTTTTATTTTTTTCTTGTAAGTTTTTTATTTTCTTATTTTTTGTGACAATAAATACTCTTTCTGTTTCTGTTTGTATTAACAGTGACGGAGTCTCTTGGAAAAAATATAGTAATATAGACTCCTACTCCTAGCTTGCTTAGGAGATGCCTCACGATAAGAAGACACACAAGCAATTAGTTATTTGTGTCTCAAGGGAGCAAAATGATTTATTTACGGCGAGGCCGGTACATCGAATCCAGAGTGAAGCGAAGGATTCTACGATACAATCCTGAGCGTACTGAGGGATTCTAAGTTAGAATCCTGAGCGTAACGAAGGATTCAAGCGTTAACGCCCATGATGAAGATAATTTTGCTCCTGAGTGAGTCATGCAATTTTTCACACCGACTATGAGGAAAATATAACAGTCATCGATAGTTTTGATTTCAGTAAAACGTATTATCGTGACAATTTTTTTAAATTTTACGAAAAATTCATATATTTTCATATAACGTTGTTGAAGTTAAAACTTGAAATCGATTACGATGACATTACAATCGATTATTTTATTTTCAATTGGCACATTGCGTAAATGCGACATGCCAATGAATAAATTAAAAAAGTAGCTTGAACAGAAAAGTAGCATATTGATCCCTATCGTCGTGGAGCAAAACTTACTTTTTAGAAAAGGTGGCAAAAATTACTTGCTTACTAGGAGGCTCCAACCTTGGCTATTTGTAAAAATGCTTTTATAACCTGAATAAACTTATAATTTTTTTTCATTTCCATTTTTCAAGAGGGATTTACCAAAGTCACATGTTTATTGAATTAAAATACTATAAAATGTATCCTTATCATAGTTTCAAAATAAACCAAACGTTAAAATAAAATAATGGAGATGTACGAGTAAAGAGTCCCTATGGGCAAATATTTTTTCATCACCCTTGCTCGTCAATGGCGTTATTACTTTGCGAGCGTGCAGAGCAGTTATAGCCGTTTTACCTCCCACGGGCTGTTAAGTTTAGTTTTAAAATATAGATTCCTCTGATTGGCTTAAGCAAATCTGGTTGCTCTGTGATTAGTTGAATAAAAATCTAGTTGGCCAAGCTGCCCCGCCCCGCAAGAATACTGCTCTGTGATTGGTTGAAATATTGAAGCTGCGCGCTCCACTAGCAATGATCTGGAAGTGAAGTTGTCAATTTTTGATTTGTGCGGCTGTATGAAACTTAGATTTTTCTGCCTTTTGTTGTTATTTATTTCCTCGCAAATGTGATGAAAAACATTGCGTATAACACGGGCGTAAGAATATTGCAAACTCGAGTCATCAAAAGATAGACTCTCGTTAGCAATATTCCACTTACGCCCCTCGTTAAACAATGTACCTACTATAGTCTTATAAAAAAACTCACATGGCTTAAGCTTAAGTGCTTATCAACAACTGGGATTGATACTTGACACAATTACGGTCAGTCACACACTTTTGTTTAAACACAATATCGAGTTAACAAAACGCTCTTTGTGCCAGTCCCGTTATTATATAACTAGTTTTAACCTCACCTCACCGTTCACACACAAATATATCTTGAAGGCGCGATTCGTGGTAACTAAGCGTAGGTAGAGGTCTTGTTTCGCTAGGCGTGTCGAATGGGGTGAGGCGTTGGGACGCCTAAAGAATAAGAGCCCTTGTCACGTGGGGTGACTCATCTAATGGAGATAGTGTGTTGCTCTGGCTTGAGTTGCTATTTCAGTTCGATCGGGTAGGTACTACAGATATAGCGAGAAAAGGTTTTCCCTATTAAAGTCTTTATGAAGTTGATATAAGATTGAATGTTGCCTGGCTCGTGGAATAAGGTTTTCACTCAAAGTTTAGAGTCAAAATTTATTATTACTTCAAAAGAAAGAAGGCAAAAAAAATTTATATATTTATTTAATAAGAAACAAACAGTCATACATAAACCTTGACTAAGATAAAAGAAACAGAAAAACAGACCTATAGTTTCCTGAAAGCACGAGTAAAAAAATTCGTGGCTAATGTATTAAGTGTAATGTGACAACATAGCAAAACATACAATCTTTTAATAGTTATTTACGATACAAGTGCAGAAAATAGGAAATTCGCAACGAGTGGCGATAAATTAAAACACGACCGAAGGGAGTGTTTTAAATCGACACGAGATGCGAATTACCTATTCGCACGTGTATCGTACAACGTTTTACAGTACATATGGCTCTTTAAAGTTTCAACATATGCACGGAAAGTTCTCATTTTCGCACTAGTGCGGGAAAGTAACACCATGTGTACTGTAAAAGTAATTAAACGTAATTTAATGAATTTTATAAGAGTTTAAGTGTACAGTAGCAGGTGTTTGATAAATTAGGAAAAAAAACATATCTGATTAAAGTGAGCAGAAATACTTAACTATTCACCCGGAGTCTATTTAAATGCTTGTTTCAGAGAAGTACTTGTACAGTTAAAGACATCAATATTAGTAAGTTTTTCATTATTATCAAATAATTTGCCTAATGACGAAAATTCCATTCTAATATATCAAAAAATTAGGAAGCTACAACCGTTTTAATGTTGTTTGTTAGAGGGAGAAAACGGCTCGGGGATCGTGACGTCACGATCCCCGAGCGTCCATAGTAAATAACAATCGTTTCATATGAAGGCGGAAAAGGGACAGAATATACCCCCTCTTAAAACATTGGACACTTATAACTTATTATTTAACATCTTGCGTTGATTTTTTCTCCATTTGATTACATTTTTAATCCTTTTTCGAGAAAATACAACATTATTGATTATTTTATTTAGTGTCTGCTCTACACCCATATTGTACCGAAGAAAACAAGGTTACGAAACCAGCGAATACTACGGAACATACCTACTCTCAAACTATGTTGGATAAGTACTTACAAGTACGTGTAGGATAAGACATTCAATGTTAGAATAACGAGGAAGCCGTGTCACACTAACCCATATGTAACTGTCAAGGACAGATCTACACAATGGACCATTGGGTACCTAGTTGCAGTATATGTATGGTATTGTATGTCCGTGGCATATTGTAACGTTGCGTTGTACTGAATTAGGTTGCACTACGCCCACTTTTCATATAATATTTATTCAAAAAATACTACGCTCGAATTGTCCCGACAAAGAACTGGTGATGTTCTTTAGAACCGTAACAGATGTTTTGCGATCGGACACACTCAGAAATACGGTAGACCCGAAGTGTCAATCAATAGGGAACATGGCCAATATTTATTCTATACGATTTGAGTATGATACTGTGTTTGTAAATGGGTTATCGAAAACGGCTCTAAAGATTTCGATGGGATTACGGGGGTGAAAAGTCGATGTAGGTCATCTAGCTAGGTTTTCGACGCAGCACCTTGGGAAAACACGATGCAACGCGGCGCCGTAGAAACTCACGGTGCGGCGTGAATTTCTGCGGCGCCGCAACGCGAATTTCTGCGGCGCCGCAACGCGAATTTGTGCGGCGCCGCAACGCGAGTTTTTGCGGCTCCGCAGACATGTGGCCAGGTCCTGACGCGCGTAGTTGCAGTGTCCAAGAGGCAACCGGGTGGCTCGCGGTATTTGACCCGAAGTGTTGTGGAACCGTCCTGTCCAACCCGAACTGAGCCAACATGGCCTTTGTCATTGCTCTGAATAAATGACGTGAATACCTATGTTAAGGTGCTCTTACACGGCCAATATTTTGAGCAATTATTGCCCGTCAACAGTACGGTTCTCTCACTTTTACTTACAGGCCAGAGAAGGACGCGTGTACTGTTGACGGACAATAATTGCTCAAAATATTGCCCGTGTATAAGAGCACCTTTAGTGTGTCTGTTACGTATTATAGTCTAACTTCTAAATCGTGGTGCTTCTGAATTGAGTTCCATTATTCTCCCATTGTCTGTGAAACGACTAATTGTCTAGGCGCGAGGTCGAGCCAGTTCAGGAAACAGGTCGCCTAGTGCTTGTCAACGCAGATATAGACTTGATGTATGTGGGATGACGACTTAGTTGTTTAAGGAAATTCATACATTATATACGACTTTGTTGTATACGGTAGTTGGTAACAGTAAAAATTAATTATTCTTACATTACTATTAAACAAAACATCACGATTCAACTTATCTTTGCTATTTGTTTGAATTTTAATTACAATTAGCACTGTCACTAATTAAAGAAGTGGCTGAGAAACGTAATAGCCCAAACTGTATGCTACTATAAGAAATTCGGCAAAACTTATAACTTTATTAATATTATTATAAAGATGTAAAGTCTGTGAGATTAATCTTTCTAAGTTCTACGAAACCCTCCTTTCGACCTCAGGATGGACATAGGGGCATTTTTATCCCATGGCTCTGCGTGGGTTCTTCGCAATACGTGGGTGTATAATATGAAGAAGGAAGCTTGGCACCGCCTGGGCAGCTAGTATAACTTTATACAGTTAGTTGTATAGTCCTCCCCCTCACCTATTCTTAATATGCTAAAGAAGTATTATCTTGTCCACAGTAAAACTACCGGAAGATGAGCCGGCGTCGGCGGTCGGCGGCGGCCGGTTCACAATCGGTCCGGCGCCGGAGCGCGACTGGGAGATGGTCCCGCCGGACGGCAGATGGGGCTGGTGTGTTCTCGTAGGTAAACCAGCAGCTTGTGTCCTTACAGCATCATCATCAGAGCGAGCTAGTCCGGTTCACCCCCGGTCCGATGACGGAGCGTGACTGGGAGATGGTCCCGCCGAACGGCAGATGGGGCTGGTGTGTTCTCGTAGGTAAACCAGCAGCTTGTGTCCTTACAGCATCATCATCAGAGCGAGCTAGTCCGGTTCACCCCCGGTCCGATGACGGAGCGTGACTGGGAGATGGTCCCGCCGAACGGCAGATGGGGCTGGTGTGTTCTCGTAGGTAAACCAGCAGCTTATGTCCTTACAGTAACATCATCAGAGCGAGCTAGTCCGGTTCACCCCCGGTCCGATGCCGGAGCGTGACTGGGAGATGATCCCGCCGGACGGCAGATGGGGCTGGTGTGTTCTCGTAGGTAAACCAGCAGCTTGTGTCCTTATATCATCATTATCAGAGTGAGCTAGTCCGGTTCACCCCCGGTCCGGCGCCGGAGCGCGACTGGGAGATGGTCCCGCCGAACGGTAGATGGGGCTGGTGTGTTCTCGTAGGTAAACCAGCAGCTTGTGTCCTTACAGCATCATCATCAGAGCGAGCTAGTCCGGTTCACCCCCGGTCCGGTGCCGGAGCGCGACTGGGAGATGGTCCCGCTGGACAGCATGTGGGGCTACACATCACCTACCTACAGCACCAGAATCAGCTTGCGTTGCCCAGCCGTAATTACACCGACGATACTTTAAAAGCATGTGTTCATCCGATCCCGTGGCCCATAGCCGCTCTGGTTATGAGGTTAAGACGGCTAACGCACACTGGTCGAAGTTCGTATCCTGGCTCGTCAAATCAGTTTCTAGAACCTTAACGATTTATATCGCGAAGGACTCTGGATACATCTCCGAAGTACAGTCGAGGTATGCAATATCTATACGGACAACCTCTCAAGATATTATTATTATTGATGTTTGTGGGCCTTTAATGTGCCGCTTCGACCAGTAAGTGATCTATCGTGGCAGCCCTTTCTTGTTTATAGTTCACCGTTAAGGCCCGTTGCCTCCAGGAAATTCCAGATTCTTTGGGCGGTGATATGTTGTACCTCTTCTGGGTGCATGATGTGCCGCCCTAGGTAGGTACTTCTTTTTTGCATGAGTGGTCCGCAAGAGCAGAGAATGTGCATTGCTGTCTCCTCTGTCTCCTGGCAGAACCTGCAAGTTGCGTCTTGTTTCATACCCATTTGAAACAGGTGTTTGTTCAATTTGCAATGTCCTGTCAGGATTCTTGTCACTGCGCAGGTTTTGTGCCTTTTGAGTTGTAATAGCTCTTTAGACAGTTTACTATTGAACCCTTTAATTAAGGCTTTAGCCTGTTTTTGTCCTTTGGCCGACATCCACAGCTTGATTGACCTCTCAAGATAAGCCGTAGTGGCAAGAGGGACAGGCCTGCTATATCCCATTCATGATGACTCATTCTCCTACCGTTTTTCCCGGTTGTGCCCCAAAGGAGCCGAAAGCGGGAAAACTAGACCTTGTTTGAGATTAGACCGTTTACCTTTATCTGGAACGCTACTGTTAAATATTAAGTTTTTTGGAAAAACCCAAATGCACGCGTCGGGGTTTGCCACAACCGTAAAAAAGTTGCCTGCTTATCGGTGTTCTACAGGATACATTTCGGAGAGTGTGTGCTGGGTATACACGAAGTAATCGCGCCCTCACCATTTCGCCATCGTGGGACTAGGCGCGATCGTGGATTCCACCCTTATGTTGTTGATTTACCACTGTTTCGCACGAAGCGCTTTGCTTCCAGTTTTCTCGTGAGGACAGCTCTAAAGAGTGGAACTCACTTCCGGCAAACCTTTTCCCAGTTACGTATAACATGAATCTTTTCAAGACGAGAGTGAATAGGCGCTGTCTAGGTTTGCATGTAACAGCCTCGACCCCATCATCATCTTACCATCAGGTGAGATAGTGGTCAAAATACGTACCTATACGTAATAAAAGAAAAACCTCAAGATTGAAAGTCGCCTGCCGAACGGCTACAGTAGTTCTCAAGAAGGCTATTCTAATCTAATACCAACTTGCAATGTTTTCAGGTGCAACGCTAGTGAACATTCTCATCCCAGGCACGATCAAGTCCTTCGGTGTGTTACTGGTGGAGTTCAATGATTTGTTCCAGTCCAGCGCCTCCGCATCCAGTGGGGTCGTCGCGTTGTGTTATTTCCTCTACAGCAGTTTAGGTACAGTATTATACATAATGGAAGCACTTCTTATCACACCATCAGAACTCATAATGTTTAGTGGAAACCGATGACGAGGATTATATAATACATATTTATATAGTCGAGCTGTCAGAGTTCTTCCATTGACGTAGAAAGATAGCGGTAAAACGATAACTTTCTATTAAAAAAAGTCATTTTTAGTACAAGCATTTATACTCGTCTATACAGAGTGATTTAGGGGTCGTGGAGCAAGAAGACCAAAAGCGAATAAGATGGTCATACTGAACAACTTTTTCCATGGGACCGACCACGAAATCGCAAAAAAAAACTGCTGTTCCATACATTAACTCTCAATTAACTCACAGTTAAGTCTTAATTGGCTCTTATTTTTTTACGATTTCGTGGTTTTTCCCATGGGAAAAGTTGTTCAGAATGACCATCTTATTCGCTTTTGGTCTACTTGCTCCACAACCCCTAAAATCACCCTGTATAGTTTTTTTGCACAGTAACCAACTACTATTACTGGACTAAACCGGTCCTCAAATATTGGAAGTTTATTTATCATTTGGGAATTAAGAATACAAAATAAATTCTAAACAAGTTAGTATCCTGGTCACTGCACCAAATTGTAAATGATAAAGTGTATTGTAACTTAGGAAATCTCATTATGTACTTAAAGCAGTTTGAATAGCATACATTTTAAATATAATTAAACGGGTCACTCGCATCTTTAAGGTCGATTATTGCTCGACATGTTTCACAGAAGTGCTAAACGCGCTTGCATCGTGAGCGTGATTTAGAACTGCGTATCTGTACGAAACCTGTCGAGCGATATTCCTTTAAGACGCTAGTGTCCCGATTATATGTTATGTCTGAATCTCAATCGAGTTTTCTATATAAAATCATACGTTTGATTTAATTTGTTGGTGCTATAGTTTATTTTTGTACGTTTCAGGCCCCATATCCTCAATCCTGTCAGTGAAGTGGTCGTATCGGACGGTAACGCTGCTAGGCGGGACGTTCGCTGCCTTCGGCATGATCTTCAGCACTTGGGCGTTCAACATTAGCTATCTTTACTTCAGGTGAGACTAGTGTTGTGATTTAAGGACTCGAGCCATTACAGCTAAGACTAACCTTTTACAGTAGTAAAAAGACTCGCGTAAGCTCTGACGGCTCGAGTTTTTAGGGCTCGGTCGAGCTCTAACTTACAACACTCAAATTCAAATTTATTTGTAAAACACAGATATACAAAGGTATGGTGGGGCACTAGGTGTGACACAGCCAAGTTTTCGTGAAACTACACTTGTGATCTTCCAGTGTAGGTCTAAGTTGCGTCCGAATAAGTAAAATAATTGAATAATATTCACTTTGAATTATTCCGATTTTCTTTTCAAGACTCAGGTGGATTTTAAATATTTTTTCATATTTCTTAAGAACGAAAATAATTTAATAAATAATAATAAATCAGCCTGTATACGTTCCCTACTGGGCACAGGCCTTCTCTTGGATGAGAGGGAACGGGCAGTAGTCCCCACGCTGGCCCAGTGTGGATTGGGGAATTCACATACACCTTTGAATTTCTTCGCAGATGTATGCTGGTTTCCTTACGATGTTTTTCCTTCACCGAAAAGCGAAAATAATTTAATTAATTAAAAAAGGATTAACAGAGATTTCTTAAGTTTTATGAATAAGGATGTAAGAAGGTCATATTTTTTTCAGAATTTTACCAACCAACATTTTTTTCGACAATTTTTTTTATTTTGTTTTAAAGTTTCGGCGCGCTAGTCGGTGCGGGCGCCGGCCTCGCGTTCCCGCCGACCGTGTACATAGTGACGTCATACTTCGTCCGCCTGCGCGGGCTCGCGAACGGCATCTGTATGTCGGGCTCCGCGTTCGGCTCCATCATACTGCCGCCCGTGCTGCGGTACCTGCTCGAGACTTACGGCTACAAGTGAGTTTTTATTGTATGTCGACCGTGTACATAGTGACGTCATACTTCGTCCGCCTGCGCGGGCTCGCGAACGGCATCTGCATGTCGGGCTCCGCGTTCGGCTCCATCATACTGCCGCCCGTGCTGCGGTACCTGCTCGAGACTTATGGCTACAAATGAGTTTTTATTGTATGTCGACCGCGTACATAGTGACGTCATACTTCGTCCGCCTGCGCGGGCTCGCGAACGGCATCTGTATGTCGGGCTCCGCGTTCGGCTCCATCATACTGCCGCCCGTGCTGCGGTACCTGCTCGAGACTTATGGCTACAAGTGAGTTTTTATTGTATGTCGACCGCGTACATAGTGACGTCATACTTCGTCCGCCTGCGCGGGCTCGCGAACGGCATCTGTATGTCGGGCTCCGCGTTCGGCTCCATCATACTGCCGCCCGTGCTGCGGTACCTGCTCGAGACTTATGGCTACAAGTGAGTTTTTATTGTATGTCGACCGCGTACATAGTGACGTCATACTTCGTCCGCCTGCGCGGGCTCGCGAACGGCATCTGTATGTCGGGCTCCGCGTTCGGCTCCATCATACTGCCGCCCGTGCTGCGGTACCTGCTCGAGACTTATGGCTACAAGTGAGTTTTTATTGTATGTCGACCGTGTACATAGTGACGTCATACTTCGTCCGCCTGCGCGGGCTCGCGAACGGCATCTGTATGTCGGGCTCCGCGTTCGGCTCCATCATACTGCCGCCCGTGCTGCGGTACCTGCTCGAGACTTATGGCTACAAGTGAGTTTTTATTGTATGTCGACCGTGTACATAGTGACGTCATACTTCGTCCGCGTGCGCGTAAACTGGGGGGAAAACTGGAAAATTAAAAAAAATAAGTTTCGCAAACTGTGTGACATATCAAATGAAAGGGGTTGTAGTAAGCATTTCAGATTTTATTAAATAATTTTAGCAAAAACAGATTTGAAGTAATTTACGAAAAAAGACGAAAATTGACCTTCCTCCATTATAATTAATTTTCAGAGGAGCAGTGCTGATCCTAGGCGGGATAATGCTGAACGTGTGGGCGGCCGCGCTACTCTTCCAGCCCGTCGAGGAACACATGATCAGGAAATATAAAGAGCCTGAAGAAGAAGAAGACATCCCACAGGTACGTCTCATCAACTGTCTTCGAAGTAGGTACACTATTCCATGTATATACAGCGTGTTTTTATGAGTATCCAATTTTTTTTCAGGCATTAGGTATCATTTCATATCGTTTTTTTTTCATAAATGAAATCTATAAATTTTATAGATTTAATTTATAAAAAAAAAACAACAAAGCATTTTTTTATTTTATTTTCTTTTTCAAAAATAATAATGACTGTAGTGTGGCCACCGAGTCGAATGTAAACAAACTAGACACAAAAAATGTGTTGTAGTGAGGGTAGTTCACATTTACATCAGGCTGGCCGCCCGATCAGCAACTTGTGTCTGCCTCTTTTCCTTTTTCCGAGAGGGCCATGGCCATCCCAATGTCTTACTATTTTTGTCTATCTATCCTTATGCAACGTGGCCTGACCATATCCATTTTTTTCATCTATTACTTTTGTTCTTTTCCTTATGATTAAGTTGGTTTGTTTTTCTTACTTACCCCATTCTATATAAGATTACAAAAACCATTTATAAAAGCAAAGAAATACTTATTTGTGTCTCAAGGGAGCAAAGTGATGTATTTACGGCGAGGGCGGTACATTGAATCCTGAGCGTAACGAAGGATTCAAGTGTTAACGCCCATGACTAAAATAATTTTGCTCCTGAGTGACACATATACAATTTTTCACACCGACTATGAGAAGAATATAACGTATAATTAATTGTGACAATTTTTTTTTAATATTACGAAAAATTCATAAATTTTCATATAACATTGTTAAAGTTAAAACTTTAAATATGTTCGTTTTTAATCGATTACTTTCATAATTAAATAATTTATATTTCATTACAATTATCGATGCTTTATTATCCATTTAACAAAACAACGTTATCAATTTTAGCATGAGGAAACTACCCTATTTAAAAAAATCTTTCACTTGCGCGCTTTTTATTATTTTCCTCCTTGAGTCTTAAGTTGGGAATGGCCGGTAACGGTAGTGATGTCAATACACACTAAATAGAAAACATGACAGAAGAAATAAATGCATGCGGCACAAAAACATGCGACCAAAAGAATTCACCTGCGCGTAGAATGGACTTTCTGGATGGGTGTAGGCAACGTTTTATCTGGCCGCGTTATTTGCAATACGCGGGCGAACCCGCGCGGGCAGCTAGTAATTGGATTGTGTCCTAAATTTTTTTATGATGCCATTCGGACCAGTTTTTGGAGAGGAACAAATGTTTGTATGGGAGCAACTACAATTAAATAAATACCCAAAAAATTGCGTTAAAGACGGACCACGCTGGCGGCAGCCGAAAACGTTTCATACTGATTAACATTGAATCGTGACGTCACAGTGTAATATTTGTACTAATCGTCGTATTGAAAATCAAGTAAATTGCTGTTTCGGTCGTGAAATACTGCGTTTAGGACCATAGTTGTCTTACGATTTTGTTTCTATAAAAGCGTAAGGATCTATTGGTAGCTTTAAAATTACTTTTGGACAAAATAAAAAAAAAACATATTTTTTCTAAACTTTCAATTATAATTTATACTTAATTTATACTTAATTTATTTGATGGTTTACTATCAATTTAGCAACACTGCGTTATCAATTTTAACATGTGGAAACTACCCAATTATAATAAAGATATTCCTTTGTTTCTGAATAAATCGATATTTTATTAGGAACAGTAAACTTAAATCTAAGTACGAAACACGTTACGCTTTGTTACTTTTATGTGAAACACTAGCCCGCGCGGCTTCAATCGCGTATTGCAAAGCATGCAGGCAAACTCGCGGGATAAAATATAGCCTATAACGGCTATAACCATCAAGAAAGTCCATTCTTCAAGCAGGTGGAAGATTTTTTGGAAATCGGATTAGCGGTTCCAGAGATTACCATAAACATACAATTACAAAGTTAAAACCTCATACACACTCTTCTTTATAATATTTGTATAGATTCAATTAGGAACTGCTCCAGGAGCAGGTGTTGGGGATGGCTGGCACGCCTCAGCAGATATAAGACACATTTTTGTATCACACAGTTTCAGAGAAAAACTCAAATGTTAGCGTAGTGTCTGTGCAGAAAAATCGAATATGTAGGTATATACCGGAATTGATATATTTTTAATTTTTATTGTGTTTGTTTTCTACAGCTTAAATTCGAATTATCACTTTTTGGGCGTTTATTAATCAACCTGGGGGCGATTTTTGAGTTTCGAACCCTCATACTCTTTCACTCAAAAACTATGCAATATGCTGTTTTGGAATAGCGATATAAAATTAAAAAACGAGTAGTATTGACCACTCGTATTCAAGTTTATGGGTAGAAAGTAAGTGCCTACAATTTCGACACTATAATCGTATTTACTTGTATTTAATTTTCGAGTGTTCAAAAGGCAAAAGTTGGCCCCCTGATTTGTGCTGATTTTACTCCAGAAATTATACAAAATCTAGTGTAACTATTTCGATATTGGTATCGTAGATAAAATGGCCCTTAATCGTGGATATTTGAATTCGGCAATCTTGGTAATAAGTTGCCAAAGTGGTACAAGTATACGGATGGAGTACGCTTTAGCTATTGTAAGCTTATAATGAGTACTTATGAAACGTGTTTTTTTTAACCGATTATGACATGGGCTCTCCGTGGGAATTTTCTTTTAACCGGTTTTACTCATCGTTTTTTAACCGGTTATTTTTTTCGGTAATTCTTATTACCAACGCTTCAACAGGGATTGCTTTTTAAGCGAAGCTAGGGTTTTTGCGTGATTTTTATTTTGAAGTGTTTTTGAAAATGAAACCGTGCCTCTTTGGGATCATCGACATAAAAAGTAAGCAATCCATTTATATATTTCTATGTGTGTGTTTATATGTGCTGTCTTGGATGTGTGTTGCATGATTTTATGTTTTATATTGACGGAGTAAAGACTTCGACATGATACTACTTTCTGCGAGAAAACTAAATTGATTATAATTTTCACTCTTATCGAAATAAGATACCTCACTATATTTCGTTTAAACAATTTTTTGGGCAGTCATGTATTCATTAAGCAAAATAAAAGAATTAAATATTGTGAAACAAATGTTGTAATAGTCTATTATACACATACTTATGTAGATAAATGAATAATACTACATAAAAAACATACATGTTTCTCACGTACAATTTTCGTGCTCATCTCACAAATAAATTCCTTTACCGGGATTCGAATCCGGGACCGCCGGCTTCTTAGGCTGGGCAATTACGAACAAGGCCAAAGTAGTCGTAAAAAAAAACAAAATCTGTTCTGACATTACCGGTTTAGTAACCTGTATCCCACTTAATTTGTAACCTCTGGTCATTTGATGTATTTTATGTGTAGTATAGGCCGCCGAGTATTTTCGTTGGTATATCAAAATACTGCCTTTATAATCCGTTGGTCGTTAAACTACGATTTATTGATCATGTCAGTCTTTATCAGTCAATAGCTATTGTATCGCTATTACAGAATCATATTCATTTTGTTAAAGCTATGCGCTGCGATCTGGCATACAACAGTACAATGCTTATTTTTTATTTACAACTTATCATCCTCTCTTAGCGAGCGTTAACCGGTTTTACTGTTTTAACTACAATACCGGTTTCTGCTCGAGACAAATATGCAAAAATCTAAGATGAGATTTAAAATGAAGTGGATTAAACTCATTTGTCATCGGTATACAGTGAATGTCGTAAAATGTAAAGGCTAGAATTTAAAAGTACATCAAAAAAAAACCTAACATTGTAAAAATAATGATTTTCACAGATAAAATACAAATCGTTCATCAAAATTCGGTTTGATGTGCAAGTCAGTATTTTTTGGTGCACAATCAGTATTTTTAAGCGATTAAATTTTTCCCAAATGTAAAGCATATGATTTACCTGTCAATGTCAAGCCGCTATTTGTTTAAAATGAGTGAAAATTGCGCACTTTATCGATATTAACACACACACATGCACAAACATTCTAACCTGCCAATAATCACTTTCCTAACTAACACCAGAGAGAGTAGAGAGTTATCACAGTAAAAAAAATACGTACCTATCGTCGCGTTTGCGTTTTCGCATTAGTCGATCAGTCCATATAAGGTCAATAAAACTGCGATTAGAATGGAATTGGTGGCAGTTTTACTTATTAAATCCGTCAATGTTTATATCTTAGAGTATAGATTTCTACAAAGGAGCTATGGTAGTATACAAATCACAATAAGTGTGACAGAAGGAATATATCATTAGCTGTCCTTGTCATAGTTCTACTTTTTTTTGCCGCAACTGAGTTAGTATGTAGTTGCGTCAGAAACCATTACCCGCCCAAATTAAGTTGATTGTTTATGGTAAGCCGCCAGACCAGTTCTTAATTTAGCTGCATAACACAGAAAAATTACGAGGAGTCATTTGTCTGAAACCATCATAATTACGAAATTTCCAAATGCCGAACGCCATTTTCCGCTAAATTAAAATTTGGTCGCAGATGATTTAATAGAATTTATAAATAGGTTAGGTTAGTATTATGTCCTGGAAAATCAAAAATACCTTCAGCGGAACATGGTTTCAGAATTATGCAATTCGGCAAAAATATGCTTTCGAACAAATGACTCTTCGGTATTATGTAGCGTCAAATACTCTGTAGCAGTCAAAGTTGCCAAATTGTTCGGTACACCATATATTTAGTATTTTTTGACTACTTTGGTTGCTATAAAGTATTTGACGCCGAGTGCCTTTCCGTCCCTTAAGGTGGCAACCGGTACAGCTCCTCTGTAGATATCTATTATCTATACTCTAAGGTTTATATGAACTGACAGCTATTCCATTCCCATACTCATCGCGGTTGAATAATATCCATAAGCAATATCACAATTGTAGTAAACAATTAAAAGAAGAAAAAAACTTCTAAAAATACATTTTTTTGGTGCATTTTTTTGCTTCCACTACTCGTCAAGAGGGTTTGGAAGTCACCAAATACAGGTTTTATTGTGTACCTTAGAAGTTGCTATTGCCTTCCGTGTCCATCAGATCAAATCGGTGGTGCTATTATGGATATTGACCTATGTCCAGCAGTGGACGTTTTTCGACTGATATGATGATGATGATGATAATGGATATTAACTTAAAGTATGCCACGTGTCACGACGGTACGATTTTTTGTCGACAATTGGCTACTTTCCTAAAAAAACTATTTAGTCCGTCAGTTAGATTATCTAAAAATATTGGACACTTATGTTTTATTTTGTTTATCAAACAAAAAATGATAAAGATATAGCCTGTTAAAGTTCTACACGTTTTAGTATAATGTGACGTCACGGGGAATGCGCCATGATAGATAAAATAAAAAATACGTGTCATATATTTTTAGATAATCTAACTAACGGACTAAATATAATTATATATTTTTTTACCGAGGAAAGTACCTAATTGTGTTATATTTGAGATTATTAAATGTGGCCGACTTTTTATTAAACTGTCATTGGAATTGGAATCTTCTACCTTAGAAGGTAGAGTTGCTTTTTGAATTCTGATCAATTCGGCCAACTCAAATAATCTCAAATATAACTGTCTACTCTCTGTTTACTTTTTCAAGGGCGGTAGTTTCATTTTCAAAAACTAAACGATATGCTAATATTGAAGCGTAGAGTGTGATATGGTAATAATCAATTAATATTTTTAACGCGAAAGTGATTATTGGTGGAGATTATGGGGTGTATCTGGGTCAATCAACTATTTCTTGTTGTTATTCTGTCCCGTTAGCCAAGAGACAATGTGACAGAGTTTCTTAGAAAAAAAAAACAACATGGACATCTAACAAGCTTAGAAGATGGCTCTTAAAAAAAGAGGTCGAAAATGACAAGGATAACCCTCATTTGGTGGAATTTAACTCGTAAATCACACTAAAAGAACCCAAGAGACGCAACCATGGCAACTAGTGACAGAAAATAGTTGATTCACCCATCTGTATATAAGATGCTAATAATTTAGATACCAGTACTTATAGAGCTGATAGTACCTACTCTTCTCTGTATGTTAGTTTTTGGAGATGTTAAGGGAAATAACTTCGGTGCGTAAAACACCCTGTTAATAAAGTAATCAATAGTATTAGTGATTATCTTATGGAACCTGTTGACTGGCCACTTCTGACTGAAAATAAATGTCAATGTCATGCTATTGGTTCGATGTTCGACGATGCTCACTTTACATAGAGTGTTAAATGTGCATATTCATTATGTTTGTCCCCTTAAACGGACAGTTACGGATAGTAACAAAACCGACAGTCAATGTCAATCGCATACGTTTCGTAACAAAATATTAGACGTGACTTAAACATCACTTTTTTTTTTTTTTTCTTTTTTTTTTCTTTTTTTTTTTTTTTTTGGTAACTGGTGACCGAAGAGCTGGCGGCTTTCTCGCACAACGCATCAGCATTGCAATTCAGCGAGGAAATGCCGCCAGCATCCTCGGTACAATGCCTCGAGGGCCTTTTTTAGATTTAACTTAGTTTTAATTTATCTTAGTTAATGTTAATTTTAACATCACTTTAGTTAACCTTAAAAAAAATGGTAGATATTTTTTTTAATTCCCCAAATATCTTGTCGGTTTAACACACATGATGCTTATGTCTGGGTAGAATTTTTATTTATTTATTTTCTTAGAAAATGAAAACAATCAAATTAAAAGTTTTTTTTATTTCTATTTAAAGTTAATTATTTTGATTTAATGTAACGTCTCGTAAAGTCTTGGTACCTAAATTATTAGCACCTTCTATTTCCTTTTTGCGATCAAAATGATAATGGAAGCGATAGTTAAAATTTGAATCGGGTCCGAAGCCCCGGTATTATTTAACCGGTATGGTATGCGTTGCAATACCGGTTCGGTATTGTACGTTTATGCGGCTTTCAATTACCGGTCCAGCCGAGGCTAACATCTCGCTTTTCTCAAAAATGGGGGCAGAACGATACTGAAGTTAATTGCTAAACTTGAAAATGTTAAAGCTTTCCTGCTATTTTTTTTAAACCGAACGTTAACTTGACCGAAAATCATAAGTTTTTTTGAGACACAATAAAGTCGTGGGTCCGACAGAAAAAAACTATTTGGGCAGTTGAGACTTTTTAGAAGGCGATTTTATATTTTTTTAAACATTATGGATGGAATGGATGAAGTTTTTTTATTCTATTTTATTGTACTCCCAAAATGTATGTAATATCGGCTTTTCCGACAATTTTTGAGAAAACCTATTTATCTCAGTAGTGGCCACTTTTTGTGTAATTTAAACACCCGTAGTATGTTAATAGAAGTTTTTTTTACTAATCAACAACAATAACTCAACACTCTCAATTCAATCTCAATCGAATTGTCCTCTTTCCAGGACGACATACTGTTCGAAGAAGAAGAACCAGTGGAAACCTTCCATCTCACTCCCACCCCGCGCATCACGAGCGAGACGGAGAACGGACACACCGAACCCATCGCCAAAGAGAACTCTAACGCTCGTATAAATAACAGCCAGAATTGCGTAACATCGCCCTCTTCACAAAACTTAAGGCAAAACATGTCTAAAAGAAAGCTTTCGACCACCAAACCTATACCTAAAACAGCTTATAGCTCAGCGTCTATAGCTTTAGATGGGGATGTCAAAAAGCTTGGTTCTCAAGAGACTTTTGGTCGCAGATTAAGCACTGTCGGTCCGAAGCGTAATATGTCCACTTCTAGCTTCGCTTACGTCCATACGCCATTCCATGGATCGACTCTATCCACGTTCGACCAGCCTAATGAATTCGCTTCTCAATTTTCTTTAAAATCAGTGACGGACAGCGTCGCAGAAGTGGCATATTGCTGCTTCTGTTGCAAGAAGAAAGCAAAAAGCGAGCCGAACAAATTTTTCGATATAACTCTACTCTCTGACCCTACGTACTTGATTATTCTCCTGTCGAGCAGCACCGTAGCTATATCGTGTACCAATTTCATAATCCTGCTGCCGTCGCACGCGCAAAACATAGGCTTTTCGAAGGCTAGGGGCGCGTATTTACTGAGTACAGTATCGGCTTTGGACTTAGTCGGTCGTATAGGCGGCTCTGCGCTTTGCGATTTGAATTTCATGCCGAAAACGTTCTATTTCGTTGGAGGACTGTTCTTTTCCGGTATAACATTGGCCGCTGTGCCGTTTGTGGAGTCCTATGTCATGATCAGCGTAGTCTGCGCTCTGTTCGGGCTGGCGTCAGGCGTCAACAACGCGACGACGACCTTAGTAATGGCGGAGATATTAGGCGTTGATAGACTCATGTCAACTTACGGTATAAGTTTGTTCGTGAACGGTCTTTTACAGTTGGTAGGGCCGCCTATATGCGGCCTCTGGTTTGAAGCTGATGGCAACTATATGCATATGTTTGTGACGTTCGGTTTTATATATGTAGGTGGAGCGGCGTTGTGGATTCTCATGCCGTTTGTTAATAGGAGAAAAAGGCGATTGGCTGAGCAGAAAGTGCAGGTTTAAGCCAAATATCACTGTAATTTTAGCAAATTAGGCCTGATGCTTTTGTTTATGTTGTTACTTGTCAAAACGTGACAAAATCGACGGCGATAGACGCTATATTATATCGTAGTTTATTAAAGTATCGTACTTGTAGGTTTGTGTATCTGAAAGCCAGTGGAAATAGTGGAACTTAAAATGACGGAAATGTGCATTTTACCGAGCATAAGCGAAGTACATCACTCACCTTCAGTTTGCTGATGATATAGTAGTCTTGGCTGAGACCATGGAGGACTTGAGTACTATGCTCGATGACCTCAGTAAAGCCTCCGAGCGAGTTGGTCTAAGGATCAACGTGGATAAGACGAAGATCATGTCAAACGTCCACGTAGTACCAACTCCCATTTCAATCGGACACTTTACGCTCGAAGTTGTAGACGAGTATATATACCTAGGACAGACTGTCCAGTTAGGTAGGTCCAACTTCGAGAAAGAGGTCAACCGTCGAATCCGACTCGGCTGGGCAGCGTTCGGGAAGCTACGGCACATCTTTTCGTCCAATATTCCGCAGTGTCTCAAGACGAGAGTCTTTGACCAGTGTGTGTTGCCAGTGATGACGTATGGCACGGAAACGTGGTCGCTTACTATGGGCCTCATAAGAAGGCTCAAAGTCACCCAAAGGGCAATGGAGAGGGCTATGCTGGGGGTGGGCTCTGCGTGATCGCATCAGAAATGAGGCTATCCGCAGCAAACCGATATAGCCCTCCGAATCGCTAAACTTAAGTAGCAGTGGGCGGAGCACATTGTACGTAGAACCGATGGCCGTTGGGGCGGAAAGGTTCTCGAGTGGCGACCACGTACCGGAACGCGCAGCGTGGGTAGGCCTAGACAAGGTGGACTGATGACCTGGTAAAGGTCGCTGGAGGGATGGCGCAGGACCGGTCATTGTGGCACTCTTTGGGGGAGGCCTATGTCCAGCAGTGGACGTCTTTTGGGTGATATGATAAATATGATGATAAGCGAAGTATAAAACTCGTCTGGAGTGTTATAAGGGCCAATCAACTATTTTTTGTTACTCGTTGCCATGGTTACGTCCCCTGGGTCACTCTTTAAAACTATGATTTTATGAGGCTTAAATCCACTAAACACGTATTTTTGTTATATTGGTAAACCCATTCTATGGTGGGGCTATTCCTTACCATAATAGGAGCCCAATTTATAGTTTTTTTTTTCTAAGTAACTCTGTCACTGTTGTATCTTGGCTTACCGGAACAGAGTAACAACAAGAAAAAGTTGATTGACCCAAATGAACCCGCGACCTTCGCGTTCAGTGCGCCGCTCTTGCCAACTGAGCTGTCGTGTAGACACTCGTAGCGACGAATTTTGAACTAGACATTGATTAAACTGGTAATAAACTACCAAGCTTTGGTAATTTCGAGAGCTTAAAAAGTTCTTTTAAGAAGTGTAGCCCCAGCGTTGTAGTAAATATTTGATATAAGAGAGAACTTATTTTTAACTTTGACAGTTTAAGCGTAATGGCGATTTTAAACCAAACGAACGAACACACATCAAATTCTATCGAAAAATCTAGCCCAAATGTACACGTTGGGTATTTGACCTGTGGCCATTCGAAGGTTGTCTTGAATGGCGGCTCCAGACTCTCTCGAGGCGCCTCCTAGAGGCGCTCGGCACGAGTCTTGGCGAGGTGAGGCCGTAGGAGTGCCAGCCATCCACTCTCGATTTATACAGTTGCTCGCTGCGTCTACTACAAGATGGACGTGATTGAAGTGACGGCGTTAGCTACTTTATGTGCCTACCAATATTATAATCTCTTGCGTCTACATCACCAAAATAAAAAAAGAAAGGCAAAACGGAGAAGGTGGTGATACACCGCAATTTACTCTGCAGGAGCAAAAACAAAGTGAGCGAGCGCGAGAGTGTGGTCGATTCCCTCGCCTCACCCCCTCGCGTCCGAAAAGCCGACAACATGCGGCGCGACAGCGAGGCGAGCCGAGGAAAGACGAGGGGACACGAGCGCACCGTCCACACTCTCGTACTCGCGTTCCTTCCTGTAGCCTCGTGGAGAGAGTCTGGAGCCGGCAGAAGAGAACTCTTTAGCGGCAAACTAGCCTGTTGGTTGCCTGTGCTTTCGCTGTTCTGTACTGTGTTGTACTACTGAGGTGTGCAATGAAGCGTATTTGTATTGTATACTCGCTTGTTCGTTCGCTGTAAACCTACCCTAAAACTTAGTTCCGAATTACGCGTATACCGTATAGAATTTATTTTTGTACTCTATTACTGTACATTTAAGTTTTATAAATATGGATGGGGATAGCGCGGACCGGTCATTGTGGCACTTTTTGGGGGAGGCCTACGTCCAGCAGTGGACGTCTTCGGCTGATATGATGAAATATAAAAGTTACCTTAATCGAGGCTTCCGTTAGTAAAGCTTATTTATATTTTTAATTATAATTAATTAAGGGTCGTATACTTGGAGATTATTTCAGTTGGCAGAATTGCATCAAAGTTGTCCATTCAAAAAACAACTCTACAGTCCAACTTAGACGATTCAAATTCCAATGTCAATTTTATAAAAAGTCATGTTGGCGTAGTATTACTATTACGCTGACATCCGACTAATCAAGGTCAAGTTAATGTATGTTGTCGGTTCCGACAAAGGCATAGACTAATGATTTACCCCTTTATTCATAAAACTTGGCAAACCTCTGTTAACTAAAATGTAAAAAATAAACGAATTGTATGACATTTTAGCTAAAATAAGTTTGACGAACGTTTTGAATAAGGCCATTATTGTCTATGCTCGCATGGTAATGGGTACGGCCCTTTATATTTTGATTTTACATTGTACAATACAGGTTATATTTAGTTTTAGTGAATTTTAATGTGTCCAGCCACAAACGTTTTTATTACAAACAACGGTGGAAGATTCCATTAACAAATATCTATCACACCTGGCTATAAAGTGTTAATTACCGCCCGAAAAATAAAATCCACTTCCTGACCAGCACGGCTCAGATAGACTATACGTCTCTTTCTAATTAGAACGCTTAGAAAGAGACGGGTAGTCTATGCCGCCGCGACATAGCTCGTGGGCCGTCCTGTGGTAGCCGTGGAGGGCGTGACGTAAATTTTTGTACTAAAGAAAGCCTCAATTCGCATTTTTTTTCGCCCTTGCCTTCGCTTCGGGCGTCAAATGCCTGCGGTCTGGGTACCTGAGTAAATAATGTACCTTTCGCTAGAACTCAAGTAAAACGAGGTATACTCCGAGTCGCTTTTCTAAAACGGATCATATCTTAAAATCCATCGGTATAACAATAGCATTGTTTAGCCGCGTGCCACGAACGAATGAAAAGGCCATTTTTAATAAATACTTTACTCGAATAGTGACTCTATTCTTGAAGTAGCAAGGTTCAAATTAAAACGAAAGATATATCGGTATTAACAACTTTTTATTAGTAGTTGCAGCATACTGAGTATAACGTAATCAATTAGCGGTTACACTTAACAATGATGGAAATTACTTTTCATCACACTTGCTCGTACATGGCTTCATAACGCGCAGGCATACAGAGCTACAATAGCCTTTATGACGCCTAAGGGCGTAATGGTTTTTTTATTACGTCCAAGGGCGTAATGGGTGTGATCTAATAGGTTTAAGCAAATCTAGATGGTCGCGCCACAAGAATTCTGCTCTGTGATTGGTTGAAAAAAAAATCTATGTGGTCACGTGCCGCAATACTACTATACTGCTCTGTGATTGGTTGAATGAAATATTGAAGCTGCGCGCTCCACTCGCAATGATCTGGAAGTGAAGTTATGAAACATAGATTTTTCTGTCTTTTGTAGTTATTTATTTCCTCTCAAATGTGATAAAAACATTGTATGCGACACGTACGGTAAGATTGTTACAAACTCGAGTCATTAAAGCCCTCCGCCTTCGGTTTCGGGCTTCTAATAGACTCTCGTTCGTAATTCATATCTTACCGTACTTGTAACACAATATACTATTGTCTTCTCTTTGTGACTATACTATACGCAAAACCAAGTTGCGAGTCAGGTCGTAAAATATTAGAATCATGAATATGTAATAATATTACGCACAAAAAGGTTTCATTGTTACTTTTATTGCCCGACTCGCCAAATAGTATTGAGAATACTAATCTACAAAAGAGAAGTGAATTCGTTCAAAAAATACGTTTTACTTGAGTTCTAGCGACAACGAATCAAATAAACAAAAATCATTCTGATTTTGCGTTGGTTTATTTAGGACAGTAAGTAGATATAATTATTACATTTCTATGAATTTATTATTTTTATAATTGAATCTGGTATTTTTAAAACATTTTTATATCTTTCGTTCTTGCCAATGTAATTTGATATTGATTAGAAAAACGATCTAAATGAATTTATTGTGTTTAGATATATGTATGTTAATAAAAATATCTTGTGATTTGTATTTTTTGTATTATGTCTTATGATTATGTATCATTCCTCTAATCTATAGCTTTTAGTTTGACATAAGAAATAGCATTATACCACAGAAATAGTCAATTTTATTGTATTGTTTTGTTGAGACATTTTATTTCAAGAGCTATTCAAAAATTATGTTTTACAAATTTAGAACGTCAATTAACTCATACTTACCTATAATTTTCCTGTTTTGTAACAACGTTTATTAGTTATATGTTAATTGACGACCTTACTTCATACAAACTTTTTTTTAGAAATGTTAACAAAATAAGTCATATGAACCGAATGAACGGAATGTTGAACGGAAAAATTAAAATTGTGTAAAACTCTATTGTTTTAATAATCTATTTCTACTTTAACAATCATTGTAGAAATAAAATTCAAAAATGTCCTATTTTGTACAAAATGACTAAAAGTGTCAGTCGACATAATATTCCATTTAATTTAAAGTTTTACCTTGAGACTAATGTTAATTCCATGTTAAATGTGTTGCAATGTTATGAAGACCCCATAATCTTGTCACATTTACGTCACTATAGAGATAAAATTCAAAAATGTCCTATTTTGTACAAAATGACTAAAAGTGTCAGTCGACATAATATTCCATTTAATTTAAAGTTTTACCTATTGATAATGCTTAATGTTAATGCCATGTTAAATGTTTTGCAATGTTATGAAGACCCCAATATGTCCTATTTTGTACAAAATGACTAAAAGTGTCAGTCGACATACTCGTAATATTCCATGTTGTTTTGTTTTTATTTTTATATGGTAGGCAAAGTTTAGATTTTTAGATGGGGACCTGCCCTATTGTGACCGAAATGCGACAAGATTTCAAGGTCTTAATGAATCATGTTAATAAAATAGTTTTCTATTAGTGTGAAATACAAGTATACTGTTAGTTGTTAGTTGCCCGGTCCGGGAGGGGTGACCGCGCCAGCTCCCGCACCGAGGAGCGACCGAAATCAGTAGGCCTTGAGGAATGTTTAATGCAAGTATCGGAATCGCACATGTGATATGGTATCTACTGATTTATGCCAGTTATAAAACTACTTAGCTAGCTAAAATTGTATTTTGTACATATTAAAAATGTATTTTTAAAATTGTTTTTTTTTAAAGTGATCCAGTCCTTTGATCGCCTGATACATAATTATATACTAAAAATTCATAATTATACACCAAAAAACATACTCAACAAAATGAGAGTACGTAATAACAATTTTACAAGTCTAAACACAATTAATACGTGCAACGGGTTTATTTGACAGGTAGTTTCCTCATCCTATATTTTTTAACAGCCGATATTTGACAGCCGTCATCCCGGTACGGTAAACGTCAATGATGACATAAATCGTACTAGGATGACAGCTAGCAATTATTGTATGTAACTGATGTAAGGGCATTTTCACTAAGTGTAGTGGGTAGTGACGCTGCCTGCGAAGCTGAAGGTCCTGGGTTCGAATCCCGGTAAGGGCAAATATTTGTGTGATGAGCACGAAGATAAGATACACAGAGCGAGTCTTCATAAAGTGCACATATGAAACAGGGTGAATCTAGGCCCAATTCCATCGACGGGAAAAATAATAATAATAAAAAAAATGAGTTTCTTTTTTCAAACTGGACTTTTTGAGTGACTTGTTTTTTGTTGCCTGACAATAACTCACATCCCATATCAATAGTGCGACAGCGCTTTGAATTTTTTTTGCTAAACCCAAGAAAAAAAGGTTTTTTTTCCCTTAGATGGAATTGGGCCTATAGATTCACCCTATTACATTCACTTTATGGAAACTTTCACTTTATCGCAATGTGAAATACTTCACGAAGCAATGTAGTCAGGGAGACGTTTGCATGGAAAGCGGAACGAAACCTTCCCCCTTAGGGTAAATATCCACCACAGTTATGCGATGATGTGTTATCAATATCATATATTTTGCACCTCGCTGGCTTGACAGCTAGCTATCAAATAAACATGCAAACACAGTTTAGTACATCTCTGGTGGGTAATTCATTCTATAGATAGGTTCTATTAGAATACTAGTGGCACTGTAAGCTGTAAATGTCTTGTAAAAAAATAAATAAAAAATCGGGAAACTGGATTGACAAAAACTTTTTACATAATTATTGAACCTGCTTACATAATTTCACAAGAATCGTTCGCTTCGCTCGCTCGTTTAATTAGAATCGTCTTTGACTACTACCCTTACGAATTAACTTGAGACTTCGCTGGAATGCGAACCTCCCCTCGACGCGTCCCGCGCAAAAATTTGAAATAAAAACAATACTAGGACGCATCATTTTGAAAATGACGTCATCGGCCCAGGTCTCAAGTTAATTCGTACGGGTTGTACTGACAAAGTGTTACTTATTTCGTAGAAAGACGGGAAAGACGCATATCTGGGGACAAATTCAGACCTCTTGCCCGCACTCGCTGTCTCTTTCGCACTTATACACTTTTGGTATGATGCACCATGCGCCTGAGGGCACACAACAGGTGCAAGAACATTATCAAGGTTAATTTTACAGCTTATGCAATTAAAATATTTATGAGGTAAGGTTCCGGAAAGTCAAAACAGCAGCCGATAAATTACTATATGGCGTCTATTTGTGCCACCGGGAAACACCAGCAAGCTATCACCGTAACATTACAATAAGTATTGATACAGTCAGCAGCAGCTACGCAAAATAATACGTTTAAACGATCTAGACATTTCTTATCCTCTTCACAGAGTGAGTTATGTAAGCACTTGGCTCGCGTAGCTTTTGCCACTGACTGCATCATCTACTTTCGAGTTCAACTTCTGTCCAATAAGAAAGTTAAGTTCAATAAGATAAAATGCTATTTTAAGATGATGGAGTGGAGTCTCCTCACACAAACAAACAATGCTTGAAAGGAGGTTCCAAACCTTTGATGTATTTCAACCTTGTAAGACAGAAATAAATAATTTTCATAAGACAAACTTTCCATTTCAGTTGGAGCCTTTTATCGAAGAAGAGCTCCGAGAGATAGACGACGCCGAGCATCCTAAGGTCCTCGTGACCAGCGAAGCCAACACCCCTTCAGGGGACCGTGTCGCCAACGGCTCGCCCCCTATATACCCCTCCCACGGCAACTTGGACGAGAAGAATTTCTACAGATCGGCCAGCGCCGCTCTAGTTAATAAAGAACACGAGAGGTTTAGAAAGATCTCAACACCAGCTAACTCCAAACACGGTCTACAGCATATATCTAGCAAAGTCTCAACAATGCCCAGCAATCCGTCTTTGCTAGAATCTGTCCCTGAAGGTAAGCAGAGCAGAGTAAACTCTACAGATGCTTTCGGCAAGAAGCTGACAGTCCCTAAGACTCCTAAGCGAAGCCCTTCTACATCCAGCTTCCAATACATGACTACACCTTTCCACGGCTCGACGTTG
The DNA here is from genome assembly GCA_932294315.1 of Epinotia nisella. Lineage (NCBI taxonomy): Eukaryota > Metazoa > Arthropoda > Insecta > Lepidoptera > Tortricidae > Epinotia > Epinotia nisella. The sequence goes on along the minus strand of OW028698.1, from coordinate 5,678,849 downwards.
TCAGCTTTTGAGAAGCCCAGCGAATTCGCGAGCCAATTCAGCCTCAAATCTGTAACGGAGAGTCTTGCTCCTATAACGTACTGCTGCGGCTGCCGAAAGAAAGAAGACACTAAGAAGGAACGTAGCAAATACTTCGATTTGCAACTGCTGAAAGACCCTATATATTTAGTTATACTGTTCTCAAATTGCACATCAGCTATTTCTTACACAAACTTTATAATTCTCGTCCCGTCTTACGCGAAAGAGTGTGGATTTGATAAGTCATTAGGAGCGTATCTTCTATCTATTATATCAGCGCTGGACTTGGTGGGTAGGATCGGCGGTTCCGCTATATCTGATGTGGTGTCCACTCCCAAGCGATACTTTTTCATCTTTGGACTGTTGCTGTCAGGGATGAGCTTAGCAGCACTACCTTTGTTTTCTAGTTATGTAGCTATAAGCGTCTTCTGTTCTGTGTTTGGGTTAGCTTCAGGGATCAATACAGGTGTCACTGCTCTAGTTATGACGGAGATGCTAGGCACAGAGAGGTTAATGTCGTCTTATGGCATTAGTCTGTTCATGAACGGGATTCTGCAGTTGATAGGGCCGCCTATATGTGGGTTCTGGTTCGAGTATACGCACTCGTACAAATCCTTGTTTGTTACTCTTGGGTTTATTTTAGTGGGCGGTGGATGTCTGTGGGGATTTGTCCCGTTTATCAACAAGAGGAGAAGAAAGCAGAAGGTCCGGCTAGAAGCGGGGAAGGCGTAGTTTTTGTACTGTACGACTTTTAAGCGTTTGTAAACATTTTGAGTTTTCTGTTATATTTCCAATGTTGTATCCGATTGCAAGGAAGCTATCGTTTAAATTTAATGTTAACTCCGTATTTTTGTGCAGATAAGTTTTCAAAATTGCGACTCTTCTCAAATCGAAAGATCTTGGTTGAGAGATATCTCAACATTTCGTATATGAAATTTCTATAGTACTGGGCGTGGCAGGCGCGCCACAACTTTGAGCTTTCTCGCCAACGTCACCTGATCGCCGTGCAGTCGCTCACAGATTAATAGGTACGCAGCATCTCATTCCCACCTAAGGCCCGCTCTAAGTCGTGGCCTAGTCCTGAAACTCGGGCCGAACTAGAGCGTTTCTAAAGGCTTGGGGTTTGTGAAGACTTACCGAGCTTAGACCATGGAAAGAACAAAGTTGCGCGAAATACTAAAATTGCCTCACTTGAATTGAATTAAATTCGTCCTCTGGACAAATCGAATTTATTTAGCTAAGGTATATTTTGGTATCTTAATGAAACTAGTGATGTTCAGGAATGGCTTCATTGTAAATATGAGTTTGGTTTTAGGGCTGATTTATATTAAAATACATTAAAAAAACCGTTAAAATACGTAACAAATTGTTTGCGTGTCTTCGGTTATGTGGAGAGATGTAACAAATATTTGGCCCGGTATTTTCAGTATGCAGAAAATATTGAAATACCGGTATCTCTACATGATATGTCACAATACTGGTATTCATAGTACCCTCAAATATCGAAATACCGGTATAACATGTATTATTATTTTATTATCGACACGGGACATACTCCGTCCATATCGTACTTGCGAAATTAGGTACCGTACATTTAATGTACGGTACCTAATTTCGGTTCCGGCACATTATGACGTCACATTACACTGTAATGATAATACACTAACTTAAAAGGTATGCAGATATGTTGACTCTTGAAGCGTTTCCTGGACAAGTTTAGTTTTACTATATAGATACATTTTTATATAAACAAGTATACTGGATTCTTCCCCTGTATCATGTATTTGTAGGATTAAGGCGTATTTTTAAAATATTAATGTTACAATAATCATGTTATTAATATTCATTATTAATTCAAAGCGCTTATTACGTCAATTGGAGACTAGTGCCATGTAAAAAAGAAATAAATATGTTATTACTCGTTCACATAGAGATAATCGCTTGCGATAAAATATTGCCGATGTGGACAGGATCAACAGGTTCCTGCAGGTAGATCACGTAACGCATTGTTCGCACGTTAGGTGGATCTAAATGTCAATTTTTATATGAAAAAATGACAGTTAAATTGTCCTAACGCGTTCGGAACATTACGTGATTGGCACAAGACATGTAAAAACAGCTAGAGTTTTTTGACTTGAAATTGTGAAAGTTATAGAATTATCTAACTATTTTTATTGTCAAGAGATCTTTATTAAATTCATGCCTTACTATACCTACTTTAGGTAAATAGTGATTCCATAATATAGTATTATTTTGTTACACTACGTTAAGAATTTCATTATAATTTTTATTTTGGGGTATCATCTTTTTAATAAAATTAGCGCATGTACAAAATAGATACTTAACAGTTTACCTAAGTTCCTAAATCTAAGCAATATCAAATAACCTTGTTTAATTTTGTTAAAACCAATTAGTATCAAGAGTCTATTTGAAGTTACGTTTGATCTCTTAGTTCAAGTCCATAATATTCCTATTTTTCCTTATTATGATTTGATTTAAATCATCGAATAGAAAGTTAAAAAGACTGCAGTTTGTGGGTGGACCGTGGGTTTGGAATACTTTGGAAGATTTTACAGTGATGTAACCTGCGTTATATCTTCCTTACAAATTAAATTTAAACGCATCGGTAACAAGTTAACACTTAAATCACTGAAGTGTCAATTAACGTTGGCTGTCCACCATACTACTCCTACAGTATTTCCCCCACGCCCCATACAAATTTACTGATCCCACCGGTGATGCTCAAAGCATTGCTCTATTACTGAGATGCCATGAGCATCAGGTGGGATCGCTTACTCTTCTCTGTGTAGCCATGAGCATCACCGGTGGGATTAGAAGCTCATTGTTCAGGGTATTGTTTTGCGGTTTTTAACCCCCGACGCAAAGAGAGGGGTGTTATAAGTTTAACATGTCTGTGTATCTGTGTATCTGTCTGTGGTATCGTAGTTCCCAAACGGATGGACCGATTTGAATGTGGTTTTTTTGTGTCATAGGTAATTTTAACCCTAGTGTTCTTAGCTACGTTTCAATAAAATCGGTTCAGCCGTTTTTGAGATATTGAAGTTTGAAATGAAAATGTCAGGGGTTTTTCAACTTTTCTAATATTGTATATCAACTAGACAAATAGAAACATCTCGGATGTGACTCGAAAAACTTGGCAGGCCTACTTAAATATGGTATAAAGAATGATAGTTTACCAATTTTAGGAGCCCCTCAGAAGCTAAGTATCTAAAAATTCAAAACAGTCAAGTTTTAGTAAGTAACTATAGAGTATCGTCTACAAAATGGCATTCAAAGTTTGACTCTGGCCCCCAAAAAATCCTCAAAAACATACCCTGAAAAATGAGCTTCTGATCCCACCGGTGATGCTGGCCACACAGAGAAGATTACGTGATCCCACCGGTGCTGCTCATGGCAGCCAACGTGTTCAATTTGATGTGTGTTGCATTACATTGCTGCTCGTGAAGAATTTGCCTATAGAAACTGTTGGCATTAGCAGTCTTTATAACTTAACATTCTCAGACTTTATAGCTGTATTTAAAACAAGTCTTTGTATAACTCTATTGTAATCGCTAGCTAACTTCCTAATCTTGCATTGAGAATGAAGATACGGTTCATAATACCTTGGTGAACATAGGTACATGACATTCAAGCAATATTAAACTAGATTTTTTTTAAACTTTTCGCCCATGTAGATAAATCTGCTGAAGGCTTACCACAATACCATAATAAAAACAATCGTGTCTTTCTAATTAATTATATGCCAATATGTCAAAGGGACGAATTTAAGAATGCCCACCACTATATTCGATTAAAGTTAATATGGACAATTTAATCAGCGGGATAATAATGTAGGGAGTATCTTTTTAACGAAAGAAGTTGAAAAAGGCGTCAGTCAAAAACCCAAAATGGCAATCAAAAAAGGCACAAGTCACATACGTATACAAAATAATAATAATTACAAAAACATGGGGCTTTGCGTACATTCTAATTACAGTTTGCCATTTGTCCTAACTAATTACTTAGTGTCAAATATCTTTAATTACCTATTGGCAGAGTGCAAAGCGGGTGGAGGGGGTAGCCTAAACGATCACAGCGCTCGCTACGGTTAAAATTGTCATTTTTGTCGCTGACTTGAGCTGTCAAATCCATATTTCTCACTGAAAACAACAATTTTAATATTATTGGCAATAATGTTACTGACTACCATTGTCCAAAATTGTGTAATATAGTAAAATAACACAAGATTTCATTAATATTTTTCACAATATTTACTTACTTCTTGTTTGACAGCGGTGACAATATTGTCCATAATGGCCGCCTGTCACGTGGCGCTGTCGTCGCGCTCGGCCCCAATTAGATATGACGATGCAGTACCCGGCGATAAATATTGCACATCGGTCTTTTGAAAGAGACAATTGGCTGTTTACGACGATTTCCGGACACCGGCGACCGTCCATCAGTCATCGTATTTATTAAGTGACGTTTTATATGAAATAAATACTGCACTTTATGGACTTTATTAGTTTACGTCAAATCGATGACATGTAAACTTTGGATATCCTGTTGCAACTTCTAGAAAAAGGATTGTTAAAAAATTAGGTACGTATTATTTTGTAATTGATTTACCACCTACATTTTCAAAAATTCTCGATTCCTTCCATTTCATTGTCTGTCATAATGACTGTTACTATCAACCGTATTTATTACTAGTCTATCAGAGTAATCGTCTATATCGGGTTGAATTCTTCGATATACATTCTTGCATTTGATTATATGATCGCAAACCTTTTTTCATTCTTAGCCCCGATCGTTTTTTACTATAGTTCAATTTTATTTATTGATTAAAATCCGGATTATTTGGTGGTAATCACAACGTAGTGTGCCCATTTTCGGCAAGTAACTTGTCCACAGAAAATTCCGTAAACCTAAAGATGCCATCGTACAATTTAAAGTTGAGGGGCTTCAACAACTCTATATTATGTATTTTCAACTAAATGCGACCATACTTTATTGCAACTGTACAACGACTGGCAAACGACACATAGGTTTGTGACAACGCTCTACGGAGCCGAAATTAGCCGAGTCTCTTTCCAAAGACCGACGTGCAATCGCCGGGTACTGTACCTAAACGGTTTTTATAAAGACTAATATTTTAATGACTCGAAAATGACCCACTGGAAAAAATATGTATTTGTTGCTCCTAAAAGCGTTATTTTAGTGGACGCTAAAGCACGCGTAGATGAAATTGTCCTACGTTAACTTTATAACTAAATACATAAATGAAATAAACAGTACTGTTTTAATTGTTGTATACTGTGCCTCAAAATTCAAATCTCTATTCTTCTAACACTATCTTGTATTAAGTCTCACTGAAATGACTACGTGTTTTATTTTTTGATGAAGGCTTAGTAGCTTGCATTTAGTTTTAGCAATTTATTAATTTAGGTGTTTGTTTCTATGTTATAGTATCAATTATAAAACCAGCATTCAAGGAGAGAAACAACATATTTTTAATTTTAATCATAGATTTTAACAATTTTTGATAACATGACATGTATCACTTTAAATTCGGCTTGTTATATTTAGAATTTTCAAAATAATTATATTATCATATATGTATTTCAATTAATGTGGAAATATGTGTTTTCTCATTTTAGAAGTCCATTATCTTTAATATTTAGACAAAATCGTGATCAAATAATTTACCATAATAATTATAATGAAATCTTGTATATAAGTAATTGAATTTGTACTGCAATGAATTTCTATAAAGTTTTGTATTATATTATCATAGAAATATTTGTAATTTATAACTCATTTACTTCTGAAGTGTATTAGATTAATACATAAACAATTATGTAAAATAAATTATTTTTATGGTGATAACTGTTTTATTTATTAGTAACTTCATGGACATTTCGAAAAAAACTGGTTCAGTTCCTAAATTATTATCCCCGCACATGCACAGTGTTACTTGTACACGTACACTTTAGTGGCACGAAAGCATGCTAGTTTCGAGCAAACAGCATGTGTATTTGGAAAGTTGCTAATAAGTAGCATGCTTATTTAAGCATGCTACTAAAAAGCATGTGTAACAGTACCTTTATGTCCGATATAAATGTGAGCATGCTAGCTAGGAAGTTGAAATTTAAAGGACTTTATATGATATTTAATAACCTTTTAACCGCCACAGTCTGATTTATGACATAAAATATCCAGCACATTTCGCCGCAGTCTTATATGTAAGACAAAGTTTTAATTTGCCTTTCTCATATTTTTTATAGCGACACGCATGCAAGCCCTACTCTGGTACGTAAGTTGCCATTACCAAAGTCTAACTACACATGTGTAATTCTTTATACTGTGCCATTACGTACGTACCTACGTCTCTAGGGAAAGTTAATAAATTAAAAAAAAAAACAGTTACATTAGGAAAGTTTATTACAAAAGCTTTTACAAAATGACATATCCATTGTAGACAGAACAGCCTCCTATGTACACACAGATAAGATTGCACCGTAGTGCCTGGAGATAAGGGACAGAATCGCTTGCCTAACAACCACGTACGAATATGTATTGCACTTCAGTTAATATGAAATGTAATCAAATGGCGAATAAAGATCACTGTAGCGGAAAAACAAATCTTCATAATTATCGAAAATACCTACTTTTTTGTGTTATTTAACGATAGGTAATCTGAAATGAAACACTTATTCGCACAAATTTCCAAAAAAACATCAACGGCTCGGTACTAAAGACCATTTTTAAAGATTTTCTTTTTTTTACAAAATCACAGAAAACTTTCTACAGACGGCAACACCGATGGACACAACCAATTTTGATACTAGTTTTTTAAGCAGCACCGACTAATATGGCATGAAATAAATGGTAAGATTACCGGTTTTCTTTTTGCGTATTTTACCGGTATGATACCGGTAAAAAAAAACTACTGTACTGCGCATAACGGCTCGTAGAACACTCATGTGATATAATAAGTAGGTGCTGCTCTGGTCGGATTCAAAGTCTAACATTAGAAAAAGTTCATGTACAAAAGTCATTATAATTACAAAAATATAGTTTTTTGGTCACGATATTACTAATGACTGGAATCATAGTGCCCAGTACTTCCACTATAATATGGTGCTTGCCCGCAGAAACAGGTTTCCGGTACCGACTTCAATTCACAAACAGGTTGCCGGTACCGACAACAGAATGAAGTTAATTCTGGTATCAATGAATGACAGCAAGCTTACTCGTAAATTTGGAATTATTTGTGTAGGCCGAATTGCATCAAAGTTAGTCCATTCAAAAAGCAACTCTACCGTCCAAGGTAAGAGATTCCAATTCCAATGATAGTTTTATGAAAAGTCGGCCACATTAAATAAACTCAACCACATGCGTTACGCCGAGTTTTATAATACAACTCGAAGTTATAGGCTGACCGCTTAACTGAGTCCTCGCCTGCGCAGCGCGCGGGTGCAGGGGTGTCGTCATGCCGCTGCCCCCGCGCGCCGCGCACGCGAGGACTCAGTTAAGCGGTCGACCTATATAGTCTCATACATAATGCATACATCTCATTATGTATAGAATACAACTGATAATGTATCTGTTAATTATAGTTTTTAGGAAATATTTTTTTGGTAGGTACCGGTATTTAAAAAAAGGTTAAATTGAACCGGAAACATATTTCTTTGGTCCAACCACGCAGCAAGTTTTGAGACTCAGACAAGATGTCAGTAAAGGGCACAGACACACAGTGCATGTAAACTACAACACTGTTTTCGATTCAACAAGTACATCTAGTAAACGATCGTTTTGGTAACCCAATATCGAATTGAATCTTACGCAAGACAAACCTACCTAGCTCACATTATTTTAGCACACAAAGCTTCTCTTGCTATCAAATATCTAAGTTAAAATTCACTCGTTATGAAGATTACGATTAGGCCAATACCGTTATTCGTAGTATGGCGTAATATCGGAATTTCGGTGTTTAGTCATTTTACAAATACCGGTATTGCATGGATCGACCCTTTATAATAGTGTGCTAGAAACATACGATTTACACTGCGTAGGCTCATCACAATAGCAGAAACACCAAGATGCATATAATTTGATTAGCCATAGGTATTTCCCTCGAGAATTTAATACCGGTAACTTTGTTGCCTGTGGCGGTTACTATGAAACACCAACTTCATTCGTTCGTCTATCTCTGTCGCATTGCATATTCAAGCGACACAGAGGGAGATAGATATTGCGAACTTCAACTTTCGATTTTCGTGGTAACGCCATCGCCACATCTATATTTTTAGGGTTCCGTAGCCAAAATGGCAAAAACGGAACCCTTATAGTTTCGTCATGTCCGTCTGTCCGTCTGTCCGTCTGTCCGTCTGTCCGTCTGTCCGTCTGTCCGTCTGTCCGTATGTCACAGGCATTTTACTCGAAAACTATAAGGTGTATTTGAATAAAATTTTGAGGATAGGTGTATTTTGTTAGCCGCTACATAGTTTTGTAATTAAAATGACAAAAAAAATTTTTTTAGGGGTGCACTCCATACATAAAACTAAAAGTCAAAAATTTTTTTTTCATTGTGACCCCCCGTGTGGCACATCAATCGATAGGCCTTTCAAAATAAATATAAGGTTTCTTAGCATTTTTTTTGATTAAGTGAATAGGGTCAGAGATAATCGCCCCGAAAGTCACTAAAATTCTGTCCCCCCCCCTCTAATTTTTGAACGGTGTATTTTAAAAATATGGAAAAATTCATAGACATAGGGCTTATTCATTTCATTCACCGAAAATTGTTTTGAACAAGATCGGTTCAGAGGTTTTCGAGATATTGCTGAAAAACTGCCTTCCTCAAAGAAAAGGACGTAAGTGCCGTAAAATTTCTGTGACGATACGACCTTTTTAATAGGCACGGAACCCTTCGTTTTGCGTGGTCCGACACGCACTTGGCCGGTTTTTTTATTGAAATTTATTATTTTTAGTTAGTCAATAATACTATTTACTTTTCTTTCTTTATAATCTTTTTTCTATGTTTATGTTTGTTTATAAATTATTATTACAATAAATGTCTACGGTATTCTTAATAATACTATAGTTAACTAAAAATAATGTACCGGATATTACTTTTACCCTCATCCCGCACCAAACCTACCGGTATAACAGGAAGCATGTTGGGAATACCGGTATCGAATAAACTGATATCGAGTTTGAAATCAGGTTCCACATCATGTTCCGTTTGGATTTGTTTGTGTTTCTGCTATAATATACCCATATAACAGTTTTCTTACGATTTTGCAATTTACAAGCTTTACGATTTTCTTACAAACATGGTTACATTTGAATCTGATATGAATTACAAATATACCTCATTCCAGAGGGGTGAATTTCAGGAGCGTTTTAGCCGCCTCATTCCGGTGCACTCTATTTTGACGAAGTGTCTGTACATTTTGACCCCATTTTCGACTATTTGGAAGAGGTAACGGATCTCTATCAAATGACAGAAAATAGGATAAAAATATACAGAGACTTCGTCAAAATAGCGTGCACCGGAATGAGGCGGCTAAACGCTCCTGAAATTCACCCAGATAAGATTAGAATTTTACCGGACAAATTAGTCAAAGATAAATATTGTACTAGTTTTTTTCGATAATTTAGTGCTTTTCCAATAGCACTACCGACAATTTTTTTTGCTTTTCAAATTGGTTTTCCTTGAAATTAACGCATGATTTTTCAAATCTTATATGGAATAGGGTACCTTTTTTACGTATAAAGCCTGCGTCACACTGCCGCAGCCCGCTGTGGCGGACCATAGCAAATTTGACAGCTAACGACAAGTTTACTATTGTCCGTCGCGGCCAGTCTGTGAGAGGCCTTAGGTAGGTAATGACAGTGAGCCAACATAAAGATAATTATGGATTCACAGGGTAATCTACACTGTGAAACCTAATACTAAAACATCTAAAATTAAATTGATGTAATATGACATTGATTTTGACGTTAGAGGCAATCAAATTTTCCTTGTGATCCAGTAATAGACTCACCTACTTGGGAAAATGGTTATAAACATGCACTAACATGCTAAGTACATGCCCTGTGATAAAATTGGATTACTTACGATTATCACAAATCGTATGTACGGTGGATTTAAATCTATACAATTTACTTTAGAAACAAAATTTTAACCGACTTCAATTCAGTACTTTTACTTGAAGAGTTCCCTCGATTTCTCCAGGATCCCATCATCAGATCCTGACCTGATGACCATGGGACCTGGGAATCCTTTCAAACAAAAAAAGAATTTTCTTAATCGGTCCAGGGGGGCCTACCGCCAACGGCATTCGAAGTTTTCCCTCTCTGTTGCACTTACGTACGAACTCGCAAGTCTGACAGAGAGGGCAATCTTCGAATGCCTTTCGCGGTAGGCCCTCAGGTGTCTTCGAGTAATGGGCATACATAAAAAATAAGATTCCGACGAATTGAGAGCCTCCTTCGTTTTTGAAGTCGGTTATAAATCAAGGTTTTGTACAGTTTTACCAGTGACCAACGAGAAAAACTTGATTAGCCCCACATTACATTGTAGATATAAATAAAATAACCTAATCTTATATGTAAGGGGCAGAATCTTATCAATATTGCACTAAAGGACTAGAGGCTGCATCATACAAAAGTTGACTAGAATTTATTTTGTAAATTTTAGAAAAAACGACGCTCTAAGATTTTTTCTTTTTTATTGTAAAAATATCATCTAAAAAGTCCATTGATTCAGGCCCAGATGCGATAAAATAAATTCTAATCTACTCAATGTTAAATATTATTTAAAGTTTTCATTCTGAAACATTATTTTCTTTGCTTTGGATATATGTATAAAATAGTTTACACAATACTTACTTGGCATGTATAAAAAGATACTTTGAATGAATGCCTAATGACTAAATATAAAATTAATTAGTTTCAATTTTGCTGTTTTTTTATAGAAACTCGTTTTAAAGTCGCCTAAGTTTGTCAAGACGCATTAAAAATAATATTTCAGAACACGTTTTTATAATAAACAGTTCTGTGCATAAATAACTGTGAGTAAATTTTATAAACATTTGATTACAATTCTCTATATATTTTAATACTGGAGCGAAACTTAGTACTATTTCTATATATTTCTTGTATCAGGTATATTGATCGGAACTTACGTGTCTTATGTTACGGTGTTACCATATTAAAGCAATCGTCTTCGATCGATGATCGATCGATTGATCAAGTTTCTAACGTATTCGACATTCAAACGTCTATCGGTGACAGGTACGTCGATTGATCAATGTATCGTACCTATTCGACATTGATTTTACCGCGATCGATGATCGATCGTTGTTGATTGCTTTTGATATATCAACACCTTTATGCATGCTAGAATATACGTCAGAATCGTATTCAATCTCTAAAAGGTGCAGAGCTGAAATAGGTACCTATTCCTGCAGGCGGCAGGCAGAGTCAATATTGGCGCCCAAATAATTTACACGAGATCCCAACATTAAATGATCTGCTCACAACTCTATTAGGTATCCAGAGCTGAGTTTTTTCTTTAATTCCTGACGTATACCCTAGCTTTTCGGGCTGCTTCACTCGTATGGACAAAAACATTACGTTTCTTTATAAAACTTGTTAGAAATAGTTTTCCGAGTTTCCTGCTGAAGTGTTAATGCGACTGACGAATACTAAAGTATATTCCTATACAATTTTGACGTTTTGTCTCTGATTAAAACATCAGGTCAAATAAACCGGATGCTAAAGGTGAATTTATCCACACGAGCGAATCCACAGGTAAAGGCTAGTGTGTAGAAGTATGAGTAAGATATGAGATACATTAGGATAGACAAAGACAGAGTAGTCCAAGAGCCGTAGCATGGTTGGCCTTATCACGCGACAAGTGACAAGATAAGAGCGTCGTCTCGTTCTATCGAACGGTGTCAGCCAGTGACGCACGCTCTATCCTATCACCTATCGCGTGACAAGGCCAACCATGCTACGGGGCCAGGGCAAAATGGTCGCGTTTAACGCCGTAAATCTATCTCTTTCTGACTATAGTGTAAGAGCGAGAGAAAACGTTTTATCGACGGCGATAAATGCGCCCTCAGGTTTGAGCGTAAGACAAAGAAATGACAGCTAAAATATACATTATAATCGGAGTATGACTAAAATTAAATATTAAGTTTAAGCTGCCTCCAACAAAAAGTCACCTTTTACTTAGTTTTCACTAAAATATTAATCTACAATTTTGAATTTTAATATGAAACTAATCAATTTTTTTAAGAGCAATTTCCTATAACTTGCCCAGTTTATAAATGATGCCTCGTGAGTCTGGGAAAATTTGTGACATTTTACAGTGATGTAAAGTTCTTGGCGTTCAAAGGGTTAAACCTCCCAAAGTGTTTCGAACCCACGAGCCATCATAAATTGTACATGTTTTACAACTATTAACGTTAAATAAAACAAATCGTAATACTTAAAACCCTGAGCAAAAAAGGCAGGAATCATAGTGAATATGGAGCGAAATATCAGGCCCTACATTAACACGTCCACACTTTCAAGGCGATTCACGTGGATAGATTACCGATCGACGTCGTTTATTCATCTCTCAATCTATTTCTCAAGGCTGACTTGGCATTCGATAATCGACATCTATCGATCGATAGTCGATCAAACGTGGAAATGTATAATTTACTTTCAAAACAAAGTTTTAACCGACATCAAAACAGTAGGTACCCCAATCGCAGAAGTGTGCCTATAAAATTTGAAGAGTTCCCTCTATTTCTCCAGGATCCCATCATCAGATCCTGACCTGATGACCGTGGGACCACCTGGGAAGGATACCCTTTCAAACAAAAAACAGTATGTTTCAAATCGGTCAAAGCGTCTTCGAGTAATCGGGGAACATACTCGTACATAAAAAATAAAAGATTCCGACGAATTGAGAACCTCCTACTTTTTTGAAGTCGGTTAAAAACGGTCGACATTGCCGCACTTGTGACTTTTATAATATAGGGCCTCGGGGGAATCACAAATGTTATATATTCAACTCTTTGAATACGCGTTCATTCGTTCGTTCTCTGTAGGTACCAAGTTATGTTTGTATATAGCAAAAACTTGGCGTAGCACTGTTGCGATATCATTTTATAAGTAAAAATTGAAACTAGGCGACGCGATCAAAAATGTACTTGAAATATTTTTTCTCACCGCCTTATGTTACGGGGAGACCGGGGTAATTTAGGACAGAGGCTCTTTGCTGGCATTGCCCGAGAAATTAACTTTACCATGGTCTCCACTACGCCGCGTTAATCGAGCGAGGGATTGATTTCGAGTAGCCTTCAATTTAGCTAGTTTTTTAACGCAAACGCAACGATTTTCTGAAATATCGCTCTAGATGGCAGCACTGAGATAAACATAATTAGTTACTTAAATTGTCAGAGTTTGCTAATCGTTTCTATTCACAACGCTTAACGGACACTCCTCAAAGCACATCAGTGTAAGAGCGTGTTTAAGGACGGGAGACGCGGATGACGGCACGAAAAGCTAGCAGTGATTAGAGCATGGAATTACTCATGCGTGTTCATAAACACTTTCAACTGCACCGCTGAGCGCACTTGACCATACTCGTAGTCTGGTCTCTGAGCTACGCAATAATTGTTGAGAATATCATACTAGAGACTATTAGTCGAGGCAGGTTGTGAATCTTATAGATCATTCTATCCAAGAAGAAGAACTGCATGCATTAAGTCACCTAGGCTAATATATGGCTGTGAAAATCCGTCAAACCATTTGACACAGACCTCTCGCCATAGTGTAGCTAGCGATTTCTTTATAGACAACTCGCGATTGCTCTTGCCGCACTTGGCATACGTCAACAAGGCCAAAGATGCAGCTCACCCACCTGCTACCGCGAAACGAAAACGAACTACGTCGTCGCTCGAATAAGCAACTGCGACACACGAACGAAGTTAGTTTTCGTTTCGCGGTAGCATAGCTCTGATTCAGTAAATAAATTACTCACTAACATAATGCATTCTAAAAACTCTCACATTAGCAACGCAATAGACGCAAATTGCGTAGTTTACGTTTCGTAGCTTTCGTGTGCTTTCGAGGAATGAACGATCTATAGTTGTGTTTGTTAGTTGAAGTACCGGTTGTGTTTAAGGCTTGTTGACCGCGTTGAAATATCGAAGTAGATCCGTGTCGGCCTGCGTCACCCACGCCGCGTTTAATGCGATGGTGTCCAATGCTGCCGGGGCTCCCCTCAACTCGCCGAACAGCTCTTTGAACTGAAATGGAGTATGCATGTATTTTGTTAATTACGTAATTTATATATATATTACGTCATACCTGGCTATAAAGTAGTAATTACCGCACGTTACGCGTGCGCTCTTATAGTGCAGGCTCCGAAATGTTTTGTGATTTGTCTACCCTCGACTTTATAAAAAGCCATGTTGCCGCGCGCGCGCACGGTCTTTTGTCATTCAGTCACCCCCTTTATCGCTGCTCTAGTCTCACTTCACGTATATCCTTATGTAAATGTGTAAATAGTGATTGCAAAAACTTGTAATAAAATCAAACTGTTTCTTGCATGTGTAAGCAATTTTTTTGTAATTATCGCATTTTTCATCAAAATAAAAGTTTTCTTTAGCTGTGATATGAAGGGGGAACACAACACTGGTTGGCAATATCTATACAAAGTATAACAGAAGTCGGATTGCGGTCCGCAATTTTTGCAAACAGAACTTCATTGAGATCCCGGCCTATTAATAAGGCTTGAGTGTTGTGACCACGGAACACTAAATACTATAGAAGGGGTATCAAGCGCGGTTTGTATCGGGAGCGGTGTCGCCTCATCCCCTCCACGTCGCCTACAACTGTGTGCGCGCCTGCACGGCGATCAGGTGACGTTGGCGCGAAAGCTAACAGCGCATGCTCAAAGTAGTGGCGCGCGTGCCACGCCCACATCGCCTGTCTAATAATATTTAGTGTTCTGTGGTTGTGACAGCTTCTAAACTGTCCCCGAATGAGTGAAGTGAACACTTACTGTGTAGTAGTCTTGAGGCTGGTGCAGGCAGCGCGCGGCGGCCAGCAGCGCGGCGGCGGGGGGCGGCGGCGCGGGCGCGGGCGCCGCGCGCAGCACGCGCCACGTGCCCGCCGCGCCGCGCCATCTAGCGGGAAGGAAGACCCACTTGAAAAACTCGCAGTCACTTGTACAGAATACTGAGACTTCAACCAATTGGGAATGGATGAGAATTTTAGAAATGCCTGATTATTTTTTTGGTGATAGGAATAACCTTCCTTAGCACCAGAAAAAAGTTTCAGATTTTTCAGCTGCGTCAATTTTTTTTAAAAATATAAACAGTTTCCTCACTTACGTTTTGGGTCAGTAACGGCACCTTCCTCGATTGGTCTCATATTACAAAAAAATATAATAAATATTTGTGGTAAACTGACACTGGCAATGATATTGACACTTGCAGCAGCTATATTGATCATTACCAGTGTCAGTTTACCACAGATATTTAAGATAGTTTTTTGTAATATGAGACACATCAAGGAAAGTGTCTATTCCGTGTGTGTGTTCTACCGTTCTTGACCCAAAACGTAAATGAGAAAACTGTTAATATTTTTCAAAAATAATTTTCACAGCTGAAAAATCTTAAACTTTTTTCTGGTGCTAAGGAAGGTTATTCCTATCACCAAAAAAAAATAATCAGGCATTTCTAAAATTTTCATCTATTCCCCATTCCGAGATTAATAAAACGGGAACCTAGGATTCGGCCGGCGCCCGGGGCCTGGGCGCCGACCAGATTTCCAACATGGCCCTGCGTCACCTGCCGCACCGATCTATTGCGGCGGTGACCCACCTGTTCAATGGAATAATGCGCTCGGGACACTACCCCTGGGCATGGAAACTTGGCCGAGTCATCATGCTGCACAAGCCGGGTAAGGACCCGAAGAAGCCGGAGAGTTATCGCCCGATCACTCTCCTCAGCAACATCTCCAAGGTGTTCGAGAGACTCTTGCTGTATATATCGTAGCTCCATACAAACTTTCGCCCCCCATTTTGCCTCCTTAGGGGATGATTCCAGGGATAAAAAGTATTATATATGTTAATCCAGGCTATACACTATATCCCCCTCGAGGGTGCCCGCCTTGTCGGGGCGGGGGGGCTTAGTAGCCGTGGACTGGTCACCCACGGCGAAGCCAAGAGGCACCAGGGCCGGCCTGTGCGGGCCGCCGGCTGGCCCGAGGAGGGCGCTCCTAGCGGGCTTGCCCAAGCCCGCTTAGTATGCGTTGGGGAGGGACCGCAGAAGAAGAGGAGTACCTCCTTATCTCCTGCGGCCAAGGCGGGATCGCAGGGGGAGAGGCGTGTTGGTATCACGGTGCGCCACTCTCCCTACCCCCTGCGAACTTGGCGGGGCCGTTCCGCTGAAACGGCATTAGTGGGACCGCAGAGGAAGAGGAATGCCGGTATTACGGTGCGCCGCTTTACCTATCCTCTGCGGCCGAGACGTGGTCGGTGGCGGAACCACAGACCTGATCCGCCACCGGGTGCTGGAATTTCCCGCACCCATGATCTCGTAGCGGACTCAGGGGTGTCCGCTACTGAACTGTTGGAGATCGAGGAGGCAGGCGCGCCCAAACATCTGGCGTGCCTCTCGTGGAGGGCCCTCGGGCATCCGCGAAGGAGCCGCTCGTGGGCGGCTGCCGCCGGCGGGGTCGCGGATGTGTGCGCAAGCGTTCCCGTGACCTCGCCACAAGGCGGCATGTGGGGGGGGTTTTTAGTGGGTACACCGTGGGTCTCATTAGCCCATACGGGAGTCCCACATACTCGTAACGACTCGGGTCACCCCCTGCACCCGTGTGGTATGCGTAACGCATTTCCCCCCTCTAAACAAAAAAAAGGCTATACTCTATATGTATCCCAAAATTCATGTTAATCCGTTCAGCCGTTTTTGCGTAATTGAGTAACAAATATCCAATCATCTAAACATCCAAACTTTCGCTTTTAATATTAGCAGGATTAGTGGTATGAAAATTTCTCGTTCGTGGACGGAGTGGCAGTTTTGTCGCGGTGAAGACCGGCCACAGCAGCCGTAGTGTCGTATCACGACGGTCTCAATTTACGCCTGTGGCCGTACTGTCCGTGAACGTGTTAAATGTTTCTCAGCACCTCATGTTACGGGGAGACCTGTGTAAATTAGGACATCAGTATGGAAAAACAAATGCAACGGTCTAAACGTATCGTACCTGCAAGCGGCCGCACAGAGCGCGGTGATCCACTGCTTCCACTCACGACTCCGCTGCGCCTCCGTTGAGAGAGCCGTGAACGCGAATCTGGAATAAAGGTTACTTATGTAAAGTCGGTGTTAGGCACAGAACACTAAATTGTATAGAAAGGCGATGTGGGCGTGGCACGCGCGCCACTAGTTTGAGTTTTCGCGCCAACGTCACCTGATCCTGATACCCCTTCTATAGTATTTAGTGTTCTGTGGTGTTAGGGCTGTGCTAGCGCCATCTACTGAGACAGGTGGATGGATTAATCTATGTATGTAGGTATATTTATTACCAAAGCCCGGACTAAGGGAGCAAACATGCACTTTTCACTAACAGTGCTTAATTAAATATCGACTACCTATTCTATCGACATACATACGAACAATTTTTGAATCACGTTGGCGTTTCAACTTTAAAAATCTTAAATAATTTGATATCTGGAAAAGAAGTGGAATTGCGTAGTACAGAAGTAATTCATAACCACTATGAATTATTTAAATTTGCCCCGATTACTACAGTAGATTTAGAACGGAGAACGGTCCTTTAGTTGGCTGAAATGGATTTTATCACCTAGGCGAAGGAGTTTAAAATCGGAAAACGTAGAAAAAATACTAATTGTTTATTACGAAAGTTATATAAAATATTAAAAAAAATACAAACAGCTCATTTAATTTTGTTTACAACTACCTATAATTTTTCTGAATTTCGTAACGGTGGTTTTTAGCGACTTATAAAATGTGTGTCCTCGCACTATTGAGACGTCAACACATAATTTCTCCCGTCGTCCGGGCTTTGTTTATTACCAAACCGCGATTAGGATGGGATTAGAATAGCTGTCAGTTCATATAAACTTTGAGGTATTTATATGGCAACATTGTCAAGCAGTTATTTCGCGGTTTGATAATATCGTCGTCTGATACTCATAGCTTTGCTTAGTTTGGGGGTACGTCGATTTGTGTAAGATTGTCCGCAATCTTTTTTTAACTTACATACCTTATGTTAAGGTTGCGGGTGGCGCAGGGCCGGATTGTGGCACTCTTTGGGGGAGGCCTGTATCCAGCAGTGGACGTCTTTCGGCTGATATGATGATGGCACTTTATGATGGTTCGTGGGTTTTGGGAACTCTTTTGGGAGATTTAACAGTGCTAGTAAGTAACGAATGCTGTGTGTCTAACATAAACGCGATCATGCTAGCTAAACTAGTGGTGAGTTAGGTCGGCAGAGCTTCTAAGGATGAGCTATGTCGAGAGTGAGGTAACCGCAAATGTCTGTCGCCTCCAGGAAACCTTAAGCCAATAAAGGAAAGTGCGTTTAAGCTATAGTGTCAGCTTCACACATGAGTAAACACACTTAACTTTACACTGACATGGATGTCAACAGAATTGGGAATGGATGAAAATTTTAGAAATGCCTGATTATTTTTTTGGTGATAGGAATAACCTTCCTTAGCACCAGAAAAAAGTTTCACGTTTTTCAGCTGCGTCAATTTTTTTTGAAAAATATAAACAGTTTCCTCACTTACGTTTTGGGTCAGTTACGGCACCTTCCTCGATCGGTCTCATATTACAAAAAAATATACTAAATATGTGTGGTAAACTGACACTGGCAATGATATTGACACTTGCAGCAGCTATATTGGTCATTACCAGTGTCAGTTCACCACAGATATTTAAGATAGTTTTTTGTAATATGAGACAGATCAAGGAAAGTGTCTATTTACCATAACTGACCCAAAACGTAAATGCGGAAACTGTTTATATTTTTCAAAAATAATTGACGCAGCTGAAACACCTGAAACTTTTTTCTGGTGCTAAGGAAGGTTATTCCTATTACCAAAAAAATAATCAGGCATTTCTAAAATTTTCATCCATTCCCAATTGCACTAGCCATAAGCAGTGTCCTACCTGTAGAACAGCCAGTCGTCCTTCGGCGAGCCCAGCGCGGCCAGCAGCGCGCGGTGGCTGTATAAAGGCCGCGGCGCCGCGTAGGACGCTGTCAGCGCCTTCCAGCAGGACTGCCAGCCACTCAGACCGTATGTGCGGACGCCTGCCGTGAACGCTGCCTGGATATAAACAACAATAATTTTCTGTCAAAAATTTCATTTTTGGTACAATGTTTTATTGCCAACTGTACTTTTCTGTATACCGTCATCATCTACTCGTTGAGACGATAACCGGCGGGGTATCAAATTTCGCGAGTGATATGGGATATGTCAGGTTAACTTTTTGTACATTTGATGGACGCATAAAGAAAATTAATGAATTCTGAACAAGGGGGCCACTTTTGGTGGGTAAACTGGAACATTTAAAAAAAAGTTTCGCAAACTGTATTATGTGACATATCAAATGAAAGGGGTTGTTGTAAGCATCTCAGGTATATTTTTTAAAATAATTTTAGCTAAAACAGATTTGAAGTAATTTAGGAAAAAAGACGAAAATTGACCATTCGCCCCCCCGCCCCCTTATCTCCGAAACTACAAGGCTTAAAATTATGAAAAAATTATGGAAAATAGTTCCTTGCCTAAAGATTACAGGAACACCTATAAGAAGTAGTATTCAAAGTAAGGGGAAAATTCTATTTTTTTTGTGTATTTTGTATGGAGCGCCTGATGTTTAGAGCATAGCAATTTTACGGAACCCTCACCAGGCGAGTTGAACTCGCACTTGTCCGGTTTTTATAATGGCATGTCGCTAGCAAAACCCCTGATATATCCCCCTGATGCCCCAGCATGCACGTTGCCGTGCTTTTAAAAACCGGTACACATTGGCTCCATTATCATTGGGACCCTTTTTATTGAGTTTTTAAATGGCGCTAATGTGTTAACAAGATGTCTAAATGAATGTGTAGTAAACGAACGCGACATTGTACCTATACTTAAAGATTGGCAGCCTTTATAATTGACTAGTCTCTGGATACAGTTAAGTGTCTCACTTCTTGGTATATCTCGGGGATGGTCTGGTTGGTGGTGCGCCACGCGTCGAACAGTCGCACCGCCTGCTTGGTGACCTTCTCGTTTTCCCATTCCACGCCGGCCGTCAGCAGTGCACCGCTCAGCCAGCTGTGTGAAGGAAAATAGTACATTATTGCCGTGGCCGGGAAGGAGGCAATTGCAGGCCGAGTATTTGTTTAAACGGATGAGCTTGCGAGTCCGTTTAATTATAATACGAAGCCTGCAATTGCCATTCCGGCTGAGGCTAATATAGTGCTTTTCTCAAAAATGGGGGAATAATAAACTTTAAATATCGTTGCACAACTACAAAATATTACTGATTTCCCGCCGTTTTTCTTTTTAAACCGAATCGCAAGTGTATTTTTCCACCGAAAAACGCAAACTATTTGAGACACATAGAAAAACGTCGCGTTTGCAACAGAAAAATACGAGTTGAATTGGCTGAATACGACCTGTGCCGTCTTTTATATGCCGTTTTCGACTTTTTAAAAAGTTTGGTACTCGACAAATAAAGGAATTTATATGTAACATTCCAGGCGGCCTGCAATGTTTTTATTTTTTAATTTTGATCTGACCTGAAACTATACACTTTACCTTCCAATATGTAGTAGCGACTTATGTACACTTTGCGGGCCATTTTTGAGATAAAACATATACATATTATGTTACGACGTCCCGATAAACCTGGGAAAGGTTACTCAATACTCAACCACGATTTTGAGCAGCTAGAGACTAATTTACATGGGTACATTTAACAGGAAACTATCAAAATGACTTCAAGAACATTGTTTTTACTCTGTAAAGGAATATATGGAAGCAAGACTGTGACAAATAAATATTATGTAGGTACTTAAAATGAGCGCCCTGTAGCCCGGGCATTAGAATACGGCTACGGTATCCCCTGCCTGTCGTACAGTCGCCATCAGATATATGGGAGCGGCCAAAGTGCTCACAAATATCTGAACACGTCTCTAATGCCTCGACAATAGAGACATGTTCAGATATTTGTGAGCACTTTGGCCGCTCCCATATATCTGATGGCGACTGTACAAGGCGACTAAAAGGGGTCCTAGGGGTGGTACACGGTTGCAGTTGGGGGCTGCAATCGGAAAAAAAAGGTAGATACCACTGAGGCATGACGATAGGGCGGCACTGGTGCGTTCCGTAGGAGATCCCAGAGCCGTCCGAAATGCGTCGAGGAGGACCATCGGGGGGTTTTTAGTCGGTGCGAGTCCAACATAACCTCCGCGCTATCCCCGTGGCATGGAGGTATCCATAACGGATTTTCCTCCCATAAAAAAAAGGTACTTAAAATGAATGTAATGAATTGTTTTCTTAAACATGTGCATGCTGCTATGGCTGAATACTGGAACTATGTTAAAAATATTGTGACACTTTTGTACTTACGTATTCTTGCAAATAAACATTTCTATTTCTATTAAATTACAAGTTATCAGAATTAGGTGAGCTTAAACACCTATTCTTCGCAAGTGGGCATAATATAGAATGGTTACAACCGGGTAGACAATTTTTTTTTCTCGAATACCGGTTATTCGATATTTTTCCTTGTGCTAGTCGTAAAATTAAACATATAAGTTTTTACTTACAGAACGGGATGTTTTATGTAAATGCTAAAAGTTATAATGGTACGGGACCCTTCGTGCGCGAGTCCGACTTGCACTTGGCCGATTTTTTTAGTACCGCAAACGTTAGTTGTGCCCCCAGAGGATTCAAAGTCCACTCACAGTTGGTCTTCGTTAAGCGTCTCCATCTCCTGGCTGGTGTATATGACCACTGTCTCCGGGTGCAGGGTCCCCAGGAGCTTGGATAGAGGTGGCCCTGAGGAGGAGAGATGCAGCAGCTCTCGCCACCAGGATAAGTGGTTAAGGACCACGCGCCACGGCGCCCAGTGGGTCTCCTTGCTTAGGCGAGCTGTGAAAAGAGACAGTTAACTGAGGTCAAGCTGAACTGCATTTAAATGTTGGCTTGGCCTATGCCAAACTAGCAAACAAACAATCAGTGGCCCGTTCCAAAAAGCTACAAACTGGCTACCAGTTTAATTCTGTTGTAAACCAATAAATAGCTACATAGTAACTCTGAAAGTAACAAATAAATATTTTGTCTTTGTCTTTCATTTTGATCTTCAATTCAATCGTTGGATATCATAATATAACATTGATATATTGATACTCGTAGGTTTAGTCGAGTACAAAAAAATCACGTACCTACATCTTTTTGTTCTCGACTGTATACAAACATACATACTAAGCAAATAAATATTATTAAGTGCCTAAATGTGCAGATTAGGTCAATTACAGTGATAAAGCCACGAGTGATGTCATGTCGTGCGAACATAGTGCTTATTGCCTGCAGCACAAGATCCATATTGGAACACGCGGTGATTATTATTATTTTGTTTTAATTGCTGGAGTGCCTTTTGTTACCTGTGGTACCTTTTTCCAGAGACATGGAAAATATAAACCAACTCTTACTTATTTCTAATGTGATTTAACATTTGTTCATCTCAATAGTTTCGAGACGGATGAGATGAAAAATGTATGTATGTATGATGTATGGGGAAAAGACGGAAGTACAGTAAACCATGTAAGTAGTTTTGTTTCTCGTTTTCGTTCCGCGGCGACATTCCGTCGCGTAATTCCGCTGTGTACACAATCTTTTTTTTTTTGGCTCTATTATCTATTTAGCCAGTATCCTGTCGATTTTGAAAACCAAGAATATTTCTAAACGGGATTATACTATAGAAACAGTTACTATTCATGTGAAGCAAAAATGTTAGCAGCCCACACACATACCATCCAGTTAGGAGTAACGAGACACAACTACAAATACTACAATGTTAGTAACATATAATAGACAAATAAAACTATTATTACGTGGTGTTTTGTTCCATTGCGCATGAATACTGCTGGTACACATACTATCGCCCAAGGGTACGGGTTCACAGTTTCTGTTCAAAATCGTCTGCACATGTATGGCGAACGCTCGAAAATTATCCTAGAGGTGTGAACCCGAACCCTTGGGCGATAGTACACATGTGGATGTGAACCCCGACACAGCGGACATTTTGCAACGGTATTCCGTCTGTATGTGGTCGACCTTATAACGTGTAAATGAGGGTTTTACAGAATGCATTATGTCACCAGCCGGCAGCACAGTGGCGAGAGATCTTTTAGACAGCAGCTTATAAAATCCACCAATCAAATTGATGATGGTTAAACATGATTGGCGGATGTTCACACCTAGACCTCTCCCCACAGCACCAGCTGATGACATAATGCATTCTGCACGGCTATTACAAGACGTCGCGCGAGCTCTCTCGATTTTTCTCGCACTATCCGTCTCTCTCTTATTAGAACACTTAGAAAGAGAGGTATAGTGCGAGAAAAATCGAGAGAGCTCGCGCGCCATCTTGTGATAGCCGTGATGAAAATTTGCATTGTAAAACAAAATGTTTTATTGCCACTACTTTACAAACGTATAAACAAATGAAGAAAAAAAACTACAATATAAAAAAAAAACAATTATTTTTGGGTCAGGGCATTGGGGCGGAAAAATTCTCTCATGGCGACCACGTACCGAAAGGCGCAGCGTGGGTAGGCTGGACTGATGCCCTGGTAAAGGTCGCTGGAGTCAGCTGGATGCGGGTGCCGCAGGACCGGTCATTGTGGCACTCTTTGGGGGAGGCCTATGTCCAGCAGTGGACGTCTTTCGGCTGATATGATGACGATGAAATAATTTTTATTTTTGTAACGCATTGTCCGGTGTTTACCTGCGGCGGCGACGGCGCGCGAGGCGGGCAGGCGGCGCGCGCGGCTCAGCACGAACGCGTCGTCCAGCAGCAGCGCGCGCTCGGCCGGCGCGCCGCCCGCGTACAGCGCCGCCGCGCGCGCCGCCGCCGCTTCCGCGGGCTGGAACAACATTTCGATTCAAACATATTATACGAGAGCGGTTTTATAAGTAACTTGTTTCGGCCACTAATAGATGGCGTTTGCGGTAACTGTCTATCTATTCTTAAAGTTTGATAACTAAATATAATTAATCTGTGGCATCAAGTCATCTCCGGCGGGAATTTTAGATTTGACAGCTGATGGAAAAAAAGTAATCGAAGTAGATCGGCGAAATGGAGAAAATTGGAATTCGTGGTGTGATTCAATTCTTTTTTTTGGAAGGTAAAACAGGAAAAGAAATTCATGAAAGGATTTCTCCTACGTTGGGCGATTCTTGTCCTTCATATGAAACAGTTCGGCTTTGGGTAAATGAGTTTAAGCGTGGCAGGACAAGCATTGAAGATGCGCCTCGACCTGGCCCCATAGCATGGTTGGCCTTGTCACGCGATAGATAATAGGATAGAGCGTGCGTCACTGGCTGACACCGTTCGATAGAACGAGACGACGCTGTTATATTGTCACTTATCGCGTGATAAGGCCAACCATGCTACGGCTCCTGGTGCTCCAAAATCAGCGGTTTTACCAGAAATCATTGATAAAATCCATGATTTAGTTTTAGCTGACAGACGATTAAAAATACGGGAGTTAGCTGAAGTCTCAAACATCTCGACTGAGCGGGTGCATTTTATTTTGCACAATTAATTGCACATGAAAAAGCTTTGTGCAAGATGGGTCCTGCGGTTGCTCACTCCAGAACAAAAGCGTATTCGCATGCAAACATCTGCTGGCAACTTGCAGGTGTTTAATAAAAACCCAGCAGAGTTTCTTCGACGTTTTGTAACCATGGATGAAACCTGAATTCACCACTATATCCCGGAGACAAAACAGCAGTCGAGACAATGGATAAGTCATGGTGAGCCAGTTCCAAAGAAGGTGAAATGCGTCCCATCAGCTGGAAAAGTCATGGCGTCGGTGTTTTGGGATACGAAAGGTATTATTTTAATTGACTACCTTGAAAAGGGAAAAACTATCACTGGGACATATTATGCCTCGCTTTTAGACCAGTTAAAGGTAGCGATAGCTGAAAAACGTCCAGGGTTGGCCAAGAAATAGGTGATGTTTCACCATGACAATGCTCCGGTGCACACATGTCGGCTTGCTGAACAAAAATTGGCGGATTTACGGTATGAAATACGTCCACATCCTGCTTATTCGCCAGATTTAGCTCCTTCAGACTATCACCTACTCCCAAAGCTCAAAAAAAATCTGTCGGGGCGAAAATTTCAGTCTAATGAAGAGGTGATACTGGAAGTAAACGCATATTTTGAAGACCTGGAAGAAACCCATTTCCGTGAAGGCATCGAGAAGTTGCAGAAGCTTTGGGATAAGTGCGTTAACCTTCGGGGGGATTACGTAGAAAAATAAAATATATCGTCAGGTGACAAGCAAAACTCAGTAAATGCAGAATCAAAGGTCAGCACATAATACAACAAAAAAAAAGTGCGAGTCCGCACCATTATCTATAAAAACGACAAAAAAATCACGTTCGTCGTATTCCTATAATCAAAACAACAAAAACAGAATAGAATAAATATTTAGCCCCGTTAAATATTTATTTTATTCTAGAAATACATCATCTATGCTATACAGCCTGGTGACAGACGGACGGACAGACAGACGAAAGGACAGCGAAGTCTTAGTAATAGAGTCCCGGTTTACCATTTGGGTACGAAACCCTAAAAAGACATGCAAACAGGAACTTTGATAGACAGCGACTATGACTAAGATATGTGTAATAGCTGAATATAATCGGCGCGAGCGAGCGGCGAGGCGACATAGAACCATTGAGCCGATCATTAAATATCTGTAAAATAAAATGTGTCCAAAAGGTTTTGCTACACGGAGTATTAATTATGCGACTACTCGTTAAAGTCAAAGTCAAAAACATTTGTTACATTGGCGGCCGAAAGTGAACCACCAAATGTAGATTCTTCATCTTGTTATCCGAGTTGGTCTTTGAATAAATAAATAATAAAAATTATTATTATTACCTCTCCAGCGGAAGGATTTTGCGGCGCGACGCGATACAGCCCGCGTGCACCTACGTTGTACCGCACCCACTTGTGCTTGCCCAAGTCTGGCACCAACACTGTAACGAACACCATTCTTTTGAAATTACAATCAAAATGGGCTTAGGGCCAAAACACTGTGATGAGCACAGAACACTAGATACTATGAAAGGGGTATCAAGCGCGGTTTCTATCGGGCGAGGTGTCGCCTCATCCCCTCCACGTCGCCTACAACTGTGTGAGCGACTGCACGACGATCAAGTGACGTTAGCGCGAAAGCTAACAGCGCATGCTCAAAGTAGTGGCGCGCGTGCCACGCCCACATCGCCTTTCTATAGTATTTAGTGTTCTGTGGTACGGGCCGCTGACTACCGTGAAGGTGCGTACGAATTTGAGCAGCCTCGGGTTGAGGCACGCACGGCTCACCTAAAACGAGCAGCGCGCGGCGAGCCGGCCAGTGGCGGTATTTTGACCGTGCTCAAAGGCGCCTCAGTGTGCGTGCCTCGCGTCACTTGGACGTGTATCTGTGCATGCCGCGGACAGAGCGACAAAATCGAACTTGTTTGTGCGCGAGACGCGTACGAATTTGAGCAAGTGGCTGAGCCGTGCGTGTGTGTTTGTTAGTAAATTTGGAACAATTATTGATACAAATACATGAAAAGCAAAAGGTGTTGTGGGTCCCGAAATCAATTAGCTGTCATCGTGTCGACGCCATTTTGAATGTCAGCTCACGCGAGCACGCTGCCTCACCCGCGCATGTTTATGTGGAACTATTTGGCGCGCGAGCAGCTCGCCGCGCGGGGCGAGCATGCCTCAGGCTGAGCCGCTCAAATTCGTACGCAGCTTTAGAGAAATGTCTATTGACAAGGGAAGAGCTTAGACCCCATACTTACTTTCGGTCTCGTTCATCCATATGAGATGGGTGACGTTCTCTGCCCAGCGCGAGCCATGTATTGTCTTTGTTTCGTTGCCCACATCGTACCTGTCGGCAAAACACAAAAATTTAGAAGGGTTTTGCCCGCGGATAACCAGGTAGGGCTCAGCAGAATGTCTCGGTCAATCTGTTTGGAGCTGTCCAACGGAAGATGTTCCTCCAGCTTACAGAAGACTTGACAACACCACTACTTGCTCTGTAGGTATGTGATGATGTGTTGCATAACTTGTGACTCCACATTTCATTTGGTGAAACAAGAAGCAGATGTAGCGCCCGGGTGCAAAAGAACCCCTCCCCCCCATTAGCGCGCGCTAGCCGCCCGGCGAATGGCGCCCCGTGAAATGGCGCTCGGCGCCCCCTAGGACCGTGCGCCCGGCTGCACCGCAACCCCTGCACTAGTAAAGCCACCCCTGATTAGAAGTCTAACGAAGGCGTGACATTGACGAACGCCACTATAAAGACTTGCCCAAATACGCTGGTGGTCTTGCTTGACAAGGTCTGCAGGGAAGTTGATACTTGACAGTGGCTTTATTTGAGGAGGTCAAAGCCTAGCAGTCGTTGGCTAACGACAATAGAATTATTCACGCCACTGCTTCGGATTTCCAAAAAAAAGATGCAAAAGATGGTCAGAATTCAGGCTTCAAAGCTGGGGTTAGTTGGACGACGCACGAACAGGCCATCTATGACTTCAAACTGTCCAACAATGTTATTGTTGGACAGTTTGAACAGCGATCGATCAATCACAGGAGCCCGCGCGCGGTCGCGCCGGCGTGCGTGTGCTCCCCCTCCTCCGCGCCGGGCGCGAGGCAAGCGAGCCTGTTTAGTATTATGATCATCAATTAGATACCTAATTTTGATTTAAAATTATAATTATTTACAATTTCCTCGCAGTAGGCGTGAAAAGCACTGTGTTAAGCCTCGGCCGAAAGTGCAATAGCTGGACCCGTACTTACAACTAACTCGTCCATCTATTGCTTACTTTGTAGCCTCTACAACAATGTACTATTGTAGCATGAGTAACTTACCAAGTTCCATTTTGCAGCACACTGTCAGTGATATTCCTGAAGACTTTAGTCTCGTTCTCGAAGCCCGGCTCCAGAGGTCCCACGGAGAAGGTGACAGGTATGACCCACTTGGGGGCTGGCGGGGGCTTGGTGGTCCTGGCGACGGGGCGGCGCGTGGTGGGCGCCGGGGTGGTGGTGGTGGCGTTCTCGTCTTCGATCGTGTCCGTGAAGTTTTCTGCAGCACAAATTGTGGCGGTTACAGGTATTTGTGGTTGTGATGGTTTGAGTATTTTACAAGCTTTCATTTAACTATGTATGTAACTATGTTTGTTCGGGTGGAATCTTGCAACTCAATTTTGAAGCAGATATCTTCAACCGATTGAGCCGAAATTTTGGGTTTAAGGGATGACGATTCAATATTATGGAACCATCGAGCTAATCTGATGATGGCATGGACCTATGATACTCAGGACAAGCTATGGTAATAATAATACCACGTCCGAGCGAGATGGTAGCATACAAATTTCGATAAGTGTGACAAAAGGGAAATATCATTCATTGTCCTTGTCATAGTTCCATTTTTTTTATTTGCCACAACTGATTTAGTATGAAGTTGTGGCAAAAAAACCACCACCCGCCCAAATAAAGTAGGTTGTTTATGGTAAGCCATTTTAAGACCTGTTCTTAATTTAGTTGCATAGAAGCTTTTCCGTCTCTCATTGTGGCATCACGTATAGCTTGTCCTTCTGTCTCCATCATCCGTGGATGATGGAGACAGAAGGTGGCCTGGAATTAAGGACTTAACAGACCTAACCCCGTTGATTTTGGGCTCGTTAGAATAGTCTCAACGAGTAGTTGATGACGGTATACAGAAAAGTACAGTTGGCAATAAAAGCTTGTACCAAAAATGACATTTTTGACAGAAACTTACTTTATATCAAGGCATGTGGGATATTGCTAATATGTACCTATAAGTAGGTAAATAAGTAGGTCATCATCCTCCTAGGGTTTTCCCGGTTATACCCTTAAGGGGGTTGAGGTCCGTATGGCAGTTAATTCCAAGATTTGGCACTAATTTTACGAAAGTGACAGCCTTCAAATTAGACCTTGTTGGGATTAAACCCAAAAGCTACTATTAAAAACGAACAGAAAACTCACCAGGCTCATAGAACAGCTCCTCAAGGTCAGCCCTCAGGTCCAAGGTCAGGAGGGAGTTGAGCATGGCCGGCTCGGGGTCTGGGGGGTCCGCGGACATCACGAAACTGGAAAGAAATATAATATTAACTTTTATTTAATCAAATGTAATAGAATGATTTAGAAATTAAGGCAGAAAAAAAAAAAAAAAAACTGATATATAAAAACTACTCGAATAGCCCACCCCGCGTCATTCCCGGTGCAAAGGTGCCCATTACGCTCGCCGCATTGCCGCGTTGGATTGCAATGGACAACCTTTGCAATAAGAATGACCCGGAGCGGGGGTCAAGGCCTTTTTCCCGCAAGCGGCGCCCCACTTCCCTAAGGAAAGATTTTCCTTCGGAGCACCAGCATCCCGAAGTCTCTACGGCAAGAGGGACAAATAAGTAGTGTGAGAGCACTGCGTACTTGTCCCTCTTACGTGTAGCCGCCCACTCAGCGGCAGCTCCTGCAACTCGCATTGTGCGGTCTAAGTGAGATGCCGCAAAAGTGCTGACGCATGTTGCGTCCCACAATAAGCATTTACCCCTTTGCCAGGGTACTAAGGTGAGGCCGTCAGGTCTCTTTCCGTCGGACCGACTGAGGCCTGGCGGTTCCAGTACGCAAGGGATGTTGGCAGATACCAGCGCCCTCCGGATGATGTCGTTCAGGGCGTGATGGCGAGGGAATCTGCCAGCACATCTGAAGCAGCTGAGAGCGTGGTGGCCATTGCTCTCCACTGTGGCACCGCAGATGCATATATGGGGTTCGCAGACATTACAGCCAAGGCGGAGAGCAACAGCCACCCGCATGGAGTCGTTATCGAGGAGGGTGCCCATATGTGGAGACGGGAGAGCGTGAAGCCACGCACCAGACTCAGGCCTCGAAACCGCCTTTAGCCTGGCTTTATCTACACCCAGAGCGGTCTCCAAGAGGTTGTCAAATACACGCTTAACTCCCGCGCTGTCCCACATTCGTTGGCTATTAGGTTTCTCCGGTGCAGGCGTACTTGGGTTGAGCGAAGACCAGGCCGTCCAGGCATCGGAAGAGAAGGGAATGGTTGCCTTGTCACCATGTAAGGGAAGAATTTGAGTGACAAGGTCCACGACCCCGCTCGCCGATGCCAGGAAGGCTGGTAGACAAACGTCTCTTGCGCGCCGAATACCCAGACCGCCGCTCCGAATGGGAAGAGATGCAAGGTCCCATTGGCTCGAGCTGAGGGAGACGTTAAGAAGACATTCAAGGGTCTCCTTCAGTGCAATGTCAAAGGAGTCAATGTGTGCAGGAAATAACCATGCGGGTACAGTGCGTAAAAAGTAGGTTAACTTGGGGATAGCAAAGCAGCTCCGCAGCAGGGAAAGCGCAACGTGAGCTGAAAGGCTTTTAAGCTTGTCTCCAATAGTTAGCAACAGTTGCTTTCTAACCTCAAAAGCTGCCGGAATAGCTTCTGTGAAGATTGGAGAGCCCAAAAGATTGAAAGTTTGAAAAGAAATTTCTTTAAGGCCAGGGAGTAAGTGACTGAAAGTAGGCAAGGAAGTTCGGGAAAAATCACTACACGGGAAGAATTCACACTTGCTGGCGTTCACTTCTAGGCCCAGTTCCCGCAGGCGAGGAAGGAGCATACGCAGATCTTGCTCAACTTCCTCAGGCTTTCCCCCTAGAGTACCGTCGTCTAAGTACCAGATATTCAGAGGTGAAAGAAGTTCTGATAACGGTCTTTGAATGGCAAGACTAAAAACTAAAGGGCCCAGAGGATCCCCCTGCTGCGCTCCAACTTGCGAAAGTATGGGAGATTCGTTTAAATATAAGTTGGACGGGGAGGAGTAAGCTTGAAAGAGGAAAGGGTAGAGGGAAGGTATTTTCTGCCTTACTTCAGACAGCAGTACGTCACGCTCGACTGAATTAAAAGCATTTTTTAAATCTAATTTAATGACAACACTGTCCGCGTTTTTTGGATCAAGTAAAAATGCACGCGTGGCATGGATGGCAGCTTCGCAGCCTTGGTGAGTTCCAAAACCTAGCTGAATAGGTTGTAAGTAAGCGGCCATTTCTTCTCGAACAGCACGGCAGCCAAGCTTAGCTGTTAAACGACGGAAAGTACTGCCGATAGCTATGGGCCTTAAGCCTCCGTCCTTCTTCACCAGAGCGCATAAGGACGCACCGTACATGAATGGGCAGACTGCGGGGTTCAAGCAACCACTGAGTAAAAAGTTACAAAGTTTGGTCAAGCATTCGAGCAGCCGGGGCCCGTTATCACCGGCAGAGCCAGATGTTAGTTCCTTGAGGTGAGCTGGGCGGATGCCGTCTAAGCCAGCGGCTGAACTGCTGTTGAACGAGCTTAGAGCCGTAGCTACGTCTTGTGGTTTGGCAGAGTAAGCAGGGATAGATGTATCGGGCTCCGGAGGAAATGTCAGAGGCCGAGAAGGGGTTGGGTGCTTAACTTAGATTTACAATACCTGGCTTTTGCCAACCATTTTCGTTTCGTCCTTGTTTTGCAGGGTGATATGAGATGGATTCAGATCTTGGTTTACCGGAGCATCATACTGGCCTGTGTTGGAAGACTAGTCAGTACGGCATGCTCAGTAGGATGTGCAGCTTAAGTTGGAAAGTCTGGAGTCCATTGACATCGTTGCACCAGGACCCTACTAGAGGGCTAATTACCATGATCACCGTAACATGATTCAAGTCTGTAGTCCTCCAAGCAGGATACATGGTTTTGATATTACTATCGCAGGGATCACCGCTGCAGATGTCGCAGGTGAGTGGTGTTTCACTCCGGCTGTGGTAATCCTTCGAGCCGGATACATAATTGTGAAACTGTATAGGGCTGTATAGGGTCATCGTGGCTAGTGGTCCTTCGAGCCGGATTTGTGGTGAGCGTGAGTGGCTTACCGTTCTTGCCTGAGCAGCACATCGCCACCAGTGTTAACGGCAGCTAGAAGCGGGTATCCGGCGCGCTCGCACCAGCCGTCCCACGCGTGCGGCGGTGCGCCGCCCGCGCCGGGCCGCTGTAACGCGCGCCACAGGTCCCTGTCAGCCAAACCAAATTACCAGCTGAAGTATCAAGAACATATAATATATGAGCTATAGACTAACGAAAACACGGTTTTTTTTCTTCATTTTGGTATTAAATCATAGAGCACACAGTATAGGGTATTGGAGTAGCACATGGGGCAAATCGTCTCTAAGGCCTTTTTAGGACAGACGCATTCTTATGACGAAATACTCGATAAACATTTTGCATGAGGACTCAAGTATTTGAATTGTTACTACTATTATTTTTATTGTTACATTTTACTGTTATTTAATTTTACGATCATTGGCTATTTTTATTATTGGACATATTACGGAGTATCTTATTGTGATTTAATTGTGTGACTTTTTATTGTAATTTTATTGTTTGACTAGTTATTGTAATTTATTTTTTTATTTTATTTAATTGTTTGACTTACGTTATGTTTTATTAATTATTTATTATTATTTTACATTCAAACACAATAAAAAAATTGTTAATGAATTAAATAAACTGAAACTGAATTGCGAACGAGGATATTCAACGCTGCTTCAGCACAATTCAAAAACTTGAGTATTGCCAATTTAGAGTCGTAAAATTGTAACTTGTATTGTCTAACCACGATTAGAATGGGATGAACTGACAGCTATCCCATTCCCAAACTCATTGCGGTCGAGTAACAGTGGCCACGAGTTATACAAGACAGGTGTGAGGTGATAGTAAACCGTGTCTGACCTGGCGTCGGCGCTGGCGCTGCGGTGGTCCCTGAGCAGGCGCGCGAGCGCGGCGCGCCCCGCCGCCTCGCCGGCCGCCTCGATCGCCATGCTCACTATAGCAGCTCCCTGAAAAAAATAGTACATTATTGTAGAGGCTAGAAAGTACGAGTCCAGCTATTGCACTTTCGGCCGAAGCTTAACACAGTGCTTTTCACGCCTACTGCAAGGAAATTGCAAATAATTATAATTTTAAATCAAAATTAAATATCATAATATTAAACAGGCTCGCTTGCCTCGCGCCCGGCGGAGGAGCAGCAGCACGCACGCCGGCGCGACCGCGCGCGGTGCCCTGTGATTGGTCGAAGTCATAGATGGCCTGTTCGTGCGACGTCCAACTAACCCCAGCTTTGAAGCCTGAATTCTGACCATCTTTTGCCACATTTCAGAGCAGTGGCGTGAAATGGTATATTGTTTAACGAGGGGCGTAAGGCTTTTGATGACTCGAGTTTGCAATATTCTTACGCCCGTGTTATACACAATGTTTTTCATCACATTTGCGAGGAAATAAATAACTACAAAAGACAGAAAAATCTAAGTTTCATACAACCGCTCCAATCAAAAATTTACAAATTCACTGCCACATCAGTGCTAGTGGAGCGCGCAGTTTCAATATTTCAACCAATCACAGAGCAGTATTCTTGCGGCGCTTGTTGTTTTTTTTTCAACCAATCACAGAGCAACTAGATTTGCTTAAGCCAATCAGATCACGCACAAGCTCATTACTCCCATAACTCCCGCGGGAACAATTTAGGCCATTGTCCTTCTGTATACAGGCATGGAATAACACCATTTACGAGCAAGTGTGATGAAAACATTCTTTCTCCACACTTTCTAAAACCATGTCGGCTCGCACTCTAAAACAATGCACCACGAAATGCATGCATGGGTCATAGTCCCCACTGAGCTCCAATGTCAATAAGGGATTGCATATATACACCTTTAGAACTTCTTTGATATTGAGATGCTTAATAACTACTGGGCGTAGAATACTTTTCTTTTTTTGGATTAAAGCTACGCCAAGGTATGGGGCCATACTATCACAAGACAGCGCGCGAGCTCTCTCGATTTCTCGCACTGTACCTCTCTTTCTAAGTTTTCTAATAAGAGAGAGACGGATAGTGCGAGAAAAATCGAGAAAACTCACGCGCCGTCTTGTGATAGCCGTGCAGAATGGAATTAGGAAAAGGTTAAATTGGATAAGCAATGAAATAAAAACATGAAAAATATCTATCTATTTGGTTAATTTTTAGGGTTCCGGACCAAAAAGGTAAAAACGGAACCCTTATGGTGCGACTCCGTCCGTCTGTCTGTCTGTCACAATGTCAAATATCTCAGGAACTACTAATGCTATCGATTTGAAATTTGGAATAGTTGTAAACAAAGCTATTCCTCGTGTATGGAAAATGAAAAAAATTAATATACACTTTTAATTTGTATAAAAAAGGGTGGATAAGAGGGGGGGCAAAAATTCAAAGTCTAGTTAGTAGGCCAAGTGGGGTATCATATGAAAGGGCTTGAATTGTACATTCTAAAACAGTTTTTTTTTTTTTCTACAGTGGTAAAATTTTGATTTATAAAGAAAAATGTTGAAATAAATACCATTCCCCCCTTATCTCCGAAGTTAAATTTGAATATAATATATATGATTAATATTAACGTGAATATTACCGGAAAAGTGTAACGAGACCTCTATCCAGCGTATTTTTTTTTATTCTTCAAAAATCATATGTTAATTTTGTTTGTAATTTAATACTTCTGTGTTTATTTTTTTTCCTTCAAATTTGTATGAAAGTATTCTGAAAGTACCTTCTAGCAAATAAAAAAAGAATTATCGAAATTAATTCACTTCATAAAGAATTATCGCTGAAAAACCAACATACAGTAAGGGAAATGTATTAACGTACCACCGTAGAACCCTTTCGCAATAAGGTGACATACTACTCGAGTTTGAGTGACGGCGGCCTGTCAATTGCGACAGGGTTCTACGGTGGTACGTGAATACATTTGCCTTACTGTACATACCGAGTTCCTTGGTCGCGCAAGTTAGTAACAAAATGCACCGATAAATGGCGCTCTATGCGTTGTTAAGATTATTCCAAAATTAATGGGTGGGGCAAGACGGGTTGTATAATATTTCGTACGGAACCCTCGGTGCGCGAGTCAGACTCGCACTTGACCGGTTTTTTCTATTTATAATCTCTTTGTGAGTAATATATTTTCTCGTAAGTATGTGAATCAGGAAGACCAGCCCTTCCACATTTCTTCTTAATTTATTCCTTCTTAATCTATTCAAACCTATACATTGAACATTAAACCGATGAAGCTGTGCCTCAAGTCTACGTTAGTTACCTTGTGCAAAGATAGTTCGTCAGCAGCAGACTCAATATCGGCGCGCTCGAGCCGCGGAGAAGCCACAGCGCGTACCGATGTGCTCGAGTCTAACCTGTAACGCAAAACAAAGTAAGAACTTGTCAAATCAATCAAATACTGGCTTTCGTCTTTAGAAAGCAATATGGTCTCAAGGTTCTATGGCTCTGCAAGGTACAGTTCAAATTCGTATTGGCTTTCGTCACTAAGCATCGAAAAAGGTCAAAGTTGATCTAGCTCGGTTTTGCCGGACACTGTCCAGCCTGCAACTGTTCAAACGGGCAGAAATCAAGCGGCAGACTGCATG
Source organism: Epinotia nisella (assembly GCA_932294315.1). NCBI lineage: Eukaryota > Metazoa > Arthropoda > Insecta > Lepidoptera > Tortricidae > Epinotia > Epinotia nisella. The sequence continues at coordinate 5,643,017 of OW028698.1, read as the reverse complement.
ACGGACTGTCCGTAGGGATGCGCCTTTTTGAAGCAATATGATACGCAAGACGAGGCAGTGGAATTCGGCTAGATGGATCCGGAAGATTTTCGTCCAATATCCCGCAGTGTCTCAAGACGAGAGTCTTTGACCAGTGTGTGTTGCCAGTGATGACGTATGGCACGGACTTGGTCGCTTACTATGGGCCTCATAAGAAGGCTCAAAGTCACCCAAAGGGCAATGGAGAGGGCTATGTTAGGAGTTTCTCTGCGTGATCGCATCAGAAATGAAGCTATGCGCAGCAGAACCAAGGTAACCGATATAGCCCTCCGAATCGCTAAACTTAAGTGGCAGTGGGCGGGGCACATTGCACGTAGAACCGATGGCCGCTGGGGCGGAAAGGTTCTCGAGTGGCGACCACGTACCGGAAGGCGCGGCGTGGGTAGGCCCCCCACAAGGTGGACTGATAACCTGGTAAAGGTCGCGGGAGTCCGCTGGATGCGGGTGGCGCAGGACCGGTCAATTTGGAACTCTCTGGGGGAGGCCTATGTCCAGCAGTGGATGTCTTTCGGCTGATATGATGATGATGATGAATCCGGAAGAAAGAAGGCGCCTTCCGTCCCAGCTCGGACGTCAGATCCTCCATCAGCCACTCTACAGCGAGGAGACACCAGACCACCGAACCACTGAGGAACACAAACATACATGTGCCCTGATATCTATGAGGGGCTGACCTCAGAGCTGGTAACACGTGGTCCAGCAGCAGCGCGTCCTGTTGCCGCTCGGCGCCCCCTTCGAATGGAGGCGCCTTCTGTCCCAGCACCGACGTCAGAGCCTCCATCAGCCACTGCGCGCTCCACCAGCGAGGAGAGACCAGCCCGCCGAACCACTGAGGAACACAACACATAATCACGCTTGGTCCCCGGAAAGGATCAGTGATTTATTCGTGCTACGATCCTAATGTTAAGTATAATTTTACATTACGCGTGCGTCTGTTTCGACCAATTTCGGGTTAATTTAGATCTCCTATCTAAAGGAAACTTCTCAATCAATTCGGCTAAGTAAAACAGTTTTATTGGGAAATTAAGGCTATTCATATCTTGATCAATAAATAAAAGTACATATTAACCGGAGCGGAAGCGGGACAAGTACTCAGCACTTGCCAATTACTTGTTTGTTCCGCTTGCCGTGGAGACGACTGGGTGTTGGTGCGCAGAGGCCAAAACCTTTTTTAGTGAAGTGCGTCGTCGTCTGCAGGAAAGAGGGCTGGATCCCCGCTCTGGGTCCTTTCTGGTGCAAAGGTTAGCCATAGCTGTTCAGCGCGGCAATGCGGCTAGCGTGATGGGCACCTTTGCACCAGGAGGGACGCGGGGCGGGTTGTTTGACACTTAGTTTTAAGTTTAGTTTAGTTAGTTTTAAATTTTGTAATAGATGAATGGAATTTTTGTAGTTGCTTTGTGTTTTGTGTTATAATGAATAGATATAACTGTATTAAACTGTATTTAAACTATATTAACCATCGACTGAACAGTCTAGCAAACCGGAAGGGACACAGCTATCTGAAATAATCACATGAATATACAGATATAATGAATGAGAGACAGTATGGTTTCTCATTCTCGCCGGTACCTGTGTCCCTCCTGGTCCGACAAACTCTTCAATTGGCTGTAAGCAGCAGCAAGCCTAAAAGTGACCGAAGAGGCATCAGCATATCAGCTTGTCAGACTTGTGCGCCTTTGAAATAATAAAATTCGTATATTTTACTAGTTCCATACCTGTTGGGCCAACAGACGCGCTATGGTCTTCGTATCAGTCAGCGTGCTCGGGGACAGCGTGATCAGCCCCCACCCCTCCGCGTACAGCCCCCCTCCCTCCACCACCACCACGTCCAGCTTGGGGAGGGGGTAAGACGTGTTCAGCTCGAAGGCGAACTGCTGGATGGTCTTCTGCACCCAGTCTAGGAGCGGGCTGAAAGAGAAATATGAGAGGTCAATATGAATTGTTTGGTAAACCGTTATGCACCTATTTAGTATACGGGTATTATGTGATTAGAAATTTTACCGAATTCATTCGAAAGCGTCCAGTGGAGGCAGCTTAAACTCTTCAAGCGTCTTTGAGCTGACTGTGACAAAGTGATTAATTTATAGAATACACGGCGACTTTTTACAGCGATACAAACGTATACATATAGTCACGGCTATGGCTAGTGTCAACTGTCAATACGCGTTTGTGTTGCTATAAAAAGTAGCTGTAAAAGTCGCGGGCATCCGTTGCAAAGTGACTAACTTAGTGAAGACCACGGAACCTATGGATGCTGGTAAGCCGGTCTTCCGTGACCTTATCTGGAGAGTTGAGAGGAAATGCGCTCATCCAGCCTCATCCAGAATGACCTGCTGGTCGCTGTACAAGCTGATCTCTGTCAGGGGCAGCACGAAGTCCACCTCTGATGTCTCGGTACTAGTTGTGTCCAGCTTGAAGTGGTAGCTTCGGTGCGAGACACACTACTGCCATTGACATCACGTGCAACTAGACATCTTACCTGGTTTCTGATTGTATTACAGATTGAACGATTTGCCCATTTGCAAAAATGGTGTCCGGTGTAGGCAGTTCAAACTTCTCAGGTGTCTATCTATTAACAAGCTGTGAGTAGTTCGGTGTCAAAGTGACTAACTTAGTGCGGCGAAATTTTGCAGCGAAGTCCGTGGGAGCCAGGTCTTCCGTGACTTTAAAGAAGTTGGGAACTACACTTACCCGGCCTCATCCAGAATGACCTGCTGGTCGCTGTACAAGCTGATCTCTGTCAGGGGCAGCACGAAGTCCTCCTCTGATGTCTCGGTACTAGTTGTGTCCAGCTTGAAGTGGTAGCTTCGGTGCGAGACACACTACTGCCATTGACATCACGTGCAACTAGACATCTTACCTGGTTTCTGATTGTATTACAGATTGAACGATTTGCCGATTTGCAAAAATGGTGTCCGGTGTAGGCAGCTCAAACTTCTCAGGTGTCTATCTATTAACAAGCTGTGAGTAGTTCGGTGTCAAAGTGACTAACTTAGTGCGGTTATGCACGGCGAAATTTTGCAGCCAAGTCCGTGGGAGCCAGGTGTTCCGTGACTTTAGAGAAGTTGAGAACTACGCTCACCCAGCCTCATCCAGAATGACCTGCTGGTCGCTGTACAAGCTGATCTCCGGCGGGGGCAGCACGAAGTCCTCCTCGGGGGTCTCGGTGCTCGCGGTGGCCAGTTCGGTGGTGGTGGTGGGTTCCGGGACGGCGGTGGGAGGCTGGGGCGCGGCGCGGCGCTGCAGGCGGCACACCGCCACCGACATCATGTGCGGGGGCATGGGGGGGGACTGGGCGAACTCGTCTTGCAGCTGGAAGATAAATGTATATATGTATAACTAAGGCGTCCAGTAGTCTCAAAATCAGATGCACATCGCTTCCGCGTGAACTACCTGGTGCTGACACAAATATAGTAGTGGCTCTGTGAGCTGTAGAACTCTGGAGATTAATAAAAAAAACCAGCCAAGTGCGTGTCGGACCACGCACAACGAAGGGTTCCGTGCCTATTAAAAAGGTCGTATCGTCACAGAAATCTTACGGCACTTAACTCCTTCTCTACAGGGAAGGCAGTTTTTCAACAATATCTCGAAAACCTTTGAACCGATCTTGTTCAAAATAATTTTCGGTGAAAGTTTTTTATATTTTTAAAATACACCGGTCAAAAATTAGAGGAGGGGGAGGGCACAATATTAGTGACTGTCGGTAACTCCGACTCAATTCACTTAATCAAAAAAATTGCTGCGCAACCTTATATTTATTTTAAAAGGCCTATCGATTGATGTCCACACGTGAGCTTACAATATGTTTTTTTTAATTTGCAATTTTATGTATAGAGTGCAGCCCTAAAAAAAATTTAGTCATTTAATTACAAAACTATGTAACTGCTAACAAAATACATATATCCTCAAAATTTTATTCAAATACACCCTATAGTTTTCGAGTAAAGTGCCTGTGACATACGGACAAAAAAAAACAATATAATGAACGAATCTGCTCACAAAATTTCACGAGAATCGGTTGAAATTATGCGACCTGTAGAGGAGAACAGCGGGACAGACGCCGGACACAGGACAGACAAACGATTTTCGGCTCAAGCTGAAGCATAATATAACTTCGTTCGCTTCGCTCGCTCGTTCGATAATTACCAAGCCCTTTTTAGCCTGCATCGCAGGTGACAAAGATGCATTGCAATTTTTTTGAAGTTAATGTTATAAATAGTCAATTGGCAATTAATGTAAAACATACTTAAATAATACATACCAATCGGTGTCCTAAATAGAAACCAGCTTCTTCTGTTGCGACTATAGGCATGTTAGTCAGGGATACGTGAAACCTGTGAATAAACATAAAAAAGCCACTTAGGGTAAATTTCAACAGTAGACGTTTTTTGTATCATTCCGGTGTGATTAATTTCTTAATGTGTCAGGTACCTGGTCTACGTTTGAGACAAGGAATTGCAATACCTTTACAGGGTGTCATGTTGTACCATAAACTGTGATAATTAAGCCCTGATGTATGTCAACATGAGAGCAATAAAGTATTCTATTCTATTCTATTCCTTGTTTCGTTTTTTTTCGTGTTTTTTTATATCAAAGGACACTTCAGACTATTTTATGAAACTCTTCTTAGCGGGCACTTGATATCTCTAATAGTTTTTGAGATAGTAGAGGGTGAAAAATGAAACTCACAATGGAATGATAACTATACACCGGGATGATAAAAACAGTCCAAGGTAATTAAAATAAGAGCAAACGGAATGATAAATATACACCAGAATGATATAAACAGTACGCTGCAATGGAATGCTTACTGCTTCTTCACATTTAAGAATTGATAGATATTATCGAATGCTTTGTCTATCGTCTTTCAGCACGGCTATCACAAGACGGCGCGTGAGCTCTGATTTTTCTCGCATTATACTTCTCTTTCTAAGTTTTCTAATAAGATAGAGACGGATAGTGCGAGAAAAAACGAGAGAGCTCGCGCGCCGTCTTGTGATATCCGTGCAGGCATAGTAGTTAGTTAGTTAGTTAGACACACATATGCAGGCATAGTATTAGTATAAAGCTATCAGAGCGATGGTGTGTTACAGGAATCATACTCAAGTAATTCTTATGTGTTCCAAAGTACTCTGAAAGCTCTATTTTGGGTAGTTTTAATTCAAGCCAGATGAAAATCAAATCGTTTAGTCTAATGTATGAAATAAATAAATATCGTGGGACAATTCACACCAATTGATCTAGTCCCAAACTAGGCAAAGCAGTACTATGGGTACTAGACAACGGATAAACATACTTATATAGATAAATACATACTTAAATAGATATTAAACATCCAAGACTCGAGAACAAACATTCGTATTCATCATACAAATATCTGCCCCGACCGGGAATCGAACCCGGGACCTCGAGCTTCATAGTCAGGTTCTCTAACCACTAGGCTATTCGGTCGTCTTTATGTATGTGTCCAGGTTACCTGTCCCGCACGATGGTGAGACGGAATGTGGCCCGCAGATGCGGCTCGTCGAGGCAGGGGAACGCGGAGCGAGCATGCGTCAGCCAGAAACGTGACACTGCGCAGCGACTGAGGAAACAAACGAGGGTGTAGGAGGGTCGTTCTTCTTTTTTACCGACAATGAACCAAAGTTTTTCTGTTTTTTTGGTTTTTGAACTATCGAAAATTGTGGTTTTGAAGTGCGATTTAAAAAAAAATGCATAGGTTTCTTCATTAGAACTAATTAAAGTTTCCTTTCTGGCCAATATAAATATTTATTTACGGTTGATTTCTAAAAAAAAACATGTGACAAAGTGGACTCTTTCAGTGGGGACAACATTTTGTTTTACCACTCTGTCACGGCATTCTACGAAAAAAAAAACATAAAAAAAAATGCTAGATAAAGAAAGTGAAATATTACATATCACTAATTAATAAAATAATATGGCGTTCATTCGAACATTATAAAACCGTAAACATCATTACTCAAATGAGATGCCGTAATAAGACGAAGGACAGGCTATTGTCGGTCGAAAAGAAGAACGACCCAGGAACGTTGTATTAATAAATTGTCCCTGGGCGATCGAGCTTTGCTCGGGTAAAAATACGGAGCAAACGAATTTTCCCAGACATGAGATCTATGTTAGATCGATTTCATCGAAATCGTTAGAGCCGTTTCCGAGAAAATGATTGCAAATATATATACATAGGTATTTATATATATACAAATATTGCTCGTTTAATAGTATATAGGATAATGTGTAATTGGACGAGCGAGCGAAGCGAACGACGTTCTCCGTTTCAGCTTGGGCCAAAATGCTTTCGTATATCCGGGTGTCCGGCAGTTCTCCTCTACGAAAGTAAGGCCCAATAATCCGCGTCCACATATCTCTTTCTCTTATCATGCATGGGTTAAAACTTTATATCTGTGTGTCTTTTGTGTAGTGAATAAATGTCTTCTTTTCTTTTTTCTTTTCTTTATATAGTAGACGCGGATTATTGGACCGTACATTAACCAGACCCGTCGATTCCATCCGTGTTCCCGGCCCGTCCCAGGCACCGTCTCAGTTAGGCGATCTACGTATATCAGGACAACACTTAACTGACTCTAAATTCAAATCTGTCGTAAAACAGACACTTATTTTTTTTTTTTTTTTTTTTTCCATTTTTTAATCTGCGATCAGTCACGACGACTATGAGCAGATGAGTTGACAGAGGTTGGCGATTGGCAAGGTGGGGCCATTGCCCTAGCTTCCCCTAGTCAGGCAGCACATTGGCTCTCTTGAGTCTCTTTATTATGTTTGGCTTAAGAAGCATCTGTGATAAGGGGTTTGGATGAGATGCTAGTCGATCTTTGTAGTTAGCTGTATAGCGTTTTGCCTCTTCAAGTATGGTTGGGATTTCCAGATACTCGTGGATTTCTGAGTTGCGAGCGTAAAAGACACTTATTTCAAAAGCATATTATAAGAGACAGTGATATAGTTAGTAGACGCGGATTATTGGACCGTACATCAACCGGACCCGTCGATTCCATCCGTGTTCCCGGCCCGTCCCAGGCACTCAGTTTGGCGATCTACGTATATCAGGACAACACTTAACTGACTCTAAATTCAAATCTGTCGTAAAACAGACACTTATTTCAAAAGCATATTATAAGGTAAACGATTACATTATGGATTGGCAGTGAAAAACTCCTGTACTATATCTTTCGCAAAATAAATAGGCTTTCTACTGTAGCAATGTAATTTTATAATACTCTGATACTGAAATGATATATTGTATACTGTTTTGAAAAAAGGACACCTCGCCGAGTTTTTTACGCCGGTTCTTCTCGAGGCAGAGGTTTTCTTTCCGAACCGGTGGTAGTTTATCGACATTCATAGGTGCAGCAGAAGCTAAATTGAAGAATAAATCACTTTGACTTTGACTTTGACGACGTGACTCACTGCCTGTGGTTGCCGGCCAGGAAGAACCCGCGCTGCTTCTCGTTCCTCTCCAGTTTTGTGATGAAGCGGAGACTGAGAGTGTAGTTGTATTTGCGACGCAGTTTCTCCTGGAAGCATAAACAACACCAAATTATAATGAGGAGAGAGAGAGAGAGTAAGCAGAGAGTACGACTCTGTACCCTTTGGCGTCGAGACCCTCGGTCCGTGGGGTCCCAGTGCGCATAAGTTATTTGCAGAAATCGCGAAACGTCTGGTCGATGTAACTGGTTACCGAAGAGCTGGCGGCTTTCTCGCGCAACGCATCAGCATTGCAATTCAGCGAGGAAATGCCGCCAGCATCCTCGGTACAATGCCTCGAGGGCCTTTTTTAGATTTAACTTAGTTTTAATTTATCTTAGTTAATGTTAATTATAATCTTGTATTTTTATTTCATTTGATGAAATAATTAAATGGCTTATTACTTGCGAGCGTACAGAGCAGTTATAGCCGTTTTACCTCCCACAGGCTGTTAAGTTTAGTTTTAAAATATAGAACCCTCTGATTGGCTTAAGCAAATCTGGTTGGTCTGTGATTGGTTGAAAAAAAAATCTAGTTGGCCAAGCCGCCCCGCCCCGCAAGAATACTGCTCTGTGATTGGTTGAAGTATTGAAGCTGCGCGCTCCACTAGCACTGATCTGGAAGTGAACTTGTCAATTATTGATTGGTGCGGCTGTATGAAACTTAGACTTTTCTGTCTTTTGTAGTTATTTCTTTCCTCGCAAATGTGATGAAAAACATTGTGTATAACACGGGCGTAAGAATATTGCAAACTCGAGTCATTAAAAGCCTCTCGTTAGCAATATTCCACTTACGTCCCTCGTTAAACAATGTAGCTTCACTTGTAGCTTCATGCTACGCGCCTCTGAAGTTGACAAACGAACATGGAGCAGAACATCTCGTCATGAAATAGTTTAATGTTTAACCTAAATCTACGCTGGTGGGTAGTCAAGCATTTTAGCCACATGGTACATACCCTAGCGAGCCCTGAACAACTGTTTTATATCCTTAAAAATCTCATCTTGTACCTACTCCATCTGTTCAACCAGTGGGTAATCGAGCATTCTAACCAATCTAGACCCTAATGAGCTCCTGAAGTTGAACAGCTGTGTTATATTCTTGAAGATCTCACCTTGAACTCAACACACATAATCAAACGGTGGATAACTGAGCATTTAAACTACTTATAGCTCTAGTGAGACCCTAAAGTTGAACAGCTGTGTGTGGCATAAAGCCACGAGAAAAGTAGTGGACTGTATACTGCGTTATTCTAAAACTGTCCCGATACACCCCAATACCCACAAAGAAAGGAGAGACCGACTTACCCGTTGGTGTCGTCACCACAGTGTGGAAGGGGCGCCCCGCTTGTACTCCCAGTGCACTTGTAGATGGTTGGTTAAGTGTTAATAATTTATTGTGTGCCCTTACAGGGTGTCATGAATTGACTTTAAAAAAAAATGTAACACCATATTATGTATGCATGACATAACAATGAAATAAATGAATGAATGAATGAATGGTTTGTTGGCTTATTTATATTTAATTTTGTAAGCAGCTGTTCGCGTTATTAATATTTCTTTTCGAGATTTTTTCTGACACTGACACTTGACGGATTGTGTCTAAGGTTGTTGCCGGTCAATACCTACTCTCGTAAGCATTGAGGTTCATCTTGAACATGTTACCTTGAACTCAATATACGTCTGTTCAGCCGGCGGGTAGTCGAGCACTTTAGCCACTTTGGGCCCCAGCGAGCCCCCGGTCTTGAACAGCGCCCGTTCCGTCACGTTCATGTCCCGCACGTTCAGGACAACGAACGTGGTGTCGCGGTCCACTTTGAAGTCTATTGATACTTCTCCTGAAAACAGAGAGTTACAAATGAATAAAAAGTTTTTGGTCTGCTGGGATCGTGTTCACGGAATTGAGTGCCATTTATCTAACCTATAGGAGCAATAGGCTTATTAAGTTTCTTTAGTTTTCCCTCTGGGTTAACAAACATAAAACATAAAGACAATACAATACAATACAAATACTCTTTATTGCACACCTCACACAAACAAAGCAGTTACAGAGAGAAACAATACAATAACATGTAGGTAGAGGTAGACAACATGCGGTCTTATCGCTGAAGAGCGATCTCTTCCAGACAACCTTTGGGTATCGGAGAAAGAGATAAAACTAGATTACGCAGTAGGTGGTGCAGAGATTATTATAAATCAAAAATCAAGAAATTATAAAAATAAACGTACATAAATACCTCTATATATAAACATACACACACAATCATACATATATACAAATAACACAAACACAAATATAATGATACATAAACAGTCAGCCAAAAAATACAATCAGGGTTAGGGGAGAGACAAATAATGTTCTTTAAGAAGGGATTTGAGGTTGCCGATAGATTTTGCTTGTCTGATGTCAAGAGGGAGAGAGTTCCACAGTCGGATAGAATTAATAGTGAACGAACTATTGTAAAATTTGGTAGATGACGAAGGCACAGTTAATAGCAAATTGTTAGAACATCTAACCAAGAAAAGACCTGGAGGTTCATTAATGATCAAATGGCAGCAGCAGCTTTCGTAAAACTAGTGCCTCCGCTAAAACTTGGAATTAGGTGCCAAAGCGGACCCCGGGCTTCTTTAGGGGGCTACCTACCAGGAAAATGCTAGGAGAATGATGATTTAGTAGTATCGATTATTGCAACCCAAGCCCTTACGGATTTTTCTTCTGTGAACTCTAATTAAGTATTGTCAATGCCGTTCCTGGCCCTCGTTCCCTTTTCTTTGGCAATAAAATGGTAAGGAATGGTTATAAGTTATAACTGATTTATGTTGTCGATGGAATTACCTCGCAGTTCGCCGGTGGTAAGGTTGGGATGCAGCCAGAGGCTGTAGTGCTTCGGCATCAGGAATGTCGGTAGCCGCGCGCCGCGCCACGGGAAAATGGCGCCGTTGCTCGCTATACGGTCTCTGAAAACAATAATATGGTATTCAAAAACACTTAGTTTATGACACAACAGTGCAATCCAATCGTACTCCCTTAGTGTTATATGTTTAGAGGTGGTTCAGAGCCTTAAAGACTCGAGCCGTCAAGGTTAACGCTGTCGTCTAAGATGTAACGCATGACGCTAGTATTAGCTTTAACGGCTCGAGTCTTCAAGGCTCGGCCGAGCTCTAAATCACAACACTATAGCCTGCTTGATGGTAACGGGACACCGTAGCCTATAGAAGCTTGGGACTTGACGGGGAATTCGACCAAAACACACCGTCGTTGTACCACTGTTGAAAATGAAAGTAGTGAAAAAGTGACATCAAAAATCATTAACAACATTAATCATAATTTATTGAATCAGGCGTTACTTTGCGGAAATTCATGATATATTACGCCCACGTTGATCGACCTGCACGTTTTTTAGCGGAATAGCAAAGGAATATTGTTGTCGTAATATAACATTAATCATGTTTGACGATAACGAGATTCGCCCAGCTCCACCTAACTCCTTAGATCTCAAACGTATGTGCTACAATTCGGTGCCTTGACCAGGATTTTGTAAGCAATTTATAGTACAGGAGCACCCCCCCTTCATATTAATTACGGTTTCCAGTACAAGCCTGCTAAACGTTTTATACAGGTATTCTTCGTCGCTAATTGTCTACTTAGCTTGGTCGGCTAGAACCTACTTTTTACAAACTGCTGCAACACCTGGTCAAATGGCCAGTCGTTATTAGTCGAGCACTCGACCAGTTTAGACTTGAAAAATTGTAATATTTAGCGTCGTTAAATGTGCCTTGGGTAGGGGATTGTCGTGGATGTGGATTGGAAACTATATTATAACTTATAGCTTACTTGGCCGCGGCAGCGTTAGCGTCGGAGCCCGCTGTGGGCGCACCAGGCATCAACGGGTTTTCGCCCAGGCAAGGGCAGTCTGTGAACAGGTAAATACGGTTATCTTTAGTTACTTAAATATCATTAAAAAAAACTTTGTAAATCTGTATAAGGGGATCTTTGGAACCACTTATCCGATTTCCAAAACTCTTCTACCAGTTGGTAGGTATACTATATATAATGGACCTCAAGGATGGACGTTGGCCTGGGTTCTCTCAGTTCTCTGTAATATGCTGGTGGAGCCGGGCGAGCCAGTTGAAAGGCAAATAGCGTGACAACTCCTTACACGATTAAGTATTAGTCCTGTGCTAGCAAAAATGTGTCTTATCTCTTTCTTAAGCGGCCTTTAGATCTGGCTAAATGCAGTGCACTGTGAGCACACCGCGACTGGTGCCTCACGAGCTTTGTCCGTGTCGAGTTGTACAGTTTACTCACCTGGCTGCGGACTCGCGTACTCCACAATGAGCGCGCGAACATAGCACTCAGAATGATTGCGGCGAGGCAGAACGCGCGCTGTTGCGAGCACACCGCTACTGGTGCCTCGCGGAGCTCGCGCGCCTCGCGCGCTTAAGCCGTGTCTGGAATACACTTCTCACCTGGCTGCGGGCTCGCGTACACCACAATGAGCGCGCTCGCGAACATGGCGCTGAGCACGACTGCGGCGAGGCAGAGCGCGCGCCGCTGCGAGCACACCGCGACTGGTGCCTCGCGGAGCTCGCGTGCCTCGCGAGCTTTGTCTGTGTCTGGAATTGAACGAATAAGTCGTATATGCAACTTGAGCCCGTCGTGTGTGGAAAGCTTTGACTTCAATTGACTACACCGACAATAATAAACTTGGTGATAATATCTAAAGAAGACTTTCTCTCTTGGTTTGAGAGTCATCAATTTCAAATGATTTCTGTTCCATTGAAGATATTGGCGCGATATATTTTATCCCGCGGCTTAGCTTGCGTTCTGTGTAATAATGGCGCTGCGCGGGCAGCTAAGCTAGTTAAGCTAAGTTACCTACTGAGATAATACAGAGCGTTTAGTTTAAATTCAACTTACCGGCCAGAAATGCGACATCGTCCAAGTCTTGATCCACCATGTTGCGCCAGGCAGCTGCTGAAAGCAACATTTTATGAAATTAGACGTAACAAGAGGCAATAAAGTAGTTACTTAATAGCGAAGTGGCAGCCTCATAGGGGCCTTTGCCAAAGACAGTGGCAATAAATTATTTTGAATAATTGCAAGAGACACCCGTTTTGACAGTATTGACATTTCACATAAGCGTGACATAAGCACAGGACATAAGCGAGTGAACTTGCCTTTTTCTCGAGCTTGTACGTTGCTATGTTGTTGTTATGGATGTGTTGTGTTGCTATTGATGTACCTACCTACCTACTGTCTTTTTTTGTCTTTGTAGGTTAAGTTGTTGTTTTATTCTTTGTTTTTATTATCCTTGTTCTTTTAAATAAATCACATTAAATTGTATTTAAACTGTACCTACTTACCCTTAGTGGAACCGTTGCAGTCAGACTTGTACAAGACTTGTACTTGCCGGTGCTATGTTGATGTATGTATGTGTTGTGTTGTGTTGTTGTTGACGTACCTTTTACCGGAGCCATTACAGTCGGGTTTGTTCTTAGATATGTATATTATTGTTTTGTGTGTTTTTGGCTACGTAAATATCCTTAGCGGAGCCGTTGCGGTCCGTCTTGTACTTGCCGGTGTTATGTTGTTATGTATTGTGTTGTGTTATTATTGATGTACCCTTAGTGTAGTTTGTACTGTAGTGGAGCCGTTGCTGTCGTTTACTTTTGTATTGTATTGTTGTTATGCATGTGTTGTGTTGTATTGTTGTTGTTGTTGACGTACCCTTAGCGGAGCCGTTGCTGTCGTTTACTTTTGTATTGTATTGTTGTTATGTATGTGTTGTGTTGTTGTTGTTGTTGACGTACCCTTAGCGGAGCCGTTGCGGTCGGGCTTGTACTTGCCGACGGGCTCCATCTGAATACCGTCCATCTCACGCCGGGACCGGCATGCCTACCACAACCTGTTAACAACAATATTGCTTGTATTATTTATAAGTAGGTATAGTCATATTTAGAGTTTCGTACCTCAAAAGGAAAAAACGGAACGCTTATAGGATCACTTTTTTTATCTCGGGACGACGTGGAGGTATCGAGTTGAAATTAAAACCATATACTCAAGTAGGTATGAAGATGTGAAAAAATCAAACTTCTATGTTAACGTATAAAAAGATACGGCCGTTTATACCGCAAAAACATATATTTCGACACTCTCAAGGGAATCAAAAATAGGGTACTTTGCGTTGACCTAGAACAATGAAATTTGGCAAGTATTATTGTCTTATACTACAAGTACCTACAGAGAAAAATCTGGAAACTATACATTTGTAATTATATACGGAACCCTGGGTGGGCGAGTCCGACTCGCACTTGTCCGTTTTTTTTACACAGGACTCGCGTGGTGAGGGTTCCGTAAAATATTGAGAATTTTCCCGTTACTTTGAATACTCAATCTTCTTATAGGTTTTCCTGTAATCTTTAGGCAAGGAACTATTTTCCATATTTTTTTCAGAATTTTAAGCCTTGTAGTTTCGGAGATAAGGGGGGGGGGTGGTCAAAATTCGTCTTTTTTCCTAAATTACTTCAAACCTGTTTTTGCTAAAATTGTAAAAAAAATCTGAGATGCTTATAATTGATGATTAAACGAACTTACCTGTAAGTGAAGTTCTATCACAATTATACGAAGTGTTTCATCCGAAGAGATTAGTAACTTATATTATTATTTCACACTTGTAGTAACGCATAATCGTTACCACTTCAGCACGTAGTTGAGGAGATTTGTGTGCTTGTACTGGCAACACAAACTTTTATATTTTTTAATAGAAAATTTAGCTCAACTACCCTTCCTGGATTTCGCCTCGGTCGCCGACATTCATTAAGTTTAGAGCGTCGTGATATTTCCACGGTGATCATGGGATGATGACATATGACATATATGACACACGACTGGGTGGGTGGGAATAGCGTTACTAATCTCTTCGGATGAAACACTTCGTATAATTGTGATAGAACTTCACTTACAGGTAAGTTCGTTTAATCATCAATTATACTCGTGTTTCATCCTCTAGATTAGTAACTTATATTATTATTTCACACTTGTAGATGTTGAGAGCAGTCAGTGGAAATATCACACCATTAAATGATAAGCCTTGTTTAATATTGGCTTAATTATTTATTTATATCATTATATTGATTAGAAAAAAAAATCACAATTTGCTATATGTGTACTTAACATGGAACTCGAATTAACATTGAGTTCCATATATTTAATTATTTTAACAGTATAATACGTGGTTTCATTTCATGTAACAAATTGATTTAGCAAGGGCCTTGTTATTATCATTCATCATATTCCTATTGTAGAATTTAGCGAAGACTGTGGAATCACCACTCCATTTCGCAGTCTTTCGTATAAAGTCAAGGCTGACTCCGAGTTTATACGTCATTGACGTAGACGCGTGTCGCGTACTGTGCGAGGAGAAGATGGACACGTCGATTCCACTGTCTTTCAGTATACATTTAATCCAACGACTTAGCGTTTGAGATGTGACACACTTATATGGTATTTCTATATCTATGAAAAGATCACTTGAAGTACGTAATAAATCTTTTGTTTTATTTATGTATGACACCAATGTTTTAGCAGGGCATATTTCAGGGCGTTCTGTAAAGAATGTAAGTACAAAGTTGGTTGTAAGTTACCAACTTTAGACGTTTTAATCAATTTACTGATTTTAATTATTATTTGATCATTAAACATCAAAATATTACCGATATTTACTTTAGAGAGAGTCTGAAGTCTATGCGCATAGACAGCAACACGTTAATTCGAAAGTTAGGGTTCATTTGGAAATAATGATGCAATGTGATTTAAAACTTGGGTTACATCCCAGGTTAAATTGTATCGTGGGGTTGGGGGTCGTAACTTATAAACCCCCTTACAAAATCTAGTTACACGAGAATCATCAGATAATTAAGTTTCCTATTATTAGGGATAGAGCCGATATATAGCTGTTTATTGTGCCGTATTGGCCACCAGATTCAAAAGTTTCGGTAAGAAACTGATTATAATAGGTATAGATGGCGCGAATATGTCTACTTTATTTTGAATGCAAAATAGATACCATTTTTTGAAACAGACATACTGTTTCATAGTGTTCTCTGCTAATGTTGCCCAAATAGTGCAGCCCGGACAACACTCCTGCAACCAGGATACTCGCTTGAATGTTCCGGTTGCTGTAAGATATAATAAAATCATTAGTATATTACTGTTATATCCAAAATCAGTAGGCGCATATATCATGGGAATCATGGTTGCGACGGCCATTTAGGAGCAACCATCTGCTCCTTCTGATATTATTTTTCTTAGCGCTTTAAGAATAACGGATAAGTACTGGTGGGAAAACGTAGAAAAATAAAGTCCATTTTTTGATAAAAGCATCGAACCCGTAGGCGTCGGGGTCTCTTTGCCACAGGATATATAATATATATTATATTTTTTATTTATCTGACTAGCAAAGAGATCTATTTGCGGCATTCCGTATTTGTTTTGTCTGAAATTTCCCACTCAGCATCTGGATGAGACTGTCTTGGTTCCCGATCGGCAATTACCTATATTGTCTGACGATTTTATATATGAAGCAACGACAAATAATTTTCGAGCTATGCACCACTGCCACAACTCCTTAGTAATTTTAATTACTGAATGCCTGCCATGCGGTTTATGTATGCCACTGCAGTGGTTTTGTCAACCCGCATGAGTATCTGGCAGTTAGAATAATTCTTAGCAAAGATCTTAAGTGCAAAAAATGCCGCTACGATTTCCAAGTAATTTACGTGGCGGACGCACTCTGATTGTGACCACTGGCCACTAGCTGTCTGACCATCACATGCTGCACCCCATCCCGTTGTTGAGAAAAGGTTTCAGTAACAAAATGGTCGTCTTTGATTTTATGAACTGAATTTTCAATGGCACTAGCCACTAATTAATTAAGATCTGGTAAACGAGAGTCAGTGTGGCCATATACTGATCGTAATTGTCATGCTGGTTTTGAAGATTAAGAAATTTCAATTGCTGTGGGCAAGCTGATATTTAACAAATCTAACAGCTGAGCGATTTTTCTTATTTTACAGCGATTTAAGCGTTTAATTTTATCTATCTCTTATAATACGATTTCTATTTTCTGTGGGCAAACTCACTTGCCATTTACAAGAATCTAGTATGGATCCTAAATATGTACAGGTTGTTGTAGGGATACGACTACTCATGATGAAGCTTAGAGCTTTCAATAGTTTCTCTGAACTGTATAGATTACATAAACATTCCGTATATGCTTCACCAAATAAAAATAAGTCATCTATATATATTGATTAGGTATATGAAACCACATGATCGCAATATAACTTTATCACCGGTTTCATTATTTTGGTGAAAATATACGAAGCAGTACAAATATCGAAAGGGAGTATAGGTACGTTGAATTTGTACAATTTCCCATCTAATTTAGCTCTTAGATATTTGCGTGAATCAGGGTGGATTTCGATTACGAAGTAAGCGTCCTTGAGGATACTAAGCTATCTATGAAACAATGTTTGGCCATGAGCTTAAGAGCAGTGCGCAATCTTCCAACTTGAAATGTTGGGTAGATATAAATGTATTTAACTCTTTATGGTTAAGAATAAACCTCATTTTCTATTTTGTTTTGATATTAAAAATACCCTTGATATAAATTGACCCAAACAGTGTTGGCATTCGGAAATATCTCCGATTGACAAAAGGTTTTGAATTGCTACTGGATTGACTTGACGTCGACGGTATATGGTTTGGATTACAGGTTTATAATATAAGGTATATAATATAACCTTCCACCCATGATAGAACTGAATGGTCGCCAGTTATATTTAAGTGACCATTGATCAGCGAAGGAAGCAAGTCGACCAACGTACCGTATGTACGGAAGTGACTAGCGGCGGCGGGTCTGCTTGTGACGATGCGACGACTTGTGCGAGGAGCTGACGTGGCGCTGACGTCTCGGAGCAGCTGCCGGCTTGTTGTGCGGTGGACCCGTCGGCTGCCTACGAGCTGCGGGTCCCGCCCTCCAGTATAAATTCTTCGTCGTACTCGTTGAAGGTGAAGATTTAAACTTCTTCGATGCTTCAAATTTTAAGTCGCTGCTAGACTTGGATATAGCTTTTGCAGTCTTAAGAGTTTCGGGTAAATCAGTTCCGAATAGATGCTTATCTATTTTTGTAGTCAGAAGTTGTTCTTTGACTTCTTTCTTTAATGAGTAAAGGGCAAAATTTCTTCTTGCTTCCGACTCGGTATGTTGTATGTCGCATAAAATGCGACCCGTGTCCATTAATTGTTTCAAAAGATCGTTATCTCTGTGTTTTTTATTGAGTTGCAACGTTAAGGTCCGTCCAATATTGGTAATAGCGGTGGCAATCTGTTTCTGTCGTGACTCGATTGCTTTATCTCGCCTTAGTACGATATCGGTTACGGCCGCTTTGATCTCCGCGTTTAACTGCGGAGCTGCCACTAGCTTAGCATTAGACGGTACTAAGTATTTCTCAAGAAGTTCCTTCTTCGTGTCTTTGTCTAATCCTGATGTGGCAATATATTCAAATCTGTGCGCGACATCTTTATTTATTTCTTCGCCATATTCTATTGCGATCGATGGATCTGTACCTAGGACTTCTATCAAGTCAGTCATACAGATTATGTCATCATCTGCTGTTTCCGGTAAGTCGATTGTTGCACCCGTACCCGGGACTGTAGATGACTGTGTCACCGGAACCGGAAGTGGCGGTATTGCTGCCGCGGCTGAAGAGCTAGGGCAGGTTACTGGAGGCGGCTGCGGCACGTCACTCGTGGGCAGACGAATGACACATGGCGGAGGCACGTCATTCAGTGCCGTTGTACCAGTGGGTACGTCCATTTCGATAGCCCGCATGGGTGTATATCGGCCTGAAAAAAAGTGAGATAATCCTTAACGATTTACGTTTTCACAGATCACTCTGATTTTCATACACGTACGTCGAGGTAGTCCCACAGACAACTCTGAGTACGTAATACTTTACATGGAGCGAAACAGTCCCACAGACTGATCTGGTCCATTTCTGTAACATGTACCCACCATCAAGGTAATTCCAAGTACATTTTTGTATGTAATGTATTTACACAGCAATTACCATGGTGCGAAACAGTTCCGCAGACTGATCTGGTCCATGTCTTATACATTGCATACAATGTGGGTATATATACGTGACGAGACAGTCCCACGGACAGCTCTGAGAACGTAATATACATGGGGCGAAACAGTCCCGCAGACTGATCTGTTCCATGTCAGCAATCGGCATAAAATGAATACAGCGAACTAGTCCCGCAGACTATTCTGATTGTATGTCACATATGTCATGCTTTACACTACACTTATGAGGTACATGAAAAGAGATCAAAACTAACCATTTGGGTAATCCCGAACTGGCGATGCATGTCTCGAATTGGAAGATGATGAACTGGTAGACGAGCACGTGGAACAAGGCGAAGGCGAGGCGGGAGCTCGTTCATTCGAACTATGTTTTAATTGTTCTTCCAGCTTTTTCAAGCGCTTTGCTAGAAAAGCTATTTCCTCCTCGTGTCCTCGCTTCGACATTTTCGTAAACAGAAAGTTTATTTAGGGAAGGTCCGAAGTGGTTGGCACGAAAAATGCGAATGAATGTCGGCGACCGAGGCGAAATCCAGGAAGGGTAGTTGAGCTAAATTTTCTATTAAAAAATATAAAAGTTTGTGTTGCCAGTACAAGCACACAAATCTCCTCAACTACGTGCTGAAGTGGTAACGATTATGCGTTACTACAAGTGTGAAATAATAATATAAGTTACTAATCTAGAGGATGAAACACGAGTATAATAACCTCTTTCATTTGATATGTCACACAATATAGTTTGCGAAACTTTTTTTTTCAATTTTCCAGTTTAGGTACCCTCCAAAAGTGGCCCCCTGGTTCACAATTCATTAATTTACTTAAAATGCGCCCCTCTTTGGGTCACCAATTTACATATGTGTTTCAACAACAATTTGTGTAGGTACGAAAATATACCGGTCGGTCCAGTAGTTTCGAAGCAAATCGGCTGTGATAGACGGACAGACAGACGCACGAGTGATCCTATAAGGGTTCCGTATTTTTCCTTTTGAGGTACGGAACCCTAAAAATGGTCAAACATTATGGCCTGATTGTTAATAGTATCACCAACTCTATTGCCCTAAACTAAACAGCGCCTAACTATATTCAAAACACAGATCGCATTGTAAAACCAGTGCATATGAATCACTCAAAATGTGAAATAATACAACATTTCACCTCACCCCTTAACCCCCTATCCTTTCACAATTCCGAGTGGATTGCGCGGGTTAACCCCCCATTTAACCCTCTCGTTCAATGGGGCAGGAGGGATGCGTGTCAAAGGACATTGACGGGGAAAACGGGTGAAAAGTGTGTAAGTAACGCACGGCTTTTGACATTTTTTAATGACTGGGGTACTGTACACAGTGTGGGTTTGTGAGGACAGTGACTTTGTAAAGACGCTTGTTTGGTGTATGGGCGTTTAATGGTTTGAAGTTTAGACAATAGACTGCTGGCAGTCAACTGCAAAAATGTGTATAGAATTAATCCTCTCATAAAATATGTACCGAAACCTTAATCCACTGACATAAGAGCGATGGGACATATTTATGAATAAGTTGTATGCACCCATATTTTTACACTTGACTGTACCTTAAGATTCGAACATTTATCAAAGTAAAAAGTGGAATAATTTAGATCAGCGGCACTACCACGAACTTCGAAACTCGAAGTTCGTATATCTGCATCCCTGTCATTCGAGTTATGTACTTAAGTGCGATAGAGATGAAGATACCCGAACTTCAAATTTCGAAGTTTATCATTTATGAATGAATGAATGATTTATGAATGATTTATTTAAAATGCATGTCGAGATATCCAAACTTTGGTGATCATTTCGATTACAAACATAGGAACTAAAATATTTATCATTTTGGATGTTCAGTACGTACAACCCTATCTCACTCTATGATTATCTATTGTAAAAAAATTACAGCTAACGTCATAACTTAGGCAGTGGACCTTCTGTACCTTTAGGTACTATTCAGTATTCTGTGGTAGAACTCAATCCATATGTACTTAACTACTAACAATAAAAAGGTGATGTCTGTGGTGGTGGATGTGGTATCTAGGCTTAGCATATCAGATTTAAAAATATTTAAACAGTACCCATATAGAATGGATCTCCGGTATGGACACAGGCTGGAAACAGGAAATATTTTTTCCCATGGCTATGCCTGTTTTTGTAATAGTACGCGGGCGGAGTCGCGCGGGCAGCTACCTATTAAATAAGCAACAAAAAACGCTTTCACGGTTACGAACGAGGTGTGCGTTTATTGTATTGTCAAAATACTGCATGCAATATATATTACTAGGTAGCTTTGCTGTTGTCTTTGTGTTTTTAACAGGAGACTGTGCTTTTATCCGTCGAGTGTGAACGGGAATGTAAAGGGATCCTTTGCTCCCTAGAGCATTTTAAGGCTGATTGCTCTCTTATAGAGGTCGCTGTAGGTAGTGATATTTTTTAGCTTTTGGTGAACGACTCTGGAAGGTAACGGCAGCTAGTTATAGGACAGCTCAGTGTACAGGAGTAGCTTAACTTGTTTGAAAAACGAGATCAATTTTTAAAGGCAAAATCAGTCGAGAGAACTATTTTACAAAGATTTTATAAAAGTAGGTATATACCTACTTCTTACTTATGTTTGTAACCATATACACTCCTAATAGAGTCAAGTAAATCAATTTTCACGCATTTCCGTAGTCAGATTGGCTTCAAATTTGTAGGCTAAATTTATAGGCCCTCTGAGGGCCTATCGCGAAACGAAATTCGTTTTCGTTCGTGTATCTCCGTCTCTGTCGCACTTGCTAGTTCGAGCGACAGAGAGGGAGATACACGAACGAAAACGAATTTCGTTTCGCGGTAGGCCCTCAGGAATCTAAATTAGTTTGTCAGTTTTCGTGTTTAAGTAGATATATCAATGTTGTGAATTGGCTATGTGATGGTCCGAAAGTGATGATACTTTTCGTTCCGTAAAAATTAAACAAAACTGTGGACAGTGTGTTTCAAACCAAGTAAATATTTTCTCGATATTTTTTCGTTTTAATTAACCAAAATACCAGTTCAAAGTGTTTTCATATTAGAAAAACATCATCATCAGCCTATATACGTCCCACTGCTGGGCACAGGCCTCCTCTCAGGAATGAGAGGGAACGCTGGCCCAGTGCGGATTGGGGACTTCACATAGGTCTTTGAATTTCTTCTCAGATATATGCAGGTTTCCTCACGATGTTTTCCTTCACCGAAAAAATATCAAAATAAAAGGTAAATATCAAATGATATTCCGTACGTAAGTTCCGAAAAACTCATTGGTACGAGCCGGGATTCGAACTCACGACTGCCGTTTGACAGCCGCATGCCTGAACCACTAGGCCAGAGTAGCTTTTTTTTTAAACATAACTGATATTAATACCTACTTCTTCACCCGTGTAGGAATGTAGAATAAAAATGCTGGCGTCCACTAGGCTCGCCGAGGCGAGTCGAATCGAATCGAAAGAATTTGCCTTCATACATTAACTATGAAAGTGCGTCCATTGATTCGGCGCGCCGCGGCTCTGCGTCAATCGACGCACTTTCATAGTTAATGTATGAAGGCGAATCAGGCAGACGCTACGTCTTGGTACTTCGTGGGTACTACTAATGGGCTACGTCGTGGTATCCTCTCCAGACTAGATCTAATCGCAGACTTGCATTTCCCGAGGGGTTGATTCTTGTAATTCCGCGAGGGGAGCCGTAATGGTGTTTTGATAGAGGGACCCGCTTATACAGGGGCTCAATTCGTAATGTGCTACCAATGTATTGGGATTAGATGCGGAGTATGGGTTGGTAGGCTCATTTGCGCTAGCGCGTTGGTATGAAAGAAAGAAAGAAAATACATTAATTCGTGACATTATATAAATTATAGAACTACGATAAAAATAAATTATTATACTAATAAAACAAAATTCACACAAATGTCATACGATATATAATTTACTTTAAAAACAAAGTTTTGACCGACATTTCCTTTCCACTTTACCACATGGACTGCTTTCCGAGAGTAAATACGTTGATTATTTATTACAGACAAAAACCATATCACTGTATGTGGGCCGATGGTCCAGGCAAAATACGGTTTTGAAAAACATTAATTTACAGTACACATGGTGTTACTTTCCCGCACTAGTGCGCAAATGAGCACTTTCCGTGCATATGTTGAAACTTTAAAGCGCCATATGTACTGTAAAACGTTGTACGATACACGTGCGAATAGGTAATTCGCAACTCGTGTCGATTTAAAACACTCCCTTCGGTCGTGTTTTAATTTATCGCCACTCGTTGCGAATTTCCTATTTTCTGCACTTGTATCGTAAATAACTATTATAATAGCGTTTTTTTTTGTTTATTTCATTCTAAAACGTTATTCTAAGATGCTTTATTCAAGAATCCAACAAACTTTCTACCCGGAAGTAATTATATAGATTTAAATTAAACATTCATTGTCTTTTTTATTTGATTCTCTATTTATTAAAAGTGAATACAAGATTATAATTAACATTAACTAAGATAAATTAAAACTAAGTTAAATCTAAAAAAGGCCCTCGAGGCATTGTACCGAGGATGCTGGCGGCATTTCCTCGCTGAATTGCAATGCTGATGCGTTGCGCAAGAAAGCCGCCAGCCCTTTTATTTGATTTATATTGAATATTTTAAAGCAAATGTAAATGAACCTAAATAAAGATAAAACAATATTAACATTTATCCGGACTTTTTAAGAGCTAATTAAATATTGATTTTTTTGATGTCTGATTTTTTGTTGGATTTTGCCTCTAGGTAACTATTTAATTGATAATATATCCGTTACATTAAAAAAATTAGCTATTATAAATTATTTCCAAATTTGAAATTTTTTCCATACAAGTTGTCAGTTCATTGCCTGGACTACGATAATATTTGAGGAGTTCCGTCGATTTGGCACACTTGATATTTAGACCTTATTGGGATGTTTCCCTTCACCGAAGAGCTAACGGTAAATGAAATTAGGTACCAAATACTTAATAATGGCAGAGAGTACGACTTTGTACCCTTTGGCGTCGAGACCCTCGGTCCGTGGGGTCCCAGTGCGCATAAGTTATTTGCAGAAATCGCGAAACGTCTGGTCGATGTAACTGGTGACCGAAGAGCTGGCGGCTTTCTCGCGCAACGCATCAGCATTGCAATTCAGCGAGGAAATGCCGCCAGCATCCTCGGTACAATGCCTCGAGGGCCTTTTTTAGATTTAACTTAGTTTTAATTTATCTTAGTTAATGTTAATTATAATCTTGTATTTTTATTTCAATAAATTTTATTTCGATTTCTTAATAATAAAATTAAATAAATATCACGTGTACGGTGGTGGTATTTGCAGATATAGCTGTAGGTATTGTAAATGTGGTAAATTTACAGTCTAATGCCAGCTTAAACTGGCAAGTTAAGAGTATTTAAATTTAGAATTGTTGCCGTCTCTGCCCTTCCACCCTTGGCGTCCTACAGTATATAACTACGAGTAACCTTTACCAATAATCACCCCGTTCTGCTTTAAAAATAGAGTTCCGGATATGGACTGCAGATTGGTAATATCCGCCCGCCTACAGACAAAATCGTCTACGATTCAGGAAATTACCTAGCTACACTACTCGTCTTTACCATAGATACCTACGTAACTTCACTATAATATACCTAGTTATGCACTATGGGTAGTAGCAGGGTTCCGTGCCAAATATGGCCCTCTTGCCACTTCGGCTTCCGTGCACCTCCGGGGTGCAGTTGAGCGCGGTTGACACTGTTGAAAGTGACACTCATTGTACAGTGCGTTGTGCAGTCAAGTGCAAAAATATGTATCGCATGAATCCTCTCATAAATATGTACCGAAACTTTAATTCACAGACATGACCCATGGGACTTATTTGTGAGTAGGTAGGTACAGTAAGGGAAATGTATTCACGTACCACCGTAGAACCCTGATCGGCTCGCGAGTTCTACTGCTCACAGAGTCACTAATTTAAAACGCCGGTGAATCTAATTAGTTAAGCACAATCAGGAGTGCTTTTACAAATGTGTGAAGGGTACCTATATAGAATGCATCGCTGAGCGTTGAACCGGTAGATAAACCCGTCTTCAAGCCAGGGAACCCTTCGTTTAACACGTTCTCTGCCAGGAGCCGTAGCATGGTTGGCCTTGTCACGCGATAGGTGATAGGATAGAGCGTGCGTCACTGTGGCTGACACCGTTCAATAGAACGAGACGACGCTCTTATCTTGTCACTTGTCGCGTGATAAGGCCAACCATGCTACGGCTCCAGGAATCGCAACGCTCGCAGCCGATCCCATGGCTTTCCCGCTAAATAGTGGAAAGCCGTTACGTCGTAGGCGCCCGCAAGGCGGGTTCCTGGCAGTGAACATGTTAAATGGGAAATTCGCTCTTTTTTATGGTGCGGCGGTGACAAACAAGCAAACGCTCTGCCTAATGGTAAGCAGACATCGTAATCTATGGACACTTGCATCTCTAGAAAAATCACAAGCGCGTTGCCGACCGTTTATTGATATAAGAATTCATTGTTGTAGACGAATGCCATAGGTAATGTCAGACCTTAGAGCATACATATCTGGAGTAGCATTTCAGTAACTGTATAAAAAACCTTGCATAGTGTGCAAAAAAATCATACAAAGATAATTTCACAATCGATCACAAAATCGCCTCGCAAGAGAACACTGATCATAAAAATGCCCGCATGTTGCTGTAAGCTCTTGATATTATAAACGTTCAACCACTTCAAGCTTTTAATATATAATTGAGTTTCAATATCCCCCCCCCCCCCCCCCCCCCCTCTCCACCGCAAAATTCGGCAGACTTTTTTGTACGCAAATACATAAGGCTACTCCAGTTATGTATGCTCTAAGTATCAGACACTGAGGAGCGCTCAAAAATATATGAAACGCTTCAACTTCAAAATTGTATTTATTTATGTTTTATAAAAAAGAAATACGAAAGGCGAACTGCTAAACGCCATATAGCCTTCTCTACCGGTCAACGTTAGGGCATAGCTGTTTCTTCGAGCTTGCATGACTTGATCAACAATTATAGTACCTAAGTGGCGATCACAATAGATCAGCAATGGTCGCAGTGTTATAAGGAGTCTAAGTCTAACAACCCGGAAGCCACTACCAGAATAATAATAATAGGGCATAGCATGATAGCAGAAAAATTATAGACAGTGCATTCTAACAAACTAAAAATAAACTCGTACCCATTTCATTATTATATTCCATTCATCATTACAAACTTAATGAGCGCACAAGATAAACTGTCTTGTACATAAGTTTCCATTTAAAAAAATATTGTTAATTAATTTTAAGTATATTTGTCTCAAAATCATCGTATCTCAGTTTTATATCGAGCTATCAATTTTATATAGCGGCATTTTTCCAATATAGCTAGCTACTACCCGTTTTCGCGAACTTGAAAATGACCCTTTTCTTCCCAGATCCGAATTAAAACGCTAGAGATTCTTATATTTATTTACTCACCACTGCACCTCCGATATTATCTCCAATACCGCACAAAAATGATCCAAGATTATACACAAATGCACACAACAGCACACCAATAGTTTTTATTCTCAGTAAGATTATGATACACTTGTTTTTATTTCAAGAAAACATGTGGCTGTAACGCGCACGGCGAAAACAGTGGAGTGTCGGGGAAATCGATTTCCCGGGTTTGCTCGGGGAGTAGCGTCGGGTTTTAGATAGGGATGGGGAGATGGGGAGGCGGGGGGTGGGAGAGAGAAGGGAAGGATGCGAGGGCGGCTGCCCCTCGGTAGGGTAGGTTGATGAAGCGTTACTAAGGTGGTGTGGTTTTGGCATTAGCGAATGTGAGTTTTTACAAATTATCTAAACTTTAAGCTCCGCGTTGAACATTTGTAGTTAAATAATTACCTAAATGGTAGAGCGGCAACAAAAGTAGTAGCTATAATTGCAGAGTTTACATTTCTGTGTTTATTAGATAAAGGATATGTGTGTGAAAATAATAGGGAAATAGGAATAAGTGACGTCAGGATTTCCTATGGTTAAAGCAACGTCCAGTTTTTTCAACGTCTATTTAAAAATCTTTAAAATAGCAAAACATAAGTTGTAGCGCGATGTTTTCCGAGCATTTTACTGAGTTTGTTTAATTAAACTAATAAGTACTGTTATGAAAATGTGTGCTCAACGTATGAAATGAATTAAAAAAACCGGCCAAGTGCGAGTCGGACTCGCGCACGTAGGGTTCCGGACCATTATCTATAAAAACGGCAAAAAAATCACGTTTGTTGTATGTGAGCCCACTTAAATGTTTATTTTATTCTGTTTTTTTTTAGTATTTGTTGTTAGAGCGGCAACAGAAATATCTGTGAAAATTTCAATTGTCTAACTATCACGGTTCATGAGATACAGCCTGGTGACAGACGGACAGATAGCGGAGTTTTAGTAATAGGGTCCCGTTTTACCCTTTGGGTACGGAACCCTAAAAATCAACAGTAAATAATAAATGTTAGTATATTTTAGTAACGGTTTACACTTTGCCCACATCTGTCACACTTTGCTGCAAACTCGCTAAGTTCTCGCATTTCTCTCACTCGCCCCACGCATCCATAGTAACGCGTTGAATGAGTGTTTTTCCTGCATCCAAAACTGGAGCACTAGGGGACGGTAGATGGCGCTGGAATCCAAAATGGCGTAAGCGCCGTACAATTCCCACCGGCCACTTATAAAAAGCTAAAAATACACTAACTTCATGATCGCTTACAGTGTTAAAAAACTGAACATAGGATCGTAGTAACTCGGTTAGATATTTACATAGGTTTAAATTTGACGGCAGGGGGCTACCGTGGCTAGAATTGCAAGTTCTTATGTGGACCGCGCGCCAGTCCGTATTTCCTCTTAAGACATTTCGTATAGAGTTGTTAGTAGTGCAGGGCACTGGAGGTTTAAAGGGATCTCTGGTTTGTCTTAGGGTACTTTCGGTGGAAGTACAAGAGATTTAATCGTGGCGTGTTGACTTTTATAACTAGATGTTTTTTTAGAACGTCTTTGTAAAGCGCAGGAGGAGCCGCGGGAAAAATAGTAGATTGTATAACAAGTGCATAAAAGGCACCATTCTACGCGAGACGTTTATCCATCCGAGCGAGCTTGCGAGCTAAACTATCAAGTAAAAACCGGCCAAGTGCGTGTCGGACCACGCAAAACGAAGGGTTCCGTGCCTATTAAAAAGGTCGTATCGTCACAGAAATTTTACGGCACTTACGTCCTTTTCTTTGAGGAAGGCAGTTTTTCAGCAATATCTCGATAACCTCTGAACCGATCTTGTTCAAAACAATTTTCGGTGAATGTAATTAATAAGCCCTCTGTCCATGAATTTTTCCATATTTTTAAAATACACCGTTCAAAAATTAGAGGGGGGGGGGACAGAATTTTAGTGACTTTCGGGGCGATTATCTCCGACCCTATTCACTTAATCAAAAAAAATGCTAAGAAACCTTATATTTATTTTGAAAGACCTATCGATTGATGTGCCACACGGGGGGTCACAATGAAAAAAATTTTTTTGACTTTTAGTTTTATGTATGGAGTGCACCCCTAAAAAAAATTTTTTTTGTCATTTTAATTACAAAACTATGTAGCGGCTAACAAAATACACCTATCCTCAAAATTTTATTCAAATACACCTTATAGTTTTCGAGTAAAATGCCTGTGACATACGGACAGACGGACAGACGGACAGACGGACAGACGGACAGACGGACATGACGAAACTATAAGGGTTCCGTTTTTGCCATTTTGGCTACGGAACCCTAAAAATGTATCTTATGAGTATACCTAGATATTTTTCTAGCAGGAACAACATTTGCTTAGTGCTTGCCACAATAAAAATATCGACAATCCTGTTATCGATAAGTACATACTACTTCAACGACAAGACGTACATACAACCATAGACTTATATTGGCTACCTACCTTGACGTCGCGTGCACCTACACTAAACATATACAGAGACACAGATTTGTTTTGGGACCGAAAATAGATTTGGGAAAAATTACATGTTTTGAGTGGCTTATGGGATAATTAATTCAGAGACACGAACAAAGAAAGTTACGAAAGTATTGCAAACCTTTTTCTGAAGTATGTAAAATATAAATAAATTGAGTTTTGTTATCTATTTTCTAACGCACCCTATACATATATATTTAAATAAATAAATAAATATCGTGAGACAATTCACATCAATTGATCTAGTCCCAAACTAGGCAAAGCCTGTACTATGGGTACTAGACAACGGATAAACATACTTATATATAGATAAATACATACTTAAATAGATATTAAACATCCAAGACTCCACAACAAACATTCGTATTCATCATACAAATATCTACCCCGACCGGGAATCGAACCCGGGACCTCAAGCTTCATAGTCAGGTTCTCTAACCACTAGACTATTCGGTCGTCATATTTGTCTTTGTAAGTGGTACTTATCGATAACAGGACTGTCGATGTTTTTATTTTGTCAATCACTTACAATAAGTCGTTCCTGCTAGAAAAATATCTAGGTATACTTATGAGTTAGTTTCGACATACAAAAAACTCACAAACTTTATAAATTTTATAATATAAGATATAAGTATAGATGGAAGCCTGCCGGGGTCAGGTCTCAAATATTGGAGTAGGTGAAATAAAATATTAACTTTCTCTTTAACGTTTATTACAAATAGTCTTAACCGTAACTTAAAATTAACTTAAACCAAACTTCTTCGTAACTTAATTTCAGAAACTGAAACTGGTTCTACTCCTGAACAGAGCTGCTACTGCGAAACACCAACTTCGTTCGCCCGTATATCTTTATCTCTATCGTACACAACTTGATGGACAGAGAGGGAGATGACACGAACGAACGACGATTTGAGTTCCGCGTAGCGGCTCAGAATAAGTAGTTAGTGGTAAAGATACAGATTATGACAACGATTCCATTGGACGACAGAATCGATGTTGAGATATTTTTGAATGTGCCAGCAAAAATATTTTTGAAACCTGTATGAAAGCATAAAGTTGCTTGTACAACGGCTAAATAATTGTTTCATCGTCGACGGTATGTAATTTCTTCCATCGCTCCGCCTTGCCCGCCGGTGGAAAACCATCCATAAGTGTTTTTATTGTGAAACCTCCATGGCTTGTTGCGGGCCATCTGAAACAATACATTTTATGCTTGTATGCTTGCGTATTAGACAGTTTACGAGCAAGTGTGACGAAAAAAGAATAATGGTCACGGTATCAAATTGTAACTCACCCACCCTAATTTGAGCATACAAATACTGACAAAGAAATTAAACCGGCGGGCTTACTAATATTTGGCATCTTGTTTTCCCAAATGCTTTATATTCTACGTCATTTTATTCTGACACCGTAAATCTTCCACGATTGTTATAAAACAAACCTTACTTAACAGGCTTTATGCAATGTTTTTTTTTAATTCCTGAAAAGTTTACGGTTTACGGCCAATGTAACAAACTCTACTGCGCAAGCGTAGTGCTTGTACGTGTGGGTCTGGTATCTAACCTGCGGGTTGCAGCGCACTCTTGATGTTGAAGGTCTTGCCGGAACTAGTCAGAAATGAGAGATACTCAGGGGATCGTGATCTCCCTGTCCAGTGTGACACTACACCTCTCTCAGGATCCAGCTGTCTCGGGGTAAGCCAGTCCTGTCAAGCTGGTCTAATTTGACAGACAGTCAGATGTACTCTATGAGTAATGATTGCAAAGACAGACACTACACGTCTGTCCTACTTGATCTGGCTTATAATCTTAATAGAAAGTAAGTAGAGAGGAAAAGAATCCATAATCCTTTGATAAAATGTGCTAAAAGTTTTCTTAAATTGCGTAAAATTCCATGGGGAACGGCTATCCTAACACGGTTCACTTCATATATATGAAGTATGTATGTTTGTCCACAAGCATAAATCTATGTTTAAAAAAGCATGTGACACTCATCCTCGTGCCTGTCGAGATCCGGACAGACTATTGCCTGATGACCATTCACGCTTAGCGAAACATAAAAAAAGCTGTTTGTTTAGTTATGTGTGTCAAAGTATATAATAATATACCTGCGCAACTACGGTCATTGAATATTATGTCATTTAAAAAGCAACTACACCGATGGCTAAATAATCAAAACTTCTACAGTTTA
Source organism: Epinotia nisella (assembly GCA_932294315.1). Taxonomy (NCBI): domain Eukaryota; kingdom Metazoa; phylum Arthropoda; class Insecta; order Lepidoptera; family Tortricidae; genus Epinotia; species Epinotia nisella. Next base: position 5,612,122 of record OW028698.1, on the reverse strand, counting down.
CATGAATTCTTTGACACGTAATTACTGGCAGAATTGTGATAATTTATGTATAGCTGGTAATTTATAGTATTGTGTTATGATGTCATAGTTCGTAAATTGTAATGTTGAACTTGAATTTAATGATCTCTTTAAGTAAGTAGTAATTATAACTATCACATATTAGTTACTGTAACAACAATTTTGCATACCAATTATGGTTAAACATATAAACCTACCTATTATTGTAATAACACCTTGTATCTGGTAATGTTTAATGCAAATAAAGTTTATTCTTATTCTTATTCACGTGAGGAACTTCAAAGATGTGGTAAGCTTTATGTTGTTTTGCACGTGAACGGGCTGTCAACTATTGTAAATCTTGCCTAATAATAGTCGTAGGTATTGGCACTCACCGCCAGAGCCGTCGTCGAACATGTATTCATCCTGGTATTCCTTGAGGAACTGCTCCGAGCGGTGCTCGTCCAGGAACAGGGAGTACACCTTCATCACGTCTTCCATGCTCACCTGCACAGTAATAACATACTCGTTTACCTTCTAGCCGAACACGAAAAATTGGGCACCTTCCTGGATAAAAAAAGAATAATTCTATATAGTCCGTCAGATTATCAAAAAATATTGGACACGTATTTTTTTGTTTGTCAATTAAACAAAAAATTATGAAGATACACAGGTCACATTATGCTAAAAAGTGTACCATAGTATACATCATTGTTTGTTTAATTGACAAACAAAAAAATACGTGTCCAATATTTTTTGATAATCTAACTGACGGACTAAATACAGGGTGGACCATAACTCTTTTTACATTTCAAACTAAAATAAAATGAAAACTAATTATATCAGATGAAAACCGTTTATTAATTATGAAAACACATGAATAGGGATTTTATTTTTTTTAAATTACGTCATCCATATGTGATCCTTCATTATTTTGGCATTGCCGTAACCTGGAGCGAAAATTTTCAGTGACGGCTTGACAAGTGTTCCGAGAAATGTGGACCAAAAGTCCGTTAACTTTTGAATCGGTAGCTGCGTCGGGGAGCGGTGGCGGGAAGGTGAAGGACGCCATGGCACTAAATTCCCATTGGCCGCTCTTGCATTTCGTAACCCCGCCGCCTTACCCCGCCACCGCTCCCCGACGCAGCTACCGATTCAAAAGTTAACTGACTTTTGGTCCACATTTCTCGGAACACTTGTCAGGCCGTCACCGAAAATTTTCGCTCCAGGTTACGGCAATGCCAAAATAATTAAGGATCACATATGGATGACGTAATTTAAAAAAAATAAAATCCCTATTCATGTGTTTTCATAATTAATAAACGGTTTTCATCTGATATAATTAGTTTTCATTTTATTTTAGTTTGAAATGTAAAAAGAGTTATGGTCCACCCTGTATATTTTTTAGGAAAGTACCCAATTGTCAATCAAATTTGAATCAACTGTAATAAGAAATAGATTAGGGCAATAACACTCATCCTGGTTAAAGGTCATCGCTATACCTAAGTAGACTGTAATAGTGCATTGTGCCACAAGTACTGTAACATTCTTACCGTACGTGTCGCACACAATGTTTTTCATCACATTTTCAAGGAAACAGATACATTTTAAACGAAATTGTTACCAATCGCAATTAAATCTACAAAATGTCAGTCGCAGCAAAGACCCTTCGGCATACAGCCACGATTTAAAATCACAGTTAAAAATATTTTACACAGACACTAAATTTCTACATATCACACACACCCACATATCACATTTCTATATTTTCTATTTTCTCTATTTTGACATTGTATGCAAATCTATATTGTAATTTTTATCTCGAAATAAATAAATCTAAATCTACATTTTCATTTTTAAATGATTCTGTTAATCATATTTTATTACTGTTTTACGTTTCAAATTATTTGTAAATACGTTTTCAAACATCGTGTTTGAGTTAAAACCTCCTTGCTTTATAACTGACGCAAGAGTGACAGATACAATTTAGGAAATAATCATTACGCCCTTGGGCGTAATTTAGGTCATTGTAGCTGCGCGTTATGAAGCCCTTTGCGAGCAAGTGTGATAAAAATGTATATTATTATTTAACCTCTGATATTCAAAAAGTGTTCTGTAGGAATTAATTTTGAATAAATACTGTTGACTGGACTCCCGAGGGGTTCGAAACGTGTCGCCCTTAGTGACATTTAATACGTGAGTTTAACCGTATAATTATTAGTATAACTTTAAACATTACTTACAAGTTTAAAATCGATTATTATCGTTTGTTTCTTTTGTTTTAAAATTAAACGTCACAACAAATGCAACGTTCATGTCAATTTAGAATGATAAAAAAGGGTATCTGGGCAGCTTACTAAATGCTTTTAACCGCCGAACATAAGTTACTAGCTATATTTCAACTGTCATCATAATTAATGGGCGGCCGACGGATGCAAGTTACCTCAAAATAATGTCGAACGATATACGTAATAGGATATAACTACAATTGATTTAGAAATAGAGAACATAATTGCAAAAAAGTTACAAAATTGTATTGTTGAAGTAAATAATCATAATTTTTTTTCAGTTCATTTTCGAGTTCAAATATATAAAAATACTTGTGGCTCTGTGAGCTGGAGAAACCGCGAGCCTGTTTTTTACCAATAAATAATATTTTTTTGAAATTCAAATAAGCGACTCGACAAAAAAAAAACTATTTAATTAACGAACCTGCTCACAAAATTTCACGAGAATCCGTTGTGAAATGCGATCTTCTACAGAACAGACGGACATCGTGACAGACACCGGACATAAGAACGATTTTCGGTCCAAGCTGAAGCATAGAACTTCGTTCGCTTCGCTTCCTCGCGCGATTATTCATAGTTACTTTTCGGTAGTCGGTATACAGTTTTTTTTAAACTTCTTATGCTTGTTTAACGGCCTCCGTAGCCCAGTTGGTAGTGACTCTGCCTACGAAGCTGGAGGTCCCGGGTTCGAATCCCGGTCAGGGCATTGATTTGTGTGTTATCACGAATATTTGTTCCTGAGTTATGGATGTTATATATGTATATAAGTATCTATATGTATTTATCTATTATATATATCGTCACCTAGTACCCACAATACAAGCCTTACTGAGCTTACCGTGGGCCTAGGTTGATTTGTGTAAGATTGTCTGGTAATATTATTTATATTTATATTTATTATACTTGTTTTTGCTAGAAGCTGGTAGTGCTGTACTGACCTCGGTAGCCTTCCTCCGCTTGGCGACGAGCGACGCCGTGGTGATGAGTTGTATGGCGTACCGCAGGGAGGTCTCAGTCGCGAGTCGCGCTAGCACTGTGAGGGCGTCACTTGACATTTGACAGTCCTCCTCTTCACACCTGCAGAGGACGTGCTATCGTTATCATCATAATCATTTATTTCGGATACTTGTCCATATTTGTTAGTAGCATACATAAGAACTTAATTCTAGTGTTAGTAATTACATACTATCATTATAATTCAATTTTATTTATTTATTATGGAATCATGCAGGCTCATGCAGCTTGCTACATCGCCTTATAAGTGGACAATCTATTCTGCGAGATAATGCGTTTAGGAGACTGTTAGCACTACCTTGCAATCTGTGCAATAGGGATGCCGCTCTTTTACGCATAATAGCGTAAAAGTCGTCCGTGCGGGCATCGGCAAACATCCCTGACGCACTGCAGTATCGAGGTAGCCCTATCAGCATCCTAAACGCATTGTTGTATTGCACCCGTAAGGCATTGTATGCTCGCTGCGTAAAGCTGGTCCACAGGCCGCAAGTATAAAAATATTGGCAAAAGGACTACTATTACTATTACTACTATTGGAAAAGTTATAGTGGGTGATAACTTGCTTCCTATTTTTGACACATGTCAACACCCGTATATGGGTAGATTGCAAAAAAATTGTACACAGTTAAGGGCCTTAATGTAATCTATGCTTTAACCATTTTCCATTGTGTAACAACAATTACCAATATAAAATGTATGGGTAATTTGTCGTTACACAATGGAAACAAGTTAAAGCGTTGATTAGATTAAAGGCTCTTAACTGTGTACAATTTTTTTGCAATCCACCCCATATAACCTAAAAGCGCATGACTGACCTATCGAAATAATAAATAAAATGAAGTTATGGGTTCACAAGTACCTTAAACTATAATCTCCTTACGGTCCTTGTGCATGCACAGGGCACCGTGGGCACTATGATAGCTGTTGTAAGTCAATGTAATACTTTGGGTTGGCAACACTGTTTGCAGCCGAGCCGCCATTGCGACATTGGGATTCATTAATCCCAATGTTGCAATGGCGGCTCGGCTTATTTCATTTATATTCCATTGAATACGTTGTGTTGTAGAAGTTCGCTAAATAAAATTCAGTTTCATTACTTTCTAAAACCTCTTGTTTTACTTATATTCCATCAGGTTATGGGCCCAGCACGCTTCCACTGCGCCGGTCCAGCTGGTCCAGTTGGTTGCCATTATAACACATCACACTTTAGGGCGTATGTGCCAAATGGAGGGACCGATTTTGATGCGGTTTACTTTATTAGCAGGCCAGTTATATAGTGCTTATCTTAAGATATATTTCATAAAAATTGGTCAAGTCGTTTCTGAGATATGACCAGTTTTCCATCTCGGCTTTGGTACGCGATTGAAAGACAAGTATTTTTCACATGCATAGGCCGATTTTGATAGGGCGTCATTTGATAGAAGCGCGTTTAAATTGGGCACCTTTTGAGCAATGCTTCATCAAAATTGGTTCAGTAATTGTTGAGATCACCCGTTTTCTGTCAAGGCTATTAACAAAACACAGAAGTGTCGGTGTATACCTGATATTGAGGATCTCCTTGAGGTCCTTGTGGTCATAGGGCACCGTGGGCACTATGATGGCCCGGTCCAGCAGGTCCAGCGGGATGCCGTGGGGACTCTTGTAGGTGGTGCCCCGGATGCGGGTGATGCCGCGGTTGGTCGCCATTATGACGATGGGGGCCGTGTCCGACTCCAGCGCGCGGTTCAGGAAGGAGAAGCATTCGATGTCTAGCATGTGGGCCTGTGGGGGAATGTTACATTCATCATCATCATCATCATATCAGCCGAAAGACGTCCACTGCTGGACATAAGCTTCCCCCAAAGGGTGTCAAAGTGACCGGCCCATATACCCACCTGGTCCGGTTTTTATTGGTATAATTCAAATAAGTTTCTGTCCAAAATTTCATTTTTGTTACAAGCTTTTATTGCCGACTGTACTTTTCTGTATGCCGACTGTACTTTTCTGTATGCCGTCATCAACTACTCATTGAGACGATTCTAACGAGCCTAAACTCAACGGGGTCACCTTCTGTCTCCATCATCAGATCAGCTCGATGGTACCATATTGAATTGTCATCCGAACTATACTTAAACCCAAAATTTCAGTTCAATCGGATTTATAGAAACAAAATTGCACAACAACTATGGACCTAAACGCAGTATTTCGCAACCGAAACAGCAATTTACTTGATTTTCCATTCAACGATTAGTACAAATAGTATACTGTGACATCATACTTTTATATCGATTACTTTGGAGCGTTTGGTATGTATGTTCTTTAATTGTAGTTACTCCCATACAAACATTTGTTCCTCTCCAAAAACTGGTTCGAACGGCAACGTAAAACAATCTTAGGTCATAAGCCTATTGTGTAGTTACCTCGTCTATAAAGAGCACACCGGGTATCATCTCCGCCTTGCCCTCCTCGCGCCACTCAGCTACCTTGCTGTTGATCTGTTCACGGATCTCAGACTTGATCTCGCCAGTGTCACCTGTGAACAACACATTTATTTATTTAGTCCCTATTTTTTTATACAACCATGTGAAAATTCCTCAATAAGGCGCATCTCCAGGTTATTTTTATCCATTTAGGCAATGATATTGACAGTTGCAGCCAATGATGTAATATAAAAAAAAAGGTAGATACGTTGTCTATACGAAATTCCGTGTTTAAAAATGGCCACCAAATCTGCCAGCTAACGTTTCCATTGACGACTCGAAACTGAGGCAAGTTGCCAATTGACTCAATTTTAGTGTGCCATTTTTCGAGCGCGTATAACCTATCTACCTCTTTTTTATATTACATCATTGGTTGCAGCAGCTATATTTATCATTAACAGTTTCCCCCCCCCCCATAATTGAATGGACCAAGTGACGTCATTTCCATTAAAATACAATTTTGCTTGATTTTACAATTAAAATTACAATTTGACGACCAAATAGCCTGGTGGTTAGAGAAGCTGACTATGAAGCTTGAGGTCCTGGGTTCGATCCCCGGTCGGGGCAGATATTTGTATGATGAATATGAATGTTTGTCCTCGAGTCTTGGATGTTTAAAAAATATCTATTTAAGTATGTATTTATCTATATAAGTATGTTTATCCGTTGTCTAGTACCCATAGTACAGGCTTTGCCTAGTTTGGGACTAGATCAATTGGTGTGAATTGTCCCACGATTTTTTTTTTAAATAACATAAAAATACATCACATAAGGTGACTTTAATATTTATGACAGTAGTTGTTAGAAAACACGAAATGAATAATGCGAGAGATGATAGACCCGGGGACGGTCTTATCATCTGGTCTGCTGCGTCATCCAATGGTCAGACCGATCAGTGGTTCGATTTTCAAATGTAGCAATATATGGACAAGGCCTAGGTAACCCTGTCAAGGTATCTCCACGCCTACTTACCGGAGAAGAGTGCCAGGAAGCCGTGTGTGCGCGAGTTGATGACGTCCACCTCGTGCAGAGTCACGGTGTGTACCACTTCTTTACGCTTCTGTAGCTCGCCTTCGGGGCACTGCACGAAGCGCGCTTGCTGACCTGAGGGATGCAATACATTATTGGACTGTACCAATATTATACAATTTACTTTAACCTTTTGACAGCTAAAGACGGCTGTGGACGCGGACGAAAACTCGTGCCACTGAAGCCACGGACGGCCACAGCCGCGCGTGCGCTTTGCACTTTTTCGTTAATGTTTGCAATAAAAAGCTTTACAAGTAACTTGATCCATTATTTTTAATAGTTCATGATAGGTACATTAATCATTTTAGATGGTTAGATGGTCAGATGATCTGAGGCGGAGCTGGAGCACAGAATAGTATAATAGTATTACAGACAGAACGGACACGAACCGCCCCCCACCGAAGTCGGCTGCCTCACCGCCGGGCGCTACTTGCCGGGCGCGCTGCCGGGTAAGCCCAGAGCGACGCTCACCGCTCTGCCGTGTGCACGTTCGTAATATCGCGATGGGTAAATATTGCGCACTGTTTGGCTGTCTATCCACGCACAAAGACGTGGGTAGGATTTTTTTCCAGTTCCCATCCGATGCAAATAAATAAGTTAATTTTTCAAAACCTAGGTGTTATAATACAATTAGTATAATAGAATCTAATTACGATCCGATGATGATGAATAGGTTCCGTGCTAAACTTTACTTGCTCAAATTATTTTTATTCTTTGTTTTTCTGGTATTATTAAATTAAATAAAAAGCTGTACTTGAAATAAAAATTAGAAACAAATAGAGCACATGGTAATCTACCTAGGACCACTATTAGATTGAGCTGAACGAGTAAGGTTTAAATTGGATTTCAATTTCTGTGATTATTAATTTAATTAAAAATCTATACTTCAAATAAGAAAAAGAAACAAGTAGAACACATCCTAATTGTTTTTAATGACGCCGTCTAACGACTTGAACGTCTACAGCGAATGTGCCAACCCTATGCAATTCACGCACACATTGACGTGCGCACCGACAAGGCGCGCACACATATTTACCGGAACTGACTCATTTGTTCCTCGTGTCCACCCTGTGGCTGGAGGAACGTGGCTGAGAGAGGCAAGGGACCTCACGAAATGGAAGGCTCTGGAGGAGGCCTATGTCGCCAACACGAGTTGAAGTTGTCGGTGAAATGGAGCATTATAGTTTTTCAGCTTCAATAATAAAGGCTATTTTTATTTTCTATTTTCATTTTATTTTTTATTTTACATTAATTTTGAGATGACAATATTTATAAATATACATCAGAAGTTTCATTTTATTCATATTTTGTCTGGCTATTGTTTTTGTTCTGGCCTCAGTTGGGCACCGTTTTGTTTTGCACCCTCGCTGTCAAAAGGTTAATAACAAAGTTTTAACCAACTTCAAAAAAGTCTGACGAGTTGAGAACCTCCTCTTTTTTTGAAATCAGTTTAAAATGATAATGAATGTGAGTTTGTAAGATTGTACACGTTAGGGGTTAATTTTTATCAACCCCCAGTTTCAGGTATGCGAATGTATGGAGTTAGGATAGGATAAAAGGGTAAGTTTAAGTTAATAGTGATAGGATGAATGGGCATTTGCCACATACAGTTGAAACCTGTATCCAATTAACTTAAGTATTGTTGAGCTACAATTTAATTTTTTGAACAAATGTGTAATTTGTTCATGAATTGGTTGACATTGAGAGCTGAGACGATCTGGCAGTTCCTCCCAAGCTTTCGCCACCCTACTACTTATCCGACTACTTATACATTTTAAAACTGTAATTTTTGATTTGATTTCTATCCACTAAATATAGAGTGTTGTTGGCATTTTTGTATATCCAATAAAATGTATTCTAAGAAACTCTGTTACATTGTCTAACGGGACAGGAACAAGAAATTATTGATTGACCCAAGTAGGGTAACATCTCTGCCTTCAGCTCAATCTTTGCCAGATGATGATATGTTACCTGTGGCATCATAGTCTCTGGCGCGGGCGAAGCTGCGGCCAAGCTTGTTGATCTTGCCGGTCGCCTTGTCTATGGTGATCACATCTCCGGCTTGCACCTGGAATAGGGTATTCATTATGTAGTTATACCAGGCAGGTGGCATAGCCCACTAACATTTTGGTGAAATAACACTCGACTTTGGTAAGCTATAGAGTAACATGTAGGTCTTAGCTGTGTGTAACAAAATTATCCTTTTTAGAAGTGTCTTTATTTCAGGAAATGTGTGCAATTTCTGTTGCTCGGAAAGCGCATTCATAAGGCGCTTTGTCAATCTGTCACCTGTTTATTTACAAACTTGTCACTTCCGCTTATAAATATTATGATTATGATTCCTTGAGTAATGCCCACCTAAAGCCTCTCAAACGCGACCTGCGGTGGCGGTCAGTCAATCAAATCAAATCAAAAGCTTTATTAATCCCTTACAAAAAATAAAATGATTTTGGAAGTTAATTTACATAGTGTTACTATTATCTTAAAATTATTTGTTTTGTTTTTATTTGTTAGGTGTAAGAGCCGCTTTCCGCGGTAAAAGCCTCCTCCAAATTATGCCAAAGTTTTCTATCTTGGGCCAATCTTGGCCAAAGTGCTCCAGCTACTTCTGCGATATCATCGCTCCATCTTTTGAGTGGTCTGCCTCGTCTCCTGGTTTTGTAAATTGGGTACCAATTTGTAACGGTTTGCGACCATCTACCATCTGTTGGGTAGAAAGACCAAAGGTTTAAAACCAAGAGGTTATAAAAGAAAAAGAGGAAGGCCTACCCTTAGATGGTCAGATGATCTGAGGCGGACTGCTGGAGGAACGTGGCTGAGAGAGGCAAGGGACCGCACGAAATGGAAGGCTCTGGAGGAGGCCTATGTCGCCAACACGAGTTGAAGTTGTCGATGGAATGGAGCACTATAGTTTATAAGTTTTGCAGCTTTAATAATAAAGGCTATTTTTATTTTATTTAGTTTTACCATCTGTTACTCTTTGTAAATGTCCAGCCCACTTCCATTTGCATTTGCATTTCCATGCGGTCAGTAGTAATCTATATAATAACAGTTTGCCGCGCCAGTTAGGCTTAAAATGAAAGCGTCTCACACCACACACTGTTTCCTCACCTTCTCCTTAAGCATGGAGTCGATCATCTTAGCGCCCATGTCGTAGTTGGTCTCCATGTCCGTGGTCTTGAGCGTGAGGCGGCCCACGCGCGCCGCGCCGCCCGCCGCGCGGTCCACCACCACCTCCACCACCTCGCCTTCGATGATCTCCGACTCTTCCCTGTAAAATAACTTACACTCAAAAAAAATATTTTTGGTACAAGCTTTTATTGCCAACTGTACTTTTCTGTATACCGTCATCAACTACTCATTTAAGATATCTGCTTCAAATTGAGTAGCCAGATTCCATCCGAACAAACATAGTTACATACATTGTAAGCTAAATAAAAGCTTGTAATAAGGATGTTACAATCATGGCAATCACTTTAGCCTACAGTCAGCAGCAGAAGTAGCTAAGCGGGCCGCGTGTTCAAAATAACCTTCACACGCTCTTAATTTCTTAAGAATAAAGTCGTGTGCAGGTCATTTTGAACACCCTGCCCGCTTAGCTACTTCTGCTGCTGACTGTACATGGTAGTGACTCTGCCTATGAAGCTAAAGGTCGGAAAAGGCATCTATTTGTGTGGTAAGCATGAATATTTGTTCCTAAGTCATGGATGTTTTCTATGTATTTATCTACCTTGATAAGTATATTGTTATTATATTATCTATAGAATTCTGCTGCTTTAATATGTGAAAACAGAAAAATAAATTACTTTGAAATTGCCAACAAACAAAACTCAAAAATATACTCGAAAAATATAAAGCTACAACTTATTTTTGCTATTTTAATGTTACTCTAGAAATTATGTAAGTACTTTGACTATTTACCTATTATATGTATAAAGAAAACACAGTAGGTATATGAAACATTACTCACTTAATTCTGATACCAATAGACTTTCTGATGGCTTGTGTCAGTGCTTCTGTCTTGCTCATTTCTAGAGAGTAGATTTCGGAACCTAAAAGACGAAATCAAATATGTTAAGTGTAAGTGAAGGTGCGTACGAATTTAAGCAGCCTCGGGTTGAGGAACGCACGGCGCCTATTTTGTTCAAATTCGTGCGCGCTCACGCGCTGTGCGCGAGCAGCGCGCGGCGAGCCGCCCTGAGGCGGTCTTTTGATCGTGCTCGAAGGCGCCTCAGTGTGCGTGCCTCGCGTAACTTGGAAGTGTATCTGAGCATGCCGCGGACAGAGCGACAAGATCGGACTTGTTTGTGCGCGAGGCGCGTACGAATTTGAGCAAGTGGCTGAGCCGTGCGATTGTAATCGTTTGTAAGTAAATTTGGAACAATTATTGATACAAATACATGAAAAGCGAAAGGTGTTGTGGGACCCGAAATCAATCAGCTGTCATCGTGTCGACGCCATTTTGAATGTCGGCTCGCCGCGAGTACGCTGCCTCACCCGCGCATGTTTATGTGGAACTATTTGGCGCGCGAGCAGCTCGCCGCGCGGGGCGAGCATGCCTCAGGCTGAAATTCGTATGCAGTTTAAGAAAGGAGTCCAAGAAAGGAGTGTATACATTTTTAAAGGCTCAGCAATGAGTATGTGACACCGTTGGAGTTGAGCGTCCCTAGGCTATGGTGACCGCTTTAAGTCAAGCATATGTGTTAATTTCTCAGAACCAATAAAATGGTTGTATTTTACATGCTTAACTCAGGAAGAATGACTATAATTTTAAGAACATAGAATAGTTGAAAAACCCCCGACTTTTTCATTTCAAAGTTCAGTATCTCAAAACTGGTTTTGATGAAACATAGCTAAGAACCATCACGACCACGTCAGCTTTCGGACAAAAAATACTGCATTAAAATCGGTCCATTACTTTAGGAGCAATGATGCCACACTGCCACAGACAGACACGTCAAACTTAGAAAACCCCTTTTTTGCATCAGCGGTTAAAAACTTGTAAAGTGAATATAACATACCTGCCATACTGGTGAAAGGTGTATCAGGCCCCAGCGCCTGCGCCAGCCCCATGGCAATGGCTGTCTTGCCAGTGCCGGGCTGTCCTGCCAGCAGTACTGCTCGCCCAGCAATTTTACCTGATGAGGAATTTAAGAGACTATGAAAGCACACCATTTTCAATTAGTAAATTGATTTAATTCAGTTTAGTTTTGATGTATATAAATTATTTACTGTTATTTATCATTTGTTTATTAATAAATAAATAAATTACTTAAAATAAGTTTAAGACAAAAAAAGAAATTTTTGGTACAATCTTGCAGTTATCAACAAAATTCAGAGTAAATAAATAAATAAATATAGTGTGACAATTCACATCAATTGATCTAGTCCCAAACTAGGCAAAGCCTGTACTATGGGTACTAGACAACGGATAAACAAACTTACATAGATAAATACATACTTAAATAGATATTAAACATCCAAGACTCGAACAAACATTCATATTCATCATACAAATATCTGCCCCGACCGGGGATCGAACCCGGGACCTCATGCTTCATAGTCAGGTTCTCTAACCACTTTCCTTCTCCATCAGACCATACCATAATATTGCATTATCATGCGATTTACACAAAACACTACAGCTTGCATTTAATTCACAATGCATCTTGTTGCCATAGCAACCGATGCTAGTTCAATACCTTCTCGAATCATCTGCAGAACGACGCCAGCGGCCTTCCTGGCCATCTTCTGCCCCACCATGCCCTGTGACACCGCCCGGGGCTCGAGGGAATCATCGAGCCCGAGTCCGCGAATGTGAGAATGTGCACCAATACGCTCTATACGCGTTATAGAGCGCACTTCTTGCACTTGCGCTGCTGCTAGAGACTAAAATAAAAGTTGTACTAATTAATTTCATTGAATTGTAATCTAATTTTATTAAAACAAGGCATAAAATGTTTGCTCAGATTATAACCTAAAACTACGGTTCAACCATGTTATGCAAATTAAAACATTCCTTGTGAATAATTTGCTAGTAAGATTATAGTGAGTAGATAGATTACTTACAGCCATTCTACACACTTATTTTCAAATTGAACTACTAAGTAAATTTAAAGTTATTAGAAGAAATTCGGCAGTGCAGCCGCACTCCTAAATAAATAATATGACAAGTGCGTTGGAAAAAAAAACAAATCTAGTACTAAGCAACGGCGCTATTCAAGACATTGGAATAAACACGTGTAATCATTGTAGCACATTTGTCATTACTGTCATTAGTGTTGGTCATTTGTGGTACAAAGCCTAATTATTTTATGTGGTATCCCCAAGTCGATAATTTCTTGCGCACTTGCTGTGGAATACTTTGTGAAGTGAAATAATTTAATAAATCAAAATGCTGGCTGCCAGGACCCTGTTGAGGAGCAATGCTCAGATCGCCAAGAATATCGTGCAGAAGAGGAACATGTCCGTGATCGTAACACCCGCCAGGGAAAAGGTTACAAATGCTGTAAGTTTCGAGTACCTTCTCATTTTACTTAAATTTTGGTACCTATTCTGCTAAAAAGCTTCACAAACCAGTCCTAATTACTATAAACATTAGTGTTGTTTAATGGATTAATTGTAAAGGCAGTATAATTAGCACTGTGAAGTTTTTTAACATTACGTAATTTAAGGAAACTTAGGTTATAAAAGTCTGTTCATTGATAAATAATCCTATAGGGAACTTTTCTATAGGTCTTCAGAATAATGATATTTATGATAACTTAGTGGATATAGCTCAAGGTCATTTAGGAGATTCATTTATATTTAACTGTTATTTTTATTTTATGTTTTTTTAACAAGGTAATAGGTATGTTGCGATCAGCAATGTCTGAAGTGAATTCTGTGAAACAGTCATCAAGTTTCTGTCAGTCAATGGTTGCAGAATAATTTTCATTGTAGGTGTGGGATTTATAAACAAAACTGTAATGCTTTAACAGTTTAGAAGTTGCTTACATAGATAAGTAGAAACCTTACACTAGTTATTATATATGTTAATATATTTTTGTCCCATATACAAATAGTCAGGGTCAAGAAGAATCTAGCTGCAGTATATCTCTTATTCTTATTTTTTTGAATACTAGCAATCAATATTATGGCATTGCATTTTATTGGTTACCTATAGAAAGTTTTTTTTCTGAAGGAGTGAACAAATATGGTATGCTTTGGAATAATGTCAAAAGGCAAGTTTCTTTTATAATACCCCTTATGGTTTTGAACCCACAAATGGTTTAATTAACCTGAATATGGTTTTATATCCCTGACAAATGGTTTTTTATCCCTTTCATACAATTATTTTCCTGCATCTGGATTTCAGCCCAAACAAATGCATGTCCCCTCAAAATTCATTCACTCATCAAGCAAAAAGAAACTGAAAATATTAAGTAACAAAACTATACTTCAGAAAATGGTTCAACCCTTAATTCAACAACCTCCAACCAGTTGGACATAATCTATGACCATCTTTAATAATGTAGAACTTAAATTAGAAACACAAGATCAGTTTATAGAGAGTGGTGCTCATTATTTTAAAAGTTATTGAGTGTGTTAGTACCTTAGATATTTTTGCAGCATATATTTAGTTCCTGTGTGACATATAGGCCCGCATGTTGTTTCCCCAGACTTTGTACAAGTTTATTTTGTTAAAGTTTTTATTCAGATTTTAAAAAAAGTACCAATAGTCCCCTGTCTTCAAAACTTTGTACCTGGTCAAATTACTGAAAAAGCTTACAAAAGGCAAAGCTTTTACACAGACCAATGTTAAAGAAATATAGGCAACCTAGTTCCTCTGATTGATTATACTAAAAATCTCTATTGAAAGCCCTAACATTTATGTGTTACCAAACAAATAAGGCTAGCCATCACAAAGCTATGTGATCCTTGTTCAGATAATTAGCTTTTAAAATGCTCAATTTTTGATGTGATACTTTTCGAGATTTTTCCCTGTCATGATGTGACTGGCATATCTACTGGACACATTTACTGGTTAATTAACCAGTTGATGTGATAGCCATGTTATCCTCTAGCCACCAATCATACAAGAAATAATTTGATTCAACTATATTAGGAAACAGGAGAGTAGAAAGAGGGGGGTCTATCTCTAGATAGAGAGTACATAGTTTGATTTGTTTTAAAATATAAATAAACAAAACAAATGCAACGGCTTGAATATTTAGAATGGTATAATTTCCGTTGAAGAGCATAATTAGCCGTGTCTACGCCGGACGCATGCTTGGCCGCACGCCTCGCCCGTGGCATGCGGCTGAGCATGCTGATGCTCGGCTGCATGCCTCGGGCGAGCCGTGGTTCGCCGAGGCACGTCTACACTGAGCGCGCACGCTCGGGAGGCGTGCTCGGCCGAGGCATGCGTCTGGTGTAGATATGGCTATTATTGAAGAGTATATCCATTGAATAGTACGAGGATGCCTTTTAATAGGCTTTTGGGTTGCTACAGGCTATGACAACGTTATCACTGTTAAATCTCCCGAAGTACTCCAAACCCACAACTCATTATAATTTTAGCGAGAGCTCACCTGTAAAAGGGCTTTTTCCAAAAAAAAATCTCTTA
Source organism: Epinotia nisella (assembly GCA_932294315.1). Classification (NCBI taxonomy): domain Eukaryota; kingdom Metazoa; phylum Arthropoda; class Insecta; order Lepidoptera; family Tortricidae; genus Epinotia; species Epinotia nisella. Next base: position 5,596,727 of record OW028698.1, on the reverse strand, counting down.
AGAACTTTCATTAGTGAAATTTTATTCGTTCACTACACTACGAAAGTTACCCATATATATATTGTATGGCAAATTTTCGTGATATAGGTAGTGGAACAAATTAAATTTCACAAATGAAAATTCTTAACAATGTGTAATTTTTTTGGAAAAAGCTCAAAAGCAGTGTAAACAAGCCATTACTGTAAGCCCCTTTGCATTTTAAAATCTGAAAAACTTAACAAAATAAACATGGCTGACAGATACTAAAACCCCAGCTATGTTTCAGGAACTGCTGGTCCTCTCCGGCGCCATGGTGATTGGCTGGTGTGCCGTCCCCGCCTGGGTGCTGTACAACATCAAGAACTACCGCAGCGAGGAATAAACTGGCTTATAGTGATGTTTAGTAAATAAGTAAAGTAATTTATCGATTAGAGCTGTGAGTTTTATTTTACATTAAACAAGATAGGTGACGCTATTATTCATGTTAAATTAACACATACATAACCCTAGAGATGGCGCTGTTAACAATGTTAAATGGATAATGAAATGTTGCACGATGATCGAAGGATCTTGTTAATGGAAGGTGATATTTCTTACCATCGCCAGTTATCTTTTATCTAAGTGCCATTCCGGGGCCAGCCACGCTTTAATCCGCGGCTTTATCAATCTAAATAAACCATGGGATGGCGTTCTTGTTAATGTTAAACAAATCATTCACACGATCATTGAAGGATCTTGCCGTCCTCACGCACTACAAATATAATCCTCTCCAACGCCATGAAGCTAGATGACGTTGATGTTAGCAGTGTACACAAGGTTAACCTATTTGCTCCAATTCGTACGCGCTTCACGCACTACCGAAGTATGCCAAGAGATACCCTTATAACAAAGTTAAACGAACCCTGATGGAAAGGTGCCTGCCTTAAGACATGCACTATTGAATTCTTCAGTAACAAACAAATAGAGGTATTATAAATAAAATAAATAAATAAATAAATATTAGGGGACATTCTTACACAAATCGAACTAGGCCTATAGTAAGCTCAATAAGGCTTGTGTTATAGGTACTAGACGACGATATATACAGGGTGTTACTTAAGTCGTAATACAAAATAGCAAAATGTGAATCTATCCATGATTCTGAACAACTTTTACTAAGGGACCAACTTTGTGTTTTACAAAAAAGAAAGAACTATTTCATACACTTTGCTCATTTTAGACTGACGAAAATGTATGAACAGCCTGTTTTTTTTTTGCATAATACATAGTTGGCCCCATAGTAAAAGTTGTTCAGAATCATGGATAGATTCATATTTTGTATCACGACTTAAGTAACACCCAGTATAATAGATATAAATACTTAAATACATAGAAAACATCCAAGACTCAATTAATGAATTATCAATGATTACATTAATTAACCATCCTAAAATGGGTGATTTATTCACTTTTATAGCAACCTAAATAAGCCGAGAGATGGCGGTGTAATCAATGTTAAACGAATCATCAAATATTGAATGACATATTGCTGTTTACTTTCACACCGCATTGGAATAAAGGCAGCGCGACAGAAATATTTATTTTAAATTCTTAAATTTGAAAAAGGACTCAGGTAATGTTACCACCCTTTAATTCGCATTGTCCAGCCGGCTAGATAGATACCCGTTCACAGTCTGTATTTTTATCCTCACCAGCACGGTTAGCACAAGACGGCTGCGATATATTCTCGAACCCTCTCGTGCTATCCGTCTCTTTCTAAGTGATACGTATTGTACATATCCAATACTATTAAACCAGCAATATTTGTACCTATATGTGTACATATTTGTAATCACGTTCTCAAAAAAGGCACTGACAATTTCTATGAAATTTTCACTGTAGGGGTTTACGGGGGCGAAACATTTATTCAATGGGCAGCTCTTAGCTACACGAGGCTTATTATTTTAAAGGAACACAACACTGTATCTATCGACAGACATCGACAATCTTTAAAATTGACTAGTCCCTAGTAATACCGTAACTCTATTTTTCAGGAGATGTTCATCCTAGGTGGCTGCATGGTGGTAGGCTGGCAGCTCGTCCCCGCCTGGGTTCTCCTACACATGAGGCAGTACCGCCATCTCGAATAGACGCCATCTTGGAAAAGCCGCCATTTTGGATTAGCCGCCATTTTGAAGCTACAGCAAGTCGGTAGTTGATTAATGATTAAACTGTTGTAATTAGTGTTGTGGGTTTCATTTTATTTATTTCGTAGAGTGTATAGTAAATTGCATGGTTATTAAAAAGGCTGTGTGCCTACTAATTTAATACAATGGCTTTGTACCTACACATATTTTATTGGAAATTACGTATGATTAACCACTGATCTGTGCCCTCGATAATGAACTCTGTCACAATTTAAATGCAAATCTGATTTAGCACATTCACTGCCAGGTACAGTCAAGGGCATCAATATCTATACACCACAGTCTCAAAAATATGTACACATACCTTATGTCTGCAACGATAAGGTTTTAGTATACATATTTATGAAACTTTGAGTGAATACATATTGGTGCCCTTGACTATACCCGCCTAGCGGGCGCCTACGCTGTAGCCGCTTTCCGCTGTAATAGGAAAATCACAGGATCGGCTACGAAGCGTAGCGAGTATCGATTCTTGGCAGTGCATGTTAAGACACCATACCTAGCACAATAATAACACTGCGATATTTATGTGACACAACCTTTTCATTCTGCGTGTCCAGTTCAATAACGGCTTCACGATGCTGTGCTCCACGCTTTTGCAGTGCCTCAGGCATGTTTGCGCAAGCACGAATGGACGATTTTCATGCCATAATGAGGAAAAGTATCGCCTCTCAAATGTATCGCCTGCGGGATAGCACCAACAGCTTGCTGATAGATATAGCGGAGAGATGGGACTGTCCGTTTATTAGTCACTGGGCGTCTGCTCATCGTCCTATGTACCAAGGCCCCAAATAAGTAAAAAAAAAGAAGCGGGTTGTGTCGGAGATACAACCGTTAATTAAGTTTAAGTGGATACTTCTTTGTTGGCTACCCTACTACACCTACTAACCCTAATAAAAAAAACCCGGCCAAGTGCTAATAATACATATAATAATAACTGTCCCTGTCCTAAATAGTATCCCATGGATTTGCGATTGATTTCAATCTAAAGGGAACATCTACTTAGATAAGCATATTCAATGTATTGTTAAATTCAAAGTGTTTTAATTATTTAAAGGAATCTGCTATTATGGTGTACCCGTAAAATATATATCTGAATTAATTCACTAAAAATCTGTATAAGTACAGATAAATCGGTATATATGGCAACATTGACTGACGTAGCTCATTTGACTCGCCTTGCAAATGGCGGTCATTTCAGCATTATTTACATGTCCGCCACATAAACTAAATAACATTTTGCGATTAACAACTAATGGTAAATAAAGAAGAATTAAAACATGTAACAACAAATTTTTTTTGTAGTGGGACAATTCACACCAATTGATCTAGTACCAAACTAGGCAAAGCCTGTACTATGGGTACTAGGCAACGGATAAACATACTTATATAGATATATACATACTTAAATAGATATTAAACATCCAAGACTCGAAAACAAACATTCATATTCATCATACAAATATCTGCCCCGACCGGGGATCGAACCCGGGACCTTAAGCTTCATAGTCAGGTTCTCTAACCACTAGGCTATGCGGTCGATTTGAAATCAGATTAGGCTTCTCTACAAAAAGTTATTCCGGAAGTCACGTGATACATTTTGAACTTTACCCCTATACAAGAACGCGAACAAAGAAGTATCCACTTCAAAACCGTGAGACCTAGGGTTTAAGCAAAGGCTTGATTATAGTGAAGCCGGGCCCTAGTGACAAATGTAAATTAGCCATTAGGTGGGATTAAAGGCCAAAAAGAAACAAGTTTCATATAAATTAACATATATTCATCAGTGCAAAACTGATCACAAAGTTAAGATATGTATAAACCGTCATAGAAATAGATCACATACACTTAAAATTAAAATAGGTAAATAAAACACATCTAATCTGACCAATAATAAATACCAATTTGTGTCTAGTCTATAATTTTGGATTTTATCTAACTAATTAGCTACACGACATGAGCTTGACACAAGTCGGCTCCCCATACAAAGGTAGTTTGGCTCTCATTTTAAAACGGCGTGCTGGAATACCTGCTAGCATAACTTGACTCTCTACTCTACTCGCGCGCGTGTTTTATTTATTTATTTATTTTAAACGGGACACCAACAGTGAGTTACATTTTAATAGGTATGTGGTATTTAGGCACTTACGTACCCCCAATTATACGTGAACACATCTTCACATTTTAACACGGAATTATTTTTAGGTGAATTAATAATAAAGTATAACAATAAAATTATTAGATTATCAATAAAATTTAAGATTAGTTTGTTAGTTAATTATTTTAAAGTTGGTATCAAGTTTATTTGTTAATTGGTTAGGAATTGTGGAATAATGAGTAACATTTGTTTTTTGATGTAATTTCAAATTTCAAAAGTGTTAGACTATATGTCACTTTTTGACAGCATTAATCAGAAAGTGACGGACAGTCTAACTCGCGCGCGAGTAGAGTCGAGAGCGAGAGTCAAGTTATGCTAGCAGTGCTGGTGCTAGAAATTATAATAGAGCGTTTTTCAAAAAAAGTGTACATGAACTTTTTTTTCAGAATTCGTTTTTTTTGGGTTTTTCTTACTCAGAATCGTTGATACTATCGATCCTAATACAAGAAAAAAAGTGTCCAAAATATTCCATTCTAGATCGTCGCATTTTTGTATGCAGTCTTTTTTTATTTATATGGTTGTGACGCACTGGAAGAAAAAACTTACATAGTAAAATCTGGGACAGTTTTTTTCTTGTATAAGGATCGATAGTATCAACGATTCTGAGTAAGAAAAACCCAAAAAAATCGAATTCTGAAAAAAAAGTTAATGTACACTCTTTTTGAAAAACGCCCAATAGAAAAAAAATTGAGATAGTATTTTATATTAAAATTTTATTCCGGCATGCCGTTTTAAATGAGAACCAAACTACGTTAGTATGGCGAGTCGAGCTCCTTGGGGACTCTAAAGCGGTGACCTTGAGATTTCACGTTAGATATTTCAACGCTCAAAAATCATGGCGCTATTTACACCATTTTTGACGAAGTCAGTCCATTACATGATAAGTATTTAAAAATATATTATGATAATTAAAACGAAAGCTGTCCTGTAAGTAGTATTTGTTAGTAGACGATTAAGTATAAAACTACCAATAAATATCACAACTACTTTATATTTAGGATAAAGGTTTTATGAAATAGGAAAAACCGTATTTTTCAAAAAAAATTATACGTTCAAAGGTATAATTTTTTTTGAAAAATACGGACTAAAAAAATGGAAATATGGACTTTCTTCGTTATTATGTCAAACATAATATTATGTGAAGAAAACTTAGGTATATCAAACATTACCTACACACCCGCAGTGCTCGATTGTGTTGGACCTATGACTGACTTCGAACGCAAAGATTCAAATACAAATACATTATTTACAAAATAGTAAAATTACTTATTATATAAATATACTATATCACAATTACGAATTGCTTTCAAATATATAATTACAAAAGTATTGGACTGTTTAGAAGATTATATTGATGAATGGTGAATAGAAATAGAAATGTTTATTTGGGTGGATCAACTATTTTCTGTCACTAGTTGCCATGGTTACGTCTCCTGAGTCACTTTTTAAAACTGCGACTTATGGGTTTTAAAGCACCAAATGTCTTTTCAAGTTTTGTCTTGTCAAGTTCGACCCATTTTTGTACAGACCATCTTCTAGGCATGTTAGAAGTTCGTATAGTAACAATTTTTCTAAGAAACTGTAATTTTGTCTCCTTGCTAACGGGACAGAATATCAACAGGAAATAGTTGATTGACCCATTTGCAAGAATACGTATTCACTATTCAGCCTAAGCAGCATGCAAATGTTCAAAAAAACAATTAATTACATACATTTTGAGTCTACCTACATAATATTTATTTCTCATAGTTTTGCATCGATATATTCCTTTACAATGCACTTGCTCTGAAAGTGCGCCTTTATATGGTTCAACATAAACACGGGAACTCCACCATGCCCGCACAGCGGACGGCGGCAGCGCGGGGCCGTGCGGGAATGGATTTCGGGCCAATATTCCCACACACGTGCGAGAATGGGATTTCATGACAGTTAAAATTTCACATTTTATGTATTTTTTTTAATTTCCTTGCTTGATGCATTGTAAAATGTTGTATGATACACGTGCGGATAGGTAATTTCCAAGTTGTGTCGATCAAAAACACTCCCTGACGGTCGTGTTTTTGGTCATCGTCACTCGTTGGGAATTACCTACTATCCGCACTTGTATCATAAATAACTATTACAGAGTAAGGAAAATGTTCATGAAGCCATAAATAATGATTTATGGAACTTACTTGAAAATATGAAGGACTCTTAGCATTCCTAGGAGTTGCCCCGTCATAAATTGAGTTCATGTTGATTCCAAAAACTCATGTTTAATAGATTTAAACCGACATAATTTTAATTAGTCTTCGCGGAGACGTAACCATGTCAACGAGCAACAAAAAAAGTTTCGTTCAATTTACGAAGTATTCGCGGACAAATTCTAGTAAAATCGCTTTAACACCTGACTGTATTTGTAATACAATACTTATCTTTTAGGCTATCCGAATATATAAGTACAGTATTCGAACATTTTGGTCAATTTTTACATAATTAAGTTATGATACTTGTATATTGGTAAAATGTACTCAAAAATGTATCACCTATTAATTATATTACGTATAGAATATTCGTCTAAAATTCACTAACCCTGCCTCTAAGCATATAATACATATGTTCGTAAGTAGATATGTGAAACATGTAATGACTCATTTACACTGGGCCCTATCTTAAAAAAACTTTACATGTGTAGGTACAAGTCAACAAAATTGTTAAATTGTATCATTCCATTGTAAAAATTGTAAATTATAATTATAATATAAGGTTCGTGATATAGGCCCCTATAGTCGAATCGATTAGTATCGATCGATAATGTTCATTAGTCGTGTATAAATGATTTTATAACAATAACCCCCCGCATGTGAGTCGGTTCACTAGCGCGCACGCTCAGATAGCATGCTTGTGACGCTGCGCCGCTCCGTTGTTATCGATACACGTCCCACCTCCCCTCAGATTGCCCCCTAAAACCGACAAGCAGGTTCTATTTACGTGGACTGCAGTGTACTTTATAAAAATCTTTCATTACAATGTGGATACGGCCAACGTAGATGAGTCATAATAATTTACAGTATTGAGGTTTGAAAAAATCAGTTTTAGCCTTCACAAATTAACATAAAACTCAGTCGTCAGCATCATGCTGCCATAAAAACCACAAATTATATTCAGATATCCAAACCTCGACACGCGATTATGAGCCTCATCTCAAGCCCAATAAGGTCTTGTTTGGCTTGAGCGCGGAGCGTATCTTCTTCACGAGGGGTGATGTCTGGATGAGTATTGAGACCATAGAAACTGCAAGGTATACTCAGATCTCCAAACCACGACACGCGATTATGAGCCTCATCTCAAGCCTAATAAGGTCTTGTTTGGCTTAAGCGCGGAGCGTATCTTCTTGACGAGGGCTGATGGCTGGATGAGTATAGAGACTTCAGTGCCGTGAGCGGCTATGCGGTTCATTTCTTCTTCGCAGCCCTGGAAATAAAAGATTTATATTATTCTCAAGGAAAAGGTACCTCAATGTCGTTGGCGCTTTTGCCATACTTACACCGGGAATCGAGCATTTGTACTAGCTCATCGTTAATAATGGCACTGGTACCCTTTGCCTGAGAATAACAGATTTGGTGTTTGTTTAGTAAGTTTCTATACTATTATCAAACGCTTACTGCGCGCGGGGTCAAGAATATGGGAACGGAACACCTCTGTTGCGCCCTCTGTCGCACCAATCATGTCGGGTAAGTGCAACAAACGTGTACCGTTCCCTATCTGACATAAAATATGTTATACCTGACGACACAGTAGTAGTACCTTGAGTAAGCCAAGCGGCTGGTTGTTGACCTCGGTGAGCGCCCAGCGGCCGGGCGGCGGCAGGCCGGCGCGCGCGCACACCGACAACGGGTCAACGTTGGTTATGTTGCACTCGCCGTCTAGCTTTATACCTGACGACACAGTAGTAGTACCTTGAGTAAGCCAAGCGGCTGGTTGTTGACCTCGGTGAGCGCCCAGCGGCCGGGCGGCGGCAGGCCGGCGCGCGCGCACACCGACAACGGGTCAACGTTGGTTATGTTGCACTCGCCGTCTAGCTTTATACCTGACGACACAGTAGTAGTACCTTGAGTAAGCCAAGCGGCTGGTTGTTGACCTCGGTGAGCGCCCAGCGGCCGGGCGGCGGCAGGCCGGCGCGCGCGCACACCGACAACGGGTCAACGTTGGTTATGTTGCACTCGCCGTCTAGCTTTATACCTGACGACACAGTAGTAGTACCTTGAGTAAGCCAAGCGGCTGGTTGTTGACCTCGGTGAGCGCCCAGCGGCCGGGCGGCGGCAGGCCGGCGCGCGCGCACACCGACAACGGGTCAACGTTGGTTATGTTGCACTCGCCGTCTAGCTTTATACCTGACGACACAGTAGTAGTACCTTGAGTAAGCCAAGCGGCTGGTTGTTGACCTCGGTGAGCGCCCAGCGGCCGGGCGGCGGCAGGCCGGCGCGCGCGCACACCGACAACGGGTCAACGTTGGTTAGGTTGCACTCGCCGTCTAGCTTTATACCTGACGACACAGTAGTAGTACCTTGAGTAAGCCAAGCGGCTGGTTGTTGACCTCGGTGAGCGCCCAGCGGCCGGGCGGCGGCAGGCCGGCGCGCGCGCACACCGACAACGGGTCAACGTTGGTTATGTTGCACTCGCCGTCTAGCTTTATACCTGACGACAACATTACAGTTGGTAAGTGATACTTTACCACTACAAGGACCAATTCTATGTTCGCTAAAAGGCAATACAAAGCGCTATCCACACACGTAATGTACAATGGGCGGCCGACGGATGCAAATTACGTCAAAAAAAATGGTTGTCTGTAAAGCCTGTTTACGGACGATAATTTTCGTTGAAAACATTGTTGAAAAATTGCATAACACGTAAAATGAGATTTGAGTGTCACGTTACAGTTCATAACGAGCTCAACATTTTGAGATTAAAACCTCATTTTGAAAAAAAATTGACTAGACATGTTCTTTCCGTGGACCCTTCAAATGTTCAGTAGTATCTAGTGGTTACCTAATTTCTCGTGGTCCCGTTTATTCAACACGTATATCTTGCCGAGCGGGACGCGATGGAACAGTATATCCACCTGTAACCAAAAATAGAATGATTATTTACATGATCGCCCTCGTTCCTTTTTCACCAATTTAAGAGATGATTTCCAGGGTAACAACTAACCCGTCCTTCCTACTCTCAAATTACTTTTTCACGCCACTGCTCGGAAATGTGGCAAAAGATGGTCAGAAACTCAGAATTCAGGCTTCAAAGCTGGGTAGATAGACGTCGCATGAACAGGCCATCTATGACTTCAAACTGTCCAACAATTCGACCGAGCGATTCGACCAATCACAGGGCAACGCGCGCGGTCGCGCCGGCGCGGCGCACGCTTGTCCGCCTCCGCGCCGGGCGTGAGGCAAGGGAGCCTGTTTAGTATTATGACCTTTAATATTATGCAATTTCCTCGCAGTAGGCGTGAAAAGCACTGTGTTAAGCCTCGGCATAAAGTGCAATAGCTGGACTCGTACCTTCGTTGTCGACTAACTCGTCCATCTATTGCTTACTTTCTAGCCTCTTCAACAATGTACTAATCTCAAGGGTTTAGCGGGTAAGGGGTGCGGTTCCGCAGGTTTGCGCGCTGTACAGTGGAGGTCAAGATTCATGTCTTATTGCCAATCATTCTACACGTGCAGCCTGTGGATCAATTATACGAAGCGCGCTTACAGTGCTCTGCGTGTCCAGTTAAATAACGGCTTTAGGATGCTGTTGGGGCTACCACGCTTTTGCAGTGCGTCAGGCATGTTTGCGCAAGCACGAATGGACGATTTTCATGCATGAGGCAAAGAATCGCCTCTCAAATGTATCGCCTGCGGGGTAGCACCAACAGCTTGCTGATAGATATAGCAGAGAGATGGGACTGTCCTTTCTTTGGTCACTGGGCGTCTGCTCATCGTGTACAAATCCTGTATACAAAGACCCCAAATAAAGTTAAAAAAAAGACTGTGAGACCTAGGTTAAGATGTACTAACACTAGTAATGTAAGTCTGTATATTACTAACAATACAATACAATACAATACATCGTGACCAACTAGATGTCGTAGTTGGTCATGATTTGCTCTGACCTCGCCACGCTTCGAAATTTGAAAGTAATTAGTTTAACAATATCGATATCTTAATGAAAATACGTATAAAATTACCTATGGCCAGAGAAGAATAATTTATTTTTATAAATCTTATTGATATAATGCTGGTCATTACTGTCAGTTTCTGAACGCATGTTAACTGGTTTATAGTATGTGTGTAGATAATAGTATTTTATATAATCGTTACACAATTAGGGCTCTTAAAGTCGAGCACCGTAAGGTACGAGAATTTAAGAGCTAATTGTGTAACTGTTGTAAACAATATTTTTTATACGAGTCAAGAAAAATAATCATACAAACTTGGTATCTAATGAAAATGTAAGCCCTGCTGAAACGAAGTCCAAGTCGGAGAGTAGCCGGCTCAACATCGTCGACGGCGGCCGACGTCTTTTGTACTGTAGCCAACGTGACGTGCCATTGGTCAAATGTATTTTAGTTCAGTAAAGGCGCCACGTGATTGGTCGAATTTATTTTAGTTGTCTAAAGCGTTGTATAATAATTATTTCAGTTGAGTTGGGTGCTCTATAGTAAAAAAGTATGTGGTTTTAGTTTAGTGTACGAAGTCTTAATTCAAACATTAAAGTCGACGAGTATAAAAAATATATGATTATATCACGTGCGTACAAAATGTGCATTCGTGAGTAGAATGAGCCATTACAGTACTAGTTAGTTTTAACCGTTCGGGTCCGGGCCTCCTTCCGCGCAGCGCGGCCACGCGGTCCCCCGCGCGCCCCCCGCACCACGCGCCCGCGCCGCCCCACTACAGTACTAGTACTAACCGTCCTGGTGCGGGCCTCCTTGAACAGCGCCCTGGCGTGCTGCGCGTCCCGCGGCGCGCTCCCGCGCAGCGCGGCCACGCGGTCCCCCGCACCACGCGCCCGCGCCGCCCCACTACAGTACTAACCGTCCTGGTGCGGGCCTCCTTGAACAGCGTCCTGGCGTGCTGCGCGTCCCTCGGCGCGCTCCCGCGCAGCGCGGCCACGCGGTCCCCCGCGCGCCCCCCGCACCACGCGCCCGCGCCTCCCCACTACAGTACTAACCGTCCTGGTGCGGGCCTCCTTGAACAGCGCCCTGGCGTGCTGCGCGTCCCGCGGCGCGCTCCCGCGCAGCGCGGCCACGCGGTCCCCCGCACCACGCGCCCGCGCCGCCCCACTACAGTACTAACCGTCCTGGTGCGGGCCTCCTTGAACAGCGTCCTGGCGTGCTGCGCGTCCCTCGGCGCGCTCCCGCGCAGCGCGGCCACGCGGTCCCCCGCGCGCCCCCCGCACCACGCGCCCGCGCCTCCCCACTACAGTACTAACCGTCCTGGTGCGGGCCTCCTTGAACAGCGTCCTGGCGTGCTGCGCGTCCCTCGGCGCGCTCCCGCGCAGCGCGGCCACGCGGTCCCCCGCGCGCCCCCCGCACCACGCGCCCGCGCCTCCCCACTACAGTACTAACCGTCCTGGTGCGGGCCTCCTTGAACAGCGCCCTGGCGTGCTGCGCGTCCCTCGGCGCGCTCCCGCGCAGCGCGGCCACGCGGTCCCCCGCGCGCCCCCCGCACCACGCGCCCGCGCCTCCACACTACAGTACTAACCGTCCTGGTGCGGGCCTCCTTGAACAGCGTCCTGGCGTGCTGCGCGTCCCTCGGCGCGCTCCCGCGCAGCGCGGCCACGCGGTCCCCCGCGCGCCCCCCGCACCACGCGCCCGCGCCTCCCCACTACAGTACTAACCGTCCTGGTGCGGGCCTCCTTGAACAGCGCCCTGGCGTGCTGCGCGTCCCTCGGCGCGCTCCCGCGCAGCGCGGCCACGCGGTCCCCCGCGCGCCCCCCGCACCACGCGCCCGCGCCTCCCCACTACAGTACTAACCGTCCTGGTGCGGGCCTCCTTGAACAGCGTCCTGGCGTGCTGCGCGTCCCTCGGCGCGCTCCCGCGCAGCGCGGCCACGCGGTCCCCCGCGCGCCCCCCGCACCACGCGCCCGCGCCGCCCCACTTCGCCACCCTGCCCACAGATAATGGTACATTACTACAGAGGCCGGGAAGTAAGGGGTTGCCGGTCGAGTACATATACTGCCGAGCGTAGCAAGGCCGGGTAGTTATGAGGCTGGCAACCCCTTTTTACGCCGTGGTCGTGGTATGAATAGTGCTTTTCTCAAACATGCAGTGACATAAATTAAAGAAAACTACATGAAATAAAACTTTACTATTAACCAGGAGCCGTGTCATGGTTGGCCTTATCACGCGATAGGTGATAGGATAGAGCGTGCGTCACTGGCTGACACCGTTCGATAGAACGAGACGACGCACTTATCTTGTCACTTGTCGCGTGATAAGGCCAACCATGCTACGGTTCCAGAGAAACTAAAAGTATACTAGACAAACATACATATAATTAGATACAAATAGAAAATGTTTTTTTTATTTTTATTTTGCCTCCAAAATAATAAGCTACGAGTTTGAGTAGACATTTTACCGCTAATATTACTTCAAATCTGTTTTTGCTAAAATTATTAAAAAAAAATATCTCAGATGCTTACAAAACTCCTTTCATTTGATATGTCACACCAGTTAGCAAAACTTTTTTAATTTTTCCAGTTTACCCCCCAAAAGTGGCCTCCTTGTTCAGAATTCATTGATTTACTTTACGCGTCCATCTTGGGGTCACCAACTTACATATGTTTACCAATGTTCAACTCGATCGGTCCAATAGTTTCGGAGCAAATCGGCTGTGACAGACTGCTATTGAATGCTACTTACTTACCGGTGATAGCGCACTAAACGACGAGCGTAGCGAAGGCTGCTAGAGTACTCACCAGACCATCCTATTGTAATCGACGAATGTAGGCGGATGCGCGGCGGGTATACTGCTGGCTACTGCCGCCCCGCGTCGTTGCTCGGCCTTCAGCGCGGCCGCCTGCCGCTGCCGCAGGGGGCGGAGCCCCGGCGGTAGTCGAGAGGGCGGGGAATGCTCTGCGAAAATTGAGCTAAATTAGTAAAAAGACGCCCAGTCTTTTTTATACCGTACAAGGGTCGATCAACTATGTACTGTTGTTATTAACCGTTTCTTGATTCCGCCTCCTAATATTCTTTTCACGCCACTGCTCGGAAATGTGGCAAAAGATGGTCAGAATTCAGGCTTCAAAGCTGGGGTTAGTTGGACGTCGCACGAACAGGTACTATAGATACTTAATTTCGATTTAAAATTATAATAATTTGCAATTTCCTCGCAGTAGGCGTGAAAAGCACTGTGTTAAGCCTCGGCCGAAAGTGCAATAGCTGGACTCGTACTTTCGAGGGCCTCCGCTACGCGTCGGCCCTCGAACTAACTCGTCCATCTATTGCTTACTTTCTAGCCTCTACAACAATGTACTATAGAATAGAAGCCTCCAGATAAAATGGGTTTACGACTACACATAATACATGTTTGTAGGATTGAATCCCTATAAAATCATAGTTGAAAAGAGACATAACCGTCAACTTAACTGGCTCTCCATTCGCCGTCGTAGATCCCTCAGATTACTTTGCACCCTTTTTTAAATCTTGTCTGAGCCTTCTGCTCCAGGATACCTCAAAAGTAATTTTATTTTCGATACCACTCGCCCAGGCTGTGAGCTGCGTACCTCCCGTGTCCTCAAACTATCCATACCTTCGCACCGCACTAGTTTTATGACTCACTCCTTCACCGTACAGGCAAGCCGTCTCTGGAATTCACTCCCTCTCAACATCAGACAAGCCCCAAGCAAGTTTGCTTCCAAGCGGATGCTGCGTAAGCATCTGCTTAAACAAGAATTCGACTAAAATCCATCCACATAATGGTAGTATATATTGAATATGTAGTAGTATATCTTTTTGTATGTATCTTATATATTTTTATTTATGTATGTCTATATGTAGTGTATAATACATTTGTATTTTTTTTCCTCTTTCCTCAAGTATATTCGTAACAGAAATTATCATACTTTTTTCTTTGCACCTGTTATAAGTCTCTGTTTAGCCCAATGGTTAGCTGGTAGAGAATGCCATCTGGCATTAAGCTCGCCATTTGTACATATATTTTTTGTATTTTGTGCAATAAAGTTTAAATAAATAAATAAATAACCAGGGGTCGGATAAAAAGTGCTGATGACGTCAAACCACTTATAGGATGATTTGAAATAGTATTTTTGATTTTCATAAACAATTATCACTTATCATTTATCAACCTCTTTATTAAACGATATCGCCACTTGAAATGAGTAAGTACGTTTTTGACTGACACATCGTCAATCAGATGAACAATAAATTGACTTCGTTATTGTTTAGACTAGCTTGTGCCCGCGGCTTCGCCCGCGTACTAAAAGTAATTTTAACCGTATACCTACAAAAAAAGTTGCATCTCAGTTTGATCCGTATGTTCCAATTTAATTGCAATTTGGCACAAATACTTTCAAGAATTTTCATGCTCACAATGTTAAATTTCAAAATCGATGCCATTTTCGTAATTAACGTCCCAAGAAACCATAAAAACGACACCCATATTTAGACATTTCAATCCCATCGCACTCCAACAGGGGAGATGGTATTTCACGTCCGCCACGTTGGATTAAAAAAAACTGACTTGTATCAAGTATTATACATGTTATTGTATTGTTTCTCTCTGTAACTGCTTTGTTTGTGTGAGGTGTGCAATAAAGAGTATTTGTATTGTACCTATAAATTAAATAACTCGCACGGTACAAGGCACTCTTCATTATTAATGTCTAGAATAAAGCGATCTAGAATCGCATACATATATTAATTTATCCCTGTTAGTGGTGATCTGCAGTGAATGTGAACTTAAACGTTTAATATAAAAACAAATGCGATTTTGTAATAGTATTTTTTGCAACTGTTGTATAAGAAGGGTCTTAAAACGCGAGTGGCGTGGGCAATTAAAGACGCCACGAGTGTTTTTAGACCAGTTATACACCGTTGCATACAATACTTTTTCTACGACTACTTTTATTAGTATTAAAATTACACAAAACTAGCACTTTCTGCCTATTCAACAGCATTCAAAGTTTTCCCTCTCTGTTGCACTTACGTACAAACTCGCAAGTCTGACAGAGAGGGAAAACTTCGAATGCCTTTCGCGGTAGACCCTCAGTTCTCATTCTGACAGTGCTTTTATGAAAAATGTATGAACCATAAAAGTACGCTAAACAGACGACTTATTATCAATGTTATTGTATTTGAGTCAGCGCATATATAAATGACAGATAACGGTACAGGAGTAGAAAAAATATATTGTTTATGTAAAGAAAGGAGAGATGTAGTGATCTGCACTACAAAGAAATACGAGCGAAGGTAGCCGTCCCGACTGGCCGAGCTGACACTGGTCATCGAGCTACGGCCGAGTCAGGTCGTGACTGCGCACCTAAGCTGATAGCCTAAATAGTGGTTTTATTTACTTATCCTCAGACCCAAGGGCGAAACGTTACAGACCTCTTTCTCGAAGTTGGACCTACCTGGACTGGACTGTCTTTTCTAGATATACATAATCGTCTACAACTTCAAGCGTAAAGTGTCCGCATGTAATGGGAGTTGGTACTACTTGGGCATTCGACGCTTCGATGTAAGGTTACCTGCTTCTGTCTTGAGACATTTATCTAATAGAAAACGAGCCATACAAAAATGTATTATGAAAAGGATTTTTTGCATAAAACAATTTAAATACAAAACAAAATTTAATCATAACCAGTTACTAATCAAAATCATACAACGACGAATTATTCCGTACATGTTTCCATTGCCGTGTTGTCTAAATGGTTCCTCCGAAGGCAATCAGGTCTCGCACCAGCAGTTGACGTTAGCGAAGCTCCCGCAGTGTCCGCCCCTGAATCCACGTCTCTGGCACTCCCCGTTGCAGTTGGAGGTGTAGTCTACCCCGCCCCACACACAACTGCCTATCAGCTTGTCTGCCTCTACCGACGATATAGCGACCAAGAACGCCATGCAGACCAGAAGGAGAATAGTACTGGATTTGACCATTTTGGTGTATTGACTGTTGACGCTTTGAAGTAATACGATGGAATGATTTTGATGATCGGTTCATGGGTATTTATAGCGTTTGGACAGTGTAACAAACGCAGTGTTAAAATGACTTATTACAAATTAATGGATAAATGATAGTCATTATAATTAAGACGTATATATTTATCAATCACGTGGCGCGCGTTTAGCTTATTATTTAAGTGTTTCCAGGAAGCTACAAACGTAGGTTAGTATGAAAAAAGTTCTTGTCTCCATTTTAAGGGTTCCGTACCTCAAAAGGAAAAAAACGGAACCTTTATAGGATCACTCGTGCGTCTGCCTGTCCGACTGTCTGTAATTATCAACAAGGGGGCCACTTTTGGGGGATAAACTGGAAAATTAAAAAAATAAGTTTCGCAAACTGTATTGTGTGACATATCAAATGAAAGGGGTTGTTGTAAGCATCTCAGATATTTTTTTTTATAATTTTAGCAAAAACAGATTTGGTATAATTTAGGAAAAAAGACGAAAATTGACCATTTCTACTCCCCCCCCCCCCCCCCCCCTGATCTCCGAAACTATTAGGCTAAAAATTCTGAAAAAAATATGGAAAATAGTTCCTTGCCTAAAGATTACAGGAAAACCTATAAGCAGTACGAGTATTCAAAGTAACGGGAAAATTCTCAATATTTTACGGAACCCTCACCACGCGAGTTGAACTCGCACTTGTCCGGTTTTTTTTGTAAATATAATTTCTAGCAACAGGAACTAGTTTCCGACCTAGATACGGCGGTTCCCGTTGTGTACACAAAGTTTCATGTTATTCAAGCCTGCCTTTCTGATAAAAAAAATATATATACTCGTATAGAAACCTCCCTTTGTTTTAGACATATTGAAATATAATTTTCATCACACTTGCTCGTCAATGACGTTATTACTTGCGAGAATATAGAGCAGTTACAGCCGTTTTACCTCCCACTGGCTGTTAAGTTTAGTTTTAAAATATAGAACCCTCTGATTGGCTTAAGCAAATCTGGTTGCTGTGTGATTGGTTGAATAAAAAAATCTAGTTGGTCGAGTCGCCCCGCCCCGCAAGAATACTGCTCTGTGATTGGTTGAAATATTGAGCTACGCGCTCCACTAGCACGGATCTGAATGAAACTTAGATTTTTCTGTCTTTTGTAGTTATTTATTTCCTCGCAAATGTGATAAAAAACATTGTGTATAACACGGGCGTAAGAATATTGCAAACTCGAGTCATCAAAAGCCCTCCGCCTTCGGCGTCGGGCTTCTGATACTCTCGTTAGCAATATTCCACTTACGCCCCTCGTTAAACAATGTACTATAAACGGGTCACTCACGTCTTGCTAAACGCGCCGGCATCGCAGGCGCTCATGAATAAGGGCGACGTATTGGTTAGAAAGTTTAGCAATTCGGAGGGCTATATGGGCTACCTTGGTTCTGCTGCGGATAGCCTCATTTCTGATGCAATCACGCAGAGAAACTCCTAACATAGCCCTCTGTGGGTGACTTTGAGCCTTCTTATGAGGCTTATAGTAAAGCGACCAAGTTTCAGTGCCATATGTCATCACTGGCAAACACACACTGTAAAGGTCGCGGGAGTCCGCTGGATGCGGGTGGCGCAGGGTCGGTCGATTTGGAACTCTCTGGGGGAGGCCTATGTCCAGCAGTGGACGTCTTTCGGCTGATATGATGATGATGATGATTGGCTAGAAACATGTCGGTATATATTCGACCTTAAAGACGCGAGTGACCTGTGTTATTATACTTGTAACATATCTGGGGGCACGGTATTGCACCAGCCAAGGCGAGCCAAGCGAAGCGCAAGGTCACACTACCTACCTTTTCTAGAAGCGCATCGTCAGTTTTTTGAACCCTCATAACTTGGGTTTGGATTATACCAGACTGAGTCATGGATGTTTTTAATGTATTTAGCTATTTATTTATCTATATAAGTATGTTTATCTTCGTCTAGTACGCATAAAATAAATAAATAAAAAATAAATAAATATTTTGCGGACAATCTTACACAAATCGACCTAGTCCCAAACTAAGCAAAGCTTGTACTATGGGTACTAGACGACGATAAACATACTTATATAGATAAATACATAGAAAACATCCATGACTCGGGAACAAATAGTACAAACTTTGCTTAGTTTGGGACAAGGTCGATTTGTGTAAGACCAAACACAATGGCGTTACGTCGGTAAAATACTGACTTCCCATGGCCACCTTCTGTCTCCATCGTCAGATCAGCTCGATGGTACCATAATATTAAATTGTCATCCAAACTATACTAATACCCAAAAGTTCAGCTCAATCGGATAACGGCAAGTGACTGAAAAATGGATTGCAAATTTTTACTTGTAATACAAGCGGAAGTCTCTTTCTTATAAAATGAGTTGAAAAGAGGCTTCCGCTTGTATTACAAGTTACAAGATTTTGATAAACGGGACCCAGGTCAAGTTAATATAAAGCTTGTAAAGAAGCCGTTACTCCAAGCAGGATTTGAACCTGCAAACTTCTGGCAAATACGCGTGCAGTGGCTGCTACCAACTGAGTCCCGATAGCCCAGTTTCATTATTTCTCCAATCTCCTCTCTCTCTATTTTTGTATTTGTGTAAGAGCTAACAACAAAATTAAAAAAAAAACTTTAAAAATTACCTCGTTTACGTAATAAGCGTACCTAGTTGTAGGGCTTCCCTAACGACTTTGTTTATCATACTATCAACAAACTTCAATTAAAGACATCGTCATAAAGATAAAGTAAAAAAGAACTGTGAATCAGTGGATGGTGGTGTTTGAGAAATTTCACTGGACATCACGGAGCAAAATGGATGTTTTTAGGGTTCCGTACCCAACGGGTAAAAACGGGACCCTATTACTAACGAACTCCGTCCGTCCGTCCGTCCGTCTGTCTGTCACCAGGCTGTATCTCAAGAACCGTGATAGCTAGAGAGTTGAAATTTTCACAGATTGTGTATTTCTGTTGCCGCTATAACAACAAATACTAAAAAACCGGCCAAGTGCGAGTCGGACTGGGGCTCCCATACAACAGACATGATTTTTTTGCCGTTTTTATGGATAATGGTACGGAACCCTTCGTGCGCGAGTCCGACTCGCACTTGGTAATAGAAAGAAAGAAATTTTAGGCAATCCGGGGGGAATCGGCTTGTATAGGCGCTCCGCCACTGCTGTGAATACAAAGTGAACTTTCTAGCTCAGACTTTAAGGTTGCTATTTGAACGGTTTATTTAGGTACACTTTGGCACCTAGTATAAACATTAACATTATATTTTACCTGCTTTTTGGGTAGTCGTTATTAATTGACATTTCGGATGTAATAAAATAATCATTAGTTTAATTTAATAGGTAGAATTAGACACTGATTGCATTAGGCATTCGTTCAGAAACAAACCTCATTAATTAAAGTGGTAGTTAATTTTTTTTTAAATTTATTGATTAACACAAAAAGAAAATACATATTACAATTCATTACAATGCCCATCTTGGCAAAGCCTTTAGTAGGTTTGTTTGCCGATGGGGAGTTCTTGACTACTGATCTGTAATATTAGCTAATTTAAAGGTAGTTATACAACTTATTTTACAGTTTACAGAATATATTAAATCGTTCAAATTATTTAATTCCTATGTCTCTTTATAAATAGTTTCTCTCGCCTATACATTATTTTACAAATAAGCAGGACTTACGGAAACAGTCTGAAAACATCAAGCTCCAATGAATTTTTGATATACATACTAATATTATAAATGCGAAAGTGTCCGTCTGTCTGTTACCTCTTCACGCTTAAACCGCTGAACCGATTTAGATGAAATTCGGTATAGAGATAGTTTGAGTCCCGGGGAAGGACATCAGGATAATTTTTATTGATGACGTGAGTCTTAAGGTGGTTTTTATTTTTTTTGTATGAATTTGCCTCTTTAATATTTGTCGGTAAGTTATATATATGACCGTGCACCTTTGAATGTTTTTAGTACCGTAGCTCTTTGTTCGGGGGTAACTTGGTAAGTTAATATAAATCGGCAAAACGGTTAGAACACTTAGACCGGCCATAGACGGGCTGCTTAGAGCAGTCTGTGCCAACAAATGTTTGTTCTCGAGTCTTGGATGATTAATATCTATTTAAGTATGTATTTATCTATATAAGTATTCAACGGCCTCCGTAGCCCAGTTGGTAGTGACTCTGCCTACGAAGCTGGAGGTCCCGGGTTCGAATCCCGGTCAGGGCATTTATTTGTGTGTTATCACGAATATTTGTTCCTGAGTTATGGATGTTATATATGTATATAAGTATCTATATGTATTTATCTATTATATATATCGTCACCTAGTACCCACAATACAAGCCTTACTGAGCTTACCGTGGGCCTAGGTTGATTTGTGTAAGATTGCCTCGTAAAATATTTATTTATTTAAGTATGTTTATCCGTTGACTAGTACCCATAGTACAGGCTTTGCCTAGTTTGGGACTAGATCAATTGGTGTGAATTGTCCCACGATATTTTTTATTTTTAGCGGCCGCCGTTGGGTGATCTGCAGTTTCAATACAAAATTGTCATTCGCAATACACGAAGCGCTCAAGCACTTGCAACCACTTCACGCGGTTGGCAGCTCGGTGGAATTTCATCATGCGGTCAAGCAGCTCTGACTGCAAGAGCGGTCCGTGTATGTTGATCGCTGGGTAGTTAGTTAGTTAGTTAGTTAGTTTTACTGGGCATTTTCCGCAAGTCGACATCCAGCGTGCCTATTTTGCGTGAAACGGCAGGGTGGCGCTACTCTAACCACCCCAGCTCCTCCAAAAAGTTTAAGAGTGAGTGGTATTACTGACTGCGTTCCGTAGTGTGTCCGGAGACCCTAGGTGCTTTTTCCTGTATACTTCTACCTGCTTACAATCCAGTAGAATATGTTTAGTCGTTTCTTCTGCCTCCATGCACGCTCTGCACATGGGGCTGTCTGTGATACCTGAATTATAGAGGTGTCTGTTCAAGGTGTTGTGTCCGGTTATCATCCCTACTATCTTGCGTAGTTGGTTTCTGTGTCTTCATTAGTGCGGTTGTGAGTTTGTAGTCGCGCTTCGACAGAATCTCTTTGGTCTGTCTGCATGTGTCTATCTCCTCCCAGTATCTTTGGTGGACTGGTCTAGTTTGTTATATATGTAGCTTTGGCAGGTGTAAGATTGGCTCCGGTCCGTATGCCGTTGTTTCTGAGCCTTTCCTGGCCAGTTTATCCGCTGCATCGCATTCGAGCCACTGTGCCCCTTGATCCATTGTATAGTAACTTTGTTTCTATCTGCGCACACCTCTGTGAGTTTTTGGTGGCATTCGTGTATCAAGCTAGATGGTCGCTGGGTAACTGCTCGAACAGTCCGTGTATGGCGGCACTTACCGTTGGTAAGGGAGCTGCTCCGTCGCCTGGTCCCGTCCACGCGGCCCTCGGGCCGCGACCGCCGGACCACCTTCACCGCCACCGTCGCACTCCTGCAACAATAGTAGTTTACAGTACACATGGTGTTACTTTTCCGCACGAGTGCGCAAATGAGCACTTTCCGTGCATATGTTAAAACTTAAAAGAGCCATATGTACTGTAAAACGTTGTACGATACACGTGCGAATAGGTAATTCGCTACTCGTGTTGATTTAAAACACTCCCTTCGGTCGTGTTTTAATTTATCACCACTCGTTGCGAATTTCCTATTTTCTGCACTTGTATCGTAAATAACTATTATGTGACTGTACATAACGAGAGGCCTTAAATCACGAGTGTGGTTTTATGAAAGTTTGTATGGGGATACAAGATTAGATCGACTGTTTTATTCGAAACTTCACAGGAGTAAAAACATCAATGTTTTCTTATATATCAGGTAAAATTATGGTCCGTAAACAGACTTTTACATTTTTATTTTGTATTCATATTCAGGTTCACTTATTTTAAGTAGGTTAAGTAATCATTGTAATAAGTATTTTGGCAAAAAATGTCTGACCGTTGAGTTTGTTTTGGCGTTTCTTTTTAACCGTGTTCTTTTTTTTCAGAAACGCTAGTAGAATTTTGACTTGCAGAAAAAAACCATTTATTTATTTATTTAACCCGCGATGCCACGGGCGTCAATATCCAGGGCGCAATACAACTAGCCCAAAATAGAGGGGTTTGAAGAACAGTTGCGAAGAACTGCGCTCCTGGTGGTCGCGACTCAGCCTTGAGGAACCGAAGAAGAGAGATTATACTTGTCTGTCACTAGATCCTTGCGTGGATTCGCCCACATATTGCAATCAACGCTGTGAGACCCCCAGGATAAAACTTAGCCTATGTCCATCCAAAAAGTCCATTCTATACACAGGTAATAGTACATTGTTTAACGAGGGGCGTAAGTGGAATATTGCTAACGAGAGTCTATCAGAAGCCCGACGTTGAAGGCGGAGGGCTTTTGATAGACTCTCGTTAGCAATATTCTTAAACCCGGGTTATACACAATGTTTTTCATCACATTTGCGAGGAAATAAATAATTACAAAAGACAGAAAAATCTATGTTTCATACAGCCGCATCAATCAAAAATTTACAACTTCACTTCCAGATCAGTGCTAGTGGAGCGCGCAGCTTCAATATTTCAACCAATCACAGATCAGTATTCTTGCGAGGCGGGGCGGCTTGGCCAACTAGATTTTTTTTTCAACCAATCACAGAGCAACCAGATTTGCTTAAGCCAATCAGAGGGTTCTATATTTTAAAACTAAACTTAACAGCCCGTGGGAGGTAAAACGGCTATAACTGCTCTGTACGCACGCAAGTAATAACGCCATTGACGAGCAAGTGTGATGAAATAGTACATTACATACCTAGGGCGGTGAATTCGTGAATGCCCCAGATCGCAGGTGTCCTCACCTTCGGTTCGGGCCATAAATATGCGATCTGGGGCTTTAGGAATTACCGTAAGATATAGGAATAGTCATAAATAAATCAATAATAATAGGAATTATATTAGGAGCAGTTTTGCATCATACAAGGTGTCCCACGGCAGATTTCCAAATTCAAATAATTTTCGGACGCAAAGTGCAATATTTTTAACTTCTCTTGGTTGTTCAATCACTTTATCAAGAGTAAAGACCTTAAAATAAGTTAGTGTTACCTGTCGTCGTCGTGTCGTGTCGGACTGTCTTGCCGCCTGCCCTGCCCGAGACCCCTTAACCGACTCAGCAAAGACAGCTCAGTAAGACCTCGCTTCCATATCGGCTTGCCTTGACTCGCATCTTGGTTTTTATCTACAAATAACAATACGGGTGTAAACTCAAAATGTATTACTTCAAAAGAAATAAAGCAAAACAATATGCCTAATGACGAAAATCCCATTCAAATATCTCAAAAAATTACGAAGCTACAACCGTTTTAATGTTGCTTGTTAGAGAGAGAAAACGCACGTAGCACTGAAATTACGCGACTCACAGCTCACAAATTACGCGACTCACAGCTCACAAATTACGCAACTCACAAATTACGCTCATCTGGCCTCACCCTTAATGTCGATCGCTCCGTAATCGTAAGTTGGTGTAACCCGCCTTTTGTAAAAATAATGTGTGACCATACAAAGTAAGTTTAAATTACTTTGGTATGGTACAATCTAATTTGTAAGTATCATCTGACTGACAACGCATGTGATTGTACCAATGTAAATTTGCCATAAGAGCATTCCTAGAGCATAGCCACGCTTTTAATATTCTTATTTTGTTACCAACTTTTTTATAAATGTCTGGTACAATGTTTTGAGATTCTTGAGAAACTATGAAAAATAGTAATAAAGGTCATGTAAAATCGTCACTGGGTGCCCTGGGTGGCTGCCGGCCGGCGTCCGCGCGGATTTTATTCCGCAGTGCGCGGGGTTCCATAATAGTCCACATGTTGCAAAAAATTCGAGCGACGCAGCACCGCAACCAAATTGCAGCAAACCACAGATTTTAATCCGCATACGGATTATTTTCCGCAGTGCGCGCCAAGTAGGTTCCATACTTCACAGATTTTGCGGAAAAGAAACGCACGGCAGTAATCCGCAGTGCGCACCTGCCTTAGGCTACGCGCGCACTGCAGTGCGGCGAGTTGCGGTGCGTTTTTAAAATCGCAAAGGAAAAAAAAGTGACTGTCCGGTACGCGCACAGCGGTGACATATCCGCACGTTTTGCCATTCTAGTCCCAACTCAAGTAAGGCAACGACATGGCCGTGCAGCACCGTGTCGCGAGAACAACTGCGTTACTGGATGGCTGCCGGCGCGTCCGCAGTGCGCGGGGTTTCATAATAGTCCATAGGATGCAGAAAATTCATGCGACACCGCACTGCAACCAAATTGCAGCAATCCGCAAGCGGATTATTTTCCCCAGTGCGCGCACTTCAAGGAGGTTCCATACTTCACAGATTTTGCGGAAAAGGAACGCGCGGGAGAAATCCTCAAAACATCAATAAACCTTTAAACTTACCATTCCTCTCTCTCTTCGGGCTATTAGTCCTCTCGCACGCGTTACTATGCGACCGTTCCACCGGCCTCACCACTCTAACACTAGAGTCCACATTCACAGTCACTGCACTTGACGCACCATTTACACTATTATGTCCACTCACTTCCACCTGAACTTGATTTGACGTAGAATTATTAGGGTACAAGTATTCGTAAGTCTCCATGTTTGGTAGCGACGACTTCCTGACCTTCTCCAAAGCCTTTATCCTTCTGACCGGCAAAGGTGATCTTTCCGTAGACGTTGAAGCTTGACAGAGCCTCTCGTATATACTTTTCTCGCCTGTCAAATTGACAGTTGTTGTCAAACTTATGTGTCCGTAGTCAGATTCCTTGTAAACTGTCCCGTAGCCGTTTTGTGTGTTTGTTTCCGTGTTAACGATGTTGATGTAGCTCTCTTTGGGCTCAACGGATAGTTGTTGTAGGTCGAAGTTGAAGATGTTGGTTTCCGGGCCTAGGACGGGGATGGCTGTGTGCGGAGGATCTTTGTTGGATACTTGGATCACGGTTATGTTTGTGCCTTGGTAGTCGCTGGAAAAGATAAGGACGGTCTTAATAAAAAAATCGGCCAAGTGCGAGTCGGACTCGCGCACGAAGGGTTCCGTATCATTATCTATAAAAGCGAGCAAAAAATCACGTTAGTTGTATGGGAGCGCCCTTAAATATTTATTTAATTTTGTTTTCTAGTATTTGTTGTTATAGCGGCAACGGATCATCACATCATCATCTGTGAAAATTTCCGTTTCATGAGACAGACGGACAGACAGACAGACAGGGGGACGGACAGCGGAGTCTAAGTATAGGGTCCCGTTTTTACCCTCTGGGTACGGAACCCTAAAAGTATGAATAAAATAGCGGATATAGCCTATTAAATTCTTTCACTGAAAACTATTTTGAACTGATATTGCTGAAAAACTGCCTTCCCTACAGAAAAGGACGTCTTACCGCAGATTTCTGTGACGATACGACTTTTTGAGACAAGACAGCGCATGGATCGCATGAAGCATTATCACTCGATCCATGCGCTGTCTCTATCTCGTTGCATGTTATAGATAGACAGCTATAGTCAATCAATAGTGTTTATTTTGTAAACTATAGTGGAACATCAGTATTTAATCGCCATGTATTGTCCGCCTACTACCTAGATGTATGATACGCACAATGGTTCCAAAGTCTCAAATTGAGTATTTATCCCCATCGCCAAGCCCGGTTCGGGCGCCAATAGTACATTGTTGTAGAGGCTAGAAAGTAAGCAATAGATGGATGAGTTAGTTCCTCGAAAGTACGAGTCCAGCTATTGCACTTTCGGCCGAGGCTTAACATAGTGCTTTTCACGCCTGCTGCAAGGAAATTGCAAATAATTATAATTTTAAATCAAAATTAAAGATAATAATATTAAACAGGCTCCCTTGCCTCGCGCCCGGCGGAGGGAGGAGCTACACAGGCAGCGCACGCCGGCGCGAGCGCGTGGGGCCCTGTGATTGGTCGATCGCTGTTCAAACTGTCCAACAATAACATTGTTGGACAGTTTGAAGTCATAGATGGCCTGTTCGTGCGACGTCCAACCCCAGCTTTGACGCCTGAATTCTGACCATCTTTTGCCACATTTCCGAGCAGTGGCGTGAAAATACATTTTTTGTTTGACCCCCATAATGCAATACATATTTCTACCTCTGACTGTCTTCAGCAGTAGCCTCAACCATCAAAGTTTGCTTATATTCCTTAACCTCTTCCCCCGCCTCCAACTCCTCACTTATCCTGTCTATCTCCGCAAAGAACTCCTCGTCACTCTCAGTATTACTCCTCCTCAACACAGAGTCGTCCAGGCAAATGTTCTGTCCACATATCTTCGTGGTCTTTGGTATGTCTTGACTAGTGCTCGGGAGTGAAGTGAACGGTGCAGGTTCATCCCAGTTGGATATGTCTATCGGCTCGGGCTGTGGCTCTATGCTCGGTTGGGTTGGCTGGATCGGTTGGACTGGTTCGGTTGGCGGTTCGATCGCTCGGGGACGCGTGGTCAGCTCTATGCCGGGTACTCTGTAAGTAATATAATTTGGTAGTTGATTATTGTAATAAAGTATAAATTACGAACTATAATTAAAATCATAAAAAGATATTGACCTTGAAAGTTTAGAAAAAATGTGCATTTTTTTATTGTCCAAGAGGTGGGGTCGCGGGTGCCGGCGCGCGGCGCGGGCGCACGCGGCGCCGTGTACACGTTCTCGCCTTTAGAGGTACCTGTCGGGCGGCACTGGCGGCGTGGGCGGCAGCGGCGAGGTGGGGTCGCGGGTGCCGGCGCGCGGCGCGGGCGGCGGCGCGGGCGCACACGGCGCCGTGTACACGTTCTCGCCTTTAGAGGTACCTGTCGGGCGGCACTGGCGGCGTGGGCGGCAGCGGCGAGGTGGGGTCGCGGGTGCCGGCGCGCGGCGCGGGCGGCGGCGCGGGCGCACACGGCGCCGTGTACACGTTCTCGCCTCTAGAGGTACCTGTCGGGCGGCACTGGCGGCGTGGGCGGCAGCGGCGAGGTGGGGTCGCGGGTGCCGGCGCGCGGCGCGGGCGGCGGCGCGGGCGCACACGGCGCCGTGTACACGTTCTCGCCTTTAGAGGTACCTGTCGGGCGGCACTGGCGGCGTGGGCGGCAGCGGCGAGGTGGGGTCGCGGGTGCCGGCGCGCGGCGCGGGCGGCGGCGCGGGCGCACACGGCGCCGTGTACACGTTCTCGCCTCTAGAGGTACCTGTCGGGCGGCACTGGCGGCGTGGGCGGCAGCGGCGAGGTGGGGTCGCGGGTGCCGGCGCGCGGCGCGGGCGGCGGCGCGGGCGCACACGGCGCCGTGTACACGTGCTCGCCTGTAGAGGTACCTGTCGGGCGGCACTGGCGGCGTGGGCGGCAGCGGCGAGGTGGGGTCGCGGGTGCCGGCGCGCGGTGCGGGCGGCGGCGCGGGCGCACACGGCGCCGTGTACACGTTCTCGCCTTTAGAGAGGATCTTCAGCTCGTGCAGCTTGCTGCGGAGGGTCGTTACCCAGTCCTGCATTGATTCCCTAGAATTAGAGACAAGTAATATAAAAAAGTGGTATGTTGTCTATACGAAATTCCTTGCTTAAAAATGGCAACACGTTTCCATTGACGACTCGAAACTGAGGCATAAGTTAATGCAATTGACCCTCTCATCAGAACTTTAACGGGCTATAATCTATATCTTCATAATTTTTATATATATATTTATTTACCCTATGGACCACAGCCATAGCGAGAAGGTATATTGTACTCACCAGTCTGGCGCTAACATCCTAACTGGACCCTGATCCGTGTCCACCAAGAAATCATACTCATCACCCGTATGCGGTTTAACACTGGCCGTCACATGCCGAGCTGTTTTAAGGCAGGCTCGCCATGTCGGCTTATGTGTCAGTGTCGCTGGTGACTCCGGGCTGGGGTACTGTTCGAGGAACGGCGTGCGGCCGTTGTGGACGCAGAAAAGTGTCCACATCGGTTTGAGGGGCGGTTTCTGAAATTAAAGCATCTTTGCACATACTGGGAAAGTACCCTCAACCTTAAGCTGCGTGAGCGCGTACGAATTACAGCAACATAGGTGAGCCGTGCGTGCCTCAAGCCTAGGCTGCTCAAATTTGTAGGCACCTATACATATCAATGAATAAATTAAAAAAGTAGCTATGCCTCCCTAGGGAGTGGTTACTTATTTGAGGCGTTTGGGGTCGAAACACTGGGGTCCCTAGGGAGTGGTTACTTATTTGAGGCGTTTGGGGTCGAAACACTGGGACCATGGGGTTCAAGCGCGCGCCAACTTTATAAGGATTTGTCAGCGCGCCTAATAGACGCCAGCGGAGACCAGAGGGCTGGCCTATATTTTGCTCAAAGAGTGAGCATTGCCATCCAGCGTGGCAATGCTTGGCAATGCTGCCAGCCTTCTGGGCACACTACCCTTTGACAGCGATTTGGGCCAAATTTTTTATCTTTAAGTTTCAATTTATAGTCTTTTTTTGTCTTTGTAGGTTAAGTTGTTGTTTTATTGTTTGTTTTTATTATCCTTGTTCTTTTAAATAAACTAATTTCCAGTAAAAAGTAGCTTGAACAAAAAAGTAGCATTTTGATCTCTCTTGTGGTGGAGCAAAACTTACTTTTCCGAATGAAAAGTGTGAAAAAATATTGTATTATATTCCTAACTATATTAAGGACCCCTACGGCACCATGGTTACGTTCTGACAAGTATGTGAGAGTGTGGGATGTCGGATACCTTATCCACAACAAAAAGTGATAAAATGGCCACCACCTAAGGTCTGCTGATGGATAGACACCTCCTCCGGTTGGATATTTATTTATCTTAACTCTAGAACATGCCCCTAGTTACCAAATACAAATGTATAGCTGGGTTCACACTGGACCATGCCTCGCCTGAGCCTAAGCGAGCCACGTCGATCGGCAAACAGAACGGCGAACGGTCCACATACTCGGCGGCACATCTTGCCCAAGGTATGCATGCAGTGTGGACCTGGCTTATGATGATAAGTGTTAGTTATTCAAAGTTACCTTATGTCCAAGAGGCCTGAGCTTGCCACCAAGCTCAGTAGGAATGCGCTTGAGATATGCATTCTTTTGTATCTCCCTGTAGTAAACTGGGCCTTCGTCACGGGCGGACATCATTATTAATCATTGGTGTTCTGAAATTAAAATTGAATTTTATGTTTGATTGAGAAATAAACCTATGAACCTGTTTACAAATAACTATTTTGTCTTTGGCTTTGAATTAACATTCATGGGCAAATTTTCACTGAGCATGCAGGCTTGTCGAGTTGGCCTCATGCAGCAAATGCGTGCCAAGCGTCCAGTGTGGACATGGCTACTTAGGAGCAGATATTCATGCTCGTCACACAAATAACTGCCCTTATTGGGCTTCAATCCCGGAACGTCCGGCTTGGTAGGCAGGGTCACTTCCAACTAGGCTACAGAGGTTGACAAGGTCGTCAAATTTCAAAGAGTTGTAAACCTTTGTCAACAGGGTTAATTTCATGAAATCTAATATGTATTTTAAAGGAGAGACATTATTCTTATACACTGGCTTATTATAAATAAGAGTACTTAGTTACAGACTGCTATGATCACTGTAACTTCATCCAACTAATGTCCGACGAAAAGGTTTCTAAACAATTTATATGCAAGTTTTAATTATTTTGCATCCATAAAATAGATAACGTTAATTATTATTCTTACTTATCTCTTGCTGCTCAGACTAATATAAAGTAAATTGAGACGCAAATTTGTGGACACTGTGTCACGAACATTGATTTATCGTGCTCAAGACACTTGATACGGGTTCCAAGTAACGACTGAATTAATTAAACCGCGTCGGGGACATCAAAAAGGTGACTCAACGACGAAAATATGCGACAGACGTCCTTATAAGAAACAATTTCAAACATATAAGGTTACACGAAAGTATGTTTAGATTCTGGCCAAAAATGGTACTCCGTTCGTAATAAACTGGATATTGAACAAGTGGTGCAAGTTAAATTGATGATTTAACAACAGCTGTTTGCATAACAATAGCAATTATCTACCGGAAAAGTGAAATTAAGTTGCGGATGTCTTACCTTCACTTACTACAACAAAACAGCTGCCCCTCTATGCACATACGTTGCATTATCAACACTTGACGTTCATATTGCACTCTCACCGTATATATTCTTTAACTATTTACTTATATTATGAGAATAATTGCAGTCTTCCTATTTAATTTATTGCACGGGAATTTGACAGCAAGCGATACACAAAGCAGCAACGCCATATTTATTATTTATGACGTTTCTGGCTGTTTATTGCCATTGCAAAAATATTAAATCTACCCATACATTTGCATGCTTGTCTTGCTATCTTTGAGTATTTCAAAGCTTGCTATAGCTACAAAAATGTCCTTACGATTATTTATGTTTTATTATTTTATTTATTCGACATTCTTGCACTTTGAGTCGTCCAAGGGCTGCTTATTTCGTATTGTTGTGATTACTGTACAAATTGAAAACTGATGTCCGGACTACCATAAACTAAAAATTTGTACACGTATAGATATTTATTAGTAAGGTAACATTACTATCTTATTGTTTGTGGTCTTGCGTTGACTTGACGTTTAGTGGTTTTGATAAGCTGGCGAAAATAAATATAAAAATACGATATAAGGTAAGTAATTCCAAATTAGATCATATTTTTAGTTATATAAAATTATAACCGCTCCCTAATCAAGCTGTCTATTCTGAATTTCACGTAAAATCAAACTGTTGTTTGTAAGTCGTCATTCCTGTCAAATTTTTATTTTTTTTATTTTAGTTCTCAATTCCGCCACCTATAGCGCTGCTATTGCGACTTATTTTGGTCACGTGACCTTTCGTACCGCCAAAATAATTGTCATATTTTCACCGTTGTCACAATTTTCCGTGGGTTTCCGAGGTATTTACCGCAAAATAATCGGTGTGGTGTGGTTTGAGTGCTCAATTGAAGCATTCTATTACGATTCAAGCTAGTACAACATATAAATCTTGCCAGCGGACGTAGAATAATGGCCAAGGTTCACATAACCAACGTCGTTGTTCTCGACAACCCAAGCCCGTTTCTCAATCCGTTTCAATTCGAATTAACCTTCGAATGCATAGAAGAGCTGAAGGAGGACCTAGAATGGAAGATGATATACGTCGGTTCAGCGGAAACGGAGGAGCACGATCAAGTTTTAGACACAATTTACGTCGGGCCGATACCCGAGGGCCGACACATGTTTGTGTTCCAAGCGCCGCCGCCGGACGTGACCCGTATACCTGAGAACGATGCTTTGGGCGTCACTGTGGTCCTTTTAACTTGTTCATACAGGGGGCAGGAGTTCGTCAGAGTCGGATATTTCATAAATAACGAGTACACAGAAAGCGAACCGGAGCTTCGTGAAAATCCGCCGGCGAAACCCCAGTTTGACAAAGTAGTGAGGAATATACTAGCGTCAGAGCCTAGAGTGACGAGGTTTAAGATTAACTGGGCGGAGCCCGACGCCGCGGCGGCCACGGACTCTGGAGATGGCAACATGGAGACGGTGCATGGACCTAGTAATGATTCGTATGGCGCTACATTTAATGCTGACAGTCAGATCAGCGCTATAGAGTTCGGGCAGGGCAGTTTGAGTGGTTACGGTGATAATTCAAATTCAATAGCGCCTATGGAGTGCTGAGGTAAGTGACTTATAATATCTTGGTAAAATTCTCTAGATATGTTTTATTGGCCAGTAGTCATTAATTTATATTCTTATTATGAAACTACAGAGGTGAAATCACAAGTTGCCTATATTGATTTGAGGATATTGGGTTACTTAACACCCCATACTTACAGAGCAAGAAGTGATGTTATTGCCAGTAAAGTAAACTGATGACTTGGGTCAACGCACTTTAGACATGTATGAACTTGTTTGAATTCAAGCCTCTGGCATCACATTGCCTATTCGCATGCCTAATATGGTTTGATATATGAGAAATGATCTCTTTTAGTGATGACTGAAAGACAAGATTTAAATTATATTGATTTATCTTTCTAAAAATATAAATTTTAAGTTTAGTCAACGTAAAATAAATAAATGATGATAACATAAACACATACTTGCATATTGGAGCTTGGTAACCTAATTTTTTTTTGTCCGTTTATTTTCTGAAAAACAATGATCAAGAGGATGAGGTTTTTTTTTACAAAGTTTTTCCTATCCTAGTTTTTATTTTATTTTATTCATTACAAACAGAGTACATAAGATAAGTTAACAGTTGTCTTTGGCATATAATGTATTGGGGCTTATGTACCTCAATTACAGGTGAACACATCGTTTTACAGAACAAGATAACTATTTTGTTCATTACATCTTGTAAATTCTGACCTTGTCTCCACAATCATTGTGTATACATATAGGCATTACATTCTATAATTCCAAAAAACAATAAAAGATCATAAAAATTTAAAAAGAACATACATAATTATATTTTTATTTTCTCTATTTCAGACAACCAAATTCTAGTGTAAATGGAGGAGTGAGACAAATCAACAATGGGCTGAAGAAAATGACTGATAATGATGATTTTGCAACACTGACATGAATTTGGCTGTGCCGGATTTGACAGTGCCGCTTGCCAGGCATGCTTTACAGCGGTGTAAACTGTGACACAGCCCATTCGAGGCCATAATTTAATTTTTACTGTGTATAATCTCAGACACCAAATTAAAACCCAAACGGTACTCGAATTTCGCGCGTATACAAAGCAGTAAGGCTGCGGTGCATGCGCATGCTACCTGAGCATGTGTACCCTAGTGAACCTGCGTGACTGCCCCCTTGTTGGTTATACTTTGGTGCCGGAGATTATGGCTGGTGTCTGTCAATGCATTAATTTAAAATAACTTTAGATAGGCATGAAATTTGGGGGTTTGACCTCTAATCAAAAATAGTTCGGTTGAGTGGTGTATGTAACAAGCATAATTAAGTCGAAGACATAATAATAACGATATTCTCAAGTATAATGGTAAAATACCGTAATCAATGTATGAAGATATGGACTCTGGGGAACCTGCTGTTTATCTCTGTTATTTTTATGACTATTTTAAACTCTTGTTTTTTTCTTTTATTTTTTTGATTCTATTTTAAGCTGATCTCTAAGAATAATATTGAAGCAGAAACATAGTAAGTTCTGCTATTTTGTTTCCATGAAAAATACAGTTATTATACTTAAGTATGTGGGTCGATCAACTTTTTCTTGTTATTCTTTCCCGGCAAGCCAGGAGATCACAGTGACAAGAGTTTCTCAGAAAATATAACAAAAACTCGTGTCTAGTGCATTTAAACCCCATAAAATCATAGTCTTTCGTATGCTTAGTAGCAGATCTGCACTGATCAGGGCTATCGAAAATGTAATCTGTGTCAGAAACAAAAAAATCAAATTCCTTCAGCGCTGTAAGTGTCCCAGCATACAAGAGAGCCGTAAGGAGACGTAACCATGGCAACGAGCAACAAAAGATAGTTGATTGGCCCATGTATTAACCAACCTAACCAAGTGAAAGGACACACATTCTGGTATTAATCTGTCTGTGAGACTTTCGAGTATGTACAGAGGTCGCTACGGCTGCGTATGCAAGATAAAAAATCGCTGGGATGTTGTAGTGGCCTGGGTGGTCAAGGTCAAGATGTTAAGACACTGTTCCGGTAAAACCAAGGGGTGTAGGTTCATTTTCACCTTGGTTAGGTTATAGGTGTAAGCGGGCTGGGTTTCCGCAACTCCACGTCACAGATGCGCCTATTTTGCGTATGGGTTATTGGCACTACTATTATTCGTGCCAACCCAGTTCCACCAGGAAGCCTAGCAGACCCTTTATGTTGCCGACGGCCTCCGGTAGTGACCCCGGTGTTTCGAGGTGCTTTGCCCGGTATTCTGCCACCCCAGGGCACGTCAGGATGACTGTCTCCGCTGACTGTGGGTGGCTGTCTCCGCTTCCATGCAAGCTCTGCAGAGAGGACTGTCTGTAACACATAGGGTGAAAAGATGTTTGTTTAATAGTGCATGACCAGTAATTTGCACCTTGGTTACTTTCGGTCACAACACATTTTTAGGAAGTATTTGTATAACCCCCCCCCCATATCTTTGTTGCTGTATTTGTATAACCCTTATATCTTTGGTTGGACATATCATAGGCTGACAATAATGACGATGATTTAGGGCTTTTAAGAACAGTCAAAAACACGGATTTGTGTACGGAACATTAGTCAAAAATATCTGTACAGGTGTTAAGGTTTTTTCTGCATTTATTTTGTTCACATCTTTTGACGTAACGTAATTACTGCGTTTTTTAAATTGTTATTTAATAATCTTATAACTATCATTTGTTTTTGGCCTTTGAAATACAACATACTGTTGATGGATAGCAGCTCTTCTTACATACACCTGTAACATTCGAAAAAGTAGTGAGATCTCAAGTTTTGACTTACCGGCCCAATTAATTATGATTTAAGCATATTGTTGGTTGAAGAGGGACGCTGCTGTGCTCTCATTTTAGTAGCTAGTCGCGTCCCGCACCGTATGTGTCATTCAAAAAGGTACCTTATTATCGTTGGCACTTATGTCATTAATGACACGCTAATACACCTACGATCACGGCTTAATAACGACATAAGCTCCAACGTCAATAAGGTACCTTTCCCTGAGAACGACACGTAAGACAGTGTTCATGGTTTAGCGGCGCGAGATGTTTGCGTGTGTTCTGATGCCCGCATTGCGCCGCGTCGCATATTGTGCCGCTTATCTATAAACACAGCCTTACATAATAAATAATAAGTGATTATTCTGTTGCCTGTATGTATTTAATGTTGTTTTAGTGTTCATTTTTAATAGTAACTTACACAATTTACGATGGGTTGTAGATCTGGGATACTTGTTGAGATTTAACAGTATAACCCTGCCCTGTTATATGGATTTATATGGACAATTACGATCGGTTATTACAAACCATCGGTCCGTTAAAATCTAATTGGAGGTTTGACAGTATTGAATGGGATTACAGCTACAGCTACCGGCGCCATAGTTAACCTTTACAGGCCTGAAAACTGTATAGAAGTAACCCCCAATTGGGAATGGATATTTTTTTTAGAAATCCTGATTATTATTTTGTGGAATAACCATCTTTAGCACCAGAAAAAAGTTTCAGATTTTTGAGCTGCGTCAACTATTTTTGAAAACTATAAACAGTTTCCTCACTTAC
The DNA here is from genome assembly GCA_932294315.1 of Epinotia nisella. Lineage (NCBI taxonomy): Eukaryota > Metazoa > Arthropoda > Insecta > Lepidoptera > Tortricidae > Epinotia > Epinotia nisella. The sequence continues at coordinate 5,560,970 of OW028698.1, read as the reverse complement.
GTTTTGGATTTAGGACGGCGAATAAGATGCTTTCCTTGATCTGTCTCATATTACAAAAAAATATCTTAAATATCCGTGGTAAACTGACACTGGCAATTATATTGACAGCTGCAGCAGCTATATTTGTCATTGCCAGGGTCAGATATTTAAAATATTTTTAGTAATATGAAACGGATCAAGGAAAGTGTCTTATTCGCCGTCTTAAACCCAAAACGTATGTGAGGAAGCCGTTTATATTTTTCAAAAATAATTGACGCAGCTCAAAAATCTCAAACTTTTTTCAGGTGCTAAGGAAGGTTATTCCTATTAACAAAAAATAATCAGGCATTTCTAAAAATTTTATCCATTCCCAATCGGTTAATTAAACGGTCGATGTGTCTGACACATTATGACAAGGTTACATGTATGACTGAAATCTCCCAAAGCTTTCCACAACCCATCTTAAATTCTACAAGTTATAATTAGTATAATTTAACAAAGACGTTTCAACAATAGATATATTTTACCTGTGATTTGGTTTCTTTTTGTATCATGTCTTTTTGTTGGTTTACCTGTATCGCCGAATTTCTTTTTTTCAATTTAACCGCTAACTTGGGATTGTTGTTCAAATCTAACCTAATAGCTCCTAGATGACTTGTTTGAAAATCATGACACAACTTACGGTTTCAGATAATGTTCGAATGGCATCGTAATTTTTTTTAGGACTCGAACCTATTTAGACTTGCAAAATTGTAACTGGTATTTTCGTGAAGTGGCCCACGGGAACACTAGTGCTCTGTATCTTTGTAATCGACGATTTTTATTTCTGACCCGCCATTTTATAACCTCGCATTTATAGATATGAGATTAAATGAAACTTAAGTGACAGTCCATATTTTTTTACCTGAAAAATCAAATTGAGACGACGTTTTTCGAAATGATTGATGTACCTATATTTAACCCTTTCAACCAATCATGTAATATAAAAAAAGAGGTAGATATCTTGTCTATACGAAATTCCGCGTTTAAAAATGGCCACCAAATTTGACAGCTAACGTTTCCATTGCCGACGCGAAACTGAGGCAAGTTGTGTGAAATGACACATTTTTAGTGTGTCGTTTTTGGAGTGCTTATAACCTCTTTTTGTATTACATCATTGCTTTCAACGGTAAGAACGCCTAAAGTCGTCCACAGCGGCAAGGACCATGTGAATAGTGGTCGCCGCCGTAGGATTCCGTGGAAAGGGTTAAATAGAAACGCAGGGCTAGCATAAAAGTCTATAAAGGCATTCGTCTTTCTAGCAAACATACGAGTGAAAAAGACGAGTGCTTCGTCAGCGTTATGTTTGTCCTTCCTATCGTTAAATGGACAATACATTGTTGTGCTGTGGTTGTAACTGATACAAGCCGACGCACGTAAAAAGAGCTTCGGACGCCATATTAAAAATAAATGGCAGCCCGAACTCTTTATGGGCGTTGACTTATACGACGCGAACGGCCTGCAGTAGCATGTATGAACTAGATTAATGTGTATTATAATAAAAACTGATTAAGAACTTTAAATAGGATTTTCATTTCATTTTTAGCGTACCATGCTTATTCGTTCGATCAGTCCACGAGCGCCCCACTGCACTCTAACCACGCTATAGTAATCTGGGGGACACGGCAGTGCCCCCTGGCGGGGCAAAACAAGGAGGCACGGCGGCCGTACCATCCTTTTCTGTAATTTTTGCTGGGTAAACCTAGAACACTTGAGTTTTCAGTAACATCCGCGAGATGTCATTCCGCTGTCTCATTACAATAAATACAAATACTTACTCTTTATTGCACACCTCACACAAACAACAAGAACATGTAGAGGTACAGATTCGGTCTATCGCCACAGAGCGACCTTTCCAGACAACCCTTAATTCAATACCTTGTGTGTCTGTTTTTATTTGGGAGGTTTCTGTTAATGTTCTGGCATTAGTGACACTGTCGGGCTAGGTTTACAGAGGTCCTATAGTATGCTTCAGGCATACCATTATAAGTCAGCACTCCCATCACTCATATATAGTTGTCTTGTATATATATCTGAGCCAGGTCTACCATTTTGTACTCTGACCACGTCCCGCTTTCGATACAGACTCAGCTTCTCATCGGATACTTGTCATGAAATGTCCTGTGTTGCTTAAATTCCTCTCTAAATCAGACCTTATATTAATCTGACTAAAGTTCATTTTCTAAATACCAGGTGACAGGAATTGAGGCTTAAAATGTTATTCAGAGTCGTATAATGGACAAACACCAATTGAAGCGTTATTTAATACTAGTCGAACGAGTTTGTGCAAGTAAATAGGATGTTAAAATGTGCAGTTTTACTTATGTAAGTAAGTTTATAATTTTATTGCCAAATAGGAATGTAAGTAGTAAATTAGGGAGGTGGCTTTAATTTGGCTTTTTGTGTGGATTATGTTGTCATCATCATCATCATTAGATATCATGATCAGCCTGTAATCGCCCACTGCTGAGCATACTCCAGGCAAAATACGGTTTCAAAAAACATTAATTTATAATAGCGTTTTTTTTATTTCATTCTAAAACGTTATTCTAAGATGCTTTATTCAATAATCCAACAAACTTTCCACCCGGAAGTAATTATATAGATTTAAATTAAACATTCATTGTCTTTTTTATTTTATTTATAATTGAATATTTTAAAGCAAATGTAAATAAACCCAAATAAAGATAAAAAAATTATTAATATTTATCCGGACTTTTTAGGAGCTAATTAAATATTTGTTTTTTTGATGTCTGATTTTTTTGTTGGATTTTGCCTCTAGGTAACTATTTAATTGATAATATATCAAATTTGACATTTTTTCCATACAAGTTGTCAGTTCATTGCCTGGACTAATAAGCCTCTCAAGTACCTACGCCACTCATCCCCGTACTGTGCTAAACTTATAAATTGTATGCCTATAGATCTTTATACAATAAGGTTTTTTTGGGTCTTATACGTCTGCCTGTCTGTGCGGCATATAGGTAAACACATATAACTTCTACAACTATTATAAAAACCGGACAAGTGCGAGTTCAACTCGCGTGGTGAGGGTTCCGTAAAATTCCTATTCTCTAAGCATTAGGCGCTCCATACAAAATATTCCTTAAAAAAATATTGAGAATTTTCCCGTTACTTTGAATACTCAAACTTCTTATAGGTTTTCCTGTAATCTATATGCAAGGAACTATTTTCCATATTTTTTTCAGACTTTTAAGCCTAGTGGTTTCGGAGATAAGGGGGGGGGGGGAGAATGGTCAATATTCGTTTTATTTCCTAAATTACTTCAAATCTATTTTTGCTAAAATTATTAAAAAAAATATCTGAGATGCTTACAACCCCTTTCATTTGATATGTCACACAATACAGTTTGCGAAACTTTTTTTTTAAATTTTCCAGTTTACCCCTAAAAGTGGTTCCCTTGTTCAGAATTCGTTAATTTACTTTACGCGTCCGTCCATCTTTGGGTCACCAATTTACATATGTGTACCAAATTTCAACTCAATCGTACCAGTAGTTTCTGAACAATTCGGCTGTGACAGACGGGCAGACAGACAACCGAGTGATCCATAAGGGTTCCGTTTTTTCCTTTTGAGGTACCGTAACCCTAAAAACAGAAATAACACTGCAGTAGGTACATGTTGGTTGAAATTTACACAGAATAGGTGTTGTACCTATGACTATGACATTTACATAATTATCTACCTATTTACTGAACCGAAATAGTTATTTATGTTACAAGTGTGGAAAGTAGGTGATTTCCGACGAGTGTCATTTTTATACATAAGCGAGTTATTTATTTTTACGTGTTTAATTTTCATGTATTTCATAAGTAAGTATGTAGTTATTTTATACTTAAACACTCTCTTATACACTCAGATCTTTAAATAGAAATCGTCGGACCCTCAAATATCAATTTTGAACGAAATCGGAACGTATTTAAAGATTTTCAAGATGGCGACCACTTTTTGTAAATCCAACCTCGGATTCGTATTAAAAGGCCCCTCGGATCCTCGGATATCGATTTTGAACGAAATCGTACCGTATTTAAAGAATTTCAAGATGGCGGCCTTTTTTGTATTTACCCACGCATTCATATTAAAAGACCTCTCAACACTATATATATTCAATATTCTCTTTGCTCAGAACTCATTGAGTTTGCGCTGAATTTCCTCGCCTCCCGCTTCCCCGCGTACCCCCCATCGTTGGCCCAAACAGTCCCGAGCTTGCATACATGCAGACTGGTATTATTAAGTAAATGATTATTATTGATTTGATTAGTCACTTACTCGATATTTTCAATAAATTGACACAGAACAACTCCAAAAGCAAATAACAAATGGCGTGCTTTCTTGTTTTAAATACATGCGCGCTCAACATACTATGTATATACTAGGTAGGTACTTCGCATTGTGCAAATGACCGCCAATCCCGCCGTGTCGTATCGCAAAAGGCATAAGCGAAATATGCGTTCAGCCAAACATATTAAGCGAATAATTAAATTAATTAATTTATTGATAATCAAACTTCGAAAGAAGAAAAGTAATTGAAGAATTTGTAACACTTTTCTCAAGTAAGAAATACTCTTTGCGTCGAGTTGATGCACGGCTGACGATGTTGGAGTTAAATGATAGACGAGTATCAGGAATAGAATGAATACTTTATTAGGAAATGCATGGGTTTATATAGACATACTTTAACTATCAAGTTTTACTGCTAATTGGATTTGGAAACGTTAGACATAGTATCAGGTTTCAGATGCTATAAAATAGGATCGTTAGGTTATACATTAGATAAAGCTTGTGCACTCGTGCGTGAAACATCTGGTCATGTTTCCCCCCTCTCTGCACCACACCTCAGCAGTTAAAATTTAAAAAAAAAAACTGAAAAGTAAAAAGCACTATAGTAGTGCGAAAAAGTAGCACTTTCCGCACGATTTGGCTGCTGGGAAAAGGCTCTTTTCGAGCACACGAATTGTAATGGTGGCACCACACTTGGCGGTATTTGCCCAAATGTTCGTGTTGCATCTTTTTCCTTCCTACGGCAAATGAAACAGAGGCAACGATACAACGCGAACACGCAACGCCAAGTGTGGTGCCAGTATCAAACAATTTCACTGTAGCTATACTAGCTATGCTTTGAAATTCACATTAGCATCGTATTGTTGCTAGAATCTTTATCACCTATTGTTTTAAACAGAGAGATGTATGTTTAAATGATTTAAATACATGTATTCGTAACTCAGAGCTCTGTACCTACCTACTACTGATAAAATGAATACTCGTAGGTAAGTTAGTTTGACATTTTCGAGAACGAATCTACCTAACACTTAACCGCCCTTAACGGCATTCGTCGATTCTTGCAAACCACGCCCCCATGTAAGAGACGTGTTTATGTATTCCGCACGCGAAAAAACGAGATGCAACCCTCTTCGGGAATGACTTCCTCGTATGTGGACAAATACGTCATATTTTATGAAGTTATATTCATTTATGCTTTATGACATTTTAGTTGAGGTATACCGTAATTCAGATGATTATGTCGTTTATTAAGTATTGTTTGAGTTGGCTGAGGTAAAAATAAAAAAAAAACACAGTTTTTTTATATATGTAGGTTTTTTAGGGTTCCGATACCTCATAAGGAAAAAACGGAACCCTTATAGGATCACTCGGTCGTCTGTCTGTCCGTCTGTCACAGCCGATTTGCTCCGAAACTACTGGGCCGATTGAGTTGAAATTTGGTACACACATGTAAATTGGTGACCCAAAGATGAAAAAGTAAATTAATGAATTCTGAACAAGGGGGCCACTTTCGGGGGGTGAACTGGAAATTTAAAAATAACTGTATTGTGTGACATATCAAATGAAAAGGGTTGTTGTAAGCATGTCAGATATATTTTTTTTATAATTTTAGCACAAACAGATTTGAAGTAATTTAGGAAAAAAGACGAAAATTGACCATTCCCCCCCTTATCTCCGAAACTACTTGGCTTAAGATTCTGAAAAAAATATGGACAATAGTTCCTTGCCTAAAGATTACAGGAAAACCTGTAAGAAGTTTGAGTATTCAAAAACACTTATGAAATTTAGATTATATACGGAACCCTCACCACGCGAGTTGAACTCGCACTTGTCCGTTTTTTTTTAGCATGGTAAGTATACCTACAGGAAGGCAAAGTCGAAAGATAAATTACTACCTACCTACTTTTTATTACTAAATTTTTCTTATTCACTGTTGGTGCATCGCAAATGCCCGCATTCATGAAATTGTAATGGCTGCTATTTTTATACCCGCCGCGCGAATTATCTTAGTTTATTCTCGATTGTTGTGTTGGTTTGAAAAGATTTGTTTTTAAAACTGTTTCAGGTAGGTATCGGGTTAGGATATATACATATACGGTGGCGTGGCTCGTACCATTAAGTTAAAAAAAACCGGCCAAGTGCGAGTAGGACTCGCGCACGAAGGGTTCCATACCATTATCTATAAAAATGGCATAAAATCATGTCTGTTGTATGGGAGCCCCAGTCCGACTCCCACTTGGCCGGTGTTTTAGTATTTCTTGTTATAGCGGCAACAGAAATACATAATCTGTGAAAATTTCAACTCTCTAGCTATCACGGTTCTTGAGATACAGCCTGGTGACAGACAGACGGACGGACGGACGGACGGACGGACAGCGAAGTCTTAGTAATAGGGTCCCGTTTTTACCCGTTGGGTACGGAACCCTAAAAATAGACAAGCCGGTGGGACGTTGTCTTGAAGAGATTGCTCTTTAGCAATAAGACATCCAGCGTCAGCAATGATTATTCTTTGGTCAAAAGGTTGACTGTTATAGAATACCTTATGGTATTACTGTGACGCTTCCCCATTATACCGCCTCGAGCGTGCTATGCGCGCTTCACTCCGTACTCAGAGCGCCGATATGACGTCACGCAGGTGAGACAAGTGAGACAATGTATCTGTATATTGTGACCTGTTAGTAAGGTCGCCTTTTGTATAATGTAACTTTGTTACTGTGCAATACTTAAATAAATAAATAAGACCACCTGTTGTCTACTCTACCTATATTTATGCTATTGTTTTGTTTCTCTGTGTATCTGTTTGTGTGAGGTGTGCAATAAAGAATGTTTGTATTGTAAATCGAACACTATGAGTGTCTCACCACTGGTGTGCCTGCAAATTAATTTAATATTTTTTAATTGCAGATTTATACAAACCCTCGCCAGAGGTCAGCATCACCATTCCCTAAACGAATGTAAGTATCCTCTGTTTCGTCCAAACTTAACTCTTTCACCGCCTCTTCGCTATATTCTCTCAATATGTTATTTTAGCAATTCGGAGGGCTATATCGGTTACCTTGGTTCTGCTGCGGATAGCCTCATTTCTGATGCGATCACGCAGAGATACTCCCAGCATAGCCCTCTCCATTGCCCTTTGGGTGACTTTGAGCCTTCTTATGAGGCCCATAGTAAGCGACCAAGTTTCAGTGCCATATCCGAATTGCTAAACTTAAGTGGCAGTGGGCGGGGCACATTGCACGTAGAACCGATGGCCGCTGGGGCGGAAAGGTTCTCGAGTGGCGACCACGTACCGGAAGGCGCGGCGTGGGTAGGCCCCCCCACAAGGTGGACTGATGACCTGGTAAAGGTCGCGGGAGTCCGCTGGATGCGGGTGGCGCAGGACCGGTCAATTTGGAACTCTCTGGGGGAGGCCTATGTCCAGCAGTGGACGTCTTTCGGCTGATATGATGATGATATGATGTTATTTTAAGGTAAGTTAGACATTTTTCTTTGGGAAAATGTCGTGAAAGCATTATTATTAATGAGCGGCTGACGAATGCAAATACGTCAACATTATGTCGAACGATGTACGTAATAAGGATATGACCACAATTGATTTAAAAATAGAGATGATCTCAAATCTCTGATTGCAAAAAAAGTTATAGAATTTTATTGTTGAAGTAAAATAGTTATTTACGATACAAGTGCAGAAAATAGGAAATTCGTAACGAGTGGTGATAAATGATAAATTAAAACACGACCGAAGGGAGTGTTTTAAATCGACACGAGTTGCGAATTACCTATTCGCACGTGTATCGTACAACGTTTTACAGTACATATGGCTCTTTAAAGTTTCAAAATATGCATGGAAAGTATTCGCCACTCGTTGCGAATTTCCTATTTTCTGCACTTGTATCGTAAATAACTATTTTTCTACATATAGGTATTGGATATGTTTAGTCCATTCCTTTTATAGTTTACTATCCACTTATACAGGGAAAATGACCTCTCTACAACTACAGATATAAGAGGTGCGTATCCGTAAAGTGATACTTGACCATTATTTGGAACTTTATCTATTCATAAATATTACATGAAATTTAATAAAAGTCTAAGTCTAAGTCACCATGTTGCATCCATCGGCCGTCCATTAATAAACATCAGTCAATTTTTATATGGAAATATTACAGTTAATTTGTCCTAACACGCGTTCGGAACGTTACGGGTGACGATGAAAGTTGTTGTTCCCAGCGAGCATGTCGCTGCCGCGGCTCACAGCGCTGCGGGCGCTGATGGCGGCTCAGCCGACCGCGCTGGCCGCCTACATCGTGCCCACAGCAGACGCCCATAATGTAAGTACAACTCATAATTAAACACAACGGTCAAAGTGGAACAGCACAATGGTCAAAGTGGAACACTGATGATCGCATAAAACCACATATCAAATAATAGGCTTGTGTCCTAAGATTTTTTTTACGATGCCATTCGAACCAGTTTTTGGAGAGGAACAAATGTTTATATGGGAGCAACTACATTGAAAGAACATAAATACCCATAAAAATTAGATAAAGACGGACCTCGCTGGCGGCAACCGAAACGTTTCATACTAATTGACATTGAAGTATGACGTCTTAGTTTGATACTTGTACTACTTAATCGTTGTATGGAAAATCGAGTAAATTGCTGTTTCGGTCGCGAAATACGCGTTTAGGCCCATAGTTGCCATACAATTTTGTTTCTATAAAAGCGTAAGGATTCTTTTGGTTGCTTTAAATTTTCTTTGCACCCTTGTATAACAAATAACTATTTCACGTCACTGCTCGGAAATGTGGCAAAAGATGGTCAGAAATCAGGCTTCAAAGCTGGGGTTGGTTGGACGTCGCACGAACAGGCCATCTATGACTTCAAAACTGTCCCACAATGTTATTGTTGGACAGTTTGAACAGCGATTCGACCAATCACAGGGCTTCTTCTCTTCGCGGGGCCGCGCTCTTTTGTTTAGTAGCTATTATGCTCTTTAATTATGTACTTAATTTTGATTTATATTTACAATTATTTGCAATTTCCTCGCAGTAGGCGTGAAAGGCACTGTGTCAAGCCTCGGCCGAAAGTGCAATAGCTGGACTCGTACTTCAACTAACTCGTCCATCTATTGCTTACTTTCTAGCCTCTACAACAATGTGCTATTGTTCCAGTCCGAGTACATCGCCCCAGTCGACGCGCGCCGCGAATGGCTGTCAGGCTTCACAGGTTCCGCGGGCACGGCCGTGGTGACGGGTACACGTGCATTAGTGTGGACCGACGGACGCTACTACACGCAGTTCCAGAAGGAGGCTGATCTCACGCTCTGGACCCTCATGAAGCAATGTAAGTAGAGTGCAGACCTGTAAGAAGACAACAACCATACCAGTTCATCAGGACTGTTATTCGCTACGCGCTTACCCCATGCGTCACACCTAATGAAACTAGGCCTCTACCTACGCTTAGTTACTACGCACCGCAGTGTCAAGATATATTTGTGGGTGACCGTTGAGGTGAGCTTAAAACAAGTTACAGAATAGGGGGGCAGGCCTAGAAGGAAAACCTCGTGCTTCGGACCTTCACACGGCAATATTAGAAACGAGCGACTTCCTTTTGGTTTATCAATATCTGACACAATACTCAAGCCAAGTTTTTGGTAAGCTTTTAAAAAGAGCGCGTTTGGGAAGCATTAGAGAAGGTCCTATCAGCTAGTCAGTGTGTCGTTTGGGTGGAGCCGGCGCGGATGGCTCTCGAGCTTCACGGGGTCCGTGGGTACGGCCGTGGTGACGGGTACACATGCATTAGTGTGGACCGACGGACGCTACTACACGCAGTTCCAGAAGGAAGCCGATCTCAAGCTGTGGACTCTCGTGAAGCAATGTAAGTAGAGCGCAGACCTGTAAGAAGACAACAACCATACCAGTTCATCAGGCCTAGAAGGAAAACCTCGTGCTTCGGACCTTCACACGGCAATATAAGAAACGAGCGACTTCCTTTTGGTTTATCAATATCTGACAAAATACTCAAGCCAAGTTTTTGGTAAGCTTTTAAAAAGAGCGCGTTTGGGAAGCATTAGAGAAGGTCCTATCAGCTAGTCAGTGTGACGTTTGGGTGGAGCCGGCGCGAATGGCTCTCGAGCTTCACGGGGTCCGTGGGTACGATAGTGGTGACGGGTACACATGCATTAGTGTGGACCGACGGACGCTACTACACGCAGTTCCAGAAGGAAGCCGGTCTCAAGCTGTGGACCCTCATGAAGCAATGTAAGTAGAGTGCAGACCTGTAAGAAGACAACAACCATACCAGTTCATCAGGCCTAGAAGGAAAACCTCGTGCTTCGGACCTTCACACGGCAATATTAGAAACGAGCGACTTTCTTTTGGTTTATCAATATCTGACAAAATACTTGAGCCAAGTTTTTGGTAAGCTTTTAAAAAGAGCGCGTTTGGGAAGCATTAGAGAAGCCCCTACCAGCTAGTCAGTGTGTCGTTTGGGTGGAACCGGCGCGAATGGCTCTGGAGCTTCACGGGGTCCGTGGGTACGGCAGTGGTGACGGACGGGTACACATGCATTAGTGTGGACCGACGGCTACTACACGCAGTGTGAAGCGATGTAAGTAGCGGCGCAGACCTGTAAGAAGACAACAGCCATACCAGTTCATGGAGTTGTGCAGGCCTAGAAGGAAGACGTCGTGATGCGGACCCGCACATGGTAATTTAGGAAGCTAGCTATTTTCTTTTGGGTGCGAACCTGTAAGAAAGTTACAGTAAAGAAGACAACAACCATACTGATTCCTGAAGTTAAGCAGTCCTAGAAGACATGCTTTGGACCGATGAGAAACTAACGATTTCCTTTTTTCTTTATAGAAAGTACCAGACCATTTACTCAAATTTAACTCTTGGTTAGCAACTGACCAGCTTTCTTTGCTTTTGAGTCTAAATAGTAAAATGATAAGTTTCTGCCAAAAACTTAATTTTTGGTACAAGCTTTTATTGCCGACTGTACTTTTCTGTATACCGTCACCAACTACTCATTTAGACGATTCTAAAGAGCCCAAACTAGATAAGTTTATGTCGTTTCATTGCGAAGTTCATATGGCCACCTTCCAGCTCCATCATCATGTCATCATAATATTGCATTGTCACGCGTTTTACACATGCATGCAAAATTCCAGCTCAATCGGTTGCCGGGAAGTGGATCAAATTTAATTTGCCCAAAACAGTACCTGATGGAACCTGAACTAGGCAAAGCCTGTATCTTGGGACCCAGGAGGAGCATTTATTTATTTTTATTGTTTCAGCTCTTCCCGAGACTTTGTCCATGGAGAAGTGGCTGGTGAAGAACCTAGTCGAGGGCTCGGTTGTGGGCGCTGACCCTCACACCATGACCAGGGACGAGTGGACCCCGCTTCAGGTAAGCTACAAAATGTTACTCTATCCGAAACTGCAAGAGGAAATTCTGTCAAACGACAGCAAACGTTAACGACTTTGTGCTTTGACAATGGGGTAGTTTTTACTCGACTGCTCGACGCAAAGGAGGGTAATGTGTTTACCAGTGTGTGTTTGTGTGTATTGTGTCTACAGTTTGTTTTTATGTGTTTTGTCACGAATAAATGTTTTTTCTTTCTTTCTTTCAGTCTATATGTAGGTATGTATGTACGTTTGCACCTTAATGGCACTCTAGAAATCAAACGCTTGGGTCGACTTCAATGAATCATACGTCGATCGATTTGTTTTAATCTTTCGGGTGTCACTGAAGGCAAGACAGTTATCGAAATTCAAAATGGCGGCCACCAAACGCCGTATTGTAAAAAAGAAAAAAAAATGAAAGTCGACGAATTATATCATGTGGGGTAATGTTGAGTAGGTAAGTAGGTATTTCAAAATCATTATTAGGTTTCTTTAATCATTTTTTGTAGTTTAAATAATCGTTAAGGATTTATAACGCTTTTATTTCTATTTAATTCGCTTAAATACCCAAAACCTTACTAATAGTCTAAACGGCTTGATGAATTTTGGCATATGAGGTGTCGTTGGATTCCTTATAATCGTGACATAGTTATAATATATGAGGTGTTTGGCAGCTAGCTTAGCTGCAAAGCTAGGGGGTGATAGTCGGGGTATTTTTGAGCAACTTTTAATATGGGAGTACCCTGAAATGCAGATTTATGTACCTTTCATAACTGATGATGTGATTGGTTTAGACGGCGCTGTCTAAAGCAAACATGCAGCTAGTGGCCATACCGCGCAACCTGGTCGACGAGGCGCGGGCGCAACTCAACGACCCGCCCCCGCCCCGCCCGCACCACCCGCTCATACCGCTCTCCGTCAAGTATACAGGTTAGTTTATACAAAAATCCTTTCAATATACTACAATAGGCATGATGACATTGATGACTCATGTCCAAATTGATAACATAGTGTTGCTAAATGGATAGTAAACCATCAAATGATTGTAATAAAGTATAAATTTAAAAAAATATAACTAATATCATAAAATATATGAACCTTGCAAGTTTAAAAACAAAATAATAGTGTACATTTAAAGTTCCCAATAGAATCCTTACGCTTTTATAGAAACAAAATAGTATGACAACTATGGACCTAAACGCAGTATTTCGCTACTGAAACAGCAATTTACTTGATTTTCCGTACAACGGTTAGTACCTACCTACCCATAGCATTGTGACATGCGTGACGTCATATTTTTCAATCAATTAGTATGAAGTGTTTGGGATGCCGCTAGCGAGGTCAATCTTTGTCACAATTTTTTAGGTATTTATGTTCTTTAATTGTAGTTAAACATTTGTTCCTCTCCAAAAACTGGTTCGAATGGCATCGTGAATAAATCTTAGTCATCATACCTAAGATTCATATTACGAGACCTTTCGGCCTTTTGGATATCGATTTCGAACAAAATCGGACCGTTAAAAAAAGTTCCAAACGGCGGTCACTTTTTTAATTTCTGACCTCAGATTAGAATAATAGATCTTTTTTATTTTTTAATAATTCAATAACAATATTTACAATTGTGTCTAAATATCTAAATCTAATACGTAAACATAAACAATCTTATTTATAATACATAATTTGATTAATAAGTCAAAAAAATAAAAGAAATTACAATACAATACAATTTAAATAACTAAGTTATTATTAAATTTTAATGTCAACCAAATATTTTGTGAATTCGTCCATTGAGCAGAAGCACTCTCGCAACAAAAATACTCGCAATTTATTTTTAAAAATGTTTAGGCTAGTAATATTCCTCCACTCTATCCGAATCCGGAAAATAAAAAAGTTCCAAACAGCGGACTCTTTTTCAATTCTGACCTCTGTCGTAACAATAGACCTCATATGTATATCGATTTTGAACAAAATTGGACTGTAGAAAAGAAGATACAAATAGCGGTCACTTTATGTGACAAAGTCATAGAGGCTTCTCTGACTCTCAGATGTTGATACAACACACTTCACACGTTATGTAAAATCGCTTCACACGTTACGCTTATAGTTTTTACAAGCTTTTATTTAGTTTCACTAGTACCGAACCGATGTTTGTCATCAAATCTTGCAAATTAAATTTGATCCACTTCCCGGTAACCGATTGAGCTGAAATTTAGCATACATGTGTAAAACGCGTGACAATGCAATATTATGATGACATGGTGCTGATCTGATGATGGAGATGGAAGGTGGCCATAGGAACTTCGCAATGAAACGACATAACGTCATCGAGTTTGGGCTCGTCATAATCGTCTCAATGAGCAGTTGATGACGGTATACAGAAAAGTACAGTCGGCAATAAAAGCTTGTACCAGAAATGAAATTTTTGACAGAAACATATTTTAAGTGGCGCCATCTCTCGTTGTAAGGGATGACACTTTGGTTGCCCCTAAAAACACTTAATTTGGTTTCCACTATCACTCTTCTTTATTACGTCAATCTCCTCAGTCCTGTGCCTACCTTATCCACTGCTTTTTCGCTCGTTGCAGATATCGTCTAACCATCGAGCTGGTGGTCTGCCCACTGATCCTTTTGGTAACCCTAGCCACCGTTCACTACAATTATTGTTAGTATATGTATTTATTTTCACAGGTAAAACAGCGGGCCAGAAGCTAGAAGAACTGAGAAGCAAAATGGCGGACAAGAAAGCTGCTGCGTTGGTTATAACTGCTCTCGATGAAGTTGCATGTAAGTTTAATGTCTCAGGCGTAAATAATACGATTTAAAACTACGCTATTCCATACCTTAAATGAAATCGTAGGAAAAATTAACACGGATATAATTCACAAACCATATTATAACGTAGATTACATATATTGGTAATATTGGTATTCGCTAGCTGCCCACCATGCAAGAAAAATTGGCAATGAGAGAATCAACCATGCTTAGGAATTAGAGCCGATATAGGGGTTAACTGTCTGGGAGCAAACTCCCCTATAACATTCCAAAGAATGAGAAGGTACTTAATTAAGAAATGTATTACTACGAGAACGACTGGGAGGCAACTAAGGAGCGACTCACGCGTTGGACGTGTCTCGAGGCTCGAGGAATGCTGACAACGCATAACTGTTCCTATAGACCGGTTTATTTTGTTTTAAAATTGAATAAAACAAAAAATGCAATAACAACAAGAGTATTACCATCAAGGGCATGTTTTTTTGCCTCCAACAGCACTCTTTGGGGGAGGTCTATGTCCAGTAGTGGACGTCTTTCGGCTGACATGATGATGGAGCCTATTATTTCCAGACACCCTAAACCTCCGCGGCTCGGACATCGACTACAACCCAGTGTTCTTCTCGTACCTGGTGGTGACCGCCCATGCCGCCGACCTGTTCTGGGGGGACGGAGTGCTGGCCGACGACGTGAAGGGCCACCTCAAGTGGGAGGGCGGGGAGGTCGCGGGCAGACCGTATGGGGAGGTTGGCGCGCATCTGGTGGCCATGGCGGTAGGTGTCATAGTTGATAATAAATAAATAAATACTAGGGAACATTCTTACACAAATCGAACTAGGCATATAGTAAGCTCAATAGGTTATAGGTACTAGACGACGATACATATAACAGATACAAATACTCAAATACATAGAAAACATCCAAGACTCGGAAACAAATATTCATGCTTTGCGCTTACCGGCATTCGAACCCAGGACCTTCAGCTTCGTAGGCAGCGTCACTACCCACTAGGCAAATCGGCCGTCAACCAAATATACAATAACCAAATATTACATGATTAATGATAAAATCATCATTTATGGCATCATAATCATTAACATCATCTGTACCATTATTACCACCATCATTATTATCATTAATATCTCCATCGCCATAATTATCATCAAAACGCGCAACAATATCAGAATCGGAATCATTATTGTCCTTAGTAATTTTATTATCGTTAGTCGATTTGCTCCACATCATAGTTAATGCCTTTATAATCATTAACATAACATTATTATTAATGTCTTTAATCTTCACCGCCGTCATAATCATCATTGTCATTAACTATCAACAATTAGTAGTTTATGCAACAGTTCTATAATAAGGGTTCTTAAAATTCAAGGGTCGAAGTTAAAAAACGAGACATAGTCGAGTTTTGTAATAAAAGACCCGAGAATTTTAAGAACCAATTATGAGCTGTTGCATACATTACTTCTTCTATTACAGCTTTTTCTCGTCACTCCCAGTTTCACTCATTTTAACTGTTTAAAGTATATTTCTTGGTATATTCACAAAAGCTTATATTAACATTTGACAGTGTTGCAATTTTTTTAAATTTTGAAGACGGTACTTCAACTTGATAGCATAGACAAGAAACAATAAGACAGTTCTTAGTTACGAAAAATCTGGTTGTGTTCAAGTAAATCTAAATGTCAAAAATGATAGAATATTGGTGTTTATTTTTATTTTGTAATAAACGTGTCTTAATTAGATTTAATGGTCAATCTAGATTCAAAATATGTACCTAAGTAAAGAATTGTTTTAATTTGAAAAGATTGTTATTATTATTGTAAACAAAAACATGCTGCACGAATTTTGAATCTTAAAAAAAAAGCAGTTGTACTATATTCATAAGATGACTGCTAGCAGTCATCTTATGAGCCCATAGACAAATAGACTTCATTGCCATTACTCAAATGAAGCTGATTTAGATATCGCTGTCAGTCATTTAATTGACAGAAAGAAGTGCTGGAGTAGAAAAAAATAACATTTTGTCTCGTGGCTCCGCTCGTATTACAAAGAACGCAAGCGACACTTTGGAGTCAAAAATGTTCATCCCGGAAGTCTATTCTATGTATTGATGAAAGATTTTGTGAATTATCAGAATTGTTCCGGACTTCCGGAGATTACCCCTTACATACAAACTTACATCCTCGCAGACCTTTCCTCTTTACAATATTAGTATGGATTACTATGCAGTCTATTTTTTTATATCATAATTGTTGCAGCGCGAGTTATCAGAAAGCGGGGATGGTGCCAAGTCTGTATGGCTGTCGAGCGACGCCAGCGAAGCCATACACCGCGCAGCTGCCGGTGTGAGTACGACATCTTAACCGAATTGAATTATTAAATTTTTCCATAACCTCTAACCGCACACCCTTCTTTCTATTATCCCGGTTTTTGCCAGTGTCCGCTTTCCTATTTGCTTTCCTCCATTTTGCACGAGCCTGGGCGTCCTCTTTTGAGAGCCCATTTTCGCTCTTCTCGGCTTTCACGACATCCAGCCATCGTTTTCTTTGGTCTGCCGTGGCTTTAGCCGCACACCATGTAAGAAAAAAAAAGTGCACTGAAATTTGAATCAAATACATCAGATTTAAAAGAAGATTTGGTTCAGTTTTAAAATCGAACGAAACAAAACAAATTAAAATCTGGTCCATTTAATAGATGTTCATCATTAGGGTAGGTACCTACTATTGTAAGTATTGTGACAGCTGCCCAGGTTAAGTTTTTGTTCAGAAGTACAAATTTAATAGAAAACTGGATGTATAAAAAATACTTCTGCAATGTAAATAGGTACCATAGATATTTTTAACAAATGTTATCCTAGACATTAATACCTACGTGTAAATCTTAGTTTAAGTTCTATGATTTCGTAAGTAGGTAAGTAGACTGTAAGATATTTAAGACCTGATGTATGTCTACACGAGAGCAATAAAGTGTTTTTTTTTTCAGGGTGATAGCATCAAGAAACCTTTGAGTTTAATATCAGAAGTCTCACCGGTTGCTCTGGCTAAACTCATCAAGAATGAAGTAGAGTTACTGGTAAGTCACAATGTTTACTATATACAGATTTTATTCAATTTCGCTGTGTCACATTTTATCTCTGGCAGACAATCGCTCGCCATCTGCTAGGTGGCCTATTAATCTACTCACGAGCAAAAGCTCTTGCGACCCCACTCTAGACGGCCGGCTAAGCTGCCCTACGTTGATTGACAACACTGGAGAACCCACAGAACACTAAATACTATAGAAAGGCGATGTGGGCGTGGCACGCGCGCCACTACTTTGAGCATGCGCCGTTAGCTTTCGCGCCAACGTCACCTGATCGCCGTGCAGTCGCGCACACAGTTGTAGGCGTGGAGGGGATGAGGCGACACCGCTCCCGATACAAACCGCGCTTGATACCCCTTCTATAGTATTTAGTGTTCTGTGGGAGAACCAATGGGTGATGGGAGCGTCACATCTCTAACGCCTTAATTTATTATTATGATTATTTATTATCAGTAGACCGGCAGTCTTATCTTTTGGCTTTATTTTGGGCAGGGCTTCCGCAACTGCCACGTGCGCGACGGCGTGGCCGTGAGCCGGCTGCTGCGCTGGCTGCACGCGCGCCTGGCCGCCGGCGCCGCGCTCACCGAGCCGCAAGTCGCCGACCAGCTGCTCGAATTCCGCAAGTCAGTATTACCGCTCTGTAAATAGACACTTTCCTTGATCTGTCTCATCTCATATTACAAAAAACTATCTTAAATATATGTGGTAAACTGACACTGGTAATGACCAATATAGCTGCTACAAGTGTCAATATCATTGCCAGTGTCAGTTTACCATACATATTTAATATATTTTTTTATAATATGAGACCGATCGAGGAAGGTGCCGTAACTGACCCAAAACGTAAGTGAGGAAACTGTTTATATTTTTCAAAAAAAATTGATTCAGCTGAAAAATCTGAAACTATTTTCTGGTGCTAAGGAAGGTTATTCCTATCACCAAAAAAATAATTAGGCATTTCTAAAATTTTCATCCATACCCCATTGAGTACTTTTTCCAAAAAAAATACTCACTCGTTTTTATGAAACTCGCGGTATAAACCGCGTGGGCCGTCATTACTGCGTCTGTAAAATGAAACGTGAGCCAGTGGCCACATAGAGCCACCATAATGATTAAGCTTGGTCTAACCAGTTCACTTTTTTCCAGAGATGAGGAAGACTTCATGGGTCCATCTTTTGATACCATCGCCGGCGCCGGCGCAAACGGCGCCATCATACACTACACGCCGTCGAAAGACGCGCCTACCGTCATTAAGAAGGACGACATGTTCCTACTGGACTCTGGAGGACAATACAAGTAATTACTATACAATACAAATACTCTTAATTGCACACCTCAACTCAATGGTATAACAGAAACAGCTCAGAACGAATTAAATATAAATAGGGGCAAACAACAGATGGTTTTATCTCTAAAGGGGCGATCTCTTCCAGACAAGCTTACACGGATCTATCGTAACATTTATTTACCTATATTTCTGAACCGCCAGAAATATAGGTAAATAAACTACCGAATCGTCTGAAATCAAGGTAAATAAAGATCGCATAAGACCCGTGCAAAGTAATATTTTAAATATGTGTACAAAGTGTTATTATGCAAGTAATTATGTACCTTTTCCACTAATAAGTTAACGGTACTCACGACACTAACGACCAATGACACATACATTAAGTCACAAAACTGTCACTTTAGATGCGATTTAAATATAACTTAAGTAGATTTTAACAGTGCAAGTCAAATTAATATCCCTGTCAACATGTTTTTCATAAGCTGAACGGTTTGAAACAATCGGCCCTATAAGTCCAATACTTATTGGCATTGTATTGCAGGGATGGCACGACAGACATCACTCGCACCCGCCACATGAGTGGGAACCCTACGGCGGAACAGAAAGACGCCTTCACCAGGGTGCTAAAGGGGCAGATAGCCGTTGGATCAGCGCTGTTCCCACAGGGTGTCAAGGTGAAAATAACTTTATTATAATTTACTTCGAAAACAAAGTTTTAACTTCAAATCAGTACCCAAATCGCTTCAAGTGTGCCTATAAAATTTGAAGAGTTCCCTCGATTTCTCCAGGATCCCATCATCAGATCCTGACCCGATGACCACGGGACCATCTGAAAGGGATACCCTTTCTAACAAATCAAGAATTTTCCAAATTGGGTCCAGTGGTTTTCGAGTAATCGGGGAACATACATAAAAAGTCTCCGACGAATTGAGAACCTCCTCCTTTTTTGGAGTCGGTTAAAAATATTTAAAAACACGGCCAGTTAAAGTCTCACATACCTTATATTACCAGGGATTATATCGACACTTCACATATATAAATCAGTTGAGGTGTCTAGTTGTTCTGTCGGAATAAATATTACAGTGGCATATCCAAGTTATAAAGGGGCTGTCAAATTGACTGGTAATTAACTTTTATAATTAATATGACAGCCACCCTACGACTCATCATATATTAATCAGCATTGTAAACTGGTTAAAATTAGTGTCCCACTGACCGCTGATATGAGTCAAAATGTACGAGCCATTTCGACTCCTGGGTCAGAAAACCTGATAAAAAATCTGACTTCATTCGTTGTTAGTACACCTTTTTTATATGTTCGCAATGTTGGTCATGGCACCAAATTGTAACGCACTGTCGCCACATTGACGTTAACGATTTTGCCTTTAAAATACCATGTTTACGAGCGTATGTGATGAAAATATTACATCCTATCCTAGGTTATCTATACTAATATTGTAGAGGTAAATTTTCTGAAGTTTGTATGTGTAGCGTAATCTCTCCTAATGGACAAAGGCTTTATTCTATCCTACGTCGCCGCCGGCATTCTGATGTTCGTATAGATTCGATAGTCAACTGGTATTTTTATTTCTACAAAATAATATCGCTTTATGCAAATAAATAACGGTTGAAATATGAACGTTATATATACGCGCCAAAAAGGCCGCCGCCATCATCGTGACGTCATAACTCCCATCACCAAACCACAGGCCACGGATTACTAAGAAGATACTATGTGCAGAAACATAGTAACGTCAAATGTTATTCTGACATTCTGGTATTCTGACGTCACAGAAGACAACATGGCGGTCGGCGTTTTCGGTCACGTAGCATACAGATAATAAAACTAAGATTTTAATTTTCAAATTAAAAAAAAAACTTATGTTTTATAACAAAATAGTGCTATATTCGTATTTGTAAACTATTTAAAAAATATTTTTATTATATTTGATAGATGAAAAATACCCTATTAATTTGATCTACAGGGTAACGTGTTAGACAGCTTCGCCCGCAAGTCCCTCTGGGACGTGGGTCTGGACTACGCGCACGGCACTGGGCACGGTGTGGGGCACTTCCTCAACGTGCACGAGGGGCCCGCGGGCGTGTCCTGGCGGCCCTACCCGCATGACCCCGGCCTTAAGGCCGGACAGATACTCAGCAACGGTTAGTCAACACACTATCCCCGCCGCTATACTCGACTCGGACTCGTGCGACTTAGTCTGTCTGTCTGTCACAAAGTCAAATCAAAGTCAATATCTCAAGGACTCAATTAATTCACTTGATAAAGAATTATCGCTGAAAAACCAAAATACTTACATACCGAGTTCCTTGGTCGCGCAAGTTGGTAACAAAATGCACCGATAAATGGCGCTGTATGTACCCATGACTTTACTAGGTATACTATGCGTTGATAAGACTTTCCCTAAACGAATGGGCGGGGCAAGAATATGAAATTTTGTACGGAACCCTCGGTGCGCGAGTCAAAATTAAGTATTTTGCTCAGCCTCTGATAATTTCAGAGCATCGTCATCATATCAGCCGAAAGACGTCCACTGCTGGACACAGGCCTCCCCCAAAGAGTGCCAAAGTGACCGGTCCTGCGCCACCCGCAGATACCCATTTCTTTACGAGTCCGTTCTATTTCAGAGCCGGGTTACTACAAAGTCGGCGAGTACGGCATTAGACACGAAGACCTAGTTGAGACTATCGATGTTACCAAGGACTCAGATCATCCTAGGGTACGTTATTTATTTATGACATTATCTAGCAGTATACGACTGGGCTTAAAAGAAACTGGAGACTGAGAAAATAATTAAAAGTAAAAATGTTTTTCCACGTGCCTACCTCCGTGTTATTCATAAACAGCAATCATCAATGTCCATTAGTCTTGTTAATTCGTCTCTTGGATTTTCACGCTCAACTTTAAGAGCCCTCATTGCGTAACAATGATGTGATTGTGTAACAATGAAGAATTACGACGAGGGCTGTACATAGAATCTTGAGCGTAACGAGGGATTCAACTGTTCGCGCCCATGACGGAAATAAATTTGCTACCGAGTGTACACTTGCCGCATATACTAAATAGTTTGCCCTGCACGGCTATCACAAGACGGCGCGCGAGCTCTCTCGATTTTTCTCGCACTATCCGTCTCTCTCTTATTAGAAAACTTAGAAAGAGAGGTATAGTGCGAGAAAAATCGAGAGAGCTCGCGCGCCGTCTTGTGATAGTCGTGCAGGGAGGAGATAGTTTAGAGGATAAACCACAAAAGGTCAAATGTACACTCAAGGAAATGATGTGTAATAAATGAATAGATAAATAAATAAAGTAAACCAATTGTATACCTATAGAATAAGATACGCTTAGCAAATAATTTCAAGAAATTGAGATTGTGCTAAATTGCATAGTTTAATCATTTGTAAAATTAAATTAAAATAAACAGCTTAATTTTTTTTTCACATATGTAGATACTGCAGCATAGTAGTACCTACCTATGGGCCACTCAGTAGCTTTTCACATCTGAGCAAAATTAAAAATTAATAGGAAATATCAGGGATTTTTTTTCCTGAATAGCAAGTGTGAAAAATGATATTATTCGTCAGGCGTGCCACCTGGTGGGGGACTACGACGGCCGCGGAGTGCTGGGTTTTGGCACCATCACGTTGGTACCGCACCACAGTGCCTGCATCGACGTCGCCCTGCTAGACGACTTTGAGGTAGGTACAATCAAGGGTGAACAAATACGTACATAAATCCTGCTAATATTATAAATAAATAAATAAAAAATATGCAAATTATCCATTTAGCTGGCGTACATAAATGCATACCACAAGCGAGTGCTGGACACTCTCGGGCCCATCCTTGAAGCCCGCGGACTGAACGACGACGCAGCTTGGCTCCGGGCAGAGTGCGGCCCCATCACTAGAGGATAGGTAAATAATAATCTATTACAAACTCGAGCCATCAAAGCCCTCCGCCTTCGGCGTCGGGCTTGTAATAAATATAAATAGATAAATATAAATATAGTGGGACAATTCACACCAATTGATCTAGTCCCAAACTAGGCAAAGCCTGTACTATGGGTACTAGACAACGGATAAACATACTTATATAGATAAATACATACTTAAATAGATATTAAACATCCAAGACTCGAGAACAAACATTCGTATTCATCATACAAATATCTGCTAATATAACCCGGGACCTCAAGCTTCATAGTCAGGTTCTCTATCCACTAGGCTATTCGGTCGTCATCAATAGACTCTCGTTCGTAAAAAAAACGACTTATCAACCTCGTCGCACAATGTACTATTACGTCATACATAGTCGTAAAGAATTCTATCGCTTCATAATGCGCAGGCATACAGAGCTACAATAAGCCTATTTTTTTTATAAGTATTTTAACATAAGTTCTAAAGCAAGGAGGTTTCTATCTAAAAGTATACAAATACATTTTTTTTAGTTACTTAATGATTTAAAATATAGTCATGGGTCTCTGTGAAAAAAAATACAGTGATTTAAAATCGTGGATGTACGCCAGAGGAGCTTGGCCTTACTGGCCTCACGTCAAATTTAACAAGTATGTGTTTGGGATTTTAATTGCGATTAATGCTTAAAATGCATTTGTTTCCTCGCAAATATTTGATATGTTTTTCAAATATTTGTGAGGATTTAATTCTTACTGTCCGTGTAACACGGACAGTAAGAATTGTACTAACTCGAACCATCAAAGCCGGACTTCTATTAGACTGTCCTTCGTGAGAAATGTCTTACCGACCTCGTGGCACAATGTACTGTTTTTACATTTATTTAAGAATAACTAATTATTTTTTTATTTTTAGATTAGCTGAGATGCAGCGCATGTGAATTGAATGAACGGTTTATATGAACCGATGAACTGGAGTTAAATCATAAATATTTTTGTAACTTAACCAGTATACTGATATGAAACCACGCAATAAATGTTGATCAATAACTTTTATAGTTGTTTATTTTTTCCTACACTAGCTGCTCACGCGGCTCCCCACGCGTATTATAGAGAGTCCAGGCAAACCCGCGAGATAAAATATAGCCGGTGTCCATCCAGAAAGTACATTCTATTCGCCGGTGAACGGTGAACTATATACAAAACAAAGATACTATCTCACAGAATTTTCCTCTTTATTATACCGTATATGGACTTGGGTTGGTATTTAACTAAATTTCATCATAAAAAACCACGTGACTCGGTCATTCAATCTATCATAGCAACCCTTTGTATTATCTTATTGGCTGAATACGATAACACAATAGATACAAGGCTACTCCAGTTACAGATTTAAAAAAATTAAATAAGTTCTTCATAATGTAGTGTAGGTATACTATAACAATAGTTTGTAAGATTTTGTAATTAAATTTATTTTGTAATTAACCAGTGGATCTAAGTTAGCTGAATAAATACCTAATAATAATATATCTTTAGCGTCGACTGTATTATAAAAAAAGCTTGTCTGATGATGGAGCTCTGCCGTGTCAATCGTATCTCATGTATCTTGAGATACATGAGTTACGCGTAACAGTTCTAAATCTGTTTATTTTCCATGCCTTTAGCGACCTACATACTCAGTTTTTTAATTTAACTTACCAATTCCTTATACGAGCCTGTCACTGAACTCATGTAACTCTGTTTTTACCATAGTAAATCATGGCTAAATACTGTACAAAAAATACATCAAACGGCGTTTTCTCAAAACTATGCTTTTTGAGATACATGAGATAGGCTTGACACGGCAGAGCTAGTAGGTGACTGCTCCTTACACATCATGATAAACCCGTCATTTTTAGGCTCATTCGAATCCTCTCAATGATTAGTTGATGACCGCGCAAAAAAGTTACAGACAGTAAAAAGCTTGTATCATAAATTCAATTATTCATGAAACTTATACCAACCCCAGCTTGTACCTCTGGGTTGGATTTTTTTCAAAAACGTATGCTCCTACGAAATATCATTTGGTCATGGTCACATCATAAGGAAACCGGTCTAATCCGAATAAGGTCTAGTTTTCCCCCTGGGTTGGTTGTTCGTTGAAGGAAAACGTCGTAAGGAAAGAGCATTGCAATATCTAAATATTCAAAACATATAAAACTAGTAACATAACTTTGAATTCAACTTTTATATTAAATATTATTAATATATTATTTAAATTAAATTGCGATCAGATTATGACAGATGACAGTCGCTTTAGTAAAATTAGTGCCTATGCCAAATCTTGGGATTAGCTGCCAAAGCGGGCCCCGGGCTCCACGCATTCGCTGCCAGCCACGCCCCCTAGGAACAAATTTGTATGAAGGCAAACGCGCATGTGCGTTGCCGGCAGTGAATGCATTACGCCTTGGCCACGACTTTGGTCTTAAGCGACCTGCGGCAGCGGTTTTTCTAATTCATTGCGCGTGATCCCAACTAACCACAGTGCGTTGCGCGTCTCGACCGCCCATGGACAGATAAAACGCTGCCGCAGGTCGCTTAAGACCAAAGTCGTGGCCAAGGCGTTAACACGTTCACGGACACAGCACCATTCTGAAAATTGTGTGATGTGGCACATAAAAAATTCATACATTTTTTGTCCGGCCGTGGACGTACTGCCACATCACTGTTTAGGCAAATATTGTGCCGCCGCGGTTTCATCCAGGTATGTATGTAATTTGTTACAAACTCAAACTCTCCTCTTGTGGCAGCACAGCCACAGCCGTACGTCTACAGACGCATTGTGTCACAGCACCCGTCATTCCCCTCATGTAAAATTGAGGTGGCCCTTTAAGCTCTTGCTGCGGCACTAGGAAAAATTGTAATATACCTACCTAAAGCGGCACAACATGTCCGCCTTCATTATAATCCTATGAAAATTTGTCGCCCGTGGACGGAGTGGCAGATTTGTCGCGGTGAATATCACCGGCCACAGCCGTAGTGCCGTATCACGAGGGTTTCAAATTACGCATGTGGACGTACTGTCCGTGAACGTGTTAAGGGCACAACCGGGAATAACGCTAGGAGGGAGACTTTTTTTTAATTTAGGTAGGTAGGGCTCTTAAATGCCATGGCACATCGCACTTAACTTATCTCTGCCAGTTTCACAACAACCACTCGGGTCTGCTTGAAAGCACTCGCGTCAAGAGAAAATCGATACGTCAACTAAATAATGTAATAATAAAAGATAGCTTTCAATAATTTCTTTTTTAGGGTTCCGTACGCAGAGGGTAAAAACGGGACCCTATATTACTAAGACCTCGCTGTCCATCCGTCTGTATGTCTGTCTGTCCGTCTGTCACCAGGCTTTATCTCATGAACCGTGATAGTTAGACAGTTGAAATTTTCACAGATGATGTATTTCTGTTGCCGCTATAACAACAAATATTAAAAAAACGAATTAAATAAATATTTAAGGGGGTTTTTATAGATAATGGTCCGACGGCTACGACTCGCACTTGGCCGGTTTTTTTTTTAAATAAGGGAACCACCTTCAAATCTATGTAGAGGTACCTTCTCCAAAATGTGACGCATACTTCTGAAAACCGCATCAAAATCGGTTCAGCCAAACGCGAGATAATCGCGTACAAACATAAGTACATACGGGTCAAACTGAGATCCACCTTTTTTTTGAAGTCAGTTAAAAATGTGCTTGTATTACTGTTTTAATTTTCTTAACACTCGCCGTTCACCGGTATCATCAATTAAGCGTTGTTAAACTTGTTAAAGTCTACATTTTGTACACCTCCGTAGACGTAGTGACAACCTCTTTATTTAAAAGAATTAAAGAAAGCGTTTATTTGTGACAAAAAAATACATATAAACAAACTGTAGACACATACAGGTACTTGTATGTGTATGAGCCCGCATTTGCCACGAAATGGTCACAATTAACTTAG
This sequence comes from Epinotia nisella, assembly GCA_932294315.1. Classification (NCBI taxonomy): domain Eukaryota; kingdom Metazoa; phylum Arthropoda; class Insecta; order Lepidoptera; family Tortricidae; genus Epinotia; species Epinotia nisella. The sequence continues at coordinate 5,534,186 of OW028698.1, read as the reverse complement.
CGTAATGCTGGCCTCATAAGAAGGCTCAAAGTCACCCAAAGGGCAATGGAGAGGGCTATGTTAGGAGTTTCTCTGCGTGATCGCATCAGAAATGAGGCTATCCGCAGCAGAACCAAGGTAACCGATATAGCCCTCCGAATTGCTAAACTTAAGTGGCAGTGGGCGGGGCACATTGCACGTAAAACCGATGGCCGTTGGGGCGGAAAGGTTCTCGAGTGGCGACCACGTACCGGAAGGCGCGGCGTGGGTAGGCCCCCCACAAGGTGGACTGATGACCTGGTAAAGGTCGCGGGAATCCGCTGGATGCGGGTGGCGCAGGTCCGGTCAATTTGGCACTCTCAGGGGGAGGCCTCTATGTCCAGCAGTGGACGTCTTTCGGCTGATATGATGATGATGATGCTGCTGCAGGGCCAGCGCTTGTTTTCCGTTGCACGTTGCGGCCATTTAGGTGGTGAATAGAAAGTCATTTTAAGACGGGCACCTAACGTTAGTTAATGTTGATTGCGCTTACTCGTAAGTTAAGTACCTACCTAACCGGCGCACCGACCATAGCTATATCTAGATATTTTTTGAAGTATGTAGGTGCAATAAAATTACTTTTACGATATAATTGACGAGCAACATCAGTAACATTGACTTGTATCTCAATCAATATGTTAATCTCTTATCTAAATCCGCTATATCGCGCAATATTGGAGTTTTGATATTGGCTAATTGATACAGTGCTTCGAACGATGGCGAGGTGGATAGTACTACTGGCATTCTGGTATGTATTCGTTAAAAATATACATAGTATGTACGATTATATGCCCGCAACTTCGTCCGTGTGAACTACCTACCATATGAAAACAAAACTCAAGTAGGTATTTATGTACCTACTCCCGAGTGCCTTACACGAGGCCGAAGGCCAAGAAACCGATGTAAGGTTCTTTTTAGACGAATCGCTTGAGTCACTATCTGTTGAAGGAAGGTTGAAGGGTATTTCATTTTGCTATTTGATGAATATGCACTAAACAGTCCTTTTGATGTACTTGGCTATGAATACATTTTTTTTTTTAATTTCATGTACCTACATGAAACAATGAGTAACCTCAAATCATCATAATAAAATGTATGAATATCTAACAATCAGCATTTTTTTTTAAATAAATAAATAAATATTTTGCGGACAATCTTACACAAATCGACCTAGTCCCAAACTAAGCAAAGCTTGTACTATGGGTACTAGACGACGATAAATATACTTATATAGATAAATACATACTTAAATACATAGAAAACATCCATGGCTTGGGCACAAATATTCGTGCTCATCACACAAATAAATGCCCGTACCGGGATTCGAACCCAGGACCTCTTGCTTCGTAGGCAGGGTCACTACCAACTAGGCTAAAGCGGTCGTCAAACAGCATTACAACTTTACTGTAGGCTGTAGTTTGCTCGAGTCTCTGTAAAAGAGAAGGTAACTAAAATAAACTTAATTGAAGTACCTAGGTATATTATTAGTCACCCATCACGCCATGATTGTATTCTGTGTAAACTTTTAGCCTGGCTGCAGATGCCGCCTGGGGCCACATCCTACGGTCCGCTGACTACGAATGGGCGGAGGGAGAAGATGGGGCCGTTTACAGTATGTGTTATTTTCAATACAATTCATTTATAATTTAAAAAAAATATATATATATATGGCATCCACAACACAACCCAATACAGTGGCCCGTTTACCGAAGATACAAAATTCAATTTTATAAATGTAAAAAGGCAACACCGGTCAAATGGCGCGACGTTATTGGCCAAGAGCGTTAGTGTTGTCAATTTAAACTTGAAAATTGTAAATTGTTGAAAGCGGCTTCAGATCGTCCAATGGACGAGGACGCTTCCCACTCCTTCTCATTGCGTAGGCACTAGTTATTTTGTCCATAGCACTTACGTAGGCGCTTGTTCGAGGAGTTAACCTACACGTCGTTTATAGCACGCTACAAACGATGCAATTTGTCCCAACAACTGATAGAGACGCGGCTATGGTTTCCCGGCCGTCATGCGTGCGCGAGGCGCAGCCACAGAATAAGTAATAGTACAAGTAAGGAGTCATCTCCTAACTAAACTAAACCATACGTAACTAAAGCATTAACTAATGCATTAGTTATTGTTCTGTGGGAGTCACCGCAGCCAATGGATGCGTGCGTCTCCAGTAGAATCACACGCGTATTGCCCACCCTTTATTGACCAGGAACACAACACCACGTAGTTACTTATAGGTCGAGTTGTATCTAGCTTATTCCGAAATAGTTATTCGGTCTTTGCACAGGCGAAGAGTACAGCTTGTCGAACTAACACAGCGAGCGAGTCAAATAATGAGGGTTACTTTCGCGTCAATCCCAATCTGTGTTGCAGTTGAGGACGGCACCGGGCGCTCAGTGAGCGCTCTAAGCGCCGCTGAGCGTATCGCAGCGCTGAGAGCTATCATGGTTGAACACAACGTCGATGCCTACATCGTACCCACTGCTGATGCACACAATGTAAGTGGCTGTCTGCACACTACCAACAATGCAATTTGTCACAACAACATGCTGTAATTACAGTGAAAGTGTATTGCTGTCTCGTTCAAACTATGGCAATTTGATGTGACAAGGGGTTTTAAGTACCGTACAGATGTTGCATTTCACGAAGGCGCGGTCCTAGTATTAGGACGTTAAAGTCTAATTTGTCAAATCCACTCGCCTTCGTGAAATGCAAGAAGCATACAAACGATGCAATTTCTCACAACAACAGAGAAGCTTTAGTTAGAATGAAGTGTATTGCTGTCTCATTCCAACTATAGCTGCGTGACGTCGGTTGTTGTGACAATTTGCATTGTTTGTATTGTGCTTTAAATAACAGCATATTAGGGTAGCAGTCGGGTCGAATAACATAAAAGCGTTGGGTGACGTCACATCACAACATATATACCCATAGTTAGAATGTCACTTTTACAATATGGTAGCGTGTAGTGGCCATTGACGTCACAACATAGTAGCGTGTAGAGGTTCATGCCGCCACTGCAAATGAATTGTACCAATGGTCAATGAGGTCACTACGTTACTATCTGTTATTCTGTTTGTCCCTGTATTCGTCATCGTCCACCTGACAGGCCATAAATCTTTGGACGTCTTTTAAAAAAATCTTGACCAGATTTGACAAGCCATTTTATTATTTAGTTCACTAGAAAATATTTTTTAAGGGACATTTGTTTTTTATTTCTCCCTAAATTGTAATTTTCATTCAGAAATATCAAATTGAAAAGTTGCGAATTCCAGAAGGTAGTAAGTAAATTACGGCTCTGTATGGCAGCTTGCACGTCTTTCATATGACAGACGCAGTATTGACGTCACACACGGTTTATAACTCGTTTAAACAACTTCGGGATTTTCTAAAAAAGAGCGCGAAATAAATCTGAAACTACATTATTAGTTCAGGCAACAGAATTACCTACCGAAATGGTTTTATATTTAGGCATCATTACATATTTTGAAATGATGTCAATTGTTTGGACTATTTGGCTTCACCGACGCTTCAACTATTCACATTCGCTATTTTTTGTCGAATTAACCCTTCGTATGTCCAAGCACTGATCAGTGCTATTGAAAATTGACTCTATGACTGAAACTAAAAAAAATATAATCGTTCAGGAATGTCAGTGTCAATACATCCGAAGGGTTAAAGGTTAACGCGTTTTGTTTTTTTAAGTCGCAGTATATAGCGCCTTCGGATGCTCGTCGCGAGTGGTTGTCCGGTCTCTCCGGATCATCAGGCACGGCGGTGGTGACCGCTTCGTACGCTCTGGTGTGGACCGACGGCCGCTACTTCACGCAGTTCGATCTACAGGTCGATACCACCCAATGGGAGCTTATGCGGCAAGGCAAGCTTATATGTTGTTCATCAACTTTAATTCATAACCTAGATATCCATACTAGAACGCACCTACGCACAATAAGGCTTGGCCACAAAAAGTGCGCGACCGCTGCGCACCGAAATGTACGGTACCTAATAGGTTAGCGACGCCACACAGACTGCGCGATGCGTGCGTGTTCCGTGGGGCGCGTCCCGCTGGCATCGCGCAGCTATGTGATCAAGCCTTTAATGGGGTAGTGATGAGTAGTTTTGTGTTTGATTGGAACCCTCGGTGCACGAGTTGGACTAGTATTTGACCGTCATTTTATTTAACAGGCCAGGACCTGTCGATCCAGGCGTGGCTGGCCAGCAACCTCACCTCCGGCGCGGTGGTGGGGGTCGATCCCACCACTTACACTAGGAATTCCTGGGTGGCTTTACAGGTACCTCTCTCTCACGTATTTCTCCAAAACGATTAATTGGATCGTGTGCATTCTTTTTTTTATTGCTTTAGGCCCGTCACTTACAGGCTGAATTCCGCCGCCGAATTCAGCGGGCTGGTTCCGACCACAGATTCTCCATATAAAATATATAGCCGTGTCACATTTTTATTTACTTTTCACTTCTCATGCTCGAAAAGTGTGTCATATTAGGATTAATAAGCGGGGCTAAAGTAGTACATTTAGCCCCTAGGGAAAATATCTATACATATTTATGATTTTTAACACATTTAATTTGACCAATCAAAACACTTCACCATATTAAATCCACCAATCACAACTCTTACAAAAAACATTTCTCTTTGCTATCAACCAACCAGAATACAGTTACATATTAAAATTGACCAATCAAACATCAGGTGTTTTTAGTCCCTAATTCCAAATCATTTAAATCCACCAATCACAACTCTTTCAAAAAACATTTCTCTTTGCTATCAACCAACCAGAATACAGCTACATATTAAAATCGACCAATCAAACATCAGGTGTTTTTTAGTCCCTAATTCCAAATCATTAAAAAAGAAAACGCCTCTGACCGTTTAGCGCGTCCAAACGCTAAATTGAACAACCTCTTCGCAGTGAAATTTGTTGTTGATTGTGGATGGATAATCTTTGTTTTACTATTTTCTCGCAGTCGAAGTGAAAAGTAGAGTGTAAAACTCGGGTCTAAAAACTCGGGAAAATATCCATCTCGTGGTAATATGGCTTATTTTAGCCCCTTGTCATACAATCTACTATTATAATCAAGAGAATTAAATAAAACTACAGAACAAATTTCGACCAAACTCTCGCATTTGCTTCTAGATGACGATAAACGAACTCGGTCTAATTCTAAAGCTATTAATTAGGTAGGTACTTTTGTTAATATATTTTTAATAGAAACATGTTCCATTTACAGAACGCCTTAACTCCGGCTGGCATCGACCTTCATGCCATAGACGAGAACCTGGTGGATAAGGCGCGAGTGGCAGTCGACGAGCCGGCGCCCGCCCGCCCCACCGAGCCTGTCTTCCCTCAGCCTATCGAGTTCTCTGGTAAATACTACATCATAATAGGAGTGTCTCTAAATTTATTATAACTTAAAAAGAAAGAAGGGAAAAAATATGCTGAATGACGAAAATCCCATTCAAATATCTCAAATAATTACGAAGCTACAACCGTTTTAATATTGCTCGTTAGAGCGTGAAAACGCTCGTAGATTGTGACGTCACGATAGTAAATGACAATCGTTTCATATGAACGTGCGTTACGCGGAAAAAGTACAGAACATACCCCTTCTTAAAACTTTAGACCCTTGTAACTTTGTGATTATTTAACCTCTTGCGTTGCTTTTTTGTCCATTTGACTACATTTTTAATCCTTTTTCGGGAAAATACAACATATTGGTTATTTTATTTTACACCCCTATTATATCAGCCGAAAGACGTCCATTGCGTGACATAGGCTTCTCCCACAGAGTGCCACAATGACCGGTTCTGCGTCACCGGCATCCAGCGCGCTCCCGCTCTGGTAATACAGCATTATAATTAGCCGAGCTTTTTCCAAAATACGTTCACAAATCGTTCAGTATGTTTTTCATGGCATTTTCATCATCTTCTTAACGTTTTTCCCGGTTGCATCCAAGGGAGCCCGGGTCCATTTTGGCACCTGACAATCTGAAGAAATGCTAACACATGAAAAATATCAGTAATAATGTTAAGATTTCATTACGTCAATATCGATATTACGAAGTCGATGAATGAGAAGTCCCTATGACAGCTCAAAAATGCCACGAAAATTCCTGTCTTTGACGATTACAGACGGTTTGGTGCAGCGCACCCTTATGTCTTTCCATCTTCAAGTAGTGTAGAGTCCCATTTGCTCGCAGGAAAACCGTCAAATGAGAAGATTGCGGAGTTGCTGGCACAGATAACAGCGCGCGGTGCTTCAGCACTCGTACTCACCGCTTTGGATGACATCGCTTGTGAGTTTTTAAAATATAGGTATACAGACACATGATGACATGACCCCCTCCCTGCATAGAAGGCCAAGTTTGTATGCCCGTTTTTCCGCAGCAGACTGTACTTAATTGACAAACGAGCACACGGGCACCTTTATTTCGTCATAATTGACAAAGAACAGCGGCGGTTGTGGGTTCGAATCCCGGCTCGTACCAATGAGTTTTTCGAAACTTATGTACGGAATATTTACCGTTAGCTTTTCGGTGAAGGAAAACATCGTGAGGAAACCGGTCTAATCCCGATAAGGTCTATTCGTCATTGTTTAGGACATAAGGAAAGGATGGTTTTTATAAAAGATAGCCTTTTACCATTATCAAATAGTTTACTGTAACTACTTAGTTACAGGTACAATAAGTTTTATGTTGCGACGCGCGTGTGTTGAGGTGGTTAGAGATGAGAAAGAGGACGATGGCTGCGCGTGCGTGTCGTTTTATACGGGCCTCGGCGCTGCTGTGCGCAGGCGCGCGACGCCATCGTTCCATTGGGCGCGATCTTAATACGGTGTTGCAAGCCGCAACAGTCATCTATTTTGCAGCGACACAAATACGCGTTTCACGGACGCGCGGCTGTATCACGACACTAAGATATTAGTCCTGGCAATGAACTGACAACTTGTATGGAAAAAATATCAAATTTGGAAATAATTTATAATAGCTAATTTTTTTAAATGTTACGTATATATTATTAATAAAATAGTTACCTAGAGGCAAATACCAACAAAAAATCAGACATCAAAAAAAAAAAAAATTAGCTCCTAAAAAGTCCGGATAAATATTAATTTTTTTTTTATCTTTATTTAGGTTAATTTACATTTGCTTTAAAATATTCAATATGAATAAAATAAAAAAGACAATGAATGTTTAATTTAAATCTATATAATTACTTCCGGGTGGAAAGTTTGTTGGATTCTTGAATAAAGCATCTTAGAATAACGTTTTAGAATGAAATAAACAAAAAAAACGCTATTATAAATTAATGTTTTTCGAAACCGTATTTTGCCTGGAGTACAACCACACATCGCCTGCAACGATACAGTATCGCGTTTGTATCGCTGCAAAAAGGCACCGTGCGTTATCGCTTAGGTACAGTCACGGAATTTAATTGTTGAGCCATTTAGAGCTCACTTTATACTGGACACTTCATAGCTTCATAGAAAACCAAAATTAGTTGACACCTAAATGGCTCAACAATTAAAGTCCGTGACCGTACCTGTCCCTATAACGTCGTTGCCGCGCCGCGATTCTTGCAATGTCGTGTCTGGGTCGTGATGCAAATCTTACGGCCTATGTCTGTTATCAGACCTACCAACTCAAACGAGAAACCACTTATACTGGAATTAGGTTTTGTTGAGGCAACTTGACTGCTAGATATTGTCTAGCCACCCAAAGGGCTCGTCATCATACGAGTAGGCAAGTCGGTTGACTTATTTGGCAGGAAAGTGCTCAGTAAGGAATGCTCCTTTTGGATCATGGTGGATAGCATAATCTCAAGTCAGCGTGGGAGTTTTGTTCAAAAACGGCAGCCTCTAACCTTCCTACCCAAACTTTCAATGTGGAATATTTTTTTGTAGATGTCCTCAATCTCCGTGGCTCCGATATCCCGTATAACCCGGTGTTCTTCGCTTATCTCATTTTGAGAGTAGATGTGGTGAGTTCCCCTTTAATAATAAACGTCAAAAAAATAGCAAAAAAACTGCAAAGCTAGTACACCTTTGAATTTAAAGTTGAAAAGTTTTAAATATTATTTAATTAAATATATTGTCAACTAGCTGCCCGCACAGCTCGACCTGCGTAGGTACAGAGATCACAGGCGAAGCCGCGGGGAAATATCATCATCATCATCATATCAGCCGAAAGACTTCCACTGCTGGACACAGGCCTCCCCCAAAGAGTGCCACAATGACCGGTCCTGCGCCACTCGCATCCAACGGACTCCAGCGACCTTTACCAGGTCACCTTGTGGGGGGGCCTACCCACGCCGCACCTTCCGGTACGTGGTCGCCACTTGAGAACCTTTCTGCCCCAATGGCCATCGGTTCTAAGTGCAATGTGCCCCGCCCACTGCCACTTAAGTTTAGCAATTCGGAGGGCTATATCGGTTACCTTGGTTCTGCTGCGGATAGCCTCATTTCTGATGCGATCACGCAGAGATACTCCCAGCATAGCCCTCTCCATCGCCCTTTGCGTGACTTTGAGCCTTCTTATGAGGCCCATAGTAAGCGACCTCGTTTCCGTGCCACACGTCATCACTGGCAACACACGGGGAAATATAAATAGCCTTTATCCATCCTTAAAGTTCATTCCATATACTGGTGAAAGCATTTTTTGAAATCGGACGAGTACTTACGGTGGTTACTCCCTATCCCTACATACAAACGCTCAATCTCACAGACTGTATACCGATAGATTATTACAGACTAATGTTTTTCCAGACAACAGATAACATAGTCCTGTTCTGGAGCGACGGAGCGCTGTCCACCAACGTGACTTCATTCTTGGAGGAGGAAGGAACCGCGGCGTCGGCGCGCCCCTACGGTGAAGTCTTCGAGTACTTGCGGACCATGGCGGTATGTTGGTACTTCTTCATCAGCCACAGCATTCTTGGTCGTCTTGACAGGGCGGTCGTGGTCGTTATGTTGGTAGTGACTTGCTTCACCAGACGCTGTCATCCCCCACGGCTGCCTTCTTCGTGCGCGTGTAGGGGGCCATTGAGACCAGTCTTCACTTGGTCCGTCCACCGCACTGGAGATCTGCCGCGCGCTTGGAAGGAACATGGCGCACAGCGGAATGGCGTCTCGCTCATATTTGGAGCCTTACTGGGCTTACGTACATTCTTCTAGAGCACAGACAACATACTTACTCCTCTTCCGGAACGAGGGCGCGCTGTCCACCAACGTGACTTCGCTCTTGGAGGGAGAGGGCGCCGCGGTGTCGGGGCGCCCATACCTACTACCCACTGCTAGGTCTTCGAGTACTTACAGAACATGGCGGTATGTTGCTACTTCTTTATCAGCCACAGCATTCTTGGTCGTCTTGACAGGGCGGTCGTGGTCGTTATGTTGATGGTGACTTGCTTCACCAGACGCTGCCATTCATCCCCCACGGCTGCATTCTTCGTGCGCGTGAAGGGGGCCATTGAGACCAGTCTTCACTTGGTCCATCCACCGCACTGGAGATCTGCCACGCGGTTGAGTCGTTAACCTTTCGTATGCTTAGTAGCAGATCTGCACTGATCAGAAACGGTATCAAGCGCGGTTTCTATCGGCACCGGTGTCGCCTCCGCGTCGCCTACAACTGTGTGAGCGACTGCACGGCGATCAGGTGACGTTGGCGCGAAAGCTAACAGCGCATGCTCAAACTAGTGGCGCGCGTGCCACGCCCACATCGCCTTTCTATAGTATTTAGTGTTCTGTGGTCCCAGCATACAAGAGGTTAAGGAACATGTCGGTATTTTTAAGGGCACAGCGGAATGGCGTCTCACTCATATTTAGAGCCTTACTGGGGAAGTAGATATACATTCTTCTAGAGCACAGACAACATACTTACTCCTGTTCTGGAACGAGGGCGCGCTGTCCACCAACGTGACTTCGCTCTTGGAGGGAGAGGGCGCCGCGGTGTCGGGGCGCCCATACCTACCTACGGCTAGGTCTTCGAGTACTTACGGACCATGGCGGTACGTTGGTACTTCTTCATCAGCCACAGCATTCTTGGTCGTCTTGACAGGGCAGTCGTGGTGTTGGTGGTGACTCGCTTCACCAGACGGTGCCATTCATACCCCACGGCTGCCTTCTTCGTGCGCTTGTAGGGGGCCATTTAGACCAGTCTTCACTTGGTCCGTCCACAGCACTGGAGATCTGCCGCGCGCTTGGAAGGAACATGGCGGTATTTTTAAGGGCACAGTGGAATGGCGTCTCGCTCATATTTGGAGCCTTACTGGGGAAGTAGACATACATTCTTCTAGAGCACAGACAACATACTTACTCCTCTTCCGGAACGAGGGCGCGCTGTCCACCAACGTGGCTTCGCTCTTGGAGGGAGAGGGCACCGCGGTGTCGGGACGCCCAAACCTACCTACTGCTAGATCTTCGAGTATTTACGGACCATGGCGATATGTTAGTACTTCTTCATCGGCCACAGCTTTCTTGGTCGTCTTGACAGGGCGGTCGTGGTCGTTATGTTGGTGGTGACTTGCTTCACCAGACGCTGTCATCCCCCACGGCTGCCTTCTTCGTGCGCTTGTAGGGGGCCATTGAGACCAGTCTTCACTTGGTCCGTCCACCGCACTGGAGATCTGCCACGCGGTTGGGTCGTTAACCTTTCGTATGCTTAGTAGCAGATCTGCACTGATCAGGGCTATCGAAAATTGAATCTGTGTCAGAAACAATTCAAATTCCTTTAGCGCTGTAACTGTCCAAGCATACAAGAGGTTAAAGAACATGTCGGTATTTTTAAGGGCACAGCGGAATGGCGTCTCGCTCATATTTGGAGCCTTACTGTGGAAGTAGACATACATTCTTATAGAGCACAGACAATATTTAATTTTATTTATTTATTCAAACAAATTACACAGTATTACACTGAGGCACCAAGGCAATGTGAAATGCATACAATGTTATTTAAGTACTAACAATAATCTTAACAACTAACTGAATACGGACGGTCATCCATCGCCTCACATAACATCTTACGTGCATCACATATCATCTTCAAACTACTTGCAAAAATATCGCAGTTAGGTGCTGACTTGAGAAACGCGTTTAGATAATCTAAAGCGCGAACTAGTGGTGATTTCCTGTACAACACAGTGCGCGCTTTTGCACTGCCAGTGAGTTGTTACTTCGTGGTTTAAATTTAAACTTTAACTAAGACAGAGGGGGCACGGCATACCAGTTATTTAAGGCATATACTTACTCCTGTTCTGGAACGAGGGCGCGCTGTCCACTAACGTGACTTCGCTCTTGGAGGGAGAGGGCGCCGCGGTGTCGGGGCGCCCATACCTACCTACGACTAGGTCTTCGAGTACTTACGGACCATGGCGGTATGTTGAGAGTAGGTACCGTATACGGCAACGGCAGAGCACGTGCAAAAGTATTCGCCGTTAGCAAGATGACTCATGATTATTTCCCTGTTTTGTTTCAGAGCGAGCTGCCAGAAGGCAGCACTATCTGGCTGTCGCAAGATGGCAGCCACGCAATACATTTGGCTGCTGAAGTCGTAAGTTAATATTTAAGTAGTTGTTATCTGGATTATATCACTTATATTCTATGCAATTACTTGAAATAATAAATATAGTGAAGGAAACCTGCAGTGAGTACAACTGCTAAGATAATTAAAGGCTGGTGTTGACGAGGATCTGAATTTGTGCCTTAATTTGTTAACATAGCGAATCCTTATTATGCGTCGTGAACATCCATAGGGCTAGGTCTACCTACAATCAGGCGAGCCGTGCGCTTGTTTGCTACATTAATGATAATAATATTATCAGAGTTCGGAATTTTCACGGCAAAACAAACGACTGTCGCAATCTTACTAGTGTTAGAAACATTTTTATATCGATATCGATGGTTGTGTAATAGAAGAAAAAAACGGTCCACCAAATCAAGTTTTTTTTTTTAAATTACGTGAGGTTTGTATAAAATTACATAGAAACAGCCAATCTCTTACGCAATGAAGTGACGTTCAATGTCTTATAGAGTACTCATTTTCTGAAGTGTCTATTATTGTCAATGAGGTGGTATAGTCACTTCACTCGAAGGTTTGCCTCTCTGTTACCCGACTACGGCAAAGCCAAAAGGACGGGTTATTTTATTTATAACAAAATATTGTTAAGATTTTTCTCTAACTTACTACTTTCTTTGCAAATTTTAAATTAACTGGATCGAATTATTATAAAATATTTGATAATAATACTCGATATCGATAAAAAAATGTTTCTAACACCAGTAAGATTGCGACACTCTTTTGTTTTGCCGTGAAAATTCCGAACTCTGAATATTATAATGTTTCTGTTTCAGGAGGGTCAAGTAACAACACTGTCGACTGTGTCTCCCGTGGCTCTGATGAAGTGCGTCAAGAACGAAGTGGAATTAAAGGTGAACTATTTACTAGCTTCTGCCCTCGTCTCCGTCCGCGTGGAACTCGTTTATATCGTAGCTCCATACAAACTTTCACGGATAAAAACTATCCTATGTTCTTCCCCGGGACTCAAACTATCTCTATACCAATTTTTATCTAAATCGGTTAAGCGGTTTATGCGTGAAGAGATAACAGACAGACAGATAGACATCGCATTTATAATACTACTATTAGTATGGATAGTATTGAGAATATAAGTATCAGATCTTGTAGCCCGTTTATTACTAAGCTACAAGTTAGAAGTACCAACGGTTCAGTCCACCCGAAGTGACACCCTTCTAAGTTCAGTCCGCCCGAAGTGTCAACAAGTGACGCAAAGCTCCATTACAGCCTGGCAAAGGAAAAAAACCGAACCATTAAGGGTTCCGTTTTTTGTTCGTCTGTTTGTCTGTCTATCTGTCTGTTTGTCTGATTCGGAAACGCGTGGAGGTATAGAATTGAAATTAATTTTTAATTAACTATATACTCAAATCGACAGTCCTTTGAAACTGAAAAAATCAAACATGTAAGTTAACGTAAAAAAAGATAATATGGCCGTTTATGCCTCAAAAAAGGTATATTTCGACACTCTCAAGAGAATCAATTTTTTTTTCCCCGTTGACCTAGAACTATGAAATTTGGCAAGTAATATCGTCTTATACTACAAGTACCTACAGGGAAACATCTGAAAAATTTACATTTGTAATTTTGTATGGAACCCTCGGGGGGCGAGTCCGACTCGCACTTGTCCGGTTTTGTTATTCCATTCCGTTACTTTCGTTACTTCATACTACGTGTACTACGTGTACGTTCATAGCATACGTACGTGTGGAAAGGTTGAAACCTAATCTACTCGTAAAATTTCAAATTTCTGAGAAGAAAAGTCAGAGTACAACTTTTCATAAAAGGCCCTGATACGGTGAGGAGGTGGTGAGGATATGATGATGATGACCTTCCGTTCGCAGGGTTTCCGGTCAGCCCATGTCAAAGACGGGATCGCTGTGGTGCGGTTCCTGCGCTGGATACATGAGCAGCTGGACGCGGGAGTCAATGTCACTGAGGTGGACGTGGCCGTCAAACTAGATGAGCTTAGAGGGTGAGTTATGTCACTAAAGACTGTAAAGTCCACCACTTTGGGTGTCACAGAGTCGGTCGTCAGCTACTTACGGTATGGCATTGGCATGTGAAAGATTTTTGTAAGCTGAACATCCTACCTATGTATAGGAATACTCGCAGAAAAACTTTATTTAACACAACAATTAAGAATTCAGCGGACAAGTAATATGTAACAAGATCAGAGTTAAAAACTAACATTAGACAGCAGAGCAAGGCATTACAATGTGTGATGCTAATAAGTTTCTGTAACAACTCTTTATGGAACAACACTCACACATGCTTTTACATACCTACTCACACCCAAACATGCACGCATGCTTGAACACTCAAATACACACACACACACACTCACATACACACACACACAAACACATACACACTCACATACACACACACACACATACACACACTAGGTTGTGATACCTAACTTGTTGTCTTTGTTTTTATTTTAAGATTATACCTACTCATACGTAAATACCTACTTATGCAACTGTTTTTTTATGGAGGAGCGGGTCTTCCTGACACAGGTATTTTTTACCTAATAGGAAGACCAAACCCTATATTGTCACACTGTAACCAATCTATGCAATAAATCATTTTCTTTTAATTTTCATTTTCTGTCAAAATTTCATTGTTGGTACAGGCTTTTATTGCCAACTGTACTTTTCTGTATACCATCGTCAACTACTAATTGAGACGATTGTAACGAGCCCAAACTCAACGGGGTTACGTCGGTTAAATACTGAATCCCCATGGCCACCTTATGTCTCCATCATCAGATCAGCTCGATGGTAAGTACCATAATATTGAATTGTCATCCAAACTATTTTGATACCCAAAATTTCAGCTCAATCGGATAACAGCAACTGACTGAAAAATGGATTGCAAATTTTGACTGACAACTTACGTATAGGTAATTTCACGAGAGTTGAGGCCACGCACACAACAACACTGTCATGTAATGACAGCGAAGTTTTGACATTACTGTTCTATTATTGTACCGATAGCAAGTTCAACAGTGATAATGGCAAGAAAGACCAAAAAGTTCCTATAAACTATTTTGTTATCATCATCATCATATCAGCCGAAAGACGTCCACTGCTGGACATAGGCCTCCCCCAGAGAGTTCCAAATTGACCGGTCCTGCGCCACCCGCATCCAGCGGACTCCCGCGACCTTTACCAGGTCATCAGTCCACCTTGTGGGGGGCCTACCCACGCCGCGCCTTCCGGTACGTGGTCGCCACTCGAGAACCTTTCCGCCCCAACGGCCATCGGTTCTACGTGCAATGTGCCTATTTTGTTAAGTATTAATATATTTCTACCAATTCATCGACTTTAAACAAAACAGAAAGCATTTTAATTAATTTTATTTACACCAATTCAAATAAAGGTCACATATACGTAGGTACATGAATATATATAATATTAATCGTAGAAACGAAAGAGAATAAGTAGGTAACAAATTCATCATCATCATCATCATATCAGCCCAAAGACGTCCACTGCTGAACATAGGCCTCCCCCAAAGAGTGCCACAATGACCGGTCCTGCGCCACCCGCATCCAGCGGACTCCAGCGGCCTTTACCAGGTCATCAGTCCACCTTGTGGGGGGCCTACCCACGCTGCGCCTTCCGGTACGTGGTCGCCACTCAAGAACCTTTCCGCTCCAACGGCCATCGGTTCTACGTGCAATGTGCCCCGCCCACAAATTGCATTGTCTTTATTTATTTAGCTATTAAAATTGTATTCACATATAATATGTTCATTACTTTGTTATCTCGTTATCAAACCTCTTTAAAGATGATTGAAGTAACTGGCACTCGTTACATCGTTGTCATACTTATTGACAACCGGATTTTCCAAGAGACAAGAAAACCTACAGGTTTTTATTCTACGGAAACATGGCTGAAACAATAGGTCGTGGGAAAACTTTAAATAGACAAAGTCGGGAAATTATATTTAACGTGTTCTGTCATTTTAGGCAGAACTTAAGAAATGACGGTCAACATTTACCTGCGACAGAAATATACAATGTGACGGCTGAAGTAACCGGTGTATCTAAATCGACAATTCAGCGAATCGTAACGGGACTGCTAAAAGAAGCTGGAGCTAAAAACTGTCCGTCATCAACTGAACCATCCAACTCGGCATTAACTGAACCCACGTTCACGACACCGGGACTGAAGCGACCAAGATTATCACCAAAAAACAATTTTGATAAATTTGATTACGATATCATAAGAAGATGCATATATGACTTGCATTTGGTACACAATTTTTTTTTATTTACATTCACTCACTCATTTCATTCATTCACTTTTTTTGCAATCAGTACTTTATGTAGCTGTGTGTGTAATCATTCACCTCAACTCTCGTGAAATTACCTATACTTAAGTATATACTTACATACGAACAGGAGCCGTAGCATGGTTGGCCTTATCACGCGACCAGTGACAAGATAACAGCGTCGTTTCGTTCTGTCGAACGGTGTCAGCCAGTGACGCACGCTCTATCCTATCACCTATCGCGTGACAAGGCCAACCATGCTACGGCTCCTTGTCAAGTTAATATAAAGCTTGTAAAAACGGGTTAAGCTCAGTATAATTTTGCAGTGAATAAGTATCTAAGATATCTGATCACCACACCGCTGATTTTTAGTCAGACCCTTACATACTCCAAAACCTTTACCTTTGTCAATATTTCAGTGAAGAGAAAGACTTCATGGGTGCGTCTTTCGCAACGATCGCTGGCGCCGGCGAAAATGGTGCCATCATACACTACAAGGCGGACCCTGAGGGCGAACAACGAGTCATCACGAAAGATGACATGCTGTTGGTAGACTCAGGGGGACAATACAGGTATACCTATTCGAAGCTGTAGAGTAAATTCTGTCAAACGACCGCAAACAGAAAACGACTTCGTGTGGTCTGACTATAAAGTAGTCTTTTGCTTGCGTTTTTTGACAGGATTCACTCTTATATAGTCTCGCACGTACAGTCAGCGTCAAATACTCTGTAGCAGTCAAAATGGCCAAATAGTTCGGTACACCATACTAAATATATGGTGTACCGAACTATTTGACTACTTTGGTTGCTACAAAGTATTTGACGCTGACTGTACAGGGAAATGTATTAACGTACCTTTTTCGCTCTTCTTACTACAATAAGGCATGAAGCAACAAGTACGGGCCGTTCCGTAGTCTGTCAAGTACGCCGGTAGTACGTGCATTTCAGGACTGACAGACTTCGGTTTACTCTCTCTACGATTAAAGCGCTAAATGATGCCACATGGCTGGTACTGTTGTCACATGACGTAAATATATCTACCCTTACAATTTTGACCGCAAATGAAAGTTTTTTCAAACTTTTGGCCAATTTTAGGTGCGATTATCTTCTGATTCTTGCTCAGCACAACTTTCTCGACCGTGTGCCATGCATATTATCATGTCACGTGACGTAGGTATACTGGGCGTGGACTTGCGGACTGTAAAAAGGTACAGTCAGCATCATCAACATGTATACACTGTTCGATCTTATGTGTAAGTAATAAGGTCATAGAATACATGTTTATGCGCTGACTGTGCGTGAATACATTTCCCTTACAGCTTAGTAGACGTTTTGGAATTCGAGCATATTAGCCAAATGGCTAATATGTTATGCTATGATATGATTAAATAATCGTACCAAAAGACGCATCGTGGGTCCTAACAACGAGGACTGATGACCTGGTAAAGGTCACGGGAGTCCGCTGGCTGCGGGAAGCGCAGCACCGGTCATAGTGGCACTCTTTGGGGGAGGCCAATTAGTGAATGGTTCGGCTGATATAATGATGGTTCAATATATGACCAACTCACGCTCTAACTCAGCTCGCGTGCAGTCCTGTGATAGCCGTTGACTAATGATGGGGTATTATATAAGTTCGTACCTACATACCTACCTTAGAGCAGACATAACTGGAGTAGCCTTTCAGTAACTTACCCCTCTCTAGAAAACCTTGCACAATGTGCAAAAAATCATACAAAGACAATTTCACAATCGATTAATGATCATTAACAAAATCGCCTCGCAAGAGAACACTGATCATAAAAATGCCCGCATGTTGCTGTAAGCACTTGATATTATAAACGTTCAACCACTTCAAGCTTTCAGTATACAATTGAGTTTCAATCAATTAAGATGCTCCATCCGCCCCCGCAAAATTCGGCAGACATTTTTGTACGCAAACACGACATAAGGCTACTCCAGTTATGTATGCTCTAAGCTACGTACTGATGATGATTGATGTACTGAATCGGTACAGAGACGGCACGACAGACATCACGCGCACGCGACACATGGGCGCGCCCACCGACATGCAGCGACTGACGTTCACGCGGGTGCTGAAGGGTCAGATCCTCATGGGGACCGCGGTCTTCCCTAGGGGCATCACTGTAAGTACACTTGGCTGGTGGTTTTCCCACTCGTTCCTGCATCCTTATCCTAAGTTGCTAGAGACTTTAATATTCGGTCGAATGAATGAAAGAAGTACGTTTATTTAGCATCTTGGCGCGGGCTGGACTCTTGACGGACACAGAGCCGTATACCGTGAATGCATCTAGTAATGGGCTTGGTCATGTTTTTTAGGCTTCCGTACCCAACGGGTAAAAACGGGACCCTATTACGAAGACTTCGCTGTCCGTCCGTCTGTCTGTCACCAGGCTGTATCTCAAGAACCGTGACAGCTAGAGAGTTGAAATTTTCACAGATTATGTATTTCTGTTGCCGCTATAACAACAAATACTAAATAACCGGCCAAGTATACAACAGACATGATTTTTTTGCCGTTTTTATAGATAATGGTACGGAACCCTTCGTACGCGAGTCCGACTCGCACTTGGCCGGTTTTTCTTTTTTGAATGACTGATAATTTAGCGTATAAAGGATTACTAGAAATGTCCTGGTCAGTACCAATGTACCGAATATCTGAAAGCTTTATGAGTTTTGAGCTGGAATCTTTGTATTCACCTAATCGCCGCGTTGCGCCGTTTGTCTCTCCGACAAATGAATTGACATAATATTTGATTGACTACATTTACGGGCGCGCCACGAAGCTATCATTTGGTTGTGGTCGTGTGTGTTGTTTCAACAATTACTGGCGCGCCATATGTCTCTGTGACATATCGATTCATCGAAATGGATAGACGTAATATTGCTCCAGCGTTCAACTTTACATTCACGACCTCTCCATTCGGATAGCGCCTTGGCTTTCCATCCTTTTGGATATCTAATGGCCCGTGCTAGCTATATTCAAACGCTACTAGTTTTGACATTAATGGACCGATTTTGGTGCAGTGCTCCATTCGGCTTGTTGGAGCGGTAGCGCACTTTAAAATTCCGTTTAAAAACGAAATACGTTTTTTAACATCTCAAAATACAAACATTACAAATCTACGAATATACAGAAGTTGTTGCTAAAAAGGCCGTAGCTTAGCTAGATGTCGCGAAGCAAAACCGTTTACTTCGTTACGCCAATTTTCAGTGACGCCATTGGTTACCAGAGTGATCGGTCTACTAACCGAAACGCACACCGCTGTGATAAGAAGACAAGATTGTAAAATGTTAAAAAATCCTCCCAGGGCAACATCCTGGAGACCCTCGCCCGCAAAGCCCTGTGGGACGTGGGTCTGAACTACAACCACGGCACTGGACACGGCGTGGGGTCCTTCCTGAATGTGCACGAAGGACCCTCGGGCATTGGCTCCGCGCTAATCGCGACGGACCCGGGCATCGTGCCTGGCATGATCTTCAGTGACGGTGAGGCCTATGTTCGTGCTATTTACGGGGAAGAAGTACTCCTTCTCATTGCGTTTTGTCTACAGCGTAGGTTTTTTATAATATGACGGTTGCAATCTGCGTGATGGTAAACAGATATGGCCGCTTGCAACTCCAGAAGAATCGCAAGCGCGTTGCCGACCCTCTATTGGTTTGAGTTGTGTTGGTAGGACCTACAGACAGGTCCGACTCTAAATAATGTCCCTGGGTGCTCTGGCGACCTTACTCACCTTAAACACCATGTACATGCCACCATGTCGGATTAGGTAGCACCCTCTTTTTTTCCCGTGAGTGTCGTAAAATTATATATATATATATATATATAAGCCTATCGACCACAATACACTAGAGCCCTATCTATATATATATATATATATATATATAGATAGGGCTCTAGTGTATTGTGGTCGATAGGCTTCCTAGTACTTCCTACCTGTAACTGCAATATCACATTTTCTCCATCCTTAAACCCACCATTGCTAGAATACTTAACTAGGCACCGAAAAAAAAAATTTAAAGTGCTCATCCTACCCGTGTTGTATGTGTTAAGGTGATATCAGACAGTTTAATTGAATGAACGTCCACTTGAGTGAATTCATTTCACTTTTCGTTCACACGTGTCACATTGAGTGAAAGATGCTTAATGAAACAAGAAAATGAAAGAAAAGTGAACCGTCTGATATCACCTTTACAGATTCTTCGATATTACAGTTGACGACCGAATAGCCTAGTGGTTAGAGAACCTGACAATGAAGCTTGAGGTCCCGGGTTCGATTCCCGGTCGGGGCAGATATCTGTATGATGAATATGAATGTTTGTTCTCGAGTCTTGGATGTTTAATATCTATTAAGTATATATTTATCTATATAAGTATGTTTAACCGTTGTCTAGTACCCATAGTACAGGCTTTGCCTAGTTTGGCACTAGATCGATTGGTGTGAATTGTCCACGATATTATTATTATAAAGGGGGGTTGGAAATAATGAATTCCCCAAAGAAAATAACCAAGGCGATTATCAAGAGTAATGAGCAACCCACTCACCTTGTGAACCTCAATAGCAGCGGCTCGTGTTGTGGTGAAAGGCCAGCTCCTTTCTCCTTCTGCTATGCCTAGGCCTTATAAGCCTCGATCTTGGTTCAGCACAGAGCGTAATAGCTCATAGAAAGTAGTAAAAGTAGCCACGAAAGTACCGTGGTCTATCTCTGCGGCAGCAAAGGATGCGCGCGCGACGATATGCAGGTCCGCGAATGTTCGGGACGGAGCTATTCGGAAAGGGCGAGATTCGCTTGGCATTGAAGAAGCCTTCAGTGATAGACCACCCTTAGCTCTCGACAAAAGCCTAGTTACTAAATCCTAAACAATGATCAAATATTACTTGTTCTAATATTGTCCACAGAGCCCGGTTATTACGAAGTGGGTGAATATGGAATCCGCCACGAGGACCTGGTGGAAGTCATCGAGATGACAAATGAGTCCGATCACCTATTCGTAAGTCTAAGCCCGTGTCACATTATATCTACTTTACATAACTGTAATGTAATAGTGCTAGAAGGAGATCAAATAGTCCCCGGGCTAGAAACAAATTTCTTTACTCATTTGCTCCCGGGCGTCAACTTGTAAGATGCTTCAGAGTTGTATCATGAGCCCCGTGAACGTCAGCTGCGACTCCATTTGTGGGTTGTGCAGCGGCACCCCTCTAAACACGTGGAAGATATAACTTTTTGTCATTTCCAACGCATATTTTTAAAGAAAAAAACGTGATTTACCTACATGATACTTAAATAACTTTCTAAAGCATCTTGCAAGTTATCGACACGGTCTAAAAGACGAGGTTACAAATAATACGACGTGATGAAGAAGTTTTAAATTACCCACTTTAGGTTACCAGCATGAGTATTTTCATATTTGCCGCCTTTTTCTTGTGATACGACCACTTCCTGGTCAGACACTACTAGTGATGTCTCCACAGGCGGACGGCTTGGTGGGTGACTTCGACGGCCGCGGAGCTCTCGGCTTCTACACCATCTCGCTGGCGCCCCACCAGACCTCCTGTCTCGACGTCAGCATACTGGAGGACTTTGAGGTTAGATTGTGTAATAACCACCAATTCCCTTATTTGTTTTATTGGAAAATAAGCAATCCAATGTCTTTATTGACACTGGAACTCGAACATCACACGAAATACCTAGAGGAGACAATTTCTTTGGCACGCCCTGGGCCCTGCCCTTGTAATGTATGAGCTGTTGTTTGATTCTTCTCTGCTATAGGAGATTAGCGCCAAGAAAAACTATAGATGTTGTGGCTTACGTAGTCAAAGAAGCGTTCATGCTTTCAAGTCAAATAAGGTTCTTATTACATTATTGGCTCTTTTTAACAGACTTCAAAAAAGGAGGAATCATTTTTTTATTTAGGTATGTACCCTGATTACTTGAAGACGCCTGGACCGATTTGGAACATTCGTTTTGAAAAGGCATCCTTCCCAGGTGGTCCCATGGTCATCAGGTTAGGATCTGATGATGGGATCCTGGATAAATCGAAAGAACTCTTCAAATAAGGCGAAGTACTGAATTGAAGTCGGGTAAAACTTTGTTTTAAAGTATAATATATAAATTAAAATCATAGCAATGTAATTTTTGGATGTAACCAATGGTTAAAAGGTTAGATGCTTTTAAAAGCTTTATAGTCTGTGAGCTCAGAACAGTGTTCGGGTTCGGGTGAAATCCCTTTTTTTGGCATAAGAATGTGTAAGAGCAAGCAAGCTAGAAGAAGTACCGATCCAAAGATTGCTTTTAAGAACCGACTATTTCACGAAGCTTAACTATTAAAAACTAAAATTAGTTGACACCTAAATGGCTGTACGATTAAAGTTCGTGACTGTACCCAACAATTTTATAAGTCTACTGGCAACACAGGCGCTTGACCAATACGGCTGGCTATTTGACCAGCGCCGATTTAGTCTTGTGAAATTGTAACTTGTAGCTTTTTTAACTAGTCTATACCGGTAACACTATAATTAGATTTTTTTAACAGCCGTCATCCCGGTACAATAAACGTCAATGATGACATAAATTGTACTGGACAGCTGTCAAATATTGGATGTAACACTAAAGTTAAAAGTCCAGTCGTTATTGGTCAAGTGCTCCGTGCTTCAGTGTTGCCAGTTTAGACGTGTAAAATTAACTTGAAGCTTTGAAACGGGCCTGTACGAATTATTTCAGATTAAATACATAAACGACTACCACGCTCGCGTGCTGTCAACCCTCGGGCCCATACTTCAAGAGCGCGGCCTGGATGAAGACTATGCGTGGCTGGAGCGCGAGTGCGCAGCGATCGGGCGCAGCGCGGCCATCTTGTGGCGCGCCTCGCCGCTGCTCGTGCTCAGTGTTGCCAGGATCTTAATATAAATCCCCTAAAGTGTAATAAAGTTATTTTGTAAACGCGTTTTGTTTGGTTCTTTCGACGTGTGTTCGGTAGACTAGGAAGCGAAACAGAGATATAGTGAAATAATATTTTTCACAGGTGAAAAATATAATTGTATAGTAAATCATTCAAAATACCTTTCCCTCTGGACGGTGAAAATGTACCCTTTCAAAAATCACCGTATGCCTCCTAGTGCCAGGAGTGACCGGCGCTTAAAACTTTTCCAAAAAATATCGAAAATGCTCATCTACTCCACTGGCAGTGGGGACTATCTATCTATAGGACTGGCTCGTTCCTCTCTCAACGCATTGGCATTGCCATTCAGCGAGGCAATAACGTAGTCTTTTGGTCACTCTACCAAGTGGTAATGATCTAGGGGATATATGTAAAAAAAACCGGATAGGTGCGAGTTCAACTCGCGTGGTGAGGGTTCCGTATATAATCTAAATTTCATAAGTGTTTTTGAATACTCAAACTTCTTATAGGTTTTCCTGTAATCTTTAGGCAAGGAACTATTTTCCCTATTTTTTTCAGAATTTTAATCCTAGTAATTTCGGAGATAAAAAATATATATCTGACATGCTAACAACAACCTCTTTCATTTGATATGTCACACAATACAGTTTGCGAAACTTTTTTTTTAATTTTCCAGTTTACCCCCCCAAAGTGTTCAGAATTCATTAATTTACTTTACGCGTCCATCTTTGGGTCACCAATTTATATATGTGTACCAAATTTCAACTCAATCGGTCCAATAAGTTGGAGCAAATCGGCTGTGACAGACGGACATACAGACAACCGAGTGATCCTATAAGGGTTCCGTTTTTTTCCTATTGAGGTATCGGAACCCTAATATAGTGTAAGTACCTATAGGTTAAGTTAGTTTTAGTCATTTTAATTCCTAGTTTCAATGAAAGAATTGACAGTCCCCTCTTTATATAAACCAATACTGGACATTTATAAAAAACCGGTCAAGTGCGAGTCTGACTCGCGCACCGCGCGCGTACAAAATATCATACAACACACCCGTCTTGCCACACCCATAAATTTTGGAAAATTTTTAACAACGCATAGTGTAGAAGTCATGATTACCTACACCGCCATTTATCGGTGCACTTTGTTACTAACTTGCGCGACCAAAGAACTCGGTATGTACAGTAAGGGAAATGTATTCACGTACCACCGCAGAACCCTGTCGCAATTGACAGGCCGCCGTCACTCAAACTCGAGTAGTATGTCACTTTATTGCGATAGGGTTCTACGTTGGTACGTTAATACATTTCCCTTACTGTATGTTGGTTTTTCAGCGATAATTCTTTATCAAGTGAATTAATTTCGAAAATTCTTTTATTATTTGCTAGAAGGTACTTTCAGAACACTTTCATACGAATTTGAAGGAAAAAAAATAAACACAGAAGTATTAAATTACAAACAAAATTAACATATGACTATTGAAGAATAAAAAAAAATTACGCTAGATAGAGGTCTTGTTATACTTTTCCGGTAATAATCACGTTAATATTAATCATATATAACACTACTAAACCGCTGGCGAGGCAGCACCAACGGCATCCTGGTAGCGTTAGCGGATAGATGGGACTCCCCCCTTCTACAGAGATGGACTAAGCTCCACACTTGAGAAGTCGTGAATACTCTACTTTTTTTTTAATTTTAAGTAATAACTAACACTAGAATATAAGTCTGTAACTAACACCTATGGATTCCGTCCGAAAAAAAAAATATTATCTCTTTATCTAAATTATATTATTATTATATATTGTGACGGAGAGGGTGGGGGACGGATAGTTGAAACCACCAGGATATTACTTGACTATTTATTTAGTTAAGCGGATACAATTATAGTTATTTAGGCGATACTAAACCTAAGCGTACAGGGTGGACAATATATTACAATATTACAATGTGTTACAATATATTATTTTCAAATTTTTCGCTTGGTTAACTTCGGAGATAAGGGGGGGATGGTATTTTTTTAATATTTTTCTTTATAAATCAAAATTTTACCATTGTAGAAAAAAAAACCGTTTTAGAATGTACAATGCAAGCCCTTTCATATGATACCCTACTACTTGGCCTACTAACTAGACTTTGAATTTTAGCCCCCCCTCTTATCCGCCCTTTTTTATACAAATTAAAAGTATATATTAAAAAATTCCATTTTCCATACTCGAGGATTAGCTTTGTTTACAACTATTCCAAATTTCAAATCGATAGCATTAGTAGTTCCTGAGATATTTGACTTTGTGACAGACAGACAGACGGACGGAGTCGCACCATAAGGGTTCCGTTTTTACCTTTTTGGTCCGGAACCCTAAAAAGGACGCATATAATAAGCAATTCAAATACTTTTTTTTTAAAATATACATTTGAAAAAAGACTATTGTTTTATCCTTCCAAGGAATCAATTTCTAACATTTTAACGACTAAACTAATACCTATCTCTCTAGATAGGTATTGCAACGCTCGAAACTATCAGTCAGCCCAGAACAGCTGTGCGGTGTGCGCAAACTTCTTGTTGACGTAAGGTTCCCGCTCCAACTTCTTAAGGGAATTGATAGGTAAAGTAAGCTAAAAAAAAAAATACGCCAAAAAACTTATATTTATTTAACACACTTCACACACTCGAACAAGCGTTCTAGAGCGTTCGCTATGCTTGGCTCTGTTCGTTGTTTAAAAAAAATCGTTTATTTCAGACCATTAGAGATCCATATGTTGTTAGTACAGCAAACCTTAAGAACTATGTTAGGGATCTAAGTTAATACAAAAAAATTAAAATGAGCTAAAAGACTAACATAAAAACATTAATAAACTGGAAGGTATATGCCCTTCGCAGCGCCAAGCAGGGCGTCCAAAGTGCTCTACTTGGCCCTGCCAATAGCCCCTCCACCCAGTATTTTGTGAGCGTGTTTAGTTCAATGCTCGATAAGTAGTTTTTTACATGTGAATGCTCAGGTCTATCAGCCATCTTAATGTCCCGATTCGGCGGTGTCAGTAAAGCGCTATTTCCATAACGATGTACCTAATTCGAAATCAAACGGCTTCTCTTTATAAAGTGGGGCCTTCAGTCACTAAATACCCATATTTTACTGATGCTCTTATTAAGTTACTTTGACAATGCTCTAGATAACTGCCATGCTAGACTCTAGGCTGGTGTCAGCTCAGGGCTTTATCGAGAAAATCAGTGTGAGGGCTAGTGGAGCCGGCGGGTACCTAGTTCGTTGAACAGTGGTCTGTCGCACTTACCCCTGCCGATAAACACACACTGAGGTTGTTTCCCCAAGTATGGCAACGAGTTGTGACGCTGAACTCCACCTGCTCTCATCTGATCTGCCAACAGCTCGAGCAAACACATACAATCCCAGGGATTATTATAGAAATCCAGCCAGATGTATTCAAGGTCATGTTTCAAGTTGGCAACGAAGTTCACCGGTAAGTATTTTAACCTGTTGTTGAATATGTAAACAATCTTAATGTTATAGTTGGTTGCAAACAGCTGTTCGGGTATAAAGTCAATTTTATTGTAACTTAAATTAATCAAGTACAATTTCGATAATGAACTCAATATCTCCGGGTGGAGATATTCGATTCGATTGTTTGATAAATCCAGATGATCTAAGTTTGAACAAGCTGAGAAGGTGCCAGAGTTGTCAAGTCTAGTGAGTCGATTGTTATACAGCACTAGCAAGTTTAACCTGGGGCAAGACTGCTCGGGAAAGACGGGCACCTCGCGCAAAAGATTGAAACCTAAATGCAGCCATTTTAATTTAGGGACAGGTCGGAATATAGCAGCATCTAATTGTGATATACGGTTGGAGTGTAAGTAAATAATTGTAACGTTAGGGAGGCCTGTTAAATCTGTGGGGTCGACGTCGGTTAAACCGCACCACCTTGCGGAGAGCCAGGTGGCGTCGTGGTCGACCGGGTATTGGCGGAGTCGTATTCTTTGGCTGTCACACGGCTGTATGGTAACGTCGACAGGGCCCGCGGCATGGGCTGGCGGCGCCGGCAGCAGCAGGGGGACCAACACTGTAACGGAGACACCATAATGTGTAGTTACATCCAGTGGCCCGTTTCACATAACTACAAGGTATTATACCAATACAAGTCTAAACGGACAACAGAGGTCCAATGCCTAGTACTTACTCGACAAGCGCCTTAGTGATGCCAGGTCATTCTGAGCTCAATTTTCCATTATACCGAGGGCAAGTGACCTTGAGGCTTTGGAGTTGTTAGAATTGATGTGCGCGCCATCTGTGTGTTATCTCATGAATTATGACCGCCAGCGCGTTATCGCTCGACTAGAATTTCGCACGTTCGCTGGTGGCGCTCAGTTTGTTCACGTTCTACGTAGCAATTTTTTTTAAATTACGTAGATTGCATACAAGAATACTTAGGTGAAATTGAAACAACATTGCAGCGGCATCTGTGCTGCTAGCGCGAAACAAAAAAGAACTTCTTTACGTATATTCGAACGACAGAGTGAGGTACACAAACGAAGTTCGTTCATGTATCTCCCTCTCTGTTGCTCGAATAGGTAAGCAAGTACGACAGAGAGGGAGATACACGAACGATCTTCGGTTTCGTTTCGCGGTAGGGCCTCTGAGTAGATTTTGTGAAAGCGAATGTGAAATCTTCTGGAATCATATTAGGTACAAATGTTGAACTCACCCGCGATTGAAAACACTGCAGTCAACATTCTCCGCTCCGGAGAAAATATATCTTGAGTATTAATCGTTTGAAGCTGGTGGTAGACTCACTGCTTGCCAGGGTTCAGGTAAAGGGCTTGAGAAACTGAACTAGACGAGAGACTCTCACAGAAACTAAGTACCTACCTAATAGTAATTTGCATTTAACGCCTACAAAATGGGATTTAAATAAACAGTAACTCAACGAATAATGAAAGCACTGTAGTTAATTAATGAATTATCCATGTCACGCCACTGCGGGCGACTCTGAAATGATAATGTTTTTCTGAAGTTTGTTTTGACTAAAACTTACTTATCAGTTCTAAATTTGACCATGTTCTATCATGTTGTATGTAGTCCAGAGGTTATCACTTGGCAGTCAGGTTTAGATAGTTAAGAAAACATTTACTTATTAATACTTATTTATTCACGAGTCATTAAGGTAAACGCCCCAGTGCCCGACACTGGCCTAATACATGACACTTTCAAAATTATTACAAAGCCATAGAGGTGAACAATAGGTGTCAACTAATAGGCATTGAGTTTATGTTTAAAAACTATTCTTTAAATCCCTTTCAGTATAGGTACCATTTTATTATTTAGCCTACACGCCAGACCCCACGAAGTCCTTGAGATGACTGGTAACAGCTCCTGGTAGGGTTCGTAGAAACTGAAAAAGGAAAACACTTTGCTAACAACGGAGGCCATAAACTATGTACAAAACTGGGATATCATCATCATCATCCATCATCATCGACATCACTTTCAGCCCGTAATCGCAATGCTGAGCATAGAAAGTACGCGATCCTGAGCTAGTCTTATCCAGGAGTGATCCGCGATCCTCCTACTTATACCGTAGTTGGCGTAGTTTATGTTAGGGCCTGGCCACATGTCTGCGGCATAGAGAAATATATGTCTGCGGTGCGGCGCCGCAACGCAAAATTTCGCGGCGTGGCGCTGCGAAATCTCGCATTGCAGCGCCGCAGAAATTCACGCCGTGCCGTGAGTTTCTGTTACACTTATCGAGATTTGTATGCTACCAATACCATATCGCTCGGACGTGGTATTATTATTATTACCATAGCTTGTCCTGAGTATCATAGGTACAGTAAGGGAAATGTATTCACGTACCTTTTTATGCCTTTTTGTCATAGTAAGAAGAGCGAAAAAGGTACGTGAATACATTTCCCTTACTGTACATGTTACGAAGATTTTCACGATCATTCTAGAGAACGCTCTAGTAAACGGCCGGCGGCGGGAGGTGTGGGCGGAGAGGGACGGCGGCGAAACCAAAGATCTAAGCAAATTCACTGTCGTTTCGCTAGAATACTCGCTAAAACGCTCTTGTTTATTTTATGAGCTTTTACTTGTAATGTACTGGTAATGTACCTAACATTCGCTAATGAACGCTCAAGTCTATCAGCACCTGTGCATTTATTTATTTAACCAATTATATTTAACATACCTTGGTAATGTAATACAACGAGCTAGGGATGGTGACCTCGGTGTAGTTCCTCCGGATGGCGTCCACGATTTTGTCCGCCGCTTCGCCAGCCGTCACTACACCCAGCGCAGTCCGAGACCGGACCGGGTTAAGGTCATACACACCCGTGTCCACGAAGTGCGGATAGATCACCGTCGTTTTGATCTGCAAAGACAAAGTCACATTGTTCAGCCGTGCGTCAATTTACAATAACGTCAATGTACATAAGTTGGTCGAATTTGCCGCTAGATGGCGCCGTACCGTTCGCGTCGATTCCTGAATGGCGCTGTTAAGATTTTTCCTGCGATAATGACCTCTGGCCAGTAATTCACTACATAACCAAAGAGAATATAACTACTGTACATAACGTATCAAATTAAAGGGTTCTGCATGGCCCGGCTTGTAGAAATCCAATATAAATTGATTGGATGGATTATTGGATGTCTACAAGCTGGTTATATATTACACGAGGCCCGGAGGCCATTCCACGAGACCATCCAGTAAGGGCAGTAAGCCAATCCACTGGGCCATTCCATAGAGAATATTGAATATATATGGCCATTCGACGAAAAATGAGCTGTCGTTTATGTCCAGGCGGGGACAATGAGAATGCAGTTTTCTTCAAATATAAATTTATTGAAAACTAATACGTAATGGAAAATATGATGAGACAATAGCTCAGCGCGACATGCGCTGGTATGGCTCGCCGACTGGCGATGGCGGTGCGCGAGCGCCGCCGCCCGATCTGCGCCCTCCCCGCGCCCCCACCCCCGCCGTCGTCCGGTGCCCGCGCGTACAGTTTACACGTAGGCAACTCTTCCTACCGGTGGATTTTTTCCTCGCACACTACTACACCTCATCCTTATGGTAGACGTA
The DNA here is from genome assembly GCA_932294315.1 of Epinotia nisella. Lineage (NCBI taxonomy): Eukaryota > Metazoa > Arthropoda > Insecta > Lepidoptera > Tortricidae > Epinotia > Epinotia nisella. The sequence goes on along the minus strand of OW028698.1, from coordinate 5,504,288 downwards.
CTGGAACGGCTTGCGGCAAGCCGCTTGTCTAGTGCCAAGAATCCGCGTGAGGCCTCTCACAGACTGGAGCGGCCTGGCCGCGGCGGTCAATAGTAAACTTGTCATTAGCCGTCAAATTTACTATTGACCGCCACCGCAGACCGCGCCAGTGTGATTCAGGCCTAACTGACTGACGAGACCACAGTTGTTATGGCTGCGGTCTTCTGTGACGTATACTTTATTATCGGCCTGTGTATTACGTTCCATTTCTGGACATAGGCCTCCTCTCATGCGTAATGGGCTATAGAACCCACCCTGCGGGGGACTTACTCCAGTGTAGTCCCTCCTGTCCTCCCTGAGCTCCTCGCGTAAGGCCTCCATGAGCCCCCGCGCTGCGAACTTGCTCGCGCAGTACGGCACGAAGTACCGCAGGCCGAGCAGGCCCGCCATGGACGACACGGCCGCTATGTGCCCGTGGTTCCGCTCCAGCATTGAAGGCAGGAAGTTCTGGAGCATCTGGAAATGTCGTGGCAATAAGGTATTGCTTGTTTATGGCCTTCGGTTTTCAATTTATACTCTTAGTAGCCGCCAGACGGGCGAATTCGAAAGACGCGTGATTTCGGCCCGTGTGGACTGTGGATAAGTGCCAGATGCACGACGACGACCGGCCAAACCAAACTCAGTCCATACTAAATTCGTCTGGCGGATGCTTATGGCATCTTAAAATATGCAAGTCTCCGATCAGACGAAGGTCATGTTGCCTCATCTGTGTAATAATGGTTATTCTTATTTATTTATTTATTTTTATTTATTTATTGCCAGCCAAAATAACATCACAACATAATAAGAAAATACAATATACAAAAGAAACTTAACTATTACACTTAAACTAGAATAACAGAAAAAAAAGTCTGGTGGGGTGCTGCTATAGTGGCCGCAAGTGGACACCACTCAGCATAATGCTCTGACATTTAGTAATGCCACAGCGCTGGTCTTCCGTGGAGCCCAGGGCTGCAGGATAGATTTCAAACAGCAAAAAGTGGCAGCGGTGGTACTACATAATATATATTTCGTAAAAAAAAAATAATAATAACGATAACTAGGTACATATGAAGAGATATTAAGGGAGGTGCTTGTACGTGGAAAATTGCATGCATATTAAATACTCGTACTATGTACTTAGCATCTATAAATAAAATATAGGATAATCCAGGATAAATTATGACGATTTGAGAGACCAACGTAACGTTACATAGAAAAATGTAATGATGAATGATGTCTATCTCTGTGATTCCATTGGCAGCGGCATGTCCGTCCTACAGTCGTAGGCGTCCTACAGTCGTAGGTACGGTGATGCATCCTGTAGCCTAATCAGTCTAAAGCCTTTTGATACCAGTATTCCTATTCCCTATTCAGTCTACACACTACATTACTTATTATTACTACTTAGAAATGTGCCAAACGTTGAAAAATGATTGAATGTTCCTTGAATTGGTACAGTACCTACAGGTGACACGCCCTTGTAACCTAAGCAGTCTACAGCCTTTTTGTACCGGTAATATCCAGTAGCTAGGCTACTGGATCTAGTACAATGCCTTACCCAAAAATGCGCTATAATGTTGACTTCAAACATCCTCCGGATCTCCTCCTCGCTGGTGCGCACGAGCCGCTTACAGGGCATAAGCCCGGCGTTGTTCAGCAGCATCGTGACGTCACCGACCTCGCTGCGCACCCGCTCTGCCATCGCCGCCACTGCGTTGCTGTCTGTGACGTCACACCTGAAATTTTACGACTTAAGTATGATACATTTATAACGCGACGCCAAACGAGCGAAATCGGCGGACGGCCAAGCAAGGTCACAGAAAACCTACTGCGGAGTGACCTTGGTTTGGCCGGCTGCCGTGCATTCCACACGAGCAGAAATCGCGCGATGCAGTCCGCCAATTTCGTACGTGTAGCGGCACCTATAAATTTCAATAAATAAGGAAACGTCCTAGTTAGTCGTCGACATCGCACTATAGTCCAATTAATATGACATGGGCACTTTATGTCAAAGTGACATGGCTTACATTCGAATGAAAAAAACCTCTTAGTTCGAATTTAACCTATATTGCTTTGACATAAGGTTCCCATGCCATACACTAGTGCAACGTCGAGGACTAGGACGTTTACCTTACTTTTTTTTTTTTTTTTAAAGTGAGCTGGTCTGTCATTCTTTTAAGGAAAATATTAAAAGAGCATTATCTCGAAAAGTACGTTGTTAGGCTACAGCTAAATTGGGTTAGAGTAGTACAGCCGTGTTTTTGACACTCGTTGGCAAACGCTCTTCAGATTCTTCTGGAGTTCATAGGCTAATACGGTGTCTGCTCACCATTTGGCAGGCCGTATGCTCGTTACCACCGTAGTACCACGTAGTACCTAGTAAAAAGAAAGCGCCAAACAGACTATGGCGATTTTTCAGACAGATAGCGTTATATAAAACTTACACATATTGATACGCCTTCCCATCCTCCGCCTTGATGGCGTCCACCGTATCCTGGTTACCAGCCGCGTTGATGTCGACGCAGATCACGACTGCGCCGAGCCTCCCGAACCGCAGGGCTACCTCGCGACCCATGCCGTGGCCGGCGCCCGTGATCTGAATCAAATACCAAGTTTATAGCAGGTGAACATCAAGATTACAATCCGACACGGGGGAGCACGTACAGTCACGGACTTTAATTGTTGAGCCATTTAGAGCTCACATTATACGGGACACTTCATAGCTTAACTACAAAAAAAAAACAAAATTAGTTGACACCTAAATGGCTCAACAATTAAAGTCCTTGACCTGGGTCTAGCCCTTCCGACGCATATGACCAAGAACGCAAAAGACCAATGCACATTTTATTGGCGAATAGCGTGCTTAAACTCGTCAATTCGTGAATGACCATGTCAGTAAATGATCAAATACGCAAAAGGCCAATATTTACCCATCTCAATTATTGACTGTAAAACATACTTAGGTTAAATTTAATTAATAACATAATGGAAATAATACATTTAATGAATGATGTTATACAAATAACACGCCTATTATTAATATAAATAAATATTCTACTGAATATTGACAATATTTTTAACTACAAAATGGGAATCCGAAATTACAACACGGGATTATTTTTCCCGTTTTGAAGCTGGTTACGAACTTTTAGAATCTGAAGAACCCTAACGAACCTAACCTACCATTTTCTAAATTTTTTGACATCGGCCGATATTCCTCCAAGGAGTTGACAAAGTTATTTTGGTCATCTGCGTATTTAGGGTTTAGACATCTGCGTTTATGACACATTGCTCATTAAGATAAGGACATCTGCGATTTTGGTATTACGCGTAAAAACATTTTGGTAAATCACGTATTTGGTCATTTGCGTTTTTTGGAAATATGCGAATTTGGTCTTTTGCGTTTATTGGCCTTTTGCGTTCTTGGTCATATGCGTCGGAAAGGGTCTAGCCTAGCGGTGACAGTGTATATAGTGGTAAGCGAGGTTAGCTTAATGCTTAGGCCCATCACTCACTCACTGTCATTGTAAAAAACCGGACAAGGGCAAGTTCAGCTCGCGTAGTAAGGGTTCCGTAAAATATTGAGAATTTTCCCGTTACTTTGAATACTCAAACATCTTATAGGTTTTCCTGTAATCTTTAGGCAAGAAACTAAGTTCCATATTTTTTCAGAATTTTAAGCCTAGTAGTTTCGGAGATAAGGGGGGGGGGGATGGTCAAAATTCGTCTTTTTCCTAAATTACTTCAAATCTGTTTTTGCTAAAATTATAACAAAATTATATATCTGAGAAGCTTACAACAACCCCTTTCATTTGATATGTCACACAGTTTGCGAATTTTTTTTTTTAATTTTCCACATTACCCTACAAAAGTAACCTTGTTCAGAATTCATTAATTTACTTTACGCGTCCCTTTTTGGGTCACTAATTTACATATGTGTACCAAATTTCAACTCAATCGGTCCAGTAGTTTCGGAGCAAATCGGCTGTGACAGACGGACAGACGGTCGCGCGAGTGATCCTATAAGGGTTCCGTTTTTTTTTCCTTTTGAAGTACGGAACCCTAAAAACTTAATAGCATGGGTAACTTATCTTTCGCTTCTGTCTTTCTCAACTTAGAAGACATACTTATACACATCAATGTGCATATCAACGAACATAATCAACCCTTTTCGCGATCGCCGATAATGTGTGGAATGATGGCCGCTTTGAGTGCTTCACGAAGCTAAGAGTTATAATTTTACAAGTCTAAACTGGCGCGGTCTGCGGGGGCGGTCAATAGTAAATTTGACAGCTAATGACAAGTTTACTATTGACCGCCGCGGCCAGTCCGCGCCAGTCTACGAGAGGCCTAACGACTGGCCACTTGACCAGTGTGGCCAAGTTTCAACTTTTATAAATAGGAATTTGTAACTTCGAAACACGAGCCGCAAAACGTTTATACCTAATTATAATTAATTAAGCCTTAAGAATGACTCCCTTCGAAATTACGTATACGTTTACGTTACGTAGGTATACTATGTACGTGTAGCTAGGAAACCGAATATCACTAATTTACCAGCAACATACCTACTTCCATATATATATAATATTATAAATGCGAAAGTGTGTCTGTTTGTCCGCCAGTCACTCTTACACTCTTAAACTGCAAAACCGAATGAGATGAGGAATGGAGATATTCTGAATCCCAGGGAAGGACATAGGGTAGTTTTTTTCCCAAATATCATCTCCTAGGGGGGTGAAATGAGGGACGAAAGTTCGTATGGAGCTTACGATGTAAACTAGTTCCACGCGAACGAAGTCGTGGGATAAAATAAAAAATCACTTGCCAGTATGATTTCCCCTTGAACACTCTTGGGCATCGGTGGCATAACAAGCCGGTACATAGCGTAGACCCAGGATACCCACACCTTCACCAGAAGCAGCACTATCCTGAGGGTCATCACTACCGCGCCGTACATCTTCAACGCCATCCCTCGCTCCGGCCTGGGAAGAAAGAAAGAAAATAAACAGTCGCACAAACAAAATACGTATGGAGATAAAAAAGCAAGATTATTTGTGTGACAAAAAGGAAAGAACTCAGCATCATAGTGCTGAGAGAGTCATTGCGGATGCACAACGCTGGTTTTCAGTTCGTCCCCTTTTCACTCCACATTGACTGTTAGTGCGGGTAGTTGTAGAACAAAAATAAAATACGTTAAAAGAATGAGCACTTAGACCGTGGTCTGGACGCCAGCGGGCAGCGGGCGACAAGCGAGCGTTCATAGATTGAACTCGATCAAATATAAGAACTGCCGCTCGTCGGCCCGCAGCCCGCTGGCGTCCAGTCCGCGGCCGTAGAATCTATGGGTAAAATACATTGTAAATTAACTTACACTGTCTACCAGTAAATTCTTACTAGTACTCACTTGTTTTAACACGTTCACGGACAGTACGGCCACAGGCGTAAATTGAGACCCTCGTAATACGACACTACGGCTGTGGCCGGTGATCTTCTTCGCGACAAACCTGCCACTCAGTGCGACAAAATCTCATAGGATTATATAATGAAGGCGGATATGTTGTGCCGCTTTAGGTACATTACAATTTTTCCTAGTGCCGCAGCAAAAGCTTAAAGGGCCACCTCAATTTTACATGAGGGGAATGACGCGGGCTGTGACACAATACGTCTGTAGACGTTACGGCTGTGGCCGTGAAAGAGGAAGGTTTGAATTTTTAACAAATTACATTCATACTACCTAGACTAGACGAAACAGCGGCGGCACAATATTTGCCTAAACAGTGATGTGGCAGTACTTACGTCCATGGCCGTACAAAAAAAATATGTGCCACATCACACGATTTTCAGAATGGTGCTGTGTCCGTGAACGTGTTAATAGAATGGTTAATTTTAATGCACAAACGTAAAAAGAAGAGGAAGTGGTAGGCTTTTTAACTATGGATACTGCCTGAAGCCGAGTGGCTTTCAATCTGCAGGTCGCAAGTTATGAAAACATCATCGGTTATAAAAAAAACCTATAAGATGTAAGAAACAAGTACCTACATCATTTGATATTTAACAGTGGTTTTACGGTGAAGGAAAACATCGCGAGGGAACCGGTCTAATCGCAAAAAAGAAGCGGGTTGTGTCGGAGATACAACCGTTAATTAAGTTTAAGTGGATACTTCTTTGTTGGCTATTGAAACCTTGTACCCATAAAATACATATCTGAATTAACTCACTAAAATCTGTATAAGTTCAGATAAATCGGTATATATATATGGCAACATTGACTGACGTAGCTCATTTGACTCGATACATTGAAAATGGCGGTCATTTCAGCATTAATTTCATGTCCGCCACATAAACTAAATAACATTAAAACATGTAACAAACAATTATTTGAAATCAGATTAGGCTTCTCTACAAAAAGTTATTCCGGAAGTCACGTGATACATTTTGAACTGTACCCCTATGTATACAAGAACGCGAGCAAAGAAGTATCCACTTCAAAAGATCTAGTTTTCCCTCTGGGTCGGAAGGTCAGATGGCAGTCGATTTTTCTTCAACTCACCGTGGTGTTTTTTCAACTGAGTCCTGACTGCCGTTGCTAGCTGTGGCTGAAGGCATGACGAACTCTGAAAATTTTACAATATCGTGTAGCTAGGCTTGTAGGTGGGTCGTTCTTCTTTTTTACCGACAATAAACCGAGGTTTTCCTTTTTTTTTGGTTTTTGAACTATCGAAAATTGTGATTTTGAAGTGCGATTTTAAAAAAATGCATTGGTTTCTTCATTAACACTAATTAAAGTTTCCTTTCCGGCCAATATACATATTTGTAAACGGTTGGTTTTTAAAAAAAATATGTGACAAAGTGGACTCTTTCAGTGGGGACTACATTTTGGTTTACCACTCTGTCACGGACTTCTACGATAAAAAAACGTTTAAAAAAATGCTAGTTAGAGAAACTAAAATATTAAATAATACTAATTAATAAAATAATATGGACGTTCATTTTCGAACATTATAAAACCGTAATATCATTACTCAAATGAGATGCCGCAGTAAGACGAAGGACAGGCTATTGTCGGTCGAAAAGAAGAACGACCCAGGTGCCTCCGCTCCGCCTAGCAACCCTAGAAATTATGGAGTCTTGTCAGATCACTGAATTAGGGGTACCCGGTAGTAGGTACCTACTACAATAAACGCAGGCAAACCCGCGGGATACAATATTGTGTATAACCATCTAAAAAGTCCATTACAGTACATATGGCTCTATAAAGTTTCAACATATGCACGGAAAGTGCTCATTTGTTATATTATAAGTTTGACGTGTCTGTCTCTGTGTGTAGCTCGTAGAGCTCCTAAACGAATGGACTGATTTTTAAGCAGTCTTTTTTTCCAAAAGCTGACGTGATCGAGATGATTCTTAGCTACGTTTCAACAAAATCGGTTCAGCCGGTTTTGAGATATTGAACTTTGAAATGAAAATGTCGGGGGTTTTTCAACTTTTCTAAGTTGTTAATTATTTAAATAGTGAGTTGATATGTTTATCAATTGTTTAGGTAAATACCTACCTGTACATTTTTAAATTTGGTATCTACGTATTTGTACAAGTATGTAGATTTATTCAAATTTAACTCTGAAGACAATACCTTGGTACCTAACCTAATAACCTACCTACTTTATTTTTATGTTATTGCGTCAACAATTACGTAAGTACGAAATGTTTGAACTAAAGATCGTTTTACGGGCCCTGCATTATTGAAAGCGGTCATTGTACTTAGACTTAAAAGCCCATGGTCTCCGGTTAACGCCGCGCGCCACCTACAGCGTCACGTTCTAAAGAAATGTAGCTACACTTCCATACAACTTGATGCTGCACGCAGCATGCGGTGCGGCGTTGACCTTTACTCCCATTTCGTAGCCAGATTTGGTAGCTAGCTTCGAAATGGGAATTGCGGTTTCCCGTCTCGTAGCCAGGTACGAAATGGCAACGGTTTTCCCATCTGGTAGCCAGATTTGGTAGCAAGCTTCGAAATGGGAGAAATAATTTCCACTTCGAAGCTGGCTGCGAAATGGGAATATTTTAGACCCATCTCGTAGCTAGCTAGCTACCAAATTTGGCTACGAGATGGGAAAATCGTTCCCGAGACGGAAAACCACATTTCCCATTTCGAAGCTAGCTACCAAATCTGGCTAAGAGATGAGACTAGAGGATTCCCGCTTCGTAGCCAGCTCCGTATTGGGATTATTTCTCCCAATTCGAAGCTAGCTACCAAATCTGGCTACGAGGTGTTGCCGACCGGAGACCAAGGCCCAGACATCCCCCACACTATACCAGCGTCGTCGCATCGTGTTCATATACAATTGTTTGCAGGGTCGACGCGGCGTTGACGCAACCTATTTTTTTAAAAAGTATACATACCACTTACAGAATATCCAACGCGTGATACATATTACAATAAGAAATATTTACAAGATTAAACACAATATATAGACCTATACAAATACCTACTTAACATTTTTTTTAAAAGGATAACATAATTGGGAATGGATGAAAATTTTAGAAACGTCCGATCATTTTTTTGGTGATAGGAATAACCTTCCTTGGCACCAAAAAAAGTTTCAGATTTTTCAGGTGCGTCAATTTTTTTTGAAAAATATAAACAGTTTCCTCACTTACGTTTTGGGTTTAGGACGGCGAATAAGAAACTTTACTTGATTTGTTATCCGTGGTAAACTGACACTGGCAATGATATTGACAGCAGCTATATTTGTCATTGCCAGAGTCAGATATTTAAAATATTTTTTGTAATATGAGGCGGATCAAGGAAATTGTCTTATTCGCCGTCCTAAACCCAAAACGTAAGTGAAGTAACAGTTTATATTTTTCAAAAAAAAATGACGCAGCTGAAACACCTGAAACTTTTCTGGTGCTAAGGAAGATTATTCCTATCACCAAAAAAATAATCAGGCATTTCCAAAATTTTCATCCATTCCCCATTGTCTACATGCGACATGGGAACGCTCACACGTCGCGCCGGTAGTGTGGCCCCACACTTAGACGCTTGCTATCCTAAAGAATAATTATACGACTTGCCCACCCATTACCGCCCTCGCCGTAAATATACCTATCATTTTGCTCCCTTGAGACAAATCTACTATTGCGCCTCGGGATGAACTGCATGATTATGTATTGTTAGATGTTTCCAAGATTGATTACCGTAAAATGGGGTGAGAAGGGATTAAGGCGGAAGATGGGACGCGAATATTTTCAGTTGCTACTTTGATTTTCTGGCTCAGCTTGCTCTAAAAGTTATTTTATTATACTTTTAGACATATTTTCTTATCTTGCGGCAACACGGAGTAGGCAAATTATAACATTAAAAAAACCGGACAATTGCGAGTTCAACTCGCGTGGTGAGGGTTCCGTAAAATTCCTATTCTCTAAGCATTAGGTGCTCCATGCGAAATACACAAAAATATTGAGAATTTTCCCGTTACTTTGAATACTCAAACTTCTTATAGGTTTTCCTGTAATCTTTAGGCAAGGAATTATTTTCCACATTTTTTTCAGAATTTTAAGCCTAGTAGTTTCGGAGATAAGGGGGGGGGGGGGGGGAATGGTCAATTTTCGTCTTATTTCCTAAATTACTTCAAATCTATTTTTGCTAAAATTATAAAAAAAAATATCTGAGATGCTTAAAACTACCCCTTTCATTTGATATATGGTGGCATTGCAAGCATTTGACATTTGATGGAGGTGGGATTTTCAAATTTTTCTGTGTCTATCGTTAAAATTATGAAATGAAACGACTGATAATAGAAAACTAAAATTCCAATGGCCGGAACATTTTTTTGTCTATAAATCAAGTGCCACATGCAAAAATACATTTTTATCGAGGTTTGAATGTCTTTTTTGACCCAACTCACCCCATTTTACGGTATATAAGCTGAAGTAGGTACTTACATAGAAACAAATCCAAATTCAAAAATGGAACACAAACTTATTAATTTTCCGGCACGTTTTATTTTACGCGTACGTACGCGGTTCGCGGGCAGTGAGACTGGCTGAATAAAGAGCGTTTGGTACTTACTCTTTGCCGTGTAACAGACCTTAGGGCCTATGCACACCGCGTTTTTAGAGTTCCGTACCCAAAAGGTACAAAAGGAACCCTTAAAGTGCGACTCTGTCCGTTTGTCTGTCACAACGTTAACCTTTTCGACGCCACGACGCATATGTCAGCACCGCAGGTTCAACGCCAACGACTGATATATGCGTCAAGGAGCCCAGCGAGATAGTAACCTTCATGCATTGACATAAGGTTTAACTCCGCACTAAATGTTTTGTTAATTCGGCTGGCGGTTGACAACTTTTCTCTTTAACAGAGCGTTGAAAAGGTTAAATATCTCAGGAACTAAGGACTTAAATTATGCTATCGATTTGGAATAGTTGTAAACGAGTCTAACACACGTGTATGGAAAATGAAAAATCTAACCATATATTTTAATCCTTTTTTTAAATATTTAATTTTATTTATTTTTTGCATGTGTTTTTTTAAGTTGTCTTAAAAATAAAAGGAAGTGATATTCGGAATCGCAATTCGCTACCCAATAACCCCTTGACCGCTTCAACCCCCTTTTATGTTACACCCAGTGTAAAACGTTGTACGGTCGACGCCAAAAATACGTTTACACTATTTGCCTTATTGCAATGGAATAAGGTGCAAAAGTGTAAACGTATTTTTGGCGTCGACTGTACGATACAAGTGCGAATGGGTAATTCCTATTTTCTGCACTTGTATCGTAAATAACTATTGTTACGCATTCTAAAACAGTTTTTCATTGGTATAAAAAATACCATTATTTAATAAAATCATAAACTTTTATTATATACCTAAGTGTGTAAGTAATATGGAACTTTTTTTTATTAATTCTTATGGCATTTTACAGTCGTGTACAATATTCGGTGTACGACTGTGGTGCTGTGAGGTTGTAAGGTATTGGCAACAGTACGCTTACCATGAGAGGCTATCGAATACTTACAATAGTAAACTTCTCTCGATATCGAGCTAACGCGCTTCGACTAGATTTCGATTCTCGCAAGTTCGAGCTGTCAAATGCGCCGTACTCATGGTGCCGATATACTCCGAAAACAACTACAAAACGTTACTCGCTAGCGTCTAGTTTTCGATGCGTAATCTAAACTTTCGAATCGTATTACCAAACGGTAGCGTGAGTCACAAATTTGACATTTCGAATCGAAAAATACCGTAGTGTCTGTAGTTTACTATTTCACTTCCAAAATGGTGCGTGATAACGTATTATTTCGTCAAGATTTACCGTAGATCCGATCGATACCTATCTCAAATTAAAGAACTTATAAAAATAAGGGTTTTGAATCGACAACTTATATCCGCAAAATTCGGATTGTCGCGTATTTTGTATTTAAAAATGCAAATAATTGGCACACGTTCCGCCATATTGGGTCGACAGACTTAGATGAGGATCATCGCACGCTGTTAAAATTATACTTAATGTCGTTAAGCTTAAGGTATAGATTCCTTTAAAGTCTTTAAACTTTGGCGTTGGGGAATTTTTCGACGTTGGCCATGCGCGTATTCTGTAATGTCATAACCGACAAACGCTAGCATTTAAATTGAAACGATAAATGCTTGTAATTTAAGGCTGAATATTGAAAAATCTATTAAACTATACGAACAATCGAGTTAACTGTTGCGAGAAAAGTATACTTATATGGGACTCGGGGTACCGATTAGATTTTTAGTTCTGTGAGTGACCGCCAGGGGCGGTGTATAGAGTTTTCATACAAATCTTTAACTGTTGTCGATAGTCGCTAGCGTATTCCGACTTACTGTAAACTCACACTAAAGCTACAGGTAGGTACAGCAGCCAATGGTTTGTTGTTCGTTTAACGCCACCCAGGGGACACGTGCAGTGCAGGGTGCGAGCGGTGATTCCTGTGGAGGACGTGAACAACTTCATTCCCCATGCTTCGTTAAACTTCTAACTCTTGCAGTCTTCAGCGGCAGAGGGTTAAATACTTATATATTTCATATTCATATTCATATTTATTCGTTGCAACCATGGTATTTACAAAGGTGTTCTTAAAATCTAACCAGTACGAACATGGACCCTACTAGGGTGTAGCAACATGTTTAGGCACTTGTCCCACCGCCGGCGACGAGCGATGAGCTATCGGCGATTTTCTCGCCCAAGAAACAAACAAAAGATAATCGCTCCCGTGTAAATAAAAGAGAGAGATATAGTTAATCGCGGTGTGAACAGCCAGCGATGAACTATAAATATATATCTCTCTTTTATTTACACGGGAGCGATTATCTTTTGTTCGTTTCTTGGGCGAGAAAATCGCCGATAGCTCATCGCTTACTCGCCGGCGGTGGGACAAGTGCCTTAAACTAAACCTAAGCATAAAAAATAAAATAGAATATATTATAAAATCTGCACATTAGGTAACAACATATTTTTTATCCAACATATATCTATTTTAATACTTACATCGACACATAATATGACTAATAACAGTAATAACCCATGAACTCTTGTAGAGAATATGGGCATTCCGTTACAAGATAAGCCTTAAGTTTATTTACAAAGATATTATATTTTGCTTAATTTCGAATATATTGTGGAATATTGTTATAGATTTTTATAGACATAGCGTAAGGGCCTTTGTTAAACATTGTTAGTTTGGCGGGAACTGCTTGAACTATTTTATTGCGCTGACGTAGGTTATGTGTATATGGGTTTTCATCACACTTGCTCGTAAAGGACTTCATAACGCGCAGGTATACAGAGCTGTAACAACCAATGACGTAATAACCCTTAATGGTGTTTTTCTTAAATTGTATCTGTCACTCTTACGTCAGTTATAAAGCAAAAAGGTTTTAGCTTGAACACGATGTTTGAAAACGTATACACGGTGGAATATAATCGGTGATCAGGAATCCAAAAATCTTAATTATCAATCTACACAGAAACCAATACGTGAGATCTCGTGCAATATAGCTCACAATCTAATTAATCACACTTAATTAACATCGGTAAAATGTACACTGACTGAATAAATAGACACCCTACTTTTATTGAAGGGAAGGTACTCGTAAGTGTACATACGTCAAGTGCTTGCTGGCTTTGGCGGGAAACTAGACAGATCAGACGTCAATAAATGATTGCCGCCATTTGTTATCTACGTTTCAGACTAAACCATTAGTAGGGTGACAATAAATTTTAATTAAAATTTAATTTCAACTTAAAAATTAGTTATGATAAAAAAAAAACTTGGTTCTACTTAAGTACTACATAAACGTGACCGACATCGATTACTGAATTAGAAAAATGGGTTCCTGTTCACCGATTATATTCCACCGTGTGTAAAAACACGAATAAAATATGATTAACAGAATGATTTAAATATTTAAAAAGTTAAATGTAGCAATTTTGTGTCCGTGTAAAATATTTTCAACTGTGATTTTAAATCGTGGCTGTAAGCAGAAGGGTCTTTGCTCCCTCACGTCAAATTCAATAAAATGGACGACTGACATTTTGTAGTTTTTATTACGATTATAGTAACCATTTAGTTAAAAATGTACTGGTTTCCTCGCAAATGTGATGAAAAACATTGTATGCGACAAGTACGGTAAGATTGTTACAAACTCGAGTCATCAAAGCCCTCCGCCTTCGGCGTCGGGCCTCTAATAGACTCTCGTTCGTAATTCATACCTATCTTACCGTACTTGTAACACAATGTACTATTACGTGTTCGGGTTTGGGGTATAGATGTTGATGTTTTCGTATAACTTTGCATGTTTCTAATATATATAGAGATTTTGGGTAAGTAACTTTAGTTTAGAAAAGTATGGTCTACAGCTCTCTTCATTTCTAATATTAGTGAGTATCTTTTCTGAAGTAAAAATAAATCTTTAGCATTCACACTACTGCCCCACAACACTATTCCATATTGGAGCCATGACTGGGCAAAAGCATGATGAAGGAGCTATACGCGTGCCATAAGGGACGGAAAGGCTCCTATGCAGCTATATTAAAAACTGGTCTTAAAATCTTATCATAAACAACCTACTTAATTTGGGAGGGTAATGGCTTATTTGCCGCAAGCAAAAATTCAATATCTCCCTGTCACAGTTATTGAGATTTGTATTTCGCTCGGTCTTGGTATTATTATTGCCATGATGAGTATGGTTAGTCTGAGCCATGACAGAATATGAATAACGTGTGATAACATAGTAGTACAGCGGCAGTATGGTGTGAGCGAGATGGTGTGAGTGTGGGCGCCATTTTAAATTATATTCTTTATTGGCGCGATACAGATATAGTGATCGAGTAAACAACTTAATCACGACTGAACATTATGTTCCTTATCCGCCGAGCCTCTTCAATGAAGCTCTGATGTTCGGATTTCCTCCGTTTTTCATCGTTTTTCGCCTTTTCTATAGCATCACTCAAATCAGACTCACAAGAGTTGCCTAGCAACATCTTGCTAAGGATATCCCTTGAAGACGGTCTTGGATTTGATGCTACAATTTCGTTTTTAATTCCAGATACATCACTTTCATTTTTATCGTTTTTTAAGTCACATAATTTTTCAGGAATTGCAGTGTTGTCTTTTTTCTGCTGCGTTTCAGGAAGCAATATTTCAGGATTTGCTTTAATATCCTGGATTTCATTTAGTTCATTTATATTTTGAGTCTCTACTATCAAAATATCTTCAATAGTTTTAATTTCATCACACCCTTGGTTAAATTCTTTATTATCGACTAAATTTCCTTTCTCCGATGCATTATCTATTGTATTCACGGCGAGCAATACACTACTAATATGCTGGATTCTACTTATTTCATTTGTGTTATGAGTCTCTTCCATCAAAACATCTTCAATACTTTTAGTTCCTTGGTTGAATTCTTTATTTTCTACAATATTCTCTTTCTCGGATGCGTTCTCTATTGTATCCACGGCGCGCAATGCACTACTAATATCCTGGATTTTATTTAGATCATTTGTGCTTAGGGTCTCTACTATCAAAATATTTTCAATATTTTTAGTCCCTTGGTTGAGCTCATTATTTTCTACAAAATTCCCTTTTTCTGATGCGCTCTCTATTGTATTCACGGCGTGCAATGTACTATTAATATCTTTTATATTTACCTGATTTGTGTTTTGGGAATCTTCTATCAAAATATCTTCAATATTTTTAGTACCTTCACACCTTTGGTAGGGTTCTTTATTACCTACAAAATTCTCTTTCTCTAATGCTTTATCTGTTGTATGCCCTTCGAGCAATGCAGTACTGTTATTATCCTTGATCAATTTTTGTAATTCCAGTCTCAATTCATTCTTCATTTCTTCACTGAAATTATTATTAAGCCCGGTTATTTTATGAACTTTTGATGGAGTAGTTATTTCAGAATTCGATGCATTTATAGCATCTCTTTTCATATTAGCGTCTTCAAGTGGTGCCTTGGATAGAAGGGTTCTACTGAAGTTATTATTCTCTTGATTAACTGTATCTTCTGTGCTTTTGAAGACGTCAAAAGTAGGCTGCGAATAATTATCATCATGATTTTTCTCACTGTTGCCTGACATACCACAGCCTTGTTCTAGGGAAACCTTTGGATTTTTGTTATCAGGCATAACACTATTTTGTTTCTCGTCAATTATTTCTTTGTTTTCTTCAGTTCGGTTGTAAACTGCGTGTGTGGCTGTATGGGCTTCAAGTTCCGATAACGGTATGAATTTACCACAACACAACTGGCTTACACTTATAATTTCTATTCCTTTACTTTTTCTATTACACTGTTCCGTTTTTACGGGAGGCACTTCAACTGGGCAAGAAGTTTCATCGCCTCGAGAATTTTCCCCCGTTTGTGATATTTTTTGTAGTTGACGTAAAGCTTTATTGAGTGGTACATCCCATTTACAATTAAAAGTTACTGTTCTGAAACGATCAAGTCCATGACCCTCTTCATGTTCTTTCTCGTGTTCTTTTAAAGCTTCAGATGTGTAGAAAAATATTTCACAATCCGAACAAAAGTGTCCTGATGATTGGCTCTTTGCACAAGCGTTTTCTTCATTGCAGTGATCTTCAACATCTGCCGGATTGACATACAGCTCACACATATCACATAGGTACAGAGGTTTTCCATTATCATGATCGCAGTTCATTTTCACCTTCCTTGTATGTTCATAGATACTCAAAGATTTAATTTTGTTAACATGAGCCACGGATAAGTTTGGGAACATGTCAGACCATTCTGTTTGCAGCAGTTTAGAGGGTATGTACCTGACTGACTGTTTTTCGTTATTGTTGTGATTTTGCAAGTGGTCTGCAAAATACTGCGCTTCGAACGTAAACTTGCAGTCATCACAGGTCTGCAGTATAGGCTTGTAGCCTTCTAAAAGGTGTAGTTGCGCATGTTCGAAAGCACAGTCAATGTTTTCTGTAGCCGTTGTGCACTCGCACACAAACACTATCGATTCAACATCCTGTCTAGCTTCCTTATGTTCAATGCAAGGTGCCCGACTTCTTAAATCGCTTCGTTCACCCACTTTACATGCCTTTAAGGGTGCAGCCATAATAGCATGTACATTATCATAATGTCTGTTTAAATTGCCTTTGTTAGCTAATATTTTGTTACATACGCTGCAGCGAAATTTCTTACTTTTATTGTACTTTACTATAGGAAGATTCTTCTCAAGAGTTTGTCTATGTGAGTTTCTAGCAGACTCTTTAGCCGGATGTTTATCTTCATGTCTCCTCAAATTAGCCTGGGTGCGGAAAGTAGGATAACAAATTTGGCATTCCCGTTCTTCCTTCCGAGCTCTCTTGCTGCCCCTGTCTGTTGCAGACATACGTTTCCTAGGGGTCTCTGGCGACTGAAACGCGCTTGAGAGAACAAGTTGAATGGCAGCGGTGGCGCTTCTTGATGCGGGTAGTTGGGAAAAACTGCTAAGCAGCTTGACTGGGTCGATGACTATGGCGCGGTCGGGCGTCGACGCTCCCATTGTGAGCTGTAGAAAATAAAAAACTAAATCAAAAATCTAACATTTCTTCTTTTCAATATTGCAAAGAACGCAGGCACACCCGCGGGATAAACTATAGCCTATGTCCATCCAGAAAGCCGATTCTATACACAGGTGAAAGAATTTTTGAAATCAGATAAATGGTTCCGGATATTGTCCAAAACATATAAACATACAAGGCTACAATCTTACAGACTTTTCCCCTTTACAATAAAGAATAGATATTTAAACTAGCTCCCCGTGAGGCTTCATCCGCGTATTGCAAATAACGCAGGTAAACCCCCGGTATAAAATATAGCCTATAACAATCCAGAAAGTCTATTGTAGCATGCAAGTGAAAGATTTTTTGAAATCGGATAAGCGGTTCCGGAGATATAAATCTACAATCTCACAGACTTTTCCTTTTTATAGTTTTAGTATAGACTAGCTACATCCGCGTATTGCATTGAACGCCGGCAAACCCGCGCGATAATATATGGCGTATATGAAAAAATAAATTGAATTAGCAGCCCCTGAAATTACAATACAAACTTCCAAAGATACAATCTCACAGAGTTTTACAAATGATAATATTAGATAGAATATAGGTTATTATAGTATAGATTATTATGTTAGAGACTGGATACGTTAACAGTATTTTGTCTCTACCTATATCGGATGAAGCACAGATTCTGTATAATTTAACTGAAGTAGCTTTAAAATCTAGAACATAAGTGTCTCTTTTTTGTAGATATTTTGTTGCCCTTATGGGGCGGTATGTTAGCTTGGTTCAATAAGTTAAAAAAAAAACAGATTATTATAAATTTCACCCCAAATTACAGTTATTATCTGGTTGAAAGGTCAAACACAAAAATTGATAAGACACATTGCTTTCGTAAATTGACACTAAATGAGTCTAAATGTGTTTATCATTGAGCGTTATCAAGAAGTCAACCCACGTATTCTGTACAGAATGTATGTAATGTATACGAATATTATATTTTCACGCTACTACTCGGAATCGTGGCAAAAGAGGGTCAGAATTCAGGCTTCAAAACTGTGGGTAGCTGGATGTCGCACGAGCTGGCCTTCTAAGAATTAAAACTGTCCAACAATGTTTTTGTAGTCCAGTTGGAACAGCAATTCGACCAATCACAGGGCGCCGCGCCTCACCACCGCGCCGCCGAGCCGCGACCGCGGCCGCGCTCTTTTGTTTAGTATTATATTTCGGTTTCCTCGCAGTAGGCTATGTAATGTCTCGGCCAAAAGTGCAATAGATGGATTTGTCTCCTTCGAGGTCCTCACCTTCGGCTCGGACCTCGAACTCACTCGTCCATCTATACAACCTACTTTGTACAACCCAATTCCTCTGCTTTGCGTTAACATTTTCAGTGTGAGGAACCCGCTAGATGGGCACTAGGGCTTCCAAGCCCGGGATTTATTACTACAACAATGCCGCGGGAATTACTAATAAATCCTGGGATTGGAAGCCCTGATGGGCGCCCTTCTTGTAGGCGCTTTCCTTGTTGTCGGCACTTAATCCTTTTTAGGGTTCCGTAGCCAAATTGGCAAAAAACTAATAAAATCCATGTGTAATATTAGTTATTAGGAGTTATATTTTATCACTTGTATGTTATTACTTGTACTTTATTATGCAACAGAAATCTACAAGTTACAAGTCAAAAAACCAGTATTATTAGCTTTACTTAATTACTTGTATATTTAAACCATGTAATTTATCATACAACCGTACAATGTTACAACCAAAATCACGAATAGTATTAACTTTTACTTTATTATGCAATAGGCCAGTTTGTATAATATATACTTAAATAAATAAAATATTATAAAGAGGAAAACTATGTGACTGTAAATAACTTTGTAGGTAACAGGTAAAAAACAAACTTCTTTCATCTGTGCGTGGAATACACTTCCTGGAGGGACACAGGGCTTTTATCCCACAGATTTGCCTGCATTCTTGGCAAGCAGGCAGATAGTGATAGATAAGGAGAAAAAATATTTTTAATAAATGTACAGTGTTTACACGATTTCTAGTTAATACTCTAAAATAAAATAGTCTAAATGCGCAAATAAGACCCGGGTATCCTACCTTAGGTTATAAGTTATGTCTCTGAGTCTGCCTCTCAACTCCATACACCGGTAAACTCAATACTTAATTAACTTAAAACTTGTAAACATTTATTGAGTTTACGCACATCATTATCATTTCAACGTAACCTTGGCTGATTCGTCCGTCACTCGGCGAATGACGTTTCATAGTATCGCCAGGCCAAAAAAAGAACCTTGAATTGTAAAAGAAAAAATAAATACAGAATATAAAAATTACTATTTAAATATTTGAATTTGCAAAAATAATACATTATATCGTCAAATGCGGAAAATTGAGACTGGTGTGTAACATAAGATGAAGTATAAAAATTCATTATTCGTGATGGCAACACCGTTAGAGATATTCCCCTCAGTTTGCTGTCAAAAGTCAAAACTCAACTGTGTGTGAAATTCATGAACTCCTCTACATTATAATACTCTTTGTCATGAATTCAAGTCACCCGCATGGCCAACACGTTTGCACAGGTAACGCAAAAAAGTGGTTATTTCTCCTAGCTCGTAAGATTTCAAATGTACTAACAAAAACTATGGACTAAGGTCTGAAATAAATGTTTTGTTTATTTTTTTTTATTTCTATCAGTAATTCTCTTAAAAGTGATTTTGCACGCGCTTACAAATTGTGTGTGTGTAAAATAGTGCCTGCTAAGACTTCCGTATTAAATATTTCACTTTAAAAATACCTAGTAGGCTAACCTCACTTTATTGCCGATTATTTGAAATTGAAACTACTCCAGTATACCTACCTAAGCAAAAAAAAAACAAAATCAGTAAAAGTGCATCCATATTTGGGTAAATTGAGACGTCTAAAGTTACCCTTGCATATCAATGTACAAGTTGCAGAACATTCTCAAAATATTAGGGAAGTTCTCAGTAGTTTCCGGAAAATTACATGAGAATTTAAAAAAAAGTTTCCTTATAAAGTTTCTGCATTAACTTAAAACCTTATATGAAAAAAGTTCTAGTTATTATTCCTAATAAAGAAATTATTCTAAAAATAAATATTAAGAAAATTCTGCTGGGATTTTTTATCATTAATTACATGTATATTTGTATAATCTATTATCCTTTAAGAAGGCAAATGAAACAGCTGGTAATAATGATGTAATATCAAAAAAGGTAGATATGTTGTCTATACGAAATTTCGTGTTTAAAAATGACCACTAAATCTGACAGCTAACGTTTCCATTGACGACTCGAAACTGAGGCAAGTTGTGTCAATTGACTCAATTTTAGTGTGCCATTTTTCGAGCGCCTATAACCTATCTACCTCTTTTTTATATTACATCATTGGCTGCTAATGTATGTATCCAGAGAGTTTTAGAATATATTCGCAACTTTGGAAACTTCTCCGCGGTGCATGACACTTGAGTCAAATGTCTTAAAAACTGCCCAGCATATCCAAAGATCCTCTGGCGGTTGATTCTTCAGATATAGCACAAAATATGCCAGGCACTTCAAAACAAAATATTTTTCAGCTGAGACGGATCAATCCAACCACAGCTTTGAGTCGTCGATTAGCGTAACATGTACAAAAGAACACTTTGTTGTTGTAAAATTGGTCTATAACGCTGGCATGGCACAAAGAAAGCTCTCTCGAAGAGGAAGAATGTAAGTATTTTTGTGAAATTTATGTGGAAATCTGGAAAGACTACACTTTCAAATATCCTCAAGTGGATGACGAGCAGTTAAAATTCTAATGTTATATGGAATGAGGTATATAGCTGCGAGGTGTCAAATACAGGGTGTAACAAAAATCGCAAGTGAACCGATCAAGTGTATTCGGTATACATATTCGGTAGCGTATTGCGATTCCAAAATGCATTTGTTTTTGTTTACATCGCTTATGTATGTCTACAAAAACAAATATCCGTCTCCTGCCATAGGCCTCGCATTTGGCCTGTATGCCATCCTCTCATGCCATAGGTCTCGCATTTTTTTAGCAGTAACTTATGTGATACATGGTCAAATGCGTTGCTCATGTCAAAGAAAATGGCAACAGTTTTTTGACCTTTATCTACGTTATCAACTATCTTGTTTGTTAAAGTAAACGTGGCCAATGAGGTAGATTTACCTTTTTGAAAGCCATTCTGGTGATCACTTATTATTCCGTTTGTTTTAATAAAAGACATCAGCCTTGTGTACATTGCTTTCTCCAGAATTTTAGCGAATATTGATACAAGCGTTATTGACCTATAGTTTCCGCGAAAGTTTTTGTCCCCTGCTTTAAAAATAGGCTTTACAATGGAAACCTTTAACTTGTCAGGAAACAAGTAGTTACAGAGTTAAGTAATTTGTAAATAGGTTTAGATTAAATACATGTTACATAGGTATAAATGAGAGTGTACTGTATTTTGTTCGGCGTTCGAAAGATTCGACAGAGCCCCGCACAGCGGGGCTCCTATTTCTGGGCGGTTTGCCGTTCGGGCATCTGAAAACTACTACCTAACGAACCTAACCTACCTTTTGCGAATTTATGAGGGCTGGTTATGTAGCTTACAGTTATGCCTTAGGGGTTATTGCTATAGAGTACGCGCTAGTGCGAATCAGGGTGAATGCCGCCATCTTGGTTCTACTTTAGTGATTAAAAAAATAATAAATAGTATTTATTTATAATATTTATACGGCCATAATTTCTGGTACTTCTGACGGTAGGTATCGTACGATTTTATGCCCAACGTCCAGTAATCGTCGAGATGTGTCAACATATTGTCGTCCCATTTATACCTCTTAGGCATGAATTGATCCTCCCTGAAGCTTTTTCGATTCTTCTTAATTTGTCTTGACTTGAAATTGGGTTTCTGTAACCTGGAACCTTGTAAATACAATACATTTTCGTCGATGTCCTGTTCCACACTGTTCTCGTCAGAGTCATCTGGGACTTCTTTATGGGACTCGCTTTCAGCGTTATTATCATCGACGCTCCATTCCGGTTCATCTGACTGTTCATCAGAATCATCTGAATTGTCCGGTGTCTTATCGTGGTAATCTTGCTCTTCAGAACTCCCTTTGTATGTTCCTCGACTATTCTTCTTATACCTCGCGTTGTTGACTATCTGAAATCGTGACTTTTGTCTTGGTCTATTCTCATCAGAGCTTGATTCTGAACTGCTTCTATACCTTGCTCGTTCCACGAGCATGTGTTGTCCATAGTTAAGATTGTCGTTTTTCTCTTCCCGGTTTCGTTCGAAAGGCTTACCAAAGCTTAAGTTCCGTCTAAATTTATTCTTTTTGCAACTAGAACCAGGGGGCCCGAAAGCGCGACAGTTGTCTCGCTTCTTATAGTCGTTGTTATGCGTATTTTTGCTAATGTAACTATTCAGTTTCAATAAGAAATCTTTAACCGAACCGAATGAATCCTCTCGTAAATATCTTTTATGTTTTACTGTGTCAGTTATCTGTTCTAATAATTTACCTAACGCCTTTATATCGTTTTGTTTCTGTTTATATCGTTGTTCCGATTGGAGATCCTCCGGCAATTGAGTGATAACCACGTCTTCTTGGTCAAAATCCGAGTGTGGGGCATCTTTTGTGAAGATGTTAAGACCATCAACTGTTGATAGATAAACTGCAAAAGAATTTGAGTGTAAGCATGATACTTAGTTATAACATATAATTTACTTTAAAAACAAAATTTTAACCGACTTCAATTTAGTACTCCGCCAAGCCACATGAACATTTACTTTCCACTTTACCACATGGACTGCTTTCCGAGGGTAAATACGTTGATTATTACAGACGAAAACCGTATCACTGTATGTGGGACGATAATATTTGAGGAGTTCCGTCGATTTGGCACACTTGACATTTAGGACTTCATTAGTTGCTATTTCAATCAGACCATATCAGACTCACACTCAGATCACCATATCAGAATCAGTAACGTACTTTTACAGTTTTAAGTACGAGTTCCATAAGTCATCTGTGGTCTTCGTCATCAGTTCCACTTCACCAAATTTGTGATTTCCGGGTGTAAATATACTAGTTATAATAGAAAATACCGAAATTACTACATGCGTGTCTCTATATTTGAGGAGTTCTCTTAATTCCTCATGGTTCCTATCATGCAACTGAAGTTTTGATAACAATGGGACCAATCTGGAAGCATATACTTTCAAATAAAAAAATAATTGTACGAATCTGTTCATAAATGACGAAGTTCTGAGGTAACAAATTTTTTTGAAGTCGGTTAAAAATGCCTCATCATCATATCCTTTTCTTAATATAAAGGACTGCCACAATAGATAAATTTCTGGTCGCAGAATAATAACCCCAGTGTGCTCCTACAACACCGTACATGACCTTTACTTATCATAAACGGACGTCATTTGTCGCTCTCATATTGTCGTATCAAATACCTACTGTATTTAAATAACCATAACTATGTGGCAACTGACTCCTATCGATCCGTTATGGAGATTACCCAGCTTATGATTTTCAAGTGAAAATGCATGAGTCATTAGGTACTTAAAGATTCGAGGAGTTTCGTCGATGGAGAGGACTCTAATATCAGTACTTATGAACTAAAAGGTCGCATTTATGGCGTTAACAGGTGGCGGATCACGCTGGCTATCGGGCGATTATGGAAACTCTCAAGCCCATAGGTACCTACCTCATGTCGCGGAATGAAAAACTCCGTCACTTTTGGACCTTGATAGCATTGAAATAAAGTCGAAAAGTGGCAAACAGCGCCATATGTTTGTATTTTCGCGTGTCCGAAGCGGGCTTAATTCGTGCCGCTGATCGGCCCAAATGGGCCCTAAATAGTGGCAGATCCAAGATTAAAGCTCGCTGAGGTTAGATTTTGGTAAGGGCTTTGGGAGGTAGAGAGGGGGCTTGGGCCCCTTAGCCCAAATACGAAAGGACTAAAAGGGGGTAAAAATCTCTCCCTCACCACCCTGAATCCTTGTGAAACACGACCTTCATCATCATATCAGCCGAAAGACGCCAACTGCTGGACATATTGGGTCTTACCCAAAGAGTGCCAAAGTGACCGGTCTGAAACATGACCTTAAACATAAATTATGGTTTAAAAACCCCGAAAACTTACCAGTAGTTACACATAGTAAAACATTAAACGCTCCTATTCTTAAATTTGGCATTTTAGATGAACGAACATCCCCACCTACTCAAGCATACGTGACAAGAAAGTCATTGATTGTTTTCCAACGCAATAACTATTAGTACTATTATTTACATTATACGATTACGGCGAGTGTATGTTCGTCTGTGGCCCGTTACACGACGCTACACAAGTTTCAATTTGACAAGTTTAAATTGACAACTTGGCCAATCAACTTCCCATCTGACCTGGAGCCGTAGCATGGTTGGCCTTATCACGCGACAAGTGACAAGATAAGAGCGTCGGCTCGTTCTATCGAACGGTGTCAGCCAGTGACGTACGCTCTATCCTATCACCTATCGCGTGACAAGGCCAACCATGCTACGGGGCCTGGTTGCCTACCTACACAGACAACCAATGCGTCAAATGGGCAGTTGGGTTGTTGGCCAAGATGTCAATTTAGACTTGAAAAATTGTAGGTACCTTGTAGTTTCGTGAAATGGTCCTGGCTAGTTCAGACCAAGAAGAAAGATATACTTACAGAGTCGGAATGCTGTCAAGATCACTTGGAGTTTTGTGCAATTTACCTAGTTTGTTTATGTGTGCGTGAGCTTGTGCTCAACTTATTTGGCATGGTTAAAAACCGGCTGCACTGGGATGTTCGTCATGCTCCGTCTCTCTGTTTTTCCTGGTCTGAGCTGCTTAGCTGGCATGATGGCATTTTATATGAGACTTAAAGCATTCGCCTCTTATTAGCAAGTTTGTACAGTGCCAAGTGGGCCGGGCACATTGCACAAAGAACCGAAAGGGACCTACGGAAGGCGCTTAGACCTTGCTTAGACCCTCCACATGGTAGACTGACGACCTGGTAAAGGTCGCGGGAGTCCGCTGGACGCGGGTGGCGCAGAACCGGTCATTGTGGCACTCTTTGGGGGAGGCCTATGTCCAGGAGTGGATGCCTTTATGCTGATGTGATGAAGATGTAGTGCCCCCCCGCATCCCTGCTCCCTCTCCTGGATTCGCAACTCGGGTATCTTCGGGGTATAAACTAAGTTCAAATATTAATATAGGTACCTACAAGCACGGAGCATGAGAATAGGAAATGCACCGTGAAATTGAACGGACTTGCTTTTATGGTTTATGTAAAATAATTAGTCCCCAAAGAAAAATCTCGAAACCCCATACAGAACAACATGCAGTGATAAATTGGCCAAATTCTCTACGCTGCTATGATGGATCTGGCTGCTGGGGTATGGGGTATCGTGTCGACCAAAAACACTCGGTCGTGTTTTTGATCATCGTCACTCGTTGAGAATTGCCTACTTTCCGCACTTGTATCATAAATAACTATTTTGTTTGAAAGGGTATCCTATTCATATGGTCCCATGATCGTCAGGTCAGAATCTGATGATGAGATCCTGGACAAATCGAGGGAACTCTTCAAATAAAGCGATGTACTGATTTGAAGTCGGTTAAAACTTTGTTCTTAATAGTTATTTGTTATACAAGGGAGCAAAGTTATATTTTAACCGCGAGTGTGGAATTGAAACACGAGCCAGCAAATGGATTCTAGGGTTGAACCACGAGCTTCCTGAGCGTAGCGAGTGGTTCAAAAATAGAATCCTGAGCAAAGCGAGTGATGCAACACACGAGACGTCAAAATAACTTGCACACGTGTGTAACACAAATCTTTTCACCTCACTAAACGGAGAAAAATACTACATAACAAAAACAACTGAAATATGTATAAGCCTTTATTTTAACTAGTAATTAAACAAATAACACAATTTTATTATGCAACGTTAAATCAGATATTGTGGTTTCACATTTTTGTACGGTTTTTTTTTACAGTTTTAAGTGTTTTAAGGTAAAATCATTTGATAACATTGTTTGCACTATATGTTTTTAATTGAATGCAATTCAATATAAAACTATTTTTGCGTCCACACCTCCTGTTTTGATCAGACAATTTAATCAGATGGCCGAAAATTGTCCTGTCTGGACTGGCCTTTACGTGTTTATTATGTTTAAAAAAGTAACTAATAACACGTTCGGATTTCAAATATGCTTTGCACACATGTGGATAAAATGCAGTTTTGCTATCTGTTTTTAAAGAATAGAAAAGGTATTTCCGAGCTAGTGAGGTGAAAAGTAAATTATCCGATGGATGGAATGGTCTTCAGGGTTCAAACTATGATAGTTCCAAATAAAAGAACATTATAAAAAAACAAATCGTATTGCAAACGCTACATTAAGTCAAAAAAAATACATTAAACTGTTATGTTCTCGTCCGCCATCTTGTCAAAATAGCCGCTTAGCAGCCGTCACCGACGCATTGACATTTGCCGTTGACACACGTCATCGACCGACGCGAAGAGAACTGGGCGGCTGTGAATGTGAGAACAAGGATGACCCCGACTGAAAAAAAAACACAGCAAACGAATTTTAAAATATAGTACGAGTAGTGTAGCTGAATTCAGCTTACTTTGTATTCTGACATGTTTGACTCCCTATGGGCCTCAGGAACAAGTTATTTTTATACTCGTCGACTTTAATGTTGATGATTTAAAGTGATTTAGAAATGTTTCAATTAAGACTTCGTACACTAAACTAAAACTACATACTTTTTTTTATGGAGCTCCCAACTCAACTATAATAATTATTATACAACGCTTTAGACAACAAAAACGACCAATAGGACGTCACTGGCAGCTGCACTACCCCCGTGCAGCATATATCTAGGTATATTCTTGCCTGCCCCCCCTAACAGAATCCTGGCTACGCCCTTGGTCCTCTGTAATACAGGCAAAGCCCCGCGCGCATCCAGTTAAAAATAAATAATTAAAAAATACTTACGGAGCACAGCTCGCAGTCTCATGTCGCAGGGTTTTTATCTGAAATACATTTGATTAAGAACCGTGTCGCGCCTTTTAAACCTTGTTAGGAGCTATAAAACAACACTTTACTGCGCCGTGCGACTTTTGTCATGTAATACAAATTGCGATACTTACCGAATCATCGATTTAGCGAAACGGAATTCCAATTGTGACTAACCAGCAAAGTCAAATGTTTAAACTTATCTTTTGCTTTTTTCTTCAGAACTTGAAATTTTGACACAGATAAAGCGTCTCCAATATTCGATATAAGTACGTACGAGCCATAGAAAATGCATGAAACTCTACTTCTTTCATACAAAGTTTAGTTACTTCATGGTTGAAGAACAGTTGAATGGCAAGAACGATCCTGTGGCACGCCTCCCCCCCCCCCCCCCCTTTTTTTAAGGCGGAGGCCGATCTTGATGGTGGTTTTAGACGGTAGTCCACAGCTTTATAGTTTTGGTTAGTCCGTCATACCCGTCCAGCCGCCCTGAAAAGGACGGGATGCGTAGATAAATGCATTTCCAAGTTAAAAAAACCGGCCAAGTGCGTGTCGGACCACGCAAAACGAAGGGTTCCGTGCCTATTAAAAAGGTCGTATCGTCACAGAAATTTTTCTTTTAGGAAGGCAGTTTTTCAGCAATATCTCGAAAACCTCTGAACCGATCTTGTTCAAAACAATTTTCGGTGAATGAAATTAATAAGCCCTATGTCCATGAATTTTTCCATATTTTTAAAATACACCGTTCAAAAATTAGAGGGGGGGGGACAGAATTTTAGTGACTTTCGGGGCGATTATCTCTGACTGTATTCACTTAATCAAAAAAATTTCCGAGAAACCTTATATTTATTTTGAAAGGCCTATCGATTCATGTGCCACACGTGGGCTCACAATGAAAAAAATTTTTTTGACTTTTAGTTTTATGTATGGAGTACACCCCTAAAAAAATTTTTTTTAGTAATTTTAATTACAAAACTTTGTAGCGGCTAACAAAATACACCTATCCTCAAAATTTTATTCAAATACACCTTATAGTTTTCGAGTAAAATGCCTGTGACATACGGACAGACGGACAGACGGACATGACGAAACTATAAGGGTTCCGTTTTTGCCATTTTGGCTACGGAACCCTAAAAAGGGTAGAGGAAGCTATATCTCGAGACGCAAGCAGAGGAGGACTCAGGTCTATATTCTGAATTAGGTATTATGCAAATTTTTAGCTGCATTTGCATTTATTACGCAATTAATTTCTAAACTACTTCAAAGGGTTAATTTAATGTCTTTATTTGTTAATCGATGTCGGATAAGTGATCAATGATCGATGAATGATCAATTTCAATGGTGAAACAAAATTAACAACACGATATACAGACAAAAACATAGCAAAGTGTATATTAATGTTATTTAATCAAGCCGTTTATGTATTTGTAATACGCCGAAGCTAATATTCCTTGCTGATAGTAAACACATGTTAACTCGCGAGACGAATTAACAAGATTAAAATGAAATCGGCCAAGCTCGAGTCAGATTCGGTACAAATAAGGCGAGAGGTTTTCCTGTCAAAAGTTTAATGACATTCTCAAAATATTGACTTGCTTAGCATGGATGCGTTTATGTCGGACATAAAGGGTTTTCCCTCTCGCACTTTTATACTTGCTGGTAAGCGACGAATGGCTAAATAGGCTGGCTTCTTGCTCCTTTCTGTTTATGGTCCGAGGAATTTCTTCAGGACACTGTCGGATGCACACTGTCCTAGGTACTGAATGAAACATCCCGTCTCCAACGAATAGAAAGCCCTGTTGTTGTTGTCTTAATGCACCCCGGAGCTGCCTAGAGCCTTCAAAAGCCGTCCTGTCCTCGGTCATCCCTGGCCTCGCTCAAGCTGTACCAATTGCTCGCAGCTCACTCTCAACTGTTTGCTGCCATGTGTGCACAGCGTCCGCGATTTCGCCTTACGTCCGGCAGCTTCCACTCAAAAGCGAATGCTTGCGATATTTAGGTCTCCATCTTCATTTGCGCATCGAGATCTTCATGCCCACAAATCCTACTAAGCCCTACAAATCATTAAAGCATTCTGTCGGAAGCGATACGTCCGACATGCTTACTGACGACGTTTCGCAGACCATATTGTCAAAGACGTGAATTTGTGCGTCCGATTGGATTAAAAATATGTGAACACAACCTTTTTGTTAAGGGCTTCTTAGTTTTTCCGTTGGTTAAGGTTTCTCAGTTTTTTTTTCGGAATGCACTTGTGCTCTTGACTGTACACTGTTTATCATAACATAAGCATGTTCATTGTTCATTTGCCTGTTCATGTCGAACCTAAGTAATAAAAATGCATTTTTCGATAAAATCTTATTTATTAATTTACAAACTTCACTCTAGCAACATTTACGATAACAAACCTTATTAAAAAAAAAAAACTACCCTATCAAGGAATAATACTCGAAAAACGGCCGAGTCGCCAAAAATACTCCAAGGATTCCGTTATGGAAGAATTTATGTTGGCCACATTGGGTAACCCTTTGAACGCCTGGAGTCGCCGCACATTGAGCCACAAGTGGCCGCCACAAGTTGCGGATGAGTTCTTTCGCACATTTTGTATAGCATCGGCGCACACCGAGCGTTTAGTGAAGTTGAGAGAGTGGCTCGCGCTCGCTACTATAATGGACGCTACTATATACTATATTTTTTTCACTTCTCATGCTCGAAAAGTGTGTCATATTAGGCTTAACAAGCGGGGCTAAAGTAGTACATGTAGCCCCTAGGGAAAATATGTATAAATATTTATGATTTGTAAAACATTTAAATTGACCAATCAAAACACTTCGCTGTATTAAATCCACCAATCATCACTCTTTGAAAAACATTGGTATTTGCTATCAACTAACCAGATTACAGCTAATATTAAAAACAACCAATCAGAAACCAGCATTAATTTCAAATATCAGGTGTTTTTTAGTCCCTAACTCACAATAATTATTAAAACAAAAAACGCCTCTGGCCGTCAACGACGCGCCTGTAGACGGCCAGGCGGGCCAATACACGGTGATTAAATACTGATGATCCACCATAGTTGTCTCTTTCTATAAATGCAATGAGAAAGAGACAGCGCGTGGATCGACTGATAACCGTGTATTGGACGCCTCAGAGGCGTTTATTTGTGGTATCAATATTTTGTATCTGTGTCAAAGCAGTTTATTAAAAAAGTATGCCGCCAAATCGAATAATCTTTGCGCCGTGGAATTTATTATTGATTGTGGATGGATAATCTTTATTTTACTATTTTCTCGCAGTCGAAGTGAAAAGTAGAGTGTATAACTCGGGTCTAAAAGCCATATTACCCCTCGAAATATTTTCCCTCGCTTCACTCGGGAAAATATCCATCTCGTGGTAATATGGCTTATTTTAGCCCCTTGTCATACAATCTACTATTTATAGTGGATGCGTCTTGTGGCGGCCACTAGTGCCTTACTGTGCAGGCCTAATGCCTTAATCACACGTGCCGAGTAAATAAAACAAGATCCGAGTGACTCGCTCGCCACTTTACTCGGCCACTATACTCGGCACGTGTGATCAAATCAAAGCATAAGAGCGCCACTCCCGAGCCTTGTGTCTCGGACGCGGCCACTACACGCCCTGTGTGCGCCAATGCTATACAAAACGAATGAAGGAACTCGTCCGTAGCTTGTGGCGGCCACTATAGTGGCTCAATGTGCGGCGAACTCCAGTCACGATGTCGGCTCCAACTAGGGTTGCCAACCGTACTATATTAGGTATATAGTATTGTACTATATACTGTTGAAGAAATATATAGTACCCAAAATTACCATATTTTGAGGGACCTTACGAAGTGCTTCAAATTGCCGAGGTTTTTATTAATAGCAACATTGCCCAGCGAACCAAGTAGGTACCTACTGTATTTTTTTACAGTGTACTATACTTTTGTCGTTCTATTTCTGGAAAATACTACATCTCTTCCAAAAATAGTTGGCAACCTAGTTCCAACCGCTATAGTTACTTGTAAACGATGTGATGAGGTCAAAAGGTGAGGTCAAAAACTGAGGTGAAACGTAAAGATAACTATAAGTGTAAGCATCATTTTTAAATTTGCCTTTATATCTGTGCCGATTGACTCAACTTGTAATGTAGGATCTGTTATAGGTCTTAATTGAAAATTGGATGGGTTATTATCAAAATAAAATGTTATAAAATGATAACCCTTAGTTTTTGAAGTGTTATCACCCTTAAAGTATAGATTTCTACAGAGGAGCTATGGTAATAATACCACGACCGAGCGAGATGGTAGTATAATAATTCGTCGCCCTTGTCATTGTTACACTTTGTTTTATTTGCCGCAACTGAGTCAGAATGAGGTTGCGGCAGATAAACATTACCCGGCCAAATTGAATAGGTTGTTAAGGCACTGGTCCCACCGCCGGCTACAGACTATAAGCTATCGGCGATTACTCGCCTAAGAAACGAACAAAAGATGAGCTCAAGTGTAAATAAATGTATAGTTCATCGCCGGCGGTGTGAACAGCCAGCTATAAACTATAAATATATAACTCTCTCTTTTATTTACACGAAAGCGATTATCTTTTGTTCGTTTCTTGAGCTAGAAAATAGCCGATAGCTCATAGCTTACTCGCTCGCGGTGGGACCAGTGCCTAATGGCAATCCGTCAGCCATTTTAAGACCGGTTCTTAATTTAGCTGCATAAGAGCTTTTCCGCTTCTTAAGGTGGCAATTAACCGTATATCTCCTCTGTAGATATCTATACTCTAATATATCAGCAGAGTGTCATCTTCTACATATTGCTTCTAGTTTACCTCAGCTATAAATTATACTATGACTCCTACAGTTTATAATTGTGGGTTCGGAACATTTTGGGATACATAACAGTGGTATAATCTTGTGTCCAATGGTTTATAACCAGTTATATTCTTGTCGTGGCGTCGTTTCCAGATCGATTTGTATGTACTTAACCGTTTAACGTACCCAGTCGACGTGGCAGTGACGTAATGACAACGGCACCTAAGTAGAACCAAGATGGCGCCATTCGCGCAGGTTCACTAGTGCACATGCTCAGATAGCATGCCGGGACCGTTGCTATGGACACGCGCCCCACCCCTCACCTCGCTCGCAAATCGACTACAGGTGCTACTTACTTGCCGCGGATTATATGTAGGTAATATCACAGTTGAATATCTCAAAGTGGTCCAGTTACATGATCCATTTTACTATTTTTATTGTTATGTGATGTAAAATTTGGGTCAATCAACAATTTATTGCAGTGCCCATCCGTCTCTTTCTAATTAGAACGCTTAGAAAGAGAGGGGTAGTCTATCTCGCCGCGACACATCTCTCGGGCCGTCCCGTGACAGCCGTGCTGGTTACTTCTGGTATTTATTTTATATGGTTTAAATCCAAACTTGTGTTTCTGTGAGCATATATAATTTAATGGTGGGTTTACATAAATTAATTCCAATTCGGTGCCAAAACCAGGCCATTATATGACAGGGCATCTCTTAAGTTATGCTAATAGTCCATATTATAATAACTTTTCTAAGAATAACTGTCGCTATTGTCTCCTGGCTTACCAGAGAATAATAACAAGAAAAAGTTGATCAACCCATTTAATGATATAAAATTACATATTTCATCGTAATAGTGGAAATAACACTTTGGACAGGATTTAATAGTACAAGGCAGCAAAGAAAGAATACCATATTTATCAAGACAAATGACTAAGGCTTTCTTTATTACCGCCTACGGTGTACACAATTTTACGGCTCATCATGGCCAGTATATATTTTTACAGGAGAAGCGGGCGGTAAGCCCCTGCACATGGAGAATGACATAAAGAATATTTCCATAGTTTTTTTTTTATTTCACTGGCCGATGCATTGAAATAAAACGTATCTAATTACAATATTATATACAATTCCCTATACAATTGTCTTTATACGCTTTTTTAAATTTAAACATAATTAGGATTTACATTATATTAAATTTTAGCAAAATAACAAATATATTGTAATGGCGTTAAAAAGCTACTCACAATCACGTATGAAGCTCAAATACAGGCTAGTTGACCTTAAAGTGGTTGGTACACGATCACTCTTACACTGTGGTGGAAAATAAGCATACGGCCAGCCTGCCAGTAAACGAGTACCGAAGGCTATAGGCTATAGACGCCTGCACCTCTAAAGCGCGAATTAAATGAATTGTTACGATAATATGTGGTCTCTGGGAAAAGGGATTTTATTGTCGTTGGCTCTTATGCCTTTATTAACCTTTTCGACGCCAATGACGGATTAATCCGTCAAGGAGTACAGTGCAATAACAACCTACATGCAACCGCCACTGATCGTCACTGTTGTAACCCACCCCCCCACCGACGTCATACGTATTTCAAAAACAAGACTTAGAACTTGCGTGGCGTGGGAATGCCACCTCGGATTTTTTTTCTGTGGCGGCGAATGGGTTAACTCAGCACTAAATGTCATGTTGACGTGGCGTATAATTGACAACTTTGAAAGGGTTGCGACGATGCGATGATCCACTGCGTTATAGTGGTATTTAAAGCCAACGCCGATAAGGCACCTTTAATCTTATCTTATCTTATCTAGTTGAGGGATACACTTCGACCCAGTGGGATCTTTTGTGCATTTGCCCTCCCCTTTATAGCTACTCCCAAGCTCGCTCCATCATTTCCACAAAGCGGATGATGCAGCTTAGTGGGTGCCCCCTGAATTCCTTTGGTTGCGGGTAGCCGTTACCAAAGAGATTCATTCTTTGTCTGGCAAGAGCACCTTTTTCTCTGATACCGACACATAAATACATAAGTGCATATGGTTGAGATTATGTAACGTGGCCGACGTTTTATAAAACTCTCATTGGAATTTGAATCTTCTAACTTGGTCGGTAGAGTTGCTTTTTGAATCCCATCCGCCCAACTCAAATAATCTCGAGTAACCTAACCTCATAATCACAATCGTGTACCAAGCGCTTTCTATGCAAAATTTACAAGGAAATTAATCAAAAAACGCTTAACTATTACTCAACCAACATTGACATCAGAAACACTGTCAATTTATACGTTCGCGTCCTCTCTAACCTTGCGAAATTGTATTAATAACAAACTACAGGTAAATTACTTTCGAGACGTTTTTGCATTTGTAGTAGTATTTGTATATTTACAGGGACACACGTACACAGACACACGTATGTCACGTGTATATGTAGGTCACAACTACAAATGCAAAAACGTCTCGAAAGTAATTTTTCACGCCACTGCTCGGAAATGTGGCAAAAGATGGTCAGAATTCAGGGTTCAAAGCTGGGGTTAGTTGGACGTCGCACGAACAGGCCCTCTATGACTTCAAACTGTCCAACAATGTTATTGTTGGACAGCTTGAGCAGCGATCGACCAATCACAGGGCATCGCGCGCGGTCGCGCCGGCGTGCGCCCGCTCCTCCTCCGCGCCGGGCGCGAGGCAAGCGAGCCTGTTAGTATTATGATCTTCAATTAGATACTAATATTTAATAGATTTTGATTTAAAATTATAATTATTTGCAATTTCCTCGCAGTAGGCGTGAAAAGCACTGTGTTAAGCCTCGGCCGAAAGTGCAATAGTTGGACTCGTACTTTCGAGGGCCTCCGCTACGCGTCGGCCATCGAACTAACTTGACCATCTATTGCTTACTTTCTAGCCTCTTCAACAATGTACTATACCTGTACATAAGAGAAATGCAATTTTCTTCCTTTAAAATTCCATTGAACGTTGACTGGGAGGATACGAGACTTTTTTTCTGTCAGAATTGACATATATTTCTGATTTCAATGAAAACACATATGGAAAGCATTGAGCCTCTCACAGACTGGCGCGGCCTGGCCGCGGCGGTCAATAGTGTAAACTTGTCGTTAGCTGTCAAATTTACTATTGACCGCCACCGCAGGCCGCGCCAGTGTGTTGCAGGCTTTAGGCAAGGATTCGACTAAGCACTGTCACTGTCAAATGACAGCAAGTGGCAACATGACACAATATTAGAATACATGTGGACACTACTAGCAAGAATATATTCTTGGAATGTTGTCTGTTTTACCGGACTGCCTCAGAAGGAGTATATATATATATGTGGACAAGATAAAATAATTGAAAAATGTCTTTTTTTTTTATGAATACCAAAACATTCTCCAGAATGTGACGAATACTATTCTCCAAACCGCATCAAAATCGGTTCAGCCAAACGCGAGATAATCGCGGACAAACATACAAGCATACGAGCAAACTGAGAACCTCCTTTTTTTTGAAGTCAGTCAAAAATTCTATTTCACGCGATATTTTGGCATATGAGGTGTCGTTGGATTCCTCATAATCGTATGAATGAGGTAAGCTTTGGATAGGATAGAGCGTGCGTCACTGGCTGACACCGTTCGATAGAACGAGACGACGCTCCTATCTTGTCACTTGTCGCGTGATAAGGCCAACCATGCTACGGCTCCTGTACATAATTATACCAAACTAGCTTCCGCCCGCGACTTAGTCTGCGTGGACCCGTATATTTTACTCCAAAGCGTGATAACAGACGTCCAAACTTACGCATGTATAATATTAGTCAAAAAAAGTTTTATACACACATAAACACTGGTACGAATCATGAAATTTTTGACAGACATTGACTGACCGCGAAGCAGGTTTTGCGTCTACCAGTATGTGTGTTTTGCCCAGACATGCCCTTTCGACCAATGCAAATACGCCTTTACAAAAGGCCTCCCTGAAACAGCTCAGTTTTCAAACAAAAAATATCGCAGCTGAAAAGCTGAATTTTGTAGAGCTATTATTTTATAAAGCTTTATGACAATTTTAAGCCATTATTTATGCTCCTAGGCAACTTAAAAAGTCACTGTCTCCTGGACTACGACCGTTGCGCTACGAAATGAATATGTTAACTTTACGAACGCGAATAAGGACAAGTCCACTAGCATTTTTTTGAAGTTAGTATGTCCTGACGCTCATCCGAAAAGTAACACAATCCCTATAGAATAACAATAAAAAATTGATGAACCCAGCTATGACCGGTAATATAAAAAAAAAACTTAACAAATATACAAGTGTATGTATAACAAAAAAACTATACATTTTCGAAAACAAAACGAACAAATACAATCTTCAATAAAATCACCTTTTTGAAGAAAAAAGTACTATTAAAGACATATTGTTATCAATTACTGTCCCCTGATATCCTATTTTTGACACATGTCCCCATATAACGTAAATGCGCATATACCATTTTTTTTAAATTTTAGTGATGTGCCGTAATCATTCGTTTCGATTCAGATGATACTTCCGTAAGTTGACAGGAATCGATAAATTGATGAATATATAACAGAAATAAAACATATATGCTTTTTTTATTCCAATAAATTAAAATCGAATAAACTATGAACTCACGTTTACCGCGCCGCAATTTGACAATGCAGACCAATATCGTCCAGCGGACTCCCGCGACCTTTACCAGGTCATCACCTTGTGGGGGGCCTACCCACGCCGCGCCTTCGGTCACCACTCGAGAAACTTTCCGCCTCAACGGCCATCGGTTCTACGTGCAATGTGCCCCGCCCACTGACACTTAAGTTTAGCGATTCGGAAGGCTATATCGGGTAATATAAGACAATGTGCCAATTACTAAAATGAAGTCATGCACACAGATTTTATACTTTGAAGGCCCCTCTACACATTGGGCCATCATGGCCCGTCATACGAACGCAATTATGCGTGAGACGGAGTAAGACATACTTCCATCGCATTCTAATTCTAAAGCATAACTGCGTCCCAGTCCTACGCTATGATGGCCCATTGTGTGGAGGAGCACAACAGTGCACTTTCCATACAGGATATACCTGGCCAGCATTAGATGTATGGCTGTGATCGAAGCGAAAGGACTGTAGTATTTG
This sequence comes from Epinotia nisella, assembly GCA_932294315.1. Taxonomy (NCBI): domain Eukaryota; kingdom Metazoa; phylum Arthropoda; class Insecta; order Lepidoptera; family Tortricidae; genus Epinotia; species Epinotia nisella. The sequence continues at coordinate 5,467,198 of OW028698.1, read as the reverse complement.
GCGTTATCTTGTCTCTGCCTACCCCAATGGGATACGCGTGAATGTATGTATGAATGTCAACCTACCACCGGTTGTATTGGACTTAAAGCTCGACCGAGCCTAACTCGGGCCGCTGCTAAGACTATACTTGTTCCCAACCAAAGTGACGACTGAGGCCATAAAACCATAGGCTCGCGTTATCTCTTTTGCATTGTCTTCCATTGTCTTTCTTTATAGCCTCAGTGGTCTTTATAGCCTGGTTGGGAACAAGTATAACGTTTTCCCGGACGTCGCGTTAGCCCCGAGTCTTTAAGGCGCGACAGAGCTCTAACTCACAAAGACTTTGAAAAAAAAAACATCACCCTCCTTTCCTTCGGCAGTCGGGTAATAACGAAAAATCGGCGCTAGAAACAACGAGGACGGTCTAACTCATAACCTTTTCTTTCCAATGTATGTGAGGGCCAATCAACTGTATTCTGTCTCTAGTTGGTGCGTCTAGTTTTTACGGGTTTAACTCCACCGAACATCGTTTTTTTATGCGCCATCTTCGAACCATGCTAGAAGTCCGTAAATAAAAGGCATCCTCATCGCCAATGGAATTAATACCATTCTAAATTCAAACAGAGCAATTGTTTTGTTGTAAACTCTACTCTATTTCCTATTACAGTTCATTCATTCGTCATTACCATTGTGTTGTGGGCTAGTTAAGATAACAATTTTTCTAGTCTCCAGAATAACAAACAGTTGATTGACCCAGAAGACATTCTAACTGTGTCCACACTATCAGTCTTCATTTATTATAAAACATATAATTCAACACAGCCTGCAGTACCATAGCGATCACAAAGCCAGAGAACAGGTCCCAATTGTAGCTGCTAGTTGGTACACGGCCCATGTTCTGCGCTCTTCGGTCGGAGAGGTTCTCGACCGCTCGCGTGAGGCGGTCTAACTTGAGGCTCTGCTCTCGCAGGGTCGTGTCGAGGGAGTGGAGCGTGTGTTTGAGGGTGCGTCTGGAAAGAACAGATTTTTTAGTTACGTGCACTAATCTAAGATATTAGTCCCTGATATCTTACGTCTTATTTTTGACACTGTCACATTGACGTTTGTAGTGATGAGGCGAAGACGTATCGTTTGTTTGTCATAATTAGCGATTAACGAATAGTGAATGCAAAAACGAATCGATGTGATTGCCGACTTTAGTAAACCTTGCGGGGCGCGGTAAAAGTGAGTTCATAGTTTATTCGATCGTAATTTATTGGAATGTTTCAATATTTTTATTCATATCATGTTTTTTGTTCGGTTTTTTTTTTGACTTGCATTTGCATGTAAGGAGTGCACTCCTAAAAATATATTTTTAGTCATTCCATTACGGGATTAACTAGCGGCTAACAAAATACACTTAGCCTCAACATTTTATTCAAATACACTTTATATTTTTCGAGTAAAGTGCCTGTGATATACCTACGGACAGACGGACATGACGAAACTATAAGGGCTCCGTTTTTGCCATTTTGGCTACGGAACCCTAAAAAAGGCATGGCTCGTAACGGTTTTCGTGGTTTAATTATTGTCATAATATACTACAGAACCTGCAAAGGAAAAAATCTATATTCATTTGTTTGCACCTTAAACCAGCGTACTATAGTTTAAGGCACTTGTGAATCCATAATCTTATTACTTGATTTTATTTATAATTTCGATAGGTCATGCGCATTTACGTTATATGGGTGTTGTTTTGTGTCAAAAACAGGATGTAAGATATCAGAGACAATAAGGGCGGGTTGCACCAACTTACGATTACTGACAGATAAACGTTAAAGATGGCGCCAGCAGCTGTCATTCCATAGAAACTTGTCAAACTTCCCATACGGTGGACCGGGGTTACTTTGATTCGGGGGGGTGACTTTGATCAAATAGGTTTTTCTCCGAAATCATTGTTTTTACTTGTGAGTGAACTGTGGCAGTGGATATTTTAGTATTCTATCTTGATGTATACTCGATTAAATCTTCTTATTTTCAAATAGGTCTGCTTTTATACTACATTCAAAATTATCAAAGTAGCCCCATTTTTTCCTAAAGTAACCCCGGTTTACGGTACATGCAGATTATAACGAACACCGCCAACAATTACAGACGGTTTGGTCCAACCCATTACCCACCCTAATACTGTAAATAGGAAAAGTCTGTGAGGATGTAGGTTTGTGAGTAGGGGTTTCTCCGGAACTACTCAAGCGACTTTTTAAAAAGGGGTTCCTAGTAATAAGGGGGCGTCTATTAATGACGTGAGACGTTCAAGGGGGGGGGGAGGGGTCGACACGAATTTCATCTATCTTGCTTTGGGGAGGGGGGGGTGGCAAGTATCACGTAATTTTTTTTCCACAACAAACAGAGTAAAATTGCGAAATATCCAGAATACATTAAATTAAGTAGGTTAGGTAGGGTAAGTAGCACATGTATTTTTTCGTTAATTTTTTTCAAGTTTTTTTTTCTTCTTGGAATAAATCCAACACATTTGACATTTACACCAGAAACACACATTTTGAAAAATCTCACGTGAGATTGTGGGTTGGGGGATGAGCCAAATCACACGACATCTCACCAGGGGGGGAGGAGGGTTCAGAAAATTTCAAATAACGCCTCACGTAATTAATGGATTAAGCGCGCGAAGCCACGCGGGTAGCTAGTTTATCTACAGAATGAAGAGTGAAGAGTTTTTCTGTCTTCTTTTCTGTTTTACATTTTTTTAGTGAATTGCTTTATTTTCATTTCGATTTCCGATCCGCCAGGCGGAGCTGCAGGAAAAATATAGTCCGTCCGTCGTAGTCTATGTACGTCCTAAAGGTCCTTTATATATTGAAATCGAGTACATAGTACCGGAGATTACCCTCTACTCTACATCCATACTTAAAATCACACAGCCTTTTGCCCTTTTCAATAGATATGAAGTATGTTATGTATATAGAGTGGGCCCTGTAACAGGAGCAAAAAATTTAACGTTAGAGCAATTGTTTCAAAGTGGTTTCAATTGAAAAAAAAATTTTTTTGGTTTTTTTTCTTTAATTTAAGTTTACGTTTACTTTTTTACTCTTCTGGAGTGACATAAGTAACTTTTTATTTTAAAATCAAAAAATATTGAAAAATATTGAAAAAATCACAAAAATATCATTTGAAAACAAAAATGCAAAAACTATTAAGACCTCAAAATCTGCATTGACTGCTGTTCTATGATCTCGTGGTGCCAAGATACATTATTTAAACTTTAGATCAATTTTTATCAGCGTTAAATTTTTTTTTAAAAGAATTGGACAAAAAATCAAATCAAATCAAATCAACATTTATTCGTAACACAACACAACATAGGTACAATATTACAAGACAAAAACACAAGAAAAAAAAGAATCTGCGCCATGTCACGAAATCAAAAGGGGTTACTACAGATGCTCTAAGGAAAACTCGTTTTAAATATTTTCTCCTGTTACAGGGCCCACCCCGTATAAGAAGAATCATTTATAAAATGCATCCTCACGAATGATCAAACAAAATATATGATAAACGTATTGTTTCAACTGTGTTTTTTTCATTGGGCTCTATGTCAAATAAGTTTATACACAAACTTATTATCCCATATTCGAGATATTAGGAGAAGAATGAGGTTTAAATTAAACCCATTAATTGTCGTGGACCTCTAAATTAGCACAATGCCGTAGGTATATATAAGGTTTCTCAGCAATTTTTTTGAATAAGTGAATAGAGTCGGAGATAATCGCCCGAAAGTGATAAAATTGTGTACCCCCCCCCCCCTAATTAAAAAAAATAATAATTAAACGTATTTATTAATTTTTAATTAAAGGTTTTCGAGATATTGCTGAAAACCTGCCTTCCCTATAGAAAAGGTCGTAAGTGCCGTAAGATTTCTGTGACGATACGACCTTTATAATAGGCACGGAACCCTTCGTTGTGCGTGGTCCGACACGCACATGGCCGGTTTTTTGATTACAGTTTCCGAAGTATGTTTTACCTCTGCGGAAATCATCTTGAGCCGCCAATGACGGTAGAACCGAGCGGTTCAAACGCTAGGAGAATCTCCCTAGAATACTAATAGATTAAAAAAAGTGTTATTTTTAACCCCCGACGCAAAGAGAGGGGTGTTATAAGTTTAACGTGTCTGTGTATCTGTCTGTGGTACCGTAGCTCCCAAACGGATGGACCGATTTGAATACGGTTTTTTTTTTGTCATAGATAATTTCAACCCGAGTGTTCTTAGCCATGTTTCATCAAAATCGGTTCAGCCGTTTTTGAGATATTGAACTTTGAAATGAAAAAATCTGGGAATTTTCAACTTTTCTAAGTTGTAGTTACTATGGCTGAGTTTTCGATTTTCGTATAAGATAGTCCCCTAATATTTTTTTTTTAATTTGTTTCATAAATAATAATAACATCTATTCACATGCCTTTACGAGGCATGCTATGGAAATAAGGAAAAATACCAATGTTTACGATACTAACACGTGGGTCTTGGAGCGTGTCGCTCTCTCGTCGCGCGAGTCCGAGTCCGATTGTTCGCGCTCGAGTCGATTTCCGTTCGCGTTGCCGGCTGATGTCCCCACGACGTCTCCACTGTAGGGATGAGGTTACTAGAGCAGTGTTTTTCTACCGTTTTCCAGACGCGCAGTATAGAAAAATATTTCATGACAACTTCTACTGTTCTTAACTTGTTTATACTGTTTGAGCTTGTCCATATATCAAGTCATTTCAAAATGCAAGACACAGCATAAGGGAGGGGGCCTGTCGAACATGATATTATCTCTCGCATCTTCGAAAATCACCTTATATAATTTTAATTTGTCAAATGAAAGAGATATAAATGATTAATTTGGTTTTAGTTGTAAAATTAAGCCAAATCGTATTATTTTATGGACATGACATTTTATTAGGTGGGATACGGGGATCCATTTAATTATCAAGCTAGGATGATGTTGGGAAGGGGGGGGGTCAAAAATCGACAAAAAAACGATGACGTAATACATGGACGAGCCCTTTTACAAATCCTTATAACTTAATGGTTTATGTTACAATTTTTAAATATGTCATCAACTACATGGAACAGGGGCTCGGTACTTAAGATTTTTACCGATACATATTTAACTTTGTAAATACAAGTAACAGTAATTGCGATCCCCAGAGGCTGCGCGAGGGGGTCCCCTAGGTTCGAAAAAAACTGCGAAAGAAGCAATGGTCGGGAAACCGCGATTCGCGAGTCGCATGCGGCACTTAAAACTGGTAACTATTTCATTCATTTCAAAACTAATTTAATTGGGTACTTTCCTGGGTAAAAAAAATAATACTATTTAGTCCGTCAGTTAGATTATCAAAAACTATTGGACACATATTCTTTTGTTTGTCAATTAAACAAAAAATTACGAAGATATTAGCCCGTTAAAGTTCCGCGTGACGTCACATTATGATAAAAAGTGTACCATAGTGTGACGTCACGCGGAACTTTAATGGGCTATATCTTCATCATTTTTTGTTTAATTGACAAACAAAAAAATACGTGTCCAATATGCTTTGATAATCTAAGACTAAATATCATTTTTTAGGAAAGTAGTAAATTACCTTCGTATGTATATTTTTTATTGATTTGCCTACGAGACTATTCTGAGTACATTCTTCCAATTAAAAAATATCACGTGATAAAGACCGCTGATAGACCAACATACACGCTACGTTGTTTGGTCGCGCAAGCTAGTAACAAAATCGACCGATGACTGTGTGTGTGTACCCATGACTGTAATTCATAATAATATAACTCAAGGGATGGATATTTTGTGTATCTTTATCTTTTATATATTATTATTATATTATTACTGTAAAAAACCTAATCTAAGATGAAAAATTAACAAATTGATTACTGATTATACTAACGCATGAGTCTTGGAGCGCGTAGCCAACTCGCCGCGCGAATCCGAGTCCGAACGTTCGCGCCGCTCGATCCGCTCGGGCCGAATGACGCTCGCGCTGCCCGTGGCTGAGGTGATCACGAAGTCTTCCTCGTATTCGTATACTTCTGCAGGTTGCCAGGGGCTGAAAAGAAATGAGTAAATGTTAGAAACTAGCTTTTAAACTTAATGCACGAAATAGCATTTGATATTTAACCGTAGCTTGTCAGTTAAGTAAAATATCGCGAGGAAACTCCCTTTGGGTTGGAAGGTTAGGTGGCAGTCTCTTACGTAAAACTAGTGCCTACGCTAAATCTTTGGATTACGTGTCAAAGCGGAGCCCTGGGCTAATCGCCTTAAAATTTTCCACAGGCTTAGTCTCAATTATCGGAATCCCATAGAAACTTCCACACCCCTTTTCGCCCCTTTAAGAGATGATTTCCGGGATAAAAAAGGGATATGACCTGCCCTGGGTCTCAAACTATCTCCATACCAAATTCCATCTTAATCGGTTCAGCAGTTTAAGCGTGAAAGGGTAATAGAAAGAGTTTATAATATTAGTGTGACTGTATTTCCAGCCTTGTGGAATTAACGCACCGAGGGGACAGTATTCCTCTAAGGCAGTCTGTCACTGACATGTTATCTTCTGTTGGTGTGATAGTACTTCCACACCTAGTCAACGACGCCCTCAGGGGCACTGAGTCTCTTATTGAGGTAGAATGTTCTAACATGACATGGTTTTCTCACGAGACTGTGTAGACTTGGGCCCGATACTGTCGACCAGCGCATCCCTGCTGTCCCATTTCATGGCATACCTGGTGTTAAAGTGGTTGTACTTCCACCCCTGGTCCACCGCCCCCTCGGGCCCGCTGATAATGCTTCCTTGTGGAAGTAGCACCCAGGAGTTGTAACACAACTTTCTAACCACGTGGTGTTGATTACTCGGGACCTTTACTGTAGTGATTGTTAGACTGTTCCTTGTGTACTTGTGGTTCTGTTACCTGGTGTTGGAGTGGTTGTACTTCCAGCCCTGGTCCACCACCCCCTCGGGGGCGCTGACGTTGGACTCCTTGTGGAAATAGCGCGGCACCCAGGGGGAGATTGAGTTCCGAGAACGCGCGCGTTGCGCTTCCTCTATTACCGTCTTCTGTTCTGTCGCGGCCACCTGGAAGTGGAACATTACTCAGTAAGGGTGGTAAAAGCCCTCGGCTCCACGGAAGACCAACGCTGTGGCATTATTAAATGTCAGAGCATTATGCTGAGTGGTGTCCACTTGCGGCCACTATAGCAGCACCCCACCAAGTCTTCTTTTTTTATCTGTTATTCTAGTTTAAGTGTAATAGTTAAGTTTCGTTTGTATATTGTGTTTTCTTATTATGTTGTGGTGTTATTTTGGCTTGCAATAAATAAATAAATAAAACAAAGAATGTACAGACGATGGACGCCCGAGTCGAAGGGAATATTTGCATGCGTAGCGGGTGGTGATTGCCATATTATGGACAGACGTGACGTAAAACATAAAGCAAATAATTTTTGGGTACAGTCAAGTGTGACCCATCGCTCCTGTTTTTTTTATTTTTATTGATTAATACAAAAGGAAAATACATGATATAAGTACAATGCCCATCTAGGCAAAACCTTGAAGAGGTTTGTGTGCCGATGGGGAAAGTTTGTATGTCGGGGGACATAGCTTTCATTGCAGACTGTACTTTTTTGCAGTCATTAAAGAGGGTTCTAAAGAGCCCAATCACGACGGGTTTATCTATTGCAGTTTAGGAGTTGCTATGGTTAGCTTCTGTCTCCATCATCAGACCAGCTCGATGATGCCATGGTACCGAGTCACGTACCTGGTCATCATTATGTATGGCCTCGGAGACCTTGACCCAGAGCCGCTGCGACTCGAACTCCTGCTGGTTCTCCAGTTTCATGATGTAGCGCGGCAACCGCTGCTCCTTCAGGATAGCCACGTCCAGTAATGTCGACTCATCCTGGAAATAATTAAATTAAAACATAAAAGATTTTTCAAAAAAACCCAACTGCTCTTTTGCAAATATTATAGCCTATGTCACTCCCACGATTAAGAGGAATCCAACGACACCTCATATGTCAAAATCCGTCAAACGGTTTAGGCTGCAGGACGTGCCAAAGAATAAGACATACACACATACATACATACGCTCGAAAAACATAAAGAAAGAAAGAAAGAAAGAAGACATTTATTCACTACACAAAAGACTCACAGATATAAAGGGAGTAGACATATAACCCTCCTTTCCTTCGGCAGTCCGGTAATTAAGAAACAATATCGAATTGAGAGAGTTCTTTAGTTGGTTTGACGATATTAGGATGACTAGCTGGTACACTTCTTAGCATAATGTGACGTCACGCGGAACTTCAACGGGCTATATCTTCATAAAGTTTTGTTTATTGTTTTTTTATCCTTCATGTCTCATGATTAGGTTGTTTTGTTAAGGTACAGTCACGGACTTTAATCGTTGAGCCATTTAGGTGTCCAACTAATTTTGGTTTTTAATAGCTAAACTATGAATATCCAGTAAAAGGTGAGCTCTAAATGGCTCAACGATTTAAGTCCGTGACTGTACTCTGTGTACCGTATATATATTTGTTTATGTGACTGTTTGTGTTCTAAATAAACTAAAAAAAATAAAAATACGTGTCCAATATTTTATGCTAATGTAACTGTCGGCCATTTTAACTTTGGACGCATAGATCGACGAATCAAGCAACATAAAAACGAGTTTGATGTATTCACAACGTACTTAAATACAAAATACAGTGTGTAGTGGCCTCCTTCTTAAGATATATATCGTTAAATTTAAACAATCACAATTATTTACCAGTAATATGTACTAGTGAGGACGTTAACGCCCTCATATTTATTTATTTGTAAACACAGGTGGTAACATGAATGATTCTTAATGATTTTTTTCCATGTATTTTATTGTAATCTTTATTTTTTAATTAATTAGCATTCTTTTATTTTATTATTTATGATTTTATATGGACTAATGGTTAACACAATTTTTTTTAAGAGCCTATTGATTGTCCCACTGCTGGGCAAAGTCCAGGTCGTCCCGCCATCTCCGTCTAGGTCGGCCCCGTCTGCGGCGCCCTTCATTATTATTATTGTAATATTAGTATGAAGGCTTACCCCAGTCCGTTTATCCTTGATGTCGATCCTGCCGTCCCAGTACCCTTCCACGATAGCCACAGTTTCTTTCCCTTTCTTGATGCGGCCCGCTATCGAGTTGGTCTGCTCTGAACCACCGAGGAATGACTGAAATTATCACATGCTAATTTGAATTAAGCTATTGCGTAATAAGAGGATAGTCGGCCCTATATCACAAAACTTAATGACTTAGAGGTAAATTACTTTCGAGACATTTTTGCATTTGTAGTAGTATTTGTATATTTACAGGTACACACGTACACGTTGACGTACACAGACACACGTATATGTGTGTGTGTGAGGCCGGCTACAGAGGTCACAACTACAAATGCAAAAACGTCTCGGAAGTTGTTTACCTGTACTTATTACAAATTTGTAATATTTCTTACAATTGAACAATTTTGCACTAGGGCCAATCAACTATTTTTAATTGCTCGTTGCCATGGCACAGTGTGGGATTTTTCCTCAATTTTGCGAAACACTACTTAACTGTTTAATTTGTGTAGTTTATCAAATGATAGCGAACATTGAAACTCCCGCGGTTCTATGTCTCATAGTTTTAGAGATTTTCGATAAATCGAGAAACAGCCATAGAAATCCATAGAAATATGAAAACTATAATTACTCACATTTCATGCCTCTTTTTAAAGTCATCCTTATAAGTTAATATAAAGGTAGTTTTGATATACCAATATGATTTACTAAAAGTTTGAATTGATGACTCTTAGAGGAGATATCATCAATTTTCTAAAAATTTTAAAATATTTTTTTCTCGATAATCTTACATCGGTCGCATTTTATTTTACATTTTTTTAATAGTTGATAAGAAGCATTATCACTACGAAAAAAAAGTAAATGCAAATATGGCAGGATTCGCGAGATATGAATTTTTAAATATTCAAGTTAGGGTTGTCACACACTAGGTAGGTTAACTTTATTTTCAGTTGGGGTGTGGTGTCACTTCTTGTTGCAAAATTGTAGTATGCTTAAACATAGAAACATTCGAGGGCCCGTACAACAACAAAAAGCATTACCACTAGCAGAACGGTTGTGTCAGTATACTGTTGAATCTCTGATGAAGGGTATCATGTGGCATTGGGAAGGGGTCCGCCCTCGTCAAGCGCTTGCTTAAACCCAATTCAATTCAATTCAATTCAAATTCTTTATTTCGGATAAGTATCCAATGCTATTACATGATATCTGGAGGAGCGGGGGTGAGGCGTCATGGAGCCGTTAAAGACCCATGGCGCTGCTTGGCCTCAACAGGAGCTGACGTTCTGATGGGGGATGTCCTTTCGGGCCTCGACCAGGGGACTTAATGCTAGAGGGGTAAGAGGACGCCAAACGTCTTGTTGGTCAGCGAGTGGCAAATAAATTTCGTGTATTTTGTGCATCTGTGGCTGAAAAGTATGAAATGAAATGAAATAATTTATTCGTGACAAAGCTTAATCATGCAATTACAACTTAAAATAGTATGTAGAATCACATGGCTGGTTTAATATACAACTTATGGATACTACTGTCCGAAATAAAGAATTGAATTGAATTGCATATGATTAGATTAGATTCATTTATTGCGTATTGAAAATTGACATTATATTTTACAAATTTTCTTTGTATACAAATAAAATGAATTCACAGAAAGCTCGTAGAGTACATTTAATAAATTTATTACAAATAATTTCTAACAATAATAATTAACAAAGACAGACAGAAATAGTTAGCAATTTAAAACAATATTGATCTTAGGTACCTAATAATGTCAGTCACTATGCACAAAATACTAATACACGGTTGGCAAATCATTGAGATTAGTTCTCTGCCAATAGGAATGTTGTCCGAGCAAGCCGGTGAATCCCGCAACCAATTTTGGCGGTATGATGGTGAGCATCACACTCGAAAAATAGACCAAAATACTAAAATTTTGGACCTTTTTCGGCGTGCTCTCGAATCTTCGTACCCTTTCATTTCACATTTGTCTTTAAAAGACCGCCATAGTAAACAAAAACGATTACCTATACCGCCTAAAGTTATATCACTTATAAAGTCTACTGAGCCACATACTGCATATGCCCGAAAATAACGAAGATTACAATTTGTCACTCGTTTTAGACATACGACTTTATTATTCTGATGACGATCAAACTTCCAATTATCCAATAAATTATTGAAGAATTCACGCCAGTCAAGTAAGAAAAACAAAACCCTCGCCTCTGAACTCTGATATTATTTTCGTTTGTATGTGATAACCCTATTTCCATAGAAATGGACCTAAAACTTAGAAACGCTATAAATCCCAAATCCCATAAGATAAAATCGTCAAAATTTAAGGCATGGTAGATACACTCATCATACGTCTTTTAGAGCTAAAATAAAATGCGACCGTTAATAAACTTTAAAAAAATATTAATAATTTAAAAAATATATTTATATTGAATATCATCGGGTTTATTAACTTTACAGTCTTGTATTTTTTTTACGTTACTGAATATTGTTTTCTGAAATTGGAGACGAAGAATTGGGGCATTATTGACATTAATTACTAAAATAAAAATACAAACATGTTTTGATGACGTCATGGATCTGATCTTTAGAAATTATTAACTAGAAAATTAAACGGGATATGTGGCTGGGAGTTTCACTATGGGCTTTAAAAAAGTATTAAGCAGCGATTAAAATCATAAAAAGGTAGTGAACAAAATTGAGGAAAAATCCCACACTGTGCATGGTTACGTCTCCTGGGTCACTCTTTGAAACTCTCTTTATGCGGTACCCACTCCATATTGGGGCATCTCCTTTGCATAATAGTCCAATTTATAGTAGTTTTTCTAAGAAACTCTGTCATTGTTGTCTCTTGGCTTACCGGGACAGGATAACAACGAGAAAAGGTTGATTGACCCACTAGCACTTGTAGTTTTGTGGGAAAGTGCGCCGGTTAAAAAAAATCGTCGAATCTAGCTTCGATAGCTCAGTTGGTTAAGCGATCGGTCCGGTCTGCCGAGAGGTCGCTGGTTTGAGAAACCAGTTATTTTTATTATTTCTTCAATTTGAAATTTAAAAATTCGTTAGCAGACGCGAAGGGTGGGTTGCATCAAACCGTTTGTAATCGTAGGCGGTGTTTGTTATAATCTGAATGTATGGGAAGTTGGACAAGTTTGTATGGAATGACAGCTACTGGCGCCATATTTAACGTTGATTGGTCTGTAATCGTAAGTTTGTAACCCGCCCTAAGACTGCATAATACAAAATTAATTTGAATATTGAAGTAAATTGTAAGTGCAGGGGCCCGAAGTTTCACGAACCTACAAAGTTACTAGCGGTATTAGTGAAGTCCCTGTGTAGCCAGACTTCTAAAATGTAGTCACCATTTGAGCACTTATTAAAAACAAAATGGTAGTTACGTACTCTTAATTTAAATTCGACGTCTGCACTGTATCCGGTGCTCTCACACATTACATGCACCTGAAATTATAGAAAACATAATATAATAGTATTCTATATAATCGTTAGACAATAAGGGCTCTTAAAGTCGAGTACCGTGTGTGTCGAGTGTAAGGTACGAGAATTTAAGAGCTAATTGTGTAACTATTGTGTACAATAATTTTTATACGAGTCAACAGAAATAATTAAACAGATTTGGTATCTAATAAAAATCTAAGGCCTGCTGAAACGAAGTGCAAGTCAGAGGTGCGACGTCGTTGATGTCTTTTGTATTGGAGTCATCGCGACGTCCTATTGGTCAAATTTATTATAGTTCAGTAAAGGCGCCAGGTTATTGGTCGAATTTATTTTAGTTGTCTAAAGCGTTGTATAATAATTATTATAGTTCAGTTGGGAGCTCCATAGAAAAAAAGTATGTGGTTTAGTGTCTTAATTCAAACATTAAAGTCGACGAGTATAAAAATTGTATTGTTAGAAGCAACGCTCGGTCATCTACTTCGAATGGCAATCAAGAGAGCGTACTCGGGCCAGAGAGGTTACCGCGAAACGAAAACGAACTTCGTTCGTGTATCTCCGTCTCTGTTGCTCGAATTAGCAAGTGCGACAGAGAGGGAGATGCACGGACAAAGTTCGTTTTCGTTTCGCGGTAGGCCCTCAGGTAACGAGCGGATCTGTGTCATTTTATCATCAAGCTGAAAACTGGCAGGAAGTGGCGCGGGAGGCCAATTCTCGGGCCGATGATGTCTAATAGACGTATCTCGAAAAAAAATGGCTAATGTCGAACGAAAACCAATTTCCGAATTATCAAAATCTCACACTCGAGATATGTATGTCTACTGCCAGCGATCGAGGTGCAACGAGTGGTCGGTAAGATTATTATATTATATTATTTTCCATCGGCGTGGTATTAAAAAAGTATAGATATGTGGTGTACCTTTCCCCCTAGCTCCATGCTGAGCGTCCCAATGACGATTCCCTTGCAGTGCGCGTAGGGCGCCGTGTTTACGTAGGTCTCCCCCCACGGCAGTAGGTGCACTCGGGCGCAGCCCTCTAGGATGGCCGACGTCGAGTTGCCTGAAATGGAAATAAGTTTCTGTCAATAATGTTATTTTTAGAACAAGCTTTTGTTACCGACAGACTCGTTGAGTATTTTTTTTTCCTGCAGTTTTGCATTCTATTTTATTAAATATAAAACGATGCACATGCAGACAGACCAAAGAGATTCTGTCGAAACGCGACTACGAACTCACAACCGCACTACTGAGGACACACAGAAACCAACTAAATAACAGGACACAACACTTTGAACAGACACCTCTATAATTTAGGTATCACAGACAGCTCCATGTGCAGAGCGTGCATGGAGGCAGAAGAAACGACTAAACATATTCTACTGGACTCCAAGCAGGTAGAAGTATACAGGAAGCACCTAGGGTCTCCAGACACACTATTGGGACGCTGTCAGCAATACCAAGGCACTCATAAACTTTCTAGAGGAGCTGGGGTGGTTAGAGTAGCGCCACCCCGCCGTTTTACGCAAAATAGGTACGGTGGATGTCGAATTGCGGAAAATGCCCAGTAAAACTAACTAACTAACTATATAAAACGATAATCCTTAAGTCCGCCTTTTGTTCTTTTTGTTTGTGTAATAAAATTTAAATAAAATAAATAAATCCTTTTTGCTGTATGATATTATTCATCCTAATATTATACTTAAATGCGAAAGTTTGGATGTTTGTTACTCAATCACGCTTAAACGACAACCGATTTGAAAGAAATTTAGCCGAAGATAGTTTATAGCCTGGATTAAAATATAGGATAGTTTTTATCCCGTTCAGCTCAGTCTGATACCGGCAAGCAGCTGAAAAATGGTGCGCAATATTTTGGTGAAAACTTATCTAGTTGAGGGCCCTTACGGATACACTTCGGACCCAGTGGGATCTTTTGCGCATTCGCCCTCCCCTTTATATCTACTCCCAAGCTCGCTCTTGGTGACAACTTACTTACACGCCTTGTGCTAAAGGATGTGGAGGGTAAACGAGCACGAGTTAGAGCGGCCGTACATTACAGCGACTAAACGCGACCATTCTGCCGCATATTAGACCACCTACTCCATACAATAGTGCTGGTCTTCTTGACAAGGCCGTTACAAGCTGCGGACAACACTCGGTGAAAATGTATGAAAGAACTCGTCCGCAGCTTGTAACGACCGTGGCAAGAAGACCAGCACTATTGTATGGCGCGGATGGTCACTGGTCCCTATATAAGCCGGTGGTGAAGGAACGACTACATAGAGTTATTGTGTTACTCACCGTAAAACTTGGACCTCGCTAACAAACTGCCTTCTATAACGAAACCTTCCTTTCTGTTTGAAACGTAGAAAGCCGACACAGGGGGGTGGTGAGATACCTGAAAAAATAACATTTACATGTAGCTATAATAATGTTATTAGGGCTCGTTTCAACCAACGAGGTATTAAGAATTAACTCGATGTCAGACGTTTAATTTATATGATTAATCTTGGCATAAACTCTCTATAAAATAAAATAAAAATAAAATATCTTTATTTCAGACCTACATTGATCCATATTTTGTTAGTTACAGAGACTTATGATCAATGTTAGTGACAGTTAACTTACTACTACTACTTATTTACTATATAGGGGTGGGCTTATTTCGCCCTCCCGATAGCCACCTCAATCCAATATTTGGTGAGTGGACAGTCGAGCCTCTCCGCCAACACACTCAGAAGGCTATTGCCGCTGCCTCTCAGACGTCTTAGTAGCGACGCTATTCTTTTTCGCCTGATAGCAAAGAAATCATCTGTGTGCGCCTCGGCAAACATGCCGGACGCACTACAGTGTTTCGGCAGCTTCAATAGCAATCTCAGTATGTTGTTATACTGCACTCGAATTGCGGCAAAGGACCTCTGCGTAAAACTCACCCACAGACTGCACGTGTAAAATGTCTGACAGTAAGCTTTAAAGAGTGTCAATTTGACTTGACTATTACAAGGTGCAAATGTGCGTCTATAGGTACAGTCATAAACTTTAATTTGGACCTACTTAAGGTTGACAATGTTGTCAAATTGTATAGGAATACAATTAATATTTTTGCAAAAAGTGTCCTACATTAAAGAACGCGACCGTACTTGTTTACACAGTTAGAAAACTTATTATCTTATATATTAAAATTCTCTATAGTCCGGACACCAAGCACACACCAGCCGAAGATCCGGTATATGGTGCCAGATACATGTCTAGTGAAAAAATATACGGGAGGGGAGGACATTAGAGGGTAGACTTCTATCTTCTGCCCTTCTGGGCAGGAACGCAGACAATCATAGAGAGTGGGGCAGGAAGAGAAATAGTACAGAATACAGAGAGCTTGAGAGTTGGGAGAAGCAGCTTTCTGATAGGGAGAGGTGTGGAGATATGTAGAAGAGGAGAATGGAAGTCAGTCTCATAATACAACCTCACCTGTTCTGCAACGTAATATGTATGAGTGGCGCCATCCGGATGCTTCCAGCAACAGCGGAAGGTCTCGCCCAGCACCGGGTTGTAGGGCTTCTTCAGGCCCTTTGGTTTGCGGTAGAGCCCTGACAGGTACCAGCGGAGGACTAGCTTGAAGCGGCCGTACGGGTCATCCACGTGCTGCGCTCTGGAAGAGTAATACAAAATAGGTAATTCATTGTTTGACCTGAATAGAAACCCTTCGACTAGACAGAAACGGCATTGGAGAGGGTAGCTTGGAGGCCAGATGTTTATTCGACTTCTTCTAATGCAACGTTTCTAGGTTGTGAGCTCCAAGTGGTTCTCCCCTTCTGAAACCATAGCGGATCGCAAACCAACGATGGCGGGACGGACTGAAAATGTGGGCTTCGCTGCGCAATGCATACATACGGCATGTTACTCGTGGATATACATGGACATACGTGGACTCTTTCATTAGTACGCTTGACAGGGTTAGATTGTAGAGTAGTACTCGCTGGGCTGTATATTCGCGTAGTAATAGTTGTCGTAGAGTTTGTCCAAGAACGATCGCGGCTCCAGTATGAAAGTTGGCAGCACGACCTTATTCAGGTCCATACCTGGTCCCATTTCAGGAACTACAAGACTTGTTCTTTTGGATATTCAGATTAGTGCGCTCGACATGGTTACATTGCGGAGTTGACTACTTACTGCGCCAGTATGTCCGCATGGTAATAGTTGTCAGAGAGCTTGTCCAGGAACGACCGCGGCTCTAGTATGAAAGTTGGCAGCACGACCTTATTCAGGTCCATGCCTGGTCCCACTTCAGGAACTACAAGACTTATTCTCTTGGATATGCAGATTAGTGCGCTCGACATGGTTACACTGCGGAGTTGACTACTTACTGCGCCAGTATGTCCGCATGGTAATAGTTGTCGGAGAGCTTGTCCAGGAACGACCGCGGCTCCAGTATGAAGGTGGGCAGCACGACCTCGCTCAGGTCCATGCCTGGTCCCACTTCAGGAACTACAAGACTTGTTTTCTTGGATATTCAGATTAGTGCGCTCAACATGGTTACACTGCGGAGTTGACTACTTACTGCGCCAGTATGTCCGCATGGTAATAGTTGTCAGAGAGCTTGTCCAGGAACGACCGCGGCTCCAGTATGAAGGTGGGCAGCACGACCTTGCTCAGGTCCATGCCTGGTCCCACTTCAGGAACTACAAGACTTGTTCTCTTGGATATTCAGATTAGTGCGCTCGACATGGTTACATTGCGGAGTTGACTACTTACTGCGCCAGTATGTCCGCATGGTAATAGTTGTCAGAGAGCTTGTCCAGGAACGACCGCGGCTCCAGTATGAAGGTGGGCAGCACGACCTTGCTCAGGTCCATGCCTGGTCCCACTTCAGGAACTACAAGACTTGGTTCTCTTGGATATTCAGATTAGTGCGCTCGACATGGTTACATTGCGGAGTTGACTACTTACTGCGCCAGTATGTCCGCATGGTAATAGTTGTCAGAGAGCTTGTCCAGGAACGATCGCGGCTCCAGTTTGAAGGTGGGCAGCACGACCTTGCTCAGGTCCATGCCTGGTCCCACTTCAGAAATTACAAGACTTGTTCTCTTGGATATGCAGATTAGTGCGCTCGACATGGTTACATTGCGGAGTTGACTACTTACTGCGCCAGTATGTCCGCATGGTAATAGTTGTCAGAGAGCTTGTCCAAGAACGACCGCGGCTCCAGTATGAAGGTGGGCAGCACGACCTTGCTCAGGTCCATGCCTGGGCGTACTTGCTTGAGGAGGAACCAGAGGAGGGACTTGTTTTCTTCAGTTACTTCCTCTACTTGCTCGCCCGCCTAAATATTAAGATATGATAATTAGTTAATTGGGTTTAAAAATCGTTTGAGACAAGCTTTCATTGTTATTTAATTACGCCACTGACATGTTTCACAGTTTTATTATGGAATGTACTCTGATGTGATACGATATTTTGCCTACAATTCAACAACTTTGGTGACGTACATACAGTCGCGAAATTAATAGATTCGTCACTTTTGGACATTAACATTATTAAAATAAAGTCGAAGAGTGCCGAACCTTTTTATTCCTCGACTGTACATTTGTAAAGTTGTTGTCTGTATACTGACCGCTCCGGTCTCCCGGTCCGGGTCCTCGACGTACAGCGTCTCTACGCGCTGCGCCGCGTCCAGCCGGCGCCGGGGCTCCGACTCCGGCATGCCGGGCCGGGACGTCTCGCTGTCCGTGTCGGACGCCGCGCCGGCTAGCTCTGTGAAGAACAGGTGCTGGTAGCGATACGTCTACGTCTAGCTGTACTTTGAAGATGAAGGTTGCACACATATCCGGGCAACTTAACGATAACGACTTGACATAGTAGCATGCTATTGTTGCCATGGTACAGTCGAACTCATAAGTAGCTGAACACCTTGATACTTTGTGAGGTCGATCGGTACATCCTGAAGTTGATAAGTGCGCGGCATCCCTAATATGGGTCCAAACGGCAAAGTTCCGCGCAACACGGCCAACAACGTAAGTCGATCCCATTAACATAATCCACCCAATGCCCAACTCGCTGAGCCTCTGCGCAGCAAGTTGGATAGCATGCTGGTTAAGTCATCCGATTTGTGATTTTTCAGAAATAAACAAGTACTTTTAAAATATTACAAGTAACTACATTGTAATCTAATTAGCAATTCGTAATTAATAAACATCGAAGGCTCGTGGCATCTCAGGTAGCATAGTGATGCGACACAACGTTTTTCATGCGGTATTTTCGATACGATAAAATAACCAATGAGTAAGTTTTGTTTTTCAACCTTCATAGTTATATTTATCAAATATCTGTGAAGTGGGCAATTATGAAAAACATCAATGTCAATTTGTCAATATGAAATATGTCATTGTCATTTATTCAATAATTATTAAAAGACGTGTCGCGAGTGTTGCGTTCGTGAAATATTTATCAAATAATGGAGGAAATCATGAAAAAACATCCAGAAATCGTGCTAGAAGGTGATAAAGTAAAATGCACCCGTTGTGATGTTTTTCTGGTCTGCAAAACACATAACTTAGACTGCACCCAAAAGGTAAACTGGTTTACCAAAAACTAAAAATATTTAGTGTTATTAAAAAATCCAGGATATCAAACAATAAAACATATCAATAACTTGTTACAAAACAAAAAAGTTTAACTCAAGGAAAACATTAACAAAAATACACTGCAACACTACAGAAGAATGTTTTTCTTACCCATTACGTCAGTCGAAGTTGAGAGATCATTTTCGTACACCAAGTGGATTTTTACAGATAGAAGACGTAGAATAACTTCTTACAATTTAGAACAAATATTAATTGTGTATCACGAATGTCACATATTAAATGGTTGAATTGAAAACAATCTTTTTTTTAATTTGGGTCCTTTATCGACTTGGCTACATCACTAGTCTGTGATAAACGTCAAATGCTACCTAGATGCCACGAGCCTTCGATGTTTAGTAATTAAAGACCTACACCAAAATACAGTTCGTGAGGTCTTAGAACACTCTTAGAGTTCGGACGAAATCGTTGATATAAAGAACGTGAAAGAGTAAGCGAGAGAGAAATACAGAGCCGAGATTTTAAGTGCTCATGGACTGTATTTTCTTCTGTCAATATTTGTGTTGTGAGTTGGCAATCGGCTGATCCTCTAAGGGTTGCATCAAACCGTTTGTAATCGTCAAATGTGTTCGTGAAAAACTATATACATTTAAATTTGACAAGTTTGTACGAGATGACAGCTGCCAGTGCCTTATTTAACGTTGGTCGTTATCGTAAGTGGGTGCAATCCGCCCTAAGGCCATGGTCTCCTATAAATCACGCCGTACGCTGCGTCACAATGCTTACTATGGATATGTACTGTTGTGGTCGTCGGCCACAACAGTACATCTCCATAGTAAGGCTGGAAACAGTGCTCGACCGACGTCAGCGCGTATGGTCGGTCGCGCGTGTTTTACTATGGCCGCATACGCGCTGACGGTGAGCATCGGTCTGAACGCACCATATGCTTTCTACAGCGATAGCTTTGCCCGACCGAGCATACGCGCTGACCGTCGGTCGAGCACTGTTTCCAGCCTAAGCATTGTGACGCAGCGTACGGCGTGATTTATAGGAAACCATAGCTTAAGACTCGAGCCGTCATTCAGAGCTAACTAGAGTCTACTCAATACTACATAACGCTAGTCTTCGCTTAAATGACTCGAGTCTCCAAAAAAAAAAAGTCGGCCGAGCGCTAAATTAGAACACTAATCGCAATCCATCATTAAATTGATAGGCTGTAGGCTAAAACTCAACTCTTCATCATAGACTTCAATAGTGTAGAAACTTCAAAAACAATGTGTATTATTTTCTTGAAACGGCTTCTACCAATCTACATGAAATTTGTATACCAGTGATCTTGAGATTATTGACCTGGGAACTCCTGAGAGGCAACTTAGTCCACGAAGAGCTAATTTTCAGTCAGTATAAAGAAAAATAAAACGGACATTAGGGTAAATGAGCGTAAGAGCAACTTTCGTTACCAAGCCTCATTAAAGATGCTAAACACGACCTAAGTACTTAGCATTAATTATCACTCGAAAATCACTAGCAATACAACAATACCAAGGACTATTTAATTATGACCATAAATTTGCAAAGGATGTTTTCAAAGCAAGTTGTATTTTCAATAAACACAAATTATTTTGAACTTAATTGTAAAGAAACCAAGGTTCTATTTGTAATGAAACGTATGTGGTCGCTATATCGCCTCTACCTTAGTAAGGGTTTATAATAAAATAACGCTTTATAACAATTGAATGTCACGCAATTTCACTGTTATTCACGATATTGTAAGTGTAGTGTAGTATGTAAATAAGGTAAAAATGTACTGTATTATGTTATTACATGACTATTACAGCAAATACATTGATAAGACTTGAAATAAAGTTATTTAATGCGGCTTCCTCAAGTATTTACATGTTTGAATATATTAAAAAGCCTGGAATATCCATACGTGCATACAAAGAAATCCCCATTATCTATACTATAGCGTAATAATGAGGATTAGTTAGGAACGAGCTATAAAACTGTTTTGTATTTATCTCATGTAAAGTGAATTGTAAATTCTTATGAGAATAAATGATCTTAAACCATAATGAGGATTTGTATAGATTTTATACTAATATTATTATTATATTATATCGAGCCCGTTATGTCCCACTGCTGAGCAAAGGCCTAAGTTATCCCGCCATCGCCTCTGTCTGTATAATACTAATATTACAAAGAGGTAATGTTTGTTTAATTAGATTTCAAAAATTCTTTCAAGAGTAAAAATGATGGCCATAAGTTATATTTTCTTTCGCGGCTCTGCCTGGCTTCTTTGTAATATGCGGATAAAGATAAACAGACAACGGACGAAAATAAAACTGTTGCGCGATATTTCTTAGCTACTTTCGTTGTATCAGGGTGGTTTTTAAAACAACAAATCATGTCTTGTACCGAAAAACTAAAGCAATGTATCTTCCTTCGCTTCCCACTAAATGGAGATCAGGCTGGTTGAATACAATAAAAAAATAAATAAATAAAATAAAAAAATAATAAATAAATTTCTGACAAAAATTTCATTTTTGGTAGGTACAAATTTTTATTGCCAACTGTATTTTTCTGTACACCCCGTCATCAACTACTCATTGAGACGATTTTAACGAGCTCAAACTCAACAGGGTTACGTCGGTTAAGTACTGAATTCCCATGGCCACCTTCTGTCTCCATCATCTGCTCAGCTCGATGGTACCATAATATTGAATTGTCATCCAACTATACTTATACCCAAAATTTCAGCTCAATCGGTTGAGGTTAACTGGATCAAAATTAAGTTCCAAGATAACAAACTAACAGATCGAGTTAAACAAAAGCTTGTAATATATTAAGCTAACTCACCTCCATTCCCGTTGCAATCGATCACATCCCTACTCTCCAAAAACACATTTACACCTTCCTTCCTAAAGTCCGACAAAATGGCCGAGTCCACGGAGTACTTCCTCGGAAAGACCGCAGGCTCCGACGTCTGCCTTGACAGCTTCTTCTGACGTTTAAGAAGAGAGAAGATGCTGGATCTTCTTCTAGTTTTATCCTTCATTCTTGCGGAGTAGAGAATGTCTGACTCGTGCTCCATTTTCGATATTGTTTTATTGCTTCATTGATAAGTAAGCCAGTCCTTTGGACAGTTAAAGTTTTTAATATCTGTTCTTTCTTGGTCCAATCTTCAATATTTGTTATGTATTGTCTTGAAACTGTAGCTCGTTTTTAATGCTTTTCAGTAAGTTTTAGCAGGGCTTGTACCAAATAACTTTCAAGGGGAGTTTGACAGCCCAAAAGGTAGTGTATAAAACTCATGTGAGCACAGACTTTCCAATGCCATTTAGTTCATTATCATTAGATATGTAGTTATTATATTTAATAAAACCAACGTACAGTCGGATTATTATAAGACTGTTTTAAATCGCTTCTTGTGGTAAAACCATTCAGATAATAAATAGGTTATTCTTATTACGTATCCACTATACTCTCATAACATTAGGTTCTCAGAAAATCTATGTTTTCAATATTTTTATTCGAGTTTAAAACTAAGTACTAGGACTTCTTCACATCTGTCCACTGTTTACCTTGTCTTTCAATACGGCTCATTATTATATTACTAAATCATGTAACTTCATATTTTATCCCAATATTATTACATCACATAGTGAATGCACAAATTACGAGTCTATCAGTCAAGATTTCAAACACTGTCAAAAAGTTTTTATACACATTATTAGTCACTAAAGTGTCTTGATCGCATGAGAATTTTATTTAGGTATATTAACTTTTCAATTAGGTACAGTATTTACGTCACACTTGGCCATAAAGTGGCAATTACCGCCCGCTATGCGTGTGGAAAGTCCCACTTCCTGGCCTATAGGCGTAAAGTGGCTGAGTAATGTACCTGCTATATTATTTTTATTTACGCAAGTGAGCCATGGTTGTGTTCGTAGATATAAATGCATCTTGTACAGTCAGCGTCAAATACTCTGTAACAGTCAAAGTGGCCAAATAGTTCAGTACACCATACTAAATATATGGTGTACCGAACTATTTGACTACTTTGGTTGCTACAAAGTATTTGACGCTGACTGTACCTGCGTGACAACTGTCACATCAGTACAGTCGCCATCAGATGTATCAGAGCGGCCAAAGTGCTCACAAATATCTATCTGAACACGTCTCTTCGAAAATAGAGACGTGTTCAGATATTTGTGAGCATTTTTGCCGCTCCGATATATCTGATTGCAACGGTACATTGAGCTCACGCAGACAGAGACAGTGTAAGTGTAGTATCACATAATAATGGAACCCGCGTTCATGAGAAATAATAACTGAACAGTCAGCAACATTAATATCTGTCCATAAACAAAGGCAGATGATCTATACACGCCTTTATGTCAGTGATAATAAATTCCTATATAGATATTTTTGGCTTGTGTTTTGTACAAAAAATTACGCAACTTTGACGATATTGGGTCGTTGCCCCCATTCTATTACGGGTATTATAAGGAAATTTGGTGTTTAATTATAATTACCTACTCAACATTTTTTGCAAGCTTGATTATTTCGCGTTCATTTAGTTCAAATGAAGAGTTAGGTTTGAGTCTAATTCATATAATTCCCTGTAGAACCGATAACCGACTCAAATTTAATCATTTTTGAACGTATTTACGCAATTTAAACAACACTACGACCCTGTGAATGTCCTTAAGGTCACTAATCACAGCAAATCACCATTAAACACATCACACGGCCCACTAATGACGTCAAATTAGGTTGTCATGCTCATTACAACATGTTGACATGACATGACATTAAAAAGCCATACAGTCGCAACTATATGAGCTGTGTAGATACATAGTGCATTTTAGAACGGAGTGATAGCGCTATTGTTGATAGTAATTTGATCTCAATGTAGTTGCATATGCAGTTTGTATACTTTGATCTGAATTTAGGCGGCAAATATTTATACAGTCATCAACAAAAGTAGCTACGCGGGCGAAGAGCTCATAATAACCTACACACGACTCTAATGTTATTAAGAGAATGAGGACAGAGTTGATAATTTTGAGCGTGCCCACCCCAGTATGGTCTAGCACCTTAGATCATACATAACTGGAGTAGCCTTTCATTAACTTACCCCTCTGTAAAAAAACCTTGCACAATGTGCAACAAATCATACAAAGACAATTTCACAATCGATCACAAAATCGCCTCGCAAGAGAACACTGATCATAAAAATGCCCGCATGTTGCAATAAGCACTTAAATAAATAAGTTTTTTTTTTGCGGACAATCTTACAAAAATCGACCTAGTCCCAAACTAAGCAAAGCATGTACTATGGGTACTAGACGACGATAAACATACTTATATAGATAAATACATACTTAAATACATAGAAAACATCCATGACTCAGGAACAAATATTCGTGTTCATCACACAAATAAATGCCCTTACCGGGATTCGAACCCAGGACCTCTTGCTTCGTAGGCAGGGTCACGACCAACTAGGCTAAAGCGGTCGTCTTGATACTATAAACGTTCAACCACTTCAAGCTTTTAATATATAATAGAGTTTAAATATTCTATTAAGATGCTTCCCCCCGCCCCCGCAAAATGCGGTAGACTTTTTTGTACGCAAACACGACATAAGGCTACTCCAGTTATGTATATGTATGCTCCAAGTCTAGTGTCCCATGGCACATAAGGGTCCAGGCCCCCCCTGAAAAATAACTCTAGATACGCCAATGAGCGGAACCGCAACGGGCGGCTAGTGGTTTATATTGTCACATCATATTGTCACGACAAATTACTAAAGCAGTATGAACTGCCGTCACGACAATTAGAGAGCTCAAGGACTGACCCTGCTCACACCAATCTAACGTAAGTGTACAAACAATTGTCTTTGATCTATTTCGACTGGGGCACAGAGCAAAAGGCACATTCATATTATTTATGTCGTAGATTATAATGTGCTATAGCTTATCGTTTCTCCTGCTAGACGAGCACAACTGAGGCCCCGACGCGAGAAGAGACGAGAAAATCTACCCTCCTAATTTTAACTGTTATAAGTGGGATAGGGGTCACTTAATCGCGCGCGACACAACTTCGCAAAAAGTTGTGGTAGCCCCCCATGGCGATTTTGGAAAGAATTTGAACGGTTTTGTGTACACGGGGTGGGTCCTGTAACAGGAGCAAATATTTAAATGGACGCTTCCTTAGAGCATTTGCAGTAACCCTATTTTTTTTAAATCTTTTTTTTTAAATCGGAGAAATTCTGATTTGGCACCAAGAGATCATAGCACAGTAGTCAATGCAGATTTTGAGGTAACATCATGTAGAGTTATAATTCATAATAGTTTTTGCATTTTTGTTTTCAAACATTTGTGATTTTTTAAAATTTTTTTTTAGTGTTTTAAAAATAAAAAGTCCAGAAGAGTAAACTTTTCTATTAAAACCACTTGGAATTGCTTACAAGGTTAATAATCTACCGTTTAATTTTTTGCTCCTGTTCCAGGGCCCACCCTCTATATGTTTAGAAATTTGTATAATTTAGTAAACAGATAGATGTGACCTGGATTAAAACCCCGGATGATTTTTATGCAGGAAATCAAATCAACCATTAAAGGGTGAAACTCCACCATAGATGTGCAAAGCTGTACTTTCATATATTTGACACCTAGCTGTCAAGAAGGAGAGACCACATCTTTATCACATCACTGGTATTCACTCTAACGGGTGAAAATGGGGGTGGAATTTGTTTAAGAGATAACTCGGGCCAAAGCTAGTTAACTACAATTTATTGCACGGTTCCGCAATATTTTCATTCTGCCAAGATTAACATAATATTAGTATAGTGATAGTTCTTGATTTCGCCAGTATCTTAGCCTTATCTCCTGATAACGTATCAACGACGAAAGAGGCTTGGAAATTGTGAATTATCAGTCAATGTTGTGAAGATTTTGTATCTTTTTTGAAATCTTTTCAGTGTAATTTAACCTTGCAAATCGATTTTCACCCGTTCCAGTAGTCGTATATGAATGCCCCATAAGGCACTTGCTTAACGTAATCAAACACCGTAACTTATTTGAGGTAGATTATTAATTGTGCTGATAGCTAGAGACAAGGCTTAAATCCCTGCTGATGCAGAAGGCCTAATATAATATTAAAACAATTTTAATTATCTAGAACATTGAATAACTTCGATTTTCTTATTGTTTCCGTGCCTGTTGACATAGTTTTTACAAGCTTTTATTTAGTTTCACCTGCACCGATGTTTGTCATCAAATCTTGCAAATTAAAGATCCACTTCCCGGTAACTGGTGCGACTCTGTCCGTCTGTCACAAAGTAAAATATCTCAGGAACTAACTTATAGTATGGCCTACAGAGCAAGTAATGGTGTTAGGTATTGTGTCGACTGTACATTATGTTTCTATTATCCAGCTCGTTCGTAGTTCGTAGCATTATCTAACACAAACCAGTTCCTTTATAGGTGAGGTTTACCGTCGAGTTAACGAAGTAACTTTGCGACTGTAAGGCCGCGGTCTGGACGCCAGCGGGCAGCGGGCCGACGAGCGAGCGATCATAGATTGAACTCGATCAAATGTATGATACGAACTGCCGCTCGTCGCCTCATTGCCCGCTCGGCTGGCGTCCAGACCGTGGCCTCATAGACGCATACAACATTTTAACATTACCTGGCGGTTATTATATATTTTGTTGCGAACGTAAAGTTCGATAGGTATAAGTAAATGCGATTGGTTTGCCATGACCAATAACAGGAATAGGTAGACTAGTAGGAAAAGTTACACAATTTTGTAAAAACACTCAAATAAATAATTAAATCTATACTAATATTATTAAAAGGAAAAGTCTGAGATAGTAGCTATGTAAAATGAAAGTTTGTATGTAATGGGTAATATCAGGAAGCGCTTATCCGATTTCCGGTACGTGGTCACCATTCGAGAACCTTTCCGCCCCAACGGCCACCGGTTCTAGGTGCAATGTGCCCACCGCCACTTAAGTTTAGCGATTCGGAGGGCTATATCGGTTACCTTTGATTCTGCTGCGGACTCATAATACTACGCTCTCGCTCGCTCTCTAAGAGGGCTCACCAGTGCCAATAAGAGATCCGACATGATGATTTATAGCTTCATCGGCTCAAGGAGGCGAACCGTTCAATGTAAACGAACCCTTAGAGAATCATTATCCTTACCAAGGTAACCTTGTACAAAATTCAAAGGAAAAATCATAAATTTTGTGTGCACACTTTATCAACATGGTCAAACAAACTTGTTCTCATTGCGGCGGCCGTGAGCGGACAAAGGTTATAGAAGTGTGTCAAACATATATTCGCATATAGTACAACACTATATCAGACAGGTATTAATATTGCATTCCTGATTCTTTCATTGCCAGGCTAAGAAACAATATTTATTTGTTTATAAACAGGTACTACAAAACCACTCGAACGATTCAATAAGGTATAATTTAAAGAGATGTACCGACTAGTCGGAAAAGTCTTTTTTTTTTTACCTGACTGTTGCTATAATAGGACGGACCCAATATAGCTGTCGAACCAGGGATCGGAACCGGTTTTTTCAAAAGTCCAAGAAGTAGTCTAATATTTTGAATAATTTTTTTTTTTTTTTTTTTTTTTTAATTTATTTATCTAAAGTACAAAACAATTACCAATGTTATATTACTCGCCAAACTGCGATAACAGTTTGTTGGCGAGACCGCGCTCATTTTAACTAGTGTTAAGTACCTACGTTTTAGGCTCTTAATGTAGGACTCTATCATGTATTTAGGTAACATTTTCGTATTATTAGACAGCCTGATCAAAAATGATATTATAAACCAAAGAACGAAATTCAACGAAATAAAACCGGTATTTTTGTATGGTGAAAATACCGGTATCCGATCCCTGTGTCGAACATCATGGTTGGAGAGTAGCCTGGGGAAAATCCAGGGGGAACTCTCCGGCAGGTCCACGCGGTCGGAAAAGTCAACCATCCGGCCACATTTATATACGGCGAATAGTTGGCGGTCGCCAAAAGTAACCGAATATTCGACACTTTATATCTTGCTAAAAAAAAAATTTGGTCGTTCTTTTTTACCAACGTATTTCTGGTTTCTTTTTGTTTTCGAACGATAGATAATTGTTGTGATTTTGGAGTGCAATTAAAAAAAATGCATTTGTTTTTCATTAAGACTAATTAAAGTTTCCTTTCCGGCCAATCCTACTAATATTATAAATGAGTAATTTTGGATGTTTAGATGTTTGGATGTTTGTTACTCAATCACGCAAAAACGGATGAACGGATTAAAATGAATTTTGGTATACATATACTTAGTGTATAACCTAGATTAACATATAGAATACTTTTTATCCCGGGAATCTTCCCTTAAGGGGGCGAAATGGGGGACGAAAGTTTCTATGGAGCAATGATATAAACGAGTTCCACGCGGACGAAGTCGCGGGCAGAAGCTAGTATATTTATATATAAATTTTAATGTTGGTTTAAAAAAATGTGACAAAGGTAAAGGAAGTGTGTCAAATATATATTCGCACATAGTACAACACTATAGACATATCAGACAGGTATTAATATTGCATTCGTAAGAGCGGTTATACGCGGCGACGTTTTGTAGATACCGGTGATTTTGACAGGTGATCTATGGCTATTAGCTAGTGTCGCGCGATGGTTATCGCTGCAAAAAATCTCTCAAACTAAGTCTACACCAGTGCGCTTTCACGTTCAACAAGGCATGCGTCATAGAGTTGTCACACTCAGTCTAAGTAAGGCTGGAGTCACATCTATCAGCATTTCATACTTAAATTGCTGATCGATGCTGATAGATGTGACTCCACCCTAAGAATAAGTGTGTCAGCAATATGACGCATGCCTTGTTGAACGTGAAAGCGCACTGGTGTAGACTTAGTTTGAGAGATTTTTTGCAGCGATAACTATCGCGCGACACTAGCCATAGATCACCTGTCAAAATCACCGGTATCTACAAAACGTCGCCGCGTATAATCGCACTTACGAATGCAATATTAATACCTGTCTGATATGTCTATAGTGTTGTACTATGTGCGAATATATACGTGCACTGGTGTGGACTTAGTTTAAAATATTTTTTGCAGCGTCCGGACGGTCCGCGAGCTGTGTCGCGGCGACATCGACATAGACTATCCGTTTCTTTCTAAGCGTTCTAACTAGAAAGAGGCAGATAGTCTATGTCGTCGCAACACAGCTCGCGGGCTGTCCTGTGATAAATAGACGTGCAGGTGATTTTGACAGGTGACCTATGGCTAAGTGTCGCGCGCTAGTATATCGCTGCAAAAAACCTCTTAAACTCTTTCATTGCCAGTGGCAAGGATATTTATGTATTTGTTTGTAATCGGGTACTATACGGTTCTAACGATTTAATATTGTATGTTCTAGCTACCCGCGCTGCTTCGACCGCGTGTTGCAAAGAAGGTAAACCCGGCGGGATAATATATAGCATATAGTCTATGTCCATCCAGAAAGTCAATTTTAAAGTGTACTCTATATATATCTATTCACAGGTGATCCTTATCTTATGGACAATATTACCATTTCCAATCCCCTGTAAAGATTAACATGTAGACTTAATATGTGGTGCGTCATAGGTATTAAGATATTTAACTAGAATGTTCACAACATTATGTCACGTATTGAATAAGATCATTTTTTAATACGTGACATTAAAAGTCGTAGATAAAAGATCCTATCTATAGCAAAGCAAGACTATGAAACCTAATATTACTGTTTAGTTTAGTTTAGTAATTTATTGCACCATGTGGTAATATACAAGTTGGTTTATAATATAAGGAGATTAAGGAGGTATCTCATGGACCCTGTATGGGTATAGCAATTATATCCTTAATAACTAAAATATGTATAATTATAGTATACAATTAATCACGTAGATAACATTCAGAACAGGCTACAAATTATTAATCAATTACAAATAGCACAATCATTTAAAAAATCATTAACTGAGTGTGTTTTTTGTTGTAAGACTGGTACGTCGTTTACTAGTAACTATATTGTACAGAAATTATACATAATACACGAAGAAGGAACATGAAAGGCTCCTATTTACTTTCAGTGCATGGGGTCGCCACTCTTAAGGGCATGAACTAATCAATTACGAATCACAAGAACAATATTGCTTCGCTATTCCGCTAAAAAAACGCGTACTTACTTTTTTTATAGTTGTATCCGAAAATTATTAAGTTTTGTTTCCTAGTTCCATGCTTTTGAGAAAACTCACAATATTCCAATTCATTGCCTCAACTTATGTTACCCTATTCTATATGAGATCAGAAAAACCGGCCAAGTGCGAGTCGGACTCGCGTACGAAGGGTTCCGTACCATTATCTATAAAAACCGGCAAAAAAAATCAGGTCTGTTATATGGGAGCCCCAGTCTGACTCGCACTTGGCCGGTTTTTTAGTATTAATTGTTATAGAGGCAACAGAAATACATCATCTTTGAAAATTTCAACTGTCTAACTATCACGGTTCATGAGATACAGCCTGGTGACAGACGGACGGACGGACGGACAGCGAAGTCTTAGTAATAGTAAAAATCGTGTGTCATGCGATTTTAAGGAAAACCATTTATAAACGCAAGACTATTAAAATTGTTATGTTTGAGAAGCATTTGTTGTTAGAAATTAGTAAAACTAGTTCAATATTTCCCCTTGATATCCGAGATTTATAAACGAAGTAACGTAGGTACACGAATTTATCCGTTAAAATTTACTTTAAAAACAAACTTTTAAGTCTTTTAACTGACTTCAATTTAGTACTCCGCCAAGCCAAATGGACATATCCACATTTCCTTTCCACTTTACCACATGGACTGCTTTCCGAGAGTAAACACGTTGATTATTACAGACGAAAACCGTATCACTGTACGTGGGCTGATAATATTTGAGGAGTTCCGTCGATTTGTCACACTTGGCATTTAGGACTTCATTAGTTGCTATTTCAACAGAATCATATCAGAATCAGGAACGTGCCTACTTTTACAGTTCTAAGTTTAGATGAATAAGTGTACTCGTAGGTAAGGAATAAAATTGTAGCCAACTATGTCAATTTGTTATATAATAGGTAACTAACTTAAGGAACGCGGGATGAACCGCGCGATCTCGCCAACTATTGCCTAAACCATCCAGGTTTTAAATAGTGGCTTTATGTGCAACACTGTAACTATTATAAAAAAATTGTATTAAATAAATAAAAATGTGGGCTTCACTAAATTTGTGATTTCCGGGTATAAATACACTAGTTATAATAGAAAATACCGAAATAACTACATGCATGCCTTCTATATTTGAGGAGTTCCCTCAATTCCTCATGGTTCCCATCATCCAACTGAAGTTTTGATAACAATGGGACCAACATGGAAGCATATACTTTCAAATAAAAAAAAAATTGTACGAATCGGTTCATAAATGACGGAGTTCTGAGGTAACAATAGTACATTGTTTAACGAGGGGCGTAAGTGGAATATTGCTAACGAGAGTCTATCAGAAGCCCGACGCCGAAGGCGGAGGGCTTTTGATGACTCGAGTTTGCAATATTCTTACGCCCGTGTTATACACAATGTTTTTCATCACATTTGCGAGGAAATAAATAATTACAAAAGACAGAAAAATCTAAGTTTCATACAGCCGCAGAGCCGCACCAATCAAAAATTGACAACTTCACTTCCAGATCAGTGCTAGTGGAGTTCAATATTTCAACCAATCACAGAGCAGTATTCTTGCGGGGCGGGGCCGGCTTGACCAACTAGATTTTTTTTTCAACCAATCACAGAGCAACCAGATTTGCTTAAGCCAATCAGAGGGTTCTATTATTTTAAAACTAAACTTAACTGCCCGTGGGAGGTAAAACGGCTATAACTGCTCTGTACGCTCGCAAGTAATAACGCCATTGACGAGCAAGTGTGATGAAATAGTTATTTACGATACAAGTGCAGAAAATAGGAAATTCGCAAAGAGTGGTGATAAATTAAAATACGACCGAAGGGAGTGTTTTAAATCGACACGTGTTGCGAATTACCTATTCGCACGTGTATCGTAGAACGTTTTACAGTACATATGGCTCTTTAAAGTTTCAACATATGCACGGAAAGTGCTCATTTCTGCACTAGTGCGGGAAAGTAACACCATGTGTACTGTAAATATATATTTTTTTTAATGCAACCGAATTGAGAACTTCCTCCTTTTTTTGAAGTCGGTTAAAAATTCGAATGTTATATGGTATAGTTGTCTACTCAATCCGCATAATCCAATCATTACAAACGCGACCCCACTGTCTGGTGCAGACTCCTAGTTACCAAGTGATTGTCAAATGCACACATTACATAACGGTTTATATTCTAGTCCAGGAAACGATAGTTATCAGTATTTACTTTGTTATCTTTAAAGAATTACAGGTGAATGGAAAAATACATTTTAAAAGATGTTTTAGGGTTCAATAGCCAAAATGGCAAAAACGATGCATACGTACATAAATATCTGTACTTACAGGACTCTATTGTCAATGTCATAAACTTCACGAAGAAGAATGGCTACACACGACCGCCAACAGCATACCTGCCCCGCTATTTTGTAACTTGTTTTAAGCTCACCTCAACGCTCACCCACAAATATATTTCGATGCCGCGATTCGTAGTAACTGCGTAGGTAGAAATCTAGTTTCGTTAGGCGTGACGCGTGGGGTGAGGCGCATGAGCGCGTAAATAATAACAAACCCGGGCTGTTATTCGCTACGCGCTCATGCACTTCACCCCACGCTTCACGCCGAACGAAACTAGACCTCTACCTACGCTTAGTTACTACGTATCGCGGTGTCAAGATATATTTGTGGGTGGGCGTTGAGGTGAGCTTAAAACAAGTTACAGAATAGGGGGGCTGAACGCAGTCGCTATGGCCGAAATCGGTTGGGACTACGTCATCATCATAGGAGTTTCTATAGCCGACTTTAAATATGCAAGATTTGATGAATACTTATCGACAAAATAATATGTAAAATTTGATTACAAAAAACAACAGAAGTGAGTATACATTTTGTAATAACCGTGATATTACATAAACATTTCAAAAATACTGTAAAACGACTACAGTGTGGTTCAGGCCTTATGTGCGGTACTTATACAATAATATTACGCAATATTTAGTACATAGTTAAATTTTCTATAGAGACTCTTACCTGCAGACAAACTGTTAAAACAGTATTGCAGGAAAATGTAATAGATTAAGTTTTGTATCCCATTGCTTAGTAATATGTCACCCGGAGCATAATTTCGAATCGATTGACACCCCATTCATCATCAAAATCGGTTCAGTATCTTGAAACGCTGCGGTGGAACACAGGTAAATACATACATACTGTTAAAAAAAAATGAAATGTAATAAAATGCTTATAAAAACGAACACAACACGATCATTAAATTTATCTCAACACGGCGTTGATAAGAGTATCTAATTGAGTTTATTTATAGAAAACCAGAACCAACAGACTCCGAAATAGTAGTGTAGATTCAAAATTAATATTACTTCAAAAGAAAGGAGGCAAATGAATGGGCATGTTTATTATTTTTATCCCCTTAAACGGACAGTTACGTTTAGTAACAAAACCGACAGGTTAGACGTGACTTAAACATCATTTTAGTTAGTTAGTTAGTTAGTTAGTTTTACTGGGCATTTTCCGCAAATCGACATCCAACGTGCCTATTTTGCGTGAAAGGATTAGACCGGTTTCCTCACGATGTTTTCTTTCACCGAAAAGCTAACGGTCAATATTTCGTACATAAGTTCTGAAAAACTCATTGTACGAGCCGGGATTCGAACCCACGACCGCCGCTTGACAGCCGCATGCCTGAACCACTAGGCTACCGTAGCTTTTTTTTTAGTTAACTTTAATCTGCCTTTTTTTATTCCCGGAATATGCCTAGTGACGAAAATCCCATTCAGATATCTCAAAAAATTACAACCGTTTTAATATTGTCTGTTAGAGAGAGCAAACGCTCAAAGATCGTGACGGCACGATCCCTGAACGTCATAGTAAACGACAATCGTTTCATAATGAAGGTGCGTTTTGCGCAAAAGGGAAAGTATACAGGCTGGAAAAATCTAATGCAACATGGATGGCAACTACCTTAAATATTGTAAATAGCACATTATGTGTAAAGGAAACATTCCTTTGTTTTTAAAAACAATAAATTCTGCATTTAAGTATTTATGAAAAATCGCTTGCCTCAGTCGGGACTCGAACCGGTCAAATATGACAAAAAATAACGTGCTCTATTTTATGATGCAGATTGAAAGGGTAACTGATAAGGTTCATTTTCCTCTAAATAACAAATACAATCAGAATAACGGAAGGCCATGAAAATTGAAAACTAAAAATTAAAACACACAAGATAAAACAATATTAATTTAATAAACTTACTAAACCGGTTCGAGTCCCGACTGAGGCAAGCTATTTTTCATAAATCCTTAAATGCAGAAATTATTGTTTTTAAAAACAAAGGAATATTTCCTTTACACAGAATGTGCTATTTACAATATTTAAGGTAGTTGCCATCCATGTTGCATTCTATTTTTCCACCCGGTATACTCCCTCTTAAAATTTTGGACACTTATAACTTTGTGATTATTTAATCCCCTGCTTTATTTTTTTCTCCATTTGACAATACTTTTAATCCTTTTTCGAGTAATTTCATAATTATTAATTATTATATTTGATGTCTACACCACCATTAAGTGCTTGCTTAAACATTGCAAAAACCAATTACTCACATACATCAACACTCGCAGCAAAAATCTACTTTGCTCTCTTGTTGAACAAATAACTATTGAACCTGCCCACAAAATTTTACGAGAATCGGTTGATAAATGTGACCTATGAGATATAGATGAGAACAGACGGACATACGAAATAATTTTTCCACAAGCTGAAACGGAGACATGCGTTCGCTTCGCTCGCTCGTTAAATTAGTTGCAGTTAGTTCATTCAATAAATTTTCTTTTAATTCAGCTGTCGCCTGTCGCAGTCGTCAAGAGGGCAAAAATATTAGTACGTAAAGTAGGTTTTATCCGTCTATTTAAGGAAACTTAATACATTTTATATCGTAAAGTCACATTGAACTCGGGAAAATGTAATAAATATGTTGCATTAAATTTTTGCCATTTAATAATGTTATTAATTTTACTATTATTAGTGTACGAACAAAACATGTTTTTTTGTCGAAACCGAAATAGAAGCTTCAGTTTTGATTATAGTTTCGGCGGAAACAGAACCTTTATAAACGTGATTAAAACGTTGAATAAAATGTCAGTGCATCGTTATTTTGAGATATATAAATAATGAAACATCTCGTTTAGAACCTGCCTTTGCTCGGCTTCATGTTGTTTTGATAAATGTTGTTTTAGAGTTGAAATTTGGTACACATATGTAAATTGGTGACCCAAAGATGGACGCGTAAAGTAAATGAATGAATTCTGAACAAGGGGGCCAATTCTGAAAAAAATATGGAAAATAGTTCCTTGCCTAAAGATTACAGGAAAACCTATAAGAAGTTTGAGTATTCAAAAACACTTAATTTAGATTATACACGGAACCCTCACCACGCGAGTTGAACTCGCACTTGTCCGGTTTTTTTTTTTAACGTAAGTGCTTTTGTGTTATATTTTGTATGGCGTGTGCAACACAAAAGTGCTAAATACACAACAAAACGTAACACAAAAGCAGACTTACTCGTACGTTCAAAAAAAAACGCAATATTCGAGGCCTTACCCATCAGCTGTGGTCTTCTCGAAAGATTGCCAAATCGGATATCTTCCTTTTTGTGACATTTTTTTTATCTATAATAACAATTGTACTTTCCGGAATTGGAATATCGAACACAATTGATATTGTCAATTAAACAAAATATGTCAAATTTAACTCGCGTAGTGATAGATACACAAAAATATTGAGAATGTTCCCGTTACTTTGAATACTCAAACTTCTTATAGGTTTTCCTGTAATCTTTAGGCAAGGAACTATTTTCCATATTTTTTTCAGAATTTTAAGTCTCGCAGTTTCGTAGATAAGGGGGAGAATGGTCAAAATTCGTCTTTTTTCCTAAATTACTTCAAATCTGTTTTTGCTAAAATTATAAAAAAATATATATCTGACATGCTTACAACAGCCCCTTTCATTTGATATGTCACACAATACAGTTTGCGAAACTTTTTTTTTTAATTTTCTAGTTTACCCCCCAAAAGTGGCCCCCTTGTTCAGAATTTATTAATTTAGTTTACGCGTCCCTGTTTGGGTCACCAATTTAAATATGTATACCAAATTTAAACTCAATCGGTCCATTAGTTTCGGAGCAAATCAGACAGACAGACGCACGAGTGATCCTATAAGGGTTCCGTTTTTTTTTCCTTTTGAGGTACGGAACCCTAAAAGAGAGTGCAAAAGTATTTAAAGAGTCGGCAACACGTGAGTCGCCTGGAGGCAGAGGCGTCCATAGTCTACATAACATGTTTTCACCATGGAAATGCTTAGTAGAACCAACTCCCACATTTCTATAGCGATCTATTTTATAGGTCATCAAAGTCAAAAGCCAAAGTGATTTATTCTTCAATTTAGGCATATTACATGCACCTATGAATGTCGATAAACTACCACCGGTTCGGAAAGAAAACCACTGCCTCGAGAAGAACCGGCGTAAAAAACTCGCCGAGGTGTCATTTTTTCAAAACAGTATACAATATATCATTTCAGTATCAGAGTATTATAAAATTTTAAAATTACATTGCTACAGTAGTAAGGCTATTTATTTTGCGATAGATTTCTAGTGCAGGACTTTATCGCTGCCAAATATCCCTATCCAATCGTTTATCTTATAATATGCCTTTGAAATAAGTGTCTGTTTTACGACAGATTTGAATTTAGAGTCTGTAAGTTCGGTAATGTGTTTTGGAATTTTATTGTAGAATTTTATACAACATCACCGTTTTCTGCCTATATAAGTCGTCCCACCGGTGGGCATAGGCCTCCTCTCATGGATTAGAGGAAATGGGCAGACGTCCCCACGCTGACCTATTTTATTGTTAAAATTAAAAGAAAATGGTTGTCTGTGAAGTCGGTTTACGGCCGATAATTTTACGTGATAACGTCATATAAAAACATTGATGAAAATTGCATAACACGTATTTACTCATTTATCGTTAGGAATACTCCTGTGAAGTTTCGAATAAAATAGTCGATCTAATCTTGTTTCCCCATACCATTTCACCCACTTAGAGAGTGAATTTTGAAAAATCCTTTTAACACCCGGGAGACCTTATAATGAACAAATGTGGCAAATTTGGAATATCTAGAACCAGCGGTTTGGGCTTTGCGTTGATATATGAGTCAAGTGGTCAACGGAACGGGACAATGAGTCACACTTTTTCGTGCGTGCAGCCGGCGTTCATCGATTTATAAGTCGCTATCACGTCAACACGAACACACGTTACTCCAGAGCGGGTTGAGGACTTGATTTTGACATTTACATGTAGTCATATTATAACGCACACGATCAAGACACTTTTCGAACTTAATAATAATCTTAACCGCTAAAAACAAAACACTCACACACACTCATTTTTAAAATGTCATTATACAATAGTGTTTCATAATGCACGTTAACGTATAATACGCGGAAAAAGCTATCTAATACAACACGACCGTACTGATGAGTGGACGATAAAATACTGAATTGTACAAAAGTAAACATTATCCTCTATGCCGCGTTCACAATCGAAATTAGACTTTAATTTGTCTTAATAAGGTCGATAATTGAACGGGCGTTTACAATGTCGTATATGAGTGAAGCTACAAGTAGACAATGTCGACACACTAAAATAGACTTTGAAATGTGTGAATAAGGTTGTTATTTGAACACACAGGTTGGTTAAGTGTTGTATATGAGTGAGGTAAGCTGTTTGTTTCTATTAGTAGAATAAACTTTTTTTAGCCTTTTAAAGTTTTTAGCTGTGCCAGATATGATCCAGCCTCTCACCTCCTCCAGGCGCTTGGAGCACTCTTTAGCTAAGCTATGGGCGCTTGGACCCCACGGCCCTAGAATTTAGACCCCAAACGGCGCAAAAAAGGAGCTACTATTGAGTTTTGGCTTTTGACAAACAGCATTATGTATATCTGAAAATTATTTTTTCCTGAACGTTTCCTAGTTCAGGTAAAATCTAATCATTTTCCAATCCTAAACAATACCTTGTATCTAGCTCTCAAAACTTATATTTCAATATGTGTACAGTCAGCATCATAAACATGTATACACTTTTCGACCTTATGTCTAGGTAATAACTAATAAGGGAATAATGTATTACGGGGTTTTTATAATAGTCAAAATGGCAAAAACGGAACCCTTATAGTTTCGTCATGCCCGTCTTTCATCTTCACTATAAGGTGTATTTAAAAAACTTTTTGAGGATAGGTGTATTTTGTTAGCCGCTACATATATAGTTTTGTAATTAAAATGACTACAAAATTTTTTTAGGGGTGCATTCCATACATACAATTGAAAGTCTAATTTTTTTTTCACTGTACTGTGGCACATCAATCGATAGGCATTTCAAAATAAATATAAAGTTTCTAAGCAACTTTTTTGGTTAAGTGAATAGAATCGGAGATAATCGCCCCGAGAGTCGCTAAAATTCTGTCCCCCCCCCCCCCCCCCCCCCACCCTCTAATTTTTGAACGGTGTATTTTAAAAATATGAAAAAAATCATGGACATTATTAAATTCTTTCACCGAAAATTTATATGATCAAGATCGGTTGAAAGGTTTCGAGATATTGCTGAAAAACTGCCTTCCTTAAAGAAAAGGACCTAAGTGCCGTAAGATTTCTGTGACGATACGACCTTTTTAATAGGCACGGAGAACCCTCCGTTTTGCGTGGTCTGACACGCACTTGGCCGGTTTTTTTTTTATATAAAAGAGCAAGTAGTATCCATCCATTCTAACGTAATGTTGTATTTTATTCCACAAGCGTTACTTCCACTGTTAGTCTGTACAGTAAGGGAAATGTATTCACGTACCTTTTTCGCTCTTCTTACTATGACAAAAAGGCATAAAAAGGTCATCGTCATCATCATATCATATCAGCCGAAAGACGGCCACTGCTAGACATAGGCCACCCCTAAAGAGTGCCAAAGTGACCGGTCCTGCGCCACCCGCATCCAGCGGACTCCCGCGACCTTTACCAGATCATCAGTCCACCTTGGAGGGCGCCTACCTACGCCGCGCCTTCCGGTACATGGTCGCCACTCGAGAACCTTTCCACCCCAACGGCCATCGGTTCTACGTGCAATGTGCCACTTAAGTTTAGCGATTCGGAGGGCTAAATCGGTTACCTTGGTTCTGCTGCGGATAGCCTCATTTCTGATGCAATCACGCAGAGAAATTCCCAACGTAGCCCTCTCTATTGCCCTTTGGGTGACTTTGAGCCTTCTTATGAGGCCCATAGTTACAGTGCCATATGTCATCACTCGTCAAAGACTCTCGTCTTGAGACACTGCGGGATATTGGACGAGAAGATGTGTCGTGTCGTAACTTCCCGAACGCTGCCCAGCCGAGACAGATACGACGATTGACCTCTTTCTCGAAGTTGGATCTACCTAACTGAACAGTCTGTCCTAGGTATACATAGCATAAAAAGGTACGTGAATACATTTCCCACTGTACATAAAACGAAGGACAACTAGCTGTAACAGAACATACTATAGGACAAAGTGACACGACCTTTTCAACAATTGTAAACATAGCGTTATTTGTACAACGGAATACATTTTCAAATTCGTTAGGAACGCGTTGAAAACCACTACCATGGTTAATTTATGGTTAATTTATGGTGTTTTCAACTCAACTGTGATATGGTCTAGTCGTTGAGGGGGTGAATTGAAAATTATCGCGTCCTTTGAAACGCCGACTAGTTTGGGAAGCAAGTGAAATCTAAAGAATTTTAGAAAAACCCAACTGCCTTTTTAAACATAGCCTATGTCACTCCCACGATTAAGAGGAATCCAACGACACCTCATATGTCGAAATCCGTCACACGGTTTAGGCTGTAGGGCGTGCCAAAGAATAAGACATACACACATACATACATATATACATACGCTCGAAAAACATAACCCTCCTTGCCTTCGGCAGTCGGTTAACAATAAGGCCTGATTTTCAGATATATGATACTGACTATATCTATATATATAATACGCGAGCCCGATTTTTGTACATGCCATCAGACCTACAGTTATGGTCCGATTTTGATAAATGATATGTCGTTCGATTCGTCTCATGCTGGAGATTTGTAATAAGGTCTCCGATTTTTAATTATTTATTGAAAAAGTACTAAAATTTTAATTTAAAGAATCTACCGTGCGCTGACCACGTGACCTTGGCTGTGTGACGTCACGTGACGTACCTAACTCCTGTTTTGACTTGAGATGACAATGTAAAATAAATAAACAAGAATTGAACTCAAACCTGTAATAAGTTCTTCAGCATAAGAAATTATAAATGTTGAGTCGGCCACATATGGATACAACACTAAGAAAATTAAGTAAATAGAAAATAAACGATCTTTTACAATGTTTACAAAAACTGACAGACGTATTGTGTCAACTGTGGATTAATTTTTTTAGTGACATAGAGTTGTCAATATTATTTGCCATGTTTATATTTATTTCAAAAAGTTTATATACTAACTTATTTTCCCATATTCGAGATGTTGGGAGAAGAATGAGGTTTAAACCCATTAATTGTCGTGGACTCCATATAGGCTTTATTTACCTTACTTAGCACAATGCCGTAGGCACCGATAGGCTTCAAATTTGAAGTAAAGATGTAGAAAACGAACCTCGATTAAGTACTGAAATTTCTTTTCGGATACCGGGGACTCCCATTGGCAACTTTATTCACCTGACTTGAATACCATCCAAATTATTTCAGGTTCAGATAATTATATTTCGATTACAGGTAGGTATAAATTGTAATTTGTCAAACCGATATGACTTAATACTGGAAAATATAAACCAGTATTAAACTATTTAGCGGTATAAATAGTCAAATGCAACTATAACCGGTAAAATATTATTTTAAACCATTAACGGTCCCCGATACAGTATTCTTTGATCTGTGCTGATATTAATAATAAACAGGTGCAGTGTCTGTGAAATGTAAGTTTGTATGTTGGAGATAGTCTCAGAAACTATACCCATCGTATTCTAAAAATCCTTTCTTCAGTAGGTACCTATGTTATATATGTAGAATGGACCTACGGGATTATGTGCTAATATTTTATCCCGTCGCTCCGCCTAGATTCTTCGTATACGCGGCGGAGCCGCGCGGGCAGCTAGTGATAATTTA
Source organism: Epinotia nisella (assembly GCA_932294315.1). Lineage (NCBI taxonomy): Eukaryota > Metazoa > Arthropoda > Insecta > Lepidoptera > Tortricidae > Epinotia > Epinotia nisella. The sequence goes on along the minus strand of OW028698.1, from coordinate 5,425,585 downwards.
TTTGATTTAATCGATATATAATTGCATAAAATTTCCTCTATAGAAAAAAACCAAAGTTGTGTCTTTATTTTCCTTTTTTTACTCAGCCTACTCAATACACAACAATACATTATTTTGCGACACAATTAAGTTTCTGCCCGCGACTCCGACCGCGTGAAACTACTTTATTAGCTCCATACAAAATTTCATCCCCCATTTCACCCCCTCAGGGGATGATTTCCGGGATAGAAAACTATCCTATATCCTTCCCCGGGATGCAAACTATCTTCATGAAAATTTCATCTCAATCGGTTCAGCAGTTTAAGCGTGAGGAGGTAACAGATAGACAGACACACTTTCGCATTTATAATATAAGTATGGATGGACCTTCGGGATGGATATGTTTTATCCCGCGGCACTGCCCGCGTTCTCAGTAATGCGCGGGTGGAGTCGCGCGCGCAGCTAGTTGCTGATAATAAAAAAAAAAGCTAACGACGGTTAACAATATGCCACCATATCAGCAAAACAATACACTCATATGAATTATGAGGTTCACTACAAAGAATACACTATATCAGAAAAAACCGGACAAGTGCGAGACGGACTCGCCCACCGAGGGTTCCGTACAAAATTACAAATGTATAGTTCTTAGATTTTTCTCTGTACTTGTAGTATAAGACAATATGACTTGCCAAATTTCATAGTTCTAGGTCAAAGGGAAGTACACTATAAATTTTGATTTCCTTGAGAGTGTCGAAATAACGTTTTTGCAGCATTTATAAACGGCCGTATCTTTTTATACGTTAACTAGAAGTTTGATTTTTCACAGCTTCACCGAACTGTAGACCTGAGGTTTTGATTTCAACTTGATACCTCCACGCGTTCCAGATATAAAGGGTATTGACAGATAGACAGACAGGCAGACGGACAACAAAGTGATCCCGTAAGGGTTCCGTTTTTTCCTATTGAGGTACGGAACCCTAAAGAAAAACCTAACGACGGTTAACAATATCCCGGCATATTAGCAAAACAATACACTTCATATGATTCATGAATTCACTACAAGGAAGAACAATTCAGACAAATATACTCCATATATATATACAGCAATAAGAACCACAAGGTTGTGCATGTTCATAGTACTTTCTACTAGGAAATACGCATGTAAGGATGAAATTATCAATTGTGGCTGACTTTTTTTAAACTGTCATTGTAATTGCAATCTTATACCTAGGAAGGTAGAGTTGCTTTCTGAATGGACTACTTTGATGCAATTCCGCCAACTCAATCATTTCAAGTATAATTGCCAGTATTAGCAGATATTACCCCGTAATGAGCAACGACTTATTTTCGTCCGTAAACATTGTAATATATACAGTTGCTGATTCTTAAATGTTTCAAATTACGTAAATAAAGTGGAGGTGATTCATATGCATAAATATCGATAGACATATGGATATAAATATTTGTAATATCTCTCTTTTATCTTCAACTATTTAGCTGCCCGAGCGGCTTGGCGAGATTTCAATCTCATAATGTGGAGTACCTAATACACCGTGGAGTGGAGACTGCTTTAGCCGAGGCCTGCGTGGTTGGGTCGTTCTTCTTTTCGACCGACAATAGCCTGTCCCTCGTCTTATTACGGCATCTCATTTGAGTAATGATGTTTACGGTTTTATAATGTTCGAATGAACGTCCATATTATTTTATTAATTAGTGATGTTTAATATTTCACTTTCTCTAACTAGCATTTTTTTTTAATGTTTTTTTTTTTTCGTAGAATGCCGTGACAGAGTGGTAAACCAAAATGTTGTCCCCACTGAAAGAGTCCACTTTGTCACATGTTTTTTTTTAGAAACCAACCGTAAATAAATATTTATATTGGCCAGAAAGGAAACTTTAATTAGTTCTAAAGAAGAAACCTATGCATTTTTTTTTTAATCGCACTTCAAAACCACAATTTTCGATAGTTCAAAAACCAAAAAAACAGAAAAACCTCGGATCATTGTCGGTAAAAAAGAAGAACGACCCGGTTACCGCGTTCGTGTATCTCTCTCTCTCTCTGTCGCTCGAACTAACAAGTGCGACAAAGACGGAGATTAGAGATGCAACGGATATCCGGCCACTATCCGGTATCCGGCCTATCCGGCCTCATTTTTACTATCCGGCCGGATACCGAATAGTGGTGTAGTATCCGGCCGGATACCGGATAGTATTTTAACACACTAACACAGAAGAACATAGGTAAAGATAGAACCAGAGTAGGTAAAAGAAGGATGAATAAATAACAAACTACAAAGCAATCAATTATTAAAGTCAGTTTAATGAGTTAATCTTCATATGAAAAGAAAAAAATAAATGAAATGACACTGTTATTGATCTATTATTTCTATTAGTTAGGTACCATTAATCGGGTTCTGCTTAATCACACAAGCCAATGAAGCAATATCAATCAGTTTTATCACTATATTATCTTCCACTAATTATTTTAATTTTTTAACACTTAAATTTAGGCATTTTACTTCGGCCGGATAACAGATATCCGGCCGGCTGTGCCGCCGGATATTCGGTATCCGGTATCCGGCCAAACCACTATCCGTTGCATCTCTAACGGAGATACACGAACGAAGTTCGTTTACCTTTCGCGATAGGCCCTCTGACTTTTAAATGTTTCAAATTACGTAAATAAAGTGGAGGTGATTCATATGCATAAATATCGATACACATATGGGTATAAATATTTATAATATCTCTCTTTTATCTTCAACTAGCTGCCGCGCCGCGGCTTCTCGAGATTTCAATTTCATAATGTGGAGTACCTAATACACCGTGGAAACTACTTAAGCCGGCGAGGTTACCGCATTCGTGTATCTCTCTCTCTCTGTCGCTCGAACTAGCAAGTGCGACAAAGACGGAGATACACGAACGAAGTTCGTTTACGTTTCGCGGTAGGCCCTCCGACTTTTAATTTAGAGGTCGTGAGTTCGAACCCCGGCTCGTACTAGATTTAAAAAACCGGTCAAGTGCAAATCTGACTCGCGCACCGAGGGTTCCTAACAAAATTTCATACACCAAAAGCGCTTCTACTGACTAAGAACTCTACTAAAAACGTCACTAGCATCCAACTTAACTCACTCATACTCGTTAGCCCTTGGCCGTAAACAAGTATCCGATCTTACCCTCGTTAGAAACGATCTTCCCCGCCACATACACGTTCTGTGAAGAAAACCTGTCATCTCGCCTCTCTGTCTGACCCAGCTGGTAACTCGTCGAGGGTAGTTTGCAATAGTCGATCAGAGAGTATTTTTGTGGTGTGTAAGATTCTGGGTACGGTGATTGCCTAGAGACGATTGGTTCAATGTTTATTTTTTTCAAATTGGAAAAAAATATTTATATATTCAAATTTAACTATGAGACACACGTTTTATGGATATTCGTGAGTAAGAAGTCGTACAGTAGTTTCCATCGCTATTTTTTTTTATTATGTACGTTTTCTATGACAAAATGCTACAAAACGAATTGACTGCGTGTTCGAAAGTAAATACTAAATAATAATATATAATTTTCTGTGGCTATAATTTATACAAATTATTACATGCTTCATTTTTGATTACTTTTAAAATAGCTACCTACCTTGCTTTAGCTATTGTTAACTGATATATTAACAAATTGCCCCTATTTTCCCTACCTCAGGGTAGGATTTTTTTTTTAATATTATGGGACCAACTTTGAGTATACCCTATCCAATAAAATTATGAAAATCGAACTACTCTGTAAAAAGTTATGCGTGGTCATACGTTACAATCGGTGAGTGAAAAATCAATCATCCCCTATTTTCCTGCCCTTAAGGTTGGCTTTTTTTTCAAATGTATATTGGACCAACTTTGGGGTATACCCTTTCCAATAAAAAAATAATTATCAAAATCGAACTACTCTGTAAAATGTTATGCGTGGTCTTACATAAAAAAAAATCCTCCGTTTTTTTCGTCGGTTGAAAAGTAGAACGGTCATATGAATACTTCAAGCTCCTATGTCGGTATTTTCACGTCAACCTGTACAAACACAATAACACCTCCTTACCTGCCATATTTCTCACAAATGTCATCCGTACTAGACGAGCTGTACCTCCTCACCCTCTCAACAGATGGCGCTGTCCTTATAATAATATTATCCGGAGTATCACATATAATCTCCGAACTTCCCTTCACTTTGTCATCCTCGCTATCCGTTTTAGCCCCAGACTTTCTCAATTCACTGATCCTTTTTTGGGTTACTTTCGTAGACGGTGTGGAAGATCGTCTTTTAGGCAGCGTCATCATAAGCTTAACCAAATTGTCTTCTAAAGCTGATGGCGTAATGCTCTTTTCTTTCTTATCTATAATGGATAGTTTTGGCATTTCGAAGCACTTTAGTATGGGGCTTTTGGAAAGCTCTATTTTAAGAGGGCTTGCAGCTAAGCTTCTGGTTAATCTGCTGTATGGTTTAGGCTCGACGAGCATTTTCGCTGAGGAAGTGGATGGGCTGTTCCTACCTGCCTCTCTTTTAATGAAATTGAACAGGCCGTCTTTATCTGGCGTTTGTGAGTCTGTAGTTTCGTGGTGGGACATGATTTCTATGGACTCCATGAATTGGCCCCATTTTGAGATCTTTCTGTCTTTCTTCCTTTCGGTTCTTTTTGGAGAGTAGTCGGACACTGACATTAAAGGCGTGGGTGGGGTAGAGGGAAGTGCCTCTGATAATTTTAGAACTATATGAAAATTTTAGAGTAATTTCGAGTAAATGTACAGGAGTTGAATTGATTGTGTGATTTAGAGTAGGTTCGTAAGATTAAAATATGTTGCGCACATTATGAGGAGTAGTAAAAGAGCGTAAATTACAAAATTTGGACAAATTTTAGAGTAGATAATCGTGAATTTAGAGTAATTAATCCATGTTACAATGTTTTTTTATATCCGTGTAATTACGATCATCGAAGTATAGCATACAGATATTAACAATCGATTAGCGTAAATTATTTAAATTACGAGCACGAATTAGCATAAGTGCGATTTAGCAATACGTGAAAAATATAAAATTAGTATACATTTTGAATACCTGTTGTTCTTAACCGTAACAAAATTCGTTTATAATATATCTGTAAAGCCAATTTAAATATCATAATAGAAATAGTAAATAATAGATCTGCATGTTAGAAATAATATATCCATCAACATATTTAAAACATGCTCGTTTCTAGAATAATTCATTGACAAGATGTAACATTTTTAAACTACCGAAACAGAATGAGTCATTATTTTCACAATGATATCTAAAACAGAAGAACCTATACCTATGTACAGTCGAGTGCAAAAATATGTATCGATTTAATCCTCTCATACATATGTACTGAAACCTTAATAAGCCAACATAAGACATAAGATTTGGCATTAAGCTCGCCATTTGTATTTTTATATTTTGTGCAATAAAGTTTAAATAAATAAAAGCCACGGGACTTATTTTTGAGTAAGTTGTATGCACCCATGTTTCTGCACTTGATTGTACAGCTTAGATCGGCAAATTAGTTGATAGTATTTGCCCAAATATTCGCATTGCATCTATTTTCACGTCTATTCAGTTCGTCCCTTTCAGTAAATACTAGATAAAAAGGGACTACCGACTTGTCCCTTTGTCTCTGTGTGTCTTTTGTGTAGTGAATAAATGTCTTCTGGGTCGTTCTTCTTTTCGACCGACAATAGCCTGTCCCTCGTCTTATTACGGCATCTCATTTGAGTAATGATGTTTACGGTTTTATAATGTTCGAATGAACGTCCATATTATTTTATTAATTAGTGATGTTTAATATTTCACTTTCTCTAACTAGCATTTTTTTAAATGTTTTTTTTTTCGTAGAATGCCGTGACAGAGTGGTAAACCAAAATGTTGTCCCCACTGAAAGAGTCCACTTTGTCACATGTTTTTTTTTAGAAACCAACCGTAAATAAATATTTATACTGGCCAGAAAGGAAACTTTAATTAGTTCTAGTGAAGAAACCTATGCATTTTTTTAAAAATCGCACTTCAAAACCACAATTTACGATAGTTCAAAAACCAAAAAAACAGAAAAACCTCGGATCATTGTCGGTAAAAAAGAAGAACGACCCTTCTTTCTTTTGTTTCTAACAATGCTGAACGCATTAACAATTTCGCAGAAAAGTAGACCTTATCTCAATGTCATAAGGTCTAATCTTAAAGTACCACTTACCGTGCTCGTTAAAATGCTTCTCCAGCTCTTCGTGTGATATATTTGTGTCTGTGGTAGGTGCATCTGGGACTGTCTGCTCCGGTCGCGAACGGGAGCATCTGGAATGGACCTTACGGTTAGAAAAATAAGGTACATATTTAAATGGGTTAGTATTATCTAGCCGCGCACCATATAAGAAGCATTGGCAATGAAATTTGAATCAATTACAATAGGAAATAGAGTAGATTTTGTTTTGTTTTAAAATCGAACGGAACAAAACAAATGAGGGTCAAGAGGAGGATGCCTTTTATTAGGCCTTGGGCTTAGGGATAAACTAACTCAGTTTACTATCATTGACATATTTTTTTCAACTTTGAATACTACATAAGGCAATAAGGTCGACATTCTAAAACTATGATGATGTATAAATACGACTATGATGATAAGTACTGACGACCGAATAGGCTAGTGGTAAGAGAACCTGACTATGAAGCTTGAGGTCCCGGGTTCGATTCCCGGTCGGGGCAGATATTTGGATGATGAATATGAATGTTTGTTCTCGAGTCTTGGATTTTTAATATCTATTTAAGTATGTATTTATCTATATAAGTATGTTCATCCGTTGTGTAGTACCTATAGTACAGGCTTTGCCTAGTTTGGGATTAGATCAATTGGTGAATAGTCCCACGATATTTATTTATTTATTTATTTATTTAAATGCCAAGTAATTACCTATAAAAGTTAAGTTGCAGCAAGTGCACCTATACTATTATCATTAAAAACGCTCGTTGCGGGGCCATAAAATGTGAGAACGGGGCACTTCTGTTGCGCCCTCTGCTGCACTTAGCTGCCATGATTCGATAGAGACTTATGTTTGTTGGTGACAACCGTTGTGGTGGAACAATCCGTGCGTGACTTATAAATAGATTTTTCTAACAGCCGATATTTGACAGCCGTCATTCCGGTACAATAAACGCCAATGATGACATATGATGACATAAATTGTACTGGGATGACAGCTGTCAAATATTGGATGTGAGGGCGTTTTCACTATAGGCTTCAAATTGTGAGGATAAGACCCCGAGCCAAAGTCGAGAAATACCATAGAGGTTAGATTCTATTTGAGCATAACATTGCTGCAGCATAGAACTAACTAACATAGAGTCCAGTTGTGACTTAGTGGCCTGCACCAAACTGTTTGTATTTGTACAGTTAGTTAGTTAGTTAGTTAGTTTTACTGGGCATTTTCCGCAAGTCGACATCCAGTGTGCCTATTTTGCGTGAAACGGCAGGGTGGCGCTACTCTAACCACCCCAGCTCCTCCAAAAAGTTTAAGAGTGCCTTGGTATTACTGACTGCGTTCCGTAGTGTGTCCGGAGACCCTAGGTGCTTTTTCCTGTATACTTCTACCTGCTTACAATCCAGTAGAATATGTTTAGTCGTTTCTTCTGCCTCCATGCACGCTCTGCACATGGGGCTGTCTGTGATACCTAAATTATAGAGGTGTCTGTTCAAGGTGTTGTGTCCGGTTATCATCCCTACTATCTTGCGTAGTTGGTTTCTGTGTGTCTTCATTAGTGTGGTTGTGAGTTTGTGGTCGCGCTTCGATAGAATCTTTTTGGTCTGTCTGCATGTGTCTATTTCCTCCCAGTATCTTTGGTGTAGGTCTTGTATTTGTACAGTCACGGACTTTAATTGTTGAGCCATTTAGAGCTCACTTTATATTGGACACGTCATAGCTTAACTATTAAAAAAAACAAAATTAGTTGACATCTAAATGGCTCTACAATTAAAATCCTTGTTGTACCTACATTGTAAAATGTACGTGGTGTTCGTTAAAATCGGAATGTGTGGAAATTTCGACAAGTTTCTATGGAATGACAGCTGACGACGTGGTATTACAAATGTAATTTTGTATGGAACCCTCGGTGGGCGAGCCCAACTCGTAATTGCCCGGTTTTTTTAATACCAAATCGGTGGCCAAACTAGCTTACCGTAGCGCCCGCCTGGTGCCGCCTGGCCCAGTTACCGTAGCCAATGGACACTCCAGGGGACTCGCAAGCACGTTGAACGAATGAATGTCGTTTATTCACCAGAAACATATGGTACATACAGATGTTACAATCAATTAGCGTCACTAAATATTTTTCGCCAAAACAGGCATGTGAAAATTTTATGTCATAGGTTAAATTAAGAATTGTTTCTTTCGTTGCTGATCGTTTCTCTCACGTACCTGAGCATAGCATTGCTGCAGCGTAGTGCTAGCTCGAGCCCGTCGAGCCAGCAGTGGCCCGCGGCCTGCGACGGCGCGCGGAATATCAGGTGCGCCGTCGGGAGAGGCTGCACTACCGCTCCTGGACACAAAACAAGTATAAGACATGTGTGTATTACACTTAAAGGTAGGCAGAACACTAACGCCGGTGTCGGTTTTTATCGAGCGAAAGTCAAAAACTCAGGATCCGAATAGCTATAGTCCTTCGAGAAAGGCCTCAAGATTGCTAATTAAATATAAACATTAAAAAAAAGAAACTGATGGTTACTGGCTAGATTGAAGCGTTTTCCAGAGGAGTCCAATCAGATGGTCAGACCAAGTCGACTCATCACTGAACTGAATAACTGGACTATTTCGGTTCAAAAACGATTATATTTGTAAGGGGATGCGCCCCTACAATAATAATTAATGTCTAAAACCCTAGCAGGGAAACTGAATGAAACCACCGCCTATAGGGTTGGATTGTAAGTCAAATTTATTTACTAATCTTATGATAATATATACATACTAAATCGACTGATATACGTGCTTTACTGCGATTTCCGCGGTCACGTATAGCACAATTGCTTATTAAATATAATGATAATAATTTATAACATAATGCACTTTTTAGCACGCAAAACAGGAATCTCTAAACTGGACGTGCTTGCCCGTACAATATTGTTATTGTTTAGTATCTATGGTCTCACCTATAGTCTCGTTGTGGGGACCGCGCGGCGCCCAGATACTCTGCTCCAGTGGGTGATACAGCTTGAAACAGAATCCGTCCTTCTTGCTCGGCCGCTCGATCACCTGGCACGACGTCAGCAGTACTGTGCCCACCCAGTGGCTGCTCTGTTACCAAATATGTACACTTTAGTGACAGAAAAAATCTGTGTGTTTCAGACATACGTGTCATTTTCTCAGGGAAATGGGACGTTATTTTTGTTGGCGCTTCTGCCATTATCACGCCGTAAATCGTCGCATTTATGTCAGGCATCGTTAATTCTATACTATTATCGACGACCGAATAGCCTAGTGGTTAGAGAACCTGACTATGAAGCTTGAGGTCCCGGGTTCGATTCCCGGTCGGGGCAGATATTTGTATGATGAATACGAATGTTTGTTCTCGAGTCTTGGATGTTTAATACCTATTTAAGTATGTATTTATCTATATAAGTATGTTTATCCGTTGTCTAGTACCCATAGTACAGGCTTTGCCTAGTTTGGGACTAAATCAATTGGTGTGAATTGTCCCACGATATTTAGTTATTTATTTATTTATTAAACGAACAATATTTGTATATATATTTGCAATCACGTTCTCGGAAACGGCTCTAACGATTTCGATGAAATTTGGAATTTAGGGTATTACGGGGGCGAGAAATCGATCTAGTCTAGTCTCATGACTGGGGAAATTCGATTTCTCCGTATTTTCTCTATTATTAGCAAAGCAGAGCTCGGTCGCCCGGGGACTATTTATGACATTAGCTTCAACGACGATAAGGTCCATCTTCCCTGAGAACGACACATATTTGGATTGGTACCTGGGTGACCGAGCTCCGCTCGGGTGAGAATAAAGATAACCGGAGCAAACTAATTTTCCCAGATATGCATAGCCAGATCGACTTCTCGCCCCCAAAAACCCGTATTTTGCAAATTTCGTCGAAATCGTTAGAGCCGTTTTTAAGAACGATATATATATACAAATATTGCTCGTTTAATAGGATAGGATAAAATCCTCTAGCCATACAAGAAAATATTACAATGAAATTTAAATCAACTGTATATACTTAAAATATGTCTTTGGGCAGCTAGAGGATAATTTAACGGGTCACTCACGTCTTTAAGGTCGAATATCGCTCGATACGATTCTAATCGATTCACGACTCTTATTGATAATTCGCGGCCTCTCACCCGTTGTGTTCGACGATAGGCATTCGATTCGAAACACGTCAAGCCATGTTCGACCTTAACACATTCAGTGCCCAGAATCGCTACGCGCTACGCTCGTAGCCGATCCCGTGGTTTTCCTCGTATGCAGCGGAAAGCGACAACGGCGTAGGGACGCATACGTGTCGTCACGGGCCGGGAATGAGACCTGTTTCATTATAATTCTAATTAGCGACAGGTTAAAAATTAATACCATTGAACTACGCGTATTGTTTTCGCGGACGTAACGGAGCTCAATTGAAACTCCAGATAATCCAAAATACAGCATTAATGATTAAATACTTGAACATAGGGCTACTGTTTTTGCGCTCACCAGTTGGCGCCACTAGTGTGTCGAGAATTAGCCTTCCCAACGAAGGAAAATCAGGGGAAATAACTCGTTTAAAAGCGAATTTTGGTGTAGTTGTAGATAATGGTATTTTAAACCACGTACTAAAAGTACTGGTGGGTGGGGGTGAAGCTAACGGGCGGAGGGGGGTGTAAAGGTCCGTTTTTTTAGTTTTTCGTAAATAACTCGTAAACTGTGGCCTATAGCAAAAAATGTTCTGAAACACAGGTAATCTACATAAATACTGATAGGAAGCTTTTGGTCTTCCTTGGGTGGCCTAAATAGCCAGTCCAGAGTAGCTATTAAAGTTTGTTATTACTGGCGTAAAACCAAATTTACATTTAGATCATCACCCGTAGCGGATGAAGCATGGTTCCCATCTTATCATTTATCGTTGTGGATAAGACATCCATCCCTCTCGCACTCGCATACTTGTCAGAACGTGACAGATGTCTTATCCACAGCGATGATATCAACTAAGCTAATTCGAAATTAGTTGTGAACGCTCGTGTCGGTTAGTAATGATTCATGTAGATTATCAGTTAAGTTCTCGAGTGGCGACCACGTACCGGCGCGGCGCGGCGTGGGTAGGCCCCCCACAAGGTGGACTGATGACCTGGTAAAGGTCGCGGGAGTCCGCTGGATGCGGGTGGCGCAGGACCGGTCAATTTGGCACTCTCTGGGGGAGGCCTATGTCCAGCAGTGGACGTCTTTCGGCTGATATGATGATGATGATGATGATGATCAGTTAAGAAAGACGAGGAAAACTGACATCTAAAGTTAAAAGCTGGTAACTTTACACTACACTAGGGTTGAATTGAATGCTCGGTTCCAACCTATCGACTGAGCTTTGCACAAATCGGCTACCCATACAAACGTAGTTTTGAAAGAAAAGAGAAAAGAAGTTTAGTGTAAAATACTTCTTCCGTCTCTATTTTTTTTCTATTATTATTTCTTGCAATAGAAACTAGTTTTTTTATACAAAATTTTTTATACATTGTGTATACAAAGCTTGAAGTTATTCCAGCGTGCCTTTTTAAAATGAGACTACGTTTGTATGGAGAGTCGAGCTTCCTGGAGCATCTTAAAAAGAGACTTTACTGTGACATACATCATTCGTCCATAACAGACAGAGACATAGGGACCAATGCTTCATATCTGACATTAACGCGATTATATGCCGATCATGCTAGGCTGGTAGGAATATACAGGGTGTCTCATTTAAATCGGTCAGTATGGGAAAGTCTGAAACTATATGACATACGAAGATCTGTTCTTAGGAACCATGTCATCGATTTGAATAAGCAAGGCTCGGATTTTTCATCGCACGGTAAGACGAAAGAGAACTATGGACTCGATATTAACATTAAAATTTTACTCATACTCATACTCATTCATTTAATTAATACCAAACGTACCGATTGCAAATATAAATAAATGACAATGTGAGGTCTATCACAACAATATACTATGTATAACTAGGTACGTTAATTTGGCACTCTTTGGGGGAGGCAGTGGACGTCTTTCGGCTGATATGATGATGATGATGAACTAGGTACGTAACTAAAGCGGCCTTTAGACCTGTCTAAATGCAGTGCACTAACTGCACTCACACTTCACACTCACTGATTAGAGTGAGATGGTTTATCATCCCTCCATTCCCTCCCCCAGTTAGTGCACTGCATTTAGCCAGGTCTAAAGCCGCCTAAGAAAATAAGAGAGTATCAGTATGAGTAAAGTTTTCATGTTAATATCGACTCCATAGTCTTCTTTCGTCTTACCGTGCGATGAAAAATCCGAGCCCTGTTAATAAGAAGAAAAACTGCATTCATACATCAAAAAAAAAACCTGTACTCAGCTCGGGAATCGAACCCGGTTGCTTTGAAAAAAAATAAACTTACACTATTTCTATTTAGATATGGATTGTGTAGTTCTTAAGCAGTAAATGGCTCTATGAAAACAATGCATTTTATTCATTTTAGACATCATGTACTGACCGATTTAAATGAGACACCCTGTATAGACTAAATCATAGATTCCCAAACTTTTTTGGCCCAGGGCCCACTTAGATATCAAAATTTTTTTCAGCGCCCACATCGCAAAATAATAGCTGAAGTAAAGTACGATTTTTGTCAGTTTAAAAAAAACACATATTCGTCATATTAAAAACGTCTTAACCCTAAACGACTCAGTACACATGTACCTAAATCAGAACAACATACGTATACTTTATTCCAGATAACATTAGAAAAATCGTGCGATTGTCGTCATGCGATTTCAAGGAAAAATATTTTGGAGCGTAATAAAAATATTAATGTTATGTTTGAAACGTAATTGATGATCGAAATAAGTAAAAGTAGAAGATTATTTCTGTTTGATATCGTAGAATCGTAGATAAACAAAGAAACGTAGACAAATTTGTTCGTTACAATACAAGTCTAATGTTATCTGGAACAAACTATTGAGGATGTTTCTATATTCACATAAAAAAAAACACAACCATACATTTTTAAACAGGTTATATTACTACAATATTGCCTTTACTAGAAATATTATATATTAAAATCCACTTAGTAAACTTAGTATTAATATAAAAAAGACACCTACCTACCTACCAGTAGGTACCTAGTTACCACAATTTATAGACATTTATAAATTTATTCGTACTAATATTTTGGGTTTTTTTCTCACATGTGGGAGCGCCCCCCTGGGCAGCATGAATGCCCCCCAGTTCCTTCCGATGCCCCTACCGCCCCCCTGGAACTCCTCAGCGCCCACTGGGGGGCGGTATGGACCACTTTGGGAAACTATGAACTAAATAAACCCTTATTATACTTGTTCCCAACCAAAGTGACGACTGAGGCCATAAAGAAAGACAATGCAAAAGAGATAACGCGAGCCTATGGTTTTATGGCCTCAGTCGTCACTTTGGTTGGGAACAAGTATAACGAATGAAATCTATGATTTTATTCGTCATAAATGTAATGTTTGTCATTATCATCATATGCTAAATAGTTTGTCTCAAAAACTGTATTTTTTCTGAATTATTATAAAACTAACCTAACTCACAAAGGCTCCATACAAACTTTATTTAAATTGTCCTAAAAACGTTCAGTTTTCAGAGTAAATCTATGACTGATGACGATTATCGCATTCGCTGCCAGCCACGCCCCCTAGGAACACATTTGTATGGAGGCAAACGCACATGTGCGTTGCCGGCAGTGAATGCATTATGGCAAACACTAGTTTTATGGCATAGCCTAAGCCTAGTGGTTAGAGAACCTGACTATGAAGCTTGAGGTCCCGGGTTCGATTCCCGGTCGGGGCAGATATTTGTATGATGAATACAAATGTTTGTTCTCGAGTCTTGGAGGTTTATTATCTATTTAAGTATGTATTTGTCTATATAAGTTTGTTTATCCGTTGTCTAGTACCCATAGTACAGGCTTTGCCTAGTTTGGGACTAGATCAATTGGTGTGAATTGTCCCACGATATATATATATATATATATATTTATATAAAACTAAGCATGCAAAGACAAATGTTAAAGCGATTTACCTTAGCAATAGTTACCTTTGCCTTAGAACTCTTATAGAGCAACAAAAGACCAGGCTTCAGCACACACCAGAGCTTGGTCCATGACTTGAGCGAGCCTCGAACCTGAAAATTACAAATAAAATATTATTTTTTGACATTAGAGATGGAGGAAAACCTCGCGAGGAAACCGGTCCAATCCCAATAAGGTCTAGTTTTCCCTCTGGGTTGGAAGGTCAGATGGCAGTCGCTTTCGTAAAACTAGTGCCTATTCCAAAACGGGGATTGCGAAAGCGGAGCCCGAGCTCCTTTAGGGCATAACCTGGAATACCGCTAGGAGAATATATCCTACTAATCCTACTATACGTGAAAGTTTGGATGGATGGATGGATGGATGGATGTATGTACATTCCACTTAATCTTAAAAACTACTGGACGAATTTATACGAAACTTTCCAGTTATGTACCTTCTATATCAGAATAGGACATAGGTTATAATTTATTTCAAATTTCATCCCTTTTAGGGACGAAAAAGGAGATGAAACTTTGTTTGGGGACCAAATGATTTTGCTCGTTGAGTTCATCAGGCGCTGGGTCTCAAAATGTATGGGAAAACTAAAATCCGACTCGCACTTGACCAAAATTATATTTAATAACCTTAGTAAATGAAAAACTATGTCTGTCTACGTGTCCCGTTTTCGAGTCAAAATGGCTATATTGGCTGTATCGATTTATGAGGATGAACGTAAGATAGTTCTTATACCAAAATTCACATTTTATAGAGATGAAATGGGAAATTAAAGTGTATGAGGAACCGTATTATACGCGGACGAAGTCGCGGGCGGAAGGCTAGTATATATATATATTAGAGATGTTACTTCGTCTCAATTGGTGGACAGTCGAGTCGGCCTCAATGGGGCTGAACTTTGTACCGTTTTGCTTTAAGAGGGCGTTACAGTGCACACTGGTAAATAATTGTAATTATTTAAATTTTACGATAGATATTTAAAAATGGAGGCCACTACACCCTGTATTTTGTATTTAAGTACCTTGTGAATACATCAAACTAGTTTTTACGTTGTCGTCGATCTCTGAACTTAAAAGAAAAACGGCCAAAACTTTGGACGCATAGATTGACGAATCCAGCAACATAAAAACTAGTTTGATGTATTCCCAAAGTACTTAAATACATAATACAGGGTGTAGTGGCCTTTTTTAAAATATCAATCTTTAAATTTAAATAATCACAATTATTTACCAGGCGCTAGTGTGCACTGTAACGCTCTCTTAACGTCATGTTTAAACTGCCATACGAAGTTGTCAAAGGGTGAAAGTGACTATGTACAGTCACGGACTTTAATCGTTGAGCCATTTACACTACCGGTCAAAAGTTTAAGTTCACTCTTTGTTTTAGGTACAAATGAGTACTTTTGGACAATAATCTTTTGCAGTTCGGAAGCCGAAATTTGTTTCCAACTGATCCGTTATTGTTTCCAGAGATTTGTTTAATTAGTCAGACACAATTCACGTACATTTCTAAACAACGCATTCCCTAAAATCTTATAGGAATGACGGCAAAGGCTGGGCCATATATGGGCTTGCCACTTAAAACGTACAATGATCAGATACAATGTTGGTTTTTAGGGAATCAGTTGTTTAGAAATCTACGTAAATTGTGTCTGACTAATCAAACACATCTCCGTAAACAATAACGAATCAGTTGGAAACACTTTTCGACATCTGAACTGCAAAACATTATCGCACAAAAGTACAAATTTGTACCAAAAACAAAGGGTGAACTTAAACTTTTGACCGGTACTGTAGGTGTCAACTATTTTTGGTTTTTAATAGTTAAGCTATGAATATCCAGTAAAAGGTGAGCTCTAAATGGCTCTACAATTAAAGTCCGTGACTGTACGGTCGGCCTCACAAGGGGTGACGTTGTACCGTGTTGCTAGAGTATAAAAAAATAAGAAGTGAGAATTCATGCTAATATTATAAATGCGAAAGTAACTCTGTCTGTTACCTTTTCACGCTTAAACCACTGAACATATTTAGATGAAACTTGGTATGAAAATAGTTTGAGTCCCGGGGGAGGACTAAGGATACTTATTATCCCGGAAGCCATCCTAAGGGGGTAAAACCGGCCAAGTGCGTGTCGGACCACGCAAAACGAAAGGTTCCGTGCCTATTAAAAAAGTCGTATCGTCACAGAAATTTTACGGCACTTACGTCCTTTTCTTTGAGGAAGGCAGTTTTTCAGCAATATCTCGAAAACCTCTGAACCGATCTTGTTCAAAACAATTTTCGGTGAATGAAATTAATAAGCCTTATGTCCATGAATTTTTCCATATTTTTAAAACACTCCGTTCAAAAATTAGAGGGGGGGGAACAGAATTTTAGTGACTATCGGGGCCATTATCTCCGACCCTATTCACTTAATCAAAAAAAATGCTAAGAAACCTTATATTTATTTTGAAAGGCCTATCGATTGATGTGCCACACGGGGGGTCACAATGAAAAAATTTTTTTTGACTTTTAGTTTTATGTATGGAGTGCACCCCTAAAAAAAATTTTTTTTAGTCATTTTATTACAAAACTATGTAGCGGCTAACTAAATACACCTATCCTCAAAATTTTATTCAAATACACCTTATAGTTTTCGAGTAAAATGCCTGTGACATACGGACAGACCGACATACGGACAGACGGACAGACGGACATGACGAAACTTTAAGGGTTCCGTTTTTGCCATTTTGGCTTCGGAACCCTAAAAAGGGGGGCGGCAGTTTGTACGGAGGCATGATAAGACGAACGAGTTCGCTGGTAAACACTTACTTTCAACCAATCAGCAAGCACGACCACCGACGGGTCTTCTATTGAATGCAACAACGCGGTAGCGGCTCGTTTTTTCTCTCTCCTATAGTGCTGTCTCTGCGCCTTGTAACTCTCTTTTCTTGATAGAACTGTGCTTGGTGTACGCGATATGCCGCCTACTGCTGTTTCTGACGACTGAAATAAACATTTTTTTTATGTTTTATGTCGTTGAAAGAAGGAAAGTGTTTATTCGTAACAACAAATTGTGGACACATACACATATACATATTCGTAACGGCATGGTCACAACTCAGAGCGTAATTACTGGCAGGGCCAGCGCTGGTCTTCCGTTGTGGCCATTTGGTGTAACACGGCGCAATGACGCCACGATCGCACACAAGGACAATTTGCAAAAAAAGAAGGACGACACAAATTATAAAAAAAAATACAATAAATAAAGACACCATACAAAATTATTGACAAGATTAGAACGCCGTCGTGTGGTAACCGCTTGATATTTAAAAAAAAAGATACTAAAACTATTGTTGTTTATAATCATCATTCTCTACAAAATAACCATAGCGTTCCTGTCTCTTCATCTATCGATATTTATGTTCGTAGTTCGTTCAATACTGCAAAGGCCGCCAAAATAGAGATCGCCGGCGAAATGAAACCGGCAATACCTTTTCATGCCGAGGTATGTGTGCTTTTCTCGAACATGCAATAAAATGAATGCCTGAAAGCCATGGCCAGTGATAACCGTGTGAAAATGTGGCTATCACATTGACTGGTTAATTAACTGGTTAGTGTCAAATCGATATGACAGCCAAGGCTTAGCGGTTATATCACTGTTAAATATCCCAATTAGCGATTGGCGAGTCGAGTTGTCTGATTTGAATAACTCGAATCAGACAACTCGATCCTATATTGATCTCGATTTTCGATTCGAGTCAGCTGCCGAATCGATTCGAGTTAGCTGCCGAGGGTCGTTCTTCTTTTTTACCGACAATGAATCGAGGTTTTCCTTTTTTTTTGGTTTTTGAACTATCCAAAATTGTGATTTTGAAGTGCGATTTAAAAAAAAATGCATTGGTTTCTTCATTAACACTAATTAAAGTTTCCTTTCCGGCCAATATACATATTTCTTTACGGTTAGTTTTTAAAAAAAATATGTGACAAAGTGGACTCTTTCAGTGGGGACAACATTTTGGTTTACCACTCTGTCACGGACTTCTACGATAAAAATACGTTTAAAAAAAATGCTAGTTAGAGAAACTAAAATATTAAATTAATACTAATTAATAAAATAATATGGACGTTCATTTTCGAACATTATAAAACCGTAAAATCATTACTCAAATGAGATGCCGTAGTAAGACGAAGGACAGGCTATTGTCGGTCGAAAAGAAGAACGACCCCCGAATCAATTCGAGTTATTCGAGTTGGAAAAAAATCGACTCGTAACATCGCTAATTCCAATCCCACGATACAAAACACGATTCAAACTGTGCAAGTTATATTAGTTTTTATCTGGTTCCACAAGTGGTGTCAATTATCTGTGCCATCACTGCCATCAGCGACTATTTATTAATCATGCAGTTACGAATTTTAGTTATTTATTTAATCTATATTGATCGCTTTAAAGCGATAAGACCGTCTGTTGTTACCATTATTATTTTGTTTTGCCTGTACTTGTAAAAATCTCTGTTATTTGTGGTGCAGTAAAGAATAAATTATTATTATTGCACAAAAGATCATTCGTTCAATGATATAAAAGGCGGACTTAATGCCAAAAGCACTCTCCACCAGTCCACCTTAAGCCAAAGCAGATAAATAATGACATGGTAGTTTACATTTTGGTGCCGTGACCAGGACATCAGTATTTTATTCTTTATGGATTAAAATAAGTACACATCAATTCTTAGAGGCTATAGTCCTAATTCAATGTGGATTTTTTCTAACATATTGGCTTGACAATAGGACTTGACAATAATACTATATCACCGTAACATAAAAAGCTCAGTGCGACCCTTGTGAATGCGTTCAACCAGCAAGAGAAATCATCCAACTCGACCACTACTCGATGAAGTGTGCGCAGTGCCCTAGCAAAGGATGCCTGACGAAGCAGTTGCGTGAGCGCAGGGCTCGGCGAGCAGAGGCCCGGCCGCAGGCGCCGCCACACGAACCAGTCCGGCGCATTCAAACGCGAGATGCGTTAACTAACTTGGTTGAACAGAACAACTTGCCTCGCAACAATTTAAACGAGGTTAATCCCAATTCCCTTCTTATTTCTAGTTTATTGTCTCACCATCCCCGACACGAACAGGGTAAAGTAAGCACCAGTTGAAAACGAAAAAAATTTAAACAAACAATGTATTGAATTTGACATTTAATATGTCATACATATACCAATACGATATCGTAGGTGGTTCTTACCTTGTCAGACGAGGTCCCGTCGGGCGGGTGGTGGCGGTCGCCGGACGCAGGAGTGGCGGGGGTGACGGGGGCGCCGGGGGAGCGCGGGGGTGGGGTCAATGTTGGCTCGCCTGGGAACACAGGTTTTAATCAGGGGGGCTAGTGCAACTGACGCCGCACCGCGACGCGAGTCGAGAAAGCTCTACCCCGTTTTTCTAATTTGTACGGTGCGAGTGAGATAGGGGAGGCTTAGTCGCGCGCGAAGCGACTGAGCAGCAAGTTGTGCTAGACGTGCAGAGGTGCTCAGGAACTAAGCCTATCTCTTTCTTACAAGCTGCCTTGATAGGAGGGTCAAATCTTGCATTGCAAGTCAACATATTCCGTAGTCATATCGAGTTGAAATTTAATACACTTGTGTAAAGAAATGTCGGTTGACAATGCAATATTATGGTACCATAAATCTGGTCTGATGATGGAAATAGAAGGTGGTCATAGCGTCTCCTCAATTATATAAGATAAACTAGTGTTTGGGCTCATTGGAGTCTCAACGAGTATTTGACTGATGAGAAAAAAAGTATAGTCGGCAATAAAACCTTATACCAAAACCGAGTGCGAGAAAATGCGAGTCGGACTCGACCACCGGTGGTTCCGTGCAATATTACAAATGTATAGTTTTCAGATTTTTTCCCCCTACTTGTAGTATACGACGATATTACTTGCCAAATTTCATAATTCTAGGTCAACGGAAAGTATCATATACATTTTGATTCCCTTGAGAGTATCGAAATATACATACGTTTATTGCGGCAGAAACAGCCGTATCTTTTTGTTTAAGTTTGATTTTTTTTACAGCTACAAGCGACTGTAGACCTTAATATTAGGTTTAAATTTCAACTTGATACCTCCACGCGTTCCCGAGATAAAGGGTCTTGAAAGACAGACATACATACAGACAACAAAGTATCCAGGGTTCCGTTTATATCTTTTTGAGGTACGGAACCCTAAAAACGAAATTTATGTCAGAAATTTACTTTACTTACTCCCTTTTCCCTAATGAAGGGTGTAAAATATACTGCCAAATTACAATTCAATTGGAACATACGGGTCAAACTGAGATGCACCTATTTTGTAGACGAACCGCGGGCAAAAGCATAGTACAAATATAGTATGCTTGAAATTATAGTAAGATAAATGTTCCAATGCTCGACACCTTAATGCCTAGTTCACGTCTATTGTTTGGCCATAATATTGAAAGTGTCACGTATTAGGTCGTATCACTGTCGGGCATTGGGACGTTTACGTTATGTATATGTTTGAAATATTGTCAACAATACTGACCGTAAGCGGGCGGATTGATGGGTACTGGTGGCAGTACGACGTTCAGGGGCGGATGGTTTTGTTTCTGAAATATTGAAAACAAACTTTTATTGAGCATCCGTGGTATAAAACCTGTTTGATACCTGTTTATATAATCTTTAAGACTACCTAAAGCTATATTCTACTCCAAGTTAGCTATGGGTAAACGCAGAGCTGGTGGGCAGTATCTGCGGTACAAGGATGTCCTAAAGCGCCACTTGTCTGCCACCAGCATATCATGTGAGTCGTGGGAGGAACTTGCTACTCAGAGATCGGACTGGCGAACCGCTGTCAATACAGGTATCAATGACTTTGAACGCACCCGTCTCGAAGATCTGGACGCCAAACGCCAGTTCCGTAAAACTCGGCCCAAGCCCTCCTACCACTATACTTATAACTCTAGTGGACAGCTTCACTGTGTCTCTTGCGGTCGTACGTTCAAAACCAAATTTGGTTTTGCAAGTCACACTCGAGCCTTGCAAAACCATTTTTGTCAGGATGTCGCCGTCGACGAATACGTCTGGGAGGACATCATCATCATCATCATATAATCTTTAACCGGATTCAAAAACCTATAGTAGTACCAGAATGAACGTACCGATGGAGACATAAATCATTCCACTGCAAGATTTTTTTTTGAACCTGACTGTTGCTATAATAGGACGGACCCAATATAGCTGTCGAACTGCATGGTTGGAGAGTAGCCTGGGGAACTCTCCGGCACGACCACGCGGGGGGTATAACACTGGAATACTCTAAGAGTTTGCGCTCCAGTGAGATTGATTGAACGGTTTCAACCGAATCTGATGTGTGAGTGGTGATGAACTACTGGGATTGGTGGTTAGCTAAACCTACCCTAGCTGAGAAGAATCCAGCAAGAAACTCAGCTATTGTGGAGTCAAAACGAACGTGCCGGCCGGGCCATAAATCTCCGGGCCGGCCACGTGCCTTTTCTATAGCTCGTTTTATTGCCCGGCCGGCACGTTGGTTTTGACTCCACAATAGGCCCGACCCGGGTCGGGTTGCGTCGGACTGACTCTACCCGGTATGCGGCGGTACAGTCAAGAGCAAAAGTAAGTTATCACTTTTGTACCTTATTCCATTGCAATAAGGTGAAAAAATGATATCCTACTTTTGCTGTTGACTATACCGGGACGAGTAGGGACTATATGTGTCTGTGTTTCCACTGCAAGAACCTCTCGCTAGCACATTAAGGTTAACGCACACTTCTAGCCCCCGACACGATCCACCCAAAGTAAACTCGTAATCGTTGTCAAGCGAGTCGTGTCCCTAGAAAATGGCGTCAACTTTAACTGGTAACACGAAATGTATGGCGGCGTAATAGGTACTTATAACTGACAGCTTATGTTATAGGTAAAACTGTTGCCATATAAAGAATTTGCAAAATTTCCAGGGACACGACTCGCTTGACAGGCTAGCAGCAAGCACGACGGTCATCCGGCGACGGCGAGCTGCCCACGCGCAGCTAGATTGTCCCGTGCTGGGGCGGTGCCGTTACGGAGTTGATGTGTGTGGATTGCAGAGTGGAGGGTCATACAAATAATAACAGAAAGAAAAAAACCATATAATATAATTTGCCATATAATACTCACTTTTGCAATATAACTCGGCGTCGACGTCTGGAAGGGGGGGTAGTCCGGCGGCCGTAACGCGGGGGAGGAGGGGGTGGTCGTTGAGGGGGAGGAGGGCTCGAGGGCTGGGGAGGAACTCATCGTGAGGTACTGTCAGCACATCGCCATTACAAATAGGAAGTTACGGTAATTAGAATTAAGGAGTGGCGGTAATTAGAAAGGGTCCTGGCAAATAGAATGGAATGATGGAAAATTTTACAAGTTATTGTAATTAGAAAATGTATTATAGAAAGAGAATTGTGTGATGATAATTATAAATCTTTAATTACTGTAAGACGTGGTAATTATATATTTTAACGTAGTGCTTACGTTTGTATTTGACTAGAATATAGCTTAGTTATGCTTGGAAAACAGACATAAAAACTAATTTAGTGAAATACACTTAACTTGTTTCAATAATTATAGCACTGGGTTGAATATCTATACAAATTACATCAAAACTTTAATGAAAACTCCAATGGATTCGAAACTATAACTATTTATTATAAGTTGTCTGGCACTTTCGGAACATGCTATAAAATATAGAAAATATATCTTATATTTATCTACTTAAATTACTATTGCAATAATCATAAGAAGTTTCTATATAAATATATTTCGTTTGCCTTTTCTTGTGGAATGGTAATTAGAATTATGATGGCGTAGTTATTACATTATAATGTAATGGTAAGGAAGATTGTGATCACAGGGTGTTAAGGATAATGTTCATTTTCCTGTAACAAACGAATACAGCATTAGGTAATTAAATTATTTTATATGCTTGCCACAAAACGACTCAATGACAAAGTTCTTTATTTTTATAACATTTAGTATTTACATTGTTGAGACGACCGAATAGCCTAGTGGTTAGAGAACCTGACTAAGAAGCTTGAGGTCCCGGGTTCGATTCCCGGTCGGGGCAGATATTTGTATGATGAATACGAATGTTTGTTCTCGAGTCTTGGATGTTTAATATCTATTTAAGTATGTATTTATCTATATAAGTATGTTTATCCGTTGTCTAGTACCCATAGTACAGGCTTTGCCTAGTTTGGGACTAGATCAATTGGTGTGAATTGTCCCATGATATTTATTTATTTTATTTATTGTTGTATCTTCATTTTAGAAAAACCGGCATAAAACCTTGGCGATTATAAAAAAAATCGCAATCAAATACATGTGTACACTAAAAGGTGTTCAAAAACATCTGAACACACTCACTCAAACACCAAGTCAATACATTTTTTAACCTACATCAAAAAATCTGATGATGGGAAATGCCAAACGCCCTCAAGTTTTATAGACATGTAGTTATTGTGGTTGAAATTATCTAATGTAGCCGACTTTTTATAAAACTGTCATTGAAATTGGCATCTTCTACCTTGGACAGTAGAGTTGCTTTTTGAATGGACTTTTGAAAAAGCCGACTAAAAAACAGGAGACATTATTGTTGTAATGTAACAATATAGTACTAAGTTATGATCTCACACAGTCTGAAGCACCCCAAATAGGCGTGTACAGATCAGGGATGTTGCAGACATTCGCATCCGCATCCACGGAGGTCCCGCATCAATTTCAACATGTGCATTCGCAACCGCATCCGCAAAATACGATGCGGAGCTGTTGCGGACGCGGATGTAGTTAGCAACAAGAAAGGATAGATAGTTTGAATCCCGGGAAAGGACATAGAACACTTTTTATCCCAGAAATCATCCCCTAAGAAGGTGAAATAGGGGTGAAAGTTTGTATGGAGCTACGATATAAAAAAAACTAGTTCCACGCGGACGGAGTCGCGGTCAAAAGCTAGTCTTACATAAAAGCTTAGTATGCATAAGCATTGCTTCATTTATTATTTTCAATTCATGTGTTAACAATTTACTTTGCATATGTTTCAATTCCCAGACGATTAATTCGCATATGTTTAATTCCCACACCGCAATACTTTAAGCCTTTAAAGAAGAAAGAAATATATTTAATTGGAGTGAAAAAGAAATTGTATATGTGTTTAAATAACTACAATAGAAATGCACCAAAATGGATGCCACTCAGCATTTATACTGCTTTGGTCAAAAGTATTCAAATTCAAACTTTAAAAGGTGCATTTATGTAAATCCTACTAATATTATACTTGCGAAAGTTTGGATGTTTAGATGTTTGTTACTCAATCACGCTTCAACGGCTCGACCGATTTGGATGATATTTTGCACGAAGATAGTTTATAGCCTGGATTAAAATATAGGATAGTTTTTATCCCGGGTCCACGCAGACGAAGTCGCGGGCGGAAGCTAGTATTTTATAATAGAAAGTTGTGTATCTATCGGAAAAACGCGTCATATTTATTGACGTTAAGGGAAATTCCATGAAAAAAATATACAATTAAACATTTATTGTAAAACCCGACTTTTTCTAAAGGGCAATGCTGTAGATGGATCGACCCGTTACATATAGTTATAATAGTTATAATAGTTAGACCTGATTGGCGCGCGTACGGAGCGGCGTAATCAACCCGCTGGTACATAAATGGAAGTGAGTGTACTATTCGCCGATAAACGTAATGTTTGGCGAAATTTAAACAAATGTAATCGTACCATACTTTTTTCTGAATAAATAAATTTAAAAAATATATATGTAGGCAGATCTTGCAGACGTTGTCAATAGGGAATATCCATCTTTATTTTTTATTGCGAAAATCAAAAGTATAATCCAGAGGAATATCAACTGTAGCATTAAAACTTTCTTACGATTTTTTTTGCTGATGTTATTGGCATTTGAAATCTGCACGCGCCGGCACCCACTGATAACGCTCTATATTAAAGGGGCATAGACTATGACGTCACAATCCATATTCTCGGCGCGTTTACTATCGAGTTAGTCATTCTTTTGTAATTATCTCCTTAAAATTTGCGTTTAAATCTATACTTGTCATATATATAATTTCTAATTCAGTAGGTATTCTGTCTAACTGTTATGTAATTTGAACGAAAAATTAAAAACAAAATATTAAGTGATTTTAACGTGAGATAACAAATAACAATACAATAGATTTTTTTTTTATATATATTTCTGTTGTATATTTCTATGTATATCCGCATCGATTGAGTGCAATTTATTCAAAATTGAAGTTCCATGCATATTCTCTATTTGTGCTTAGGAGTGATAAGGCGGTAGTGATGAAGGGCATGTTTTTTTAGGGTTCCGTACCCAACGGATGAAAACGGGACCCTATTACTAAGACTTCGCTGTCCGTTCGTCCGTCCGTCCGTCCGTCTGTCTGTCACCAGGCTGTATCTCAAGGACCGTGATAGCTAGAGAGATGAAATTTTCACAGATTATGTATTTCTGTTGCTGCTATAACAACAAATACTAAAAAACCGGCCAAGTGCGAGTCGGACTGGGGCTCCCATACAACAGACATGGTTTTTTTGCCGTTTTTATAGATAATGGTACGGAACCCTTCGTGCGCAAGTCCGACACGCACTTGGCCGGTTTTTTTTATTTATACCCTGTCGTTGGTATATATGCATATTCGTGTGAGTGAAATACGGCCATTTAATAAACGTCTCGGGAGTGTCAAGATTCCAAAGTCTTACTGTGCCTTATTTCACAAATACCGTATTGGAAATACTTTTCACCTTACCTGCGTTGGTAATTAATATTTTTCAAACAACAAGCACCACGTATCACATAAAACAACTGTTTAAACGTTTATGCTGTATGACTACACATGTTTTGAATATTTTCCTCCAGTGATATGCATTTTTTAAATTATTTTCCTGTTAAGGTTAAAAGCAACCACTAGCATAACTTTATACAAGACTAACTGCCCCCGCGGTTTCGCCCGCGTATTGCAAAGAGCGCAGGCAAACCCGCGGGATACAATATAGCCTGTAACCAAACAGAAAGTCCATTCTACACGCAGTTGAAAGAATTTTTGAAATCGGATAAGCGGTTCCGGAGATCACCCATTACACACAAACATACATTTTATAATAACAATCACAGAACACTAAATACTATAGAACTAACCTAATGGTCACAACGGAAGACCAGCGCTGGCGCTGCCAGCATCACGCTGAGTTGTGACCATTTCGTGGCAAATGGGTTTGTGTGTATTGTGTCTACAGTTTGTTTTCATGTGTTTTGTCACGAATGTATGTTTTTTCTTTCTTTCTTTCTTTCTTTCTTTCTACAGATATATAGATATAGATTATATAAGATATAGATTGTATATAGATTGTAATTAAATATTCATTGTGTTTTTTATTTTATTTATATTGAATATTTTAAAGCAAATGTAAATTAACCTAAATAAAGATAAAAAAATATTAATATTTATCCGGACTTTTTAGGAGCTAATTTTTTTTTTTTTTGATGTCTGATTTTTTGTCGGATTTTGCCTCTAGGTAACTATTTAATTGATAATATATCCGTTACATTTATAAAATTAGCTATTACAAATTATTTCCAAATTTGTCATTTTTTCCATACAAGTTGTCAGTTCATTGCCTGGACTAACAGTTGTAGGCGACGAGGTGGGGATGAGGCGACACCGCTCCCGATACAAACCGCGCTTGATACCCCTTCTATAGTATTTAGTGTTCTGTGATAACAATTATAATAGTAATGCTTTATTTTCATTCCACACATGATAAATGTTACATTACAAGTGTAGAGATCTCCTAGTAGGTATTATAAACATCTGTATATGAACTGAAACTAAACATATCTACCCACTAATAGTTATGTAAAGATAACATTTTTACTTTTACAACAAAATGCCAAAAAAAATATTTTCTTATATTCTATTCCTTAAATTAGGGTGTGTATATATACGTTCGTGTGCGTGTGTGCGCGTGCGCGTGTGTGCGTGCGTGCGTACGTGCGTGCAATTACACTTGTGAGTTAGGTTTTTTTACAAAGCTACAATCTCACAGACTTTTCATCTTTATAATATTAGTACCTATAGATAAAAACCTGAATTTTATTCAATCTGCGATCAAATTTCAATCTAATGTTGCTGGGTAGACGGTAGAAAATGAATTAACTTATTTTATTGCCAAATACGTAGGTAAGATAAGTATAAAAGGTATTTCTTATCATTGAAAATAATACTTTTACCTCATTTAAATGTATGTAAATTATTGGATTGTAAATGCAATAGCAAATTAACATATTACATGCTTATTAATTATACTGAATAGCTGCCCGAGCAGCACCACCCGCGAAACAAACAATGCATGCTGTTTTTTAGTATGCAAGTTTGTATCTAGGACGTAATCTCCTGAACTACTCACCCGTTTTTAGGGTTCCGTACCCAACGTCCGTCCGTCCGTCTGTCTGTCACCAGGCTGTATCTCAAGAACCGTGATAGCTAGAGAGTTGAAAATTTCACGGATTATATATTTCTATTGCCGCTATAACAACAAATACTAAAAAACCAGCCAAGTGCGAGTCGGACCGGGGCTCCCATACGACAGACATGATTTTTTTGCCATTTTTATAGATAATGGTACGGAACCCTTCGTGCGCGAGTCCGACTCGCACTTGGCCGGTTTTTTAAAATTCTTTCACCAGTATAATAGACGAGACGAAATTTTTAAGAGAGAAGAGAAACATTTAAGAATGTGCGATGAATCCACTTTTCTATACTAATATTATAAAGAGGAAAAGTCTGTGAGATTTGTTAAATGTAAGTTTGTATGTAATGGCTAATCTCCGGAACCGCTTATCCGATTTGAAAAATTCTTTCACCTGCGTGTAGAATGGACTTTCTGGATGGTTATAGGCTATGTTTTATCCCGCGGGTTTACCTGCGTTGTTTGCAATACGCGGGCGAAAACGCGCGGGCAGCAAGCTATATATATAGACTAAAATAATAGCACTGCCCCGCTATTCTATAACTTGTTTTAAGCTCACCTCACCGTTCACCCACAAATATATCTTGACGCCGCGATTCGTAGTAACTAAGCGTAGGTAGAGGTCTAGTTTCATTAGGCGTGACGGGCGGGGTAGAGGTCGCATAAGCGCAATACGAATAACAATAAAGTAATTTACTCATGTTAAAATTGATAACGTAGTGTTGCTAATTGGATAGTAAACCATCAAATCATTGTAATACAGCATACATTAGGAAATATAATTAAAATCATAAAAAGATAATGGACCTTGAAAGTTAAGAAAAAATATGATTTTTATTTAGTCCAAAAGTAATTTTAAAGCTACCAATAGAATTCTTACGCTTTTATAGAAACAACACTGTAAAACAACTATGGACCTAAACGCAGTATTTCGCGACCGAAACAGCAATTTACTTGATTTTCCTTACGACGATTAGTACAAATATCAAACTGTGACGTCATACTTCAATGTCAATTAGTATGAAACGTTTCGGCTGCCGCCAGCGAGGTCCGTCTTTAACTCAATGTTTTGGGTATTTATGTTCTTTAATTGTAGCTAATCCCATACAAACATCTGTTCCTCTCCAAAAACTGGTTCGAATGGCATCTAAAAAAAACTTACCACACATACCTATTCGTATCGAGCTCATGCGATCTCTACCTACGCTTAGTTACTAAGAATCACTTCGTCAAGATATATTTGTGGGTGAGCGTTGAGGTGAGCTTAAAACAAGTTACAGAGTAGCGGGGCTGGGCGCTTCCTAGGTTACGTATACAGAGACAATATCTACCTACCTAGAGTGTAATAATAAATTTGTTATATCAGCCAATTTGTAGATCTGATATCTACAAGAAAAACGCATACAACATGTGTATAGTCCTATTTAACAAACTCCCAAATGAGCTGAGGACCTTGCATGCGAAAATTTTAAAGACAATATTAACCAAATGGCTACAAGATCATTGTTTCTATAATGTTAAGGACTACTTAGATTTGAATGCACAGTAAATTGAATTTGACATGTTATTACTTCCATTCTATTTTATAATAACTCTGAGCATAAATTAATATCTGTTATTATGCATTAATATCTGTTATTATGCATATATTTTGCATGTTGACTTTAAGTTGACTGAATACTGATTCTGTAATAATTTTAAGACCACCAATTGTAACGTATTCTGGCAAATAAATATTTCATTAATTCATCCATTCATTCATTCATTCATTGTATGTAGTCCAACTGAAGAATCTTTCATCAACTCACTGTAATAAGATAGAACCACTATACTATAGTTTTTAATGTATGAAGTGTGTATACACATTTTTGTGATAAAGAAACATTATGCGTCGTATTTCCTGTGATAAGGCGATTCGTTGAACGAATCATTGTTTACATAATGAATGTCCAAGTGATTGAAGAAATGTTTACAAAAATATTACCTACTGTAGCCTATTGATACATTTAAAAGTATGGTTAAGATTATTTACACACATACTATAAACCCGCTAAAATGCGTTCAGAAACCAGCATTATATCAATAAGATTTATAAAAATAATTAACTTATCTCTGGCCGTATTTTGTATAAAATAATGACTTTCAAATTTCGAGGCGTGGCCCAGAGGTCAGAGCCTACTGTTCGATGGAAATCTAGTTGGTCATGATTTGAAATCTAGTCTCCCGTGGCGGTGCAATGGCGGTTATTCTCATGGTTCCCGAACACATCATTGAGGATTTATGATATGTGTGTACATAGATAAAGTAGTGTATGCAACTGTACAGTCAAGGGACCAATATGTGTTCACTCATAGTTTCATAAATATGTATACCGCAACCTTATTGTTGCAGAAATAAGGTCTGTGTACATAATATTGGTGCCCTTGACTGTACATAATCAGGCCTTAAAAAACTCGTGTGATGATCTATTTTGAAACTCGCTAACGCTCGTTTCATAAAACCACACTCGTGATTTAAGGCCTCTCATTATGTACAGTCACACGTCTTTTTTTATAGAACTATCCTGGAAGGTAGAGTTGCTTTTTGAATAGACTACTTTGATGCAATACGGGTGTAGACTTGAGTATAATTTATTATTATTTCAAAAGAAAGAAAGCAATTTTTTTTTACAGTACACATGGTGTTACTTTTCCGCACGAGTGCGGAAATGAGCACTTTCCGTGCATATGTTGAAACTTTAAACCGCCATATGTACTGTAAAACGTTGTACGATACACGTGCGAATAGGTAATTCGCAACTCGTGTCGATTTAAAACACTCCCTTCGGTCGCGTTTTTAAATTTATCACCACTCGTTGCGAATTTCCTATTTTCTGCACTTGTATCGTAAATAACTATTTCCCTCATAACGAAAATCCCATACAAATATCTCAAAAAAAATACGAAGCTACAACCGTTTTAATGTTGCTTGTTAGAGGGAGGAAACGCTCGGGGACCGTGACGTCACGATCCCCGAGCGTCATAGTAAATGACAATCGTTTCATTTGAAGGTGCGTTTTGCGAAAAGGGACAGAACATGTCCCCTCTTAAAACTTTGGACCCTTATAACTTTGTGATTGTTTAACCTCTTGCGTTGAGTTTTTCTCCATTTGACTACATTTTTAATCCCTTTTCGAGAAAATACAACATTATTGATTGTTTTATGTAGTGTCTTTG
Organism: Epinotia nisella; assembly: GCA_932294315.1. Lineage (NCBI taxonomy): Eukaryota > Metazoa > Arthropoda > Insecta > Lepidoptera > Tortricidae > Epinotia > Epinotia nisella. The sequence continues at coordinate 5,394,528 of OW028698.1, read as the reverse complement.
TCTACACCCCTATTCGGCCAACTCAAATAATCACAAGTACGGCGACGACTGGCGACGCTTGCAGCTGAATGGTGTCACCGCGTCGCCGACCTTTTAAAAGTATATGAGGATTCGCTGTTGACAAATGCAGAGCCTTCGCCGTCTACATAGAATATCAGTCTTTTTCTAAGCGTTTTAATTAGAAAAAACATGAGGAAAATATAACAGTCATCGATAGTTTTGATTTCAGTAAAACTTATAATTTATTGTAAAAATTCATAAATTTTCATATAACGTTGTTAAATTTAAAACTTGAAATATGTTCGTTTTTAATCGATTACGATGAAATTACAGTCGATTATTTTATTAAGATCTGTGTTCAATTGGCACATTGCGTAATGCTACATGTCAATGAATAAATTAAAAAAGTAGCTTGAACAGAAATAGTTATTTGTGTCACAAGGGAGCAAAATAGTATATTTACGGCGAGGGCGGTGTATTGAATCCTGAATGTAGCGAGGGATCCTACAATAGAATCCTGAGCGTAGCGAGGGATTCTAACGTAGGATCCTGAGCGTAGTGAGGGATTCAAGTGTTAACGCCCAAGACGAAAATAATTTTGCTCCTGAGTGACACATGTAACTTTTCACACCGATTATGAGGAAAATTGAAATAAAATGCTCTAAAAATAATTAAATAACTTTTATTTAAGTTTTATTGAAGAATGACGTTTATTGTGACAATTTTTTCAAATATTACGAAAAATTCTCAAGTTTTAATATGTAAATGTACCTATAACGTTGCTAAAGTTAAAACTAGAAATATGTTCGTTTTTAATCGATTACGATGAAATTACAGTCGATTATTTTATTAAGATCTGTGTTCAATTGGCATATTGCTTAAATGGTACATGTCAATTAATAAATTAAAAAAGTAGCTTGAACAGAAAAGTATCATTTTTGATCCCTCTCGTCGTGGAGCAAAACTTACTTTTCCGAATGAAAGGCGTGAAAAGCATATTTGTACATTTTCACATGTCACTTTAGTTCGCCTAATTGTGGACTCCATTATAGAAAAATCGTGCGTTAATCGTCATGCGATTTCAAAGAAAATAATTTTTTTGAAACGCAAAGACATGCGTGCGTGTGTGCGTGCGTATGCGTGTTTTAGATTTTAACCATTTATGAGATTTGAGATGCGGTAAACTCGATAGACCCTATTAGAATAAGGTTTTTTTAGGATTAACTTATGGTTACCTTATGGTTACCACATCCGATATGCTTACCATAACAATAGGGTTACCCTATCAGTAAGGTTACCTTATCATAAGGTTACTATTACGGATAGGGTTTTAAAAACAACTTCTAAAATTAGCCTATGGAAAATCCTGATAAGGGTAACCGGTTACGGTCACTGCATGTCACAGACTTTTCCTCTTTATAATATTAGGTATAGATGTTTCATGTCCATGGGTCAAAAATAAAGCGCGATCTTATCCCTAAAGAGCAATCTCTTCATAACAACCTTTTAGGCATTAACGCCACTGCGTCTCAAAGGTGCCAAAGCTCGCCCTTTCATTTGCTAAAAGCTTTCGTAATCCGCAGGGAGGTTTTGACATTAAGATATTTTGTAAGTTATGTGTGCTGTAGTCTAATTGGGGGGCTTTTACAAACTTATTAATTTAAGTTACAAAACTTACTTAAAAAAACCGGCCAAATGCGAGTCGGACTCGTGCACCTTCGTACCATTATCTATAAAAACGAGCAGAAAAATCACGTTTGTTGTATGGGAGCCCTCTTAAATATTTATTTTATTCTGTTTTTTAGTATTTGTATAGCTGCAACAGAAATACATCACGAACAATATCACGGTTCATGAGATACAGCCTGGTGACAGATGGCCAGAGAGATAGACAGACGGACGGACAGCGGAGTCTTAGTAATAGGGTCCCGTTTTTACCCCTCGGGTACGGAACCCTAAAAAGCGTGTCATTTTGTTGATTCAGATGTGTAGTATTTTTCACTGTTAGTTTTTATATCATATGGGTTTATGCCTATATATATTTTTATATCTATATCAAGGTTATTGAGTTTCATTTGGCCTGTTAATTTTTTTTATAATAAATAGGTTAAAAAAAACCGTACAAGTGCGAGTTCAACTCGCGTGGTGAGGGTTCCGTAAAATATTGAGAATTTTCCCGTTACTTTGAATACTGAAACTTCTTATAGGTTTTCCTGTAATCTTTGAGCAAGGAACTATATTCCATAATTTTTCAGAATTTTAAGCCTAGTAGTTTCGGAGATAAGGGGGGAATGGTCAATTTTCGACTTTTTTCCTAGATTACTTCAAATCTGTTTTTGCTAAAATTATCAAAAAAAATTGAGATGCTTACAACAACCTCTTTCATTTGATATGTCACACACTACATCTTGCGAAACTTTTTTTTAAATTTTGCAGTTTATTCTCCAGAAGTGGCCCCCTTTGTTCAGAATTCATTAATTTACTTTACGCGTCCATCCTTGGGTCACCAATTTGTGTACCAAATTTTAACTCAATCGGTCCAGTAGTTTCGGAGCAAATCGGCTGTGACAGACGGACAGACAGACGCACGAGTGATCCTATAAGGGTTCCGTTTTTTCGTTTTGAGGTACGGAACCCTAAAAACAAAATAATAATAATAATAGGGTCAATACAATCGGTCGAAGTGTTTCACCACTAAGACTAAATACAAAACGAAAAGATTTTTTCTTACATGGTGGGCGGCTATCGTGAATCAATGTCGAAATGTTCGTTCAGCGGAAAATGGCGTTTAGAATTTTTCAGTTCTTTTTAATACCACGTCGGTGGCAAGCAAGCGTACCGCCCGCCTGATGGTAAACTGTTACCGTTGCCTATGGACGCTTGCAACTCCAGTCCTCCCTCGCATGCACGTTGCCCACCTAAGTTGCCTCAATGTTCTTAATTCACAAATGCGTTTATTTTAGTGGAATATTTGCCTTTTTGACTGGGCTAACTTGCGTACGAGTTAATCCGTGCTTTGAAACCTTTCACGTTCTCCGCAAGCTCGCGAAAGCTTTACATTTTTAAACGAAACATGAATCAGCTTTTTTAAAAACGATACTGAATTGTTTCCGTAAAAAAATATATTATTGAGCTTTTATTGCAGACTGTACTTTTTTTAGTAATTCAAGTCGTCGAGACGATTCTAATGAGTTTACGATCTTTTTATTTTTTTATTTTTAACCGACTTCAAAAAAGGAGGAGGTTCTAAATTCGACTGTATTTTTTTTTGTGTGTTTGTCACGCGATAACTCAGTAATTTATGAACCGATTTCAAAAATTCTTTCTTTGTTTGAAAGCATATACTTCCACATTGGTCCCGTTATCACCAAAATCCAGTTCTAACTCATACTTTTTAAGCATAATGTGAGACGCAAATACACACTGGAGAAAGATCTTGGACAATTCATCTACGTGATCTTAATCTGTGCTAATAAAGACAGTGTTTGTTTACATTTAGTCTGTTGGCTTCTCGTCCTGTTTACAATAGCTGCAAGTATGCAAATATTGTTACTAAACAATGGCGCCTTGTAAAGTTGTAAATACGTACAGTCAGCATCATAAACATGTATACACTTTTCGACCTTGTGTCCAAGTAATAAGGTCATAGATTGTATACATGTTTATGGTGCTGACTGTACAGTCGGGCTCAAAAAGGCAATCTCTTATTTTTTACTTATCTTTATATTAACTTGCTGTGTTAGTTAGTAGGTATGTATGTTAGTTAGTTTGAGTCAGATCAACTTCCTGAAGTTCAATTGAGTTGTAATTTTGAACAATTATGTAAGTCCGATGCAGGGACCGGAACCGGTTACCCTAATCAGGGTTTTCCATAGGCTAATTTAAGGTGGACTTCCGACCAGCGCGGCCCCGCGTTAGTGACTCCGGAGCCGCGCTGGTCGGAAGTCCACCTTTAAAAAAGTTGTTTTTAAAACCCTATCCATAATGGTAACCTTATGATAAGGTAACCTTACTGATAGGGATAACCCTATTGTTATGGTAAGCATATCAGTTGTGGTAACCATAAGGTAACCATAAGTAAACCCTCCTACCTCAACAGGGTTATATTATGGTAACCACATCCGATATGCTTACCATATCAATAGGGTTACCCTATCAGTAAGGTTACCTTATCATAAGGTTACCAAATTGATAGGGTTACCAAATCGATAGGCTTAAGCCTAAAAAGGGGTTTTCCGGTCCTTGGGTACCATAATTCTGGTCTGATGATGGAGCTGGAAAGAGGGCATAGTAAAATTAGCAACTCCGCAATTACACAAGATTACCCCGTTGTGTTTGGGCTCATTGAAACCCACACAATGAGTAGTTAATGGTTATGCAAAAAAGTACAGTCAGCAACAAAACCTTGTACTATTATTTTTTTTGACAGAAAAACGTATTACGACCGATTTAATCTATAATGTATATTCACTGCACATAAAAATATATTACACTGTAGTCCTCAGTAGTGGGTACTAGACGACGATATACTTAATAGATATAAATACTTAAACACACAGAAACGGACAAGACTGAATAACAAATACTTTACCGGGATTTGAACACAGGACCGGCTTCATGTGTCTTAGTATAAGAACACAATTCAACACGCACCGGTTCAAAACCTATGTCTTAAGACTAGCTAGCTAGTAATACATTAATCTTGTATCTTGTTGAGACACGACGAATATGCATTTTTCTAAATTAAAAACATAAATGTTACTGACGTCATTTATCAAAGTTCACTTTAAAACCAGATATACTTGATTCAGCTGATTTATAGTATCACATGTTTATTTTTGTTTGAATCGGGGGGCACGGCAGTGCCCCCGCCAAGTCGAGCGCGAAGCAAACACTGCCACCATCCTTTACTGGAACCATTTCGCCGCATTTTCAGGCCCCTATTTGAGAACGACTTACACAAAATATTTTAAGGGCATGAATTGGAGAATGATGAGCTTTTAACTCTCACCCTCGTATGCTTCTCAGTACGTGACAGATGTCTTATCAACGGCGATAAGTGATAAAAGATTCCGTCAACAATTTAATAACCCCAACGCTCACTGCCACTTAAGTTTAGCAATTCGGAGGGCTATATCGGTTACCTTGGTTCTGCTGCGGATAGCCTCATTTCTGATGCGATCACGCAGATAAACTCCCAAAAGAGCGTTCTCTATTGCCCTTTCGGGTGACTTTGAGCCTTCTTGTGAGGCCCATAGTAAGCGACCACGTTTCAGTGCCATATGTCATCACACTGGTCAAAGACTCTCGTCTTGAGACCCAACTTACATACTGTCAATTTTCAGCTCAGATACGGGCAAGTTGCTGAAATATGATTTACTTACTTACACATACATACGAACAGTGAACAGTTTGACGACCGGTTAGCTTAGTAGATAGTGACGCTTCCTACGAAGCTGAAGGTTCTGGGTTCGAATAGGTACCAGTAAGGGCAAATATTTGTGTGTTGAGCATGAATATTTTGTTTCTGAGTCTTGGCCTTTTCTATATATTTAAGTTTTAACCCGACTGCCGAAGGAAAGGAGGGTTGTGTTTTTCGAGCGTATGTATATATGTATGTGTGTATGTTTTATTCTTTGGCACGCCCTGCAGCCTAAACTATTTGACGGATTTCGACATATGACGTGTCGTTGGATTCCTTTTAATCGTGGGAGTGACATATGCTATAATATTTGCAATAAATCAGTTGGGTTTTTTGAAAATTATTTTAATTCCACTTGTTATAGCTATTAAATATATGGTCGTCTAGTACAGTCAGCAGCAGAAGTAGCTAAGCGGGCCGGGTGTTCAAAATGACCTGCACACGACTTTATTCTTAAGAAATTTAGAGCGTGTTCAGGTCATTTTGAACACCAGGCCCCATAATATAAGCCTTAATGAGCTTATTGTGGGCCTAGTTCCATTTGTCTAAGATTGACCCTTAATATTTATTTATTTATAAAAGCTTTATAAAAATCAGTGCTAAGTCTAAGCGAGTGTATTAAGAAGCATCATGTAGATATAGTTTTTAGTAGTTTTCGTCATCAGTAAACAACGATAAAGGCGCCAAAATATCCACAGCCTATACGCTTTGAAACTTACGTGCACGGAACAAGGTCTGAATTTGTATACATAATGATGAGCCTGTAACGTGATAATCTTAGGTCAAGGCAACACAGGTGTAAACAACTTTTGATGTTCGATGCTTATATCACGAGTTGTTTAGGTAAAATAAGCTCATCTTAGTTCATACTAAATGCACCTATTTTTTTTATACCACGTCGGCGGCAAACAAGTTTACGGCCCGCCTGATGGTAAGCTTTCTCCGTAGCCTATGAACGCTTGCCACTCCAGGGTTCTCACATGCGCGTTGCGAACTGTTAAGAATGTATACACTTTTTAGGGTTCCGTATCCCAAAAGGACAAAAACGGAACCCTTATAGAATCACTCGTGCGTCTGTCTGTCCGTCTGTCACAGCCGATTTGCTCTGAAACTACTGGACCGATTGAGTTGAAATTTGGTACACATATGTAAATTGGTGACCCAAAAATGGACACGTAAAGTAAATTAATGAATTCTGAACAAGGGGGCCACTTTTCGGGGGTAAACTGGAAAATTAAAAAAAAAAGTTTCGCAAACTGTATTGTTTGACATATCAAATGAAAGGGGTTGTTGTAAGCATTTCAGATATATATTTTTTATAATTTTAGCGAAAACCGATTTGAAGTAATTTAGGAAAAAATACGAAAATTTACCAGTCCCCCCCTTATCTCCGAAACTACTAGGCTTAAAATACTAAAAAAATATGGAAAATAGTTCCTTGCCTAAAAATTACAGGAAAACCTATGAGAAGTTTGAGTATTCAAGGTAACAGGAAAATTCTCAATATTTTACGGAACCCTCACCTCGCGAGTCAAACTCGCACTTGTCAGGTTTTTCTGGAAGAACCCCATACTGTAGTAACTCGGGAAAACCTCGGCAGGGAGCTCATTCCACTACCGGAGCGTTCAATGTCCATAAACTACGACCGGTTCTAAAAAGAAACCTCTGCCTCTATCACGAGAAGAGACGTTTGTATGTAGGTGGTAGGATCCCACAAGGTTTATCCCTCGGGTATGCCTGCGTTCTTTGTAATATGCGGGCTAGTATGGTAATTAAAGAACCTTATAATAGTCGTACAAAATCACTAAAGAATTTGGTAACAAAGGAAAGTAAACTGTAATTGACATAAGTAAAATTATCTATCATTGGATGGGCTATGAGCATTGAATTTTATTTACTGAAATGCTCTAATTTGCGAAACAAACTTAAAAAGAATACATGTTACTTCTATATATTCATATATACAGCAATAAACACAAGGTTATTTCTAGGCAGAGATATGTCCACCATCAATCAAGTTTAAATTTGAGATAAGTGAGATTTACTTTATCTCAATGAGATGAAAGTGGATCCGTAGTATCTGTTTTAGATATATTTACTACTCAAGGATATCCTTTGGCATATTTCAAGCCTCATGGCAAATAGTGAATAGTACATTGTTGTAGAGGCTAGAAAGTAAGCAATAGATGGACGAGTTAGTTCGAAAATACGAGTCCAGCTATTGCACTTTTGGCCGAGGCTTAACATAGTGCTTTTCACGTCTACTGCAAGGAAATTGCAAATAATTATAATTTTAAATCAAAATTAAAGATCATAATATTAAACAGGCTCGCTTGCCTTGCGCCGTCGCGCTGCGGAGGAACACAGGCAGTGCACACGCCGACGCGACCGCGCGGAGCCCTGTGATTGGTCGATCGCTGTTCAAACTGTCCAACAATAACATTGTTGGACAGTTTGAATTCATAGATGGCCTGTTCGTGCGACGTCCAACTAACCCCAGCTTTGACGCCTGAATTCTGACAATCTTTTGCCACATTTCCGAGCAGTGGCGTGAAAAATAATTTGTTTGAGGGATATGGCAAACTTACAAAAATATGTAAACACAACCTTAATGATAAGGCAATAAAGTTGTGTACATATATATATTTTTGTAACTTTGGCCATATCAATCTCTTAGTACTCGACTGTATGCTTGGATTTGAACCCAGGACTTAGTAGTCACAGTGGCTATAGGTGGACCGCTTAACTGAGACAGGGTGGGAGGGCTCATTTCCCATTGAAGTCTCTCTCTTGGGCTTCCGTCACAGGCATTGTCACAGGCATCTCAGTTAAACAGTAGCCGTATACCCACTAGACTAATCCGGTCAGTCATATGGGTGATTTCACTAGTCGCAACTGCTGCTATTTCTTTTCTTATATCCTTCTAAGTTATTTTGAAGAAGTTTGGGCCCTCTAAAAATGCAAGCAATGGATTAACAGTGGTTAAAATACTTGGGGAATCACCCGACAACTAATAATACAAAACACAAGTGTCTCTCAGTTTGTTACCTTTCACTTTCTGCTGAACAGATTTTGATGAGATTTGGTATGGAAATATTAGGTGACCCGGAGAAGGACTTCATAAATTTTTCGTGGCTACAACAATACTGTCAAGTTTCAAACACTTACTTGTAATTTTTAACCCTTTGAACGCCGAGAGCCACTAAAGTGGTCGAGTGCTGTCGTGCCCACCACACCAACAACCACTAAAAAGGTCGGAGTGAAGGTGTACTTTGATCATGAATAAAATCTATTATGAATTGTATTTATTGGTTTTTAACGATACATCAAGTTACAGTGCTTGGCGTGTGAGTGATCACTTCATTGAAATATGAAAGCATTCAAAGGGTTAAATTAATGAGGTATTAAAAAACTATATCATATTTACGAAATAATGTAAAAATTAATCACATAATCTTTATGTCATTAAAGAAACAGTTTAACATGAATGTTTGTGTAATAGGTAAGAAATAATCAAGACTTAAAAACAAAACAGTTTATCATGCATTGTATGAGTAAAATAAATAACAGCTGCAGTTGTGTGAAAGATCCAAGTATTTTTACCACATGTTATCCAATAAGAATCTTATTAGGTATGTTACACTATACGTAATATATTGACATAATACCTAATGACCTAACAGCCATAGTCTAATTGGATTAAAAAGTTATATCAGAAGAAAAAAATACTTACCGACGATGTACGGGTCGCCTTGGACTATGTTCATCAAATATTGTCTTCAAATCATATTTTTGTCGAAAACCCCGGCATTGCAGAACTAAATTAAGCAACACAGCAAAGGTCACCCGCAGTACGAACTTAACTGGTGAACCGCGAATTTTACAGGGCAATAATTACGCGGTAATATAAGACGCCGCTAACAGCTAATTATTAGTCCTTCAAACCAAATTAAACAGTTCTATTCTACCGACCGTTTAACACAACTTCGAGACTATACGAGTCTTGGTAATTACACAAGCGATTTTAGAATTCAGTTTACCGGCACGTACATTTTATAGTCCCATAGCTGAGCACTGACGACTTTTTACGGCGTCGTACCGAATTATTTAATTGAAATTTATGCTTCAAGGCACAAAATTTATCTTCCCGACTGACGTGCTAATTCCACAGACATTTCGTTTAGGGTGTAGAGTTTGACATAAAGTAATGATTTTTTTTCTTGGTGTTCTAGCACGATCGTGATTACACTGATTAACACTTTCACTGCCAAGTCCACTAATTTCTAAAGCCTCGTGGCATTTCGCGGCAGGAAAGTGGTTGTTCTATGATTTAATTAACATAAATATATCACTGACTATTCTTACTTTTACGCATATGTTTCACATAAAAATATTTTTCAAGTGACCAAATGCACAAATATTTTTAGGTATGTTTGTGAGGTTACGTTGATTAATTGTAGTCGTTTTTTCTGTTAAGTCAAACAGGCTCATACATCTTGACAGTTGACAGCTGGCTTGTTCATAATTCATATATTGTGTATTGTGTCTGTCAATTGTGTGTTCATTTTTGTTTACGTCTCGCAAATGGCAATTTTGTACAAAAACTTTGTGCTAACGTTATAAATTGCAACTAAAAATGTCTTGCTTTCTGTGCTTCATATGCCACAGTACGGTGCACAGCGACACGAATGCCGAAGCAAGAGAGAAATACAGAGATTTAGTCGGAATGAAGGTATGCGGTATAAACTTTGTTTTTGCTAGTTTCAGCCATAATTTATTAGATATTTTGTCGTTTCATCAATCTTTGGACTTTGTTCGTTTGATTCTATGCCAAAAAAACCGGCCAAGTGCGAGTCGGACTCGCGCACCGAGGGCTCCTTACCATACAAACCTGTCGGTATATAAGTAAATTATTAAAAATATTTTTATTATATGATGTAACTAAAAATATACGGTTTTCGCAATTTTTCCTTTATCTGTGCTATAAGAAGTTGCTTCGTACCAAATTTCAAGATTCTGAGTTCACGGGAAGTACCCTGTAGGTTTTGATTCCCTTGCGAGTTTCGAAAATTTATTAAAATTATTTTTCTTATATGATGTAACTAAAAATTTACAGTTTTGGCAATGTTTCCTTTATCTGTGCTATAAGACGTTGCTTCATACCAAATTTCAAGATTCTGAGTTCACGGGAAGTACCCTGTAGGTTTTGATTCCCTTGCGAATTTTGAAAATTTGCGGCATAAACGGCTGTATCTTTTGATTGCGTTGGCTTAGAAGTTTGATTTTTTCACAGCTCCAAGGGACAGTAGACCTGAGTATTTGATGTAAATTTTAGCTTGATACCTCCACGCGTTCCTGAGAGAAAGGGTCTTGACGGACGGACAACAAGGTGATCCTATAAGGGTTCCGTTTTTTCCTTTCGAGGTACGGAACCCAAAAAAGCAATGATGAACCTTGATATTCGGCCGTATCATACTGTTAACTGTGCCTAATTATGATAATGTTTTTTTTTTCAGCTCCGCACAGATTCACACCTATGCCACATCTGCTGTCACTTGCTGAGAAAGCTTTGGTTCTTCAAGTCAATATGTCTGAGGAGGAGTATGGAGTACCCTGTTTTGTTTAGGTGAGCATCTGTCAACAGTACCCACAGTACCCAGTAGTAGTTGGCTTGTGTTATGGGTCCTAGACAACAATATACCTATTTAATAGTGTTAAGTTTCCATTTAGTAGTTTCAATCTGGCAACAATTATGCCCACGTTTGACAGATGTCAAATACCGTTATTTTTAACTGTCGAATCACTTTGGTCATTGTCGTTTCGAAGTACGGTTCTACAAAATTGAGTTCCACACAAATAGTCACAATAGTTCGTGTGAGCTATTATTTAGAGCAGTTTTGAATCCGCAAGTGCCTTGGGGAAGCAAAGGAGACCTCATCAGCCGGGTAGACTCAGGTGCCAGGTAACCTTGGGATCGGGTGAGTCTGTACAGTTCAAGCCAAGTCTCGGGGTCCTGCACCTGACGGAGGAGCGTCCCAGCGGCTCCTGGTAAAGGTGAGTGTCCTCTTAGTGACCTCAAGGCTCCATATCGTTGTCGGTGGTGAAACCTAGTCTAGATCTCGTTTTCGTTTAATTTACCTACAGTCCACTTATTAACATTTTTGGGTCCTTCGAACCGGATTTTGAGAAGGCGAGCCTGTGGATATTTCGTTTTTTATCGTTTTCGAAGCAAATCCATCAAATTTTGGTGTAAAATTGTCGTTTCGTATTAATATTTTTTCGTCCACCAAAATAGAGGGTAAGCTTATAAATTTTCGCATTCCACAGTTTCGTAGTTTTGTTATAATAGTTCGACATTAAAAGTAATTAATTTGAATAACTGTTAAAAATAAATGCTTATTTAAATTGTATTAGATAATATTGTTACATATTTTAATACTTTAACAGTTATTAATGTGTCCTATCGTCATACTTTATAATCGTTGTTAACGTTTCGTTGTTGTGTAAATCGGAACGCACTTTTGCCATAGAGAGATAAAATCACTAACTGTCAAGTGACGTTTTAGCTCAGTTAGTTCATCTAACCTCAAAGTTGAATGTTTACGTATGAATTATTTTGATTTTGCAGCTTGTTTTTCGTGATAATTCTTTACAATGAGTGATAATGAGAATGCAAATGTATCCGCGGACGTTGATATGGCCCGTGTTGCAAGGGATTACGCGGTGATGCGACTTGAACATATATGCGAGTCCAGTTTGGTCGGCTATATTGAACAAGATTTGTTTGATTTAGAAAAGGAATTCCACGACGCACAGTTAAAATTGTTGTTAACCTTAGGTCCACAACAACGTTCAAGTGAATACGTGGTTTCAAAAGAATTTGAATTGCGATTAAAATCTGTACAAGCTAGGTTACGGAAAAGTACACAAAGCATCGACGTTAAACCGGTAGAAGCGAACAATTCTTTAAGTGTCGCTCAGTTACCAAAAATAACGATTAAAATGTTTACCGGGAAACTGGAAGACTGGGTTGGTTTTAAGGAATTGTTCGACTCACTAATTCATAAGCGAAGCATATCTAATGTCGAAAAGTTGCACTATTTGTTGTCAAGTGTACAAGGTTCCGCTTATGATTTAATCAAAGGTTTTCCGTTGTCGGATGATAATTATTTGAGTGCTTATGAAACGCTGTGTAAGCATTATGATAAAAAGCGTCAAATTGCTATCGTTTATTATGAGAAGTTGCTAAACTGTGAACCAGTTAAAAATAAAACTGATTTGGACCGAGTATATAGGACCTTCAGGGAAAATTTAAATATATTGTCGAAATTTAAATTGCCTGATGAGAATTTCATGCTTTATTATTTATTGTGGTCCAAATTAGATGCATGTACCCGCAAAGCATTTGAGTTACAACTTGACTCAAATGTTGACATCCCAGACTTTGAAAATTTGCAATCATTCATTGAAAAAAGAAGTCAAGCGTTAGAGAATTCGAATCCTAAATTAAGGGTATCGACCCCGACTAATAAAATTGTTAGTAAAAATAAATCATCGCTTATTGTGCCTTCAGCACCAACACCTGTGGTGAGTTGTCCGATGTGTGCTGTTGTTGGGCATGAGTTGGGTAAATGCCCTAACTTTTTAAATTTGATGCCAACGGAGAGATTTTCTAAGGTCAAAGAGAGTAGGCTGTGTATCCTATGTTTGAAGCCATCCCACAGTATGAAAATGTGTAAGTCGAGTGTGCGCTGTGAAAAATGCAATTATCGTCATCACACCTTGCTCCACTTTGACAAAGTTGGTGAAGATGCTCAGGGGTCCAAGGACAATTCTCATATGACAACATTATCGGTTCCTTCTTTTAATAACCAAGTGTTATTCTCTACTGCTGTTGTTCGGGTAAAGGATAATAATGGACAGTTGGTACCAATCCGGATTTTGTTCGATTCGGGCAGTGCGTGCAATTTTATCACCTTGGCTGCTGCAAACCGGCTTGGATTACCGTTAAGTGAATGTCACCAAACCATCAATGGCATCGGAGTGACATCCACAGGGACACTTGGGGTTGTTTCGTGTGAGATTTCTACCTCTAAAGTGGGATCTTCACATCAATTCGAAATTGAAGCATTTGTTTTGCCACAGATTTGCTCAGACATGCCATCTGATCAAATTGATACGTCGACCTGGGATCATCTTAGGAATTTGGTTCTTGCTGACCCACTTTTCTATGAACCAGGACCAATTGATATGTTAGTCAATGTCAGTTTTTTGTCGTCAGCGCTTCAACCTGGTCTTGTAAAGGGCAAGTCAGGTCAACCCATTGCCATCAATACTGTTTTCGGGTGGCTAATAATGGGTGAATGTGCTGTTGGTATTGACTATTCTCGTTGTCGTTCTCGTGATGATTCTTGCCTCGTTAGCAAGGATTGTCTTCTCGCATCGTCGTTGTCTCCGGACATTAATAGTAAGCAGTTTGTGGAGATAAATAATGTCGTAACTCCTCAAACAGCTGCTCTGTCGAAAAATTTGTCGTGTCGTTCTCGTGATGATTCTTGCCTCGTTAGCAAGGATTGTCTTCTCGCATCGTCGTTGTCTCCGGACATTAATAGTAAGCAGTTTGTGGAGATAAATAATGTCGTAACTCCTCAAACAGCTGCTCTGTCGAAAAATATGTCATGTCGTTTTCGTGATGATTCTTGCCTCGTTAGCAAGGATTGTCTTCTCGCTTCGTCTTTGTCTCCGGACATTAATAGTAAGCAGTTTGTGGAGATAAATAATGTCGTAACTCCTCAAACAGCTGCTCTGTCGAAAAATTTGTCGTGTCGTTATCGTGATGGTTCTTGCCTCGTTAGCAAGGATTGTCTTCTCGCTTCGTCTTTGTCTCCGGACATTAATAGTAAGCAGTTTGTGGAGATAAATAATGTCGTAACTCCTCAAACAGCTGCTTTGTCGAAAAATTTGTCGTGTCGTTTTCGGGATGATTCTTGCCTCGGTAGCAAGGATTGTTTTCCCGTTTCGTCGTCTCTGGACAACAATATACAGCGGTTTTGGGAGGTAGAAAATGTCGTGACTCCTAAATCGGCTATTTTGTCGAAAGAGGATTTGTCGTGTGAAAACCTTATGGGTGCTGCATATTTTCGTAATCCTGAAGGGAGGATGGTTGTACCATTAACTTTCGAAAACCCCCAGGATAAGCCCCGCCGGTTTTTCAACTCTTCGAATTCCGACTTATACTCGGAACAACTTCGTCACTTTGAAGACGTCCATGACGCCTCACTGGAAATATTAGGTCCTCTGTTGTTGCCTCAATCTGACACACTTTCGTTCAAAACCACAAGCTTGGATTGTCGAAGTACTATGCGCTCAATCCTTTCGGATATTGCGCGGATATTCGGTCCTTTAGGATTTGTTTCGCCTGTCGTTTTCATGGCTAAATATTTAATGCAGCTTTTGTGGTCCTCAGGACTGCATTGGGATAATGATGTCCCAGAACTTATCGTTGAAGAGTGTCTTAAATTAAAATTTTCGCTGTCGTGCTTGAGCTCACTCTCTATTCCTCGCAGAATGATCGATTCATTTCCTGAAATCCAACTTCAATGCTTCTGTGACGCTTCGGAACGAGGTTACTGCGCTGTGATTTATTGTCGTGTGGTCAAAAATAACCAAGAAATCATTGTGCGCCTTTGTTGCGCGAAGTCTGATGGCTCACTACCAGCTGAGTTAGTGCGGTGTGAATCATGGTGTCAATGTGAAACACGCTTGGCTGCCGCGTCCCGAAGAAGATTGGCCAAGACATCTCACTCAAGTTGACGGAGCTGCACTCGGGAAGGAAACGGTTCTGACCTTATTCAGCGCCATGAATTCGGATTTTATCGATCATATTTTGTCTCGTCTTTCGTTGTTTCGTCATATCGTCAATATATTGGCGTATTGTTTTATTCATAACCTGAAGAATCCCTCTCAGAGGGTAACTGAAAGGGCTCTATCGCTGGATGAAACAAACTCTGTCATTCGATTTCTCGTTACACATGTCCAGGAACATGTTCTTTCGACTGAAATCCGAATGATCAATAAAGGTGCCACCAACTCACTTCAGATGCCTCTTCGCAAACTTTGTCCGTTTGCTGATGGAGAGGGTTTGTTGATGGTGGGCGGTCGGCTGTCTCGTAACGATACTTTCAACTACGACAGGAAACACCCTATGCTATTGTCTCTTGAGCAGAGACTGACGGCGTTGGTAATCGAAGAATATCATCATAGGTTGGCCAATCCGGGGTTACAAACGCTACAGAACCTAATATCCCAGGATTTATGGATTCTATCGTCGAAACTTGATATCCATGCCGTCATTTCGTCGTATGTGAAATGCTTTAGGGTGCGCCCACAGATAGCCACCTTCTATCATAGGAGAGTTGCCCAATTGTCGTATAAATCAATTTAAACAATTTTCGTCAGCCGCTGTATTAGACCATGCTGACCCCGTTAATGTTTTGCTATGTCAAGCAAGAGGCAGCAAGTCACACAAGGTTATTTGTGTTTTTGTGTGTACTGTCCCTAAGGCAGTACACTTAGAACTAACGTCTGACGCGTATATCGCTGCGCTTATGCTTGTCATCGCTCGTCGAAGTCGCTGTTCGGTACCACACCATATGGTTCTAATCGTTAATGAACAGTGTAGCCCATTAAACTGGAACTTAGGCAGGATTGTTAAACTGCACCCAGGTAGTGATGGTGTTTGTCGTGTCGTCACCATCCGCACAGCCACCGGCGAATATAAACGTCCGGTTGTGAAACTGTGCCCATTACCTTTTCGTCAATAGTTAAGTTATAATTACAAGTTACCTAGCTTGGACTTCGGTCTTTCTAATTGAAGTTTTGGAACAAAGTTCAACCTCATGTAACATGTTTAGTTTAGTATCTTTAGTTGTAGTAACACCGTATATCGGTTTTTATTTTCGAAAATACTCTGTATTTTGGTGGGCGGAATGTTAAGTTTCCATTTAGTAGTTTCAATCTGGCAACAATTATGCCCACGTTTGACAGATGTCAAATACCGTTATTTTTAACTGTCGAATCACTTTGGTCATTGTCGTTTCGAAGTACGGTTCTACAAAATTGAGTTCCACACAAATAGTCACAATAGTTCGTGTGAGCTATTATTTAGAGCAGTTTTGAATCCGCAAGTGCCTTGGGGAAGCAAAGGAGACCTCATCAGCCGGGTAGACTCAGGTGCCAGGTAACCTTGGGATCGGGTGAGTCTGTACAGTTCAAGCCAAGTCTCGGGGTCCTGCACCTGACGGAGGAGCGTCCCAGCGGCTCCTGGTAAAGGTGAGTGTCCTCTTAGTGACCTCAAGGCTCCATATCGTTGTCGGTGGTGAAACCTAGTCTAGATCTCGTTTTCGTTTAATTTACCTACAGTCCACTTATTAACAAATAGATATAAATACTTAAAGACATTGAACACGTCCAAAACACAGAAACAAATATTCATGTTTATCACACAAATATTTTTCCTTACTCTGCAGCGTCACTAACCAGCTACCCACTATGACTGACCAATTGCCAATACTCAAACTCATTTATTAATATAATATAAAATTGTACATGTGAAATAAATTATTAAGTATATAATAGTTAACAATGACTTAATCTGTATTCACATTCCAGTGATAGAGGCATAGTGAATTTTCACAACAGTCAAATAGAAACAGTAGTCCTATGTCCGAATACAGAAGAGTGTGAACAACTAGCAAACACAACCTACCACTTCTCTGAGACTGACAATATAGACAGCCAATATGTCTCATTGGAAGATAGAATAGACGTCAATATAGAAAATACAGAGGAAAAAGAAGATAAAATTGATGATAATGGGTCAGATAACGATGACAATGATGTATTTGATGATTATGATGACTTAAAGAAGAATGAAATTGACGAATCAAAAGCAGAAGATGCAACAGATATAGCAGTTGCAGAAAAAGGTACAGAAGAATTCAATGAGAATAATGACTTTTATAAAATTGTTTTAAGCATGGAAGAACAGAAAGCAGAGTTAGAGCAAAAGAGACGGGAAGATAAGTATCTGGAGTCGGAGTTTAAGTGCTACAATTGTGCGATGGCGTTTCTGTTTAAAGATACGTATCAAGCACATATGATGAGACATGAAGAGGTAAGTAGAATTCTATTATAGTTCTTCCGTTTTTGGGTCATTCAATATAACAGGAATGAGTTGGGAATAAGTCCAGATTGAGATGGGAAAAAGGCCAGATTGAAAGGGGAATAAGGCCACGTTGAGATGGGAATGACGCCAGGTTAAGATGGGAATAAGGTCAAGTTTAAATCGGATTAAGGCCAGGTTAAGATGGGGATTACACCAAGTTGTGATGGAAATAAGGCCAAGTTGAGATGGAAATAAGGCCACAATGAGATAGACTATATTAATATGGGAATAAGGCCAGGTTGAGATGAGAACAAGGCCAGGTTAAGATGGGAATAACGCCAAGTTGAGATGGGAATAAGGCCAAATTGAGATGGGAATAAGGTCTAGTCTGAATGGATGTAAGGTCTAGTTGAGATAGTAATTCTAGTTGAGATGGGAATAAGGATAAGTTGAGATGGGAATAACGTCTAGTCAACATGTGTATAAGGTCTATTATGGTTCTTCCGTTTTTAGTTGGTATGGGAATATAAGGTCTAGTTGAGATGGGAATAAGGTCTAGTTGAGTTGGAAATAAGGCCAAGTTGAGATGGGAATAAGCTCTAGTTGAGACCAGAAGACCAGGTTGAGATGGGAATAAGGTCAGGTTGAGTTATAAATTGAGCTCAGTTTAACTTAAACATAACACGTTTCCAGTCAAACGGCGAGCACCTCTGCCCAATCTGCTTCCTCCGCTTCGCATCAGGGCGCGTGCTGCGCGCGCACACTCAGGCGCACCGCGAGCGGCACGCCTGCGCGCGCTGCGGCCGGCACGTGCGCCCGCGCCGGCGGCGCGCGCATCGGGCTCGGTGCGCCGACACCACACAGGCGATATGCCATCTGTGCTCTAAGAGTTTCAGGTAAAGGCCATTATACACCCAGCAATTTGTCACAACAACATAAAGACGCAGCTATAAGATGGAAAGAGACAGCATACATTCAATTCATTCACTTTGCAGGTGGTTGTTGTGACAAATTGATAGGTGTATAGAACACTTTTAAAACAGTGTTTGGATTACGGTTTTATGTTCTGTGCTGTGTTATTTTTTGGTGTGTGCAATAAATTGTATTTGTATTGTATTATAAAGTAGGTAAAAATACATTCGTGGCTGTAGACAGTAACTTGTTTTTAATCTGTGATCTTACACTGTTCCAGCGATGGCAGCGGCCTGCAGCAGCACATAAAGCGGTTCCACCTCTCCAAGACCAGCAACAAGACCTATTCCTGCCACGTCTGCGGAAAAACTTACAACAACCAGGCTGCTGTTCGGACTCATATGATGTGAGTGCCCTTTCAGTTTCACCATGGTATAAACAAACAAGGTAGAGCGGCATTTAAGGTGCGTACGAATTAGAGCAGCCTCGGGTTGAGGCACGCACGGCGCCTATTTTGCTCTAATTCGTACGCGCTCACGCGCTGTGCGCGAGCAGCGCGCGGCGAGCCCCCAGAGGCGGTCTCTTGACCGTGCTCAAAGGCGCCTCAGTGTGCGTGCCTCGCGTCACTTGGACGTGTATCTGAGCGTGCCGCGGACAGAGCGACAAGATCGAAATGTTTGTGCGCAAAACGCGTACAAATTTGAGCAAGTGGCTGAGCCGTGCGTGTGTAATAGTTTGTTAGTAAATTTGGAACAATTATTGATACCAATACATGAAAAGCAAAAGGTGTTGTGGGTCCCGAAATCAATCAGCTGTCATCGTGCCGACGCCATTTTGATTGTCGGCTCGCCGCGACAGGCTGCCTCACCCGCGCATGTTTATGTGGAACTATTTGGCGCGCGAGCAGCTCGCTGCGCGGGGCGAGCATGCCTCAGGCTGAGCCGCTCAAATTCGTACGCAGCTTAAAACTATTTTTTGCGCTTTTTACAGCGCAGCGCAAACGATACTAAACTTGAACGCACTATTTTTCTTACTTTGCAAAGTTTAGTTGTCATTAGTCATCATTATACACATAATTCTCTAGTAGGTAGTAGGATGTTTGTAAATAAAATAATACAACAAAAGCTTAAACCATAATTTTATTTAGAAATCTGAATAACTTGAGTTTTTATTTTACTACATATTTTAATATTATAAATACTGACCTGTCATATTACATATTATATTGCTATTTTGTTACGAAAAACTTCTTTAAAACAATACTTTACATATTAACTTTTTCGAACATTGGCAACTTAAGTTTTCTATTGACTCTTGATGGTTCCCTTTTCAAATATCTCGCTTTATCTCTCTGTCTATCCCGTTCTGGCAGTGGCTCATCAAAGTCATACTTATCCACAATCCTGGGCAGATCTTTGTAATAATTTGGACTGCTCAGTTTGTAAAATTCCCTCTTAGGTATTAGTGTTCCTTTCATTGTGAAACGCTTGGTCGGTTTGCCTTTCTCTTCAACGGAATCTAGTAGGCTCTCTGTTTTTGCTTTTATGGATTCTGCATGTACTTCTTTAAAAGAAGGCCGTGGATCGCCCGAGTAGCCTTCTGATGGATCTTTTGACTCTTTGACTTTATTTGTGCCTTTCATTAGATGTCTATTCTTATTCTTTAATAACAGTTCATCGTTATTGCCCGGATCTTTGTGTCGCCCCCGATCTCTGTTTTTCTTTCCCAAAACAGTGTCTTTATAAACATAATTGTTGTTATCTAGTTTTTTAGCTTCCGTGTTACTGTTCTTATCATTAGAACTTTGTGAATATTTGTCATACATGTTGTTTTCTTCTTCTTTGTCAAGTTGACGTTGATCTCCTTTATTTTTCTTTCCCATTACCGTTTCTTTATATTCATACTTATCGTTCTTCTTAAATTCTCGAACCCTGCTCTTTTTAACTTTAGAACCCAGGATATATTTGTCATTATCGTCGTCATCATTAGCAACATTTTGCTTTCCCGAATCAGTTTCTTTATACCCATATTTATCATCGTCATTTTTAACTTCTCTATCCTTACTGTCTTTATCTTTAGAACCTTGTGAAAAATTGTCATACATGTCGTTATCTTTTTCTTTATGGCGCACTCGATGATCTTCATTATTTTTCTTTCCCGAAACAGTTTCTTTATACCCATATTTATCATCGTCAATTTCATCATATTCTCTATCCGTACTATTATTATATTTATTACCTAGAGAATATTTGTGATACATGTCGTTTTCTTTATATTTATCAAAACCACGATGATTCCCTTTATATTTCTTCCCTAAAAAAGTTTCTTTATTATTTTCTCCAAAATCTGGTTCTTTATAACCATTTTTATTATAGTCTATTTGAACTACTCTGTTACTGTTCTTTTCCGCAGAACCCAGTGAATGATTTTCATTCATGTCGTTTTCGTCGTCTTTATCGCGGACTGGATGATCTCTCTTATTTACAGTTTCTTGATACCCATATTTATCATCGTCATTTTTAACTTCTCTATCCTTAATGTCTTTTTCTTTAGAACCTTGTGAAAAACTGTCATACACGTCGTTTTCTTTTTCCTTATTGCGCACTCGATGATCTTCATTATTTTTCTTTCCCGAAACAGTTTCTTTATACCCATATGTATCATTGTCAATTTCATCATCTTCTCTATCCCTACTATTATTATATTTAGTACCTAGAGAATATTTGTGATACATGTCGTATTCTTCATCTTTATCAAAACCGCGATGATCCCCTTTATATTTCTTCCCTAAAACAGTTTCTTTATTCTTTTTTCCAAAATCTGGTTCTTTATAACCATTTTTAGTATAGTCTCTTTTAACTTCTCTGTTACTGTTCTTTTCCGCAGAACCCAGTGAATGCTTTTCATTCATGTCGTTTTCTTCGTCTTTATCGCGGACTGGATGATCTCTTTTATTTTTCTCTCCCAAAACAGTTTCTTGATACCCATATTTATCATCGTCATTCTTAACTTCTCTATCCTTACTGTCTTTATCTTTAGAACCTAGTGAATGTGTTTTATACATATCGTTTTTTTCTATAGGTTGTTTCTTGGGTTTGTAAGGGTCCTCATACTTTTCAAAATCATATTTATTGAATGTATCATGCTTTTCTGATTTTTTGTCCTCAATTTCGTCCGAAGAGCTAGAACCGAGTTTGGCTGCTTGAAAATCTGGCAGTAAATCATCATCGACTTTTTCCTTTTTCATTGGAACCTTTGTTGTAAACACTCCATGTTTTGCAACTTTAACACTGCTATCACTTTCCGTATTTCCTAATACTGACTTATCTTTATTATAAAATTCATCATCTTCTATGTTAAAATCGTCTTGATCAAACTCATGCTTCATTCCTGAACCAGTTTGATTAAATACATAATCGTCGTCTAGTTGTAGTTTGACTTTTCCGTGATTGTTGCCTTCAGTGTCAGCGCCCAATGCATATTTTTCATATACATCATTTTCTTCTATAGGTTTATTCTGAGGTTTTTTGTACGTATATTTTTCTTCACTAAACTTAATATATGATCCTCCGTGTTGATCCTTATGTTCTACGGTATCGTCTAATAAGCTCTCCATTTTCGATTTAACGGAATCTGATTTTACTTCTTTATCGGATAGATAGTGATGATTTTTTGAACTCTTGATAACTGGATGGCCTTTTTTATGCCTTAATAGTAACTGATCTTGATTACTGGACCGATCAGCTTCATGTTTATTGGACGCATTTTTTTTTTGGGGATTATCTTTACCTTTTGATCCCAATATGTATTTATCATATGTAATATGTTCCTTTAATGGTTGATGCTTACCTTCAACTGCGTCGTATAAGGAGCTCTCGGCTTTAACAGATTCAGGTCTTATTTCTTCAAAATTTTCTTGCATACTTCCTTCATCTTGATCAAGAGAAATATTTCCATGATCGAATGTATTTTCATTTCCCTGAATTGGTTTTACGTACTTGTGTTTGTCCATTACGATTTTTTTATCAATTTTTTGCTGTTTAGATTGAAAACCCCTGTAATTATCATCTGTTAGTTGCTTTTGGGGTTTAAGTGTTGGTCTCATAACGTATTCATTAATTGTATCATGTTCACCTGTTAATTGATCTTGAATGTTAAATCCGTTAGTGTGTTTGTTTTTAGGCCGAAGTGCCGCTACGCTTTGAACGTTTTGTTTGATTTTATCGTTTCGCCCCGATAAATGTGTTTCGTACACGTATTGTACTCTTCTTTCATTTTCTGATTGATCTGGCGTTTCTTCTGTGTTACCTTCATCGTTTATGTCTAAATTGGACATTTTGTGATTTTGGATTTTCATTGGTTTTTGTGATAATATGTGATTAAATAACCATTGGCCTAGTTTAGTTTCTGTATAGTCATATTTTATGGGCAGGTCGCGTTGCTTTTCAGCGTGTTCATCTCTCATAACATCGAATAATCCCTTGGAGTCAGTCGGTTCTTGTGAAAGTGTATTTTTTTCACCCTCTTTTAGCCTTGTTCCATCATAATCAAGTTGGTCACTATTTGTATCATCAGTATTAATTTGCAGTAGCTCGTCTAAATCGTCCTTAACGTATACTAGTCCGGGTGATGTCGTTTCATAATTTGGATTTCTAAACTTGCTAGTATTTTTTTGTGTCTCATCCATATCAACTGTATTTTGAACGGTACTGAATCTTTTTATATTGCGTTTTCTTGTAACCTTGTCCTTTGAAGCTACATGTGCTCTATATTCGTTTAGAAGCACAGCCTTTATTAATTCTGCTACTTTATTTATATCTATTTCTGGATCTTGGTTTCCTGATTTAGTAGCGTCTCTCCTGGTTGCTTCCGCAGATACAAGATGTGATAGTTGCGCAGCTAGATTTTTCGACAGGAACTGATTCGCTAGGTTTCTGAAATCTTCTACATTTACTGCGAGAAGTACGTGGCCGTGCATTAAGATTGTAATACATGCAATTGTGCCTGTAATGTAATATAAAATATATTTTAAAGCATTAAATGGCACAATTTGGGGTTTCAGTTAATGAAGTATAAGAAGTAGTATTTTATTTATACGATTAAATATTTATTTCCCCACGGTTGAAGGGAGTGTACGGTATATATCAAGTGTTACATATGTACTGCCACATATTATCTTTTACTATGTCTGTTTTTAGCACACTCAACAGCGAGCGTAATTATTTTAATACTTTTTAACAATTATATTTTTTTTTACCACTTTACATAGTTTGTTTTTAGCATGGGTTTGTTGAATAATTATATATAAAATGATTTATTGTAATGTAAGTTGCTACGCCCTAACAGGGCCCTTGTACTGTATACTTAGCATTAAGTTGCAGATGTTTATGTACAGTCGCCATCAGATATATCGGGGCGGCCAAAGTGCTCACAAATATCTGAACACGTCTCTAATGCCTCGAGAATAGAGACGTGTTCAGATGTTTGTAAGCACTTTTGCCGCCCCGATATATTTGCTGGCGACTGTACATGGTTGCAAATAAACGAATTGAATTGAGCGTAAACGGCGACTCATTTTGACAAATGCAGACATGACAGATTATATTCGACGCAATTATGAGAGTAACATAAGTAGAATATCGTAGAATATTTTTTTTTACTAGCTACCCGCGCGTCTTCGTCCGCGTATTTACAAAGAACCCAGGCGGATATAGAATATCGAATCCATACCATAGAATGGACCTTTATAAAAAAAAACCCGAAGAGTCACACACAAACTTACAAAGCTTACATACTTACTCCTACTTACTAGACATTACCTCTTTATTATTACATGCATATAACCACGCCCGTTGCTCGGAGGGGTAGACAGAGGTCACGGATTTCCGCTTGAACCTTTGTTGCTTCGCCATATCAAAGAACGCAGGCAAACCCGCGGGGTAAAATATAGCTTATGACCATCCGGAAAGTCCATTCTACACACAGGGGAAAGATTTTTGAAATACATCTAGTGGTTTCAGAGATTACGATGTATATAATACAAACATACAAAGCTACAATCTCACTGACTTCCTCTTTATAATATTAGACGACTATGCTTCTTTACTTACATACTTGCAGTGCGTGTTGAAACAGCGCCATATTACTGTAAAGCCGTGTTACGATCATTTTATATCCTTAAAAATTGAATGCCAAATTGAATTGGCAAAACCATTTCAGTATTATACACCGACGACGTTGTAATGACGATGATTTGTACCTTGTTTTTCTCAGTCATTCTCCAAATTTGTGACCGGGTCTAATTAACGCGACGTTTGACGAACATTTTATATGGAGTCGCGTCAATTAGACCCGGTCACAAATGTGAAGAATGACCGTTCTACAAATTTCTTGGCCTTATGCACAATAAATACAATAATGCTAGTATTTTCAACGCGACCCCTTTAGTGTGGAAAAAAAATCACAACTCCATCGTCCGCTGTTCTGATGTAGGTACTTGTATATTTGGAGCCATGGGCCAAAATTCTTTTTGCTGCCTATAAAAACGTCCCTTGTACATTTTAACCCATATTTTTTTTACTTATTCGGATAATCTTCAAAAAACTATTATTTTCTAATTCACAATGACATATATGGATACCTGAATGATGGCCATTATCAAAATATTTGGGCTCAAAAAAAATTAAAAAAATGTTTGGTAACCCAGTGGATATTATTTTTAGGGGTCATGGGGACTGGTAACGCAGTGGTAATTTGAGTACCAAATGTGACTTTTTTGTAATAAAAAACCAAGGGTGGTGGGAAAATTCATAATAAACAATGAGACCCGATAGAGAACTAACGTAACACTACTAGCAAAATATTTCGAGACATCTACAATTTTTTATAAGTGTTTATAAGTTTTCATTTTAGGCACTAAAAAGAATTTTGGCCCAAATAACAAATCCTTACATAATTTTATCTTTACTGTGCCCCTTCAAGAGGCTACGCGAAACCACCATGTAAAAAAACACTGCAATAGGGAATACCATTGAAAACAATGCTAGGACAATTTTATACAGCGTGTAGTTTTAATATTACCTCAAATTGTAACCAGAAGTAGATGTAAGGGCTATGAACATATTGCAAGAAATTTCTCTTAACTACCAACTTTTTTTGTCCATATAAAATAATTCAGCACGCAATGGATCACTACTTTGTTTTACTGACGCGACGTCACAACTGTCACAAGTGTCCCGCTTCTTCCATGAGTCAAATGTGTGTACGCAATACATTGCTGCTCGATAATTTTTCAAAAATTAATTACGCTTCGGTAGTTAAGACTTAATTAAAATTTTCTTGCAATATCGGTTCACAGCCCTAACACCTACCTCTGGTTACAATTTGAGGTAATATTAAAAATACACGCAGTATACAAAACTCCCGTGAGAATCAGACATATTAAAATATAATGAAACCGGGTCACTTTCGAACCGATCCGCGGTTCCTAGTCATGAGCACTCGCGTTGCCGGCGCGAATCGGTTCGAAACATGTCGAGCGATATTCGACCTTAAATACGACGTTTAATTAATTCTTAAATTAGCTCTTAAATTCTCGTACCTAACTTAGGCCACTCGGCAAGGCTCGTGGCCTAAACACGGTACTCGACTTTAAGAGCCCTCATTGTGTAACGATTGTATAAAATACTATTGTAGGAATGTATGTAATGGCTTCATGAGTAATCTCCGGATTAAAAAAAAAGACGTGTGGCACTCGGGGACTGCCGCGGTAAAGCTATTGCATAGCATTTTGTATCAACTTATGCAATTATAATTTTATTTATTTATTTTATTCATGCAGTATTTCTTTTTCTTTGATATTAATTCAAGTTACGCTTTTTGAGCGTGGTGACCGATAAGAAAACAAATTTTTCTATTATTAAATAAATAAAAATAATAAATGCACTTTGTTCATTCATATTCAAAACACTTTATACACAAATTTTACAAGTACAGCTATTCACTGTTGTACATAAATACCTACACACCTATATACTTTCTCATAAACAGCTGCTTATGTATTCGTCCGATTTCGGAGCAGCTCGTCTCGATTCGTGCGAGTTTCGTAGAGTCGTACAATACGTCTAATCGCACACAACGCCGTGTCGAAGACTGCCGAACTGAAACGACGTTAGACGATGCACGGCCTTCAAGCCACACCTCCTTGCCCGTCGGAGTGGGGAGCGTGAGGTTTTTTCGTTACGGAATTTCTAGATTCGGTCCCCGCGCTCAAGGCCCGCGATAGAAGCTATGCAATAGCTTAAAAATTCTTTCACATGCGTATAGTCTTTCTGGACATAAGCTTTATTATATTCCTTTGGTTGCGCTCTGTGTAATAATTGAGCATTAACTTTGTTCCAGCAAGCATATAAACAAGAAGTTCCCGTGCCCCCAATGCCCGGCGCGCTTCAGCAGCCCGTACAGCCTAGCGGCGCACGCGCGGCGTCACTCGCGCCCGTGCCGGCTCGTGCGAAGCGCGCGAGCGAGCGCGCACAAACACCAGGGACGACTGTGAGTGCACAACGAATAAATTGGTACAGTTTTCATACATACCCTAAGATTCTACTTTAGGATCCCTCGCTACGCTCAAGATTCTTAGAATTCGCAGATAAAATATGATTTTTTTCCCTGCAAACACCGTAGCCTACAGTGATCTAAGCGATTCTTAGTAAAAGTTTAATCGATCCGATCGAGTAACCTTTTAACGACTCGAGTTTCCAAGGCTCAATCTTTAAATCACACTAACCTCTCTCTAGCTATAACAACGAATCCTCAATTCAATAAGAGACGGTAGCGCGTCTGTGACTAGTTGCATGCGCCCTGCAGATCAGATGCGTTGAGGGGTTTACCCTTGTTTTACCAACAAACGTTTCATCGACTGAATGTTTCGCCGAATTTACATTTCATCGAAAACTTTTTTTTTAGAAATTGTAAACTTTCCTTAGCCTAATGGGTTTCACATAACCCATACACTTCTATGATTTTTGTACGTTGCCGATCGAACCAGTTTGAAGAGAGCAACAAATGTTTGTATGGGAGCAACTACAATTAAAGAACACAAATATCCAAATAAATTTTAGCTTGATACCTCCACGCGTTCCTGAGAAAAAGGGTCTTGACAGACGGACGGACAACAAAGTGATCCTATAAGGGTTCCATTTTTTTCCTTTCGAGATACGGAACACTAAAAATTGAGTCAAAGTCGCTGGCGGCAGCCGAACCGATTCATACTAATTGACATAGAAGTATGACGTCACAGTTCGCTATTTGTACTAATCGTCGTCATCATACAATCAAAAATAGTTGATTGGCCCAAAGACAACTGTATACAATTAGTAGTTCAACGTAAATATTGATTGAAAGCACGTAAGTAAAAAAAAAAAGAAAAGAAAAGAAAAGAAGACATTTATTCACTACACAAAAGACACACAGAGACAAAAGAGTAGACATACATGACAATTGACACATATTGTGTGTAGTAATGCAATTTACTCGGGTAATTTACTTACGGACCAGATACACTGACGTCACGTGATGTCACGGACGGTATAATTTACCTTTTTTAGGGTTCCGTACCTTAAAAGGAAAAAACGGAACCCTTATAGGATCACTCGGTTGTCTGACTGTCCGTCTGTCACAGCCAATTTGCTCCGAAACTACTGGACCGATTGAGTTGAAATTAACATATAACACCTATGTAAATTGGTGACCCAAAGATGGACGCGTAAAGGAAATTAATGAATTCTGATCAAGGGGGCCACTTTTGGGGGGTCAACTGGAAAATTAAAAAAAAAAGTTTCGCAAACTGTATCGTGTGACATATCAAATGAATGGGGTTGTTGTAAGCCTCTCAGATTTTTTTTTTTTATAATTTTAGCAAAAATAGATTTGTAGTAATTTAGGAAATAAGACGAAAATTGAACACCCCCCTAGGCTTAAAATTCTGAAAAAATGTGGAAAATAGTTCCTTGCCTAAAGATTACAGGAAAACCTATTAGAAGTTTGAGTATTCAAAGTAACGGGAAAATTCTCAATATTATTGTGTATTTTGTATGGAGCGCCTAATGCTTAGAGAATAGGAATTTTACGGAACCCTCACCACGCGAGTTGAACTCGCACTTGTCCGGTTTTTTTTTTATTCCACCATGGCTATTGACGTTTAATTAATGCCTTATTTTTTCATTCCAGCCTGGAGTGTCAATTATGCTCAAAAACCTGCACCACCCAGCGCTCACTAGACTCCCACATACAAACCGTTCACTCGACGGACAAGCCGTTCTGCTGCGGGCTGTGCGGCGCGCGCTACACTAGCAAGAAGTCCCTGGGGGCGCATTTGAGGGGGCACCGGGGCGTGGAACCGAAACAGTGTGTGTGCCATATCTGCGGGACAGTTTTCAAGGTGATCATTCATGATTGCTTAAGATACGAGACCTTTTCGACATAGAGACCTGAATAAGGTTCTTGACTAATCTTCAGACCTTGACTAGTAATATGACTATCTTGCCTAGGGACCTGACCTTTTTGGCTACAAAACAGACCTACTTACCCAGTTAATAGACCTTTCTGGGTAGTGACAAAATGTTGACTAGTAGTGACTAGACCTTTTGGCTGGCTTCTCACAAGCAAGCCGTTCACTCGACGGACAAGCCGTTCTGCTGCGGGCTGTGCGGCGCGCGCTACACTAGCAAGAAGTCCCTGGGGGCGCATTTGAGGGGGCACCGGGGCGTGGAACCGAAACAGTGTGTGTGCCATATCTGCGGGACAGTTTTCAAGGTGATCATTCATGATTGCTTAAGATACGAGACCTTTTCGACATAGAGACCTGAATAAGGTTCTTGACTAATCTTCAGACCTTGACTAGTAATATGACTATCTTGCCTAGGGACCTGACCTTTTTGGCTACAAAACAGACCTACTTACCCAGTTAATAGACCTTTCTGGGTAGTGACAAAATGTTGACTAGTAGTGACTAGACCTTTTGGCTGGCTTCTCACAAGCAAGCCGTTCACTCGACGAACAAGCCGTTCTGCTGCGGGCTGTGCGGCGCGCGCTACACTAGCAAGAAGTCCCTGGGGGCGCATTTGAGGGGGCACCGGGGCGTGGAACCGAAACATTGCGTGTGCCATATCTGCGGGACAGTTTTCAAGGTGATCATTCATGATTGCTTAAGATACGAGACCTTTTCGACATATAGACCTGAATAAGGTTCTTGACTAATCTTCAGACCTTGACTAGTAATATGACTATCTTGGCTAGGGACCTGACCTTTTTGGCTACAAAACAGACCTACTTACCCAGTTAATAGATCTTTCTGGGTAGTGACCAAATCTTGACTAGTAGTGTCTAGATCTTTTGGCTGGCTTCTCACAAGCAAGCCGTTTACTCCACGGACAAGCCGTTCTGCTGCGGGCTGTGCGGCGCGCGCTACACTAGCAAGAAGTCCCTGGGGGCGCATTTGAGGGGGCACCGGGGCGTGGAACCGAAACAGTGCATGTGCCATATCTGCGGGGTTGTTTTTAAGGTTACTTAGGACAGCGAAACTATTTGGCTAGCAATCAGACCTATGACTTAGAGATTTGAGGGAAAATCACTTAACTTTTCGAACGAGTGCTAGAACAATTCAATTGTTTTTTCCATACAGAAAGTGACATTTAGATCTACCTTACGTGATCGACCAGCTGACCTACTAAGGTTTTAGACTAATCAAACCTTGGCTAATAGTAACTTAACTATCTTGGCTAGGGACCTCTGACAGTTTGATTTTTGCTATGAAGAATTCCGATCCTTGTTGATTAGCCACCAGACCTTTTTGGCTGGAGAACAGACTTACATAAATAGCTACTATGCCTTTCTGGGTAGTGACCAAATCTACTTTTAGGCAGGTTTACAGGCAGACCAAGTTGGCTTCTAGACACGGTGCTGTTGTCTAATTTGCCGTCTTAGTTATGATGAAATTTTCGAACAGAATAGAATAGAAAAATATTAATTGTTTCTCCTTTTTGTTACAGTCTTTGTCCGCTGAGCGGGTGTGGGTAGTAATTAATTACATAATGTCTTAAAGACCGAATAACTTCATTTATGTGAAGATAATTTGTCCTAAAGTTATGAATTGAGAATTAAATTCAAAACAGGGGTCTGTTGTTCGCCATAACTCCTAAACTACACAAAATAAACCCGTCATGTTTAGGCTCTTTGGAACTCTCTGGATGGATTGCAAAAACATCTACATAGTTAAGCACCCCTTTGACAGCTAAAGACGGCCACAGCCGCGCGTGCGTTTTGCGCATTTTCGTTAATTTTATGTAATAAAAAGCATTACAAGTAACTTGACGCATTTTTTTTAAATAGTTCATTATACGCACATTAATTTTGACATGACAATATTTATAAATATATGTCAGAAGTTTCATTTTATTCGTTGTTTTGTTTTACACCCTCGCTGTCAAAAGGTTAATCTAATCTATGCTTTAACTTTTTTCCATTGCGTAACGGCAATAATCCATGCAATTTATATGGGTAACTTTCGTTACACATGAAAAAAAGTTAAATTATAGATTAGATTAAGGCCCTTAACTATGTAAATTTTTTTGCAATCCACCCCTCTCAACGAGTCGTTGATGATTCTCCAAAAAGTACAGTCGGCAACAAACTTGTACCAAAAATTAAATTATTGACAAACTTATTTTAATTTTCAGGGTAACAGCAAGCTGAACAGACATCTTCGGTCAGTATGCGAGAAGAATAAATTAGAAGAGGAACTGTCAGCCTTTTACAATCAGGAATGAGATGAAATTATCGCTAGATGTCACTATGGACATTCATCTTAAGATTTAGTAACGAGAGGAAGACAACTAGAGAATAATTCAGGTCCCACACTTCCAACACAGCGCATCGGGAGCTCTGGCGACCTTACTGACCACCAGGAACACAACACGCACCAAATACCCACAAAGCAAATAGTGGGTTATGTCTAATGCCTGCTACACATGTAACGATATATCGTACGATTGATCTGTGCAAACGGATTTGTCCAGATTTATCGATCGTGTATATGACAAATCGTTGCAGATTATCGTTCAATTTATATTAGATAAATCCTTGTCGTTTGCGTTTGCACAGATTGATCGTCCCGTGTGAATGGCGATCTCTCATTTCGGCAGTACTTCACGGAGCTTGCTTGCGTGCGGATCGCTGTCTTTGCAACATGTCGGAAGAACAAAAAGGTTGATACCGCGAACAACTGCAAGAGTTCATAGAGAGCTACAGAAGCGACCCTTGTATTTGGAAGACCAAATCTAAGAATTACCTTGATCGCAACAAAAAAAAAACCACAGGTCTTTACACCACACACTCCTTTTTTTTTCTTTCAACACATTAACCAGGCCTAATATCACAAGTGCGTCATCATCTTCCATCATCGATGACACGTTTCTTGCGTGAGCTTCTGCGGTCAACTGACGATCGACGCCGATATTCGAGGCATGTGGAGACACTAGATACGTTCGATTTATCTGCATAGTCTGACATCGCTACGATATATCGTTACATGTGTAGCAGGCATAAGATGGAGGTACTTCCCCAGTTGGGCTCCTCGAAATATTAGAGATAAGACATTCCCCTGTGCCCTACCTTTTACGTGCTGAGACTTGAATGCGTGAGACTGCACGAACACATGTGTGCTTAAGCTCGGAAGCACTCATTATTTCATAGACGATGTGTATTTTCGTACCCACATAAGTGTAAGTCACTTCAGGAGATAAAATGCGTATTAATTAATTTATTTGTTTATGCAATACAGCGACATTTAAATTATTATGAATGAAAAGAATATTTAATTAATATTCCTATAACTTGGTAAATCACAACATGCTTATAACAAATTGGAATGATTTATTAGGTAATGTTAAATAAGTAAATAAAACACTGTGATAATAATGGTTAGTTTTAATTCAGGCACTAAACATAAACAGATTTGTATTTACAAAATTTGGAGAGGAAAAAACATATATTTTATAACTGTTACACACTGAACTCTCGTATTTAGTCTTGTCGTACTTGTCGTACATATCCGTCACTAGCAAATGCTTAACACATTCACTGCCAAAAATCGCTACGCGCTACGCTCGTAACCGATCCGTGGTTTTCCCGCTAAGTAGCGGAAAGCGCTTACGGCGTAGGCGCCCACTTGGCGGGTTCCTGGTGGTGAATGTGTTAACCTTGTATCAAATTAAAGCATTGTAAAGCGGAAAAAGCGACCAAACTGTACCCATCCATGCATTCAACAATTATCTTATTCAAGATTTCACTACACCTCTTCAGAACGCAAGCTTTATTCTCTTTCTTTATATTTTCTTTATTACTGTTTGGATACCATTTTTTTCTCCATAATTCTGTTAGAGAACTCCTTGTAGGCAATATATCTTCTTGAGAATTTTGAGTGTTTTGCCTTGAAACTTTGACTTTCATATATCTTTTTAAAAGTGCTTCTAATACATGAAATATGTAGCATATGTTTTCTACTTCGACTATGTTTGTTAATTCGTACATATCTTCTTGTGTTAGGTTCGTATGCAGTTCTTCTAATGTGTTATTGATTTTTTCTATAGTATATTTTAGTATGTGTTTCGATTTGTTGAGTAGAAGTAGGCGTTGGATGGTGTCCTCCTTGGTTATAAGCTGAAATGACATTCGTGAATTGTTAAATTAATTATAAATTTCGTGGACGGCTAATTACGTCACGCCGTCAAATAACGTCCAGAATTATCGATCAAACTTTAATACACAACTACATAAACTGTATTTCTGTGCTGTTAATATTTATTTTTAGTCTTTACAAATTGTGTAATAGGAAATTATGCAACTGCGGCAGTAAAACAAAGAATGTATCAAATCGCAGGTGTTTGTCACCTGTGCCGAAGGCAAGAGCAAAAATCAAGCGGTCAACTTTACGTCTTAGTCGCTTAGTTCCTAGCTCCCAAATGACTTCGAGGTTTACCGAATTTGAATCCCGTATTTACTTCCAAACTCAGTCTTCGAAATATATGGCATCAAACTTTGGCAAAATTAGGCCAAAAAACTAGTTTTTTGGACGTATCTTTTGTGAAAATGAGTTAAAAAATAAAAATCTCTCTTACGTTGTTAGAGACGTCAATAAGAAACAGTTATATGTAGAATTCATATATAAAAGTGCATAAACAACATACTTCTACCGAAAACAGGGCTTTTTGGGACCATCTTTGAATAAATCATTAAAAAAACTTTTTTTTTTCAAAATTCTCCTCTTGCAAATGTAGACAAAGGATTGAAGAAGCGATAAGCGTTTGTTCCATAAATATATCTATAATTTTGACGGAGGAATATCAAGTAAAACATGTTTTTTTATTGTAACTTATGAATATGTATATATTATAGTATGTGTGTTGTTACCACGTCATCAGCCCATCCGCCTCCAACGCGCAAATCCAGCAACATACGGTCGACCGTCTCGAGCAGTTCTTCCAAAAACTGCGGGTAGTTCTCTTTTTCATGCAACTTGTCAATCAGCTTGCCTAAAACCTGGAATAAAACATATCTTTGTAATTTTTTTCTTGTGTCGACTGAATGGGCTGTATACAGGGTACTACGAGTATGCGACATGAAAGAAAAGTACCTTCAATATCGAAGAGGATATTTTCACAATAAAAGGATTTCAAGGTACCCGCTCCCGCAGAGCTGCGTCATCCGATTTGTGGAAATGATGGAGCGAGCTTGGGATTAGGCATAAAGGAGAAAGCAAATGCACAAAAGATCCCAATGGGTCGAAGTGTATGCGAAAGGGCTACGTCATCTAGATAAGATAAGATAACATAGGATATTTTGATCTATGGAGACATTATTTTATTATGACCTCTACAGAGCTTAGTAGGTGTCTATGTCTATGTCTATGTTGCGATCGTTGCATATGCTAGTTTTAGACATAACATTATATTTCGAGGCTGACATCCGCAAATGCAGATGCCGATTTTGAGGTCACACAAACCCTTACTGGTCTGATAGTAATAAAGATACCTGCGCAATTTGTTTCACGATATCCTCTGTAGCTGTGGCATGCAATATGTGGTTGAACAGGCAATGGGCGGATTGGTTCAACCACGCACCATGGTGCTGTGAAGCTGCAAAACAATATTTTTAATATCACGGCGGTGACAAACAACCATACGGCATGCCTGATGGTAAACGAAGATAAGAGAGACTGTAAGAGACCGCTCTTTAGTGATAAGACCGCCTGTTTTTTATAAGCTTTTATTTAGTTTCACCTGTCCCGATGTTTGTCATCAAATCTAGCAAATTAAATTTGATCCACTTCCCGGTAAAACGCACAATGCATTATCATGATGACATGGTGCTGATCTGATGATGGAGCTGGAAGGTGGCCACAGGAACTTCGCAATGAAACGCCACAACCTCATCGAGTTTGGGCTCGTTACAAGCTTAAAAGCTTTTATTATTGAAATCACTAAATCTATTGAAGGAAGTTAGGAAAAAATGAACTCACAAGCAAAAATGGTATCAGTATTTTTATGATGAAAACATATTTGAATATACAAATTTTGAGACTTGAATCCAAAAATATATGCATCAGGAAATGACAGCAGTTTAATGAAACATTTACGACCTTGAGATAATATTGAATTTCATCCGGCCTATGGAAAAGGGTTTTTCATTAACAAAAATAAGTGGATTATGCGCGAATCCCTAAGAACGTATATAGAAGTAGTAAATTATAAAGTAAAGAATGTTTTTACCATTTTCGCCTGATTTTTACGGAACTTATATAGATTACTTTTCATTATTTTTTACCGTCGCGGTATTAAATGTAGGTGGATTATTCAAGACTACTTAGTCCAACTACCATACCAAATTTTAGATGTGAAAAAAATGCTGCTATCTATATTATTGTTATTTTTACTTCATATATAGCGCGACCGTATTTTTCTTAGGCTAAAACCATTTATGTCTAGTTTCTATGGACTAACCACTGCCGGTGCGAAATTTTACGTTGATCGGTGTGTAATCATAAGTTGACTCCTCCCTAAGAATACGCTAAGAGAAGGAGGAATATCTTATGCTCCACAATTGGCCATCATGGTCCATCGTACAGGACGCAACTATGCTTTAGACGGAGAGATATACTTCCAACGCATAACTGCGTCCCAGTCCTGCGTCATGATGATTGTGTGTAGGAATGAAGTTTATAAAGTATTCAAGTTTTCTACATTTTCGTTAATGCAACTTACAAGTTTTCAGATAGCTCCTAGCTTGTGAATTGCTCCTGTACCCGGAATCCGTCGAATACCCTTCGTATGTCTTATCTTTCTTGTTCACGAAATTCTTCACTCTGTTCAACTCTTCTATGACTTTGAATGGGACCGTTTCCTGCGTATTTTCTTCACTTTCTGTTTGGTCTATTTCCATCTCGTTGTTTTCTTGGACATCTTTGTTAATATCTTGACTATCTTGTAGTTGATCGTGAATTATAAAATCATTGGCTACTACTGTACTATGACTATCAAATGGTTGCAATGGAGTGCTATTGCCAATATCTGTGTCTTTATTAACTTTAGTACCACTCATTTCAAATTTATCGTTACATTTGTTATCTTTGCTAATAGTTTCATCAGTATAATTACTGGCTGCAAATTTATCAGTGGCTACATTATGTACATTAAATTCAAACTCTTTTGTATTAACGTTTTGGATTTCTACATCATTGAGATTCTTAGTTACTTGTTTAACAGTATCATCTTTATAAGCGTTATTATTAGAGTTCTTAGCTGTATCTTTAGTAACGTTTTGGATATACTGAGATGGTTTTGTATTGCCACAATCGTTTTCTATTCCTTGCTGAGGTACATAGATTTTTCCTATACCTTCTCTTCCATCGACAGTGATTGCAAGCACATTTTGCGTCTTTTGGCCTGTAATATACTCTTGTATATCATTGGTATCTTTTACGTTATCTATATCACTTTGCACATGGTTAATATTGTTAGCATTATTTCTTATGTATTTATCTGCTATTACAAAATATTCTTCTTGAGTTTGACTGACGTGAGTATAATCTTGTGTAAAGCCATGTAGAGTATATAATTGTGTTTCTTGAGTGTCCATACAATTATTTTCATTGCCGTTTTGATTAAGCTTATTATTATCTTCTATAGCGTTGTTAGTGTCATAGCAATGTGTGACGTCATTTCCGCCATTGTTAGCGTTGCTAATAGTTCCTCGACTTTCGCAGAAAGTTAGCTGGCTTAGATTGTGATAAGCGTTAGCCTGAAATAGTTAAAAAATATATATATTTAGCTACCTCTGTTCCTTGAAGGTTCTATAGTAGAGATCTCGAATGATGAACGTTGATTTCACGTCTGTTCCTTGAAGGTTTTATAGTAGAGATCTCGAATGATGAACGTTGATTTCACGGCGGCGGCAAACAAGCATACGGCCCGCCGGATGGTAAGCAGCCAACGCGGGGCATGAGCGCTTGCGACGTAACGGTGCGGCCACGACTTTCGCGGCACCGGAGCGGTTTTTCTAATTAATTCCGTGTGATCCCAACTAACCACAGTGCATTCCGTGTCTCGACCGCGCAATGATCAGATAAAACGTTTGCCGCGCCGCTATTCGCGCCAATGCCGGGCCGTAAGAGTCACAAATGCGTCCCGAGTCTTTTGAATTGAGGATTGAGGACTCGTTTAGTTCACAGCTAGAGACGAATGCAGGTCTCTTACTCAACACAGCGCGTCCTTATTCACACCAGGAGGACTACCACCACATACCTACAGAGCAAGTAGTGGTCTCATTAATGGCTGCGGTTTTCTGTATGGTGGAGGTACTCCCCATTTGGGCTGTTCCAAATATGTGCAAGGTGACATTAAATAAATATTAGGGGACAAAATGATTTAGGTATCTACACAAATCGAACTAGCCCCATTAGTAATCTCAATAAGGCTTGCGTTATGGGTACTACACGATGATATATACATTGAAAACATCCAGGACTCAGAATTAAATATCCATGCTGATCACTCAAATATTTGGCCTTACCGGGATTCGAACCCAGGACCTACAGCTTCATAGGCAGCGCCACTACCCACTAGGCTACCGCTACCGGTCGTCGAAAACATTCCGCTGTAGGGCGTTTCTCGACGCTCTAAAAAGATTAACACGTGGGATCGAGAGACCGCGCTAACCCTGTGGCCCGCTTGGTGTAAGCGAACACCGCATTTGAACGAATATTCAAATTTTGAAAAGACAAATGAGTAAACGAATGCGTGCTAATGGTGGTCCTTGTCCTCGAAGTTGCACTAGTGTATGATAATATTGATGATAATTGATAATGGACACTTTATGTCAAAGTGACATGGCTTACATTCGAATGAAGATAAATCCTCTTCGAATTTAACCCATATTGCTTTGACATAAAGTACCCATGTCATACACTAGTGCAACGTCGTAGACTAATAGGACGTTCGTCTTCTCTCGCACAACTTTGGTGGATATATACTCACCCTTACAAAGAATGTAGGCGGAGCCGCGCGAGAAAATGTAGCTTATGTGCATACCTTAGATATACTTAAGAATTATTTTTTGAAAACGGATCTGTAGTTCTGGAGATTACCCCTTATAATGGGTATAGTCCCTGGGCGATCGAGCTCAGCTCGGGTGAAATTACGGAGAAAACGAATTTTCCCAGACATGCGACCTAGTTAGATCGATTTCTCGCCCCGTAAACCCCTATATTCCAAATTTCACCGAAATCGTTAGAGCCGTTTCCGAGAACGTGATTGCAAATATATATGTACAAATGCTCGTTTAATTAAATAGTCCCTGGGCGACCGTGCTCTGCTCGGGTTAAAATAGAAAAAATACGGAGAAAACGTATTTTCTCGGACATGATCGATAGCTAGCTCGATCGATTACCCGCCCCCCTAAAACCTCTATATTCCAAATTTCATCGAAATCGTTAGAGCCGTTTCCGAGAACGTGATTGCAAATATAGTACCTATATACAAATATTGCTCGTTTAATAGTATAGGATAAGATAGAATAGTATATGCTAGCTATGTTATTAACCTAAGCTTCCTTAACACGTAGGTGTAATGTCGACTTATAATTTTTTAATTGTCAATAAATAATGAGTATTAGGTAGTATAGATAACAAACCTTTTCCTCAACTTGTTTCAATAACCTAAGGGTGTCTCCGATAGGAGTCTCTCCATTCACATAATTTTCAGTCACAGAATGATCCAGATGATTAACGCATTTTTTGTCCATTTGCGTATTTTCTTTCAAAATATCATCGTCATCGTAATTAAAATCGTCGCTGCAGACAGTTTCGTTTGGATCAAATTCCTCATTCTTGATTTTAGTTTGCAGTTGACTTAAATACTCGTCGATAGATAAATTCTTGGGCTTTGTTTTTATGACCGATATAGCAACGGCGAGACGATATTTTTGCGAAATGTGGTCAACTAAAATGAAGCAATAAAATAGTCCTCTATAACCTCTAAATAATATTAAATAAAACATATAAAAAGTTTATAGGTTACAACTTAATTGTAAAACTTAATTTTTATCTTACCGTATTCTTGAAAACTCATTTTTGTTCGTTACCTACGCGTTTAACTGTTTTGTTAATAAAAAATAAAATCATAATGGTTAAACACTGAACAAGTAGGTACCTAATAAGAAGAATGATGATGAAAAATTAAAAAGCACTGAGTATTTGAGTACTTTGCGAAAGTTGCGAAACACAATAAACTTCAACAATTCAACACACGACTCGCGTTCGCGCCTAGAACATTTTTTTTAACTACTTTTTAATGAGGCCTTGGAAACGCACAAAACAGCCACAAAAATAGTTCTTTATGGTGTAGACGTTTTAAATTAATCTAATTATACTAATTTCATTATTTTCCTTTTCAATTTAGTTGTAGGTATATGGGTATAGATAATGTAACAGTCTTTTTTAAGTAAGAAATTGAATAGTTAGGTACCTACTTTTTATCACTTTGAAATATGTCAGAAATAAATTGACATCACGCCAAGTTATTTTGCTTGGCCATGCCATTTTGTAGAAAGCATTTTTAGCTTTATAATATGTTTTTGATCCCTTTTGTACCCTGCACACCGGTTATAGATGGCGCTATACACCATTCTTTTTGGACTGAGCATATTTCTGATTGCACTAGTGTCGGCCATCATCAAGAAAATGTTCTTTCATTGGAAACAGGAGCACAAGATCGAAAGAATGATGGTGCCCGCTTACGTGGAACATCCTAGTATGTACCTACTTCTTTCATTCCAAAAGCCCATTCCTCAAAAGGTGCCGCTAAGTACTAGGTTTTCGGTGCCCTTGGTTTGGCCGGCTGCCGTGCTTCCGGCACTTATCCACACGGACAGAAATCACGCGGCGGACTGCATACAGTCCGCCAATTTCGTACGTATAGCGGCACCTTACCAGTCCTACCACAGGTAACGTTCCGTTGCGTTTGTAGGAATGTGCTTATCCAGCGGAATTCCGCTTGTATGTATTGTAACTTATTGTAAATTAGGCGCCGCTGACGACCGAACGTGGCGGAGGTCCGAGGACGGTATAAGGAAATCTAGTACCTACGGCGAGACCTTGGGTTTTGCTGGATGCCGTGCATCCGGCACTTATCCAGACGGGCTTTATGCATGCAATCCGCGAATTTCGCTCGTCTAGCGGTGGCTTATAGTTTTTAGTGAGCCTACATACGACCTTTTTGCACTGCACGGCTATCACAAGACGGCGCGCGAGCTCTCTTGATTTTTCTCGCACTATACCTCTCTTTCTAAGTTTTCTAATAAAAGAGAGAGCTCGCGCGCCGTCTTGTGATAGCCGAGCTGGGCATATCGAATGACCTTGATTTGCTTGGAGGCACGCCTAGCTCTCAGTAATAAATAAGGTTAATTAGATGAACCTATGACTATACTCAGGACAAGCTATGGTAATATTAATCGAGAAAAGGTAGGTAGTGCCTGCCCTTGTTGCTCGTTACTCCCCAGATACCGAGCGAGATGATAGTATACCTACAAATCTCAATAAGTGCGACAGAAAGGGATATATCATTCGTTGTCCTTGTCATAGTTCCACTTTTTTATTTGATGCAACTGAGTTTGTTTGATTGATTGATTGATAAACCTTAACCGAATAACTTGAGCGGGAAATTAAGTAGGTTGTTTATGGTAAGCCGTCAGCCATTTTAAGACCAGTTCTGAATTTAGCATAGCCTTTCCGTCCTTTATACAGGGTGGAAAGTTAAAACGGGGCAGTAAGGGCAGCTACTAGATCCCTTGCCGCCACGCAAAAATGGCATTAGGATTTCATTCCTAACTTTTTAAGTGATGGCAATCTACATTCACAGATTTTTGAAAAAAGTACAGTCAGCGAGAAAATCATAAATTTTGACGATATTTTTTTTAAATGCCATTCGGTCCCATTTCTATTAAAGATCAAAATACTCTTTGGGACCGACTAAGGTTTGACTACTAGAACGCCTGGAAATCAAAGAAAACTTTTTCCATACAGTGAGTATGGGAATCCCAAAGCTAATTTTGCTCATGTAGTTTTTTATGCCAATTCTGGTTTTATTTAATGACGGCCAGCTTTATTCTGTAAAAAGTTTGTAAAAAGAATACTAACATCCGTATTCAGAAATTCTGTTCGAAACTTAAAATTTACTAAGGTAAGGGTTTTACAGCACCTGTCCGCTCATGAGTACTGTACACATAGTAACGTTTATGAAAACGGGAATGCGTTTGTTTTTTTTTAACAATGGAATGAATTCTCTCATTTCTAATTTAAATGAAATTCTCCGTCTCCATACAATTTGATGATCGTCTAACTAAAGGACTACGTGCACTTTGGGGTTCCCATACTCACTGTATGGAAAAAGTTTTCTTTGATTTCTGGGCGTTCTAGTAGTCAAACCTTCGTCGGTCCCAAAGAGTATTTTGATCCTTAATTGGTATGGGACCGAATGGCATTAAAAAAAAATCGTCAAAATTGATGATTTTCTCGCTGACTGTACTTTTTTTCAAAAATCTGTGGATGTAGATTGCCATCACTTAAAAAGTTAGGAATGAAATCCTAATGCCATTTTGGCGTGGCGGCAAGGGATCTAGTAGCTGCCCTTACTGCCCCGTTTTAACTTTCCACCCTGTATACGCACGCGTATAAGTAGCTCCTTTGTAGAAATCTACCTATACTCTAAAGGTTAATTAGTATTTTTATTTTCAGCGGTTAGTATTATAATAATATGCGAGAAGTGTGTGATGCGTCGCAGAACGTTTGCAGACAAGCTTTTCATATGCGACATTATAAGCAAAAGCGACATGAGCCTAGCTAAAGAAGAGGAGACTCCGGAGGCGCAGCAGTCACTTGCAGATCCAGTGCCAGAGACACGCCGATCAGAAGTCATAACACCAGCGGAAAAACCTTGAACCCCCATTCAAACCAGCGTTGCAAACACGTTAATTATAGAGCTACTAGCTACTGCCCGCGACTCCGTCCTCGTGGAACTAGTTTGTATCGTAGTTCCGTACAAACTTTCACTCCCTTAGGGGATGATCTCCGGGATAAAAAGTACCCTATGTCCTTCTCCGGGATTTAAACTATCTTCATACCAAATTTCATCTCAATCGGTTCAGCGGTTTAAGCGTGAAGATGTAACAGACAGACACACTTTCTGCTATCTGGTAGAAAGTAATATGCTTTGATTGTATCACATAAGCGGCATCCCCTTATAACTTCCGCCGTGCTTGTGGGCATGGGGATGCGGCTACAGTTCTTGCCGATAGCCGCGTGCATACGTCCGAGCGCGGCGGACTACCGACGAATTTCAAATAGAATCCACAATTAGGCGAACTAAACTGATAGGTGAAAATGCACAAACGTGGCCATGGTTTGGCCAGTGCTGTTCATATCGATATTATTAAAGGCTTTCTCACACAACGTACCTCTAAATACGTGCAATTGATGGACTCGTACCATCGAGGTTCACACCTTCAGCTCGGACCTCAGACCCACACAATCTATTGCCTACTTTCTAGCCTCTACCTA
This sequence comes from Epinotia nisella, assembly GCA_932294315.1. NCBI lineage: Eukaryota > Metazoa > Arthropoda > Insecta > Lepidoptera > Tortricidae > Epinotia > Epinotia nisella. The sequence continues at coordinate 5,351,865 of OW028698.1, read as the reverse complement.
CAACAATCTAGTGTAGAGAGTCACGGATTTTAATTGTTGAGCCATTTAGAGCTCACTTTATAGTGGACACTTCATAGCTTCATGGAAAACCAAAATTAGTTGACACCTAAGTCCGTGACCGTACCTCCTCATGTTCGCGTCGTTTTTCTTCTTATTGGATTGTGATCCCGTAACTGTGGAATTAGTAGGTACCTAATAGCATTAAAATAAACAACTTTTAGTTATGGTGTTATATTTTCAATTAGGGGCATTTTCATAAATTTGTGTAGGTAGGTACCTAATTAGCGTGAGTTGTTAAACAAAAATTAACTCAGTGTCAGTTTTGAGACGATAACTAAGAGTTCAGTTTAACACCCTTCATTTTGCGTCGAGGGTTAAAAAGAGATAGATAAAATGCCCAGATGTAAGCTAGATGCAAAAACTGATTTAAGGGATGAATATTTTATTTTTATTTATTTAATTCCTTACAATTTTAGAATAGGTAGGTTTTATTCCCAATCACTCTAAGGATTATTAATTTGGCTTTCAATTTTGGTGGGATCTTTTTTTATACATTTAAGCCCATATACGGTGTTAATTTTAATAATATCCGATTCTGATAATAGTTTTTTGTGCTGGCCGAAGGACTTCATGATGCTGCCGTCAGGATCCTGGAGAAAAGTCAAAATTCTAGTTACTTAATTAGATAGGTACCTACTCTTTCTCTTAAACGACCATACCTACAAGGTGGATTCTTTATTGTACCTGCTGTCTGTTCATACTAAACAACTTTTAAACTTATTGCACAATCTGAATACTATCTATAGGTAGATTTATTATTTAAATCAGTCACCTTAGTACACTAGTAGCTACACATACATGATAATCTCTCATCTAAGCATGCTCTTAACCTATGTATGACTTATCTAAACACTATTACCTAATTAGTATGTCGGCACAATATAGCTGGAACTAATAACAGCAACTGCTTGCCATCTCACTCCGTCTCACTATTGGGTCCTCGAGGCAATCAAACTATATTGTCTATAGGCGCATCCCCTGGGGCGAACATGGCAGTCCGCCACGCATTTCGCCTTCGCCGCGTGATTTCGGCTCGTGTGGACAGTTGCAGGCTGCACTGCGTCCGGCTTGACCAAGGCACACCGTCCTGGATCTTGACCTTCCTCGGCAGGGCTGCCGTGCTCGCTCGGGGGGATCAGCCTTATGGTCCTTATCTTTAAAAGTGGCGACGGTGGAGATGCCCTTCTTGCCCAGCTTCCTCCAGTACATCCAGGCTGGGTGCGTAGCGCTCTCGAAGTCATACGGCAGGGGGAACGTCGCGTCCGAGCCTATTTTCTCGAAGTGGTGCAGCTTATCTGTAATTTTCATTGAACTACTTAAAACACCCTGATACGACAAACATAGCTAGAACTGGGCATTTTCGTGAGGAGAGATGCATCGGTACTGACATCAGGACGTCACCGAGTAGGTACAAGTTAAAAATGTTCCATTTTGTAACCAAAATTAGCAATACTATTTGGATGACAAATCTCAAAATCAAAGGTCAATCTCGCGAGATCTCGTACGAAAATTGTACGAGACTCTCAAAATATGGACGATTTCGAAAGCCAAGACTTCTGATTAAAAAAACGCACTCAAATCAGTTCATCCTTTGAGTTGGAAGGTCAAAAGGCAGTCGGTTTGGTAAAACTAGTGCCTCCGCCAAAACTTGGGTTTCAGTGCCAATGCGGACTCCAGCCTCTAGGATAAAACCGGTAAAATAGCCGAGGCAAAATACGGTTTCGAAAAACATTAATTTATAATAGCGTTTTTTTTGTTTATTTCATTCTAAAACGTTATTCTAAGATGCTTTATTCAAGAATCCAACAAACTTTCCGCCCGGAAGTAATTATATAGATTTAAATTAAACATTCATTGTCTTTTTATTTTATTTATATTGAATATTTTAAAGCAAATGTAAATGAACCTAAATAAAGATAAAAAAAATTATTAATATTTATCCGGACTTTTTAGGAGCTAATTAAATATTGATTTTTTTGATGTAATATTTTTTGTTGGATTTTGCCTCTAGGTAACTATTTAATTGATAATATATCCGTTACATTAAAAAAAATAGCTATTATAAATTATTTCCAAATATGTCATTTATTCCATACAAGTTGTCAGTTCATTGCCTGGACTAAAACGCCAGAAGAATGATGATGTCACAGACAGACACACAGATACTGACACAAACACCGGCCACCAACTTCATACGAAGTCAAAAAACAATAGACTTAAGACTTGCTTGGCGTTTTCTGTGGCAGCGAATGAGTTAAACTTCGTGAAATCGGCACCGAAATGTAGGTATGTACTATGAACGTATAGGTAAAGAGAATGTGCACTTTGCGCGTATGGTCTGAGTTCAACAACTCAAAAGCCCCCTATTCCTTTTAAGTCCTGTAACTCTTTTTAAGTTAGCTCTCGATGAAAACACGCTCTTCTATCGCTCTTTTATGACGTGCTCAGGGCAGCCAGCATGATAGGTTTTATGGTGGTGACTATCGTGGTTGCTGGGCAGATGAAGAAACACTGACCGGCTCTGATGTGGCGCGGGTGCACCTTGACGTACTCATCGCGGACGTGGCGCGACAGCTCGAAGTAGAAGCCCAGCATGGACATGACCACAATGGCCGTGTGCTGGCGATGCTGCCCGCCGGCCAGCAGCTCGGAGACGCTGAACATTGGGAACACTGACCGGCTCTGATGTGGCGCGGGAGCACCTTGACGTACTCACCGCAGTCGTGGCGCGACAGCTCGAAGTAGAAGCCCAGCGTGGACATGACCACCATGGCCGTGTGCTGGCAATGCTGCCCGCCGGCCAGCAGCTCGGGGACGCTGAACATCTGGAAACACTGACCGGCTCTGATGTGGCGCGGGTGCACCTTGACGTACTCATCGCGGTCGTGGCGCGACAGCTCGAAGTAGAACCCCAGCATGGACATGACCACCATGGCCGTATGCTGGCGATGCTGCCCGCCGGCCAGCAGTTCGGGGACGCCGAAGATCTGGAATCCAGCCATAGAATAAGTCAGTATGGCTTAATGCTGCACTGCATCCGGTAAAATCCTATCCCTATATCGCTCTATCTTATAACTTCGTACCGTTTATGCCGTCCGCCAATCCGTCCGCCGTACTCCGGAGTCAAGTTAAAGCCACATCCAGACGGTCTAGCTTGGCAGTCCGTCGCGTTATTACAAGCGATAATGATAGGGACATGAATGACCTTGGTTTTCTCGCTCTAATTGCTTGCATGACTGCAATGCCGACAGCCCGATACATCGTCCAGACGTCCAGATGTGTAAGTAGGTACCAACTAAAAATTACCTGCTCCCAAACACTTGGTAAACACGGCGATCATTTATAGTGAAAAAGTGCGAAACCCGTTGCATCGCTTAGCGGCAATGGGATCACCTCAAGAGCCCTTTGGAATAATAAAAGAATTTTGAAATCGGTCCACAATTGACAAAAAAAATCGGTGAACATACATGCAGCTTTCCTCACTATGTTTTGCCATTTCTAAAAGGCTCGGGGGATAAAAATGTATATATTCGTACGATCTGAGAATCTGCTTTTCATGATTATATTATCACTGATAACACTGTAATCTAAATCATAGATCCGGTACCTAACGTATAAACGAACGGGACTGCCACCAAACTGAGGAAGTGACACGAGAAAATCTATCATCACTCGATGTGAATACTTATACTTAGGTAGCAAGTTACTGGTATCGTAATCCATCTGAGAAGCTAATCTCAAACTGAACGGCTTGCACCCTTTAAGAATGATTAAATGACTGTTAGTATTAATCCGGTGATGCCATGGCCGATGATGGCCGTCCAAAAGGCCTATTTAGTAAGTAGGGTTTTTAAGCCCGTAGTGTTTTCGTTTTTGGAAATAAATCACCCACCAGAACGAAATTATTTATTAGGTCAAGTACCAAAATATTTGAAGTACAGACACAGAAGTAATCGTCAATATTCTATTCTACGATAAATGTGCGAAAAAATGTTTGCACCCAATAAAGCATCAATCTACAAACTCTGTTAATCTTAATCAAAAATCACGACATTCACAGCCAAGTTTTTTTGCATAAATCATAAACATATAAAACTTTTTTTCAGTTCAGTACCTAACAAAACAAACAGTCCATAAAATATTCAAAACAATTTTCTATAAAAATACTTGGCAACTCTCAACTCTCATCCTTCGTAATATCGTACCTATATTTATTGCTAAAGTACCTATGCACTGATACCACACTGATACAGTGCAAAATGGCAGTGATTTCGGTTATTTATGGAATGAATTTTCAATTGGAGTGGATAGATTATTCTCTGGGATTACTCGTATGTACCTAGCAGTTATCTTACAAAATAAGCTACCTATTTACAATATCTATAAAATCATTACTAGCACCACTTTGTTATCTCCTATATCTGTATTTAAACGAATTAAAAAAATATGTATAAGTATAGCGAGTACCAACGGAATTAAACCACTAAAGTACCTGTAAAAAACATTACTGAACTCATGACATCATGTAACTTTCTTCGTATTAGATAGAAGTTAGAATTACGTTGTCTTGAAGTCCGCTCTAGATACGTATATTATCACACTGTACTTTATATTTTTTACCTCGAGCTATCTAATTAACATTCTTAACCTCTAGAAAGTGGCACCATCAAATATTTCTTCAATGGTTAGGTACAGTTCCATTTGACGCCTCAGACTATGTCCGTTGTCGCTTCGCACCTTTCCATCTCTGACCATAAATCTTCTTCATTACTCCTGACCACCTCCTCAACAGTTCCGACATTTTTCTCCCGAACTCTTCTCTGAGACAATCCATGTTACTCTCCAACCATGTCAAGGCGTCTTGGCATTCTGTCATCATCCTAGTTGCCTCTATAGTCGTCAAAATTCCACTTTTATCGATGACAGACTGTTTGACACTGTAAATGTAAGTCTCCAATTGATTTCTCGCTTCCAATCTTCTATGGTCTTCTTTATCTTCCTCCTTAAATATCTCGGCGTCAACTACCATCTTCTCGATTTCTTGCTGCTTCAATCTATCAACATTCCTTATGACAACGCTCTTCATGTTACTCGTGCTTCTATCTTGAGCAGATACACTAAGAACCCCGTTGAAATCGATATCAAAAGTCACGTCTATCTTAGCTATGCCTCGCGGAGCAGGAGGAATACCATTCAGATCAAAAGAACCCAATAAATTATTGTATTTGGTTTGCGTCCTCTCTCCTTCAAATATTTCTATTGTCATGGCAGTTTGATAATCTTCCAACGTGGTTAATTCTTTAGTTATTCTGCAAGGGATAGGAGTGTTTCTTTGTATAACTTGGAACATCATGCCTCTAGCTGCTTCTACTCCTAATGACAGTGGTACTACATCGACCAGTAACAGATCCTGAATCTTCTCATGCTCGTCTCCACTGAGCACAGCTGCTTGAATCGCCGCTCCACAAGCTATCGCTTCGTCGGGGTTAATTGATGCTGTCAAACTCTTTCCATCAAAGAAGTCAATTAACATACTTCTAATCTTTGGTATCCTAGTACTACCTCCAACGAGAATAACATGTTCTATACCACTTTTCTTAACTTTAGCGTCATTAAGCGCTTGCTGTACGGGTTTTAAGGTATCTGTAAACAAATCTGAGCACAGTTCTTCAAATTGTTCTCTAGATATTTTACCTCGGTAATCAATATCGTTGCAAAGAGAATCTATCTCAACGAAAGCCTCCGTCGCTGAAGTCAAAGATCTTTTCGCTCGTTCAGCTGCAGTTTTCAACCGTCTTAAAGCTTTGGTCTTTGCTGCTATATCAGTGTGATATCTCTTCCGGAAATCCTCTGCAAAATACGCTACTAATCTATTGTCAAAATCCTCTCCTCCCAGTCGCGTGTTTCCATCAGTCCCTTTGACTTTGTACACAGATTTGTCGTTTATACTTAGAACAGATACATCTAACGTGCCTCCTCCTAGATCGTAAATGAGAACATTCGTTTCTCCTTTGAGTTTCTGGTCAAATCCATACGCCAAGGCAGCCGCCGTTGGCTCGTTTAATATCTTCAGGATATTTAAACCTGCTATAACTCCTGCAGCCCTGGTAGCTTGCCTCTGAGCATCGTTGAAGTAGGCCGGGACAGTAACAACGGCATCTTTTATTTTCTCACCCAAATATGCCTCCGCGACCTCCTTCATCCTCGAAATGATCATACTACTTATTTCCTCCGGAGCAAACTGCTTTTTCTGTCCCTTATATTCAACTAGAATCTTTGGCTTGCCGTTGTTATTTAAAACTACGTACGGCCAATGGTGTAAGTCCATTTGTACACCGATGTCATCGTAGCGTCGTCCTATAAGCCGTTTCGCACCAAAAACCGTGTTACAATGGTTAAACGGTGCTTGGTTCTTCGCCGCTTCTCCTATGAGACGCTGGTTCTTCGTGAAAGATACATAAGACGGCGTTGTTCTGTTTCTCTGGTCATTTTCTATCACTTCCACTAAACCTTCTCTCCATATAGCAACACAAGAACACGTCGTACCCAAATCAATGCCTATAGCTACCATTTCAAATTTTCAATCCACTAACTTGAAAACACGAAAAAGTTTACACCACTTTCATTTGTGAACGAAGTTTTCGAACGTCCTCCGAAATTCAAACTGAGGCGGCGGCGCGCTTTCCTCCTGTATATATTCTGGCCCAATGAGTAGCGAGAACCTTCGATTTCGAGAATGTTCTTGCCAATCAGAGAGCCGCGTTTTTAGAAGTTTCCAGAGCTGGGTTACCAGACCAATAAAACAAATTTTGGTATAATGTTGGAGTAGTTTTGCACATTTATTAAGATTTCTAAAATATTTTAAAAATGTATGCTCATTACGTTCATAATCTCTATCAGCATTCAGCCGCTTACACCTCCTGGCCGGCCATTTTATTACTAAAGAGTTTATAAAATTGTGTCAAATAAAAAAAATGGTTACGTTGCTTTTAATTTAAATACACTCTGTAAACATAAATGTTATTATTTATGTTTACAGGGTTCTCTAAATCATCTCCGAAAAATGTATGTACGAATATCACATCGCAACCAATTTTTCGCATAATGTCATTTCGCCGAATGATCATGTTCCAATTGAATTGTATGGAATGTTTCATTTCCCAACTAAATGTTTGGCAATTCTATCTTTGGGCTCGGTTTTTAATTGAAACTTTCTGAAATACATATTTTCATATGGTTTATGGTTTAGTCGGTATAATATACATTTAGTTAATTAATAATTACCAAATGTGATTTTTGACGACGAAGACGTTTCCGCTATGTTTTTGTTTATGCACCAACAAAGACAAACGTTCTTAGGATGTAATGTTTGAGTTATAGATCGAGCATGGAAATGAACATGGTATTAATCTGGTGCTAAAAGTATGCGTGTTAGACTTTGAAAAAGCTGCCATACAGAGTATTCGAGCGAATTTTGAAGGAATTACTATACAAGGATGTAACTTTCACTTAGGGCAAATTTTATACAGGTAGGTTTTTGTTTTTTAATTACAGAGCTTACACAGGTTTTTTTTATTAATATTTATGAACAATAAAAAGTCGATTCTAAGCAATAAGTGAGGTTTCATAGAACCGACTTTTGACAAGCGATGAGGGGCCGCGATGCCGAGGGAATAAAAAAAAACAATCGGTTCTGGCGCTTCGCCGGCCGCTGCCGCGGCACGCTCGCTTCGCTCGCTCGGCTCGCGCGCTGTAGGGACACAGTTGAACCTAACACTCCTCCTCGCTTCGCTCGTCGTCGCACCTACCTGGACTCTGTGAAATGTTTTTTTAACGATAGATAGTACTATTTTGTTTTTTTTTTACCAAATGTGCATCATATTTGTCTAAGGCAAGAGCAGTCATAGTTTTAAAGATCCGGTTTTAGTGTGTATCTTTTACTTCGTTTAAGTAAAAAGTTGCCTCATATATGAAAAGGGCACTGTTACACTGACGAAACATTATTCGTTTAATAGTTGTTAGGCCTAGTGAAAGATTTGACAAATGATCAGTATGCCAAAAGTATTGAGTCATTACAATAATCCGCTTTATAATAATTCTGCCAAATGGAACGTTGTCATACAAAAATTTGCTAATAGTTGGTTGTCAAAGTGAATCATCGGCGAAATGTTGGTTGGCAAATGAAATTCGGACAAAAAAAGTTCGGAGAAAAGGCAGAACACCTGTTTACAGATATTGTGTGATTTGAATGTGCAAGGTAATAAATTGATGGAACGATGGAATTAATAGTTATAGGTACCTTAAATATGTAATATACCCAATGCTTATTTATTATGTTATATATTTAGGGTTTCATAAATGTTTGTATATTTTCAGATGTAGTTTTCAGTAAATCTTTGGTTGGCAGGATTACTTAATACCTACCTATATTATTTCTGTTTTGTATTTTTGACTGCTTTGCTTTATTGATAATTATTTTAATCACACTATTATTAACTTGGATTTTCATAAAAATATATAATTTTTGCAAAACACAAGAAGTAATAAATCCTAGAATTTATCGTTCATTTTAAATACGGGTCACACCGTTCATTCAACTCTCTCCTATTACGTCAAAACGCACGTGTATCTCTTATCCTGCTCACACTTGTGAATGACCAGTTCATTGTTTGCTTGCTATCTCGCTCGTGCGGATGCGTTTAATGCCAAATTAGCACAACAATATCATTTTCAATTCAAAAGCTTGGCATTTCTGGAATTGTATTCAATAGAATTGTAATAACACAGGGGTAAGGTTTAGTTTTGAATAATTTAAGTGGAACCAGAAGATACGAGACGTACTTACTGTTTGTAGCGTTTACCAGAAAGGTTGTGATTTTTTTGAATCGCGGGAACAAATGTCAGTTTTTTACACGACTGCCCAACGAAAAGGAGGGTAATGTGTTTACCAGTCTATGTAGGTATTTTAACTAAAAGAGATATTATGGCATTGCCTTGGCATTATAAATAGATAGCATGTTCAAGTGTTGTATCATGTAAAATATGTTTATGTTTTACATTTGAAAAGTTAATAATAAAGACCTACTAACAAATTCTATACAGGTGTCTATAATATCAACGACTTACAAAAACAAATCGAAAAAAAACGGAAAAACATAAATAGGCACCTATGTATAGTCGAACTTCATTTTTGAATGAACATTTGATGCAATTTGGCCAACGCAAATATATGACCTTGATTTATGACAAATTTGAAAATGACGGGGAAATTTCTTCTACATAATATACTTAGACTAGTGGCTCTGTGACCTCGCGAATCGGTATTTGTTTCAAAAAGGTTTGTTTTTAATTTCCAAAAACAAAATCGACAAAAAGAACCATATACTTTTATAATCGAACCTACTCACAACATTTCACGAGAACCGGTTAACAAATTTGACCTGTAGAGGAGAACAGCCGGACAGCCGCACATCTGGACAGACATACGAAAGCATTTTTGCCCGAGCTGAAACGGACAACTTCGTTCGCTTCGCTCGCTCGTTCAATCAAATCACATATTTGGCACGTTTTATGAACTTTTGAGTTATGACCCAATTCTTAATTAACTCGTTGACAACTTGGCGCACAAAGCGAGATGAGGCAATCGAATGTTGCAGTTACTCACATACATTGTATGGATACATAATTAAAAAAAAACATTTATATCAGTTAATCACACAATAAGTGTAAGTAAATATGTACTACACAATAATAGATATTACAACGCAAAATTACCTAACTCTAACTTTAATCGCCCCTTTTTTTTTTTTTTGACGGAGTGGAAATGCACTTACGCATCCCCCCTCAGCCTGGGGAAGCTATATAGGAGGGTATGTGGGACTCACCCTCCGGCCAACTCTATTGAAAGAGAAGGGGGAGGGCGTCTACCCACTAAAACCACTCCGGCGTTTCCGTCTCTGCCGTTAATGGGAGCGCCATGGGATCGCGAGCATGTCACCACGACGCCCCCCGGCGGTCCTGGCTAACATGTGCCAGGACACCCGCGCCAAAGGAGGGGATGGTCAGGAACGCTTGACCATCCCCCCAGACGTGTAAGGCCGTGCTATGTGGGTCCCCAACCCTCTGGCCCTACTGGGGCAGGACGCGGCCCGCGGCGGCAAACCGCGCGCGTCTTCTACCCCTCCGTCTGCGCCGGAGTGGGAGCGCATCCGCACTGTCTTCGCGCTCCCTCTCCGCGGCCTCCTTTTGCGAGATGACTGCCTCACAAAAGGAGGCCACTGCCTCCCCCTAGCCGTTCCTGGTGCAAAAGTCCCTATAATACTGGCGACATTTCCACGTTGGATAGCCATGGAAAGCCTTTGCACCAGAAATGACTCAGAGCGGGGGTCCTCCCCTTTTTGTCTGAGCTGACGGCCTATGTCGCGAACAAACTGTGGGGAAAAAATACAATAAACCAAAGGGACAAAAATATAGCCCGGTCCCAGAGGATAATTTCTGCCGCTTCACCGTCGCTTGAGTCTCGGCAGCAACTCCAGCCACGCGTGTAGTGTGACTGACATAGGTGGCGGCGAATGACACGCGTAGCATCCCACAACAAACACCGCTCCCTTTCCCACGGCACCAAAGTGATGCCATCTAAGTCCCTAAGTCAATAACTAAGTCCCAGTGGCTCCATCACAGACGGAACACCGGCCGATCTGAGAGCTCTCTGAACGAGGTCGTTCAGGGCATGATGACGTGGACCCCTACCGGTACATCGGCGACAACTCAATGCGTGATGGCCGTTCAGCACCCACCATGGTACCGCAGATGCCAACATGTGCATGGACACACATCGCAGCCCAGGCGGAGAGCAACGGATACACGCAACGAGTCACCATCGAGTAATGTACCCAATTGAGGCGAAGGCAACGCGTTCAACCACGCCCCAGATTCTGACCGCGATACCGCCAGGAGTCTTGCCAGGTCCACCAGCAGCACCGTCAATAAGCCGACTGAGAGGTGGCTTTACAACCTACGTCATCCGATGCGCGATGTACTTTTATGTTCTCGGGTAGGTATGGCCGCCCCCGGGTAGAGAGCCGAACGAATAAATAAATAAAATATTAGAGGACAATCTTGCACAAATCGAACTAGCCCTATAAGTACTACGCCAGCTTCATAAAAACGGCTATTATTAACTATGCTATTCGGTTGTGCTTTTTCATACCCAAACTTTGCACAAAAACCTCGATCTAATATAATTCATGTTTGACAGCTACAACGTTATGGTATTTAGTTTTAAGGCTTGGTCACAGAGCTGCGCACCAGCGGACGCGTTCACAGTGCGCGATGCGTGCGGGGCGTGATGCGGTCATACAGAACGCGCGCGCGCAGTCTGTGCGGCGTCGCTTGCCTGCTACCGAATATTTCGGTGCGTAGTGGTCGCGTCGAGCGGACGTCCCGCTTCCGATTCCCTCTTAACCCATTCCCGGCCCGTGACGACACGTATGCGTCCCTACACCGTAGTCGCTTTGCGCTACATACGAGGGAAACCACGGGATTGGCTACGAGCGTAGCGCGTAGCAATTCTGGGCACTGAATGTGTTAAGATTATTCGTAATGATACTTAGTTACGGGACGCGCCACATAAGTTTGCGTCTGTGATATTAGCTACTAAGTAATAGCGTCACAGAGGGGTTCAACGCGTGTGCGCTTATTGTACCTAGACAACGATGGCATACCTGTCGTCCTCCCACACGGCCCGTGACGTAATCAGGGCTGTTGTCCAGCACGAGATAGTCCTCGAACTTGTTCACCTCCCCCGGCCTGATCTCCTGCAGACTGGTGCAGGTGCGCCGGCGCAGGATGCCGTTGATCCGCGTCAGTCGCCTGCGCAAGTCTTGTATGTCGACTGCGAATAATTAAATAAATATTAGGGGACAATGCTCAACTCGCTGACGCTCGTTTAAACCACACTCGTGATTTAAGGCCTCTCATTATGTACAGTCACATAAACTACTAATCTCGTTCGTAATTGAAGTTCTCTGCTTCAGCTTGGGCTGAAATTCGTTCGTATGGCCGGATGTCCCGCTGTCCCGTTGTTCTTCTCTACAGTTCGTGACCAGGTTCAATCATTATATAGTTTTTTTGTAGATTCAGTTTATTTTTTGTTAAAGACAGGCTCGCCATTTATACCGTTCACAGAGCCAATTGTATTTGTATGGATGATACATATTATACAGGTACTCACATTTAGTGCAATTCTTATCGATCAAATACCGGACGACCCCGTGCGGCCACCGGCGCTGCTTGTAAAACTCTTGGCTGAGCTTCGACAACACCACCGTTTTCGGCCTCCTGGACAATCATCACAGATGAACATGCGTTGCGCGAGGCGGTCTTATCTTATCTAGTATGAGGGCCCTTTCGGATACACTTCGACCCAGTGGGATCTTTTGTGCATTTGCCCTCCCCTTTATAGCTACTCCCAGGCTCGCTCCATCATTTCCACAAAGCGGATGATGCAGCTTAGTGAATTCCTTTGGTTGCGGGTAGCCGTTAGCAAAGTGATTCATTCTTTGTCTGGCAAGGGCATACGCCAGGCGGTACGCGTTACCCATTATTTATTTATTTAAACTTAACTGTACAAAATACAAAAATGTACAAATGGCGAGCTTAATGCCACATGGCATTCTCCACCAGCTAACCATTGGGCTAAACAGAGACTTATAAAAGGTGCAAAGAAAAGAGTATGATAATTTCTGTTACAAATAAACGTAAGGCCTGTACGGCGAAGGAATGGGTCATGAAACTAGTGCGGTGGGAAGGTATGGCTAGTTCGAGGGGAGGGACGCAGCTGACAGCCTGGGCGAGGGGTATCGAAAATAAGTTTATGTTGAGGTATCCTGGAGCAGAAGGCTCAGACAGGATTGAAAAAAGGGTACAAAGTAATCAAGGGACCTACGACGGCGAATGGAAAGCCAGTTCAGTTAAGAGTCCATCATCTTCCCCCAATAACCCGGTTTATTTAGATTCCATCAACCAGCAATAGTCCCTATGCGGCACGCCCTATGCCCCAGCGAGTGCTGTCTCTGTTTGCGTCCAATTACACGGGCAGGGACAGCATCCGCTCGGTTTGTTATAAGTATTGTCGAAAGGGACTTTACGTGTTAGCTACGTGGTAGGTACCTGTTTGGTACTTCGGCTCCACACACGCCTCTCAAAGATCCGGGACACCATTGTCGCGTGAGCGGGAAAGACATAACCTTTACTAGCATAAGTATCAATGACAGACAGATCATTTGTATATATTTAATGTACACAGTGTTATTATGGTTGCGTTAAAAAATAAAAAAACCGGTCAAGTGCGAGTCTGACTCGCGCACCGAGGGTTCCGTGCAAAATTTCATAACCCATACCCGTCTTGCCCAAGCTACGTTAGCCTAGTGGTTCAGGCATGTTCCGGATGTGTGCAATAGCGTTCCCGGGGCTCTGTCCAAAAGCGAGCGGTGGAACACCCCAGGGGTTTTAGTCCGTGGGAGTCGGACATACCCACTCGGCTCCTCCCGGGCTGGGTGGGATCCATAGCGGATTTCCCCTGGGTAAACAAAAAAAAAAAAAGTGGTTCAGGCATGTGGCTGTCAAGCGGCGGTCGTGGGTTCGAATCCCGGCTCGTACATATTTACCGTTAGCTTTTCGGTGAAGGAAAACATCGTGAGGAAACCGGTCTAATCCTTTCACGTAAAATAGGCACGTTGGATGTCGATTTGCGGAAAATGCCCAGTAAAACTAACTAACTAACCCGTCTTGCCCCACCCAATGTTACAATGAGGTATGTACGTATATACTAGATGGCATACCCATCATTTTACTCACTGTTCAGCATCCTTTGGCTCATTATCTTCGGGTTTTTCAGGACTTTTTTCTTCTACTTCGTTTACCGGTCGTTTTTCCTTTCCGTCGTCCCTTTCATAAGACAGGCAACTTATTTATACATGTAAATAATGATACATCCATGAAAAATTCCCAGCAGAAACTTCCCAACGAAACTTATTTTTAAATTCTCATGTAAGTGTCCGGAAATTTCTGAGAACTTTCCTGATATTTTGAGAATTTTCTGCAACTTGTACATTGCTAAGTCGGTATCAAAAGGTCCTATATATTTCTTTGATAAGGAAATATAATATTTTAAATCAATACCTTCTGCAGCAGTGCAATGTGCAGCCAAAATGGCAAAAACGGAACCCTTATAGTTTCGTCATGTCCGTCTGTCCGTATGTCACAGGCATTTTACTCGAACACTATAAGGTGTATTTGAATAAAAATTTGAGGACATGTATTTTGTTAGCCGCTACATAGTTTTGTAATTAAAATGACTAATTTTTTTTTACGGGTGCACTCCATACATAAAACTGAAAGTCAAATTTTTTTTTTTCATTGTAAGCACGTGTGGCCTCAATCGATAGCCTTTCAAAATAAATATAAGGTTTCTCAGCATTTTTTTTGATTAAGTCAGAGTTGTAGATAATCGCCCCGAAAGCCACTAAAATTCGGAATTCGATTTTTACGGTTATAACTCTGATTAACGCAGGTCTCACCTGTCGTCATTCTCCGGTTCATTTCTTTCGCCCCCTATGGAATCTGAATCTTGGCGCTTTTCCTCCGAATCTTGGCGCTTTTCTTCCGAGTCTTGCTCCCTAACAAAATGAGAGATACCCTAAGTATTAGCAATCTCAGACAGGGACAACATATCACCCAATGGTAGTTACCCTTTCGCTACAATCTAGTAGGTACAGTCAAGGGCACCAATATGTATACACCACAAAGTCTGAAAAATATGTACACATACTTTATTTCTGCAACAATAAGATTGTAGTATACATATTTATGAAACTTTGCCGTTCCGTACCTCAAAAGGAAAAAAACGTAACCCTTATCACTCGTGCGTCTGTCTGTCCGTCTGTCACAGCCGATTTGCTCCGAAACTACTGGACCGATTGAGTTGAAATTTGGTGAACATATGTAAATTAGTGACCCAAAGATGGACGCGTAAAGTAAATTAATGAATTCTTAACAAGGGGGCCCTTTTTGGGGGGTAAACTGGAAAATTTAAAAAAAAAGGTTCGTAAACTGTATTGTGTGACATATCAAATGAAAGAGGTTGCTGTAAGCATCTCAGATATATTTTTTTATAATTTTAGCAAAAACAGATTTGAAGTAATTTAGGAAAAAAGTCAAAAATTGACCATTTCCCCCTTATCTCCGAAACTATGGAAAATAGTTCCTTGCTCAAAGATTACAGGAAAACCTATAAGAAGTTTGAGTATTCAAAGTAACGGGAAAATTCTCAATATTTTACGGAACCCTCACCACGCGAGTTGAACTCGCACTTGTCCGGTTTTTTTTGTGTTTCTTATTATGTTGGAATCTGGCATTATGGAAGACGTATTTTGGAAATCTGATTCTTTGGAAGCTTACATTTGCATTTGCATAAAAGTGATATTTTAGAAAACTGCTAGTTTAGAATTTTGTAAAATTGTATCGTCCAAAGAGTATTTTAGAATCTTAAAATCTATTTTCTGGTTAAGTAATTGCCTTTACTCTGACTATCGCAGGTCTCACCTGTAGTCATTCTCCGGTTCATTTCTCTCGTCTATGGAATCTGAATCTTGGCGCTTTTCCTCCGAATCTTGAAGAATCACCGGCCTTTTTGTGTTCCTCATACCTCCTCTGACAAAATTGTAGATAAGTATTAGCAATCTCAGACAGGGACAAAATATCACGCCGGGTCCACACTAGACGCATGCGTGCACGCTCAGTGTCGATGTAATCCAGTCTGTGGGGAACTGTAAAAGCCTTTGCTCTGCAAAAGGTGGCGTAGAAAATGTTTTGACACAATATTGTTTAGGTATGGCAGGTTAATAAAAATCCAAGTTCTCGACCTTGAAGGACCCAGGCGTTAGCCGCCATCTTGAATTAAAGGTGCCAAAATTAGGTATATTTTAATTAACTTCTCAATTGTTTACTAAATCACAAAAGTGTCTATGAAGGGTTCAAAGACGACAAAATTGCCTACATTTTTTGCGTACATGATTATTCTGTAAGTCTTATAGGTAAAAAGTTACAAGCGACCGATGTGGCGGCCTTTCCGCCTCCACGGTATCCTGCCTGCCTCCGCGCTTGCGCGATACAGCGCGCCGTTGCGTAGCAACGGAAAATAACACTCCTGTCAGTGCTGTGATTCAAACCTAATCCGTTGTGTTCAATATCTTATTATGTAATGCATTATATATATATTCCAGTACATTTGTAAATAGCTTGCTGTAAATAAATACGTGTACATAACGTTGTATATATCTATATTGGTAGGGGTGTTGCCATACGCTGCGCACGCGCACCTCTACCACACGGCTATAAATATATATTTTGGTAAATATATATTTTGCGCTGTGTTATGACGGAGTATGGCGGATACCGAAGTGAATTTATGTTTTATTTGTGATAAAATTGTACATGAAAGTGACTCGGTTGTTGTAAAAGAGAGAGGTGTGCAGACTCTTATTAAATCGAGTGAAAAACGTGGACAACACGAACATGTGCGCTTTTTGAAAACTTTGTCGTCAGTGACTGTCTCCACCCCAAAGCAACATATACCTGCTAAAACCCGGTAGAGGCAAAACTGCTGAAAGACAATACTCCACTAATAGTTTTAAATACAAGAAAGCTAGTAACAACATTCTTTTTCTCCATGCGTTTAGTGGCTGCGATACCACATCGTCTCTCTTCAATCAAGGGAAAATGAAACTTTGTTCCCTTGTTGAAAAAAACGCGCAACTGGATGCCATCATTGCGTCTACAAAGATAAAGAAGCAAGACCAGAAGAAATCGAAGGCGCTGGAGCACGCTTTCTAGTAACTTTGTACGGAGGGGACATGGATAAGGAATCCTTAGAAGATATCCGATATAAACGATTCGTAAAGTCATCAATAAAAAGTAAATTTAATCTTGCTTCTTTGCCGCCGACAAAGGACGCTGCACGGTATCATGCGTTTAGGACATACCACCAAGTCCAAAAATGGTACGGAATAAAAAAAAAACCAGAAGACTGGGGCTGGAGATATGACACCGATAGGCTCACTCCAATAACAACGACAGAGAAAGCAGCACCCCAGACGCTTTTAAGTGTAATTTCTTGCCACTGTAAAAAAGGATGCAGCAAAACATGTAGTTGCAGAAAAGCTGGATTAAAATGCTCTATTGTTTGTGGATTCTGTAGTGGTCAGCTGTGTGAAAATGCAGTAGAGATTCAGATAGATAAGGAAGACTGTGATGACGACGAAATTTCATGGTTGGAAACTAAAAATACAGACAATGAAACAGAAAATTTCAGCGACGATAATGAAGAAGGCACCATTAACCAGCCCGGGCCATCAAAAAGAATTAAAAAATGATAGCTATACAATTTTTAAACAAAATTAAAATATTATCATGATTTTTGTAAATATTATTATTTCCGTCGCTTGTAACTACTTACCTTTAAGACTTACAGAATAAACATTGTATGCAAAAAATGTAAACAATTTTGTCTTCTTTATACCTCTCATAGACACTTTTGTGATTTAGTAAACAATTGAGAAGTTATTTAAAATATACCTAATTTTGGCACCTTTAATTCAAGATGGCGGCTAACGCCGGGGTCCTTCAAGGTCGAGAACTTGGATTTTTATTAACCTGTCATACCTAAACAATATTGTTTCAAAACATTTTCTACGCCACCTTTTGTAGAGCATAAATACCTACTGACTGGATTAATGTGCCTAGCCTCTAGAAGCCAGGCCGTTCGGCAAACAGAAGGGCGAATGGAACACCACTTTCACTGCCAACAAATTCGTAGCGCTACGCTCGTAGGCCTCGTAGCTGAAGCCGTGGTTGTCCCGCTAACTAAGTAGGGGAAAGCGCCTACGAACAGAGCGCTAGCCAGGCAGGTTTCTGGCATTATTGGCCTAAAATTTATTTTTAGACAAGCCTTTAGTTATATACTGTAAACTTTTCATAACTGTTTTGTTCCGAGTTGCCCATCGAAGATTTTCACGCGCCGCCACTGGGACTGGGACATAGTGACACAGAATAGTTATTTACGATACAAGTGCAGAAAATAGGAAATTCGCAACGAGTGGTGATAAATTAAAACACGACCGAAGGGAGTTGCGAATTACCTATTCGCACGTGTATCGTACAACGTTTTACAGTACATATGGCTCTTTAAAGTTTCAACATATGCACGGAAATTGCTCATTTCCGCACTCGTGCGGGAAGGTAACACCATGTGTACTGTAAATTGCATTTTTCTCACCTCTTTGGTTTATTTCTCTTGTCGGAGATAGAGTCTTCGTCGCCATATTCTTTTTCAGATTCGTCACTCACAGAGCCTTTCCTCTTCCTCTTAACCCTTTGAACACAACATACCAGAACTCTTTTACTTAGACAGGAAAAATGCAGTTCGTTAGATATCCAAACGTATGGACGCCAACGCGCCGTCCGCATGGAACGGTCGTGACTGTCAAAATCCAACTTGGAAAAACATTATATCCATTTTTCCTATAATTTTGAAATTTATAAATTATGTAAGCAGACGTTGCTGCTTAAAACAACATTAATTTAATATTATATCCATCCATTTGGATGCATCCATTTGTCGCGGAGCGGAGACTAATGGCGCGTCAGTGAATGTCGATGTGTGTTTAAACAACACACACGACCAAAACCAAGTGATATCTACGTGGCGCGTCCGTGACGATCCATTTGGATGCATCCATTGGTCCCGAAGACTAATGGTGCGTCAGTGAATGTCGATGTGTGTTTAAACAACACACACGACCAAAACCAAGTGATATCTACGTGGCGCGTCCGTGACGACCCATTTGGATGCGTTTCATTTGTTGCAGAGCGCGGCGCGGTGCCTAGGTAAGTATTCAGCTTTAAAGAGGTACAAATTTATAAGAAGTAAATATAAAGTAGAACTTGCTCACCTCTCGTCACTGCCCTGTACATATCTGTCGCTCTCCAGGAAGTATTTCGCGCGATGTTTATCTTCCAACGCTCTCCGACGTTTCCTTCTACCCTCCCTTTCAGAACACAATAACGCCCATGGGTTTCCGTTCTAGTTTACCATTAGGTGAAGTAAATTCCTAAACGCATCGCAAAATATTGAGCAGTTCTGTCTTTGCCCTTGCCATTTCATTTGCTTTTCTCTGACCGGGATCTCAAAAGTTTAACTACATGGAACGACCAGGTACAGTCGAGTTCTCCAATATCTATACAGGTAACCTTTCAAAAATATCTATACATGTGTCTTATGTCAGTAATAATAAAGCCTGCGTACAGATATTTTTGAAAGGTTGTCTGTATAGATATTGGAGAACTCGACTGTACCTAAAGGTCCTACGTAACACACCCGGGTCCTACAGAGATTTAAATTCGTGTCGTGATTGAGGCCCCAAGGTCCGTTCAGACCAGCCTAGGGTAGTTGCCCGTTCTAAATCGTAGGGCTCCAATAGGTTATGACGACCCAGAGAAGATTAGGACAGGCAGAGTCACTCGCTACACCGCTCAGTGGTCCATCATCCCACATCCTGTGTATAGATCATTTACTCCACGAAGAGTCTCCCCACTCCTACCTACACTATGAACACAAAAAACTAGTACCTAAGCATGAGAAGGCAAAGAGCGCTTTCTAGTGGACTGAATGATCTATACTGTCTATACCTACTAATAATATTAGACGGTACACAAGCCATCTTCTAGCGCACGAGCGCCAAAACTAGATAGGAGTCGGAGTGGTCGCCATGGCCGAAAACGGTCGGACAGATCATCATCATCATCATCATTAGACGGTATCAACGGCAGAATGCGTCGGTCATTTAAAATTGCAAAAGTATTAGGTGAATTTGTTTACAAAAAGGAACTGCTTTTTCCCAATTACTGTTCACCTTTCTCAAACAATTTGGACCCAAAAATTCGATGAAGCTTCCGAGCGCCATCGCAAGTCAAGCGGCTTAAAAAAATTCGGCAATTTTTACACGGATAATAGCAACAATAGAATGAGGCTGGGTAAAACCCACGGTGTAGCGAACGGTCAGAAATAAAACTAACAATTCTCGTAAATTATTTATTAAAGGTCTCTCACCTGAGGCCTTCAGTGTACGCCCCACGCCTGGCCGGTTCCAGCCCCACTATGGAATCCGCCTTTGTATAACGTAGAACATGCCTTTTCTTCCTTTGCTTCTCAGTGACAGTATCATTAGTATTGTCCGCGCTACTATCATTCTGTGCTCTGTTATAATAATTGGAAAACGAACGATCGAAAGGGGGATTGGGGAGTCCACCCATGTGCTTAGTGGATTGAGGAATATAAGGTTTATACTTCGTGCTATGGAAAGGCATTGAGTTTTTAGTAGAGTAGTAGTTCCTTATACATCCATCTGAGCATCGGAATCGCTGGTATTTGTCTACTGAATCGGATTTCGCGCAGAACAACGTCATGTTTTCCGCCGCAGCGTCTACCATGGTTTGTGCGTATTCGGCAACCAGTTCTATAATCCCGAGAACATCTGTTTTTCCCTCGATTACCTGCGTTCTTAGGCTATCTTTGGTTATATTGCAAAATTTCACTCTAGTGTTCGACAGTGCTTTGTTAGAAACTCTGAACACGTCTTGAACTATTTTGCTGACTTCCTCTTCTATATTCAGTTTTATAAGAATAGCTTGGACATCTTTCGATATGTTCAGCCCATTGTTTGCCGGTGGGGTTATGTCAGGGTTAACTCTCAAGCTTTTAGGAGTTTCTACATCAACGGATCTCTTCTTTCTGTCTACGGAAGGTATGCCAGGGTACATGTGGCAGAGCTCTATCTTCTCTTGCCGGTCTCTCTCCCTGCACTCTGGTCCGTAGATGATCTCTATCTTGCGTAAGTCTAACTCGCTCAGACCGTCCCATTTCTGTTTCACTTCGCGATCCTTAAAGAGAGTTATTGTTTAGTTGATGTGTTGTATTCGAATATTGTGTTTTTCTAGGATAAGCATTAAGACACGTAGTTTAAATTTATCACGAAATAATAAGTGCTTGAACGCGGCTCGACTTATTAGGCTGTATAGTCACTAGACCTATATCTATCTAGTTGCCGCTATGGGTAGTTACTTAGGTACCTAACTAATATAAGATAAGATACGCTATAAGATAAGATCTTCGGTGATTTGAATGCATGCTAAACTGCAATTTTACTGGTAACACAGGTCAAATGCCCAGTCGTTTAACGCCTCAGTGTTGCCAGTTTGGACTGTACTTCGTGAAACAGACCACAGGAGGCTTAAGAGGATTTTTTTGACGACCTCTGTAGCCTAGTTGGTAGTGACCCTGCCTACGAAGCCGGAGGTCCCGGGTTCGAATTCCAGCAAGGGCATTTATTTGTGTGCATAGCACGAATATTTGTTCCCGAGTCGTGGATGTTTTCTATGTATTTAAGTATTTATCCTACTAATCTTATCCTACTAATATTATAAATGCGAAAGTTTGGATGTATTATAGATGTTTGTATGTTTGTTACTCAATCACGCTTAAATGGCTCAACCGATTTGGATGAATGCACGAAGATAGTTTATAGCCTGAATTAAAATATAGGGCGAAAGCTAGTTTATCTATATAAGTATGTATATATTTGTCTAGTACCCACAGTACAAGCTTTGCTTAGTTTGGGACTAGGTCGATTTGTTTAAGATTATCCCCAAATATGTAATGTAGGTATGTAACTTTTTTACGTCAGTGGCAATCAAGCGTGCGGCCTGTCTGATGGTAAGCGACCGTAGCCTATGGACGCGTGTGACTCCAGCAGAGTCACAAACCCATTGTCGATCCTTTATTGAAGTGAGGATTCGTTGTTTTTGTTGAAAATGTGAGTCTACCTTAAATATAATGGTCCGGTGTCCGTTTTTGCTGAAGTCGCGCTCGCCGAAGTGCAAGACGCTGCTGATATCGTACGGTAGGGCGCGAAGGGCGGCAGGTAGGTTGATGTCTTTCGTGTATAGCGGTATCGCGTCTAGAATATACATGATCATCAGTACAGTCTGTGATGGAATTAAGGCTTGTTCACACAGCTGCGCGTCGCCAGCGGGACGCGTTGAGTGCGCGATGCATGCGGTCGCGGTCGCATAGGTCACGCGCGCATCGCTCTGTCTGTGTGTCGTCGCTATCCTGTTACTGTACATTTAGGTGCGCAGCGGTCGCGTCGAGCGGACGTTCCGATTGCGTCGCGCACTCTGTGTGGCCAGGCCATACATAAATTGGGGCCAAGCCGTAAGGCCGTTTTTACGCACATGCGTAATGTTGCGCGAGCTCGACTATGAACGGTAGCGGCAACTGCTTTACCGGCTCACCACCACAATAATGCAATATAGAACATACTTACCAAGATTAAATTACTTACCAAGGAGAAAGGGTGAAAATAAATACAATAGTAAATACATAAAGGTGACCAGAAGGCTGGTGCGTACCTTGCACAGCGCGTCAGTATTGCCATCCAGCGCGGCAATGCTGCCAGCCTTCTGGGCACCCTGCCCCCGGGTTCCGAGCTTGAATCAATTTTTTATTTGTAAATATTTTATTTAGTTTTTAGTGTATTTTATCCTTAGCTTAGTATAAGTAGATTATTGTATGAATTTAATTTTCTAATGTCTTGATGAATAAATTATACACATAAAACTATATCACAATAATTAATTATTACATTATCACGACAACATAATCTTAACAAACAAATTTATCTTATCTGGCTGACGCCTACAATAATACAGGATCTGTTGCGCCTTGACGACTTAACACAATCAGTGCCCAGGATCGCTACGCGCTACGCTCGTAGCTGATCCTGTGATTTTCCTCGTATGTAGCGGAAAGCGACTACGGCCTAGGGACGCATATGTGTCGTCACGGGCCGGGAATGGGTAAAATGGGTTTCACAAAGATACAAGATACATGTCTCGGCTAAATTTTTTATCGATGCCATTCGACCCAGTTTTGAGCGGAACAAATTTTTGTATGGGAGCAACTACAATTAAAGAACATAAATACCCAATTGGTACGGAAAATCAAGTAAATTGCTGATTCGGTAGCAAAATACTGCGTTTAGGTCCATACTTATAGTACATTTTATTACTTACGCTCGAAAAACATAAGCCTCCTTCTGAGGCAGTTGAGTAAAAAAGCTGCTACAAAACAACTTTGTGCAAATAGCACAGAGACAGAATAGGCACTGCAGTTGGTTCTTCAGGTGGTGCACCGGCAGCGCCAGCAATATCCAGGTGGGTGTACTTCACATTCCTGTCTTCCAAACCACCCACTTTAATGAGAAACCCAGCTGCCAACTGATGGTTCCGAGCCTTCGCTTCCATATCCACTTGTACAAGGTCATCTCCTTTGCATTTCCCATCGTTAACTGACAGGTCTTCTGGTCGTATAACAGACACTTCTATACCTTCTGCGACCCTGGTACCGCTGAACTGCAGTTTGTTGGCGTGGTTGGTAGCTCTAGCAGCAAAGTTGTCCATAGCAGCCACATAGTTTCCGTAACACGCTCTAGCATGGCCAGTTAGTGTAGCTATAGTGTAGATATGCGAATTGATATGGTTATTAGCGACTTCTGACAGCTTGAACAGCGCATCGGCCATCGCGAAGCGGCCTTCTGCGTCCGTGTTGGTCACTCTTACTCTCTTTCCACTTCTGGAGACCAGCAACTCGTCAGGGACGTAGGAATCTGATCCTATAGAGTTCCTACAGAGGCAGAGAAGACCGATAACCTTAAGGTGTGGTGGTTTAAGTATTGAGCAGGCTTTCAAGAAGCCTGCGACGGCGGCAGCCCCGCTTTTGTCTCTAGACATGCCCGCCATTTTGCCTGATATTTTAATGTCTGCTCCGCCCGTGTCGTACGTTACACCTTTCCCCACAAGCATAACCGTCTCAGTAACTCTTGCTTCGTTTGAAGGCGTATACACGATCTGTAATACGCAAGGCTTGTGTCTTTCCACGCGACTAGAAGCTCTAGATACCGCTGCCAAAAGCGGAAATTCTTCCGCAATGTATTTCTCATCATCAAAAGGAGTAACCACAATGTTCATGCAATTAGCAAAAGTCTTCTTCACGTATTCGACTATTTTAACTGGCGACATCCTTTCAGGATCACCACCAGCGATATCTCTAGCAATAATTCTGGAAGTTTCTAAAGCAATAGCGTTGCTTACAACCTTTTTGAATGCGTCCGTATTCTTCTCTTCGGCGTGGAACCCGATTTTGTAAAAATTGCATGTCTCCCCACGTTCTACCAAATGTAAAGGTTGGTACAAAGCTTCGAAAGCACCAAGGATAGACACTAGCTGTCCATCAGGATAGTCGACACAGTAAGGGACTATCAGAAGCGGTCTTTTGATGCCAGCACTCAACGCTCTAATAACTCCTCTCTTGGCAGCTTCTTTGACAACTCTCACATCATGGTATGGCGTTATTTTACCAGTAGGAGCCAGTATGAGTCTCTTCCCACTGACATATTCACAGTTCCAAAGCGTACAATCCTTGTGAACATGCTTGTCTAACTTTGTTACTTCTTTGACGAAGCTCCCAATATGTCTAGGCAGAGGAATATTCTTTTCTTCAGGATACAAGATGAGAATAACGCCATCGTAGTCTATTGACTGGACGTTAGTTTCGACGAATACGTTCGTTTCAAATTTGTACGGACTTAACGCCATTACTGTGAAACAACTTGGAAGCGACTGATATCTTCTATTAATATAATTTTAATATCGTATTCCTTATCAGTGATTAAGATATATATGATATTGAGAACAAACTTATTTTTACAATAGCTGAAATATAAATTAACATAGTCGCGAACTATTCATGTGTATTCAACTAGCGACAGAATTTTTCTGAACTGTAAATACAACTTTGTACCTATTGCTTTACGGATACACAGAACACGGAGGTGTGATAATTATGTTTTTGTTATTATTTGTTAAATAAGGCGTGACATTGGAGAGAAACGAATTATGAATAATACCTACATCCTTATAGTAGGTAGGTATAAGAGTTGCGAAAGTGTGTTTGTCTGTTTGTTATCTTTTCACGCCAACCCAATTAAGATGATATAGGGTGCGGAAGAATCTTAAAGAAAGACCTAAGTTAGTGGGATGCTTTTTGTACAGGTTTTAATCAGAGTGCGGTTTTTGAGTTCAACTTATCCTATATTACTAAGCGAGCAATATTTGTATACCTCGAGCAAACAAATCGAGCCACGCGTGTAATTTTCATGTTTGTTCGTTTTACCCAAAATCTGCCCACGAAAAAAGACAAATTAGGATGATGATCATGATTAGGAAGCATCATTACGAAATATTACTAATGAGCCAATTAATGCACACGTGTGGTTTGTGCCGTTTGGGAAGGTATAAAATGAAAAATTATCAGTAATTTAATTGCCCATCAATTGTCAATTGCATCTCTACCTGTGACATTGCTCTCTATTAAATTTGCCTTCAAACGATCGAAAATGGTCAAAGAAATAATTTTTTGGAGGGTTACCAGGGGGAAACAACAATTTGAGACCAAAGACAATTGACAATCGATTAATGGTCATTCGCAAAATCGCCTCCATAGAGAACACTGGTCATAAAAATGCCCGCATGCCGCTGTAAGCACTTGATATTATATTATAAACGTTCAACCACTTCAAGCTTTCAATATACAATTGAGTTTCAATATCATATTAAGATGCTCCCCCCCGCCCCCGCAAAATTCGGCAGACATTTTTGTACGCAAATACGACATAAGGCTACTCCAGGCCCCGTAGCATGGTTGGCCTTGTCACGCGATAGGTGATAGGATAGAGCGTGCGTCACTGGCTGACACCGTTCGATAGAACGAGACGACGCTCCTATCTTGTCACTTGTCGCGTGATAAGGCCAACCATGCTACGGCTCCAGTTATGTATGTGTGAGTCTGAATGAGACCCCCAGAATAAACATTTAAAAAACTCCTATAACTAGGAAACCTTCCGGCGGGGAATAATTAAACGCAGCTATAAGCAGGTCTCCTATAATGAAACTAATAAACTCAAATAATAATTATGCGACAGTTAAAATGCATCAAACAATCTTTCATATGACATAAATCAATTTCAATTTCATATTACTTATTCCTCGAGTACCATAGACAAGTGGCTGACCGCCACACTCCTATATTTGCATGACAAGCATGCCCGCGAGCGTGTAAACAGCTTGCTTGGCCCGCAAAAGTGCACGGGGTGCATGCGTGCCGGGCTGCATGCCAAGCTGCTTGCCAGGTTGCACGGCGTACCTACCATTAGAGTTTTCTTTAAGAACGGTACTGCCCCAGTTGGGTTGTTCCAAAGAGAGTGTGATGGCATTTCACTGCACCGTAACTCCTTTCTTGTTATTTCTATGAACCTCTATTACTAAAAAAAATACAATAGTAAAATCATTGAGTTACATGGCAGACATCCCCTAGCATAAGTTTGCGCATGTAACCCTATAATTCGATTTTTTAACAGCCTATATTTGACAGCCGTCATGACAATATAAATTGTACTGGGAGAATCCTACTCTAGTGCGTGGGAGTAGGCACCTTTGCATAGTCTGCGGCGGACGCTTATACTGGACTCCAAGATGGCGGCCTGGCGGAAGACGTCAAGAAAAACGTTCTAGGTGGACTCTCTATACGTAGTAATACCTAGTAAGTAAATGAGTAAATTACTGTAGAAGCACTCACTCTGCTCTATATTCTCATACTGCACGTCGATGTAGTTATCCCGGACCTGTCGGTTGTGCTCGAAGGGAAGCCCTAGGGCTCGCATCACGATGCGGTCCATCCAGGGCGCTTGCAGGCAGTCGTAGCCTAGGTGCACCACCTGAAACAAACTTTATTTGTGTAAATCTGGGGACGAAAGATCTTTTTAGGGTAGGCAACTCCGACTCGCACTTGTCCAAGTGCGAGTCGGAGTTGCCCACCGAGGGTTCCGTACAAAACTACAAATGTATAGTTTTCAGATTTTTCCCCGTATAAGACGATATTACTTGCCAAATTTCATAGTTCTAGGTCAACGGAAAGTACCTACCCTATAAATTTTGATTCCCTTGAGAGTGTCGAAATATACGTTAACTTAGAAGTTTGATTTTTTCACAGCTTAAAGGAACTGTGGATCTGAGTATATGGTTTTAATTTCAATTCAATACCTCCATGCGTTCCCGAGATAAGGGTCTTGACAGACAGACAGACGGACAACAGAGTGATCCTACGAGTATAAGGGCTCGGTTTTTTCCTTTAGAGGTACGGCAAATGAACGTCCCACTGCTGGGCACAGGCCTCCTCTCATGGATGAGCGGGAACGTTTTTAACATCATCACATTTAATGGTAATTCATATTTTGTTAATCTGGTAACTCACATGTGGCTGATCTTTCGTGTGCCCGCCCAGCGGTATGTCGCACTTGCGCGCCCCCGTCGGGTTCTCGAAGGTGAGCACGTGCTCATCGGCCTGAGGCGCCACCATCGCCGGGTCGAACTTCACACAAGTCTTGAACGCGACGTGCGTGAGGGACGTCATTATTATCAGCGACTGTTCGCTGTCTGGGGGAAAGAGAGGCTGAATTAATTAAAACTATCATCGTCATCCAGTGGTGGTGGTGGTGGTGGCAGTGGGCGGGGCACATTGAACGTAGAACCGATGGCGCGGAAAGGTTCTCGAGTGGCGACCACGTACCGGAAGGCGTGGCGTGGGAAGGCCACAAGGTGGACTGATGACCTGGTAAAGGTCGCGGGAGTCCGCTGGATGCGGGTGGCGCAGGACCGGCCACTTTGTCACTCTTTTCTCGTCATCCATCATCATCAATGGTCTTTAAGGCTATTACAGACTATACAAGCAGTGTCAAGAAGGGAGACGACGTCTTTCATGGCTGTGTAAACCAATACGAGAGCGGCATATACTCGTATATATACCGCAAGCCTGGCAGGTGTAATTTGCCCGCGGCAAACAGATGTCACGTTGATGCCGCATGGCTTTATGCACATCGAACACCAGTTTACGCCATTTGTCACTGTCCACGCGGCAAGGTCCTCCCACTTGTGAACCGGGATGTTAAAAGGGTGTATATCTCGCTTGCTGGCACAACTAAATATTAAACTTCGGGTACTTAGCAGACGCTACTGCTTAAGAGTTCCCAGTACGCTCGACTCAAGTCGACTCTCCATACAAACTTAAATTAAAACGGCATACTGGGATAACTTGTAACTTCGTATAGACAATAAAATCCGCCATATCTAGGTCGGAATAGTTAGTCTACATAGTTTCCTACTGTTGCTAGAAATTGTAACAGAAAAATTTAGGGCATAATAATGTTGCTCAGATATTTTTGAAACAGCACTAACTAACTGAACTCGACTGTACTAAGTGATAAATAAACGTGGGATTTTACAACTTAGGTATATATTGTTGCTAAATATGAAAGGGAAAAATAACAAAGTCATGTAATAAAACTGACCGAAATGTGACACGTGTACCTACCTACTGGACCTACTGTTTGTTCTATTGTTGCGCACAGTCGCCATAGGATATATCGGAGCGGCCAAAGTGCTCACAAATATCTAGGTATATATTGTTGCTAAATATGAAAGGGAAAAATAACAAAGAGATGTAATAAAACTGACCGAAATGTGGCACGTGTACCTACTGGACCTACTGTTTGTTCTATTGTTGCGCACAGACGCCATAGGATATATCGGAGCGGCCAAAGTGCTCACAAATATCTAGGTATATATTGTTGCTAAATATGAAAGGGAATAATAACAAAGAGATGTAATAAAACTGACCGAAATGTGACACGTGTACCTACTGGACCTACTGTTTGTTCTATTGTTGCGCACAGTCGCCATAGGATATATCGGAGCGGCCAAAGTGCTCACAAATATCTAGGTATATATTGTTGCTAAATATGAAAGGGAAAAATAACAAAGACATGTAATAAAACTGACCGAAATGTGACACGTGTACCTACTGGACCTACTGTTTGTTCTATTGTTGCGCACAGTCGCCATAGGATATATCGGAGCGGCCAAAGTGCTCACAAATATCTAGGTATATATTGTTGCTAAATATGAAAGGGAAAAATAACAAAGAGATGTAATAAAACTGACCGAAATGTGGCACGTGTACCTACTGGACCTACTGTTTGTTCTATTGTTGCGCACAGACGCCATAGGATATATCGGAGCGGCCAAAGTGCTCACAAATATCTAGGTATATATTGTTGCTAAATATGAAAGGGAATAATAACAAAGAGATGTAATAAAACTGACCGAAATGTGACACGTGTAGGTACTGGACCTACTGTTTGTTCTATTGTTGCGCACAGTCGCCATCAGATATATCGGAGAGCGGCCAAAGTGCTCACAAATATCTGAACACGTCTCTATTGTCGAGGCGTTAGAGACGTGTTCAGATATTTGTGAGCAATTTGGCCACTCCGATGTATCTGATGGCGGCTGTACCTAACTGTTTACAAACCCACTTGAAGACAGCAATTTTATTAAACAATAGATGTCGGTAATGGTTGGTTACTAAACAGAAACAAACTATAGGTATTAACTACCGACATAAGTTCAGTTGTATTTGTATTTTCTTTTGTAGTATTTTTATACATCTAAATATTTAACAAGAATATCATAATGTAATTATAAAATTCGTAGGGCAATCAAATATTACTAGGATCATAGTGTTACGACCAACCCTCTGTCGAAGGGACTCGACTGAAAACCAGCGCAAGACTTCAAGCTTTGCATATGCTGAGACGAGGACCCATTGCCAAGCACAATTTAGTATTTAAGTTTTAATTTTAAGGGATTGTTTAAGTTACGTTTTTTTTGTCAATAAATTTCATTTCATTTCATTTCATTTCATTTCATTTCATAAACTTACCGAAATGGTCTGGATCAATGTAGAACGGGACGATTCCTTTCGGCCAATTCACGAAGCTGGGGGGCTCCAAAACTGTTAACAAACAAGGTTCTGTAAAATCTATTTTATTTTAACACGAAAGTACGATGTACCTAGCTCTTTTAACACCCAAGATCGGCCATAGCCTTTAGCTAAGTACGAATTAACATCACGAACGATCGGCGGCAGGCTCTTAGTCATTATGTGCGCGACGTAAGCGGGACGTCCGCGTGACGTGGACGTGGGTGCTGCGCACCGAAATGTACGGTAGATAGATAGATAAATCATTTATTTGGCATTTTCAAAAACAACAATAAAACAAACAAAAATAAAAAAGGACCTGTGGGTCGTTCTTCTTTTTTACCGACAATGAATCGAGGTTTTTCAGTTTTTTTGGTTTTTGAACTATCGAAAATTGTGGTTTTGAAGTGCGATTTAAAAAAAAATGCATAGGTTTCTTCATTAGA
Organism: Epinotia nisella; assembly: GCA_932294315.1. Classification (NCBI taxonomy): domain Eukaryota; kingdom Metazoa; phylum Arthropoda; class Insecta; order Lepidoptera; family Tortricidae; genus Epinotia; species Epinotia nisella. Next base: position 5,321,310 of record OW028698.1, on the reverse strand, counting down.
ACTAATTAAAGTTTCCTTTCTGGCCAATATAAATATTTATTTACGGTTGGTTTCTAAAAAAAAACATGTGACAAAGTGGACTCTTTCAGTGGGGACAACATTTTATTTTACCACTCTGTCACGGCATTCTACGAAAAAAAAACATAAAAAAAAATGCTAGATAGAGAAAATGAAATATTAAATATCACTAATTAATAAAATAATATGGAGGTTCATTCGAACATTATAAAACCGTAAACATCATTACTCAAATGAGATGCCGTAATAAGACGAAGGACAGGCTATTGTCGGTCGAAAAGAAGAACGACCCCTGTACAAAAAATAAGTACAAAGAAAAAGGTAAAAGAACAAGTAAAAAGAAGCGGGTTGTGTCAGAGATACAACCGTTAATTAAGTTTAAGAGGATACTTCATTGTTGGCTATGGATCCCTAATAAAAAAACTACTCCTAGTAACTGTCCCTGTCCTAAATTGTATCCCATGCATGGGATGGATTTGCGATTGATTTCAATCTAAAGGGAAAATCGACATAAATAAGCATTTTCAATGAATTATTAAATTCAAAGTGTTTTGATTATTTAAAGGAATCTGCTATTATGATGTACCCGTAAAATATATATCTGAATTAATTCACTAAAATCTGTATAAGTACAGATAAATCGGTATATATGGCAACATTGACTGACGTAGCTCATAAATATCATATATCTCATATATATTTACGCCGACGTTGAACGAAACTAGCCCTCTGATTACGCTTAGTTACTACGAATCGCGACGTCAAGATATTAGGGGTGACGGATGAGGTAAGGTTAAAACGTGTCACAGAATAGCATAGCAGTTGCAAGCGTCGACAGGCTACGGTAACCGCTTACCAACCAGCCGTACCTACGCTTATTTGCCACCGACGACGTGGTAAAAAACGAAACTTACTGTCGCTTGTCGTAACCATTAAATCGTTGACGTCGTGGTCCACTACGTTATCCATGTCATCTTGGCACAATACAAAGCTAAATAAACTAATTAAAATAAATAATTTGAATCCCCGCTCCATGGCCCACGGTCAGCGGTTACCAGAAACAATTTCCTGCTCACTGCGTAAAGTTATTGGTGTGTGAAGAAACATGTTTATTACTTTTTGATGGCAAACGGTCCAACTATATTATTAAACCGATAAGCTAGTTTCAGGGATCCGAAAGGTTCGTGAATCAAACTAACTTATGCCTGATTCCATATACTTAACAGAATTTTAACGGACATGTCTGCGTATCATGGTCCTCTTCTCATGGATGAGAGGGAACGGGCAGTAGTCCCCCACGCTGGTCCGGTGCGGGTTGGGGACTGCACATGGATTATCCTACTTCCTACTTATATTATAAATGCGAAAGTTTGGATGTTTGTTACTCAATTGTGCTTAAACGACTGAACCAATTCGGATAAAATTTTCCTCGTAGATAGTATATAGCTTGGATTAAACTAGAACAGTTTTCATCCCGGGTCTACGCAGACGAAGTCGCGGGCGGAAGCTAGTTAGTCTTATATAAGTATTAAAAAACAGATATCTGTTGGATAAAAAATATGTTTTTATCTAATGTGCAGATGTATATTATATATATATATATTTTTGCGCTTAGGTTTACTTTAAACATGTTGCTACACCCTAGGTAGGGTCCCTGTCCGATTTATTCCACTTACGTCGGCTGCCACTTAGGTCAGAAATATTCTTGTTCCATTTAGGACATCTCTGACCTAATTGGATTCCAATATCGACAAAAAAAATGACCTACCTGGAAAGCATGACCTACCTCGGGCCATTTGTTTCAATTATGAAATCTAATATTTAAATTCCGGCTTTAGTACTTCTTCTTCTACTATAAGTACCTACTTAGGTACTTCGTTTGCAATAACGATTAAGTACATCAATATAAGTAAATATTATTGACGACACTTTTATGAGGGTGTTTTTTTAGATTCGAAGAGAATTTGAACTTTTACACGCATAATTTATGGAAATGAAGTCGTAATAATCTAAGATTTCAGTAGTAGGTATGGTTAAATATAAGAATATCATGTAATTCATAATTTATACGCGTACGAAGTGGCATATATAAAAACTGACCAAACTGGAAACTGACATAAGTGGATTAAAAACATCTGTCCTAACTGGACCTGACCAAATTGGCAATAAAACATTCCACTTACGTCAGCCGTTTTGATTTTCTGACCTATACGGAATTTCATAAATTTTGATGTATGAAAAAATAAAATCTGGCCTAAGTGGCAGCTGACGTAAGTGGAATAATTCCCCTGTCCACGGTTATTATATTTTAAGTGTTTCCTCAAATGTTGCACAGATGGCATTACAGGTATGATTTGCAGTGTGACAGTGTGTAGACAAGACCTACGACCTATGCCTCAGATTTTTCAGCTATAAAAAAGAACCCGAGTCACGACATAATTACGCATGTAGGTACGTGTCAGTATTGAAAAACATTTGGAGCGAAATGTGTATAAAAGGTCTGCTAGACGGTCGCCAACACGCCCCTCCGACCGAGCGACCTTGGTCTGCACCGACCGTGTAGACAGTTGTTTCCAACAAAATTTCATACTACTACGGTCGGGGCCGACCAAGGTCGCTCGGTCGGAGGGGCGTGTTGGCGACCGTCTAGCAGACCTTTAAATTAAGACTGACCAGAAAGGTTATGCAAACGGCTATTACAAAGGTTCGGTATGAAAGACTAGTGCGCCAATTGTCCGCTAGATGTCACTGTTACAGCGGCTGCATCGCGCTAGCGAAGTGTTGTCGTAATATGTATAAAGGTTTGAAGAAACACCCAACAGCATAAGATATAAAATAAATAAAATTCGAAATTTTGTAATCGTTCTTAATAATTGTAGTAAGAACGAGAAAAAAAACAGATGATCTTATTACTAGGTAAAACGTGGACTAAGTCTTGCGAGTACGCGTCCTCAAAAAGACTAGATCCAAAACTAGCATTACGAACATCGAACTACCGAATTCCACGTCACAGTTCACTTAGTCTTCTCAGTCTTCACACTTCGTATTTCTTAAATTTCAATTTATATTAAATATCAACTAAAAACTTCCCTTCATACTTTATACAGGCTTAGGACTGTCAGCTATTTCTGTAAATTTTTCAATTAATAAGGTGTACATGTATAGTCAAAAAGAAACTCGACCTTATTGTGTTAATACTAAAAGTGTTATTTGAATAAATGATAACACTCCTTTTTCTTGGAATTCATCGCGCGGTGGCTCGCTCAGACCTGTGATACTCAGGACAAGCTATACGTGATGCCAGAATGAGGGACGGAAAGGCTTCTATGCAGCTAAATTAAGAACTCGTCTTAAAATGGCTGATGGCTGAAGAAGGAACGAATTGCGAACGGGACCAGTGGCGAAAGGGACGAGTTGCGTTTCCGGGACGATTTGCTAACGGGACGAATTGCGAACGGGACCAGTCGCGAACGGGACGAGGTGCGTGTGCAGGACGATCTGCTAACGGGACGAATTGCCAACGGGGCGAATTGCGGAACGGGACGATTTGCGAACGGGACCACATGCGACAAAAGGTTGGGCATAATTCGTTACGAATGTTTTATGTGTATTTTAGACCTATGTTCGTGATTTTTTTCTATCAAGCGAGAGTCAAAAACTCAGGATTGGAATAGCTATAAGTAGTCCCTCGAGAAAGGCCTCAAGGTTGCTAATTACATTTAGGGCAGCTAATTAACAAGCGCTACGACTTTTTAAAAATCCGTTTTCTAAAGGCTGGCGTCCACTAGGCTCGCCGAGGCGAGTCGAATCGAATCAATTCGCCTTCATACATACTATGAAAGTGCGTCGATTGATTCGGCGCGCCACGACTCTGCGTCAATAGACGCACTTTCATAGTTAATGTATGAAGGCGAATTATTTTCGATTCGATTCGACTCGCCTCGGCGAGCCTAGTGGACTCCAGCCTTAAACCTACGTTGCCTTAATAGCTACATCCTCTGCACGGCTATCACAAGATGGCGCGCGAGCTGTCTTGATTTTTCTCGCACTATAATATTTGATTATATTATACAAAGCTTTGCTGTAAAATTTTATGTTTTATTAATAAATATTTGAATTGAATATACCCCTCTTTCTAAGTTTTCTAATAAGAGAGAGGCGGATGATGGACACGGAAAGTGGCCATAGGAACTCCTTATTCTTATTACAAAAGATAAACCAGTCATGTTTGAGCTCATTAGAAGCCTCTTAATTAGCAGTTTATGACAAGACAAAAAGTACAGTCGGTAATAAAAGTTTACTGTACTTACCAAAAATTATATTTTTGACAGAAGCTTATTCAACATTTTCTTACATAATTAATGAACAGTCTCAACTGAAAGGAATTAGTCAAGCAAACTTTTTCTTATCAGTTATTCATTAAAACAAACATATATGCTGTTTTCAGGACGAAATGACTGCAAGAAAATGACAAATGATTGATCAGAGAATGAATAAAATGATACCAAAACACTAAATTACAATTTATTTGTACAATTGCTATACTTTCTCTGGTAGCCCCAAAAGTTTCCGGACTGCTGAGCCATATTGTTTCAACGTAGCATCACTCTCTCCTCCATTCATAACGTTGGATAAGGCCTCCACATATACATCACCTTGAGGAATCTTTGTCACATCAAAGTTGCCATAATCCTCTTCCGACAAATTAATCTCTTCATTATTGGACCTTAAGTACCAATTAATCAAGTTCTTCTTAGATTTATTTAAGTCAAAATCATAGTATTCCATGTCCGATTCAGTTTTAGTCTTCTCCCAATCTTCTACATTAAAAGACTCGTGGTACAGAGCTGTTAGAAGATAGTTAACATAATCCAAATTCTGTTTTCTCAACGGGCAACAGTCAGCGGTAATTGTAACCAAATCAGCTTCTGCATCATAACGGTCACCAACAAGTCGGAGAAACTTGTCCCGTGCATGCTTATCTAGGTTTAATGAAGATAGCTTTATTCTTAGTGTGACAATTCTAGCCAATGGGTTACGGATTGACGGACTGGCATGGCAGTAATCTGATGTAATGATTTCCTGAGGATAATGCTTCTCTATGGCTTCTTCTGAGTTCAATTGCTTTGGCCATTCAGTGCAGAAGCTTTTGATAGCTTCACACTGAGCTTTGATGACCGGTGGTGTCAGGTGAAGGAAGTTTGGAATCTTCATAAGCTCAGCATTGGCTTTTTTGCCCGGTGGGGCCATTCCTTTGGGTACATAGCCCTGCCGGAGTGGTAGAGGCACTGATGATGGATGAAACGTTTTTGGGCCTGGCCAGACATTACCCCAGTTCTGAAATGTAACAGACATAGTTAAAAATATTACGAAGTCCTCATCCTAGCTACTGTGAAGATATTAAGATTTGATGAAGTAGGGATATATAAAGAATATAACTTATCTTGCTCTATATGGAAGCCCCTAGAGTTTTCATATCATTGTTACTGTTACAAGATACAAAGTGCCCCAGAAATCAAATTGGTTGACTACAAAGAAATATTCTCACATTGTGGTAGGTATTTCATTTATATATTGTAGTGTTAGTTTGTTAAGCTCATAGAAGATCACAGGAAGTAAAGTTTTAAGCATCTTCATATCTGAATTATTATTTATTTATTATTTATAAATACCTCTAATTTTTTTTTAATAAATGTGGATGATTAATGTTTGGTAAAAATAATATTTATGTCCGAAATATGTATCAAATCCTCAGTCAAAGGGCGCAAAGTTAAATAAGTATATTCAAATTAAGATTTTGTCTTGGCTGATATTATATTTTAGTAGGTTAATCTTTAAGTTTTTTTTTTCAAATACCTGGTCCGTGGTCATCCTGTCAGCCCTGTCAGGCTGCACATCAGCCCTCCGGGCGACTTTCCGCTGCTGCCTCTGGGTTTTTCGCGTTATATCAAGCACCCTAAATTCTTCCTCTTCGACATCCTTTTTTAAGGTTACATCAGCAGCCGTGGAACTTGAACGCCATATTTTTAAGCTGAATACAGTCACAAGGTTGTTAGGCCTGTAATGCTTGAAAAAAACACTCATCTTTTTGGCTTATTTTGAACAAAATTTATTGTTATTATAGAATAGCCATTTTTTAGGTTATTATGCAGCCATAGGTTAATGTTGCCTGTCTACAGCTACTTGACTTGACAGCTAGTTGAGCTAGTCAGCTACGAACCAGGGATCGGATACCGGTAGTTTCTCCATACAAATTAAACCGGTATTATTTCGTTCTCTGGTTATAATAATATTTTTGATCGGGCAGTCTAATAATACGAATATGTTACCTAAATACACGATAGAGTCCTACATTAAGAGCCTAAAATAATTCAAAATATTAGACTACTTCGGGGATTTTTGGAAAAAACCGGTTCCGATCCATGCTACGAACACTGAAAATAAAAACTGAGGGCCTACCGCGAAACGAAAACGAACTTCGTTCGTGTATCTCTTTCTCTGTCGCACTTCCTAATTCGAGCGACAGAGAGAGAGATACACGAACGAGGTTTTTTTTCGTTTCGCGGTAGCCCCTCTGAACATGCTTATATGTTCTCAAATATTTTAAAATGATTCTATTAAAGGGTTTCGTACTCGACTTAGTACATGACCTTAATGGTGGCACCACACTTGAGAATGCATCGTTGCCTCTCTTTCATTTTCCGTAGGAAGGAAAAAGATGCAGCACGAATATTTGCGCAAATACCGCCAAGTGTGGTTCCACCATCAAATGCAAGAATTGGATATTCAAAACGAAAAATAATAGATAATACCTACCGTATACCTATACTATTACAAAAAGGAAACGTTGAAAACCTTGTGAAATGTATTTTTTGTGATAGAAATTACAATATAGTCCAAAAATACGTTACCATATTGCAGTTAAGATACTCTCGATTACCACGTTATTCTACATAATTGCGTAGTTTCAAAACGTACATTACTTTCTCGCTAACTACCCGCGTGGACTCGCCTCAATGAATAAACGGCTTAAATGAGAAGCACTATTCAATTGTCAGTTGGCGCTAGTATCAACGCAGATTGTGAACCAGAGAAAGAGAAAACCGATTAGTTCTACTTAAAAAATACATTCATTGAAAACAAGTTTGGTTATACCATAATAAAAGTCATTCACTTGATCACTTCACAATAGCTGCTTTGCGTGTACTTTTTTGATAATATCAATGAGTTTAGCATTTAAATCCCATTCTTAATTGGTTGTGTAAAAATATGAGTGACCAAAAATGACTGAAATAGGTAGGAAAAGAAGCAGAAAAACGAAACTAGTGCCGCGGGACTGCGCTGACTTTTTGGACGATGATTTAGTTTTGCAGGTAGGCCATTTTGTTATAATTTCACTTTGTGGGTACGCGACATAATTACTATGACACATGATATTCTACGACATTTAAATGCATTTTTATTTAGGAATGGATTATATTTGACTCTACCCCCTATGGAAGTAACTTGCGTAATGAATAATACGTTCACCAAACATTAAGAATTCGATGTGGGTAGAGGGTAGAACGTCACCTTTTCAATCTATTTTTATTAAAGCAATAGTACATTTCCTAGCATTAGTAAAGCATTATAGATTTTAAATAATGTTCACACTAGTACTATTAGCCGTGTAAATTGTTACTTTGCTTATGAAAGAACTGATTTACCATTTATTTTTAGATAACGCGTCTCACTTGTAAGCTGACGCATGCGTAATACCGACTTACGTTCATACCTTCTAAATATTTTTTATTTGGTCTCCTGATTTTATCAATATTGATTTAATGTTATGACAATTACAATGGGATCATATTGATTTTTGCCAGCAGATGCAGTTGTAATCTAACTTAAGTAGATGTTATGTTTCATGGTTTGCATAATTAAAATGAGATGATATGAAACACCATGATTATTACAAGCTTGTTTTTTGTTTAGCCAGTATCTGGGCCCATTACTACTCATACCCACTCATCCATGACAGAAGGTGTGTGTCCATTAGTGGGACTGGGACATGATACATTGTATGTGGGTTAACTTTGACTCATTCTAGTAATATCCCTTTTCATTTTAGTATTATCCCATATACAATCTAAAAGAGCCCGGACCCTCCTTTAAAATCTTGCACACTTACTAAGCCTAATAATATTATTTTAGTTGATGATTGTGCTAAGATAAGTACAGTTTGCAATAAAAGCTTGCTTCAGATTTTTAATTTGAGGATATTATAGCGCTTCTTTTGTATTTAAAGCATTTGTCTTTTACTAGTAAATATATGTGTGCGAGAGAGATTAATCCTCAATCTCAAACCATTGTGAAAATAATGCAATCATGCTATTGAGATAAAATAAAGTGCAGTTCCTATCATGTTTCTGGTTGGAATCTGAAAATTGCCTCTTGGGTAACCAAGCTTATCTTGGTAGAGGCAGTTGGAGAGTACACCCAGTGGTGAATCCAGGATTTTGGTTTGGGGAGGCTTGACCCTGCTGAATAAAGATGTTGTGGTATAGCCTCAGGCAGCCTCACACAAAAATAATAGAACCAAGCGATTTGATAGCAGTTTTCATTTTAATTTGTTTTAAAATGGAATGAGACAAAACAAATGAAAAACTGTTCTTTTAATTTTTGATTTGCAATAGTTTGAACCATTTGGTGCTTACTATTGGAATCTTCTTGGATCTTGTTTGTTATTTTTATGGGCACACAACACTTACATAAGTATAAGTAAGTACATTGTAATGGAACAAAAGACACAGTTTCATTGATGGCAAAAATAATTTAAATTTTTTTTTTCAAAACTGACTACTTTTTCACAGTCTATTTCTTCCACACAATTTTTTTTTTAATTATTTTATCGTCCATTGATTTGGGATTAGATTTACCCTATTTCATAATTATGTGCACTTTATGGAGACACACTGTATATTTATCATTAATCAACTTGCACTGTTCTTCGTATGTATGTAAGTACTTATAAGTAGTCCTTACTTACCACCGCGCTGATCTGATGATGGAGACGGGAGGTAGCAACTCCTAAACTACACAAGATAAGTCCATCGTGTTAGGTCTCATTGGAACCTTCTACCGGAAGCCCATGTTGTGTGCAAAAAAAGTACTGTTGGCAAAAAAGGCTTGTCGCAAAAGAAAATTTTTGACAGCAAGTTATTGCAATGGAACAGTTTGAGAAAACAGTCCCATGTAATATTGGTCAAGATAATATGAATCAAAGCAGATATTTAAAAAAATAGTGACTATGTTATGTTGTTAGTGTAGTGTGTGTATGGACGCGTTTGCTTGGCACTTAACTTTCTAAACCAGTACCTTCCACATTCCAGGCCCCAGCTCAAAAGAAACCACTCCTCGAAAAAATCAAAACGGAACCCGACTTCATACCACACGAGTCGTCCCACCAATTCTCCGTCAAAGTGGAAATCGAGGACATGGACGGCTCCATCCCTGATGAGGATCCTTCAGACTACATGAAGTACCTCTTCAGTCTTTCTAAAGAGGCTGAAGAGGAGCCTAAAGAACTTGACTATGCAGACAACAGTCTTTTGCTAGAGCAGAAACTGGTCATACCATTACCCGAGGATGAAAAAAACATTGTTGATGTAAGGAAAATGCAGAAGGTACTTGCAGTACTGCACAAGAAGTATCCGGAGGATAAAGAAGCAGTGTTGTACACTAGGAACCAGTGGGGGAAGGTTTTCAGTGAGAAACTGGCCTTGGAGGTTAAGAGAACTCCGCAAGAGGAACTTATGCAAGCTGCTCTTGAACGATGGAAGGTAAATTATCGTTTGATTAGGCCCTGTTTTATAAGGGGATGTTCGATTATTACATATTAGAGGCCTTAGACCAAATTTTAGATCAAATTTTATTATAGTGGGGATTCTTTTTCTATACATCTTATTTTTAGACGCGTTCCAACAAAGCAATCGTTTAGACACAATAGCCACATATATAACTTATTGGTTTTTCTGAAATAAATTGTTTTTTTTTTTTAATTTTTTTATTTTAGGAATGGACCGTGATTTCTAGAAGCAAAGAGAGCCCATACTGCTATAAATGCTACATATGCAACAACGGTTGGTGGTCGCTGACGGAGTTCTCTATACATATAACCAATCACTTACATTGCAAACTCCAACTGGAGACGAGGCACCAAGAATGCAACATAGTCGCGTACGGACCCGAGGTACTTTTACATCGAGAAATAGTCATCCACGGAAAATGCCTCAAGTGCGCTAAAACTTACGACCATCATCTAACCAACAAGAGAGACATGGACGCATATTACTATTGCAATTACTGCGACGAGAGATTCCACAACTGCAGGGCTCTAGCCAAACACGAGGGCATGTGCGCCAGGAATCCTATAAGAGTCCTAGCTATATCAAAAGCTGGAAAAGAATACGCATTCTCAGATTTCTCCTGCGAAGTTTGCCAGACTGTATTCATGTCGAACCCGGACCTGTACGAGCACATGACAATATGTCACAAGGTCCGTTCGGACGAGCCGATAGTCACCAAATACAAAACCTGCAACTTATGCGAACAGAGGTATTTCAACTTCAACTTTCATACATGCTTAAAGAAAAATGCTAACTACGAATGCAAGCACTGCTCAGCTAAATTCCATAATAAAATAATACTGGATCATCACTTGAAAATGTGGGAGGGCGTGTACCAATGCCGGATCTGCGATAAGTTCCTTCAGAAGAGTTGCATGGCCGGAGAGCACTATGCCTTGCACAGCGAACACTTCCTGAGTGTGATCCGGTGTCTTGTGTGCAAGAAGGTAAAGGTGTTCCTGAGTGAGGACGCCTGGAGGAACCATAAGACGAAGTACCACCGGAGGTTTGACTCTAGACGGATGAACTGTGATAAGGTGAGTACAGAATCTTCAGGCACACACCAGTTGCCAGTCCTCGCAAAGATGCTGTCAAAATACACCAAATTAACGGCACAGCCGTAGTGGTAAGACATAAGGTTCAATGTTAAATGACAAGTTTTTATTTTACAAGCCTTTTATTGCAAATCTTGCAAAGTATGTTTGTTCGGTGGAATCTTACAACTCAATTTTGAAGCAGATATCTTCAACCGATTGAGCTGAAATTTTGGGTAAAAGTATAGTTTAGATGGCAATTCAATATTATGTTACCATCGAGCTGATCTGATGATGGAGACAGAAGGTGGCCATGGGAATTCAGGACTTAACCGACGTAACTCCGTTGAGTTTGGGCTCGTTAGAATCGTCTCAATGAGTAGTTGATGACGGTATACAGATAAGTACAGTCGGCAATAAAAGCTTGTACCAAAACTGAAATTCTTGACAGACACTTTTTTATATCACGATGGTAGCAAAAATAAAATAAAACAACAAAAATATGCATAAAATGTCACTAATATTGAGTTAATGTAATATTTCGGACATTTCGGGGGGGCTGGCTACACCCGTGATAGCCTTAGTAGCAAGTGATACAATAGGCATGATGATTAAAAAAATTTGACCATGCCATTCGAACCAGTTTTTGCAGAGGAACAAATGTTTGTATGGGAGCAACTACAATTAAAGTACATAAACACCCACAAATTTGAGACAAAGATTGACCTCGCTGGCGACAGCCCAAAACGCTTCATACTGATGGACTCAAAAGTATGACGTCACACGTTGCTATTTGAAATAATCATTGTAGGGAAAATCAAGTGAAATGCTGTGTTTAGGTCCATAGTTGTCATACAATTTAGTTTATATAAAATCGTAAGGATTCTATTGGTAGCTTTAAATTTACACTTAGACAATAAAAAAATGCAAATTTTTCTAAACTTTCAAGGTTCATATCTTTTTATGATATTAATTATATTTTTTAATCTATACTTTATTATAATAATTTGATGGTTTACTATCCATTTAGCAAAACTATGTTATCAATTTTAATATGAGTCATCGTACCTATTATGCGCCTAAGACCCGGAGTGACTTCCGCGCCTTTCCGAAACCATTGGCATTGATTGTGTTGTTAAGGTTTATTTTGAAATTTCAGGTTATCATGGCCAGAATAATGCTGGAACAGTGTATGGTGGAACCTGTAAAGAGAAGTGAGTATCAAACTAGATTATAAAGGATTCTACTGTCAACAGTTAACTAGTTTTTTATATCTATTTTTTTTAAATCGACCTAGCCCAATAGTAAGCTCAGTAAGACTTGTGTTATAGGTACCAGACCAGAGGCGGACTATTCATATAGGCAAACTAGGCACGTGCCTAGGGGCGCGGGGTTCAAAAGGGTCGCGCGATTTTTTTTTAGTTATAATTTCTAATCTATGGCCGCTAGAGATAAATAAATAAATAAATATTAGGGGACATTCTTACACAAATCGAATTAGGCCTATAGTAAGCCCAAAGACTGCAGACATACACTATCCGTCTCATTCTAAACGTTCTAATTAGAAAGAGGCTGATAGTCTATCTCGCCGCGACACTCGCGGCCCGTCCTGTGCTAGCCGCGCTGGACATAGGCCTCGGTAATTAACAACAAGAAAACGTTGATCGGCCTAATTACTATGTTTTTAACACAATTATGTTTTTACAGCCCCGAAGGTGCAGCCCGCGCATCGCTCCAAACAGGACAAGTTCAAGCTGACGAGAGGCGAAACCATACCACGTAAATCAAACTCCAGTAGAGATAGCCGAAAGCGTAAACAAATACATAGTTTTCACGAGTACGGTAAAATGGTCCTACTTACTTTGCTCCAAAATTGGCTCCACTTTTACAAATTGCATTGCAACTTTTATAAATATGGAGTTATGGTACTGGTAATGATGTTATCGGAGAAAAGTGCTCTTTACCTTTATATTTGCTCGAACTTTGTTGCAACCTACTTGGAACGGAACTTAACATTTTTTTTAATTGGAGCATAGTGTGGTAACCCCAGGAGCAAAGTAGGACCATTTTACGTATACTGCGAGAGCAAACACGCATACTAACAGCAACATAACACATACTTAATCTATATTATCAAACCGCGGTTAGATTAGGATCGGAAATGACAATTTATATATTTAACCCCCGACGCAAAAAGAGTGTGTATCTGGGTGTCTGTTTATGGCATCGTAGCTCATAAACGAATGGACCGGTTTTAATGCGGTTGTATTAGTCCAAAAGCGGACGTGATCGACGAACTGACTATGACTACATGCTTCGTAGCTACGTTTCAACAAAATCGGTTCAGCCGTTCAACTTTGAAATGAAAATGTCAGGGGTTTTTCAACTTTTGTAAGTGGTTAATAGTCACAAAACTAAGCAAAGCTTGTTCTATAAGCACTTAAATACATAGAAAACATCCATGACTCGGGAACAAATATTCGTGCTCATCACACAAATAAATGCCCTTACCGGAATTGGAACCCGGGACCTCTAGCTTCGTGGGCAGGGTCACTACCAACTAGGCTAAAGCGGTCGTCAATCTCGAACCTTAGTTCTGTTTTATTATTTGCCTATCACAAATATGTGAAGGCCATACAAAGGCCTGCAACCCACTGGCGCGGCCTGCGGTGGCGGTCAATAGTAAATTTGACAGCTAATGACAAGTTTACTACTGGCTGCCGCGGCTAGGCCGCGCCAGTCTGTGGAAGGCTTTTTGTGGTCAAAATCAATTATATTTTCTACAATACACTTGCTTTGAAAATGCGCCTCTATATGGTTCACCATAAAACACGGGAACTCCTCTATGCCCGCGCGGCATGATGCATTGTATCATTTTACAATGCATCATGCAAGGAAATAAAAAAAAAATACATAAAAGGTGAAATTTTAACTGACATGAAATCTCATTCTCGCACGTGTGTGGGAATATTGGCCCGAAATCCATTCCCGCACGGCCCCGCGCCGCACCGCTCCGCCGCGCGGGCATAGACGAGTTCCCGTGTTTATGATGAACCATATAAAGGCGCACTTTCAAAGCAAGTGCATTGCAAATAACAGTTTTTGTTATTTTTACAGATATTCGAGTCTACGTCCCTGTGCACAGAAATAGGGATGCAGCTATAGAACCCCCCTCGCAGAACACTACCATTGCTCATGATAACACAGTCACTATGCGTACTGACGAAGCTCCTGAAAATGACCTAATTCGCGTGAAACAAGAAAAAGAAGACATCACTGAAAGTAAAGAAATTGATGATGAAAAGGTACTTAAGAATGTACAAAAAAAAGCGGAGAATACTAAAAAAGTATTTGAGAAGTCACGAGAGAATGAGAATCAATTGGATGATAAGAAGGTACTTGAGATTTTACGCGAAGTAAGTAAAGTGACAGAATTAGATGATAATAAGGTTCCTGAGAATTCACAAGAGGGTGACAATAAACAATTGGATGACAAGAAAGTACTTGAGAAGTTAAGAGTAGGTGAAAATAAAGACTTTGATGATAATAAAGTACTTAAGAATAAACAAGAAGTTATTGAGAATAAACAATTGAGTGATAGTAAATTATCTGAGAATTTTGCAGAGATAGTAATCAAAACTGAAAAAATTGATGATGATCTAAGTTCAATTTTAGAAGAGAACCCGATAGAAAAAGAAAAACAGGGTAAAAAAGACATAAGTAATATAATGGCTGAGCTCAATGAGTTTCTCGATATCAAACCTGATATTATAATAAAGGAAGAACACATGACTGTAGAAGAAACGCAAGAACTATCTAGTCTCATGTCTAGTAATATTTCCAAAGTATTCCAAGCTTCGAGCACATTCGCTGAGGAAGTTACTGATAATTCTGAGCATTCTAAAGTATTCCAGTTATCAAAAAGCATTTTAGAGTCAGGAATAAAGCGGGAAGTCAAAAAAGAACCAGTCGTCCCGGTCGATGATGATGATCCTCTCGTTCTTAACTCTAGCAATGATTCTACAAAAAACAGTAGCACTAATGTTGAGAATATTTTGAATTTAGAGCCCGAAATTATACTCAAAGCTGGATATAGAAAGAGAAAAATCTACCGCTGCAACAAATGCGATTACTCCGGCTACCACCGAGAATATAAAGAACATATATCCGATCACTGCAACAATATCGCCAAAAAGTTCAACGACGACACCTGTTTCAAATGCACCAAATGCGACGTGGGCTTCCAAACTTTGAAAAAATACGCTTTACACTTCGAGAAACACGGCTACAGATACATGTCGTGTCCTCAATGTAAAACCGGCTTCGACAGCGTCACGAAACTCGTGCCGCACGTCAATAATCACATAAAGAACCAGTTCTTTAGGATACAGCTGTTGAACAACTGCGAGGACACGGACAACTGCAGAGCGTACCAGTGCAAGACTTGCTCGGAGATCCAGAAGGTGGAGACGTGGTTCGCGCACTGGGAGCGGCACCTGGTGCTGGCGCGCGAGCCGCCCCCCGCGCCGCTCGAGAACTTCCGCGTGGGGGAGAGGGGCGAGCATGCGTTGAATCCTAACTCGTTGAAAGAAGTATTAGGTGAGTTAGTTTTACATTTGTTTTAATAGAAATAGAAATCGAAAAACATTTATTGCACAAAAGAATCTTAAATATACACGGAGGTAGGTAAAAATTAAAACAATTACAAAGAAAAAGATTAAAAAAAACACAACAATAACACTATACTTAAGTTAAGACTCTAATGGGCAATGGGTCCCAGTCTCAGCATTGTGCTGGGCAACACGGCCCGGCGCTGGTTTTCAGACTGGTCCCTGGCTGGACCTCGGTCGGTCACAAAGTAAATGAATTTAAAACATATCATTTAGGAACAAAAACTTTTTTTTTTTTTAAACCTAGACAAGAGAAAATAATTATAATAGCTAACAATTAATAATAAGAATATATGCCTGTGTGTGTGTGTGTGTGTGTGTTTTAGTTAGAATATGGAATTTTTCATCGGCATCGTCCTTGCGTTTTCCCGGATGTACCCTAAGATTTGGCGTAGGCCCTAGTAGAACGAGGGAGAGAAGTGAACGAAGTTCTATGCTTTAGCTTGGGTCGAAAATCGTTCGTATGTCTGGTGTCTGTCCAGATGTCCGTCTGTTCTCCTCTGCAGGTCGCATTTCTCAACCGATTCTCGTGAAATTTTGTAAGCAGGTTCATCAATTATAAATAATAATAAAATAAAATAAAAAAAACTTTATTTCAGACAGGTTGATCCATAGCATGTTAGTAACAAATGACTTAAGACTATTAGGTTAGTAACAATAAACAATCAAAATTTTTTAAATAATAGATTGTGCAACGCCCTTAATCTGTCCAACCCTTATTATATGTATAGAATCTTTTTGGTGAGAGATTTTGTTAGCCGCTTCATAGTTCTGTAATGAAATGACTAAAAAAATATTTTTAGGGGTGCACTCCATACATGTAACTGCAAGTCAAAAAAACATAATAAGTACTAAATTTATTGTGATTACGAGCTACGGGAACTTGGTTAAATTTGACTTGCAAAATATGACCCGCCCATACTAACAAACTATTATGCAAGGTAGTTAATAAACTTATTTTTCATCACACTGGCTCGTAAATGGTGTTATTCCATGCCTGTATACAGAAGGACAATGGCCTAAATTGTTCCCGCGGGAGTTATGGCGAGTTTGTATTCCCTAGGGAGTAATGAGTTTGTGTGTGATCTGATTGGTTTATGAAAATCTAGTTGGCCGTGCGCCACAAAAATTCTGCTCTGTGATTGGTTGAAATATTGAGGCTGCGCGCTCCACTAGCACTGATCTGGAAGTGATTTTGTCAATTTGGTCAATTGGTGCGGTTGTATGAAACTTAGATTTTTCTGTCTTTTGTCGTCATTTATTTCCTCGCAAATGTGATTAAAAACATTGTGTATAACACGGGCGTAAGAATATTGCAAACTCGAGTCATCAAAATCCCTCCGCCTCCGGCGTCGGGCTTCTGATAGACTCCTGTTCGCAATATTCCACTCCCCTCCCCGACCCTCGTTAAACAATGCACTATTTTCCCCAGTGGTCCTCACCGCGCAGGAGCGCTCCTCCGACACCATCTACAACAAGTCGTGCGTGGTGTGCACGCGCGTGTTCGAGCGCCGCAACGACACCAAGCGCCACCTCATCGAGCACCTTCTAGAAGACGCTTACGCGAACATCGTCAACAACATGATGCTCAAGTGCCAGATCTGCTCTAGCCTGCACAGAAAGGTCGACGACTATAAGAAGCATATGAGGGACCACGCTAACCTTCCGATTTATAAGTGCGGGTTGTGTAATAAGACTTTTAGTGATTCCAGTAATTTCACGAAACACAAGAAGATACATAATTTGAAGGCGTTCATATGTGATATTTGTAGTAAAAAGTTTCAAGCGAAGATATCATTGGAGAAACATATGCAGGTGAGTTATGAACGCGTAGAACTTTTTATGCAGGATGGTCACTTCCAACGACCACTTTAGTCCATTTGGTACAGTCGAATGCAATATTAATATATAAATATAGTGGGACAATTCACACCAATTGACCTAGTCCCAAACTAGGCAAAGCCTGTACTATGGGTACTAGACAACGGATAAACATACTTATATAGATAAATACATACTTAAATAGATATTAAACATCCAACTATCCAAGACTCGAGAACAAACATTGCTATTCATCATACAAATATCTGCCCCGACCGGGGATCGAACCCGGGACCGCAAGCTTCATAGTCAGGTTCTCTAACCACTAGGCTATTCGGTCGTAAATATTATTCAATATAATTGTCAATATTGCCTATGAATTTAACCTACCGCAGCCACAAAAATATCAAATTTGGAAATAATTTATAATAATGAAATGTCAATGTCAAGATTTTAAAGTATTTTTTCCATCATTACAGATATAAAAGCTAATACTTTGTGGAGGTTTTAATATATTTTGCTTAAAATAAAGTGTAGAGATTAGAAAAAGAATAGAAGTTTATGTCTCAACTGGTTGCCATGTAAGAGTAAAAAAATCTTTAGAGATAATTTAAATTGTTTTATTTTTGTACGGTCTGTTCGGTATCGCGGGAAACTGTCGTATCTATATTAACTTTTCTACTTTATATCCCGCGAGGGAGAATCCAAATAACCGATCACTGTTAATTAGCCCCTAAAAAGTCCGGATAAATATTAATATTTTTTTTTTATCTTTATTTAGGTTCATTTACATTTGCTTTAAAATATTTAATATAAATGAAATAAAAAAGACAATAAATATTTAATTTAAATCTATTTAATTACTTCCGGGTGGAAAGTTTGTTGGATTCTTGAATAAAGCATCTTAGAATAACGTTTTAGA
The DNA here is from genome assembly GCA_932294315.1 of Epinotia nisella. Taxonomy (NCBI): domain Eukaryota; kingdom Metazoa; phylum Arthropoda; class Insecta; order Lepidoptera; family Tortricidae; genus Epinotia; species Epinotia nisella. The sequence goes on along the minus strand of OW028698.1, from coordinate 5,302,958 downwards.
ATGAAGTAAACAAAAAAAACGCTATTATAAATTAATGTTTTTCGAAACCGTATTTTGCCTGGAGTATTAGAACCGTTTTCGGGAACGTGATTACAATATTTGTATCGTTTAAGATAGTATCAGATGTAAGCGACAGACAAGACGAATGTTTTTTTAATAAATAAATAATAACTGCAACCTAGAAAAGTTGAAAAACTCCTGACATTTTCATTTCAAAGTTCAATATCTCAAAAATGGCTGAACCGATTTTGTTGAAACGTAGCTAAGAACGATCTCGATCACGTCAGCTTTCGGAAAAAAAAAACAGCATTAAAATCGGTCCATTTCGTTTCGGAGCTACGATGCCACAGACGGACACACAGACATGTTAAACTTATAACACCTCTCTTTTTGCGTCGGGGGCATGTCGGGGGTTAAAAAGAAATGTGGGACTTTAACTGTACCAGTTACAATATGTTTTGGCACAGATGCACATGGAGACGGACCCCATAACCTGTGACCGCTGCCAGAAGGTGTTCCACGACCGCTCGTTCTACAACCGCCACGTGAGGCAGCACCACGACAAGGCCGTGCCTCGCTACAGGTATAATAGCCTAATTGCATTCCTGTTATCTTTTTTAGGGTTCCGTACCTCAAAATAAAACGGAACCCTTACAGGAGGATCACTTTGTTGTCCGTCTGTCTGTCTATCAAGACCCTTTATCTCGAGAACGCGTGAAGCTATCGAGTTGAAATTAAAACCATATACTCAGATCTAAGGTCCTTTGAAGCTGTGAAAAATCAAACTTCTATGGACGGAACCCTCGCGGTGGGCGAATCCGACTCGCACTTGTCCGGGTTTTTCTTCTTCTTTATGGTCCATAATTACTCGATATATTCTGAGATTATTTAATTAGCACAATAACAACAACAAGGCCGCCACTCGCTTTAGGTGTGGCATCGTCTTAGAATTGTGTCCATGTGAGCGCCTGCCGCTGGATGCGGGTGGCGCAGGACCGGTCAATTTGGCACTCTCTGGGGGAGACCTATGTCCAGCAGTGGACGTCTTTCGGCTGATATGATGATGATGATGATGATGAGCGCCTACCGCGAAACGAAAACGAACTTCGCTCGTGTATCTTCCTCTCTGTCGCACTTGCTAGTTCGAGCGACAGAGGGAGATAAACGTACGAAGTTCGTTTTGGTTTCGCGGTAGCCCCTCTGTTCCACTTACAATGACGAAACTGAAAGAAAGAAAGAAAGAAAGATACATTTATTCACAAACACACAGGACACACATATTAAACAATAAAATAAACAAGAGAAACATATAAAACATGAAACAAAGTGTCTCTGCGGCAGTGAACCGGACACTGGCTCAGCATTATGCAGGTGTCGGACACCTACAGCGCTCATTTTCAGCCAGCACCGTTGGCAGGGATCGGATACCGGTATTTACTCCATACAAATTAAACCGGTATTATTTCGTTCTTTGGTTATAAATATCATCGGAAACTGCACTTAACGTCGGCTTTTACAACTTCGTTTGTTGTTAAATATGAAAGGGAATGATAGCAAAGAGACGTCATAAAAACTGACCGAAGTGTGGCACAGATTTAGTTTATAATTGTTTTCCATCGTATTTTCTCGGAAACGTTTGCATTTGTCATGATGCTACTTCAGTCAACCTCAGTACTTTTTGCACTGTGACCGACTAAAATAGCAAGAAACGTTCGTGCGTTTCCGTGGAAATACGATGGAAAATAATTGGGTTGTGTCCTAAATTTTTTTTCGATGCTATTCGAACCAGTTTTTGGAGAGGAACAAATGTTTGTATGGGAGCAACTACAATTAAAAAACATAAATACCAAAAAAATTGAGTTAAAGACGGACCTCGCTGGCGGCAGCCGAAACGTTTCATACTGATTGACTCAAAAGTATGAAGTTGAACATTGAATCGTGACGTCACAGTGTAATATTTGTACTAATTGTTGTATTGAAAATCAAGTAAATTGCTGTTTCGGTCGTGAAATACTGCGTTTAGGACCATAGTTGTTATACAATTTTGTTTCTATAAAAGCGTAAGGATTCTATTGGTAGCTTTAAATTTACTTTTGGACAGTAAAAAAATGCACATTTTTTTCTAAACTTTCAAGGTCCATCTTTTTATGATTTTAATTATATTTCTTAATTTATACTTAATTACATTTATTTGATGGTTTACTATCAATTTAGCAACACTGTGTTATCAATTTTAACATGTGGAAACTACCCAATTATGCACTACATCAGAAGCTACTGTTTATGTGTAAATGTTTTACAACCCTACTTAAAGATAGCAATGAAACAAATGAGATGTCGGTAAGAGTTAGTTTTGAGCACTTTTCGTCATTTTATCTGAATCAGACTATACACACGGCGAATTTTGTCAGCGATACGAGCGAAGAGACAAAATGGTACCCATATTTATTTTGTCCAGCAGAGCTATCACAGGAGAGCCCGCGAGCTGTGTCGCGGCGAGATAGACTACCCGTCTCTTTCTAATTAGAAAGCTTAGAAAGAGACGGATAGTCTATGTCGCCGCGACACAGCTCGCGCGCCGTCCTGTGATAGCCGTGCTGCAGGTATAATATATTTTTATCGTCGCCTTGTGTAATCGCTCTATAACTTGTAAGCGTCCATAGGCTACAGTGACCGTTTACTATCAGTCGGGCGGTAACTTGTTTGCCACCGATTTTGGTATAAAAGGTTTGTAATAATTTTATTCATCTATTTTCCAGGTGCATGCTGTGCCGCGAGAAATTCACGGCAATCCGAGAAAAATGGGACCACATGTGGGACGTGCACAAACAAAGGAAAGAGGAGGCGGACTGTCCCATATGCGGCATCTCCTACCGCAAGTTCCACGACGTCAAGAAACACGCCATCGAAGTCCACGGGAAGCAGATCACGCTGTCCAACCTGTGGAGTTTGTTGAGTAAGGTTAAGGTGACGGGCAAAGAGGCTGCGGTCCCAGGTGACACGGCGGCCCTCAAGGAAACTGTGACGGTGGTTGAACACTGTCCAGAGAAGGCAGAGAGTAGTGACGATGATTGTCTGTTGATTGAGGAGGAGAGGGAGACTTTGGTCGTCTATGACTAAGTTTTAGTGTCATTGTTAGTCATTGTGACTTACGAAATTCAGTTGAAGTGTTTGACCTTGGTTGCTCATTTTAGGGCTCCGTAGCTGAACCTTATTTTTTTAGGAGAGCATGCGAGGGTATCTCCTGTATAAGCGAATTAGTCTGTCTAATCTGTGGAATCTGTTGAGTAAGATTAAGCTGACGGGCAGAGAGGTTAAGGCAACAGGTGACCCGGCGGTCCTCAAGGAAACTGTGACGGTGGTTGAACACTGTCCAGAGAAGGCAGAGAGTAGTGACGATGATTGTCTGTTGATTGAGGAGGAGAGGGAGACTTTGGTCGTCTATGACTAAGTTTTAGTGTCATTGTTAGTCATTGTGACTTACGAAATTCAGTTGAAGTGTTTGATCTTTGTTGATCATTCTATGGCTCCGTAGCTAGCCCTTTTTGTTTTGGAGAGCATGCGAGGGTATCTCCTGTATAAGCAAATCACACTGTCCAATCTATGAAATCTGTTGAGTAAGATTAAGGTGACGGGCAGAGGTTAAGGCAACAGGTGACCCGGCGGCTCTCAAGGAAACTGTGACGGTCTCAAGGAAACTGTGACGGTGGTTGAACACTGTCCAGAGAAGGCAGAGAGTAGTGACGATGATTGTCTGTTGATTGAGGAGGAGAGGGAGACGTTGGTCGTCTATGACTAAGTTTTAGTGTCATTGTTAGTCATTGTGATTTACGAAATTCAGTTGAAGTGTTTGACCTTGGTTGCTCATTTTAGGGCTCCGTAGCTAGCCCTTATTTTTTTGAGAGCATGCGAGGGTATCTCCTGTATAAGCAAATCACACTGTCCAATCTATGAAATCTGTTGAGTAAGATTAAGGTGACGGGCAGAGGTTAAGGCAACAGGTGACCCGGCGGCTCTCAAGGAAACTGTGACGGTCTCAAGGAAACTGTGACGGTGGTTGAACACTGTCCAGAGAAGGCAGAGAGTAGTGACGATGATTGTCTGTTGATTGAGGAGGAGAGGGAGACGTTGGTCGTCTGTGACTAAGTTTTAGTGTCATTGTTAGTCATTGTGATTTACGAAATTCAGTTGAAGTGTTTGACCTTGGTTGCTCATTTTAGGGCTCCGTAGCTAGCCCTTATTTTTTTTGAGAGCATGCGAGGGTATCTCCTGTATAAGCGAACCACACTGTCTAATCTATGGAATCTGTTGAGTAAGATTAAGGTGACGGGCAGAGAGGCTGCGGTCCCAGGGGACCCGGCGGCCCTCAAGGAAACTGTGACGGTGGTTGAACACTGTCCAGAGAAGGCTGACAGTAGTGACGATGATTGTCTGTTGATTGAGGAGGAGAGGGAGACGTTGGTCGTCTATGACTAAGTTTTAGTGTCATTGTTAGTCATTGTGACTTATAAAATTCAGTTGAAGTGTTTGATCTTTGTTGATCATTTTATGGCTCCGTAGCTAGCCCTTTTTGTTTTGGAGAGCATGCGAGGGTATCTCCTGTATAAGCGAACCACACTGTCTAATCTATGGAATCTGTTGAGTAAGATTAAGGTGACGGGCAGAGAGGTTGCGGTCCCAGGGGACCCGGCGGCCCTCAAGGAAACTGTGACGGTGGTTGAACACTGTCCAGAGAAGGCTGAGAGTAGTGACGATGATTGTCTGTTGATTGAGGAGGAGGGGGAGACGTTGGTCGTCTATGACTAAGTTTTAGTGTCATTGTTAGTCATTGTGACTTACGAAATTCAGTTGAAGTGTTTGACCTTGGTTGCTCATTTTAGGGCTCCGTAGCTGAACCTTATTTTTTTAGGAGAGCGTGCGAGGGTATCTCCTGTATAAGCGAATTAGTCTGTCTAATCTGTGGAATCTGTTGAGTAAGATTAAGCTGACGGGCAGAGAGGTTAAGGCAACAGGTGACCCGGCGGCCCTCAAGGAAACTGTGACGGTGGTTGAACACTGTCCAGAGAAAGCAGAGAGTAGTGACGATGATTGTCTGTTGATTGAGGAGGAGAGGGAGACGTTGGTCGTCTATGACTAAGTTTTAGTGTCATTGTTAGTCATTGTGATTTACGAAATTCAGTTGAAGTGTTTGACCTTGGTTGCTCATTTTAGGGCTCCGTAGCTAGCCCTTATTCTTTTTGGAGAGCATGTGAGGGTATCTCCTGTATAAGCGTATCACGCTATATATTCTTGGAATCTGTTGAGTAAGATTAAGGTGACGGGCAGAGAGGTTAAGATACCAGATACCCCGGCGGTTCTGAAAGGAAACTGTGACGGTTGTTAAAGACTGTCCAGAGAAGGCTGAGAGTAGTGACGATGATTGTTGATTGAGGAGTGTGATTGTTAGTCATTATGACTTACAAAATGGTTCAGTTGAATTGACCCACGTTACTTTATAGTTCCGTAGCCAAAATGGCCACGAAACCCTTATTTTTTTAGGAGTGCATGCGAGGTTATGCCATTGTAAATTAATTGCACTTGGATAAATTGTATTTATATCGAAATCCTGTCGGTATTTGAGTTATTCCTGTGACCTGTTCATCGAAGCCATAAGTTAACAATTTTAGTTAAACTAGCAACACTAAGGCGCGTTACCAATAACGACTGGTCATTTAACCAGTGTTGCCAGTTCAGACTTGTGTAATTGTAACTTGTAGCTTCATAAAACAGGCAACTGAACGTAATTGACGGTAGTTTTAGTTCCGAAAATTACGTTATTTTTATTCATATTTAATTAATCAAAGTCTAAATTTATTGTACAATTTGTAATACACAACATGCCTTTGAAAATGGTGTAAGGAATTTGTATAATAATGTGGTTTAACACTACGATGGTAAGGTCCTATGTATAGACACCTGTTTAGTATTACTAATATATATATGTAAACTGATATGAAATCAAATGTGCACATCTGTAAACGGATTATACATTTTTTTACATGTTTTGGCTGTATTTTAGACAGCGGGTATTTTAGTACCAGTGCCGTGATATGTATGATAAATTAGAAAGTAAATAGCTACCTAGAAAGTGATCAAATTGATCTTAAAAATATACTAAATACTATATAAGTTTTGTTAGTTGCGTGATTTTGAATTTACATCGCAAAATAGCGTTTATTGTTTCATTCTTTTAATATGTAAAAAACATCTTTTACTTTGGTAGAATATGATACTATATAGTTATAAGTACCTATTGTACCTATTATTTTAATTTGCATGCCCTTAGGTTATAGTACTTATGATTAAGATTTGCATCAAGACTAAGTAATATGGTATGTGTTGTTAATTATGTGACATGTATTAATTCGTCATTAATTTTTGTTTTTGTCACGAAACTGCAAACTGGGTGTTGCAGTCAGATGCTAACTACTGTTTCACGTTGCCCACTTGTGTATTGACATTTTAAAGAAAATCTACTTCCTTAGCACTTCGGTATTATAAGTATTTTTACTCGAAAAAAAACAAAAAATTGATTATGCTCTTTACTTGGGAATAAAATGTTGAACTGAATACATTTATGAAGAGAATGTAAATATTAGGTTTTTATCTAAAATAATCTTATCCTTCCTGTGTATAATAGCGCCCCTTTGAGAATAGTATTGACAAAAGTCGTTTGACTATAGCAATAGAGAAGAAGTTTGTTGTGGGAGCGGGCTAGTAACCTATCACTGAAATAACACGTTTTCTCCCTCTTTAAACCTTCAAGTGGCACTGAAAATTGAATTCCATGTGGTTTGCCTACCTCTTTTAAATTCTGGCGTGAGTTTATGTCATGTACCTATGTACAATATTTCTTAGTCATTATAATGTAGTAGGGCTTTAAGTATTTCGACTAAATGAGATCTGTACTCGTCGTTATGTGCTGCTTGTATTTTAGTCCTCTGGGTTTAATTCAATGATTTTTATATCGGCATGCGCATGTTGTTATATTATGTACCTATTGTTATGTTTTGAGGTAATAAATATATACTTTTCTGAATAATTTGCAGTTTTAATTTGTAAAGGGACGAAGTCTGACGGGCAGAGACTACTCGCTATAACGCCTTGGCCACGACTTTGGTCTTAAGCGACCTGCGGCAGCGGTTTTTCTAATTCATTGCGCGTGATCCCAACTAACCACAGTGCGTTGCGCGTCTCGACCGCGCAATGAAAAGATAAAAAAAGTCGTGGCCAAGGCGTAAGGATAATAATACGAACCTTGTTAGAAAGCATGAGTCGTTCACATTGTCCGAAAATATCGGTCCTATACTGTCGTTGTTGCCAGCTTCGTTATAGTTATACTTGGTTACTGTATTTGAGAAGTAAACAGAGAAAATATGAGATTCATCCAAGTACAAGCCAAATAATTAAATGTCGAGAAGGGATTCTATACCGGCAACAATGGCGGTATGTGAACAAGTCTTCGCGTTGTGGGTAGGGTGGTATTCCACTTGTCCAATATATTATCAACGGACGGAGGCCCGTTCCACTTGTCCATATCTTTGTTTTTGCGTAGCTATTTTGATCCTTTTTGCCGCCAAGACAAAAACCAAAAGAGATATTGTCACGTCACATTGTCTTATAATATGATGTCCTAATCTTGATACTTGGTATGGTAACTAAGAAAGTATCTGTTCCATAATAAATTGGTCTGTACTTGCTTTTTAAGAGAATTAAAGGGTGGCTTACTGGTAATATTATTCACGTTGAAGAATATCATAAAAAGTTCAATTACTAATAATAATTTAGTAATAATAATTGTCTGGTCAAAATTGAAATTTATACTATTAAACGAGCAATATTTGTATAAATATATACGTATATATGTATATATATTATATATTCATTGTGGCACTCTTTGGGGGAGGCCTATGTTCAGCAGTGGACGTCTTTGGGCTGATATGATGATGATGTATATATATTTGCAATCACTTTCTCGAAAACGGCTCTAACGATTTTGATGAAATTTGGAATGCAGGGGTTTACGGGGGCGAGAAATCGATCTAAGATAGGTCTCATGTCTGGGAAAATTCGTTTTCTCCGTATTTTCACCCGAGCTGAAATATCATTATTTTATCGCGTTATACTTAGTGTTGCAACACGCTGTTTTTTTAACCCATTCCCGGCCCGTGACGACACGTATGCGTCGGTGCGTCCCTACGCCGTAGTCGCTTTCTGCTACATACGAGGAAAACCACAGAATCGGCTACGAGTGTAGCGCGTAGCGATTCTGGGCACTGAATGTGTTAATTTGCCGCTCTTTTCTAGGCTCATCTTTCCCTGGCCAGACTCTAAATACTAGATATATACCTCTGTCACGGAGTAAGCCGCCCCTGCCTATTGCTGATTATTTACTTGCTTGGATTCTTGGACGAAGTGTTCAAATGCACATTGCACAAGTGGAATACTACCCTAAGAAAACTCATTGCATTAATAACAGCGCAGTCAGCGCATAACAGCAATAGGCTTGTGACCTAAGATTTTTTACGATGCCATTCGAACCAGTTTTTGAAGAGGAACAAATATTTGTATGGAAGCAACTACAATTAAAGAATATAAACACCCAAAAAATTGAAGAGGGACCTCGCTGGCGGCAGCCGAAACGCTTCATACTGATTGACTAAAAAGTATGACGTCACACTTTGCTATTTGAACTAATCATTGTAGGGAAAAATCAAGTAAATTGCTGTTTCGGTCGCGAAATACTGCGTTTAGGTCCATAGTTCTCATGCAATTTTGATATTGGTAGTTTTTTTTTTAAATTTACTCTTGGACATTAAAAAATGCACATTTTTTCTAAACTTTCAAGGTCCATATCTATCTTTTTATGATTTTCATTATATTCTGTAATTTATACTTCATTACAATAATTTGATTGTTTATTATCCATTGTTTGACTATTCTAAGTAACTTGATTAAAATATCTGTAAAACTGTATTTTCGTAGAGGGTGGGCCTCGGAAGAATAAAATTAACGTACAGGTATCGAAATAAAACGACGCAATGCTTTTATTATTAATTTATTTTATCAATATAATAATAATATGTATATAATGTATAACTTACAGCCATATGGAGCGTCAGCGACGGCGATGCAGTGAACGAAATCGAACAAAAATACCAAATCATTGCAAAATTTAAATAAAACGTACACCAACATTTCCGCAGCTCGCCGAAGCAAGCTTGGAGAAGTTCTAATTTATTAATTACCATATTGACTACAGGACTACCACAGAGTTAAAAACAACTGACTTAACTTTGAATTCTGTCAGTGCTTTCTAAATAGTTTTCATACAACTGGCTAACTCCTCACTGGTGTGAAACACTAGTTGGGATGTTACACTCGACTAAAAACCGCTTGCGGCGCGCAATCGAGTATGAAATCGATACGAACGTCAACCGACTGAATCGGTATCAAATGCATATTTAAAATCTTGAATCCAATAATATTGGAGGCATATTTGACGTTTAGTTAGTTTTTGTGTAACATGGCACACTATCGCCGTTGAAATCCACTATTAATTTGTGTGTCAACACACGGTAGTCAGAGTTGCCATGTAATGTAAAAACCAGTGCATTTAGCCTCTCACAGACTGGCGAGGCTTGCGGTGGCGGTCAATAATAAGTTTGACAATAGTGTCAAATTTACTAGTGACCGCCATCGCAGGCCGCGCCGGTGTGATTGGTCTTTTAACCGTGTCATCTATAAGCACTCTAACTGCCCAAATACCTGTACTCTTGTACCTATAAAGGACTATAGCAAATGATGAAATGACAGTGATTGTGAATGTGATATTCAAATCCACCAATAGCGGCAGTGAGAGCTAGCGAGCTGTATGAAGTAAATACCTACGTACTGCATGAAGTCTCTGTGACTATTCTATATTACAACCAAATTTATTTTGCACGAATAGAAATGAAAAAAACAACGAGCTAACCGTGCTCCGACCTTAATGTACAATTATCACTTAAAATTACAGCAAGATATTTTTTTTTTGTATATTTTCCATTTATACAATAATCCTATGATTTACTTCAGCATTTTACGTCGTCTCCTTTGGCGTACTTACGAAAAAAAAATAGCAACAATTAATAAAACAACTTAACAATAGTGTCATAAGACTTAAGTGTCGACTTAGCTTTTGGACGAGATGATGTCTATATCTTACTTTTGATTATGTTATATGCGTGCATACGTCGATACAGAAATACATGTGTCCGAAATCAAAATACAGCATTGTTAATAAAAATGCTACTCAAATATTTATTTAGTTATAGTCTCATGCAAAGCATTTTATCTTAGCAATCTCAGAGACACAATCTCGCCCAAATAGTCCGTCTTACGCTCTGGACCGCTTCCAAACTAAGTTGTAGTCATACTTTACTTGGTCAAAACTAAGCTAACACCATCTAGGGGACGGTAAATCAAAGAACTGCATGCAAGAGTCTTGAGCTGCCGTCATTAGCCGTGTCCACACCGGACGCATGCCTCGCCCGAGAGTGCGCGCTCAGTGTGGACGTGCCTCGGGCGATGCACGACCACACTGAGCGCGCACTCTCGCCCGAGGCACGACCACACTGAGCGCGCACTCTCACCCGAGGCACGTCCACACTGAGCGCGCACTCTCGCCCGAGGCACGTCCACACTGAGCGCGCACTCTCGGGCGAGGCATGCGTCCGGTGTAGACACGGCTATTGTATTGCCATCGAATATTTCGAATTATAATATATATACATATATATATATCCACGTCTCACCATAAATGTCATAATTCGGAATAGGTAGCTTTATCCTCTACAAAGGCCGAGTATATATTTTTTGTTAACCTCGCAAAGTACGCATCCGAGGCAAAATCCGTTGTCGTGTATAGACGACTCGCACAAGAATCATGCCGACAGCTATACTGGACACAGAAATCGACAAAATAAACTATAGTGCATACAGCTAACATTATTATTGCTAAAAATACGCGGTAATTTGGAACAATGTATCGAATTTACGATTCCTGTGTCTATTACGATATTAGGAACTATTATATAAGTAATGAAGAAGCGATCGAAGCTGTCTTTACGACATACAACTATATACGAATAAGTATTATTCCCCAGCATTGTTTTTAGAAAAATAATCAATGCCATATTTAAAAAAAAAAAACATTGCGCGAGCAAGCGAGTGAGATCTGCGTGCAAATTTCAACCTTAAACCGAGGAGCACACGGTTGAAATACGAAACAGACTTATTTATATATGGGTCTCTTTGTAGTATGCGATAAATTCGTTGTTCGCTATACTTGCTAGAAAGAGACGGATAAAGGCATTTATTTTCTCTGTTGCTATTCGTAGCAATTCAACCATAACGTAGATTTTTGGGATAACCTTATAGGAAATAAGCGTGCATCTGTTACAGAGAAAATAAATACTCGGGAGAGATGTGTGCCGGCTCACCGCCCACTTACATCATCATATTTAGTGATAAAACAATATTTCCTACTTAAATATCATAACTGGTATAAAATTAAAATAATCACTTAAATATTCCGTAGTCGAATTCACAACGACCGCTAAAATATCGAGTTAACCTTACATTAGTGACTTGATGAATTTTTCTAAAAACCACGCGGGAGTATGGTGCGTAAGTTGCCAGTAACTAAAATGTCGCCGTCGTACGGGTGAGGTATTCCGGCTGGTCGATCACGTAACGCATTGTACGCGCGTCAGGTAGATCTGAACGTCACTTTTTATATGGAGAAATCACAGTTGGGTCTACATAACGCGCGTTCGAAACGTTACGTGATTAGCCCTCTGTATTACGCACCACGGGGCGCCGCAAACTTACAGTTGGTGCTCTGACCAGGATTATTACCGTACTATGTCCTATAAAGCTTTTTGACAAATGTCATCCAATTCATATACACAGTTTTGATAGTACGGAACTGCACGGCTATCACAAGACGGCGCGCGAGCTCTCCCGATTTTTCTCGCACTATCTGTCTCTCTCTTATTAGACAACTTAGAAAGAGAGGTATAGTGCGAGAAAAATCGAGAGAGCTCGCGCGCCGTCTTGTGATAGCCGTGCTGATGTTTTAACATGTTGACCAACTGTTGAAAATGCATTTGAACCAGTCTAATATGGAATTAAACAAGTTAAATCTTATTATTTGATAGCGAGTATCATGAATTCATGACATAATTGGATCAAATCACCGTAGTTGTGTTCCATCAGTTATAAAAATAGCATTGACTATATGCTCCAGCCAACAGTCAAAGGGCTTCCACCGTTTACAAAATGGAAAAATATAACAATTACTTCCAAAGCGACATCTGTCAAAACTTCCATAGCTCTAAATAACTCTGGCCATTCTAAAAAGACTTTTCATACCCACTAGTCCTTTTAGTTAAGTTTGCGGCAACGCAAAAAAAAAAACTATTTTAAAAAAGCACACTTAACAACTAAGAAAAAAAACGCACACTGGATTTTAGTGCTCTCTACAGTTTTTTTTAAGTATCCAGGACTCGAGTGCATTATCCAAGATGAATAAAAGTATTTACTAGAATATACCTCGTTTTTTTTTACCAAGCACATGATAATGTGTACTAAATTTAGCTAATCCTTAAATCATGTTCTACGCTCAGTACAGCAATATTTTCCAATGACAAAAGAAACTTTAAACCTTGTTACTAAACCCCAAATATTAGTCTATCGTAGTTAAGTATAGTTAATCCAACCATATTTCAAACTTTAAAAATCTACCATAAGGACATTTATATTTTCTTAACATTTAACAAACTAAATAGGAATTAAACTAATACCAAGCCCACTAATGCTTGCATGGTTATTATGACTACTCGAAGCTACAAAATAAAATTGTATTAAAGGCACCAATTTAAATGACATTTACTTTTAAGAAAAAGCTTGTCGTTCCCTATACGTAATATATGTTAATATATTTATGTCAGGATCTTGTACAGTTCCTGGACAAGTCGTGACATGTTCCAGTCATTCAAGTCGGATCACGCACTCGTTCCACGTTTTCCATCGTCCAAGGTTATTGAGCAAGTTAATTTTATTACAATACAAAATTCTCAGTCACTCTGAACACCTTCCCACTGACAAACGATATTGACAAGTATACATAAAAAGTCCCTAAACTATGAACTTTGTCATCAGCGCACTGATTTTGTACTCCGCCTCAGTTCGAGCGAAAAAACAGTACAATCATCCTGATGATGATTATGATGCATTCCTGCTATCCCTCATCAGGACATCTTGCGGGACTGATCATTCTACTAGTCATAAAACTAAACCTCTGGCAACTAAATATTTTAGCTATATTGAAAATGCCCTTACATCCAATATTTGATAGCTGTCGTCCCAGTACGATTTATGTCATCATTGACGTTTACCGTACCGGGATGACGGCTGTCAAATATCAACTGCTAAAAGAATCTGATTATATAGTTAATGTGACACACTTTTAACGGCATTTCAGCTAAAATAGGTTTGACTTTTATGAATAACGGAAGGTGCAAGGTGTGACCATTTGTGGATTCTACAGCAGTTGGCTACATTTGCAAATATCTACGTCTGACTGTATTTTAGTAACATTTTAAATCCTTGTTACTTTTAATTGCACCTTGGTTGTATCAGTTAAAATGTTACAACTAGGTATATATAAAAACGTAACATTTTGAAATTGAACTATTAATGATATTATCGTTTGTCAGTGGACGATATTGAGAATACTGGAAATACCAAACCAACAAAATCGATATATTTCATAAAATGCTTCCTTTGAACGTTCAATTGGCATTCTTTTTTATATAATATAAAATAGCACGATTACAATATTTAACAGTTTTTTTATTATTATTATATACATACGCATTTCACCTCAATGCTATCTCATATTATATTGGAGTTAACGTAATGTGTGCTGTATTGTGTCATAAAAGATAAAGTGGCAGTATAAGGCAGATCCGAAACAAACCGTCAATTGTTTGGACATACAAACTATTCTGAACCACGCACGATTAACAACACAAAGTACTTGAAACAATCGTTTGATATTCGACCTCAAAGCCAGTCGCTAAGGGCCACATAATCTGACTATCAGGCCGCGGCCTGGACGCCAGCGGGCAGCGGGCGACAAGCAAGCGTTCACAGATTGAACTCGATCAAATGTATGAAGCCGCTCGACGCCACGCTGCCCGCTGGCGTCCAGACCGCGCCCTTAGACATGCCACATCGAAATCGACACGGATGATTTGTCCCTCAGTGAAATCCTGACTTAAAAGAGCTTACCATGCGTGAATTGTAGCAAATTATGCGAGAAATATCGAGATAAGTTTCCCACCGAACATAAAGTTCTATTAGAGCTGAGACAAGCAAGCAAAACAACAAATCACAATTAACAGATTCTTCGCAATTTACTCCACTTCCGTATTTTAAAAACTACAGATAATTCGCTAGATTTGTCTGATAAACGCGATAGTTATTAGTTAAGCTGGATATCCACCAGACTAGTGAAATGATGTGATTTCATGTTTGACTCCTCGCATGCGACAGCTAGGTATCAAATGTATGAATACAGCTTCGCATATCCCTGGTGGAATACCAAAACAGATAATCGAATTTACTCTATAGTGAGACCGACATTGCCGCTGTAGATTAGTAGTTCGAAACATGTCGCCCGTCGACATTTACAATGTGATTTTAACCGTGTAATTATTAGTTATTTTACAACAGATATGTTTGTAAGGTTCTTTGTGTTATTAAACGCTTGCTTATTATGACGCTACTCATCTCGGGCCCGCACATGTCCGATACCGGATTCGGTTCCCTGACACGGTTTAGAGGCCTAGAGCGAAGCGCTTTGTCATATTCGAGGGCTTACAAAAGCCGTTGACAGCGCTCGGATACGACAGTATGCGCTACTCGCGCCGTAACATAACCGTGCCATAGAAACTGCACGGTTAGCGCAAGACAGCGCGCGAGCTGTGTCGCGGCGAGATAGACTATCCGTCTCTTTGGAAGTGTTCCAATTAGAACGAAACGGGCAGTCTATCTGTCTTGTGATAACCGAGCTGCTTCTGGATTTTTGTGTAGTCAGAAAAGTTCACAAGTCCATCGATAAGTTCATTCAAGACCTGCAAAACTCATAGTCAAATATACATTACAAGAAAATTCACACGTATTTTTTTTTTCAAAACCAGAGCTTACACGAAAGCCTCCGCTTACACAGGCAGACAGTCTTGAGACATTTTTTACAATTTCGTTTCTCAAAGGGACTATATATTTTTTTATCTAGTATCGATTAGACTATGGGCGAAATATCAACAACTGTACAGTTTACATTGCCTAAGAGAACATAAAATAGTCCGAGTCACTTACTGCCGAACGGACTGACATACTAAGTGTTGCCATGACAAAAAAATCCTTACCTACGCAAGCGAACAAAAAAACTAACTAAATATTTTTTTATATATTATTAATTATATACTAGGAAAATGAACGGAACTTATATACTATTAAGATGACTGCAATTTGAAGTTCGGCTCGAATATGGTACAATGTCAAAAATATAATATATCGTTAATATGTAGCTTACATTATAAGCCGTAGTCGCGCGTTAGTCGCGTAGCGTTGTTTATTGTCGATGCGTACAAGCTGTAACAATAGAAAAACATTTTAAACCTTAAACTCACTACTTATACAATTCTAGCTGCGCAAACGCAGGCAAAAACGAGGGATAATATATGTAAGTCGTATAACAATTAAGAATTTATCAAACGGATAAGCGGTTCTGTAGAATGCCCAAAACATACAAACGTTTAAACTTACAAAGCTACAATCTCGCAGACTTTACTTTTTTATAATATTAGTATTGATTTTAATTTTTAATCTATACTAAAGGGGTCATCGTCATCATCATCACCGTGAAATTAGTAAAAAAAAAAATAAATAAATAAATAAATTCATCATTTTAAATATCCATGTTCATTCTTAGACCAACTCGCTCGGAAGATTTACTGAGGTCATCGAGCATCGTACTTAAGTCCTCCATGGTCTCAGCCAAGACTACTATGTCGTCTCAAAGTCACCCAGAGGGCTATGGAGAGGGCTATGTTAGGAGTTTCTCTGCGTGATCGCATCAGAAATGAGGCTATCCGCAGCAGAACCGAGGTAACCGATATAGCCCTCCGAATTGCTAAACTTAAGTGGCAGTGGGCGGGGCACATTGCACGTAGAACCGATGGCCGTTGGGGCGGAAAGGTTCTCGAGTGGCGACCACGTAACGGAAGGCGCGGCGTGGGTAGGCCCCCCACAAGGTGGACTGATGACCTGGTAAAGGTCACGGGAGTCCGCTGGATGCGGGTGGCGCAGAACCGGTCAATTTGGCACTCTCTGGGGGAGGCCTATGTCCAGCAGTGGACGTCTTTCGGCTGATATGATGATGATGATGATGATCATTTAAAAAAAAATCTCCAGATAAATTTGTATTTATCAGTAACGTCTGCTAACGAATTCTACAAATTTCAAATTAGGGGGACGAATGTTTCGTCCCGAGCAAGATTTGAATCTGCTACATTCAAGCCATACGTCGCCTGACGCTGTAGCAAACTGTGTCGATCTTTTTCTATCACCAGAGATGAACAAACTAGTTAAACAATGTACATATACAATTCTTTCATTCACTAGTTTCACTAAAATTGTCACAAAGATATTTAAAAATTCCGTATAGCAATTGCAGATTATTCGTTAACCCATTCGCTGCCACTGATTTGAACTCAAGTTAGTCACCGTTGCCACCCACCTGTCACCGACTTTATACGAAGTCCAAAAACAATAGACATGAGCAAGGACCGGAATTCTTCATAGCAAAAATCAAACTGTCAGAGGGAATGACCAAATTGTTTCATCCACAATTCCACTTATCGATGTTACGGAATATTATCGCATATCGACTTGTACGATTATTCTGTAACATTTGACCTCTTTGATAAGCAGCCTGCATTTCCATATTAAAATAAATCATGCCCACGTTACATATGCCATTTACGTAGCTTGATTGTCATAAGTAATTTCCGTGCCGTGTTACTAAAATTGTTAGTAAAAATATTTTCTGTTTTATTCCTTACCATTATGCTAACATACATTGTATATATTTAAAAGCCTGATTTCATTACTTTGACGATGTGTCTTTAAGTGACATTTATTTATCGATAGTCGATAAAACACTTTGGTCAAACCCTCTGACAGTTTGATTTTTGCTATGAAGAATTCCGGACCTTGGGCATAAGACTTGCGCGGCGTGGGGTTGGCACCTCGCATTTTTTTCTGTCGCGGCGAATGGGTTAAAATAAGTTCGGAACGTAATAACACAAGAACAATGGTTTCTTCTAAAAGATATAAGGTAAACGTCCTAGTACTCGACGCTGCATTAGTGTATGGCATTGGGCACTATGTCAAATTGACACGGCTTAAATTCTAATGAAGAAAAATATTGTTTCGACATTAAGTGCCCACGCCATACACTAGCAACGTCGGATACAAGTAAGTTCACTTTAACGGTTATTAAAGAAAACTCACCTAGGCTCTATACACCATGCAGCCTGCAATTCCAGAGACCGATAGCTCCAAACCACGATTATGTACTGGCAACACTACACTCCAGCTTATTACGAAAAAAAAAAAACACTAAAAATGACGCAGTGTCCTCGCACTATATTATAAATTTAGATACAAATGCATGCGCGCGTGCGGCGCGCGGGCGCCGCGCCATCACTGCGCGTGCGCGCCGCGGGCCTCGGCCGCCGCCACGGCCTCCGGTTTGCTTTTTGGCGTGGCTGCGGAAGAGAAAGCGACATTCAAGTATTGCTATTATATTATCTAGGTGAGGTCTCAAGACGAGACTCTTTGGACCAGTGTGTGTTGCCAGTGATGACATATGGCACTGAAACGTGGTCGCTTACTATGGGCCTCATAAGAAGGCTCAAAGTCACCCAAAGGGCAATGGAGAGTCTCTCTGCGTGATCGCATCAGAAATGAGGCTATCCGCAGCAGAACCAAGGTAACCGATATAGCCCTCCGAATTGCTCAACTTAAGTGGCAGTGGGCGGGGCACGTTGCCCGTAGAACCGATGGCCGTTGGGGCGGAAAGGTTCTCGAGTGGCGACCACGTACCGGAAGGCGCGGCGTGGGTAGACGCACAAGGTGGACTGATGACCTGGTAAAGGTCGCGGGAGTCCGCTGGATGCGGGTGGCGCAGGATCGGTCAATTTGGCACTCTCTAGGGCAGGTCTATGTCAGTGGACGTCTTTCGGCTGATATGATGATGATGATGATTATCTAGGTAATGCGCAGAGGTGCTGATAGTATTGAGATACTGGTCGTGGTTGGCAAAGTAAACGGCAAAAGGCTCAGAGGACGCTCACCAACTAGATGATCAGACTAGGGGAAGCCACATCCTCAAGCAAATTCCACCAAGCAGTGCGGACTATGAATCGAGACCAATGGAGACAATCATCAGGGTTGTGAAAAAAAGGGAACACGATCCTTAGGAATGAATGAATGACTGAAGAGATATTAAATTATCTAGCCGCGTTTAGAATCGGAATGGAGTTGACGGTTTTTTTAAATAATGTCTAAAATTATTATCTAGTGGGACCAATTATATTTCCCTTATTGTACTATGCTTCAGCTTGGACCGAAATCGTTTGTCTGTCTGGCCAGCATCTGTCCCTCTGTTCTCTTCTACAGGTCGCATTTCTCAACCAATTCTCGTGAAATTTTGTGAGTAGGTTCGTTAATTATATAGATTTTTTGTCAAGTCACTTTTTGGACATTTTTTTTTTAATTGAGGGTGTTGAGTTGTACTGGTGTCAGAGCCACTAACCAGGATAGGGTAAGGTAAGGTCGGGGGGCGTCGTGGTGGAATGTTCGCGATCCCATGGCGCCCCCTTAACGGTAATGCGGGTGACGCCGGTGTGTTTTTAGTGGGTATGCTCCTCGGATGGCGGCGGGAGGAGTCCCACATAACCCCCAAATGGGCCTTCTCCGGGTCGGGGGTATGAGTCACATCGTCAAAAAAAAAAAGGTAAGGTAAGGTAAGGTAGGTGCGGGGTACTGACGGCGGGGTCTAGCGCTGGCGAGGGCGCTGCGCGCGCCGCACGAGCCGGCGCGGTGGCGGTCGCTGCTGGCGGCGGGCGGCGGCCGGCTGCAACACACAATATACATTTATCATTATACATACTCTCAAAGTAGGCCATTGTTTATCTAAACAGCCCCTGCGGCTAAAAATATATATCAAATGATTTTTCGAAAAACCCGACTGCTTTTATGCAAATAATAACCTATGTCACTCCCACGATTAAGAGGAGTCCAACAACACCTCATATGCCAAAATCAGTCAAACGGTTTAGACTGCAGGGCGTGCCAAAGAATAAGACTTGTAATAAGTGATCCCTCTATTTTGCCTGTTCTTAACCTACAGCAAAATAAAAGCTATTATTTTGCATGCTTATTAAAGTAGAGTACGGCAGACTGTAACGTATATTTGTACCAACATAATGTGACCCGTATTCCGCAAATAAAATATTTCATTTCATTTCAAGACATACACACATACATACGATCGAAAAACATAACCCTCCTCTCCTTCGGCAGTCGGGTAAAAATAAGCAATGGAAGACAACCACAATTCCATAAAATTTCTGTTGATTCTTGATGCTTATTGATAACTATAATGGTAAACCCATTCTTTATTACTATAGGGTATATATTTATTAAATACATTTAATAATGTTATTTTTCGTACATACACATTTAAAATTAATTTTAATATAACCGCGTCAAAGGCACGTCAAAGAAATGGTCGCATACATTATTAAAATCAATTTTAACAGTTCCCGTCCAAATAGTCCACATACAAACGCTTTTAAAATAGGTTCTTTAAGATCATGGGATCTGACTGATGTCGAAAATGTTTAAGTTTTTCGCTTTCATTTCATTTCCTCGTATTCGTTATGAAAAGTAGAGTGTTTAACTTAGGGAAAGCCACTCTTTTCAGCCTCAAACTACAAAAATATCTCGTCAGAAATGGACGACTTTCAACCCTCGCTTAACAATCTACTATTTTAGTGGTCGGTTATTGTTCCACCTAAAGGTGGTATTCCACTTGTCCAATGTACATTGCGTCTCGCACCATACATGTAATGTCAGAAGCATGTAAAATGAAAATTGACTGCATTTATGATTCACGTTGTAAAACTTAACTTTTCGACCAAGATTTTAATACAATGCTCACTTAAAATTACGATGTAATATTTGTAAAAAGTTGAACCTCGTAGTTATTTGATTGGCAACACTTTGTCTCTATGTGTGTCTATCTGAGGTGTCATGACGTATGTCAAATTGAAATTTCTTAGAGAAAATTGCGGCTGTGTGAGTGACCCTGTGTTATCCTGTCATGATTTTTTGAAATTGCCGCGTTTTCCTTGGTTCAGCTTTCGTTGGCCAGACTCTAGTACTCATTATTAACGTAAACATGGACGACGTACAAGCTGTAAACAATTTAACGTTAATGTTGACTGGCAGAATACTGTATCGCATTCAATCCACCTTTGGCAGTATGTGTTCTTTTATACATAAAGATGAAATAAATAAATAAGATGGATTGTTTGTGATGTGTGGGACGCTACATGTGTAGACACACTGGCACCGTCTCACTTCCAACGGACTACTTCTAAAGCGGGTGCAGCGGCGGCAAACGCCGAAAATCTGAAATGTAATAAATATAGAGGCCTCGGCAGAGAGTACGACTTTGTACCCTTTGGCGTCGAGACCCTCGGTCCGTGGGGTCCCAGTGCGCATAAGTTATTTGCAGAAATCGCGAAACGTCTGGTCGATGTAACTGGTGACCGAAGAGCTGGCGGCTTTCTCGCGCAACGCATCAGCATTGCAATTCAGCGAGGAAATGCCGCCAGCATCCTCGGTACAATGCCTCGAGGGCCTTTTTTAGATTTAACTTAGTTTTAATTTATCTTAGTTAATGTTAATTATAATCTTGTATTCACTTTTAATAAATAAACATTCACATAATAAATAACGAGTAGATACCTGAAAGGCCTGGCGTGGTTACGCTCGCTCTCGGACACGGAGCGGTGGCGGTCGTAGGGGCGCGCGTGCGGCCCGCGGCCTGGCGCAGCCGGACCCTGCGCGGCCAGCAGCTCGTTCAACTGCGGCTGTGGACAAATAACTCCAAATTAGAAAAAAAATTACATACCAATAAACATCAATCATAATGATTAAACAATTGGACGATTCATAATGAAAAAGATAACTGGCGCAGTTAGTAGGATCAAGGCCATATCCTACAACTAATGCTCTTGTAATCCCATACCTTCTTGTAAAATCCCGACCAAACAGATTCAAAAAAATTTAGGATTCGAATTGCACTAGACTGATACTAGTAAAATCAATAACGTCAGTGAATCGTATAATCCCTCCAGTCATTTTCCAAACGACTCTCTCAAGCGCACTAATTTTATACATATACTCTTGAATCAACAAGAGGACAGTTTTGCCGTGTCAATCCTATCTCATGTATCTTGAGATACATGAGTTACGCGTAACAGGTCTAAATCTGTTTATTTTCCGTGCCTTTATCGACCTACATACTCAGTTTTTTTTTAATTTAACTTACCAATTCCTTATACGAGCCTGTCACGTAAGTCATGTAACTCTGATTTTCCATAGCAAATACTGTACCAAAAAAACTTCAAACGGCGTTTTGTCAAAACTATGCTTTTTGAGATGATGGCTTGATGAAGGCTTGATGAAGGCTTGACACGGCAGCACCGTATTGCGCACATCAATACAACCAATCTATTCCTCCACTGCATATAATACCAGCAGTGTGTAGTAGTTCCTGTACCTCGAGCACGCGGAAGTCCTCGATGCTGTGGAACTTGGCCAGGTAGCCCTGCAGCTTGGGCTCCACCTGCAGCGCGCCCGCGTGCTTGTAGTACTTCAGGAACGCCCAGAACTTCTCCAAGCCATACAGTTGCCCTGCGAGACGGAGTACATTTAAATCCAGCATTAAACGCCATCTTATACAAAAATCATATTATACTGTAAAGGAATTTATAGATGATAATGATAAAGAAGCATTTATATGTAAAATACCTGTAGTTAAGTTAAAACATGACGTGTAAAATAGCATTTGCAAAACAAATATTTTGATTTTGATTTTTTTTGACATGAAACCAGTTTGACGACAGCTCACCTCTTATCTTATCTTGAGGGCCTTTTCGGATACACTTCGACCCAGTGGGATCTTTTGTGCATTTGCCCACCCTTTATAGCTACTCCCAAGCTCGCTCCATCATTTCCACAAAGCGGATGATGCAGCTCAGTGGGAGCACCCTGAATTCCTTTGGTTGCGAGTAGCCGTTACCAAAGAGATTCATTCTTTGTCTGGCAAGGGCATGACATTCACACAGTAAGTGTTCCATAGTTTCATCCTCCTCGCCACACATTCTACAGTCTGTACTGTTCGACAGTCCCATCTTGGCCAAGAGATTGTTGACGTGGAAGTGACCTGTGAACACCCCTGACTCCCGACTTCCTACTGGATTCCCACAGCTCACCTCGCTCGTAGTCGGTGGCGGTCTCCTGCTGGAAGTGCTGGTAGAGCTCGGGCCGGAACTTGCGCTCCAGCCCGTACGAGTAGAACCGGAACAGGCACTCCAGCCCGTACCGGAACCCGCCGCTCGCGTCCTCGTTCGCCAGCGTCCTGCGGCACACATTCATTATACATTGCTCAATTTATGAAGAAACTCATTTCTGTCCAAGCTTCTTACATTACATAGCAGACGTTAAAATTTAAACAGGTCCCTGCATAGAGGAAGAATAGAATAGAGGACTCACACACACATACACACAAGCACTTGTGTACTTGCACACAAGTACTCCCACAGTGGGAACAAGATACAATGTCAAATCTCCTATCCCTTAGGGCATATACGCTTTTTTTGTTTATCACCTGTCAAAATATTGTACCGAAACTCACTGGATGAAAATTTTAGAAGTGCCTGATTATTTTTTTAGTGATAGGAATAACCATCCTTAGCACCAGAAAAAATTTTAGATTTTTCAGCTGCGTCAATTATTTTTGAAAATTATAAACAGTTTCCTCACTTACGTTTTGGGTCGTGATGGCACTTTCCTCGATCCGTCTCATATAAAAAAAAAAATCTTAAATATCTGTGGTAAACTGACACTGGCAATGATATTGACAATTGCAGCAGCTATATTTGTCATTACCATTACCATGTGGTAAACCACAGATATTTAAGATATTTTTTTGTAATATGAGATGGATCAAGAAAAGTGTCTACACTCAAGAGCAAAAGTTTTGGGTACAGTTTGTACTATTCTATACAAAGTGTACCCGAAACTTTTGCTCTTGAGTGTATTTACCGTCCTTGATCCAAAACGTAAGTGACGAAACAGTTTATATTTTTCAGAAATAATTGACGCAGCTGAAAATTCTTAAACTTTTTTCTGGCGCTAAGGAAGGCTATTCCTATCACCAAAAAAATAATCAGGCACTTCCGATATTTTCATCCATTCCCCATTTGACATTCATAATGAACTTGTACTAACCTGAATTCGTTGTACATGGTCCTGTTGAAGTGGTCCCTCAGGAAGAAAGACCAGAATCGGAACAGCGTGTTCATCTCCTGCGACTGGCCGATGCCAAGCTTCTTGCGCTCTGTGGACATTACAATTTGTATGACTATCATTATTTATTGTTGTGAAATATATGACTTCGTGAAGAGGTTATAGTTTTGCTCAACCATTTCTAATAACCTCTAATAGAGATGGTTGATCAAAAACATAATTTATCCGTTGCATTATGATATATGCCATCTGTTGGCCATTCCGACATACACAGTTCCGCTATTACGCCTGTGTGTGACGAGGGGGCGCCGTGACCCTATACCATGGTAGGGAGTCGACGAAGTTAATTTTATAACTTTAGATCGAAAAATCCTTGATCGCGCGCGCATCGTGCACTCGGTGAACTTTGGAAGAGAATCTTAATATGTGGTGCTAAAGGCATGAGGCTGACGAGGAGCTGCAGACCCGTGAACTAGCAGGTTAGTTTACACGCTCCACCAAGAGGTATTCGAAATGTTTTATACTCATAGTTGTCCTAAGAATCCTCCGCTTGGCTTGAGATTCAATGTGCTCCCTCGACTTACGACTTAAGTGCACACTGTTAACACCACAAATTAAAATAACACGAAAATTAAAGTAGTGATATGGACAAAGTAATTGCGGAATACTAGGCTTTTGTGACTCGTCCACGACTTACAGCGGCGGCTGGGGAGCAGCAAAAGGAAGGAAGGAAGGGATACTAGGTTCTGATCTTTCGCTCACACTTATAGCACACTGCTGCCGCTGCCGCTCACAATATGGAACCTCCTTGAAGTGCGCGCACTGCGGGAAATAATCCGTATGCGGATTAAAATCTGTGGTTTGCTGCAGGTTGGTTGCGGTGCGGCGCCGCACGAATTTTCCGCATCCTATGACCTAATATGAAACCCCGCGCACTGCGGAATAAAATCCGCCAGCCATCCAGTGACGCAGTTGTATCACCTTACTTAAGTTGGGACTGGAATGGCAAAGTTTGCAGATATGTCACCGCTGTGCGACGTTTTTCCCTTTGCGATTTTAAAAACGCATCGCAATTCGCGGCAGTGCGCGCGCGTAGCCTAAAAGTCGTGGCTTATAAGGACTCACTGTGATGACGGTCGCTTGTCGTTAACAGTGAATGCCCGGGAGCTCTGGCGACCTTACGACTTCGAGCAGCGGAGGCAGCGGCAGCGCTGCGCTATAAGTTGGAGCGAGAGCTCAGAGCGCGGCCTCTCGCTCTCGCATGTGGCGCACTTAATGTTCCGCTTCTTTTGAGTAAAAGCGGTAGTGTAAAACGGCCGTGGATTTTTCTAAGGCTCCAGATATGAGTACAGTAGAGGTGCAGGTTTACCTTTGAGACAGCGCGAGTAGTACTTGTGGTAGGCCTGCTGCGTGAAGTGGTTCTCGCGGAGCAGCCCGTGGCTGGGGTGGTGGAACGTGGGCAGCGACTGCGGGACGGAGCCGCAGGAGGAGCCCAGCGTCGGCGATGTGCCCAGTGACGACCTGGATAATGTAACGTAAACTTGTACTAAACTTAACACTCGGCAAAAGTGTTCTAAATAATACAAATTTCACCGTAAATGTCACTTAGAAATGGAATCGTAAGTTTTATGAGATAGGGCGCAGAACAGAGACAGCATATCGCACCCTTAGAATGAAAAAAACTCAAAAAAATCGACAAAATGAGTTAGCAACACATATCAACTCAAAATTACATATCGCATCAAGATGGGTTTTGTTGCATGTTTTTGAGTTCGGTCGGTTTCATTCTAAGGGTGCGATTATTATTATCATGGAGAGTAAATCTTGTTCCTAAAAAGGTATACTTTAGTATTGGAAGAATCAAAAGGTATAACCCAATCTGCCGCCTACGAAATGTCATATATTATTTTTCATACATTTTTCCATGTTTTAATATTTTGGTGAGCGATTAAAATTTTCCCACTTTTAAGTTGAATGAATGAATGATTTACTCGTATTAAATCAAGCTTATAATAAAAGGTGTTACAACTTATTATTATTATTGATCATTTATTTCGAACAATCATAAATACAAAATAAAGTTAATATGTTAATAAAAAAATAAAAAATAAATATTCAAATACGTCAAATAAAATCATTAAAACAACACAATACAATTACTAGCATGTATGGAGTTCCAGTGCTCCACCATCGGGCATTCCAACCTATCAACAATGGTGTTCAGGAGGCTGCTGTCACTGTCTCGCACGCGGCGCCTGAAAACTATCAACTCTAGCCTCTGCAAACATACCTGATGCGCTGCAAAAGCGCGGCAGCCTCAACAACATCCTGAAACCATTATTGTACTGGACACGTAAGGCATTGAGAGCTCTCTGCGTGCACTTGGTCCACAGGCTACACGTGTAGAAAGTCTGACAAAATGCCTTAAAAAGGGTTATTTTGACATCCCTCGTACAACGTGCGAACCTGCGGACCAACATGTTGCTCCTCGCTGCCAATCACTACTTATCTCGGATCGTATTTTGTTTCGCCAGTCTAGCGTACAGTCAAGGATTTTAATTGGGTAGTTTCCACATGTCAAAATTGATAACGCAGTGTTGCTAAATGGATAGTAAACCATCAAATAAATGTAATTAAGTATAAATTAATAAATATAATTAAAATCATAAAAAGATATGAACCTTGAAAGCTTAGAAAAAAATATGCATTTTTTTATTGTCCAAAAGTAAATTTAAAGCTACCAATAGAATCCTTACGCTTTAATAGAAATAAAATTGTACGACAACTATGGTCCTAAACGCAGTATTTCACGACCGAAACAGCAATTTAACTGATTTTCAATACGATTAGTACAAAATATTGCACTGTGTGACGTCACGATTCAATGTTAATCAGTATGGAACGTTTTCGGCTGCCGCCAGCGAGGTCCGTCTTTAACTAATTTTTTTGGGTATTTATGTTTTTTAATTGTAGTTGCTCCCATACAAACTTTTGTTCCTCTCCAAAAACTGGTTCGAATGGCATCGTTAAAAAAATTTAGGACACAAGCCTATTGTTGAGCCATTTAGGTAAAGTGTCCAGTATAAAGTGAGCTCTAAATGGGTCAACGACGAAAGTCCGTGACCGTACAAACGAGTGTGGAGTGTAGTAGTGGATGTAGTACTGACCCCGTGCTGTGCGTGCGCGCGCGGTGCTCGCGGATGTCCATGATCCAGCCCACGTGGTGCTCGACCGGCGGGTTGAGGCTATGCCGGGTCTTGTGTTTGCGGCTGGTTCTGTCAAAAAAAAAAAATTGCACTCAGTACTAGCTTTTGCCCGTAACTTCCTCCGCCTATACTCGTTAATTGTCGGGTTTAATACTACGCAAATCTAATAGCAAGACATACAGGCACGGCATTTATTGGGTCAATCAGCTATTTTTTGTTGCTCGTTGCCATGGTTATGTCTCCTAGGTCAGGGGTGGAATCCTGTTCTACCGTGATACAGTCTTTACTAGTACGGAAAACAGACGACGCTTACTCACTGTTTTAAATTACCCTCTTTGCTACCAGATATTTGTACGTATCATGTAAGCAGTTATAACCTATATGAAGGCAAAATATAGTTATTTTTATAAAAAAATAAATATTAGTTCATTCCATGGTGGGGCATCTCCTTAGCATGAGAGGAGTCCAATTTGTAGTGTTTTTTTCTAAGAAACTGTCACTGTTGTCTCTTGGCTTACCGCGACAGAATAACAACAAGAAAAAGTTGATTGACCCTATTATCACACGCCTATAGAAACTTCCACTTTACAAATAAACTTTACTTTACTTTACCCCTTTGAAGGGTTCTAAAAAATTCGTATGCGCACCAGCAGTATGGTGACCTTAAGATATGATCATTCAAGTTTCAATCTCATACAACTTCGTTCCTCTAGGCTAAACTCTCCAGAATTCAATGTGTTGAACGTTGAAGCTATATTTCAATTACGATAAAATACCGTATGGCCATCAACCGCTGAGTCACAGTGAATATGTGAGCTAATAGTAGTTTATGTGACTGTACATAATGAGAGGTGAGGGATCACACGAGTATTTTAAGGCCTAATTATGTACAGTTGCATACACTACTTTATCTACATACATATAATAAATCATCAATGATGTGTCTGGGAACCGTTAGAATAACCGCCATTGCACCGCCATGGCCGACAGATTTCAAATCGTGACCAACTAAATGTCCATAACAAAATCTAGTTGGTCATGATTTGCCCTGACCTCTGGGCCGCGCTTCGAAATTTGAAAGTCATTACTTTATCAATATCGATATCGGAAAATACAAAATTACCTATGGCAGAGACAAGTAATTTATTTTTATAAATCTTATTGATATAATGCTGGTCATTACTGCCAGCTTTTGAACGCATTTTAGCGGGTTTATATTATGTGTAGTAGTAGATAAAGTAGCATTTCAACTAGTCTCTATATTAGACCTGAGGGCCTACCGCGAAACGATATTCGTTTTCGTTCGTGTATCTCCCTCTTTGTCGCTCGAACTAGCAAGTGCAACAGAGACGGAGATACACGAACGAAAACGAATATCGTTTCGCGGTAGGCCCTCTGAGCTCCATTAAAAATCGTCTCTAACCTATCTTTGCTTACAGAAGTTTAGAAACAAGTCGTCCGAATTTTCCGATTTTTATTGACCGAACGACCAAGCCACGTTCACACCTGGTATACTATGGGTATAGTACGAGTATAGAGACTTACATGACATCGGTCGCGTGCGGGTCTTTGTTGGCGGCGTAGAACCGCGCCGTGCGGCGCGGCCTCTTCGCCTTGCTGCCCTGTTCTTGTTGCTGTTCCACCTGGAACACGGGAGGAATGTTGTTGATTCTGGCATAAAACCAACCTTGATGTATTTTTTTTGAACTGTTTATTTCTTTATAACAAGTAATTTACACATGCAGCGATATGCTTAATCTTATTATTTTAAGATGGAAATAATATGTAGATGGGCTATTGCTTGTGTGTTTCTATTGAACATTGACTGCTTAAAAATTGTATAAGTTGAAGTTCTCATGTACGAGAATTTATTTTCGTATTAAAAATAAAGATCTCTGAACCAATATAAAATCAGGCTTTATAGGAGGAAAGATGTCGGTAAGCAATAGGAAGGTGATAGAATTTGAATTTTTGGCAGAAAATTGGATTATGAAAATTGGCGTCTTTAACCACCCACGGTTGGCTGTTTTGGTGAGCGGTCAAGTGTGTCGCTGTGCGTCTAAGCGTCGGTGCATCCATAATCCATAAAGGTCGCAGGAATCCGCTGGATGCGGGTGACCCAGGACTGTTCACTGTGGCACTCTATGGGCGATGCTTATCTTATCTTATCGGCTGCTCGGGGTTGGAGTGCCGCTCGGCGGGCTGCGTGGCCTCGAACTGCTCGCGCGAGATCAGGGACACCGTGCGGTAGTGCGGGCCCAGGCTCTTGCTGCTACATGTGTGTGTGTAGTGGACTCACCATGTGCACCCTGGGCGGCGGCGGCGGCGGCTGCTCGGGGTTGGAGTGCCGCTCGGCGGGCTGCGTGGCCTCGAACTGCTCGCGCGAGATCAGGGACACCGTGCGGTAGTGCGGGCCCAGGCTCTTGCTGCTACATGTGTGTGTGTAGTGGACTCACCATGTGCACCCTGGGCGGCGGCGGCGGCGGCTGCTCGGGGTTGGAGTGCCGCTCGGCGGGCTGCGTGGCCTCGAACTGCTCGCGCGAGATCAGGGACACCGTGCGGTAGTGCGGGCCCAGGCTCTTGCTGCTACATGTGTGTGTGTAGTGGACTCACCATGTGCACCCTGGGCGGCGGCGGCGGCGGCTGCTCGGGGTTGGAGTGCCGCTCGGCGGGCTGCGTGGCCTCGAACTGCTCGCGCGAGATCAGGGACACCGTGCGGTAGTGCGGGCCCAGGCTCTTGCTGCTACATGTGTGTGTGTAGTGGACTCACCATGTGCACCCTGGGCGGCGGCGGCGGCGGCTGCTCGGGGTTGGAGTGCCGCTCGGCGGGCTGCGTGGCCTCGAACTGCTCGCGCGAGATCAGGGACACCGTGCGGTAGTGCGGGCCCAGGCTCTTGCTGCTACATGTGTGTGTGTAGTGGACTCACCATGTGCACCCTGGGCGGCGGCGGCGGCGGCTGCTCGGGGTTGGAGTGCCGCTCGGCGGGCTGCGTGGCCTCGAACTGCTCGCGCGAGATCAGGGACACCGTGCGGTAGTGCGGGCCCAGGCTCTTGCTGCTACATGTGTGTGTGTAGTGGACTCACCATGTGCACCCTGGGCGGCGGCGGCGGCGGCTGCTCGGGGTTGGAGTGCCGCTCGGCGGGCTGCGTGGCCTCGAACTGCTCGCGCGAGATCAGGGACACCGTGCGGTAGTGCGGGCCCAGGCTCTTGCTGCTACATGTGTGTGTGTAGTGGACTCACCATGTGCACCCTGGGCGGCGGCGGCGGCGGCTGCTCGGGGTTGGAGTGCCGCTCGGCGGGCTGCGTGGCCTCGAACTGCTCGCGCGAGATCAGGGACACCGTGCGGTAGTGCGGGCCCAGGCTCTTGCTGCTACATGTGTGTGTGTAGTGGACTCACCATGTGCACCCTGGGCGGCGGCGGCGGCGGCTGCTCGGGGTTGGAGTGCCGCTCGGCGGGCTGCGTGGCCTCGAACTGCTCGCGCGAGATCAGGGACACCGTGCGGTAGTGCGGGCCCAGGCTCTTGCTGCTACATGTGTGTGTGTAGTGGAGTCACCATGTGCACCCTGGGCGGCGGCGGCGGCGGCTGCTCGGGGTTGGAGTGCCGCTCGGCGGGCTGCGTGGCCTCGAACTGCTCGCGCGAGATCAGGGACACCGTGCGGTAGTGCGGGCCCAGGCTCTTGCTGCTACATGTGTGTGTGTAGTGGACTCACCATGTGCACCCTGGGCGGCGGCGGCGGCGGCTGCTCGGGGTTGGAGTGCCGCTCGGCGGGCTGCGTGGCCTCGAACTGCTCGCGCGAGATCAGGGACACCGTGCGGTAGTGCGGGCCCAGGCTCTTGCTGCTACATGTGTGTGTGTAGTGGACTCACCATGTGCACCCTGGGCGGCGGCGGCGGCGGCTGCTCGGGGTTGGAGTGCCGCTCGGCGGGCTGCGTGGCCTCGAACTGCTCGCGCGAGATCAGGGACACCGTGCGGTAGTTCGGGCCCAGGCTCTTGCTGCTACATGTGTGTGTGTAGTGGACTCACCATGTGCACCCTGGGCGGCGGCGGCGGCGGCTGCTCGGGGTTGGAGTGCCGCTCGGCGGGCTGCGTGGCCTCGAACTGCTCGCGCGAGATCAGGGACACCGTGCGGTAGTTCGGGCCCAGGCTCTTGCTGCTACATGTGTGTGTGTAGTGGACTCACCATGTGCACCCTGGGCGGCGGCGGCGGCGGCTGCTCGGGGTTGGAGTGCCGCTCGGCGGGCTGCGTGGCCTCGAACTGCTCGCGCGAGATCAGGGACACCGTGCGGTAGTTCGGGCCCAGGCTCTTGCTGCTACATGTGTGTGTGTAGTGGACTCACCATGTGCACCCTGGGCGGCGGCGGCGGCGGCTGCTCGGGGTTGGAGTGCCGCTCGGCGGGCTGCGTGGCCTCGAACTGCTCGCGCGAGATCAGGGACACCGTGCGGTAGTTCGGGCCCAGGCTCTTGCTGCTACATGTGTGTGTGTAGTGGACTCACCATGTGCACCCTGGGCGGCGGCGGCGGCGGCTGCTCGGGGTTGGAGTGCCGCTCGGCGGGCTGCGTGGCCTCGAACTGCTCGCGCGAGATCAGGGACACCGTGCGGTAGTTCGGGCCCAGGCTCTTGCTGCTACATGTGTGTGTGTAGTGGACTCACCATGTGCACCCTGGGCGGCGGCGGCGGCGGCTGCTCGGGGTTGGAGTGCCGCTCGGCGGGCTGCGTGGCCTCGAACTGCTCGCGCGAGATCAGGGACACCGTGCGGTAGTTCGGGCCCAGGCTCTTGCTGCTACATGTGTGTGTGTAGTGGACTCACCATGTGCACCCTGGGCGGCGGCGGCGGCGGCTGCTCGGGGTTGGAGTGCCGCTCGGCGGGCTGCGTGGCCTCGAACTGCTCGCGCGAGATCAGGGACACCGTGCGGTAGTTCGGGCCCAGGCTCTTGCTGCTACATGTGTGTGTGTAGTGGACTCACCATGTGCACCCTGGGCGGCGGCGGCGGCGGCTGCTCGGGGTTGGAGTGCCGCTCGGCGGGCTGCGTGGCCTCGAACTGCTCGCGCGAGATCAGGGACACCGTGCGGTAGTTCGGGCCCAGGCTCTTGCTGCTACATGTGTGTGTGTAGTGGACTCACCATGTGCACCCTGGGCGGCGGCGGCGGCGGCTGCTCGGGGTTGGAGTGCCGCTCGGCGGGCTGCGTGGCCTCGAACTGCTCGCGCGAGATCAGGGACACCGTGCGGTAGTTCGGGCCCAGGCTCTTGCTGCTACATGTGTGTGTGTAGTGGACTCACCATGTGCACCCTGGGCGGCGGCGGCGGCGGCTGCTCGGGGTTGGAGTGCCGCTCGGCGGGCTGCGTGGCCTCGAACTGCTCGCGCGAGATCAGGGACACCGTGCGGTAGTTCGGGCCCAGGCTCTTGCTGCTACATGTGTGTGTGTAGTGGACTCACCATGTGCACCCTGGGCGGCGGCGGCGGCGGCTGCTCGGGGTTGGAGTGCCGCTCGGCGGGCTGCGTGGCCTCGAACTGCTCGCGCGAGATCAGGGACACCGTGCGGTAGTTCGGGCCCAGGCTCTTGCTGCTACATGTGTGTGTGTAGTGGACTCACCATGTGCACCCTGGGCGGCGGCGGCGGCGGCTGCTCGGGGTTGGAGTGCCGCTCGGCGGGCTGCGTGGCCTCGAACTGCTCGCGCGAGATCAGGGACACCGTGCGGTAGTTCGGGCCCAGGCTCTTGCTGCTACATGTGTGTGTGTAGTGGACTCACCATGTGCACCCTGGGCGGCGGCGGCGGCGGCTGCTCGGGGTTGGAGTGCCGCTCGGCGGGCTGCGTGGCCTCGAACTGCTCGCGCGAGATCAGGGACACCGTGCGGTAGTTCGGGCCCAGGCTCTTGCTGCTACATGTGTGTGTGTAGTGGACTCACCATGTGCACCCTGGGCGGCGGCGGCGGCGGCTGCTCGGGGTTGGAGTGCCGCTCGGCGGGCTGCGTGGCCTCGAACTGCTCGCGCGAGATCAGGGACACCGTGCGGTAGTTCGGGCCCAGGCTCTTGCTGCTACATGTGTGTGTGTAGTGGACTCACCATGTGCACCCTGGGCGGCGGCGGCGGCGGCTGCTCGGGGTTGGAGTGCCGCTCGGCGGGCTGCGTGGCCTCGAACTGCTCGCGCGAGATCAGGGACACCGTGCGGTAGTTCGGGCCCAGGCTCTTGCTGCTACATGTGTGTGTGTAGTGGACTCACCATGTGCACCCTGGGCGGCGGCGGCGGCGGCTGCTCGGGGTTGGAGTGCCGCTCGGCGGGCTGCGTGGCCTCGAACTGCTCGCGCGAGATCAGGGACACCGTGCGGTAGTTCGGGCCCAGGCTCTTGCTGCTACATGTGTGTGTGTAGTGGACTCACCATGTGCACCCTGGGCGGCGGCGGCGGCGGCTGCTCGGGGTTGGAGTGCCGCTCGGCGGGCTGCGTGGCCTCGAACTGCTCGCGCGAGATCAGGGACACCGTGCGGTAGTTCGGGCCCAGGCTCTTGCTGCTACATGTGTGTGTGTAGTGGACTCACCATGTGCACCCTGGGCGGCGGCGGCGGCGGCTGCTCGGGGTTGGAGTGCCGCTCGGCGGGCTGCGTGGCCTCGAACTGCTCGCGCGAGATCAGGGACACCGTGCGGTAGTTCGGGCCCAGGCTCTTGCTGCTACATGTGTGTGTGTAGTGGACTCACCATGTGCACCCTGGGCGGCGGCGGCGGCGGCTGCTCGGGGTTGGAGTGCCGCTCGGCGGGCTGCGTGGCCTCGAACTGCTCGCGCGAGATCAGGGACACCGTGCGGTAGTTCGGGCCCAGGCTCTTGCTGCTACATGTGTGTGTGTAGTGGACTCACCATGTGCACCCTGGGCGGCGGCGGCGGCGGCTGCTCGGGGTTGGAGTGCCGCTCGGCGGGCTGCGTGGCCTCGAACTGCTCGCGCGAGATCAGGGACACCGTGCGGTAGTTCGGGCCCAGGCTCTTGCTGCTACATGTGTGTGTGTAGTGGACTCACCATGTGCACCCTGGGCGGCGGCGGCGGCGGCTGCTCGGGGTTGGAGTGCCGCTCGGCGGGCTGCGTGGCCTCGAACTGCTCGCGCGAGATCAGGGACACCGTGCGGTAGTTCGGGCCCAGGCTCTTGCTGCTACATGTGTGTGTGTAGTGGACTCACCATGTGCACCCTGGGCGGCGGCGGCGGCGGCTGCTCGGGGTTGGAGTGCCGCTCGGCGGGCTGCGTGGCCTCGAACTGCTCGCGCGAGATCAGGGACACCGTGCGGTAGTTCGGGCCCAGGCTCTTGCTGCTACATGTGTGTGTGTAGTGGACTCACCATGTGCACCCTGGGCGGCGGCGGCGGCGGCTGCTCGGGGTTGGAGTGCCGCTCGGCGGGCTGCGTGGCCTCGAACTGCTCGCGCGAGATCAGGGACACCGTGCGGTAGTTCGGGCCCAGGCTCTTGCTGCTACATGTGTGTGTGTAGTGGACTCACCATGTGCACCCTGGGCGGCGGCGGCGGCGGCTGCTCGGGGTTGGAGTGCCGCTCGGCGGGCTGCGTGGCCTCGAACTGCTCGCGCGAGATCAGGGACACCGTGCGGTAGTTCGGGCCCAGGCTGCCGTGCGACTACACAAATAAACAAACGAACGTTACTACAGTTTATAGATACGCTTATCGTTAGGTACAGTCGACATCAAATATATGTGACTATTGCACCTTATCGCATTGTAGTCGGGCGAAAAATGTATAAATATATTTGATGACTGTACAAAAGAAACATGACATGTGAGAGAGTATAGTACATCACTCGCCTAAAGCGGCAAATCAAAGAATAATACAGGTACTTGACAAATACTGCAATTAATATGCGATCTAAGACATTCTTTACTACCGCCAGTGACAAATACAAAATGTTTTTGTCACTGGCGATAGTAAAGAATCAACAGTGTCACTTTATGGCCATGTGTACATGTCACGTAATAGTACATTACTTACATATGGCGGTAAAACAAGGAATGTCTCAGATGGCAGGTAAATGACGCCCTAGCGGGAGGCAAGGGTAATAAGGGTGCTATATGCGGCTTTCTTTATTACCTCCCGCGGTGAGTACACAATTTTACGTCTCTCCCTGGCCGTAGCGTGCGGTAAAAACTACGTTATGGTCAGGTATGGTGTAAAATAAATAATAGGTCATATTTTAAGGCATAAACTTACCGCACTGTATTCCGTATCATTCCATAAATCCTCTTCGTAACGTCTCAATCCGTCAGTTATGACCTGAAACGAAAAATACGTTAACAAATACTATTACAAGTAATCATGTGAGTGCGTGTGAATTCATACGAACTCAAATGAATACCTACTGTATTTCTGATATTTATTTATCCCGTCCGGCAAAATGAGCGTACTGGCCGACTAATGGTTAGCGGTAGCCTATAGACATGCGCGTTGCCGATCCATTAAATAATTCTCCTCGGGTAAACCTCTCTGCAGGGAGCTCTTTCCACAACCGTCTGAACGTTAACTTTTACGTGTTCTGTCTACCCCTTTTGGTGCTAGAGGCGTGATTTTGTGTGTGTATGTGTGAGGATTTGTGACGCCATAGAATAAATAATAGACGTACAGAAGGTTCGCTGCTAACAAATTCCCTGTTAAAAGTTGCATAGACAAGCGAATGACGTAAAGCACGAACGCATGCGTTCCGTAGCAGCGTGTGGTATACACTAAACCTACCAACTAAGTTGGTGGCCGACGTGTACTTGTAGCGGAGTGACGCTCTTTAGGGGAGGCGTACGTCCAGCAGTGGGCGTGTGTGTGTTTGTGTCGGCTGACGTGACGTACCTGCTCGAGGTCCTGCGAGATCTTGGTGCGCGTGTTCCAGTCGCCCTGGCGGTCGTGGCCGTCGTGGCGCGGCGCGCGGCCGCCGGCCTGCGTCACGATCAGCAGGCGCCCCACGTCGCGGTCCGACAGCTCCAAGTCCGACTCCGAGTCCGACCTGCCACACACAGTAACGTTACACGACGAACACCACGGCTCGCTTCGCGACGTCACAGCTGCGGTCACCTGTCGCTGTGTATATTCCTAATGCCTTTCTTACTTTAAGCACGAAAACCCCGAGAAGTACTCCTTTGTTCTTGGTACAGTCACCAGGGATACCTGCCATAAAAAAGTGGGGAAAATATCCTAACAGCTCTGGGATTAGAGTCCTGCCAGATATGTAATCTCGCATTTTTGTGGCAGGTAATAACGCTGGAAACTGTACCGAAGTTGAACTATCATACTAATGTAACGAACCAACCACGGGTAATATGCAGGGGTCCACTTTACGGTATAATAATAGCACACATGAGAGTTGCCGTAGCAGGCCGCAGGCAGGAGAACTCACCAGGCGTCTCCGGTGTCAGTGAAGGTGTTGTGTCGGGGCGGGGGCAGCTCCAGCTCCTCGTCCAGCTGGAAGTGCAGCTCCTCGCGTTGAGGAGCCTCTTCTGCAGGCAGGGCTGGGGCTGGCGCTGATCGCTCGCGGGACCCGGCCTTCGTTCTTCGTTTCACCTAGGGGCAATAATATAAAGATGAGAAGTCTCCTACAGACACCAGGAACTCGCACCCATAAACCATATATTCGTTCTCATCTCACCTGCGGCTCGGACCTCGAACCCACTTGTCCATCTATTGCCTACTTTCTAACCTTTACAACAATGTACTTTTGTTATTGGTCACGCGTCTCGCGCAACAAATTGCACGTCGAACACGAAATTGATAGAAAAAGTCGTCGTGGGTTATATATTTCGCGCGCATGTATGTTGTATGCGTGTTTATGTCTTATTCTTTGGCACGCCCTGCAGCACAAACAGCAGATTTCGACATATGAGATGTTGTTGGACTCCTCTTAATCGTAGGAGTGACGATATTTAAAAAGCAGTTCGGTTTTTCAAAAATCTTTATATTTCACTTGTTAACCCTGTCGATGCCAGGAAGCCACTCCCGCTAGGCAAACGCTCTGGTCATAGGCGCTTTCCTCTACAATCAGAGCTGTGATTCAACTAGACTACAAAAACATTGTACTGTTAATTCTCAATGAAGGAGAGGAGGAGTCGAAATGGAGACAAGAGAAACACAGACCGGTCACTATCACACGTATATTCCGACTAACTCCGCACGGTACCCGCCGCGCCCTCTCGTCTTAAAGCTACTCACATAACAGTTGGACAGCTTGAATTCATAGTTGGCGGCCTGTTCGTGCGACGTCCAACTACAGCTTTGAAGCCTTAGTTCTGACCATGTTTTGCTACATTTCCGAGCAGTGGCGTGAAAAAATGCATTGCTGTTAGTGTTGTAAACAAACCTCGGTCCAAACGTCAGTCCCGGTCCTCTCGGAGTTTGGGCTGCCGGTTCCGGAAGTCTGTCTCGATTTGTCATCCGGTTTTTCGGTAGCTTCTTCTGTAAAAATAACAGTCACGTTAGTGCAGCTCTAGTTGGAATTAAGGAAAAAGATAACTATATCGTTTTAAATTATTATTTAAAGTAATTTCGGAAATTGATTCATCTCTATTTGTGTCTGACGGACCCGCACAGTACCGTTCATGGCGACTGTGCAAGCGTGACAGCAATATTATTTTGCTTGCGCGACAGAGACAGACAAATAGGGATGAGTCAATACCCGATGTTAAAATTCCTTCACTTTCGAGATGTGAATTCCACCTTAAAAATAAAAACCGATTATTAAATAATCGATTATATTACTCTAAATTAACATCGATTAAAAAACAATCGATTTATTTCAAACTCTGAATTGATTATTAAATCGGTTTTTTTTAAACCAATTTTTCACATCTCTACTTCATTATACATTTCATTACTCCCGCCGTGGTACGGATTTGTTGGGTTGAATTTCTCTGTTCATCAAGAGATGGGATTTTTAGTGAGGATCGTGGGGCCTTCTAGGAAATTTGTAAGTCGGGTCACCGAGGTCTCAAGAGCTGAGAGTTACGTGAATGTTCCCGTACAGTCAGCATCATATTGTTAGTAGCAGCCAAAGTAGCCAAATATATCGGTACACGTCTTTATTACTATAGGAGTAAGGATGTGTTACGATATATTTGGCTAGTTTGGCTGCTACTAACTATACGATGCTGACTGTACGTGTGTGCATTACCCACAGAACACAAAATACTATAGAAAGGCGATGTGGGCGTGGCACGCGCGCCACTAGTTTGCGCATGCGCTGTAAGCTTCCGCGCCAACGGCAACGTCACCTGATCGCCGTGCAGTCGCTCACACAGTTGTAGGCGACGTGGAGGGGATGAGGCGACACCGCTCCCGATACAAACCGCGTTTGATACCCCTACTATACTACTTAGTGTTGTGTGGATGGGATTTTTTGTGAGAATCGTGGGGCCTTTTAGGAAGTTTGTAAGTCGGGTCACCGAGGTTTAAAGAGCTGAGAGGTACGTGTAAGTTTCCGCAAGTGTGTGCATTACCTGTGCGCCGCTGTGGCACGAACTCTGCCACGTCCGGGTTGAGGGGGTCGTGCGCCGGCTGCGGCGAGGCGCCGCCTCGCGGCCGGAACATTCTGCAAACACACACACAAAATTTACAACAATCACTCAATAATTAAATATTCATATGAAAATAAACGCATACAGTTACTATACTAGTACGTACGTTATATGGCTAGAAAATAAATATAAAAAAAATTTAGGGATTTATTTATCATTATAAAGGGTGCGTAAACCGAGGATAATCCGTCGACAGCTAATAGGGCTGCTAAATACCTCTCAGAATATTTAATTTTACGTTTAGTGAAAATTGACCTTTAGGGTGTTGCTTAAAAACCGAAAATTTGAAATTTCAGTGAGATAGTTATTTTTTCACGTATTAGACCAATATATTGTGCAACACATAAATTTCAAATTTTCGGTTTTTAAGCAACACCCCATTGACCGCCATCGACCGGTGATCAAATACAAAGAGACCTTAAGAAAGCCCACTTCCCCGAACCAACAATAGTGTGGGCGTTTGGTGAAAAACCTTACTTTTTTTGATAAAAGTATGAAACTTGGCACAGTTATTCCTTGTGCCAAAATAAGCCGATTAAGATCGGTAGCCCTCGGGAGCCCCCCCTCTGGGGCCGGGGAGGGGGGGTTAAAGTCCCGCTCCGCCCGGCTTCATCCTAAAAATTCTAACCGCCCATGGCTAGCTAATATGTCGTGTTTGGTATCAATTTCGGATAAATCAATAACGTAGAAATCATTTCTGGTATAAAAAAATGTTATTTGTCTTGAAATTAAAACAGAAAACATAAAAATAAAGATTTTCAACTCCATTTTTTTTATTTTGAGCATTCGTAAATATTAAACGGCCAGCTATTTCTGTATACAAAAAATATATTTATAAAGCCAATTTATTGTAGATTTGAAAATATATAACTTTTAACTACCTTTGCTAACAATAAATAGTGTAAAAAAAAGATTAAGTGGCGAGCGGTAGAAAATACCGCTCCGCCCGGCTTCATCCTAAAAATTCTAACCGTCCATGGCTAGCTAATAGGTCGTGTTTGGTATCAATTTCGGATAAATCAATAACGTAAAATTTATGTTTAGGATAAAAAAATGTAATTTGTTTAGCAATTAAAAAATAATATATAAAAATTTAATTATACAACTCCAATTTTTTTTATTTTGAGCCTTCGTAAATATTAAACGAACAGCTATTTCTGTATACAAAAAATATACAAATAAAGACAATTTATTAAAGATTTGAAAAAATATAACTTTTTAATACCATTGCTAAAAATAAGTATTGTAAAAATATTTTTTTGTAGCGCGCTTTAGAAATCACCGCTCCGCCCGACTTCATTTAAAAATTCTAACTGTCCATGTTTAGCTAATAGGTGGTATTTAGTATCAATTTCGGATAAATCAATAACGTAAAAATCATTTTTGGTATATAAATGTAATTTAACAAGCAATAAAAAATATTTTACTAGAACATATTTTTATTATGAGCCTTCGTAAATGTTAAACGACTAGTTAGTTGCGTATGCAAAAAATACTTAAACAAAGCCAGTTTAATGTAGATTTGAACAATATAACTTTTTGCTACCTTTGCTAATAATAAATAGTGTATTTTTTTTAAGTCGCGTGCCGGTGCTCAATTTTTACCGCCTGTTCAACCTCAGTGCACATTCTGGAGACCGACTGTGCTATATTCGTTCTTGTGATCATAAAAATGATGAAAGATTAGCAAATATTTGTAATACAATTTTAATTTGCACAGTAGTGGCGTCCCCTTAGAGAAGGGACCTTAGAAGTGTCGCGAGGCCTCTTGTTTGTATTAGGTGAGAGCGTCACTGTTAACGCCAATGTCACTAAGATCCGTTTTTCAAAGTCATATTGTACGAGTATAAGCAGAAAAGGCACAATATTACGTATAATTAACTACACGTCTCGAGAGTCAACGCAGTTTCCTCCACTGAGATGTAACTGGGTGCATTTCAAATCCCTCTTCATAATTTTTGCATCACGTTTCGCAACCAGCTTTGCATCTACACTACACCTTGTTTATTTTAAGCAGATGCTGGCCCCAGCAGTGTTGTCAGACCAGTGTGGAATCCATTGGCCAGCACGCGATAAAGCTGGTTGCGAAACGTGATGCAAAAATTATGAAGAGGGATTTGAAATGCACCCAGTTACATCTCAGTGGAGGAAACTGCGTTGACTCTCGAGACGTGTAGTTAATTATACGTAATATTGTGCCTTTTCTGCTTATACTCGTACAATATGACTTTGAAAAACGGATCTTAGTGACATTGGCGTTAACAGTGACGCTCTCACCTAATACAAACAAGAGGCCTCGCGACACTTCTAAGGTCCCTTCTCTAAGGGGACGCCACTACTGTGCAAATTAAAATTGTATTACAAATATTTGCTAATCTTTCATCATTTTTATGATCACAAGAACGAATATAGCACAGTCGGTCTCCAGAATGTGCACTGAGGTTGAACAGGCGGTAAAAATTGAGCACCGGCACGCGACTTAAAAAAAATACACTATTTATTATTAGCAAAGGTAGCAAAAAGTTATATTGTTCAAATCTACATTAAACTGGCTTTGTTTAAGTATTTTTTGCATACGGAACTAACTAGTCGTTTAACATTTACGAAGGCTCATAATAAAAATATGTTCTACAAAAATATTTTTTATTGCTTGTTAAATTACATTTTTTATACCAGAAATGATTTTTACGTTATTGATTTATCCGAAATTGATACTAAATACCACCTATCAGCTAAACATGGACAGTTAGAATTTTTAAATGAAGTCTGGCGGAGCAGTATTTCCTAAAGCGCGCTACAAAATTAATTTTTTACATTACTTATTATTAGCAATGGTGTTAAAAAGTTATATTTTTTCAAATTTTCAATAAATTGGCTTTATTTATATATTTTTTGTATACAGAAATAGCTGTCCGTTTAATATTTACGAAGGCTCAAAATAAAAAATTGGAGTTGTAAAATACAATTTTTATATATAATTTTTTAATTGCTTAACAAATTACATTTTTTTATCCTAAAAATAAATTCTACGTTATTGATTTATCCGAAATTGGTACCAAGCATGACCTATTAGCTAGCCATAGACGGTTAGAAATTTATAGGATGTGGCCGGGCGGAGCGGTATTTTCTACCGCAAGCTACTTAATCTTTTTTTTTAACTATTTATTGTTAGCAAAGGTAGTTAAAAGTTATATATTTTCAAATTTTCAATAAATTGGCTTTATTAACATATTTTTTGTATACAGAAATAGCTGGCCGTTTAATATTTACGAATGCTCAAAATAAAAAAATGGAGTTGAAAATCTTTATTTTTATGTTTTCTTTTTTAATTTCAAGGCAAATAACATTTTTTTATACCAGAAATGAATTCTACGTTATTGATTTATCCGAAATTGATACCAAACACGACATATTAGCTAGCCATGGACGGTTAGAATTTTTAAGATGAAGCCGGGCGGAGCGGGACTTTAACCCCCCCCTCCCCGGACCAGAGGGGGGGCTCCCGAGGGCTACCGATCTTAATCGGCTTATTTTGGCACAAGGAATAACTGTGCCAAGTTTCATACTTTTATCAAAAAAAGTAAGGTTTGGCCATTTTATGTCGCTAAGGATCCCCACTACAACCCAAGATCGATTAACTTGGCGCAGGAAAGTGAGGAGACCCGACCCCAAATAACGGGATCTGGGATGAAAGAAGAATACATACATACATACATATAATCACGCCTCTTTCCCAGAGGGGTAGGCAGAGATCACGGATCTCCATTTGTTATGATCCTGACAAACCACTTTCGCTTCACTCACCTTCATAACATTTCTCATACATTCTCGTCGGTTTAGGGTACTTTTGACCTGGCCTTTTTGTAACATTTCTCCAATTTGATCAGAGAAAGTTCGCCTAGGTCTTCCCCTTCCAACTTGCCCTTCCACTCCTTTTATATACACTCTCTTCGTTAATCTTCTCTCATCCATCCTCTCTACATGCCCAAACCACCTTAACATACCCTTCTCAATTTTCGTGACTATATCTCCATCCATTCCACACTTATCTCTTATCACACTGTTTTCGACTCTATCGCTCAATTTCACTCCACACATACGTCTCAACGCTCTCATTTCTACTGCATTCACTCGACTTTGATGTCTTTTCTGCCACACCCAACTTTCACTACCATACATAAGTGTGGGCACCAACACTCCTCTATGCAGAACAGGAAGAAGAAGTTTAGTAAAAATGGCTTAGTTTTGGAGATATTGGCAGCGATATAGGTGAGGGGCTGGTCTGCCTGAGGCGCGGTACAGCAGTTCTGGTGGAGCTGTAGCTACCTGGGCAGCGGCGGCGGCGGCACGGCGCGCAGCAGGCTGGACACGGGCGCGACCAGCGGCCCGCCCATGGTCGCCAGTGGGAAGATGCCCACCATCTGCTTTTTACGACTGCCAACAAACAAACAACAGTTCATACTATATAATAGCTCACCCTGCCTGCGATGCTGACGCTCCAGCACGGCTATCACAAGACGACGTGCGAGCTCTCTTGAAATTTCTCGCACTATACAGTGTGTGTCTGTCATAAGAGCATTTATTTTAAGGAACGATAGCTTTCAGTGCTGTGAACCGTTTTATCGAAAAAATATAAAAATTACCTTTTCTAATGGAGAGTTATAAATTTTTTAAATTTTCTCACTTGACGTTTCAGAGAGGCAGAGCTAGTTACTGTCAGTTGTTAGCTTTGTTACCAATACATTGCGGGCCGAATTAATTTGTATGAAAAAAAATAACCGTTTTTTTTTAAACTAGAGATACCAATTTACGTTCATTAGGGCTTATACTTTCAGCCCTTAAAATAAATGTTCTTGTGAAAGACACACACTGTATACCTCTCTTCCTAAGTTTTCTAATAAGAGAGAGACGGATAGTGCGAGAAAAACCGAAAGAACTAGCGCGGCGTCTTGTGATAGCCGTGCCAATATGTGTGTGAAGTATGAAATTTGTTTCAGAGTCCAAAGTATTATGTGTACAAAAGCATGTTCACTAGATCATATTGCACAGACGAATGACAAAAGACCGTGCGCGCGCGGCAACATAGCTTTTTAAGTCGAGGGTCTCGGGTAGACGAATCACAAAACATTTCGCGATCCGCAATTTTTGCAAACGAACGTCTCATTGGGGCCTGCACTAGTGCACACATGGGGACGAACAGTTGAGAGTGAGCTTGGAGAAGCTTGACTGAGCTGGAGCGAGGCGAGGACGTGTCCGGGACAGGAAGGCGTGGCGCGAGCTCATGAAGGCCCTATGCACCTCTGGGGTGTCC
Organism: Epinotia nisella; assembly: GCA_932294315.1. Lineage (NCBI taxonomy): Eukaryota > Metazoa > Arthropoda > Insecta > Lepidoptera > Tortricidae > Epinotia > Epinotia nisella. The sequence goes on along the minus strand of OW028698.1, from coordinate 5,259,137 downwards.
TAGGACAACAACATTTCTATTCTCTTACCGTTTCTCTCCAGGCTTTTCATCTGCCTCAGTCTGCAGAGGTGGGTCTTCGTTCTCCTGCTTATTATCTTTCTCTTCTTCCTTATTATCTTTTTCCTTCTTGTCTTCTTTCTCAACGATCTTCTCTTCTGTCTTGGTCTCCTTAGTTTCTGGGGCCTTCTCGGCTTCGAGAGGAGGCTGGGGTTTGGCTTCTACCGGTTCTTGTTGTTTTGGCTGTTGAAAATTGAATTTAATTAGGAATTGAGGAATTTTGTATCCACTCAGGTCTAAAAATTTGGCACTCTTTATAATTTTTAACAGACTTAAAAATGACGGGACGGTAGCCTACTGAGGCACTGGTCCTCCTTACATTTAAGTTTAAGTCCTAACATAGTTATATAAGTCCTGTAGTACTAACAATCTATGGATCATAGTTGTCCGAAATAAATGCATTTTCTTTATTTTTATTTATTTATTTAAAAAAAAGGAGGTTCTCAATTTCACCCGTATGATTGTATAATGCATGTTTGTCCGCGATTACGACTTTGATGCGGTTTTCAGAAAAGTATTCGTCACACTCTGGACACGGTTTGGGACACTTGAAAGCAGGTCCCTTTTTTTAAAAGATTTTTTTATTCCCACGGAGGAACACAGATAACAACACAGATGATATGTAATACAGATTACATTAAACATAGAGTGACATACATACATACACTAAGTTAGTTATTATTTTGAATATCGGGCATTATGTTGGTCGCAGTTCTAACCTAATCTACTCACCTCAATCTTCTCGCCGCCTATACTAGGCGCTTTCTCCTCCACATTCTTCGGCGCTTCCTTGTCGACATCTTCCTTCTCTTTCTCGGAGTCGGGGGACTTCTTGTCGGTATCCTCGTTGGTCATTATGTCGAGTATCGGCCATTTTGTCGGCTCAAACGCTGTTCGGACCTGTATAAATAAATATTAAGCGACAATCTTCGACAAATCGAACTAGATTCATAGCTCTATAATTAGGCTTGTGTGATGGGTACTAGCCGACGATATATTAAATAAAAATCATCCAAGATAACAACAAATATTCATGCTCGTTTGCCCTTACCGGAATTAGAATTAGAACCCAAGATCGTATGCTTCGACAAAAACAAATAAAATTTACGACAACGATAAACCCACTAGGCTAAATCCGTTTGTGTGAGAGGATAGAAACTTTAAGTTAGTTAGCAACGCATTTGATTGCATAAATCATGCTTGGCCGTGCATGAAATTTTTATCGATATCGTAATTAACTTCCAAATCGGGACGCTAATGACAAACGCCATAAGTAATTGCCAGACTGTGGCTAATATAGTACGATACGCGGAAAATAGATGTTTCATATAGAGTATTGCAAGGCTCTATTTTAGCACCAATGCTTTTTAAACTAAAATCACGGCATATCGAAAAACACGGAACGCGAGAGTTTAGAACAGATGACCTGTTTAAGGCCAAGCCACATCAGATGCAATAAGCGTAGAGATGGGCGTTCCACTTCGATGTAAAAAATTAATCCTCATAAGTCATGTCTCACCGCTGGCCGATCCTGTGAGAATTCATACTTTACGACGCAGTGGAATGGGGAATGGATGAAGATTCATTTGCCTGATTATTTTTTTTTGGTGCTTTCCTTAGCACCAGAAAAAAGTTTCCGAGTTCTCAGCTGCGCCAATTATTTTTGAAAAATATAAACAGTTTCCTCACTTATCATAGGTCCATGGGGTCATGAGGAAGGTCGCTGGAGTCCGTTGGATGCGGGTGGCGCAGGATCGGTCATTGTGGCACTCTTTGGGGCAGGCCTATGTCCAGCAGTGGACGTCTTTCGGCTGATATGATGATGATGAGGTTGTGGGAGTTGCACCTTACCTTGAACCCGTTGACGAGCTGCAGCTTGTCGGAGTCGCGGATGGCGTCCAGCACGAGCGCCACGTCCGGCGTGAGCGCGCGCACGCGGTGGAAGGACGCTATGAGCGTCACCGGTATTGTGCCGTCGGGGGACATTTTCCGCCGGAGGAAAAAGTCGCGCGCCAGGTTGTCCGGGCTGAAGTAGTATTCACTGTCAAAGGAATAATATGTTAGTAACACTGAGGACAATGTTTGCACTTGCCAGACAAAGAATGAATCACTTTGGCCGGACCGCTGCCTTAGAGTCACCGCACATTGGACCACTAGCGGCCGCTACGAGCTGCGGACGAGTTCTTTCATAGATATTGTATAATTGTATCGGCGCACACCGAGAGAGGACCTTAACAGACCGCGTCCGTGTTACAAGCTACGGGACCGGCTCGCGTTCGCCACTAGTGAAGTATAGTGGCCGTGGTGGTGGCCACTAGGGGCTGCATAGTGCGGGCGCTCTTAAATGTACAACGATGACTTACATCTGCTTCTTGATGAGGTCCTTGAGCGTGGCCTGGTCGAGCCCGAGGCCGTAGGGCGCGCTGGTGGCGTGCGCGGCGCCGTAGTAGAAGGCCTGCGCCATGGGGGCCGCCATGGGCGGGGGCAGCGCGCCCAGCCCGCCGTAGTGCAGCACCAGGCCCTGCGCCACCGCCGGTTGAGCTCGCAGCTGGGAGGGGAGGGGGTACGTGAGGGGGGCGTTGAGAATACGGCATCGTGTCTACTCGCTTATTGCAGGGATACGGCACTCTACTCGAGTCTACTTGCTTACACTTCCCTACTAAACAAGTGAAGTCAAAAGAATTTTCGAAAAACCCAACTCCTTTTTTACAAATAGCCTATGTCACTCCCGCGATTAAGAGGAATCCAACGACACCTCATATGTCGAAATCCGTCAAACGGTTTAGGCTGAAGGGCGTGCCAAAGAATAAGACAAACACATACGCTCGAAAAACAAACTTCCTTTCCTTCGGCAGTCTGGTAAACAGGGCTACCATGGACTGAAAAACGCACTAGATATCGATGCTTACACAACTCCACATTAAAGAGTGGTATACACACAGCGATACAAACGTGCGACACTCACCCGCGACTGGGTCGTGACCAGGGATCGGATACCGGTATTTTCACCATACAAAAGTACCGGTATTAATTCGTTCTTTGGATAATAATATCATTTTTGATCAGGCAGTCTAATAATACGAAAATGTTACCTAAATACATGATAGAGCCCTACATTGAGAGCCTAAAATAATACAAAATATTAGACTACTTCGGGGACTTTTGAAAAAACCGGTTCCGATCCCTGGTCGTGACACTAACTATATACAGTTACAGTATCGCGACTGTGCCGCGTTTGTGTGTATCAATACAAAGCGTAAAAAGTAAAGGTAAGGTGGTGTGTAACCACTCAAAGACCGCTTATCTACAGTCTGCCATCGCTACTTTGGACATGTTGCGAGGTAACAGCCTCGAGAAGATGTTTAGAAACGTGGGAATCAAACGAGCACGTGATAAATCTCCGACGCAGTCGACCGAAAAGATTAAGAAGTCAGCAAGTTCTACATTGTAGTGAGGATGGGCACTAAAAGAAGCTAGTGGAAACTGTCCAAAAGAACAGATGATCACGATTTTCTGTCATGAAGAATCGACTACAGAAAGACGTGTCTGTCAGTACGTCAAATGTCTTTTTATTTAACATTGTATAGTACCTCCTACTGACGTTGAACAAATCAAAAACTTGTAAAACCAAAACAGAAAGCCAATGAAATAAATACTCAGTTGAATCGTTTTCAAGGTTTACACCTTTTCGAAATACCATCATGGTAGAAATATTGTACCCATTAAAAAATTAATAGAGATTCTAGCGAATTTTCAATTATATTGACCAACTTTGTAACCCGTATTCTCAACGTAGACATGAATAGTGAAATGAAATGATCATTAGTACATGATTCCAATACCATCATATATCACATATGATAAATGTTCATAGATAATAATATTTATATTCACCATAATCACATTTATGTTAGTAATGTCCCATGGAAGAATTTTGATTCGTATTGAGCACCACTTGAATGATATTTGTATAAATAAAAATTAATATATAAAGCATTTTTATAGTCATTTTACAGTCTCAGAACTTGCCTAACTTGAACTTGCAGAACCTTAAATAAAGCACACTGAAAATCTATAGGCTACAATTTGCAAAGAAGTTAGTGTTGTATCTGTTGATTTTTTGTATAACACAGTCACTTCTATGAATGCCCATTTAACTTGAAGCTCCTATTCTATGAAGGCCCCAGACCAGAAGAAATATGTTTTTACGTTAAATTATATACCAGAGAATGAACCTCAAATGCAAAGCAATATCTAATCTAAAGGAACAAAGAAGATAAAGTATGCACAATTCAAATTATTCAAAAGCCGCGTATTCACTTGAGCAGCCTCGACTTGAGGCAAACCGAGGCTACTCACTCTGAGGCAAGGCTCGAGGCACGTTGCAGCTCAAGGTGAGGCGTGTCGCCTCGACTTGATCCACAACTTCGATTGCGACCTGAGGCCAACACACCCGTCTCCACTAAGCGCACGCCTCGGACTGAGGCACCTTTGAGCGCGCCAAAATACCGACAAGATACGGCTCGGCCCGCGGCAGCGAATTTGCCTCATGGCGCGGCGTGCCTCAGGTTGAGGCAGCGTCTCCATTTGCTCTGCCTCGAGCCGAGGCAGCCGCTCGGCCCGGGTCTACCTCAAGTGGATACGCGGCTAAATACGAATCCATAAGAAAACTAATTTGTTTATTTATTAGCATGATTTTAATAATTGACGTACGTTATCATACATTAATAGATTGAATAAATTATAAAGATAATTCACAACTTCAAAAGCGTTAGCTAAGTGTAAGCTTAATGTTTTTGAAGTTATGCACACATGTTACGTAAAATTAACAAAAAATGCAAATATAAATAATAATTTCTATAGAAAACTTCCGTGAGTCTCAGACATATTAAAATGCCGCCGTTGATTGCTAAACGCACGGGCAACGCGAGTGTTCATGACTAGGAACCGCAAATCGGTTCGAAACATGTCGAGCGATATTCGACCTCAAAGCAGGGATCGGATACCGGTATTTTCTCCATACAAATTAAACCGGTATTATTTCGTTCTTTTGTTATTATATCAGTTTTGACCGGGCAATCTAATAATACGAATATGTTACCTAAATACACGATAGAGTCCTACATTAAGAGCCTAAAATAATTCAAAATATTAGACTTCATCGGGGATTTTTAAAAACCGGTTCCGATCCCTGCCTCAAAGACGTGAGTGACCCGTTTCATTATATTTTAATATCAATAATATCCGTATAATAAGCATTAATAAATAATAAAAAAGCAATTTAAACCCATATTACAACAAAAAAAAATGAGTCAAAAACGATCGTGATATTGTGGTACCCAAGAATGATTTAATGAATTCGCCAAATGTTTGGATTGGGACATATTTAGGTATGTGCATTCTCCTTACAGGTCAAAGTAACATTAAAATCAACTGAGGCAGAGTATTGAAATAGACAACCAATTCATGACACTTAAGATACTATAATTAGATTTTTTTAACAGCCGATATTTGACAGCCGTCATCCCGGTCCCGGTACAATAAACGTCAATGATGACATATGATGACATAAATTATACTGGGATGACAGCTGTCAAATATTGGATCTAAGGGCATTTTCACTATAAGTAAATGATGACAAATGACTTTTCAAATTATAATAAAGATAATATTGAAAAGATAACTTTGTAACGGTTTTAGATATAACAATATTCTCTGGCGCGAGTGATTTTAAATTATTTTGAAAAGAAAAATGCATATACCTAGGACAAACCCCGTCAGCCATTGGATTTGCCCCGAAAATAAAACATTAGTGGTATCATAGTACGGACAAAAACATAGTGTGTATGATATGTGTATTAAAATGTCAATTGTTTAAAAAAACTGTTTGCAAATCTGGTAAAAACGATAGTAGTTGTTGGCCGTACTTTATAAAAAAATATGTTGTGATAAAATATATCTGTTGCTTAAATTTTATTAGACGTATTAGTCGCTTTTATCGTGCAGTAAAAACAAAATGAAAGCGATAAAACATTGGCATTGATACTGCCCACGTTACATCGTAATCTTAAGTAAAGTTTTATAAAGATAAACAGTCCCAATGTCAGATTGAATTAATTCAGTATTTTTTCTACATTACATGTAAGGGCTAATAAATCTTTATAAAACCGTCCTAGCAAACGAAAGTTTAGCTTATTTTGGGAGTAAACTGGTTTATCTTTAGGTTTTATCCTAAGATTTTATAGTGTGTGTTTCATGTGTCACCAATCTTGTTCATTTAACCCATAAAACTTGATAAACCTCTGTTAACTAAATGTGTTTTGTCCCTTCCTCACAAACAGAAAAGTCAAAGTAACAGATAAAGACAAACGTATTTTAACGGCATTTTAGCTAAAATAGGTTTGATGTAAGTTTATGAATAAGGAGCATTAAGAATCTGACACTCTGATATGAGCGTTTCTTTAAAAAAATCCCACTACATTTTTTGTGACATTTTCTGCAACCTTTATGTTATTTTGTCTCAGAATCACGACCTCTTTCCATCCCTATATGAGAAAAAAATTGTCCCAAATTTTCCATACATTTTTGAACTTTCCTATTGTGTTACCAACTTACAAAGTATATAGCAAATGGTAACGCAATTGGAAAAAAATCTTTGGGACATTTTTTTGTCCTATCAGGATCGAAAGAGCTCGTGATTCTGAGTCTTAGAGCATACATAACTGGAGTAGCCTTATGTCGTATTTGCGTACAAAAAATTAGCCGAATTTTATGGGGTGGGGGAGCGTCTTAAAAGGATATTAAAACTCAATTGTATACTGAAAGCTTGAAATATCAAGTGCTTACAGCAACATGCGGGCATTTTTATGATCAGGTTCTCTTGCGAGGCGATTTTGTGAATGACCATTAATCGATTGTGAAATTGTCTTTGTATGATTTTTTGCACATTGTGCAAGGTTTTCTACAGAGGGGTAATCCTGAAAGGCTACTCCAGTTATGTATGCTCTAAGTTCTTACAATTGATTTTAGTGGCGATTTTTTTTTTTTGAGAAACGCTCCGATATGTGTGTGCGTATGTCCCTGTGTTACCTGGGCGAGGTCGTGGTGGTAGTCGTGGTGGTGGAACACGTGCGGCGGCGGCGCGGGCAGCGCGGAGGCGGGGCGCGGCGCGGCGCGCCGGCCGCCGCGCCCGCGCAGCGCGCCGCGCGCGCCGCGCGAGCCGCGGCGCTCCTCGCCGTTCAGCGACACCGTGTCTACAAGGGAAAACCATTGTTAGTGTCATGTGCTTAACACCTATTGGGAATGGATGAAAATTTTAGAAATGCCTGATTATTTTTTTGGTGATAGGAATAACCTTCCTTAGCACCAGAAAAAAATTTCAGATTTTTCAGCTGCGTCAATTTTTTTTTTTAAATATAAACAGTTTCCTCACTTACGTTTTGGGTCAGTTACGGCACCTTCCTCGATCGGTCTCATATTACAAAAGAATATATTAAATATGTGTGGTAAACTGACACTGGTAATGATATTGACACTTGCAGCAGCTATATTGATCATTACCAGAGTCAGTTTACCACAGATATTTAAGATAGTTTTTTGTAATATGAGACATATCAAGGAAAGTGTCTATTTACCGTTCTTGACCCAAAACGTAAATGAGGAAACTGTTTATATTTTTCAAAAATAATTGTCGCAGCTGAAAAATCTGAAACTTTTTTCTGGTGCTAAGGAAGGTTATTCCTATCACCAAAAAAATAACCAGGCATTTCTAAAATTTTCATCCATTCACCATTACTATTACGAGTACTAACTAGCTTCCCCGCCCGCGACTTCGTCTGCGTGGACCCGGGATAAAAACTATCCTATATGTTAATCCAGGCTATAAACTATCTTCGTGCAAAATTTCATCCAAGTCGGTTGAGCCGTTTAAGCGTGATTGAGTAACAAACATCCAAACATCTAAACATCCAAACTTTCGCATTTATAATATTAGTAGGATTATATTTTAAACAGCGTTCATAGGCTACGATGACCGCTTACCAGGGCCGTACGCCAGGAGCCGTAGCATTGTTGGCCATGGCACGCGATAGGTGATAGGATAGAGCGTGCGTCACTGGCTGACACCGTTCGATAGAACGAGACGACGCTCTTATCTTGTCACTTGTCGCGTGATAAGGCCAACCATGCTAAGGCTCCTGTTTTCCACCGACGTGGTACTTATAAAACCCTTTTGAATCCTTCACTACGCCCGGCGTTCAATGACCCTCTCCTCGGCCATCGGCCTCTCTTGACCCAATACTGGATTTTGCTTGCCTGAGCGAAAAAAATTGTATATCTCAACTAGTTTTCTATGTATTTAAGTATTTATATCTATTAATTATATCGTCGTCTAGTACCCATAACACAAGCCTTATTGAGCTTTCTATGGGACTCGTTTAGTTTGTGTAAGATTGTCCACTAATATTTATTTATTTATTAACACCCACAAATAGGGAATGTATTTGTTCAATACTTCTTCCAACACAAATTGATTTAATTGTTTTATTAATCAAGAAACAAAATGTATCTTAAAAAGTCAAGTCAAGTAAGTAAAATGCATACTCGATCGCACCTCTAAGATTCACTGTACCCGTAATGCGTAACCAAATGTCTCTATTGAAAAGAGGAAAACGGTCTAAAATACGGGACCTAATGCATAGACCACGTGAAGAACCTTAATACCTTCACCAACTTATAATGGGTTCCGCTAAGAATTCTCAAAATAGACTGACAATGATGCAAACTCATTACGGCATAGCTTGTTCATTCAAACTTATAACCAGTTATCTAATTAATAAAGCAATCGATCACGGCCGAAACAGTGTCCTAAAGTCAAACCAAAATGATCCACTACCAAGCTATAAATACTTTTTCATCACACTTGCTCGAAAATGGTGTTATTATACGCAAGCGTACTGAGCTGTAATGGGCTATATTACGCCCATGGGCGTTATGGTTTTTTTTTTAAATAATAGAACCCTCTGATTGGCTTAAGCAAATCTGGTTGCTGTGTGATTGGTTGAATAAAAAAATCTAGTTGGTCACGACGCCCCGCCCCGCAAGAATACTGCTCTGTGATTGGTTGAAATATTGAACTGCGCGCTCTACTAGCACTGATCTGGAAGTGAAGTTGTCAATTTTTGATTGGTGCTGCTGTATGAAACTTACATTTTTCTGTCTTTTGTTGTTATTTATTTCCTCGCAAATGTGATGAAAAACATTGTGTATAACACGGGCGTAAGAATATTGCAAACTCGAGTCATCAAAAGCCCTCCGCCTTCGGCGTCGGGCTTCTGATACACTCTCGTTAGCAATATTCCACTTACGGCCCTCGTTAAACAATGTACTATTTCCTTGTTTTTTCAATCTTTGTCCACACAAGCACTATACATTTACGGTGGCAAAAGTTCACTTTTCCCCCCATCAAATCGCAAATTAATACTTCTGAACCATACCAGGCGACAGCATTTCATGCGTCCCTTCTACCTAGACCCGATACTGGACCATGGTGTCTACCGCTATTTGGAATTCTCCTGACGTCTGTCTTTCAGGATAGGGATACTCAAATCATAACCTAGGTTTATCAAGCAAAAGTGTATAGGCATTTTTTAACCTTTACCATACCTCATGTACAGTCAGCAGCAGAAGTAGCTAAGCGGGCCGGGTGTTCAAAATAACCTACACACGCTCTAAATTTCTTTAGAATGAAGTCGTGTGCAGGTCATTTTGAACACCCGGCCCGCTTAGCTACTTCTGCTGCTGACTGTACGACACACCTATACACCAACTTTTTTCTGATTTATTTTAGCACTTGATTATGAACCTTAATTAAAAGCATGAAGGTGGCTGACAGCGTATGCCATCACCTATAAGTAGTCGTTCTTGGCGCCGTTAGCAAAAAGCAACAGTTTTAGGTGTTTCGGCGTCCAAAGGGTTATTACGCTTGCTCCTTAGACCTCGTCTGAACGTTCCATAAGGTTATACAAAGGTTGACAATAAAAAAAACCCGAAGTCTCACCATTATCAGGCCTGGCGGCGTGCGGGGGCCCATGCTTGCCCGGCCGCGCGGCCTTTACGTCAATGTCGAGCGGGACCCATTTGTGCTTGCCCGACTTGTTGCCTCCTTTGCCACCTCCTGAAACATACCGGGTTTCCATCAGACCACCATCATAAACTATTTATAAAGGTACAAGTCCCTAGCCGATTGCAGATAGCAGCCAGCAGGCGACGTGTCGCAACTGCACTACTGGCTGCTATGGGTTTCTATGAAATACCTGTCATAGCAACACAGATTATATAATAGACGTCGTCAGCATAGAAATAACGTCGCCTTATGCTGCTGTCTGTAGCCGGCTACGAACTCGTCTTTATAAAAAATCTTAAACCGACGATACTATGCCTTTTATTTCACTCCTTCCTAATTGAGTACCTGATGAGAGGAGACTTGAGCATCTTACTCCCAAGTATCAAACAATAAACGGGTCGACAATGGGCTTCTGATTATTCTTCAACCGCAGAGCGTACCTAGGTTACGGTCACTGCTTGACCACCAGGCAGGCCATATGCTTATAATATATTAAAAAAAAGTATTATCGCGTCCGTTTCCATAAGGGAGACTACGAGCTACGAGCCTATTGTGTTCGATGTGCAAGAGTATTAGAGCTAGCGATCTCTGTGCTTATGAAAGACGGGGGCGACACGACAGCCCGTCATAATTGTGCTCAAAAAAGGAGATGGTCTAACGAGGCGTGAGCATTTATTTACATCCGTGTCCCGTCTTTTCTATAGAAGAAAGTTATTAAATAGGCTTCGTTTCCGAAACGCGTGCTATATATTTAAGTACATACCTGCGGCTTTAGCCTTGTCGTTGTGTTTGTCGTGATGCTTGTCATTGTGCTGCTGGTGGTTCAGCGCTGGCTCCACCTTCTCCACCTTCGGGTGGTGCTCCTCTAGGGGCTTGCGCTCCTGGTCCTGGAAATGAGATGATCATGCTCTTAAAATTGTCAAAAAATTGACCACCATCCTCCTCATCAGGTATATACATAGATGTCCCACTGTCCCACTGCTGGGCACAGCCCCCAGTCAATGAAGTCAAGACGCCTCTAGCAGTACTATGGCTGCTGGCCTATGAACGCCTAACACCACCGAAACTAACTCCTGAAAGAATGATGTCATTGCGTCGTGCAGGACGGCGTAGAATAACACCGACACAGTCTCCAGGTCGTGTGAGGGAAGTACCGTTGATGGTGTCCTGATCGACTTCGGCTACAGCGACTGTGTTCTAGATTAGGTATCAACGATAACCAATATGACTGGAATATTGTTTTACTCTCTGGCGTGCTCTCAAATGGCTTACAATGACTGGTTGAACTACCAAAAGGAAGGATGTCGCGTCAGGTGGACGACAGCCCTCAAACACTGTGAGGGAGTACCGCTAACCAACATACGAAAGTACTCACCGCATTGCCGTTATGGTGCGACGTCTCAGCGTCGTTGCACGGCGGCGGCGTCGAATGGCACCGGGCGGCCGTTGCGGTGCCCGCCGCTCCTAACGACGGCCAGTCACCGATGTCAGAGAAGTCTGATGCCTGTGAACAAAGAAAGAGACGTCAGAAACGTTGCACAACAGCAGTTCCTGTACACTTTACCACCCTGACCGATATTTCGTACAAAATGGACCGTTGCAACGCAAAACATACAGACCAGGCAAGGCAGGGACTCTTTACTTCGTTAGTGTCTTATCGACGCCCTATTTCAAATCATTCTAAGATTACCCATACGAAAGTTACGGCGCTGCAAACGTTAGCCAAGGTGGGATGGCAAATGCCTAGCCTCTCGTTTTTCACGCAGCGCTCGTGCTACATACATGAGCTATTTATTGAGAAGGCAGATCTTAAGTTCGATATTCTAATTTCGTGGTGTTAGCCCAGATCCTGACGCTCCGGGGCAGCCGGCTATCACATTATCAATGAAAGGAGCATCCAGCCCTTATCCACGACGCGTCCTCGGCTCACGTCTCTTCTGAACTGTCCGTTTGCCCCTTAATGTACGATCCCCACCGACCGGGCAGGGCAGAGTCAGCTGCCGCCGCATAGCAACGAGCACGCGGCGGTAGCTGACCGCGTCGTAAAAGAGTGCAGTAGGCAATAGCCGAACGGAGCCGGTCAGAAGTGACAACAGCCGGCTCGCATCCTCCATTAAAATATGAAACGTTGTATTGATGCTTTAGATTCCTGTGGCATCTTGTAAAATGCGCTCTGGCACGCTTCGGTAGGTGAGAATTGTACATAAATTAGGTTATGTTTTTAAATCTAGGTTTTTACCTGTCCATACTGTTCAACTTTGGCCCAGCTCTTCCTACTCCTGCTCTTCCTTCTGGCTGATATGCCAGCTGTCATGCTAACGTTACACTAGAACGTGACGCACTGTTCGCACTAATGTGACGCCATGTTTCCTTTCTTCTATTAGTGGTCACTGTTTATGTTGTGACGTCATGCCTTATTTCAGTTGGATTTATATTAGTTCTGGAGTCACAATTGGTTACTGGTTTTGGCGCACTATAAGGATATCCGGTCTATGTCTTAGTGGTTGGTTTTAGCGCGTTATTGTGATTTCATGTCTAGGTCACTAGTGGGATTAATTCGTTGTTTAAATATGTGTCGGTAAGTTATTTAAAAAGCTACAAGTTACAATTTTATTACCTACTCTAAACTGGTAAGGTGCTTGACCAATGGCGAGTGGCCTTTTGGCCCAGTGTTGCCGGTTTATATTAGCAAAATGGTAGCTTGTAGCTTCGTAAAAAGTCTTAGTTATGGTATCACTCTGGCCTTCTATGACTTCTCTTCGTGGTCGTTATCTTTAAATACAATTTAGTATATTCTAGCTTAGCTAGTTGTGATTATGATAAAAATAAAGCAACTTATTGGTTCGATAGAAGTATAGGAATTACATCATCGCATAATTTACTCGTATTTTATGAATTCATCATCATCATATCAGCCAGAAGACGTCCACTGCTGGACATAGGCTTCCCCCAGTGCCAAAGTGACCGGTCCTGCGCCACCCGCATTCAGAGGACTCTCGCGACCTATACCAGGTCATCAGTCCACCTTGTGGAGGGCCTACCCACGCCGCGCCTATGAATTACAAACATTAAAATTGAATAATGTATTGTATGCAAAATGTAAACGCAGCGGTTCTGACTCTACCTACACCATCGGTTCCAAACCCGGAGGGGCATAAAACAAATGTTCTTTGAGGGCAACAGACTTGCTGTCTACAATGGATGAGAAGATACGGGCATCAGCGGTTATTTCAATTGGGGTAAAACCGTAAAATCAGTATAGTCTAATATACCACAGGGGTAAAGACATTGAACATGTTAGGAACCACTGCTCTACACGGATCCCCGGCACAGTTGTTTAAAAAGCGAGTTTTGTCCGATAAGTGGAAAGTATGCAGGCGTCCTTGATATTTGTACGGGGTCGAAATGTAGGTTAACCGGTGCGTTGCGCGCGCGCAAGCCGCCGATGACTCGCTGTCGCAGAGATCTGGTGGGGTAACACAACTTGCTGTCAAGTAGCGCGTCGCCCTCGAAACGTGTCTCACTCGCACTGTGCGAATTAGAAAGAGGAGGGTAGATTTTAACGTTTCGCGTCGCGCCGAGTAGCCGTAGTCGACGCGATAGTAGTCGTCGGCGTAATAGTAGAGTGGGACTGGGCTGGTCACGTCTATACCGCATGCCGAATGAGCTGTTTGTCAAAGGGACCACACGGAGTGGAAGCCCCACAACTCAAAACGGAGACGCGGTAGACCTCGTCAGCGATGGCGGGATAACTTACGCCTTGGCTACGACTTTGGTCTTAAGCGACCTGCGGCAGAGTTTTATCTGTTCATGCGCGGATCGAGACGTGCAACGCACTGTGGTTAGTTGGGATCACGCGCAATGAATTAGAAAAACCGCTGCCGCAGGTCGCTTAAGACCAAAGTCGTGGCCAAGGCGTTAGACTCCTTTTTAAAGACTGGCCAGATTGCTCGATACCGCGAAGAATGGAAAAAGAGGGGGAAGCCTTTGCTCAGCAGTAGGAAATAACGGGCTAGATAAAATAATATAAATTGTATAAGTGTCACCAAATCGGCATCGTTTACTATTAATTGATCAGGTGCGACATTTTCGTATGCAGGAAGGACAACCGGTTTCCTTTATTACCCTGTTCTTAAATATCAACTGGGTTTTTAATCTTTTGTCAACCTGACATTTGTGGAACAGGCTTAATTTGTAACTAATATCTAACTTAATGACTCGACCTTGCATGTCCGAATTCCAAAGTCTGAGCTTTGGAATTTGAAACTATTGATAAGAGCTACATACTAATCCATATCACTAATATTATAAATTCGATAGTAACTCTGCCTGTGTTACACGTTTAAATGTATGTATGTAGCACTTTATTGTACACAATAAGGTTAAAACATAAACATGATAGGTATAAGATTAAAGTAGGTATGAAATAAATATTAGGAGTTCCAGTGTGATCAGGGTTAAAATAGGACAACCCCCTTCCTGTGCTTGAAGTAAAATTCGAAAGGCTATAGGCTAGCCACTTGTCACTGCGATGATATCCAATTGACATAGAAAAAAAAAATGCGTTCTGTCTCCCCTTTTCACAGTGTTTCGTCTAGAACAAGCTAGGTGGACAAAATTCGTTATCAAATTTCCTCTAATGAGTCATTAGATAAGGTAAACAACAAGTTGAAACTTGTAAACCAATTAATAGATTATGTCTAACTTTCTAATTTTATGAGTCATAAGGTGCAGAAGTCAGCTAATGAGGTAAGTGTAATTGCACAATTAAATCAGTTGCATTTCCGTGACGCGTTCAACAACATCTCTTAAAATCAAAACATCTTTTTGTGGATTTTTTTTACGATGGATCTTATAACTGAAGGTAAGAACTTTACTTTTTTTATTTAACCAGAATAATATCTGTTTTAAAGGTTGTATTATTTTGAGTTTTAAAAGTGTACTAAAAAAGATGGTGTGCTTTCTTAGTTTTCTAATTTTGGTAGAGTGGCAAACACTTGACACCACTTGACACCGTTCTAGATTTTTTATATTAATTACATACATTATTCTTTTTTATAATGGTGTATGTTTCATTCTGCAGACTAATGCATAACATTGTTTTTTTATTTTTTTTGCAGAACGCGTATTCAGCCTTTCAAGGATGGAGCTTTTTGAAGAGTGGTTAAAAAAGAGCAAAAGTGATAGAAATATTCACCTTTATGACTATGTATTAACGAAATATAAATTGCAAAATTTGACAGAAGAGTCTGAGAGGCGATTGAAGAATATTTTGAGCAGTTATTCATCAAAAGTTAATACCAAATGGAATAGTGCGGCAAGATCAAGGGAACAATTTTTGACGAAGTGTAGAAGTTGGCTGGATGGTGAAAATATAGAATTGCGAGTGTGCACAGCCCAGCCAAGAGCATCAACATTGTCTGAAAATGTTAATCCTGTAGGAAGGCCCAAAGTAGATTTTGAAAGTTCCTCGTTTAAAACGAAAAAATGGTATAAGATGCCTGTTACGGTACATAAGATATTGATCCACAGCACAGAGGTAATAAAAACTGCACTTCTTCCAATCGGGCAGCTTTCGGAAGAAGCTCAAGAGGCCAGAAACAAAGATTTGGGCAGATTTCGTGAACACAATACCCGAAAATGTTCTCGAATTGCGACGAATAGAGATCTACTCTCTATGTTACTTGTCACATCTGATCCTTTGATCAATAGTCTTCGAGAGATTCCCAAAAAAAAGATGGACAAATTCCCTTCCGAGGTGCTTAAGCTTCTTGTTGCTCCTACTATAGAGCCTAGGCACACTATACCTCAGGTGGTTTCGCAAAACGAAAATGATTATTATTTATCGGATACAACTGATGATGAGTCCGATGGCGATGATTAGGTAATAGTACATAGTTAAGTATATTGATGATTTGTAATTAGCATATTAATAGTTTAACTAGTTTATTTTTTTATTATTAAGGTCGTATTTGCATTTTTTGTATATTTTTAAGCTAATAATTGTAAATAAATTATGTAATTCACCATTAAAGTTTGTAAATATTACTTTGTAATTAAATTATTTACATAATCCTAATTTATTTTAAATTAAATATGTTTTTACCAATTTTTTTGTTTTTTTTATGAAATAAAAATGAATTATATTTAATTGAGAATTATTAACTCTAATACTACCCAAAAAAACGAAAAAATAATTTTGTCCACCTAGCTTGTTCTAGACGAAACACTGTGTTTTGAGAATACATGCGTGAGTTTACGTATGTTTTAATACAGCGACGCTATAATTTTTTGTTAGTGTGTCATATATAACTGTTATACCACTCGAATGCTTTTGGGACTCCCCTGCCCCGCTATTCTGTAACTTGCTTTCACTTCACATCACCGTTCACCCACAAATCTTGACGCCGCGATTCATGGTAACTGGGCGTAATCAGAGGTTTAGATTGGTTAGGCGTGACGGGTGAGGTGAGGCGCATTAGCGCGTTCCGAATAAAGGTGTAATTCCGTGCGTCGCGGCCGATCGCAGCCGCGCGCGATCGATTGCGTGCGAGCGACTGACCACCGCGGCTGATGCGACAATAGACAGTGTGTGAAAACGTATGGCGCCGTTTCCGAAGTCTGCAACTGACGCGTGCAGCATTTTCATACGACTATTGTCCCATAACGCGCGCGTCAGTCGCACGCGATCGATCGCGCGCGGCTGCGATCGACCGCGACGCACGGAATTACACCTAAACAGCCCTGGATCCGCGAGTGTGTGTGTTTGTATGTAACTATATATGTGTTATCTCGCTACCAATAAAAAGTTAAGAATGCTAGGAACATTCACGAATTATTGTACAATGCAATGTGCAGAATCAATTCTCTACAGATATGTGAATATCAATTCAATGGAACGACGGATTACAATTAGCGGCCTTGAAATTTAATAGGTATACTTTGGTACAGTCAAAGATAATACTTTCCGCCTTAACGGTAGGTGCAAAAGTGTAAACTTATATACAGAGGACCGTAAAATATTTATGATTGTAGGTATAATAATATTGTTGGAGTTATAGAAATGGCAAACAATGTAAACAAACCAATTTACCATATTACCCCATAATACAATACAATGCAAAAGGGTCAATCAACTATTTCTTGATGTTATTCTGTCCCGTTAGCCGAGAGACAATATAACAGTCTCTTAGAAAAATTGTTACAACATGGACATCTATAACAAGCTTAGAAGATGGATCTTAAAAAAAGGGGTCGAAAATGACATTTGGTGGATTTTATCAATCGCAGATTTAAAAAGTGACCCAAGAGACGTTACCATGGCAACTAGTGACAGAAAAGTTGATTTACTCAAATACACGTTAATTGCACGCACCAAAAAATTACTACAGGACATAAAGCTTTAATTAGAGGTAAACAACAGGCGGTCTTATCGCTAAAGAGCAATCTCTTCCAAACAACCTTTGGGTAGCGGAGTTAATGTAACATAGTCATCAATTTTACAATTAACTTAGTATGTATTTCTAAAGATCAAACAAGATCATAATTAAAAATTGTTAAACTTGATAAGATAATTATGATCATGTCAAGTTGAAATAACTATCCATCTACATTATCTTTAATAATATATACTACACTTTGAGGACTTTGAGGTTATATGGCAAATAGTACAAGTTGTTTACATTTTTTTTTTCAATTTATATTGAACTCCATTTTTTTTTACATGATACTACACATGGTTTATGGAAGCTAAAATTAAAACAGAATTTAAAAACATATTTACCGTTGCTCGTTCTTAGGGAAACGTAGATAATAAAATAAAAAAAATAAAACAGGAAAAGGCTAGTCCTTGCCTAAGAACAAGAACAAATATCCTAAATAATCTGCTCTACCACAACAGAAAGGGTTTGGTGGACCCAGCTTCCAAATACCGAAATAATATGACATTACATTTTTTATATTCAGAATTTTAATATATAACGCAAATATAAAGTTGTCTATATAATAATTCACTTCTTTAGGTATAAGGGTGTGGCAATATCTTTAAAGCTATAATGTTTATTGTGTATATAAACCGTAAATTTATTTAATTAATACCGATACTATTAAATATTATAAAAACACGAACGTAAAACGATTTAAGTATCAGTTTACTAAAATTGAATAGTAACAAATTAAGTAGCTTCTAAAAAATGCGTTATGCTTAGGTAACCCAACCATTTAAAATGCTTCGATGGTCAATAAAAACATACCTAGACCAAGACATAAAAATAGTCGTATTTTATCTCACTATGAATACTTTGTCAACATACATTATGTACCTACGTCAATCTGTGTCATAGTAATTTACGATAACACTGAAAATTAAGCGAGCGCTCTGTCCTCGCTCAAAAAACAATGAATTCAATTATTAAAACTATCAAACGATATCACGATTACACGATAATACAATCATAAGGCCACCACAATACACGTAATTGATTATATATTACATTTATCACTTGCACTTCGTAAATAATGAATCTGCGTCGCTTAGTCGCATAACCTCAAAACTGACTGGTGAAAACATGGTTGATGGTTGGAGGTTGGCGCCTCGTGGCACAACACGTTGCGCGCGCCGGTATAACTGTCACGCTCTAACGCGCGGCGTAGTGTTGCCGTCTCGCTCGACGCGGTCGTCATGGGGTCTCGGGTTTGATTTGGATACTTTTTAAAATATTTTTTTAAATCGATGGATGGATACGGCTAGGGCCAGCATGTCTAAGAAAGACTTTCAGTTTATGAAATGAGCTACGATTTTACAAAAATAATTTCACATATTAGTATCTATATTATGTTAAGATAACAATGAGTCAGTTTTAGCTCATTATACAGTAGAATTATGTCATGTTATCGAATTAACTATACGTAAAAAAATGTATAAACCAAATGTTACTATACCTACTTAGTTGTCGCATATTACCCAAGCTTTTGCCATAAAACTAAACGCCCCTTTTAAATATATTTACTACAAGATATATTGTCATGTTAAGTATGTTTACAGCCCGTCAAGTTAGATTAGCATTACAATTTAATGCACTATCACAATATTAACAATAGACAGTTACCTATAATAGGTCAGACAAGGACGGATCTAGTCTCCTAAAACTATGTCTACACTAGGGCATGCAATCCCGGTATTTATTACTACTACAATACCGGGATCCCGGTATTGATCCCGGTATTGTAGTAGTAATAAATCCTGGATTGCATGCCCTAGTGTACACTAAGAGTTCATATTGAATTGTGTATAAACCACAAAGTTGATACTCGCAAATAAAGTAATGCACCGAACATTTGTATGGGTTCACAGTACTTTAAAGGTACCTACTGAAATTGTGTTTTGACTATAGAAACAAAAAAGTCGGGAAAAAGAAATACTTTTCTATAGGTGCTAAAAAGATAGGATGGTATAGTCGTCGTCAAAGATATGTTTACGCTCTAGCACCTTATTCCATTGTAGTAAAGCGAAAAATGTATACCTAAATTTTTTTACGTTGAATGTACAAGAATTTTCTTAAAATAAATTACAACAAAACTTTAATCAAATCCATTTAATAGGTAACTGAAGAGGGCATGTGCACAAAATTATAGTTTATTCCAAATCTTAGATGATGGGAAATGCTTGAGTTTTTGTTATTTAGTTTCTTTTAATCGCGGGTTTTATGTTATCAGGTAGTAATAATGTCGGTCCGTAGCCGTACCCGAGTTTACACACACAAACAAACCGGATGGTTTAAGATTGCCTCTTCATATTGTAAGATTTGTAAGCGAGCGACAATAGCGACAAATATCAGGTAGCAGGCGGAATAACGCTAAAATGAGTCGACTTCTATGAAAACGTATTTTTGTGTCTCAGTAATAATACTAATAATTCATAAGTTTGTTTGTTTATTTACTCAAAAACTGTGATATTTTTATCCTAAACTATATTTAGAAATCGGATTAAAATAAAGATGTAAATACTAAATATTCATCTATTTAAACGCATGACAAAATTCTGATACAATAATCATAATTTAACTCGGATACTTTTATCACAAAAATCATTCAGGGATGATTTTTTGGAAATAAAGTATCCCAGAATTATGATATTTGTATGTGAATTTTGTAATTGTGGGTGAAATTGGATACTGGAGTTAACGTGGACGAAGTCGCGGTTAATTCCATTCATTTATTTATTTATAAAACATAGGTAGGTACAAGTACATTAGTGTTACAAGAATCAGTCTAGAATCACTATGTTTTGGCCATGAGGCGTACAAACAGTCATTAGCAAATGACAAAGGCACATTAAATTAATTAAAATCAGGTACATAAAATTAAAAACTAGTATAAAAATACAAAAAAAAAAACCATAAAAAGTAGATAAATCAATTCCGCCGCTATTGTGACCGCAGCTTTACTTCGCTGTCTACAGCCGTCTCCCTCGCTCAAGGCCGCTAACTGCGTAGCGTACATTTTTAATTTCTGTTTGTTCCGATGCTAGCCTCGCTAATTCATTGTGAAGCAGGTAGTTTATGCAAGTGACGTATACAGGGTTAGAAAAACAAATGGACCAAACTAGATATGGGTGGATTGCAAAAAAATTGTACATACTTAAGAGCCTTAATCAAATCCACGATTTAACATTTTTTCAGTTTCGTAACGGCAATTTTTAAATGGGTAACTTTCGTTACACAATGGAAAGAAGTTAAAGGATAGATTAGGTTAATGTCCTTAACTAAGTACAATTTTTTTTCAATCCACCCACATCGTGTTTTCCCAAGTGCTAGTAGAAATCATCCTAAAGAGCCCTTCTGGTTTGAATTTTGAACTTGATCCAAAAACTAATCAGCTGTGGTCAAAAAATAGTTAAAGTTCTAAATAAGTCGAACACTATAAAACTATAACTGAATTATTTTAATGTAAAAAGATCTACGTTTTCGATAAGAAGAAAAATAAATGTAAGGATTTATTTTGAATTGTATGAACTGTATTCTATAGTAATAGCTATACAACGAACATTATCACCAATTACTGTACTATCAACATATCCGAGAATATTACAAGATATATATATATATATATATATATATTATAGATATATTATGGAAACAGAGGGCCTTTGCTCAGCACTGGAACATAACGGGCTCGATATAATAATAATAATATTATAACCAGATCTGGATCAATTGTCAGTGAAAAGAAAGAGTACCATTGTCTAGTTAGAAAACATTACACTCCTTTTCGTTAAGCAGTCGTATAAAAAATGGACATATGTACTCTTAAATCTCTTCCAATACGATATCCATCTGAATAATCAAATCAGCAACTTTTTATGAAACGTCAAAAAGGCTTTGGTAGTATACAAACTACTAGCGAAATACAGACTATAAACTTTTTTTTAAATAAAATAGCTTCCATTTATTAAAATGGCAAAAATAGGCTGAAGCATGATGAATTTCTAATAAATGTAAATATAATTTATTTTCACTGTTGTCAAATACTCCAAACTTCGACATCAGGATTGAACAACGCACACCCTGTATAGTGTTTTACTTCTCACAACAGGGGTGTAGACACTAAATAAAATAATCACTAATGTTGTATTGTCTCGAAAAAGGATTAAAAATGTAGTCAAATGGAGAAAAAACAACTCAAGAGGTTAAATAATCACAAAGTTGTGTCCAAAGTTTTAAGAGGGGGTATGTTCTGTCCCTTTTCTGCAAAACGCACCTTCATATGAAACGATTGTCATTTACAGAGCCCGGATTTTTCACGGCAAAACAAAACACTATCGTAATCTAGCCAGTGATAGAAACATAATTTTATCGATACCGAGTATTATTAGGTATATAAGTATAAAAATAACATGCCGATATATTTTTACATTATTGACAATTCACAGTGTGCAAAAAGTCTTTTTTATATTTTTAATAAAAACTAGAAGTGTATTTTCCTTCCGAAAACGCCATAAGGTATTTGAGCCAACTAAAATGACTACACCAACTCATTGAAAATAATAGACACTTATTACTCCATAAGACTTTAAAAGTCATTTCATTACGTATAAAACATAAATTTCGTATAGATATTATTTATTTCTTATAACGCTTTGAAACCGACGTGTTTGATTTAAGTATTTTTTTTATTGAATATTTATTTTATTTGGTGACGTTTTTTCTTCTACTAAAGAAAAGAAAAAAGAAAAGAAGACATTTATTCACTACACAAAAGACACACAGAGACAAAGGAGTAGACATACATGACACACAATTATCGATATCGATAAAATAATGTTTCTGCCACTGGCTATATTACGATAGTGTTTCGTTTTGCCGTGAAAAATCCGGGCTCTGGTCATTTACTATGAGCCCCGAGCGTTTTCCCCCTCTAACAAGCAACATTAAAACGGTTGTAGCTTCCTACTTTTTTGAGATATTTGAATGCCGTTTTCGTCATTAGGCATGTTTTTTTGCCTTATTTCTTCTGAAGTTATAATACATTTTGAGTCACACCCCTATTACATTCCTTTGTCCACACCGCGCCAAAATAAAATCTTATTTAAACGCAATGAATTTTATTTATAACTTATTAAAGGGTTACGTCTAATACATGTTAAAATGCAATTTATTTCGTTACATCAGCGTCATTCTAAAACCGTATAACAGCTTAAACTTTATAATAGAAGACTTTACGGCATTGGCTTTAGTCCAATTCGCGACGTGCATTCCGGTCTTAAATAACGAATTATACAGCTTAAATCGACGGGGTAAGGTCGAAAATGGCGTGTTTATTGGATGATTGTAGTGGTGCAATTGATCGGCAAGGAACGGTCTGTCTGATCGTTTCGGCGTCTATTGTACGTTTGAGTTAGAAAATATGGGTACGGAGAGGTTGATCAAAAATATGTGAACATGATTTCATTGTTAAGGGCATAAGGTTGCTCAGACATTTTTGAACATTTTGGACCGTACAGTCAGCGGCGATGAAACGTGACCTCGGGGATACAAACTTTTATGCTGGTGTACAGTCAAGTGTAAAAATATGGGTGCATACAACTTACTCATAAATATGCCCCGTCGCTCTTGCGTCAGCGGATTAACGTTTCGGTACATTGTTTACGAGAGGATTAAATCGATACATGTTTATGCACTTGACTGTACAGTCGCCATCAAATATATCGGAGCGGCCAAAGTGCTCACAAATATCTGAACACGTCTCTAATGCCTCGAAAATAGAGACGTGTTCATATATTTGTGAGCACTTTGGCCGCTCCGATATATCTGGAGCCGTAGTATGGTTGGCCTTACATAAGAGCGTCGTCTCGTGCTATCGAACGGTGTCAGCCAGTGACGCACGCTCTATCCTATCACCTATCGCGTGACAAGGCCAACCATGCTACGGGGCCTGATGGCGACTGTACATTGAACTCGACTATACAGTCAAGTTATCCAATATCTATACAGACAACCTTTCAAAAATACCTACACACAGTCTTTATTGTTACTGACATAAGACGCATGTGTAGGTATTTTTAAAAGGATGTCTGTTCTGTATAGATATTGGAGAACTCGACTGTACAATCGCCATAATATCGAAGCCATGAAGGTGCTCACAAATATGTAAACGAGATTGTCAAGGAAAACTGTTAAACGCGGCTCCGCAAGCTTATTACGGAGAACACAGGCCGAGCCGCGGGAGAAATTATAGCTATTTTAAACTGAGAGGACAGAATTTCTGAAATCTGATAAGTGGTTCCAGAGATTAACCGCTACTTTTTTCCCTCTTCGTAATTGAACGATAGAGCGAAGCGAACCAAGTCCTCTGCTTCATTTTTAGCTAAAAAAAATCGTATATCCGGATATCCAGATGTCCGTCTGTTCTCATCTACAGGTCGCATTTCTCAACCCATTCTCGTGAAATTTTGCGAGCAGGTTCAATAATGATTTTTTTTGTCGATTCAGATTTTCGTTTTTTTAGGCTTCCGTACCCAACGGGTAAAAACGGGATCCTATTACTAAGACTTCGCTGTCCGTCCGTCCGTCCGTCTGTCTGTGACCAGGCTGTATCTCAAGAACCGTGATAGCTAGAGTTGAAATTTTCGCAGATTATGTATTTCTGTTGCCGCTATAACAACAAATACTAAAAAACCGGCCAAGTGCGGCTCCCATACAACAGACATGATTTTTTTGCCGTTTTTATAGATAATGGTACGGAACCCTTCGTGCGCGAGTCCAACTCGCACTTGTTTTAAGACACGCTTGCGAGTTCTGCAGCTCACAGCAGGGATCGGATACCGGTATTTTCACCATACAAAAATACCGGTATTATTTCGTTCAATTTCGTTCTTTGGTTTATAATATAATTTTTGATCAGGCTGTCTAATAATACGAAAATGTTACCTAAATACATGATAGAGTCCTACATTAAGAGCCTAAAATAATTCAAAATATTAGACTACTTCGGGGACTTGAAAAAAACCGGTTCCGATCCCTGGCTCACAGAGCCATACTAGTAGGTATAGAAGTTAAGATAGTAAGGTAACCCATCCGAGTGCTCGACGCTGTACTAGTATATGGCATGGGCACTCTATGTCAAAGCAATATGGGTTAAATTCAAATGAAGCAAAATCCTTTTAATTCGAATTTAACCCTTATTGCTTTGACATAGAGTGCCCATGCCATATACTAGTACAGCGTCGAGCACTCGGACGGTTACCTTATAGTTATCGTACAAATAGCACAAGCCTTATTAAACTGACTACAATGAGTACTATGAGGCTAGTTTTGATTTATGTGGGATTGTTCCCTAATCTTGCCAAATTTTACCTCTCAAGTATTAGTATAGATAGATAGATCATTTATTTGTATGTGCTGGCTAGCCACAATAACGGTGACATTTCTCCACGTAAGCCTCACATCGCGCCCCACTAACCAGCTGACTGACGACCTTGAACTCTAGTAACATGCCGTGTCTATGTATATATAGCCTTATCTGCGGTGATAGTGGGTACACCGATTTATTCGAAGGCTTGCAGTCTTGTGTAAAATTGCCTCTCAACGCGATCCCGTTTGCATCCTTAGATAGAGTCTGGCCAGGGAGAGATGAGCCTTTTTTTATATGGCAACTTTTTATCATCATCATAACAGCCGAAAGACGTCCACTGCTGGACATAGGCCTCCCCCAAAGAGTGCCAAGGTGACCGGTCCTGCGCCACCCGGACTCCCGCGACCTTTACCAGGTCATCAGTCCACCTTGTGGGGCTCTACCCACGCCGCGCCTTTCGGTACGTGGTCGCCACTCGACTTTTTATATGGCAACAAAAATATCATTGTCAAATGTGTCAATCAAACGTCTTAAATTGTATGGTAACTAAGAAAGTAATTATTCCATAATAAATTGGACTGTCTTTGCTTTTTAAGAGAATTAAAGGGTGGCTTACTGCTAATATTATTCACATTGAAGAATATCATAAAAAGTTCAATTATTATGTCTCGTCAAAATTGAAATTTTGGAGTGGTTTTCATTATTCTCCTTTAATATAAAGTAGAATGTAGTTAAAGAGTTTTATTTCATATAACTTTACTTCCTTCTGCTTGATCAGTTGCATTGTGTGAATTGAAGGAAAATAATAATTGTTTAAGTATCATTATTATTTTATCGCGTTATACATAGGGTTACAATTACAACACGCTGTTTTTTTTAATTTGCCGCTCTTTTCTAGGCCCATCTTTCCCTGATCAAACTCTAGCTGGGTTCGCTCGCGCATCGTTTGCTATTGGTGCTAGGTAATCTACCAAAATTAAAAAAGTTAACTAATTCAGTATAAGTCTATTATGCAGGCTATGGACAACTAGTTGTACCCATAGTTCCGCCCGCGTAGGTTTCGGTCTGTCTGTCAATACCCCTCCCTACAAACCGTGGCCTTTGTTTTTTTACAAGGTACAATCTATCTCAAAACAATAAATCGACAAAATTGAATGAGTAGTTTGGGCATAAAAAGGCAAAAGAGACAGACAGACATAGTTACTTCATATTTTTCATATTATCTTTATTGCCTCCATGGTAATATAAGGTCTTAATAATTAATACAGTGTCACATGGGCCCTATACCCTAGTAGGGCGGGCATAGCACATTTATTTAAAATTATCTCGTAATTATTTTATTTCAACTAGTACCCATAGCTTTGCTTAGTTTGGGACTAGGTCGATTAGTGGAAAATTAAAATATTGTTAATTAAGTAAATGTCAAGATTAAAAACATGCTTAAGGAAAAAAATTGTTTAACAAGCTAGGGCTATGGGATAATAAAGTACACGCGGGCAAACAACTCCTTTCTGATTTTGGGTGTGAAAAGTAACCGCGGGCAGACAAGTATCGTTTTCTCAAAGTTGCGGGTGATAGGAGATGATATAAGATTAAATTGAGATAGTGACATTCATAAACTCTTTGACAGTATGGTAACATTTTTTTAAATAGTAGACTTCACAATTTGGTACGAAAGTTTTGTCATTCAAGAGTCAAGCGCAAGGTACAAACTATCTTAAAACCAAATATCATCAAAATTAGGTCAGTTACTTTGGGCAAGAGAAGGTAACAGGAGTTTTTTCAAGAGTCAAGAGCTAGTTTTCCTCTCACCTTACTGTAACAGAAACTATTAAACAGGTGTCTATAAAATGTTATACAATCAATAATGGTTCATTAAATTCTAATCAATAATTAGATATCATTGCGTCATGTGAATGACATATGTGTGTCAAGAGAAATTGTAAAAAAAACAATAAGGATTGCATAAGTGATACCAATTCGCGGATCTAGTTATGAATTATGATCTAGCTAACTTATCTTTGAATATGCACATGGTATGCAACGCCAATGAAATAATTTTAGTGATCAAAATCAAATAGATATTTATCCTGGCCCCGTAGCATGGTTGGCCTTGTCACGCGATAGGTGATAGGATAGAGCGTGCGTCACTGGCTGACACCGTTCGATAGAACGAGACGACGCTCTTATCTTGTCACTTGTCGCGTGATAAGGCCAACCATGCTACGGCTCCTGCAAATTCAAATGCAGTCGCTTAAAAACTACAAAGTATTTTTTAGCTATCAATTCTATTACCTTTTTAGCGCTGTAAGTTACAGCCTGAAACCATCGTCGATACAGGAATACTAGTTTTATTACACGCGTATGCCCACTTGGTGGGCTTGTACAGTAAGGGAAATGTATTCACGTACCACCGTAGAACCCTGTCGCAATTGACAGGCCGCCGTCACTCAAACTCGAGTGGCATGTCACCTTATTGCGATAGGGTTCTACGGTGGTACGTGAATACATTTCCCTTACTGTACATATGCGATATCGGTCTTTCTTTGTTTCAGAGCCCTATATAGTTGTGTAATGTTACTATAATTTAGTAATTCTATTTATATAAAAAAAACTGTCATTTTGAAAAGTAGTCATTTATCCATAGGCACAGTAGGCGTAATTCATTTCAAGTTTCAGACATTTTGAAACTTATCTGTTTTGACATTGCGACATAGTATAGTAGGAACCCATTATTATGATTTTTGGTTGTCGTAAACCGGTGGCAATTGTATATACGAAATTCCGTGTTTAAAAATGGCCACCAAATCTGACAGCTAACGTTTCCAATGACGACTCGAAACTGAGGGAAGTTGTGCCAATTGACACAATATTAGTTTTCCATTTGTCGAGCGCGTATTAACCTACCTTTTTTTTATATTACGTCATTGTTCGTAACGCAAAAAATATTAACTTGTACTGTAGTCAAATTATACTGTCGATCAAACCAATGGACCTTTCCCCGGCAGACCTTCGCACCGGCCCCGGCATTCTACTTTCGCTTCCTGTACCCTATTCGTCATATCTGTACCCTGTATAGGTACTTGAGATCATTTGAGTTGGCCGAATTGCATCAAAGTAGTCCATTCAAAAAACAACTCTACCGTCCAAGGTGGAAGATTCCAATTGCAGTGACAGTTTTATAAAAAGTCAGCCACAATCAATAAGCGCAACCATGTCGACGTCAAAGAGATGTAATACATATGTCACCTTATCACAAGGGAGTAAGGTGCAGAATCGTAAATATATCTTGGATGTCCAGCGTGCCGGTGCGGACTCAAATGTCTGTGGTCTGAGACAGGGTTTTTATTCAATAAGCACTAAAATATAGATTCCTGAAGTTTTGTTCCGCCTTTATAAATGCAGCTACATTTATGCCTACTTTCGCCCGCGACTTCGTCCGCGTGGAACTCGTTTATATCGTATTTATAAGTACTAATATTACAGGTTATTGAAAACATTTTTAGGGTTCCGATACCTCAAAAGGAAAAAACGGAACCCTTATACGATCACTCGGTTGTCTGTCTGTCCGTCTGTCACAGCCGATTTGCTCCGAAACTACTAAACCGATTGAGTTGAAATTTGGTACACATATGTAAATTGGTGACCCAAAGATGGACGCGTAAAGTAAATTAAGAAATTCTGAACAAGGGGGGCACTTTTGGGGGGTAAACTGGAAAATTAAAAAAAAAGTTTCGCAAACTGTATTGTGTGACACATCAAATGAAAGAGGTTGTTGTAAGCATGTCAAATATATATTTTTTTAATTTTAGCAAAAACAGATTTGAAGTCATTTAGGAAAAAAGACGAAAATTGAACATCCCCCCTTATCTCTAGGATAAAAATTCTGAAAAAAATATGGAAAATACTTCCTTGCCTAAAGATTACAGGAAAACCTATAAGAAGTTTGAGTATTCAAAAACACTTATGAAATTTAGATTATATACGGAACCCTCACCACGCGAGTTCAACTCGCACTTGTCCGGTTTTTTTCTTGTATATTAAGTTAGGTATGTCTCAACCCTCGAACCCTCGCCTTATCTCGTACAATAATTTTAACCTACAATCCTCACCTGCATGCATAACCGTCCCCCCCCCCCCCCCCCCCCCCCTCCTTACTCCTAAATGTCATAACTGTCATAAAAGCGGATACACATAAGCTGTTATTATTCAAACGTTGCAAACGCATTAGATGATCAATTGCAAGCTTATGCACTTTATAATAAGGTTCACAATTTACATTTCGTTACAGTTAAGGTGGTTATGCCGTTTTGAAATTGTTATAACGGCTGCGCTAGAGTGGAAATGTCAAACCGTTTGTCTAAATGCGTACCGGGTCTAGAATGCTATGGCGTGTCAACATGCTATCATTCATTTGTAACATGGCTATGTGTATAACACAGATATATACATTACTCGACGAGGTAACTTACGTCAAAGTGTGTATGAATTGACAGCTGTTCCACGCCCAAACCTATCGCGGCCGAATAATATGAATAGATCGCGCAAACGCACCTACTTTGTATTTCACAGCATAATAATATGCTCTAGCCTCGTATATGACTTGTCAATACGAAGTACAAAGTATAAAAGCAGGTAGTGCTTCAGACCCTGATGTCATTTTTCGTTTTTATGTAACTTTTTGCTACTCGTATTAGTACTTAATTAGTACTTGGCGAAGTACATTCGGCAGTTATTCTTGCTATGCACTTAAAAATGTCAGATCTTAAGTGCTATTGTTACTTTGTATTGTACTAACTTGTACAAGTATGTGGGGAGTGGGGACTTAGAGGCTAGATAGGGGGCACATTAAATTTTATGGTTAAGTGTATTTTTTTTTTAAAGGTGGATGGACTACTAAAGCGTCTGCTAAGACGGTCGCCAACAATCCCCTCCGACCGAACGATCTTGGTCGGCACCGACCGTGTAGACTGTTGTTTGCAGCAAAATTTCATACTACAACGGTCGGTGCCGAGTGCCGACCAAAGTCGCTCGGTCGGAGCGGCTTGTTGGCGACCGTCTCGCAGACGCTTTACTCTTTTAGGTAGGTACCTATGTGCTGTAGTGCTCCTGATGGTGAAAGGTTGCCAGAGCTCCACTGGTTGCGCTGGGTAGAGAGTGAGGGACTTGCGTTTGTATTTAGTTGTAGACTCAAACCAATAATATAATTGGATTTAGGTTTAGCCCATTGATACACGGGATAAGGTTTGAGAGGTAGGTACCTACTACGGTGTGTAACACTAGTGTCACTTCTATTGTAAATATAGGAAAGCGTAAGTATGGGTATCGGTTAACAGGTCAACGTACCGCATATACGTCACATCAAAATTGACACACACGTCACTCCAAAATTAGGCACGCTCAGTACGCAGTGCAGTCGATGTCAAAAATATATAATTGTTTCGCCTTATTCTAGCGTAAACATATTTTTTACGACGCGGCGTCTATTTAGAATGAAGTCTGTGATTCGAATCGGATTCTAATCTAGCGTGCAATTATCTCACGAATTACAGCGCACAGTTTATTATGTACTAATCTAACTAAACCATCATCGAGAACGCTACGTTAGTGAAAACGGCATCAAAATCGGTCCAGTGGTTTCAGAGTTTATTGCTAGCTTGGCAAACAGTTAACACCTATCTATATTACATATAATACAGCCCCCCTATTCTGTAACTTGTTTTAAGCTCACCTCAACGCTCACCCGCAAATATATCTTGACGCCGCGATGCGTAGTAACTAAGCGTAGGTAGAGGTCTAGTTTCGTTAGGCGTGACGCGTGGAGTTAGGCGCATGGGCGCGTAGCGAATAACAGCCCTGGTGAGAAGTTTTCCACGACTGTTTTTATGACATTGACACACATAAGATTGAATTTCAGGCAGTTCCAGGCCTGTGAAAAGGATTTTTCACTATGCCTGTGTTCGGTGTAATGCACCTTAACACGTGCCATGCGCCTGCGTGCGTATGCGATTATTTAGTTGCATTGAGTGCCGATAAGATTCAATTTTAATGCATTTATGGAGTCCACCGTGACCGGGTGCATTGGAGCATATTTTATAACATTTTCAACTAACTTAGCCAATAGCAGTTTGTGTAGGGTTCGTCCTTTTAGTTAATAAACATTATATAGTTCCGCTGGATGCGGGTGGCGCAGGACCGGTCAATTTGGCACTCTCTGGGGGAGGCCTATGTCCAGCAGTGGACGTCTTTCGGCTGATATGATGATGATGATGATATAGTCCTTTCCCGATTTTAACATTCACCACAATCCTCGCCGCCCACAGCCTGAAATCATCTAAAACCGTATTTTTTTGCTTACATAGTTCTCAGTTCAGCATATTCCTCATTCTACAGACTCCAATATCCACAGATTCCCGTTAGAAACATTCTGCAAATTCTCATTTTTTACCCACGACGGAACGGAGACCGTTTTAACCGGTAAAATCAAGAAAACAGCTTTTTAAATTTTTACCGGTTAAAACGCGCATATAGATGGCAGCCCCCGACGGATTTTCTTGGTTTTATTTTATCCTTTTTCAACTACGTTTTAACCGTCGTAAGTTTTTCAAATTTTTTTTATTTTTTTATGTAGCATTGAACCATTTATTAGTCGACGATAGTTAATGGCCGTCTAAAAACTGACGATCAATGTCAGACGTCAGACACATTAGACCCTATGTCGGTAAGTAATGTCATGTGGTCTAACGCATATTTACTCTACAACTTACAAAAGTTAAAAAACGACCGACATTTTCATGTCAAAGTTCAATAATTAAAAAACCGCTGAACCGATTTGGTTGAAACATAGCTAAGAACCATCTCTCGTCTCTCGTCAGCTTTCGGACAAAAAAAACGCATTAAAATCGGTCCATTTGTTTCGGAGCTACGATGACATACAGACACGTCAAACATATAACACCCCATCTTTTTGCTTCGGGGGTTAAAACCGGGCCTCAGTCACAAAACTGACCAGTTTAGATGCGATTTAATGTTATATAATATGTATGTATGTATGTATGGAAACGTGGTCGCTTACTATGGGCCTCATAAGTAAATACCATGTAATCCCTTTGTAAATACCATGGTTGCAACGAATAAATATGAATATGAATATGAATAAGAAGGCTCAAAGTCACCGAAAGGGCAATGGAGAGGGCTATGCTGGGAGTATCTCTGCGTGATCGCATCAGAAATGAAGCTATCCGCAGCAGAACTAAGGTAACCGATAGCCCTCCGAATCGCTAAACTTAAGTGGCAGTGGCGGGGCACATTGCACGTAGAACCGATGGCCGTTGGGGCGGAAAGGTTCTCGAGTGGCGACCACGAGGGTAGGTAGGTAGGTAGGCCCTCCGCAAGGTGGACTGATGACCTGGTAAAGGTCGCTGGAGTCCGCTGGATGCGGGTGGCGCAGGACCGGTCATTGTGGCACTCTTTGGGGGAGGCCTATGTCCAGCAGTGGACGTCTTTCGGCTGATATGAATGATGATGAATATGTATGACAGTAAATTAATAATTCCCATATGTGTGTTATGTGTAAGTGTGTGTGCTTTGTAACTAGAGAACCTAAATCGACATTTAAGAGTCCGATATAATTACGAAACAAGTAATGCATACAATTTATTCGCCTCGTTTCATAACGCGTTGCGAAATACTGTTGATAGGTTAATGTTACTGTTTATAACATTCATCTTTGTAGGCCGTGTCGGACTTAGCAACGCGTAGTTTATTAGTTTGTATGTAGTGGTAACTGGTAACGCATTGGTTTATGTATGTTTTAGTATGTCAACCCTTGACAGTGGAGTGGAGTGACTGAAGGAAGTAAAGTTATACAGGGTGGGCCCTGTAACAGGAGCAAAAAATTAATCGGTAGATTATTAAGCTTGTGAGCAATTGTTTCTAAGTGGTTTTAATTGTTTTTTTTTTTTTGTTTTTTCTTCTTCAACCTAACTTTACGTGTACTTTTTTAAACGTCTGGAGTGATATAAGGAACGTTTTATTTAAAAAAACACAAATATTTTTTTTTTAAATCACAAAAATATCTTTTGAAAACAAAAATGCAAAAACTATTATGACTCAGTACATGATGTTACCTCAAAATCTGCATTGACTGCTGTGCTATGATCTCGTGGTGCCAAGATACATTACTCGGAGGTCATAACTTTAGATCAATTTTTCTCCGAGTTAAAAAAAAATTGAACCATATCGAGTATCAAGATTAGGACATCATCCTATTTAAGACGTTTGACACATTTGACAACGATATTACTGTCGCCATATAAAAAACCGGACAAGTGCGAGTTCAACTCGCGTGGTGAGGGTTCCGTATAAATGTAAAACGTTTTATTGTGGCGCGTACGTAATTTCAGGATTCCGTTTTTTCCTTTTGAGGTACGGAACCCTAAAAAGGCTCATCTTTCCCTGGCCTATGTAATTGCGAACGGGACGAATTGTTTATGTCGGACATACCTAAACACGATCATCGGAAACAAACAGACTTTTTTTGAGTTCTATCATACTTATATATGAAGTTGTTTGAAAACTAGAATCCAATAATACAGGATGATTTGTGATATTGTGGTTGTTCGCCAGAACTATTAATAGATTGTCTAGCTAGTCGACGTCAGCGTCACGGTTGAAAGGCACTTCCCATCTGTCAAATACAACTGTAACATGCAAATCAGTCACACTAAACTACAAAGTTATATGATTTATTAAATTACGGTCTTATTTCATTACCAAAATAGCAGGTTAATGTATTTTTTATAAACTCCTAAATTAGAACCATGCGTTTAGAATAATAGTTTTGAATTTTTATTTGTTGTAAAATCGAACAAAACGAAATAAATGAAAATCTGTATTATTTGATTTACATTCGCTTGAATCTTTTTGTTTTTCTATAGGAACCTGGGACTCTGGATAAAAACCTGTGACGTCATAATTCATTATCAATTAGTATTATCCGTTATTTGCCGTCAATAATTAGTAATTTATTTGCTAAAAAAACATGTTACAGTCGCCATCAGATATATCGGAGCGGCCAAAGTGCTCACAAATATCTGAACACACGGGGAGGCCTATGTCCAGCAGTGGACGTCTTTCACATGCAAATATATATAAAAATGTATGTGATTGAGATATTCTTGGACCGAGTGGATGCTAAAAAGTTACATAACAGTTTTAAATTCATTATCGCTTTCTAGTTTCGTCGCTAGCGATGTCTGATTTAGACACATATTTTTGCCTTTTGTTGTTCTCAAATTGTAGTTGGACATACAGACTTTTGGTCCTGTCTAAAACTGGTTTGACGCATTATGAAAAAAAGGAAGGTAGCCTATTGCCTTATTGATCCTATAACTGGTTCACCTGGCATTTAAAAAAAAAGTAGCCTATTGCTCCTGACTTCTGCCTACCCTTTTTTTAAAGTCGCATGTGTATGTTAGTATATTACATAATCAGCGGAAGCACCCACTGAAGCGTCAAGTTTTAATTAAACTGTTGTACGTGAAAATACAGCAATTATCATAACGAGCGAGATAGACAGTGAGGAATAATATCCGCAGCTGGCAGGTGCAAATTATCTGACTATTATCCTAGATACATACAATTTATAATTTACTTTAAAAACAAAGTTTAAACCGAATTCAATTCAATACTTCGCCAAGCCACATGCACATATCCAAATTTCCTTTCCACTTTATAAAAAACTTAGAAAAGTTGAAAAACCCCCGATTTTTTCTTTTCAAAGTTCAATATCTCAAAAACGGCTGAACCGATTTTGTTGAAACGTAGCTAAGAACCATCTCGTCAGCTTTCGGACAGAAAAAAACCGCATTAAATTCGGCCCCTTTGTTTAGTACACAGACACGTCAAACTTATAACACCCCTCTTTTTGCGTCGGGGGTTAAAAATACCCTAATCGCTTCAACTGTGCCTATAAAATTTGAAGAGTAATCATAAGATGGGATCCTGGAAAAATCGAGGGATCCTGACAAAATCCTGCATTATCTATTGAGATAATGCTTATTTATTTATTAAACGATTTCAGATAAGGAGGTTTTCAATTCGTCGAGGTCTCTTCAGATTTTTTTATGTATGTTCCCCGATTACTCAGACACCTGGACCGATTTGGAATTGTTTTCTTTTTGTCAGATGATGTTAAAAACATTGCAGTCTATGTGTAGTCATACATACGCCCCACCATAAAATGGTTTCATCATCAACATCATCACAAAACACATATTTAGGGGATTTAAGCCCCATACAATCGATTTAAAGAGTCCTCCACGAGTCGTAACCAAGGCAACGAGCGATTGGCCTATTTTTTTTAACTCTTGACATAGATTGCAATAAAAACCATGAACATATGATTACTATGGAATGGAAACCTATGGAAATCTATACTCTAAGGCGTCGTCGTCCTAATTGGCAGCGATCGTACGATGGCCGTCGAGTGCGAGTTCAACTTCAAACAATTTTCAAAGAGTTGAACTCATCGCACACGACGGCCATCGTACGATCGCTGCCAATTAGGACGCCTAAGAGTAAAAACTAAGGGCCTAGCGCCACCCGTCAGGTAACAGTGTAAACAACTCATATGTGTATGTATCGCGCCTATATATATGCACATACAATACATATAAGTGGAGTGGACCAATCGTACCTATACTTATCACAAACGCGTTGCCACGCTATAGAGGAAGATAAGCTGTGCTCTGCGAATAAATATGGATTTCAACAGTATACGGGTCGTTCTTCTTTTCGACCGACAATAGCCTGTCCTTCGTCTTATTACGGCATCTCATTTGAGTAATGATGTTTACGGTTTTATAATGTTCGAATGAACGTCCATATTATTTTCTTAACTAGTGATATTTAATATTTCACTTTCTCTAACTAGCATTTTTTTAAATGTTTTTTTTTTTTCGTAGAATGCCGTGACAGAGTGGTAAACCAAAATGTTGTCCCCACTGAAAGAGTCCACTTTGTCACATGTTTTTTTTTAGAAACCAACCGTAAATAAATATTTATATTGGTCAGAAAGGAAACTTTAATTAGTTCTAATGAAGAAACCTATGCATTTTTTTTTAAATCGCACTTCAAAACCACAATTTTCGATAGTTCAAAAACCAAAAAAACAGAAAAACCTCGGTTCATTGTCGGTAAAAAAGAAGAACGACCCATACACATACACACTTGATACCATACTCACGCCTGCATTAAAAAAGGGGCAGGCAGAGGCATGCAATTTAGATGTCAGATCGGTATTTTTTACGTCACCCTAGGCCGTAAGTGGCATTTTCTGCCCGCTACGCGAGGAGAAAATCTCACTTCCTGCTGGCCAAGGCAAGACGTAAAACTTTAGACAAACCACGGGCGGTAATTCGCAAAGATCCAGATCGCATATCAATCACCTGCGATCTGGGGCATTCACGAATTCACCGCCCTAGGTATGTAATGTAGGTACTAACATCACCAATAAATAAACTTCAGGAAAATAAGCGGAAAACATCACGATTTAACCTAGTTATGCTGTTTAAGCCGCATTTACATGGTGCAAAAACTCGTATGCGATTTTCATTACATTGCGGGGCTGCGGGCTACCGAAATACGATGAATTCAACCAAACCCTGCAATGTTATAATGAAATGAAAATCGCATACGAGTTGTTGCACCATGTAAATAGCCCTTTAAAGATTTTTAAATACATAAACATCAAACAGTGTACGGTTGAGGTTATTTAAAGTAGCCGAATCTTTAAAAAACTGTCATCAGAATTGAAATCCTCTGCCTTGGACGATAGAGTTGTTTTATGAATGGACTACTTTGATGCAATTCGTCCAACTCAAATACGCTGCTAGAATCGTCCTGAAATCGTCACTACTCTCATTTCTGTTTCCGTAAAAACTAGATAGTAATTGACCAATTTTGACATTTCACAGAAAGTTACTGATGTCTATCAGTCAATATCCTAATTGAAGGTTTAAAGATGGATAAAATGTGATAAATTGATAATGCAGTGATAATTTGTTGGTGGCCACATACGCAGCAGTTTCTGCAATATTCTGTCCGCCTGTCTGTCCGTCGGAATTGGATGTACAGCGATCAGCGATGCTAATGTTTACGAATGATTCTATTAACCTGCTTGTCTAGTCTAGCGTGTACCTACCGATGACAATAACGTGATAGAGACATCAATAGTGTACCTATAGCGGTACCCTCGCATGGGTTAAATACAAAACATCTCATTCTTCACGCCAGAGAACACAACAACATAAAACACCTCGACCGTAACTTCAAAACATTGCAGTGCATTTCATTTCGTAAGGATATTTGATGAAAAAACCTTCAACAGCACTGCGCTGCGCATTAAAAACCATGAAACCACCATCCAATTTGTGTCACCAGAACTAATATCGCAATATAACTCAACACTATCACAAAATAAAACTGACAATTCTAAATTCCAATGCGTGCACTAGAAAACACCCAAACTTTTTTGAGAACGCGACGAATTTGAAAATAGAACAGTTTTGTTTTTATTCGAATTTCGAATGCAAATGGCGCGGACGGCGCGACCGTCTGTTGAGGCGCTGGGCACTCGACTGGATTAGTGATGTGACACGATGCTGGGACGGCGAGTTTAACGCAAAAACCTAAGGGGATTACCGGTTTTCCGTAATAGAGCCAGTGGGACTTGCTTCATGACATTGCTAGTAGGGTATAACATTGCATAACTAGATAAGTTTTATCAGTAAAGCAAGTCGATGAAAACAATCGACACAAATCGCGAAAACATTATCACTTTTCTCAGAGCAGATATACAGCGAAAATTACATCCTCTAAATAAAATACACATTCTAGAAGACTTGTTTAATTTCATTCAAAATAATTAATTAATTCTGTGTTCAGAAATTGAATGTCGCACAGGTCGACATCACATTCTCGACATTTATTTATTGTAAATTTAACCTTTAAAGATATGCAAACATATGACGTAACACATAGCTGACTGATACACTATCAGTTGACGCTTGACTTGCAAGAATTGCTTGTAGGTAATGTAATTCTCTCTCGTGACTTTCTAGACTTAGTAACTTAGTCTCTAAAATGTTTTCAATACAATCAACTACGAATAAAATCGGTACAAAATACAGAAAAAAGAATCCACGAAAATCGGGTTCAAAAAGGTTATCGAAACGGACATCTCCGACTGTATACCGTATTGATTTTCTTATAATAGATAATATCAATATTAATTTACGTACGATCAGATTTTCACGACTACTCACTTACTCAAGTTATCTACATATTATTTAGACTTTTGCCTCCAAATGCCGATACAACGAATCCTCAAATCAATAAGGATCGGCAACGTTAGTCAATAAGCATACGGTCTCTACTTATTATCAGGCAGACCAAATGCTTGTTCCATCCACCGTAGTATTATTAAGAAAAACTGGACAAGTACGAGTCGGACTCGCCCACCAGGGGACAAATGTATAGTTTTCAGATTTTTCCCTGTAAGTAAGTACTAGTAGTTTATGACGATATTACTTGCCAAATTTCATAGTCCTAGATCAATGGAAAGTACCCTATTTCGATTCCTTTGAGAATGTCGAAATATACGTTTTATGCGGCATAAACCCCCTTTTTTTTACGTTAACTTAGAAGTTTCATTTTTTCACAGCTTCGAAAGGTACTGTAGACTTGAGTAAGTATATGGTATGGTATTTTAATTTCAACTCGATACCTCCACGCGTTCCCGAGGATGAAAGGTTTCCGAGATATTGCTGAAAATCTGCCTTCCTCAAAGAAAAGGACGTAAGTGCCGTAAGATTTCCATGACGATACGACCTTTTTAATAGGCACGGAACCCTTCGTTTTGCGTGGTCCGACACGCACTTGGCCGGTTTTTATTTTTTAAGTTTCGGAACCCTAAATATAGTATTGACATACACCAGTAATTACTTAAGTGACAGTTATATTTCATTACATTTATGATCTTTGTGCATATACCTACCACGAAGTTTAACTACACTTTTGTAACATTACCATTAGGTATTCAATTAAAAATAATTTATTCATTCATTTATATTCAATTGCTCGTCAACCGTAAGACATCTGATTAAATTATTTATGATGCTTTTCCTTTTTCACTGTTTATCTTTTACAAATATAGGTATATTTGTATATATGAGTCTCTCGTAAGTGTCAACGACTAATATTAGGTATAACTAAGCGAGTATGAAATAATCTATATAATACTTAATTTAATAAGAAAATAAGTGTTTCAATGATGCTTTCAACTTAAGATTAAAAAAGTTCTTTGACCCGAGAAGCATGAAAACGTCAAATCCAAAAAAAAACAGATTCTCTAACGTCAAAAAAAGTTCATCACAATTTCCCAAGAAGTATCATTACGAGATGTTGCCAAAAAAGTCCATCAAAATTTCCCCACAAATGTTGCAAAAAATCGAATAAGTGAACACCGAGCCCCATCACTATTCGGTAACAATTGACACGTACCAAACGGTGTCCCATTGTTGGTACGAGCGTGAGACCGTCCAGAGCAGGGTGACCACGCTAGCTTTATTGATGGACAGTAGGGTGTGCTACTAATCATAAGATTAAGTACCCTTATTCATAAAACTTAATAAGCCTCCGTTAGCTAAAATCGCTCTTGTAGCCGAAATGTTGACGTGTAAAAATATGGAAAATAGTTCCTTGCCTAAAGATTACAGGAAAACCTATAAGAAGTTTGAGTATTCAAAGTAACGGGAAAATTCTCAATATTTTTGTGTATTATATACGGAACCCTCACCACGCGAGTTGAACTCGCACTTGTCCGGTTTTTTTTTTGTTACAAATTCGAGTCCGTGTCCGGTAGGAACTTGTCTTCAGAGACGATAGTAGATACATATGTATTAAAATGTATGACGAAGGAGCTCACAGCAAGTTTAACACTTGACCATTTTTAACTCGTTTCAATACCCGTCCCCGCAAACCTGAATCGATTATAATGAAAGTTAATTAATGCAATTAAAAACCTAACCGGCTCGTTTTTGATGCGTTTCGCGTTAAACATCTATGTTCCATGACAAAGTTGTTTCCGTCGTTAGTTGCTACGTAGTGTTAATAGGTGTTAGCCATCAAAGATAATATTGAATTTATATAGTTTAGCCATGGTAACACACCGTAGACTCTACCGCTGCTTAAAAAGCTACGGTAGCCTAGTGGTTCAGGCATGCGGCGGTCGTGGATTCTAATCCCGGCTCGTACCAATGAGTTTTTCGGAACTTATGTACGAAATATTTACCGTTAGCTTTTCGGTGAAGGAAAACATCGTGAGGAAACCGGTCTAATCCTTTCACGCAAAATAGGCACGTTGGATGTCGATTTGCGGAAAATGCCCAGTAAAACTAACTAACTTATATAGTTTAGCCATGGTAACACACCGTAGACTCTACCGCTGCTAACCTCGGGCCGCGGCGGCCCGCCGAGCTTTTGCGAGTGGCCCGCCGCCCACCACGCGATCCTAGTTTAAAGGCCTCCACACACCGAACGCGGTTGTAGCGCAAACGCAGGCTAACACGCTAAAGGCGCGTAAAAATTATGCGCGGCTGCCGCGCGAGCCAGTGTTCGCGTGAACATTGGCTCGCGCGGCAAATGTTCGACGGAATTTAGGTAGACCGCGGCTGCCGCGCGCGGCAAGCGATCCAACTCGATCAGCGCATGGCGCGCGCGCGCCAATTAGTTCGTTCTAATCATGGACAAGCGTGGTCGTGCGGCAGCCGCGTTTATTGTGATTCATCACATCATTCGCAATAATTTTAAACGAAAAAGGCGTTGGTGCGGGAATAGCCAAACCCATCTTCCTACTAATTTCCGTCCACGCATCATGCCTTAGTGCCTTGTTGTGGTGTAAAGGCGATTTGCTATTCCACAGCAAATCATTTTTCCCAAACAATTGTATTAACTCGCGACACTTGTCGTTGTCCATGGCAAACGTTCATTCGTCGTGCACAAACAACCGTCCAAATTGCGCGCGCGGCAGCGACTGAAGCTCCTTTGATGCGGGCTAAAAAACCGACAGCGCTCGGATCGCCCCGCGGCACGTTCGAGCGCGGCAACGTTCGAGCTGCCGCGCGCGGCGACCCCGTCTACATTATGCGCGGCCGCCGCGCGAGCCAATGTTCGAGTGTTTGCCGCGCATAACAGGCAGGCCGTGTGCTCATTTGCCTTCTCCTCACCACTAATCACCATTATACATTTCTATATTGCTATTAAGTTTATATACTTCAGATAATAGTTGGCATAACAACACGGGTCTATTGTATGTGAAAAAAGAACTAAGAACTATGAACGTTTGCTAGAGTAAAATCAACTCTATTATGGATGATATAAGACTCAAGTTATAACTATCACATTAATTTGGAATTTCCCTTAAATAAAGAACCTTAACACACACACACGAGTATAATTATATATATAACACGCAATAGTGCACCTTATTTCGACACGATAAGAGTGACAGCTTGTTTAAAGCAAACGAAATTTATTATTTTTCTTGACATAGTTAACATTAGTCGTAATTATATAAGTAACTCGTAAAATTGGACCTTATTCCGTTTCAATAAGAGTAAGTCATTGTTGGCACTGCTTGTGTATTGTGTAGCAAATAAAATCACAATTTTTCAGTACATAATCAGGTGAACGTGTAAGCAATTATATCCTCTTGCCTTTCAGTAATAAAGAATAAAATCGTGTGTATGAATTTCATGCGTTCATATCAATGATACGGGAACCAATTAAAATAACGAATATTATCAGAAGTAACCATAAAGAAATGTATGAAAATTATGATGTTTGTCATTTTAAACAAGGCTGGTATGTAGATAAGGCTTTATTAATACTACGGAGGCAAACAAGTATATAAGCCACCGTAGCATATGCAGGGATCGGAACCGGTTTTTTCAAAAGTCCCCGAAGTAGTCTAATATTTTGAATTATTTTAGGCTCTTAATGTAGGACTCTATCATGTATTTAGGTAACATTTTCGTATTATTAGACAGCCTGATCAAAATGATGATATAAACCAAAGAACGAAATTGAACGAAATAAAACCGGTATTTTTGTATGGTGAAAATACCGGTATCCGATCCCTGGCCTATAGACGCTTGCTACTCCAGGAGCCGTAGCATGGTTGGCCTTGTCACGCGATAGGTGATAGTATAGAGCGTGCGTCACTGGCTGACACCGTTCGATAGAACGAGACGACGCTCTTATCTTGTCACTTGTCGCGTGATAAGGCCAACCATGCTACGGCTCCAGAAGAAACAAACAAAACACAAGGGCGTTGTTGTCTGGAGAATTAGATGTGTTACCAACAGTTACAAAAAAATGACATTACCAATAAAATTCTTACAAAAATACTTGAAAACTATAAAGCTTCAACTTATTATCGCTTTGAAGATTTTCAAATACAGTAAAAACCGACCAAGTGCCGGTCGGACTCGCGCATGCACATAAAAACGGCAAAAAAATCACGTTTGTTGTATGGGAGCCCCCTTAAATATTATTTTTTAGTATTTGTTGTCATAGCGGCAACAGACATACGAGTACATCATCTCTGATAATTTCAACTGTCTATCACGGTTCATGAGATACAGCCTGGTGACAGACGGAGAGACAGACGGACGGACAGCGAAGTCTTAGTAATAGGGCCACGCTTTATCCTTTGGGTACGGAACCCTACAAAATGGACGCTGTTTGTTTTTTTTTTTGATTTTCTTATCTTTTGTACTTGGAGACTTTTTTATAGGCATGGATGCCGGGGCGTCCCGAAGGGACGTCCAGGGAGAGGGCTGTATGTCCGTATAACATTGTGACGTAATTAGTCGTTAATTTCCAATGATGTAATATAAAAAAGAGGCACTAAAATTGACACAACTTGCCTCAGTTTCGAGTCGTCAATGGGAACGTTAGCTGTCAGATTTGGTGGCCATTTTTAAACACGGAATTTCGTATAGACAACATATCTACCTTTTTTATATTACATCATTGTTAATTTCCTTACAAACAAAATACTAACAGCCCCGTTTATGACGTTTTATATACTATACATATTGCTTCCAAATTAACTTACTACGTATGATGTACAGTCCGGTTCGAAAATATGTACACGGTCAAAGTGATCAGTTATATGTAAACAGGACTTTATTATTAAGAAGATAAGGTCGCTCAGATATTATTGAACCTTTGACTTGACCTTAAGATCGTACATATATTTAAGAACTCGACTGTATGGACTTTGTGCGTTTTCAATATGCGTCGATACGTTAATCTATGTTTAAAAGATGTAAAACGTCGTGGGAGGAGCTCGCTCCCGATACACAGTGTAAATATTATAGTAGTAAATAGTAGTTTATGTGACTGTACAGTGGGGGAAATGTATTCATGTACCACCGTAGAACCCTGTTGCAAGAAAGTGACATATCACTCGAGTTTAAGTGACGGCGGCCTGTCAATTGCGACAGGGTTCTACGGTGGTACGTGAATACATTTCCCTTACTGTACATAATGAGATTATGAGAGGCCTTAAATCACGAGTGTTTTAATGCCTAATTATGTACAGTTGCATACACTATTTTATGTACACACATATCATAAATCCTCAATGATGTGTTCGGGAACCATTAGAATAACCGCCATTGCACCGCCATGGCCGACAAGATTTCAAATCATGACCAACTAGATTTCCATCGAACAGTATCGAAGGCTCTGACCTCTGGGCCACGCTTCGAAATTTGAAAGTCGTCGATATCGATATCTTAATTTTACGCACAAAATAACCTATACGGCCAGACACAAGTTAATTAATTTTATAAATCTTATTGATATAATGCTGGTCATTACTGCCAGTTTCTGAACGCACTTTAGCGGATTTATAGTATGTGTAGATAAACATTTCACTATGAAATTGAATCAAAATATTTTTTATTCCAGAACGACATCCGTACGTACGTACGTAGATCGTTCAATCAAGGAAAAAGCGTCTCCAGGGTCCTCATAACGAACTATGAATACTTGTAATAAATAGAAACGTGAAAGTTAATGAAGATGTATGTTCCTCTTTCAAGCAAAAATTAGATCCTACTAATATTATAAATGCGAAAGTTTGGATGTTTATTACTCAATTACGCTAAAACAGCTCAACCGGTTTGGATGAGATTTTGCACGAAGATAGTTTATAGCCTAGATTAAAATCTAGGATAGTTTTTATCCCGGGTCCACGCAGACGAAGTCGCGGGCGGAAGCTAGTACATACAACATACATAACCTTACCCTGCTCTGTAGGGAAGATGATGGTTGACGATAGAGGGAGGTAGACTCATTGTCAAAAACTCGAGCTACGCGTCCCACTATAGTTGCGAGAATCCGTTGTCCCTTTCCCGCCCACTTGGTCACCGGGGCTTTCATTCTTTACAC
This sequence comes from Epinotia nisella, assembly GCA_932294315.1. Lineage (NCBI taxonomy): Eukaryota > Metazoa > Arthropoda > Insecta > Lepidoptera > Tortricidae > Epinotia > Epinotia nisella. The sequence continues at coordinate 5,214,580 of OW028698.1, read as the reverse complement.
GCTTATTCGCCTCACCCAACCCGTCACACATAACGAAACGAGATCTTTACCTACGCTTAGTTACTACGCATCCGGCGTCAAGATATATTTGTGGGTGAGCGTTTTAATTTGAAATGTATAATTTTCGTTAGCAGATACCACGTGCCATGTGACCCACGGGTAAATAAAAAACAATTAGGTCTAGTTATGTAACTGCGTTAATATGTACACTGTGAACGCGAACGCGTCAGCGCGACAAGGTCGCCGGCAATTCGTACATCGCGATATTTTATACAAACACGAGACAGACACGAGTTTAGTCTCGGCTATTTGGTTCATTAAATACACTAGCTACGTCTCACTTCTTACGCCTTGGCCACGACTTTGGTCTTAAGCGACCTGTGGCAGTGGTTTTTCTAATTCATTGCGCGTGATCCCAACTAACCACAGTGCGTTGCGCGTCTCGACCGCACAATGAACAGATAAAACGCTGCCGCAGGTCGCTTAAGACCAAAGTAGTGGCCAACAGGTTAGTGTGAGGCCAGAGTGGACGCTGCCGCTGTGAGCGGGGCGTGCAGCGTCCATATAAAACAAATGCAATTTATATGGACACCGCACGCCCCGCTCACAGCGGAGTCACACTCAAACCCAGCCAGGCTAGTCCAGTCAGGCCTCACACTTAAAGAACTGGAGAAGAAAACTGGGGGGATTAAAAGATTTTTCAAAAAACCCAACTGCTTTTTTGCTAATATTATAGCCTATGTCACCCCCACGATTAAGAGGAATCCAACGACACCTCATATGTCGAAATCCGTCAAACGGTTTAGGCTGCAGGGCGTGCCAAAGAATAAAACATACACACATAGATACATACGTAGATACATACGCTCGAAAAACATAACCCTCCTTTCCTTCGGCAGTCGGGTAACAAGTTACCTACTGCGGGGCTAACACAACTTACTCCGCAACACGACGACAGACGAGAAAATCTGCCTTCCTTTTGCAAATTGGAAAGAGGAGAGGATTTTCTAGTCTGTGCTTCTCTTCAGCGCAAGTGAGACAGGAGTGGTTGAACGCGGTATCGCTTGACAGTAAGTTGTACCTACCTTCTGACATTGTATGCCTTTCCCTTGGGACAAGGTAGGCAGGTGTTTTAGTTAAAGCAATTTCACTATGCCCCTACGGGCCCCATCCTCCTGCCGACTCGGGTTATGGCCATGTCTTGAAGGATTTTTGAGGTTTTTGATCACGTACCACCAAAGAACTGATAGACCAGTAGGAAAAGAACGAGCGAATGAAGTCCAAAACACTCTTAACCGTTATAATTTATCGCAGAATGAGTTAGATATTACGATTGTACACGATCGAATGCAGTCTTTATTGGCACAGGAAGTGATATAGCATAATTCAGTTCAAATACATTATTGTGGAAACGTGTCCATAGTTGTTACATACATCCTTCAAATCTGTCAACAATGGTACTCAGAAGAGTGTTTGGGCTCCCCGGATTGTACGCATCAGGGACGCTACCCTTTTGCGCATTATAGCGGCAAAACCGTCAACGTGCGCGTCAGCGAACATCCCAGACGAGCTACAGAAACGAGGCAGCCCCAACAGTATCCTGAAACCATTGTTGTACTGTACTCTTAGCACTTCTGCGTAATTAACCCACAGGCTGCAGGTGTGGAAAGTCTGGCAAAAAGCTTTAAAAAGCGTCAACTTTACTTGCTCTGAACACCTTGCAAACCTGCGGGCCACCATGACCACAAAGGAGTAAAACAAATCCGTCCACGCGTCGCTTCATTGAACTTAAGCGGACTCGGCGGTGCTCGTAGGACTGGTTTACATTGGAGTGCAGGTCTCAAGAGCTCTTAAGAGACTGCTGAGGACTCGTCTGACGATAATGACCTGACAATCGGGACTTACCTTTTGATTGACCTTCGGTATCTTGGGCGCCTTCACTATGGCCGGTTTGGGCGGCGCTGGCGCTGGCTCTGTTGACAATACGCAGCTGTTACTGCACGATATACATGCAAAACAATATTCCATATACAACTTATACTTACAAAAATATTAAAAAGATGAAGTCCATGAAATTCTAGCACAGTAAGTTTGTATGAAGGGGATAATCTCCAGAACTACTCCTGAGATTTCAATTCTTTTTTGACCGGTGTATAGGATTCAGGATATTTATATATTTTATACCTTTGATGTAATATAAAAAATAGGTAGATAGGTTAAGCGCTCCAAAAGTGGTACACTAAAATTGAGTCAATTGCACCAACTTGCCTCGGTTTCGAGTAGTGAACGTTTCCAACGTTAGCTGTCAGATTTGGTGACCATTTTTAAACACGGAATTTCGTATAGACAACATATCTACCTCTGTTTTATATTACATTACATCATTGTTTTATAGCCTATGTTTATCCTGAAGGGAACTCTACGAGTTGGGCTGGTTCAGCACTTTGAACTCTAAGCTACTACACAGAAGGTCTAGATTAATTGGTTGCTCGGGCACACAGGCTGCTGCGGCCGGCTGTGGTGGGAGCCGCGCCCTGCCCTGCCGCTGTGGCTGCGACGGTAACCTCTTCCAGTTGGGCTGCGTCAGCACTAAACTATAAGGCTATCTGCACGCCTCTCATCGTTATCACACCGTCTCACTCGCAGACCTTGGTTGTTCCACTTCCACTTCTGAATACGGCTGGGCAGCTTCAGCAATTAAACTTTAAGGTAAAACATATTATACTGGCTGCACGACCACCGGTTGTGTTGGCGAGGGCTGCACCATGCCCTGCTGCTGTGTCTGGAACGGTGACATCTTCTCTTCTAGTTGGGCTGCTTTAACAGCTCTGAACTTTCAGCCACTACACAGAGAGTTACCTGGCTGCACGCCTCTTATCCTCATCACGCCGTCTCCGGGCAGCGGCTGTGGTACATTGAATTTTAAGCTACTATATAGCGTATAGGGCATATGGCTAGGGTATAGGGCTATACCTGGCTGCACGACCACCGGCTGTGGTGGAGGGGGCTGCGCCCTCCCCTGCTGCTGTGGCTGCAAGGGCGACCTCTTCTCTTCTAACGCAGGTGGAGCAGGCGGTGGTACCCCTGTGCTGCCCCCTCGGACCTGAGAAAAGTATTAACTTTAGTTATGAGGAAAAAATCACATTTTGATCTAAAAAAAACTTATTTGCAACAAAGACAAGGAACAAACAACAGACAACGAGAATGGCAGTCACAAGCCTTTTTCCGACCCTTTATTGATTTAACATCCACATTGATGTCTCTATTTTAACATGCCTAAATTGAAAAATATATAACTTCGACTTTGACTCCTTGATATTCGCAACAAAACCCACGCACCCGCTTAGAACAAAGCTAAAATGGCGACATGATACTTGTTCTGTGTTGGATTCGAAACGCATTGTAAATAGCACATATCGTGCAAATCAAGCATGATATATAATATAATAGTTCCAAGTAACCTCCTTTTCCTTGAAGTTTTCCTCATTATTGATAAAAGATTTGCTCGATATATGCTCTCGAGCTATCTATATTGTAGTCTGACAAGGTCTATCCCACAAAAAAATTAAGTTTATCAAGTTCTTTGGTGTGTAAGTTTTTTGTAATAATACCATCGTGGCAAACAACCTTACGGTCTGCAGACACGTAGCCTATGGACGCTTGCGATTCCAGGCCCCTATTTCACCAAATCGACAATTGTCGCTTGACAATGACAATTCGACTTAAATGGCTGCGTCGACATGGTGGTTGCTGGACAGCTTATTGACCCAGCAATGTACGTGGAATTGTCATTGTCGAAATCGTACAATGCTCTGCGCGTCCATTATAACAATGGGTAGCGCCTAGCGCTATTGGGGCTGCCACCCTTCTGCAGCGCGTCAACGATGTTTACGGTATCCCACACGGATGGTTTTCACGCCATCCTGCGAAAGAAATCAGCATCACTCTTAAGCAGATAGCCGGCTGTTTTGAGTGCCCAATACTATTCGGTTTACGGTCAAATCGAATTTAGAATTGTTTTCAATGTAAGTAATATAAATGTATCTAAACCAATACTGACACAAAACTTTAACTGTAATCTTAAATAACAAAATGGATCATGTAATCTGAATAAATAAAATTTTGAATTCTTCATCTTGACAATTGTCAGGTGACAAGTGAAATAGGGTCCTGAAGAATTACAAGCTCGTTGGCGACCCTTTACTTGTGACGACAGATACAATTTAAGAAAAAAACCATTACGCCCGTGGGCGTAATTTAGGTAATTGTATCACTGTACGCCTGCGCGTTATGAAGCCCTTTACGAGCAAGTGTGATGAAAACTTGTATACACTTTTCGACCTTATCTCCAAGCAATAAGGTCCTACAATGTACACATATTTATGATTCTGACTGTACTGTACAACTCGTCATATTTTAACGTCGTCCTACTAAACGCGCAACGCAAGCAATTATTTGTTACACGTATTTTATAATAAATAAATAAATAAAATAAAAAGCCTTTTATTTCTCGATCACATGCAAGTAAAAACAAAGTAACATAAAGTAAATTTGAATAGAATTAGCTAAGAAAAACATAACACGAATTATTATTACTAAAATTAGTCTAAGAATTATACTAAGAATTATGCGGCTAATTGTGCCGTTTGTATAAAGTGGTGATGAGAACCCCTTTACAGTGTGAAGGCCTCCTCCAAGCTTTTCCATATATCTCTGTCGGCGGCTGTTGAGACCCATTTCGCCCCGGCGATAGCCTTCAAGTCATCCGCCCAGCGCGTGCGCGGCCTGCCTCGTCCAGGCAGGACACGTATTTTATTGAACTCAATTTACATAACAGATTGCAGATGCTGACACTGTAGTTATAGGTATGTATACCTAACGTAATTATTAATAGGCGATTAGTTGATATTAATATACTTGAATGTTTTAATTTTAGTAAAAAATATATGTTACTATATACTGCGCCACCTGCATCCAGCGGACTCCCGCGACCTTTACCAGGTCACCAGTCATATAATATAGAGTATTACAAATAAAAAATAAAAAAACATGTTAACAATGCCATCTATACTTCAACTACATAAAACGTACAAATATATGTAAGTTTCGGCAGTTCAACGCATTGCCGAATTGCAGTCAAACAATTACTGTGGCTGCCGCCGAAATCAAGTTTTAGCGGAACCTGTTTGCTTTTCGGTATCAAAAAGTGGGTTTACGCGTGGTACAAACGAAGAGATAATAGCGAGGTAAGTATATTAGTAGTTAGTTATATTATAAACTAGCATTTACCTGCGACTTCATCCGCATGGACCGATTCAAATTCCACCCCCAAATTAATCACTTGAGGGATGATTTTCGGGTTGTCCGATAATTTTCTTTTATATTTTGTAGATTTCGTGTCATTATTCAAGTTACAAACTGTCTCTATGCTAAATATCATCAGCCAGGCTATCGCAAGACGGCGCGCGAGCTCTCTCGATTTTTCTCGCATTATACCTCTCTTTCTAAGTTTTCTAATAAGAGAGAGACGGATAGTGCGAGAAAAATCGAGAGAGCTCGCGCGCTGTCTTGTGATAGCCGTGCAGGTCAGTCATTTGAATGTGATTGAGAAACAAACATTCATATTTATAGTTACTCTGACTTTCAGTATTTTTTTTATCTTGCACCGATTTCGGTAAATGGGGCAATTCTAAAAACTAAAAACCCAACTACAAAAAAAATACGCCACCATCCAGAAGCTCCACCTGCTGCATGGTTTCCAAGACGCTGGTCAAGTTACCTCTATGTATGGCGAGAGATTCTCTGCGAGGTAAGCGCAGGCTCTGGGGTTCCCTGACGTGTGACGTGTCGATCGGCCATGATGTCAGGGCTTTGATAAAGGCCTTCGCCCTTCATATTAGACGACCAGGGTTCAAGTGTCTCCACTGCGAACGCCGCAAGCTCGTAGTTTTTTTAATAAAGACGAATATTTGCGGCACTTAAGGACTTGGGCCCGGTCAGCTTGTATGAAGAAAAAAAAACCGTAAGAAAATATGACTCACAATTTTTATTGCTATTCAAGAATATCTAAATTAAAGGAGCAGGAGCTATCCTTGAATAAGTACCTATTCCAGCCATCCTTTATAGTTTATATTATAATCCAACTAATATAATAAATGCGAAAGTTTGGATGTTTAGATGTTTCTTACTCAATTACGCTTAAACGGCTGAACCGATTTGAATGAAACTTTGCAGGATTTATAGTCTGGATTAAAATATAGGATAGTTTTTATCCCGGGTTCGAGCAGACGAAGTCGCGGGCGGAAGCTAGTAAAACCGCTGCAAACTAACTTTTTGCACCACACCCACTGCCAGCTAAGGTATCGATTTGTGAACAATTCAACCAGTTCCACATCCACAACCAAATTTACAGCTTCAAATGCACTGGCAACTCTACAACTTAATACATAAGACATATTTTCGCTTGAATGTGCAACTGTTGACAGATAAGGAGTTATTGTGCAATTTGTTTAATGGGTAATTAAGGTGAATGGTAAAGAATAGGGAATTAAAGAAATAATAAATTAACCAAGTTATGTACTTTATCTTGAGGAGCTTCGGCGTTGTCTGTTTCACAGTATAGTGAGATGTTTTTAAGATGTCCGAATGGCCATAAACAGCTTATCATTAGAACAATGCTTTTGTGCTCATTGTTAACTTTGGTTACTACTCAGTTCACAATGAAAAGAAAGAAGTAACAAGATTATGCGTACAAATAGCTACCGTCCGGTGTACGCTATAAGGTTCATGTTGTAATAATAAAGCTTCGGACATCAAACATCTCACTGTAATCATTTATTTATTTAATCTTTATTGCACAAAGGAATAACTTATGGTACAAAAGGCGCACTTAACGCTATAAAGCATTCTCTACCAGTCAACCTTAAGGCAAAGCAGATAAATTGTGGGCAGTGCAGTGCAGCTTAATTTAAACTAAAAATCCGGACAAGTGCGAGTTCAACTCGCGTGGTGAGGGTTCCGTATATAATCTAAATTTCATAAGTGTTTTGAATAGGTACTCAAACTTCTCATAGCTTTTCCTGTAATCTTTAGGCAAGGAACTATTTTCCAAATTTTTTTCTGAATTTTAATCCTAGTACTTTCGGAGATAGGGGGATAATCTATTTTTGCTAAAATTATAAAAAAAAAATATCTGACATCTTACAACAATCGCTTTCATTTGATATGTCACACAATACAGTTTGCGAAACTTTTTTTTTTAATTTTCCAGTTTACCCCCCAAAAGTGGCCCCCTTCTTCAGAATTCGTTAATTTACTTTACGCGTCCATCTTTGGGTCACCAATTTACATATGTGTACCAAATTTCAACTCAATCGGTCCTATAGTTTCGGAGCAAATCGGCTGTGACAGACGGACAGACAGACAACCGAGTGATCCTATAAGGGTTCCGTTTTTTCCCTTTGAGGTATCGGAATATTAAAAATATTTAGCAGGTCCAATGATAGGATGGATAATAATATAATACAATACGGTATGATATAATAATATATATTAATACATACATACACATACATCATTGTAATTATGAACCATATAAACAGTTTTTTTTTTTTTAATAGTATAGAGCCGGGTACGCTCTTATGACTCCTCTGTATTTCTTATTTATTATGTGGATTACTCACTCAGGGTGGTAAAACAAAGAATGTCTCAAATCGCAGGCGTTTGATGCCCGAGCCGAAGGCAAGGGCGATAAATATGCGATCTGAGGCACCGCCCGTGGTGAATACAAAATTGTACGCATCTCCCGGGTCAGGAAGTGGAGTTTTCCGCAAGCGATAGTCACTTTATGGCCAACTCTTACCACGGTATTATAACATATCTTTTAATCCTTTATAATAAACGCCCATGTAACAAGTCGACGACCTGTTTAGTGTTAAGCAAAAAGTGTCGGCCATCTTGTTTTTTTATCAATGTAGACCGAAATGGCTCTGCTATCTCGGTCGGGCTATAAAGTCAGCGGTTTTCAGAGCACATTTTTTTTATTTCAGTTTTATTTTTATAAAAAAAGGATTTAAAAAACAGAACGAATGCAAATCAGAATTATTTTCATAGGTTCTTAAGTTAAGATTTAATGGCTCAAAATTTGCTACCCTTGCAGTACGATGTAGTATTTAAGTATAAATAGGTACAGTATAGGAAATGTATTCATGTTATCTTTTAATGCCTTATTGTCATAGTAAGATTAGCGAAATAGGTACGTGAATACATTTCCCTACTGAACAGTGATAAAAGATTTTTCCTGTCAAAGTCTTCAAGTCTGTCAAAGGTGCTGGTAAGACTTGAGCATTCACCAGTAATGAGCATTCCAGCGTAAGTTACAGTCGAGGGCACCAATATGTATACACCACAAAGTCTCAAACATATGCACACAGACCTTATTTCTGCAACAATAAGTTGTAGTATACATATTTATGAAACTTTGAGTGAATACATATTGGTGCCCTTGACTGTACAATACAGATAAAAGCTCACAAAATAAACCGCAGCGTTTTTGCGAAAGGACAGTAAATTTGCTTCGAGCATTTTGCCGAGCCGAGTGTGATGATTTTTAATAATTTGGTGTTATAAGGGTTTCGGAACGTTCCATCCGTTCCCCAAAACACCCGTTCCCAAAACATCCGTTCCAAAATAAAAGTTTCTTAAAATGAACGTAGGCCAAATTGGCTTTATGATCGCCATGTGACAGACAGACAGGTGACCTTATAAAGCCGAATTCAGCCAAAGAAAGAAGGCGCTACAACTCTTAGCGCACTACGTAAATCGCCGCGCTTAGGAGTCCACAGTAAACTCGGTTCTCCATATAAACGTAGTTACGCTCTCATTTTAAAACGACTAGCTAGCTTGCTCTGAAACTTTGTACTTAGAATAAGTTAAGGTATATCCAGGTCTGTAATTAGTTTATATAGCTCGAGCTTGCCGCGTACTCTTAAAACCCGCTCGTAAAATCGCATGTGTACTCAAAGCCTAAGAAGCCGATAGTGACCTTATTTTGATCCGTTGATCTGTCGTCTCGATCGATATGCATCTTTATCGTGAGATTGTATGAAATGTCAATGTCATTTCTACGTATCTCACGAACCATAACCGCTGATCTCGTGACCCCACAGTATTGCACAAAAACCTAAGACGCTTTTTACCGATAAAACGGGACAGCTGTCTTTATACAACCGTCCCGCTCGCACCTCCGATAGCCGGTCAACTGTAAAATCACAAATAAGATATGCATTTTATTATGTTTAGTAGACAAATCATGAATATAGTTACTTGGTGTCACCAAAGACCTCCAATTCATATCTGAGTTGGAAAGCGTCGCTCCTGCAAAAACTAGTGCCTACTTTCCTAGTTATATAGCCGTCCGGGCCGCAGGATCATTTTAACTACTTTTCCGCCGAAACTAGTTCGCTAAAATAGCTTAGTTTGGGTTGGGCGACTTTTATGTATACATAAAGCTTAGCTCATATCTTGTTATCGCAGGAGTCTGCAGGGTGCGGGTGGCGCAGGACTGGTCAATTTGGCACTCTTTGGGGGAGGTTGGTGGTATTTGGTGATTATAAAGCTACCCCCTCCCCCATTCAAGATAATGTGCATTTTTTGACTTTCCTGCTGTGTAAAAAAAATTACACGTGATGTCTTCTCGGATCCCCCTCCCCTATCATGATCATTGGTGATATTTTTCTGACCCCCCCCCCCATAAACCATCACATGATTTCTGGACGAGCCCTTACTTAAGGATGTTAGAGAACCTTCTGTACGTAAGGACTATTATTTCAAGGCGCAAGATACAGGCTCAGCCTAATTTGGGACTCACCGGATATCGCTTTTCTATTATGTAACAGTGTCGTTTATTTAATAAAGTCATTCTTATTCTTATTTATTATGTGGTACTAGTTTTTTGTCTTGACGGAGTTCGAAATGTAGCTGAGAAGCTCCAGGAAGACCTCACCTTCGTTGGTTGGGTCAGGTCTCTCAAACTACGTAGGGAACACCTTGGCCTATCCTCGACGGCCCTCGACCCCGCGGCAGAACTAAGAAGCCAGTCGATGGCTGGATGTCGTCAAGGAAACGAACGAAAACGGGCTCACACGCCCAGGATGGGTTAGGCTCGTAAAACACACTTTCCCGAAATGTGCACTTTCTGCAAAGGTGCACTTTCCGCAAAACGTACACTCCCAAAATATACAATTTCCCAATTTGGAAACTTTCCCGAAATGTGCATTTTTTCAAACAGTGCACTTTTCCAAAACGCACGCTTTCCCAAAATGTACACTTTCCCATTTAGGGCACTTTCTCAAAAGATACACATTTAGTCGGTAAAGCGGGATCTTCGGCGCTGCAGATTTGTCGTATGCGTGTGTGAGTGTGACCTAGGCGAGGCACTCACACATATGCTAGACGTTAACATCCCTACCCTTGAAGTGTACTTTTCGGGAAAATATACCTTCTGCGAAAGTGCACATTCTGGGATAGTGCACCTATTGACAAAGTGTACATATCGGGAAGTGCACTTTTAGAGACAGTGTACTTTACGGAAAAATGATGATTCTAAAAAAATGCACTTTTACAGAAAGTGCACATTTCGGGAAAGTGTGGTTTACGAGCCTAACCCCCCAGGATCATGCAAAGTGGACAAAAGCGAATAGAAGAGAGGGACGATTCTTCATAAACTGAACGATCTAAAACGAATAGCAAATTCGTAACATCAATTGTTCCCCTGTTACTGCCTAGAAGTCGTATAAAATATAATAAGTAAATCGTAACCAACTGATTAACGGTAGCCTTGGGCCGATACGGGCCGATAACGCCGCCTCGAGTCATCGATCATGTTATTTAGTGCTCTTTTATTATATTTTAAACTGTCTTTAGATTCCTAGAACCTTAAGCAATGTGTCCTTTAAATTATACTCTTATCTTAGAACTTAGAACATGCATAACTAAAGTAGCGTACAAAAATGTCTGCCGAATTTTGCGGCGGGGGGGGGGGGGGGGGGAAGCATCTTAATATGATATTGAAACTCAATTGTATATTGAAAGCTTGTAGTGGTTGAACGTTTATAATTTCAAGTGCTTACAGCAACATGCGGGCATTTTTATGATCAGTGTTCTCTTGCGACTTGCGAGGCGATTTTGTGAATGACCATTAACCGATTGTGAAATTGTCTTTGTATGATTTTTTGCACATTGTGCAAGGTTTTCTACGGAGGGGTAAGTTACTGAAAGGCTACACCAGTTATGTATGCTCTAAGATTCTTATTGGTTTCCCTATAATAATAAATAGTCTTTATTGTGCTACGACATAAGAGAAACATGTTACAAGAGTTGCCTAGATAAATAACGGTAACAAAAGGCGGTCTTATCGCTCTAAAGCGATCTCTGCCAGACAACTAACAAAGACCTTTGGTTAAAATAATTAGAATAGACTGTCAGACGTGACGGCTCCTTTGGTGTCAGGTGCAGTGTATCAGAGAGCATCCTTTAGTACCTGAGTATGAATTCAGCTTTATACTCACCACGAGGAACAGAACATTACGAGTATAAAAGCCAGGTTTCGACGAAGGCAGCCAGCAAGCTAGCGCTGGCTGCCAGCACTGGCGGGAATAGAACTATGGCCTATTTTTCAAGTCAGTGACGCTGGCGCCAGCGTCACTGGCTTCGTCTAAACCTGGCCCCGTAGCATGGTTGGCCTTGTCACGCGATAGGTGATAGGATAGAGCGTGCGTCACTGGCTGACACCGTTCGATAGAAAGAGACGACGCCCTTATCTTGTCACTTGTCGCGTGATAAGGCCAACCATGCTACGGCTCCTGGCTTTATAGTAGTACTTATACCTAACCTACCTAATTACCTATTTTTGATACGACCTACAAACGAATCACGGATTTCACCCTTAACATGACCACACCCATAGTTTCCCATGTAATTAAGCCATTAAACTTGTAATTACAGCTCACACTACAGGACATCACAGCGGGACAGCCTAATGAACGAATATTTCGAGTAATTTAAACGGATTTCCTAAAACAGGTTGTCCGTCTGATGTTTTTAATTACCACACGCGCTACATCGTAATTAGCGTAACCCGGGTTGTTTTTGACGCGCATTGCCACCGTAGCCTAACGGTAAGTACGCGACTTTCAATCTGAAGGTCTTGGGTTTGAAACCCCGGCTCGTACCACTGGGTTTTTTTTTTTAACTGAAAGAAATCAATCATATTATAATTTATTGAAAGTAAATACAAGATTATGATTAACATTAACTAAGATAAATTAAAACTAAGTTAAATCTAAAAAAGGCCCTCGAGACATTGTACCGAGGATGATGGCGGGATTTCCTCGCTGAATTGCAATGGTGATGCGTTGCGCGAGAAAGTCGCCAGCTCTTCGGTCACCAGTTACATCGACCAGACGTTTCGCGATTTCTGCAAATAACTTATGCCCACTGGGATCCCACGGACCGAGGGTCTCGACGCCAAAGGGTACAAAGTCGTACTCTCTGCCGAGGACTCTATATTTTTTAACTTATTTTTAACTTATCATTTGATATTTAATCACGAGGAAACCGGTCTAATCCCAATAAGGTCTAGTTTTCCCTCTGGGTTGGAAGGTCAGATTGCAGGCGCTTTCGTAAAACCAGTGCCTATGCCAAATCTTGGGATCAAGTGCCAAAGGGGACCCCTGGCTCCTTTAGGGCACAACCGGGAATAACGCTAGGAGGATGTAGACTTCTGCGGTATAGTTTATTCCATCACATATTTACTAGATAGTTCTGCGGTTTATTAATGTTTGGGCGTCCATCGTGTCTGCAGAGCTTGTTGATTTTTATAGGCTTGGTTATATTTTAACAGTAGAACAAAACAATTTTTCTCAAAAAAGACCCGCAAAGTGAACATTACTCGCTACATATTGGGAGGTAGTGTATAAATAGTTGAAGGTCAGATCAAAACAAAAAAAATGTTACATATAAATTCCTTTATTTGTCGAGTGCAAAACTTTTTTAAACGTAGAAACTGGCATATAAAAGACGGCATAAGTCGTATTCAGCCAATTCAACTTGTATTTTTCTGTTGCAAACGCGACGTTTTTGTGTGTCTCAAATAGTTTGCGTTTTTCGGGGGAAAAATACGCTTGCGATTATGTATTTAAAAAAAACGGCGGGAAATCATTAATATTTTCACGTTGTGCAACGATATTTAAAGTTTATATAAATAAATAATATGAGTTCAAGCGACGAAGAAATGGCGGGTAGGTTAGGTTAGGTTAGGTTAGGCCTGAGGAATTGCCCGAGCAGGAAGGCCCCCATGGTGTTCTGGGGTGCCAACAGCGGAGTGGGTACCATACCCTGTCATCACCTACGTGGGCCCGCAAGGGCAACGCTGACAGAGTTCCGGATGTGTGCAATAGCGTTCCCGGGGCTCTGTCCAAAAGCGAGCGGTGGAACACCCCAGGGGTTTTAGTCCGTGCGAGTCGGACATACCCACTCGGTTTCTCCCGAGCCGGGTGGGATCCATAACGGATTTCCCCTGGGAAAAAAAAAAAAAAAAAAAAAAAAAAAAAAAAAAAAAAAAAAAAAAAAGGCCTGAGGAATTGAGGGATGAAGCGAATCTCGTAATCAATTATTTGTTTCCAGTCAAGTCAAAAGAGAAATATATGAAAACCTACGATAATTTTATGAAGTCGCGAGAAGCAAAGAATGTCTCCAAATTTTCAGAAAGCATATTTTTAGCTTATTTCAGCGAAGTCGCAAAAAGTAGAATGCCATCAACACTGTGAATTTTATTTTAATGCCCACAGCATTAAAATAAAATTCACAATGAATATCAAACATTACGTAAACATCAAAACTTTCTCGAATTTGACGGCTTTCCTAAAAAGGCAGTCCGACGGTTTCAAGAGCAAGAAATCGAACAATACACAGACTGAAATTCAAACAACCAACATTAGCGCTTCTGGGCAGACCGTGAACCTGACCTTTAAGGACTGCACTAAAATAAATAACTATTTGGGGACAATCTTAAACAAATCAACCTAGTCCCCAAACTAAGCAAAGCATATGGGTACTAGACGACGATATACATACTTATATAGATAAATAAATACTTAAATACATACATAGAAAACATCCATGACTCAGAAACAAACATTCGTGCTCATCACGCAAATAAATGCCCTTACCGGGATTTGAATCCGGGACCTTCGGCAAGGCAGGGTCACTCACTACCAGGGAGCGAAACTTTGGTGCCGATGACAGACGTATGACGTCAAGCTACATACAGAGTGTTTTTAACTAGATTATAGATGCTTAATCAAATTTCAACTTTTATAATAATTTTACTTTTATATATTATTGTACAATTTTTATAACCGGCGAGAGGTTCGACAATTATATTGCCCTGAATGTACCACTTGTGAAATGTTTATATGTCAATAAGAAAGATGCGATATTATGTTTAAACTTAAAGCGTTCAGCATACTCTGTCATCCAACGAAACATTTTTTGTGTTGTTTCATTTACTTGAAAAAATATTTTTTGTTAGAATTAACATTACGTAAAAAATCGTATCTTTTTTAAAAATATTTACATAATTTTTTGTATAAATACCAAACATTTTTATAAATAAACAATAATATTAATATTACCATTATAACATTATTAAGAAGCATTGAGGTTTTGAAATGTTGTTTTGAAAAAACATCCTATATGCGACTTTACGTCATAATGACGTCACTGGCACCATAGTTTCGCTCCCTGCTCACTACCAACTAGGCTACAGAGGTCGTCAATGGACTATGTTCAATATGTTAATTTTTAAGTATTTTTCAGTATACTTAATTTGTATTTTAATAATAAAGCTTGATTTCATTTGTTGATACAAGATTATAATTAACATTAACTAAGATAAATTAAAATAATTTCATTTTAGTATTTTATACTCCCCCATTTTTGAGAAAAGCACTATATTAGCCTCAGCCGGAATGGCAATTGCAGGCTTCGTATTATAATTAAACGGACTCGCAAGCTCGTCCGTTTAATTTAAACAAATACTCAGCCCGCAATTGCCTCCTTCCCGGCCACGGCAATAATGTACTAAATATAAACGGATTTTATCGCAAATATATCATTTTCTCTCTTTCCTCTGTTAAATATTGTTCAAATCGTTTTATTTTATGAAAAATATTCGCGGCTGAATACTGTTTTATATTTTCCTAGGTTTCAATCTTTACAGTCGAGCTTTTAAAGTTTCTTTCATGTAAGTAAGTATATTTAATTTATTATGCGATATCCTGGCAGTTTTCTAAAACAAATCACAGATGTATCGGAGCTTACATACAAAAAAAGTGTATGTCCATTGTGCAGTCCCAAACAAGGGTTAACAACAGATCAATCCGCATTCGTGGGATAAAATATTTGAATTTAATTTTTCAAGCTACAATACTTGAACTTCAGCAAGGCCTAGTGACGTCAAATCAAACCACTGACGCTGTATCATACACATTACATATCATACATCTGTTTCCTGGTTACAATACGTAAACATGTAAATTGTACACCTGCTTAAACAAAGTGTAAATCAACGCAAGTAAAAAGACCTCCGGCGCCATACATTTCATATGCCGCCTGGAGCGTTTTTTAACACGAATCACTGCCAACAATCGCTACGCGCTGCGCTCCTAGTCGATGCCGTGGTTTTCCTCGTATGTAGCGAACGCGACTACGGAGTAGGCGCCCGCTAGTCGGGTTCCCGGCACTGAATGTAATTAAACGAAGAAATGGAGCAAAATGGTCACTCAATGGTACACAAGAGAAGGCAAAAGGAAGAGAGCAAAGCCACTACAACGATGTGACGACGACATCAGAGAGGTAGCGGGAAAGACTGGGCCAGGGTGGCCACAGAGAGGCCAGAATGGAGAAGATTTTTGTACTGTTGTGGCCGCCGAGCACAACAGTACAGTAAGGGAAATGTATTCACGTACCACCGTAGAACCCTGTCGCAATAAGGTAACATATCACTCGAGTTTGAGTGACGGCGGCCTGTCAATTGCGACAGGGTTCTACGGTGGTACGTGAATACATTTCCCTAGTAAGCATTGTGACGCAGCGTACGGCGTGATTTATTAGGAGACCATGGCCTAAAAGGGAATAAGAGCTTTTGACGTCTTCGATTGCGTAGTTACTTTTGGTGTTAACTGTACAGCCATACCGCGGGGACTGCTAGTCCCCTAATGCTTTCCTAGCTCATTTCATTTTTTTTTTTAAGAGCCTAATGAGTGTCCCACTGCTGGGCAAAGGCCTCTCCCCGTGATCTCCATGCGTCCCTGCTCGGTGCTTCTTCCGCCCAATTGTTGAGAAATAGATCCAGGTCGTCCCGCCATCTCCGTCTAGGTCGGCCCCGTCTGCGGCGCCCATCATGTGGCACCCATTTCAATTATTTATTTGCCATAAATTGTTATCTACATAGGATGGTACAGTGAATAACGTTTGTTAAGTCTCAATACAATTTTACCAATTTGGTGTAGGTTAATAACATCCCATACTATGTAATATTATAAATGCGCAAGTTTGGATGTTTGTAACTCAATCACGCTTAAACGGCTGAACCGATTTGGATGAAATTTTGCACGAGAATAGTTTATAGCCAGGATTAAAATATAATATAGTTTTTATCCCGGGTCTACGCAGACGAAGTCTAATCTTGATTTTTTCTTATATATTACTCTCTTAAGCTATATGGATATTGGACACAGTTCAATAAGGTATTTTTTAAAGGCAGTTACCAATTTTGTCGACGACAGGGCCTTAATTTCAACTGGTAAGGCATTGTACACCTTAATCATTGTCACTGCGCTAAATGACAAATTATCAGAATTGCCTCAGCAATTACATTGTTGACAAAGAAGTTTTAATTTCAAAATGCATTGCAAGTTTTCTGGCGTGACGCCAAAAGTGGACAATTTGTTCCACATTAATAATTTGTAGGAAACCCGTTATCAGAGCTGTGACTGTGAGGCAAAGGTATTGTTTCAATCTACTCCAGTCATATTATGGAATTTAGGATTCCATTTTCCACCATTGCCTGTGAAAAATCTCATATTTTTTCTCAATTCATTATGCGTACTATAAAATAATTCTAATGCAGGAAAGCGCAGAAAAATAAAACAATCCGCTACTGTAACAAATGAAATCATTTTCCTGTGCAATAATAACATAATGTAATGTCATCATCATCATCATCATATCAGCCGAAAGACGTCCACTGCTGGACATAGGCCTACCCCAGAGAGTGCCAAATTGACCGGTCCTGCGCCACCCGCATCCAGCGGACTCCCGCGACCTTTACCAGGTCATCAGTCCACCTTGTGGGGGGCCTACCCACGCCGCGCCTTCCGGTACGTGGTCGCCACTCGAGAACCTTTCCGCCCCAACGGCCATCGGTTCTACGTGCAATGTGCCCCGCCCACTGCCACTTAAGTTTAGCAATTCGTTAATGTAATGTGTCGTCCTATAAAACAGTCAAAATTTAATCACAATATGTCAACTCACATTTTTAGGGTTCCGTACCTCAAAAGGAAAAAAACGGAACCCTTATAGGATCACTCGTGTGTCTGTCTGTCCGTCTGTCACACCCGATTTGCTCCGAAACTACTGGACCGATTGAGTTGAAATTTGGTAAACATATGTAAATTGGTGACCCAAAGATGGACGCGTAAAGTAAGTTGATTAATTCAGAACAAGGGGGCCACTTTTGGGGGGTAAAATGGAAAATTAAAAAAAAAAAGTTTCGCAAACTGTATTGTGTGACATATCAAATGAAAGGGGTTGTTGTAAGCATCTCAAATTTATATTTTTTATAAAATTTGAGCAAAAACAGATTTGAAGTAATTTAGGAAAAAAGACGCAAATTGACCATCCCCCTTCCTTATCTCCGAAACTACTAGGCTTAAAATTCTGAAAAAAATATGGAAAATAGTTCCTTGCCTAAAGATTACAGGAAAACCTATAAGAAGTTTGAGTATTCAAAGTAACGGGAAAATTCTCAATATTTTACGGAACCCTCACCACGCGAGTTGAACTGTCTGTGTGTGTGTGTGTGTGTTGAATGTGTTTTTTTTCTCCAAAGAGAGTTTATATGTACGCAATGTACAGTCAGTGGCAGAAGTAGCTACGAACAACACGCTCAAAATGATCTACACAGATCCTTAGTTTTGATATTAAAGTTCGTGTGTAGATGATTTTGAGCATTAGGCCCGCGTAGCTACTTCTACTGTTGACTATATGTATCTACTACTAACATACTCTCTTACTAACATGTTGATTGTGGGTTAACCCATTCGATGCCACGCATTTACGTGTGCTACGGCGTAGCGCGTAGCAGCGTTTTTCCGCTCTGTAGCGGAAATCGCACGTAGAGGCATCACGCATATGTTGCGTCACGGGCCTCGAATGTGTTAATACCGAAAGATTAGGATAGCTACATTTCAGACTGTAATTCGAATCGGGTCGGTCATTGGGCATCGCCCATGTAAAATCGCCGAATCTTAAAGGATCCACAAACTACTGTGACCGTTTACCACGTGGGTATTTCCCACCGTCGCACAATATGCCCTAAACGCAAGCTTTCACCTATCCCAATAACAATTTGAACCAAACTTTTCCAATCTCCAGCTCTGGCGCAAAGCCAAAGATAACGGCAATAAACAAACAATTCAAAAAGGTCTTATTTACATACGAGATGCAACGAAGCATAGGACTTTTGAGTAGCGTTTCTTTCAGCAGGATCGACGTTCACAGGGTATTCCTGTGAATGTCGATCCTATCGTCTAACTATAAGGTACAGTGAAAATAGCAAATAGGTACATCTTGACGCTTCGATTTGTAGTAACTAAGCGTAGTTAGAGGTCGCATTAGGGTGTTCCGAACAACAAGCCTCGCTACGCGCTCATGCGCCTCACCCCACGCGTCACGTCTAACGAAACTAGACCTATACAATACAATACAAGACAAAACAAATACTCTTTATTGCACACCTCACACAAACAAAGCAGTTACAGAGAGAAACAATACAATAACATTTAGGTAGAGGTAGACAACAGGCGGTCTTATCGCTGAAGAGCGATCTCTTCCAGACAACTTTGGGCATCGGAGAAAGAGATAAAACTAGATTATGCAGTAGGTGGTGCAGAGATTATTAATAATCAAAAATCAAAATAATTACCCTACCTACGCTTAGTAAGATTATATTTGTGGGTGAGCGTTGAGGTGAGCTTAAAACAAGTTACAGAATAGGGGGGCAGTCGTCAGATATATCGCAGCGAACAAGCAAGGCCCCGTCAGATCGGCCGCGGAAGTAGAATGAAGCCCGACCTGATTTTTACTTTTATTTGGTTCCACCTGTCCCGATGTTTGTCATCAAATCTTGCAATTTAAATTTGATCCACTTCCCGGTAACCGATTGAGCTGAAATTTTGCATACATGTGTAAAACGCGTGACAATGCAATATTATGATGACATGGTGCTGATCTGTTGATGGAGCTGGAAGGTGGCCATAGGAACTTCGCAATGAAACGACACAACCACATCGATTTAGACCTAATCTGTACTGACGCTCGCGTATTGTCTGTGGACGTGAGGCATATTCCAGATTTAGGCAGACACGCTTTTATTACAGCTGAGATTGACATTAAAAAGAGGAAACCGACGCCAAGACGTATTACCTACCGACCTCTTAAAGACATTGACTTAAACGACTTCAACAATGACCTTGACGCTATAGACTGGGACCAGATTTTTTTAATGGATGACGTAAACGACATGGTTCGACGATTTAATGAGCTTTTACGAGGACTGTTTGACATACATGCACCGGAGAGGACAATTGTTGTGAGGGAGGCACCCAAGCCCTGGTTGACGAGTAACGTCAAGCTTATGATGCACCTCAGGAACAAAGCCCATGCTAAATTTAAGGAGACAGGGAACATAGCACATAAGCAATATTACTTGGACCTGAAACATCTTGTCATTGAGGCCATCCACAATGAGAAGCGTGCCTACTTCCAACATGAGATTAATAATATGACCGACTCAAAGACCCTTTGGACCAACCTGAAGCGGACTGTTATTCCAGATTCCCGGACACAAACGGATCTCCCGCATCATTTTGATGACCCTGACTTACTGAACAGACATTTTCTGGATATACCAGGTAAACAGGACGTACCAATATCGGACATGACTTTTTATGAGTTTGACAGACACTGCAATAAAACTTTTTTTCTTTCACCTACGACTGTTGCAGCTGTCACAAAAATACTAACATCAATTAAGACGACTGCAAAGGGACTTGACATGATTGATATTGACATGCTACTTATGACACTGCCTAGGACTGCTGACATACTGACTCACATTATTAACAGAAGTATACAGACTATGACTTTCCCAGTAGACTGGAAAATTGCTCAAGTGACTCCATTACCGAAAAAGCCAAATCCAGCTAACCTTTCCGAACTCCGCCCCATAAGTATTCTCCCTTGCGCATCAAAGGTAATAGAGCGGGTGGTCTGCCACCAGCTCTCGGCATACCTGGAGGCAAATGGCATCCTACCCGAGCTACAGTCAGGTTTTCGCAAGGGTCGATCGACAGTTACTGCATTGCTCGATGTGGTAGATAATATTCTACAGGCTCGGGATGTTGGGGAGAGTACCATTCTCGTTCTTCTAGATTTTTCTAGAGCTTTTGACTGTATTAATGTATCCCTTCTTCTATCCAAAATGTCGTATTACGGGTTTGATGTTTCTGCCGTGAAGTGGTTTAGCAGTTATCTCTCAGGCCGCGTACAGACGGTGGCGTTGCGTAGGATGGATGGTAGCACTTTGCGGTCCGCTCTTTGCCCTGTGGAAAGAGGAGTGCCGCAGGGTTCAATACTGGGTCCCCTGCTCTTTATATTGTATAGTGCTGATATCACTCACAATATAAGGGGCAGCAAATACCATCTTTACGCCGACGACCTCCAGTTATACCTCTCTAGCGCACCCACGGACATATCTGTTGCGGTCAATACCATCAACGCAGACCTAGAACGTATTTCTACTTGGTCGGAAAAGAACTGCCTTGTCCTTAATCCGAACAAGTCGAAATATGTTGTTTTTGGATCAGAGCATCAAATCCGTAGTACTATCAGTAACCTCGAGACTTTGACTACCAGTAATGTTGCCATCATGGGCGAACCAATAGAGAGGGTGGTAGAAGCCAATAACCTTGGCCTCCTCATGGACGGCAAGCTGCGCTTTGAGAACCACATACTAAAAGTTGTGAGTAACTGCTTCTACCGCCTTAAAGTTCTTTACAATGTTCGCGATTACTTAAGTGTTGATTTGCGTGTTAACCTTTGTGAATCGCTGATATTGTCAAGATTAAACTATTGTGATGTTGTCTATGCTGGCTGCATTACTGGTCGTACAAAAAAGCTCATACAACGAGTGCAAAACGCATGCATTCGTTTCTGTTTCCGAGTCCCACCTCGCTCCCATATCACTCCCTACTTGAACGCCGCTGGTCTGCTGAACATGCCTGCACGCAGACGGCTTCACCTCGCCACTCTTCTCTTTGGCATAGTACGATCTGGGGTCCCAGCATATTTGCTGAGTAGACTTGCATGGCCCAAGAGTGCGCGTAGGTGTAAGGCGATGATTCTGGTGCCAGAGCATCGGACCGCGGCGTTTCGAGGAAGTTTTAGGTTCACAGCGTCCAAGTGTTGGAATGATCTCCCTCCACCTATCCAAGGAGCGTCTAGCAGGTATACCTTTAAGCGCCAGCTTAAAGGCTATTTGTTGACGCTCCAAAAATCCCAACCCTAACCCATCCAGCACTTTTAACATCCCAACCGTGTCGCGTTTTATGCTTTGTGTTTTTCATCCCGTCGTGCTACTGTTCTATATATATATTTTCAATATTTTGCAATAATTATTTATTTATTATGTGTCTACTTACTTTTTATCTAATGCTGTGTTGCGTTGCGTTCCGTGGGCCACTTGCGGTGCTGTCTGAAAACCAGCGCTGCAGGTGTCTGTCTGACACCTCGGCACAATGCTGAGACACGTTTCACTGCCGCGAAGACACACAATATGTGTCAATTGTCATGTATGTCTACTCCTTTGTCTCTGTGTGTCTTTTGTGTAGTGAATAAATGTCTTCTTTTCTTTTCTTTTCTTTTCTATTTTGGGCTCGTTAGAATCGTCTCAATGAGTAGTTGATGACGATATACAGAAAAGTACTTTTTGTCTGGTTCCTCCCAGTAGCTTTTAGGCTTTGGCTGGCAGTCCTGGCTGCCCGTGGGTGGGCGCCACCTTAGGACGAATGTTATGAGCTACGCCAGACCGAATTGCGCGGTGACGCAGCGTTCAATCTGCCCGCGCTGGATGTGTGTGACATAGCTGATAATGTCCCGTACGTCAGGCTCTGCTCCGTCCCGCTTCCGCGGCCGATCTGACAAGGCCTTTACAATTATCTGAACACAAGTCAAGCTGTTAGAGTGCATGTTCAGAGGTTTTTGTGAACCCTAAGATACAGCGCCATCGAATAAGCATTCTCCTGAGACAGAGCAGCAGCTAACAGTATTGGCAAAAGGCCGAAGAAGCGGGTTCCAGTGGGACCTTTGACCAAACAATGGTGGGAAGATAAAACCAGACTGTGATTTAGAATGAAAATAATGTAATTTGAATTTTGAATCGCAGTCATGTCTTGACAAATTTAGTGTTTCGCTAAATATACTTTTAGATGTAAGCGAGCTTTATACAAACAGACAGCGCAGAATCGTTACGAAAAGCATCGTAGTACCCACGCTGGCCCAGTGCGGGTTGGGGACTTCAATAGACGTGTGAAAGGGCCCGTTACTAAAAACAATCATACATAAACACTGAAACCGTCGTAAACATAAATTTACATTATAGCATACAAAATACGTTGTCGGCTATTTACGTAAACGTTCTTCCCGAGCTTCCGGTTATAACAATCTAATATCAACCTTATCAAATTGGAATAAGGTCGTTTACGAGAGTAATATGCAAGAGACATCCATCTCGAGCTTCCGGACGTGTCAGTCCAATATCAACCTTATTATATATAAGAAGGTCGTTATTCGCTTGAACGCACAGTTTACGTAGTATTCATCCCAAATTTCCGGTGATGACAATCGAAATTCAACCGTATCGCATCGGAATAAGAGCATTGACGGTTTCAATGCGAGCGTAAGTAATCTATGTTTAGCGTACACCGTGCTTCGGTAAAGTCAAGGTCACTGTGATGTAATAGGTATGCGAATTTGCGAATTGCGGGGTTGTGATGGGCAGATCGAATTCTTGTCAGAAAAGCTTGTAAGCCGGGCGAAATTCGACATGTTTTATTAATGAGACGTATCATGATGGGCCACTTTTGAAGTGGCCAGTCGAATAAATATTTGACAACATTAAACATGATTTACTTACTTTTGCATTACCAAGAAACGAAACATACGAAAATACTCGGAAAACATAACGCTTTAACTTAGTTATATAATGTTATTTTAAAGTTGTTTAAATACATGAAGATCAACAAGCATAAAAAGTAAAAAAAAACTATATCCCGACTACGGAAAAGTAACTCCGAATAATGTTTTTTTTAAATATTTGAACTCCAAATTTTCTGCTCTTTTTGCTCAAACTGTATGTGAATCCATCATATTTTCTTTTTCATACAAAAGGTAGCCTATGTCACTCGGAGCATAATTACGAATCGATTGACACCCCATTTATCAAAATCGGTTCAGTATTTTAAACGCTACAGTGGAACACACGTACATACAAACAGACTGCTAACAACATATCCCTTGCTTTCGGCTATGCCATAGTCGGGCAAAAAAACGCTGTTTGACCATAGACAATTTCGACGTCTCTTTGCGGGGGTAGGTAGAGACCAAAGAACGCCAAAAACTACGATCGTTTCATACTTCTTTCGCTTCGATCACGTCCATATAAATCTCCTCGTCAGTTGCGGGTACTTCCGACCTGGTCTATTTTCAGTACTGCAGAAATTTGGTCAAGATATTCTCGCCTTGGTCATACCCTACCGACCCTTACATCTATTTACTGGACGTAAATCCTCTTTTATATTCAGTCAATTCAGTATTTTCAGTTCTGTACGCAAGTAGGTACCATTATAACCTATACTTAGGGAGTGTTAATGAGAACATTACGAATATTATGATCGAACTACCCTAGTATTCAGTAATTTAACCTCATTCTAGTGTCCAGTCCAGACAACCCACAACAGTATCTAGACGTAGGTATTATATTAATTAATATTCTGAAATATAGCATTCAGACACGCTAGGCCATCACGCCATAGAACCGTTAAGTTTTCCACGGAGCTATTTGCTATCGATATCTATATCTTTCTCTCTATGGTCATCCATCAGAGTAGCTAGTACAGGACAGTCACGGACTTTAATCGTTAAGCCATTTAGAGCTCACCTTTTACTGGTTAATTATAGCTTAACTATTAAAAACCAAAATTAGTTGACACCTAAATGGCTCAACGTTTAAAGTCCGTGACTGTAACTATTATCAAACCACGATTAGAATGCGATTGAAGGTGAGTTTAGCCATAGAAATAGGGCTGTGACTAACGCCCTAAAAAAAATTTGCTCTAAATTAAAATCTTCAAAAAATTATATCGATTTAGGTATTTGAAAATCTGAATCGATTATTAAACCGAATTTATTTTTTATGAAAATAATATATATTTTTTTAATAATCGATTAATTCTTCACGTCAAATCCGTCTTAAAAAATCGATATTATTGCTCTGAATTAAAATCGATTAAAAAATAACATGTCAAATTCGAATCGATTATTAAATCATACTAATTTACCCGTTGGGTACGGAACCCTAAAAACTATAGGTACTATCTTTATACCATCGAAACAGTGAAAGTCGACCCTTTCCCACCATCCGGATACTTTTATAGCCCAAAAAAACAGCGACATAAATGATATAACTCGTGACGCAATGATTACTAATTAATTAGCATAACTCGATATGTGAACTAATGAAATAACCCAAAAACCCTCTTGCTGTAGCAATGTAATGGAGAATGTTTATCTATAATTCCTGCCCCGAATACTACTAATCGATTAAACCAAGTGCGCAGACGGACAGACATTAGACCAGGAGCCGTAACATGGTTGGCCTTATCACGCGACAAGTGACAAGATAAGAGCATCGTCTCGTTCTATCGAACGGTGTCAGCCAGTGACGCACGCTCTATCCTATCACCTATCGCGTGACAAGGCCAACCATGCTACGGGGCCAGGATGTAAAGTGAGCATTTAAAATATAATTCGGGTCTATATTTCACTCGCTCACGGACTGTAATCGGGATATATTTCCATTACTCGGTTGAACGAAATTTCTGTTTTTTGATGATATAACGGGATATAACCATATTAATTATTTCTCAATCAATTACGTAATGCATATGCATAAATGTAATTTGGGATTCCGTCATTTCGCAAGAATGATACTTTCGGACTTATGGTTCCGGAATTTTTGGGTGTCCCGGCATAAGCGTTTACGGGGTCCTACCCTCACTCCCATCCTAACCTTACTCTTGGCAACTCCGGCGCATCATATGATGTCGTCAACAGTAAACATATATTTATATTTAGCCGTATAGTTATTTTAAACGCGCTGTCAAGGCTGTGGCTGTACGAACTATTGTTCGATAGTCGTTATGATTATGAAAATTGTATCACCGTGGTCTAGCGAGACTGAGTATCTTTGTGACAGATTAAGCATGCTTTTCCGATAGTGACTCTGTCGGAAAAACAGGCACAGGCAGGACGATTGGAAACGCAGCTTAACTAGCTGCGTTTTCAGCCGTATCGAAATACATGGCTTCGTAGTTCAGCTTGGCGAAATGTAAGTATGATAACATAGCTTAGTGTAACTTGTTGTCAACTGCAAAAGATTTGGGTAAGATGCAGACTTTTCTTGGACTGAGCCGCTGGAAATAGAATTGTATGGATGCCGCCTCGCCACTGTAGTTTAAGCAGGCGTATTTCTTTCGCGGAAGTGTGCGCTAGCGTTCCCGTGGCTTCGCCATCAGCAGCGCGCAGAACTCCGTGGGGTTTTAGACAGCAGTCCGTCATACCCGTAGTAACTACTAAGTCATCATCATCATATCACAGCCGAAAAACGTCCACTGCTGGTCATAGGCCTCCCCCAAAGATTGCCAAAGTGACCGGCTGATGACCTGGGAAAGGTCGCGGGAGTCCGCTGGATGCGGGTGGCGCAGGACCTACTAAGTACTGTTTTAAAATTAACAAGTAACAGAAAAATATACCAGGCCATGCACGACCAAATTTTTTCATGTCCACACTTTATCTTAACTTATCTTATCTAGTTGAGGGCCCTATCGGATACACTTCGACCCATTGGGATCTTTTGTGCATTTGCCCTCCCCTTTATAGCTGCTCCCAAGCTCGCTCCATCATTTCCACAAAGCGGATGATGCAGCTCAGTGGGAGCACCCTGAATTCCTTTGGTTGCGGGTAGCCGTTACCAAAGAGATTCATTATTTGTCTGGCAAGGGCATGACATTCACACAGTAAGTGTTCCATAGTCTCATCCTCCTCGCCACACATTCTACAGTCTGTACTGTTTGATAGTCCCTTGTCTCCTCCCATGTCCACACTTTAGTTCGATTTGTGTGAGATTGACCCCCAATGTTTATTTATTTGTTGATCGTTTACGAATAAAGGCATTACATCTCGATCATCCTGGATAATACACGGAAAGAATAACTACAAACCAAAAGCAATAACTATCACCATCCATAACCCCCAAACTAATTGTATTCTGGCACAATGGATAATCATCTGCAGGCGCCAACGCACATGAAACATAAAATAAACAAAAACTCACCATCCAGTGACGAAAGCATGCACATTAAAGAAGTAATTTAAGAAACGTTACACAGCCTGTGTATAAACTGGTTGGCAGGAGTCCAGTTACTATCAGCGACGCGGGCTCTGTCAACTGTGCTGTGTTAGTCTGATTATAGAACTGGCGGGTAAAGGGCGTAGAGTCGTGGGGGACTGAAGAAGTTTTATAAAGAAAACACCCGTGAGCCTCAGACATATTACGATGGATGATAGGCTGTCCAGTACTTTTGTTTGATGTCACCTATATGTTGTCCATGTTGAATGTGTTTTGTATCTATTATTTTGTAATGTTTCATTTCTCGATGTGGCTTGTCTGTAATGCCGTGTAAATATATTGTATAGAAAAAAAATTGCTTATAGCACCACTAAGCGCGCCGGCATCGCGAGTGCTCACGATTAAGAACCACGCATTGGTTCGAAACATGTCGAGCGGTATTCGACCTTAAAGACGCGAGTGACCCGTTTCATTTCATGAAGAAGTTATTGTGTGGCAATGGGGAATGAAAATATCAGAAGTGTCTGTTTATTTTTTTGGTGATAGGAATAACCTTCCTTAGCAGCAGATTCAGATTTTTCAGCTGCGTTAATTATTTTTGAAAAATATAAACAGTTCACTTACGTCTTGGGTCAAGGACGGTCAATAGACACTTTCCTTGATCCGTCTCATATAATATCTGTGGTAACTGCCACTGGTAATGAATGACAAATATAGCTGCTGCAACTGTCAATATCATTGCCAGTGGCAGTTTACCACAGATGTTTAAGATATTTTTTTTGTAATATGAGATGGATCGAGGAAAGTGCCGTCCTTGATCCTATCACCAAAAAATAACAAGGAACTTCTGAAATTTTCATCCATTCCCAATAGCAACTGCCATTGGCCCGTTGCACGAAGTTACTCGTTACAATTTTACAAGTCTAAACCGAAACAGAGGCATTTGACCAATAAAGACTTGCCATTTCGGATTCACCCGTGTTGCCTCTCCCGCTTTGTACACATTTAGTTAAAGATTACTTTCCGCGGATGTATCGCGATATTTATTGACCATCATTCTTGACGTTTCGACGCGGATTGCACCGACTGCGGTCAAATGACTAACGTTCAAGAAGTTGTCAACGACATTTAAATACCGTTAATAAGTCTATAAAAGTGTAACGACTACCAGGCCCTGCTCAATCTGTAATTAGGCACAAACTAGCAAACTCTTTCAAAGGCCTGCCGCGTCCACGCTATGGTGTTTTGACAACATTGGTTCATCAGTTATTCCTTGATTATTTGTTTACTTAGAGCATACATAACTAGAGTAGCCTTTCAGTAACTTACCCCTCTGTAAAAAACCTTGCACAATGTGCAAAAAATCATACAACGACAATTTCACAATCGATCACAAAATCGCCTCGCAAGAGAACACTGATCATAAGCATGCCCGCATGTTGCTGTAAGCACTTGATATTATAAACGTTCAACCACTTCAAGCTTTTAATATATAATTGAGTTTCAATATCCTATTAAGATGCTTCCCCCCGCCCCCGCAAAATTCGGCAGACTTTTTTGTACGCAAATACGACATAAGGCTACTCCAGTTATGTATGCTCTAAGTTTATTTATTAATACATGGAAAAACAACAGCGCAACATGTTCATATACACAATATTAAAACCATCATAGCCAATTATCTTTTCACTTCTAGTTTCGGATAGAGCGTGCGTCACTGGCTGACACCGTTCGATAGAACGAGACGACGCTCCTATCTTGTCACTTGTCGCGTGATAAGGCCAACCACGCTACGGCTCCTGCTCATTAGATCGTCTTTATATCAATCAATGCGCGGGGGCGGACTCGACAAAATTACAAATTCAATAGAATATTCGGAAAAGCTGTATTTTACTGATGTGTTGCATTGCGGACTAAATAACTCGAGAGCCACATCACACTTGGCAACGAAAATTTAATAATTAGAATATTCACAATGTACGTAACAATTTCGACCTCTGCTTTCGTTGCCTCGAAGGTGACTTTTGATTGTGGAAATCATAGTGGTCAAGTACTGCGCGATGATCTCACTTGGCGTAATAAGGATGCGACACCCGGTATAATGATGACTTAGATAGCCATCTAAGTTGAGCGGAAATTTTTTCAATCAGTTTCTCAGTTCGTCTTGTTGTAAATCTCCTGAAACTTGTATAGGTCACTGCAAAGCCTACTGCATTCGTCCCTCGCTCAATAGGGGTGTAGACACTAAATAAAATGACCAACAATGTCGTATTGTCTCGAAAAAGGATTAAAAATGTAGTCAAATGGAGAAAAAATCAACGCAAGAGGTTAAATAATCACAAAGTTATGAGTGTCCGAAGTTTTAATAGGGGGTATATTCTGTCCCTTTTCTGCAAAACGCACCTTCATATGAAACGGTTGTCATTTACTATGACGCTCGATGGTCGTGACGTCACGATCCCCGAGCGTTTTCTCCCTCTAACAAGCAACAATAAAACGGTTGTGGCTTCGTAATTTTTTGAGATATTTGAATGGGATTTTCGTCATTAGGCATATTTTTTTGCCTTCTTTCTTTTGAAGCATTAATAATTTAGAGTCCACACCCGTATTGTCAAAAACTAGCTTTAGTCCGCGACTTTATCCGCGTATATCTACTCATTAATCGTCGTAGGGGACTAATAATACGCCTATACAAAATCTTTGCACATAGAACAGATGGCCGTTGGGGCAACAAGGTTCTCGTTCTCGAGTGGTGACTATGTACCGTAAGGCGCGACGTGGGTAGGCCCCCCCACAAGGTGGACTAATGACCTGGTAAAGGTCGCGGGAGTCCGCTGGATGCGGGTGGCGCGGGACCGGTCACTTTGGCACTCTTTGGGGGAGGCCTATGTCCAGCAGTGGGCGTCTTTCGGCTGATATGATGATGATGATGATGAAATCGAATAGCAATATGCTATTAAACTTCCTACAGGGCACCAAATATCGAACTCCCATAGAAACTTTCACTGCTCCATTCAACCCTTTAAGGGCTGATTTCTGGGATAAAAACTATTCTATGTCCTTCCTCGGGTTTCAAACTGACTCCATACCAAATTTCACCTAAATAGGTTCAGCGGTTTAAAAGTTAAAGACAGAGTTATTTTCGCATATTAGTATGGATGGATACTATGAAAGTCTCTTCAATTTTCAATATCTTTTTACAACGCTCAAATAAGACCTGAAAGACTAACCTAAAAAACATAAAGGATATAACCTAATCCCAAAAAATCTAGCTCAAACCCTTGAAACCGAAGGGCGCGTGGATCTACGATCACATTATGATTTATGTCCGAGTATAATTCTGGCGATGATCCAGGACTGGCGTCACGTAATGTCAACGGCTCCGTGACGTCACGACCTTGGAGTCATGTCATCATCTTATTTCTGTCACTCTTTGTCTTGTCCGAGCAGTAACCACCGTAGTTAGGTAGACCAGCAAGGCTATCACAGGACGGCCCGCGCGCTGTGTCGCGGCGACATAGATCGCATAGACTATCCGTCTCTTTCCAAGCGCTCTAATGAGGGCTACCGCGTGTGAATTCGCCGCTAGGGGCGCTAGCGGCGCGTCGGGGCTTCAAAATGTCAAATGCCAATAATGCCATAGTTTGTGAGTGGATTTTGCGGGATTTTTCCTAATTCATAATAATGTTGTGAATATTTTGCATAGCTGAGATTAATTATGGCAAATACAATCGGGCGTCAAAAAAATCTCACGTCTTCAAAAGTTCGTTTCAAGCGAATATAGCTTTTAATTACTTTTATTGTACCCTATCAATATTTAATTTAGTGTAATTTAAAAGCATACTTAATGAGCTTTAAAATGATACTAAATTAAGTGCGATTTTTTTGACGCCGAGTGTGTGTGTTACGGGTCAATGAATATCAGTGCTTTAAAAGCGAATCTAAGTAAAACTCGTGCAAAAAATTATCGGAGGAATATATTATTAATAATAAGTATTATTACTTTAAATTATTGATTTACTCTTTTAAGTACGATTTAAATGGGAATTTTGTATTACGCTAGTAATAACAAATTTTAATAGCTATATTTCTGGACCCGACACGCCAGTGGCGCTAACTGGTGAGCGCAAAAACGGTAGCCATCATTATAAAGAGACGGATAGTCTATCTCGCCGCGATACAACTCGCGGGAGTCGCGGGCCGCTCTGTGATAGCCTTGCTGCCTAGCTAATCAGACATAAAGCATTCGTTCCTCTCGCACTTACGTACTTGTTAGTAAGGGACGAAAGATTTATTTCCGTTATAAACGTGATCATGCTAGCTAGGTTGGGGCACGTCCTTTTCTAATATAAGGAGATGAATAGAGGTTTCCGCTAGCATTACATAAATAAATAAATATTATAAGACAATCTTACACAAATCGAACTATAATTAGTTTTTTTTAACAGCCGATATTTTAGAATTTTACAGCCGTCATCCCGGTACAATAAACGATGACATAAATTGTACTATCAACTCGTCTGTAAAAAAAAACCAGGACGATTTAGACCCATGGTTTGAATAGGTACACAATTACTGCAAACTCGGAGCAAAGCGACATCTTTAATACGATAATGAAATGACTATTAACGAGTTAATATTGCTTCCGTTCCGTATTCAAACATCATTACATTGATTTACATTTCATCTGCTATTTCGTATATAGCCTTCAATAAACACATAATATTACTGGCAGTTGAATATCCATATTAAGTATAATATAACTAAAAGTGGCCACCAATCCGTTAACGAAAACGTTAACGGATTGGTGGCCACTTACAGGAAAAAGAAGCGTTGGTCGTCCACCAGGAGCCGTAGCATGGTTGGCCTTATCACGCGACAAGTGACAATATAAGAGCATCGTCCCGTTCTATCGAACGGTGTCAGCCAGTGACGCACGCTCTATCCTATCACCTATCGCGTGACAAGGCCAACCATGCTACGGGGCCTGCTCGATGGGTTGACGACGTAAAAAAGACCGCGGGTCATTTCTGGATGAGACTAGCACGGGACCGGGATAAGTGGCGTACTCGAAGAGAGGCTTATGCTCAGCAGTGGGCGATTAACGACAATGATGATGATGATGATGATGATGATAACTAAAACTTAGAAAAGTTGAAAAATCCCCGATTTTTTCATTTCAAAGTTCAATATCTCAAAAACGGCAAAACCGATTTTGTTGAAACGTCAGCTTTCGGACAAACAAAACAGCATTAAATCGGTCCATTAGTTTAGGAGCTATGATGCCACATACAAACACACAGACACCTCAAACTTATCGGTGGTTAAAAATTAAAAGGTAACCGATATAGCCCTCCGAATCGCTAAACTTAAGTGGCGGTGGACGGGGCACATTGCACGTAGAACCGATGGCCAATGGGGCGGAAAGGTTCTCGAGTAGAGAGTAGGCCCCCCCACAAAGCGGACTGATGACCTGGTAAAGGTTGCTGGAGTCCGCTGGATGCGGGTGGCGCAGGACCGGTCATTGTGGCACTCTTTGGGGGAGGCCTATGTCCAGCAGTGGACGCCTTTCGGCTGATGTGAAGATGATGATGATGAATAGTATGGTTTCATGTGACACCAAGCAACGGGCTAATATTATACATTTGTTTACTGTGGTATTGATGATCTGTTTATATTTAGACACTGCCAGTCTGCCACGCAGTTGTGACAGGCGAACGGTTCTCAATCGCAACAAGGTTGAGTCGTTTCGTCTATTCATTAATATTATGCTGATGATGGTATCCACTTATCCCTCGTCAGTGGGGTCTTAGAAGGGTAATATTCCCAGCATAGCCCTCTCCATTGCCCTTTGGGTGACTTTGAGCCTTCTTATGAGGCCTTTAGTTTCCGTACCAAAGACTCTCGTCTTGAGACACTGCGGAATCCATTAAACGAGCAATATTTATATATGTATACATACTAGAGATGCGACGAATGTGGGTTTTACCGAATTCGAATATTCGGTCGAATTATTCGGTTCAAAGTAATGCCTGATGTTTTCATCAGCTGTTCCAAAACAGACAGATTTTAAGTGAAATATTTACTATAAAGTTAGTTAAATAACAATATGAATCCGATTAGAATGATAATTTCACAGGGCAATGACTACGTTACATTCTTGCAACTTGCTGACAAACGCCTGCAAATTTATTCGGTAATGCCGACATTTGAACTTGTATAGGTACACCACGTTCTCGAAACCGGCTCTAACGAATTTGATGGTACCTACTTGAAATGGGGGTTTACGGGGGTGAAGGATCGATCTAGCTATGTCTCATAATTGGGAAAATTCGTTTTCTCCTTATTTTCTCTACTTTCACCCGCCCGAGCAGAGCTCGGTCGCCCATGTACTATATCATTTATACAGCATCATTTTTAGGGTTCCGGTACCTCAAAAGGAAAAACGGAACCCTTATAGGATCACTCGGTGGTCTGTCTGTCCGTCTGTCACAGCCGATTTGCTCCGAAACTACTAGACCGATTGAGTTGAAATTTGGTACACATATGGAAATTGGTGACCCAAAGATGGACGCGTAAAGTAAATTAATGAATTCTGAACAAGGGGGACACTTTTGAGGGGTAAACTGGAATTTTAAAAAAAAAAGTTTCGCAAACTTTATTGTGTGACATAGAAAGGGGTTGTTGTAAGCATCTCAGTTTTTTTTAAATACTTTTAGCAAAAACAGATTTGAAGTAATTTAGGAACAAAGACGAAAATTGACCATTCCCCCCCTTATCTCTAGGATAAAAATTCTGAAAAAAATATGGAAAATAGTTCCTTGCCTAAAGATTACAGGAAAACCTATAAGAAGTTTGAGTATTCAAAAACACTTATGAAATTTAGATTAAGGTAAACGTCCGAGTGCTCGACGCTGTACTAGTATATGGCATGGGCCCTCTATGTCAAAGTGACATGGCTTAAATTCGAATGAAGAGAAATCCTCTTAGTTCGAATTTAACCCATATTGCTTTGACATAGAGTGCCCATGCCATATACTAGTACAGCGTCGAGCACTCGGACGTTTACCTATACGGAACCCTCACCACGCGAGTTGAACTCGCACTTGCCCGGTTTTTTTAGGTATCCGTTCCTCAAAAGGGAATTATGAAACCCCGAAACAAAAACCCCCAACGAGAAAAAAATGTATACATGTATTGTCACATCCTTTTACGTTTGAAACCAGGAGCCGTAGCATGGTTGGCCTTATCACGCGACAAGTGACAAGATAAGAGCGTCGTCTCGTTCTATCGAACGGTGTCAGCCAGTGACGCACGCTGCACGCTCTATCCTATCACCTATCGCGTGAAAAGGCCAACCATGCTACGGCTCCAGGCGAATATTTTAATCCAAACGCCGTAACGTCGGGGCACCGCTAAGTAAATAATTATATTTATGGATCAATACATTGCCGATTGCGAAAGAAAATCGATATAAAATCATACACCCGCTTGCGTATTGTTTACTACATGTGTTCGATGCATATAAAGATATCTATGGCCCTTACCTCGGTCAATAAATACTCAATTCACCCATCTAATTCTGAATCAAATGGCGGTGCCAAATGTTTACACCAAATACATTTGGGAGAGTTTTACTATGTATATCTCATCTCTACGCGCGTCAGGTAGATCTAAATGTCACTTTTTATGTGGAAAAATGACAGTTAAATTGTCTTAACGCACGTTCAAAACGATACGTGATTACCCCTCTGAGTATTGAGAAAAGGTACAGGGCTGTTATTCGCTACGCGCAAATGCGGCTCACCCCGCCGCGCGCCGGTCACCCGTTACGAAACTAGACCTCTACCTACGCTTAGTTCCTACGCATCGCGGTGTCAAGATATATTTGTGGGTGAGCGTTGAGGTGAATAGGGGGGCAGGTTGGAACCCGATCGCAGACAGCAGCAGGAGTTAGTGTTTCAGTGACAAAACTAAGGAACTTTGACGGGCAATAGTTCTTAAACTACAAGTCAAATTGAATGTTATTGAGAACATATCTAAGTCATATTATGCCCAACACAGCCTTGGCCAAAAGTATTGAGCACCGCACGTTTTCCTTTGTAACTTATGGATAAAGTATTATTTTTCAATTTCATAAATACACGAAGACGTAAAATATAATAAGTGTTTGAACATGTGCAAATCATTAATATATATCATTTTATATTTTATTATTTTTAAATTTGACATGTATAAACTATAAATTCGTACGCCAAAAGGCACATCATGGCTATGTAACTACATTTAATTCTATATTTACACCTTTTTTTACCTGTAATGAACGAATAAATGATTCTGATTCTGATCATTTTGAAAAATGGTATTTGCGTGTGAAAACTGGAGCCGTAGCATGGTTGGCCTTGTCACGCGATAGGTGATAGGATAGAGCGTGCGTCACTGGCTGACACCGTTCGATAGAACGAGACGACGCTGTTATTTTGTCACTTGTCGCGTGATAAGGCCAACCATGCTACGGCTCCTGAAGCTAGAAAAAGTGGGGTTTTCCAATAAGACATAAGACATTTATTTAGCATATATGTTTACACGTAGTATTATAAGTACCAGTCCCTGCACTAGGCTTTGCTTGTATCGCAGGAGACCGTATATTACATTTTACATGCATGTTAAAATAATTGTATACTTGTTTCACGGAATTTCCCTTAACGTAAATAATTTCGAATTTTTCCAATAGATACACACCTTTTAAAGTTATATACAACTCACAATTTTAAACTTTAAAACAACCGACTAAGAAAGACAAAGAATGAATGAATCTGTGAAAGTGGTACAAGCATAATAAGGAAGCTCGAATCAGTTACATAACCGCTAAAACTACTTCCTTTATCAACGCGTCCTTCGCTCTCTCGCTTAATCAACTGTGCTAAACTGCCAGCGTTACCTATAAAGCCTTGGTTATACAGGTGCGCGACACGAGCGTGTTTTAATGTAACGCTAGATACCGCCACGCGGACGCTGCGCTCACGCAACGTGATACCTTTTTAGACCTGAGCTCCATTGAAAACCAATTCTACGTGGCATGAGGACTGATGTACCGCCGATTACGCCAACCTACACTTAAGTTTATTGTAGTTTCTGTGTGAGTGATTCACATCGGACATTTGTGAGTATTTGTTTTTCTGCTTTAAGTCACTATAGATATACAGATCTACTGTAACGCGCAATTCTGAAAGTTCATTTCATACACACGTGAATGATTTTTTGAAATCGGGTAAGTGGTTGCAAAGCTACAATCTCACAGACTTTTCCTCTTTATAATATGAATATAGATTAGTATAGAAGTTTCGATAATAGTAGGATTCCATTTGTCATTCCTGTTTTACCGATGCAATGGTAAATCGTAATTTTATAAATTAATTATGATTGTCACCGGTA
The DNA here is from genome assembly GCA_932294315.1 of Epinotia nisella. Taxonomy (NCBI): domain Eukaryota; kingdom Metazoa; phylum Arthropoda; class Insecta; order Lepidoptera; family Tortricidae; genus Epinotia; species Epinotia nisella. The sequence goes on along the minus strand of OW028698.1, from coordinate 5,178,117 downwards.
AATCCCCAGATTAGATACAAATATTTAATTTATTAGACATTAATCTTAATAGGTAATTAGGTTATCATTTATTTGTTAAAGTAAATTTTACGTTTGATCTAATATTAAAGAGGTTATGTCTGTGAAATGTAAGTTTGCAGCTTTGTAAGTTTGTATGTAGGGATAGGGAGTAATCTCCAGTACCACTAGTCCGATTTAAAAGTAGGGTCTTTCAAATATAATCCTACTAATTCCTACTATTCCTTCCATTCCTTAATGGATAAAGTTGAATTTTGGTATACATATACTGTATAGCCTGGATTAACATACAGAATACTTTTTATCCCGCGAATAATCTCCTAAGGGGGCGAAATGGGCGCGAAAGTTTGTATGGAGCTACGATATAAACGATTTCAACGCGCAAGAAGTCGCGGGCGGAAGCTAGTAATTAAATAAAGGCAAGTATTACAGCGGTCTGCGACCCGTCCTCGTCTTATCTCTCTTCTGTCTGACTTGCGCCTTAACACGCCAAGACCTTAATTGACACAAACTTTTCTAGAAATGCTTTTCGTTTGTGAGAAAACCGAGGTTTATAAGTATAATGATACCTTCATTATACTTATAAACCTCGGTTTTCTCACGATCGCAAATTATATTATTTTCAGGTTTCTTTAGTACTCCCAGTACCTATTCCAGGAAATACTGGTATAATGAAATACAGTACCGGTCAAAAGTTTAAGTTCACTCTTTGTTTTAGGTACAAATTAGTACTTTTGGACAATAATTTTTTGCAGTTCGGAAGCCGAAATTTGTTTCCAACTGATCCGTTATTGTTTCCAGAGTTTTGTTTAATTAGTCAGACACAATTCACGTACATTTCTAAACAACGCATTCCCTAAAATCATTTAGGAATGACGGCAAAGGCTGGGCCATATATGGGCTTGCCACTTAAAACGTACAATGATCAGATACAATGTTGGTTTTTAGGGAATCAGTTGTTTAGAAATCTACGTGAATTGTGTCTGACTAATCAAACACATCTCCGTAAACAATAACGAATCAGTTGGAAACAATTTTCGACATCTGAACTGCAAAACATTATCGCACAAAAGTACAAATTTGTACCAAAAACAAAGGGTGTACTTAAACTTTTGACCGGTACTGTACACGGGCCGAAGCCAAGTGCATTTCATCCAGGGGTAACTGATGAAGGTATGTTAGGGAGTTGTAGTTCATTTTGAATGAATTCCCTGACTATTCTGCAAGTATTGAGGATAACAGCTTTATTACATAAGAAGACTTTGGCAAGAGGGTTTTTATTGAAGTGTGTAGCTGTTGTGGAATGACACCTGTACTAGATTATTATTATTATTCCGTAATCAGAACAGAACTCATGGAACACGAGTGCTATCAAACTCCAAATTTAAAGTAAAATCCCTATCTTATCGTTAGTTATGAAACTTGATAAATGATAACTGATAGCGTGTATAACCTCCAAAACGGCCACATGCTCTAGCATATGACACAACCCGGCCGAGTTAAGTTTAGCTGGTTTGTATAACGTTCCAGTACAACGAGATGTACACTTAATTGAATCGTGTTATAAGCCCTAGGAGTAACCAAACGGGAGCTTGACGTAGAATATCATGCGATGAATTAAGAACGCTCAATTGGCCAAGCCAACAAAGGACCCATCGCTATAGTCAAAACACAAATTAGTATGAAAAATTCAAATTCAAAATTCTTTATTTCGGATAAGTATCCATGAGCGTTTTTTTTCAAAAAAAGTGTACAGTCGACGCCAAAAATACGTTTACACTTTTGCACCTTATTCCATTGCAATAAGGCGAATAGTGTAAACGTACTTTTGGCGTCGACCGTACATGAACTTTTTTTCAGATTTCGATTTTTTTTTGGGTTTTTCTTACTCAGAATCGTTGATACTATCGATCCCCATACAAGAAAAAAAGGGTCCCAGATTTTACTATGTAAGTTTTTTCTTACAGTGCGTCACGACCACGACACGACCATGTAAATAAATAAAGACTGCATACAAAAATGTGACGATCTGGATGTAGTCGCATAATAACCTATTTTATGAACGCAAAATGCAAGGAGCAAAAAGGCCTAAGACGCAAAATTCCCTGGACGCAGTGCCCTGACGCAAAATGGAGCGCCAGAACCGAACACTTTTTTGCTACCTAATACTTACATAATTATATAATTACAATTTGCAAAGCGTGATGTGAGCTTAAGACATAAAACATTTAGGCCCTCTTGACGCATAATGCCCTAAATCAAGAAAATACCTTAAACGCAGATTGCCCTAAACGTTTTATGTCTTAAGCTCACATCACGCTTTGCAAATTGTAATTATATAATATGTAAGTATTAGGTAGTAAAAAAGTGTTCGGTTCTGGCGCTCCATTTTGCGTCAGGGCACTTTGCGTCCAGGGAATTTTGCGTCTTAGGCCTTTTTGCTCCTTGCATTTTGCGTTCATAAATAAAATAGGTCATTATGCGACTACACCTTCCTTTATAGTGAAGGTACTGTCCCAATGAGGGACGAATAACAAAACCGACAGTCAATGTCAATCGCATACGTTTAGTAACAAAACCGACAGGTTAGACGTCACTTAAACACACAGATAACCTCCATCTGTGCTTAAACATCACTTTAGTTAACCTTAATCTACCAATTTTTTTTAAACTCCCCTTGTACCAATTGCAACCCGTTCCTCTTAATATGCGTCACTTCACTTCAAGGAAAAGCTAGTGTGATAAACTAATAAAAATAAGTATCGCACTTTATCTCAGCACTAAACGGAAATACCCAGCTGCAAACCACTCCAATAAATCAATTAGTAATTAACATAACGCTCATTACACGAGCTTGCAAGAGAAACAGAGATCCAATTTAAAAAAAACGTACTATGTACAGTAAGGGAAATGTATTCACGTACCACCGTAGAACCCTGTCGCAATTGACAGGCCGCCGTCACTCAAACTCGAGTGGTATGTCACCTTATTGCGATAGGGTTCTACGGTGGTACGTGAATGAATACATTTCCCTTACTGTACAGTCAGCGCAGAGAAATATGAGAAGTTTGTACGCAACGACGTTTCTCTGCTATTTTGCTGTACATACATTTTTCAAGTAGCTAAAATCGGGGTAAATGTTTGTATAGTAAACAGGGGCAGCCGTCAACAATATACGTTTGCAAACAAGCCTACTGCGTGTCTGATGGTAGATAGACGCCGCAGCCTATAGACGCTAACGGCTGCAGAAGAGTCGGTCATTAGCGAGTTGCTAAGGCTACGTTTCCACCAGAGATGTGCGAGGTAGCTAAGCGGTGCGAGGCTGTGTAACGAGGAGGTGTGTGTGAATGTTTCCACCAAAGAATGCGAGGTTTGGGTCACCAATTTACATATGTTTACCAAATTTCAACTCAATCGGTCCAGTAGTTTCGGAGCAAATCGGCTGTGACAGACGGACAGACAGACAACCGAGTGATCCTATAAGGGTTCCGTTTTTTCCTTTTGAGGAACGGAACCCTAAAAATAGTGACTAGCTTCCGCTCGCGACTTCGTCTGCGTGGACCCGGGATAAACACTAAACTATATTTTAATCCAGGCTATAAACTATCTTCGTGCAAAATTTCATCCAAATCGGTTGAGCGTGATTGAGTAACAAACATCTAAACTGCAAACTTTTAGGTAATTAACATTATATTTTACCACAAATAAACCAAAGTTCATAATCATGACATAATATGGACATAAATGATAAAGTAACAATATATTCAAATGACTTACAGGATATTTTGTTATTATTAAGCACAATACCTATTTTACTGAAATGAATGAAGCTTATATACCTACACGAGTTACCCATAGTTACCTAAAGCCCCGTACACACTGGTGCAATTAAGGCCACAATAAAGATACATCACACGGTTACCACAAAACGGCGCGCGAGATAGACTATCTCTCTCTCTCGAAGCTACGGTAGCCTAGTGGTTCAGGCATGCGGCTGTCAAGCGGCGGTAGTGGGTTCGAATCCCGGCTCGTACCAATAAGTTTTTCGGAACTTATGTACGAAATATTTACCATTATTTATTGTATTGTATGTCTAGTCCCTTTATATCTTGTGTCTTTTGTGTAGTGAATAAATGTCTTCTTTCTTTCATTAGCTTTTCGGTGAAGGAAAACATCGTAAGGAAACCGGTCTAATCCTTTCACGCAAAATAGGCACGTTGGATGTCGATTTGCGGAAAATGCCCAGTAAAACTAACTAAAACTAGACTATCTCTCTCTTTCTAATTAGAGCACTTAGAAAGAGACGGATAGTACATCTCGCCGCGAGAAAGTCGTCTTGTGATAACCGTGCTGTTACAACAAGATACATCTTAGGTTTTATGGTGATATTACGTGCCTATGGGAGCCCATTTCACAAAGGTAAAAGTTACAAACGTCTAAACTGGCCACCCTGAGGCCCTCGACGAACAACGACGGGCCATTTGACCAGTGTGGCCGGTTTAGAATAATAAAATTGTAACGTTTAAAGTTAGAACGAGATATGTAGACTACTATCACATTCTGCCAGATTAGCTGCATTCCTAGATTAGTTTAGATTAATTTATTGCTTATTTCAATTGCATGATTAAAATTTTCTTTGTATATAAATAAAATGAACTCACTGAAAGCTCGTCAGATTTTATGAATTTGTTAAAATAATTTCTAACAATTATAATTAACAAAGACAGAAGGAAATGGCAATTCAAAACAATATTGATCTTAATAATGTCAGAACTAGAAAAAAAACCGGCCAAGTGCGAGTCGGACTCGCGCACGAAGGGTTTTTTAGTATTTTTTTGTTATAGAGGCAACAGAAATACATGATATGTGAAAATTTCAACTCTCTAGCTATCACGGTTCTTGAGATACAGCCTGGTGACAAACAGACGGACAGACGGACGGACGGACGGACGGATGGACGGACAGCGAAGTCGTAATAGGGTCCCGTTTTTACCCGTTGGGTCTCCTAGTATAATGTCAGTACCTATAGATTTGCCTTCGCTCACAAGTTTAGTGTGTACGCGGTTTTACACTTAGGGAAGTCCCAATGGAGGAAAAAGTCACTGTGATTTCATTTCACAACATGAGGGTAATAAGATATGCATTACGCTTGCGTCGCGCCGATGCGGAGGCTAGCAAAGGCTCGAAAATCACTTGATGTATTAGGAATTAAACTTAATATAACTCTCTTCCAACTGAATTGAAAAACTCATCGACTAACGCCATTTTCAGAGGCAAACTAAAGAAAATTTTATTGGACATGGAGTGTTACGCCATTGACGAATTTCATGATAGGTATCATTGACCCACTCATAATTAATAACGTAATAACCCTTCATTAGACTGACATTTACAATGTTGATGAATTAATTTTAAGAAATACTATGTATCTTAAACAATTATTATTATAATGAAAATTATCCTTACATGTAATAAAAAGTTTTACCTATAAAAAACCTACCTTATACCAGGGATCGGAACCGGTTTTTTCAAAAATCCCCGAAGTAGTCTAATATCTTGAATTCCGTTAGGCTCTTGTATTTAGGTAACATATTCGTATTATAAGACAGCCTGATCAAAAATGATATTATAAACCAAAGAATGAAATAGAACGAAATAATACCGGTATTATTGTATGGTGAAAATACCGGTATCCGATCCCTGCCTTATACCTACTTTATATCCTCCCTGACATGTAAAATAATGTGTTTTACCAATAAAATTCTGATTCAGATTCCGATTAAAACCAGGAATGCTATTTCCTCAAGCGTTTTGAGGAAAGTACAGTACGGTCAGCATCAAAAGTAACTACGCAATCGAAGACGTCAAAAGTTCTTATTCCCCTTTAATAAAGACTTTTGACATCTTCGTTTGCGTAGCTACTTTTGATGCTGACTGTACATAGTAAATTATAACTTACTAACTGCCCAAGCCAAAGAACGCAGACGAACCCGCGGGATAAAATGTAGCCTATATCCATTTGGGAAGTCCATTCTGTATAGCGATGAAAGATTTTTTTAAAGTCGGTTAAGTGGTTCCAGAGATTATCCCCTACACACACAAAGCTACAATCTCACAGGCTTTTCCGTTTTTTTTTTAAATATTAGAATAGAAGTTTAGATAATACTATTTTTGAAGATCTAATCTTCAATATATTATCAATTGATAATACATTATCAATTTACAAATTGACGACTGAATAGCCTAGTGGTTAGAGAACGTGACTATGAAGCTTGAGGTCTCGGGTTCGATCCCCGGTCGGGGCAGATATTTGTATGATGAATAGGAATGTTTGTTCTAGAGTCTTGGATGTTTAATATCTATTTAAGTTAAGTATGTATTTATCTATATAAGTATGTTTATCCGTTGTCTAGTACCCATAGTACAGGCTTTGCCGAGTTTGGGACTAGATCAATTGGCGTGAATTGTCCCACTATATTTATTTATTTATTTAATTACTTCAGAAACTAATATAAATCCATCGGAAGACCAAAAATGATTTCCTGAATCAAATCAGTTTCCTAAACATTTTCATGTTTTTTTATTTATAAAATATAAAATTTTACAGTCATGTCAATCACATACAATTACAATTTATTTAAAAAATATCAAACAACAACCGGTTTCCTCAACTGAGCATGATAGAATAATGTTTTGGAACCTTTCACAACTCCATGTAGCACGTTTTTCCATCTTGTATTGAAAATTGATTTCAAACATCCAAGTAATAAATCATTAAGTACTTGGATGCAATGCAAGCAACACAAGAAACACAAGCATAATTATAATGTAATGCTTAAAAGGAGGTTCCCACCTTTACTTTATTAACCTACATGTTTAAACCAAATAAACTATTTTCATTGCTCCTCTCCTAACTTCTTAGTTAAGCAAAATCTTAAAATGTAATGATTACTTTAAGGAAGCAAAGTTTGTAAACAATTCCTTTTCTAAAAAATATACAGTTTTTTTTTATTGCTAAGTGGATTGGAGAGTTGAAAAGCAGGGATATATTTTTAGCAGTCTGTTTGTATTTACGTGTGTTCCGTCGTAGCGTTTAAGATACTGAATCGATTTTGATAAAAGAGGTGTCAATCTATTCGAAATTATGGTCCGGGTGACATACGCTACCTTTTGTATGAAAAATAACCATTTTTTCATACAAAAGGTAGCGTATGTCACCGGAACCCTTATAGGATCAGTCGTGCATCTGTCTGTCCGTCTGTCACAGCCTATTTGCTCCGAAACTACTGGACCAATCTAGTTGAAATTTGGTAAACATATGTAAATTGGTGACCCAAAGATGGATGCGTAAAGTAAATTAAAGAATTCTGAACAATGCTGAAGCCCACCATATAAGATAAATTGGCACTGTAATTTGAGTAACTATAAAAGGTCAAGAGTAGAGTTTTTGTTTTAAAATGGAATAAACCAAACGATGCAACTCTGTTCCAAATTAAATTGGTATAAATTTCATTGAAGAGAAGTATTTTCTTTGGTGGTTTGCAGTTGATATTTATCAATATAATCATGTACCTAATTAAAATAAAAGGAGACAATTTTAAGGCAATGAAGAAAATTATGGCAATGCATCATTTGGCAAAGTGGAACTAATTGAAATTAAATTATTATACAATTTAGTTAGTGAAACATCCAATTATCTCTGTAGTTGATAAAACCAATATCCTAATTCAATTTTTTTTTTTAGTTTAGTCATAATGTCATAAATATAAACATATGTAAACACATACTACTAACCTAACCTAACTTATAGCTACAGTGTGTTTAGTGTTTACATTTTTAGGTTAGGTTTTAAATTGTCTCTTGGAGTTGTAGCAAAGTAGACCTAAATGAAAAGGTAATATTATTGTTAGAAAGTTTAAAGGTAGATCAACATTATTAAAATATATGCCCAAATTTGAATACCACACAGGTAGCAGTGGCAACTTGGGTACAAAGGTCATTTTACTGTCAATTCAGTCCATGCAGTTGGAAGTAGAAGGGTTAAAACTTGGATATTAATTCTGTAATTCAGGAAATAAAATAAACGGTTCATAGAAACTTTTAGTTCAAAGTAAAGGTTTGGGTCATTCTGATGATTAATTAGCACATTGACTGTACCCGATTACCCAACAACTGGTTAATTAAGCAGTCATAACAAGGATAATTATTTATTTATCTACTAAGACTTTTTAGATAGGCAGCAATGGAGATAGTTGGAGGAGGCCTATGCCCACAGGCAATCCAGAATATTATATAATATAAATTTAAAAAAACCTATTTGTCAGTTGACAAAATAACTATGCATTTCTTATATGGTATAAAGGTACTGTATATGACACCTAAGTAATGGTGAATATGGATCCCTCTTATGGTGAAGGCCTTCCCCAATCTCTTGAACCTTCTCTTTCTCTTCCTATCTCTGTCCAATGGTCCAAAGGATATTATGAATGTTAAATCTGCATCCCAGGTCAGACCGATCAAAAATTGATCAAAACCAGTAAAAAAATCAGTTGGTGCCCGATTTTATAAAAGAAAGAATGCTACAATACTAGTTATGTGTAACATAGTTATAACCAACTCTACTTGATATGAATGGGCTGTGTAATAGCAATAACTATGTTGTTATGACTGCACTGATTAAGTAATCTGTACAAGTACCTACTCAACCAGTATTAAACAAGTGCAAAGCCCTTTACAAAATGATTCACACCTTCACCAGCAAACCTGGATACTAAATAATAAGGTTCAATGTTGCATGGCCATTACCATAACCTCAATGTGTTTGCACTTAACCTTTGTTGGTTAATAGCATATCTCGATACAGCACCGCAAACCATGGCACACCTGATAGTGTGCCTCACATGCCTACACTCTTGCTCGGAACATGACCTGAGACAAGCAACTGTCAGAGCTGTCCACACCACTGCCCATTAGGCATCTCTTATCTCACGGCATATGTTTGTGGTGGCACATCTCGTGCTCTTGTATATAAAAGAAATCATAGTGCAAAATCAAATTTTTCATAGAAATGTCAATGCGGTAATGCTTATGGGCTTTCTGTTATAATTTATAATGATATGATAGGTATTTTAGGACATGTAAGATTCTTAACTATAGTCAAACATTATTTAGAGGGCTCCAGAGGAGTAGCGGTGATTGAAAGTTGTGTTGCACAAGTATTAAGCTTGGTAATAGGTTGTAAAGGGTTAATCTTCTTCTAATGAGACGATTGCATTCATCAAGTTTTGGTTAAAATTGATATGTTGCATAATAGCTGCACAACAACATGAGTTTGTTTACTAATTACATGTTACACTGACCTGCCAAGGGTTGACCTTCGGGATGGGTGCTTCAACGAACTTCTTCGGCTGATCATCCTCTTCGGTCTGTGGTTGGTCGGGATTAGGCTGGGATTCTGTAGCTGGCTGCGGCCCAGCCTTGTGCGGCCGCGGCGGCGCGCGGCGCTCCCGCTCGCGCCGCGGCTTCCCTGGCCGCCGCCCGTGCGCGATCACGGGCACGAAGCCCTCCTCCTCCTCCTCCTGCCGCACCACCACCTCCTGCACCTCCCCTGGTACCGCCTCAATCTCAATGTTCTCTTTATTACTTTCGGCTCCCCGAAAGTTCAGCACAGACGCATACGAGGGACCGGCGCCCTCCGCGGACACGCGCGCGGCCATGCCGCCGCAGCCGCTGCCCTCGTTATGTAAGCCCGGGCGCGCGCTCCGCGCCGACCGACGATCACGAGCGCGCCTCCATGCTTCTCAACACGACGGCATGCTGCCGTCTGTACCACAGATCGACCCGACTACCCGCAGGATGTGACCCGATCGAACCCGCGGTGAAGGTCGAGATTTTCCTTAGTCACACGCGGGACTGGCAAGCGCAACACGAGAGCACACTGATTGGAAATATTCAAGAAATCCTCGCGGCGCACCAGACTGACCCTGGATGGCCCGTATTTACATCGAAAAAATGCACTTCCGTCGTAGAGTTCCAACTTTATTCCGACACTGAACGATCCGCACACACTTTATCTATCGATAATGAGTATAATTCACTTTCAAATTGGCTATTCAGAAGAGAAATTCACTAAAGAACCATATTTTGTTCATAATTCACACATGTGGTCGGACGCCCAAAAAGGGATTTTTCCGCAACACACACGGAACTTACGGAAGGCTGTGACTTCTAATCTTACACGGCCGACATTTCGTCACTAGATGGCGTTGAAACCAAATTTTTATAGATACGTTCAAGTTTACAAAGAAATAAAACGTATTATTGCTGCAATGCGAAGATTTAGAACAGTACAAATAACTTTGTCATACAATTTAAGCTTAATTACGTAGTTTTCAGTATCCTTATGAAATATTTCTCATAAATTCATGAAATCTCGTTTGTGATTTCATGAAAAACTTTGTATTAGAACGCAGCATTAAGAAAATCATTTTGGACCGATCATGCAGCAGAGCAAATGTGGAGCAAATGTGAAAATTATTATGAAATACTCTTTTAGTAACGCGTATTAAATTATTAGTGGAGTAGAGCTCATATTAAGAAAAATTGTTTTATTCATTAAAACACTTTTATTTAAATACGTAATTATATTGAAGTCGTGTGATTTAAATTGTCTATGGTTAGGTATGGTCAATTCAAAAAGGAAACGCATATTCAAATATTTAAATCAAATTAATTTATCACAAATAAATCCTCAAAGTTAAGGAACTGCAGTATTGGTAGGACAATACATGCCCAAAAAATATCGACAATTACTGCAATAATGATAAACATCTTTGCAAGAACTCATCAAGTAGGGTAATGGGGCACATACCCAACAGCAAAATAAACAAAGTACAACAGCAGATAAATGCGTGCACATAGTTATTTTACTGACACAAACGCTCATGCCTGTGTACCCACATTCAGGGCAGACAACAGGGACCGGGGCAAAACCAAGATGTCTTAGTCGAGGTGGTGGTGGTATGGCATTGTCCACGTATATATCGAAGGCAGCATTGTAATTCGGAGGGGGGCAGTGCGGTACAAAGGATGGTGAAGGTATAAACGTTCCCATCAGTCTTGGTCTTCTTCTGACCGCCATTTGCCTCAAAACGTAAGAATAAGATGGAGGCGCACTTGTCAAAGAATCAGGGGGCGAAAGGTCTCCAGGCCTGGGACCTGCATTGTTCTGCTTAACGTTTTGATCGAAAACAGTGTACTGTGACTTGGCCATCATGCTGCTTAAAACTGAAATGTTCAATGTATCATTATCGGTCAATCGGGATAAAGCTTGGATGAACAAAGGTTGAGGAACATTATCAGCTTGACGCAGTCTTGCTGAATTCAAAGACTGTGAAGTAATTGGAGATTGAATACTTAAAGCACACCTGCGTGAAGCATGGGTGGCTGGTATTACTACAGAGGGAGGAGCACTAATTAAAATGAGAGGCCCTGGAAAGGTTTTTCGGGTTAAGGAAGAATTTTCGCCATTCACAAATTCAGGACTTGCATTACTGGATGCGTTTCTTGGAGATTGGACTTCCTCTGGAGTTTCAGAAGTTTCTAAGGAATGCGAGGCGATTTCACGAGAAGTTGAAGAAGCTGTTATCGGAAGTTGTTCGAGTTCAATGTTTGCCGGTATTGGACGGTCGATATCTCTGTCACGACTGCATTTCGAAGTGTTTGTCTCCATTTTCCTGCAATTGTTACACCAAATGTTAGCCAATGTCAATACAGTGTGTGATAAACTGATAGTGCTTTGTTGTGAAGGATGACTAGCATAATAAAGTTTGTAGGGTAGGTGGTATACAACATTCAGAACTATTTTGACTTAATGCTCTAGCATCACAGTCAGTCACATATATGATGATAATTTGGTGATATAAGTAAATATATTTTAAAGAGATCATTTTATTCTCAAAGAAAAGACTGACCGACTGGAACATTATCATGATTTCAATCTTTAAGGATATATGTACATACAATATTATGTTTACATTGATTAGTTGTATATTTCACGGTTCTATAGATGCAAAATAAAACAATGTCAATTTATTGAAATGGTGGCACTGACTGAAGTGAAGATGACGTAAAAAGTTTTTAGGCTCTAAGGCAGCCATTACTCGGTGAGTATTGTCGTGATACTACTCACCGAGTAGTACTATCGTGGCACTCTTTGGGGGAGGCCTATGTCCAGCAGTGGACGTCTTTTGGCTGATATGATGATGATGATTATCGTGATATTTTGCTAACTCTCTATTTATAACATGCGCAATGGGTTAGAGACAGCTAGAAAAATATCACGATAATACTCACCGTGTAATGGTCGCAAACCAAGCTCAAACCCCAATTGTCTTCGTCACGGCGAAATGTCAAATTCGTAAAAATAAGCATTTTTGTCTATTGTAAAGCTAAATACATGGGTCAAAATCGAATTTTACAAAAATTGCTTATTACATTTAAAAACACTGTACTGATTAATTAAGGTTTGATTTTATCATTTGATACTTATTTCTGTGACTATCATAAATATTTATTTTTAGAACGTATATATTCTAAATTCATTCTATAATAAAATCAGATTTTCTATTTTGTCATATGGTAACTGCCCTTTAAAGTTCCTGTCAAAATTTTCGAGTTCCGGTCTTTTTACTCCTCCGTGGCATGGCGGACGGTCTGAACCGCCGCATATAGTGTTTTTTGGAGGAAATTCTTCGCTGATTAGCGAAATGGTAAGTTTATTATCAAATTAAAGTGAATTCCATTTACCAGATTTGTAAAGTGGGCGAAACAAACAAGTGCAAGTGATATATTTTATGGCGTTTTCACGGTGAGTGGTCCACGTGTTTGAGAGTTATTTCACGCAAATATCACGAATCTACAGGTTTAATATGTTTTTTAGTTGCTTCCTACGTCAAGAGAGTGCTTAGTTTTCATTATGTGCTGCAGTTTTGTGGCGTGGAAATCTGTAAGATGTAAACTCACCACGGCGTGATTACCACACGGCCCCTGATCAATGTTTAAATGTTTGTTTCTGCTTATTTAGTAGATTGTCAACTCTAAATTGAGCTGCATTCAGCCTACCTGTTAGCTTTCATTCCGATTTTAATCTATTTTATTAGCTATTTTCGGTATTGTTACATTTTGAGGTTGACTACTGAATTTTGAGGTTAGGTTAGGTGTCTTTCGTAGACTGGAAGACTCACTGGCCTTCGTGGACTGGCTTCAAAACCTTTCTAACATCAAAGACGATTAATAAGCTCTGTATTGCTAGTCTACAATTAATTAATTGTTTTAGACTTGGTAAATGCCAGTAACATGAATTGTAATTTGTTGTCTAACCTTGCACTTGTTATAATTTCATCACACAATGAATGTGTATCAACCCTCCCCAATTATAATATAACTCGACTTTCAGAATATTTTAGTAAGTGGATATGATGTAGTCATTTTCTAAACAAGACAATTCACTCATTTTTAAAACTGAAAACTCACCATATTAAAACTTTAATATATTTTTTTAGGCTGTCCACATAAATCTTATTCAATCTTGTTACTACTAATGGGTGGATTCAGGCTTATTTCTGTAGTAGAAGGGTTTATTGTAGATCAGAATCATTTATACATTTAAAAAAAATGTGTTTAGGAAATAAATATTATAACAAATCTAAAAGCTGACCTTTATAATCATGATAAAAACAATAAGAACAAGCCCTCATCCTAAACACACACATAATTTCTCTGTTCTGTCAAGGATAAAAATTATGTTATGTGGATGTTTGACAAAATCACCAAAAAAAAAAATTGGCACTTAAATCCATGCATGTTTGAATGCCAACCCCGAACTCTTCCTGGCTGAGCCTCCACTGGGCCTTTCAGGTACATGTAGGGGGACAGTAAATAGTTCCCTTAGGAAACACTGCGCAGACTACAAGGCTGGCAGTGTGTCGACGTGTGGAACACATGTACATTTTGACTTTATTAAGAAAACTCCCGCGAGAATCAGACATATTAAAATATAATGAAAACCTTTTGACGTCCAACTTGACCTAAACAACTGAACCAATTTAGACAAAATCTGTCTGAATCCTAGAGAATGTTAATAAATAGATAAAAATAAAAAGAGTGAGAGTAGGTGTGAAGTTCATATTCATATTTCATATTCATATTTATTCGTTGCAACCATGGTATTTACAAAGGTGTTCTTAAAATCTAACCAGTACAAGCATGGACCCTACTAGGGTGTAGCAACATGTTTAAACTAAACCTAAGGATAAAAAATAAAATAAAATATATAAATTCTGCACATTAGGTAACAACATATTTTTTATAAAAAAGATATCTATTTTAATACTTACATCGACACATAATATGACTAATAACTAATGACCCATGAACTCTTGTAGAGAATAGGGGCATTCAGTTTCTATGGGAGAGCAATGATTAGGATAACTCCTATAATATACACTAATAAATATCCTCTGAAGTGATTAAAAGACATGGATGAAGTCACAGGCAAAAGCTTGTATTTTAAATGTGAAAATTTGGATGGGTGAATATTCAGCGTTTTTTTTCGTCATTGTTGTTGACAGCAAATACTATTAAAAGAGACGAATATCAGAGTCTACTTTTGATGAAGAGTTAAGCCAATACCGGTACTGTTATGTTGTACCTCTGCTGAAATAATCTTAAGCCGACAATGATGTTAGAACTGAGCGGTTCAAACTCTTGGGAGATTCTCCTGGATGTTTGTTACCCAAATAGACCAAATAAAGGTTAATGCGAGGTAACAAATTTTAACAAAGCCCGGAGTCTTACCCGTTAACTTATTTAATTATTTCTCAATTCCAGAGTCTATCAGTTGCCCGACCGCTTGTGTCGGTCTACTCTGAGAAGAGCGAGCTGGTCTCGGGGGCCTCTCTGCCCCTCCCGTTTGTGTTCAAGGCGCCGATCCGGCCGGACCTGGTCAACAATGTCCATGTCTCCATGTCCAAGAATGCGAGGCAGCCTTACAGCGTCAACAAGGAGGCTGGTATGTATTGACCATAGTTATAGCAGAATGTTCACCATTTACTGATTACCGATAGCCGTTTTCCTTAGACAGTGGTTGCCTTTGGCATAGGCCTCCATTTGACTCTGTTAAGAGCTTCTTTTCCCTACATGGCTCCGGCTATGTCTGATTTTGTTTTCCCATCTTTTCTGTTATTATGCAATACCCACATCAATAATGCAGGTGATCTACGGCTAGTGTGGCGATGCAGTCCTGCAAAAAGTCTCCATGTAACCCATCTAAGACACAAAGTAGTCGAGTTGATTTCTCAGGGCAATATTGAATAAATCTTTGGTTTTAAGAAATAAGTGTATGCTCTGACTTGTCTTGTTTCATTGTCAGTAATATTGTAAATTAAGCCGACAACAAACCTTGAAGGCTGAAGTCGTAGCTTGGAAGCTAAAAATAGCATTCTGTTGATGTAACAATGCCTTGAGTTTGCTTGTTAATTTGAGCCTACCAACTAATTGTAAAAGCTTTTTCTTCATATCAAACTATTCATTCATATAATTGTGGAAATTGGCACTAAATGTCCACGTTCAGTGAGCTTTTCCATGCTTCTGAGTGTTACTGCGGATTAGTGCAAAAGCGACGTAGCGACATGGCGTTCTGGGTCCGCTCTATAGCGGACACGGGTGCAGAGTTGTTACTACATTTCTTTTAATGTATTGATAATAAAGAATATAGACTACACTCTCAGTATGCCAGCATACAGACGAAGTTGACAGTAGTTGAGACTGCAGATGTTTTAAACTCCTCTGTCTTTGTCGCCAGGCCACCAAACTAGCGCTGAGTCGTGGGGTACCGGTCGCGCCGTAGCGCGTATCCCCCGTGTCCGTGGTGGTGGTACCCACAGGTAAGAGAATAAACCAATAGGCTTTCTACAATTCTTTTTAAATATATTCTAAATGGTTCGTATAGATTCGATAGTCAACTAGTATTTTTTTACCTCAAAATAATATCACTTTATACAAATAAATGGGCCAAAATTCTTTTTAGTGCCTAAAATAGAGATGAAAACTTATTAAACACTTATAAAAAATTGTAGATGTCTCGAAATATTTTCCTAGTAGTGAACGAAACGAACTACGATTTTAATTTGCAAATTAAAAATAAATTTCATGTTTTTATAACAAAGTTCGTATTTCCTATTGTTAAAAATATATAAAAAAAAATACTTTGATCATTTAATTTTGATAGATGAAAATACCCTACTATACAACCCGCCCCACATAAGTTTCCGTCTGTGAAGTTAGCATCAAGTTGGCACCTGTACACCCGTCGAACTTTTGCGGCGCTAGGTAGCTAACATTAGAGAGGCAAACTTATGCGGCGCTTACTGTACTTAAGGTACGATCCCACGATTGATTGTAGCTGACTATGATCGCAAGCGACAAAGACTGGGGTCGTACTGTTGGCACTATATGTCCACGTTCAGCGAGCCTTTCCGTGCTTCTGAGTGTTACTGCGGAATAGTGCAACAGCGACGTAGCGACATGGCGTTCTGGGTCCGCTCTGTAGCGGACACGGGTGCAGAGTTGTTACTACAAACAAATATATAAGACCAGTTGTTTGAGGAAATTATATTTTACTTTGATGTCTGTCATGCTTTTTAGGGTTCCGTAGCCAAAATGGCAAAAACGGAACCCTTATAGTTTCGTCATGTCCGTCTGTCCGTCTGTCCGTCTGTCCGTCTGTCCGTCTGTCCGTATGTCACAGGCATTTTACTCGAAAACTATAAGGTGTATTTGAATAAAATTTTGAGGACAGGTGTATTTTGTTGGCCGCTACATAGTTTTGTAATTAAAATGACAAAAAAAAAATTTTTTAGGGGTGCACTCCATACATAAAACTAAAAGTCAAAAAAATTTTTTTCATTGTGACCCCCCGTGTGGCACATCAATCGATAGGCCTTTCAAAATAAATATAAGGTTTCTTAGCATTTTTTTTGATTAAGTGAATAGGGTCGGAGATAATCGCCCCGAAAGTCACTAAAATTCTGTCCCCCCCCTCTAATTTTTGAACGGTGAATTTTAAAAATATGGAAAAATTCATGGACATAGGGCTTATTAATTTCATTCACCGAAAATTGTTTTGAACAAGATCGGTTCAGAGGTTTTCGAGATATTGCTGAAAAACTGCCTTCCTCAAAGAAAAGGACGTAAGTGCCGTAAAATTTCTGTGACGATACGACCTTTTTAATAGGCACGGAACCCTTCGTTTTGCGTGGTCCGACACGCACTTGGCCGGTTTTTTTTGTTGGAAATGTTATTTATAAACATTTATAAATGTTGATAAAATTTGATGAGAATACTTCAGTTTTTATTGACACAGTATTTTGATTTAAATAAGTTTTATTGTAACTGACAAAATCTTTAAATTGATGACCAAATAATTGTACCAAATAGTATCAATTCCAAAATACTAGTATTGTAATTATACTAATTACCTATCAGTTTTATGTGATAAAACAACGTTAACCTCTTTTCATTTTTTTTAATTACCAAAAGTTTTCTTTATTGTAATCTTTATCAAACGAGCGACCGAAGCACACAAATTTCTATGCTTCAGCTTGGGCCGAAAATCGTTTGTCCGGTGTCTGTCCCGCTGTCCGGTTGTTCTCTTCTACAGGTCGCATTTCTCAACCGATTCTCGTGAAATTTTGTGAGCAGGTTCCTTATTTTTGTCAAGTCACTTTTTGCGAGTTCTAAGGCAACTCGCAAGTTCTTGAGCAACTAGTTTAATAAAAACAGGTGTATTTGTCACACAGTGACAGTGAGTTATGCAATGGATCCATGACAGCAAGTGTGTTTGTTCTCTCGCAGATCGGGTCAGGGTGCGTTCGGAAACATGTGTCGCGGCGGACGCATGTTCGCGCCCACGAAGCCCTGGCGGCGCTGGCACCGCCGCATCAACCTGCGCACGCGCCGCGCCGCCGTCGCCGCCGCCGTGGCCGCCGCGGGCGTGCCCGCGCTCGTGCAGGCTAGAGGTCAGCCGATATCATGTACACATCACGTCAAGCGTGCATGTTCGATTAGCCGGGACCACACTGCACGCATGCCTCGGGCGAGGCGTGCGGCCGACCATGCGGCCCGTTTGTTCATTTAGCCCGTTTACCTACAACCGCGCCGCGGCCCCTTTGATCTCGGCCAATTAGGCGACGACGCTCGACTCGGCCGAGGCGCGCGGCCGAGCATATGTGGACCGTTCGCCGTTAGCCGTGTCTACACCTGACGCATGCCTCGGCCGAGCCGTAGCTACTCGGTGCCTCGGCGATTCACGCCTCGCTCTAGCGTGCGCGCTCAGTGTAGACGCGCCTCGGCGAGCTACGCCTCAGGCGAGGCGTGCGGCCGAGCATGCTTCGGTGTAGACACGGCTATTGGCGTAACTGTAGGGTGGCAGAGCCGGCAAAATGCCACAGGCCCCCCGACCTAGAGGCCCCGCGACTAGACAGGCTGTGAACACAGGAGGAACCTACTTAACATTGTAGAACCCACCCAATGAATTCACCACGGGCCTCTTAAGGTATAGTTACGCCACTGTCAAGCATTCATATTTCAAAGCCTAACCCCGAACTCTTCCTGGCTGAGCCTCCACTGGGCCTTTCAGGTACATGTAGGGGGATAGTAAATAGTTCCCTTAGGAAACACTGCGCAGACTACAAGGCTGGCAGTGTGTCGACGTGTGGAACACATTCTTCTGACTTTCAATCGGTCCGGAAACGAGCGCCTACGAAGCCCTAGAGGCGTTGGCATCGCCGCGTTAATCGCCCATATGAATGGATACCAGTGGCAGAGCGCTCATACAAGCCCATTCCCACCAGTATGCCTAAAATTTATTTATATACTCTAAACTCTTTCATAACTTTTTCGTTGCGAGTTACCCATCGAAAATTTTCACGCTGATGGATAGAGCTGCATGTCTCCAAGAATTAATTGAGGCGACTATTATGATGGTGACTAACATGATATGTATTTACAGGCCACATCATCGAGAAGGTGCCAGAGATGCCCCTCGTCGTGTCTGACAAGATCCAGGAGATCAACAAGACCAAGAACGCTGTCATCTTCCTGCGCCGCATCAAGGCCTGGTCTGATGTCCTCAAGGTAAGCTCACACTTTCATTTATTTTCTAGAAATACATCACAACATAGTTTACCTACAATTATACAATTTTCGCTTACTTGTTTGTGGGATAGGGCCTAGGTATTCTATAATACAACCAAAATTATTTTATAGAAGTTTTCATAAACAGATTCACCTGCAGAACCGGACAAAATGCCAGAGCACATCTTATCTAACCTGAATGCAAGTCATAACAACAGTGACTTTTGTATCGCTTACTATTACCAAAGTGTCTTCAGTTTCGGTCTGATATCTTGAGACCGATGAGACGTTGGAAATGATACTTCTTAATATGCTATTCCAATACTTTCCTCTCGCAGATCTATATGTATTTCTGTGAGCTCAAGACTATTGGGAGATAAAACTTCTTTTGACAACAATCGGAATGAATATTTTCATCTCCGACATAGACAATAGAAAACATTTTGTTGATACACTGGAACTAAGTGTCAAATAGTGTCAAATAAAATATAAACGCCAATAATGGTTTTTATTTGTTTCTATTTCTACTATCCACCCAATGTCAATAAGGCATTAAATCATGGTACAGTCAGCAGCACATACCGGAAGGCGCGGCGTGGGTAGGCCCCCCTCAAGGTGGAATGATGACCTGGTAAAGGTCGCTGGAGTCCGCTGGATGCGGGTGGCGCAGGACCGGTCACCTTGGCACTCTTTGGGGGAGGCCTATGTCCAGCAGTGAACGTCTTTCGGCTGATATGATGATGATGATGACAGTCAGCAGCAGACGTAACTAAGCAAAATAATAAAAAGAAAGAAAAACATTTATTCGTGACAAAATTACAATAGAAAATAATGTAGTTATCATTTTGTACCCCTTGGGTTTGAGTTTACTGGGTGCGAGGGTCGGATGCCTTCATTACTCATTAGGGAAGTAGGACGCCGAATTAGGGAGACTCTGACGCCCGCGTGGGGTCGTACCTGGTGCAAAGGTTGTCCGTCGCCATTCAACATGGTAACGCGACCAGTGTGTTAGGTGTTAGGTACCTTTGCGCCAGAGACGACTCGAGGGGGGGGGACTATTTGACTAGGCTTAAGTTAGTCTTTAAGTTGATTGTTATTGTTTAATTTTATTGTATTTGGTTGACATGATAAAATAATACTCTTATAATGCCTACACTGATCATTTAGAGCTCTCTTTGTGCGCGAAACTACAGCTGCTGACAGTACATCGAATTTGGCAACTGACCCAATGTGGTCACCCCACGCATTCCCAGTCAGAATGAATATTATATAATATAATTTTCATCACACTTGCTCGTCAATGGCGTTATTACTTGCGAGCGTACAGAGCAGTTATAGCCGTTTTACCTCCCACGGGCTGTTAAGTTTAGTTTTAAAATATAGAACCCTCTGATTGGCTTAAGCAAATCTGGTTGCTGTGTGATTGGTTGAATAAAAAAATCTAGTTGGTCAAGACTGATCTGGAAGTGAAGTTGTAAATTTTTGATTGGTGCGGCTGTATGAAACTTAGATTTTTCTGTCTTTTGTTGTTATTTATTTCCTCGCAAATGTGATGAAAATCATTGTGTATAACACGGGCGTAAGAATATTGCAAACTCGAGTCATCAAAAGCCCTCCGCCTTCGGCGTCGGGTTCTGATAGACTCTCGTTAGCAATATTCCACTTACGCCCCTCTTTAAACAATGTACTATTCCTTCCGTCAGGTGTACAAGTCGCAGCGCCTGCGCGCCGGCAAGGGCAAGATGCGCAACCGCCGCCGCGTGCAGAAGCGCGGACCCCTCATCGTCTACCACAAGGACCAGGTATACATGAACTTGCAGGGTTATTACGGGCTTTTAGACCCCCTAGTGGCCGCCACAAGCTGCGGAACGCGGACCTAAGATACTCAGAACAAGCTATGGTAATAATAATACCACGTCCGAGCAAGATGGTAGCATACAATCTCGATAAGTGTGACAGAAAGGGAAATATCATTAGTTGTACTTGTCATAGTTCTTTCTGTTTGCCACAACTGATTTAGAACCCACTACCCACCCAAATTAAGTAGGTTGTTTATGGTAAGTGATCAGACACTGGAAAGTTCTTAATTTAGCTGCATAGAAGCCTTTCCGTCCCTCATTGTGGCATCACGTATAGCCTGTCCTGAGTATCACAGGTCCATGCTGCGGACGAGTTTTTTTTTATACATGTCACATCCGAGCCGCGTATAGTTGGTGTAATGTGCGGACGGTCATATTTAACTTGAACTGTTCGTATGTATGTAAGTTCTTTCATAATTAGCAAGTACTCGGTTGACTGTTGAGCTGAAATTTGGCAGACATGTTTGGTGACAAGTTGACAAGGATGGAGAGAGAAATTGGTAATATGTGTGTCCTGTGTGTTTGTGAATAAATGTATTTTCTTTCTTTCTTTCTTTCTTTATATCAACTCAAACTACACAAGATAAACGTCTTTGTCGTTGTTGGAAAAAAAAATCTATAAAAAAAAACTCCGAGTTATCTTTTGACTAGCAAATTAAGGCGCCCAAACACTTGGAAATATTCCCTTGAAAGCCTTACTCTTCCCGCCAGTGTGGTTTGAGTTACGAATGTCGAGGGTATATGGAACTTCCCTTAGGAAACATCAACTTGGACCCCAGTCCGTTGGTGTGTCGACGTGTGGAAGACATTCATTTTTCATTATAATAAACCTTACAACAAATACCCAGAAATACTGATTTTAATTGGGTGGTGCTATTGACCAAAGAGGTGGATTTCTGGGGTTTTTGACGTGTTAAGATATAACCAAGGTTCTGAGTTTTACTGTTTATTTTTTAATTATTATAAATAACAATAAGTAAAACAGTTTCTTATTTATCTAGCGTACATTTACATCCTAGACAGCAAAAACATGACACACGAACAGTTTAGTGAGCTAATGCTCTCATTTTAAACTTTTTAAATACGCCCTTCCAGGCGTTAACTATTTTTTATTTACACTAAATCAGTAGTAGTGTATACTGTAGGTACAACAACGAATTGCATTTATATATGCTTGCTTAGAAAAGCTCGCATTTGTTGCGCACTAGAGCCTTACTGAGTGAAGCCCTATTAAACGAACATTTACCTTGTCCAGGGTCTGACCAAAGCGTTCCGCAACATCCCCGGCGTGGACCTGATCAACATCGACAAGCTGAACCTGCTGACCCTCGCGCCCGGCGGCCACGTCGGCCGCTTCATCATCTGGACGCAGTCCGCCTTCGACCGGCTCGGTGAGTGCTGCCAGGCCTTCCCTTAGGCTTCGCCAGTTCGTCACACACGACCCTAATGTAATGACATAGGGCATATATTTCGACGTCGGCGACGCGCGGAGCTAGCATCGCGCCAGTTATAGAGCGAAGGCTTATACTTTGATGTCTCAGTGACAGAAACGAAACAAAGGGGCAGCCAGAATTTTCTTTTATTTATTTTTCATTAATTAATTTATTCATTCATTCATTTATTTATTCATTTATTTGTACTTTTATGTATTCATTTATTTATTCGCTAAAGATACTACAACAGCAATGAAGATAGGTCATAAGTGCTCCGAAAGTGGCACACTAAAACTGTGTCATTTCACACAACTTGCCACAGTTTCGAGTCTTCAATAGAAACATTAGCTGTCAGATTTGGTGGGCATTTTTAAACACGGAATTTGATACATACAACATATCTACCTCTTTTAGATTACATCATTGTACAGTCAGCAGCAGAAGTAGCCAAGCACTTTAACATGCTCAGAATGATCTGCACAGAACCTTATTCTCTTGACATTAGAGTCCGTGTGCAGATCAATTTGAGCACTAGGCCCGCTTAGCTACTTCTGCTGCTGACTGTACGTCAAGATGTTATTTAAGAATCATCCATCTTCACATACGAAATTACAAGAATACCTATGTATTGTTAACATTCACATATCAATACTATCATAACAAGGTAAAAAACAATAATACAAATAAATATAAATGCATAATTCAATTGGCCATTCACTAAAAACTAAGCTCGATAAAATTATAAATTGTCACATGTCAATCAAATTATAATATCATAATTATAAAATTGTTGCACAGAGTATAAACATTCTTTTGCTAGCCATTTATACAGGGCTATGCAAATTGTAATATCATCTCGCAAGTATTCCGAGCAGCTCAGCTAGGGATGGACCATTGGCTTACAGAAAACCGTAGCAATAATTTACACCTCTACTTTTTCTATAGGTATATAGCGTTGTGTTCCTGATGGCGAGTAAAGTCGGCAGGGCTCCGGAAGATGCCAATCCTCAAATAAATAAAGATTAAAAATAATCGAATTTCTCTAAGTAACATGGCAGTTCTTTATCTTGCGTTACCGCACAACATATTGACCTATTGTAATTAGGGTTCCGTAGCCAAAATGGCAAAAACGGAACCCTTATAGTTTCGTCATGTCCGTCTGTCCGTCTGTCCGTCTGTCCGTATGTCACAGGCATTTTACTCGAAAACTATAAGGTGTATTTGAATAAAATTTTGAGGATAGGTGTATTTTGTTAGCCGCTACATAGTTTTGTAATTAAAATGACAAAAAAAAAATTTTTTAGGGGTGCACTCCATACATAAAACTAAAAGTCAATTTTTTTTTTTTCATTGTGACCCCCCGTGTTGCACATCAATCGATAGGCCTTTCAAAATAAATATAAGGTTTCTTAGCATTTTTTTTGATTAAGTGAATAGGGTCGGAGATAATCGCCCCGAAAGTCACTAAAATTCTGTCCCCCCCCCTCTAATTTTTGAACGGTGTATTTTAAAAATATGGAAAAATTCATGGACATAGGGCTTATTAATTTCATTCACCGAAAATTGTTTTGAACAAGATCGGTTCAGAGGTTTTCGAGATATTGTTGAAAAACTGCCTTCCTCAAAGAAAAGGATGTAAGTGCCGTAAAATTTCTGTGACGATACGACCTTTTTAATAGGCACGGAACCCTTCGTTTTGCGTGGTCCGACACGCACTTGGCCGGTTTTTTTCTTTGTACTTTGCTCTGCGGCGCCACCCTGATAACCAAATATCGTAGTATATTTTCCATACTCAACCCCGTTTCCCCACAGATGCCCTGTTCGGCTCATGGAAGACGCCCTCAAAGGAGAAGAAGAACTTCAACCTGCCGCAGCCCAAGATGGCCAACACTGACCTGTCCCGCCTGCTCAAGTCTGAGGAGATCCGTAAGGTTCTCCGCGCGCCCAAGTACGTAACATATCAAATCATCATCATATCAGCCGAGAGACGGCCACTGCTAGACAGCCCTCCCCCAAAGAGTGCCACAATGACCGGTCCAACGCCACCCGCTGCGGACTCCTGCGACCTTTACCTGAATTGAATTATGTAATTTTATTATGCTAGCACTCTAGGGGTAGGGGAATTTAGTACCGTTATCGATGAAATAATCATGCAGGTTTTATGCAATTTCAATTCATGCTCACCTCCCGACTATTCAACTCGAGCGTCGACTTCTGCTCTAGTGAAGCTGAAAGTGTACAGAGTTATGGTGTTAAATCACCGTCAGGTGGTCCGTGCGCTTGTTTATCACCATCATGGTATATAGTTCAATACAAAATATTCTTTGTTTCTCACCAAAAATAGTGCACAAAAGAAAACGCAAAAAATTGTAGACAACAGGCGGTCTTGTCGCTTAAAAGCAATTTCTTACAGACACCCTTTTGGTAGAGGAGACGATGCAAAATAAAGCTTAGACAAAAACATTCTCAAAATGATGATACTCTCTATCAGAGCATTGGGTTATGATCACCATGATTACTCAATCACGTTGACTTTTTCTGAAGATAACCGTCATCATTATCACGTATCACCAACTATCACCACAAATTGTAACCCCCATTCTGTTCCCAGCAAGCGCGTAGTACGCGCGACCAGGAAGCTCAACCCGCTGACCAACACGCGCGCCATGCTGAGACTTAACCCGTTCTCGGCTGTGCTGCGACGGAAAGCGGTGCTGGACCAGCAGAGGAGGGCTAACCAGAAGGCTCTACAGCTGGCTGAGAAGCGAGGCGTGAGTACAGATTTATGAAACACTACTACATTTTAAGAGACACATGGAAATCGATTTGTTGAAATAGGAAGATGAAGGGAAAAAATCCGGTCAATTACGAGTCTGACCCGCGCACTGAGGGTTCGGGACAAACTTTCATACAATATACACGTCATGACGACCCGGCTTTTGTTTTGAATTTTTTTTAACAATATGTCCGAGTCCAGAATGCCAACTATGTATAGGTTATACTTTATCCCGCGGTTTCTTCCGTTATTTATAAACGGAGCCCCGCGGGCTAGCACAATATAAAATGATGATACTCTCTTATCAGAGCATTGGGTTATGATCACCATGATTACTCAATCACGTTGACACTTTCTGAAGATAACGTCATCACTATCATCGCGTATCACCGACGAGTTGTGCTACAGTGTTGATGTTTTCAGATCAAGCTGCCCGCCACCGATGACGCTATCAAGGCTGAGAAGCTCAGGGAAAAGAGGACGAAAGCTATCAAGGTAAGTTATACATTTTAAAAGTAAAAACTACAGAAAATGTGCGAAATTCTTCAGTCAGTCTTTGTGACATTGTCATAAGATGTGCCATACGTGAGAGCGAGACGTCAGAGCGCGGCCTCTCGCTCCCACGACGATTTAAGATGACGAGAAGAAGAAAGTTTGATGACCAAAAGTTAAGGACTTCCTTCAATTGCTACAAAATTACGTATAAAGCCCAACTTTGCCTTACAAAACTGATTTTCTGACATCTTATCCATTAAGTTTTGCTAGCTATTGCCGATACAACCATTTGGTAGAAAATCTTAGTTTTTCAGTGTAGGCAATGTGAGGCTTCACAGGCAGCATTTTACGTTATCACTTATCAATAATCTTTAGCTGCTATTCGACAGGGAAGAATGCAAAAATCATGAGGTAGTTTATTATTTACTGTACTCAATAGGAATTTCCCTCGAAAGCCTTACTCATCCCGCCAGTGCGGTTTGAGTTACGAATGTCGAGGGTATATGGAACTTCCCTTAGGAAACATCAACTTGGACTCCAGTCCGTTGGTGTGTCGACGTGTGGAAGACATTCATTTTGCGCAATTTGACTTATGTCTGGTTTACAAAACTGCACTAAACAAAAGCGTTCTCAAGTGAAACAGGCAAACGAGCTATTTGACTTCGATAGGTTTGGGACTGGGATAGCTGTCAATTCAACAAAACTGTCACGACTATTCGCAAATTAATGGTGGTCTAATAATACCATTCAACTAACAAGGAAAGGTACCCAACTGTCTGGCTCCGATTTGATTAATTTTTAGGGTTCCGTAGCCAAAATGGCAAAAACGGAACCCTTATAGTTTCGTCATGTCCGTCTGTCCGTCTGTCCGTCTGTCCGTCTGTCCGTCTGTCCGTATGTCACAGGCATTTTACTCGAAAACTATAAGGTGTATTTGAATAAAATTTTGAGGATAGGTGTATTTTGTTAGCCGCTACATACCTTTGTAATTAAAATAACAAAAAAAAAATTTTTTAGGGGTGCACTCCATACATAAAACTAAAAGTCAAAAATTTTTTTTTCATTGTGACCCCCCGTCTGGCACATCAATCGATAGGCCTTTCAAAATAAATATAAGGTTTCTTAGCATTTTTTTTGATTAAGTGAATAGGGTCGGAGATAATCGCCCCGAAAGTCACTAAAATTCTGTCCCCCCCCCTCTAATTTTTGAACGGTGTATTTTAAAAATATGGAAAAATTCATGGACATAGGGCTTATTAATTTCATTCACCGAAAATTGTTTTGAACAAGATCGGTTCAGAGGTTTTCGAGATATTGCTGAAAAACTGCCTTCCTCAAAGAAAAGGACGTAAGTGCCGTAAAATTTCTGTGACGATACGACCTTTTTAATAGGCACGGAACCCTTCGTTTTGCGTGGTCCGACACGCACTTGGCCGGTTTTTATATATTATGTTATAGAGTAGTCTAACTCAAACTCAACCTGTTGGGAGAAATTGTTCTTCGAAATACTGAAAAGTGACCAAACCCTCTAACTTCTGTAGAGAGATTTCTTCAAGCAAATTGATAATTAATTACTGCACGGCTATCACAAGACGGCGCGCGAGCTCTCTTGATTTTTCTCGCACTATCCGTCTCTCTCTTATTAGAAGACTTAGAAAGAGAGGTATAGTGCGAAAAAAATCGAGACAGCTCGCGCGCCGTCTTGTGATAGCCGTGCTGGTTTCATTATATGTTGTAGAACATGAAACGGTAATGGTCACGGGTTCTGTTATTTAACCTCAAACTCATATTTTATATTGCCATATCCATTGCTCCCATACAAACATTTGTTCCTCTCCAAAAACTGGT
This sequence comes from Epinotia nisella, assembly GCA_932294315.1. Lineage (NCBI taxonomy): Eukaryota > Metazoa > Arthropoda > Insecta > Lepidoptera > Tortricidae > Epinotia > Epinotia nisella. Next base: position 5,150,494 of record OW028698.1, on the reverse strand, counting down.
TCGTATGGCATCGTAAAAAAATCTTAGTCTACACTACACCCCTATTACAAAACTTATATAATGTTGTTTCGCAGGCGGCCGTAGCCAAGAAGCCGAAGAAGCCCGCGGTAAAGAAAACCCCGCCGCCGCCTCCCAAGAAAAAGGCAGCCAAGGTAGCCAAGGACGACAAGAAAGCCAAGGCGCCCAAAGCTAAGCCTGCGCCTAAGAAGTGAATAAATGGAGTTTTATAGACCTACACTCTTGTTTGATTTACCCTGTCATGGATGTCAGAGGCTTAGCAAAACTTGCTTCCACTGCTTGCGACCAATGTGTGGAGGCCTTAAAATATGGGATCTGGGGTTTTATCCGCACCTACCAACACTCAATAAAGCTTTCCCCTAGCTAGAAGGATTCCGCACGCAGTAAGGCTACGGTCTGGAAACCAGCGAGCAACGGGGCGATGAGCGCCTTCGAGCGGTGATTCATACAATTGATCGAGTCCAATCTATGAACTGCAGCCCCGCTGCCCACTGGCGTACAGAACGGGGCCTAAATGCCACTTTATGGCCACAGGATAAAGTAGGGCTCCTCGAAGATCTGAAGCTTCCCTTCAGAGCGCGCTCCCTACGTAAATCCGGGGGTCGAAGACCCGACACTACCACGCAATCCTGTTCGCTTGGTTGTTGTAATGGGTGGTGGGGGTAATCTACGCTTTAACTTTCCATTGTGTAACGGCTTACCCATACATTTTATATGGGTGACTTTCGTTACACAGAGGAAAAAAGTTCAAGCATAGATTAGATTAAGATCCTTAACTATGTGCAATTTTTTTGCAATCCACCCTTATCTACATATAAAAGGTCTCAACTATGTCATACTGGTATCCCAGGATATTGCATTATCCGGGTGATTCTAACTTTTAAGGGTTCCGTACCTCAAAAGGAAAAAAACGAAACCCTTAGGCTTGATTTCCTCCTACGCTGACGTCGGTCGCTGCAATCGGTCGAGCGTACCGTCGGTCGCGTATGACTCCCGCATTGCGAAACCGATCGCTGTACCGATCCTGCGCATTTGCACACATTCGTACAGCTACCCGGTCAGCTTTGCACTGAGCGCGCGACAGTGGTGTATAACGCGTCAGCGCACCGACACGCGTAGCGCTGACGAGCGAGACCGGCGCGCGCCATCAGCGGCGCGTAGCAATAAATCTGCCGCGAACGTCAGCGTCGCTGTGCGGTGTCCCATACAACATGGTGAATATTCGTACGCCCAACCGACGGCAGCGACCGACATCAGCGTAGGAGGAAATCAAGCCTTATAGGATCACTCGTGTGTCTGTCTGTCCGTCTGTCACAGCCGATTTGCTCCGAAACTACTGGACCGATTGAGTTGAAATTTGGTACACATATGTAAATTGGTGACCCAAAGGTTAACGCGTAAAGTAAATTAATGAATTCTGAACAAGAAGGCCACTTTTGGGGAGTAAACTGGAAAAAAAAAAGTTTCGCAAGCTGTATTGTGTGACATATCAAATGAAAGGGGTTGTTGTAAGCATGTCACATTTTTTTTTTATAATTTTAGCAAAAACAGATTTGAAGTAATTTAGGAAAAAAGACGAAAATTGACCATTCCCCTCCTTATCTCCGAAACTACTAGGATTAAAATTCTGAAAAAAATATGGAAAATAGTTCCTTGCCTAAAGATTACAGGAAAACCTATAAGAAGTTTGAGTATTCAAAAACACTTATGAAATTTAGATTACATACGGAACCCTCACCACGCGAGTTGAACTCGCACTTGTCCGGTTTTTTTTCTACGTTTGCCCCCCCCTTAACAGAATTCTGGCTAAGCCCTTACACAAAGCTCACGTACGCGTATACACTCTCGCTGATATTGGAACCTTGTCCTCTATAGCTCACGCATAGCATGATCTCGCTACCTGGACCAGGCTTTCATCAGGGTACGCATCACTCACCAAACTGAACCGCCATCCGACACACGGACAGGCAGATCTTTGCTCGTACGGGACAGGGAGGACAACAAGGTTGACACTATGCTTGCACATGACTTGGGCATACAGTCTCTCTGAATGTATGTTCTCAGGCTACTTACTGGTAGCATGTTATCACGATGGTTAATTGTCATTGCGTTACTCAGGATACAGGAAATACTAATAATATAAAACATCTAGCATAGAACAAACAATGAACTAAGAAACTTGGCTCTCAATACTAGCTACAGGCTTAAATGTAATCTATATTAAAGAGGATTTCAAAGAGCCGCACAGGTTTGAATAAAACAAGTAAATTCTTTAGTAAAATATAAACTTTATTTCATAATAATTGTTAGTTTACATAATCGCATGGAATACATGCTCGTAAATATGCTTATATGTAAACATAGAACAGGGCTCCACTTCGGAGTTTTAGTGTAATCTCATTCAAATAATTTATTGCATTGTTTTTTTATTTATTTGCATTGTCAATATAACAACATTTGCTAAGTAAACAGTTTTTTTTATTCGACCACAAAGTCCTCGTGAAAAATACAATTTGATCGTAATTATAATTTTCTTAATAAACTCAAGATAAATTGAAAAAAAAAAAACAATAGGAAATTGGGTGCTTGGAGCCCTGTGAAACAGCAGGTGTTTTCAGTAAAAAGTGTTCTACTTTTTCCTAGAATTTCGAAATTTTGGATTTTCTAAATCAGAATCATGAGTAAGAATCTTATTATTGGTCGGACAAATTATTGGAAAAAAAACTCCATTTTTATTGAAAAAAGCGGGGTCATTTTTCACGTCAGAAAAAGAGGGTATACTTTTTATGGAATATGCCTCAACAAATTAGGCCAATTTTGCAACTATATGTATATTTCCTTTAACTAGGTTGTGCCGTAGCAGAATTTCATCCTCCTGAGAAAACAAACCAAAATAGAAACAATTGAATCTGAACCAGACGCTTAAGATAATAGTTTTGAATTATCATTTGTTCTAAAATAAAACGAAACAAAACGAGAGAAAGAGAGTTGTCTCTTGCTTTAAAATTTGATTTGCATTCCATTGAACCATTTTTCATAATCATAATCACAATAATCATATCGTTTATTGCTTTATATGGTTACAAAATGGTCTGACAATATTCTTGTCTTTTGTTTTGTTCTTTCTATTAGAATCTAGGGTCTCAGGAGGATTCATTTAAAATACCGTTGTAACGGTCAAGTTGAATTGTCAAGTATTCCCTCGATAAATAAATTATGTATATTGGTTTATTACAATTTTCATTATGTTATTCTTGTCCAAAAAGACTTGACTATGGCAAAGTGCAAAAAAACGTTTTGAAAAGTAAATAAACCCTCAAAAAATCAATGTGCATTTGAAGACTCAAGGCTAGTTATAGGGTTAAAAAAGATTCATTATCTTGACGACCGATTCACATTTGAAGAAGTGACAAATGTGTTCATACAATTTCTACTTTTTACTTGCAGCAGATAATGAATATGTTTTACTAAGTTTTCTCCTTTTCAAGTAAGCAGCAGAAACAACATTTCTTTAACTTAAGAAGGGCCCTCTGTTGTATGTAGTTGTAATATTACATATTTACAATTTGTATTGTATTGTACGGTTAAACTTACAAAAATATGTAGGTACCTGTACGTTAATGTTAAGGCAATGAAGTCGTGTATACATATTTTTGTAACTTTGGCCGTATCGATCTCTTTCTAGTCGACTGTACAACTACATGCAAGAGGGACTTTAATTAGATAAGTATTTTACACCTACCTATAATATTTTTCTCTTTTTTTGTAAACAATATTTTTCATTTTTTTTAAACAATATGTACCTACCTATTTAACACTAATCACAATTTTGAATTCAAATATAATAATAATATAATCCTTATTATGTCATAAAACGAGACTAAAGCGCGAAATCCTTTCACTTATCACTATGCGTGATGCGATATCGCAGCGGTACGCCAGATTTTCGCTACATACCGGAAAATATCTGCTAAGAGTTATAGCGTAGAGCTGCGGACATACGTAGTGAAGGATTTCTCGAATAAATTCATATTATATGCGGTTAAGTCCCCTTTTTTATATTACGCATTTTTTAATGGAGTTCCATCCATTTGTCATCCATGAATGCCATGTTTATTCAAACTAATCCGTTATAACGGCGGAAAAACATTCGTAAATATTGCCAATAATATATTAAATTTATAGGGGTGAAGATCCACCAGCGATGTGAGAAGCTATGTTGTCTGCAAGCTTCACAGCTAAGTGTCAACTATTTATATGAATATACAACTTCGCTCATCTCTTGTGGGTATACCCTAATTGTAGCATTATTATTGGATGATCGCTTTTGAAGATCCAAATGTCGCTCACTTCATTACTACGGTAATTCATTTCGAATTGAAATAAATCAATTGTGCCAAAATCGGGTGAACATTTCACGTTGTGTCAAAGTGTATACAATTTTCATTTCTCAATTCTAGTACATCGAATATAGTAAAATACAGTTAATAAAATGTGACATTTCATAGTATATTTACAGAAGCTAATAAATACAACCAATTGCCATTAATACAACCAATTGCAAGTCATTCCATTTATCGAAATTCATAGTCTGTGGATACCAGCGGGCGAAGAGCTATCTGCAGATTGATTGATGAAATGTATAAAAACCCGCTCGCCGCCCCGCTGGCGTCCAGAATACAGCCTTACATGGCTGAAAACCTTCGATAGCGATGCGGCACTCTGCTGGATTAACAAAACGTCAATTTACCTAAGAGATGATGATCCCTTACCAACGTAACCGTAGGTTAGAGGCTAGTTGCGATCGAATAATTTATCAGCTTCGTACGAAACCATTTGCGATCAAATAGTTTTTCAGTTACAAACAAGTGAAACAAGTTGAAATGCGACCATTTGTGAGTTATATTTGGGTCAATCAACTTTTTCTTGTTGTTATTCTGTCCCGGTAAGCCAGGAGACAACATTGACAGAGTTTTTTTTAGAAAAAATACTAAAAATTGGTCTCCTATCATGTTTGGGATCGCATAGCTATGGGCGCAGAAACCAAAGGGGCCAGACTTCAACTTCCTCAGCATGCAGGGGTTGTTTTGCATGAATTCTTTCTACCAGAAAAAGCCCCGACGGATGTGGACCTGGAAGAGCCCCGACGGTATTACGAAGAACGAAATTGACTTTATCATAATGACGGATAAGAAGCAAATATTTAGGGATGCCTCTGTGATCAACAGGTTTAACACCGGAAGCGATCACCGACTTGCAAGAGGCACCCTAAATATCACTTTCAAGCTTGAGCGCATGATGAGGTCTGTTCTTCGTCCAACTGTGCTCCAAGTAGAACATGATGCGTTCCAACTGGAGCTGCATATTCGCCGCACTAGATACCCCGGCAAATGTCGACGAGGACTTGAACGGCATAATCGGGGTTGTACGTGAACTGGAAATGAGGCACTTTCGGAAAAGGCGACCAGATAAGGAGTCTAAACTTTCAAACGAGACTCTGGAACTGATGATACTGCGACGGGAAACACCAGGGGAAGCTTTGTTAGACCCCCAATCACTACACAAAAAGATCCACAGCTTAGTGAGGCGTGACCTCTGAAGCTGGAACACTCGCCTCATACAAGAGGCGATTGAGCGAAATCGAGGGTCAAAAGTCTTCACGAAGGGAATGAGTCATCTGACAAAGCTGACTACCTTACATCGGTCCCAGAGATACTCGCTGAAATTGAAGACTTCTACGGGAATCTGTATGCCTCGCATACACCGAAGCGTCCACGAGACGCGAGCGACCCTATAGCCCCCCTTACTCGCCACTTAACGGAGGATCTCATCGACGAAATCGGGGCAGCTCTCAGACAGCTTAATAATGGGTAGGCTCCCGGGGAAGACGGAGTAGCCTCTGAACTCCTTAAGGCTTGAGGGAAATTCCTTCTATTCTATTCTATCCTTGAGGAGCTCAAAAGGTTATTCAACTCTGTGATAACCAATGGGACTACCCCGGAGGCGTGGATGGAACAGAGGTGTAGTGGCTTTGTTTTTCAAGAAAGGAGACAAAACATTTCTCAAAAACTATAGGCCGATCACACTTCTGAGCCACGTCTATAAGCTGTTCTGGAGTCGTTACGAATCGTCTGGCATCAGGATTTGACGCCTTCTAGCCACCGGAGCAGGCTGGGTTTCGTAAAGGCTTTCATATAGTGCGGTAGACCACATCCATACTGTTCGGCAGGTTATACAGAAGTCCGGTTATAAACAAGAGCATAACCGGCCGCTGTGTCTGGCCTTTGTGGACTACGAAACAGCCTTTGACTCCATCGAAACCTGGGCTATTCTGGAGCTTGGCTGCCAAGTCGACCGGCGATATATGGAGGTGCTAAGAAATCTTTATCAAATGGCGACGATGTCCGTTCAAATCCAGAACCACCAAACAAGACCCCATCCATTTGCTTCGAGGTGTCGACCCTATCTTATAGGGTGGCGTTATATCCCCGAAACTCTTCACCAACGCGCTGGAGGATGTCTTCAAGACCCTGCAGTTGGATGGAATGGGCATCAATGTCAATGGTGAATATCTCACGCGTCTCCGCTTTGCCGATGACATAGTAGTAATGGCAGAATCGCTGCAAGACTTGCAGAAATTGCTGTCCAGTCTCATGCTGCCTCAAGACGTGTTGGGCTCGGGATAAATTTGGACAAGACCAAGTTTATGTACAATGAACTCATCCCCGAACCAATTTCTGTCGAAGGTGCAACCCTCGAAGTTGTCCAGGATTACGTATACCTGGGGCAAGGGTTGCAGTTAGATAGAGACAACTTTGAGGGTGAAATCACCAGAAGAGTGCAGCATGGCTGGGCGGCATTTGGGAAGTTGCGTCACATCTTTGCTACAATGCCTAAAGACCAAGGTGTTCCATCAATGCGTCCTACCAGTCATGACGTACGGAGCTGAGACGTGGAACCTGACGGTGAAGCTAGCCCACCGACTATATGTCACTCGCGATCTCGCTGAGGGACAAAGTCCGGACGGAAGACCAAAGTGACTGACATAGTTCAGAAGCAAACTGAAGTGGCAGTGGGCTGGTCACATCTGTCGCAGAAGCGATGGTCGGTGGAGTAAGCGGGTTCTCAAATGGAGGCCACCGACTTGGCAAATGAGTGAACTGATGACTTGAGGAGGGTAGCTGGTAGTGACTCGATGGCGAAAACGGGAGTGGGTCTTGAGGCGTACCTTGGGGGAGGCCTACGTCCAGCAGTGGACTTTAATAGGTTGCAAGGAGATGCCCCACCATGTACTAGGTTTAGCGACATATCAAAAATACGTGATTAGTGGATTTAATTTAAACCGTAGTCGTAGCTTTAACGAGTGACCCAGGAGAAGTAATCATGGCAACGAGCAACAAAAAATAGTTGATTGGCCCATATGTATTATGACTAATGAAATATTATAACTATTGAAGGTTTCTGACCAACTATGATCGGGAGGTGGAAGCGTCTGAAACAAGGGAAATAATATTTTCTATTATAAATAAATATTAAGAGACAATCTAACACCAATCGAACTAGCCGCATAGTAAGCTCAATGAGGCTTGTGTTATGGGTACTAGACGATGATTTAATGTGATAACATCCAAAATTCAGAAACAAATACATTTGGTCTAACGCATCTTTATAAAACGGGGTCTTAAAATATCCAAGAATCATTTACCGAGAGCAAAAAAGATGTTTACAGTACACATGGTGTTACTTTCCCGCACTAGTGCGTAAATGAGCACTTTCCGTGCATATGTTGAAACTTTAAAGAGCCATATGTACTGTAAAACGTTGTACGATACACGTGCGAATAGGTAATTCGCATAGGAAAGGTAATTCGAAAGAAAATAGGAATTTCCTATTTGCTGCACTTGTATCGTAAATAACTATTACTAAACTTCTTGTCTCAATTTTTTCGGCAAATGAGTCATTCGAACAAACATTTTTTTGAAGATCTCTTTGGTTTACCTATTTGGTAGAAAAAAGATATAAGCTATTGCTAATGAATAATTATTAGTTCTTACCTGCTGCGTTAGTCACGATCCTTTCGTCCTGAAAATAAATAAAATATTTTAGCATGATCGCGTTTTTGTCTGAGATAAAGTATTCGTCTCTCTCGAGCTTACATACTTGCTAGAAAGGGAGGAACCTTTTACGTCCGACGTAAAGGCGACAATGGTTATCCTGTTATCTATTTGTATAAATCTGCAAATTAATTTTGATATATTCTAGAAAGGAAAATATGTGATAAACAGTGTATTTCATATAAACGGTGTCTTCTATACCGGCTGTACCATAATAATAGTACATTGTTTAACGAGGAGCGTAAGTGGAATATTGCTAACGAGAGTCTATCAGAAGCCCGACGCCGAAGGCGGAGGGCTTTTGATGACTCGAGTTGGCAATATTCTTACGCCCGTGTTATACACAATGTTTTTCATCACATTTGCGAGGAAATAAATAACTACAAAAGACAGAAAAATCTAAGTTTCATACAGCCGCACCAATCAAAAATTGACAACTTCACTTTCGGATTAGTGCTAGTGGAGTTCAATATTTCAACCAATCACAGAGCAGTATTCTTGCGGGGCGGGGCCGGCTTGACCAACTAGATTTTTTTTTCAACCAATCACAGAGCAACCAGATTTGCTTAAGCCAATCAGAGGGTCCTATTATTTTAAAACTAAACTTAACAGCCCGTGGGAGGTAAAACGGCTATAACTGCTCTGTACGCTCGCAAGTAATAACGCAATTGACGAGCAAGTGTCATGAAAATAAATATTTTGGGATAATCTTTTACACAAGTCGTCCCAAACTAAGCAAAGGTTGTACTATGGGTACTAGACGACGATATACTACATATTATATAGATAAATAAATACATAAATAGAAAACATCCATGACTCAGGAAGTCAGGAACAAGTATTCCTATACAGTGTGCCTTAAACAGGGTGTGTTGTATACAGGGTATCTTGTATACAGGGTGTGTTGTATATAGGGTATCTTATATACAGGGTGTGTTGTATACAGGGTGTGCTCACGCCAGCCACGACGGCGCTCCGCTGCACGGTCATGCTCTGCTGCGGCACGGTGACGTCGGGCTGCACGCCCATCGAGTCGTAGATCTCGCGCAGTATTAACAGCATCACGTCTTCAGATTCCCTGAACAGATAAATAAAATTAATCAGGCGTTACTTTGCGGAAGTCCATGATAGGTTACTATACTGAGTAGTCCTTTGCTATCCCGCTAATAAACGTGCAGGTCTATTAGCGCAAGCGCAAACACGCAAATAATTACAGCAAATCACCACCAATAATGGCAAAATCTCAAAAATACTAGTGTCCGCGTGTCCGACCGAAGTTTCGGTTTCGGCCAATGGTTCAGGTTTGGCCAAAAAACAGCCGAACCTTTCGGCGGCGCCGAAACTTACAACATCGTACTTTCGGGTCGCGTTCGGCTAACGTCGGGTGCGCTCGGCACGGCTGGCAATATGGCGTCTCTCGTTGCACCTGCACGTTTTTTAGCGAAATAGCAAAGGAATATTAATCTAGTAAGGCCCGCAACACTAGCGCGGCCTGCGGTGGCGGTCAATAGAAAATTTGACAGCTAATGACAAGTTTATCGAATATTGTTCATGTGAAACTAGTTGCCTATTTTGAATGTAGGTATATACGATTAAATAAATAAACTAGCAACATTAAAAATTAAACTACGTATTTTTTTTGAGATATTTGGATTGGATCTTTTTATTATGATGACATGAGGTATATCTAGGTCTGTAATTAGTTTATGTAGCTTCGGATACCATAGTAAAAAAAAATTAAGTTTTCCATACACAATTTGTTTTTGCTGAATTTCATTTGTTTTATAAACTGGAGCCGTATAAACTAATTAATTACAGACTTATACCTCATGTTATTGTATATGCAAAGTTACGTTACCATCCAACACGTAGTTTTAAAATAAAATGAAAACGAAACTCCGTTTGTATGGGAAGGTGAAATTCGGCCGAGCTTGCCGTGGATTCTTAAGGGGCTCCCAGCTCCCAATGAATGATGAATGATTTTTTATGGCCTATCGCATTAACAACAACGAGGTTTACCGAAATTGTATCCCATATTTACTTCAAATCTCACAGTTTTCGATATATAATGGCACCAAACCTTGGCAAATTTAGGCCAAAAAAGGTAACTTTTGTGAAAATCGATTTAAAATCAAAATCTCTGATGAGTTGTTAGAAACGTCAATAAAGAACAGTAACATGTGGATTTCATATATAAAAGTTCATAAACAACATACTTATAACGAAAACAGAGCTTTTTTAGACCACATTTGAATAAATCATAAAAAAATCAATATTCATTATTTTCAAAAAAACTCAGATGCAAATGTAGATAAAGGATTGGAGAACCGATAACCGTTTGTGCCATAAATATATCTATAGCTTTGACAGAGGAGTTTCAACTCAAAACTCGACAAAAAGCGCGGGGAGCCCCTTAACTAAATATGGAACCTAGTGTTCTTAAATGAATTATTTATATTCTTATTTAATTCGGCCGAGCTCGCCGTGGACTCTTAAAGCAAACTCACCAGTAGCCAACATGGCTGCTCATCGCGAAGATGTACTCGTTGATCATCTCCAGGGGCGCTTCCTGGAGCACGTAGTCCACCCGCCGCCCGCTGTTGAGTCGCCCCAGCATGTCGCCCGGCGTCTGACACAGTACAACGATTTAGTAACATTGTGCCGCAAGTACGGTAAGATATGATCTACTACCCGACGCGGAAGGCGGAGGGCTTTGATGGCTCGAGTTTGTAACATTCTTACCGTACGTGTCGCATACAATGTCATTCATCACATTTGCGAGGAAATAAATAACTACACAAGACAGAAAAATTGTTTCATACAAACCAATCAAAATTGACGAAATTGGCAACTTAGCTTCCAGATCATTGCGAGTGGAGCGCGCAGCTTCAATATTTCATTCAACCAATCACAGAGCAGTACAGTAGTATTATGGCGGTGCGTGGCCAAATAGATTTTTTTCAACCAATCACAGAGCGGAATTCTTGTAGCGCGCGGCCAACTAGATTTGCTAAACGAATCATATCACACCCATTACGCCCTTGGGCGTAATAAAAAACCATTACACTCTTAGGCGTAATAAAGGCTATTGTAGCTCTGTATGCCTGCGCGGTAAGAAGCCCTTTACAAGCACGTGTGACGTCAAATTTTGTACTCACCACGGGCGGTAATAAAGAAAGCCTCGGTCGCACATTTATCGCCCTTGCCTTCGACTCGGGCGTCAAATACCTGCGATCTGAGGCATTCTTTGTTTTACCGCCCTTGGTAAGTAATGTACTATTTCACTTGCTCATCAATGGCGTTATTTGTTGCGAGCGTACAGAGAAGTTATAGCCGTTTTACCTCCCACGGGCTGTTAAGTTTAGTTTTCAAATATAGAACCCTCTGATTGGCTTAAGCAAATCTGGTTGCTCTGTGATTGGTTGAAAAAAAAATCTAGTTGGCCAAGCCGCCCCGCCCCGCAAGAATACTGCTCTGTGATTGGTTGAAATATTGAAGCTGCGCGCTCCACTAGCACTGATCTGGAAGTGAAGTTGTCAATTTTTGATTGGTGCGGTTGTATGAAACTTAGATTTTTCTGTCTTTTGTAGTTATTTATTTCCTCGCAAATGTGATGTAAAACATTGTGTATAACACGGGCGTAAGAACATTACGCCCCTCGTTAAACAATGTACTATATTATATTATAATTGACGATCATGGTAGAAATATTTGTAATTTTGACATTTATGCAAATTTATACTATAATTTTTATCGTGTGTGTGTGATTTGAATATGGCTTATCGGGACAGACTAACAACAAGAAACAGTTGATTGACCCTCCCCTGTCAAAACACACTGTCAAAGTTGTAAATATGACAACTCACCACGTCAGCCTGAATGGGCTCCTCCTTCAAACTCTCTTCCTCTAGCTGCTCTTTCTCCATCTCTTCTTCCACTACCTGAAGAAATATGCATTTCTTTATTTCTTTGTACAGTCAGCAGCAGAAGTAGCTAAGCACTTTAACATGCTCAGAATGATCTGCACACAACCTTATTCTCTTGACATTAGAGTCCGTGTGCAGATCAATTTGAGCACTAGGCCCGCTTAGCTACTTCTGCTGCTGACTGTACACTCGTCGACTTTAATGTTTGAATTAAGACTTCTTACACTAAACTAAAACCACATACTGGTTGGAAGGTCCCCTTTTTAGTTTTCGTAAACAACTCGTAAACGGTGGCCCATACCAAAAAGTGGTCTTTTAGATCTACATAAAATTCTCCCCAAAACAGATTCCGTAAACTTTTTCGCCGGAATCAATATTTAGAGAGAAACTTAAAAAAAGGGACCTTTACAACCCACCAACACGGCGCCTTACACACGGTTTGGACCAAGATCCACTTCGGGTAACTGAGCCGGCGTCGGAAGTAAGCAGACTTACAACATTGTGGGGCGTGTATGTCATCACGGCATGGAGTGAACTGACAGACAGACATACCTTCTCCAGCTGGTGGTCGGGCGGCGCGGCGGACGACCACATGCTGGTCCACGTGTTCTTGATGGACTCGAGCACTTTCTGCTTCAAGTCTGCGCCCACGCGAGCCATGGTGTCTTTCAGCTCTGGAAATTATTACTAAGTACTAAATTTTTTCACGATGCCATTCGAACCAGTTTTTGGAGAGGCACAAATGTTTGTATGGGAGCAACTACTATTAAATAAATAAATAAATAAATACCCAAAAAATTTGTTAAAGACGGACCTCGCTGGCGGCAGCCGAAACGCTTCATACTGATTGACTCAAAAGTATGACGTCACACTTTGCTATTTGAACTACTGATTGTAGGGAAAATCAAGTAAATTGCTGTTTCGGTCGCGAAATGGTGTGTTTAGGTCCATAGTTGTCATACAATTTTGTTTCTATAAAAGCGTAAAGATTGTGCAATGTGCAATTTTTTTCTAAATTTTCAAGGTCCATATCTTTTTATCATTTTCATTAGTTTTTAATTTATACTTTATTACAATAATTTGATGGTTTAGTATACATTTACCAACACTACGTTATCAATTTTAACATAAGATCACAAGCCTATTATACGGGACACTTACACAAATAGAGCTAGCCCCATAGTAAGCTCAATAAAGCTTGGGTAAATATATAGTCGTCTAGTACCTGCCTGTAAATAGACAACGATATATTTAACGTATATAAATACATAGAAAACATACATCACTATACGAATATTTGTCCTTTCCGGGATTCGAACCCAGGACGGTCAATTAATTATGTTCAATGATAAATTTGCCTGTAATAAAATAAAAAATTTACCGTAATAAATGATAGCCCAAGTAAACTTACCTAAATGCATTCGTTTCCGGCCCTTGTGGTGCGGTATCAGAGACGGCTTCACGTTTTGCAGCTGAGGGTTCACCAAAGGTTCGATTCTGGAATAGAATAAAATAAATTGATTGATCAATTACCAGAACGGAGGTATTCAATGGCACACACACAACCTTCTACAGACCTGACCGCCCCAACCAACCTACTAATTAGAGTAACTATTTGGATAAAATAATAATTTTCAATTGGAACATTCGATACTTTCTTTAAATTATTATTTACTAGCGTACCCGGGACCCGGGATAAAAACTATGCTATATTTTAATCTAGGCTATAAACTATATTTTCGAAAAAAATCATCCAAATCGGTTGAGCCGTTTAAGCGTAATTGAGTAACAAACATCTAAACACCTAACATTCAAACATCTAAACATCCAAACCTTCGCATTTAGTAGGATTTATTCAAAATAAGTACATATGACTTCTTGATTAGTCCAACACCTGATATATTACAACAAGGAACATTCACAAGACACAATACTTCTACATTAATAATGCAATTTTAAATATATTTTACAGAACCTGAATATGTCTATATGTAGCTGTTGACGTTGCAAAAGTGGTTAGATGAATCCTACTTAACCCTTTTCCAGGCCTGCACTTGGAAAATGACAATCGAATGTCAGTCTTATTCATTGACATGAAAATGTTATGTTTGACAAGCAGTATGTGGTCGATATAACGCCTCTGCCTGGAAAAGGGTTAAATAAATGAATTCTTTCTTTCTTTCTTCTAATATTATAATGAGGAAATGTCTGTGAGATTGCAGGCTTTGTAAGTTTGCATGTAAGGGGTAATCTCCGGAACACTTGTACGATTTCAAAAAACATTTCACCTAACACAGGTGAAATATCAAGTCTTTCTGGATAAGAGCGTTTTTCCAAAAAAGTGTACATAAACTTTTTTTTCAGAATTCGATTTTTTTGGGTTTTTCTTACTCAGAATCGTTGACACTGACACTATCGATCCTCATACAAAAAAAGTGTCCAAAATATTCCATTCCAGATCGTCACATTTTTGTATGCAGTCTTTTTTTATTTATATGGTCGTGACGCACTGGAAGAAAAAAAATACATAGTAAAATCTGGGACAACTTTTTTCTTGTCTAAGGATCGATAGTATTATCGATTCTGAGTAAGATAAATCCAAAAAAATCGAATTCGGAAAAAAAAAGTTCATGTACACTTTTTTTGAAAAACGCTCATAAACTATATTTCAACTCGCGAGTTTGCCAGCTTTCTTTGTGCAATACGCGTTCGAAGCGGCGCGAATCCTGATTCTAGACATACATAGTTATGTTACCTGTACGCTATGGGGTCGTAAGGGTGAAAGATGTTGAAGAAGTTGCGACACGTCGGCAGGTGGAACTCGCCGCCGAGGGACTCCACGCCGCGGATACACTCGAATATGGCTGCAACAACGAACACAGTTGTTTTCATGTAGAACCAATGGACGTTGGGGCGGAAAGGTTCACCACGTACCGGAAGGCGCGGCGTGGGTAGGCCCCCCTACAAGGTGGACTGATGACCTGGTAAAGGTCGCGGGAGTCCGCTGGGTGCGGGCGGCGCAGGTCCGATCATTGTGGCACTCTTAGGGGGAGGCTTATGTCCAGCAGTGGACGTCTTTCGGGTGATATGATGAAGGAACACAGGCTAGCGTTGTGAGTAGGAGCTTAGAGTGGCGAATCCTGAATGTGATAGTCCTAGTACATTGAAGGGTCGGATTTTAGGAATTTAGGAATTTAGGAAAACACACTGTATTTGAGAACCCGCATGCTTGACAGCTAGATGTCAAATAAGCGTAGATAGAGGGTTTAATAGATAGCGTCCTAGCGGATGCCCGAAAGGGACGATGGTTAATGTATGTTTCAGACTTAAAGCATGTAATCAAAAAGTTACATTTTGGTGCCGTGACCAGGATGTTTAAATACCCAGTATACTTTAGTTTACAAACAAAGTTGAGTCAATCGTGTTGTGTTGCTAGATCGCTATAACCAGGCGTAGGGCTCACCGATAGGGCTCCCGAGGGCGTACAGGGCGAGCGGTTGGAAGCACAGCGTGGGGTACTGCATGCTCGGGTTGTTGGCTGCCGTCCCGCTGAGGTAGGTCTTCTCTGGGCGCACTGTGACGGGGTTACGCGGGATCTGGGGAACAGTAGGACGAGTGAAAAAAGAAGAAAAGGTGAACAATATTTGACACAGACAAGCGAGGCTTGTTCTTCTATTAATTTATATAAGAGTGATTTAATGTATTCGACTGATTTCGAATAGCAGTACGTACGGGCTGGTGGCACAGCAGGTCGTACAGTATGACGCTGCCCAGAGAGTGCCCGCCCAGCGACACCTGCCCTTTGAAGTCCGGGTTCCTGCTCACGAACAGGCTGTAGATGCGGTTTAGTTCCCCGCACACCGTGTCCAGGATCATCTAGAACAAACAAGTCTATTCCAGTCTCAAACAAGACAAGTTTGTGGTAAATGTGGCCCAAGGGACACAGTGGAAGACCAACGACTCAAAACGGAGACGCGCCATTAAAGAGACCCTCAGACCTCAAGACCGCGAAAAATGGAAAAGGAGGCGGGCGTTTGCCTTCGCGTAGCAATGTTTATCCCGTGGCAGTGTGTCTGTCGTGTGACAAAGTGTGCCTGCAAGGCACTGTGTCTAAGCGCTGGAGACCAAGTTCGAAAGATCTGATAGTAGCGTCTTTACTGTAACGGCTCGAGTCTGCGACCGAATTTTACCGCACGCCAGGTCTACGCCCTTGGGGCCCGAGTGGAGACTCGCGTGCCACAATGTTGCCTCACGTGGCATTGCTTCACGTGACAGTGTCTCACCTGACAATAGTGCGGGCTGGTGTAGAACAGCACGTCGAGCACGGTGTCGTTGGTGAACGAGCGCAGCCGCGGGATGGAGGCTAGCGTGACGCACGCCAGACGCCGGTCCACGCCCTTGGGGCCCGAGTGGAGACTCGCGTGCCACAATGTTGCCTCACGTGGCATTGCTTCACGTGACAGTGTCTCACCTGACAATAGTGCGGGCTGGTGTAGAACAGCACGTCGAGCACGGTGTCGTTGGTGAACGAGCGCAGCCGCGGGATGGAGGCTAGCGTGACGCACGCCAGACGCCGGTCCACGCCCTTGGGGCCCGAGTGGAGACTCGCGTGCCACAATGTTGCCTCACGTGGCATTGCTTCACGTGACAGTGTCTCACCTGACAATAGTGCGGGCTGGTGTAGAACAGCACGTCGAGCACGGTGTCGTTGGTGAACGAGCGCAGCCGCGGGATGGAGGCTAGCGTGACGCACGCCAGACGCCGGTCCACGCCCTTGGGGCCCGAGTGGAGACTCGCGTGCCACAATGTTGCCTCACGTGGCATTGCTTCACGTGACAGTGTCTCACCTGACAATAGTGCGGGCTGGTGTAGAACAGCACGTCGAGCACGGTGTCGTTGGTGAACGAGCGCAGCCGCGGGATGGAGGCTAGCGTGACGCACGCCAGACGCCGGTCCACGCCCTTGGGGCCCGAGTGGAGACTCGCGTGCCACAATGTTGCCTCACGTGGCATTGCTTCACGTGACAGTGTCTCACCTGACAATAGTGCGGGCTGGTGTAGAACAGCACGTCGAGCACGGTGTCGTTGGTGAACGAGCGCAGCCGCGGGATGGAGGCTAGCGTGACGCACGCCAGACGCCGGTCCACGCCCTTGGGGCCCGAGTGGAGACTCGCGTGCCACAATGTTGCCTCACGTGGCATTGCTTCACGTGACAGTGTCTCACCTGACAATAGTGCGGGCTGGTGTAGAACAGCACGTCGAGCACGGTGTCGTTGGTGAACGAGCGCAGCCGCGGGATGGAGGCTAGCGTGACGCACGCCAGACGCCGGTCCACGCCCTTGGGGCCCGAGTGGAGACTCGCGTGCCACAATGTTGCCTCACGTGGCATTGCTTCACGTGACAGTGTCTCACCTGACAATAGTGCGGGCTGGTGTAGAACAGCACGTCGAGCACGGTGTCGTTGGTGAACGAGCGCAGCCGCGGGATGGAGGCTAGCGTGACGCACGCCAGACGCCGGTCCACGCCCTTGGGGCCCGAGTGGAGACTCGCGTGCCACAATGTTGCCTCACGTGGCATTGCTTCACGTGACAGTGTCTCACCTGACAATAGTGCGGGCTGGTGTAGAACAGCACGTCGAGCACGGTGTCGTTGGTGAACGAGCGCAGCCGCGGGATGGAGGCTAGCGTGACGCACGCCAGACGCCGGTCCACGCCCTTGGGGCCCGAGTGGAGACTCGCGTGCCACAATGTTGCCTCACGTGGCATTGCTTCACGTGACAGTGTCTCACCTGACAATAGTGCGGGCTGGTGTAGAACAGCACGTCGAGCACGGTGTCGTTGGTGAACGAGCGCAGCCGCGGGATGGAGGCTAGCGTGACGCACGCCAGACGCCGGTCCACGCCCTTGGGGCCCGAGTGGAGACTCGCGTGCCACAATGTTGCCTCACGTGGCATTGCTTCACGTGACAGTGTCTCACCTGACAATAGTGCGGGCTGGTGTAGAACAGCACGTCGAGCACGGTGTCGTTGGTGAACGAGCGCAGCCGCGGGATGGAGGCTAGCGTGACGCACGCCAGACGCCGGTCCACGCCCTTGGGGCCCGAGTGGAGACTCGCGTGCCACAATGTTGCCTCACGTGGCATTGCTTCACGTGACAGTGTCTCACCTGACAATAGTGCGGGCTGGTGTAGAACAGCACGTCGAGCACGGTGTCGTTGGTGAACGAGCGCAGCCGCGGGATGGAGGCTAGCGTGACGCACGCCAGACGCCGGTCCACGCCCTTGGGGCCCGAGTGGAGACTCGCGTGCCACGATATCGGTAGCACCTGAAAAATATATAAATTTAAAAACTGCTCTACAGGTCACATAGATAGTTTTATTTATGTACTTAAACTTTATTGCACAAAGGACAGTACAAAAATGTACAAATGGCGAGCTTAATGCCAAATGACATTTTTAAATGGCGATGGAGCGACAGTACTATACAGTACGGAAATGTATGGGGGAACGTTCGAGCGCAGCGTCAGCTGTCGCTGCGACCGCGACGCTGCGCTCGAACGTTCCCTCATACATTTCCGTACTGTACAGTACTGTCGCTCTATCGCCGCGTCACAGACGCTGCGGAGTGACGCCGGAGCCGCGCTGGTAGGAACTCCACCTTAAGAGAAAGTATTTGTGTGGTGAGCTGTGTGTGTGTTTGCGAGTCTTGGATGTAGTACCTCAACTCTGCCGACGACCCCGTTTTCATAGGAGTTCCTATAATGCGAATGCAGTAGCTGCAAGCTCGTAGCGCGAAAATCATCCACTGAAACAATTAGAAGGTTATGTAAATACTAGCTTCTGCCCTGGACTCCGTCAGCGTGGAACTCGTTTATATAGTAGCTCCATACAAACTATCTACCCCATTTCATATCCTTAGGGGATGATTTCCGGGATGAAAACTATCATCTAAATTGGTTCAGCGGTTTAAGCGTAAAAAGGTGACAGACAGACGGATAGACAGAGTAACTTTCGCATTTATAATATTAGAAGTGTACGGTTGCGTTCTTTAATTTCTTTTTAGCAAACATATTCTTTGTATTCCTATACAATTTGACTGGATTGTCAACCTTAAGTAGGTCCCAAATTAAAGTTCGTGACTATACATATGGAGACCTGAATAGGCTTGTGATCTAAGATTTTTTTTATGATGCCATTCGAACCAGTTTTTGGAGGAACAAATGTTTGTATCGGAGCAACTACAATTAAAGAACCCAAAAAATTAAGTTAAAGACGGACCTCGCTGGCGGCAGCTGAAACGCTTCTTTTTTTTACTCAGGGAAATACCCAATTGTATGGAATTCGTACGAACTACGAATCCTAATCGTTCCACCTTAATAATAATCTACGATATTGGGCCCTGTCAACAAGCCAGGGCTTCAAAAATATTAAAGGCATCTTCAGTACATCGAACAGCAGTAGACTGCAGAATAAAGTGGTTTCTTTTTTGGACCTGACTGTTGAATGAAAACTCCTGTTCGATGTACTGAAGATGCCTGAAATATTTTCGAAGCCCCAGTAGAATAATGTGGATTCTATCTGCCCAACCTTACAAACCTACGTCGTCACAGCGTTCACTAGTTGACACTAGTGACAGCGCCATCTGTCGGCGCGGTGAAGCCAACCGAGTGTCGTGCACATAAAGCGTCTGCTAGACGGTCGCCAACAAGCCTCCGACGGCGCGACCTTGGTTGGTGACACGCCGAAGGCTTGTAGTGAGTTGTCTGGCTAGACGGTCGGCCGACCAAGCTACAGCGTCAGTGTGTTCAGAACTCGCGGACGGACAAGCGCACAAAATGGCACGTCATCATCATCATCATATCAGCTGAAAGACGTCGACTGCTGGACATAGGCCTCCCCCAAAGAGTGCCACAATGATCGGACCTGCACCATCCGCATCCAGTGGAAATGGCACCTAACCTTTCGAAGTGTCAAAAAGTTGGCTTTGGTACTTATGAGTACAGTTAATAATATACGAAAGGAAAAAAGAAACGGATATGAATGAAACGTTGGCTTAAAAAACGCATATTTTTTATTTTAGTCCATGTGAAATGGTGACGATAAATCCCATAGCCAGGCCCCGTAGCATGGTTGGCCTTGTCACGCGATAGGTGATAGGATAGAGCGTGCGTCACTGGCTGACACCGTTCGACAGAACGAGACGACGCCCCTATCTTGTCACTTGTCGCGTGATAAGGCCAACCATGCGTAACGGCTCCTGGGTAACTCTTTATAGGTATAAATCTATTAATTACGTGATAAAATCGCGTTCGCGCTGAGATGCCATCGCTATAGTACCTACAGTACGGGCGCACGCGGCACTTCCTCCGAGCGAACTAACTACGCGCGGTCGGAGTCGGGCGGCCACACGGTTCAAAGCCGACAGGTCCGACCGCGGTCGGTAGCGCGCGTTCGACGACCAAGGGCGTCGGAAGGGCAAACGAAATTTTGTTGGACACAACGGTCTAGACGGTCGGTGCGGACCAAGGTCACTCGGTCGGAGGGACGTGTTGGCGACCGTCTAGCGCGGGCTGAACTAGGAGGAAAGGAACCCAATTTACTAGCTTCCGCCCGCGACTTCGTCTGCGTGGACCCGGGATAAAAACTATCCTATATTTTAATCCAGGCTAACTATCTGACTGATTCTTTTTACTGAAAAATCCATTATATTCGGTAAAAGAATATATGGACATCAAATATTAAGAATATCACTGTTTTATTTTTTATTTTATGTTTTTTGACATTTGTTATGATTAATATATAGTTATTAGTATTTTTTATTTTTTTCCTATAATATGACGATCTTTTATGTAATACATATATACCTAGGCAGTATATTTATTTTACTCATGAGTCATGACTATATTTAATTGTTGACATTTCATTGTAATTAATATACTGTTTTGACGATCATGATATAAATTCATATACATTAAGAGAACATTAATTTATATTGTAATTGTATATTATGAAATAAAAAAATGTAATCTAATCTAATCTATCTTCATGCAAAATTTCATCCAAATCGGTTGAGTCGCGCGTGATTGAGTAACAAAGATCCAAACTTTCGCGTTTATAGTATTAGTAGGATATAGTAGGATATAATTATTATGACGATCGGTTAGCCTAGTGGTTAGTGACGCTGCCTACGAAGGTGAAGGTCCTGGGTACGAATCCCGGTAAGGGCAAATATTTGTGTGATGATCATGAACCTTGGATCTTTTCTGTGTATAAGTATTTATATCTATTAAATATATCGTCGTCTAGTACCCATAGCACAAGCCTTATTGAGCTTACTACGGGGCTAGTTCGATTCGTTTAAGCTTGTCCCCCAATATTAATTGATTAATACTTTTACTGCGAAGGGCAATGGTTTCAGTTGTACCATGTCGGTGAAATACTCGTACCATGCACTTTTTTTTTGGCTCTTATTATCTAGTTTGCCAAAAATATTCCTAAACGGGATACCATGCACTGACAGACACAGTTTGTGATTTGTGATAGGTACACTGGAAGATGATATTGTCTATGGTAACTCTAACTTACCGACTTCTTCAACGGCCCGGAAACGCATGTCACACGCGGAGCCGACGCCATGACACAACAGCAGCAGGTGGTCTATGCTCGATGGTTCAGTATCCTCTATTTCCGACTCGTCTATGCCCCGTCGGACGACTCGTGGGCGGAGGGTGGATTGCTGTCAATTAAAAAAAGTGTCAAATCGCTTTCACCGTGCTAGTCACGTTTTGAAGATTACATTAGTTAATACCGTTAATGTAGTTACCAATATTAAATATTGTAAAAAAGGAAAACCTAAAATATATATATCTATACGAGACTACAATGTCTGACAAAAATAAAGGCACAATGTACAGATATTTTTATCTTTATTTTTGAACAGTCGAAAACATTTACATCTGCACAATACCCGGATCAAAAATTTCTAAAGACGCTTTTGAGCATAATTTCAGATATATGTGGTTCGAGTTCTGATCCTACTAATTCCTATTCCTACTAATTCTTATTTCTACTAATATTATAAATGCGCAAGTTTGGATGTATAGATGATTACATGTTTGATATTCAATCACTCTTAAACGGCTCAACCGATTTGGACGAAATTTTGCACTAAGATAGTTTGTAGCCTGGATTAAAATATAGAATAGTTTTTATCCCGGGTACACGCAAACGAACGAAGTCGCGGGCGAAAGCTCATCATTTCGACTGTGTAACCGTTGTATGTGTTGTGTGTGTAGATCGCGGGAGTCCGCTGGATGCGGTAGGCGCAGGACCGGTCACTTTGGCACTCTTTGGGGGAGGGCTATGTCCAGCAGCGGACATCTTCCGGCTGATGTGAAGATGATGATGATGAACCGTTGTATTACGGTCAAAGCCAAAGCGGTTCAGTTTAAGGACACTTATGTATTTTTCCAAGTATGGACTCAATTTTCCCTCTGATGTTCCACATGTCTCTACTAGGGATGTGGGGATAAGGAAATCAAAAGGGGGATAAATAGGGTATGGGACACACTAACGATCTTTTCCCTCTGATGCTTCCACTCTCCAGCTCCATGTACCAGTAGTAGTAGATGGTCGACCCTGGCCGGCAGGTCGGGAGGGATCTTGAACTTGGGGGGATTACGGTAGACTCGCTTGCCGAATGTGAACAGCTGGAGAGGTAGGATAGGATAGGTGAGCATTATTCGACTGCGATGGGCTTGGGAATGGGATAGCTGTCGACACTCACTGTGTTCACACTTTGACGTAATTATAAGGCAAAATTGTCCTCCATTCCCAAAATTATCGCAGTTGAGTAATATAGTACGCGATAGCAGGAGTACGGACGACCTGTGAGGTGGGAAGAGGTGTGCTAGTCGGCTCATGCTGACAAGTGAATGAGGTCGTGTGCTGAGGCGATAAGTGTTCCTTCATACGTCGCCCGCACTCCTGCTTAGTAGTGGGGTGTTAGGAATCGGAAAATGGATGGGTTTTGATTGCCAGATCGCAACTTTTCTCATATCAGGATGAATAGAATTTTCGATTCTGCGTAGAGATAACCTAAAATTTCAAAATACTGACAAGGAAATCAGGGTACAACTTTTCGTAAAATGGCCCAAAAATTCGATCCCTCTTGTCATGACACCATCAACATTTTACTATAGTACTTACATTAGGCGCGCTGAACGCGTCCGTAGTACCGCCCTGCAGGAAATGCACCATAACCGCTGGTCCGTGCATCACGACCAACTCGTTGTTGGGCAGCACTAGACGCCGGTGCCACTCGCCTGTCGTTATGCCGTGGCGGTACTCCACCTGAATACATGGAATTATGGTTAACGCATTCAGTGTCAAAGAAATCGTAGAGAAAAGCGCCTAGGAGCTGAACCCTATCACGCCGGACAAACTACAAACTAAGACTTGCACAATTTGTGATGAATGCATTGGGACACTTTGGAGTTAGTTAGTTAGTTTTACTGGGCATTTTCCGCAAGTCGACATTCAACGTACCTATTTTGCGTGCAACGGCAGGGTGACGCTACTCTAACCACCCCAGCTGCTCTAAAAAGTTTAAGAGTGCCTTGGTATTACTGACTGCGTGACTGTGTCCGGAGACCCTAGGTGCTTTTTCCTGCATACTCCTACCTGCTTACAGTCCAGTAGAATGTGTTTAGTCGTTTCTTCTGCCTCCATGCACGCTCTGCACATGGGGCTGTCTGTGATACCTAAATTATAGAGGTGTCTGTTCAAGGTGTTGTGTTCGGTTATCATTCCTACTATCTTGCGTAGTTGGTTTCTGTGTGTCTTCAGTAGTGCGGTTGTGAGTTCGTAGTCGCGCTTCGACATAATCTCTTTGGTCTGTCTGTATGTGTCTATAGGGACACTTTGGATGATTTAATAATAAGCTCCACGATTTCAGCCAGGGCGATTTCGGTCAGAGCGGCTGCTCTCATCTCCGTAGCGCATCCGCGTAGGGCCGAAGGCCCGCAGCGTCCCTTCCAAGTGCGCTCTCTACACCCGAGGGCAATAGGCCGAAAAGGCGAGCCCACACGGATACTCATGCCCCTCTCGCGGTTCACAAACAAGACAGACTTTCCATGGCAGATCTTTATTCCCTCGTTGTTTTCCAAGGAAAAACTTCAACTCAAAACCAGTTAGACATGGGACAATAAAAGTCATACTCACGCCGCGCTTCTCTCACTTGTGCCCCGAGACGTGGAAAAAAACTAGTTTTAGAAATATCAAATTACCTCTAGTTTTTCAGCCACAGCCTCTGTGTAAGGCACATATCGCGCGTCGGTGGTGCCTTTGTAGAACCAGCTACATCTGGAATAGAACAACCATATTACATAAGGGGCTAGGAAACATATTTCGCTTGACCCGTAAATGTATATCCGAAAAGGTCACAACTACATACAAGAAGGGCTTTACGGGTTTTCCCTATATACTAACTAGTTGTTGAACATATCTCTTCACATTGGTGGGTTTTTCTGACCAGTAGACGGCTATCCTCAGACGACCGATGACGTTGAGGTCGTACCGACCGCCGTCGGTCGGCTCTTCTCTGAATGATGTGCTAGTTGTTGAACATCCTCCTGACGTTGGTGGGTTTATCCAACCAGTAGACAGCTTTCCTCAGATACCGACGACGTCGATGTCGTACCGACCGACATCGGTCGGCTCTTCTCTGAATGATGTGCTAGTTGTTGAACATCCTCCTGACGTTGGTGGGTTTATCCAACCAGTAGACAGCTTTCCTCAGATACCGACGACGTCGATGTCGTACCGACCGACATCGGTCGGCTCTTCTCTGAATGATGTGCTAGTTGTTGAACATACCTCCTGACGTTGGTGGGTTTGTCCGACCAGTAGACGGCTATCCTCAGACGACCGACGACGTTGACGTCGTACCGACCGACATCGGTCGGCTCTTCTCTGAATGATGTGCTAGTTGTTGAACATACCTCCTGACGTTGGTGGGTTTGTCCGTCCAGTAGACGGCTATCCTCAGACGACCGACGACGTTGACGTCGTACCGACCGACATCGGTCGGCTCTTCTCTGAATGATGTGCTAGTTGTTGAACATACCTCCTGACGTTGGTGGGTTTGTCCGACCAGTAGACGGCTATCCTCAGACGACCGACGACGTTGACGTCGTACCGACCGACATCGGTCGGCTCTTCTCTGGATGATGTGCTAGTTGTTGAACATACCTCCTGACGTTGGTAGGTTTGTCCGTCCAGTAGACGGCTATCCTCAGACGACCGACGACGTCGACGTTGTACCGACCGACATCGGTCGGCTCTTCTCTGAATGATGTGCTAGTTGTTGAACATACCTCCTGACGTTGGTGGGTTTGTCCGTCCAGTAGACGGCTATCCTCAGACGACCGACGACGTTGACGTCGTACCGACCGCCGTCAGTCGGCACAAGCGTGCCTTCGTGCAGGGTCGCTGGAACAACATTATCGTATGAATAATCAATAACACTTTATTTTTACAAGCTTTTATTTACCTTGCACAGTTTATACTTTGTTCTACATCATTTCCTAAGCATTTTTCAGCCACTTGAGCTGAAATTTGGCATATCTACTAATACGTATAAGTTCGGTGACAATGCATGCAATATTATGGTGACATCGAGTTGATTTTATGATGGAGACAGAAGGCGGCAAGCAACTTCTAAACTATACAAGATAAACCCGTTTAGTTAAAGCAATGAAGCGTAGTTGCAGTGTCCAAGAGGCAACCGGATGGCTCGCCGGAGGGGGCGGTTCCACAACACTTCGGGAGCTCAAATACCGAGCTCCCGAAGTGTTGTGGAACCGCCCCCTGCAACCTGCAACCCGAACTGAGCCAACTTGGCCTGGGGCGGAAATAGCGAGCCATCCGGTTGCCGGTTATTAGGCAAAAGCGTTCCTAAAAACCGTTTGTATGAATAGTTGTGCAATTAAAATTGTTGTAACATACACTGGCCAAACAAACAAAGTATATATGTAGTTGTATGTGTATAATCATCATCATCATCATCATATCAGCCGAAAGACGTCCACTGCTGGACATAGGCCTCCCCTAGTGAGTGCCAAATTGACCGGTCCTGCGCCACCCGCATCCAGCGGACTCCCGCGACCTTTATCAGGTCATCAGAATGAAAAATATGGGTTTCTTCCTTAGAGCATAAAACTCGAGTAGCCTTTCAGTAACTTACCCCTCTGTAATAAACCTTGCACAATGTGCAAAAAATCATACAAAGACAAATTTCACAATCGATCACAAAATCGCCTCGCAAGAGAACACTGATCATAAAAATGCCCGCAAGTTGGTGTAAGTACTTGATATTATAAACGTTGAACCACTTCAAGCTTTTAATATATAATTGATTTTCAATATCCAATATATTATGTATGCTCTGAGATTTCTACCAGAACAAAAATATCGTCTCAAGTAAAATACTTACGACTGTGGAAGGCGTCCTCGATAGCCCTAGAATCGCTGTTGGAGAAACCGCGCCAAGTCGACTTGTCTTCGCAGTCCACGCGGTAAAACCAGTGGTGCTTCACCGGCTCGTACTCGTTCGTAGAGCGATTCTGAAACGTAGCCGTAAGGTGTTAAAGTTCATTTTGGTTTATAGCTTTTGGTGGAAAATTCAAGATTTGTAACTCGTTTGATAAGCGATTCTGAAACGTAGGTATAAAATGTTAAAGTTCATTTTGGGTTGAAGCTTTATAGTTTATTTTAAGGGTAAATGTAGTATGTTGGTCGAGTAAATCTGAAACTTATGAAAAAATAATTAAGGTCTACTTTGGTTTGAAGCTATTGGTAGAATATTTATGATAGTTACGTTACATTTTAACGGTTCAGAGATGTGTCGAGTAAATCTGAAACGTATGATTATCGAATTAACTAGTACTTTGTCTGCTTTGGTTTGAAGCTATTGGTTGAAAATTTTTAAAGATTCTCTCTGTTAGCGCTTTAGTTTCGAAAATTACTGGTAAAATACAAGCTATAACTTATTTTTGCAAAGCCAAAAAAGGACGCTGTTTGATCATAGACCACTGCGACGTCACTAGTCTGTATTTCCTTACGAACCTCACACTAAAATAGAGTTTTGTACGTATCATAAAAAGTTGCTTATTTGACTATGAGTCAAATGCCGTATTCTGATTTATAAACACGAATTTAAACTTAAATCCCATGGATCTTCTCTCAGGATCGTATCAACCTATGACCTCTGCCTACCCCTCCGGGAATTAGATGTGATTATAAATATAAAATAAAAAAAATCACATTTCTGCGACGGTACCGACGGTACGTCATCTCGTGGCACATAATATCTTAAAACTAAATTAGAAAGTCACGCAATCATTACCTTAATGACGAGCTAAGCTAATTGGATCTGTGTTTGTGTACAAATGGAGTAGGGCTCTCGCTTAATCACCCAACATAACAAAATATCGGTAATTGATATATATCAATCATCATTCGCTTGTCCTTATCGCAGCGCAGCTTAGGCGCAGCATGTTTTTTTCTTCCATACCTCTCTATCGCCCGTCAACTCATCACACACTTCCTTCCTATTCATATCGTCTCTCACGCAGTCCATCCACCTTTTTCTTGGTCTACCTCTTCCCTTGCAACCCTCAACATTCAAACTTAATGCCCTTCTAGCAACATTACTATCATTCCTCCGCATAACATGTCCATACCAACGTAGGCGATTTGCTCTCTTCTTTTCAGTTATGGATGCTACTTTCAGGCTTCCTCTTATGTACTCATTCCTTATTCGATCCATTCTCGTCACGCCACACATCCATATCAACATTCTCATCTCTGTAACATGCTCTTCAATTCGTTCAATCTCGTTTCATCCGTCATCTTTGCGGTCCAACATTCTGATTCATGCAAGAATTGATTTATATCAATATTTATTACATTATTGCGAGTCCGATGTGATTCCTTGATTTTTTTGTTCTAACGAACGGAATAATCTCAAATGTATTTGAAACTGAGTGTGTTAGCTACCGCCCAGTTGAGTATCCTGTGGTAGTTTGTGGGGCACGAGAGCGGTAACAGCGTCTACAAAACAGGCACTACATTGAGCTCTAACATCAAACAAACACCCCTCCCGCGCCGCGCAGGAAGCTGCTCTGTTAAACGCCAAGTTAACACTATAATACTATTTGTAGTTTACCATCATCCTTCATCCTCGTTTTTCCCGGGTGTACCCTAAAGGAGGCACCTCATCCCAAGATTTGGCGTAGGCACTGTTTTACGAAAGCGACTGCCATCTGACTATCTGCTAGAGCTTATTGGGATCAGACCGGTTTTCTCACAATGTTTCCCTTCACCGAAAAGGTACTGTTAAATATCAAATGATATTTCGTATTTGTATATAGATGGACAAATATGGTCCAAGAAGTTACCGGATCCACACTACAGCCCCCCTATTCTGTAACTAGTTTTAAGCTCACCTCAACGCTCTCCCACAAATATATCTTGACGACGCGATTCGTAGTAACTAAGCGTAGGTAGAGGTCTAGTTTCATTAGGCGTGACGCGTGGGATGAGGCGCATGAGCGCGTAGCGAATAACAGCCCAGCAAACCATACAAAAGGCTCAAGATCGAACGGCGTGGAGAGCAGTGGTCGAGAGAGACAGCCATAGACGTCACGTCCGTCAGACATGAGGATACGACTAAGAGTGGATTGGGTGGATTGCACCAAACGGTTAGCATGGCTATCACAAGACGGCCGCGAGCTCTCTCGATTTTTCTCGCACTATACCTCTCTTTCTAAGTGTTCTAATAAGAAAGAAACGGATAGTGCGAGAAAAATCGAGAGAGCTCGCGCGCCGTCTTGTGATAGCCGTGCTGAGCGTCGTCGTCTAGTAATCATAAGCGTGCTGTAATGTAATCATAAGCGGTGTCGTTAAAATCTGAAGGTATGGAACGTTTGACAAGTTTCTATGGAATGACAGTTGCCAGCGCCATATTTAACGTTGATCAGTCTGTAATCGTAAGTTGGTGCAACCCGCCCTAAGAAGATTTGAAGTTACCAAATAAGAGAAGAATGAATACCTCAGTCAGCATGGCAACCCCTTCACTATTATCTCCATCCGAAGCGAAGTCCTCTACTCTCACATTCACAGAACGCTCTCCCTCTGTCACTGGCTCCATGTTCACTTCTTTAGGACCACTAGTACTGTCTACAGTGTCCATAGCTTGCCTAAACTTAACCCTACCAAAGTCGAAAACGTCACGAATCGTCAAAACGGGAGCCGCTGTTAAATCGCGACAGTATTTACATTTATTCACAATGTCTGTTAAATCCGTATCATTAATGGTTTCCTCTTTTTCAATTTCGTCTTGGTTTGTTTTTGGTTCTTTGAAATTGAGACTAGGCTCGCCTTTGTTGAAGTTTAGATTGTTATTCTCGTATTCTACTGTGAAATAGTTCACTGTTTTTACAATTTGGTCTATACTCGGTTCTATGTTTTGACAGGATGTCAAATCCTTCATTAGATTTAAGTTGGCTATGTATCTATCGTGAGGGATATTGGAAATATTCTCTTTGTAACGTTGATTTTGACTCGAATCAACAAGAGTTTTGTTTCCTTTGTTTATATCGTCTTTTTGTCTATAATGGTCTTGTCCCTGGCTTAACTCAAAAAAAGACTTCGTGTTGTCGTTTTTTGTCGGTGAAAAGAAATAGCTTGCCAATCTGTTTTCACCTTCAGTAGCATCTGGTTCTTGAGAAGAACCGAAGAAATTTATAGGATCTGGTAATGGTTCTAATTTGTTCTCCTGTACTTTATCTTCAATATTAGCTTGAGGATGAACAGGTGGATCGCTTGAGGGTACTTCTGTATTTTCAGGACAAGGAACGCTATCTTGTTCTATCTTGGCTCCAAAAACGCTCGCAAAATCCGGCAGTTTCTTTTCTGGTTGTGGTGCTTGTCTACGTGCAGGGTCGTTAGTAAAAGCGGACATATTGGAAAATACCGTAGACATTATGTTCTCGGTTGTCGTGTGCGCGACAGTAATTGATGTGGTAATACATGTTTGTGTCGACGTTTCGGGTACTTTTATGGGTTCATAGTGTTTATCTGTATTCTTCGACATCAGGTCATAATCCTCAAAGCCCGGTGGTATCTTCGCAATCGTCGGTGAAGTCATAGAATTCTTAAAATGAGCGTCAGCCGCGTAATTTCCCGTGTCAAAATATGAAGGCATCATTATATTAGGATTTGATACAGTGGAGTGTTTTTGTTCCGCAACATCCTCATTCCCTTCTAACTTTTTGAATCTATCGACTCTATTCGTGAAAGTATCTTTCACTTTGTCAGTTTTTTGTCTAATATCCTTTATTTCGTCGATTTTAT
Organism: Epinotia nisella; assembly: GCA_932294315.1. Lineage (NCBI taxonomy): Eukaryota > Metazoa > Arthropoda > Insecta > Lepidoptera > Tortricidae > Epinotia > Epinotia nisella. Next base: position 5,120,023 of record OW028698.1, on the reverse strand, counting down.
CATTGAATTCTATCTTTTCATCATCCATTTCAGATGGTTCAATAACAAATTCTTCAAAAACTGGAAAGTCTTTGCTTGCGTCTTGTTCTATCGATTGGACGTCCAATACACCCGTTTTGTCAGATTTAGCATCATCTGAATCCTCTACCGGCGGGGCAGTAGGGATGCTCATTTCTCTTTGTAGCACTATTGGAGTTTCACCTTCTGGCACAGTGAATTCCACTTTCATGTCACTAGAGTAGTCAGACAGATTATCAAAGAAAAGTTTATTATTGCCTAAAAATCCTATAGCATTTGGATTTGGTTTGAAACTATAATCGTGGTCCAAAAGGTCTTGTCCAAGCGGTAACGGAGCTTCGGAACGCCAGCCATAACTAGTTTCAGTATTTATATCTTCATTATCATCTAATAACTCCGTAGCCGATTGTATTTGCAAAGCTTCGATGGTCTCATCTGCAATAAGTGATATAGCTGCACATTGGTTGATCGTGTCAAAATCCTCTCTTGCAGTCGAATGAGTTTCTCTCAATGGTACTTCAACCGGATTCGAAAGTTGAATGGGTGCAATGATATTTTTGATCAATAGATGCGTTAGATCGCTGTCATTTTGCTCAGGTTGGTCGAACTCCCCAAAAGCTTCACAGGTATTTAGTTCCGGTTGCCCACTTCCTCCGGGATCTTCATCTTCAGAGTCACTGCCTAATCCCAATAGGCGCTCAGCTGCCGACTGATCATCCACTTCTTCTTCATTACTGTTCCCGGAAGCACCACCCTCACTAACCCCATCAGATATTTCTTTAGATCTCTCTGCAATCATCGAAGACAGATCATGCAAAGGCGCAGAATATATTCGGTCAGTTTGAGCCTTATGTTCTTGCGCGAGTTCGTCGTATTTTTTGGTACGATCTAGCTTATCAACGAAACTGGTACCACGGATCATTGTTTCCGAAAACTCACCAAATTGATTGGCGAAAGGCGATGATATATAACTGGCTGCGATTCGTTCTTCTGTTAAATTAAACTGTTGTACAATTGCATTTGCGTCATCTGTGATCTGAAGATTTTTCATAGCTTCTGTAACATTTTCTTCTTTTGTTTCTTCATTTTTAGTATCCGGTACATTATTTTCGACCTGAGCTTTAGGCATCACAACCAAATTATCGGCTATACTCGAAACTACAGGTTCTATACTAAAAGATTCAATGATTTCTTGACTGAATTTATTTTCTATTGCATCATCTTTGACTCCAGTACTAGTAGATTCACGAGGAGCGAAATTAGCTTGTGAAGATTCAGTGTCCACAGCCGGCGTTTGATTGTGAGTAATGTTAGAATATTGATTATAATCTTGTTGTACTGGGATTTCTGTATGGCTATAACTTTGCGTGCCGTAGCTTGGTTCCGAATAAAAGCTATTAGTTGAATACATATTGTGGACCTGTTGATTGTAATAATCGCTGGCATTAGGTATAGAACCTTGTCCATACGTAAAAGTAGTTTGGTGCGCATCATAATTATAAGGTTGTGGATGCACCTCAGGATTAGGTACGAAAATTTCGATTCCCTGATTCTGCTCATCGGTGGGTTGATTTCTTTCGGCGTTGTCAGTGTTTACATTATATCCTGGATCAAAAAAAGTCGTCACGCTATTCTGTAACTTTATTATATCTATTGAAGATAATTTTGACTTCAGGGAACCAATTATACCAAATGTGGATTCTTGTTTAGGTGATTCGTAGGAATCTGTCGCTTGACGACTCAAATCAAATGAGGTGTTATAAGTCGCACCTGCAGAATCAGATGCAAATTGACTAGTAGACGTAACATTTACGCCTATCGGAGTGAACATGGAAAATTGTTTTTGATGTTCAGTGATATTTTCTGGAGTCAAAATAGCACCACGCGAAGACACATTTTCAGTGACATTCTCAGCAGCATCTGCATTAGCTTGATATCCAGTAGATTCGGGTGTAAAAACAGCACCTTGAAAAACAGTCGGAGCTACTGGAGACAAAGTTGGTTTAACATTGTTGCTTATAGCACCGACGCCTTCTATAGGACCTGAATAGTATTGCGGTCGTTTCTTCGTCATCCTAAAATTGGTGTTCCCCGATGCTTTAGGTGGTTCTGGAACTTTAGGAGGTTCTGCTACAGGTATTCCAGTAATTTGCGCAATCTGATCGTCTGAAAGATTCGGTGATAATACAGATACGTGTTTATTAGGAGGTTCGGAAATATGAGGCGCTGTAGGTTCTGATGATACTTGAGCAGAACCTTCAGGCTGAAAGCCTGGGGTTGTTCCTTGCAAATAAGAACGCGGCGGTGGCGCAGTTATGACTGACGTAGACACTATTGGGTTTGTAAATAGTGGAATATTTGTCGGCGGCGGTATGTATGCAACCATTGTATTTTCAGGGAACATTGGCGGTGGAACTGAAGTAAATGCCGTTGGTACATTTCCTACGTTTGTAAATAGTGAGATATTTGTAGGCGGTTGCACATTTGGGGCCATCCGACTTTTAGGTTTCGCTGGCGGTGGAGCTGAAGCAGATGTAGTTGACCCTGGAACAACATTGGGAAACAGTGGAATGTTTGCTGGAGGTGGTACGTTCGGAACCATTGGACTTTCAGATAACATTGGCGTTGGTTGTGCTTGGTTTCCTGGGTTAAGCGGTTGTTGTGGGGTGAATATATATGTTGATTCAGCAGACGACGTCATTGAAGGCGCTGTTGCATGCGATGTCATCACAAGTGGAGTGGCTAATGCATTTTTCGGTGGCAGTGGTAGATTTCCCGCATTAAAAGGAGGTATCGCAGCAGGAGTATTTTCTATTGGCATAGCTATTGATCCAAATTGTGATATAGATTCTGACGGGTTTACCGGCGAGGTAAAATTTGTGTTGGGTGGTAATACTCCGGATGAGACGGTATTTGTCGGCGGCATTGGCATAGACAATTGCTGTGTTGGTAGTTGTGACGCATAGCTTGTAGGAAAACTCGTGGCTAACGACGGATTCATTTGATATGTAGCAATCGTTGTTGCTGAAGATTGATCTAATGGTGGTGGTACAAATATGTTGCCAACTGCAGCAAATGCTGGAGCTTGATTACTTATAGTAGGTTTGTTAGAACCAATCCTTCTAGCGACCGATGGTGGTAATACAGTTCTACCAACATTAGGCAAGCTATCTCGTTTAGCTAAATTACAAAACATTGGCGGCGGTGGTATTATAGCTTGTTGGTTTGTTTCTTGTGCAAACTGTGTTGCAACGAAATTTGATTCTTGCTTCGGAGCTTCGAATACATTTTGATTTTCACTTGGAATGTTCTGTACGTTATTATTAAATACATTGAAATTAACATTAGTTTGGCCAACGGGTGTTGGTATATTGGTTTCGACAGTTGTGTAAGTATTATTGAATTCTTGTTGGGGCGTGAATATTGGTTGGTTTAAAGTAGGTGGCGTGTAAGTCGGCATTTGTGCGGATTCTCCGGAGCTCAAGCCTGGTATTTGAGCATATTTCTTCTTTGTGGTTAAACGGAAATTTCCTGGACCTGAAACAATAAAAAGATTCATTAGGGATTAGGTAAGTTGTTAAGTATAAGTATGTTGTTGAGGAGCGATTTTATTCCTTTGAGATGTAAATCAATAGGTTCAAATCTTTGGCACGGATCAGTACCTAAGCATATGAAGGGTTAACCCCGACCCAAACGAGGAGTGTCTGCAGTATCTGGGCAACCGCGCTGTGCTCGAGTGAAAATAGAGAAAACAAATTTTCCCCGATATGAGACTTAGTTAAATCGATTTGTCGCCCCAGTTGCCTATATAGCAAATTTTATCGAAATTATTAGAGGCATTTTCAAATAATTTCTCGTTTAATAGTATTGGATAGATATTCGAGATAATATACCTACAGAGCCTTAAGACACATATAGAGGTCAGTACATAATTATCAACAGGCAGGATTATATGTCACTAGACCCGCTTGTTCGGCCTACGTCAAAGATATGTGTACACTTTTGCATCTTACTCGATTGTAATAAAGGTGAAAACTGTATACATATTATTGACTGCATGTATGTAGTAAAGCTGTCATTATTGACATTAGCACGGGGGCTTGTCAATAATAAGGACCGGTTAGTTGGAGTGTTTCCATGATGATTGGTGACACGTCAATTCACGTCTATTAATATTAATACGTACAGGAGCCTAAAACGCGTTGCCGGACCTTTATTGATTTGAGGATTCGATGTGTTAACAGAGAGAGAGACCTATGCAAGTCCCTTACTCTCAAAACAGCAAATCCTCGAGAACTCTAATGATTACTCACCACAGAAACAAAACACATACTTACAGAGCCAGTAATGATATTAGTATGACAAACCGGGCTTTTTCACGAAAAAAACGTCAAAAACTAAGTCTCCACTGTCACCCAGTAGGTCCAGGTAGTTCAAACCGCAATTACATAGCCAACTGAGAACTTTATTTCATGTGTATGAATCTAAAATCCATTCCATTTTTCCTTAAAAGTTGTGACATCCTACATAATGCCAGTTAAGGCTTAAAGCAAAAATGATTGCATAGGAATGTGTCTACTTCTGGCATGATTTAAAGCAATTTGTGACCTGCATACTGTAATTAAGAGTCTGGAAAGATATTCGCGGAACATTATAGCATCAATAATCTATTTGAGTAAAGGAAAAAAAAAATCTTTATGAACCAAACGTGAAAATTACAAAATACACACCACACACCACTACATTCCAGAGATTTCAATGTCCCAAAAATGGATAGCAGCTGATATAAATATCCATAACGCCACTCAAAAACTGAAGAGACCTTCGGTTTAATAAAATTCAAAAAAAAATGCAATTTCATATTGAAAACCTGAATTATACAACAGTGGCTTCTTTTTTTCGTGAACAAGCCCTAGTTATTAAATGTACCAAGTATACAGTTCAAATAAAAATTGGTAACAAAAGAGTCAAATTAAATACACTCATGCCTTAACTGAAGTTCATAATGGGTAAGTAGGTACTACAAACTTTTCTAAAATGCCTGTGTTCACGATATTATACTTAGAAGTTTATATCGTAGAGAAATGGAAACGCACAAACTTCTTACCTCAAAGCCATTATTTATCAACTTAGATAATAACAAACGATATTTTACTATTGCGATTCATATCCATTACAATGTTTCAATGCATGTTGTTTACGTACTGTAGTTGTAACTTCCTCTACAAGTCGGCTATTCTCATTTTGAATCAAACTATCTGGAAGCTTATCATCATCATCATATCAGCCGAAAGACGTCCGCTGGACATAGCCTCTCCCAAAGAGTGCCAAAGTGACCGGTCCTGCCACCCGCATCCAGTAGCTTTAGTCCGAGTTTACAGTGACTCGAGTATACTTTCTTCGCTAGCGAGTGCGTAAAATATTTGTATGAAAACTCTATACACCGCCCCTGGCGGTCACTCACAGAACTAAAAATCTAATCGGTACCCCGAGTCCCATATAAGTATACTTTTCTCGCAACAGTTAACTCGATTGTTCGTATAGTTTAATAGATTTTTCAATATTCAGCCTTAAATTACAAGCATTTATCGTTTCAATTTAAATGCTAGCGTTTGTCGGTTATGACATTACAGAATACGCGCATGGCCAACGTCGAAAAATTCCCCAACGCCAAAGTTTAAAGACTTTAAAGGAATCTATACCTTAAGCTTAACGACATTAAGTATAATTTTAACAGTGTGCGATGATCCTCATCTAAGTCTGTCGACCCAATATGGCGGAACGTGTGCCAATTATTTGCATTTTTAAATACAAAATACGCGACAATCCGAATTTTGCGGATATAAGTTGTCGATTCAAAACCCTTATTTTTATAAGTTCTTTAATTTGAGATAGGTATCGATCGGATCTACGGTAAATCTTGACGAAATAATACGTTATCACGCACCATTTTGGAAGTGAAATAGTAAACTACAGATACTACGGTATTTTTCGATTCGAAATGTCAAATTTGTGACTCACGGTACCGTTTGGTAATACGATTCGAAAGTTTAGATTACGCATCGAAAACTAGACGCTAGCGAGTAACGTTTTGTAGTTGTTTTCGTAGTATATCGGCACCATGAGTACGGCGCATTTGACAGCTCGAACTTGCGAGAATCGAAATCTAGTCGAAGCGCGTTAGCTCGATATCGAGAGAAGTTTACTATTGTAAGTATTCTATAGGCTCTCATGGTAAGCGTACAGGGGACTCCCGCGACCTTTACCAGGTCATCAGTCCACCTTGTGAGGGCCTACCCACGCCGCGCCTGGAAGTTTATAATTTCTACCAAATGTTTTATATGTATTTAAGTATTTATATCTATTAAATATATCGTCTTCTAGTACCCATAACAAAAGCCTTAGTACCTATTGGGCTTATTATGGGACTGGGTCGATTTGTGTAAGATGTTCTCTTAATATTTATTTATCTAAGATTTATGCCCGACTGTTTTTAGGACATAAATCTCAAAAGGAAAAAAACGGAACCCTTATAGGATCACTCGGTTGTCTGTCTGTCCGTCTGTCACAGCCGATTTGATCCGAAACTACTGGATCGATTCAGTTGAAATTTGGTACACATATGTTAATTGGTGACCCAAAGATGGACGCGTAAAGTAAATTAATGAATTCTGAACAAGGGGGCCACTTTTGGGGGGTAAACTGGAAAATTAAAAAAAAAAGTTTCGCAAACTGTATTGTGTGACATATCAAATGAAAGGGGTTGTTGTAAGCATGTCAGATATTTTTTTTTTATAATTTTATCAAAAACAGATTTGAAGTAATTTAGGAAAAAGACGAAAATTGACCATTCCCCCTCCCCCTTATCTCCGAAACTACTAGGATTAAAATTCTGAAAAAAATATGGAAAATAGTTCTTTGCCTAAATATTACAGGAAAACCTATAAGAAGTTTGAGTATTCTAAAACACTTATAAAATTTAGATTACATACCCTCACCACGCGAGTTGAACTCGCACTTGTCCGGTTTTTTTTTGACAATCTCAGTGTACCTAGTACCTAGTCGTTGGGAGAGTACCTATGAGCCCAAACAGGACGGATTTATCTTTTGTAGTTTAATGTGATCACATGATGGCTTACTATCAATATAGTGACAGTGACGATATGTTAAATATAAAATTGCGGGGGTAGGCCTCTAAGTCATCTCGCAATTTCCGTCTACGCCATCGCCCTTGCGGCATCCACTTGGTGGCAATATAAACTTATTAAAATATTTATTAAAAGTGAATACTAGATTATAATTAACATTAACTAAGATAAACTAAAGTTAAATCTAAAAAAGGCCCTCGAGGCATTGTACCGAGGATGCTGGCGGCATTTCCTCGCTGAATTGCAATGCTGATGCGTTGCGCGAGAAAGCCGCCAGCTCTTCGGTCACCAGTTACATCGACTAGACGTTTCGCGATTTCTGCAAATAACTTATGCGCACTGGGGCCCCACGGACCGAGGGTCTCGACGCCAAAGGGTACAAAGTCGTACTCTCTGCCGAGGCCTCTATATTTATTACATTTCAGATTTTCGGCGTTTTCCGCCGCTGCACCCGCTTTAGAAGTAGTCCGTTGGAGGTGAGATGGTGCCAGTGTGTCTACACATGTAGCGTCCCACACAATTAAAATATATTATAATATTAATGCCATTGGAATAACAAAACCCTATAATCACAGTACGGAACACACAAGAAGGTTATACAACGACCCCACAATGACCTGTGTTACGAAATTTGAAATAATCATTGCAATTACGAGCCGTGGCCATTTGGGACTGAATCACGAGGTTCGTGATGGGAGGTCATGGGTGCCATGCCATGGGTGTTGGGTTTGTGGATTTTTTTCTTAACTTTGTTTTAAGCAGTAGCGCTTGCTAACGATATTTTAAATATTGAAAAAAATCATTGCTTCGAGCTGCCTTCAAACCTGGATTCAATCGAAAAATTTGTTAAATCGCAACGGGTTCGATTCAAAAACACGGGTCGTCGGGTTCCGGTTTTTTCAAAAGTCCCCGAAGTAGTCTAATATTTTGAATTATTTTAGGCTCTTAATGTAGGACTCTATCATGTATTTAGGTAACATTTTCGTATTATTAGACAGCCTGATCAAAAATGATATTATAAACCAACAACGAAATTGAACGAAATAAAACCGGTATTTTTGTATGGTGAAAATACCGGTATCCGATCTCTGGTCGGGTTCCGTGACGGTCGTGTTTTTGGTCATCGTCACTGGTTGGGAATTACCTACTTTCCGCACTTGTATCATAAATAACTATTATGTTGTACATAAAAAAATATAGGTGCAATAGGATTCGCCATATCTAGATCGGAAACTAGTTTCTGGCAAGTCAATAATGGCAGTCTCGTTATTGTGCACAATTTCACAGACATGGATGTCAATACCGTGTCAGTAGTACCGTGTGAAATTTTACGATCGATTATGTTTTTTTTTATTTATTAAATTTTACATTTTAATAAAGTTCTACCTACTTACATACTTTTCATTACAAATTACTTACTCTAAGTACCTAAAAATAAAGACAGGAGACGGTAAAAAAAAAGTAAAAATAAAATAGGAATTATAAAACCGGCCAAGTGCGTGTCGGACCACGCAAAACGAAGGGTTCCGTGCCTATTAAAAAGGTCGTATCGTCACAGAAATTTTACGGCACTTACGTCATTTTCTTTGAGGAAGGCAGTTTTTCAGCAATATCCCGAAAACCTCTGAACCGATCTTGTTCAAAACAATTTTCGGTGAATGAAATTAATAAGCCCTATGTCCATGAATTTTTCCATATTTTTAAAATACACCGTTCAAAAATTAGAGGGGGGGGACAGAATTTTAGTGACTTTCGGGGCGATTATCTCCGACCCTATTCACTTAATCAAAAAAAATGCTAAGAAACCTTATATTTATTTTGAAAGGCCTATCGATTGATGTGCCACACGGGGGGTAACAATGAAAAAAAAATTTTTGACTTTTAGTTTTATGTATGGAGTGCACCCCTAAAAACAATTTTTTTTGTCATTTTAATTACAAAACTATGTAGCGGCTAACAAAATACACCTATCCTCAAAATTTTATTCAAATACACCTTATAGTTTTCGAGTAAAATGCCTGTGACATACGGACAGACGGACAGACGGACAGACGGACAGACGGACAGACGGACATGACGAAACTATAAGGGTTCCGTTTTTGCCATTTTGGCTACGGAACCCTAAAAAGAACACCGCTCAAATATTATTATGGCGAATTGAAAACCTACCCCTTATAAAAAAATACTTAAATAAAAACCCACAACTTACCAGATACAGGGGGCTCCCTTGGCGGCGGCGGCGCAACTTCCCTCTCACTCACACCCATCAGCGGCACATCTTGCACCTCTCTTTTCAATACCGGCGTATGCTCTCTACTCTTCGTACTCCACATGTTAGAAAAGGAGCCGAATACTGCGCTTGCGACTTGTGGCAATACTGTGGGGAGCTGGCTGAAGTTTGAAGCTATATCTGCAGTTATCCCTGATGGTGCATTTTGCTGTACATCTTCTATAGGCTCATTTAGATTAATTTCTTCTAGATTTTCCTCTTTATCTAAACTAGTGTTGCCTTCTATATGACTGTTAATCGGGGCACTAACGTATCTAGTGCCCTGTAGTCTGGCGAAGTATTCATTGACGTCGAAATCATCTTTTTTAGCATTTTGCTCGGTTAGGGGGTGAATGGGGGTGAATGTGGCGTCGCCTGAAGGACTGGGGGTGAAATCGTGCGCCAGGGTAGCGGGTTCCGGTTCTGTAACAAGGATAAGTCATCGTTAGTTGTAATTTATATTGCGTATTTATTGGTTATCTGGTAGGGATCGCTTTCTACAAGCCTTGTATTTAACTGTAACTAAATATAGATACTAAAAATTAATTGAATTGACCGAGTTGCATCATAGTAATCCCTTGCAAATGCGAGTAAGGAACCTTCATACAAAGATTCAAGTCTATAACTTTCCAAGTGAACGATATCCATAGGTACAACGTTTCACCCCTATTTTACCCCCTTAAGGGTTAAAACAGAGTTGAAAGTTTGTACGGGAAACATGCCGTTTTTAAAGTTAGACGTTTAAAACTTCAGTCACAATCTCCTAATGTACTGTCAAAAACATTGATAAGGGCATTTTTTCCAATTCATCCCTTAAAGGGGTTTAGATGGAGGTTGAAAGTTCACATAAGTAATGTGTAATTTTTAATGATAAACTGTGGCTAGAAACATGAAAGCAGGACAGCAGGTTTCTTTTATAATATTTAGATCTACCCAGAAATATATAAAATATTATTTTTTAAACTTGCCTCCTAAAGGGGTGAAATAGGAGTTGTACTGAGAAGACGTTCATTTAAAAACTTAGAACTTCGAAAGTTCCTAAATAAATAAATATATAAATATGGTGGGACAATTCACACCAATTGATCTAGTCCCAAACTAGGTACAGCCTGTACTATGGGTACTAGACAACGGATAAACATACTTATATAGATAAATACATACTTAAATAGATATTAAACATCCAAGACTCAAGAACACGCATTCGTATTCATCATACAAATATCTGCCCCGACCGGGGATCGAACCCGGGACCTCACGCTTCATAGTCAGGTTCTCTAACCACTAGGCTATTCGGTCGTCACGACGAAGGGTTATTCATAGGGGAAGTAAGCAGTAGTAGGCCGTTGCCGGCGTAACAATTCAACAATTATAGCAAAAATTACACTTACTACGCGGGCGAAGCCGCGGGCAAAAGCTGGGATTAGTATAGATAGACTATACTTCACACTTGGTAAAGGTTGCGGGAGTCCGCTGGATGCGGGTGGCGCAGGACTGGTCATTATGGCACTCTTTATCTTATCTTATCTTATCTAGTTGAGGGCCCTTTCGGATACACTTCGACCCAGTGGGATCTTTTGTGCATTTGCCCTCCCCTTTATAGCTACTCCCAAGCTCACTCCATCATTTCCACAAAGCGGATGATGCAGCTTAGTGGGAGCACCTTGAATTCCTTTGGTTGCGGGTAGCCGTTACCAAAGAGATTCATTCTTTGACTGGCAAGGGCATGGCACTCTTTAGTATTAGGATTATGTCCAGCAGTGGTCGTCTTTCGTTTGATAAGTATGATGATGATGATGATACACTTCAACCTCCCACAATCACCTCTTATTTTGACAAGGCTAACTTCTATTCCTTTCGCCAAAACGAAACTGATCGGTGTCAAAACCCCTAACTACACATGCACATACATTAAGACTTGACCGTTTTGCAAATCGCCGTAAATGGCGTGTGAGAGGTTATGTGCTTAACCGACTTGCGTTGCACAAGTTGGCGTTTAAACTAATGGCCGTAATGAGCAATGAGTCAATGGCCACACCTTTGATATTATGCCATAAGTGACATAAGTCCATAAGTTTGTGTCAAAAATATTGAGGGTTTTATTGCACATCTATTGACGACCGGTTAGCCTAGTGGGTCCTGAGTTCGAATCCCGGTAAGGGCAAATAATAATAAAGAAATAATAATATTTATGGACAATTTTACACAAATCGACCTAGTCCCAAACTAAGCAAAGCTATGGGTACTAGACGTCGATAAACATACTTATATAGATAAATAAATATTTAAATACATATACATTTTTTTTTGCCCAGTCACTTTATCGAAATTAAAAATTTGTTTCCGTCAAAAATTTCCGTTTTGGTTCAAGCTTTTATTGCCGACTGTACTTCTCTGTATGCCGTCATCAACTACTCATTGAGACGAATCTAACAAGCGCAAACTCAACGGGGTTACGTCGGTTAAGTATCGAGTTCCTATGGCCACCTTCCAGCTCCATCATGAGATCAGCACCATGTCATCATAATATTGCATTGTCACGCGTTTTACACATGTATGCAACATTTCGGCTCAATGGGTTACCGGGAAGTTGATCAAATTTAATTTCCAAGATTTGATGACAAACATCGGGACAGGTGAAATTAAACAAAATATAGTAATTTTTTTTTAATACAGGCTCCCGATTTCTGTAGCCCACAGATCCACTAGTTTATGTTGTCTAAGTATCTTTACATGAACTATATTAAGTAATCGAACGGCTAACGATTTTAACAAACTGCCCAACTAACCAGTGTAGAAACCAAGTTACCTGGCTAATCAAAACTGCGACCGTACAAGGCTAGGTCCAGTCAAGTACACTTAGACGCAGACAGGTAGTAGGTATGGTATTTTTACCCGACTGCCGAAGGAGAGGATAACCTCTTCACACAACACAAAACACATACATACGCTCGAAAAACATAAGTTTTTCGAGCGTATGTATGTGTTCGCGTAGAACCCTTCGATAAGCTCATGCACTGGTCCTAGGTTTCGTAGCGTTAAACTGAACGGGCATTGAAATCCCCAAATATATGGCAAACCATGTACTGGCAGGCTCCAATTCTGGTTATTGTTCGTGGTCCTGATCGAATCTTCTGCTGGCCAGCAACACCACACCATGGAGAGTCTTACAAACACCAAAAAACCAACAATTCTGTCCGATAAACAGCACCGAATGAATTTCCGAAATTATATCGCAAGACGCGCGTGCGATCAAGCCGAGCGAGCCGGGCATCTCTATGTCACGAAGGTAATGTGGGTCTACCCTCCGTTTCGCCTCTAAACAGTCTACCTACCCTATATTAAAAGATTACAATGCCCAAACAGTATGTACGTAGTAGCTTCCGCCCGCGACTTCGTCTGCGTGGACACCGGATAAAAACTATTCTACATATATTTTAATCCAGGCTATAAACTATCTTTGTGCAATAGTTCATCCAAATTGGTTAAGCCGTTTAAGCGTGATGGAGTAACAAACATCTAAACTTTCGCATTTATTAGTAGGATAGGATGTATGTATGTGTGTATGTCTTATTTTTTGGCACGCCTTGCAGCCTAAATCGTGTGACGGATTTCGACATATGAGGTGTCGTTGGATTCCTCTTAATCGTGGGTTAATAGGTTATATTTGTAAAAAAAGCAGTTGGGTTTTTCGAAAAATCTTTTGATTCCACTTGTCACTGAACGAGCGAGCGAAGCGTACGCAGTTCTCCTTTTCAGCTTGGGCAAAACTGCTTTCGGATGTCCGGATGCGACTGTTAGTCCTCTACAGGTTCTCATTTCTCAGCCGATTCTTGTGAAATTTTGTAAGCAGGTTCTATAATTATATGGTTTTTGTTTGGCAATTCAGTTTTTATAAATTAACCTTTTGACAGAAAAGAAAACGGTGCCCAACTGAGGCCAGAACAAAAACAATAGCCAGACAAAATATGAATAAAATGAAACTTCTGATAAATCACATCAAAATTAATGTACGTATCATGAACTATTAAAAAAAAAGGGTCAAGTTACATGTAAAGCTTTTTATTACATAAAATTTACGAAAAAACGCAAAGCGCACGCGCGGCTGTGGCCGTCCGTGGCTTCAGTGGCACGAGTTTTCGTCTCCGTCCACAGCCGTTTTTAGCTCTCGAAAGGTTAAACAAAAAAGTCAGGCTCGCGAGGTGTACAGCTGACATAGCAACTAGTTGTATGTATAGAAGGAAAACTAAAGAGCATGTGCGGGCTAGCGCGTGGCCCATACAAAATCTCGAATTTTTGCTCATTGACGAATGACAGACACCGGACAAACGATTTTCGGCCCCGTCTATAACATAGAACTTCGTTCGCTTTGCTCGCTTGTTCAATAAAGAAATAAATATTAGGGGACAATCATACACAAATCGAACTAGGCATAGTATTATTATTATTAATTTATATGCTTTTTTTCTCCTTTTTACAGGGTAGTACTTTGAAATGCGGGCCATAGCCAAGCATAACAAAAATTGATGAATTAACCTACTTGGTAAACTTACTCACTTACGAACAAATATTTACACTGTGACGTCACGATTCAATGTTAATCAGTATGAAACGTTTTCGGCCGCCGCACGCGAGGTCCGTCTTTAACTCAATTTTTTGAGTATTTAGATTTTTTAATTGTAGTTGCTCCCATACAAACATTTGTTCCTTTCCAAAAACTGGTTCGAATGGCATCGTAAAACATTTTAGGACACAACCCAATTGATGGAAACGTGGTTAAAAATTCGCTTGTTAAAACTAACACCTGTTATACATTATGGCGCCGACTGTACCATAAATTAGTGATAGTTAGCGAGAAAGTGGTACAGTCAATCATGTCGCCACGTTGATAAGCCGAATGGGTGCCAACGGGTTTCACCGTCATTAAGGGAGGTTCACAATATCTGTAACTATTAATAACTCTGGCCGAGCATAATCGCGATTATGTCGGACATAAAGCGTTGAGTGAGCGTTTCTCAAAAAAACCGGCCAAGTGCGTGTCGGACCACGCAAAACGAAGGGTTCCGTGCCTATTCAAAAGGTCGTATCGTCACAGAAATTTTACGGCACTTACGTCCTTTTCTTTGAGTAAGGCAGTTTTTCAGCAATATCTCGAAAACCTCTGAACCGATCTTGTTCAAAACAATTTTCGGTGAATGAAATTAATAAGCCCTATGTCCATGAATTTTTCCATATTTTTAAAATACACCGTTCAAAAATTAGAGGGGGGGGGACAGAATTTTAATGACTTTCGGGGCGATTATCTCCGACCCTATTCACTTAATCAAAAAAAAATGCTAAGAAACCTTATATTTATTTTGAAAGGCCTATCCATTGATGTGCCACACGGGGGGTCACAATGAAAAAAAAAAATTTGACTTTTAGTTTTATGTATGGAGTGCACCTCTAAAAAAAATTTTTTTTGTCATTTTAATTACAAAACTATGTAGCGGCTAACAAAATACACCTATCCTCAAGATTTTATTCAAATACACCGTATAGTTTTCGAGTAAAATGCCTGTGACATACGGACAGACGGACAGACGGACAGACGGACAGACGGACAGACGGACAGACGGACATGACGAAACTATAAGGGTTCCGTTTTTGCCATTTTGGCTACGGAACCCTAAAAAGTGTACTTACATGACCTTTTTTTCTAAATTCGTTTTTTTTTTTTTTACTCAGAATCGTTGATACTATCGATCCTTATATAATAAAAAAAATGTATCAGATTTTACTATGTAAGTTTTTCTTCCAGTGCGTCACGACCATATAAATAAGAAAAGACTGCATACAAAAATGTGACCATCTGGAATGGAATATTTGGGAGCCTTTTTAGGGTTCCGATACCTCAAAAGGAAAAAACGGAACCCTTATAGGATCACTCGGTTGTCTGTCTGTCCGTCTGTCACAGCCAGTTTGCTCCGAAACTACTGCACCGATTGCGAATTCTGCACAAGGGGGCCACTTTTGGGGGGTAAACTGGAAAATTAAAAAAAAGTTTCGCAAACTGTATTGTGTGACATATCAAATGAAAGGGGTTGTTGTAAGCATGTCAGTTTTTTTTTTAAATATTTTTTGAAAAAACAGATTTGAAGTAATTTAGGAAAAAAGACAAAATTGACCATTCCCCCCTTTATCTCCGAAACTACTAGGATTAAAATTCTGAAAAAAATATGGAAAATAGTTCCTTGCCTAAAGATTACAGGAAAACCTATAAGAAGTTTGAGTATTCAAAAACACTTATGAAATTTAGATTATACACGGAACCCTCACCACGCGAGTTGAACTCGCACTTGTCCGGTTTTTTTCTTGTATGCGGATCGATAGTATTAGCGATTCTGAGTAAAAAAAAAACAAAAAAATCGAATTGTGAAAAAAAAAACATTGTACACTTTTTTTGAAGAACGCTCTCGTCCCTCTTGCACTTATTTGCTAGTAAGGCACAAATGACACACAACACAGCGTATCTTCGGAAGCTTTGGTGATGTTACTTACAATACCAGGAGCGTAACACCACGTACAGAGGAAGTAATAGTGTTATTATGTCTGCAGTATTCTGTAACGTACAGTCAAGGAAATTGAAACACGTACCTTTTTCGCTCTTCTTACTATGACAATAAGGCATAAAAATGTACGTGAATACATTTCCCTTACTGTACTTACACACTTGGGCTTCTCCAAATATGAGCGAGATAAGATGACATTACGCTGGCTGTCTTACGTATAATATGTACACCGATTTTGACAAATTGGCGCACTATCCGTCATCGTCATCTGTCATCAAGTTGGCGCAAAATACGTGGCTCAAAAACACCTTAAAACTGTTCGCTCCCAAAATATTCGTTTCAGCCTCGAAAAAAGCCCTTCTTCCGGCAGAGGCAACTTCGACCACATATTGCCTGTGAAGCATGTATCTTAATTTATATGAGTCGTAGGTTGAGGATTCCATATCTAATGGAGTCCTCGCCCGAAAGGTATGGAGGTTATATAATTAACCTGACTGAATTGAGAAGTATTTATAAGAAGACTACACACCCTTGACATCGTGTCCTGTGTACTTTAGTCGTGTTATAGGGGTATATCATGTGTTCAATTTCAGTTGAACTTATGACAACCTAATAGACAAAGGGACAGGATTTATGACATTGTATCTCGTTCCCCTTGTGTTATTGTCTATGCTTACATCATTGTCCCTCGGGTTTGATGTATGTCGAACCCGTATAATTCTTCCTTTATGATATTATGAGTAAAGCCTGCATCACACGCGGCCAGCGGTGGCGGTCCATAGTAAATTTGACAGCTAATGACAAGTTTACTATTGTCCGCCGCGGCCAGGCCGCGCCAGTCTGTGAGAGGCCTTACGTGACAATCAAGTTTAATTTTTCAACTACCTGGAAAAGGGTTAAGTGACGTAAACTATACTGATAGGTACAATTTAAGTAAATGTAACTATTGTATCGCTTTATCTACCGACTCCAAAAACCGCTGTCGCAATAGGAAACGACAAAGGCGGGCTTATCGCACCCGTGTTACTTTAGAACAAGCGCTGATTCACTGACGCACCCGCCGCCTCATTATTGGTCTTCGATGACTATTGACTTTACGTACTATCAGGGCTGCGAATGTATGTGTTGTGTTGATAGATAGAAGGAGACCCCACCCCCCTTTTTTTGAGGAGAAAACCTGCGACCCATTAGGTACCCATGTTTTGGGAAAAGTCTGGATTATGTGATTTCTTCCCAAAAAACTAGAAGAAATGGTAGAGCGAGCTAGGGAGTAGGCATAGAGGAGAGGGCAAATGCACAAAAGATCCCACTGGGTCAAAGTGTATCCGAAAGGGCCCTCATCCAGATAAGATAACCAGAGCTCCCGAAGATTCGCTGTGTTGAGAGCGAGGGACTTCGTCTCTAGCTATCACGATGAATCCTCAAACCAATAAAGGGCGGACCCGCTTTGTGATTCTTCTGGAGTCGTAAGCGTCCTTAAGGTACGGTGTCTGCGTGCAAGCAGACCGTTGGCTTGTTTGCCACCTTCGTAGTCTTTACTCTATCTATATTAGGTACTACAACGACTACGACGATCAGGTACTACGACGTAACGAACTCGACGCTGAGCGCGAGGAGTTGAAGGCTCGACCACCTGCGGCCATCCACTACAATTTTGTCGGAGGGGTGCTGACCTGTAGGGAATGTGGTCGCACATTCTCTGCAAAGATAGGCTACGTCAGTCACCTGAGAGCTCACGAACGACGTTCCAGTTAGCCAGAATTCTTTTCTTTTTCCAGTCGCCGTGGTCGAAATCGGCCAGGATGATGATGATACCTGGTACTACAATTATAACGAGGAAGTATGTGAGATTACAGCTTTGTAAGTTTATATGTTTGTATGTAGTGGGTAATCTCCAGAACCGCTAATCCGATTTCAAAAATTCTTTCACCTGCGTGTAGAATGGACTTTCTGGATGATTGTGCTATATTTTATCCGCGGGTTTGCCTGCGTTCTTTGCAATACGCGGGCGATGCCGCGCGGGCAGCTACTATATTGTAAAGAGGAAGAGTCCGTGTTGTTTTGTAAGTTTGTAAAGTTGGATCTCTGGAACTACTCATCCAATTTCAAAAATTCTTTCACCGGTCTATAGAATGGACCTTAAGGGTGTGGTGGACATAGGTTATAATATATATTCGTCACCCTCTCTGGGGTACCTAGCCAAATGCTCTGGCCTCTGTGACAACGAGCTCTGGTACATACAAGTAGATAGTAGTAGTATAGATATATGACATAGTATTTTTCAAGTCATTTGGTTTGAAGGAAAATTTAATTTTAAGTGTTAGCACTGATTCACTGCTGCGCCCTGTTTCTCTATTGATATTGGACAAGCAATGACTTAAGAAGTACAGTTTTTTTATCAGTGGTCATAACGGGTGGTAAGTTTAAGTGGGCCAGTAAGGCCCGGTTTTATAAAGATGCATTAGTTAGACCAAATGTCAGATAAAATTTTAGTAAGTCAGTACCTAAATTTTTTGACATGACTTACCGACATAAGGTCTTACGGATCTTTATAAAAGCCTGGGGTTAGAGTAGTTTCTAGACTACACGGACCATAATTATTGGGGTTTAAATTAGTCAAGTTAGCATTTTATATGACAGAGGCATTTTCAAATCCAATACCAAATCTGGCATTTGTTCGAAGATCCCACATGTACCCATTAGACGTGCTCAGCACTGGGTCGCATCAGAGATCTAGCGTGAGCACTGCGCTGCGTAAGCGCAGGGTCAACGACCCGAGCTTTCACGCCATGCTGTCTGCGTGCATGCGTTTTTGCTGGGGAGGCTGTGCTGTGTGACGTCAATGAAAAAAATGTGGAGCCTCGAGCCAGTTGACGAGTCAAAGTCAAAAGTCAAATCATTATTGACTACCGGTTTAGCCTTAATTGGGCACCAAACCGCCTGTAATCGTAAGCGATCGTCGTTAAAAATCTAAATGTATGGAAAGTTCCTACCTGTTACCACCAATTTGTTACCAATGGTAACAGCTGGGAATATTTTCCCCATCTTTTAGCTCTCAAGTACATAGCATACCAAATAAGTATTTTAGACCGAACCTTTTGCCCGACTACGACAGAGCCGAAAGGAAGGGATATGTTTTAGCAGTCTGTATTTGGGACAATCAACTATTTAGGTGGGTAGTTGTGACGTTAGCGGCGTAAACATTAACTTTATTGAGCGCCTGCTAACTTATTACGACAATATTGTTAAAAAACTCTAAAATGCTCCAATTTTTGTGGCAAAAGTGAGATAAATCTAATTGTGATGAGACTGTGATATGTTTTTATAAAATAAATCGTGTTATAAGGACAGTTAACTGCGTTTATCGAGTGGTGAATATACCTACCGCGCCGAATGAACTATTTACGTTGACAAGTGTGCGGTCAAGGCCGCCCGGGCGTTTCGCTCAACGTGCGGAATTGCATCTACTCACAGAACATCTTTTATTGTGAATTATTGGTAAAATTGGTGTGTAAAATGGCATGTACAGCGTGTAAAATTGCGATCACAGAGGATGTGTTATTATTGTGCGCTTTGTGTAAAGACAGGTACCACTACGCTTGTCTGAATATTCCAACTGAATATTTCAAAACTAAGCTGCAAGGAAGAGATCATAAATGGCATTGTCCTTCGTGTAACAATGTTACGCTTGCGCGTGGACGTAAGGGCGACACTACTCCTGTACGTAGACACTATGAACAGTCGCCGCCGGCACAGGCCGCCGCTGATATATCTATGAGTGATGCATCGCAGCTCCACGATTTAAGCAGGGTCGATGATCTAGTATTGCATAATCAAAACTCTAGTTTCACCATGGAGTATACTATGAGGAATGTTATGGAGACATTTTCCAGCATGTTAGACTCAAAACTGGCCTGTGTGAAACAGGACCTAGGTATGATAGATGCTAAATTGGGCTCGACCAAGCAAGAAATTTTCAATGAGATGAAAAAGGAATTTGGACATGCCATCGAGAAGATTAAAGAAGAATTCTCTGAAACCACAGATTTTTTAAGTGAGCAATTGAAAAGCTTTCAATTAGAGATCCGTTCAATAGATAAAAAAGTGAAAGAACTTGAATCTGAAAACCAGCGCTTGAGCACCGAGTTACATATCATAAAAAATAACCAAAAGAGCCAACCTAACACGTCAGAAATACAGTGCCGGCTCGATCAATTGCTAGTAGACCTAAATGTTAGGGATCAGGCACTACTTCTCAACGATGTAGAAATTACGGGAGTGCCTGAATATATAGGAGAATCAACTTCGCACGTATTCCAGACTATAGCTCAGAAACTGGGCGTGAAGCTGGAGGCCCGGGACGTCGTTGGTATCGAGCGTGTGGGGCCCGCGCAAGCACCCGGCGCCGGCGCCGCGGCGGCCGCGCGCCCTCGCCCCCGGCCGCTGGTCGTGCGGCTGGCTCAGCGCGCACTTCGTGATGACGTACTCCGAAACGCCAAGGTGCGCCGCGGAATTGACTCCGGCAACATAGGACTGCCTGAACACATACCGCAGCCAATCTACATTAACGAGCGGTTGACAAAGACTAACCGTAGACTTTTCTGGATGACACGACAGGCGGGCAAAGCCGCTAACTGGAAATTCATATGGACGAGAGAGGGGCGTATCTATGCTAAACGTACTGACAGCGCCGAGGCCAAAGCTGTTAATATCAAATTCGAGCAAGACATTTTACGTGTTTTTGGTGTGGACCCTACAGTCTCCGCTAGGAAATAGTTTCGATCTATTTCGACGAAATGTTAAAAGTGTCCTACGTAAATATAAAAATCGAAGTACTGTTCGCGAGTTTATATACTTTGAAAAGCAATGTACGATTTCACATTCCAATTGTCTACTACTATATTGTGAGCCATTTAAATTTTACGAAGCACATTATTATACATTGTCTCTGCTGCATGTTAATATTTTTTTAATTGTTTTGCTAATATTTGATTGTTTGATAACTGTCTACAAAACTCTCAACGTATATATGTTTGCTTTGTATATTTTGCTAATAATGTCCATAAAAACAAGGAATAATGAAGCAAGTTATTCATTTATGACTATACCCTATTTCAAGCTTATATTATGTTATTATTATTACCATGACACACAACAAGATCTATATAACAATCGTAACAATATCTATATTATAATACGTATATATATATTTACCAATTTGCGTCACATAACTATTCTAAAAAGGTTCCTGGTCAATTTAAAGTACATTCAAAAGTCCTACTCTTATATTATACAGTTTATTAAAAATAAGTATTTGAAAGTAGGTCTCTTGAATCCTTGCTCGCTTGGCACGCGGCATGAAGAATTTGTAGTAGCTTTGGAACGACACGACGTGGACGTCCTGGCAATCAATGAAACCTGGTTGCGGGAAGGAGAGGAGGGTCGAGCGCCGAGGCCGGCAGGTTACCGCTTACGTCATATACCGCGCCCCGCAAGCGTCAGAACACGAGGCGGCGGCGTCGGGTTCTACCTCCGTTCTGGCATCTACGCGCGCCAACTACATCCACCTGAATCACCGCTAGTGGAACAAATGTGGATCAATATTAAACTTAATGGTCTGAAAGTAGCAATTGGTACCGCTTACCGCCCCCCGTGGCTAAATGTCGAAACCTTCATTGACGCATTGACCGAGTCTATTTGTGCATTTTCTGCATCTGACCATGTTGTTCTCATGGGTGATTTTAATATCGATATGAGTTCTCCTGATGAAGTGAACACAAAGAAAATGGTAACCTTTTTGCACAATATGAGCCTAAATCAGTATGTTACCCACCCAACTCACTTTACAGAGCACTCTGCGACACTTTTAGATCTCGTATGTAGTAATTGCAGCGTATCCAACGTAAACATCGATCACGTTGCTGACCTTAGCAATCATGCATTTATCTCTTGTAGCTTATGTATCAGAAAACCCAAGCCATCACCTAGGTGGATAATATATAGACCTTTGAAAGATATCGCTTTGAATGAATTTAATGCTTTTATTGAATCTGTCAATTGGGATCGACTTCGAAACGGTGATATCAACGACTCCCTTAAAGCTTTTAATGCATACATACTGCACACCTATGATTTATATGCCCCCATTAAAAAATCCCTTATTAAAAAACATGGCTACCCGTGGATAACGCCTACAGTCAGGGAAATGATGAAACTGAGAGATGAAGCCCACTCTAAATGTCGTACATCCAATCTGAATAATCACAAACTGTACTACAAGCAGCTTAAAGGTGTTGTAATTGAGGCTTTGTGGTCCGAAAAAAAGGCATACTTCCAACATAAAATTAATAGCAGTTCTAAAAATCCACGGGAACTATGGAAAAATATAAAACGTGACATTGCTAGCTTCAATTCCAAACAATATAGTCTCCCTCCCAATATGAATGACCCAAATTTAATAAATGCCCATTTTCTTAATATTCCAGGTAACAATAGTGTCACGATCTCTGAACTTACTTTTTATGAATTTAACCGCTTCAGTTCATCTTTATTTAGCTTGCAAACGGTGGATGAAGCTACTGTTTCCAAAATTATGATGAAAATTGACTCAAACGCTCAAGGTGCTGATGGCATATCACGCGACATGATCTTACTGACCCTACCACAAACCTTGGGAATCATTACCGCTTTAGTCAATGAATCTATCCAGACTGGAGTCTTTCCGGCTATATGGAAAGAAGCCCGTATTAAACCAATTCCTAAAAACAATAACCCAGTTGATTATAAGGATCTTAGACCGATTAGCATTTTACCATTCCTATCCAAAGTCATTGAAAAAGTCGTCTGTCAGCAAGTTACGGAGTATCTCAATGCTAATGGGATCTTACCTGAAAAACAATCTGGCTTCAGAGCAGGGCGTAGCACAGCGACTGCGCTACTGGACGTTGTAGACGACATTTTGACCGAGGCAGATCATGGGAACGGAACATTATTGGTTTTGCTTGACTTTTCACGTGCGTTTGACACAATTAATCACAACCTGCTTATATCCAAGCTTGCTTATTACGGATTTGACTCTGTTGCGTTGAAATGGTTTTCTAGTTATCTAGGTGGCCGTTTTCAAAAGGTAGAACTGTGTAATGAAAGTGGATCTAGCACTTGTTCTGTGGCTTCACCTGTTCCTCGTGGGGTCCCTCAAGGATCAATATTAGGACCAATATTATTCATTCTGTACAGCGCGGATATAGTACACTGTTTAAGGAACTGTAGCTATCATATTTATGCCGACGATCTACAACTGTATTTGCCATGTAAGCCCAGTGAAACATCATTTGCAGTGGACGCCATTAATCAGGACCTGGATCGTATAGCCGATTGGTGTTTACGCAATAACCTAGTTTTAAATCCCAAAAAAACGAAGTTTATGGTTTTAGGCTTAAAAAAACAACGACATAAAATCCAGGAGTATAATCCACGGCTGAAAATAAGTAATGATATCATTGAACAAGTTACAGAAGCGAAAAACCTAGGGGTTGTTATGGACGAAAACTTGAGATTCCATAATCATGTTTGTGATATAGCTAAGAACTGTTTCTATAGGCTTAAGGTTTTATACCAAGTTCGCAACTACTTATCCATCGACCTCAGAATAACTCTATGCGAATCTCTTATACTTTCAAAACTTAATTATGCTGACACAGTTATAGGCCCCTGCCTCTTATCTCAAACTAAGAAAATAATCCAGCGTGTGCAAAATGCGTGTGCTCGTTTTTGTTTTATAATCCCCCCAAGAACTCACGTGACTCCATATCTTAACGGAAGCGATTTAATGAACATGGAGTCTCGGCGCTCCCTGCACTTTGCTTGCTTACTGTTTGGGATTGTGAAGACTCAAGGACCTCGTTACCTGCATGACAAGCTCAGGTTTCTGCAACGCCAAAGAGTGTGTACTCTTCTCATGTGCCCCAAACACAAAACTGCAGCATTTCGTGGCAGTTTTAAGTACACTGCCACAAAATGCTGGAACAACATACCGCCACCTTATAAGAAAGCTACTTCTCTGCAATCATTTAAAGCCAATTTAAAAAGATACATACTCACTGAGCAAAAACGAACATCCCGGTAATGGAACCTTCACTCCTTCTTTTTACATCTCTTCATCATACTTGCCAATTATCCCATTATATATATCCCATTATATATAAATGTATATATTATTAAATTTCCCATACCATTACAATATTTATTCTCTTATTAAATCTCACTTGCTTCATCTCCACTTCGTACCTACTGTCGTAAATTTTAGCACCAGTATTTGTGGGATTCAATTAGCAGCTACGCGCAACTACGCTCCCTACTGGTGATCACGGAAGACCAGCGTCGGGTACTCGCTAGTAGCACCCGGCATTATGCTGAGTGTTCACCCTTTTCAGTATAAGTTAGTAATTAGTATATAGCTGATAAGTTCTTCCTTTGCTTCATTTTTTTTTTTTCTTTTTTTGTAATTGTATTACTTACTGTGTTTTTGTGTACTTATACTGAAATAAATTATCTTCTATTCTATTCTATTCTATTCTATTTCTTGTTGTTATTCTGTCCCGTTAGTCAGGAGACAAAATGACAGAGTTTCTTAGAAAAAATGTTACAATTTGGACTTCAAACATGCTTAAAAGATGGGCCATACAAAAGGGGGTTGAACGTGACGGGAAAACCCCCACATTTGGTTAATTTAAACCCATAAAATAGCAGTTTTAAAAAGTGACCCAGGAGACGTAACCATGGCAACTAGTGACAGAAAAAAGTTGATTCATCCATTTACATGTTTTCCACCGTAGCGTTTAAGATACTTAACCGATTTTAATTAATGAAGGTATCAATTAGGGCTTGCATTCCGGAATTCCGGAATTTCGAAATTCCGGAATTTCGGACCTTTTTTCCGATATTACAATTCCGGAATTGAGACACACTCAATATCGGAAATTCCGGAATTGAAACAAATATATTTTGTCGTCTAGTTGAAAGCTAATTATGGGTGGTTCTCTGGAATTCGGTTACTTTTTTGACTAATTTTGACCGAGGTGGTTTTAAATGCTTGTTACAAAACTTTAAGCTTTCCACGGCAGGTAAGATACTTTTATGATGGAATTGATGTATGCAAAAAAGCCAGTGACTTTAACGGATATTTAAAGAGAAATTTATGACTTTTTGAATTTGTGTCCTAGGGACTGACGCCGCCTATAGTTTTTTCAAAATAATCACACCACATCAATGTCATAATCACATTTTTATTCCAAAACAAAAAATAAAAGTTCGCTTATCCAAAACGGCCAGTGAAATAAGCGCATATTTAGGGAGAAATTTGCTCTTTTGAATTCAGTGTGCCAGGGACTGACGCCGGATATAGTTTCCTCAATAAAATCATGTAAGTACTGTAAGTAGTGTATGTAAAAATGCACTTTATTGCATAACAAAAATGACAGCGCTAGATGGTGTTAGTTTTAGACTGTTTCGTAAGAGTCAAGATCTGCGCGAATTATTTCTTAAGTGTGGTAAAATAGTGTTTAATCATGTCGAAAGTACCAAAAAGGAGTTAAAGAAAAACATCGTCAACATGAAGAAAGAGAGAATCAGGTTTATAGTGACGCTAGATGAATGGACATCTCAGCGAAGCAGGAGATATATGAATATAAATATTCATTCCAGAGAATTTGGTGGCTTTCAATTTCAAAACCTCGGGCTGGTGAGAATAACTGGTTCCATGCCAGCTCATGTTGCATTAGAAATACTGGGGAACCACTTATTAAAGTTCCATGTGTCTATCGAATTACCTTTTGTCCATTTTACCCACCAGTGTCTAAAGCGAGAGAATATTTTCGTCAGCGGGCTACTTCTGCAATAAAATCCGAAGTTCGCTGTCCGATAGAATGATCTTATCTTATCTTATCTAGTTGAGGGCCCTTTCGGATACACTTCGACCCAGTGGGATCTTTTGTGCATTTGCCCCTTTATAGCTACTCCCAAGCTCGCTCCATCATTTCCACAAAGCGGATGATGTAGCTAGCGGTGGGAGCACCTTGAATTCCTTTGGTTGCGGGTAGCCGTTACCAAAGTGATTCATTCTTTATCTGGAAAGGATATACCGATAGAATGATAGATTCCTTATTATTTTTGAGAACCGTTTTCCAAGAGAAGCTTTCACTTCAAGATAAGTAAAAAACATTATTTGTTTTTTGTCAACATCAACATCAACGACGAGTACATCACTCACCTTCGGTTTGCTGACGATATAGTAGTCTTGGCTGAGACCATGGAGGACTTAAGTACGATGCTCGATGACTTCAGTAAAGCTTCCGAGCGAGTTGGTATAAGAATGAACATGGATAAGACGAAGGTCATGTCAAATGCCCATGTAGTACCAACTCCCATTACAATCGGATACTTTACGCTCGAAGTTGTAGACGATTATTTATACCTAGGACAGACTGTCCAGTTAGGTAGGTCCAACTTCGAGAAAGAGGTCAATCGTCGAATCCGACTCGGCTGGGCAGCGTTCGGGAAGCTCCGGCACATCTTTTCGTCCAATATTCCGCAGTGTCTCAAGACGAGAGTCTTTGACCAGTGTGTGTTGCCAGTGATGACATATGGCACTTAAACTTGGTCGCTTACTATGGGCCTCATAAGAAGGCTCAAAGTCACCCAAAGGGCAATGGAGAGGGCTATGTTAGGAGTTTCTCTGCGTGATCGCATCATAAATGAGGCTATCCGCAGCAGAACCAAGGTAACCGATATAGCCCTCCGAATTGCTAAACTTAAGTACCCGTGGGCACATTGCACGTAGAACCGATGGCCGTTGGGAGGGAAAAGTTCTCGAGTGGCGACCACGTACTGGAAGGCGCGGCGTGAGTAGGCCCCCCACAAGGTGAACTGATGACCTGGTAAAGGTCGCGAGAGTCCGCTGGATGCGGGTGGCGCAGGACCGGTTAATTTGGCACTCTTTAGGGGAGGTCTATGTCCAGCAGTGGACGTCTTTCGGCTGATATGATGATGGAGTAATTTCGTATTGTGTAGTATTCTTACTTTTGTAGTTTTTTATAACAATGATTACCTCTGTAGTGTGATAACATTCGTGTGTTCTTTAAAAAAAAACCACTGAATAATTATTTACGTTTGTTGATTATTAGTAAATAAATATTGATTACTATTTCTGGTTATATTTTGCTCAAAATCCAATCACAACAACATAAAGGAATAAAATCCTTAATTCCGGAACCAGTTCCGGAATTCCGGAATTGAAGGCCAATCTCGAAAATCAGTTCCGGAATTGGAAACCGTCCGATATTGCATCCCCTAGTATCAATCGAGTCGATATTATGCTCCGGGTGACATAGGCTATACCTTTCGTAGTGGGGATAGTTTTTTTAAACTTTTTATGCTTGTAATTTAAAAACTAAGTATACCCATAAAGGATCGGCAAATTCAAATCTAGATCAAGTGCGCTGCGAACCTTTTACACATGTCCACGTAAGGACAAGTCGTGTTATCACGCATTTCATGCGAGGTCGCGACATATGGTCGCGGTAGAGCGTCGCGCGCGACAAGCCGCCTCAGACAAACCAGTTCGGGTCTGACCTCCGACCAGGCGTAGGTACATACATTCACGACTGTATTCTAAAGCGCATGTTAAATTTTCTGTGCCGCTTCTAGCAATTGTAGGTTTAATGCTCGTGGTGTGATGATGATGCCGTCCTGACCGATTTCGGACACAGCGACTGTGTGTTCTGGATTTGGTGTTAACGATTTGCAATATGACTGCACGTCTAGCACAACTTGCTGCTCAGTCGCTTCTCGCGCGACTAAGCGTCCCCTATCTCACTCGCACCGTACAAATTAGAAAAAGGGGGTTGAGCTTTCTCGACTCGCGTCGCGGTGCGGCGTCAGTTGCGCTAGCCCCGCTGGAGTGTTGTTGTTCTACTCTCTGATGCTCTCATGTGGCTTGCATACCCTATCTTTTTTGCAAAGGAACGAGCGCAATTTGGGCAGGTACCCCGCTGACGAAGTTGTAGTGGATCGAGCTCTCGCTTAGTATCAATCTCGAAGGCATTAGCATGTAGATGGAGTAGACTTCGCCATTCGGGCCGCCGTGCTGCCTTCTCCTCCCACTCAGAGACTGATATTGTAGGTTTAATGCTCATGGTGTTTCCACAGTGCCCTGGCCGTGTACTTTAGGAGACTGTTGGGACTCTTGCGCACGCGCCGCATCATGGAGGCAGTCCTCTTGCGAATTGTAGCGCTAAAACTATCTACGCGCGTCTCCGCGAACATGCCTGATGCGCTACAAGCACGCCGTAATCCCAGCAGCAACCTAAATCCATTATTATACTTGATCACACTTGCTCGTAAATGGTGTTATTCCATGCCTGTATACAGAAGGACAATGGCCTAAATTGTTCCAGCGGGAGTTATGACGAGTTTGTAGTCTCTAGGGAGTTATGAGCTTGTATGTGATCTGATTCGTCGAAAAGCAAATCTAGATGGCCGCACGCCTGTGATTGGTTGAAATATTGAAGCTGCGCGCTCCACTCGCACTGATCTGGAAGTTGTGAAGTTGTCATTTCGTCAATTTTTGATTGGTTCGGTTGTATGATGGAACTTAGATTTTTCTGTCTTTTGTAGTTATTTATTTCCTCGCAACATTGTGTATACACGGGCGTAAGAATATTGCGAACACGAGTCTATCAGAAGCCCGACTCCGAAGGCGCCGTTCCACTTACGCCCCTCGTTAAACAATGTACTATACTGTACCCTTCATCTGTTTGTGTTTTTTATTGTAAGTACCGTGTTTACTTTTTGTGCAATAAAGTTACTTTTTATTTTAATATTAACGCGCTTTTGTGGTCATATGTAGGCTACGCTGTTCGTTACAAGCTGTCCGTAGGCTGGTTTGCAATCGTCGTGGCATAAAAAAAACAGATATATTAGGCGAACGGTAAGGTCAACATTGCGAATCATAAATATCATAATGCAGGGTCAGCGTGGACGTGCGGTAAGTAGAACATTACCGGCTGCCCGTGACCGGTGAACGGCTGTCTTATTTACTTGTTTATTTATATTATTGTAGGAATTGCGCGGAATTTTCCAATACTTTGGCAGCTTTCAGAGTCCCCAGCGCGGTCGACTCAAGTCGATTCTCCATTCAAATGTAGTTTGGTTCTCGTTTTAAAACGACATTCTGGAATAACATGATTCTTTTTATACACAATAAAGAATGAAAGAAGATATTTATTCACTACACAAAAGACACACAGAGATAAAGGGAGTAGACATGGGTATCCACCATAATATAATATCTAGATCGGAAATTAGTTTCTGTTTATATAAATTATAATATAAATAATTGAAACGATTAGAGACTGTATGAAAAACATTCTAACTCGCGGTATTTTTCAAGCGTAATATGTATCTATGTGTGTGTGTATGTCTTATTCTTTGGCACGCCCTGCAGCCTAAACCATTTGACGGATTTCGACATATGAGGTGTCGTTGGATTCCTCTTAATCGTGGGAGTGACATAGGCAAAGGTAGGTGATATTTGCAAAAAGGCAGTTGGGTTTTTTGAAAACTCTTTGTTACAAGCTGTATATTAACTGTCTGTATGTAAGTTAAGATGTCCGTCAAAATTTGCTACTCAATTTTGAAGCAGATATCTTTAACCGATTGAGCTGAATATTTGGGTAAAGGTATAGTTTGGATGACAATTTAATATTATGGTACCATCGAGCTGATGATGGAGACAGAAGGTGGCCATGGGACTTCGGTACTTAACCGACGTAACCACGTTGAGTTTGGGCTCGTTAGAATCGTCTCAATGAGTAGTTGATGACGGTATACAGCAAAGTACAGTCAGCAATAAAAGCTTGTACCAAAAATTATTTTTTGACAGAAACTTATTTTAATTCCTAGCAACATCAAAGTTTCTGACCCAGATACCTACGGCGGATCTCATTGTGTATACAAAGCTTCATATTTGGCGTCCCTTAAAAAGAAGTAAAACTCCTTTAAGAACATTCACTTTGTTACTTAAATTATTAGTTTTCGATATTTAGATGTATTATCCAGGGACTCATATAAAATTAAATTCCTTAATTCGCGATATTTAATCGGTATTCCAAAATTGTTTTAGGTATAGTCACGGACTTTCGTTGAGCCATTTAGAGGTCACCTTTTACTGGATATTCATAGCTATTAAAAACCAAGCAGCATGGATATTAAAAAACCGGACAAGTGCGAGTTCAACTCGCGTGGTGAGGGTTCCGTAAAATATTTAGAATTTTCCCGCTACTTTGAATACTCAAACTACTTATAGGTTTTCCTGTAATCTTTAGGCAAGGAACTATTTTCCATATTTTTTTCAGACTTTTAAGCCTAGTAGTTTCTGAGATAAGGGGGGGGGGGGGGGGGGATGGTCAATTTTTGTCTTATTTCCTAAATTACTTCAAATCTATTTTTGCTAAAAGCTTTTATAGCCGACTGTACTTTTCTGTATACCGTCATCAACTACTCATTGAGACGATTCTAATGAGCCCAAACTCAATGGGGTTACGTTGGTTAAATACTGAATTCCCATGGCCACCTTCTGTCTCCACCATCTTCAGATCAGCTCGTTGGTACGATAATATTGAATTGTCATCCAAACTATACCAATATCCAAAATTTCAGCTCAATCGTATAACGGCAAGTGACTGAAAAATGGATTGCAAATTTTGACGGACAACTTACATACGAACAGGTCAAGTTAATGTAAAGCTTGTAAAAATAGGAAATCATAAGCATGATACCGAAACTAAATACCGGTATTATTGAATGACAAGAAAACCGGTCTACAATCTCTGTTTTTAGGGTTCCGTACCCAACGGGTAAAAACGGGACCCTATTACTAAGACTTCGCTGTCCGTCTGCCTGTCACTAGGCTGTATCTCAAGAACCGTGATAGCTAGAGAGTTGAAATTTTCACAGATTATGTATTTCTGTTGCCGCTATAACAAAAAATACTAAAAAAACCGGCCAAGTGCGAGTCGGACTGGGGCTCCCATACAACAGACATGATTTTTTTGCCGTTTTTATAGATAATGGTACGGAACCCTTCGTACGCACAGTTCGACTCGCACTTGGCCGGTTTTTTTTAATGAAACAATATCACACTGCATCAAACATGAGAAGCTAAACAAAAGGTTCTATAAAGCTTACCAGCCATGAAGCGATAGGTCCAAACACATAACTTTCCTTTTCCCGGCTCGGTACTATAATAAGTTATTATATCACTGTCTAATTATAGTTAGTATAATAAACAGGTGTCAACGAGTGAGATAAACGTCAACAGACTGTTTTGTAGTACACGAAGTTGGAGGGAGTTATGCGAGAGGGGACCAAGAGATGAATTAATAATGAATTATAAATACTCTGAAACTATAATTATATATTGTATACGGTTTTAAAAAACTTATACCTCACCGAGTTTTTTTTACGCCGTTTATTCTCGAGGCAGAGGTTTTCTTTCCGTACCGGTGGTAGTTTATCGACATTCATAGGTGCATGTGATATGCCTGATTTGGAGACTACAGAAAAAAATAAAAATAAAAAACAGATGTTATTTTTTTAACGTATTAGACCAATATAATACGGTGTCTCACTGAAATTTCAAACTTTCGGTTTTTAAGCAATATACCCTAAAAAAAAATATTCAATATTTTATTCTACCGTTTTGTCGGCGTGATTGATTTATATAGCCATGCTGAATTACATCTTTCTAGTAGTGAGGGTCACTCAGCTAAGCCGCAGATGGACAGATGGACGGACGGACATACGGACATGGCGAAACTATAAGGGTTCCTTGTTAACTATGGAACCTTAAAAAGTCGACTACGCGATCAGGTTGAGGTGTATAATGGGTAATAGGCTAGCAACCTGTCGTTGTAATATTACATTTTCTCCGTCTTTAAACCAGAATTGCAGCATTTGCTAAAAGTGGCACTAAAAATTAAAATTAATGTGATTTCTACCTCTTCTGGGAATGCAGGCATGAATGTATGTATCTTAATTTTCACACACTTACAAGTTATTTCGTAATATCTCATTAATAAGAAAAATACAAGAAATTATCTCGATCGTGTCAGATTAGAAAGATACAGAAGATTTTGATAACGATGTTACACAACTAAACGTGCTAGCGAGAATGTTTTGACATTCATCTTAAAACGATCAAAATAAGATTATTTCGAAAGTAAAAGTCACTTCAATATTTTGAGGTTAGTAAAACGATATCTACATACATTTTCTTTACAATTAGTCACAACGTGCATGCATTATATCATAGAACATATCATTGAAAAGTTAAAGATTCAATCCCTATTTAATTAGACGAATTTTGAAAATGTTTTTCATGTTCATTTATATTACCTAAAATATGCCTGCGCACGTTAGTTCATAGCAGAGTAATATCGGTGTTCATAAAAAATCAAATAACTTCAATTGGCGACATTTTTTCGGTATTCCCAAATTGTTTTAAAATAATGAATGACGTCGGACGTAGGAAATATTAGGCAAGCCGGTTAGGACACTTAGGACGCAAAAATATCAAACGATAAGCGATATACCGAAACTGAAATAAAAAATAAATTATTTGAATTGAATAACGATATTTTAGTAAGAAAAGAATACCGATATACAGTCCCTAGTTCATCTCTCTCTCTCTTTATCTGTCCTTTATTTCTGAAGATCGTGGTCATGGTGGGATGCAAGTATGGAACGGACGAACTGTCTCCATTGGCTCCTGTCAGTTGCAATGTTAGCGACAGTATAAAATTTCGGTGTGTCTGGATTCTTTAGTTGGTCCGACCATCTGGCTGGTCAGCGGCCTCTGGGTCTTTTCCCCTTTGTGTTACCAACGATGACTAGTTTTTCGAGGCTTTCGTCTCCGCGTCTCATTATGTGTCGAAAGTAGCTGAGCACACGGTGCAAACACGTTGTCGAAAGACGCTCTTTTATTTTCAGCTGTGAGATGATTGACACATTGACACATTTGTGCGTTTGGCGGTTCAGAAGATTCTCAAGATCCCTAGTTCATAGTCAGTTCAAATTAACTAATAGTTCAGTAGTAATATTACCTACGTGACCAACAATCTTGATACTAGCCAAAACCTTAAAACGGACGTTGGACATACCAAGTCTATTACTAACAAATATTACTCACAAAAAGGAAAACGATAATAAAACTGTGACAATCAAAGAATGCCCTCCGTGGAAAAACTTGCCATAGAAACTTAATACGAAGGAAAACATGTTACTTATCTACAATAAACTAGTTAGGTGTTAGTTAGTCAGAGCTTTATCGTTGTCTAGTTGTGGTCCAAGTTAAAAGGAATCCAGTTTCTGTAAATAATTTCATCTTTGACTCAAACATTTTTTTTTGGATGCCCATATTTTAATAATTTCGAATCAAAATTCTTTATCGTCTTACAATAAAGAATTTTGATTCGAATTGATTAAAAATATGGGTTTATGACAAGGGCTATATTCATAACGCGTGCAGACGGAATTATTCAGTAGTTTTTAATTCGTGTCACTGTTTGAAACTTTTTGGATAATTATTAGTAATTGACCGCTTTACAAAACTACATTAAAAACGCAAAGTAGGTAACGTAAAAAAAACTTACTCATATCAATCCTTATCCAAACCCCAATGTCTCAACACCATAAAACCAACGGAAACAGATAACAAGAATTACTCACACTACATAAAGCCATCCACCATAGATCCGCGGCTCAGACACCTGCGCGCACGCAGTTCAGTCGGAACATAACCGTCACCGCGCGCGTTCGATTACAATTTCGAATTTGGAATAGTCGTCTTCGAACTTCGGGTATCGTTGCGCTTTTGTTTACGAATTTTATTCGTTGCATTTTCGATTTGGAATTTCGTTGCCGGTTCTGTGTTTGTGTTAAATTAAAGTGACATTGTGTTTTGTGCTTGAGGATTTATTTTTATTAATGTGAGTAAAGCGTTATTTTCGTTAAAAATAAAAACTAAGTTTAGTTAATAATACTTATTATGTCACACATTTATTATGTCGTATTATGTCCTATTGTTTAATAATACTTAGTAAGAGTATTAAATAAAAAGGAAAAAGGTCTCTGTCTGTGGTCCTATGTTTAATTCATTCATAGGTAAGTGTCTATAAAAACATATTTATTTTAAATGCAGCAGGTGCATAAAATTAGTACCTACCTAACTGTGCAAATAGTTTATAGTGTCAACAGTTTTATTGCTTTTATTGAAAGTTATTATGACAGTCAGTAGCTAGTATATACATTATTTAAAAGTCGTGTGTATAAATGAAAACTTATAATGAAATAAGTCTTAAAAAGTCTTAATAAATCCATACCAGATTATAGTAATCATAATACGGTCTACTGAAAAAATATCTTTTTTTAAACCTATACACCAATTAAAAAAAAACTAGAAGTCAATATTTACTTTGGAATAACATCAAAAATTTTTATACACGAAGAACTATAAAATAAAATCAAAACTAATTCATAACATCTAGAAGTAATAACAACGTTAAAAAAAATCAAATCCGATCCGACTATGCTAAGGGGATAGAAATTATTGGATTTTTATCAAATCTTAGGATATATAATGCTCATAATCGAATATTTACACTAAACAGTCTTCCGTTTACGAGATAACTATTCATTAAACGATTTAAATGGTTTTTATCGTGATTATTGTATTACGAATATTTAAAGTCAACATGAAAATTTATAAGCATTATAAATGTTTACCAACCACCCGCATACTGCAAAGAAAAAGAAAGAACGCAATCAAACCTGCGGGATAAAATATAGCCTATAACTATCTAGAAAGCATTCTACACGCAGATTAAAGATTTTTTGAAATCGGATAAGCGGTACCGCATTTTACCCAAAACATACAAACTTATAAAGCTATAATCTAACAGACTTTTCGTCTTTATTAAGCATGTGAAACACATACTTTTGACCGTAGGTACATTAATTTAAAAAAATTGAACGTAGAAAAAAAACTTGGGTTTGAAAACTTGTCGTGTTTTGATTACGTTGCCTGTTATGTTTCTTACGTTGGGTTAGTTACGTGAACGACGCATGCGTCGCTTTGCGAGCTTTTTCGTAAAACGTTTACGTTTTTCATAAAAGAAAGAGGTTTTCTATTAGATCGTGTTACATCATACATTCAATCACGCCTGTCATGGCGGGGTAGGAATAGATAACCTATTCCCAATAGAACTCCTCCCTTATAATTGTTTTTGGGAATGGCTCCGTCTCTTATCCATCATCCTGACTTTTATACAGGAGCCGTAGCATGGTTGGCCTTATCACGCGACAAGTGACAAGATAAGAGCGTCGTCTCGTTCTATCGAACGGTGTCAGCCAGTGACGCACGCTCTATCCTATCACCTATCGCGTGACAAGGCCAACCATGCTACGGCTCCTGGATCAGATGACTCTTAATTTTTTTTAAGTGTCATTTCGAGCAAGCATACATTAGGGAGGTTGACGTTACTCCCAAATACGATTTTTGACTTTACACACTATCAATACCACCACACAAGACTTGCCATAAAATTTTACTTAACTTGTAGGCTAAATGGTTATGACCTTATGACTAAATGTGACATTTTTCATTTCGCCGACTCGATAAGTTTCTCTTTCACCTTCATCTTTCAAGTCGTTGCATCTCATCATCATCATATCAGCCGAAATATGTCGCTGATGGACATAGGCCTCCCCCAAAGAGTGCCACAATGACCCGTCTTGCGCCACCCGTATCCAACGGACTCCCGCGACCTTTACCATCTTGCGCTCGAGAACCTCCATTATACAGGGTGTTTGGGAAAGCGTGTGCCATATGGCTAGGGTGGGTAGGTGGGGTCCCTTGCAACACAATTTGGGCCAACTAATAACCTTCCCGCCTGCGGTGAATTTGTTAAAGTAAAAACAGAAGAAAACTGAGTTTTCCAAAATTTTACCAATTTACTTACCTAACTTCTTTTTTACTTGTGCTAGCATTGTATTTCTATCTTAAATACATTTGTAATCTTTGGAGATCTTATTTCAGTTCTTAAAGGAAGAAAAAAAAATAATCGACAACCTCAACTTTATGGCACATAAAAAAAAAAAAAACTCATATCTTTAAATATCACAAAAAGTTCCCCGTTTCCTGCCAATTGCAAAGGTATTTTACATGTGCAACATATAGTTGAAAGAAGTCGTACAAAGAATGCTTTTAGCTAAATCATAATACAAGTATCACCGCGTTATTAGGTATGTCACAATATGTTTTTTGTAATGTTTTTGTATTATTTCCTCACATGTTTGAGAAAAGCACTATATTTACCTTGGCGGAAACCGGGATTGCCTGACTCGTCTCTTGGACGGCAACCCCTTTCTTTCCGCGCCTCGGCAATAATGTACTATTCCAAATCGGTCCAGAGCACAGAACTATTTTCTGTTCCGTGGTCCAGAGCTATAACCACGAAATTCGAAGTTCGGGCATCTCCATCTCTATCGCACTTACAATACTCGAGTGACAAGGATGCACTTAAACGAACTTAGAGTTTCGATTTTCGTGGTAGCGCCGCAGGCGTCTTCGAGTAATCGGGGAACATAACAATCATATAAAAAACCGGACAAGTGCGAGTTCAACTCGCGTGGTGAGGGTTCCGTATATAATCTAAATTTCATTAGTGTTTTTGATTACTCAAACTTCTTAGAGGTTTTCCTGTATCTTTAGGCAAGGAACTATTTTCCATATTCTTTTCAGAATTTTAAAATGGTCAATTTTCATCTTTTTTCCGAAATTACTTTAAATCTGTTTTTGCTAAAATTATAAAAAAAAATATCTGAGATACTTATAAAAACCTCTTTCATTTGATATGTCACACAATACAGTTTACGAAACTTTTTTTTTAAATATTCCAGTTTACCCCCCAAAAGTGGCCCCCAAGTTCTAGTGGACTTTATCTTTGCGTCACCAATTTACATATGTTTATTAACTATAAAAGGTTCGGACGCATTGAGAACCTCCTCTTTTGAAGTCAATTAAAAGTAAAATCTACATCGGGCACATCGTAAACTACAATGCACAGGTATATGTTAATCAGTGTTGACAGTTTGCTTAGAATCCTATAAAAAGCTTTAAATACTTGAAATAAAAACCCCCACAGAACCAGTCTACAGACCAGGTTGCGGGTCGAGACAAGGTCAAATTGATTAGGTATATTTGGAACCTGAATCTAATACCTAATTATAGAATTGACAACAAGGTTTCAATTTAATAACATTTTAGCTAGGTTTTTCAGAGCTAATTGTAGCCGAGCGGTAAAGCTTTCAATCTGAAGGTCGTAGGTTCGAGGCATTATAATACGGCATTATAGCCAGGGCATTAGAATATGGCTACGGTATCCCCTGTACGTCTAGCACAACTTGCTGCTCAGTCGCTTCGCGCGCGACTAAGCGTCTCCTATCTCACTCGCGCCGTACAAATTAGAAAAAGGGGGGTAGATCTTTCTCGACTCGCGTCGCGGCGCGGTGTCAGTTGTGCTAGCCCCGCTGCCTGTCGTACAAGGCGACTAAAAGGGGTCCTCGGGGTGGGACACGGTTGCAGTTGGGGGCTGCAATCATAAAATAAAAAGGTAGGACCCACAGAGGCATGACGCTGGGGCGGCACTGGTGCGTTCCGTAGGAGATCCCAGAGCCGTCCGATAAGCGTCGAGAAGGACCATCGGGGGGTTTTTAGTCGGTGCGAGTCCGACTTAAGCTCCGCGCTATCCCCGTGGCGCGGAGGTATCCATAAAGGTTCGAACTCCAGCACGTACCACTGGCTTTTTACCCGACTGCCGAAGGAAAGGAGGGTTATGTTTTTCGAGCGTATGTATGTATGTATATATTTATCTATGTATGTGTGTATGTCTTATTCTTTGGCAGGCCCTACAGCCTAAATACGTTGAAATCTGTCAAACGGTTTAGGCTGCAGGGCGTGCCAAAGAATAAGACATAAAGAGGCACGGCAGTTCAGGAATACGAAATCGCGTGCAAAAGCTAGTTATTACACGAATTGAAGGTCGCTGTGAGGTAGTACGGAACTCTCGGCGCGCGAATCAGACTCGGTTATGACTGAATTTTAAACTGTACAATCTATACCAATATCAGAACGTGCGTTCATTTTGCCACCGCTTTTTACCAATCATTTATGTGCCAATTGTCACCTTGACACTTATGTTTACACATTGGACAATCCAAGCCAAGCGTGGTTTCATTAAATATACATAAGTCTTTATATTCAAAATTAATTTATTTGCTTATTTAGTAATGAGTTACGACATTAGTGCAAATTAGTTGCGTGCGTTTTCAATGTCTTCTAGGGTTCAATGTTTTGTAGAGTTCCGTACTTATTGTTAGTTAAACGTGCTACGTGACTTGAGCATTCACTTGTAATAAGCATTCTTGCGAAACAGGTAAAAGGTCACAACATAAACAGGAGCGTTCTAGCGAGCATTCTAGCGAAACAGGTAAAAGGTCACAAAATAAACAGGAGCGTTCCAGCGAGCATACTAGCGAAACAGGTAAAAGGTCACAAAATAAACAGGAGCGTTCTAGCGAGCATTTTAGCGAAACAGGTAAAAGGTCACAAAATAAACAGGAGCGTTCTAGCGAGCATTCTAGCGAAACGGGTAAAAGGTCACAAAATAAACAGGAGCGTTCCAGCGAGCATACTAGCGACACAGGTAAAAGGTCACAAAATAAACAGGAGCGTTCTAGCGAGCATTTTAGCGAAACAGGTAAAAGGTCACAAAATAAACAGGAGCGTTCTAGCGAGCATTCTAGCGAAACGGGTAAAAGGTCACAAAATAAACAGGAGCATTCTAGCGAAACGACAGTAAATTAGCTTCGACCTTTTTGCCGAGTCGAGCAGTTTTGTTATCGTTCCGCCGCCGTCCGTACTCGACCGTTCTCTCGAATGATCGTGAAAATGTACGAAGCGATGTTTGGCTCTATGCTTGGCTCTGTTCGTGGTTCAGGTCGACAAATTTAAAAACGGCGAACGCTCGATGTTCTGTTACATGTGTATCCTCAAGTCTATCAGCACCTTAAGAAAAACCAGTCAAGTGAGAGTCGGACTCGCGCAAGAGAATTCCGTACATACAGGTAAAAAAATTAAGTAAAGCCCCTGTTGCATGTAGTTGTGGACTGTTCGAATAGGCATTTGTTTTGTTTGTTGTTATGTTTTTCGAGCGTATGTATGTATGCATGTGTGTATGTCTTAATCTTTGGCACGCCCTGCAGACTAAACCGTTTGACGGATTCCGACATATGAGGTGTCGTTGGATTCCTCTTAATCGTGTGATATTTGCAAAAATGCATCGGACTAACTATCTAACTATGTTTGTGCCATTTTGAAGCAGATAACCTCAACCGATTGAGCTGAAATTTTGAATTCAATATTATGGTACCATCGAGCTGATCTGATGATGGAGACAGAAGGTGGCCATGGGAATTCAGTACTTAACAATACTTCCGCTTTATCTTACGGTTTGCCTAGTAGCAAAATATTTTACAATTGAAATGTCATTGTGTGCGCTGCACAGCCCTAGCTAGACCTACACCAGGAGGTACCATAGACAAACGTCATTTCGCGCCCAAATTAAAGTGGGATAGGCCTGGTAATACGCGGGTGGAGCCGCACAGCACGGGCAACCAGCAAGTTATAGCAAAACAGGGGTGCTACACATTTGGCCAAGGCTACGAGTATAAATGTAAATCATTACTGTTTACACATTTTGCATTTCGGTCACGCGTTGGAATGAATGGTGTGGGAACAGTTTAAACTGTACTGATTACTACGTGAATATATTCAAGAACCATAAAATGTTGACTGTCCAAGATGAACCAATTTGGACTTTAAGTCGTCCTGCATGAGGTCTAAATTAAATTCATTCGTTTCTGTATTTGTAACGCGTAACGCAGACGAAACCGCAGGATAAAATAATATAAGGTTCTGCCAAATATAAAATTTTTGGTACAAGCTTTTATTGCCGACTGTACTTTTCAATTCGCCTAGTACCTGCAATACGGCCACATCTCAAAATTAAAACACAATTGAGCGGCCCTATTGCACACTGCAATTCGGTCACATCTCAAAAGTAAAATATATTTTTAGATGCGGCCGTATTGCAGGCACTAGGCGTTTATGCCGTCATCAACTACTCATTGAGACGATTCTAACGAGCCCAAACTCAACGGGGTTACGACGGTTAAGTATCGAGTTCCTATGGCCACCTTCCAGCTCCAGCATCAGATCAGCTCCATGTCATCATAATATTGCATTGGCATGCAAAATTTCAGCTTGAAAATTTCAATCGGAAACCGGGAAGTGGGTCAAATTTAACTTGCATTTCATTACAGACACCGGGACAGGTGAAACTAAAAAAAAGCTTGTAAAAAGAAGTTTTTCCTCTATTCATCTCGTATGGCGGTAAGAAGTTCGCCGAAAACACTAAACTCTCTAAAAATAAATATAGGTACCTACCTCTTTGACTGATTTGGGGGTATTGAACGATGTTTACATGAACATGTCATTTGTCGGTACACACCGTTAATAAGATCCCGGAACAGCGCTCGACGCATGCGCAATGCCGACCTTGCTCGCTACGCATCAGAATGCGTGTGAGCATCGTTACTGACGTTATCATACACTATGGCGCAGCCAGATGAAACTAACTAAATCTTGTTTTAACTTCAAGGTGACGCTCTTTAGAGCATATTGCCAGAACTTTTACACTGGACAGCTCTGGACCAACTTCACCAGGAAAGCAATTAACACCTTTAGGCGTCGTCCTAATTGGCAGCGATCGTACGATGGCCGTCGTATGCGATGAGTTCAACTTCAAACGATTTTCAAAGAGTTGAACTCATCGCCTCTTTCTCGATTGACCTCTTTCGAGAAAGAGGTCAATCGTCGAATCCGACTCGGCTGGGCAGCGTTCGGGAAGCTCAGGCACATCTTTTCGTCCAATATCCCGCAGTGTCTCAAGACGAGAGTCTTTGACCAGTGTGTGTTGCCAGTGATGACATATGGCACTGAAACTTGGTCGCTTACTATGGGCCTCATAAGAAGGCTCAAAGTCACCCAAAGGGCAATGGAGAGGGCTATGTTAGGAGTTTCTCTGCGTGATCGCATCAGAAATGAGGTTATCCGCAGCAGAACCAAGGTAACCGATATAGCCCTCCGAATTGCTAAACTTAAGTGGCAGTGGGCGGGGCACATTGCACGTAGAACCGATGGCCGTTGGGGCGGAAAGGTTCTCGAGTGGCGACCACGTACCGGAAGGCGCGGCGTGGGTAGGCCCCCCACAAGGTGGACTGATGACCTGGTGAGGGTCGCGGGAGTCCGCTGGATGCGGGTGGCGCAGGACCGGTCAATTTGGAACTCTCTGGGGGAGGCCTATGTCCAGCAGTGGACGTCTTTCGCCTGATATGATGATGATGATGATGATGATGAACTCATCGCACACGACGGCCATCGTACGATTGCTGCCAATTAGGACGACGCCTTAGGGGCTTAAGGGCAATAACGCCTTCAGAGAATCCTAATGAAGTTGCCAAGATGGTGTAGTGCGTCAAGTATGTTTGTTGAAGCTCGTGTCCCTGATTTCTTTGCCGTCATCAGGACACGGGTTGCGTCGTTTTGCAGCAGGTTGCGTGCCTCAAGGAAGTCAATCCTTGCTATGATAAGTGAAGACTTAAATAGTCCAATTAGTAGGTTTTGGCTGTCTCTGCTCTGCACCGAATAGCGAAAAGTAAATAATTTTAGTTTATTTAATTTAAATTTGTAATGTTTTTCTCTTTACATTTTAACTATGTATAAGGTAGAAGTACTAGTGCCCGACGCGGTACTAGTACTCGACGAATATAATTTAACTAGCGAATAATAAAACTAAGATTGATCACGACATAATTTTTAAGTTACTAAATGTTAGTGACTTCAATATTTCTTATCACAATTTCAAGACAAATAACTTATTTATAAGTTATGAACATATTCGTTAAAACCAGCTGCCATCAATTGGGACAATGAGTTAAACCTTCAAGTCCCAATAAATGTCAGTCTGTCATTCATGACATTTGTTCTGAAATTACATCTATTGGGACTGCCAGCATAACCGCCTGCCATTTACTCGTACATTCGGATTGATTACCTAATTCTTATATTATCAGGATTTTTTATAAGATCACCATATGAAACGAATTCCATATCAGTAACTTGAGTAAATACCTCGTCTCCCAAACCGTATGAAACTGTTTAATACATCTTAAATGAGCATAATATCGTGATTCAAATAAGTATTTCCTGTTGACATGTCGGGCACTAGTACTTCTACCTTACTGTACTTTTATTACAAAATTATTTTTCTTCATTCTGTAACTTTTATTTTTACATTTCATTTTAATTTTACATGTATTACTGATAGGATGATGTGATGATATGGGTTTTTTGCCTGAAATAAATGTCCATTATTATTATTATTTAACACAGTCTTTGACTTTTCATTTGTGCTAAATTGCTATAATATCAGTGGTAAAGTTTATTTATTTAAACAAGGTCCGTAAAAGTTGGTTGATGCAACTCGCCCTAATTGCTGTTATGATTATGTGTATTATGGTGATGATTGCTTGTAAATTTAATTAAATATTATGCAATCAGTAAACTAGTCCATCAAGGGAAAGTCATCGATATCGAAATTAAACTTCGATTACTTTGATACCTTTGATGTTATTCCGATGTAAACCTTATGCCATGCAGCGTGCAGCTCAAAGTTGTTTGCATTTGAAGAGATTGCTGGGTTAATAAAAAAAAGTAATGACTATATAAGGTGTATATTTTTTAATTTTAAATGTGCATCTATATATGTGACGGTGTTTAGTAAAAGGGCCCACTTTGTCGATTCTAGTTACGGAGTTACGGGCAGTTTAGTGAAATATGGCAAAACTTACCGAAAATCAACTTTCGATGAAAACTGATAGAACATACTGTAATAAACCTATGATTTTGATGACGACGCATAAATCTCCATTTTAAGCACCTTTTTAGGGCCTCAAAGTTTAGTGCCCAGCGACCCACTTTGTCGCATACAGAAAAAATCGTCGATATCATATTTGTGACGGTTTTTGGGAAAACGTCCCACTTCGTCGATATGGAGTTAAGAGTAGTTCCTAATACTACAGATCATACGCTATCTTTTGGTGAAAGATTCATGTCTCTAGGTGCTATAGTTATTTTTTAAAAATTCTGCAAAGTTGCAGAAGTGAAAAAGCGACAATTGAAAAAACGTTCGTTAAAGTTTGGGATGGCAGAAAACACACTTCTACTTTGAAGTTATGGAGTGGTTGGTATTAAATGAATAGGCATACTTTAGGGATTTCAAATTAGTTAAAATCATGTATGTAACCTTAGTATTTTGAATGTTATGGAGGCTTGAACATAAAAACAGGACGAAAATATGTAAATCCTGAATATGGGTTTATTTCTATATTCTATTATACGGCACGCAGATTTATCATTAAAGTTGTATTTATAAATGGTTTCCCATGCTAAAAAAGACAGAAATAATTCTGTGGATCCTTTTATTTAGTAATTATGTCAAAAAGTTAATAACAAATGATTTGAAGAGTGCCATGCATAAAAATTAAAATACACGTGTCTCTTAATATATAACATGAGATAACTTAAAAAAATATACTTATCAAGCATAGAAAGTATGTAAAATATCAAATTATAAGTACTTTTTGTGCGTATAAAGTTTAGTGATTTTATATTGGTAGGGAGCGTCCCACTTGGTCGGTTCATTCAAGAAGTTCATTTTGACGTGAAAGCTTTGAAAATCTTGGTAACAAATAGATGATTATACTGTTTTTGGTTCAGCAAATTACACCTATGTTTATAAATTATGATTTTATACTTGTAGTAATTTTTTAGCGTATGATCCACCAAACCGTCAAAGTGAGTCACTAAACTTGAGTCGAAAAGAAATTTCGT
Source organism: Epinotia nisella (assembly GCA_932294315.1). Lineage (NCBI taxonomy): Eukaryota > Metazoa > Arthropoda > Insecta > Lepidoptera > Tortricidae > Epinotia > Epinotia nisella. The sequence goes on along the minus strand of OW028698.1, from coordinate 5,075,908 downwards.
TCAATTACGTTAAAAAAGTTTAAACAAACGACGTTAGTATCAAAGACTCTTAGATTAACAATAACAAACCATTATCTCACACATAAAACTGAAAAATATACCAAACACAAACACTTTCAATGAAGAAGCACTAAAGTTTAGTAAACCGACAAAGTGGGACCCTCCCCATATAAAATCACTAAACTTTATACACACAAAAAGTACTTATAATTTGATATTTTACATACTTTCTATGCTTGATAAGTATGTTTTTTAAGTAATCTCATGTTATATATTAAGAGACACGTGTATTTTAATTTTTATGCATGGCACTCTTCAAATCATTTGTTATTAACTTTTTGACATAATAACTAAATAAAAGGATCCACAGAATTATTTCTGTCTTTTTTACCATGGGAAACCATTTATAAATACAACTTTAATGATAAATCTGCGTGCCGTATAATAGAATATAGAAATAAACCCATATTCAGGATTTACATATTTTCGTCCCGTTTTTATGTTCAAGTCTCCATAACATTCAAAATACTAAGGTTACATACATGATTTTAACTAATTTGAAATCCCTAAAGTATGCCTATTCATTTAATACCAACCACTCCATAACTTCAAAGTAGAAGTGTGTTTTCTGCCATCCCAAACTTTAACCAACGTTTTCTCAATTGTCGCTTTTTCACTTCTGCAACTTTGCAGAATTTTTAAAAAATAACTATAGCACCTAGAGACATGAATCTTTCACCAAAAGATAGCGTATGATCTGTAGTATTAGGAACTACTCTTAACTCCATATCGACAAAGTGGGACCTTTTCCCAAAAACCGTCACATATAGACTTTGTATACAACCACTAAAGATGATGTTTTACAACCTTATCACAAATTCTTGCGTCCAAGGCGGCAAACACTTCAAATCTACATAACATAAATATAAACTCTCACCAGTACGTCTAGCACAACTTGCTGCTCAGTCGCTTCTCGCGCGACTAAGCGTCCCCTATCTCACTCGCACCGTACAAATTAGAAAAAGGGGGGTAGAGCTTTCTCGACTCGCGTCGCGGTGCGGCGTCAGTTGCGCTAGCCCCGCAGGCATGTCACTTTTTCCAATTCTCCCATCGGAGTGATTTAATTAGCTACTTAATAGGTCAGTCAACTATCTCCTGTTGTTATTCTATCCCGTTAGACAGGAGATGACGAGACAATGTGACAGTCTCTTAAAATGTTACAAGACGGTCTTCTAGGCAAGAAGCCTATAGCCTATACTCCCACGAATAAGAGAAATCCAACGACACCTCATTATGTCGAAATCCGTCAAACAGTTTAGGCTGTAGGGCGTGCCAAAGAATAAGACATACACACATACGCTCGAAAAATATAATCCTCCTTGCCTTCGGCAGTCGGGTAAAAATTGAAGCAAGTTCACATTTCATAGTTATTTCGCTCATATCGGGACACGCAGGTGTCTTAAAACGGAAAAAATGTCAGGAATTTCGGATGGGGTCTCATTATGTCGATTCTTTTTTTGGGACCGGTTTCTGGTATTTACGGTAATAGGTTCTCGTGTCTGTTTCTTATTGAGCCCTAGTAGGTTAGGATTAGGACCACGTGGTCCTATTAACGAAATTAAAATCGGTATCAGAGGTTACGCATCTGAATATATGTATGTATTTATAAAGGGTGAACATTTACAATAGATGACGACCGAATAGTCTAGTGGTTAGAGAACCTGACTATGAAGCTTGAGGTCCCGGGTTCGATCCCCGGTCGGGGCAGATATTTGTATGATGAATACAAATGTTTGCTCTCGAGTCTTGGATGTTTAATATCTATTTAAGTATGTATTTATATATATAAGTATGTTTATCCGTTGTCTAGTACCCATAGTACAGGCTTTGCCTAGTTTGGGACTAGATCAATTGGTGTGAATTGCCCCAATGATATTTATTTATTTATTTATGTGCAGACAGTTTTCATATTTTATTTTGACACCTCACACGCTTGGCGATTAGGTTTCAAGTATATGACAACGTGTGTGCCCAAGCATTAGTATGTTGCTCATTACTACTTAATAACTGTAGTTATTGTTATCATGTCAGAAAATGCCATATACGAATCGCGGTGAATCTTGAATAATCTAGATCCCTATATATAACAGCTGTCGTCTCAGTACGACTTACTTTCGAGCGTCGTTGTGTCTAGTAAACGCCCGCGCAGCGCCGTCGCAACGTCCACGCTGCGGCGCCGCGACGCCATTGGCGTCTTTCGAACGACAGCGTCTCGTTAACGCCCGCGCAGCGTCGACGCGGCGTCCACGCGCCGCAACTCCATTGACGTCGACACTGCGCGGGCGTTAGGCCACGGTCTCCTATAAATCACGCCGTACGCTGCGTCACAACGCTTACTATGGAGATGTACTGATGTGGCCGACGACCACAACAGTACGTATCCATTGTAAGCGTTGTGACGCAGCGTACGGCGTGATTTATAGGAGACCATAGCCTTACGAGACGCTGACGTTCGAAAGATGCTACTGGCTCTGCACGGGCGTTTACTAGACGACGACGCTCAGAAGACGCTAAGGGCCTTATCACACTTGCGATTTGCAAGCGATTTGATAGCGAAGCGTGCGCGCGGCGTGTTCGTCGCGTGCCCGCAACCAATTCGCCGCGATTACGCCGCGACCGCGTGACGGATACGCCGCGACTGCGCAGCGAGTTCGCCGCGTCAACAGTTGAGATTTACTGACGGCTGCGAAGCGTATTCGTTACGCAATCGCGGCAAAATCGCGACGCACTAACCATCCCTGATCCCAACTAACCACAGTGCGTTGCGCGTCTCGACCGCGCAATGAACAGATAAAACGCTGCCGCAGGTATATTATATAGTATATTCCTTAATGTATGATTTGTAAGAGCTCTAGAGGCCTAATCACGTAATCACAAAATAAACAAGAAAAATATTGATTTTGACTTGATTTAAACATGTTTAACCCGCCAATAGTCTACACGGAAACGCCTCACGCTCCGCATCCGCTCAGTAAAAGGCCTCAAGGCCTTGTTTTTGTTTTGTTTCACGCAATTATCTAATTAGACAAGCTTATTGTGCCTTGAATGCGTACGAATACAAGTGTCCGCCGTAGCGCACTGTATACCTATAATACACGGTGCCCCGGGATGATTCCAAATAATTTTAACACCGTAGATATTCCTGATGCCCTATGGCAGCCTTTTTTCTACCAGCCCAGCTAGCACGATACGTTTTATGGTTATGTTTTACGTGACGTCTCAGTACATATTCGCCGTAAAACGTGACGATAAAATCTATTGTGCTAGGGCCTCGGGGCCGCAAATACATTTTAGCTTACACTTGCCCCCAACAAAAGTGGCGATTGAGACCATAAAGAAAGACAATGAATGACAATGCAAAAGAGCTCACGCGAGCCTATGGTTTTATGGCCTCAGTCGTCACTTTAGTTGAGGGCAAGTTATAGGAGCCTCGGGCCGCAAGGTAAGGTACCTAAATTTATGATGTTATACCAGGATCGCTTGGTGGATGCTGGCGGGCCATTCGCAAAAGCTCGGCGGGAAGTATGCGGATCGGTATGGTTGAATATAGCTGCCCTAAGGAGTAGGTACTAGTAGATTGTGTCTCAAGGGAGCAAAATGATAGGTATATAATATATTTACGCCGAGGGCGGTATATTGAATCCTGAATGAAGCGAAAGTTTCTACAATCGAGTCTTGAGCGTAGAGGGATTACATTAGTTGCTGTTTCAACGGAATCATCTCAGAATCTGTAACGTACTTTTACAGTTTTAAGTATAAACCACCCACTAGTACTTAGTGAGTTTCATAAGTCATCCAGTTCCACTTCACCAAAATACACTAGCTATAACTACAATAGAAAATACCGAAATTACTACCTGGAAACATATACTTTCAAACAACAAAAAAAATTGAATCTGCTCATAAATGACAGTGTTCTGAGGTAACACAAATACAAAAAAAAAAACCGGCCAAGTGCGTGTCGGACCACGCAAAACGAAGGGTTCCGTGCCTATTAAAAAGGTCGTATCGTCACAGAAATTTTACGGCACTTACGTCCTTTTCTTTGAGGAAGGCAGTTTTTCAGCAATATCTCGAAAACCTCTGAACCGATCGTGTTCAAAACAATTTTCGGTGAATGAAATTAATAACCCCTATGTCCATGAATTTTTCCATATTTTTAAAATACACCGTTCAAAAATTAGAGGGGGGGGGACAGAATTTTAGTGACTTTCGGGGCGATTATCTCCGACCCTATTCACTTAATCAAAAAAAATGCTAAGAAACCTTTTATTTATTTTCAAAGACCTATCGATTGATGTGCCACACGGGGGGTCACAATGAATTTTTTTTTTTTAACTTTTAGTTTTATGTATGGAGTGCACCCCTAAAAAATTTTTTTTTGTCATTTTAATTACAAAACTATGTAGCGGCTAACAAAATACACCTATCCTCAAAATTTTATTCAAATACACCTTATAGTTTTCGAGTAAAATGCCTGTGACATACGGACAGACGGACAGACGGACAGACGGACAGACGGACAGACGGACAGACGGACATGACGAAACTATAAGGGTTCCGTTTTTGCCATTTTGGCTACGGAACCCTAACAACCGAATTGAGGACCTCCTCCTATTTTTGAAGTCGGTTAAAAAGGAGTGCCTTTTGTACTTAACGCTTTGACTGCCAGGAAACCGCCTAGCGGGCGCCTACGCCGTAGGCGCTTTCCGCAACTTAACGGAAAAACTACGGGATCGGCTACGAGCGTAGCGCGTAGCGATTCTTGGCAGTAAATGTGTTATAGTGCTAACCCGTTTGCTGTCTTCTCTCATGACAAAAGCACATGTCTACATCAAAAACAACAAAAAATCCGCCATTGAAAGCGTGCTGACGGAACACGCATGTGCAATGCGGGTTGGCGTTCGTCTCATTAAGCTGCGTGACTCACCGCCTATTATGTCAGAATGTGGACCCAGTTTTTTTGGAACCCTCGGTTGTTTGGGTACCGTGTAGTGAAACCACCGAGTTATCTAATAAATAATAGTAGGTACTTAACAGTTGAAATCATTTAAGGTGACCGACATTTTACAAAACCGTCATTGGAATTTGAATCTAATAGCTTGAACTGGCGTCGCTTTTTCAACGGATCACTATGATACAACTCGGTCAAATCAAATAATTTTTACCCCCGACGCAAAAAGAGGGGTGTTATAAGTTTGACGTGTCTGCGTGTCTTCACGAATGGACCGATTTCAATGCGGTTTCTTTTGTCCGAAAGCTGACGTGATCGAGATGGTTCTTAGCTACGTTACAACAAAATCGGTTCAGCCGGTTTTGAGGTATTGAACTTTGAAATTAAAATTACGGGGGTTTTTCAAATTTTCTAAGTTGTTAATTATTAGTAAACGGACATAAGGTCCTCTATCCCACAAAACCGATGTTTAAGAGCTAGAAAACTTTGTGATATATGTAGCGCGTAGCTATTCCGGGGAGATGATGGTGTTAATATAAAACATGAGGGTTTTGCACATTGTGACACGTAGGGTACCTAACTAAGAGATAAATTAAATTATAAATACGCGATCAGATCTAGTAAAAATAATGACTGAAAATCGTGAAAGTTTCAATCAATATAAGTTTATATACAGTCGCTAAAAGGTCTGCTAGACGGTCGCCAACACGCCCCTCCGACCGAGCGACCTTGGTCGGCCCCGACCGTTGTAGTATGAAATTTTGTTGGAAACAACTGTCTACACGGTCGGTGCGGACCAAGGTCACTCGGTCGGAGGGGCGTGGCGACCGTCTGGCACGGGCTTAAGACACATGACCCCCTACCCTACATAGAAGTTTTTATGCAGTACGGAACCAAATGTAAAATATTCAGAGGTCCAGAGACGTTAATTGAGCACGTGCGAGCCTCGATGATCCGGCATTCTTCATTTTTTGCTCTTTTTATATCTTTCTTCATGTGTTTTTTTTTGCGTTCCACAAATGTTTGCGTTGGTGGCTGATTTAATAATTACCCATATATATAAACATATTATAGGATTAGTGCTAGTTACAAAAGATTTTTGACCTTTTACATTACATTATAGGTACTCATTCGCGGCCATGAGAGTGATCAGAAGTGGCTTCGCGACAAACGGCCCGGGCCCCGGGAATTGGGTAGTTTCCACATGTTAAAATTGATAACGCAGTGTTGTTAAATGAATAGTAAACCATCAAATAAATGTAATTAAGTATAAATTACGATATATAATTATAATCTTAAAAAGATATGAACCTTGAAAGTTTAGAAAAAACATGCATTTTTTTATTGTTCAAAAGGAAATTGAATGCTACCAATAGAATCCTTACGCTTTTATAGAAACAAAATTGTATGACATCTATTGGTCCTAAACGCAGTATTTCGCGACCGAAATAGAAATTTACTTGATTTTCCATACAACGATTAGTACAAATATCACACTGTGACGTCATGATTCAATGTTGATCAGTATGAACGTTTTCGGCTACCGCCAGCGAGGTCCGTCTTTAACAATTTTTTTGGGTATTTATGTTCTTTAACTGTAGTTGCTCCCATACAAACATTTGTTCCTCTACAAAAACTAGTTCGAATTGCATCGTAAAAAAAATTAGGACACAAGCCCATTGGTTTCCCCTCCTGGTTTAGCTACTAACCTTAAATGTCGGTACTAGGTACAAAACAATAAACCAAATAATCAAACATGTACCACAACATGACACAACTTTGACCGGTTATGCAAACCCAATCACAGACCAACTTGATTACCATAAAGCAAACATAAATATACCATGCTACTGTATTTGTGATTGCCTTGTATGGTTCTTGAATACACGATACGAGTCTTATGTATAGTAATTAACTGAAGTAAAAAATTACACGTGTCTAAAATAGTACATTGTGTCTCAAGGGAGCAACATTATATCGAGGGCGGTATGTAATCCTGAGTGAAGCAAAAGATTCTACAATTTAAGTTTGAATCTCGATCTTAACGTGAGATTCATGTGTTTACGCCCAAGATGGAAATAGTTTTTCACCTCACTAGCTCGGAAAGACCTTTTTTATTCTTTAAAAACAGATAGCAAAATTGCATTTTATCCACATGTGTGCAAAGAATATTTGAAATCCGAACGTCCGTCTTTCACGGCAAAACGGGGCGACGAATTTACGTGATTTTTTAAGTGGAGATAGTTGAAGGGATGAAGAGTGACATAGGCTACTTTTTATTTCTTTCTAACCCCCAACTTCCCTAAAATGGCGGGTGGAAGTTTGTATGGAGCATTCCGCAATTTTCAAGGTAGAAAGCTAAAAATTGGTATGTGGACTATTTATGACTAACAAAAAAACTCGTGCATAATTTTTTTTGGAAGACTGCACCTAACCCCTTAAAAGAGGGGGTGAAGTTTTATATGGGGGTCCAGATAGGTAGAGTCAATATGTAGAATCGATATGCAGAGTCCATATGTAGAGTCCATATGTAGAGTCGATATATAGAGTCGATATGTAGAGTCTATGTAGAGTCGATATGTAGAGTCAATATGTAGAGTCGATATGTAGAGTCGATATGTAGAGTCTATGTAGAGTCTATGTAGAGTCGATATGTAGAGTCAATATGTAGAGTCGATATGTAGAGTCCATTTGTAGATTCAATATGTAGAGTCGATATGTAGAGTCTATGTAGAGTCGATATGTAGAGTCTATGTAGAGTCGATATGTAGAGTCGATGTGTAGAGTCCATATGTAGAGTCGATATGTAGAGTCGATATGTAGAGTCTATGTAATATTTACTAGTTAAAATAAAGGCTGATTATACATATTTCAGTTGTTTTTTCTTATGTAGTACTTTCCTCAGTTTAGTGAGGTGAAAAGATTTGTGTTACACACGGGTGCAAGTTATTTTGACGTCTCGTGTGTTGCAACACTCGCTTTGCTCAGGATTCTATTTTTGAACCACTCGCTACGCTCAGGATTCTATTTTCGAACCACTCGCTTCGCTCGTGGTTCAACCATAGAATCCATTCGCTACCTCGTGGTTCAACCCTAGAATCCATTCGCTGGCTCGTGTTTCAATTCCACACTCGCGGTTAAAATATAACTTTGCACCCTTGTATAACAAATAACTATTGTTACAGAGTAGCACATCGTGTTTTTAGAATAGAATAGTTTTTTTTTTGGAACAACAACAGTAATATACATAAGCACTCAGCATGAGTCGACACACAGAGTGCAGCGACGCTGATTTTCAGTGGATCCGTTCGATAAACTAAAACTAAAGTATTAACCTATATAAGAGTATATTAACCTAAGCTATTGTGGAGTCAAAACCAACGTGCCGGCCGGCCAATAAAACGAGCTATAGAAAAGGCACGTGGCCGGCCCGGAGATTTATGGCCCGGCCGGCACGTTGATTTTGACTCCACAATAAGAGACACGCTATGTCCAACGAAAAACCACACCTTCTTTGAGGAAAAGTGGAATCCCTCATTTGAGGGCAACAATGACTTTTTTCTTTATAGTAGGTGTGAAATAGTTATTTGTGTTTCAAGGGAGCAAAATGATGTATTTACGGCGAGGGCGGTACATTGAATCCAGAGTGAAGCGAAGGATTCTAAGATAGAATCCTGAGCGTAACGAAGGATTCAAGCGTTAACGCCCATGACAAAAATAATTTTGCTCTTGAGTGACACATATAATTTTTCACACCGACTATGAGAAAAATATAACAGTCATCGATAGTTTTGGCTTCAGTAAAACGTACCTATAATTTATTGTGTTTTTTTTAATATTAGGCAAAATTCATATGACGTTGTTAAAGTTAAAACTTGAAATATGTTCGTTTTTAATTGATTAAGATGAAATTACAATCGATTATTTTATTAAGATCTGTGTTCAATTGGCGTAAGTGCTACATGCCAATGAATACATTAAAAAAAAGTAGCTTGAACAGAAAAGTAGCATTTTGATCCCTCTCGTCGTGGGGCAAAACTTACTTTTCTGAATGAAAGGTATGAAAAGATATTTTTCTCTAATATTCTCAAAAATATTTTAACTGGCGCTGGCGATCTTTCAAATATGTATTGCTTTGCATAGCAACACGCATAAAATTCAAAGTTGGTATTAATATATCGTTTTTCGTGTTAGGCACAAAACTGCTGATGTCACGTATAAATCAAACACAAATAACATCTCTTCTTTTATGGGATATAGGATTACTAGCTTCGTAGGCATGTCCGTTACCAACTAAACTAGCCTTGTAGTCAAATACCTCGTGATTGAAACTATTATTTTCTTTTTTTCAGATCTTGCGGCAATGCGATAGTGAAAATCCAAAATGGCGTTAAGGACTAAATTCGTAATTCTAGTGTTAGCATCTCTAATAACAAAGAACCTCTGTGACAGTGACGTGTTAAAAACCTTCTCAATCGACGACGGTGCAGACTTACTCAGAGGAAGCGGAGAAGACAAAGGAGTCATAGAGAAAGACATAGATATTGAAGAAGACAAGTCAGAATTAGAAGAGTATACTACTACGGAATCTGTTACCACAGATGCGCCTTACTTCGTGACTTTTAAGGATGACTTAAGAATAGATACGACTGTAGCAGAGACTGAAAGTACAACAGAAGGGGTAGACAATGGTGTACTCAGGACGACCATGCCGGAGGATATTTATAATGTCAGTAACATTGTTAAGGTGAGATAGTAAACAATGTTTAGGTTCAATAATATTGATAGATAGACGGGCTAGGAGTAGAATAGGATGGGGATTATAAACAGAAGTTTTCGCGTTCAATTGTCACTTCCAAAGCAAGGTCTCTTTGTAGTCGACTGTGGTTTTACCATCTATTACCGAACGTGTTGCTAAATTCCGTTATTCATCGTTCAATCTGTATCAGATGCGCCTCACTCCTACATACGCTAAGGCCACGTTTAAGCTCATCAGGTGTAATGTCGCTACACGCCGCGCGAGCTGTCAGGCGACTATATGGCAGTCACCTCACCTGACAGTTTGCATACATTACTAAGTGCGTAAACGTAGCCATAGCGTATGTAGGAGTGGGGCGCATCCTTGTAGATTGAACGATGTATTTAATTTTATTAAATGGCCTCTGTATAAGATTGACCGTGCCCCATGCTGTGCGTTGTAAAGTGTAGATCAAAGAAATGTTTAACTCAAACTAGCCCACAATTTTTGACCTCTCAGACAGAGACCACTACGTCACCCCCCACCAGAGCGACGGAGAGCATCGAGGGCATGTCCCCCAGGATCGCGGAGTTCGACGGAGACTCCGAGACCAACCAGCGGAGCCCTAAGCTCTCTGAGAACGCTAGACGTAAGTCTCCTTCTATTTATTGAACATTCTCTGAGGTCCTGTATATTACCAAATTTATCCCACCAAATAGAGTTCAGCGTAGAGGCAGACTCAAACGGAGATGACGGGATGACCTCGACGCTTTCAGGCGGACTGGTCTAGTTTAGCAGTCGATAGAAATGCGTAGAAGAAAACCTACAAAAAACTAGTTTACAATATACTACATAGACGTTGACACTACACGCTGCAAATAACGTGATTGTCTAAGCCTTTAAGGCTCTAAGGAGTCTAAGGAATACCAAGGCCATATCGTATACCTGTATTAATGTATCTTTTCTTCCAGCGGAGCCAAAGCACACAGACCGCCGAACCTTTGAACCAACCTCGCCCCCAGAAGCGATCAGCGCGCACGCTACCGTTCGAAGCTGGCTTGAGGACTCCTGGCTTCGGGCGCCAGCTGGTATCCTGGTGCCCTTAAGGTCTACAGCCCTGGCTAGGGCTAGTGCGGTCTGGGACGACATTAGCAGTGAAGGGCTAAATCTCAGCGACATCGTGCTGATTGGTTATGATTCTAATGGTAAGGAAAACAGACCACTCCTTCGTCTTCCTGACTAGGAGGCCAATCAAGCCTGGGGCTGCCTGTGGGATTTTAGCTCTATGCACGATCTGGAGACTAGGGATTGTTGGGATGGCAAGTCAAAAGCACGCGTCTCTTGTTCTATTAACCATAAAGAGACATTAAGACCGTCAGAAGCTAGCTTGGCGAGTAGTTTTGAGCTCCAGAAGGATTTTGCTAGAGTCGGCCTCATAAGTCATCGTTTTCACTCGTTTGACAACTTCATATGGCATTTTAACATGACGTTTAACCCGACTCGATACAAAGGTGTTAAGCTCCTTGCGAGGCCGACCGTACCCCTGGCCAATAGAACCCGGCTTGAGGATGCCTGGCTCCGAACGCCAGCTGGTTTTCCGGTGGCGTGGAGGTCTACAGTGTTGGCTAGAGATAGCGCCTCCTGGCATAGCAGGGAAGGGCTGAATCTTAGCGATATAGTGTTGTTTGGGTATGATTTTAGTGGTAAGTCTAATACTTCTGTATTAGATGAATGAGGGGGTACCTGTGACTGACCATTAAAATTAAGACATTTAAGCCATCAGGGACTCCTGGGTTGTTAATACTAGCCCTAAGAGGTCTGAGGTGATAATATGATCCTCCTGACGTGCAGATTTCGTATGATTTAAATGGTAAGTTTCTGAACAGGGAATTTTTACTAAGTCAAAAAAAACTCTCACGGGCAATTTTACTATCAATACTACCTACTACTAATTCGATGGTATTGGCAAGTGTCAGATATAGCTATCTGACCAGGCAATAAAAATTGCATTTAGCTATGTGACTTTTAAAAAATGTCAAAGATCGAGACAAGTCAAAGGGAATGTCAAACAGGATGTGAAAGAATTCCGATTGCAAATCTCCCATGTCCTTGATGTGACGCTGTTAGGAAAGGTTACATCAACTGATAATTACTTATACGTCATTAACATGGTGTAACAGTCATTATAGCAGATCATTGGTATGTTTCCCGGCCATTAGGCGAGGAAACCGGTCTAATCCCAAGATCTAATTTTCCCTCTGAGTTGGAATGTCAGATGGCAGTCGCTTTCGCAAAACCTATGGGATGCGATATTGGGATTAGGTGCCAATGTAGAACCCAGGCTGCTTTCTCCTCGATCACATGAGCATTCGGATAAAAAAACTGCGTTCAAATCGGTCCATTCGTTTAGGAGCTACGATGCCACAGAAAGACACAGACACGTCAAACTTATAACACCCCTCTTTTTGCGTTGGGAGTTAAAAATGATATCATACATTAAATAACGGAATAGAACGTATTAATACCGGTATTTTTGTATGGTGAAAATACCGGTATCCGAGCCCTGCTAGGAGCACAACGTCACATCTCTCTCGCATCTCGTTGTCTCGTGCGCGGAACAAACGTGTCTCTTATCTCTCTTACACGGGGACGTAGTTTATATCCCGTGGTTTTCCCGCTAAGTAGTGGAAAGCGCCTAGGGCATAGGCGCCCGCTAGGCGGGTTCCTGGCAGTGAAAGTGTTAAACGAATCGAGGCAAACGTGTAAGTTTATTATCGGGGGTGGTTTTCTTCTCGATCCAAATACTTTTAAAAACATACAAACTTACAGTTTGCGACTATAGACTAAAGGTTACGTCGGCTGTTGTTGCAATGACATCACAACTAACGATTTGTGGACCTTACAATGAAATGGGCTGTTAAGTGTCGATGGTAAAGCGATGATATAATCTATTGTTTGCAGAGATAATCGAGGGCTGCGTATGTGCGAACACGCACTAAGCGTACCTATAGGGCGTACCTACCTATACAGAAAAAAATCAAGTAAAATAATGTTTAAGAACAACCTGACAAAATGCGAGTTCGACTCGCGTGGTGAGGGTTCCGTAAAATATCGAGAATTTTCCCGTTACCTTGAATACTCAAACTTCTCATAGGTTTTCCTGTAATCTTTAGGCAAGGAACTATTTTCCATATTTTTTTCAGCCTAGTAGTTTTGGAAATAAGAGGGGGGGGGGGGGTCAATTTTCGTCTTTTTTCCTAAATTACTCCAAATCGGTTTTCGCTAAAATTATTTAAAAAAAAACATCATATCAGCTGAAAGACGTCCACTGCTGGACATAGGGCTCCCCAAAGAGTACCAAATTGACCGGTCCCGCGCCACCCGCATCCAGCGGACTCCAGCGACCTTTACCAGGTCATCAGTCCACCTGTCGTACAATGTAATACTTTAAAATCTTTAAATGAATGAATAAATATTGTGTCATTGACATTAGCTGCGAAGCTGACACTAATGGCAAATATTTGTATGACCAGCATGAATGTTTGTTTCTGAGTATTGGACGTTCCATTCCATGTATATCGTCGGCTAGTACCTACCTATAACACAAGCCTTATTGAGCTTACTCTAGTAGGATTTGTGTTATTCAATTCATCTTTCACAAACATACTTATCGTACAATAGGCGAACTGGATGCCACGAAGCATTCTCTTCCAGTCAACCTTCGGGCAAAGGAGATAAATTGTGGGCTATCTTATAATATTACACGTTAATTATTCAGTAACAATCCTAATTTTTCGCACTAAAAGCACAAATAAAGGATCCTACCGGCACTGTTTATTCCGTAGAACTGGATAGCTGAAGATTGCTTACCTGAAACAGATAAAAAAGACTTATAAGTTATTGTAAAATACTTATAAAACCGATTTTTGTGCGGCTTTTATTTATCGAAATTCTTGTCTGGCGAGCGGCGAGCGAGATACTTCTTATAATTAGATTTTTTTAACAGCCGTCATCCCAGTACAATAAACGTCAATGATGACATATGATGACATGAATTGTACTGGGATGACACCTGTCAAATATTGGCTGTAATTATTCACTATAGCTATATTTATTGGGTCCGGGGAGTTACAATTTGCGTAAAGACTTTTTAAACGCGAATCTGTTCAGAGACTGTCTGATCTGAGCGAATGACTTGAATGGAACATGAAATCAGTTCAATCAGAGGCAAAGATTATCTGAAGAGCGAAACCGACGGACACAACTCACGCCATGGTATTTAGAACTAACTTTTGAGATGAATTGAAATGAATGAAAGATTGAAAAGTTTAACTATGCAATTACAACTTAAAATACTATATAAACTATATATACTAAGCAGTTTGTCACGAAATGGTCTCGCCTCAGCATAATGTTGGCTCGCGAGAGTCGCGAGCCAGCGCTGGTCTTCCGGCGAGACTATTTGTGGGCCACGTTCCCTGCGGAGATAGTCGGGGGATTTATTTATGTAAATAGTTATTTCTTGGATAAAAATCGATATAGACCAGCTCCGGTTAGCGGTGGTACAGTAGTCTTTATTGTTACAGACACAAGACGCATGTGTAGACATTTTTGAAAGGTTGTCTGTATAGATATTGGAGAACTCGACTGCAAAAAGAAGTGTCGAATTACTCCTCTGATAAATACCTAATATAAACCTTAATTTTACAGCCATAGAACATATTTTTGAGTAAGTTGTATGCATCCATATTTTTGCACACAACGTTATTTCAGACAAATCCCATTGGAATACATTTGGCACTGTTGCGAATCGTCAAAAGAAGTCGCACGTCATGCAGTATCAGTGTATTGTCTTTTGTCATTATAATCACAAATTGACAGGTGTTCGTGAGCAAACGTTCTTTTTTTTGTTATAATTATGCAAAATGAAAACAGGGCTGTGGATATTAGTATGAGTATGACTAAGTAAGATAATATTCATGGGCGACATAGGCGGTCATCAGCACGGCTATCACAAGACGGCGCGCGAGCTCTCTCCATTTTTCTCGCACTATACCTCTCTTTCTAAGTTTTCCAATAAGAGAGAGACGGATGGTGCGAGAAAAATCGAGAGAGCTCGCGCGCCGTTTTGTTATAGCCATGCAGCAGACTGCCGCCGCATCCCGCCGCGTACCGTAAAATGGGGTGGGTTGGGTCAAAACTGACATTCAAACCTCGATAAAAATGTATTTTTGCATGTGGCACGTTGATTTTCATGCACACATTTTTTTCCAGCCATTTGAATTTTACTTTTTTTTAGTTCATTTAGAACACAAACAGTCACATAAACAAATATATACACATAGAGTACCAACAAACATAAAGCATAAAGATTATCATTTCATAATTTTAACGATAAACACAATCCCATCTCACCCCGTAGTGGAGTTGGAGGGGATAGCAATGGGGTGAGCTGGGAAAATGTATGGGGAAAACTTGTTGTGTATTTCGGATTAGCTTGCCTCGATCCGCGTTTCGGCCCACTCTCCGATCATATTTTTCGCTCCTCTTCCGTATAATCGCTCCCCGCAACCCTGGTTCCACTCGAGGCCACATATCTTTCACCTCTCACTTCTAGAGACTCCACTTTTTTTAATGTTATAATTTGGCTACTCCGTCTTGGCGCAAGATAAGAAAATATGTCTAAAAGTATAATAGAATTACTTGTAGAGCCACCTGAGCCAGAAAATCAAAGTAGCAAATGAAAATATTCGCGTCTCATCTGCCCCCTTAATCTCTTATTCTCACCCCATTTTATGGAACAATTTTTGCCGAACGGATGTGCGGTGCAGTGTGAAGTACCGTGCGGAATTTATATACAAGCTGAGGTACTGGCATACAACGTTGCGAACCGTCGCTCCGCACGCCGCAGCGGTATGCGGCGGCAGTGTGATGGATGACCGCCTTACATCAATCTGAGATGCTTTATAAACTCGTGTGCCTATACTTGAGGTATTCTGATAATTCCCCACGGATGTCTTAATCAGATTTCAAATAGGTACAGTCGAGTTCATAAATATATGAGCATTCCCAAGGCTTCAAAAATAAATGTACATAGAAAAGTACATATACATCTGAACCGACATTCTGACGTTTTCGACTCATTATTTCAATGACTCACTGATAAAAATTTAAAGTAAGGCACCAAATTGTCTATACCTACACGGATTCAGAGCTTGACATTATTTGCACTTCATCCTTATATTTTGATAAGTAACTTAAGAATCAGATGATTTATTTATTTATTTAGTTTTATGCAGATATTTATGAACTTCTACTTGTTCACATAAAATTGGAATACGTTAGTACAAATATTTTTGTGTCACTACATGTTTATAAATATTAAAAAAAAATCTTGTTTAGATATTTATCAACTTTCAGTTGGTTAAATATTTTTGAAAAATATTAGTTCAGATATTTATTAGTTTTCAGTTACTTACATATTATTGAGAGGCTTGCTCAGATTAATATGACAGGTGACATGTGTACATATTTTTGATTGAAATGTCTGTTCAGATGTATATGTGCTTTTCTATGTACATTTATTTTTGAAGCCTTGGGAATGCTCATATATTTATGAACTCGACTGTACTAAGAAAAATTTATGATTTTCTAATAATAAAGGTAAACAGAAGTACAGTCGACGTCAGGGATCTGTACACGTTTGTCCATACTCCGCCTCCTAAGGCCCACCATGACATCACTTAGTGTCGAAAATAGATTAGAATTGCTTTTATTTCAAAATACGACCAAATCAAAACAAATGCACCTGTATTTCAATTGAAAAATTTCTTTAAGAGAATAAGTCCTGTCTGTAGGCCCATGGGCCTTAGGAGGTTATTATCACATATACCTACACATCTTTGACGTCCAGTGTACCCAAAAGTATTTTTTTTTGTAGAGCGATAATACAATGAGATCCTTCTTATTCAAAGACGAGAGTTGTTTTTAACACATTTTTTACCCCCCACCATATAAAACAATAATATTTATTAGTACTGAATTGAATACCATTTTTGCTGACGGTATACATCATTAGTTTGACCAATTAAAACGATTAACATACCAATAATAGAGTAAAGCTTTGCTCAATCTAATTATTCTGTGATTCTAATTCAATTAGGTACAATACAATACGACCGGAACAATATCTTAATTCAGGAATGCTAGTAAATTTGACCGACCTTGCATTGTGAATGTAATGTTATGTAAAGTAAAGACACGCTCCAGTTACTAGGTATTGGGTTTAGTAAAAAGTTGGAGAAAAACAACACGCCGTAACTTAAGAGTTATCTGTGCGCTTGGGTTACCATCGTATAGAATTGTGAAGAAATTGTGTAAATTGATAGACTGCAGTAGATCTTTTTTGCGCAAGGGGCATGGCAATGCTTGTGACCTCATGTTAAAATTGATAACGTAGTGTGGGTAGATGGATAGTAAACCATCAAATTATTGCAATAAAGTATAAATTACAAAATATAATGAAAATCGTAAAAAGATATGGACCCTGAAAGATTAGAAAAAATATGCATTTTTTTAATAGTCCAAGAGTAAATTTAAAGCTACCAATATAATTCTTACGCTTTAATAGAAACAAAATTGTATGACAACTATTGGCAGAGTGCATAGCGGGTGGAGGGGGTAGCCTAAACGATCACAGCGCTCGCTACGGCTAAAATTGTCATTTTTGTCGCTGACTTGAGCTGTCAAATCCATATTGCAGTAAACATTTTCTAATCGTTTTTGAGATAAAAATAATGTTACTGACTACCATTGTCCAAAATTGTGTAATATAGTAAAATAACACAAGATTTCATATTAATTTTTCACAATATTTACTTACTTCTTGTTTGACAGCGGTGACAATATTGTCCATAATGGCCGCCTGTCACGTGGCGCTGTCGTCGCGCTCGGTCCCAATGGACCTAAACGCAGTATTTCGCGACTGAAACACCGATTTACTTGATTTTCCCTACAATCATTAGTTCAAATAGCAAAGTGTGACGTCATGCTTTTGAGTCGATCAGTATGAAGCGTTTCGGCTGCCGCCAGCGACGTCCGTCTTTAACTTTTTTGGGTATTTATGTTCTTTAATTGTACTTGCTCCCGTACAAACATTTGTTCCTCTCCAAAAACTGTTTCGAATGGCATCGCAAAAGAATCTTAGGTCACAAGCCTATTACCAAAGGGCACGCTTTATCTTTAGAGCAGTCCAAGTGGGGAAGTACCTGGCAGTTTAAGCCAGGATATGAAACGCATACCTGCACGGCTATCACAAGACGGCGCGCGAGCTCTCTCGATTTTTCTCGCACTGTACCTCTCTTTCTAAGTTTTCTAATAAGAGAGAGACGGATAGTGCGAGAAAAATCGAGAGAGCTCGCGCGCCGTCTTGTGATAGCCGTGCAGAGATGAAGCGAGACCGCAGGGCTGTTATTCTGTCCGGGGGGCGTCGTGGTGGAATGTTCACGATCCCATGGCGCCCCCTTAACGGTAATGCGGGTGACGCCGGTGTGTTTTTAGTGGGTATGCTCCTCGGATGGCGGCGGGAGGAGAGAGTCCCACATAACCCCCAAATGGCCTTCCCTGGGTGGGGGTATGCGTAAAGCATTTTCACACCGTCAAAAAAAAGGCTGTTATTCTTCAAGACCCTTTTTCTCAGGAACGCGTGGAGGTATCAAGCTAAAATTTATATCAAATACTCAGATCTACTGTCCCTTGGAGCTGTGAAAAAATCAAACTTCTAAGCCAACGCAATCAAAAGATAACTACAGCCGTTTATGCCGCAAATTTTCGAAACTCGCAGGGGAATCAAAACCTACAGGGTATGCTTACCGTGAACTCAGAATCTTGAAATTTGGTACGAAGCAACGTCTTATAGCACATAAGAAGGAAAAATTGCGAAAACCGTAAATTTTAAGTTACATCACATAATAAACATATTTTTAAAAATATCCTACTGATATTATAAATGCGAAAGTTTGGATGTTTAGATCACGCTTAAACGGCTGAAGATAGTTTATAACCTGGATTAAAATATAGAATAGTTTTTATCCCGGGTCTACGCAGACGAAGTCGCGGGCGGCAGCTAGTTTTAAATAATTTTAAAGTTACTACCCCTTTCCTCATGAACACGTTGAGGTATTAAATTGAAATTCATATCAAATACTCAGGTCAGTACAGTACAGGTTTGTACGGAACCCTCGGTGCGCGAATCCGACTCGCACTTGGCGGTTTTTTATTTCTAACCGAATGTGAAGACAGCTTAAGATTAGGGATCAGAATCGTTCGTTATTAAAACGATAATCTGCTTATTGATTTTCGATTCATCCGATTGTTCGAAGTTTTTTTCTGTACCAAATAATCCACAAATCAATGAATCGAATTCATTTGTCGTACTACACATTTTGCTTTATTAATCGATCTTCTACGTTAATCAATTAGCATGTTTTTTTCTGTAGCAAATAAGCCAATCAACTTTTTCTTCTTGCCCGTTGCCATGTTTTAGTTCTCCTTAGCGACTGTTTAATTTAAACTGAGTTTTTTACGGAAATTATCTATAGATCCCGTATTGATCCATTTTTGCCCATCAGGTATCAACTGGAGGTCCCGTCACAACCTGCAGGGCACCAACGCTAGAAACGGAAACAAGGCAGTCTCAGATGCCCTGAACAAGCTCCTAGTTAAATACCAGGTAAGATGTAGAAGTAGTTCCTCCTGGGTCGGCAGTTAAGGCCACCAGGGAGGTTGTCCCGTGACATATCTGTTACTGGCCGTGGCTGCTCTACAGGCCAAAAACCGGACAAGTGCGAGTTCAACTCGCGTGGTGAGGTTCCGTAACATATTGAGAATTTTCCCGTTACTTTGAATACTCAAACTTCTTATAGGTTTTCCTGTAATCTTTAGGCAAGGAACTATTTTCCATATTTTTTTTAGAATTTTAAGTCTAGTAGTTTCGGAGATAAGGGGGTGGAATGGTCAAAATTCGTCTTTTTTCCTAAATAACTTCAAATCTGTTTTTGCTAAAATTATAATAAAAATATACCTGAGATGTTTACAACAACCCCTTTCATTTGATTTGTCACACAATACAGTTTGAAACTTTTTTTTAATTTTCCAGTTTACCCCCCAAAAGCGGCCTCCTTGTTCAGAATTCATTAATTTACTTTACGCGTTCATCTTTGGGTCACCAATTTACATATGTTTACCAAATTTCAAGTCAATCGGTCCAGTAGTTTCGGAGCAAATCGGCTGTGTCAGACGGACAGACAGACGCACGAGTGATTCTATAAGGGTTCCGTTTTTTCCTTTTCATGTACGGAACCCTAAAAAGAGGAACTATGACAAGGACAACGAATCATATTTCCCTTTCTGCCGCCCTTATCGAGATTTGTAGGCTACCATCTCGCTCGGGCGTGGTATTATTATTACCATAGTTTGTCCTGAATGTCATAGGTCTATATTTTGACCAGGAGCCGTAGCATGGTTGGCCTTATCACGCGATAAGTGACAAGATAAGAGCGTCGTCTCGTTCTATCGAACGGTGTCAGCCAGTGACGCAGGCTCTATCCTATCACCTATCGCGTGACAAGGCCAACCATGCTACGGGGCCTGTTGTCTCTTGTAGCTTCTTGAATAGCAAACAAAAAAGGCGACCTAAAAATATCAATCTGTACTCAGACGCGGATATTCTCTGCGTAGAAAATGTTTCATTCATCGGCTATAAAAAGTTGTGAATACCAACTCGCTAAAGTTCGTGATATTTACACTCATACATGTGGATGTAACTCGTATTTCTTAAAGAGATGCTACTGCTTATGAAACGGCTGCTCGTCGTCGTGCTGCAGAATCCGCGAGAATGTCGCTTAAAAAAAACTGAATCGACAAAGAAAAACTATGTAACCTGCTCACAAAACTTCACGAGAATCGGTTGGGAAATGTCTGTAGAGCAGAATAGCCGGACATTTTTTTTCCCCAAGCTAAAACGGAGAAGTTCGTTCTCCTCGTACGCTCGGCGAATTAGAAAACCATCTATAACTCCGAAATAGTTATTTATGATACAAGTGCGGAAAGTAGGTAGTTCCCAACGAGTAACGATGACCAAAAACACGACCGTCAGGGAGTGTTTTTGATCGACACGAGTAAAAGGTGAAATTGTAACTGTCATGAAATCTCATTCTCGCACGGCCCCGCGCCGCACTGTTCCACAGGTTAATGTTGTCCCATATAAAGGCGCACTTTAAGAGCATTGTAAATAAATAATCGTGCTCATCACACTAATATCATACCTAAGGGTCGGAGACCTAATGTGACCATCCAAGCAGTTTAGTTTGTTTACCACCATCGTATTGATTCACTTATCGGCATAAGGCAATTGAACTCTCAATGAAAACAAAAAAATTGGCAGAACCCCTTTTGAAACAAATTCATTAGCATCATAATGGCACAATATGTTTGAGAACCAAAATGCGTCACTAAAAGTCATGACGGCTTATTTTAGCTTGGCTAGTGTAGAATTAAGATGGTTTGTGGGGTATTTTGAATATGACCGCCAAACAGACAATACGGCAGACGGGCACGGGTGTTTATTAATGTGCAGTTTCCGTGTGTTATTGAGTTGTCATAATAATGTAGCATATGTATTCTATATATCCTGCTGTAAGAGGTAAGATAAATAACAGACTGACACAAAATATTACAATGGCTTAAAGGGGCTGGATCGTACAGGAATTTAGGTTCGCCTCTTTCCTGCAGATATATCCAAAGTTAAGGGCTATAAAGCATATATTTATTTTGGACTCTTAATTCGCATAAACGGTGTATATTTTTGCATAATTTTATGCGATAAAACCATTTATACAGGGTTATTGGTAATTCAAAGTATTCCTGTTAAGGGGTTATATTTAGGGGGGTTAAATGCAATTTTTTCGAGATAATATACACTTTCAATTTATTCTTAGAAAGTTTCGCCTCGACCACTTTAAAATTAATTAAAAAAAACAAATGATTCTTGTGTTATTTTTCCTTTGACACAAGACAAAACAATTCACTATTTAACGATTTTAAAACAACATTTACTCGTACGCGAGAATGGTACACTTTTGCATAATGCTATTTGTGGTCCAAACATTGCATTGAACGTCCCCTATAACCCCTTAACAGCAATACAATAAATTACCAATAACGGCAATAACTATGTATATACACGATTGCACGTAGGGCCTTAACTATGGACCACAGGAGTTGCCATTTCTGCACAAAAAATATCGTACATCGACAACTTTTACAAAGCGAACCCTCGTGAAAGACATCCTAACAAGACTATTGTCAAAGGCACAATGACTAAAATATTTCATCACACTTGCTCGTCAATGGCGTTATTACTTGCGAGCGTGCAGAGCAGTTATAGCCGTTTTACCTCCCACGGGCTGTTAAGTTTAGTTTTAAAATAATAGAACCCTCTGATTGGCTTAAGCAAATCTGGTTGCTGTGTGATTGGTTGAATAAAAAGATCTAGTTGTTCACGACGCCCCGCCCATGTGATGAAAAACATTGTGTATAACACGGGCGTAAGAATATTGCAATATTCCACTTACGTTAGCAATATTCCACTTACGCCCCTCGTTGAACAATGTACTTAATTTTAATGAAATCTACCTGACATCCTCATGCAATTCTAATCAAAATTCTTATTATGTTAATGTTATTTTCTAGGGCTAATACGTGAATTAGTTAGGTAATTTATTAATTTAATATGTTTTAGTATAAATAATCTTCACACACATTTAATTATATTATGAATCTAGATGTAAGAACCACAAATATTGAGTGCCCTTTACAGGGTGTCATGTACCTACCACCCTATACTTGTAACACCTCAATGTACTATGAACATGACTACAATATAATAAAGAATAAAGAATAAAGAATACTATTTATGACTCGGGTTTGAAAAATGTTACCGTTCTCAACTATAGCTCATAAATAATTAAGGTTACAAATTCTAACAACCCTTTTGTCCTCAGGGAGTCCACTCCGATACCAGCGACGCAACCATGCGAGCGCTAACAACAGCAACCAAGCTGGTTCCCTACGACAGTGCGTTGTTCGTGCTCACCGATAAGGCGGCTGGGGACCCTCATAAACTCCCTCTGGCCGTGAGGGCTCTTGTTGAGAAGCGGTTGAAGGTCAGTAAGCTTCCTCATTGTAACTTTGGATCACAATCGCTGGGCTCACTCCTCATAGCATATTTCCGGTGCTTACTTCGGACTCCTACGCCGCAATAATGCGGGCGCTAATAACCACGGCAACCAAGCTGGTTCCTTACGACAGTGCGCTGTTCGTGGTCACTGATAAGGCGGTTAGGAGACCCTCATAAACTCCCTCTGGCTGTGAGGGCTCTTGTTGAGAAGCGGTTGAAGGTCAGTAAACTTCTTCATTATAACTTTCCCTGGGATCAGAATTGCTGGGCTCACACCTCATATCATATCTCCGGTACTTACTTCGGACTCCTACGCTGCAATAATGCGAGCGCAAGCCAGAGCAACCAAGCTGGTTCCATACAACAGTGCCCTGTTCGTGCTCACCGATAAGGCGGCAGGGGACCCTGATAAACTCTGGCTGTGAGGGCTATTGTTGAGAAGCGACTGAAGATGAGCTTCCTCGTCATTAACATTTTTCCCAGCATCAGGTATCGCTACACCCTTCTTAGCATCTACCCGGTTGGCCACTGCTTCGGAGCCCGGAGTCAGCTCCATTATAATTTCCTTATTTTAAGGCTAACGCAGTAGTAATCTCATTGCTTTGGAGCCCGGGGGTTGCTCGGCATCCTAGCGTTCTCCCGATTTCATCCTCATTGCTTTAAAATCGGAGTCCTCTCCCATTTTAGCTTGAATGATCTTTTAATTCAGAGAACTAGGAGATTAGGCTTTGTTCCATTCAGTATATTCCTTACAGAGAGAATAAGATGCTAGTTGAAAATTTTGATATTTCTTTGATTTTGTTTTTGTGTTGTTTTGTTTTGATCAGTTAATTGGGCCGTTTCACTCGTATGCACTCTGTATACAGAAATTATATTTATCACCAATCATGCCAGCCCTGAAACCTACCAATATCACTGTATCCTCAGGTCTTCACAATTTGGACTAACCCAGCCCTGCCAGCGCAGGAGATAGACCATGCCCTGGAGGGACTGAAGAACGTCACCAAGCACACCGAGGGAGAAGTTCTCACCTACACTTTGAAGAGCTTGGTAAGACAATATACGCCTCTTTCCAACATATTCTCATAGCCTCTAGCCGCATCCTTAAAAGGCATCTTCTTCAATGGAATATATATCATTTTGAATTGGAAGAGATTTTCTTTTGTTTTGTTTCGTTTCATTTTAAAACAAAACAAATTATTCTATTGACTTTAATTGTTGATTCAAATTACATTGCACATATTTCTTGTACTCGGTACGGTTTTGGGCTACAGGATAGTTATATCATGATCACCGTTTTAACCATTGAAGCGACGTTCAGTCTTTTGCAGACGAACTGGAAACGCACTATTGTCATGGCCATAGCGTGATGAGCGACAGGATAAGAGTTAATATCAACCAGTAATGTGCGAAGATGTGTTTTCATATATTTGACACCTCGCATGTTTATATAAATATGAAGACACAGCTTCACACGTTACTTTTGTTCCACCCAGAAAATCACTTTTCCCATGATTTGTCCCGATTGATCGCATATAAAGTACGCATAGTCAATTTCTTTATTTCTATCAGCCCTGCTAGCATAACGTGACTCTCGACTCTACTCGCGCGCGAGATGGACTGTCCGTCACTTTTTGATTAATGGTGTCAAAAAGTGACAGAAAGTCTATCACGCGCGCGAGTAGAGTAGAGAGTCAAGTTATGCTAGCAGGGCAGTAGGCATAGACAAGGATTCTATCAATAGTTCAGTAGGTATGCACTCTCTAAAAGAGCTCGTAAATGTTTAATAGACTTTCTATGGGTGCAACTTTGTTGCCACAGTTTATGCTTCTTTATCGCATCAATTTGTACTATGGATAGATTTGTTTTGTACGTACATAGATTAGTAATGTTAAAAACTATCGTATAAAATGTGCCCATCAATTAGATTCTAAAACTGTTTAGTTTGAAGCCTCTTCAGACAAACTTTGAATAGTGGAAATAGTGCTATTTTTTTATTTACAAGCTTTTATTTAGTTTCACCTGTCTCGATGTTTGTCATCAAATCTTGCAAGTTAAATTTAACCCACTTCCCAGTGACCGATTGAGCTGAAATTTTGGGTATAATAATTGTTTGGATGACACTTCAATAGTATGGTACCATCTAGCTGATCTGATGATGGACACAGACGGCGGCCATGGGAATTCAGTACTTAACCGACGTAACCCCGTTGAGTTTGGGCTCGTTAGAATCGACTCAATGAGTAGTTGATGACGGCCAGAAAAGTACAGTCGGCAATAAAAGCTTGTACCAAAAATGAAATTGTTAGCAGAAAATTTTAATTGCTAATAAAAACTACGTAATACTTCACATTGTGAAATTGTGATTTATTTAAAGCCTCACAGATCCATGGTGACTTTTAACAGGACATGGGATATTCGAGTATCCCGACAGAAATGCAACCCCGGAATGTCCAGGCGGAGCCGCGACAGGCCAGACTCAATTCCATAGAAGAGGATGAGAAATTCGAGGTAAGAGTTACAACGACTAAAATCAGAAGCTCAGATATCTCAAGTCTCTATCGCACTTAAAAATAACACTGAGCGATAGAGATGATACCTTGACGGGGGTCTACTTACCCACGCTGCGTCTTTCGCAGCCGGTCACTTTGGCACTCTTTGTTTTTTTTTTTTTTTTCCAAAAAAGTACATAGCATTCAATATTTTTAATTACCCGCCGTGATGATGATTAATAAACATTATTGTTGGTGATTTTGTAATTTACAAATCGTCCACAGACGCTACTGGTACGCA
Organism: Epinotia nisella; assembly: GCA_932294315.1. NCBI lineage: Eukaryota > Metazoa > Arthropoda > Insecta > Lepidoptera > Tortricidae > Epinotia > Epinotia nisella. The sequence goes on along the minus strand of OW028698.1, from coordinate 5,050,126 downwards.
GAGGTGGCGGGGGAGCCATCTCCTTGGGTATACCGGTGGAATATGGAGTCACAGCTCTGAAGATATACATAGAGGGCGACGTGGAGCATGCAGTGTTGTATCCTCCATCCAATGATGGTAAGTATATATGACGACAGGTTAGCCTAGTGGATGTGGATAGTGACGCTGCCTAAGAAGCTGAAGGTCCTGGGGGGTAATCACATAACGTTCCGAACGCGCGTCTGACAGTTAAATCTCAATCTGTAATTTTTCCATATAAAATTGACGTTTAAATCTTACAGACGTTCGTAAGAAAAGTTACGTGATCGACCCACTGGTTTCGAATCCCGGTAAGGGCAAATATTTGTGTGATGAGCATGAACATTTGTTCTCGAGTCTTGGATGTTTTCTATGTATTTAAGTATTTATATCTATTAAATATATCGTCATCTAGTACCCATAACACAAGCCTTATTGAGCTTACTAATGGGACTAGGTCAATTTGTGTAAGATTGATTGTCCTCTAATATTTATTATTATTATTATATACTCAATTGACATGTTTTCATCATTTCCTCTCATGAATGAAAGAGAACTGGCAGTAGTCCCCACGCTGGAACAGTGCAGATTGGAGACTTCACATAGAATTTCTTCTCAGATTGCATGCAGGTTTCCTCACGATGTTTTCACCGAAAACCTAAAGGATGTCAAATGATATTCGGTACATAGGGCCGTAGGAGATCCCAGCGGCGTCTAAAATGCGTCGAGGACCATCGGGGAGGGGGGGGGGGGGGGGGGGTTTGTCCGACATAACCTCCGCGCTGTCCCCGTGACGCGGGGGTATCCATAACGGATTTTCCTCCCATTACAAAAAAAAAGGTAGGCAGTCCATATCGTGATACACTATTATGTTTGCCGGCACAAGATTGATGAGAAAAGTACCTAAGTCATGACAGTTTCCTGTGCATGTCAAAAACAACGATCATAATTCGGAATATATTTGTACAATGAGGCGATCGGTCCGTTCCGGTAATTTGCGGACCATTGTCATACATAACATACAGCCACGACTGACACCGCAAGGTCGACCGATTTTCTTCCAACATTAGTCCGATGAGTGAGGGTATTGAACTTTTTTTTTAAACAATATACACTATAGTGGCTCTGTGAGTTGTAGGACTCGCGAGCTTGTCAATAAAAAAAAAACAAAAAACGAAAAACTGAATCAACAAAAAAAAGCCGGCCAGGTGCGAGTCAGACTCGCGCACGAAGCGTTCCGTACCATTATCTACAAAAACGAGCAAAAAAATCACGTTTGTTGTATCGCAGCCCCCTTAAATATTTATTTTAGGTATTCGGTTTTTTAGTATTTGTTGTTATAGCGGCAACAGAAATACATCATCTGGCCCCGTAGCATGGTTGGCCTTGTCACGCGATAGGTGATAGGATAGAGCGTGCGTCACTGGCTGACACCGTTCGATAGAACGAGACGACGCTCTTATCTTGTCACTTGTCGCGTGATAAGGCCAACCATGCTACGGCTCCTGAGAAAATTTCAACAGTCTAACTATCACGGTTCATGAGATACAGTCGAATAAAAAGTGGTCAAACAAAATATCAACAAAATACCCTTCCTATGGGAGCATAATATTATCAACCAGCGACACAAAAAAGTTGCTACATCCAAAAATTCATCAAATAATTTTAGAGAACAATAATTTCCTCATCATCACGATATGACGTGACATTGATTCTCCTTGATTGTGGTACACCCGGTAGTTTCTTTGTTTATAGTATTTGCTTATGTAAAAGGACATGTTTACAGCTATTTATTGCACGAGTGCTTGGCTCAAGATAAATATCAGAGACGGAAATCTTTTGTTTATTGCGAACTAAGAGAGCTAAACCTTTATTATTCGGACACCATTACACAGGAGTAACAAAATGACCATAGAGGTGTAAATGGTGTAATAGTACATTACATACCAAGGGCGGTGAATTCGTGAATACCCCAGATCGCAGGTGTTTGTTTAAAGTTTTACGACTTGCCTTGGCCAGGAAGTGAGATTTTCTCCTCGCGAAGCGGGCAGAAAATCCCACTTACGGCCTAGGGTAACGTAAAAAAATTACCATAACAGAGGTGTAACAAGATGAAACCAAGTTGATAGTAGCATTTAATTACCCATCCACCTTATTAATTGGTCCTATGCCCTGAACGTCTTCCGTCTGTCTATTTATACATGGAATGTTTTTTTATGGGATTTTATTGACATTTACGTGCAGAGTAGGTAGGGAGAAGGGATCTGACGCCCGCGCGGGGTCGTACCTGGTGCAAAGGTAACGCGGCGTGTGTGATGAGTACCTTTGCGCCAGAGACGACTCGAGGGGGACTATTTGACTAGGCTTAAGCCGGAGTCTTAAGTTTATTGTTATTGTATTTGGTTGGCATGAATAAATGATTAACCCAGTGAACTTTCCACTATGACAGCTGCTCAGGTGGACCTGTACAACACATCGTCAGTCCGGGCCTTCTCATCCGCCTCGCGGACCGACCAGGTGTCACCGAGAGAGGTGTTCTTGGTGTTCCCAGGAGCAGACCCGCAGGTTGACGCGTGAGTTGTTTTTACAAGCTTTCTACTTTACTCACAATTTATGTCACTGTTTGTTTGGGTGGAATCACGCAACTCAATTTTGAAGCAGACATCTTCAACAGATTGAGCTGAAATTTTAGGTAAAACCGATCTGATGATGGAGACAGAAGGTGGCCATGGGGATGCAGTACTATACCGACGTAAATCCCGTTGAGTTTGGGCTCGTTAGAATCGTTTCATGATGACGGTATAAAGGAAAGTACAGTCGGCAATAGTTACGTGCAGAGTTCTACCATCAATAGATGTCTTATATTTGTTTTCCCAGTTTAAAAGTCCTGCCAATGAAACCAGCGGACTCTCCATCGGCCATGGCCGGCATGTGGCACCTGAGCTTGCGCTGCGACACGTGCAACTACCGCCTGCGCGTGTCTGCGCGCGCGCAGCTCCGCTTCCACGCCGTGCCTCTGCCCAAAGGTGAGCATTCGAGCAGAGAGCCCGCGAGCTGTGTCGCGGCGAGATAGACTGTCCGTCTCTTTATACAATACAATTGAATACAAATACTCTTTATTGCACACCTCACACAAACAAAGCAGTTACAGAGAGAAACAATACAATAACATGTAGGTAGAAGTAGAAAACAGGCGGTCTTATCGCTGAAGAGCGATCTCTTCCAGACAACCTTTGGGTATCGGAGAAAGAGATAAAACTAGATTATGCAGTAGGTGGTGCAGAGATTATTATTAATCAAAAATCAAAAAAATATACAAATAAACGTAAATAAATACCTCTATATATAAACATACATACACAATCATACATATATACAAATAACACAAACACAAATATAATGATACATAAACTGTATACACATAAGTCAGCAAAAAAATACAATCAGGGTTAGGGGAAAGACAAATAATGTTCTTTAAGAAGGGATTTGAGGTTGCCGATAGATTTTGCTTGTCTGATGTCAAGAGGGAGAGAGTTCCACAGTCGGATAGAATTAATAGTGAACGAACTATTGTAAAATTTGGTAGATGACGAAGGCACAGTTAATAGCAAATTGTTAGAACATCTAACAGAATTTAAAAACTAAAACGTTCTTTGAGATAGCGGGGGGTTGCAGGGTTAAAAAGGATATCATACAGAAGCGAAATAATGTGAGAGTTACGGCGATAACGGATAGGAAGGAAGCCACTTGAGTTTAGAACGGAAACTAGAAACATGGTCATATTTGCGTAACCCAAATATGAACCGAATGCAGACATCGTTAACAATTACAATTAGAATGATTGGCATGTTTATAATTAGAACGTTTAGAAAGAGACGGATAGTATATGTAGCCGCTCGCGGGCCGTCCTGTGATACATAGTTTCGAAGCTACTTAGAAGACAAAGCGGTACCCCCGAGACAGAGGCATGCAGACACCAGTAACGAGCGAAGTCATATTATTAAGCCAATGCAAATAACATAGCAGAGCTGGAGAGTATTCAGAGATCTATATTATTTCGATATCTATCAAACAAACAATGTGATTCCGAGAAAAATGTGGCAATTTAAAAGTTGGATATTCAAACTATAGGAGTTTCCTTTCAAGTTTTAAGCTTTTTAAATACTCCGATCGAGTTGAGGATAAAGCTTTGTCAGGGGAATACCGATACTTAGCGGAATTACTTTTAATCGGATTACCCCATGACCATGCTTGAAGTTAAAGACACAAGTCACGTATGTGGTTGAATACGATTATTTATTTATGCATAATATCGACCACAACAAGAGACCTTAAGGATCTTGAGCTATTGTATACTTCTCATATAAGGCTACATATGTACAAAAAGTTACGCAAGCTTTGAATTATAGAGAAAACCCATTTAATTTAAGAGTTTATTTAATTATTTATTCAGTTCAAACAAATGCCTGGAGGAAGTACCCCCTGTTTTTTTTTGATATTTAGGCAACTAGCCGATGTATGGATGGACTACTCTGAGAAAAAATCTAAGTGTCACTACTCCACAACCACATAAAAAAATATCTTTTATATTTGGTCTTTTTCTTATTTTTTTTTTACGGTGGTGAAATCTAAATAAAAAATATCATTTCAAAATTTGACGCAAACATTATAAAAACTTAAAAAATCATAATTCAAAAACTGTCACAAGTAGGATGTTGATACTCAGCATAAATATTCATCACTGAAAGAGGTACCTACTAAAAAAAACCCCGAGTCTATTTGATGTAAGGGCCCGACTTACTATGGAAACCCGACTATGGCCTTCATACAATTGCGATACGACAATAAACTGACTAAACCAAAACATATTTATATCACGGTTCCTTTGATTTTTAAATCATCGTTTAACATAAGCATGTAAAAAACGTGATTAACAAACTAAACGATGTAAATGGGTCGTTGTCAGTCAAAAAAACAAAAATCGTCTTTTCTGTGGTCAATATTTAAGGATTTATGTTTATACATAATATGTTATAATCGCATATAATTATAGAAGAGCCGACGCCGTTTATGCCGATTCAGAGTTCAACCAAAAATTAGGCTTAACTTTGGCAATGGGGTGCGTTCCACGAGATATAACAACAATATATATAATTTTATTTTAATAACGTTGTCAAGATATAATGAACGTTACCTATAACAACAAAACCAATACTTTTATAAGGAATAACGGTCAATTGACATAATATTCATTTTATATAACTTTTTTTATATAACACTCAAATTGACTAATTTCAGTTTTATATTTTTTTTATGAAAGAGCGGAAAAAAACTTTTTTAGATAAAAGTTTTTCAATTAATATATGTTTTAAACCTTAGGTGTTATGAATATTATACGCTTTAATCGATATATCAATTGATATTATATCTAAATAACGTTATACTTTATGAAAAAAAATATTTTGAAACTTTCCGGTGCATTAGATCCTAAGCTCAAATTACACTATTACGATGACGTCGGCTAATTAAGGACCAATAATTAGCCGATTATGAAGACCGGAAGGACCTGTTTCGTATTAAATTTAACCGTTACGTTAAATAAGGAACTGTAATAACGTTATTGAGGATAATCGCCCATCCACTGACATATCAATTAGATGAATAAAAACCGGCCAAGTGCGTGTCGGACCACGCAAAACGAAGGGTTCCGTGCCTATTAAAAAGGTCGTATCGTCACAGAAATTTTACGGCACTTACGTCCTTTTCTTTGAGGAAGGCAGTTTTTCAGCAATATCTCGAAAACCTCTGAACCGATCTTGTTCAAAACAATTTTCGGTGAATGAAATTAATAAGCCCTATGTCCATGAATTTTTCCATATTTTTAAAATACACCGTTCAAAAATTAGAGGGGGGGGACAGAATTTTAGTGACTTTCGGGGCGATTATCTCCGACCCTATTCACTTAATCAAAAAAAATGCTAAGAAACCTTATATTTATTTTGAAAGGCCTATCGATTGATGTGCCACACGGGGGGTCACAATGAAAAAAAAAATTTTGACTTTTAGTTTTATGTATGGAGTGCACCCCTAAAAAAAATTTTTTTTGTCATTTTAATTACAAAACTATGTAGCGGCTAACAAAATACACCTATCCTCAAAATTTTATTCAAATACACCTTATAGTTTTCGAGTAAAATGCCTGTGACATACGGACAGACGGACAGACGGACAGACGGACATGACGAAACTATAAGGGTTCCGTTTTTGCCATTTTGGCTACGGAACCCTAAAAATGGACAATCATTGTTCATTGAACATAAATATATAACCTTACTAGCTTCCACCCGCGACTCCGTCTGCGTAGACCCGGGATAAAAACTATCCTATATTTTAATCCAGGCTATAAACTATCTTCATGCAAAATTTCATCCAAATCGGTTGAGCCGTTTAAGCGTGATTGAGTAACAAACATCCAAACATCTAAACATCCAAACTTATTTTAGTGGGATTTTATTAATTTAGTAGGATTGACATTTTTTCACACTTTTTAACCCTCGATGCAAAAAGAGGAGTGTTATAAGTTTGACGTGTCTGTGTCTATATCTCTGTGTGTCTGTGTCTATGTGTCTGTGTGTCTGTGTCTATGTGTCTGTGTGTCTGTCTGTGGCATCGTAGCTCCTAAACGAATGGACCGATTTTAATGCGGTTTTTTTTCCGAAAGCTGACCGTGATCGAGATGGTTCTTCTTTCAACAAAATCGGGTCAGCCGTTTTTGAGATATTGAACTTCGAAATGAAAAAATCGGGGGTTTTTCAACTTTTCTAAGTTGTAGGTAGTTATTTTCTTTTGTCTTTGCCTTGTTGTGTTGTGTCACGAATAAATGTGTGAGTCTGATTCTGTATTTTTAGGGTTCCGTAGCCAAAATGGCACAAACGGAACCCTTATAGTTTCGTCATGTCCGTCTGTCCGTATGTCACAGGCATTTTTTTACGTTGGGAATGAAAGACTTTACTAATTAAAAAAAAAGTGATTCTATAAAAATTGTTATGCGACATTTACTCAACGTTTTAGTATTTGATTTCATTAAAAAAATACAGCTACTCGAAAATCATTTTTTAAGAGCCTATTGAGTGTCCCACTGCTGGGCAAAGGCCTCTCCCCGTGATCTCCATGCGAAGATCATAGTCATTTTAATATTTAAACTAGGAACGCAAAACAAACGACCACCAAACAACATAAAAAAAAACTAGAATAAAGAGACAACACATATTCATACATTATATCTGAAAATAGTAAACAGTTCAATTTTTTAAAGTACATTTTTATAACAATTCGTGATATGACTAAATATTGCTATACGTATAACACAGATGATTGAGGCATTTGGAAACCTCAGTTAACATAATTAAGATTATTCTCGGGCCATATTGGAATTTACGTCATCGATTGAGTTAATTGATGAAATGATTAATAACGTACGAATGTAGGTACCTACCGTTTCGATATCAACAGAAACAGGATTATATTGGTTAGAAAACATTCCCCACAAGGTGGACTGATGACCTGGTAAAGGTCGCTGGAGTCCGCTGGATGCGTGTGGCGCAGGACCGGTCATTGTGGCACTCTTTGGGGGAGGCCTATGTCCAGCAGTGGACGTCTTTCGGCTGATATGATGATGATGATGATGATTGGTTAGAAAGAAGACATAAAGTAAGTACGAGTACCTATTAAGAATACTACGAGTTTAAGTGTCCATGTTTTTTTTGAAAATCACTATTGAGGGCCGCTGCAAGCGCTGCCGCTGAAAACTGCAAATATTTACAAAACTCCCCATACATGCTCGCAATTTTATCCCCAATAAAATATGTCACTGCTTTTTACACCATGATACGAAGTCTATTTAGGTACAAATTGTCTTCCAAAGACAATATCTTGGTAATTTATTTACCAATAAAAAACCTAGGTTCGACGACTTTGTATCCAGGTCAAAAAGTAAAAAAAAAAACAAAATACAACCTCCAAACGTCGCGCTGACAGCCGGCCATCTTCCAAAGATGGAGGATGGCGACGCACTCTTTCTGGGTCAAGGACGCCCGTTGCACGTCCGAACGTAGAATCTTGCTTTTTTAATGTCGAATGCTTTCTACAATCAGCCAACCAGTTTTTCACACTTATTACGTGAACGCTTTTGAAATAAGAACTATAACTGTCGGAAAGTCGTATAACGTTAGTGAATTTTAAATTTGAATTCTATATCACTGTGATAAGATTTGTTTTGTTCTAAATTTTGTTGTGGTATAATGCGCGCGTGTGAAATAGAGGAAACCATTCATTGTAAAAAAAATGGCGGAAACAATTTGTAGAAAAAATTTAATGATGCGGATCCCGTTTCTGCAAAAACTCTGTTACTGATTAAGTTTAATACACATTGATGATGAAATAAACGTCTGTCGGTATGTTATGTATTAACTTTTTTGCCTGTCTTAACTCTGAAGTATCTATACCGTTAACCGCATATTTCTTAATATTTTACATTGTAAACTTTTAAAGACTTTTATATCAATGCTGATCACTTATTTTCATCAGTTTCCAATAATCATAACTCAAAGTAGAGTGATTAGAATAAATATGTTAATTAAACTTTAAGTCTACCTCTTAACTGAGACGGTGCGGGAGGGTCCTTGCCGCCCCCTACCCGCCCGGTACCCTTTGACGTCACCCCCCGCGCCCCTATCCCGTCTCATACACCGTCTCAGTAAGGTAGTAAAATTGCTAAGTGTTAAAACACGTATAAGTAAATTTTAATTTCCTACGATTTTAATGCACTCCATCTAGTCTAAAAAGCTATTGAATAAGCTCAAAATGATCGGTATAACTTTCGTAGTAACGTTGTCAAGCTCAAATACACAAGCTTTTCTCCAAAACTAGAGATTCTTTAGATATGTATCAGAATAAAATCACGTAAACATTAGCTCATTAAAAACAAAAACACTTTACGGCACACGTATGTTAAAAAGCACGCTCTTAAAACACGAAGGTCACAGTTGTGTAGCATAAACTATAATACGACATAACGCGACGGAATGGTGTTATAAACTAAACTAAAAGATAAGTTATTTATTGTAGATTAACGATAAATAGGATAAGGCACCGGTTCTCAAATGTGTATTGATTTTAATTATTTTTGCAAGTCTTCATGCTACTAATGAATTAGGACTTGGAGGGCTTTTATAATCTCTGTGGGTTCTTTAACACTACTGCCGGGAACCCACCTAGCGGACGCCTATACCATAGCCGCTTTCCTCTAGTTAGCGCGAAAACCACGGGATCGGCTACGAATGTAGCGCGCATATCGATTCGTGGCATTGAATGTGTATTGTTCTGTCACTATTTAAAAAAAAACTTCCTTAATATTCTGTCCGGTTCTGTGTAAAATACAGAAACGAAGTATCTAACTCAACTCTTCTTCTAAAAATTAGTTTTCAAGATAAATAAATATTAGAGGACAATCTTACACAAATCGACCTAGTCCCTTAGTAAGCTCAATAAGGCTTGTAAGGTAAACTAACCAATTTAGTAAATGCTTATATTGCACCAATAAATTAAAAACCTGTTTGGGATTCCGTGCCATGATTTAGGAACGCCGGTATCTTATCAATTTAATACTATGACTTAACGTTCGAACTATCACAATCACAACTAATCATATCACAAAAAAAATATTTTCCTAACCACTCATTTGTCAAAGCTTCATTTGTCCGAATTTCCAGAAGCCTTTAACTTATCAATATTGTTATAAAACAAGGTTTTCTACGATACTATATTCTAAAGTCAGAAAGATTTAAAAAACAAACAATGTCTGCTTTGCCTTAAGTTTGACTGGTAGGGAATGCTTTAGAGCATTAAGTCCGCCTTTTGTACTATAAGTTCTTCTTTCGTGCAGCAAAGATTAGACATAGACACACACATACACGAGATTAAGTAGGTACCAAAGTAAATGTCTCGGGTCGCAAGCCGGTAGGCAAGGGCTAAAAATGCGAATTGACGCTTTCTGTAAGTAGCCGAGGCAAAATACGGTTTCGAAAAACATTAATTTATAATAGCGTTTTTTTTTGTTTATTTCATTCTAAAACATTATTCTAAGATGCTTTATTCAAGAATCCAACAAACTTTCCACCCGGAAGTAATTATATAGATTGAAATTAAACATTCATTGTCTTTTTTATTTTATTTATATTGAATATTTTAAAGCAAGTGTAAATGAACCTTAATAAAGATAAAAAAATATTAATATTTATCCGGACTTTTTAGGAGCTAATTAAATATTGATTTTTTTGATGTCTGATTTTTTGTTGGATTTTGCCTCTAGGTAACAATTTAATTGATAATATATCCGTTACATTAAAAAAATTAGCTATTATAAATTATTTCCAAATATGTCATTTTTTCCATACAAGTTGTCAGTTCATTGCCTGGACTAAAGGTGCTGATATAGACATGAGAACATCGAGCAATCGCCGTTTTTAAGTTTGTCGAACTGTACAACGAACAGAGCCAAGCACAGAGCCAAACAATGCTACGAACATTTTCACGATCGTTCTAGAACGAACGCTCTAGTAAATGCTGTGCGGGAGGTGTGGGCGGAGGGACAATAACAAATGTGCTCGGCTCGGCAAAAAGCTCGTAGCAAATTTACTGTCGTTTCGCTACAATGCTCGCTAGAATACTCGCGAAAACCCTCTGTTTATTTTGTGAGTTTGTTGCGATGTTTCGAATTTTCTCTTCCACTGGGAAAGTCATATTTGCCAAATTTTCTCTTTCACGGGGAAAGTCATATTTGCCAAACTTTCATGTGTGCGAAAGCAAGGCTTTACGAAAACCCAACACAAAGAAGCATTCTAGATCCGAATGCAGAAAGTTTTAGAACCACACTCAGCTGCATAGTATCACAAACAAATGAGGAAGCAAAACAACACGGGTTATCAGTCAGGTTATCAGTGCACTGATAGCATTCATTTATAGTAATTCATCAGCAGTTCGGATCGAGGTCGCTAAATTTGAACTCAAATAAAAATCATCAATAAGGGTGAATCCATTTTTTTCACTTTATAAAACCGTGATTTTATGGGTGTCCATCAAATGTAGGGTTTTCTTAACATTAAAAATTCCTTTTTTATGGGCCATTCCCTAAGCATGTTGCAAAATTGTTTCTTAGAAATGTCTCCTGGCTAACGGGACACAAAAACAAGAAAACATCGTTTAGACCTGTAAAGAGTCTCGAGATCTATTGACATTCATCTACTAAAATGGGATAATACAAGCAAAATAGAATATGCCGCGGATAGAATATGGACTAGGTTCTCTCTAAAGTTCCAATCTACACTGTTGAAGAAAAATAGTACATTGTTTAACGAGAGGGGCGTAAGTGGTATATTGCTAACGAGAGTCTATCAGAAGCCCGACGCCGAAGGAGGGCTTTTGATGACTCGAGTTTACAATATTCATACGCCCGTGTTATACACAATGTTTTTCATCACATTTGCGAGGAAATAAATAACTACAAAAGACAGAAAAATCTAAGTTTCATACAGCCGCACCAATCAAAAATTGACAACTTCACTTCCAGATCAGTGCTAGTGGAGCGCGCAGCTTCAATATTTCAACCAATCACAGAGCAGTATTCTTGCGGGGCGGGGCGGCTTGGCCAACTAGATTTTTTTTTCAACCAATCACAGAGCAACCAGATTTGCTTAAGCCAATCAGAGGGTTCTATATTTTAAATCAAACTTAACAGCCGTGGGAGGTAAAACGGCTCTAACTGCTCTGTACGCTCGCAAGTAATAACGCCATTGACGAGCAAGTGTGATGAAAAGATTTTTTTAAAACCGGATTAGTGGTTTCGTGGTTACTCTAGCTACAAACATTACTCTATATTGGCTGAGAAACTGACAAACTACACTTCGTTAATTTTTATATTAGTGTACATTATACATGTGATTGTTCATACATCAAAATCGCGGCGCAGAAGATAAAACAAGTCAATAGATTAACAAAACATGATGACGCACTAGAAAATAGACAATAATAAGCTAATAAAATAGATCAAAGAACATAGTCAAGTCGACACGTCGCAAATGGAATTTAGACTCTTTTTGATAAATATAATAGGATCACATTATTTTCATCTATGGTCATTGGTCGTGGCCTTCATTGCGGAAGGCATAGAATAAATAATAGTAAATTACGTAGACGGTCCTCTATCTAACAAAACCTATGTTTGACAGCTAGAACACCCAAATTTTGCTCCCGCTCTAACGCAAGCACGTGCTCTTTCGTCTTCGTTCTTCTCTTTTTAGCTGAGGTTGTCGCGTATTGTTGACAACGCCGATAGACACTGTCACAAACAACGCCGACACACTGTCAGTGACAACGCCGACAAACACTATCAGTGACAACGCCGACATACACTGTCAGTGACAACACCGACAGACACTGTCAGTGACAACGCCGACGCGCGAGTGTGTGCGAATGATAGCGTTACTGTTCGGCGGTGTCAGGCGCGTTCGGGTGAATTGGCACCTCGGAGGTGTGCGAAGGAAGAGTAAGAAAAATTAGGAAAATAATTTTATCCGAAATGGACATGCCTGCTGAAGGTCGAGTCCGTCTTGAAACTTTTTGGCGACTATTGTCACCAGCTGCTTCCAAGTTTCCAACCCACCTCTGCTTTTTTTATCGCGGTAAGAGAGAGGATGATGACAAGGGGTCACGACATTCAGCAATACTCAACATTGAGGATAACGACACATGGTGGAGGGACCTCTTTATTATTAGTACAGATAGTAAAGAAGCCAAGAACTCAGGGATTGCCCGCGCGACTCGCACGAGTTTAACCGAGTGCCGGCGATGCCCAATGACGTACTCGTATCTATAGAAAATCCCTAATTTACCCATGCCCATTTCATTTGCAGATATGCTGAAGATAAGGGTGATGGGGCCAGTGGCGAGCGTGAGAGAATCGGCGCTTGTGGACGAGTTTGGAGCGGAATTGGCCAAACTGCCTTTTAGGTAAGTTCTTTCATCATCGCTACTGAAATACGTTTACTGCTGGACATAGGCCGCCCTCACATCTATCGAACTCCCGCGACCTTTAGCTTGTGGTCATCAGTCCACTTTGTGGGGTACTTACCCGAGCTTGTACAGTCACTTTTAAACTGGGAAATTCATAGCTTAACTACTAAAAAATCAAAATTAGTTGGCACCTAAATGGCTCAACAATTAAAGTCCTTGGCCGTACATCGACGCAGGATAGTTTAAGAATACATACAATCATATACATTGAATTAGTACAATTGACAAAAATATAGAAAGAAAGAAAGAAGACATTTATTCACTACACAAAAGACACACAGATATAAAGGGAGTATATGTGTCAATTGTATACATGTTGATCTCTTAAAATCTTGCTGACATTGCTATAACGATCCAAAGAGGTGATTGATCGAAACGAGCAACGCCATCGATAGCTCTGTTGGTTCGGTCTGCCGAAAGGTCACTGGTTCCGGTACGAAGCCACATTTTCAATATCTCCTTTACTTTACTTGATTTTTTTATATCCTCCATAAGACTTAAATATATTACTCTTAGTCAGCCGTTATACACGACTATCGAATAATAATGATAATCCTACTTTCGTCCAATGTCCAATCAGTAATCTGCAATGCAACCAATCACATCCATTATTGATAAGGATCTGTCGTAACTATCAATCAGTCAATATTCTACTGCACAATGTGTGCAATTGAAATGATAATCTAACGCCATAATCATTTATGTTGATGTTGATCGCGTTGGGTTTAATTTGGGTGGTATATTGCGTCAACGGCGTCAGCGTCAACGCGATGTTGTTGAATGAAATGTTAAAATGATTGTAAAACACCAGATCGCAAAAACAAGTATGGAATCAAATCTAAGTACCTAAACCAGACTCGCCACACGGCAGTAATAATTCCACTACCGTGCGAGATGGTCGCATACGGATCGGATCCACGGGAGACCAGCGTCAAAGTACTCACAAGATATGATGGTACCTTGACATAAAGCTGAGTGCTCACTACCTGTTACTTCTCTTATGTACTAGCCTACGTTTTAAAACCTCATGAATAATTTACTTTTCTTTCTTTCATACAAATCCCAATAATTGTGAAATGTTATGTTGTCTATGTTACGAACGCGACTGCGTTCTGACCTTCCAACCCAGAGAGAAAAGTAGACCTTGTTGGGATTAGACCGGTCCTCACAATGCATCCCTTCACCAAAAAAACTACTGTTAAATATCAAATTATATTCCGTACATGAGCTTTCTTTAACCCAGTTCCACGGTTCAAACTCATGAACCTTCACCAGGGCCGACTTTAGGTTAAGGTTACTTGGGCGGACGCCCGGGGCGCCAAGGTGTATATAGAGTGCTACGGTACTGTTCAGTGTAGGTGTACAGGGCGCTATGAAATATAAAAGGGCGCCTATTTGGTTAAGGCCGGCCCTCACCTTCACATTGAAAGGACTCGCGTAACACATGGATACTCATGACACATCTATTCACTACAGCTATCAGCCGATTACTGGAGACGGGCAAGATCTGCCCGCAGACAGTCCCATGGCGGAGCTGGAAGAGGAGGTGCCAATGCCTGACGTGAAGGCAGAGCTGGTCTACGCGAGGATCCTGGGAAGGGATATACGAGGTACGACAGAGGCCAGATGAAGAAACATTAATTTAACGTCATAACAAATACAAAAGGAAAACATAATTAGAAATACAACGTTAAATAGGATCCTTATTCAGCATGGCATGCCGATGCCGAGATGCCGGTTTTCAGTGGGGACCTGACTTATAACTGGGATCGATGAAGGGCTGAGCGGACAAGGAGAGGATTCCGAAGGAAGACTCTAGAGAAGTCACAAGCACGTTGCCGATCCTTCATTGATTTGAGGTTTCATTGTCACCTCGCTTACAATAGCATCCTTGGGAAAACTACCACGAACACCACATACTTAGTAGAACATAGAGCAAGTAGTAGTATTATTATGGCTGCGATTTTCTGTAAGAGGGGGGAGCCGGGTGGGCCGTGCCCACCCCAGAAGGGTCTGGTGCCCAACCCAGGATGCTGGTGACAGACTCAAAATGCCATGCCGGTCATTTAAAAAACCTGCCGGCGCGAGCCGGGCGTCCCTTGACAAACAGGCTATTTGGGCTAATTCAAATACAAGCGAGATAACATTCCACTATGAACTACCTCACTAAGTTCTCTAAGTGAGGGTTTGCAGATTGCATGATGTCACCAGTTGGCACCACTGTGGCGAGCGGTCTAGGTGTAAAAGTCCAGCAATCATGTTTAATCGTCATCAATTTGGTTGATGGATTTTAAAAATACCTCTCGCCGCGGTGCAACCAGCTGGTGCCATAATCCATTTAGAAAAACCCTCATTGAATTAACTACAATATTTTTTTCCAATTTCAGGCGAGCCGTTCGTTAGACTGTCAGGGCCACTGAACCAGCCTGAGGTGCGCATGGGCAGGTCGGCCATCTTGGATTCTCCGGACGACTTAGAGCGCGCTGAGGACTCTAACATTGCGTACGCGAGACTACGGTTTAATGACAGCAACGTGCTGCCTTACAACCGGGCTATATCACAGGTATAGTGTTATTTGTGTTGTGAGTTGTCTTATGCTGTTTTTTTGATGTTATGGAAATGACAACTTTTATTATACAAAACAAAGATCAACACAATGAAAACAATTCGCGACCCAGCGGGGCTTGAACCCACGTATAGTCTTATTGTCCACCGGGGTATATTGCTTTTCCAGTCAAGCTATAGGTCCAGTTACTTTGCCAACGGAATTTTTGTCATGTGTTTGACTTGATCTTTGCATTGATTATTAAACGGATTTTTCAGTGTATTGATCCTTGTTTCAATATAACAAAGTAACAGTCATCATCATCATATCAGCCGAAAGATGTCCACTGCTGGACATAGGCCTCCCGCAAAAAGTGTCAAAGTGACCGATCCTGCGCCACCCGCATCGATCCGTATTCCACTTTAATACATATGTGAATCACAATAGTATGACATCAAGATTTTCATAAATTAAAATTAATGATGACCTTATTTTCATTTCAGGTCGTGAACCAACAGGGCACCATTCTCACTGCCGTGCAAATAGGTCTCAGTACGAGACTATATGGCACACCAGGAGACAATTTACAGGTTAGTACTAGGGAATGCAGAACCGGTTCCATCTGAAAGAACCGGGAAATTCGGGACTCACCAAAATGAGAACCGGGATTCCCGGTTCTTTCGGGATTTTCGGGACAAAACTTAATATTTATTCATAAAATTAAAAACGCGATTAAAATATCATTATTCGTGATTAATTTTGTGGATTAGTTAGTCTTATCTATAGTATACAGGGTGGAAAGTTAAAACGGGGCAGTAAGGGCAGCTACTAGATCCCTTGCCGCCACGCAAAAATGGCATTAGGATTTCATTCCTAACTTTTTAAGTGATGGCAATCTACATTCACAGATTTTTGAAAAAAAGTACAGTCAGCGAGAAAATCATCAATTTTGACGATATTTTTTTTTAATGCCATTCGATCCCATTCCTATTAAGGATCAAAATACTCTTTGGGACCGACTAAGGTTTGACTACTAGAACGCCCAGAAATCAAAGAAAACTTTTTCCATACAGTAAGTATGGGAATCCCTAAAGCTAATTTTGCTCATGTAGTTTTTTATGCCAATTCTGGTTTTACGCTTTGGACCCGGGTATGTCCTAAAACTACGACCAAGACCGCCGGGGGATGGGCAGCAGCATCCCTGAAATTCGGTGGAAATACTGCGATCGCCAACCCGCATGCCAAGCGTGGCGATTATGGCATATACCCCTCAAATGATAAGCACAACCAAGCCACGGCCCCGAGTATCCGGCGACCCCCGGTACCCTGGTTACTGTGGTAGCAGCCAGGGTACTAGCGGGGTCAGGGGTGCTAAGAATCTCCGGCAAAGATCCGGCTACCACCACCGACGACCCTTGGCCCTGGCAACATATAACACGCGCACACTGCGGACCGACGAAGAGATAGCGGAACTTGAGGAAGAATTGAGTAAGTTGCGATGGGATGTCATAGGGTTATCTGAAGTCCGAAGAGAGGGGGAGGACACGATAACCCTAAAATCTGGCAACTTGCTCTATTTCCGGGAGGGCGACCAACAGTCCCAGGGAGGTGTCGGGTTCATCGTCCACAAGTCCCTCGTGAACAACGTGGTGAAGATCGAGAGTGTGTCGACTAGGGTGGCGTACCTTATACTCAGAGTATCCGAGAGATACTCGTTGAAGGTCATACAGGTTTACGCGCCGACCTCGACACATTCCGACGACGAGGTGGAGGCTATGTATGAAGATATATCTAAGGCCATGCATAGTTCCAAAACCTACTTCACCGTTGTCATGGGAGACTTCAACGCTAAACTGGGCAAGAGAGACGGCGAAGAGCTGATAGTGGGGCAGTTTGGAGTTGGAAGTCGGAACCACCGGGGCCAACTACTGGCTGGTTTCTTGGAGAAAGAGGGACTCTACATGATGAATTCATTCTTCAAGAAACGCGAGCACAGAAAGTGGACCTGGATGAGTCCCGATGGTGTGACTAAAAACGAGATTGACTTCATCATGTCGACGAGAAAGCATATATTCAATGATGTCTCTGTGATCAATACGTTTAAAACCGGTAGTGATCACCGCCTTATAAGAGGCATATTGAATATATGTGTCAAGCGAGAGCGCTCTCGGCTGATGAAGTCTACGCTCCGTCCAGTATCCACCCAAATCCAAACCCCCGAGAGGTGGCGATGTGGACGAACTAAACGACGGGTTTGTGGAAGCTGTCCGTGCCACTGGGTCTAAGTTCTTCAAGCCCCAGAGGGCTAACAGAACTAAAAGGCTCTCTAGCTCCACCCAGAAGCTCATGAAGGAAAGGAGTGAAATGATTCTGCAGTCTTCAGCCGATGCGACTTCATACCGGCAGCTCAATAAACAGATCTCCAAGTCCCTTACCCGCGATCTGCGCCAATTCAATACGAACCGTATTGAAGAGGCCATCGAGCGAAATAAGGGCTCTAGAGTATTCTCACGAGATCTATCTATTGGGCAGAGCCAGCTCGCAAAGTTGAAAACTGAAGATGGGAGAGTTGTTTCCTCCAAACCTGAGCTTTTGAGTGAGATAGAGCGTTTTTACGGACAGCTGTACACGTCAACTCGCAGACCCGAAGTTGGTCTAGCGGATGACCCTAGAGCTAGACTAACCCGACACTATACCGACGACATCCCGGACATCAGCCTGTACGAGATTAGAATGGCTCTGAAACAGCTTAAGAACAGTAAGGCACCCGGTGAAGACGGAATTACAGCCGAACTCCTGAAGGCGGGTGGAAAACCGATCCTTATGGCCCTTCAGAAGTTGTTCGACACCGTCCTACTCGAAGGGAGAACGCCAAAGGCGTGGAACAGAGGTGAGGTGGTGCTGTTCTTCAAAAAGGGTGACAACACCCTGCTGAAGAACTACCGACCCATCTCACTTCTGAGCCATGTCTATAAGCTGTTCTCAAGAGTCATTACGAATCGTCTCGCACGCAGGCTTGATGACTTCCAGCCTCCCGAACAAGCCGGTTTCCGAAGAGGGTTTAGTACCGTAGACCACATTCATACGCTCCGCCAGGTTATACAGAAGACTGAGGAGTATAACCTGCCACTCTGCTTAGCGTTTGTGGACTACGAGAAAGCCTTCGATTCGATCGAAACCTGGGCTGTACTACAGTCTCTCCAGCGGTGCCAAGTAGACTGCCGCTATATCGAAGTACTGAAGTGTTTGTACGAGAACGCCACTATGTCAGTCCGACTCCAAGATCGGAGCTCGAAGCCTATTCCGCTGCAGCGGGGTGTCAGGCAAGGGGATGTTATTTCCCCAAAACTGTTCACCGCTGCACTGGAGGACGTTTTCAAGACTCTGGACTGGAGAAGGCTAGGCATCAACATCAACGGCGAGTACATCACTCACCTTCGGTTTGCTGATGATATAGTAGTCTTGGCTGAGACCATGGAGGACTTGAGTACTATGCTCGATGACCTCAGTAAAGCCTCCGAGCGAGTTGGTCTAAGGATGAACATTGATAAGACGAAGGTCATGTCAAACGTCCATGTAGTACCAACTCCCATTTCAATCGGACACTTTACGCTCGAAGTTGTAGACGAGTATATATACCTAGGACAGACTGTCCAGTTAGGTAGGTCCAACTTCGAGAAAGAGGTCAATCGTCGAATCCGACTCGGCTGGGCAGCATTCGGGAAGCTACGGCACATCTTTTCGTCCAATATTCCGCAGTGTCTCAAGACGAGAGTCTTTGACCAGTGTGTGTTGCCAGTGATGACATATGGCACGGAAACGTGGTCGCTTACTATGGGCCTCATAAGAAGGCTCAAAGTCACCCAAAGGGCAATGGAGAGGGCTATGCTGGGAGTATCTCTGCGTGATCGCATCAGAACCAGAGTAACCGATATAGCCCTCCGAATCGCTAAAATTAAGTGGCAGTGGGCGGGGCACATTGCACGTAGAACCGATGGCCGTTGGGGCGGAAAGGTTCTTGAGTGGCGACCACGTACCGGAAGGCGCAGCGTGGGTAGGCCCCCCACAAGGTGGACTGATGACCTGGTAAAGGTCGCTGGAGTCCGCTGGATGCGGGTGGCGCAGGACCGGTCATTGTGGCACTCTTTGGGGGAGGCCTATGTTCAGCAGTGGACGTCTTTGGGCTGATATGATGATGATGATGATGATATGAAACGAAAAAGTATATTTCCCGAAAGTCCCGAAAGAACCGGGACAAGGTCTTCGAAATCCCGGTTCTTAGCTCGGTCCAAAAAACCGGGAAATCCCGGGATTTTCGGTTCCGGTATTTCCCGGGTGCAAACCCTAGTTAGTACCTACTTACCTACCTATTAATTTTAATGCCATAAAACTTCTACTCTAGTGTCTTGAATAATAACCGGAAACAGGTTATAACCGGTAAAGGTTTTTTAATGTATAAAACAAGGCAAATTATCGATAATTATCTACTAGACAATTCTGTCAATGTGGCAAGCCGAATACACGCTCTCATTTATAAATAAATTCAAAAGCAGCGGGGTTCGAGTTTAACTGTTTAGGCACCTCTAGAGTCAAACCACAGCTCTTTTTTAAGCAATTATCCAATAATTCACCACTAAAACTTTATTTATATGTCAAACTCACAGAAACAATGTAAGAATTTTAATTTATTTTGATAAGTATAAACGACCATAACAGCAACCGGTTTTTTAAAATTTCAAAACCGGTTAATGAAATAAAGACGATATACTCGGTTGTAACCGGTTTGCATTCGTGTCGAATTTAAGGCATAATTGACATCATAAATGTATAATGAACTATTATTTTATTATGTTTTCAGTTACACTTCGAGGTCACCAACTATAGAGATCAGTCAGTGAGGTTCAACTTTGAAGCCAGGGGCGAGCTCATGTTCCTGAGAGGAATCAGTCCTACCACGTAAGTGTCTGCTATTTATACACAACACATGTTATCTATCTATACTAACAATATCACAAAGACGAAAAATCTGTGGGGTTATACGAATGGGATAAGACCGGTTCCCTCGTGATATTATATATATATTTGGGGGAGGCCTATGTCCAGCAGTGGACTTCTTTCGGCTGTTATGATGATGATATTGATTATCCTTCACCGAAAAGCTACTGTTAAATGTCAAATTTTATTATAAACTTGCACCTCCATAAAAGAAATTTGCAGTATTATGTTATGTATGACCTCTGTCATTGATAACCTCTAAATATAAATGAGACAACATTTATTTGAACCTGGTTAATTGGTACGACCTGGTTAAATGGAATACCACTTTAACTAACACAAAATTGCTCGCCCCTTGAGATGTCAATTATCCAGGTTTTACTGTAACTGAATACGACATTTTTGTCACAGGAGAGACAATATTAAAAGTTGCTGTCTAACTCATACAGAACCTTTTTTTTTTTTATGGGAGGAAAATCCGTTATGGATACTTCCGCACCACGGGGATAGCGCGGAGGTTATGTCGGACTCGCACCGACTAAAAACCCCCCGATGGTCCTCCTCGACGCATTTCGGGCGGCTCTGGGATCTCCTACGGAACGCACTAGTGCCGCCTTCATGCCTCTGTGGGTTCTACTTTTTTCTATTCTACGATTGCAGCCCCCAACTGCAACCCTGTACCACTCCGAGGACTCCTTTTAGTCGCCTTGTACGACAGGCAGGGGATACGTAGCCGTATTCTAATGCCCGGGCTACAGGGCGCAACTCATACATAACCTAATAGAATGATGTACTTTACAGTCAAACCGTGCTAAGCGGGCAGACAGTCAATGTCATCGTGGCCGTCGGCATCACCAACACCGCCCAGCCCGGAGCCAGGGATCTCATCACATTTACAGCTAATGGTAAGCACAGTTAAAGTACAGTCAACTGTCATATTCCCTTTCCCATAGAATTACATATATAGATCTAGCTGACGTACGTACGATACGTTACGTAATCGAACAGCTGGAGCTCCATATATGGACCTTACTTTCATTATCATCTTATTTCTATACTGGGTGATTTCGGAGTCATGAGTGTCATGACCAACCGGCATTGAGGCATTAACTCTCCATGAACTCACTAGTATAATCAACTGACAAATAATTCTCAATCAGCCCTTATTTTTTTGCGATTTCGTGGTCGGTCCCCCGGGAAAAGTTGTTCAGTATCGTTATCTTCACGATTTCTTGTTTACATGTTGCATTCCCGAGGCAATTCTTTACGCAAAACAAAGCTTAAGGGAATGGTAATGGCAGTCTTTACTCGCCTCTAATCTGATTGGACCTAACGGTTTGATATCTGGCAATCATTCATCATCACACCAGCCGAAGGACGTTCACAGATGGACTGCCTTCCCCATAGACTGCCACAATGACCGGTCCTGCGCCACCCGCATTCAGCGGACTCCCGCGACCTTTACCAGGTCATGTCCACTTTGTGCTGCGGCTTCCCGTACGTACCCGCCTTTCAGGCAATCGTCACAGTACACAATTCGTTTCCCTGTTCCAGGAATTGACCAAGTGTCCATCTCCTCATACGTGTACGTGGTCAACACCGTAAACTCGGTCGACGTCTGGGCCCCAGAACTTAGGCACACGTTCCAGGGCATGTGCATTGGGAAGCTGGGCGATGATTGCGCACAGCACGTCTGGTCAGCCACTATTATGGCCAGGGATGCCAACACAGGTATGTCTTGATTATGCTGATGTATCCTATCTCGACCTTTCTGAGGAACAACTTAATAAGCTAGAGCGTCTCCAAAATGTCTGCATTCGGTTCATATTTGGGTTACGCAAATATGACCATGTTTCTAGTTTCCGTTCTAAACTCAAGTGGCTCCCTATCCGTTATCGCCGTAACTCTCACATTATTTCGCTTCTGTATAATATCCTTTTTAACCCTGCAACTCCCCGCTATCTCAAAGAACGTTTTAGTTTTTTAAATTCTGTTAGATGTTCTAACAATTTGCTATTAACTGTGCCTTCATCATCTACCAAATTTTACAATAGTTCGTTCACTATTAATTCTATCCGACTGTGGAACTCTCTCCCTCTTGACATCAGACAAGCAAAATCTATCGGCAACCTCAAATCCCTTCTTAAAGAACATTATTTGTCTCTCCCCTAACCCTGATTGTATTTTTGGCTGACTGTTTATGTATCATTATATTTGTGTTTGTGTTATTTGTATATATGTATGATTGTGTGTGTATGTTTATATATAGAGGTATTTATGTACGTTTATTTTTATAATTTCTTGATTTTTGATTGATAATAATCTCTGCACCACCTACTGCATAATCTAGTTTTATCTCTTTCTCCGATACCCAAAGGTTGTCTGGAAGAGATCGCTCTTCAGCGATAAGACCGCCTGTTGTCTACCTCTACCTACATGTTATTGTATTGTTTCTCTATGTAACTGCTTTGTTTGTGTGAGGTGTGCAATAAAGAGTATTTGTATTGTATTGTATTGTTATTGTTGTTACTATTCCCTATTAATTCAAGTCGTAATATTTTGACTTCACCCGCGTCAGTTAGCTGCTTGATCGTGGTTGTATGTTGTTTCGACATTTTATTTATTTAACACGTTTTCATGACATTACAGTAAAAAATCGTCACGAAACTTAGACTAAATAATTACACTTTGATGACATTAAATTTTTCAAGATATTATATTGGTACTGTTGAGCACCTACACTAGCACCCATCGTCTCACAAAGCCTCAAGCATTCACTACACACAGCGGGTCGTGACACTACACCAGCTAGAACACAACCAACGATTTCCATCGACGTACTAATCAAACCATCTTCCAGGTCTCCTCCGTCTCACATCCACCCCAATCGGCCTGGTCTACGACAGCAACTTCATCTCCGGCACCAGGGAGGAGGTACGGGCGACGTACCGGGCGACATGCTGCGCGCCACGCCTGGCTGTAACCGCTGTGGACGCTAACGGGAATGTCAATAGCTACATCCTCGATATAAGCGGTAAGTGAAGTTGTCGACCCACAGGTAAAAGCCCCTGGATCCTCCACTTAGGTGTATCTGGTATAGCCCTTGCCAGACATATCATGAATTACTTTGGTAACGGCTACCCACAACCAAAAGAATAAATGATGGAGCGAGGTTGGGAGTATAAAGGTGGGTATCTCGGTTGCATCTTAAAGGAGACCGATGTGAAGATTGTCATCTGGAAGATTGGATGACAAATTCGAGCGGATTTAGAAGGATTTAAAATTCAGAAGAACAAATGTAGCCTATGAAAGGACCTGAAGACAGACTTCAACTAGTTTCAGATAGATCATCATCCTCATAGCGTTTTCCCGGTTGTACCCTAAAGGAACCCGGGGTCCGCTTGGGCACCTAATCCCAAGATTTGACGTAGGCGCTAGATTTACGAAAGCCGCTGCCATCGGACCTTCCAACTCAGAGGGAAAACTAGATCTTGTTGAAATAAGGCCGGTTTCTCCACGAGTTTTCCTTCACCGAAAAGTTACTGTTAAATATTAAGTTTTTTTAATAACCCGTGCGAGCCAGGGTTCGAAGCTACTATCCTCAGTAGCCCCACATTGCACACATTCTTCATATGTTGTCCAATAGTCCCAGATTAACAATGCTTTCAACTCTTTCCGCTCCACGGTATCCGCTACATTCCATCTCTGTTCCAGGGTACCTCAACGGTGCATCCATAGCAGCCATAACCCTCGGCGTCTTTCTGACCATCGCCATCATCCTGCTCATCATCTTCCTCATCTACTGGTGCGTGAGGAGAAGGAAGGAGTCTCGAGAACTGCCCTATTCAACGACCACTAGGAACTTAAGCTAAATTATGCTTGATTTTGGCATTGAACTAAAAAGTTAGATAGAAAAACAATCGACGAACGGACAGACCCCAATATGGTGTTAGGCCTGAGTATCCGGATGGTGCCACGTCGGCGTTTCGTTATATGTAAATGTACTGTCGCCCAAGAGTACGGGTTCAAACTTTCTGATCAAAATCGTCTGCACATGCATAGCGAACGCTCGAAAATTATCCTAGAGGTATGAACCGTACCCTTGGGCGATAGTACCTGGACTTCTATGCAACATGGTGGTCAACTGGATACCCAGGTCTATCACCTATCCAAATCCAGCTCAATACATTATTTTTTTATTCTTTATTGTTAAATTCTAACGATAGTATGTTTGAGTCTAATGTATCCATCGACAAGCCGTTGCTAATTTGGCTTACATTTTCTTCAAGAGGTAAGCTGATTGTAATCGAGTTGTAGGTATAGATGCTCACTATGAAATAGTTGTGATTGATATTTAACTCGCTCACGGGCACGTCTATAGACGTCGCAAGGTCGCAACATAAGGATTAACTACGACTTAATTGAGGTACAGTCGCCATCAGATACATCGGAGCGGCGAAAGCGCTCACAAATATCTGAACACGTCTCTATTGTCGAGGCATTAGAGACGTGTTCAGATATTTGTGTGCGCTTTCGCCGCTCTGATATATCTGATGGCGACTGTACCTCCTGAACGTGTTGATTTTACAACTGCATATCTTACGAGTACATATTATGCCTACAAAACTGAATTTTGATACATTCCAAATATGTGTAAAAATTATAGTATTCATAATTTAAACAAATTATTAGCAAAAGACATTATATGTCAAAGTTTTAAAAATAAGATTTGTTTTCGCCTTGCCTACGTTTTATCTATGCCTACGTTAATTGTTTTTACTACACTATATATTTAGATTAATAAAATATATAATAACAGTGTTACTTTTCAACCATTTGAATATCGGGGACGCCTAAAGTTGCCCCACAGCGCTGACTGTTTGTTTTCAAGACATACTCTGCCAAATGAACCTACATTATATAAATATATTGGCTCTCTTGAGGTTGGCGTATGACAAACAGTGGTGTATTTCTATTATTCTAATATGACATTCAAAGGGTTGACAAACGTTACAATCATTAATTTTGTTGTGAATGGAAAAAAATATTGTGATTAATAAGTAGGTACTAGTTAAGGCGCAAAATGTGTTAAAATATATATTTGTATAAGTTAACTTTAGGTAAATTAAGTAAAAATAATTTAAGCTTCAGTCAGGTGACATTTGAAAACATAGCAGGGTAACATTGACACGGACTTCCTTTCATAGATGACCTTTGGGCTATAACGCAATTTCTATTAAACATGCACATTTTCCAGTGGGTCTGGAGGAATACTTAGAGATCGAACAGTGCCCCTGCCATAAAGTGGCAGTCATAACGATTGGATAGACAAACTGGATAATTGACATTATCACTCGACTATACCGTTCAGTGTTCCATACCCCCGACCGACCCCATAAATGGTGCAAGATATGGCAAAACGGGACTTGATTGTCGTAGCCAGTTGCGCAATCACCCTGCACGACAATCGTTCTCTTTTTCTCTTAGTTCAGAAAAAAATAGCACAGTAAATTCGACTAAACTTGCCGGATGGTCGAGACAAATCACGAATTAAATCGGGGTCTTTGCCGTAAACAATATAGTGTACAGTTTAATCATAACAACCTAACATATAAATTACGATTCAATCACACAAATCTAAAATAGCAAAGTTCCAGCAACAAAATGAGTCTTTAAAACTTGTTAAAGTGTCAACTCGACGCATATATGCGTCGCCGGCAGTAAAAGTGTCAGTGCTCTTTATTTATTTTTTCTTTGAAGGAAGGAATGGACGAGGAAGAAAACTGTTGTAGTGTAAGATAAAGTATTTAACATTATTTTTTATTCTAAACATTCCCAGTAAATTAAGTTTCAAAATTACCTAATCTAAGCATTTAGACATAATACGGGTAGTACAACATGTTGTATTTATAATTATATATAGTTAACTGTTACTAATTTTCGCGCCATATTATTTGTAAAATTGTAATTGCAAATAAATAATGATAATATGTTTTGCATTTTAATTGATTCACTTTTTATTACTATAAGATATGCGTAACTAAGAAAAGAAAAAAAAATATAAAACTAAAACTAAAGGTAAAAAATTTGCCCCAGATCGCTGCCAGGCGGTAGTGTACCCAGAAGGCTGGCAGCATTGCCACGTTGTATGGCAATGCTGATCCTCTGGGCGAGGTAAAAGCCAGCCTTCTGGTCACGCGAAGCCTCGACCAAGCGCTTGCATAATCCATTGAAGATACGGTGCGCGCCTGGTCCCCACGGCCCGAAAGTCTACTCTGTTCATTTTAATTTGAAACTATGTCTACATAATATATTTATTTAAACTTTATCGCACATTTACAAGTTACATATGTATACAAAAGGAGAGCTTAATGCCATAAGGCATTCTCTACCAGTCAACGTCAGCAGTACTCCAGTCAGTTCTCTACGTGAGCGTGGGGACAATTGTCCATTCGGACGCATATGTATATGCTGATGAAGATGATAATGATGACGATGTCTACTTTACTTTCCACGAGTTGAACCCTTTGAATGCTAAGGACACCTAAATGTGCCACGAGTTGAAGCGAGAACGGCGATAAAAATGTCGTATAAAAATGGTTGTCTATAAAGTCCATTTACGAGCGATAATTTTACGTGATAACGTCTTAAGAAAACCAACTTTGTCACCACATTTCCCCCTTTTAGGGGTTGAATTCTCAAAAAACCTGAAACATGTATTTACTTATTTATCGTTAGCAATACTTCTGTGAAGTTTCGACTAAAATAGTCGATCTAATCTTGTTTCCCCATACAAACTTTGGACCCCATTTAACCCCCTTAGAGGGTGAATTTTGAAAAATCCTTTCTTAGTGCACCCTTCTGAGGAACCTACGGGCCAAATTTGGAATCTCTAGAACCAGCGGTTTATACTGTGCGTTGAAATTTCGTGCGCGCAGCCGGCTTTCGGAACGGGACAACGAGTCACACTTTTTCGTGCGTGCCAGCCGGCGTTCATCGATTTATAAGACGTTATCACGTCAAAAATGACAGATCAGACAGAAGAGACATCGTCACTTGTCACAGATTCACTTTTTTTCCTTGTGTCTTTGTCTTGTAATAATGTATGTTGAATTAATTTTTGATTCTGATTCATAAGTATACCTAGATATTTTTCTAGCACGAACGACTTATTGTAAGTGATTGACAAAATAAAAACATCGACAGTCCTGTTATCGATAAGTACCACTTCAACGTCATAGAGGTAAATAAATACAAATATATATAGGGTAATAGGGTGCGTTAAAAAATTGATATAATAACAAAACTATCAATTTATTTATATTTTACATACTTCAGAAAACAATTTGCAATACTTTCGTAACTTTCTTTCTTCGTGTCACTGAATTAATTATCCCCTACTTTACTCCATAACACACACACCGAAATTGTCTTTAAAATCGACGCAGAATGTCACAACATGTAGTTTTTCCCGAACCCATTTTTGGTCCCAAAACAAATCTGTGTCTCTGTATATGGTTACATTACAGTGTAGGTGCACGCGGCGTCTAGGTAGGTAGCCAATATATGTCTGTGGTTGTATGTACGTATTGTCGTTGAAGTAGTATGTACTTATCGATAGCAGGATTGTCGATATTTTTATTGTGGCAAGCACTAAACAAATGTTGTTCCTGCTAGAAAAATATCTAGGTATATTCATAAGTGATCATATGTAGCCAGTTTTACAAGTCTAAACGGGAAAAACAGGTCAAACGGTGGTCGTTATTGGAAAAGCGTATACGTGATGCTTGTCATGCTTGTAGACTTGCAAAATTGTAATAAATAAATAAATATAGTGGGACAATTCACACCAATTGATCTAGTCCCAAACGAGGCAAAGCCTGTACTATGGGTACTATACAACGGATAAACATACTTAAAATATATACTTTTTTTTTTTTGGAAATAGATATTAAACATCCAAGACTCGAGAATTGGTAGCGTATGCTCGAGCTAGCCAGTTTCAGAAAATATAATCGTGATTTTTCAGGTAGTACTGAGTTACACATAAAATATAACGTATGTATGAAACGATTGTAAGTCGTCAAGCGTAAGATTATTCGACATAAAACAGGTTTTACGACATTTACTACTTCACTGAGGAATTGAGAAATTAACTACAAAACATAACTCCTACGTTTACATTAGGCGGCCTTTACACCTGAAAGTTACTTGCATAAGTTCAGTACAAATACAGCAACTTTCGTGAGCAGTATTTGTACTGAAATTACGTAAGAACTTACAAGTGTACAGGCCGTCTTGCGATGCAGGCGAATGTATACAAACGCCCACACAGTTAACTGACCATCCTGTATTTATATTGAACCTTATTACAATGCACATAAAGTGCACGGGTGATCAGCTAACTGTGTTGGCGATAGTACGGCTACGTTAGCGGTCTGCGTAGCCCATTGCTGTCAACCAGTGGTTCGCGACCCCCTGGGGGGTCACGTAGTCTATTACAGGGGGTCCCGGCGTGACGTAACGATTTGACGGTCGTAAAATAAAATAGGTCAGAACATTTAGGGCCCGTTCAGACATGCGGGAATCGTGCGGTTATGTCTGAACGATTACTAACTAACTCATATAAATAAGATTATGGAAATCGCGCGGTTCCCGCCGTGTCTGAACCGTGTCTTAGTGACATCATTTTCCATACTTTGCGCCATGAAAAATGTCAAAAACACTGCCGTAGCCTATGACCTAGGGACGCTTGAAACTCTAGGAGCGCTACATGCTCGTCGACTTTTTAAAGGTACTAGCTTCCGCCCGCGACTTCGTCCGCGTGGATCCAGGATAAAAACTATCCTATATTTTAATCCAGACTATAAACTATCTTCCTGTCAAATTTCATCCAAATCGGTTGAGCCGTTTAAGCGTGATTGAGTAACAAACATCTAAACATCCAACCTTTCGCATTTATATATTAGTAGGATGAAAAATGTGTATTAACAGTAAAATACTCATAGGTATTAATAAATTGACGAATATGGAATTTCACTCAAGCAACGGGACTATTAAAAAATATAGTTTTTGAGTAAAAAATATTTAAAAAATCTCCGTGAAACTGAGAAACCTTTCCGAAACCGGAACACTAGCAGATCCAGGGGGGCCTAACAACGAATGACTAGTATTTTGATATTTTTTATGCGATACTGTATCAGTCATAAATAATGACCTAACTTCAAAGTATTATCTGTATAGCGCCATAAAATTAATAAAAGCTGATTAAATACATGGACAATAAATTTGTTTGGAGGATATTTCACTCTCTTTGTTTTTATACAATAGCTTTATGACCAATTCTTTTCAACAATCATAGTAACAGGCAGATACGTTCGTTTCAGCTTGGTAATGTTTTTTATCGTAATGATTAATTAGCGTTAATAACGTTAATATTAACCTTAATTAACCATTTCTGTTGATATATTCGATACTAGTTCCATTAAACCACCACTATGCCGTTACGAAAACTATAATATTACGATGTAGGCTACAATTTAATTGAAAACTACGGATTATATGTATTATATTATGTATATTACTCGCTGCTCGCGTGGTTCCGCCTGCGTATTACAAAGAACACAAGCGAAGCCGTGGTATGCAATTTCACCTATAAAATAAGTTGAAATTTCACCCCTTTTAATATGTACAGTTAACGAGAACCACCCTGTATCATAAGTCCGTCCTGAAGGTTCATTCTATATACGGTAAGAGAGTTTGTTAATTCGGATGAGCAGTTCCGGAGGTACAGTCAGCATCATAAACATGTATACACTTTTCAACCTTATGTCTAGGTAATAAGGTCATAGAATGTATACATGTTTATGGTGCTGACTGTACCCCTTACTTACAATTTCACATATTTTTCCTCTTTATGACATTATAGTAAAGATTAGTATAATACGCAAAGTTGCCTACGATCTTCAACCAACAAGGTGTCATAGATTAGTTATTAATTACAAGTAAAAATTATGAAGTTATATTCAATTTACACCTGTACCAATAAAGTATATTTCCAATTAGTCATGCTACACAAACAGATACATATGTCACTGTATCAAGAAGTAAATCATCGCCTCAAGCTAGAACATATCTACTGAATTCTGATTTATTCTGAATATGCGCACTGGTGGGGCGATTGGCGACACGGTGCTTACACGGTGCAGTACAACTTGGGCGTCGCCAAACCAGTGCATCTGCGGCCTAATCTAAGCCATTAGTGGGCGCCACTAGACGCGGCTACTAGTAGCAAGCGGTAGCAAGCGCGAGCCAGTCTCGGCCACTAATGCTCGATTTACACGTATTAAGTTGTTAAGTAATTAACTCAATTTTAACTTAATATTAAGTGACTTAATGCGTGTAAACAATCAATTTAGTTGTAACTTGATACTAAACTAGCTTCCGCCCGCTACTTCGTCTGTGTGGACACGGGATAAAACCTATTCTATATTTTAATCCAGGCTATAAACTTCGTGCAAAATTTCATCCAAATCGGTGTAGCCGTTTAAGCGTGATTGAATAAGAAACATCTCATAGTATGCTGTGTGTTGCGTTCCGTGGCTCACTTACGGTGCTGTCTTTAAATCAGCGCTGTAGGTGTCTGTCTGACACTACGGCACGATGCTGAGACAGCAACCGTTTCACTGCCGCGAAGACACACACAATGTGTCAATTGTATTGTATGTCTACTTCCTTTATCTTTGAGTGTCTTTTGTGTAGTGAATAAATATCTTATTTCTTTCTTTCAACATCCAAACTTTCGCATTTATAATATTAGTAGGATTGATTGTTTACACGCATTTAGTTACTTAATATTAAGTTTAAAATTTAGTTGATTACTTAACAACTTAATACGTGTAAATCGAGCATAAGCGCCCGGTGTACGCCGGTGTTATACAAGAACAACATGTATGAATAAACTCGCCCGCAGCTTGTGGCAGCCACTGGTGACCGACTAGTAGCCCAATGTGCGGCGGCAGAATAGTTTGGCGAACGGTCCGCATGCCTCTTAAGAATGTTGTAGCTTCGTAATTTTTTCAGATATTTGGATCGAATGTTCGTGGACAACCATATTGTTTAGCCTTCTTTCTATTGTAAAAGAGTTGCGTTTTTGTTTAATTCGTTTTTGAATCAAAACAAAGTCTATTCTACATTCAGTTGATTTAAATTTCATTGCCATTTATATTTACTTAGACCACATCATAAGACATTATGATTGGTCACAATATCGTCAAGAGAGAACAATGAAGTAAATTAAACTATGATCGATAAATTTATGTGTGCCCAGGTATTTGTCTATTGTCAAAGTTGCTATGTACCCATGTCCCTTGATGATGCCATTGTCAATGTATTTGTAAACAGTCATGTGAAAGAGCCCTTGAGGCTTACTTGAATTGTAAATATTTCAATGCTAAGTATAGCAAGGGAAAGAAGAGATTTATCTTTTCAAAAACGCCTTGTATTTTTTTTAAAGAGTTATGAAATATTTCGTTCTAGATTCTGATAAAGAAAAAAGCATCCTAATTTATTTATTTCACGATTTGAATGAACGGCCCATCACAAAGTGGAAACCTGAATTTTTTTTGGCTACACTGATATTTTAAAGAGTGCAAGTATTTATAAGTCTGTTGTGATTGCTTGAGGTTCTGCGAGGTGATGGATAACCGACGGTCCTCTGTAGTATATTAAGTTATCAAGTAGTGTTAATTCTAAGATTCACAGTGCATTAGTTTTTTAACTGTAATACTGCGTCAATAAATAAATAAATAAAGAGGAGGCCTATGCTTTACAGCAGTGTTTTTCAACCTCTTTTATGGCATGACCCCAATAGATAGAGTAAGAAAATATTTTGCGGCTCGACACTGTTCTTAGATTATATTATCTATTTTCATCATCATCATCATCATCATCATCATCATCATCAGCCTATGATGGGCACAGGCCTCCTCTCATGAATGAGAGGGAACGGGCAGTAGTCCCCACGCTGGCCAAGTGCGGATTGGGGACTTCACATACCTCTTTGAATTTCTTCTCAGATGTATGCAGGTTTCCTCACTATGTTTTCTATCTATTTTATTAATTTGTAATACCTACATGTTTTAACTCACAAAATTCAAGTAGCCGCGACCCTCTTCAAGCTTTTAAAAAACACAAATTTTTTCTCCTAACTTTAGTGTAGGTACTTCACAATCTAATATGTAATTCTATAATTAAATTAGTATTGATTATAGGTACCTTCATAAACGACTACAGTTATTATTTAAATTTGGATATAGAAAGTAATCTCCGAAACGACTAATTTACTTTCAGGC
Source organism: Epinotia nisella (assembly GCA_932294315.1). Taxonomy (NCBI): domain Eukaryota; kingdom Metazoa; phylum Arthropoda; class Insecta; order Lepidoptera; family Tortricidae; genus Epinotia; species Epinotia nisella. Next base: position 5,017,087 of record OW028698.1, on the reverse strand, counting down.
CAGAGTAGACATAGGTTAATATCCGTCATCCTTCTAGCGTATTTCCCAGTTGGACTCTAAAATAGCATGAGGTCCTCTTTGGCACCTAATCCTTGGATTTATATATATATATTCTTCCATAGGTTATAAATAACACGGGCATTTCGTGAAAACTTGGGCATGGATAAAATTAACAAAGAAGACTTTCTATTTAATAGAAAAACTTTTGATTACTCACTATGGTAACATCATCAACCAGCCGCTGTATTTTACGTAATTTGGAACGAAGCAGAATATCAAATTCCGGAATAAAACCAGTCTCAAACGGGGCATTTTTATAAGATTTGTACAGAAAAGACATAGCTTTCAACAGGTGCTGTTGCAAAGGAGTTTAAGAAGTTTGTTTATGTTTATTTAATTTGTTGAATACACCGTAGCCGTTCGGAGAACAAAAACACACTATAATTAGCATTCATAAACACTAAACAACACTGAATTTAGACGATAACTGCTCTAAATGATGGTTGGTTGCAAAAAATTCGCGACAACTAAATGCTATGTTTTTAGCTGCCAAGGTCGCTATTGTGGTGTTTCGCGGGATAAAAATAAAAAATAGTACTCACCTTGTCCCCCAAACAGTTCAGCCGTACGGGAAACAGGCAACAATACCGCGTTGTGCGTCAAATCCTCAATAGACAGCCCAGTCACGGCTGTGGAAAGTAGAGGATTTTTCACTATACCCCGACTCATGTGATCACCGAAACTTTTGTCAGACATTGTGTCACTAAATTATTAATCGGTCGAAACAGAACTTCTCGTGAATTTACACATTTGGAGGTCGCAAAATGCAAATATAATTTACGTGAAATTACGTGTCACTTGCATATTTTGACATATTTGTGACATTCCTGGCAAATGTCATCCTGAACCGAACCGCAATCTCTCGATGAGGCTTAATCGTACAGTTTTGTTTCTTAAAAATTCACAAATCTAGATGTAAAAGGATAACTCAAATAACGATTACACAAGGCTGGAAATATAAACGATTTCACATAATGTTTTGTAAATAGCGTAACTAAAATTAAACTAAATAATATGGTGGGACACACTTGGCAATATTTGCCCAAATATTCGTGTTGCATCTTTTTCCTTCCTACGGCAAATGAAAGAGAGGCAATGATGCAACGCGAACACGCAACCCCAATTGTGGTGCCAGTATTAAAACCAACCTTCGTAAACGTTTAAACGTTTCGTTTCACCTGTTGACTCGTGTCAGATGTGTCATCACAAAAGATACGTGTAATGGAACACAAATTACCCCATAACACATAACGTCAAACTTTTAGGTTACATTTGTTTGTTTATGCGTTATGTTGTTTACGATATAGATTTCGAAAATCACTCAACAAAACTTACCAAAAGATGTCTGATCAACAACCGGAGCCTCCACCTCCAGTGAAACGCTACAGACGCGAGGAAAAGTCCTCAGAGTCCGAAGAAGACGTCGATAATTATCAACCTTATATCCCGGTGAAAGAACGAAAAAAACAGCAATTAATGAAGTTAGGGCGCCTCGGACAGGTCGCCGCTGAAGTCTCCGCGGAGACGAAAAGCTCGAGTGACAATGATCCGGACGATGAGAGTAAGTTCAATTAAAATAAATAGACAGAGGTTCCTAAATTTTGTTATTCAAGCCTTGCTTACCATGTCTTTTTAATGTTTTCAGAACTGTTACTCTACTTATGACAATATTTTAATACTAAGATTTCCTTTTTGAAAGTTTAAGACAAGTGAATCAACTATTTCATTCATAATTTCACAACAATATGAAACTTCATAGATTTTTTCGTATTTCTGGTTAAATTGGCGAAGTCTCTAAAGATTTGGTCTCTTTTTGCATTATTAAACCCCTTTAAACGATAACTTTTTATATGAAACAAGGCTTAAATAAATAAACTAGTAAAATATTGGTTGCTTTCTGGAAAACTATAGTCAAATCATTAGTCGGCCTTGTTTGTTTATATTCTATTTGCAGCATCCCAAGAAGAATGGGGCCGGCGGTACAACGTCTCGCTACTGGACCAGCACAGTGAGCTCAAACGGCTGGCAGAGGCCAGAGCACTAAGTGCTGCAGAGAGACAGGCACGGGAAGAGCAGCATATATTGGAAAGTGTGGCGCAGAATACAGCGCTTATGGGTGTAGCTGAGTTAGCCAAGGGTAAGATTTAGATTATGCTTGATGTTATTAATCTACACAATGCAATGTCAATTTAGGGCGCACGATATTGGTGCGGTCTGGTTGGGGCAATCTGATGCCAGGACCAGGTATTAGTTCAGAGTGGTGGCGGAGGAACGTCTCGTACGTCAACGGCGGCACCCATGAGCCGAGTCAGTAGGCTTACTGTCCGCTCACCAATACGCACTGCACGAGTGTGGTGAGTTGAACCCCTCTAATATGGTAGCAGCGATTGGTCACGTATGAATTATAAGTAACTAGTAACGTAAAAATTTATAAGTAACTAGTCTGCCAGCGACTCCGTTTGCGTGGGAACTCGTTTATGTCATACCTCCATACACACCTCCGCCCCCCATTTCTCACCCTTAGGGGATAATTACTGGGTTAAAAATTATCTCTATACCAAATTTCATTTTAATTGGTTCAGCGGCTTATGCGTGAAGAGGTAACGGTAACAGACAGACACACTTGCGCATTTATAATATTAGTATGGATCTCACTGTGTTCTCAGGCATCCAGTACGAAGAACCAATAAAGACATCATGGAAGCCCCCACGCTGCATCCTGGAGCAACCGCCGGAGCGCCACGATCGCGTGCGGGACCAACTGATGATCCTCGTTGAGGGAGAGGATGTGCCGCCCCCCATCAGGACCTTTCATCACATGAAGTTACCTAAAGGTAATCCCATACAGAAGAACGCAGCCCACACCACTTTCTGATATTTGGTGTTGTGTTCCTGGTGCCAGCGTCCATAGGCGACAGTGTCTTCTTTCTAGCTGGCAGGCCGTATGCTTGTTTGCCAGTTCGATGATTGTTCAAACCTTCTTACTGACGACCGGTTAGCCTAGTGGGTACAGATGTAGTGCATAATAATGGTATTTTATTGTGTTGAATGTTTATTTGTATTAATTAATTATAATGTTAAATGTATGAGTCATAGTTGCTTGAAATAAAAATCAATTTATTTATTTATTTATAATTGTTTTCCATTGTATTTTCACGGAAACGTACTCACGTGTCTTGCTATTTCAGTCGGTCTCCGTACAAAAAGTACTGAGGTTGACTGAAGTAGTAGTTGTTAGTAATTTCCGAGACAATACGACGGAAAACAATTATGCACTATATCTGTAGTAACGCTGCCTACGAAGCTGAAGGTCCTGGGTTCGAATCCCGGTAAGGGCAAATAATTGTGTGATGAGCATGAACATTTGTTCCTGAGTCTTGGATGTTTTCTATGTATTTAAGTATTTGTATCTATTAAATATATCGTCGTCTAGTACTCATAATATTCATATTCATATTCATATTTATTCATAAAACCAGTTTACATGTCAAAGAGTAGGAAAATTAAATACATTTAAAAACAATAACATTACAATTAACATGTCAAAAAGTAGTAAAATAATACAAGCCTTATTGAGCTTACTATGGGACTAGGTCGATTTGTGTAAGATGATCCTCTAAAAATATATTTATATTTGTACTCAATAGTAGAATAATCACATTTAAATGAAAAATGTAACTAACCCCTGACACAACAACACCCACAGCCATGCTCTCAAAAAGTGTTCTTGGGATGGCATCAAGAATCTTCAACAAGTTGCCAAGAAAAATTTTAAATTATTATATGCATTAGATGATTTTTAGGGTTCCGTAGCCAAAATGGCAAAAACGGAACCCTTATAGTTTCGTCATGTCCGTCTGTCCGTCTGTCCGTCTGTCCGTATGTCACAGGCATTTTACTCGAAAACCATAAAGTGTATTTGAATAAAATTTTGAGGACAGGTGTATTTTGTTAGCCGCTACATAGTTTTGTAATTAAATTGACAAAAAAAATTTTTTTTAGGGGTGCACTCCATACATAAAACTAAAAGTCAAAAAAAAAATTTTCATTGTGACCCCCCGTGTGGCACATCAATCGATAGGCCTTTCAAAATAAATATAAGGTTTCTTGGCATTTTTTTTGATTAAGTGAATAGGGTCGGAGATAATCGCCCCGAAAGTCACTAAAATTCTGTCCCCCCCCCCTCTAATTTTTGAACGGTGTAGTTTAAAAATATGGAAAAATTCATGGACATAGGGCTTATTAATTTCATTCACCGAAAATTGTTTTGAACAAGTTCAGAGGTTTTCGAGATATTGCTGAAAAACTGCCTTCCTCAAAGAAAAGGACGTAAGTGCCGTAAAATTTCTGTGACGATACGACCTTTTTAATAGGCACGGAACCCTTCGTTTTGCGTGGTCCGACACGCACTTGGCCGGTTTTTAATGATGAGAATGAAGAGTGGACGCAATTGTAACAAATTGATATTAATTAATTATTGTGACATTTTTAATTTTAATATGTAAATTATGTGATTTTTTATCTTTTAATAATATATGAATTTTTATATTTTTGTCAATTACATTTTTTACATTACTACTTAACATGCTAATAAATATAAAATTAGAATGTAACAATTATTATTATTTAAATTATAATTTGGCAGTGGGCGGGGCACATTGCACGTAGAACCGATGGCCGTTGGGGCGGAAAGGTTCTCGAGTAATGATCACGTACCGGTAGGCGTGGCACAAGGTGGACTGATAACCTGGTAAAGGTCGCGGGAGTCCGCTGGATGCGAGTGGCGCAGGACCGCTCCATTTGACACTCTTTAGGGAAGGCCTATGTCCAGCAGTGAACGTCTTTCGGCTGTTATGATGATGATGATGAAATTATAATTTATTTAATTGCTGTGCCCTTACAGGGTTCATGTTGAACTGTAATCTCTAATTGAAGAACTGTATACTAACATGAGTGTAATAAATGATTTGATTTGATTTGAAATGCTGATAATCTGATGCTGTTCAAAAAGAAACTGTTTGCTCTTCTAGCGGAAAAGGCATATTATTCAATTGACGAATATAGAAAAGACGAATTTTAAAGTCGCACTAATTATGTTATTATGTATTAGTAAAAGCACGCTACATGAAAATTGTGATATACATTAATTTAAGTCTACACGTACTGTATTTTGTTACACCTTCAGGTAAGACATAGTGATACCAATCTGCATTTTATAACATCTGTCTGAGATGACGCTTGATGAACTTTAAGGTTTTGTTTTTGGCAATTTGGGCTACGGAACCCTAAAAAAAACACATTAAGCTCAAGAGGGGATTTTGTTTTTTCTCAACGCCGTCACTGAATGTATAACATCCTGTCACAGGCATATTACGAGGCTTAGAAGAGAAGGGCATAAAGAAGCCCACCCCCATCCAGGTGCAGGGCATCCCCGCGGTGCTCATGGGCCGCGACATGATCGGCATCGCCTTCACCGGCTCCGGCAAGACCCTGGTCTTCACGCTGCCGCTGCTGCTGGTCTGTCTGGAGCAGGAGATCAAGATGCCCTTCATCAGGTCAGTGACTCTTTAAAGAATCCTTCATCAGGTCAGTGAGCAGTGGGTCTCTAGAATCTCTAGAGTTAAGAGTGTGATGAAATCAACGTTAGTAGTTGAATTTGGGTGCTAAACACTATTCCATCCTACCGACTGTGCCAGTATTGGAATTTTACACCATGACAGGAGCATAATCAAGTTTCTGACATAATACGAATTGTATCGTTATGGAAGTTTCTGTCAGAGATTTTATCAAATTTAGGCTTATGTTACTGATCCCCCAGATTCTCAATGCGTTTTGTCTCCAGGAACGAGGGTCCATACGGTCTCATCATCTGTCCCTCGCGCGAGCTGGCGAAGCAGACACACGAGATCATCCAGCACTTCGTGAAGCACCTCAAGATGACCGGCATGCCCGAGATCAGGAGCTGTCTCGCTATTGGAGGTAAGTGGTGGATCAACTCCTGTCTTATGTCTCCTGGCTCACTTTTTAAAAATTGGTTTAAATCCTCCAAACATGTTTAACGTAAGGTTTTATTGACATTTAGAACGCTTTTATTATGGGCTACGCTTATTAAAAATCCATGTTGTAGCAATTTTTCTAAGCAACTACGTCATGTTGTCTCCTAGCTAACTGGACTGAATAACAACAAGGAATAGTTTATTTGGCCTTAATATCAAACGTGAGAAATAGTTCATCGTCCTGATATTAAACATCGATAAAGAACGAGACTACACTCTGAGGTGTGGGAACTTATTGCGTGGCCTGTGTATTTCTAGGGTTCCGTACCTCAAAAGTAAAAAAACGGAACCCTTATAGAATCACTTTGTTGTCCGACCGTCTGTCTGTCAAGACCCTCGATCTCGGGAACGCGTGGAGGTGTCGAGTTGAAATTAAAACCATATACTTAGGTTTACCATAAATAAAGATGGGTCTACAGTCCCTTGAAGCTGTGAAAAAAACAAACTTCTAAGTTAACATAAAAAAAGATAAGGCCGTTTATGCCGCAAAAATAGTACATTACTGCAGAGGCCGTTAAGTAAGAGTTTGCTGGACGAGCTTCGGGTAGACGGCTGAGTCGTAGACGAGGCCGGATACAATGAGTCCAGCAATCCCTGTTCCGGCCGAGGATTGTATAGTGCTTTTCCCAAACAATGTGAGGAAATATTAAAATTAAAATAAATCAATTAAACAATTAACTTGCCGCCTTTTTTATTTTTTAAACATGATATTTGAACAAGCCGTTCGAGCACCATGTTTAACCGCACCTAAGTATAGTACCATCGATTTTGTTTTTTTATGTCGCAAGTATGCTTACAGAGTCTAGTGGTGGTTGGCAGTATGTAATTTTTCCTTTGTCAGTTTAATATTAGTATGCAAATTTTAAAAGTTGGAGTAGCGTACAATAATGGTTTTATTTAGGGTTTTCATAAGCTTAAGTTTCTGACTTCATGTCTTCATTTCGTGATATTAACGCATATATTTCCGAGCATGTTTGAGAAAACGTATATTTCGACACTCTCATGGGAATCAAAATTTATAGGATACTTTCCGTTGACCTAGAAGCCTAGAACTATGAAATTTGGCAAGTAATATAGTGTTATACAAGTACAGGGAAAAACTATAAACTATATATTTGTAATTTTGTACGGAACCCTCGGTGGGCGAGTCCGATTCGCACTGGTACCGTTTTTTTAATTATAATTATTTATTAATTTCCGTCTCACACACGCTCATTCTGATATTGTACGCGTTCTTACACACAATTAGGGTAGTTGCGTCATGTTAATAGTACATTGTTTAACGAGGGGCGTAAGTGGAATATTGCAAACAAGAGTCTATCAGAAGCCCGACGCCGAAGGTTATACACAATGTTTTTCATCACATTTGCGAGGAAATAAATAACTACAAAAGACAGAAAAATCTAAGTTTCATACAATCGCACCAATTGACGAAATCCCAACTCAGATCAGTGCTAGTGGAGCGCGCAGCTTCAATATTTTAACCAATCACAGAGCAGTATTCTTGCGGCGCGTGACCAACTAGATTTTTTTTCAATCAATCACAGAGCAGAGCAGATAAGATTATGCCAATCAGATCACACACAAGGTCATTACTCCCTAGGGACTATAAACTCGCCATAACTCCCGCAGGAACAATTTAGGCCATTGTCCTTCTGTATACAGGAATGAAACAATGCCATTTACGAGCAAGTGTGATGAAAAGGTCTACGTATCTACTCGTAATAAAATAGTAGATTGTATGACAAGGGGCTAAAATAAGCCATATTACCACGAGATGGATATTTTCCTGAGCGAAGCGAGGGAAAATAATTCGAGGGGTAATATGGCTTTTAGACCCGAGTTATACACTCTACTTTTCACTTCGACTGCGAGAAAATAGTAAAACAAAGATTATCCATCCACAATCAATAACAAATTTCACTGCGAAGAGATTGTTCAATTTAGCGTGAGGCGTTTTCTTTTTTAATGATTTGGAATTAGGGACTAAAAAACACCTGATATTTGATTGGTCGATTTTAATATGTAGCTGTATTCTGGTTGGTTGATAGCAAAGAGAAATGTTTTTTGAAAGAGTTGTGATTGGTGGATTTAAATTATTTGGAATTAGGGACTAAAAAACACCTGATGTTTGATTGGTCGATTTTAATATGTAGCTGTAGGTATTCTGGTTGGTTGATAGCAAAGATAAATGTTTTTTGAAAGAGTTGTGATTGGTGGATTTAATATGGTGAAGAGTTTTGATTGGTCAATTTAAATGTGTTAAAAATCATAAATATGTATACATATTTTCCCTAGGGGCTAAATGTACTACTTTAGCCCCGCTTATTAAGCCTAATATGACACACTTTTCGAGCATGAGATGTGAAAAAGTTGTTCTGGCCAGGGGTCGCGGTGTCCGAGTGCATGGAGGTGGTGCAGCGCGGAGTGCACGTGATGGTGGCCACGCCCGGGCGACTCATGGACATGCTCGATAAGAAAATGGTAAATATTACTCGGAAACATGCTCCGTACGATGTTCGTGTTGACCAGGCTTCGGAGTATTTTTAGCACGGTAAGACTAAAGTGAGCTATGGAATCGTTGTTAGCATTAAAATTAAATTCATACTCATACTCATCCTCATTAATTTAATTCATAAAATAAATAATAACTATAAAAAATACACTACCATCTTCATTGACAAATAACAAATAAAATGCAGGTAGTACAGTAAATCCATAGAACAATCAATATCAAGACACGCGGCAGCGTGTCAAGCCAAGTTCAAGCAAAGGAACTGGCTAGCCAATGCCGAGTGTAATATTACACGAACCACTTCGTGCCACTTTTGACCCTTCTATAACTCAAAACCTCTTTAACGTAAACACATGAAACTACGTGTGTTTAATTATATTCATAAGGACATCTAAAAGCCCAAATTTCATGAAGCTAGCTCAAACGGTTATAAAGATATGAAGGTCAAAAAGTCGTAAATTTTAGTATTGACTGACATATAGTACCTAAACCTAACCTACTTCCAAATGACCTAGAAGGATGAAATTTGGAATCCAGCTCGGTAATTGTGTGTAAGCGTAGGAAAAAATCTAAAAATTAAAAAAAAGTAAAAAGAATAGGGGGGTCCCCATACAATTTTTTTTTAAATTGTAGCGTTGGAACCGTTACAAGCAGATATTTGAAACTATCCCCATATATGTATTATTATATTTGCTATATAACAGAAATATAAAAATAAAGATAAGTCAAAAAATAAGTTGTGTCCCCATACAAAAAACTTTTAATACGCGCTAAACAACCGGCCAACAGTGTGTCGTCGGCGGCGCGCGGCACCACATAATTATACACAGAACAGAAGTAAATCTACATAAAAGCGCTCCCAAGCAACACAGAAACGCAAGAAATCTCAATACCTGCCTAGTTTTCTTTACAAAAAGTAATGATATCCCACCAAAAACATAAATGTAAAAAAGGAGAGCCAAGTTCAAGTTTTAATCTTATAATGTAATGTAATGGGTTAATACCTAAATAAAGAACTAATTTATTATTATTATTAATACAAAAATTATGCTTGGCTGTGGGCTTCGCCGCAAAAAGAATGGAGATCTAAATGAGTGCCAAGTTATGCAAAATCTAAATATGTATTTATAAGAACAAAATAACATTATGAACAAGTATTAAACTCTATTTCTTTTCTTTATTGGATACTTATAACAATTGCTGTTATTTAAAAATGTGAGGTCTTAAAGTAGGTTAGATTTGACTTGGCCAGTTTTTATCAGCATTATAATATATATATATATATATATATATATATATATGTTGAATAATTTTATAAAATGACTGATGTAATGACTGACCTCTGGGCTACGCTTCGAAATTTGAAAGTCATTACTTTATCAATATCGATATCTTAATGAAAATACGTACAAAATTACCCACGGCCAGAGATAAGTTAATTATTTTTATAAATTTACAAGCCTTATTGAGCTTACTATGGGACAATCTTACACAAATCGACCTTTGTGTAAGATTGTCCTTTAATATTTATTTATTCGATACTGTTCGATGGACTTCTCATGTCATGATTTGAAATCTAGTCGGCCATGGCGGTGCAATGGCGGTTATTCTAATGGTTCCCGAACAGACCATTGACGATTTATTATATGTGTGTAGATAAAGTAGTGTATGCAACTGTACATAATTAGGCCTTAAAACTGTTTCTGGCTGACGCTTGTTTCATAAAACTACACTCGTGTTTTAAGGTCTCTCATGTACAGTCACAATACAGTACAATACAAATACTCTTTATTGCACACCTCATACAAACAAAGCAGTTACAGAGAGAAACAATACAATAACATGTAGGTAGAGGTAGACAACAGGCGGTCTTATCGCTGAAGAGCGATCTCTTCTAGACATAAACTACTATTAATTATATTTTCTAATTTATACTTTACAATAATTTGATGGTTTACTATCCATTTACCAACACTACGTTATCAATTTTAACATGAGGACATAGGCACGTTGGATGTCGATTTGCGGAAAATGCCCAGTAACACTAACTAACTACCCTATTTCAGATCCGTCTCAACGTGTGTCGCTACCTGTGCATGGACGAAGCTGACCGCATGATAGACATGGGCTTCGAGGAGGACGTGCGGACAATATTCTCCTACTTCACCGGGCAGCGGCAAACGCTGCTGTTCAGCGCCACCATGCCGAGGAAGATACAGAACTTCGCCAGGTTCGTTGGCCGGATATTTGTTGACCTTTTTGACTGGACTATAGTCTGTGTTGAGTGGAATGTAGCTAAATCAAATCAAAAGTGTTTATTTGTTATAACATAGGCACATTCTGGTTACAGTGGTCTTAAGATAAGTGTTCGTCTCACTAGGTTTTGCCTTTTGCCAAAAACAATATTATAATATAGATTCTATTAGTACTAAATAAATAGAACAATTCAGTTAAGTTAAAACTATTCAAAAATAATTAAACATATCGTGTCTAAGTACAATTTCATACTAAATTAGAAATTAATAGAACAAGTGGCTTATTACAATTTACAATAATTTCAAAATAATTCGATGTAACATGTAAAGGTATAATATTCATCATCATCATCATCATATCAGCCCAAAGACGTCCACTGCTGAACATAGGCCTCCCCCAAAGTGTGCCACAATGACCGGTATGGAAAAAATGTCAAATTTGGAAATAATTTATAATATTTTTTTTTTTTTAATGTAGGTAACGGATAATTAAATAGTTACCTAGAGGCAAAATCCAACAAAAAATCAGACATCAAAAAATATATGATTTAATTAGCTCCTAAAAAGTCCGGATAAATATGAATATATTTTTTTATCTTTATTTAGGTTCATTTACATTTGCTTTAAAGTATTCAATATAAATAAAAAAAAACCGGCCAAGTGCGTGTCGGACCACGCAAAACGAAGGGTTCCGTGCCTATTAAAAAAGTCGTATCGTCACAGGAATTTTACGGCACTTACGTCCTTTTCTTTGAGGAAGGTAGTTTTTCAGCAATATCTCGAAAACCTCTGAACCGATCTTGTTCAAAACAATTTTCGGTGAATGAAATTAATAAGGCCTATGTCCATGAATTTTTCCATATTTTTAAAATACACGGTTCAAAAATTAGAGGGGGGGGGGACAGAATTTTAGTGACTTTCGGGGCGATTATCTCCGACCCTATTCACTTAATCAAAAAAAATGCTAAGAAACCTTATATTAATTTTGAAAGGTCTATCGATTGATGTGCCACACGGGGGGTCACAACGAAAAAAAATTTTTTGAATTTTAGTTTTATGTATGGAGTGCACCCCTAAAAAAAATTTTTTTTGTCATTTTAATTACAAAACTATGTAGCGGCTAACAAAATACACCTATCCTCAAAATTTTAATCAAATACACCCTTTAGTTTTCGAGTAAAATGCCTGTGACATACGGACAGACGGACAGACGGACAGACGGACAGACGGACAGACGGACAGACGGACATGACGAAACTATAAGGGTTCCGTTTTTGCCATTTTGGCTACGGAACCCTAAAAAGACAATTAATGTTCAATTTAAATCTATATAATTACTCCCGGGTGGAAAGTTTGTTGGATTCTTGAATAAAGCATCTTAAAATAACGTTTTAGAATGAAATAAACAAAAAAACGCTATTATAAATTAATGTTTAAATTTACTTAAAATTAACGCTGCTTGCTCAAAGTGATGTACTCAAAACCATACAGATTTCCTACAAAGGAACTTTATGAAATCAGTGACCAACTAACTATGAGGAAGCTGTATGTTTTGAGCACAACACTCAGGCTACACAAAACCCTAGGTTTTAACCCTCCATCAGAAACACGTAGGCGTAAAAAACCCGTCGCCCCCGAATCGAACTGTAAATCTCTGCTTGCTAAAAGGCAGTATAAAGCACAATCGGCATATATTTACAATAAAGTACATAGCATAGTCAATATCCATCAACCATTACTAAAAAATTGCAAGAATGAACTAACGACATGGCTGAAACATCTAAGCTATGATGACACAGAGTCATTGCTGTATCGTGCTAATTATTAACTGAACCTAAATGTACACACACAAACATATACACACACGCACACTCTCTCTCTCTCTCACACACACACACATACACACTCACACACACCTACCAGTAATGTATTGTATTAGTATTACTTGAATTAGGCTAAATTATGTATTTCCTACCTACTTGCCAGTTATGGAAGAGCGGGGCATCCTAACACAGGTTTACTTACCTAAAAGGAAGACCCAATCACTGTCTATTGTAGTTTAAAAACAAAGGAAAAAATAATCAATTTTCAAACAATTTTCATTTTCAATGTTTTTCGAAACCGTATTTTGCCTGGAGTATAGTAAAACATGAATAATTCAGTAAGTAAAATTCGAATGTGTTGTTGCCATCAGATCGGCGCTCGTGAAGCCTGTGACGGTGAATGTGGGCCGCGCGGGCGCCGCCTCGCTGAACGTGCGACAGGTATTATAATACATTCTAAACTACATACATACATATAATTACGCCTCTTTCCCAGAGGGGTAGGCAGAGATCACGGATCTCCATTTGCTACGATCCTGACAAACCACTTTCGCTTCACTCACCTTCATAACATTTCTCATACATGCTCGTCGGTTTAGTGTACTTTTGACCTGGCCTTTTTGTAACATTTCTCCAATTTGATCGGAGAAAGTTCGCCTAGGTCTTCCCCTTCCAACTTGCCCTTCAGCTCTTTTTATATACACTCTCTTCGTTAATCTTCTCTCATCCATCCTCTCTACATGCCCAAACCACCTTAACATACCCTTCTCAATTTTCGTGACTATATCTCCATCCATTCCACACTTATCTCTTATCACACTGTTTGTTTTTGACTCTATCGCTTAATTTCACACATACTTCTCAACGCTCTCATTTCTACTGCATTCACTCGACTTTGATGTCTTTTCTGCCACATCCAACTTTCACTACCACTGGTACTGGTAGTGACATTCTAAAATATCATTAAATAATTAATTAATCAAATCCTACTATAGAATTGGGTTGTTTCCTCATGTTAAAATTGATAACGTATGCTAAGGGGATAGTAAACCATCAAATGATTGTAATAAAGTATAAATTACACAATATAGATCATAAAAAGATATGGACCTTAAAAGTTTAGAAAAAATGTGATTTTTTTAATGTCCAAAAGCAAATTTAAAGCTACCAATAGAATCCTTACGCTTTTATAGAGAGGATAAGAACTGCCTTGTCCTTAATCCGAACAAGTCGAAATATGTTGTTTTTGGATCAGAGCATCAAATCCGTAGTACCATCAGTAACCTCGAGACTTTGACTACCAGTAATGTTGCCATCATGGGCGAACCAATAGAGAGGGTGGTAGAAGCCAATAACCTTGGCCTCCTCATGGACGGCAAGCTGCGCTTTGAGAACCACATACTAAAAGTTGTGAGTAACTGCTTCTACCGCCTTAAAGTTCTTTACAATGTTCGCGATTACTTAAGTGTTGATTTGCGTGTTAACCTTTGTGAATCGCTGATATTGTCAAGATTAAACTATTGTGATGTTGTCTATGCTGGCTGCATTACTGGTCGTACAAAAAAGCTCATACAACGAGTGCAAAATGCATGCATTCGTTTCTGTTTCCGAGTCCCACCTCGCTCCCATATCACTCTCTACTTGAACGCCGCTGGTCTGCTGAACATGCCTGCACGCAGACGGCCTCGCCACTCTTCTCTTTGGCATAGTACGATCTGGGGTCCCAGCATATTTGCTGAGTAGACTTGCATGGCCCAAGAGTGCGCGTAGGTGTAAGGCGATGATTCTGGTGCCAGAGCATCGGACCGCGGCGTTTCGAGGAAGTTTTAGGTTCACAGCGTCCAAGTGTTGGAATGATCTCCCTCCACCTATCCAAGGAGCGTCTAGCAGGTATACCTTTAAGCGCCAGCTTAAAGGCTATTTGTTGACGCTCCAAAAATCCCAACCCTAACCCATCCAGCACTTTTAACATCCCAACCGTGTCGCGTTTTATGCTTTGTGTTTTTCATCCCGTCGTGCTACTGTTCTATATATATATTTTCAATATTTTGCAATAATTATTTATTTATTATGTGTCTACTTACTTTTTTATCTAATGCTGTGTTGCGTTGCGTTCCGTGGGCCACTTGCGGTGCTGTCTGAAAACCAGCGCTGCAGGTGTCTGTCTGACACCTCGGCACAATGCTGAGACAGCGACCGTTTCACTGCCGCGAAGACACACAATATGTGTCAATTGTCATGTATGTCTACTCCTTTGTCTCTGTGTGTCTTTTGTGTAGTGAATAAATGTCTTCTTTTCTTTTTCTTTTCTTTATAGAAACAAAATTCTAAAACAACTATGATGCTAAACGTAGTATTTTCCGACCGAAACAGCAATTTACTTGATTTTCCATACAACAATTAGTTCAAATAGCAAAGTGTGACGTCACACTTTTAAGTCAATCAGTATGAATTGTTTCGGCTAGGTACCGCCGGCGAGATCCGTCTGACTCAAATTTCAGGGTATTTATGTTGTTTAATTGTAGTTTTATTTTTTATTTTATTTATTTATTTATTTATTAAGGATCACCAACAGACAATACATCATACAATTCAATAAGTAGCTCAGGTAATATTCTAGGTTGATGTTCATCTAATTATAGGTAACCACAGCTTATTTTGGTATCTAAAAACATACAAAACTAATGTAACACAAGTTTTACAAATGGGAACAAAAATAAAATAAAATATTAAAGAAAACATACAACAAATAAAAAAGATCAAGAAGAAATGTTTTGTGAGAAACATGCTAATTAGGTTTTCAAGAAATCCTGGGAGCCGAAATGCTTGAGCACCTTTCTTTTAAATCTTAATAAACTGTCGTGAAGCAAGTCCGCTCCCAAGGAGTTCGGGAGATGGTTGTAAAGGTGAAACATTCTTGAGAGTGGAGAGTTGCGTCCCAAGTTTGTCTTTCTAAAGCGATCTTTGAACAGTTTGTAGACGCCAGGGCGCGGCAATCTAGAGGGCACGGCAATATTAACCTTAGCAAGGAGTTCCGGACAATCCACTCCTTTATAATTTATTAATTTAAAAAGAAACATTAAGTCGAGTGTTTTTCTCCTACCACTTAGAGATGTCATCCGGAAAAACTTCAGGCGTTTTTGATATGATCGAAGTTTATGCCCGTTGCGAGATACAAACCCTAAGTGGGTCAGAAAACGCCTTTGTATTTGTTCTATACGATTCCTATGGACTTCATAAAACGGTGACCATACCTGAGAACAGTACTCTAGATTACTTCTCATCATACAGTTGATCCCATACACACATTTGTTCCTCTTCAAAAACTGGTTCGAATGGCATCGCCACGCTGCCTGCGAAGCTGACGGTCCTCGAATCCCGGTAAGGGCAAATATTTGTGTGATGAACATGAATATTTGTTTCTGAGTCTTGGATGTTTTCTATGTATTTAAGTATTTATATCTATTATATATATTGTCGTTTAGCACAAGCCTTATTGAGCTAACTATAGGCCTATTTCGATTTGTGTAAGATGTAGATTTGTAGAAGATGTCCCCCAATATTTATTTGTTTATTTTTAGGGTTCCGTAGCCAAAATGGCAAAAACGGAACCCTTATAGTTTCGTCATGTCCGTCTGTCCGTCTGTCCGTCTGTCCGTCTGTCCGTCTGTCCGTCTGTCCGTATGTCACAGGCATTTTACTCGAAAACCATAAAGTGTATTTGAATAAAATTTTGAGGATAGGTGTATTTTGTTAGCCGCTACATAGTTTTGTAATTAAAATGACAAAAAAAATTTTTTTTAGGGGTGCACTCCATACATAAAACTAAAAGTCAAAAAAAATTTTTTCATTGTGACCCCCCGTGTGGCACATCAATCGATAGGCCTTTCAAAATAAATATAAGGTTTCTTAGCATTTTTTTTGATTAAGTGAATAGGGTCGGAGATAATCGCCCCGAAAGTCACTAAAATTCTGTCCCCCCCCCTCTAATTTTTGAACGGTGTATTTTAAAAATATGAAAAAATTCATGGACATAGGGCTTATTAATTTCATTCACCGAAAATTGTTTTGGACAAGATCGGTTCAGAGGTTTTCGAGATATTGCTGAAAAACTGCCTTCCTCAAAGAAAAGGACGTAAGTGCCGTAAAATTTCTGTGACGATACGACCTTTTTAATAGGCACGGAACCCTTCGTTTTGCGTGGTCCGACACGCACTTGGCCGGTTTTATTTATTTATTTAAAGTGGCTTTTTACAGTACGTCACAGAAATGACGGAACAGAATAGTCGTCATTATCATCATCATATCAACCGAAACACTGCTGCTGGACATAGGCCTCCCCTAAAGAGCGTCAAATCATCCAGCGGACTCCCGCGACCTTTACCAGGTCATCAGTCCACCTTGTGGGGGGTCTACCCTACGTGGTCGCCACTCGAGAACCTTTCCGCCCCAACGGCCATCGGTTCCACGTGCAATGTGCCCCGCCCACTGCCGCTTAAGTTTAGCGATTCGGAGGGCTATATCGGTTACCTCGGTTCTGCTGCGGATAGCCTCATTTCTGATGCGATCACGCAGAGATACTCCCAACATAGCCCTCTCCGTTGCCCTTTGGGTGACTTTAAGCCTCCTTGCGAGGCCCATAGACACAACAGAATAGCGAAGCGGGAATTACATTACGAAATTAGTGTCATGCATGTTGACATCAGTTTCACGAAAGTAGTTTCGATATATGCGAAAGTAATTTCGTAACATAATTAGTGTCGTGAAAACAACAGTATCGCAGTGGCCATGGCGCCATCAGCATCAGCTATTTCAACATGCATGACACTAATTTCGCAATGTAATTCCGGCTTTACACTATGAAACTAGTTGCATGACACTAATTTCACCAAAAAATCGCGCAGAGCACGAAACTAATTTGCATGCACGACATTAATGCATGCATTATGAAATTAATAAATTACACGTGAAACTATTGGTAAAACTAATGTCACGAAATTAATTTCATGCCACTAATTTCGTAATGTAATTCCGGCTTTAACGTGTGATACAATGGTTCAGATGACCAGATGACCTGGTAAAGGTCGCGGGAGTCCGCTGGATGCGGGTGGCGCAGGACCGGTCAATTTGGAACTCTCTGGGGGAGGCCTATGTCCAGCAGTGGACGTCTTTCGGCTGATATGATGATGATGATGATGACAATGGTTCAGGAGTTGGAGCCGGTGAAGGCGGAGGCGCGCACGGTGCACCTGCTGCAGTGCCTGCAGAAGACGCCGCCGCCGGTGCTGGTGTTCGCGGAGCGCAAGCAGGACGTCGACGCCATCCACGAGTACCTGCTGCTCAAAGGTGACGTGTGATGAAATGGTTCAGGAGTTGGAGCCGGTGAAGGCGGAGGCGCGCACGGTGCACCTGCTGCAGTGCCTGCAGAAGACGCCGCCGCCGGTGCTGGTGTTCGCGGAGCGCAAGCAGGACGTCGACGCCATCCACGAGTACCTGCTGCTCAAAGGTGACGTGTGATGAAATGGTTCAGGAGTTGGAGCCGGTGAAGGCGGAGGCGCGCACGGTGCACCTGCTGCAGTGCCTGCAGAAGACGCCGCCGCCGGTGCTGGTGTTCGCGGAGCGCAAGCAGGACGTCGACGCCATCCACGAGTACCTGCTGCTCAAAGGTGACGTGTGATGAAATGGTTCAGGAGTTGGAGCCGGTGAAGGCGGAGGCGCGCACGGTGCACCTGCTGCAGTGCCTGCAGAAGACGCCGCCGCCGGTGCTGGTGTTCGCGGAGCGCAAGCAGGACGTCGACGCCATCCACGAGTACCTGCTGCTCAAAGGTGACGTGTGATGAAATGGTTCAGGAGTTGGAGCCGGTGAAGGCGGAGGCGCGCACGGTGCACCTGCTGCAGTGCCTGCAGAAGACGCCGCCGCCGGTGCTGGTGTTCGCGGAGCGCAAGCAGGACGTCGACGCC
This sequence comes from Epinotia nisella, assembly GCA_932294315.1. Classification (NCBI taxonomy): domain Eukaryota; kingdom Metazoa; phylum Arthropoda; class Insecta; order Lepidoptera; family Tortricidae; genus Epinotia; species Epinotia nisella. The sequence goes on along the minus strand of OW028698.1, from coordinate 4,998,417 downwards.
ATCCACGAGTACCTGCTGCTCAAAGGTGACGTGTGATGAAATGGTTCAGGAGTTGGAGCCGGTGAAGGCGGAGGCGCGCACGGTGCACCTGCTGCAGTGCCTGCAGAAGACGCCGCCGCCGGTGCTGGTGTTCGCGGAGCGCAAGCAGGACGTCGACGCCATCCACGAGTACCTGCTGCTCAAAGGTGACGTGTGATGAAATGGTTCAGGAGTTGGAGCCGGTGAAGGCGGAGGCGCGCACGGTGCACCTGCTGCAGTGCCTGCAGAAGACGCCGCCGCCGGTGCTGGTGTTCGCGGAGCGCAAGCAGGACGTCGACGCCATCCACGAGTACCTGCTGCTCAAAGGTGACGTGTGATGAAATGGTTCAGGAGTTGGAGCCGGTGAAGGCGGAGGCGCGCACGGTGCACCTGCTGCAGTGCCTGCAGAAGACGCCGCCGCCGGTGCTGGTGTTCGCGGAGTGCAAGCAGGACGTCGACGCCATCCACGAGTACCTGCTGCTCAAAGGTGACGTGTGATGAAATGGTTCAGGAGTTGGAGCCGGTGAAGGCGGAGGCGCGCACGGTGCACCTGCTGCAGTGCCTGCAGAAGACGGCGCCGCCGGTGCTGGTGTTCGCGGAGCGCAAGCAGGACGTCGACGCCATCCACGAGTACCTGCTGCTCAAAGGTGACGTGTGATGAAATGGTTCAGGAGTTGGAGCCGGTGAAGGCGGAGGCGCGCACGGTGCACCTGCTGCAGTGCCTGCAGAAGACGCCGCCGCCGGTGCTGGTGTTCGCGGAGCGCAAGCAGGACGTCGACGCCATCCACGAGTACCTGCTGCTCAAAGGTGACGTGTGATGAAATGGTTCAGGAGTTGGAGCCGGTGAAGGCGGAGGCGCGCACGGTGCACCTGCTGCAGTGCCTGCAGAAGACGCCGCCGCCGGTGCTGGTGTTCGCGGAGCGCAAGCAGGACGTCGACGCCATCCACGAGTACCTGCTGCTCAAAGGTGACGTGTGATGAAATGGTTCAGGAGTTGGAGCCGGTGAAGGCGGAGGCGCGCACGGTGCACCTGCTGCAGTGCCTGCAGAAGACGCCGCCGCCGGTGCTGGTGTTCGCGGAGCGCAAGCAGGACGTCGACGCCATCCACGAGTACCTGCTGCTCAAAGGTGACGTGTGATGAAATGGTTCAGGAGTTGGAGCCGGTGAAGGCGGAGGCGCGCACGGTGCACCTGCTGCAGTGCCTGCAGAAGACGCCGCCGCCGGTGCTGGTGTTCGCGGAGCGCAAGCAGGACGTCGACGCCATCCACGAGTACCTGCTGCTCAAAGGTGACGTGTGATGAAATGGTTCAGGAGTTGGAGCCGGTGAAGGCGGAGGCGCGCACGGTGCACCTGCTGCAGTGCCTGCAGAAGACGCCGCCGCCGGTGCTGGTGTTCGCGGAGCGCAAGCAGGACGTCGACGCCATCCACGAGTACCTGCTGCTCAAAGGTGACGTGTGATGAAATGGTTCAGGAGTTGGAGCCGGTGAAGGCGGAGGCGCGCACGGTGCACCTGCTGCAGTGCCTGCAGAAGACGCCGCCGCCGGTGCTGGTGTTCGCGGAGCGCAAGCAGGACGTCGACGCCATCCACGAGTACCTGCTGCTCAAAGGTGACGGGGGGCTTGCTGGACGCGGACCTTGGACCATACATAGCTGGAGTAGACTTATGTCCGGAGCCCGGAATTTCCACGGCAAAACAAAAGACTGTCGCGATCTTACTAGTGTAGTATTACAATACAATACAAATACTCTTTATTGCACACCTCACACAAACGAAGCAGTTACAGAGAGAAACAATACAATAACATGTAGGTAGAGGTAGACAGCAGGCGGTCTTATCGCTGAAGAGCGATCTCTTCCAGACAACCTTTGGGTATCGGAGAAAGAGATAAAACTAGATTATGCAGTAGGTGGTGCAGAGATTATTATTAATCAAATATCAAGAAATTATAAAAATAAATGTACATAAATACCTCTATATATAAACATACACACACAATCATACATATATACAAATAAAACAAACACAAATATAATGATACATAAACAGTCAACCAAAAAATACAATCAGGGTTAGGGGAGAGACAAATAATGTTCTTTAAGAAGGGATTTGAGGTTGGCGATAGTATTACTATCGAATATTGTATAATAATTCACGACGGTTAATTTAAAATATGCAAAGAAAGTAGTAAGTTAGAGATTGCTCAACATGTGTTATCCGATCTAAATCTTAACAATACTTTGTTATAAATAAAATAACCCGTCCTTTTTGCCGAAGTCTGGTAACAAAGAGGAAAAACTTTGAATGAAGTGACTATACCACCTCATTGACAATAAATAGACACTTCAGAAAATGAGTACTCTATAAGACATTGAACGTCACTTCATTGCGTATGACAGTGCTAAAATATAAATTGTGTCTAGATATTATTTGTCAAACGGAAACGGACGTTTTTTTTTCCTCAATTACACAACTATCGATATCGATAAAAAATGTTTCTAACACTAGTAAGATCGCGACAGTCTTTTGTTTTGCCGTGAAAATTCCGGGCTCTGCTTATGTCGTATTTGCGTACAAAAATATCTGCGGGGGGGAGCATCTTAATAGGATTTTGAACATTGATTTAGTATAAGTAACTAGATACACAATCAGCCGAAAAAAAGTGGCCGCCCAAAAGAACCGCGCGATCGACACTTGCGGCTCTTTTGCGTTTAGTCTGGTTTCGACCGTGATACTTGACGGTTGTCAAAAATGACAAAAATTATCTGTGAAAAAATGCGTTAATAGCAAATATAGCAATAGAAAAAAATTCAAAAAGGATTGGATATATTTCTATAACTAAGTTCTATTGATAGCGTAAAGAATTTCATGTAAACTCATTGGCATTTCATGGTTTTGAATAAATAATTTCGTTAGTACAAATGACAGATTATCACGGAACAAAAATCTAAGGAGTCAGTACCTACTTATTCGATTTTTTTATGGAGTAGTACAGTTACGCTATTTGTGGTTTTCAATTTAAGATTCGTGAGAAATCCTTAGCGATGTGCAAAGTAGGCCGCAGTTATATGCTTATAGCACGAGATAGGAGACATCAACGACGAAGAGTGGTGACGACTTCGTCGTGTGTTTATTTTTCAAGTTTATATAAATCTTGTAAAAATAAATGTTTAACTAAAGATAAATGCATTTATTTACAGGTATAATATACATTAATCTAATTTATATAACATTGAAAATTATATATAAATATAAAAAAAGATAAATTGATATTCAGATTGTAAGTCATTATTATATGTCGCAAAGGGACTAATTAGATACGTCAAATATACCACGCTAAAATGATCTACATACCTAGATCTTATTCCCTTTTCACTAGTCGTGCGTAGAATTTTAAAGGAGTTTGACAGCTGCACTGATAATACGTAATGCCATACGAACAATGTTTTGTGTATATTTATTTAAACAAAATGAAAGTTTTAATTGTTTGGGTATTGCCTGCTTGTAAAAATAAATAATCATGATTTGTTTGTGTTTTTCGTCTTCCTGTTTAAATAAATACTTGCAATATTATAGATTTTATTAATTAAAGTGTGACATGTAAAATACTTCCAAACATCAAAAATCCGCAACATGCTTCGTCAATCATTTACAAATGACTGTATTGTTTATACAATATTATTAAAATAATTTTATAATGCGACTCCATTCATTCGCTATTTAGTTTTGACGTGAGCAATCAAGTCACATTATGATAAAATCTCAATAAACTAAAAAGTTTTTAATCTGTTTGATGCTAATTCGCTAATATGGCCCTTACAGCTTAAAAAACTAAGTTCTCTTTTATATGAAACATATATCTCAATGCAGGTTATAAGTAAACGCGATTGGCATCAACTGAAATATAGCTAGAGTTGTCATTTTGGGGCACATTTCTTGAAATTTTTGTTCGACATTGTGCGTCTATTTACTTTATTATACGTCAATGATTTTGAAACTCAATTGTATATTGAAAGCTTGAAGTGGTTGAACGGTTATAATATCAAGTGCTTACAGCAACATGCGGGCATTTTTGACGACCGGTTAACCTAGTGGGTAGTGACGCTGCCTACGAAGCTGAAGGTCCTGGGTTCGAATCCCGGTAAGGGCAAATATTAGTGTGATGAGCATGAATATTTGTTTCTGAGTCTTGGATGTTTTTCTGTGTATTTAAGTATTTATATCTATTATATATATCGTCGTCTAGTACCTATAGCACAAGCCTTATTCAGCTTACTATAGGCCTAGTTCGATTTGTGTAAAAATGTCCCCTAATATTTATTTACTTTTTATGATCAGTGTTCTCTTGCGAGGCGATTTTGTTAATGTCCATTAATCGATTGTGAAATTGTCTTTGTATGATTTTTTGCACATTGTGCAAGGTTTTCTACAGAGGGGTAAGTTACTGAAAGGCTACTCCAGTTATGTATGCTCTAAGACATGGGCCTATGACACTCGGGACGTATAATTTCTCTATTTTTACCCGAGCAGAGCTCGGTCGCCCAGGGACTATTTATTATACAGTACCGGTCAAAAGTTTAAGTTCACCCTTTGTTTTTGGTACAAATTTGTACTTTTGTGCGATAATGTTTTGCAGTTCAGATGTCGAAAATTGTTTCCAACTGATTCGCTATTGTTTACGGAGATGTGTTTGATTAGTCAGACACAATTTACGTAGATTTCTAAACAACTGATTCCCTAAAAACCAGCATTGTATCTGATCATTGTACGTTTTAAGTGGCAAACCCATATATAGCCCAGCCTTTGCCGTCATTCCTATAAGATTTTAGGGAAGAAATTTAGAAATGTACGTGAATTGTGTCTGACTAATTAAACAAATCTCTGGAAACAATAACGGATCAGTTGGAAACAAATTTCGGCTTCCGAACTGCAAAAAAATATTGTCCAAAAGTACTCATTTGTACCTAAAACAAAGAGTGAACTTAAACTTTTGACCGGTACTGTATAGGTATATAATATACAAATATTGCTCGTTTAATAGTATAGGATTGAGTACCTACCTAACAGTTCCGTATTTCCCTAAAAAAAAAAAAAAAAAATTTGAACTGTTTATTTCATTAAAAAATACATAATAATTACAATCTTAACTTCTAATCTCAGGTGTGGAGGCCGTGGCTATCCACGGAGGCAAGGACCAGGAGGAGAGGTCGAGAGCCGTGGACGCGTTCAGGCGAGGGGAGAAAGACGTGCTCGTGGCCACCGACGTCGCCAGCAAAGGTAACAGCAAGGGAACACCACCAGCACTTTACCAGGTCATCACTCCCCCTTGCCCGCCCAGGACCGCTCAATGTGCTAGAACCATCTCAAAAGAGACTATTGATTTAAAAAAAAAAAAACCAGCCAAGTGCGTGTCGGACCACGCAAAAAGAAGGGTTCCATGCCTATTAAAAAGAGCGTATCGTCACAGAAATCTTACGGCACTTACGTACTTTTTCTATATGGTAGGATGTTTTTTTAACAATATCTCGAAAACCTTTGAATCGAACTTGATCAAAATAATTTTCGGTGAAATAAATTAATAAGCCATGTTTTTTTTCATATTTTTTAAATACACCGTTCTAAAATTAGAGGGGGTCGGAACTTCGGGACAGAATTACATAGTTTTTTTTTGTGTTCTCTTTTTGAAAATTAGAAAAAAAAATTGAATCCATGACCATCAGCTTTGTAGGCAGGGCTACCCACTAGACTACACCTGACGTCGCACATAGGGGCAGAATGCCGATTTAGGCGGCCATAAATCGATTTCTAAAAATGTAGCCTAGATAAGAAATAATCACTTCCCGATAAGGTTGAATAACCATAGAATGATAAACTACCCCCTCCCTAACCCTTACAGCAGTGCTTGAACTGCCATGCCAGTCGAAAGTTGATCGTCGCTCCCAGTGCATGCACATCTTATCGGCATTCGTAAAAACACGTTACATTTAAAAAATCGTGGTGTTTTTTTAGTGTCTATTTTGAAGAAAGTTGTGATGGATCCTAGTTCTACAGGTAAGAGAGTATTATAAAACATTAAATTTATGTGAATATTTTGAATATCTATTATTATTTCCCGAGGTAGAAATAAGTCTTCTAAAATTGTTGTAAAAAACCACGTTTTTGATTTATAAAAAGGTTTTTGTTATACATCATGGCACGTCCGGGCCATAATACGAGTAATTTCATAAAATAGAGTAACTGTACTAGATAATTACATTAACTTTGGCTGCGATTTTTTGCGAAAATGCGTTTTAGAGGCCATTAAATACCACGATGCAAAACCACGTGTTTTTTTTTTTTTTTTACTTTTGTGTTTAAAATAGTTTTGATTTCTTTTAGGATCGGAAGGAGTTGCAGAGGCAAGATTAGTGACCCGTAGGTTCCTATTTGAGAAAATGCAGCCACAAAATCTTGCAAATTTTGAATTGAAACTAAAATATCTTGAGACGTATATTTTATCGCAAGAAAACTATTGTGAGGAACACAACAAGGATATAAAGCATAAATTGTCTTTTTTAAAGTCAGACTTTAAGAAGAAGTGGGTAGAGTCAAATAGGAAGAGCGATATTATCTTAAAAAAACACGATGCATGGTTACAAGGAACCTTCGAAATACCAAGGATAAAACGAGGATCATCAGGCCGACCAGCAAAGATATTCGATGAATCCAGTGAAAGGAGCAAGCGAAGAAAAACAGAAGTGTTAATAATGAGACCGCCAAAATTTATGTAGGACTATATTCCTGGCATCCGATGATGCCTAACAATGCACAAAATCCTATAACATGGGGCAACTGTAATGGAAGAAGCTCTCTTGCCTATTGGGTTATTACCGGAAGAAGCAGCCGAAGCGCGCAATAAGCACTTTAGGAAATATAGACAAGATTTTTATAATCTATGAATACACAATCTCACAAGTTTAATACGACATTCATAGGTCACTTACTTTCATATTTGCTTATATTAAAAAATTTCATAATTGTCTCGTAACGTAACTATAATTTTGTTTTCTTTGTCAGTTATAAAAATGACGAAAATATGTCGTATTTACACTTAACGATCATTAATATACCGTTAAACTATTGAAAATTAAAAAATAAAACACAACTAAGAACAGTGTTGTTTTTACTGACTTTTGACAGGACTATAGAAAAAAGCGGGCGGGTCGTTCTTCTTTTTTACCGACAATGATCCGAGGTTTTTCTGTTTTTTTGGTTTTTGAACTATCGAAAATTGTGGTTTTGAAGTGCGATTTAAAAAAAATGCATAGGTTTCTTCATTAGAACTAATTAAAGTTTCCTTTCTGGCCAATATAAATATTTATTTACGGTTGGTTTCTAAAAAAAAACATGTGACAAAGTGGACTCTTTCAGTGGGGACAACATTTTGTTTTACCACTCTATCACGGCATTCTACGAAAAAAGAAAACATTTAAAAAAATGCTAGTTAGAGAAAGTGAAATATTAAACATCACTAATTAATAAAATAATATGGACGTTCATTCGAACATTATAAAACCGTAAACATCATTACTCAAATGAGATGCCGTAATAAGACGAAGGACAGGCTATTGTCGGTCGAAAAGAAGAACGACCCGGGCACCTACCGAGATAAGATGTTTACTATTTTCAACTGTTTTAAGTAGGAGAATAATATTCTAAAGGTTAGAAAGCAGGATCGGTAACGGTTTTCTTATAATAAGATACTTATTCTTCAGTTTCATACAAAAAACACTGATATTATTTTTTTCTGCTTTAAATAAGCCTTATTTTGAAAATATATATATAACATTTTTTATTCCTTACAACATTTTCAACCGAAAAGTATTTTTTAAATAGGTTTTAAAAAAAAAAGTGGATGTCCATTTTTTTGTCATTTCGATCCACTGTGCTACTGCCCTCTTGGAATTATAATTACAAACAAATCACGAGTTTGAGTACATAAATGCGATAAAATAATTTTGGCCGCCTAAATCGGCATTTTGCCCCTATGTGCGTCGTACGTAAATGGAAATCGTCTTATTTTGATTTTTTATTATTTTTGCGCAATCAGTTTGTCAGGAATAAATGTTTGACAATTGACGAAAGATGTCTGCCTCCAGGTCTCGACTTCGCCAATATCCAGCATGTGATAAACTACGATATGCCAGAGGACATAGAGAACTACGTGCATCGCATCGGGCGTACAGGTGGGTATTCCGTTTATAAGTCTGAAATAAACTTCATAAAATTCATTTGCTCTATACGGCGCAACCGAGGATTTTAACACACGATTTTTTTAACCCGCCGTAGTCGATGCAACCAGCCCTAAGTAGGAGCTCAAAAATCATGCGCTGCCCCGGTAATGATGTAGCGCCTGCCCACTGGGTGCCGAAAGGATGTCATTAGAAAACCAAAATGCGTAATAACTACAACTTAGAAAAGTTGAAAAACCCCCAACATTTTCATTTCAAAGTTCAATATCTCAAAAACCGCTGCACCGATTTTGTTGAAACGTGGCTAAGAACCATCTCGATCTCGTCAGCTTTCGGACAAAAAAACTGCATTAAAATAGGTCCATTCGTTACGGAGCTACGATGCCACATACAGACATACAGACAGACACACAGACACGTCAAACTTATAATAACCCTCTTTTTGCGTCGGGTGTTAAAAAGATGGCGAAGCAGAATACAGAGCAGTCCCAAAAGCATACTAAGGGCATTAGCTGACCGGTCTGATAGTCTTTTGTGAAGGATTTACTAGATAAATGAAAACTAACATAGATTAGCCTTAATTGACATGTAAATTTTTATATTTTATTAATAAAAAAATCACTAACGACGTGAATCTTTGTTGTCTTAATAAAGACATATTATTATTAGGGCTGCAATGGTTGACTGCTGGGAAAAAATCCTCTAAATAGTTCAGATATTGCGCTGTTATCATTTTAAATAATAAATAATAATTTATTCATAAAACATAATGTACATAGTTGCTAAAGACTAGGAGCTTATTATAAGAGGCAAATAACACGTGCCTGAGCTAGGATACCCTGTGTTTCAGGCAAAAAAGGACTAACAATTGAATATGTTATTCACATGCAAAAAATAATATTCATTCTTATTGAATATAGTACAAATAATTAGGAGTTTATAACCTATGCGGTATAAAAGATAGAACAAAAATTATATTAGAACGACAAATAACTTCTCTGTATCGTCATAAGACGTATTTAGTAGGGCTTCTCGTAGCGTTGATTTACATTTCATGTAGTTTAGGGAATATAGATCTAGCCGCGCATTAAGTCTATTGTAAAGAAGTGGACCTTGATTTTAAATTATTCTACAAAATTAAATATTAATAATTCCCCATAGGTGATAAATGATAATGATATCCTTAATTAGCCGATCTATGACAGAATTAGAAGACTTTGAACTTAGAAACTATGGAGCGTGATCACTGGTGCCTTTATATAGGATGTTACTTGCTAATTTACAAGCTTTTATTTTAACTTTAGATTGCAAGTAACTATGTTTGTTCGGGTGGAACCTTGCAACTCAATTTTGAAGCAGATATCCACAACCGATTGAGCTGAAATTTTGGATTTAAGCATACCTTTTTTCATTAAATATAATGGTACCATCGAGCTGATCTGATGATGGAGACAGAAGGTGGCCATGGGAATTCAGTACTTAACCGACGTAACCCCGTTGTGTTTGGGCTCGTTAGAATCGCCTCAACGTGTAGTTGATGACGGTATACGGAAATGTACCAGTCGGCAATAAAAACTTGTACCAAAAATGTGTCTGTTGGTCATGACAGGTCGCGCGGGCGGGGAGGGCGTGGCCACGACGCTGCTCGGGCGCGCGGCGGAGAGCAGCGTGCTCAAAGACTTGGCGCATCTGCTCAGGGAGGCGGGACAAAAGGTAAATAAGTGAAATGTAAACGTTTTTCAAAAAACCCCAACTGCTTTTTTGCAAATATTATAGCCTATGTCACTCCCACGATTAAGAGGAATCCAACGACACCTCGTATGTCGAAATCGGTCAAACGGTTTAGGCTGCAGGGCGTGCCAAAGAATAACACATACACAGATTCATACAGTTGGTACATACTTCGGCAGTCGGGTATCAAGTGGAATTAAAAGATTTTTCAAGAAACCCAACTGCTTTTTTGCAAATATTATAGCCTATGTCACTCCCACGATTAAGAGGAATCCAACGACACCTCGTATGTCGAAATCCGTCAAACGGTTTAGGCTGCAGGGCGTGCCAAAGAATAACACATACACACATACATACATACATAGATACATACATACATACGCTCGAAAAACATAACCCTCCTTTCCTTCGGCAGTCGGGTAAATATACTATTATCAGCTTCTGCCAGCGACTCCGTCCGCGTGGAACTCGTTTATATCGTAGCTCCATACAAACATTCATCCCCCATTTCACCCCCTCGGGGATGACTTGACTGAGGGATAAAAACTGTCCTATGTTCTTCCCCGGGACTCAAACTATCTCTATACCCTACCAAATTTCGTCTAAATCGGTTTAAGCGTGATTCAATTCAATGTCATTTATGCATGATAACAAAGATCTAATTTTAGAGTTCCGTAACTCAAAAGGAAAAAACGGAACCTTCAGGATCACTTGGCTGTTGTCTGCCAAGACCCTTTATCTCGAGAACGCGTGGAGCGGAGGTATCGAGTTGAAATTAAAACCATATACTCAAGTCTACAGTCCCTTGAAGCTGTGAAAAAATCAAATTTCTAAGTTAACGTAAAAATCATTTATAGGGTACTATGAAATTTGGCAAGTACGTAAAAAGTACGTAGTAAAGTATTTCTTATACTACAAGTGCAGGAAAAAATCTGAAAACTATACATCTGTAATTTTGTATGGAACCCTGATTTTAGCGCGAGGTCTTTTAGACAGCAGCTTTTCAAATTCATCAATCAAGTCGATGATGATTAGTTAATATCGTCGGGTAACAAGCAAAAGTCACTAAATGTAGAAAAAACCTGAGATATACCATATCATTCGCGAACTTTGATACCCCGATGTACCAAATTTGTTATTATACTCACTGAATTTTGATACCGTGAATTGACGGACCCGGATATATCCGGGCTAATTTTGGCCCACTCGTGTCTTTCGCTTTCCCACCACCGCATGCGGCGTTCCCCGCCCCGACCAATCACGGTGCACGATTAGGCGACCTCGTGTCAAATAGAGGGGGTGCGGCATGAAGGCCGGAGATCTCCGGGTCCGTCAAACCAGGGATCGGATACTGGTATTTTCTCCATACAAATTAAACCGGTATTATTTCGTTCTTTGGTTATAATATCATTTTTGATCGGGCAGTCTAATAATACGAATATGTTACCTAAATACACAATAGAGTCCTACATTAAGCGCCTAAAATAATTTAAAAATATTAGACTACTTCGGGGATTTTTGAAAATAGCGCTTCCGATCCCTGGAGCCTGGAGCATGGTTGGCCTTATCACGCGACAAGTGACAAGATAAGAGCGTCGTCTTGTTCTATCGAACGGTGTCAGCCAGTGACGCACGCTCTATCCTATCACCTATCGCGTGACAAGGCCAACCATGCTACGGCTCCTGCGTCAAACACGGGCAGGTGGTAAAAAGGCCGGAGATCTCCGGGACCGGGAGACAGGTGAAATAACAACTGTGTTGTAGTAGTAATAAGGTTGAGTTTTGCTTGACCTCTTGCGTGTAACTAGTGTCTTATGCTTGTCACCCTCGTACATGTACTGTGGTGCAGGTGCCGCCGTTCCTGCTGGACATGATCGGGGAGCCCGACGCGCCGGCGCCCGACGGGCTGGGCTGCGCCTACTGCGGCGGCCTGGGGCACAGGATCACAGGTATCGTGGCTCATTTCAATGTTTCATCACCCTTAGTCAATAGTTAATAGTGTTTATTTTAAACATAGGTACAGTCAGCATCATAAACATGTATACACTTTTCGACCTTATGTCTAAGTAATAAGGTCATAGAATGTACCTATACATGTTTATGATGCTGACTGTACATCAAATTGAGGTGTATAGTAAAAAAAATCTCGTTCCACTATGTTTTGCCTTTCGGCATACAAAAACATGCTGCATACTCGTAAAGGGTACGGCGTAAACCCTTGCTCGTAAAGGGCAACGCGCAGGCATACACAGCTATAATAGCCTTTATTACGCGTAAGGACGTAACCATTACGCCCTTAGGCGTAATAAAGTTTTATGAGTTTGTGTGTCATTTGATTGGTTTAAGCTAATCTAGTTGGCTGCGTGCCACAAGAATTCTGCTCTGTGATTAGTTGAAAAAATCTAGTTGGCCACGCGCCGCAAGAATTCTGCTCTGTGATTAATTGAAAAAATCTAGTTGGCCACGCGCCGCAAGAATACTAGCTGCGCGCTCCACTCGCACTGATCTGGAAGTGAAGTTGTCAATTTCGTTAAATTTTTGATTGCGGTTGTAAGAAACATTTTCTGCCTTTCGTAGTTATTTATTTCCTCGCAAATGTGATGAAAAACATTGTGTGCGTTGGATGGTAAGATTATTTACAAACTCGAGCTATAAACCTAAATAATTTAGGTGGGTAATGGTTTATTTGCCACAACCTCATACTAAATCTCTGACAAATGAAAAAAAAATGCGATCCCTGTTATCTTTAAAAAATAAAGTTGAATTTGAATTTTTAAATCAGTTGTGGCAAAAACTAAACAAAAAAGTGGAACTATGACAAGGACAACGAATGATATTTCGCTTTCTGTCACACTTATTGAGATTTGTATGCTACCATCTCGCTCAGACGTGATATTATTATTACCATAAATTGTCCTGAGTATTAAAGGTTCATGTACATGGTGCATTCTCACGACTGATATATACGTCATTAACTGTAGTTTTTTGATCAATTTAATGATCTTTAGACTAAAAAAAATCACTTTATAATAAATTACCCTATGAACTGTTATGGAAAAAGTTTTCTTTGATTTCTGGGTGCTCTGAAACTTACCTTAAATGGTCTCAAAGAGTATTTTAATCCTTGATAGAAATGGAACCGATTGGCATTAAAAGAATCTGTCGATTTTCTGGCTGACATTTTATCAAAAATCTGTGAATGTCGATTCATCATCATCATCATCAGCCTGTATACGTCCCACTGCTGGGCACAGGCCTCCTCTCATGAATGAGAGAATGTCGATTGTCATCACTTAAAAAGTTAGTAAAGATCTCAGCATTTTCGCGTAGCAGCAAGGGATCTAGTAGCTACCCTTATTGCCCCATCTCAACTTTCCACCCTGTATATAATCTACATACATTTTCCAATTTCAGAATGCCCGAAGCTGGAGGCGGTTCAAAACAAGCAGGCGTCCAACATCGGGCGGCGCGACTACTTGGCGAACACGGCCGCCGACTACTAGAGTGCTGTTGTCTGGTTGTCTGCATGGACCTATGATACTCAGGACAGGCTATACGTGATGCCCAGAGACCGGAATTTTCGTGGCATTTTTGAGCCGTCATAGTGACTTCTCATTCATCGACTTCGTAATATCGATATTAATTCACGTAATAAAATCTTAATATCTTTACGAATTTTCATATTCATATTCATTTATTCATTGTATAGTCATGTAGGTACAATAATGTTGGTGTTTGGTTACATTTCGGGAAGGTCTGCACATGACGCCCTGTCAGGGCACACAATATCACTTATATACTAACTTAACTAGGTAGGTTCAACATTTATTTATTTATACATCTTTCTCATCAAGGAATTCGTTTAAAGAGTAGTAGCTCTTCTTTATCAAGAATGTCTTTGGACGGTTGTTGAAGATGTTCTTGGAACTTAGGCATTTTATCTCGTCGCTAATTTTATTAAATATCTTAATACACATTACGTTAGGGCTATTACTATGCAGTTTTAGTTTCGATGATACGGTGCGTGCTAGATTATTTTTATACCTGGTCTCGTATCGTCGCGGTTGGTCGGCGAGTCTAGTAAACAATTGTTATTGTTATTTCATGTGTTAAGTAAATATTCATTCTTCAGACTGCCAGGTCGCCGGGTACCATTGGTACCGTACCAAAGCGGACCCCGGGCTCCTTTAGGACGCAACCGTTAGGAAGATGATGAATCATTCCTCAATTATTTGTAATGGAAGGTTTATTGCCTGCATAGCACACATTGCACAATAAGTTGCTCAATACTTATTTTGAAATTACGTACGTATATCGCAATCGATACCTAGGTATATACCTACATTAAAAGTCGATAAATGAGAAGTCACTATGACAGCTCAAAAATGCCATGAAAATTCCGGTCTCTGGTGATGCCACAATGAGGGACGGAAAGGCTTCTACGCAGCTAAATTAGGAACTGGTCTTAAAATGGCTGATCGCTTACCATAAGCAACCTACTCAATTTGGGTGGGTAGTGGTTTATTGGTCACAACTTCATACTAAATCAGTTGTGGCGAACAGAAAAAAGTGGAACTATGACAAGGACAACGAATGATATTTCGAGTCACACGTGTAGTTCGGTTTAACGCACAGCATTACATTGTTGCATGCGCTTGCTGCCAAGCGCCGCTGTACTTAAGTCGGCGATCGTTTTTGCATGCTACCCTCTCCTTTTTTTTTTTATTTATTTAAGAAAAAAAGAAATTACATTTTATAGTTTTTATATAAACTCGCCAAACTGTGACGTTTGATGGCGAGAAACGCTCATGTTCTATACTAGAATAACCTATTTAATTATATCTAACATTTTCTATTTATACTTAACATTCTTATATGATATATATATGGTTTTACCCTGTGCTTGTGTACAATAAAGTGCTTAAGTCATGCATTTAACTTAACAACAAACAACTGAGCATGCTCGTAGGTAAGTACTTATCCTTATAGTTTTATTTAGTAATTAGATTTAAGCAAAATTAAAATTATTGTTTTCTCAGTAAGTGATTTATGTAAATCTTTTTTAGAAATAAATGTATTAAACCATAAAACCATATATTTCCCTTTCTGTCACACTTATCGAGATTTGTATGCTACCATCTCGCTCGGACGTGGTATTATTACCATAACTTGTCCTGAGTATCATAGGTCCATGGGTTGTGTGGCTCAATAGGATTGTGACCTCATGTTAAAATACGGGTGTAGACTAAATTTATTATAACTTCAAAAGAAAGAAGGCAAAAATATATGCCTAATGACGAAAATCCCATTCAAATATCTCAAAAAATTACGAAGCTACCGTTTTAATATTGCTTGTTAGAGAGAAAACGCTCGTAGATTGTGACGTCACGACCATCGAGCGTCATAGTAAATGACAATCGTTGCATATGGACGTGCGTTTTGCGGAAAAGATACGGAATATACCCCCTCTTAAAACTTTGGACGCTTATAACTTTGTTATTATTTAACCTCTTGCGTTGCTTTTTTCTCCATTTGACTACATTTTTTAATCCTTTTTCGTAAAAATACAAAATTATTGGTTATTTGATAAACCATCAAATATTTTTTTTCTTTTTTTTGTAATGAAGAATAAATTACAAACTATAATGAAAATTATAAAAAGATGAAACTTAAAAAAAATATGCATTTTTTTTTATTTTCCAAGAGTAAATTTTAAGTTCTATTTCTATCGTATTAGAATCTGTTAGAGTCTACAATCTATTTTGATACAAATAACTAGGGCCCGGATTTTTGCGTGCGGCTATTGAGCACCGCTTTTTAGGGTTCCGTAGCCAAAATGGCAAAAACGGAACCCTTATATTTTCGTCATGTCCGTATACATTTTACTCGAAAACTATAAGGTGTATTTGAATAAAATTTTGAGGATAGGCGTATTTTGTTAGCCGCTACATTAATTCTGTAATGAAATAACATTTTTTTTTGTAATTTATACTTTATTACAATTATTTTATGGTTTACTATCCATTTATCAACACTACGTTATCAATTTTAACACGAGGAAACTACCCAATTCTATCCGCGAAAGTTAACAGAAGGGGTCTTACCAAAGATGGAGACATCAGTGGGGGTGTCCCCAACTGTCAAAAATTGCGAATGGAATAATTACCTTGAAAGATGTGCGTTAAATAATAAGTATAGATTTAATGTGATAATTTAACTTAAGAAATAAATTATGATTAATACATTTCTTTTGTCTTATTCTGCTATTGAAAGCCATCCTTTAGTCCGTTTTCGCAATTGCGGTTTCACAATTGGCTGCGAAAGAAAGAATTATTTTTCGCTGTTTCGTAATTAATTGTCAAACAAGAATGTATTTTCTGTTTTCGCAATCAAGTTTCGTAATTAATTACGAAATAAGATTTTTTTTCCGTTTACGCAATTGCGGTTTCACAATTGGCTGCGAAAGAAGAATTATTTTTCGCTGTTTCGTAATTAATTATCAAACAAGAATTTATTTTCTGTTTTCGCAATCAAGTTTCGTAATTAACTAAGAAATAAGATTTTATTTTCTGTTTTCGTTGTCAATTGGCTACGAAAGATGAATCATATTTCACTGTAAATAGTTGTATCGTAGCATACTATGACCGTGCTATGAACGTATTGTGTCAAATACATGAAAATGACGGACCGGTGATGGAACGGTCTGATGGGTAAAGTCTTATACGTTTCAATACAAATAGTACTTTTTTGCCGATTACGTTTCTAGCACGGTCATTGTATGATACGTTGTGATGGGTAAACGCCTTTATTGTTATTTTTTTCGTTCAGTTTTTGAAGTTAATTACGAAATTCGATTACTAAAAGAGCAACAAAATGCTTGTTTGATAACTATTTACAGTGAAATATGATTCATCTTTTGTAGCCAATTTACTAGTTAGTTTAGGACCTCATTAGGTAAGTACTAATTTATTTATTTACCAATGAGTTCCAATAGTGCGTCTAATTCTTGTTTAGTAATTAATTGTGAAAAAAGAAAATGGAGATGTTTTTAGTAATTAACTACGAAAGAAGAAAAAATATTCGATTGCGAAAACAGCCAAAAAATTCTTGTTTGAAAGTTAATTACGAAACAGTGAAAAATAATTCTTCTTTCGCAGCCAATTGTGAAACTGCAATTGCGAAAACGGACTAAAGGAAACCACCTTTAGTCCGTTTTCGCAATTGCGGTTTCACAATTGGCTGCGAAAGAAAGAATTATTTTTCGCTGTTTCGTAATTAATTGTCAAACAAGAATGTATTTTCTGTTTTCGCAATCAAGTTTCGTAATTAATTACGAAATAAGATTTTTTTTCCGTTTACGCAATTGCGGTTTCACAATTGGCTGCGAAAGAAGAATTATTTTTCGCTGTTTCGTAATTAATTATCAAACAAGAATTTATTTTCTGTTTTCGCAATCAAGTTTCGTAATTAACTAAGAAATAAGATTTTATTTTCTGTTTTCGTTGTCAATTGGCTACGAAAGATGAATCATATTTCACTGTAAATAGTTGTATCGTAGCATACTATGACCGTGCTATGAACGTATTGTGTCAAATACATGAAAATGACGGACCGGTGATGGAACGGTCTGATGGGTAAAGTCTTATACGTTTCAATACAAATAGTACTTTTTTGCCGATTACGTTTCTAGCACGGTCATTGTATGATACGTTGTGATGGGTAAACGCCTTTATTGTTATTTTTTTCGTTCAGTTTTTGAAGTTAATTACGAAATTCGATTACTAAAAGAGCAACAAAATGCTTGTTTGATAACTATTTACAGTGAAATATGATTCATCTTTTGTAGCCAATTTACTAGTTAGTTTAGGACCTCATTAGGTAAGTACTAATTTATTTATTTACCAATGAGTTCCAATAGTGCGTCTAATTCTTGTTTAGTAATTAATTGTGAAAAAAGAAAATGGAGATGTTTTTAGTAATTAACTACGAAAGAAGAAAAAATATTCGATTGCGAAAACAGCCAAAAAATTCTTGTTTGAAAGTTAATTACGAAACAGTGAAAAATAATTCTTCTTTCGCAGCCAATTGTGAAACTGCAATTGCGAAAACGGACTAAAGGAAACCATACCTAAAGATTATAGTGGAATCTAATCAAAGACTAGGATGATAAACGCCGGCCAGCGAGCCCTGTTCGGTCTGTAGAGCGGCCAGCTACAGAATTGTATAGGGATAATCTCTCTGGGGGCCTTATGGGGCGCCCGGAGAAGTTGACGTTGCCACTGGCGCCACCTGTCCTACACCGGTTTTTAACCTGAAAATCATCTCTTGAGGGGGTGAAATCCTACTAATATTATACATATAATATGAAAATATGGTGACCGGTTCAAATTCTTAATGTCACCATTTTTTTTAAATCCTAGGTCAGTGACCTGTCACAGTAAAGTGAGTTAGTGTGGTGTGCGTTACTGGGGATAATTACGATAACGTTGCGCCGCCTAGCGGATTTTTTGTGTCGCGCATGTAAGTAAGAAAGCCTTAACCCCTCGTATGCGGATGTAAAAATTGTGCAATCAAATTATGACTGATATGTAAAACAATGGGTTCAAATGCTTTGCACGGATCCATCCAACACAGACGAAGTGATAACCCTTTGAACGCCAAGAACCTATAAAGTGGTCGTGTGTCGTCGTGCCCACCACGCCAACAACCACTAAAAAGGTAGGAGTGAAGGTATACTTTGATCATGAATAAAACCTATTATGAATTGTTTTTATTAGTTTTAAACGTTACATCAAGTTACAGTGCTTGGCGTGTGAGTGATCACTTCATTCAAATATGAAAGCGTTAATGGGTAAGGCCGCGAATTTTGACCAAGTTGGACGTTTTTATACTACTCCGTCAAGGTCTTTGCTTGTCTTCCAAATTTTTGATCTATCCGTATTTTCTTTAAAAAAAATTCTGAATGCGCCAAGAGCGCCATACCATTTAAAAAAAATCGTGTTACTTGTATTTCGTACATTTATTGAAAACCCTAATAAAAACTAGACCTAAGGGCGCGTCTTTAAAATGGGGTAAAACAAATAAAACACAAGTGTCATAGTAAAACCATTTAACAGTACATATTCCTCGATTCTATAATTAAGAAAAGCAACTATTTTTACATAGAGTGCCTCAATACATAAACTAATAATATACAGTAATAAACAGCATTCGTAAAAACGAAACTTACTGGCTCTGACACCTTGCCGCATCGTGGCATGCGACAGACGCATGCTCCACATATAACAGTGGCTTTTATTCTGCGGTCCTAAGATCGTTGCCATCTTAGAGTAGTTATAGGTATCTACAGGAGCTGCATGCGTGCCACCATAAGCGACGAAAAGATTCCTATGCAGCCAAATGAACGTGTCTTAAAATGGCCGACATCTTTACCATAAAAAAACCTACATAATTTGGGCGGGTAATGGTTTATTTGCCGCAACCTCGTACTAACTCAGTTGCGGCAAATAATAAAAAGTGGAACTATGACAAGGGCAACGAATGATATATCTCTTTCTGTCACACTTTGTACAATTTTTTGAAACGGGGAAGCGCATTCCAGCCAGGTTCGCTGATATTTCCGACGAGTTGTATACTAGGATTTCGCTCGGTCGTGGTATAACATCGAAAACATGGTGCAGCGGACCCCGCTTTATAGACAGCGATAAGTGATAAAATACAGTACCGGTCAAAAGTTTACGTTCACCCTTTGTTTTTGGTACAAATTTGTACTTTTGTGCGATAATGTTTTGCAGTTCAGCTGTCGAAAATTGTTTCCAACTGATTCGTTATTGTTTAAGGAGATGTGTTTGATTAGTCAGACACAATTTACGTAGATTTCTAAACATCTGATTCCCTAAAAACCAACACTGTATCTGATCATTGTACGTTTTAAGTGGCAAGCCCATATATGGCCCAGCCTTTGCCGTCATTCCTATAAGATTTTAGGGAATGCGTTGTTTAGAAATGTACGTGAATTGTGTCTGACTAATTAAACAAATCTCTGGAAACAATAACGGATCAGTTGGAAGCAAATTTCGGCTTCCGAACTGCAAAAAATTATTGTCCAAAAGTGCTCATTTGTACCTAAAACAAAGACTGAACTTAAACTTTTGACCGGTACTGTAGCAACCACATACCAAATAGCGGCGTACCGATATCAATAAAACTGCATATGAAGTTTTTTTTTTGTTGACACTATCGTTATTCGTGATTAGCTCCTAAGCTATAATCAGATTCTGTGACTTTTCAGTGTTTCAAGAGGTATTCCATCGAACACTCTCCCTCTTAACTTTAGGCGAGTAACTGCAGTATCTGCCATCTTGTAAGCCTTGTCATGGTATCATTGACATTAACCAGGTCCCTTGCGAGGTCGTTTGTGTGTTTGTGTGGAGTCGCTCTTTGTATTTAACACAATAACTTCTTCTTTAATAGTTACTCATAATATTAATGAATGTCTTATATAGTAAAGCATTTTGTGCCAAAGTTGATAGTTTACTATAATTAGGTTTTTTTAACTGCCGTCATCCCGGTACAATAAACGTCAATGATGACATAAATTGTACTGGGATGACAGCTGTCAAAATATTGTCACAAGTAATGTGGCACGTCTGTGGCATGCCACATGCGGCACAATGAGCCTTATACATAATTTACGGCAACACCGTTAGTTGATTAAAATTACTTGGTAAAATTATATATTATCTTAACCATTAAGTAAATGAAACGATGCTTGCGGGCAATTTACATTTTAAATATCGAATGACATGTTAACGAAAGTATTGACTAATAAAGCCCGTATCCTATTGTATACTAATTTACGATACTTGCATCTCTTTCTGTTCGTGAAGAGTGAAAGAGAAGCAACTATCGCTTGGTTAACCTTTTCGACGCTAAAGACGGATATATTCGCACCATTAATTTAACGCCAGTGATATTAATCCGTCAAGGAGTACAGTGGTATAGCAACCTTCAAGCATTGACATAAGGTTTAACTCCGAACTAAATGTCATGTTGACGTGGCGTGTGGCTGACATCTTTTCTCTTTGACAGAGCGTTGAAAAGGTTAAAGAATCAAGTTTACCAATATGAAACGCTCTGATAAACTAGTTCCGTCTCGTTCGGTCAGTACTAAATAGAAAGAGACGGTTTTGCTAGCTTCATGTTTTTATTCGTCTCGTTTTGACATGAGTGATAGAGCGAGAGATCCTTTATTTATTTATAAAACTGTATTGCAATATTGCAATTTTTATTACTAAACTTGATTAGTAATTACTAAAAATAAGAAAACACCAAACATATGCTATATAACCGCATACAACTATAGAAGTGAATCTAGACACACCATTTTTTTTTTAAATTTTGGAAAAAGCATCTGTCATTATTTTTATATTAGAATGGCGACAAACAAGCGTATTGCCAGGCCGGTAAGCAACCGAAACCTGTGGATGTTTGCTACTTCAGTGAAGTCATAACGAGCCGACTCTTTATTGTTGTGAGGATTCGCCGTGTTGACAGCTAGATACAAAGGCAGGCCGCGCACTCTCGACTACAGATGTGTAAGTCACGGAAAAATTTCAAAAACATGAGAAAAATATCGATGTTTTCAGGAAACTTACAAGAATTTAACACTTGCACTGCCAGGAACTTTACGCTACTTTGTAAAAAAAGATTGTTTGTAGGGGAGGGGCCTTTTCCCAGCAGTGGGACACTCAATAGGCTCTTAAAAAAAAGTTACTATAGCATTAATGAATTTCTAAGTGACTGTAATTTATTTATTTTTGACATGCATGTAGGCTTATCTTTATGTGCGATTTTAAATGAAAATTTGTACGCTGTAAGGCAAAACATAGAGGATATTATTTTTAAATATAACATATGAATGTAAATTACTTTATCTTTAAAGTCTAAAATCGCTTTTTTTCTATTATACATATTTCTAATATAATTTATATCAACAGAAACTAGTTTCCGACCTAGATATATATAGTGGATACCGTTGTGTATAAAAAATTTAATGTCATTCCAGTAGGTATGTTGTTTGAAAATGAGAACCAAACTAAGTTTGTATGGAGAGTCGACTTTGAGTCGAGCGTCCTGGTGTTCCATTTTAGGAAATTCTTTGTAGGGGAGAAATCTATCCATTGGGAAATTTTGGAAACTTTCAGTACACATCGGTACTCTCAACACAGCGTATGTTCGGGAGTTCACAGTCTCATCCTCATCATCATATAAGCCGAAAGACGTGCACTGCTGGACATAGGCCTCCCCCAAAGAGTGCCAAAGTTACCGGTCCTGCGCCACCCGCATCCCGCGACCTTTACCAGGCCATCAGTCCACCTTCATCATTCTAAATGATCTAAATTCACTTCCACAAGTTAATTCATTAAAATATACAAGTCGACAACGCGGTATTATAAATAACAAAATGTCGATATTTGTTTCGATCCAATTACAATGCAAGTGATTTCTTACATAATTATACATAGGTACTTACATAGCCAGCGTCAAATACACGAACAAAAGGTCGCAAACCATCGCACGGCTTGCCTGATGGCAACGGTCCACCTTAGCCTATGGACGCTCGACTGTGGGGGATAATAGGGTTGAAGAGCGTGCATACATTTTCTTTCGATTTCTTCATTCAACCTTGATTTCGTTTGTTTTTGTAATTGCTAGAAATTGCCCTAAAAAATATATTTAATGTTCCCTGCCTACCCCTTTTGGGGACACGGTCGTGAGCTTAATGTATTTTGACGCTGGCTACGTCCTTGGTCTATCTTATTTCTTACAGTTCAGTCCAACCTCGATTTTTACAAACTTTCGGGCTCTTTAACATCATCAGAAACATCCATTTTAAATCATTTTACTACTAAAACCTTTTCACTATACTGTCCGTTCAATATCCGTGCAACTCCCGCGCTCGCTATGCGCTTCACACCGTACCCAGAGCGATGACGTCACGCGTTGAGGTGCACATATATTGTGTAGTAATAGCATGCTTAGTCGAGAATATAATAGTGATATACAAGTTATAATTAAAATTATTTGAATTGCATTAAAGTAGTCCATTCAAAAAGCAACTCTACCGTCCAAGGTACAAGATTACAATTCCAATGATAGTTTTATAAAAAGTCAGCCACACTCAATAATCTCAACCATAAGTTAATTTTAATAATTGTATGTAACTTTGTCAATTCGGTAACCTTTGACCGGATGTGGTAACCATAAGTTAACTCTAAAAAAATCCCTATCTCAATACAGTTACCTTATGGTTACCATATCCGATATGCTTACCATAACAATAGGGTTACCCTATCAGTAAGGTTACCCTATCATAAGGTTACCAAATCGATAGGCTTGAACCTGTACCGGGCGCTGTTCGTAGACGCTTTCCGCTACATATCGGAAAAACCAAGGCATCCGCTACGAAACGTCATTCTAGGAAACTATTGTCTCCTCTCTTACATACAGAATAACAGGAAAAAAATTATCGTCCCATCTCAATTATAAACAATACTAGTAGAGTTTGTTCCAGTTTAGATGACGAAAAGTAGTTAAAAGGTGGAATTTTACAACTGCTTTTGTTGCTAAATATGAAAGGAAAAGATAACAAAGACTGAAGTGTGGCACGTGTACCGGAGGAGCTACTGTTTTTTTTCTATTATTTATGCATAATTGTTTTACAACAATAGATGTCGGTAATGGTTCGTTTTAAGTACTTTTCGTCATCTGAACTGGAACAGACTATACGATGATGACCAATTGTGCGTTGTTGGCAATGAACTTTTCACTCTACATCGTGTAGTTATTGTGCTTTCGAGCCCTCTATTCCCATTGACTAGTATCTAAACTTAATTTCATCGTATTTATATTTATACAAGTGATTTTACTTTCGATATACGTATTGATCAGTTTATTCCCATCAGGGTGTTTTAGACTGCGTTCTGAGTCACTCGAATGATGTAGATTTATAGATTTTTTTTATATTTAAAGATAAAGTCTAATTTTTGTCAACTGAACTCGTGAGTGGGCATTGTTTTTTTCCAAAATAATGTTAGCGCCTCGTAAAATGTTAATTGAATGATGAACTATATTGTCTTATACAATAGATTCAAAATTAACTATGAGACAATATTGCCAAGTAGAAACAGAGAAATGTTTACTTCATTCTGTTGGTATATTTTGAATCTTTACTAGGACGATAGAATCATTATTCAATGAACATTGTATGTGATGGTACCCTTTTTTTAACCACAAACAATGGTCATTCATAAGCTCAGTTGAAAAAAATTAAGACTATATATCACTATGTAGGCAGTAGATATGCGCAACATAAGTTTACGTCTCTGAAGTTAGCTTCAAGTCGCCTTAGGCACCACTGCGACGCCATTGGT
The DNA here is from genome assembly GCA_932294315.1 of Epinotia nisella. NCBI lineage: Eukaryota > Metazoa > Arthropoda > Insecta > Lepidoptera > Tortricidae > Epinotia > Epinotia nisella. Next base: position 4,974,004 of record OW028698.1, on the reverse strand, counting down.
AGCTAACTTCAGAGACGCAAACTTACGTGGCGGTACTGTACTGTATTTTAGCAGTATTCACTAAGATGCCTATATCAGTCTATATAAAAAAATATCAACATACATTAGTCTATGGTCAAACCAGAAAACTCAACGCACGAAATGGTAATTTAACTATTATTAGTCATCTAGCAAAATTTTGTTTTAATCTAAAATAATACACAGTTTTAATAATCTTAATGTATTGTCAATTTTGATGTCATTGATCTTAAAAGTGGATAACATAATAAGGATATAGTCCTCGGCACGAAAGTACAACTAAGATGGCGTCGTTCGCTAGTGCGCATGCTTAGATAGCATGCCTGTGGCCCCGCCTAGTTGCTATGGATACGCGACCCGCCCCGTATCACCACAGATTACACCTGAAAATCGTCGACAAGCAGGTTCTACTTACATGCCGCGATCAATACCGTTTCCTTATGACGGAATAACACATCGAAGGTGCGAATCTATATATGATATTGCACAAAAATAGTACTAAATGTACTTGTTAGAGGATAAAAACTGACATTGAGGTTCTAATTCATATCCAAATCACTGTACATACAACATTCACACAACACATACTGTGGCATAATATAATTTTGGATACAATTAATTCAGTTTGTGCCGCTGTTATGTATAAAACCGCCAAAGTATAATTTAACATAGGATCTAATAAAAAAAACCGAACCAAATATCGACATTAAGGGTAAACAGAAAATATACAGATTTCTTAAGATATATAACTTGGATACAGTGGTGACTTGATTTACTTAGCAGGCTAGTTTTGAACATAGGAACTATAAAAGACACACTCAAAAATATTGTACACAAAGTTTTTTTTTCCAATTTTCTCTTGCTCAGAATCTACAAGTTAGTACACATTTTGAAATCGAGTCACTATGGTGCACCATACGTGTGAGCGAGAGATCGGAACTTGTCGTCTCGCTCCTACGTATGGTCAAGCAATAATGTTGACATGGGTTCAAAATCTTGTGTGACTTCAACTCTTGCGATAGATAAACACTGTACCCAAGCTTTACACCTATTGAGACATATATCCATCCAGTTTCATCCAGTATCAACTCTAAAATTTGAATTGTCAAACTTAAAGCTCGTCACAGACTTGGCTATAATATAGTGTAAGATATAGAAATATATATTTATAGCAGGGCATCTTACGGTATACTTTGCGTACTATTTGACAGAGTCCACACACTCAGCTATTATATATATTTTGGTATATTATAGCTAAGTTTGTGTGTGTTTGTCAGATAGTACGCAAACAATGTAATATATCGTAAGATGGCTTGCTAAAAATATATATTTTCGTACATTTATGTATACTATAGCCTGTGAACGGATTTTACGGCGGGATATCGAGTAGAAATGAAATTGCATTTTATTTCATGTAATATAATCAGAATCATTGTCCTCCAAAAACAAAATGTAAGTCCCGGAATCCCGGGGCATATCCATATAATGCTTGGGGTCATTGACTCCATGTTGCACCGGGAAATCCGATCGTTGATTACAGCCAAGTCTGTGAAGGGCTGAATTCGGCAATCTACTCATTATAAAATCTATTCATCCTTTGCTATACATATTAGCATTTTCTTGCCGCAGATGTGAATAGGTTGACTGCCCTACAGGCCGACACTCGTCATAATGACACTTAATGTTTTGAAGTTAAAGTTGCAATTCCAATGCCGTCTAGCGATAGAATATTATTCACATGCAGATGGTATTTATGAGACAAACGACTGTGTAGTCCTGCCTGATGTTAAGTGTGTGGTCTATGGACGATCCATTCGATCGATTGCAGGATCCATTGTATTGATAGCTAGACTAATGCCAGTCTCATTCTCAACACTAGTCTCGGGAGGATTAACTGAATCAGCCTTCTCTTGTCGCCTAAAGCCTCTCACAGACTGGCGCGGCCTGCAAATACAAAATTTGACAGCTTTTTTTCATGTTTACTATTGACCGCCACCGCAGGCCGCGCCAGTGTGGCGCAGGCTTAACTCGTGCTTTCGTGTAAGTTAGCTATATAGTACGATACTCCGGATAAAAGCAATTGAACCCTTATGATGTTATGATGCAAAGAAAAATAATGCAGTTGAAATTTAGTAATCTGTAAATGTAATTAATTAAGATAAAATGTACTTGATACTTCTCTGTTGTAACGTGTTAAAAATTGTATAGTTGTTAGATTCAAGGACTATAGTATAAGTAGTTATATTCAGATAAAATTGTAATCATCAACATCATCATCATATCAGCCCAAACACGTCCACTGCTGGACATAGGCCTCCCCCAAAGAGTGCCACAAAGACCGGTCCTGCGCCACCCGCATCCAGCGGACTCCCGCGACCTTTACCAGGTCATCAGTCCACCTTGTGGGGGGCCTACCCACGCCGCGCCGGTACGTGGTCGCCACTCGAGAACCTTTCCGCCCCAACGGCCATCGGTTCTACGTGCAATGATTGAAAATTGTAATATTGTTCATGAATTAATAAATAACGATGATGATGAATTATTGAAACAAAAAAACCACTTATGGCCTTACTAGCTTCCGCCCGCGACTTTGTCTGCGTGGACCCGGACTACAAACTATTCCATATTTTAATCCAGGCTATATAAACTATCTTCGTGAAAAATTTCATCCAAATTGGTTGAGCCGTTTGCGTGATTGAGTAACAAACATCCAAACTTAGTAGGATTGATAAACGATCATCGAAACTATTTTAGAACCCCTTAAAATACCTTTGTCCTTATCTTTTTTTGGCATTTGTTTGAGAGAAAGTGACAAAACATTTTAAAAGTTAACAGAGGTTTTCTAAGTTTTATGAATAAGGTGGTTACGTGCCAACATCTTTAGTGTGATCTTTAGTTGCCCCGTGACCATGGACAACCTCAGAGGCGTCAATAAATAAGTTAATTATATTATATGTATACGCGATTAAGTCCCGTTTAGTAACAATAATGTGCGAGAATCGTGAAAGTCTGAATCAATATATCTGTAGTGTGACTATGCATAGCAATGTACCGCGGAGAAGTTTCCAAAGTTGCGAAAATTCTAATAAGTAAAGTTCTCAGAACTTAAATTTTATAAACACTGAAAACATGCCAAACTTTCTGGATACATACATTACCAGCTGTTTAATTTGCCTGCTTAAAGAATAACAGATTATATATCCATGAAAAATTCCCAGCAGTAACTTTCTAAGGGAAACTTATTTTTAAATTCTCATGTAAGTTTCCGAAAATTGGCTACTTTCCTAAAAAATTATATTTAGTCCGTCGGTTAGATTATCTTGTTAAAGTTCCGCGTGACGTCACATTATGCTAAAAAGTGTACCATAATGTGACGTCACGCGGAACTTTAACAAGCTATATCTTCATCATTTTTTGTTTAATTGACAAACAAAAAAATACGTGTCCAATATTTTTTGATAATCTAACTGACGGACTACATAGAATTATATATTTTTTACCCAATTTCTGAGAAATTCCCTGACATTTTGAGAATTTTCTGCAACTTATACATTGCTAACTGTGCATCCTTGACAACGCTATCAACGGCCAGCATTGAAATATCAACCATAACTTCCCGACATTAACTCATTACTGGATGAAACCGCCAAAGATCTACGTAACGAAATCATACCCAAGATATTTCTTATTTTTCCGCCTCACCCGCGGAGATCCCTTCTTCTCGTCGTATTCCTCGTCCTGTTCATAGACAATGTTATTCTCTATGACCCAGTCCTCGGCTATGTCGCTCTTGATCTGTTTGACCTGTTCTCTCATGGAGGAGCTGAGGCGTTTTTTTTTCTTCTTGCTACTGTCCCCCGGGGTGTCCTTGCGTTTGCGCGGTCTGTCTTCTAGCACGAGGTGCTCGTATTCTTCGACGATAAAGTTGTCCGGTTCGTAGCTGGTGGTGATCTCCACGCCGACTGAGGGGTCCGCGTCTGGCAGTATGTAGTAGTTTTCGTAATCTCCTTGGGACAAGACATGTTGGTTAATCAATAGTTCACAAGCATCTTAAGTATGTAAGAACAAGTTGGTCTTTTTTGCAAGGTTTTTACTTAAGGGGCTCCCAATGACCGTTTGTAACTGTCCGTATTTTCATGTTTTTTTATGGCTTATCGCATTAACAACGAGGTTTACCGAAATAGTGTCCCATATTTACTTCAAAAGTCACATAAACTAATTTTATATTAAGCAGTAACGCTGCTAACGAAATTTATAAATTTCAAAAAAATATTCAGTTTTTTTATAATTTATAAATTTAGTCGCCGAGACTGATTGTTCCGATAGCTCAGTTGGTTAGTAGCGACGGGCCGTGCCTGTGGTCGCCGGTTCGAATACGGCTCGGAGCCTTAAATTTTTCCTATAATTTGAAATTTGAGATCAATGGCGGACTAACGGGGGGGCGGAAGGGGCCTCCAAACACCTCCATGATCCCATGATCAAAAAGATTTTACCTTATCTAAAAATTACATCAACTTCTTACTGGGGGCCCCATTCTGCTTTGCCGCCCCGGGCCTCTGACGGGTTTAGACCGCCACTGTTTCGAGATATACAGCGTGTATTTTTAATATTACCTCAAATTGTAACCAGAGGTAGGTGTTAGGGCTGTGAACCGATATTGCAAGAAAATTTTAATTCAATCTTAACTACCGAAGCATAATTAATTTTTGAAAAATTATCGAGCAGCAATCTATTGCGTACACACATTTGACTCATGGAAGAAGCGGGTCACTTGTGACAGTTGTGACGTTGCGTCAGTAAGATAAAGTAGTGATCCATTGCGTGCTGAATTATTTTATATGGACAAAAAAAGTTGGTAGTTAAGAGAAATTTCTTGCAATATCGGTTTATAGCTCTAACATCTACCTCTGGTTACGATTGGATTGTGTCCTCATGTTAAAATTGATAGCGCAGTGTTGCTAAATTGATAGTAAACCTTGAAATAAATGCAATTAAGTATAAATTACGAAATATAATTAAAATCATAAAAAGATATGGCCCTTGAAAGTTTACAAAAAATATGCATTTTTTTTATTGTCCATAAGTAAATTTAAAGCTACCAATAGAATCCTTACGCTTTTATAGAAACAATATTGTATGACAACTATGGTCCTAAACGCAGTATTTCGCAACCGAAACAGCAATTTAATTGATTTTCCATATAACGACTAGTACAAATATTACCCTGTGACGTCATGATTCAATGTTAATCAGTATGGAACGTTTTCGGCTACCGCCAGCGAGGTCCGTCTTTAACTAATTTTTTTGGGTATTTATGTTCTTTAATTGTACTTACTCCCATACAAACATTTGTTCCACACCAAAAACTGGCTCGAATGGCATCGTAAAAAAAATTAGGACACAAGCCTATTTGAGGTAATATTAAAAATACAGGCTGTATATAGATTCTGATATATCGGGAGTTTGTATTTCGCAACTATTGTATTAAGGCCACGAGGGCAGACGAGAGACACGTACCTTGCAGTGTGATCTCATTCATCTCGGCAGTGAAATGCCGTTTCTTCTTGCCGTTGGTGCAGTGTTTGATGTACGCGTATTTCGGCTTGTTCTCTTCGGGGACAATGTTCACCATCCACTCCTTGTTCGTCTCTGCCGGTATCTCTTTCACCTGAAAAACGAATGAGGACTCGTTGACGCTCGGCCGTGTATAATATATTCGTCAGTGAATCCAAATTTCATCTAAATCGGTTCAGCGGTTATTTTATAAATAAATTTTAGGGGACAATCAAACTTTACACAAATCGAACTTTTCATCAGTTGGTATAGTTTTTGTTAAAGAGGTATTTCCTGTTGGATATATGGATACTAGGTATCATTTTATGATTTCGTATGTACCGTATCTGCACTAAAATTCCATAAGTCACGTAAAATAGGTATTGAAGTAGAACTGTGTCACTTTGTATTATTGAAAAATTAAATAAAAAAAACTTAATGAAATTATTTTTGAAATTGCTTTTTTGTGGTTAGATATGAGGAGATCACGTATCATTTGTTGTATATTGTGTATTAAACAAAAATCAGCCATATCATGTCTGGAGGAACCCAAACTTGGTATATTTGGAAAATTATTTTTGTTTTAATTTAAACAACCCTCCTTCGCAATAGTATTCTAGGTATGTCCTCTAAAATATACAACTTTTTACCTGATGTACTCAAACAACTACATGTAAAAAAGTTTAAAAAAAGATTGAAGGAGGAACTCATCAATAGGACCTATTATACGATAGATGACTTTTTTAGAGATAAGTTTTAATTTATAATAGATAGTGGCATGCAATAAAGAATGGTATTACATTATAATATGACAGCTAAAAGTAATTAAATTGTTCCGCACTTTATAATTTGAATGACTATTGTAAATATATCATGAACTGTTTCCATATTGACATTATATAATTTGATTATTTGTTCCTAATTTTGTTGCCATGTCTTTAAATTATTTAAAATAATGACTGCTAAAATTGTAAAATTGAATAAAACTAGTATAAGGAGGATTGACATTTGAACTTTGTTTGCATGCAAATTGTAAAAATGTGACAATAGTCTCAACAAATATTCACATGCCTTTCGGCCGAATATATAATGGATCAATGTATATACTACAATCTAGAACACCTTATGTACCATATATTCTGATGAATAAATTATGATTATGATTATGATTAAAAAAATGGTTGAAATGTAATGATGTGGTATATTTTTAGAATCGCCTCAGAAAGCCCTTTCATATGATATTGCACACCACAGGATTCTAAAAAAAAAACATTTTTTTTCCATTCAAAATAAAATGTCTCAGCAGTCAGCACTCCGTCAGGGATTGTTTTTAGGAACTGCGGGTCAAAAAAATTGTTCTCATATCTCTTGTATGCGTGTGCCAAACTGTACATCGATTTGCGGTTTTTTTAATCGTACGGCTTACACTAATGTACATTATGTGTTGGTACGATATTGATGACGGACAAATTAACAAAGTGCTTAGAGGTGAAGTACTATAAAGTTTCGTTCGTCTGTATCTGTATGTGGTGGTTATAATAAAATCTCTTCGTTCGTTCCGTTTTAATCGTTCTAACTAGAATTAATAACGTTCTTATTAATTCTAGTTAGAACGATTAAAACGGAACGAACGAAGAGATTTTATTCAAAAATACAGGTGTTTTTGAGTTAAATTGAAATAATCCATAATCCTACTTAAGAGTTCTACGTTGAACAAACGTTAGCGCGATCTAATTCGACGTCAGCGCCATCTAGGGGAAGATGGGGACCCTAGCGGTATAGTTACTCTACTCGCTCCCGGATGGCGTTAGTAGTCGCTGTCTGGTGCGGTATAGTTACTCTACTCGCTCCTGGATGGCGTTAGCAGTGGTCACGGTCTGGTCGGTCTTTACTGGACATCGCAGCCCGTGGACGCTTGCAACTACAGGGGCAACTCTTTAACCTTTGGCATGCCGATATCAAAATTTTGTTACTAAAAACCCTGCACTTTTCGACGTAAGTTTCGGATAGTTCTGGACGGGTCCGAAACAAGGTTTAAGAAAGGTTAAACCACTATGAGGATGGCGGCTGTTACTGGCATAAAGGTATCAGTGGACATACCTCATCCATAGTGATCTCTTGTTCTTCAGCTATCTCATAGATGAAATTATCAGAGATGGTGGAGTCTTCCATGATGCTCACTTCGTTCTGGACTGGCAGCTCCTCTGTTTCAGCGGGAGGCTGCGGGACGATCTGGCGGCAAACATACATAAATATTTATTAATTATTTAAAATAATTATCAAATGATGGTATTATCATCATATCCGAAAGACGTCCACTGCTGGACGCAGGCCTCCCCCAAAGAGTGCCACAGTGACCGCTCCTACGCCGTTCGCATACAGCGGACTCCAGCGACCTTTACCGGGTCATCAATACATCTTGTGGTCTAACCACTCTGCGTCACCCGTAACTCCCGTTACGTGGTCGCCACTCGCGAACCTTTCCGCCCCAACGGTCATCGGATCGTCAATGGAAACGTAAACGTGTCTCAGCTGTCAGATGTGCCGGGCCATTGTTAAACAGGGAATTTCGTATAGACAACATATCATATGTGCCTCTTTTTTATATTACATCATTGGTTTAGCATAGTTTTACCTCGATGATCTGCTTGGGGTCCTGCATCTTAGCGATGACCTGTTCGGCCTGCGTGATGGAAGCCTCCGCCTTGTCCGTCTCCACCTTCACCACCCACAGCTGCTTGCGTTGCAGGTTCTTCAGGGACCTGTGGAGACACGGTTACGTCAGGTTGGAAGGTAGTCAAATAAGGAGGGGAGATGGTGGTAAAATTAGAGAACATAGAGTATCTATCTCATCTATTGACCCGCTACTACATCATCAATATTAACATCATCTACTTTCAAGTTTCCACGTTGAATGGCGACGGACGACCTTTGTGAAGGGACCACAGAACACTAAATACTATAGAAGGGGTATCAAGCGCGGTTTGTATCGGGAGCGGTGTCGCCTCATCCCCACCTCGTCGCCCGCAACTGTGTGAGCGACTGCACGGCGATCAGGTGACGTTGGCGCGAAAGCTAACAGCGCATGCGCATGCGCAAACTAGTGGCGCGCATGCCACGCCCATATCGCCTTTCTATAGTATTTAGTGTTCTGTGGAAGGGACGCGTGGCCGGATACAGGCGGGCAGTCGATCGCTCGTCGCGTTCATTCAGCCCCATTCCCTAGTTCCCTATTGATGCCCTAGTTCACAGTCGTACTAATTACATTTTTTTTGACAACTAAATTGTAACTTAATGATCTGTGCACTATCGTCCTAATTACACCACAATTGGGAATGGATGAACATTTTAGAAATGCCTGATTATTTTTTTGGTGATAGGAATAACCTTCCTTAGCACCAGAAAAAAGTTTCAGATTTTTCAGCCGCGTCAATTTTTTTTGTAAAATATAAACAGTTTCCCCACTTACGTTTTGGGTCAGTTACGGCACCTTCCTCGATCGGTCTCATATTACAAAAAAATATATTAAATATGTGTGGTAAACTGACACTGGCAATGATATTGACACTTGCAGCAGCTATATTGGTCATTACCAGTGTCAGTTTACCACAGATATTTAAGATATTTTTTTTGTAATATGAGACAGATCAAGGAAAGTGTCTATTTACCGTTCTTGACCCAGGAAACTGTTTATATTTTTCAAAAATAATTGTCGCAGCTGAAAAATCTGAAACTTTTTTCTGGTACTAAGGAAGGTTAATCCTATCACCAAAAAAATAATCAGGCATTTCTAAAATTTTCATCCATTCCCCATTTTCGCCGTAATTAGTACGATTGTGAACTATGGCATATCGATGCCAGACTTTTCCTCATAATAATATAAAGTATATATCGATATACTTTATATTATTATGAGGAAAAGTGTGTGAAATTGTAGCTCCGTAAGTTCGTGTGTAATGGGTAATCTCCGGAAATACTTGTTAGATTTCTAAAAATCGTTAAGAATGGGCTTTCCGGATGGACATAGGCTGTGTTTTATCTCGCGGGGTTGCCTGCATTATTTGCAATAATCGGGCAAAACCGCGCGAGCAACTACTAGTATTTTACAATAAGCAATACTTGCCATTTTTACAAGCTTTATATTAACTTGACCTGTTCGTATGTAAGTATAAAAGTATGTAAGTTGTCCGTCAAAATTTGCAATCCATTTTTCCGTCACTTCCCGTTATCCGATTGAGCTGAAATTTTGGGTATTAGTATAGTTTGGATGACAATTCAATATTATCGTACCATCGAGCTGATCTGATGATGGAGACAGAAGGTGGCCATGGGAATTCAGTATTTAACCGACGTAACCCCGTTGAGTTTGGGCTTGTTAGAATCGTCTCAATGAGTAGTTGATGACGGTATACAGAAAAGTACAGTAGGCAATAAAAGCTTGTACCAAAAATGAAATTTTTGACAGAAACTTATTTATGTAATACCTTCCTTGGCAACAAGACAACATAATTATGTGGTGTGGTACTCACAAATAGCCAAGCGTGTCGACTAGCTGTCTCACGTTGAGTCTGGAGACACTCTCTGGGGGCTCCTGTTTCAAGGGCTCCTCGCTATAGTTGTGCTCCATACGGATTATGTCAGCGGCTGTGGACAATTACATTAGGTACATTAATTCAGTGTGCCTATAAATATTTATTCCCACTCAATTGCTCAAAGGATCGCTGGAAACACTCCCATATAATGGATAAGCTCGCCTTTGTACATATGTTACCTGTTCTTGTAATTCTTATTTTGTTGTTGTGTTCTATGTCATTTACAATAAAGTTTTTTTTTACGATATACACATACATAATTTCACAACTAGCTACTGATGGCGTCTTTAACCCTTTGAGAGCTAAAGACGGCTGTGGACGCGGACGAAAACTCGTGCCACTGAAGCCACGGACGGCCACATGATAATATTGATAAATATTGTCATTTTGACATGACAATATTTATCAGAAGTTTCATTTTATTCATATTTTGTCTGGCTATTGTGTTGTTTTGGCCACAGTTGGGCACCGGTTTGTTTTGCACCCTCGCTGTCAAAAGGTTAAGCGTACAGTACCCCATCCTAATACTAATATTATAAATGTAAAAGTAACTGACTGTCTGTTACCTTTTCACGCCTTAACTACTGAACAAATAGGGATGTTCACTGATAGTCTAATTAGCACCTTTTTAAGTAACATCAAAAACTGTTAGTTCGACTTCGACGTTTGTAGAGTTTACAATATTCTACAGTCAAACAGCGTCCATTGTTTAATGGGTCAATCAACTTTTCCTTGTTGTTCTTCTGTCCCGGCAAGCCAAGACACAACAGTGACAGAGTTTCTTAGAAAAAATAATATAAATTGGGCTCTTATCATGGTAAGGAGTTGCCCCACCATGGAATGGGTTTACCGATATACCAAAAATACGTGTTTAGTGAATTTGAGCCCCATAAAATCATAGTTTTAAAGAGTGACCCAGGGGACGTAACCATGGCAATGAGCAACAAAAAATAGTTGATTGGCCCAAATATATCTTAAATATGATGATGTAAAATAATTAACTAAATAATTTCTTATAGTTAACGTGTTAAATACGCTATACACTATGTAACTATATAACCTATTTAAAAAAAGAACTACTCTTTACGATGCGATTCATAGTCTACCCCTTTATGATAAGGATTGGCAAAGGCGCTCTGTGATATCTGTACCTCAATAAGACTTATTTTTAACTAGCTTCCGCCCGACACTTCGTCTGCGTGGACCCGGGATAAAAACTTTTCTATATTTTAATCCAGGCTATAAATTAACTTTGTGCTAAATTTCATCCAAATCGTTTGAGCCGTTTAAGCGTGATTGAGTAACAAACATCGAAACATCTAAACTTTCGCATTTTATACTAGCTACCGCCCGCGACTTCCTCAGCGTGGACCCGGGATAAAAACTAGGTATCCTATATTTTAATGCAGGCTATCCAGGCTATACACTATCCTCGTGCAAAAGTTCATCCAAATCGCATGAGCCGTTTAAGCGTGATTGAGTAACAAACATCCAAACCTTCACATTTAATAAATATTTTTAATAAATATTTGCGGACAATCTTACACGAATCTACCTAGTCCCAAACTAAGCAAAGCTTGTACTATGGGTACTAGACGACGATAAACATACATATATAGATAAATACATACTTAAATACATAAAAAACATCCATGACTCAGGAACAAATATTCGTGCTCATCACACAAATAAATGCCCTTACCGGGATTCGAACATTTCGAACCCAGGACCTCTTGCTTCGTAGGCAGGGTCACTACCAACTAGGTTAAAGCGGTCGTCAAAAATAACCGGTCGTTAATAATAATTCCTAATAATGTTGTGAATATTTTGCATAATAATAATAAATAATAATAATAAAGCCTTTTTATTTCCCGTCTTCTATTTGTTACATTAGTGTGTTTGTTTTGTATTTCAATTTTCTTGGACAGGAACCCCTATCCGGGTATAGGCCTCCTCCAGTCTAGTCCAGTCCTCTCTGTCCCTGGCCAGCCTCATCCAATCTTTTCCTGCTGTAGCTATGATGTCATCGCTCCACCTTTTCAGAGGTCGCCCTTTTCGTCTTTTCCCGCTAGGTCCTTTCCATCTCGTCGCTTCTATTGTCCATCGCTTATCGTTGTATCGTGCCAGGTGGCCAGCCCATCGCCATTTTAACTTTTGACTGTGGTTTAAGACATCTAGTAATTTTGTGCGTTTGCGTATGAGTTCAATATTTTGCATAGCTAAGATTAATTATGGCATATATATGTTACGGGTCAATGAATCACAGTGCTTTAAAAGCGAATGTAAGAAAAACTCGTACAAATATAAATCGGAGGTAATAATCATAAGTATTATTATTTTAAATAATTGATTTACTCTTTTAAGCATGATTTAAATGTAAATTTTGTTTTACGCCAGTGATAACAAACTTTAATAGCTATATTTCTGGACCCAACACGCCAGTGGCGCCAACTGGTGAGCGCAAAAACTGTAGCCCAACAAGCATAAAAAGTTGAAAAAAAAGACCTTTTTTCATATAAAATACTAGCTTCCGCCCGCGACTTTGTCTACGTGGACCCGGATATAAACTATCCTATATTTTAATCAAGGCTATAAACTATCTGCGTGCAAAATGTCATCCAAATCGGTTGAGCCGTTTAAGCGTGATTGAGTAACAAACATCCAAACTTTCGCATTTATTAGTAGGATAATTACTGTCAATACTGTCTACTGGTGGGAACATATAATTGGCTTTCTGTTACCTACATATGCAACTAATGTACAATTGTTAGCTATTGGTTCTCCGAATAATAAATAAATCAATAAATATTTAATGTCTGGTGGGTATTCACCTTTAGGTCATTCCTTTCATTTATTCATTTCATTAACAACATTTTATTATGTTGGCAGGTATCCGAAATATAATAAGTGTAAATCCCGTTTAGTAAAAGACAATGTGTGAAAACCTAGTTGATGCACAATTTGGCCTAAAGGTCTAGATGTCACAGAGCTCCTCATAGGTACAAAGTGGGGGTACCTTTGGAGTTTCTGCCTATGAATCGTTCGAAAAGTCCCTGGAAGCCACCGGTTGCGTCGCGGCCTGCAACCAGAGCGAACTTTACGAACTTCGGAAGTTTCTAACCTCAAAATTATTCTTCAGGGCCATTTTAAGCTTAATTTGTTTATAACAACTTTATACTATGTAACTAGCATTTCAAAATTTCTCTAGTCACTAAAAATCAGCGGTACGAATATAACCTAACGGCTTATTTCGTAGCACAAAGCTGAGTGGCGACCATTTTAGCATGTTATGATTCTTTCTTATCTTATTATCTTATCTTCTTTTCATTTGCCCGCGACTTCGTCCACGTGAAATCCCGAATCAATTTTAATCCCTAATTTCACCCCTTTGAAGGGATAAGCAACTTATGTATGAATCTAGGGTAAACACTACGTTTATACAAAAAATAACCGGACAAGTGCAAGTCGGACTCGCCCACCGAGGGCTCCGTACAAAATTACAAATGTATAGTTCTCAGATTTTTCCCTGTACTTGTAATAAGACGATATTACTTGCCAAATTTCATGGTTCTAGGTCAACGGGAAGTACCCTATAAATTTTGATTCCCTTGAGTGTCGAAATATACGTTTTTTTTACGTAAACTTAGAAGTTTGATTTTTTCACAGCTTGAAGGGACTGTAAACTTGAGTACATGGTTTTAATTTCAAGTCGATACCTCCACGCATTCCCGAGATAAAGAGTCTTGACAGACAGACAGACGGACAACAAAGTGATCCTACAAGGGTTCCGTTTTTTTTCCTTTTTGAGGTACGGAATCCTAAAAATATAATTTCGTTCAGCCGTTTTTGCGTGATTGAGTAACAAACATCCAAACATTGATGCCCTGAGGCTGATTTCGACAAATACTCCAGGCAAAATACGGTTTCGAAAAACATTAATTTATAATAGCGTTTTTTTTGTTTATTTCATTCTGAAACATTATTCTAAGATGCTTTATTCAAGAATCCAACAAACTTTCCACCCGGAAGTAATTATATAGATTTAAATTAAACATTCATTGTATTTTATTTTATTTATATTGAATATTTTAAAGCAAATGTAAATGAACCTAAATAAAGATAAAAAAAATATTAATATTTATCTGGACTTTTTAGGAGCTAATTCAATATTGATTTTTTTGATGTCTGATTTTTTGTTGCCTCTAGGTAACTATTTATTTGATAATATATCCGTTACATTAAAAAAATTAGCTATTATAAATTATTTCCAAATATGTCATTTTTTCCATACAAGTTGTCAGTTCATTGCCTGGACTAAAAATTGGGGGTGAGTTTATATCTTTAATTGGTAGGTTGTTGTAAACTCTATGGTGCACTGCACTGACGTGCATTTGAATTTGATATATTGAATATTCTTTTTGTAATGATTTATGTCACTCTAAAATAAATTGTGGTTCAGGAAGTTGGTTTTTTGGTCTCCAAGTGCTAAATTCATTGTATTCTTTAACATCTGGCGACCGTATTATAATGGAAAGTTTACGAAAAGAAAGAAGCATCGCTCGGAGGCTATTTACAAAAGCCAAAAACGATTATGAAGCCAATTTAGAGTCGTCTATTGATGAAATCACCGCTGCCTTCGGGAAACTACAACTACGTGCAGAAACATTGTTCAACGTCGATGAGCGTATAAAAGAGCAGTGGCTAAACACGGAAGATAATATGTCCGAAGAAGAGTTTTACGAAGATTGTTTGACAAGCGATAATTATCAGTCCGACTGGGAACGTATGAAAGTTCATTACGATAATGTTTCTCGGAACGACGAACGCATAAGAAGGTCAATTAAATCGAACAGCAGTGATGTGTCAAATAATACCGTGAAGAGTGTGAAGTCTCAACATGGTTGTGAGAAGTCGACATGCAGCTCGGCATGTCAATCGAGACGGTTCCGGCTACCTAAGTTTGAATTGAGAAAGTTCGACGGAAATACGAAGAATTGGATTGGATTTTGGTGTCAGTTTCAAAAGATCGACAGCGACGACACTATGGACGACGGAGATAAGATCCAGTACCTGTACCAGTGCACAGTTCCTGATTCTCCGGCAAGAGAACTCGTCGAAAGCTTTCCTCCGTCGGGAGCTAACTACAAGAAGGCTATCGAACAGTTGAAGTCCAGGTTTGCTCGCGATGACATGTTGATCGACATCTATGTACGTGAGCTCCTTAATCTCGTACTAGCGCAAGCAAAAGGTAATACCTCCTATAAATTAGGCCACTTATATGATAAATTAAATACGCAATTACTAGCACTTCAGAGCTTAGGTGTCACTATAGATAAATACGCCGCTTTACTTTTTCCTTTAGTTGAGTCCGCCTTACCCGAATCTGTTTTACGTGCGTGGGAGAGGTTTCAAGTACACGAGGAGAAGAGCGACGATCGTCTAGACCGGCTTATGCAGTTCCTGAAACGCGAAGCGGAGTCGGAGGAGCGGATCCAGCTCGCCCGCAGCGGAATAACATCGGGTGATAGTCTGCATAATGTTCCTACACAACCCACCGCCTCATGCTTGGTGTCAACGGAAGACGCAGGTAAGAAGAATTGTTGTGTTTGGTGTGAAAAGGCATCGCATAATAGCTTCGAGTGCTACAAAGCCAATAAGATGTCATATGAAGCTAGGAGGGAAACGCTAAATAAAAAGAGAGCTTGTATTATTTGTTTGAAAGTCGGACATGATTCCAAGAAGTGCAAAAATTTTTCAAAATGCCTTTTCTGTTCCAAACGTCATTCAATATTAATGTGTCCTGACATTAAAACGTCAATTCAAAATGATAATGTCAATAATTTCAAAGCTGGAACGTCAACTTCGAATAATAATGTAGCCCAAAATAAGGCTAGTACCACACTGTTGCAAACGTTTATGGTAAATATTATAAGCGATAAGAAATGCATCAAGGTACGTGCTTTTGTTGATTCCGGCGCTCAGAAATCCTATGTACGTCGCGATATAATACAGGATTTGGATCTGAAGCCTGTCAGTAATGAAATCATGTCACATTGTCTTTTCGGCGGGATTGAAACTAAGAAACAGCAATTTCTTTGCTATGAATTTAATGTCGCGAGCCTAGACAACCAGTTTCAATACAAGATGACCGCGCTTGAAAAATCCACGATCTGCGGGTATATTCCTCGTTTGAGCATGAACCATGAGTTGATCCAAGAATTAAAGAAACATAACATCACGTTGAGTGACGTCGGCGAGGAGGCTGTGTCCAACATCGGGTTGCTAATCGGCGCAGACTTCGCTGGAGCGCTGCTCACGGACAGTTTCATACGTCTGGACAATAACCTCGTGGCCATGAAAAATAAATTTGGATGGACACTTCAAGGACCCATAATGAACGCATGCAGTGTAATAACGAATGTAGTATCAGCGAATTTGCAATTATCGGAGCTTTGGGACTTAGAAACCCTCGGAATAAGGGACCCAGCTGAAGATACAAATAAAGCGAAGTCAGACTCTATCATAGTGGACGCTTCTGCACGAGATTGTATTGGGAATTCTCTCAACTCGTTCCTGGAAAAGGGTGTAAATTGCCTTGAACTGATCCCAAAACTACTTGTCAAAAGGAAACATGCGATTGGGATAACGTCCGATATTAAGAAAGCCTTTCTTCAGATATCACTGAAAGATAAAGACAGACAATATCTGTCATTTCTGTGGTGGAAGAATAACGAAAGAAAAGAGTTAATAATGTACCGCCATTGTCGTGTGGTATTTGGCATAACCTGTAGTCCATTTCTTTTGGATGCTACTATAAATTACCACTTGAAGAAGTACACCGAAAATTACAAGGACACGGCCGAACATCTTAAGAACTCGTTCTATGTTGACAACTGCGTCACCAGCCTAGAAAGTGAGCAAGAGGTGCTAATCTTCATAGAAGAGGCGAAGAAGATAATGTTGGAGAC
Organism: Epinotia nisella; assembly: GCA_932294315.1. Lineage (NCBI taxonomy): Eukaryota > Metazoa > Arthropoda > Insecta > Lepidoptera > Tortricidae > Epinotia > Epinotia nisella. The sequence continues at coordinate 4,956,873 of OW028698.1, read as the reverse complement.
GAAATTTGACTTGCGAGGTTGGGTCACAACTCCTATGATCAATAAAGAGATGACGTCAGAGGCAGATAGCATGTCTGTACTCGGCCTAATATGGGATATCAGGAGTGATCAACTATATTGCAACGTCACATTAAAGGAAAACATTGATGAACAAGAAGTCAACAAGGAAATGAAGAAATTTGTACTTGCTAATAGTACCACTGCAGATAAAAGTTCGTTTCTGTCCACACTGACTTACCTTTCTAAATATACAAAGATAGTAAGAATGGTAGGGTGGATGTTACGATTTACGTTCAACTGCAAGAATCCAAATAATAAAAGAAAAGGAGAACTGACTTGTGAAGAGTTTCAAAGCGCAGAGAAGATACTTTTAAGGATGGTGCAAGCCGAAATGATGGCAGATGGCATTAAAAAGACAAAGAACCTGCAAATATTCCAAGACGATGAAGGCTTATTAAGAGTTCGTACAAAACTTGTACTGAGTGATGAGCCCGCCGACTTCATCTGTCCTTTATTTTTACCTGGGAAGCATCTTATAATTAAAATACTAGTCGCTTCGAAACATCAGATTTTGCATCACGTTGGCCCTGCTACACTAATGACAGTACTCAGAGAGAAGTATTGGATTACGGGCATAAGAAGACTCGTCAGTTCAACCGTTTCAAAATGCATACCCAGCAAGCGGCAATCTGTAAGGCATGCTGACACACCATTGGCCCCTTTGCCTCTCGATAGAGTAAAACCAGCTGCCAGATTTGAGGTGACAGGTATTGATCTAGCCAGTCCTCTCTTTCTGCGGTCGGGAGGGAAGGTGTGGATAATTTTATTTACGTGTACAGTATACCGAGCCGTGCACCTGGAACTAAGTCACTGTCAACAGAAGCTTTCCTCATGGCGTTACGACGGTTTATGGCAAGACGTGGAAGAGTTGACACAATTTACACGGATAATGGCACGAATTTCCACGGAGCTGAGGAGAGACTTACGAGAGCGGTTTAGAAATGAGTACCTAAGCATGCTCATACAGAAGGGTAAGGAGAGGGACTCTAATTTAAAGGTAGGCGATGTCGTTTTAGTAGAAACTAAGGATAAGCGTATAAAGTGGCCTTTAGGAGTTTTTAGACATGTATACCGGAAAGGACGGTAATGCCAGAGTAGCGAGAATACGCACAACCGACGGCGAGTACACCCGAGCGTACCAACGTCTGTATCCACTGGAACTACAACCTGACGAAGTTCTATAAATAAACAGATGAAGAGTTTGGGTCTTCGCCCAAAGGTGGGAGGATGTTGTAAACTCTATGGTGCACTGCACTGACGTGCATTTGAATTTGATATATTGAATATTCTTTTTGTAATGATTTATGTCACTCTAAAATAAATTGTGGTTCAGGAAGTTGGTTTTTTGGTCTCCAAGTGCTAAATTCATTGTATTCTTTAACAGGTAGGTACAACGCGATATGTAATTATGATTAATCTCTTGGCCTTACTAGTTAAGTTCAATTGTTAAGTAAGTATTAGAATATTGGCTTGGTTAGTACTTAATAATGCTTAATCTTTTCGACGCTCTGTCAAAGAGAAAAGTTGTCAACCACACGCCAAATCAACAAGACATTTAGTGCGGAGTTAAACCTTATGTCAATGCAAGAAGGTTGCTATCGCGCTGGGCTCCTTGACGCATGTATCAGTCGTTGGCGTTGAACCTGCAGTACGGATATATATGCGTCGTTGGCGTCGAAAAGATTAAGGCCCAGTCAGCTCGGCCACGGAGCTGTTCGAGCGGGACTATCTTTCGATAGGTGGAGGGAGATCATTCCAACACTTGGACGCCGCGAACCTAAAACTACCTCCAAACGCCAAAGGTAAAAATGTGGATTGAATGAGACGATCAAGAAATATTAACGATTTGGAAATGGGATTAGGATGACTTGGTAATATGAATATGGAACCCGATGGCAATGTAAGCCAGCTTGGAGATACAGACTTAACAAAATTGATAGGTGTGGATCCCTATAATGTACAGCCCAATATCTAGTCTCTCTTTATCATGGGTTTTAACTATAAATACATCAATTTAAAACACCCGACACAACAGACATAGCTAAGAACCAGGTTACCCCTACCCCAGCTCCTTGAAGTATATTTTTTTCCGTGTGGGGTTATATAAAAGAGGCGGACATGTAATGTATGGGTTAATAACAAGTGAAATCAAAAGATTTTTCAAAAACCCCAACAGCTTTTTTACAAATCTTATAGCCTATGACATTCCTATGATTAAGAGGAATCCAACGACACCTCATATGTCGAAATCCGTCAAACGGTTTAGGCTGCAGGGCGTGCCAAAGAATAAGACATACACAAATTCATACAGTCGGTACATACTTCGGCAGTCGGGTAACAAGGGGAATTAAAAGATTTTTCAAAAACCCAACTGCTTTTTTGCAAATATTATAGCCTGTCACTCCCACGATTAAGATGAATCGAATGACACCTCATGTGTCGAAATCCGTCAAACGGTTTAGGCTGCAGGGCGTGCCAAAGAATAAGACATACATACACAAATTCATACAGTCGGTACATACTTCGGCAGTCGGGTAACAAGGGGAATTAAAAGATTTTTCAAAAAACCCAACTGCTTTTTTGCAAATATTATAGCCTGTCACTCCCACGATTAAGATGAATCCAATGACACCTCATGTGTCGAAATCCGTCAAACGGTTTAGGCTGCAGGGCGTGCCAAAGAATAAGACATACATACACAAATTCATACAGTCGGTACATACTTCGGCAGTCGGGTAACAAGGGGAATTAAAAGATTTTTCAAAGACCCAACTGCTTTTTTTGCAAATATTATAGCCTAGACACTCCCACGATTAAGAGGAATCCAACGACACCTCATGTGTCGAAATCCGTCAAACGGTTTAGGCTGCAGGGCGTATGATATACATACATTTGAAAAACATCCTTTCTTTCGGCAGTCAGGTAAAAAAGAGACAGAGATTGGACGCAGATGGGGCCACATATTATGGATCCCATTATGTTTGTACTCACCTATCTTATCACTGGCAGACGGAGTGATGGGTGCCACTTGTTCCTGCAGTGTGAGCAGTTCTGGCAGCATGGGGGAGTCGATCCAGAGCCCCTGAGCGTCCAGCTCGAAGTGGTACCTGTGACGCAAAGCCAATAAGACAAGTGTTGTTAGAAATCCTGATGGTAGCGAATCCAGGATTGTGGTTTGAGAGCTTTTGGGAGGATTCGCTAGTGAGTCCTGAATCATGGGTGTGTTTATTTAATACTAGCGACCCACCCCTTGCTTCACAAGAATTAGGTACAGTGGATAGACATGAATATAAACTTACTAGCTTCTGCCCGCGTGGAACTTGTTTATATCTTAGCTCCATACAATTTTTCACCCCCTTAGGGGCTGATTTCCAGGATAAAAACTATCCTATGTCCTTGCCCGGTTCTCAAAATATCTCTATACCAAATTTCATCTAAATCGGTTCAACGGTTTAAGCGTGAAGAGGTAACAGATAGACAGACACACTTTTGCAATATAATATTAATATGGATTAACCATAAACCATGTTTATTCATAAACATTCAACAAACCTATTTTAGCTAAAATGCCGTTAAAATTCGTTTGTCTTTATCTGTCAAATGACAGTTAGGTAAGAGTTTAGTAAGATTTTATGAATTAGGAGGTTTAAATATCAAACCATCATGTGAGCTCCACATTAGAGAATAACCCTCCTTTCCTTCGGCAGTCGGGTAATAAAAGGTCAAAATCGATCCTGACCTAATTTTATAATATGTGGAGCTAGATTTAATCTTAGATTACATACGTAAACTAAGTACAGTAAGGGAAATGTATTCACGTACCTTTTTAGCTCTTGTTACTATGACAATAAGGCATAAAAAGGTACATGAATACATTTCCCTTACTGTAAGTCAACCAATTTGATTTCTGGGCCACTTCGTACCTTGTCACATTTACAATGATATGAGATCTCTAGGGGCTTTCATATTGATTTTCAATGTGACAAGGTACAAAGTGGCCCAGAAATCAAATTGGTTGATACATGGAAACTGAAATAAATATTCATGCATGGCTTCAATTTGCCATAACACTAGTCACTAGTGTGTGTCACAAATGTGATTTTCTCTGAATTGAAATAAACGTGACTCCTGTATATATCATGGTAAACATTAAAATTATGTTAACCCATTCATGTCCCTCCTTAACCTTCATAAGTTCACTACTGATTCAACTTGTCTAATAGAAACATGTCGGTAAACTTACCCGCATAGCTGGAGACTGACATGACGCCAGAGACACTCGCTCTCCTCCTGCATAGCACCCTCGATCCATTCTTGCCGGATTGGCTCGCTGTCCGAGCCTGTGTTTACACTGGTGACAAAAAAAAACAATGTATTAGGAAAGATGTCTTGGGTTGTTTAAAAAAATCGTCATCATTTGCCCTTATCCTATTTTTTACAAGCTTTATATTAACTTGACCTGTTCGTATGTAAGTATATAATTTAAGTGTGTATGGAAGTTGTCCGTCAAAATATGCAATCCATTTTTCAATCACTTGCCATTATCCGATTGAGCTGATCTGATGATGGAGACAGAAGGTGGCCATGGGAATTCAGTATTTACCCGTCGTGTTTGGGCTCGTTAGAATCGTTATAGTAATCAGTAATCTTTATTGCTTTTCATGGGTACAGTATACAGTTGGTAAAGATATAAATGTTCTGCCATGAAACCCTGCAGGGCACTGCAACATGCGTTTCATAAATAAGTACATTCATTAGCTTACTAGTAACTAAATAAATAATTTGGAAATAAATTACTTTTTATTTAACTTCTAATACATTTTTTTAACTATTAACATACATTTCACCTTAAATTATTTATTTATTTCGGGAACATAATAACAAAGAGTTAATCTCTATCACAAAATTGCTATAAGTAACATTTTTATGCTTAAAATTTCCCTCAATGAGTAGTTGATGATGGTATACAGAAAAGTACAGTTGGCAATAAAAGCTTGTACCAAAAATGAAATTTGACAGAAACTTATGTTACTTGAGTTGGCGCAGCATGTCTTTTTACGAGCTTTATATTAACATGACCTGTTCATATGTAAATATGTAAGTTGTCCGTCAAAATTTGCAATCCATTTTTCAGTCACTTGCATCATTGCTTTATTAGATTGAGCTGATATTTTGGGTTTAAGTATAGTTTGGATGACAATTCAATAGTATGGTACCATCGAGCTGATCTGATGATGGGGACAGAAGGTGGCCAGTGGCCAGGGAATTCAGTACTTTACCGACGTAACCCCATTGAGTTTGGGCTCGTTAGAATCGTCCTAATGAGTAGTTGGGTCGTTCTTCTTTTCGACCGACAATAGCCTGTCCTTCGTCTTATTACGGCATCTCATTTGAGTAATGATGTTTACGGTTTTATAATGTTCGAATGAACGTCCATATTATTTTATTAATCAGTGATATTTAATATTTCACTTTCTCTAACTAGCATTTTTTTAAATGTTTTTTTTTCGTAGAATGCCGTGATAGAGTGGTAAACCAAAATGTGGTTCCCACTGAAAGAGTTCACTTTGTCACATGTTTTTTTTTAGAAACCAACCGTAAATAAATATTTATATTGGCCAGAAAGGATTCTTTAATTAGTTGTAATGAAGAAACCTATGCATTTTTTTTTAAATCGCACTTCAAAACCACAATTTTCGATAGTTCAAAAACCAAAAAAACAGAAAAACCTCGGTTCATTGTTGGTAAAAAAGAAGAACGACCCAGTTGATGACGGTATACAGAAAAGTACAGTCGGCAATGAAAGATTGTACCAAAAATGAAATTTTTGACAGTAACTTATTTTTACTTCTCTCTTCTTACGTTACCTCTTACGTTACGTTATCTCATCACTCACTTGCCTCTCACAGTTCACAGTCCATCCACGTTTTCCATTGCCTACCTTGTCATCTCTTATATTCCTCCATATTCATATCTAATACCGAAAGATATCGCGTGACATACATCCCTCTGTATTACATGCCCATAGCATGCAATTTTGATTGGCTCTCAACTTATCTTGTTGATCCTGTCATTCCTATCCTACTAATCCTACTAAACATAAAAATAAACATCCAAACTTTCACATTTATAATATGCAGTAATGGATTCTCATCTTAGAGTATAGATATCTACGATGGAGCTCATCTTAAGAGTGTAGATATCTACAGAGGAGCTACATGGTTGTCAACATAAGGAACGGAAAGGCTCTTATACTACCATGAACAACCTTCTTAAGTTGAGTGGGTTGTGTGCGGCAAATAAAAAAAGTTGAACAAATGATATATCTCTAATTGAGATTAAATTTGTATACTACCATCTCCCTGGTTGTGGTATTACTATTATTTATTACCATAGCTCCTCTGTAGAAATCTATACTCTAAGGAGCTCATGGACTGTATTTTGACAATAATGTGTAAACAAACATTATTATTATTAAAGGTTAAAGGTTTTTATTCTCCTTTTTACAGGGTAGCTACTTTGAAATGCGGCCCATAGCCAAGCATAACAAAAATTGGTGAATTAACCTACTAGGTAAACTTCCTCACTTAGGAAGCATACTTGCTTACATTACCTAAATACTACTTTCGGATATGGTCGATGATGTCGAAAACTTTCTGGTTATGCGGCATGTATTTAAAATTGTGGCTTTTTGAAGGGTACCTATAATTTGAGTTGGGATCTGGAGGGTCTTCAAGCTATTACATAGGGTTTTGGGCACTACTCCTGTTGTGGAAATAACTATTGGGACTATGTGTACTGTGCTAGCTTGCCATTGACGCCTAAGCTCAATGGCCAGATCCTGGTATTTAGTTAATTTGTCATTAATTGTTGATTGTATGTTATGTGTGTTTGGGATAGCTATATCGATAAGGTAAATGGTCTTATTTGATTTGTTGTAGAAGGTAATATCGGGTCTATTGAAGTAGATTGTTCTATCAGTTTATTATTGTGAGCCCATAGTGTCCCACTGTAAACAAACATACTTTGTATATACATATATATAAATATATATAATAAAATAAAATTCGTTTATTTAAAAGAAACAGAACACATCTTAAGTTAGCCCATGGTCCCACACTAGGCTTACCCTGTATTGTGGTGACCGTTTGAAAAACATTAACAGTAGGTACATGTTTATATAGGAACACCCATTTGATTTTTTTAAATTAGATTTCTACTTCTAAAATTCAAGAACATTTAATCAATGCACATTATGCACAACCCGTAAGACATTAAAAATTATTAGGTTGGTTATGGATCATTAAATATACATGTTTAATCATTTCTAACCTAATTTGTAGCACAAAATTAGGTTAGATGCAAATCTAATTAGATTTCAAAATAACAATTTTTTATTTAAATTTGGCAACCATTTGACTAGACCAATTGAATTGTTAACACAAGTGTGTGTCCGATTAAAGTGTTTGTCCCTTACAAGCTAATAGCAAGTACACATGGGTAAAAAAGATGGCATGGTTTTCTCGGGCATCACAATGAGATGAATGTCCTATACATCTCACTCGCTCTACAGACTGAGGGCTCTAGTGGTTTCCTAGAAGTGAGAGGTGATCAAAAGGTGTTAGTTGCTTCGGAGCTCCGATGAAAATGAAGATAGTAAGTGGCTGTTGGGTGACTTACCTATAATATCTATACAAACTTAAAGTGAAAGTATGTATACATATAACACATAAAAACCTGACAAAATAACTATTAGTAATAAACTGCATATGTTATAAATTCATCTTGTTAAGGTGGCCCTTTGTAAATTGTATGCAATTTCAATGATTTAACAGAAAAATATGCTCGGCTTCATCAAATTATCACCTTCTTCAAACCGAGTTCAACTTTCTATAGCAAGTAATTATCATGAATTACTCAAATGTATTACCCTGCAGCAAAATATGATGCATATTCGAACATGAATAATGATTTTTCATGTACATGTGTAAGTAGGGTGAATATATAAGCAGTGGCAATGAGTTACGTACGTAAACAAGCGTTATTGTTATCCAATAAGCGAGTAAATACATTCGTTTCAAGTCTCGTATGAGTTCAAGATTGGACGCGTTTCGAGGTCAAGCCAATGAGGTTTCCAAATCATGAGTACATATAAATGTTGAGAAATTAAGTTATAATCAAAGTAATGGCGGGAAAACACTTACTTGTAGAAGGAAAAGCTGCACACGACGTCGTACTCCAAGTTGCAACCTTCCACTACACACTTTAGGGCAGTCATAATGGACTACCTAGATACAACCTAAAATGGTACCCACTATATCACATCGTACTAAAACTATAAACCTAATGAAATAATAACATTTCGCACCTAAACTAAGTTCCAAACAAACTAATTTGATGGATCTTTAGAAAATTATCAATCAAATGTCGAAAATGACGTACTGTCACGAAAAGTCGAAATTTTAACAAATGCGTCAAACGCCTGCCATGAAATGGTGATGTAATTTTTCCCATGGCAACGCTAGCAACACTTGGCGTGCCTGCCGTATCGAGTAATCGATGACGAAATAATCGATGGAATAAATAAGATAAAGGAAATATTAAAATATTATCGTTGATTCATAAAAAAAAATAAACAGGCACAATATAGAAGATTTTTTAGCTTTACAGGAACAAATTAATAACGTACGATATTGTATCAATACTTATTGGTAATTCGGTTAGGAATGTTACGTGTTTTCATTTAAACAGTGTCTAATATAATTATGTCTAATTTTGTTGTGATAACAAAGTTTCTGCGAAAAGGTGGGACACCAGTCCTGTCCTGAAAGAGCTCCAAAAGCTATAAGAGTGGATTGCAAAAAAATAGTACATAGTTAAGAGCTTTAATCTAATCTATGATTTAATTTTTTACAGTTTTATAACGGCAATTACCCATTTATTTTATATGGGTAACTGTCGTCACGAAACTGTAAAAAGTTAAATCGTAAATTAAATTAAAGCTCTTAACTATGTACAATTTTTTTGCAATCCACTCATAATCAAGTGTAGCTATTAAAAAAAATGAAGACAAATAAACAAAACGCAGGCTGTGTCAAGGCTTAATATGCTTCAAGCAAAGCTACTAAATAAATAAGATTAGATCGGGCAACGCTGCATGTATACGACTAGACTGTCGGCGAAGGGTAGATCGGATGCATGAATGACAGTCAACAGAGCATGTTTAATCAAAGGCGCATTCCTGGGTGAACATGGCAGACTTGCAATCCAGTACGGTGTGACTTGGGATTCGTCGGACGCCGTGCAGCCTGTAATTGTCCACAATTCCACATTAGCCGAAATCACGCGGACTGCAGTGCTTGCCAGTGGGAATGTGTCTTAAGCATAATACACACATCACCGACAATTATCGTGCGGATCAAGGTCATTCTTAGTGCACTTGTCGGATGCACCACGACCACGTCCTACACTACAGGAAGGTCAGTTAGCAACAATTTAGTTTCCATAATCGATAATCCCGATAACAAAATCGATTCGATTATCGCCAACTCGTGATCGCGATGTTACTAGATTAAAAATAATACCATAGCCAAGTTACGGTCGATTTTCTTGATTCGTTGCCAAAGACCATAGTACAAATCTTATCAGATAAATAAGAGATAAGTATAAAAATAAATAATTTGTAAAATGAACTAGATGGTTCCAAAAAAATCTTAACAATCTTGCATCCAAAAAAAAATAATCATCAAACACATAGCATTCGATTTCGTCGAGTGGCAGTAGCATAAACAATGATAATCTTATATAACTTGCGACTTCCGGCTCCTAGTTAAAAGGTGGTCAATATTGTATTTCATAATCGTAATGCTATGATGCTTTTAAGAATTATAATAAAAATACACTTATTTAACCGTAGCAATTAGCAATAGGCTTTGTCAATGTCAATTGTCAGATCACATCACAATTGACAAAATCAAATTTGACATTGAAAACTAAATGACAACCTAAATGACAACTTGATTTAGATTATTTATAAACAAATAAGGTGTAAGGTGAAATGTAAATTATGTGCCAGCTCGTGTATATTATACATCAGATAAGAAATCCACATGGTCCGATTCAATTTCTTTGTTTGCATTCCAATCGAGTCGGGACAGTATGTAAGGTATTATGAACTTTATGTTAAACATCATACGGTTTGATATTGTTTAAACTTCGAGCTATTTATTTTTAAGCAGTTGACATACTTTTTATTTGGGTATTACCTAGGCCTCGTGTAAACGCTACATGCCAATGCACCGTGAGTAAATGCTATCGTAGGTTATAGAGTGAGACAGCTACGGTGGATTGTCAGTAGGTACCTATTTACTCACCGTGTATTGGCCGCCATGGTGTCTTCCCTTCAATCCTATTATAGCCCGCGAGCTAGCAACAGATTTTCATGACCAGTCAACTCCCGTGCGATAACTTGTGAGAAAGTTCAGAATAAATGTGGTTTGACCTAATTTCCTCTCGATTCATTTTATCATCACAACCGCGTTGCCGATCATTTACTGAGATATCTCTCACACAATTCACACTCCAACTTCTTAGCCACAGAAGAGTACTAAAAGCATACCGTTTATCTGAGTTGGTTCCTGCAGTTGGGAGGTGCGGTAGGGGTGACAGTGCCGGCCAACAACACTAAATTGAACTTTAACATTATACCTACAACCCCTACCTTTACGCGCGGGTAGGGTACCGTACCTGTTAGTTAAGTTAAACGGTAGGCATATAGAAAGCATACAAATGACTTCATAAATGCATTTTTTTGCAAAATTGAAATCCTAAGTATAGGTACTTATATATACCGGCGATATGGTGTGCGATATTCGGTTACAATACCAAAGACGTGTAGGCTTGCCCTGCTTTAGGTTGATTATCCACCAGTGTTAAGGTTAGCAATGCTACCTCTTATTTACCAATATTAGATCTCACTGAACGTTTTATCGCCTGTGAGGAATAGGCATGATGACTAAAAATTTTTCCCGATGCCATTTGAACCAGTTTTTGGAGAGGAACAAATGTTTGTATGGGAGCAACTACCATAAAAGAACATAAATACCCAAAAAATTGAGTTAAAGACGGACCTCGCTGGCCGCACCCGAAACGCTGCATACTGATTGACTCAAAGGTATGACGTCACACTTTAGTATTTTGAACTAATCATTGTAGGGGAGATCAAGTAAATTGCTGTTTCGGTCGCGAAATAATGCGTTTAGGTCCATAGTTGTCATACAATTTTGTTTCTATAAAAGCGTAAGGATTCTATTGGTAGCTTTAAATTAACATCCGGACAATAAAAAAATGCCTAAACTTTCAAGGTTCATATCTTTTTATGATATTAATTATATTTTGTAATTTATACTTTATTACAATAATTTGATGGTTTACTATCCATTTAGCAACACTATGTTATCAATTTTAACATGAGTCATCATGCCTATTCCCGACAGCGGTAGAACGACTAATGACTTTTACAGTACACATGGTGTTACTTTCCCGCACTAGTGCGGAAATGAGCACTTTTCGTGCATATGTTGAAACTTTAAATAGCCATATGTACTGTAAAACGTTGTACGATACACGTGCGAATAGGTAATTCGCGACTCGTGTCGATTTAAAACACTCCCTTCGGTCGTGTTTTAATTTATCGCCACTCGTTTCGAATTTCCTATTTTCTGCACGTGTATCGTAAATAACTATTATTAGACGTTTTTAAATAAATAATTTAATAAAATCAGTTTATTGCAGTCCATAGTAGTTACGTAATAATTAAAAATAAAACTTAGTAAGTTATGCCTTTTATTTTCTGCTCCCGTCGCGATGGACGGAAGACCAGTGCCGCGTGCCGGTAGATATTAGGGCTGTATAAGTTTTCCGAAATGGTCTTCAAAATACGGTGGCCGAGTTCCTCAAACCTACCCCAGAAAGCTGCAATACGGCTTCTGATGATGGCAAAAACCCCCCTTTCCCCCGATTCCGCAAACATGCTTGACACACTGCATAACCTGGGCTGCTTCAGTAGGATGCGGAAAGCTTCATTGTATTGTACCCGGAGTTTTGAGTAGGCTTTCCTACTAAAGTTATCCCAGAGTTGGTAGGTGTACAAACACTGGTAAAATGCTCTGTAGCATGATTGGCCTTGTCACGCGATAGGTGATAGGATAGAGCGTGCGTCACTGGCTGACACCGTTCGATAGAACGAGACGACGCTCTTATCTTGTCACTTGTCGCGTGATAAGGCCAATCATGCTACGGCTCCTGCATGGCTATCACAAGACGGCGCGCGAGCTCTCTCTCGATTTTTCTCGCACTATACCTCTCTTTCTAAGTTTTCTAATAAGAGAGAGACGGATGCGAGAAAAATCGAGAGAGCTCACGCGCCGTCTTGTGATAGCCGTGCTGAAAAGAGTCACTTTGACACCGTTCGTACACCTCGTAAACCTACGTGCGAGCATGTTACATCTAACAGATAAGGCCCTCTTTTCCCTTTCCAGCATATCAAGGTCATCCTTGAGATCACTACTAAGGATATGTTCAAGGTACCTATATAAATCTATTGACAATTCACCCGCAAGCCATTCAGTATCAATTCCGAAATTCTATCCGGACCCCTTCCTGCCCTAAAAACCATCAACTCGGTCTTCTGGCTGTTATACTTCAGCCCGTGAGCAGAAGCAGACCGCTCACAAGTCGACACTTTTTTATTAATAGTAAAACACACACACATGCAATAAATAAATTATATTTATTAAACAGAACAGAGAACACGTACAGAAATCTAGAGCATAGAGCAAATAAATTAAATTGATGGTGAACTTCTGCGATTGATTGCAATTACCAGTGGTGGCGCGAAAAAAAATCGACGGGCAACCCGGAACAAAAAAGTTACCTATGTAAGAGTTTGGAGAATATTTATAGGCTACGGCTACATTACTTATTTACAATAGTTAAGTCGTAATTTTTACTCCACGACGGTGGCCAACAAGCATGCGGCCCGCCTGATTCGAAGTACATAGACACCTTAGTCATGTGCGCTTGCGCCACCACAAGCGCATTGCCTATTAATTGATTTGACTCAACATTTTTTTTGTTGCTTCGCAAGTTCGTATTACTTATTAGATGTTCAGCAGACGGTCCTCAAGATATTGTAATAGGCAGCAGTTGTGATTGGCGTAGCCAAGGATGTAGTCAGCTACTTGGTAAAGCAGCTGTCCCCTACCGGTCCTCGCGATCAGATCTTGCATCGTTGAGTGAAATTTGGCTGACAACGCTACACCCTTGGCAGCTAGCTGACTAGTAACTGTTGACTACTGCTCACACCAGCAGTTCACGTTGGCGAAGCTCCCGCAATGCCCGCCCTTGTAGCCGCGCCTCTTGCATTCCTTATTGCAGTTCGAGGTGTAGTCGACGGCTCCCCAAACACAGCTGCCGATGTGCACGTCGGCCTGCACCGCGTTCTCCGGCTGGGACACGATGACCATAAACGCCACGCAGACAAGCAGACACATGGTGGATTTGGAAACCATTTTGACGTTTAGAGGGTGCTACAAGTTACTCTTGAGAGGCGGATGAGTTATGTTTGTTAGGCTGGTGGCGCTGGGTATTTATACGCTAAGTTTGGATCATTCAATTTGCGCATTTTCCTTATTGATTCAGCGGAACTAGTTCAAATGTGTTGTTCTAGTTGACGTGTTATTGTTCGTGGGAATCGTGGGTTTTCTAAGATAGCTCTACAGTTATCTTTTGAAACGTTTGACGTATGTTTTGTTAATTGTTGAATAGAGTTGTACACGCATTGAATAACCACAAAACGGGTAAGGGCCACGCTAGCGGTCGGGCGCGCGCAATGTATACAGAGATAAATTTTAAAGCCAATATCTTTCTTATATTTAGGTATTTTTTATTAGCCATTGGAGGCAGACCGAGAAGGAAATGGCGGGACGACCTTGATACAGTATTCATATACTATTATGAATAAATGAGTATTACCTACAAGAAAATAAGTGCGTGTTTAAATTATTATGAGCACTTCGCCGAACTACTTCTGCTGATGAATGTACGTATCACTAGATACCAAATGCGATAGGTACCTACTTGCCTTATGGCACTTAGTTTAACAAACGATATGCTCTCGTTCTTGATGCAGTAGGACGACTCGCAATAACTTCAGTTATTTTTGGCATTGAAAGGTTTAAAAATCCTATTTCCTATGCCGGTATCACATCTCACTTCCAACGTTTTATAAAAACAAATTATTGTATCCTGTCATTTTTGCCATGGCAATAAAAATAACTTGTTTAATATTGATTGCTATAGTGTATTTGGTAGGCGCTTAGTTATTACTACCTTGTTCAAAACGGCAAACAGATAAAGTTGCCGATGCGATGTCGACTCAACATACTACAGAGTATACTGACTATAATCGCATTGTAAATAGATGACAACAAAAATAATCTCCTTGCAAATAATAAGTCTGAATAAAGGCTTATACTTATTGTAGACATTACTGAATAGATAGATGATGAAATTGTTTACTGTCAGTGACTAATTTCTTCTTCATCATCATAATCATATCAGCCGAAAGATGTCCACTGCTGGACATAGGCCTCCCCTAAAGAGTGCCAAATTGACCGGTCCTGCGCCACCCGCATCCAGCGGACTCCCGCGACCACTCGAAAATCTTTCCGCCCCAACGGTCATCAGTTCTACGTGCAATGTATTTCAGTGTCCTATTATTGATGTGAAATCCCACATTCTACAACTGAATTTATCTGCTCAAAAGTTGACGGACCATCTTAAATATTGTAACTACAGCCCCGCTATTCTCTAACTTATTTCAACCTCACCTCAACGCTCACCCACAAATATATCTTGACGCCGCGATTCGTAGTAACTTAGCGTAGGTAGAGGTCTCGTTTCGTTAAGCGTGACGGGTGAGGTGAGGCGCATTATCGCGTTCCAAATAACAGCCCAGACTTATGCTCGATTTACACGTAATTAAGTTGATAAGTAATTAATTATATTTTAACTTAATATTAAGTGACTAAATGGGTATAAACAATCAATTTAGTTACAATCAAATAGATTTTTTAAACTTAATGTTAAATTAAAATTTAGTTAATTAAGTACTTAACAACTTAATGCGTGTAAATCGAGCATTATGGACCGGTGTGGTGTGTGGCGACGCAATAAGCGGCCTGTCAAGCCACTATGGAATCGGTCACACTCCTATTAATGCCACATACATACATGTATGTTTGTGTTTGGGCGACTGCTGTTGTGAGTCCGCGCTATTGAACGCACCGCTCGTCCATATAACCACGGCCTTACTTTTTTGTAAAGAACGAAACATAATACAGAAGACTGCGGCAGTGTTGTGTTCCTCGAGGCAGAGATTATTGATAATCTTTGCTCGAGGTGAGTAGGTATAGGTAATGTCGCCAGAGCTTCTGATAGTTCTGATGCGCTGTATTGACAGAAAGAGACCTTGGAGACCGGGAGATTGCCGAGCCAACTGATAAGCTATCGACCTTCATGATGGAGAGGATCAGGGAACCGATTTTTGACTTTCGAGTGCTCTTTTTCGAGCACCCTTTTTTTAAATAAAAATAAATACGATTGTAGGTTAAAATTGCAGGCACTTACCTACTTTCTACCGATAGAATTGAATACGAGTGGTCAATACCAATCGCTTTAAAATTTTCTATCGTTTCAAAATAGCATTTCATCATTTTTGTCAGTTTTCGAGTGAAAGAGTCGAGCACTCGAAAAATATATAAGTAGATAAAGGGTCTACAACGCCCCTTGTGACTCCTGGAGTTCATAGGCTAAGGTGTCTGCTGCCATCAGACAGGCCGTAGGTACCTATGTTTGTGTGCCAAAAAAAACATCATAGGTATTATCAATATTGTCTTAAGAAGAGAATTCCTCATAATCATTATCACAAATTCTTCTGTCTTTTGCTGTCTTCTCTCCCGTTGATCTTGCCACGTATCAAACACTGTTAAGCCTTCTTAATAGGACAAACGAAAAACACAATATAAGAGGTATTATCCAGATCCATTCTACAAACGGATACTTACAATTTGAAGTCATATCTGCATCATCACTGGACACTTCTTCCCGATCTTCTTTTACCTTCTCCACTCTCTTCTTTTTAACTCTCTTCTGGACTGTCGGTTCGTTCTCGTACTTGGTTATGTAGGCCCCATCTATGTCCATTTTGTACCAGCCTTTGTGTCTTTCGAAATTTCGTTTGTAGGACATTCTTCCATGTGGATTTACGGGGAATTTTTTAGCTAGTTAAGCTAAATAATTGTTCATAATATGCTTGGTTGTGAATACTTGGAATTTGTTTACCAGTTTGACAGGATGATGTTGACAAATAAGACAATTCCTAGACATTTGGCCCGCAGCACACGTCAGGTTCCCGGATCACGTTCTATAACACGACAAGGACACGAGTGGACTAACCAAAAAATAACGCTACTGACCTTTAAACAAAACATATATGTACAAAGAAAAGATATTAAAACTAATAAAAACTAAACTAAACAATAAAAATTAAAATCGAAATTTGGACCCCTAGGAATGGTTCCCATCACGGAGGCAGCATTCCCGCGCTGGATTGCGATAGCAATTCTCTGCAAACTTCTAAGCCAACGCAATCGAAAGATACAGTCGTTTATGCCGCAAATTTCCGCAAATTTTCGAAACTCGGGAATCAAAACCTACACACACGGTACTTCCCGTGAACTCAAAATCTTGAAATTTGGTACGAAGCAACGTATTATAGCGCAGATAAAGGAAAAATTGCGAAAACCGTAATTTTTTTGTTACATCATATAATAAAAATATTTTTAATAATTTACTTATATACCTACAGGTTAGTACGGAACCCTCGGTGCGCGAGTCCGACTCGCACTTGGCCTATTTTTTTCTGGTACTTAAAGCGCGACAAGTTTCTTTTTCACCCTAGCCACGTTGCGGATTTTTAATGGAACATGGTTATGTGAAAAACAATATTTAAGATTTCGAATAAAGTAAAATATTATTAGCCATCAAAACGGTGCTCCAAGCGACATATCTTACAATTCCTCGAACTATTCGACCGCAGTATGGGATGATTACTCTTTAGAGGGCATTCTTTACCTATATACTTGTTATATTAGTAAAACAACTCCGGCTTGATGAATGGTAATTTATTATAGAATCACACTGTCGACATCTTGTACTGCAAAGATGGCGACGACAAACAAGAGACGACAAACATTTAAATTATTCGAATGCAACTGTGTTGCTATATGAAATATATATATGACATCTTCCCTTTTTTAGAAGAGAAGACTACTAGACAAAGTAAGTAACAACTTAAATTATTTTGCTTAAAATAACTAGCATCTAGGTCTATTCAATCTGAATAGCAGAAACAAAACGTTTCCCAGTCTATGACATTTGACGTTGACAACTTGACACATGACATATAACTAAATGACAATTATTTATAAATTACAATAACATATATTACAGTAACGTGCTGGCATTTTCACTTCTCTGCCAGAACGCGTTTTAATTGGCAAACTGCTAGTTACATTACTAGTACTTGGAACGGAACCATCTTGGTTTGTATGAGTACTACTACTAACATTCTTCTCTTTGCTTTCAGGTATTATCTCAGGCGTTGGAGTGACCGGTTTGAGGATATGCTGACGACTTCTACGGAATTCTCCCTGTGGCGACTGTATGACAAAACTACGAGGTTCACTACTAGGTTCTGAGATCATACCTGGTATCCAAACACTATGCGGCTTATGTTTGAAGTACACTTTATCACCCTTGTTAACTTCTGACAAAGACTTGGCATGTTTATTATAATAAATCGTTGAGGAAGACTTTTGCTTTTCAATTTCTTGCTTAAGCAAATCATAATTAACTAAGGTAGGCGACAACAGTGAATCAGTGATTGGAATCTTTGTACGCAAGTTCCTGGACATTGATAACTGTGCAGGTGAATATCCTGATGTTTTAGGTGTATTTCTATACAAGAGTAAAGAGAGGTAAGGATCATTATTGTCAGCTTTACATTTCTTTAGCAAATGTTTGATAGTGCCTATGGTTCGCTCAACCATTCCGTTAGACCTGCTTAAATAAGGACTGGAAGTAATAAGTTTAATGTGCCAATCCTTAGCAAAAGCTTGAAATTCAACAGATGAAAACGGGGGGCCATTATCCGATACCATAATCTCAGGTATGCCATGTCTAGCAAAGATAGATTTCAGATGAGTGATTATCCTGTTAGCATTTGTGCCTGTATTCAGAAGGGCTAATTCTACATATTTGGTGAAATAGTCCACTACAATTAAGTATTTTTCTTTTTCAAATTCGAACATATCTATACCGACTTTATTCCATGGTAGAAGTTTGTACTCATGATGTAGAATTGGCTCTTTACTGTTACACCTTCGATATGTCAGGCAAGTATGGCATTGGTTGACAAATTTTTCTATATCATTACTGATGTTAGGCCAGTAGACAGTAGACTTAGCTAAGCGTATACAGCTATTAATACCTTGATGTCCTTCATGTGTCAATTTTAATACATATTCTCTCAAGGATTCAGGAATAACAATCTTGTCGGACATAAATAGTATGTTGTCAATAACACTTAGTTTGTCCTTTAATGCAAAATAAGGCTTTATGGATTGACCAACAGACTTCTTATGTTCGGGCCATCCATCTTGGCAATATGTAATAATCTGAGATAAGATACTATCCTTACATGTTGCTTCCTTGATTTCTTCAAGTTTTTCAGGACTGACTGACAGATTTGAAATTATATAACTAACATGTAAGTCTATATCTTTCTCTAAGTCTACAAGTGCTGTTTCATTTAATGCTGCTCTAGACAGTGTATCGGCTATATATAGATAACGACCAGGTTTGTATATAACATCAAGCTCATATGGCTGTAGACGTAGCATAATTCTCTGTAGCCTAGCAGGAACATCATTCAATGCTTTCTTGAACAGAGTAATTAGTGGCTTATGGTCTGTTTCTACTGTCACTGTCCTACCATAAATGTATTGATGGAATTTAGAGCAAGCAAACAGAATTGACATTGCTTCCTTCTCAATTTGAGAATAGTTCTGTTGACATTTAGTTAGTGAAGCTGAAGCATATGCTATTGGTTGTTTGTCATGTAGCAAGACACAGCCAAGAGCATCCTTCGAAGCATCAACTGACATAGTGATATCCTTGTTCGGGTCATAATAAGTGAGTACTGGTGTGGAGCTGATTAGTTTTTTAATATTATTGAACTCAGTCTCATGTTGTTCTGACCACGACCACTCAGTTTGTTTCGACAAAAGAGTTCTTAAAAGACTGTTTTCCTTTGACAAATTAGGAATAAATGGACTAAGATAGTTAACCATGCCCATGAATCTTTGAAGGTCAGTGATACATGTTGGTCTGGGCATGTCACAGATGGCTTTTACCTTGGCTGGGTCGACTTGTACACCATCTTGACTGAAAATATGACCTAGGTATTTCACTTGAGGGACACAGACAACACATTTTTCTTTATTAAATCTAATATTAATCTCTCGAGCTCTGTCTAGGACTTTTTTTAGAGTCTCGTTGTGTTCCTCGAGGGTCTTACCATATATGAGAAAATCATCCATCATGATTTTCACATTGTCTATGTCACTGAACCTTTTAACCATCTCCCGGTGGAAGATCTCTGGAGCCGCGTTAATTCCAAATGGCAATCGGTTAAAACGGAACCTACCGTGAGGAGAAATGAAGGTACACAACCTTGATGAGGCGTCAGACAGTGGTAGCATCCAAAAACCTTTATTGGCATCTAAAGTGGTGAAGAATTTTGCACCAGACAAGTCGGATTTTATTTCATCCATGGTTGGGAACTGATAATGAGACCTCATCACAGCCTTATTTAATTTTCTAGGATCAATGCATAAGCGTAACTTACCATTTTTCTTGGTAGTTATGACAAGTGAGCTCACCCACTCAGTTGGCTCGTCGACACGGCTGATAATCCCATTTTTCTCTAAGTCGTCTAATTCTTCCTTCAGGAACTTCTTGATTTGAAATGGGACTCGGCGGCATGCATCTACAGTTGGTATGACATCAGGTTTCAGTTTCAGGTCACAGGTGAAATCCTTCAGCCGACCCAAGCCTTGGAAAAGATCACTGTAAGACGACAATATACCCTCACATGTATTAATGGAGACTTTATGGATTCTTTTCACAAGTTTCAAAGCTTTGCATGACTCTCTTCCTAAAATATCTTGGCCATTTATATCCACTACATGGAATGTGACATTGTAATTTGAATTGTCATGATGCACTGGCAGAGTACATTGACCTATAGTAGGGATAGTGTCACCATTGTATGTTGACAGTTTGTGCATGCTTTTTGTTAACATATCAGGTGAGAGCTGCAACTTATTGAATGTATTAATGGACAAAACATTAGTATCTGCACCTGTGTCAAGCAGAAAACAAACATCGACATTGTTTATTTTTAGGTTAGCCTTCCAGGAGTCTGACATTATGTTATTTACATGGATAGAGCCTAAGAAAAGACTGTCTGGTTCGTTAGGGTCTATAGAAATTTGTTGTACCTGGGTGTTACGGCATACTACAGCGAAATGGTTATATTTTCCGCATTTTTTACATTTAACACCTTTAGCTGGGCACTTGACTCGATGTACTTGTCCGCAGCGACTACAGGTATCCTGCCTTGAAGAACTTGGTCCCTGGAACTGTCGGGAGTTGCTCAGCGTTCGTGACGTGCGGGAACTGCTGTGTGGTCTTGACTTAGCCTGAACTCTGCCGACGAATGTGTTCGCATCTTCTAGGGTCTTTGCCTGCTGTTTTGTTGTCTCGATGGACCTGGCGAGCTCGACTGCTTCGGAAAGTGTGGATGGTTTCTTCATGAGTATATTTTCTTTAATATGTTGATTCCGCGAGTGCAAATTCCAGCTGAATACATCACGCAACAAGCTATCCTCTAGTGACGAAAACTCACACTGCCTGCCAATGTTTTTGAGGTCTGTAGCGTAGTCGTCTATCGTTTCGTCCTGGCCTTGTCGTCTGTTGAATAGCGAGTGTCGTTCCATTGTAATGTTAACTTGAGGAGTGAAGTATGTTGTGAATCTGGTAACAAGATCTTCGAATGTCACAGTATCTATGTCAATGTTGAAGGAGTAGAAAATAGTCAGTGCTTCTGTACCAATAAAATGTAGTAAGATAGCAACTTTTCGGCTATTACTTTCGCTCTCAAGATTATTCGCTCGTAAGTAGATTTTTAGTTGGGTTATCCAATTTTTCCACGTTATCGGCATATTACTATTGCGTATATCCAGCGTAAATAGCGATCCGGACAACTGTTTTGGGCTCTGATGGTGATGACCGCCATGATCTCGGACTGCTTGCTTTTCTTCGTCTTCCATCTCGACTTTTTAAAATAATGACTCGGCCTGACTTGACTTAGGACTCGGTCTGATCGACTTTACTTCTGACACCATGTTATATTAGTAAAACAACTCCGGCTTGATGAATGGTAATTTATTATAGAATCACACTGTCGACATCTTGTACTGCAAAGATGGCGACGACAAACAAGAGACGACAAACATTTAAATTATTCGAATGCAACTGTGTTGCTATATGAAATATATATATGACAATACTATGATGGAACTAATTTCTTTTACTGGCAAGGAGTACCTACTCTTTGACATCAGACGTTAGAAGTCATCGATAGTCACCAATGTACAAACAAACAGCAAGGAAGACGAAATACTTCGCGATTGTAAAATAAACAAAATAAATTACAATAAATAAGCCAAAAGCAATCCAGAGCGAGGTAAGGTAGCTTATTTTGAATATACTCAATTAAATATTTACAGGTGACCGAAGTGCTGGCGGCTTTCCTCGCGCAACGCAACGCATCAGCATTGCAATTCAGCGAGGAAATGCCGCCAGCATCCTCGGTACAATGCCTTGAGGGCCTTTTTAGATTTAACTTAGTTTTAATTTATCTTAGTTAATGTTAATAATAATCTTGTATTTACTTTCAATAAAGACTACCTAGCCAATTTACAGCAATAAAAGGAAACCGGATTGTCTAGTATTTCTATGTTAACAATGTTGTAGTGAAGTAGGTATTGATTGAACTGGTTAGTTTGGTTGGATTTAACTAGTAGTAGCAATTTCTTTTGTTATTAAAATATTGTAATTAAAATTGAAGACGAATATAGAAAAAGGTCTTTTGGTCAAATTCCAGACCGAACACGTTTTATACTTGAGGTCGGCGCTAAGCGGTTTTGAAAGCGAACATCAGAGTCTGAGTCTTCGAAGTCACAACCTGAAGAAAATTTCAATATCGAATACGTACTTGGAATCAGATATGGATGAATAGGTATTTATGTGGTATTTATTATAAACCATAGAATTTTTACATTCAACAAACAACTCAAAGCACACACACTGTCCCGGTCCCGACGACTACCTGTACATGACGAATGTACAGTCAGCAGCAAAAGTAGCTAAGCGGGCCTAGTGCTCAAATTGATCTGCACACGGACTCTAATGTCAAGAGAATAAGGTTCTGTGCAGATCATTCTGAGCATGTTAAAGTGCTTAGCTACTTCTGCTGCTGACTGTACATTATTGCCATATATAGCCTTATATTCACATATAACGTCGTCATCAGGTATGTACTCCGAAAGTATCATCATCATCATCATATCAGCCGAAAAACGTCCACTGCTGGATGGACTCCCCCAAAGAGTGCCAAAGTGACCGATCCTGCGCCACCCGCATCCAGCGTACTCCCGCAATCTTTACCAGATCAGTCCAACTTGTGGGGCTGGGGCCTATATACCCACGCCGCGCATTCCGGTACGTGGTCGCCACTCGAGAACCTTTCCGCCCCAACTGCCATGGGTTCTACGTGTATTGCTCCGCACTCTGAAAATATAATTTTTCCGAATTTTATTACTCGGAAAACTATGTTCCGCTGAAGCCATTTTGATATTTCAGCAGCAGCAGCGTACCTCTGCCGTAGCTATTTCAATTTAAATTTTTGTTGGTTGTCGGCCCAACGTGACGGTGCTTACGTGTGTTTACGTTTACATACACGCCTGACACCCCGCGTGTCGCGCCGCACGCGTCACCTATCCATAACATAAACAAAACAAAGCCTAAAGAGGCATTCCACCACAATTCCCAGTACATGATTGCAAAATTAAGATTGCATTTTATGACCCGTATGTTATGATTTCACATATGTTATCGCAAAATACCTGTGCAAATACCTACCTACTTATTTTCTTTCTGGAACCTGATTCTATGAGCGCGCATTGTTTGAATTTTCTTCATTATAACTAGATTATAGGTACCCTGTTCAATATGATTTTTAACCGACTTCGAAAAGGAGGCGTTTCTCAATTCGTGGGAATCTTTTATTTTTTATACTCTATGGGGAACATTACTCGAATACGCCTGGACCGATTTGGAAAGTTCCTTCTTTTTTATTTGAAAGGTTTTCCACTGAACTCCCAACCCTTCCCCTGACTACGCTCGTCTCTAGGTTGTTGTGATACATCGCTAGGTGTATAATGGCCTTAAAATTGGAACAAAAAAATGGAAACTTCAGCACTAGACACAAGTTGTTTTTAAAATAAATTAGTAGGCGTGTATAGTCTAGTTTAGTAGTAAGTTGGTATATACCTGTTTTTTGTCCTTCTTATTACATCTGCCGGCCACACTAGCGACCCTACTCATCACCACAGGAACACAACATACCTACAGACTCATTTAAGAGTGAGTCAATGTCTTTGTAACCACAACAATGCCTCTTAGGTATGACTGGGATGACAACTGATGAGATGGAGTGTGACTTGCGTTATTTTGAAATGAAATGAAATAATTTATTCGTGACAAAGCTTAACAATGGAATTACAACTAAAAAATACTATATAAACTATATACTAAGCAGTTTGTCACGAAATGGTCTCGCGTCAGCATAATGCTGGCTCGCGAGAGTCGCGAGTCGCGACGCGAGCCAGCGCTGCGATGTTTCGGCGAGACCATTTGTGGGCCACGTTCCCTGCTGTCCGACACGGCTTAAAAAATTAACTTAAAAAATTAAACCAAATTTACTTCATTAGTCATATACATACAGTCAGCAGCAGAAGTAGCTAAGCGGGCCGGGTGTTCAAAATGACCTGCACACGACTTTATTCTTAAGAAATTAAGAGCGTGTGTAGGTTATTTTGAACACCCGGCCCGCTTAGCTACTTCTGCTGCTGACTGTACATATAGTCAAAACGAAAAATATTTAGCCATATAAATGTAAAATCTAGAAAATCTACCTACACCAAGAAGAAAACTTTTTCTTCTTGGTGTAGGTAGATTCTCTTACACACGTGTCTTTAGACCAGGGATCGGATACCGGTATTTTCTCCATACAAATTAAACCGGTATCATTTCGTTCTTTGGTTATAATATCATTTTTGATCGGGCAGTCTAATAATACGAATATGTTACCTAAATACATGATAGAGTCCTACATTAAGAGCCTAAAATAATTCAAAATATTAGACTACTTCAGGGATTTTTGAAAAAACCGGTTCCGATCCCTGCTTTAGACACGTGTGTAACTTCAAAGTGTGTTATATATAAACTACATTGATCCGGGCATCTTCAGGCAGGTGCGCTTGTGTTGCGAGGGCCCAGGGGACCGATTTTTGACTTTCGAGCGCTCGAATCTTTCACTCGAAAACTGTTAAAAATTATGAAATGCTATTTTGAAATTTGAAAATCGGTAGGAAGCAGTACATAACTGGAGTAGCCTTTCAGTAACTTACCCCTCTGTCTGTAGAAAACCTTGCACAATGTGCAAAAATCATACAAAGACAATTTCACAATCAAATAATGGTCATTCACAAAATCGCCTCGCAAGAGAACACTGATCATAAAATGCCCGCATGTTGCTGTAAGAACTTGATATTATAAACGTTCAACCACTTCAAGCTTTCAATATACAATTGAGTTTCAATATCCTATTAAGATGCTTCCCGCGCCCCGTTTTTTGCGCAATTACGACAAAGGCTACTCCAGTTACCTATGTATGCTCTAAGGCCGGAAAAGTACACCCTTCGGCCAGGGGGCAATTTTTGATTTTCGAGCGCTCGACTTTTTCACACTCGTAAACTGTCAAAGACGTTGAATTTCCATTTTGAAAAGGCGATAGAAAATTGAAAAATAATTGGTATTGTATTGACCACTCGTATTCAAGTCTAGAATCGTATTTACTCGTATTAAGCTTTCGAGCGTTCGAGAGTAAAAAATCGCCTCCAAGATCTCATCCTTCATGAAGGTCGACAGCTTCTGAAGTCGCAAACGTCTATAGGATGCGTGTTGTGGTTTAAAAAAAACATATTGATTGTGGCCTTAATAACCAACTTATTCAAAAAAGTTAGCAATTGGATTTAAGTCCACACAAATGGAAAATCGACAAGGAATGACCAAATTACTAATAAATAACAATAATATTATTTTATTTAATACAATCGATAAATTTGTTTGTGCACAATTTTCAATGTCAATGCTTTTCATATCGTCATTTTTCATTTTCGACCATTCGAGTATTTTTTTCCATTTGCCATTATTTGTTCACGACCGGTGCGTCAGTCCGTAAATCACAAATCTCATGACATGACACGGGTTTCTATTTCTAGGATTCAGGTCAGACGCTCTCAAATAACGCAAGTCACTGACTGCATGGCTGTTATTCCCTACACGCCCATGTGCCTCACCCCACGCGTCACGCCTAACGAAACTAGACGCTTAGTTACTACGAATCGCGGTGTCAAGATATATTTATGGGTGAGCGTTGAGGTGAGCTTAAAACAAGTTACAGAATAGGGGGGCATAACGCCTTGGCCACGACTTTGGTCTTAAGCGACCTGCGGCAGCGGTTTTTCTAATTCATTGCGCGTGATCCCAACTAACCACAGTGCGTTGCGTTGCGCGTCTCGACCGCGCAATGAACAGATAAAACGCTGCCGCAGGTCGCTTAAGACCAAAGTCGTGGCCAAGGCGTAAGACACGTAAGACACCACAAAACGCAGGCCCTTCATCCGAGTCGGAGCTATTCTTGTGGTTTGGTAAAGATGTCTTACTGTTGTTGACGTCATCAGGCGATTTATGTAGCATCCTCAATACTGCTTCGGTTTGGGATCTTGAACGCTCTCTGACACTCTGTTATGTTTAATTGTTTGGTCACGAATAAATGTCTCTTTCTTTCTTTATAGATACTTATAGCAGTTATAGCTTAATATCACCCGAATGCGAATGCGTTTAGTTCATGAAAATGAACTAAAAAATCTTTAAATTAAAACTAGTATCGCCAGCATATCTAAAAAAAAAGAATCGCCTAAAAAACTCTATGCTCACAAAATTTCACGAGAATCGGTTGAGAAAAGCGGAACAGGTAGGTATCGGATACCGGTATTTTCATCATACAAAAATACCGGTATTATTTCGTTCTGTTTCGTTCTTTGGTTTATATTATACTTATCATTTTTGACGACGAAAATGTTACCTAAATACACGATAGAGTCTTACATTAAGAAACTAAAAATAATTCAAAATATAAGACTACTTCGGGGATTTTTGAGAAAACCGGTTTCGATCCCTGCCTGTAGAAGAGAACAGCCGGATAGCGGAACATACGAAAGAATTTTGGCGCAAGCTGAAACGGAGGACTTCATTCGCTTCGCTGGCTGGTCGCTCAAAAAACCACAAATAAGCACTCAATGAGATGGAAGTGGGTTCCCTTCTCCCCTTGTCAATAAGTAGAACCGGTACTAGGCAGGGATCGGATACCGGTATTTTCTCCATGCAAATTAAACCGGTTATTTCGTTCTTTGGTTATGATATAATTTTTGATCGGGCAGTCTAATAATACGAATATGTTACCTAAATACACGATAGAGTCCTACATTGAGAGCCTAAAATAATTCAAAACATTAGACTACTTTGGAGATTTTTCAAAAAACTTTAGGTAGGTATCAGTGGCTGAGCGCCCTTTCAAGCCGATTCCCAACGGCTGGCCTAAAATTTATCTTTAGGCCAGCCTAATAATTATATACTCTACATATAATTATAACTCTCTCTTTTATAACTATTCATGTTCCGGGTTGCCCGTCGAAAATTTTCACGCGCCGCCACTGATGGTACCTAGGTAGGTATATACCTTTAAACGAGGTTAGTGGTACTTCTATGGAAATATAGGCAGCAATTTACATATATTAAAATGATGATTGATACCTACTGAAAATTTTTACTGCGCTTTGACACGAATAACACAAATGCGAAATAACTCTGTCTGTTTAGTTATCTTTTGACGCAAATTTTTAGGGTTCCGTAGTCAACAAGGAACCCTTACAGTTTCGCCATGTCCGTCCATCTGTCTGTCTGTCTGTCTGTCCGTCTTCGGCTTAGCTCAGTAACCCTTACAACTAGAAAAATGCAATTCGGCGTGGGTATATAAACCAATCACGCCGACAAAACTAGAATAAAATCCTGAAAGAATTTTTTTTTAGGTTACCTTCCCTACATGTAATTTGGTGATTTTTTTTCTCGTTAAACCTATAGTGTGGGGTATCGTTGGATAGCTTGTTCAAAAATATTATGGGTTTACTCAAACAATTTTTCAACTTAGTTATGCGTTTGCGAGATAATGGGATTTAAAGCCCTAATTTTTGTTCGAGTCACGTGTCCCCCCCCCTGCCGGCTAAATGGCTACTACTGGGGACGTGAAAAAATTCATGGCAGTAGTAGGTACATATAATGAATTTAAAAGGAAAACTATCACAGTTAAGTAGACATAACTAGTTAACGAGTAGTAGACATAACTAGTTAACTGGTAAGAAATGCACTTAATTTCGGGTGCATATACATTGTCATTGGAATTTGAACCTTTGACCGTGGACGGTAGAGTTGCTTTACAGACGGGCAACTACGGAACCCTACCCTGCGCGTGGCCCGACACGCACTTTTTATTAGTATAGAATCGAATATTATTATTGTAAATTACGATCCGATTCAGGTAAAATCTGGTATGGAAATAGTTTGAGTTTCGGAGAGGCACGTAGAATACTTTTCATCCCGAATATAATTTCCAAAGGTTGTGAAAGAGGGGCGAATGTTTGTATATGAGTGCGATTAAATTAATGAGCTACGCGGACGAAGTCGCGGGCAAAAACTAGTTGCCCTATAAAAGATAACAATTAATATTAGTGTGACAATTGAAGTTTAGGTCTTTCATTTACAAGCAGATATTAAGTAAATACTTTGTGGCCTAAACAGTCTTGAAACATCTCCTTTTTCAACCTTCGATTTTCATCGGTAAAGTGTTAATTTGATGACTGCATTGACTGTAAACAAGCTATTTGTATCAAACACATATTTTTGATCACTTTGTTTGTGCACGTTTTTTCGAACTTGGCCGAAACACTCCTCTTAGGCAACATTTATTATTAAGTATTTTTTTATTTAAAGTTTGCACAAGTATACAAATACAAGTACAATTGGCGGACTTAATGCCATCAGGCATTCTCTAGCAGTCAACCATTGGGCTAAACAGAAACGTTAGTGGTGCAGGATCCTAAATACTGAGACTCGAATGGAAACACTAATCAATTAATTACATGAATATACTCACCTATTGTGCATACAATATAAATTTACTTATACATACTTAAATACATACAATTATATGTATGAGAAAATAGTTTCAACCTCAACCATGCACTTAATTGCAAGAGAGGAGGGCTCGTAAAAAGAGGCCACGACCAACACAGAGACGACATCAAAAACTGGGCAGAGCTAGCATGGGGTTCGGCTACTACTGAGCCAATAATGCGAGCCACAACCCTAGATCAACCAGGGCTAGTAAGTGACGTTTTTTGACGTTCGCATTGTTAATGCCGATGCCACTTCATTTGGCTTACTCACATGGCCCACAATCGCCCAAATACACGCTCGTGAAAAACATCGCAAATACGATCTGGCTGCAGAAGATCTTAGAGCCTCATTTACTCCCCTTGTGGTCTCCTGTGATGGCATTGTCGGAATAGAATATGAATCCTTTATAAAGAAAACATCTCTAAAGCTATGCGAAAAATGGTCCAAACCATACTCACAAATAATAAGCTGGATCAAAGTCAAAATACAGATATCAATCATCAGAGCGGTCTCTATGAGAATTAGAGGAACGAGAAGAAGAATAGAATGATTTGGATGCGAAGACGGCTGCGGAATACCCATCATAGAACATTAAATTCCCCCTATGATAATATTTTATATATATACTATATTTAACGTAATAAATTTATTTAAAAAAATTATATGTACCTATACCCGTACAAAGATATAACGAGGATTATCGAGCTTAAATAGTAGAAAAGAGATGCTACATACCTACTTGCGTTTAAAGGACAATTTGCTCTGAGCTTGCCTGACGGTAAGAGGGAGATCATTCCACAGACGAATAGCCTGAACAGAGAAGGAATTTGAGAGGATTTGATCTGTAGCTTTAAGTTAACATCTGTACCTACTTTTGTAACTTGGCGGACACACTGCCGTGTGTCTAGATAAAAGATTGAGTATTGAAATTTTCTCGTAGGGAAAAGGATAAAAAAAAATAAAAAAGGGCAATGCCATATGTTTGTGTTATTCAAAAACAAGCCCGTTAAACAAAGTTAAGCCAATATAACACCCTTCGTTTAGTTAAAAACGGTTTAAGTAAGTATGTCATACCTAACTACTGGTCAAAACACGTTTCTGACCTCTTAGAATCTCCACCACCAATCCATTATCCCAGTTAATCCATCTCCGAATATTCACCTACAACACACAGAGATAAACCAAAAAAAACATGCTTAATTTTTTTTTTAAATAATTAATTCTACTTTTCCTTTAGAAGTAGGTAACTCATACCTACGTATCAAAACGGGGCGTATCGTAAACCCGTCTCGGAAAACCCACATAATTACACGCGCTTCGAACGGGAATTAAGCATCTCAACTAGTTCCACCGCTGATTCAACGAGGAAAAACGCGCAAATTTCATAACTCTGGAAAGCAAATCGTATATATACTCAACGCCGCCAGCCTCCTGCACAGAACTCACTCGCCTCTCAAGAGAGTAACTTGTATCCACATCTACATTTAACATTTCCAAACGTCAAAATGGTTTCCAAGTCCACCATGTGTCTGCTGGTCTGCGTGGCGTTTATGGTCATCGTGTCCCAGCCACAGAACGCAGTGGAAGCCGATGTGCACATCGGCAGCTGCGTGTGGGGTGGTGTTGACTACACCTCGAACTGCAATGGGGAATGCAAGAGGCGCGGCTACAAGGGCGGGCATTGCGGGAGCTTCGCCAACGTGAACTGCTGGTGTGAGCAGTAGTCAACAGTAACTAGTCAGCTGTCAAGGGTGTAGGGTTTAGTCAGCCAAATGCAAGGTTCGTGAGGACTTCGAACACCTACCCAAGCGTATACCACTAGGAATGGGCAGCTGCCTTACCAAGTACCTGATATGACTATACCCTTGGCTACACCAAAAATCACAATATCTTCAGGACCGAAGAATCTCGACGCAAGATCTGTTCGGGAGCACTACGCCTAACCAAACTTAATCCGGCTAGGAAGAGACAGCTGCTTGGATTTGTCTTCAACTCTTCACCCTTGGTTACTTAAACCAAAATTTCTGCTACATCATAACAAGTCTGCTGGTGTCTTTGGATTCTATTGAAGAAAAAAAAACCTCGTGAAAAGAATCTACGACTAAACTATTTTGATTGCCGCTTAATTGTAGTTACCTACTGTTATTGTTGGTTTGAATTATGGTTCTTGTTATGCTCGTGTTCTGTTTAATAAATGTTGATTAATTTTATGTACCTCTTTTTCTATTTTCACACAATCTAAGTAGTGTAACCTAGTGTTAACTCGGCAAATAGTGACACCATTTTGTCATTTGTCGTCTGACTCGGCTGACAATGAATATTCGCAGTACAATGCTGCGCCGCAGAAATTTAATGCGAATTTTCATCTGATTACAATTGTCAAGACGGTGAAAGAAAGTGCTATTGATGCTATCAAGCCCTACCCCACTATTCTGTAACTTGTAGCGTAGGTAGAGGTCTAGTTTCGTTAGGCGTTACGGGTGAGGTGAGGCGGATTAGCGCGTTCTGAATAACAGCCCTGATTGCGATAAGTTACTAAGAATTGCGGCGTCAAGATATAGATATTAGTGGGTGCCCCAGCAGCACGCAAGCGTTTTAAACATCAATATACCAGCCTATATAAAGCTTAGTCTTTTTAGAGACTTACAAGAGTGTCAAAAAATGTTTGTGCTCTTATACTCGTAAGAGTGGTTCATGGTTTATTATAAAGCTCGATCTGTATGAAGTCTGTATTAAGGGACCCACGTAAGCTTAGGCTGTATTAGCAGAATATTAAAACTCTCTTATACAACTTTAAGCATTTTGTGACACTTCAAGCGGGTTTTATCGTAAAAACTATATACAGGCTATATTAAGGGGCCCGCGTAAGCTTAGGGTACGTTAACAGAATATTAAAATCCTATTATATAACTTTAAGCATTTTGTGACACTTCAAGCGGGTTTTATCATAAAAGCTGTATACAGGCTGTATTGTGAATATGATCACTTGCTGAATACCTACAGGTCTAATTACTATTATAGTTTCACTAGGTAGAGGAGAGCTGGAGCTGGACTGAAAGTGCCAATTTTCATAAAATACAAAATTGAACTATGAAAATAGTGTATATATTGTGTGACTTACGCAAGTATTTTAAGAATGATTATTAGAGTTTCTAATAGTGATATTATTTTGTGCATCGTTAAACAGTTTTCTTAAAAAAACATTTTTTTATGAGATCGATTGGAACGGAACAACTAACCCCGCTATGGGGCTGGTTGTTCCATCCTTTTTAAATACAAAATTATCCTTCAAAAATTCAACCTTAGTTCACACACGCTAAAAGGGTGTTTTGTAGTTCGTCAAAATATGTGTTTATTTTTTGTGCATAGTTCAACGCAGTTAACAAAAAATCAAAGCCAAAAATATATTATTTCGTGGGATTAGTTGTTCCGTCGATTTAGATTTTTTTTCATAACTACTATTCTACCATAATAGAAGCAACTAAAACGGCACCTGCAACGGCATAGTATGATAACGTTTCGCGACAAACATCATACGAATTGCTTCATTTTTTACTTACGTTCCTATTATCATCGGAATAACTTACCCCCAGCACTTTCAACCCCGCTCTCTTCTACTTGTTTCTGTATAATAGTGCAGGCAAACACATTCTAAAACTTATGTTTATAGCTTAATTGAACACTTATATATACAGTAGTTTCATAACTTCTGTTTAAGAAGGTGTTTTAAAACTAAAATAATAAATGACAGCTTTAATGACGCTATAGTCTGTATATATAAAGCGCGGTTTATATTGCTTGCTCCCGAGGCGACGTCCAAAGTAAGTTTAAATTTAATATTGCCTTCATTTAATGAATCTTTACAGTCAAGAGAAGTAGAAATAATATTAAACCATGCAATATTGCCGAAAACATCATTTGACATCAGGATTGCAGGATTTTTCATTTCTTAATACGTATCTCTAAAGAGAATTATAGGGAATGTATTAGGAACCGAAATACAGCCTAACCACTAAAATATTCTAATATAAAACTGATTAAAAGCCAAAAGCTGTATAATAGATTCTGGTAACGCGGGAAGGAAAGGGGACGAAGGACCGTGCGGTAGAAGACCGTAGGCCGAAAGGTACCTATTGGTCTGTGAGAGGTAATGAATTTAATGGAAGCCTGCCGTACCTGATGTTCCAAGTCGGGGTTTTCGGGCGGCCGCCAATTGTAATTAAGCTTCAAAGGACACTGGTTACTTTTCTTCTTGAGTGCACACGTTATTGTTTATCGCGTATTTATTATAATCGTTTTACTTTATTTTTATATAAGACAGCAATTTTTCTTGCTAGCGAACGACATTAGTATGTGTCATTATTTTAAATTTGGCAGACAGGCCATAGTGCGGATGATATGCGGAAAGGAGTTTGGAAGTGAAAAAGTATGAATGATATGCGTGACAGTGACCAATGGCGGGTGAAAAGAGAAGGCGATAACATTTCCCCCCGACCTTAAAGGGTTACTTTAAAGAACTAAGCTGTGAAAACTTAAAAATGCGAGACTCGCGATACTAAAACATAAGAGAAAAATACTATTGACTAGGCAGCGGACATAGTCGCACGACAGGGCGGGTAAAACTGCGTCTGCTCGTCTTCACTATGACGACACGGGTTGTGCCGTCCTTTGAAGGGTTAACTGCCTCTACAATGCCCAAAGGCCATGAGAATGGTGGCGCATTATCCACCTTTATAATTACCATTGTGCCAATATTAATGGGAACTGATGGTGTGGTCCATTTTGCCCGCGATTGCAACTGATGCAAGTATTCGGCACGCCACCGCCATCGCTTCCAGAATGACTGCACCATTCCATCCAGAAGGGCATATCGGTCGAGCAGGTTAGCCGACTCGCATCCTGTATGTAGATATGCTTTGTCCACTTTGTTTACGCGACAATTTGGCAAATCCGTCATAAGTGGGAACGATGATTGGGGTCTCGCTCTAAAGCACGTATTGCATTTAGCAACGCGTTTGCGAATGACTCGACGAGCTGCGATGAGTATCCAATATTGGTGCCTGAGTAAGGACATGAGTGTTTCAGGACCGGCGTGTAAATGTTTCCTATGAAAGTAGCCAACCATTAAATTGACCACGTGATCGCGGCGCGGAAGCACAATCGGGTGCTTTTGTGAATATTCTAATCCAGCGATTGATAGTCGGCCACCAACGCGGATCAAACCGTCTTTATCTAAGAACGGCTTAAGCTTTTGTAATGCGGGAGAACAAGATTTGTTATTTTTTATCTTGTCTATATCGTCACAGAAGTGCACATTTTGCAAAAATAAAATAATTTTATTTTCAGCGAACTCCAGATCAGACCGAGTAAGCGCCGTGGCGCGCGGTTTTGGTTTCAGAATGCGGTATACATAAACCACGATGCGCAATAATCTTGACCATGACGAAATTCGCTGCGCGAGTGCATAAAGCGGTGATTCTGTAGACTCCGTAGTTGTAGCGTGTGCGAGCCGCTTAAGCTCCGGCACTTCACCGATGGATTCACGGTCGAGCTCTCTCAATGGCCATTCTGATGGATGCTTGGAAGTCCATGGCAGCCCACTGAACCAAAGGGGATGATCCACTAGCTTGGCTGGCGATAGGCCGCGTGACAAGCAATCCGCGGGATTTTCCAACCCTGCCACGTGATGGAAGCAGCTGGCAGGAATGGATTCAATAATCTTGACAACGCGGTTAGCAACAAACGTTTGCCAGCGGTGCGGCGAGGAATGGATCCAGCAAAGGACGATCTTAGAGTCGGTGAAGGCGTAAACTTCGGTTATTTTATGACGTGGCTCAAAATTGTCCAAGACCTTCCGCATGAGCTTAGACAAGAGAACCGATGCACATAATTCTAATCTCGCAACAGAGAGTGTTTTAAGCGGTGCGACCTTTGACTTGGAGCACACCAGTCGGACTGTCACTTCTGTTCCATTTAGAACTTGAAGGTAAACAACACCTCCGTACGCGCGTTCAGAAGCATCACTGAACCCTAAAAGGTTCACAGTACAGTCCTGTACTACTCCAAGATGGCGCGGTATATGGATTTCATTGAGCTTTGGCAACTCAGAGCAAAATTGTTCCCATAGATTCACGATATGGGGTGGGGGAACGTCATCCCAATCGCACTTGATTAACCAAAGCTCCTGAATAAGGAGTTTCGCGTGCAAAACAACGGGAGCTACCAAGCCCACGTTGTCCCACAGACGTGCGACAGCAGACAAAATTGTCCTTTTAGTACACGCTGAGTCTGGCTCCGTGACTTTGAAATAAAAGTTATCACTATGTTTGTTCCAGCACAAGCCCAAGACCTTTTGAGTCACCCCCCGATCAATTTCAACATCGGAAGCTCGATGCGAGGCGGGTATGGCTTCTAAAACAGCATTGGAATTAGAAGTCCACTTTACGAGGTCAAATTGACCGCATTTAAATAAGTCAATCAGCTCCTTAGAAGCGGTGATTGCCATGGATTCGTCCTGCTGCTGCGAGTTTTCTGACATTATGCTAAAGCATACGTCATCCATATATGTGCATGAGGATGCGATCGCCGCTGCTGTTGGAAACTTATGTCCGTCGTCAGCAATCAACTGGCGTACGACGCGAAGGGCGTGATACGGACTCGACTTCATTCCAAAACAAACACGATTAAACTCGTATGTTGCGATGGGATCTTGCGGGCTAAATCGGAATAAAATCCGCTGGAATTAGCGATCACGTTCGCGAATACCGATCTGCAGAAACATCTGACGACAATCGGCTGAAAGCGCTATCTTAAACAGGCGAAAGTTTAAGAGGATTGAAAACAAATCCCCTTGTAGATTAGGTCCCGAATGCAAAACATCGTTCAGGGATAGGCCTGAGCTGGTCTTGCTACTAGAATCCAGTACCATACGCACCTTCGTCGTTGATTTGTCCTCACGCACGACTGCGTGGTGCGGGATCGCGTAAGCGGGTGCGGGTGAGGCATGCTCCGAGTTCGTTACCTCCGATATGTACCCTTTATTGACGTATTCACGAATGATGTCGTCATAGGCGGTACGTAAAGTACTCGATGCCTCTAATTTCCTTTCAAGGCAAAGGAAACGCCTATAAGCAGCAGAGTGCGACTCTCCAAGTTTGAATACATCGTCGCGGAACGGCAACGCGACTGTGTATCTACCACTAGCGTCCCGCGTAGTGGTGGCGCGGAAGTAGTCCTCGCATTCAACGTCATCTTGACTGTGAGCGGGCGGAGCGGGCACCTCCTCAAGCTCCCAGAACCTTTTAAGGAGGTGGTCCATAGAATCTTGGACGAAAGCACAGCATGCGGATGTAAATTTTCGTGGCACCTGTAAAGCAGGGGCTGAACCCATTATTATGTATCCCAGTACCGACTGGATAGCCGGCGGTATTCCATTTACGTCGCTTTGAATAATCTTCGGCAGCAACAAATGCGGAAATATGGATGCACCCAGCAGTACATCTATTGTGGCGGGCGTATCAAACGTATCGTCCGCTAGAGGGAGCCCTTGAACGTGCACGAAAGCGGACGTGTCAACAGCGACTGACGGCAATTCATCTGTGATGCGGTCCACTACAAGACCAGAAACGTCAAAGTTGGCGTCTTGGTTGAATCGCGAAAATATTTTAAAGTTTGCGGTACCCCTACTAGGTTTCTCGGCACCTCCAATGCCTCGCACAGTTACGCTCGATTTTTTATCATACGTCAAACCTAAGCGCATACAACAATCTTCCGTGATAAAATTACTCTGAGAAGCGGAATCAAGCAAGCATTTCACAAGATGTGTTCCACCGATACTGTCGCGAACAAGAACCTTCGCGGTCGACAATATTATTGTATTACGCGTTGTACATTTCACAGTTTGTCCCGACTCCATTTTGTTTGCGACTGCGAGTACGTGCGAGGCAGTGGAAGTGTTGACTGCGAGTACGTGCGAGGCAGTGGAAGTGTTACAACTTGGATTTGACGGGGGCGGCGATGATTTCGCTCCGTCACTCGCGGATGCATTTGACACGTCATACGTCACGCCTTTTTCATTTTTGTCCTTATCAAAATGCAACATCGTATGATGCCTTTGACGGCAAAGTCGACATTTCAATTCGCAATGGCATTCGCGGGTTCTATGTTTAATGCTTAAACAATTAACGCACGCGTTATGTTCCTTAACGCATTTGAAGCGCTCGGATGGCGATAAGTCGTTAAAGGCGGGGCATTTGTATAAATGCTCGTGAACAATGCTGTCACAAATGCATTTGCGTAGGTTCGCACTAGCCACATAACTTTGTGGGTTGGGCGCGAAGCTGCGCGGCGGCGGCGTCTTAGCGGGTTTGTCGCGCGAGGAACCTGCGGCGGCAGTACATGGCTGCGTATTCTGGTAAATCCTATACTGACTCTTGACAAAGTCAGCGAGGTTGACAAAGGAAGGAATCTTGACGTTTCGGTACTCCATTTCAAATGCTCGAATAGTTTCTTGATCCAACTTCTTTAATGCAACATGGAGCAGCATGTAGTCAGTTAAGTCGCTGAGTTTAAGCGATTTAAGCGCGTTCGCGGCTGTGACATACTTGTCAATGAATGTCTGAAGGTTGGATGAAGAAGCGGGCCCATTAATCTTCAAATTGAGCATTTGATCCATGTATGTAGCGGCGAGAGTGCGCTTGTCATGAAATCTGTCAATAAGACAATCGAGGATCAAGTTATAATTGTCAGCGCATGGCGTTATACCCGCAAAGACGGCTTGAGCTTTTGGTGACAATTTCCCTATAAGATAGAATAGTCTCTCGTCATCTGTAAGCGACAGGTTGTCGTGCACTCTTGTTTTGAAACTGGCGTAGAATAGCGGCCAGTTGCGTATATCGCCATCGAACGCCATCAGTTCCATCGCTGGCAAAGAAGGTCTGGCTCGCTCCACAGTTGTAGGCGGTAAAGCGACCGGCGGCGCGGCGACTGGTTGAAGTCGTTTGATAACCCTTCTAATGCGGCAGTATAAATCTTCGAAGGCTATAATCGGCTGATAATTAGGAACAGCAGCAGTCTTACCCCTAAGCAGCGTGCGATTATGCTCGTTTACCAACTCTTTAAATTCCGAGCGAATTTCCTCGATGGTGTCAACTGCATCAAGGAAACTCTCTCGACTTGCTTCATCGGTATCAACAACCAGCGATTTATTATAAATACCTTGAACGAGTTCAAAGATCATATTGCGTTTCGCCTCAAGCATCGACAGTTCGTCTTCATAATACTCGCTGTCGACACTTTCGGGTTTTATATGTAATTTCGACATAGTGCGAAGCGGTTAAAATTATTGTAAGCGGTCTACGCGGCGCGGTCTATGCGGATAAAAATAAAACGATACGTGTAAATTATACCTACGAATAGGAAAACTCTTATAATATTTACCTAAACTGCGGGAGCGGTTATATTTAAATAATTTAGGTAATTTATAAGGGCGGTGCGGGAGGAATACGCGATAAATGAATGAATGAGATGGGGCGCGGGGGTGCGAGAAGAAAGGAGAAATCCGGCTCGAAGGACCAGAAATGGTAACGCGGGAAGGAAAGGGGACGAAGGACCGTGCGGTAGAAGACCGTAGGCCGAAAGGTACCTATTGGTCTGTGAGAGGTAATGAATTTAATGGAAGCCTGCCGTACCTGATGTTCCAAGTCGGGGTTTTCGGGCGGCCGCCAATTGTAATTAAGCTTCAAAGGACACTGGTTACTTTTCTTCTTGAGTGCACACGTTATTGTTTATCGCGTATTTATTATAATCGTTTTACTTTATTTTTATATAAGACAGCAATTTTTCTTGCTAGCGAACGACATTAGTATGTGTCATTATTTTAAATTTGGCAGACAGGCCATAGTGCGGATGATATGCGGAAAGGAGTTTGGAAGTGAAAAAGTATGAATGATATGCGTGACAGTGACCAATGGCGGGTGAAAATAGAAGGCGATAACAGATTCCATTAATCATGTATTACAGCTACTGAGATTATAATTCTCTCCAAATATACTTTAGGCTGTTAAACAAATTGTCGCCTTTTTCGATGAAATAAAGAATATTTGAAAAGATAGAATTAGATAAATACTTAACAATATTTGGCAATAACTAAAGTCGTATCATGATTTCCAGCTAAAATAATGTCTGTGCCCTCATAGCCGCTATTTAAAAACTACTTTGATTTTGTAACCTATAAAAATATATATTAATATATATTTGTATTCCCTTGTTATTTGGAATATTCTGGTGGCGCGTGAATATTTTGTAGAAAACCACACACAGCTTCACTGTAAATATAAATGTGATGAAATACTAATAATATCGCCGCCATTAAACTATCAAAGTTAAGTAAGAACCATAGTGAGCAATTGATCCTACAATATTTTTTTATTCTTTTGAACTTTTCTTAAAAATCTATTTAAAACTTATTATGACAAGTGGCGTATAAGACACTATCTGTAGTATTATAGTTTCTTACTACACCGAATAACAGCTGTAATATAGTTTTTCTTTTGCGTATACAGCTATTATACAGCTTCAATAACGCCAAAAGTTGAGTAATTTGGGCCCTCTTTGCACTTAAATGGGCTGCGTAAGCGCTTATACAGACTTTATACAGACTTATTTAACAGCTTTTAGTGTAAAAATTAACCTAAATACAGCTTCTATACAGCTTGTAATACTACTTGGGTGCGCGGTGAGATGATGTTAAAACATGTTACAGAATAACGGGGCTGTAGTCTGCAAAATCATAATGAAACATTTCCTTGATAATGAATTGCCTAGTTTGCATTGAGTACTAACCGATAAGTATACTATTTTACACATTATACACCGGATGCCCCTCGTAATGGCTACGGGACATGATATAAAGGGAAAGTACCTTCCTTTACAGTTATTTTGCACACGATTAGATTGTAAATGCCTGTGTAAAACACGAGAAGATTTTAAATTAACTGTTAAAGTTTACCTTTCCTTAATAGTAAAGTAGGTTCAGCGGAATGGTTGAGGTAGAGATAGAGTTCATGAATAGGTACCATAATTGGATAGGATGTATTTATTATAATCAACAAATATTAACATGTCGGTAATTTAAACTAAGAAAAGAAAAAACTAATATAACTAAAACGAAAGGTAAAAAAAATACCCCAGATCGCTGCCAGGCGGTAGTGTACCCAGAAGGCTGGCAGCATTGAAACGTTGTATGGCAATGCTGATCCTCTGGGCGAGGTGAGAGCCAGCCTTCTGGTGACGCGAAACCTCGACCAAGTGCTTGCACAATCCATTGAAGATCCGGTGCGCGCCTGGTCCCCTCGGTCCGAGGGTCTCTATGCCGAACAACTCAAATAAAACTTAAAAACACTGGGCAAATATGATAATTATTTTAAGAAACTAAATTCATTTTTACTACACAAATGCTATTATAGTTTAGATGAATTTTGGGCTGACAATCTTAGAGACGTGAAACAATTTTAATCAAGGTATATATATATATATATTTCTTTAATTTATTTATAGATAACAAAATGTTATCAGTTACAGATTAAGCTTTTAATATAGAAATTAATTGAAATGTATAAGAATAATGAATTGAACTCAAAATGCGCTTAAGAATAATAATAAATCTAATTAATTTTAAATGTTTAGCATGCTCACATCATATCTTTAATGTAATTATAATTAGTTTTAGTATATTGCTATGCCCGAAAGGGTACATGTTAAACAAATTATATTCTGACGCCAGGGTGGCGTCGTCACATCTTCCGGCACGTGGCGTCTCACACTAGGGGTCGACCCATCTTCCAGGGAATGAGAGTCATTCCGTCGGGTCTTCTTCCGTCGTCCCGTGTCAAACCGGTAGGTTCGAGGACTGCAGGTACCATAATGACATATGTGCAGAGCAAATTAAATTACCGAGTGTAGGTATGTTATAAAGTAGGATTTGGAATTGGTGAAATAAAAATTTGCATTAAAATAGTTTATAAACACACAATGCGACTAAGTACAAGCATTTCCTAATGATGATGAAATCTATACATTATATTCTGCTGATAGTGATTATTTCTCCAAGTTGGTGCACATAAATATAGGCATATAGTTGTTTAACATGATGATACATAATCTTGATGACGTGTTGATGTTTCATCGGTTGAGTGAACGATTAGGACTAAAATCATAGTCAAATAAATAAAGTCCGTAATCTAAAGAAATGTTTACTTTCACGCGATTGCTTACGTATTAGCTATAGAAGAGCTCGTCTTTGTACTTTAATATTGAAATGTAGTTACAATAAAGCGCTCAAGTAATTATGTTATATGTAGAAGCCATTTTTCCTACATGTCTTTTTTCTTGCAAGTATATGGATACTTTCGAACATTATAAACGATAGACTAGAGCTTCCGCATCCCAATTATGATTTATTTAAGAAAAAAGTTACAAATAATTCTATACCGGGAAGCGGGAACTAAACATAGTAAAAATTTATAAAAGAAATACCTACTTTCCAATGTAGGGTACCTACCTCAAAACCTTCACTATTCTTAGTGTATACTGATCGCGTTAACTTGCTTAAGAAGAATCCGAGAAATTCACATTATAAAATTAGGTATTTGTTTAGTTTTAAATTTTATATTTGGCCGTTTTTAGAAAAGTTATTGACACGAAAAATAAGGTCTTTTAAACAGTTCTTCTCTACAGCGATAATTGATAAAATGACAACCAATTTAGACCCGCTGGATGGAAGCGATCCGTCCGAGAAACGGAGACAATAAGCTTTCAAAATTAGCTGTAGATTGGTCCACCGCAGTGCGAGATGGACGTCATTCGACGACATAATAGATCGGGACTGGATGAGACGCAAGATGATGTTATGAAAAAAAAAATCTCTTCCTTTTTATCTCTCACACCAGCATTTCCAATTGGCAAAGCTGCCGCAATGCCCTCCCCTGTAGCCTCGTCTCTTGCATTCTCTATTGCAGTTAGACACATAGTCCACTCCTATGGCCGAACAGCTTCCAATATGAACATCAGCCTCTACAGTTTGCGGCTTGGAGACGAGAGCCACAATCACCACGCAGAACAGGAGATACAAGGTTTTGGAAACCATGATTCAAGGTTTGCTTCAAGATAGTAACTTGATTAGCTCGCTGCCTAACAAGGGGTTCCAGGCGTTCTCTGTTACGAAACAAGATATAGTTTCCTTGTTCTCTTGTGTCTAAACGAAGTCTAGTTTCCAGATGTTAAAAGTCAAGCGACAGTCTCTTCCCCAAAAACTGCCTACACTTATGTTTGGCAGTAGATGACAGCGGACCCCGGGTTTTAAGATGCAAGCGCGATTATAAGATGTAGAGTAACTTGATTTCTCTTCGGAAAATCCATTGCATGTTGCTCGTTGAATTTCTGAATTATTTATACTCCTCATTAGGGAAAACCTGACGCGAAATTGTTATTGCTCACACATTTTCCTGTTACTTAGATACAATTGATTAACGACAACTGAGACATGTTTTGTTCTGGTTCACGTACTGGGCAATTCTACTTTCGGTGACGCAAATAATACAGGTAATTATTTTTCTCAAACATGCAATGAAATGTCATCCTTACGTGCGTTATAACAGGCTTCAAAGTATCACGTTTCGGGCGGAACAACTCGAGAGAACTGTAAAGAAATTTCATACAAAATTGAAGGCCTAGGCCGGGAAGTATTTTTTTTTTAATTTTAATGTTAACATGGCGTCTGTGTTCATCAACAGACTAAACAGCTGATTTATATTTTTTTTATTTTTTCTAGTGGCTGAATGGTTATCGGACCAAAAATATCCGCGTTAATGCCTATTACACACGAACTTTTATTAAGAAAACAAATCTGTATGATTCAATGTGTTGATGAATAAATTAAAATGTTATCTATACGTAAGTCACCAGAGACCATAGACAATAATTAAAATCCTCTGCATTTATTTTATTCATTATAGAATTCATTAAAGATTCTTATTATCAGGTTATGTATAATGGCCTTAATAGGGTCTATTCAAACACTACACGCGCGAAATACGGACGACTTTCGTAAAAAAAACATTAAGTATGGAGGGATTGGAGGGAAAATTAATGTACTATTGTGAGTAGTGTATTGTTTTATTTCATTGCATATGTTTGAGAAAAGCACTATAAGTACATGCCTGGCCGTGAAAAGGCTTGCCGGCTTCGTATCACTATCCGGCCTCCCTACGGTCGGCCGTCTATACCTACTCACCCGACAAGCCCTTCTTTCCCGGCGTCTGCAGTAATGTACTATAATTAAACTACATGGGGACCGACTTTTGCCTTTCGAGCAGGGATCGGATACAGGTAGCCCTTATTGTGTAACGATTATGTCGATTATATAAAATACTATAATACTATATTGAAACATTTTTCAGCTAAAATTTTGTGCAATTTTGTTTTAAATTCCTGAACAGGCAGTATTATAAGTGTGGCAGGAGTAGTTTATTAAAGATACTTACTTACCTACGCACATATTATGAGCACTGTTTATCCTGAGTACCAGCTTGTGACTAGTTGGTAATGCGAGCCTGTGCCGTCTATGTGACCT
Source organism: Epinotia nisella (assembly GCA_932294315.1). NCBI lineage: Eukaryota > Metazoa > Arthropoda > Insecta > Lepidoptera > Tortricidae > Epinotia > Epinotia nisella. The sequence continues at coordinate 4,913,357 of OW028698.1, read as the reverse complement.
AGTTGTTTCCTTTTCTTCGATAAAGGTAAATCATTCCGAATGGAGTTCTACAAATATGGCTAAATAAATAATTATGAATAAAGGCTAATAGGATTGTTGTCTATGTACTCCACAAAGGGTTCCAATTCCAATGCATTTTTTTTGAGCAACAAAGGCACGACTTTTATAAGAGCTGATTTACATCATTATTTACAATAATTACAATCATTTATTACATTGCAAGGTTTGATTGAATTCATCGTATTTCGGTAGCTCGCGGCGCCGCATTGAAATGAAAATCGCATACGAGTTGTTGCATCGTGTAAATCGGCCTTTAGGCATATGTCCGATTGTCTTATGCAATAGCCCATGTAGTTAGCCCATTTTCAGCCAATAGCCTAGTACCATTAAATTAAAAAAATATGGACATATACATATAATAATAGGTATTACCTATTGCGGATATTTTCACACAGACCCGCCACAAACAATACTACTTTTATAATGTTTAGTTTTAGTTAATTTAATTTAGTTTTAGGTAGTTCTAATTTAACATTTGTAAACATTTATTATTATAATAAACTTGACCATTAAATGATAATTTCAATACGTACCTAATATAGCGGATATTTTCTGAGTAGGTATATGAGGATTCACTGTGTGTAACTTTAGGGAAAATGCATGTTCGACTTCGACTCACCTCATTACTCAAGCGGTCAAGTCAGTACAGTAAGGGAAATGTACTAACGTACCACCGCAGAACTCTATCGCAATAAAGTGACATACCACTCGAGTTTGAGTGACGGCGGCCTGTCAATTGCGAGCGGAGCGGTACTGCAATATACTATACTGCGCAAAAGTAATATAGTGGGCGGGGCACATTGCACGTAGAACCGATGGCCATTGGGGCGGAAAGGTTATCGAGTGGCGACCACGTGCCGGAAGGCGCAGCGATGGGCGCAGCAAGGTGGACTGATGACCTGGTAAAGGTCGCGGGAGTCCGCTGGATGCGGGTGGCGCAGGACCGGTCATTGTGACACTCTTTGGGAGAGTCCTATGTCCAGTAGTGGACGTCTTTCGGCTGATATGATGATGATGATGATGATGATGGTGAAAAGTAGTACTGACACGGGCCGGCCAGGACTTCGACTAACGGCGACCGCGGTGACACCGCAAATACAAATTATGCCAAAATCCATCAAGTCGTTTGGACTGTAGCCCGTGAAATAGAATTTTCTTCCACATACATACATATAAACATACATACGGTCGAAAATCATAACCCTCCTTCTGGGGCAGTCGGGGACACATAGGAGCCAGCGACACGAAAGTTTTCGAAAACATGACGCACTTTACCTACTTCTAATATTTTAGTTTATTTTAAATTTTAAACATGAAATAAACGTTTTACGGTTAAAACATGCCTGTATCGAATCTTTTGTTCAGATAAGAGGCTGTAAATCACTTAACGATGTCCTATATATATAAAACTCTTGCGTTACTTGATTGACAGACAGCGCACAGCCTAAACCGCTAAAGATATAGGCATGAAATTTGGAATATATATTCTTTACAAGTACGTGGACGTGTACTAAGAAATGATTTTTCAAAATTCAACCCCTGAGTGGGTGTAATAGGGGTTGAATAGGGGTATGGAAATCGTTCATTTGGAAAGTTATAGTTTTGAATCTTTGTATGAACGTTCCTTACAAAAAAGCAAAACAAATGATTTACCGTTATTATAAAAAATCATCCCCTAAGGGGGTTAAAAAAGAGTTGAACGTTTGTAGTTAAAGTTAGACGTTTAAAACTTCAGTCACAAGATCTAATGGGATCACTTTTGGGGGGTACGCACGCAGTACGCACTTGGCCGGTTTATTTTTTTTAAACTTGCCGCCTAACAATTCAACAATTATTACAAAAATTACACTAATGCTTCTACAACGAGCGCTACGACTTTTATACAGGACCTACGAAAAGTGCGTTTTCTACATCTCCACCCAGGTTAATAGGGACCCAAAATGGTCCCTATTAACTTTTTGAGTCGAATGTCGTCCAAAATTGTCAATGGAATATTATTTATGTAAGAAATACCCATTCCTGTAAATATAGGTCCTATTGAACTGTGAGCTACCTTGTTCTGTTACTGATAAAGGTATGTAAATGTCGTGCACTCAACTGCACGACATACGTTGTACCAAAAATAACATAGGTAGTAATGCTTATTGTATAGCATGGTTGTCAACCTACTTGATCTTGCTATGGTGTGCCTTAAGGCGTAGGCGCAATTTGCCCTTTTTTTTTTGTTTAGGGGGGAAAATGCGTTACGCATACCACCCGGGTGCAGGGGGTGACCCGAGTGGTTATGTGGGACCCCGTATAAGTTTATGAGACTCACGCTGTACCCACTAAAAACCCCCCACTTGCCGCCTCGCCGCCATGTGGCGAGGTCACGGGAACGCTTGCGCACACATCCGCGACCCCGCCGGCGGCAGCCACCCACAAGCGGCTCCCTCGCGGACGCCCGAAGGCCCTCCACGAGAGGCACGCCAGATGTTTTGGCGAGGCGCAATTTGCCCTACCCCAACACGACATGGCATACCTACATACGCCTTAAGGCTGTAGGTATGCCATGTCATGTTGGGGTAGGGCAAATTGACAAATTTAGAAGGCCAATGGCTCCAAAAGTAACCAACCAAAGATATTGTGCATAAAACGAGCCACTTTACCTAAGATTTTGATATCCACCCGAGCCACCGGCGAGGCGGCGGCGGTCGTTAGATGCCTATAGCTTGTTCAAAAAATTTAGGGGGTTTTGAAAGCCATTTTGCATCTGAGTGATCCGTTTTTCTGATATTGGGCTGTAAATCCCTAATTCCCCCCGCCCCTGCCGGCTAAATTTGGCTAATACTGGGAATGTGAAAAAAATCCTGGCAGTAGTAACTACATATAATCAATTAAAAAGGAAAACTATCACGGCTTTATGTGTACTTGGAAAGGCCAAGTTTCGTATAAAGTCGGCCAACGCAACCGCACATTTAGATGTCGCGCGCGTGTCGATTTAACAAAACTAACAAAGATAGACAGGCAACTACGGAACTCTACACTGCGAAGGCATAGTGAGACCTGTAAAATGTTCATAACACCTCTGTGTACCTATGTTTTACGAATACGATTGATTGATTGATTGATTTTTATATTTCTTATCGTATAACAGTGTTAAAATTTAAAATGTGCCATTTTTTTGTTGAAATTGTATATGAGTTTATCTTAGTTTTTTCTTTTTTTTATTATTTTATAATGCTGAGCCATATTTTTGTTTACTTAAATACCTATATTTGTTGATTTTATTTTGTTTAATTCTATTATTTCATAAGTGTTCATATACTTATATTGTATTCTATGTGTTTGTTTACTATCCTATAAGTGTTTTGGTGTAGTTACTGTTAACTTATATGTGAATTAAATAAATAAATAAATAAAATAAATAAATTGCACGTGCCCCGACACGCACTTGACTGGTTTTTTATGATTCCATTAAAGGCTATGTTAATAACAACATTAAATTAAATATTAAAAGCACCCCCGGAAAAATCAACCACTGCTAAGATCCACGACAACAGACAAGACTTTCGAAAGGAAAAAAAATATAAGTAAGGGTGATTCCACGAGCGTTCCTACCGCAGTCAGTCCGTGGATCGCATTATTGTCAATGTACCGGCAAACTGGCATGACATGTTCAGGTATTTTTTGCAAGCCCAGGCCCCGTAGCATGGTTGGCCTTGTCACGCGATAGATGATAGGATAGAGCGTGCATCACTGGCTGACACCGTTCGATAGAACGAGACGACGCTCTTATCTTGTCACTTGTCGCGTGATAAGGCCAACCATGCTACGGCTCCAGTACGTCTAGCACAACTTGCTGCTCAGTCGCTTCGTGCGCGACTAGGCGTCTCCTATCTCACTCGCACCGTACACATTAGAGAAAGGAGGGTAAATCTTTCTCGACTCGCGTCGCGGCGCGGCGTCAGTTGTGCTGTGCTAGCCCCGCAGGACTCCTACAAAATTATTGGAAAAGGGGATCCAAAACTGCAAGAACTTTGACAATAATGCGATCAGCGGACTGACGGCGGTTGGAACGCTCGTGGAATCACCCGTAAACCAAGTAAACAAACATACCTACACTAGTTCCTGGTGAAAACCGGTGTCTCAAGTTAACCCGGCAAGCGAATCATATTCCTATTACAATGTAAAATTTGAATCCTTTCCTGTTAGGTAAGTACGTTACACACGATGGCTACCTCATAAGGAAAATATCCAATCGATCTTCATCATCATATACAACAATATTGATTGATCCTGATTTTAAACGTTATTTTCCTCAATCCACTGTTCATCGTGTTTCCCCATCAATTAAAATAATTGTTACTATGACTATGATAGATAGCAACAAGGTTCATATGTTATCTCTGCACCCCTATTCTGTAACTTGTTTAAGCTCACCTCAACGCTCACCCGCAAATATATCTTGACACCGCGATGCGTAGTAACTAAGCGTAGGTAGAGGTCTAGTTTCGTAACGGGTGACCGTCGGGGTGAGCCGCATTTGCGCGTAGCGAATAACAGCCCAGGAGTCAGGGGCCATATTAGAATTGCCAACCGTACTATATTATATAGTGTTGTACTATATTTTGACTCTTTGTATGTACATAGTTAAGGGCCTTAATCTAATCTATGCTTCAACTTTTCTCCATGTGTAACGAAAGTTACCCATATAAAATTTATGGGTATAATTGTCGTTACACAATGGAAAAAAAAACTTAAAGCGTAGATTAGATTAAGGCTCTTAACTATGTACAATTATTTTGCAATCCACCCACATAGCAACATTGCCCAGCCAAGTACTATATTTTTTTACAGTGTAAGTACTATATTTTTACTGAACTGAAACGTGGTCGCTTACTATGGGACTCATAAGAAGGCTCAAAGTCACCCAAAGGGCAATGGATAGAGGGCTATGTTAGGAGTTTCTGTTAGAAATGAGGCTATCCGCAGCAGAACCAAGGTAACCGATATAGCCCTCCGAATTGCTAAACTTAAGTGGCAGTGGGCGGGGCACATTGCACGTAGAACCGATGACCGTTGGGGCGAAAAGGTTCTCGAGTGGCGACCACGTACCGGAAGGCGCGGCGTGGGTAGGCCCTCCACAAGGTGGACCAATGACCTGGTAAAGGTCGCGGGAATCTGCTGGATGCGGTTGGCGCAGGACCGGTGAATTTGGCACTCTTTAGGGGAGGCCCAGCAGTGGACGTCTTTCGGCTGATATGATGATGATGATGCTATTTTTGTCGTTTTTTTTCTGGGAAATACTATATCTCCGTACGTGTACGTAAACGTTACGTGATTACCCCCCATCAGGTTAATAGGTAAGAAGAAAAGTGTATTTTAGGAAACCAAATAAAATAACGGTTTCCTATGGGGAATTATAAAATCCGGTTTGATAACCGAGTTAGCTAGGAAGAATTATTTTTCCTTGTACAAAAACCAGTTTATCAAATTTGGTTATATCTAGAAATCAGCGTCTCTACGGGCATGTTTATGCGATGCCCGCATCGGGAGACGCCCATACAGCGTCATAACATACGGCGTTGCTTAGGAGCAGGGCTGCTGCAGACATCTGCATCAGCATCCGCAAAAATCGATGCGGAGTTTTCGCGGATGCGGATGTAGCATAATTCGCGACAAGACAGGGTCCATTATAGTTGTATGTTCGCCAGAGATTCGACATTAGTCATAAGAATCTTCATTTCCTTTCTGAGGCGTAATCAGTAACGTTTCGAACGCGCGTTTGGACAATTTAACTGTAATTTTTCCAAGTGACATTTAGATCTACCTGACGCACGTACAATGCGTAAGGTAACGTGATCGATCTGCAGTAATCTTCGCCCGCGTGACAAGAACTGACGCGTTAGGTTTGCAACCAATTGTAAATCAGTCGCAACGTGTTTGAGTACAGCCCTCATATTCTGTAACTTGTTCTAAGCTTACCTCAACGCTCACCCACACATATATCTTGTAACTAAGCGTAGGTAGAGGTCTAGCTTCCTTAGGCGTTATGTTTTTGAGAGTTTGATTCTAAAATATGCATCTGCGGACGTCAAAAAAATTGCATCTGCAACATCCCTGCTTAGGAGTGTTTATTTTTAGTCGTACCTAAACGTTTCCATATATCGCCTGACAGACCGCGTTTCGCGTCACCTGCCCACAAACACAGCCTGAGGGCCTGGCCCGATGTCAGCGGTGCGGGGCCGCAACCCGCAACACAATATTTCGCGGCGCGGCGCCGCAGAAACTCTCGTTGCGCAGGGCCGCAGAAATTCGGATTTTTGCGGCACCGCGTTGCATCGTGTTTTCTTAAGGTGCTGCGTCGTGACAATACAGCGATCAGTTTCGCGATACTCAACCTAAGAGGTGCATGTTACATGTAAAGGAGTTGGATGTTTGTAAGGGGAGTCCGCTAACGGATTCTACGCGGATGGAGTTGCGGGCATAACTAGTATTCACATAATAATTCAAAACCTCAATACATATCAAATAAACTTTTAATTCTTGCCACAAAACACATATATCATTCAAACATGGAATACAAATCAAATACAAAGTCATAAGGCAGCGCAGAAAATTGTCAAAGCCTTGGCAGTGGGGGTTAACTAGTTCTAATCATCTAAAGACTCACGGCACTTTACTGACTTAACTATAAGGCCATGTTTACGCCCACGCGTAACTGCGCGCGACATCTAACTAACGGCAGGGCGAAGGTTCTAGAAGTAAAGAATGGTGCATGTGAGCTTCGATCGCAAGACGGTGTTCTTGATTGGTGTTAGACAAAACATGATCGATCATTGCGGACATCATTGATGCTAATCACGTGCGTAGCTCAGCGATACTGGTCAGAATGGAGCCCTAATAATTATTAAATCCTCCGATGTCCATAAAACGAGGATAGAACTCGACCAGAGTTCCCGATCAAGTATAAGTCAGGTGGATCAACTGTGGTCCTGCCACGCCCTGCTGATGACGAAGTGAAGCCGACCAAGTATAAGCCAGGTGGTCAACTGTGGTCCTTGAAGCAGCCCCCACTTGCCGGTAGGTTAATTGTAGCATCGCATCTGGCCGTCGATACTGTCGGTAGTTGAGAAATGCACATCAACCCTCATCAGAATGATTACTGAATAAACAGTCTTGAAGTACATCTCGAGTATCATTGACGCTTACCCTGACATGGCGCAGTCGGTATTTAATTAAATAGTTAAATTATAGTGTGAAAGTTAAAGAACAGTATTTAGCGTGGAATGTGTTTAAAAAAAACAACATATAAAAAATAAATAATAAATATGGAATCAGTGCTGAGGCCACCGTCACCTTTTTGCTACGATCAAAGTATATTAAACGTTACGACAGGTAGTTTAAGTGACAGTTGGAACAAGTGGAGTAAAGGGTTTCAAATATATTTCGACGCGTGTGAACTCTCAAAAAAATCAGCGGCCATACAAATAAATATATTGTTACATATAGTGGGTGAACAATGCAGAGAATTGTATGAACAAATCAATGTGACGTGTACTACAGTAAAAGAAGTTTTAAATGAGTTTAAAAAATATTTTGAACAAAAGAAAAATCTAACAGTGGAGAGACATCGATTTTTTACAAGAAATCAGGCGGAAAATGAAACTATTGAACAGTATGTGTTTGATTTAAAAAAGCTTTCAAGTTCTTGTGAGTTTGGAACTCTGTGTGATTCCTTGATCAAAGACCGATTAATATGTGGCATTACGTGCAGTGCTATCCGAGAAAGGTTATTACGCGAAGCAGATCTGACTTTAGAAAAGGCAATGGAAATATGTCGCGCCGCCATTGTGTCCAAAGTGTATTCGGAAAAGATAGTTCAAGAATCTCGAGAGCAATCAGTGCATAAAATAGTACAAGAATATGGTAATTTACAAGACAATGCTGATGATAATAATGTATGGCGAGTAAATCAGCGAGGTGGTTACGGCTCATATAACGGTCGCGGCAGAGGAAGGTTCTCGGCGTCGGCGACGCGCGGCGGCCGCGGGGCCGGGCGTGGCGCGCGCGCCGGGAGCAGAGGCATGGCGTCGGCGGGCGACTGGCGCGCACGGGACCCGACCGCGACAGCGCGCTCGGCTGCTGGCATGAGCGGCGGCGGCGACCGCGGTGCGAAGTTCTATGCGTATAACTACAATAGCCGTAGTTGTAATCAATGCGGTCTGAGGCATGATAAAAATGTTTGTCCCGCATATGGGAGGCAATGTTTACGGTGTTCGCGCATGAATCACTTCTCACGCATGTGTGGCGTGTATCAAATAGAGGAGTCGGATCAGCAGGTAATTTATTGTCTTAATAATGAGATAGATGAATGGTCGATTGATTTAAATATTAATAATACGAAATTGAGATTTAAAATTGACACGGGAGCCGACGTTAACGTTTTGCCAATGAAATACTTAGCCCAAGTGGGTTTAAATAAAGAAAACTTGATACCTACTAGTACTCGGTTGCACGGTTACTCGGGAACTAAAATAAATGTCTTAGGGAAATGTTACTTGAAAGTGATTTATAAAGATGATGTATATTTTTTAGAATTTAAAGTAGCTGATGTGACGTCCACTCCTATATTAGGCCGTCATGATTGTAAACAATTGAACTTAATTAAACGAGTATTTTCAGTTACCGAAACTGACAAGATAAATTTACCGGCTTTCATTGAAGACTATCGAGATGTTTTTCAGGGTATAGGTTGTTTGCCAGGTAGTTACAAAATTAGGCTGAATCATGACAGCAAGCCAGTCGTGCATGCTCCAAGGAAAGTACCAATACCGTTGCGTGAGAAAGTAAAAAAAAAACTCGAGGAAATGGAGACACTTGGGATAATAGCAAAGGTCGAGGGCCCTACGGATTGGGTCAATAGTATAACTATCGTTAAAAAGCCCAATGGAGATTTAAGGATATGTTTAGATCCAAAGGAGCTGAATCTAGCCATAAAAAGAGAACACTTCAGGTTGCCTACATTAGATGAGATAGTTTCGAATTTGTCGGGAGCGCAGTATTTCAGCACGCTGGATGCTACTAATGGCTTTTGGCAAGTAAAAATAGAGAACAGTGATTTATGCACCTTCAATACACCTTTCGGTAGGTATAAATTCTTGCGTATGCCCTACGGAATTTCATCGGCATGCGAAGTTTTTCACCGTAAAATATACGAAAATTTTGACGACATTGAAGGAGTTTGTATGTATGTAGACGATATTTTAATTTATGCCAAGACGAAATCAGAACACGACGACAGACTAAGACAAGTATTGGAAAGATGTCGTAAAATTAATTTGAAACTGAATTTTGGTAAATGCAAATTTGGTCTGGAGGAACTTAAATATCTAGGGCATAGAATTACGAGGAAAGGGTTATATCCAGATGATAGTCACATATCGGCTGTTGTCAATATGCCTAGGCCAAAAAACATTAAAGACGTAGAACGTTTATTGGGCTTAACAACCTATGTGGGTAATTTCATACCTAACTTATCTGATAAAACCCAACCACTCAGAGAATTATTAAGAAAAGACATAGAATGGCATTGGACTGAAAGACATGAAAACACATGGAATATAATAAAAAAATGTTTGTCAGAAAAACCAGTGTTGCAATATTATAGCATGAATAAACCCATAACTTTATCTGTTGATGCAAGCAAAAGTGGTTTGGGTTGTGTACTTTTACAAAATAGCCTACCTGTATGTTATGCGTCGAAGGCGCTCACAAATACGGAACAGAGATACGCACAAATAGAAAAGGAGTTGTACGCATGCGTACATGCATGCGAAAAATTTTACGGTTATATTTATGGGCGCACTGATATAACCATTGAAACTGATCATAAGCCGCTAATCAACATAATAAAGAAACCAATTGTAGATGCCCCGCCAAGATTACAGCGTATGCTGTTAAGGCTTCAACCCTACACTTTCAAGTTGGTCTACAAACCGGGAAAGCAGCTGCATATCGCGGACGCGTTGTCGCGCGCCTACGAGCCGGCCGCAGCGCACGCGCACACACACGACATGCACGACGACCTCACGGAAGCGATACGCACCGTATGTACATACAATGAATTGACAGATACGCACTATCTAACTTTACAGAAAGAAACAGATCAGGATAGCGAGATGCAGCTGTTGCGAAAATACATAAGAAAAGGATGGCCAGAAGAAAAAAAAGATGTAGAAGACATAGCAAAGCCGTACTGGCAATACAGAGAAGATTTAACGGAAGGAAATGGATTATTATGGAAAGGATGTAGGATAATAATACCTAGAAAGTTACGTGGTGACATGCTACATAAAATACATTATGCTCACTTAGGTATTGAAAAATGTATGTTAAGAGCGCGAGAATTGTTATTTTGGCCGGAGATAAATAATCAGTTAAAAAACTTCATTTCTAATTGTCAAGCATGTTTAACGTACAGAAGAAACAACACAAAAGAAAAATTAATTCCGCATGAAGTCCCCAAGAGGCCGTGGGCTAAAGTAGGTATAGATTTATTTCATAGCCAACGAAAAAATTATTTGTTAGTTGTGGATTATTACAGCAAGTTTATCGAAGTACGAGAACTTCACAGCACGTTGTCATATACGATAATAGATGTGTTAAAATGTATGTTCTGCAGTCACGGTATACCAGAGATAGTTATGTCGGACGGAGGGCCACAATTCGTGTCACGTGAATTCAGTAATTTTGCAAAAGAATGGCATTTTAATCATATACGTTCTTCTCCCCACTACCCGCAGTCTAATGGGCAGGCAGAGCGTAGTGTGCAGATTGTTAAAAAAATAATTAAGAAATGCACGTACACTTTAACTGATTACCGTCTAGCATTACTAGAATACCAAAATACTCCAATCAGTGACTGTTTACCATCACCATCAGAGATACTTCAAAATAGAAAGTTGCGTAGTATTTTGCCATTACTTGAAACAGCGCTAGACTTGACAGTTAACGAAAGCGTTAGAGATCAGTTAATTAATCGGCAAAATACTTTTAAAAGATATTACGACAGGGACGCAAAACAATTGTCACCTCTAAAAGTAGGTCAAATGGTAAAAATAAAACATGAAAACAAAGGTATTTGGAGAAACGGCAAAGTTAATAAAATCTTAAGAAATCGCTCATATGAAATTTTAACGCAAAATGGTAATAAATTAGTTAGGAATAGACGTCACATCATACCGGACTCACAGTACCGCCCCCAGGCTAGCCCGGAGTGCGGGTTCGAGTACGATCATGTGCAACCGACGCCCGCGCAGGCCGCGTCGACCCCGGCTCCCGAGTCGCTTCAAGTTAATGTGAATACAAACCGAACTGATTCTTATGTAACTCGTTCCGGCAGGACAGTGATACCTCCCAGTAGATGGGGCAATTGGGAAAACTACAACTGAAACATATCTAATCGACCTACCTGCTGGATATCTGTATCTACCTACTGCAATAAGTCAATACTATACTATACTATAAGTCAACTAAGTGCATAAGTCAATTTGTATAAAAGTAAATTAGGCATAACTTAAATACATTCAATTTGAAAAGGCATGTTATGTAAAATATAAAATCACTACCTACTTAAAATATATGTAATAAAATACATGTCTATTAGGAATATAAGATAAAAATGTAAACTTTAATCGCTATATAACATTCATAAATTATAAAGAAGCGTAATGTGTACAGCGTAAAAATTTAAATAGAAAATATTTATTAAAAACAAATAGGTACCTCCAAGATCATGTTACAAGTACTTAATTAATATAATATAAATAATAGTATTGTTATCATTATAAATGTTCCGTCATAGAATTTTGAAATAAAAGAATAAAAATAAAATAAAAAATTGTTAAAGCATTTAATTAGAATATAGAGCATGTTTAAAACATATGTATAGCTATAATTATTATTAAATATAACTACTATAAGACATCAATATTTGCAATCTATGAAACAAATAAAGAACATAGATTTGTTTAAGAATTTATTTAAAACGTGTATAATGCATGCAATTATATAAATGTACAGCAAGATAAAAAGTCATAACTAAGCATAAACATTAAAACTAGCTAAGAAATGTAATGTGTTAGTCAACTGCTACGCTGATTTTATTTGTATATTATTATTATTTTTGTTTGAAGAGGAAAGATGTCGGTAGTTGAGAAATGCACATCAACCCTCATCAGAATGATTACTGAATAAACAGTCTTGAAGTACATCTCGAGTATCATTGACGCTTACCCTGACAGATACCGCAGTCGTTGGAGCCCTTGTAACCATGAGCGCGGCAGCACTCGTTCTTCTCCGGCTTAGGTCTTCCGCAGATCTCGCCACAATCAGGCACGTTGAACTCCTCTGCTGCTACCATGCTCACCATAGCGAAAGCTAGAACAGCAAGGACCAGGAGAGTCTTCAGAGCGGCCATCTTGGACTGGGTTCGAAGTAAGTGGAGTTGTGTGAAGATGGGTGTGGCACGGAGCTTTATATACGTTGTGATGACCAACGGGTTTGCAGATTTAATATATTTTTGGGTTCCGTGCCTCTTTTAAGACCCTATTCCACAAGAATGCGTGGATGCATTAAGTTGAAATAAAATCAAATAGGTACTCAGTTCTGCAGTTCCTTGGAACTGTTAAATAAAACTTAATTCAAAGTCAACAGTTATATGAATCAGAAGTTACAAAGTCACAGTTTTGAAGTGGATACTTCTTTGCTCGCGTTCTTGTCTGTACCCCTATGGGTACAGTTCAAAATGTATCACGTGATTTCCGGAATAACTTTTTGTAGAGGAGCCTAATCTGATTTCAAATAATTGTTTGTTACATGTTTGAATCTTTCTTTATTTGCCATTAGTTGTTTATTACAAAATGTTATTTAGTTTATGTGGCGGACATGAAAATAATGCTGAAATGAGCGCCATTTTCAATGTATCGCGAGTCAAATGAGCTATGTCAGTCAATGTTGCCATATATACCGATTTATCTGTACTTATACAGATTTTAGTGAATTCATTCAGATATATATTTTACGGGTACAAGGGTTCCATAACCAACAAAGAAGTATCCACTTAAACTTAATTAACGGTTGTATCTCTGACACAACCCGCTTCTTTTTAGGGTTCCGTACCTCAAAAGGAAAAAACGGAACCCTTATAGGATCACTCGGTTGTCTGTCTGTCCGTCTGTCACAGCCGATTTGCTCCGAAACTACTGGACCGATTGAGTTGAAATTTGGTACACATTATGTAAATTGGTGACCAAAAGATTAAGTAAATTAATGAATTCTGAACAAGGGGGCCACTTTTGAGGGTAAACTGGAAAATAAAAAAAAAGAGTCGCAAACTGTATTGTGTGATATATCAAATGAAAGGGGTTGTTGTAAGCATCTCAGATATATATTTTTTATAATTTTAGCAAAAACAGATTTGAAGTAATTTAGGAAAAAAGACGGAAATTGACCATTCCACCCCCCTATATCCCCGAAACTACTAGGCTTAAAATTCTGAAAAAAATATGGAAAATAGTTCCTTGCCTAAAGATTACAGAAAAACCTATAAGAAGTTTGAGTATTCAAAGTAACGGGAAAATTCTCAATATTTTACGGAAATCTCACCATGCGAGTTGAACTCGCACTTGTCCGGTTTTTATAAAGAATCATTCCTTGCTTCTTGACAAATTGTTTGATTAAGGCAAGAAATAATTCCGAAAACTGTGCATATGTAACAACATCGCATTAAAATACTGTTTGAAAATAACCAGCGGAAAGACGGCATCGGCAGATGGTAAACACTTCGTGACGGAAGCTCACGTTACACTAGACGTTTCCCAAAATAAAGTTTAATTAAATGACACACACACACTTTCTGTTCAAAGTCGTCTGCACATGCATAGCGAACGCTCGAAAATGATCCTAGAGGTGTGAACCCGTACCCTTGGGCGATAGTACCCTCCCAAAAACACCCCTTATTACCTAATTACCTAACTATCACTAAACTGCAATTAAACTTATCATTACCTATCCGTTTTGGCCAATTGATCATCACATTATGTACCGAAGAACTATTTTTTTTTAATGTGTAGCAAATTTTATTTACTCTTCCATTCCTAACTCTACTGCGCCTATTTTATTTTTATTTTTTAGGGTTGAAAAATGCGTTACGCACCCGGGCGCAGGTGGTGACCTGAGGGGTTATGTGGGACTCCCGTATGAGCTGATAAGACGGTGTACCCACTAATCCCTAGATCTAGTCTGTAAAATTGAACTAATTTTAGTTCAGTCGGATCAGATATTTAGCAATCTAACAGCTAGTGTAATCACCTCCCCTCTTCGCGTCCACCCGCAGACTAAATGGTTACGCGGAGTAAGTCACCCTATGATGTATGTAAAGATTGTGCCAACCTGCGGCCAAACATTCATCTGTAAATGGAGCTTGAGACACGTGAAGAGACATGGCCGCCACTTGTGTTGCTAACCTCAACCCCGTTGGCACCGTTAGGCGAAAATAAGGTGTTAGGTATTACTGTTGACCTAGACAGGGATCTGGCTAATATAGTAATGAAAATGGTTAAACTACTCGTTACACTAATTCAGTACCTAGGTAGGACCATAACTCTACATTGTGAAGTTATTTCTTCCACAATGACAAACCATGTCCCCAGGCCTGTTTTAAAGAACTACCCACAAAAATAAGCACTGAACTTAAGGAAATTCCCACCAATAAGCACTGGCTAATATAAAATAATCACCCATGAATAAGTACTTAAATGACAGCCAAAGACCCCGCCAATCGGAGAGAGCAGCAAAAAAAAAGCCCCCGCGCGTCCCCCCCGCTTCGCTATATATATGCTGGCTGTCCCCTCTCGTGACCCCTGTCCTGCTCATACTCGTTATTCTATTCGTGCTGATTATTGTGACCCCCGTACATTTTATCCTCCTCAACGCGCTGCGATTGGCCGATATCCGTAACTCAGCGTCCTTCGCAGCGATTGGCTAGCGCTCAAAATGCGAGTGAATGCGTTCTGATTATGAGTCAATATAAAATTTTTGATTCTATCATTACTTTTATTTTATACTTGTGATTGAAATCTTATACATTGGACGATAGAGTTGCTTTTTAAATGGACCACTTTAATGCAATTCGACCAACTCAAATAATCTCAAGTCTACTAGTAAATAGGATCGATATCAAAATGAGTTCCAAATGATCGGATATTCTTTAATCGTAACAATTGAAGTATGATTACATCCTTTCCTTTTAGCATTCACTATCTAGGCAAACACTAGGTAGCCTACTGCTTCACGGTGCATTAGCAACAAATCATGCGAGCACGGAACCCTTGTGCGTGCGTCCGACCCGCGCTCATGTGATACGCGTCATACTCTTGAACTGTGGAGACCGGTCAGTGCATGTCTGCAAGGACGACAAGTATTTATAACTTATAACTTCATTCCACTGTCCTGCGGATTTTTTTTTAATATTAGAGGGCAATCTTAGACAAATCGACCTTGTTCCATAGTAAGCACAATAAGGCTTGTGTTATGGGTACTAGACGACGATATATTTAATAGATACAAAATACAAATACTTACAAACACCCAATACGCAGGAACAAATGTTCATGCTCATCACGCAAAATATCTACCCTTACCGGGATTCGAACCCAGGACCTTTCAGGCTTCGTAGGCAGTAACTACCCACTAGGCTAACCGGTCGTCGTTTGAAATTGAAATGAGATTTAATTGACTTGATAGATTTCACCCTGTTCTCATTTGATTTAATTATTTTATTAGGTAAATGGTTTTTGACACTCCGATAGCTTATACATCTCTGTGGATACCTATCAGATTTAATTATAGCTAATAATTTAAATGTTGACGCTTAGAGACCTAATACATCTCTAAGAAACGTGGATTGTAATTTTTTCTCTTATCATATTTTTTATTGCGTTTGACATGTATTTAAAGTGTACAATTTGATGTACCTAGTTATGGTTATTTTATTATGAATGATGTACCTACTATACTATTTAAAGTCAGACATACATTTCGACTTGTAAAAGTGCCCTTGTGGCCTGGCCTATTTTTACTTTGATTTTGACTTGGCCGGTTATAGTAATCAAATATGACAGCGCGCCTAATTGTTGTTTATAAGGCCTACATCACACCGGCGCGGCCTGCGGTGGCGGCCCATAGTAAAATTAGCCATAAAACTGTATAACAGGTTGCCTATACTGAACTAAAAATCATTACGGATAACTCGTTGTTTCTTAGGGAATTGAAAAGATGTTTATTAAGAGGTTGATTGGATAATGCTTTAGATTTGGGGAATTTAAAAAAAATGGCAGATTAAGGTTAACTAAAGTGATGTTTATTTAAGTCACGTCTAACCTGTTGGTTTTGTAACTAAACGTACCTATGCAATTGACATTGGCTGTCAGTTTTGTCTTGTATTCGTAACTGTCCGTTTAAGGCCTCTCACAGATGGCGCGGCGGACAATAGTAAACAGAGTAAACTTGTCATTAACTGTCAAATTTACTGTGGACCGCCACCGCAGGCCGCGCCAGTGTGATGCAGGCCTAAGGCGACAAAAATAATGAATACGCCCATTTAGGCTAAGTTTTTCTTTCTTTTTTAGGGTTCCGTAGTCAACAAACGTCTGTCCGTCCGTCTTCGGCTTAGCTCAGTGGCTCTTACTACTAGAAAGCTGTAATTTGACATGGGTATATAGGTAATTAATCACGCCAACAAAACGGTAGAATAAAATCTTGAATAAAAATTGCATGCAGTCCGCCTATTTCGTACGTTCGATGGCACCTTATAAGGGTGAGTTTTATTTTATTTTAGGCACATTAACAACATACAAATCACAGGGTACATAAGGTACATACATATAGATCACTTTGTTATCTTGGTAAATTTGTAAATCGATAAGAACCGCGCACAACACTTAAATGTCATTAGTTTTACCGGTTTATTTTAAGACTGTCTAAGTCGGGATACAACCTTCTACTTAAGCCATTCAAGGCGCGTGACGACACGTATGCGTCCCTACGCCGTCGTCGCTTTCCGCTACATACGAGAAAAACCACGGGATCGGCTACGAGCGTAGCGCGTAGCGATTCTGGGCACTGAATGTTATGATATGACAACCTGACAATGACAATTCACCATACATTGCATGTTCTAGAAGTTAAGGTAGTCGCTAGGTTACTTGTGGAACACGCAATGTACGGAGAATTGTCGTTGTTAGGTGACAATTGTTAAGTTGGTGAAATAGGGGCCTGATCTTTGTTGATGTCATTCTACAGGGAGTACAATTAACCTCCATCAGGTTATCTGTCTGTGGGTGTTAACCTTTTCAACGCTCTGTCAAAGAGGAAAGTTGTCAACCACACGCCAAATAACAAGACATTTAGTGCGGAGCTAAATCTTATGTCAATGCAAAAAGGTTCCTAACGCGCTGGGCTCCTTGACGCATATATCAGTCGTTGGCGTTGAACCTGCGGTGCGGATATATGCGTCGTTGGCGTCGAAAAGGTTAACGGGGTCTACGAGGATGGCGTCGCGGGCTCAGCTAGTATTCTAGTATAATAATCCAACAACACAAAATAAAATAAACTTTTTATTCTTGCTACAAAACACATGTCATTAAAAATTGGAACATAAATCAATTACAATTATAAGGGAAAGTGAGCACAGAAAATTGACAAAGCTCTGGCCTGGGGGGTTACTTAGTTCTAAACTTCTAAAAGCCTCACAGCACTTAACACCTACGCCATGTTTACGCTCGCGTAATTACACTTGTCAGGACGCATGGAAATCCTTAGCGCCTGACAAGGCTGACATGGCCTGACAAGGCAATGTTTCGTGCGAAATTACGCTTGTGTGTAAACGCGGCCACGTTGCCGCAGGACCGGTCATTGAGGTACTTTGGGGGAGGCCTATGTCCAGCAGTGGACGTCTTTCGGCTGATATGATGATGATGTAACGACCTTATTGTATGATCAAACTGACGGCGGGGCGAAGGTTCTTGAAGTAAAGGTTTCTGTCGCAAGATGGTGTTCTTGATTGGTGTTGGACAGAAGATGACCGATCATTAAGGACTTTCGACATGTCATCAGTGGACACTTGGCGAAGACATTAATGTAGGTACACCGGAGAAGTGCGCGAAGCTGATGCAGTCTTCAGCAGTGATTCACACTCTTTTGGAAAGTCGTTTACAATCTTCACGCCCCGTTCGGCTTGAGGTTCTTCAGAGTAGCGAACATGCAGATTGTCTCAGGAATACAGGTCAGAATGAAACCCTGATAATGTTCGATTTTTCCGATGTCCATTAGTCGAATTAGAGTTAGAGTTTCCGGTCGAGTATAAGCCAGGTAGATCAACTGTGGTCCTGCTGATCAGTGATGGATTCAGGAAGGGAATCCAGGAAAGACAGTTTCGGAGGGGTTTTACCCCACTGATGTTCGATTTTGGTAAGGACTCAGGTGCTTTTTGGGGGGCCTGAGGCCCTTAGCCTCACCTTGGATCCGCTAGTGCTGCTGATGATGAAGTAGCCCCCACTTGCCTGTAGATTAGTAGCATCGCATCTGCCCGTCCAGAGCACAGCCATTGGAGCCCCTGTATCCATGAGCGCGGCAGCACTCGTTCTTCTCCGGATCAGATCTTCCGCAAACCTCGTTACAAGGAGGCACCACCATCATGCCTGCTGCTACCATGCTCACCATGGCGAAAGCCAGTACAGCAAGGACCAGGAGAGTCTTCAGAGCGGCCATCTTGGACTGAGTTCGAAGTAAGTGGAGTTGTGTGAAGATGGGTAAGAAACTGAGCTTTATATACGTTTTGATGACGGTGCGGGTTTGATATATTTTTAGGGTTCCGTACCGCACAAGGTTATCACTTAATTTGTCTCTCAAGACTCTATTTTACAAGAATACGTGGAGGTTTCAGGTTGTAATAAAATCAAATCCGCAGCTTTGCAGTTCCTTGGAGCTGTGAAAAAAAAACTTAGATCTTTTGATGAGATATGTAGCAAAATCTACGAATTCACAATTTTCGGAATTATGCCTTTACT
Source organism: Epinotia nisella (assembly GCA_932294315.1). Lineage (NCBI taxonomy): Eukaryota > Metazoa > Arthropoda > Insecta > Lepidoptera > Tortricidae > Epinotia > Epinotia nisella. Next base: position 4,894,185 of record OW028698.1, on the reverse strand, counting down.
CGCGATTTTGCTTCTAATTTTCGCAAGAAGTAAGGCATTACATACTAGTTTTTAAAAATAGTACGTTCGAAACTGTAAGAGTAAATCATGTCAAAAAATCGCAAACAAAAAGCTACCTCTCATAGTCAGATCACAAAGTCGTTTTTCGCTTGCGTTGCGTTCGTTTGACAAGTACTCTTACAGTTTTGGATAGAGTATAAAGGAATCCATAAATTGTGAATTTGTAACTATATCGCATAAATAATAATAATCTGTGTGAAAGTTAACCAGCGTAAAGAGACACCAAGCCGGGTAAACACTTCGTAACGGTAGCTCACGTCACGTTACACCGAATATTGTCCCAAAAAGTTTAATTAGGTACAAATGTATACAAATCATGCGAGGATATAGGTCCCTCGTGCGCGAGTCCGACGCGCACATGGCCGGTTAATTATGACAGGGCACCTGACTGTTGTTTAATGACGTTTTCCTTATTTTAAATATAATTATGCTGCAATTTTACAGTGAGTTCTGCCAAGTAAGTTTGTAAACTACCTGTCCACGCGGCTACGCCCGAGTATTACAAAAAACCCACAGACAGACCACGAGATAAAATATAGCTGAAGATCCATTCTATATACACACGGTGCCCCGGGAGGGTTCCAAATAATCTTAAACGCGTATTTCTGAGACCCTAAGGAGTAAAAAAAATCGTAAGTAAAGAAATAGTTTAGAAAACTGTTCATTTGTAACTATATCGCATAGCATGTGAAATCAAAAGAATTTTCGAAAAACCGATCTGTTTTTGTAACAAATATTATAGTCTATCACTCCCACGATTAAGAGGAATCCAACGACACCCCACATGTCGAAATCCGTAAAACGGTTTAGGCTGTAGGGCGTGCCAAAGAGTAAGACATACACACATACATATGTATCTCTTAATTCTTTTAATTCCACTTGTTTTCGAGCCCTGTTTGAGAATAACCAGCGTACACACCGAGACTCCGGTTAAACAAAACACTTCGTGCCGGGAGCTCACGTTACACTAGACATGCCCCAAAAATAAAGTTTCATTACCAGTTCACAATATGTGTCAATTGTATTGTATGTCTACTCCCTTTATCTCTGTGTGTCTGTTGTCTAGTGAATAAATGTCTTCTTTTCTTTTCTTTTTCTTTTTTTCATTACTCATTAGCTACAAATCATGCGAGTACGGTACGGAACCCTCACGCGAGTCCGACTTGCACTTGGCCGGTTATTGTAATGAAATCATGACAGGGCGCCTGATTGTTGTTTATTAAGGGGTTATCCTTATTTATAGTAGTACAGAATTATGCAAATGTGATTTACTTTTTGCCAAGTATAAGTTTATTGTAAACAAGCTGCACACGCGGCTCCGCTCGCATATTACAAAGAACCCAGGCAAAGCAACGGGAAAACATATAGCTTATGTCTGTCCTTTTTTTTTATTCATTTAGAACACAAACAGTCACGTAACAAATTTATATGGGGTACACATAGAGTACCAAAAAACATGGACAATAAAGACCTGGAGGTTCATTTATGCATACTACTTATGTTAACAAAACAACCTAATAATAAGACAGAATTAAAAGGCAAAATGGTTAAAAGAAAATTATTTTTTACCGGTCCACGACGCAGTATCTGTGTATGAGTAGACACAATCACATGTAATTTTAGTGTTAATTTAAAGAGAAAGGAAAGTAAAATTTACAATAATAACTTACATTTAAGTAGCATCCTGAAGATCTATTCTATTATATTAGCGATTTTTAGGGTTCCGTACCTTAAAAGGAAAAAACGTGTCTGTCTGTCTGTCTGTATGTCTGTCTGTCAAGACCCTTTATCTTGGGAAAGCGTGGAGGTATCGAATTGAAACTAAAACTATATACTCAAGACTACAGTCCCTTTGAAAATAATCAAACTTCTAAGTTAACGTAAAAAAAAGATACGGCCGTTTATGTCGCAAAAAACTTATATTTAGACACTCAAGGGAATTTATAGACTGCTGTCTATCTTGCTTTATCTTATGCCTTGTCATGCTGTCCGCCGCGCTCGGTCGTTTGGATGCGCCTATAGACGGTCAGAGGCGATTCGTGGTGTCAATATTTTGTATCTGTGTCACAGCAGTTTAATAAAAACCATGCCGCTAAATTGAATAATATTTACGCCGTGGAATTTATTACTGATTGTGGATGGATAATCTTTGTTTTTACTATTTTCTTGCAGTCGAAGTGAAAAGTAGAGTGTGTAACTCTGGTCTAAAAGCCATATTACCTCTCGAATCATTTTCCCTCACTTCCTTCGGGAAAATAACCATCTCGTGGTAATATGGTCGATCGATTAACATTATTTAAAAAAATACGTCATCATTTAAGAAGTTGTACATTTTTTATTATTTGTGATTTGTGGGCCATTAATGTGCCGCTTCGACCAGCGAGTGATCTAAAAGCCATATTACCTCTTGAATCATTTTCCCTCACTTCCTTCGGGAAAATAACCATCTCGTGGTAATATGGTCGATCGATTAACATTATTTAAAAAAATATGTCATCATTTAAGAAGTTGTACATTTTTTATTATTTGTGATTCGTGGGCCTTTAATGTGCCGCTTCGACCAGCGAGTGATCTATTGTGGCAGCCCTTTTTAGGGTTCCGTAGTTTTTGTTTAGAGTTCTTAAGGCCCGTCGCCTCCAGGAAATTCCAGATTCTTTGGGCGGTGATATGTTGACCTCTTCTGGGTGCATGATGTGACCTACCGTGCCCAGAGATGCGTGGCTGAGGAGGAGCTCAGTCGCTAACGGGGGACCCTCGATACCGGGCAACCTCGCGGAGAACCTTTGCCTTACTCCAGCAAGCGGGGCTCTGCTGGAACGGACCTAATTTCCCTAGCTTCTCGTGGGAATCATATGGCAGAAGTTGTACATTTTGATTCAATTAAAAGTATGTACACTTCTTCTAAAGTGTACATACTTTTTAGATTCAGGTAGCTGAATGTCAGAGTTATATTACTTGCAAATCTAGACTTATTACCCGACTGCCGAAGGAAGGAGTGTCTTATTCTTTGGCACGCCCTGCAGCCTAAGCCGTTTGACGGATTTTGGGCCGAAATTTTCGGCATATGATGAGGTGTCGTTGAATTCCTCTTAATCGTGGGAGTGACATAGGCTATAATATTTGCAAAAAAGCAGTCGGGTTTTTTGAAAATTCTTTTAATTCCACTTGTTTTTATGAACAAAAATACACACTAAATATATACAGGGCGTCCCACGGCTATGCCACATGGAGGGAAAGTACCGTGAATATTGTAGATGGAACATTTTACTGAAAGAAGACATTATTTTAATTTAAAAACAATTTAAACTGCATTCATAGATTTTTAAATAATTACATGGTTGAACCGGGAATCGAACCCGCTACACGAGAAAATTTTTTATCCTGTAGCTTTATCATACCGATCGAAAGGCTTCATCATAAGGATTATTTATTGCTAAATAACATAGTGTCAGAAATAAAAAGAACGCCCATGAATTTAAAAAAAATTCATTCAAAATTAATCAATTTAATTTATCAAATGCTCAAGTTGAGTCCCATTCTGTTGAATACAAAGTCGCACTCTTTTGAATATTTCGTTCCCTGTCGATTTTTTCATCATGTTGTGGTGGATATTTAGAATTTAGAATAATACGTCTAAGTTCTGCTTGTAGCTCGTGGACACATTCATACTGCTTCTTGTGAACTAAAATAAAATAATTAAAAATTCTTAATATTGAATTAAAATGTTAAAATTCATGACAGACACTATGTTATTCAGCAAAAAATAATCCTAATGATGAAGCCTTTCGATCGGTATGATAAAGCTACAGGGTAATTTTTTTTCTCGTGTAGCGGGTTCGATTCCCGGTTCAACCATGTAATTATTTAAAAATCTATGAATGCAGTTTAAATTGTTTTTTTAATTAAAATAATGTCTTCTTTCAGTAAAATGTTCCATCTACAATATTCAAGGTACTTTCCCTCCATGTGGCATAGCCGTGGGATGCCCTGTTATATATAAAGAGATATCACTGTCAGTATTCGATGGTTCACAAAAATGGGACGGCAGTGAGGGCTTTGCCTTCTTAACATACCTAACAGCCTTTTTTTGGAAAATAAGAACCGGCAATACCGGAATAGGGACTTAGTACTTGTTTACAATTTTGCCAGGAGATGCGAACAATCGAACATTCGCTCGCTCTGCACGGCTATCACAACGACGCGCGAGCTCTCTCGATTTTTCTCGCACTAAGTATACTTCTCTTTCTAAGTTTTATAATAAGACAGAGACGCCGAATAAGGCACGCCGTCTTGTGATAGCCGTGCTGGGTCTAAAAATAGTTAATTTTATACATACTACCGGTTATTTTGCGAGCGTCCCACAAGGTAAACAGCGAAATAAAATATCAAAATCAATTTCAGATCCCAAAATCCAGACGTAAACTTGTTTTAAAATCAACATCGGGTATGTAGATTTTTTTCCTTGATGGGTCCATCAAACTCAAATGAGGATTGTTTGTTAGGTATTCTCAAAATAATATCATACAAGCAGTTCCTGCGGCTCCGACCGCGTATTGAGGCGCATCGCGCAGCTTCTGCCCGCGTTTTATATCTAATTTACCTAATATTCAGTGTCAAACTTAAGAAATAACGACTATAATTACTTACAGAAAGTGTCTGTAAATTTATATGTTACCCTTATCCGATAATAAAAAAACGGCCAAGTGCGTGTCGGACCACGCACAACGAAGGCTATTAAAAAGATCGTCACAGAAATCTTACAGCACTTACGGCCTTTTCTATAGGGACGGCAGTTTTTTAGCAATAGGTTTCTTTGAACCGATATTGTTCAAAATAATTTTTGGTGAAAGATTTTTTTTTTTTCAGTGACCTTTTTTGATTTTATTTTTATTATCTTAATTTTAGGTTACTTTAGTTTATTTAAGTTTTTTCTATATAAATTCCGAATTGAATAAGCACTAAGTCCATGACTTTTTTTAAAATACACCTTTCGAAAATTAGAGGGACACAATTTTTGTGACTTTCGGGGCGACTATCTCCGACTAAGTATATTCACTTAATCAAAAAATATGCTGAAAAACCTTATAATAATTTTGAAAGGTCTATCAATTTTTAGGGTTCCGTACCTCAAAAGGAAAAAAAACGGAACCCTTATAGAATCACTCGTGCGTCTGTCTGTCCGTCTGTCATAGACGATTTGCTCCGAAACTACTGGACCGATTGAGTTGAAATATGGTAATCATATGTAAATTGGTGACCCAAAGATGGACGCGTAAAGTAAATTAATTAATTCTGAACAAGGGGCCACTTTTGGGCGGTAAACTGGAATATTAAAAAAAAAAGTTTCGCAAACTGTATTGTGTGACATATCAAATGAAAGGTTGAAAGGGGTTGTTGTAAGCATCTCAGATATTTTTTTTAGCAAAAACAGATTAGAAGTAATTTAGGAAAAGAGACGAAAATTTACCCCCCCCCCCCCCCCCCCCCCCTTATCTCTGAAACTACTAGGCTTACTCTATAATATGGAAAATAGTTCCTTGCCTAAAGATTACAGGAAAACCTATAAGAAGTTTGAGTATTCAAAGTAACGGGAAAATTCTCAATATTTTACGGAACCCTCACCACGCGAGTTGAACTCGCACTTGTCCGGTTTTTTATTTTTGACTTGCAGTTTCATGCCTATGGAGTGCAACCCTAAAAAAAAAAATTTTAACATTGTTTTCATAATTATGTAGCGGCTAACATAATACGCCTATCCTTCAAATTTTATTCAAAGACACCTTATAGTTTTCGAGCAAAATGCCTGTGACATACAGACAGACGGACATGCCGATACTATAAGGGTACCGTTTTTGCCTACGGAACCCTAATCGTTCACCTGCGCATAGAACTGTCTAGTCCATTTGGATGGTTATAGGCTATGTTTTATCCCGTGGGTTTGCCTGCAGTTTCTGCAAAACGCAGGCGAAGCCATAGATACAATACAATAAATATATATATATATATATATATATATATTTTAAACTAAAAATATTTATTAAAAGTGAATACAAGATTATAATTAACATTAACTAAGATAGATAGATAGTCACGGTATGCACTCCACACATATGCCCTTGTGGCACGGACGTGGACCGACTGGGTCACCACGGACTTTGTTGTCAAAAAAGTGCAGGCCGCTTTTCAAGACATGCGACACTTAATGACATAATCCGCCGGTCTCTTGCCAGCATCAATGTGCCTGCTCTTCTTGAGCCGCCTGGCATTGTCAGAGATGATGGCAAAAGACCTGATGGTGTGTCTCTGGTTCCATGGAGGTTGGGACGGATGCTTGTGTGGGACGCTATATGTGTAGACACACTGGCACCGTCTCACTACTTCTAAAGCGGGTGCAGCGGCGGAAAACGCCGAAAATCTGAAATGTAACAAATATAGAGGCCTCGGCAGAGAGTACGACTTTGTCCCCTTTGGCGTCGAGACCCTCGGTCCGTGGGGTCCCAGTGCGCATAAGTTATTTGCAGAAATCGCGAAACGTCTGGTCGATGTAACTGGTGACCGAAGAGCTGGCGGCTTTCTGGCGCAACGCATCAGCATTGCAATTCAGCGAGGAAATGCCGCCAGCATCCTCGGTACAATGCCTCGAGGGCCTTTTTTAGATTTTACTTAGTTTTAATTTATCTTAGTTAATGTTAATTATAATCTTGTATTCACATAAATATAAATAATTTTTATTGCACACCTCACACAAACAAAGCAGTTACAGAGAGAAACAATACAATAACATGTATAGATACTATTACTATAATTTCCTGTGGCTACGTGCGAAGCAAACGAAAATTCAAGTCGAATCAATCTAAACACGCCATGTCTAAGTCATAAAATGTATTGCATTGCATTTGAACATAAAGTGTAACATTTAAATTATTAGTCACTTATTGTAGTTCAACTTCTATTTTCGCATTTTGCAGTACGTTTAACTTAAGTGAAAGTGTGAATGTTATTGAGAATTAATTTAGATTTAATTTTTGATCAGTAGGGAGTGATTAGATTTAAAAGTATATACTTGGGTCGTTCTTCTTTTCGACCGACAATAGCCTGTCCCTCGTCTTATTACGGCATCTCATTTGAGTAATGATGTTTACGGTTTTATAATGTTCGAATGAACGTCCATATTATTTTATTAATTAGTGATGTTTAATATTTCACTTTCTCTAACTAGCATTTTTTTAAATGTTTTTTTTTTCGTAGAATGCCGTGACAGAGTGGTAAACCAAAATGTTGTCCCCACTGAAAGAGTCCACTTTGTCACATGTTTTTTTTTAGAAACCAACCGTAAATAAATATTTATATTGGCCAGAAAGGAAACTTTAATTAGTTCTAATGAAGAAACCTATGCATTTTTTTTAAATCGCACTTCAAAACCACAATTTTCGATAGTTCAAAAACCAAAAAAAACAGAAAAACCTCGGATCATTGTCGGTAAAAAAGAAGAACGACCCACTTACTAAGTTGTATATTTGGTTTTATGAACAGTCTACCACTATCATAAATATATTTTACAGTACACATGGTGTTACTTTCCCGCACTAGTGCGGAAATGAGCACTTTCCGTGCATATGTTGAAACTTTAAAAAGCCATATGTACTGTAAAACGTTGTACGATACACGTGCGAATAGGCAATTCACAACTCGTGTCGATTTAAAACACTCCCCTCGGTCGTGTTTTAATTTATCGCCACTCGTTGCTAATTTCCTATTTTCTGCACTTGTATCGTAAATAACTATTATTGTAGTGGCCATACATAAGTTAGGCTTATACTACAACAACGACTAACTATAAAAACATTTGAAATGCATCAAGTGTTTATCTGGGCACATTTGAGGAATCAGTTACTTGTTAACTTGGGTATTAAATCAGTTATGATCTATTTTGTACAGAAAGAAAAATTCGTATCAAAGTACCTCTACAAGCCCCGTCGTGTGAATGAATGAACCTTCAAATATGTTACGTTCAATTTTAAAGTCCATTGAAACTATGTGTCCCTTGTAGCAATGATCCCCTTTCCCTTTAAATAGCGTTCAAATTGGAATATCTCTGATCTTGAAAATTATAATTTGTCATGTGGCTGATTGCTAAGGAACTCGCGGTATTGTATTCTCTCGTTTTGACACCGGTAATATGTTGGGAGTGCTACGTATATTCGATTGACTTCCAGTGTCAATAACTTTCAGGAATACAAGTTTACCCGGACTTAAAACATGTTTTACTCAGGCTATATATCCTTGTATTTACTCCAATTTCTAAACATAAAGCCCTCCCAGACGATCTTGACACAGCGAGCGCATACAACCATAGATGGTTTGATTGATGACGCGTTATTTCCTGAAAATGGTCCAGTCTTCATGCAAAGATTATATGAAGTTCATCCAGTGAGAAGATCGAGTGAGGAGAAAATTAAACGAAGATTTGGTGACACTTACGCGCCAGAAACAGAAAAGACAATTGAAGCCTTTAATGATCGTTTAATAAATGACCCAGCATTTGATTACCCTGTTTCTACAGAAACACCAATTGAAATACTATATCAAAGTACAGGTTTTATGCCAATGTTTGACAACGCCAATCCTTATAACAGAGACGACACTATGCGAGGACATAATGTATCTCTAATAAATGTGTATGATGATTATACAGCAATAAAAACCACAGTTCAAAATGTCAATGGTAATCGTAAATATCAAACAGGTGTCACGAAGAAAATCGATGACATCAATGTCATAAATCCATCAGCTACAAAAATACCCATACTTTTTGAACCTAATGGTCAAACATTCACCCCTAAAATGTATGAAGACTACCCTACAGGATCAAAATCAACTCAAGATTTCGATTTCTTAATGGATGGACCAGATTTTAATCCGCGACTCTATGATGAGGACTATCTTAAATCAACAGAAAAAAACATTCAAAGATACAATGAACCTCTTCATGAACCAAGTTTCACTTTCCAAAAATTTGACGTCACCCGGTTTCAAACAACAAAAATAAAGAAGATTACTCGTAAATTTAATAGAACTGTATTAAAAAAAATTGCTGATGTATTTTATCCCGAAATGGAAACAACCGCTAAAAGATCTCATAGAACTCGAAAGGGCAGATTTAAACAACGATCCCGCATTACTAATCCCATAGCATCAAAAACGACAATTCCGAGACTGGTTGTTCCTCAAAAACTCAGACCAGCTTTCATCCAACAATCTGGTGACGCTATAAAAGAGACAACCATAAAAAAACTTAATATCCCGCTATTAAATTACCTAGCTTTCATGCAGGAACAAAGGAACCCAAGAGCAAGAGATGTAACTATTCAAAGATTTAATGAACCTCTTCTAAGAAATAGTCCAGAATTGATGCAAAATTATGATGTCACTCCTTCAAAAACAGAAACAGTAATTCAAAGATCCCCTAGAACTAGAAAACATAAACCAAGATTGAAATACACAAGAAAAACAAAAGTTCAAAGATTCGACGGACCTCTTAAATATACACCAGGATTCGAAGCGAAATTTAATGAAGACTACTATCCTCCAGCATCAGAAACCACGGATTTTATGCAAAACCATGTTCTCAATTCCTTCATAACAAAAAATGCTACTATTCAAAGATTCAAAAGGCCGTTTTCAAGTGAACTATCGTTCATTCAGAGGAGACAGCAGAACCCAACAATAAGAGATAAAACAATTCAAAGATTGAATGAACCTCTGAGAAATGGTCCAGATTTGATACAAAATTTTGATGCCAATCTCCCAACAACAGAAACAGTAGTTCAAAAATCCCTTAGAACTAGAAAACATAAACTCGAACACTCAAGAAAAACCAAAATACAAAGTTTCGATAGACCTCAAAAACATGCACCAGAATTCGAAGCGAAAACTAATGAAGACAAATATCCCCCTGCATTAGAGACTACAGATTTTAGGCAAAACCATGATCTCAATTCGCCAAAAATAGAAACGGCAAGTCAACTATTACGTGGAACTCCAAAACATAACCCAACATTTATAAAAGAAATACATGAAACATATCCTCAAAAGAGTGAAACTACAACTCAAAGAATAAAAAAACCTGTAGGAAATGGATCTGATTTTGACCAAAAAGTTAATGAAGACTATCCACCAGCATTAGAGACTACAGATTTTAGGCAAAACCATGATCTCAATTCCCCAAAAATAGAAACAGCAAGTCAACTATTTCGTGGGACTCGAGAACATAAACCAACATTTAAAAAAGTAATGGAAGGAACATACCCTCAAAAAAGTGAAACTATAATTCAAAGATTGAAAAAACCTCTAAGAAATGGACCTGATTTTGGCCAGAAAGTTAGTAAAAACAACAATCCACCAGCATTAGAGACTACAGATTTTAGGCAAAGCCACGATCTTAATTCCCCAATAATAGAAACAGCAAGTCTACCATTACGTGGAATTCCAAAACATAAACCAACATATAAAAAAGTAATGGATGTAACACACCCTCAAAAAAGTGAAATTACAATTCAAAGACTAAAAAAACCTCTTAGAAATGGACCAGATTTTGAACAGAACATTAACGAAGACCACTATCCATCAGCATTACAAACTGGTCCAACTTTTAAACTAAGATTTGATGTCACGGTACCACATAGTCGGAACTATAGAGTTCAAAGACTCGATATAACGCCATCATTTGCACATGCTTCGATATCTGTTGTAAATCCATTATCAAATTTAAATCCACCATTTCAATCTGAACATAAACCTGTAATGCAAAAAACCTATACTATAAATAATTTGGTATCACCCGCATACATACGTTCCACTGCTACACACTCTATAGCTGAAACTGGTATAAGTTACCCATGGGTCAAAACAGCATATCCTCCAGGATCAAATTTAGAGTCAACTGTTTCATATTCACCTAACGCAGAATTGGCGAATCCATGGATGAAGACAAGAGAAGTTTTTCCAGAAACCTCTAAAAGTTACTACGTTCCATCCACTACCCTAGTATACGAGATTAAACCACAGGTCTTGAGGGCCTCTGTGCCGGAACCCACTCAATTGAAGCAAGAAACATACACAAACATAGACGAACCAACCCAAGATCCAATGTTTGCTGAAAACGTTGCACCAAAGCGAGAATCGCAAGATGAAAGTCCCGAACCAGAGGAAGATGACCACACTCTAGCAGAAAGTCCCGAACCAGAGGAAGATGACCACACTCTAGCAGAAACTCCTGAGTCAGAGGAAGATGATACTATTGAACTACAGGAACAATACCGAGGTCTAACTGATAAAACTGGATTAAAGCAAGAGGCTACCGATGTGGTCGGAGAGGGAACAGACCCATTTTCTATGTTCTTAAGGAAACTAGTGGGGGTTCTGGTTTCAAAAAACATAAAAGAGCTACGGAATCTCATTCAGCCTTTCGGGCGCTACGTCACAACGTGAGTCTTGTATAAGCTTATACAAATAAGTTATGCCCGCGACTCTGGTGATGCTCTACTCTCCATACAGAAGTAAGTTGTTTAGTTCTCAGTTCTCATTTTAAAACGGCACGCTCGATTTTATTTTGCAACATCCGTGAGGCATTAGCTGCTAGTCTGGCTGGAGTGATTTGTGAGTAGGCGCCATTTTGGGCTACTCGACAGCCTATTTACTAGAATAACAGGAAACTTTTTATACACAATGGAATCCGCCATATTTAGGTCGCAAGCTAGTTTCTGATGCTAGAAATTGAAATTTAATAAACATATAGAGCGAGTAGAACTTTTTTTCATACATACATAGTCCCTAATCGCTTATTTTTTGAAGTGGATACTTCTTTGCTCGCGTTCTTGTATAGGGGTACAGTTCAAAATGTATCACGTCACTTCCGGAATAACTTTTTGTAGAGAAACCTAATCCATATCCATACTAATATTATAAATGGGAAAGTGTATGTGTTTGTGTGTTTGTTTGTTTGTTTGTTTGTTTGTTTGTCCGTCTTTCACGGCAAAACGGGGCGTTGAATTGACGTGATTTTTTAAGTGGAGATAGTTGAAGGGATGGAGAGTGACATAGGCTACTTTTTGTCTCTTTCTAACCTCCTACTTCCTTAAAATGGGGGGTGGAAGTTTGTATGGAGCATTCCGAAATTTTCAAGGTAGAAAGCTAAAAATTGGTATGCGGACTATTTGTGACTAACAAAAAATCATGCATCATTTTTTTTTTGGAAATCTGCACCCAACCCCTTAAAAGAGGGGGTGAAATTTTATATGGGGGTCCAGATATGTAGTCGATATGTAGAGCCGATATGTAGAGTAGATATTTATAGTCGATATGTAAAGTCGATATGTAGAGGTGATATGTAGATTCGATATGTAGAGTCGACACCTATCTAAGTACACAGTGGACATCTATATAAATATGTAGAGTCGATATGTAGTCGATATGTAGAGTTGATATGCAGATTCGATATTTATAGTCGATATGTAAAGTCGATATGTAGAGTCGATATGTAGATTCGATATGTAGAGTCTATGTTCGATATGCAGAGTCTATGTAGAGTCGATCTAAATATATAAGAGACTGAAACTGAGATGCACCTTTTTTGTAGACGGTTAACATTACTCTTAGTACGCGGGCGAAGCCGCGGGCAAAAGCTAGTATTTCAAATAATTGTTTGTTACATGTTTTAATCCTTCTTTATTTGCCATTAGTTGTTAATCACAAAATGTTATTTAGTTTATGTGGCGAACATGAAAATAATGCTGAAATGACCGCCATTTTCAATGTACCGCGAGTCAGATGAGCTACGTCAGTCAATGTTGCCATATATACCGATTTATATGTACTTATACAGATTTTAGTGAATTAATTCAGATATCTATTTTACCGGTACACCATAATAGCAGATTCCTTTAAATAATCAAAACAAACTGTACGGAACCCTCGGTACGCGAGTCAGACTCGCACTTGGCCGGTTAGGGTTCCATAGCCAACAAGGAAGCCACTTAAACTTAATTAACGGTTGTATCTCTGACACAACCCGCTTCTTTTTTCTGTTATAATTTATAGCAACAGAAACTAGTTTCCGACCTAGATATGGCGGATCGCGGATCCCATAAAAGTTTAATGTTATTCCAGTATGTCGTTTTAAAATGACAACCAAGCTACGTTTGTACGGAGTCGACTTGAGTCGACCGTGCCGGGGTCTCTTTAGGCTAATAACGAGTAAGTAGGTAGTCCGAAATCGCAGGCAAAATCTATTCGTCTTAAAAAAAAATTGACTCTTAGTTTTATGTATGGATGGAGTACCCCTAAAATTTTTTTTTGTCATATTAATTACAAAACTATGTAGCGGCTAACAAAATACACCTATCCTCAAAATTTTATTCAAATAAACCTTTGGTTGTCTGTAAAGTCGGTTTGCGGACGATAATTTTACGTGATAACGTTATAAGAAAACATTGATTTTCATCAATTGTATAACACGTACGTATTTAGTCATTTATCGTTAGGAATACTCCTGTGAAGTTTCGAATAAAATAGTCAATCTAATCTTGTTTCCCCATACAAACTTTGGACCCCCATTTCACCCCCTTAGAGGCCGAATTTTGAAAAATCCTTTTTTAGTGCACGCCTAGACCTTATAAGGAACCTACGTGCCAAATTTGGAATCTCTAGAACCAGCGGTTTGTGCTGTGCGTTGATTTGATATGTCAGTCAACGGAACGGGACAATGAGGTTTATAAGACGTTATCACGTCAAAAACATGTTTTCAGGTTAGTCGATAGCGGGAAACTGATGAAACTGGGAGTCTCGACAGGTTCCTTCATCGCGCAATCGACGTCGCTCCTACATGCTCCAGTCAAGCAGATACGAAGTAAAGTATTTCAAGATCTCTCTTTTTTGTGCCATCGTCAGCATCCTTTCTCTCTTTCATTAAGACTCATTACCGGATCTAAATATTCTAAATGCTTACCAGTGAGGGTCCCCACTTCACCAATTTTGTTTGATTTAAACAGAGACAGAGCATTCTTTCGTTGTTCTTCCTTTTTTGCGAAGATTCTAAGAATGCTCGCTCGAGTGATGTAAACGACGGACGATCGTGCGAAGTCGTCTATAATAGAGCGTTCTCTCGTGTTCGGACGCGCTCGCTTCCTCGAGCGGTTTCTTCAAAGGCGTTCTAGTGCTCGAGGGACTTGACCTACTTTAACTTACTAATTTTATCTTTGATCAGAGACAGTAAATAGTCAAAATTCTCTGACGGCATTCTACAAAAGTTTTTGTATTGGCCGCTTTCTTCTTGTTCTTGCATATCCACAATTATATCACCAACATTGTTCAGTCTCCTTCTTTGAATGAAGCTCGTCATCTACCAACGTCTCTTCGTTTTTTTTCTTTTTGAGCAATTGAGTCAGGATGATAGATGCAGAACTTGCAATTACAATATCAGTCTCGGAGTCAGACATAGTGCACACAGTCCACAGACGTTCGACGAATGAGCAACGGGCACTCGGTCGCCTGATCTAAACATCTCTAGAGCATATGCTCTAGAATCCTAGTTCTTGGGTTGCATTCTCGCTCGTTGATATTCGCGTGGTGTAAACGCTGAAAACGAACTATTGTTTACACTAAAAGATCACGAATGAATGCCCTACTCTGGTTCTAGCTCTTCTCTTTGTTTGTTTTGGTCTAAATTAACGAAATATGATTGTAGATCACAAAATCCTTACTATTACCTTGTTGTATCTGTATCGAGTCTGTTTCCATGTTTATTTATATAAATAAGAGTAACTACTTACAAAACAGCCAGAAAAACTCATGGTTTTAATCTCCGGAATAAAAATAAACTGGTACAAAGTAAATTCAGATATGTTCACTTTAATAATAGCTAGAACAATATTGCAATTATAAAAAAATGCTCTCTGATACTTTTTTGTTTAATTGTTTTTGGCACGAATAAATGTCTCTTTCTTTCTTTCAATTAATTATTTTAACGAATTAAGTTACAAAATAAAACAATGTAGTGACATAAGAAGTTTTGACAAGAAATTAAAGGAATATTTCATACAAAGACCATATTAACTATACAATTAATGAATTTTTAGCCAATGCACTGTGTAGAGGAAATGATAGCTGGAGCGAGGAGTGAAAAACCAAGCAGCTGACTTCCAGAAAATATATTGACACATAACACAACTAAAACAAAACATCACCGATAATAGACAAGACAATAAAAAGAGTTATAAAAAGTATGTATTAAAACCTCAACATCGTCCCCCCCGTGTAGCATAGCTACACAACTACGTCTCGTAAAAGAGCCAGCTTCCTGGCGGGTCTTCTCAGAGTGCCCCCTTCGGTAGCCACATCAGCCACCCGTACGACTCCATCTCTGCCCGGGAAAACCTCTAGTATGCGGCCTGTGGGCCACACTCCTCTTGGTAGGTTTGGGTCAACGACTAGAACTACATCATCGACTTTTAGATTTTCAAATTGGGTTTGGCTGTTCTTCCTGGGTCTCAGACTGGGTAGATATTCCTTGAGCCACCTGGTCCAAAAATGCTCGGATAAACGCAGAGCTTTCTGCCACTCCTTCCTCATCGATAAAACTCCATCGTCTAATTGGACTGGTATTTGTTGATTCGAGGAAGCGCCGATAAGGAAATGAAATGGTGTCAGGCTCTCGCACTCACTGTTTTCCGTGACATAAGTTAAGGGCCTTGAATTCACTAAGGCCTCTGCCTCCAAAAGTAGGGTGTGCAGGAGTTCTTCTTTCGGGGCTTTCTCCTTTAAAGTTGCAAGGAGGGTGGTCTTTACAGTTTTCACGAGTCTTTCCCAGCAACCACCCATGAATGGTGCTGCAGGAGGAATATAGCACCATTCAATGCATTTATTAGCCGCGTATTCTTGTACTGCACCATCGTAGAACTCGCAGAGTTGCCTGTTAGCTCCAACGAACGAAGTACCATTGTCGGACAGGATCTTGGTTGGGAAACCTCGACGTGCGGCAAAACGGCGAATACTCATTATGGCGGAGTCAGCTGAGAGGCTCGTTACAATTTCGAGGTGGACTGCTCGTGTCGTCATGCAGGTAAAGAGAGCTACCCATCGCTTTTCTCTTCGTCGGCCAATTGACACCTCAACGGGACCAAAATAGTCGAGACCGGTGTTCGTAAATGGGCGCTTGTGGTGCTCTAGGCGCACATCAGGTAAATCCCCGGTCGGTGGGATTTGAGGCGTTGCCTTTCTTTTTATACAGTAAGCGCATCTCCTTGATGTTTTGCGCACTTCGCTGCGGCATCGTAAAATCCAGAAACGTTGTTTGAGCTCATTTGTAACCATTTCGTTGAAGGCATGTGCGGCTTTGACGTGATAGTGGCGAATAAGAAGCTGAACTGCAGCGTGGCGGCCATCCAGAATGATGGGCGATGTGGTAGCGTGATCTAAGTTTTTCATGTGCTTTATTCGGCTGTCCAGTCTGAGGAGCCCATCTTCGTCGAATACTGGGCAGAGAGGGTTCAACTTGCTGGATTTGGGCAAAGGCTTGCTATCTCGAAGCAAGGAAAGTTCTTCGCCAAACGAGTCAGTCTGCGCCTTTCGAAGAATGGCAATTTCAGCCTTCTGTATCTCCATAGCGGACAGCGGAGGAAGCTTAGGTGGAAAAATATTATTAATGCTTTTGGAATTTAGGTTATTCTGTGCCAAAAGAGATCGGAACTTGCTGATGCATTGTAAGAAGCGTGCCGTTGCTCGAATCAGGCGAAGCCACTCACTAAAACGTGAGGGGTCTGGCACAAACGATGAAGGTTTATCCAGATTGGTTAGTCCTACATGCACCTTAGAGGGTTTTAATTCTCCCAAGATGGATGTAGTTTCAGGCGTCGATGGTTCTTTGGGCCACTCACTGGATGGCAGCAACAAGAAATCAGGTCCAGAGAACCACCGCGATAAATCGATGTCACGATCCTTTAACCTTGTCGCATCATCTGCGACATTCAAACCACCTGGTACAAATTTCCAATTGTTGACATTGGTTATCTCGGTAATCTCACCCACGCGATTTGCCACAAATGGTTTGAAAGTTCGCGCGTCACTGCGAATCCAATTCAAAACTGTGGTGGAATCGGACCAAAAGTGAATGGAACTCGGGTGAACGTCATGACCAGTGCACACGGTACTGGCAAAACGAGCAGCAATCAGGCCTGCTTGGAGCTCAAGACGTGGTATAGATGTAGGTTTAAGAGGGCTTAGGCGTGCTTTTCCACCAATAAGTGACAGCTTTACGGTGCCATTTGAAAATGTAAAGCGCCAGTATGCGACGCAGGAATACGCCTCCTCACTAGCGTCAGCGAATACGTGGAGCTGTCGGTCACTGACATCCTCACCGTAAAAACCACATCTATACCAGCGAGGAATTTTGACATTTACAATCGTAGCCAGTTGTCGAGACCAAGCAAACCATTTGTGAATTGCATCTGGTTGCAGCTCAGTATCCCAATCGATACCAGTTCTCCATGTCTGTTGAAATAAGATACGTCCCTGAATGACCAGCGGAGTCATGAGACCGAGAGGGGGTCATACACGCACATCAAATAGGACAATACCTTGCGTTTAGTTAGTTTCTCCTTTTCAGGAATTGGGGACCCATTGCGAAAACTAAAAGTGTCGCTTTTGGGATGCCAGATGAGTCCCAAAGTCCTGACAAAGGCTTCAGGGCCTACATGGACATTGTCAGGTGGGGAAGCTCGTAAGTCCTCAGGTACGGCTGCAAGTGCGGCAGGTATGTTGGATATCCAACCTCTCATCTCCATACCTGCTGCCTTGTGCACTGTCACTATGTCAGCTGCAAGTTGTGAGGCTTCATGCATATCGTCGAGACTACCTAAAAAATCATCCATGTAATGGTCATGGACGATGGCTCTTGCCGCTGCTGGGTATGACTTCTGCAATTCTTGGGCATTACGGTTTTTTATATATAAAGCAGTACATGGACTGCACACAGCACCAAATATAACAGAAGTCATTCTGTACTCCTTCAACTCAGAGCTGCTATCTTCCCTCCAAATAAATCGTAAAGCATCACGGTCTTCCGCCTTAATTCTAATTTGAGGAAACATTTCCTTCACGTCAGCTGTCATTGCAATGTAACCTTCGTGAAATCGAAATAAAATATGTATCAATGACTGCAGAAGGTCAGGCCCGGGGAGCAGAAGGGAATTTAAACTGACTCCCGAGGTCATCGCAGCTGCGTCATGTACCACGCGAAGTTTCCTTTTTTGAGGATGAATTACGGGAAAGTGTGGTAAGTACCAACGCAATGGATTCTGTGTATCATTTGTGTTAAGAGTATCATGGTAGGTATGCTTTGGACACTCTTCCGCGTAACCTTTTGATATCATATTGTTAATAAAATCACAATAACCTTTTTTGAACTCTGTGTCTCGGGCCATGCGTCTTTCTAAACCAAGAAACCTTGAAAGAGCATGCGGGTAGCTATCAGGTATACGTGGGGTGTCTTTTCGCCACAGTAGACCAACTTCAAACCTACCTGACGGCAAGCGTTTGGCTGTGGAATCTAAAACCCCTAAAGCGTATTTATCCTCCTTAGAGCATGTGTTTTCCAACTTTGAAATGCCTATAGTATCAAGACGAAAGTAATCTTTGATAAGTTCATCCATAGTAAGGTCAACGGAATCATTAACAGATATGTGATTTATAAAATGTACAGGTTTAGTCCAGCTACTGGATTTGCCGTGTACTACCCAACCTAAAGCTGTACGGGTAGCAACAGGCTGACTCTTAGTACCTTCCCTAATCTCACGGCTTACACTCAAATACCAATGCTCAGCACCAAGCAGTATCTTAGGTGTAGCATCACTTAGTGTAAGATCATCGATCAAATCTGTCAGATGTGGATATTTAGAAATGTCACTTGGTTTGATAGTTTGTGTAAACAGTGATAGTGAGTCCATAGCCTTAGCATTATTTACTGAAAATATTTCAGTACTATGTTTGCCCTTAATAGAAAAACACACATGTTGTATTGGTTTATTTGTTGACATTCCTACAATTCCGTCAACCTTGATTGACTCCATGGGGCCCGTCGCTCCAATGTGACGAGCCACCTCCGAATCTATCAGGGTTGCCGTGGATCCGCAATCAAGCAAAGCATGAGTGTCATATTTTCCGTGTGGGCCGCTCACTTCTACAGGTACTATTTGTAAAAACACGTGTGAAGTTGACATTTCGTCATTTGTGTGTGATTCAGTAACGTTAGAAACGATAACAGTATTATCGGAGTCCTTGTGTTCAGTCACGACGTTGTATAAAGTAGACGGAGACTCGTCGGCGGCGCGGGTGATACAGTGGCTTCAGTCGCAATGGGGTCCAACGTTGAGGACCGACCGAGCCCACCCGTGGCAGGCGCTCCCGACTCCGAGCGCGACGTGCGAGGAATCTTTGCTGGTGTCACCAGCTGCTTTGATTTGTATCGCGTGTTCATTTTAAACACGGTGAAGGACCATAAATGTAGAGGAAATGATAGCTGGAGCGAGGAGTGAAAAACCAAGCAGCTGACTTCCAGAAAATATATTGACACATAACACAACTAAAACAAAACATCACCGATAATAGACAAGACAATAAAAAGAGTTATAAAAAGTATGTATTAAAACCTCAACACACTGATTTAATTGTGATTTTATCTAAGTGTTTATTTTTTAACTAATTGACATTAAATTAATACTCTGGTTATTTTTATTTATTTTATTTTCAATGTCGGACTTATTATAATGTATTTTACTTTGCTATTTATATAGACATTTGTGAATAATTTAACTGATTGTATTTTTTATTTGTGCTAAATTCTTGTATTTGCACGTACTTATTTGTACTTTAAGCAAATAAACATCTGATTCTGATCATAATCGCCATCATTACCATTATCATCATCATCATCATCATAATCATCCGAAAGACGTCCACTGCTGGACATAGGCATATCAGCACGGTAATATTTTAGCTAAAGCGGTAGGTACTCAACTCAAGTCTCACTAGCGTCACTTAAGACCGTTTTACACCTGCGCTCCTTTTAAATCCAGTGCTATTAATAATAATAATCCATTTATTTCAAGCAAGAGACCTGTTTTTTAATTCTCATGAACGTATCCGGAAACTGAGAACTTCAAGCAGGATTCGATCCTGCGACATTGAAGCATACGCGGCTCGTCGCTCTAGCCAATCTTACACTTACAACGCCTAAGGGAGGCGTGCAGCGACATCTACAAAGAACTCAAAGAAGACGTTTCTTAAAGGAGTTAAAGGCACAAACTCCAACGTCTCAAATTACATTGAGATGAGAAATCGTCAGTAAAGGCCGTTACACACGGACTGCACGCTGTCTGCAAGTGAACTGCGCAGTCGGTTTGCAGTTTTGATGTAATTACGTCAACTGCATTCAAACTGCAAATTTGCAGCCAGAAAGCAGTCGAAATCAGGTCTGAGACGCCCCTTACGATGCGCCACTCCATCAGGTTTTGAAATAGTTGTAAAATTTTGCAGGATACCTATTCATAGCCCAGGTCTCGTTAGAGAACCGTCGTCGCATGCTGGACGACGGCACGAACACGTTGCTGGACGAGATGGACGACGTGTATGACGCCGGCGAGGAGGAGGCCATGCAGAGGATCTTGAGTGAGATCACGATGTACCCTAACACTAGTAGAAGTGAGGAAGAGATTGTAAAAGGTACTTTATCTTTTTACGACTATGGTTTACTAACTCTGACTTAATTGATGACTCGATGATGATGTTGCTGATCATGATCCATAATTTTGACTGACTGATTCTGTCTGACTGATTGACATTGTTTATCTCTTGCTGTCAATTCAACGAATCCTCTAATTAGTAAAGGATCAGCAACGCGCTTGTGATTCCTGTGGAGCTGCGAGCGACCACAGGCTACGGTGTCTTTACCAACATGCAGGATGTATATTCATATTCATTTATTTCGTATTAATCATACATACGATTCATTACATTAAAAATATCATAATAAGATTATACATGTTTGCCACCGTATAAAAAATGTACCTACTTACAACTAGTTCTCAAACAAAAATGCATCAACTTTTATCCTTGTTGGTTTTCGAAACTTTTTTTGTTGATTTCAGATTTAGTTGATGACATTTTTTTGCACCCCATGCATAGAATGGCGGGAACGACGCAAGGAAATGTAATTTTCGAATATATCGGTAAATTCTGTAACAAATACCAATATGCCAGACGAAACGAAAAACTCGAAGAACATACGATTATAGGTCCAAATACAGTTAGCGAAGATAAGGAAATCTCTACCCAAAACTACATTAAAACCAGAGGAATTACGAGAACGGAAGTAGAAAAAATCTCTTCCAAACACGACATTAGTACCAGAGGAATTACGAGACTGGAAATTGAAAATAATATAACAGATTCAAGTAATGATAGCAAATACAGTGGTGAGGAAAGAAGTGAAGTTGAAATTAGAATAAGGATAAATAGTGGAAAACATTACCATGAAAATAAGATATGTAATTCCAGAGGGAACTGTGTCAAAATTAATAAGGCCAATTTTAGAAAATTCGATGAAAGAGAAAGTTATCGAAGTACAACAAAGAAAACTAATAATACTTTAGTTGGGAATACAGATTCAGAAAAATTAAAAAAAGATGAGCATGAATCGTCTAAAACTGAGAATAGGAGAAAAAATACAGCCACAGTAAAAGTTAAATTAGATTGTATTCTTTCGGACAAGAAAGTTGGTAAGGGAAACGGTACTGGAGTCCCATTAACTGAAATGATTATGTTTTGTAGCAATGACAATGATCCAGATGGGTCAGATCCAGGTAGAAATAGTAGTGATACTAGTGACAACAGTAGTAGTGATGGATGATATGGTAGAAATAAGGTTTTTATGACATTGCCTATACATGGCGTCCCACGGCTATGCCACATGGAGGGAAAGTACCGTGAATATTGAAGATGGACCAGTTTACTGAAATAAGACATTATTTTAATTTAAAAACCAATTTAAACGGCATTCATAGATTTTTGAATAATTACATGGTTGAACCGGGAATCGAACCCGCTACACGAGAAAAAGACAAATAATTAGATCAGTAGTTAAGAATTCCCCATCGGCAAACAAACATATTCTGGCCCCGTAGCATGGTTGGCCTTATCACGCGACAAGTGACAAGATAAGAGCGTCGTCTCGTTCTATCGAACGGTGTCAGCCAGTGACGCACGCTCTATCCTATCACCTATCGCGTAACAAGGCCAACCATGCTACGGGGCCAGAATATGTTTGTTTGCCGATGGGGAATTCTTAACTACTGATCTAATTTATAGCTAAATTAAAAGTAGGTATTTTGAGTAGGTAGTTATTACAGCTTATTTTACATTTTACAGAATATGGGTAAAATTTTTACATTTTAAAAAGTGCATCTTCAGAGTTTTTCTTATTTCACAGTCTTCAATGTTCAGGAATTGGTTTAATATTTTACGCTGTAAGTGTGAGTGTTTTCGAGCACCATATATGTTATTATCAGTGATCGGTTTTTTGGATTCGACATGGGTTGAACGACCTCAATCATTATGTTAGTATGGATATGCCCCGGGAATCCGGGCTTTATGTTGTTAGAAAAGGCAAAAAAATACAATGTGTTTTTTATTACACTTTAAAACTTCAAAAGTTCAATTAGAGTAAGCCACAGTTGTCGTAAAAGATAATCTCAGAAACAAATCGATGAAATGAAAATTGAACCATAAATCATAGTGTGCGAACTTAACGTGGATACTTATTTATTGGATCGCCTTTGAGCTATAAGATCTATGTATTTGCACTTATACGATAACCTGTGACCTAATATTATAGTATAAATTATACAGCTAATACCTATTTATTTATGCAATCCTTAGAAGCAAATAATTAGAATTGAAATCCAGAGAAAATAATGAAATGTCAAGATTTTGAAGTATTTTTTCCATCATGACAGATATTATATGCTACCTAATACTTTGTGGAGATTTTAATATATTTTGCTTAAAATAAAGTGTAGAGATTAGGAAAATAATAGAAGTTTTTGTCTCAACTGGTTGCCATGTAAGAGTAAAAAATTCCTTAGAGATAATTTAAATTGTTTTATTTTTGTACGGTTTGTTCGGTATCGCGGGTAACTGTCGTATCTATATTAACTTTTCCTTCTTACTTTTTCTTATCCCGCGAGGGAGAATCCAAAAAACCGATCACTGGTTATTATACTTATTTATGTAAACAAAATTGGCTTTGGGATGGCCATTTTCTTAATCTACTACATCTTTTCTTAACTTAGAGTTTTGCAACATTGTGACATTCTTCAATTAAGGCAGCTAGTTTCATCTTTTTTTGTACAGGAAGTAGATTACAGAATTTAAATAGTTGTGTATAATCGGTTTCATAACGCTTTTTAATATTTTTTGGTACAATCTTAGGTCTTAAAGGTTCTACCATAGGTACCTAGTGCGCAGTCGATCACAGAGTACGGTACTTTTATGCTCTAGGATTGATAATCTACTCAAAGATAGCTCTCAGCTTGTCGCATACGTAGTTAACATGAGGTCCCCAGTTGAGCCTGTGACCTATTAATCACAAATTTTGATTTTTGGGGGAGGATATGTCTGGGAACCTAAAACAAATAACAAACAAAACACAGATTTAGAGGTTTTGTATGTAAATAATTAAATTTTAAGGATATTAAGTTGACGTACGGTTAAAACATGTGATTCGGCATACAAGGTTGCAGTTGGATATCGAAAAGGCCTCTTTAACATGACTTTCAGCACCGAACGTTAATGTAAGTATAGTCTAGTACTAGTAGCAGTCCATTCGGCCTCCAATACAGGTGGCAGCCCCGCGGTACCCATAAGCCCTGCAGCACTCGTCACGATGGGGACTTATTATTATCGAGCAGAGCTGGTCACAAGCCGCCACTCGCACCGCCACCGCCATAGACATCACTAGAGCCATGACAACTAGAACTAACCGAGTCTTGAAAGCGGCCATTTTGAATTGTAGCGTTCGCGTCGACTGAAACGGAGTATACGGATTAAGCGCAGTATTGAAAAAGGTAGGTTTATATACCGTTTGTGTTAGTAATGCTTAACATATTTTCCTTATCGTCAAGGTGAACGGATAATGAATTACTTTTGCTGTACTAATTGTTTACGATTATTACGTGTAGGTATTTTCCCCAACCGGCTTGTTGAATTATTTATGATGTGATAACTATACATTGTGTAACCACAGGCAGGCCTGTTCCTGTTGTCGCTTCGGCTAAACTCGGCTCTCGCACATTCCAAACTGTCGATACGACCCGACGGGCTGGGAACGAAAGACGTTGAAAAAAATCCCTAAATATGGACCACCATACACATTTTACTGATAAGACGGAATTTTACAGAAGAAGTGCAACTGAACATAAATCAGTCAGGAAACGATGCGATCTGGTCATTACAAATATAAATTAAAATGTTATAAAAAATAATTTGTGTATATAATTGTGCAATTTTCCCGTGGAAAATAGGGTTGAAGAGTGTTGAGGCCGATAGGACCTCCATCCATATTCATATACCATCTCTAAAACTACAATTTGATAGAAGGTTTTCTCACGATTGTTTTTCGTGATTTATTTTTTCTAATGAGTCGTCATTTCATTATGGAATTGGCGACAATTTGATAGAAGTAGCTCTGAAAATTATATCTGCCTACCCTTTTTGGAATACAGCCGTTAGCAAAGTAGCCGAGCGGTATTAACCTCGTATGCCCCCGCGTACTTGTACAAGTACAAATTCAAAGCTAGTTTCGAACTCTGATGGAATTAAAGAAAGTTCCAAATTCAAAATCGCAAATTACAATCTGGGACTTACGAGGTTGGCCCGCGATTTTCAATCTGGAGGTCGTGAGTTCGAACTTATGTGCTTAATTAAGTACAAAATACTATTATTTATTTATTTAATAAACTTTAAAAAATCCAGAATGAAGCTTTAGGTCGTCGACTTTTTTACAATATATGGCGTACTAGTGGCCGCCATTTTCAATTTTGATTAGGTACTGGTAGTAGTTAGTAAAATTTCATTCTGGAAATTTTAATGTTTCTTGTTAAATAAATATATAAATGTCATGTTCGTTTTCTTCAATCATTTTTGAGTTCAAATTATAACGTATTTATTTATAACGATATAAAGTTGTAGTAAACAATTTTCGCTCAATTTTTTTTTTGGACCTGACTTGCTATAATAGGACGGACCCAATATAGCTGTCGAACTGCATGGTTGGAGAGTATCTTGGGGAAAATCCAGGGGGAACTCTCCGGCACGACCACACGGGGAGTATAACACTGGAATACTCTAAAAGTTTGCGCTCCAGTGAGATTGGTTGAACGGTTTCAACCGAATCTGATGTGTGAGTGGTGATGAACTAGGAATTGCTGGTTCGCTATACCTACCCTAGCTGAGAAGAATCCAGCAAGAAACTCAGCTAGGGCGTTTCGCTCAATTATCCAAAACCTTACTTGTATACAGTCCAAACGGCTTGATGAATTTTGCCATATGAGGTGTCGTTTGATTCCTCATAATTGTGGGATTGATATAGGCTATAATATTTCAAAAACGCAGTTGGGTTTTTGAAAAATGTTTTGATTTCACTTGTTAGCTCCTATAATATAATCCTATTTTTGTGAGTTCACTTCACTGAGGTGCTAAACAAACGTTCTTTTTGGTAAGAAAGAAAGAAACAAAGGTTTCTTTCTTTCTTACCAAAACTGACCCCTTTAGGGCACAACCCACGTGTAACCGAGAAAACTCCAGTAGGTATATACGTCTGAAGATTTTATTGTTGATGACTGTACATACATATATACCTAATTAATAAGTAGGTACCTAGTCTCAGAGGTTTTTTCCTATTCTGCGAAATTAATCATCTATAACACCTGTTAATGAGTAAGATGAGAATAATGGAGACAAACCACATAATTATTAGCTAGCAAATGATACACATACGTTTACCTATTTTTTTTACCACGTCGGTGGCAAACAAGTATACCTAAGCCCTCCAGGGGTGTCACATGCACGTTGCTGACCCTAATTTTTGTATTGATGCTATCTACTACTAGTCTTTCTGATGATTATGCTTACTATGTTTATGCTTAGGCATTCATTTTAAGCATAAAAAAATATGATATAGTATGATTCGGCAAAAAACGCCAAATTATCACTGTTTCCAAGAAAATAAGAACAGATGATTAGATGTGGAACATGCCTACCTACATATTTTGTTTTTTTGGTGACCTTTACTTGAGGTTACACGTGTTGACTAACTTACACTCCATACTAGATTGTCTGATGTGACCTTGTTCGGCAGTTCCTGCCGATTTCGCTCGTGTAGCGTCTCCTTAAGATTAGAAAATTCGCGCATTACGTTATGCGATTTTAACCCATACATGCATATGGTACCAATCACTTTGCTTCTGGAATGGCTTATGTACAATTAAATCAATCAATCAATCAATTTCCTTTATTTTAGGCTTTTGGACCCATATGTGTTAGTTACAATAAAATTAAATCCTCGTCACATTTAAGCCTCTCACAGAATGGCGCGGCCTGGCCGCGGCGATCAATGGTACACTTGTCATTGGCTGTCAAATTTACTATTGACCGCCACCGCAGACCGCGCCACGATTTTGACATAAGCACGTAGTCTATAATTGACATTAATTTGATTACTACTTGAGTCACTTCTGCTGTATCTATTTTGATGCTGTATGTAAGGGTTAAAGAAAACCATTTTGAAACGCAAAGAAAAATGTATTGTTATGATTGGAAAGCACTTAATGATCGAAATAACTAAAACTAGGCACCTACTTAGTACAACATTTCCCTTTCTAATGTTATATGGAATGAGCTGTAAGTTTACACAACGTTGTCCGAGGTAAATGGCCCCCAATCTCACAACCCTGAACCAAATGAGGATAAAGTCGCGATAATATTTATTGTAAACGTCGATCTCACATGATCTCACTGATGTCCCGTGGTCAAAATAAACATGGCCGGCTAAGTAATCATAACAGATTGGTTTAATTGGTTTAGGTGTGTTATATTTTCCTTATCATTGTGTCCTATGGTCATGGGCATCTAATGATGACGATAGTGATATACCTACAGATTGGAATATTAGAGCAATACTATTCTTCCACATACCACCATTAAAAAAAAGAAGTATCTGTTATGCTATTTATTATTTTATTTTCTAAAATATATAAGTACAAGGTGATAATTTAAATTAATAAATTAAATCTAAACAAGGCCCTCGAGGCATTGTACCGAGAGGATGCTGGCGGCATTTCCTCGCTGAATTGCAATGCTGATGCGTTGCACGAGAAAGCTCCTACAGACTTGAATATTAGATCATCTTAACATTGCCTTGTGTCTATATATTGACAGCGTGTAAATATGTTCGATCCAACCTCCATACATACAAAACCTCCTTGGCGACGACTAGCAAAGGCCCGTTCGGCGCTCATTGTTGTCGGACCAAACCTATATAACCGTGTACCGATTGACATCAAAACCTCGACAAGCGATAGTGTTTTTTTTTTAAACTGAATGACTTGCTTATGAATATGGGATGCTACAGTCGAGTTCTCCAATATCTACACAGACAACCTTTCAAAAATATCTACACATGTGTCTTATGTCAGTAATAATAAAGACTGTGTACAGATATTTTTGAAAGGTTGTCTGTATAGATATTAGAGAACTCGACTGTACAACATAAATGACCCCTGTACCAATGTTTAATTACTGAAAATATAATTGTAAATTGTATGTTAAATTGATATTTTATGACTTGTAAATGTACTATGATTTTACCAATAAACAATCTGAATCTGAATCTGAATTTTAATTAATAAGAATAATACTCGGTGTACTCCTTGCATTTCATTACATTGTCAAAAGGGACTCTACGTGTTGCCTCAGTTGGTAGTTGGTACTTTGTAGCTCCACGCACGCCTCCCAAAGGTCCGGGACACCATTCTCGTGTGAGCGGGAAAGACATACAATAATATTAAATATAGGATAATTTTTATCCAGGATCCACGTAGACGAAGTTGCGGGCGGAAGCCAGTTGTAACATAAAAACGGTTCAGGAGCCGTAGCATGGTTGGCCTTATCACGCGACAAGTGACAAGATCGCGCAAGAAAGCGTCGTCTCGTTCTATCGAACGGTGTCAGCCAGTGACGCACGCTCTATCCTATCACCTATCGCGTGACGAGGCCAACCATGCTACGGCTCCAGGTCACATACCTACATTCAACACTTTCCACCGTCAGGAACCCGCCTAGTGGGCGCCTACGCCGTAGCCGCTTTCAGCCGTAGCAGCGATTCTTGGCAGAGAATGTGGTAAGTAAAACAGTCAGATCCAAGTTTCGTGAAATTGCGTCTACTTTTGATGAGAGCCTCATTCATTCATTAACTTGAACATACTTTTTTTTTCTTTAACCCTTAAACAGGCCCCATAAATGGGGAATGGATGAAAATTTTAGAAATGCCGGATTTTTTATGGTCCTTTTTCGTCAATTTTTTTCAAGCCTGTAGAGTGTCCCACTGCTGGGCAAAGGCTCCCCTCTTGATTTCCACTCCTCCCGATTCTGAGAGATCTCTGGCCAATCGTTGCGAAACAATTATTTATGAGAAATGTAAACAGTTTCCTCACTTACGTTTTGGGTCAAGGACGGCGATGATTTGATCTTGATGATTTGGAGCTCGCGCAGATATCCACCTGGATCTTGTCGCTCCAGCGGTACCTTGGACCTTCTTGGGGTTCCATACCGAAAGGGTAAAACGGGACCCTATTACTAAGACTCCGCTGTCCGTCCGTATCTATCCGCCCGTCTTTCACCATGTTTCATGAACCGCGATAGACAGTTGGAATTTTCATTCTGTTAGCCACTATAACAACAACAACTATAACAACAAATAAAATAAATATTTAAGGGGGCTTCCATACAACAAACGTGATTTTTGCTCGTTTTTATAGATAACTAGCTTCAACCCGCGACTTCGTCTGCGTGGATTCGGGATAAAAACTATCCTATTTAATCCAGGCTATAAACTATCTTCGTGCAATATTTCATTCAAATCGGTAGAGCCATTTTAGCGTGATATGATATGACATCTAAACATCCAAATATCTAAAATCCAAACTTTCGCATTTATAATATTTACTAATATTATAAATGCGGTTTAGTAGGAGATAGGAACGCACAAAAGGAAAAAAACGGAACTCTTATAGGATCACTCGTGCGTCTGTCTGTCCGTCTGTGACAGCCGTTTTGCTCCGAAACTTCTAGACCGATTGAGTTGAAATATGGTACACATATGTAAATTGGTGACCCAAAGATGGACGCGTAAAGTAAATTCCGAGCCTTAGTTCATCTACAATGGCTTCCATGTCACCATATATAGCGAAGTAAATAAAAAACCTTCCATGGGGGTACGGAACCCTAAAAAAAGTGCTGGCGGCTTTCTCGCGCATTACAATTCAGCGAGGAAATGCCGCCAGCATCCTCGGAAGGTACAATGCCTCGAGGGCCTTTTTTAGGGTTCCGTAGCCAAAATGGCAAAAACAGAACCCTTATAGTTTCGTCATGTCCGTCTGTCCGTCTGTCCGTATGTCACAGGCATTTTACTCGAAAAATATAAGGTGTATTTGAATAAAATTTTGAGAATAGGTGTATTTTGTTAGCCGCTATACATAGTTTTGTAATTAAAATGACTAAAAAAATATTTTAGGGGCGCACTCCATACATAACTACTGTACGCCCACGGGTGGCACATCAATAGGCCTTTCAAAATAAATATAAGGTTTCTCAGCAATTTTTTTGATTAAGTGAATAGAGTCGGAAATAATCGCCCCGAAAGTCACTAAAATTTTGTCCCCCTCCCTCTAATTTTTGAACGGTGTATTTTAAAAATAACATGGACATAGGGCTTGTTAAATTCGTTCACCGAAAATTATTTTGAACAAGATCGGTTCAAAGGTTTTCGAGATATTGCTAAAAACTGCCTTCCTTATAGAAAAGGACGTAAGATTTCTGTGATGATACGACCTTTTTAATAGGCACGGAACCCTTCGTTTTGCGTAGGCCGGTACGCACTTGGCCGGTTTTTTATTTAATTTTGTTAATTTAGTGAATTTAAATTATCTTCTTGTACATAATTAGCCATACGATAAATAAATAAATAATCATCTCATCATCATCAGCGTATATGTTTTAAATTTTTGATTAATAATCATCTTGTATATTAATTCTACTTTAGAAAATGAAAACCGAGTTTGAAGTACCTAATAGTTATTCATATTTGAGTCTGCAATTTTGCGCACCCTACACGGCGGGTAGTTCATAGACATGATGTAATTTTTTTTAACTTTATCTAGTTGAAGAATTACATTCCGACTTATCAACTTATTCCTGTCATTTTACTATATAGAAGTATAGACTTATTGATATACACCCCGAGTGCTCTTGTCTGTATTAGCTATTCACGCCCGCACACTAACAGCAAATCTGACCCGTAATGACCCATCTAAGTAAAACGTAAGCAACTCCGGCAAAATAAGGAAAACGCCGATCAATTCGCAATCAGGTTCGCGTTCTGCGTATATAAAGCCCCCGCGCCGGGCGCTTCTCACAACAACTCCAATCGTCAACTTGAGAACTCACTACTTCTAAAAACCAAAATGGCCGCCCTCAAGACTCTCCTGATCCTGGTGGTTATCGCGCTGGTCATGGCAAGCGCTGTCGCCGTCCGCGTCGGTCCTTGCGACCAGGTCTGCAACCGTATCCCGGCTGAGCGGGACGAGTGCTGCCGTGCCCATGGCTACAACAGGGCCAGTTGTTCCGGAGGCCGGATGAACTGCTACTAGAACCTGGCGTAGGGGGATTGGTACCAGTTCCAAGGAGCTCATTCCATCAGAAGCTCCGCTTTCAAGATCTAACAAGGACCTGGTACACTTCTGCAACCAACGAAGACCTACTTTCCAACCTCAGAGGCTCCAAGACTTCACATCAGTACGTCTAGCACAACTTGCTGCCAAGTCGCCTCGCGCGTGACTTAGCGACTTCTGTCTCACTCGCACTGTAGAAACTAGAAAGAGGAGGGTAGATTATCTCGTCACGCGTCGCGTCGTGGCGTCAGTTGTGCTAGCCCCGCAGGGACTACAACTGCGACTTCAACGACCACCGCAAGATCCAGTTCTGGAGACCTCCAATGACTTCAAGTCTAGCTTGCTCGTTGAAGACATAGCTGCTATAGTGACTTCTGCTGCTAACCAAGTTGTGAGCTGATCAACCAAGCTGACTGAAGGCTGCTTCCAACAAAGAGAGCTTTCAGAAGACTGGTCGCAAGAACTCTGTCTGTATTCCTATCCTTAAGGTCTTGTGTCCGTTGTGACCCCTATTACGCCAGTAGATATCTTACCTATACTAACTACATATCTATTCGTTTGATTTTTGACTTCGTTTTCGCTTTTGATTCGGACCATGTTTACATTTGATAGTTATGTTTTGTAATACGAAAGTATGGTATTAAATAAACATTCTATTCATGTAAAATTTTGTTTTGCCTTCTCTAGAATTCCTATTCTCGTATATGCAATCACACCTTCGGTAAGTAGTATAGGTATACTGTGGGCCCATTTTTGACTTTCGAGCGGTCGAAAATTACTTAGATAAAAAAAGTAAATAGATTTCAGTGTCAAAATTGCAGACAGTTACTTTCTACCGATAGGATTAAATACGAGTGGTGAATTCAATACCACTCGTTTTTAGGGTTCCGTAGCCAACGGGTAAAAAGGGGACCCTATTACTAAGACTTCGCTGTCCGTCCGTCCGTTCGTCCATCCGTCTGTCTGTCACCAGGCTGTTCTCAAGAACCGTGATAGCTAGAGAGTTGAAATTTTCACAGATTATGTATTTCTGTTGCCGCTATAACAAAAAATACTAAAAAACCGGCCAAGTGCGAGTCAGACTGGGGCTCCCATACAACAGACATCATTTATAGATACTTGCCGTTTTTATAGATAATGGTACGGAATACGGAACCCTTCGTGCGCGAGTTCGACTCGCACTTGGCCGGTTTTTAATTTTTAATGGCTATTTCAAAATAGCATTTCATCATTTTTATCAGTTTTCGAGTGAGAGACGAGCGCTCGAAAGTCAAAAATCGGTCCCCAGGTAGGTTTTCTAGAACGGATCTTATCTTAAACCCGTCGTTACATCAATAACATTGTTAAGCCACGTGCCACAAACGCTTTGAAATGAAAAAGTCATGTTTATTCAACACTACTCGAATATTGATATATTGTTGAAGTAGCAAAGATTCAAATTAAAACGAAAAGTATATCGGTTTAATTAACCCTTTTCTTGGCAAAAAATAAAAATAAAAAAATTGTGCATTTCGATATTTTTTTTAAAAGATAATCAATACTATAACTAGAAAAAAATATTTAAAAAAAATTTGCTATCCTATTTTTGGAAATATCATATGTATCTCACAGGATACATTGCCAGGAATACCCACATTTTTTGTTGTGATTGCAATGTATCTCAGAAGATACATTGCCAAGAATGTGTTAATGAAACTCAGATAAAAAATTGACACTACTCCAGTATTTGTATATAATAATTATAATTTTAATATGTTATAAACCTATTTTGAATGGAACATTACAAAACAATTACGATTAGGTGATAAGCACAAATTCAAATTACATTTTAGAGCAGTATATATGGTGGTTTGTTGTAATAGTAGTAAAGCTCTTACTGTACACACGTTAATAAACTTTATTCCTTTAAGAGATCTCTTCCAGTTAACCTTTGAGTATATATGAAAGAAAACATAAACAGAGGCAGACAAATTCAGCAAGCTGTACGACAAGGTACAAAAAATCAAAATATATAAAAACAAACATACACATAAAAGCACAAGATAAATACACAAATCGCAAGAACAGCAAAGGTCTAAATTGGAAATGTGTTAAAGATAATAAGTAAGAGAGATATGAAACTTGCCAACAACAGAAAGCCACAGTTTCTTTGACTTCCCCTTGAGTGACACAACCTACTGCGACTGCCTAAAGGCGGCCACTCATAACATAAATTCACAAAGCACACCACGAAAGTTTTATCGTAGGTATGCAAGAAATTTGTGAGATGGGATCACGGTGGGATAGACAGGGCCAAGTTCGCGCTAGACAGCAAACGATGGCCACTACCATCAGCCATGAAGCAGAATGTTCAGTTCTCTGCGGAAATGGGATACATGATCGTATTTCCGAAGGCCGAAAATATTATCAGACATTTTGCAAGCGCTCTAGCTCGCCAAGCAGTTCTTCCTTAAGATCAAGGTACGCAATGTCACCATAGTCAAGAAGTGGGAGTAGAAGAGAACGAGCAAGCAACGTCTCGGTATGAAGAGAGATAAAGCTCAGAGAATGGAGAGAATCTGTTTCTTACTGACTTCACATTATAATGAGGTGCCCAAGAGAGTCTGATCCAAGGTAATACCTAGGTTTTTAACAGTAGGAGTGAAATGTATATGATTTCCATTAAAGAAAATCTTAGACATATCCAGATCCGACAATTTAGAGACGTAAACGAAATCAACCGGTGATTCGGATGTTTTAGCAGCAATCGCATTGGTGCACTTGGCGATGCTGTTGATGCCATTGGTGTAAACGGCGATGGCATAGGTGCAATTGGTGAAAGCAGAGACTTAATTGAGGCAGTTGTAGAAGATACAGACAGCATTGGTGCAGCATTTTTTTGAAAACTAGGTGTATTATCGTCTGATAATGTGCAAGTTTTCGAAGGAAGCGGGTAAAGAAGGGGCTGGAGAACTGTTGTCTACATCGAGCTCGAGCCTTGAGGGAGAACTGGTGGAGTTTCTGATTCTGAATCAGATGATTCCTCAATATCTGACTTTATCCCTCCCTCCCTCTCCTCCCTCGCTTTGGGACCAAAGCCAGTACCATAAGCCAGCAAAGTCTCAGCAAAAAGATGGTCTTGCACCTTCCGAAATTTAATAAAAATACACATAACATGCAAAGCAGCGACCCAATGCATAACTAAATTAAACCAAACTTTTATAAAGACCCGTCTTGGCAATAATGTGGTATAAGATAGGTACACAAAACGAATAAACCACACACTCTATGAACCGGGCAACGTATACTTTAAGATACGTAGCAAGGAGAATGAAAATTGACATGAAGCTGGCAATGTATACTACAGGATACGCAGAGCAAAAATGAAAAAAATCCATGAACCCAGCACTGTGCATTTTGAGATACATAACTTTTGAAGGTCAGTTAGTCACATGAAATATTAATTATTTGTTACATTCTTCATTCTTCCAAAACAAAAATATTATTAGGCGTATGAAAACAGTCACATTTTGTTCCAAAAATATATCCAAACAGAGTAAAACCTAGTTTTCTTACCTCCTTGCGCGAGAGCATGTCGAACCCGGTTAATCCCACTGAGTTGACGTCACATTAGTGTTGCCAACATATTGAAAATTGCAGTTTATACGTTCAGAAATATGTACAGAAAATAAAATTATGGAAATGTTCAGGTTTACTACAAAAACTTTAGTGAAATATTATTTTAAAGTTAATTGTATCTTACAAGATACCTTGTCTAGAAAAGGGTTAATTAACAACTTTTTAGGGTTCCGTAGCCAAAATGGCAAAAACGGAACCCTCATAGTTTCGTCATGTCCGTCTGTCCGTCTGTCCGTCTGTCCGTCTGTCCGTCTGTCCGTCTGTCCGTCTGTCCGTCTGTCCGTCTGTCCGTATGTCACAGGCATTTTACTCGAAAACTATAAGGTGTGTTTGAATAAAATTTTGAGGATAGGTGTATTTTGTTAGCCGCTACATAGTTTGATAATTAAAATGACAAAAAAAATTTTTTTTAGGGGTGCACTCCATACATAAAACTAAAAGTCAAAAAATTGTTTTTCATTGTGACCCCCCGTGTGGCACATCAATCGATAGGTCTTTCAAAATAAATATAAGGTTTCTTAGCATTTTTTTTGATTAAGTGAATAGGGTCGGAGATAATCGCCCCGAAAGTCACTAAAATTCTGTCCCCCCCCTAATTTTTGAACGGTGTATTTTAAAAAGATGGAAAAATTCACGGACATAGGGCTTATTAATTTCATTCACCGAAAATTGTTTTGAACAAGATCGCTTCCTCAAAGAAAAGGACTTAAGTGCCGTAAAATTTCTGTGACGATACGACCTTTTTAATAGGCACGGAACCCTTCGTTTTGCGTGGTCCGACACGCACTTGGCCGGTTTTTATTAGTTCATATTTAGTTTAAAACGATGTTTTAGTAGCACAATTATGCTCTTATGGTTTACAAAAACCACATACCATAAGTCTCAGGTTTATAAAAGTAGTACAGCGGCAATTCAAATAAAAGGTGACATACACTGGTTTCCTTATTTATTAATCTTATTACAGGCTCATACAAAAAATCCTCGCCCGCAGCTCGTCAACTTTAAGCTTCTCTCATTTAGTAACGGTTGCGACCAAATTGATGTAGGGGAGAGGGGGGCAGCCTGGTACATTTTTTACACTCATTAACGTATTCCAAAATACTACCCATAAAAACCAGTTTTAAGCCTCTACACAACAACGTATGTTATTAACCTATGTAATTAATGCATTTGCACATGCCCAAAGCTAAAGACAAAGGTACAATTTAGAATTTTGCAACTCGAGGAATAATGTTCAATACTGCCCCAAGCGTGGGTAGCTTTGAATTTACTTGGGGCAGATTTGAAATATGGGTTATAAGGCAACAATGTTGAGATATACGTGTTTTTTTAACCTGTACTTAGTACAGTTAGTCACTAGGAATGGTCGTATTAACATTTTACTTGTATAATTTGCAGTTATAACTAAGAAGGGGTAGTTTTGTACAGAAATGTTTTTTGTAGTGTTCAAAGGTGCCTCAGGAGGGGTACCTTTGAAACGTATTGAAATCCTACTAAAGCTGCCCCCTTGAGGCAGTTATGCACACACTGTTGTTCAAAACTACCCCAACAATGTAGCAGGGGATAATAATTCTGTATTAATTATGTTTTGGCTGTTGTTAAATAAAAAAAACATAAAATGTTCTAATTATAATGTTTATTTTATCATATAAAATGACAGAAAAACAAACAATAGAATTCTAATAACTATTATACCAAACCAGACTAAACGTAATAAGTAAGTATACAACTAATTAACTCAGGTAAATGCATTATGAGCGTGTACTAAAATATCTAAGATTATTAGTTTACGTACCTACATGTCAGTTTATATCGGGGCAGATATGAACATTTCCTATGGCCGGGGTAGTTTTGAACAGACTGCTAATCAAAACTGCCTCCTAATTTATTTTCAAAACTACCCCAACACCTATTTAAAAAAATAAACATTGATATCTTCCAAAACAATAGCAAATTCTGATTGTTTATTCTTTGTCACTAAAGCTTATAGATTGTATTATCGAATAAAATAAGTTTCACTTACCGTTTCCTTCAAATACAGCCTGAAAATCCTTACACATGGGGAGCAAAACCGCTAACGGATGACATCGAAATCAAAATATGTTACTGGTTCGTTCATGTCCTGTCAAACGTCAAATCTGTCAAGTGACAGTTGTGTGGGTCAGTGTTGCGAGCCCAAAAAATAGATTTGGACCATAATTGCACTAAAAATACGTCTTTGAACGCATTTGTTCTAAGCTGCCTCCAGTGATAGCTGCCCCCCTCTCCCCTAAATGATACAAACACCTTACAATTAATGGTTCTAATCAAGAAAAAAATAGCTGGTATGCTAGAAATACACAGAACTCTTAATTTAAGCAAATATAAGCAGAGTTTTGTTCATTCACTGGAGAACATGCATAAAAGCATGCTGATTTTATATTTTACGACGTTAAATTTAAAATGATGTGAATTTAGTTTGTAAGATCTTTTGCAATGCCCTACCGGGGTATCAGTGCCTCTTAATTTGCAACCAACATCTATGTAATTTAATGTACCTGATTATGCATGAAATAAATGAAATGAAATGAAATGAAACATACTACGTTCATAACTAAAGTTAGGATGTTTGGTGGCATTGGGGTGAACAAAGAGCAATGGAGTCGTTGTTGTATATTTCTTGATTGAATGAGTTAATGAATAAATGATTGATAAACCAATGTATAATAGTTTTATTGGTTTTATACAAGTAAATTGATTCATAAAAACTTGAAACTTTAATTCCAGTTGCAAGTTGTTCAAGCTCTTGAATACATAAACATTTTAGCAAACAAGTAAAACTTATTTAAGTGTTATATTATAAAATCATCATTGTAATTTACAGTATTGCATTGCAGTTGTCGTCAAAAAAATATGTGAAATATGTAACTAGTAAAATATGCGATTTATGAACAAACCTAAATTGTTTATACTCTATACACGTTCATACAATAAAACGCAAAGGTGATATGATATATTATTGGCCGGTACTGTAATATAGATTTATCGTTCAGTTATTCATTTATTCAAATAAAACATATGCAATGGCGACTCCACTGCATTACTTGCGCTAAACTGCCACCAGAATCCTAACCCTATTTATAACGCTCGAACGCGCTACGCGGGCCCGGTGGGTACCCGGTGTTAGAACCGTGTCACCGTGTCATAGAACACGACGCATGTGTTGATCATTGGGGACCAAAAACCGCACCTAGCTCTTTTGTCGCATTGGAACACTTGGAACGCTAATTTGACCGTTCACAGCGCTCGAACTCGCTACGCGGGCCCTGTACCCCTGAACCGTGTTATAGAACTCGACGTATGTGTTGATCTAATTATGATACAGTTTGTGATGTTATAATTTAAGTAGGTACGTTTATTAACGGATGCTGGATAAGGCAGACTAATGTTATCGACGCGCATAATTGAAATTATTTAATGTGACCGACTTTTTATAAAACTGTCATTGGAATTGGAATCTTGTACCTTGGACGGTAGAGTTGCTTCTTGAATAGACTACTTTGATGCAATTCGGCCAACTCAAATAATCTCAAGTATACAGGTAGCCGAATTGCTAAACTTAAGTGGCAGTGGGCGGGGCACATTGCACGTAAAACCGATGGCCGTTGGGGCGGAAAGGTTCTCGAGTGGCGACCACGTACCGGAAGGCGCGGCGTGGGTAGGCCCCCCACAAGGTGGACTGATGACCTGGTAAAGGTCGCGGGAGTCAGCTGGATGCGGGTGGCGCAGGACCGGTCAATTTTGCACTCTCTGGGGGAGGCCTATGTCCAGCAGTGGACGTCTTTCGGCTGATATGATGATACAGAGGTACCTACCTGGATCAGGTTTTCTTACGCTTTGAGGGTTTTGGGCACACGTACAACTTAGGCTTAGGGTGAGTGTACTAGCTGTGCAGCCCCCCTATTCTGTAACTTGTTTTAAGTTCACCTCAACGCTCACCCACAAATATATCTTGACACTGCGGTGCGTAGTAGCTAAGCGTAGGTAGAGGTCTAAGTTTCGTTAGGTGAGGCTGTTTTAAGCTCACCTCAACGCTCACCCACAAATATATCTTGACACTGCGGTGCGTAGTAGCTAAGCGTAGGTAGAGGTCTAGTTTCGTTAGGTGACGCTGTTTTAAGCTCACCTCAACGCTCACCCACAAATATATCTTGACACTGCGGTGCGTAGTAGCTAAGCGTAGGTAGAGGTCTAAGTTTCGTTAGGTGACGCTGTTTTAAGCTCACCTCAACGCTCACCCACAAATATATCTTGACACTGCGGTGCGTAGTAGCTAAGCGTAGGTAGAGGTCTAGTTTCGTTAGGTGACGCTGTTTTAAGCTCACCTCAACGCTCACCCACAAATATATCTTGACACTGCGGTGCGTAGTAGCTAAGCGTAGGTAGAGGTCTAAGTTTCGTTAGGTTACGCTGTTTTAAGCTCACCTCAACGCTCACCCACAAATATATCTTGACACTGCGGTGCGTAGTAGCTAAGCGTAGGTAGAGGTCTAGTTTCGTTAGGTGACGCTGTTTTAAGCTCACCTCAACGCTCAACCACAAATATATCTTGACACTGCGGTGCGTAGTAGCTAAGCGTAGGTAGAGGTCTAAGTTTCGTTAGGTGACGCTGTTTTAAGCTCACCTCAACGCTCACTCACAAATATATCTTGACACTGCGGTGCGTAGTAGCTAAGCGTAGGTAGAGGTCTAAGTTTCGTTAGGTGACGCTGTTTTAAGCTCACCTCAACGCTCACTCACAAATATATCTTGACACTGCGGTGCGTAGTAGCTAAGCGTACAGCTTAGCGGAGCGGAGAGAGAGGATCGAGTATCCTCCAGCTGTGCAAGGTAGCCGTAAAAGTAGCAGAGGCGATGTGCGAGGAAACACAGACTACCAATAGGAAAGTTTCCTCATGTTAAAATTGAACGTAATTTAACGTAGTCACACCGGTTTATATGGATAGTAATAAACCATCAAATTATTGCAATTACAAATAAAATGTAAATTACAAAATACACGGTGATTTTTATTCGTGATCAGGAACCAATTTTTCTAGTTCAATAATTGATTCCGAACACGATTAACTCGTGGTTACCTAAATAAAACGTTCTTTTTTTTTATTACGAATTACTTTTTAATGAAAAATCATTGTCACCCTAATGGTAGTTTAAATCTATGAACCTAAAATCTCCTTGAAAAATTTGTGTCATAAACCAACCTACGATCCAATTCGGTCCAATTATTAAATTAAGAGTAATAAGCTGTCAATTAATAGATGTTAGTTTATTGACGTAAGACCTATCAAATTTCAAAGCGCTGAAATTTGACATATGTAGGTATCTACTTTAGAAAATGTAGGGTGACCATACGACATTCAGTGGACATTAGTGTCAACATTATCATTAAATTTAATTAACTAAACAGCGATGTAATATTATGTAATTGCGTGAGACCTCGTCCATTGGAATCTGTTTTCGCCGTTTATTAATATTTTTCGACTCCTGATCACGGATTAAAAATCATCGTCTATAATCGTTTAATAATTGTAATAAGTATCTTGACATGTAATATTTTAAAGTATTATCAATAAATGAGTATGAAAATGATTATAATTAATCAAGATCATAAAAGATATCAAACTTGAAGGCTTAGAAAAAGTATGTTTTTTTTTTAATCGTCAAAGAGTAAATTTAAAGTTGCCGATAGGAGCTTTCCTAGGCTTAAATAATAGTACATTGTTTAACGAGGGGCGTAAGTGGAATATTGCTAACGAGAGTCTATCAGAAGCCCGACGCCGAAGGCGGAGGGCTTTTGATGACTCGAGTTTGCAATATTCTTACGCCCGTGTTATACACAATGTTTTTCATCACATTTGCGAGGAAATAAATAACAACAAAAGACAGAAAAATGTAAGTTTCATACAGCAGCACCAATCAAAAATTGACAACTTCACTTCCAGATCAGTTCTAGTAGAGCGCGCAGTTCAATATTTCAACCAATCACATAGCAGTATTCTCGCGGGGCGGGGCGTCGTGACCAACTAGATTTTTTTATTCAACCAATCACACAGCAACCAGATTTGCTTAAGCCAATCAGAGGGTTCTATTATTTTAAAACTAAACTTAACAGCCCGTGGGAGGTAAAACGGCTATAACTGCTCTGCACGCTCGCAAGTAATAACGCCATTGACGAGCAAGTGTGATGAAAAAAAATAAATTGTATGACAACCATGCGCCTTAACGCAGTATTTCGCGACCAAAACAGCAATTTACTTGACTTTTCATACAATAGGTACAACAATAATTATTTTAAGTACAAATAAAAAAAAACTGTGACGTCATACTTCTATGACAATTATAAAGTATGAGCCGTTTCGGTTGTCGCCAGTGAGGTCCCGTAAGTTTCCGTCTTTGACTCAATTTTTGTCTATTATATCTTTTAATTATAGTTACACTCATCAGAGATACAGACATCTGTTCCTCTCTAAAAACTGGTTCAAATGGTATCGCAAAAACCGGCCAAGTGCGTGTCGGACCACGCAAAACGAAGGGTTCCGTGCCTATTAAAAAGGTCGTATCGTCACAGAATTTTTACGGCACTTACGTCCTTTTCTTTGATGAAGGCAGTTTTTCAGCAATATCTCGAAAACCTCTGAACCGATCTTGTTCAAAACAATTTTCGGTGAATGAAATTAATAACCCCTATGTCCATGAATTTTTCCATATTTTTAAAATACACCGTTCAAAAATTAGAGGGGGGGGGACAGAATTTTAGTGACTTTCGGGGCGATTATCTCCGACCCTATTCACTTAATCAAAAAAAATGCAAAGAAACCTTATATTAATTTTGAAAGGCCTATC
The DNA here is from genome assembly GCA_932294315.1 of Epinotia nisella. Lineage (NCBI taxonomy): Eukaryota > Metazoa > Arthropoda > Insecta > Lepidoptera > Tortricidae > Epinotia > Epinotia nisella. The sequence goes on along the minus strand of OW028698.1, from coordinate 4,852,573 downwards.
GATTGATGTGCCACACGGGGGGTCACAATGAAAAAAAAAATTTTGACTTTTAGTTTTATGTATGGAGTGCACCCCTAAAAAATTTTTTTTTTGTCATTTTAATTACAAAACTATGTAGCGGCTAACAAAATACACCTATCCTCAAAATTTTATCCAAATACACCTTATAGTTTTCGAGTAAAATGCCTGTGACATACGGACAGACGGACAGACGGACAGACGGACATGACGAAACTATAAGGGTTCCGTTTTTGCCATTTTGGCTACGGAACCCTAAAAAGGTAGGAATATACTACTTCGGCGGAGTTTTTGATAGAAACTTATTTATGCGGGTAAAGGCCCAAACCAAAAGGACCAAAGCGCCGCATTAGCAGTCACTTTATCTGCTATTGCTATCTAATATTATTCATTCGTAACGCGTGTTCTTGATGTGCTACCGTGGGACCCTTGTCAGCCGACATGAAGACCTTCATGAGAGCCCTGTCGTCACGTATGGTCCACACCTCAGGGGACACCAGAGCTGGCGCGTACTTTTCCCAAAGGATCGCTCTTGCGGTCCAAAGGGAAAATGCCGCCAGCTTTATGGGGTCCATGCTGCAGGCAGAACTTTTAGACGGTCAATTTTTTTTGTAATTAGTTTAAAAAAAATCGTTTAGTATTAAAAGTAAATACAAGATTATGATTAACTTTAACTAAGATAAATTATAACTAAGTTAAATCTAAAAAACCGGCCAAGTGCGTGTCGGACCACGCAAAACGAAGGGTTCCGTGCCTATTAAAAAGGTCGTATCGTCATAGAAATCTTATGGCACTTACGTCCTTTTCTTTGAGGAAGGCAGTTTTTCAGCAATATCTCGGAAACCTTTCATCCGATCTTGTTCAAAACAATTTTCGGTGAATGAACTTAATAAGCGCTGTGTCCATGAATTTTTTCATATTTTTAAAATACACCGTTCAAAAATTAGAGGGGGGGGGACAGAATTTTAGTGACTTTCGGGGCGATTATCTCTGACTGTATTCACTTAATCAAAAAAAAATCCTAGAAACCTTATATTTATTTTGAAAGGCCTATCGATTCATGTGCCACACGTGGGCTCACGATGAAAAACATTTTTTTGACTTTTAGTTTTATGTATGGAGTACACCCCTAAAAAAAATTTTTTTAGTAATTTTTATTACAGAACTTTGTAGCGGCTAACAAAATACACCTATCCTCAAAATTTTATTCAAATACACCTTATAGTTTTCGAGTAAAATGCCTGTGACATACGGACAGACGGACAGACGGACAGACGGACAGACGGACAGACGGACAGACGGACAGACGGACATGACGAAACTATAAGGGTTCCGTTTTTGCCATTTTGGCTACGGAACCCTAAAAAGGCCCCCGAGGCATTGTACCGAGGATGCTGGCGGCATTTCCTCGCTGAATTGCAATGCTGATGCGTTGCGCGAGAAAGCCGCCAGCTCTTCGGTCACCAGTTACATCGACCAGACGTTTCCCCGATTTCTGCAAATAACTTATGCGCACTGGGGCCCCACGGACCGAGGGTCTCGACGCCAAAGGGTACAAAGTCGTACTCTCTGCCGAGGCCTCTATATTTATTACATTTCAGATTTTCGGCGTTTTCAGCCTCTGCACCCGCTTTAGAAGTAGTCCGTTGGAGGTGAGACGTTGCCAGTGTGTCTACACATGTAGCGTCCCACACAAAGTATTAGTATTTAGTATTATTGAATTTCTTTTAAAATCGGTTTTTTTTTAATTGTGATTTTGGTTGTTTATTACCTATCCCTTTACAACCCGAGAAATCGTGATTTGCCAAGTCAAAAATGAACTTTAATGACACTTGTCAAAAAATTGACAATTCAGTGTAACAATCCTGCACGATCGTATCGAGTCGGTTGTAAAGGGTTAGCTAATACCATTTACATATCTAATTTGGATCTTGAGACGTTTGGATGTTTGTTACTCAATCGCGCTCAAACGGCTCAACCGATTTGGATGAAATTTTGCACGAAGATCGTTTATAGCCTGGATTAAAATATAGGATAGTTTTTATCCCGGGTCCACGCAGACGATGTCGCGGGCGGAAGCTAGTATTGTCTAAATTAAGAAAACAAACAAAATCTCTTCTACAATTTTTTCCTTCTACAATTCGATTAAAAACATTAAAACGATTCCTTTGTTCTTTGCCTATAAAGAACTCAATTTGTCTACCTAAGTAAACAGGCGACCTACGCACTATAACTCGGAAAACGACGTAACGACATATGCAGTTTGAAGGTACTTAATGCATTATAGTTCTGAGTGTATTAATCTATATATATCCTGCTGACAAGGCACGCACTAATTGTTTACGGGGAGAGCATTTGTCTCGATTTGCGAGTGACAGCTGACTTAGGGGAACTCGGGGAGCAACGGTTCATACGCAGATTGAGAAATGTAAAATTGCTTAACTTGTTACCCTCGAAACGAAACGAAACGCCTTAAATAGGGTGAAATAATATAGGTGCTTCTTTTCGCTTGAGTTATGTAATTATAGCATAAATTGTTATAAATCTATACCAAATTTCAGCTTCCTATGTCAAGCGGTCTTTGAGAAAACTGGCTATGACAGACGAATCGATCGTATAAGTGTTCCGTTGGACCAATTTTGGTATGGATCACTAAAAATGTCACATATGAATTCGGGGTTGGGACTGCTTATAATAATTTGTTAATTTAATCCAAGAATCAAAAGGAAAATTTATGCTAAAGCAATATCAAGCATTATTGGTAGGTAATTAAAATTCCGAAGTCCTTAAGGACTGCACAAAAGATAAATCACAATCTAAGTTTCCTTTTTTTTCGTATTTTGCAGTTTTTTTTTCAACAGACACATTCTACACATACCTATTCTAGAGCTGAGTAAAAATTCAATATCTGAAATAGACAGAGAAGTAGGTATAAGTTTGGTACATGATGACGAATATAGGTAGGTATTGCATAGCTATATATATCGGCGAATTTGTCGTTAGTTTGATTAAACAACACTTTCTTAACACGTAAATAACCACTAACCTAATTCATCATTTAGATATCAATCAACCCGAAGTGTTTTGGATGAAACCGCTCACCTATTCATGAACCCATTTTTACTACAAAATACTCACTTAGCCCGGTCTCCCCTCTTCATTATCATACAGTTTACCCTGATTCGTATATAAAAGGGACCCCATAGTTTTTTTCTCCAGAAGCAAGTGAGTTGTCAGGCAAAATGGCTTTGCAGACAAATAAGGTTGTGCTCCTGGTCGTATTTAATGTGGTTCTGATGGTCACTGGTGATAATTTTAAGGTAAGGATGACTCTTGTAGTATATTTAACTGGCTCTCCATTCGCCGTCGTAGATCCCTCAGATTACTTTGCACCCTTTTTTCAATCTTGTCTGAGCCTTCTGCTCCAGGATACCTCAAAAGTAAATTTATTTTCGATACCCCTCGCCCAGGCTGTGAGCTGCGTACCTCCCGTGTCCTCAAAATATCCATACCGTCGCACCGCACTAGTTTTATGACTCACTCCTTCGCCGTACAGGCAAGCCGTCTCTGGAATTCACTCCCTCTCAACATCAGACAAGCCCCAAGCAAGTTTGCTTTCAAGCGGATGCTGCGTAAGCATCTGCTTAAACAAGAATTCGACTAAAATCCATCCACATAATGGTAGTATATATTGAATATGTAGTAGTATATCTTTTTGTATGTATCTTATATATTTTTATTTATGTATGTCTATATGTAGTGTATAATACATTTGTATTTTTTTTCCTCTCTCCTCAAGTATATTCGTAACAGAAATTATCATACTTTTTTCTTTGCACCTGTTATAAGTCTCTGTTTAGCCCAATGGTTAGCTGGTAGAGAATGCCATCTGGCATTAAGCTCGCCATTTGTACATATATTTTTTGTATTTTGTGCAATAAAGTTTAAATAAATAAATAAATAAGGTAGTGATGCCACGTACCGGAAGGCGCGGCGTGGGTAGGCCCCCCACAAGGTGGACTGATGACCTGGTAAAGGTCGCGGGAGTCCGCTGGATGCGGGTGGCGCAGGACCGGTCATTGTGGCACTCTTTGGGGGAGGCCTATGTCCAGCAGTGGACGTCTTTCGGCTGATATGATGATGATGAAGATGCTTGTAGTACGTCTAAATTCTTAATACTAAATTGCACAGCTGATATCAGTAGCTCTAGTATAAGTTGTATCGATACATATACGTTTTCGAACGCGTTTGCGTTAAGTTTCAATTTGTATGGCAACGCGTAGTTCCTAATAGTTACCACCAGAGGCGCTGTTCGCGTTGCCATACAAATTGTAACTTAACGCAAACGCGTTCGAAAACGTATATCTGTCCATAAAAGTTATAGGTACGTACTACGTAAAGTATTTACCTCAATAGCCAATTTGAATTTAGTACTCTAGCATGCGTAGGTACTTTGTTGACGTGTTCTAGTTTTTATAAAATAATGACGACACATTTCTGTGAAAAAAAAACATTTTTGATACAAGTTTTTTTTTGTTGACTGTTCAATTATCAATACTTGTTGTCGGGTTGAAGAGGGCGTTACAGTGCATAGCGCCACGGGTAAATAATTGTGACTATATAAATTTAAAGATAGATATATAGAAAACGAAACTACACTCTGTATTTTGTATTTAAGTACCTTGTGAATACATCAAACTAGTTTTTAGGGTTCCGTAGTCGACTAGGAACCCTTATAGTTTCGCTTTGTCTGTCCGTCCGTCCGCGGATAATCTCAGTAACGGTTAGCACTAGAAAGCTGAAATTTGGTACTAATATGTATATCAATCACGCCGACAAAGTGGTAAAATAAAAAGTGATTTATTTTATTTTATTAGGGTACCTACCTCCCCTATACGTAACGTCGGGAGTGTTTTTTTTTTCATTTCAACCCTAACGTGTGATATATTGTTGGATAGGTATTTAAAAATGAATAGGGGTTTGCTAAAATCATTTTTTGATAATGTTAATGTTTTCGGAGATAATCGCTCCAGAAGTAAAAAAAATGTGTCCCCCCCTCTAACTTTTGAACCATAAGTTTTAAAAATATGAAAAAATCTCAAAAGTAGAACTTTATAAAAAAATTCTAGTAAAATTATTTTGAACTTGATAGGTTGAATAGTTTTTGAAAAAAATTACTAAATAATTTCTGAACTAAGTTTGTAATTTAACCGTATAAGCAGGTACCATACCTGTACAATTGCAGGTGTTGTACCTGTAATTTCTACAAAATCACAATGAATGTAACAAATAGCCCTTTTTTTTAACGCGTAATTGGGGACACTTACTGTGACGGACGAAAAACTACGGAACCCTACACTGAGCGTGGCCCCCGACACGCTCTTGGCCGGTTTTATATTGCTGGATTCGTCAATCCATGCTAAGTTAAAACGGCCGTTTTTCTTTTGAGTTCATGTCAGACGAGTCGTGTCAGATGTGCATGCGCGCTTTGTATTGGCAGATATTGATACTGACTCTACTCCATGACGATTAATAAAAAGTTACTGATTTGACTAGCATCATTAAACAATTTTTTAATACAGGATGAGGCTATGGAACGGGTCGCACGCAACGGCAGGGCCCGTGTGGTCTTCACCCCTATACGCGGCAAGAGAACATACCCCGAAAACAGGTAGGTAGTACCCACTAGGTACAGACGTAACTGTAGCTACCTACATGGCGTAGCAGGTAAGGGTGGCACCAGTAGCTTTAGTCCGAGTTTACAGTGACTCGAGTATACTTTCTTCGCTAGCGAGTGCGTAAAATATTTGTATGAAAACTCTATACACCGCCCCTGGCGGTCACTCACAGAACTAAAAATCTAATCGGTACCCCGAGTCCCATATAAGTATACTTTTCTCGCAACAGTTAACTCGATTGTTCGTATAGTTTAATAGATTTTTCAATATTCAGCCTTAAATTACAAGCATTTATCGTTTCAATTTAAATGCTAGCGTTTGTCGGTTATGACATTACAGAATACGCGCATGGCCAACGTCGAAAAATTCCCCAACGCCAAAGTTTAAAGACTTTAAAGGAATCTATACCTTAAGCTTAACGACATTAAGTATAATTTTAACAGTGTGCGATGATCCTCATCTAAGTCTGTCGACCCAATATGGCGGAACGTGTGCCAATTATTTGCATTTTTAAATACAAAATACGCGACAATCCGAATTTTGCGGATATAAGTTGTCGATTCAAAACCCTTATTTTTATAAGTTCTTTAATTTGAGATAGGTATCGATCGGATCTACGGTAAATCTTGACGAAATAATACGTTATCACGCACCATTTTGGAAGTGAAATAGTAAACTACAGATACTACGGTATTTTTCGATTCGAAATGTCAAATTTGTGACTCACGCTACCGTTTGGTAATACGATTCGAAAGTTTAGATTACGCATCGAAAACTAGACGCTAGCGAGTAACGTTTTGTAGTTGTTTTCGTAGTATATCGGCACCATGAGTACGGCGCATTTGACAGCTCGAACTTGCGAGAATCGAAATCTAGTCGAAGCGCGTTAGCTCGATATCGAGAGAAGTTTACTATTGTAAGTATTCTATAGGCTCTCATGGTAAGCGTACAGGCGCTGAAACTCTGGGTGTCACCCAGTGGCGTAGCGGAGGAGTCCCTTTTGGAGCTTTGAGGATTACATTCCCTCCCACAACTAGGAACGATAGAGCGCGCGTGCTGTCGAACATTGGCTTTGTTACCTATAAGGAATCTCTTCTGGCTATGCTTAGAGCAATTGTTTATCGTACTGAGTTAAAAAATAAATTGTCGCTATAGAGGAGCGTTCCTGATACAGGTATTGCATACTTGTGTACCTAATAGGAAGCCCACCTTGTAATCTGCATATCTCTGTGCTCTTACGGAAATAAATATTTTTTAATTATTAGGATTTCGTACCCAAAGGGTAAAACGGGACCCTATTACTAAGACTCCGCTGTCCGCCCGTCTGTCTGTCCGTCTGTCACCAGGCTGTATCTCATGAACCGTGATAGTTAGGCAGTTGAAAATTTCACAGATGATGTATTTCTATTGCCGCTAAAATAACAAATAGGTACTAAAAAACATAATAAAATAAATATTTTAATTTTTTTGCCGTTTTTATAGATAATGATACGGATCCCAACAAGTTTATTTTTCATTTTAGTCATTTTTAAGTTAAAATCGAGCAATTAAATATAACAAACTACTTAGCTGCCCCCGCGTATTACCTACAGAGAACCCAGAGCCACGGGTAACTGCCCGCGACTCCGACCGCGTCGAACTTTTATTTCGTAGCTCCGTACAAACTTTCGCCCCCATTTCATCCCCTTTAGGGGATGATTTCCAGGATAAAAACTATCCTACGTCCTTCCCCGGGACTCAAACTATCTCTATAGCAAATTTGATCTAAATCGGTTTAGCGGTTTAAGCCTGAAGAGGACAGACACAGTTTCGCATTTATATATTCTACAATTTTTTGAGATCATAAACTCAAACTCAAACTCAAAATGATCTTTATTCAAGTAGGCCTAGTAACAAGCACTTTCAAATCGTCAGTTAATTTTTTAGAGTAATTTTTAAACATATGAGTACATACTTACATACAAAATCACAAGCTCACAAATAAGTTCTTTTTCTCTTTATAATATAAGTAGTACACATAGATATTTCTCGGCATGGTGCCTATAGCAAGATGAGAGATGCAGAGTCGGTCATCCTCCAGATTTGTTTGCGGTTGGGTCTAATTAACGCGACGTTTTACGAACATATTATATAGAATAGAATAGAATAAATTTATTTTGTAACAACAACATTACATAAGGCTTCGTCATATGGAGTCGCGTCAATTAGACGCGGTCACAAATACGGAGAACGACCGAGATGTCCTTATTCATTCAACATGCACCCACAGAGACACATTGTTGAGGATGCTGGAAGCTGCAGATGCGCTCAAATACTACTACGACCAGCTGCCGTACTACGACCCTCAGGCCGACGACCCCGAAACCAAAGGTAGGTATTTGAGTATTTCATTCTGTAAATCACTGTGCTCTTGACACCTTACGCTCGAAATCGTAGACGACTATGTATACCTAGGAAAGACTGTCCAGTTAGGTAGGTCCAACTTCGAGACAGAGGTCATCTTCGAATCCTCTCGGCTGGGCAGCGTTCGGGAAGCTACGGCATATCTTATTCCGCAGTGTCTCAAGACGAGTCTTTGACCAGTGTGTGTTGCCGGTGATGACATATGGCACTGAAACGTCGTCGCTTACTATGGGCCTCATAAGAAGGCTCAAAGTCACCCAAAGGGCAATGGAGAGGGCTATGTTGGGAGTTTCTCTGCGTGTCGTATCAGAAATGAGGCTGTCCGCAGCAGAACCAAGGTAACCGGTATAGCCCTCCAAATCGCGAAACTTAAGGGCACATTGCACGTAGAACCGATGACCGTTGGGGCGGATAGGTTCTCGAGTGGCGTACACAACGCTACAACGCGATATTTTATACACACGAAACAAATACACATTCTCAGACAGCTTCTCCTTGTTTCAGTGACCAAGAAGGTGATATTCACCCCCAAACTCGGTCGGAGCTCGGACGAGTACGAGAAGCGAGGGTATGAAACGGATTTCACTCCTCGGCTGGGAAGGCAGGCCGGTGCGGTCACCGCCTCGGATGAAGTGTAAGTTCATCATCGTCATCATTATCAACGATGAGTTTTCATTGCGCTGTAAGGCGAAGGTCACGTTAGTGTGCCGTATTTTTAACAGACTTCAAAAGAGGAGGAGTTTCTAAATTCGTCGGAGAATTTTTATGTATGTTCCTCGATTACTCAAAGACGCATGGATCGATTTGGAATATTCTTTTTTGTTTCAAAGATTCTTCCAAGGTGATCCCATAGTCAGGATCTTAGAAATTTTATAGGCAAACTTGAAGCAATTTGGGTATTGATTTAAAGTCGGTTAAAACTTTGTTTTTAAAATAAATTATGGAGAATACGAGAGTGAGATGATGACCCCGTTCATCGTAGACTCAAGCATTTTCTCTAGCGTTTTCCCGGTTGTATCCTAAAAGGGCCCAGGGTCTCCTTTGCCACCTAATCCCAAGATGGGCATTTGTTTTACAAAAGCGACTGCCAAGTGCCAACTGACCTTCCAAACCAGAAGGAATACTAGACCTTGCTGGGATTAGACCGGTTTCCTTAAATTTCCCGTCATCGAAAAGCTACTGTTACCTAAATATGAAATAATATTTCGTCCAATAAGTTTTTTTGAAAATCCCAGGGTTCCACAATCTCCAGATTAAAAGTCGCGTGTCTGAGGCTAGGTCACGCAGCGGGGCTAGGAGCGGGTGTTCAAGGATTAAACTCGATCAAATGTATGAACTGCTGCTCGTCGCCTTGTTGCTCGCTGCCTTACAGCTTGGGTACAGTGGCTTCAAGCTGACTTATCTACAAAAGAACCTATCCTCGTCGCCAATCTGTGGTGTTTAGGCTATCAACGATAACTAAACGACGGAGTGCACGTTAACAGTTTAATCTCATATTACAGACTGACTCGCAGGTAGTTAGACAAAACCCAACTACCGGCGTTAATACACCATAAAATACAATAAATGATTGCAGTTACAGGAACGACGGGCCCCCGATAGGAGAAGGCAGGTCCAAGTACTTCTCACCGCGCCTGGGCCGCACAGTGGACCTTACTCCGCGCCTCGGCAGGGCGTACAACTACGGTACGAGATCACTATTCATCTTCATCTCTCATTCATCCTAATGGCATCCTTATTCGAAACGAGCCTGTCGTAGGCTTAGGCTTATCCGCATTTTCTCATAGTAGGTACACACGAATTTTGGACAATTGGAATTGAATTAAGAGACATTCCATTAGCCGCATCCCTACGCTCCAGCGCGTTGGATGGCATGTGCTGCACGAAGCTATAAGTTAGAGCGAGATAGAGATATGGTTTCGCCGTACGCCGTGCAGCTTGCAACCGTCCACATGGGCCGGAATCATGCGGCGCAGTGGCGGATTTAGGATTGCTAGCTTGAGCCCCCTGAGGGCCTACCGCGAAACGATATTCGTTTTCGTTCGTGTATCTCCGTCTCTGTCGCACTTGCTAGTTCGAGCGACAAAGAGGGAGATACACGAACGAAAACGAATATCGTTTCGCGGTAGGCCCTCTGGATCCACTTGTAGGTATTGTCGCGGCGGATTGCCACGTTTGGATGTGCGGATGCGGCTATAGTCGAGCAGTGAACTGAGATAAGACTATGCGTGTGACATAGGAGGCACTATTTCTTAGGTATAGACCTTCCTCTTTTACCGAGCCTGGCGACAGTGGTACAGCCTGACATTCACCATCATAGGCGTGCCACAGGTGAGATATTTTAACTTTTCTTGTATGAATTCATCATCATCACCATCATATCAGCGAAAGACGTCCACGGCCGGTCATCAGTCCACCTTGTGAGGGGGCTACCCACGCTGCGCCTGCCGGTACGTGGTCGCTACTCGAGAACCTTTTCGCCCCAACGGCCTTTCGGTTCTACGTGCAATGTGCCCTGCCCAGGCGCCCACTGCCACTTAGGTTGAGCGATTCGGAAGCTATATCAGTTGGTACCTTGGTTCTGCTGCGGACAGCCTCATTTCTAATGTGATCACGCAAAGAAACTCCCAGCATAGCATACTCCATTGTTTGGGTGACTTTGAGCCTTCTTATGAGGCCCACAAGTAGTTAGCGACCACGTTTCGGTGCCATACGTTATTACTGGCAACACACACTGGTCAAAGACTTGAATTGAATCACTTATATTTCCAGAACCATATCCGAGCAAAGTACGCATCGCCAGAAGCACCAACGAGACGAAATCCTAGACAACCTGCTAATTTAAAGTTATACTTAAAATATTGTGAATACCAGTTAGCGTTGTTATATAATGTTTTGGACGAAGTATTTAAAAATGTAACATGTACTTACTATTTAGGACGATGCTAGTCATTGAATAAATGAATGATTAAAATACTTGTTTATTTATATTGTGGTGCTTAATCAATTTTAACGTCTGGTAACGGAAGCCACACCTCCTTTTAAAATTAAATTGATAAGCCAAAATGTAGTTGGGTCTGTCAAGTTTTCGAAACAAAGAGGCAAAAATATGCTAAATCGATTGAAAAAAATCATACTTTCTTGCCACTGTTTTAACACCTCTAAATTTGTTTCTATGACTAGGTACACTACTTATTCATTGAAAATTGCTCAAAATATACGGCACTAAAATAAAGAACCGTGGTAGCCGCCATTTGGCACATTTCTGCTAATGTGGCAAATTCCCGCTGCTGCAGCCAAAATTTAAATAACGCATCTGGCAGTCTCCCGCTGCGAGATACTTTTTCTAGCCGCTGTTTTGATTTGAATTTGAATTGTATTTTTTCTAAAAAAGCATATTTAACTGTTATCGCTGTCCCGATGCGGGAATTTGCCACGAGTAGGGATATTTATTGGGCTTGACGGGGCGAGTTCGATATGCGGTATTTTCTACTTTGCCGTGATGTCGCACAGTCTTCACTTGTCGGTATACTGTCAAGGTAAATAATCGGTACCATACAGGGTCATTTTTACCTATGGTGCAGGGTGTGTGCACACGGGCGCAGCGGTCCTAGGGAGCGCCGAGCGCCATTCTCAGATTTTTCAATTCATAAAAACTAACAATAAGAACGTTGTTTGACTGTGACGTCACAAGCAAATAATACCTACAAATTCCATACTTAACGGAGCGTTTTTGACGTGTCATAAAAAGAAGCTGATTTGATATTAGTCAAATACCGCGCGTATTATTGTTAGAAAAACATGTTTAATATAAAAAAAAAGATGGCGCAGTAGACTGTTTCTTCGCGTTTTTTCAACGACAGAAATGTTTTGCCAATCAAAACAATACCCTATTGGTTTGCCGAAACTGATGGATAACATGTTAGATGTTTAAAAACATCGAAAACATTGGCGCAGCGGACGCAGCTTAAGAGATGCAGTTATTATTCTGGTCCCGACGCACACACTCGAGGCTGTCCTTGGGCATCCTGGCGGGCGACGGCATCGTGCTTCCGGGGACGAACTTAGTTGACCCTGCAACAAGAGACACCGACGTTACATTGATAGGCGAGGCGTAGCTATACGGTATGTCGTCGAGGAGACATTATCCCCCTTATCTCCGAAACTACTAGGCTTAAAATTCTGAAAAAAATATGGAAAATAGTTCCTTGCCTAAAGATTACAGGAAAACCTATAAGACAGGGTGGTGTTCGGGCTGCCGCGACACTGCAGCGCCTCAGGTATGTTCGCGGAGGGGCGGACCGATGGCTTCCACGCGATCATCAGGAAGCGATGTAGCTCGCTGCTGAGACGGTGTCGCGCCAGCTCCAATACCATCATGTGCACGCTGGCCGACCGGTGGGACTCACCGTGGCTAAATCACTGGGTGCAGCTGCATGCCCCAATGTATAGAACCCTAAATATAATTAATTTACATAATACTAACCCTAGAATTAAGTAATATGTTAACACGGTATGGACTTTGTCCGAAATAAAAATAAATTGAATTGAATTGAATAAGAAGTTTGAGTATTCAAAGTATCGGGAAAATTCTCAATATTTTACGGAACCCTCACCACGCGAGTTGAACTCGCACTTGTCCGGTTTTTAGGGTTCCGTAGCCAAAATGGCAAAAACGGAACCCTTATAGTTTCGTCATGTCCGTCTGTCCGTCTGTCCGTCTGTCCGTATGTCACAGGCATTTTACTCGAAAACTATAAAGTGTATTTGAATAAAATTTTGAGGATAGGTGTATTTTGTTAGCCGCTACATAGTTTTGTAATTGAAATGACAAAAAAAAAATTTTAGGGGTGCACTCCATACATAAAACTAAAAGTCAAATTTTTTTTTCATTGAGACCCCCCGTATGGCACATCAATCGATAGGTCTTTCAAAATAAATATAAGGTTTCTTGGCATTTTTTTTATTAAGTGAATAGGGTCGGAGATAATCGCCCCGAAAGTCACTAAAATTCTGTCCCCCCCCCTCTAATTTTTGAACGGTGTATTTTAAAAATATGGAAAAATTCATGGACATAGGGCTTATTAATTTCATTCACCGAAAATTGTTTTGAACAAGATCGGTTCAGAGGTTTTCGAGATATTGCTGAAAAACTGCCTTCCTCAAAGAAAAGGACGTAAGTGCCGTAAAATTTCTGTGACGATACGACTTTTTTAATAGGCACGGAACCCTTCGTTTTGCGTGGTCCGACACGCACTTGGCCGGTTTTTTTTAAACTTGTGGTAAGTACCTGCAATTGACGTCTGTTGGCAATGGTTAGTGTATTTATAGCGTTTTAGAAACGACGCTACTTCAGTAACCAAACCAGTCATGAAATAAATCACTAACAGAGGGACACAGTGGAACTCTTAGTTATACTTGAGATTATTTGAGTTAGCCGAATTGCATCAAAGTAGTCCATTCAGATAGCAACTCTACCGTCCAAGTTAAAAGATTCGAATATCAATGACAGTTTTATATAAAGCCACATTAAATAATCTCAACTAAATATTAATCTATGCTCCAAAACGACATGCATAGATTTAGACTTGGTGGAGGAAATAGGGGACAACAGTGCGATTTATCGAAAATCTCAAAAACTGTGAGACATAGAACCGCAGGAGTTTCAATATTCGCTATCATTTGATAAACTACACAAATTAAACAGTTACGTAGTGTTTCGCAAAATTGAGGGAAAATCCCACACTGTGCAGTGGCTCGAAAATATTTTTTTGTAGTTGTTTGTTAGGGTGTCTTAATAATAAAATAATTTTTTTGCCGTTTTGTACCTTTGGTACCGTTTGGTAGCCAAGTTACGTAACTGGCTACGAACAGGGATTTTTGGATTCCCATTTTGTAGCTGGCTACCGGATGGGCCTGCGTAGTACCGTTTGGTAGCCAAGTTTTGTAACTGGCTACAAAATGGGAATCCGAAATTCCCTGTTCATAGCCAGTTACGTAATGGGTCTGCGTAGTTCCTTTTGGTAACCAACTTTTGTAACTGGCTACGAAGAGAGAATTTCTGATTCCCATTTTGTAGCTGGCTACCGGATGGGCCTGCGTAGTACCGTTTGGTAGCCAAGTTTTGTAACTGGCTACAAAATGGGAATCTGAAATTCTCTGTTCATAGCCAGTTACGTAATGGGTCTGCGTAGTTCCGTTTGGTAGCCAAGTTTTGTAACTGGCTACGAACACAGAATTTCTGATTACCATTTTGTAAAAACCTAAAAATATTGGGTGTATATTGTAATGCTTATTTTACCAATAAATTCTGTATTCTGTAGGTTACGAATCGGTAATTTAAAATTCCTGTATTGTAACCAGTTACAATACGGGTTTTTTTTTCCTCTTTCGAAGCTGGTTCGTAACCGCGGTTACGAATCGGTAATATAAAAGTCCGGTTTTGAAGCCAGTTACCGAGTGGAATTTTTTTCCCGTTTCAAAGCTGGTTTGTAACTGCGGTTACGAATCGGTAATTTAAAATTCCTGTATTGTAACCAGTTACAATACGGGTTTTTTTTTCCTCTTTCGAAGCTGGTTCGTAACCGCGGTTACGAATCGGTAATAGAAAAGTCCCGTTTTGAAGCCAGTTACCGAATGGGATTTTTTCCCCGTTTCGAAGTAGGTTACGAACTTTTAGTTACCAAACAGTACCAAAGGGTTTTGTAGGTATGGGCCGCGCGCTAACTCGCACATGGTCTTAATAATAAAATATTTTTTACAGTACACATGGTGTTACTTTTCCGCACTAGTGCGGAAATGAGCACTTTCCGTCCATATGTTGAAACTTTAAAGAGCCATATGTACTGTAAAACGTTGTACGATACACGTGCGAATAGATAATTCGCAACTCGTATCGATTTAAAACACTCCCTTCGGTCGTGTTTTAATTTATCGCCACTCGTTGCGAATTTCCTATTTTCTGCACTTGTATCGTAAATAACTATTGTAGGTATGGGCCGCGCGCTACCCCGCACATGGTCTTAATAATAAAACCATTTCTGTAGATATGGGCCGCGCGCTAGCCCGCACATGGTCTTAATAATGTCGATGTTACCTTCTTCATTCGAGTAGATGCATGGCGGCCTGAATATCTTAGCTTGAACTAGGAGCTTGGTTGTATTCGACATGTCGGTGTTCAGTAATCCTAGTAGTTTTATAATTCCACGTTTCAGTGTTAAAAAGTCTACCTTCTTACCTGAAAAAAAAAATGTTATAAATATCTACCATTAAAAAAACGGTTCACTTGTTGGGATGTTGAATGATATGGTTAAGTAAGCCGCGGTCAATAAATCCTGCGCCACCCGCATCCAGCGGACTCCAGCGACCTTTACCAGGTCCACCTTGTGGGGGGTCCGGTACGTGGTCGCCACTCGAGAAAATTTCCGCCCCAATGGCCATCGGTTCTACGTGCAATAGGTTCTACCTGTACTCACTTGTTGGGACGTAATTAATCCTAATCGTGTCCCAAAGCAGTTTAATGGCGGAGTTATCCCATGAGTACAGCCGTATTTTTATCTTGCTCATTTGGTACATTAATGATATTTTCTCTGCTCGACTCATTCTAGTTATGTTGCTCTTAAGAATTTCCACGGTGCTATAAAAAGAAATCGTAATAATTAAGGGGGGGGGGCGTATCTGGTGACAGACAGTCATGAAATCTCTGTCTCATCATTAGCAGACGCCACACGTACGAAATCGGCGCGTGATTTCGCACGGCGTCCGGCCAAACGAAGGGCATTTCGTACCTACTAAATTTTCTTTCACCTCCCTCGGCCATCCGCCGATATCGTACATGTGACGTCAGCTCTTAGAGCATACATAACTGGAGAAGCCTTATGCTTATGTTGTATTTGCGTACAAAAATGTCTTCGGAATTTTGCGGGGGAGCATCGTACTTAATAGGATATTGAAACTCAATTGTATACTTAATGAAAGCTTGAAGTGGTTGAACGTTTATAATATCAAGCAACATGCGGGCATTTTTATGATCAGTGTTCTCTTGCGAGGCCATTAATCGACTGTGAAATTGTCTTTGTATGATTTTATGCACATTTTATTTATTTTATTTTAATTTCAATTTCAAGACAACTACGTGGTCCACTGGTGTTAGTTGATCTTAGTCTAGGTTAGTATTTTGGACAACGCGTCCGTGTTGGAGCGAATGGGCCTGCAGGTGCCGCGAGCGAGTGGGCCGGCGGTCGGCGCGGAGGGCGGCGCGGGCGGCGCGGTGGCGGCGCGGCGCCCGCGGCGCCTGTTCGCGGTGCCGGGCGAGCGCACGAGGCGCGGTGCGAACGCTCCCACTGCTAGAGCGCGAACAGCCCTAAACCATATAATGCAGGAAGCCGACGGCATAGACATATTTGCTGACAGTATTGGTGTGTTCTGTAGAAAAGTTTTAAATTTCTTATCATATAACAGTGTTAAAATTTAAACTGTGCCATTTTTTTATTTTTTTTTGTTGAAATTGTATGTGAGTTTATCTTAGTTTTTTCTTTTTTTTATTATTTTATAATGCTGAGCCATATTTTTGTTTACTTAAATACCTATATTTGTTGATTTTATTTTGTTTAATTCTATTATTTCATAAGTGTTCATATACTTATATTGTATTCTATGAGTTTGTTAACTATCATATAAGTGCTTTGGTGTAGTTACTGTTAACTTAAATAAATAAATAAATAAAATAAAAATAAATAAATAAATAGTATTTAATAGTAAGTAGGGATTTGGTGCGGTCGGTAAGTATTTTTGTCAGGGGACAATCAAACTTACCAGCTATCATATTCAGGATGCTGTTGCCACTCCCGCGCATTCTATTCAAGAGAGAGGCAGACTTTTTCCGCCAGACGGCATCAAAGCCGTCTGTACGCGCTTCGGCAAACATAGACGACGCACTGCAGAAGCGCGGCAGTCGCAACAGCGCCCTGAAGGCATTATTAAATTGGATGCGCAGAGCGTTGTATGACTTTTGGGTATATTTGAACCACATACTTACCGAGTACATTGTGCAAGGTTTTCTACAGAGATACGTTACTGAAAGGCTACTCCAGTTATGTATGTTCTATGCTTCAGCTACAGGGCCAGCTGATAGCTTTCCGTATCACGCTCTTTTCTGTCCTAAATATTAATCTTACCGGCGCACAATATAATCTCCCTTTTGACTCTTCTCACTCTTGGATAGTTCTTTCTTCACCCCGCCCAGAAACGGCGTTATATGCGTAGAGCAATGCAGCCATTCCAAGGGAGTATTCAAGATAGGCCCCCCAAAGCTCTTTCTATAAAAGATGTCCAAACTTGGCTTGGACGTCAAAAGTGATTGTTGATGTAAAGATTTAGATATGGCTGTCACTCTTTCGTTTAGCTGGACGCTCTTTATAGGTGTAGTTTTCTCAGTCCTAAGTATAACTTTAGTTGTAGATATTGTAGGTGGAGTTTTAGTTTGTTTCAACTTGAATTTATCGTTTTTTTTAAGCTCATCGCTTTCTGAGATAGGTTGGATTGGTGCGTTCTCGTCAGCCTCGTAGTATGCTGGGATTGGGTCGGGGTCTGAAGGGTTGCGGAGGCTGTTCCGGATGCTCTCTTTCAGGATACGGATTCGTTCCATAATTTTCACGGTGGGGGTGTGTTTTGCTGAGTTCAGGCAACATGTCGCTGAAAAATATTATACATTTCATCCATTGCATCCTTTAAAAACAAAATTAAAATGTACCTTATCAACCTACAAATATCTAATGCATAAGCGGACAATACACATAGCTCTTGAACTTCAATACCTGTAAATGACATCACACAAACAGCTGTATTTCATCATCACTTACCTTTGACCTTATTTGTAAACACTTAGCTCTGAATTAATTCATTGACCAGCGACCTCTCCTTCTCATTAATTAAGTTTTCTTATGTATAAGTTATAATTATAAGCCATATTTTAAGTTCTGTATCTCTCTCTCTGGGTGCCCTGAAAACGAGCGCCTTTAGCATATATTGCTGCTGGCATATGCTGAGTGGCATCCATTTTGGTGCATTTCAGATGTAACTTTACACTTGTGTAATTTCTTTATCACACCAAATAAATATTTTTCTATTCTATTCTATTCTATTCATTTCACGAAGCTACAATTTTGCCTGTCTGTACTGGCAACACTCGTCGAATGGTCAGTCGTTACCACGTTGAGTAACAAACATCCAAACTTTCGCATTTAGAATATTAGTAGGATCGCTCATTATGTTATGTCAGCGGATTAAGGATTCGATACATGTATGAGAGGAGAGGATTAAATCGATAAGTATATATTTTTGCATTCGACTGTACCTGCCCTTAAATCTATTAATGGGAGTTAAATGTGTACTTACTAAATAATATTAAAGTAACACTCGTTCTCATATTGTTTTTTAAATTAAATCAACGCAACACTATACCTCTGCGATGGCAATTGCAAAACTTGTAAACAATTTAATTAATTTCGTTGAAGCGTTATGAAACAGATTGTAAAATAAAAACAGTCAAGTGAGATCCGTGGACAGAAAGTTCCGTATCAACTACACGAATGAATTTTATGATCTATGTCTATGATTGTCTATGATTTTTAGGGTTCCGTAGCCAAAAGGCAAAAAACGGAACCCTTATGGATTCGTCATGTCTGTCTGTCTGTCCGTCCGTATGTACAGGCATTTAACTCGAAAACTAAAATAAGGTGTATTTGAATAAATTTTTGAGGATAGGTGTATTTTGTTAGCCGCTACATAGTTTTTTAATTAAACTTTTTAGGGGTGCACTCCATACATAAAACTGTGTCAATTTTTTTTTTAATTGCAAGCCCACGTGTATTTTAAAAATATAAAAAACATGGACATAGGGCTTATTAAATTCTTTCAACGAAAATTGTTTTGGACAAGATCGGTTCAAAGGTTTTCGAGATATTTCTAAAAAACTGCCTTCCTTAAAAAAAGGATGTAAGTGTTATAAGATTTCAGTAACGATACGACCTTTTTAATAGGCACGGAACACTTCGTTGTGCGTGGTCCGACACGCATTTGGCCGGTTTTTGTTGACGGGATGATATGTATGTATAGTGCGGACTTTTATTCTAGACCAGATCTTATCCATCGGTCCAACAAAGCCACAATAGCCACGTGCCACACACAATACTTTTAAAGTTCATCTATTGTTTTAAATACAAAATGGTCAACATTGCTAAGTTATATTTTTTAATGTGGGACTTCCTTCCCTTAGACATAAAGCCGCTTTTTGGTTAAAAAAGTGTTGATGTTTACTACGTTTATTTTACTTTACTGTATCAATGAGCGGTTAAAACACTTAACAATAAAAGACAATCGCTTTGTTTATCACTTAGCAATGAAAGACAATCGCATTGTTTACTAGGCACAATGAGAAGTAAATTCGGTGTAGAAAAAGAATCTGTTGAAGCAAATTTAATTCAACATGTTTTTTGTAATGTCAATTAAATTTCAATAAATTCAATTGCTGCCAACATCAGTTGGCGAAGATCCTTTAATTTAGCTAATGTCGTGTTTTCGAACGGTATCGAGTAACAACTCGCGTGCGAAAGCCGGCCAATACACGGTGAGTAATACTGACAATCCATCTATGTCTGTCTCGTCTCTATAACATGCGATAGAGTGAGACAGCTATAGGTGGATTGTCAGTATTACTCACCGTGTATTGGCCGCCAAACTGGTGTCTAAGGGTACGTTCCCACGCACGCCGTGCAGCCTGACAAGCAGCCCGGCACGCAGCCCGTGCACTTTTGCGGGCCAAGTTAGGCCTCCCACAGACTGGCGCGGCCTGGCCGCGGCGGACAATAGTAAACTTGTCATTAGCTGTCAAATTTACTATTGACCGCCACCGCAGGCCGCGCCAGTGTGTTGCAGACTTAACCTATTCACGCGCCCGCGGGCATAAATCAAACCTTTGTACAAAAAGAGTTGTAAAGAATGCGTACAAAACCACAAATCTCACTTCTTTCCGTTATTCCGAAAGTTAAAAAAACATCATTTCTTAGGCACTGGTCCCACCGCCGGCGAGTGAGATATGAACTATCGACTTTCTTCTAGCCCAAGAAACGAACAAAAGATAATCGCTTTGGGACCAGTGCCTTAACAAGTTCAGAATCATTAAAACGGAACTATTTGGGTTTCATAGAGGAAAATCAACCTTAACAAATAATATTGTTAGTTACATGAACAGAAGCGTGCCGGTAACTGGCATATTTTTCGACATGAGCCAAGCATTTGATTTCGTCTGCCATGAAACACTTTTGGCCAAATGCGAGCTGTATGCCACCTAAGAGGTGTAGTTAGAAAATGAATGGCTCAAGGACTATTTGCACGGCAGGACACAATTTGTGGAAATGACTCAAATTGATCCTTCTAATACCGTGGTTGCTTATAAGTCTGCCACTAAAATAAACGGAGTCGGAGTACCACAAGGGAGTATTACGGGTCCCCCCTTTTATATATACTTTAACGATCTACGAATGAGTTATTATGTCGAATGCAAAGTCCATTTTTCCGTTCCCGAAAAAATGCTAAATCATGAATGAGTTGTACCCTTGTGCCATGATAACAGGGGAGGGGAGATGGAGGGTGTTGCATTGCACGACTTGATACGAGACAATACGAATATAAAATACTTCAATATTGTACATCCTCGTTTATTTTCAAAACCGCCTCTTTCAAATGGTAGGTGCAAAGTCCCATGTCTACTTCTTCGTACTCTGAAACGATAAAATTAAAAATTATAAAAGCGAAAGTGTGTCTGTCTGTCTGTCTGTTACCTCTTCGCTTAAACCGCTGAACCGATTTAGATGAAATTTGGAATGGAGATGGTTTGAGTCCCGGGAAAGGACGTAGCATAGTTTTTATCCCGGTAATCATCCCCTAAGGGGGTGAAATCGGGAGTAAAATTTTGTATGGAGCCACGATATAAACGAGTTTCACTTATCTCCAAGAAACATGGTCCTAGAATTTATATATGATGCTGACTGTACACTACTACTTATTACGTATTCTGTGGTACTGTAGCAAGCGCCAACATACCATAGAGCGTGCTCGGCGGGCATGTAAGTATATAGGTAGTGTAACGACTTAGTGCCAGCTTAAGTAGGTACTATTGGGACCGAGCGCGACGACAGCGCCACGTGACAGGCAGCCATTATGGACAATATTGTCACCGCTGTCAAACAAGAAGTAAGTAAATATTGTGAAAAATATTAATGGAATCTTGTGTTATTTTACTATATTACACAATTTTGTACAATGGTAGTCAGGACCATATTTTTATCTCAAAAACGATTAGAAAATGTTTACTGCAATATGGATTTGACAGCTCAAGTCAGCGACAAAAATGACAATTTTAGCCGTAGCGAGCGCTGTGATCGTTTAGGCTACCCCCTCCACCCGCTTTGCACTCTGCCAATAAAACGGGCTCGCCGCGTATATAGCACTAGCAGGCGAATGGAAATAGTGTAGTCATTGCTAGCTTACCATCGGGCGTCCTCGCCGCATATATTATGTAGTAGTATAACAAGTGCGAGTTTACCATCGAACGAGTTCGGCGCGCAGTTGGCCTCCTGCATCGCGCAGCGGTCTCGGAACAGCGCGACCCGGTTGTCCACCAAGCTGACAGCGCACACCATTGCGCCGCCCGGCTCGCAACGGCAGCCCGACCGGACCGATAGTACGAACGCACGGCAGAATTTCGGATCGGTTTGGTCGTATTCTGAAACAATAATTAAGATTAGTGTTTCAATATATTTGCTTGAATAATATATACACAGCCCCTGGGGGTCACTTATAGAACTAAAAATCGGATTTGGAATTTTGTTTTGCACCATAGTTGATGTTCAGTATTCATTTCATAGTGGGTAGGTACCTGGGCGACCGAGCTCTGCTAGGGTAAAAATAGGGAATGGCTGTAAGCAAGGGTCTCGCGGGCCGCAAGCAAGGGTCTTGGGGGCCGCAAGCAGCATGTCTCGCGGGCCGCAAGCAAGGGTCTCGCGGGCTGCAAGCAAGGGTCTCGCGCGCCGCAAGCAAGAGTCTCGCGGGCCGCAAGCAAGGGTCTCGCGGGCCGCAAGCAAACGTCTCGCGAGCTGCAAGCAAGGGTCTCGGGGGCCGCAAGCAGCATGTCTCGTGGGCCGCAAGCAAGGGTCTCGCGGGCCGCAAGCAAGGGTCTCGAGGGCCGCAAGCAAGGGCCGCCTGTTCCTGACCGCTGGGTTAAACGAATTAAACTTTAACTGTAAGGTGCCGCCAACCCTACGAAATGCAGTGCGCCACGTGATTTCCGCCAGTGTGGATAAGTGCCGGAAGCACGGTGGTCGGTCAAACCAAGGTCACTCCGTACTAGTGTGGAATACACAAATATATGGCCATAGTTTGGCCAGTGCTCATATCGATATTATTCAAGGTTTTCTCACACTACGTACCACTACATTCGTCAGTTTAGTTCGCCTAGTTGTGGATGGATTCCATTATAAATTTTCTGTGACCTTAATTGCTTGGCCGTCCGCCGATTTCGTTCGTGTAGCGGCTGCTATAGGTATATTGCAAAATGGAATCATCATCATCATCATCATATCAGCCGAAAGACGTCCACTGCTGGACATAGGCCACCCCCAAAGAGTGCCACAATGACCGGTTCTGCGCCACCCGCATCCAGCGGACTCCAGCGACCTTTACCAGGTCATCAGTCCACCTTGTGGGGGGCCTTCCCACGCTGCGCCTTCGCAAAATGCAAAATGGAATGGTCTTACTCAAAGTGCCCCTATAATCGGCGCATTGGTTGTTCAGAATGATATGACAGCCGCTCTGGAACCATTTGAACACCAACTGTCGTCTGTTGATGCCGCACGCCACCTTGAATACAGTCAAAAAGTATATAGTGATTTTTGATTTATGGGCCTTAATACTCGTACTTATACCTATGTGCCTTCGACCAACAAGTTATCTATCGGTCGCCAACAAGCTCCTCCGACCGAGCGACCTTGGTCGGCACCGACCGTGTAGTTGTTTGCAGCAAAATGTCATACGACAAGGGGTCGCTGTCGACCAAGGGCGTTCGGTCGGAGGGGCTTGTTGGCGTCCGTCTAGCTTTAGAATAGGTACAGTCAAGTTCTCCAATATCTATACAGACATCCTTTCAAAAATATCTACACATTCGTCTTATGTCAGTAACAATAAAGACTGTATAGATATTTTTGAAAGGTTGTCTGTGTAGATATTGGAGAACTCGACTGTACACCGTTAAGGCCCGTTACTACCAGGACATTCCAGATTGTTTGGGTGGTGATATATTGTACATCTTCTGGGTGCACTATGTGCCGCCCTAGGTACGTACCTATGTACTTCTTTTGTGCATGAGTGGTCTGCATGAAGAGGTATGTGCATTGCTGTTTCCTCTGTCTCCTAGCAGAACCTGCATGTGCATACCTATTTGAAACAAGTATTTGTTCAATTTGCAATGACCTGGCAGGGCATTCATCCTCACACCCTGGAAGCTAAATGGTCGCGTACCATAGACACCGGTTACACGCTAATTCTGGCTTCAGTTCAGTCCATATATAAAAAAACTAGTTTGATGTATTTACAAGGTATCTACTTTTTCTCAGGAACGCGTGGAGGTATCAAGCTAAATTTTATATCAAATACTCAGGTCTACTGTCCCTTGGAGCTGTGAAAAAATCAAACTTCTAAGCCAACGCAATCAAAAGATACAGCCGTTTATGCCGCAAATTTCCGCAAATTTTCGAACCGCGCATTGGAATCAAAACCTACTGGGTACTTACTTCCCGTGAACTCAGAATCTCGAAATTTGGTACGAAGCAACGTCTTATAGCACAGATAAAGGAAAAATTGCGAAAACCGTAAATTTTTAGTTACATCATATAATAAAAATATTTTTAATAATTTACTTATACCTACAGCCCCTACAGGTTTGTACGGAACCCTCGGTGCGCGAGTCCGACTTGCACTTGGCCGGTTTTTTCTACTTAGAATCGGAAGCACTTTCGAATGTTAAGGAGAAAAAAAGTGTCTCAAGATTTTTTATTCCATTCCGTTATCTTTTCCATACTAATGAAATAGTTATTTACGATACAAGTGCAGATAATAGGAAATTCGCAACGAGTGACGATAAATTAAAACACGACCGAAGGGAGTGTTTTAAATCGGCACGAGTTGTGAATTACCTATTCGCACGTGTATCGTACAACGTTTTACAGTACATATGGCTCTTTAAAGTTTCAACATATGCACGGAAAGCTCATTCACACTCATTTCCGCACTAGTGCGGGAAAGTAACACCATGTGTACTGTAAAATATTTTTGAAATGAAAATATTTATTCTGGAAACATAGCATACTAAGCTTGTACCAATGGTAGTAACTGGACGAAAAACCGAAAATTGTATGTAACATTTTGAACACTTTTTTTCTCCTATTAGGTTCGAAAGTGCTTTCGATTCTGAGTAAAAAAATGCGATTTTATCAAAATTAAAATAAAAGTCGAGTGTACAACTTTGCGCAAAATTGCCCATTTAAAGTATAGGTACCCACCTTCCAATAGTCATTGCAGTGGTAGGGATCGCAGTAGTCCATCCACGCGGGGGTGTAAGGCTTTCTGAAGCGGTCACGGAACTGCGTCGGCATCGCAGGCTTGTACACCAAATCTGTCAGTAAAGCGAACAAATACGGATGTTGATACCAAATCTGGGGGCACTGCCGTGCCCCCGACAAATCGAGCAAAACAAAGAGGCACGGCCGTACCATCCTTAATTTTCTAGAAGCCATTCGGGCCATTTTCAACAGCCTGTTATTTTGTGCTGGCTAAAGATAGAACCCTGAATGTTCAGCGTAATTTATAATATAGCTTATATATTCTCAACAGCATTTAATTTGAACTGTTAGTTTAATTTAAGAACTTTCAAGAATTGCCCGTCAAAGTTCCTTAGTTTTGTCACTGACATACTAACTGACTTATGATCAACATAATTCTAAGGTACTTCTAGCAGACCCACAAGATCCAAATTTTTTAAATAATTAAATTTTAGCCTATCAATTCATAAAAAACCTAATTTTTTTGTAATTTCAGTCACGTTTCAGAGATATACAAACTGCATAGGTACGTTTGTAATCCTATACAAATACATGCGATTACAGTTCCTGCAAATAATAAATAATAATAATAAATAAATAAATATTAGGGGACATTCTTACACAAATCGAACTAGGCCTATAGTAAGCTCAATAAGGCTTGTGTTATAGGTACTAGACGACGATATATATAATAGATATAAATACTTAAATACATAGAAAACATCCAAGACTCAGAAACAAATATTCATGCTTATCACACAAATATTTGCCCTTACCGGGATTCGAACCCAGGACCTTCAGCTTCGTAGGCAGCGTCACTACCCACTAGGCTAACCGGTCGGCAAATAGTAATAACAAGGTACGTACAGTGAACTATACGATGTATTTGCAAGCGGTTACTGTTAGCAATTGTTAGTCTTGGCAATCACACAATACTACATAGGTAGTTTTAGGTATGCAAAAATTAATAAATGCGGTAAAGTTGTGTGATTCCCAAATTGCAGAATTTTATTTAGCAAGCAAATAAAGACTAATAGGAATGCCTGACGTGGCTCTAAGAAATGTTATTTATGGGATAGGTATAATTTACTTTAAAAACAAAAGTTTTAAACGATTTCAAATATGGAATGTGTACTGGGGAGTCCCTTCGCGCCACCTACTACATCGGATTTTCTAACGCGGCGCTGGTTGATCCTGCAGTCAGTGAGTCAGCGCAAGAATCTGAATGTACAAAATGTCCTTATAATTACAGAATCTCACAAAATTTCACGAAAATCGGTTGAGAAATGCGACCTGTAGATAGAGGAGGCCGTAACTTGTATTATTAGGTATCTACGCTGGAAATCCTGTAATATACCAGTTACAGTTCTGTTATTATGCAATGGGCCCAAGCCCAATTCAGATTTGAATCCTTCATACCTAGACCGAATTTTTCTCAATAGCCCTTCGTTCGCGTTCGTAACCAAGTTTTGTAAGTAGGAACGATAAGAACAAGGAATTTGTTTTCTTGCGTTGTAACCAGGATACAAAGGAAGAATTAAATTTGGTAAGTATTTTACGTGTTCCTAGGTAACTAGGTTACAAACATTGATTTAGTATAGGTAACTAGATACACAATCAGCCGAAAAAAGTGGCCGTCCAAAAGAACCGCGCGATCGACACTTGCGGCTCTTTTGCGTTTAGTCTGGTTTCGACCGTGAGACTTGACGGTTGTCAAAAATGATCTGTGAAAAAATGCGTTAATAGCAAATATAGCAATAGAAAAAAATTAAAAAAGGATTGTTTATACAATATTATTAAAATAATTGCGACTCCATTCATTCGGTATTTAGTTTTGACGTGAGCAATCAAGTCACATTATGATAAAATCTCAATAAACTAAAAAGTTTTTAATCTTTTTGATGCTAATTCGCTAATATGGCCCTTACAGCTTAAAAAACTAAGTTCTCTTTTATATGAAACATATATCTTAACGCAGGTTATAAGTAAACGCGATTGGCATCAACTGAAATATAGCTAGAGTTGTCAATTTGGGGCACATTTCTTGAAATTTTTGTTCGACATTGTGCGTCTATTTACTTTATTATACGTCAATGGTTACAAACGAAGAATTTTGAAGTCCTCCTACGTAGCTGGGTTACGAACAAATAATTATGTAACCATCCTATAGGTCGATTTCATAACATTTGTCTAGCGTTAAACAATAAAGAAAACAGCATATTCACGTTTAAAGCGATCTCGTTGAAAGTTAGGATTCTCATACTTCTGCGAAATCCTGAAAAACAAAATGAATTAGACTATTCTATCCGCAAAAAAAAGTGGCGAGTCAGGTCATAAAATATCAGTATTATGCTATTATTACGCACAAAAAGGTTTCATTGTTACTTTTATCAGATAGTATAGGGCCATGGTTCAGACAAAAAAAGATAGATGGAGCATTACGAACGCCATTTTAGTTAGAATAGGATTGTAGAACGTTTATAAATACGGGCGTTAGTTTTTAGCTCTGAATTAATTAATTGACCAGTGTCCTCTCCTTCTCGTGAATTAAGTTTTGTTACGGGATTTGAACACGGAACTCCTCACCGGGATTTGAACCCGGAAGTCCTCACCGGGATTTGAACCCGGAACTCCTCACCGGGATTTGAACCCGGAACTCCTCACCGGGATTTGAACCCGGAACTCCTCACCGGGATTTGAACCCGGAACTCCTCACCGGGATTTGAACCCGGAGGGGCTTTGTATGCAAGGTCTACCAATTATTTATTTATTTCAATTTGTTTATTAAGACCGAATGAAGAATGTGGTCCACTGGTGTTAGTTAATCTTAGTCTAGGTTAGTATTTAATAGTAAGTAGGGATTTGGTGCGGTCGGTAAGTATTTTTGTCAGGGGACAATCAAACTTACCAGCTATCATATTCAGGATGCTGTTGCTACTCCCGCGCATTCTATTCAAGAGAGGCAGATTTTTTGCGCCAAACGGCATCAAAGCCGTCTGTACGCGCCTCGGCAAGCATAGGGGACTATGCCACCTATGCCACCATCATCATCATCATCATCATCATATCAGCCGAAAGACGTCCACTGCTGGACATAGGCCTCCCCCAGAGAGTTCCAAATTGACCGGTCCTGCGCCACCCGCATCCAGCGGACTCTTGCGACCTTTACCAGGTCATCAGTCCACCTTGTGGGGAAGCCTACCCACGCCGCCACCATATAAGTAGCTAAATACTCCTGGCAAAATACGGTTTCGAAAAACATTAATTTATAATAGCGTTTTTTTTTTTGTTTATTTCATTCTAAAACGTTATTCTAAGATGATTTATTCAAGAATCCAACAAACTTTCCACCCGGAAGCAATTATATAGATTTAAATTAAACATTCATTGTCTTTTTTTATTTTATTTATATTGAATATTTTAAAGCAAATGTAAATGAACCTAAATAAAGATAAAAAAAATATTAATATTTATCCAGACTTTTTGGGAGCTAATTTTTTTTTTGATGTCCCATTTTTTGTTGGATTTTGCCTCTAGGTAACTATTTAATTGACAATATATCCGTTACATGAAAAAAATTAGCTATTATAAATTATTTCCAAATTTGTCATTTTTTCTATACAAGTTGTCAGTTCATTGCCTGGACTAAAATGTATGCAGCATCGCAATTCCTCGAGGGCCTTTTTAGATTTTTCATCACACTTGCTCGTCAATGGCGTTATTACTTGCGAGCGTACAGAGCAGTTATAGCCGTTTTACCTCCCACGGGCTGTTAAATTTAGTTTTAAAATCTAGAACCCTCTGATTGGCTTAAGCAAATCTGGTCTCTGTGTGATTGGTTGAATAAAAAAATCTAGTTGGTCAAGACGCCCCGCCCCGCAAGAATACTGCTCTGTGATTGGTTGAAATATTGAGCTGCGCGCTTCACTAGCACTGATCTGGAAGTGAAGTTGTAAATTTTTGATTGGTGCGGCTGTATGAAACTTAGATTTTTCTGTCTTTTGTTGTTATTTATTTCCTCGCAAATGTGATGAAAAACATTGTGTATAACACGGGCGTAAGAATATTGCAAACTCGAGTCATCAAAAGCCCTCCGCCTTCGGCGTCGGGCTTCTGATAGACTCTCGTTAGCAATATTCCACTTACGCCCCTCGTTAAACAATGTACTATAACTTAGTTGTAATTTAATAGTTAATGTTAGTTATCATCTGTAGATACCTGTACCTGTATATTTACCATGATTCCTCACTTACTCTGTATAATTGTAAGGCAAGGCTTTTTTCCAATTAGCAGCTAATACACTATCTTTATTATCATCTGAGAAATGCAAATAAAACATGTTACAGCGCGAGCTGTGTCGCGGCGACATACACTCAGTCTCTTTCTAAGAGCTCTAATTAGAAAGAGACGGATATTCTATCTCGCTGTGACACATCACGGCATCACAACACGGCGCGCGAGCTCTCTCGATTTTTCTCGCACAATACCTCTCTTTCTATGTCTTCTAATAAGAGAGAGACGGATAGTGCGAGAAAAATCGAGAGAGCTCGCGCGCCGTCTTGTGATAGCCGTGCAGATACTACGGTTGATGTTATTTGAATGTGGCCGACTTTTTATAAAAATGTAATTGGAATTGGAATCTTATACCTAGGCCGGTAGAGTTGCTTTTTGAATGGGCTACTTTGATGCAATTCGGCCAACTCAAATAATCTCAAGTCAGCATCATAAACATGTATATATTCTTAACAAGCTCGACTAAAGTTGACTTTCCATACAAACGTAGTTTTATAAAGGAAAATAAAAGAGAGGGTAGTTTACTATGAAAAACTTCTACTCGCTCTATTTGTTTAGCGTTCCGTACCCAAAGGGTAAAACGGGACCCTATTAGGTACTAAGACTCCGCTGTCCGTCCGTCTGTCTGTCCGTCTGTCACCAGGCTGTATCTCATGAACCGCGATAGTTAGACAGTTGAAATTTTCACAGATGATGTATTTCTGTTGCCGCTATAACAACAAATGTATACTACCAAAACAGAACAAAATAAATATTTAAGGATGCTCCCATACAACAAACGTGTTTTTTTTTGCGATTTTTATAGATAATGGTACGGGGTGCCTTCGTGCGCGAGTCCGACTTGCACTTGGCCGGTTTTTGTATTATAATTTCTAGCAACAGAGACTACTATCCGACCTAGATATGGCAGATTTCATTGTATGCGATATAGCGAGCACATACGTTTCATTAGAAGTTGAACCTTGGTTTCTTTACAATTAGGTTCTAAATAATTTGTATTCATTGAAAATACAACTTGCTTTGAAAACATCCTTTGCAAGGTATATATTCCATGGCTGAATTGATCCCTGTGACAATCATGCCAATTTATGGGGCCTGTTTAAGGGTTAAAATGAAATCAAAAATAAGTTTAAGTATAGAGGGTCGAGCGTCCGCAATGTCCGCATCGTACGGACTCTTTAAGATTTTCGTACTTAAATAAAACTTTAAGTCACTTACGATTAATATAAACATGCAGCACAAGAAGCAAAGGCAACACCTTCATTTTAACTGTAATTCGAGAGCTGTTTTTATTTCCAGGTAATCTTTTTTAATTAAGACTGATTGATGTTTTATGTGGGCATCAAATAATTAATTAATTACTTCCAAAGTGATAAGACGCTTTTATGGGTAGGTGACGCTTAAGTCGTTCTAACAGAAATAAATAGGCCGATTTTCATTTTTCTTCAAAAATGTACAATTCCTAATTTAATTTAGGTAGGTACCTATAAAAACAAAATTTTAACCGACTTCAATTCAGTAATTCGCCAAACCTATTTATGAACATTTCCTTTCCACTTTACCACATGAACTGCTTTCCGAGAGAAAAATGCGTTGATATTGTTGCGGCTTGCAACACCGGACGGAGATCGCGCCCAATGAGACGAGAGCATCGCGCGCATGCGCACAGCAGCGCCGCAGTCTACATATAACGCCACTCAGGCACGCACGCGCAGGGCAGCCATCTTTTGCATTCTAACCATACAGCACACGTGACGCGCGTCACATACCTACAATTAAATAAATATATATATTGTAAAGTACTTGCAGAAAGTAAAACTATAAAATGGTAAAAAAACCTATTTTATTGAAATAACCTTATGTCCCAGACAATTATTACAGAAAAAACCATTGTCGCTGTGGGCTGATAATATTTGAGGAGTTCCGTTAATTCCTCAAGGTTCTCAGAATCACCTTTGGCACTTTATTAGTTGCTACTTCAACGGAATTATATCAGAATCTATAACGTACTTTACATCATTGAGGAGTTCCATAAGTCATCTATGGTCTTCACCATCAGAATAAATTTATATATTATTCTATTCTATTCTATTCACTGCCGCGAAGGCACACACAATGTGTCAATTGTATTGTATGTCTACTACCTTTGTCTCTGTGTGTCTTTTTTGTAGTGAATAAATGTCCTTTCTTTCTTTCTTTACACGCGTGCCTACAAAATTTGTAGATAGGTTATAAGCGCTCCGAAAGTGGCACACTAAAACTGTGTCATTTCAAACTCGCCTCAGTTTCGAGTCGTCAATGGAAACGTTAGCTGTCAAATTTGGTGGCCATTTTTAAACACGGAATTTCATATAGACAACATATTCTTTTTTATATTACATCATTGGAGCATGACACCAATATTCGCGCAGTCGTGATATCAATATGCGCGTATGCTACCAACTTGGTTCTACTTTGGTCGAGAGAAGCATTTTTTGCATTGAAACTACCAAGTTATAAAAATACATTTATTCGTTAACTGTAACATAATAACATCTTACATGTTGGTCAATTAGTAAAACAATCTTGCTGCAATTATTTTGGGATGTCCTTTTGTCGCATGGAACTAAAGACGAAAAGTGTAAACAATACGCAAATAAATTGAAATAATAAATTAATAAAACATCCAAATCCAACAAAAATGGCGGCCCAAAAATTCAGGTTAATATCATGTTACAGAGATCATTAGGTTAGGTATGGTTGAAATCATTTAAGGTGACGACATTTCATAAAACTGTCATTGGAATTTGAATCTACTAGCCTGGGTGGTAGAGTCACTTTTTCAATGGATTAATTTGATGTAACTCGGTCAACCCGTAGAATTTTTAGTACAACTGAATAAGTAGTACTTTGAGGAAAAATGAATTAGAAAAAAATTATCAATGTCAGTTACAAAATATTTCTCTAAGTAATTACTTTTTTTTCACATTTTATCATTTAAATCATAGTGCCTAGTAAAATATCACATATTTGTTCCAAGACCACAAACAAAACAAAACTTACAAGAGCCAAGCTCTTAAGAAAAAAAACATACACTTTGTATTTATAAATAACACATGATCTTATCTTACACTATTCTAAATATCAAATATCTCTCTCAAAACCTTTTTGTCTAACTTCCTATCTTCAAACTTAGCTTTTTTCGTTGGCACTTCGTCGTCACATTTCTTCACCGGACTGTCAAATTTATTAGGGAATCCTACAATTTTCTTTGGTTTAAAATAGTTGATAAAATACATCAATTCTGACTTACTACAGTGCGTACTAAAACACACATCTATCTCGTTATCCGATATCTTACAGATAGGGTTGTCTTCGCTTTGGTAGTGAATCCACTTTTGGGCAGAAAGGTGGATGTTTAAATAGTTGTGTTGTGTGGTTTCGGGTGTACACTTGGAGTGGTCGCGACGGTTCTTCGGCCAGCATAGGTGGACGGGTGATACCTCGTTTGTTACACCGGGTACTAAGTGGGGAACATGGCTGGAATTAAATAAACTAGAAATTAGAAATGTGTGGTACATTTTTTAAGCACATTACAAACACTTAAGGGGTTGATCCATTTGCGAGCAAAACCGCCGGTACGCCAACGAGCCCGCGAGTCACAGGTCTAATAATGGAGCACCAAAAGTCCGCGGTCTTAAAAACCGGCGGATTGGCTCGCTGGCTCTTTGTGCATGCTTGAAATGGCTGAGAGTCGAATGTTCTGCTCGCCAATGGATTACTACGAGAGTCGGCGAGCCAACGAGCTCACGATTTATACCGTTGGCTCGCAAATGGATCACCCCCTTTAGACCAAGAAAAAAAGACTACATACAATACCGCGCCACATATACTTGAGATAGATATATGAGTTGACGGAATTGCATCAAAGTAGGGTGGATGTCCCGGTCCCAAAGAGGTTAAGGACACATTTTGACTTTAAAACATTGTCTTGTCATATAAAATTATACCGAGACTAATTAAAAGTTAAGATAAGAAAAAAAAACACCTAAATCCTTTTTTTTTTAATAAAATATTTAATTAAAATCTTGGATACCATGGCACGAGGGCTTCATCGGCAACCAAAGAGCAGATGAGCTTGCAAGAAGGGTCACTTTGTAGGTCCAGAACCATTTGTGGGACTCTCACAGGGAACCATAATATCGGCCTAGCCTACGCCAAAACCAAACACCAACACGAGTGGAGGAATGAGGCTGGTTTAATGCACTTTAAGCTCGATCAAAAAGCTCTGGAAATCAGGAAGCAACTCAGAATATATCTGGGGTGTTCACAAGTCACTTCGGGGTCAAGAATCTCTTGGCCAAGATGGGACTATCGGATAGTTTAGACTGTAGAATGTGTGGCGAGGATGAGACTATGGAACACCCACTGTGCGAATGTCATGCCCTTGCCAGACAAAGAATGAATCACTTTGGTAACGGCTACCCGCAACCAAAGGAATTCCAGCACTTCCGCTGAGCTGCATCATCCGCTTTGTGGAAATGATGGAGCGAGCTTGGGAGTAGCTATAAAGGGGAGGGCAAATGCACAGAGGATCCCACTGGGTCGAAGTGTATCCGAAAGGGCCCTCAGCTAGATAACAAGCAAGTATTTATTCCGTACTAACTCACCTGTAAAGCTCTCTCCATCTCCCTTCTTCAACAAACACCTTCACCCCCAACTTTTTATACAGCTCATTAAAAACGAACTCATATCCAAACTTAGCAGAAGTCTTAACAGCGACTCTATTGCCCTTCCTCTTCAGCCATTTCTCTATCTCAGATGAAGCCGCGTCCACACTGACGCTCCGTTTGGGGAACGTGGTGTATTTGTCGTCGAGGAAGGTCGTGTCCACGTATAACGTGTCTATTGATATGGGGTTGCCATTGTCGTGCAGTTGGTTGAATTTTGAGACGTCGTTGACGCTTGTTCTGAAGTCACCTGAAAAAATCGTGTAAATGCGTTTTTATAACTTTCCAATAGTTTTTTTTTTTTGCAAGCCAAACGTGGAAGTTTTCAAATAAGGCCAAAAGGTAAATAGTCTCATGCCAAAGGGGAATGGAACGGAGTATGATGAAAATAAGAAAAATACAAAAAATAAATCACTCCCTAATCCGGAAAAGAACAAAAGTCATAGACGCACTTAGCCAGGCAGAGAAGCTTAAGTGGACATGGGCTGGATATATCGCCAGGCTACAAGACGAGAGATGGACGCACCGGGTAACAGGATGGAAATGACCAGCAGGAAAAAGGAAGAAAGGTCGTCCGTTAGCCCGATGGTCTGACGACATAACAGAGGTGGCGGGGCCCAACTGGGTCTGGAAGGCCCAAGATAGGAAAAAGTGGCAGGCTCTGGAAGAGGCCTTTACCTATAACTAGGGTTCTAGCGTAGTTTATTTCAATACCTTATAAAAAATTATGTAAAACCAGAAATAAAAGGCTTTATTTTATTATTTATTTGGTTTCTTTTTATATTTATATTTTTCTAAAATTATTGACGTAGCTGAAAAAACTGAAACTGTTTTCTGGTGCTAAGGAAGGTTATTTCTATCATTCAAACAAAAAACAGGCATTTCTAAAATTTTCATCCATTCCCAATTGGGCGGAAGAAGCAACTAGCAGGGACGCATGGAAATCACGGGGAGAGGCCTTCGCCCAGCAGTGGGACACTCGATAGGCTGGCTCATAAGAAGTAGTATTGTATTGTACCTGTGTACAATACGGTGGTGAAGTCAGTGCGAAGCAGAAGCATTATAGAGCCCAAACTGTGCGCAGCGGGGACCGCTGTCACCAGGACCTCCGTCTGTCTGGGGTCCCGTAGCACCACTGAAGTCGTCTCTGCAAAACAAGTTCAGTTTGTAATATTGTGGTTATGGGAACATTTTCTAGTAAGTAAGTAAGTAAGTAATAATTTATTTGCTAATATCTAGTTACAACATAAAATGTGTGGGGTTTTTTTCACGATTCATCATCATATCAGCCGAAAGACGTACACTGCTAGATATAAACCTCCCCCAAAGAGTGCCAAATTGACCGGTTCTGCGCCACGCATCCAGCGATTTTCACGATTATTTAGTAGGTATTTAGGTAGGCATATTTCTCATGACGCATACATACGACATCATAAAAAACCGGACTCGCTCACCGAGGGTCCCGTACAAAATTACAAATGTATAGTTTACAGATAAGACGATTATACTTGCCAAATTTCATTTTCACACCTCTCATTCAGAAAAGTAAGTTTTGGTCCCCGACGAGAGGGAGCAAAATGCCACTTTTCTGTTCAAGCTACTTTTTTAATTTATTCATTGGCATGTAGCATTTACGCAATGTGCCAATTGAACACAGAGCTTAAGAAAATAATCGATTGTAATTTCATCGTAATCGATTAAAAACGAACATATTTCAAGTTTTAACTTTAGCAACGTTATAGGTACATTTACATATTAAAACTTGAGGATTTTTCGTAATATTTGAAAAAATTGACACAATAAACGTCATTCTTCAATAAAACTTAAATAAAAGTTATTTAATTATTTTTAGAGCATTTTATTTTAATTTTCCTCATAATCGGTGTGAAAAGTTACATGTGCCACTCAGGAGCAAAATTATTTTCGTCTTGGGCGTTAACACTTGAATCCCTCACTACGCTCAGGATCCTACGTTAGAATCCCTCGCTACGCTCAGGATTCTATTGTAGGATCCCTCGCTACATTCAGGATTCAATACACCGCCCTCGTCGTAAATATACTATTTTGCTCCCTTGTGACACAAATAACTATTTCACACCTCTCATTCAGAAAAGTAAGTTTTGGTCCTCGACGAGAGGGAGCAAAATGCCACTTTTCTGTTCAAGCTACTTTTTAGGGTTCCGTAGCCAAAATGGCAAAAACGGAACCCTTATAGTTTCGTCATGTCCGTCTGTCCGTATGTCACAGGCATTTTACTCGAAAACTATAAGGTGTATTTGAATAAAATTTTGAGGATAGGTGTATTTTGTTAGCCGCTACATAGTTTTGTAATTAAAATGACAAAAAAAATTTGTTTAGGGGTGCACTCCATACATGAAACTAAAAATCAAAAAAAAAAAATTCATTGTGACCCCCCGTGTGGCACATCAATCGATAGGCCTTTCAAAATAAATATAAGATTCCTTAGCATTTTTTTTGATTAAGTGAATACAGTCGGAGATAATTGCCCCGAAAGTCACTAAAATTCTGTCCCCCCCCCTCTAATTTTTGAACGGTGTATTTTAAAAATATGGAAAAATTCATGGACAAAGGGCTTATTAATTTCACCGAAAATTGTTTTGAACAAGATCGGTTCAGAGGTTTTCGAGATATTGCTGAAAAACTGCCTTCCTCAAAGAAAAGGACGTAAGTGCCGTAAAATTTCTATGAGGATACGACCTTTTTAATAGGCACGGAACCCTTCGTTTTGCGTGGTCCGACACGCACTTGGCCGGTTTTTAATTTATTCATTGGCATGTAGCATTTACGCAATGTGCCAATTGAACACAGATCTTAAGAAAATAATCGATTGTAATTTCATCGTAATCGATTAAAAACGAACATATTTCAAGTTTTAACTTTAGCAACGTTATAGGTACATTTACATATTAAAACTTGAGAATTTTTCGTAATATTTGAAAAAATTGTCACAATAAACGTCATTCTTCAATAAAACTTAAATAAAAGTTATTTAATTATTTTTAGAGCATTTTATTTCAATTTTCCTCATAATCGGTGTGAAAAGTTACATGTGTCACTCAGGAGCAAAATTATTTTCGTCTTGGGCGTTAACACTTGAATCCCTCACTACGCTCAGGATCCTACGTTAGAATCCCTCGCTACGCTCAGGATTCTATTGTAGGATCCCATTCAGGATTCAATACACCGCCCTCGCCGTAAATATACTATTTTGCTCCCTTGTGACACAAATAACTATTTCAACCTATAAATTGTGATTCCCTTGAGACTGTCGAAATATCTTTTTTTTTACGTTAAGAAGTTTGATTTTGTCACATCGTCTTAATTTTTAACTATACTGTTCTTTAGGGTGTTGCTTACAAAACCGAAAATTTGAAATTTCAATGAGAGACCCTATTATATTGGTCTCATGCGTAAAAAAATAACATCCGTTTTTTTTTGGATAAATTTAGGAGTCACTACCGAATTTTGAAATTCTTTAAGGTTTGCATTTTGCCATAGTAAGATTTTTTTTCGCCATAGTGAGATTAGGGTGTCTCACTGAAATTTCAAATTTTTAGTTTTTAAGCAACACCCTACTATCCTTATTTTCAATAATTTAGAAATACAATCCATGAAGACTTGATCCACTTACCTATACCCAAGATCCTTATCCTTTTTATAATCTCATCCGAATCCTTATACTGTCCTAATCTACTCTTAACTTCATACTTCACTATTGCCGCTGACAGTTCCGACATGTATATAGAAGCTCCATTCGTCATCAACGTTTGGATGAAGCGGGGATCATACAAGCCCTGTGTATGGTCCGTGTGTGTGTGACTGAGGAGGTAAGCGTCCACATCACTATTGGTGAAATTGTCTATGGATATGTTCGGTATCTCTGATATGCGCCCGTGGAACGCGCAGCACGCCATGGCTGTGAAAGGAAATAAATTTCGGTCAAATATTTAATCTTTGGTACAATTGCTGACTGTACTTTTCTGTATACCGTCATCAACTACGCATTGAGACGATTCTAACGAGCCCAAACTCAACGGGGTTACGTCGGTTAAGTACTGAATTCCGATTGCCACACAATATTATGGTACCATGGAGACAGAAGTCTCCATGGTACCATAATATTAAATTGTCATCCAAACTATACTAGTACCCAAAATTTCAGCTCAATTGGATAACGGCAATTGACTAAAAAATGGATTGCAAATTTTGACGTACAACTTACTAACATTCGAACAAGTCAAATTAAAGCTTATAACAATATTTCGATTGTGAAATTTTAATAATTGGGTCAATTAACTTTTTCCTGTCCCTTAGTTTTTTCTTCATCATCAGTTACCACAACAGGTGTATTTGATAAAATCTATAAATTCTTACAGCCAGATAAACAGTCTATATGATTATGAACATATACGAGGCATATCGGCAAAAAACGTAGTCACAGACCACAATTTTCATACAAATCGGGGCACATTTTACATCCGCTGGGCAACCAGTGAAATTGAGGACAAATGAACATTTTTAATGCATTTAGTTTCACATTATAACTCATTGGGTAAGGAATGCAGCAACAATTAACAACAGCAGACATCGTATTTTCTTGTAATCTCCTTTTAAGCAGCAACATAGTAGAAACAGGGAGGACACTAAAAAGTTGATTCACCCAATTGCAATATTTCCTAATTCATATTAATCCCCCATATATTTGTTAAATTTTGATTTGTTCTATTGCTTTTATTTATAAAGGTTTTTAAGAGTCGCCAACATGGTTGATTCAAGACTCTCCATACAAACATGAAACTTTTTATACATTATGGTTAGTAGTAATAGAAAAAAGAAAAAAAAAAGACTGTATGGAAATTTTTCTCTATTTTTATTTTTTTTTAATTTCTGGCAACAGAAACTAATTTCTGACCTAGATATAGGGGATCCCATTGTGCATACAAAGTTTGTTAATATTCTATGCTCTGTGAGCTAATTGGATTGCAAAAAACTACCCTTTGTGTTGCTATTAAAATGAGGAGGGTTGACACAGGTGAATTTTCATTTTTCTAAATGATAGATATGTGTATGTAATGATAGATACGTAGCTAGTTTTCATCATTTAGAAAAATGCAAATTCACCGGTGTCAACCCTCCTCATTTTAATGGCAACACAAAGGGTAGTTTTTTTGGAATCTAATTAGCTCACAGAGTATAGCATGTTTTTTTTTAAAATGAGAACCAAACTGTGTTTGCAAATGTACTACACTCCCTGAGGTGCCATTGGGTTATGTAATTTTTTTTTCGTGTTCAATGGCTTTTTGCTGCTTAGGCACTTGGGTTGTGTTCATTTGCTTTAACAAATTCATAGCTAGGAACCCACCTACGGTTGCTCTGTCTGTTAGTGGACACTTTATCCACTACTTAGCGGGAAAACCACGGCATGGGTTACGAGCGTAGTGCTGTGAAATTTTTGGCAGTGAACGTGTTAAGACATTCCCAAAGATCAGTTTTTGAAAAAATGCATTTGGCAATACAATCATTAAGAGCATAGTTTGAAAACAACACAACACAACACTTATAATCCATGTGTGAAGCCACGGTATTCCATACAACGAACACTAGGGCTGATTGTATTACAAATGCTTTTTCGACTAGTACAATTTAAGTGTCTAGTACACTTTGGGTAGTACACTTCAAGCGTATTTAAATAACTTTTTTATGAAAACTGTATCTTCTCTTACTCGTTCGTACAGCGTCAAGAAAACGGTTAAAATGTAGCTAGAATAGTGAAGCTGTTTCCAGTTTTGCAGACTCTTCACGCAGCAGACGGCTACAGATAACCGTGTAGAAATGTAGTGTTTTATAAGTAAATACTTACCCCAGTTCCTTTGAAATTAATTAAATACAAATGTTAAATCATCCACTTCATATCACCATAGTTTACAATAAGTTTCACGGCAGAGAAGATAGTATAAAGTAATCAAAAACCTATAAAGCAAAAACCAAGCACCACAGCAATGTTTTTATTATGACATTATATTAGTTAGACAGTTCAATGACAAAAGTTGCCAGCTCAAATAAGATAAACTTTCCAAATCGGCGAAAT
Organism: Epinotia nisella; assembly: GCA_932294315.1. Taxonomy (NCBI): domain Eukaryota; kingdom Metazoa; phylum Arthropoda; class Insecta; order Lepidoptera; family Tortricidae; genus Epinotia; species Epinotia nisella. Next base: position 4,812,711 of record OW028698.1, on the reverse strand, counting down.
TTTGCAAAATCGAACGGTATTTCAACATAAAGCATTTGTATCTCTTTTAAGAATGCGGGAGAGATAAATGCTTTGAGTAGGCGATAATAAATGCAAAATGATAATACTAAAGAAATAACTATTTATTGTATTATATATTATTTTAAAAGTCCCCGAACTCTTCTTAGACGAGTTGCCAACATAAAAATAGGAAAAATATGGCTACATGTTTCGCTGTTGCACTATGTGCCTTAAATCCATTGTATTCGATTCTACATGCACGGCTATGGGTAGTATTCCACTTGTCTAAAATCTTTGTCAATTGTGTATTTGCGTCTCACTTAGCACTTATGGTCGCACCACACTTGGGGTTGCGTGTTCGCGTTGCATCGTTGCCTCTCTTTCATTTGCCATAGGAAGGAAAAAAATGCAGCACGAATATTTGGGCAAATACCGCCAAGTGTGATGCCACCATTAAGCAAATGTGAGACGCGCTTTCTAATGGTGTAACCACACTTGGCAGTATTTGCCCAAATATTCGTGTTGCATCTTTTTCCTTCCTACGGCAAATGAAAGAGAGGCAACGATGCAACGCAACACGCATTCCCTAGTGTGGTGCCACCATAAGAGTTTTAATTATAAACTATAAAGAGACGGATAGTCTATCTCGCTGCGACAGCGACACACATAGTTCGCGGGCCGTCCTGCCTGTGATAACCGTGCTGAGCATACTACAATGTACTTCCTTTTTGAGTCGTTTCTTTATTGTATATAATTCAAATTCCAAGAACGTCTATTCGCTTCCTTTTTGCTTAGGACGGCAGTATTGCACATACTTAGTATCAGTATCTACTCTACTACTACGTAGTCTGTTCGTGTGCTGTGCCCTTGTTGTGTTGTTTTCTATTTGAACTGGTGCTTTGTTCCTGAAAGTCGTGACTAATTTTATTTTGTTATCTCCATCCTGCACGGCTATCACAGGACGGCCCGGCTTCTAATTAGAAAGAGATGGATACTTTATCTCGCCGCGACACGGCCGTCTGATAGCCGTGTTGGACGCCCCGAGAGCTATGTCGTGGCAACATACTATCCGTCTCTTTCTAAGTGTTATAATTAGAAAGAGATGGATAGTCGATCTCCCCGCGACACAGCTCGCGCGCCGTCTTGTGCTAAGCTTATATAAGCGTACTTTTATTATCGTGAAATGTCTGTGTTTACCCAATTTAATTTAGTAAAATGCTTGAAAACATTGCATTTTTGTTGGATGTGCTTGTCTTTTCTATTTTGGCAATAGCGTGGTTTTATTTTCCAGTTTTTGAGTTTTGTAATCGGGAAGCTAATGAGTAAGTTTTTTAAAATAGAAAACAAATAACTTGTGCTTGCTGCTTTTGAAGATGGTGGTCTAATAATTAATGAAACCCTGATGACCTTTGACCATACTTACTAATGACTAGGTATTATAATAATCGAATCATACAAATTAAATATTTGGCAGATATCTGTGGTGCGGACTGCGCGTACTGACATTTTCAAACCAGATAAGATAATGAATTATTGATAAACTAAACTTTATTTACTAATTATTTACAATTTGTGCTGTGATAATAATACTAACCGTGGATTTATCTATTCTGTTCTGTGAAGTGTTACTGGTAAAAGTTCAAATTAGTTCGAAATTTCTAGAATGGCGTTAAGGTAGGTATGCGGTTTACAAGTTTTTCTTTGGATAGATCTTTTTCGCCTACCTACAACGTAAGAAACCTTATTGGTAATTTCATGGTTCTTGGTCATACGGTTTTAGAAAAAAAAAACATAACCTCATCTTCTGTTAAGTGTTTACGTCGGTTAACTGGTAAGAGTTGGTCAAATTATTTTATATCTAAATCACTTTCTAAGCATGCACAGTAACACTTTCTTTGAAGATCTACTCTTATACGAATCGTAGCTATGCTATGTAGGTTGCTTTTCAATTTAATTTCGTGACTTTATTTGGCACTAAGGTAAGTTTACATTGAATTTGCAAATGGAGGCAAATCTTTTTCTTTGTATTTGTACACAGAACGAAAGCTTATGATGTCAAGATGCATGGAAGCCAGATTGATTTGGGTCTAATCTTTGTTGTCTCAGTTTGTGTTTACCCACATCATTGTTTGCTGCTTAGTATTGATTTAATTCTTATGATAAAAATAATATTAGGGGACATTTTACACAAGTCCCACAAAGTTCAATGAGATTTGTTTTATAAGTACCAGCTAATGATATAGATACTATACATACTTATATAAATAAATCATACTCAAATATATCGAAAACATCCTGGGCTTTGTGCTATCTGGGATTCAAACCTTAATGTATATTCTCTTTGCAAGCCTCCGGACCCCTAGCTTCATAGGCAGGACTACCACTAGTACTGCCAACTAGGCTAAAGTGGTTATCAAATAGTGTAAATACTTTTAATATAACTATTTATCAAGTATCATGGTCAATGGTAAGCAATAGTCTCTTCTTATCAAATCTGGAACAATCTATGCTAAATAAGTATTCATTTTGTCATGGGCCACTGAAAATACATTACCTTGTGTTGCTTACGTGAAATCCCAGCATATTTGCGGAGTAGACTTGTATGGCCCAAGAGTGGGCATAGGTGTAAGGTGATGATTTTGGTGCCAAAGCATTGGACCGCGGCGTTTCAAGGTAGTTTTAGGTTCGCGGCGTCCAAGTGTTGGAATGATCTCCCTCCACCTATCCAAGGAGTGTCTAGCAAGTATACCTTATTTATTTGTTGCCTCTCCAAAAATAAAAATACTTCTGCAAATACGGCTCCATGGACTCCATTCCATAGCGACCTCGCTCAAGCGAAACAATAATACTTCGATTATATTTACAATTTACAAATAAAAATTAAATTAAACGGAAATTGGTTGTTGTTTCCAACAATCTTGTTTTTAACATGACAAAGAGAAGGTGCCAATAAGTTGTTATTTGATTAGGTATCTATAATCTAGATAAAAACACTCTGTATGTAGCTTGACGTCATACGTCTGTCATCGGCACCATAGTTTCGCTGCCTGAGGGCCTACCGCGAAAGGGATTCGAAGTTTTCCCTCTCTGTCAGACTTGCGAGTTCGTACGTAAGTGCAACAGAGAGGGAAAACTTCGAATGCCGTTGGCGGTAGGCCCCCTGGCTATTACAGTCGAGTTCATAAACATATGTACATTCCCGAAGGTAATAAAATATCTCTCAGCAATCTTATGAATCTTTTGATCACTTTCTCCATCCACATAATTACGAACTCGACTGTGCATAGCTTATAGCAGGAAAGACTTATAAGCTGATAATAAGGCTGAATATCCACTGGAGATGTAGCGAAGCTGTGTTTTCATATATTTGATACTAGCTTTTGCCCGCGTTGACTTCCTTTTGTTGGACTATTACTGGGATAAAAAGTATTCTATATGTTAATCCAGACTATAATCTATTTGTATTTTATAATTCATCTATATCCATTCTGCTGGTTTTGCATGATTTAGTAACAAACATCCAAACTTTCGCATTTATAATATTTAGTAGGATCTAGTTGCCTAGCATGCAAGGTGTGAAAATACACACACACACACAGTTTTCTATTAGAAATATGCAAACTAGTTATATGGTGAAAGGGCACACTATGAAGCTAAACTGTAAACATATCTTGTGTGTATACAAACCTGGCTTTGTTGAAACTAGGTATATTGTTTTATGTAAGACTAGCGTGACTTCGTATGCGTGGACCCGGGTTAAAAACTATCCTAAAAGGGATGACAATTTTTTTTGACAGAAACTTATTTTTCAGGATAATACCATCGCATGTACCTGAAAATACCCATAAAATAAATTCTGATTACATAGAAAATCAACTGCTCAAAGCAAAGAGTCACATAAATGATGACATAACATTTGCCCATGGAAATGAATATATAATAAATGGTATTGTATTTAAGGAAAATATTAAAGTGGATAAATTTAGAGAGTTTGAAGTGTACAAATTGAAAATGGACGACTATGCGGATACTTCCTGCGTGTCGATAGATGATGGTAAGTGATTTTGATTACAAATATTAGCCTAGCTGTCCCGCGGCTTCGCAGAGGAGATGCGTGAGAAAATATAGCCTATATCCACCCAAAAGGTCTAATTCTATATAGCAATGAAATAATTTATGTAATTTAATAAATTAAGACCAGTTAGAAGACCATTTTTGTGTACATCCTAGAGATTACTCCCAACGTCCCAACATACAAACTTGCAAATGTTACCTCTTTATAATATTACTGTACTAACTACCCGTGCGGCTTCGTCCGCGTTTAGCATAAAACGCAGGCAAACCAGCGGGATAAAATGTAGCATATCAGTATGACCATCCAGAAAGTCCTATACACAGAGATTACCCAAAACATATAAAATACTTCCTCTAAATATTAGTATAGACGACCTGCCGTTTTAAGCTGCGTACGAATTTGAGCGGCTCAGCCTGAGGCATGCTCGCCCCGCGCGGCAAGCTGCTCGCGCGCCAAATAGTTCCACATAAACATGCGCGGGCGAGGCAGCGTGCTCGCGCGAGCCGACATTTAAAATGACGTCGACACGATGACAGCTGATTGATTTCGGGACCCACAACACCTTTTGCTTTTCGTCTATTTGTATCCATAATTGTTCCAAATTGACTAACAAACGATTACAAACGCACGGCTCAGCCACTTGCTCAAATTCGTACGTGCCTAGCGCACAAACAAGTTCGATCTTGTCGCGCTGTCCGCGTCATGCTCTGAGACACGTCCAAGTGACGCGAGGCACGCACTCTGAGGCGCCTTCGAGCACGGTCAAAAGACCGCCTCTGGGCAGCTTGCCGCGCGCTGCTCGCGCACAGCGCGCGAGCGCATACGAATTAGAGCAAAATAGGCGCCGTGCGTGCCTCAACCCGAGGCTGCTCTAATTCGTACGCACCTTTACAAACAAAGCGGGAGCAGGCGCGGTATAAGATGTAGCCTGTGACCTGTGACCCAGTAGGTGTATTATCTATGCTCTATGCTAGTAAAAGTTTTTTTAGGGTTCCGTACCTCAAAAGGGAAAAACCGAACCTTATAGGATCACTTGGCAACATTTGTAAGTACAAATGTTGCTCGTTTAATAGCATATGATTAGTCCACTTGATCAAATTCGTTTTTTTTCCAGACACCCATCTCGAGTTGACCCTGGAGCCAGCTCCATCGGGCGTGATCATTAACTCCAACGTATACCTGACCCACCAGCAGTGGAACACGCTCTATCCCCTCGCCGAGGACCGCTGGCGCTGCGCAGTGTGTGACGTCAGCTGTGACGTCACTGAACATGTCGCGACAAGTGCACACGTCGAGAACATAGACATATGTAGGCCGCTTGATAAATATGATTTGACTATTACTAGAAAGGTGAGTTTACGCCGATTTACCTATACGCTGTCTGACGCTGAAGCTGGTTTTATTATAAAACTACGGTGGCATACTGCCTAAGACGACGACGATACACACTGGACTCGAAACCTATAATATTTTTTAACAAATTACAGCTTTCTAGTAGTAAGGGTCACTGAATTGAACCGCAGACGGACATGGCGAAACTACCTTACCTTTCCTTGTTGACTACGGAAGCCTAAAAAGGGGTTAATAATGTCGACAAAGCCGTACATTTGGTGGACCCATAAAATCACTAGTGACAGAAAATAATCGATTCAACCCACCCGTAATTCCTCGTTCTACCCGTTATAATTTTTCCAGATAAACAACAATTACCATTGCGGTGTATGCAACATTTTATTCGACGAATCACTCAAAAACATCCACTATTCGAGCAAATCACACGAAGACAAGCTACTCTTCGCGATCAACAAAGTTTCAGATATCATGTACGATTACAACATACACAATAATAATAACGTTGAGAAGAAAGAATCATATCATTATAACGCTAAAGCTATTAATAATAATCATCATGATTCATCAGATTGTGATGAAGGTGAAACTCAAAGTGAAGAGGATTATGATCCCAATGATTACAATGATCATTGGAATCCGTTTAATGGTCTCAAATATAATGACGATGGAGATTTTGAAGAGCCAGCGCAAAATTTGGAATTTTCGTACGCGTCTATGGCTAGAAAACCGAAGACGGACGATTTGCCTGAAGTTTTAGAAGTTGATTTAGGTGAGTATGTTTGATTTCGAAACAGAATTATACTAATTACTAGCTTTTGCCCGCAACTTCTCCGCGTATACTCGTTAACACGTTCGCAACCATGAACCCGCCTGGTAGGCACTCTTAAAGGTGCCGGAGCCGGGCGACTGACCGCGCTCACAGGCGCCTCAGTGTGCGCGCCTCGCGACACTTGGACGTGTATCTGAGCGTGCCGCGGACAGAGCGACAAGATCGAACACGTTTGTGCGCAAAACGTGTACGAATTTGAGCAAGTGGCTGAGCCGTGCGTGTGTAATAGTTTGTTAGTAAATTTGGAACAATTATTGATACAAATACATGAAACCCAAAAGGTGTTGTGGGTCCCGAAATCAATCAGCTGTCATCGTGTCGACGCCATTTTGAATGTCGACTCGCGCGAGCACGCTGCCTCCCCCGCGCATGTTTATGTGGAACTATTTGGCGCGCGAGCAGCTCGCCGCGCGGGGCGAGCATGCCTCAGGCTGAGCCGCTCAAATTCGTACGCAGCATTATGTTTGCTCAGATGCCGGCTCAGCCCGCCAGGCGGCCAGTAACTATAAACTTACACGCCATGCCAAAGAGCGGGCACACATCTACGCCACCACAGGTTTGACACTAACAAAGGTTTTAATACTTCTTATTATTATGTGGTCGAAAAACAAGAATATACATGAAATGCTACTCCACGATATGCATTGTGATAAAACATAAATAGATCAGATAGTAGATTTAATTTTATTCACATATACGAAAGTTAGGGAGTAGGGGAGAGGCCTTTGCCCAGCAGTGGGACACTCAATAGGCACTTTAAAAAAAATATGAAAGTTACTTGGCACAGCCCTGAGCGTCAGCCTAGTGCCGGCCCACGCGGCGTCCGGCATTGCGTTGCACGTCGTGGAACGCCTAGCGAGTTCTGTCGGTTTCTGGTGTATTGTTTCAATTTTAGGCTGGTTGCGTGATTCATATTCAATCTTTTTTCATTTTCATAAGTAAACTATATCTGACCATAATTTCCACATTCCAGGCAACAAGAAAGTTACAGTTAAATTCAACTCTTGGAACATGCTGATCCACCCAAGGCCCAACCGTTTCTACTGCATGGCCTGTAAAAAGCTCGACCACGTGAGACACAAGGCCGAGCATTCCAAGAGCCCCGAGCATCTGGACAGGCTCGCCGCTTGCTCCGTTGTAGACGAGTATGACAAGTATTTCGTTAGAAAGGTGAGTCCATGTTATATTCATCCTGGTTGTTGTCTATGACGGCTGTCGTCTAAGCAACTTGGCCCGCTGTGAGCTGTTACTGAGCTCTTCCGTGCTTTGGAAGACACGTTCATTCCTGGCTCCCGGCGGTTGTAGCCCTTTACAACCGACTCGATACGATCGTGCAGGATTGTTACACTGAATTGTCAATTTTTTGACAATTGTCATTAAAGTTCATTTTTGACTTGGCAAATCACGATTTCTCGGTTGTCAAGGGGTAGACATATGACAGCTGTCATCTAAGCATCTTATCTCACTAAGCGGTTGCTAACTGAGCACTTCCCTGATCTAAAAGACGTATCTGTGGTGTTTCTGTTCATCTGGGCATATTCATTTATTTATCTACACACATACTATAAACCCCCTAAAATGCGTTCAGAAACTGGCAGGAATGAACAGCATTATATCAATAAGATTTATAAAAATAATTCGTCTTTGGTCGTAGGTAATTTTGTACGTATTTTCATTAAGATATCGATATTGATAAAGTAATGACTTTCAAATTTCGAAGCGTGGCCCAGAGGTCAGAGCAAATCATGACCAACTAGATTTTGTTATGGACATCTAGTTGGTCATGATTTGAAATCTAGTCGGCCATGGCGGTGCAATGGTGGTTATTCTAATGGTTCCCGAACACATCATTGAGGATCTATGATATGATATGTGTGTAGTGTGTTTTAAATATGTGTGTAGTGTAGATAAAGTAGTGTATGCAACAGTACATAATTAGGCCTTAAAACACTCGTGATTTAAGGCCTCTCATTATGTACAGTCACATAAACTACTATTATTTCCCTTAAACATTTAGTAACAAAACCGACAGGTTAGACGTGACATCACTTTAGTTAACCTTAATCTGATTAACTGACATTCGGCACAAATAGAAAATCGTCAACACGAAATTACCATTTTGAAATTGGACCAAAAGTAATACCACCAAAAATTAGTTTGATTAAAATTGAATTATGTCTGTAATTTTTTTATGACCAATTGTTTTCTTGTTTCTAAATTAATCTAGCATAACGGAATTTTGTCCAGTATGAAATAGGTTTATATTCAAATACGTGCAGTGAATGTTGTATAATTTAAATGAATATCAAAATTTAATATGAAAGTCGACTACTTTGTACAAAATTCATATATGACGTATTTGGTCATATTTTTGGAGTGCACGTAATTCAATATGGTCGTATTACTTTCGACTATCAATTATGTCAATTTTACCAGTGAACAAAAAAATCATAGTAGGCGAACTCTCTACAAATGTTAACCCAAATACGTGCTCAAAACCTGGTATGCGCATGTGTGCGCTTGTTCAAACTAAACGGCTGCTTGGCATCCGTTTGACATCCCGCCCCCACGTCCGCATACGTCCGCATAATGGCAATGTGCATCCTTTTTGTGGGGCCACTTTTCGGCGCTAGTATGACTTCTATGGTTTTTTCGTTCGCCGAATTTTACTTTAAGGATGTAATTACATTTGAGCATTATTCAGGCTGGACAATTTTCGATTTCGACTATATTCATATTGACATTATTCAGATTCGATCTTTGAGTATTAAGCCACTGGAGATGTCATAGACAGGCGACCCCCTCCGGCAAAGTACATTGGTCAACTGTTCAACCACGTTATATAAAACTACTTAAAGTCGCTTCACCGTCATTTTGTATCGTTCCGTGTCGCGTGACGTTTCTCTCGAAAAATGGTGACTTGTGCAATATTATCATGTAAAAGGTGATCTGACAGCTCAAATTCGCAACAAGTTCACGTTTCCTATCATAGGTAAGTATTTTTACTAACTATTAAATGTGTATTGAAGTACAATCTCCATTTAAAGAAAATACCGTTAGCGATACGTAAACGACAGAACGTAAACATGATTATAGTGGTAAGGGTTCGAATCGGTCTTTAGGGATGTGATAAAGTAAGAAAGGCGACTCAACATTTGAATGAATCATTCATTCATTCAATCACTGCAGTTTGTTTAATAGTCAGTTTTTTATATTAGATATTGAATTAAATAGTAGGTATAGATGTATGTTACATTTAAATCTTGTAAGGTGAATCAGAAAAATTACTTTTCTCTGGACTTACGATGTTGAAATTTAGTCTTAAAAAGAAATGAATTATTGGCAAAAAAAATCTAGGTAAAAGGAATACATTTAGTGCGGGACTATGAGTGTATGTGTTATTCATATACTATTATTTATAGTATTATACTTTATTTAATATAATTGTATGTCCTTTTAGATTTCCAAAAGATCCCTATATAAAGGAGAAATGGAGAACAATTTGTAATTACGAAAATTATTCTTGGAAACCTATACGTACAAGTGTTATCTGTTCGGAGCACTTTACTCCGGAAAGCTACAAAAATGATTACGTGTACAATAAACTTATTCATTTTAAAAATCAATAAAAATACTAATTAATAAAAGTCTTAAGCGGGTCTTAAAAATCCCTACCAGAGAATTTAAATTAATAAATATGTGGTAATTCTAATAAAATTAACAATTTATTTTATTGCTTTCCCTTTGCTCATTTATGTTTTGAAGTAACTTTATAAATGTGGTGAAAGCTGAGCCTTATTAAAATATGATTGCATATACATAGGTTCTTGCAAATACCAATCAATAAGTATCAGCCCGGAAAACCGCGGGCGAGAGTTCATTCCACAGTTTTACTGTGCGAGAGGGCTAAGGACGCTAGGGCACATAATTACAGACAGACATATATACAAACAAACATTTTTTTTGGGTAGTATCTTCAATGGACAGAATTTTCACTTTTACAATTTAATAATAAATAGTATAAGATAATTCAGTTCATTCATCAAACTAATTTGACTCATTCTTCAGATGTCTTCGATGTATCCCATCACTAACTTGTTCGCATGTATGCTGCATCAGTTACGTGAAAACTCTGTCTGTGTGCGCACATAGGGGCAGAATGCCGATTTAGGCGGCCATAAATCGATTTCTAAAAATGTAGCCTAGATAAGAAATAATCACTTCCCGATAAGGTTGAATAACCATAGAATGATAAACTACCCCCTCCCTAACCCTTACAGCAGTGCCTGAACTGCCATGCCAGTCGAAAGTTGATCGTCGCTCCCAGTGCACGCACATCATATCGGCATTCGGAAAAACACGTTACATTTAAAAAATCGTGGTGTTTTTTTAGTGTCTATTTTGAAGAAAGTTGTGATGGATCCTAGTTCTACAGGTAAGAGAGTATTATAAAACATTAAATTTATGTGAATATTTTGAATATCTATTATTATTTCCCGAGGTAGAAATAAGTCTTCTAAAATTGTTGTAAAAAACCACGTTTTTGATTTATAAAAAGGTTTTTGTTATACATCATGGCACGTCCGGGCCATAATACGAGTAATTTCATAAAATAGAGTAACTGTACTAGATAATTACATTAACTTTGGCTGCGATTTTTTGCGAAAATGCGTTTTAGAGGCCATTAAATACCACGATGCAAAACCACGTGTTTTTGTTTTTTTTTTACTTTTGTGTTTAAAATAGTTTTGATTTCTTTTAGGATCGGAAGGAGTTGCAGAGGCAAGATTAGTGACCCGTAGGTTCCTATTTGAGAAAATGCAGACACAAAATCTTGCAAATTTTGAATTGAAACTAAAATATCTTGAGACGTATATTTTATCGCAAGAAAACTATTGTGAGGAACACAACAAGGATATAAAGCATAAATTGTCTTTTTTAAGTCAGACATTAAGAAGAAGTGGGTAGAGTCAAATAGGAAGAGCGATATTATCTTAAAAAAACACGATGCATGGTTACAAGGAACCTTCGAAATACCAAGGATAAAACGAGGATCATCAGGCCGACCAGCAAAGATATTAGATGAATCCAGTGAAAGGAGCAAGCGAAGAAAAACAGTAGAACTCCGTACTTCTGTGGATACAGAAGTGTTAATAATGAGACCGCCAAAATTTATGTAGGACTATATTCCTGGCATCCGATGACGCCTAACAATGCACAAAATCCTACAACATGGGGCAACTGTAATGGAAAAAGCTCTCTTGCCTATTGGGTTATTACCGGAAGAAGCAGCCGAAGCGCGCAATAAGCACTTTAGGAAATATAGACAAGATTTTTATAATCTATGAATACACAATCTCACAAGTTTAATACGACATTCATAGGTCACTTACTTTCATATTTGCTTATATTAAAAAAAATCATAATTGTCTCGTAACGTAACTATAATTTTATTTTCTTTGTCAGTTATAAAAATGACGAAAATATGTCGTATTTACACTAAACGATCATTAATATACCGTTAAACTATTGAAAATTTAAAAAATAAAACACAACTAAGAACAGTGTTGTTTTTACTGACTTTTGACTGGACTATAGAAAAAAGCGGGCACCTACCGAGATAAGCTGTTTACTATTTTCAACTGTTTTAAGTAGGAGAATAATATTCTAAAGGTTAGAAAGCGGGATCGGTAACGGTTTTCTTATAATAAGATATTTATTCTTGAGTTTCATACAAAAAAAAACAGATATTATTTTTTTCTGCTTTAAATAAGCCTTATTTTGAAAATATTTATATAACATTTTTTATTCCTTACAACATTTTCAACCGAAAAGTATTTTTTAAATAGGTTTTAAAAAAAAAAGTGGATGTCCATTTTTTTGTCATTTCGATCCACTGTGCTACTGCCCTCTTGGAATTATAATTACAAACAAATCACGAGTTTGAGTACATAAATGCGATAAAATAATTTTGGCCGCCTAAATCGGCATTTTGCCCCTATGTGGTGCGTGTAATTTTTGATGTGTTGAATTTTTTTGTAGTGTGCGTTTATCGCAACAGCAAAACTTGTGTCTGTTGAGTTATTCCTCTTTTGGTGGTGTGCTTACATACCGTGTTTTACCTCGCCCCCCGCCAAAAGTGGCGAAAAAATTTGTTCGAAGAGTTTACGTCATGGCATCTCCAGTGGCTTAATACTCAAAGGATTCGATCAATAATTTTGAGTTGTCAATTTTTCTATTGGTGCTAAATGCCAGCAAATTCAAAATCTGCCATTTTTTTTAAACTTCCTACGAGCACTATTGCACAGTACCTTAGAGCATACATGGTCCAATCAACTATTTTTTGTTGCTCATTGCCATGGTTACGTCCCCTGGGTCACCCATTAAAACTATGATTTTATGGGGCTTAAATTCACTAAACACGTTTTTTTGTTATATTGGTAAACCCATTCCGTGGTGGGGCAACTGCTTACCATGATAGGAGCCTAATTTATACTATTTTTTTCTAAGAAACTCTGTCACTGTTGTCTCTTGGCTTACCGGGACAGGATAACAACAATAAAAAGTTGATTGACCCACATAACTGGAGTAGCCTTTCAGTAACTTACCCCTCTGTAAAAAATCTTGCACAATGTGCAAAAAATCATGCAAAAACAATTTCACAATCGATCACAAAATCGCCTCGCAAGAAACACTGATCATAAAAATGCCCGCATGTTGCTGTAAGCACTTGATATTATAAACGTTCAACCACTTCAAGCTTTTATTGAGTCTCAATATCCTATTAAGATGCTTCCCCCCGCCCCCGCAAAATTCGGCAGAATTTTTTGTACGCAAATACGACATAAGGTTACTCCAGTTATGTATGCTCTAAGCACAGCACACGTTAACATGTCAACACAAAATCATTCCCAACTTGTCCAGGTCGACGACAAATGCTACCACTGCGGCCACTGCAACAACCTCCAGCTCATCAGCGACATGGAGGACCACATCAGCTCCCACCACACACAGCCCACCAACGTACAGGCACTGCTGGACTCGCCAGCTAAGAAAATATCCACTCCCATCAAAACTTATTCAGCCAAACATGACAAAGAACTCAAACTTTTAGATGACGCTATAGCTAAGGCTATAAATGGTGAAGATGGTGACATAACACCAAATATAATTTCTGAGGCGGCTATGTACGAAGCTTTAAGAGCTGCTAACAGTAACTTTGAAGACATAGTCATTTGTACTTACGGGCGCAAATTGCGTGTATCGAAGCTAGCTTTTAACATTGTCTGCCAAGGCGAGAATGACTTTTATTGTGGTATTTGCGAAGTGAACATCAGTAAGGAGTATTTGAAGCATCATGTGACCGACACGCAGCATTTGAATCGTTTGCTGAGGACCCCGTTTATACAAGCTTTTAATGTGCACTTATTTAGAGAGGTAAGATTTGGTATTCAACTACAGTGCGAAATGAAAGAGTAGACATTAAATAAAATGGAACTAAAAAAAAACCATACAAAATTGTCGCCATGTTCAAGCATTTTACGTCAAAAATGTGATAGTTACGAAGAAAATGGCGCCCTCATTTATTTTGTACTCTTTTGTGTCGCACTGTAGAATGATATATATTTCAGCATAAATTTGAGAGAACTCTTGATATGGTTATAGTTTATTTTAGTTAAAATAACGAAAGTGCACCGTGAGTTTTCTTTTGTTGCTTAATATGAAAGGAAAATATAACAAAGAGACGTCATAAAACTGACCGAAGTGTCGCACGTTAATACTGTTTTACAACCCTACTTGAAGACACCATTTAATCAAAAGATGTCGGTAAAGGTTGGTTTTAAAAACTTTTCGTCATCTAAACTAAAACAAACTACTAATGACATCCATAATTTTATTTGCCATTTGTATAATCATTATTTACCCTATGTCGTTTTCTTTAGAAAAAGTAAACTATTCTTGATTGTTATGAAACAAACCTAACCTACAGAGCCGTATAATTTGTATTAAAATTATCTTAAAAATGTAACGGTTTAACAGACGACTACGGATAGGCCATTTCTCAGCCATTAGCCGTGTCTACACCGGACGAATGCTCGGCCGCATGCCTCGGGCGAGCCACGCCTACGTCTACACATAGCGCGCACGCTCGGGCGAGGCGTGGCTCGCCGAGGCACGTCTACACTGAGCGCGCACGCTCGGGCGAGGCGTGGCTCGCCGAGGCACGTCTACACTGAGCGCGCACGCTCGGGCGAGGCGTGGCTCGCCGAGGCACGTCTACACTGAGCGCGCACGCTCGGGCGAGGCGTGGCTCGCCGAGGCACGTCTACACTGAGCGCGCACGCTCGGGCGAGGCGTGGCTCGCCGAGGCACGTCTACACTGAGCGCGCACGCTCGGGCGAGGCGTGCTCGGCCGAGGCATGCGGCCGGCAGTCGTGACGAGAGTCGGTAGTTTCATTTTGAATGGACTACTTTGATGCAATTAGGCCAACTCAAATAATCTCAAGTCATCAGCTATCTTTTTTTCTGTTTAATATCTACTAATATTATTGTAGCCTGTAGTTTTATATTTAACAAACATTCTTCTTTTCACTTCACTTTTTTGTGTGTTTCAGCTAAACTAAGCTAACTATAAACATTGTTTTACAGATTCGTGATGCACTTCATTGTGCATTATGTAATGAGCTCATACAAATAATGCCAGATTTTATTTTCAAGCACAAGTACCTTGAAAAACATATTGTATCCTTAAATAGAGCCTTGGGTCATTGCAAAGACAATACAACAGAGGTAAAAGGTGCTAAAGAAAGTGTTAATAATGGTGCTATGAGTGCTAAACCTATTACAACGAATACACAAATGTCTAAAATAACAACCACTAATGGTGTCACATATAAAATGTCAAATGCAACAGTTAAAACAAATAACGTTGTTAATACAACTAACAAAAATATTGCAATGGTTGCAAATAATGCGGCACTAAATAATATACCAGCAGGCAATATTAATAGTAAGAATATACCAGCGGTTGCAAATAAAATAACAAATACAGCAACAGCTAATAATAAAAATATAAGTACTACAAGTGGTGTCCTAAATATATCTGGAGCAACTACAGAACATCCGAAAGATGATATTGAATCAGCTATAATAACAGCACAGACTCAAGCTAAAAATGAAGAGTTTATCATAGTAAAAAACGGCGTTAAAGAAGAAATTCCAGATGAAGTAGACGATTCATACATTGACGATTTCGATTCCGAAGAATACGTGTACGTTAAGTTAGGGAACAGTTACATTAAGATCACGAATACATCTTATAACACCCTAGTAAATGTTGGAGATGGTGGAAAATATTGCTTCGTGTGTTCCTCGCTGGTGAATGGAGAATTAAGTAAGCATATTGAGAGCCGCGGGCATACGGAGAATATGGAGAAGTTCAAGTTTGTCGATAAGTACAATGAAGATTTGTTGAGACAGGTAAGTAGCAAAGGTGGATTAGCATTTTTACTCACTTTTTCAGAATAAGCAAATCACTCACTTTCATGCAAATATATGTTGTAATTTTTATCCGGGAATAAATGAATCTGAATCTAAGAAAACTGATACAAATAACAAGTTAAATAAAAGATTTTTTAAAAAACCCAACTGCTTTTTCGCAAATATTATAGCCTATGTCACGTCACTCCCACGATTAAGAGGAATCCAACGACACCTCATATGTCGAAATCCGTCAAACGGTTTAGGCTGCAGGGCGTGCCAAAGAATAAGACCCTCCTTTCCTTCGGCAGTCGGGTAATAAAGATTATCAATTCTCAAAATTATCTCGAAAACGGTTTTTGGTTAATGCATAGTCGAAAAAGTTGCAATCAAACTCCCCCCTAAATTCCCTTCACAGGAATACGTTGAATTACCAATAACTCTGTATGGAACCCAAAATAGAATAGAATATTATGTTTATTTTGGAATGGGATAATCCGAAGTATGTTTTTTATTTAAAATGTTTGTTGCAAGTTTAATACTTGTCCCATTTTCAGTTCTACCTCATGTACCACTGCAGTATTTGCAATGTAGTAATAACCAGAAAGCAGCTAAGCCACCACCTGACCTGGCCCACACACGCCCTACAAACCGAAAACACAAAAATATCCTCCAAAAAGCGTAAAAACGAAATCAAATCTGGCACCAAACAGATCACCATCTCAACTCAGAAAGAGGACATATATTTGAACGAGAAAGAGACTGATATTAAAGTGTACTTAAATATCGCTATAGATAAAGAGAGAACGCAAGTAGAGAGGTTGAATAAGATAGTCATTTTCAATGATAACGTGTTGAAAGTGTCGTTTGATTGTTGGCATAGTGTTGGTGAGGTGGTTGATGGATTCAGATGTAAAGTGTGTCAGTGTGAGTTTGGCCCCAACGAGTTCGGGGTGCATGTGAGCAGCGAGCGGCACAAGGGGCATTTGGATAAGATTGAGAAGCAGTATTCGCCTGCTCTTATTAGAAAGGTAAGCTGTGTCTCTAAATCTGCTAAGAGTTAAAATGTTTATCTTACATACTTACTAGTAAAGGACATAAACGCCATCATATAAGCAAGGCTGTTCCCGACAGTTAAAACAGCTGGAGCCTAATTTCCGGCTTTGAAATATATCCGAAATTATATTTGAAGTATTTATGTGTTGTTTTGACCAGTTCCAGAATGGTAAATATTTTGAGCTCCTATATTATATAGTTGTATTGACAAAACATATTAAGTGAAATCAAAAGATTTTTCAAAAAACCCAACTGCTTTTTTACAAATATTATAGCCTATGTCACTTCCACGATTAAGAGGAATCCAACGACACCTCATATGTCGAAATCCGTCAAACGGTTTAGGCTGAAGGGCGTGCCAAAGAATAAGACATACACATGTGTGTATGTAACTTGTTTGTATATATACATACACGCTCGAAAAACATAACCTTCCTTCGGCAATTGGGTAAAAATGTTACCTTAATGACATGCAATAATAAAATTAGGAATTAACTATGAGAATTAAATAATACACTAAACTAGTCCCGTATGGAATCTTATGATCCATTGGCGTACTTCTGGGTTTATCTTCTACGACACACTACGTTCCAAATATGGACCAAAGCCATTCTTTAGAACAAACTTAGCTAGTTTCCTAAATACCGTTAAACCTTTTTACCAAGGGCGCACATCTTCAAATTCTTTTTTTTTAAACACGTTTTTTTTCAGATAAACGACACAACTCTGAACTGCGTCATGTGCAACACCGAGGTCTCCAACAAGAAGCACATCGTCACGGAACACATACAGGGTAAAAAGCACATTAAACACTACGAAGCTGTGCTCAAGGAGAGCTCCGTCGCCAACAGCTACGCGGATTGCGACCAGGATGTGCTCATGCTGTGAGATATCTGTTTGAAACTATCAACACTTCAACATCAAAAAAAAAAAAAAAACTTGCTATCTATATTCTTTAAAAAATGGTACCATATGTGGAACTTTAAGCAAAAATCTGATATAAAACTGATTATAAAACTACAAATAATTTATATTCGATTCGCTATCTTTTTATTATAACTCGCTATCTTAGATATTAAAAAAGTATTTTAAAAATGTTTTACCATATGTCAGATTTTAGCTGGAAGTTCCACACTTCATGCTAAAACCTGACATTGACAATGTGAAACTAATAAAACGGGTTTATTATTAAGTTAAAATGGGTTTGTTATCAGGTTCCAATTCGATAAACACTTTAGTTTTCTGCATTCATCATTACTATGATACTGACGTTTCGTCCATGTCGATATGCCCCATATATGGAACGTTACAAACAAATACCTCTTTTATTCATATGCTGATTTTATTCAATTTTAATGCTGTATTTTTGTTCTCTTTTTAACTTCTAAGTAGATTTAAGTTTCTTAATAATTTTGGTTGAACATTATTTTCTTGATTTTTTATATCTTACAATATCGTTTATTTTCACATTACGCTGATATTGATTAATTACGCAAGAAGTAGTTTTGCAAAAGTTATAAATCGTCTCGCGATATCGGAATTTGAATATTTTTTCTGATAATATATTATTTCTATAATATTACTGGGGTCTCTTTTGGCATAAAGGTTAATTATTTCACTAGGTATAGTAGGTATGTAAGTAAAGTCGTACATGACTGTCCAAAAAAAGTTTCCAAAGTTAATTTTTTAGCCATCATTTTGAATAGAAAAGTGATTGAAATCCCATAAATTGCATTGTCAGAGGCACTGTATTATTTGGGTTTTACAAGGTATTACGATTTTGATATTATAGTTTAAGTAAAAATAAGTCCAAAAGTATTTTTCTATTAATAATGTTGACATTATTAGTTTGTAAGTGACCATTGAAGTAGACTTAAGGCATTATTGTTACTACTGGGTATCCCAAAATGTTAATCCCTTATTATTGTTGTCGTTCACCTGTCAAACGCTCTCTCTAGCATGGCTCGTTGTGAGAGGTTGATGTCTGATTTGTAAATGTTAACCTTCTCACTGTTAACTGCTAAAAAGAAAACTAACGTGTCGTGTACCTAACTCATTGTAACTAAAGAGCAACCATGTACCTTTTGAAAGCATGAAGGTTAACGCCTTTTACTGACGCGCAAACTCGCATGCAAGTAATAAAACTTGCATAAAAAACATGCAATTATGTAAGTGGCGTTTTACACTGACACCATACGCCATGAGGCCGCGGTTTGGACGCCAGTGGTGAGCGGGCGTTCATACGTTCGAGCGAGTTCAATTTATATACGTTAGAGCGAGTTCAATTTATATACGTTCGAGCGAGTTCCATTTATATACGTTCGAGCGAGTTCAATTTATGGACTCGCTCGCCGATGCTAGCTATAGTCGTTCTTTGCATGGGCAGTAAGCGACACCTTTAGATGTCCTTGGCGCTGAAAAGGTTTGTGTAATAATTTACGGGGCTGTGGTGTTATTCTAAGCATTAATTGTCTTTAAATGTGAGTCTGAATTATTGTTTTTTTCTAATTGTGCCATTCCGTATGTGATTGATATATTCATAAGTACATTTTTCTAGAAGTTATTGTATTTTTTCAAAATTTAAGTGATTAAATGTTTCTGAATTAAATTGTTTATTTTTAATGACACAAGGGGTAACATGTACAGCCAGCAGCAGAAGTAGCTAAGCGGGCCTAGTGCTCAAATTGATCTGCACACGGACTCTAATGTCAAGAGAATAAGGTTCTGTGCAGATCATTCTGAGCATGTTAAAGTGCTTAGCTACTTCTGCTGCTGACTGTACAAGGTCCGGAAAACCCCTTTTCAGGCTTAAGCCTATAGATTTGGTAACTCTACCATTTTGGTAACCTTATGATAAAGTAACCTTACTGATAGGGTATCCCTATTGTTATGGTAAGCATATCGGATGTGGTAACCATAAGTTAACCCTATTGAGATAGGGTTTTTTTAGGGTTAACTTATGGTTACCACATCCGATATGTTTACCATAACAATAGGGTTACCCATCAGTAAGGTTATAGTATCATAAGGCATTTTGGATGGGGTTTTAAAAACAACTTCTAAAATTAACCGGTTCCGGTCCCCCTGAACATGTAATTCCCAAACCTGAACCGATTGAGTGGGGTTTTTTTTTAAATCGGAAGTTTTGTCTGTCAAGATGGTTCTTATCTATTTTTGTTGCGTGGGGTCTTTTTCCGATGGCTACGTTTCCACAAGAGTTGTGTTACATGTGTTTGCCTTTCCATACAAATAAAAGTTACAACACAGCACTGATGGACATTCACGCTCATCCTCGACTTTATATTGACCCTCGCCTGCGGTTCGAATCTATACATTTTGTCATATAAAATGGTTTGTTTTATGTACAACAGTACATTCTACTATTAATACCTACCTAATTTAGTAATACATTCTAGAACTTAATTACACATACCTAAATTACATAGTTAATGAAACAATATTATTTTACACAGAATTTCAATTAATTATTATAATTATAGCTACAATTTTATAGCTGTTCTAATAGAAAACAATAAAATACGTATTGATATTTAATTGGTATAACGGTCATTTAATATTCTTGTTTCTAGTATTTTAGAGCTTGGGGTCTAAATTACTGTTAATATGAAGTGTCGTGTGCTATTAATTTTCTTAGGTAAGTTCGATTTATTATTATTCTACGTAAGAGAGAGTCCCTTTAGCCGAGAGTGGTAAGGTACGCAACTTATAATCTGGAAGTTCGTGGGTTCAAGCCTCCAGCTCGTACCATTAGGTAAAAAAAAAAACTTAAGTACGAAATATCATTTGATACCTAACAGTAGATTTTCGGTGAAGGAAAGCGTGACCAACCGGTCTAATTCCATCAAAATCTTGTTTTCCCTTGAGTTGAAAGATCTGATGGCCCTTGGAGATCATTCCCACCATGTGGTACTCCATACAAAACCCTATAATACTGTGATTGCATCTTCTCTATGATTCAATAACAAATAACGGTGCTACCAGGTCCCTATTTCACCAAATCGACAAATGTCGCCTGACTATGACAATTCGACTTACATGGCTGCGTCGACAGGTTAAAGTGCTTCAACGTTATTTATTGACCCAGCAATGTACGTGGAATTGTCATTGTCAGGCGACAATTTTCAAGATGAAGTAGGGCCCAGGTCAACCCGGAGAACCTCCATATAAATGTAAAATGTGACACCTGACGCTGTTGACTGGCTGCGCAACCTGGATGTTGACTTGTGATAGTTTTTACACCACCCTCCTACAATTGGCTACTTGCCTAAAAAATGATATTCAGTCCATCAGTTAGATTATCAAAACATATTGGACACGTATTTTTTTGTTTGTCAATTAAACAAAAAGTGTTGAAGATATAGCCCGTTAAAGTTCCGCGTGACGTCACATTACGGTACACTTTTTATCATAATGTGACGTCACGCGAAACTTAAACGGGCTATATCTGCGTATTTTTTTGTGTAATTGACAAACAAAAAAATAAGTGTCCAATATTTTTTGATAATCTAACCATAATCTAACTGACGAACTAAATATAATTATATTTTTTTTACCCGGGAAAGTACCCAATTAAAATTGTGCTTGTCTTTTGGGATAATTTCTTCTGTATTCGCTTCCTAGTGGAGTACTGTACTATATACAGTCCTGATTTATTCTCCAGGTGTAGCAGCACAGCTGGACGGCTATGTGCTCCTCCAAGCCAAACAGTCCGACGTGGATGTGGACGCCGTCGTCCATAACCGGGTGACGCGGGGGGCGGGCCAGTCTAGTGAGGCACCCGCGAAAGATAGGTAAGGCATCCAAGTTAGGAGGCAGGCCAACCAGTCTGACGCAGACGCCGTCATCTATAAGCGAGTGACTCGTGGGAAACCTGTCCAGTCTGGCGCCCGGAAAAGATCTGCGAGATCGTAGGTAGCTTTGTGTGTGTTGTTTTGGGTTATCTCCGGAACTGCTTATTCTGGACTTTCTGGATGGTTATAGGCTATATTTTATCCCGCGGGTTTGCATGCGTTCTTTGCAATACGCGGGCAGCTAGTAAAGAAATAAAATTTTGTTGTTTTTTCCACGAACGCGTAGCAGCCAGCCCGTGGAGACCGAGGAGCCTAGGGTCCACTCGAGGAGACACCTTCGACACGATGCGTAAGTCAAATCTTAAGGCTCCTTTACACATTGGGCCATCATGGGCATCATAGGGCGCAACTATGCGTTAGATGGAGAAAGACATACATCGCATTCCAACGCATAACCAAAATCATTTATTTCAGACATTTGTACCTAGTCCATAAAGTAATAGTAGATTGTATGACAAGGGGCTAAAATAAGCCATATCCACACGAGATGGATATTTTCCCGAGCGAAGCGAGGGAAAATAATTCGAGGGGTAATATGGCTTTTAGACCCGAGTTATACACTCTACTTTTCACTTCGACTGCGAGAAAATAGTAAAACAAAGATTATCCATCCACAATCAATAACAAATTTCACTGCGAAGAGATTGTTCAATTTAGCGTGAGGCGTTTTCTTTTTTAATGATTTGGAATTAGGGATTAAAAAACACCTGATGTTTGATTGGTCGATTTTAATATGTAGCTGTATTCTGGTTGGTTGATAGCAAAGAGAAATGTTTTTTGAAAGAGTTGTGATTGGTGGATTTAATATGGTGAAGTGTTTTGATTGGTCAAATTAAATGTGTTAAAAATCATAAACATGTATACATATTTTCCCTAGGGGCTAAATGTACTACTTTAGCCCCGCTTATTAAGCCTAATATGACACACTTTTCGAGCATGAGATGTGAAAATATACATACATACATAGTCTTTACGACAATAAGCAAGACGCAAGAGATATTTTTGAAAGGTTGTCTGTAAGTAGGTAGGTATAGATATTGGAGAACTTGACTGCACACTTTACAGACATCATACATTATGAAACACAATGATACTTTATGACTAGCATGACATCGAAAGGCGTAGGTACAGCATGATCAGTAAGGGCTTTCTCACCGGGACACCATGGCGGCGCAACCAGCGGCATACAATTTGTTGGTGGCGGCGACTGGTTGCGCCGCCATCGTGTCCCGGTGAGATATAGCCCTTAGCGCATAAGTAACCAACTGCACAGTATAGGTCTAATACTAGTGTCGAGTCGACCAACATAGAATTTGGTTGGAAGATGGTAACTACCCGAATAGGGGGCTATAAAGAAGCTTATTGGGGGCTACAATGTAGTATTAAAACAAAGCTTTGTGTAGCTCGTCACCGGCGGCCGACAACAAGGTGCTAGCTTTCGGTCTGGACACCGGAGCACCCGCGGAATCCAAGAACGTGATCATTCAGGCCATCTCCGAGGCTTTCGGGGGCGTATTAGAGAGACAGCACGTGCGCTCGCGCGGGAAGAATTACAAGCCATGTGAGTACACGTGCTAACAACTTCGGGGTCTTCGCACCATGCGTGGGAGCGAGATATCGGAGCGCGGCCTCTTACTCCCACTCTTGTGCACTGTTGCTGTCCTGCCGAGCCTTTGCAGTTTCAAGGCCATGGCGCTACCAGTGGCTTGTGTCACGAAGCTACTAAGTAGTAAAACAGTGGCTTGCTCCCGCCTGTGTATTTTAATTTAATTTATAAGATAACTAACCTAGGATAACTATATATTAACACTACTGTGTACCCCAGTTGTCTTAAATAAATAAATAATAATAATAGTCCCCAGCGGGTGCTGTCTCTGTGCGCGTCCCATGACACGGGCAGGGACAGCATCCGCTCGGTGTACCTACTCCTTGCATTCCATTAAATTGTCAAAAGGGCCTCTGTCTCAGTTGGTTCTTTGTAGGTACCTAGCTCCACGCACGCCTCCCAAAGGTCCGGGACATCATGTCCCGTGAGCGAGAAAGACATATAATAATAATAATATCTGGCCATTATACCTGTTCCCAACCAAAGTGACGACTGAGGCCATAAAGAAAGACAATGCAAAAGAGATAACACGAGCCTATGGTTTTATGGCCTCAGTCGTCACTTTGGTTGGGAACAAGTATAGACCAGGGGGTCAAACACGTAACGCATTGTACGCGCGTCAGGTAGATCTAAATGTCACTTTTTATATGGAAAATTGACAGTTAAATCTACACAACGCGAGTAAGAAATGTTACGTGATCGACCCACTGTTTAGACTTCACACTGTAAAATCGTGAATCAGGCCACTGGGCGCACAGTTCAGTAGGTAAGCGCCTATTAGGTAGGGTTAGCGGTAGCAGTGACCTTCATGATCCCACGAATTAATTATATGAAACCAAAGTCATTCTGTTCCTTATCTCGCTTTATCTTATACCGTATGCCATCCACCGCGCAGGAGTGTGTCATACGGCTTATGTTTACCAATAAAAAAATAACATTGGGGTTGGCTTTGTTTTTTAATAAAATAGACTAAGTTGATCACGAATGCTGAAAGGGTTCGAAACGACGGCACGTGTTTAATACATAATATACGCAATAAAATCCGTTTAAATCGATTTATTCAATGAGTAAGAATCGCGGAAAACGAAGACAAGATTCCCAACAAGAACGGCCGGGCAGCCGGCGGGCCTATCAGAATGGTACCATACAAACAGTCTTCCCGTTGGGAACAAACAGGTTGCGATACGCAACGCTAAATTTAATTCTAATCTAACCAAACCAATCAATCACCGAGGTTTCTTCGTCAAAGCCAGCAAGACATGGCATTGTGTAAATGTGTTTGTATGTATGTTAACTTGCTGGAGCGCCCGATGACGTCTGAGGCCGAGCAGCTCTCGAGCCCGCCGTTCAGCTGTCTTCCAACTTCACTTGTGCGAGCCGACACCCAACCGCATGGTGTGTTCAGCCTCGCGCTCCCAAATTAAATCTAATCTTGACGCCCGGTATTGGCGCACCAAACACGAGATAGCTACCCAAAATCTACCAATCTCGATGCTCCGCATGGGCACAACCGTTTACGTGATCAACCAAAGCCGTAACACCTCGCGCCGCTCTGGCCAGAACTGGTCGCGGTCAGAACCACTGATCGGTGACATCTCGATCACCTCTAAAAGCCGGCGCAAACGACGCGATCTCCCCGTCACGATTGCTTTGCGCCGAACGCTTTTCCGCTTGCACAATTCGCGCACCCTATTGTCAACAATATGGTTTCTAGCTTATAACCTTTCTATGTTTGCAGCGGACGAAAATGACAAAAAACCTATCGCCCTCGAGATGAAGACGGACTCGATATTGCATAGTTTGGAGACGTTCCTCTCTTCGCCGAAGCTCAAGAAGATCGTCAATGACTTGGCGCGTAAGGCTGCCGTCCTCTACAGGACTATAGAGAAAGGACTTTAAAAAGGACATTATCACAGTAAATAGGTATAATAGCTTATAGCAGAAAAACAAATCTGTACAAACGACCGATTTGACGCACTCTAGTTGAGGTACTACTTTCATCATAATATCAGCCGAAAGACTTCCAGTGCTGGTCATAGGCCTCCCCCAAAGTGTAGTGACCGGTCCTGCGCCGCCCGCACCCAGCGGACTCCCGCGACCTTTATCAGGTCATAAGTCCACCTTGTTGGGGGTCTACCCGCGCTGCGCCTTCCGGTACGTGGTCGGTACTGCTTTAGCTAATACCTATATTTACTGTGACTTTATGAAGCAACTAAACAGATAAGTACCCCAATAAACCCAGATCGGACGGTGTAGTTTTTTTTGTTCTAATTTCCGCAGTCAAGGCCTGGCAACGACTTTCGGTCGGACCACAACGGTCTGTCGAACACAGTGCTTGATTTAGAGTTCAGGAGCCGTAGCATGGTTGTATCACGCGACAAGTGACAAGATAGGAGCGTCGTCTCGTTCTATCGAACGGTGTCAGCCAGTGACGCACGCTCTATCCTATCACCTATCGCGTGACAAGGCCAACCATGCTACGGGGCCTGACCGCCCTAGGCTAACTATGAATACGCTAATATCATTATGTAAGTCTCAACTCAGCGCCGCCCCCTCTTGGCCCTTGCGATCTAGGCAATTAGCCCGTGGGTAAAACAGGCCCTGGGCAAACAATGTAGGTACAGTCGACGCCAAAAATACGTTTACAATTTGCACCTTATTCCATTGCAATAAGGCGAATAGTGTAAACGTATTTTTGGCGTCGACCGTACAATAAGGGAAATGTACTCACGTACCACCGTAGAATCCTGTCGCAATTGACAGGCCGCCGTCACTCAAACTCGAGTGATATGTCACCTTATTGCGATAGGGTTCTACGGTGGTACCTACGTGAATACATTTCCCATACTGTACCAGTGAATATTCCATTGTTACGAATTAGGTGTGGCCAAGTTGATGTGCAAATTAAAATCGCAAAATGGTTTTAATGAAAATATTTTATTAAATATCAGTACAGTTTCATCTTTTACACAAATTACAATATTTTCACGTTAACTTACGAATTAACTACCTACATTCTTCACAGTAAATCACAAAGCCTTACTAGAAAGTATAGATGGAATATGTATAATCTCTTGAAAATAATTTAAAATAGAAAGAGCGGTAAAAAAAATCAAACAACTAGGTATTTTACGATTTACAAAATTTGTTAATTTAACGACGAACATAAACTGTAGCATTTCAAGAAACTACAAGTTTTGTAAAGGCCATTGTACACAATTTTAACATGAGTCTACACCCCTATTGGACACATAAATAATGTGAACAATGCAATTGTATCATCAGCCTATGTACATAGGCTATATGAATGTAGGACGTATGTCCGCACTGGGCCAGCTTGGAGACTAATGCCCGTTCCCTCTCATTCATGAGAGGAGGCCCTTGCCCAGCAATGGGACTTGTACGATATAGTATAAAATAACTTAAGAGTAACATATACATGATTAAAGCGAAAAGCACCATTAAAAAATAAAAGTAAATAATAGTATTTTATTTACAAAACAAATAGTTAGTGATTGCACTATTTTGAAAATAAATTAAGTTATGGCATACAAGACTGATCTTAAGTCAGTATTTAAAAAAGTCGTTTGTATTCTTGTGTATCTCCCTCTCTGTCGCTCGAATAAGCAAGTGCGACAGGGAGATACACAAAGGAACTTGTGTAACCAATATATGAAACGCAAGAGCGCCTGAATTACTTTCCCAGTTTAGTTTAGACGCTCCAAATTTGCCAAAAAGCGAGATAATATTCATCTCTCTTTTCGTTATTGAGATTGAGATAAAACTTTTTCAAACCACTGGGGATATTTTGGGTTTTTTAAGACATTACTTTAAACGCCCATATTTGCTCGCATAAGATTTTGCGTCTATCTCTTTAGGAAAGAGATGCAATATTAATATTTGAGCAAATGGCAGCTATAAAGTCTTCGTACCACTAAAGAAGTCAAGTTTGCTATTTAGTTTAGCTATTTCACAACACTGGTATTCACTGCCAAGAATCGCTACGCGCTACGCTCGTAGTCGATCCCGTGGATTTCCACGTAGCGGAAAGCGCCTACGGCGTAGGCGCCCGCTAGGCGGGTTCCTGTCATGTCAGACAGTGTTAGTCTAGCAAACGCAAGTTGTATCGATTTCCTTCGTGTATCTCCCTCTCTGTCGCACTTTCTAATTCGAGCTACAGAGAGAGATACACGAACGAAATTCGTTTTCGTTTAGCGGTAGCAGTACCTACTTTCCTGGGTAAAAAATCTATTTACTCCGTCAGTTAGATTATCAAACAATATTGGACACGTATTTTTTCGTTTGTCAATTAAACAAAAAAATGATGAAGATATAGCCCGTTAAAGTTTCGCGTGACGTCACATTATGCTAAAAAGTGTTCCATACTGTGACGTCACGCGGAACTTTAACGGGCTATATCTTCATTTTTTTTTAAATTGACCAACACAAAAATACGTGGCCAAGTTTTTGATAAACTATCTGACGGACTAAATATTTTTTTTAGGAAAGTAGCCAATTAACAAAGCGCGCATAAATATCTCACACTACTCTATAGGGCTGTTATGACGTGTGAGAGATTTGTGCCCGCTGTGTTACTGCTGTTGACTGTACATTTTGACGACGGTGTTGTAGCTGAGCTTGGTCGGTTCCTTTGAAAACCTTAACTGCTGGTGGAAAAGCAACGGCTTAAAATAACCTATAAGATCTTAAAGCTAACATACGAACTAAAATAGTAATTTATACAAGAAATGACTGGACGAAATTTATGCAGTACTGTTTAAGGCCCCTCACAGACTGGCGCGGTCAATAGTAAACTGGTCATTAGCTGTCTTATTTACTATGGACCGCCAACGCAGGCCGCGCCAGTGTGATGCAGGCTTAAAGTAAGGAGGCTATTCCGTAAATGTGACAAACTACAGACAGGGGTGGTACAGCGAAAATCTAAGACTAAATGTATTGTCACCGGCACGAAAGTAGAACCAAAATGGCGCAATCGCGCGTGTTCATTAGTGCGCATGCTTAAATAGCATAGCGGGGTCCCGCGCCGCCCCGTAAGATTAAATTGTCGGTTTGATTTTTCTCATGTTTCATTTATGGAATAGTCGCCCTATTTTACAGCAAATACGAACAAATTAGATTATCAGTATCACAATATAACTACAAAATAAAGAATTAAAAAGGTAAATAATATATAATTGAAAAAATATTATATACTGCTGCAAACGTGCAGTATTCTTGAGCAAATTGATTATGAAATAGTACATTGTGTTACAAGTACGGTAAGATATGAATTACGAACTCGACTTTGTAACAATCTTACCGTACGTGTCGCATACAATGTTTTTCATCACATTTGCAAGGAAATTAATTACCACAAAACATAGAAAAATCTATGTTTCATACAACCGCACCAATCAAAAATTGACGAAATTGACAACTTCACTTCCTGATCATTGCGAGTGAAGCGCGCAGCTTCAATATTTCATTGAACCAATCACAGAACAGTACAGCGGCTCGTGGCCACATAGTTTTTTTTTTCAACCAATCACAACCATTCAATCAATTCTTGTGGCCCACGGCCAACGAGATTTAATTAAACGAATCAGATCACATCCATTACGCCCTCGGGCGTAATAAAAAAACCATTACGCCCATGGGCGTAATAAAGGTTATTGTAGCTCTGTATGCCTGCGCGTTATGAAGCCCTTTACGAGCAAGTGTGATGAAAACTATATTACAAAATAGTCATAGCTGCTTGAAAATGAGCGGTAAATTATAATATTTATAATAATGATTAAAATGGAATTATTTGTAAATATAATTTTTTACAGATGCATAAGTACTAATCAAACAAACACACTCATACAAAACAAACTACGAATTCGATTGATATCGGTCATAACATAATTATAAAAATTCTACCGGTATTTCCTTTGCAAGAAAATATAAACGTTACTTAATTACTTTGCTCGCCGCGCGATAACAATGGCATTGGCGTGAAAATTGCGGAACAGTACAGTAAGGGAAATGTATTCACGTACCACCGTAGAACCCTGTCGCAATTGACAGGCCGCCGTCACTCAAACTCGAGTGGTATGTCACCTTATTGCGATAGGGTCTTACGGTGGTACGTGAATAGTTGAATACATTTCCCTTACTGTACATTACTATAGAGGCCGGGAAACGAAGGGTTGCAGGCCAAGTAGTTACGCGGCCGCCAACCCCGTTTCTCGCCGAGATTTTCTCAAACTTGCAATGAAATAGAAATAAAAAGTAGGCAATTTTTGATGGTTGAAGGCCAGGTTGTGTCACAATTTGACGTTTCAAAACAAAAGGTTGCTTTACAGACCTAGGTGTGTTACACTATGATTAAAATCGGTTAACTACTGACATTTGGCATTAATTCACTCGATACTCTATCTTAACGTTAGAATATTAGAGTTTATTTTGTAAACACGCTGCCTATAAATATAACGGTTGTAATAAAGACTTAATTACATTGGTATTAAGGTAGAATATCCCAAGGTTTGATCCAATCTGTCAGTGGTTAACTGATTTTAATCAAGGTGTAGGCTGTATGAAATTCCTTTACATATCATCTTCACTCATCGCACCGGATACGTAGTATTTCCGCACCTAATTTGAAGTAAGTCATGTCAACATTTCATTGCAAGTTTGAGAAAATAATAATTTCCAAAGCGGCAGCTGCCTAGCAGGACTGTACATAACATAACAGTGTATAAAACGAAATAGAATTAAGAAAACAGTAATTAAGACGGCCCAAAATGGCAGAAAAGAAGAACTATCATCCTGAAATGTTGGAGCGAGCTTTGGTTAAAATTACTTAATGAGGCCGACTTCTATAAAACTTGGAATCTTATACCCTGGTCTGTAGAGTTGCTTTTTGATTGGACTACTTTGATGTAATTCGGCCAACTCAAATCTCAAGTATACAAAGGAGGCGGCAATTTAACAAAATATCCCATAGCATTCTAGCACCAGGACTGATTCTGACCAAACCGAAAATTGTATGTAACATTTAGGACACTGTTTTTCTCCTATTAGGTTCGAAAGTGCTTTTATTAAATTTAAAAAAAAAGTCGAGTGTACAACTTTCCGTAATATGGACCTCTTCATTACTAAAAAAAAACTGGTTGAAGAAGAGATACAATTTACAATAGAAGATGATAAATAAATATCACAATTGCAAAATAAAATAGGTAACTTTTGCAATATGCCGAGTACGAAATCTAAACTTAAATCCGGCCTGTCCCACTGTCAATTTGGCGCGAAACGAAGTTTGTCTATGGTAACCTCCTGTGGAGGTCTAGCTAGGGCTGTACAGAGCGTATCGCACACAATGACGTTTCATATATACGTTCCGTTTTACGTAGTAACATAATTACAACATAATACGAGTAACAACATAATTACACGAATTTAAATTTTACAACATCTTGCTAACATGACGCTTTCGTCAAATTAAATACAGTTAACTTTTTACAAAACAGTTCATATTTTGCAATGCGATTACTTCTTTAAGTAATCGCATTGCAAAATATGAACTGTTTTGTAAAAAGTTAACTGTATTTAATTATTTATTTACTTAAAACTGACTTCCCGGCTATTGTATTATTTTATTATCATATCATATTATTATTTCCAAAATTTGATGATAATTTCGACAACAAACATAGGAACTAAAATAGTTATCATTTTGGAGGTTCAGTTATGTGGTACGTTGACAACCCTATATCAATCTATGATTGTCTATTGCAAAAAACTGACAGCTACGCTCTTCACTTAAGCAGTGGACATTCTGTACCTTTAGGTCCTATTAATTATTAAATGTAGATTTACACTTAAATCTATAGTTTGACTTACACAATAATTCATTTGGTCTGTACATACCTACTTAAATTACTATAATTCTGATAGTTAGATTTCAAAGTTCTGAAAGAACGACATCCGATTTTAATAGGAACCCTCAGGGTTGGGCCACGACTATGAGTGGTGGCGATAGCGGCAGCTGTTTTGCCATACGCCATTCGTGAGAACGAGAGGCCCCACTCCGATCTCTCCGCTGCCGCTCAAAGTTATGGCCCGTCAGTTGGCAAAACATGTGATCTAGAGCATTTTTGGCCGAAAGTCTTCCTAAAGGCCTTTACAGACGTAGCAATTTGTCACTGCAACCGACAGCGATGCAGCTATAATTCGAATGAGAGCAGTATCATTACCTAACTATATATACGTCACTGTCAGTTGCAGAGACATATTTCTACGTTTGTAAACACCTTTAGGCAAACTTTCGGCCAAAACATGCTCTAGATGCAAGCAAAGGATTATTACGTTGGCATTAATGCGTTTTTAGATAAGGTTTATTTTATAAAAGTCCTGAAAAATGTACAGGTAAAATAAAAACTGCATTAGGTCAACCAACATAACGTCGTTCATAGACTTGTGTTGTAGCTTAAACGAGGAATCCACACTTACATAGGAAGGTAGGCTACAAAACTAGCAAATGGTGAAGGAATAGGTAATTTACAATTTGCTAGATATTTTACGACACACATTCTTGGGATATAATTTTTACTATACGTATCGCAGCGAATCTCGATCCATATAACAGCTGTCACCTCCGTACAATTTATAACCTTAAAAAGTAAAATTGTACTGAGATGACAGCTGTCCCATTAATCCCGTCCCCCGAACCCCCGTCAGTCGTTTGTTCCGTGGCGTATGTTGCGACACATCCGAAACGTCGGGGAACCTCAGAGGCGAATAAATAAGCGATTAAGTCCCGTTTAGTAAAAATTATGTGTGAGAATCGTGAAAGTTTAAATCAATATATTCTTGAGAGATATATATATATATAAGGTGTGTGAAATCCTACGTATAATAATACAATTTGAAGTGAGCCTTTTGACTTATCTGCAAAACAAAGGCTTTGCATTCAATCAATGACCATTGGCCAATGCCAAGATTAGCCAATAAATTTACCTCTTCTTGAACAAAGGGTGATTATGAGGCCTTTTTATTAAGGCGACGCGTTTGGCGACACGAAAAACGCGCACTGTCAAGTGACTATGGGCGTTCCTGTGCACATGGGTGTTTTTCAACTTCTTTCAAGATGCAACCCTACAGGGACAAAAAATCGCGATCTGGGAGGTCCTAGCATATATATATTTTTGACTAAATTTGGAATCCTTACGTCAATTTTACTTGTAATTAAATCTGTGCCCCCTCAAGACGGATAGGAACCGGGTTTTTCAAAAATCCCCGAAGTTGTCTAATATTTTGAATTATTTTAGGCTTTTAATGTAGGACTCTTATCATGTATTTGGGTAACAATTTCGTATTATTAGACTGCCCGATCAAAAATGATATTTTAAACCGAACGAAATAATATGAAATTTTACCTTCCAATAAAATTGGTATTATGTTTCCTGAGACTTCCAATATCCGGTTAACTTGAGAGGGCGCCACTGCGCACGATCGAACGTAGCCATTTGCGTAAACAAGTTGCTCCACGCCATCGCTGTGACGTCACATCCACCTCCACTCCTGACAAACCAGAGCCCGCGCCCGTGCACCCGCCGCCATGTTGGCTTTCTCACTGTTGCGGAGGAAATGCCGTTGGCAGCCCACCAGGAAGCCATTATTCGGATATTGGAAGTCTCAGGAAACATAATACCAATTTTATTGGAAGGTAAAATTTCATATTATGTGTTCCGTTCGACTTCCAATATCCGGTTAACTTGAGATCTGTTTATTATCTCCTGGTGGCGGGTCAGCGGGCGCCCACGCGCCTGTAGAAAAATAAAATTCCTACAAAAGAAAACTATTAGATTATCGTTAGATTTCTAACGGGCACTAATCATTATAGGTACTTAAATAGATTCGAGATAAACGTCTGAGAATAGATTCAAGTTGCCAAATAGCTTTTGTTAAAATGTAATTGGGTAGTTGTCCAGCCAGTTTTAACGATACCACGGGTCGAAAAGTTACTCAGATGTTACTTGAAGGCCCGATTCTGTCCAAAGGCGTAGCATAAATCATAGAGTAGATAAAGTATATGTATGTATATTTACTTTAAATCTCCGATAAGCGTGGTTGAGGTTGGCTTGGACACTACTCTAGTTGATTCGCCTAAATTAGAGTAAAATATTGAAGTTACACCTTCTGAAATCGTTATACCTATCCAGAACACAGCTTTCGATAACTCGGTTGATAACAATCTTATTTAGGATCAGACTTCGGGTATAGAGCAAAATTTGTCTATTTGTCTGGGCTACAGTGTAGCCATGATCTCTGGGGCCTGAAAACTCTTACAGTAAAAGTGCAGCCGATCTTCTGGATACGTCATATAAGTTATTGAAGTAAGATTGTTATGTTTAGCATAATTAATTATCTAAATTTACCACATTCCAAACCTATTCAGTGGTTTGGGAGACAGTGGTATTCACAAGAACGTTGTTTTGATGGTATTCTTGAGTGAGGCGTTCGAAGATATCCTAGTGACCAAAAACGTAGGTCACACAATAGCGATCATTGCAGATTTATAAACAAAGATAATAATTCGTACTGAATGCAGTACGCTAACACATGCGACAGAAATAAGTGCGCATGGGAGGAGGTAACTGGCTGTTGATATTGTACCTGGCGCGCCATGACGGCCATTGGTCATACAGGCGTGTGTTTCCCGTGTATGTCGTGTCACGCAGGAACGCCTGCAAATTGTGAACCTTCAATGATTCCGCTACAGCTTGCCTCTTCAGGTCTGGTCAACACATGATATTGCTTCACTTGAGAGTCATTGTGCTCAACAGACACAACATGATGTCGAGGTGATGTGGAGCGCGAGGCAGGAGTCTGGAACGTAGGCGTAGTCGTGTCGTAACACCAGAAGCTGTTGAACACGTCGTGACAGTAGGCGCTCGAGACTTGCGAGTCGATCGAGACGTATTGCCATAAAGTGTGTGCCCTGCGAGGTGACCTTGAGGTCGACGGGCGAGGCACCCCAGAGCGGATGAAGATTTCTTTCTCGGTAATTTCTGGGCGCTACCGATCTTGCAGGTAGTATGAGACCAGTGTTTCCCAGTTCTTTCTTGCCAGCAGTTTGCAGCAGGGAAAGGCATGCATGCTACCATCCACCGGTTGTCCATTTGTAGCACAACACTCTTTACAATATAGTTAGTCTTACTTACTGTTATGGTACGGTATCTTGTACAGCAGAAGGGAGACGATGGAGAGTGCATGGCGCTCCTCGTGGTCTCACAGGTATAGTCGGAGAGTGCAGCAATGCGACCTTTCTCCGTGGGTCGCAACCATTGCAAAGTTGAGACGATTCCTTCCAGTACGAGACTGTAAAAAAGTCGCGCCAAGTAGTTTACCTTTTCCCTCGGCACCAGGAACTCGAAGGTTTGCGTGAGGACCAAAAGCAAAAGTCGTTCTTCCCGTGGCAAGTAGTTAAGGGCTCACTTGCAAGTATACAAAGTTCCTATTGCATAAAATTATATAACAGGAGACGTTTATACGGACTATTAGGAGTCCTACCAAGAAGTTGGGCTTTATTACCCTTAATTTTGGCAATGTCTACAAAAAGACATGAACTTTATGAACGAATCCTCGGTTTTATTAGCGATCACTTCGATTGGTTTGTAACAAGGACGTCGTCCACATAGACAATTACCAGAAGGCCCTAGTAAATTGCGCTAATTTCTTTAAAATAGTCATGAATAATTTATAACTACAAGTTTTAGACTAGCAGAAGTACTTAAGCTTTGAAAAGATTCTTTGAACAGATTTTCTGTGTCGAGACTGTATCGGGATGCATATGACAGTGTAAAAGCTTGTGCATTAGCGAAGTCGATAGATAGCACAATCAGTAGGGGTTATTGAACAAAAGAAAAACCGTTACTGATCTGATCTCTAAGATGATTTTCGGGGCTTTCAAGTCAATGCAACTGTTACGGCAAGACAGTTCGCTGAGAATTCACGGAAGTAATTTTCTAAAGTGGCTTATACGATTTGAGGTGAGCGGAATCTCGGGATCGCTTAGGAGCGGCCAGTTGTTTTGTCCCAATTTTGTTTATTAGGCTTCTGCGAAAGGTTTGTCTTTATAGAGAAGAACCTGAGCGGGAGAGCGAGCTAAGAGACGATGTGAAATCTGTTTGCCTACCTTGCCCATGACCTCCATTCTCCATAGGTACGAGGACAGTTTGACGGGGCTGAGAAATATATAATCAGAGGTCGGAGATCCATCCGATATCCTCCACAATTTACTCGTTAACAAATCTCAGATTGAGTCCCCTGACCTCATGGTACGTTTTCCTGAGACGAACTGCAGGACCTTGTAATTAGATTGATTATCAAGTAGGTAAGAGCGCGCCGGGCGTCCCGGCTTGCAGCTTAATGGACCAATTGGATAGAATTGAGAACCTAGGGCTTCATTTTGAGCGTTAGGTTGCACCGCGGCACTCTGCAGCTACTGGGTCACTCGCGAGCGCCAGAACGCCGGGGAAGCCGGGCAGCTCCTCAGTGATTATTACCTCTATGAAGCCCGGAGACGTAAGTAGTTCTCCTGCATCGATGTAACGTGGTCATCTTCCACTCCGGACGGCGGGCGTTACCGTC
This sequence comes from Epinotia nisella, assembly GCA_932294315.1. NCBI lineage: Eukaryota > Metazoa > Arthropoda > Insecta > Lepidoptera > Tortricidae > Epinotia > Epinotia nisella. The sequence continues at coordinate 4,776,805 of OW028698.1, read as the reverse complement.
GTGGTCGACAGCACCACCGTGGCGGGCAGCACCGGAGTAAGGGACAGCGCCAGCATAGCACCGCCGTGGCAGGCAGCGCCAGAGTAGAGGGCAGTGCCAGAGTAGCAGATAGCGCCAGCATAGAACCGCCGTGGCAAGCAGCGCCGGAGTAGCGGGCAGCGCCAGAGTAGCGGATAGCGCCAGCATAGCACCGCCGTGGCAGGCAGCGCCAGAGTAGCGGATAGCGCCAGTATGGCGGACAGCACCGCCTTGGTGGGCAGCTCTAGAGTAGCGAGCAGCGCCAGAGAAGCGGATAGCGCCGGCATAGCGGACAGCACCGCCGTGGCAGGCAGCGCCAGGATGGCGGGCAGCGCCAGAGTAGCAGATAACGCCAGCGTAGCGGACAACACTGCTTTGGCGGCCAGCGCTAGCGTGGGACAGCACCGCTGTGGCGGGTAGCGCCAGCGTGGTAGAAAGCACCGCTGTGGCGGGCAGCGCTAGAGTAGTGGACAGCACCGGCGTGTCGGATAGCGCCAGCGTTGTGAACAGCACAACTGTGGCAGGTAGCATCAGCGTAGTGGACAGCACCACTGTGACAGGTAGCGCCAGCGTAGTGGACAGCACCACTGTGGCGGGTAGCGCCAGCGTGGTAGAAAGCACCGCTGTGGCGGGCAGCGCTAGAGTAGTGAACAGCACAACTGTGGCAGGTAGCGCCAGCGTAGTGGACAGCACCACTGTGGCAGGTAGCGCCAGCGTAGTGGACAGCACCACTGTGACAGGTAGCGCCAGCGTAGTGGACAGCACCACTGTGACAGGTAGCGCCAGCGTAGTGGACAGCACCACTGTGGCGGGTTGCGCCAGCGTAGTGGACAGCACAACTGTGGCGGGTAGCATCAGCATAGTGACAAGCACCACTGTGGCAGATAGCGCCAGCGTAGTGGACAGCACCACTGTGGCAGGTAGCGTCAGCGTAGTGGACAGCACAACTGTGGCGGGTAGCATCAGCATAGTGACAAGCACCACTGTGGCAGATAGCGCCAGCGTAGTGGACAGCACCACTGTGGCAGGTAGCGTCAGCGTAGTGGACAGCACCTCTGTGGCAGGCAGCGCCAGCGTGGCGGACAGCAGCGCCAAGGCGGACAACGCCAGGGGGGCAGACAGCGCCACCCTAACGAATCGCGCCAGCATGGCGGACAGCGCCGCCGTGGTAGAGAGCGCCACCGAGGCGGGTAGCGTCAGCATGGCGAGCAGCGCCTCCCTGGCGGACAGCACCAGCGAGACGGCCAGCACCGCCGTGGCGACAGAGCCAGCGGCGGGCAGCACCATCGCGAACGGCGTCGCCATCGTGGCGGACGGCCCATAGTAGGAGGTGGCGCCATTGAGGCGGACGGCACCAGATAAAGGGGTGGCGCCATTGAGGCGGACGGCACCAGATAAAGGGGTGGCGCCATTGAGGCGGACGGCACCAGGGTAAGAAGTGATGAACATCGTTGTCGGTGGCGGCATTGTGCCATTGGCACCATTACACCATAACAGTCGCAACACCACAGAAGTTGGCACCATCGCGGCGCGGGCGCCGCCACGTGGCGCGCGGGCCGGCGGCCTGCCCCGCCGCGGCGACGGCGGGCACGCGGGGGCACCTAGGATATTGTTATGTAACTGACTCACCGATTGGTTCGAAAGATATTCAAACCTCCGTTCCGGGCCCGCTAATGCAGCTCGATGAGCGCACGTGCCTACGTGATCACGAAGCGCGTTCCTTCTCCTTCGACGCGGAGCGACTCTCGTTGTTCATAATGCGATTCCGAAACGCTCGCGAACAACGAAGTACAAAAATAAAATAAAAAATTACAAAAGAGGGTAGTCCAACGGAAAAAATATCACTCGCGATTCGATTTCTTTAATTTTTATCGTTTTTAAGACTCCCTCTAGGTAAAATTTATATTATCCGATTTTAAAAATCGAGGTTTTAAGATTCCTCGTTGCATAGTTTACAGAATAGCTATGGTACGTCCGAACTCTACGGCAGACGACGCAACAGTGAGAAAGCCAACATGGCGGCGGGTGCACGGGCGCGGGCTCTGGTTTGTCAGGAGTGGAGGCGGATGTGACGTCACAGCGATGGCGTGGAGCAACTTGTTTACGCAAATGGCTACGTTCGATCGTGCGCAGTGGCGCCCTCTCAAGTTAACCGGATATTGGAAGTCGAACGGAACACATAATACCGGTATCCGATCCCTGCTTCAAGAGGCCTAGCGACCAACGGGTTGGGAAACACTGGTGTACATAAACAAGGCCTGAAGCCTTTGCCTAATCAAAATCGAAACTGGTACGACGTCCGTTAAGATATCCAAGAGGGCATTAGCGTGAGAAGACTCGACACAAAATGGCCGCCACAACCAAGATGGCGGCTGGCAGCAGAGCGGGCGCAGAGCAGGTTAACACGTCGCTTGGATACAGATTCGGTGGCATGGCCTCTTCGCCCCCTTTGCAATATTCGCCGCGGGACTGAAACAAAAAATATAGGTATTAGAGTCAAACAGCGAGACGTGTCACAAGAAAAAGGCGGCAAATTTGAAAAAAAAACGCATGCTGGTAACACGAAATTTATATAGTAATAGGTAGATATTTATAGCTGACAGCTTTGTTTTATAACTACAACTTAGAAAAGTTGAAAAACCCACGATTTTTTCATTTCAAAGTACACTATCACAAAAACGGATAAACTGATTTTGTTACAACGTAGCTAAGAGCCATCTTGATCATGTCAGCTTTCGGACAAAAAAACCGCATTAAATTCGTTTAGGAGCTACGATGCCATAGACAGACACGCAGGCACGTCAAACTTAAAACACCCCTCTGTTTGCGTGGGGGGTTAAAAAGAAGTTTCGAAAATGCTTTCGATTCTGAGTAAAAAAAAACGATTTTATAAAAATTAAAAAAAAAAACTCGTGTACAACTTTCCGTACAATGGTCCAAAAGCGGATTGCCGGCTCTTTATCGATTTAAGGATTCTTTTCTAGTTGCCTGTGGGTGGACGCCAGTATGGGGCTACCTGACAGGTAAATAAATAAATAAATATAGTGGGACAATTCACACTAGATCTAGTACCAAACTAGGCAAAGCCTATGTGTACTAACACCGGATAAACATACTTATATAGATAAATACATACTTAAATAGATATTAAACATCCGAGACTCGAGAACAAACATTCGTATTCATCATACAAATATCTGCCCCGACCGGGGATCGAACCCGGGACCTCAAGCTTCATAGTCAGGCTCTCTAACCACTATTGTGGAGTCAAAACCAACGTGCCGGCCGGGCAATAAAACGAGCTATAGAAAAGGCACGTGGCCGGCCCGGAGATTTATGGCCCGGCCGGCACGTTCGTTTTGACTCCACAATAGGCTATTCGGTGGGACTCACCGCGAACTCGGCGCCGCACGCCTCGCGGCAGGGCGGGCACACCACGCCCCCCTTGTGCAGCCACCCGCGCTTTATTATCCGGATCTGGAGCACCTGCCCCGCGTGGAAACAGCTGTACGAGTAGTTCCCCACCTGGAACAGATGCTTGCCTTACAAACACAATCTTGACCACAGAACACTAAATGTGACTGTGTCTGTTCTATGGCCAATACATAAATAAATAGCAAGGTGTCAATGAGACAGGGTTCCAGAGTGGCCTAGGATTCAAATTGGTTGACCGTACATCAGCTCGCGTGCCGCGCATGCGCCGCCTAAAAATATTTTAAATGGGACGATACGCCTCATTCGCTATACGGGGTGGGCTCTGTAACAGGAGCAAATAATTAAAAGGACGTTTCCTAAGAGATTTTTTTTTTAAATTGGACGCAACTGTAGATGTCCAATTAATTATATATTTTTAGTATTCGGAGTTTTTTTTTCTAAAGTTATGACATCCAATTAATGTATCTTGGCACCACGAGATCATAGCACAGCAGGCAATGCAGATTTTGAGGTAACATGCAATGAGTAATGAGTCATAATAGTTTTTGTAATTTTTGTTTCCATAAACTTAAAAAAACACACGTAAACTTATCCTGTTTTTTTTTCAATTAAAACTGTATGTAAATAATTGCTCACAAGCTTAATAATCTACCGCTTAATTTTTTGCTCCTGTTACAGGGCCCACCCTGTATATGGGAAAAAACGAGCCCGAAGGACCAGCAGTGACATACAAAACGTGCCATAGATATAATATAGTTACCACAATGTGCAGCCGGCCGCTTTCACACTTATATTTGTAACATCCCGAGCCCCAGTGTTGCCACTCTCTTATCTGGAAAAAACGAATACATGAACATTATGTTACAGGTTAATTCAACGATAAAGGGGTTAAATAGGGGTGCAAAGTTTGTATGGGGGAAACTTTTTTTTTGTGCTAGGGTCTTAATACTTTGTTTAGATTACTTATAAAAAAATATATCCTAGGTCAGTGACCTATCACAGTAAAGTGAGATGGTGTGCGTGAAATGTAGTGGTGTGCGTTACTGGGGAGAATTACGATAACGTTGCGCCGCCTAGCTGATTTTTTTGTGTGCGTATGTAACTTAACCTAGGGCGGCACATCATGCACCCAGAAGAGGTACAACATATCACCACCCAAAGAATCTGGAATTTCCTGGAGGCAACGGGTCTTAACGGTGAACTATAAAGAAAAAAGGGCTGCCACAATAGATCACTCACTGGTCGAAGCGGCACATTAAAGGCCCACAAACAACAATAATAATAAAGAATAACTTAAGATTATGTTTCTAACTGACGATTCGAAAGTGCTTGTTGCTAGGCCTACTCGAATAAAGATTATTTTGAGTTTGAGCTTGACGAGTTTATAAGTATACAGACCTGCCGGCAAGATTTCTGCTCCCAGACGCGGTCGCTGTGGTCGAAACATTTGGAGTGAGCGCCGTAATTCTCCAACGCGAAGTTCACATCAGTTTCTGTAACAACGTCATGTAGCACAGAATAAGTAATAGTACTACGTACAGAAGGTTCTCTGTTAACAAATTCCCTGTTTAGGTACGCCAAACGTGCCTAAATGTGGTCATTTCTTTCTATCTCATGGAACGCGCTCTTTCGGAGGCGGAGCCTTAGAGCTAGGGTTACCGCCAGCTTGACTTATTAAATTATAGGTACGTAGGTATAATAGTGTATTTTACTAACGCTATTACGATTATTCTTTATTTACTCAGGATCACCCAACTACACAAAAGCTGTGTAATTTGCCTTTACGTTATGACATCAAAACTGCCTGTTTTTGCAAAATGTAAGACGAAGACACAACTCTGGTTTACCTACATACATAAACATGTAAAGAAAAATTATTTTCACCCAATATTTAAATAGACGACGCGGCATATTTATTTTACGAGGCGAATGACGATGCAATGCGTTGCGAAAACGCCTGCGTCCCGTAAAAGCGCGCGGCAACCACTGATAGACCGCCTAAAGGCGGCCGGCCGGCATGTTTTGTGCGGCGCGACGAAATCAAAGAGTGAACCGCCCCTGGTCTTAATGTCTGTGAATTTGGGTCCTGGTGCGGTCAAGTACTTTAATCGTTGATCCATTTATGTGTCATCTAATTTTGGTTTTTTAACAGTTAAGCTTTGAAATGTCCGGTATAAAGTGAGCTCTAAATGGCTCAACAATAGGCTTTTGTCATATATTTTTTAGATGACATTCGAACCAGTCTTTGCAGAAGAACAAAGTAGTAAGGGAGCTACAATTAAAGAACATAAATACCTAAAAAATTGAGTTAAAGACGGACCTCGCTGGCGGCAGCCAAAACGTTTCATAGTTTAGTTTAGACTGGTATTCCACTTGTCCAAAATCTTCATTCTCACATTATTTAATCAAAATGTGAGACGCAAATACACATTGGACCTTGGATTTGATTGATTAGAAAGCGGAACCCAGGCTGCTTTAGGATATAAATAAATAAAATAAATAAATAAAAGCTTTTTATTTTCAGACACATTGGTCCATAGATTGTTAGTATGTATACATTATCCTAATAACTATGTTAGTAAAACAATAACAAGTGCGAGTCGGACTCGCGCACGAAGGGTTCCGTACCATTATCTATAAAAACGGCAAAAAAACGACTCGCACTTGGCCGGTTTTTTAGTATTTGTTGTTATAGCGGCAACAGAAATACATAATCTGTGAAAATTTCAACTCTCTAGCTATCACGGTTCTCGAGATACAGCCTGGTGACAGACAGACGGACAAACGGATGGACGGACAGCGAAGTCTTAGTAATAGGGTATAGGGTCCCGTTTTTACCCTTTGGGTACGGAACCCTAAAAAATGGAAAAAAATACTGAAAAACAAACTATCCTAACTATGACTATGACTTAACAGGGTAATCAACAGTTTTCCTAGGGTTGTCAAAAGTACTGTTGTCAAGTCATGCCAGGGTCGTCACTTACTGGGCGTGTTCTCAGAGTACTCGCAGCGGCTGCCGCGTATGAGCACGCTCTTGTGGCGCCAGGTGAACTCCTGCAGGTAGGGGCAGTAGTCGGCGAGGGACACGGAGCCGCCGTAGTGGGCCTCTTCCCCTGGGGCCACGTTGGGCAGTATGTCGAAATGCTACAACAATAAATAAGTTTCTGTCAAAAAAAAAGTAAGGTCAGTAGGGACAAGTGCGCCACCGGGGTAAGTGCGCCTTTCATCAAAAATATCGATCATCATCATCATCATATCAGCCAGAAGACGTCCACTGCTGGACATAGGCCGCCCCCAAAGAGTGCCACAATGACCGGTCTTGCAAGGAAATATCGATATCTACAGATATTACACAACTAACGATCTCTTACATATGGATGTTGGGTCCATGGGGAACCAAGTAAAACAAGTTTATTGCCTGGATCATGGATGTATAATGTTATTTTGATGAAAGGCGCACTTACCCCGGTGGCGCACTAACCCCGGTGGCGCACTAACCCCGGTGGCGCACTAACCCCGGTGGCGCACTAACCCCGGTGGCGCACTAACCCCGGTGGCGCAAATACCCCGGTGGCGCACATACCCCGGTGGCGCACTTACCCCGGTGGCTCACTAACCCCGGTGGCGCACATACCCCGGTGGCGCACATACCCCGGTGGCGCACATACCCCGGTGGCGCACTTACCCCGGTGGCTCACTAACCCCGGTGGCGCACATACCCCGGTGGCGCACATACCCCGGTGGCGCACATACCCCGGTGGCGCACTTACCCCGGTGGCTCACTAACCCCGGTGGCGCACATACCACGGTGGCGCACATACCCCGGTGGCGCACATACCCCGGTGGCGCACATACCCCGGTGGCCCACATACCCCGGTGGCGCACTTGCCGTTACTACATGATTTTATTGGCGATTGTATTTTTTTGCAGTCATCAATATGTTCTTTGATGCCTAAAATGTTCTGGTTATCGCCTTGCGTCAACATTGTGCTTACAAATCCGTAACGTATGTGTAAATTATGGTTATCTAGTAGTCGCAAATCAGTAATAGTTACGACGTCGTCATTTCAGTATGTTCTGCTCGGAAATATAGGTTACCTCGTAGTCTTATATCAGTTACGGTAACGACGTCGTCATTGCAATATATTCTGGTTACCTCATAGGTTCATCAACAATATAAGGTTACCTAGTAGTCTGACAAAAGTTACGGTTACATAGTAGTCTCACGACTCTCACGTCAGTTACGGTTACGAAGTCGTCATCTCCGTATGTTCTGGTTACCTGATAGGCCATCGGCAGTATGGTGTCATGTCGGACCAGGTTACAGAGTACGACCGCCGACCGCCGCGGGGAACACTCAGTCCGGAGCGGATCGCCTTTGATGCGTTCGCAAAATGGCGCCGGGTTTTTCCGTCTGAAGAGAGAAGGGGATATTAAGATGTAAGTAAGGTAAGTGATGTTTTTCCATCTGAAGTAATAACTAATAGGCTTGTGTCCTAATTTTTATACGATTCGAACCAGTTTTTGGAGAGGAACAAACGTTTGTATGGGAGCAACTACAATTAAAGAACATAAATACCCAAAAAGATGACTTAAAGGCGGACCTCGCTGGCGGCAGCCGAAAACGTTTCATAATAATTGACATTGAATTATGACGTCACAGTTTGATATTTGTACTAATCGCTGTATGGAAAATGAAGTAAATTGCTGTTTCAGACGCGAAATACTGCGTTTAGGTTCATAGTTGTTTTAAAATATAATTTATATAAAAACGTCAGGATTCTATTGGTAACTTCAAATTTACTTTTGGACAATGAAAAAAATGCATTTTTTTCTATACTTTCAAGGTCCATATCTTTTAATGATTTTAATTATATTTCGTAATTTACACTTTGTCATTTATTTAATGGTTTACTATCCATCTAGTAACACTGCGTTACCAATTTTAACATGAGGAAACTACCCAATTCGCTGAAGGCTGTGCTTATTACGTCATAAAGACGGAATAAAGCGCTTAAATACGGTCGACTTTGAAGATATGTTTCTTTTGGACTATTCCTTTGTAATAAACCGAAAAATGTATACGTATGTTTGTCGTCGACTGTGACGACTATACCTAGATATTTTTCTAGCACGAACGACTTATTGTAAGTGATTGACAAAATAAAAACATCGACAGTTCTGTTATCGATAAGTTAAGTACCACTTCAACTTTTTCAAGGGTGCGTTAAAAATAGACAATAATAAAAAAAACTATCAATTTATTTATATTTTACATACTTCAGAAAACAATTTGCAATACTTTCGTAACTTTCTTTCTTCGTGTCACTGAATTAATTATCCCCTAAGTTACTCCATAGCACACACACACACACACCGAAATTGTCTTTCAAATCGACGCAGAATATCACAACATGTAGTTTTTCCCAATCCCATTTTTGCCCCCAAAACAAATCTGTGTCTCTGTATATGGTTACAGTGTAGGTGCACGCGGCGTCTAGGTAGGTAGCCAATATAAGTCTGTGGTTGTATGTACGTATTGTCGTTGAAGTAGTATGTACTTATCGATAGCAGGATTGTCGATATTTTTATTGTGGCAAGCACTAAACAAATGTTGTTCCTGCTAGAAAAATATCTAGGTATAGTGACGACACACATGTATTAATTTAGATATGAAGACCAACTTACTCCACGTCTTCCTTCTCATCGATGCTTGTAAAATAAGAATTAATTTAAAATATAGAACATCATAACAACAAGACAAGACATAAATATTATTGTAAGGGTTTACCCTTGAATTGCCGACAAACATTTCATCGTATACTATTTCATCGACAACGTTTCAAGTATTTTCATTTCATCGACAACTAATTGCGTCGAAGAATCGATACTACGACAGACATGTAATCGAATATTATTTCATAACTTCAAAGTGACATGGCTTCAATTCGAATGACGAAAAGTCCTCTTAGTTCGAATTCAACCCATATTGCTTTGACATAAAGTACCCATGTCCGTGTACCCTTGAATTGCCGACAGACATTTCATCGAATATTATTTCATCAACAACGTTTCAATTATTTATTTTCATCGATGAAATGAAATACTTGAAACGTTGTCGATGAGATGTCTGTACGCAATTCAAGGGTAAACCAAATGACTTGTCCTTAAAAGGATTTTTATCAGGACAATAATTTTTCCATATGGCAACCCACCCTTAAGCTGCGTCCGCTGCGCGAATGTTTTCGATATTTTTAAACATCTAACATGTTATCCGTCAGTTTCGGCAAACAAATAGGGTATTGTTTTGTTTAGCAAAACATTTTTTGACGTTTAAAAACCACGAAAACATGGCGCAGCAGACGCGGCTTAGGCTTTGAATATTTTTCATCCACTAACTTACTCAGTTGTATTATCCATGGCATTGCTTGGAAAAGAGAGACATCTTTAGATTTAAGTTACGTAGTAGAAATAACAGAGGAGGTAAAGTATCTAGTCTAGAAGTTTTATATCTAACACGTTAAGTACAATTATTACAGCAACGCGCTTCTTCATTACTTTAATTTCTACATTAAAATCGAATCAAAGTATTAAATTTAAACGTGAAATTTAATACTTTCAAAAATTCGACAAAGAAAAAGCATTTAAGGCGAAGTATACCAAATATACTCATACATATATTCGTCATTTGTAAAACCAATTTACTATCGAGGGTTAAAATATAAAAACCGGCCAAGTGCGTGTCGGACCACGCACAACGAAGGGTTCCTTGCCTATAAAAAGGTCGTATCGTCACAGAAATCTTACGGCACTTACGTCCTTTTTTATAGGGAAGGCAGTTTTTTAGCAATATCTCGTAAAACTTCGGATCGATCTTGTTCAAAAGAATTTTCGGTGAAGGAATTTAATAATTCCATGTTTTTTTTCATATTTTTTTAAATACACCGTTCAAAAGTAGAGCCCCCCCCCCCCTTCTAATTTTGAACGGATTTGTAATTTTTGTAACTTTCGGGGCGATTATTTCCGAAACTATTCACTTAATCAAAAAAAATGCTGAGAAATCTTATATTTATTTTGAAAGGCCTATCGATTGTGCCACACGTGGACTTAAAATGATATATATTTTTTGACTTACATGTATGGAGTGGCCCGTAAAAAATATTTTTTTAGTTACTTTATTACAGAACTATGTAGTGGCTAACACAATACACCTATCCTCAAAATTTTATTCAAATACACCTTATAGTTTTCGAGTAAAATGCCTGTGACATACGGACAGACGGACGTGACGAAACTATAAGGATTCGGTTTTTTTTTTTCAATTTCAAGACAACTACGTGGTGTTAGTTAATCTTAGTCTAGGTTAGTTTTTAATAGTAAGAAGGGATTTGGTGCGGTCGGTAAGTATTTTTGTCAGGATACAATCAAACTTACCAGCTATCATATTCAGGATGCTGTTGCCACTCCCGCGCATTCTATTCAAGAGAGAGGCAGACTTTTTCCGCCACACGGCATCAAAGTCTGTACGCGCTTCGGCAAACATAGACGACGCACTGCAGAAGCGCGGCAGTCGCAACAACGCCCTGAAGGCATTATTAAATTGGATGCGCAGAGCGTTGTATGACTTTTGGGTATATTTAAACCACATACAGTGATGTGCAATACGCTTTGAACAAATCTTCACTGCATCTGTACATCGAGCAAATCTGCGGGCCAACATGTTGGGCCCGGACTGACAACGCTCTGCGCTCCCTATCCATATCGAGATCGTCCTTAAGGTCGTCGGTTACCACTATTTTTGCCATTTTGGATACGGAACCCAAAAAAAGTTGTTAGTATTACGAGAACAACATTCCTTTGCTATTCCGCTAAAAAACGTGCAGGTCGATCAGCGGTGATCAAATGCAACTATTTGCGTATAAACATGCAAATAATTACAGCAAACCACCATCAATAATGAAAAAACCTCGACACGTGTTTCGCCTCTCTACGAGGCATCATCAGGAGATGCTGGCAGGAGATGTTGCTTGCGCCACGTCCACTGAGCAAATGAGCCGTATATATATATATAATTTTTTTTGGACCTGACTGTTGCTTTAATAGGACGGACCCAATATAGCTGTCGAACTGCATGGTTGGAGAGTATCCTGGGGAAAATCCAGGGGGAACTCTCCGGCACGACCACGCGGGGGATGTAACACTGGAATACTCTAAGAGTTTGCGCTCCAGTGAGATTGGTTGAACGGTTTCAACCGAATCTGATGTGTGAGTGGTGATGAACTACTGGGATTTGCTGGTTCGCTAAACCTACCCTAGCTGAGAAGAATCCAGCAAGAAACTCAGCTAGGCCCGACCCGGGTCGGGTTGCGTCGGATTGAATGAGCCGTATAGAAGCCCTATTTATAGTCTGACCCCCCATACTACCATGCATGTTGTTAGTGTTGTCAAGTGTCGTTAGGGTTGTCAGTTGTCCATCAGTGATCAGCAGGGTTGTACCTCAACCTTTGCGTATTCAGCCACTGCTTGCAGGAGGTGGTGGCGAACGCGCAGCCCAGCCCGCGCCCCCAGTCCAGCGGCGCCGCGCGCGCGTACTCGGCGCGGTACCACCCGGTGTCCTCCATCAGCGCGAACGTGATGCGGCTGAACACCGAGTTCTGGGTGTGCGTGCCTGTCATGGCCTCGTTCTGGAAAACAAACAGTCATCATCGTCATCATCATATCAGCCGAAAGACGTCCACTGCTGGACATAGGCCTCCCCCAGTGCCAAAGTGACCGGTCCTGCGCCACCCGCGGACTCCCGCGTCCTTTACCAGATCATCAGTCCACCTTGTGGCCCACGCCGCGCCTTCCGACACCTAAATATTAAACAAGTGAAATCAAAAGATTTCTTCCAAAAACCCAACTGCTTTTTTGCAAATATTATAGCCTATGTCACTCCCACGATTAAGAGGAATCTAACGACACCTCATATGTCGAAATCCGTCAAACGGTTCAGGCTGCAGGGCGTGCCGAAGAATAAGACACACATACATGGGTGCCCGTCTAGTCGTATAACAACTATTGTCATAACACTTTAAGTATAAAGTTGATGCTCTTTTTTTCGCATAAATTGTACTATGTAAGTAAACAAATATCAGGGGACAATCTTACACACTAAGGTCGTGGTCTCAAATTTTATTGCTACTCCAAAAGAAAGAAAGAAAAAAAAACATGGGTAACGTCGAAAATCCCATTCAAATATTTCAAAAAATTACGGAGTTACAACCGTTTGAATGTTGCGCTACGCTCGAGGTCCGTGACGTCACGGACCTGGCGGAGTAACCGCAACGTTAAGTTGGCGCGCGCGTGTCGATGTAACGAAAGACAGACAGGCAACTACGGAACCCTACACTGCGTACGAGGTTAATAGTATATTGTTTAACGAGGGGCGTAACTGGAATATCGCGAACAAGAGTCTATCAGAAGGGCTTTTGATGACTCGAGTTTGGATTTGGAATATTCTTATCCATATACACAATATTTTTCATCACATTTGCGAGGAAATAAATAACTACAAAAGACATAAAAAAACTAAATTACATACAGCCACACCAATCAAAAATTGACGAAATTGAGAACTTCACTTCCAGATCAGTGCGAGTGTGGAGCGCGCAGCTTCAATATTCCAACCAATCACAGAGCAGTATTTTTGCGGCGCTTGGCCAACTAGTTTTTTTTTCAACCAATCACAGAGCAACTAGATTTGCTTAAGCCAATCAGATCACACACAAGCTCATTACTCCCTAGGGAATACAAACTCGCCATAACTCCTGCGGGAACAATTTAGGCCATTGTCCTTCTGTATAAGGTAAACGTCCGAGTGCCCGACGCTGTACTAGTGTATGGCATGGGCACTCTATGTCAAAGCAATATGGGTTAAATTCGCACTAAGAGGATTTTGCTTCATTCGAATTTAAGCCATGTCACTTTGACATAGAGTGCCCATGCCATATACTAGTACAGCGTCGAGCACTCGGACGTTTAAGCCGGAATTACATTACGAAATTAGTGGCATGAAATTAATTCCGTGACATTAGTTTTACCAACAGTTTCACGTGTAATTTATTAATTTCGTAATGCATGCATTAATGTCGTGCATGCAAATTAGTTTCGTGCTCTGCGCGATTTTTTGGTGAAATTAGTGTCATGCATGTTGAAATAGCTGATGTTGAGGGCGCCATGGCCACTGCGATACTGTTGTTTTCACGACACTAATTATGTTACGAAATTGCTTTCGCATATATCGAAACTACTTTCGTGAAACTGGTGTCAACATGCATGACACTAATTTCGTAATGTCATTCCGGCTTTACCTTACAGGCATGGAACAACACCATTTACGAGCAAATGTGATGAAAATAAATATATCTCTTCTTCTTCAGCTAACCTCGAAGAGTCGTTTCTCCCAGTGCGTGAGTGCGGTGCCGTCGCCGCCCTGGTCTTCCAGCTCCGCCCCCTCCAGGGTTGAGCAGTTGAAGTGTTCCCGCACCTGGACAGACATATCTTTATTAGCCTTCGTTCTGCTTTTGGATGACAAGACTTCGCTGATCGAGGGAGGTCGGACTTCGAAAGCAGGGATGCTCTCATAAATGAAAGAACTGTTCGCTATCTATTCAAATGCTGGGTACAAGGCTCCTCTTACCACGAGAGGAAATCTTGTCAATGAATCAGCATGAAGGATTAGGACTTTTTTACAAGGTTTATATTAACTTGACCTGTTCGTATGTATGTATGTAAGAAGTAAGTTGTCCGTCAAAATTTGCAATCCATTTTTCTTGCCGTTATCCGATTGAGCTGTTTTTTACCCGACTACGCGACGCAAAGGGTAATGTGTTTATCAGCCTATATATGTATGTATGTATGTATGTATGTTTGTTCCTATGTGGCACTCCAGAGACCAAACGCGTGAACCGATTTTGATCATTCTTACGTCAATCGAACCGTCTTACTCTTGCGAGTGTCACTAAAGACATGACGGTAATCAAAATTCAATATGGCGACAACCAGACGCCAAAATTGAAAAAAAAAAAGTTAACCAAATATGTCGAGTGGGGTATCACTGAATCAGTGGCGTGCACTCCATAAAGACAGAAAGACACTGTCTACCCTACTATAAATATGGAATGAAATGATTTTATCTATTGATAAAAACATTACATTCCATGATAATAATCAATCATAATCAATAATTTAAAAACTTTGATTAGCCCCATCTGTCCGCTGATCAGTGTATCAAATTCTTAAATTTTGATTGCTTCAACGCGATGACACGGCGACGGCGCTGCACTAGCGCTGCAGCCTAAGCGGCGAAGACGCAAACAAATATGTCTAAAAATATCCATGTATTGCCTCGTAGCGACGCGGATAAAGTAGTGTGCGCTCCTATAAACGCGCGGCACACTCATGGCACACTATAACCCAACTCACGCACACAAACGCAGCCGAAAGACAGTGTCTTTCGTGCCGAGCGCCTAACGAAGGCTTCCGAAAAAATCCGAACATGTTTAGGGGAGATAGGGGAGCATTGGGCACTTTTTTACTTAAGTTGTAATAAAAATTATATTTTTTAACAAAATCAACTTTTTATGTCTTATATCAGTAGCACATATATTTGGCTTCAATTATTACGAAGAACACTTATACAACTATAATCAGTCTCAAGATTGCAAGAGATTTTCTAAACACTGTCAAAAGTGCCCAAACCTCCCAATGGTCGGGTGGTTTGGGCACCTCAATGGGAGGTTTGGGCACTGTACCAAATACGCCTCTCAATGGTAAATTACTTGAATATTAAATAATATAGCTATAACAAACAATCAACTGTTTTAACTTTAAGTATTCTAATAAAAACAAATACTAAAGATTTAGTACTCAATACTCAGTATTCTTACTTCAGTAATATTTATCTAAGATTCGGTATAACCCAGATGGGCTTATCAAAAGTATTTAATATTCTTCAAATTCAATATTTATACTCAATTCAAATCCGTCGAAATAACTTTATTTTAACAGAACCTACTTTTTACACCGATTGCCGAAAAATACATCAGTGGCGGGAGATTATTGGCATGCCCAAACCTCCCTTCAAAATTAGTGCTCAATGCTCCCCACCCCCTCATTTCACGAATAAATTCAAATATGTTTTTTGTAGTCTAATGATTTACCTCTATTTATACGTTAATATTAGCTTTCGAAAACACATAACTAGATATCAATACAGAAACTAACGCCTTTTCGCAGATCACATTGTTATATTCATTCGAAATCTCATCAAAATATTTACTTTTGCACACACGAAACAATTGGAGGCATGTGACACTGACAACTAAACAAAATGGCAGATGACATTAGCCTGAGCGGTGTTGCCAGTTACTAAGCTAAACTACCACAGTATACAAATTTAAGTATCTTCTACACGATCCGACTTACAAGGTGGTGCCCGAACCTCCCGACTGCCCAATGGTCCCCTACCTCCCCTACTTAGCAATTAGCGTTGCATTACTTGAAATAATTTGTTATAAATACCTTAAATAGGGTGTCATTTCATTTTTGCCGTATGTATTTGGATGATTAAGTTTATTTATTTTTGTTTTTAGTCGCCATTGTTTGTTTGTTGTGAGTGTTTTATTGTGAGAGCGGTAAATAAGAATTGAACGAGTGATAACAAAATGTTACAGTTTAGTTGGAAAAATTGATCATTTCTACTGTGAAAGTTGTCGTAGTGGTGTGTGTGTGCTAAATATTAAAGATAGTGGGTTTTCAAAACTTTCTTTCGCGGAAAAAACGCAATTAATCGAGGAAGGGTACCCCGGATTTGGAATTAGTGCAAAAAGAAAAAGTTAATTGATATGTGTACAAAACCAGTCAATCTATGAATATTTAAGGTGGCTAATCACACCCATAGCCAACACCCACCATATCAATAACGACGCAATGCAACACTTTTGGTAAGTTAGTACCTAGCAAATTGTTTTTGTCTACCCTGTTTAAAAACTCTGTGCACGCCACTGCACTGAATAGGTATTTAAAAATCAGTTATAGGTTTCTCTTACAGTTTTTCATTTAGAGTGACCATTTAAAATCTATAACGTTATAAAGTTATAGTAATTCTGTTCAGTATTAATACTGCACTGCGCGACGCAAAGGAGTTGCCGTTGATATTGTGCTGGGGTGTTACTGTGCATAAGCTACAAGGAACGACTTTAGACCGAGCTGTGGTTGATTTAAGTTCACGCATTTTTGCAAAAGGTCAAGCATATGTAGCTTTGAGCCACGTTAGGTCTCTAAATGGATTAATTATCAGTAGTTTAGACCACAGCAAGCTACTTAATAATCCTCACGATATTAACTCCCTCAATGAAATGACAAGATTGCGAAATTTGCCGTCTTTTAATACTAACTAAAAAGTGTTAAATAAAAATAAGGTAATTTAGAAAATAAAAAACCCGACTGCAAAAAAGCTATCTTTAGAAAAAAAAAACTGAAAAGAAAAAAACAAGTTCAGTAGTCGAGAACATTGAATCAGTTTCATGATTAACATTTCGTATGTCAATTTGGACCTTGGATTTTAAAAATAATGTCCAAATCGCTTGTGACGGATCCGGAACGAGGCATACGAATCGTTATGACACAGATAAAACAAACTATACATTCTTATACGAAACAGCAACTTCAACAGTCGGGACCCATTATTGTCAAAAATAGTAGATTATAATGAAACGGGTCTTATCTTATCTAGATGAGGGCCCTTTCGGATACACTTAGTGGGATCTTTTGTGCATTGGCCCTCTCCTTTATGCTTACTCCCAAGCTCGCTCCATCATTACAGCAGCAGATGCAGCTCAGCGGGAGCACCTTGAATTCCTTTGGTTGCGGATAGCCGTTACCAAAGTTGATTCATTCTTTGTCTGGTACGGCATCGCGAAAGCTCATGATTAAGAATCACGGATGGATTCAAATTTATACACATTATTTAATATTTAATTATTAACTGATACGTCTGAAACTCAAGAGCGCTGTCTATTTATAACACTAAATTGGCTACTTTCCTAAAAAAATTAATTAGTTAGATTATCAAAACATATTGGACACATATATCTCCTTTGTCTCTGTGTGTCTTTTGTGTAGTGAATAAATGTTTTCTTTTCTTTTCTTTTCTTTATATTTTTTTGTTCGTTAATTAAACAAAAAATGATGAAAATATAGCCCGTTAAAGTTCCGCGTGACGTCACATTATGGTACACTTTTGAATGTGACGTCACGCGGAACTTTAACGGGCTATATCTTCGATGTTTTTTGTTTAATTGACAAACAAAAAAATACGTGTCCAATATTTTTTTGGATAATATAACTGACGGACTAAATAGAATTATATATTTTTTACCCAGGAAAGTACCCAATTCTAATGTTTGAGCTAGATATCTCTGCTAAATATGATCCATATGGATCAGAGCAGGGATTTTTAGCTCTAGGTTAGGACATAGAAAACCCGTAATTTTTAAGGGGTTTTCTATGTCCTATCCTTTCTTCTGTCTTTCGACTGACCTCTTTAACCACTCGCGGCGTGACGATCATGTGAAAGGTCCGCTCCATGTAGCCGCCGCGGATCATCCACTTCTTCCTGGTGACGTTGCGGACCACGCGGTCCGACCACTTGTGGATCTGCAGTCTGCAAGATCAAACAGTAGGGTAGTTTCCTAATGTTAAAATTTATGTGATTTATTTATTTATTCATTAAAAACATGTTAACACGACACTACAGTAAAACCAATGCGTCATGGAACGAAACTAAACAAGACAAAACACATATAATTGGGTTGTGTCCTCATGTTAAAACGTAAACGAGTTAGTAATATTATATAAAATTATTAATAATACGATGGACTCCAATCTCATTAATAATATTCAGTTTCGGGTTTATTCAAAACCGTGTCGCAATCCTGCTCAGTTTCTAGTTCCTATAGCGTCCAACAATGTCACCCAACACAGTCCCCTGGCTCGTAAGTGCACATCCTACAATAAGATCTGTAAGGATGTTGATATTTTTTGTTTAAGTCTCAATAAATTTAAAAGTAATGTTACAAAATTGTCACTAAGTTAAATATAACCTTCACGATCTCATTAATTATTTAAGTTAATTATGACCACTGTCATTTTGTAGTTAGACTATTTGTACCTATTATTGTCCATTCTATTTTTATCTAACATGTTGTGCATGGTAGTTATAGAAATGTAAATTATGTACTATTTCGATGGAACTATATATATGTATACATATTAATTTACATTTTGTTACCTTGCCTAATAAATAAATAAAATGTTAAAATTGATAGCGCAGTGTTGCTAAATAGTAAACCTTCAAATAAATGCAATTAAGTATAAATTACGAAATATAATTAAAATCATAAAAAGATATGGCCCTTGAAAGTTTACAAAAAATATGCATTTTTTTTATTGTCCAAAAGTAAATTTAAAGCTACCAATAGAATCCTTACGCTTTTATAGAAACAACATTGTATGACAACTATGGTCCTAAACGCAGTATTTCGCAACCGAAACAGCAATTTACTTGATTTTCCATATAACGACTAGTACAAATATCACCCTGTGACGTCATGATTCAATGTTAATCAGTATGGAACGTTTTCGGCTACCGCCAGCGAGGTCCGTCTTTAACTCAATTTTTTGGGTATTTATGTTCTTTAATTGTACTTACTCCCATACCAACATTTGTTCCACACCAAAAACTGGTTCGAATGGCATCGTAAAAAAAATTAGGACACAAGCCTATTACATTGGTACAGTTGATTGCCTGTCATCCATCTCCTCACAGAATCGCAGACATTCACCGCACACATACATCCATCGCCACGCAAGTAAGTCGCACTCCGGTGCTGATGCCAAGAGCGCGTTGAGTTGTGAGAGAGCGCGGATCAGCGGCGAGTTCCTGCGTGACACAGTGCGCGCTGCCGGCACCGCCAATAAATCGCGTCGGCGTGCCCTGAGCGTTATTTTGGCGATGTGATGTGATGTCCTCCCAGACGTATCAGTCGACGGCGACATCCCGACAAATCGATAATTTGCGTACCGTAAAATGGTCCTACTTTGCTCCTGGGGTGGTAACTATGATCCAACAAAAAAAAAGTTAAGTTCCGTTCCAGCTAAGTTGCAACAGAGTTCAAGCTAAAGGTAAATAGCATTTTTCTCCAATAAAATCATTACCAGTACCATACTGCACATTTATAAAGGTTGCGATGCAATTTGTAAAAGTGGTGCCAATTTTGGAGCAAAGTAGGACCATTTTACCGTAGTTATTATTTGCGTGGGCTCGAGAGTGACACGCAAATCCAAATTCTCCCAGTCTCCCAAAACACATACAGGATTTATACCTATCCAACCCTACATCAGCTAAAGATGTAAACAAGCATTATATGTCAAGTAACAACTATGATTACGCCTTGTAAGTTATATTTATATGTAACCTAATGATAGTTTTGTTATTGTTCACCAGTGATACAGTAAACGGAATGCAAGCACACAATGTTTATGGAAACTGTCACGATCCACACACATTATTTTTACTAAACCACATGGGTTAATATAAATGGATTACATATGTCATTAAGTCTTGTTTAGTTAAAAAATATTTGAATGTAAACTACATACCTAGTAAATAGTTAGTCCGAACTCTAGCTGTAAATAAGCCATTAATGGCTTTAGCAAGTAATACCATGAAACTCTGCGAAATAAAATTATTTGGAACTTTAAATAAAATAAAAAAAATAAAAAAATATGGTTTTGAAGCCCCGGCGACATGTGAAACAATAAAGGTCTACACTTGAGTTGTAAGTGTATTTGTGTGGTAGGAGGGCTTGGGCCGAGTTTTACGAATCTGGCGTTTGGCGTCAAAATCTTCTAATAGTGCATTGTGTTACAAGTACGGTGAGATATGAATTACGAACGAGAGTATTAGAAGCCCGACGCCGACGCGTGGCCGCGTGGAACTCGTTTATATAATAGCTCCATACAAACTTTCGCCCCCTTAGGGGATGATTCCCGGGATAAAAAGTATTCTATATGTTAATCCAGGTTATACACTATATGTATACCAAACATCATCTTAATCCGTTCAGCGGTTTTTGCGTGATTGAGTAACAAACATCTAAACATCCAAACATCTAAACATCCAAACTTTCTTATTTATAATATTAGTAGGAACTACCGTTTTTATATTACATCATTGGGTGTAACAATAAAACGGACAACATATAGTTATTTTATAACAACAAAATTGCACTTACTCTTCATCAAGGGGAGGATTTCCGGTGTCAGGTCGCCTTTCCATCAGCGGCTCGCCCTTGTCATCTCTGAAATACAAACACCAAATCGAAATCCTGTGCAAATTAGGCAGAGGCGGACTATCCATATAGGCAAACTTCCAAAGGGGCGCGCTAGGAGCAGCGCGCGCGCGTTATTTTTTTGTTATAATTTTTAATCTATGGCCGCTTGAGGGGCGTCGATGAGGTACATGCCTAGGACGCTCTCGACATTTAATCCGCCTCTGAAATTAGGCATTACAACAAGGATCCCTAAAAAAATTACTACGTCCTCGTCTATGAAAATTGACCAAACTGAATCACAAGTGTTCTAGTCCTGTTCCTTCTTCTTTAAAACAATCATCCTCAATAAGGAACCTGGCCATCGCCATATTGACATTTATTAACTCTCACTAGGTCGTCAAATTACAAATATTAGCCCCTTGACTTTATCGTTACTTGTATGCAGACTTAGGCCTCTCACAGACTGGCGCGGCCTGGCCGCGACGGACAATAGTAAACTTGTCATTAGCTGTCAAATTTACCATGGACCGCCACCGCAGGCCGCGCCAATGTGATGTAGGCCTTAGCAATATACCGCAATTGTCATTGGCAAGTGACACTTGTCAAATAGCTCTAGGTACCGACCCCACGCCGCTGAGCGCGCCACTTCCATAAACGAGGCCTTTTTCAAATCCAAGTTACCTGTAGAACGCGAACAGAGACACGCTGAATCCCAACGCATGGAGCATCTCGTGTTGTACCGTGGACAGCAGACTCGGCAGGTCCCGGTACTTCGTGGACAGTTCACCGGGACAGAAGTTGGCGTGGCCGGCCACGGGGCTGTAACAGATAAATCAAACAACTTACAACCTTATACATACAACTTAAAATGCCTATGATAAACAAGTAATATGAAAAGAATTTTCGAATTTTTTTTTACAAATACTTATTATAGCCTATGTCACTCATACGAATAAGAGGAATCCAACGACACCTCATATGTCGAAATCGGTCAAACGGTTTAGGCTACAGGACGTGTCAAAGAATAAGACATACATACATACATACATACGCTCGGATAACATAAAAATGTGTTTAGTTCCTTTCTTACGAACACAAATGTCAAAGTGACGCATAGAAACAAACGAATTTTAATTACATTTTTAATAAAACGTTTATGAATACGGCTATTAATGTCTGTAAAGCCTGCATCACACTGACGCGGCCTGCGGTGGCGGTCCATAGTAAATTTGACAGCTAATGACAGGTTTACTATTGACCGCGGCCAGGCCACGCCAGTCTGTAAACGGGCATCGTCTGCGCGTGATCCATCTTAGACCTTGTCTTAACTTTCCAACAAGTGAAAAAACCGAACTTACTGACACTAAATTCAAATCTGTCGTAAAACAGACACTTTTTTCAAAAGCATATTATAAGATAAAAGATTACATCATAGATAGGGATATTTGGCAGCGATAAAATCCTGCACTAGAAATATATCGCAAAATAAATAGGCTTACTACTGTAGCAATGTAATTTTAAAATTTTATAATACTCTGATACTGAAATGATATATTGTATACTGTTTTGAAAAAATGACACCTCGCCGAGTTTTTTACGCCGGTTCTTCTCGAGGCAGAGGTTTTTTTCCGAACCGGTGGTAGTTTATCGACATTAATAGGTGCATGTAATATGCCTAAATTGAAGAATAAATCACTTTGACTTTGAATACTTTTTAACGTAGGTCAACATGAGGCGCATTTAAATCGATAGGTATTAAAAAATAAAAAGGTATCACAGCATTTTTATGATTAAGTGAGTATATTCGGAGATACCTAATCGCTCCGAAAGACAAAAATGTAATGCCATCACAACCAGATAACTTTTAAACAGTGCAGCAGGGAATCAAGAGACATGAAAAAAAGCATGGCCATAATGCTTATCAAATACTTTCAACGAAAATTATTTTGAAGACAGGTCGAAAGGTTATTGAGTTATCGCCGAAAAATTCCCTAACCTTCATTGTATTGTTCCTAGGGAAACTATTACCGTAGTGCGGCATTCAAGCCTTAATTGACGATAATACTTTCCTGGGTAAACAAAATATAATTCTATTTACTAGTCCGTCAGTTAGATTATCAAAAAATATTGGACACGTATTTTTTTGTTCATCAATTAAACAAAAAATTACGAAGATATAAAAAAAAAGAAAAAGAAAAGAAGATATTTATTCACTACACAAAAGACACACAGAGACAAAGGAGTAGACATACATGACAATTGACACATATTGTATATAGGCCGTTAAAGTTTCGCGTGACGTCACATTACGATAAAAAGTGTACCAAAAAAGTGTACCATAAATACGTATCCAATATTTGTTGATAATCTAACAGCGCTGCTAGCATAACATGACTTTACTCTGACCGCGCGTGATAGACTATCTGTCACCTTTTTGTCAGCATTAATCAGAAAGTGACGGACAGTCTATCTCGCGCGGTAGTAGAGTAGAGAGTCCAGTTATGCTAGCAGCACGGCTATCACAAGACAGTGCGCGAGCTCTCTCGATTTTTCTCGCGCTATTCGTCTCTTATTAGAAAACTTAGAAAGAGAGATATAGTGCGAGAAAAATCGAGAGAGCTCGCGCGCTGTATTGTGATAGCCGTGCAGGTCTGACTGACTAAATTTTTTTTTAGGAAAGTAGCCAGTTAGTAGATTCTTCCCTCGCACAGCCCTCCGCTACCCCACACGGCTCTGTTAGATGCTCACCCTAACAATAGGTACGCCAAACGTTTCAAGTTCCCCTTTCCTTCGGAAGAAGCGTTCTGTTCGGGTGCCCCTTGAAATCTCGACAAACTTTTCATCGAATTTCATTTCATCGAAAACGATTCATAGAATATTCAGTATCAATATTATCTCTTGGAGTATTATGGCTTCATCGACTATTCATTACATATTAAAACAATTATTAGAAAACGGTACAAGGATTTTTAAATAATTAAAAATACATTTAATAAACTATTTAAAAGACAGAACAACAAAATATCAATGTTTATTATACAACGTATTATTATACAACTACTTCATTTCATAGTTCCATACTAGATTACATATTTTAAGAAAAAAAGAAAACAAACTCGAGCAAGATAGAAAAACATACTTAAGTACAAGTTATGGGCATAGTAAAAGTTGCCTACATGATACGTAAAATCTGTATCTTCACCAGTCTCATAGTAAGATTCGTCCTTTTTGCTCTGAGATTCACAGTCAGATGCGTCCTGTTTCCTTACGCTGACAGAGTGGGTTAGGTTAGGTTAGAACTGCGACCATAACGGCGCGCGAGCCGAGCGAGCGAAGCGAGCGTGCCGCGGCAGCGGCCGGCGAAGCGCCAGAACCGAACTGAACCAATATAAATAATTTCCTACCAGAAAACTAGGTCAAAAAATGCTAGTCGTTAACAAACAAAATAAAAAAATAATTACCTGTTAATTATCTGTGCGAAATGAAAATGGCAGCCTTACACACTTGGCACATTATTCCGCATATAATTCATTGAAGTTGTAGAATGAAGAATAATGAATTTTCTACCATGTAAAACTTACAACAAACAAATAAATATGGAATAATAAAATATGACATAAAGATCTGCGAAATAAAGTATATATTAAATAATATTTCTACCAAATAAAAATCGGTGTTTCACAAATACACCATTTAAATGTTCGAAGTAATGAATATTCGATCAAATGAAAAAATGCGAAACGTTGACTTTGAACTGAAATTCGATTAAAAGTTTGTCGAGATTTCAAGGGTAAACCGTTCTGTTCGAAATATTGCAAGTCTAATTTTGTAGAAGAGACTCTCGACCTCTTTTTCTAAAGAATTATTCATTAATTGAAATCCAATTCAAGGGTATATTTATTCATTAGGTTGCACAAGCTCGGTGTCAGGTCCGGGCTCCTGAAAGTGAACACGACACCACTCCGTTAACTGTACCTTTCCGGAACCCGAAGCCTTGTCCTTAATGTGTAACAGACACTAAATGGAGTCGAGACTTCAACCCCCACATTTGTAATGCTACACGATCTTAAGAGGTTTAGGATACTCTGGGGATTACTACCCTTCTTTCGACAACGTCCTCCTGGCTGGACATAATCCTTGACCGTTTTAAGGTGATTTTCCACCGGCGTGGATTGACGAGGCGCGGCGCGGCGTGAATTGAAATTTGTATGGCAAATTTTCAATTCACTCCCGGCGCATCTTCGGTGGAAATAGTACGGCGCGGCGTGAATTGAAATATTTTTAGTGGAAAAGGGTCAGCGCGATTTCAATTCACGCCACGCCTCGTCTCGTCAATCCACGCCGGTGGAAAATCACCTTTATTAAACTTTTTGTAGACGTATTCGGCGTCACCTAAACTTGAACTATAGACGTTAAGGTTTAAAGCGTGTGTATTGATTTGAAATTATATCAATTGAATATCAAGAATATGCAATGATTAATTAGTTAGCAGACTTCGTAAATTGTGCAATTTGTACAGCTTAGGGTTGTTTAAGGAATTGGTGTAAACAATTAAAAAAATCGTAATGCTTAATTAGCGATTATTGACCCTAGTTAACAATTTTGGTTGGCTGTTACTGTCCATCCAATTGCGATAACAACACTACGCTGCACCGAAAATACTATACGATGTCTGTTAATTAGTTTACGAAATTGTAACTACTTAAAACAACAGCTTAAGTGTGTGCATCTACGCCTGAAAACTTTTCAGTCCCAGTTCAGTTCAGCGGTGGAAAGGATTTGGGGTCATCGGACTGGAGCCCTCTCAACGATTAGTTGATGACTGCAACAAAAGTACATTGGACAACCAAAGCAATGACATTTATGACAGAAACTTATTAGATATAATGTCAAAATAAAAGATGTTACCGGTCGAGAGCGCTCTCCTGCTGGCAATGGGAGGCGTATGCCACCGTGAGCCCGCGACGACACCTCTCCGTCTCGACCGCGCTCACATACAGCACGAAATAAAAGATGTTACCGGTCGAGAGCGCTCTCCTGCTGGCAATGGGAGGCGTAGGCCACAGTGAGCCCGCGACGACACCTCTCCGTCTCGACCGCGCTCACATACAGCACGAAATAAAAGATGTTACCGGTCGAGAGCGCTCTCCTGCTGGCAATGGGAGCCGTAGGCCACAGTGAGCCCGCGACGACACCTCTCCGTCTCGACCGCGCTCACATACATCACGAAATAAAAGATGTTACCGGTCGAGAGCGCTCTCCTGCTGGCAATGGGAGGCGTAGGCCACAGTGAGCCCGCGACGACACCTCTCCGTCTCGACCGCGCTCACATACATCACGAAATAAAAGATGTTACCGGTCGAGAGCGCTCTCCTGCTGGCAATGGGAGGCGTAGGCCACAGTGAGCCCGCGACGACACCTCTCCGTCTCGACCGCGCTCACATACAGCACGACATAAAAGATGTTACCGGTCGAGAGCGCTCTCCTGCTGGCAATGGGAGGCGTAGGCCACAGTGAGCCCGCGACGACACCTCTCCGTCTCGACCGCGCTCCCATACAGCACGAAATAAAAGATGTTACCGGTCGAGAGCGCTCTCCTGCTGGCAATGGGAGGCGTAGGCCACAGTGAGCCCGCGACGACACCTCTCCGTCTCGACCGCGCTCACATACAGCACGACATAAAAGATGTTACCGGTCGAGAGCGCTCTCCTGCTGGCAATGGGAGGCGTAGGCCACAGTGAGCCCGCGACGACACCTCTCCGTCTCGACCGCGCTCCCATACAGCACGAAATAAAAGATGTTACCGGTCGAGAGCGCTCTCCTGCTGCCAATGGGAGGCGTAGGCAACAGTGAGCCCGCGACGACACCTCTCCGTCTTGACCGCGCTCACATACAGCACGAAATAAAAGATGTTACCGGTCGAGAGCGCTCTCCTGCTGGCAATGGGAGGCGTAGGCCACAGTGAGCCCGCGACGACACCTCTCCGTCTCGACCGCGCTCACATACAGCACGAAATAAAAGATGTTACCGGTCGAGAGCCCTCTCCTGCTGGCAATGGGAGGCGTAGGCCACAGTGAGCCCGCGACGACACCTCTCCGTCTCGACCGCGCTCACATACAGCACGAAATAAAAGATGTTACCGGTCGAGAGCGCTCTCCTGCTGGCAATGGGAGGCGTAGGCCACAGTGAGCCCGCGACGACACCTCTCCGTCTCGACCGCGCTCACATACAGCACGAAATAAAAGATGTTACCGGTCGAGAGCGCTCTCCTGCTGGCAATGGGAGGCGTATGCCACAGTGAGCCCGCGACGACACCTCTCCATCTCGACCGCGCTCACATACAGCACGAAATAAAAGATGTTACCGGTCGAGAGCGCTCTCCTGCTGGCAATGGGAGGCGTAGGCCACAGTGAGCCCGCGACGACACCTCTCCGTCTCGACCGCGCTCCCATACAGCACGAAATAAAAGATGTTACCGGTCGAGAGCGCTCTCCTGCTGCCAATGGGAGGCGTAGGCAACAGTGAGCCCGCGACGACACCTCTCCGTCTTGACCGCGCTCACATACAGCACGAAATAAAAGATGTTACCGGTCGAGAGCGCTCTCCTGCTGGCAATGGGAGGCGTAGGCCACAGTGAGCCCGCGACGACACCTCTCCGTCTCGACCGCGCTCACATACAGCACGAAATAAAAGATGTTACCGGTCGAGAGCGCTCTCCTGCTGGCAATGGGAGGCGTAGGCCACAGTGAGCCCGCGACGACACCTCTCCGTCTCGACCGCGCTCACATACAGCACGAAATCCGTGTTCTCCACACCCACAGGCTCTTCTTCTTCTAAGTCTGAAAGGAGTTATTAGTTTTTATTGCACTATCATCACTATCACTATCATTGGACCGGTCATTGTGGCACTCTTTGGGGAGGCCTATGTCCAGCAGTGGACGTCTTTCGGCTGATATGATGATGATGATTGCACTATCAGTTTATAGATATAGGTATGTTTTTAACCACTAGCCGCCCAAAGGCCTCTTTACCCTAAGCTTGGTGAATATAACAAAATACGTGCGTTCCAAACTAGAAAAAAATATGCAGAAAGATGACTAGGTAGTAAAAATGTGTGCATTCAAAGATAAGTGATACGCAGCCATGAAAAAGGTTATAGGCATCGTCTTTTTAAATGGGACTTGTTATCCTTCTAAATCGGAGCAGAGATGCATTTGTTTCGTTTCGTTCGATTATAAAACAAAACTAATTCTATTCTCTTCATTGATTCTTACACATTTCTTATATGATTATATGTCCACGAGCGTTTGTTTGGTTGAAATATTGAGCGCGCAGCTTCAATATTTCAACCAATCACAGAGCAGTATTCATGCGGCGCTTGGTCAACTAGATTTTTTTTCAACCAATCACAGAGCAACTAGATTTGCTTAAGCCAATCACACAAGCTCATTACTCCCTAGGGAATACAAACTCGTCATAACTCCTGCGGGAACAATTTAGGCCATTGTCCTTCTGTATACAGGCATGGAATAACACCATTTACGAGCAAGTGTGATGAAAAATAAAATTCAGTACAGGCAATACCCGCACAGCCGTCCAAGTCTGAGACGCCTACCGGCTCGCAAGTCTTATCTTATCTAGTTGAGGGCCCTTTCGGATACACTTCGACCCAGTGCGATCTTTTGTGCATTTGCCCTCCCCTTTATAGCAACTCCCGAGCTCGCTCCATCATTTCCACAAAACGGATGATGCAGCTCAGCGGGAGCACCTTGAATTCCTTTGGTTGCGGGTAGCCGTTACCAAAGTGATTCATTCTTTGTCTGGCAAGGGCATGACATTCACACAGTAAGTGTTCCATAGTCTCATCCTCCTCGCAACACATTCTACACTGTTCTGTTCGATAGTCCCATCTTGGCCAAGAGACCCTTGACGTCGAAGTCACCTGTGAACACCCCAGATATAATCCTGAGTTGCTTCCTGCTGGATTACCAGTCTTTTGGTCCAGCCCGGCTCGCAAGTCAATTCAAATATGAGATGTAGCGTCTGTATTGATGCTTCAATTCCTTTGGCATCTTGTAAAATGGGCTCAGATAAGTAGTGAGGTAGGCGAGAATCGTATATAAGACTTACCCGGCGTCTCCGTGCCTTCACCTTCAGTAAGTGCGTTGCCAGTCAGCTCCGTGGTATCGTCTTCTATGGTGATCCGTCGCCGAGGTAGCGCGCGGCAGTTCTGCCCGGTACTGTTGCATACGTAGCAGGGCTGGAAATGGAACATCTTGTTTAGTAACTGACATCCATACTAATAACAAGTAAAATTAAAAGATTTTTCAAAAAAACCCAACTGTTTTTTATTTTTATTTACACTATTTAATTATTATACTTAAGTACGGTTTTAGATATGTAAGCGAAATTTGTTGTTAAGCCAACTTTAAATCGTTATAAATCCTAAACGGTTAGTCGAAATAAAAAAAATAAAAAAGACCTAAGAATTATTTTGAAATACCTATTCAACGATACCCCACATGACATAGTTCGTAAACTTTTTTGTCGGACAACAAAGTGATCCTATAAGGTTCCGTTTTTTCCTTTTGAGGTACGGAACCCTAAAAAGTGCAAAAATATGTATCGGTGTAATCCTCTCATAAACATGTGACGAAACCGTAACCCGCTAACATAACGGCGATGTGACGTGATATTGGTGATATTTATGAGGTACCTACGAGTAAGTTGCATATTACTTGACAGTATTAGATAAATTTAGATACTTTATATATTGTATTTATTTAGGTCCAATTTTGACGAAAAATTTAAATCCACAATAAAAAACTGGACAAGTGCGAGTTCAAATCCCGTGGTGAGGGTTCTGTATTTAATCTAAATTTCATAAGTTGTTTTAATCGGATTGCAATGCTCTAAGCACCAGGCGCTCCATACAAAGTACACAAAAATATTGAGAATTTTCCCCTTACTTTGAATACTCAAACTTCTTATAGGTTTTCCTGTAATCTTTAGGCAAGGAACTATTTTCCATATTTTTTTCAGAATTTTAAGCCTAGTAGTTTCAGAGATAAAGGGGGAAATAGTAAATTTTCGTCTTTTTTCCTAAATTACTTCAAATCTGTTTTTGCTAAAATTATTAAAAAAAATCTGAGATGCTTACAACAACCCCTTTCATTTGATATGTTAGACAATACAGTTTGCGAAACTTTTTTTTTCAATTTCTAGTATACCCCCCAAAAGTGGCCCCCCTTGTTCAGAATTCATTAATTTACTTTACGCTTCCATTACCACCAATTTACATATGTTTACCAAATCTCAACTTAATCGGTCCATTAGTTTCGGAGCAAATCGGCTGTGACAGACGGACAGACAGACGCACGAGTGGTCTTATAAGGGTTCCGTTTTTTTCCTTTTGAGGTATGGAACCCTAAAAATCGGCCCATTTATACTTTACAATTGCTTTTCAACATAAAGTACGTACCAATAAAGTCGTAAAACATCTTATATGTAGTAAAACATATACAGCATGATATCGCGAACAGTGCTGGCAGTCGGTAAGACATTCAGAATACCTAGAATACAAATAATTAGTGCTTCTAGATTATACACTTAGGCACTAGTACATACTCATACATGTATATACCTAGGTACCTACTAAAGCCTCCCACGAAGTATAGGAAATGCAATAACCGGTCGGCTGAGGCAGCAAAGCGCCGCAAATATTACATGGGCTCAACGCTCACCCACAAATATATCTTGATACTGCGGTGCATAGTAGCTAAGCGTAGGTAGAGGTCTAGTTTCGTTAGGTGACGCTGTTTTAAGCTCACCTCAACTAAACGCTCACCCACAAATATATCTTGACACTGCGGTGCGTAGTAGCTAAGCGTAGGTAGAGGTCTAGTTTCGTTAGGTGACGCATGGAGTGAGGCGCATGAGCGCGTAATATATCTTGACACTGCGGTGCGTAGTAGCTAAGCGTAGGTAGAGGTCTAGTTTCGTTAGGTGACGCATGGAGTGAGGCGCATGAGCGCGTAGCGAATAACAGCCATCCTAGACCTCTACCTACGCTTAGCTACTACGCACCGCAGTGTCAAGATATATTTGTGGGTGAGCGTTGAGGTGAGCTTAAAACAGCGTCACCTAACGAAACTAGACCTCTACCTACGCTTAGCTACTACGCACCGCAGTGTCAAGATATATTTGTGGGTGAGCGTTGAGGTGAACTTAAAACAGCGTCACCTAACGAAACTTGACCTCTCCTACGCTTAGCTACTACGCACCGCAGTGTCATGATATATTTGTGGGTGAGCGTTGAGGTGAACTTAAAACAGCGTCACCTAACGAAACTAGACCTGTACCTACGCTTAGCTACTACGCACCGCAGTGTCAAGATATATTTGTGGGTGAGCGTTGAGGTGAGCTTAAAACAGCGTCACCTAACGAAACTAGACCTCTACCTACGCTTAGCTACTTCGCACCGCAGTGTCAAGATATATTTGTGGGTGAGCGTTGAGGTGAGCTTAAAACAGCGTCACCTAACGAAACTAGACCTCTACCTACGCTTAGCTACTACGCACCGCAGCGTCAAGATATATTTGTGGATGAGCGTTGAGGTGAGCTTAAAACAGCGTCACCTAACGAAACTAGACCTCTACCTACGCTTAGCTACTACGCACCGCAGCGTCAAGATATATTTGTGGATGAGCGTTGAGGTGAGCTTAAAACAGCGTCACCTAACGAAACTAGACCTGTACCTACCCTTAGCTACTACGCACCGCAGCGCCAAGATATATTTGTGGGTGAGCGTTGAGGTGAGCTTAAAACAGCGTCACCTAACGAAACTTGACCTCTCCTACGCTTAGCTACTACGCACCGCAGCGTCAAGATATATTTGTGGATGAGCGTTGAGGTGAGCTTAAAACAGCGTCACCTAACGAAACTAGACCTGTACCTACCCTTAGCTACTACGCACCGCAGTGCCAAGATATATTTGTGGGTGAGCGTTGATGTGAACTTAAAGCCAGTTACAGAATAGGGGGGGCAGCAGCTGCCTTTGCAGTCGAGACTGAAAAACAAAAATTAGGGCTTTAAATGCCAATATCACGCAAACGGATCACTGAGTTGAAAAATGGTTTTTAATTTATTATTTTAAATTTCAATTTGTTTATTAAGACAACTATGTGGTCCACTGGTGTTAATTAATCTTAGGCTAGATTAGTATTTAATAGTAAGTAGGGATTTGGTGCGGTCGGTAAGTATTTTTGTCAGGGGACAATCAAACTTACCAGCTATCATATTCAGGAAGCTGTTGCTACTCCCGCGCATTCTATTCAAGAGAGGCAGATTTTTTGCGCCAGACTGTTTTAAAAACCCATAATTTTGAACAAGCGATCCAACGATAGCTCACGCCATGGGTTTAAACCGAAAAAAATTTACATCCCCACTTTAAGTGTAGGGGGAGTACCATAAAAATATTTTTTTCAACATATTTATCTACTGTTTTGTAGGCGTGATTGATTTATATACCAGGCCGAATCACAGCTTTTTAGTAGTAAGGGTCACTGAGCTTAGCCGCAGACGGATAGAATAGACGGACAGACGGACATGGCGAAACTACAAGGGTTCCTTGTTGTCTACGGTACCCTAAAAATGGGATTACATCAGCGAGATGGAATTCCTCTGTGCAAATGCCATATCTGACTACATATAAATCTACATATAGATATGCAAACTAGTAATTAGACCGAAAAAACGTTTTACATTTCCTCTCGCACGTTTCACGGTGGGACGGGACATGAGACGGTCTTTGTAGCGAGGCTGTTAAGGCGCAGGGGTGCGTGAGGCGTGCATAATGAATTAAGAGGATTGTGAAGTGCCGATACGCGGCGCGAGTAGGTATTTTAAAAAATGCTATCTGTTTCACACCGCTCGGCCTCCCTCCTGGCGCTTATTAGTGTTATACAACATGCGCAAATTCTCACGCACACTACGATAGAGCAACAGCGTGCGGCGTGCGGGTGTTCGCGGGGTGAGGGGGGGCGATGGCGGCAGCGCGACTCGGCGCGGAGTTCGGGGAGTTCCCGACTTCCCGGAGTTCATTCGACATCGACATTCATAGCGTACTATCTGCGGTTTGTTTTGCGTTTATCAAAAAAAACCGGCCAAGTGCGTGTCGGACCACGCAAAACGAAGGGTTCCGTGCCTATTAAAAAGGTCGTATCGTCACTGAAATTTTACGGCACTTACGTCCTTTTCTTTGAGGAAGGCAGTTTTTCAGCAATATCTCGAAAACCTCTGAACCGATCTTGTTCAAAACAATTTTCGGTGTATGAAATTAATAAGCCCTATGTCCATGAATTTTTCCATATTTTTAAAATACACCGTTCAAAAATTAGTGGGGGGGGGACAGAATTTTAGTGACTTTCGGGGCGATTATCTCCGACCCTATTCACTTAATCAAAAAAAATGCTAAGAAACCTTATATTTATTTTGAAAGGCCTATCGATTGATGTGCCACACGGGGGGTCACAATGAAAAAAAAAATTTTGACTTTTTGTTTTATGTATGGAGTGCACCCCTAAAAAATTTTTTTTTTGTCATTTTAATTACAAGACTATGTAGCGGCTAACAAAATACACCTATCCTCAAAATATTGTTCAAATACACCTTATAGTTTTCGAGTAAAATGCCTGTGACATACGGACAGACGGACAGACGGACAGACGGACAGACGGACAGACGGACATGACGAAACTATAAGGGTTCCGTTTTTGCCATTTTGGCTACGGAACCCTAACAAAACGAAAAAAATGCAATCTTCTTCGTAAATCTAAAGGATGGACAACGCCAACTTCTAAAATCAACAGGCAAGTAGTACCTACTAAGTACTTACCTACCTAAAATACTATTGTCATAGTCATAGGTAGATTGATTGGTAGGTGACAAACCGAAATTTATTCCACAAAGTACAAAAGTAGGTACCTAGCCAATTTTGATTTTACTAGTAGTATAAATTTTAGTCCGATAGAAAAAGTTGTTTGTATTACTACTTACTTGTACTAGTTATAATCTAATGATGTGCTACTGTGGAATTTCGATAATTTCACGAGAAATGCTAAAAAAGATTTGACTGTCAAAATTTCGATTTCGACTCAGCTAGACGCATTATCTAAGTAGGAAGGTACTTACTCGTAGGTAGGCGGGATTATTCGCAGTAGTTACTTTTTAACCCCTGACGTAAAAAGAGGGATGTTATAAGTTTGACGTGTCTGTGTGTGTGTGTGTGTGTGTGTGTGTGTGTGTGTGTGTGTGTGTGTGTGTGTGTGTGTGTGTGTGTGTGTGTGTGTGTGTGTGTGTGTGTGTGTGTGTCTGTCTGTGGCATAGTAGCTCCTAAACGAATGGACCAATTTGAATGCGGTTTCTTAATTCGAAAGCTGATGTGATCGAGATGGTTCTTAGCTACGTTTCAACAAAATCGGTTCAGCCATCTTTAAGATCTTTGAAATGAAAATTTCGGGGGTTTTTCAACTTTTCTAAGTTGTAGTTATTGCAGTACCTATTTAACCCCCGACGTATAAAGAGGGGTGTTATAAGTTTGAAGTGTCTGTGTGTCTGTCTGTCTGTTTGTCTGTGTGTGTGTGTTTGTGTCTGTTTGTGGCGTAGATGCTAAACGAATGGACCGATTTGAATGCGGTTTTTATCCGAAAACTGACGTGATCGAGATGGTTCCTAGCTAAGTTTCAACAAAATCGTTTCAGCTATTTTTGAGATATTGGACTTAGAAATGAACATGTCGGGGGTTATTCAACTTTTCTAAGTTCATACAAAAATTTACCTACCTACTGTTAAAGGAACTAATGTGAATACGCCGGTAGGCGAGTGTCACTGCTGGCTAAGTACATAAAATTATAAAAAAAAATTAAGGCCCGCGAGTGGGGAATCAAAAAAAAGGGCTTCAAAAGGCGAGTACGAAAAAAATTACAATACATATGGTCGAAAACAGTTTGGAGTGATAAACACAGACAATCTAAAAATCTGATTTAGTATGAAGTTATGGCCAATAAATCACTAAGCGTAAGCGATCAGCCATTTTAAAGGTGATTTTCCACCGGCGTGGATTGACGAGGCGCGGCGCGGCGTGAATTGAACTTTGTATGGCAAATTTTCAATTCACTCCCGGCGCATCTCCGGTGGAAATAGTACGGATTGACGAGAATTTGCGCGACCTGAATTGAAATATTTGTTTGTATAAAAATAAACCGTATTATTTCTGCCATAGATATTAAATTAACTCTGCAACAGAAACAATTTTCAATTCATTCCCGGCGCATCTTCGGTGGAAATAGTACGGATTGACGAGAATTTGCGCGAGGTGAATTGAAATATTTGTTTGTATAAAAATAAACCGTATTGTTTCTGAAATAGAGATTAAATTAACTCTGCAACAGAAACAAACATCTCGCTACAGGTGTTTAGTTGTTAATTCGTCGAGACTGCCGTAGGTGATTTTCCACCGGCGTGGATTGACGAGGCGCGGCGCGGCGTGAATTGAAATATTTTTAGTGGAAAAGGGTCAGCGTGATTTCAATTCATGGTATAAACTTTCTTTACTTTATAATTGACTACGTCTATATACGTTCTTTGGGATACGCGCATAATCCACTTATTTTTGTTAATGAATAAACCATTATATAGGCCAGTTGAAATTCAATATTATCTCAAGGTCATAAATATAAAATTAAAATGCCGTTATTTCCTAATGCATATATTTTTGGATTCAGGTAGTAAGTCTCCAAATTAGTGAACTCAAACATGTTTTCATTATAAAAATACTGATAGCATTTTTGCTTGCGGGTTAATTTTTTTTCCTAACTTCCGGTCCATATAGTTATTGATTTCAATAGTAAAAGTTGTTTAAAATAACATATAAAAGCCGTATACAAATAATTAGCCTGATATTGAATTATTTCCAAAAAAAAACGTAATTTTCTCAGGGTATCTGTCTGTCACCAGGCTGTATCTCACTGATACCGTGATAGTTCCAGCTGAAATTTTCACAGATGATGTATTTCTGTTGCCGCTATAACAACAAATACTAAAAACACAGAATAAAATAGTTTTTTTATAGATAATGGTACGGAACCCATAGTGCGTGAGTCCGACTCGCACTTGGCTGGTTTTTTTTAGGTAATATCAGTCCGTAGAAAACCGTCATTTTAGACCTGTCTAAGGGGGTAGTCTAAGTTTTTTGTAATAACACCGTAACTTTTTCATGATATTATTTGTGTAGTTATATATATCGATATTCTTTTCTCCTCCCTAGGCGATAATAATATCGATGCCACCTCCGACATCACTACAATACCCCCGCCCCCCGACCCGTATCGTGCGATAGAGAGAGTTGCAAGTCCTGGAGGCAATTGCCTACATTTCCTTGTTGAAATATTGGTTCGGGTGATAACGTTTTTACCCCCCTAAACCTTTACGAAATTAAACAATTTTGGTATTATTGGATTTAGTACACTTTAATCTATGTCTGTACGTTTTCCTTTTTTAGTAAATCAGTTTAGATTAATTAGAAAAAAATAAAACGGTAGACAAAGTTTTTAAGTCAAAAATACAGATTTTCAGATGTTAATAACTTTTAACGTGAGCAATATTTCTTAAAAATCAAAACGTACAGACCTAGTTTTTCGTTATATCTACAACATATCCAAAAATTATAAAAATCGAACTATGTTTACGGGGTGAAAAACGTTATCGCTTTTTGTATGAAAATTTACAGGTTCACAATCCTCTTAAGGGGAGTGCTGCCTTTTCTATTCGTGTTTAAAATATTTGTTTCAGTAACAATTCTACATCATCTTCCTAGCGTTATTCCCGGTCGTGCCCTAAACGAGCCCGGGGTCCGCTTTGACACCTAATCCCAAGATTTGGCATAGGCACTAGTTTTACGAAAGCGACTGCCATCGGACCTTCCAACCCAGAGGGAAAACTAGACCTTATTGGGATTAGACCGGTTTCCTCACGATGTTTTCCTTCACCGAAAAGCTAACGGTAAATATTCCGTGGGTAGGCCCCCCACAAGGTGGACTGATGACCTGGTAAAGGTCGCTGGAGTCCGCTGGATGCGGGTGGCGCAGGACCGGTCATTGTGGCACTCTTTGGGGGAGGCCTATGTTCAGCAGTGGACGTCTTTGGGCTGATATGATGATGATGATGATGAAATATTCCGTAGGAACATATAAAAATAAGATTAAAAACACGAATTAAGGTTCAATTCATCGGCTCAAAGGTTTTAGAGATATTGCTGAAAAACTGCCTTCCCTATAGAAAAGGACGTAAGTGCCGTAAGATTTCTGTGACGATACGACCTTTTTAATAGGCACGGGAACCCTTCGTTGTGCGTGGTCCGGTCCGACTCAAACTTGGCCGGTTTATTTTCTGTAATAATCAACGCATTTTGTTCTCGGAAATCAGTTCATGTGTGTGTGGAAAGGAAATGTGGAAATGTTCATGTGGCTTGGCGGAGTAGTGAATTGAAGTCGTTTAAAACTTTTTTTTAAATTAAATTGATGAATGCATCCTCTTAAGCTTCACGCTCTGCCAAATACATCTGCAACGCGCATGCATTGTGGATGGAAATATCTTTGCAACCTATTTTAGAACCGACAGAATTAGCATTGTGATACAAGTACGGTAAGATATGAATTACGAACGAGAGTCTATTAGAAGCCCGACGCCGAAGGCGGAGGGC
Organism: Epinotia nisella; assembly: GCA_932294315.1. Taxonomy (NCBI): domain Eukaryota; kingdom Metazoa; phylum Arthropoda; class Insecta; order Lepidoptera; family Tortricidae; genus Epinotia; species Epinotia nisella. Next base: position 4,739,215 of record OW028698.1, on the reverse strand, counting down.
TTTGATGACTCGAGTTTGTAACAATCTTACCGTACGTGTCGCATACAATGTTTTTTTATCAGATTTGCGAGGAAACCAATACATTTTTAACTAAATTGTTACTAATCGTAATAAAAACTACAGCATGTCAGTCGTCCATTTTCTTGAATTTGACGAGAGGCGCTTACAGCAAAGACAAAGACCCTTCGGCATACAGCCATGATTTAAAATCACAGTTAAAAATATTTTACATGGACACTAAATTGCTACATTTAAGTTTTTAAATCTTTAAATCATTATGTTAATCATATTTATTCGTGTTTTTAAGGATAAATAAATTCATAAATACGTTTTCAAACATTTTGTTTGAGTTAAAACCTCCTTGCTTTATAACTGACGTAAGGGTGACAGATGCAGTATAAAAAAGGGCGTAATAAAGGTTATTACAGGGCCGTATGCCTGCGCGTTATGAAGCCCTTTACGAGCAAGTGTGATGAAATAGTACATTACTTTTCTAGGTCGGTAAAACATAGAATGTCTCTGATCACTTTCGGCTCAAGCGATAAATATGCGATCTGTCCGAGCAGGATCGATAATTAATTACACATATTATAGTTTTTTTTTGTCCATTCGATTTATGGCATTAAAAAAGAGAGGCTCGTGAATTTAACAGCTTACAGAGCTACTAGTAATATCAGTATGGATTTAATTTCAATCTTCTTATGTATTCTAAGAGATCATTGTTAACGTAACATCAAGTATCTAAGTCACATAATCCCCAAAATCTTCTAAGGGGGCCGGTCCGCAACGCCAAAGATCACCGTTGTTCGGGATGCCTTTTGAACTTTCGTACATTAAAATCCGGTTCAAAGGACCAACTTTGGAATTCCTTTACCCTTGAAGGGACCGTATTGTTAACTGAGAGAACAATTGTTTTGTAAAAGCTTTTCTTTTTTTTACAAGCTTTTATTTAGTTCCACCTGTCCCGATGTTTGTCATCAAATCTTGCAAATTAAATTTGATCCACTTCCCGGTAACCGATTGAGCTGAAATTTTGCATACATGTGTAAAACGCGTGACAATGCAATATTATGATGACATGGCAAGGTGCTGATCTGATGATGGAGCTGGAAGGTGGCCATAGGAACTTCGCAATGAAACGACACAATCTCATCGAGTTTGGGCTCGTTAGAATCGTCTCAATGAGTAGGTAGTTGATGGCGGTATACAAAAAAGTACAGTCGGCAATAAAAGGTTGTACCAATAAATTTTATTTAACTTGACCTGGGGCCCATTTCTCAAAAGCTAGTAGCTTGTAACAAGCGGAAGCCTCTTTTCAACTTCTTTTATTAGAAAGCCCCTGTTCGTTTGTTTGTTAGTTTGTTAGTGAGGGACAAATCTTGGAACTCAAATTTGAACCAGTTAATCTAAAGTTTTCAGTTGAGCTGAAATTTTGAGTATAGGTATAGTTTGGATGACAATTCAATATTATGGTACCATTGAGCTGATCTGATGACGGAGACAGAAGGTGGCCATGGGAATTCAGTACTTAACCGACGTAACCCCGTTGAGTTTGGGCTCGTTAAAATCATCTCAATGAGTAGTTGATGACGGTGTACAAAAAATCACTGTTGACAAAGCTTGTAGCAAAAATTTAATTTTTGACAGAAACTTGTTCGGATTTATTTTGCTTAAAGCTTGAATTATACATGTGCAAAAATAAAGAGAGTTTAGTAGAGCATTTTTTCGCAATAATTTTTAACCTCCAACGCAAAATATCTGTGTTACTGTATCTGTCTGTGGCATCGTAGCTCCCAAACGGATGAAACGATTTGAGTGCGGTTTTTTTTAATCCAAAGTCTTGTCTGTAGAGATGGTTCTTACGAGTAGCTATGTTTATCGTGTCGGAGGGAGGTGTTTTATATTTTTATTTTTAACCGACTTTAAAAAGGAGATTCTCAATTCGTCGAAATCTTTTATTTTTTTATGTAAGCATTTTTTTTTTTTGAAAGTGTATCTTTCCCATGTTCATCAGGTCAAGATCTGATGATGACCTCCGGTGTCATCGGATCAAGGGAACTTTTAAAAGTTTATAGGCTCACTTCAAGCGGAGTACTGAATTGAAGTCGGTTAAAACCTTGTAAATTATTTCAATATTTAAATATTAAGGAACAATCATACACAAATCGAACTGTCCTATTAATATGTACAGTAGTAGTAGTGTAGTTCAGGTGTATTAATATAGTTTAGCATAATTTCTGAGGATTGTGTTATGGGTACTATATGACTATGTAATACAAATAAATACTTTAATACATGAAAAAACATCCAAGATTTGGAAACAATTCGGATTCGCGAGACGAGCTCAAGGCTCGCCCACCAGCTACAATCCAATATAACTACGCCGGTGGGGTATTAACCAGCACAAAAAGCGTTTGTACTTTTGTAAGAAAGACAGGATATGTTAGCCACTTGAGAGCGCACCAGAAAGTAGTCCAACAACACTCCAGTAATCTCGGAATCCCAATCTAGAATCTCAATCAGCATAACAACGTAATTAATCATCATCATCACCATCATGTCAGTCGAAAGACGTCCACTGTTGGACATACGCCTCCCCCAAAAGAGTGCCACAATTACCGGTCCGCGCCACCGGCATCCAGCGGACTCCCGCGACCTTTACCAGGTCATCAGTCCACCGTGTGGGGGGCCTACCCACGCCGCGCCTTCCGGTACGTGGTCGCCACTCGAGAACCTTTTAGAGTAAAATTTAATTGAAACCTGCGCCGCTGGATGCGGGTGGCGCAGGACCGGTCACTTTGGCACTCTTTGAGGGAGGCCTATGTCCAGCAGTGGACGTCTTTCGGCAGATATGATGATGATGATGAATATAATAACACCATTCTCTTACAGCTCTGCTACTCTGCGCTACCCACGTCGCGAACGCCTACATCCTACTATCCGCGAACATTGAGGACATAAAGAAGATAGCAAGCAAGTTCCTCTCCAGCGACATCGTTGAACAACTGACAAACCTAATCGGCCAGTTCAAAAAGGACAATAAAATCAATCTGTCCGAAGAAAATAAGAAAAACGAGAAGACTGTAAACAAGCTGTCAGAGGATGAGATCGAGGAAAGAGCTCCTACACAACCAAAACCCACGAAAAATAAACCTAAATATGAAACAGAAAAGAGAGTTCCAAGATATAAAATAGCAGAATCTGCCAATCAACTATTCAAAGATGAAAATGAAGAGAGACCTAGATATAAAACTACACGTGAATCACTGAGAGACAGAGACACTAACGATAATAGACAAAATAAGGAAGATAGAGAGGGGGACCTGTATTGGAACGACGATGAAGAGCAACGCATTGAAAGAGTTGTAGCGACTAGTGGGCGTTTAAAGTTGCCTAGGGAGAATAGAGGGAGACAGCAAATATATAACTGGGATATTAGCTATGATAATTAAAAGATATATAATCTGTATGAATTTCATTTTTGAGACTAATGTAAAATTTATTTGGGTACCAAAGTATTTATTTATTTATCGTATGGCATTTTGGTCACTGGATTACAAATAAAAGCTATATAAGAAAATAATGATAATACGATTGATTAATTCAAAGGTTAAGATTAGTCCTCTTCAAGTACTCTGTAGCAAGTTGAGTAAGATTCTTGAGGTCCTCCATCCGTCCTGAAAATTTTGTTGTCGGGCATTCCAGAACCATGTGGTTGACTGTATGATCGGGGTTTCCACACACACACCGAGAAGAGTCGCACCAGCCCCATTTATACCAGTGGTAGGCGCAGTTACCAATGCCTGTTCTTATGCGGTTTAATTGGCACCACACCCTACGTGGATGGTCGAAACCAAGGTACCAAAGTACTTTGACTTCATAAAAAATATGAGAGTGAGCACAGTGGACAGACTCTCGCCAACAACAACAACATCCACACTGCTTGCTGAAGGTGTGAGCTGTTGTTCCTGGTGGTGAGTAGAGTCGTCAGGAACCGTGTGCGAGTGACGGACTTACATTTATTCAACGAGCGAGCGGAGGGATTCGGATTCGCTAAGTGGCAGTGGGCGGGGCACATTGCACGCAGACCCGATGGCCGTAGGGGCGGAAAGGTTCTCTAGTGGCGACCACATACCGGAAGGCGCGACGTGGGTAGATGGACTGATGACCTGGTAAAGGTCGTGGGAGTCCGCTGGAGGCGGTTGGCGCAGGACCGGTCACTTTGGCACTTTGGAGGAGACCTATGTCCAGCAGTGGACGTCTTTCGGCTGATATGATGATGATGATGATGATGAGCGAAGGGAACGAAGTTTCAGCTTGGGCAAAAATCTTTTGTATGTCCGGCAGTGTCCAGAAGATCAGCTCGATGGTACCCATAATGTTGAACTGTCATCCAAACTATACCTTTACCCAATATTTCAGCTCATCGGTTGAAGATATCTGCTTCAAAATTGAGTTGCAAGATTCCACCCGAACAAACATAGTTACATGCATTTGATGCATTGCAAGTTAATAAAAAACTTGTAAAAAGTAACTCACATTGAGATGGTTCTCCGGCACCCTGACTTCTCCGCACATAGTCTCCGCGCTGCACGAGTCGATACAATGTGCGCGTGCGCCGCGCACGAATACTTGCCGGGTGGGGCATTTCCTGCAACAAACACATGTATCAGAACCTTGGCAGATGAAGGTGTATTGAAAGCGTCTACATGTAGTTAGAATTAAAAAGAATATTCAAGTTCGAATCCCGGCTTGTACCAATGAGTTTTTCGAAACTCGTGTACGGAATATCATTTGGTAGGTACCGTTAGCCTTTCTGTGAAGGAAAACTTCGTGAGGAAATCTGCGTACATCTGAGAAGAAATTTTAACACAAACATCATAAGTAGTTAATCATAACATTCATTCTGGAATAATGTTAACAGAACATAGGGTACAACGCCATCTACCGGTACGGTTTGTTACTATATAATAACTTGCCATTAAGTGTGTTTTGTTTTAGCGATCATTCTTCATCGCGTGAAACTAAACTTTCAACTTGGTTATGAAAATTTAACGAAACTTTACAAAACAAGCAGCAGCGGCGCTACCACGAAAATCGAAAGTCGAAGTTCGTATATCTGCATCCCTGTCACTCGGGTAGTATAAGTGCGATAGAGATGGAGATACCCGAACTACGAATTTCGAAGTTCGTGGTTATAGCTCAGGACCGGACCGGTCACAGCGTCGGTAGACCCCAACAAGGTGGACTGACGATCTGGTTTACCAGGTCATCAGTCCTTTAGGTCGCGGGAATCCGTTGGATGCGGGTGGCGCAGGACCAGTCAGTTTGGCACTCTTTGGAGAAGGCCTATGTCCAGCAGTGGACGTCTTTCAGCTGATATGATGATGATAAAACAAGCAGGCCGATACTACAATTGTCCATGGTAGGTATTCTTTGATGTTACAATTCTCTATGATTTTTGTATTCCTAAATATAGTAATTAGTGTATACAATAGGCTAGGGAGCTTTAGAATCCCTAGCAGTGCTTCAATGGGAGTTGAAATGTTAATGAAAATTATTGAAAGCTTACATATTTTTTAAGACCGTATAAAAAGAGAAACCCTCTCCGGGCATATTTTGTTTTTTAAATGGATTTGCAGCTTACAGCTGGCCTCTTTCTTAACAAAAAACCGGCCAAGAACGCGTCGGGCCACACTCAGTGTAGGGTTCCGTAGTTTTTCGTCCGTCACAGTAAGTGTCCCCACTTAAGCGTAAAAAAATCTTAACAGCGCCATGTACAATGTGAGCGTTCCGCGTACAGCGACATCTATCGGCAAATTAAGTAAACTGTCGCGCAAGCTTAAAGTATGGAAGATGATTTTTATGGGATAATTCTTTATTGCGTGAACCGATTTTCAGCGTTTTTTATTTACTTTATTTGAAAGCACGTCATTTCATTGTGATTTTGTAGAAATTACAGGTACAATAAACACCTGCTTAGACGGTTAAATTACAAACTTAGTTCAGAAATTATTTTGTAATTTTTTTCAAAAACTATTCAACCTATCAAGTCCAAAATAATTTTCCTAGAAAGTTTTTATAAAGTTCTACTTTTAAGATTTTTTTTCATATTTTTAAAACTTATGGTTCAAAAGTTAAAGGGGGGGACACATTTTTTTTTACTACTGGAGCGATTATCTCCGAAAATATTAACATTATCAAAAAAAAAATTTAGCAAACCCCTATTCATTTTTAAATACATATCCAACAATATATGGCACGTTAGGGTTGAAATGAAAAAAAAAACACTCCCCACGTTACGTATAGGGGAGGTACCCTAATAAAATAAAAAAAACACTTTTTATTTTACCACTTTGTCGGCGTGATTGATATACATATTAGTACCAAATTTCAGCTTTCTAATGCTAACGGTTACTGAGATTATCCGCGGACGGGCGGACATACAAAGCGAAACTATAAGGGTTCCTAGTCGACTACGGAACCCTAAAAAGAAAAAGGTTACCAAAGTTGAAGCTTGTAAATCAACATCGTCCGATAAAAGCGTCAGTGATTCCGAAAATTCTCCGACGCTATTGTTTGACGATGTCTATTTACGAGCTTCAAATTAGGTAACCATTTTCTTTTTGTATCCTTGTACCAGATACCCCATCTTGCCCCTGCGTGCATAATGGAATTCAGCAATTTTATTAAAAAAGAATGATGCCGTATTTGAAACCAAACAAGTCCTTACCTGTTGACGTGATTGTTGATCCATAGGAATAAATAAATGAACACCATTTTTGTGCTGGTTATTAAAGCAACAAACGCGAACCAAATAAAACGCAAAAATGTTAAGGAATATGACAATTTGCAATTAAATAATGAATGACACCATTTATCTAGTCGGTCACTGTGCGAACGCATTAACATCATGGCAGCGCATCGTCAGATTCTGATTGGTCAGTTGTGTAGCCATATAAGGCCGCTATCCCGTCTTACCCGCCACCCCGTCTTGCCCCCGTCTCCCCTAACTATGTAGGTACCAATTGGGAATGGATGAAAATTTTAGAAATGCCTGATTATTTTTTTGGTGATAGGAATAACCTTCCTTAGCACCAGAAAAAATGTTTCAGGTTTTTCAGCTGCGTCAATTTTTTTTGAAAAATATAAACAGTTTCCTCACTTACGTTTTGGGTCAGTTACGGCACCTTCCTCGATCGGTCTCATATTACAAAAAATATATATTAAATATGTGTGGTAAACTGGCACTGGCAATGATATTGACACTTGCAGCAGCTATATTGGTCATTACCAGTGTCAGTTTACCACAGATATTTAAGATAGTTTTTTGTAATATGAGATAGATCAAGGAAAGTGTCTATTTACCGTTCTTGACCCAAAACGTAAATGAGGAAACTGCTTATCCCTTTCAGACCCGGCCAATACAATTGTGCGGGTTGATTACATTTAATTGTCAAATCTAAAACATATGTCAACATACTTCATTTTACGTTAGTAGGGTCTTGTTTTTCCGGTCTGAAAGGGCTAAATTTTTCAAAAATAATTGTCGCAGCTGAAAAATCTGAAACTTTTTTGTGGTGCTAAGGAAGGTTATTCCTATCACCAAAAAAACAATCAGGCATTTCTAAAATTTTCATCCATTCCCCATTGAAGGACGTTAGTGTGTAAAAGCGTAAACAAATGAAAAATAATACCTAGTTACTACCTTACCTACCCCTGTTGTTGCTAACGTCTATTTATGGGTAGGTATGTATGAGTTCCTAACTCTGGGTTATTTAATCTGTTTAACAGAGTATGTTAGCTCTCAACCTCGGGGGTAAACAGACATTCCATAGGCGTAGCAAGGATGGTATCAAGAAGAACAGATAAAAAATAACTCCAGATAAGATTGTAAATAATGAATAGCAAAGAAACATTGCTGTCGTAACTTATCATGGACATCCGCAAAGTACTATACTATACTTACTACGACGGCGACCCTTACAATTTTCTCTGATCATATTAAGAAATCATATCAGCCGAAAGACCGCTGCTAGAAATAGGCCTCCGCCTAAGAGTGCCAAAGTGTCCGGTCCTGCGCCACCCGCATCCAGCGGCCTCCCGCAACCTTTACCATGTCATCAGTCGACCTTAGTGGGGGGCCTACCCACGCCGCGCCTTCCGGTACGTGGACGCCACTCGAGAACCTTTCCGCCCCAACGCCGCTCACAAGAAGGCTCAAAGTCACCCAAAGGGCATTGGTGGGCTATGCTGGGAGTATCTCTGCGTGATCGCATCAGAAATGAGGCTATCCGCAGCAGAACCAAGGTAACCGATATAGCCCTCCGAATCGCGAATCGACCAGCAGTAGGTACTGTTTTAAAACGAGAACCAAACTACGTTTGTATGGAGAGTCGACATGAGTCGACCGTGCCGGGGACTCTTACAAAATACGTTCTACCAAACATATTCGTTTCTCCATATCAATTTATATGGTAATAAATACGTGAGATGTTATCTGTAGATAGATGTACGTAGATAATGTTATCTGTACTTATCATGGTGATAACTGATAAGTGATAACCGATTCGGAGCGCAGTTGTCGTCGCGATTCTGTGAAAGTGATATTTACATAGTGTTTTGAAATGGATTTTCACATGTAGCCAGTCTAAAAGTATGTATTATTATCGGGGAATTAACGGATTTATAGTTTATTATGTGTATTTGTTGCTGTTTCTACCTCTTTGCCATACGATTAAATTAATAAACAAGTGAAATCAAAAGTAAAGTAATTCTTTTGTCATTTTCGTGTTATTGTCTTTGTAACTTTCCTTACGGCATCCTTAATAGTCAGAATGCTTTGTTCAGCTTAAATCTTAGGTACGATTTTTACGATATGAATATGAAAAGTAAAATATAAATACACAAACAAAATATAAACAAACAAACACATTAGACATATCCCAACCTAGGATGCCGCCGGCAGCAAAGCGGGCTAGCTACTGATGGTTAGGGCTGCAGAGAGGAACCTCCGGACTGTACGCGTCGTGTCTATGATAAACGCTTTATATAGGTACCTGGTCCTCGACAGCATCCTGCAAGAGTCAATAGTCGTAATTATTATAATTTCTAGAACATCATGGCAACCCGACCGTACCAGGGCTACCCGTATTCCTACCCGCACGTGACCGACGCGCCGACAGTCGACGCGGCGACCGCGAGTCGGTGGAACAACTTGCCCCGTCGGCCCATCCAACCCTCTCGGCGCAATGTCGTCTATGTACCGGAGGACAGCCAAGTCTCTGTAAGTAACTACAGTGTATGGCAACAGGACCGTATCAGGGCTACCCGTATTCCAACCCGCACGTGTCCGACGCGCCGACAGTCGACGCAGCGACCGCGAGTCAGTGGAACAACCTGTTCCATCGGCCCATTCAGCCCCTGCGAGGGAACATCGTCAGTCAAGGGCAGTCAGGCATCTGTAAGTAAGGACTAATGTCGCAATGGCCCCGCCCCACGCATTGACTGGAATTTAAACAATTATTTAATAAATGTCTTCCCTGGCCGATATTGCCCACCTTGTCTGATTTTGCCCCGTCCTGAACAAAATCCTGGATTCGCGCTTGTATTTTTCTGATACCGCACCGACGACGTATCGCCAAATACGGAAGAGGCCTTAAGTTACAAAAAAACATACCAGTTAATTATCTTAAATCTTCCAGCGACCAAACGCAGAACAAACCGACAAAAAGGAGCCTGAGCCGGTCATCTACATAGACGTGCCGGACAGCGGCAGCAGCGAGGTCGCCGGTCCCGCGTCGGAGCCCGAGACGGTGCAAGTAAGCCAGTACTCATACTCACTAATATTCATATGCACATACTCATATTCAACGTCATACTCGTACACAAACTTCGACCAAGACCCGGCACCGGTCATCTACAATTCTACGTTGACATGCCGGACAGCAGCAGCAATGAGGTTTCCGGTCCGGCGTGGGAGCCCAAGACGGTGCGAGTTAATCATCAACTCATACTCACTAATATACACATACTCATATTCAATTTCTAAGTCATACTCGTACACAAACTTGGAGCCAGACCCGGCACTGGTCATCTACAATTCTGCATTAACGTGCCGGGCAGCTGTAGCAGCAAGGTCGCCGGTCCGGCATCGGAGCTCGAGACGGTGCATGTAAGCCGTACTCATACTTACTAACTACTAACACTCATATTCATCGTCACGTCATACTCGTACACAAATTCGGAGCTAGGCCCGGCACCGGTCATCTACATTGACGTAACAATCATTAGTCCGGCGTCATTGGAGCCCGATACCGTGCATGTATGACAGTACGCATACTCATGTTCGTATTCATATTCACTTGCGCATACTCATACTTAACGTTGTATTCATATTCATACTTAAAGCCTGGGCCTTCGGAGCCAAAATACGTACAAAGGAATTTATCTCATTCATACTCATACTTATTTTTAACCGCATTAAAAAAGGAGAGGTTTTAAATTCTTCGGAATCTTTTATTTTTATGTATGTTCCCCGATTACTCAAAGACGCCTGGATTTGGAACATTCTTTTTTTGTTTTGAAAGAGTAACCTTCCCAAGTGGTTCCATGGTCATCAGGTCAGGATCTTATGATGGGATCCAGGAGAAAACAAGGGAACTCTTCAAATAAGGCGAAGTACTAAATTTAAGTCGGTTAAAACGTTGTTTTTAAAGTAAAATATTTAATACAATGTCGGTGGCAATGGCAAGCGTACATTCAGTCCGCCTGATGGTATACGGTTACCGTAGCCTTATAGCCTATGGACGCCTGCAACTCCAGGGGACTTGCATGCGCGTTGCCTACTCTAAACGACTCAATTTCATATCCATTAAAAAAAGTATTAGGTAGCTCAAAACTCACAAGTGTAAATACTTCCAAATTTCCAATGAGGCCAGTGACTATTCTTCTCCTGTTACATTTTGACAGAAAGTTACTAATATCTCCACTTCATTGATCCACGCAGAGAGTACTGCGGTTTAAATACTTGGGTCACTGGCTCACCGAGGATCTCAGTGACGATACTGATATAGAGCGGCAGCGTAGGGCATTGACGGTTCGCTGCAATATGCAGATGCGCAGGTTTGCAAAGTGCAACAATGATGTAAAGATCACGCTATTTAAGTCCTTTTGCCAATCTTTTTATACTAGCGGCCTGTGGACCAGCTTTACGCAGCGAGCATTGTGCCTTGCGGGTGCAATACAATAATGCGTTTAGGATGCTGATAGGGCTACTTCGATACTGCAGTGCGTCAGGGATGTTTGCCGATGCCCGCACTGACGACTTTTACGCTATTATGCGTAAAAAAGCGGCATCAAAATCTGTGCAATAGCACAGATTGCAAGGTGGTGCTAACAGTCTCCTAAACGCATTACCTTGCAGAATAGACTGTCCACTCATGAGGCGATGTAGCAAGCTGCATAAATAAATATTAATAAATAAATAATTAATAACTAATTCTGATTGAATAATAATGAATGTATGTAATTACTAACACTAGAATTAAGTTCTTCTGTACGCTACTAACAAATATGGACAAGTATCCGAATTAAATGATTATGATTATGATATGATTACAGTATGTCAATGACACATCAAATTCATACGTCAAGAAATCTAAATCGGAGCTAGATCCCGTCATCTACATTGACGTGCCGGACGACAACAGCAGCGGTGTTGCCAGCCCGACGCAGCCGGAGTCCGAGCCAGTGCATGTAAGTCACTACTCTTATCAACTTCATAGCCGTATTCATATTCAAACGCCTGTACCATATAATAGTCAAGGCCCATGGTATGGTCATCATACTCAAATGAATATTCATACTCATACGCCTATACTCAACTTCATACTCATACTGGTACTCAACTTTATACAGGGTGAAATCGGGGTCGTGGAGCAAGAAGACCAAAAGAGAATAAGATGGTCATTCTGAACAACTTTTCCCATGGGACCGAGCCCGATCGCAAAAAAAATCAGCTGTTCCATACATTAACTCTCAATGAACTCACAGTTAACTCACAGTTAACTCTTAATTGGCTCTTATTTTTTTTGCGATTTCGTGGTTGGTCCCATGGGAAAAGTTGTTCAGTATGACCATCTTATTCGCTTTTGGTCTTCTTGCTCCACGACCCTTATTTCACCCTGTATTCATACGTATATCAAGACAAGACAGCAATCCAAAACTCAAAATGGATGGGTCCACCAGACAACCTATTGTAAAAAATAAAAATTAGTCGAGGAAGTATGTCATGTGGGGTATCGTTGAATAGGTATTTCAAAATCATTATTAGGTTTCTTTAACTATTTTTTTAGTATATGTAACCGTTTAGGATTTATAACTATTCAAAGTTGGCTTAACAACAACTTTATACTTGCAACTGAGGTCTGTATTGACTTTGCATGTATTTATAAATCTTTGAATACTTACCACAAATACCGTATTAAATTAGCTTGTTGCTTACGTTAATTACAAGCATACTTTCCTATGTTCTCATCCTCAACCGTTTTAACCATCTAATAAAAACAGTTTCTACCCAGGATACAATATTCTACGACCCGTTCGACGACCGCCGGATCGACCAACAGAAACCCGACGGTCCGGACTCGCCGTCCGGCACCGGACCACGGCTGAGGCCGGCGCCGCCGGCGCCGAGGCCAACCCCGCCACGGACGTTGGCCCTCCATGGAGCCGGCTCTTCCGGTAAATATTTACATAACTGCTATTCATGAGGGGAGGCCTGTGCCCAGCAGTGGGACGTACAGCTGATGATGATGATAACAATTTCTAAGCGCTAATTTCTTAAGTTCTCGAGTGGCGACTACGTACCGGAAGGCGAAGCGTGGGTAGCCCCCCACAAGGGACTGATGACCTGGTAAAGGTCGCGGGGCACATTGCACGTAGAACCGATGGTTGGCGAGCGGTTCTCGCGCGGCGCCCACGTACCGGAAGGCGCAGCGTGGGTAGACCCCCACAAGATAGACTGTAGTATCTAATCTGATTCAAATTCCTTAATTACAGGCTACCCGTCAACCTTCAGCTCTCCCAACACAGCAAGCTACGGCCACCATAATGACGAGAGCTTCCGTCTCCCGAGGGAGCCCTACGGCTACCCTGAGCCTCCGCCGTCGTACAGCGAGACACAGACGCCACCGATGACGCCACAGACTCCTCAAACGCTACAAACGCCATCGACGGAGAGTGAGCCTCAGGAACCGCCGAGGACAGTGGTTATTACTCATGGTGAGTCCTTACTCATCATCAAATCAACGTCTGACAAACAAAGACTGAATACGATGCTTGGCAGTTATCATGATAGGCAGAAATCATGTCAGCGAGCTGCCGCATAGCCCGTCCTCTTTCATATACTTAATTAAGGTAGCGCGCGTCTTGTGTGAAACAGACAGTAACAACGTCGGCCGTGCGTGCGTGCGTGCGTGCGTGCGTGCGTGCGTGCGTGCATGTGAGCGTGCGTGCGTGTGTGCGTGTGTGTGTGTGTGCGTGTTTGTTTTTAGTTGTTCTTAGTGCTATTGTCTCACAAAAGAATAGATAGGATGAAATATTATTTTACTTTATTTTAATATTTTTACAGGTCCACAGCTGAACCGACAACCGTCTGGCGAGCTACCGTCACCCATAGGCCTCGCCAGCCCCGACCGGAAAGTGATGTACTGCCATCATTGCGGTCTCCGAGTACACACGCTCGTGATCTGGCAGAGCGGGCTCGCCACGCACGCAATAGCGTTCGCCCTGGTCTGTCTTATGTAAGTAGACCATAGGCCTCGCGAGCGCCGACTGGAAAGTGATGTACTGCCATTACTGCGGCCTCCGAGTAAACACGTTAGTTATCTGGCAGAGCGGGCTCGCCACGCTCGTTATAGCATTCGCCCTGGTCTGTCTCATGTAAGTAGACCATTAGGGCTCGCGACTCCAGAAGACGTAGGTACTGCCATTGCGGCCTGGCTGCCATATAGCGTCCGACCTGAGGAGTAATTGCATAATTTTTCAAACGACCGTAAGGACAACTAATATGTAATTTTTTTCATATATTAAATGGTATTTAGATGTACCTAACGTACAAAAGAAAAATTATGCAATCAGCTGTTTTGCAAATATCTACAGTTTATTGGGAAAAATCATAAATAAGTATACAAATTTATGAGACTCTACTAAAAGTGGTCAATCAAAGATACATATCGCATGCTAATCCTATTTAAATATGTTTTGTTCTCTGACTTGTAGCTTGGCGTGGAAACGAGTGAAAATAATTTACTTTAAAAACAAAGTTTTAACCGACTTCAATTCAGTACTCCGCTTCAAGTGTGCCTATAAAATTTGAAGAGTTCCCTCGATTTCTCCTCAATCCCATCATCAGACCCTGACCTATGACCATGGGACCACCTGGGAAGGATGCCCTTTCAAACAAAAAAAGGATTTTCCAAATCGGTACACGCCGGGTACAGGCGTCTTCGACTAATCGGGGAACATGCATAAAAATAAAAGATTCCGACGAATTGAGAAGCTCCTCCTTTTTTTAAGTCGGTTAAAAATCACACACTCAAATAGATTCTCAACAAATGTGACTGTGTCTAGTAAAAGGGAACACTGTGAGGATTTTAGTTTCCGAGTTATATGCATTTTTTTAAATTAGTCGAAAATTACGTAGAATGGGTTTTTAATACTAATCGGTTATTATAGTACCTTAAATATCATAAATCTTTGATGATAGTAGATTAACTTGGTACTTACCAATCATTCCATAACTTCCTAGTAGAAGTGTATTTTTCACGAGCATGAACTTTTAAATATATTTTTAGGGTTCCGATACCTCAAAAGGAAAAAACGGAACCCTTATAGGATCACTCGGTTGTCTGTCTGTCACAGACGATTTGCTCCGAAACTACTGTACCGATTGAGTTGAAATTTGATGCACATATGTAAATTGGTGACCCAAAGATTTATGAATTTTGAACAAGGGGGCCACTTTTGGGGGGTAAACTGGAAAATAAAATAAAAAAAGTTTCGCAAACTGTATTGTATGACATATCAAATGAAAGGGGTTCATGTAAGCATGTCAGATATTTTTTTTTATAATTTTAGCATAAACATATTTAAAGTAATTTAGGAAAAAAGACGAAAATTGACCATGCCCCCCCCTTTATCTCCGAAACTACTAGGATTAAAATTCTGAAAAAAATATGAAACTGAAAGTCACAAATATTGTCTATCTTGTTGGTGGATAAGCCCTCTACCAATGGCGGACCCTGACGTCATTAGCTGTCTGTCCCCATGGCGACCCCTCGTTAGGAAGAATAGCCTCCGCAACATTGTTAAGACGTACACGGTTTATAAGCTTCGTAATAAACCACGAAAATAGACACGTGTTGGACAAAGCATTTGTATCAAGCAGTATCTGGGGGCATGGCAGTGCCCCCGCCAAGTCGGGCAAAACAAAGAGGCACGGCCGTACCATCCTTTTCTCGAAGCCATTCAGGAGCCGTAGCATGGTTGGCCTTATCACGCGACAAGTGACAAGATAAGAGCGTCGTCTCGTTCTATTGAACGGTGTCAGCCAGTGACGCACGCTCTATCCTATCACCTATCGCGTGACAAGGCCAACCATGCTACGGGGCCAGGACATTATCCACATCCTGTCATTTTGTGCTGGCTAAAACTAGAACCCTCAATTTTCAATTAGGGCATAATATGGCTTAGATATATTCTCAATATCATTCACTTTTAGTTTAAGAACTATTTGCCCGTCAAAGTGCCTTAGACTTACTCACTGACTGGCAGATCAACATAATTCTAAGGTACTTCTAGCAGACCCACAAGCTCCACATTTTAAACATAATTAGTTTTTAGCCTATCAATTCATAAAAAACCTAAAAATATTGCAATTTCAGTCACTTTTCAGATATACAAACTGCATTTAAGTAAGTTTGTAATCTTATAGTCTTGCACTGACGGTGTAGCATTTGTAGATAGTAATTATTGTTATTTCATTTTTGTTTGATTTCGTTGTTTGCTTGTTTTTAGTTTTAATTATTACTTTTTGGTTTCGGTACCTAAGTAAATTGTCATTTCGGTTTTTATATAATTTAATTTATTTTTATGTCCTATATCTGTTTTTTGTTTGTTACTGTAATGTATTAAATGTGTTACGTACCGTGTCCTCACTGGATGGACCCAACGGAAGATCAGCGCTGGCTGCAAAGCCAGCATCATGCTGAGTTGGGTCCATTTCGTGACATGGCACAGATTCTCTTTTTAGGGTTCCGGACCAAAAAGGTAAAAACGGAACCCTTATTGCGACTCCGTCCGTCTGTCTGTCTGTCACAAAGTCAAATATCTCAGGAACTACGAATGCTATCGATTTGAAATTTGGAATAGTTGTAAAAAAAGCTAATCCTCGTGTATGGAAAATGCATTTTTTTAATATATACTTTTAATTTGTATAAAAAATGGCGGATAAGAGGGGGGCAAAAATTCAAAGTCTAGTTAGTAGGCCAAGTGGGGTATCATATGAAAGGGCTTGAATTGTACATTCTAAAACAGTTTTTCTTTTTTTTTCTACAATGGTAAAATTTTGATTTATAAAGAAAAATGTTGAAAAAAATACCATTCCCCCCCTTATCTCCAAAGTTAACGAAGCGAAAAATTTGAAAATAATATATATGATTAATATTAACGTGAATATTACCGGAAAAGTACAACGATACCTCTATCTAGCGTATTTTTTTTTTATTCTTCAAAAATCATATGTTAATTTTGTTTGTAATTTAATACTTCTGTGTATAATTTTTTTCCTTCAAATTCGTATGGAAGTGTTCTGAAAGTACCTTCTAGCAAATAAAAAAAGAATTATCGCTGAAAAACCAACATACAGTAAGGGAAATGTATTAACGTACCACCGTAGAACCCTATCGCAATAAGGTGACATATCACTCGAGTTTGAGTGACGGCGGCCTGTCAATTGCGACAGGGTTCTACTACGGTGGTACGTGAATACACTTCCCTTACTGTACCTACCGAGTTCCTTGGTCACAAGTTAGTAACAAAATGCACCGATAAATGGCGCTGTAGGTACTCATGACTTAACTACACTATGCGTTGTTAAGATTTTTCCAAAATTAATGGGTGGGGCAAGACGGGTGTGTTGTATGTTGTATGATATTTCGTACGGAACCCTCGGTGCGCGAGTCAGACTCGCACTTGACCGGTTTTTTTTCTTGTGTCTTTGTCTTGTAATAATGTACCTATGTTGTGTTGTGTTACGAATAAATGTTGATTTGATTTGATATAAATACATGCGATTACAAAGTTAAGTTAATCAGAAATAGTAGTTCCTACAAATAGGGTTGCCAAACGTACTATATTATATAGTATTGTACTATATTTTACGTAAGAAATATATAGTACGCAAAAATACTATATTTTAGGGGTCCTTACGAAGTGTTTCAAATTGCCCAGGTTACAATTCATCATCATCATCATATCAGCCGAAAGACGTCCACTGCTGGACATAGTCCTCCCCCAAAGAGTGCCATAGTGACCGGTCCTGCGCCACCCGCATCCAGCGGCGCAGGTTTCAATTAAATTTTACTAAATAGCAACATTGCCCAGCCAAAAATGGTGAGCTATTTCGTATAGAGTCAAGTCAGGCATTCTTATTAATCTTTATTAGCTAACAAAATACAACCTATCCTCAAAATTTTATTCAAATACACCCTATAGTTTTTGAGTAAAATGCCTGTGACATACGGACAGACGGACATGACGAAACTATAAGGGTTCCGTGTTTGCCATTTTGGCTACGGAAGTTTTACAGTTCACAAAGACACATGTTTTAATGTATTTTAACCACACATATCTCTCCTTCCAGGCTCTTACCCCTGGTAGTACTCTTGTACTGGACAAACCTCTGCAAGTACCGAAACCACTACTGCCCGAACTGCAACAAGAAGATAGGGTACGAGGTGCCGGCCCTGTGCATCGCCATGACCTACACCAAGTGATGTTGAAGCGGGGCGTCCAGCGGCGCGGCACGCGTAATGTTAACGCCTAAACTCGTACGCAATTTATTGTAAAGAGACTTCCGCTATAGGCATGATGACTAAACTTGTTCCCCGATGCCATTCGAAACAGTTTTTGGAGAGGAACAAATGTTTGTATGGGAGCGAATACAATAAAAGAATATAAATAGCCAAAAAATTGTGACAAAGATTGACCTCGCTGGCGGCTTCCCATAAACGCTTCATACTAATTGATTTAAAAATATGAGAAATCGTTTAACCCTAGCTCATTCAGACATACCATAGCTACATTTTTAAATTTCGCGGTCATTTTCAATATCAAGTTTCGTTGGCCAGACTTTAGTTTATCGACATTCATAGGTGCATGTAATCAATATGCCTAAATTGAAGAATAAATAACTTTGACTTTGACTTTGACAAGTACGAGAATTGGGCTCCAGAATCACGAATTAACTTTTCCAACCTACTAAATGTCATCCAACTGCACGGCTATCTCAGGACGGCCCGCGACATGCGTCGCGGCAAGATGCTATATGTTGTCGCAGCGACACAGCTCGCGGGCCATCCTGCACGGCTATCACAAGACGGCGCGCGAGCTCTCTCGATTTTTCTCGCACTATCCGTGTCTCTATTATTAGAAAACTTAGAAAGAGAGGTATAGTGCGAGAAAAATCGAGAGAGCTCGCGCGCCGTCTTGTGATAGCCGTGCAGGACGGCCCGCGACATGCGTCGCGGCAAGATGCTATATGTTGTCGCAGCGACACAGCTCGCGGGCCGTCCTGCACGGCTATCACAAGACGACGCGCGAGCTCTCTCGATTTTTCTCGCACTATTCGTCTCTCTCTTATTAGAAAACTTAGAAAGAGAGGTATAGTGCGAGAAAAATCGAGAGAGCTCGCGCGCCGTCTTGTGATAGGCGAGCTGAGATAGCCAGCCGTGCCTACGAAAAATATAAATCGTCTCGAAATATTTTTTCACATTAAGAGGGTACCATGAAGACGATTCAAAATCACTGATATGTATAATAGACTGACCTGTTGAGTTTAATCGGTCCACCTGTTTTCCGGACTTTCAAGGCTTGCTCCCAAAACTTGACAGCATCCGGGAGGATAGTGTTCTGAAAAATTAACGGTAATTGTAATTAACGGTAATTTTTCTATTTTTATCAATCTGTTTACAGTAGAGTCTCACTAATCCGGCACAAACTATCATCATCATCATCATCATATCAGCCCAAAGACGTCCACTGCTGGACATAGGCCTCCCCCAAAGAGTGCCACAATGACCGGTCCTGCGCCACCCGCATCCAGCGGACTCCAACGACCTTTACCAGGTCATCAGTCCACCTTGTGGGGGGCCTACCCACGCTGCGTAAGCGTCACCACTCAAGAACCTTTCCGCCCCAACGGCCATCAGTTCTACGTGCAATGTGCCTCGCCCACTGCCACTTAAGTTTAGCGATTCGGAGGGCTACATCGGTCACCTTGGTTCTGCTGCGGATAGCCTCATTTCTGATGCGATCACGCAGAGATACTCCCAGCACAGCCCTCTCCATTGCCCTTTGGGTGACTTTGAGCCTTCTTATGAGGCCCATAGTAATTAAAAACTATGGGGTGCCGGAACTCGGAAAGTTGGAATGTTCGGATTACTGGATAATGTAGAAAAAATGCCGGTGACATACGGACAGACGGACATGACGAAACTATAAAGGTTCCGTTGACTACGGAACCCTAAAAAAATCAAGGTTACTCTGATGTTCGAGAGCAAGCACTAAGCGGAATTAGAGAGGGGGCGCGGACGAAGGGTGCCGGATCATTGCACTTACAGGCACGGACTTTAATTGTTGAGCCACTTAGAGCTCACTTTATACTGGACACTTTATAGCCTCATAAAAAACAAAAATTAGTTGACACCTGAATGGCTCAACAATTAAAGTCCTTGACCGTACCAAAACATTGTATTGCCGGATTAGTGAGACTACTGTAATGATATAATTTCATAATTATAAATTGTAATTATATATTCATGTGGGTGAACTATTTTTCGCATAAGTATCATTTTCTAAACTTTAAAACTGTTAATATTTAGTAAATGAAAAGAAACGAAAAAAAAAGCTTCTGAGAAAAAAAGAGATATGGGAAAAAACAGGCGAAATTAAATTACTCACATTAATCATGTCGAATTTCTCCGGCTCTAATCTGTAAAAGAAATGAAATAATTTTCAAGTAAATTTTCATTAATTCCATTACATATTCAAGGTACTACCTTTTTATACTCGTTGACTTTAATGTTTGAATTAAGACTTCGTACACTAAACTAAAACCACATACTTTTATTCTATGGAGCTCCCAACTCAACTATAATAATTATAAGGCAACGCTTAACGGCAACTAAAATAAATTCGACCAATCACGTGGCGCCTTTACTGAACTATAATGAATTTGACCAATAGGACGTCGCGTTGATTCCAATACAAAAGACATCAACGAGCCGGCGCACCTCTGACTTGCACTTCGTTTCAGCAGGGCTTAGATATTTTTCATTAGATACCAAGTCTGTTTAATTATTTCTGTTGACTCTTATAAAACGTATTGTATACAATAGTTACACTATTAGCTCTTAAATTCTCGTACCTCGACTACACACAACACACAAACACACACTCAAACACGAGTAAACACGTTACTCGACTTTATTGTGTAACGATTATATAAACTACTATTTCAGTTGAGTAGGGAGCTCCATAGAAAAAAACCTGACAAGTGCGAGTTCGACTCGCGTGGTGAGGGTTCCGTAAAATATTGTGAATTTTCCCGTTACTTTGAATACTCAAACTTCTCATATGTTTTCCTGTAATCTTTAGGCAAGGAACTATTTTCCATATTTTTTTCAGAATTTTAGTCCTTGTAGTTTCGGAGATAAAGGGGGAATGGTCAATTTTCGTCTTTTTTCCTAAATTACTTCAAATCTATTTTTGCTAAAATTATTTAAAAAATTATATCTGAGATGCTTACAACAACGCCTTTCATTTAATATGTCACACAATACAGTTTGCGAAACTTTTTTTTTAATTTTCCAGTTAATTCCCCAAAAGTGGCCCCCTTGTTCAGAATTCATTAATTTACTTTACGCGTCCATCTTTGGGTCACCAATTTACATATGTTTACCAAATTTCAACTCAATCGATCCAGTAGTTTCGGAGCAGCAGCGGACAGACGGACAGACAGACGCACGAGTATAAGGGTTCCGTTTTTTTCCTTTTGAGGTACGGAATCCTAAAGAGTATAATTTGGATGATTATGAAATCTCCTTTGTCTCTGTGTGTCTTTTGTGTAGTGAATAAATGTCTTCTTTTCTTTTTTTTTTTCTTTGAAATATCTTACCTATATACGGAATGATCATAAAATATGCTGATTCTGAGGGGCTGGTCGATGCTACGTTTCTTCACTAAGTGCGCCGGCTCTATGTGCACCCCTCTGATTACCTGTGAAAGAGTGAGACCACGATAAGTCGTTATTTACTCGACGTGACAAATTGAGTAGGTGGACCGATATATGTTTAATTACTAAATTTCTGTCAAAAAATTCATTTTTGGTACAAGCTTTTATCGCCGACTGTACTTTTCTGTATACCGTCATCAACTATTCATTGAGACGATTCTAACGAGCCCAAACTCAACGGGGATATTGACGACCGAATAGCCTAGTGTTTAGAGAACCTGACTATGAATCTTGAGGTCCCGGGTTCGATCCCCGGTCGGGGCAGATATTTGTATGATGAATACGAATGTCTGTTCTCGAGTCTTGGATGTTTAATATCTATTTAAGTATGTATTTATCTCTATAAGTATTTTTATCCGTTGTCTAGTAACCATAGTACAGGCTTTGCCTAGTTTGGGACTAGATCAATTGGTGTGAATTGTCCCATGATATTTATTTATTTATACGTCGGTGAAGTACTGAATTCCTATGGCCACCTTTTGTATCCATCATCAGATCAGCTCGATGGTGCTATAATATTGAATTGTCATCCAAACTTTACTTAAACCAAAATTTTTAGCTCATTCGAATAACGACAAGTGACTGACAAACGGAGTGCAAATTTTGACGAAGAACTTACATACTTAGATAAGAACAGGTCAAGTTAATATAAAGCTTGTAAAAAAATATGGGTGCATAATTGCATAATGTCCTATCACTATGTCAGTGGATTAAGTTTTCGGTACATATTTATGAGAGGATTAAATCGATACATATGTTTGCACTTTGAATGTATGTGTAGGACTTTTAATTTGGAGGACGTAAGTGGGCGTTTTTCAAAAAAAAGAACCCAAAAATTAATAATTAATTAATTATTAATTTTTCATGAACTTTTTTTGCAGCATTCGATTTTTTTGGGTTTTACATACTCAGAATCGTTGATACTGTCGATCCTCATACAAGAAAAAAAGTGTCCGAAATATTCCATTCCAGATCGTCACATTTAAGGTAACCGTCCGAGTGCTCGACGCTGTACTATGTATAATTATGTATATGGCAAGGGCACTCTATGTCAAAGGGACATGGCTTAATTTCGAATAAAGCAAAATCCTCTTAGTTCGAATTTAACCCATATTGCTTTGACATAGAGTGCCCATGCCATATACTAGTACAGCGTCGAGCACTCGGACGTTTACCTTACATAGTCACGTCACAGTTAGCAATATTACAAGTTTACTATCCAGTCTGTGAGAGAGACCTTAGATGGTCAGATGAGTTTTTTTCAAAAAAAAGTGTACATTTTTTACTCAGAATCGTTGATAGTATCGATTCTTATAGAATAAAAAAAATTACCCAGATTTTACTATGTAAGTTTTTTCTTCCAGTGCTTCACCACGTCCATATAAATAAAACATACTGCATACAAAAATGTGACGACCTGGAATGGAATATTTGGGACACTTTTTTCTTGAATGAAAAAAAAAACGCAAAAAAAAATCGAATTCTGAAAAAAAAGTTCATGTTTACTTTTTTTGAAATACGTTAAGATGGAAGCCACTTTCGTCACACCCAGTGCTCCTTTAGGGAACCGAAAAAACGATAGGAGTACCTACACCTTGGATCTTTCTCTTTGATTTATTTTCGCCAAGAAAATGTCTCCTTCATGGTTATTGGCTAGATTAGTTGCAACCTTACAATAATGATTAATTGCCTAGGCAAGTAAGGTTAAATAATGATGAAAAAGGTCAATAGTATAATAATAACTATGGTCGTACTCGTATCAATTTAATACAGGGTGATGTGTCAAAATGATTAGCGAATACTAGCTGACTCCGCGGCTTCGCGTGGAAAGGAACATATTTTTTCTCTTATCCGTAAGTCTAGGCGTAATGCATTACATTTGTAATTGAAACACTAATTGAATTACATTTAATGCAATTACAAGTAATGCATTACACGTGTAATCGCATTACATGTAAATTGAATTAGTTCGTAATTTGTTATTTAAATTACTTAATTCGTAATTATTGGCAATTAAATTATTCAATAACTTACTTTATGTAAACTTTTTTTTAGTAAACTACAAAGTTCAATATCTCAAAAAAGGCTGAACCGATTTTGATGAAACATGGCTAAGAACACTCGGGTTAAAATTATCTATGACACAAAAAAACCGCATTGAAATCGGTCCATCCGTTTGGGAGCTACGATACCACAGACACGTTTAACTTATAACGCCCCTCTCTTTGCGTCGGGGGTTAAAAAAGGAGCATATTTACTCGGGGTGATTATAAAGATGCAAGATTTGACCTTAGCTTACCTTTAAATTTTCGTACTCGATTTTAAGAGCCCTCATTGTGTAACGATTGTATAAAATACAATTACGTCACCCTAATCCGTAAGTGGGATTTTCTGCCCGCTACGCGAGGAGAAAATCTCACTTCCTGGCCAAGGCAAGACGTAAAACTCGGTTTTCTACTACACATTAAGTAAGATGAGCGTTTTTCAAAAAAACTGTACATGAACTTTTTTTTTCAGATTTCGATTTTTGGGTTTTTCTTACTCAGAATCGATGATACTATCGATCCTCATACAAGAAAAAAAGTGTCCCAGATTTTACTATGTACTTAAGTTTTTTCTTCCAGTGCGTGCGTCACGACCATATAAATAAAAAAAGACTGCATACAAAAACGTGACGATCTGGAATGGAATATTATGGACACTTTTTTTCTTGTATGAGGATATCAACGATTCTGAGTAAGAAAAACCCAAAAAAACGAAGTCTGAAAAAAAAAGCACATGTCATTTTTTTTTGAAAAACTGCTAGATAAATATATTCGCCATCAGACATGTCAGAGCTAACTAAGTACCCACAAATACCCGAAAACGACTCTATTACCAAATTTAATATCACGGCGTATTTAGATGTTTTCGAAAACTTTGATTGCACTCTTCGAAATAACGGTATACAGATGCTTCATTGAAGGTGACTTTGCTATAGTTGTTACAAAGTTGAGCGGAGTATTCGCGGGTTATTTTAAACTTTGCTTAGTTATGTTAGTGATAACTTTTAGAATAAATAACTATGATTTACGGTATGCGCTTGCTTTGTTTATGCAACAATTTTCTAAGTAAACGTTCTAGTGTTAAAATGCTAAACTGTTTAGTTTAAAGCTAGACAGTTACTGAAAGTTATTGTGAGAATTCATGACAGCCGTGTGAGGTAGCCATGGACCTATAAAGGGTCTGCCAGACGGTCGCCAACAAGCCCCACCGACCGACCTTGGTCGGCACCAACCGTTGTAGTATGAAATGGTTTTTCATCACATTTGCTCGTAAATGGTGTTATTCCATGCCTGTATACAGAAGGACAATGGCCTAAATTGTTCCCGCGGCGGGAGTTATGGCGAGTTTGTATAGTCAATAGGGAGTAATGAGCTTGTGTGTGATCTGAGTGGTTTAAGCAAATCTAATTACAAGAATGCTGTTCTGTGATTGGTTGAAATATTGAAGCTGCGCGCTCCACTAGCACTGATCTGGAAGTGAAGTTGTTGAGTGATTGGTGCGGTTTAGGGCATGCAATCCCGGTATTGTAGATGCAATAAATCCCGGGATTGCGTGCCCTAGTGCGGTTGTATCAAACTTAGATTTTTCTGTCTTTTGTAGTTATTTATTTCCTCGCAAATGTGATAAAAAACGTAGTGTATAACACGGGCGTAAGAATATTGCAAACTCGAGTCATCAAAAGCTCTCCGACTCTTGTTCGCAATATTCCACTTACGCCCCTCGTTAAACAATATACTATTAATTGCGTTTCAAAATGGTTTTCCTTGAAATCGCATGGCGATTAACGCACGTTTTTCTGATCTGATCTGGAATAGGTTATAAATGTATTCGAGTGAAGTCACTGGCACGAGCTAGTTTTCAATGAAAATAAGTTTTACGATAGAATTGTAATAAAATATCAAGAAAGTTGTTAAAAAACGTACTTCTCTAGCGATGTCGCTTGTGTGCAAAGTTTTACACTTCAGAATGTTATTTGTGTTTATAACTATGTTGTGGTTATCAGGTACAGTGCATTTTTGTACCCTTATTCAAAATTTAACGAACCTCTGTTAACTAATGGGCCATACAGAGATTTAAGTTCGCGTCTCTTCTGTGGCCATTGCTCAAAGCCAGCAAGCAGGTCGTTCCTTGAGATTAGGCTTGAAGATGTCATCAGGAAGAGATCTTGACTCTTCTGTATAGTGGAGTGGAGGTACTTCCAAGGGGACCACCAAGGGAGTTCCACCATAAGCTAAGGAGCTGGCCACGTTATTTTCGTGGGTGTCGTGAATGTAGACTACGGGGTTAGGGTAGGGTGGGATTTATGGGCGATAGGCTAGCAACTGATGTCATGGTGACGATAATGATAATCAAACCTATATATAATTGCTAGAAGTGAAACTGTTAAGTAAACTTCAACACATGCCACTTGACACTGCCTATCCTTTTTGGGAATACGGTCGTGAGTTTAGGTATACAAATTAGTAAATAAATAATTAACATGATTTCAGTTAACTCGGCAAACTCAACTTTAAGAGTCAATAGACCAGACACTGAATTTTGGGAGAGCCATTTGTGGAATCTATTATTAAAGGAGAGAAGAGAACGGAACAATGAAATAGAGAAGAAAGGAACGGTCCACCAATTCACTAGAAATAACAAAACTTTACCTATAGTTAGTGTTTTCGACGTACCAGCGAAAGATTTTGACAAATATGAAGTGTATACAACACGACAGGACAGTGTTGAACTGTCCCAAAATAATCATTTAAGTCACTTCAATAATGATGTCAGAGCTATTGACAATGAATATATTAAATATAGAACGGATAAAGATACTACTGTAGATGAAAAAAATGGATTAAGTAATGATGAAACAGCAAAACAGGATATTTTAGACGAAATGGAGATAGTAGGCAACCCTGATGAAGAAATCATCTAGATTATAAAGTGCTTCACATGTATAAAATTATGAAAAAAAAAATAAACAGCTTGAACATTTACCCTCTCTTTCAAACTTAATATGCCTCTGTTAACTAATAAAGGCCTGTCCTTTACTTACAAATACAAATGTCAAAGTGACAGATAAAAACAAATTAATATTAACGGCATTTTAGTTAAAGTAGGTTTGATAGATGATTAAGTGTCGTCACAGACAGAAGGCGTTCAACCGGAGTTCTGCGTTCTCCGGTGAACGCCATCTGTCTGCCTGCACGGGCTCTTAGTGCGATCGTAAAATACTTAATTCGTAACGTAACGGAATGGATAAAATAATAATCAAATAGTAGAAATAAATGAATAAGAAGAAAATATTTATTGATTTAGATATAACATTTTACAGCTTTACAGCATATATGCCAACTCATGCACTCACTTCTGTATATTTGAATCATAAATTATTTACGACTTCAAGTTTTACGATGTCAATTCATAAGGTGCATGGAAGGTGATGAAAATAAGTTTGGAAAGGACTTTGTGAATTTTATTTTATAATGCCGTTTCCTATACTATACTTAATGTTGTTTTTGTCGAGTAAGTTACTTTTTTATGAACAACTGACCCGCTGGGGCCTTGCACAAGTAACGCTGCAACGCGACTGGGTGTGAGATAAATATACCTTCATCTTTCTCATTTACTCGCTGAATCGTGCAACGTAACTTGACAGCATGCCGTGCTAGTCCCTCCCGCGAGGGCTAGCTGCCCGCCCGGGTGGCACCCAAAAGTGTCAAGCCCCGTGGGGTCTCCTTGTTACACCACTGAGCGACACCCACACAATTTCCGCCCGGGGCGCCACCCACTGCCCCTCAGTGATAAGCCCTAGCCTCAAGTTAGGGAAAGTCACAACAAGGTCAACTGTAGCCCACGGATTCAGTAATAGCCTATACATTCTTATTTTGTAATTGACCACAAACGAAATTATATTCCTTAGCTGCTCGCACTAGGAAATAAGACAAACACGTTGGGAATAAATGGTAAATTGAGAACGTAAAGATGGAATCGCTCCCCAAGTTCACGTCAGGACGCTCGATGATTGAACTGGGAAGGAAGGGTTAGGCCGTGTAATGCAAAAATCCTGATATATCAAATCCATACTAATATTATAAATGGGAAAGTGTATGTGTTTGTTTGTTTGTTTGTTTGTTTGTTTGTTTGTTTGTTTGTTTGTTTGTCCGTCTTTCACGGCAAAACGGGGCATCGAATTGACGTGATTTTTTAAGTGGAGATAGTTGAAGGGGGGTGGAAGTTTGTATGGAGCATTCCGCAATTTTCAAGGTAGAAAGCCAAAAATTGGTATGCGGACTATTTGTGACTAACAAAAAAATCGTGCATCATTGTTTTTTGGAAATCTGCACCCAACCCCTTAAAAGAGGGGGTGAAATTTTATATGGGGGTCCAGATATGTAGAGTCGATATGTAGAGCCGATATGTAGATTCGATATGTAGAGTCGATATGTAGAGTCGATATGTAGAGTCGATATGTAGAGTCGATATGAAGAGTCGATATGTAGAGTCGATATGAAGAGTCGATATGTAGAGTCGATATGTAGAGTCGATATGTAGTCGATATGTAGAGTTGATATGTAGATTCGATATTTATAGTCGATATGTAGAGTCGATATGTAGAGTCGATATGTAGATTCGATATGTACAGTCTATGTTCGATATGCAGAGTCTATGTAGAGTCGATCTAAATATATAAAAGACTGAAACTGAGATGCACCATTTTTGTAGACGGTTAACATTACTCTTAGTACGCGGGCGAAGCCGCGGGCAAAAGCTAGTATGAAATAAAATGAATATCACTTCCAGCTAACCTAACACATACGTGTGACGGAAACGAAGAAATGAACAACAACGTTGATGAAATATTGGACAAAAGAAACAACCAAGATGGGAGAAAACGTAATTTAGACAAATTCCAAATGAAAAGGAGGAAGTCTTTTGTCGTCACACCACCTTTTGACCACAATGTTGTGACATTGGGTAAAAATAGTACTGAAAAAGGAGTTTTAAGTAGGAATGACAGTGTTGCTCAAGCTGAAGTTAGATACACTGAGATAAATGTTAAAGACGGTAAAACATACAACAATGAAACTAATATGTACGAAAATGATTACTATGAAGCTGTACATAATGATTATAAAGCTCCTTACAATGTTATCAATGAATATCCTACTCAAAATAGCATGGAAGCCCTGGTGGACGTCCTATCGAAACAAAATAAATTAGTTGAACAACTGGTGGAACTATATCGAACCGAAATCAGCAATAAGCGAGTCGATAAATTGGTAGAATCAATAAATAGGAAGCAATATGTGCAGTTTTTTAGAAACAGATACGGTAATTCCGCAGGAAATGAAAATCCACCTTGTCAAAAATATAAAGAAATGAACGACAAAAATGCAGGCAACGGCAAACTGGAAAATAAAGGCACAGGCATTGAAAAACACGGTGACGAAACTACGACGTACTTAAAGACTTTAAAAACGAAAATATAGACCAAGCTTCGGATTTTATATAGAGAAAACTTTAAGCAATCGTGTTTAGAATTCTATTTGATAACAAAATATACATCGAAAGCTAATTCATTTTGTAGTAAACTTGGCAAACACAACTTTAAGAGACAACAGGCCAGACACAGATTTTTTAGAGAGTCCCTTTCCAACGTTACGTGCCTCTGTTGACTAATATAATAAATAATAATAATATATACGCTTGTCACTAACATAGAAACACAAAATGTTAAATAGTCAGCCTCAAGGGCCTTTGCCAAAGACAGTTTAGTGAAATTTGACCAGTAGCAAGGTAGTCTTATAATTATACCTAGATATTTTTCTAGCACGAACGACTTAATGTAAGTGATTGACAAAATAAAAACATCGACAGTCCTGTTATCGATAAGTTGAAGTGGAACTTACGTGTGTAAGTGGTACGACGTCATAGAGGTAAATAAATACAAATATATATAGGGTAATCACCACCCTGCGTTAAAAAATAGATAATAATAACAAAACTATCAATTTATTTATATTTTACATACTTCAGAAAACAATTTTCAATACTTTCGTAACTTTCTTTCTTCGTGTCACTGAATTAGTTATCCCCTAAGTTACTCCATAATACACACACACACACCGAAATTGTCTTTCAAATCGACGCAGAATGTCACAAGTTGTGACATTCTGTGACTCACAACATGTAGTTTTTCCCAAACCCATTTTTGGTCCCAAAACAAATCTGTGTCTCTGTATATGGTTACAGTGTAGGTGCACGCGGCGTCTAGGTAGGTAGCCAATATATGTCTGTGGTTGTATGTACGTATTGTCGTTGAAGTAGTATGTACTTATCGATAACAGCATTGTCGATATTTTTATTGTGGCAAGCACTAGACAAATGTTGTTCCTGCTAGAAAAATATCTAGGTATACTTATAATACTCGTGTATAAGATTCGTGGCGATGGGCGGCTGTGTCTAGTGAATGCTTGAGATTTTGTGAGGCGATGGATGATAGGTGCTCCACTGTTCCTATTTAATTTATTTGTTACTTGTTATTGTTTTATGTATATTTTAAATTGTTAGTCTAAGTTTCGTGATGCATTGGTGTACACTGTAATGTCATGTAAACGTCCTTATCAATAAATAAATAAATAAATAAAAAAAAATAAGAAAAAAAATGACACACAAATGTTAAAGTTGCGCATATTTGACGGCAGTTAAGCTGAAATAGGTTTTAATGACTTTTATGAATGGGCATTCAACGTTGATTTAGTTTGGTAAATTTTGAATTAAATAGGTAATATAAAAATGCAAATAATAGAAATAGAGGAATAACAAAAAAAAAAATATAGAAGTCATGCAATCAATTTGGTATATTTGAATCATAAATTATATACGACTGAAATTTTTACGATGTCAATTCAATAAGGTACAAAGAAAGATATGAAAATAAGTTTGTAAAGATTATCGTCGAATTTATTTTATAATGGTGTTTCGTGACTTTCTTGTAATATACTTAACGTTGTTTTTAATGAGTAAGTTACTTTTTTCTTTCTTTATAAAGGACTAGCTTTCCCACCCGCGACTTCGTCCGCGCATAATACGGTTCTCAATACACTTTAATTTCCTATTTCAACTCCTTAAAATGTGAGTTTTGGTATTTATAACAACTATCTTACGTTCATCCTCATAAATCGATATAGCCAATATAGCCATTTAGGCGAGAAAACGGGACACGTAGACAGACATAGTTTTTCATTTACTAAGTGTTATTAAATACCTAATATCAATTAGAATTTTGGTCAAGTGCGAGTCAGATTTTAGTTTTCCCATACATTTTAAGAGCCAGCGCCTGATGAAGTCAACGAGCAAAATCATTTGGCCTCCATACAAAGTATCATCCCCTTTTTCGTCCCTAAAAGGGATGAAATTTGACATAAATTATAGATTATAACATATGTCCTATTCTGATATAGAAGGTACATAACTGGAAAGATTCATATAAATTCGTCCAGTAGTTTTTGAGATTAAGTGGAACGTACATCCATACTATATACTATATACTATATACTATAATATTATAAATGGGAAAGTGTATGTGTTTGTTTGTTTGTTTGTTTGTTTGTTTGTTTGATTGTCCGTCTTTCACGCTAAAACGGGGCGTCGAATTGACGTGATTTTTTTAAGTGGAGATAGTTGAAGGGATAGAGAGTGACATAGGCTACTTTTTGTCTCTTTCTAACCCCCCACTTCCCCAAATTGGGGGGTGGAAGTTTGTATGGAGCATTCCGCAATTTTCAAGGTAGAAAGCTAAAAATTGGTATGCGTACTATTTGTGACTAACAAAAAAATCGTGCATCATTTTTTTTTGGAAATCTGTACCCAACCCCTTAAAAGAGGGGGTGAAATTTTATATGGGGGTCCAGATATGTAGAGTCGATATGTAGAGCCGATATGTAGAGTCGATATGTAGAGTCGATATGTAGAGTCGATATGTAGAGTCGATATGTAGAGTCAATATGTAGTCGATATGTAGAGTTGATATGTAGATTCGATATTTACAGTCGATATGTAGAGTCGATATGTAGATTCGATATTTACAGTCGATATGTAGAGTCGATATGTAGATTCGATATGTAGAGTCTATGTTCGATATGCAGAGTCTATGTAGAGTCGATCTAAATATATAAAAGACTGAAACTGAGATGCACCTTTTTTGTAGACGGTTAACATTACTCTTAGTACGCGGGCGAAGCCGCGGGCAAAAGCTAGTCCATCCATACATCCAAACTTTCACGTTTATAATATTAGTAGGATTGACCAGCGGGGTTAGCAAAACTAGCGCTACGACGGGACTCGATACGAAATAAATCTACCCTTCTCTTCCTAATTTGCGCAGTGTGAATGAAAAAAAAAACACTGAGCCGCGCGCAATTAGCTACGCCTTCAGTGACAAGTCCTAGTCACCATATGGAAAATCACAACCAAGTCAAAGATTTTCTGGTTCAGTAATAGCCTATTCACTCTTGCCTTAAAGAGGTTTAGATTTCTATCGTCAGGAAACAGGGGACGGGATTAAATTCTATCTTAAGCAGTTGACGACGAATCATGTAACCGCTCCCCAAGTCCCCACGCCTGGACGTCAGATTGAAAGGGGAAGGAGGGGTTGGGTCTTGTAACGTCCATGCCAAATTATATTGAAAAATAAAATAAAATCAATCTCACTTCCAGCTACCCTAATGAACACGTGCCACGGAAACAAAGTAATTAACTACAGCGTCGACGAGACATTGGACAGAAGAAAACTCCAAGATGAAAGGAAAGGTCATTTAGGTAATTTCTTAATGAAAAGGAAGGAGTCTTTTGTCGTCACACCGCCTTTTGAACACAAAGTTGTCACATTGGATAAAAGTAGTGCTGAAAAAGGAGACTCAAGTTGGGATGACAGTGTTGCTCAACCAGACGTTAGATACACTGCGAGTAATGATAAAGACGGTAAGACGTACGACTATAAAGCTAATGTGTACGGAAATTATGACTATGATGCGCCATTTAATGACAACATTGATAATAAAGCTCTGTATAATATAAGCGACGAATATCCTGCTCAAAATAACATGGAAACTCTGGTAGACGTCCTATCGAAACAAAATGAAATGGTTGAAGAACTAGTGGAGCTATATCAAGCCGAAATCAGCCACAAGCAATTCGATAAATTGATAGAATCAATAAATAGGAAGCAATATCTGCAGTTTTTAGAAAACATAAACGGCAATATCGCTAGAAATGGAACTGAAGCTAATAACATAACCACGACACCAAAACCACCCACAGACAAAGATGAAAAAAAAGACAACGATAAAGAACAAGTTATAAAAGATGATAATCATGAGCAGGAGGAAGAAGTTATAAATACAATAATAAACGTTGACGAGACTTTAGTAAAGAAGAAGCTAGCTAATGATCCATTCGTGAAGCGGATTCTACGAATGGCGCAAAAGAAAAAAGACCAGTATATGATGAAGCGGAAAGAGGAACTAGCGACGGCAACAGTTTGAAGTTGAACATAATGAATGACTCACAGTATAGTTTGTCCACTAGCGGATGGCTAGGGGGCAGCCCCTTCCAAAAATCCTTACTAAAACCGAGCCTTAGCTGGGTCAGGTAAATGGTCAAGTAAGGTAAATGTCCCAATGCTCGACACCTTAATTAAAGTTAACATCTATTGTTTTGACATAAGATTGAAATGAAAGTGTCATTAGATGTCCGCTTTAGCCTAGTTAGTAGTGACCCTGCCTACGAAGCAAGAGGTCCTGGGTTCGAATCCCGGTAAGGGAATATATTGTGTGATGAGCACGAATATTTGTTCCTGAGTCATGGATGTTTACTATGTATTTAAGTATGTATTTATCTATATAAGTATGTTATCGTCGTCTAGTACCCATAGTACAAGCTTTGCTTAGTTTGGGAGTAGGTCGATTTGTGTAAGATTGTCCGCAAATATTTATTTATTTTTATTTATGTCGGGCACTGGGACGTTTACCGCGTATGCATCAGAAATCACTTACGGTCTTTTCCTGGCCCCGTAGCATGGTTGGCCTTGTCACGCGATAGGTGATAGGATAGAGCGTGCGTCACTGGCTGACACCGTTCGGTAGAACGAGACGACGCTCTTATCTTGTCACTTGACGCGTGATAAGGCCAAACATGCTACGGCTCCTGCATGGCTCTTTACTTGTTACAACGCTGCATGGTCAGACTACTGTTGTGAGATGTTACTTGCAATATTTGACAGCTGTCATCCCAGTAACATTTATGTCATCATTGACGTTTAGTGTACCGGGATGACAGCACGTATGTCAAAGTGACAGGGCTTAAGGCTTGAATTCGAATGAAGAAAAATCCTCTAGTTCGAATTTAACCCATATTGCTTTGACATAAAGTGCCCGTGCCATACACTCGTGCAACTATAGGACGTTTACCTTACAACGTATGACAGTTATGTTGTCTTATTCAACCGTTACATAAGCTAGCGGGTGAAAGCATAGTCTAAGGAGCCGAAATAGTTGACCTTTGGCATAAGTTCGGTCCGAATAGCCATATCGAATCAGTAACAATATTGATATAATCTGTTACGTTGCGTTGGTTAATTAATAGTACCTACATTTCGATGCTAGTGCGGAAAGTATGTCATTACGTTTCGTTTCATTAAGAATGACATTTCCGCACGTATATTGAACGACGTGTTTTAATACAGTTGCGTAAAAATATGAAAAACAACAAATAAGGAATTCGAAACTTTTATATTATTCATTCTGTAACATCACTGTGATACAGTTGAAAAAAAATAAGTTTAATACAGTTCGATCTTATATTTCTTTTTTATTGACATAATAATGAATGGTACAATTTGTACAAGGAAAAGTGAAAAGCACTAGTGCGCGAAAACCAACTTTCCGCACGCTAAACAGCTACGTAAAGTAGCACTTTTTGAGAAATTAATAATATGTGTGAGTGTGTTAGTTTTATAAATTCTGACCTTCCGACCCCTCTATTCTGTAACTTGTTTTAAGCGTAGGTAGAGGTCTAGTTTCGTTATGTGTGAGGGGTGGGGTGGGGTGAGACGCATGTGCGCGTAAAGAATAACAACCCCGGGTTCGGGAGTCTCGTAGCCTCTCGAAGGGGAATGTCTTTTTAGGGTTCCATACCTCAGAAGAAAAATAACGGCACCCTTATAGGATCACTTTGTTGTCCGTCTGTCTGTCTCTGTCAATCTGTCAAGACCATTTATCTCGGGAACGCGTAGAGGTATCGAGTTGAAATTAAAACCATATACTACTTGAAGGCTTTCTACTGTAGCAATGTAATTTTAAAATTTTATAATACTCTGATACTGATATGATGTATTGTATATCTACTGTTTTGAAAAAATGACACCTCGCCGAGTTTATTACGCCGGTTCTTCTCGAGGCAGAGGTTTACTTTCCGAACCGGTGGTAGTTTATCGACATTCATAGGTGCATGTAATATGCCTAAATTGAAGAATAAATCACTTTGACTTTGACTTTTGACTAAGCTGTGAAAAAAATCAAATTTCTCAGGCAACGTAAAAAAAAGCTGCGGCCGTTTATGCCGCAAAAAACGTATATTTCGGCACTCTCAAGAAAATTAAAATTTATAAGGTACTTTCCGTTGACCTAGAACTATGAAATTTATATATATATATATATATATATATATATATATATATATGTACACAAATCGACCTAGTCCCAAACTAAGCAAAGCTTGTACTATGGGTACTAGACGACGGTAAACATACTTATATAGATAAATACATACTTAAATACATAGAAAACATCCATGACTCGGGAACAAATATTCGTGCTCATCACACAAATAAATGCCCGTACCGGGATTCGAACCCAGGACCTCTTGCTTCGTAGGCAGGGTCACTACCAACTAAGCTAAAGCGGTCGTCGGCATTTGGCAAGTAATATCGTCTTATACTACAAGTACAAGGAAAAAACTGAAACTATACATTTGTAATTTTGTTCGGAACCCTCGGTGGGCGAGTCCGACTCGCACTCACGCACACACATACTTGTCCGGTTTTTTAGACATTATCCTCCTAGAGTTATTCCCGTTCCTCCTATATAGCGTTATATTTAATAGATACAAATACTTAAATACGTAGAAAACATACAAACCTCAGAAACAAATGTTCATACTTATCACACAGATATTTGCCCTTACCTGGATTCGAACCCAGGACCTTCAGCTTCGTAGGCAGTGCTAACCACTAGGCCACCACTAGGCTAACCGGTCGTCAAGAATCAGAATAAAATAAATATTTGAGGGGGCTCCCATACAACAAACTCGTTCTTGTTAGGGTTCCGGTACCTCAAAAGGAAAAAACGGAACCCTCATGGATCACTCGGTTGTCTGTCTGTCCGTCTGTCACAGCCGATTTGCTCCGAAACTACTAGACCGATTGAGTTAAAATTTGGTACACATATGTAAATTGGTGACTCAAAAGGTAAATTAATGAATTCTGAACAAGGGGGCCACTTTTGGGGGGTAAACTGGAGAGATTAAAAAAAAAGTTTCGCAAACTGTATTGTGTGACATTAAAGGGGTTGTTGCAAGCATCTCAGTTTTTTTTTTATAACTTTGGCAAAAATAGATTTGAAGTAATTTAGGAAATAAGACAAAACTGATCATCCCCCCCCCCCTTATCTCCGAAACTACTAGGCTTAAAATTCTGAAAAAATATGTAAAATAGTTCCTTGCCTAAAGATTACAGGAAAACCTATAAGAAGTTTGAGTATTCAAAGTAACGGGAAAATTCTCAATATTTTTGTGTATTTTGTATGGAGCGCCTAATGCCTAGAGAATAGGAATTTTACGGAACCCTCACCACGCGAGTTGAACTCGCACTTGTCCGGTTTTTTAGATAATGGTACGGAACCATTCGTGCGCGAGTCCGACTCGCACTTGGCCGGATTTTTACATTTTCATACACATAAAGTGCACAGTAGATAAATGCATACGTATGGAGATAATTCCAGTGCATGCATGCTTGATTTAAAATTAGCTTTGGTTAGACTTGTGCTTTCAATAGAACGCACTGTACCTATTACAGAGCTCCTTTTCGATTTGAATTTTAAATATATCCATTGTTTATGAATCTTAATCTTATTGCACTTTATATTAAGGTCCTTTTTCCCGATCATGTTTATCAATAACAAAAGACAATAAGCATCAGCGAAGGTCGGGCCGATCCTTTGGATACAAACGCGTGATGTCCCATCACGACTGCTTAAGGGGCGGGAGCTTAGGCCATCTCTACCTTGTAATAACTGAACGAGCGAGCGAAGCGAAGGAAGTTCTTTGTTACAGCTTGGGCCAATATTCTTTCGTATATCTGGCTGTCCATTTTCGGCTGTCTAATTTCCAGTATTCCATTCCAGTAGGTTTAATCTCCTCTCCTACGATATTATGTGAGGCACAGACGGCGTTTGTGTGCGCCTTGCTATTAAATAAAGCGTAGGCGGGTCGTTCTTCTTTTTTACCGACAATGAACCGAGGTTTTCCTTTTTTTTGGTTTTTGAACTATCGAAAATTGTCATTTTGAAGTGTGGTTTAAAAAAAATGCATTGGTTTCTTCATTAACACTAATTAAAGTTTCCTTTCCGGCCAATATACATATTTGTTTACGGTTGGTTTTTAAAAAAAATATGTGACAAAGTGGACTCTTTCAGTGGGGACTACATTTTGGTTTACCACTCTGTCACGGACTTCTGCGATAAAAATACGTTTAAAAAAATGCTAGTTAGGACACACTATGGAACGCAGTCAGTAATACCAAAGTCAAAGTCAAAGTCAAAGTCAAAGTGATTTATTCTTCAATTTAGGCATATTACATGCACCTATGAATGTCGATAAACTACCACCGGTTCGGAAAGTAAACCTCTGCCTCGAGAAGAACCGGCGTAATAAACTCGGCGAGGTGTCATTTTTTCAAAACAGTATACAATATATCATATCAGTATCAGAGTATTATAAAATTTTAAAATTACATTGCTACAGTAGAAAGCCTATTTATTTTACGACAGGTTTCTAGTGCAGGATTTTATCGCTGCCAAATATCCCTATCCATGATGTAGTCGTTTATCTTATAATATGCTTTTGAAATGAGTGTCCGTTTTACGACAGATTTGAACTTAGAGTCAGTAAGTTCGGTAATGTGTTTTGGAATTTTATTGTAGAATTTTATACAATTTCCCAAGAACGACTTTTTCGCTTTTACTAGCCTGTAAAAAGTTGTTTTGAGCTTCCCTGCGCTTCTGGTAACCTTGGGCCTATCAGTGTTTGTTGGGTAGTTGTATAAATTCTTCCTAACATACATTATTATTTCAAATACGTATAGCGACGGCAGTGTTAGAATATCTGTTTCCTTGAAAAATTCTCTTAATGACTCACGCGACCCGAGGTTATAAATTGCTCTAACAGCCCTTTTTTGTAAAATAAATACAGTCTCAATATCTGCCGCTGATCCCCATAAAATAAGACCATAAGTAATTATACTGTTAAAGTAAGCGAAAAAAACCAAGGCACTCTTAAACTTTTTAGAGGAGCTGGGGTGGTTAGAGTAGCGCCACCCTGCCGTTTCACGCAAAATAGGCACATTTGGATGTCGACTTGCGGAAAATGCCCAGTAAAACTAACTAACTAACTATATGCTAGTTAGAGAAACTAAAATATTAAATAATACTAATTAATAAAATAATATGGACGTTCATTTTCGAACATTATAAAACCGTAAAATCATTACTCAAATGAGATGCCGTAGTAAGACCAGTGCTACCTAACTGCGCCGTGGGAACTCAGAATTATACCTAAACTTTGCGCGCCGCATTCGGTACATCCGCCAGTGGGCTGGCGCACGCGCTCACGGCCGGACGCTGCTTACGCGTACAAGAAAAGTAATACACAGATTCTTAAAAAACCGGCCAAGTGCGTGTGTGCCACGCAAAACGAAGGGTTCCGTGCCTATTAAAAAGGTCGTATCGTCATAGAAATCTAACGGCACTTACGTCCTTTTCTTTGAGCAAGGCAGTTTTTCAGTAATATCTCGGAAACCTTTCATCCGATCTTGTTCAAAACAATTTTCGGTGAATGAACTTAATAAGCGCTGTGTCCTTGAATTGTTTCATATTTTTAAAATACACCGTTCAAAAATTAGAGGGGGGGGGGACAGAATTTTTGTGACTTTCGGGGCGATTATCTCTGACTGTATTCACTTAATCAAAAAAAATCCCGAGAAACCTTATATTTATTTTGAAAGGCCTATCGATTCATGTGCCACACGTGGGCTCACGATGAAAATTTTTTTTTTGACTTTTAGTTTTATGTATGGAGTACACCCCTAAAAAATTTTTTTAGTAATTTTAATTACAAAACTTTGTAGCGGCTAATAAAATACACCTATCCTCAAAATTTTATTCAAATACACCTTATAGTTTTCGAGTAAAATGCCTGTGACATACGGACAGACGGACAGACGGACAGACGGACATGACGAAACTATAAGGGTTCCGTTTTTGCCATTTTGGCTACGGAACCCTAAAAATGAGTTCGTTGCGTTTAAATTCGGTGCACTGCAGTGTTGTGGGGTGCATGAACAATAAAAGAAATAGACACTTATCATTTTTTGCTCTGCCAACAGACGATGAAAGGTTAGTAACTTACCTACTTTATAAACCTAAGTACTAATTATTTCCATGACAGGTACAATACAAACAAGTGGGTTTGAACAAAGACGTAATATTGTTTACGGAACACCTAATACCTATTTCAAATACTTACGTAATACATTTTTAAGGCCTGCTTGAGTTTCGGTAATTTTGTATAGGTACCTACCCCGAGCCTCCGACAAGTTTAGGTACTCCGCCACTCCGTTGTTTGTATTGATTTCATGTTTATATTTATCCCTGTCTAGCAGCAATTAGTATAATAGTTTACTTAGTAAGATTTGCGGGGTGCATGCATTGCACGAAAAGGGCGTAAACATCGTCGTTGCTTGGGGACTTATAACCTTTTGGAAGTTCTTGGAATACACTCGCGAGGATGAAACACGTACCTAATCAAAATATTTTAAAACAACTTATGCCTAGTGACTAATTCCAAGTTTGCAATGCTACTAGGTATGTTACTTTTAAATATGTCGTTATTTATATACTTACGTTATAAATAACGAAGATAGTAAGGTAACCTACCTACCAAACTTTATTTCGTACTGTCGTCGGGATACGCCTACTTACTTAAAAAATGAAGTTACCTACACAACAAGTTTCGTTTTGTTATACCTATAACGTGGTAGCTGGTAAATTAATAGGTACCTACATTCAGACTGTCGTAACCATAGACAGGGTGAGAGATAGGTAGGTACTTAACATGACATTACATTTTATTTAACATGCTGCGTTGATATGCCTGTATGTAGGTATGTAGCTATGCAGTTCAGATACTGGCAGAATCTCCGGAAATACTTACAAGTCTTTTGAAAAATGAAAATTGAAAAACGATAACAATTAAATTAATCTAATCAGTGAAGTGCATGGAATGTATGGTTCTGCACGAATAGTAAAACTTCCTAGCCGCCACAATGTGTTTTTTTTTAATACTACGACGGTAGCAAACATGCATACGGTCTAGGTACCTGATGGTATAAGCAGTAGAGATGCGCCGAATATTCGGTAATTATTCGGTATTTGGCATGTTTTTCAATGTTCGGTATTCGGCCGAATTATTCGGTAAAACTGCCGAACATTT
Source organism: Epinotia nisella (assembly GCA_932294315.1). Taxonomy (NCBI): domain Eukaryota; kingdom Metazoa; phylum Arthropoda; class Insecta; order Lepidoptera; family Tortricidae; genus Epinotia; species Epinotia nisella. The sequence continues at coordinate 4,698,780 of OW028698.1, read as the reverse complement.
AGCGAATAAACATATGATATATTTATCTCATAATAAATAAAATAAAAGAGCTACAAATAGTATGAATGATTTATTTAAAAAATCATTCATACTATACTCACCGGAAAATTTAGTTCCGCTCATTTTAAAGTCCAAAACAAATAATAACAATAACAACACTCCGCAATCCGTGTAATCACTAATTTAGACATTATAGTATTTTATGCAACAGTTGTATAAGAGAGGTCAAAAAAGGCGAGTGGCGTGGGTTACAATGTGAGCCGAAGGCGAACATTGTAAAGAAAGACGCCACGAGCGTTTTTTGACTTAGTTATACAACGTTGCATACAATACTTTTTCTACGACTAGCTACTATGGAATAAAATGCAAAATTAAACAAAGAATAAATTTTTCTTAAACTTTGTCGTATAGGTGCCGAGATTTAGTAGGCAACAAATTTTCGGTCACTGCTTGTGGGCTGCCGGTGTATTTCTTCTGGTGTAGAAGCAATATTTTCATCGTCATCCATTTTTATTACTTTTGAGAAACACCAACTATTTTGTAGCAAACACAACGGCCGCAAACTCAAACAACAATTTATAAAATAACCGGGAATTCGGGAAACATGAAAATGAGACAAATGGGTGTCTATGGTTAACTTTGTTTTTAATTGATGTCAACTTGCCAGTACTGCCATATTAAGAATAAAGGTTTTTCCTAAGTTAGCAGCAATGCCTTTAGTTCAAAAATTTCTAAAAAGTAATAACATTCAGTGGTTTGTTAAGTTGGTAGTACCTAATGTATAGGTTTAGAAGCGTATGGCTGCTAAGCGTATCGTTTTGGCGACATAACAGCACGGTTGTGCCGTACTGTTATGGGGAATAGAGTATAGACTTTTCTGCAAACTTATTTTGTATGTCTTTATATTAGTGTTCGTGACTATGTAAATGACAGATAAAAGTACAGGAGTAGAAAAAATAAGTAAACAGAACACGACACGACTAGCTGGCCGGCCGTCTTGCTGGGCCAATACGGGTAGCGGGCGGAGAGCGGGAGGGGTCAAATTCGCGCTCAGCGAGCCGCGCGAACCTGCATAAACCTGTTTAGTTTTACCGAATAATTCGGCCGAATATTCGGTTCGGTAAGATCTGAAAATTTAAAGAATAAACCGTTTTTTATTTCACTCAACTATTAATTATAACTTCATTTCTAAGCGGTGTCAACCCTAGCCGGCAAGTGCGGGCAACGACCGACGCGTTCAAGGTCGCTCCATTGTTAAATTTAGTAGGCATGGAAAGCGGTAGGTATGCGCGTTTTTATTCAGAGTCGAGTATCTGTTCGTTAGAACTATTATATAATCTGTGGTAAGACGAAGGACAGGCTATTGTCGGTCGAAAAGAAGAACGACCCAGGCGCTGCGCTTACCATCTCACGCTCGAACAGATAAGTATATCTTGTTACTTTCGCATGTTTAGTATTAGTTATGAAAAATAATAATGAAAAAAATTGCCTTGATCATTGCAACGAACTAAACTCTACCTTTCTAACCTAGAATAACGCGAGGCGTTCAAACCACGGAACAGAAAAAATTGTTCTGTGATTCAAACGATTATCGCCCATAGAAGTGTGGAACACCGCAAACGCAGGTGGGAGTACATATATTTTTTTTTATATGTAACTAGCTTTTGCCCGCGGCTTCGCCCGCGTACTAAGAGTAATGTTAACCGTATACAAAAAAGGTGCATCTCAGTTTCAGTCTTTTATATATTTAGATCGACTCTACATAGACTCTGCATATCGAACATAGACTCTACATATCGAATCTACATATCGACTCTACATATCGACTCTACATATGGACTATAAATATCGAATCTACATATCAACTCTACATATCGACTCTCCATATTTAGATAGATGTCCACTGTGTACTTAGATAGGTGTCGACTTTACATATCGACTCTACATATCGACTCTACATATCGACTCTACATATCGGCTCTACATATCGACTACATATCTGGACCCCCATATAAAATTTCACCCCCTCTTTTAAGGGGTTGGGTGCAGATTTCGAAAAAAAAATGATGTACGATTTTTTTGTTAGTCACAAATAGTCCGCATACCAATTTTTAGCTTTCTACCTTGAAAACTGCGGAATGCTCCATACTAACTTCCACCCCCCATTTTGGGGATGTGGGGGGTTAGAAAGAGACAAAAAGTAGCCTATGTCACTCTCCATCCCTTCAACTATCTCCACTTAAAAAATCACGTCAATTCGACGCCCCGTTTTGCCGTGAAAGACGGACAAACAAACAAACAAACACATACGTGTATTTTAGATTTCATCATCATATCAGCCGAAAGACGTCCACTGCTGGACATAGACCTCCCTCAAAAGAGTGCCACAAGGCCCGGTCCTGCCCGCATCTAGCGGACTCCCGCGACCTTTACCAGGTCATCAGTCCACCTTCTAGGGGCTTACCCACGCTGCGCTCTACGTGCTGCTTTTTATGATAAATCTTTAAAATAAATCGCACCCTTAGAATGGCACCGACCGAACTCAAAAAAATCGACAAAATGAGTTAGCAACACATCTTGATGCAATATGTAATTTTGAGTTCATTTTAAGGGTGCGAAATATTAAATGCCATAAAGTAAAAACAGCTGTCGCAAGTGACCCCTTAACGGCGAGCCCACGAGTTACTCAAACTAGTAATAACCTTAATTACCGCACCTCAATTGCGGTTATTCACCGAAAAAAGCCTTCAAAATGGCGTCATCGCTTGGACATATTATTTATAAGTAGTCAAAGCTAGCAGCATAACATAATGATTGTTATTACCCATTAGTTAAAATTTATGGCGAGGCTGGCGTTTTTCATCGATTCCATAATAAATCATATCCATAATCATAAAATGCACGGTCAACCAATTTGATTTCTGGGCCACTTCGTACCTTGTCACAGTGAAAATCTATATGAAAACCCCTAGAGATCTCATATAATTGTAACTGTGACAAGGTACGAAGTGGCTCAGAAATAAAATTGGTTGACTGCACGTTGTATGAAAGGCACTGAATCGATTTTGATGATATGTGGGGGTGTGTAATGATCGGTATAAAAACAAATAATATAATTTCATTGGATATAACCATTTTTGATATAATTTCAAAGGGTAGAATCATTCATTGTACATAATAAACGTTTGGTATAATATCAAAATATATATTGTTATTTAGTATAACTATCATTCGGTATAACGCTTATTTCTTATAACCATCATAGAGTATAATTCTTATTTGATATACATCTCATATTGTATAATGATCAAGCGGTATAATTGTATTAAAACTATAACGCCTTTTTTCCGTTCTAACCTAACGTAAATCTAACACAACCGCCAGCGTGTCGACGTCACCCCGCTTCGCGGGGTGCCTATTTCCGCTCTAAGGGACACAAGTGAACCCTAACCTAACCAACCCAATAGTACAATTGTTGCGAGTGGTTTTTTTACTGCGGGGGGCTTTGCCCCCCCCCCTTGTGGGGGCTTCGCCCCCCGTTTCCCCTTTTTCTGGCTACCCTGGCTTGATTATATCAACTGTACATTAGACGGAATGAGCATTATATCCAATGTTCAATATAGCAAATAGGCATTATACTTAATGTATGTTATACAAAATATTATTATATCAAATGATCGTTATATAAAATGATAATTATACCATATGCAAATATATTAAGTGTTGTTATACAACTCGAGAATTATATCAGATGAGCGTTATTGCGAGTAATATTATATCAAAAATATTTATAGCCATCGTTACGCACCCGATATGTGGTGTACCGTAAAATGGGGTGAGAAGGGATTAAGGGCGCAGATGGGACGCGAATATTTTCAGTTGCTACTTTGATTTTCTAGCTCAGGTTGCTCTAAAAGTAATTTTATTATACTTTTAGGCATATTATATTTTCTTATCTTCCGGCAAGACGGAGTAGCCAAATTAAACCTTAAAAAAAGTGGAGTCTCTAGAAGTGAGAGGTGAAAGATATGTGGCCTCGAGTGGAACCAGGGTTGCGGGGAGCGATTACACGGAAAAGGAGCGAAAAATATAATTGGAGAGTGGGCCGGAACGCGGATCGAGGCAAGCTAATCCGAAATACACATTCAAGTTTTTCACGATACATTTTCCCAGCTCACCCCATTGCTATCCCCTCCAACGCCACTACGGGGTGAGGTGGGATGTTCCACTATTTCTGTGTTTATCGATAAAATTAAAAAATGAAACAACAGACAATCGGATGTCAGTCTTATTCATTGACATTAAGATATTATTTTTGACAAGCAGTAAGTGGTCGATATAACGGCTCTGCCTGGAAAAGGGTTAAACAAAATAAAATTGAAATGGCCGGAACATTTTTTATGTATAATAATCAATGCGCCACATGCAAAAATACATTTTTATCGAAGTTTGAATGTGTGTTTTGACCCAACTCACCCCATTTTGCGGTACCTAGAGTTAGTTTCAGCCCCGGAAATGGATGGAATACTTTTTATACCGAAAATTATCCCCCAACGCTGAAAAGAGTGAAAAGGAAGTGTGATCAACGAGTTTACACAGGAGAAACCGCAGACCCAGCTAGTCTTAAAACTATAGACTTCTGAGAGTTCTGAGGTAACAACTTCAAATGAAATTACAGTCTACTTGAGGTACAATACTGGCCTTGGATAGAAATAATCACTTTCCTGGCCTAAAATTGACCACAATCGGTCCCGTACGATCATTGTTGAAACTTGAAAGGTCGCGTGGTGAGGCAACGCCCGGCTGAATAAGTTCACATTTCTGAGCTGCCCTGCCCCCCTATTCTGTAACTTGTTTTATGCTCACCTCAACGCTCACCCACAATTATACCTTGACACCGCGATGCGTAGTAACTAAGCGTAGGTAGAGGTCTAGTTCCGTAACGGGTGACCGGCGGGGTGAGCCGCATTTGCGCGTAGCGAATAACAGCCCAGATCATTCTATAAAAGGTCTCCTTGTGTCTAGCTCGGTCATCTGGGTCATTCGCAAGAATTCGGTACAAAGTACTTTTTTGTGGTGGATAGTTAAGCAGGCGGTCAGGTCTAGCGTTGAAAATTTCGAAAAAAATCAAATTATTTTTTCGGGACTTTATGAAATTTTCGTTGTTCCGTTTTTTTTCGGATTTTAAACGATAAAACCAATATGCGTAATGACACAACTGTGACAACTGAACTGAAAGTAAGTCTATAATCATTCACCTATCCAGTATCCACCAGTATTAAGAAAAATTACCGGTTTAAATCGTTTTGTACGGAAAAATTTAAGCGGAAAATTTCATGGTTGTTTTCCGTAAAAGTCCGAAAAAAACGAGCCGTTTGGAAAGACTTTTTCCGGAAATTTTCAACGCTAGTCATGAGGCGTCTGATACGCGATGAGGAACAGGAAATATGACTGTATATCTCGTTCCCACTTGTGTTATTGTCTATGCTTATATCTTATCCTTTCCCTATGATGGCAACACTGATCGACAGTAAAGTGCGAATTAAAAAGACATCAATTGTGAAGTAACTGTGTTTCGTAGTGCAATTATTCGGAGTAATTGATCGAGTCATTGCTATATTGGATAATGCTTTAATTGGTATTCAAATTACTTGCGCAAAGACTATTGAAGATGTAGGAGAAATAATTATAGACGTGGACTAATTGGACCAATTTTTAACCCCCGACGCAGAGAGGGGTGTTATAAGTTTTTCATCACACTTGCTCGTCAATGGCGTTATTACTTGCGAGCGTACAGAGCAGTTATAGCCGTTTTACCTCCCACGGGCAGTTAAGTTTAGTTTTAAAATAATAGAACCCTCTGATTGGCTTAAGCAAATCTGGTTGCTCTGTGATTGGTTGAAAAAAAATCTAGTTGGTCAAGCCGGCCCCGCCCCGCAAGAATACTGCTCTGTGATTGGTTGAAATATTGAACTCCACTAGCACTGATCTGGAAGTGAAGTTGTCAATTTTTGATTGGTGCGGCTGTATGAAACTTAGATTTTTCTGTCTTTTGTAGTTATTTATTTCCTCGCAAATGTGATGAAAAACATTGTGTATAACACGGGCGTAAGAATATTGCAAACTCGAGTCATCAAAAGCCCTCCGCCTTCGGCGTCGGGCTTCTGATAGACTCTCGTTAGCAATATTCCACTTACGCCCCTCGTTAAACAATGTACTATAACGTGTCTGTGTATGGTGTGGTATCGTAGCTCCCAAACGGATGGACCGATTTGAATGCGGTTTTTTTTGTGTCATAGATAATTTTAACCCCTGTGTTCTTAGCTATGTTTCATCAAAATCGGTTCAGCCGTTTTTGAGATATTGAACTTTGAAATGAAAAAATCGGGGGTTTTTCAACATTTCTAAGTTGTAGTTATTAGGTGGTACCTAACACTATACAGTTGCCCGTTTCGAAGCTTCAAGGTACAGTTCTTTCTGTCCTCCGAGCACACCGCGACACTTATCGGGAATGTATTTTTTTGACATAGAAATATGCAGGTGCCGTAGCATGGTTGGCTATCACGCGACCAGTGACAAGATAAGAGCGTCGTCTCGTTCTATCGAACGGTGTCAGCCAGTGACGCACGCTCTATCCTATCACCTATCGCGTGACAAGGCCAACCATGCTACGGCTACAGCCCGGTGCCTGGTGCAGATTGGCGACATCACACACATCAAATTTTTCCTTCACCAGGCCCCTATTTCACCAACTTGACAATTGTCACCTGACACTGACAATTCGCCATACATTGCTTGTTCTAGAAGTTAAGTGGTCGCTAGGTTACTTGTGGAGCCAGCAATGCACGGAGAATTCTCGTTGTCAGGTGACAATTGTCAAGTTGGTGAAATAGGGGCCAGGTTAATGTAATGTCACATACCAAATGAGATTTCGTAGCGTAGATACATAAAATCTGAGAGTATAGAGTACTTAGGTGTCACCTATCTAATTTTGGTTTTCTATGAAGCTATGAAGTGTCCAGTATAAAGTGAGCTCCAAATGGCTCAACAATTAAAGTCCGTGACTGCACGAACCGGGATTCAAATCCACGACAGCCGGATGCTTCAACCACTAAGCTACCTTACCTTCCTATGCTATGTTTAATATTCAGAAACCTAAGTAATTTTATAAATTCTAGACTTTCACGAAACAATCTAGCAATTACAAAGTTAAATTCGCTTTCTAGCTGAGAAAGTAATTATCTGAGCATAAACTATGGCAAGCCCGTCTTTCATTAATCTAATACAACGCTAAAAGGGGTCTTATGAGTTGTTATCAAATTAAATTTGTGTTTAATGAAAGTGAAGTGACTATAATTTACTTTAAAAACCTGACAAGTGCGAGTTTAACTCGCATGGTGAGGGTTCCGTATATAATCTAAATTTCATAAGTGTTTTTGAATACTCAAACTTCTTATAGGTTTTCCTGTAATCTTTAGGCAAGGAACTATTTTCCATATTTTTTTCAGAATTTTAATCCTCGTAGTTTCGGAGATAAGGGGAGGGGTGGTCATTTTCGTCTTTTTTCCTAAATTACTTCAAATCTATTTGTGCTAAAATTATAAAAAAACAAACTGAGATGCTTACAACAACCCCTTTCATTTGATACATCACACAATACAGTTTGCGAAACTTTTTTTTTTTAATTTTCCAGTTTACCCTCAAAAGTGGCCCCCTTGTTCAGAATTCATTAATTTACTTTACGCGTCCATCTTTGGGTCACCAATTTACATATGTTTACCAAATTTCAACTCAATCGGTCCATTAGTTTCGGAGCAAATCAGCTGTGACAGACGGACAGACAGACAACCGAGTGATCCTATAAGGGTTCCGTTTTTTCCTTTTGAGGTACCGGAACTCTAAAACCAAGTTATAGCTATATTGTGCAACCATTCTGTACTTTAAACCAACTGACCAATTTTAAATGGTAATTTTGACACTTCGGCCGCAGTACCGATTCGCGCGAGATACGGTTTTCAATGTCATTGCCACTACGTCAACCGACACCGGAAAATCAACCGATTTTCGATGGATGGAAATTGAAATGAGAATTAGAAACTAGGGAATGGAATTTGTGATGCCTTTTTTTAGTTTTCACTGGGTAAAAGTGACTGAACAGAAAGGTTAACTGACGGATCGAATTTCCGGTCAATAGTACAATTATGGTACAATACAAGTATATGGTACCAATAAACGGTCTCAAAATTTTGCTATCCATATTTGAAAGGTTTGCTGTGGCCCACGGTCTCAAATATAATGTTAAGAAGAGTGAAGTTCTCGTATTTAAATCTGGCAATAAAACGTACTCTATTCCGCCCATAAGTCTCAACGGTGCTCCTCTTCTGACTGTGACAAAATTTAAATATTTGGGACATTGGGTCACAGACACCCTCAAAGATGATGTTGACATGGATAGGGAACGCAGAGCACTGTCGGTTAGGGGTAATATGTTGTCACGCAGGTTTGCACGCTGTCCTCGCGAGGTGAAGATAACTCTGTTCAAAACTTACTGCCAAAATCTAACCTGTGGAGCAACTACACCAAAAAGACCCTCAGTGCTCTGCGTGTCCAGTATAACAACACCTTCAGGGGGATGTTGGGGCTGCCTTGGCTGCAGCGCGTCAGGGATGTTCGCTGAGTGGAGCACTGAAGGCTTCCAAGCCGTGCTGCGCAAGCGCGTGGCGTCCCTGTGGGGCCGCGTGCGCGCGAGCACCAACACTCTCCTGAAGGTGGTCGCGGAAATGATGGACAGTCCTATCCTTACTCATTGGATGACTTTGCGTGTGCATTCTAATGAGCATTTTGTATTTAACTAACCTAGGCAATTAATTTCTTATTACTAACATAATTTTGTGTTCTTTTTAGGGTTCCGGACCAAAAAGGTAAAAACGGAACCCTTATGGTGCGACTCCGTCCGTCTGTCTGTCTGTCACAAAGTCAAATATCTCAGGAACTACTAATGCTATCGATTTGAAATTTGGAATAGTTGTAAATAAAGCTAATCCTCGTGTATGGATAATGAAAAATTTTAATATATACTTTTAATTTGTATAAAAAAGGGCGAATAAGAGGGGGGGCAAAAATTCAAAGTCTAGTTAGTAGGCCAAGTGGGGTATCATATGAAAGGGCTTGAATTGTACATTCTAAAACAGTTTTTCTTTTTTTTCTACAATGGTAAAATTTTGATTTATAAAGAAAAATGTTGAAAAAAATACCATTCCCCCCCTTATCTCAGAAGTTAACCAAGCGAAAAATTTGAAAATAATATATATTATTAATATTAACGTGAATATTACCGGAAAAGTATAACGATACCTCTATCTAGCGTAGTTTTTTTTTATTCTTCAAAAATCATATGTTAATTTTGTTTGTAATTTAATACTTCTGTGTTTAATTTTTTGCCTTCAAATTCGTATGAAAGTGTTCTGAAAGTACCTTCTAGCAAATAAAAAAAGAATTATCGAAATTAATTCACTTGATAAAGAATTATCGCTGAAAAACCAACATACAGTAAGGGAAATGTATTAACGTACCACCGTAGAACCCTATCGCAATAAGGTAACATACCGCTCGAGTTTGAGTGACGGCGGCCTGTCAATGGCGACAGGGTTCTACAGTGGTACGTGAATACATTTCCCTTACTGTACATACCGAGTTCCTTAGTCGCGCAATTTAGTAACAAAATGCACCGATAAATGGCGCTGTAGGTACTCATGTCATGCTCATGACTTTACTATACTATGCGTTGTTTAGATTTTTCCAAAATTAATGGGTGGGGCAAGACGGGTGTGTTGTATGATATTTCGTACGGAACCCTCGGTGCGCGAGTCAGACTCGCACTTGACCGGTTTTTTTTTTTTTTTGTGTTTATATGGATACCCGATGTCCGAAATAAATAATTTCATTTCATAAGGGCGGGCTGCACCAACTTTCATCCCTATCCTGTAGTAGTAATAAATCCCGGGATTGCATGCCCTAGTGTGAACAGGCCCTTATAAGTGCAGTGTCGCACCGCTTAAATGTCCGGAACACTAATGTTATTGACCTTTGCCGTTTCACTCCTTCCCTTTGCGTATATTGTGTCGCACGAAAGTGTTAAGGAAGCATTTTTTAACACAGTGTGGAGTGGTGGAAAACGACGGCCTTGCTTATGGTACAGGCCACCGTAACCTAGATGGAATGCAGTCACGCAAGATAAAGTTGAACCATTTTGAGAACGAAAGCTTTTTTATTATTTATTACTTTTTTCCTCTAATATTATGTACTAACCTCTAATATTACGTATTGCTCTCTGACACTCTTTTTGTTTAATTGTTTTTGTCACGAATAAATGTCTCCTTCTTTCTTTCTTTCTTTTATTGCAAAGAACGCAAGCATACTTGCGGGTTAAAATAGGAGGTCCAACTTGAAGGTCCCTATATACGGGGTGGGCCCTGTAACAGGAGCAAATGTTTAAAAGGACGCTTCCTTAGAGCATCTGCAGTAACCCCTTGTGTCCAATTTGTTTACATTTTTTTTAATTCGGAGAAATTTTGATCTAAAGTTATGACCTCCAAGTACCTAATTAGTCTTGGCACCACGAGATCATGGCACAGCAGTCGATGCAGATTTTGAGGTAACATCATGAAATGAGTCGTGTAGTTTTTGTTTTCAAAAGATTTTTTTTTGTTTTATTTAGTTTTTTTTTAAATAAACAGTTACTGATATCACTTCAAACGAGTAAAAAATACACGTTAACTAATTGAAAAAAAAAAAAAAATCTAAAATAACTTGGATATAATTGTTCGCTACCGTTTCATTTTTTGCTCCTGTGGTTCAAGGGATTCCCCTTACATACAAACTTACTAAGCTAAAATCTTCAAAACGAAAAGGAATAGTTTGTGAGATTTAATCTCCTGAAAACTCTTTCAATTTTTTCAACATCGACACAGGCTTTATTTTATCCCGCGGATATGCCTGCGTGCTTTGCAATACGCGGGCGAGCTGCGCGGGCAGCTATAGTCCAGGCAATGAACTGACAACTTGTATGGAAAAAATTTCAAATTTGGAAATCATTTATAATAGCTAATTTTTTTAATGTAACGGATATATTATCAATTAAATAGTTACCTAGAGGCAAAATCCAACAAAAAATCAGACATCAAATTTTTTTTATTTAATTAGCTACTAAAAAGTCCGGATAAATAGTATTTTTTTATCTTTATTTAGGTTAATTTCCATTTGCTTTAAAATATTCAATATAAATAAATAAAAAAAGACAATGAATGTTTAATTTAAATCTATATAATTACTTCCGGGTGGAAAGTTTGTTGGATTCTTGAATAAATCATCTTAGAATAACGTTTTAGAATGAAATAAACAAAAAATAAACGCTATTATAAATTAATGTTTTTCGAAACCGTATTTTGCCTGGAGTTCAGTAAATTTTAAAATATTAAAGCTATTGCAGGCGACAGTACTGCTCATGGCGGACCGGTTCAGGGCACGAACCTTCCCGCTTCGCTATCTACGTGCATACATACGTACATACATACCTACAATGCTTCGTATCCGCAGTTTCTATTAACCAAAGCTCGGATGTAAGATATCAATATGGTTTAAAGAACATCGTTTTCAGTAAGCTCCTCTGCCCCCGTTCCACTTCTAAATATTTGACTTTAGGTTGCTCCTCCCCATACCGATACAATACGTCATCATCATCATCATCACGAATCATAATAGATTGAGGCTTTATAAATCTGTTAAGTAGTAAGGACGTGTTAATGATATATCTAAGTATTTTAAAAATCCAAGTGAGCTTACTTAATTCTGATGTTAATATTTTCAATGTTATGTAAATAGGCGTAACTTTAATGCACGAACCATATTATGAACCTTAAACTGGTCCAATAAGACCTATATTACAATAACCAGTTTTCTATGCTACAGTTCTATAAAAAACAAAAACTAAACGTGTTCTTAAACTTTAACAGTTTTAAAATGTAAGTTAAATTTACATCTTTTTGTTTTGGAACTTAGCACATAAGGAATAAGATTGTATTTGTATTGCAGATTTGCTCGAGTTATGTTTTTTTTGTAAATTGTACCATATTGTACGAAGCACACAAAACCGTGTCTGGGCCTGCATTCTGATACAAATACTACATACGTATTCAGTACGCATTTATTTTGAATTCAAGTGCGTCTTGCTCTTTCACTTACAAACGCATTTCACCAATAGTACATGTTGTTACGGGAACATACTTCAATAGTAATATAGGGTGTTTTTGAGCAACTTTTAATATGGGAGCAACCCTGAAATCGCAAAAAAAAACATGTGTCCCATACTAAAGGTATTTTTATTTTTGCGAATTCAGGGTTGCTCTCATATTAAAAGTTGCTCAAAAATACCCCGACTATCATCCCCTTAAAGCTTTGCACCAGCTACCAAACACCCTGATAACACTGAATCTGGCATTCTGCGAACCTAGAGTTCTGCGAAATTGGCGTTCTGCGAATCTGTGGTTACTACGCGAATCTCAAATCTAGCATCGTGCGAATCTGGTATACTGCGAATCTGAAAAATCTGGCATTATACGAATCTGGCGTACTGCGAATCTGGCGTTCCGCAAATTTGACGTTTCTCGAATCTGGCGCGAAGCGTCAAAACCCTTCGCACTGCATGCAGCGGGATGCAGCGGCAACGTGATGACCGCGTAAATCTTATAAATGAATTTTCTAATGCATAAATAGATACGTTTTAAACGTTAGTCGCAGAATGCAGACGTAGCGTTTATGTCATGTAAACACATGTAAATTAGCCAAACGAGTTGTTATTATAATCACTGGCCGGACAAGAGATTGGTCACAACTTGTTGACTACTAGTTCTGCTTTACGGCGTGGACAACTACAGTAGTAAATATCTAATAGATTGAGAGCTCAAAAATCAATTGATATTATACTCTGTTTCAGACACAGATAGCCCCATGTGCAGAGCGTGCATGGAGGCAGAAGAAACGACTAAACACATTCTACTGGACTGTAAGCAGGTAGAAGTATACAGGAAAAAGCACCTAGGGTCTCCGGACACACTACGGAACGCAGTCAGTAATACCAAGGCACTCTTAAACTTTTTAGAGGAGCTGGGGTGGTTAGAGTAGCGCCACCCTGCCGTTTCACGCAAAATAGGCACATTTGGATGTCGACTTGCGGAAAATGCCCAGTAAAACTAACTAACTAACTAACTAACATACTCTGTTTCAACACTTTGCTAACAGTCAATAGTAGATTGTGTCGCAAGGGAACAAAATTACATATTTATGGCGAGGGCGCTATTGATTCCTGAGTGAAGCCCAACTGGTTAACTGTTTACGCCCAAGACGGAATAGTACATTATTCAGCCGTAGCATGGTTGGGCCTTGTCACGCGATAGGTGATAGGATAGAGCGTGCGTCACTGGCTGACACCGTTCGATAGAACGAGACGACGCTCTTATCTTGTCACTTGTCGCGTGATAATGCCAACCATGCTACGGCTCCTGAGGCGGTAAAACAAAGAATGTTGCAGATCGCCTGTATTCGCCGCCAGAACCGAAGGCAACGGCGATAAATATGCGATCAAAGGCTTTGCTTATTACCGCCCGCACGGAAGTAGGATTATCCGCGTACGTGTAATTGCCACTTTATGGTCAGGTGTGACGATAAAACATATTCGATATACTGGTTCTCTAAATCATCTCCGAAAATTTTATGTACGAATATCACATCGCAACCAATCTTTCGCATAATGTCATTTCGCCGAATGATCATGTTGCAATTGAATTTTATGGAATTGTTTCATTTCCCAACTAAATGTTTGGCAATTCTATCTTTGGGCTCGGTTTTTAATTGGAACTTTTTGAAATACATATTTTCATGTGATTTATGGTTTAGTCGGTATAATATACATTTAGTTAATTAATAATTACCAAATGTGTTTTTTGACGACGAAGACGTTTCCGCTATGTTTTTGTTTATACACCAACAAAGACAACGTTCTTAGGATGTAATGTTTGAGTTATTGATCGAGTATGGAACTGAACATGGTATTAATCTGGTGCCAAAAGTATGCGTGTTAGACTTTGAAAAAAGCTATACTATACAAGGATGTAACTTTCACTTAGGGCAAATTTTATACAGGTCGGTTTTTGTTTTTTAATTACAGAGCTTACGTAGGTTTTTTTATTAATATTTATGAACAATAAAAAGTCGATTCTAAGCAATAAGTGAGGTTTCATAGAACCAACTTTTGACCGATGAGGGGCCGCGATGCCGAGGGAATAAAAAAAACAGTCGGTTCTGGCGCTTCGCCGGCCGCTGCCGCGGCACGCTCGCTTCGCTCGCTCGGCTCGCGCGCTGTATTGACACAGTTGAACCTAACACTCCTCCTCGCTTCGCTCGTCGTCGCACCTAACTGGACTCTGTGAAATGTTTTTTTTAACGATAGATAGTACTATTTTGTTTTTTTTTTTACCAAATGAGCATCATATTTGTCTAAGGCAAGTACAAGAGCAGTCATAGTTTTAAAGATCCGGTTTTAGTGTGTATATTTTACTTCGTTTAAGTAAAAAGTTGCCTCATATATGAAAAGGGCACTGTTACACTGACGAAACATTATTCGTTTAATAGTTGTTAGGCCTAGTGAAAGATTTGACAAATGATCAGTATGCCAAAAGTATTGAGTCAGTACAATAAATAAATAAATAAATATTAGAGGACAATCTTACACAAATCGACCTAGTCCCATAGTAAGCTCAATAAGGCTTGTGTTATGAGTACTAGACGACGATATATTTAATAGATACAAATACTTAAATACATAGAAAACATCCAAGACTCAGAAACAAATGTTCATGCTCATCTCATCACACAAATATTTGCCCTTACCGGGATTCGAACCCAGGACCTTCAGCTTCGTAGGCAGCGTCACTACCCACTAGGCTAACCGATCGTCAAATAATCCGCTTTATAATAATTCTACCAAATGGAACGTTCTCATACAAAAATTTGCTAATAGTTGATTGTCAAAGTGAATCATCGGCGAAATGTTGGTTGGCAAATGAAATTCGGACAAAAAAAGTTCGGAGAAAAGGCAGAACACCCGATATACTTGATGTAAGTTTGGCACCGATCATTCACCGATCCGCGTAGACAATCATGGAATACGTTCCTGTAACGAGATGCAAAATATTTAAAAAAATACTATTAATAACACATAGTATTAGTATTGGTACCCATCGACATGTACATCAGCCGCATCCCACAACTTGCTAAGCTATAAGGAGTATAGTATTTATAACAGAAGCGCCGGCCGCCTGTATACCGCCACGGTACCATAAACGACCCGAGGCGTCGGGCGCTCGCCACCGCCTCCATACCTTCGCCTTTATGACGGCACCAGACTCTCGAGGCACCTCCTGGAGGCGCTCGGCACGAGTCTTGGCGAGGTGAGGCCGTAGGAGTGCCAGCCATCCACACTCTCGATTTATACAGTTGCTCGCTGCGTCTACTACAAGATGGACGTGATTGAAGTGACGGCGTTAGCTACTTTATGTGCCTACCAATTTCTTGCATCTACATCACCAAAATAAAAAAGAAAGGCAAAAGCAAAACGGAGAAGGTGGTGGATGACGTCAATACACCGCAATTCACTCTGCAGCAGCAAAAACAAAGTGAGCGCGTGAGTGTGGTTGATTCCCTCGCCTCACCCCCTCGCGTCCTTTGACTCGCGTCCGAAAAACCGACAACGAGCGGAGCGACGGCAAGGCGAGAGGAAAGACGAGGGGACACGAGCGCACCGTCCACACTCTCGTACTCGCGTTCCCTCCTGTAGCCTCGTGGAGAGTCTGGAGCCGGCATTAGAACCACCAGGCATCACAGAGATGGCAAGCGCCCAGACAGAGTCACGGTGGTACCGTGGAAACTGGGTGAGGCCCTGGTGTGGGTCGCGACATGCGATAAGTTCGCTCAGTCCCACATACACAGGCAACCCGATCTCAGGCCGACGCTGCGGCTGATCATGCCCAAATACGTACTCTGCTCTAAGTTCAGGTCAGAACAACGAATTTGCGGCGCTTACGGTACAAACGATGGGACCCTAGTTAGCCGTCATAAAGGCTTTCATGAGGACCCCATCGTCGTGGCTGGTCCACGCCTCAGGGGACCCCAGAGCTGGCGCGTACCTTTCACAACGGATCGCTCTTGCGGTCCAAAGGGGAAATGCCACAGGCAGAACTTCTAGATGATTTATTTCGTTTGAAATTAGTAATTATATCGTTTGTTAGTATTTAGTATTACATTTTTTTTTTGGAATGACGTAACAATACCCATCGCTCATTAACATAACTAGCAAGTAGGTGTGACAAATTGCATTGTTTGTTAGATTTGTTTAGTTTACACTGATGATAATCTCACGCACCGATTTCACGTCTAATCAAATCGCAATACTAAATTACTTAGTAAGGTAAGGAGTCCAGAACGTCGCGAGCCACCGCGCACGCGCTATGCTCCACAAAAGATCCACATGTTAACATTAGATTTCTAATTACACACTTAAAGATAATTGGAATGCTTCAGGAGAAACATCTGTCCATCATGATTTCCCTGGCTTTGGGTCTTGAACTATGTTGATGGATGATTGAAAATCTATACTTCTATACTAATATTCATCATCATCATCGACGTCTACTGCTGGGCATAGGCCTCCCCCAAAGAGTGTCAAAGTGACCGGTTCTGCGCCACCCGCATCCAGCGGACTTCCGCGACCTTTACCAGAGTACTCGTACGCGGGTTTAGGACAATTCAACTGTCATTTTTCCGAATAAAAATTGAGATTTAGATCTACCTAACGTACGTAAGTACAATAAGTTAACCCTCTCACAGACTGGCGCGGCCTGCGGTGGCGGTCAATAGTAAACTTGACAGCTATTATCGAATTTACTATTGAACGCCCAACGCAGGCCGCGCCAATCTATAATCTTTGCCATAATATTTGCAAGAAAGCAGTTGGGTTTTTCGAAAAATCTTTTGTTTTATTTACTCGCTCGCGTCTTGCTCGGCCGAGAGCACTCTTACTCCAGCCAAAATACGGTTTCGAAAAACATTAATTTATCATAGCGTTTTTTTTGTCTATTTCATTCTAAAACGTTATTGGGTCGTTCTTCTTTTTTACCGACAATGATCCGAGGTTTTTCTGTTTTTTTGGTTTTTGAACTATCGAAAATTGTGGTTTTGAAGTGCGATTTAAAAAAAATGCATAGGTTTCTTCATTAGAACTGGCCAATATAAATATTTATTTACGGTTGGTTTCTAAAAAAAAACATGTGACAAAGTGGACTCTTTCAGTGGGGACAACATTTTGGTTTACCACTCTGTCACGGCATTCTACGAAAAAAAAAACATTTAAAAAAATGGTAGTTAGAGAAAGTGAAATATTAAACATCACTAATTAATAAAATAATATGGACGTTCATTCGAACATTATAAAACCGTAAACATCATTACTCAAATGAGATGCCGTAATAAGACGAGGGACAGGCTATTGTCGGTCGAAAAGAAGAACGACCCTATTCTAAGATGCTTTATTCAAGAATCCAAGAAACTTACCTCCCGGAAGTAATTATATAGATTTAAATTAAACATTCATTGTCTTTTTTATTTTATTTATATTGAATATTTTAAAGCAAATGTAAATGAACCTAAATAAAGATAAAAAATATATTAATATTTATCCGGACTTTTTAGGAGCTAATTAAATAAAAATAAATTGATGTCTGATTTTTTGTCGGATTTTGCCTCTAGGTAACTATTTTTTTATCATCATATCAGCCGAAAGGCGTCCACTGCTGAACATATGCCTCCCTCAAAGAGTGCCAAAGTGACTGGTCCTGCGCCACCCGCATCCAGCGCCGCAGGTTTCAATTAAATTTTACTAAATCGCAACATTGCCCAGCCAAGTACTTACATTTTTTTTTACAGTGTACCATTTTTCTGTCGGTTTTTTTCTGTAACCCCCCCCCCAAAAGATGGGAACCCTACGTGTGATCAAGGCATCACTTGTTATGAGCATATCAATAAATTATCTCAAGTCATAAAACATGGGCTATTAAAGTCCATTTAACGTGCGATAAAAGAACCAACGAAAATGCATTAACCTCATTTTGAGAACAAACGTGACTCCATTATGATCGTTGATTCAATTTGTAGCATACTAGATTATATTATCCGATGCGATTTTCAATTTATTTAAAACTTATATGAAAGTCTCGGTAAATACGGTTACGTAATAAATAAATAAGTGCTTACTTAACAGGTTAACAGGAGATTTTGAGGATGAAAACAAATATTTGCCATTGAGTTATAGACCAGACATCCCGTAGCTTATACTACTCTCATGGGATTATCTTTGCATAGCCATTAGCCGAGCCGGGGCGCTGGTGGGCGGTGAAAGAAAAGAAGTCAAGAAAAATGTTCTAGGAGGCCAGTTTATACGTAGTAATAGTCATCATCATCATCATCATATCAGCCGAAAGACGTCCACTGCTGGACATAGGCCTCCCCCAGAGAGTTCCAAATTGACCGGTCCTGCGCCACCCGCATCCAGCGGACTCCCGCGACCTTTACCAGGTCATCAGTCCACCTTGTGGGGGGCCTACCCACGCCGCGCCTTCCGGTACGTGGTCGCCACTCGAGAACCTTTCCACCCCAGCGGCCATCGGTTCTACGTGCAATGTGCCCCGCCCACTGCCACTTAAGTTTAGCAATTCGGAGGGCTATATCGGTTACCTTGGTTCTGCTGCGGATAGCCTCATTTCTGATGCGATCACGCAGAGAAACTCCTAACATAGCCCTCTCCATTGCCCTTTTACGTAGTAATAGTAAATAAATGATATTAGCCTTTTCTTAGGGTTACGGAAAAAATGCCAAAAACGGAATCCTTATATGTAGTTTCGTCATGTCCGCCTGTCCGTACGTCAGAGGCATTTTACTCGAAAACTATAAGGTGTATTTGAATAAAATTTTGAGGATAGGTGTATTTTGTTAGCCGCTACGTACTTCTGCAATAATGTTTTAGGGGTGCACTCAATTAGGCCTTTCAAAATAAATATAAGGTTTTTCAGCAATTTTTTTGATTAAGTGAATAGAGTCGGAGATAATCGCCCCGAAAGTCACAAAAATGGTTCCCCCCTCTAATTTTTGAACGGTGTATTTAAAAAATATGAAAAAAATCAAGGGCTTAAGTATTAAATTTTTTCACCGAAAAATATTTTGAACAAGATCTGTTCAAAGGTTTTCGAGATATTGCAGAAAAACTGCCTTTCCTGTGGAAAAGGACGTAAGTGCCGTAAGATTTCTGTGACGATACGACCTTTTTAATATCTTAGTTTAATAGTTTTTTTGGATCTTCTGTCATTCTAAAAAGTGTATCATCTCCGTAATCATTTCGTTGTCTTTTCTATCAAGGCCCATTGTCTTTAGAACGCGTGCATGCACCCAAGTTGATATTAATATCAAATACTTAGGTCTGCAGATCCTTTGAGCTGTGAGTAAATCAAACATCCAAGTTAAAGGAATCAAATGATACCCCATTTACGCTGCTTATTTTGATATCAAAGAACCGACCAAATGCCAGGCGGACACGCGTACCGTACTCGCATTATTTGATGCTAATTAAACTTAATTTTGGGCGTGTGTATAGGACACGAAGTGATTACCGTCTGGGTGTCCCTCTGGATACTTTCAAACGATATCTTTATGCGATATAGTTACAAATTCACAGCTTTCGTAACTATTACTTTACTCGTAATGTTAGATTTGGATCAAGTTCACGATTCGTAGGCAGTGGCACTCCTCGGGGGGCGTCGTGGTGGAATGTTGGTAATGCGGGTGACGCCCCGGTGTGTTTTTAGTGGGTATGCTCCTCGGATGGCGGCGGGAGGAGTCCCACATAACCCCCAAATGGGCCTTCCCCGGGTCGGGGGTATGCGTAAAACATTTTCAATCCTCAAAAAAAATTTTTTGTCATTTTAATTACAAAACTATGTAGCGGCTAACAAAATACACCTATCCTCCAAATTTTATTCAAATACGAGTAAAATGCCTGTGACATACGGACAGACGGACATGACGAAACTATAAGGGTTCCGTTTTTGCCATTTTGGCTACGGAACCCTAAAAAAAAAAACCGGCCAAGTGCGTGTCGGACCACGCAAAACGAAGGGTTCCGTGCCTATTAAAAAGGTCGTATCGTCATAGAAATCTTACGGCACGTACGTCCTTTTCTTTGAGGAAGGCAGTTTTTCAGCAATATCTCGGAAACCTTTCATCCGATCTTGTTCAAAACAATTTTCGGTGAATGAACTTAATAAGCGCTGTGTCCATGGATTTTTTCATATTTTTAAAATACACCGTTCAAAAATTAGAGGGGGGGGGACAGAATTTTAGTGACTTTCGGGGCGATTATCTCTGACTGTATTCACTTAATCAAAAAAATTCCCGAGAAACCTTATATTTATTTTAAAAGGCCTATCGATTCATTTGCCACACGTGGGCTCACGATGAAAATTTTTTTTTTGACTTTTAGTTTTATGTATGGAGTACACCCCTAAAAAATTTTTTTTTAGTAATTTTAATTACAAAACTTTGTAGCGGCTAACAAAATACACCTATCCTCAAAATTTTATTCAAATACACCTTATAGTTTTCGAGTAAAATGCCTGTGACATACGGACAGACGGACAGACGGACAGACGGACAGACGGACAGACGGACAGACGGACATGACGAAACTATAAGGGTTCCGTTTTTGCCATTTTGGCTACGGAACCCTAAAAAGGCAGTGGCACTCCCAACTAGGTAGGTTAAAGTGGCCATTTATACGTTGAATAATTTGGGCTTCTAGACAACTCTAATGGAAATGGAAACCAGATGTAACTACCTACCTTAATTTTCGCCGTGACGCATCGTGTCTGGTTTTAATGTCGGCAGACAAACATTATAGACAACACAATACACATGTAAGTATATTTACATATCGCCGAGGCAGAAGTACACAAAGCATATAATTTTCCATATCCTCTTCCAACCGAAATGATACAATAGTAAACAGTTATATTTCGGCAATACTTAGTGTTCCTAGGTGAGGTTATTTATATGTTCAGCCCCCCTATTCTGTAACTTGTTTTAAGCTCACCTCAACGCTCACCCACAATTATACCTTGACACCGCGATGCGTAGTAACTAACCGTAGGTAGAGGTCTAGTTTCGTAACGATTGACCGGTGGGGTGAGCCGCATTTGCGCGTAGCGAATAACAGCCCTGTTCCGAGATTGATTTTTAACCCCCGACGCAAAGAGAGGGGTGTTATAAGTTTAACGTGTCTGTGTATCTGTCTGTGGTATCATAGCTCCCAAACGTATGAACCGATTTGAATGCGGTTTTGTTTGTGTCATAGATAATTTTAACCCGAGTGTTCTTAGCCATGTTTCATCAAAATCGGTTCAGCCGTTTTTGAGATATTGAGCTTTTAAAGCAAATTAAAACAGAGAGTACTTACATTCAAATTGAAAACGATGGGAGAGTGGGCTGTTATCCTGTGTAATGAAATGAAAGAATGATTTACCTTTTGTTCGTAGTTTTAATACATATAAAAACAGACAAATAATCACAATACAATTGGGTTTCTGTGACAGCGACAAACTATATAACAAGAATGACATCGAACGAGAAAAATATGTAGAAAAACAGTATTCAAATTTGACATAAATAATCTTCTACAAAACCATCAAAATAAGCAAAGAGTTTGCAACATCCTGCCCCTCGTGCAGCAATGCACCAATTGTTGGACGCTAGAAAAGGTCTCAAGGACCTATGTACTAATTTTGACTAGTTTTTTGAGGGGCCGGCGCAACGTACCTCCGGCCGTTGCAACGTCCACCACCCTGGTCACGCCATCTTTTCCCGGAAACATCTTCACTATTCGGCCTCGTGGCCATGTCCCTCGTGGCAGTGAGTTATCTACAACTATAACCACGTCCCCTATTTGAAGGTCTTGCCCACGATCTCCCTTAACATGGGTTCGAGTCTGCATTATCGGCAGTACTTCGCGCACCCAGCGGTTCCAAAAATGATCTGATAATTTTAACGCCTTCTTCCATTCGGAGCGTCCGAGCAGGTCGCGATCTTCTAATGTCGCTGGGAGAGTTTGGTTTGATGACGATCCGATCAGAAAGTGAAACGGTGTCAATGTGGTGGGATCGTCTGGGTCCGTGGACACGTGCGAGAGAGGGCGCGAGTTTACAATCGCCTCAGCTTCCGCTAGTAGCGTCAAGAATGTTTCCTCTTTGGGACATCTCTCATTAAGTGTTGCTTTCAATGCTACTTTCACCGTCCTGACGAGGCGCTCCCAGCATCCTCCGAAAGTAGGCGCCGCGGCAGGGATAAAACTCCACTGAACGCCTTCTGTAGCTGCAAAATCTTGTACGTCGTTTGTATAGAATTCACGTAGGATTCTGTTTGCTCCAACGAAAGCGGTTCCATTGTCAGAGAACATGGTCTTGGGGATCCCACGTCTCGCAAAGAAGCGCCTGAGTCCCATTATTGCAGAATCGGCGGATAGGCTGTGTACCAATTCTAGATGAAGAGCCCTGGATGTGAGGCATGTAAAAAGGGCCACGTAGCGTTTTTCATGGCGGCGTCCTACCGTAACGTTCACAGGACCGAAATAGTCAACACCAGAGAAGGTGAACGGTCGCTGGTGATGAGCAAGTCTTTGTTGTGGAAGATCTCCAGTAGTGGGGTTCAGCGGTTGGGATTTGCGGATTCTGCAAAAGAGGCACTGGCTTGCGACGGCTCTGACTGTGTCGCGAAGTCTCAACAGCCAAAATCTTTGCCTAATCTCATTTATTACTGACTCGTGATTTGCGTGGCCTGCGAGACGATGATAATGTTGCACCAATAATCGTGATACTGGGTGGCGACCATCAAGAAGAATCGGAAAACGTGAGTCGGGGTCAATGCCTTCTACGGCTTTAATCCTTCCAGCCAAGTGTAAAAGGTTATCTTCTCCCAAAGAGGGCGATAGTTTGATGAGACGGCTGCTTGAAGGAATCGGTTTCTTGTCGAGGATGCATTGAATTTCTTGACAGAAGCTGTCCTGTTGGATTTGCTGCAATATGTGCCTTTCAGCGGCTTTCATTAAGATGGCATTCAAGGGTATAAGAGTGGTGGACGCTGACGAAGAGTGAAAGCGGGAGTCAACAGCCCCACTGTTAGCTTTAGAATTTCGAATGGAAGCCAAAATATTTCCGAAAATAGCCGCAGCTTGATGTACCCGGGCTGTGGCACGCAACAATCGTAGCCAGTCACTGAAGCGAGCTAAATTCGCCGTGACAGGAAAAGGTAAAGCTGCACTAAATGAAGTTAGTCCCACCAGTTCATTCGGTTGACATTTAAGCTCTTCGCGAACTGGTGCGACGCTAAGTGGCTCCATGGGCCAGTCCTCAGGGGACTTTAAAAGAAAAGATGGACCGGAGAACCATCTATGTGAAGGGTTCAAAGTAATAGGGCGCAACCTAGTTGCATCATCAGCCACATTTAAGTCAGTCGGTACCCATCGCCAGTCTTTGACAGAAGAATTTTCTAGAATTTCACCCAGCCGATGGGCAACGAAAGGCTTAAAGACGCGCGCATCGCTGCGCAACCATTGGAGGACAGTCATCGAATCAGTCCAGAAGAATGTGCGTACTGACTTCTTTCGATGGCTGTCCTTAATGACAAGAGCCAGCCGGGAAGCTATCAAAGCAGCTTGAAGTTCCAAGCGAGGAATCGATGTTGGTTTCAAAGGTGAGACTCTGGCCTTGCTTGCGATGAGAGCGAGCTTGATGCTGTTGTCAGGGTATATCAGACGCCAATAGGCAACACATGCATAAGCAAGCTCACTTGCATCTGCAAAGACATGTAATTCCTTAAAAGAAGGCTCGTAGCCTTTCGCCCTTGAATACCAACGCGGTATCTTCAGTGCAGAGACTTTTGATAGGTCTTGAAACCAATCAAACCACTTGGATGCGTCTGTTTTTGGGAGCTCTGTATCCCAGTCAATGTTAGATCTCCAAGTTTGTTGGAATAATATACGTCCTTTAACGACTATAGGGCCTAATAAGCCTAGAGGATCGTACACGCGCATAACATGTGACAGCACTTTGCGTTTTGTCAGTGAATTAGGAGGTGTCTCGACTAAGCCTGTTCGAAACCCTAAAACATCGGAGGTCGGATTCCATGCTATGCCTAGAGCTCGAATGCTCTCGTTAGATTCACCAAGGTCAACTTCCAACGGCTGAGCGGCCCTGAGGTCCTCAGGAATAAGGTTCAGCACCCCTGGCTCATTGGAAATCCATCCTCGCATTTCGAAGCAAGCTGCATTGTGCACGGTTATGATGTTTGCCGCTAACTGGGCTGCTTCGTCAACACCATCTTGTGAGTCGATGTAGTCATCCATGTAATGACTGAACAAAATGGCGTCCACGGCTTTCGGGTGTGTGTGTACGTGCTCTCGAGCATTTTTATTTTTTATAAACTGCGCAATAAAGGGGCTACTGCAGGCACCGAAAATGACAGATGTCATCCTAAACTCCTTAATGACATGTGTCCTATCAGATCTCCACAGATACCGAAGAGCATCTCTGTCCTGTTCTCTAACCCGGACTTGGGGAAACATCTCCTTGATATCTGCGGTCATTCCGATGCGTCCCTCCCGGAAACGAAACAAAACCCTAAGTAGCGGCTGGAGCAGGTCAGGACCAGGGAGCAGTAAAGAATTCAGGCTGACTCCTTCATTCCTGGCTGCTGCATCATGAACTACTCTAACCTTTCGTTTTTGGGGGTGGTATACACCGAAATGTGGGAGATAAAGACGTAAGCCGTCAGATTCATTTGATACACGTGTATAGTAAGTGTCTGGAGCGCATTCCTCGGCGTAACCTTTTGTGATCATGTTATTTATGAACGCCTTGTATGCCTTAGCAAACTCAACCTCTTTAACCATACGCCGCTCTAAACTTAAAAAACGTGACATCGCCTGTGGGTAACTATCTGGAACACGCTGTATATCGTCGCGCCAAGGCATGCCTACTTCAAACCGACCAGTGGGCAAACGTTTGGAAGTCGCCTCCAAAATGTCGACTGCGCGCTGGTCTTGTTTGCTATGCAGAGTTTCCGTTTTGGTAATACCTATGGAGTCGAGTTTGTATTGTTCTTTAATCAACGATTCTAAATTATCGTCATTATTTGGGTTAATGTGTGTATGGTTAACGAATTCAATCAATTTCGTTTTGCTAGAAGCAACACCGTACAAAGTCCAGCCCAGAGCTGTCAAACAGGCAACGGGCTCGTTCCTTCTACCAACTCGAACCTCACGGTTGATTGACAAATGCCAATGTTCGGCTCCTATAAGAATAGCCGGAGTTGCATCGTCGTATGTTAAAAAGTCAACCAAGTCGGACAAATGTGAGAATGACTCAATCGTTTCACGTTTGACCGACTGTGGGCGCAAACACAAAGACTCCATTGATCGAGCATTTTTTACTAAAAATGTTTCCTGTGTGTGCCTACCTTTAATGTGAAAATCAACATATGATATTGTGGTCTTTCGTTCGAGACCACCAATGCCATTTACCGTAATGGTCTGTTGTGGCCCGGTCGCCCCTATGCATGCGGCGATGCTGGAATCTATGATTGTCGCGGTGCTTCCGTCATCAAGAAGGCCATACACGTCACAGGTTCCAGCAGGGCCCGAGACTGTAACAGGTATTATTTTCAAATAAGCACGAGGACGAAGAGCTAAAATCGTGTTTGGTTGTTGCGTGCCTGTAGAGGTTGTGGACACGATCACTTTTTCAACGGTTGGTTCATAAGAACTTGACGAAGGGTGTGTATTATTTTCAACGGTTGTCAGATGTGTGTCATTATCAGTGGCTTGCTCACGAAGCGTGTTGACGAGCGGCGGCGATGGTTGCCTGTGAAGAAGCGCACTGTGACGTAAAAGGCAGCCATCGACGCCACACGGATTCACTTTGCACGTTTTCCACTGATGTGAACTAGCCCTTAAGCACCTATAGCAAACTTTTGCCTCGCGCAACCACTGCCATCTTTCATCGATAGACAAAGATTTAAATTTTGTACACTCTTTAATATTATGATCTTTTTTACAAAATACACACTCTTGTTTTTTATTAGAACCGGCTTTGGAATTAGATTTTGACTGCATAACAGCATTATGAATATTTTCACGCTTTAATGGTTTGTCAATAGGAATGTTGTGTTGCAGTTGTGTCGTACTAAGCTCGGGTGACAACCCAAATCGGATATGTTGATCCAATTCACGCCTTAAAAAATCGGACAGTATTTCGAGTTTTGGGCGTCCTGTAGTATCCTGTGCCGCAAAATCAGTCCACCTAATTTTCATGGTAGGGTTAAGTTTCCCAAGAACAGCGTGGAACAATTCAGGTGAACACAAGTAATCAAAATGATTTAGCAACTTTATTGTAGATATCGAATTACGTACCCGATTGGATAGGACTCCGAGTTCTTTGAGATCGTTACCTAGGCGTGGAAGGTTTTTCAACGAATTAACCTCCTTGTAAACGATGAGCTCGGGGCGCGCGAAGTTATCCTCGAGGGCGCGCATGACTTCCTCCGGGTCCTCCGTCGACATCAACAGCGTCGCCACGGCCTCTCGCGCGGGTCCGCGGAGTGCAATGTCAAGACGATTTATGTTATCTAGTGGAGAAAAATTTGCTTTTGTAACATTGTAGGTACGCTTGAATTGTAACCAGTGCAGTGTATTACCAAAATACTGAGGCAATTCCAGTTTCTTCACACCGGAAGCAGAGGCGAGAGCCTTCGCGGCTGCCGCGGTGTCAGCGACTGCTTGTAATAGCGTGACAGGTTGGTCAAGCTCCGTAGAAATGAGCGGGGGCGCAACGCCTACCGCCTCGGAAGCTTTGGTGACATTTCGTAAAAAAATATGTTGTCCAATGAGAGGGTTAATAGGGGGTGCAGTTGCCCGCGTGGTCGCCGGTGGCAGTACCGAGCGACCGGGGGATGGGACAGGCAAGCCTTGGTCACATCCTACTGCATTGACGTCTCTATTAACACAACTGTCAAAATTGTGATTTTCTATCCATTTTTTCGTTCTATCTACGCTCACCCGTGTGGAGCTCCGATGGCTTACGCGGCTCCCCGCGCGGCCGCTTTCAGCGTCAGCGTCGATTGCCGCTAGCTCGGCTTTCAGCTCGCACTGCTCGACCTGCTGCTGTAACGCGGCAAGTTCAAGCTCGCGGTCGCGCTCACGGGCAGCAAGCTCCTGCTCGCGCTCTAGGCGTCGACGTAGGACGAGCGCTTCCGCCGCTGCTTTTTGTGCTTTCACAGTTGCCGACGAACGTGATGAACGGCTTTGCGCAGTGTGTTCACTATGTACGCTTTGGGCCGGCAAACCGGAGCTATGGGGCTGCGGAACAACTGAGTCGGGGCTGGAGTTGGCGGACATTATCTTGTCTTTGCTACGGGTGATCATACGTAATGGGTGTATGAAACTATGTCAATAATGAAACTACGCAAATATAGACAAATGGTAAATAAAACGAAAGTGAGTAACTGTGTGATGAAAAAAATAAAATAGGCACTGAAAATCAAATGAAGGACCAATGAAAACGATGGGAGAGTGGGCTGTTATCCTGTGTAATGAAATGAAAGAATGATTTACCTTTTGTTCGTAGTTTTAATACATATAAAAACAGACAAATAATCACAATACAATTGGGTTTCTGTGACAGCGACAAACTATATAACAAGAATGACATCGAACGAGAAAAATATGTAGAAAAACAGTATTCAAATTTGACATAAATAATCTTCTACAAAACCATCAAAATAAGCAAAGAGTTTGCAACACAAATGATCAACACATATAAATAAAATAAGTTATTGGAAATCTGTGCTTTTTAGTCCTGCTGCACGGCACCATTCTGCTCTATTCTTAATGGGAACAAATAGAAATTGCTTTTCAGGGCATGTTTTTACAATCAGACATAAAATAATATTTAATTAACGGCATACGCACATAGCTTTTACTACTTTTTGTTTATGTGTGTTCTGTGTGTTTGTGAATAAATGTATCTTCCTTTCTATATTTTTAAACGTTTTATATCACGAATAGTTAAAATTCACAAACCGCGAAAGTAGTTAGTTAATAGTGAAGTGGCAGCCTCAGGGGTCTTTGCCAAAGACAGTTTTCTGAGTTTTGACTTCATCTGGAGCCGTAGCATGGTTGGCCTTGTGACGCGATAGATGATAGGATAGAGCGTGCGTCACTGGCTGACACCGTTCGATAGAACGAGACGACGCTGCTATCTTGTCACTTGTCGCGTGATAAGGCCAACCATGCTCCGGCTCCTGATTTGACGTTTATCATAAAATATAAAATAAAATAAAAACGAGAAAGCTGACCAGTACACCGCGAAAGTAACAAGACCCAAATCAACAACTGGCACTACCGTCAGTGTCAATTGTCAAACTTATCGATTTATTGAATCAGGCAATGATGTAATATAAAAAAAGAGGTAGATATGTTGTCTATACGAAATTCCGTGTTTAAAAATGGCCATCAAATCTGACAGCTAACGTTTCCATTGACGTCTCGAAACTGAGGCAAACTGTGCCAATTGACTCACTTTTAGTGTGCCATTTTTCGAGCGCGTATAACCTATCTACCTCTTTTTTATATTACATCATTGGAATCAGGCGTTACTTTGCGGAAATTCATGATGTATTACGAGAACAATATTCCTTTGCTATTCCGCTAAAAAACGTGCAGGTCGATCAGCGGCTTATCGACTTTTTCAATGGTCATTGCAGCTCTGGATTCTTGTTGTTTGACGTCACTTTTTACTTAAGCCGTTTCGGAATGGCCTTTTTGAATTTTTAAAATGCAATTTTTGTATAAAAAATTGAGTTATCATGAAAAAGAAAAAATATGGATTTCTTAAAATTTCACCTATTTTCTCAATGATGTAATGTAATATAAAAACCGGCCAAGTGCGAGTCGGACTCGCGCACCAAGGGTTCCGTACCATTATCTACAAAAACGGCAAAAATATCATGTCTGTTGTATGGGAGCCCCAGTCCGACTCGCGCTTGGCCGGTTTTTTAGTATTTGTTGTTATAGCGGCAACAGAAATAGATAATCTGTGAAAATTTCAACTCTCTAGCTATCACGGTTCTTGAGATACCGCCTGGTGACAGACAGACGGACAGACGGACGGACAGCGAAGTCTTAGTAATAGGGTCCCGTTTTTACCCGTTGGGTACGGAACCCTAAAAAGGTAGAATATGTTACAGCGCTCCAGAAGTGGCACACTAAAATCGAGTCAATTGGCAACTTGCCTCAGTTTCGAGTCGTCAATGGAAACGTGTAGCTGTCAGATTTGGTGGCCATTTTTGAACACGGAATTTCGTATAGACAATATATTTACTACTTTTTATATTACTCATTGTATTTTCTGACTAATTTATAAAATAAGCGGTTCCGGAGATTACCTACCCGTAGGTACAGTTAATTGTTAAGCCATTTATAGCTCACTTTATACTGGACACTTCATAGCTTCATAAAAAACCAAAATTAGTTGACACCTAAATGGCTCAACAATTGGGTTGTGTCCTCACGTTAAAA
This sequence comes from Epinotia nisella, assembly GCA_932294315.1. Taxonomy (NCBI): domain Eukaryota; kingdom Metazoa; phylum Arthropoda; class Insecta; order Lepidoptera; family Tortricidae; genus Epinotia; species Epinotia nisella. The sequence continues at coordinate 4,669,001 of OW028698.1, read as the reverse complement.
TTGATAGCGCAGTGTAGCTAAATTGATAGTAAACCTTCAAATAAATGCAATTAAGTATAAATTACGAAATATAATTAAAATCATAAAAAGATATGGCCCTTGAAAGTTTACAAAAAATATGCATTTTTTTTATTGTCCTAAAGTAAATTTAAAGCTACCAATAGAATCCTTACGCTTTTATAGAAACAATATTGTATGACAACTATGGTCCTAAACGCAGTATTTCGCAACCGAAACAGCAATTTACTTGATTTTCCATATAACGACTAGTACAAATATTACCCTGTGACGTCATGATTCAATGTTAATCAGTATGGAACGTTTTCGGCTACCGCCAGCGAGGTCCGTCTTTAACTCAATTTTTTGGGTATTTATGTTCTTTAATTGTACTTACTCCCATACAAACATTTGTTCCACACCAAAAACTGGTTCGAATGGCATCGTAAAAAAAATTAGGACACAAGCCTATTAAAGTGCTTGACCGTACTAGATACTATTTATCTTTATAATATTACCTATGTATAGTGTAGACTACATTTCACAGACTCTTCCTCTTATTCTCTCATCGAATTCGTGGCCCTGTGGTGAATTCGTGGTTGTGAATACCCTGTTATTAAGCAATAGACAATTTGAGTAAATCAGTTCATTTGATTAGAGCAAAGTGAAGGTTACTTGCAACAGATTCCGAAATATCAATTTGTAATCGCAAGGTCGGGCTTGGGAAAAGGAAACAAAGAATTTTAGTAAAGACGTCGGAAAGAACTATGATGGTGCTATAGGGTCGAGGGCGTTTATGTTTATGCAAGATTGTGATAAATTAAATTCAATTGGCTACTGTCCATTTTTTCACGGTGCTTTGGAACCAGTTTTCTGAGTGGATCAAATGTTTGTATAGGACTAGCTATAGAGCACGTAAAAGGATAAAAAGGGGACCAAAGGCGGACCCTCGGTGGCGACAGCCGAAACAGCGGCGCTACCACGAAAATTCTACTTCGAATTTCGAAGTTCGTGGTTATATCTCAGCTCATACTAATTGACATCGTATCCACATATGACGTCACAGCATAATCTTCGTACTAACCGTTGTATGCCAAATCACGTAAATTTTTATACATTTTTTTTTTAATAAAGTGTAAAGACTCTTTTGGTATTTTTAAATTTGGTCTTGAGCGATAAACAAAAATATAAAAACTATCCTACGTCCTTCCCCGGAATTCAAACTATCTTCACACCAAATTTCATTTAAAACGGACAGAGTTACTTTCGCATTTATAATATTATATTAGAATGGAAGTATGGATAGTTCACTATAAAAAAGAACAAAAGCATATACCTGATGCTATATAACAGTTAGTAGACAATAAGCTTTAAACCTCATATTTAATGCACTCGCCTTCGACTGGGGGCACTGGGGCGGGCGGCAAATGCCCGCGATTTGACAGATTATGTGCTTTACCGCTCTAGGTCTATAATGTTACAATCTAACAATAAAGAACGGGTCACGGGACATTACCAAATGGAAACTTGAAAAAAAATACAAACTCGTTATGTTACTATGAGACTCGATCTTGATTATTTTTTGTATAAAAGTTTTTATAAGTGTTTGTTCTATACCTACAGTGATATATTGGGTGGACAGATATGGGAACGCCTACTTAACCTGCTTCCGCCTTTAAGCTTTTTTTATAGAGTTAATACATATACCTTACAATGTAGCGCTCCATAACAATTAAACGGAGTAAATAAAACCATTGGGTACTATACCTCATCATCATCATCATACAGCCGAAAGACGTCCACTGCTGGACTATGTCCTAAGTGGCCTATGGCCTCCCCCAAAGAGTGCCACAATGACCGGCCCTGCGCCACCCACATCCAGTGGACTCCCGCGACCTTTACCAGGTCATCAGTCCACCTTGGGGTGGTTACCCACGCTGCGCCCGCCGGCACGTGGTCGCCACTCGAGAACCTTACCGTACCTACTATACCTAACCTAGCTAGTTTTAGATCTCTCTGTGGACTGCAATATCGTTGAATCTATGTTCTGTCGAGAATCGATGAGTATAGATTCGTCATGGATATCGATATCGAAGTGTCAAGTCATAAAATCCCAGCATCAACTCTCGCGAATAATTCACCACTGCTACCGATGGATTGAAATCATAAAATCATGGCATCAAATGTCAATGTTTCAATGTGTCATATAGATACTTATGTATCATCATATCAGCCGAAAGACATCCACTGCTGGACCTATGCCTACCTCAAATAGTGCAAAAGTGACCGGTCCTGCGCCATTTTATAAAATTTAGATTATGTAACATGTTATATCAGTAAGCGACCTGCTAAACCTTGCCATGTGATTAAATAAATAAATAACTAAAGCTACATATTTACTGAGGAGAGGACAGTAGCAACGCGGCCTGATAATCAATCAGTACCACATTTTTCTAAACTTTCATCTTCGCCAAATAAATGCTTTCAATCTTCAAATGTCGCGTGTCATCTTACGAACATATTTCACCCATCGCCTACCTCACGAACAGTGAAAGGAGCAAAATTGTATTATCATAATTAAATAATGATCAAGCATAGACATAATGGTCTATGAATTAAGAACCGATTTCCGAACGACCTCGTGTCACCGTTCGCGCCATATTGCATAATGCCAACGTAACGGACGATCTTTATGCCATCTTATAGCATCTGAGTTGGCAGTGAAAGTTCTTGCTCGCTCGATCCATAAATTCTACAATAGCGAGTTGAGATACGTATTTGAGATAATCGATTTGTATAAAAGCTGAGTATGGTTGCTGATTTGACTATTGTCCTCACCTATAAATGTAACGGCGGGAAATATAACAGATAAAGAGCGTGTTTAACTAGACCACATTTATATAACATATGGTATTGTAGCTCTCAATGATTATGTAGATACGTTAAGCATACAACTAAAATTATAATGTACGTTTTAATTCGAAAATATATTTTTGCGTTTGAACTTAGCGAGTGGCTTACAAAACTTGGTTAACAACTTGAAGAACCCCTTAACTCCCTCGGGAAACCCACGGCATTGCAGGGAGTTGATTGCACAGCGGGAGCGTTCGTGGGAGGAAATTCCTCTGGAGCCGTACCATGCCCCCCCTTTCTGGAAAAAGGTGTGCATTGAGCATGAGTCAGCGTAGGATAGCGAAATCCGTATTTTCCCAAAAAAGGGGGTTTCGCGAACTTTCGATTTTTACCGTAAAATCATTATGTTTACGCTATCCTACTGAATTGACCCGCATTTTCGCGAAGACGGGTTGAATGCTGGATTTTACAAAAGAATAAAAAGTAAAAAAATATACACGTTCAAAAAAGGGTAATAAATTATTAGGTTAGGTTCGCGGATGTGTGCGCAAGCGTTCCCGTAACCTCGCCACTAGGCGGCGAGGCGGCAAGTGGAGAGGTTTTTAGTGGGTACACCGTGGGTCTCATTAGCCCATACAAGAGTCCCACGTAACCACTCGGGTCGCCCCCTGCGCCCGGATGGTATGCGTAACGCATTTTCCCCCATTAAAAAAAGGGTATTGCTGTGTCCCTCAGAGCGGAAGTAGGCAGAGGTGACGTCGACACGTTGGCGAGCCAGCGAGTCGTATTTTCCTGGATTAAATACGAAACCCCTAGTTTTATCGCAAAAATACGGACTTTGCTATCCTATACGCCAACCCTATATCTATAAATAGCTCAGGATTCTTAGCTTTGCTTTTTGCTTCTCTCCTTCCAGTACATAGAATGAATACACTTACAGCGTAACTTTGCACTTTCTCCCGCCTTCCTCTAGCAGACGTAATGCACTATTATGCCTGTTATCTGTATTACCGTTGCAATTCGCGTGGAGTATAATTGCTCGGAAGCTAATGTTACTTCCCCTGCTCACGACATACAATTCACGCCTGTTTTCGAAAAAGGAGCAGGTAGAGCAAATTAAAATTTCTCAAACATGCAATTAAATGCCCGCCTGTTGTCTACCTCTACCCACATGTTATTGTATTGTTTCTCTCTGTAACTGCTTTTTTTGTGTGAGGTGTGCAATAAAGAGTATTTGTATTGTATTGTATTGTTGTAAATGCTTATTAAGTGTGTTATAACAGGCTTCAAAATATAACGTTTCGGGCGGAAAAACTCTAGAGAACTCTAAAGGAATTTCATAGAAAATTGAAGGCCTAGGCTGGGAAGTATTTTTTTTTTAATTTTAATGTATACAGTCGGTGTTTATGAACAGCTGAATACCAATAAATAAAAATAAAATTTCATACTACAACGGTCGGTGCCGACCAAGATCGCTCGGTCAAAGGGCCTTGTTGGCGACCGTCTAGCAGACCTTTTACTCACTACCCAGGAACACAACACCACACCTTCCTCTCGTATAAATAAAAAGAAAACAACTTAGAAAAGTTGAAAAACCCCCAATTTTTTCATTTCAAAGTTCAATAATCAGTTCCCTCCTTTAAAGTTAAATACAAAAAGCATATTTTAAATTTGCAAAAATCATGTTGATCTAGGTACCAATTTCATAAAAAACTTCCGACTATGACTGTCAGCATATAAAATTTTAATGGTTAGTTAAATTTAATAATAATATAACCCACCCAAAATAGTATGTAAGCCTGTGATTTCTTTTTTATCTTGTATATTGCAATGTAGTTTTAGTGTATTGGATCTCCTCAAACTATGTCTAATGTTATTTATCATTTAGCTAATTTCTGTTACTATAAGTTATGTTTGCCGCGTATTGGAGCGTTCTCTTGGAAGGGTATCCACGGAAGACCAGCGTCAAGGTACTCACAAGGTACCTTGACATAAAGCTGAGTGGAGGCCATTTCAATGACGATTTAAAATGTTCACTACTGTTTCTTCTCCTATGTATTAGCCTAAGTTTTAAAACGTCATGAATAAACTTATTTTCTTCTTCTTTCTTCTTAATATCCAAAAAACGGCTGAACCGATTTTGATGAAACATAGCTAAGAACACTCGGGTTAAAATTATCTATGAGACAAAACAACCGCATTCAAATCAGTAAATCCGTTTGGGAGCTACGATACCACAGACAGATACACAGATACACAGACACGTTAAACTTATAACACCCCTCTCTTTGCGTCGGGGGTTAATAAATAAATATTAGGGAAGAATCTTACACAAATCAACATAGTTCCCATACTAAGCTCAATAAGGCTTGTATAATGGGTACTAGACGACGATATACAACGTGTCTTTGACAATTTCCGTTAATTTGCAAAGGGGCATAGTTTAGATCAAATAAAGTTAATTTCTCCAGAATTTCTTAACTCTTACTGTTATCAAGATATTCAATATTTAATTTAATCAGTTTTGCATATTTTTGCAACTGACCTAACTGTAGTGCCGCTAATTTTGAGCTTGGTTCACACCAGCTGTGTCACGGTGTGGCAACACTGTCGCAAGAGGTCGTGGTTCGGTTACTGACACTACCCGTGCCATTGGCTCGCGAAATAATTAGAGTTGACATTCCATTCTGCAATGGCACGCTTCACGAAGCTATACACTCGCGTACAGTACGCGCCAAATCAGACCATTCGAATGCGAAGATGGCGCTGGCATCTTCTGAAGATCAATCTGTTAATAGTCGCCAATCTTCATCACAACTTTATTACCAGTATCGTTGGTATTTGATACTTGTTTTTGAGCCTTGAACGTACGTCCATCTGTTGTTCGTTCATTTGTATTGTTTTTGAGCCCTGAACGTTGTATCTGTCGTCTGTTCATTTGTATTGTTTTTGAGCCTTGAATGTATGTCCATCTGTTGTTCGTTCATTTGTATTGTTTTTGAGCCTTGAACATACGTCCATGTTGTTTGTTCATTTGTATTGTTTTTGAGCCTTGAACGTATGTATCTGTCGTCTGTTCATTTGTATTGTTTTTGAGCCTTGAACGTATGTATCTGTCGTCTGTTCATTTGTATTGTTTTTGAGCCTTGAACGTATGTCCATCTGTCGTCTGTTCATTTGTATTGTTTTTGAGCCTTGAACGTACGTCCATCTGTTGTTTGTTCATTTGTATTGTTTTATAGCCTTGAACGTATGTATCTGTCGTCTGTTCATTTGTATTGTTTTTGAGCCTTGAACGTACGTCCATCTGTTGTTTGTTCATTTGTATTGTTTTATAGCCTTGAACGTATGTATCTGTCGTCTGTTCATTTGTATTGTTTTTGAGCCTTGAACGTACGTCCATCTGTTGTTTGTTCATTTGTATTGTTTTATAGCCTTGAACGTATGTATCTGTCGTCTGTTCATTTGTATTGTTTTATAGCCTTGAACGTATGTATCCGTCGTCTATTCATTTGTATTGTTTTTAACCCCCGACGCAAAGAAAGGGGTGTTATAAGTTTGACGTGTCTGTGTGGACCGATTTAAATGAATTAGTCTAGTCTAGACTCCATCTAAATGCACTATACAGCCCTTTATAAAACCGTATCTTCACAACCTGACTAGCACGGTGACGTTTATGTCTGCCATAAAGCATTCGTCTTTTATAGCCTGCATACACTTTGATAATACTAATGACTAAAGCTACTCGCAAAATAGTGAAACTAGCATAAAACGCTCAGACCAAGAAAAACGCTCAGACCAAGAAAAAAAATAGAGCATTTCGTACAACCCAGTGAAGCCTGTTTTCAATCGAGCCAAATAAGTTAAGCACACGCTCACACACATAAACAAACTAAATTGGACAAAACTCGAAAAAGGTGATCTTGACAGCATTGCGAATTTGCGACACGTACTGAAGAGTGTTCGCTATGCCCCGTCTATCTTTTTTTGTTGGTCTGAGATAAATAATAAACTAAATGACAAATCACTTTACATATATTAATTCTCCTTATTGACATACCTATTGTTACCCGACTGCCGATTGACTGGTTATCACTCTAGTGATAATATTGTAAACATATTAAAATCCTGTTAATATATATATAATCTCTCTGCCGACATTATTCAGTTCCATTAATAATTGTATAGTATTAATATGTATTAGGGTGTTGCTTAAAAACCGAAAATTTGAAATTTAAGTGAGTCACCCTATTATATTGGTCTAATACGTGAAAAAATTACGTCTGTTTTTTATTTTTATTTTTGGATAAGATTTAGGGGTCGCTACCGAATTTTGAAACTCCTTAAGGTTGCGTTTCTCCATAGTAAGTTTTTTTAAATATTTTAACATTTTTCTAGTTTATGAGCTACATTTGATAAAGAAGGAATAAACAATCGAGAAAATACGATTTTGGTTCACGAAATGTTCGACGCTTATTTGAAATCAAATATAAAGTCTTAAAATCATCGCCAAAGTCCGTTTTTAGCATATTTAGCACAATAAAATTCACTTTTGAATTACTGACTGAAATTTAGTGATTTTTTTTGATGTTTTCCAGATTATTCATTTCCTATCATTAAATGTAGCTAATTAAAAAAGTAAAATGTTAAATATATAAAAAAAACCTTACTATGGCGAAATGCAAACATTAAAGAATTTCAAAATTCGGTAGCGACCCCTAAATCTTATCCAAAAATAAAAATAAAAAACAGATGTTATTTTTTTACGTATTAGAACAATACAATAGGGTGTCTCACTGAAATTTAAAACTTTCGGTTTTTAAGCAACACCCTAATATGTATACATAATAACTACAACTTAGAAAAGTTGAAAAACCCCGCTTTTTTTCATTTCAAAGTTCAATATCTCAAAAACGGCTGAACCAATTATGTTGAAACGAAGCTAAGAACCATCTCGATCGCGTCAGCTTTCGGACAAAAAAACCGCATTAAAATCGGTCCATTCGTTTAGGAGCTACGATGCCACAGACACACACAGATATACAGACAAGTTAAACTTATAACACCCGTCTTTTTGCGTCGGGGGTTAAATAAAGAATACGAAAAGAAACGTTCATAAATCTGCATCCCGAATACGGACAACTACCTGAAAAAACTTTTAATTGAATACAAAAGGTAGCCTATGTCTCCCGGAGCATAATTGCGATTGACTGACACCTCATTTATAAAAATCGGTGCAGTATCTTAAGCGCTACGGTGGAACACATAAATACAAACATAGATTGCTAAAACATATCCCTTCCTTTCGGCCCTGCCATAGTCGAGCAAAAACTTGAATGTTAATTAATTATACACTGTTAGAAGCGTGTATTTTTGCGACTAGTTTTTGTATGGACTCGCACTAACCAGTAATCAAAGTGGAAACATGCCTTTACTAGCTCCTACATAAAATGATCAGTGGCGGATTTACACATTTGCCGCCAGTGGCCTGTTCAAATTTTACCGCCCCTACGGACCTCTGCAATTCCATACTCTAGTTCACAATCAATAATAATGTTTTCTTATTTATAAAAGACAAAAAAATGGGCTAAATTTGCCGCTCCTAAAATCTGCCGCCCTAGGCTCCAGCCTACTCAGCCTGCTGGTAAATCCGTCACTGAAATGATCATGCTAGGCAGATGTTCTTGAGATAATTATCTGTTTACATAAACTTGTCACGTAATGTATAAAATATACATATACGCTTGTCTGTGCGTGCAGACGAATATATTAAATTAAACCGCTTTATGAACAGGTACGCGAATACATTGGGAAACAAGTAAACAAATGAGTTTACCTACATCACACCTCGTCAGAAAGTGGCCATTACCGCCCTCTGCGCGTGCGAAAGAACCCAAAATATTGTGCTCATCACGGACGGTAATGAGGAAAGCCTCCGATTGCACGTTTATCCTGTCAAATATTTCCTTTTTGGTATGGTGCGAATAATAATTATGCTGCAAAACGACTAAAAAAGTTTTTATAATAATGATATACCTTTCGTTTCAATTTGAACCTTGCCACTTTAACAATAGTCACTATTTGAGAAAACATGGCCTTTTCATTTCGAAGCGTTTGTGGCACGTGGCTAAACAATAGGCTTTGTTGGACCGATGGGTCTTATGATAACCGTTCTAGAGAAATTATTCTCACTATACAAGTTTTTCTTGCACAGCCAATAACTACTCGGTATGAGGGTTCCGCTGAGACACGACGAGTTTATTTTGTGTAGTTTAGGTATTTGCTCTACTGTAATTTCATAGAAAATTCAAGGCCAAGGCCTGCAAAGTAACCTTCTTTTGTTTCAATATCAATTTTGAAATTTCGTTGCATGTTTTAGAAAAGCACTATTATACATGTCTCGGCGTGAAACGCCTTTGCAGTAATGTATTGTATTATGATGACCAATACCACATTCCGAGTCTGATCTGGGCAATATTGGATATCAATTTATTGATTGCCGACCAATAAAAGCCAACCAATATTACCAAGAATCGTATCAGAACTCTATTAACAAAGTAAAATAACTTTTTCCTCGAGTTACAAAAATACTTAAAATGATAAAAGCTCAAACAAATTCATACTGGAATCGCTCGTTCAAATTTCTACTCACACTACTTAACAATAGAGTCTTTTATCCAACCATGCAATTCGAGATACACGTTTTTGATAATAAACAATACAATGCAATATCTTTAATGATTGCACTTTAATTTTATGCTCTACTGTTCACAAGATAGAGTCTGTAATACAACAGTATAAAATTGATAAGACATAACGTGAAGCGAAGCATTTCAATATCTGTGGCGTCCTTTTTTCAATTTCCAACGTTGACCTTTGCGATTGGTTTGGTTGGCGATTGAATGTAGACTTTATTTATAAAGAATTAAGTTACAGTTTTTATTGATACAACAGCGGAGTGACTCGAAATTCGAATAAACGAGACACTATTTTTTTTTGATACTGCGCTTTAAATATCGTAATTGATGTGATAGGATTACAGTTTTCTGCGGGATTAAATTATTTTTGAATTTACATTCGTAGGTTTTTAAGCCTAACCAGCTAAGCGTGTCAGGAGTATAGTAGCTGAAAACATTCACTCGTTTTCTTTGGGATGATACTATGATACTGATATTGAGAATGATAGTACCAGTTAATGCTCTCACCCACTTTGTTGCAAATATGGTTGACTTGACTGGTACTTTTTTGCAATTCATCCAATACAAGTCTGAGGCGGGCACAGTGTGTCCGCCACACTAATATTCCATGACGGCGGCCTGATGGAAGAAGTCCAGAAAAATATTCTAGCTAGCCAGTCTATAGATATCCTACTACTTAGGCAGTTAATGGTTAGTGTACCTCATTACATATAACATTAGAATTTTAACGGACAAATTGTTTACGTTTCTTCCTATATCCTATCAGAGGGAAATATTGTAAGTACTAATGTGGAAATATGGCCATAGTTTGGCCCAGGCTGTTCATATCGATATTATTAAAGGCTTTCTCACACTATGTAAAGGTACGTAGTGTGAGTAAGCCTTTAATATACAACAGCACTGGCCAAACTGTGGCCATATTTGTGCATTTTCACCTGTCAGTTTCATCATCATCATCATATCAGCCGAAAGACGTCCACTGCTGGACATAGGCCTCCCCTAGAGAGTGCCAAATTGACCGGTCCTGCGCCACCCGCATCCAGCGGACTCCCGCGACCTTTACCAGGTCATCAGTCCACTTTGTGGGGGGGGCCTACCCACGCCGCGCCTTCCGGTACGTGGTCGCCACTTGCAACCTGTCAGTTTAGTTCGCCTAATTGTGGACTCCACTGTAGTTTTAAATATTTCGTTCATTATAAGTGCCTTTAAAATACATAATTTTTTCTTGAAATCGCGTGACGATTAACGCACGATTTTTCTAATCTTATATAGAATAGGCACTCTTTGGGGGAGGCCTTTGTCTAGCGGACGTCTTTCGGCTGATATGATGACGATGAAATGGAATAGGGTATAGTTTGCTTTACAGACACGTGTTACTCAGCATAAATGTTGCTTTCACTAACAGCTATTAATAATACAACACTAACAATGTGCTAATCATATATATGATTACATAAGCATAATCAACATCATGTTATGATTAGCTTAGCACCTCGAGTCAAATACTCGTTATGTATTACAAGAATGATTGGTTACTTTTTGTTCGTATGTGTTTAATATGTGCATTGTGGTTTACAACAAACTCCCTGTAAACTTGAAAGTTTGAAAGTGCTCGAGGGGAACGTTATATATATATATATATATATATTACTTCATGCTTCTTATACTTACTACGGACTCGGACTTTCGATATCATTGTTTTAAACGCAGCCTCACAAATTGGCTCTTAGACCGTTGTTTTTATGGAGTCTAAGCTTACCTACCTCCAGCATAGTTAAATAATGAAATGTTAATTGTATGAGCCTCTTATTTAATTTTTTTCTATATTTAAATTATTCCATTATTTCTATTATTATGGTAATATTCTAAATTATTCATACATAACATTTGACGTTCGAATTTTTATAATGAGAAATTGAGAATGTGGTTGGAAAATTGTACTGATTTTTTTTTATGATTTGCACGGCTGCCCGCAGGCTAGATAGGTACAGTCGAGTTCTCCAATATCTATACAGACAACCTTTCAAAAATATCTGTACACAGGCTTTATTATTACTGACATAAGACACATGTATAGATATTTTTGAAAGGTTGTCTGTATAGATATTGGAGAACTCGACTGTACACTGTGCGAACCCTTTCTGTAAAAACCCTCTGTATGTTAGCAAATAAAATTTCTGAGTTCTGATAAATATTAGTAGATTGTAGAACATACAATGTATAAAAGGAACCGTTTTACCTGAGACGTTTATATCCACCCGAGCCACTGGCGAGGGTGGACAGTTAACGGTCTATTCACGTTACGTTAGCCGATTTAGGGGGAGGGGGTCCGAACATGTCTTACTTTACAAGGAAAATGTTCATTGTCTTACGTAATAAATTAATAGCCCCTAAGTTGAGGGCTAAAATGGGTAATTTATAACAGAGTTCTACACTCTGCTTTTCACTTCGATTTCGAGTAAATATCAAATATTTGCAAAATTTCTTAAAATAAATAGTACAGTCCCGCCACACTGTGGGCTGAGAATCGGCTCTCCATAGAAATAGACATTTGAAAATTTTAGGATTTTATTTTAGTCTTTATCCCGAACAAACAGACTAAAAATCATTTTCTATAGTCAAAAAGATGAGTAAAAGGTAAATCATACAAAAAAAAAAAAAAATCCTAAAAAAAAATTGATAAAAAAAAAGTGCAACCATTCTTAAAATAACTCAGACGTCAAAAATCTGATACAATTAGTAGGTAGGTACTAACCATCCGCGAGGAAATTACGGTTTTCGATTTACTTTCAGAGAAAATCCGATTTTCAACATACGGCTCCATACAATTTTTTTTAGAAAAAAATTATGTCTTTAAATTGCCGGCCAAATTATCCCAAAATCATGTTGTGGTCAGGGATCGGAACCGGTTTTTAAAAAAATCCCCGAAGTAGTCTAATATTTTGAATTATTTTAGGCTCTTAATGTAGGACTCTATCGTGTATTTGGGTAACATATTCGTATTATTAGACTGCCCTATCAAAAAGGATATCATATCCAAAGAACGAAATAATACCGGTTTAATTTGTATGGAGAAGATACCGGTATCCGATCCCTGGTTGTGGTATGATAATGACTAGAAGACGCCATTTTCCGAAAAAAAGGTATCCTTACGGTTACACTTACGTCCTTACCCTACTTCATACTGCCAATGCCAAGTCATTTAATGTTTTGATACGTTTTTAAATAATAAATGACTACTATTTTTTTTGGTTTAATTAATTTAATAACAAACAACCGGCCAAGTGCGAGTCGGATTCGCGCACCGAGGGTTCTGTTTCTTTTGATTGCGTTGACATGGAAGTTATATTTTGTTACAGCTTTAAGGTACTCTACGCGTTCATGAGGAAAGCGGTAGTAACTTTAAAATTATTAAAAATATTTTTATTACATGATGTAACTAAAAATTTACGGTTTTCGCAATTTATATAAGACTTTACTATAAGACGTTGCTTCGTACCAAATTTCAAGATTCTGTGTTCACGGGAAGTACCCTGTAGGCTTTGATTCCCTTGCGAGTTTCGAAAATTTGCGGCATAAACGGCTGTATCTTTTGATTGCGTTGGCTTAGAAGTTTAATTTTTTCACAGCTCCAAGGGACAGTAGACCCGAGTATTTGATATAAATTTTAGCTTGATACCTCCTGTACTATACGCGTTCCTGAGAAAAAGGGTCTTGACAGACGGACGGACGGACAACAAAGTGATCCTATAAGGGTTCCGTTTTTTTCCTTTCGAGGTACGGAACCCTAAAAAACACGGAAGTGAAAATTATTAAATAAAATAACAAGTTTATATAAGAAGTTTTATCGTCCGAGTGGCTGTTAGGCCAGTTTATCTTAGTCTTTAAAAAGTACTTTGTGCACTAGAGCATAAAAGTGGCATTCATTTTGTGCATTATTGCAGCTTACATCCAGCACAAAGGTGAACTTTGCAAGCATGAGAAGTGAAAAATATATTTTACGTTAGGTAAGTAGGTACATACAATTCACATTTATCCCGTATTTATCAGGGAAATCAGCGAATTATTATTATTTCTTTAAAGTACCTAAATAACTTTAGTGTTATTTCGATTATTACATTCATTTACCTAGGTAATTCGTCACCATCAGCCTATATAAGTCCCACTGGAAACTGTTATTATAGGCATTGGTCTCTCATTACAAGGAACGGGCTGCAGTCCCCACGCTGGTACAGTGCGGGTTGAAGACTTCACATACCTACAGTACCTACCTACACATATGAATTTCTTAGTAGATGTATGCAGGTTTCCTTTACCGAAAATGGTCTCAAATAACGTTTCATACAATGTTCAAAAAAACTCATTACCCACACTGTATATAGGAAGTACTACTATCCGCAGGAAGTTAATTGTCTTCTAATTATTCACTACAAGTAAAAAAAACTAGGAAACATTCATACAATGCACGAATAAATATACGTACGATACTACCACAACATAGGTCAAAGTCTCTCAATCAATATCCCTTTGTAATGAATCATTTATCACGACCTTTTATCTACTTTTATACCATTGCATTGCTTTGTTCCATTTCCTCTTCGAATAAGGCAATCAAAACATTAACTTGTTATCTACAAACATATCTAAAACATTCAAAACCTCTTAAGACATTAACTTAAAGTCTATTATTCCTTAAACGGCGTTACAGTTAAGTTTGTAATTAGAAAAACGGTATTTGAGGTTATTTTTGTTCTTCCCGCTCTTTTTGTGCGGGTTTAGTCTATGGTGCAATCCAAGCGCGTGAAAAAAAGGTTCACAGAGTTCAAGTAGACCTGTTACTTCTGCTTAAGTCAAGGTTACCGTTATGGGCGTTTATTACTTTTTTGTAACTAGTTTCTTACTTTATGAAATCTCGTTCGGAATGTTGTGAAGTTTGTCAAAGATTCATTTGTACTTTCAACGTTTCACTTATTGAAGTCGTTTGGAGAAATACTTTTCGTTGGAATCATTTGTGTTAAATTCAAGCAGACTTTTCGAGTGTGTAGTATTAGAATTAAGTAGAGATGCTCCGAATATGGGTTTTGCCGAATACGAATAATTAGCCGAATGATCGGTCCAGCTTTTGCCAAGCCGAATATTCGGTCGAATTATTCGTTCAACGGAACGTAATGCCTTCATCAGCCGTTCCAAGACAGACTCATTCTGTGGTAAAAAACGAATTTTAAAGTAAAATATTTACAGTAACTTTAATTAAATTGTAACAATAAGAATCCGTTTTAACAAGGTAATGACTATAATATAATACATTATTGAAACATGCAGACAAACACCTCTAAAATTATTCGGTAAATATTCGGCATTTGAACCGAATAATTCGCCCGAATAACGAACATTGAAAAATATGCCGAATAACGAATAATTAAAATGTGTTAATGTGTGTTTTAATTATAATGTCGTGCAATGTGATGTTGAATAAAGTTTTTCTATTCTATTCTTTTCTATTCTAATTACCGAATATTTGGCGTATCTCTAGAAATAAGTTTTAATAAAAATAAAAATGTATATTTTACTCGAACTGTACCCCCTAGGCTAACCGGTCGTCAAAACAAATTATGTATTATCCATCACATTAGATATTTTTTTTTTTATTTAATTAGGCTGGTAAAGGTCGCGGGAGTCCGCTGGATGCGGGTGGCGCAGGACCGGTCACTTTGGCACTCTTTGGGGGAGGCCTATGTCCAGCAGTGGACGTCTTTCGGCTGATATGATGATGATGATGATGAATTAGGCTCACAAAACAAGTTAGAGTCTATAAAATAATACAAATTATGCAATATGTTCGGATCTGGACTATAACTCAAAATATTATTTTACATAAAATATATTTATGTATAATAATTATATAGATATAAAGTCTCTATAAGAATTAACAAGTAGTTTATGAAATTAATTTAATATATCAGAGATGTATCCTCTCTGAGCTTCCAGCCAGATACAATAAATAATAAATATACCCGTGTTGTGTGTTGTTGTGTTGTGTTGTGTATGTTGTTATGTTCTTAGACTGCATACAGTCTCTAAGCGTCAAAACAAAAATTAGGAACATTAATGTAATATTGTCAGAGATGTAAAGGATCAATAACAATTGAGTTTTCTAAATGCAAATTACAAATTGGATTCTTCGACAGCTGATAACATTTTCTTCACGTAACACAACACAATATGTAACGGATGGCGTTCGTAGACAATCGGTGAGAAGAGTTCGTGGGAAACGTGGATCGTTTAAAAACGATTCGTGGGTGTTACGGAATATTACGGATTGACCGTTGACGCATTGTGAGAAAACGTCGGTATCATTGAATCCTGTGGTGTTTTGCGAAATAATGTGTTACCATTATCTACAGAAGTACTCGAGTGGAGCAGAGATCCATGGTCGAAACCTGCGAAACTCTAATAAGCTAGTGGGCATCAGGCACCGTTTGGCGAAAACTACCAAACTTACCCACGGCATGGGGCCGACGGTGTACAACCGACTGCCGGCCCATATCATACTCGTAGAAGCACCGTCACTGGTCAGCTTTAAGTCGAGGCTGAAACGAGCTTCACTGAATTTGCAGTGTAAGTACGACTTAAGTACTGTTGAACAATGTTTTACTTATGTGTTGAGTACTTAATGTATTTTTATATTCTAATTTTGACGTGTAATATGAATTATTATTAATAAAAAATGAATATGAATATGAATATGAATAAGTATATCAATGTAGAATCTACTGGCAAAGGTAGGATAACGCTAAGTAAAAGAAGTAGATAATTTTTCCAAAACGCTCTCTGATTACAAAAATAGTGTTCGCCGAATGATGTGCAGAAGTAGTAGGTGAAATCTAATTCGTGATACAAAATACGAAAATGTGAATTTGTTCATGATTATGAACAACTGTCACTATGGGACCAACTTTGTTATGCCAAAAAAATCCAGCTTTTTCATACACTTTGCTCATTTTAGACTGACGAAAATGTATGAACAGCTGCTTTTGGTATACTTTACTTACTAGGAGGTCCCAACCTTATATGATACAAAACTTGTACAGTTTTACCTAATAAACATTTTCATTTTTCATTTTCATTTTGTAGGGTTCCGTACCTCAAAAGGAAAAAAACGGAACCCTTATAGGATCACTTGTGCGTCTGTCGGAGCAAATCGGCTGTGACAGACCACAGCCGATTTGCTCCGAAACTACTGGACCGATTGAGTTGAAATGTGGTAAACATATGTAAATTGGTACGCAAAGATACGCGTAAAGTAAATTCATGAATTCTGAACAAAGGGAGCCACTTTTGGGGGGTAAACTGGAAAATTAAAAAAAAAGTTTCGCAAACTGTATTGTGTGACATATCAATATTATTGTTGTTTTAGTTTCGTGACGCATTGGTTATTACTGTAATGTCATGTAAACGTATTTGTCAATAAATAAATAAATCAAATGAAAGGGGTTGTTGTAAGCATCTCAGATATTTTTTTTGTAACTTTAGCAAAAACAGATTTGAAGTAATTTAGGAAAAAAGACGAAAATTTACCATTCCCTCCCCCCCCCCCCTTATCTCCGAAACTACTAGGCTTAAAATTCTGAAAAAAATATGAAAAATAGTTCCTTGCCTAAAGATTACAGGAAAACCTATAAGAAGTTTGAGTATTCAAAGTAACGGGAAAATTCTCAATATTTTACGGAACCCTCACCATGCGAGTTGAACTCGCACTTGTCCGGTTTTTTTTTGGCATAATACACAGTTGGTCGGGTTGGTCCCATAGTGACAGTTGTTCATAATCATGGACAGATTCACATTTTGCTATTTTGTATCACGAATTAGATTTCACTCTGTATATGGTACTACGTAGTATGTTATTTGTGTCTAGCAAGATTTGACTTTTCTTTGAGTTAACGAATTTAGGGAGGGATGAAACTTAGGTATGTATATAGAATAGATTCTTGAATAAAGCATCTTAGAATAACGTTTTAAAATAAAATAAACAAAAAAAAAAGCTAAATATTATAGATTAATGTTTTTCGAAACCCTATTTTGCCTGGAGTATTAATGGAGTAAAGTATGGATCAGGCCAACAGTTTCATTTCATCACATTCGCTACACATTTAACGACAACTCGGGAACTTACGACACCGGTAACACGACATCTCGAAGGCCAAGGTTCTCCGCCCCCGTTTTTGTAATCAACATTGCAAATGTGCAATGTTGCATGTATGCAGAAATATTGTAAGTTCCCAGGCAAATTACCATGGCAGCGTTAAAGATACAGTTCTTTTTACTTCCCATTCGTATTGCAATATTGTCCCGGTAATTAGGAAAGGAAAACCGGTATTTGAATTGTAAAAGTTTTTTCATCACACTTGCTCGTCAATGGCGTTATTACTTGCGAGCGTACAGAGCGGTTATAGCCGTTTTACCTCCCACGGGCTGTTAAGTTTAGTTTTAAAATATAGAACCCTCTGATTGGCTTAAGCAAATCTGGTTGCTGTGTGATTGGTTGAATAAAAAAATCTAGTTGGTAAAGACGCCCCGCCCCGCAAGAATACTGCTCTCTGATTGGTTGAAATATTGAACTGCGCGCTCTACTTGCACTGATCTGGAAGTGAAGTTGTCAATTTTTGATTGGTGCTGCTGTATGAAACTTACATTTTTCTGTCTTTTGTTGTTATTTATTTCCTCGCAAATGTGATGAAAAACATTGTGTATAACACGGGCGTAAGAATATTGCAAACTCGAGTCATCAAAAGCCCTCCGCCTTCGGCGTCGGGCTTCTGATAGACTCTCGTTAGCAATATTCCACTTACGCCCCTCGTTAAACAATGTACTATTCTTGTTAAAAGAATATGACATAGGTTATGGGTTTATGTTTTAGGCAAAGTCGGATATATTTATTCAATGAAGAATATTAGAGTCCCGATGATTTATGTCATTTAACTTCACGGCTGCTTAAAAATCTTTTTTTACCAGTTTTATATTAACTGGTTCGATGTAAAAGTTGTCAGTCAAAATTTGCAATCAATTTTTCAGTCACTTGCCGTTATCCGATTGAGCTGAAATTTTGGGTATTGGTATAGTTTGGATGACAATTTAATATTATGGTACCATCGAGCTGATCTGATGATGGAGATAGAGGGTGGCCAAGGGAATTCAGTATTTCACCGACTAACCCCGTCGAGTTTGGGCTCGTTAGAATCGTCTCAATGAGTAGTTGATGATGGTATACAGAAAAGTACAGTCAGCAATATAAGCTTGTACCAAAAATGAAATTTTTGACAGAAACTTATTTCTTCTTAATTTTTTCGCTGGTTATTATTATTATAGCTGCCGCGCACTGCAAAGAACGCAGGCAAACACGCGAGATAAAATATAGCGTAAACCATCCAGAAAGTCCATTCTACACGCAGGTGAAAGATTTTTTGAAATCGGATAAGCGGTTCCGGAGATTAGCCATTACATACAAACTTACAAAGCTACAATCCCACAGACTTTTCCTCTTTATAATATTAGTATAGATTCTGCTGGAGTCCGCTGGATGCGGGTGGCGCAGGACCGGTCATTGTGGCACTCTTTGGGGGAGGCCTATGTCCAGCAGTGGACGTCTTTGGGCTGATATGATGATAGATTAATGAGAAGCGGGAATTTCTGCTTTGATATGTGATACATTTCAATCATATTTGATTCACTTTGTATTTGATGCGTTCAACCTCGTTACGTGGAATTCATCAAGTCGACATTATTCTATTTTCAGAAAAGCCTATGAAAATTGAGAATCGTCTTAACGTCAGAACATACGCCATTTTCAAGAATCGTGCTACACCGTACAAACACAGAATATTATATTAGTATTTACGTAAAGAAGCTCCTCAGAGTCTACCAGTCTACCTATCAATATCAATGTTTGACTTTTTTTAACAGTTATAAATAGCTCGACCTTGGACGGTCAAATCTAGAAACTGAAATGTATTGCGTACTATGATGACGACCGGTTAGCCTAGTGGGTAATGACCTAATGACGAGCTACGAAGCCGAAGGTCCTGGGTTCGAATCCCGGTAAGGGCAAATATTTGTGTGATGAGCATGAATATTTGTTTCTGAGTCTTGGATGTTTTCTATGTATTTAAGTATTTATACCTATTATATATAATTATTGTCGTCTAGTACAGTCAGCATCAAAAGTAGCTACGCAAACGAAGACGTCAAAAGTCTTTATTAAAAGGAAATAAGAGCTTTTGACGTCTTCGATTGCGTAGGTACTTTTGATGCTGACTGTACCTATAACACAAGCCTTATTGAGCTTACTATAGGCCTAGTTCGATTTGTGTAAGAATGTCCCCTAATATTTAGTATTTATTATTATTATTTATTATTATTATTTATTACTATAATATTTATACTTTGATGGTAGCTATTAGGTTGTGTTATTTTTGTACTTTCTTTTTTCTAAAGAATATCAAAACATTGTACACTCAGCGTCAAATACTTTATAGCAACCAAAGTAATCAAATACGGGTACACCGTATATTTAGTATGCTGTACCGAACTATTTGGCCACTTTGACTGCTACAGAGTATTTGATGCTGACTGTATTAGAAATAAAAATAAAACTTGGTTACAGAATAGGGAAATTAAAGTATGCCTTCATTTGTGGCTTTCGTTATTAGGGTTCCGTACCTCAAAAGGAAAAAAACTGAACCCTTATAGGATCACTCGTGCGTCTATCTGTCCGTCTGTCATAGCCGATTTGCTCCGAAACTACTGGACCGATTGAGTTGAAATTTGGTAAACATATGTAAATTGGTGACACAAAGATGGACGCGTAAAGTAAATTAATGAATTCTGAACAAGGGGGCCACTTTTGGGGGGTAAACTGGCGAAATTAAAAAAAACATTTCGCAAACTGTATTGTGTGACAATATCAAATGAAAGGGGTAAGCATTTCTTTTTATAATTTTAGCAACAACAGATTTGAAGTAATTTAGGAAAAAAGACGAAAATTGATCATCCCCCCCCCCTTATCTCCGAAACTACTAGGATTAAAATTCTGAAAAAAATATGGAAAATAGTTCCTTGCCTAAAGATTACAG
Source organism: Epinotia nisella (assembly GCA_932294315.1). Lineage (NCBI taxonomy): Eukaryota > Metazoa > Arthropoda > Insecta > Lepidoptera > Tortricidae > Epinotia > Epinotia nisella. The sequence goes on along the minus strand of OW028698.1, from coordinate 4,648,324 downwards.
GAAAACCTATAAGAAGTTTGAATATTCAACAACACTTATGAAATTTAGATTATATGCGGAACCCTCACCACGCGAGTTGAACTCGCACTTGTCCGGTTTTTATAATAATGCTCATTTTGGTGGTTATGGCTCCGCTTGGCTTTTGGTGGCTATCACTGGACGGCCCGCGGGCTGTGTCGCGGCGACATAGACTATTGTCTCTTTTAAGGGTTCTAATTAGAAAGAGACGGATATCTATCTCGCCGCGACACAGACGCGGGCCGTGCTGTTAAAGCCGTGGGGTTCTCTGAAAAACGCGGGCGGGCTTGTCTTAAAGAGGATGCTTGTGGAGATAAAATATTAATAATTTACTTTAAAAACAAAGTTTAAACCGACTTCAATTCAGTACTCCGCCAAGCCACGTAGTTACTTAAAAAATTCCACATTTCCATTCCAATTTACCACATGAACTGCTTTCCGAGAGCAAATGCGTTGATTATTACAGGAAAAACCAAGTCGCTATATGTGGGCTGACAATATTTGAGGAGTTCCGTTGATTCCTCAAGGATCTCAGAATTGACACTTCATTATTTGCTACTTGAAAGGAATCATGTCAGAATCTTTGACGTAGGTACTTTACATCCTTGAGGAGTTCCATAAGTCATCTGTGGTCTTCATCATCAGTTCCACTTCACCAAAATTGCGATTTCCGAGGGTAAATACACGAGTTATAATAGAAAATACCGAAATCACTACACGCGTGCCTATAAAATTTGAGGGTTGCCCTCAATTCCCCTGGGATCCCGTCATCAGATCCTGACTTGTGCTCACCCAAATAACTTGAAAGAATACGGTTAAAGGTCTATACGTACTTATAAAATTTCAAAAAATATCCTCCAACTCCTAACCGTTGAGGAGTTGTACCTTCCATCATCAGCTCACAAACATGAAGTGATGACTTCCAGACGCAAATACCTGAATAGCTTTAGAAAATGCATTTAACATGTAGTACGTGCCTGTAAAATTTGAGGGTTGCCCTCGATTTCTCTAGGATCCCATCATCAGATCCTAACTTGGAGAAAATGGGACCATCTCAGGAGTATACTGATTTTTTTTTTCCATTTTCAAATAAAAAATTAATTTTTAAAATCGGTCCACAATTGACGGAGAAATCGGCGAACATACATAAAAAAAAAAATATTCGGTGAAACATATAACCTCCTCCTTTTTTGAAGTCGGTTAAAAACTTAAAGTGCTCAGTACAGCACGGTGTAACGAGAGGCCTACCTTTATTAGCTCACTTGAATACGAAAGCGTATAATTTCGCGGCATATTCAACAGCGGCGTTATCAAAATTCGCGGCCGTGCCGTGAACACTAATTAGGTAATTGCTTTCGCCGCGGTTTCGCCTGGGAAAGTGTTTAGATTTAGTGTTGCTAAAGAGTTACAAGTTAGCAATCTATAAGCCGTTCCACGGCTAGCAATTTGTCACAACAACTTGTTATATATGGAATGAAGGGTATATAGGAACGTATTGCTGTCTCATTCCATCTATAGCAAGTCGTTGTGGCAAATCGCATCTTTCGTAGTGATTTAGCCATTGCACTTCTGAGTGGTTTGCAATTTTTTTTACATAAAAACTACAAAAATACTCTTAGTTAGTTATTAAATTACATTTAATTTTTATTATACGTCCTATATACGTCCCACTGTTGGGCACAAGCCTCCTCTCATGAATGAGTAGGAACGGGAATTTTACATTTAATTTTAATTAATAATCAAAATATTACAAAGATGGTACACCCAGCGAGCGTTTAAAAAACGCTACATGAGAATCACCGTGATGGCCTGGTAATGGTCGCGGGAGTCAATCATTGTGGCACTCTTTGGGGGGAGGCCTATGTCCAGCAGTGGACGTGTTTCAGCTGATATTATGATGATATTTTTTTTTTGTCGACAGTTACGAGGAAGCCTCAATTAGTGTAAACTCCCGTGTAAGTGATGTGTTTACGTCTTCCGCGCACGTGATGCAAAACTCTTGGGGAATTAATTTCTAACTCTGTGAAGTCGTATTCATATTTCTCCGATGAAACTTTAGATGAGGTGAAATACCATACGTTTAACTTGATTGGGTCGCGTAGAAATCGCAAGCCTTCTTTAATTTTTTTTTTTGAAATTATTAAACGACAAAGGCTTGTATTCTAATTTTTTTTACGATGCCTTTAGAACTAGTTTTTAGAGAGGAACAAATCTTTGTATGGGAGCAACTACAATTAAAGAACATAAATACCCAAAAAAAATTGTTGAAGGCGGACCTCGTTGGCCGCAGCCGAAACGTTTCATACTGATTGACATTGAATCATGACGTCACAGTGTGATATTTGTACTAATCGTTGTATGGAAAATCAAGTAAATTGCTGTTTCGGTCGCGAAATACTGCGTTTAGGTCCATAGTTGTCATACAATTTTGTTTCTTTAAAACTTTTTAACATAAAAATTTAACCGCCGAAAAAAAACTAAAAGGCAATAAAAAACCGGCACTAACACGAAACGAATCGACCAACAAAAACAATAGCGCACTGAAAAGAAAAAAATAATAATTTTGTCTTCAATAACGCAATTACAATTATAATCTATTTTTATACACTTTCTATATACCTAATTTAATTACACCTTTTTTTTTATATGGGAGGAAAATCCGTTATGGATACCTCCACGCGACGGGGATAGCGCGGAGGTTATGTCGGACTCGCACCGACTAAAAACCCGCCGATGGTCCTCCTCGACGCATTTCGGACGGCTCTGGGATCTCCTACGGAACGCACCAGTGCCGCCCTATCGTCATGCCTCAGTGGTATCTACGTTTTTTTTTTTCGATTGCAGCCCCCAACTGCAACCGTGTACCACCCCGAGGACCCCTTTTAGTCGCCTTGTACGACAGGCAGGGGATACCGTAGCCGTATTCTAATGCCCGGGCTACAGGGCGCAATTTAATTACACCTAGAAACTATGAACTATATCATACTTCTGAAACCAATCACACAAATCTGCGTATTTATATACTTATAATCTGTTATTTTTGGAGTCGGTGCCAGCCTCAAACAAACTTGAGCACTAAGGTGGATACACTATGAATTACCCTAATAATACCTCATTTAAGGGTTATTTTGCAATGAAATAGTGCACTCTTACTTTTTGGGACATATGTAGCTGAAATTTTGGGTATTAGTATAGTTTCATGACGATTTAATATTATGGTACCATCGAGCTGATCTGATGATGGACACAGAAGGTGGCCATGGGAATTCAGTATTTAACCGACGTAACCCCGTTGAGTTTGGGCTCGTTAGAATCGTCTCAGTGGCATGCAGAAAATTTTTGACTAACTTATTACTAGATAGCAACATTGCCCAGCCAAGTACTATATTTTTTACTAAGTACTAATACATATTTTAGTCGTTTTTTTCTGGTATACTAGTATACAAACATACGTAGTCTGCTAAAGTCATATCACTTCCTTTCGGCTCTATCTACCGTGGTCGGGAAAAAATAGGTGACAACTATTAGGCATTGAGGTGTGAAATTAGTACGTTTACCTTAGTTTTTAATATTTTTACAGCCTTGAGAATCATATACATGTTACATTACAAAAATTATAAATGACTAAAACGAATCGTCTGTCCGTTTGACGACCAACGGCAAAATTAAAATGATGTATTGAATACATTAGCCAAGTTCTCTGTTCTCGATGTAAAGAGCTCAATTTACATTTTTACAAGGTTAGGAAATAGTTATTATAGCACGGTTTATCCTAGATTTCTATTACGTTGGAATAACGGAGAAACGGCATTTTGTGATGTGTGTGAATATAAAATAAACTCCCGTGAGAATCAGACATATGCAAACGAGTCGTTGATGGTCGAAAATCGATCAACATGTTTTGAACCGATTCGCGGTTCTTAGACTTAGAGCATACATAACTGGAGTAGCCTTATGTCGTATTTGCGTACAAAAATGTCTGCCGAATTTTGCGGGGGCGGGGGGAGCATCTTAATAGGATATTGAAACTTAATTACATATTAAAAGCTTGAAGTGATTGAACGGTTACAATGTCAAGTGCTTACAGCAACATGCGGGCATTTTTATGATCAGTGTTCTCTTGCGTGGCGATTTTGTGAATGACCATTAATCGATTGTGAAATTGTCTTTGTATGATTTTTTGCACATTTTGCAAGGTTTTCTACAGAGGGGTAAGTTACTGAAAGGCTATTCCAGTTATGTATCTAAGGCCGCGGACGACGAGCGGCATTTCATACATTTAAGTGACTTCCATGTACGAGTATGTATGCGCATGAGCACGAGTCGGTTCAAATCAGTTCAAAACATATCGAACGATTTTCGACCTTAACTTAAATCGTGAGCGACCCATTTTCATTATCTCCACTTATAATAACTTATAAGGAACCTACGTGTCATGGAATCTCTATAACCAGCGGTTTGGGCTGTGCGTTGATATGTCAGTCAACGGAACGGGACAATGAGTCACACTTTTTCGTGCGTGAGTGTTTTTCAATAAAAGTGTACCTGAATTTATATAATAGATTTTTTTCAGATTTCTATTTTTTTGGGTTATTTTTACTCAGAATCGTTGATACTATCGATCCTCATACAAGAAAAAAAGTGTCCCAGATTTCACTATGTAAGTTTTTTCTTCCAGTGCGTCACGATCACGACCATATAAATAAAAAACCGGCCAAGTGCGTGTCGGACCACGCAAAACGAAGGGTTCCGTGCCTATTAAAAAGGTTGTATCGTCACAGAAATTTTACGGCACTTACGTCCTTTTCTTTGAGGAAGGCAGTTTTTCAGCAATATCTCGAAAACCGCTGAACCGATCTTGTTCAAAACAATTTTCGGTGAATGAAATTAATAAGCCCTATGTCTATGAATTTTTCCATATTTTTAAAATACACCGTTCAAAAATTAGAGGGGGGGGGGACAGAATTTTAGTGACTTTCGGGGCGATTATCTCCGGCTCTATTCACTTAATCAAAAAAAAAGCTAAGAAACCTTATATTTATTTTGAAAGGCCTATCGATTGATGTGCCACACGGGCGGTCACAATGAAAAAAATGTTTTTGACTTTTAGTTTTATGTATAGAGTGCACCCCTAAAAAACTTTTTTTTTGTCATTTTAATTACAAAACTATGTAGCGGCTAACAAAATACACCTTTCCTCAAAATTTTATTCAAATACACCTTATAGTTTTCGAGTAAAATGCCTGTGACATACGGACAGACGGACAGACGGACAGACGGACAGACGGACAGACGGACATGACGAAACTATAAGGGTTCCGTTTTTGCCATTTTGGCTACGGAACCCTAAAAAGACTGCATACAAAAATGTGACGTACTGGAATGGAATATTTGTGATACTTTTTTTCTTGTATGAGATTGGATAGTATCAACGATTCTGAGTAAGAAAAACTTAAAAAAAACGAAATCTGAAAAAAAATGGAGCAACAACAGTTGTCGGTTCTACTATCCTGGTAGACGTGACCACTCAAGCGCACACACAGCGCATGCCTATGGCAATATATTATGTAACGCCATGTTTGCACATCACTATGCCAGTGTTTAGGCATGACCGGCCATGATTTTGGCATGCCATTGTTTATTATACGGGTTAGTTAGACTACTGACCTCTATACCAGCTGCCCGATTATTAATTAATAATATTTAATTTTTCTGACTTCTTAATTTTGTTTAGGCATTTAATAGTATTTGAAAAGTTAGGAGACACGTATTTTTTCTTTTAATTTTATTTTAAACTACCACGTTCGAAAAGGGCATAAGTACATTTAAAGGATGAATAAGATTAGTACTGTGGTCAATTTGTTAAATTAAAAAGTAAATAGCACGCCATGTCTGTGACAGTGACATTTGACAATGACAAGATAGAAGGAGTCAAATAACTGTCAATGTCATAATTTTTTTTTCTTCTTACAAGATGCATAAACACAGCTATGGAATATCCACATTCAGCCTTTAAATGGCTTCTTCAAAGTAATTTTCAGTTTTCTCAAGAAAATCCTTTATTTTTATATTTACTCAGCAAGCCCAAATCTCTGAATGGTTTTTAGTTTGAGCCGCTATGAAAAAATGAAATGTTGTCAATTAGATTGGTAGGTTTACGCATTTTACGATAGAGCGATTATGGACAGACTGGGTTTGTTCAGGCGAAAGTCTTGGATATCTATGACGTCTTGGGAATATTATACGATTTATACGACACAACGACTCAATAATAAATAGGAAATTAATAGATAAGTACTGGCTTTTTCAATATTCTGAAAAACTTATCATCGAAAGTTTTTTCCAAGAAGTGCCATTTTATACATGTTTGTAGATTTCTGTTCAAATGTAGTTACAGTCAAGGGCACCAATATGTATTCACTCAAAGTTTCATAAATATGTATACTACTTATTGTTGCAGCAGGTCTTTCTACATATTTTTGAGACTTTGTGGTGTGCAGCACCTGAGATTATTTGAGTTGGCCGAATTGCATCAAAGTAGTCCATTCAAAAAGCAACTCTACCGTCCAAGGTACAAGATTCCAATTCCAATTACAGTTTTATAAAAAGTCGGCCACGTTAAATAATCTCAACATATACACATAAATAAAGACGGGTACTGAACACGTAGAAATCTGTTTAGGTCAAGTTCGGTGTCTGCGAAAAGATTAGATGACACACTATATTGCAAATAAGAAAACGATATTACGTTACGTGTTTACGAAGGTATAAGGAAAAATTGGACAAGCGCGAGTCGGACTTGCCCACCGAAGGTTCCGTAGAAAATGACAAAAAATCTAAAATCTTAAAATTGGTCCAGTCGTTCTTGGTGTAAGGGTGTAACTAACACGACTTTGTTTTATATATTAGAACCATCATTTTCCTCATACATTCGAATATATTAACTAACCTAATGTTTCCGAACAACCCCAAATTTCACCAACATTTTACTTCTTTCATCATAGAAGAGAACAGAAGAGCCTACATGTCAAATTCATTTCATTTGAAGAAGACTGGAAGACTCAACCGTTTCATCATCATATCAGCCGAAAGACGTCCGCTGCTGATGCCGACTGCTGGACATAGGCCTCGGCTCCCCCAAAGAGTACCAAAGTGATCGGTCCTACGCCACCCGCATCCAGCCAGCGTACAGTCACGGACTTTAATTGTTGAGCCATTTAGGTGTCAACTAATTTTGGTTTTTAAAAGTTAAGCTATGAATTTCCAGTAAAAGGTGAGCTCTAAATGGCTCAACGATTTAAGTCCGTGACTGTACCAACCGTTTAAGTAGTCAATATAAAACCTAGGGAGCTAGGTCTTTAGAATGTATAGCTATCTATAATGCACACTGAAAAGTGAGACTTTTCACTTTTGGCTGTGATTATCAATCATCGGCAATGTTGCATAACGGAATGACAAAAAACTGTATTCCCCGAGTCGCGAACTTTCTAAGATCTATTTGTGAGTAATGTGTTAAACCGTTTCTTTTAATTCCATTAACTACGTGTTACGACTTTCTTTTGTAGTATTCAATGATCGAGGAATTTTTTGACTCGCTACACGATTCGAAATTAATAACCCTGGGCTGTTATTCGTTACGAAACTAGACCTCTGCCTACGCTTAGTTACTACGCATCGCGGTGTCAAGATATATTTGTGGGTGAGCGTTGAGGTGAGCTTAAACAAGTTACAGAATAGGAGGTCTGCATTGCAACGGATATAAAAATATATTACAACGCCATTCGAGCTAGTTTTTTTAGAGGATCAAATGTTTGTGTTGGCTCAACTACGAGTACAATTGGCTACTTGACAATTTTTATTCTAGCTAGTTTTCTGAGATAATCAAATGTCTGTATGGAACTAACTACAATTAGAGCACGTAAAAAGACAAAAAAAAACCGGCTTCGTGCGAGTCGGAATCGCGCAATCAATTATCTATAAAAACAGCAAAAAAAACACGTTTGTTGTATGGCAGCCCCCTTACATATTTATTTTATTCTGTTTTTTAGTATTTGTTGTTATAGCGGCAACAGAAATACATCATCTGTGAAAATTTCAACTGTCTAACTATCACGGTTCATGAGATACAGCCTTAGTAATAGGGGCCCGTTTTACGCTTTGTGTACGGAACCCTAAAAAGAGTCAAAAGCGGAGTCCGGCGGATCCTCGCTAACGATAGCCGAAACGGCTGATACTAATTGACATTATATGACGTCACAATATGCTAATCGTACTAATCGTTGTATGGAAGATCAAGTAAATTGCAGCTCGTGAAATACTGCATTCAGGTACACAGTCGTTATATAAATATGTTTTTATTAAACCGTAAGGTTTCTATTGCCATTAACCCTTTGAGAGCTAAAGACGGCTGTGGACGCGGACGCGAACTCGTGCCACTGAAGCCACGGACGGCCACATGATAATACTGATAAATATTGTCATTTTGACATGACAATATTTATCAGAAGTTTCATTTTATTCATATTTTATCTGGCTATTGTTTTGTTTTCGCCACAGTTGGGCACCGTTTTGTTTTGCACCCTCGCTGTCAAAAGGTTAAGGTATTTTAAAGGACGTAAATCGTCCAACGCATATTTGAAATCAATATTTCTGTTTCTTTTGATACATTATTGGAAGTCAAAGCATTTTTAATTTGCTATCATGGGTGGAATAAATTTAAAATACTAAGACCATTAACTCGTTCACATTTGTGAAATGTGATAGTTATGGCGCCCCCTAAGGCCCACTTGCACCACGCTGGGTTATCATCATTAACTCAGAGTTAGATTTTAACTCCTGTCAGATTCATACCAGAACTGTCAGATTAACTCTAGGTTAAGTCTTAACTCTAGGTTAAAATTTTGGTGCAAGCCCTCCTTAGGGGGTGAAATGGAGGGTGAAACTTTGGAGCTACGTTATAAACGAGTTCAACGCGGTCGGAGTCGGGGGCAGAAGCTAGTTTATCATAAACCGTAATTTCTTAACTCGCACGCATCACTAGTCACATGCATGAGCGTGTGATCGAAACGAAAATAATGCATCGATTATTTTGCATATATCACAATTACCTATCACATTCCTTGTGTACCTACCTGCGTTGCGTGTCATATGCATTATAAGCGGTTGCATATGCATACCGAATGGACTGGCCGAGTCAGGTTAAGCCACTTTCAGTTTCATTCGAGAAATATTCCATTGGTATTTTCTTGGTTTTCATTTTTTTTTCTAAAAATGACGCGGTATTTGGAAAAGTAACAAGTGCGAGTCGGACTCGCGCACGAAGGCTTCCGTACCATTATCGGCAAACGGCAAAAAAATCATGTCTGTTGTATGGGAGCCCCAGTCCGACTCGCACTTGGCCGGTTTTTTAGTATTTGTTGTTATAGGGCAACAGAAATACATAATCTGTGAAAATTTCAACGCTCTAGCTATCACGGTTCTTGAGATACAGCCTGGTGACAGACAGACGTACGGACGGACGGACAGCGATGTCTTAGTAATAGGGTCCCGTTTTCACCCTTTGGGTACGGAACCCTAAAAAAGTAAGGATAGTATTTAAAGGCACATCAAAAAACAAACCTAAAAATACTAATTAAATTTGTACAGCTAAAATACTAATCGTTCATCAAAATTCGCGTTTGATGTGCAATTTTGTAAAATTTTGATGTGCGACAGTCAGTATTTTGTTTGGTAAGCGATTCAAATTTTTCCAATACGTAATTTAAACATCGTAAAGTTTTTGAATTAATACAAAAAAATAACAATAGGGATGTCCCTAGTGATGTTTTTTTTTTTATATTCGAGTTCTAGTTTTATAATTTGTTTGTTTACGATTATACGTTTCATTAATATTAGTAGGTATTACATCCCTTTCTTCCGTTCTAATATATTTTCTGTTGTCATGTCACTTTCTTTATTTCTAGACATCTGAAAGAATAATTAATTACAGGCTAGAAAGCGTGAAGCTGCACATTCTATTTTAAAAGAATCTTAATTTAATAACGCGATGCACGAAAGAAATTAACACAATTTACACTTACAATCGAACATAACCTAACTAACAATAACAACTAACCTCTTCGCGAGTTTACATTTTTTTTTATTAAAAAGTAAAAAAAGGTTTAGGATTCTTACTTCATCAGCCTTCGGGTGTTCGTGGTTGCAGTGCACATGACGATGTTCCACTTTAGTAACAGCTTTATTAGACAATTCGTTTACAAAAGTACTGCAGAAAACATGATCCAAATTCACAAACAGCACTAACAAACCAAACACACGCACAAACAAACACGTCGTTGTTCCCATCATTTTGTCGGTTATGATGAATGTTTCACTGAATACATAAACAATGTTATTGTTTACATTTTATAACACCAACACAGAACCTGACGTGCAGTCACCAACAAATACGCGGAGTAACTGTCAGTAATTTTATTTCGTTTCATTGACTCCGTGATAGATACCAACCAAGTCAGCGAACTTTCGCCATTTGCCGTACTTATTCCAATCAACATGCTCTTTGATTATTAACTTTATTTCTAGCTACATAAAGCATAAAATCAACTTACACAAAAAATGTGCTATTAGCGTCTACTCAAACGCGAGGGGCAGCTGTTAATGTGACAGCCATTTTTTTTAAACTTCGACCGGTTAACTGTCTCGTTTTAGCATGTGTTTACAGAAAGAGATGGGTGACTCCGTAGGCGTCCAAGTTAAATTTTGTTTGTAGCAGTTATTATCTCAATTGTATTTTATCGCGCTCACGCCACCCACCACCTTATGTTCTAGGTTCGGAGTCCGAACTTCGGACTAGTACTAATCGGACAGTGTGAGGGTTCAGGGGTTCAGGGTGCACTGATGGGAATCGACGTCAGGGAGTTTTCATCACAGGGAACCAGGGCAGAACAGCGTAAGGTTCCTTTTAGGCTCTTTCTAGACTTTTGATTAAAAAAATCGAAGAATCGGTTCATCAGTTTTGGAGCTACGTACGATACGATAGACAGACACATGTTAAAATCATAACATTAAGTCGTTCAATTTTACCTACACAAATCCAACAAGCTTGTGTTATAGGTTCTAGATATAAACTAAATACTTCAATACTTACATAGAAACGTCCCAGAAACAAATATTTCATGCTCATCACACAAAATGTCCCTCCGGAGCTTTGAACAGAGGGCCGTCAGTTTCGCAGGTATAGCAGCAAAAGTAGCCACGCGGGCCTAGTGCTCAAAATGACCTACACGCGACTTTAATGTCATGAGCTTAAGGACTGTTTAGATCGTTTTGAGCGTGTTATTCAGCGTAGCTACTTGTGCTAAGGTTGTCTGGAAGAGATCGCTCTTCAGCGATAAGACCGCCTGTTGTCTACCTCTACCTACATGTTATTGTATTGTTTCTCTCTGTAACTGCTTTGTTTGTGTGAGGTGTGCAATAAAGAGTATTTGTATTGTATTGTGGGCGAGGCACATTGCACGTAGAACCGATGGCCGTTGGGGCGGATAGGTTCCCGAGTGGCGACCACGTACCGAAAGGCGCGGCGTGGGCAGGCCCCCCACAAGGTGGACTGATGACCTGGTAAAGGTCGCGGGAGTCCGCTGGATGCGGGTGGCGCAGGACCGGTCAATTTGGAACTCTCTGGGAGAGGCCTATGTCCAGCAGTGGACGTCTTTCGGCTGATATGATGATGATGATGATGATTGTATTGTGCTGCTGAGTGTACCTATTACGCGACTACCTACCTTAGCGGGCGGGATCGGGATCGGTATGCGGTATTGCTATGCGGTATTTTGCACTTTGAGCTCACCTTACTCCCTGTGGCACAGATTCCCTCACTTGTCGGTATCGTCATCATATCAGCCGACAGTCGTCCATTCCTGAACATAGGCTGCTCCCAAGGCCTTGTCGGTATATAGGTAGTATTACATTTGCGCAGTAGGTATACTAGGTATATGTCAAAACCAGCAAGTCCTGTCACAACAATAACTACAACTTAGATAATTTACTTTAAAAACAAAGTTTTAACCGACTTCAATTTAGTACTGGAGTACTAAATTGAACCAAGCCAAATGAACATTTCCACATTCCTTTTCCACTTTACCACATTGACTGCTTTCCGAGACTAAATACGTTGATTATTATAGACGAAAACCATATCACTGCATGTGGGCCGATAATATTTGAGGAGTTCATTAGGTAGTTGCTATTTAAAAGAAAAAAAGAAAAGAAGACATTTATTCACTACACAAAAGACACACAGAGACAAAGGAGTAGACATACAATACAATTGACACATATTGTGTGTCTTCGCAGCAGTGAAACGGTCGCTGTCTCAGCATTGTGCCGAGGTGTCAGACAGACACCTGCAGCGCTGGTTTTCAGACAGCACCGCAAGTGGCCCACGGAACGCAACGCAACACAGCATTAGATAAAAAGTAAGTAGACACATAATAAATAAATAATTAATGCAAAATATTGAAAAAAAAAAATATATATATATATAGAACAGTAGCACGACGACGGGATGAAAAACACAAAGCACAAAACGCGACACGGTTGGGATGTTAAAAGTACTGGATGGGTTAGGGTTGGGATTTTTGCAGCGTCAACAAATAGCCTTTAAGCTGGCGCTTAAAGGTATACTTGCTCGACGCTCCTTGGATAGGTGGAGGGAGATCATTCCAACACTTGGACGCCGCGAACCTAAAACTTCCTCGAAACGCCGCGGTCCGATGCTCTGGCACCAGAATCATCGCCTTACACCTACGCGCACTCTTGGGCCATGCAAGTCTACTCAGCAAATATGCTGGGACCCCAGATCGTACTATGCCAAAGAGAAGAGTGGCGAGGTGAAGCCGTCTGTGTGCAGTATTTCAACGGAATCATATCATACTTTTACGCACGAGTTCCATAAGTCATCTGCGGTCTTCATCATCAGTTCCACTTCACCAAATTTATGATTTCCTGGTGTAAATACACTAGTCATTATAGAAAATACCGAAATTACTACATGCGTGCCTTCTATATTTGAGGAGTTCTCTCAATTCCTCATGGTTCCCATCATCCAACTGAAGTTTTGATAACAATGGGACCAACCTGGAAGCATATACTTACTTTAAAAAAAGAATTATACGAACCGGTTCATAAATGACGGAGCTCTGAGGTAACAAACATTAAAAAAATAAAAATAACCGAATTGAGAACGTCCTCCTTCTTTTTTGAAGTCGGTTAAAAAGTTGAAAAACCCCTGACATTTTCACTTTAAAGTTCAATATTTCAAAAACGGCTGAACCGATTTTGTTGCAACGTAGCTATAAGAACCATCTCGGTCACGTCAGCTTTCGGACAAAAAAACCGCATTAACATCGGTCCATTCGTTTCGGAGCTACGATGCCACAGACAGACAGACTCGTCAAACTTATAACACCCCTCTTTTTAGCCCCGACGCAAAAAGAGGGGTGTTATAAGTTTGACGAGTCTGTGTCTGTCTGTGGCATCGTAGCTCCGAAACGAATGGACCGATTTTAATGCGGTTTTTTTGAAAGCTGACGTGATCGATATGGTTCTTAGCTGCGTTTCATCAAAATTGGTTCAGCCGTTTTTGAGATATTGAACTTTGTTTTTTCTATGTTGTAGTTATTGCGTCGGGGGGGTTAAAAGCACGACTCGCTGGCCAGACTAACCCCCTAATAACCTACTGCATTCGTAGTATTCGTGCCGCCCCGTTAGATCATCATCATCATATCAGCCGAAAGACGTTCACTGCTGGACATAGGCCTCCCCCAAAGAGTGCCAAAGTGACCGGTCCTGCACCATCCGCATCCACGACTTTTACCAGTGTGTCATCATCATCATCATCATTGCTGGCCTTTAGCATCTATAAAAGATGATTTAAGCAGCGTCCATTAAAGTGCGTCACTTGCGTACGTGGCTTGTCAGGCCAATACGAGAGCGACAGTGACGCCCGCATATATGACATGCAAATGTCATACACAGCGCTGTTGGAGGTGCAGCAGCGCGCTCTGGTGTCTCAGTGCTCGTTTGTGGGACAAGAGGTCAAACCAGGCGATGTCGTGTTGTGTCACGCCTTCATACAGTGCCTTTCTCCAAAGGTCTCGGTCCTGCTCAAGTAGCATTTTACTCCATTGCTTTTCCCAGCTCATGGAGTCGATCTTGAAGGACAGCATGTCTCGTTTTGCGCTGTCCTTAAAGCGTAACATAGGGCGCCCCACCGGTCGCTTAGCGTAAGCCACTTCACTCAGGAGTTTTACGTGGCAAACGAGAGGCCACGTAAAACTCTCCTGAGTGAAGTAGCTTACCAGTGTATACATACATACATATAATCACGCCTCTTTCCCAGAGGGGTAGGCAGAGATCACGGATCTCCATTTGCTACGATCCTGACGAACCACTTTCGCTTCACTCACCTTCATAACATTTCTCATACATGCTCGTCGGTTTAGGGTACTTTTGACCTGGCCTTTTTGTAACATTTCTCCAATTTGATCAGAGAAAGTTCGCCTAGGTCTTCCCCTTCCTAGCAAAACGGCTTTCCGTAAGCCGCTTCTCGCCCCCGTGAGAAACGAGACGTGACGGGTGGCGTACCATAGATATTGTTCATTTTGCGCCAGCGATGATGTTCTAACGTTCTACTGTTTCGTAACGTATTCATCAACTGTTTATACATTTAGGGCGCGTACGGACACACTGACCATTGGCGATGGCTAGTTATCGTCTTCTACTACTTACACTTTTATTATTACAGGTATTTTACCCGACTGCCGAAGGAAAGGAGAGTTATGTTTTTCGAGCGTCTTATTCTTTGGCCCGCCCTGCAGCCTAATCCGGACGGATTTCGACGGATTTAGGTATCGTTGGAGTCCTCCTAATCGTGGGAGTGACGTATATAATAAAGGCTATAATATTTATAAAAAATCAGTTGGGTTTTTTCGAAAAATCTTTTGATTCCTTTTGGTTTATTTAACGAGCGAGCTAAGCGAACGAAGTTTGTTTCGTATGTCCGGCTGCCTCTATATTTCGCATTTCTCAGTCGATTCTTGTGAAATTTTGTGAGCAGGTTCGATAAGTATACGGTTATTTATGTCGAGTCAGATTTCTTATTTTCAAAAAGACAGACCTACGATTTCTAGTTCTCGTATCTAATAAAAAGAGGTGCAAAATTAATTGGAGGTAATAATAATAAGTATTTCCATTTTAAATAATTGATTTACTCTTTTAAGTATGATTTAAATGTAACTTTTGTTTTACACCCGTAATAACAAACTTTAACAACTATACTTGTTTCTGGACCCGACACGCCAGTGGCGCCAACTGGTGAGCGCAAAAACGGTAGCCCTCATCCTATACTATTAAACGAGCAATATTTGTATATATGTATATACATCCCCGGTCGGGGCAGATATTTGTATGATGAATACGAATGTTTGTTCTCGAGTCTTGGATGTTTAATATCTATTTAAGTATGTATTTATCTATATAAGTATGTTTATCCGTGGTCTAGTACCAATAGCTTTGCCTAGTTTGGGACTAGGATCATTGGTGTGAATTGTCCCACTATATTTATTTATATTTATTTACGTTCTCGAAAACGGCTCTAACGATTTAAATGAAATTTTGAATACAGTGGTTTACGGAGGCGAGAAATCGATCTAGCTAGGTCTCATGTCTGGGAAAATTCGTTTTCTCCGTATTTTCTCTATTTTCACCCGAGCAGAGCTCGGTCGCCCAGGGACTTCCTAACTAAACAACAACTACGCAAGACATAACCCGGTCATGTTTGGGCCCACTGGAACCCGCTCAACGGGTAGTTGATGACTGCAACAAACTACAGTCCGCAATAAAAGCTTGTACAGTCAGCATCATAAACATGTATACACTTATGTCTAAGTAATAAGGTCATAGAATGTATACATGTTTATGATGCTGACTGTACCAAATGTGAAATTTTTGACAGACAATAGTTAGGTAGGTACTTAAATGGTTTAATTCGTTATTATGTAGTTAATGTATCCTTTCACTCTGGCAAAGGCCCTAGAGATTACCATTTCTCTTTTATAATATTCCTATAACACGACCGGTCAGCTTAGTGAGTAGTGACCCTGCCTACGAAGCTAAGGTCCTGGGTTCGAATCCCGGTAAGGGCAAATATTTGTTAGATGAGCATGAACGTTTGTTTCTAAGTCTTGGATGTTTTCTATGTATTTAAGTATTTGTATCTATTAACCTTTTGAGAGCTAAAGACGGCTGTGGACGGACGCGGACGAAAACTCATGCCACTGAAGCCACGGACGGCCACAGACGCGCGTGCGCTTTGCGCTCTTTCGTTAATTCTATGTAATAAAAAGCTTTACAAGTAACTTGAATCATTTTTTTAATAGTTTATGATACGTAAATTAATTTTGACATGACAATATTTATCAGAAGTTTCATTTTATTCATATTTTGCCAGGCTATTGTTTTTGTTCTGGCCCCGTAGCATGGTTGGCCTTGTCACGCGATAGGTGATAGGATAGAGCGTGCGTCACTGGCTGACACCGTTCGATAGAACGAGACGACGCTCTTAGGCACTTGTCCCACCGCTGGCGAGTAAGCGATGAGCTATCGGCGATTTTCTCGCCCAAGAAACGAACAAAAGATAATCGCTCCCGTGTAAATAAAAGAGAGATATATATTTATAGTTCATCGCTGGCTGTTCACACCGCGATGAACTATATCTCTCTCTTTTATTTACACGGGAGCGATTATCTTTTGTTCGTTTCTTGTGCGAGAAAATCGCCGATAGCTCATCGCTCGTCGCCGGCGGTGGGACAAGTGCCTTATCCTGTCACTTGTCGCGTGATAAGGCCAACCATGCTACGGCTGGCCTCAGTTGGACACCGTTTTGTTTTGCACCCTCGCTGTCAAAAGGTTAAATATATATCGTCGTCTAGTACCCATAACACAAGCCTTATTGAGCTTAATATGGGACTAGGTCGATTTGTAAGATCCACTAATATTTATTTATTTATTTATAAACCCGCGCGGCTCCGCACGCATACTGCTTAGACCGCAGGCAAACCCGTGGGATAAACCGGATAAAATATAGCTTATTGTCTATTCTATACACAGGTGAAAAAAAAAAACGAAATTGACTTAGACTGGTTCCGAAGATTAACCCTATGTCCCGTTACGGACGAAGTCGCGGGAACAAGCTATAGTCCAAACATTAACATAACATACTAGTTTTCTTAGTAGGCCACGAGGATCCTATAACATTACGTGAGCAGGTTACATTATGGAGTGAGAAACTTGTGTCTGTTTATGCGTTGCGTAACGAGTTTTCTTTAAAAATAACAGTCAGTTGTCACCTACTTAATCCCGTAAGCTGGGCTGTTATTCGCTACGCGCTCATGCGCCTCATCCCACGCGTCACGCCTAACGCCTTTTGGCCACGACGACCTGCGGCAGCGTTTTATCTGTTCATTGCGCGGTCGAGACGCGCAACGCACTGTGGTTAGTTGGGATCACGCGCAATGAATTAGAAAAACCGCTGCCGCAGGTCGCTTAAGACCAAAGTCGTGGCCAAGGCGTTACGAAACTAGACCTCTACCTACGCTTAGTTACTACGAATCGCGGCGTCAAGATATATTTGTGGGTGAGCGTTGAGGTGAGCTTAAAACAAGTTACAGAATAGGGGGAGCTGGGCTGTTATTCTGAACGCGCTAATGCGCCCCACCCGTCACACCTAACGAAACTAGACCTTACGCTTAGTTACTACGAATCGCGGCGTCAAGATATATTTGTGGGTGAGCGTTGAGGTGAGCTTAAAACAAGTTACAGAATAGGGGGAGCTGGGCTGTTATTCTGAACGCGCTAATGCGCCCCACCCGTCACACCTAACGAAACTAGACCTTACGCTTAGTTACTACGAATCGCGGCGTCAAGATATATTTGTGGGTGGGGGTATGAGGTTAAAACAAGTTACAGAATAACGGGGCTGTAGAGAAAACCGTATATCTCAGTTTATAGATTAAAGCGCTCCCAAAATGGCACACTAAAATTGTGTCAATTGGCACAACTTGCCTCAGCTTCGAGTCGTCAATGGAAACGTTAGCTGTCAGATTTGGTGGCCATTTTTAAACACGGACTTTCGTATAGACAATATATCTACCTCTTTTTATATTACATCATTGATTACGAGTAAGTTTTATTAGGCAGGCGTCCGTCCTCTCGTCCAATGACCAAGCTAAATAGTCCAACGTCTTATTCAGAAACTTTCATCAAACCTATTTTAGCCAAAAAGGCGTTAAAATTCGTTTGTCTGTATCTGTCACTTAGACATTTAGTCCCAAGGCGACCGAACTCTGGTCGGGTGAAAATAAGAAAACGAATTCTCCCAGACATGAGACCTAGCTAAATCGAATTCTCGTCCCGTAAACCCCTATATTCCGAATTTCATCGAAATCGTTAGAGCCGTTTCCGAGAACGTGATTGCAAATATCCTGCTAATATTATAAATGCGAAAGTTTGGATGTTTAGATGTTTGTTACTCAATCACGCAAAAACGGATTAAGATGAACTTTGGTATACATATAGTGTATATGTGATTAACATATAGAATACTTTTTACCCCGGGAATCATCCCCCAAGGAGAAAGTTTGTATGGAGCTACGATATAAACCAGTTAAGCTAGTAATATACAGGATGTTAACGGGGTCATGATCCGGAATGACAAAAAGCGAATAAGATGATCATACTGAACAACCTTTCCCATGGGACCAACCACGAAATCGCAAAAAAAAGAGCCAATTAAGAGTTAACTGTGAGTTAACTGCGATTTAATTGAGAGTTAATGTATGGAATACCTGGTTTTTTTTTGCGATTTCGTGGTTGGTCCCATGGGAAAGGTTGTTCAGTATGATCATCTTATTCGCTTTTTGTCATTCCGGATCATGACCCCGTTAACATCCTGTATAATTAAATAAACTGCTCACAAGATTTTACGAGAATCAGTTGCGAAATGCGACGTTTAGATGAGAGTAGCCGGACAGCCAGCCAGACATGATAAAGATTATTTGCCCTAGTTGAGACGGAGAACTTCCTTCGCTTCGCACGCTCGTTCAAAATTGTTGACTGACACCTGACGCGTACAGTCAATCAATTTGAATCATAGGCCACTGTAGAACCTTTTCACAGTACACGTCAAAGTGACTTCTATGGCTAATACATAGATAAATAGCAGGGTGTCAATAAGACAGGGTTCTAGTGGCCTAGGATTCAAATTAGTTGACCGTTCCTACATACACACACACAATATATTGTATGTCTACTCCCTTTATATCTGTGTGTCTTTTGTGTAGTGAATAAATGTCTTCTTTCTTTCTTTCTTTCTTTATACCGCCCAGATATTATAGACTAGGATTCGACTATATCTAAAGTCACGTGAAACAGGGTAAAGAAAGAACACTTTAAAATAATAATTTATTTCACCATAAACTATGAATGTAAACAACACCATTACTTACTTGTATAATAACACGAAATAAATGCCTCCATTCAACAACCATTGATGCAAAATAACTAAACTTTGACTCTCATGACTTTAGTCATTAATTATAATGACTATAATGGCGGCCAATACACGGTGATTAAATACTGATGATCCACCATAGCTGTCTCTATCTATAACATGCGATAGAGTGAGACAGCTATGGTGGATCATCAGTATTTATTCGCCGTGTATTGGCCGCCATTGAATCCACGGCATGTAACTAGAACCTGAGTGTAGTCAATTTTCGGGTGTACTCTGAGGGGGAGGGCGTATTCGTGGCATGTAAATTGAGGTAGTTTTGTCCGTTGTTGTAATTGCTACGATATACGACCGAATAGCCTAGTGGTTAGAGAACCTGACTATGAAGCTTGAGGTCCCGGGTTCGATCCCCGGTCGGGGCAGATATTTGTATGATGAATATGAATGTTTGTTCTCGAGTCTTGGATGTTTAATATCTATTTAAGTATGTATTTATCTACATAAGTATGTTTATCCGTTGTCTAGTACCCATAGTACAAGGCTTTGCCTAGTTTGGGACTAGATCAATTGGTATGAATTGTCCCACTATATTTATTTATTATTTATTACATTATTGAATTATAATGTATTCTTAGAGAATACATAACTGGAGTCGCCTTTCAGTAACTTACCCCTCTCCGTAGAAAAGCTTGCACAATGTGCAAAAAATCATAAAAAGACAATTTCACAATCGATTAATGGTCATTCACAAAATCGCCTCGCAAGAGAACACTGATCATAAAAATGCCCGCATGTTGCTGTAAGCACTTGATACACGTTCAACCACTTCAAGCTTTCAATATACAATTGGGTTTCAATATCCTATTAAGATGCCCCCCCCCCCCCCCCCCCCCCCCCGCGCAAAATTCGGAAGACATTTTTGTACGCAAATACGACATAAGGCTACTCCAGTTATGTATGCTCTAAGAATGAATTAGATAAAATAAATGGCAGTAATGCATGAAAGTAATTATTAACTACTTACTAATATACATATTACGCTGACCACATTTCCTCGTTGAATAGCTATTTCTGTACGTTGACCGAAGAAGTAGCCCGACGTATTAGTCAAACGTGTTCTCCACCATATTTTTCCTAATAGCTAGTTTTTTTTCCACCCTGCATTAGCCAGTCTAAGTCAATAAAAAGCTTATCCTCTTGCCACCCGAAGTTTTAAAAGGCATCCTCCTCTTCAGTGGAATATACATCGTTTTACATTGGGACAGAGTTGAATTTGCTTTGCTTCGTTCGATTTTGAAGCAGAACATACTTTCAATTTTCATTGAGATTTTTTTCTTGTATGTTGGGCTAGTAGCCATCTAGTACATTACGAGTAGCCATTTTGAGGTTCACAAACTACTCGATGGCAGATATTACAGTGATTATCACGCGATATGTCATATCACAATATTTTTATCGCAAATATTGACGGTATTGAAGTAAAATATGCATACTACAACTACACACATATTTTGACCGCGCAGGACGGAACACTTTTGCACTCTTTGGGGGAGGCCTATGTCCAGCAGTGGACCTCTTTCGGCTGATATGATGACGATGGTGACATAATATTCTGAATATCACAAATAACTCGTGTATTTACCCTAGAAAATCGCAATTTTGGTGACGCGGAACTGATGATGAAGACCACAGGTGACTTATGGAACTCCTCAAGGATGTAAAGTACGTCAAAGATTCTGACATGATTCCGTTGAAGTAGCAACTAATGAAGTGTCAATTCTGAGATCTTTGAGGAATCAACGGAACTCCTCATATATTATCAGGCAACATATAGCGACTTGGATTTTTTTCTGTAATAACAACGCATATGCTCTCGGAAAGCAGTTTATGTGGTAAATTGGAAAGGAAATGTGGAAATTTTTATGTACCTATAAAGTTTGGCGAAGTACTAAATTGAAGTCGGTTTAAACTTTGTTTTTAAAGTAAATTATTTACGTTTCACATCAAGTTGCTGATTCAAATACCGCATTTGTACGGAAACTCGACACAATATACCCGTATTCATTGTTTAAAATGGCCTATTCTCTCTTTAATATTGTGAGGTTGCTAACAAATATTTGTTATTAAAGTATTAAGCAATTAATGGTTTAGATATTTCGGAACCGACTAACTCTTTGAAGAAGTTCTTTGACATCTCGCACCTTTTGCTCACGCAGTGGGGACACCTGAAACAATGAACATAGATAAGTTACTGTCCAAAATTTAATTTTTGGTACAAGATTTTTTTGCCGACTGTACTTTTCTGTATACCGTCATCAACTACTCATAGAGACGATTCTAACGAGCCCAAACTCAACGGGGTTACCTCGTTTAAGTACTGAAGTCCCATGGCCACCTTCTGTCTCCATCATCAGATCAGCTCGATGATACCATAATATTGAATTGTCATCCAAACACATTGCACGTAGAACCGATGGCCGTTGGGGCGGAAAGGATCTTGAGTGGCGACCACGTACCGGAAGGCGCGGCGTGGGTAGGCCCCCCACAAGGTGGACTGATGACCTGGTAAAGGTCGCTGGAGTCCGCTGGATGCGGGTGGCGCAGGACCGGTCATTGTGGCACTCTTTGGGGGAGGCCTATGTTCAGCAGTGGACGTCTTTGGGCTGATATGATGATGATGATGATGATGATCCAAACTATACCTTTACCCGAAATTTCAGCTCAATCGGTTGAAGATATCTGCTTCAAAATTGAGTTGCGAGATTCCACCCGGACCCGACCAACAAACATAGTTAAGTACAGTAAGGGAAATGTACCTTTTTATGCCTTATTGTCATAGTAAGAAGAGCGAAAAAGGTACGTGAATATATTTCCCTTACTGTACATGCATTGCAAGTAAATAGAAAGCTTGCAATGAGGGCTACCGCGAGTGAATTTTCCGCTAGAGGCGCTAGTGGCGCGTCGGGTCTTCAGAATGTCAAACGCCATAGTTTGTAAGTGGATTTTGCGGGTTTATTCATAATACCTCATTATCTTCTTAATATTTTGCATAACTGACATTCATTATGGCAAATATGAGTTACGGGTCACTGAATGTCAGTGTTTTAAAAGCGTATCAAAGAAAAAGAGGTGCAAAATATAATCGGAGGTAATAATAATAAGTATTTTAAATAATTGATTTACTCTTTTAAGTATGATTTAAATGTAACTTTTGTTTTACGCCCGTAATTACCAACTTTAACAACTATACTTCTGGACCCGACCCGCCAGTGGCGCCAACTGGTGAGCGCCGATATGAACACCGGATGGTCGTTGGGTGCACTCGCTCTCTCTATCTGTATCACGCCTGCCTATATCAGTATAGATTACCTGTTGAGGAACTGTTTGGAGACTCTAGGCCCGCTCGTCATGTGTGACCGGACGACGTCGGCCAACGCCGATATGAACACCGGATGGTCGTTGGGTGCACTCGCTCTCTCTATCTGTATCACGCCTGCCTATATCAGTATAGATTACCTGTTGAGGAACTGTTTGGAGACTCTAGGCCCGCTCGTCATGTGTGTCCGGACGACGTCGGCCAACGCCGATATGAACACCGGATGGTCGTTGGGTGCACTCGCTCTCTCTATCTGTATCACGCCTGCCTATATCAGTATAGATTACCTGTTGAGGAACTGTTTGGAGACTCTAGGCCCGCTCGTCATGTGTGACCGGACGACGTCGGCCAACGCCGATATGAACACCGGATGGTCGTTGGGTGCACTCGCTCTCTCTATCTGTATCCCGCCTGCCTATATCAGTATAGATTACCTGTTGAGGAACTGTTTGGAGACTCTAGGCCCGCTCGTCATGTGTGACCGGACGACGTCGGCCAACGCCGATATGAACACCGGATGGTCGTTGGGTGCACTCGCTCTCTCTATCTGTATCCCGCCTGCCTATATCAGTATAGATTACCTGTTGAGGAACTGTTTGGAGACTCTAGGCCCGCTCGTCATGTGTGTCCGGACGACGTCGGCCAACGCCGATATGAACACCGGATGGTCGTTGGGTGCACTCGCTCTCTCTATCTGTATCCCGCCTGCCTATATCAGTATAGATTACCTGTTGAGGAACTGTTTGGAGACTCTAGGCCCGCTCGTCATGTGTGTCCGGACGACGTCGGCCAACGCCGATATGAACACCGGATGGTCGTTGGGTGCACTCGCTCTCTCTATCTGTATCACGCCTGCCTATATCAGTATAGATTACCTGTTGAGGAACTGTTTGGAGACTCTAGGCCCGCTCGTCATGTGTGACCGGACGACGTCGGCCAACGCCGATATGAACACCGGATGGTCGTTGGGTGCACTCGCTCTCTCTATCTGTATCACGCCTGCCTATATCAGTATAGATTACCTGTTGAGGAACTGTTTGGAGACTCTAGGCCCGCTCGTCATGTGTGTCCGGACGACGTCGGCCAACGCCGATATGAACACCGGATGGTCGTTGGGTGCACTCGCTCTCTCTATCTGTATCACGCCTGCCTATATCAGTATAGATTACCTGTTGAGGAACTGTTTGGAGACTCTAGGCCCGCTCGTCATGTGTGACCGGACGACGTCGGCCAACGCCGATATGAACACCGGATGGTCGTTGGGTGCACTCGCTCTCTCTATCTGTATCCCGCCTGCCTATATCAGTATAGATTACCTGTTGAGGAACTGTTTGGAGACTCTAGGCCCGCTCGTCATGTGTGACCGGACGACGTCGGCCAACGCCGATATGAACACCGGATGGTCGTTGGGTGCACTCGCTCTCTCTATCTGTATCCCGCCTGCCTATATCAGTATAGATTACCTGTTGAGGAACTGTTTGGAGACTCTAGGCCCGCTCGTCATGTGTGTCCGGACGACGTCGGCCAACGCCGATATGAACACCGGATGGTCGTTGGGTGCACTCGCTCTCTCTATCTGTATCCCGCCTGCCTATATCAGTATAGATTACCTGTTGAGGAACTGTTTGGAGACTCTAGGCCCGCTCGTCATGTGTGACCGGACGACGTCGGCCAACGCCGATATGAACACCGGATGGTCGTTGGGTGCACTCGCTCTCTCTATCTGTATCACGCCTGCCTATATCAGTATAGATTACCTGTTGAGGAACTGTTTGGAGACTCTAGGCCCGCTCGTCATGTGTGTCCGGACGACGTCGGCCAACGCCGATATGAACACCGGATGGTCGTTGGGTGCACTCGCTCTCTCTATCTGTATCACGCCTGCCTATATCAGTATAGATTACCTGTTGAGGAACTGTTTGGAGACTCTAGGCCCGCTCGTCATGTGTGACCGGACGACGTCGGCCAACGCCGATATGAACACCGGATGGTCGTTGGGTGCACTCGCTCTCTCTATCTGTATCACGCCTGCCTATATCAGTATAGATTACCTGTTGAGGAACTGTTTGGAGACTCTAGGCCCGCTCGTCATGTGTGTCCGGACGACGTCGGCCAACGCCGATATGAACACCGGATGGTCGTTGGGTGCACTCGCTCTCTCTATCTGTATCCCGCCTGCCTATATCAGTATAGATTACCTGTTGAGGAACTGTTTGGAGACTCTAGGCCCGCTCGTCATGTGTGACCGGACGACGTCGGCCAACGCCGATATGAACACCGGATGGTCGTTGGGTGCACTCGCTCTCTCTATCTGTATCACGCCTGCCTATATCAGTATAGATTACCTGTTGAGGAACTGTTTGGAGACTCTAGGCCCGCTCGTCATGTGTGTCCGGACGACGTCGGCCAACGCCGATATGAACACCGGATGGTCGTTGGGTGCACTCGCTCTCTCTATCTGTATCACGCCTGCCTATATCAGTATAGATTACCTGTTGAGGAACTGTTTGGAGACTCTAGGCCCGCTCGTCATGTGTGACCGGACGACGTCGGCCAACGCCGATATGAACACCGGATGGTCGTTGGGTGCACTCGCTCTCTCTATCTGTATCCCGCCTGCCTATATCAGTATAGATTACCTGTTGAGGAACTGTTTGGAGACTCTAGGCCCGCTCGTCATGTGTGACCGGACGACGTCGGCCAACGCCGATATGAACACCGGATGGTCGTTGGGTGCACTCGCTCTCTCTATCTGTATCACGCCTGCCTATATCAGTATAGATTACCTGTTGAGGAACTGTTTGGAGACTCTAGGCCCGCTCGTCATGTGTGTCCGGACGACGTCGGCCAACGCCGATATGAACACCGGATGGTCGTTGGGTGCACTCGCTCTCTCTATCTGTATCACGCCTGCCTATATCAGTATAGATTACCTGTTGAGGAACTGTTTGGAGACTCTAGGCCCGCTCGTCATGTGTGACCGGACGACGTCGGCCAACGCCGATATGAACACCGGATGGTCGTTGGGTGCACTCGCTCTCTCTATCTGTATCACGCCTGCCTATATCAGTATAGATTACCTGTTGAGGAACTGTTTGGAGACTCTAGGCCCGCTCGTCATGTGTGTCCGGACGACGTCGGCCAACGCCGATATGAACACCGGATGGTCGTTGGGTGCACTCGCTCTCTCTATCTGTATCACGCCCGCCTGCGAAAATATACTTTTGTTAACCTTTTGAACGCTTAAGACATATCTATTATTTCAATATCGACATTTAACTTTTCGTACTCACCTCTTTAGCAAGTTCATTGTATTCAATGTCCAACTCGTGCAAGGTCTCTATGTGTTCGTTTACAAACGCAATCGGAACCAGAATCATGTGTTTCTTGCCCTGCTTGGAGTATGCCTGCAATGAAATAGGACAAGTATTATTTGAATGCGTATTTGTTAATTTTTAATAATTTTATGTTAATCAATATAAAATTATGGGTGTATATGTAACTTGATATTAAATATTTTTTTGTTTGTTTATTATGCATATTCCCGGACTTGATTAAATAATACCCCAACAGATACACTTGTCTCGTACAAAAATTTCCTTGTTATCGTTAATTGGGAGTGGATGAAAATATCAGAAGTGCGTGATTATTTTTTTGAAGACAGGAATAACCTTCATTAGCACCAGAAAAAAGTTTCAGATTTTTCAGCTGCGTCAATTATTTTTGAAAAATATAAACAGTTTCCTCACTTACGTTTTGGGTCAAGGACGGTCAATAGACACTTTCCTTGATCCGACTCATATTACAAAAAAATATCTTAAATATCTGTGGTAAACTGACACTGGCAATGATATTAACAGTTGCAGCAGCTAGATTCGCCATTTTACCACAGATATATAAGATATTTTTTTGTAATATGAGACGGATCAAGGAAAGTGTCTATTGACCCAGAACGTAAGTGAGGAAACTGTTTATATTTTTCCAAAATAATTGATGCAGCTGAAAAATCTTAAACTTTTTTCTGGTGCTAAGGAAGGTTATTCCTATCACCAAAAAAATAATCACGCACTTCCGATATTTTCATCCATTCCCCTTTAGACCGGGATTTACTATCATTCAGCACAAATCGAACGTCGAAATCTCGCATGCAGAATCTAGGCTTATCTGTAGAAGTCGGTTAAAGTTTTTTTAATTTACCTTAATGGCGTCATCAGTATACGGCTGTAGCCAGGGCAGGGGGCCCACCTTGGACTGCCAGACGAGCCGGTGCGGGTTGGGGACCTGCAGCTGAGCCATCGTGAGCGCCACGCTCGCCGCCACCTCGTGGGGGTACGTGTCGCCACGTGACACGGCCTGTCAAAGATAATTACAAGCGAAATTAAAAGATAGATTGTTTTTTTTTGCAAAATATTATATGCCTACGAGTATGTTATTCCCATATCTAAGAAGAATCTAACGACTCATATAAATAAATAAATATAAAGGGACAATCATACACAAATCGCACTAGCCCCATAGTTAAGCTCAATAAGGCTTGTGTTATGGGAACTAGACGACGATATATTTAATAGATATAAATACTTAAATAGATAGTAAACATCCAAACGCGATCAACATTGAATATTTTTGGTGCCGGTCTGATTGTTAGGGTTCCGTACCTCAAAAGGAAAAAAACGGAACCCTTATAGGATCACTCGTGCGTCTGTCTGTCCGTCTGTCACAGCCGATTTGACCGAAACTACTGGACCGATTGAGTTGAAATTTGGTACACTTAAGTAAATTGGTGACCCAAAAATGGACGCGTAAAGTAAATTGATGAATCCTGAACAAGGGGGCCACTTTTGGGAGGTAAACTGGAAAATTAAAAAAAAAATCATTAACTGTATTGTGTGACATATCAAATGAAAGGGGTCTCAGTTGTTTTTTTATAATTTTAACAAAAATAGATTTGAAGTAATTTAAAAAAAAAACCGAATTTTGACCATCTTTTTGAAACTGCTAAACTTAAAATTCTAAAAAAAAAAAGGTAAATAGTTCCTTGCCTAAAGATTACAGGACAACCTATAAGAAGTTTGAGTATTCAAAGTAACGGGAAAATTCTCAATATTTAACGGAACCCTCACCACGCGAGTTGAACTCGCACTTGTCCGGTTTTTTTTAGAATCGATATAAAATAAATAAAATAAAAATCATTTATTTCAGACCTTAGTCCATAGTTTTTGTTAGTACATTTGAAATCTTACGACCTAGGTTAGTTACACAAGGAAATGAAAAACAAATAACGATAAATTTGAAAATATATAGAAACAAAAAAAAAAAAATAAGAAAATTGTGAGCTATTGAGAAAGCGAAGACAATTCTATTTCGCTCTCCCAATAGCCACCTCAACCCAAGCCTTAGTGATAGGGCAGTCCAGCCTCTCGGTATATGTGAGTCCAAGGTTCTTAATACCATGTTTATCGTACCTTCAATGGTAAGCTGTGTGCAGTGAACAATATGAGCACGTCGTTGCGAACTGTCTCGTCGAACTTTAGTAACTTCTCCTGGATCCTTTCGGCGAACACTTGCGCGAGGAGTGGGTGCGTCGCCCAGCGTTCAATCATACTGAACGAAATGCTCTTTGGGACCGGCCTGTCGAATAAAAAGAATTAATTAACATATTAGAACTACGGATGTGCAAATTGCGGAGTTTCCAAAAAGTTGGAAAAGTTCTCGGAAATTTCTAGAAAGTTTCACATGAAATAAAGGCAATTTCCATTTTGGAAATGGAAAGTTACAAGTCCCATACGAAAATGAGAGAAATTTGCAGAAATATTTCGCAATTCAGGAAACTTTCCGTCGGCACATCAGTAATTAGAACTAAGTTTGTTCTAAGTTAATAATTGACATCATTTCATTTTTTCATAGCGGCTCAAACTAAAAACCATTCAGAGATACGGGCTTGCTGAGTAAATATAAAAATAATGGATTTTTATATTACTTTGAAGAGGCCATTTAAAGGCTGAATGCGGTTATTCCACAGCTGTGTTTATGCATCTTGTAAGAAAAAAAATTGTGACATTGACAGTTATTTGACTCCTTCTATCTTGTCATTGTCAATGTCAAATGTCACTGTCACAGACACATCATGATATTTACTTTTTAATTCAATAAATTGGCCACAGTACTAATCTTATTCATCCTTTAAATGTACTTATGCCCTTTTCGAACGTGGTAGTTTAAAACACCCGAATTAAGGGGGTTTAACTTAAAATAAAATGAAAAGAAAAAATACGCGTCTCCTAACTTTTCAAATACTATTAAATGCCTAAATTGCCTAAACAAAATTAAGGAGTCAGAAAAATGGAATGTTGTTAATTAACAACTTGGAAAAGTTGACATATCCCCGACATTTTCATTTCGAAGTGCAATATCCCAAAACAGGCTGAACCAATTTTGATGAAACGTAGCTAAGAACTATTTCGATCGCGTCAGCTTTCGGACAAAAAAACGCATTATAAATCGGTCCATTCGTTTAGGAGCTACGATGCCACCGACAGACACAAAGACACACAGATACACAGACACGTCCAACTTATAACACCCCTCTTTTTGCGTTGGGGGTTAAAAAGTCAGGGTACAAGATACGCATTTCTCTTCGATCTAATATTGCCTTTGTCAATTTACGAAGAATCATCTACTGGACTCTTACCTCGATAATAATTTTTCATCACACTTGCTCGTCAATGGCGTTATTACTTGCGAGCGTACAGAGCAGTTATAGCCGTTTTACCTCCCACGGGCAGTTAAGTTTAGTTTTAAAATAATAGAACCCTCTGATTGGCTTAAGCAAATCTGGTTGCTCTGTGATTGGTTAAAAAAAAATCTAGGTGGCCAAGCCGCCCCGCCCTGCAAGAATACTGCTCTGTGATTGGTTGAAATATTGAGCTGCGCGCTCCACTAGCACTGATCTGGAAGTGAAGTTATCAATTTTTGATTGGTGCGGGTGTATGAAACTTAGATTTTTCTGACTTTCGTAGTTATTTATTTCCTCGCAAATGTGATGAAAAACATTGTGTATAACACGGGCGTAAGAATATTGCAAACTCGAGTCACCAAAAGCCCTCCGCCTTCGGCATTGGGTTTCTGATAGACTCTCGTTAGCAATTTTTTTTCGTTATAATTTTTAATCTACTGGGTGGACCATAACTCTTTTTACATTTCAAACTAAAATAAAATGAAAACTAATTATATCAGATGAAAACCGTTTATTAATTATGAAAACACATGAATAGGGATTTTATTTTTTTTAAATTACGTCATCCATATGTGATCCTTCATTATTTTGGCATTGCCGTAACCTGGAGCGAAAATTTTCAGTGACGGCCTGACAAGTGTTCCGAGAAATGTGGACCAAAAGTCCGTTAACTTTTGAATCGGTAGCTGCGTCGGGGAGCGGTGTAAATAAAATCCCTATTCATGTGTTTTCATAATTAATAAACGGTTTTCATCTGATATAATTAGTTTTCATTTTATTTTAGTTTGAAATGTAAAAAGAGTTATGGTCCACCCTGTATGTCCGCTAGAGGGGCGCCGGTGAGGTGCTTGACTAGGGCGCTCTTGACATAAGCGGCCCCAAGAAAATTAGTGATGAGTAAGGTAAGTAAAGCCTTAATGTGTCCCAGTGAATTGTCAAGTCATCACCTGTCTTTGTAAAAGTCGGCTATAGCATTCAAACTGGAGCCAGTGGTAGCGCAGCTGTACTGAGGGTACTGGGAGAAGATTATGGCTCGCTCCACACCGTCCCTGGAAACAAACAAATAGGTAAGGCTTTTCTACGAAAAAAAGTAGCCACTGTTGTAGGTATAATTCAGGGTTTCAATATAAAATAACATTTCGTAAAGAATTTAATTAAAAAAAAGGTCTTTTCGCCTATCGTTTTGAGTGGCATTATGGATATTTATATCAGCTGCTATCCATTTATTTTTGGATTATAGTCTTAGATTTTGTATAGACATACGCGAAACAGTGCTTCAAAAAGTAATGTGATATAGCAAACGTAATATTACACTGAGATATCACATCACACATCACATGCGAAGTTAGCCGAAGGCATCGCAGAGCAAGAGCGAGCGAGCATCGAGAGTGCGAGTGCGAACGGGATAGCAATGTTGGCATGGCAAACATCACACTATCACATTTATCACAAATTTCATTACACATTACGCGGACTGTGTATAGACTCGCACTCGCCAAAGAGTATATAATCACGGCACGGAGTGATGTTTGGAATGATGCTTGATTTCTCGGAGTGATGCGTAGTGTAACATCACGCGTTAGAGAGATATCTCATTTGTGATATTACGCGCATTACATGTCTTATAATTTTGTTATTTTCACGTTTGGGTCATAGAGGTTCTTTTTTTCGCTTTACTCAAATAGATTATCGATGCTATAATGTTCCGCGAACATCTTTCCAGACTCTTAATTACCGTATGCAGGTCATAAATTGTTTTTCACTTCTCATGCTCGTAAAGTTCGACTTTATGCTGGGTACAGGCGGCATAAAATCACTTTTTATGTTCTCGAGCATAAAGTAAAATCCTCTTCTAAAACAAACGTAATCACGCCAACAGCCACGATTACTGTATACATTCATAGCATATAACTTAATTTTTTATTTCATTTGCTTTCCATGACAGACCAAGGTCGTCGGGTCATCCACCTGGACGCAACTAATTCTTTTTTTATTTCTTCACAATCGAAGTGAAAAGCAAGTGCGTAAAACTAATTTTATCCTCGACACTATATCGATCCTCGCTTTCAGCTTGGATCGATAAATAGCCTCGGATAAAATGGGTCGTTTTATGCACTTGTTGTCCAATCTACTATTAAATCATGCCAGAAGTAAACACAATTCTATGCAATCATTTTAGCTTTAAGCTTTAACTGGCATTATGTAGCATTTCACAACTTTTAAGAGAAAATGGATGGATTTTAGATTCATTCACATAAAAAAGAATACTCGGTTGGCTATCTAATTTAGTAGGGCTGAGTGCTCGAACAAATTGTCATAAATGTGGACACGCTGGACAAAAGCACCAATTTTTTTTCAGGTACTTGTTAGGTACATAGCTTTAAGTTTTTGACCAACTTATCCGTTGACCATTTTTTTTATGGCGGTCATTTTGAATTATAGGTATATTATTAATATATTGCGTTCTATCACTTTGAATCACCAACTTGGGGTGTAAATATGCATATTTGGGGTCTTACTTCTCGAGTTGCGTGAAGGTATCTGCCGTGAAGGGAGGCACGTATCTAAACGCCACGTAGTGCTTGTGTGGGGCCGTGGCCGGGGACAGCTCGTCTAATTTCTTCGTCAGCAGTTCACCTAGAAAAATAGTGTGCCTTTAGACCTTGTCTAGTTGAGTGCTTAAAAGTATGGGGGAACTAGTAGCGCCAGGCGTCTTCCTATTGCGGCTTCGGCTAACCTCCGCTTTAAAACATTTCGGTGTCGATATGAGGGATCGCGCTAGGAGCGTCTAGCTGACAAACATTGATTTTGTTAAGCTGCGTACGGATTTGAGCGGCTCAGCCTGAGGCATGCTCGCCCCGCGCGGCGAGCTGCTCGCGCGCAAAATAGTTCCACATAAACATGCGGGCAGCGTGCTCGCGCAAGCCGACATTCAAAATGGCGTCGACACGATGACAGCTTGATTTCGGGACCCACAATACCTTTTGCTTTTAATGTATTTGTATCAATAATGGTTCTAAATTTACTAACAAACGCATGGCTCAGCCACTTGCTCAAATTCGTACGCGCCTAGCGCACAAACAAGTTCGATCTTGTCGCTCTGTCCGCGGCACGCTCAGATACACGTCCGAGTGCTGGCGCTGACCGTCAATCGTATAGGTTAAGCTGCGTACGAATTTGAGCGGCTCAGCCTGAGGCATGCTCGCCCCGCGCAGCGAGCTGCTCACGCGCCAAATAGTTCCACATAAACATGCGCGGGTGAGGCAGCGTACTCGCGGCGAGCCGACATTTGTACGTCGTTCAAAATGGCGTCGGACACGATGGCAGCCGCGGCTGCGTTTATCATAATTCACCGAATTATTAACACAAAGAAGAAGAAATCGCCACGGTGGTGAATGAAGCAGTTGTACAAAAATCGTAATTCATGTGGTGCACATTTACTTCACTAAATTACATTTGAAAATAGCGCTCATGAAAAAGTGAATTAACGTGTTTCGGATCTCACAACACCTTTTTTTTTCATATACGTCTATTAATAATGTACACTTCTCATTGTCCCACATTTTAATCACTTATTGTTTTATTATTTACCAACAAACACACGCACGGTTCAGCAACTTGTACGCGCGGCGCCCACAAACAAGTTAGAACTTGTCAGCAGAGAGGCAGCTGTCCCGCCTTATCATAATCATTACACCACATTCCACTGCGCCTTACCTCTAAGTCATCCGTGAGATAGTACCTTGTGTATTCGTCCACCTGAGTATAGGCGAGCCGCCCCCAATCTCGCTGTACTTCTTCTGCACTTCCTCTGTCCGCCGCTTAGCGATCCATGGGCCGAGTTTGCTTTGAACTGGGAGCTGGATCATGTCACGGTCTGTCATGATGCGTAGGAGGTAGCCGCCAACCTGTTATGTTTTCGATGTGATATAATTAAATTTTTAAAATAAATAAATATTTTGCGGACAATCTTACACAAATCGACCTAGTCCCAAACTAAGCAAAGCTTGTACTTATGGGTACTAGACGACGATAAACATACTTATATAGATCAATACATACTTAAATACATAGAAAACATCCATGACTCGGGAACAAATATTCGTGCTCATCACACAAATAAATGCCCATACTGGGATTCGAACCCATGACCTCTTGCTTCGTAGGCAGGGTCACTACCAACTATTGTTTTAGAATACCAGACAAAAAAAACCTGAATAGTTGTAAGCAGACACCTCAGTTTACGTAATCTAGAGATGCTTTAAAAGCGTGGGCCGTTTACACAACACAACCTGAGGTTACTATAAGGTGCGTAGGAATTCGGGCAACTTAAACAATGTCAACTGAAAGGCTGAAGTTGTTTGTGCTAGATACTAAGTATTCATATATACATAATAATCAAATCAAATCACACTGTCATGAACCGTTTAATAGTACCTTAAGAAATATGCATTTCTTTTTAGGTGGACTTTGACAACTATGAATTTATTCATTCACTTTTTATAATGAAGTGGACACAGTTACTAATTATATTGGAATTGTTATTATTATTTAATTGTATTGTGTATTTGAGTATATGTCAAGATAGTTTCGAGTTTGTTACTAGCATACGTATTATGTAACTGTGTTGTACCTGGTCTGTGGTCTCCGGGCCACCCATGTTCAACATGACTATGGCGGTCTTCGGTTTGACACTGGTGGACAGCTTCCGTGCCAGTGAGGCGCTTTTACCTAAAACATTTAAACATGCGCTTTAGGCTAAAAATTCTTCAACACACATAATAAAAAGGAATAATGAAAGCTATATTAATTGACGAGGTAACTATTTATGTACAATCTTTTCTAGAAATGCTCAAATGCGGTACTTTGTTTTCTCACAGTTTAGGTAATTGATGGTTCACATTGCAACGAAAATTATAACATTAAAATAATATCTTAAATAAAACATGGCAGTTACATAAAGCCACATTGTGTAATATAATAAATAACACAGTTATGTAAATAAGAGCCGGCTATTTCATCAATAAATTGACTCTTCCGGCATTCAAACCGAGCTATTTATTTTAATATATAATGGCATGTAACAAACATGTTTGCCTCGTGAAAACCTGTAAAAATAGTAACATTAAGGTCTTCATAAAGTAGTTTTTCGACTTACTAATTACAGAAATCATTCTGATATCTATGCGTAAGTATTACTAAAATTTCAATTTGTATACACAATTTATGGAATAGATCTTAAGTACAGCTATGAATCCACTAAACGATTATCGATAAATGCCGTTAAATTGTTGTTTTCATCAATAAACTGTTAAATAACTTGTATCAATACAATAATTTCACTTGAATTTCACTCCATGGGTGATAACTGATAAGAAAACTAATATTGGATGAATGATTTGAATGAATGGAATCTTTGAATTGAATGGAATTATTCAATTTCAACCCAAACTTGTTAAAAAGGTAGGATTTTACCATGCGAGCAGAGTGGGCAGTGTTGAAGTATGGTAACAAACCAATCATTCATCGGAGCACTAATAAAATACGTTTAAATCAAGATAATCACAATAATATATTTTCTGACATGTTTCAAGACATAGTCGCTTGACTGACAATAACAAACCAAAACTTCTTAATATATACGCTAGGTTTTACATCGATATGAAAGAGGTTTCACCTCAACACCTTCTCTCGATGTGCAGACCTAGCTGATTCACCAGCTTTTCAAGTCTCGGTCTAGCGAGCGGCTTCGTAAAAATATCCGCCAGCTGCAACTCAGTGCTGACCCTCTTCACGATGAGACGTCCGTTTGCCACTAACTCACGCACAAAGAAATGACGAATGCGTATGTGCTTAGTCCTCCTGTGGAACTCAGGGTTCTCCGCTAAGCGTACAGCTGCCTCATTATCTACGTATAACACTGGTAAACCTTCTGTCTTGATCAATCCACCAATAAGACGAGTTAGCCAAACGCTTTCTCTTCCAGCTTCGCTGGCTGCGACTATCTCAGCTTCCGTTGTAGAGATTGCAACGCTTTGCTGTCTCTGACTGAGCCATGACACAGCTCCACCGGCATATAGGCTTAAAACCCCAGAAGTTGACCTTCCTGTAGCAATATCTCCACCGTGGTCGGCGTCACTATAACATTCTATGTGACCCTTCTTATAATTCCTTTTGTACAAGATTCCCATATCTGGAGCATACTGCAAATAGCGTAGAATACGCTTTAGCCTCACACAATCTGCTTGAGTTGGATTCTCTAGGCTTCTTGAGACCACACTCACGGCGTACGCAATATCCGGTCTAGTGCCTACCATCAGGTATGCAAGCGCACCAACCACTTGTCTATAGTTAGTAAGAAAGTAGTCTTCCACTTCAACATTCTTTTGTATTTGGACTACATCTTCTTTCACTATTGGAGTAGTAACCGGCCTGCACTCTTGCATTCCAAACCGCTTCAAAATCTTCTTCACATAGGCTGTCTGGTGAATTCTAACATCACCACCTTCTCTGGTTTCTATCTCTATTCCTAAAAAATAAGAGATTGATTTCGTAGTAATTTTGAACCTTGCTTTTATCTGCTCAAGGAACTCCTCAACTACTTCCTTGCTTGAACCAGCAACCAGGCCATC
Organism: Epinotia nisella; assembly: GCA_932294315.1. Taxonomy (NCBI): domain Eukaryota; kingdom Metazoa; phylum Arthropoda; class Insecta; order Lepidoptera; family Tortricidae; genus Epinotia; species Epinotia nisella. The sequence continues at coordinate 4,611,995 of OW028698.1, read as the reverse complement.
ATCGACATAGAGAGCCACAATCAACTTTCCATTAGCCGTCTCTCTCTTGAATAGGCACGGGTCAGCCTTACTGACTTCAAATCCAATTTCCTTGAAGAAGTCCAGAATAGTCCTGTTCCAGCAACGAGGAGCTTGCTTTAGACCGTAAAGGCTTTTCTTTAGCAGACAAACTCTACCCGTCCCGTCATCATACCCTTCCGGTTGCTTCATATAAATTTCTTCATCAGATAGAGAGCCATACAGGAAAGCTGTTGAGACATCGAACTGACTTAGCTTCATCCCTTCACAAGCCGCTATACTCAACACAGCTCTGACTGTTGCCATCTTGGCTACAGGGCTAAAAGTCTGGTCATAGTCTTCTCCCTTTCTTTGTCGAAATCCTTTCACTACCAACCGAGCCTTATACTTACTGACTGTTCCATCAGGGTTGAGCTTCACCTTATAAACCCATTTGCAAGGAATTGCTTTCCGATTCTTAGGTAGCTTCTCTAAAATCCAAGTTTTATTCTCCTTCAAGGATTCAATCTCGCTATCCATAGCTTTATTCCATAGTTCCTTATCAGGGCAGGCTATTGCTTCCTTATAAGTGTTCGGTTCCAAGTACGAATCTGTACCGATATAAGAAACGTAATCATTGAATTTGTCCGGGCGTCTGAGGCTAGAGCGATCTCTTAAATTCATACCTTGCCTTGCTAACTGCTCGATGACCTCGCCTTCATTATCATTATTCTCAATGACGCGCTCTTCATCGCAGTTCTCCCCGCAGTTCTCATCTTCATTCTCCCCCTCTAATTCAATAGATTCGTCTTGTCCTGGCAATGCATCCTCGAACTCTACCTCTTCCTCATTCACTTCGGCTTCAGGAGTGAGTGTCTCCTTTCCGATATATAAAGGAACTTCCATCTCAGTCACTTCTTTCCTGACTTCAGAATCCTCGACATCAATCCTTGATTCTATAGGTCTTTCGTCGAATGTGACGTCACGAGATCTTACTAGAGAGTTCGATTGCTTGTTCCAAAGCCTGTAACCATCGTCATTATCATAGCCTATTAAGATGCACTTCTGTGCCTTCTTCTGCATTTTCTTCCTATTCTGTTTCGGAATATGTATATAGCATGTAGAGCCGATGATCCTCAAATGTTTTATTTGCGGTTTCTTTCCAAACCACAACTCGAATGGAGACTTTCCATCCACAGAGGTTGGCCCTGTTCTATTTAATATGTAAGCTGCAGTCTTCACCAACTCTGCCCATAAAACTTGAGGAAGCTCTTCGTGTGCATACATCATAGCTCTGACCATTTCGACGATTGTACGGTTTTCTCTTTCGCTAGTGCCATTCTGCTCTGGGGTGTAAGGCATAACTAGGCGTTGGTTTATTCCATGTTTATCCAATTCTTTACGAACTTTTTCGTTGTCGAATTCACCGCCATTATCGCTTAGAAATTCCTTAATTCGGTGACCTGCTACCTTCGCTTCTTCCAACATTAAGCGCAATAGCTCAGGTACTTCCGATTTATTTTTCATAATGTAGACGTAACGATACTTGGAGAATTCGTCTTTGAATAGGACAAAATACCGAGCCTTCGAGCAACTAGGTGGGAACGGACCACAGACATCCGAATGTATGCGTTCTCCTGGACTGACAGCTTTTTCTCGGACACCAAAATTCTTTCTATGTGTCTTTCCAAAAATGCATCCTTCGCATAGACTCCCGCTGTCCTTCGACTTCACATCCAGTTCTCGTTCAATGACTCGCTTCACATGGCGTTTGTCTTGATGACCCATGCGTTCATGGTAAAGCTGTAAGGTATCAACTGCATTTACCATTACGCTTTCCTTGGGTTGAACCGGTCTACAGTTCAGCTTGTACAAACCGCCGTGTTCTTGCCTGCTTCCGGTCACGCACAGTTCCCCGTTGATGATGAATGAACATGTTGTGCCTCGTGACTCAAACAAGCTTTCTGTGTTGACATCATGTGCTGAGAGCACAGAAAAGAGATTCTTTGTGACTTTCGGAACATGCCACACATCTTTCAACATGAATGTCCTTTTCTTCGTCTTCATCAGAATCGAACCTTTTCCCAACGCTTCAATTGTTTTCCCATCAGCAGTTGTCACGATGTGCGGTTCTTGGAAATGCTCGAAATCCTGGTACCAGTCACTTCTCATTGTAACGTGGTGCGTGGCTCCATTATCAACGTACCACTCGTTCCGATCCGTATTACAATCTGTGACATTTACTAACACAGCCATCATGTTGGTCATGCCAGGTTTTCCATTTCGATCCTTCTTAGGGCAGTCCTTCTTGAAGTGACCCACTTCTCCGCACCCATGGCATTTGAAGGTTTTAGTTCTCTTCTTGATTGTCTTTTTATTGCTGTTCACCACCAGTGCTTCACCCGAAGATCTTGACACGCATCCATTATCTTCCTTGGAGGTTGTCGTCAATGCCCTTTCGTGCGCACACAGCTGACCAGTCAAATTATCTACCGTTCTGTCCTTCTTTGACATCATAAGCCAACTCGACTTAAAAGAAAAGTATTCCTCCGGCAAGGTATCCAAAATCTTGCATATCAAAAGTAACTGGGGTAGTTCTTTCCCTTCGTTCTCTTTAATGAGCTCTTGATTTAATTTATGCCATAAATTCTTTGCTTTTGAAATATGAGTTGCCATGTCGTCATTGATGTCCATCTTGAGTTGAAACAATTCCATGCATGCATGATATAGGCGGTCGTCGTCCACGCCATCATATAGCCGATGCAGTTCATTCCAGACATCACTTGGACTTGTGAACCTGAGTATCTTGTCTAGTGCGTCATCCGTAATATTGTTCGTAATCAGTAAGAGAGCAGTACTTTCCCGCTTTAAGTACTCTCCTAGACTCTTGTCATAGGCAGCCATTGCCGCTGTAGCAGCCGCATCTCCAGTGCCACCACTCACCGCTGGCTTCTCAGGCTTACTGATTTTTCCTTGAACAATATCCATAAGTCCATCCATCCCGTGTAGCAGTGCAGTCATCCTGTATCGCCACTGCACCCAGTTGGTACCATCCAACTTGGAGATTTGGATTTTACTTAGTTCCATGGTTAGTTATTTACTTCGTACGTGCGGTTACCATAACCTGTTAAAAAGGTAGGATTTTACCATGCGAGCAGAGTGGGCAGTGTTGAAGTATGGTAACAAACCAATCATTCATCGGAGCACTAATAAAATACGTTTAAATCAAGATAATCACAATAATATATTTTCTGACATGTTTCAAGACATAGTCGCTTGACTGACAATAACAAACCAAAACTTCTTAATATATACGCTAGGTTTTACATCGATATGAAAGAGGTTTCACCTCAACAAAACTGTCATGTCATTCTGTCCTTATGACATTTTTTTAAACTTCTGTTCATGAAATACAGTAGAATTATTGTGTACTAGCTTCCGCCCGTGACTTCGTCTGCGTGGAGCCAAAATAAAAACTATCCTATATTTTAATCCAGGCTATAAACTATCTTCGAGCAAAATTTCATCCAAATCGGTTGAGCCGTCTTAAGCGTAATTTAGTAACAAAAATACAAACATCCAAACTTTCGCATTTATAATATTAGTAGGATTCTTAAAATCTCAAAAATAAATGCAATGAACCAAAACAAGTACAATGTCAAAAAAAACTTTATGTTATATGGCAAGATTAATCGTAAACCATTCTTCCATTCAATCCACATTCATTCATACCAGACCTTGACCATACCATACATACAATAATTTATTTATGACAGTCGACGTCAAAGTATTATTTTTGTGATTGTGAAGTGAAAGTCAATGATAATTGTTACTTAGCAATTTTCTTCATAAAATCCAATAAGAATGACCTGCCGCAACGCTTCTCACGCTGGTAGCTGGTACACGGAGAATGGTATGACAAATTTCATTGTATTGAATGTTGATATGGTATTCGTAGAGTAGTTAAACAACGAGCCTATATGTTTATAATAGATCTGTTTGATTTAAACGCGTTTATTTTGCTGGCGCTACAGCATTCATTGTGTTCAGATTCCTTTATTGGTGCATTTTGTACAATATTTTTTGTATGAATGACTGCGTAAGTCAAAAGTTCGATGACCTTTGAATCGTCTCTTTGTTCAAAGCATTAAAATAACAATTATATTTCAGTTACAATTAATGCGAATATTATTGTTTTATATTTCAATAACTTTTTGTATCAGAATACGTGTTAATGTTTACTGAAACAAAATTGTGTAAGTGTTTGACTTCCGTTTAATTTTTCGTTCAGAAATTAGATTAAATTGTTGGAGATAACCACCTTAACCACGTTTCAAGGTGATTTTATTTTTATTAATTCTTGCCAATTACTTAGCCCGGGGTTTTAAATACATTGGTCAAACATCATATTGTGCAGAAAATAAATCTTATGGTCACACCACACTTGGGGTTGCATGTTTGCGTTGCATGGTTGCCTCACTTTCATTTTCCGTAGGAAGGAAAAATGTGCAGCACGAATATTGCCAAGTGTGGTACCACCATTAAGTGTGTATTTCATTAAATAAATAAAAAAACCATTCCTTTTACTTTCGGAGTACGAAAATATATTTCCGAACGAACCTAACCGGATACGTCGGTTGCTATGACACTATTCAAACGAATGTCATTTTATCGTAAACAAACGACCATTACACACTCCCTTTTTTTAAAGAACTGTGTTCAGAATGTCTGAAAAATCAAAAATGGTGCCGTCGACGGCTTCGAAAATAAATAAAAGGCGTTCCTTGAACGTTGGGCTGCCATCAACGACGCGCCGAGTACCGTCTACTACAGTGAAAGATCGCAACTCACGGCCATCAAAGATCAACAAAAATGCTACTATAGTCAGCGAAGCCGACATATCTATGAGACCGGAAGTCGCTATACCCGATTTCGAGACAGAAAACAAGCAGATAGCCTATGGAAAGTTTCTCCGGTCGATGTTAGAAGACTGTTTACTAGATGAAAAGATTGAAAGAGAGGAAACCGATATAGATAAACAAATGGCGCTTTTGGCAGACAGATTTCAGAAAACCATGTCGCAATTGGACAAGACTAATCGCCGGTTGAAGGACATATCGTTTGTTCGGGAACAGGAGAGGTGAGTGTCAGTAACTAACCTTTCCGAGCTAAGCTTAACCGGTTTTTTCAAAATTCCCCGACGTAGTCTAATATTTTGAATTATTTTAGGCTCTTAATGTAGGACTCTATCGTAGGTAATATATTCGTTTTATTAGACTGCCCGATCAAAAATGATATTATAACCAAAGAACAAAATAATACCGGTTTAATTTGTATGGAGAAAATACCGGTATCTGATCCCTGGTACTTAGATGTCTACAGAGGAACTATACGCGTGCCACCATAAAGGACGGAAAGGCTCCTATGCAGCTAAATAAAGAACTGGTTTTAAATTGGCTGAGAGCTTACTATAAACCACCATTTAATTTGGGTCGGTAATTGTTTATTTGCCTCAACCTCATACTAAGGTACTAGGATAAGGGTGTCTGACACACTTATTGAGATTTTTATACTACAGTCAGCAGCAGAAGTAGCTAAGCGGGCCGGGTGTTCAAAATAACCTACACACGCTCTTAATTTCTTAAGAATAAAGTCGTGTGCAGGTCATTTTGAACACCCGGCCCGCTTAGCTACTTCTGCTGCTGACTGTACCATCTCGCTTGGTCATGGTATTATTACTAACATAACTCCTCTGGAAATGTATAATCCAGGGAGCTAAGGGTCCATGTAAAGTACAGCCCCAAATCGATGTCCACTACATCTCTCGTCTCTTTTAACCCATGCATAAAGAGAGAATGATACATGGATGTGTATGGTTAGGTAGGACATACGGACCCCTCAGTTAGATAACGTAATCAACTTTACCCAGTAGCTTATTGCCATGGATGTGACCTTATAATAAATCATTGAAGCATAGTTTTCGATAAAGTTTTCCCGCAATAAATCCAAGACAACCCAAGAATACTATATATTCCAACCCAAAACAGAGACCTTTGGAAATAGGCTTTATGTCTTGGCTGCCTCCTTACCTTGTTAGCACAGTATATACTATATAATTACTGTCAAAGAGGGAGACAACATATATACTCTAGCTGCACTCTAAAATTTTCCCATTCCACAGATTAATCCAACTCCGTCACAACGACAATGCCAGAATCTTCGAAGTAACAGCCAACAGTACCGCACCAGACCTTCTCACCAGCGTATCCAACACTGAACAAGCACACTTAGACAAGCTAGTCACAAAAAACATTGACTTCGGTTATGATAAGAACAGCGGATACAAACAGCTACTAGACGCTGTCAACGATGCTATAGGAGGCTTGGAAGATATAAAGAAGCATTCCAACTTGGATATGAATAAGTTTAAGCAGTATGAGACGGCTAAAACTATGTCAGAGAAATTGGAGTTGAGTAAGATGGATCTTGAGTCACTGAAGACTGAGTTTGAGGTTGAGTTTCCGAAGTTCAGTGAGAAGTTGTTGAAGGAGGCGTCGGAGAAGTTCGCTAAGATGGTTGAGGACGAAGAGGATTGAGTTTACAAATAGGTCATCTAGAGATTATGGTGGGCGTCTATTCTGGGGATTGTCAAATTTAAAGGAGCGTACGAATTATAATAGAGCAGCCTCAGGCTGAGGCACGCACGGCGCCTATTTTGCTCTAATTCGTACGCGCTCACGCGCTGTGCGCGAGCAGCTCGCGGCGAGCCGGCCAGTGGCGGTCTCTTGACCGTGCTCAAAGGCGCCTCAGTGTGCGTGCCTCGCGTCACTTGGACGTGTATCTGAGCGTGCCGCGGACAGAGCGACAAGATCGAACTTGTTTGTGCGCTAGGGGCGTACGAATTTGAGCAAGTGGCTGAGCCGTGCGTTTGTAATCGTTTGTTGGTAAATTTGGGACAATTATTGATACAAATACATGAAAAGCAAAAGGTGTTGTGGGTCCCGACATCAATCAGCTGTCATCGTGTCGACGCCATTTTGAATGTCGGCTCGCGCGAGCACGCTGCCTCACCCGCGCATGTTTATGTGGAACTATTAGGCGCGCGAGCAGCTCGCCGCGCGGGGCGAGCATGCCTCAGGCTGAGGCTGCTCTAATTCGTACGCACCTTAAGAACTACAAAGTAATTTTTGGTTGGAATCTTTAACCGCCTTTCCTTTTTTTTTGCGATATAAACATGAATATGCACTTAAGCTTTTAACAACGGACCTTGTAAAGACAACTATTGTTTTAATCACTCTGTGACTCATTACATCACTGGGGGTCAAATGTATGGCGACGTCAAATGGAACCTCACAACTTCTTGACGTATCTCGCAAGACTGCGACACGAAATGTATAATAGTCGCGCGAGCGAAGTCCAGAAACATTTCCTATTATGCTACATTTACACGCTTGTCGTGGCTTGGCAAGCGCCCACGAACTCCAAGCGTTTAGAAACGCTTGGATGCCATTTACACGCTTGCGAGTGCGTTAGTGAGTTCCGGTCAGGCAAGCAGGGACGACGTGGGCGTAGAAATTATTAAGCATCAATAAAAACTTACTCACCCAAAGGGCAATGGAGAGGGCTATGTTAGGAGTTTCTCTGCGTGATCGCATCAGAAATGAGGCTATCCGCAGCAGAACCAAGGTAACCGATATAGCCCTCCGAATTGCTAAACTTAAGTGGCAGTGGGCGGGGCACATTGCACGTAGAACCGATGGCCGTTGGGGCGGAAAGGTTCTCGAGTGGCGACCACGTACCGGAAGGCGCGGCGTTGGTAGGCCCCCCACAACGTGGACCTGGTAAAGGTCGCGGGAGTCCGCTGGATGCGGGTGGCGCAGGACCGGTCAATTTGGAACTTGCGGCTTGCACGCTTGACGGCTTGTTGCGTTTGGCTTGACAACGTTGGAGCCAACGTGTGAATACGTCGCAAGCGCTTGCCGCAAGCTCCCTTTGATCTGTCTTCAAAAACCGACACTAGCCAGGATCGCGACGAGCTTTTGCAAGCTCACGCAAGCCAAGCCAAACAGCCCCGTTCACACACTTGTTTGTGAAACCTTGTCGAGACTTGCCAATCGTGTAAACGTACCATTACAGTTGATTTATGGTTGATTCTAATTTCATTGCCAATTTTTCTTGCATGGTGGGTGGTTAGAGTATGTGTACATGGCTTTTGTCATGTCTTAAACTCTACTATAATCCTGGCACCAAAGTAGAACCTGCTTGCAGTCGGATTTTCGGGAGTAATGTGACTATGAAGACACGGGCGGCATACACGCTATCGGAGCATGCGTACTAGTGATCCTACCGCGAATGCCGCTATGGCGCTATCTTGTTTCTACTGTGGTGTCAGGGATTGTACTTAATTATTAAAAAAACCATTTAAAAAATGCCTTCATTGTTGTATGTGTAACCTTATGTGTATTTTCATAGATTGTGAAATATATGAGCTTGTTGAAATTTTAACATTGTTTCATTAATTTCCTTAGTGCCACTAATTTGTTACCCAGTCATGTATGGTTTTTTTTTTATGATTCAATCTGAAAAGATAATTATTTTTACTAAACGGGACTTCGTCACGTATATTTAAATTTATTTACTTACTTCTTTGAGGTTACTTGACGTTTCGAATGTGTCGCCGCCGCGAAAGCGTGGCTACATTATAGGGAAGGCCAAATCGCAAATTAATTACTGTAGCACATCGGAAAAAAAAACATACACGTAAATCGATATATCACTTATTTTGCTTAACTATTGTAAAGTATATAAAGATACTGTACCTATCGATATCTATGGCCTTATACCAAATCTATATTTTATGTCCCTATGGTTGAAATTATTTCATGTGGCCGACTTCTTATAAAACTCTCATTGGAATCTTCTACATTGTACGTTGTACGATAGAGTTGCTTTTTGAATGGAATAACTTTGAAGCAAATCGGCCAACTCAAATAATCTCAAGTATATACGTTGCATTGCAGGCAATGAGCTGTCACGACAGCTCGACCTGTGGCTGTCAAAAGCGGACCTCAGTCATGGACCCGCGCGCGCCATCATAGCACCGTAAGTTGTCTATGGTATCTACTTGTATTGCTATCACTTCACACTCGCTGACTTGGGTCGAATGATTGTCCAATCCAGCAGAGTTGAGCGGGGAAAAAATCACTGCTGAATATATAATATAAAATATTGAATAAGATCTAATGATCTTTATTGGTTGCAGGCATGCGGGGTATTCGTACTGCGGCGCCTGCGCTGCGTTCGCGTACCGGCAAGTCAGCCCGGTAGTCGTGTGAGTAAGCCTTTTCAATCTTATAATGAGGTCATTGTCAGATTCAGGTTCGCGTCTCTTCTTTGATCTGAGCTGAACATGGCTGGTCTAATTTATGAAATGAAATGAATGAAATGAAATATTTATTATACGGGTCACATTATGTTGGTACAAATAAACGTTACAGTCCGCCGTACTCTACTTAAATAAGCATGCAAAATAATAGCCTTTATTTTGCTGTCGGTTAAGAACAAACAAAATAGAAGGATCACTTATAACTAGTTTTTATGTTAAATATTCCTGTCCCGTATCCAATAAACTTAATAAATAAGATTTTAAAGGCCCCTAAATGATGTCCTTTAGTTATTGTTATTGATGCCAACAAGTTTTTACTCACATATTGTACAGTCACGGACTTAGAGCTCACTTTATACTGGACACATCATAGCTTAACTACACAACTTAACAAATCAAAATTACTTGACACCTAAATGGCTCAACAATTAAAGTCCTTGACCGTACATCGCCAAGAATTTCCAGTGGCGTCAATTCTATTTATCCCTTTTCTATTCAACACGAGTCTACATTTTTAATTATGATTTAACCAAACACGCACCAAGAATGTTTATATATAAATGTGCGCGCATATGTTAAAGCGAGACTGATGAAATCTCTAAACAGCCAATACAAAATAAAATAAATATTTTCGTATTCAATACAAATTCATGTAAAATGTTATCAAAATTAAATTGAAATAAAACGTTCCTGGGTCGTTCTTCTTTTCGACCGACAATAGCCTGCCTGTCCTTCGTCTTATTACGGCATCTCATTTGAGTAAAGATGTTTACGGTTTTATAATGTTCGGATGAACGTCCATATTATTTTATTAATTAGGGATATTTAATATTTCACTTTCTCTAACTAGCATTTTTTTAAATGTTTTTTTTTCGTAGAATGCCGTGACAGAGTGGGAAACTAAAATGTTGTCCCCACTGAAAGAGTCCACTTTGTCACATGTTTTTTTTTTTAGAAACCAACCGTAAATAAATATTTATATTGGCCAGAAAGGAAACTTTAATTAGTTCTAATGAAGAAACCTATGCATTTTTTTTGAAGTGCGATTTAAAAAAAATGCAGCTTCATTAGACCACAATTTTCGATAGTTCCAAAACCAAAAAAACAGAAAAACCTCGGTTCATTGTCGGTAAAAAAGAAGAACGACCCTCCTATAAAATATCCAAGAAGAAATAATCAATTAATTCACAAAAAGGATTTAATTTGTTTGGTGGAGTAAGAATCCATTTGCCAAGAATTAAGAAAAATCTGTACAACCCTGTTAATTATAAAATGCACCGTTTCCATACATACACCTTGCTGCAAGGTGCCAACGTGTCTTAGTCGGGATATAACCATAAAACACGAATGACGTAATGTTATAAAACACGCGTGTTTAATACCCAGGATTATGAACCTAAAAGCGACGTAATAAGAGGCATATAAACATAAGCCCTTAACTATTGACCACAGCAGACGATTTTTGTTTTACAAGCTTTTTATTAACTTGCAATGTTAACTATTTTTGTTCGGGTGGAATCTTGCAATTATATTATTTTGGGTAAAGGTATAGTTTGGATGACAATTCAATTATGGTACCATCGAGCTGATCTGATGATGGAGACAGAAGGTGGCCATGGGAATTCAGTACTTAACCGACGTAACACAGTTAAGTTTGGGCTCGTTAGAATCGTCTCCAAAAATGTACTATCTACCAAAAATATTTTTTTGACAGAAACTTATGCTCTTTATAATGTTATTATAGATCAGTAGTAAACTAAGCTATTATGTTGTTTCCAGCAAACGCATTTTCATCCTGGGCCCTTCTCACCACGTCCGGTTGGGCGGCTGCGCGCTGTCCTCGCTCGACAAGTACCAGACCCCGCTCTATAACCTCACCATAGACAAGCAGAGTAAGTGTTCTGAAGCTGCGTCATCATAGAGTGTGAGACTCATGGACCTAACATACTCAGGACAGGCTATGGTAATAATAATACCACGTCCGAGCGAGATGGTAGCATACAAATCTCGATAAGTGACAGAAAGGGAAATATCATTCGTTGTCCTTGTCATAGTTCCACTTTTTTCTGTTTGCCACAACTGGTTTAGTATGAAGTTGTGACCAATAAATCACTACCCACCCAAATTAAGTAGGTTGTTTATGGTAAACCATCAGCCATTTTAAGATCTTAATTTAGCTGCATAGAAGCCTTTCCGTCCCTCATTGTGGCATCACGTGTAGCCTGTCCTGAGTATCACAGGTCCATGGTGAATCTTCATAAAGTGCACATATGAAATAGGGTGGATCTAGACCCAATTCCATCGACGGAAAAAAATCCACCTCATGTGCGACAAGGTCATAACAAATTTTTCTCCAAAATGGCCCGCAAAGTGTACATTAGCCGCTACATATTGGAAGGTAAAGTGTATAGTTTCAGGTCAGATCAAAATTAAAAAATAAAAACATTGCAGGCCGCCTGGAATGTTACATATAAATTCCTTTATTTGTCGAGTACCAAACTTTTTAAAAAGTTGAAACCGGCATATAAAAGACGTTCTCAATAGAAGGTCGTAGAGTCAGCCAATTGAACTCGTATTTTTCTGTTGCAAACGCGACGTTTTTCTATGTGTCTCAAATAGTTTGCGTTTTTCGGTGGAAAAATACACTTGCGATTCGGTTTAAAAAGAAAAACGGCGGGAAATCATTAATATTTTCACGTTGTGCAACGATATTTAAAGTTTATTACTCCCCCATTTTTGAGAAAAGCACTATACTAGCCTCAGCCGGAATGGCAATTGCAGGCTTCGTATTATAATTTTCAAATTTCAAATTTCAAATTTCAAATTATTTATTCGCTTTAACACGTAAGTATAAACAAAACAGAGATATCCGGCGGAACCCAAACTAGGCTGAGCCTGTATCTTGGGGCCCTAAAGTGCAAATATGTGAAACAGGTTTAGTAGATGAACATAGAAAGTATAGAAGCATTTTACAAGCAGAAATCTACAATACAATACGAGGCGACAATACAAGTGTGTGTGTGTGTGTGTGTGTGTGTGTGTGTGTGTGTGTATATATGTATGTATGTGGAGTGTGTTGTATGTGTTAGCAGGCAAGGAGAAGGACCTCCGTGTCATGATATGATAGTTCCACTAACCACTTTTTAATAATCACCTTAACTTTACCTATTGCGTAGCGCTGAATGGCATGAGTTTGGCAGATATTATTATAGATGCGTAAATGCATATAGTCCGGAGAGCGCCTGGCAAGGGCTGATCTGTAATTTGGCAACGGAACTCTAAACTTACGCTTGCCCAGAAGTTGCCCATAAATTGGTAAATTTGTTATTACCGCATGAGCTCTAGCTACTGCTTTCAAAATATATAACCGCCTTACACTCAAAAGTTTTGTCTCTCGATAAAGATCCACCGTTGGAAAAAGAAAAGGTTTTTGGAACATTACTTTTATTACGGCGCGCTGCGCTCTCTCCAACTGCAGTAGAGTGCTTTTTGGAGCGCTGCCCCAAACTATAATGCCATACTGCAATACTGCAGTTAAAAGGACTCGCAAGCTCGTCCGTTTAAACAAACACTCAGCCTGCAATTGCCTCCTTCCCGGCCACGGCAATAATGTACTATTCGCTGTTTCCTATCCAGTTTACGCGGAATTGGAGGCTACCCGGCAGTTCGACTGGATGGACGTGCAGACCGACGAGGACGAGCACTCCATAGAGATGCACCTGCCTTACATAGCCAAAGTCATGGAGGAGTGAGTGAACTTACTTATAGTATAATGTGTTTGCGGCTTAGAGCATACATAACTGGAGTAGCCTTTCAGTAACTTACCCCTCCGGAGAAAACCTTGCACAATGTGCAAAAAATCATACAAAGACAATTTCACAATCGACTAATGGTCATTCACAAAATCGCCTCGCAAGAGAACACTGATCATAATAATGCCCGCATGTTGCTGTAAGCACTTGATAATTATAAACGATCAACCACTTCAAGCTTTCAATATACAAAAAATTCGGCAGACATTTTTGTACGCAAATACGACATAAGGCTACTCCAGTTATGTATGCTCTAAGGTTTGTGGCTCCGACGCGTTTTGAAATGCACTCCCTTTTTTATTATTTATTTATAACAACTGTGTTTACATAAAAAAATCATATTACATCGCTTCACAAAAAAATATTTCGTTTGACTGTGGTGTCTGTTTTGAGTCTCAAAATAATGCTTGTACTAGTAAATTATCATAGTATAACTTAACATACAGGTTAAATCATGGATGATATCCATAAAGGGTGGATGGTTAGACGATGTTTAAATCTAGATTTTTTAGAATCACGTTCAATGTCCGCAGGCAGAGTGTTCAGCAACAGAGTGGGCAGGAAGGAAGACTTCAAAAATAAAGTAGCCTGGTCCACCCTAAGGGCTTAATCTTTCTACATAAAGTAACTTCATTTACTATGAATATAATTTTCTCTCAGGAGTTTAACAAAAATGAAAATGACTCATGTTTATCATACAACTATAATTTAATGGGTCGCTCACGTCTTTAAGGTCGAGTATCGTCGTATTTCGAATCGATCATGATCGATCGCTATGCCCTCGCGTCGAACACTAAGCGTTCTCTCGGCTGCGTGGTGTGGGCGAGGACAGCGGTGGGGGCGGGAATATATCGTCAATATAATAATATACTTATCATATTTATCATTGTTTCAGATACAAAACCGGATTTACGATCATACCCATACTCGTAGGATCTTTAACGCCTGAAAAAGAAGCCAGGTGAGTTTACAGTAAATTAGCGACATAAATCAATTTGGAATAAAGATTTAATCTGAGCGTAAATGTCAACATTGCATAGACTAATCTTGGAATAAACGCTATTCTTTTTTGATCGAATTAACACTTACTCGTACTGTCTAATTACAAAGTTCTTGTAGTTTTTTTTATACAGCGTGTGACTTTCATAAGAACATTTATTTTTAGGGCTGAAAGTATAAGCCCTAATGAACGTAAATTGGTATCTCTAGTTTTTTTTCATACAAATTAATTCGGCCCGCAATGTATTGGTAACAAAGCTAACAACTGACAGTAACTAGCTCTGCCTCTTTGAAACGTCAAGTGAATGTTAGCAGTACATTGCTGCTCGAGAAAATTTTAAAAATTAATAACTCTCCATTAGAAAGAGTAATTGTTATATTTTTTCGATAAAACGGTTCACAGCACTGAAAGCTATCGTTCCTTAAAATAAATGTTTTTTTATGAAAGTCACACGCTGTATATATAATGAAACGGGTCACTCACTTCTTTTAATCGAATGTCGCTCGACATGTTTCCAACTGATACGTGGTCCTTAGTGTGCGATCGCGATGCCGGTGCGTTTATTGGACTTTAATTAAAGACGCATACGACCAGTTTCATTATATTTTAATGTCTGAAACTCACGGGAGTTGTCTATATCATCATCCGAAAGACGTCCACTGCTGGACATATACCTCCCCCAAAGAGAGCCACAATGACCGGTCCCGCGCCACCCGCATCCAGCGGACTCAATGACCAGGCCAAAAAAAAGGTTTTAAAAAGTATTTTTTACCCGACTGCCAAAGGAGGAGGGTAATGTTTTTCGAGTGTATGTATGTATGTATGTATGGCTGTTTCGTTGTGGCCTCCTGTAGCCTAAACGGCTTGATGGATTTTGATGTATGAGGTGTCGTTAGATTCCTCTTAATCGTGGGAGTGACGTAGGCTATAATATTTTTTCAAAAAGCAGTCGGGTTTTTCGAAAATTCTTTTGACTTCACTTGTTTTAGATACGGCTCCATCCTAGCCCCCTACCTAGCGGACCCTCAGAACCTGTTCGTGATATCGTCCGACTTCTGCCACTGGGGCAGCCGGTTCCGCTACACCTGGCGGGACTCGTCGCGGGGCCAGTTGTACCAGAGCATCGAGTGGCTGGACAAACAGGTAAACTGTAGGATGTTGGCCTTTGAGTAGTCTATGTAATACTGGCGTAGCTTCAAATAGGCAAGGGCCAGTTGTACCAAGAGCCTTGTCTCCTTACCTAGCGGAGCGTCAGAACCTGTTCGTGATATGGTCCGACTTCTGCCACTGGGGCAGCCGGTTCCGCTACACCTGGTGAAACTCGTCGTGGGGCCAGTTGTACCAGAGCATCGAGTGGCTGGACAAACAGGTAAACTGTAGGATGTTGGCCTTAGAGTAGTCTATGTAATACGTAGCGTGTGACGTAGCTTCAAATAGGCAGGGGCCAGTTGTACCAAGTTCCGAAGCGCCATTCTTACCTAGCCGAATATTGCAGTTTCTTTGAGTCATATATGCACTGACTTGCGTAGCTTCAAATAAATGGGGGTCAGTTGTACCAAGAGCCTGGCCTCCTTTCCTAGCGGACTCTCAGTACCTGTTCGTGATATCGTCCGACATCTGCTACTGGGGCAGCCGGTTCCGCTACACCTGGCGGAATTCGTCGCGGGGCCAGTTGTACCAGAGCATCGAGTGGCTCGATAAACAGGTAAACTATATAACTTCTTCATAATCATAATCATACGAGTATCAGCCGAAAGACGTTCACTGCTGGATATAGAGGCCTCCCCCAAAGAGTGCCACAATGACCGGTCCTGCGCCACCCGCATCCAGCGGACTCCCGCGACCTTTACCAGGTCATCAGTCCACCTTGTGGGTCTACCCGCGCTAAAGTACGCTGTGTTCGAATCCCGGTAACGGCAAATATTTGTGTGATGAGCGTGAATATTTTGTTTCTGAGTCTTGGATGTCTTCTTTTGTATGTATTTAAGTATTTATATCTATTAAATGTATCGACGTCTAGTTTCCATAACACAAGCCTTAATATAAAAAAAACAGCCAAGTGCGAGTCGGACTCGCGCACGAAGGGTTCCGTACCATTATCTATATAAACGGCAAAAAAAATCACGTTTGCTGTATGGGACCCCCTTAAAAAAAACTATTTTTTAGTATTTGTTGTTATAACGGCAACATAAACATCGGTGAAAATTTCAACTTTCTAACTATTACGGTTCACGAGATACAGCCTGGTGACAGACGGACAGACAGACAGACGGCCGGACAGCGGAGTCTTAGTAATAGGGTCCTGTTTTACCCTTTGGGTACGGAAACCACATAACATCAGCGTCGAGTCATCCTATGTGAATGAGAATGAGATATTTATTGATAAAATTACAAATACCTAATTTTACATGTCACTCATTTTACATGGGCTTAAATTAATTTATAAGTTTATAAGTAGGTTAGTTTCATATGTGGCCCGATATTGCACTGAGTGGACTCCGTTTTGCATTTCATGAAGTGTCCAAATGTAATTGGGTTGAGTCCTAAAATTTTTTTACGATGCCATTCGAACCAGTTTTTGGAGAGGAACAAGTGTTTGTATGGGAGCAACTACAATTAAGGAACATAAATACCCAAAAAATTTAGTTAAAGACGGACCTCGCTGGCGGCAGCCGAAACGTTTCATACTGATTAACATTGAATCGTGACGTCACAGTGTAATATTTGTACTAGTCGTTGTATTGAACATCAAGTAAATTGCTGTTTCGGTCTTCACGACCTGCTGCGTTTTGGACCATAGTTGTTTTACAATTTTGTTTCAATAAAAGCGTAAGGATTCTATTGGTAGCTTTAAATTTACTTTTGGACTATAAAAAAAAACATATTTTTTCTAAACTTTCAAGGTCCATATCTTTTTATGATTTTAATTATATTTTTTAATTTATACTTAATTACATTTATTTGAATGTTTACTATCAATTTAGCAACATTGCATTTACAATTTTAACATGTGGAAACTACCCAATTGTGTTATTTAATATTTGCGAAACAAACTTATTTTCTATATTTCTAAGTATATTAATATGTTTGCTTCAGGGCATGGACATCATAGAGACGATGGACCCGCACTCGTTCACCGAGTACCTCAACAAATACGGGAACACTATATGCGGCCGCCACCCCATAGGAGTTCTGTTACAGGTACTTATAATAGTTATAATACAATATCTAAACTCTAAAAGTCTTCTCCAAAATCTATACAGACCGCCTTTCGAAAATATCTACACATATACATATCCTGGCAAGGTCGCCATGTGGAGATGTGCGGGGTCAGGTTCGAAGGAAGAAAACGTCTTTATGAGTCAAGCGATTTATTACGACTGCACTTAGCCTAGATACATTGATCTGCCCACTACAAGTCTTATGTCAGTAACAGTAAATACTGTGTATAGGTGAGGTAGGTTTTGAAAGGTTGTCTATATAAATATTGGTGAATTCGACTGTACAATGTACAATACTTTTTTTTTTGTTAAGGGGGGAAAATGCGTTATGCATACCACCCCGAGTGGTTATGTGGGACTCCCGTATGGGCTAATGAGCCCCACGGTGTACCCACTAAAAACCCCCCACACCCCGCCTCACCGCATTGTAGCGAGGTTACGGGAACGCTTGCGCACACATCCGCGACCCCGCCCCCCAAGCGGCTCCCTCGCGGATGCCCGAGGGCCCTCCACGAAAGGCCCGCCAGATGCTTTGGCGCGCCTGCCTCCTCGATCTCCACCCGCTCAGTAGCGGACCCCCCTGAGTCCGCTACGAGGTGACCACGGGTGCGGGAAATTCCAGCACCCGGTGGCGGATCAGGTCTGTGGTTCCGCCACCGACCACGCCTCGGCCGCAGAGGATAGGGAAGCGGCGCACCGTAATACCGGCATTCCTCTTCCTCTGCGGCCCCACCAATGTCGCTTCCGCCAAGTTCGCAGGGGGTAGGGAGAGTGGCGCACCGTTATACCAACACGCCACTCCTGCAATCCCGCCTCGGCCGCAGAAGGTAAGGAGGCACTCCTCTTCTTCTGCGGTCCCTCCCCAACGCATCCTAAGCGGGCTTGGGCAACCCCGTTAGGAGCGCCCTCCTCGGGCCAGCCGGCGGCCCACACAGGCCGGCCCTGGGTGCCTCTTAGCTTCGCCGTGGGTGACCAGTCCACGGTTACTAAGCCCCCCGCCCCGACAAGGCGGGCACCCTCGAGGGAGACAATGTACAATACCTGGCACAACTGGTGGTGTTATTTCACCTCAAACTCATATTTTATATACAGGGTGGATGTTTTATGAGTATCCAAATTGAAGTATGTTAATCCTTATACAAAATTATGATTTACGTGTTTTTTATATTCGGCCACGTACCGGAAGGCGCGGCGTGGGTAGGCCCCCACAAGCTGGACTGATGTCCTGGTGAAGGTCGCTGGAGTCCGCTGGATGCGGGTGGCGCAGGACCGGTTATTGTGGCACTCTTTGGGGGAGGCCTATGTCCAGCAGTGAACGCCTTTCGGCTGATATGATGATGATGATGAATTTTCGGTGACCAAATATAAACGTCCGGCTACCGAAATGGCCCGGAGAGAACCGATATAAAGTCACGCGGTTAAATAAAGTTGAATTGTTAAATAAACCGGTATTTTTCGATTACGCAGTCTCTGTTGCTAACTTTATAACTGTCCACAGGCTGTATCGAAGCTGTCAACCTCATCAAACGCTCCAAAGATGGCGCTAAAGTTCCTCAAATACGCACAATCCTCCCAATGCATGACGCCGCAGGACTCTTCTGTGTCGTACGCGAGCGCGTCGCTCGTGTTCGAGTAGGGTACACGGGTTATGGACTTGGAGGGTTATTCCCACCTGTTACCACCAATTTGTTACCAGTGGCAACAGCTGGATTTTTTCCCCATCTTTTACCACTGAAGTACTCGGTGAAAACAAAACCCAGTAGTTTCCTTCCATCAATTACTATTCCCATTAGTTCCAACCGGTAACAAATTGGTGGTAACAGGTAGGAATAACCCGACTTGGGTACACGGGTATTGTTAACACTTAAGAGACCCCGGGTCGCTCGACTCTCCATACAAACGTAGTTTTGTTCTCATTTTCATCGACTTGCTGGAATGACTTAACATTTTGTATACAATATGAGATCCGCCATATCTAGTTTCCGATCTATTTCAGCACGCTTTTTTAAAATGAGAGTCAAACTAAGTTTGTATGGAGAGCCGACTTGTGTTGAGCTTCCTTGTATCATGCAAGAATGTTTCATCTTTAATTATTTGTAATAGTATTTATGGCGGCAACAGTCTTTAAATAAATTACGTGTACTACAGCAATTTATAAAATACCCGTGTTCATTATACACCGTATAACCAAGTACAGTCAAGTCCAGTCATATTTATGTATACAGGATACAGTGCATTTCCACTTGAATAACTCAAAATGTGTACATATTTACGACCCAGGCTATGTTAACGCTGTTAGTTTTTAAAATATAATAAATGGCCAAGTTCTTAGAGAAAGTTTAGTTTTCCAAAAAATCTTTTTTTTTATAGTGTACTCTCGCGACTTCGTCCGCGTGGAACTAGTTTATATCTTACCTCCATACAAGTACAGGGAACAATCTGAAACTATACATTTGTAATTTTGTACGGAACCCTCGGCGGGCGAGTCCGACTCGCACTTGTCCTGTTTTTTTTGCATTCGTAATAAGCCTGTCACCCGGAGCATAATTTCGAATCGATTGATTTTTGGAAAACAGGTGAGTTTATGTACGGTCAAGGACTTTAATTGTTGGGCCATTTAGGTGTCAACAAATTTTGGTTTTTTAATAGTTAAGCTATGAATGTCCAGTATAAAGGGAGCTCTAAATGGCTCAAGAATTAAACTCCGTGACTCGCATTCCTAAAGACTTTGGCCCATTTATTATGCATAATATAAGTAAGAACGATGAATTTATATATCAGTTAGCATAATAAATAATATATTATGTTAATTATGTAGTGTTAAGAATGTCACATTTTTAAATGGTTTTTTTTCTAACAAAAGAAGACCGGCTTTTATTATGACCCACCAACTTCTACTTCAAAAAAAACACCACTGTAATAAATATACTGTCACAATACTATTTAACTTTAGAAACTAGCGAACTGTAACTTAAGACCATTACACACCTTACAATTTGTCACGACAACTTACGGAGACGCAGCTATATGGTGGTATGTGGTATGGCCGCGTCTCTGTCAGTTGTAACCATTCATAAGGCTTCTCACAGACTGGCGCGGTCTGGCCGCGGCGGTCAATAGTAAACTTGTCATTAGCTGTCAAATTTACTGTTAACCGCCACCGCAGGCCGCACCAGTGTGTTGCAGGCCTTATGATCATTGTTTGTTTGTATAAATTCTTAATTCGAATAAGCATATGATGGCAGCTAACAGACTATAGTGATTACTATAATATAACAAACGAAACCTTATTAAGATTTAAGCTTTATAACAATAGTCATAGAATACTAATTACAATGACAAAATCGTACCGAGAAAGATACTCACAGTGTGAAAGGATTTTGTCGTTGTGGTGTACCTTAATGAATTTTACCTTAATCGAATTTAAACTATCGAGAGGCATGGTTAGAATGATATAAATATATAAAATTAAAGTAATTTATTAAATGGTACTTTTCCAAGCATGTAGTAACATTTTTAGGGTTCCGTAGCCAAAATGGCAAAAACGGAACCCTTATAGTTTCGTCATGTCCGTCTGTCCGTCTGTCCGTCTGTCCGTCTGTCCGTCTGTCCGTCTGTCCGTCTGTCCGTATGTCACAGGCATTTTACTCGAAAACTATACGGTGTATTTGAATAAAATTTTGAGGATAGGTGTATTTTGTTAGCCGCTACATAGTTTTGTAATTAAAATGACAAAAAAAAATTTTTTTAGGGGTGCACTCCATACATAAAACTAAAACTCAAAAATTTTTTTTTTATTGTGACCCCCCGTGTGGCACATCAATAGATAGGCCTTTCAAAATAAATATAAGGTTTCTTAGCATTTTTTTTGATTAAGTGAATAGGGTCGGAGATAATCGCCCCGAAAGTCACTAAAATTCTGTCCCCCCCCCTCTAATTTTTGAACGGTGTATTTTAAAAATATGGAAAAATTCATGGACATAGGGCTTATTAATTTCATTCACCGAAAATTGTTTTGAACAAGATCGGTTCAGAGGTTTTCGAGATATTGCTGAAAAACTGCCTTACTCAAAGAAAAGGACGTAAGTGCCGTAAAATTTCTGTGACGATACGACCTTTTTAATAGGCACGGAACCCTTCGTTTTGCGTGGTCCGACACGCACTTGGCCGGTTTTTCTGAGATATTATTATATTGCCTTCTGGCTAACTGAAAAATTAGCTTCTGATCCTACCGGTGATGCTCATGGCCACACAGAGAAGATTCCGTGATCCCACCGGTGATGCTCATGGCCACACAGAGAAGATTACGTGATCCCACCGGTGATGCTCATGGCCACACAGAGAAGATTACGTGATCCCACCGGTGATGCTCATGGCCACACAGAGAAGATTCCGTGATCCCACCGGTGATGCTCATGGCCACACAGAGAAGATTCCGTGATCCCACCGGTGATGCTCATGGCCACACAGAGAAGATTACGTGATCCCACCGGTGATGCTCATGGCCACACAGAGAAGATTACGTGATCCCACCGGTGATGCTCATGGCCACACAGAGAAGATTACGTGATCCCACCGGTGATGCTCATGGCCACACAGAGAAGATTACGTGATCCCACCGGTGATGCTCATGGCCACACAGAGAAGATTCCGTGATCCCACCGGTGATGCTCATGGCCACACAGAGAAGATTCCGTGATCCCACCGGTGATGCTCATGGCCACACAGAGAAGATTCCGTGATCCCACCGGTGATGCTCATGGCCACACAGAGAAGATTACGTGATCCCACCGGTGATGCTCATGGCCACACAGAGAAGATTACGTGATCCCATCGGTGATGCTCATGGCCACACAGAGAAGATTACGTGATCCCACCGGTGATGCTCATGGCCACACAGAGAAGATTCCGTGATCCCACCGGTGATGCTCATGGCCACACAGAGAAGATTACGTGATCCCACCGGTGATGCTCATGGCCACACAGAGAAGATTACGTGATCCCACCGGTGATGCTCATGGCCACACAGAGAAGATTAGGCAATCCCACCGGTGATGCTCATGGCCACACAGAGAAGATTACGTGATCCCACCGGTGATGCTCATGGCCACACAGAGAAGATTCCGTGATCCCACCGGTGATGCTCATGGCCACACAGAGAAGATTCCGTGATCCCACCGGTGATGCTCATGGCCACACAGAGAAGATTACGTGATCCCACCGGTGATGCTCATGGCCACACAGAGAAGATTACGTGATCCCACCGGTGATGCTCATGGCCACACAGAGAAGATTACGTGATCCCACCGGTGATGCTCATGGCCACACAGAGAAGATTCCGTGATCCCACCGGTGATGCTCATGGCCACACAGAGAAGATTACGTGATCCCACCGGTGATGCTCATGGCCACACAGAGAAGATTACGTGATCCCACCGGTGATGCTCATGGCCACACAGAGAAGATTACGTGATCCCACCGGTGATGCTCATGGCCACACAGAGAAGATTACGTGATCCCACCGGTGATGCTCATGGCCACACAGAGAAGATTACGTGATCCCACCGGTGATGCTCATGGCCCCACAGAGAAGATTACGTGATCCCACCGGTGATGCTCATGGCCACACAGAGAAGATTACCGAACAAAAAAACCATAGAAGGCGAACTACCCAAACAAACGCCCAAAACCTGGTGAACTAAACGGCTGCTTGGCATCCTTTTGACACCTTTTGTCCGTATACGTCCGCATAATGGCAATGTGCATCCTTGGGGCCACTTGGGATCTTGGCGTGTAGCGTCGATTCGATCGATAACTGTGAAACTGTGCCCGAGTGTCGGGTCTTATACTTTTTCTGGCCCCGCGCGCATCGAAATAAGTAAAACTAGTCCAATATTTCCCTTTGATATCCTAGATAAACGAAGATACGTGGACGAATTTGTCCGATAAAATTTGAATTGGAATGGGGTATAGTTATAGATAGATACGTACTTACCTACCCTCTGATTTTAATAATATTGGCGTTATATCTAAGTGTAATGTGCACAAATACTCGGACTCGGATGCCATAATGTTTATAATTAG
Source organism: Epinotia nisella (assembly GCA_932294315.1). Classification (NCBI taxonomy): domain Eukaryota; kingdom Metazoa; phylum Arthropoda; class Insecta; order Lepidoptera; family Tortricidae; genus Epinotia; species Epinotia nisella. Next base: position 4,588,496 of record OW028698.1, on the reverse strand, counting down.
ATACTTTCGCTCTCACTCATAAACATACCTCGAACAAATCATGCGGATGACGTCAAACCACTCATATGATGATTTCATAAAGTATTTTCATAAACAATTACTAGTTATCAATTATCAGTGTGTGACCGCAATTATAGACTTGTTAGAGAAATAGTTGTGTACATAATGTCATTAAATTTTTTTTAGTAACATATTGACTTTTATTATCAATTATCGTACTTACGTAAACAAATCTCGCAACATTTATTTTATTCACTAAGTACATCATCCTATCATTCAGATAATTCTGTATAGATTTCTTGAAATTATACGCGGTTAATCTGTTACTTCGTGCAATATTTCATACGGATGTTGCAATACAGACATCATCCTGTGTGCAAAATTAGGTACGTCATTTTTACGTCATCCGCATGATTTGTTCGAGGTATGCTCATAAACGTTCTTCAAACCTATTTTAGCTAAAATGCCATTAAAATAGTTTGTCCTTATAGGTACATCTCTTTGAATATGTGAGAGGGACAAAACATATTTTTAGGTAACGGTCAGCGAAGTCTTATTAACCCTAAAAACGGCAAATGCTCGATGTTGTGTTACAGGTGAATACTCAAATCTATCCGCACCTTAACAGTAAGTAGTACTTTAACTTTAACATAATATGTCAAAACGCACACTGATTATCAGTAACTAGTTGTCCACGCGGCTTTTCATTGGTATCTAATTTGTACAAACTTAGAAATGATCGAGTTATTAATACCGAAACTATCACCAATACTATATACGAAGATACTAGATATCCGCAACATCTGTATGAAATAATACCTTATGAGTACTTTTTTTTGAGTTATATATACCTTTAAAAGCTAAAGATCTCGTCATTTTCAATAGTATATTTATATTTATAAAATATGTATTGATTAAGTGGTATAAAAATGAGTATAAGGTGTCAGTAAAAGGCGCATTTACCTTATTTTTTGTCAAATAAATAGAAATTAATTTTAATTTTGGTTCGTGAATTAGCATTTAGTCAAAATTGTCTGTCAGATGTATTTTCGGTCTTAAAAGTATTTATTTTCATCTGAACAATGTGTCTCAATTATATTTAATTTGCCAATTATGTTTTGTTTTATTTATAACGCGCGCAGATAAAGAATGGATCTGAAAATGGCGTCCGAATATGTTCATTGTGAATAAACGATTTCATTCATTCATTCCGCTCGCATGCTATCTCGCTCACACCCTATCGCTGTCTATACTCACACAGTTAAGTACTAGCTGCAAAAAAATAATGCTATTATTTTTAGAGAACTAATTAAATGGGCAGCCATTTTGCCAACCATACCATTGGTAACCGCCGCCATTTTCAGATCCATTCTTTATCTGCGCGCGTTATAACTACATACCAAAGATTATTGAGAAAATAACCTTTGGTAGCACAATGCCGGCCGAGTGACAATGAGAGCCACCGTCAAATGGATGTTACGAATATTCGCATTCGCATAATATGCAAATGGTTCGCATCGTTTTAATCTTTTCGACGCTAACGACACATAGAGTCTGTCAAGCGAGTCGTGACCACAGTATTTTTATCAAATTCTTTATATAGCAACAAATTTTCCTATGAAATAAACTGTCAGTTATAAGTAGGTACCTATTACTCCGCCATAGGTACATTTCGTGTTACCAGCCCAGCATGCGTTTTTTTTTTTTAATTTGCTGCTATTTTTCAGGGACACTACTCGCTTGACAGACTATCCGCAGCGCAGGTTCAACGCAAACGACTGATATATGCGTCAACGAGCCTAGCGCGATAGCAATCTTCTTGCATTGGCATAAGGTTTAACTCCGCACTAAATGTCTTGTAGATTTAGCGTGTGGTTGACAACTTTTCTCTTTGACAGAGCGTTGCGTCGCGTTCGCTGCGCCGGCCGCCCGTCGCGTCGCACATATGCCGCGCGTGCGCATTGCGCGCAGAGCGGTATCACGTGACTAATTTTGACCAATAGGAAGCATTTGTACCCCGCTGGTTGTTTGTGATTGCTTTATTAGTTCGACTTGTGTTCTACTAAAACGACACGCAAACGTGACAACGCTAACTAGAGGAAAGATAGCTATGTGGTACTAGTAGAACGGTATTTCCATGGCTCAAGCGGCCTCATGAGAAGCCAGTCCATGCTGGCCTTTTCTTTTTTTCGAAAAGAGGATGCCCAGCCCAGTCTACCCACTAAACCCCTAACGATTACACCTTTGTCGCTTACAGGGAGGGCCAAAGGACCCTCGCGACTGGCCTAAATTGACAGACATTCAAATGTATGTGTACTCTTTGCAAGACATTACAACTTACAAGTCAAGATTTGATTTTGCTATCTGTCTAACATCGCCTTTTGTAGCTACTAATAGACTCTCGTTCATAAAATCATTCTTACCGACCTTGACAATAAATGTCGTGTAACATGCAGTTTACAATAACTTTTTATCATTTGTTTTCCTTAACTATTTCCGTTGCGAGCGTACTTATCTTGTGTTCACTAGGGCTGTTTAAACCAGTTCGATGTGTTTTTAACCCCCGACTCAAAAAGAGGGGTGTTATAATATAAGTTTGACGTCTGTCTGTGGCATAGCAGCTCGTAAACGAATGGACCGATTTGTATGCGGTTTTTTTGTTCGAAAGCTGAAGTGATGGAGATGGTTCTTGGCAATGTTTCAACAAAATCGGTTCAGCCGTTTTTGAGATATTGAACTTTGAAATGAAAAGATCGGGGGTTTTTCAACTTTTCGAAGTTGTAGTTATTATTGTGCCCAGGTGCTAATGTGACCCGTGTTACAAGGGCTCGCTACCTGTTCGTCCGCCCGTCAATTCAATCGTGAAGGTAAAACATCGTGAGAAAACCATACATCTGCGAAGAAATTCAAGATTGTATGTGAACCTGGGCTAGCTTGGAGACTACTGAAAAGAAAAAAGAAAAGAAAAGAAGACATTTATTCACTACACAAAAGACACACAGAGACAAAGGAGTAGACATACAGTACAATTGACACATATTGTGTGTCTTCGCGGCAGTGAAACGGTCGCTGTCTCAGCATTGTGCCGAGGTGTCAGACAGACACCTGCAGCGCTGGCGCCCGTTCCCTCTCACCCATGCCTAGCAGTGATTTATTATATTATATTATCATTATGAATCTTATCTAAGTATACCTGTGCTTATATTTAGTGGTTTAACAGAAGCCAAAACGATTTTCCACCTTAACTCAACAATTAGTCCAGGCAATAAACTGACAACTTGTATGGAAAAAATGTCAAATTTGGAAATAATTTATAATAGCTAATTTTTTTAATGTAACGGATATATTATCAATTAAATAGTTGCCTAGAGGCAAAATCCAACAAAAAATCAGACATCAAAAAAATCAATATTTAATTAGCTCCTAAAAGTCCGGATAAATATTAATATATTTTTTTATCTTTATTTAGGTTCATTTACATTTGCTTTAAGATATTCAATACAAAAAAAATATAAAAGACACTGAATGTTTAATTTAAATCTATATAATTACTTCCGGGTGGAAAGTTTGTTGGATTCTTGAATAAAGCATCTTAGAATAACGTTTTAGAATGAAATAAACAAAAAAAACGCTATTATAAATTAATGTTTTTCGAAACCGTATTTTGCCTAGAGTAAATACATTTTACATAACATACGACGGTATTTTCCTAAATCTAAAATCTCATAGAACCAAATATGAGTATAATGTCACAAATTTGCCATGGGCGTCGTTTACAAGAATCTAAACATCCCCTTAAGCTTTGTCTACCACCATCGTATATAGTACCTATACAAAAAAATCGGCCAAGTGCGAGTCAGACTCGCGCAAGAAGGGTTATATACCATTATCTATAAAAACGAGCAAAAAAAATCGCTTTTGTTGTATGGGAGCCCCCTTATATATTTATTTTATTCTGTTTTTTTTAGTATGTGTTGTTATAGCGGCAACAGAAATACATCGCCTGTGAAAATTTCAACTGTTTAACTATCACGGCCCATATGAGATACCTACAGCCTGGAGCCGTAGCATGGTTGGCCTTATCACGCGACAAGTGACAAGATAAGAGCGCACAGTGTGGGATTTTTCCTCAATTTTGCGAAACACTACTTAACTGTTTAATTTGTGTAGTTTATCAAATGATAGCGAACATCGAAACTCCCGCGGTTCTATGTCTCATAGTTTTAGAGATTTTCGATAAATCGAGAAACAGCCATAGAAATCCATAGAAATATGAAAACTATAATTACTCACATTTCATGCCTCTTTTTAAAATCATCCTTATAGGCTTATATAAAGGTAGTTTTGATATACCAATATGATTCACTAAAAGTTTGAATTGATGACTCTCAGAGGAGATATCATCAATTTTCTAAAAATTTTAAAATATTTTTTTCTCGATAATCTTACATCGGTCGCATTTTATTTTACATTTTTTTAGTAGCTGATAAGAAGCATTATCACTACGAAAAAAATTAAATGCAAATATGGCAGGATTCGCGAGATATGAATTTTTAAATATTCAAGTTAGGGTTGTCACACACTAGGTAGGTTAACTTTATTTTAAGTTGGGGTGTGGTGTCACTTCTTGTTGCAAAATTGTAGTATGCTTAAACATAGAAACATTCGAGGGCCCGTAAAACAACAAAAAGCATTACCACTATCAGAACGGTTGTGTCAGTATACCTACTCTGTTGAATCTCTGATGAAGGGTATCATGTGGAATTGGGAAGGGGTCCGCCCTCGTCAAGCGCTTGCTTAAACCCAATTCAATTCAATTCAAATTCTTTATTTCGGATAAGTATCCTATGCTATTACATGATATCTGGAGGAGCGGGAGTGAGGCGTCATGGAGCCGTTAAAGACCCATGGCGCTGCTTGGCGTCAACAGGAGCTGACGTTCTGCTGGGGGATGTCCTTTCGGGCCTCGACCAGGGGACTTAATGCTAGAGGGGTAAGAGGGCGCCAAACGTCTTGTTGGTCAGCGAGTGGCAAATGAGGAACATGATGAAGGCAAATAAATTTCGTGTATTTTGTGCATCTGCGGCTGAAAAGTATGAAATGAAATGAAATAATTTATTCGTGACAAAGCTTAATCATGCAATTACAACTTAAAATAGTATGTAGAATCATATGGCTGGTTTAATATACAACTTATGGATACTACTGTCCGAAATAAAGAATTAAATTGAATTGAATATGATTAGATTAGATTTATTTATTGCGTATTGAAAATTGACATTATATTTTACAAATTTTCTTTGTATATAAATAAAATTAATTCACAGAAAGCTCGTCAGGTACATTTAATAAATTTGTTACAAATAATTTCTAACAATAATAATTAACAAAGACCGACATGAATAGTTAGCAATTTAAAACAATATTGATCTTAGGTACCTAATAATGTCAGTCACTATGCACAAAATACTAATACACGGTTGGCAAATCATTGAGATTAGTTCTCTGCCAATAGGAATGTTGTCCGAGCAAGCCGGTGAATCCCGCAACAAATTTTGGCGGTATGATCGTGAGCATCACACTCGAAAAATAGACCAAAATACTACAATTTTGGACCTTTATAGGCGTGATCTCGAATCGTTGTACCCTTTCATTTCACATTTGTCTTTAAAAGACCGCCATAGTAAACAAAAACGATCACCTATACCGCCTAAAGTTATATCCCTTAAAAAGTCTACTGAGCCACATACTGCATTAATGCCCGAAAATAACGAAGACAACAATTTGTCACTCGTTTTAGACAAACGACTTTATTATTATGTTGACGATTAAACTTCCAATTATCCAATTAATTATTGAAGAATTCATGCCAGTCAAGTAAGAAAAACAGAACACTCGCCTCTGAACTCTGATATTATTTTCGTTTGTATGTGATAACCCTATTTCCATAGAAATGGAACTAAAACTTAGAAACGCTATAAATCCCAAATCCCATAAGATAAAATCATCAAAATTTAAGGCATGGTAGGTACACTCATCATACGTCCTTTAGAGCTAAAATAAAATGCGACCGTTAATAAACTTTGAAAAAATATTAATAATTAAAAAAATATATTTATATTGAATCTCATCGGGTTTATTAACTTTACAGTCTTGTATTTTTTTTACGTTACTGAATATTGTTTCCTGAAATAGGAGACGAAAAATTGGGGCATTATTGACATTAATTACGAAAATAAAAATACAAACATGTTTTGATGACGTCATGGATCTGATCTTTAGAAATTATTAACTAGAAAATTAAACGGGATATGTGGCTGGGAGTTTCACTATGGGCTTTAAAAAAGTATTAAGCAGCGATTAAAATCATAAAAAGGTAGTGAACAAAATTGAGGAAAAATCCCACACTGTGGAGCGTCGTCTCGTTCTATCGAACGGTGTCAGCCAGTGACGCACGCTCTATCCTATCACCTATCGCGTGACAAGGCGAACCATGCTACGGCTCCTGGTGACAGACGGACGGACAGCGAAGTCTTAGGGTACCGTTTTTTTTACCCTTTGAGTACGGAACCATAAAAAGGTTATAATCCTATGATGAGTAACCAAAGGTCAGAGTTTTACTGGTCAGTCTTCAACACTAAAGTAAGTAGGTACCTACAGCCTTGGTCAAAAGTGTTGAGCACCCATACGTTTTTCATACAAAAGTCAAACTTTAAAAGGTGCATTTATATATTTTTCACTTGTCATGCTCGAAAAGTGTGTCATATTAGGCTTAATAAGTGGGGCTAAAGTAGTACATATAGCCCCTAGGGAAAATATGTATTCGCACGCAAATAGCAATTTCTAAATGATATATATTAATGATTTGCACATGTTCAAATGCTTATTATATTTTACGTCTTCGAGTATTTATGAAATTGAAAAATAATACTTTATCCATAAGTTACAAAGGAAAACGTGGGGTGCTCAATACTTTTGGCCAAGGCTGTATATTGTGAAAAAGGTAGGTTAGGCGTTTTGAAACATGAGAATTGCCCTTAACTAGGTACCTACGACGTTATTAGAAATTACAAAAAAGTAAGCAAACAAGGAAAATATAATATCGATTTACCTAACAAGTTTTCCATGGAATTTCCAACTCGCAAAACTTGAGAATTCATATCATTTATTGCGTTTCATGTTGTACAGTCGAGTTCTAAAATATCTATACAGACAACCTTTCAAAAATATCTATACACAGGCTCTATTATTACTGGCATAAGACACATGTATAGATATTTTGAAAGGTTGCCTGTATAGATACCTATTGGAGAACTCGACTGTAGATACATAAGGTCTTACATTATTAAATAATTCTAGGAACATGAACCCTAACCCTACAAGGGCACAGCAATCTTATAAATATATGGAATACAATGAAATTAAGTATTAGAATAGGTATAAGACTATAAGATTATTAAGTTTAATATTAACAGTATGGTACAATTACAAAACCGTACAGGCCGTTGGGGCGGAAAGGTTCTCGAGTGGCGACCACGTACCGGAAGGCGCGGTAGGCTGGACTGATGACCTGGTAAAGGTCGCGGGAGCCTTTAGTCCGTTTTCGCAATTGCGGTTTCACAATTGGCTGCGAAAGAAGAATTATTTTTCACTGTTTCGTAATTAACTTTCAAACAAGAATTTTTTGGCTATTTTCGCAATCGAATATTTTTTCTCCTTTCGTAGTTAATTACTAAAAACATCTCCATTTTCTTTTTTCACAATTAATTACTAAACAAGAATTAGTCGCACTATTGCAACTCATTGGTAAATAAATAAATTACTTAATGAGGTCCTAAACTAACTAGTAAATTGGCTACGAAAGAAAATCATATTTCACTGTAAATAGTTATCAAACAAGCATTTTGTTGCTGTTTTAGTAATCGAATTTCGTAACTAACTTCAAAAACTGAACGAAAAAATAACAATAAAGGCGTTTGCCCATCACAACGTATCATACAATGACCGTGCTAAAAAGGTAATCGGCAAAAAATTACTATTTGTATTGAATCGTATAAGACCTTACCCATCAGACCGTTCCGTCACCGGTCCATCATTTTCATGTATTTGACACACACGTTCATACCACGGTCATAGTATGCTACGTTGTGATGGGCAAACGCCTTTATTGTTATTTTTTCGTTCAGTTTTTGAAGTTAATTACGAAATTCGATTACTAAAACAGTAACAAAATGCTTGTTTGATAACTATTTACAGTGAAATATGATTCATCTTTCGTAGCCAATTTACTACAAAAACAGAAAAAAAAATTATTTCTTAGTTAATTACGAAACTTGATTGCGAAAACAGAAAATAAATTCTTGTTTGACAATTAATTACGAAACAGCGAAAAATAATTCTTCTTTCGCAACCAATTGTGAAACCGCAATTGCGTAAACAGAAAAAAATCTTATTTCGTAGTTAATTACGAAACTTGATTGCGAAAACAGAAAATAAATTCTTGTTTGACAATTAATTACGAAACAGCGAAAAATAATTCTTCTTTCGCAGCCAATTGTGAAACCGCAATTGCGAAAACGGACTAAAGGCGCGGGAGTCCGCTGGATGCGGGTGGCGCAGGACCGGTAACTTTGGCACTCTTTTGGGGAGGCCTATGTCCGGCAGTGGGCGTCTTTCGGCTGATATGATGATGATGACAATTACAAAACAAATACGCGCAATCTATGATATGGCCGAAATTGGATTCATTTAGTTTTTGATAGTTAGTAATTGCAATCAACAGGCTTTGATTTTTTTTAAACGACTTTTATAGGGTTCCGGATCAAAAAGGTAAAACCGAGACCCTTATACCGACCGAATAGCCTAGTGGTTAGAGAACCTGACTATGAAGCTTGAGGTCCCGGGTTCGATTCCGGGTCGGGGCAGATATTTGTATGATGAATACGAATGTTTGTTCTCGAGGCTTGGATGTTTAATATCTATTTAATTATGTATTTATCTATATATAAGTATGTTTATCCGTTGTCTAGTACCTATACCTACCTACCTACAGGCTTTGCCTAGTTTGGGACTAAGATCATTTGTTGTGAATTATCCCACGATATTTATTTTTATAATGGTGCGACTTTGTCCGTCTGTCTGTCTGTCACAAAGTTAAATATCTCAGGAACTACTACTTAATGCTATCAATTTGAAATTTGGAATAGTTTTAAAGAAAGCTAATCCACGTGTATATGGAACATGAAAAATTTAAACATGTATTTTTAATATCTATCAAAAATTACGGATAACAGGGGGGAAAAATTCAGTCTAGTTAGTAGGCCAAGTGGAGTATCATATGAAAGGGCTTGAGTTGTTTTAAAACAGTTTTTATTTATTTCTACAGTGGTCAAATCTTGATTTACAAAGGAATAGGTATAATGAAAAAAATACCATTCTGCCCCCCTTATCTCCGAAGTTTACTAAGCGAAAAATTTAAAATATATGACTACGATTAACGTAAATATTACCGGAAAATTACAATACTTAAAACCTCTATTTTGGTATTTTTTTTATTTTTCAAAAAAACCTTTGTAAACTAAGATTGTACCGTCACGACATAGTTATTCTCTTCAAATTTGTATGAAAGAAAGTATTCTGAAAGTGCCTTCTTTCAAATAAAAAAAACCCTGTCAAACCTGTCAAAATTGGTTCACTTAAGTAAATTAATAAAGAAATATAATATCTCTGAAAAACAAACATACGGTTGCAATAAGTGGTGGGCTTTCCCTCTGCGTAATCTACAGGAGCAGCTCTACCTATAGTGCAGGGGGTGCGGTGCACCAGGGCGCACGGTCCTAGGGGGCGCCCGAGCGCTATTTGACGGGGCGCCACTCGCAGCCAGTGAGCGCTAGGGGAGGGGGGTGCTAGAGGGCGCTAGGGTAATGATTGCACCCGGGCGCTACATGGGCTAGAGACGCCCCTGGGTATCTAGGTGCCTAGATATACCACTGTTGACCGTACTTGTACTTAATTTACCTACAGTCAGCAGCATAACTGCAGCAGAAACTGCTTTGCAGGGGCGCAGATTTACCTTCAATCTAAATTCAATGAATTAATTATTTAATCTTTCTTCCATTTCAACATCTTCAAATCAATAAAGGGTCGACAACGCGATTGTGACTCTTCAACCCCGCTATTCTGTAACAAGCTCACCTCACCGTTCACTCTTAAATATAACTTGACGCCGCGATTCGTAATAACTTAGCGTAGGTAGGTCTAGTTTCGTTAGGCGTGACCGGTGTTTGGTGAGCCGCATTAGCGCGTTCCGTTACGAATAACAGCCCTGGGCTGTTATTCGCTACGCGCTCATGCGCCTCACTCCATGCGTCACCTAACGAAACTAGACCTCTACCTACGCTTAGCTACTACGCACCGCAGCGTCAAGATATATTTGTGGGTGAGCGTTGAGGTGAGCTTAAAACAGCGTCACCTAACGAAACTAGACCTCTACCTATGCTTAGCTACGACGCACCGTAGTGTCACGATATATTTGTGGGTGAGCGTTGAGGTGAGCTTAAAACAGCGTCACCTAACGAAACTAGACCTCTACCTACGCTTAGCTACTATATACGCACCGCAGTGTCAAGATATATTTGTGGGTGAGCGTTGAGGTGAGCTTAAAACAGCGTCACCTAACGAAACTAGACCTCTACCTACGCTTAGCTACTATATACGCACCGCAGTGTCAAGATATATTTGTGGGTGAGCGTTGAGGTGAGCTTAAACCAGCATCACCTAACGAAACTAGACCTCTACCTACGCTTAGCTACTACGCACCGCAGTGTCAAAATATATTTGTGGGTGAGCGTAGAGGTGAACTTAAAACAAGTTACAGAATAGGGGGGCTGGAGTCGCTAAGCGTCCATAAGCTACGGCTACTTACCATCAGGCAGGCCAGGCCGTATGCTTATTTGTATTCGTCGGTAGTAGTATGCAATATCGTGAGCAGTTTTAGAATCGCCCACATGGAACTTGATATTTATCGAGTAGGTACCTACACTGCATTATAAATACGAAGTCAACATCACCAGTTACACATTCTGTTCTGCGCAACCATATTAGTAAGTACCTCCTTTTATCTATACCTAATATTACTGACCTGCAAAGTAATATTATTTACAATGCACTTGCTCTGAAAGTGCGATTTTATCTAGACACGCGGCAGCGTGTCAAGCCAAGTTCAAGCAAAGGAACTGGCTAGCCAGCGCCGAGTGTAATATTACACGAACCACTTGGTGCCACTTTTGACCCTTCTATAACTCAAAACCTCTTTAACGTAAACACGTAAAACTATGTGTGTTTAATTATATCCATAAGGACATCATGAAGCCCAAATTTCATGAAGCTAGCTCAAACGGTTATAAAGATATGAAGGTCAAAAAGTCGTAACGTAAGTAAAGTATTGACTGACATATGGTACCAGCGTTTTTTTCAAAAACCAAGTCACACAAACTTTTTATTGCTTTCATTTCGTTACATATACTCTAATAAACAACATATAAAAAAAATACAAAAATTGGACACCTCAAAAAAACTCAGTCTATAATGGGTTAATTGTAGCGTTGGAACCGTTACAAGCAGATATTTGAAACTATCCCAATATATGTATTATTTTATTCGCTATATAACAGAAATATAAAAATAAGTGGTGTCCCCATACAAAAAACTTGTAATACGCGCTAAACAACCGGCCAACGGTGTGTCGTCGGCGGCGCGCGGCACCACATAATTAACACAGTGACAAGATAAGAGCGTCGTCTCGTTCTATCGAACGGTGTCAGCCAGTGACGCACGCTCTATCCTATCACTTATCGTGTGACAAGGCCAACCATGCTACGGGGCCAGAAGTAAATCTACATTTACATGCTTTACATTACTTGCGCGGCCGAGCAACACGGAAACGCAAGAAAAAACATTAAATCTCAATACCTGCCTAGTATTCTTTACAAAAAGTAATGATATCTCACCAAAAACATAAATGTAAAAAAGAACAGCCAAGTTCAATACAAAAATTATGCTTGGCTGTGGGCTTCGCCGCAAAAAGAATGGAGATCTAAATGAGTGCCAAGTTATGCAAAATCCAAATATGTATTTATAGGAACAAAATAACATTATGAACAAGTCGTACCCTTGGTTAAATAACGCAACATGTGACCATACGTCAAAAGTGATTTTATTGCGGAAATAGCCTTAAAAAAATGCGTTTCGCATTATATGAAAAGAATTTTATTTTTAACTTTTTTAGTTCCGGAAATATTTTATACGGAAAACGACGTAAGTGATTAGTGGTCGTAAAATAATGTTACAAATGCATATGCTTCGTTGCTTTACGTCGCTACCGCGGGCGCTGGGCGGCGCACGCGCCGTCGTAATGTCAGTCGCGTCAGTGTTACCCGACTGCGAGCATTTGTCGCACGTTGGATCGAAATTGGCAAAAATGGATGCGGAAAATGAAATCTCCAATGGTGAGTAATTTTAAAAGTTATTAAGATACGTTTGTGCAAAACAATTGTATGTGCGCTTACGGCTGTTTGGGTACTAATTATTACCATAAAATAACCCGTCGCAAGATCATATACGATATTTTTTATTGACTTTTGGCATTTGGATGAAAATGTTTTAAAAAATTAATTAAGTATATGTTATGATATGTTATGTTATGAGTTTTACGTTATTCTGACGTTTTTTAAAGGGTGGTCTTATATTCACTTGCGCTTTTGTTATACGAACTTTTCATTGCCGCTTGTGAAGGTGTTGAGTTATATGACGCAACTGTGGGTACCGTATGTGCACTTACGTCGTTATATTAGGTCGTACTCTAAGATGCGTCGTTTTCGAAAACTTTAAATGCATACAAAAGCCATGTTTATTGTACAAATGTTACAGTTCTTTATTTATTTATTTTATAGCATGCCTAAATAATTTTACTAACGCATTTTTAACCTAATTCTTCTAACTTTTATTTTTTTACACACTGCGAACTTTGTGTTAAGAAATATAATATGTACGTAACGAGTTATTTGTTACTTTCAGTTTCGAAAAAAGTTGCGGAGTTTTGGAGCATGTCATCTTGTAAGGAAATCTTCGATAATACACCGCCTGCCCCTGGTTGCGATAGTGAAATTATTACTAAATTGGCCCTACCATATCAGCCAAATATAACAAAAGCAGATAGCGGTCCTTGTAGCAGTTTAAGGCCAAATGGTGCTCCATTCAATATATATAATTACTTTCCAGCTTTAAAAACTCTCCATAACGCTATTATGAACATTCTGGGAGACAAAGTTGTTAATTGACCCATAGCTTACGGAGTCGGTGTCCCCGAGTTCAAACCCAGCAGTATACACTTTTTGTAGTTTTTTTTTTTTTGAAGCTTAGTGAATAGAGGATTTAGATGCAACTTTTACTTAATCGGTCGAGAAAATCCCTGGCCAGGTCATAGGCTGTAAAAATGATAAAAATTAGTTCAAAGGGGGTAAAAAATGGGGCAAAACTTTGTATGGGAACTCCTCAAATCCATGAGCTAAAGACTTGAAAATTGATAAACATACACTTGACTGGAAAGTAAAAAGATTCCATTCAAACATTATAAAAAATATAGATAAAACGTGAAAAAACACGGGATGAAAAAGAGTGCTAGATGGCTAAAGACTATCTATAATAACCAAAAATGGTTGATATCTCAACCGATAGTAGCTGTTAGACATAAGAAACCTAATTATTTTGGAAACTCAGTCGCTGACAACGTCGCTGTTAATATTGAAATCCAGCAACCTTGATCTTCCTCTTCCTATATAATTGCTATGAATTCAGAGATCATCTAAAGATGTATGATAGGTTGAGTTTAATACTTACGTCAAAATTAGCATAGTTCACCAACGTCAAGAGATGTGGGTATAAAATTTGGACACAACGGCATTCCGCGGAGAATTAAGTAGGTACCAATTTTTTTTATGTATAAAACTTCAGCGTTTGTGACATTCAGAAATATTATTATGATGAATACTCGGGTATAGTGAGCGTCCGCATGAGCTAGCTCTCGGGCCTTCGGCCCTCGGGCTCGCATAGAGAGCGCTCTCTGAAGCGATGTATTGGGCCTTTCATTCATACGAAAAGCTCGACCTTCGGGCTCGCTTGCCTTGCCACTCACCTTCGGGACTTTGGAACTCAGATTTCGCTTTCAAGACACTTGGAGATAGTGTGCGTCAGTCCTCGGGCTCGCATAAGAAGCGCTCTCTAAAACGGTTCTTTGGGCCTATCATTCCAACGAAAAGCTCGGCCTTTGGTCTTGCTTGCCTCGCCGCTCTTCTTCTGACTTCTCTCGCTCGGGACTTTGGTCTCCGGTTTCGCTTGCAAGACACCTGGGTTTAGTTAGTGTCCGTGAAGGCTCGCCCTCGGGCCTTCGGCCCTCGGGCTCGCATTGAGAGCGCTCTCTTAAGGGTTGGTTTGGGCCTTTCATTCCTACGAAAAGCTCGCTCTTGGGCCTTCGGCTCTCGGGCTCGCATAGAGAGCGCTCTCTGAAGGGTTGGTTTGGGCCTTTCATTCATACGAAAAGCTCGGCCTTCGGGCTCGCTTGCCTCAACCCTCAACTTTGGGACTTAAGGCTCATGTTTCGCTTGCAAGACACCTGTGGATAGTAAGTATCCATGGAGTCTCGCCCTCGGGCCTTCGATGCTCTGGCTCGCATATGGAGCGCTATCTATAAGGGTACGTTGGGCCTTTCATTCCTACGAAAAGCTCAGCCTTCGGCCTCGCTTGCCTCCCCGTTTTCCTTCAGGACTTTGGCTCTCAGGGGTAGTTTGACAAGAGACCCGGAGATATAGAGTATCTTTGGGGTCTCGCCCTCGGTCCATTTGTTTCAATTATGAAATCTTATATTTAAATTCCGGTTTTGGTAATTTTTCTTCTACTATAAGTACTTAGGTACTTCGTTTGCAATAAAGATTAAGTAAATCAATATAACTAAATATTATTGACGACAAAGTTTATGAGGATTTGAACTGTTACACGCATAATTTATAGAAATGAAATCGTATTAATCTAATTTATCAGTGTAGTAGGTATCGTATGGTGAAACATAAGAATATCATGTCATCCATAATTTATACGCGTACGAAGTCGCGAGCAGAAGCTAGTTAGTTAATAAAGGTAATAATGCCTCGTTTGATATAATTAAAATGTTAACATTTTTGTTTTTAAAACCTTTTATGTTTTGCTACTGCTTTATGATGATCTCAATTTGATTATGTGTGAGAAAAAACGAGTGCATTTGTTCGTTTTTACTAGTTGATCTATAAATTAAGGAGGTTATATAATACAGAAAGTTTTATCATCATCATCATATAGCTTTTATTGTATTTCTTTATGTTGTTTAATTGTTTTATGTTGTGTCAACAATGTTTATTTTAGTTTTTGTTTTAGAGTACTACACTGAAGAATATTTGTGTATAAAATTGTAATTAAAATGATCATGTTGATTTAAAAATAAAAACATTGTTTTTCTTGCCCTTACTTAGTACCAAACCCTCATTTATATAAAAGTATTTTGAACACAGACGTGTTTTGTTAGTCAGGATTAAGTTGTAATGTTAGTTATGAAAGTTATAAGCACTGAAATGTTTTGGTTTACTAAGAAATTTCCTGGTTCATGCAAATACGACCCCATACTGTTGATGTTTTTTTGTAGAAAAACGACATATCGTTACATGCGTCATAGGTTGCTTCGTAAAACAAAGATACATGTGCATTTACGATTCGTAGTTTTTCGTTAAATAACGACGGATGACCACATACGTTAGCTAGTACTCGGTAAAACAATGCCATATGTGCACATCCGTCATACGATTTTCAAAACTAATGTATTAAATAAGAAGCAATATAACGCATTTAATTAGTTCCATTGACCTAAATACACATACAAAATTTTATAAAGTTTTCTTTAAACGCCAAAAAGTTATCCTCAAAATACACTCACGCAATCTTTAAACCTCTCTCCTGTACAGTAGACTTCTTGCAGATGTGGCGTTGTTTTACCAAGGGTACGAAGTATTAAACTCTATTTCTTTGCTTTATTGGATAGATACCTATAATAATTGCTGTTACTTAAAAATGTGAGATCTTAAAGTAGGTACCACGGACGTGTTAACCAAGTCGTTAATTATTTCAGTAACCAACCATCAAATCGAGATGGCAGCACTGAAGGTAGCCATTTTGTTTCTGCTCGCGTTCGCCGTAATGGCGACGGCGATCCGCGTGGACCCGTGCAACGAAGTGTGCAAACGTAGCTTCGAGGAGAAAGACGAATGCTGCAGGGCACATGGCTACAGCCGGGGCCACGCCGACTGTCGGTATGGCTGGATGAACTGCTGGGATAACTAATAAATGGTCTTTACATGTATGAATTAAAGCATTTATAACGATTTGGTTTAATTTATTAATTAATCATGCTAGTTTCCAAGTTTAGGTACTAGCGGGTATTCGGGCTTCAAAAGCGTCGAAAGCGGCCAACTTTTTTTTTCGGACAGTATAAAAAGTATCCATAGAGCGATAGTTAAACAAAACAAATATCTTATAATATTTTCGTAGCCAATGACGCATATATCCGCACCGCAGGTTCAACGCCAACGACTGATATAGTTATGCATCAAAAAGCCCAGCGCGATAGCAACCTTCTTGCATTGACATAAGGTTTAACTCCGCACTAAATGTCTTGTTGATTTGGCGTGTGGTTGACAACTTTTCTCTTTGACAAAGTGTTGAAAAGGTTAATCTAGTGTTAGTATTTATACATGCATAAGCAATTGCAATGCACAGCTAATTCGCAATATATACATATACAATTCCAGCGACGTATCTAAGTATAATGAAATTGCGCTATACTTTTAATTTGTTAAAATCAATGTTTTGATATCGGACAATCAAACCTGTCCGCAATTTCCTTTAGAATGCTGTTGGGACTATGCCTCACAACACTTAGGGTGGTATGCCACTTGTCCAAGATCATTTCGGTTAATAAAATGTGAGACGCAATGCACATAAGATAAGATGAATACCACCCTTAGTAAAGAGACTATATTTTTTTCTTATTATGGTCTGAAAACTATCCGAGCGAGCTGCCACTGATCTGCTAGACAGTCCCATCAGCATTCTAAAAGCGTTGTTGTAGGCTCGTTACGTGTACTGGATCCACAAGCTGAGCCTTTAAACACACACAATGTGCCATCATACAGGACGCAACTATGCGTTACGGGGAGGCAGACATACTTACATCGCACTCCGTGTGAGAGGCCTTATAGTTAGGGAGGCGAGGTAGCTAAATGGCGTAATTCAACGGCGCCGTCGAGACCTATCAAAATCGAAAGATAAAATAATTTCGAAAAGAAAAGCTCGTATGGCAAAAACCATTTTAGCGGTGGGTTTGGCGTGTACGGTTTTTCAAAAATGTTAAAAAAAACAGTTACTTGGGCATTCTCGAGCGCGTCAGATATTCATACTACGTATGCCCCGAGTGCCTCTGATAACAACGGTATACTAATCTGCCGGTTTGCGTGGTGGGGGTAGGCATATAAAGTAGTCAAAAATGCAAAAAAAAAAAATACTCGAGCGCGTCAGATTTTCGGAAGGGGTGTTAAGTAGGCCCCAAGAAAGCTTCCTTTAAAAAAACTGACGATTTCGGCGTGACGATAAGTTACGATGAATTTTTGAAAATGCAAAAAAAAAAGTTATTTTGAAATACTCGAGCGCGTCAGATTTTCATAGGGGAGGTTTATCTCGGTATCCTGAAAGCATATTTTTTTAATCTGACAAAAATGTTGGTGGGTTCTCTTAATCTGACCGAAAAAGGTTTTTTGGTTTCTTTTTTTCCTTTCTTTCTCCTTGATAAAACGGGGAATTTAAGAATGACAATAAAGCGATAGATACAACCAACGTAAATGTAGATGAAATGTAGTACGAAGTGTATTATTTATTGTATAAAAAAATGAAATGATATAAACATTATTCCGCGGATAATTTGAGCATTTCAACATAACGCAGGTCAGCATTTTGTTGCTTAATACTAGGGCTCTGGATATCCGTGAAACACGCCTACCCGTACCTACGTGTTCTTAACCCCGGCGGTACTAAGATCACGAATTTCACGAACACGGCCGGTACGTGGCACGTACCTGCGTTCGCGCACGGATTCACGTGACACGCCAAGGTACGTGACACGCCAAAGTACGTACCTGCGTTCGTGTGCACCGCACCCGTCTGAACGGAACGATACACCCGGGCCGCCGCTGGTTAGAGTTAAAATTAAAACTAATTATTACTTAGTACGGGTCGAAAGGCTTTTTTTCTATGTGGATTTAAGTTTAAATTATATTTTTTGCGTAGTTTGAGTTATAAGGTATATTTTACTTAAATATACCTAACAATTATAACGGCGTTATTCTGTTTTCTGTATAACCAGCTATTGTGATTTTACTTAAAGTTAGACTTATATTAATTATACAATTACCAGACTGCGTATTTTACCTACGTATAGCGTTATCATATCAGTAAATACTTATCGTTAAATTAAGAGAAGAGCTTTTTTTCTGCTATTCATGAAAAGAATGAATATCAAAGTTTACTGTCTAGGGATATAACATAGTCAAAATGTTAACATGCAAGGCAATCCTAATCCCAAGAAACAAAAGAGCAAATTTCTGCGAATCTTCGGTACGTATGATGACGGTAAATCCAGGCAAACAACACGTGCATGGACTTAACAAGAAAACAACAAACAAAAAAGTACACAGCTGCAGTTCTTATCGGTTTCGGTTCGGCACATTACAAAGTAGATAGAGATAGTGCTATATTGTTGTTCGACTGCTTCATTGTATGACTAACAAGGTAAAAAAAGTTTTTCGTTAAATGGATTGTCGCTATATAGAGTTTAATTACACTACACCTATATATATTCTACCATGAAAGTAAAGAACAAAACCCGCAGACGACATTTTATTTTACATCTCTATAAAAATATTTTGGGTTCTCTCAAGGTTTAAAAATTATTGAGTCATTCATTTTTATTTACCTACCAGGGTGGTATTTTTGTAGATAAGTGGAGTTGCACGTGCAGAATTGCAGATAAAGATACTCGTAATAAAGGTTTGCCAGCGACATAATTAAACAAACAATACTCATAAGCAGCTTTCGGCTTTACCTGGTATACCAAGTTTTTGTTCGTGAAGTTCAAAGAAGTGACTGTTGGTTTCCATTTATTTATTACTCACTAAATATTTAAAAGTCCATGCTCCTAAATATTAATGAATGAAACGGAATAAAGAGCTACGAATAAAAACTCACGATACAATTTCATTCCTTATCTTCGCTCAACGTCGCTGGCGGACCGGATCCGCGTGTACTTAAGGTACGTGAACCCGTGTCACGGATCTACACGTGACACGTGACACAATTACACGTAGCCTAATTTAACGTGACGAACGGGCCTTAAAACCGTTGCCGTGTAACACGAGAACGGGCGCACGGCTCCCGTGTCACGAAACACGTACACGACCACGAGCCCTACTTGATATGTTAGTGTATGGCTTACTACATATAAAATATCATAGATCAGGAGAACCCAGGTATAATTTTAAATCAAAACTATAGAGTTCATATAAGAAAAAAATGTACAATTATTGCGACAAAATGTTAACAACAAAAGTTCTTACTCGTCAACAGATGTGTCAGCAGCGTCGGTTGAAGTTGTAGGAATATCAGCTGCGCAATCCACCGAGGCAGGAATTTCCGGATCAATGTTTGACTCGACAGCGCAAAGCTGTTCAGTGGTTTTAGAAAAATCTGCCGGGATTTTGATCGCTGTAAACCACTTGTAGCATTGCGCATGGTATGCAGCATCTCCCGATGCATCATCGGGAAGTTTCAGATTGTCATACGTCGTACGTGATTTTCTGACGCTCGGTTTGTTTTGGCGATATTCAAACACTGTCTTACACTTTTTCAAAGTTTCTGTAGTAAACGTCGCAAATTTAGCAGTCAATAGTTCCGAACAAAACACACACTTCCTTTCATTATCACTCATCACGAAAATCTTACCACAAAAGTCGATAAACTACAAAAACATATTGAATAAACTGTGAGCTCGAAATACGCAAGTGCCGGACACGGACACGTGTGCCGGATGCCGGCTGACTGAGGAATGGCCGAGGAACTGTACATGTTAATAATACTTTTGTACAGATACGCGTAACTTTTTCCACGAAAATTGTCGAGAAGCTTTAGAAAAAGTGGAGAGAGGCTTTGGAGTGCACACCTAAAAAAAATTTTTTTTATTAATTTAATTACAAAACTATGTAGCGGCTAACAAAATACAGCTATCCTCAAAATTTTATTCAAATACACCTTATAGTTTTCGAGTAAAATGCCTGTGACATACGGACAGACGGACAGACGGACATGACGAAACTATAAGGGTTCCATATTTTGCCATTTTGGCTACGGAACCCAAAAAACGTACATATAATAGACAAATAATAGAGTCCAAAAGAAGTAGGCCACTTTCTTTGTAGCTCTTAAAATATGTATAAAAAATTCACGAACATACACATAATATAACATACCTACATACATATATAAATATATATGCGTTTATGAGCGTATGTCGGTTGCGTTTATGAGCGTAAAAAAAATTTGAGCTATAATAAAAGTCACATAATTTAATCATCGTTATTTCATATCAATTTTTTTAACACCCTCAGTTTTCGAGATATACTCAAAAAACCGGGAGTTTGAGTTTTTATGATGCTTCAAGTCAAAAAGTTTTAACTTTGGACAAAAATGTAAAGAGACCTTTTTTGTGTAAAATAAAATTACCTTTTTTGTTTATAAGTTTTTTTGTAAAATGTATCGTTCGCGACTTATATGCCGCAACGCGTTCTTAGGAAGACGAAATGGCTCCTCCACACTTCCGGTCATGCGGAAACCGGCAGATTTTGTATTTTTAGTAAGTTTTAGATTATATTCTTCGAAATAAAAAATAAAAAAATCGCGCTCGAGAATGCCGGATTAACGTTTTTTTTTTACAAGTTCGCGCCCCTATAACTCGGCAGCGTCAAGGACTTATCGTCAGATTAGTTAAATTTAGTCTTTAAACACTAAAATCAACCCCCAATATCTTAATCTGACGCGCTCGAGTATTTCAGACTATCAATTTTTTTTTACTAATCTGATCGTCTATCCTAGGCGCGCGTCACTACATATAGAGCTAAATACTTTACAAGGTTGTTCTATTAGGTCTAAGGTATCTCTCACATCTTAAACTGCCACGCTCGAGTATTGCAGAAAATTCCCCTATTCGCCTCCCTAACTATTAGGGACAGGAGATTTGACATTGTATCTCGTTCCCACTAGTGGTATTATCTATGCATACATTCTTGTCACTCGTGTGTGCGAGTCTCTCTATTCTTCCTTTATGGTTGGAAGTATGTCTTGATGTCTTCCTCCCTCTAACACAGACCGAACAGTTGCGCCCTGTATGATGGGCCATCATGGCCGCGGTTATGCGTTGGAATTTTGTCATTCTCCCTATAACGTTCTATATGATTGGCCGTGATGGCCAATTGTGCGGCTAGCCTTAACCCTTTGAGAGCTAAAGACGGCTGTGGACGCGGACGAAAACTCGTGCCACTGAAGCCACGGACGGCCACATGATAATATTGATAAATATTGTCATTTTGACATGACAATATTTATCAGAAGTTTCATTTTATTCATATTTCGTCTGGCTATTGTTTTGTTTTGGCCACAGTTGGGCACCGTTTTGTTTTGCACCCTCGCTGTCAAAAGGTTAAACATGACCAAAGGCAATATCAGCGTGCTGTCAGGCGACGGTAGAAACGCCAGGCTTAAAATTAAGCAGGGGTTAATCAATAAAACAAAGACTCAGCACTTCATTATTTATTTACTTTATTGCTATCACGTCACAAACTTAACTAAGACTCCGTGCGCTACTCGTTGAGAAAGCAGTATCATTACACAATATTTCAAGGACGTTAGAAACATATGCAGTGTCCATATAAATTGCATTTGTTTTATATGGACGCTGCACGACCCGCTCACAGCGGAGCGTCCACATAAGCCTTAAGGGCCATTTACATGGTGCAACAATCGTATGCGATTTTCATTACATTGCGGGGCTGCGGGCTACCGACGTACGACGAATTCAATCAAACCCTGCAATGTAATAAAACTCGCATGCGAGTTGTTGTACCGTGTAAATGGCCCTTTACACTAAGACCTGCATCACACTGGCGCGGCTTGCGGTGGCGGTCCATAATAAATTTGACAGCAAATGACAAGTTTACTATTGTCCGCCGCGGCCAGGTCGCGCTAGTCTGTCAGAAGCCTTCCTTTACTCAATGGGCCATCATGGTCCATCATACAGGACGCAGCTATGTTTTAGACTCGATTTTCAACTTGTGTCCATAACAATCAAGGTATTTTAAATTACACTGTCGCCGTCTTATATAAGACGATGGCGGAAGGGTTAACAGTGATATAAACCTGGGGGCCTACCGCGAAACGAAATTCGTTTTCGTTCGTGTATCTCCGTCTCTGTCGCACTTGCTAGTTCGAGCGACAGAGAGGGAGATATACGACCGAAGATCGTTTTCGTTTCCCGGCAGGCCCTCAGCATGTGCAGAGTGAAACTGAGTTTGAAAAGGTACCGAGTATAATTTCACAAACATTATTAAAAATAATAATTTCGAATACAATATGTATTGCAATACAATTCATTAGATTTTTTTAACAACCGTCCCGGTACAATAAACGTCCATGATGACATATGATGACATAAATTGTACTGGGATGACAGCTGTCTAATATTGGCTGTAAAGGCATTTTCACTATAGTGGAACATTACATTTTGAAATTACGTAACAGCATTTTACCGCAAACAGTTTTATACAGAACGCAGGCACTTTTATACTTGAGATTATTTGGCGGCCAATACACGGTGAATAAATACTGATGATCCATCATAGCTGTCTCAATCTAATGCATGTTATAGAGTGAGGCAGCTATTCCGCCGAATTTTAGGTTCGGCATGAGCTGAACCGAACATACAGCCAAAAATCACTGCAAAAAGTCGTCGTGTATGGTTGCGATAATGTGGCCGACTTTTTAAAAAATTGTCAATGGAATTGGAATCTTATACCTAGGCCGGTAGAGTTGCTTTTTGAATGGACTATTCTGATGCAATTCGGTTAACTCGAATAATATAAAGTATAAACGCTCTGTCGCATAGGAATGCAGTCGCACCGTGGATGTAGTCACTGAGTATGTATTTTTTTTAATAGGTAAGGCATTTGACCACTACTTCACCTGATGGTAAGTGGGCATATTCATTCATTTATGTCCATTAAACGGATAGTAACAAAACCGACAGTCAATTTCAATCGCATATATTTAGTAACAAAGCCGACAGGCGACACTTTAGTTAACCTTGCCTTTTTTTTTAACTCCCCATGTGATGATGTCGAGGTGTTACTTAGTGTCTATAAAATCTCGTCTTGCAATGATCAAGTTAAAGAATGCTTCAATTTTATTGTTCCTACCTGGGACTGTTCCTTTGCTAATTCCTGGGATTGCAATCTTTCCAATGCGGTCTCAACACGAATAGGCTTGTCTTATGATTTTTTTACGATGCCATTCGAACCAGTTTTTGGAGAGCAACAAATGTTTGTATGGGAGCAACAGAACATAAATACCCAAAAAAAATAGCTAATGAAGACGGACCTCGCTGGCGGCAGCCGAAACGTTTCATACTAATTGTCATTGAATGACGTCACAGTTTGCAATTTGTACTAATCATTGTATGTTGTTCCTACTTTTACCAATAAATACATATATGAATATATGGAAAATCAAGTAAATTGCTGTTTCGGTCGACAAATACTGCGTTTAGGTTCATAGTTGTCGTACAATTTTGTTTCTATTAAAGCGTAAGGATTCTAGTGGTAGTTTTAAATTTACTTTTGGACAAAAAAATGCATATATTTTCTAAACTTTCAAACTTTTCTTTTTATGATTTTAATTGTATTACATAATTTATACTTTATTACAATAATTTGACGGTTTACTATCCATTTAGCAACACTACATTATCAATTTTAATATGAGCAGCGACTACTGGGTGTAACAACTCGCATGCAAGTTTTATTATATTGGGTTTTATTCAATTCGTCATATTCCGGTAGCCAACAGCCCCGCAAAGTAATTAAATTCGCATACGATTTGTCGCACCATGTGAATGGCATTTGACTGCTGACTCAACGACTGCACTCCTTGCGACAGGGTCCATAGCAACTGCTGGCCCCACGACTGCGACTGAGATAGCGGCGACCGCTGTCGTTGCGACTGCACTCCCAACGACTGCTGTCGATGCGCCAGACACCTTCGCAACTGGGTAAGGCCGTCAAAATTAAGGTTTTTTTTAAAAACCAATATCTGCTTTTTCATTTTTAGTACAAGCTTTTATTGCCGACTGTACTTTTCTGTATGCCGTCATCAACTACTCATTGAGACGATTCAAACGAGCCCCAACTCAACGGGGTTACGACGGTTAAGTACTGAATTCCCATGGCCACCTTCTGTCTCCATTATCAGGTCAGCTCGGTGGTACCATAATATTGAATCATCCAAACTATTCTTATACCCAAAATTTCAGCTCAATCGGTCACCAGGAAATGGGTCAAATTTAACATCGGAACAGGCAAAACTAAATAAAAGCTTGTAAAAATAAACATTTATTTGGCGGCCTCACCCAACTGCCCTTGCGACAGCTGTCATTGTGCCTGCTGACTCAACGACTGTCCCTGCGACTGCGAGGTGTTCAGTAGTTGTACTCGTCCCCGTTGGCCTCCTCGGGGTTGTACTTGTTCTCGTCGTCGTCGGCTGGCTCTTGTTTAATCTGGACGTCCATCGCAGGCAGACTGAACTCGGGATAGTCTGCGAAATTATTCAATATTAGGAGGCAATCTTACACAGATCGAACTAACAGCATGATAGGCTCTAAGACTACAGATGCAGTGTATAGTGTTAGCCACCAGTTGCTTTTTAAAAATATTATCATGTTATTACTGGTGAGAATCTGTAATTGGCTTTCTTGTATCACATGTTAATTTATTGTAGCTGTTGGTTTTCCAAACAATAAATAAATTAGTCTCGAGTTACTAGGCGACGACGTGTCGTTCTGGGGAAAATGGTAGGGCAAACCTTGGCTAATCGGTGATAGTTACTTATGGTTTAATAACGGAATTACTTGATATTTTTACGGCTTGTAATAATCTCCAGTAGGTGGCGGCACTGTCATTCAACATGCTAACGTGCAGCAAGTATCCGAACGCATCCGTCAAAATTAAGAAAAAAAAACCGGCCAAGTGCGTGACGGACCACGCAAAACGAAGGGTTCCGTGCCTATTAAAAAGGTCGTATCGTCACAGAAATTTTACGGCACTTACGTCCTTTTCTTTGAGGAAGGCAGTTTTTCAGCAATATCTCGAAAACCTCTGAACTGATCTTGTTCAAAATAATTTTCGGTGAATGAAATTAATAAGCCCTATGTCCATGAATTTTTCCATATTTTTAAAATAAACCGTTAAAAAATTAGAGGGGGGGGGACAGAATTTTAGTGACTTTCGGGGCGATTATCTCCGACTCTATTCACTTAATCAAAAAAAATGCTAAGAAACCTTATATTTATTTTGAAAGGCCTATCGATTGATGTGCCACACGGGGGGTCACAATGAAAAAAAATTTTTTGACTTTTAGTTTTATGTATGGACTGCACCCCTAAAAATTTTTTTTTTGTCATTTTAATTACAAAACTATGTAGCGGCCAACAAAATACACCTGTCCTCAAAATTTTATTCAAATACACCTTATAGTTTTCGAGTAAAATGCCTGTGACATACGGACAGACGGACAGACGGACAGACGGACATGACGAAACTATAAGGGTTCCGTTTTTGCCATTTTGGCTACGGAACCCTAAAAACACAAATCGACAGGTGTAAAGGTGCGTACGAATTAGAGCAGCCTCGGGTTGAGGCACGCACTCACCGCGCTCACAGGCGCCTCAGTGTGCGCGCCTCGCGGCACTCGGACGTGTATCCGAGCGTGCCGCGGACAGAGCGACAAGATCGAACTTGTTTGTGCGCTAGGCGCGTACGAATTTGAGCAAGTGGCTGAGCCGTGCGTTTGTAATCGTTTGTTAGTAAATTAAGGACAATTATTGATACAAATACATGAAAAGCAAAAGGTGTTGTGGGTCCCGAAATCAATCAACCGTCATCGGGTCGACGCCATTTTGAATGTCGGCTCGCGCGAGCACGCTGCCTCGCCCGCGCATGTTTACGTGGAACTATTTGTCGCGCGAGCAGCTCGCCGCGCGGGGCGAGCACGCCTCAGGCTGAGCCGCTCAAATTCGTGCGCAGCTTATCAGTTATCCACTCACCAGTATGCGGCTCCTGTTTGACCTTGATCTCGTCGACCCTGAGCTTGGGCTCCTTGCGGTCGCGGTCCTTGTCCTTGTCGCGGCGCGCGCGCTTGCGGTCGCGGTCGCGCTCGCGGTCGGGCCGCGCCTCGCGCTCGCGGTCGCGGTCGCGCGGCTTGTCCTTGTCGCGGCGGCGGCGCTCGGAGCGCGAGCGGGAGCGGCGGCGGCGGCGGCTGGGGAACGCGTGACACTTTAATAACAAGTATAAGTAGAAGACAAATATTACATTACTTACCTAGGGCGGTAAAACAAAGAATGCCTCAGATCGCAGGTATTTGATTTATTATTATTATCACCCGTGGTGATTACAAAATTTTACGTCTCTCCCTGGTCTGCCGGAGGGATTTTCCGGAATTAAGAAATCAATTTCTATAGTACATTGTTTAACGAGGGGCGTAAGTGGAATATTGCTAACGAGAGTCTATCAGACGCCCGACGCCGAAGGCGGAGGGCTTTTGATGACTCGAGTTTGCAATATTCTTACGCCCGTGTTATACACAATGTTTTTCATCACATTTGCGAGGAAATAAATAACTACAAAAGACAGAAAAATCTAAGTTTCATCAAAAATTGACAACTTCACTTCCAGATCAATGCTAGTGGAGTTTAATATTTCAACCAATCACAGAGCAGTATTCTTGCGGGGCGGGGCCGGCTTGACCAACTAGATTTTTTTTTCAACCAATCACAGAGCAACCAGATTTGCTTAAGCCAATCAGAGGGTTCTATTATTTTAAAACTAAACTTAACTGCCCGTGGGAGGTAAAACGGCTATAACTGCTCTGTACGCTCGCAAGTAATAACGCCATTGACGAGCAAGT
Organism: Epinotia nisella; assembly: GCA_932294315.1. Lineage (NCBI taxonomy): Eukaryota > Metazoa > Arthropoda > Insecta > Lepidoptera > Tortricidae > Epinotia > Epinotia nisella. Next base: position 4,561,088 of record OW028698.1, on the reverse strand, counting down.
GTGATGAAAAAATATATAAATAGACAGAGATACATAGTTACGTTACATTACGTTTAAGTACGTTAACGCCGTCAACTAGTTGAATCTGTTGTACGAAACGTTTCGTTCGTTAACGGATGAAAAACGAACCACTAGTTATTTATTTCCTCGCAAATGTGATGAAAAACATTGTGTACACGGGCGTAAGAATATTGCGAACAAGAGTCTATCAGAAGCCCGACGCCGAAGGCACTTACGTCCCTCGTTAAACAATATACTATTATTTGGTGTGACCATCTCTATTCTGTGCAGGAACACTACGAGTAAGTGACTCGGGAGTAATCATGTCAAGGTGCGACAGAAAGCAGCAGTTCGGTGTGAGCAGTGATTGTGTAGACTTACTTCTCAGCCGGCTCGTCCTCCTTGGTCCGGTCGCGCTCGCGCTCGCGGCGCCGCGTGCGCGACGCGCTGCGCCGGCGCACGGAGCGCGAGCGGCTCCGACGGCGCCCGCCGCCACCTACAACAACTCCTCATTGTGTAGACTTACTTCTCAGCCGGCTCGTCCTCCTTGGTCCGGTCGCGCTCGCGCTCGCGGCGCCGCGTGCGCGACGCGCTGCGCCGGCGCACGGAGCGCGAGCGGCTCCGACGGCGCCCGCCGCCACCTACAACAACTCCTCATTGTGTAGACTTACTTCTCAGCCGGCTCGTCCTCCTTGGTCCGGTCGCGCTCGCGCTCGCGGCGCCGCGTGCGCGACGCGCTGCGCCGGCGCACGGAGCGCGAGCGGCTCCGACGGCGCCCGCCGCCACCTACAACAACTCCTCATTGTGTAGACTTACTTCTCAGCCGGCTCGTCCTCCTTGGTCCGGTCGCGCTCGCGCTCGCGGCGCCGCGTGCGCGACGCGCTGCGCCGGCGCACGGAGCGCGAGCGGCTCCGACGGCGCCCGCCGCCACCTACAACAACTCCTCATTGTGTAGACTTACTTCTCAGCCGGCTCGTCCTCCTTGGTCCGGTCGCGCTCGCGCTCGCGGCGCCGCGTGCGCGACGCGCTGCGCCGGCGCACGGAGCGCGAGCGGCTCCGACGGCGCCCGCCGCCACCTACAACAACTCCTCATTGTGTAGACTTACTTCTCAGCCGGCTCGTCCTCCTTGGTCCGGTCGCGCTCGCGCTCGCGGCGCCGCGTGCGCGACGCGCTGCGCCGGCGCACGGAGCGCGAGCGGCTCCGACGGCGCCCGCCGCCACCTACAACAACTCCTCATTGTGTAGACTTACTTCTCAGCCGGCTCGTCCTCCTTGGTCCGGTCGCGCTCGCGCTCGCGGCGCCGCGTGCGCGACGCGCTGCGCCGGCGCACGGAGCGCGAGCGGCTCCGACGGCGCCCGCCGCCACCTACAACAACTCCTCATTGTGTAGACTTACTTCTCAGCCGGCTCGTCCTCCTTGGTCCGGTCGCGCTCGCGCTCGCGGCGCCGCGTGCGCGACGCGCTGCGCCGGCGCACGGAGCGCGAGCGGCTCCGACGGCGCCCGCCGCCACCTACAACAACTCCTCATTGTGTAGACTTACTTCTCAGCCGGCTCGTCCTCCTTGGTCCGGTCGCGCTCGCGCTCGCGGCGCCGCGTGCGCGACGCGCTGCGCCGGCGCACGGAGCGCGAGCGGCTCCGACGGCGCCCGCCGCCACCTACAACAACTCCTCATTGTGTAGACTTACTTCTCAGCCGGCTCGTCCTCCTTGGTCCGGTCGCGCTCGCGCTCGCGGCGCCGCGTGCGCGACGCGCTGCGCCGGCGCACGGAGCGCGAGCGGCTCCGACGGCGCCCGCCGCCACCTACAACAACTCCTCATTGTGTAGACTTACTTCTCAGCCGGCTCGTCCTCCTTGGTCCGGTCGCGCTCGCGCTCGCGGCGCCGCGTGCGCGACGCGCTGCGCCGGCGCACGGAGCGCGAGCGGCTCCGACGGCGCCCGCCGCCACCTACAACAACTCCTCATTGTGTAGACTTACTTCTCAGCCGGCTCGTCCTCCTTGGTCCGGTCGCGCTCGCGCTCGCGGCGCCGCGTGCGCGACGCGCTGCGCCGGCGCACGGAGCGCGAGCGGCTCCGACGGCGCCCGCCGCCACCTACAACAACTCCTCATTGTGTAGACTTACTTCTCAGCCGGCTCGTCCTCCTTGGTCCGGTCGCGCTCGCGCTCGCGGCGCCGCGTGCGCGACGCGCTGCGCCGGCGCACGGAGCGCGAGCGGCTCCGACGGCGCCCGCCGCCACCTACAACAACTCCTCATTGTGTAGACTTACTTCTCAGCCGGCTCGTCCTCCTTGGTCCGGTCGCGCTCGCGCTCGCGGCGCCGCGTGCGCGACGCGCTGCGCCGGCGCACGGAGCGCGAGCGGCTCCGACGGCGCCCGCCGCCACCTACAACAACTCCTCATTGTGTAGACTTACTTCTCAGCCGGCTCGTCCTCCTTGGTCCGGTCGCGCTCGCGCTCGCGGCGCCGCGTGCGCGACGCGCTGCGCCGGCGCACGGAGCGCGAGCGGCTCCGACGGCGCCCGCCGCCACCTACAACAACTCCTCATTGTGTAGACTTACTTCTCAGCCGGCTCGTCCTCCTTGGTCCGGTCGCGCTCGCGCTCGCGGCGCCGCGTGCGCGACGCGCTGCGCCGGCGCACGGAGCGCGAGCGGCTCCGACGGCGCCCGCCGCCACCTACAACAACTCCTCATTGTGTAGACTTACTTCTCAGCCGGCTCGTCCTCCTTGGTCCGGTCGCGCTCGCGCTCGCGGCGCCGCGTGCGCGACGCGCTGCGCCGGCGCACGGAGCGCGAGCGGCTCCGACGGCGCCCGCCGCCACCTACAACAACTCCTCATTGTGTAGACTTACTTCTCAGCCGGCTCGTCCTCCTTGGTCCGGTCGCGCTCGCGCTCGCGGCGCCGCGTGCGCGACGCGCTGCGCCGGCGCACGGAGCGCGAGCGGCTCCGACGGCGCCCGCCGCCACCTACAACAACTCCTCATTGTGTAGACTTACTTCTCAGCCGGCTCGTCCTCCTTGGTCCGGTCGCGCTCGCGCTCGCGGCGCCGCGTGCGCGACGCGCTGCGCCGGCGCACGGAGCGCGAGCGGCTCCGACGGCGCCCGCCGCCACCTACAACAACTCCTCATTGTGTAGACTTACTTCTCAGCCGGCTCGTCCTCCTTGGTCCGGTCGCGCTCGCGCTCGCGGCGCCGCGTGCGCGACGCGCTGCGCCGGCGCACGGAGCGCGAGCGGCTCCGACGGCGCCCGCCGCCACCTACAACAACTCCTCATTGTGTAGACTTACTTCTCAGCCGGCTCGTCCTCCTTGGTCCGGTCGCGCTCGCGCTCGCGGCGCCGCGTGCGCGACGCGCTGCGCCGGCGCACGGAGCGCGAGCGGCTCCGACGGCGCCCGCCGCCACCTACAACAACTCCTCATTGTGTAGACTTACTTCTCAGCCGGCTCGTCCTCCTTGGTCCGGTCGCGCTCGCGCTCGCGGCGCCGCGTGCGCGACGCGCTGCGCCGGCGCACGGAGCGCGAGCGGCTCCGACGGCGCCCGCCGCCACCTACAACAACTCCTCATTGTGTAGACTTACTTCTCAGCCGGCTCGTCCTCCTTGGTCCGGTCGCGCTCGCGCTCGCGGCGCCGCGTGCGCGACGCGCTGCGCCGGCGCACGGAGCGCGAGCGGCTCCGACGGCGCCCGCCGCCACCTACAACAACTCCTCATTGTGTAGACTTACTTCTCAGCCGGCTCGTCCTCCTTGGTCCGGTCGCGCTCGCGCTCGCGGCGCCGCGTGCGCGACGCGCTGCGCCGGCGCACGGAGCGCGAGCGGCTCCGACGGCGCCCGCCGCCACCTACAACAACTCCTCATTGTGTAGACTTACTTCTCAGCCGGCTCGTCCTCCTTGGTCCGGTCGCGCTCGCGCTCGCGGCGCCGCGTGCGCGACGCGCTGCGCCGGCGCACGGAGCGCGAGCGGCTCCGACGGCGCCCGCCGCCACCTACAACAACTCCTCATTGTGTAGACTTACTTCTCAGCCGGCTCGTCCTCCTTGGTCCGGTCGCGCTCGCGCTCGCGGCGCCGCGTGCGCGACGCGCTGCGCCGGCGCACGGAGCGCGAGCGGCTCCGACGGCGCCCGCCGCCACCTACAACAACTCCTCATTGTGTAGACTTACTTCTCAGCCGGCTCGTCCTCCTTGGTCCGGTCGCGCTCGCGCTCGCGGCGCCGCGTGCGCGACGCGCTGCGCCGGCGCACGGAGCGCGAGCGGCTCCGACGGCGCCCGCCGCCACCTACAACAACTCCTCATTGTGTAGACTTACTTCTCAGCCGGCTCGTCCTCCTTGGTCCGGTCGCGCTCGCGCTCGCGGCGCCGCGTGCGCGACGCGCTGCGCCGGCGCACGGAGCGCGAGCGGCTCCGACGGCGCCCGCCGCCACCTACAACAACTCCTCATTGTGTAGACTTACTTCTCAGCCGGCTCGTCCTCCTTGGTCCGGTCGCGCTCGCGCTCGCGGCGCCGCGTGCGCGACGCGCTGCGCCGGCGCACGGAGCGCGAGCGGCTCCGACGGCGCCCGCCGCCACCTACAACAACTCCTCATTGTGTAGACTTACTTCTCAGCCGGCTCGTCCTCCTTGGTCCGGTCGCGCTCGCGCTCGCGGCGCCGCGTGCGCGACGCGCTGCGCCGGCGCACGGAGCGCGAGCGGCTCCGACGGCGCCCGCCGCCACCTACAACAACTCCTCATTGTGTAGACTTACTTCTCAGCCGGCTCGTCCTCCTTGGTCCGGTCGCGCTCGCGCTCGCGGCGCCGCGTGCGCGACGCGCTGCGCCGGCGCACGGAGCGCGAGCGGCTCCGACGGCGCCCGCCGCCACCTACAACAACTCCTCATTGTGTAGACTTACTTCTCAGCCGGCTCGTCCTCCTTGGTCCGGTCGCGCTCGCGCTCGCGGCGCCGCGTGCGCGACGCGCTGCGCCGGCGCACGGAGCGCGAGCGGCTCCGACGGCGCCCGCCGCCACCTACAACAACTCCTCATTTTTAGGGCTCCGTACCCAAAGGGTAACAAGTGAAAGCAAAAGAGTTTTCGAAAAACCCAACTGCTTTTTTACAAATTTTATAGTCACTATCACGATTAAGAGGAATCCAACGACACCTCATATGTCGAAATCCGTCGAACGGTTTAGGATGTAGGGCGTGCCAAAGAATAAGACATACATAGATACATACATACATACGCCCGAAAAACATAACCCTCCTTTCCTTCGGCAGTCAGGTAAAAACGTGACCCTGTTACTATGACTCCACTGTCCGTCCGTCTGTCTGTCTGTCACCGGGCTGTATCTCATGAACCGTGATAGTTAGACAGTGTGACCCCGGGGATGTAACCATGGCAACGAGCAACAAAAAATTGTTGATTGGCCCATAAAAAAATCGTAGAACAGCCTGACCACCCTGTATAATGTACTCACGTGGGTCGTCTCTCTCGCGCTGCTCGCGGCTATAGCGCTCTCGCTCGCGCTCGTTGTCCTCGCGGCCCGAGTGCTTGATATTCACGTCGGCGCCACCACGCCTCGTGCCACCCAGGCCGCCGCCTGGTAGATGTATAAATGTTAGACAATCTTACTTATTGATATAAATAAATAAATAAATAAATAAATAAATATTACGGGACATTCTTACACAAATCGAACTAGGCCTATAGTAAGCTCAATAAGGCTTGTGTTATAGGTACTAGACGACGATATATATAATAGATATAAATACTTAAATACATAGAAAACATCCAAGACTCAGAAACAAATATTCATGCTCATCACACAAATATTTTGCCCTTACCGGGATTCGAACCCAGGACCTTCAGCTTCGTAGGCAGCGTCACTACCCACTAGGCTAACCGGTCGTTATTTATTGATAAACAATATATTTACACGGCATTACAGACAAGCCAATACACCGAGAAATTAAACATTACAAAATAATAGATACAAAACATATTCAACATGGACAATAATATAGGTGACATCAAACAAAAGTACTGGACAGCCTATCATCCATCGACTCACAAAACCTTAGACATTCACGGCTTATGCCCTTGTCAGACAAAGAAAGAATCACTTTGGTAACGGCTGTCCGCAACCAAAGGAATTCAAGCTGCTCCCGCTGAGCATTTGTGGAAATGATGGAGCGAGCTTGGGAGTAGGTATAAAGGAGAGGGCAAATGCACAAAAGATCCCACTGGGTCAAAGTGTATCCGAAAGGACCCTCGTCTAGATAATATACCTACACAAATCGATCTAGTCCTACAGTAAACTCAATGGCAGCCATTACAGACTGATAATCAGGGAGCGAACATTTCATGCCGGTTTCGTCATAATCACCGAGTCTCCTCAGTGTCCACCCACAGTCCTCACTCGCTCGACATCCAGCACGCGTTTCCTTCGTCGTCTGACGAGTCATATGCTCTTTGCCTCGCTCTCGAACCGGGACCGTATACCGGTATTGTTTTCACACAACAATACCCCTCATTATTTCATATTTTGTATTCTACCCGACTCATCTAATTTCAAAATTCCAAAGTCCTACATTACCTTAGAGCGCCTGCACATTACATCCACTAGTCCAGGGGTCGGCAAACCGCGGCTCTTTGAAGGATCATTGTGTAAATGGCTCTTTACGGTTCTTAAAATATATATTTTTTACTGAAATTGGCTCTTTGGTTAGAAAGTTTGCCGACCCCTGCACTAGACATAGCTTGTGGCTCGGACGCTGCCACCAAACGCTCGGTGAGCGCCAATCTCATACAAATTCTATGTAAAAACTCGTCGGCAACTTGTGGCGGCCACCAGTAGTTCTAATGTGGAAGAACTTCTTCAGATAGGGTGACCCCAATGATGTAATATAACAAAGAGGTAGATAGGTCATACGCGCTCGAAAAATGGCACACTAAAATAGAGTCAATTGGCACAACTTGCCTCAGTTTCGAGTAGTCAATGGAGACGTTGGCTGTCAGATTTGGTGGGTTTTTAAATGCGGAATTTCGTAAAGACAACATATCTACCATTTTTAGGGTTCCGTACCTCAAAAGGAAAAAAATCTGTCACAGCCGATTTGCTCCGAAACTACTGGACCGAATTAGTTAAATTTGGTACACATATGTAAATGTGTACCAAATTACTGGTACACATATGTAAATGTGTAAAAATGTACTTTTGGGGGGTAAACTGGAAAATTAAAAAAAAAAGTTTCGCAAACTGTATTGTGTGACATATCAAATAAAAGGGGTTGTTGTAAGCATCTCAGATATATATTATTTATAATCTTAGCAATAACAGATTTGAAGTAATTTAGGAAAAAATACGAATTTTGACCATTCCCCCCCTTATCTCCGAAAAAAATTCTGAAAAAAATATGGAAAACCTATAAGAAGTTTGAGTATTCAAAGTAACGGCAAAATTCTCAATATTTTACGGAACCCTCACCACGCGAGTTGAACTCGCACTTGTCCGGTATTTTTTTTAGCATAATACACAGTTGGTCCCATAGTGACAGTTGTTCATAATCATACTCGCACTTGTCCGGTTTTTTTTTATATGACATCATTGGGTGCCCCCAATATGAGCGAGATATTACGCTAGGTCCAGTCCTACAAATTGAGTAAATAAATTGAGTAATTGATATTAAAAGAACAACTCACCAAGCCTCCTCGGCAGCCAACCCTTAACAGTCCTCGATCGCTCGACGTCCACCAGCACGCGTTTCCCGTCGATCTTCTTCCCGTCAGCATGCTTGTACGCCGCTGTTGGTGGATAGCTAGTTAGAAGGGCTCTAGGGACTGACTGTGACGGCCCAGCGGTGAACTTTGACCCGTTTACTAACCAAGGAGTTGCCTGCAGTTGGGTAGTTTAATCGTGTTAAAATTGATAATGTAGTGTTGCTAAACGGATAGTAAAGCATCAAATGGGGAATGGATGAAAATTTTAGAAATGCCTGATTATTTTTTTGGTGATAGGAATAACCTTCCTTGGCACCAGAAAAAAGTTTCAATTTTTTCAGCTGCGACAATTATTTTTGAAAAATATAAACAGTTTCCTCGTTTACGTTTTGGGTCAAGAACGGTAAATAGACACTTTCCTTGATCTGTCTCATATGACAAAAAACTATCTTAAATATCTGTGGTAAACTGACACTGGTAATGATCAATATAGCTGCTGCAAGTGTCAATATCATTGCCGGTGTCAGTTTACCACACATATTTAATATATTTTTTTGTAATATGAGACCGATCGAGGAAGGTGCCGTAACTGACCCAAAACGTAAGTGAGGAAACTGTTTATATTTTTCAAAAAAAATTGACGCAGCTGAAAAATCTGAAACTTTTTTCTGGTGCTAAGGTTATTCCTATCACCAAAAAAATAATCAGGCATTTCTAAAATTTTCATTCATTCCCAATTATTGTTATAAAGTATAAATTAAAATCATACCTAAAAAGATATGGATCTTGAAAGTTAAGTCTTACTTACATAAGAACTTACAACTGGACAGCAGCTTATTGACCCCGCAATATACGTGGAATTGGCTACTTTCCTAAATAATCTATTCGGTCCGTCAGTTAGATTATCTTAAAATATTGGACACGTATTTTTTATTAAGTCAATCAAACAAAAAATGATGAAGATATAGCCCGTTCAAGTTCCGCGTGACGTCACATTACGGTACACTTTTTAGCATAATGTGACGTCACGTGGAACCCAACTGGGCACCATATAAGGTCAGCCTAATAAAGAAGATATGTCCCAAAAAGTCGTCTGTGAGTTTGTAATTAGTAGTATATATAAGGTCAAAGATTCTATCGCTGGAAAAGCGAAGTTTTCATACAAATAGAAAAATGTATGTACGGATTTAACTTCGTCTCGCCGTCACGAGTCAGTCTCATACATAAGTGTTTTATTTATATGGACTGTTATTTTTCAAGTTTTTTTTAAAATAGGTATAAAGGTCTCGAAAATATGACCACGTTCATAATACAAGGGCAAAACGCCATTCATATAAAGAACAACAGTAACAGTCCATATAAAAAATATTTTCACTGGAATTTATGTTTCATTCTCAATGAAGAAAAACGTTTTACAGTGAAAATATAAACACTTGAAACATGGTTACAACAATCACGTGGATCACCATTTAGTTGATAATAATGAATCGTTATTTTCAACTCATTTAAATTATTGAATGTGAATTTCACAAACAATGATATCAAAAATTTGAATATAATATACATATTTGAAAACAATGATATTATTATTTTCATTATAAATGAAAATAATAAAATCATTAATTCAATTAAAGTTGAAAATAATGATCATTAATTTCAACTTTAATAACGTTACCTGTAAACATAGACATATAGAAATCATACCTACTGTCGTACCTACCATGACCGAGCCGAGAGACGCCAGAACGAAATCGTCAATTTAAAAAAAGTACAAAGTTTTATACCCACCATTCGTTTGAAACTTACCGGAATTTTACATTTTTACCATTTTATCCGAGATCCGGGAGGAGGCATGAGCGATTGCAACTCGCGGCAAATTAGGAGTCAACACAATATTTTATGAACTTTGTGTACATGAATATTTTGTACATCGATGCCATGAACCGGCCCTTTTTGAAATTAAAATAACCGTGGTTTAATTGTAGTATTTCTTGGTCTATGCGCCCATTAACTCGAAAACCACACTAACATTGAGATTAGGATCTAGAAGTACTCTTCATTTACCTGTTATTCACGTTGTGAGTGAGAACGCATCAATTCTTTACTTCGTAACCCGTCGTATGGTCTACCAATACCAGTACCTACTAGTGAATGAATTGTTGAAATCGTATTAGTAGTTCCGGAGACTTTAGAACATTAACTCTTTAGTACCTATAGAAGAGATCTAATGCTCTACAGCATTTTTATATGACTTGGATATGTCCTTCGGTTAAGGCTAAGACAGTTTTTTGTAGTCAGTTCACAAGTTTTTTCCGCGTAGTGGTAGCACTTACTTCCCGCATGCATAAGAGGCGATTATGTCCGTTATTATCCATCTCGAAAAGCGATGTGGCACTGAAAAACACATTTTTATGCGCTCTGCCTAGCCCTTTAAGCATGTGATATCATGTATATGTTCACAAATTGACCAGGAGTCGCGTAATCCGCTCACGCCTCTAACCGCAAGTACTTACTCTTTTAAAACCGACGCGAAGAAACCTTTACCTGGTGCTCGTTAGAGCTAACTAATGCTTGCTTACACCCCAACCGTTGGACGAGAGAAATATCATCATTTTCAACTAATATCATTATTTTTGAAAAACGCTTGAAATTTTGTGTTACACTTGATTAATTATAGTGAATCATTATTTTTGAAAAATAAAGTAGCTGAACTGTGAATATCAGCACTTAGTGTATTTATGTGCTCTATTGTGTTATTATTAAAATGTAATTTGTTGTGGGGAATTGGGTGTAAGGGAAATGTTTTCACGTACCTCTTTATCCCTTATTGTCATAGTAAGAAGAGCGAAAAATATACGTGAATACATTTCCCTTACTGTGCATATTGCAACAACTAAAAATCGAATGTGGCAGCAATATTTGGGTTTTTTGAAATTTTGTTTGTGTCCGCGTACAATTGATTGTTATGTTTAGCATATTTTAAAATAAACAATAATTTGAATCTAGTCAATCACTGACTACGATTAGGTTACACAAAAACCTCTCAACAACAACGGTTTGAATATAAGCAGCCTTTTTCAACGGATTCGGTCTACTATACTTAAAAATGTTTGGTTGGGTTTTTAAATAAATATTTGTATGTTGGCATCTTACCACATACAAACCTATTTTATGGCCGGTAACTCGTGTGGGGTCTTAACGGCTGGGTCTGTGATATAAAATAGAAAATGCCTTATTAATCATGTACTCATTCGTTTAGATTCCGTGGCGACCTTTCTGCGGGGGTATCGGAACTAAAAGTCAATTAATCTATTAGGAAAAAAAAATTGCAGCGCGAGGCAGCCTCAGCGAGGCCGCTTGCTCAGTGGAAACGCGCCTCGGTCGAGGCAAGTCCACACTGAGCGTGCAGCCAACTCGCTCAGTGCGAACCTGGCTATTGGTCGAGTATTATAAATATTATAAGCTTTAAACGGAAGTCGTGTTATAATTGTATAGTAAGGTTTAAAAGCACGAAATTATCTGTTGTTACATTAGAAAGCTATTCATAAAACTGAATGCTTATTTAAAGACTTGATTGGACTAAGCTGAAATACCTAGTCTTGAAATCAAACCAAAAATCTAGAATTTAATGGGAATAAGCTCTAGCCTTGATTCGTCGAATATTTAAGTTTAAACATGTATAGACGGCAGAACTGTGGGGTCAAATTAAAGCACACAAACTTTCCACAACAGTTATTTGGGCCATTTCACGGGAAGTTGTACACTCGTTTTTTTTTTTAATTTTGATAAAATCGGGTTTTTTCTATTTAGAATCGAAAGCATTTTACGGCGTACTAAAAAGCAACCCTATCACTACTCTTAGGTACTGGAATGACAGGCTTGACTTGTCTGTCTATGGCAAATATCTGCCATGGTTACTATATAGCATAAATAAGGTAAGTTAGAATACTACTATAGTATATTTTAGTAGTAAAAAATAGTTGTGACAAAATGGCGGCAAATAGCGATGATATTCTGGATTCGTTCAATTTATAAAATGTCTTTTTAGCTCCTTTACAAATCACCCAGCAAAAAGGTCAATAACTCAACTTCATTATTTTCGCAAAATAATGACTCTTTAATGATGAAGAGTTACGATCATAGTCATAAATGTGTCATTATTATATTTTACCTTAACGACCGCCTAAAAACAAACTTATTTACAAGGGCATAATGATATAATATAAATATAATATGTAATTGTAAAAAATAATCAAAAAAAGTCTCAAGTTAATGTAAAATATATGTCATACACATGTATGAACACGATATTCGTTACTATATGCTCAGGAAAATGTATGGTTCATGATGCGTCTAACAAATATAGTTTGTATTCATACTTCTTTTGGCATTTCCAGCATGTACAGCTCAACACAACAAGTCTTCTAAAGATCTTTTGATCAATGAAACAGTCAATAAAATTTAACTTATTGTTCCGTAAATTTTTACTGTTGTAAATTATTCTAATTCTCGTTGATGAATTTGGTAAAGAACATACTTATTCATGTATATTTTGGTACCATTTTAATAAATAACGAATAACCTTTAACATAAAACATAACGTTAACCACGTTAAATTTGCATCCCAAACTTAGGCTTGAATTTCCCTGTACAATTAAAATTTAACGAATTTACGGGCATTCAATTTGTAACAAACGGATAGTGTCGAGTTGTTTCCAATGGTAACAAATATTACCACTGGAACCAACTGGTTTCATTACCAGTGCTAACTACTGGGGAAAAAATCCCACACTACTACTGCTGGGATTTTTGCCATCTGTAACCACTCAAAAATTCTAGCTGTTACCAGTGGTAACAAATTGGTGGCAACCGGAGGAAATGTCCGTGACGACATGTTCCTTGATCCGTATCATATGACAAAAAAATATCTCAAATACCTGTGGTAAACTGACACTGGCAATTATATTGACAGTTGCAGCAGCTACAGCTATATTTGTCATTACCAGTGTCAGTTTACCACAGATATAGAAGATATTTTTTTGGAATATGAGACGGATCAAGGAAAGTGTCTGTTGACCGTCCTTGACCCAAATGGTAAGTGAGGAAACTGTATATGTTTTTCAAAAATAATTGACGAAAATAAAATCTATTGCTAAGGAAGGTTAATCCTATCAGCAAAAAAATAATCAGGCACTTCTGATATTTTCATCCATTCCCCATTGCATTGTGTAAGATTTATCTAAGTGTTATGCCAGGGTGCGCGTCATGAACCATACACCCTGTAAAGGTGCGCTCCCGCCGGCCACTCACAGTGCATGTCCCGTTCATGCTCATACTCGATAAAGGCGTACCCGCGCGGCTTGCCGTCCTCATTGTTGTACACCATGTGTATCTGCAATACAATACAACAATAAATGTTAGCCTCGTCATACCAGTGCCGAGGGGCGTAAGTGGAATATTGTGAAAGAGTCCATTAGAATGACTCAAGTTTGCAATATTCTTACACCCGTGTTATACACAATGTTTTTCATCACATTTGCGAGGAACTAAACAACTACTAAGAAGATGATTGACAAAGCATGTTGCAGATTTAAATGAGAGATCAAAGTTGTACTTTTCTTCCCTAATCCCATTATTCAAAAAAGAGTGATTGTTACCCTCTAATGATGGATTCCAATTTTCCTCAAAAGATGTGAAAACCAGTATGGCACACTCGCAAACACTTAAATCCGTAGTTACGCTCAAAATTCAATGTACCGCCCTCGTCGCAAATACATGGTGAATCAAAAATGGGATGTGATCCGATCGAGGAGGGCATATTCGGTAGCACGTTGCGATTCCGAATATGTATTTGTTTTTTTTATTTTTTGTTTATTTTTGTTTACATTAGATATTTTTATATATAATTTTGCTCCCTTGACATACAATCTACTCCTCCGGCTCGTATTGCAGTCACAAAATATATTTTGAAAATAAATACCTTTTTAATAGCTCCATAGCCCTCGAATTCTCTTCTCAGTTTGGATTCGGCTGTGTCATAATTCTGTAACAAAAACATATTAAGTATTATACTCATTGTTTAGTTTGTTTTTATTCCTCCATTTGTGTCTGCTACTTCATTTATGATTGTTGTTTTTTGCCGATGTTTGTATTTACGTGTGTTCCACTGAACCGATTTTGATAAATGGGGTGTCAATCGATTCGAAATTAAACTCGGTGACAAAGGCTTGCCTTTTGTTTAAAAAAGAAAAATAAGATGGATCCCGTCTCAGTAAGAAACACAAATTCTGAATAAAAAAAGTTAGTGTACACTTTTTTTGAAAAACGCTCTTTTTCACGCCACTGCTCGGAAATGTGGCAAAAGATGGTCAGAATTCAGGCTTCAAAGCTGGGGTTAGTTGGACGTCGCACGAACAGGCCATCTATGACGTCAAACTGTCCAACAATGTCATTGTTGGACAGTTTGAACAGCGATCGACATCACAGGGCCCCGCGCGCGGTCGCGCCGGCGTGCGCCCGCTCCTCCTCCGCGCCGGGCGCGAGGCAAGCGAGCCTGTTTAGTATTATGATCTTTAATTAGATACTTAATTTTGACTTAAAATTATAATTATTTGCAATTTCCTCGCAGTAGACGTGAAAAGCACTGTGTTAAGCCTCGGCCGAAAGTGCAATAGCTGGACTCTTACTCGTCCATCTATTGCTTACTTTCTAGCCTCTTCAACAATGTACTATACTTACAATTCTGGCGACAAAGAGTGTCTTGAAAGGGTCGGCGGTGGCTTTAGCATTGGCAGCGGGGTCCCACAGGGCAATCTCCTGCTCGAGTTTGTAGGCCGTCTGCTCGGCCCGCTCGCGCCCCTTGCGCTCCGCGCGCTCTTCGCGCGTCTCCACGCGGGTCGGCGGAGGAGTCTCTGATGGGTGCTGCAAGAATATAATACGAGGGTTTCAAGTTAACCTTACAAAGACTTCACTACATAGTATATGAAGATAACTACAACTTAGAAAAGTTGAAAAACCCCCGATTTTTTTATTTAAAGTTCAATATCTCAAAATGGCTAAGAACACTCGGGTTAAAATTATCTATGACACAAAAAAACCGCATTCAAATCTGTGGGTCACTATCAAATTTACCTTATCGCTAAAGGACAATATAGCTGAAATGTCTGGATTGTGTTATGTCTTTGTAACTACATAGACATGAATGCTAAATGCCTCTTTGGCAAAACGTCTGGATCTTAGAACGTAACAATTTAAAATGATCTAGCAGCAAAACATCTTTATCTTCGAATGTCTTTATTTCTTAATAGACACAAATGCTAAATGGTTCGGTAGCAACACGTTTGTATCTTAGAACGTCTTAATTACTAAACAGACATGAACGCTAAACAGTCAAGAAGCAAAAAGTCTGGATTGTGTAATGTTTTTATTTCTAAATGGAATAACCGCCAAGCGACCCATTAGCAAAACGTCTGGATGTCTTCAAATGTTAAGTATACATAGAAAAATCCAAATATAAGTTAACACAAGTTAGCAGTAAAGGAATTACTTCCAATTTTATTTTTAAGTGTGATAGGATAAACCAATGTTTTTAGGGGGTATGCGTTACTAACAAATAAAAATGACAGAATATCCATATTAATATTATAGGTACCTAACTTATAAGCCTTGCTTAAACTTAAACCAGACGTTTTGCTACTAACTCGTTCTGTGTTCAAGTCAATCAAATAATTTTACTTTCGACGAATTGGGAATTCTAATTATATAGACTATTTACATTTCATGACGTTTTGCTATTAACTCGTTCTGTGTTTATGTCAAATAACTAATTTCACTTTCGGCTCATTAGATATTCTAATCATATGGACTATTTATATTTTCAGACGTTTGGCTACTTATTCATTCTAATTCTTAGCCATCCAGCTAAACTGTCTTTTTGCTGACTGAGTATTCTACTTTCATGTCGTCGCAGCTGAATTGACTATATGCTGACTGTGTATTTAAATTTTATGTCATCTAGCTGAAATGATCGTTTAACGATAAGGTAAATTTGATAGTGACCCAAATCTGTCCATCCGTTTGGGATGAGACCACAGACAGATACACAGACATGTTAAACTTATAACAACCCTCTCTTTGCTGGGGGGTTAAAAACGGATTTCAGCTCCGTAGTCTTAGATTTTTATTTGTTAGCATTTGGAGGCCAACCTGGACCACAGGCCCGGGGCGGGCCACCTCTACCGCTCCGCGAGATTGAACTTTTTATATAAAACACAGCAAAAGTTTCATCTGACTGACAAATGAAAATCTACTATTATTTGATTAAAGTTTTATTACTTTTAATTATATTCATTTAATACCTTATGCTTCAATAAATAACATAAAAAAATCATCCAAGTGCGTTTTTTATTTTTTTTATTTTTCTATATGGCAGGCAGTTTTTCAGCAATATCTCGAAAAACCGACATTGTTCAAAATAATTTTCGGTGAAAGAATTTAATAAGCCCTATGTCCATGTTTTTTTAAAATACACTGCTCAAAAATTAGAGGGGCTTTTTGTGACTTTAGGGGAGATTATCTCCGACTCTTATTCAAAAAAAATACTGAGAAACCTTATATTTATTTTAAAAGGCCTATCGAATGATGTGCCACACATGCTTACAATTATTTTTTTCTGACTTGCAGGTACATGTATGCAGTGCACCCCTTAAAAAATATTTTTTAGTCATTTCATTACAGAACTATGTGGCGGCTAACAAACTACAGTTATCCTCAAAATTTTATTCAAATACATCTTATAGTTTTCGAGTAAAATGCCTGTGACATACGGACAGACGGACATGACGAAACTATAAGGGTTCCGTTGCTAATCATTAATTGGATTTCATAGCATTTGCATACGTTTTCATTTAAAAACGCCCAATCTCGCGAGACTGGCTCTGTGGTCTTGCGGGATTGCATTCCGTAACTGTGACCATCTCATAATTTTTAAGTTCCCAATATAAAGACAATTTGCTGTTAATTTATAAAGGGACCAATTTCACATATTCGCAAAACTTTGTTACCAAAAATCAATATTCGACCGAGTCAAGTAGACTATTGGCGTGAAAGGAAACCTGTACATTTCAATTGCACACTTGTCTTGGTCGATTAATATACCGCATAATGAAGTGTAGCTGCAACAAAAACTAACCTCAAAAAGGTTGAGGAAAGCGCCGACGCCATCATATCCTTTCTGTTTTTTCTCGTGTGGGAGCTTCGCTGCCGGTGGCAGGTACGGGATGGGGTCCCTTGCTGCGAATAACGCTAGCAAATTCGGAGGCAAAAACTGCGTCATGGTTATTCAACCAAGTCTATTAACACATAGTCCAACTCAAAACTACACTTATTTATTAAATTTCGACACGGTAACACTTGTTAATCAAAACCATGCCTTAATTAATTAGTTCCTTGCACTTTCAAGATGAAATCGTTTCTTTTTAACACAATAAAATTGAACAGCAGTTCCACAATTCTCAATTTTATGCAGTGGCCGCCATGACAGAAACGCTGGCTGGCGTGTTTTTTTTTTGCGGATGCGGATCGTGTTGCTTGCGTTTTGTTACTGCATATCGTATGGGTCACAAGGGCATTAGATGTGATTGTGTTGCGGTCCAGTAACGGATTAATTAGCTGAACGTAAGTATGAATTCTACTTACATTCATATCATTAATAATTAAACAATTTTTACAAGATAGGCTGGCCTGATTGGCTGCGGCTTTTATATTTGGGCCACCGTCGAGATTGCTACAAACTGCTATCATGGCCCATCAACAGAACGCAATTATGCGTTAATGGGAGTAAATGGTGGCACAGACTTGGCGGTATTTGCCCAATTTGGGCAAATTAAGGAAAAAGATATTCGAAGAAAGATATACGAATATTTGGGCAGCCTAAATATTCGTGTTGCATCTTTTTTTCCTACTACGGCAAATGAAAGAGAGGCAACGATGCAACGCGAACACGCCACCCCAAGTGTGGTGCCAGTATGAGACATATTTTCATCTCATTCTACCGCGTCCTGTATGTGAAGCACGCTTTATGTTGGCACTCTACATGGCGGTATTTGCCCAAATATTCATGTTGCATCTTTTTCCTTCCTACGGCAAATGAAAGAGGCAACGATGCAACGCGAACACGCATGCAACCCCAAGTGTAATGCGATCATTAGAATGAGACGATGTGCCTACGTAAGTAAAAGCCATTACACACTTATCAATTTGTCACAATAACTTGTCATACAATCACAGACAAACAACACTATTGAGACAGCAATACATCCCCTTCATTTGGCTGGAAACAGTGCTCGACATAAATTATAGCTATTATATTTTTTGTTGCTCGTTGCCATGGTTACGTCCCCTGGGCTACTCTTTAAAAGTATGATTTTAAGGGGCTTAAATTCACTAAATACGTATTTTTGTTATATTAGTAAACCCATTTTATGGTGGGACAACTCCTTGTCGTTCCAACCAACTTTTGATCATACAAATGTGAATGGGTAGACGAAATAAAACACATTACACGTATTTATATAAACTTACCCATGTATTTAAATTTTCATATGCTAAATAATACCTACTTCTTTTTAAGTAGATATATAACTCATATTACAATCTTAATACACTAACAGTTTTTCATGTTATGTCCTTGGTTTAATTTCGGCGAAATTACATTGATATTGCACCCACTACGAACACAAAAGAACGACCGATAAACGCTTTCCATGTCACTCTAATGGTGGTACCACACTTGGCGGTATTTGCCCACATATTTGTGATGCATCTTTTTCCTTTCTACGGCAAATGAAAGAGAGGCAACGATGCAACGCGAACACGCAACCCCAAGTGTAGTGCCAGTATTACATAAAGCGACTTATAGGCCGCGCCAAAAATAGACACTGTGGGCATCATGGCGAGGGACAGGGACGCAGTTATGCGTTGGAAGTATCAGGTAAAATGGCGCCACTTGCGCCATCTTGCTCACGCCTTAGTGCTTTTATATATATTGTCACTATATTCTCACATGTCATTCATAGTAAAGGCCGCCAATTTAGATAGTATTTTTTAATGGCGCGCCTTATACATGTATAGCATATATATGTATAGCGTATCGTTTATTGGTCGCCCGAAAGAATGAATTCAGTTAAACTAAACAAATTCCTTTTATCTGTGGTCGTCTACAGGACGTGTATACACGTCAGGTCGTTCCACTTGACAGGCGCTGTAGCCATGAAAACCCATGCCTGTCAACAGTTTTATTAAGCCTGAAGCCTCTTACAGACTGGTGCGGCCTGAGGTCGCGGTCAATAGTAACCAGTTAATGTCAAGTTTACTATTGACCGCCACCGCAGACGGCGTAAGTGTGATTCAGGCCTTATCCGTGCATAGCTTTCTCGTCGCCATGGCAGCATTACCACCAAGACTATGATTTAAGCCTCTCACAGACTGGCGCGGCCTGCGGTCAGGAGTAAAGTATACAATAATTGTATAGTTTTACTACTGTAATTTTTAAGATAATTGTATCGTAGAGTTTTCTACTGACACTTAACAACACAATAAAAATACTCTTTATTGCCCACCTCAAAACATGAATCAAATACAGGACATAAAAACTTAAAAGTAGAGTTTAACAACCGTCGGTATTTTCGCTCAAGACCGATCTCTTTACTATACTTAATAGAATAGGGTATAAATCTACCAAACTTAGGTCTTTCAAATACATTATCGCATTTTCATCTTAAAAACTAGAATTGCAAGGAGTGAAGCTGCCAATTAAATTTCATATGCCCACCCCTTTTGGAAATTAACTGAAAAAATATTTATGTAAATTTTATTTTTTGTGACAATTACTTAATACATCAGAAATTATATATGACGTATATACACGTCAGCAGAAGTAAATGCACTCGATGTTGTCACAGACTAAATCCACTAATCACTAGTTTTTCAATCTTGCATTTTCATCTTAAAACCTACAATTGCTAGAAGTGGCGCATTATCTTGTAGGACGTGTATACACGTCAGTAGAGGTCGATGCACTTGATATTGTCAGGCGGTTCCGGTACTAAGCGTACGTCGGATATGAACCCCATTGGGGGTGGCAGCATTATCCGCGCACATCACACATCAACAAAAAATAAACGCGTGCCACCATAAGGAACGGAAAGGCTCGAATGCAGCTAAATTAAGAACTGGCCTTAAAATGGCGGGTAATAGTTATTTGCCGCAACCTCAAACTCGTTTGCGGCAGACAAAAGTGGGACTATGTCAAAGACAATAACTTAAATCTCTCTCTGTCACACTTATTGAGATTTGTATACGACAGTTTCGTCTTGGTATTATTATTACCGCAACGAGTCTGGTTAGTCTGAGATCCTGTAGGACGTCTATGCACGTCAGCAGAGGTCGATGCACTCGATGTTGTCAGGCGGTTCCGGTACTGAGCGGACGTCGGATATGAACCCCATAGGGGGCGGCTGCATTATTCGCTCTTGCGGGTTGGGATCTGTGGCGTCCTGAAATCGTAATTAAATAAATTAGTAACGGAACGACGTCACTCCATTCTAATATTAAGTCAAAGTGAATTATTCTTCAATTTAGGCATATTACATGCACCTATGAATGTCAATAAACTACCACCGGTTCGGAAAGAAAACCTCTGCCTCGAGAAGAACCGGCGTAAAACACTCGGCGAGGTATCATTTTTTCAAAACATTAAAAAATATATTATTTCGATATCAGGAGCCGTAGCGTGGTTGGCCTTATCACGCGAGAAATGACAATATAACAGCGTCGTCTCGTTCTATAGAACGGTGTCAGCCAGTGTCGCACGCTCTATCCTATCACCTATCGCGTGACAAGGCCCAACCATGCTACGGGGCCAGAGTATTATAAAATTACATTGCTACAGTAGAAAGCCTATTTATTTTGCGATAGATTTCTAGTGCAGAATGTTATCGCTGCCAAATATGCATGCACGGCTATCACAAGACGGCGCGCGAGCTCTCTCGATTTTTGTCGCACTATTCATCTCTCTCTTATTAGAAAACTTATAAAGAGAGGTATAGTGCGAGAAAAATCGAGAGAGCTCGCGCGCCGTCTTGAGATAGCCGTGCTGGTGATGTAATCGTTTATCTTATAATATGCTTTTGAAATAAGTATCTGTTTTACGACAGATTTGAATTTAGAGTCAGCAAGTTCAGTAATGTGTTTTGGAATTGTATTATAAAATTTTATACAATTTCCTAAGAACGACTTTTTCGCTTTTACTAGCCTGTAAAAAGTTGTTTTGAACTTCCCTGTGCTCCTGGTAACCTTGGGCCTATCAGTGTTCGTTGGGAAGTTGTATAAATTATTCCTAACATACATTATAAATGCGAAAGTAACTGTCTGTCTGTTACCTTTTCGCGCTTAAACTGCTGAACCGATTGAGATGAAATTTGATATGGAGATAGTTTTAATCCCGCGAATACCCGTAGGTACATAGGATGCCCGGACATTTTATCCCGGAAGTATTTCCTTAAGGGGGTGAAATCGGGTTTAAATGTTTACGATATAAACGAGTTCCAACGCGAACGAAACACGGGCAAAAGCTAGTTTAAAAATATATAGCCAAAATGTAATTTTTGGTGCAAGTTTTTATTGCCGACTATACTTTCTTGCGCAGGATTCTGATGAACCCACACACACACACAGTCAGCCTCGCTAGCGGGGTCTCTATTCACTACCAACTAGGTTACACAGACCCCCATTTCACCAATTTTATAATTGTCAGGTGACAATGACAATTCTACGTGCAATGTACTGCCACTTAAGTTTAGCGATTCGGAGGGCTATACACGTAGAACCGATGGCCGCTGGGGCGGAAAGGTTCTCGATTGGCGACCACGTACCGGAAGGCGCAGCGTTGGTGGACTGATGACCTGGTAAAGGTCGCGGGAGTCCGCTGGATGCGGGCGCAGGACAGGTCACTGTGGCACTCTTTGGGGAAGGCCTATGTCCAGCAGTGGACGCCTTTCGGCTGATATGATTAATGACAATTTGCCGTACATTTTGCCATCTTTATTCGTAAACTCGGAAATGTACAGTCAGCAGCAGAAGTAGCTAAGCGGGCCGGGTGTTCAAAATAACCTACACACTAAGAATAAATCTTAATAAATTAAGAATAAATCTGCACACGACTTTATGTCGTGTGCAGGTCATTTTGAACACCCGGCCCGCTTAGCTACTTCTGCTGCTGACTGTACCTACTTACGTCAATAACAGTGGGCCATTACACGAAGCTACGAGTTACAATTTTACAAGTCTACACAGGCAACACACCAATGCGGTTGACTGGCAGAGAATGCCTTATGGCATTAAGTCCACCTTTTAATAAAAATAAAATAAAATAAATAAATATCGTGGGACAATTCACACCAATTGTTCTAGTCCCAAACTAGGCAATGCCATACAAATATTGCTCGTTTAATATAGGATTGTTATGTAGGGTAGATTAATAACTACGTCGGTAGTTACATATGTCACAATAAACAGTCTGCTCTGGATCTCGGTCTTTCATTCATACATAACATTGGCGCAGTCGGTAGGATATGGATATGGCCATAATTATTATTGTCGTAGTGGCTTCCGGGCCCTTGTGTCACTGCGACCATTGCTGATCTATTGTGATTTCATTTCATTTCATCTTTCTAGCTTCGCAGGTCGACACAACTCACCATAAAAGAAATAACATCCATTGGTATCTTGTCCTCCCAATCCACCGTCCTATCCGTCCTCAAAACTGGCTCTTTACTATTGCCGCCCAAAGTTTTACTCGCTGACCCATGGTTGCCACTCGCCGACAAACGGTTACCACCCGCCAATACAAGGTTACCGCTGGGCGACACGCGGTTGCTACCCGCCCCACTTTTACGGCTCATAGAACCACGGTTACCACGCGTTGAGACTTGGTTACCGCTGGGCGACACGCGGTTACCGCCAGTCCCACCTTTAGCGGCCACATAACCATGGTTACCACGCGTTGAGGCTTGGTTACCGCTGGCCGACACTTGGTTACAGCTCGACACATTGCTGTCATCATCGTCATCAATCAGCTCGTATTTGATTTCGCAAGCGCCGTGGGAGTTTGCACTCAATATATGCGCTACTTCATTTAAAGTTTGGTCTAGTTCATCAAGTTTTTGCTTCTTTTTACCCGTATTCTGAAAAATAATTTAAAGTTCTTAGGAATTGTTGAGGCAAACAGATTGTAGGTATGGCGATATGTTACAATGTAAAACAAAACTAAATTCCGGCATACTTTTATTGATTTATCTTTATGATCTATTGTTACGGCGATCCTTAGTAGGTGTTTATAGAAATTAAAATCGCCGTTGTCTGGTTTATCAACTTTCATTTATCAAACAAAGTTACAGAAAACAGTTCTTGCTCGGCTCTTGCAAATTCAATGTACTTTTTACATTTTCTCAGAAAACTTCCCTGAACCGCCAGATGGCGCTGATCGTCGCTAACTATCCGGCCGACTAAAGTACTTAATTATTTAACAATTCGTTCAGACGGTGTAATTTAATTAACAAACCGAGTTTTAAATATAATTAAATTAATTAATAATCATTGCTAACAGTTTGACACTTCTTAACTTAACTTGAAACTAAATAAGTACCCTGTTTGACTTACACAAAACAACCAGTCTGGAAAATAATTATCACAAACCAAAATCAGTCTATTAAGCTACTTTTAAAATGAAGACTGAGTAATGACGCTAAAAATTACGTAAAGAAATATTAAAATGTGATAAAATAATCATTGTAAATAATTAGGGTCTTGGTTCCGCTGTGTTAGCGCCGGTCGTTGTAACACTATGTTCTATACTTGCCCGCACGGCTTCTCCCGCGTATTGCAAAGAACGCAGGCAAAACCGCGGGATAAAGTAGCCTATAACCATCCAGAAAGTCCAATCTACACGCAGGTGAAAGAATTTTTGAAATCGGATAAGCGATTCAGGTTTTTTTTTTCAAAATTTAAATTTCAAAATTTGAATTTTGAAAAAATAACAGGCTAGTATGAAACAAATAGATACGAATACTTACATCATTACATTCGTCTACGTTAAGAACTATATTCAAATCGTTCATCTTAATTATCTCCACATTATTTGTCTGCATTTCTTTTTCTGCTCTCCTCTGCCTCATTTGTGACACTAAAAAATTGTGGTAATGAGCTTTTTCTCTATTTCTCTCTTTTATCGAAGCTATCTCCATTTCTCTGTTAGTAACTGTTGAGAGTTTGGTCGGGTTGAGGTTACTAGTAGAGAGAGGGTTATTTGAAGGTTTGTTGGGGGGTTGAGAGGCTAGGGGGGGTAGGCGTTTTTGTATGTGTGTATCGTCGACGCTCTTCAGAAGGCCGTTGTCCATTATCTGTAGTTGTAGGGTGGGTACGTAGACATTGCCGTCTAGACCTGTTATCTGCGAAATAAAACGATTATTTTATACTACTACGGTCAATATCAAGCGCGGTTTGTATCGGGAGCGGTGTCGTCTCATCCCCTCCACGTCGCCTACAACTGTGCGAGCGACTGCACGGCGAGCAGGTGACGTTGGCGCGAAAGCTAACAGCGCATGCGCAAACTAGTGGCGCGCGTGCCACGCCCACATCGCCTTTCTATAGTATTCAGTGTTCTGTGACTACGGTGGCAGACAAGCACACGGTCGGCCTGATCGGGAGCAGCACCGGAGCAGTTTCCAGGTGAATCACTGATTGAAAGAAAGAAAGAAAAACCGGCCAAGTGCGTGCCGGACCACGTACAACGAAGGGTTCCGTGCCTATTAAAAAGGTCGTATCGTCACAGAAATCTTACGGCACTTACGTCCTTTTCTTTAAGGAAGGCAGTTTTTCAGCAATATCTTGAAAACCTTTGAACCGTTCAAAACAATTTTCTGTGAATGAATTTAATAAGCCCTATTGTCCATGATTTTTTTAATATTTTTAAAATACACCGTTCAAAATTAGAGGGGGGGGGGGGGGGGGGGGGGGACGACAGAATTTTAGTGACTTTCGGGGCGATTTTCTCCGACCCTATTCACTTAATCAAAAAAAATTGCTGACAAACCTTATATTTATTTTGAAAGGCCTATCGATTGATGTGCCACACTTGGGCTTGCAAAAAAAAAATTACTTTCAGTTTTATGTATGGAGTGCGCCCTTAAAATTTTTTTTTAGTAATTTAATTACAAACCTATGTAGCGGCTAACAAAATACACCTATCCTCAAAATTTCATTCAAATACACCCAAAAATACTAACTTAATACATACTTATGAATTAAGTTACTTAATTAAAAAATCGGGTTTTCACAATACGAGAAAATTTTTTTTGATTATCCTGCTATGTAAAAAAATTACACGTGATGTCTTCTCGGACCCCCCCCCCCCCCCTCTTCCCCCATCGTGATCATTTGTGATATTTGACCCCCCCCCATAAACGATCACATGATTTCTGGACGAGCCCTAAAGACAAACGCGGGTCCCGCACTTTCAACACAACACACCCTCTGGAGTATACTAGATTCCCTTTGACCTTGCCAGATGCACATTCCTCGCCAGTCCGCCGCGCTCGGACATCCGTACCGAGTTTCAGGGAGAGAACATGAAAGAGTCCAATGCCAAACTCACCATGGGATGCAGAATAAATTCATTCGTATCCTTATTGAGCACCCGCATATGCTTACGGTCCGGGTCTATGGACAGCTCGGGTATCGCCGACAGCCCGGGCCCCTGGGGCAAGGTCGGCATCATGACCTGGGACATCATTGGCAACATCGGCTGAATGACTGGCAGCAACGTGGGGTGGTCTTCGTGTTGCATTATTACTACCAAGTCTTTACTGTAAATTAGACAAAGATGTAAGTAGAGTGGAAAAAAAAACAGAAAATCTTTATGTGCTACAAAATACATACAAAAAAACATCTGACGACCGAATAGCCTAGTGGTTAGAGAACCTGACTATGAAGCTTGAGGTCCCGGGTTCGATTCCCGGTCGGGGCAGATATTTGTATGATGAATATGAATGTTTGTTCTCGAGTCTTGGATCTTTAATATCTATTTAAGTATGTATTTATCTAGGTATATAAGTATGTTTATCCGTTGTCTTGTACCCATAGTACAGGCTTTGCCTAGTTTGGGACTAGATCAATTGGTGTGAATTGTCCCACAATATTTATTTATTTATTTTACCAAATAATCCAGCTTGCTTTATATGACATTTTACAAGCTACGGTAGCCTAGTGGTTCAGGCATGCGGCTCTCAAGCGGCGGTCGTTGGTTCGAATCCCGGCTCGTACCAATGAGTTTTTCGGAACTTTGGTACGGAATATTTACCGTTAGTCGGTGAAGGAAAACATCCGTGAGGAAACCGGTCTAATCCCAATAAGGTCTAGTTTTCCCTCTAGGTTAGAAAGTCAGATGGCGGTCGCTTTCGTAAAACTAATGCCTATGCCAAATCTTGGGATTAGGTGATAAAGCGGACCCCGGGCTCCTTTAGGGCACAATCGAGAATAATCGTTAGGAGGAGGATGATGATTGATGACCCTATATGACATTTTATTTTCTAAATATGTTCAGCGTGTTCGTACGGTGTAACTGACAGCGGGGGCAAGACCAGAACTCCCATTAGCTACAATGCACTTACCTCGGCTGCGAGCAGTCGGGAGGGGACACTGAGGCAGAAGCAGGAGCAGACGTAGTCGCCCCGCCGTCCACAACCAGCGTGTCAGTACGGTGTAACTCGTAGCGGGGGCAACACTAGGACTCCAATAAAGTACACAGTATGCAATTACTTCGGCAGCGAGCTGGCGAGAGCGGGAGCAGACGCAGACGTCTACCACCAGCGTGTTAGAACGGTGTAACTTGTAGCGGGGGCAAGACCGGAACTCCGATAGACTACACATGCACATACCTCGCCTGTGAGCGTGTAGGAGCGGACGCGAGTACGGACACAGAAGCAGACACAGTTGCCCCGCCTCCTACTACCAGCGTGTCAGTACGGAGTAGCTGGTAGCGGGGGCAAGACCGGAACGCCCAGACTACACATGCACTTACCTCGGTTGCGAGCGGGTGGGAGCGGACGCGGATCCTGGAGCAGACCTAGCCGCCCCGCCTTCCACTACCAGCGTGTCAGTACGGAGTAGTTGGTAGCGGGGGCAAGACCGTAGCTCTCGGTCTAGACGGAGCGCGCGCCGCGGCGGGCTGTCTATGTTCATCTCCTGCACCTGACATTAAAGGTTTCATTGGACACTACAAAACTGGAAATCAAAGAATTGATTTTAAACAGTTGTATTAACCCTTAAATGCATGATTTTTTGTATAACTTTTTAATAAATTGAAATAGATGTGTCATATTGTATAGATTGACGGATAGCTGAAGTGGATAGCTGCATATTGAGCCACGGACCATCAAATATACGATGCATATATACATCATTATGCATTTAAGGGTTAAGTCCGTTTTGGGCGCTCTGCTGACACCATCTGGTCGAGGTTAATCCCACCTGTTACCACCAATTTGTTACCAGTGGTAACAAATGGGAATACTTTGCCTATCTTTTACCACTAAAGTACTTGTTGGTAACAGGGTAATTCTCAAACAATTAGCCTCACTTGTCAGTCATGTGCAAAAGTAAACGCTACTAACACTTTTTTTATGTATGGCTATAATCACTAATTGGGTAGTTTCCACATGTTAAAATTGATAACGCAGTGTTGCTAAATTGATGGTAAACCATCAAATAAATGTAATTAAGTATAAATTTAGAAAAAAATCATAAAAAGATATGAACCTTTGAAAGCTTAGAAAAAATATGCATATTTTTTTATTGTCCAAAAGTAAATTTAAAGCTACCAATAGAATCCTTTATATATATAGAACGCTTTTATAGAAAGAAAATTGTATGACAACTATGGACCTAAACGCAGTATTTCATGACATTTACTTGCAATACAATAATTAGTGCAAATACTACACTGTGACGTCACTATTCAATGTTAATCAGTATGGAACGCGTTCGTCAGCGAGGTCCATCTTCAACTCAATTTTTTGGGTATGTATGTTTTTAAATGTAGTTGCTTCCATACAAACATTTGTTCCTCTCCAAAAACTGGTTCGAATGGCATCGTAAAAAAAATTAGGACACAACCCAATTGGTTCAGTGATAAATGAGAAGTATTATATATATTTTTTGCATAACCATTGGTGCGATAATAAAGGTACAATATCGAGTACTATTTCAAAATGTCCCTTAAATGGTTTGGGACTTCGGGTATCCTCAGTTTTGGTTATCGTCATGGCTGCCAGCACATGTACATAACAGATATAAATATACATAAATACAATAATAGCTTCATATTCTTGTTACTTTAGCTTTTTCTGTCTTCGTCGTAGACCCCAGGTGCTTGGAGATATCCTGCCATTGTTCATGGCTTATCTCCGAGAACAGGACGCTCACTTTAGACGCCACCTCCACAGCCTTCACGAAGCGGGCTGCCGACTGCGCTAGGGCTTCGCAGATGTAACACACCTTGGACTTTTGCTGCAACTGAATAAAACATAATAAAACTAGGTGCTGCGCAGCACCGCTCGCGCGAGCTGGGGTGGTTAGGGTAGCGCCACCCTGTCGTTTCACGCAAAATAGGCACTCTGGATGTCGACTTGCGGAAAATGCCCAGTAAAACTAACTAACTAACTAAGCACCGCTCGCGTGTCACAGAGAACGGAACGGGATAACAAATATTTTTGAATTCGGATGAGGAGTTGGTCCTTCATTCTCTCTAGTTTCAGTAGTTCGGTTGATTAGTCCGGGGCCGAACTACTGCTACACGTTCCCATTGGTTCGGTTATGACATCAAACCGAACTACTGATAATTAAAACGACTCAAAAGTATGGTTAAGGATGTAGCTAAATATAAAATCAAAAATAAATTTTTTCATTTGGTTTTTGTTTTATAAAATAAGACAAAACTTAAAGTAACTTATTCGTATTTCCTAGACATATTTAAACAGGCTTTAAAAGTTGAAACATTTTAATCTATCCACTTTGTTAAACCGAAACGTTCACTTTAAATATGTAGGTATGTTTAATTACATTGGTATAAGTCATCACTTCATCACAGATATAAATACTTGAAAGTTATCTATTAGTAAGTGGCCAATACAAGGTGATACAAGTATTTACTAGACCGTAAGTGGGATTTTCTTACCCGCTACGTAAGGAGAAAATCTCACTTCCTGACCAAGGTAAGGTAAACTTTAGGCAAACAACGGGTGGTAATTCGAAAAGCTCCAGATCCCATATATGCGATATGCGATCTGGGGCATTGACAAATTCACCGCCCAAGGTATGTAATGTACTATTACATATCTACCCTTTGGGTCCATGTCTACAGATTCCCAATTCTACAGATTCTCATGTCTACAGATTCCCAATTCTACATATTCTCATGTCTACAGATACTATAACCAACCAGTAATTATTAATCTAGAGAAATAGGTTTGATCTCTTCGGGAAAAAAGGTACAAGCTCCGATTTTTATAAATGTTCTAATTCTTATCACATGATCACACTTGTATGTGTATATATTTTGCGATAGTTAGACTAGAATTGAGAGTCTGTAGAATTAGAAATATGTAGTACTGGAAATCTGTAGAACTGGAAATCTGTATAATTGGGAATCCGTAGAATTGGGAATCTGTAGAATTGGGAATCTGTAGAATTGGGAATCTGTAGAATTGGGAATCTGTAGAATTGGAAATCTGTAATAGAAATCTGTAGAATTGGGAACAAACCATTTGTAGTACCATGTTTAGTTTACACATGAACTTCAAATAAAAAGATTTTTTGGCGTACGGAACCCTGCGCGAGCGTATCCGATTCGCGCTTGATGGGTTTTTTTACTTCCTAGTAGTCCGGTTTGACGTCATAACTGAACCAATGGGAACAAAAGTTTGGCAGTAGTTCGACCCCGGACTAATCAAGCAAACTACTGAAACTAGAGGCTTAGTTCAAACGTTTTACGTTAGCCAACACATTTTTGTCTTTAATTTAAAGCCCATGTTCGGAATTTAGAGTGAGAACTCGTGACAGTGAGTCACATTTTTTCGTGCGTGCAGCCGGCGTTCATCGATTTATAAGACGTTGTCACGTCAAAAAAGTCTTATACCAGAGAGTTGTGTAAAGTACATTTTATGTTTACAATGTGCTTAAATTGTAATTCTCCTCAATAAAAAGTACTCTGCCAAAGCCCACCTCGTTTCAATATCAGAACACACACAAGCCCTTTAACAGCTATACATACCTGAAACCGTATTACATAGGCTAATTTACTCATTAACCTATTCAAACACTTCGGCTCGACGAGTCTTCGCTCGGAGCCCGGTCGAAAACAAATGCAACAACATTCTCCGTTCGTGCTGCTTATTTCATCATGTATCTGTATAATACCGACTGTACTCATGGCGGAAGTTCTAACATCTACTTAATTATATAAATAACGTGTTAATTTACTTAAAAAAACGATTGTGTTAATATTTTTAAGCATGTAAATGAAAAACGCAAGAGTGCAAGAACTTCGCAACGAAGGACACAATTTGACGTTTGATTGATTTGACAGTTTTTTTTTTAATCCTGAACTCTACGTTTACGGAGTACGTTATAGCCTAATAAGATTTATGAGCATGCATATAAATGAATATCCCATTTTCTCCAATATGCTCGGAAAAGTTGGATAATGGCACTATACTTGACGGTATTTGCCCAAATATTCGTGTTCCATCTTTTTCCTTCCTACGGCAAATGCGAGAGAGGCAACGGTGCAACGCGAACACGCAACCCCAAGAGCAACCGTTGTTTTTATTTCTCATGGTGGCCTACACTTGGGGTTGCGTGCTCGCGTTGCCTCTCTTTTATTTGCTGTAGGAAGGAAAAAGATGCAACACGAATATTTGGGCAAATACCGCCAAGCAAGTGGAG
Organism: Epinotia nisella; assembly: GCA_932294315.1. NCBI lineage: Eukaryota > Metazoa > Arthropoda > Insecta > Lepidoptera > Tortricidae > Epinotia > Epinotia nisella. The sequence goes on along the minus strand of OW028698.1, from coordinate 4,530,346 downwards.
TGCAACCATCAATGCTCTCGAGAAATGCATCTCTACTCAAAAAGAATAATAACCACTACGTTAAGAGGGCGTTACAGTGCACGGGATATCCTATATTCTAAACTATTAAACGAGCAATATTTTCATATATATTTGCAATCACGTTCTCGGAAACGGCTCTAACGATTTCGATGAAATCTAAATATATAAAAGAAGAAACTGACTGACTGACTGACATATCAACAGACAGCCCAAACCGCTGGTTCTAAAGATTCCAAATTTGGCACGTAGGTTTAAGTTTTATAAGGCCTAGGGGTGCACTAAGAAAAGATTTTTCAAAATTCACCCCCATATCATAACATCACTTTAGTATACATACATAATATATCTGAGATCTATAACTACATTGCTGCTTATTTCATACATTTACTACTTCGAGATTGTAAATCTAATTTGGCAAGGTTGGTAGACCTGAATAGCTGATATCTGATGGTTATTATACCCTTGACTATGCAATATGTACCTACTCGACTGCAGCAGAAGGCAGAAGGAAGGCCAAATATAAGAAGCCGGTCAAATCAGGTGCAGTTTCTGTATAAACCAGGTTTGCTTTGTGCGACAATTGTAATTTAAGTATTAGCGGAAACACAATTATCAAAACGCAGTGCGGAAAATTGCTCACGCCACGATAACCGCGACATATCCTTAAATGAAAGTTTCCAATCCTTAATTGCTTCACGGCTATCACAAGACGGCGCGCGAGCTCTCTCGATTTTTCTCGCACTATACCTCTCCTTCTATGTTTTCTAATAAGAGAGAGACGGATAGTGCGAGGAAAATCGAGAGAGCTCGCGCGCCGTCTCGTGATAGCTGTGCTGTTTATTAGGGTCAGAGCTGATTTATGCGGCTCTCACGGCACGGACGCTCTTCAAAAACATTTTGCAATCAGTTATTAGACGCCCGCTAATCACTTAGAATAGGGAAACAAGATAAAACTGAGGTCTCCAAAACTTGTGTACAAGAAAACATGTTTGTTCCGCCGTTGCATTCCATTTAATGTGATTTATTATAATGTCAATTCGATAAAAAATATATGTATAAGCATTTAATGCATATTTTCACCACAATTAACCCCTCGTATGCGGATGTCAAAATTGTGCAATCAAATTATGACTTTGATACTTTGAGTATTAAGCCACTGGAGATGTCATAGACAGGCGACCCCCTCCGGCAAAGTACATTGGTCAACTGTTCAACCACGTTATATAAAACTACTTAAAGTCGCTTCACCGTCATTTTGTATCGTTCCGTGTCGCATGACGTTTCTCTCGAAAAATGGTGACTTGTGCAATATTATCATGTAAAAGGTGATCTGACAGCTCAAATTCGCAACAAGTTCACGTTTCCTATCATAGGTAAGTATTTTTACTAACTATTAAATGTGTATTGAAGTACAATCTCCATTTAAAGAAAATGCCGTTAGCGATACGTAAACGACAGAACGTAAACATGATTATAGTGGTAAGGGTTCGAATCGGTCTTTAGAGATGTGATAAAGTAAGAAAGGCGACTCAACATTTGAATTTATCATTCATTCATTCAATCACTGCAGTTTGTTTAATAGTCAGTTTTTTTATTAGATATTGAATTAAATAGTAGGTATAGATGTATGTTACATTTAAATCTTGTAAGGTGAATCAGAAAAATTACTTTTCTCTGGACTTACGATGTTGAAATTTAGTCTTAAAAAGAAATGAATTATATGCAAAAAAAAATCTAGGTAAAAGGAATACATTTAGTGCGGGACTATGAGTGTATGTATTATTCATATACTATTATTTACAGTATTATACTTTATTTAATATAATTGTATGTCCTTTTAGATTTCCAAAAGATCCCTATATAAAGGAGAAATGGAGAACAATTTGTAATTATGAAAATTATTCTTGGAAACCTACACGTACAAGTGTTATCTGTTCGGAGCACTTTACTCCGGAAAGCTACAAAAATGATTACGTGTACAATAAACTTATTCATTTTCAAAATCAATAAAAATACTAATTAATAAAAGTCTTAAGCGGGACTTAAAAAACCCTACCAGAGAATTTAAATTAATAAATATGTGGTAATTCTAATAAAATTAACAATTCATTTTATTGCTTTCCCTTTGCTCATTTATGTTTTGAAGTAACTTTATAAATGTGGTGAAAGCTGAGCCTTCTTAAAATATAATTGCATATACATAGGTTCTTGCAAATACCAATCAATAAGTATCAGCCCGGAAAACCGCGGGCGAGAGTTCATTCCACAGTTTAACTGTGCGAGAGGGCTAAGGACACTAGGGCACATAATTACAGACAGACATATATACAAACAAACATTTTTTTGGGTAGTATCTTCAATGGACAGAATTTTCACTTTTACAATTTAATAATAAATAGTATAAGATAATTCAGTTCATTCATCAAACTAATTTGACTCATTCTTCAGATGTCTTCGATGTGTCCCATCACTAACTTGTTCGCATGTATGCTGCATCAGTTACGTGAAAACTGTGTCTGTGTGCGTGTAATTTTTGATGTTTTGAATTTTTTTGTAGTGTGCGTTTATCGCAACAGCAAAACTTGTGTCTGTTGAGTTATTCCTCTTTTGGTGGTGTGCTATACGTGTTTTACCTCGCCCCCCGCCAAAAGTGGCGAAAAAATTTGTTCGAAGAGTTTACGTCATGGCATCTCCAGTGGCTTAATACTCAAAGCTTTGATATGTAAAACAATGGGTTCAAATGCTTTGCACGGATCCGTGTCTAAGCATACGAGGGGTTAAGGGTCTGCTAGACGGTCGCCAACAAGCCCCTCCGACCGAGCGACCTTGGTCGGCACGGACCGCTGTAGAATGAAATTTTGCTGCAACCAACTGTCTACACGGTCGGTGCCGACCATGGTCGCTCGGTCGGAGGGGCTTGTTGGCGACCGTCTAGTAGCCCCTTAAGGCCTTTGCCACACTTGATGCGTTCTGCAGTCTGCGGTCAGGTCAAATTGAATTTGTTCATACATAATGCGGGGCTTGACCTGACCGCAGACCGCATCCAGGGTGGCAAATCCTTAATAGCATGAGTGATGAGAAATTTCGCCTCCTGTGATATACCAAAGGTGTCGGCGTACTAATCCCTCGATTGATGAGTGATGAATGCTGCTCAAAGATATTGATTGCTAAGGGAACAAAATGTAGACTTATCTTTAGCTGTAACACATACGAAAATAACGTGAACATCGATTGAGTAACTCGTTAAGGTCTTCTTTTGAACGGTATCCATGTGGCGCATGTTCGCGCTCGAAGCAGTTTTTTTCGCTCGCCCGGGGCGGAGGGTGTTAATTTATTTGATGAGCCCCTCGGCCTTGAAGAGTCGCGCACGAGACACTTGAGGTAGCGGATCTCGCGCTGCAGGTCGGCGCACTCGGAGCCGAGCTCGTCGCGGCGCGCGCGCAGCCGCTGCTCCTCGCCGAGGAGGACCTCGATCTCGGCCTTCTTCCTCTGGCGGTAGCGCGCGGCCGCGTCCTTGTTCTGGTCCTTCTTGCGCGAGCGGCGGTCGTCGCCGCGCGAGGGCAGCCACCAGTCCTCGTCGGCGGACGAGCGCGGGGTGGCGGGCGGCGAGGGGCGGGGGGAGGCGCCCGACACAGCGCCGCACACCGCCTCGAGCTCGCGCAGCAACACCGCGGTGGGCTGCGGCGCCGGCGCGGGGCACTCCACCGACGCCGCTTGCGTGATGTTCTCGAATATTGGCACTATTGGCAGGTCTACCTTCTCCTCCAGCCAGTTACAGAAAACATTTTCTGTGGAAGAAAATTATCCGTTGGAACGCAAATAAAATACGGGGATTTTCATTCGACATGCACTATAAAAACTTGTCATTTTTCTGGCTTAATGTATGATATTGATGATCAGTTTAGTGACGGCCATCGACTACCGTTATCTAATTGACAGTCCAATGAACCCCACTTATTACAATAAAAATCTTATAAAACTTATCACTATAAAGGGTCTGTTAGACGGTCGCCAACAAGTCCCTCCGACCGAGCGACCTGGGTCGGCACCGAGTGTGTACAGTCACGGACTTTAATAATAAGCTCACCTTTTGGATTTTTACTATTAAAAACCAAAATTAGTTGATAACTAAATGGCTCAACGATTAAAGTCCGTGGCTGTACCTAAACTGTACACTGTTGTTTGCAGCAAAATTTCATACTAAAACGGTCGGTGCCGACCAAGGTCGCTCGGTCGGAGGGGCGTGGCGACCGTCTAGCAGACCCTTAATAGACTCCAGCGTCATGAAAACCGACGGTTCTTTGTATTACATCGGCCTATTAGCACCACCAACTTACGAGTTACGATTACAGGCCGATCACTGTCATTCCATAGAAAACTGATCTTTCCATACCTTCAGATTTTAACGAACACCGCGTACGATTATAGACGGTTTGGTGCAGCCCATCCTTAAATTCTTAGGGCCCCACAAATCGGACGCGAGGCGTTCACGGTCAAGGCAGTAGCAGTGCGTTTGACGCGGTATGTTCACAACGCAGGCGGGCGGCGTGTCGTGCGCGCGTCCAGCATTGGTCCCGCGATCAAGGGGACAGTAAAGCGAATACGCCAGTCGACTTCAAGATTTGGAACGGTTGTAAGCGCAGCTTTATATCTGAACGCGCCTTGAGATCAAGCGGCATGAAGATGGCAACACTGGGAGAAGGAGGAAGGATAATATCAATCTATCGATATTTGTGACGGATTTGAAAATATATCGTGTTTTAAATATTTGGTGCTTTTATCAGGGGCGGCTCTACCTATAGTGCAGGGGGTGCGGTGCACCCGGGCGTACGGTCCTAGGGGGCGCCCGAGCGCCATTTGACGGGGCGCCACTCGCGGCTAGCGCGCGCTAGAGGGGGGGTTGGTGCTAGAGGGCGCTAGGGTAATGAATTAATGATTGCACCCGGGCGCTACATGGGCTAGAGACGCCTCTGGCTTTTATTACTTTATACGCTATGATGGCCTAGTGGTTCAGGCGTGCGGCTGTCGGCAGTCGTGGGTTCGAATCCCAGCTCGTACCAATGACTTTTTCGGAACTTATGTACGGAATATCATTTGATATTTACCGTTAGCTTTTCGCTGAAGGAAAACATCGTGAGGAAACCTGCATACAGCACGCTTTGCCGTCCCCTTGAACGCCGGACCAACGCGTGTCCAGCGTCTCGACGCGTTCGATTCGTGGAGACCTTGAATGCTGCAAATTATTATTATTACATACAACAACAAATATTTAAAAACAAATGCGTTTATTGCAAACATATTCAGTATTTTCTTCTAAAGGTGAAAACTGAACATGTATACCTACATCATAATATCAGGCCTGTTCATCTCGCCGCTACGGCTCAACCCTGCTTTCGTGCACCTCTGAGGTGCAACTAGCCAGTTCAGTGTCAGTCAGTTGTCATATATCATTTATAACAAAACCGTGTGTTGTACGATGACCATGTGTCCTTCCATGATATGATAAGCTGGTTATGTGGGCACTACTAAAACTAAATTGGCCACATTTGAAGGCTTTCTCACCAGTATGTGTCCTTTAATGGCTCAATAAGGTTCTTTTCTGGGACTACTATAACTACATTGGTCACATTTGTAGGGATTCTGACCAGTATGCTTCCGTTGATGACTTAATAAATAACTTTTTTGGGCACTACTATAACAACATTGGCCACTTTTTTAGGGTTTCTCACCAGTATGTGTCCTTTGATGACGTAATAAGTTATTTTTTGGGGCACTACTATAACTACACTGGTCACATTTGTAGGGTTTCTCACCAGTATGTGTCCTTCCATGGTTTTTTTTTTAGGCACTAGTAAAACTACATTGGCCACATTTTTAGGTGTTCTCCACAGTATGTGTCATTTCATGACGTAATAAGGCGTTTTTCTTAGCACAACTAAAATTGCATTGGCCACATTCGTAGGGTCTCTCACCGGTATGTGTCCTTTCGTGGGTTAATAATCTACCTTTCTGGGTACTACTATAACTACACTGGTCACATTTGTATGGTTTCTCACCACTATGCATCCTTTGATGACTTATTAAATTACTTTTCTGGGCACCACTATAACTACATTGGCCACATTTGTACGGTTTCCCACCCGTATGTGTCATTTCATGACGTAATAGGGCGTGTTTCTGAACACTACTAAAACTACATTGGCCACATTTGTACGGTCTCTCACGGGTATGTGTCAATTCATGGGATAATAAAGTACCTTTCTGGGCACTACTATAACTACATTGGCCGCATTTGTAGGGTTTCTCACCAGTATGAATCCTTAGATGCCTTATTAAATTATGCCTCTTGTGAAATATGAAACTACAGACAGCACAAACATATTGTTCCTTCTGTCGAGTTTGTCCTGCAATAAAAAAAAACACATTACTAAGACAAAAATAGTAGATTGTACAACAAGTGCATAAAACAAGACGTTTACATCCACCTGATACACCGGCGAGGGTGGATAGTTATAGTTAAGTCGAGGGGTAAAATGGCTCATTTATGCCCAGTTCTAGACACTTCTTTTCACTTTGACAGCGAGAAAATAACACATATTTGCAAAATGTCTTATAATAATAGCTCATTCAAGGTTAAGAGTAAAAGTAGATTAGATGCCAGTTGCTGTATTAAATTTGGTATAAATTTAGATATATATTCTTTGTTTAGAGTTTTTTGTTTTATAGTTTATTTTAATCCTATTATGTTATCTGTACACGCATCTTCTTTTTCTATAATCCCTAACTGTTTTCTTTCGGCTGGACCTAGTGTGAGGGCCACTGATAATGTATCTATTGTTTTGCTGTTTTGGTAAATAAATAATTTTGTATTTGTATTTTTATCCCCGCCACTTAAAAAACTAATGTCACACTGTACGAGTGGCAGCCCAACAGCTTGAAATAAAGAACTGGTGCAACAATCTAGACTCCTTTTTACAAGCATTTTAAAAAGTAAAATTTGACCAACTTCTCTATTGAATTCAATATACAGAAATAACCCATATTATGCACAAGACAGAGATATTTGACTTCAAAGATCCGCACCGCGGCTACGCAGTCGCATCTTATTCATTTGCTCCGTATTTCCGACATATTTAATTTACATAGAACTTTATATCCACAATAAGATAAAGAGGTCAACTATCCAATTATAGTTACAATTTTAGTGACAAGTGCGTGCCAGAAGTAGTGTCTCGACATTGTTCAACATAAAACGTTGTTTATGCGTCTGCTAGACAATCGCCAACACGCCCCTCCGACCGAGCGACCTTGGGCGGCTGTGGCCGTGTAGACAGTTGTTTGCAGCAAAATTTCATACTACAACGGTCGGTGCCGACCAAGACCGCTCGGTCGGAGGGGCGTGTTGACGACCGTCTAGCAGACGCTTTATTTCAATTTAGACCGTGCGCGCGACCGACGCTTCGCCGCGATTCGTGATTGGTTGATCACGGGCATCGCGGCCCGCTACCATGAAGCGTCTGCTAGACGGTCGCCAACACGCCCCTCCGACCGAGCGACCTTAGTCGGCACCGACCGTGTAGACAGTTGTTTGCAGCAAAATTTCATACTACAGCGGTTGGTGCCGACCAAGGTCGCTCGGTCGGAGGGGCGTGTTGGCGACCCTCTAGCAGACGCCTACGACTTAAGGGAATCGTCGCAACGTATCGCTTGACAGTTTTATAGTACACGGAAGCCACGAATAGGGGTGTAGACACCAAATAAAGTAACCAATAATGATGAATTTTCTCGAAAAAAGATTAAAAATATTGTCAAATGGAGGCAAAAGTAAAGCAGAGGATTAAATAATCACAAAGTTATGTGTCCAAAGTTTTAAGAGGGGGTATATTCTGTCCCTTTTCCGCAAAACGCACCTTCATATGAAACGATGTCATTTACTATGACGTGACTATGAAGCTTGGGGATCTTGACGTCACGATCCCCGATCGTTTTCTCTCTCTAACAAGCAATATTAAAACAGCTGTAGCTTCGTAATTTTTTGAGATATCTGAATGGGATTTTCGTCACTAGGCATTTTTTTTTGCTTTCTTTCTTTTGGAGTATTAATAAATTTTGAGTCTACACCCGTATTGCTCCGACTAATAATAATATATTTGTAGACTTTCTCACCAGTATGTGTCAGTTTATGGCGTAATAAGGAACATCTCCGGGCACAAGTAAAACTACATTGGCCACATTTGTAGGGTTTCTTGCCAGTATGTGTCCTTTCGTGGCGTAATAAACTACTTTTATGTGCACAAGTAAAACTGCATTGGCCGCATTTGTAGGGTTTCTTGCCAGTATGTGTCCTTTTGTGGCGTAATAAGTTGTTTTGGTCGGCATTAGCATAACTACATCGGTCACATTTGTAATGTTTCTTATCAGAATGTATCCTTTGATGTTTTGTCAAAATGAGCTTTCTATGAGTTGTGTAACTACAGTGGGTACATTGATATGTTTTATTTCTCCGACTTTGTTCTTTCTGTAGAGGTTGGCCTGCAATGAAAATGATTCACATTACTAATACACTGAGAAGTTACATTTATTCTATTAAACTATAAGGACAAAAATGTGATGGCTTTTATTTAAATTGAAAAAAGAAAATATATTTAGTCAAACAAATAAAAGCAACAAACAAGTTTCAATTAAAATAATGAATAACTAGGCTAATGTTAGAAAAAGTAAAATATATTACCTATGCTTTACTGCAGATATCTGTGGAAACATGCCCTGAGTGTCATCCTGGGTCTCATCTCATCCCTTTACTATCTATAGCCATTAACCACATATTTGGAGCTTGTTCTAATTTTAATTATTGAAATAATACTATAACATGTACCCACTCTGTGCATGTACAGTTGGGGTAAGAAAAGGTTTGTCACCTTAAAGTCGACATTTGCTTGCACCAAGGCAATTATCAGTCCTGCCAATGTTTCATATCAAACGAAATAGAAATATCGCATTGACATTTGCTTTCGCAATAACAGGCTAATTTCAGAGAACTGCAGAGTAGACGTCAAAAAATAATACCAGTGCTATTGAGCGAGCGAGATGATCATATACTAAATTAAATAAGAGCGACAGTGTTGTCCTAATATATTGCCTCGTTAGTTAGTTGTTCATTATTGATCGCAAAAATTACAAGAGAAAATATTGACACTGACAATTATATACTCGTAGTTTTTTTTTTTTTTAGGGTAGCGTACCTCAAAAGGAAAAAAACGGAACCCTTACAGGATCACTCGTGCGTCTGTCTGTCCGTTTGTCACAGCCGATTTGCTCCGAAACTACTGGACCGATTGAGTTGAAATTTGGTAAACAAACATATGTAAATTGATGATCAAATGAAATATGTCCTCAATATTATAAAAAAACAACCATTCAGTAAAAACATTTTGAGAGACTTCTTGAAGATGTGGGGCTCTCGTATAACTTTCAACTCACTTGGTAACCTATTGTATAAGCTTACTGCCTGATAACCTATTGTATAAGGTTTCATGTTGATAGGAAACTAGATATAGGTCAGAGGTGTAAACTATTTTGATCCTTGTTAACATATCTAGTAAGTATAATTTTATATGAACTTGTGTACCTCGAACAGCCCATATATGCAGCCATATACTCTGGCTACATGTTTGAGCCATTTGGGGTGGAGACACAAGGGCCATGGGACCAGATACTCTTAGCACATTTAAAGAGCGAGCAAAGCATCTTGTTGACACAACAGGTGGCATGAAGGCTGGTGCCTGCCTCACATAGCACATCAGTATCACCATCCAACAGGTCAATGCTGCAAGCCTTCTTTGCACCCTACCTCCAGGTTCCGAGCTTGAGCCATTTTTTTTGTAAATATATTTTATTTATGTTTTGTTCGCTTGAGGTCCCGGGTTCGATCCCCGGTCGGGGCAGATATTTTTATGATGAATACGAATGTTTGTTCTCGTGTCTTTGATGTTTAATATCTATTTAAGTATGTATTTATCTATATAAGTATGTTTATCTGTTGTCTAGTACCCATAGTAAGGGTTTTGTCTAGTTTGGGACTACATCAATTGGTGCGAATTGTCCCATGATATTTATTTATTTATTTATTTTATTTAGTTTAATTCAGTATATATGTGTGTTTTTAGTTTGTCTGACTGTAAATAAATATTGTAGGCATATATGTCAAAAAAAATGTGGAAAAACAAATGAACATTCAGGCATCATCGAGGCTTATTCACGATCTATCCAAATAGACACGAAGTAAAAAAGTTACTCAATGACAAGAATACCTTGAACTGCGCTGAAGACTCGGGGCGGCTGCACTAGCTCGGGGCCGAGCACGAGCTCGTCCTTCACGACGTGGTCGGCGTACAGCCGCGTCGCCGCCGCCGCCTCGCTGACGGCGCGCGCGCCCTCGTCCTCCGACAACGAAGGCTCGCCTTTTAAACAAACATTCAAGCACGAGGGCTCGTCTTTTATGTAAACATTCGAGCACGATGGCTCGTCTTCTACACAAACACTTGAGTGCGATGCCTCATCTTCAACACACACATCCTGCAATAAGGGCTCATCCTTCACACTCACTCCTTCTGAACCTAGCACTGCCTCCTCCATCATAAATTATTAAAAAGGGGTATGATATATTTTTTTGTCGAATGCCGAATTTTCCCAATAATTTTCCCCACGGGTCACAGTACAGTGTACGTTCAATTCTATGGCAGCCAATTCACGGTGAGTAAATACTGATGATGCACCATAGCTGTCTCACTCTATAACATGCGATTGCGATAGAGTGAGACATGGTGTATCATCAGTATTTACTCACCGTGTTTAGGCCGCCTATATCTGCTACTATTCGACTTCGACAGTGTTACTATCCAAAAAAAAAAACCGGCCAAGTGCGTGTCGGACCACGCAAAACGAAGGGTTCCGTGCCTATTAAAAAGGTCGTATCGTCACAGAAATTTTACGGCACTTACGTCCTTTTCTTTGAGGAAGGCAGTTTTTCAGCAATATCTCGAAAACCTCTGAACCGATCTTGTTCAAAACAATTTTCGGTGAATGAAATTAATAAGCCCTATGTCCATGAATTTTTCCATATTTTTAAAATACTCCGTTCAAAAATTAGAGGGGGGGGGACAGAATTTTAGTGACTTTCGGGGCGATTATCTCCGACCCTATTCACTTAATCAAAAAGAATGCTAAGAAACCTTATATTTATTTTGAAAGGCCTATCGATTGATGTGCCACACGGGGGGTCACAATGAAAAAAACATTTTTGACTTTTAGTTTTATGTATGGAGTGCACCCCTAAAAAATTTTTTTTTTGTCATTTTAATTACAAAACTATGTAGCGGCTAACAAAATACAGCTGTCCTCAAAATTTTATTCAAATACACCTTATAGTTTTCGAGTAAAATGCCTGTGACATACGGATGTTGAGGTTCAATGTTCGCGCATCTACATATATTGTTTATGGTAGATTTCGTGTTGTCATTGGTTGTCAAAGAGGAAAATGTAATTTCGGTTAGATTATTTAAAATGGAGAAAAAGTATAATGTATTAGTTTGAGCTGTGATGTTATTAAAGAAGAGATAATTAAAGAAGGAGTTTTAATAATGAAGTAGAAGTTTTAACAGTGGTAGCAGAGCGTATCCCATCGATCTGTATTTGCAAAGATATATAATAAAAGACCATCGATTATGGCGGAGTCAATTAAAATAAAACAATTTGCGGGAGAAGATTTTGCTATTTGGAAATTTCGTTTAAGTAGTATATTGAAAGAAAATGAATGCTTAGAAGCGATAGGAGACAAGGACTTCGCGGCCACAGAAGCAAACAAAAAATTGGAGGTTCGAGCTCAGAGCCTGATCATAAGTGCCGTAGCTGATAGTCACATTGACTACATACAAGATGAAGACACGGCTTATAAGATGATGTTGAGATTGGAAAACCAGTTCATGAAAAAGGGAACTCGCAGTAAGCTGTATTTACGACGCCAGCTTAATGACATGAAGTATAAAGAGGCGACGTCACTGGCGGAACATTTTGTGTCACTCTCAAAAATATTCGGACAATTAAGGGATGCAGGCAGTGCCTTATCAGAAGAAGAAAAGGTGAACGTACTGTTGTTGTCCATGCCAGATTCCTACGAAATGGTAGTGACAGCAATAGAATCGCTCCCCAACCTAACAGTAGATGTAGTCAAGGATAGACTGCTCGGTGAAGAAGAAAAGCGCATAAAAAAGGGTACAACCCAGACAGAGCATCACAGAAATGCGTTTCTATGTTTTGCATGCGGAAAAGAGGGACACAAACGATATGAATGCAGGATGAGATACCAGGAAAGAAGAGGACAAGGTTTTGTCACACCAGCTCGAGGATATGGACGAGGCATACAAGCGCCTCAGAGGGCAGGCTTTAGGAGTCCAGGATTTAGTAGAGGACGAGGACACAGTTTTAGAGGAAGATCTTGGAGAGGAAATCAGGACCAGAATTATTCACAGTCGTATTCTGCAAGTACTGAAAGTGATAATGCTTTTTTGGCAGGAGTTGAAAAAGATCAAAGACATGTAAGCGATGAATGGAACAGCATCACATGGCATATGGACTCGGGGTCATCGGATCATCTTATAAATCAGAAAAATGTGTTTACTGAGTACCTTGAGTTGAAGCAGCCTAAGTTAATAGCAGCAGCCAAGAATGGAGTGAGCCTGGTTGCAGTCGGGGTCGGCAATATACAGGCAAGATGTATGATTGGTAGCAGGTATGTAGATTGTACTATTAAAAATGTATATTATGTGCCAGAACTGAGAAAAAACTTGTTATCTGTCTCTAAAATTGAAAGTCATGGGTATAGAGTTGAATTTTTAAAAGGGAAAGTCAGAGTTTATAAATATGATCTGTTGACAATGATTGGTAATAGTGAAGGATCATTGTATACAATTCAAATGGAAATATTATATAACGAATGTAACTTAAGTACCGATCATAATGATCAAGTGAGGCAGTTGTGGCACAGACGGTTTGGTCACCTTGGAATAAGAAATTTAACTTTGCTTTCACAAGATCAAATGGTAGATGGCATTGACGACCTGACTAAATGCACATCTAAGAATCATGTATGTGAGCCATGTTTACTAAGGAAAATGACGAGACAACCTTTTAACAAACTTGGACGTAGGGCGACTAGACCATTGGAATTAGTGCACACTGACGTTTGTGGACCAATAAACCCACCAACTGAGGAAGGATATAATTATTTTCTGACGTTCATTGACGACTACACACATTTTGTTTGGGTGTTCCTTCTGTCAAATAAAAGTGAGGTTTTTGACAAATTCAAACAGTACTATTTTTATGTGACTAATCATTTTAATGCAAATCTTTTAAAGTTAAAATCTGACAACGGAGGTGAGTATGTTTCAAGGGAATTTCAGGAGTTTTGCTTTAATAAAGGAATACAGATGCACTACACAGTACCGTACAATCCTGAGATGAACGGTGTCGCAGAAAGAATGAATAAAACGTTAATAGAGAAGGCAAAAACCAGTCTAATAGACTCAAATCTGGGTAAGGAATTCTGGGGGCATGCGGTGTTGTTTTCAGCATATGTAACAAATAGAAGCCCAACTGTTGGAAAAGATAAGACACCATCAGAGTTATGGGAAGGCCGGAGACCTAATGTGTCAAATATGCGAGTTTTTGGTTGCACAGCGTATAACCATGTACCAAAAGAGTTAAGACAAAAGCTGGACAATTCAGGTAAGAAAATGATATTTATAGGATATGTAACCTCAGGATATAAATTGTATAACACTGACACAAGGAAAGTTATATCGGCGCGAAACGTAATATTTGACGAAACTAAACTGGAAAAGGACACCACTGTAAGTTATAAACTGGACATGATAGAGAAAAACAAAGATAATATAAGAGACCGAGAACCAGAAAGTAATGAAGAAAGTATTGAAGGAGATAATGATGAAGGTGATGAACAATATGAACTAGCAGATGATGAGGAAGAATCAGTAAATGAACAGAATCAAGAAGCTAAGAAAAATGGAAGAGAAGAAGAGGCCGAGAAGAAAGAAAGTCCAGAAAGAGGGAGAGGAAAAAGACAAATAAAGAAACCAGTATGGCAAAAAGACTATGAAATTGACTTAGACCAAAACGAGGCAGCATTATATGCATTATTAGCAAGTCACCAAGATGCTCCAACAGAGTTTGAGGACATCAAAGGAAGAAAAGATGAAAAGGAGTGGAACTTAGCAGTAAAAGAAGAATTTAAGGTTTTAGAAGAAAATGAGACTTGGAGGTATGTACCTAAGCCAAAGAATGATAAACTATTGGATACTAAATGGGTTTTTACAAAGAAAAACGTCGGAGACCAAGAAATATGTAAAGCAAGATTGGTAGTGAGGGGCTATCAACAAAAGGACAAGTTAGAAAATATATACTCGCCTGTATTGAAGTTACAAACATTAAGAGTACTATTAGCAGTTGCAGCGCAGAAGGACTATGATATTCATCAAATGGATGTTAAAGGCGCGTTCTTGTACGGACGGATTGATGAAGCAGTATACTTAAAACCTCCAAAAGGACTAAGAGTCCCAGAAGGAAACGTTTTAAGATTACAAAAGTCTCTGTACGGCTTAAAGAAAAGTCCAAAGTATTGGTATGAGAAATTCACAGAAGTTATAACTGAATGTGGTTTTAAGCGCTCTCTAAATGACTATTGTCTATATAATAAAGGGGATTTGTACTTGATTTTATATGTTGATGATTTATTGATAGTAGGGCCTAGCAAATCTGATATTGAAGGTGTCAAAAACTTCTTAAAAACAAAATTCAATATGAAAGATTTGGGGGAAAGGAATCTAATGTATCTTGGTATTAGCATTCAGAAACAACAAGATAGTATTTACATAAATCAATCAAAATATTTACAAACTGTGTCATATTTGAGTAGATTCCAGTCACAGCCAACTTTAAAGTTATGGCAAGCTTTGAAGCGAGTTCTTAGATATGTCAAGCAAACTATTGATTATAATCTATATATATAAAAGAAGAAGTCCTGACTGACTGACTCATCAACGCACAGCCGAAACTACTGGGACTAGAAACTTGAAATTTACACCAGAACTTCCTTTTATGACGTAGGCAAGGGATAAGACGGGATTTTTCGAAATTCCACCCCTAAGGGGGTTAAATAGGGGTGCAAAGTTAGTATGGAGTGAACATTATTTTTTGAGCTAGAAACTTGAAACTTTGTAGAAAGATTACTTATGAGAATACATAAAAAGTACTTTCTGCGTTTTAGAAAATTCCACCCCTAAGGGGGTTAAATAGGGGTGCAAAGTTTGTATGAGGGAAACTTTTCCTTTTGAGCTAGAAACTTGAAACTTTGTACAGATTACTTATCTTAAAATAAAAATAAAAACAGCGATTTAGAAAATTCTACCCCTACAAAATAAGGGTTGATTATACGTTTCGCTATTCGTCAGCAGATGGCGTTAGTGTAGCAAATGAATTTAATTATTCCTTAAGGCATTTGCCACACTGGACGCGTTCTGCGGTCTGCGGTCTGCGGTCAGGTCTTCCCTACAATTTTGTATGGGAGACCTGACCGCAGACCGCAGAACGCGTCCAGTGTGGCAATAGAAGCAGAGTTGTATGGGAGACCTGACCGCAGACCGCAGAACGCGTCCAGTGTGGCAATAGAAGCAGAGTTAGAGGATGGAGGATCCCTTATTTTAAATGAAGTGTATAATAAAGCCTTAATTTGTCTTGAAAATACGGTGCTATCATTGGGAGGTAATTGTCTACAACATTATGGCCTGCCTCCACCATTAACCAATGAACGAGTCTTACTTAATAGGGACTACCTACGCGAGATCAGCTACGACACTAACATTTTAGCACAAGTGGTGACCAATAACGAAATTATGTTAAACGATGAACAGTCCCACATTTATGACAAAATATTAGAAAGTATTGAAAAATGCACTGGTCAAATATTTTTTCTTGATGCTCCTGGGGGAACCGGTAAAACATTCCTCATCAATCTTTTATTGGCAAAAATACGAAAAGATTGTGGTATTGCCTTAGCCGTAGCCACTTCAGGTATTGCTGCAACATTACTGGAAGGCGGCAAAACGGCTCACTCCACTTTCAAACTGCCCATAAACTTAATGCAACATGAGACACCAACGTGTAACATCTCCAAACAAAGCAATATAGCACAAGTTTTAAAAGAGTGTAAGCTTATTATTTGGGATGAATGCACAATGGCCCATAAGGGAGGGTTTGAGGCCCTAAATCGGACGTTAAAAGATATAAGAGGAAGCAGTTGTTTAATGGGTGGAGTGACTGTACTATTAGCTGGAGATTTTCGACAGACATTGCCCGTTATTCCAAGGGGTACTCGAGCAGATGAAGTGAAAGCTTGCTTGAAGTCATCATATTTATGGCCACTACTAGACAAAATCTCACTACACACAAATATGCGAGTTCATTTAAGAGGCGATGAATCTGCTGGAGTTTTCGCCGATATGTTACTCAAAATAGGTAATGGAAGTTACCCATCACTTGATGGTAAAATTACGCTTCCGCCAAATTTATGTAAAATAGTTACACTATTACCTGAACTAACTGCTACAATATATCCGGACATACAAAATATACATGATAAATCCATAGAATGGTTGTGCGAACGTGCTATCCTAACCCCGAAAAATGACAATGCTGCCGCTATTAATCAGTTATTACTAAACGCTTTTGATGCTGAGATCGTTCAATACAAATCATTCGATTCCGTACTACAAAGTGATGACGCCGTACACTATCCCGTAGAGTTTTTAAACAGTTTAAACCCTTCTAGCCTTCCACCTCACATACTTAATCTTAAAGTTGGAGCACCTATTATGTTAGTTAGGAATCTTAGACCGCCTAAATTATGTAATGGAACTAGACTACAAATAAAAGCTCTCCATAAAAACGTTGTCGAAGCTACAGTAATTACAGGTTGCGCTCGAAGTGAAGTAGTTTATATTCCTAGAATACCCTTAATCCCATCTGACTACCCGTTCGAGTTCAAAAGAATACAGTTCCCTCTTAAGTTATGCTTCGCAATGACTATTAATAAATCCCAAGGACAATCACTGAAATTGGCAGGCATTGATTTAAGAGAGGACTGTTTCTCTCACGGTCAATTTTACGTCGCATGTTCTAGGGTGAGTTCTGCCAATAGTCTGGTCATCTTAGCCCCCAAAGGAAACACCGCTAATGTTGTTTATAAAGAAGTGTTACGCTAAGGTGATCAGTTTTTTTTTATTTCCTGTCTTCTGCCCAGTGACTACGTCCCTTTTTTAAAACGAACTTGCACCCCCTTTTGCCCTATGGTTGACTGTCAACAATATTTTCTTAGTGCTGTCTCTTATTAATTGTGTTCCAAACTTTATGTGTTCCTATATTTAGCGAGTTGTCTATCAGCACATGAAAAATCAATACTTTATTTACCTATTCTTACTTTATATAGCTTCTTGAGAAATATAGAGAACCAGAATATATTGAATCACTCTTCAAACAATACTACTAGCCTGTAGACCAAAATAGTAATCGCATCATTAAATTCGCTTATGTGCATTTAGTTTTTAATGGTCACATTTCAGGTTTTGGTTTTTTTTTGGTTATGCCTTTAAACACTCATCATTGGCCTTACACATCTATGAAAAGATGATTTAAACAGCGTCCATATTAGAGGTGCGGCACTTTCGTACATGGTTTGTAAGGCCGATACGGGAGCGACAGCAATCGGTAACTACACTCTCCGTGTTGTTTTCCACTCAGCATTCATTCCTTAAGGAGGTCAAAAGTGGTTGGAAGTATGAAAGGGGAACAAGTAATTTTAGAAGTAAGGGAATTCCTCGGTCACATACTATAACTTCGGTCATAAAAGAAGGTAATGTAAGATCAAGACTGCGGATCATTTTTTAATTAAAGAAGTTTATTTTGGCTAATCAAAATGATTTATTCTCTAAAACCGTTAAATGGGGACTGGGGATAAAGATGGAAAGTTCTACGTTTCTTGGTATAAGCTCATTTTGCTTTCAAACGTGTGTAAAACTACTGAATGAATTTAGACAAAAACTTACAGTATTGTAGTTAAGAAGACATCAAAAAACAAAATTATGCTTATACATTATACATGACTTATACATTACTTTAAAAAACAACAATTTAAGCAGAAACGTATTGGTGAACTCACCGCACTCTTAAACGGATTTTGATGAAATTTGACGTAGAGATAATTTGAGACCCTTGGTAGGATATAGAATAGTTTTTCTCTCGGATCCCTTAAGATGGTAGAATTTTGCTAGCAATATTTTTTCTAAGGCGATAACAAATTCTACGCGGACGAAGTCGCGGGCAACAGCTAGTTTAAAATATTGTAAATGTAAAGACGCTAGCTTAATAGGCTTTGCAGATGCTGATTTTGCACGGGATAGTGATAGGAAGTCCACTAGCGGATATTTGTTTAAGTTGTTTGGTAATACAGTAGTGTGGAAGTCGAAAAAACAAAGTGCAGTCGCATTGAGTACTACGGAAGCAGAATTGATTGCTTTGTGTGAGGCATCTGTTGAAGCTTGTTGGTTAATGAAAGTATTAGTAGACTTTAATATTGATGTCAAAAATACCATCATTTTTGAGGACAATACTAGCACTATGAAAGTAGTACAGAATCCAGACCAAAAACGTTTGAAACATATTGATGTCAAATTTAACTTTGTGAAACAAAAGGTTGAGGAAGGAGTCATTTGTGTTAAGTATGTTTCCACAAATGAGCAGTTAGCAGATATATTAACAAAGCCGTTGGCTGGCGAAAAATTTGTGAGATTGTGTAATTTACTTAATTTGGTAAAATGTTAGAATGATACAATGTGCAAACATTGAGGGAGAGTGTTGAGGTTCAATGTTCGCGCATCTACATATATTGTTTATGGTAGATTTCGTGTTGTCATTGGTTGTCAAAGAGGAAAATGTAATTTCGGTTAGATTATTTAAAATGGAGAAAAAGTATAATGTATTAGTTTGAGCTGTGATGTTATTAAAGAAGAGATAATTAAAGAAGGAGTTTTAATAATGAAGTAGAAGTTTTAACAACGGACAGACGGACAGACGGACAGACGGACAGACGGACATGACGAAACTATAAGGGTTCCGTTTTTGCCATTTTGGCTACGGAACCCTAAAAACCGTCATCTTTTCATTCGTTCATTCGGTCAATTTCAATCAGAGTACGTCAAATATAGATCCCATTCAAATTTTCTATGGCTAAATTGGTCAACATTCAATTCAACAACAATAACAAAAACATCGCATATTTGAGTTCATTGCATTGATTAAATGACTGACTTAACTGATTTAAATGAGGCCGATCTATTAGAGGGAAGTTATACCGTTAGTGAGTCAGTTGAAGGCGAAATAAAGGCAGAGGGAGACGATGACGACGATAACTATAACACAATGTAAGTTTTAACATAACTTTTTTTTTGTAAATTCAGTACTTTCTTGATGCAAAAACTAGCTCGTAAGATAGCCCTTTACTTGAGATTATTTGATTACCCGAATTGTTTCAAAGTAGTCCATTCCAAAAGCTAACTCTCCAAGGTAATCTTTCTAATCTTTTTTTTGTTTTCTATCTCTGTATGTATTTTGCGCATCTGTTTGTGTGACAATAAATATTTTCTATTCTATTCTAAGCTAGATGATTTCAATTAGGTCCTCTTTTTTTAATTTTTTATCTTTATTTCGTGAATCTGAATTGACAAGACAAAACTATATAATTATTGCAACTGCTCACAAAATTTCACGGGAATCGGTTCAGAATTGCGACCTGTAGAGAAGAACAGCTGGACAAACGGGCATATGAAAGAATTTTGGTACATACTAATGCAGTTTGTATATCTCTGAAACGTGACTGAAATTGCAATATTTTTAGGTTTCTTATGAATTGATAGGCTAAAAACTAATTATGTTTAAAATTTGGAGCTTTTGGGTCTGCTAAAAGTACCTTAGAATTATGTTGATCATTATAAGTCAGTATGTCAGTGACAAAACTAAGGAACTTTGACGGGCAAACTAGTTCTTAAACAAACCGTTCAAATTGAATGTTATTGAGAATATATCTAAACCATATTATGCCCTATATATGTTACTGAAAATTCAGAGTTCTAGCTTTAGCCAGCACAAAATTACAGGATGTTGTAAATGGCCTGAATGGCTTTTTGTTTTGACTTGGCTAGTTTTTACATACAAGATATCTGATATTTGGTTAATCAACTTATCATCTTTATGTTATATCTTATATGTGAGTAACTGTTTATATATTGTAATTTAATAAAATAATTTACTCTTCGAAAAATTTGGCTTGCTAGTAAAAAAACTAGCCTAAGTTATCTGCTTTGTGTAAATAATTCGAGTGTTCAAATTTAAGAAGTTATACTTTTATAAAGCAAACATTGTTGTAGTAGATAAAATAAGAAATTTTATGTTCTTAAGAATACATTTTATTTTATGATTATCTACTGAACTTGGCACCCATTTGCTTGCCATCAATTCTTTTGTCGTTTGTTGTTCGTAATATTGAACGTGGCTCCCATTTTCATATTTATGTTTTTGGTGGGATCAACTTCTCATGGAATAGTTTATTATTGTCTCCATCATCCGATCAGCTCTGTGGTGTGGTGTCATAATATTGCATTGTCACCGAACAACGAAGCAATTTTTAACTCAATCTGACACCCGTAAGTGACTGAAAAATGCAGGTATACTTACATACAACCAGTGAAAGTTAAATGGAAGCATGTGACAATTTTTAAAGGTACAGTTTCTGACAAAACCGAGTTTACCACAATGGTATATGAAATTATCGTAAAACATAAGTTAATTTTCGGTTTTCAGGGCATTATTGGAGTTAGCTACATGCGTGGAAACACATCAGGAGCCCATTGAGTTCACTCCCATTGACGCAGCTCTGTATCCAAAAACAGGTAAAATATTATTGTGACTTTCGGGGCGATTATCTCCGACTCTATTCACTTAATCAAAAAAAAAAAGCTGACAAACCTTATATTTATTTTGAAAGGCCTATCGATTGATGTGCCACATGTGGACTTACAATTATTTTTTTGGACTTGCAGTTACATGTATGCAGTGCACCCCTAAAAAAAAATGTTTTTAGTCATTTTATTACAGAACTGTAGCGGTTAACAAAATACACCTATCCTCAAAATTCTATTCAAATACACCTTACAGTTTTCGAGATGCCTATGACATACGGACAGACGGACGGACGGACAGTGGGACATGACTAAACTATAAGGGTTCCGTTTTTGCCATTTTGACTACGGAACCCTAAAAACGTCTGACGGTCTATAGCCGCGCCCCGTTCCAACGTTCAAGCGTGGTTGACTGCATACATGGCATAAGCTATGGGATTGAGCAGGATAGACATCTGTCTATCTCGTTTTATCTTATGCACCGTATGCTATCCGCCGCGCTCGGCCGTTTGGACGCGCCTAGTAGGTCAATGGCGTTTATTCGTGGTGTCAATATTTTGTATCTATGTCAAAGTAATTTATTAAAAAAATCATGGCGCCAAATTGAACAATCTTTTCGCCATGGAATTTATTATTGATTGTGGATGGATATAGCCTTTGTTTTAACTATTTTCGCATTAACATTATTTAATTTAACATACTGATAATAGTAGAATATAGGCAATTTATTAGGGTTCCGTAGCCAAAATGGCAAAAACGGAACCCTTATAGTTTCGTCATGTCCGTCTGTCCGTCTGTCCGTCTGTCCGTCTGTCCGTCTGTCCGTCTGTCCGTATGTCACAGGCATTTTACTCGAAAACTATAAGGTGTATTTGAATAAAATTTTGAGGATAGGTGTATTTTGTTAGCCGCTACAAAGTTTTGTAATTAAAATTACTAAAAAAAATTTTTTTAGGGGTGTACTCCATACATAAAACTAAAAGTCAAAAAAAATTTTGTCATCGTGAGCCCACGTGTGGCACATGAATCGATAGGCCTTTCAAAATAAACATAAGTTTTATCGGGAATTTTTTTTGATTAAGTGAATACAGTCAGAGATAATCGCCCCGAAAGTCACTAAAATTCTGTCCCCCCCCCTCTAATTTTTGAACGGTGTATTTTAAAAATATAAAAAAATTCATGGACACAGCGCTTATTAAGATCATTCACCGAAAATTGTTTTGAACAAGATCGGATTAAAAGTTTCCGAGATATTGCTGAAAAACTGCCTTCCTCAAAGAAAAGGACCTAAGTGCCGTAAGATTTCTATGACGATACGACCTTTTTAATAGGCACGGAACCCTTCGTTTTGCGTGGTCCGACACGCACTTGGCCGGTTTTTAAGATTAAGTCGGTCAAACATAAGCAATGTCAAGTAATTAATTATTATAAATTTTACTACTATTGCGCATATTAGGTAATGGAGCTAGTGGTAACGACGGTTTCAATGTAGCGATTTGATTCAGTTTGCTTTTATTGTTTGTTCTAGGCCTGATGGTGTGCCTGCTCTGCCTCGAAGACCTGGAGACGAACCTGCTGAGCGACCACATGGTGAACGCTCACGGCTACCGCAAGGTTCAGCTCAAGTGCCAGCTCTGCGGGACCAAGTTTGGCGAGCGCAGTTTACTGACAGTGTGTATACAACAGTTAAGGCACAGAATAATTAATAGTACCTAAAGGTACAGAAGGTCCACTGCCTAAGTGATGACGTTAGATGTCTTTTTTTTGCAATAGACAATCATAGCGTGGGATTAGAGTTGTCGACGGACCAGGACCACATAACTGAACATCCAAAATCATAATTGATTCAGTTTCTATGTTTGTATAATCGATATAATTTGGAAACATTTTTTGGAAATAATAATCTGATATGATAACTAAAGAATACATGAATACAGATTAAGTTTTTACCTACTTTTTTCGTCATGTTAGCAAAATGTTGCAAAATTGAAATTCATATAATAATGTGCCGAATATGATTAACGAGGTCTGAATCGATTCTACTTTTAGTATAAAAAAAACCGTTTCTATTTTTATTAGTTTTCCGTACTCGAGTTACAGTTTTTTGAACTTTATATGCTTGTTCAAATTTCTTATATGGCAACAATTTTATACTTATGGAACAAGCTGTCAGTTATAAGTACGTTATTACGCCGCAGTCACGGGCAGAAGCTAGTAGGCTATAATACTAACCTAAAGAAAAAAAAACGGCCAAGTGCGAGTCGTACTCGCACAAGAAGGGTTCCGTACCATTATCTATAAAAATGAGCAAAAAAATCACGTTTGTTGTATGGGGGCCCCCTGAAATATTTATTTTATTCTGTTTTTTAGTATTTGTTGTTATAGCAGCAACAAAAATACATCACCTGTAAAAATTTCAACTGTCACGTTTCATGAGACGATGAGATACTGGTGACAGACGAACAGACAGCGGAGTCTTATATCCGTTTTCACCCTTTGGGTACGGAACTCTGAAGAAAGCAGTGGGTTTTTTTTAATCCTTTGGTTTCCCTTGTTGTGACATGACTCGCTGGTCATGTCATCTGTAATTTTGAAATGATTATTTAGTATTATTATTGATTATAAAGACATATGGCACTGAAACTTGGTCGCTTACTATTGGCCTCATAAGAAGGCTCAAAGTCACCCAAAGGGCAATGGAGAGGGCTATGTTAGGAGTGTCTCTGCGTGATCGCATCAGAAATGAGGCTATCCGCAGCAGAACCAAGGTAACCGATATAGCCCTCCGAATTGCTAAACTTAAGTGGCTGTGGGCGGGGCACATTGCACGTAGAACCGATGGCCGTTGGGGCGGAAAGGTTCTCGAGTGGCGACCACGTACCGGCGCGGCTCGGCGTGGGTAGGCCCCCCACAAGGTGGACTGATGACCTGGTAAAGGTCGCGGGAGTCCGCTGGATGCGGGTGGCGCGGGACCGGTCAATTTGGAACTCTCTGGGGGAGGCCTATGTCCAGCAGTGGACGTCTTTCGGCTGATATAAAATAATAAATAATAAAATAAATATCGTGGGACAATTCACACCAATTGATCTAGTCCCAAACTAGGCAAAGCCTGTACTATGGGTACTAGACAACGGATAAACATACTTATATAGATAAATACATACTTAAATAGATATTAAACATCCAAGACTCGAGAACAAACATTCGTATTCATTATACAAATATCTGCCCCGACCGGGAATCGAACCCGGGACCTCAAGCTTCATAGTCAGGTTCTCTAACCACTAGGCTATTCGGTCGTCAATATGATGATGATGATGATGATGATTATAAAGTAAAGCAAGTATTGTTGGAATAAACTTACAGATCCACAAGAAGGAGTGTCGGCCGCAAGAGAAGCGCCACAAACGGAAGTCCTTCCAGCAGATCATGAAGGAACTAGACGCCAAGAATTACGACAACGATGACAATCCCGGCTCGTGTCCCATCTGCAGGTCATTATTTATTTTTATATATTTAAAGGTGCGTACGAATTAGAGCAGCCTCGGGTTGAGGCACGCACGGCGCCTAATTTGCTCAAATTCGTACGCGCTCACGCAGATCGCGAGCAACCCGCGAGCAGCGCGCGGCGAGCCGGCCAGAGCCGGGCTCATGCCCGTGCTCAAAGGCGCCGCAGTGTGCGTGCCTCGCGTCACTTGGACGTGTATCTGAGCGTGCCGCGGACAGAGCGACAAGATCGAACGTGTTTGTGCGCGAGGCGTGTACGAATTTGAGCAAATGGCTGAGCTATGCGTGTGTAATAGTTTGTTAGTAAATTTGCAACAATTATTGATACAAATACATGACAAGTGACAACTTAGAAAAGTTGAAAACCCCGTTTTTTTTTTTTTTTTTTAAAGTTCAATATCGCAAAAACGGCTGAACCGATTTCGATGAAACATGGCTAACAACACTCGGGTTAAAATTATTTATTACACAAAAAAAAACCGCCTTCAAATTGGTCCATGCGTTTGGGAGCTACGATACCACAGACACGTTAAACTTATGTCTTATAACACCCCTCTCTTTGCTTCGGGGGTTAAAAAGCAAAAGGTGTTGTGGGTCCCGAAATAAATCAACTGTCATCGTGTCGACGCCATTTTGAATGTCGGCCCGTTACTCCTAGAGTCTGGCTAATGAAAGTTAAACCTGAAAAACAGCAGCAAATTCAAAAAAATCATGACAGGGTTAACACAGGGTCACTCACACAGCCGCAATTTTCTCAGAGAAATTTAAATTTGACATACGACATGACATCTCAGATAAACACACATAGAGACAAAGTGTTGCCAATCAAATAACTACTAGGTTCAACTTTCATTAGACAGACTCTAGGAAGTTTGTACTAGTAACTTCTTGAATTTCGCAGCTAAATTCTAGAGTCAAAGGTGTGCAAGTAGTGTGTTAATAATTGAATAAGTTTTGCAGCATCGAGTTACCCCGCTACTGCATAAGAGACCACCTAACCACGAGCCACATGGCCTCGGAGTTATCCCTCACCTGCGACATCTGCAAGCGCACCTTCAAGAACAAGCCGACGCTGCGCGAGCACGTGCGGCTCGTGCACGCCGCCGCGGGGGACTCGCAGCAGTGCGGCGAGTGCGGCCAGCGGTTCCGCTCGCACAAGTACCTCGCCAACCATCGCAGGAACGTGCACCCCGCCGGTGAGTGTTGCCAGTCGCACTCAAGTGCGTTCAGTGATACTGGACAGTAGTCAATAACACGGTTCTCTAAATCATCTCCGAAAATTGTATGTACGAATATCACATCGCAACCAATTTTTCGCATAATGTCATTTCGCCGAATGATCATGTTCCAATTGAATTTTATGGAATTATTTCATTTCCCAACTAAATGTTTGGCAATTCTATCTTTGGGCTCGGTTTTTAATTGGAACTTTTTGAAATACATATTTTCATGTGGTTTATGGTTTAGTCGGTATAATATACATTTAGTTAATTAATAATGACCAAAAGTGTTTTTTGACGACGAAGACGTTTCCGCTATGTTTTTGTTTATGCACCAACAAAGACAAACGTTCTTAGGATGTAATGTTTGAGTTATTGATCGAGTATGGAAATGAACATGGTATTAATCTGGTGCCAAAAGTATACGTGTTAGACTTTTAAAAAGCTGCCATACAGAGTATTCGAGCAAATTTTGAAGGATACAAGGATGTAACTTTCACTTAGGGCAAATTTTATACAGGTAGGTTTTTGTTTTTTAAATACAGAGCTTACACAGATTTTTTTATTAATATTTATGAACAATAAAAAGTGGATTCTAAGCAATAAGTGAGGTTTCATAGAACCGACTTTTGACCGACGAGGGGCCGCGATGCCGAGGGAATAAAAAAAACAGTCGGTTCTGGCGCTTCGCCGGCCGCTACCGCGGCACGCTCACTTCGCTCGCTCGGCTCGCGCGCTGTAAGGACACAGTTGAACCTAACACTCCTCCTCGCTTCGCTCGTCGTCGCACCTAACTGGACTCTGTGAAATGTTTTTTTTAACGATAGATAGTACTATTTTGTTTTCTTTTTACCAAATGAGCAATATATTTGTCTAAGGCAAGTACAAGAGCAGTCATAGTTTTAAAGATCCGGTTTTAGTGTGTATGTTTTACTTCATTTAAGTAAAAAGTTGCCTCATATATGAAAAGGGCACTGTTACACTGACGAAACATTATTCGTTTAATAGTTGTTAAGCCTAGTGAAAGATTTGACAAATGATCAGTATGCCAAAAGTATTGAGTCATTACAATAATCCGCTTTATAATAATTCTGCCAAATGGAACGTTGTCATACAAAAATTTCCTAACAGTTGGTTGTCAAAGTGAATCATCGGCGAAATGTTGGTTGGCAAATGAAATTCGGACAAAAAAACTTCGGAGAAAAGGCAGAACACCCAATAACACTCAACTGTCAGTGATACTGAGTCACACCGCTACTACATAAGAGAGACCTGACCACCTCTCATGGCGCGGCAAATATCCCTCACCTGCGACATCTGCAAGCGCACCTTCAAGAACAAGCCGACGCTGCGCGAGCACGTGCGGCTCGTGCACGCCGCCGCGGGGGACTCGCAGCAGTGCGGCGAGTGCGGCCAGCGGTTCCGCTCGCACAAGTACCTCGCCAACCATCGCAGGAACGTGCACCCCGCCGGTGAGTGTTGCCAGTCGCACTCAAGTGCGTTCAGTGATACTGGACAGTAGTCAATAACACTCAACTGTCAGTGATACTGAGTCACACCGCTACTACATAAGAGAGACCTGACCACCTCTCATGGCGCGGCAAATATCCCTCACCTGCGACATCTGCAAGCGCACCTTCAAGAACAAGCCGACGCTGCGCGAGCACGTGCGGCTCGTGCACGCCGCCGCGGGGGACTCGCAGCAGTGCGGCGAGTGCGGCCAGCGGTTCCGCTCGCACAAGTACCTCGCCAACCATCGCAGGAACGTGCACCCCGCCGGTGAGTGTTGCCAGTCGCACTCAAGTGCGTTCAGTGATACTGGACAGTAGTCAATAACACTCAACTGTCAGTGATACTGAGTCACACCGCTACTACATAAGAGAGACCTGACCACCTCTCATGGCGCGGCAAATATCCCTCACCTGCGACATCTGCAAGCGCACCTTCAAGAACAAGCCGACGCTGCGCGAGCACGTGCGGCTCGTGCACGCCGCCGCGGGGGACTCGCAGCAGTGCGGCGAGTGCGGCCAGCGGTTCCGCTCGCACAAGTACCTCGCCAACCATCGCAGGAACGTGCACCCCGCCGGTGAGTGTTGCCAGTCGCACTCAAGTGCGTTCAGTGATACTGGACAGTAGTCAATAACACTCAACTGTCAGTGATACTGAGTCACACCGCTACTACATAAGAGAGACCTGACCACCTCTCATGGCGCGGCAAATATCCCTCACCTGCGACATCTGCAAGCGCACCTTCAAGAACAAGCCGACGCTGCGCGAGCACGTGCGGCTCGTGCACGCCGCCGCGGGGGACTCGCAGCAGTGCGGCGAGTGCGGCCAGCGGTTCCGCTCGCACAAGTACCTCGCCAACCATCGCAGGAACGTGCACCCCGCCGGTGAGTGTTGCCAGTCGCACTCAAGTGCGTTCAGTGATACTGGACAGTAGTCAATAACACTCAACTGTCAGTGATACTGAGTCACACCGCTACTACATAAGAGAGACCTGACCACCTCTCATGGCGCGGCAAATATCCCTCACCTGCGACATCTGCAAGCGCACCTTCAAGAACAAGCCGACGCTGCGCGAGCACGTGCGGCTCGTGCACGCCGCCGCGGGGGACTCGCAGCAGTGCGGCGAGTGCGGCCAGCGGTTCCGCTCGCACAAGTACCTCGCCAACCATCGCAGGAACGTGCACCCCGCCGGTGAGTGTTGCCAGTCGCACTCAAGTGCGTTCAGTGATACTGGACAGTAGTCAATAACACTCAACTGTCAGTGATACTGAGTCACACCGCTACTACATAAGAGAGACCTGACCACCTCTCATGGCGCGGCAAATATCCCTCACCTGCGACATCTGCAAGCGCACCTTCAAGAACAAGCCGACGCTGCGCGAGCACGTGCGGCTCGTGCACGCCGCCGCGGGGGACTCGCAGCAGTGCGGCGAGTGCGGCCAGCGGTTCCGCTCGCACAAGTACCTCGCCAACCATCGCAGGAACGTGCACCCCGCCGGTGAGTGTTGCCAGTCGCACTCAAGTGCGTTCAGTGATACTGGACAGTAGTCAATAACACTCAACTGTCAGTGATACTGAGTCACACCGCTACTACATAAGAGAGACCTGACCACCTCTCATGGCGCGGCAAATATCCCTCACCTGCGACATCTGCAAGCGCACCTTCAAGAACAAGCCGACGCTGCGCGAGCACGTGCGGCTCGTGCACGCCGCCGCGGGGGACTCGCAGCAGTGCGGCGAGTGCGGCCAGCGGTTCCGCTCGCACAAGTACCTCGCCAACCATCGCAGGAACGTGCACCCCGCCGGTGAGTGTTGCCAGTCGCACTCAAGTGCGTTCAGTGATACTGGACAGTAGTCAATAACACTCAACTGTCAGTGATACTGAGTCACACCGCTACTACATAAGAGAGACCTGACCACCTCTCATGGCGCGGCAAATATCCCTCACCTGCGACATCTGCAAGCGCACCTTCAAGAACAAGCCGACGCTGCGCGAGCACGTGCGGCTCGTGCACGCCGCCGCGGGGGACTCGCAGCAGTGCGGCGAGTGCGGCCAGCGGTTCCGCTCGCACAAGTACCTCGCCAACCATCGCAGGAACGTGCACCCCGCCGGTGAGTGTTGCCAGTCGCACTCAAGTGCGTTCAGTGATACTGGACAGTAGTCAATAACACTCAACTGTCAGTGATACTGAGTCACACCGCTACTACATAAGAGAGACCTGACCACCTCTCATGGCGCGGCAAATATCCCTCACCTGCGACATCTGCAAGCGCACCTTCAAGAACAAGCCGACGCTGCGCGAGCACGTGCGGCTCGTGCACGCCGCCGCGGGGGACTCGCAGCAGTGCGGCGAGTGCGGCCAGCGGTTCCGCTCGCACAAGTACCTCGCCAACCATCGCAGGAACGTGCACCCCGCCGGTGAGTGTTGCCAGTCGCACTCAAGTGCGTTCAGTAATACTGGGCAGTAGTCAATAACACTGAACTGTCAGTGATACTGAATCACACCGCTACTACATAAGAGAGACCTGACCACCTCACTCATGGCGGGAAATATTCCTTATTTGCGACATTACTCCAGGCAAAATACGGTTTCGAAAAACATTAATTTATAATAGCGTTTTTTTTATTTCATTCTAAAACGTTATTCTAAGAGCTTTATTCAAGAATTCAACAAACTTTCCACCCGGAAGTAATTATATAGATTTAAATTAAACATTCATTGTCTTTTTTATATTATTTATATGGAATATTTTAAAGCAAATGTAAATGAACCTAAATAAAGATAAAAATATATATTAATATTTATCCGGACTTTTTAAGAGCTAATTAAATATTTATTTTTTTGATGTCTGATTTTTTGTCGGATTTTGCCTCTAGGTAACTATTGAATAGATAATATATCCGTTACATTAAAAAAAATAGCTATTATAAATTATTTCCAAATTTGACTTTTTTTTTCATACAAGTTGTCAGTTCGTTGCCTGGACTACAAGTGCGTTCAGTAATACTGGACAGTAGTCAATAACACTCAACTGTCAGTGATACTGAGTCACACCGCTACTACATAAGAGAGCCCTGACCAACACACTAATGGCGCGGGAAATATCCCTCACCTGCGACATCTGCATTATAAATTTCAAATTAAAGAATGAGAAATTAAAGAGAGACTGACTGTCTTGCTCGGAGCAACATATTTTTTCCCCTTTAATTTGCAAAGTATCTATTAACGAAGATTTTTATCATTAAGGTCTGGTTCCACCAACTGACGATTACCAGCCAGCGCCACCAGCTGTCATTCCATAGAAACTTGTCAAACTTTCCATACATTCAGGTTTTAACGCGGCGTGCTTACGATTACAGATAGTTTGTTGACACCCGCCCTAAAACCGGTTCTCTGATTACTTGATTATGTTTTCTTATCCCAGGAAACAAAATACACACCTGCAGTGTCTGCGGAAAGAGCTTCAAGTCCCACTTGTGTCTCCACCAGCACGTCAAGCACGTGCACCCGCCCGCGGCCGCGGCCGCGCGCTGCCCGCACTGCCCCGACAAGCTGTTCAAGTCCAAGGTCAACCTGCACCAGCACCTCCGCGTGTCGCACGGACAGTACAAGAAGGACCCTACGCTATCTTACTAACGGACGTGTCAGCCTCGCAATAAATGATTGCATTAGACGCATGTCTTTTATTTTACATACAAATGTTCCAGAAACGCGATCGAGCTGACTCAGGTCATTCGTATTAGAAGACTAGGCACCAGGATGGTGCCCTGCGGTACTCCGCAGCCAATGAGTACGTGACAGCGTCTAAAATTAACTATAGAGATACACTATTTTCCATTACTTGTATATACCCGAAAATATCCAAGGCGCCGTCTCTAACGCCGAGAACCTCCAAGTTATCGGTAATAGTAGACGCCCAAACAGTATCAAAGGCTTTTGCCAAGTCTAAAATTCAGTTTTACATTGGCAAGGCGAATGGTGCGTCATTATATATCACGATATATGCCGCCTTCAAGTCCCGTCTCTGTGTCTCCATCAGACAAGCTGTTCAAGTCCAAGGTCAACCTGCACCAGCATCTCCGGGTGTCGCACGGCCAGTATAAGAAGGACCCTACGCTATCTTGTTAACGGACATGTTAGCCTCGCAATAAATGGTTGAACTAGACGCATGTTTATTTTACATACAAATAAGTACCAGGACACTGCTCTGTGGTACTCCGTAGCTAATGAGCACGTCACAGATGGCGAGGGCTTTTTAGATTGCGGCTAAGTGGGACGGGGAGGAAGGATGTCCTCGCAGGTTATTTAGATTTTTGTATTGACTACCGCCTGTTCCCTCTCGTCCATGAGAGGCCTGTGCCCAGCAGTGGTACGTATATTGGCTGATGATGATGATGATATACTTTAAAAAATAAATGATACCTACCCGTATCTGGTAAAAAAAAAAAAACAAAGCTTAATGTATTTAATAATCTTTTATTAGCAAAAATACAAATTATACGTATATTAAAATGGCACAATTACAAATCAACATTTAATCCAAACTAAGGATTCTTACATAGAGCGATTGAGGTACAGTCAAGGGTGAACGAATATGTACATAAATATCTGAACACGCCTTTATGACATTGACAATAGTCCTGCGGGCGTGGCATGGTTGCCATTCTTAGAGCATACATAACTGGAGTAGCCTTTCAGTAACTTACCCCTCTGTAGAAAACCTTGCACAATGTGCAAAAAATCGTACAAAGATAATTTCACAAACGATCACAAAATCGCCTCGCAAGAGGACACTGATCATAAAAATGCCCGCATGTTGCAGTAAGCACTTGATATTATAAACGTTCAAACGTTATTGAAAGCTTGAAGTGGTTCAAGCTTTCAAAATATAATTGAGTTTCAATATGCTATTAAGATGCTCCCCCCGCCCCGCAAAATTCAGCAGACATTTTTGTACGCAAATACGACATAAGGCTACTCCAGTTATGTATGCTCTAAGTTGCCATTGTCTCACTTATTGCCGTGGATAAAACATCAGTCACGTTCTGACTAGTATGCGGGTGCGAAAGGGACGGATGTCTTATCCACAACGATAAGTGAGACAATATGGCAACCGTGCTCCGCCCACTGTACAGATATTTATGTACAGTATTCGTTCACCCTTGACTGTAGTAATATTAACAATTTTGGGTCAGTACAAAATTTAAAAAAATTACCTCGTTGCCTGAGCGGGTCCAGTTAGACCCGCCATAGACGGGCCGCTTACAGCAGTCGAGACCCGTCATAGATGCCTCTTGCAATATGATGACGGGTCTCGTGTCGTTGGTCTCGACTGCTTTAAGCAGTCCGTCTATGGCGGGTCTTAACCAATTCGAGACTACGCAACGCTACGAGTGCTACGCCGAAGCGCGTAGCAGCGTTTTACCACTCTGTAGCGGAATTCGCTCATAGAGCCATAACTCCTATGTGCATTGGCCTTGAATGGGTTAATGTACGGCCCAAAATTCCGCGACCGCTCTCTCTCTTATGGAACTCACGGAGCTCCTACAATTAGATGACAATTCGTATCTCTATCACCCGAATATGGCAAGGGCGACAGAGATGAAGATATTCGGGTTCGTTGTAGAACAACAACCTGCCAACATCTTTAAACAAATATAAAACTTAATTTTAAGCATAATCAGTAATCAAAAATAAACAACTTCCATTCCATGCCTTGTATGCCAGTATCTCGGCTTGTATACAAAATGCGCGCGGTACTTCACACTGCACCGCACCTCCGTCCGACGAAATTTGTAGGTGGGATTGTGTGATGCGCCGAAGGCCTGAATCACACTGGCGCGGCCTGCGGTGGCGGTCAATACTAAATTTGACAGCTAATGACAAGTTTACTATGGACCGCCGCGGCCAGGCCGCGCCAGTCTGTGAGAGGCTTTAGTCCTTTCTGCACGGTTAGCACAAGGCGCGAGCTCTATCGGTTGTCCGTCTGTTTCTAATTAGAACACTTAGAAAGAGAAGGATAGTCTACCTCGCTGCGAGGCAGCTCGCGTGCCATCTTGTGGTAACCATGCTGGCGCTGTGTCCACTAGGACGGATAGGGACGTTGTCTCACAACAGTCTTGGCAAAGTGCCTAAACAGCCGCAGAAACTTAAATATTAATTAAACATATAAACACAAGAATCAACATGAGGCATATACTTAATATGGCTTAAGGCCATTATAAATGCTACAACAACTTATTATGGTTAGGAACTTATATAGGATTAAGCGTTCTATAAACGTACAATTTGTCACAACAACCGGCTTCAAAATGAATGAACTGGATATTTGGTGTCTCTTTCCATATATTATACTCACCGGCAGAAAATTTGGCCCAAATCAGAAAAAGTTTACTATGCAGAAAAACATTTAATTTATTCAATTTATAGTTTGAATCACGAAAAGTTATTGGGCCATATTTTTTTCCGGGGAGTGTAGCTGCGTCTCTGGGTTGTTGTGAAAAAATGCTAGGTGTACGGCCTTTAGAATGAAAAATATGTATCACTGTCTCATTTCAACTACTGCAAGTTGTTGTGACAAATTGCCAGATGTTAAATGGCCTTTATCCATGATGTTACAACACAGTCTATCCATCACTTTAAATGCAAATTTTAACTCACTTGAAATTAACCCTTTATTCCCAGTAGTTCCGTGGAAGAAGTTCCGGGGCGGAACTAGTGAGACTTTTTTTCCCAATAGTTCCGCGGAACAAGGCATCAATTAAACGCTTTTATTTTATAATCCCATTAGTTCCGTGCGTTATTGTACATAATATAAGGCGGAGGATTATAAGATTATAACTTGAGTTAGTAATAATCTTACGTCCCGTGATATAACACAATGTTTTTCATCACACTTTCGAACAAAAAATTAAATTTAAAGGTAAAGTATATTTTAATAAAGTAGTTACATTTTCATAACTCCCTAGGGAATTTTACTATTCTATAACTCCCGCTGTGCATGCGAGCAATGGTACACTTGGTAAGCAAGTGTGATGAAAGGTAGTTTTACTCTCAAGTAACTTAAAAATGTATCAAAATACTGGTAATATTTGTTTATTTCAAATTTAAATAGGATTCAATAAAAAAGCAACTACCTACTTCATCATAAAACGGAAGACTGAAATAAAATTTATATTATTTATTTTAAATGCAATAAATTAAAGTGTATTCGACACATGAACTAAATAAATACCATATATTGTTATATTTTGATGTACAGTCAAGGGCATAAATATATATAGGTACGTTACTATCAAGGCGACAAAAATATCTGGACACTCTTATGCTTCTGTCAATAAGGTCATGTTCGATACCTGTTCCGATATTTTTACCCTTGACTGTAAATACAGTTCAAATCAAAAATATCGAAATATCGACGCATATACATTATATTACTTTCAATTTGGAATCTATCTTAATTTTTCTAAAAATAAAGGTATGTCAATTTCGCCCATGACGAGTTGCATTTGTATAGTTTGAACAAAATTGTCATTCTCAACACTAGTCTTAGTTCTTTTTTTAGGTGTTTGGTTTGAGGAAGCTTGAACGGCATAGAATGCTGCATCTTGTTCTAGTTTTTTTAAGCATTCGTAAATTGTAGTTGGACGTCCTTTAAACATAGAATTTAATTTATGGTGCCAGCCTTCTAAAAAATTTGTTGTTCTGTGACGCTGACCAAACGTACACAGTAATGTGACATGTTTCGGACCCATCCAATATTCCATATACTTCATGAAATCAGTCATACCAGCAGAAGTACATGCGACAAGTTGTTCCGTTTTCACATATTCCCATCCCTTCTTCATGGAGTCCATATCTGGTAACAACGGTATTTTGCAACAAAGGGCTACAATCCGTCGCGATTGCTTACCTTTATTTATTTTTAATTTTTTTGCCCTTTTCCACAAGCTGTTGCAAAAGTGATAATAGCAACCTCGCTGAACAATATCAGGAAATTTACCGACTATAGCCCCGATAGCCGCTTCTTCAAAGTCGGTAACAAACTGATTGGGAGTCCAGTCAGGTACTTGTGATTTAATTAGATCCAGCATCGTTTTGTACGTATACGTCGTTTTATTAGGGAGTAGGGCATAAACCAAAGGAATAATATTCGTATTTTTTACACTGCTTCCCAAGTCTCCGTGTATTGTGTAAATTTGCATAAATGGTTCTGGGCACGACTTAAAAGTTCCATCTCCAAAACATGTCTTAATACTTGCCATATGTTCACGGGCTTCCTTTGATGCGAATATCAAAATTCGATTTTCGTCTTCGTAATCAGCCAGTAAAAAGTTTTCGAATTTTTCAGGGATCTCCACAGCAGAATCGTCTCTAAAAGCCATCTTAGTTACTTTAGCGGCTTTATTTCTACGTCGATATAGAGTTGATTTCAAGTTACTAAATGATGGTACATTTATTCCTTCTACCAAGTGTAAGCCTGTATCTTTTAAGGCAGCCATGGATTGACTAAACACTGCTGGGACGGTATCATTTACTTCACATACATTTTTCACACAATCATTAATAACAAGTGTCATTTCGGATTTATTTAAATCTTGGATACAAGTGGGTATATGTTCTTTGCCTTTTTTACCTAGTGTCTTGTCCTAAAATATAAAACCAAGTCTATGTAATATAAAATAAACAAACTAGCAATCTTCTTAAACAAAAATAGATAAGCAAGGTTTAATGTTCAATATAAACTTACTGGTAAAAGGTTAAGTGTACCGCCACATTTAGTTTTTTTATACTTCGCACATCTCCAAGGATTTAGTTAACAAACGTTTATTAAAAAACAGCCATGATCATGACAGACCAGCATGCTCATTTTCAGTTTATAACTCGAGCTCGAGAACCAATAAAGTCTACTTACTGTACCCAGCTTTAGTCGACTAAATCAAATTAAAACTTTTAAGGTCATCAAATATTTATGCCCTTGACTGTACATCAAAGTATAACAATATATGGTATTTATTTAGTTCATGTGTCGAAACTTTATTTTATTGCATTTAAAATAAATAATATAAAATGTATTTTATTTCATTTTACATTTTTTGTGTTATAATGTACGATAACGCACGGAACTAGTGGGATTATAAAATATTAGCACTTAATTGATGCTTTGTTCCGCGGAACTAATGGGAAGAAAAAATCTCACTAGTTCATTCGCGGAACTATTGGGAAAAAAAGTCTCACTAGTTCCGCCCCGGAACTTCTTCCCCGGAACTACTGGGAATAAAGGAAAGTGATCGGTCCTGCACCACCCGCATCGAGCGGACTCCCGCGACCTTTACCAGGTCATCAGTCCACCTTGTGCGGGGCCTACCCGCGCCGCGCCTTCTGGTACGTGGTCGCCACTCGAGAACCTTTCCACCCCAACGGCCATTGGTTCTACGAGCAATGCAATTTAAAGCCGGGTCCAGACGAGTGTAACGTGTAATGTAATCTATCGTGTAATGTAACACGAATTCTACGCGTGGACGTCACTACGAACATTACATGTAACGCTCGGTGTTGATCCATTGGCTGTCTATTTTTCGCGCGAACACAAAGGCGCTCGCCGTGCCGCCCACACTGTTGACGTTAAATTACACGTAATGTTACTTTTCACCTCACTAGCTCGGAAAGACCTTTTATATTCTTTAAAAACAGATAGCAAAAGTGCATTTTATCCACATGTGTGCAAAGAATATTTGAAATCCGAACGTGTTATTAGTTACTTTTTTAAACATAATCCGTACTAAAGAAATAAAAATAAATGGGAAAGTGTTTGTTTGTTTGTTTGTTTGTTTGTTTGTTTGTTTGTTTGTTTCTTTGCCAATTCCACACTCGCGGTTAAAATATAACAAATAACTATTACACGTTACACTCGTCTGGACCCGGCTTAAGAGATATAATTACTTAAATACATAGAGAACATCCAAGACTCAGAAACAAATATTTTCTCTTACCATGATTCGAACCCCAGGACCTTCAGCTTCGTAGGCAGTGTCACTACCCAGTAGGTTAACCGGTCGGGTCGTTAAATATCCTGAATATACCTTATAGGGCGTCTAGACGGGCTATATTTTTCCGGAAATGTGTGGCCGGCAACTATGGGCGTCTTTCTCTTAGTTGCTTCCATGCTTGAAAGACAAAAAACCCGGCCAAGTTCGATTCGGACTCGGGCACCGAGGTTTTCCTACAAACATGTAGGTATAGTATAAGTAAATTATTAAAAATATTTTTATTATATGATGAAACTAAAAATTTACGGTTTTCACAATTTTTCCTTTATCTGTGCTATAAGACGTTGCTTCGTACCAAATTTCAACATTCTGAGTTCACGGGAAGTACCCTGTAGGTTTAAATTCCCTTGCGAGTTTCGAAAATTTGCGGAAATTTGCGGCATAAACGGCTGTATCTTTTGATTGCGTTGGCTTAGAAGTTTGATTTTTCACAACTCCAAGGGACTGTAGACCTGAGTATTTGATATAAATTTTAGCTTGATACCTCCACGCGTTCCTGAGAAAAAGTGTCTTGACAGACGGACGGACGGACGGACAACAAAGTGATCCTATAAGGGTTCCGTTTTTTCCTTTCGAGGAACGGAACCCTAACAAAAAAAATGTCACACGGAGGATGGCATTAAAAATTCAATATAAGTACAAACAGCGTACTTACACACTTTCAGACAACCGTTTTAATTTAATTTTTTTTATTACCTATTAGGGGAGACCTAGGGGTGTTGAAACAATTTTGACATTATGGTGCTGTATACAAAAATCTATTGGCAAGAATCGTACGAGATTAGTACCAATCGATAGCTCATTTCTTCCACTTTCATGTGAGATCAATAAACGATAAACGCTTCCGCAAAAAAATAACTTAAGCGTGAAAAGTAATTCTGTTTCATCTCCCCTCATGCTGAGGTAAGTTGAAACAGGGGTCGAGGGGGGTTGAAACATTTACTGATTTTGGAGAAATGGGCTATATAATATAAATAATCGTATCAATTAAAAGCGTTTTATTTAAAAAAAACAGTAACGAACATTCAATTCTATTGAGTAGTCTCTAAACAAAAAACCTTTCTTTGAGGGTAACAATAAATTTTCCACTTATGAATGATTTTACTACGTGAGATCAGATCACACAAGTGATTAATAAAAGCAACAAACTTACAAACAATACAGTCACAACTTGGACTTTCTGCTTAGAGACATAATTTATGTAATATATAACTCCGGATATCCCCAAAATAACGCTCAGGGCACGCCGACGCGATTTATTGGCGGTGCCGGCAGCGCGCACTGTGTCACGCAGGAACTCGCCGCTGATCCGCGCTCTTTCACAACTCAACGCGCTCTTGGCATCAGCACCGGAGTGTGACTTACTTGCGTGGCGATGGATGTATGTGTGCAGTGAATGTCTGAGATTCTGTGAGGAGATGGATGACCGGCAATCAACTGTACCAATGTAATTATATATGTTTTGTCTTGTTTAGTTTCGTTCCATGACGCATTGGTTTTTTTACTGTAATGTCGTGTTAACATGTTTTTAATAAATAAAATAAATAAATAAATAAATGAGAAACTCAACAAATATTCAAATACTTTCAGTATTTTCTAAACGAAAAAACCTCTATTTGAAGGTAGCCTTTAAATTTCCATTTATGAACAGCAATTTTTATACGTGAGATCAAAACAAACATATTATTAATAAAAGCGACGTATGGTTATAGCTGGAGGCAGCATCCCGAAGACTTTTATTGCGCAGCATCACCTTCTGCAGCTAGATCGTATATTGCTTGGCTCGACATACCTCTGTCGGACTTTCTTTTGTATTCGGTAGGCATGCTAAAACCACAAAAGCAAAACCAACATTAGGTTCATTCCAAAATATTAGAAAGTCAGTCATACATAATAGAACTGAGGAGTGTTGAAACACTCCGTCCAAATCCTCCCATCCGTTATAAAATCACAACTTAAAAATAAGCCACTTGAGCAATGACTTGCTTCATCACTATTATTCACAATCCTAAGTTAATAAGCTTTCGAAACAAATATAATACAAGGTGAAACCTCAACACATTGCAAATTACGGGCATCTAAATAAAACCATGAAAACTTACTTTTCGTGTTTTTTTGTGCACGGGTGCCTTATCTCCATAACCGCATGCCATGCTGCAAGGACGCATACTGAGGGGCCCGCAGGCAGTGAGGCGCGGCTAAACAGCGTTGTTACCAGCTCGCTAACGGTCATAGATTCCGCGTAATTGACGTTGTTTCAACTCACCTTTGTTTCAAAACCCCTAGGTCTCCCCTATTTCCGCCCCAAATCAAGTTAGCCAAGTTCGGGTTGCACAGGGCGGGCCCACAACACTTCGGGAGCTCAAATCCCGGAGCCACCCGGTTGCCTCTTGGATACTGCAACTACGCTTCATTGCTCTGAATAGACTCTTTTACAATTAATCTTATAAATACTTACTAATTCAAACTTTCGTTTAGTTTCCTCACGTATTCGAAATGAAAGTAGTATGTTTAACTCGGGAAAGCAATTCATCCTCGAACTATTGGTGCTCTCACTTCGTTCGAGCGCCAAAATATCTCGCCTGAAATGGGTGTCTTTCAACTCGGTTAAAAATCTACAATAGGTACTAGACAAACATAGATACAAAAGATGAACTATATGTTTGAAAACGAAACAACAGGTTACTTTTCTAAATATTTATTTATAGTAAGTACCTAGTTACTGTAAACAGTTACCTACACATTAAACAATAAAAAACATAAATAGCACAATGATTAATACAAACGCGTTTGTGGGTTCAGTTGTGTGGGCTATTATGCATTTTACAAGCTCTATTTCATTAACTTGCTTATAATTAAGTAAATAAATTAAATATAGTTTCAATAGGCTTGTAGAATATATTCTACAATTTTATTAAATATATTTTTAAATGTAATATAGACTCGATAGTCAACTGACATTTTTATATCCTCAAAATAATATCGCTTTATGCAAATAAATAATGGTTGTTTAGGGCCCAGGATTAAAACGTAGTAGCTACTACGTTTTAAACGTTTCACGTTTATATATGTATATTCGCGCCAAAAAGGCAGCCCGTGATAATCGTGATGTCATAACCCCAACCACCTGAACACCAAACCACAGACCACAGACTACTTCATAAATTATGCGTGTAAAGTCTGGCTAACCAAATTTTACCTAATGTTTGGCGGGAAATTCAAAAAATCTTGGGCTGGTCACATATTGTGTAGTAGGAATTATAGTTTTGATACTAGAAAATATTTTTGATTTTTTGTGCACACGTAAGTAAAATAAGTTAAATACTCAAAGATAAGAAAAGATAAGATTTTTTTATTGGCAGAACTGTGTACATTTAGTTGTTGTGGGTAAAATAAAGGCCAACAGCTTGCCCATTTCGGACGTACAATAATAAAGTTAAAGCTAGTCAAATATACTAAAATAATAACAACAATAGTATTTCAAAATAATTTTAACCGTGTGTATAACATATTCATTTAAATTGTAGATTTTTTTTTATTACTAGCCATTTCTTGAGCTTATTTTTAAATGTGATACCATTTAACAACTTAATATGTTCAGGTAGGTGATTAAAAATCTTAATTCCGGAGACATAAGAGCTCTTGCTAAGTCAGCTCACATAATATCTACCACTATATACAGTACAGTCAACGACAAACGCATATGTTTACACTTTCTCACCGTAAGTATATCATTGTAGCAAGTCGAAAAATGAAATACAGTGTA
This sequence comes from Epinotia nisella, assembly GCA_932294315.1. Classification (NCBI taxonomy): domain Eukaryota; kingdom Metazoa; phylum Arthropoda; class Insecta; order Lepidoptera; family Tortricidae; genus Epinotia; species Epinotia nisella. The sequence goes on along the minus strand of OW028698.1, from coordinate 4,489,189 downwards.
AATAAGATTTAGCTCGATAATAAGTACTATGCCAAATATCAACTCAATCGGAAAGCGCGGCGCGGAGTGGGTCAAGTTCAACTTACTACATTTGCATGTTTCTTTCTTGCTTACTTGCTTACAGGGAACACCGGAATAGGTAAAACCACGTGAAACTACTATTCTATTCACGTACCTAATCAAAATTATAGGCAAATGTTAGAACTAGTACAGGTAGCGGCGCGTAAAGCCCGTGTTAGACGGTCGCCAACACGCCCCTCCGACCGAGCGACCTTGGTCCGCACCGACCGTGTAGACAGTTGTTTCCAACAAAATTTCATACTACGACGGTCGGGGCCGACCAAGGTCGCTCGGTTGGAGGGGCGTGTTGGCGATCGTCTAGCAGACCTTTAAGTCTAGCGCTGGCTGACCGTTGATGCGCAGAAGTCAAAAATAAGGTACAGTACCTATGCGCAGCTATCCCCTCCATGTTTCGTTCACCGCTAGACTTACAGGTAGCGGCACGTAAGTCTAGCGGAGAACGAAACATGGAGGGGATAGCTGCGATAGGTACCTTATTTTTGACTTCTGCGCATCAACGGTCAGCGCTAGACTTACGTGCCCTTACCTGTACATAAAGTAAAAGTATCAAAATATTTATGCTGCACCAACCTACTAAGTTGTTTACGACTTGTTGTAAGCATTGCAGTTTTTCGTTATACAACGCTTCACTTCAAGTTCTCACATTGTCGTAATTACCTATTTGCGAGCTTAAACAATAGTTTGCGGACCTTACTCGGTATAGTCATTGTTAATATTATTTAAAATAAAACATAAACCGCGAACCATTTGAATGAATGACATAAATTGATAACTGACGTTTATCCTTTTTTTTAATCATAGACAATTGGTAATACCACAAGGAAATATCTGTCAACAAAATTTGGTTAGCCAGACCATAGTAATTAAGCAGGCTACGTTTAGAGCGATTTCATAACTAACTCAAACAGCTTAACAAACGTCACTGTCAACTGTCTATCGTCTGTCACTGTCATCGAAAGCAAGACAGGTTCATGCAAAAATCACATAGTACTTCAAAAATTGGCCAAATCGTAAACACTGGCTACACTACGAATTCTCAAAATCATGGCTTCAACAGCTGCTGGAACCCCGGCCAAATCTTCCTGCACATTCTGTAATATCGTCAACAAGCTAGAACACACGGAGATTCTGTACGAAGACGAAGAAGTCTGCGTGTTTCGGGACATCAAGCCAGCCAGTCAGTTTCATATCTTGACCATTCCCAAAAGGCATATAGAGGACACCAAAGCCTTAACTTCGGCTGATAAAGATTTAGGTAAGTTTGTAGATAATCTGTTTATTATATTTTATTTGTACAAATTCTCTGTAACAAGCAACATTAAAACGGTTGCCTCCCTGTTGAGATATTTCAATGGAATTTCCGATCTTCTTTCTTTTGGAGTAATAATAAAAGAGTCAACAACCCTATTCCAGTGGAGAAGCTGCTTTCCGTGGCCAAAGAGATGTTGGCCAAGAACAACCTCTCCGAAGACCAGGCACGGTTCGGGTACCACTGGCCTCCGTTCCGGAGCGTCAAGCACCTGCATCTTCACACCATAGCGCCGGAGAGCGACATGGGGTTCATAGGACGGCTCATATTCAGGAAGGACTCGTATTGGTTTGTTTCGGTGAGTCTTGCAATTATGTAGTAAGTAGTGTTGCATCTGGGTAATGTAAGGCCATGATAATGCACAGCCACAATAATGTACAGCCCAATAATCCGCTTCCAATGTACATGGATTATTGGGCTGTACATTATTGGGCCGTGCATTATCATTTATCACTGAGCAGACTTGGTCCAGGACAATTATTGAAAGCCACTTTTGTCCCGGCTTATCATTGCCGGCAAAATTTCACATCAAATGTTAAAATTCATGGTCTTCCTTTTATTTCTGATACTATGTTATTTAGCAAAAAATAATCCTTATGATGAAGCCTATCAATCCAATGTAATTATTTAAAAATCTATGAATGCAGTTTAAATTGTTTTTATAATTAAAATAATGTCTTCCTTCAGTAAAATGTTCTATCTACAATATTCAAGGTACTTTCCTTCCATGTGGCATAGCCGTGGGACGCCCTGTATATTCATATTGTAACTTAAAGAAATCTGTCATATTATCTCCTAGGTAACAGGATAGAATAACAACAAGATATTCTTTGTTGCAGCCGGACTACGTCATATCAAGACTGTGATGATACTAGCTCCGGAATCTAAGCTGTGATGGTGTGACGATCATCCTGTATGGAACTGCTTGTCATTATATTATGGACCATCCAGGAAGGGCGTATAGTCGTATTTTGCTTGTACAAACAGTCTTTATTATATGGGAATATTTTATTTATTATTGATTTATGGGCCTTAATATGCCGCTTCGACCAGTAAGTGATCTATTGTGGCAGCACTTTTTTTTAAAGTTCACCCGTTGCCTCCAGGAAGTTCCAGATTCTTTGGGCGGTGATATCTTGTACCTCTTCTGGATGCATGATGTGCCACCTTAGGTAGGTGCTTCTTTTGTGCATGAGTGGTCCGCAGGAGTAGAGAATGTGTATGGCTGTCTCCTCTGTCTCCTGGCAGAACTTTAGACAGTTTATTATTGAACCCTTTGATTAAGGCTTTAGCCTGTTATTGTCCTTTGGCAAACATCCACAGCTTGATTGCCTCAAAAAAAATTCTGTGTTGTGTGCAGAGAATATGCTTTCCGTTTTGTGATACCACAGAACGGTTCTGGGCCGACCAGGGTTGTGTCTGCGCCTTTCCTTGCAAGTTCATCTGCTTTTTCATTTCCTATAATGTCGGAATGCCCTGATACCCATCTAAGTATGACTTTGTTGGAATTAGCCAGGGTGTTTAGATTGTTTTTACAATTCTGGACTAGTTCATACTCTTTCTCATAAAATATTAGTAGAATCGTGCGTTAATCTTCATGCGATTTCAAGGAAAACCATTTTGAAACGCTAAAATATTAGTATTGTTATGTTTGAAACAAGGACCGAAAAATCCCTTGTCAGGCTTAAGCCTATCGATTTGGTTACCTTATGATAGGGTTACCTTACTGTTAGGGTACCCTTTTGTTATGGTAAGCATATCATGTGGTATTTATAAGGTAACCATAAGTTAGCCGTATTGAGATGGGGGTTTTTTAGGGTTACCTTATGGTTACCGCATCCGATATGCTTACTATAACAATAGGGTTACCCTATCAGTAATTACTTGTCATAAGGTTACCATTATGGATAGGGTTTCCGAACTCGACTCCGAAGCTACAAACTTACATTTCTCATACATTTCCTGTTTATTTAGATTTTTAATCTTTATTGATTAAAAGAAAAACTTATCGTAAAAACAGCGAACTTAATGCCACATGGAATTATCTGCTATTCAACCTTAAGGCAAAGCAGAAAAAATTGTATAGAATTCGATTAGAGTTGTGTGGATATTTTTGAGTTGTAAGTAATATAGGTATTTTTGCAGTTGACTGTACTATGTTTCCAAGCACTGTATTTATTTTATATTTTATATTGTTGATATAGCATTTTACCATTGTTTTATTGGGTTATAATAAACAATTAAAGTTTTAACATGTTATTTATTGGCCATTACTCACTTAGCAATTTGTTACAAAAACTCGCTTTAGTTGGAATGAGACAGCAATACATACTTTTCAGCCATAAACCGTGTGTAATCGTAACCAGCACGGCTATCACAAGACGGCGCGCGAGCTCTCTCGATTTTTCTCGCACTATCCGTCTCTCTCTTAAGAAAACTTAGAAAGAGAGGTATAGTGCGAGAAAAATCGAGAGAGCTCGCGCGCCGTCTTGTGATAGCCGTGCTGTACACGGTGTTTTCACTTTAGAACCTTCTGTAGAATTGCTTTTCTTTTGTTTCTTTTCCTTTATTCGGATAATATTTATTCTCTCGGCTATAGATGTCACTAAAGTCAAATTTGTACTTAGGTCCGGTGCAAACCCATCGGCACACGTCAGGTGGCGGGAACCGACCAGTTCCGGTAACGGTCCGGTAGCATGCGCCAGCACTAACCTTGTATAATTTATATTTTTTTTGCAGTAGCAACATTCATGGAAAATGAACTTTGTGGTTATTTTCACGCAGCTTTCTTCTTAATTAAACTACATTATTGAAATAATTTTATTAATCACAATAATATTACTACTAAATAAATAGCAAAGCAAAAAATAATCATAAGCAGATTTTACTTATCCATAAAAAATCTACACGGGCCTTCTCAACAGTTCTGGGAAATGGAATGGTATCTGTCAAGTGTCATTTATGATGTTTAGATAAATTTCAAATTTGTTTTATTTGAATTGAGTCCGTGAATGCGATTTGAATAGAATTCACGATTATTACTGTATTTTTGGAATTCCTGACTCGTAGTTTGCTTATTTCTCTGGACCCCCTGCTTTGTGTTATCGTAATTGCAATCGGAAGACATCAAATTATTAAATCTGAACATGTAATCGCGAAAATGCAATAAGTGTGTCGATTGCGATGAAATTTGTAAGTACTTACATATTTTCGCTTATTTAGGCATTTCATACAAGTTTTGAATCCGTATTTGGCCGATATAGCTAAAAACTTACTGCACTCTAATAGCTCGGCAATAATAGCTTGTATTTACCAAAAATGTATTGTTGACAGAAACTTGTTATAGATTTGTTGCCTCGATGCCAAATGAATACACCTAACAATATAATCTTAATTTCACAGAAACAAATAACTACCAAAAGATAATGAGGAAGCACTGGAAACAGATAATATGATAACATTCAGAATTTATAGAATCGGGATCCTTTATGGGTTGATGTAGGTAACCTGAAGAAAAGATAAATATAAAGTATTGAAAAAAATAAAGGAACAGGAAATGGAAATAAAGGAAATTTGTAGGTAGACTATATTTGGCTAATGTTCATTTTGATTGAGTACAGACCTACAAATATGAATGTAAAATAAAGAAGTATAAGTAAATATATTATTTTCAAATTAGTTTTTCATTTCTGATTTCTAATAGAGTATTAATCCATTATTTCGGAAACTACCAGAGTAAACTTATATAACAAACCTGCTCTGGTAGGATTTCGAAATGATGGATACAAATTGTTTCCATTAATTCAAATTCTCCTCACACATATAGGCATGTGTTTGAGGTATTTTGAAGTGAATGTATTCTTGCGACTCTAGATGGCGCTACTACCAAAAATGTTGAGTGACAACTCTACTATATATATTCAATATTCTCTTTGGTGCTGTATTCGTTAAAATCTGAATGTATGGAAAGTTTGACAAGTTTCTATGGAATGACAGCTGCTGGCGCCATATTTAACGTTGATCGGTCTGTAAAGGGTCTGCTAGACGGTCGCCAACAAGCCCTCCCGACCGAGCGACCATGGTCGGCACCGACCGTGCAGACAGTTGTTTACAGCAAAATTTCATACTACAACGGTCGGTGCCGACCAAGGTCGCTCGGTCGGAGGGGCTTTTTGGCGACCGTCTAGCAGATCCTTAATCGTAAGTTGGTGCAACCCGACGGCAGGGGGCTTGCAATGGGCGGGGCGCGTCGAGTTAGACACCTTCCGCTCGGCATGCCCGAGGCATCCAATCAGTCAAGGGCTAGCGCCGCGCGAGCGAGCACATGTGCGTCGTGGTATCCGCCGTCACCGCCGACTTGAACGTGACGAACCGCGCGTACCTAGGTATCTTCTACGAGTTTTAAAACCACGATGAAAACGAAAAACGGCCACAGCTGCTCAGGATAAATTGTGAACGGTAAGTGTATTTTTTTATTCGGTATACGTAACGTACTTACTTGACAAGTTTACTATTAAGGCCTGCGCAAACCGGCGGAGCGCAGCGCAGATCACCTAGGAGGATTTACTCCGCGCAGCGCTCACCGACGAGGGAAAATCCCCCGCGATACCGCGAGCGCTCGCCAGCGCAGCGCCGGCGGCCGGCGCACCTGGGTGCACTTCGGCGCATACCGGTGGATGCCGCGGCGGTATCCTCTCCCCGCGGCGTTGAAGAGCGCCGACGATACTGCGGCGGCATGCCGAAGTGCGCCGGGCCTACGAATCACCGATCATGGGATCACGCGGGATGCCGCGGCATTGTGGAGGTGCTTGCGGTATCAAAATTCGTTTTCTCCCCCGTCATCCGCCGAGTAGCGCCGAGCCTTCCCCTCCCGCAGCCCCGCTACCCCGGCGCACTCGGGAGGCCTCGGCGCATAGCAGGGGATGCCGCGGGATGCCGCCGCCTACCGCCGCGGTATCCTCTAACATGCTCCTCGATGCCGCAGAGTAGAAATCCCCCGTGATGCTCCGAGGTCGGTTTTAAGCATTCAAATTTGTACCTTAACGTAATTAAAATAGAAAAGAATATAACATTGATGAATTTAAAGTGTTCTGCGCTGCGCTCCGCCGGTTTGCGCAGGCCTTTAACCGCCGCGGCCAGGCTGCGCCAGTCTGTAAGATGCCTAAAATGGAATCTTGTTGGAATCCATAATTAGACGACGTAAACTGACAGGTGAAAATGACAAGGTAGAGGTACAGTCAAGAACAAAAGTAAGTTATCACTTTTGTACCTTATTCCATTGCGATAAGGTGAAAAAATGATAACCTACTTTTGCTGTTGACTATACGTATGCTTAGTAAAACAGCGCCCTTCTTTAGGGTTCTGTATTTTGGTATTTACCTAGTAGCTTGACATTTTACGAGTATTTTGGTACTGTAAAAATATGTTTATTGTGGATTTTGTGATTAATTCGGTTGGCTGTATCTTTACAGTTTAGCCTTTGTCCAACGATAATATATCGATTTGATATGAATTATCATTAAAAAAAAATGAATAAGAGATTGACAAGCGGGAATAAAAGAAGAGGCGAGGGTTCCGTTAAAATATCAAAGTTAATCTTTCGTTGTGACAAATTGATGACCGCTTCAAAAAAATGAATTGAATGTTTGCTGTTTCTTTCCGTCTTATAACTGCGTCTCCTAAAATAGGTACACTGGAACCCTCTCAGCGAATACTTGATAAAGTACGGTCATGCATAAACTTTTTAGTAAAAGTGCATACAATTTTGAGCCAAAACAAACAACTAACTGTAAGAAAACTTAAGTTATGGTTGAATAAACTTTATAGGTATTAATCTGCATATTCCATATCCCAATCTAGGAACCAACAGAAACCCCGGAACCCTAAAAAATACCAACGAATAACCATCCTAAGTGCTATCTTATCTGTGCAAGTGTTGCTAGTTAACTTTTCCGATATTTTCTATGGCTTTCAGAAACTGTATACCTATTATACTAATTAAGTGGAACAATTCTTGTCCCAATACCATTGAAAAGCCTGACTGTGCGATTATTCTACACTTCACGAGGCCGCATTCTCCCACCAGTGTCATTCAGTGTTAAATGTCGTTGTAGTCTGTATTTAGTTTGATTTTAGTTAGTTTTATTTTAAATATGTGCCATTCATTAATTACACGAAATAAACGATTATTATTAGTTTCGTCAAAACAAATCATATTTGTTATATTTGCATACCGCGAATATAACTTGTGTGTTGTGGGTGGATATAACTTGTTTTAGTCTGTCTTTGAGCATTAAACGTAGCACGTCAGTGTCCTGTAAATTGGAGTTTTATTGGTACTTCCCGGCCAGAGGGCCTACCGCGAAACGAAATTCGTTTTCGTTCGTGTATCTCCGTCTCTGTCGCACTTGCTAGTTCGAGCGACAAAGACGGAGATACACGAACGAAAACGAATTTCGTTTCGCGGTAGGCCCTCAGGACACCCACATGTTAGTAGGTAATTATGTAAAAAATACTTTGAATTCTTTTGTTAATCATATTTATAGCGTTCTTTCTTTTATTGCGTTATGGTATTAGTCGGTAATCAATTTTACTTAATTCAGTTCATATATTTATTATGTTTTAAATCGTGTTTATAATCTGGAATTCGATGTATTATTTAAATTATTTGGGCTTTCGATAAATACAATAAAATAAAATTTATTACACCGGTATCCCCAAGGCCAAATGTCATTATGTCATGTCATGACATTTAGTTAACTTGGAGTTACATGGATTGTGATCTTACCGTTGTAAAATAACAATAAAACTATAAAACAGTGTCATTAAATGAAATACTAATTGATTACCGTGATGGCGACCCCCGCGGATGTTCGAGCCGTGTTCGAAGCGAAATTGAAAGAAGGAATTCCGAATTCCCCTGGAGAATTCCACCCTTTAGACTTGGAAAGGGTAAAGGACGATAAATACATAAAACGGTTGTTGGCACACCATGATAATGATGTCAAAATGGCTGCTGACATGCTGTGGGACATCCTGGTGTGGAGGAAAACTGCAAATGTTAACGATATAAGCGAGAGTTCTTTGAGAATGGACTACGTAAAGGAGGGAGCATTTTTTCCGCACGGCCGCGATATTGACGGCAGCCTGCTGCTGGTAATCAAGTCTAAGATGCACGTGAAGGGGCAGAAAGACTTCGAGGAGCTGAAGAAGGTGATTATCTACTGGTTTGACCGAATAGAACGAGAGGAACAGGGGAAACCTATCACTCTGTTCTTTGATATGGACGGATGCGGTCTCGGCAACATGGACATGGAGCTCATCAAGTATTTAATCACGCTGATGAAGTTGTATTACCCATTTTTCCTGCACTTTATCATCATTTACCAAATGCCGTGGGTCCTGTCTGCTGCGTTTAAGGTAGTTAAGTCTTTGTTGCCCGCTAAAGCTGTTGAGCGTATGAGGTTTTCGACGAAAGATAACCTTAAAGATGTTGTAGCCCCTGAACAAGCCTTGACATGCTGGGGCGGTAAGGACCCGTATGTTTTTGAATTTGTTCCAGAAGCACGGAATAGTAATGATATACATACACCGAAAAAGGTGACATTCGCAGAGCAAGGAGATAACCAACATTCTCCAGGAGAGATGCTGCGACTCAGTCCCAACGATACAATCATTTTCAAGAACGAAAATGATGAGATATCAGGGCAGTTCACCATCACCAATATGGATGAAAGTGCTGTGTCGTTTAAAATCCGAACAACATCACCAGAGAAGTTCCGGGTACGTCCCAGCTCTGGCACTCTGGCCACAGGTTCTTCACAAATTGTGCAGATAGTTGTACAGCCAGGATTCCAATTCCGCACTGTAACCAAAGATCGGTTCCTTGTCATGTCTGTGCAGATCCCCAAGCTGGATGTAACACCCAAAGAACTAACGGACATCTGGCAGAAATCATCTGGCAGCAAAGTCGACGAATACAGGCTGAAATGTCACTTCCCAGAGAAAGATATGCCGAAAAACGGAAGCACTGTTGATGGGAGAACCCAGGACAAGGATTCGGTCACAAATGCCTTAGATAACCTGCAGGTTAGTTATGATATGCTGCACAAACAGGTGAAGATGCTGAAGGTATACCAGTTGTTCACGCTGGTCCTCACTGGTTGCGCTGTTCTGCTTGGATACCTCGTCTACAAGAGCTCGAACGAGGACAGGTACTGTGAACGTATGTAGCCAACGGAACTAGTGGTATTGGATACCACTGTGGACGTCAATGTCTTGTTGAACGGAGTCCTCATGTTTATACTAATTACCAATACTGTTATTTTTGTTATATACTGTCAGCTAGTACGTAAGGTGGAAAGGTTGCATGCTACATAAGCTATATCAAGGTTATTTCTCTATATTAGTCTATTGTGGGTCTTGTAAGAGTTTACTATGATACTAGGGTTGAAATTAATTGTAGGCGACGGCAACCCATCCCTGCGATATCACATTTCCTCCATCTTTAAGAGTCGTCGTCAATTTGACTCTCCGTAGTTTGATTCTCGGTTTAAAAGGCATACTGGAATAATATTAAACTTTTTATACCCAATAGGATCCACCATCTAGGACGGAAACTAGTTTCCGTTGCTAGAAATTATAATGATTAGAGACTTGGTATGAGAAATGTTCTACTCACTCTATTTTTAGGGTTCCGTAGCCAAAATGGCAAAAACGGAACCCTTATAGTTTCGTCATGTCCGTCTGTCCGTCTGTCCGTATGTCACAGGCATTTTACTCGAAAACTATAAGGTGTATTTGAATAAAATTTTGAGGATAGGTGTATTTTGTTAGCCGCTACATAGTTTTGCAAGTAAAATGACAAAAAAAAATTTTTTTAGGGGTGCACTCCATACATAAAACAAAAAGTCAATTTTTTTTTTTTCATTGTGACCCCCCGTGTGGCACATCAATCGATAGGCCTTTCAAAATAAATATAAGGTTTCTTAGCATTTTTTTTGATTAAGTGAATAGGGTCGGAGATAATCGCCCCGAGTCACTAAAATTCTGTCCCCCCCCCTCTAATTTTTGAACGGTGTATTTTAAAAATATGAAAAAATTAATAGACACAGCGCTTATTAAGTTCATTCACCGAAAATTGTTTTGAACAAGATCGGATGAAAGGTTTCCGCGATATTGCTGAAAAACTGCCTTCCTCAAAGAAAAGGACGTAAGTGCCGTAAGATTTCTATGACGATACGACCTTTTTAATAGGCACGGAACCCTTCGTTTTGCGTGGTCCGACACGCACTTGGCCGGTTTTTTTTTTAATATTAAATAGCAACAAATACTAATTTATAACCTAGATATGGTGTACACAAAGTTTCTTGTTATTATAGCATGTCGTTTTAAAATGAAAACCAAACTACGTTTTTATGGAGAGTCCAGGCGACCTTATTGCTAAAGGTGGCACTCAAAATCTAATTTCAAGTGCTTCACCTACATGGGAATACAGGTGTGCGTTTGTTTATGTAGATAAACATAATAGACAGACATACACACAGTTACCTTCGCATTTACGATATTACGAGTAGTGTGGTTCCTTTACTTTCATAATAACAGTCACAAAGAATGAAGTATACAACAAGGGACCATCCACATATTACGTAACAGCAACAGAGGGGGGGGAGTCATGCCAAACGTGACAGTACAAACGCCAGCACAGTTAACTGACCATTCGTGACCCTTATTACAATGCACATAAAGTGCAAGGATGGTCAGCAGTGTTGGCGATGGTATGTGAAGAGATCGGAGAAAGCGTGACACGACGGGACGGGGTCGGGGGGTCCAAAAAGTCGGACTTGCGTGCCGTAATATGTGGACGGTCCCCAAGTGAAAATTTGTATGCAACTTGTTATTGTAATCAATTTTTCTGTGAACTCCTAAACTAAAATGCAATTATATTATTGTGATAATCACTCCATTATTTTATCTAAGCCTATTGGTGAACAAGGATGTAAAAACGATATGATATTAATTGATAAACGATTATTGGCAATACTTTACTAACTATTTCTTCTTGTGTTTGATTAAAATCAGGGACTATGGCAGCAAGCATGATAGGTTTTATGGGCCGTTAAACGTGACCATAAAATCTATCGTGATAGCTAATTTCCCATCCAACTTATTTCACTTTTCAAGGTTAATGCCTAGATACAATTTTTGTATACGGAAAAAAATTGGTTGAGATTATTCAATGTGGCAGAGTTCATCAATACAATGAAAGAGTCAAAACTTGTCAATAAACCTGGCCTAGTAGCATGATACGTTTTATGGTTATGTTCTAAGTGATGTTTCAGTATTTGGGCTGTAAAACGTGGCGATATAACCAATCATGCTAGCTGGGGTTTTATTATTAAAGCAGTGTTTTTAGGGTTCCATATTTATGCTGTTGATTGGTCACATGACTTGAAATGTTGATAATATAATAAAAGTAATGTAATGAAGGATTATTTGTAAAATTAATATATTTAATTAGAAACAGCCTGAGTGTCCTCATACTTTGTAAGAATGCTTGGGATTATTGAATGTGACCGGTTTTTATAAAACAGTCATTGGAATTTGAATCTTGTACTTTGCACGGTGGAGTTGCTTTTTGAATAGACTACTTTCATGCAATGCGGCCAACTCAATTAATCTCAAGTATAAGTAAATGTCGGAACTGTTAAATTATAGCTAAAAATAATAATTAAATCAACACATCAAAATATATTGTTAATATATTTAAAAGATTATTTTTACCGACCCTGAACGAAAATTTAGAAATAAAGGTAAACAAAGTTACAATCTTTTAAATATATGTACAAAGCGCAAATTAGTGTTATATTATATTATACCTATATTATGGGTATAGGTATGTTATGTGCCTAATAATTATGAAATTCAAATTATTCTGACCTACACTGATGAAAAAAAACGGGTACACTCAATATAGAATGTGTACCCGTTTTTTTGCCGCACAGTGTACATTCTTCCACGTTGTTTCAATAGGAGTGAATTATACCTTTGTTTTGTTCAACGACTGTTAACTAACTGGCTAACCAGTTAGTTAAGAGTTGGTATAGCTGGCACGTAAGTAGAACCAACAGGGCGTCATTCTCGCAGTTTCGGCGCCCCGTTGCCATGGATGGCAGGACCGCCCGCGAGCTGGGCGTCTTGTAGTAGCCGTGCAGATTGCACAAAATCGACTCCTGCGCAGGTCCTAGTTAAGTGCCAGGGATTATATTTATATGTATCCTTGATATTTTTAATTATAAGAGCGAATGTAATTATGTACCTAAATTAAAAAAAAAAACACATTCCAAATTATTGTATGACCAATCAAGATTTTTATTTATTGCTTATAGAAAGAGGGTAATGCTTGTAATTTAAGGCTCGGTCACACCGCTGCGTGAGGCCAGCGGCGCTAACACGAAAATCTCTAGTCGTATTCGCAATATCTCCCTCTCTGTCGCTTGAATATGCAAGTGCGACAGAGATAGTCGAGCGACCTGGCGACCCTTAAAGCAAACATATTTATGTAGAAATATTTTCATATACAACTGCTTCATTAACTGTTAAAATCACTAGATTAAAGGGCAAAAATCATGTCAAACGCTTATTTTAAAACGTATTGTTGGCAAGCAATTTATAGCATTGTTCCAGGGTTGGCACATGCGCGTTGCCGACCCTTTAAAGGCATATAAGGATGTGCTGCGTTGATCAGATCAACACAGTTCATCGTCAGCTTTGCACAGAATATATTTGGGTGAATCAACTTTTCTGTCGCTAGTTGCCGTGGTACCTAACGTCTCCTGGGTGACTTAAAAAAGTTCAAGGTGTGTCAATTTAAAAAAACACCCTGTCATGTTGTCTCCTAGTTAACGGTCAGAATAACATCAAGAAATAGTTGATAGACCCATTTATATTATTATCACGCACTATATAGAAGTAGGATTTATATACGATTTGTAATTATATGATAAGTTGTTTTATTGATAAGTTTCCGCCGTAATTAGCCAATAGATAAAAGCATATTGAAATATGTTATCTGTAGCGTACAATGATTAATATTATGTATCATATAGAAACCTCATAATCCGTTAGATAAGCCTCTCACAGACTGGCGCGGCCTGCGGTGGCGTTCAATAGTAATTTTGACAGCTATTGTCAAATTTACTATTGACCGCCATCGACACCGCAGGCCGCGCCAGTGTGATTCAGGCCTTAAAAATTTGAAGCGGGTCAACAGTAGAGTAAAACCTTTTAGGATTGGTTTTGCTCATGGACCTAAGATACTCGGGACAGGCTATACGTGATGCCACAATGAGGGACGGAAAGGCTTCTATGCAGCTAAATTAAGAACTGGTCTTAAAATGGCTGATCGCTTACCATAAACAACATTTGGGTGGGTAGTGATTTATTGGCCATAACTTCGTACTAACAGTTGTGGCAAACAGAAAAAAGTGGAACTATGACAAGGACAACGAATGATATTTCCTTTTATGTCACACTTATCGAGATTTGTATGCTACCATCTCGCTCGGACGTGGTATTATTATTACCATAGCTTGTCCCGAGTATTTTAGGTCCATGGTTTTGCAGTTTTCTCGTGGTCCCATTGATTTGACCCATCAATGGGACCACGAGGGAGACTTGTTTCTTGTAGTCCCATTAGGTTCTATTGAAATGAACTTAAACATCCTGTATATGTATGTGCGCTCCCACTTTTCTTCCAACACTAGGTAGAATATATTCGTTAGGTGTATGATATCCTGGTATTTCAACAGTTTTTTTGCTCTGTTTGCCCTTCGGGCATCTAAGGATGCCTAACGAACCTAACCTACCTATCTATAACATATATTTTACAACTTATATTATGTGCAATTTATATTATATACAGGAAGTGAAATGTTATTAAATGGGACCACGAGAAACGAGCCTCCCTCGTGGCCCCATTGATGGGACGAATCAATGGGACCACGAGAAAACGGTGGTTTTACTCTACCGATAAATTCCCATGTCTACTGCGGGGCTCGATCTACCCTCCTCTTTTTATGTCGCACAATACGAGTGACATAGTAGACGCGACTTGGCAACAAGTTGTGCTAACACACCCGTATTTCACCAAATCGACAATTGTCGCTTGACAATGACAATTCGACTTACATGGCTGCGTCGAGGTTAAGGTGGTTGCTTTACAGCTTATTGTCAACAATGTTCGTGGAATTGTCATAATCAGGTGACAATTGTCAAGATGGTGAAATAGGGCCCTGATGTCATTTGTCATTTTATATCCGGGGTCTTATCTCATTATATGCTTTAAATGTGACAGCACAACAGTAGACACAATTGAACTAGTAGCTCTGGTGAGCTGTAGAACTCACGAGAACAGCCGGACAGCGTGACAGACACCGGACATACGAACGATTTTCGGCCGAAGCTTCAGCGTCGCTCGCTCGTTCGTAAGGATTTACAGAAGTTTTGGTTGTTAAACACCATAATGCATTTCGTTTTTTATTATTTTATATGTAAAAGTGTGACCTGTAACGGCGCCTTTAAAATTTATATGTTGAATTATTATTATTCCATCAGTTACGGTGTTCATTCAAATGCATTTTTTTTTTATATGTACAATCAACCATTTTGGTTTCGGGGCCACTTCGTACCTTGTCACAGTGACATTGATAATGAGATCTCTAGGGGCTTTCATACTGATTTTCACTTTGACAAGGTACGAAGTGGGCCAGAAATCAAAATGGTTGACCGTATCTAATGCATACCGTCTTAAATGGGTGTAATCCTTTTACCCCAAAACACCCTGAAGATAAATTTCAGAGCATTCCTGTGACTCTAACCGGGTAAAAGGGCATATTTATTTAGACGCATTGACACAATCTTGGCATTTTAAGCTCTAATATCTGTACTCTGCAGTGCCCAAAAATATCTGAAAAGCACCACACTTTCATAATAGTCGTATTTAATATTTGTTTCTCTGATGACATTTGTACGAGTTTTTATTCAAGCATCACTTCCAGCTAACCTTTGTGCAGTTATTCGCAGTGTTACAGGCCACACTCTGTATGTTCGGTTAGGGTTAATAAAAGTATTTATTGTAATCGGTTTAGATGGGTTATGTTATTGAAAATGCCTATATTTTAAGGGTTGTGCAGAATTTAATATATTCATATCACGGATATGGCGTTTTTTTTTAAATACACAAACATTAAATACTCGCCCTTTGAGAAAAAATATATATGTATACCTAGTTGAATTTATAAATAAATAAAAACAAAAAAACAGGAAAAACAATAATGTAGGCACTCGATTTTCGAAACCTTTCGTGAGAACAATAACAAGTGAAATCAAAAGATTTTTCGACAACCCAACTGCTTTTTTGTAAATATTACCTATAGCCTAAGTCACTCCCACGATTAAGAGGAATCCAACGACACCTCATATGTCGAAATCCGTCAAACGGTTTAGGCTGCAGGGCGTGCCAAAGAATAAGACATACACACATACATACATTAGGGTGTTGCTTAAAAACCGAAAATTTGAAATTTAAGTGAGCCACCCTATTATCTATTATCTATTATCTAATACGTGAAAAAATTACGTCTGTTTTTTTTTTTGGACAAGATTTAGGGTCGCTACCGAATTTTGAAACTCCTTAAGGTTGCGTTTCTCCATAGTAAGTTTTTTTTTTATATTTTAACATTTTTCTAGTTTATTGAGCTACATTTGATAAAGAAGGAATAAACAATCGACAAAATACGATTTTGGTTCACGAAATGTTCGACGCTTATTTGAAATCAAATATAAAGTCTTAAAATCATTGCCAAAGTCCGTTTTTAGCATATTTAGCACAATAAAATTCATTTTTGAATTACTGACTGAAATTTAGTGATTTTTTTGATGTTTTCCAGATTATTCATTTCCTATCATTAAATGTAGCTCATTGAAAAAGTAAAATGTTAAATATATAAAAAAAACCTTACTATGGCGAAATGCAACCATTAAAGAATTTCAAAATTCGGTAGCGACCCCTAAATCTTATCCAAAAATAAAAATAAAAACAGATGTTATTTTTTTACGTATTAGAACAATACAATAGGGTGTCTCACTGAAATTTAAAACTTTCGGTTTTTAAGCAACACCCTAACATACATGCTCGAAAAACATAACCTTCCTCTCCTTCGGCAGTCAGGTAATAAATAAATATGTATACTAACATGGAAAGAGACAGCAAACATTCAATTCATTCACTTTGAACATGAAGGCGGTGTTGTCACAAATTGATAGGTGTATAGAACGCTTAAGAGCCCCCAGGAAGCTCGACTCTCCATACAAACATAGTCTGGTGCTCATTTTCATAGGGCATGCCGGAATAACATGAATCTTTGTATACACATACACAACGGAATCCGCCATGGTCGGTCTTTTATTACAAAAAAATAGACAAGATTTTCTTACTAAATATACTTTACAAAAAAAAAATCTCGTATAGTTTGCCAGCACCGGAAACTAGTTTCCGACCTAGGTATGACCTGGGTGTATACAAAGTTTTATGTTGTCCAGCACACCGTTTTAAAATCAGAGCCAAACTACGTTTATATGGGGAGCCGAACATTTTGACACCGAAATAAAAAATACATGTATATATAAAAAATAAATTATTTATTATTATGTTCGAACACGACCGACGATACCACACTGCCGACCTTCCCTCCGAACTTGAACTGTGGCGTCGGTATGATACACCGGGGCGTCAGCCGGCTCGAGAACTGAGGCACCAGTTCCTCCTCCGTCCAGTTGCACGAAGTTATCACAAATATACCTGGAAATAAATAAAACTAATATTAAAGGACGATCTTACACAAATCGAACTAGCCCCGCCCCATTATTATTATTATTATTCTAGTGGCTATTGTATCACTGCGACCATTGCTGATCTATTGTGATCGCCACTTACTACAATTCTTGGTCAAGTCCTGCGAACTCGAAGAATTGCAGGATTTTGTTGAACTCAAGAAACTTGAACTCCTCCGGGCACATGAGGTGTGTGCCCAGAATGGAGTTACGGCTGCGCATAAGACAAGGGCAATCGGTTAGGATGTGTGTAGGCGTCTCCTCTGCTTCAAGGCAGAGTCTGCACTGCCTTGTGTCACTCAGCCCCAACACTTGCATGTGCTTGTTTAGGCGACAATGCCCTGTAAGCACCCTTACCAGCATGAGTAGACGGTTCCTGCTTAGTGCCAAGGCGTTATTGGACGCCTTTTTGCTAAAGGCTCTAATGAGCGCTTTGGAATGTTTCAGTCCTGGGATAGCTCTCCAGGCTTGAATGGTCTTGTAGAAACAATATTATATAGCCCCGCCCCATATTAACCCCAATGACGTTTTTAACCCACTTCAAAAAAAAATGAGGCTCTCAGTTTGACTTACTAATGCAGCCAGCTTACTGCAGCAAGTTGGTGTGATACATTGCATTGTTTATAGTGTTTAGCTAATATATCTACTGCTGACGCAAATTATGGTATAATGATACATGAATATTTGAATAACAAACATAAAACAATCGTAAAACTGTAGGTAACCTGACTAACGGAAAAATTGGCTTCCCTGCAGCCTAAACCGTTTGACGGATTTCGACATACGAGGTGTCGTTGGATTCCTCTTAATAGTGAGAGTGACATAGGTTTTAAAATTTGCAAAAAAGCGGTTGGGTTTTTTGAAAAATCTTTTACAGTACACATGGTGTTACTTTCCCGCACGAGTGCGGGAATGAGCACTTTCCGTGCATATGTTGAAACTTTAAAGAGCCATATGTTCTGTAAAACGTTGTACGTGCGAATAATTTCCTATTTTCTGCACTTGTATCGTAAATAACTATTAATTCCACTTGTATTAATACAAAATGTAGCCTATGTCACCCGGAGCATAATTACGAATCGATTGACACCTCATTCATTCAAATCTGTTCAGTATCTCAAACGCTACGGTGGAACACACGTACAGTCGACTACAAAGAGATCGGTACAGCCAAAGTTACAAAAATATGTATACACGACCTTAATGTTAAGGCAATAAAGTCGTGTATACATATTTTTGTAACTTTGGTTGTATCTTTCTCTTTGTAGTCGACTGTACATACAAACATAGACTGCTAAAACACACCTGTTGGCTCTGCCGTATTTGGGCAAAAGATTACAAATCCTCACCTGCCGGCTCCAGCATCGCGGCCACCTGATCCACGTACTTCTGCCGCCTCTCCTTAGGGTTCTCAGGATGGAGGCTGATGGCGTCATAGGTCCCTTTGTCGTGCACGACACCGAACGAGCCCAGGCGGGACACGCAGTGCTCCGTTATGTCGAACACCTGGAACGAGAGTCAGTGTGGGGTAATGCCAGATACTACAGACCAGGGATGTTGCGGATATGATTCTTTAGATATTTCGAGGGTCACATCCACGGATGCGGATTTCCGGGTCAATCCTTAGAGCATACATAACTGGAGTAGCCTTGTGCCGTATTTGCGTACAAGAAAGTCTGCCGAATTTTGCGGGGGCGGGGGGAGCATCTTATATTATATTGAAAGTCAATTGTATATTGAAAGCTTGAAGTGGTTGAACGTTTATAATAGCAAGTGCTTACAGCATCATGCGGGCATTTTTATGATCAGTGTTCTCTTGCGAGACAATTTTGTGAAGAGGCGTGTCCACACCTGACGCACGCTCACCCCGAGCGCGGCTCGCACTAGATGCTCGCTAGGTGTGGACGTGGCTCGGGCGAGCCGCCGGTTACGGGGTTGGGTGGGGAGTCGGAGGGGTTGTGGGGGTGAGCATGGAGTCGGTGGGGTTGTGGGGGTGAGCGGGGGGGGGGGGGGGGGGGGGGGGGTGAGCGGCGGTCATTTAAAAAAAATGTAACGCGCGTTTCAAACGCTGTCCTTACCACCCCCCATATTCAGTCCTTGCCTTCGCGGCGCGCGGGAGCGGGGGTAGGACGATAACGGGGCTCGGGAGGCGAAGCCCGGCGCCCACGCGTCACCCGCGCCCCTTCGCTCGCAGGCTCGCATGATTTGCGTTAATTTACTTGTCAAATATCGTTTTTGTTAGAAAGAGGACCTTCTGTACGTATGTATGGTTGAGATTATTTAATGTGGCCGACTTTTTATAAAACTGTCATTGGAATAGCAGTCTTCTATCTTGGACGGTAGAGTAGCTTTTTGAATGTACTCATCATCATCATATCAGCTGAAAGACGTCCACTGCTGGACATAGGCCTCCCTCAAAGAGTGCCACAATGACCTGTCCTGCACCACCCGCATCCAGCGGACTCCAGTGACCTTTACCAGGCCATCAGTCCACCTTGTGGGGGGCCTATCCACGCTGCGCCTTCCGGTACGTGGTCGCCACTCGAGAACCTTTCCGCCCCAATGGCCATCGGTTCTACGTGCAATGTGCCCCGCCCACTGCCACTTGAATGTACTACTGTGATGCAATTCGGCCAACTCAAATAATCTCAAGTTGAAGTACTATTACTTATTCTGTAAAAACTTCACTAGGTTGCACGGTCGACGCCAAAAATACGTTTACACTATTCGCCTTATTGCAATGGAATAAGGTGCAAAAGTGTAAACGTATTTTTGACGTCGACTGTACCTTAAAATCAATGGTAGGGAACTCTTTCTTGGACACCTTCTCAGCAAGTGTGATGGCTTCCTGACAGTAGTCTACTCCGAGCAGCCTCGTGAAGCCTTCTCGGGCTAGCGCTGACAGTGTGTATCCGTTACCACAGCCTGAAACATAATTGTTTATATCATAAGGCACGGCATTGAGCGGCTAAGCCACGACTGTGACTGGCTATGTGGGAGCGAGATTGGGGTGCAGGCTCACTCAACGTTGCCCCTGCCGCTCGAAGTAGTGGTTATGCAAGAAAGGTACAAGTTTTTATTGCCAACTGTACTATTTTTGCAGCCCTACTTTTTTTTTTTTTTTTTTTTATTTTTTTTTTTTTTTTTTTTTTTTTTTTTTTTTTATGGCTTTTACTCCTTGCTATTTTGCCTGCTTGCTCATTGCCTTCAATGCCACAGTGACCAGGGATCCAGGCAAGTTTTATTTGGAGACCCTTCTTTGAACATAAATATAGTATTTGTTTAGCCCTACTTGAGTGTTCCAATAAGTTCTTGCGTTAGAAGTTGCTATAACTGTCAGTTTGGTGATGTCATAATACTGCATTGTCACTGAATTGACATAAGTATGCCAAATTTCATGACAATTGTCTGAAAAATGGTTGGCAATTTTTGTAGGACAACTTACTTACAGACATAAGACAGTGCAAGTTACATAACAGTTTGCAGAAAGGTATATTTCAGTTTTCTGTCTCCTATTCCATTCTAAGAGGGTTTTTGGAGGGGTAACCAGAAGCGGCTTTACCAAGGGTGTAAGGTGTGCATTTTGCACACGGGCGCAGCAGTTCTAGGGGGCGCCTCGCGCCGGCCTGCTAGAGGGTGCTAGGGTAATGATTGCACAAGTACAGTCAGCAGCAGAAGTAGCTACGCAAAATAACACACTCAAAATGACCTAGACAGTCGTTATCCTCTTGACATTAGAGTCGTGTGTAGCTCATTTTGAGCACTTGACCCGCTTAGCTACTTTTGCTGCTGACTGTACTACATGGGCTAGGGACGCCTCTGGGGGTAACACATCTATAGTCTATACTTCTATAGTGTAGGAAGTAATCTCCAGGGCCAATTAAAACAACATCTGTGCAAGAATGCAGTTTCTGGATGGACTCTTTTTTATAGGCGCGCAGAACCGCGCGGGCAGCTATATAAAGATGAAAATTTAAAGGCAAATAATAATATCTCGTTATAAGTTTTCTATTTACTTATGAAATAGCTGTCTCCCCGGCTCTGGCGTGATCTGGCCCGGAAGATCTATTCTATGTACCAGTGAACATTTCATCGCAGCAGATGAGCTTCAGAGGTTATTTAATTGTTTTAACATGAACTCCTAAAAATTAATTTATGCAGTTTCGAAACAAACTGAAAGATTGTTTGATTAGAATAGAATAGAATACTTTATTGCTCTCATGTTGACATACATCAGGTCTTATTTATCACAGTTTATGGTACAACATGACACCCTTTAAGGGTATTGCAATTCCTTGTCTCAAACGTAGACCAGGTACACATTAAGAAATTATAGTACTTAACCTAAATTACACGTCAGTGTTAATATTTACGATAACCTACTTTAAGAATATTGCAGATTTATTAAACAGACTATTACCTAAGTCTATAACAGCGGTGCTTCTATCCTCTACATGCTTGCACAGCCAATCCACAATTCGATACACACTGTCTTCTCCAAACCATACGTCGCCAAGGTCCCCATTCTCATCGAAATTGCTTATTTCCTTGCTGTACGCCTGCTGCCAGTACGACTGAGTACCCAGCTCTGAAGAATTTAACTCGGAATCGTCCATTTATCGTAAATATAAGGTAAAGAAGTAAACAAAACAAGTTTCAATGGAATTTTGGATCATATGGTGTGGTATTGGTGTAGTATTTTGATTTTAACAAAAAATCTGCGAATCACAAAGCGTTCTTTGCTGTGATTGGTGTGGCAAGAAAATAACGCTTTTGTGATTGGTTAAAAATAAAGGGAAAATATTGCTAAAATACGACTTCCTGTCAAGTTGACACTGACATCACCACTGACATGAAGAATGTGTTACATTCCATTCTACGTATGTCATAATTAAAGACAATGTGTACATTTTCAGTCGAGGTTTTAGCAAAACAACAAATTTTATAATTTATCTGTCATGGTGGCACCACACTTGGCGGTATTTGCCCAAATGTTCGTGTTGCATCTTTTTCCTTCCTACGGCAAATGAAAGAGAGGCAAGGATGCAAGGCGTACAAGCAACCCCAAGTGTGGTGCCAGTATGTATCACAAATTAATTTGTCGCAAAATGTTGTACAACATTTTAATAGACTAAATAAACTTTATTTGATCAAGGCACCACACTTGACGGTATTTGCCCAAATATTCATGTTGCATCTTTCCTTCCTACGGCAAATGAAAGAGAGGCAACCCAAGTGTGGTGAGAGTATTAATGTGATACAACATGAAATGAAACGTTAATGTTGCTGTAGGTGAAAATGTGTGGCTCTGGGAAAAGTGACCTTAATGCCTCATGTCCTAAGGTCTCTTTTACTTTAGAATTATATATATTCATTTATTGTACGTAATTTGCTCACTTTATAGGCAATTCCGCTATTTTATTTCATTCATAGGGCACCAATTTTGCTGTAAATAATCATTATGAAGTGCTGGTTTTTAGTATAACTTTTTTATATTTTATAAACATAGACCTCGTAAATAAATAGCGTCACGTGTTTAGACCCAGTCATGAATAGTTGTCCTTGAACTAAATTTATTACAGCAGCAACACTGTTACAAATGTCATGAAAATGTAGGTTGATGGATCCGCTTACTGCACACATTTTCAGATGTTTCGAATTTCCACACAATACAAAACAATTCACGATCGACAAACAAGTATATTTAAATCATGTGACCGCGAAAAGTGTCTAAGCGGCCTGAACTTACTCGGACGGCTTAAAAACTGTTATTTCACCACGTTAATAAATAAAATAATCTCTTCGATAATCAATATTTTGGTGCGACGGGTGTCATAAACATTGTTATTACACGCTTTAAGTTTTATGGTTTTTTTAGTGAATTTTAAGCTGTGTTAATTCATTTAAAGTTGTGTTTTATCGCCATGTTAATTGATTGGTTCGGATAAACATTACATTACATTACAAGTGTGATTTTTTACGTAACTTGTAAGACGAGACATCGGATTGAGGACATATAAATTATTTTAGCGGTTTACCTGGTGAGTAATTAATTTATTCGAAGTTGTGTAATTTTAGAACACATTATTACAGAATTGATTCCAGTTTGTGAGTTCACAGTATTGGCACAGAAAAAGTTTGGTAACTTTTATTTAATGCAATTATTAGAGTTTTAGATTGTCAGTGGATCAATTTAGTACTAGTGGCTCTGTGAGCTGTAGAATTAGCAATAATGTTTTTTTTTAAATCCCGTAACAAAAATAACTATATACTTAATTATCAAACCTGCACACAAAACTTCATGAGCACCGGTTGAGAAATGTGACCTGAATGTGAATGTGAAATGAGTTTTGGCCCAAGCTGAAACAGAACTTCATTCGCTTTACTTGCTTAATCAATGAAAGAATACTATTTTTACACAATTTAAAATTTCAATTACTTACAGTTGTCAACTGACTATCTATACATCTTCATTTAAATTTGTACCTTATCACTCATGTAACAGAAACTGTATCATTTGTTATTAAAAACTCACCTAAAAATATATGCTGTATGAAAATGTGCCAAATGACTAGGGTGGGTAGAGACCCGTACATCACATTTGGGGGTAAATGAACACATATCCCACCCACAGTTTTTTTTTTACCACTGTAATTTCCAAAGGCTCACCATTTAAGTAAACTTTCTTTTTTGGATGTGCCATTCTCCTAACGTTTTTCCTGGTAGTGCTTTAAATGAGCCCGGGGTGGCTTTCGCACCTAACATTTGACGTAGGCACTAGTTTTACGAAAGCGACTGCTTTCTAACCGCGAGGGAAAACTAGACATTGGGATTATACCAGTTTCCTCACCATGTTTTCCTTCACCGAAGAGCCACTGTTGAATATAAAATTAAATTTCGTACGTATTTCGTAGTAATTTTAATGGTGCCACATGCTTAGAAAGATTTATCTCAATCTGTAGGAATGACAAAAAGTTAGTTAATAAAACCAAAGACAAACAGCACACCTGACCTCTTTTATTTTTGTATTTTACTGCAGAGCTCTATTCTGTGTTTTTCAATGATTATTTCTTGAAAACTCTACATACATTTGTAGCTCTTTCACTATTTTAATATATATATACATTTAAATAAGCAAAATACGTATATTGCTGTTTTGGTTGCGAAATACTGCGTTTAGGTCCATAGTTGTTGTCATATAATTTTGTTTCTATAAAAGCGTAAGGACTGGTATTTTACGCTCGGACTATTAAAAAAATTGCATATTTTTCTAAACTTTCAAGGTCCATATCTTTTTATGATTTTAATTATCCTTTGTAATTTATACTTAACTAACTTCTTCCCGCAACTCGTTTATATCATCGCTCCATACAAACTTTCGCCCCCCACTTCGCCCCAATTCCCGGGATAAAAAGTATTCTTTAAGTTAATCCAGGCTATACACTATATGTATACCAAAATTCATCTTAATCCGTTCAGCCGTTTTTGCGTGATTGAGTAACAAACATCTAAACATCCAAACTTTCGCATTTATAATATTAGTAGGATTAGTAGGATTACATTTATTTGATGGTTTACTATCCATTTAGCAACACTACGTTATCAATTTTAACATGAGGAAACTACCCTATTTGCAAATAATAAGTCATGCGAGTTGGTGAGCGAGGAAAAATTGCCCAATATACCTAATGATAGCGATGCACGAGCACGCCCAGCAATGCTATAGCTGGATCTTTTCCTCAGTCACTACCTCGCATCCTCGCACAGGCTGTGTTGGACACTCATTTCATTTATTCAAAAACAATTTTCATTGTGTGTGAAATACAAAGTTAAAATTAAATAATAGCAACTACCTAGTACACCAGACTATTTTACATATAATTTTTTACATTAATACTAATCATGTCATAATAACTAATATAAAATAATGAAAAACTTCATGTCATAATAAATAATATCTATGTCAAAATAAAAAAGCATCATTCTGCATTCATCATTACAATCTAACAATTCTAACATATTAAACCAATAGATAAAAAAAGGAAAATAAAATAATCATCATCATCATATCAGCCGAAAGACGTCCACTGCTGGACATAGGCCTCCCCCAGAGAGTTCCAAATTGACCGGTCCTGCGCCACCCGCATCCAGCGGACTCCCGCGACCTTTACCAGGTCATCAGTCCACCTTGTGGGGGCTTATAAAATAATATTGGTGCCTAATGTAATGATGTCAAATATAATTTAATTAAAATTAGAATGTCGATATTACGTAGAGATAATAATTAGACTGACTGATATTATTCATTATTCACGAAGTATTCGATGCAATAGCCCTTAGTAAGTACCTATTTGGCGGTCGAGCGAAAACTTGCGTGTTATAATTTGCGAACACGCGCCGCTGACTATTGTTACTGAAAACCGCACGAGCCAGATAATAATCAGTCATTTTTTTATACACGATGGAATTGTAATCTATACTAATATTATCTGAAATGAAATGAAAAGTTTATTGAGGATGCAAACACATTACAAAAATGACATTCAGGCAGTGGATCCCAAACTAGGCCGGGTTGTATCTTGGGAGCCGGAAGATGTTACACAGTGATTACACGTGTTGACAGATATATATATACAGATGTTTTAGTAACAAAAAGTGTGTTAAACATTTAAGGCAAGCATAATTATTGGTACAGTAAAAACAATTTTTAAGGTATAAAGGTATAGAGATCATCATCATCCTGGCCGATTTCGACCACGGCGACTGGAAAAAGAGAAGAATTCTGGCTAACTGGAGCGTCGTTCGTGAGCTCTCAGGTGACTGACGTAGCCTATCTTTGCAGAGAATGTGCGATCACATTCCCTACAGGTCAGCACCCCTCCGACAAAATTGTAGTGTATGGCCGCAGGTGGTCGAGCCTTCAACTCCTCGCGCTTAGCGTCGAGTTCGTTACGTCTTCGTTGTTCGAAGGCTTGCATATTAACCTTCACTGTATGTCTCCACTTTGACCGATCTCGAGCCAAAATCTCCCAGCGCGATGGGTCAATATCACACCTCCGCATGTGGCGCTTCAGCACATCTTTATAGCGCAGAAGCTGGCCGCCCTGTTTTCGCTTGCCTTCCTGCAGTTCTGAGTAAAAGATGCGCTTAGCCACTCGTTCTTCGGCCATGCGGGAGATATGACCACTCCATCGCAGCTGTCTACGCATTAGATAGGCTTCAATGCCGCTGACATTAGCACGACGTAGAATTTCCGTGTTCCTGACACGGTCCACCCAGGAGATATTCATCATGTCACGCAGGCATTTGAGATGAAACCTATCTAATACGCGAATGTGTTTGCGGTAGAGACACCACGTTTCGGAGGCATACAGGAGATTGGGCAGAACTATTGCCATGTAAACAGAGACCTTGGTTTGGAGCTTTATGTCGTGTGACCGGAACACCTTGACGCGAAGTTTCCCAAAGGCAGCAGCAGCCGCCCCGATTCTGCTATAGAGATAAAGAAAGATAGACAATTTTATAATTATTAAAATGCGTGTCTATATGTGCGTGTGTGTGTGTGTGTGTGTGTGTGTGTGTGTGTGTGTGTGTATCTGTTATATAATTGTTGATATAAGTTTGAATGTTTCCTCCGCAACCGCTTCGCTTATCCGATTTCAAAAATTCTTTCACCTGTTTTAAATAAACTTTACAATGCGCTTTCTCTGGCCTTTATATGGCAAAAACAAAACTCAGGAACTCCACTACGCCCGCACAGCGGAGGGGGGCGGGGCGGTGCCGTGCGGGAATGGATTGCGGGCCAATATTCCCACACACGTACGAGAATAAGATTTCATGACAGTTAAAATTTCAGCTTTTATGTATTTTTTTTTATTTCCTTGCATGATGCATTGTAAAATGTTGTATGATTCATTAAGTAATTCCCAACTCGTGTCGATAAAAAACACTTCCTGACGGTCGTGTTTTTGGTCATCGTCACTCGTCGGGAAATACCTACTTTCCGCACTTGTATCATAAATAACTATTCTGAATGGACATACGCTACCGTTTAGCCCGCGGGTTTGCGTGCGTTCTTTGCAATACTCGGGTGAAGTCGCGCGGGCACCTAGTAAAAATATACATGTAGGCTAAGGTAACTCCTGCGCTGAATTGACTAGACAATCCCCCCCCCCCCCCCCCCGATAGATCGATTATTTGCGGCATAAAATTGCAACTCCGAAGTTACGAATACTAAAATGTTTTCTATGTTTCATTGCATTTTATTGTGTCTTTGTTTAAATTGAGCATAACATTGTAATTGTAACTTACAATGAAATGCAAATTTACAGTACACATGGTGTTACTTTTCCGCACGAGTGCGGAAATGAGCACTTTCCGTGCATATGTTGAAACTTTAAAGAGCTATATGTACTGTAAAACGTTGTACGATACACGTGCGAATAGTTAATTCGCAACTCGTGTCGATTTAAAACACTCCCTTCGGTCGTGTTTTAATTTATCACCACTCGTTGCGAATTTCCTATTTTCTGCACTTGTATCGTAAATAACTATTCTGGACCGCTCCTAATTATTCTAATTGGAACGATTAGAAAGAGACGGATAGTATATGTCGCCGCGATACCGGTCGCGCGTCGTCTGCCCTGCTAGCATAACTTGACTCTACTCGTGCGCGAGATACTGTCCGTCACTTTCTGATTAATGCTGTCAAAAAGTGACAGATAGTCTATCACGCGCGCGAGTAGAGTAGAGAGTCAAGTTATGCTAGCAGGGCTGGTGATAACCATGCTGTGATAGACCTAATGTTCCCTCTTAAGGTGCATGCACATTTTACAACTCTAAAACCTAGTCTGTAAGTATATGTTCAAACAAGTGAAATCAAAAGAATTTTCAAAAAACCCAACTGATTCTTTACTAATATTATAGCCTATGTCACTCCCACAATTAAGAGAAATCCAACGACACCTCATTAGTCGAAATCCATCAAACTGTTTAGGCTGTAGGGCGTGCCAAAGAATAAGACATACACACATACAGTCAGCAGCAGAAGTAGCTAAGCGGGCCGGGTGTTCAAAATGAGCTGCACACGACTTTATTCTTAAGAAATTAAGAGCGTGTGTAGGTTATTTTGAACACCCGGCCCGCTTAGCTACTTCTGCTGCTGACTGTACATACATACATAGATACATACATACATATATACATACATACGCTCGAAAAACATAACCCTCCTTTCCTTCGGCAGTCGGGTAATAACCATACGTCGTTATCGCGGGTACAATTACCAATCAGGTAAAGAGCAAATAAAACAGAATGTCTATTTGGTAGAATCGGACGTATTCTGCCTACAGCTTCTAAGCATCTAAGAAGCTCTTTACATGTGGAGAGTTTTCTCTAGAAAAGATCAATAAAAATACAGCTGCATAGGGGTATGGGTTAAACTGTTGTCATCTGTTTAGTTAACAAGTTTATACATAGGAAATAAGTATATTTAATTATCTTTTAACGTTTTTTTTTTACAATATTAACAATATATACGTACTTGTGTGAAGATAATTGTTATCGTCTGCTAATTAAACGCTTACCTACTTAGAAGAAAGTCTATTTAAAAAATAAGAAAACAACGTGTGTAATTTTTACTAACGTGTATTTTTGACATGTATTATTTGGTTTTGGTAATAGATTACAAAGATTATTTTCTAAATTTTCTACAGTCAATTTGCGGCGTCTAGCAGTAAATATCCATTTTAATTGACTAAATGATCTTTCAACATCAACTGTTGTTGTAGGTTGGGTATTAGAAATACCTAATGTCTGATACATTTTAAACTCGTAGGAGTAGGCATAGATGTAGATGTTCCTCAAAATGAGTTTCGCGTCTGTTATTGCTTGTTTTTCATAATCTTTCTGTACTGTCAAATCGTTTTTGCACCCGCGATAACGACGTATGGTAATAACGCGTTTTTGGAGTAGGTAATAGAGGAAGGCCAGATAAGGAAACACATACATACTTTATCTAAGTCTGAATCATTTTATGACTGGTTAAGGATTAAGCGAAATCGCTCTATGACATCATTTCGGCTGGAATTAACGGCACTTTACTGCCATTCAGCACAAATGAAAAAATTAATAACTCGAATTATTGGTTTAATCTGGAAAATTACCAGATTAAAAACGTCGACATGGAAATATAATGCTCTGTCCGTCTGTTCCTTAAAATTCGCTCAGTGACCTCCAAAATGTATTTAATAATAAGAATAAGCATGCTGATTTTATATTTTATGACGTTATTGCATCCAAATTTAAAATTAAATGTGAATTTAGTTTGTAAGATCTTTTGCAATGCCCTACCGAGGTATCAGTGCCTCTTACTTTGCAACCAACATCTATGTAATTTAATGTTAAAAATTTAATTGCAGCTGCTCCTGTCTAGCATTGACAAATTGGACTATTGTACAGTCGCCATCAGATATATCGGAGCGGCCAAAGTGCTCACAAATATCAGAACACGTGAATTAAAGACGTGTTCAGATATTTGTGAGCACTTTGGCCGCTCCGATATATCTGATGGCGACTGTACGGTTGACTTTCGAAGGAAAATTACGGTCACTCCAATAATATGACCAATCGGAAATATGTCATATATACATTTTGTCCAATACATTATCATGTAAGTAATGGTCTTAAATCGGACCAGTAGCTTCGCACACATACACAGACACACACACATACAATGTATCTGTATGTACGTACAAAACTTATTTACTTTAGTCTTGTTGCGCGTCGAATCGGCGCCGAGGCCGTCGAATGGAAAGCAGCTAGTTTTATCCACTTATATGAATTTATCGATTGTTTTTAGACTAAATCAGGGGTCTAACAGGAAAAAACATTGTAGTAGCCTGCCACTCTTGCTGGATCGACTAAAGTCGGATGTCGCACATCTTCTTCTCGCATTATCAAATCAAAAATACCATTTAGCTCAGGATTTATAGATTTGAGATCGGAAATATTTGGTATTAGCTTCGCACGGGACCGCTATGTCCCTGCATTTTAAATCTGTAATATCTTCGAAAATATTCATTTAAGTTACATGCTGTACAGGGCTATATTGATCTATATTAAATGCACAATGTATTTAAGGAACTTAATTGGATAAGGATTAATATTTTCGACGCCAACGACGCATATATCCGCACCGTAGGTTCAACGCCAACGGCTGATATATGCGTCAAGGAGCCCAGCGCGATAGCAACCTTCTTCTGTCGAAGCGGGACCACAAACTCACAACCACACTAATGAAGACACACAGAAACCAACTACGCAAGATAGTAGGGATGATAACCGGACACAACACCTTGAACAGACACCTCTATAATTTAGGTATCACAGACAGCCCCATGTGCAGAGCGTGCATGGAGGCAGAAGAAACGACTAAACATATTCTACTGGATTGTAAGCAGGTAGAAGTATACAGGAAAAAGCACCTAGGGTCTCCGGACACACTAAAGAACGCAGTCAGTAATACCAAGGCACTCTTAAACTTTTTGGAGGAGCTGGGGTGGTTAGAGTAGCGCCACCCTGCCGTTTCACGCAAAATAGGCACACTGGATGTCGACTTGCGGAAAATGCCCAGTAAAACTAACTAACTAACTAGCAACCTTCTTGCATTGTCATACGGTTTAACTCCGCACTAAATGTCTTGTTGATTTGGCGTGTGGTTGACAACTTTTCTTTTTGACAGAGAGTCGAAAAGGTTAATGCTGTATTGCTTAAAATCACTTCGTAAATAAGCCATTATTTCTCGTAAAAAGTAAAGGATAAAAAATGGTTATTGTGGGTTATCCCTAAGAGATAGACATGTATCATCGCGGACTTTTTTGTAGACCTTTTTAAGATGTACAATACTGTAGTACATTATTTTGGTCTATCTCGTAGCGTTCAGCCAGCGTTTGCAATGAAAGCGCAAAAAATGTGTTTATTTACGACATCATATTGGAAATGTTTCTGTGGTGTTTCTCTACTATATTATGCATGTATTAAACATATAAACCTTTCTCTTGAATTACAATACAATACAAATACTCTTTATCGCACACCTCACACAAACAAAGCAGCACAGAAAAAAACCGCACCAAAATCCGTTGCGTAGTTTTAAAGACCTAAGTATACATAGGGACAGACAGACTAACGTGTCTGTGGTATCGTAGCTCCCAAACGGATGGACCGATTTGAATGCGATTTTTTTTGTGTCATAGATAATTTTAACCCGAGTGTTCTTAGCCATGTTTCATCAAAAGCGGTTCAGCCGTTTTTGAGATATTGAACTTTGAAATGAAAAAATCGGGGGTTTTTCAACTTTTCTAAGTTGTAGTTATATACCTACTATGTAGTGAAGTGAAGTGATGAAGTAACCAGTTGAATTTTGGCATACTACGGTCGTGGGATCGAAATTCGAATCCCGGCTCGTAAGGTTGCCATCAGGCCCCTATTTCACCAACTTGACAATTGTCACCTGACAACGACAATTCTCCGTTCAGTGCTGGTTCCACAGGCAACCTAGCGACCACCTTCACTTCTAGAACAAGTAATGTATGGCGAATTGTCAATGTCACGTGACAATTGTCAAGTTGGTGAAATAGGGGCGTGTGATAGTCGTGGCCCATTAATTAGGGACAAACACATTTTATATAATTAGATACTGAACATACAATTATAATTTGCATAAATCAGAACTAAACATGTAATGAATGTTAATTAAAGCTTTATCATGCTTTTATGTTACATACATTAGTTTGCGAACCTATTGATAACTGATGAGTGATGAATATATAAACTTGTTGCTATTTAAAATATTTTTTTACTGGCACTCTAATTAAGAACAGTGGGCTGGAATCCCTGTATCTTCCAAAACAATTGAAAAGAACCAATATTCACTTGGTTTTCTGTTTCTTGGCTATTACTCCAGGCAAAATACGGTTTCGAAAAACATTAATTTATAATAGCGTTTTTTTTGTTTATTTCATTCTAAAACGTTATTCTAAGATGCTTTATTCAAGAATCCAACAAACTTTCCACCCGTAAGTAATTATATAGATTTAAATTAAACATTCATTGTCTTTTTTATTTTATTTATATTGAATATTTTAAAGCAAATGTAAATGAACCTAAATATTTTTTTTTTTTAATATTTATCTGTACTTTTTAAGAGCTAATTTTTTATGTCTGATTTTTTGTTGGATTTTGCCTCTAGGTAACTATTTAATTGATAATATATCCGTTACATTAAAAAAATTAGCTGTTATAAATTATTTCCAAATTTGTAATTTTTTCCATACAAGTTGTCAGTTTATTGCCTGGACTATATTCTATTATTATTTCGTGCTTCAAAAGATTAGTAAAAATGGGTAAAAACCCTAGTTCTGATGCCTCCATCAGAATAATATATTTATTCTATATGATTATTCTTTGGATAAATTCTTAATAATGACAGCATGTCACAAGGTGACTGAATGTATTATGGCTCTTATTATATTTACTGTTAATACCACCATATACCTGCATTCTAGCAAATAAATGTATTTCATTTACATACATATAATCACGCCTCTTTCCCAGAGGGGTAGGCAGAGATCACGGATCTCCATTTGCTACGATCCTGACAAACCACTTTCGCTTCACTCACCTTCATAACATTTCTCATACATGCTCGTCGGTTTAGGGTACTTTTGACCTGGCCTTTTTGTAACATTTCTCCAATTTGATCGGAGAAAGTTCGCCTGGGTCTTCCCCTTCCAACTTGCCCTTCCACTCTTTTTACATACACTCTCTTCGTTAATCTTCTTTCATCCATCCTCTCTCATATATCTCTTTCCATTCCACACTTATATCTTATATTCCAAAACACATTACCGAACTTACTGACTCTAAATTCAAATCTGTCGTAAAACGGACACTTATTTCAAAAGCATATTATAAGATAAACGACTACATCATGGATAGGGATATTTGGCAGCGATAAAATCCTGCACTAGAAATCTATCGCAAAATAAATAGGCTTTCTACTGTAGCAATGTAATTTTAAAATTTTATAATACTCTGATACTGAAATGATATAGTATACTGTTTTGAAAAAATGCTTTTTCTCGAGGCAGAGGTTTTCTTTCCGAACCGGTGGTAGTTTATCGACATTCATAGGTGCATGTATGTAATATGCCTAATTTGAAGAATAAATCACTTTGACTTTGACTTATCACACTGTTTCTGACTCTATCACTCAATTTCACTCCACACATACTTCTCAACGCTCTCATCACCATCCTGCAAAAAAGATAAAATTTTCGACTTTTTGAGCTAATTGGGTGGATTGCAAAATTTACCCATACATTTTATATGGGTAACTTTCGTTACACAATGGAAAAAAGTTAAAGCATAGATTAGATTAAGGCCCTTAACTATGTCCAATTTTTTTGCAATCCACCCAATTGTTAGACTATTCTTGATAACAGTATCGGGACTCAAATATGGCCATTAATTGAATGACAATGACACTTCTTTAAGTGACCAATTATGGTCGATTTACCCTACTCTGATATTCATTTGATTAACCTCCTAACCCTCAACTCATAGGGCTTATTCTCAGGAATTGAAATCAATTGGAATACAGTTGCATTCGTTTTAATACGCTCGCTCTTGAAACAAATGAGATTGCGGTTAAAGATTGTATTTATTATTCTCAAAGAAATATACATTTCACTTATTGAGAATACAGTTAATTATCATGCCTTAATTAAGTATTACGCCCGTAAGCGCTTACATGTGTAACAAACAATAAAAAAGAAAACTTGTATAAATTAATTATACTCTAATACAAAAGTGGGTAATTGTTGCACTAATAACAAAATAGCATAGCGGGTAGAATGTCATCAATATACCTAGATATTTTTCTAGCAGGAACAACATTTGTTTAGTGCTTGCCACAATAAAAATATCGACAATCCTGCTATCGATAAGTAAATACTACAACGACAATACGTACATACAACCACAGACATATATTAGCTACCTACCTAGACGCCGCGTGCACCTACACTGTAATGTAACCATATACAGAGACACAGATTTGTTTTGGGACCAAAAATGGGTTCGGGAAAAACTACATGTGACATTCTGCGTCGATTTTAAAGACAATTTCGGTGTGTGTGTGTGTTATGGAGTAAAGTAGGGGATAATTAATTCAGTGACACGAAGAAAGAAAGTTACGAAAGTATTGCAAATTGTTTTCTGAAGTATGTAAAATATAAATAAATTGATAGTTTTGTTATTATTATCAATTTTTTAACGCACCCTATTACCCTATATATATTTGTATTTATTTACCTCTATGACGTTGAAGTGGTACTTATCGATAACAGGACTGTCGATGTTTTTATTTTGTGAATCACTTACAATAAGTCGTTCGTGCTAGAAAAATGTCTAGGTATAGTCATCAAGCATAGATTTTTTTTGCGGTTAAAGATTGTATTTATTATTCTCAAAGAAATATACATTTCACTTATTGAGAATGCAGTTAATTATCATGCCTTCATGAGATTCAACTCTATTACCGACACTTGAAGATTCTCAATGCTATTTTGTATTGTATTGCGGGCCCTAGGAGGTTAAGTAGTAAGTATCCATGGTTAAACAAGTTAAACATCGAAGAGCCTATATTACTTAACCGCAAACCGTAAAGCAACGGAGCCTACGTATATGCCGTTATATGCGGCGTACTTTTACACGTACAATTTAAATATACAATGACTAATGAGCCTGTAATTGCGTAGTTTCCACATGTTAAAATCGATAACGCAGTGTTGCTAAATTGAGAGTAAACCATGAAATAAATGTAATTAAGTATAAATTAAGAAATATAATTAAAATTATAAAACCGGCCAAGTGCGTGTCGGACCACGCAAAACGAAGGGTTCCGTGCCTATGAAAAAGGTCGTATCGTCATAGAAATCTTACGGCACTTACGTCCTTTTCTTTGAGGAAGGCAGTTTTTCAGCAATATCTCGGAAACCTTTCATCCGATCTTGTTCAAAACAATTTTCGGTGAATGAACTTAATAAGCGCTGTGTCCATGAATTTTTTCATATTTTTAAAATACACCGTTCAAAAATTAGAGGGGGGGGGACAGAATTTTAGTGACTTTCGGGGCGATTATCTCTGACTGTATTCACTTAATCAAAAAAATTCCTGAGAAACCTTATATTTATTTTGAAAGGCCTATCGATTCATGTGCCACACGTGGGCTCACGATGAAAAAATTTTTTTTGACTTTTAGTTTTATGTATGGAGTACACCCCTAAAAAATTTTTTTTTAGTAATTTTAATTACAAAACTTTGTAGCGGCTAACAAAATACACCTATCCACAAAATTTTATTCAAATACACCTTATAGTTTTCGAGTAAAATGCCTGTGACATACGGACAGACGGACAGACGGACAGACGGACAGACGGACAAGACGAAACTATAAGGGTTCCGTTTTTGCCATTTTGGCTACAGAACCCTAAAAAGATAGACCTTGAAAGTTTAGAATAAATATACATTTATTTTTATTCTCCAAAAGTAAATTTAAAGCTACCAATAGAATCCTTATGCTTTTATAGAAACAAAATTGTATGACAACTATGGTCCTAAACGCAGTATTTCACGACTGAAACATCAATTTACTTGATTTTCAATACAACAATTAGTACAAATATCACCCTGTGACGTCACGATTCAATGTTAATCAGTATGAAACGTTTTCGGCTGCCGCCAGCGAGGTCCGTCTTTAACTCAATTTTTTGGGTATTTATGTTTTTAGGGTTCCGTAGCCAAAATGGCAAAAACGGAACCCTTATAGTTTCGTCATGTCCGTCTGTCCGTCTGTCCGTCTGTCCGTCTGTCCGTCTGTCCGTATGTCACAGGCATTTTACTCAAAAACTATAAGGTATATTTGAATAAAATTTTGAGGATAGGTGTATTTTGCTAGCCGCTACATGCTTTTGTAATAAAAATGACAAAAAAAAATTTTTTTAGGGGTGCACTCCATACATAAAACTAAAAGTCAAAAAAAAAATTTTCATTGTGACCCCCCGTGTGGCACATCAATCGATAGGCCTTTTAAAATAAATATAAGGTTTCTTAACATGGGTCGGAGATAATCGCCCCGAAAGTCACTAAAATTCTGTCCCCCCCCCTCTAAGTTTTGAACGGTGTATTTTAAAAATATGGAAAAATTCATGGACATAGGGCTTATTAATTTCATTCACCGAAAATTGTTTTGAACAAGATCGGTTCAGAGGTTTTCGAGATATTGCTGAAAAACTGCCTTCCTCAAAGAAAAGGACGTAAGTGCCGTAAAATTTCTGTGACGATACGACCTTTTTAATAGGCACGGAACCCTTCGTTTTGCGTGGTCCGACACGCACTTGGCCGGTTTTTTAATTGTAGTTGCTCCCATACAAACATTTGTTCCTCTCCAAAAACTGGTTCGAATGGCATCGCAAAAAAATTTTAGGACACAACCCAATTACTCAGGACAATCTATGGTCATAATAATACCACGATCGAGCGTGATGGTAGTATACGAATCTCAAAGTAAGATAGAAAGTGGTATATCATTCGTTCTTCTTCATCATTATTATTATAGCATTAGCTTTGAGTCGCCACTTCGCCAGTACGCTCGACACAATTCGACTCCCCATACAAATGTAGTTTGGCTCTCATTTTAAAATTGCAAAAAAATAGGAAAAAAATTGAGAGAAAAGATTTTTACTGTGAAAAATTTCTTGTCACTTTCTTTTCTGTTTTAATTTCTAGCAACAGAATCTACTCGTAGTTTTCGATCCTACTGTGTATACAAAGTTTCATATTCCATCAGCATGCTGTTTTAAAATAGACTTGTGTCCTAAATTTTTTTACGATGCCATTCGAACCAATTTTTGGAGAGGAACAAATGTTTGTTTGTACTTATGTGAGCAACTTTTTAGTTAAGTACCCAATTGGGGATTCCGGTTCATTACAGCCAAATGTCATAATAACATGTTCCTAGAATATCAAAATGTCAAAACAGATTATTCTCATAATGTCTAAAACTCGAAATGACTTAAACCTACTTCTCAAATCACCGTATTCTTAATCCATACTAATATTATAAATGGGAAAGTCTATGTGTGTGTTTGTTTGTTTGTATGTCCGTCTTTCACGGCAAAACGGGGCGACGAATTGACGTGATTTTTTAAGTGGAGATAGTTGAAGGGATGGAGAGTGACATACAGTCACCGACACGACAGATTTTTTGAAAATTCAACTCCTAAAAGGGGGAAATGTGGTGACAATGTCTGAAAATCAACATGGGTATTGTTTCTATAGTTTATCGGGTCGCTGGTCGCTGATTACGAAAATAACAACGATTTTAAAATCCAACGTGGCGGACGACCATCTCCCCTGTTGGAGTGCGATGGGGTTGAAATGTCTAAATATGGGTGTCGTTTTTATGGTTTTTTGGGACGTTAATCACGCATCGATTTTGAAATTTAACATAGTGAACATGAAAATTCTTGAAAGTATTTGTGCCAAATTGCCATTCAATTGGAACATACGGGTCAAACTGAGATGCAACTTTTTTGTAGGTAAACGGCTAAAATTACTTTTAGTACGCGGGCGAAGCCGCGGGCACAAGCTAGTATGACTATAAATTATTTTGACTCAATCGCGTTTTGATAAATTTTCAATTCTACCATTTCCCAAAATGTCTAAAACAGCTGTTCACAATACAAAGTTGGTCCCATAGTGAAAGTTGTTCATAATCATTTTGCTATTTTGTATCACGAATTAAATTTCACCCTGTATACATACTTACCTATATATTTGCAATCACGTTCTCGAAACGGCTCTAACGATTTCGATGAAATTTGGAATATAGGGGTTTACGGGGGCGAGAAATCGATCTAGCTAGGTCTCATGTCTGGGAAAACTCGTTTTCTCCGTATTTCCACCCGAGCCGAGCCCCAGGGACTACACAGTTAATGGTGACGAATCGTACAAAAGTTGCAATTATACCAATTTGCTAGTCCTGTCCGTGGGAA
The DNA here is from genome assembly GCA_932294315.1 of Epinotia nisella. NCBI lineage: Eukaryota > Metazoa > Arthropoda > Insecta > Lepidoptera > Tortricidae > Epinotia > Epinotia nisella. Next base: position 4,450,789 of record OW028698.1, on the reverse strand, counting down.
ATGTAGCCAATTACGAATATCCGCTCAGCTGTACAGTCAGCAACATTAAGGCCGGATTTTACGACGAGTGAATTTCATTAAAGTTCATTTTTCAATCTGTTCCCTCTTACAATGCCATTGTTCTTTTGCAGCGCCAAATATTTGGTCACCGAGACGGATTGTTCCGATAGCTCAGTTGGTTAGTAGCGACGGGCCATGTATGCCAGGAGCCGTAGCATGGTTGGCCTTGTCACGCGATAGGTGATAGGATAGAGCGTGCGTCACTGGCTGACACCGTTCGATAGAACGAGACGACGCTGTTATATTGTCACTTGTCGCGTGATAAGGCCAACCATGCTACGGCTCGAGGGCCTACTGCGAAACGATATTCGTTTTCGTTCGGCTCACCCCGCCGGTCACCCGTTACGAAACTAGACCTCTACCTACGCTTAGTTACTACGCATCGCGGTGTCAAGATATATATTTGTGGGTGAGCGTTGAGGTGAGCTTAAAACAAGATACAGAATAGGGGGGCTGTATTCGCCGGTTCGAATCCAGCTCGGAGCAACAATTTTTTTCTTTAATTGGAAATTTATAAATAGATATTGTTAGCAGACGTTACTGCTTACTATAATACCTAACATACAGCCTTGTTCAAAAGTATTGAGCATCCATGCGTTTTTCATACAAAAATCAAACTTTAAAAGGTGCATTTATATATTTTATAATAGTAAGCTGTGAGTCTATCGGAAAAATTCGTCATATTTATTGACGTTAAGGGAAAATCCGTAAACAAAATATACAATTAGGTAAACCTTTATTGTAACACCCGACTTATTCTAGCTTCAGTTTTCACACGCAAATAGCAATTTCAAAATGATATATATTAATGATTTGCACATGTTCAAACACTTGTTATAGTTTACGTCTTCGTGTATTTATAAAATTGAAAAGATTTTTCAAAGGAAAACGTGGGGTGCTCAATACTTTTGGCCAAGGCTGTATTTATGAGTAATATAGGGTTAGGATTCTGGTGGCATTTTTAGCACAAGTAGTGCAGTGGAGTCGCCATTGTATTTTTTTTATTTAAATAATTGAATAACTGAATGATAAAGCCATTCTAATTTTTCGCCCCGGTTGTGGGCCACATGCTGTATTAGAAAAACTACTCAAAAAGTTTTTACCGTTGTCGAGGTAATCTAAATTATCAGTAGTATACTGAAACTTATTCCAACGGAAAATTGAGATTGTAAATAGAGACAAAATTACACATTTTAACAAAACATGTCTTATGTTTTAATTTATTGAATCAATTTACTTGTATGTAACTAATAAATTTTATTATGCATTATTGACTTCTCATTTATCAATCATTTATTAATTCATTCATTCAATCAAAAAAAATATAACAAGGACTCCATTGCTCTTTGTTCACCCAATGCCACCAAAATTCTCTAGAATAAATAATAATAAATAAATACATATTGTGGGACAATTCACACCAATTGATCTAGTCCCAAACTATAAGCCTAAAACTACTAAAGACTATAAACTAATAAAGCCTGTACTATATGGATACTAGACAACGGATAAACATACTTATATAGATAAACACATTCTTAAATAGATATTAAACATCCAAGACTCGAGAACAAACATTCGTATTCATCATACAAATATCTGCCCCGACCGGGAATCGAACCCGGGACCCCAAGCTGCATAGTCAGGTTCTCTAACCACTAGGCTATTCGGTCGTCGTATGAGTAAACCGCTCAAGCGGAAAACGGATAACAGTCCACAAGTACCAACTGGTAGTGTAATCAGGACGGGACGAGGAAAGAAAATCTGTTTTATTGATACGTGTTTTCCGTGTTGCATTTAATTTAATCTTTAAATTAATTAATTAATAGTACAGACGCTAATGCCTCGGCAATATAGACGTGTTCAGATATTGGTGTGCACTTTGGCCGCACCGATATATCTATAAGGCGACTGTACCTAATTACGAGTACGTTATGTTGTGATTTTGGTATTCAGATTGTGAAGTATTCAAAATGTTTGAAGCATTGTTTTTAACAGCAATTCACTGAAATTACAAATTTGTTATTTATAAATTATATCTACAGATAATAGGGTAGTCGGAAAAAAATGTCGTTGGGTTCGGCCACGTTGGAATATATGTTGTTAGTTAAGTCGTTTGTATTTACGTGTATTCCACTATAGCGTTTAAATACTGAACCGATTTTGTTGAATGAGGTGTCAATCGATTCATTAGGAAAATATAAATTGGTTTTTTAAAAGAAATAAACACTTCAATTTTTTTTGTAAAAAAAAAATTTATTGCAGTCACTTTTATGTAGTTGGGTTACAATTTACGCTACTACGGAAAAGTAACTATGCTAGCATGAGGTCTTGAGTAAATCAAGTAATTAAGATCTAGTAATAGGTACCTCCAAAAGATCACTATGTTTGTAAACTGGTTGTCAGAAATAGATTACAGTTATTTCAATTAAAAACATACGTAATGGCCTGGCCACATGTCTGCGGTGCGGCGCCGCAAAAACTCGCGTTGCGGCGCCGCAGAAATTCGCGCCGCACCGTGAGTTTCTACGGCGCCGCGTTGCACCGTGCTTTCCTATCTTCAAACAAATATGGACCATGTCACACGTATGGTAGCTTTTTAATCCGAGGTGATAGTTTGTTTAGTAGTTCTTCAAAACTTGATATTGTCATTCTAAACGTCACGGCGCGGCGTGAATTTCTGCGGCGCTGCCCCGCAGACATGTGGTCAGGCCCTAAATTTCGGTCAAAAATTATTAATATTCGGTTAATATTTTATTGCCAACTGCACTTTTTTGTATACCGTCATCAACTACTCATTGAGACGATTCTAACGAGCCCAAACTCAACGGGGTTACGGCGGTTTAAGTATTGAATACCCATGGCCACCTTCTGTCTCCATCATCAGATCAGCTTGATGGTACCATAATATTGAATTGTCATCCAAACTATACTTATACCCAAAATATCAGCTCAATCGGTTGAGGTTGACTGGTTCAAAATTCAGATCCAAGATTTGTCCCATACTAACAAACGAACGAACAGGTCAAGTTAAATAAACGAATACTCTTAAATAAAATAAAGAAAAACTAACGCAAACGCGTGCTTGTTACAGAAACAAAATGGCCGCCATCTTATCGACGTGAGCTTCCCACCAGCGCCATCTAGCGATGCGCGATGCCTCGACTGAAGTACGCGGCCTTCCTGCGGGTGATCGTGATCCTCGGGCTGTTCTGTCTGTGGCTCCAGATCATGACCGCCAGTACCGTGGAGAGGGAAGCCGGTATGTGCGCTAGTATGTGCTAGAGTGAGACGGATAGAGTTAATTAAGTTCATGCCGTGGACCAGCCGGGAGAGACGGCTCCATGTGTGCTAGCGTGCGGTAGAGTGAGACATGTAGCCATGCCTCGGCTGAAGTACAACCTTCCTGCGGGGGATCTGTCTGTGGCTTCAAGTTCATGACCACCAGTACCGTAGAGAGGCACGCCGGTATATGCGCTAGCGTGTGGTAAAGTGAGACGGATAGAGTTCATCAAGTTCATGCTGTAGACTAGCCAGGTGTCAGCCGAGTTTAGCCAAAGTGGCAAGAGGGACAGGTTTGATTTGACCTGCGCCCTGTAGCCCTGGCATTTGAATACGGCTACGGTATCCCCTGTACAAGGCTACTAAAAGGGGTCCTCTGGGCGGTACGCGGTTGCAGTTGGGGGCTGCAATCGTAGAATTAAAAAAAGTAGGACCCACAGAGGCATGACGCTAGGGCGGCACTGATGCGTTCCGTAGGAGATCCCAGAGCCGTCCGAAATGCGTCGAGGAGGACCATCGGGGGGGTTTTTAGTCGGTGCGAGTCCGACATAACCTCCGCGCTATCCCCGTGGCGCGGAGGTATCCGCAACGGATTTTCCTCCCGTAAAAACACATCGAATCCTGAGCTGTTATTCTGAACGCGCTCATTCGCCTCACCTCGCCCACCGAAACTGGACCTATACGCTTAGTTACTATCCCGAACCACGGCGTCAAGATATATTAGATATATTACAAACCTGTAATGACGACACTAACACATAGATTTTATGTACGGATGCCATCAATCTTATTGTTTTTTTAGCGCTGTAACCATTGTCGATACAAGAATACTAGTTTTATTACACGCGTATGCCCACTTTGTCTTGTACATCTGCGATATCGGCCTTTCTTTATTTTAGAGCCCTAGTTGTGTAATGAATGTACTATAATTTCTCTCATAGCTGTTTATAATAAGTTTCTGTCAAAATCATTTTTCCATAGGCCATTATAGGTTCTGAGTTTTCGGTATTATGAGAATTGGACGTTTTAATCTTGAGACATTTCATATACAAGTTAATTTGAGTTTTAGACATTTTGGGACAAGTTGAATTGAAAATTAGTCAAAACACGATAAAGTCAATTTGAATTATAGTCATATCAAATAAGTAGTAGGCGTAAGTTATTTCAAGTTTTAGACATATTGAAACTAATCTGTTTTGACATTGCCATGTAGTAGGAACATGGTATTATGAATATTGTGATATTTGGTTGTAGTGAACCGATAGCGACAAAACGCAACACATGTAGGTGTTTTTTATTATTTTTATTTATTTATTTAATAAGAACAATTTACTCAATACTTAAAATTAAACTATGTCCTACCAAACTGTAGTAACAGCTTGACTGTGGGATCGGCAGTCTCTGTGGGATTGGCGTCCAAAGGGTTAAAGTTTGAATATAGGTATAATCGTTTGTACTATCTTTTTAGGGTTCCGTAGCCAAAATGGCAAAAACGGAACCCTTATAGTTTCGTCATGTCCGTCTGTCCGTCTGTCCGTCTGTCCGTATGTCACAGGCATTTTACTCGAAAACTGTATGGTGTATTTGAATAAAATTTTGAGGATAGGTGTATTTTGTTGGCCGCTACATAGTTTTGTAATTAAAATGACAAAATAAAAATTTTTTAGGGGTGCACTCCATACATAAAACTAAAAGTCAAATTTTTTTTTTTCATTGTGACCCGCCGTGTGGCACATCAATCGATAGGCCTTTCAAAATAAATATAAGGTTTGTTAGCATTTTTTTTGATTAAGTGAATAGGGTCGGAGATAATCGCCCCGAAAGTCACTAAAATTCTGTCCCCCCCCCTCTAATTTTTTTTTTCTAAGCTTGTAGAGAAAAGGCTCCCAAGTTCTAAGTTAATATTACTGTGACATTCAGAAGCATCGGGACGTGACCGAGTTGACAACACGACCAGACAGACAAAGCGTCATTAATATTCATAAGTGCCGTTTGCGGTATACTTCGAGAGAGCATTGAGTAACGTACGCCTTGTCATTGTAGCTATATTTACTTTTTTTGACCACAAGCAAACAAACATACGGGATGGACCACAAGTAGAGTAGACTAGACACCGTAGCCTGTGGAGTTGTGGACGCATGCGACTCCTACCGACCCATTATTCATTACAGCTATGCTATCCTGCAACTTGTTTTAACGCATTCGCCGCCACAGAAAAAAAAACCGGACAAGTGCGAATCGGACTCGCCCACCGAGGGTTCCGTACAAAACTACAAATGTACAGTTTTCAGATTTTTCCTTGTGCTTGAAGTATAAGACGATATTACTTGCCAAATTTCATAGTTATAGGTCAACGGAAAGTACCCTAAACATTTTGATTGCCTTGAGAGGATCAAAATATACGTTTTTTGCGGCATAAACGGCCGTATCTTTTTGTACGTTAACTTAGAAATTTGATTTTTTGCACCTGAGTATAACCTGAATATAAACCTGAGTATGATGAATACGAATGTTTGTTCTCGAGTCTTGGATGTTTAATATCTATTTAAGTATGTATGTATCTATATAAGTATGTTTATCCGTTGTCTAGTACCCATAGTACAGGCTTTGTCTAGTTTGGGACTAGATCAATTGGTGTGAATTGTCCCACTATATTTATTATTTATTTATTTTATTAATTTCAACTGGATACCTCCACGCGTTCCCGAGATAAAGGGTCTTGACTGACAGACAGACAGACGGACAACAAAGTGATCCTATAACGGTTCCGATTTTGCCGTTTGAGGTACGGAACCCTAAAAACAACAAGCAAATGGTTGGTTTAGTGTACGGCTGTTTAGATCGAAGCCAAATATGTTTACAATTTTGTACCTTACCACATTGTAATAAGGTTCAACTTGTATATGTTTGATGTACGCTTTAATGGATGTTATTGGTCGTAATTACCGCTTCGTTCGTTACCTTGACGAACTATATATAACAATAGGGGTGTAGACGCCAAATAAAATAACCAATAGTGATAAATTTTCTGGAAAAAGGATTAAAAATATGGTCAAATGGAGAAACAAACTTGCCAAGTGCGTGTCGGACCACGCAAAACGAAGGTTTCCGTGCCTATTAAAAAGGTCGTATCGTCACAGAAATCTTACGGCACTTACGTCCTTTTCTTTAAGGAAGGCAGTTTTTCAGCAATATCTCGAAAACCCCTGAACCGATCTTGTTTAAAATAATCTTTGGTGAAAGAATTTAACAAGCCCTATGTCCATTTTTAGGGTTCCGGAGCCAAAATGGCAAAAACGGAACCCTTATAGTTTCGTCATGTCCGTCTGTCCGTCTGTCCGTCTGTCCGTCTGTCCGTCTGTCCGTCTGTCCGTATGTCACAGGCATTTTACTCGAAAACTATAAGGTGTATTTGAATAAAATTTTGAGGATAGGTGTATTTTGTTAGCCGCTACAAAGTTTTGTAATTAAAATTACTAAAAAAAAATTTTTTAGGGGTGCACTCCATACATAAAACTAAAAGTCAAAAATTTTTTTTTCATTGTGACCCCCCGTGTGGCACATCAATCGATAGGCCTTTCAAAATAAATATAAGGTTTCTCAGATTTTTTTTTGATTAAGTGAATAGGGTCGGAGATAATCGCCCCGAAAGTCACTAAAATTCTGTCCCCCCCCCTCTAATTTTTGAACGGTGTATTTTAAAAATATGAAAAAATTCATGGACACAGCGCTTATTAAGTTCATTCACCGAAAATTGTTTTGAACAAGATCGGATGAAAGGTTTCCGAGATATTGCTGAAAAACTGCCTTCCTCAAAGAAAAGGACTTAAGTGCCGTAAGATTTCTATGAAGATACGACCTTTTTAATAGGCACGGAACCCTTCGTTTTGCGTGGTCCGACACGCACTTGGCCGGTTTTTTTCATATATTTAAAATACACCGTTCAAAATTTTAGAGGAGGGGGGACAGAATTTTAGTGACTTTCGGGGCGATTATCTCGGACTCTATTCACTTAATCAAAAAAAATGCTGAGAAACCTTATATTTATTTTGAAAGGCCTATCGATTGATGTGCCACACGTGGCCTTACAATGTTTTTTTTTTCACTTTCAGTTTTATGTAAGGAGTGCACACCTAAAAAAATTTTTTTTGTCATTTTAATCACAAAACTATGTAGCGGCTAACAAAATACACCTATCCTCAAAATTTTATTCAAATACACCTTATAGGTTTTCAGTAAAATGCCTGTGACATACGGACATGACGAAACTAATAAAAAATAAATAAATAAATAAACAAAGTTATAAGTGTCCAAAGTTTTAAAAGGGGGTATATTCTGTCTCTTTTCCGCAAAACGCACCTTCATATGAAATGATTGTCATATGTTGTGAAATAAATAAATCTAAATCTAAATCATATATTGCAGATTTACTTTCGCATGTATCATATTAATTATAGATAAGTATAGATCCCAATTACAAGTTATTTAATTACTTGCCCTCCCCTACACACGTCTAACTAGTGATGTGCCTACGGATTTTTTTTCTGCAATTTAACATACAAAAATTTCGGAAATTTATTTAATTTTTGTATGGGAATTGAAACTTTACATTTCCAAATTAGAGATTTCCTTTATTTCTTGTGAAACTTTCTAGAAATTTCCAAGAACTTTTCCGACTTTTTGGAAACTATCCGCCATTTGCACATCCGTACGAACGTCTACTATTGACTTGATAATGTGTCACGCTTGCGTGTGAGTATATGGTAATAGGTTTAAATATGGATCACAAATCGTCTCAAGGTCAGTGGACTTAATAACCTAAGGGCTTGTGCACAAATCACGCGAGGTTCGATAGGGGGGGAGGGGGGGTCAGGAAAAAATCACGACAGATCATTTTGGGGGTATAAGGAGACCTCACGTGTATTTTTCTACAGTGAACGAAGCTAAGAAAAAATATCTACCACACGAGTAAAAATAAAAAATAAACAAGATTTACTATATACAGCACTATTTATCTTACAATTAGGTCGAATGAAAAAAATATACGTGAGGTTATGTGGGGGGGAGGGGTAGACAAGAACCTCACCAAATATCACCATGGGGGGTCAAAAAGTAGCCGAAAAAACCTCGCGTGATTTGTGCACAAGCCCTAACTCTAACGAACACGGTGCTAAGATTGCTAAGGCCGCGTTTATGGACAGGCGGCGCGTGCGGCAGTGCGTTAGGCGAGTATGAAAACGCTCATACCTATTCACTTAATTCATTCCCTTTTATCCGGAGTCCCTTATTTTACCGACAAACGTTTCATCGAATGCATTGTTTCGCCGACTTGTCATTCCATCGATTCTTTTCCAGGATTGTCAGTTAACTGTGTTGGCGTTTGAACAGTCGCCATCAGATATATCGGAGCGGCGAAAGCGCTCACAAATATCTGAACACGTCTCTATTGTCGAGGCATTAGAGACGTGTTAAGTTATTTGTGAGCGCTTTCGCCGCTCTGATATATCTGATGGCGACTTTACCTACAGCTAATAGGTAATTGTATAGAACGTATTAGTCTACCTTATGTAACCTATCAATCACATATTAATACTACTTACTGACTCACTAATAATAATCTACTAATTTTCAGATAGCTACGAAGTAGGCACAGATACTGGGTCACTCATAGTAACAGCAGCAAGAGGTTTTTCTTTATTAATTATTGTTGTTTATGTTGCTTCGCTTTAAACAGATTACAAAAAACAGATTTATTACATTAATTATTTATTTATTATGTTTCTACTATCTAATAGTATGCTGTGTTGCGTTCCGTGGGTCACTTACCAACCAGCGCTGTAGGTGTCTGTCTGACACCTCGGCACAGCGACCGTTTCACTGCCGCGAAGACACACACAATGTGTCAATTGTATTGTATGTCTACTCCCTTTATATCTGTGTGTCTTTTGTGTAGTGAATAAATGCCTTCTTTCTTTCTTTCTTTCTTTCTTTCTTTCTTTATTTATGGTAGCATTGTACAGTAAGAGAAATGTATTCACGTACCACCGTAGAATCCCGTCTCAATTGATAGGCCGCCGTCACTCAAACTCGAGTGATATGTCACCTTATTGCGATAGGGTTCTACGGTGGTACGTGAATACATTTCCCTTACTGTACCTAGACTTACACAACTTATAGTAGTAACAGACGATCGAATTTAATTTATTATAGAAAGTTAATAACTCTTTATTGTGCAAAATCTCAATCTTGCTACTCAGAGATCGGACTGGCGAACTGCTGTCAATACGGGTATCAATGACTTTGCACGCACCCGTCTCGAAGATCTGGACGCCAAACGCCAGTTCCGTAAAACTCGGCCCAAGCCCTCCTACCACTATACTTATAACTCTCGTGGACAGCTTCACTGTGTCTCTTGCGGTCGCACGTTCAACACCAAATTTGGTTTTGCAAGTCACACTCGAGCCCAAAAGTTTCCCAACCTTAGTTAATATTTTTTGCCAGGATGTCGCCGTCGACGAATACGTCTAGGAAGACATCATCATCATCATCATCATCATCATTGTGCAAAATAAACTACATAAGTAACTAGGTGCCCGCGCGGCTTCGCTCGCTTATTTCAAAGAACACAGGTAACCCCATGGGATAAATCATAGCCTATGTCCATCGAAAGTCCATTATATGCGCAGGTGAAAGAATTTTTGAAATCGGATGAGTAGATCCGGAAATTACCCAAAACATAGAAACTTATAAAGATACAGTCTCACCGAGTTTTCTTCTTTATAATATTAGTTTTTAATATTAGTGCCAGTTAACGTTTGAGTAGTCCGTTGTTCCTCTTTCTGTTACCTTATCCACCGGCAGCTTAGGCCCCCCGCCGCTGGTTAGGTTAGGTTTTTATAAAGATTTTTATGTATAAGTAGTTTTATATTTTTCGTGCCAGTTAACGTTTGAGTAGTCCGTTGTTCCTCTTTCTGTTACCTTATCCACCGGCAGCTTAGGCCCCCCGCCGCTAGTTAGGTTAGGTTTTTATAAAGATTTTTATGTATAAGTAGTTTTATATTTTTCGTGCCAGTTAACGTTTGAGTAGTCCGTTGTTCCTCTTTCTGTTACCTTATCCACCGGCAGCTTAGGCCCCCCGCCGCTGGTTAGGTTAGGTTTTTATAAAGATTTTTATGTATAAGTAGTTTTATATTTTTCGTGCCAGTTAACGTTTGAGTAGTCCGTTGTTCCTCTTTCTGTTACCTTATCCACCGGCAGCTTAGGCCCCCCGCCGCTAGTTAGGTTAGGTTTTTATAAAGATTTTTATGTATAAGTAGTTTTATATTTTTCGTGCCAGTTAACGTTTGAGTAGTCCGTTGTTCCTCTTTCTGTTACCTTATCCACCGGCAGCTTAGGCCCCCCGCCGCTGGTTAGGTTAGGTTTTTATAAAGATTTTTATGTATAAGTAGTTTTATATTTTTCGTGCCAGTTAACGTTTGAGTAGTCCGTTGTTCCTCTTTCTGTTACCTTATCCACCGGCAGCTTAGGCCCCCCGCCGCTAGTTAGGTTAGGTTTTTATAAAGATTTTTATGTATAAGTAGTTTTATATTTTTCGTGCCAGTTAACGTTTGAGTAGTCCGTTGTTCCTCTTTCTGTTACCTTATCAACCGGCAGCTTAGGCCCCCCGCCGCTGGTTAGGTTAGGTTTTTATAAAGATTTTTATGTATAGTTTTATATTTTACTTTTTATACGATGAATTGTATAATAATAATATAGTAAATCAGCTTATATACGCCGCACTGCTGGGCACAGGCCTCCTCTCATGGATATATTGAATAAGGCTTTGTTCAAGAAAAAAAGTAGCCATCGAAAACTAAGTCTCCACTGTCACCCAGTAGGTCTAGGTAGTTCAAACCGCAATTAGATAGCCAACTAAGTATTCTTTTTTATGTGTAAGATTCTAAAATCCATTCATTTTGCCTTAAAAGTTGTGAAATCCTGCATAATCCTAGTTAAGGCTTAAAGCTAAAATGATTGCATAGAAATGTGTCTACTTCTGGCATGATGGAAAACAATTCATGACCTGCATACGGTAATTAAGAGTCTGGAAAGATATTCGCGGAACATTATAGCATCGATAATCTATTTGAGTAAAGGAAAAAAGAAGCTCTATGACCCAAACGTGAAAATTACAAAATCTGAGACTACAATTAGAGATTTCGAAAGTTAGCCTAAACATGGATAGCATCTGATATAAATATCCATAACGCCATTGAAAACGATAGGTGAAGAGACCTTCTTTTTAATTAAATTCTTTAAAAAATGTAATTTCATATTGAAAACCTGAATTATACAACGGTGGCTACTTTTTTTCGTGAATAAACCTTAACATTGAAGAAAAACTAAAATTACTAAAGCAGGGTGGCCACTTTCTGGAAAACCGGGAAAAGTCAGGGAATTTCGCTAATCACGGAAAAGTCAGGAAATTGCCAGGGAAATTTAATGGAGGTCAGGGAATAAAAATTGTATCTACTATAACTAAATACTAGAAATGAAACAGTACAAAACGTCACCTGACGTAGGATGTGAACCCACGACTTCCGTCTAACTATGCTTTCGCTCTTACCGACTGAGCTATTCAGATACTACTTCTTAATATTTCCGTTTTTGTATTATTTCATTGTATTTATAAATTGTAATTTGCTAGCAGATAATTCTGCAAAAACTCAGAAATTTATTCCAATTTTATATTTATTACATTTAAGATTATGGTCAGGGAAAACTTGAAAAACGCCTGGAGAACCGGGAAAAGTAGGGGAATTTTGGTTGTAAATAGCGGTCACCCTGTAAAGGAAACTACTTATAAAACATTTGCATACAATGAGACAGCTAATATATTAGCAGGGCCATAATACTAGACTAAACTTTTATAAATGCCCAGGTATGCTTGATAACTTTACTAAATTAACCGCTACTAGCTTTACTAATTTAACTGGTACCTAACTACTAAATGTAACCGCTAATAAAGAATTAACCACTAATTTTCAGAAGCCCACGAAGTGGAAGTAAATACTGGGTCGCTCATAGTGACATCTAAAAGAGGTTTTATTTTAATTTCTTTACGTTTTGTCTCGCTTAGCTTACGGTGGTGGATTACCTGAATAAGGTAACCGTCCTAGTGTTCGACGTTGCACTAGTGTATGACTTGGGCACTATATGTCAAAGGGGCACAGCTTAAATTCGAAGAAAGAAGAATCTTCTTAGTTGGTTGCTTTGACATAAAGTGCCCATGTCATACACTAGTGCAACGTCGATCACTAGGACGGTTACATAATTCCTGAAAAAAATGTGCCTCAATTTTTTTATGATATTTTCTGCAAGTTTTATTTTATTTCTACTCAGAATCACGAGCTTTTTCCATCCGAATAGGAGGAAAAAAGTGTCCCAAAATTTGCTTACATTTTTTAACTTTCCTTTTGTGTTACCGTAATACACGTACCCTTTTACCTTTTTATTTCTACTTATTTTTTGTGTACTTTTTTATTTTTGTTTGTTTTATTGTTGTTGCAAAATGCCAAATAAATGATATATCTATCTATCTGTGGTAAACTGACACTGGCAATGATATTGACAGTTGCCGCAGCTATATTTGTCATTATCAGTGTCAGTTAGATATTGAAGATATTTTTTGTAACATGAGACGGATCAAGACGTGTCTATTGACCGTCCTTGACCCAAAACGTAAATGAGGAAACTGTTTATATTTGTCAAAAATAATTGACGAAGCTGAAAAATCTGAAACTTTTTTCTGGTGCTAAGGAAGGTTATCACCAAAAAAAAAATCAGGCAATTCTGATATTTTCATCCATTCCCCATTCTCAGTGGCAATAACATACCTAAATAAAACTCCCAGAAAATTGTATCTACAATTTAAAAGAGTGGCATTTTTTTTAAACGGTCACCTAAACTTACAAACTAATGCTTTCCTTACAGATTAGAGTTAGACTTAGTTTTAATATTTTGTTTTTCATGTTACTAACAACTATGGAGTCTTGTGCTCCGAAATAATGATTTTATTATTAGGTATTATTAAACTAATTTGCATACAAAGAAAGCGGCTAAACAATGAGTTTTATTTTACGATATACACATTTATATATGTTGAAAAAAAAGAAAACAATCTTACACAAGGTCAATATTTAACGGTTTTGCTATGATGGATACTAGACGATGAAGAATTAATGAATTATTATGCTTTGCGTAGGCGACATTTACAGTAAATCGTGACTGAATGACTACTGACTCCATAGTCCGTTATATGGTTTTAAAAGTACACCCACGAAATAGTAATTATGAGCGAATGTAAAACAAAATTTATTTTTGAATAAAAAAAATCGATTTATCACCAAAGTATCCTCCGTTAACTTCAGAACCGTCAACGCCATTATTTTTGCACAAATTGAAAGCAACTCATACAGCTCTCAAACCCTTCGGCCATCTTCGAAACCAACGCTACGTAACCAGTTACGTACGAAGAATTTTTATTCGTTGTACGAAACCAGTTGCGATCGAAGATATTTTATTCGTTGTACGAAAACAGTTGCGATCGAAGATTTTTTATTCGTTGTACGAAACCAGTTGCGATCGAAGATTTTTTATTCGTTGTACGAAATCAGTTGCGAATGAAGATTTTTTATGCGTTGTACGAAACCAGTTGCGATCGAAGATTTTTTGTTCGTTGTACGAAACCAGTTGCGATCGAATATTTTTTTATTCTGTGTACGAAACCAATTGCGACATTGTTTTCGTAATTCGGCTGTTTCGACGGAGCCCCTTCGGGCATAGATCTGAAGATACCTAACGAACCTAACCTACCTAGTGTTTTGCGATCGTAACAGGTTTCCAACAATGAAGAAGAAATCTTTGTACGTAACTAGTTACGTAGCAAGTAAAATAATTCTTCGTACGTAACTGGTTACGTAGCGTTGGTTTCGTAGGCGGCTAAAGGGCTCTCAACACTACTTAGCAGTTAGCACAAACCCTTGTCTCTAAGGGCCTATGCAGACTGCGTTTTCGCGCTTTTGTGTGTTACACGTGATTTGAAACAACGTGATGCGTCGACGGTGCGTTTAAAAAATGCAGTTTGCATAGGCCCTACCTATCTACCATAAAGCGGGACATCCGGACGTACGAAACAATTTTTGCCCAAGCTGAAACGGGAAACTTCGTTCGCTTCGCTCGCTCGTTCAACTTAGGGTCTTTGGATATGGACTAGAGCTCTGCCGGAACATCCACAAAAGATGTCACTGATTAACTTGACTGAGACACTTGAAATATATTTTTTGCTAATTCATGAGGTTGCGAATCGCTAAACTAAAGTGGTAGTGGGCGAGCCACATTGCACGGACAACCGTTGGCGTTGGGGCGGAAAGGTTCTCGAGTGGCGACCACGTACCGGAAGACGCAGCGTGGGTAGACAAGGTGGACTGATGGCCTGGTAAAATTCGCGGGAGTCCGCTGGATGCGGGTGGCGTAGGACCGATCACTGTGACACTCTTTGGGGAGGCCTATGTCAAGCTGTGGACGTCTTTCGGCTGATATGATGATGATGATGAATAGGTTGCGTAGGTGTCTATGTACAGGCGTCAGCGTTTTCTTACTCGCGTGACAGCACGCGCCTTCTGGGACAGGCGGCGCGCTGTCCCAGAACAAGTCCTTACTTAGTTGTGGAAATGGGACGGTAGAGGGATTTTAACTAAGGTCAACGCCTACTTCAAGCCGTGTTGCAGAACATGCCAAAAAAGAATACACTCGAAAATAATTGACAGACATATTCACTCAAAAAACATATAGCAGTCGCCATGCAGACGAGCGAAATCGGCGGACTGCAAGAATTTAAGTGGACCAACTTAAAAGTGTACTTGGAAATGCCAACTTTCATACAAATTCGGCCGACGCAACGGCACCACATACAAGCCGCGTGCGTGTCGATGGAACAAAGACAGGCAACTACGGAACCCTACATTGCGCGTGGCCCGACACGGACTTGGCCGGTTTTGTTTAACCAAAATCCGCTTTTGTGTTACATGTTTGAGTTTGGTGCTTCTTGTGATACTTTTGTGTTTCCCATAACACAAGATTTATGTTTGCAGAATAAAATGTAACACAAAAGCTACATTTTAAATTTTAACCTCGTAAGGCCCGAGCTATTTTTAGGACTAATGTAATAACGGCCCACTGTCCTGATAATAAAGTATTTTGAAATTCCGAGTCCTTAAGAGTTCATATTTTATTACAAAAGGCTAATGAGTTGGGCTGTTATTTGTCTTTTGTCCTACAATTAGGCCGATAGGCTTTATTTTACGAGGTTATAATAGAAATACCCTCAAGGTCACTTTCTGTTTCCAGAAGAGCTGATGAACGGGAATGACACTTCGGAACAAGTGCTCGCACTGGTGCCTCCAGAACTGCATAAGTACCTGACCGTGCACCCTCGGAATATAACAGGTAGATGCTGAACGCACACCATGACAACATCTCATTGTATTCCCAATAATTTACTTTAAAAACTTAAGATTTTTACAGACCTATTAAATTTTAATAGCTCCCTCGATTTCTCCACGATCCCACCATCACATCCTTACCTAATGACCATGGGGCCTGGGATTCCTGGGAAGGATACTCTTTCAAACGAAAAAAAAAATACAAATCGGTCCAGGCGTTTTCCAGTTATCGTGTAAAAAGACGGTTCGCGGGTTCTCTCACGGATCCAGTTTCATATGAGTTCCGGTATAAGCCCCCGGTTCAAATACCGCAAATAATTTTTCATCACACTTGCTCGTCAATGGCGTTATTACTTGCGAGCGTACAGACCAGTTATAGCCGTTTTACCTCCCACGGGCTGTTAAGTTTAGTTTTAAAATATAGAACCCTCTGATTGGCTTAAGCAAACCTGGTTGCTCTGTGATTGGTTGAAAAAAAAATCTAGTTGGCCAAGCCGCCCCGCCCCGCCCCGCAAGAATACTGCTCTGTGATTGGTTGAAATATTGAAGCTGCGCGCTCCACTAGCACTGATCTGGAAGTGAAGGTGTCAATTTTTGCTTGGTGCGGTTGTATGAAACTTAGATTTTTCTGTCTTTTGTAGTTATTTATTTCCTCGCAAATGTGATGTGCTGAAAAACATTGGGTATAACACGGGCGTAAGGATATTGCAAACTCGAATGGACTCTCGTTAGCAATATTCCACTTACGCCCAAGTATGAACCCGGCTTGCCGTTTACATGGCTGATCATTGATATGACCTGCTTCCAGCAAACTCCACGGAGCTGCCCAAGAACATCACGGAGATCCGACGCGCGATCCGGCGCTACAACGACGCCCAGACGATCCTCAACGAGGACATATACGGCCCCGTGCAGAATGACACGGTCATCATAGCCATACAGGTCAGTGTATAGTCGGGCCTGTAGGTAGCCTAGTGCAGGGATCGGTACCCATACTACGTGTAAACGATTTGCTAAAATCAAAATATATCTTCCCCCCCCTAGCTGTACCTCGCTACGCCCATGACGAAGCCACGTGGCAACAACAGTCACGTAACAAAAGAGAATTAAATAATCACCAAGTTTTAAATGTCCAAAGTTTTAAGAGGGATATGAGAATGAGAGATATCATATCCGGCCCCTTCACCGCAAAACGCACCTTCATCTTAAACGATTGTTACTTACAATGATCCTCGAGGTCCGTGACGTCACGAAGAAGAGGTAACCGACAGACTGGCAGACGTTCGCATTTATTAACATTAGTTTGAATGTGTTAAGGTAGGAACTTGGGTCTATTCATCTTCCTCCTAGCAAGCAGCAGTTGCTGACCCTTCAGGCCCTCTAATTTAACGGGTTTCGGGACCAGACGGGAGGGCTTTGAAGGTTTCTTCTTGACCTTCTTCTCGGGGAAGAGCGGAGGGTAGTGGATACGCCGCGTCCAGATCAGCTGTAATTCTTGCGGGATGTGCTTTTCTAGGATGAATTTCCTTGGCACCTAAAATAATTGAGCTGGTCGTCAGGTACATATAGTACGTCCAATACTAAAAGTATAAATCCTGTTACAAAAATGTAAGCAAAAACTACCTAATATAGTCAAAGCATTTGCACGTAGAACCGATGGCAGTTGGGGCGGTTCTCGAGTGTCGACCACGTATCGGAAGGCGCGGCGTAGGTAGGCCCCCCACAAGGTGGACTGATGACCTGGTAAAGGTCGCGGGAGTCCGCTGGATGCGGGTGGCGCAGAACCGGTCAATTTGGCACCCTTTAGGGGACGCCTATGACCAGCAGTGGACGTCTTTTGGCTGATATGATGATGATGATAGTCAAAGCATAAATCGTTATGGGGAGTGTCGGTTTATTCGGGCCCACGTTGTGTAGGTTCCGTGATTGACAGCATTCGCAATTATCCTGTAGCAGTAGGTTCTCAAAGTCAATCCGGTCACTCACCTGAATTTCATCGGTTTCTTCCTTTCCCGTAAAATGCGGTATGTCATCGACTCTGTATCGTTTAGAAATCCTAGCGAACTTCACTTTAGGAAAGTCTGGCTTGTGGTACCTATAAATTGAAAACGATAAACGCCCTTATTCATAAATCTTAACCTGTGTTCTGTAACATCTGCCCCACCCTGCCCGTACCTCGCTACGCCCAGTAACAATACAATACCACTATTCTTTCTTGCACACCTCAATAGCCACACCAAATAAGTTGGTTCGTAGGTTTTCTCCACGAAAAAAAAAGGTGTGTAAGTACAGTCATTCATCATGAACACGTATACATTTTTTTTTCTAGGTGGTTCTAGAACCTTATTGCTTAGAGATAAGGTCGAAAAGTATATCCAGGAATGAGACTTTCCATACTCGCCTGACCCTCGCCACAAACACGACATTATAGTTTTTATGGCACATCTGACCATAAAGTGTTTGTTATCGCCCGCTACACGTGCTAAAAATCTCGCTTCATAGCCAGGAAAAGTAAAATGTTGTACTCATCAAGGGTGGCAATAAAGAATGCCGCAGATCGCGTATTTACCTGCGTGTCGCACGTTGTCGTGTCCTTTTGTTAGTTCAGCGTCTACTGATTACTAGTTTTTTTTGCCCTGTTTGGCCTGTATTGCAGCGTAACAGATATGTTACGGGATACTCACTGGGGGCCTTATGGGCCACCCAGGGGTAATACTGATTACTAGTTGACTGGTCAGACTATCTGTATACTCACCATACTAAGTCCCAGTGGTCCAGATGCATAGGTTCGGGCATTATTATCCCCATAGCTCGGAGCACGTCACACCTGCATATTAACTTTAAGATAACAAATAAGAAATAGTAGATTGTATGACAGCGAAGTGCGTATGATGATACGTGCTCTGGTGTGTTAAGTAAATGTAACGTGTTGGGCTGTGGTATATGTACCTGGTCCAATTGCGTCTTATGCCCCAGCTGGGTCCAGTCCGTGACTTGAACCAGGTGCAGTGTGTCAGCGGGTACCGTGTAGGCAGACCGATGCTGCGCCCGAACCTGAGGAGTTCCGTGCTGAACAGCTCGCGGACTTTTAAGGTTATCCTCTGAAACACAGGTCTTAGGTAAACCTAGAAGAAACAACCGTGTAGGCTCGGACTAGAAGGTCTACGGTCTCCCCGTAAAGACTAAGGCTGGAAACAGTGCTCGACCGACGCCAGCGCGTATGGTCGGTCGCGTGTGTTTTGTATGGCCGCATACGCGCTGACGGTGAGCATCGGTGTGAACGCACAGTATGCTTTCTACAGCGATAGCTACGCCCGACCGAGCATACGCGCTGACGTCGGTCGAGCACTGTTTCCAGTCTAAAGGGGCTCACTGGGGTCGCGAGTGTTCCATGTGGTTGGGACCCCAAGCCCCAGGGAAGGCGCTTAATATAGTTTCCCTCTAGCACGACATTAAGCGAGGCGTTTAGTACGAGATCCTGGAGTCCTCCGCATGAGAGCGCAGATGGTGGCAGAAGAAACAACCGTGTAGGCTCGGACTAGAAGGTCTACGGTCTCCCCGTGAAGACTAAAGGGGCTCACTGGGGTCGCGAGTGTTCCATGTGGTTGGGACACTCTAAAAGCCCCACGGAAGGCGCTTAATATCGTTTCCCTATCCTGGAGTCCTCCGCATGAGAGCGCAGATGGTGGCCACCGTGGTGTTTTTAGTGGATAGAAATATTACTTAACCCAGTCATCGTACGATGAAAAAGAATGAGTTTGACAAAAAAATAATCGTTAAAGCTTTTATTGATGACTGTACTTTTTTTTGCACATCCATTCGAGGGGGTTCTAAAGAGCACAAACACCAAGGTTTTAACTTGCGTAGTTAAGTAGTTCCTATGGTCACCTTCCGAATCCATCATCAGACCAGCTCTACCATCTATGATACTCAGGACAAGCTATGGTAATAATAATACCAAGTCCGAGCGAGAGCGAAGAGCCACGACTGATTTAGTATGAAGTTGGCAAATAAACCACTACAAAGCAAATAAGCCATCAGCCATTTTAAGACCAGTTCTTAATTTAGCTGCATAGAAGCCTTTCTGTCCCTCAGTGTGGCATCACGTATAGCTTGTCCTGAGTATCATAGGTCCATGAGCTCTACAGTAGGACTAGGTACTATATTATTGCATTGCCACCGAAAACCAGGAAGTGCTTGAAATATAATTTGAAGTATTTGAAACGGACAACATACATAACGAACATTGCATGAGACAGGTCGAGGAAAGTGCCGTCCTTGGCCCAAAACGTAATTGAGGAAAATCTTTATATTTTTCAAAAATAATTGACGCAGCTGCAAAATCTGCAACTTTTTCTGTTGCTAAGGGAGGTTATTCCTATCACCAAAAAATTATCAGGCACTTCTAAAATCTTCATCCATTCCCAATTGTTGAAATTGTTTTCTTTTGTACAGAATTGTCACTCACCTTAATGTGGTCAAAGCTGTGTACGCCGATTGGTGGCAGATGAGACGGTCCTTCCAGCATTAGTAGTCTTAGTCCGTTGATCTTGTTATATATGATAGAGTCCTGGAAAAACGGCTTAATAAGTTACTTCTAGTCGCAGTTTACACAATATATTACAAATACTCTTTATTACACATCTCAAAAATAACACAGTACAGAACATAACACTTTAAGTCTCTACTTGAAGCGTTAAGTTCTGTATTGTGTGTCGCAGGCGGTCTAATCGCTAAGAAGCTATCTCTTCCAGATAACCTTTGGGTAGCGGAGACAATGCAACATATTATAAAACCTTGTTAATCTTAACTCGAAGCCTCAAGCTTAGAGCCCTGTGCTTATTTTGCCTTTGGCCTTTCGGCTTCTGGAATGCGTCAAATGTGACAGACATCGTCTTGAGGAACACGAATGGACCTGGTAATCTGTATGTTTCGCATCTTCGTTTCACGAGAAGCATGATTTGGTTAAATATCTTATGCTCCGGTAAACCATCCACTCTGCCACGTCCTCCACCGACCAGTGGAAGGCTTCTGTAAACTTCCGCTCGTCTACCAAGGCCGCAGTCAGCTCGTACAAAGTAGGCGGTGACGTCAGACATGCCCTCAGGTTCCTGAGAATATTAACTTATGTTTCCAATGTTTAAATACCTTATACTCCGGTAAACAGACTTCTTCGATCCACTCTGCAACTGCCTCCACGGACCAGTAAACATCTTCTGGAAACTTCAGCTTACATAGGTTCACATCATACATACGGTAGCGACCGTATACTCATGCTGACCATGGGTCTAAAATCTTGTTAATCTTATCTGTTGTCATGGGCCTCTCGGCTTCATGACAAATGTGACAGTCTTTATGTTTCGTGTTATGGGGAACATGGTCTGGTTAAATACCTTATACTCTGGTAAACCGACTTCTTCGGCTATCCACTCTGCCACGTCCTCCACCGACCAGCGGAAGGCTTCTGGAAACTTCAGCTCGTCTACCAGGACCGCCGTCAGCTCGTACAAGGTAGGCGGTGTCGTCAGACATGCCCTCAGCTTCCTGGGAACATAATCGAACATATTTTATCTATCAGAGGCATTTTAAGTTATATGAATAAAAGGGATTATTTAAAAAACCCGTCCCTTAAGTTAGGCAACCTTTTTTGTGTCCAGTTTTTGACGAGACAACCTAACACTGTTTAATCCTACTCCTACTAATATTATAAATGCGAAAGTTTGGATGTTTAGATGTTTGGATGTTTGTTACTCAATCACGCTTAAACGGCTGAACAATCGGCATCCTAATCGAGGATGAAATTTTGCAGATAGTTTTTATCCCGGGTCTACGCAAACGAAGTCGCGGGCGTAAGCTAGTAGGATATAAAAAAAAAACCTTTCATTTCATATGTATTTATTAAATAACAGATGAGAGTATATATTTCTTAAACATATCTCTACTATACGGGGTGTTTCCTGTAACAGGAGCAATAAATTAAACGGAGGCTTCCTTACTGCATTTTTGTGATTTTTTCAATTTTTTTTTGTGTTTTTAAAATAAAAAGTTACTTATATCACTCCAGAAGAGTAAAAAAGTACACCAAAACTTAAGTTGAAGAAAAAATAACAAAAAAAAAATTTTTTTCAATTATAACCACTTACACTCACAACACAAGCTTGATAATATACCGTTTAATTTATTGCTCCTGTTACAGGAAACACCCCGTATACACACGCTCGAAAAACATAAGCCTTCTGAGGCACTGCAGGTGAATAAGCACATTTCAATGATCGGTCCGCGACATGACCTGTTTTCAAAAACCTGGCTACTTACGCTGGTTTTCTGTATGGCGATTCTTTAGGGTAACACGGACACTCCGCGCATGTGGTCTTGTCTGGTGAGGGATATACGATCTGTTAAAGCAAAGTTGTAGTTCAATTCCTTTGCAAAACGTGGTTGCTTGTTTCGACGAGGTTGCCGTACTCAAAACCTGGCAGACTGACAACTGGATTGACTGTCTACACAGAAAAAATACATAAGTACTTCATCATATCAGCCGAAAGACGTCTACTGCTGGTCATTGGCCTCCCCCAAAGAGCGCCATAATACGTACGAATTAGGATACTAGTGTCTTAGAGAAGTTTACTTGCGTCCTCGAAAGGATCGGAATCCAAAAAAATTAACACGGTGTACAATCGGCATCACCTTTCGTCCAGGAATGACCACCGACGGATTCCTTCTTGGTATCACCACCTCAATCTTGGTCTTCGCCGGGGACTCTTCCTGCCAAAAATATGTGCGCATTATACATACATGTATTTTACAAAGTACAGGGCCGTGAGGCGCATTTTCATTGTCAGGGCCCGTATGCGGGGTGCGGGAGACTACCAAAATGGACAGGCTTACGCTAATCATAGAAATAGTTACTGTGTTGTAGTAGTAATAAGGTTGAGTTTTCCTTTAACTCTTACGTGTAATTAGTGACTTTTGCTTGTCACCCGACGAAATATTTGCGTGATGAGCATGAATATTTGTTTCCGAGTCCTGGGTGTTTTATTAAAATTAATAAGTATTTATATCTATTAAATATATCGTCGTCTAGCGCCCATAACACAAGCCTTATTGAGCTTACTATGGGGCTGGTTCGATTTGTGTAATATTGTCCCCTAATATTTATTTATTATTATTTATTTAAGGGTTATGCAATGAGAAGAAATAAAATGCAATGAAAGTATTTTTCCTGAATCTTGGGTGTTTTCCATGCATTTATTTTTTTATTGATAATATTTATATTTAATAATTAAATTAATAAAATTGGACATGTTATGTACATTACATTATAAAATAATACTAGCCTTCCTATAAATAAATAAATAAAATAAAAAATAAATATTAGGGGACATTCTTACACAAATCGAACTAGGCCTATAGTAAGCTCAATAAGGCTTGTGTTAATAGGTACTAGACGACGATATATATAATAGATATAAATACTTAAATACATAGAAAACATCCAAGGTTCAGAAACAAATATTCATGCTCATCACACAAATATTTGCCCTTACCCGGATTCGAACCCAGGACCTTCAGCTTCGTAGGCAGCATCACTACCCACTAGGCTAACCAGTCGTCACCTATGTACATCCAGATTATAAATTAAAAAAGATGAAATAACAAAACTACATATTTACAAATAAAAAACCGGCTCTAAATCAGTGCCGTGCGGCAAGGTGCCCATAAGGCTGGCGGCATTACCGCGCTGGATAGCAATGCTAATCAGTCTCGTGAGATAGCCGCCAGCTCTGGGTCACCGCTTGCTTCCACGACTCGCTTCGCGAGCTCTTTGAAAACTGTGCATGCTCCGGCCCGGAGCATGCACAGTTTTCAAAGAGCTCGAAGGATTTCTCCGATTTGGTTTGAAAAGTTCGCCAAGGTCGTCCCCTTCCAACTATACCTTACCTACGATCCACTTTTCCCCCTTACCCTCTCTCTGTAAGATTGTCACCTAATATTTATATTACAAATCAATTATGATCTTATGAAATACCTTTTGCATTTTAAATTACTATAAAACAGTGTATATTGTTGAAAAAGTTGTTTACCAAAACGCAGTTTCAGCAGTCAAACTGACAGATAGGTTTTTTTCATGTCACCGCACAAAAAAGTTTGTATCCATATGTTTGAAACTGAGATATCTCATCGTGGCATTACCGCGCTAGATAGCAATGCTAATCCGTCTCGTGAGATAGCCGCCAGCTCTGGGTCACCGCTTGCTTCCACGACTCGCTTCGCGAGCTCTTTCAAAACTGTGCATGCTCCGACCCCCCACGGCGTTTCGACCCCAAACGGCTCAAACATGCAGCCAGAATGCATTTGAGTATGGATTTATAAGTTCCCATAACACGCGCCGTATTGCTTGCTGTGGGACTAGATAGATTTGTGTAAGATTAGGTAGGTACATACATACTAGGTATTTATAATCACGCCCGTTTCCCGAAGGGGTAGGCAGCGATCACGGATTACCACTTGCTACGATCTTGACAAACCTTTCTTGCTTCATTCACTTTCATGACATTCTTCATACATTGACCTGGCCTTTCTTAAGGATTTCTCCGATTCGGTTTGAAAAGTTCGCCAAGGTCGTCCCCTTCCAACTATACCTTACCTACGATCCACTTTTCCCCCTTACCCTCTCTCTGTAAGATTGTCACCTAATATTTATATTACAAATCAATTATGATCTTATGAAATACCTTTTGCATTTTAAATTACTATAAAACAGTGTATATTGTTGAAAAAGTTGTTTACCAAAACGCAGTTTCAGCAGTCAAACTGACAGATAGGTATTTTTTCATGTCACTGCACAAAAAAGTTTGTATCCATATGTTTGAAACTGAGATATCTCATCGCGGCATTACCGCGCTAGATAGCAATGCTAATACGTCTCGTGATATAGCCGCCAGCCCTGGGTCACCACTTGCTTCCACGACTCGCTTCGCGAGCTCTTTGAAAACTGTGCATGCTCCGGCCCCCCACGGCCCAAGCGTTTCAACCCCAAACGGCTCAAACATGCAGCCAGAATGCATTTGAGTATGGATTTATAAGTTCCCATAACACGCGCCTTTTCGGTGAAGGAAAACATCGTGAGGAAACCGGTCTAATCCTTTCACGCAAAATAGGCACGTTGGATGTCGATTTGCGGAAAATGCCCAGTAAAACTAACTAACTAACTAACTAACTAACACGCGCCTTATTGCTTGCTGTGGAACTAGATAGATTTGTGTAAGATTAGGTAGGTACATACATACTAGGTATTTATAATCACGCCCGTTTCCCGAAGGGGTAGGCAGCGATCACGGATTACCACTTGCTACGATCTTGACAAACCTTTCTTGCTTCATTCACTTTCATGACATTCTTCATACATTGACCTGGCCTTTCTTAAGGATTTCTCCGATTCGGTTTGAAAAGTTCGCCAAGGTCGTCCCCTTCCAACTATACCTTACCTCAGGGATCAGATACCGGTATTTTCTCCATACAAATTAAACCGGTATTATTTCGTTCTTTGTTTATGATATCATTTTTGATTGGGCAGTCTAATGCTACGAATATGTTACCTAAATACACGATAGGCTCCTACAGTTAGTTAGTTAGTTAGTTTTACTGGGCATTTTCCGCAAGTCGACATCCAGTGTGCCTATTTTGCGTGAAACGGCAGGGTGGCGCTACTCTAACCACCCCAGCTCCTCCAAAAAGTTTAAGAGTGCCTTGGTATTACTGACTGCGTTCTTTAGTGTGTCCGGAGACCCTAGGTGCTTTTTCCTGTATACTTCTACCTGCTTACAATCCAGTAGAATATGTTTAGTCGTTTCTTCTGCCTCCATGCACGCTCTGCACATGGGGCTGTCTGTGATACCTAAATTATAGAGGTGTCTGTTCAAGGTGTTGTGTCCGGTTATCATCCCTACTATCTTGCGTAGTTGGTTTCTGTGTGTCTTCATTAGTGTGGTTGTGAGTTTGTGGTCCCGCTTCGACAGAATCTCTTTGGTCTGTCTGCATGTGTCTATTTCCTCCCAGTATCTTTGGTGTAGGTCTTTGCTGTATTGGTCTAGTTTGTTATATATGTAGCTTTGTGGCAGGGGTAGTATTATTTTAGGCTCCTACATTAAGAGCCTAAAATAATTCAAAATATTGGACTGCTTCGGGGATTTTTGAAAAAACCGGTTCCGATCCTTACCTACGATCCACTTTTCCCTCTTACCCTCTCTCTGTGTAAAGGTGATTTTCCACCGGCGTGGATTGACGAGGCGCGGCGCGGCGTGAATTGAAATTTGTATGGCAAATTTTCATTTCACTCCCGGCGCCGCATCTTCGGTGGAAATAGTACGGATTGACGAGAATTTGCGCGACGTGAATTGAAATATTTATTTGTATAAAAATAAACCGTATTGTTTCTGAAATAGAGATTATATTAACTCTGCAACAGAAACAAACATCTCGCTACAGGTGTTTAGTTGTTTGCAATTAATATCAATCGCGAGCAGGCGCGGGCTCGCGATTGCGATTAATGTCAATCGCGAGCAGGCGCGGGCTCGCGATTGCAATTAATGCCAATTTTTTGTGGAAAATGGTCAGCGCGATTTCAATTCACGCCACGCCTCGTCTCGTCAATCCACGCCGGTGGACAATCACCTTAAGATATGATTGTCTCCTAATATTTATATTACAAATGAATTATGATCTTATGAAATACCTTTTGCATTTTAAATTACTATAAAACAGTGTATATTGTTGAAAAAGTTGTTTACCAAAACGCAGTTTCAGCAGTCAAACTGACAGATAGGATTTTTCATGTCACTGCACAAAAAAGTTTGTATCCATATGTTTGAAACTGAGATATCTCTCAACGTCTCAACCCTCTCAACGCTTTAAAATCAGTGTCGGTTAACCCTTTTCCAGGCCGGCAATTGAAAAATGACTATACAGGGTGGCTCATTCAAATCGGTCAGTATGGGAATGTCTGAAACTATAAGACATACGAAGATTTGTTCTTAGGAACCATGTCACCGATTTTGATAAAAAGAAAAACTGCATTCATACGTTTGAAAAAAACTGTACCCAGCTCGGGAATCGAACCCGGTTGTTTTGAAAAAATAAACTTACACTTTTTCTATTTAAATATCGATTTAATGCAATGCTAATGCCACATGATAAGGTGTATGTAACAAGTAGAGAGGTACATACAAACAGCCATAGAGACAATTTTACATGCCTGAACTTGTTGAATATTGTAACGGTGGTCACTTCGAACACCTGCTATGATAAATTAAAGTATGTCAAAACAATGCATTTTATTCATTTTAGACATCATGTTTCTTGGAGACATTTACAGCTTAAAACCTACGCAATCGATATTTAAATAGAAAAAGTGTAAGTTTATTTTTTCAAAACAACCGGGTTCGATTCCCGAGCTGGGTACAGTTTTTTTTCAAATGTATGAATGCAGTTTTTCTTTTTATCAAAATCGGTGACATGGTTCCTAAGAACAAATCTTCGTATGTCTTATAGTTTCAGATATTCCCATACTGACCGATTTGAATGAGCCACCCTGTAGAATGTCAGTCTTATTTATTGACATTAAGATACATGTTTGACAGGTTGCATGTGGTCGATATAAAGCCTCTGCCTGGAAAAGGGTTAAGCTTTTGCCATCATCTCTGACAATGCCAGTCGTCGGCTCAAAAAGAGCATGCACATTGAAGCTGGCGGCTTTCTGGCGCAACGCATTAGCATTGCAAAAGCGAGGAAATGCCGATGCCGCCAGCATCCTCAGTACATGCCTTGGGGGCCTTTTTTATTAGATTTAAGTTAGCTTTAATTTAATTTCATCATCATCATCATCATCATATCAGCCGAAAGTCGTCCACTGCTGGACATAGGCCTCCCCCAAAGAGTGCCACAATGACCGGTCCGGCGCCACCCGCATCCAGCGGACTCCAGCGACCTTTACCAGGTCATCGGTCACCTTGTGGGGGGGCCTACCCACGCTGCGCCTTCCGGTACGTGGTCGCCACTCGAGAACCTTTCCGCCTTGGCCATCGGATCTACGTGCAAATTATATTAGGTAGTTTTTGCTTACATTTTTGTGACATCATTTAAACTTACAGTATTGGACGCCACTCGAGAACCTTTCCGCCCCAACGGCCATCGGTTCTACGTGGAATGTGCTCCGCCCACTGCTTAAGTTTAGCGATTCGGAGGGCTATATCGGTTACCTTAGTTCTGCTGCGGATAGCCTCATTTCTGATACGATCACGCAGAGATACTCTCAGCTTAGCCCTCTCCATTGCCCTTTGGGTGACTTTGAATTTAATTTATTTAATGTTAATTATCATCTTGTATGTACTTTAGAAAGAATAAAGGAAACTAATGTAGGTTTAGAAATTGTTCGGCTTAACAGTGATTAGAAAAAAAAAATATGTGGCATGTATGTTAGATGAAATAACAGTATACGAAATAAGATTATACAAACTAAAAATTTGATTGCTTAAAATTAGGTGAAATAATATTATGTGCCATGCCATGCCATGTGTATTAGATATTATGCCAAATAATTTTAGTTTAAATAAAATTAGGCAAAAAGTTGTTAGGCCAAGACCACTTAAATTTGCTCTTAGAGAATACATAACTTTCAAGTCTCATACTTTTTTATGATTTTAATTCGATTTGTTAGTTGAGTTAGTGTTAGTACATGTGGACTCAGTGGACTTTGCCCCGTAAGTCACGTAATAAATCTACTGTCGTGTTAATAAGGTGTATTAACTCTATCCTGCACCCCCCCACGCTCGTAACATTCCATGTTATTATTTATATTTTATTGTAATAATTTGATGGTTTACTATCAATATAACAATAGTACTTTTTAAATGTTAACATGAGGAAAGTGTCCAATTGTTTTCTATTGTATTCCCCAGGTCCACACCCGGCTGACGTACCTCCGGCACCTGATAGTGTCGCTTGCGCAGGCGCGCGACATCGAGCGCACGCTACTAGTATTCTCACACGACTACTACGATGAAGAGATCAACAGTCTCGTGCGCACCATCGACTTCACTAAAGTGAGTATACATAAAAAAAAAACGGCCAAGTGCGTGTCGGACCACGCGCAACGAAGGGTTCCGTGCCTAATAAAAAGATTACGGCACTTACGTAATTTTCTATACAGGGTGATTTAGGGGTCGTGGAGCAAGAATGACCAAAAGCGACTAAGATGGTCATACTGAACAACTTTTCCCATGGGACCAACCACGAAATAGAAAAAGACGAAAGGTTTTCCCTATAGGGAAAGCAGTTTTTCAGCAATATCTCGAAAACCTTTGAACCGATCTTGTCCAAAATATTTTTCGGTGAAAGAACTTAGTAAGCCCTATGTCCATGAATTTTTTCATATTTTTTAAATGCACCGTTCAAAAATTAGAGGGGGGGGGGGGCACAATTTTAGTGACTTTCGGGGCGATTATCTCCGACTCTATTCACTTAATCAAAAAAAAGATGCTGAGATACCTTATATTTATTTTGAAAGGACTATCGATTGATTGAACGTGGGCTTGCAATGATTTTATTTTTGACTCAGTTTTATGTGTGGAGTGCACCCCTAAAAAAATATTTTTTAGTAATTTAATTACAAAACTATGTAGCGGCTAACAAAATACACCTATCCTCAAAATTTTATTCAAATACACCTTATAGTTTTCAAGTAAAATGCCTGTGACATACAGACAGACAGACATGACGAATCCATAAGGGTTCCGTTTTTTGCCATTTTGCTACGGATCCCTAAATGGAAAAGAGATTTCATTTTTAGTACAAGCTTTTATTGCCGATTGTACTTTTCTGTATACAATCATCATCTACTCATTGAGACGATTCTAACGAGCCCAAACACAACGGGGTTACGTCGGTTAAATACTGAATTCCCATGGCTACCTTCTGTCTCCATCATCAGATCAGCTCGATGGTACCATTAATATTAAATTGTCATCCAAACTGTACTACTACTCAAAATTCCAGCTCAATCGGATAACGGCAAGTGACTGAAAAATGGATTGCTGACGGACAACTTACATACTTACTTACTTAGTTACATACAAACAGGTCAACTTAATATAAAGCTTGTAAAAAGAGCATAAGCATCAACGACCTCTCGACTCTTTGCCAATTTGACGACGTTAAATTTAAATTGACAGATTTTGACACCCTGTCAGGATAAAGTCAAAATCAGCCGCATGCTGTCTGCCGGCCGCCATTTTGAACTTTTTAGGGCCTTATCACACTTGCGATTTACAAGCGATTTGAAAGCGAAGCGTACGCGCGGCGTGTTCGTCGCGTGCCCGTAACCAATTCGCCGCGAGTGCGTCGCGATTTTGCCGCGATTGCGTAACGAATACGCTGCGCAGCCGTCAGTAAATCTCAACTGTTGACGCGGCGAACTCGCTGCGCAGTCGCGGCGTATCCGTCACGCGGTCGCGGCGTAATCGCGGCGAATTGGTTGCGGGCACGCGACGAACACGCCGCGCGCACGCTTCGCTTTCAAATCGCTTGCAAATCGCAAGTGTGATAAGGCCCTTAGTCTATCTCTCGATTACTATATACGATACTCGGCCGATTCCTTTCAAAACAGTGCGACTCCGAGGGGTTGAAGCCCTACACTGCTAGCCCTGCACATAGATCCATCAACAACTAGGGAAAATCAAAGATAACAGAAGAGGAGAAGAGATAGAAGGTATTATAGATAGGTAGTTAGATAGAAGGGGAAACCGACACCTCACATGTTAAAATCCATCAAATATTTATTAGTATTAAATAATCATGTCAGTCGAGAGTACACCCAATTACAATTACACCATAACGATGTTTGTGAAACCAGGTCGATGTCAGCGGGCAAGTTTGTTGTGCCGAGGGTCACTAATTACTACGGCGGCAGGTGTCTTCGGAAACGCCTATCCTATATACTCAACAGCCTGCCCTCTCACATCAGGCAGGAAGACAATAAAGCAAGTCTTGGTAAAAAGCTGCATAGTTACCTTGTTAAACGCATAAAATAATTTATTGTACCTATAGATGTAGATTCTTAATATAAATAGAAGAGAGTAGAGACTGCTCGATTCCACAGTCAAACTGTGCAAACGGTCTTGTGGGACTCTGTGATTGTATATGCTGTATTATTATTTCTTAATAAATAAATAAATAGTACATTGTTGAAGAGGCTAGAAAGTAAGCAATAGACGGACGAGTTAGTTCGAGGGCCGACGCGTAGCGGAGGCCCTCGAAAGTACGAGTCCAGCTATTGCCGTTTCGGCCGAGGCTTAACATAGTGCTTTTCATGCCTACTGCGAGGAAATTGCAAATAATTATAATTTAAAATCAAAATGAAGTATCTAATTGAAGATCATAATACTAAACAGGCTCGCTTGCCTCGCGCCGGCGCGGAGGAGGGGGAGCGGGCGCACGCCGGCCGACCGCGCGCGGGGCCCTGTGATTGGTCGATTGCTGTTCAAACTGTCCAACAATAACATTGTTGGACAGTTTGAAGTCATAGATGGCCTGTTAGTGCGACGTCCAACTAACCTCAGCTTTGAAGCCTGAATTCTGACCATCTTTTGCCACATTTCCGAGCAGTGGCGTGAAAAATAATAATAATCAATCCGATTGGACTGCAGCCCTTGCAATAGAATTATTCTCGTCCACATAAATAAACACATATGCTCGAAAAACAAAACGCTCTTGAGAGGAGTCGGATAAAAACCAGGATAATAAGTTTCTGCCAAAAATGTCATTTTTGGTACAAGTGTTTATTTCCGACTGTACTTTTCTGTATGCCGTCATCAACTACTCATTGAGACGATTCTAACGAGCCCAAACTCAACGGGGTTACGTCGGTTAAGTACTGAATTCCCATGGCCTCCTACTGTCTCCATCATCAGATCAGCTCGATGGTACCATAATATTGAATTGTCATCCAAACTATACTACTACCCAAAATTCCAGCTCAACCGGTTAAAGATATCTGCTTCTAAATTGAGTTGCAAATTTTGACGGACAACTTACACACGAACAGAGGGCTACCGCGAAACGAAAACGAACTTCGTTCGTGTTTCTCCGTCTCTATCGCACTTGCTAGTTCGAGCGACAGAGAGATACACGAACGATTTTCGTTTCGCAGAAGCCCCTCAGGTCAAGTTAATATAAAGCTTGTAAAAATAAACCGCCGTTATGATTGTATGTACAGAACCTTACTTACCGTTTTATTCTCATTTCAGGTGATGCAGATTTTCTACCCCTACTCTATACAAACGCACCCGAACGAATTCCCGGGCGTGGATCCCAACGATTGCCCGAGAGACGCCAAGTTTGAGCAGTAAGTCCTTACATCAATGATAAGTCCTCAATTCGCACGGAGCCAGTGTGGATACTAACCCTGGGTCCCTTCTCATTTGTGAAAGTTTCTGACCATGAATCAATTTGAGAAATCGATTGTATGTACATAGTAAAACCCCCTTCATAGAACTTAACAAATCGTACCTTAAATGTGTTTTGTTCCTGTCTCAAACGCATCAAAGTTATTTATTCGGCAATGTAGGCATAATATTACATGCACCTATGAATGTCGATAAACTACCACCGGTTCGGAACGAAAACCTCTGCGATGAGAAGAATTGGCGTAAAAAATTCGGCAAGAAATTTTTGTTTTCAAAACAGTATACAATATATAATTTCAGTATCACTGTATTATAAAATTACATTACTACAGTAATAATAATAATAATAATGGATAAAAGAATGTACGATTTTAAATGAATAAAGTAAATAATAATTATTATTATTTCTTTTTCAGAAAAAGATAAGTTTAAGAAGAGTAAATACACAATTGTTCCACCTTTTTCAGCTGTTGTTAACAGCATGCAAATACATCTCTACCATAAAAATATGTTCAGTAGGAAGCCTATTTATTTATTTTTGGGATAGATTAATCCTGCAGGCCTCAGCACTGACAAATATCCCTATATCCATGAATTCCATGATATACGTTTATCTTATAATATCCTTGGCATCTTGTTAATGTCACGAAAATTTAATCTAGGTCTTGAATCTAGGTACATGTCCACCACAAATCCTATTTGATGACATGACAGTATTTATCTCGCCACGTCACTTGGTTGTTGGACCTTTTGTGATACATGGATCTCTACTTCTAGAGCGATAAAGCTGAAATGCAACAATGCTCTACACCCGGATGACCACGGGCACTACCGCGAGGCGAAGTATACGCAGACCAAACACCACTGGTGGTGGAAGGTCAACAGGATCTTCAACCAGCTGCAGTGCACAGCGTCGCACACAGGTGAGTCACCCGTCAGTCAGTCGCCAGCCATCAGCCTGTCATCACTTGGTTATCAGTCAGCCGTCATTCCCCCATCAGTCATCACTTCATCAGCCAGTCATCACATCACTTAGTCATCAGTCAACTATCAGTCACCGGTCCGGTCAGTTATTACTTCATCAGCCAGTCATCACATAAGTCTTATTGGAATTACCAAATTTAAATTGCTTGATGAAGTACACGCAGATCAACCACCACTGGTGGTGGAAAGTCAACAGGATCAGTCAGTCAACATTCGTCAGTCAACAACGCTTTACAGTCTCCACCCGGGTGACCACGGGCACTATCATCATCATCAGTCGTTAGTCAGTCTCAGTCACCGGTCAATCTTCACTTCATCAGCCAGTCATCACTTAATCATCAGTCACTCAGACAGTCTTCAGTCACCCATCAGTGATCGGTCAGTCGTCACTCCATCGGCCAATCATCACTTAGTCATCAGTCGGTCGTCTCTCACGCATCAGTCATTGGTCAGTCAGTAATCACTTCATCAGCCAGTCATCATGCGCTTACTCATCAGTCAGTCTTTAATCACCCATCAGTCATCAGGCAGTCATCAATCATCAGCCGTATTGTAATTTTATTAGACTTTATAGGCAGCAGATGTTAGTCTAATCTAATTCATGAAGTCGCCCAAATATTTCTGAATTGAGTTGCCTGCAGTCATAGCAGGGTTCAACGGCTTATCACGCCTTCTAAAATATACTTTCTTGGGATTAGCTAGCCATAGACGGAACCCAAGCTCTGTAGCTGAGCTAACTACCGTGATAACGCGTGTATGTAAATGTTGACTACTGTATTTTTTTATACTTCTATATTGTAATCAGGCCAATCAATTATTTTTTGTTGCTCGTTGACATGGTTACGTCCACTGGGTCACTCTTTAAAACTATGATTTTATCTACAAATCCACTAAACACGCGTTTTTAGGGTTCCGTAGCCAAAATGGCAAAAACGGAACCCTTATAGTTTCGTCATGTCCGTCTGTCCGTCTGTCCGTCTGTCCGTCTGTCCGTATGTCACAGGCATTTTACTCGAAAACTATAAGGTGTATTTGAATAAAATTTGAAGGATAGGTGTATTTTGT
This sequence comes from Epinotia nisella, assembly GCA_932294315.1. Taxonomy (NCBI): domain Eukaryota; kingdom Metazoa; phylum Arthropoda; class Insecta; order Lepidoptera; family Tortricidae; genus Epinotia; species Epinotia nisella. The sequence continues at coordinate 4,416,456 of OW028698.1, read as the reverse complement.
TAGCCGCTACATAGTTTTGTAATTAAGCTGACAAAAAAAATTTTTTTAGGGGTGCACTCCATACATAAAACTAAAAGTCAAAAAATTTTTTTTCATTGTGACCCCCCGTGTGGCACATCAATCGATAGGCCTTTCAAAATAAATATAAAGTTTCTTAGCATTTTTTTTGATTAAGTGAATAGGGTCGGAGATAATCGCCCCGAAAGTCACTAAAATTCTGGACCCCCCCCTCTAATTTTTGAACGGTGTATTTTAAAAATATGGAAAAATTCATGAACATAGGGCTTATTAATTTCATTCACCGAAAATTATTTAGATAGGCACGGAACCCTTCGTTTTGCGTGGTCCGCCACGCACTTGGCCGGTTTTTTGTTATATTGGTAAACCCATTCCATGGTGGGGAATTACCATGATAGGAGCCCAATTTGTAGTATTTTCTATCACTGTTGTATCTTGGCTCACCAGGACAGAATAACAACAAGAAAAAGTTGATTGACCCAATTGATTAAAGCTAAATGAAACACATAATTGTCAAAATTTGCATGTCTGTATGTGGGCTCAATACACAGCAATGAAGTTGTATTACCATCTCCATTATATACTATCTACGGTCGACGCCAAAAATACGTTTACACTATTCGCCTTATTGCAATAGAATAAGGTGCAAAAGTGTAAACGTATTTTTGGCGTCGACTGTACTGGCAAATAAATGATGTTGATTGACAGCTTAAGATTATCCTTGTCATGAACTCTGGTTTCCAGGCATGGTGGTGTTCCTCGAAGAAGACCACTACGTGGCCGAAGACTTTCTCCACGTCCTCAACCTCATGAGGACCACTGCCGACAAGAGCTGTCCACAATGCGAGCTGCTCTCCCTCGGGACCTATCTCAAAACTTATCAGTACCACGCCACGGCGGACAAGGTCAGTTCAAATAGGTATCATCATCATAGACGTCTACTGGGACCTCCTATAGACTTCCCCCAATGAGTGCCGCAATGACCGGCCCCGCGCTCGCATACCAGGTATGGTTCGCCTCACAACGGGCTAATTTTGGTCCCGTCACTCTAACGTCATGTTTAAACTGTCAAACGATGAGATCCAACGGGTGAGAATGACATGGTGAAGGTTGAGATTATTTAATGAGGCCGAAGTTTTATAAAAATGTCATTTGAATTGGAAACTTCTACCTTGGACAGTAGAGTTGCTTTTTGAATGGACTACTTTGATGCAATTCGGCCAACACGAATAATATCAAGTCAACCAAGGTGTTCAGCTGCTTATGAGTTCGATTAAGGTCACAGCTCATTACAGCCACCCGACACCCGACCCGCACCGCCTCGCCTCGAGCGGTTAGTATTCTTCATATGAATTTGTATGGGCATGCGCTCACTGCATCAACTCTGTAGCATCACCGGATCGCCTCGCTGGCGAGGTGTCCACGCGCGGACTTCGAGTGTACCACTCGATGATAGCTCGCTGTTGGCATGCTTGCCTCGCGTGAACCGCGAGCTGGCAATCCGCGGTTCGGGACGGTGGAGGGGAGCGGAGGGGGGGAAGGGGGGGTCTCGTTGACAACGCGTGGTCCACTCGATGACCACGCGAGGTTCACTGGTGACAACGCGGCGTCCACCCGTGGACCACCTGTCGACAACGAGTGGCGAGGCGGTGCGGGTCGGGTGCCGGGTGGCTGTAATGAGCTGTGTGACCTTTATACCGATGCCTGAACAGTGCAAAAAATATCTAAAGACGGCAACCATAATGCCACTACTTGCTCTGTAGGTATGTGTTGTGTTCATGGTCTTGAGGTCGTCAGGGTCATTCCCACCTGTTACCACCAATTTGTTACCAGTGGTAACAGCTGGGAATTTTGTAACAAATTGGTGGTAACAGGTGGAAATAAAGCGCTGTGTTGAGAGTAAGGGATCGACAAAAATCAAAAATATCAATGCTGTAAAATGACTTCAAAAATATGTGAGCAGGAAAAAATATATACAGAATGAAGACGGCAACTTCACTATAATTTTAGATGAACTTTGATTGAAGATTGATGTTTGAAGGGGGCAAAAAGATCTAACCGCTCTTATGCTCAATTGTATACATATTTTAGTAGTTTTTTGTATTGATATTTTTCTAAATTTAATTACAAAAATATATACTAAGTTAAAGTCTTAACAGTATAAATTAAACACTTTTATCAACTTTTTTAACAGACTCAGACTTTTTTTTTTAATTAATGACACAGCTTTTTCCTTGTCGTTGACACCTGCTGACTGTGCGCTTAGCACTGTGTGCTTTTAATAAAAAAAAGCTTGCTTGAAACCAAGCGACGTCTATGCCAAGAAGAGTAGGTGGGACTAGATAATTTCTATAAGTGACTAGTCTGATCTTCAATCTAGAACAATGTTAAGCCGAATCACACTGACCTAGATATGGCGGATCCCATTATGTATAAAAACCGGCCAAGTGCGTGTCGGACCACGCAAAACGAAGGGTTCCGTGCCTATTAAAAAGGTCGTATCGTCACAGAAATCTTGCGGCACTTACGTCTTTCAAAAAAATTAGGAGGGGGGGACAACAACACAATTTTAATGACTTTCGGGGCGATTATTTTCGACTCTATTCACTCAATCAAAAAAATGATGAGAAACCTTATATTTATTTTGAAAATCCTATATCGATTGATGTGGCCATACGTGGGCTTTTAATGAAAAAAAAAATTACTGCACAACTAATTTTTTTTGTCTTTATAATTACAAAACTATGTAGCGGTTAACAAAATACACCTATCCTCAAAATTTTATTTAAATACACCTTATAGTTTTCGAGTGAAATGCCTGTGGCATACGGACAGACGGACATGACGAAACTATAACGGTTCCGTTTTGCCATTTTGGCTACGGAACCCTAAAAAGTGTCATGTTGTTCCAGTTTGCCGTTTTAAAAGTGTCAAATTACGATCGAGTGAAGAGTCGATTTGAGTCTCTAAGGTAAGAAAGAAATGCCTCTAAGTCGTCAGTTTCTTTGCGATTATAACTGCCAAAATTATCTGATCAGACTAGGTTTCAAGATAAAATCTCGTCTACTTAGCTTCTTGGCATATCACATTTGCACTGAGTACACACTAACTAACTGAAATTATTTATATCCAGCAAAAAACAAGTAAGTAGTCGGTATTTTGTTTTTTTTTTCGTGAGATTTTATTTTTCAGATGTATTTACTCAGGATCGAAAATTACAAATATTATTTAATTATATTTGTAAATAGGTATGTTGTCTTTATGACTGTCAATGGTAGCACCATTGCCTTTCAGCTAATAATATTTAAAAATAGTGGCATTTACTTGAAAAGTTATAACATGATTATAGCTCTTGTTTTTCATTGACTTAAAATTACCATTGGGTCTTTTCATGCTTGATTTATCCAGGTTTCGTAACTTCGCCAACGTTGCTTATAAAAAGTTACGAAAGTGCAACAAGTTATATTGACTTAAAAATCAACTAAGTTATTCAACATGATTATAGCACTTGTTTTTCATTGACTTAAAATTACCATTGGGTTTTTTTCTGCTTGATTTATTCAGGTGTTACGAAAACACAAAAAAAGTTTCGAAACTTCGCCAACGTTGGTTACGAAAAGTTACGAAATCTGAACAAGTTATTGAAATAAAAATCAACTAAACGCGCGGCGTGGCGGTTGAATCCAGAAATATTAAAAAAAACAAAACTTTCTCCTTTATGTGTAAAGTCGGCGAAGTAAATAATCTAACAATTACAATGGAATTAAATACGATTGAACTTAATAAAACAAGTTGTATCGCTATTTACAGCGACGGTGGGTTTTTCATTAGTTACGAAATTCAAGCTAATAACAAACGTCAAAAATGCTCTGTCAGTAAGAAGTTTGTGGGGAAATACAAACTAGTGACGTGAGAGTGTCCTATGGTCAAACAGCGTCCTTTTTTAAATGTATAAGTTGTAGTCTGATATTTTCCAAGTATTTTAGTAATTTTTATTTGTTGGTAATGTAAATATAATGTATTTTTTACTGTTGTCATACCGTATTGTTAGACACTTTTTGCGACTGCACCCTATACACAACAATGTTTCGCGCAACAGCGGAAGAAGCAGCTGACTCTCTCCTACATCCAGCAAGTGCGGGCCGCGAACGAGGAGCGAAGGCGACGGAAGATGGACACGACGAGCTGGAACTACCAGGTGTACCCAAACTTGTATGGGTACACGCAAAAGGTTAACAGAGGTTATGTTCGGAGCTTGGAGGTGCTTTCTTCGGGCTATACCCTTTTGTCAACCTGCTATCACCTGTGATCTCTATCAGCTGGGTGTTGACAAATAGGCATAGGCCCTTCCGCCTGTATGGTAGCACGGTAGTTTAGTTCGAGGTTTTGAGCAAGTATTGGCTTCAGAATTGATATCTCAATTCATGGCAAACAATCAGATTATTTAGCTTTTCGATCTCTCAATGTCTATTGAATTATTTTAAACTTACTCAACTTGTGCTTAATTTACCAAATAAGACAATGAGGGCTACCGTTTTTGCGCTCAGCAGTTGGCGCCACTGGCGTGTTGGGTTCAGAAATATAGCTATTAAAATTAGTTATTAAATAAATAAATACATTTTTTTACAAGTTTTTCTTGAGTTCGCTTTTAAAGCACTGGGATTCATTAACCCGTAACACATATTTGCCATAATTAAACTCAGCTATGCAAAATATTCACAACATTATTAGGAATTATGAAAAAACCCGCAAAGTCCACTCACAAACGGCATTTGACATTTTGAAGCCCCGACGCGCCACTAGCGCCCCTAGCGGCGAATTCACTCGCGGTAGCCCTCATTCGTGCTCTGCATCTACCCAACGAAAAAAAATTTTTTTTTTTTTTACAACATTTAATCATCATATTGTAATCTAAGCACATCTATGATTGATATGTATATGAAACAAACATTGCCCAAAACCTCAATGTATTGTAAATAGCAGTAGCTGTAGATATAATACGCAATATAGCTTAGCAATGTATAGCATATTTGTATGTCATTTTATACCTTTAGAGTAGCTGTCCAAAGATATGGGAAATTAAACTTTATATGTATAGTTCCTTCTATAGAAACGTAGTATACGACATGGCATACTATGCGGTTGTTCCAAGTCTTTAAAAATATACCATTAAGGGTGAGTAACTAATATCCACCAGATCTGCGAGAGGCAGCCGATCGTTGGGTGTGGAAAGCATCCACTAATAGCTAGCCTCGCTCACGCATCCCTTTCTATTGGCGTATTTTTCCTCGCAGACATCTCCGCTACGTCACACAGCTCTGGTGGTGGTGGATTTGTAACAACCTCTTCGGTATTCAGGCGTTTGATAGAATCACTGATAACTCAACAACTCCTAAAGACTGGCGCATGTAATTTGGTACACCTTGCAGAGTACCAAATCAGAAAAAATATTTTTACATCTTGAGCAGGGAGCTTGAGATTTTGGGAATTTGTATCATTCCTTTTAACAACTTGTACTATCGATTTTGATAATGGAAAAACCGTGATAATTTCCCAGTTGTTTGCTATTTCTTTTCACATGTTTCATTTTGCTGTCAATAGAGCTGTTACTTATATAATATTGGGACATCTTATCTTTATCAGAATCAAACTCCTTCCAAAATCAGGGAAAAGGTAAAGTAAAAGGCAATGCCTCGCTGCTTATGCAAATAAATATAACAACATATACTGCTTGGGAAATCGTGCTTCTCGAAGCTCAGGTATTACTTATGCTTGTGCCGCAAGCTCACAACACTTTTATCAATAGGGACATGACTTCAACCTCCTGAGTCCCAGATTCCTACAGAAAGAACAAAATTGTTCAATGGAATGTAAGTCAAATTTTAAAGGGAGAGAGTTTAATTCGTTTTGACCATTCGATTTTAGAACAAATGAAAATTCTAAACTATGACCCGGCTTTGTACAAATTCCATTTTATTTATTTTTTGTATGAGGTCTCAGAAGGTTGAATCCGAATTCTTAATTTATTATGTAAGTCAGGCATGCAAAATGATACAATTATCAAATGCAAGTGGAATGCCTAAGTTACTTTTATATTTTGCTTAGCGTAGTAGGTGTCGGGTAATTCCAAATTCGTAACTCATTGTTACTATGCTTCGATCGCAATTAAAACAAATCTTGATTTTGTCTGTTTTACAAGACAAAGTTTGAATACTCTAAGTATCAGCGGGCATATCATGTAGCAAAAATAAAATAATGCACTCGTAATTTCTTTCGCTCATCATAGAAAGAGACAAATGCTTAGATTATCTTTGTTGCGTGATAGAAAATGAAACATGTCAAGTATTTATCTTTGTAGTTTTCGTTAAATAATTGGAGACAGTTGCTGCATTGATTGACTATGGGTGTACGTGGTTACTGAGCATTTTGTAAATATACAATCACCTTTGCTTGGAAATTTCATAACGAGGGGAATTTCTGTGGCTTGTTTATAACAAGCATAGTCATTCCTTTTTTCGCTTGTCTCGCTCTCTTTTAAGTCTACCTTCATACGTTGAAGTGTGAATTTGAATTTGTAATTTAGTCCATGAGAGTTCAAGACTTCTTTGGGATTTTTATTATATTTAAAACTGGGAGACACGAAATTTAAGTGAACGACAAGAGAGAAAATACTACATTAAGCTAGGTATACTGGACGCTTTAAAGCCACTTATCTTGTTATGCATATTTTTATCTGAATACACGTAAATGTGATATTCTCTATTAGCTATTTTTTTTCTACCGAAGATTTTCAGAGACTTTTTTACTTCTTTGTATGTGACATAACATAAATTCTAGAGAAATTGTACACTTACGTAATTACCGGTTTTAATATGATGCGAATGCTGACGATTGATGCTAGTTATGTGTTAAATAGATATCATTTTTTTTAAATAAATGTTTGTTAAATAAATCTTCATTTTGTATAGTGACTTGACGATCCTTGTTATTATAACATGTATTGTTGTGTATTAAGAGGTCATGCTAGAACCAACTTTTTTGTTGCCATCGGCACTTGAATCTATTTGTTTAACTGCGTACTTAGATTATGTAAATAGCTTTTTGTGGCTTGCAGCTGTTGGGCAATTAAGGAAATTTTCAATTTTCACCTTAATGCATACATTTTCCTAAATTCGCAACTACAAATTAGTGTATGTAACCTTAGGAATCTTGTATTTAGTTATCTATCCTTGGCATGTTCTTATATAATTAAGCCCGGTTCGCTTTAGAAGCTAGCATTTTCACACGGTTTTTATTTGCCTGATATCTAACAATAATAAATTAAATTATTATAAAATCTTCCTAATTTACTTACCAGGGTTTGGCATATCTTTCTAGCTAAATTAAATTTTTATACTAGTGTTAACTATTTAACTACTTCAGTAAGCTATTTCGTTAAAGTTACTAAAGATATTTCCTCTTTCGTAACTCGTCAAAAATTGTCCCCTTCTGCATTGGTCTATTTGCAATGCGTTCCTAGTACCAATTATTTTTTCCTATGACCTATATAATAGTCTATTAAGATAGTTGTTTTGTAGATCGTTGAATTGACGATGAAACGCCTCCTCCTCGTTGCGTAGAGTAAAACCAATCGTAAACTGAACGTACGCGCACGTAACTAGAAAGAAAATTTATTGTTACTATGATTGTTAAGGATTAAGATTAATTACTTGTCTCTGTCACTCGCGCGCAATTATATTGGGGTCTCGCTCACACAGCCGGCGTTTAATGTCACCTGTGTGAGCGCGACGCCAATATAATTGCGCGCGAGTGACAGAGACAAGTAATGATGAGTCAATGTACGAAATTCTTTCTAACCGCAGCGCTTGGTTTAACATAATATAATAATAATATTTGTTTCTAATGAATCATTAGTAATCACAGTAACGTAAAATTTTGTTTGTATGTATATTGAAGGCGTGTTCAGTTTAAGATTTGTTTTACTCTACTAAGTTGGTATTTGTTTATGCCGTAGGCTAGATGGGAGGAGGGAGCGTCTTTGTGGACTGAACGATCTATATTCCATCTATGTTTCTATTCATGAATGCACTTGGAATAGTAAAATTTGACAGATTATCGATGACTCACGAAAAATAGGACTCCGAAGAATACCTGGAGTCTTTTATACAAAGCTATAAGTCACGTATTAATGAAGCGGTTCACCAATGACGACTGGCATTTTTGAGTAGCGTTTTATTAAATTTGACATGTGTATACATGAAATAATTTGACTTTTTGAAATTTTAAATAAATACTTACGAATTTATTTAATTTATTTTCAAATCTACTAATATTATAAATTCGAAAGTTAGGATGTTTAGATGTTTGGATGTTTGTTGCTCAATCACGCTTAAACGGCTCAACCGATTTGGATGAAATTTAGCACGAAGATAGCTTATAGCCTGGATTGAAATATAGGATGGTTTTTATCCCGGGTCCACGCAGATGAAGTCGCGGGCGGAAGCTAGTATTAAATATACTTTTAATGTATTTGTGCATTATAAATAAAATGAGTATGAGTAAAATTGTAACTAGTCCAGGCAATGAACTGACAACTTGTATGGAAAAAAATGACAAATTTGGAAATAATTTATAATAGCTAATGTTTTTAATGTAACGGATATATTATCAATTAAATAGTTACCTGGAGGCAAAATCCAACAAAAAATCAAACATAAAAAAAACATTATTTAATTAGCTCCTAAAAATCCCGGATAGATATTAATTTTTTTTTATCTTTATTTAGGTTCATTTACATTTGCTTTAAAATATTCAATATGAATAAAATAAAAAAGACAGTAAATGTTTATTTTAAATCTATATAATTACTTCCGGGTGGAAAGTTTGTTGGATTCTTGAATAAAGCATCTTAGAATAACGTTTTAGAATGAAATAAACAAAAAAAAACGCTATTATAAATTAATGTTTTTCGAAACCGTATTTTGCCTGGAGTAAACTTCGAAACTACGCCAGGTTCAAACTTTTAAAATTGTGACTTGTGGCTTTTGAAGCGTTTCAAACCACCCTATTTCGATCTCCCAACTCTTTCAGGTGGAGATAACTCCCTGGCACTCCAGCATCCACAACATGGGGATGGCGTTCAACCGAACAGTGTGGACCTCTATAGTGGCCCTGCAGGACCAGTTCTGTGCCTACGACGACTATAATTGGGACTACTCGTTGCTCCATCTCTCGCAGAACAGGAAGGGAAAGGAAAAGTTCAAAGTGATGATGTGCAAGGGACCGAGGGTGTTCCATATAGGAGAGTGGTGAGTTTTGTAGTTGACATTTAAGACAATTTCATTTTTGTCAAATGATTTCATTTCTGCCTATAACGTTTATGAAACCATCTGATGATACGATTAGCTTAGTAGGTAGTGAGTGAGTGTGGGTCGTAGGTAGGGCCCTACAACGGTCCTGGGCTCAAATCCCAGTAAATGCAAATATTTGTGTGATGAGCATGAAGATTTGTTACTGAGTCTTGGTTATTTTCTATGTATATAAGCAAGAGTTATTGAGCTCATAATGCTAGTTTGATTTGCGTAAGATTGTCCCCAATATATATTTATGTGGAAATGGAAATCGAACACTATAAACCTTAATAAAGTTTTTTTACCATTCCATTACTTATCCACACACGTGTTGTATGAAATAAACGTAATGGAAAAATGGAAGACGTGTGAAAAATATGGAATAGTTTTTTTTCTCCTATTAGGCTGAATAGGGTTTTTGATTCTGCGTAGGGATAGCCTTAAATCTCAAAAGTCAGTGTACAAGTTTCCATAAAATCGCCCAATTATTGCGGGATTTGCATTAGGTATATAAACAATGATCAGGCTCTAACAGAATATGAACCATTCGTCTGCCTAACCAGAGGGCCTACCGCGAAACTATATTCGTTTTCGTTCGTGTATCTCCGTCTCTGTTGCACTTGCTAGTTCGAGCGACAAAGAGGGAGATACACGAACGAAAACGAATTTCGTTTCGCGGTAGCCCCTCAGGACAGATAGTTTTCAAAGTATTCAAACAGATAAAAAAGGTAGATGTTTCTGTCCAGCGGCCTTCACCACAAGAAATCCAACTGCAACGCCAATCTAGTCATCAGCAAGGTGCAGAAGCTGATGCAGACAACCAAGCACCTGCTGTATCCTAAAAGGTTGACGGCAACCATCAACCCGGGGGGAGCCAAGCACAACAAGAAGCTCGTGAAGGGCAACGGCGGGTGGGGGGACCTCAGGTGAGTCCAACAGTCTAGCCATCAACCAGAAACTGGTGCAGACAACCAAGCACCTGCTGTATCCTAAAAGGTTGACGGCAACCATCAACCCGGGGGGAGCCAAGCACAACAAGAAGCTCGTGAAGGGCAACGGCGGGTGGGGGGACCTCAGGTGAGTCCAACAGTCTAGCCATCAACCAGAAACTGGTGCAGACAAACAAGCACCTGCTGTATCCGAAGAGGTTGACGCCCATCAACCCGAGGGAAGCCAAGCACAACAAGAAGCTCGTGAAGGGCAACGACGGGTGGGGGGACCTCAGGTGAGTCCAGCAGTCTAGCCATCAACCAGAAACTGGTGCAGACAAACAAGCACCTGCTGTATCCGAAGAGGTTGACGCCCATCAACCCGAGGGGAGCCAAGCACAACAAGAAGCTTGTGAAGGGCAACGGCGGGTGGGGGGACCTCAGGTGAGTCCAACAGTCTAGCCATCAACCAGAAACTGGTGCAGACAACCAAGCACCTGCTGTATCCTAAAAGGTTGACGGCAACCATCAACCCGGGGGGAGCCAAGCACAACAAGAAGCTCGTGAAGGGCAACGGCGGGTGGGGGGACCTCAGGTGAGTCCAACAGTCTAGCCATCAACCAGAAACTGGTGCAGACAAACAAGCACCTGCTGTATCCGAAGAGGTTGACGCCCATCAACCCGAGGGGAGCCAAGCACAACAAGAAGCTTGTGAAGGGCAACGGCGGGTGGGGGGACCTCAGGTGAGTCCAACAGTCTAGCCATCAACCAGAAACCGGTGCAGACAAACAAGCACCTGCTGTATCCGAAGAGGTTGACGCCCATCAACCCGAGGGGAGCCAAGCACAACAAGAAGCTTGTGAAGGGCAACGGCGGATGGGGGGACCTCAGGTGAGTCCAACAGTCTAGCCATCAACCAGAAACTGGTGCAGACAACCAAGCGCCTGCTGTATCCTAAAAGGTTGACGGCAACCATCAACCCGGGGGGAGCCAAGCACAACAAGAAGCTTGTGAAGGGCAACGGCGGGTGGGGGGACCTCAGGTGAGTCCAACAGTCTAGCCATCAACCAGAAACTGGTGCAGACAAACAAGCACCTGCTGTATCCGAAGAGGTTGACGCCCATCAACCCGAGGGAAGCCAAGCACAACAAGAAGCTCGTGAAGGGCAACGACGGGTGGGGGGACCTCAGGTGAGTCCAGCAGTCTAGCCATCAACCAGAAACTGGTGCAGACAAACAAGCACCTGCTGTATCCGAAGAGGTTGACGCCCATCAACCCGAGGGGAGCCAAGCACAACAAGAAGCTTGTGAAGGGCAACGGCGGGTGGGGGGACCTCAGGTGAGTCCAACAGTCTAGCCATCAACCAGAAACTGGTGCAGACAAACAAGCACCTGCTGTATCCGAAGAGGTTGACGCCCATCAACCCGAGGGGAGCCAAGCACAACAAGAAGCTTGTGAAGGGCAACGGCGGATGGGGGGACCTCAGGTGAGTCCAACAGTCTAGCCATCAACCAGAAACTGGTGCAGACAACCAAGCACCTGCTGTATCCTAAAAGGTTGACGGCAACCATCAACCCGGGGGGAGCCAAGCACAACAAGAAGCTTGTGAAGGGCAACGGCGGGTGGGGGGACCTCAGGTGAGTCCAACAGTCTAGCCATCAACCAGAAACTGGTGCAGACAAACAAGCACCTGCTGTATCCTAAAAGGTTGACGGCAACCATCAACCCGGGGGGAGCCAAGCACAACAAGAAGCTCGTGAAGGGCAACGGCGGGTGGGGGGACCTCAGGTGAGTCCAACAGTCTAGCCATCAACCAGAAACTGGTGCAGACAAACAAGCACCTGCTGTATCCGAAGAGGTTGACGCCCATCAACCCGAGGGACACAACAAACAACTGCGCTCTATAGTTTCGCGACTTTGTACTTTGCTATGCTGGATAAAATATCCGGAAGACCATTCTGGTGAAAGTTTTTTTTTTATATCGGATGCGTGGTAGTAGTACTTATATCAGCGCTGGCATTAATTCCAGCATTTTGCTGAGTTAGAACCGTTTCGTCACAATACAATATGACAACAGGGAACAGGGTTGAAGTGTGTTGTGGGCGATGGGCTAGCAACCTGTCACATCGATATCACATTTTGTCGATCTTTTATACCCACAATTATGCTAAAAGTGGTAGTGTACTGGAATACAAGTTTAATGTGCTTTTCCTACCCCTTTTAGGGATAAAGGCGTGAATGTATGTATGTATGTACAATATGACACTCTTTTTTACTACGTGTTTTTGTCTCGAATAAACGATTCTTATTCTTTATTCATATTGCAATTGTTAATCATGGTGACTAAAACAATATTTGCTTGCTATTATGCTAAATATATTAGCGGAATAGCAAAAGAATATTGTTCTAGTAACTTATCATGGAATTCCGCAAAGTAACGCCTAATTCAATCAGTCATGCTAGACCCATGATTGATTGAATTAGGCGTTACTTTACGGAATTCCATGATAAGTTACTAGATCCCACTAATTTGGAAAACTTTTTTAATATACATTATTCTTTTTTTTTTCAGAGATCAAGAGCTATGCACAAACATGACCAAGGTAGGTCGGCAGATGAAAAAATACTTATATTTCTTGTAAAAAAAACTGTAATCCGGGATTGACGGTTCCCGTCTCTAATAAGGTCATGCGACTCAACCCGTCTCAGTACAGTGTAAAAGACATGGAAAGTCGCAGCCAGTTGTGCTAGTCGTTTAAAAATGTAGACGCCAAGCGTCGTGTATGAGACAGAAGTATCTCTGTGTCACTCAGGTGACGTAAAATATAAATGTCTACGAATATGATTAATCTGCCACCCTATTTTCATATATGTGACAGATGTAATAGGTACACTTGCACGGAGGAAATTAACCTACTCTATATAGTGCTGGTGAATTTGGGGAGGTTAGACATCCTATAACAGTCTACCATCTTAGTCTATATTTGACAACTTGTCACATTTATGGAATGGGTCGCATGTGACGGGATATTACCACCAGTTACCACCAATTTCTCACCACTGGTAACAGCTTGGATTTTTTTCCACAACCGTTACCAGTGGTAACAACCGGTAAAAAACATTGGTGTTGTTGGTAACTTATCTTTAGTGCTAACAAATGCGATGTTTTCTTAACGTAACGGCTGGTGGAATAAATCCTAGCTGTTATCAGTGGTAATAAATTGGTGGTAACACATGGGAATAGCCCGCTTGTGATACAGGCTCTACAGAACTGAGATTTTGTACGTAATGAACATTTTACTGGCTTCCACAGAGGAAGTTATTCGATAGTACGTATGATACCTATATAGACTATAATATCATTTGTAATAGATGTTTAATACACCACTGCGTTTTAACCACTGAATGTTAATTAAACACGTTGACTACCTATGTGTTAAAGCCGCTAAATATGGCTCTTGGAACGATTACACACGGCGAGTTTCTGCAGCGATACAGGACGGCCCGCGTGCTGTGTCGCGGCGAGATAGACTATCCGTCTCTTTCTAATTAGAACGATTAGAAAGAGACGGATAGTCTATGTCGCCGTGATAGCCGTGCAGGTGCTTATATATGGTCAATCTCGCGATGCAGTCACGCGTTTGTATCGCTATAAAAAGTTGCCGTGTTAACCCGTTCTTTATGTTTTTACTTTGTTATTCACATATTTTTAATCTTGACTAGTTCGTGGGCTAATCAAACGGATTTTAGAAAGCTTTCACCACGGTAAAGAAAATATCTACGTGAATTTTGTGATTTCTCAATTCGGAGGATTTTCTAGACGTAAACTTTTGTGTTGTTAAATGTCGAGATTTTTTGTAGGTCTACCGCTTGACTGAGTCGGTTCCTACAGAAAAAGTCTATTTAACTTGGTTGTAATAAGAATAGGAAAAAAATCATACGTCTTTTTGAAGTCGTTTGTACCCACAGAACACTAAATACTATAGACGGGGTATCAAGCGCGGTTTGTATCGGGAGCGGTGTCGCCTCATCCCCTCCACGTCGCCTGCAACTGTGCGAGCGACTGCACGCCGATCAGGTGACGTTGGCGCGGAAGCTAACAGCGCATGCGCAAACTAGTGGCGCGCGTGCCACGCCCACATCGCCTTTCTATAGTATTTAGTGTTCTGTGATTGTACCTAAGCGTTGCGGGTATGTTTGTGATATTAAATACCACATCGGTGGCAAATAAGCGTATGACCCGCCTAATAGTAAGTATAACCAGTAAACTATGGACGCCTGCAAACTACCGCGTAGGAACAGACTCAGTTAAACGGTACGCCTATAGTAATTTGTGAAGTATTACTTTATAGTATTAGGAATACGTATTCAATGTACTTAAAGTAGTTAGGATTTAAATTTTACTGTATAAATATTTGTTTTTGTTGAAGTGAAAGTGTTACCAGGCGCCATTGAGAAAACAATTGTTCAAATTATTTATTTATAAACGATTTGTAAAATTATTGTAGTCCTTATATTTATTGGATGAAGTTCTGGTGAATGCTTAGGACGCTTTAAGTGTTCACTAGCATTCCGCGACTCATCATCATATCAGCCGAAAGACATCCACTGCTGGACATAGGCCTCCCCCAAAGAGTGCCAAATTGACCGGTCCTGCGCCACCCGCATCCAGCGGACTCCCGCGACCTTTACCAGATCATCAGTCCAGCTCCGGTCATCATTCCGCGACTACTTAGAGTAAAACAACTTTTAAAATGAACGCTTCTACAGTAATAACAATGATTGTCTGAGGGAAATTTTCCCTCAGACAATCATTGTAATTACTTCATTGTGTATGTAGTATAGTGGCCGAGACAGTGCTCTCGGCCGACCAAAGTGGCGAGCGAGTAAATAAAATAAGGTCCGAGTGACTCGCTCGCCACTTTGCTCGGCCGAGAGCACTGTCGGCCACTATACTCGGCACGTGTGATCAAGGCATTAGTGCATGCTGCGCTCATACCTATTACCTACCCTATAACATGGGAAAAACCAAACACCACTTAAAAAAAATTGCCACTACATTTTTTTTCTACTCTTATCAGAATCACGATCTCTTTCCATCCCAATAGGAGAAAGTGTCCCAAAAGTTTCATATTTTTTGAACTTTCCTATTGTGTTACCGCCATACGAAGTATATAAGGAATGGTAACACAATGGGGACAAATCTTTGAAACCTTTTTTTTTCCTGTTAGGACCGAAAGAGCACGTGATTCTCAGTGGAAATAACATAAACCTCCTAGGAAGTTTTACAATTAATTAAGTGGCATTTTTTTTAGAAACGCTCAAATATTTTTTCTCACAGATTAAATCATGCCGATTGGTGAAGAGGCGTTCATTTTAAAACTTGCGGTTTTTTGTTAATCATTGTAATGATTAACAACTGACATGAGACCAGATCTTTGATTTATTTTTATATATTAATATGTTCATAGGGTAAATGGTTGTGTTTGTGTCGTTTGGCACTGTGTATAAACCGTCGCTTTTGCAGTTACACGTCCCATATCCGTGTGTCGATGTTTTGTCGACAGCGACAAACGACAAACGCCATAGACGTGTAGACGTGTCAAACACGTTTGTGAGAGCACTGTTATACTTATTTGTACGTTTAGGTCCAACTCGTCCCCATTCCCACTTCGCAACTATTTTCAATTCGTCGACATATATATTTTGTCCAAGTTCGCAACTCGTCGATATTCTCAACTCGTGGTAAGAAATGGGAGTGTGCACTTGTACACTTTTTAAAACCGAGTGAAGAATAAGCATATAGCCCACCTGATGATAAGAGAAAAACGTTACCTATGGATGCCTGCAACTCCAGAGGAATCAGAAGCGTGGATGACTACTGATTTTAGGATTCGTTATTTATTTATTTAAATTTTATTGCACAATAAAAGACAACTTTCAAATGGCGGACTTAAAGCCATAAGGCATTCTCTACCAGTCAACCATTGGGCTAAACAGAATCATTTGGTGAAGGCATTTAAATTAGAAAGAAAACCCAATCCCAGATAAACGTTCATCAAATGAAATACATACTGGAATAAACATACGCATACAGGGTGTAACAAAAATGGGGTGTGAACCCATTAAGGCCAGATTCGGTAGCGTATTGCAATTCCAAATATGCATTTTTAATAATAATAAAAAATATTGTACGCAAATGACTTGAAAATGCGAACAAGTGTTAATGGGGACCGGTTGAACCTAAACTTGTTAGTTGTTTAGCTATATTATTTGTGATTATTTTTTTACATTAAATATGCTACAATTGGAACATTGTGTTATGTCCGGCCATTTAGTTGAGATACCTAGTTCAAATATTTGCTACATTTAGGTTTTTTTTTAATGTAGTTCAGTGACCCGTCCTAAAAGTGCTATCGGCCTGCGAAAATGTTTAAACTATTCTGAAATGTAGCTATAGAATACTGTTTATGCACAAGCGAGGCGTTCGGCGGCACGAAATGCGGGCTGTTTATTTCAGACCACAGGTGCGGTGCATATATTGTTAGTTAAAATTTACCTTAACAACTATGTTAGTACTACTATCTGTTACTTTATACTAAAAACTACTTGACATACGTCAAAGTAGTCCTAACCTGATGTACCCGTGCCACAATATGGGGCTCAAAATGCTCAAGCTTGAACATAAACGCTCCTAGGCATAGTCATTTGTGTTTGCACGTGTACCGCGCCGCTGATCGCTCCGAATGTCCAAAAACACGTCCTAACAGCACATTTTCTTGTAAAACAACTATTTTAAATAATCTAGGCATATTCGTGAGACGGTTTTTAGGTAGATATTTTGAATGAAACCCGATCTATTTTAACAATTTGTTAAGTCCAAAAGTGAGAGTCAATATATGTATTAAAAAACTTAATTGTAATTTTCAAAATTCCTGTCTTTATATTATATGGCTGTATATTCGGAGTATGAAATACTTTAAATCACCTTCAGAGCACTTTATCATGACTTTTTCAAATTAATAGTTCTTGTTTTCTCCTCACTCCCTTATTGTTCTTCACATTTCGGTATCTTACACATATATGTATGTCTAAATTTTACATCGAAAAAATGCCTAATATTAAGAACTGGGTGTAACAATAATTTCGAGTAAAAAGAGAAAATTTAATTTCGATGATGTACAAGTTTTTTTTTAATAGTAAAAATTTCTATTGATTGGTTATACTTACGTAAAAAAATCAATATAATCTAGTCTTAAAAACAAAAATGATTATTAAAAAAAAATCATTACAAATTGCTCGTGGTGACTAAAATTTCCTGTTTCGTAACTGGTTAAGTACCTAATGAGCGTAACAACCAACCCTATCTGCGTATTTTTTTATTGTTTGTAATTGTATAAAGCGCAAAGATGTAATCTTAAGTATTAATTGTACATTAAACCGTTTGAGCGCACAAAAAATACGCATCAATTTGCCTATTAGCACGATATTGTTTATCGGCGACGTAAAATATCCGTATCGGGGTGCATTTACTGACTATATAATTTTTATACTTATAAATGTCATCAATCGTTCTCCCGCATTCCACAGAAAGGCACTGGGGCTGCGAAGTTTGTTCTTACATAATTTTCCATCTTTATTCCTCGTATATTGCAAACGAGAGAGGTGGAGATATTCGAACTTCTTGGTGTGCCTGAGTGTTTTACTAAACTAGAAAAAAAGCACGTTATTGAAACTCCAAATTGTTCGCAAAACGCAACTATTATTTGATCGACATACGCATATTTTAACCTATAATTTTAAACATGACTCACGAAAGTTTATTTTATTGACATAAAGTATTTGTTAGTTGAATATGGTTGAATGCATTGCAAAAAAATGCACATTTTATATATGTAATGACAGTTACCCATATAAAATGTATGGGTAATTTTTGTTACACAATGGAAGATGGATTAAGGCTCTTAACTATGTACATTTTTTTTTAAACCACCCAGTTTTTCTTTGATATGCGTATAATTTGGAGTGGAAAAATCTCACTCTGGGATTAGTAGTAAGTTTATATTAATATTCGAATTGGTGACTAGTCTTTATGTTTTTGTTTGGATATCTCTACTCGGTGAAACCATTTATTTATTTTAAATTTATATGGATATCAATATTATCAATGGCCCGTTACAAGTTATAGATTTACAGGCAGCACAGGTTAAATTACTTATTAAACGACTGGGCATTTGACTGCTGTCTCAGTAGCCCGTCTCACGTATCAGCATTTGTATGCTGTCTCAGTAGCCCATTTCACGTATTAACATTTGACTACTGTCTTAGCAGCGTATTTCACGTATCAACATTTGTATGCTGTCTCAGTAGCCCATTTCACGTATCAACATTTGACTGCCGTCTTAGTAGCGTATTTCACGTATCAACATTTGAATGCCGTCTCAGTAGCCCATTTCACGTATCAACATTTGACTGCTGTCTCAGTAGCCCATTTCACGTGTCCACATTTGACTGCTGTCTCAGTAGCCCGTTTCACGTATCAACTAGAGGCGCTGGACTACGTGAAACGGGGCACTGAGGGTCAGACAAAGAAAAATATATTTTTCCTGCACTGAAGCCCTGGAGTTATTCATGTTATCGCTGGTTAACGCTGTCTTATTTGACGCTAGACTGTGCCTTGCTCTTGGTTCTTAAAGCTCCTGACTTGACTGTTGAAATCGACTATTTACCCCAAGCAAACTAATCTTAAATTCACATCATTTAAATTACAACATTGATGTTAGTATCACAGAAATAATCCTCGAATGACCCCGGTCGTCTATAAATGAGGCCTACTGATGCTGAATAAATTTCTTTTATTTAAAATTAATATGATGGGACTGATAACAGTGATAACTCAATTAGGCTATTCTAAATAATTCAGACCTTGTATTATCTATTGCGTACGTATTTTTTAACAGAGTTGTATTTCTTTTATTCGTGGTTTTTATTAAAATATAACTTATACAACCACCTTAATTTTTATTGTTAAATGGTGTGTAGTCAACGTCATAAATAGTGTACACTTCACTTTTAACATTTAAAAAGTCATTGGTATATTTTTGTTACTTCGTGTGTTTAGATATTTTTGATGTTGGTTGTACTAGTTATTCACAAGTAACGTATAGCTTTTGCATAGTCTGCACAGTAAAGATACCATCTTTACTGTGCAGACTGGACAGAGCGAAACGAGGTACAGTCACGGACTTTAATTATTGAGCCATTTAGAGCTCACTTTATACTGGAGACTTCATAGCTTCATAGATAACCAAAATTAGTTGATACCTAAATGTCTTAACAATTAAAGTCCTTGACCGTACCTAATGCATTTTGTGGTACCTAATCTTGCTGTGAAAGAGAAATAACGAGATTAAAAAACAGCTTATAAACTCAAGAAACAATACTAAATACGATATTTTTCCGTTTTCGTAACTCAGTATTACATTCATGGTTTCGAAATTGTGTACCAACAAACCGTTTTGTTAGCTAGCCTATCTTCCTGTGCTCACATTTCTGGCTTTTTAAGTAAATTCCTGTTTCGTAACTAATTTCAATTAAGTAAAGTTTTACTTTCATGATCCCCCATGCGTAATCAGTTATAGGCTTGCTCGAATGAATGCTCGACACCCAGCAACGAACGTAATTTACCTAAAGTAGTGAGATAGCGATAAATGTACTTTGTTGCTATCACACTGGCTTCCCCCGTTCTATGTTGGTCACTGGAGTATCCTTCCGTGGAAATTAATTCGAACGGTAATATCATGTGTATAATATAATATTTTTTAAACAGCTGGAAGACTGGCAAGCGAAAGTTGAACCCACTGGATTCAATCACGCGGCAACACTGTTAGTAAAAAAAATAAGTGTATAAAAAACCAAATAAAGACGGTTTAAAAAATGCGTATGGCCTACATCACACTGGCGCGGCCTGCGGTGGCGGTTCATAGTAAATTTGACACCTAATGACAAGTTTACTATTGACCGCCGCGGCCAGGCCGCGCTAGTCGGTGAGAGGCCTAAAGCCTGCATCATACTGGCGCGGCCTGCGGTAGCGGTCCATAGTAAATTTGACAGCTAATAACAAGCTTACTATTGACCGCCGCAGCCAGACCGCGCCAGTCTATGAGAGGCTTAATTGAATCTAGAGAGTCCAATAGTTTCGTTTGCCAGACTATAAATAAATAAAGTGTGATTATGATTATAATACTGGAGATATAATATAATTTGTAATAAATAAATAAATTGAATTGTTGTGCGAGTTTAATTTAGTTCCTCGTCTAGTCCAAACCCTAATCCCAAATGTTTCTACCAAATGTAAATAAAGAAGAAGTACTACAGACTACTTTGTAAATGTAACTACAATAATTTAACATAAAAACAAAGTTTTAACGGGCTTCAAATTAGTACCCAAATCGCTTCAAGTGTGCCAATAAAATTTGAAGAGTTCCCCCGATTTCTCCAGGGTACCATCATCAGATCCGGACCTGATGACCATGGGGCCACCTGGTAAGGATACCCTTTCAAACAAAAAAAGAAGCGGGTTGTGTCGGAGATACAACCGTTAATTAAGTTTAAGTGGATACTAAGTCTTCTTTGTTGGCTATGGAAACCTAATAAAAAAACCGGTCTAGTGCGAGTCTGACTGGTATAACTAATCGGTATAATAATAACTGTCCCTGTCCTAAATTGTATCTCATGGATTTGCGATTGATTTCAATCTAAAGGGATAATCAACTTAGATAAGCATTTTCAATGAATTGTTAAATTCAAAGTGTTTTGATTATTTAAAGGAATCTGCTATTATGGTGTACCCGTAAAATATATATCTGAATGAATTCACTAAAATCTGTATAACACAGAACAAGTAAATACTAGTATTCCGTGCTGTATAAGTACAGATAAATCGGTATATATGGCAACATTGACTGACGTAGCTCATGTGCCTTCCATGCAAAGACGTCAGTCGTAAACGCGGTAAACGTCAAGTGAACGTCAAGCTTCATCTAATCAACTCGAGTTGCTCGATACAATGACCAAAGTTTGGTCATTGACTCGATACTATACCCAATATTTTTTTAATTTTAAGTTTTATATTATATCTCTCTCGATTTCGCTAAAATCATTGAATGCCATACACGCATTTCCTTTCTATATCTGTAAAATAAACTACTAAACCGTAGTCTGTTCTGCTAAAGTGCCGCTGTTACAGAATGTTGACAGAAACAGAAAGCCCTGTGACTGTAAAAGATGAGTATCAATCGGATGTAGAGTATGAGGATGCCCTGCAGGACTTGTACAGAGACCACCAGATCAAGGAAGAACTGGTGGTGGGGCCGGAAGTGATATTGAAGCGTCCGGAAGCTGTAGGTGTGTTGTGTTATTGTTATTATCATAAAACAAAAGCTAACCCCTTATACCTAATCATTTTCCATGTTCCGTTTTCATGGTTATCTCTGAACACCCTAAGTTGTCTCAAGTCTCATCAAATAGCATACACTTTTTACTCTGGGTGGTGTAAAAAAATAACTGTTAGTTCAATCAAGATGAACTAAACATTTCTGAATAAGCCATATTTATCTGGCTTAAAATTTGTGTGTAGTTTGGTGTTGATATAAATTGAAATAACCTGTGCATGACGCATGACACAGCATAATGATAGTTTTCTTAAAATATGGAAACCTAGGTATAAAAAATATTAATTAACCTATTTTACTCCTTTTCAGGGGATCCTTCACAGCCGTCTGCCAGCTCACTGCTGCCAAAACTCATGGTGTGCATCCCAAGGCTGGACCTCAATCAGGACTTCACTCACAAAGAGCCCTTTGCCAACACACAACTGCCCAACCCCGTGGTCCGCATTGCAAGACTTCCCCTTGACCAGGACTCACACAGACACAAAGATACAGACTCAGATGAATCGTCAGACTCAGAGCTACTGATCAAAATAAAACAAAAGAAAGTTAGCAACATATCTGACTCAGACTCTGATCCACTGATCAGAATAAAACAAAAGAAACAGAGGAACGGATCTGACTCAGACTCTGAGCCACTGATCAAAATAAAACAAAAGAAACTGAGGAACGGATCTGACTCAGACTCTGAGCCACTGATCAAAATAAAACAAAAGAAACAGAGGAATGGATCTGACTCAGACTCTGAGCCACTGATCAAAATAAAACGAAAGAAATTGAGGAACGGATCTGACTCAGAATCTGATCCACTGATCAGAATAAAACAAAAGAAACTGAGGAGCAGATCTAACTCGCACTATGAGCCACTGAACAGAATACAACAAAATAAACTAAGGAACGAATCTGACTCAGACTTTGAGTCACTGATAATCGGAATAAAACAAAAGAAACTGGAGAATGGTAAGCAAATCAAGCAGAGCTCAAAAAGAAGATATTATTGCCCATATTGCAAAGAGTTATGTTATAAAAAGAGGAATTTAATAGAGCATGAGCGCACGCATAAGAATGTGAAGAAATACCAATGCCAGATTTGTGACAGGAAATTTAAAGTATCCGATTATTTGAGTAAACATATAAAACGGCACGGGCCACTAGGAAAAAGACGAATAGGAAGGAAGGCAACCAAGGCAAGATGGTCTGGGAGGTAATCACGTAACATTCCGAACGGGTGTTAGGTAGATCCAACTGTCATTTTTAAAACGGCATGCAGTGTATGTAAAGGTAAAAAGTTATAACATACTACTGTCACATTTGTTCACAGCCGTTTCCAAATACGCAACTTCTATCCGAGCACATGCCAGTACACGCATATCTGAAGCCTTTTGTATGTGTCCTGTGTCACAGAAAATTCTGGCTGAAGAGAATTCTAGCCAGACATAATACACACCACACATAAAGTGTGGACGTGCGAGATATGTGGTATAAAATGCGCCATAAAAAATGTATGGGTAATTGCCGTTACGAAACTGAAAAAAGTTAAATCATATGCTAGATTAAGGCTCTTAACTATATACAGTTTTTTTGCTTTCCAACCATGTGCAAAAGTATTTCTCTTCAAACACAGTCCGTCTCATTAATCATCTGCGCTACCATGTCAACACAGATCCAAAATAATAATGCATAATAAAAATGCACCTCAAATAATACAGTATCAGCAGGACATTCTAGAAGATGAGAAAAAGTTAACAAGAAAGAGTAATATGTCTTTGAAATGACACACTAGCATCCATACTGGAATAAAACCATACAGCTGCGATATGTGCAGCAGAGAATTTTTGACTAAAACTCTTATCTATCATAGGAAACTGCATAGCGCTGAAGCTCATACGTGTGAAGACTATGGTAAGAAGTTTGTCCATAGAAGTGTTTTGTGTGAGCACAGCCTAGTTCATTCCATGGAGAAGAATAAAAAGTCTGTGATAAATCTTTTAAATCCAGGACGGCTTTACATAAGGAAATCCATTCCGGGGTGATGGACTCTTGTAAATATTGTGGACAACGGTTTAATAGTAAGGGTGTATGGAGATAGCACACCGGGAAGCACAGGGCGGATTGGTATGAATGTGAAGTTTGTGAGAAAACGTATATGCTGAAGAGAAACTGGTCTGAACATCGGAGTGTTGAAGTGAGACAGATGGAGCTATCTGTTAGAATAAGACAGACCTCACGAAAAGACGTGACTAAAAGTGAATTTAGATAAACTGTAATGTACCAACTTGCCTCAGTTTCGAGTCGTCAATGGAAACGTTAGCTGTCAGATTTGGTGGCCATTTTTAAACTCGGGATTTCGTATAGACAACATATCTACCTCTTTTTTATATTACATCATTGCCTAAGTGTATCAAATTTGTATATTTTATTATTACATTTTATAATTTTTCAAACAAATATTCCATGAGGTTTTTAATTTTTTTTCAAATTACCATCTTTCAGATTCAAGTAATAATTTTGAGTTGTAAATTTTCCGTTTGTCCTGCACAGAGGGCCTACCGCGAACTGATTTTCGTTTTCGTTCGTGTATCTCCATCTCTGTTGCACTTGCTAGTTCGAGCGACAAAGAGGGAGATACACGAACGAAAACGAATATCGTTTCGCGGTAGGCCCTCAGGGATAGGTATGTGGAGAAATATAGCTGTTGAATTTCGTGTGAGTACACCCCACATTGGAATACCATAAACAAAGGTCTATAGTTTACTATTCTAAGTTTATGAAGTAATGTCAAGGCTCCTCCACACAATGGACCATCATGGCGCAGGACAGGGACGCAGTTATGCCTTGGAAGTATGTCTTTCTCAGTCTAACGCATAGTTGCGTCCTGTATGAAGGGCCATGATGGCCCATTGTTAGGAGCAGGCTTCTGAGATGTCATCCCTGAACAACTAATATGGCTCCGTATATTTTATAGTGCTCGTCTCATATAATGTAAACCCATGTGCAAAGTTAATAAGAATAATAATTGACTGAAGATGGCTGGGTAATATTTGATACTTACTTTTTATTTCACACTACACAACTCAATAGGCTAATCTAAGGCCCCGCATCGCCAATGCGCAGATACTCTTACTTACCATGCTTTGGCATTGGTATCTTAGAAGAGTGCTCGAAAAATTAATTTTGAGGCCATCTTAGACATGGAAAAGTTGAACACAGTTTCTCTAATAGTTTTCATAATACACGCTAGATAGCGCTGTAAAGTATATTACACTCTTATTTATGACTTATTAATAATAGCTTGCATATTTATGTGATACTTTGCATAGGTATATATTGCGATGCCCATACATACCTAGTTCATGTTCGAAATATGTGCCGACTATGCACTACCTACATAAATGCAATAAGATACTTGAAGCTGTAGCTGGCCAGGCCCATAATCTCGGAGTATAATCTTTCAAGGGTTTCAAATTGCTTGGTTAACAAGAATCCTATTGGTAACATTTTATTGAATTGTATAAACTAAAGAAATATACATTTATTCACGTGTTTGTGACATATAAAACGTGAAACAAGTGTGTCTCTACGGCAGTGAACCGGACACTGCCTCAGCATTATGCTGAGGTGTCACACACCTACAGCGCTGATTTTCAGCCAGCAGCGTTGGTGACTCACGAAAAGTCATACAATTTTAATATATAAACTACATACTAATATATTATTGGGATAGGCGAGAGAGAAATAAACATAAACACGAAGTGAGATGATGTATGGCACTACATGCAGCATCAATCAATACAATAATACATTAATGAAACTTACTTATGGAACTAAAACAGCAACTAGATAAAAAAAAACAAATTAACAATTGGCATATTTTTTGCTGTCACAGTGCTGGTTTATATAATATTATTGCTTAACGGTTATTTGTTGACGCTCCAAAAATCGATATCTTAATCCGCATTAACGCTTAAAGGTGTATCTGCTAAGCGGCCCTTGGATAGGGGGAGGAATATCATTCCAGCACTTAGACGCCGCGAACTTGAAGCTACCTCGCAAAGCAGCGGTTCGGTTCATAGGTATGTTGGCCATTGCCTTGAATCTGCGCGCACTTTTGGACTATATCAGTTTTCGGAAAAGGTAAGATGGGGTTTCGTGCCTGGGAATCAACTGTCAAAAATTTCATTTTGGTACAAGCTTTTATTGCCGACTGTACCGTATCTACTTTTCTGTATACCGTCATCATACTCATTGAGACGATTCTAACGAGCACAAACTCAACGGGGTTACCTCGTTTAAGTACTGAAGTCCCATGGCCACCTTCTGTCTCCATCATCAGATTAGCTAGATGGTGTTATATTGAATTGTAATCCAAACTATAGTGCTACCTAGAAAAAAAACCTCCAACTCCTAACCGTTGAAGAGATGTACCTTCCATAATCAGCTCACCAACATAAAGTGGTGACCACCAAACGCTAATCCCTGAATAGCTTTAGAAAATACATGAAAGACGTAACACGTGCCTGTAAAATTTGAGGGTTACCCTCGATTTCTCTGGGATCTCATCATCAGATCCTGACTTGGTGACAATGGGACCATCTCAGGAGTATACACTTTCGAATTAATTTTTAAAATCGGTCCACAATTGACGGAGAGATCGGCGAACATTGGTACATTGTTAAATATATTAAGCATGTAACATAACGCAATGCATGACAGTGACAGCTGCATGTCAACTTATTATGTATCCGTTTTCCGCTCTTAATCTTTTTCATGTCGATTGATCTGTACTTAACCTCTACCGAAAGTAATGTCTGTAGCGAGTGTCGTTCCATCTTTAATTATAAATTACCTTAGTGATCTGACTGTGTAACTGGTAGATTTATCATGGGAATAAATGCTGCTACGTTACAGTATAAACGCTGAAGTTTATTTTCACTCCGAGGCTCCTCAACATACGTACCGCCTAACAGCGGAGAGCACGTTAGGACGATCCTACACCGGACCTTTAATATACATAAAGAAAAATACAGTGCAACATTTTGAAGTCGGTTAATAAAAATTACAATGATATGTATCAACTGAATGGTGGCGTCCCGCGGGATTTCCCTCACACGTAGCTAATTCGGACCGCAATTTTCACTTAAGGCCAGTGGTGAGGAATTTTATGTACGGTCGACGCCAAAAATACGTTAACACTATTCGCCTTATTGCAATGGAATAAGGTGCAAAAGTGTAAACGTATTTTTGGCGTCGACTATAATATACGATAAAGATGACATCACTAATGATACATTTGCTCTAATTAAGTATAGCAATTTAGGCCCACTCTATTTCAATGACAATGTTTTAAGAGAGAATAAATGAATGATGATTTAATTGAAACATACAGCACAACAACATTACAACTTGCTTAAAACTAGAGAAAATTAAAATAAAAAACTGGCCAAGTGCGTGTCGGACCACGCAAAACGAAGGGTTCCGTGCCTATTAAAAAGGTCGTATCGTCACAGAAATTTTACGGCACTTACGTCCTTTTCTTTTGCAGTTTTTCAGCAATCTCGAAAACCTCCGAACCGATCTTGTTCAAAACAATTTTCGGTGAATAAAATTAATAAGCCCTATGTCCATGAATTTTTCCTTATTTTTAAAATACACCGTTCTAAAATTAGAGAGGGGGGACAGAATTTTAGTGACTTTCGGGGCGATTATCTCCGACCCTATTCTTCAAAAAAAATGCTACGAAACCTTATATTTATTTTGAAAGGCCTATCTATTGATGTGCCACACGGGGGGTCACAATGAAAAAACAAATTTTGACTTTTAGTTTTATGTATGGAGTGCACCCCTAAAATTTTTTTTTGTCATTTTAATTACAAAACTATGTAGCGGCTAACAAAATACACCTATCCTCAAAATTTTATTCAAATACACCTTATAGTTTTCGAGTAAAATGCCTGTGACATACGGACAGACGGACATGACGAAACTATAAGGGTTCCGTTTTTGCCATTTTGGCTACGGAACCCTAAAAAGTAATACCTACATTGTTGAGGTTAGTTTTTGACAGCATTAATAAGAAAGTTTCAACACTAGGAAGGTTAGGTTCGTTAGGTACCTTCAGATGCCCGAAGGGCAAACAGACCAGAAATAGGAGCCCCGCAGAGCGAGAGGAAACCATACATTAATAGGAGAACCTTGACTTTTTGTGTTGTAGGTAATGAAGATACTCATAGGTAAACTAGTTAGGTACTATGCCATGCGGGTTCGGGACTACACTTCCCAATTGCCCATTCCCTCACCCATGAGAGGAGGACTGCGCCCAGCAGTGGGACGTATATTTAAGACGATGATGATGACCAGAGAACCGGTTTTTTCAAAAATCCCCGAAGCAGTCCAATATTTTGAATTATTTTAGGCTCTTAATGCAGGACCCTATCGTGTATTTAGGTAACATATTCGTATCATTAGACTGCCCGATCAAAAATGATATCATAAACAAAGAACGAAATAATACCGGTTTAATTTGTATGGAGAAAATACCGGTATCCGATCCCTGGATGACTATGCCATGCGTGGGAAAGAGAATAATACAAACAATAACAGCATTAAATGATTTAATACCTTTTAAACATAGGTAGGTAATCTTTTTGGGTCAATCAACTTTTTTTCTTCACTATTACATTAGTGATTAAGTCTATTTCAACATAAACTTCCAAAAAGGTTTTGTAGCGAAAAATATGGTTGTCCAGGGAGTTATTACACAAACTACCACTTCCATACTTTGGGGGACAATGCGTCTGTTGGACAACCGGTGTAACTAAATGTAAATACATGTATCACAGACAGCCCCGTGTGCACAGCATGCATGGAGGCAGAAGAAACGACTAAACATATTCTACTGGACTCCAAGCAGGTAGAAGTATACAGAGAGAAGCACCTAGGGTCTCCGGACACACTACGGGACGCAGTCAGCAATACCAAGGCATTCATTAACTTTATAGAGAAGCTGAGGGCCTACCGCGAAACTAAATTCGTTTTCGTTCGTGTATCTCCCTCTTTGTCACTCGAACTAGCAAGTGCAACAGAGACGGAGATACACGAACGAAAACGAATATCGTTTCGCGGTAGGCCCTCTGAGGGCCTACCGCGAAACGATTTTCGTTTTCGTTCGTGTATCTCCGTCTCTGTCGCTCGAACTAGCAAGTGCGACAGAGACGGAGATACACGAACGAAAACGAATATCGTTTCGCGGTAGGCCCTCTGGGGTGGTTAGAGTAGCGCACCCCACCGTTTCACGCAAAATAGGCACATTGGATGACGATTTGCGGAAAATGCCTATAGTACCTACAACTAACTAGCATTGTCATTAGCTGCAAACATATATGGAATACGTGATAAATGCAAAAACAACTATAGTCCTAAGTAGATACGTTTTATCGTTATGTTTTACGTGACGTTTCAGTACATTTTTGCCGTAAAACGTGACGATAAAACCTATAGTGCTCGCTGTAACGTTTTCTGAGGGCCTACCGCGAAACGAAATTCGTTTTCGTTCGTGTATCTCCGTCTTTGTCGCTCGAACTAGCAAGTGCGACAGAGACGGAGATACACGAACGAAAACGAATATCGTTTCGCGGTAGGCCCTCTGAGTATATTATAGCCATTATAGGTCCATGACCAGAGGTAAGCGAGGAAAAATGGGCCATTAGGAAGCGATGCGCGAGCGCAGCCAGCCACGCTATTGGTGGATATTTTTCGTCGCTGACCGCAACCTCGCACAACTGGACTCACCCTTAACAGGAACTAATATAAAAATCGGTACAAAAATAGTTGATTGACCATTTTGTACACTAGGTAATTATGGCGAGCTGTCTTTGGTAAACCAGCGCTGGTAACAGATTTGATCACTTTCTAATATAACGTGGCCCGTTCCACTAAGTTACAATTTTACATGTCATAACCTACAATGTTTTCACCGACTTCAATTCAGTATTTTGCCTTATTTGAAGAGCACCCTCAATTTCTCCAGGATCCTTATTTGAAAATGAGATCCTGACGTGATGACCATGGGACCACCTGGGAAGGATACCCTTTCAAACACAAAAAGAATTTTCCGAATCGGTCCAGGCGTCTTCGAGTGATCGGGGAACATATTTATAGTAGGTACATTTGTGTCTCAAGTACGGTAAGATATGATTTACAAACGAGAGTCTATTAGAAGCCCGACGCCGAAGGCGGAGGGCTTTGATGACTCGAGTTTGTAACACTCTTACCGTACGTGACGCATACAATGTTTTTCATCACATTTGCAAGGAAACCAATACATTTTTAACGAAATTTTTACTAATCGCAATAAAAACTACAAAATGTCAGTCGTCCATTTTGTTGAATTTGACGTGAGGCGCTTAGAGCAAAGACCCTTCTGCATACAGCTACGATTTAAAATCACAGTTAAAAATATTTTAGGTACACTAAATTGCTACATTTAAGTTTTTAAATCATTCTGTTTATCATATTTTATTCGTGTATTTACGTTGAAACAAATTTATAAATACGTGCTCAAACATTGTGTTTGAGTTAAAACCTCCTATAGCTTTATAACTGACGTAAGAGTGACAGATACAATTTAAGAAAAAAAAACATTACGTCCATGGGTGTAATAAAGGTCAGCTCTGTATGCCGGCGCGTTATGAAGCCCTTTACGAGCAAGTGTGATGAAAAAAATAAACGATTCAGACGAATTGAGAACCCCCTCCTTTTTAGAAGTCGGTTAAAAAAGTAACACAGGTTGTAACATTGTAGCTTCGTGAAACGGGGCCATGGTTGTTATAAAACATAGGTATTACCTACTTTTGTAAATATAAGGCCATATTATGGTTACATTACAAAAATAAAAAAAATCTTCGAAGAGATCGATTAACAATCGATCAAATAATACTTAAATCATTCAAACTTCACAAAATATTGTATTATACTTTTTATCATATTAAGATGTTCTAAGGCCGGGGCCGCACTGGTGAGGGCGATTGGCGACGCGACTGCGGTTTCAGTACAACTTGGGCGACTTGAGGCGACTCGATGTATGAACATCGCCGCCGTCGCGTCGCTAATCGGCAGCCTCACCGGGACGCCATCGCCATGGCGACATCGCGGGCTACCGTATCCCAACAAATCATATAGAAATGTATGGAGGTTAACTCACTTGGCTACCACATTTTTTTCTATGGGATACGTAGCAATCAGCAATGTCGCCATGACGACCCGGCGAGTCTGTTCACACCAATCCTAACTGTCGATGTCGGATCCGACGACACTTTTTGTTTGGAGCATGCTCCGATATCGAGGTGTGAACAGTAAGCATGTTTTCCATACATTTAATTTACTGGATCCGACACCAAAAGTTACGAATAGATGTGAACCAGGCTCTCTCTGAAGCACGCACGGCACTTACTTAGTCTTATGAACACTAAATGCAGACGGAAATAGAACATAACTAATTAATTAGTGTAATGCGATTATAATCACTACATAAATACACACACACATAATCACATAATTAC
Organism: Epinotia nisella; assembly: GCA_932294315.1. Classification (NCBI taxonomy): domain Eukaryota; kingdom Metazoa; phylum Arthropoda; class Insecta; order Lepidoptera; family Tortricidae; genus Epinotia; species Epinotia nisella. The sequence continues at coordinate 4,385,152 of OW028698.1, read as the reverse complement.
AAATAGATACGCAAGATAACATACAATATGTGATTATTTGAAACGAGTATAGCTTAATATCATTATCTAATGCACTTGCCAAAGGCACCTTAAATTTAACAATTTTAACATTAATCATTTATCTTAAGCCGAGATACGCGTGATACATACAAACAATAAAACAAACTCTGCTTTAGGTTTTAGCTGTAGCTGCTTTAAAATATCTATACATTTAGAAATTAAAAAACAATAGATTATATATAAATGTAAAAATAAAGAGTAAACTTGAAAACTAAACGCTTCTTGAAGGAAAACTACGACAAGGCAAGTTTGTTGCTCGACTCAAGTGATTGCCCAGAACCCAGAACACTAAATACTATAGAAAGGCGATGTGGGCGTGGCACGCGCGCGACTAGTTTGCGCATGCGCTGTTAGCTTCCGCGCCAACGTCACCTGATCGCCGCCGTGCAGTCGCTCACACAGTTGTAGGCGACGTGGAGGGGATGAGGCGACACCGCTCCCGATACAAACCGCGCTTGATACCCCTTCTATAGTATTTAGTGTTCTGTGGTCCAGAAGGTGGAGGGTACAAAACGATACATTTTTAAACTTTCCCTTGCTGATAGACTTGAGCTTTTAGCATTCACACGTAATGAGACTAATGAGCATTCTAGCGAATATTGCATTACAGGTAAAATAAAAGCTCACAAAATAAACAGGAGCGCTTTAACGAGCATTCTAGCGAAACGATAGTAAATTTGTTCAGAGCTTTTTGCCGAGCTGAGCAATTTTTTTATTGTTCCGCCTCCCTCTCCGCCCACAGCGCACAGCATTTACTAGTGTTCGCTAGAATGATCGTTGGTGCGGGGGTAGGACGATAACGGGCGCGGGCGACGTGTGGGAGGCAAAGCACGGCGTCCGCACGCCACCCGCGCATAGCGCATGGTACAGTCAGCAGCAGAAGTAGCTAAGCGGGCCGGGTGTTCAAAATGACCTGCACACGACTTTATTCTTAAGAAATTAAGAGCATGTGTAGGTTATTTTGAACACCCGGCCCGCTTAGCTACTTCTGCTGCTGACTGTACGACGCGAGCTACGCGCCGCACTGTGGGCTGAGAATCGGCTCTCCATAGAAATAGACAATTTAAAATTTTAGGATACTTTTTTTTCGGAAAATGGCTTCTTCTAGTCATTATCATACCACAACATGATTTTGGGTTAATTTGGCCCGATAAATAAAGACTTACATTTTTTTCAAAAAAATATTGTATTTGAAAAATCGGATTGTCTCTGAAAGTAAAACGAAAACCGTAATATCCTCCCGGACGGTTATAACACTAATTATTTCTGATATGAAAAAAATAAAAAATAAGAAAAGGGCACACTGTTTAAAGAAATTGAGTACGTCAAAAAATCAAAAATAATTAGTTTTATAAGTGTGCGAGGATTTAACGGTGTTCGGGTCGTTCTTCTTTTCGACCGACAATAGCCTGTCCTTCGTCTTATTACGGCATCTCATTTGAGTAATGATGTTTATGGTTTTATAATGTTCGAATGAACGTCCATATTATTTTATTAATTAGTGATATATAATATTTCACTTTCTCTAACTAGCATTTTTTTAAATGTTTGTTTTTTTCGTAGAATGCCGTGACAGAGTGGTAAACCAAAATGTTGTCCCCACTGAAATAGTCCACTTTGTCACATGTTTTTTTTAGAAACCAACCGTAAATAAATATTTATATTGGCCAGAAAGTAAACTTTAATTAGTTCTAATGAAGAAACCTATGCATTTTTTTTTAAATCGCACTTCAAAACCACAATTTTCGATAGTTCAAAAACCAAAAAAACAGAAAAACCTCGATTCATTGTCGGTAAAAAAGAAGAACGACCCGTTCTTGGTAATTTAGGAGAAAATATGTTTATAATCATTCATTACTCCTTAGTTTTTACCCCGAACAGACTCAAAATATTTTTTATAGTCAAAAATATGAGTAAAAGGTAAATTAAACAAAAAATAAATAAAAACAAATACTTTAAAAAAATATTTAAAAAAAGTGCAACCATTCTTAAAAAACTGAGTACGTGAAAAATCTGAAATAATTAGTATTATAACCGTCCGCGAGGCTATTACAGTTTTCGTTTTACTTTCAGAGAAAATCCGATTTTTGACATACCTACGCTCCATACAAATTTTTTTTGAAAAAATTATGTCGTTATTTAGCCGGCCAAATTATCCCAAAATCATGTTATGGTATGATAATGACTAGAAGAAGCCATTTTCCAAAAAAAGTATCCTAAAATTTTAAATTGTCTATTTCTATGGAGAGCCGATTCTCAGCCCACATTGCGGCGCTTCTCTATGAATACAGCCTTATAATTTCGTTAGCAGGTAGATAACTTCGGTAGTTCGGTAAGTACAACATTATTACATACAATAATATTTAATCGTCAATAGAGATATAATCGCGGGTCGATACCCGAAACTAGACGACTTGAAAAACATCATATGCAGAAACAAAAAGCCATCTTGAAATGAAGAATATTATAAAACTAATCAACTCATACATTGTTAATGATAAATAAAAGTTTTATAAAAATCGGCAACATTAAATAATCTCAACCATTACCTATACCTAATCCATAGTAACGAAGTATCGTCTTTTGTCCAATCACATTACATTATAGTTATCATTTACTTATTTAAAATATTATCTTATTATCGAACATTGACTTTTATTTGTTACGTGATTGCCCACTATGTGTGCGGAAATCCCACTTCCTGGCGAGACGTAATATTTTGTACTCTCGTAATATTGTACTATTGTTACGTTATAAAGCCCCAAACGGTTATATAATATTGATCAGTCAGCTTAATCCTAGTCTCGTAAATATAGTAGGTAAATATTGCACGAACTCTCTTAGATTGAAAGAGGTTCCAAATTCAAAAGACCATTGGAGTTTGAGTGTCATCTCACGAAATTTTATTCCTGGAGCCCAATTCTCGGCCCCAATCGAGATCTTTATTGGCGTAATGTCTATAGAAAAATCTCACAAAAAGGAAAACAGCAAATTTCTGATTCTGGGATTTCTGGGACGATAGAGATCACCGCGAACGAAGATCTCAATGTCTATTCGTCGTTCGAAAATCAGTGATCATCTCGATCTCGCGTGTGAGATTTTGAGAATATGTAAATTGGTATTCGTTCGAAATCGGCCTTTTTTTCGAGATATGTCTTTAGATATAATCTCGATCGGCCCGAGAATTGGCCTCGTGACGTCGACTCCAAAGTGACAATTCATCAGTAACGTTCATCGATCCCAAGTATCGAAAGAGCACCGCTACGCGGTTGAGCGGGTTGCCATGATTTGAATTTCTAACTGTCAAACATAGGTTTTGCTAGACTACTCTACTAAAGTACTATTATTTATTCTGTGCGTGTGCATAGAAAAGATCTCAGGGTTTCTAGGACATCTAAGTGATTCAAAAGTCTGTTGGTGGTGTTGGTATGTGCCAGGTGGGTTGAGTTGCCATTGGCGCTCTTTGGTGGTCAATCAGTACTGACTGGTGTCTTGGAATTAGGAATATATGACGCAAAGGTGGGTTTGATGGTGCGAAAGGTTGAGCAGTGGATATTCTCTGGTTGGCTGGCTGAACTGGGATCAGTAAAGGGTGTGAGGGTAATTTTGGTTGGTCAGTCGTTGAATTTGGTGAAGGGTGAACGCCTAATGTTAATTGGGCTAGGTCTGGCCTTTCGTTTTCTGATGGAACTGGTGTATGCCAGGTAGGTATTGGTGGTTGACTGTCATTTAATTGGGTAGGTTCTCGGTTTGAGGGTGCTTCCGGGCGTAGGTTTGAGTTTTGATATCGAGAAGTCCCTCGGTTTGATGTTGGGATTTCTAAAGGAACTGGTTTGCGCCAATGTGTTTGTGGAGTTTGCGCAAGACCAGAGTTATTTTCTCCTCGGTTTGAGTTCAAGTCAACTCTTGCAGTTGAGGCTATGTGTGGAGATGATGATATTTCTTGCGAAGTCGATACCGTTTTGGACTTTATTGGTTTACATGTGACATCATTTGAATGATTCGTTGAACTATCAGTATTTCCAGAGCTGTGTCTTGGCTGTGACACGAGTGTTATCGATGGCACCCATTCTGCCGATACTGACGGTGAAACAGACTGGTTACTTTGTGCGTTCATTCCAATAGGGTTAGTCGTTTGCTCTCTCAACTTTGTGGTTGCGTCACGTTTTGGAAATCCCAAATCCAAACTCGGTCGCTTGGACGCATTAGTTACTGGATTTGGCGTTCCTGGCCGCGATTCAATGACCGGTGTTCTATATTCTGAATCTGCAGTGCTAGTTGTGGTGCTTACATTAGGCCTTGGCATTTGAGGAACGGATTGCTGTATTAGAGCTGGATACGCTGAACTCGTTATGGATAAATTTGAGCTTCCTTGAGAGGATGGAGCTGATCGTATAGATTTGCTTGATTCAGGTGTAATTACGGGAGCATTAGAATTGCGTGTTTCAGCAGAATTGTGCTGATTAGATTTCTGTGTAGATTGTAAGGCAGCTGTTGAACTTGTTGACACAGACACATCAGGTATTTTGATTGAGATGGTAACGTCAGGGAGGACTATGTTATGATTAGGTATTTTCGCGTTATTCTTAGGTTTTTCATAAGGCTTTTCGCTTTTGTGTGCAACTTTATCATTAGGTTTTTTTACCGAGTTGTCCTGCCTTTGAGTTATTTGTGCTGGGTTTTGTTCAGTTGTGTTTATTCCTTCATTTATATTCTGATTCGATGAGACGTGGAAAAAATTGCTTACCACTTCAGTACCACTGTTCAGTTGATTTTGATTTGTATTTTCTTTTTTTACAATTTCCGCCAGTAAGTCCTCCGCGCGTTTTGTTTCAAGTTCTTCAAGATGTTTTGTCTGATATTTATTGATCGTTTTATTAGACTGTGTCCGGTTTGTTGTACTCGCTCTTTCCCCTTCTGATCGACATGTACCGTTGTTAACGTCTTGTTCATGGTTTAGTATTACGTCATCGCCTGCAGTGTTCGAACTGGATTCTTTAATTGTCACACTCGTTTTTTGTTCAATGACGTGCTCTAAATAATCATCAGTCAAATCAATCACTTGTTCCTCTTGTAATATTTGCTCGTTATATGTAGATTTCTGACCGGAATTTTGAATTGTAACACTAGATTTTTTTTCAGTTGGGTCGTATAAACAATCTTCGTCAATATCGATGGCCTGTTCATCTTTTAATACTTGGTCATGGTCTGCAGGCTTTGGACTAGGCTCTTTAATTGCATTCGGGCTTTCATTAGTTTCTCCAGTTATGTCAGAAAAACAAGTATCTTCGCTGATATCAATAATTGGTTCATCTTTAATTTTTTTGTCATCCTCTACAGGCTTTGAACTGGCCACTTTAACTATAGTTGTAGGAGGTTTGACGTCATCATCATCATTATCAGAAGTCAAATCAATACTGAGGTAGAATTTGGCCTCGTGGCCATAATCTGCCTTTGTCGAGTCCCTTTTCTTGCCATCCGATAGTTTTTTAGTGAGTGTCGAACTAGCAATTGTTTCTTCTGCACGTTCATTTAGCGTAGAGTCGGATATTGTTGCTGTCTTTTTCTTGCCATCTGCTTGTTTTTTCTCTTTGTTTTTCCTTGTTATTTTAGCTAGCGTCGAATTATGAATTGCTCGTTCAATATCTCCATTTGACCCAGAATCTTTTCCTGTTGTTTTTCTTTCATTCGCTTCCACTGATTTAATATCTTTGTCAGTCCTTGGCTTTTTAGCAAGTGTCGAATCAGTGATTGCTTGTTCGAGTTGTTTTTTAGGTGTAGTTTCTGGTCTATCAGTTTCGTTTTGGGCTTTCCTTTTCTTGTCATTCCCTGTTTTTTTTGCTTGTTCAGCCTCTACGATTTTAGTAGGTGTCGATTTATCTGTTGCTGATTTAATTTTCCTCCTCTCAGAGATCACGTTTTTAGCAATAGTCAAACTAGCTTGTTTGACATATTGATTTGGTGGAGATTCTGACCCTTCTGCTGTTTTTTTCATCGCATTCGCTAGTTTTTGTGCTATTTCACTGTCAGTTATTTTAGGAAGTGCCGAATTAGAAATTGCTTGTTCGATATGTTCATCTGGTGTAGGTTCTGACCTTGTTGATGTTCTTTTCTTCGCATGCGCTTGTTTATTTTCTACTTCACTGTCTGTTGTTTTAGTACGTGGAGAATTAGAAATTGCTTGTTCGATATGTCCATTAGGTGTAGATTCTGACCTTGTTGATGTTCTTTTCTTCGCAAGCGCTTGTTTTTTTTCTACTTCACTGTCTCTTGTTTTAGTACGTGGAGAATTAGGAATCGCTTGTTCGTTATGTCCATTTGGTGTAGATTCTGACCTTATTGCTGTTCTTTTATTCGCATGCACTTGTTTTTTTTCTACTTCACTGTCTGTTGTTTTAGTACGTGGAGAATTAGAAATGGCTGGTTCGATATGTCCATTTGGTGTAGATTCTGACCTTGTTGCTGTTCTTTTATTGGAATCCGCTGATTTTTTATCCGTCGCTTCCTTATCATTTCGTGCTTTATGTGTTTTCATGTGATCTTGCCTCTTATTAAAATCTTGAATTTTTTGTTCATAATTTTCCTTATTATGTTTAATTTTATGAAGTTTACAGTGTTGTTCAAATCTATCATTATAGATAGATTTCTTACATGAACATTTAGTATCTAATCTCGGCCGTTTCGAATCATCATGATTTGAGTTGGCATGATTTCTTTTTAAATTTGTTTCAGCGTTTCTTTTTGTTGCGGATATATTATTATCAATTTTATCGCTTTTCGATGTTTTCACCTTCGTTTCATTGCGTGTCTGTAAGTTACTACTTGCCTTTTGTCTCAAATCTACGTCTCGGATATTTACATTACCACTCGTAGTTATTTGCTTGTCACCCCTTACTGTTCCACTCACAGCTACATTTTTGAGATTATTTGAATTATGAGACAATTTACCTTCCGTGAGATTTCTTGAGGTTCCAGGTACCACTGGTTCTATGCGATTCCTTTTCGTTTCTGACACATCTGTAGCAGCAGGACTTCCAGGAGTTACAGAGTTCTTTAGCTCTGAATTACTTTTTGGATCGCCGAGCATACCTGTTATTAAATTTCTAGTAGTTTCAGGCACAACCATCACGGGAGCACTTTTTGAAGAGCTTACTCCTTCTGTATTATTTTTTGAAGTCCCAGGCACAGCTTCAATGTCAATGCTCGAGTTCCTACGAATTATTGATTTCGTGTGACCTTTTGCAGTTCCAGCCAAACTTGGTTCAGTGTGAACTGAGGAATTTCTAGGGTCTAGTGCTTCTATTACTGAAGTTTCAGAGTTCCCATTTTTTGTGTGACTTTTCGCTACTCTAGTTTCAGCGTTTCCGGAACTCCCAGCTATTGTTTCTTTGTGTCTTTTAGGAGTTCCAGGAATTGACTCTGTGTGAGTTCCGGAAGTTCCAGCGGTTGTTTGTGTGTGTCTTCTGGAAGATACAGCTACTGTTTCTGTGTGACTTCTTGAAGTTCCAGCAGCTGCCTCAGTGTGAGTTCTAGGAGTCGCAACTGGATCTCTATGACTGATTCCAGGAACCGAATGCGTGCGACTTTTTTTGGCCCCAGTCACTATTGGTTCGGTGTGACCAGACGCAATTCTAGGGCCTACCGTTTCTATTTGATTTCTTGGTGTTTGAGAAACTGTTTCAGTTTGAGCTCTTGGAATTTGAGCCACAATCGATTTAGAAAGAACTGTGATATTAGTAGGACCTAATGTGTGTGACGTTTCAGGGTTCTGAAGTTTGGTATGAATTTTTGAAGCTTCTAGTTTAGTGTGAATTTTTGGAATTACAGACACAGAATTTGTGAAATTATTTTGATTTGATTTAATGAATAGGACTCTTTTCGTTTCATTTTTCAACGTTTTAGTCGCTGCCGCTTCTGTGAGACTTATAGTTGTTCCAGGGACTTCTTTTGTTTGATTTCGATTCGATGTTTTAGTCACTGTTGGTACTGTGTGACTTATAGTAGTTGCAGGGTCTTCTTGTGTTTGGTTTCGCTTCGAAGTTTCAGTCACTGATGGTACTGTGTGACTTATAGTAGTTCCAGTGACTCCTTTTGTTGGGTTTCGATTCGATGTTTCAGTCACTATTGGTACTGTGTGACTTATAGTAGTTCCAGTGACTTCTTTTGTTTGATTTTGATTCGATGTTTTCGTCACTGCTGGTACTGTGTGAGTTGTAGTTCCAGGCACTTCTTTTGTTAAATTTCGATTCGATGTTTCAGTCACTGCTGCTACTGTGTGACTTGAGGAACTCTCAGAGTCTCTTTTTGTTTGATTTCGATTCGATGTTTCAGTCATTGTTGGTACTGTGTGACTAGTAGTTGCAGGGTCTTCTTTTGTTTGGTTTCGCTTCGAAGTTTCAGTCACTGTTTGTACTGTGTGACTTATAGTAGTTCCAGTGACTCCTTTTGTTGGGTTTCGATTCGATGTTTCAGTCACTATTGGTACTGTGTGACTTATAGTAGTTCCAGTGACTTCTTTTGTTTGATTTTGATTCGATGTTTTAGTCACTGTTGGTACTGTGCGAGTTGTAGTTCCAGGCACTTCTTTTGTTAAATTTCGATTCGATGTTTCAGTCACTGCTGCTACTTTGTGACTTGAGGAACTCTCAGAGTCTCTTTTTGTTTGATTTCTTATTGATATTTCAGTCACTGTTGGTACTGTGTGACTTATAGTAGTTCCAGGCACTTCTTTTGTTAAATTTCGATTCGATGTTTCAGTCATTGCTGCTACTGTGTGACTTGAGGAACTCTCAGAATCTCTTTTTGTTTGATTTCGATTCGATTGTTCAGTCACTGCTGCTACTGTGTGACTTAAAGAAGTCCCAGATTCTCTTTTTGTTTGATTTCGATTCGATGTTTCAGTCACTGCTGCTATTGTGTGACTTGAGGAACTCTCAGAGTCTCTATTTGTTTGATTTTTCAATGTTTTAGTCACTGCTGATTCTGAGTGACTTGTGGCAGAATCCGATTCTCTTTTTGTTTGATTTAGATACCATGCTTCAGCCGCTGCTACTTCTGTATTAATTCTGGATGTTTCAAAAATGACTTCTATGTGACTTCTGGAAGTATCAGTAATTGATGTTATGTGACTTCTAGAAGCTACTGGTTCTGTGTCACTACTGGGTGTTGCAAGGACAGCTGTTGTTTGACTATTATTTTTTTCTGACACTGCTGGTTCTGTATGACTTGTCGAAGTTCCAGGGTTTGCTTCTGTATGACTTATCGAAGTTCCAGGGATTGCATCCGTGTTACTTCTGGTAGCTCCAGGGATTGCACCTATATGACTTCTGGAAGTTCCAGATACGGCACCTGTGTCACTTCTTGATGTTTGATCTTTGGAAGTTTCAGGGATGGCTTCGGTGTTACTTCTGGTAGCCCCAGGGCCTGCATCTGAATGACTTCTGAATGATCCAGCTTCTGCATCTTTGTCACTTCTGGGCGTTGCAAAGGCAGCTGTCGTTTGACTATTCGATTTTTTTGTCACTGCTGGTTCTGTGTGGCCTTTGGAAGTTACAGGGGTTGCTTCTGTGTGATTTGTGGAAGTCTCAGAGATTATTTTTGTATGATTCTTCGAAATTTCAGTCACTGCTGTCTCTGTGATCTCTTTGGAAGTTGCAGGGATAGCCTCTGATTGATTTTTGGAGGTCACTGATATTGTTCCTGTGTAACTTCTGGAAGTTCCTGTGGATAGTTCTGTGTGTCTCGAAAATTCAGTTATTGCTTGTATTTGACTTCTGGAAGTTGCAGCTACTGCTCCCGTGTGACTACTGGAAGTACCAGGGATTCCGTCTGTGTGACTTTTGGAAGTACCAGGAATAGCTTCTGTGTGAATTTTCGAACTGCCAGGGTTAACTTCTGTTTGAGTTCTGGAAGTACCAGGGATTGCTTCTGTGTGACTCCTGGAAGGACCAGGTATTGCTTCTGTGTGACTGCTGGAAGTACCAGGAATAGCTTCTGTGTAACTTCTGGAAGTACCATCTGTGTGAGTTCTGGAAGTACCAGTTATTGATTCTGTATGATTCCTGGAAGTACCAGGCATTCCTTCTGTGTGACTTCTGGAACTACCAGGAAAAGCTTCTGCGTGAGTTCTGGAAGTACCAGGGATTCTTTCTGTGTGCCTCCTGAAAGGATCAGGTGTCGCTTTTGTGTGGCTTCTGGAATTTCCAACAGCTGCTGGTGTGTGTATTTTGGCAGTTAGAGTAACTACCTCGAGACTCCGCGCAGCAGGTACTTCTGCTGGATTGCTGACTTCTGATAAGACTACGGCTTTGATGGTGCTGCATAATTTTTGAATTTCGTTGTACGCATCAACTTTCTCTTTGAGCTTTTTAGCTTTTTTAATTATTTTTCGTTCTCTTTTGAATTTTGTGTTCTTTTTAAAGCAAGGTAATATAATGTTTATCATCTTCTCGAGGCATGTAAGTAATTCCGTTATTTGTTGTTTGTTGAATCTGACATTTTGGGGATTTTGACTGTCTTCATCGTCGGTTCCGGAACTATCAGAAGCCATTGTGAGCTGTAACAACAAATAAAAGTAATTTAATTTATATAATGCGTGTATTTTATAAATAAACAGTGATGGACACATGCATCTTATCAAGCCTTACATATGGCTGTCAAACTTGGGTTCACACCAAAAAATAAAAATTAAAAATTAGGACATGTCAGAGAGCAATGGAGAGGAGCATACTGAATGTCAAAAAGAAGGACAAGATTAACAGCAAAATCATCAGATCAGAGACAAAACTCACAGACGCACTGGACTTCATACTCAAACAAAAATGGAGATGGGCTGGCCATATAGCAAGAATCAACGACAAGCGATGGACTAACGAAGCCACTATATGGCCAGGGCCACTAGGAAAAAGACGAGTGGGAAGGCCTAAAGCAAGATGGTCCGATGACATCATAGCTGTAGCTGGACTCAACAATGCCAACAACAGAGAGAAGTGGAAAGACATGGAGGAGGCCTATACCCGTCAGGGGTCCCTAATTTAATTCGAATTATAAAAACAAGCAATAATTATATAATAATAGGGAATAATAAAGAGGCTTAAATAAATTAATTATATGTTTTTATTAATGTAACCATTATGGCAATATACCAAATCTAAGTTCTTAAATAAATCATCATCATCATCCTTCTAGCTTTATTCCCGTAATATTGTGCCCTAAAGGAGCCTGGGGTCCGCTTTGGCACCTAATCCCATGATTTGGTGTAGGCACTAGTTTTATACGACTGCCACCTGACCTGACCTTCCAACCTAGAGGGAAAACTAGACCTCATTGGGATTAGACCGGTTTCCTCACGATGTGTCCCTGCACCGAAAAGCCACTGTTAAATATCAAATCACCAGGGATCGGAATTTCGGATGCTTTTATACCTACCACTAGCAAAATTCCGGAATCAGCTAAGCAAGTATGGAGTCGGCTTCTTAAAAATAATATTTTAATCTTTTAAATTCCGGGATTCCGGGATTGATTAAAGCATCACGAAAAGGTAAACTTTTTAAACATTTTAGGTCCATTATTTTATAAAAGTAACAATAAAATTTTAGTTTGATGTTAACTAATACTGTACTGTTATTTAAATGACACACATGAATTATATAACATTTTGTAAATAGGAACAACTAAAATAGTTTGTTATCCTAATTTTCGGTATTTCAGGAAATAACGGGGAATTTATTAGTAAAATTAAATTGGTTCAGGCGATTTCGAAAAAGGTTATAAATCCAGGTAGAGCCAATATGTTGGCGTCATGCATGCATGTTTAACTAGTGCCCTAAATAATTCAATAACAATAATGAAATTATTGCAATATTATATCACATACATTAGATAAGTGTCGATAGCACAACAAGAAGTTATTTTTTGGAAAAAATATAATTGGCTACATTCCTAAAAAAAAAATGTAATCCGTCAGTTATGCGTTATATAAGTATGAAAAAATATTGGACACGTATTTTTTATTTTGTCAAAAAAATGCTACCAGAGTGGATTGCAAAAAAATTGTCATAGTTATATAAAATATATGGGTAATTGCCGTTATGAAACTGTAAAAAATTTAATCATAGATTAGATTAAAGCTCTTAACTGTGTAAAGTTTTTTTTTGCAATCCACTCACCTACTCTTTTTAGCATAATGTGACGTTACGCGGAACTTTAACGGCCTATATCTTCATAATTTTTTGTTTGGATGACCAAATTAAAAATACGCGTCCAATATTTTTTGATAATCTAACTGACGGACTAAATATAATTACATATTTTTACCCAGGAAAGTACTCAATTCATTTTGTCATTTAACTCTAAGGTCGTGTTCATATTTATGAACAACACGCACAAACATATATTATGGCGTTGCCTAGGATTGTTTGCACGGACAAATTGATCAAAAATATTTGAACATAACTATTGTTAAGTACCTATAAGGTTGCTTTGATATTTTTGTACCTTCCACCCTGTATGTATCGGTACAGGTCGAGCTTTGTCTTGGTCACCCATAATTGTGATTATTTAATGAAACAACACAATCACTTTAAGTATATTATTTTAATACAATTGGTCAGTTATTCAAAATACAATCTCTACTGCAGTTAAATGTCTTTGTCACTGAATCACTAATGGGCCCGCAAATAATCAATTAATCACTCATTCAATTATTTAAACAAGGATACAACTAAACGCGAGACAGTCTCAAGATATGCGACCCGCTATTCTTGCATTCGTTCATATGTGCGTCCTTCCTTGCCTCGACACAATCGGTAACTCTTCAGTAACTTCTCTTAGCAGGGATACCTTGATTCTATCAATTATGCTTCGCTGCTCAATTCTCGCGATTAATGTTTACATGTAGTACTGTTTTCCAATTCACGGCCATTATCACGAATTATTTAAAGAATAAATGCTAATCTGTAAAAAGAAACATTAAAAGTACCTATTTTGACTACCTATCCCGTCAGCCAATAGAAGGGACTGCCAGTCGTCCGCCATATTAACCTCATTATCTGTTTTCGTGCAACGGCCGTTACACGTAAAATACTTCAAATTTTTTTGATTTTGCCTAATTATAGTTTTATCTCGTCGAAGTTGTATTTTTATTATGGGAAGAAAACGCAAACATCGTGATAGGGATAGAGATGAACAAATGTTAAAGAAGATACGTCGTTTGGAGAAAGAAATATACAGTCGTCGTCGACGCAATAGTTCTGATTCATGTAGTTTTGAGTCTAGATCAGGTGAGTTAATTTTTTTTTATGTTTATGAATATATCAGCGGTTTCGGTTGAAACCAAGATATGTTGAATATCTAATAATAATTGTGGGCCAATTTACTATTTTTCGTTTTTCGTTGCTATGGTTACGTGCCCTGGCAAATTCTTTATAACTATGATATTAAGGGTTTTAAATACCCTTAATATGTATTTTTTTTGGCAAATAGTAAACCCATTTTATGGTGTTCAATCATTAAGCATGCCTAGCAGTCCATATTATAATAATTTTTCCGAGAAACTGTCACGCTTGTGTCCTCGCGTACCGGAGCCGAATAACAACAAGAAAAACTTGTTCAATTGTGGTCCACCGGGTCCGCGCGGTACCCGCGCATAAAGCGAGGATGTATATTATCTTGACGAAGCCCTTATGACATTGACATCAGATTGAATTGCACCTGTTTTATGAATATTCGATAACCAAGTCTGAATGAAATAGTGATGCGAACTACACGTAGGGGTAGTTACCTTCACTTAACTAACATTCATTTTGTTATGGTACTGGTATGTGTGATGCGAACAGTATATCCTAGGACTGTTACCTTCACAGTTTTCTGTCAATACAGATAGTCAAATACATGAGTACCAATGTGATGCGAATGGTTCTTGGGATCATTACCTTCACAGTTAAATAAATGGCATATTCACTCGTTTTCAGACCATGAAAATCAAACTTCTTGGCATAATGATTATGAAAATTCATATTTGCTGCCTAACAATGATATCTTTTATGAGACCGACAGCCCACAACCTGCGATTTCGCCTCAACCGCCTGTAAATACCGAGGTACCACATCAGCAACCGGGTACTTCAGGTCAGAATGGTGAAAGTGATATAATTATGGGAGAAATAACGCACTTAGATGATGAAATTCTTTCCTTACTGGGAGACCCGCCGAAGGAAGAATCTCCTGTTGGCCCAGAAGTGCATAATGATATTGCCTCTAGACTACAAGACGTTTTGCAAAAAGGGCTCAAAAAAGATCAGAAAGACAAAATGATTGAAGACTACCCCATTCCGGGTAATTGTCCATTTTTCGCTGCCCCGCTTTTGAATGCGGAGGTCAAGGCTGCAATTTCTGATTTATTACAAAAGAAGGACGCGTCATTAGCAGCGCGGCAAAGGCAGGTCGGTACGGCATTGACAGCTTTAGTTAAATCTATGGGCATATTAGTCAATGATAAATCAGACTCAGGTCAACAAGTTCTTAAACAAGTCAGCGACGCTTGTCGTTTATTATGTGATTCACATTATATAGATACAAAACTGAGACGAAATTTTCTAATTTCTACATTAAATAACAAACTTAAAGATACTTTAAAGGAATCAAAAAGGGACAAAAGTCTTTTCGGTGAAGATTTAGCTGAAAAGCTAAAGGCTACTAAGGTTATTGCTAAATCAAGCCAGGATCTGAAGTATCTGAGAGGACCTAAGTCCATGTTGGCGAAGAATTCGGCGTCTAGTAGTACCCAGTTCAATTTAAACTGGAAGCACCCGCAGCCGAATTATCAGAATCCGAACAGGAGACCACCGCCTCCACATCGGTCTGCGGGAGCCTCGTCGACGCCTCAATACAGGAGCAGAGCGGAAGCGGACAGCCGGCGCCGCCCCCCGGCGCCACGTGCTCGGGCGAATGCCCATTACAGGAGGAGATATTAGAAACACAGCAGGTGATGTTGCCCTCAGGCAGATTGCAATATTTTTATAATGTCTGGGAAAAACTTAACGCTGACCAGACAGTTCTGTCTTGGATTAAAGGTTACACCATTCCTTTTATATCTCAACCTGTTCAGACGGTGTATCCAAAAAATAGACCTAGTAACCTTGATGAATTTCATGCTTTTCAGATAGAAATCAATAAATTACTCGTTAAGGGCGCAATTACGCAATGTGTAAGAGAACACGGGGATTACTTGTCAAGTATTTTCTTAGTGCCCAAACCGAATGGAGAAAAAAGATTTATATTAAATTTGAAAAAATTAAATAAATTTATAAATCCTCCACATTTTAAAATGGAAGATTTCAGAACAGCTGTAAAACTGATTTCTCCTGGTTTTTTTCTAGCAAGCTTGGACTTAAAAGATGCTTATTTTTTAGTAGCAATTCATCCAGATTACAAAAAATATTTGAGATTCGAATTTAATAACATAGTATATCAATTTAATTGTTTACCGTTCGGTCTGAATACAGCCCCTCTAGTATTTACAAAAGTTATGAAACCAGTGGTCGAACACTTGCGCCTACACGGGTATCTTTCCACAATATACTTGGACGACATACTTTTGATTGGTAGTACCCACTCAGAATGTGTAAATAACGTGGGTATCACTACGAAACTCTTAGAAAACTTGGGTTTTATAATTAATCATCAGAAGAGTAACGTAGAACCCAGAACTAGTTGCACTTTCTTAGGATTTATCCTAGACTCCAAAAATTTCTGCGTAAGACTTCCCCAAGAAAAAAGGGAAAAGTTAAAAAAGGAAATAGTGTCTATTAGAAATTTAAGCACGTGTAAAATTCGAGTTTTTGCAAAATTTATTGGTTTGCTAACATCTGTCTGTCCCGCGGTTGAGTACGGGTGGTTACATACAAAACTATTTGAAAGAGAAAAGTTCATCAATTTACTAAATTATGATGATTACGAAAAGGTTATGAAACTGAACAAGGACGTTATAAACGAAGATTTAGACTGGTGGTATGAAAATATTGATAATTCGGTAAAACAAATTCGCAATAATAATAATTATGAGTTTGAAATCTATTCTGACGCTAGTAAAAGCGGGTGGGGCGGATCGTTTGGCGATAAAAGAGCTCATGGTTTTTGGACCAGGGAAGAAAAAAAATTACATATAAATATTTTGGAATTGTTAGCCGCATTGTTTGTTTTAAAAGTATTTGCTAAAAACGTATATAACACCCAAATTTTACTTCGAATCGATAACACAACTGCCATTGCTTGCATTAACCGCATGGGCAGCGTGCAGTTTCCGCATCTAAACAAAGTATCGCGTGAAATATGGCATTTTTGTGAAAAAAGAAAGCTTTTCATTTTTGCGTCATATATAAAATCATGTGACAATAGTATTGCAGATTTCCAATCTCGTAGAACTCAGTCAGACACTGAATGGGAGCTAGCAAACTATGCGTACACGCAAATCCTTAATAAATTTGGTGTGCCAGAAATAGATTTATTTGCGAGTAGATCGAACGCTAAAACAGAGAAATATATTTCTTGGAAACCTGACCCTTATGCTTACTGCGTTGACGCTTTTACCGTAAACTGGTCGAAATTTTATTTTTATGCGTTTCCACCTTTTAGTGTCATTTTAAGGGTCTTAAATAAAATAATAATAGAGAAAGCGACTGGCATCGTAGTTATTCCACTTTGGCCTACACAGCCCTGGTTTCCTATGTTTAAAAAACTAATGGTCTCTGAGATGATTTATTTCAATCCAAGCCATGACTTATTAATTTCCGACGATTCCAAGTCCCCGCACAGTCTACACAAAAACCTTACCCTGGCTGCAGCCAGATTATCAGGGAGGCACTACTTCGAAGAAGTGTCCCCCCTTCGTCAATAGATATAATGATTAATTCAATTGCACTAAATACGCGTAAACAATATAATTGTTATTTTAAGGCCTGGTTTATGTTTTGTCAAGATCAACAGTTTGATTATTTAAATGCATCAGTTCCTAATATATTATGTTTTCTCACAAATTTATATAACTCAGGCTACCAATATGGCAGTCTTAATTGCAGTAGATCAGCGTTGTCATTTATTTTAGGCCGAAATATTACTGACGACGACAGAGTCAATAAATTTATGAAAGGTGCATTTAGATCTCGTCCACCTGCGCCTAAATATGATGTCACCTGGGATACAAATATTGTTTTAAACTATTTATCAAACCTGCATCCAAATGAACATTTGAACCTCGAGATACTGTCCAAGAAATTAGTTTCCCTGCTGGCTCTCGTAACTGCTCACAGAGTTCAGACACTGTCGCAAATACAATTAAAAAATATACTTGTAACCTCCAATTGTATAACTATATTGATTTCAGAATCGATCAAAACAACTAGACCGAATTGTTATCAGCCGATGTTGAAAATACCTTTTTATAACGAAAACCCAACTATATGTCCTGCAAGAACCTTAATTTGTTATAAAAATAAGACTGCGCCGTTAAGGGCATCCAATATAGATAATTTATTCGTTAGCTATAAGAAACCTTATGGTAAAGTGACCAGCCAGACACTTAGTCGCTGGATAAAGGATGTGCTCCATCAAAGCGGCGTTGACACGTCTGTGTTTAGCTCACATAGCACCCGGCATGCCTCCACATCGAGGGCTAATCGCCTCGGTATCAGTGTGGATGTAATAAGAAAAACTGCAGGATGGAGCGCATCTTCTTCCGTATTCGCAAAGTTTTACAATAGGGAAATTGTTCCTCATCAAGATGAAACTTTTGCCAGGTCAATTCTGAATACTGAATAATTTTTTACCTATAATGTTTAATTATTATCTAATGGAGTCATTAGTTTATGTTTTTTTCTCTTTTATTTATAACTTTAAATATAACTTCAAAATGTACTATTGTTTCTTTTATAAATAATAGTTACTTGATCAATTTGTCAACAGATAGTTCGCAAATTTTTATTGCTTCTTTTCTTTGAACATCTACATGTAAACATTAATCGCGAGAATTGAGCAGCGAAGCATAATTAATGATAAAACGAACTTACCTGTATGTGAAGTTCTATCATAATTATGCGAGCTGCTCAATTCGAAGCGATTAACAGATACTCCCACCCTTTACCCTCCCTAACGCAGTAAACAAAAATCAGCGACCTATCTGTCCAGCTTTAAACTTAATGAGGTTAATATGGCGGACGACTGGCAGTCCCTTCTATTGGCTGACGGGATAGGTAGTCAAAATAGGTACTTTTAATGTTTCTTTTTACAGATTAGCATTTATTCTTTAAATAATTCGTGATAATGGCCGTGAATTGGAAAACAGTACTACATGTAAACATTAATCGTTTCGAATTGAGCAGCTCGCATAATTATGATAGAACTTCACATACAGGTAAGTTCGTTTTATCATTAAGTACCACGCGCAAACGTGACACCCATCACATTAAGTTAAACCTCGAATACTGCTACAGCCGACACGGCCATCCTGTGCGGCACATGTCCTCATGTGTCTTTTTCTGCAAAAGAAACCATTTTCCAAAGTATCATCCGCTGGGCCAATTCTGACCTACGTCAATGTATCCCATTCACAATCTCAAAGATGCATTGACAAACCAATAAAACTCAAACTCATATTATACCTGTTACACATAGGTACTATGCAAATACTGCATTCTCAACTCTATGGTCATATCACAATTTCACACGATGTTATCACGCTCGCTATCTCACTTCAGGCGGCTTGACTCTATCGCCATCTCACACAGAGACTGGTCGACTCTGTCGCTACCTAAGTCAAGCAAGACTAGCTAGCACACTAGATACTAACCATCCTACTCCAGGCTGGCCGACTCTGTCGCCATCTCACACAGAGACTGGCCGACTCTGTCGCCACCTAAGTCAAGCAAGACTAGCTAGCACACTAGATACTAACCATCCTACTCCAGGCTGGCCGACCCTGTCGTCATCTCACACAGAGACTGGCCGACTCTGTCGCCACCTAAGTCAAGCAAGACTAGCTAGCACACTAGATACTAACCATCCTACTCCAGGCTGGCCGACCCTGTCGCCATCTCACACAGAGACTGGCCGACTCTGTCGCCACCTAAGTCAAGCAAGACTAGCTAGCACACTAGATACTAACCATCCTACTCCAGGCTGGCCGACCCTGTCGCCATCTCACACAGAGACTGGTCGACTCTGTCGCCACCTAAGTCAAGCAAGACTAGCTAGCACACTAGATACTAACCATCCTACTCCAGACTGGCCGACTCTGTCGCCATCTCACACAGAGACTGGCCGACTCTGTCGCCACCTAAGTCAAGCAAGACTAGCTAGCACACTAGATACTAACCATCCTACTCCAGACTGGCCGACTCTGTCGCCATTTCACACAGAGACTGACCGACTCTGTCGCCACCTGAGTCAAGCAAGACTAGCTAGCACACTAGATACTAACCATCCTACTCCAGACTGGCCGACTCTGTCGCCATTTCACACAGAGACTGACCGACTCTGTCGCCACCTGAGTCAAGCAAGATTAGGTTATATCACACTATCCCGAGACTGACATACGTTTGTCATTTTGTTTGGTCTAGCTTACTAACCCAAGACTGACCACCTGGTACCTCAGGTGTACACATATCGCAAAGAATGCAAGTTGTCAACTCAAAAAATCGACTGCCTCACTTCATAAAGACTTTTCTCTTAATCAAGTTTTTTAATGTCTCTTCGATCAATAAGTATCTCTCTCAGCCTCATAGGCTCATTTTACTATAATTTAAATTAAACTTTTCTTAAAAACCGGCCAATTGCATGTCGGACTACGCAAAACGAAGGGTTCCGTGCCTATTAAAAAGGTCGTATTGTCACAGAAATCTTAAGGCACTTACGTCCTTTTCTTTGAGGAAGGCAGTTTTCCAGCAATATCTCGAAAACCTTTGAAACGATCTTGTTCAAAACAATTTTCGGTGAATGAACTTAATAAGCCCTATGTCCATGATTTTTTTCATATTTTTAAAATACACCGTACAAAAATTAGGAGGGGGGGGACAGAATTTTAGTGACTTACGGGGCGATGATCTCCAACCCTATTCACTTAATCAAAAAACCGGCCAAGTGCGTGTCGGACCACGCAAAACGAAGGGTTCCGTGCCTATTAAAAAGGTCGTATCGTCACAGAAATTTTACAGCACTTACGTCCTTTTCTTTGAGGAAGGCAGTTTTTACCTTACCTCAAAACCTCTGAACCGATCTTGTTCAAAACAATTTTCGGTGAATGAAATTAATAAGCCCTATGTCTATGAATTTTTCCATATTTTTAAAATACACCGTTCAAAAATTAGAGGGGGGGGACAGAATTTTAGTGACTTTCGGGGCGATAATCCGACTCTATTCACTTAATCAAAAAAAAATGCTAAGAAACCTTATATTTATTTTGAAAGGCCTATCGATTGATGTGCCACACGGGGGGTCACAATGTTTTTTTTTTTGACTTAGTTTTATGTATGAAGTGCACCACTAAAAATTTTTTTTGTCATTTTAATTACAAAACTATGTAGCGGCTAACAAAATACACCTATCCTCAAAATTTTATTCAAATACACCTTATAGTTTTTGAGTAAAATGCCTGTGACATACGGACAGACGGACAGACGGACATGACGAAACTATAAGGGTTCCGTTTTTGCCATTTTGGCTACGGAACCCTAAAAATTGCTAAGAAACCTTATATTTATTTTGAAAGGCCTATCGATTGATGTGCCACACGTGGGCTCACAATGAAAAAAATTGTTTTGACTTTTAATTCGATGTATGGAGTTTTTTAGTTATTTTAATTACAAAACTATGTAGCGGCTAACAAAATACACCTATCCTCAAAATTTTATTCAAATACACCTTAGTTTTCGAGTAAAATGCTTGTGACATACGGACAGACGGACAGACGGACATGACGAAACTATAAGGGTTCCGTTTTTGCCATTTTGGCTACGGAACCCTAAAAAGTACTAGCACTCTTTTCTAATTAATCTCTCATCTCCAATTAAACTTTGATTCCTTCCTTCATTATTCAAATCGCAAAATATCAATAGCGAATTCATCCAGTCCTGCCATAGCATTACACAAAAAAAACCGGACAAGTGCGAGTTCAACTCGCGTGGTGAGGGTTCCGTATATAATCTAAATTTCGTAAGTTTTTTTGAACACTCAAACTTCTCATATGTTTTCCTGTAATCTTTAGGCAAGGAACTATTTTCCATATTTTTTTCAGAATTTTAATCCTAGTAGTTTCGGAGATAAGGGGGGGGGAATGGTCAATTTTCGTTTTTAGGGTTCCGTAGCCAAAATGGCAAAAACGGAACCCTTATAGTTTCGTCATGTCCGTCTGTCCGTCTGTCCGTCTGTCCGTCTGTCCGTCTGTCCGTATGTCACAGGCATTTTACTCGAAAACTATAAGGTGTATTTGAATGAAATTTTGAGGATAGGTGTATTTTGTTGGCCGCTACAAAGTTTTGTAATTAAAATTACTAAAAAAAAATTTTTTAGGGGTGTACTCCATACATAAAACTAAAAGTCAAAAATTTTTTTTTCATCGTGAGCCCACGTGTGGCACATGAATCGATAGGCCTTTCAAAATAAATATAAGGTTTCTCGGGATTTTTTTTGATTAAGTGAATACAGTCAGAGATAATCGCCCCGAAAGTCACTAAAATTCTGTCCCCCCCCCTCTAATTTTTGAACGGTGTATTTAAAAAATATGAAAAAATTCATGGACACAGCGCTTATTAAGTTCATTCACCGAAAATTGTTTTGAACAAGATCGGATGAAAGGTTTCCGAGATATTGCTGAAAAACTGCCTTCCTCAAAGAAAAGGACGTAAGTGCCGTAGGATTTCTATGACGATACGACCTTTTTAATAGGCACGGAACCCTTCGTTTTGCGTGGTCCGACACGCACTTGGCCGGTTTTTTTTCCTAAATTACTTCAAATCTGTTTTTGCTAAAATTATAAAAAAAAAATATCTGACATGCTTACAACAACCCCTTTCATTGGATATGTCACACAATACAGTTTGCGAAACTTTTTTTTTTAGGATTTTCCAGTTTACCCCCCAAAAGTGTTCAGAATTCATTAATTTACTTTACGCGTTCAGCTTTGGGTCACCAATTTACATAAGTGTACCAAATTTCAACTCAATCGGCCTAGTAGTTTTGGAGCAAATCGGCTGTGACAGACGGACAGACAGACAACCAAGTGATCCTATAAGGGTTCCTTTTTTTCCTTTTGAGGTATCGGAACCCTAAAAAGAAGCCGACATTATAACAACACCAGAAGTCAAAAAAAATTACATAAACAGTTATAACGGTGCACATTCCACATGTGGGATCAACTCAATATTTTTTGTCATTAGAACATTCCAATGTGACTGCAACTTGACGGCAAATAAATTTATGACGCCTCAAAAAAAATTAAAGTGTTTGACAACGTTAACAATTGGAGTGTTTCTTGTCCACTCAATAGTGGTTAATCTACTAAAACTGAAACGATTTAAATTTCGTTTCACAAAATCACTTGAAATAATATTGCTTTTTAACCATTTCAAAAAGAGCCCTGCTTGTGTTGAATTGGTGTGGAACTCTATAGAATACTATGGGTCAAATGTCATTAGTATTGGTTCTTGAGTTAACTTTAGCTTTACCAAATGTTAAACTGAAGTGGTCCCATATAAGAACATTAATAGTCCAGGCAATGAACTGACAACTTGTATGGAAAAAATGTCAAATTTGGAAATAATTTATAATAGCAGTTTTTTTTATTGTAACGGATATATTATCAATTAAATAGTTACCTAGAGGCAAAATCCAACAAAAAATCAGATATTAAAAAAAAATTATTAATTAGCTCCTGAATAGTCGGAATAAATATTAATAAATGTTTTATTCTTTATTTTGGTTCATTTACATTGGCTTTAAAATATTAAATATAAATCAAATAAAAAAGACAATGCATGCTTAATGTAAATCCATATAACTACTTCCGGATGGAAAGTTTGTTGGATTCTTGAATAAAGCATCTTAGAATAACGTTTTAAAATAAAATAAACAAAAAAACGCTATTATAAATTTATGTTTTTCAACACCGTATTTTGCCTGGAGTATAAGGTAAAATAGCAAAAATGCTTCTCGAAGTTACTTAAAGAAAGGAAGTCTCAACGCCAAAGGACACAAAGCCGTACACTCTGCCGAGGCTTCTGTATTTATTACATTTCAGATTTACGGCGTTTTCCGCCGCTGCACCCGCTTTAGAAGTAGTCCGTTGGAGGCGAGATGGTGCCAGTGTGTCTACACATGTAGCGTCCCACACAAGCATCCGTCTCAACCTCCACGGAACCAGAGACACACAATCAGGTTTTTTGCCATCATCTCTGACAATGCCATTCAGCATTTTTTATTGGTTATATTTTAAAGAACTTATAATTATAACTATTTAATTGTGTAAATAAACATGGATGCAAATCTGAAATAAATGACTAAGTATTTAATTTTAATTTATGTTTGTATTTACGTGTGTTCCACCAGTGTTTAAGACACCGAACCAATTTTGATAAATGAAGTGACAAGCGATTCGAAATTATGCTCCAGGTACCTAACATAGGCTTTTATATGAATAAAAAAAACAGTTACTTTTCTGTAGTCAGTCAGGTTACAGTTTTTTGAACTGTTTGATCTTGTTGGCCATCATTCCTCTCCAATCTCTACAATGCTCTCTGATGTGACCGGATATATAATTTTATTGTTGTTTTGGGCAGGGCAATGGCAGTGGCACATCCATATTATCAATTTATCATGCAATGTGAACAAGCTCCTAGCAGTTTTATTTTTAGTTATGATTCATTTATTATTGTTAACCTACTTTAATTCACATTCTAGTTACAACTTGTTACATAAGCATGATATTTTTTATGCATATTGTTTACTAAGTGTGTGGGTCTTAAAGATGGCCCGCCTAGTTTGGAACTCCCAGACATTGCCTGTAAGTATCTGGATCTGATCTGGAAGAGATCGCTTTTAGTGATAAGACCGCCTGTTGTCTACCATTGTTTATGTTTAATTTCATTTTGTTTCTATTATGTACTATGTTAGTGAGCATTGAGCAATAAAAACTATTTGTATTGTACATACATATGTATACCTATATAAAGTCAAGCCTGTATTCCCATAAATCATTAATTTAAATACCTATGGACGAAATGTGATATTGGAGTGATAAGTTGCTAGCCCATCGCTCGCCTGTTCCCATAACACTACAGTACCCACGGGAAAAAAGGGGGTGCTGCTATTCTAGTACCACACAGAAACCAAAAAATAAGTAAAGGGGCCTTTAGACCTTGCTAAATGCAGTGCACTAACTGCATTCACACTCACTGTTTAGAGCAAGATGCTTTATCTCCCCTCCCCCACAGGACACAGGACACAGCACACAGCATTTAGCAAGGTCTAAAAGTCGCATAAAAGCCTTAAAATATCGCCGATTAACATTGTATCCGACGTAATTTCACTAAGCTGACTTATAAGTCTAAAGAGATAAGTGACACAGCAATCTATTTACACCCACTTATCTCAATTACAACTTTATTGGAACAACAACCCTATGACTCATAAGTATCATTTTAACAACATGTAAATAAATCTGCTAAATACCTCAATAACACTCAAATGGCGGGAAACCGGCTTCAAGTCACTTCAAATAAGTCCAAAGGCTAACTACCATTATACGTAAACTTCATAAATTATTCAGGTTTTTAGCTTTCCATGTCCTATACTTCGAATATCACCACTCCCGAACTACGCACTACGCACTGACTGGGGTGACTGGACTAAACTAACCATCAAATTACCATAAAATAGGTACCATTATCCTCCCCTCCTTGGATATGGTCAAGGCTAAGGCTATAAAGAATATAATTTATATAATACGGTCCAGGCGTTCAATAACAAATAATACGCCACACGCCCGGCAATTCCAGGAAAAACCCACAGACGAGTTCCATGTATTTTATTTTTATAGGTGCGTTTGGAAACGACCAAACAGTTTAAGCGGCACTGCAGGTCTATCTTATTTTATATATATTAGACCATGCATTTAAATATATAACATAAGTAACTAAATAGTAACTGAAAAAAACGCTTAAAATGTATCATCAACAGCAAAATCACAATGCATATTTCTTGTGTGGAAGCGTTATGTAGAGTAATATTTAATGGTTTCAGAACGAGGCTTGACAAACTGTCAAAGTAAGTACGATGCCAAACACCAAAGCCAAAAATGCATTTCCTGCATATACATGCACTAAAAAAACAGTAACAGTAACTTAACAACAAATTTTTAATTTATTAAAATATAAAAAATACAAAACATTTATTTTTTCAGTCGTTATGTTGGCTAACTTGCACACTATCGGGTCTTTCCATGAATACTTCAGCTGCTGAGAGTTGCCAGAAGAAACAAGTACTATAATTATATCGTTTTTGATCTTCGTCTCAAACTCTCAGCACGGCTATCACAAGACGGCGCGCGAGCTCTCTCGATTTTTCTCGCTCTATACCTCTCTTTCTAAGTATTCTAATAAGAGAGAGACGGATAGTGCGAGAAAAATCGAGAGAGCTCGCGCGCCGTCTTGTGATAGCCGTGCAGACTAGGTTCTTTCTCCAAGTTTTTAAGGCTAACGATGTAAACAAAACATTTGAAACGGTGTGTGTGTATTATTTAAGGTTACTCTTGTATTTATTAACTGAGTAAGGATTGAAAAAGAACAATGTTTGACAAATTGAAATAAAACCAAAATTTTAAACCCCCGACACAACTTTCGATTGAAAAAACCCGCAATCAAACACAATCTGTAGATTTTGTCCACTACAAAACTTTCGATGCAAGTTTTCCATTCCTACTAACGAATTGACAGCATACATAAATAACTCTAGAGCCTTAGGCCTCAATCACACTGGCGCGACCTGCGGTGGCGGTTAATTAGGCCAGTCAATTGAAGTATAGAAAAAGTCAAAAAGTCGTTCGTGAATCTGTTGCTCGAACCAGCAAGTGCAACAGAGACGGAGATACAAAAACGAAGTTCGTTTTCGTTTCGCGGTAGTCCTCAGGCCGCGCCAGTGTGTTGCGGCCTTTAAGCAGCCGCTACACGAACTAAATCGGCGGATGACCGAGGAAGGTCACAGTAAATCTAGTACCGATGGAGTGACCTAGGTTTGGCCAGCCACCACCGCACCGTGCTTCCGGCACTGGATGGATAAGTGCACACTGGCTGAGGGCCTACCGCGAAACGAAATTCGTTTTCGTCCGTGTATCTCCGTCTGTGTCGCACTTGCTAGTTTGAGCGACAGAGACGGAGATACACGAACGAAAACGAATTTCGTTTCACGGTAGGCCCTCAGGAATCACGCGGTGGCCTGCATGCAGTCCGCAAATTTCGTACGTTACTACACACCTATAGTCTTTAGGCACCGCATCAATTTATTCTTATTTCATAGTTATGAATTAATTACACAGTAGAAAATGATTTTTATTAACGTAGGTTTGTAAATTAATCAGTGATCCACTCTACGTAGGTTGTCTGATATAAAGTGAGCGATTCGTTCCAGCATTTAAAGTTACTTAGCTCTGAATTTGTTAGACCATCCATGTCCGTCTAACTTAGCGGTTTCTAAACCATTGTAAGACAATAATAAAAAAATGCGATATTTTTGCAAACATAAATAGCAACATTAGTAGTATATTCGGCTGTCAAATGTGAGGTCAAGTCTGTTTTTTCTTCTGTAACTTATCTGTGCTGTGAGTACTTTAAGAACGAAAGAAATTACTAAATCAATGACCATTGGTCCACAAAGTACTTTGTGCATTGGTCATTGGACGAAATACATTAAAGTCCCAGTGACGCAGTGGGCACTGGGCAGTGAGTCAGAGTCAGTGTTATTCCCAGAAATCACAGAAATGCGTACATCAAAGAAAAATAATTTTAGAAGTCGTGAATAGTGAAGATAACTACAAATCGCGAGATTTATAACAAGGTGAGGTCTTTTTCATTTTTATAAAAATATATTTGCAAACTCATGTGTACGTCCAGTTGTTGTTTTTAATATACCATACCGGTTGCTGTATAAATACTATAAATAGGAGTCAATATATGTATCATCTTTTGACCTTAACCACGACTTTTATCAATATACGTACGTTTTAGTTGTTTATTGGGTTTTTACTTTTTCATGAATACGTTTCGTGTAAAATGTGAAAGCCCATATCACTTGACTAACAAGTAAACCATATCACTTGAATAAAAAGTGGTTGGGGTATAGCAAAAGGGGCGCGGGAGTACACAGGTGAAAGAGTACAGAGGTTTGATATCAGATAAGTATAGCAAAAAAGCATATGGCCTGCCTAATATGGGGACACCATATCCTATGGATGCTTGCGACTTGAGAGGAATCGTATGAAGGTGCGTACGCGCTGTGCGCGAGCAGCTCGCGAGCAGCGCGCGGCGAGCCGCCCAGAGGCGGTCGTTTGACCGTGCTCAAAGGCGCCTCAGTGTGCGTGCCTCGCGTAACTTGGACTTGTATCTGAGCGTGCCGCGGACATAGCGACAAGATCGAACTTGTTTTGCGCGAGGCGCGTACGAATTTGAGCAAGTGGCTGAGCCGTGCGTTTGTATTCATTTGTTAGTAAATTTGGATCAATTATCGATACAAATACATGAAAAGAAAAAGGTGTGTCATATATGCCGAAGTCAATCAGCCGTAATCGTGAGGGTCGACGCAATTTTAAACGAGGCGCAATGTCGGCTCGCCGCGAGCACGCTGCCTCGCTCGCGCACGCGTATGTTTATGTGCAACAATTCGGCTCGCGAGCAGCTCGCGGCGCGGGCCGCGCATTACTCAGGATGAGCCGCTCAAATTCGTATGCAGCTTAAAATGATTCTATACAAAATTCCAGCACCATGTCGGACGATGACTCCCTGCCGTCAGCTCAGTTCACACAGCAGCGAAGCAGACAACAGGCTGTCACCAGCACGAGCCGTGTGCAGGCCTGGGACATGCCAGGACCCAGTCGGGGCCCGGGGTCCAGCCGGGGCCCAGGGCCCAGCCAGTCTCAGCCCTCTCAGGAGGAATTGTCGCAGATTCAGGACAGGCTGATATTATTGATGGATAGAGTGGAACAGCTTACTGGTAACAGGTTAGTTTATAAAGTGAATCTTAAGCAAGTGAAATCAAAAGAGTTTTCGAAAAACCCAACTGCTTTTTTACAAATATTATAGGCTACGTCACTCCCACGATAATTCTCAAATGTCGAAATCCGTGAAACGGTTTAGGCTGCAGGGTGTGCCAAAGAATAAGACATACAACACACAACAAACAAACAACAAATTAATAATGAATGTGAATTAAGTTATTAATTGTAACAAATGTGTTTTTGAACGATAAAGATTTATTTATTATACACACATACATAACATACGCTCGAAAAACATAACCCTCCTTTCCTTTGGCAGTCGGGTAAAAAAGTATTTGATTAAATCAGGCGTTACTTTGCGGAATTCCATGAGAAGTTACGAGGATAATATTCTTTTGCGATAGCAAAATATAATAATATAATATAATAGCGGAATACCGCTAAGGAACGTGCACGTGCACGCATTAGCGAAGATGGGATGCGCGTATTTGCGTATTCATGCAAGCGGTTAATTCGCCCACCCTCTTTTCTCACATGCAAACATGCAAATAAATGCAACAAACCACCACCCATAATGAAAAATCTCGACATGTATTTCGCCTCTCTACAAAAAATAAATTCTAAAACAACTTTTTTGTCAAAAAATGAACAAACCCCAGATTTTTTCAATTATTTTACTTGCACTGTTTGTATGTAAATATTAAAGTTGCTTTAATAATTTGCAAACCATTTTTTTGCCACTGCCAAATCAATAAAACTAAGATTAATTCTGCAAATATGCTACATTTTTACAAGACTGAGTAATTAAAAATTAACAAAAATAACTTACAATGATTCATGTGTACACACAAATCTCAAATTTTACTAAATGAAAAAGAAATTATTATTTATTTAAATTAAAACAATAGTTCGAGATGTACTGACCATCCTGTCTTTATATTGAACCTTATTACAATGCGTATAAAGTGCATGGATGGTCAGCTAACTGTGTGGGCGATATTACATAGGCATATAAGGTCTCTGTCCAAGAAACTTTTGACCTGTTCACTCCATTCTTGAAAAACCCCATGCTATATTGCTATATATCTCTGTTAGATAAAAAAAAGTATTTTTCAGCAGAGGCATCAAGCGCCCAGCGGAACAAAAGCCATACGACAAGAAACCTGACACTAAGGAGCAGTGTCAGCTCTGCAAGAAGCCGTACGCCAACAAGACTACCCTCTTCAGACACTACCGCGCCATCCACCGGGAGATGAACCCGGAGAAGTACCATGGCTGTTCCATTAACAGCACTGTTGTTAGCCTCGACACGTCTTTCAGGGAGAACACTTGTGCTATCTGTGGGTATGTAGCTACTAATCAAAATACACTTGATGCCCATAACAGAGCTGTACATAGCAATGTTGTTAATGTTAATTCTCATGATGCTAATGTTATAACTGCTAATGGCATTGCCAGTGTTAATTCTAATAATAATGCTGATAATGGAACTGGGTTTGTCGTAGCTAGTGTTTCTAATAAAGAAAATGTAAATAACAATGTTATAAATGGAATGCATAAATGTGAAGAATGTGCTGGTTATTTTGAAAAGCGTAACGAATTAGACGAGCACATGAAAGTCCAGCACGGTTTCGAAGTTGTTTGCAAAATTTGTAATAAAAATTTGCTGTTTAAAGACTATGATGCACACGTTAAAGACAGCCATCCGGATGTTTATAAGAAAAATGAGAAAGTTGAGAAAGTGATTAATGAAAAAGTGATGAAAAATAAGAAAGGGGATAGAGTTCATGTCTTCATTTGTACTAAGTGCGATATTAAGATGGTAGATAAGATAGAGGCTGAAAAGCATGCTAGAGGGCACAAGAAGGGATTAAAAATCAAAGTTGCTCCAAGGAACAAAGTTTCCAAAGCTAAAGAGAATTTAACACATGTAACTTCAAATAATGATCTTATTATATTCACATGCGATACTTGTGACATCTCTACTGACTCTTATGATGTTGCTGTAGAGCATTCGCAAAATCATATAACGAGCACTTCAAATGACATACAATTTGTAACCCAAAAATGTCTGATATGTGAACTAAAATTTGAACCTTTGTGCTACAAGAAACACATTGACTTACATTACAAAAATAAAGAAATACACAAGGAATCTTTCATATACTTTAAATACAGATTCCAACTACTGCTGTCGGAGAATTGGTTCTATTGTTTTATCCCGTCTAAACCCATTGAAGACATGCTATCTAGGTCCATCTATGAGCATACACGTAGTGTCAAAATGAGGGTCACTCATGAAGGAACATACAAACTTTACAAGTGTTGTCAATGTGATAACTTCGTTGAGCCTGCTGCGGTACTCAACCACACAATGAACTACGATACTTGCGTGAAAGTAAAACGTAGCTACGAATGTGATATTTGTAAACGAAAATTTAATAGTAGATTAGCTAGAAACAATCATCAAGACCACAGAAGCGGAGATAATTACAAAACTGTGTTGTTTAATCATGAACAAGATAAGGATTTTAATAAAATGCTTAATGATCCCAACATTACTCACGGGCTTAATAATGACGCCGATGCGAATGCCCCCAAAGTGTACAAATGCCTATGCGGCGTCTGTTTCGTGCGGAAAGAGAATGCTGATAAACATAAAAAAATCTGCCCAGGAAAGGACCCAAAAAAATCGTGTCCAAAATGCAACAATATGTTCAATCTGGAAGAATTGCTGACTCATTGCTTTGAGCATCATTTGAACGAGACGCGAATTGTTATTGAAAATATATCCCCCGACGCTATTGTGATAGATTCTGATGATGATGAAGATATCATTGAAATTGATTCTAGCGATGAAGATGGTGGTGCACAAACTGAACGATTTTCCAATATTAAAATTGAAATTTTGAGAAGTGATGACGCAATAGCCGTCCCAGGTTCCAGTAAAGGTGCAGAGCAGGCAGAAAGGCAGAACATGAACGTGTCGGAGACTGCAATAACTGAAGCTGGCGAAAACATTAAAATAACTTCAGTAAAGACTTTGCCTATAGAAAAATCAGAGAAAGACGACATGGATGAAAATGAAGACCAATGTAATGACCATTTCGGAGCAGTTGACAATGAAATGACAGAAGAGGACTCTCAAGATACAATTGCGTATGAAAATACAGACACTGACACAGATGTAGCAAATCCAGCTCCTAATATGAATAATCATGAGAACTTAAAATGTGTTCCGATGAATCTACTTTTGAACCCATTACATATTGAAAATTTGTTTTTAAATGCAGAAGTAACTGCTGGTATTGAAACTGTTAGGCAAAAGATAGAAACGACGAATGCATCCATTCGTTTTGACACGAAGATTAAACAAAAAAAGTCTTGGTTTGATCCTACGGACTTTTCGAATATTCGTAGTAGACGGTCGTTGAGGCAAATAGATATGCAACCAGCTTCTGGTAATTTGAGTCAAGAAATTGTAGAGTTATTGTTAACAGATGACGAAGAAGCGGAAATGAATAACGATGGAGATGCAACAGAAATTAATGACTACATTAGACCTGATCAAAATAATGATAATATCAATGAAGGAGCAGAAAATAATGATATGTGCGAGGATCCAAGTAGTAATATATCCAATACACCAATAACACAAAATGTGGGCGCTGTTGTAGAACTATTAAATGACGTATTGCATACTACAAACAATGAAGATACAACACCAATCATACACAATGAAATAAACATTATTGAAAGATTAGTCGGTGAAAATAACGTTAATTGTGAAGATGAACATGCAGAATTGACCGAAGGCAATGGTCAAAGACTTAATATAAATGAAGCACACTCATTCCACGGAGAAGATAAGGAGAATAACGATCAAGATCACATCGATAATGACGATGATCTTTTTGTTCCATCAGGTATTGAGAGTCGCGAACAACCCCAAAACACAGAACTCAACGTTAATGAAAAGGAAATGCCAAATAACCCACTTCAAGAAGAACAAATGGTTGCCCTAGTAGCCTCTGCTAATAACCAAACCCATTCTTGTGACAATAATGAGAATATTCATGTAGACAACACAAGAATACGTGTTGAAAATTCTCTAGACGATCCAGAAATCAATGAAAATGATATTGATAATACAAAAACAAGTCATGAAATCGATGCAAGAAATTATGCCTCTACAGAACATGTCCAATCTGACTATGAAGATACACAAGATTTTGTGGAATCTACTCCAACGGAGACATTAACTAAAGAAAATGATGCATCTACAGAACATGTTCAGTCTAACTACGGAGATACACAAGATTTTGTGGAATCTACTCCAAACGAGACATACACTAATAGAGTAATCAATGACATTGCCGAAAATAAAACAGCTTCAAGAAAAGAGCTATTTAAAAAAACTGACATCAACATAAAGAAAGAATTTGGCTACATAAATATGAAAATAAAAAGAGAACTAATCGAAGATAGCGTGCAGGAAAATGGCGGCCATGAGATAGTAAGAATTAAAACTGAACCAACAGAGTATAGTGAAAATAAAGAAAATGACGTATCCGTTATAAACAATGATGATGTTAACTACAATCATTGTAGTATTTGCTAAGACAAAGTGGGTTATTAGTAATCTAAACTACCAGGAAGCACTATTGTTCGAAGAAAACTGATTTCGTCTAATGCAAATCCATTGAAAACCATTCTTTGGAAAGTCATTTTTTGCTGAGGAAATACTTCGACGTCTATTTACAACAGGTACATTGAGTGAGACAGGTGATAAAAAAAAAATAGTTCGGTTTTAATCCTTTTCATTTCCCATCCTTGCAGATTTTATGTATCTGGTGGACATGTTCTCATCTTCATCATTTATGTGTAGTTAGCTAGATGAGGGCCCTTTCGGATACAATCAAATGATATGTCAAGTAAGAAATTAATTAATTGATTAACATTTTGATTAATTTTGGAGTCATGTCCACATTATAGCGAGCAATGACGCAAATTTGTCAGATCTCTGGTTATTACACGTAAAGAACCATTATTTGAAGAAATCTGTGTGGCAAACGTGGGTATCCATAACAACGGGGCGGCACGGCCTGCGCGAATGAGGCCATGTTGGTTCTACTTTCATGCAGGCTCGGACTAGTAAAGTCGAGTTCTCCAATATCTATCCAGACAGCCTTTCACAAATATTTTTAACGTTACTGATATAAAATAATAATCAAATAATATTTGTGGACAATCTTACACAAATTACTCCAGGCAAAATACTGTTTCGAAAAACATTAATTTATAATAGCGTTTTTTTTCGTTTATTTCATTCTAAAACGTTATTCTAAGATGCTTTATTCAAGAATCCAACAAACTTTCCACCCGGAAGTAATTATATAGATTTAAATTGAACATTCGTTGTCTTTTATATTTTATTTATATTGAATATTTTAAAGCAAATGTAAATGAACCTAAATAAAGATAAAAAAAATATATTAATATTTATCCGGACTTTTTAGGAGCTAATTAAATAATGATTTTTTTGATGTCTGATTTTTTGTTGGATTTTGCCTCTAGGTAACTATTTAATTGATAATGTATCCGTTACATTAAAAAAATTAGCTATTATAAATTATTTCCAAATCTGTCATTTTTTCCATACAAGTTGTCAGTTCATTGCCTGGACTAAATCGACCTAGTCCCAAACTAAGCAAAGCTTGTACTATGGGTACTAGATAAATAAATACTTAAATACATAGAAAACATCCAAGACTCGGGAACAAACACTCGTGCTCATCACACAAATAACGATATAATACGCATGTGTAGATAATTTTTGAAAGGTTGCCAGTATAGATATTGTAGAACTGGAGTGTACATTAAAAGGAGACTGCCGTTGTCGCCAGCGGCGCTACCACGAACTTCGAAACTCGAAGGTCGTATACCTGCATCCCTGTCACTCGAGTAATGTAAATGCGATAGAGATACTCGAACTTCGAAGTTCGTGGTAATAGCTCCGTTTCACCAAGCAGTGCTATGTATAGACGAGGTCAGTTTTTTTATTGATACAACAGAGAAGTCACGAGCGTGCAGCCGACTCTATTGAATTGAGGATTTGTTGGGTATATTATTCTCAATTCGTCGGAATATTTTTTTTGTATGTACACCGATTACTCTAAGACACGCTGGCCCGATTTGGAGATATTTTTTTTTGTTAGAAAGTGGTCCCATGGTCGTCAGGTCAGGATCTTATGATGGGACCCTGGAGAAATCGAAGGAACTCTTCACATTTTATAGCCAAACTTAAAGCAATTTGAAGTCGGTTAAAACTTTGTTTTTATTACAATCCTAAAGTTATTTGTCTCGCATAGAATGGTCAAGGACTTAAATTGTTGAGCCATTTAGGTGTTAACTAATTTTGGTTTTCTATGAAGCTATGTACCAGTATAAAGTGAGCTCTAAGCTCAACATAGGTAAGAAGGGGCGCTTCCAAGTGGCTTGAACGATCTATATTAGGCTAAGTGAATTTTTAACTACCGTATGGTTCTATTTTTCGACGTATAACGTTAAGATTTTCAGTGTTTTTCTCTATTTCTAAATGTCTATTATTATAGTCTACGTTATTTTTTGGTTCTCATTTTAAAATAAACATGCTGAAATAACATTAAACTTTATGGACAATGGGATCCGCCATCCCATGGTCGGAAACTAGTTTCTGGTGCTACGTTATTAGCAGAGTCCAGATTTTTCACGGCAAAACAAAACACTATCGTAATATAGTTAGTGGTAGAAACATGATTTTATCGATATCGATAATTGTGTAGTAGAGGAAAAAACGTCACCAAATAAAATAAATATTAAATAAAAAAAATACGTATATCAAATAAGTCGGTTTCAAAGCGTTATAAGAAATAAATAATATCTATTCGCAATTTATGTTTTATACCTACATAATGAAATGACATTTAAAGTGTTATGTAAGTGTCTATTATTGACTGTATTGTCTATTATTTTCATTATCTGTGGTATAGTCATTATCGCGACTATTTAGTTGGCTCAAATACCTTATGGTGTTTTCGGAAGAAAAATACACTTCTAGTTTTGTATTAAAAATATAAAAAGGATGTTTTGCGCACTGTCGATTGTCAATAATGTAAAAATATATAGGCATGTTATTTTTATACCTATATACGTAATAATACTCGATATCGATAAAATAATGTTTCTATCACGGGCTAGATTACGATAGTGTTTTGTTTTGCCGTGAAAAATCCGGGCTCTGGTTATTAGTATGGAGAATCCATTTGAGTCAACCGTGCTAACTGTAACATTACTAATTAGACCAAGTACATTTTTAACCCGTATAGGGTTCTATTTTTCGACGTATAATGTTAAGATTTTCAATGTTTTTCTCTATTTCTAAATGTTTATTATTATAGTTTAGTATTAAGATGTTTAACGCCGACGTGCATGCGTCCCACTCAACGCGTATACCTAGTAAAAGGTCTAGAAAGAGACGGAGGCTCGTGGCGTTGATCCGCCTCTGATCGGATAATCATGACAGATATAGCGGAGGATATATTATATACACATCTCTTTCTTAAGCCTGCTTAACGATATGGGCAATCATGACCCACCATACACAATGTTGCTATCCGTAAACGTGCTGATAGACTTGCATTCACAGATAACAGAACATCGAGCATTTCTACTAAACAACGAACAGAACCGAACATCGCTACGAACATTTTCACCATCAATTCTAGCGAACTCTCTAGTAAATGCTCAAAATATGGTTTCTTCACAAAAATGTCGGACTTGACGGTTGCGTGACAAAAGCTCGAAGTAAATTATGTAGTGTCGTTTCGCTAGAATGCTCGCTCGCATGCTCATAACAAGGTTCAAATGAAGGGTCCACGGAAAGAACATGTCTGGTCACTTTTTAGGGTTCCGTAGCCAAAATGGCAAAAAACGGAACCCTTATAGTTTCGTCATGTCCGTCTGTCCGTCTGTCCGTCTGTCCGTCTGTCCGTATGTCACAGGCATTTTACTCGAAAACTATAAGGTGTATTTGAATAAAATTTTGAGGATAGGTGTATTTTGTTAGCCGCTACATAGTTTTGTAATTAAAATGACAAAAAAAAATTTTTTTAGGGGTGCACTCCATACATAAAACTAAAAGTCAAAATTTTTTTTTTCATTGTGACCCCCCGTGTGGCACATCAATCGATAGGCCTTTCAAAATAAATATAAGGTTTCTGAGCAATTTTTTTGATTAAGTGAATAGAGTCGGAGATAATCGTCCCGAAAGTCACTAAAATTCTGTCCCCCCCCCCTCTAATTTTTGAACCGTGCATTGTAAAAATATGAAAAAAATCATGGACGTAGGGCTTATTAAATTCTTTCAGCGAAAATTGTTTTGAAGAAGATCGGTTCAAAGGTTTTCGAGATATTGCTGAAAAACTGCCTTCCTCAAAGAAAAGGACGTAAGTGCCGTAAGATTTCAATGACGATACGACCTTTTTAATAGGCACGGAACCCTACGTTCTGCGTGGTCCGACACGCACTTGGCCGGTTTTTTTTTTTCAAAATGAGATTTTAATCTCAAAATGTTGAGCTCGTTATGAACTATTATGTGACATTTAAATCTCATTTTGAAAAAAAAAGTTACGAGACATGTTCTTTCCGTGGACCCTTCAAATCTATCAGCAGCTTTAGAGGGACAAAGACATACTTTCTTCTCATTCCACCGCATAACCGCGTCCTGTCCTGCGCCTGCGCCGATGATGGCCCATTGTGGGGGAGTAGCCTTTACGTTTAACCATGTCACGCTAAATTAAGAGATGGATATATTTTAAAGAGTACTCAAATTAATTATATAACTGTTATTCATAAAACTACGTGCCTCTGTTAGTTAAAATGGTTTTTATATCTTTTTTATGGTATTACATCCCCCTAATTTTATCACAAATGTGTTTTTTTTAAGAGATCATGATGTTAATTTCCTTTATTCCCAGTAGTTCCGGGGAAGAAGTTCCGGGGCGGAACTAGTGAGACTTTTTTTCCCAATAGTTCCGCGAATGAACTAGTGAGATTTTTTCTTCCCATTAGTTCCGCGGAACAAAGCATCAATTAAGTGCTAATATTTTATAATCCCACTAGTTCCGTGCGTTATCGTACATTATAACACAAAAAATGTAAAATGAAATAAAATACATTTTATATTATTTATTTTAAATGCAATAAAATAAAGTTTCGACACATGAACTAAATAAATACCATATATTGTTATACTTTGATGTACAGTCAAGGGCATAAATATTTGATGACCTTAAAAGTTTTAATTTGATTTAGTCGACTAAAGCTGGGTACAGTAAGTAGACTTTATTGGTTCTCGAGCTCGAGTTATAAACTGAAAATGAGCATGCTGGTCTGTCATGATCATGGCTGTTTTTTAATAAACGTTTGTTAACTAAATCCTTGGAGATGTGCGAAGTATAAAAAAACTAAATGTGGCGGTACACTTAACCTTTTACCAGTAAGTTTATATTGAACATTAAACCTTGCTTATCTATTTTTGTTTAAGAAGATTGCTAGTTTGTTTATTTTATATTACATAGACTTGGTTTTATATTTTAGGACAAGACACTAGGTAAAAAAGGCAAAGAACATATACCCACTTGTATCCAAGATTTAAATAAATCCGAAATGACACTTGTTATTAATGATTGTGTGAAAAATGTATGTGAAGTAAATGATACCGTCCCAGCAGTGTTTAGTCAATCCATGGCTGCCTTAAAAGATACAGGCTTACACTTGGTAGAAGGAATAAATGTACCATCATTTAGTAACTTGAAATCAACTCTATATCGACGTAGAAATAAAGCCGCTAAAGTAACTAAGATGGCTTTTAGAGACGATTCTGCTGTGGAGATCCCTGAAAAATTCGAAAACTTTTTACTGGCTGATTACGAAGACGAAAATCGAATTTTGATATTCGCATCAAAGGAAGCCCGTGAACATATGGCAAGTATTAAGACATGTTTTGGAGATGGAACTTTTAAGTCGTGCCCAGAACCATTTATGCAAATTTACACAATACACGGAGACTTGGGAAGCAGTGTAAAAAATACGAATATTATTCCTTTGGTTTATGCCCTACTCCCTAATAAAACGACGTATACGTACAAAACGATGCTGGATCTAATTAAATCACAAGTACCTGACTGGACTCCCAATCAGTTTGTTACCGACTTTGAAGAAGCGGCTATCGGGGCTATAGTCGGTAAATTTCCTGATATTGTTCAGCGAGGTTGCTATTATCACTTTTGCAACAGCTTGTGGAAAAGGGCAAAAAAATTAAAAATAAATAAAGGTAAGCAATCGCGACGGATTGTAGCCCTTTGTTGCAAAATACCGTTGTTACCAGATATGGACTCCATGAAGAAGGGATGGGAATATGTGAAAACGGAACAACTTGTCGCATGTACTTCTGCTGGTATGACTGATTTCATGAAGTATATGGAATATTGGATGGGTCCGAAACATGTCACATTACTGTGTACGTTTGGTCAGCGTCACAGAACAACAAATTTTTTAGAAGGCTGGCACCATAAATTAAATTCTATGTTTAAAGGACGTCCAACTACAATTTACGAATGCTTAAAAAAACTAGAACAAGATGCAGCATTCTATGCCGTTCAAGCTTCCTCAAACCAAACACCTAAAAAAAGAACTAAGACTAGTGTTGAGAATGACAATTTTGTTCAAACTATACAAATGCAACTCGTCATGGGCGAAATTGACATACCTTTATTTTTAGAAAAATTAAGATAGATTCCAAATTGAAAGTAATATAATGTATATGCGTCGATATTTCGATATTTTTGATTTGAACTGTATTTACAGTCAAGGGTAAAAATATCGGAACAGGTATCGAACATGACCTTATTGACAGAAGCATAAGAGTGTCCAGATATTTTTGTCGCCTTGATAGTAACGTACCTATATATATTTATGCCCTTGACTGTACATCAAAATATAACAATATATGGTATTTATTTAGTTCATGTGTCGAATACACTTTAATTTATTGCATTTAAAATAAATAATATAAATTTTATTTCAGTCTTCCGTTTTATGATGAAGTAGGTAGTTGCTTTTTTATTGAATCCTATTTAAATTTGAAATAAACAAATATTACCAGTATTTTGATACATTTTTAAGTTACTTGAGAGTAAAACTACCTTTCATCACACTTGCTTACCAAGTGTACCATTGCTCGCATGCACAGCGGGAGTTATAGAATAGTAAAATTCCCTAGGGAGTTATGAAAATGTAACTACTTTATTAAAATATACTTTACCTTTAAATTTAATTTTTTGTTCGAAAGTGTGATGAAAAACATTGTGTTATATCACGGGACGTAAGATTATTACTAACTCAAGTTATAATCTTATAATCCTCCGCCTTATATTATGTACAATAACGCACGGAACTAATGGGATTATAAAATAAAAGCGTTTAATTGATGCCTTGTTCCGCGGAACTATTGGGAAAAAAAGTCTCACTAGTTCCGCCCCGGAACTTCTTCCACGGAACTACTGGGAATAAAGGATCAATCACTTTGGCACTCTTTGGGGGAGGTCTATGTCCAGCAGTGGAAGTCTTTCGGTGGATATGATGATGATGATCTATTAAATATATCGTCGTCTAGTACCCATAACACAAGCTTTATTGAGCTTACTAAGGGCTATTTCGATTTGTGTAAGATTATCCCCATATATATTTTTAGTTTTATTTGTAGTATAGGCTGGAAGTACTCATACTGACTTTTAGAGGTAGCAGAGGCGTCTCTAGCCCATGTAGCGCCCGGATGCAACATTCCCCTAGTGCGCGCTAGCCACCCGGCGAATGGGGCCCCGTGAAATGGCGCTCGGCGCCCCCTCTACGACCATGCGCCCCCTCTACGACCATGCGCCCGGGTGCACCACACCCCCTGCACTATAGGTAAAGCGGCCCCTTAGGTAGGATACGGCGGAGCAGCCCCACTAGGCAAGTACCTGCACTAAGGTGTAGGTACTTTGCCTTTGGGGCTGCTAAGCAGAATATCGCAGCAATAAGGAGACTACTACTTGTTCTGTAGGTGTGGCGTTGTGTTCCTGGTGGCGAAAGTGAGACCGGCATTATTCAACACAGCGAATCCTTTAATCAATAAAGGGATAGGCGACGCGCTTCTGACTCGTTTTATGACCAAGTTTTTTATGTCTATAAAACCCTCTTTTCGAAAGCACTTAGATAAAATAAACTACTTAAGTTGAGACGTCAAATTACGATAACTTGTTAAAATAACCAGCGATGTTACGCAAAATGATTTCGGCTATCATTTGTCGTCAAAGTTGGATAACTCCATGTTGACAAGTGCGACCTTAATCACGTAACGTTCCGAACGCGCGTCTGACAGTTAAATCTCAATCTAACTGTCATTTTTTCCATATAAAATTGACGTTTAAATCTTACAGACGTTCGTAAGAAAAGTTACGTGATCGAGCCACTTGTTAAGTCGATAACTAGAGTGGATATATGACGACAAATAAAATGATTTATATTTGTCGTGCCTTTACCGCGTGACCATCTTAGACCTGCTGGAGCAGCAAGCTTGCGAGCTGGAGTCCGTGTTACCATTACCAGCCAGGGGGCATAGATACTTGTTTGCCACCGTTGTAGAAAAACTGTCGAAAATGAAAACCCAGTTACAAAAACACTGAAACCACCAGCTTATCAATTTAACAATTTACTTTTCAAAAGACGCAAATGCGACCACCTGTTCAAACTGTATAAATAGCTGGTAGACAGTAAATACGAAGACAATCACAAGCTAAAAAAACTTACATCCCTGCTCAATTTAACGCATTACGAACTTAATATCGTAGTCAATAAAGAACATAATACTTTTATTCGAAATTTAGATACAACGTTTTTGATTCGTCGCTTGAAAAAATTACCTTCTACCGTTGAAAAAGTGCCTAATCGAGACGTGAATTTTCTTAATTGGCCAGACTTAATTCAAAATGGTTGACGTAGGTATCAGGCGGCGCGTGAAAATGTTCGATGGGCAAGCCGGAACAAAAAAATGCAAGAGTTTAGGGTATATAACTATAGCTGATTTCTTTTTAGGTAAGCCGGTGGTAACGGTTTGTATGGGCGCTCCGCCACTGGTAGATATTATATAGTACCTATACTTTGACGCAAATTCCAATGAATACTACTTAGATGATGAGGACCTGTGGCGAAAACGCGAGCCGAAAGAGACTTTTGTCTTAGTGTGTACTTTTCTAATATAGGCAATTACCATATCTACACAATTTTTTGGGTATTTATGTTCTTTAATGGCAACGGTAACATCCGCCTTAGTGTGAGAATGTAAGGAAGAGCTCAAAAAGATAGGAGTATAACCAGGTGTCACGGTGGCGTGGGTGCCAGGACATCAGGGGATAGCGGGTAACGAGAGCGCGGATGAGCTGGCAAGAGAGGGAGCGGGACGGGAGTTTATAGGCCCAGAACCGGTTCTTCCTTTCTCAGCTCAGGAGCCTTAGCATTGTTGGCCTTATCACGCGACAAGTGACAAGATAAGTGCGTCGTCTCGTTCTATCGAACGGTGTCAGCCAGTGACGCACGCTCTATCCTATCACTTATCGCGTGACAAGGCCAACCATGCTACGGGGCCAGGTCACAAAGAGGGTCATAGAAAGGATAAAAGAACAAGAGGTGGAGAAAGAATGGAGAGAAGAATCTGGGTGCAGACAGACAAAAATGATGATAGGAGGAGGGATCACAGAAGAACCAGGTACCTATCTGCTGAAACTAGCAAGCATGTATTAGCGGAATGTATTATGTACGCGGCACCGCGGTTTAATACATTCGGTAAAGATGTGTTAGAGGAAAGGGAATTGAAGGATGTCAACCTTAAAGATGTCCTTCTGTTCTGCAAGAAAACGAGAAGAATGGAAGAATTTGATGTGGGAACGCTGCCGGGACAGTAACCTTAGCGCCAACCTGAGGGAAAGGGGCTGAATGAACGTAACAAGCGATCGACAGCCCGCCTGTTTCCGGCCAGGCTTTCGCCGCTGTGATATATATCTGATGGCGACTTCACATGAGCATGGTCCTAAATACGTTGCCATACGACCTATACGTGCGAAAGTAGCTCTGTCTGTCTGTTAATCTTTTCACGCTATATATAGCGCTGAATGAAGATGAAATTTGGTATGGAGATAGTTTCTATCCCAAAAATCCCCTCCCAAAGGGGATGAAATGGGGGGCGAAAGTTTGTATGACGCTACGATATAAGTGAGTTCCGCGCCGGCGAAGTCGCGGGCAAAAGCTAGTACCTATATGTACCTATACATTTTTTTGGCAATGACTGGGACGGGGACACACTGAAGACAAAGTGAGTTTCTATCGGGTCTCGCCGCGCGCGCTATGATTAACTCAAAAACATTCTAGTGACTTACGACATAGGGTTCCATTTTATTTGTCAAGATTGATTAGTATATTAAATTTTAGCTCTATGATTTTAGAAATAAACACACCAACACCCGGCGTTGTCTAGGAGGTCTATTACTACAAAGATGTTGGAAATACCCCAATCTCATATTTAGGGTTCACAAGCAACCCTTTTAGTTTGGCATGTCCGTCTGTCCGTTTGTCAGTACGCGGTTTAGCTCAGTCACCCTTACTGCTACAAAACCTGTAATTTGGCATTGGTATACAAATTAATCACGCCGACAAAGTGGTGAAAGAATCATGTTTTTTTTAGGGTAGTTACTACTACTACAATAGCTTTTCCTACATGTTAAGTAAGGAAGTAATTTATTTTTCTCCCTGATCTAATCCCTACTCCTTACATCGTGTTCCTCATTGCTGAGGTTAGCGAAGTCTCCGATGGGAAGTTCTCCGTCTTTCCCCACTATGTCTCTCCACCTGTTCCGGTCCTTAGCAGTGTGGAGTGCTACATGCAACTTGGTATCCAGTGTCGAGCGTATTTGATCGGCCCATCTGGTTGGACTTCCCCCTTTGGTCGTTTGCCATCCACCTTGCCAGTAACCATCAGCTGCTCCGTGTTGTTTCCCTCTTTCCTGGCGATGTGATCAAAAAATTCCAGGATATTGATATTGAGCTCATGAAGGATAGATCGTTGGTGCGGAACGCAGTCCCTGGGATCCGGAGCATCTTCCTCCAGCACCACATCTCAAAGGCATCATCTTCAGGTTAGTTCAGTGGTGCCGTAATATTGCGTTGTGAAGACATGAGCATACCAAATTTCAGTATAATCGGTTGAGTTAGTTATAATTGGTTTAAAATTCACACAAACGAACGAACGATCTAATAATTTACTTTAAAAACAAAGCTTAAACCGACTTCAATTCAGTACTTCCCCAAGGTACATACATGAACATTTCTACATTTCCTTTCCACTTTACCACGTGAACTGCTTTCCGAGGATAAATGCGTTGCTTATTACAGAAAAAATACCCAAATCGCTTAAATCATGCCTATTAAAATTCCAGGATTCTTCGCAAACAGACAGTGGAAAGCCTTGATATTGAGCTCATGAAGGATGGATCGTTGGTGCGGAACGCAGTCCCTGGGATCCGGAGCATCTTCCTCCAGCACCACCTCCAGTTCCCTTGTTTTCTCCGGGATCCTATCGTCAGGTCCTGATGACCATGGGACCACCTGAGAAGGACACCCTTTCAAACAAGAAAAGAATTTTCCAAGTTGGTCCTCTCATCTTTGAGTAATAGGGGAACATATAGAATACAATAAAAAATAAAAGATTCCGACGAACTTTGAAGTGTGATAAAAAAGGCAAGTGAATATAAAACTTTTATATACAAAATTGCGTCCGAATTTGCCTTCCAGTTACAATTACCTATCATGTAAATGCACATGAAAAACAGTCAAATGCTATAAATTTCGGGCTGTCAGCGACGATCTGCAAAATATTTAAACAATATAGGTACATTGTATTGACCTAATAATTGTCGACAAGGATAGTGCGGGCCTCTAGGGCAGCGATTTTTACCCAACTGCCGAAGGAAAGGAGGGTTATTTATCAACTCTCTCAACGAGTAGGTACCTAGTTTATGAGGGAACACAGATAAATTCCGAAGAGTGTGTTTTGACCGAAACCATCACTATAGGTACCGAACTTTTAAAATTCCAAACGCCTGCTAAACGAAAATTTGGACGCATATGATTTATTGGAATATTAAATAAACTATGTTACTGAGGTTGGTATTATATTTTGAAAAACCAAAAATTCCTTCATTGACACATTTTTTCAGACAAATGACTCCGCGGTGTTCTGTAGTTAAGTGCGTGTTGTTACGCTTACGGGATTTCGTCGAATAAATACTTCACTTTCGGTTACCAGTATCATTTTTTAGGG
Organism: Epinotia nisella; assembly: GCA_932294315.1. Classification (NCBI taxonomy): domain Eukaryota; kingdom Metazoa; phylum Arthropoda; class Insecta; order Lepidoptera; family Tortricidae; genus Epinotia; species Epinotia nisella. The sequence continues at coordinate 4,340,391 of OW028698.1, read as the reverse complement.
TTCCGTACCTTAAAAGGAAAAAAACGGAATCTTTATAGGATCACTCGTGCGTCTGTCTTGTCTGTCCGTCTGTCACAGCCGATTTGCTCCAAAACTACTGGACCGATTGAGTTGAAATTTGGTAAACATATGTAAATTGGTGACCCAAAGATGGACGCGTAAAGAAAATAATGAATTCTGAACAAGGTGGCCCCCTTGTTCAGAATTCATTAATTTACTTTACGCGTCCATCTTTGGGTCACCAATTTACATATATTTACTTTTGGGGGGTAAACAGCAAAATGAAAAAAAAAAACGCAAACTGTATCGTGTGACACATCAAATGAAAGGGGTTGTTGTAAGCATCTCAGATACATTTTTTTATAATATTAGCAAAAACAGATTTGAAGTAATTTAGGAAAAAAGTCGAAATTTTACCACTCCCCCCCCTTATCTCCGAAACTACTAGGCTTAAAATTCTGTAAAAAATATGGAAAATAGTTCCTTGCCTAAATATTACAGGAAAACCTTAGAAGTTTGAGTATTCAAAGTAACGGGAAAATTCTCAATATTTTTGTGTATTTTGTATGGAGCGCCTGATGCTTAGAGCATAGCATTTAGATTATATACGGAACCCTCACCACGCGAGTTGAACTCGCACTTGTCCGGTTTTTCTTAGTATGTTGTTAGGCATGTCTCCTGGATCCTAAAACTGCCGGGGGACAATAATCATTCTAAGAAGTCGGTCTCCCTAGTAAGGACGGGACGTCTTCAAAATCGCCGCGGCCGCATTTGGAAAAGTGTAATTTTTTTACATCCAAACCATGTAACATACACATGAGAAGTATCAAAAAAAAAGCTGAATAAATTGTCTATAATTCGTTTTTACGTCATATTTCAATACATACACCAGTTTAAGTATACTATTATACTTAAATTCAAAGAAAAATCCATGGACCATCAGACTTTGCAGTAAAACTAGATAAGATACACGAAAATAATGTTTAATACAAATGATAACTAGTATTTCAGCTTTACATTCCAATTTATTATTTTAAGATAATAGCAAAATTGGGAAAATTATGCTCAAAAAACCAACAACAGAGTAAATTTTCCCTACAACATTAAAACTTCTTTGAAAAGTGAGCATTTTACCCGAACCATGTAATATATACAAAACGTGAGTTATATCATGTGAAAGCTAAACAAATATGCTATAATAATTATTGCTAACCTTACGGATTAAATATATTTATAAACTTAAGAGGTATTTGAAAATAGTAGAGAAAAAAAGTGAAACGCCTGCTAACATTAGATTTTCTGGAAATATTTAGACATTGTGCAAAAATGTTGTGTACTACTAACTGAAATAATACTTAACTATTAGGCTATGCAACACAGTAAAAAAAATCAAAATCAGATGAAAGTTGTAGAAGTTACTAGTACAAAACCGACAGCACTGGTGATAATCGCCCCGGCTCCAGCTTTTTGAAAATGTCTAAATTAAAAGCTGATATAGTACATTGTTGTAGAGGCTAGAAAGTAAGCAATAGATGGACGAGTTAGTTCGAGGGCCGACGCGTAGCAGGCGCGGTGCCCTGTGATTGGTCGATCGCTGTTCAAACTGTCCAACAATAACATACAATAACATTGTTGGACAGTTTGAAGTCATAGATGGCCTGTTCGTGCGACGTCCAACTAACCCCAGCTTTGAAGCTTGAATTCTGACCATCTTTTGCCACATTTCCAAACAGTGGCGTGAAAAAATATGATATAAGCCGTTCTAACATTGTGATTCAATATAACGCTTAGAAAAAGAAGGATAATCTATGTCACCGCGAAATACCTCGCGGGCCGTCATGTGATAGCCGTGCTGTTCGAATAAAGCACAATCCGCTACTCTCATGGCTCGAACCTTTTTGTCTCCAATTCGTATTGTACAGAAAAATCAATAAATTCATTTAATTGTTAATTAAACTACGTCATACACAGCCGGGCTAATATTTGGGCAGCTTGCGCCTGCGCATCCAGCGAGGGGGTATATAAGGCTGCCGCGGCCGCCATCATGTCAAAGCCAGGAGATGAGGTTGTCTATAGCTCTATTGAGCGTTTTGGTGAGTACCATTAACCATTTCGGCATAACCATTACACCATTACCATGCTAGAAAACTAGAAAAAAAGCCCATTATTAACCGACTTTAAAAACGGAGGAGGTTCTCAATTCAGTTGTGTTTCTTTTTGTGTTTTTGATATGATTCCTTTGTAATAGTAACTAATGAAGTTGCATCAAATATTATCGGCCCACTTAAAGCGAGTTGGGTGTTTTCTATAATAATCAACGCATTCGCTCCGGAAAGCATGTGGTAAAGTACGGTCAAGGACTTTACTTGCTGAGCCATTTAGGTGTCAACTAATGTTTGGTTTTTATTAGTTAAGCTAATGTCCAGTATAAACTGAGCTCTAAATGGCTCAACAATTAAAGTCCGTAACTGTACCTACTGAATTGAAGTCAGCTAAACTTTTTTTTTATCATCCCAACCCAACCCAACCCCCCACCCCCACTGCCAACCCCAACCCGCACTGGGCCAGCGTGGCGACTACTGCCGTGCCCTCTCATCCATGAGAGGAGGCCGGTGCCCAGCAGTGGGACGTATATAGGGTGATTTATTCTATAATATCAATTCCTCCTTTTATCGTTGTACTAAGTATTCATTGTATTTTTCTCATTTAATTGTGTTTTTCAGGCTCTCGTGGCCGTAAGCGGCCTCCCTCGTAAGTATCAATACTTTCAGAAAAGCACGACTTGTAAAAGTGCCATTGCGGATTACTTGAAGAATAAAATTGATTTATATTTCATTTATTAGTTCTCATGCTTTAATCAGTTTTCTTTTTTTTTCAATCGGTGTTGCCTGTGCAATAAAACTTTCAATCTCTATGTGATTTTAATTAGTTTTCGTAATTTATACTTTATTACAATTATTTGATGATTTACTATCGATTTAGCAACACCACGTCATCAATTTTAACATGAGGAAACTATCCACTTGTCTCTGGCAGTGAAACTGTTAAAGCTTGTTGCTAAATTAAATTGTTGTATTATTAGTAATCAGGAAAGACGCCTACTTTTTCATGATTTTGACCAATCAACACTTAACTACATTTTCCATTCTTTGCCATTCTTCCAGAACCAAGAGCAAATCTCGAAGATATCACATCAGTCGAGGAGAGCTCAAGCTCCAGCTCACAGTCCAGCGAGTCTTCCAGCAGCTCATCTAGCAGCTCGTCTAGCGAGATTATCAATGGAGACGGCAGCGAGACTATCGTGAAAAGAGTCAGGCAGGAAAAGGAAGAGCAGAGCGAGAGCGAGTCGGAGAGCCACACCCAGAAGATAGTCAAGAAGACTGCTCGCGGTAAGCATGGACCTATAATACTCCGGACAAGCTATGTTAATAAGTGGCTCCCTATTCGTTATCGCCGTAACTCTCACATTATTTCGCTTCTGTATAATATCCTTTTTAACCCTGCAACCCCCCGCTATCTCAAAGAACGTTTTAGTTTTTTAAATTCTGTTAGATGTTCTAACAATTTGCTATTAACTGTGCCTTCGTCATCTACCAAATTTTACAATAGTGCGTTCACTATTAATTCTATCCGACTGTGGAACTCTCTCCCTCTTGACATCAGACAAGCAAAATCTATCGGCAACCTCAAATCCCTTCTTAAAGAACATTATTTGTCTCTCCCCTAACCCTGATTGTATTTTTTGGCTGACTGTTTATGTATCATTATATTTGTGTTTGTGTTATTTGTATATATGTATGATTGTGTGTGTATGTTTATATATAGAGGTATTTATGTACGTTTATTTTTATAATTTCTTGATTTTTGATTAATAATAATCGCTGCACCACCTACTGCATACCTAATCTAGTTTTATCTCTTTCTCCGATACCCAAAGGTTGTCTGGAAGAGATCGCTCTTCAGCGATAAGACCGCCTGTTGTCTACCTCTACCTACATGTTATTGAATTGTTTCTCTCTGTAACTGCTTTTTTTGTGTGCGGTGTGCAATAAAGAGTATTTGTATTGTATTGTTAATAATAATACCACGACAGAGCGGGATCGCAGTATACAAATCTCAATAAGTGTGACAGCTTCCACTTTTTAGGGTTTCGGAAAAGTCAGAACACTTATAGGATCACTTTGTTGTCCGTTTGTCTATCTGTCAAGCAAGACCCTTTATTTCGGGAACGCGTGGAGGTAGCGATTTGAAATGAAAACCATATACCTACTCAGGTCTACGTCTACGGTCCTTGAAGCTATGAAAAAATCGAACTTCTAAGTTAACGTAAAAAAAACATACGTCCTTTTATATCGCAAAAAACTTATGTTTCGACACTCTCAAGGGAATCAAAATTTATAAGGTGCTTTCCGTTAACCTAGAACTATGAAATTTGGCACGTAATATCGTCTTAGGTTGTCCGCGCGGACAGCTCCGCACGACCAATATGTATGGCGCGTCCGCGCGGACCCGTCCGCATTACTCTAAACTAAAAAAAAGAAAAAAAAGAAAAGAAGACATTTATTCACTACACAAAAGACACACAGAACGCTCCCTTAAGCTTAATACATCGTACGTTGATCCGCGTGCGGTCCGCGTGACACTAAAACCAGCCTTATACTACAAGAGTTCGACTCGCACTTGTCCGGTTTTTATAGAATTGAAACGTTCTACTTTTCAGGTTCAGGTGGCTCTTCCGAGGAAGAGAGCTCCTCGAGGAGTGCTTCACAGAAGAGCAGTGATTCTTCTTCTTCTTCTACCCAGTCATCGCAACAAAGCTCCCGTGGTCAGTTATTAAATTAAAAAAATTAAAGGATAATCTTACACAAATCGACGTATAAAATGTATCGACACAAAGTTTACATCCACTTTTTGTAGACGAAATTTATCACCATTCATAACAAAATATTTAAAAATAGAAATTTTATCTGCGACGACATCGACAAATGTATCGACTGTATAAAAAATGCAACACTGATTTCGACTCCATTAGTCCTGTTCCTTATGTCATTTGCACTCGATCGTCCGATCCCTAATTATCAAGTACCTCGGGAAAACCTCGGCAGAGAGCATAGTTAAGTATTCAATTTATTATGCTCTCATCCATTCCAATTATAAAGACAACTAAATAAAATTACAAAAGAAACTTTATGAAATTACTATGTTTTCTGATGACTTATCATTGTTTTCAGGAGGTGCTGTAAGACAAGTGAAGAAGAGTCAGGCTGCGGCAGCGCAGTCGGCTCAACAACAGTCGCAGTCTCAGGCTAAGAAGTCTACCCGCCGCACTGACTCCGGTAAGTAGGAGTAGAGTGGTACGCTTATTGGATCATAAAGAGACATTTACTCCCTGTGGACATTGCCATCATCATATCAGCCGAAAGACGTCCACTGCGGAACCTCAAAAGGAAAAAAACGGAACCGTTATAGGATCACTTTGTTGTCCGCCGGTCTGTCTGTCTGTCAAGACCCTTTGTCTCGGGAACGCGTGGAGGTATCGAGTTGAAATTAAAACCATATACCTACTCAGGTCTACGGACCTTGAAGCTATGAAAAAAATCAAACTTCTAAGGTACCTACGGCCTTTTATGCCGCAAAAAACGTATATTTTGACACTCTCAAGGAATCAATATTTATGCTCGTACAGTATTTTTGCAAGTAATTTGGCAAGTAATATCGTCTACAAGAGTCCGACTCGCACTTGTCCGGTTTTTATAGAATTGAAACTTTCTACTTTTCAGGTTCAGGTGGCTCTTCCGAGGAAGATAGCTCCTCGAGGAGTGCTTCACAGAAGAGCAGCGATTCTTCTTCTTCTTCTTCCCAGTCCCAACAAAACGCCCGTGGTCAGTTTTTAAATTAAAAAATTAGAGGACAATCTTACACAAATCGACGAATAAAATGTATTGACACAAAGTGTATATCAACTTTTTGTAGACGAAATTTATCATCATTCATAACAATAAAATATTTAAATAGAAATGACCATGAAAATACTATGTTTTCTGATGACTTATCATTGTTTTCAGGAGGTGCTGTAAGACAAGTGAAGAAGAGTCAGGCTGCGGCAGCGCAGTCGGCTCAACAGTCGCAGTCTCAGGCTAGGAAGTCTACCCGCCGCACTGCCTCCGGTAAGTAGGAGTAGAGTGGTACGTTTATTGGATCATAAAGATATATTTACTCCCAGTGGACATTGCCATCATCATATCAGCCGAAAGACGTCCACTGCTGGACATAGGCCTCCCCAAAGGGTACCATAATGCCCGGTACTATGCCACCCGCATCCAGCGGACTTCCGCGATCTTTACCAGGCCACCAGTCCAGTCCTTATGGGGTCTACCCACGCTGCGGATATAATAAAAAGCTATGAAACCGAATTTTTGTATGGACTCTTAATCCGAATAAACATTTTGTCACGCTATTCGGCGTAATGACTTTAGAATTTAGAACCGAGCGTATCAAACCACCGGATAGAGTCTGGCCAACGAAAGTTGAACCAGGAAAAACGCGGCAATTTTAAAAAATCATGACAGGGTAACGCAGGGCCACTCACACAGCCGCAATTTGCTCAGAGAAATTTCAATTTGACATACGACATGACACCACAGATAGACACACATAGAGATAAAGTGTTGCCAATCAAATAACTACGAGGTTCAACTTTCGTTAGCCAGACGCTATTAATTTAAGTTGCTAATATCTTTTCAGACGAGCAAGAAAGCCGGAGTACCTCTAGCAATGCTCGCAAAAGCAGCCGAAAAGCCCAGTCTCAGAGCGAGGAGTTGACCAGCGCATCAAGACAGTCTGCGAAGACCTCCAATAGCAAACAATCAGCGCAGGAAGAGTCCGCTTCGAAAGCCCAGAAGTAAGAACACGATCTGATCTGCAGCCTAGAAAAAAATCACCTTGTTCCCCGTACATAACTAAGTCACATAACCAGCACGGCTATCGCAGGACGGCTAGCGAGCTGTCCTTCTCTTTCTAATTAGAACGCTTAGAAAGAGATGGATAGTCTATGTCGCCGCGACACAGCTCGCGGGCCTTCCCGTGGTAGCCGTGCAGCACTCGTAAATTCGCGAAACACTAGCTAGGTTAGGTTTGTAAGGCAGCTTCCGATACTCGAAGGGCAAACCGCCCAGAAATAGGAGCCTCGTTGTGCGCGGCTCCGTCGAATCTTTCGAACTACGAAAAATAGCGAAAGGGCTGTGCTGGTAATGTGGCTTAGATTGTATGGCGAACAAGAGTGAATATCTCGTAAGAAGGGTTTTTGGCCCAATTCACAAAGCTACCATTTCACAAGTCTATACTGGCAACATTGAGGCGCTCGACCAAGAACGTGAGGCCTTTTGATCATATGCCTCATAATATTCGTCATATCAGCCGAAAAACGTCCACTGCTGGACATAGGCCTCCCCCAAAGATTGCCAAAGTGACCGGTCCTGCGCCACTTTACCGGGTCATCAGTCCACCTTGTGGGGGGGCTACCCACGTCGCACCTTCCGGTACGTGGTCGCCACTCGAGAACCTTTCCGCCCCAACGGCCATCGGTTCTACGTGCAATGTGCCCCGCCCACTGCCACTTTAAGTTAAGCAATTCGGAGGGCTATATCGGTTACCTTGGTTCTGGTGCGGATAGCCTCATTTCTGATGCGATCACGCAGAGATACTTCCCGAATAGCCCTCTCCATTGCCCTTTGGGTGACTTTGAGCCTTCTTATGAGGTCCATAGCAAGCGACCGTGTTTGGCCTCATTACTATATATAGTAATATTATGAGGCGAATAGTTGTCGCCACTTGACCCGGGATCTGCGCCATTTATCTCCAGTTCATAGCTTAACTTATATTTATTTCAGATCATCAAGGCGAAGTGGTTCTTCATCAGAAAGCGACGAAAGGTAAGTTTGGTACAAGTTTCATTTAATTACTTACTGAGCATTGGCTCTGAGGCTGGTTTAAGGCACTCTAAGCTCTTCATAGAAGGAGTGGACTCGGGCTGGACCAAAAAACTCTGGAAATCCAGCAGGAAGCAACTCAGAATTATATTTGGGGTTTTCTCAGGTCACTTCGGGGTCAAGGATATCTTGGCCAAAATGGGACTAACGGACAGTGTAGACTGTAGAATGTGTGGCGAGGAGGATGAGACTATGGAACACTTACTGTGTGAATGTCATGCCCTTTTCTATGCATTTAAGTGTTATATCTTTTAAATATATCGTCGTCTAGTACCTATAACACAAGCCTCATTGAGCTTACTATAGGCCTAGTTCGATTTATGTAAGATAAGATGTAATTTATGTATGTCCCCTAATATTTATTTATATATATATATATAAAAACTTTCTCTTCCCATTTGACCCCCTTAGGGGAGATTTCCGGGATAAAAACTATCCCATGTCCTTCCCCGGGATTCAAACTATCTCCATACCAAATTTCATCTCAATCGGTTCAGCGGTATAAGTGAGAAGAGGTAACAGACAGATAGACAGACAGACAGACACGCTTTCGCATTTATAATATTAGTATGGATTAACTTGCCTTGTTAGTATGCGCGGGCACATCTTGCAACTGACTTTTCACCCACGGTATCCGATTGAGCTGAAATTTGGTATACTTGTGTAAGTACAGTGACAACGTAATATATTATTATCAACTACAGATAAGGGGCGTAGCATGGTTGCCATTTTTAGGGTTCCGTAGTCAACAAGGGACCCTTATAGTTTCGCCATGTCCGTCCGTCTGTCTGTCTGTCTGTCCTAGCTCAGTAACCCTTACAACTAGATAACTGCAATTCGGCGTGGGTATATAAACCAATCACGCCGACAAAAGAGTAGAATAAAATCCTGATTTTTTTTTTTTTTGTAGTACCTTCCCTACCTGTAAATTGGTGATGAATTTTTTTTCTCGTTAACCCTATAGTGTGGGGTATCGTTGGATAGTTTGTTCAAAAATATTATGGGTTTACTAAAGTTATTTTTCAAATTAGTTATGCGTTTGCGAGATAATGAGATTTAAAGCCCAAATTTTTGTTCGGGCCGGTGGTCCCCCCCTTGCCGGCTAAATGGCTACTACTGGGGACGTGAAAAAATTCGTGGCAGTAGTACATATAATGAATTTAAAAGGAAAACTATCACAGTTAAGTAGACATAACTAGTTAACGAGTAGTAGACATAACTAGTTAACTGGTAAGAAATGCACTTAATTTCGGGTGCATATACATTGTCATTGGAATTTGAACCTTTCACCGTGGACGGTAGAGTTGCTTTTTCACGGCACGGTGCTTCTTGCCCGCGGCGAGCGCGCAAACGAGGGTAAGCAATAAATACCCCAAAAGCCCCTTTTAAGTCCGCATTCTGTGACAGACGGGCAACTACGGAACTCTACCATGCGCGTGGCCCGACACGCACTTGGCCGCTTTTTATCATTGTGGATAAGATAAGACGTCCGTCACTCTCACGCTCGCATACTTGTCAGAACGTGACAGACGTCTTATCCACAGCGATAAGTGATAAAATGGCAACTATTCTACACCCGGTTGCGCTCATTGAAGCCCTCGCAACGATGAGTGGAACTTAATGACTGTGCAGTGCAAAAAGTACAGTCGGCAGCAAAAGCATGTACCAAGACGTTTTTGACAAATAGTTATTTTATTGTTCCAGTAATTCACAAAGCAACTCCCGAAGCGCCCGCAAATCATCAAGCTCCAAGTCTGAAAGCCAGAGCGCAGAAGAGAGAAGGAGGCAAGAGAATCGGTCCAGCCAGAGTGTTTCTGAAAAGTCACGGTCTGAAAGCCGTAGGAGCAACAGACGCGTAAGTAACCATTAAATATTTTCGCTCCTTTTTCTTAATGATCAATTTTAATTTTAGTTTAAATCTTAAATTACTCTGTGTTTACTTTCTTTTTCCATTTACTGTATTTCGGTGGACGTCTATAATTTGTTATTAGCTATTAATTTATGTATTATTTTCCTGAAATGCTGTTGATGACCCAAATAAATAAAATAAAATTATCATATCAGCCGCAAAACGTCGACTACTGGACATAGGCCTCCCCCAAAAAGTACCACAACGACCGGTCCTGCGCCACCCGCATCCAGCGGACTCCCACGGTCATCAATCCACCTTGTGGAGGGGGGGGGGGGGGGGGGGGGGGATTTTTTTACTGTCCAAAAGTAAATTTAAAGCTACCAATAGCTCAATCCTTACGCGTATATAGAAACAAAATTGTATGACAACTATGGTCCTAAACGCAGTATTTCGCGACCGAAACAGCAATTTACTTGATTTTCCATACAACGGTTACTAAAAATATAACGTTTTCGGTTGCCGCCAACGAGATCCGTCTTTAATTAAAATTTTTGGGTATTAATGTTCTTTAATTGTAGTTGCTCCCATACAAACATTTGTTCCTCTCCAAAACTGGTTCGAATGGCATCGTGAAAACTCTTAGTCATCATGACTATTGTAACTTGTAGCTTCGCGAGACGGGACCCTCCAATTGTTCATACTTTTGACTTCGTGGCTGATGGTGTAACAATCATAGACGAACGGAGTGAAATATACGGTATAATTCGTGTCGTATTTCGGATTACGGAACAGCGCGTTCAACGTCATACGTCGCAAAACAAAGAGGCTACTACCACCTATCACCTAATTATAAAATCATTTCTAAGTGGTGTCAACCCTAGCGTCGATAGGCTGGCACTTGCGCGCAACGACCCCCGCGTTCAAGGTCGCTCCATTGTTAAATTTAGTAGGCATGAAAAGCGGAAGGTATGCGCTTTTTTATTCAGACTTGAGTATCTGTTCGTAGAACTATTATATAATCTGTGGTATTTATTTTTATTTTATTTATTTATTCAATTAGGCTCACAAAACAAGTTAAAGTCTATGAAATAATAAAATTTTTGCAATAATGTTCGGATCTGGACTTTAACTCAAAATATGTGTGCACAGAAAGAGTTATTTTGGATGAAATGTATTTAGGTATTAGCTCCCTTTCTGTCGGTCGAACATGCGAGTCTAGGTAACAGCTCTGCGCTGCTGATATTCATGCTTGCGTATCTGACTGCTGAAGTTTTAATGTAGACTAACTCACTTAACACACGATAAAATTTGCAGGACGAGTCTTCTTCTGAGGAAGAGGAACGCAGAAGCAAGAGCACCAAAAAGTCTTCGTCTCGCTCGGAGCAAGAAGAGGAAGAGAGACGTAGATCGAGGAAGGGCGGAAGAGACGATGACTGCGACGACAATGGCAAACCGGGCATCCCACGCCTTCCAGGCGTCCCAGGCATTCCAAGCAAACCAAGCTTCCCAGGCCACTCCGGCGGTCCAGGCAGCTCAGGCAAACCCAGCGGTCCAGGCAGCCTAGGCAAACCCGGCAAACGAGCCTTCCCAGGCCTCCCAGGCAGTCCTAGTGTCCCAGGCCTCCCAGGCAGACCCATCAAACCAGCCTTCCCAGGTATTCCAGGCATCCCAGGCCTCCCAGGTAGTCCTAGCATCCCAGGCATTCCAGGCCTTCCAGGCAGACCAAGCAAACCAGGCTTCCCAGGCATTCCAGGCATCCCAGGCCTCCCAGGTGGTCCTAGCATCCCAGGCATTCCAGGCCTTCCAGTCAGACCAAGCAAACCAAGCTTCCCAGGTATTCCAGGCATCCCAGGCCTCCCAGGTAGTCCTAGCATCCCAGGCATTCCAGGCCTTCCAGGCAGACCAAGCAAACCAAGCTTCCCAGGTATTCCAGGCATCCCAGACCTCCCAGGTAGTCCTAGCATCCCAGGCATTCCAGGCCTTCCAGGCAGACCAAGCAAACCAAGCTTCCCAGGCATTCCAGGCATCCCAGGCCTCCCAGGTAGTCCTAGCATCCCAGGCATTCCAGGCCTTCCAGGCAGACCAAGCAAACCAAGCTTCCCAGGCATTCCAGGCATCCCAGGCCTCCCAGGTGGTCCTAGAACCCCAGGACAACCAGGCACTCCAGTACAGCAAGGTCAACCTGGACAACCAGGCACCCCAGCGCAACCAGGCACTTCAGGAACTGCGGGTCAACCAGGCAAACCAGGACAGCCAGGCAAGCCAGGCAAACCAGAAGCACCAGTTATCCCAGACGATTGTAACGAGGGTTCAGATGGACCAGGAAAACCAGGCCAACCAGGCAAACCAGGACAACCTGACCAATCAAGCAAGCCAGGGCAGCCAGGCCAACCTGACCAACCAGGTCAACCAGGAACCCCAGCGCAACCAGGCACTCCAGGACAGCAAGGTCAAATTGGACAACCAGGCACCCCAGCACAACCAGGCACTCCAGGAACTCCAAGTCAACCTGATCAACCCGATCAATCAGAAACCCCAGGGCAACCAGGCACTTCAGGTCAACCAGGCACTTCAGGAACTCCGGGCCAACCAGGCAAACCAGGACAGCCAGATCAATCAGACCAACCAGGCAAACCAGGACCATCAGGTGGCCCAGGACAACAAGGTCAACCAGGAACCCCAGGCCAACCAGGCACTCCAGTACAGCAAGGTCAACCTGGCACGCCAGCACAACCAAGCACTCCAGGAACTCCAAGTCAACCTGATCAATCAGGAACCCCAGGGCAACCAGGCACTTCAGGTCAACCAGGCACCCCAGCACAACCAGGCACTCCAGGAACTCCAAGTCAACCTGATCAACCTGATCAATCAGGGACCCCAGGGCAACCAGGCACTTCAGGTCAACCAGGCACCCCAGCGCAACCAGGCACTTCAGGAACTCCGGGTGAGCCAGGCAAGCCAGGCAAACCAGAATCACCAGTAATCCCAGACGATTGTAACGAGGGTCCAGATGGACCAGGAAAACCAAGCCAACCAGGCAAACCAGGACAACCTGACCAATCAGGCAAGCCAGGGATGTCAGGCCAACCTGATCAACAAGACCAACCAGGCACTCCAGGAACTCCAAGTCAACCAGGAACCCCAGGGCAACCCGGCACTCCAGGACAGCAAGGTCAAATTGGACAACCAGACACCCAAGCACAACCAGGCACACCAGGAACTCCAAGTCAACCTGATCAACCTGATCAATCAGGAACCTCAGGGCAACCAGGCACTTCAGGTCAACCAGGCACTTCAGGAACTCCGGGCCAACCAGGCAAACCAGGACAGCCAGATCAATCAGACCAACCAGGCAAACCAGGACAATCAGGTGGCCCAGGACAACAAGGTCAACCAGGAACCCCAGGCCAACCAGGCACTCCAGTACAGCAAGGTCAACCTGGACAACCAGGCACCCCAGCACAACCAGGCACTCCAGGAACTCCAAGTCAACCTGATCAACCTGATCAATCAGGAACCCCAGGGCAACCAGGCACTTCAGGTCAACCAGGCACCCCAGCACAACCAGGCACTCCAGGAACTCCAAGTCAACCTGATCAATCAGGAACCCCAGGGCAACCAGGCACTTCAGGTCAACCAGGCACCCCAGCACAACCAGGCACTCCAGGAACTCCAAGTCAACCTGATCAACCTAATCAATCAGGAATCCCAGGGCAACCAGGCACTTCAGGTCAACCAGGCACCCCAGCGCAACCAGGCACTTCAGAAACTCCGGGTCAGCCAGGCAAGCCAGGCAAACCAGAATCACCAGTTATCCCAGACGATTGTAACGAGGGTCCAGATGGACCAGGAAAACCAGGCAAACCAGGACAACCTGACCAATCAGGCAAGCCAGGGCAGCCAGGCCAACCTGATCAACAAGACCAACCAGGCACTCCAGGAACTCCAAGTCAACCAGGAACCCCAGGGCAACCAGGCACTCCAGGACAGCAAGGTCAAATTGGACAACCAGGCACCCCAGCACAACCAGGCACTCCAGGAACTCCAAGTCAACCTGATCAACCTGATCAATCAGGAACCCCAGGGCAACCAGGCACTTCAGGTCAACCAGGCACCCCAGCACAACCAGGCACTCCAGGAACTCCAAGTCAACCTGACCAACCTGATCAATCAGGAACCCCAGGACAACCAGGCACTTCAGGTCAACCAGGCACCCCAGCACAACCAGGCACTTCAGTAACTCCGGGTCAGCCAGGCAAGCCAGGCAAACCAGAATCACCAGTAATCCCAGACGATTGTAACGAGGGTCCAGATGGACCAGGAAAAACAGGCCAACCAGGCAAACCAGGACAACCTGACCAATCAGGCAAGCCAGGGCAGCCAGGCCAACCTGATCAACAAGACCAACCAGGCACTTCAGGAACTCCGGGCCAACCAGGCAAACCAGGACAGCCAGATCAATCAGACCAACCAGGCAAACCAGGACAATCAGGTGGCCCAGGACAACAAGGTCAACCAGGAACCCCAGGCCAACCAGGCACTCCAGTACAGCAAGGTCAACCTGGACAACCAGGCACCCCAGCACAACCAGGCACTCCAGGAACTCCAAGTCAACCTGATCAATCAGGAACCCCAGGGCAACCAGGCACTTCAGGTCAACCAGGCACCCCAGCACAACCAGGCACTCCAGGAACTCCAAGTCAACCTGATCAATCAGGAACCCCAGGGCAACCAGGCACTTCAGGTCAACCAGGCACCCCAGCACAACCAGGCACTCCAGGAACTCCAAGTCAACCTGATCAACCTAATCAATCAGGAACCCCAGGGCAACCAGGCACTTCAGGTCAACCAGGCACCCCAGCGCAACCAGGCACTTCAGAAACTCCGGGTCAGCCAGGCAAGCCAGGCAAACCAGAATCACCAGTTATCCCAGACGATTGTAACGAGGGTCCAGCTGGACCAGGAAAACCAGGCAAACCAGGACAACCTGACCAATCAGGCAAGCCAGGGCAGCCAGGCCAACCTGATCAACAAGACCAACCAGGCACTCCAGGAACTCCAAGTCAACCAGGAACCCCAGGGCAACCAGGCACTCCAGGACAGCAAGGTCAAATTGGACAACCAGGCACCCCAGCACAACCAGGCACTCCAGGAACTCCAAGTCAACCTGATCAATCAGGAACCCCAGGGCAACCAGGCACTTCAGGTCAACCAGGCACCCCAGCACAACCAGGCACTCCAGGAACTCCAAGTCAACCTGATCAATCAGGAACCCCAGGGCAACCAGGCACTTCAGGTCAACCAGGCACCCCAGCACAACCAGGCACTCCAGGAACTCCAAGTCAACCTGATCAACCTAATCAATCAGGAACCCCAGGGCAACCAGGCACTTCAGGTCAACCAGGCACCCCAGCGCAACCAGGCACTTCAGAAACTCCGGGTCAGCCAGGCAAGCCAGGCAAACCAGAATCACCAGTTATCCCAGACGATTGTAACGAGGGTCCAGATAGACCAGGAAAACCAGGCAAACCAGGACAACCTGACCAATCAGGCAAGCCAGGGCAGCCAGGCCAACCTGATCAACAAGACCAACCAGGCACTCCAGGAACTCCAAGTCAACCAGGAACCCCAGGGCAACCAGGCACTCCAGGACAGCAAGGTCAAATTGGACAACCAGGCACCCCAGCACAACCAGGCACTCCAGGAACTCCAAGTCAACCTGATCAATCAGGAACCCCAGGGCAACCAGGCACTTCAGGTCAACCAGGCACCCCAGCACAACCAGGCACTCCAGGAACTCCAAGTCAACCTGATCAATCAGGAACCCCAGGGCAACCAGGCACTTCAGGTCAACCAGGCACCCCAGCACAACCAGGCACTCCAGGAACTCCAAGTCAACCTGATCAACCTAATCAATCAGGAACCCCAGGGCAACCAGGCACTTCAGGTCAACCAGGCACCCCAGCGCAACCAGGCACTTCAGAAACTCCGGGTCAGCCAGGCAAGCCAGGCAAACCAGAATCACCAGTTATCCCAGACGATTGTAACGAGGGTCCAGATGGACCAGGAAAACCAGGCAAACCAGGACAACCTGACCAATCAGGCAAGCCAGGGCAGCCAGGCCAACCTGATCAACAAGACCAACCAGGCACTCCAGGAACTCCAAGTCAACCAGGAACCCCAGGGCAACCAGGCACTCCAGGACAGCAAGGGCAAATTGGACAACCAGGCACCCCAGCACAACCAGGCACTCCAGGAACTCCAAGTCAACCTGATCAACCTGATCAATCAGGAACCCCAGGGCAACCAGGCACATCAGGTCAACCAGGCACTTCAGGAACTCCGGGCCAACCAGGCAAACCAGGACAGCCAGATCAATCAGACCAACCAGGCAAACCAGGACAATCCGGTGGCCCAGGACAACAAGGTCAACCAGGAACCCCAGGTCAACCAGGCACTCCAGTACAGCAAGGTCAACCTGGACCACCAGGCACCCTAGCACAACCAGGCACTCCAGGAACTCCAAGTCAACCTGATCAACCTGATCAATCAGGAACCCCAGGGCAACCAGGCACTTCAGGTCAACCAGGCACCCCAGCACAACCAGGCACTCCAGGAACTCCAAGTCAACCTGATCAATCAGGAACCCCAGGGCAACCAGGCACTTCAGGTCAACCAAGCACCCCAGCACAACCAGGCACTCCAGGAACTCCAAGTCAACCTGATCAACCTGATCAATCAGGAACCCCAGGGCAACCAGGCACCCCAGCGCAACCAGGCACTCCAGGAACTCCAAGTCAACCTGATCAATCAGGAACCCCAGGGCAACCAGGAACGCCTGGGAAACCAGGACAGACAGACAAATCAGGAACAGGAGGCAAAAAGATTATCAAAAAATCAAGCTTGAACCAACAGTCATCTAACTCGGGTGAAAGCAACTCAACACAAAATGAAGAAGTGGTCGATTCCGACGGAAACAAGAGCAGCAAAAGCTCAAATGCGAGGCAGAAGTCTGACAGCCAACAACAGACTTCCCAAACCAAGTACTCTGAAGTCAATTCCAATGGACAGTCAGTCTGGAAATCCTCTAACCAAGCCAAATCTTCTGGCAGTGATTCAAAATCATCAAACTCTCAAGAGGAAAAGACTACTGCTACTGGCACTGTCAGAGAATCAAGCTCCGCACAATCTGCTTCGAACCAACAAGCTGCGTCTAGCAACTCCCAGAGCCAATCAGTAGGTGCTGACGGCTCTTCAAAGACTAAATCCTCAACTAGAGGTGCTTCTTCCAGCAACAATTCTGGATCTAGCAGCAATCAAAAGGAAGAGAGAAAACGAGACGGCTCTGTGGAGCGTAAATCTGATCAAGCGGCTTCAAGCTCCAGCCAAAAAGCAGGTTCTAGCAGCGATCAAAGCGAGAACATCGGCAATGATGGCTCCGTGGTCAGGTCATCTAGCCAATCCGCTGCCAGCTCAAACAATAAAGCTGGATCCAGCAGCCAACAGAACGAGAAGATCGGTAAAGATGGCTCCGTGGACAAGTCATCTAGCCAATCCACTGCCAGCTCTGACAATAAAGCTGCATCCAGCAAGCAACAAAGTGAGAAGATCGGTAAAGATGGCTCCGTGGACAAGTCATCTAGCCAATCCACTGCCAGCTCTGACAATAAAGCTGCATCCAGCAAGCAACAAAGTGAGAAGATCGGTAAAGATGGCTCCGTGGACAAGTCATCTAGCCAATCCACTGCCAGCTCTGACAATAAAGCTGCATCCAGCAAGCAACAAAGCGAGAAGATCGGTAAAGATGGCTCCGTGGACAGATCATCTAGCCAATCCGCTGACAGCTCGAACAATAAAGCTGGATCCAGCAGCCAACAGAGCAAGAAGATCGGTAAAGATGGCTCCGTGGACAGATCATCTAGCCAATCCGCTGCCAGCTCGAACAATAAAGCTGGATCCAGCAGCCAACAGAGCGAGAAGATCGGTAAAGATGGCTCCGTGGATAAGTCATCTAGCGATGCCGCATCGAGCTCCAGCAACGACGCTTCATCTAGCTCATCTCAAGATGAAAAAATCGGTAGCGACGGAAGGGTGACGAGGTCATCTAACAATCGCGCAGCCAGTTCTGCATCAGACGCTTCCAGCTCACACCAATCAGAAGTCGTACAGGGCCCAAAAGGCAGCATTAAACGCAGCGCGTCACAGGAAAGCGCGTCCGCAGCTAACGAGAACTCGTCTTCTGAACAGCACATCAGCGTTGGCGATAACGGCAGCAGCAGCAGCAGCAGCAGCAGCAGCTCATCTTCATCTTCATCCTCATCTTCTTCGTCATCTAGCTCTTCCGAGGAAATCGAGGAATGTTAAATAATTTCACCTTTCACACGGTCCGTAGGCATTTAAATAGAGGACTTAGTGCTTTTACAATTGATTACTATTCATGTGTGCTTAATTCGAAATAAACGAACATTTAATAAATTGGTTGTTTTACTGTATTGCCAAGAAAAGCCATGCCAATTGCCATGATTTTAGGCCTGGCAAGTTGACCTTCAATCCTTCATCCACGTCGGATCATGCAGACACTGCATAAGGGAAGGTCCTGCCAACGATTCGAAGGTCAGGTTGCTAGATCGTTTAAGAATGGCCGTGTGTAGGTTTGTAAGATGTACTGACTAATGGAATCTTAACCCTTAACATGATAAGACATTAAGGAATGTAGCCAGCTATCACTCGGAAAGTTGTTTTGTGCTAGTTATTGGATAAAAAGGACTATAGTTGAAAAAAAACAGAAAAACATTCTGAAAGTTCTTTTTGCCATTTGCAGCCGTCAAGTGAATTATTTATTTTAAAAACAAAGTTTTAACCGTAGTAGGTACTTCGCCAAGTCACACATGAAATTTCCACATTTCCTTTCCACTTAACCACATTTACTGCTTTCCGAGATCAAATGCATTGATTATATAAAAAAAATTACAATCAAACTGAGAACTTCGCTCAGATATTTTAGGACCTTTGGGAACGCACATGATATATATATACGAACTCGACTGTACTCTATCGAAAGTAAATAAAACAACAGTGTTAATCAAAAACCTTATATTTACAATTAAATTAAAGTAGCAATATTATCTATCTGCCACAGCGCTTACCAAAGGTTATTTACGATCAGGGGGCTACCGCGAAACGATGTCCGTTTTCGTTCGTGTATCTCCCTCTCTTTCTCTCGAACATGCAAGTGCGACAAAGACGGAGATACACGAACGAAAACGAACATCGTTTCGCGGTAGGCCCTCAGAGGGGCTACCGCGAAACGAAATTCGTTTTCGTTCGCGTATCTCCGTCTCTGTCGCTCGAATTAGCAAGTGCGACAGAGACGGAGATACACGAACGAAAACGAATTTTGTTTCGCAGTAGCCCCTCAGCATTCGATAACCAGTTACCAAATGTTAATCGTAATATTTGGTAACCAAGTTACATATTATCCCCAATAACGAAAACATTTCCAATTTTAACACTTTGTAACCGGTTACCGAAATCCATTTTTAACATTTCGTAACTCGTTACGAAATTCAAATTTTAACATTTTACGATATGGGGATACCAGGTGTGATTCATCTAAGCTGGGTACATTCTTATCTGATGTGATGCTCTCTAATGCGTTCTGACGGAAGCCGTCACGTCAGAGTGCATCAGATGAGTAATTGCGTGAAACTGATAACGTGATGTCGCGTCACGTCACGACAGAGGGGCTACCGCCAACGGCATTCGAAGTTTTCCCTCTCTGTTGCACTTACGTACGAACTCGCAAGTCTGACAGAGAGGGAAAACTTCGAATGCCTTTCGCGGTAGGCCCTCAGGTCAGATAAGTATCAATCCGGCTTTACAAAGTTAACTCAAACAGGAAAAACTCGAATTCACGAGATCTCTGATTCCCAATATAAGAGATCTGATCTGGGATGACAGGTGTCATGTATTGAATGTAAGGGCATTTTCGCTATAGCTTCATTATAGAGGTCTCTGTACTGTAGAGGCCGTTTATGCAACCTCTACAGTGCTGACTTTACAGCAATATTCTTATTTCAAATCAAGCTGTCTGGAAGTCTATAAATACAAGATTTGAAGACGTCAAGCAATCGCCTCTGAGCCACACTACTCTCACAATAATACCTTTCGTTAACCAAGTGAATAAACGTCTTAAAACGTCCAAGCGTGTTAAAAGAGTTATGTCAATGGCGGCCAATACACGGTGAGTAAATACGGACGATCCATCATAGCTGTCTCACTCTATAACATGCGATAGGGTTACTTACCGTCTATTGGCCGCCAATTTGTCTTCCTCTACCTATGAGCACAGGTAGGTACAGTATAGTGAGATGTTTTTAAGAAGTCCGTATTTTCATAAACGGCTATCTTTAGAACAATGCTTTTGTTCCCTTTGTTAACCTTGACCGCTTCTTATAAGTTCTAAATGAAAATAAAGAGTAACAAGATAACGCACGTGAATAGCTACTTTGCACTTTAAGCTATAAGGTTTAGTTTGTAATAATAGGCCATAAGGAACTCCGGCCAGGGTAAGATGAGCCTTTTTTTATATGGCGACAAAAATATCATTGTCAAATGTGTCAAATGTTTTATATAGTATGATGTACTTGATATGGTAACTAAGAAAGTAACTATTCCATAATAAATTTGGTCTGTCTTAGCTTTATAAGAGAATTAATGGGCCCTATAAAGTGATTACTGCTAATAGTGCTAATATTATTCACATTGAAGAATATCATAAAAAGTTAAATTGAAATTTTTGAGAGTGGTTTTGATTATTCTTATTAAATATAAAGTACAATCTAGTTAAAGAGTTTTATTTCATATAACTTTACTACCATCTGCTTGATCAGTTGCATTGTGTGAATTGAAGAAAAATAATAAATGTTCAAGGTTCAAGTATCATTATAGTTTTATCGCATTATACAGTGTTGCAACACGCTGGTTTTTTTTTAAGTTTGCCGCTCTTTTGTAGGTTCATCTTTCCCTGGCCAGACTATACTACCATTCCTAATTCCATTTGAAAAGGAACATCAATCTTCGAGATTTATAATTTATAAATGACTATCCAATCTATTTTAGTAAAAATTTCTTTGTGTCTATGTCACATTTAACACTTGTGTTCGGGAGAAAGGGACAAAACACATTGTAGCTAATAGAGGTTTCTTAAATTTGAATCGATTAAGAATCGGTGTAGGATCCGATGCCGATATCAAACGTATGGAGCAGGCAATAAATAAATAAAAAAATTGGGGATAATCTTACACAAATCTACCTACCCAAACTAAGCAAAGCTTGTACTATGGGTACTAGACGACGATATACATACTTATATAGATAAATACTTAAGAAACATCAATGCATCAGGAGCAATTCATGCTCATCACACAAACAAAATACCGGGATTCGAACTTGGGTCCTCCGGCTTTGCAGTCATGGTCACTACCAACTAGGCTACAGAGTAGGGTGTTGCTTAAAAACCGAAAATTTGAAATTTCAGTGAGACACCTCATTATATTGGTTAAATACGTAAAAAAATAACATCTGTTTTTTATTTTTATTTTCGGATAAGATTAAGGGGTAGCTACCGAATTTTGAAACTTTTTAACACCATAGTTAGTTTTTTTTTATAATTTTAGAAATATTCTACTTTATTAAGCTACATTTGATAAATAAGAAATAAACAATCGAGAAAATACGAAATTCATTCACGAAATTTAATGTTCGACGCTTATTTGAAATTATATTTTAAGTCACAAAATCGTCGCCAGAGTCCGTTTTTAGCATATGTAGCACAATAAAATTTATTTCTGAATAATACTGACTGAAATTTAGTGAATGTTTTCAAGCTTATTCATTTCCTATCATCAAATGTAGCTCATTAAAAAAGTAAAATGTTAAATATATATAAAAAAAATCTTACTATGGCGAAATGCAAGCCTAAAACAATTTCAAAATTCGGTAGCGACCCCTAAATCTTATCCAAAAAAAAAACAGATGTTATTTTTTCACACAGACCAATATAATAGGGTGTCACTGAAATTTCAAATTTACAGAGGTCGTCAAACATGTGAATGGAGAGTTAATTCCATACATTGATTTGACTCCGATATCGTCACCGGATCCTACACCGATAAATTTAATGTGAGCACGCTCCTATGAATAGCTAGGGTCTACTTTTTCTTCATGGGCCGGGGCGCCTGGTTGGGTCCCCGCGCGAGCGGCGGCGCGGGCCGGCGCGCGCCGAACGCCCCGCGCGCCGCGCCGCGCCCCGCGCGCATGTTGCCGCCCCCGCGACCCTTGGAGACCTCGCTGCGGCCGCGGGACTTCACCTGAGAAAGGTTCATAGTGGTTAGTAATTAAATAATAGTACATCGCATTCGACGACCGGTTAGCCTAGTGCAGGGGTCGGCAAACCGCAGCTCGCGAGCCGCATGCGGCTCTTTGAAGGGTCATTTGCGGCTCTTCGAGGAAAGATAGGTTCAAGGAAATGTGATATCGAATATTGTGTAAAAGGCTCTTTAGGTTCTTAAAATATGATTTTTAGGGTTCCGGTACCACAAAAGGAAAAAACGGAACCCTTATAGGATCACTCGGTTGTCTGTCTGTCCGTCTGTCACAGCCAATTTGCTCCGAAACTACTGGACCGATTGAGTTGAAATTTGGTGACCCAAAGATGGACGCCTAAAGTAAATTAATGAATTCTGAACAAGGGGGCAACTTTTGGGGGGTAAACTGGAAAATTAAAAAAAAAAGTTTCGCAAACTGTATTGTGTGACATATGAAATTTAGATTATATACGGAACCCTCGGTAACGGAGGTTACATACAAACTTACAAAGCTTAAATCTTTCTTTCTTTTTGCCTGTTTTAAAAAAAACTTTATTTTTTGTTTTAATTTCCTTAAAACCTACAACTGGTTGTTATAGAGGAGCGGGGCTTCCTGATACAGGTATTGCATCCTTAATAGGAAGTCCCAACCCTTAATTGTTTTAAAAGCACTCTTTATTAGTGAAATAAATATTTTTAATTTTCATTTTCATTTTCAAATCTCACACACTTTTCCTCTTTATACTATTAGTATAGAAGTTTATCTGCAAGTTGCAAGAATCTAATATATCAAAAAACAATTGCTCATCCTATTCAGTCTGTCATTTGTATCAAAAGTTCCCTGACCTATAAATTACATCCCGCTATGCCCTATCTTTCTAAATATATTCCAGCTTGCCTTGTGGATGACATTGAATTTCAAATGAAATTGTCTTACCATTTAAGTATAGTTTTTTCAGCTAAAATGCCTATCACAGCATCACTGTAGTATTATAATGTACTAGTTGATTACATGTCCAATGTTAATAAAAGAAAATACCATCGTGGACAATGTGCACACGATATAAATGGTGGCAATTGAGGGTGAGCTGCGAGCAGTTGGACTGAGCTGGAGCAGGCCCAAGAACGTCGCGGAGGACAGGCAGGCGTGGTGCGAGATTATGAAGACCCCATGCACCTTTAGAGTGCCCTTTTGTAATTTATTTTTTACCGTTGGAGAAATGCGTTCACGAATCCCGTCCTGTCCGGGGAGGCAGAACGGGTGTGACTGCCTAACCGAAGCTGGACTACCGTCTAAAACCACCAATGAGATCCGGCTCCGCCTTTTAAACGGGGGCGTCGCAGGATCGCTCTTGGCATTCAACTGCGTACGTACCGGCGGGCGGCCCACGGTAGCAGGACACAGTTCTCTGGGGTGCCCTAGGATTACAACAAGAACGAAAAACTTAGTGAAAACTCACCTGTGTCTCCTCCTTCACCATATCAATAACTTCGTCAGGAATACGAAGATATTTGATCGTAGAACCTCGAATATAACACTCCGGCATGCGCCAGAACTTGTCGCCATCCCTTGATGTGCAAATTACTTCTCTTAAATTGATATTCATCCAGTTATCGCAAGAAACCAGATGACCGTTGTAAGTCTCGCCATTTTTCAATTCTACGAGCATTGGGTGATTTTGAGCGGTCCTCAATAACGATAATGGAAGCATTTTGAAGGTTTTTAGATTCCCTTTTCAGAAAATAACTGGTTTTATTTGTTATATTAAGCAAATTTATTTATTTACGAAGAGCTAAATTTCGCAGTTGTGTAGCGTCACGAATTAGGTTAGAAATTTAGGTTTTTTATAGGTGAGATGATTGGTAATTTGTTATCAGTTATCTATCATATTGCAAAAATTAATATCATATGAAAAAATGGTAACATAACACTCACGAAATCCCTCGAAATTAAGGCTATACCTTTTTACCAATAAGTGATTATAATTATGATAACGATCGGACAATATTATATTGTTACGCTAAGTTTCGTTGAAGTTTGCCCTAAAAATTACTTAATAGGAAGTTGACAGTTGTGCGATATTTAGGCCAGCATTTCCAACCGTTGATTTCTGTATTGAGCACTTCAATGAGCGTTAAAAACTATGACTCAAATAATTGTTTTGAAAAATTGACAGTTGTTTTGTCCCTCGTTTGACATTTTACTTCATATTTCGAGAAATTATTATTCGTATTTCACTAAAGGGTATAAGAATTAACTCTTAAAAGTGAGTACATATCTTCATTTTCTCTTTATATTAGAATATACACCTACCATAAAGCCTATTTGCAATTACTTGTAATTGTTAAAACCCCGAATCCCATGCGGTTTCATTATCATAATTACTATACTTTTTATACGTTGTTTTATGTCTTTCGCATGATAACTGTACATTAGCCTTTCAGACATGCAATTAGTAGACACACAGGCATTTCGAAGCCGGGTTCACGCTGTTTCAAGGTTAAAATAAGCTAATTTGCGATAGTTTCAGGCAAAACTTCGAGATGCCACAAGCTCGGCGTAAAACGCCGTTCAGCGGCAAAGCGAAGAAGCAACAGATGCAGTTTAAGAAGCAGAATAAAACGCTTTTACTGTCAAGTAAGTGCATTTAAACTAAAATCGTGCTGCATTTTTATTTTTGTAAAGACATTTTATATATCTTTTGATCATGTTACATGCACACTTACATACTAATATAATAAATGCGAAAGTAACTCTCTCTGTCTGTTACATACCTTTTCACGCTTAAACCACTGAACCGATTGAGATGAAATATAGTTTGAGACCCTGGGAAGGACATAGGATAGGTGGTACCCCTTAAAGGGGTGAACAGGGAAGTAAAAGTTTCTATGAGAGTGCAATAATTGATGCTGCACCTGAGGGAAGTCTAATAGCATATTTGCTAAGGGCCGAACCAAACCGGAATGGCAGCCGATAAATTGTTAATTTTAGTGATAATTATTTTTGGTCAATAATTATTTTTTACTTTTACTTTAATTTTGCTTTAGGAGGGCCTACCCACGCCGCGCCTTCCGGTACGTGGTCGCCACTCGAGAACCTTTCCGCCCCAACGGCCATCGGTTCTACGTACAATGCTCACTGCCACTTAAGTTTAGAGATTCGGAGGGCTGCGGTGGTATAGCCTCATTTCTGATGCGATCATGCAGAGAAACTCCCAACACAGCCCTCTCCATTGCCATTTGGGTGACTGAGCCTTCTTATAAGGCCCATAGTAAGCGACAACATTTCTATGCTGTATGTTTACCTTATAGTTTATTTTGTTTTGTGGTTCCTCGTCAGGTTCATCAAACGAACCAGGTCAGGATGTGGTCTCCGTCAACTACCAGCCATCAAGGGGCAACACGGGCCGTGGTGACCGCAACAGATACGCTCTCAAGTTCTACCGAGAGACTGAGGCAGAGCTTAAGATAAAGAAGGAGAATGCTTTGTAAGTTTTCTCAGTTTTTAAAAAAAAACCTATAACACCTGTGTCAACACACGTTTTGAACTAAGGATTGATTTATGACTTACAACCTTACTCTTTTATCCCCCCCCCCCTCCGAATGTCCGGTTTTGTCCAGCTGTTCCCTATATCTAAATGGTATTCGACAACGCTGCGCTCGGGTGGGGCGTGCGGCCGAACAAAACAACCGTCCACATATACCGCGCCAAACAGCAGTAAGCAGGTAGAAGTATACAGGAAAAAGCACCTAGGGTCTCCGGACACACTATGGAACGCAGTCAGTAATACCAAGGCACTCTTAAACTTTTTAGAGGAGCTGGGGTGGTTAGAGTAGCGCCACCCTGCCGTTTCACGCAAAATAGGCACATTTGGATGTCGACTAGCGGAAAATGCCCAGTAAAACTAACTAACTAACTATACCGCGCCAAACGCCGACAACGCTCGGCTCGGCGAGCCGCGCGGCCGAGCATGCGGACGCTCGGCCGCATGCCTCAGGCGAGCCGCGGCTCGCCCGAGCCACGTCCGCACCTAGCGAGTATCTAGGGCGAGCCGCGCTCGGGGTGAGCGTGCGTCTGGAGCTGCGTACGAATTAGAGCAGCCTCGGGCTGAGGCACGCACGGCGCCTATTTTGCTCTAATTCGTACGCGCTCACGCGCTGTGCGCGAGCAGCGCGCGGCGAGCCGCCGGAGGCACTCTTTTGACCGTGCTCAAACGTGTATCTGAGCACCGCGGACAGAGCGACAAGATCTAACTTGTTTGTGCGCTAGGCGCGTACGAATTTGAGCAAGTGGCTGAGCGGTGCGTTTGTAATCGTTTGTTAGTAAATTTGGAACGATTATTGATACAAATACGTGAAAAGCAAAAGGTGTTTCGGGACCCGAAATCAATCAGTTGTCATCGTGTCGACGCCATTTTGAATGTCGGCTCGCCGCGAGCACGCTGCCTCACCTGCGCATGTTTATGTGGAACTAGTTGGCGCGCGAGCAGCTCGCCGCGCGAGGCGAGCATGTCTCAGGCTGAGCCGCTCAAATTCGTACGTAGCTTGGCCACACCCAATCATGCTTAAACCGATTTGGATGAAATTTTGCACAAAGCTAGTTTAAATTATACGATATTTTTTATGCCGTGTCCACGCGGATGAAGTCGCGGGCAGAAGCTAGTATGATTATAATTTGTTATGAAACTCGCCAGGAAAGCCTTAAACCCCGTCCTGGACACAGATCTGGAGGTGGATCCTCATGTTTACTTCCCCGAGGACCTCGCGTTCCCCAAGCGACCCCCGTGGGACTTCAACATGTCGCATGCGCAGTTGGACGCACAGGAACATAAATATTTTACGGTAAGACATTTATCGAGCGAGGGAGCAAAGCGAACGAAGTTGTATGTTTCAGCTTGGGCTGAAAATCGTTTATGTGTCCCGCTGTCCGGCTTATCTTCTCTACAGGTCGCATTTCTCAACCGATTCTCGTGAAATTTTGTGAGCAGGTTCGTTAATTATATAGTTTTTTTTGTCGAATTACTTTTTGGTTTTGCGAAAGCGACTGCCGTCTGACCTTGCAGCCCGGAGGGACAACTAGACCTTATTGGGGTTAGACCGGTTTCCTCACGATGTTTTCCTTCATCGAAAAGCTAACGGTAAATATTCCGTACATAACTTCCGAAAACTTCATTGTTACAAGCCGGGATTCGAACCCACGACTGAACCGATTTTGTTGAAACGTAGCTAAGAACCATCTCGATCACGTCAGCTTTCGGACAAAAAAACCGCATTAAAATCGGTCCATACGATGCTACAGACAGACACACAGACACACATAGACACGTCAAACTTATAACACCCATCTTTTTGCGTCGGGTAATAATAATGGTGATGATATTCCAGGAATACATAAACACCCTGCAAGCCACGGACTATTGGAAGCAGATGTCGTACTTCGAGTTGAACCTGGAGACTTGGAGACAGTTGTGGCGAGTGCTCGAGATGTGCGACGTATTGCTGCTTATCGTTGATGTCAGATTTGCGGTGAGTCACTGCCGTCACTGTTGTGTGTACTCAGGGGGCTTGCAGTGGGCGGGGCGCGCCGCGTTAGACACCTATCGGTCGCGTGGCCCGAGGCCGCCAGTCAGTCGAGGGCCGGCGCCGCGCGAGCGAGCACGCGTGCGTCACGCTGTTATCCGCCGCCGACTTGAACGCGACGAGCCGCGCGTATAAGGGAAATTAGGTAATTTCCCTTATTTATTACGAGGTTTGTAAACCAACGATAAACGGCCACAGATGCTCTGTTTATGGTTGTTGGAATACCCAAAGGGACGTTGGTTTGGTTAGGTTGATAATGACACTGACATACATGTAAAGTAACATGTACTTAATTAATATTGGTTCACTTTACTCAAGCGACATCTGGTGTGTGAATGAATACAAGTTATACGATAGACAGAGATGCACAGAGTAGGCACGTTTCATATGCCTAAACGCCGTTTTTGCTAGTAAGTGTAATGTCTGTACTTATACTGTTACTTATTCTGTGGTATACTTGAAATTATCCGAGTTGGCCGAATTGCATCAAAGTAGTCCGTTCAAAAAGCAACTCTACCGTCCAAGGAAGAAGATTTCAATTCCAATGACACTTTTATAAAAAAAGTCGGCCACATTCAATAATCTCACGCATATGTTCGACAGACTTTGGAAACTGTATTCAAATGATACTCTCCTTTTTCAAATCGTACCCTCTTGTTCATAATAGAAAGAAAGAAGACATACTTAAAATGCCTCTGATAAATAATAGTAGATATATGAATATGAATATGAATAGATTGTGTCTCAAGGGATCAAAATTATATATTTACGGACAGTGCGGTATTTTGAATCTTGAGCGTGCCGAGGGCTTAGAAGACGGCCCATAAAAAGGGGGTTAATAATGTTAACTAAACCCTACAGTTGGTAGATCTCATAAAATCACGATTTTAGGGTTTCGTACCTCAAAACGTAACCCGTATGGGATCACTTCGTTGTCCGTCTGTCTGCCTGCCTGTCAAGACCCTTTATCTCGGGAATGCATGTAGGTATCGAGGTTGAAATTAAAACCATATACTCAAGTCTACAGTCCCTTGAAGCTGTGAAAAAATCAAACTTCCAAGTTATCGTAAAAAAAACATATAGCCGTTTATGCCGCAAAAAATGTATATTTCGACACTATCTAGGGAATCAAAATTTATAGCGTACTTTCCGTTGACCTAGAACTATGAAATTTGGCAAGTAATATCGTCTAGTACAAGTACAGCTAAAAATCTGTTTCATTTGTATTTTTGTACGGAACCTTCGGTGGGCGAGTCCGACTCGCACTTGTCCGGTTTTTTAAGTCATAGGCAAGGATAGGACAAACGCCCGTCATTTTGAAAACTTAACCCTGTTCTGTACAGTAGAGACTTCCTAATGATATATTTTTTTTAGAAAATTACTCAAAATATTATAATTTAATGTAAAACAATATACCAATGTCAACAATCAGACATGCCCCAATGACGTCAGTAGACTGTGAACGCACTTTTTCGACTCATAAATGGGTCCTAAACTCACGTCGATATAGGCTCATTAGTGAAAATTTGGAAAAAATTATGGTCATTCTTTTCCATTGGTGAAAGTGATTTATCGCCTTAATCATCGTCATTTGAATAATTTGTCACTTGAAACATATAAATTATGGTACTTAAAATAAATTTATAAAACATTACCGACTTTTGTCCTTTGTTTTGTATTGTCACGAATAAACTATTCTTATTCTTATTTAGTACCTATTTTTTTTTTATTAATATAAGGAAGTCTACTGTACAGAACAGGGTTAAGTTTTCAAAATGACGGGCGTTTGTCCTATCCTTGGTCATAGGAGACATAACAAATGTTTTATATTTTCCCACAGGGCATGATGTTCCCCCCCTCTCTGTACAAGTACGTGATGCAACAACAAAAGGACATGATTCTAGTCCTCAACAAGATAGACTTAGTGCCGGCGACCGTGGTGGTTGCCTGGAAGAAATACCTGATGGATACCTGCCCTGGTCTAAAAGTGGTGTATTTCACTTCTTGTCCGGGCTACAATTTGAATGGAGCGACTAGCGATAAAGCTGGTGAGTTATTTTCATATCAATACTAATATTAAATGCGAAGAAAACCTGTCGGTCACCTTTTCACGCTTAAATCCAAAGTTAAAATGGCCGTTTTTCTTTTGAGTTCATAGATCGACGAATCCAGCAACACAAAAACTAGTTTAATGTATTCACAACGTATTTAAATACAAAATGAAGGGTGTAGTGGCCTCCTTATTTAAATATCTATCGTTAAATTTAAATAATCGCAGCTATTTACTAGTGGCGTTAGTGAGCACTGTAACACCCTCGAAAGGCCACGTAGGTTCAGAAAACGGATTTTTATAAAGTCGTAGCGCTTTTTAGGGTTCCGGACCAAAAAGGTAAAAACGGAACCCTTATGGTGGCGACTCCGTCCGTCTGTCTGTCTGTCACAAAGTCAAATATCTCAGGAACTACTCATGCTATCGATTTGAAATTTGGAATAGTTGTAAACAAAGCTAATCCTCGTGTATGGAAAATTAAAAAAATGAATATATACTTTTAATTTGTATAAAAAAGGGCGGATAAGAGGGGGGTCAAAAATTCAAAGTCTAACTAGACTAGTAGGCCAAGTGGGGTATCATATGAAAGGGCTGGAATTTTACATTCTAAAAAAGTTTTTTATTTTTTTTCTACAATGGTAAAATTTTGATTTATAAAGAAAAATGTTGAAAAAAATACCATTCCCCCCCTTTATCTCCGAAGTTAACCAAGCGAAAAATTTGAAAATGATATAAATGATTAATATTAACGTTTAATATTACCGGAAAAGTATAGTGAGACCTCTATTTAGCGTAATTTTTTTTTTATTCTTCAAATATCATATGTTAATTTTGTTTGTAATTTAATAATTCTGTGTTTAACTTTTTTCCTCCAAATTCGTATGAAAGTGTTCTGAAAGTACCTTCTAGCAAATAAAAAATAACTATCGAAATTATTTCACTTGATAAAGAATTATCGCTGAAAAACCAACATACAGTAGGGGAAATATATTAACGTACCACCGTAGAACCCTATCGCAATAAGGTGACATACCACTCGAGTTAGAGTGACGCCGGCCTGTCAATTGCGACAGGGTTCTACAGTGGTACGTGAATACATTTCCCTCACTGTAGGTACATACCGAGTTCCTTGGTCGCGCAAGTTAGTAACAAAATGCACCGATAAATGGCGCTGTACTCATGACTTAACACTATGCGTTGTTAAGATTTTTCCAAAATTAATGAGTGGGGCAAGACCAAGGGTGTGTTGCATGATATTTCGTACGGAACCCTCGGTGCGCGAGTCAGACTCGCACTTGACCGGTTTTTTGGATCATAATACGGCTGCCCTAAATTTAATTAGCAATCTTCAGGCCTTTCCCGAGGGACTACAGCTATTCGAATCCTGAGTTTTTGACTTTCGCTCGATAGAAAAAAATCACGAACATAGGTCTAAAATACACTTAAAACATTCGTAACAAATTATGCACAAAAGCTAAACATATTAAAATTGAGGGAACTTAGCTATTACTTTTTTATTTATACAAAAAAATAAAATTAAACAACATGATATCCGCGCTTCCGAATACGCACTTCCATCTCGCTCACGCTTATGCACAGTGAGAGGGAGAGAAGACCATGAACCTACGTCACCTTAACCTCTTTGTGTGTCTGCCTGTCTGTATGCTTGTCTCTGCTCAGGCCTCCAAGTCCGCCGCCGGCGCGGCCGTCAGCGCATGTGTGCTGAGGGCGCCACCAAACTCCTGGAGGCTTGCAAGGAAATTGTGGGCTCCAACGTGGACCTCAGCTCTTGGGAGAAGAAGATTAAGGAGGAAACTAATGTGGAATTCGATTACGAAGATCAGGCGGAAGTAGGTGAGTCTCATACTCATACTCACACTCAAACTCATACTGAAACTCATACTCAAATTCATATTCAAATTCATATTCAAATGCACACTAAATATATCATACTCGAGCTCATACTCGAGCTCATCATCATATCAGCCGAAAGACGTCCACTGCTGGACATAGGCACCCCCCAAAGAGTGCCACAATGACCGGTCCTGCGCCACCCGCATCCAGCGGACTCCAGCGACCGTTACCAGGTCATCAGTCCACCTTGTGGGGGCCCTACCCACGCCGCGCCTTCCGGTACGTGGTCGCCACTCGAGAACCTTTCCGCCCCAATGGCCATCGAGCTCATACACAAGCTCCTGGAGGCTAGCAAGGAGATAGTGGGCTCTAATGTAGAACTTGTTTACCTTTTGGGAGAAGAAGAAAAATCAAAGTCAAAGTGATTTATTCTTCAATTTAGGCATATTACATGAATGTCGATAAACTATCACCGGTTGGGAAAGAAAACCTCTGCCTCGAGAAGAATCGTCGTACAAAACTCGGCGAGGTGTCATTTTTTCAAAACAGTATACAATATATCATTTCAGTATCAGAGTATTATAAAATTTTAAAATTACATTGCTACAGTAGAAAGCCTATTTATTTTGCGATATATTTCTAGTGCAGGATTTTATCGCTGCCAAATATCCCTATCCATGATGTAATCGTTATGCTTTTGAAATAAGTGTCTGTTTTACGATAGATTTGAATTTAGAGAGAGAACTAAGAATAAAGAGGAAACTAATGTTGAGTTCGATTATGAAGATTAAGCGGATGTCTTGTCAACTCTTGTCAGCTGTCGCTGCGACAGTGACGCTGCGCTTGAACGTTCCCTCATACATTTCCGTACTAGCCGAGGCAAAATACGGTTTCGAAAAACATTAATTTATAATAGCGTTTTTTTTGTTTATTTCATTCTAAAACATTATTCTAAGATGCTTTATTCAACAATCCAACAAACTTTCCGCCCGGAAGTAATTATATATATTTAAATTAAACATTCATTGTCTTTTTTATTTTATTTATATTGAATATTTTAAAGCAAATGTAAATGAACCTAAATAAAGATAAAAAAAATATTAATATTTATCCGGACTTTTTAGGAGCTAATTAAATATTGATTTTTTTGATGTCTGATTTTTTGTTGGATTTTGCCTCTAGGTAACAATTTAATTGATAATATATCCGTTACATTAAAAAAATTAGCTATTATAAATTATTTCCAAATATGTCATTTTTTCCATACAAGTTGTCAGTTCATTGCCTGGACTATACTGCATAGTACTATCGCTCTATCGCCGCGTCACTGTCGCTGCGTTAGTCACGCCGGAGCCGCGCTAGTCGGAAGTCTACCTTTAGAGCTCACCTTTTACTGGATATCCATAGCTTAACTATTAAAAACAAAAATTAGTTGACACCTAAATGGCTCAACAATTTAAGTCAGTGATGTGTTACCTATGAAAGCAATAAAGATATTGATTACTGTACGTAGTAACGACATAATTTAGCTTACTATGGAGCTACTTCTTATTTTTGAAAGCTTTAGTGCTTTAGTGCATATTTATGAAACCAATCTAGTCTCTAATTCCTTGTTAAACAGGTGAAACGATCCTCCAAGAGGCCGACACGTCCTTCTACAAGCACGAGAAGTACAAGAGCGGCGTCCTGACTATAGGCTGTGTGGGGCAGCCCAATGTGGGCAAGTCGTCCCTAATGAA
Organism: Epinotia nisella; assembly: GCA_932294315.1. NCBI lineage: Eukaryota > Metazoa > Arthropoda > Insecta > Lepidoptera > Tortricidae > Epinotia > Epinotia nisella. The sequence goes on along the minus strand of OW028698.1, from coordinate 4,306,960 downwards.
CGCCGTGATGGGGCGGAAGGTGGTCTCCGTGTCGCGGACCCCGGGCCACACGAAGCATTTTCAGACTATATTCCTGACGCCGCAGGTATTTTTGGGGTTTATTGAGGTACTAGGTTCTGCCCACGACTGTCCGCGTGGGACTCGTTTATATCGTAGCTCCATACAAATTTTCACCCCCTATTTCATCCCTATGGGGATGATTTCCGGAATAAAAACTATCCTATGTCCTTCCCCGGAACTCAGTCTATATACCAATTTTCAACTAAATCGGTTGGTAATTTTGCAGCTCAAAAAAAGAGTTTCCCCATACAAACTTTGCACCCCTATTTAACCCGCTTAGGGGTGGGTTCAAAACCCTAAAATTACTTTTCTGGTATTGTAATAAGGAGTCCATACACAAAGTTTTAAGTCTCACTTAAAATTATACTCCATCCCCATACCAACTTTCAACCCCCTTTTTACCCCGTTGTGGGAGGAATTATTAAAAAATCCCTTCTTAGTGAGTACTTACGTTATATAAACTACCTATTGTGAAACTATCAGCTTTTTAGGTTCAACGGTTTGGGCTGGGCGTTGATTTAAGTGAGTGAGTCAGTCAGGGCTTTTATGTTCTCAGAAGTATATTATAAGAATATAATCTCAGAAGGCATTATATCACTAGATGCACTGTGACGAGAGGTCTTTTGGATTATTGCAGAGGCCGGAAAATAGCAATTCGTGGATGAGTTGATTTTATCGGATGAAGCGAAGCTGAATCCGACAATGGAGACTAATCCACGAATTGCCATTCCCGCCAAGGCAGATATAGTGCTTCTCTCCGAAAATGCGAGGAAATCAAATAACATTTTCAATAATCTTAATACAGAGAGTAGGTATATGTCATAATAATAATAACCTATCAAGTTCCCGCCTAACTTATTTTTTTAAAGCATACACGGCATGGATTCGTGGTGCCAGTTAAAATTAACATACATAAAAAAATATAAACACATTAGAATCGATCACAATTTTAAATGTTTAATGCAATAAAAACTATTAACAGATTAAACGGGATTGAAATCTAAACGCATTTTAGTTCGGTATGAATTTTATTTCGATAAACGGGCGCAATATGTCACACCAATTTGCAATAGTTGGAAAGAGACAGCCATACACTATACTAACCAGTCTAACTATAGCAAGTCGTTGTGACAAATTGCATAGGCTGTATAAAGCGCAAAAATCGTTTTAGAAAAAAAATGCAAAAAGGGTTTTAAAAAATGTGTGCATTTTTAGATACTCTGCCAATTTAAGGCAAGTTTTACGCCTGGCGCCATGTTTAACGTATCGGTCAGTAATTGTAAAATGTAGCAACTCGCTCTAAATATGTTAGTCTAACTAAAACGTAGATCTTTATTACAGGTCCGCCTATGTGACTGTCCCGGGTTAGTGTTCCCATCTTTGGTGCCCCGGCCAGTGCAGATACTGATGGGCGCATACCCTATAGCGCAGCTAAAGGAGCCGTATACGACTATTAGGTAAGCCATTTTAGGTAAGCCACTACTATTAGGTAAGCCATTAGGTAAGGTAAGCTACCACTATCAGGTAAGCCATTAGGTAGAGTAAGCGATCAGACCGATCAAGACATATAAACTTATCATACTTTCCATACCCTCGGATTCCACTTGGACAGACGCATGACCTGGAAAAATCATATAAAGGCTAAAAGAGACCAAGTGAACTGCAAATTTCGGAAACTTTACTGGATGATGGCAAGAAATTCAGTGCTCTCACTGGATAATAAGCTTTTAATTTACTCAGCTATTCTGAAACCCATCTGGTCATATGGCATCGCAATATGGGGAGTAGCCAGTAAGAGCAATATAGCCTGCCTACGAAGGGTACAAAACATTTCTTAAGGTGCATACGAGCAGCCTCAGCCTGAGGCATGCTCGCCCCGCGCGGCGAGCTGCTCGCGCGCAAAATAGTTCCACATAAACATGCGCGGGTGAGGCAGCGCGCTCGCGGCGAGCCGACATTCAAAATGGCGTCGACACGATGACAGCTGATTGATGTCGGGCCCCACAACACCTTTTGCTTTTCATGTATTTGTATCAATAATTGTCCTAAATTTACTAACAAACGATTACAAACGCACGGCTCAGCCACTTGCTCAAATTCGTACGCGCCTCGCGCACAAACATGTTCGATCTTGTCGCTCTGTCCGCGGCACGCTCAGATACACGTCCAAGTGACGCGAGGCACGCACACTGAGGCGCCTTTGAGCACGGTCAGTCGCTCGCCTCCGGCGGCTCGCCGCGCGCTGCTCGCGCACAGCGCGTGAGCGCGTACGAATTTGAGCAAAATAGGCGCCGTGCGTGCCTCAACCCGAGGCTGCTCTAATTCGTACGCACCTTTAGATGCATAACCAATGCTCCATGGCTCGCGAGGAACGATGAAATTCACGAGCATGTAAAAATGCCAACAGTAGCATCTGAAGTGGCCCGCTATAAGGAACAACACATAGCTCGCCTTACCCATCACTCCAATCCATTGGCCTCTGGATTGCTCGATAATGTCAATGGGGTTAAGAGACTTAAACGTAACCATATTTTTTAAGTAGTGAACGGGGCATTGCCCTTTAAATCTACGACCCGTCATCCTCCATTCAACTAATCTGATTGTAGTCTGGAGACTGATTGCAGATCTAAAGTAAAAAAAAAATACTTTCCATACGTTCAGATTTTTTTCTACTCCTGTACAGTCATGCACCTAAGATACTCAGGACAGGCTATACGTGATGCCACAATGAGGGACGGAAATGCCTATGCAGCTAAATTAAGAACTGGTCTTAAAACGTGCTGATCGCTTACCATAAACAACCTACTTAATTTGAGTGGGTAGTGATTTATTGGTCATAACTTCATACTAAATCAGTTGTGGCAAACAGAAAAAAAGTGGAACTATGACAAGGACAACGAATTATATTTCCTTTTCTGTCACACTTATCGAGATTTGTATGCTACCATCTCGCTCGGACGTGGTATTATTATTACCATAGCTTGTCCCGAGTATCTTAGGTCCATGTGTACAGTTATCTGCCATTTATATAGGCACTAACTCAAACACCGGTGGTAAATCGTCGAAAAATCCTTGCTATAAAAGCACAGTTTAGCGTGCGGTTATGGTTCATATATTTTTCATAATAGCACCGTTTACCACAACGTAAACATCAAACTTTTTAAAGTAAAGTCCTTATATTATAGCGGTACCAACTTCTCAAACAAATATTTTGAAATAAAAAGTTTTTATTTACGATGAAACATTCGTACAATATAAATTATTTACTAAAATAAAAATAATTTATCATGAGTTGTGTTAATATACATGTTTTATCAATTATTGGTATTATTTATAAATATAAATAGAGTGGACTGATCGGATTCGGTTCGGATCCGGATTCGATTTGGTTCGGATGGCAAGTGCAAGGAAATTAAAAACAAAACGGGCCATAAACAAGAGGATCATATTTCTGATTTGCCACCATAATTCCTGTTCAAAATGAAAAGACGAAAAATGATTGTTATTATAACTGTTAGTTATTATTACTTATTAAGATTTTATTCGTGTTTGTGAAGAAAAAAGTGTATGTGACTTACAATTTTTGAAGAAGAAAATAACTGCACTCCTGATGAAATTGCGTGAATAGTAAAAGAAGGAATGGAAAACTTACTGCCTGAAAAGTAAAAAAAAATGCAATTTATTTAAAATTAGTCGTAGAAAAAGTATTGTATGGGTGTATAATTTGGTCTTAAAACGCAGATGGCGTCTTTAATTGCAACCCACGACACTCGCGTTTTAAGACCCTTCTTATACAACAGTTGGGTCGTTCTTCTTTTCGACCGACAATAGCCTGTCCTTCGTCTTATTACGACATCTCATTTGAGTACTTTCTCTAACTAGCATTTTTTTAAATGTTTTTTTTTCGTAGAATGCCGTGACAGAGTGGTAAACCAAAATGTTGTCCCCACTGAAAGAGTCCACTTTGTCACATGTTTTTTTTTAGAAACCAACCGTAAATAAATATTTATATTGGCCAGAAAGGAAACTTTAATTAGTTCTAAAAAAACAGAAAAACCTCGGTTCATTGTCGGTAAAAAAGAAGAACGACCCAGTTGCATAAAATACTATAACGAACCCCGCTTACGATTAAAGACGGCTTGTAAGCCTTAGTTTGCAATAGCAAAATTACGTATTTACGGAGTTATACTCTTGAGAGCGTAACGAGAGATGTTTACCGAGTGACACTTCTATGCTATGAGAAAAATTAAATTCCCTCATTAAAGGGCAATAATAACTTTTCTGAATAGCAGGTGTGATAAAATGTTTTTGACAAATTTTGGACATTATTATTGTTATTCATTTCAATTATATATGCGACTTTCCATGTCTATGATGCATTAAGCAATTGTTTTCCGTAGATACCTAGGCGAGAGGCTGGACTTGCCGAGGCTGCTCCGGATTGACCACCCAGAGAACGATGACACCTGGTCCCCTAGAGACTTGTGTGACGGCTGGGCCAAGAAACGTGGCTACGTCACCGCCAAAGCTGCCAGGTACTTATCACATTCACTGCTAACGATTTCGTAGTCGTAGCTGGCGTACATACGAAAAAGCGTTAGAGGAAAGCTCAAAAGCTGAGCGTCCTCCTAGTGGGTTCCTGGCACTGAAAGTACTCGGTCCTTTTACGGCTTCGACTTCGAGGGAGCGAGAGATTGGAGCGTGGCATCTCGCTCTCACTCTGGCCTACAACAAGATTTGAATTATAAGAAACAGATGTTTTCTTATAATTCAAATCTTGGCTGAATTTTGGGACACCATATTTGATGCCGATGGTACAAACCTTAAGGGGTCGGCCACGTCTTCTAGCGGCAGCGGGGTTATTCCCTGAGTAGTTGATGACGGTATACAGAAAAGTACAGTCGGCAATAAAAGCTTGTACCAAAAATGAAATTTATTTAAATGATCCAATATATAAAATACTATAAAATAAAAATATAATCATATCAAAATGTTTTTGCGTTATACATTTCAACATACTTATTATTTTTTGTACAGCAAATTCTGACAGTTTCTGCCTCAAAATTATCTTTAATTATCCGAATTTAATGATTATGATTATGTCCTATGTCTATAAATAATTATGTCACATTGCTGTACTGTTTATGTTCTGTTGCCGTGTCAAATAAAATAATTAAAATCCCTCTCAGGTTGGACACTTACCGAGCAGCAAACAGTATTCTGCGTATGGCTTTAGACGGGAGGATATGTCTCTGGCTACGACCTCCAGGCTATACTTCTAACAGAGGTGAGTAATGATTAGATTACATTACTAATGATCTTATCTTATCTTATCTAGTTGAGGGCCCTTTCGGATACACTTCGACCCAGTGGAATCTTCTGTGCATTTGCCCTCCCCTTTATAGCTACTCCCAAGCTCGCTCCATCATTTCCACAAAGCGGATGATGCAGCTCGTTTCGTACAGTTAACTTTATCTATGGATGTGCACAGACAGTTATTCTGCAAACTGGTACTGACACGTATGGATCTTAATCTTAAAACTATCATCTGGCTGAGTGGTTATGTTATTTGTAAAGCAGATGTAGTTTGTCTTACATATTTAATGTCAATAGATTCGATTTTAACCAATGGGCAATCTTAACTAGACCCATTTCTGCATGTTTACGAACCTCCTCCCAAGTATCACCAGAGAATACAACTGCTGTATCATCAGCATAGGTAAATATACTACCCCCCTCCAATTGCATGTTACATAGACTATTAATATACATAAGGAACAGGGTGGGTCCAAGGACACTGCCTTGGGGGACTCCGTAGGTAATATCACTCAAACCACTTATGTATTCTCTTATTTTAACCTTCTGCTTTCTTTCAGAGATAGTTTTTAAGCAATTGAAGGGGTACTCCTCTAATACCCATCCTCTCCATTGTTTGTACAAGGGTTTGAACAGAGACAGTGTCGAAGGCTTTTTTAAGATCGAGGAATATTGTCAGGCATTTTTTATGAGAATCTATGTTGTTAACTATTAAGGAAGAGAGGGCTTCGACAGCATCTTCCGTAGAACGACCCTGTCTAGACCCGTATTGGCCTGTAGATAGGATTTTAAATTTATTTAAGTAGTTAGTCAGTCTAGAGTTTATTAGTTTTTCTAAGATTTTAGCAATTACTGGCAGTACGGATATGGGTCTGTAATCAGACATGTTGACTCTGTTCCCTCCCTTGTACACCTGGGTAATGATAGCTATATTCACACAGTAAGTGTTCCATAGTCTCATCCTCCTCGCCACACATTCTACAGTCTACACTGTCTGATAGTACCATTTTGACCGGTCCTGCGCCACCCGCATCCAGCGGACTCCCGCGACCTTTACCAGGTGTTGGTTGTACTCCTCTTTATAAGCTATCTTCTGACCAGGAACCGTCCAGGATCGTCAATGAAGAACTCCATTATAGTACATCTTTCTTAACTTATTAACTTATTATTATATACTCGTAACTTGTGTTGCCGCTATGGCTGTACGGTGCAGTCTGAGGTGCTCGGAGCGAGGTCGTGACGTATCCGTGACGTCACTATAGTACCGTTGCATCTCGTAGGTACGGAATTGCAGCAGCTATATTGGTCATTACCAGTGTCAGTTTACCACAGATATTTAAGATAGTTTTTTTTATCATTTACGTTTTGGGTCAAGAACGGTAAATATACACTTTCCTTGATCTGTCTCATATTAAAAAAAAAAAAATATGTGTGGTAAACTGACACTGGCAATAATATTGACACTTGCAGCAGCTATATTGGTCATTACCAGTGTCAGTTTACCACAGATATTTAAGATAGTTTTTTTTATCATTTACGTTTTGGGTCAAGAACGGTAAATATACACTTTCCTTGATCTGTCTCATATAAAAAAAAAAAAATATGTGTGGTAAACTGACACTGGCAATAATATTGACACTTGCAGCAGCTATATTGATCATTACCAGTGTCAGTTTACCACAGATATTTAAGATAGTTTTTTTTAATATGAGACAGATCAAGCAAAGTGTCTATTTACCGTTCTTGACCCAAAACGTAAATGATAAAAAAAACTATCTTAAATATCTGTGGTAAACTGACACTGGTAATGAACAATATAGCTGCTGCAAGTGTCAATATTATTGCCAGTGTCAGTTTACCACACATATTTTTTTTTTTTATATGAGACAGATCAAGGAAAGTGTCTATTTACCGTTCTTGACCCAAAACGTAAATGAGGAAACTGTTTGATTTTCAAAAATAATTGTCGAAGCTGAAAAATCTGAAACTTTTTTCTGGTGCTAAGGAAGGTTATTCCTATCACCAAACAAATAATCAGGCATTTCTAAAATTTTCATCCATTCCCAATTATCGAACCTGCGGCGCTACCACGAAAATCGAAACTCGAAGTTCGTATACATGCATCCCTGTCACTCGAGTAACGTAAGTACGATAGAAGTGGAGATACACGAACTTCGAATTTCGAAGTTCGTGGTTACAGCTCTGCTCACAAAATTTCTCAAGAATCGGTTGGGAAATGCGACCTGAAGCCGTAGCATGGTTGGCCTTATCACGCGACAAGTGACAATATAAGAGCGTCGTCTCGTTCTATCGAACGGTGTCAGCCAGTGACGCACGCTCTATCCTATCACCTATCGCGTGACAAGGCCAACCATGCTACGGCTCCTGTAGATGAGAAACTGCTGTGGTGTCTGTCCGGCCCAGCGAAAGTATCCTCGTACCTCCTAAACGAATGTTTTTTTTTGACGTGACGTGATCGAGATGGTTCTTAGCTACGTTTCAAAAAAAATAAGTTCAGCCGTTTTTGAGATATTGAACTTTGAAATGAAAAAATCGGGCGTTATTATCCAAGCTGAATTCAGTTTTTTTTATAGTGACTCACAGAGCTACTAGTTTTACGATCGGTTTTATCGCCATTAATACCACCAATGATGTAAATTAGAAAAAAACGTACCTATGTTGTCTATACGAAATTCCTTGTTTAAAAATGGCCACCAAATCTGACAGCTAACGTTTCCATTGACGACTCGAAACTGAGGCAAGTTGTGCCAATTGACTCAATTTTAGTGTGCCATATTTCAGCGCACCTATCTACCTCTTTTTTATATTACATCATTGAATCCCATCATGTTTCCACAGAATCGTTTGAATCGTCCGACGAGCTGAAATACGTAAAATGGGTCCAAGCACTAACGTCAGAACAACCCGTGGTGTCCAGCGAGAGCTCGGACGAACAGACGGACACGCAGACAGACGCCGACGACAGCGACGGCAGCGGAATGGAAGATATCGCCATCGCTAATAAGTTCGCCGCTTTGGCCCAGGACATGTAACGGCCTTTAAAGTTGTAGATGTTTTTCGCTAGCTATTAAAATATGATTAGTAAAATAAGGAACGACTTTTGTATTAAGCATTAACGTAACGAAATTTAGATCAAATTAAAGGACAAAAATAGTTATTTGTGTCACAAGGGAGCAAAATAGTATATTTACGGCGAGGGCGGTGTATTGAATCCTGAATGTAGCGAGGGATCCTACAATAGAATCCTTAGCGTAGCGAGGGATTCTAACGTAGGATCCTGAGCGTAGTGAGGGATTCAAGTGTTAACGCCCAAGACGAAAATAATTTTGCACTGAGTGACACATACAATTTTTCACACCGACTATGAGGAAAATATAACAGTCATCGATAGTTTTGATTTCAGTAAAACGTATAATTTATTGTGTTTTTTTTTTAATATTACGAAAAATTCATAAATTTTCATATCACGTTGTTAAAGTTAAAACGTGAAATATGTTCATTTTTAATCGATTACGATGAAATTACAATCGATTATTTTATTGAGATCTGTGTTCAATTGGCACATTGCGTAAATGCTACATGCCAATTAAAAAATTAAAAAAGTAGCTTGAACAGAAAAGTAGCATTTTGCTCCCTCTCGTCGGGGACCAAAACTTACTTTTCTGAATGAGAGGTGTGAAAAAAATATTATCGCTCTTCAGAGCGAACCTGCGGCCTTCAGGCGCCGTAAGTTCAGCAAAGTTAAGCGAACAGAGTTTTTGAAACAATATACTGCGTCTGTTTATAATAATGGTTTCAAAAAAATAAGAATAGTAATCTTGAGGCTTTTCTGCAGGGAGATCAGTGATTCGAAACATGACTAAGCAATTTTCGCTCGATAGAACAAAAACACGAACATAGGTCTAAAACATATTAAAATTCACTTAAAACATACAATAAAACAACAACTTAACCTACAAAGACCTTTCTTAAAACATTCGTAACAAATTGTGCACAAAAACTAAACATATTAAAATTGTTTTCACATCTCATGCTCGAAAAGTGTGTCATATTAGGCTTAATAAGCGGGGCTAAAGTAGTACATTTAATCCCTAGGGAAAATATGTATACATATTTATGATTTTTAACATATTTAATTTGACCAATCAAAACACTTCACCATATTAAATCCACCAATCACAGCTCTTTCAAAAAACATTTATCTTTGCTATCAACCAACCAGAATACCTACCTACAGCTACATATTAAAATCGACCAATCAAACATCGGGTGTTTTTTAGTCCCTAATTCCAAATCATTTAAATCCACCAATCACAACTCTTTCAAAAAACATTTCTGTTTGCTATCAACCAACCAGAATACAGCTACATATTAAAATCGACTAATCAAAGATCAGGTGTTTTTTAGTCCCTAATTCCAAATCATTAAAAAAGAAAACGCCTCACGCTAAATTGAACAATCTCTTCGCAGTGAAATTTGTTATTGATTGTGGATGGATAATCTTTGTTTTACTATTTTCTCGCAGTCAAAGTGAAAAGTAGAGTGTATAACTCGGGTCTAAACACCATATTACCCCTCGACATCCATCTCGTTGTAATATGGCTTATTTTAGCCCCTTGTCATACAATCTACTATTATGAAAATCGGCAATATCATGTTTGAGGGAACTTAGTGATTACTTTTTTATTTATTTAAACATACAAAAAAATAAAATTAAAAACATGATATCCGCGTTTCGGAACACGCACTTCCATCTCGCTCACGCTTACGCTCAGTGAGAGGGAGAGAAGACCATGAACCTACGGCGCCTTCAGGCATACGCGGTCCGTTGCTCTTAGCCAACTGAGCTATCGGAACAATCTTGCTCGGTCTAATTTATCTGCAACCAGCTTAACACATTCACTGTCGACAATCGCTACGCTCAAAGCTGATCCCGTGACTTTCCCGCTAAGTAGTGGAAGGCGCCCGCTAGGTGGGTTCCTGTCAGTGAATATGTTAAGAAGCCTGAGTCTCCTGGGTAGATGTCGCTACATGCCTCCCTAAGGCTTTATAAAAGATAACTGGTTTATGAGGTAATTTTGCCCTTTAATTTGAATAAGAATCGTTCAAGCTTGCTAACTAAATTAATGTTGTTTCTTATTTGACGACCGGTTAGCCTAGTGGTTAGAGAACCTGACTATGAAGCTTGAGGTCCCGGGTTCGATCCCTGGTCGGGGCAGATATTTGTATGATGAATACGAATGTTTGTTCTCGAGTCTTGGATGTTTAATATCTATTTAAGTATGTATTTATCTATATAAGTATGTTTATCCGTTGTCTAGTACCCATAGTACAGGCTTTGCCTAGTTTGGGACTAAATCAATTGGTGTGAATTGTCCAACGATATTTATTTATTTTATTTATTTATTGGGGTCGTCCCCATATTCAGTTTTGAATAGCGACGGTGATTTCGAAGAGCTTATTAATTTAATAGTAATGCCTAAATTTATAAAATAAATTACTGGTCACACTGCCCTGATAGCATAACTTGACTCTCGACTCTACTCGCGCGCGAGATAGACAGTCCGTCACTTTCTGATTAATGCTGTCAAAAAGTGACAGATAGTCTTTCACGCGCGCGAGTAGCGTAGAGAGTCAAGTTATGCTAGCATTTAGCAGGGCAGGTGTGACAAAATGGTGTGATCACGAGTCCGCCGCTCGAACTGCGTTTCCAAGAACTTTCCCACTAACAAACGAACACGTCAAGTTAAATAAAAACTTGTAAAAATGTGTCGTTCTCAGAGCGACCTTATCGTCGCTGGCGCTTTCGTTATTAACGATGCGTTAAGCTAGTCTAACTCTATTAATGTTAAGATTTCTGTCTGTGACGTCAGTTCGGACAGTATATCATGGCTGCTGTATTTATTGATAAATAAACTATTTTATTACATTGATATTTGTTTTTCTTTCCCGCTCACGGGACATGATGCCCCGGACCTTTGGGAGGCGTGCGTGGGGCTAGGTACCTACAAAGTACCAACTTAGCCAACACGTAGAGGCCCTTTTGACAATTTATTGGAATGCAAGGAGTACGCCGAGCGGATGCTGTCCCTGCCCGTGTCATGGGACGCACACAGATAGCACCCGCTGGGTTGTATAGGGATTACTAGCTTTTGCCCGCGGCTTCGCCCGCGTACTAAGAGTAATGTTAACCGTCTACAAAAAAGGTGCATCTCAGTTTCAGTCTTTTATATATTTAGATCGACTCTACATAGACTCTGCATATCGAACATAGACTCTACATATCGAATCTACATATCGACTCTACATATCGACTCTACATATCGACTATAAATATGGAATCTACATATCAACTCTACATATGGACTACATATCGACTCTACATATCGACTCTACATGTCGACTCTACATATCGACTCTACATATCGACTCTACATATCGACTCTACATATCGGCTCTACATATCGACTACATATCTGGACCCCCATATAAAATTTCACCCCCTCTTTTAAGGGGTTGGGTGCAGATTTCCAAAAAAAAATGATGCACGATTTTTTTGTTAGTCACAAATAGTCCGCATACCAATTTTTAGCTTTCTACCTTGAAAATTGCGGAATGCTCCATACAAACTTCCACCCCCCATTTTGGGGAAGTGGGGGGTTAGAAAGAGACAAAAAGTAGCCTATGTCACTCTTCATCCCTTCAACTATCTCCACTTAAAAAATCACGTCAATTCGAAGCCCCGTTTTGCCGTGAAAGACGGACAAACAAACAAACAAACAAACACATACACTTTCCCATTTATAATATTAGTAAGTAAAGTATGGATTACTAGTAAGTTCTAAGGCCTGAGTGACGGTGGTATCAAAAAATACCTTTCGAACGGTGTGGCAAGGAGTAGTGGGAAGCGAAGCAGATTTTCCGTGCCCTTATTCCCACTAGTTCTGTGTACAGAACTAGTCTGCCGTGATTCTTAAAAAGGCAGTCATCTACAAGTAAATTGTATGCAGAAGACTGCCTTTTTAAGAATCACGGCAGTAGTGGGACTTTTCATTCCCAATAGTTCTGTTGGCAAAAAACAACCTCCTGTTTACCGAACTAGTAAAACTGATGCAATTAAGTTCTCAGTGATAGATAATGCTTTATTGAGGTAAACAAAATACAATTTCGTTCATTTTCATTTTCTATTATAGTTAGGTAGCCTACAAAAAAAGTTCCGCAAACTGTATTGTGTGACATATCAAATGAAAGGGGTTGTTGTAAACATCTTACATTTTTTTTATAATTGTAGCAAAAACAGATTTGAAGTAATTTAGGAAACAATACGAAAAGTGACCATACCCCCCCTTATCTCCGAAACTACTAGGCTTAAAATTCTGAAAAAAATATGGAAAATAGTTCCTTGCCTAAAGATCACAGGAAAACCTATAAGAAGTTCAATATTGTTGTGTAGTTTACGGAACCCTCACCACGCGAGTTGAACTCGAACTTGTCCGGATTTTTATTTGACCGTGTGCGGGAGCCGAGTTTAGCCGAAGTGGAAATAGGGACAGGCATTGCACGAGTATTGCATTTATCGTAATCTCAGCTGTCATCAACACACGTACCCTTCTCAGCGAAACTTTGGCAGATACTAATCTGAATGAAGGGTTGGGCCATGCCGCAGTCAGATCATCTGGATCGCGTATTCTTTTTAGAATGGTGTATTTTAGTTTTCAGGTAACTTACACTAAATAGGTAAGTATCTGTCAATTTTTTCATTGGTACAAGCTTTTATTGCCGACTGTACTTTTTTGTATTCAACTACTCATTGAGACGATTCTAACGAGCCCAAACTCGATGAGGTTGTGTCGTTTCATTGCGAAGTTCCTATGGCCACCTTCCAGCTCCAACATCAGATCAGCACCATGTCATCATAATATTGCATTGTCACGCGTTTCACACATGTATGCAAAATTTCAGCTCAATCGGTTACCGGGAAGTGGATCAAATTTAATTTGCAAGATTTGATGACAAACATCGGGACAGGTGAAACTAAACAAGTTTCTGTCAAAAATGTCATTTTTGGTACAAGCTTTTATTGCCGACTGTACTATTCTGTATTCAACTACTCATTGAGACGATTCTAACGAGCCCAAATTCGATGAGGTTGTGTCGTTTCATTGCGAAGTTCCTATGGCCACCTTCCAGCTGCAACATCAGATCAGCACCATGTCATCATAATATTGCATTGTCACGAGTTTTACACATGTATGCAAAATTTCAGCTCAATCGGTTACCGGGAAGTGGATCAAATTTAATTTGCAAGATTTGATGACAAACATCGGGACAGGTGAAACTAAACAAGTTTCTGTCAAAAATTTCATTTTTGGTACAAGCTTTTATTGCCGACTGTACTTTTCTGTATACCGTCATAACTCCTCATTGAGACGATTCTAACGAGCCCAAACTCGATGAGGTTGTGTCGTTTCATTGCGAAGTTCCTATGGCCACCTTCCAGCTCCATCATCAGATCAGCACCATGTCATCATAATATTGCATTGTCACGAGTTTTACACATGTATGCAAAATTTCAGCTCAATCGCGGTTACCAGGTAGTGGATCAAAGGCCATAGTCGGGTTTCCATAGTAAGTCGGCCCCTTATATCAAATGGGCTCGGGTTTTTTTTTGTGAGTACCTCATAGTGAAGAATATTTATGCTGAGTATGATATTTGGTCTTTTTCTTCCTTTTTTTATACGGTAGCTAGTTTTAGTTTTTTAGGAAGCGATGCAAATCTTTAACTTGTAAAGAACATAATTTCAAAATTTGAAGCAAATCGCTTTAATACGGTGGAACGGGTTACTTTGATTCGGGGGGTGACTTTCATCAAATAAGTTTTTCTCCGAAATCATTGTTTTTAATTGTGGGTGAACTGTGGCAGTGAATATACGGGGTGTTTCCTGTAACAGGAGCAATAAATTAAATGGTAGATTATTAAGCTTGTGATCAATTGTTTCTAAGTGGTTTTAATTGAAAAAAAAAATATTTTTTTCGGATTTTTTTTTCTTTAACTAAAGTTTTGGTGTACTTTTTTACTCTTCTGGAGTGATATAAGTATTTTATTATTTTAAAAACACAAAAAAAAATTGAAAAAAATTGAAAAAATCACAAAAATATCTTTTGAAAACAAAAATGCAAAAACTATTATGACTCACTACATGATGCTACCTCAAAATCTGCATTGACTACTGTGCTATGATCTCGTGGTGCCAAGATACATTACTCGGAGGTCATAACTTCAGATCAATTTTTCTCCGAGTTAAAAACATTTGAAAAGAAATGGACAAAAGGGGTTACTACAAATGCAGTAAGGAAGCCTCCGTTTAATTTATTGCTCCTGTTACAGGAAACACCCCGTATAAGTATTCTATCTTGCTGTATACTCGATTAAATTTTCTTAATTTCAAATAGATCTGCGTTTATACTACATTCTAAATTATCAAAGTAGCCCCATTTTTTCTTAAAGTAACCCCGGTTTACGGTACATCCCAAAAAACAACACTAAAAAAATTACTTAAAAAAATCATAAGTCAAAAACTGTCACAAGTAGGATGTTCATACTCAGCATAAATATTCTTCACTATAAGAGGTACTCACAATAAAAACCCGAGCCCATTTGATTTAAGGGCCGACTTACTATGGAAACCCGACTATGGCCTTTAATTTGCAAGATTTGATGACAAACATCGGGACAGGAGAAACTAAATAAAGCTTATGATGTGCTGTGTGTGTTTACATTATTGAATAAGCGAGCGAAGCGAACGAAGTTTTCCATTTCGGCTTGGGCAAAAACGCATTCGTATATCCGTCTGTCCGGATGTCCGGCTGTTCTCTTCAGGTCGCATTTCTCAACCGATTCTCGTGAAGTTTTGTGAGCAGGCTCGATAATTTAATGGATTTTGTCGATGATTTTTTCTTTTTAGGGTTCCGTACCCAAAGGGTAAAAACGGGAACCTGTTACTAAGACATCGCTGTCCGTCCGTCTGTCTGTCGGTCCATCTGTCACCAGGTTGTATTTCATGAACCGTGATAGTTAGACATTTTCACAGATGATGTATTTACTCGTATGTTGCCGCTATAACATGAAATACTAATACTAAAATAAATATTTAAGGGGGCTCCCATACAAGAAACGTGTTTTTTTTGCTAGTTTTTATAGATAATGGTACAGAACCCATCGTGCGCGAGTCTGACTCGCACTTTGCCGGTATTTTTGAAAAATCTTTTGATATCAGTTGTACTGGCAAAGTGAAAATAATACATTTAAACACCTTCTAGCTAAAATATCTTGGACACGCCAAAAACCTCTAGCCCCGAATCCCCGAACCATAAAAGAACCCAATTACAAGAGTCCCTTGTCTTCAGATTCGTAAAATCAATCGCTTAGTTAGCTTCTGTTGATTTTCCGTGTCGCGCGCCGCATACTGATCGAGGGGAGCATTGATTTGAAGGAATTACCAGCCAATTAGAATAGTACTTACCTACAAGTAATAGTAAGTAAGTACCGTAAACCGGGGTTACTTTAGCAAAAAATGGGGCTACGTTGATAACTTAGATTGTAGTATAAAAACAGAAATATTTGAAATTAAGAAGATTTGATCGAGTATACAGCAAGATGGAATACTAATAATTATATTGACTGCCACAGTTCAACCACAAGTAAAAACAAGGATTTTGGAGAAAAACCTATTTGATCAAAGTCACCCCCCGAATCAAAGTACCCCGTTCCTCTGTACGGTAAGATACGATTTAGGTACGAACAAGAGTCTATAAGCTTTGATGACTCGAGTTTGTAACATTCTTTCCGTACGTGTCGCATACCTACAATCCAAATCGGTTGAGCCGTTTAAGCGTGATGGAGTAACAAACATCTAAACATGCAAACATCCAACATCTAAACTTTCGCATCTATGATATTAGTAGGATAGTTTAGGATTAATAGAATTATACTGGGAGGCCATGGGTCAAGGCATACAACTCACAAGTGGCCAATAGCCGTTCAAGGGCATGTGTATGGCGAATTTGAAGCGCCTTTTGATAAATCTGGACCTTGATTACAATACAATAGTTTAAATATTTGATGCGGACAAATTGTAATATAAACATTCATGTTTCGTTTGAACTGAAAATTAGGATAGATTTCCACTGTTAAAGTATAAAAAAACACTTAACGCCTGCTTACGATTGTACAGTTTTCGTCCAACTTTACTTTGTTTTGTAAAGTAAAATATTAATAATCTTAATTTTTTTCCACGGAGAAATTGTTAACACATTCTTCGAAGTGCTAAATGTACAGTTTATATATGGATTAAACAAATACTGTTGACGTTATCTACTTAACGGCCACTGCCTGTTTGGCACATTTCGCTCGGCGCAGTCTTAACCGACGGCCTAAGAAGCACCATATGATCAGCATAGCTGATGTTATTGGCACAGGTACCACCTACATAACAACCAGGCCCCTATTTCACCGACTTGACAATACAATACAAATACTCTTTATTGCACACCTCACACAAACAAAGCAGTTACAGAGAGAATGATAAATGATAAATGATTTATTCAGTAACTAAAAACACTTTACAATATTAGGCTGGTGCCTCTTTTTAAGCAATCAAGATGCCTGTGTCAAGAGACACCGCTCTTCCTTAGAGTTTAGCAGGATATACCTAATATCAACGTAGGTGGGATATTTTAATTAGGATAATAGAGGAGAGGAGAGAGCATAGAGCTTACAATAACATGTAAGTGGAGGTAGACAAAATGCGGTCTTATCGCTGAAGAGCGATCTCTTCCAGACAACCTTTGGGTATCGGAGAAAGAGATAAAACTAGATTATGCAGTAGGTGGTGCAGAGATTATTATTAACAAAAATCAAAATAATTATAAAAATAAGCGTACATAAATAGCTCTATATACATATAAACATACATACTCGTACACACAAATACAAATATATGATACATAAATAGTCAGCCAAAAAATACAATCAGGGTTAGGGGAGAGACAAATAATGTTCTTTAGGAAGGGATTTGAGGTTGCCGATAGATTTTGCTTGTCTGATGTCAAGAGGGAGAGAGTTCCACAGTCGGATAGAATTAATAGTGCACGAACTATTGTAAAATTTGGTAGATGACGAAGGCACGGTTAATAGCAAATTGTTAGAACATCTAACAGAATTTTAAAAACTAAAACGTTCTTTGAGATAGCGGGTAGTTGCAGGGTTAAAAAGGATATACAGGAGCGAAATAATGTGAGAGTTACGGCGATAACGGATAGGGAGCCACTTGAGTTTAGAACGGACAACGTTACCGTTGACGATAGTCACTTGACAACGACAATTCTCCGTACATTGCTGGTTCAACAAGTAACATAACGATCAGCTTAACTTCTGGAACAAGCAATGTATGGCGAATTGTCATTGTCAGGTGACAATAGAGAATATGCATGGGACTTCAACGTAGAAATATCATATACAACAGAAATATATATAAAAAAAAAAACTTTTGTATTGTTATCTCACGTTAAAATCACTCTTTTAAAAAATAAAATCGTTAAAATTACATAACAGTAAGACAGAATATTGAATTTGAAATGATATTTTGTATGACAAGTATAGATTTAAACGAGACTGAGAGAAAGACTCACTTCATAGCAAACGCGCCGAGAATATGGATTGTGACGTCATAGTCTATGCCCCTTTAATAAATAATAAATATCGTGGGACAATTCACACCAATTGATCTAGTCCCAAACTAGGCAAAGCCTGTACTATGGGTACTAGACAACGGATAAACATACTTATATAGATAAATACATACTTAAATAGATATTAAACATCCAAGACTCGAGAACAAACATTCGTATTCATCATATAAATATCTGCCCCGACCGGGAATCGAACCCGGGACCTCAAGCTTCATAGTCAGGTTCATATTCATATTCATATTCATATTCATTTATTGATAATATTCTTAATATTACATGTCAATATATAACAATATGTGTAAAAAATTAAATATTAAGTTACCTACTAGCGGTAACTGATAAATTCAGTCCATCAGAAATTATACTATAGGTACCTAGCTATAATTTAATGTTTAAAAATTCGTCAAAACTATACAAAGTGTGCTCGAGAAGCCAAGCCTTTAGTTTAGTTTTGAAACATTGCAGTGAGGGGGCCGAGGTGATTTCTACCGGTAACTTATTATATATAGTCGGTCCCATTACATGAGTCAGCTTATCGGACTTCGCCAGCCTTCGCTCCACTGGGAGGAGTCTATTAGGGGCTCGCAGCGAGCAGCGGTTCGAGTCTGCGCGTTTTTTGTAGTCGCATAAATGTGTGTGTGTGTAAACTGCAATCTGTGCAATGACTATTGCTGGCAAAGTTAATATGCCTAATTCTTTAAAATAAGGTCGCACGGAGATATCCTGGGCTACCTGTACTACAGACCGCACGGCTCTTTTTTGTAACCGGAAGGCACGTTGCCAGTCTGCGGCGCGTCCCCACATCTCAGCACCGTACTGCAAGAGTGAGTGGACGGTCGCGAAGTAGCTAGTTCTCACAACATGCCGCGGCACGACTCGAGCCAGGCGGCGTAGCGCAAAGCATGCACTGCCTACTTTGCCACATAGTTGGTCTATATGGGTTGCCCATGTCAGTTTGCGGTCTATTTTGAAGCCTAAGAAAGTCGTGGCTTCCACTTGTTCCAAACCAGCTCCTCCAGCTTTAACCTTCAGCGACCTCGGTGCACGGCCGCCGACGTAGAAGTGGAGGAAGTGTGTTTTGGTGAGATTCAGAGCCAGGCCATTTAAACTGAACCACCGAGACAGCTGGTTAGCAGCGTCGTTGAGACGAATCTCTAAGCTGTCAACATTTGGAGCGGATATAATGCCAGCGACATCATCCGCATACATTAAAATTTCAGCGGCTGGTATCGCTTCAGGGAGGTCGTTCAGTAGCAGAGAAAACAGGATGTTAGAAACTGACGATCCTTGTGCTACACCCATTGATGTTGTCAGCGGTGTCGATTTTGCTTGGCCTCCATCTCCCACCACAACTTGCGATCGGCCGTGCAATATGTTTGTGAAGAGGCTGTGCGTACGGCCACATATACCGTATTGCAGTAATTTGGCGGCTATCACGTTGTGGTCGGCGACGTCGAAGGCCTTGGAGAGGTCGCAGCAGAGCATCGCAACCTGCTGCTTGCTCTCCAAAGCATTTATGACTTTACGCACAGCCTCACGCACTATGTCGGTAGTACAGCGCCCTGCTCTGTACGCATACTGGCGTTCAGACAACGCATTTGTCGAGCTCAGGAATGCTGTGAGTCGGTGGCATAACCCGTTTTCAAACACGTTCTCTAACCACTAGGCTATTCGGTCGTCTATATAGAGCGTTATCGGTGGGTGCCGGCGCGTGCAGATTTCAAATGCCAATAACATCAGCAAAAAAAATCGTAAGAAAGTTTTAATGCTACAGTTGATATTTCTCTGGATTATACTTTTGATTTTCGCAATAAAAAATAAAGATGCATATTCCCTATTGTCAAGTTGGTGAAATAGGGGCCTGCACGCATGCCACTCAGTTCGCCGATCAATTCATCGTTGAATCCTAGGTGAAATTCAACGGAAATAATATCAGGAGAGAATACAGAACGAACAGCAAAATCGATACTAGCGAGCGGTCCACATAAAGATATCGTAAACTTGATACGCTACAAAATTAGACGACCAGCGGGCGAGGGGTTAAGTCCTGTCCATTCCGGGCGCAATTAGGGGACACTTACCGTTGATTAAGTTAACCCTTTCGCCGGCCAGAGCCAGGTGTAGTCCAATCAACTAGGTATGCCTTGTTATAACGCGTTCAGTTGAAAGACAAAAAATATAGCACTTTAAACTCTCGCGCTTTGTGTTATTTAAATTATTATTCGCGTTAGAGCCGTGTGAAATAATAATTAAAATACAACTAAAGACAATTTTATTTATTGCATGAAAATAACGGTTTCGATTATACTCGATTAAATTTTCTTAATTTCAAATAGATCTGCTTTTATACTACATTCTAAATTATCAAAGTTGCCCCATTTTTTCTTAAAGTAACCCCGGTTTACGGTACATCCCAAAAAACAACACATTAAAAAATCATAAGTCAAAAACTGTCACAAGTAGGGTGTTCATACTCAGCATAAATATTCTTCACTATAAGAGGTACTCACAAAAAAACCCGAGCCTATTTGATACAAGGGCCGACTTACTATGGAAACCCGACTATGGCCTTTAATTTGCAAGATTTGATGACAAACATCGGGACAGGAGAAACTAAATAAAGCTTGTAATGTACTATGTGCTGTGTGTGTTTACATTATTGAATGAGCGAGCGAAGCGAACGAAGTTCTCCGTTTCGGCTTGGGCAAAAACGCATTCTTATATCCGTCTGTCCGGATGTCCGGCTGTTCTATTCAGGTCGCATTTCTCAACCGATTCTCGTGAAGTTTTGTGAGCAGGTTCGATAATTTAATGGATTTTGTCGATGATTTTCTCGTTTTAGGGTGGGTTCCGTTCCCAAAGGGTAAAAACGGGAACCTATTACTAAGACTCCGCTGTCCATCCGTCTGTCTGTCTGTCCGTCTGTTACCAGGCTGCATCTCATGAACCGTGATAGTTAGACAGTTGAAATTTTCACACATGATGTTTTTATGTTGCCGCTATAACATGAAATACTAAAACTAAAATAAATATTTAAGGGGGCTTCCATACAAGAAACGTGTTTTTTTTTGCTCGTTTTTATAGATAATGGTACAGAACCCGTCGTGCGCGAGTCCGACTCGCACTTTGCCGGTTTTTTTGAAAATTCTTTTGATTTCTGTTGTACTGGCAAAGTGAAAATAATACATTAAAACACCTTTTAGCTAAAATATCTTGGACACGCCAAAAACCTCTAGCCCCGAATCCCCGAACCATAAAAGAACCCAATTACAAATGTCCCTTGTCTTCAGATTCGTAAAATCAATCGCTTAGTTAGCTCCTGTTGATTTTCCGTGTCGCGCGCCGCATACTGATCGAGGGGAGCATTGATTTGAAGGAATTACCAGTCAATTAGAAAAGTACTTACCTACAAGTAATAGTAAGTAAGTACCGTAAACCGGGGTTACTTTAGCAAAAAATGGGGCTACGTTGATAACTTAGATTGTAGTATAAAAACAGAAATATTTGAAATTAAAAAGATTTAATCGAGTATACAGCAAGATGGAATACTAATAATTATATTGACTGCCACAGTTCAACCACAAGTAAAAACAAGGATTTTGGAGAAAAACCTATTTGATCAAAGTCACCCCCCGAATCAAAGTAACCCCGTTCCTCTGTACGGTAAGATACGATTTAGGTACGAACAAGAGTCTATAAGCTTTGATGACTCGAGTTTGTAACATTCTTTCCGTACGTGTCGCATCGCATACCTACAATCCAAATCGGTTGAGCCGTTTAAGCGTGATGGAGTAACAAACATCTAAACATGCAAACATCCAACATCTAAACTTTCGCATCTATGATATTAGTAGGATAGTTTAGGATTAATATAATTATACTGGGAGGCCATGGGTCAAGGCATACAACTCACAAGTGGCCAATAGCCGTTCAAGGGCATGTGTATGGCGAATTTGAAGCGCCTTTTGATAAATCTGG
Source organism: Epinotia nisella (assembly GCA_932294315.1). Lineage (NCBI taxonomy): Eukaryota > Metazoa > Arthropoda > Insecta > Lepidoptera > Tortricidae > Epinotia > Epinotia nisella. Next base: position 4,284,835 of record OW028698.1, on the reverse strand, counting down.
ACCTTAATTACAATACAATAGTTTAAATATTTGATGCGGAGAAATTGTAATATAAACATTCATGTTTCGTTTGAAGTGAAAATCAGGATAGATTTCCACTGTTAAAGTATAAAAAAACACTTAACGCCTGCTTACGATTGTACAGTTTTCGTCCAACTTTACTTTGTTTTGTAAAGTAAAATATTAATAATCTTAATTTTTTTCCACGGAGAAATTGTTAACACATTCTTCGAAGTGCTAAATGTACAGTTTATATATGGATTAAACAAATACTGTTGACGTTATCTACTTAACGGCCACTGCCTGTTTGGCACATTTCGCTCGGCGCAGTCTTAACCGACGGCCTAAGAAGCACCATATGATCAGCATAGCTGATGTTATTGGCACAGGTACCACCTACATAACAACCAGGCCCCTATTTCACCGACTTGACAATACAATACAAATACTCTTTTCACGCCACTCCTCGGAAATGTGGCAAAAGATGGTCAGAATTCAGGCTTCAAAGATGGGGTTAGTTGGACGTCGCACGAACAGGCCATCTATGACTTCAAACTGTCCAACAATGTTATTGATGGATAGTTTGAACAGCAATCGACCAACACAGGGCACCGCGCGCGGTCGGCCGGCGTGCGTGCGCCCGTTCCTCCTCCCCCGCGCCGGGCGCGAGGCAAGCGAGCCTGTTTAGTATTATGAATATTATGATCTTCAATTAGATACTTAATTTTAATTTTAAATTATAATTATTTGCAATTTCGCAGTAGGCGTGAAAAGCACTATGTTAAGCCTCGGCCGAAAGGGCAATAGCTGGACTCGTACTTTCGAGGGCCTCAGCTACGCGTCGGCCCTCGAACTAACTCGTCCATCTATTGCTTACTTTCTAGCCTCTTCAACAATGTACTATTATTGCACACCTCACACAAACAAAGCAGTTACAGAGAGAAACAATACAATAACATGTAAGTGGAGGTAGACAAAATGCGGTCTTATCGCTGAAGAGCGATCTCTTCCAGACAACCTTTGGGTATCGGAGAAAGAGATAAAACTAGATTATGCAGTAGGTGGTGCAGAGATTATTATTAACAAAAATCAAAATAATTATAAAAATAAGCGTACATAAATTGCTCTATATATAAACATACATACACAATCATACATATATACAAATAACACAAATACAAATATATGATACATAAACAGTCAGCCAAAAAATACAATCAGGGTTAGGGGAGAGACAAATAATGTTCTTTAGGAAGGGATTTGAGATTGCCGATTTTGCTTGTCTAATGTCAAGAGATGTTCCACAGTCGGATAGAATTAATAGTGCACGAACTATTGTAAAATTTGGTAGATGACGAAGGCACGGTTAATAGCAAATTGTTAGAACATCTAACAGAATTTTAAAAACTAAAACGTTCTTTGAGATAGCGGGTAGTTGCAGGGTTAAAAAGGATATACAGGAGCGAAATAATGTGAGAGTTACGGCGATAACGGATAGGGAGCCACTTGAGTTTAGAACGGACAACGTTACCGTTGACGATAGTCACTTGACAACGACAATTCTCCGTACATTGCTGGTTCAACAAGTAACATAACGATCAGCTTAACTTCTGGAACAAGCAATGTATGGCGAATTGTCATTGTCAGGTGACAATAGAGAATATGCATGGGACTTCAATTTTGAATAAATTGCACTCAATCGATGCGGATATACTTACGTAGAAATATCATATACAACAGAAATATATATTAAAAAAAAACTTTTGTATTGTTATCTCACGTTAAAATCACTCTTTTAAAAAATAAAATCGTTAAAATGACATAACAGTAAGACAGAATATTGAATTTGAAATGATATTTTGTATGACAAGTATAGATTTAAACGCAAATTTTAAGGAGATCATTACAAAAGAATGACTAACTCCATAGCAAACGCTCCGAGAATATGGATTGTGACGTCATAGTCTATGCCCCTTTAATATAGAGCGTTATCGGTGGGTGCCGGCGCGTGCAGATTTCAAATGCCAATAACATCAGCAAAAAAAATCGTAAGAAAGTTTTAATGCTACAGTTGATATTTCTCTGGATTATACTTTTGATTTTCGCAATAAAAAATAAAGATGCATATTCCCTATTGTCAAGTTGGTGAAATAGGGGCCTGCACGCATGCAACTCAGTTCGCCGATCAATTCATCGTTGAATCCTAGGTACCAACTAAATTATGCTTAGAAATTTAACGGAAATAATATCAGGAGAGAATACAGCACGAACAGCAAAATCGATACTAGCGAGCGGGTCCACACATAAAGATATCGTAAACTTGATACGCTACAAAATTAGACGACCAGCGGGCGAGGGGTTAAATCCTGTCCATTCCGGGCGCAATTAGGGGACACTTACCGTTGATTAAGTTAACCCTTTCGCCGGCCAGAGCCAGGTGTAGTCCAATCAACTAGGTATGCCTTGTTATAACGCGTTCAGTTGAAAGACAAAAAATATAGCACTTTAAACTCTCGCGCTTTATGTTATTTAAATTATTTTACAGTACACATGGTGTTACTTTCCCGCACTAGTGTGGATATGAGCACTTTCCGTGCATATGTTGAAACTTTAAAGAACCATATGTACTGTAAAACGTTGTACGATACACGTGCGAATAGGTAATTCGCAACTCGTGTCGATTTAAAACACTCCCTTTCTATTTTCTGCACTTGTATCGTAAATAACTAATTCGCGTTAGAGCCGTGTAAAATAATAATCAAAATAACGACTAAAGACAATTTTATTTATTGCATGAAAATAAGCTACGCTAGTAGCCGATAACTTGCGAAAAGTTGTAGAAGACCATCTTGGTTGTTGTTGTTGTTGTGTTGTGTGTTGTTGTTGTGTTGTGGCTACGGGCACAGTGCCCACCTAGCGGGTTCCGGGCACAGGAACTGTTGTCAAAGTCAATTATCCGGCTATTCTAGAGGATGATATTGAAAACGTGATCAGGAATTACTATCCATGATGAAATATCATAAATGTATAATGATGGTATAGTACCTACGGATTATTTTTATAGAACGGATGTTATGTTAAGTTAAGACCCATCGGCCCAACAAAGCTGTTGTTTAGCCACGTGCCACAAACGCTTCGAAATGAAAAGGCCATGTTTAAAAATTACTTTACTCGAATAGTCATTCTATTGTTAAAGTAGTCTATTGTTTTAAATTCGCCATGCCTCTTAGTTTTGCTCGACTTGCTACCGTGGCCCCAGCTATCAATGTCTTATTTTAAATACAAAATGGTCATTGGTCAACATTACTAAGTAGGATTTTTTAAATGTCCTTCCCTTAGACATATCTACAGCCGCCTTTTGGTTGGAAAAGTGTTGATGTTTACTAGGTACGATAATTTTACAGTCTCAATTAGCGTTTACACTTAACAATGAAAGACAATCGCTTTGTTTACTAACAATCTGTTAAGTAGCGGAAAGCAATTACACCGTAGACGCCCACCAGGTGGATTCCTGGCAGTGAAAGTGTTAAGTAGTGAAAGCTATGAACAGACAATATTAAATAAATAAATATAAATTAATATCGCGGGACAATTCACACCAATTGATCTAGTCCAAAACTAGGCAAAGCCTGTACTATGGGTAGATAAATACATACCTAAATAGACATTAAACATCCAAGACTCGAGAACAAACATTCGTATTCATCATACAAATATCTGCCCCGACCGGGAATCGAACCCGGGACCTCAAGCTTCATAGTCAGGTTCTCTAACCACTAGGCTATTCGGTCGTCATATTGGCAAGAGATTGTTGGCGAAAATGTTAAGGATATAGGAGTTTAATGTTGCTTATTTAAGTTTGTCTGCGTATAGTAGTCGTAGCGTAGTTTTACTCTCAAAATTAGGGGTATTAAATTTCAGTATTCCAAAGTACTACCCACACACGATATAGGTTTCTTACCTAAATTCACAGCCATCTTCCTAAGTCTAGACGTTAAATAATTAAAAAAAACAGAATATGCAGTGGGCGTGAAACTACCACGCCCCTCTCCCGCCCACAGAGCCCTCCCACTTTAGTATTCCTTAGTATTTCGCTTCACCTCACACAGCGTGGACGTATACTCGCCGCCTTGGCCTAAGAAACATAAAAAAGTCAATTGTTTATGGTCGTTTCGCGCGTAAATAAACGTCAATTTTGACAGTTATAGTGATGTGGCCGTACCGGTGTTTATTGCAGCGTTTTTTCGAGGTTTAATAAATATTTGTTTGTTGTTTGTTTGTAAACAAACCCACGTGGGGGTCGTTGAACTTTGACTTTGAATGATGAATGTAAATAAATATATAGATAGCTGTGCGCGCCCAATATCGTTATAAACATTAAATGTGACAGTGATTGTAATGTGAAAGTGAAAAATAAGTAAATCAACAATTTGTCAAAAATAAACATAAACAAGGTTCATAAAAAAAAATACAAGTTACTTATATAACTCTCTAATTTTAATCTATAAGTGCGTGTGTGTAACAAAAAAGCGAAATATCAGTAATAAAATAAATACAGAATATTTTTATTGCTCTGCTGCACAAATTAATCATTGATAAAGAAAAATTAACAATAACAAGATACAATAAAATGTAGATTTTATTCAAATTCAAATGTTAGTGCAAAAAACGATTCATACGATGAAAGGACATTAAATAATAAGAACTGATATTATTTTAAGAGCGCACCTGGACACTGAACATCGTCATAAAAAAAAACATCTTTCTACAGAGCTGCTAAAAGCAAATGTTTGTTTCAAAAAAAGTGTTCACAAAATTATCAAATTGGATGCATTAAGGTCCCTAGAGGCCCTATCAGGGGCCTCAAACCCGCCCTCCACCCAAAAAGCACCTAAAACACTCCTAGTACACCCTTTCAACCAAGCCGACAAACGAAAGAACTACCTACTCGAAATACCCAAGGACCTTAAAAGAAAAACGCCTCTACTAGAAATACCGAAAGACTTTAGCAAAAAACCTAAACCGTTTATCGAAAAGTCAGAAAAAAACAACAAAATCGTAATCGCTAAAAAAGCTGAAACGAAGAAACAATCCATAGTGACCTGCGAGATCGAAACCTCAACCGAACCCGATGTCAATACTATGAAAACCACATCGATACAGACCGAGTGCTGTCAGAGCCACCGCTGCTGCAAGAGCGAGGTTGACAAGTGCTGTCAAGCTGTCAAGGTCATATTCGCGCCGGCCATGATGCCCTCGATATTTGGGGCCGTACCCGGGATCCCCTATCTGGTGAAACAGCCTGCCAAAACGCATGAGAAGGTGAGTGATTTTTCCACATTATCGCATACAATACATAAGTAAATTTAAGACAGAGATAAAATAGCCCTCGCAACAAGCAACTTACAGAAGAGCAGTAAGAGCCCCCATATGAAAACGATACGCATTTATAACAGTCTTCTTAAAGAAATAGCTGATGAAGTCAAATATACTAAATTTGTTCTGAAGTTAAAAACAGTCCCTGGGCGACCGAGCTCTACTCGGGTGAAAATAGAGAAAATACGGAGAAAACTAATTTTCCCAGACATGAGACCTAGCTAGATCGATTTCTCGCCTCCGTAAACCCCTATATTCCAAATTTAATCGAAATCGTTAGGGCCGTTTCCGAGAATGTGATTGCAAATATATCAATAATATAATGCCATGACGGGCTCAGTATCGAGCATCTCCAAAATGCCGGTCCTCATATCTCGCGTGTCCTTGCAATGTTCTTTTCTTTGTGTGTGAGTCACTCATATCTTCCCTCTGACCTCATGAGAACGGTAGTTGTACCTGTAGTGAAAAACAAAACTGGAGACCTATCAGATACCAACAACTACAGGCCTATCTCTCTTGCGACCATTGTAGCAAAAGTTTTTGACGCCGTGCTTAATGTACAGTTAAATAGTTGCCTTTCTCTACATGACAACCAATTTGGGTTCCGGCCGAATTTGTCAACGGAGAGCGCAATTCTGTCGCTTAAGCATGTCGTCAGATACTACAGGGACCGTAAAACGCCCATTTACGCCTGTTTTCTGGATTTATCCAAGGCATTCGACATGGTGTCCTACGAAGTGCTGTGGAAAAAACTTGAAATAATTAACCTTCCAAGGGAACTATTAAATATTTTCAGGTACTGGTATGGACACCAGGTCAATAGCGTCAGATGGGCGGGGGAAGTGTCCGAAGACTACAGGTTGGAGTGCGGGGTGAGACAGGGGGGGTTAACGTCTCCCTCGCTCTTTAACCTGTACATAGATGCGCTTATTGTCGAGCTCAGTAACCACCATATCGGCTGTCATGTTGACGGAGTCTGTGTCAATAATCTAAGCTATGCAGACGATATGGTCTTGCTGAGCGCGTCAGTGTGTGGTCTGAGGACATTACTGGCGTCCTGTGAAAAATACGCACATGACCATGGGCTACAGTACAATGTAACCAAAAGTCAATACGTTGTCTTCGAGGTTGGCTCGCGTCGCATAGTGAATGTGCCGCCCATTAATTTGAATGGGGTAGCTTTAGAAAGGGTTGTGCAATTTAAATATCTGGGTCACATAGTTACCGCTGATCTCGGGGACAACGCTGACATCGAGAGGGAACGAAGGGCGCTGTGTGTAAGAGCGAACATGATCGCCCGCAGGTTCGCAAGGTGCTCCAGGGATGTGAAAATAACACTTGTTAAAGAATACAATGAATTTAGCACTTGGAGACCAAAAAACCAACTTCCTGAACCACAATTTATTTTAGAGTGACATAAATCATTACAAAAAGAATATTCAATATATCAAATTCAAATGCACGTCAGTGCAGTGCACCATAGAGTTTACAACATCCTCCCACCTTTGGGCGAAGACCCAAACTCTTCATCTGTTTATTTATAGAACTTCGTCAGGTTGTAGTTCCAGTGGATACAGACGTTGGTAAGCTCGGGTGTACTCGCCGTCGGTTGTGCGTATTCTCGCTACTCTGGCATTACCGTCTTTTCCGGTATACACGTCTAAAATAACTCCTAAAGGCCACTTTATACGCTTATCATTCGTTTCTACTAAAACGACATCGCCTACCTTTAAATTAGAGTCCCTCTCCTTACCCTTCTGTATGAGCATGCTTAGGTACTCATTTCTAAACCGCTCTCGTAAGTCTCTCCTCAGCTCCGTGGAAATTCGTGCCATTATCCGTGTAAATTGTGTCAACTCTTCCACGTCTTGCCATAAACCGTCGTAACGCCATGAGGAAAGCTTCTGTTGACAGTGACTTAGTTCCAGGTGCACGGCTCGGTATACTGTACACGTAAATAAAATTATCCACACCTTCCCTCCCGACCGCAGAAAGAGAGGACTGGCTAGATCAATACCTGTCACCTCAAATCTGGCAGCTGGTTTTACTCTATCGAGAGGCAAAGGGGCCAATGGTGTGTCAGCATGCCTTACAGATTGCCGCTTGCAGGGTATGCATTTTGAAACGGTTGAACTGACGAGTCTTCTTATGCCCGTAATCCAATACTTCTCTCTGAGTACTGTCATTAGTGTAGCAGGGCCAACGTGATGCAAAATCTGATGTTTCGAAGCGACTAGTCTTTTAATTATAAGATGCTTCCCAGGTAAAAATATAGGACAGATGAAGTCGGCGGGCTCATCACTCAGTACAAGTTTTGTACGGACTCTTAATAAGCCTTCATCGTCTTGGAATATTTGCAGGTTCTTTGTCTTTCTAATGCCATCTGCCATCATTTCGGCTTGCACCATCCTTAAAAGTATCTTCTCTGCGCCTTGAAACTCTTCACAAGTCAGTTCTCCTTTTCTTTTATTATTTGGATTCTTGCAGTTGAACGTAAATCGTAACATCCACCCAACCATTCTCACTATCTTAGTATATTTAGAAAGGTAAGTCAGTGTGGACAGAAACGAACTTTTATCTGCAGTGATACCATTAGCAAGTACAAATTTCTTCATTTCCTTGTTGACTTCTTGTTCATCAATGTTTTCCTTTAATGTGATGCCATGTACAAAGCTGACGTTGCAATATAATTGATCACTCCTGATATCCCATATTAGGCCGAGTACAGACATGCTATCTGCCTCTGACGTCATCTCTTTATTAGTCATAGGAGTTGTGATCCAACCTCGCAAGTCAAATTTCGCCTCCAACATTATCTTCTTCGCCTCTTCTATGAAGATTAGCACCTCTTGCTCACTTTCTAGGCTGGTGACGCAGTTGTCAACATAGAACGAGTTCTTAAGATGTTCGGCCGTGTCCTTGTAATTTTCGGTGTACTTCTTCAAGTGGTAATTTATAGTAGCATCCAAAAGAAATGGACTACAGGTTATGCCAAATACCACACTACAATGGCGGTACATTATTAACTCTTTTCTTTCGTTATTCTTCCACCACAGAAATGACAGATATTGTCTGTCTTTATTTTTCAGTGATATCTGAAGAAAGGCTTTCTTAATATCGGACGTTATCCCAATCGCATGTTTCCTAAATTTGACAAGTAGTTTCGGGATCAGTTCAAGGCAATTTATACCCTTTTCCAGGAACGAGTTGAGAGAATCCCCATTACAATCTCGTGCAGAAGCGTCCACTATGATAGAGTCTGACTTCGCCTTATTTGTATCTTCAGCTGGGTCCTTTATTCCGAGGGTTTCTAACTCCCAAAGCTCCGATAATTGCAAATTCGCTGATACTACATTCGTTATTATACTGCATGCGTTCATTATGGGTCCTTGAAGTGTCCATCCAAATTTATTTTTCATGGCCACGAGGTTATTGTCCAGACGTATGAAACTGTCCGTGAGCAGCGCTCCAGCGAAGTCTGCGCCGATTAGCAACCCGATGTTGGACACAGCTTCCTCGCCGACGTCGCTCAACGTGATGTTATGTTTCTTTAATTGTTGGATCAACTCATGGTTCATGCTCAAACGAGGAATATACCCGCAGATCGTGGATTTTTCAAGCGCGGTCATTTTGTATTGAAACTGGTTGTCTAGGCTCGCGATATTAAATTCATAGCAAAGAAACTGCTGTTTCTTAGTTTTAATCCCGCCGAAAAGACAATGTGACATGATTTCATTACTGACAGGCTTCAGATCCAAATCCTGTATTATATCGCGACGTACATAAGATTTCTGAGCGCCGGAATCAACAAAAGCACGTACCTTGATGCATTTCTTATCGCTTATAATATTTACCATAAACGTTTGCAACAGTGTGGTACTAGCCTTATTTTGGGCTACATTATTATTCGAAGTTGACGTTCCAGCTTTGAAATTTTTGACATTGTCATTTTGAATCGAAGTTTTAATGCCAGGGCACATTAATATTGAATGACGTTTGGAACAGAAAAGGCATTTTGAAAAATTTTTGCACTTCTTGGAATCATGTCCGACTTTCAAACAAATAATGCAAGCTCTCTTTTTATTTAGCGTTTCCCTCCTAGCTTCATATGACATCTTATTAGCTTTGTAGCACTCGAAGCTATTATGTGATGCCTTTTCACACCAAACACAACAATTCTTCTTACCTGCGTCTTCCGTTGATACCAAGCATGAGGCGGTGGGTTGTGTAGGAACATTATGCAGACTATCACCCGATGCTATTCCGCTGCGGGCGAGCTGGATCCGCTCCTCCGACTCCGCTTCGCGTTTCAGGAACTGCATAAGCCGGTCTAGACGATCGTCGCTCTTCTCCTCGTGTACTTGAAACCTCTCCCACGCTCGTAAAACAGATTCAGGTAAGGCGGACTCAACTAAAGGAAAAAGTAAAGCGGCGTATTTATCTATAGTGACACCTAAGCTCTGAAGTGCTAGTAATTGCGTATTTAATTTATCATATAAGTGGCCTAATTTATAGGAGGTATTACCTTTTGCTTGCGCTAGTACGAGATTAAGGAGCTCACGTACATAGATGTCGATCAACATGTCATCGCGAGCAAACCTGGACTTCAACTGTTCGATAGCCTTCTTGTAGTTAGCTCCCGACGGAGGAAAGCTTTCGACGAGTTCTCTTGCCGGAGAATCAGGAACTGTGCACTGGTACAGGTACTGGAACTTATCTCCGTCGTCCATAGTGTCGTCGCTGTCGATTTTTTGAAACTGACACCAAAATCCAATCCAATTCTTCGTATTTCCGTCGAACTTTCTCAATTCAAACTTAGGTAGCCGGAACCGTCTCGATTGACATGCCGAGCTGCATGTCGACTTCTCACAACCATGTTGAGACTTCACACTCTTCACGGTATTATTTGACACATCACTGCTGTTCGATTTAATTGACCTTCTTATGCGTGCGTCGTTCCGAGAAATATTATCGTAATGAACTTTCATACGTTCCCAGTCGGACTGATAATTATCGCTTGTCAAACAATCTTCGTAAAACTCTTCTTCGGACATATTATCTTCCGTGTTTAGCCACTGCTCTTTTATACGCTCATCGACGTTGAACAATGTTTCTGCACGTAGTTGTAGTTTCCCGAAGGCAGCGGTGATTTCATCAATAGACGACTCTAAATTGGCTTCATAATCGTTTTTGGCTTTTGTAAATAGCCTCCGAGCGATGCTTCTTTCTTTTCGTAAACTTTCCATTATAATACGGTCGCCAGATGTTAAAGAATACAATGAATTTAGCACTTGGAGACCAAAAAACCAACTTCCTGAACCACAATTTATTTTAGAGTGACATAAATCATTACAAAAAGAATATTCAATATATCAAATTCAAATGCACGTCAGTGCAGTGCACCATAGAGTTTACAACAACACTATTCAGAGCTTATTGTACATCCCTGTACACATGCGGTCTGTGGGCGAGTTATACGCTGAAAGCGTACGGCGCCCTTCGGGTCCAATTCAATAACGCCTTTAGAGCGGTGTTGGGGCTGCCTCGCTACTGCAGCGCGTCGGGCATGTTCGCGGAGGCGCGCGTGGCGTGCTTCCACGCGAGCATGCGCGCGCGCAGTGCTGCGCTCGTGCGGAGAGTGCGTGCCAGCCAAAACGCCGTTCTATCCATGATAGCCGACAAATTAGATTGCCCATACATCCGGCATTGTTGTGACAGACATGTCCCAGCAAGATTAATCGGCAGTAGCTAAACATAATTATATAAGAATTTTATTTTATTTATTGTTATTTAATTTAAAATTTATTTTTTGACATTATATTGAGTTTTTAATTTTAATTTTATTTTTGATAATATGGATTTTAATGTATTATGAGTTTAAGTTACTCGAAATATATACAAATATTGCTCGTTTAATAGTATAGAATATTTAATATACAACTGTTTTTATTCATTGAATGACTTCTTCAATGTAAATAGATACCATAAATATTCTTAAAGTAGGTTATCCTAGATATTAATACCTACGTGTAATTTAGGTTAAGTACCTACTATAATTTCTTAATGTGTACCTGGTCAACGTTTAAGACAAGGAAATGCAATACCCTTACAGGGTGTCATGTTGTACCATAAACTGATAATTTAAGACCTGATGTCTATTCTGTAACATTTGACCTCTTTGATAAGCAACCTGCATATCCATTTTAAAATGAATCATGCCCACGTCACATATGCCATTTACTCGCTTGATTGCTGAAATGGTTACTAAAATTATTTTCTGTTTTATTCCTTACCATTATGCTTACATACATTGTATGTATCCAAAAGCCTGCTTTCATTACTTTCAAGGCCTTTAAAAACAGCTTTACTAGCAAAAAGTGCTTTCGGTATGGCACCGAAATTATACAATAAGTTACCAGAATTTATAAGAGAAACTGACATGCCCCAATTTAAATCAAAATTATTTAATTTCTTAACAGATAAAGCTTTTTATTCAGTGCATGACTACTTAAACTGTAATTAGCAAAATGTAATTTATAATGAAGACTATATATAAGTATGTAATATGTAATGCATGCTGCTTGCAAATTTGTATGCCTAATGGCCAAACATAGTGATACACATATAACCATTGTACCATCTTTGTTACCTATGTTTTACAAATAAACTTTACTTTACTTTACTTTACTTTACTTTACTTTACTTTACTTTATTACTTTGACGATGTGTCATTAAGTGACATTTATTTATCGATAGTCGATAAAACACTTTGGTCAAACCCTCTGACAGTTTGATTTTTGCATGATGAATTCCGGTCCTTGCTGATGTATGTCAAAATGAGAGCAATAAAGTATTCTAAGTATTCTGTAATATACAATTGACATCGTGTAGCCTCGAAATCATGAGGAGTTTGATGAAATTCCGTACAAATTTTCAGCCCCTGTTTTCATCTCCTACAAGTCGCTGCATCACGACCAGTCGGTGTTGCTTGTAGAACGGCAGCCATCTTGGAAAATGTCCATTCGTTAGAAATTCGCGTTTTGTTCGAAAACTCAGTCAATTGCCAAAAAATGACAGCTAACGTCATCACTTAGGCAGTGGCCCTTCTGTACCTTTAGGTACCAGCTACTATTAATTATTCTGTGGCCATACCTAGAGCAAACATTGTGTCACTACAGTAGTGACACAATGTTTTGCACTAGGTAGGGCAGTAACTGCAGTAAACACCACTGGCTGTATAATATATTGGTCTAAACATATTTTAGATCATAAACAGGGTTAAAACAAGTGACAGTCATCGGATTTAGTAAAATCAAATCGATTGATCTAATGGCTCGCCCACAACCAGGGATTGGAACCGGTTCCTAATACCTGAAATATACCGGTATTAATAGGTTTTTTTCCTTTTGGTTCCAGGGAACCGGTAAAGGAAAAATACCAGTTTTAGCACGTAAATACCTGTTACATACCGGTATTTATTGGTATTTCTTCGTTTTAGTTTCAGAGAACACGTAAAGGAAAAATACCGGTATTAGCACTGTAATATACCGGTTCTTTATAAAGGTCCTATTCGTGTATGTGACGTAGCCGTTTCGTGCGAGTGCGCGGCGCGGCGGAGGCACCTACAAAGAGCGCGGCGTACGGCAATACGGCGGCGTTGCCAGCCGAGTCAGCAGCGCGCGAGAAATAATTTAGTTCCGTGATCCTCGCACTTTCGAGTACCGGTATTTTTACTACTAAAAACCGGTAAATTTCATAAATTTACCGGTTCTCAAAGTATCGGTATCATGTGGGATATCAATACCGGTACCTTAGCTTGGCACCGGTACCAAGTGTAATACCGGTTTATGGTTCAAGGTCACGATACCGGTTCCGAAAAATACCGGTATTTCAAGCACTGCCCACAACATAACTGAGCCTAGAAGCAAACCTGTAAATTATGTATTTATTACTCCTGTGGGTAGGACCACAAGGTGGACTGATGACCTGGTAAAGGTCGCTGGAGTCCGCTGGATGCGGGTGGCGCAGGACCGGTCATTGTGGCACTCTTTGGGGGAGGCCTATGTTCAGCAGTGGACGTCTTTGGGCTGATATGATGATTACTCCTTCGACCTCATGAATACGCTGTTATAATTATTTGGTTTCCACATTACCATGCAAGTTGACCATGGTGACGTAATGTCTTAGACCTTGGTTTCTTGAATGCACTCACAAACAACCCTTCTAGCTTCCTGCCGTTTCCGGTCCGGTAACACGGCCGGTACCGGAAGCCGGAAGTGCCAACATAAATCAATCCGGCGCAACATCCGTCTGCAAGATTACACTTATGCAAGTCAAATAACATAGGATTGAATTTGTAGATAAACTGTCTAAAACAGTTTTACAGGGCTTCTATTAGATTAGAATAATTTGCTAAATAAACGTCTTTACGTCTTAGATTATTTCATTTCATTGCGTTTAGTAGATGTTTTCACATTTCCAAGGGCCAGTAAACCTGAGTATTTTAATATGAACTTGATACCTCCACGCGTTTCCGAGTAAAATGGTATTGACAGACTGACAGACAGACAACGAATTTTTTTTTGTCATTTTAATTACAAAACTATGTAGCGGCTAACAAAATACACCTATCCTCAAAATTTTATTCAAATACACCTTATAGTTTTCGAATAAAATGCCTGTGACATACGAACAGACAGACAGATGGACAGACGGACAGACGGACAGACGGACAGACGGACATGACGAAACTATAAGGGTTCCGTTTTTGCCATTTTGGCTACGGAACCCTAAAAAGGTAACAAAAAAGTCCCAGGATTGTACGTCATGTCCATCTTAATATTACGGACTTAAACCCCGGGAAATTGCATTCTAGATCCGATCACTAAATTTATGAGGCTTGTCCACGAAAAAAAGTAGCCACTGTTGTATAATGTTTTCAATATGAAGTTAATTTTTTTAAAGAATTTAATTAAAAATAATGCTATACTATGTTATGGTGTTCAGCAGCGGCTTAAGCGTGAAAAGGTAACAGACAGATAAATTAACTTTCGAATTTATACTAATTCGTGTACGGATGACAGAAAACGTTGCCTGTTCCATTGAACGTTTACTTATTTCTACAGGATTAAGACGTTATTCCGGTAGATATACGCCGAGTGATAGCCTAAAAAAAACTGCAGATAATCGTATGTAAAATTGAATCCTCCCCAGTAAAAACCCATGAATAAAATTATAGTGCGTACGAGATATACGGCGAAGGGAACACATTTACATTTATTGCGAGGATATACTCTGCAAGGACGGTATTTATTACGAGGTTTTATTTAACTTCGTATTTTACAAATTGTTGGCGGACCCCGCCCTTATAGGCAACCGGGAGAACGACAGGACGATGATGATGTACCTATAAAAAAAAACTAGCTGTCTGATGCAAAATAAACCTAACCAGTGATCTGCCACCATTTTTTTTATAAGGGACAATCTTATACAAATCGAAATAGTCCCATAGTAATAAGCTCAATAAGGCTTGTGTTATGAGTACTAGAACACATCCAAGACTCAACAAATATTCATGCTCATCACACAAATATTTGCCCTTATCGAGATTCGAACCCAGGGACCTTCAGCTTCGTAGGCAACGTATCTTTACCAACTAGGCTAGGCTAACCGGTTGTCAATTGTCATGCGATTTCAAGGAAAACCATTTTGAAACGCAAAAATATTAATATCGTTGTATGTTTGAAAGGCACTCAATGATCGAAATAATTAAAACTAGTTCAATATTTGATATCCCTTTGATATCCTAGAAAAACGTAGACGAATTTGTCCGTTAAAATTCTATTGTTATCTGGAATGATTTTACAACTTTAAACTGGCAACACTAGCCAAATGGCCTAGCGCCTTTATATTTAAAAACCGGTTAAGTGCGAGTTCACCTCGCGTGGTGAGGGTTCTGTATATAATCCCTACGGTATGGCAGTTAAAATATTT
This sequence comes from Epinotia nisella, assembly GCA_932294315.1. NCBI lineage: Eukaryota > Metazoa > Arthropoda > Insecta > Lepidoptera > Tortricidae > Epinotia > Epinotia nisella. Next base: position 4,269,466 of record OW028698.1, on the reverse strand, counting down.
AATCATATTCCGCAAGAAATAAAAGACGAACAGGACTTTAACAAGTTTAAATCCACATTGAAAAAAGTACTCGTAGAAAAAGCTTACTATTGTTTAAATGACTTTTGATTTGATAAGAATATTTAAAAAATCTGCTACAAACTGACATAAATCGAACTATTTATATTATACCTACTTACCAAAGTTAATTATTTAATCAATTAATTTAAACATGTTATTATTAGTTTTTAAGTCAAGCCCACTCTGACTAAATTATTAATGAATGAATTTTATTTTATTGTTTATTTTCATTATTTAATGATATCATGTAATTGCCGCGAATTATAAATAATTTTGTATGCTACTAAGTATTATATACCTAGTTTATAAGTTACAATTGCTGTGCCCTAGCAGGGTTCATGTTGCGAACTGTATATTTAATGAAAGACCTATTGTAAACCACATGAAGCAATAAACGAATACGAATATGAATATGAATAATACACAAAAATATTCAGAATTTTCCCGTTACTTTGAATACTCAAACTTCTTATAGGTTTTCCTGTAATCTATTATTATATTTATATATTTTTTTCAGAATTAAAATTCCTAGCCTAGTAGTTTCGGAGATAAGGGGCGGGGAATGGTCAATTTTCGTCTTTTTACCTAAATTATTTCAAATCTGTTTTTGCTAAAATTATAAAAAAAATTATCTGAGATGCTTACAACAACCCCTTTCATTTGATATGTCACACAATACAGTTTGCGAATTTTTTTTAAAATTTTTCAGTTTACCCCCCAAAAGTGGCCCCCTTGTTCAAAATTCATTAATTTACATTAGGCGTACATCTTTGGGTCACCAATTTACATGTGTGTACCAAATTTCAACTCAATCGGTCCAGTAGTTTCGCAGCAAATCAGCTGTGACAGACGGACAGACGGACAACCGAGTGATCCTATAAGGGTTCCGTTATTTCCTTCAATTTTTTGGTGTCAATCGATAGGCTTTTCAAAATAAATATATGGTTTTTCAGCATTTTTTTTTGATTAAGTGAATAGAGTCGGATATAATCGCCCTGAAAGTCACAAAAAATGTGTTTTGAACGGTTCATTTAAATAAAATATGAAAAAAATTCTTTCACCGAAAATTATATTGCACAAGATCTGTTGAAAGATTTTCGAGATATTGCTGAAAAACTGCCTTCCCTATAGAAAAGGACGTAAATGTCGTAAGATTTCTGTGACGATACGACCTTTTTAATATGCACGGAACCCTTCGTTGCGCGTGGTCCGACACGCACTTTGCCAATTTTTATTTTAGGAAATAATACCGAATATTATGTCTTAGAAGATAAGTGTCATAATAATTATCTTATCAAGACAACTTATTCAATCCAGCTAGTTTATTGCGTAACGCATTGTACGTACAGTCGCCATCAGATATATCAGAGCGGCGAAAGCGCTCACAAATATCTGAACACGTCTCTAATGCCTCGACAATAGAGACGTGTTCAGATATTTGTGAGCGCTTTCGCCGCTCCGATATATCTGATGGCGACTGTACGTCAGGTAGATGTAAATGCAATTTTTTGAATGGGGAAATGACAGTTGATTGGTCCTAACGCTCGTTCGGAAAGTTACATAATTATTCCTCAGAGGGGTAATTTTACGTAACTTTTCATATTAGCGTAAATATCGTTGCGAAACAAGGACATTTAATGTATTTTTAACCCCCGACGCAAAGAGACCCCTCTTATAAGTTTAACGTGTCTGTGTATCTATCTGTGGTATCGTAGCTCCCAAACGGATCGACCGATTTGAATGCGGTTTTTTGTGTGTCATAGATAATTTTAACCCTAGTGTTCTAAGCCATGTTACATCAAAATCGGTTCAGCCGTTTTTGAGATATTGAACTTTGAAATGAAAAAATCGGTGGTTTCTCAACTTTTATAAGTTGTAGTTATACACTTATAGTTCTCACAAAGTGCCCTCCCGTCGCGATCGCCTCAATTCCATCCTAAGTGCGTATCGGTGTAGTCTGGGACACGATAGATTTATGGTGATCCATAATACAATACTACATGACGTATGATGTTTGAAAATTCGAGGCGCTTACATCCTTTTGTTAGAAGGTTAAAAGGGGAACTACCGGCTATGTTTTACATTGATCTGAATGAGAAATGTTTTTCGAACATGCGGGAAAATATTGTTTTAACGACTACTATAGCCCACGGTTGACCCTGCCTACGAAGCCGACTGTCCCGGGTTCGAATCCGGGTACACTCATTTAGTTTTTTAACGGGCTTGAAAATTTGGTTGCTAAGTTTCCTGAGTCGTGGACATTTTTTATAAGTATTTATTTATTTATAGGTATTGTAAATTGTTTCAAGTGCCCACACAGTACAAGCTTTGCATAGTTTAGGACAAAGTTGAGTGGTCGAGTAACTATATGCTTTTTAGCGATAATACCGCCGGTTGTCTATTGTTTATGTTTGTTAGGGTTCCGTACCTCAAAAGGAAAAAAATGGAACCCTTATAGGATCACTTCGTCTGTCTGCCACTCGATGCCCGAACTATCTACTTACATACCTACAATAGGCTTGTGTCCTAATTTTTTTTAACTATGCCATTCGAACCAGTTTTTGGAGAGGAACAAAAGTTTGTATGGGAGCAACTACAATTAAAAAACATAAATACCCAAAAAAAATACTTAAAGACGGACCTCGCTGGCGGCAGCCCAAAACGTTCCATACTGATTAACATTGAATCGTGACGTCACACAGTGCATTATTTTGTACTAATCGTATTGAAAATCAGTTAAATTGCTGTTTCGGTCGTGAAATACTGCGTTTAGGACCATAGTTGTTGTACAATTTTGTTTCTATTAAAGCGTAAGGATTCTATTGGTAGCTTTAAATTTACTTTTGGACAATAAAAAAAATGCATATATTTTTCTAAGCTTTCAAGGTTCATATCTTTTTATGATTTTAATTATATTTCTTAATTTATACTTAATTACATTTATTTGATGGTTTACTATCCATTTAGCAACACTGCGTTATCAATTTTGACATGTGGAAACTACCCAATTTTGTACGAAACCCTTGGTGCGAGAGGGCGACTCGTATTTGAACGGTTATTGATACAAGTTTTTATTCCCGGCTGTACTTTTTTGCACATAAATTTATCAACCACTCATTGAGAGGGTTCCGTGCACGAGTCCGGCACGCACTTGATCGGTTTTTGATGCAAGTTTTTATTGCCGACTGTAGGTACATATTTATTTGCACATTTATTATTATTCCGTGAGCCCAAACACGACGGGTTTACTGTGTAGTTTAGGAGTGGCCTCCGGTCTCCATCATCAGGTCATTCCGGTGGTGCCATGCATTTTCATCATCAGTTCATTCTGGTGGTACCATGCATTTTCATCATCAGGTCATCCGGGTACCTACTTTTTTTCCTTTTGAGGAGCGGACAAACGATCCTATTTTTTTTATCAGGAACATATTTTACACGGAAACATGGTCGCTTACTACGAGTATGGGCCTCATAATAAGGCTCAAAGTCACCCAAAGGGCAATGGAGAGGGCTATGCTGGGAGTTTCTCTGCGTGATGGCATCAGAAATGAGGCTATCCGCAGCAGAACCAAGGTAACCGATATAGCCCTAAGTGGCAGTGGGCATATTGCACGTAGAACCGATGGCCGTTGGGGCGGAAAGATTCTCGTGTGGCGACCACGTACCGGAAGGCGCAGCGTGGGTAGGCCCCCCACAAGGTGGGCTGGAGCCGTAGCATGGTTGGCCTTATCACGCGACAAGTGACAATATAAGAGCGTCGTCGCGTTCTATCGAACGGTGTCAGCCAGTGACGCACGCTCTATCCTATCACCTATCGCGTGACAAGGCCAACCATGCTACGGGGCCAGATGACCCGGTAAAGGTCGCGGGTGTCCGCTGGATGCGGGTGGGAGGGCTTTAGGGGAGGCCTATGTCCAGCAGTGGCTGCCTTTCGGCTGCTATGATGAACATATTTTATTAATAGATAATAACATGACAACTTATACTAGTCCTACTTGATATACGCCTCAAAACTCTTTAAGCTTTTATTTAACCGGTATTCTCAAAGTTTGGACATTGTGTAAAGTTTGGGCATCATAACGCGAAGCCTCCGAGGGCGCCGGGGCTAGGGCTCCTCACATAAAGCGATTTGCTAATTAGAGTTTGGCCGTATTTTTTTATTTAATGCCTTATGTCTAAGTCATGAACGATTGGTGTGCACACTTTCGGGTGAGCATTCTAAAATCGTTATCCTCTCACGATTATCTCCCCAAAATTATGATCACTTTGATAAAATAAAACCCAGTACCGCTTACAGTTAAACATTTAAAAAAAACCGGCCAAGTGCGGGTCGGACCACGCATACGAAGGATTCCGTGCCTATTAAAAGCTTCTTATAGGTTTTCCTGTAATTTTTAGGCAAGGAACTATTTTCAATATTTTTTTCAGAATTTTAAGCCTAGTAGTTTCGGAGATAAGGGGGGGGGGGGGGGGATAGTCACTTTCGTTTGATATGTCACACTTTTTTTTTTATATTCCAGTTTACCCCCCAAAATTGGCCTGTTTGTTCAGAATTCATTAACTTATTTTCAATGTACCCAATGTTTGTAATGTTTGTAATATTTTATGATATGGACTGAACGGTTCGAAATAAATGAATATTTAATTTTAACTTACTTTACGCGTCCATCTTTGGGTCACCAATTTACATTATGTTTACCTTTCAACTCAATCGGTCCAGTAGTTTCGGAGCAAATCGGCTGTGACAAACGGACAGACAGACGCACGAGTGATCCTATAAGGGTTCCGTTTTTTCCCTTTTCAGGTACGGCTCCCTAAAAATTAACTCTGATCATAATTTTTCACAATATTTGCTGGGATGATAATGTCGAAAAAGAAAACGCCGCTAAAACGCTGAATATTCAACACGTCACAGTCGTGGAGGCTGCCATGTCTCTATCATATCATGTTTTACGCTTTATTTAGAAAAATATGCTATTAAATTCCTTATGTCAGATCCTACTAATAATATAAATGCGAAAATTTGGATGTTTAGATGTTTGTTACTCAATCACGCTTAAACGGCTCAACCGATTTGGATGAAATTTTGAATGAAGATAGTTTATAGCCTGGATTAAAATATAGGATAGTTTTTATCCCGGGTTCACGCAGACGGAGCTAGTACTAAATAAATTCATCAGGTATTAATTAGCGTTTTACGAGTATAACTGCATCCAGGAAAGTGACATCCACAGCTGGCAGTGTGCACGAAAATGACAATGACCCGAATAGCAGACAACTCAGCTAAAAGCTTAATAAAATTATATTAATCTCGCTTACGCTACAATTTGACGGTCCACACTGGTTTTCAAATCACGACGGTGATAGTAAATGTATAACGACGGTGATAATTTTGTAATAGAGGAAAAAAAAACTAGCGTTCGTTATAGTTTTGTAGTGGTCACATTATACTATTCGTTATTATTATGAAATTTTGAAGAGTGAATCTCAAATCCAAATTTCTGCCACGTATTAATTTAAGGTACTTACACACGTATGTACACTTCAACAAAATAAAAAATCCGAAATTTAAGTATTTTAATTCCATTATTTATGCCGATAAGAGATAGCTCATTACCGATAAGACCGCCTATTGTCCACCGTTGCATAGCTAGTAAGGTGTTGTTTTTATGTTTTTGGAGAACAATTGTATTGTTCCGCTGGCGCTTATGACTTGTTCCCGCAAAGAGGGGAGCCTTGAAGTGTCCGCTCTAATAAGCATACAAATGTCCCGAGTTTGCTAATCGTCTCGAGACGACATGAAAGAAGCGCCCTGATTAAACGGGGCCTGAACTTTTTAATTTGATGACATTCAGCTGTTTTAGTTGTAATGCACCAAGCAAAGCAGAATTTTCAAGCAGATACAAGACGCCGCCAGCGCAGGAAAACCCCAAAAACGCGTAGAGATTTCATCCCTTTATTTCTCCTCTAGTTATGAGATTGTTCTGCACATGTCACCTCATAAAAAGACCTCCAAGCAGACGGTTGTTGACTGCGTGGCTTATGCAACGGGATTATCATGAGACTCATGGCCGTGATAAAATAATTACCACCCATCTTGTCACTATTCTAATGTACTTAGGTAATTTTATTATTCATTTTATCTTATTATATTATTTATTATAGAATTTTATGCCTGGCATCACACATTAATCACACACACACACATATATATATATATATAAATAAGTAATTGTATAGATACGAAACTGGGTCCTGTAACATAGGGTTTCCTAGCTCAGGGTCGTGATTCATATTGTAATGCTGCCCTTGTTCAATAAACTTTTTTCATTTTTTCAAACAAGTGTGCCTCCGCCTTCGGCGTCGGGCTTCTGATAGACTCTTGTTTGCAATATTCCACTTACGCCCCTCGTTAAAAAACTATTATGTATGTCTTTCCCGCTCACGGGACAATGGTGTCCCGGACCGGGAGGCGTGCGTGAAGTACCTAAAAATTACCAACCGAGTCATTGCTCGCGTTCTTGTATAGGGGTACAGTTCAAAATGTATCACGTGACTTCCGGAATAACTTTTTGTAGAGAAGCCTAATCTGATTTCAAATAATTGTTTGTTACATGTTTTAATCCTTCTTTATTTGCCATTAGTTGTTAATCACAAAATGTTATTTAGTTTATGTGGCGGACATGAGAATAATGCTGAAATGACCGCCATTTTCAATGTATCGCGAGTCAAAGAGCTGCGTCAGTCAATGTTGCCATATATACCGATTTATCTGTACTTATACAGATTTTAGTGAATCAATTCAGCTATATACAGTGTCTGTCTGTCATAAGAGCATTTATTTTAAGGAACGATAGCTTTCAGTGCTGTGAACAGTTTTATCGAAAAAATATAAAAACTACCTTTTCTAATGGAGAGTTATTAATTTTTAAAATTTTCTCGAGCAGCATTGTACCTACTGCTAACATTCACTTGACGTTTCAGAGAGGCAGAGCTAGTTTAGTTACTGTCAGTTGTTAGCTTTGTTACCAATACATTGCGGGCCGAATTAATTTGTATGAAAAAAAATAACCGTTTTTTTTTTAACTAGAGATACCAATTTACGTTCATTAGGGCTTATACTTTCAGCCCTTAAAATAAATGCTCTTATGACAGACACACACTGTATATTTATTACGAGTACACCATAATAGCAGATTCCTTTAAATAATCAAAACACTTTGAATTTAACAATTCATTGAAAATGTTTATCTAAGTAGATTTTCCCTTGAAATCAATCGCAAATCCATGGGATACAATTTAGGACAGGGACAGTTATTATTATTATTAGCACTTGGCCGGTTTTTTTATTAGGGTTCCATAACCAACAAAGAAGTATCCACTTAAGCATAATTAACGGTTGTATCTCCGACACAACCCGGTTCTTTTTATGTACGTATTCGTTCACCCTTGACTGTACAGTCGAGTTATCCGATATCTAATACAGACAACCTTTCAAAAATATCTGTACACAGGCTTTATTATTACTATACCTAGATATTTTTCTAGCAGGAACAACATTTGTTTAGTGCTTGCCACAATAAAAATATCAACGACAATACGTACATACAACCACAGACATATATTGGCTATCTACCTAGACGCCGCGTGCACTTACACTGTAACCATATACAGAGACACAGTTTTTTTTTGGGACCAAAAATGGGTTTGGGAAAAACTACATGTTGTGACATTCTGCGTCGATTTTAAAGATAATTTCGGTGTGTGTGTGTGTTATAAAGTAAAGTAGGTGATAATTAATTCAGTGACACGAAGAAAGTTACGAAAGTATTGCAAATTGTTTTCTGAAGTATGTAAAATATAAATAAATTGATAGTTTTGTTATTATTATCAATTTTTTAACGCACCCTATTACCCTATATATATTTGTATTTGTTTACCTCTATGACGTTGAAGTGGTACTTATCGATAACAGGACTGTCGATGTTTTTATTTTGTCAATCACTTACAATAAGTTGTTCGTGCTAGAAAAATATCTAGGTATAATTATTACTAACATAAGACACATGTGTAGATATTTTTGAAAGGTTGTCTGTATAGATATTGGAGAACTTGACTGTACAAGCGTTTCGTTTGACCTCTGTTGGTTTTTCTCTTCACGTAGTTAGGGTACCCTAGTGCCGGAGATAACGCGGGATGGGTTCCGTACTCATACATCAGTGTTGTGACGTTGAGTGGCCCTTCCTATTGTGTCGTATCTGCCGGAGGCAGCCCTTAAGGTAGCTGGACAGTCGCGCACACAATAAATACGTGTAGTATTTTGCTGGCTCGTAGATAAAATAAATAGTAGATTGTATGACAAGGGGCTAAAATAAGCCATATTACCACGAGATGGATATGCTGATTATTTCGAGGGGTAATATGGCTTTTAGACCCGAGTTATACACTCTACTTTTCACTTCGACTGCGAGATAATAGTAAAACAAAGATTATCCATCCACAATCAATAACAAATTTCACTGCGAAGAGATTGTTCAATTTAGCATTTGCACGCCTCTGACCGTTTATTAACGCTATTGAAGCGTTAATAAACGGTCAGAGGCGTTTTCTTTTTTAATGATTTGGAATTAGGGACTAAAAAACACCTGATGTTTGATTGGTCGATTTTAATATGTAGCTGTATTCTGGTTGGTTGATAGCAAAGATAAATGTTTTTTGAAATAGTTGTGATTGGTGGATTTAATATGGTGAAGTTTCGATTGGTCAAATTAAATGTGTTAAAAATCATAAATATGTATACATATTTTCCCTAGGGGCTAAATGTACTACTTTAGCTCCGCTTATTAAGCCTAATATGACACACTTTTCGAGCATGAGAAGTGGAAAATAAATATTTATAGTGGTGGTTTAGTCGGTCGTGTATGTTTGTGAGAAAACTTATGTACTTACGTGTACGAAATATCATTTGATATTTAATACTGGCTTTTCGGTGATATAAAAACATCGTAATAATGAAATAGTTAAACTATTGTTTAAATAAAATAATAAAACTGTCTAAAGAGCTATTACAACTCAAAAGGCACACAACCTGCGCAGTGACGAGAATCCTGACAGGACATTGCAAATTGAACAAACACCTGTTTCAAATGGGTATGAAACAAGACGCAACTTGCAGGTTCTGCCAGGAGACAGAGGAGACAGCAATGCACATTCTCTGCTCCTGCGGACCACTCATGCAAAAAAAAAGTACCTACCTAGGGCGAAAGAATCTGGAATTTCCTGGAGGCAATGGGCCTTAACGGTGAACTATAAACAAAAAAAGGGCTGCCATAATAGATCACTGGTCGAAGCGGCACATTAAAGGCCCACAAACAACAATAATAATAATAATTGTTTAAATATATCTGGTTATTGAAGATCAGTATTTACGGTATTGTTGCTGCATCTATGTGATTATTGATCTCAAATCCCAAATATATTAAGCTTCATCATCATCATCATTATAATATCAGCCAAAAGACGTCCACTGTCAGACATATGCCTCCCCCAAAGAGTGCCAAAGTGACCGGTCCTGTGCCACCCACATCCAGCGGACTCCCGTTTACCAGGTCAATATGAAGCTTAGTTTAACTATAACTAAATCCCATAGACCTTATTACGCTGTTTCACATTAATTCTTAATTTTATCTTTGTTTATGGTAAAAGCTAGCATTTTTTATTATATTTTTTATAGAAAATAAATAATTAATTAAATAAATAAATAAATAAATAAATATTAAGGGACATTCTTACACAAATCGAACTAGCCCTATAGTAAGCTCAATAAGGCTTGTGTTATAGGTACTAGACGACCGTAAGGGCAAATATTTGTGTGATGAGCATGAATATTTGTTTCTGAGTCTTGGATGTTTTCTATGTATTTAAGTATTATATCTATTATATATAGATATAATACTTAAATACATAGAAAACATCCAAGACTCAGAAACAAATATTCATGCTCATCACACAAATATTTGCCCTTACCGGGATTCGAACCCAGGACCTTCAGCTTCGTAGGCAGCGTCACTACGCCCAAGGCTAACCGGTCGTCAAAAATGCTCTTAAATGTTGATTAACATTCAAATTAGAAGTTAGTTTTTATTGTAATACTGATATTCTTTAGCTACTTAGGCCTTAACTATTACCCGCAGGTACCTTAAACGACGGCATATTTAATAGATACAATTACTTAATTTTAATTATATAGGAAACAAATATTCATGCTTATCACACAAATATTTACAAAATCAGTTATTCGTTAATGTCCGATCAAACTTATTTTAGCTAAAATGCTGATAAAATTCGTTTTATCGGTCACTTTGACATTTGAGTTCGTGAGAAAGGGATAAAACATAATTTAGTAATTTCGTAGAATGATTACTCTTTTCTGAAACGGAAGGTTATTTTATAAAGCTTAACCTAAAGATTATATTAAACAACAAACATTATATTAACAACTTCTTTGGTATTTAAATCAATTCGTTAAAAATCATAATAGTGCCATAACGGCCTACTTGCCCAATAAAGTTCATTCAAGTGCCTATTTAATTTATGTCACACATAACTACTAAGTTATTATCAGGTTTAGTTGAAAACACAAAAACGAATGCTTTTCTCCCCGTCCGTACTGACGCTTGTTATCTGCCGGCCACAGGCCCCAAAGTAAACGTTTTTCCACCCGCCACCTGACCGGACACATCAAATATATTCTTAGGATGTTTTCCTACCTAATCTCTGGGGTGGAGTGCTATCGATTTACTCTTGCTTATAATTCAACTAGACTTTATCCGGCTTCGGAAGAGGAGGTTCTTAGAAGTCAAATTCAAATTTGTTTATTGTGTTGTGACTATAGGTTCATGAAAAGGTTACCAAGATCGTAGCCTATATATATTTACGATTATATTCTAAATGAAAAAAAATTAAAAAATGAAAATGAAAAATTGTTAATTTTTTCCTTTGTTTTTAAAGTACAATAGACAGTGATTGGGGCTTCCCTTTAGGTAAGTAAACCTGTGTTAGGATGCCCCGCTCTTCCATAACTGGCAAGTAGGTAGGAAATACATATTTAGCCTAATTCAAGTAATACTAATACAATACATTACTGGTAGGTGTGTGTGAGTGTGTATGTGTGTGTGAGAGAGAGTGTGCGTGTGTGTATATGTTTGTGTGTGTACATTTAGGTTCAGTTAGTAATTAGCACGATAAAGCAATGACTCTGTGTCATCATAGCTTAGATGTTTCAGCCATGTCGTTAGTTCATTCTTGCAATTTTTTAGTAATAGTTGATGGATATTGACTATGCTATGTACTTTATTGTAAATATATGCCGATTGTGCTTTATACTGCCTTTTAGCAAACAGAGATTTACAGTTCGATCGGGGGCGACGGGTTTTTTACGCCTACGTGTTTCTGATTATAAATAAATGATGATGAAAATAAAAATGATGAATTATAAATTAAAATGTAGTCGCATAAGTCATTATGCGACAATGGTCACATTGTCATAATTTTGTTTGTACAACTTTACGCATACTGATTAAATTTGTATGTATTTATTTTTTGTATTCAAATAGGTACATATATGTTATTGTTAGATGTGTTTATTTTCATTTGTGCAGTGCTGTCATTGTTTTCTTCCGTGCCTTCGCCGAATGGACCCTGCGGAAGACCAGCGCTGGCTGTCAAGCTAGCAACATGCTGAGCTGGGTCCATTTCGTGACAACCTGTCTTATTAGGGTTCCGATACCTCAAAAGGAAAAAACGGAACCCTTATAGGATCACTCGGTTGTCTGTCTGTCCGTCTGTCACAGCCGATTTGCTCCGAAACTACTCGACCGATTGAGTTGAAATTTGGTACACGTATGTAAATTGGTGACCCAAAGATGGGTGCGTAAAGTAAATTAATTAATTCTAAACAAGGGCCACTTTTAGGGGTAAACTGGAAATTAAAAAAAAAAGTTTCGCAAACTGTATTGTGTAACATATCAAATGAAAGGGGTTGTTGTAAGCATGTCAGATATTTTTTTTATAATTTTAGCATAAACAGATTTGAAGTAATTTAGGAAAAAAGACGAAAATTAACCGTTACCCCATTTATCTCCGAAACTACTAGGATTAAAATTCTGAAAAAAATATGGAAAATAGTTCCTTGCCTAAAGATTACAGGAACACCTATAAGAAGTTTGAGTATTCAAAAACACTTATGAAATTTAGAATATATACGGAACCCTCACTTTATTTCTTCTTTTATTTTCTGTGTTGTCACGAATAAATGTTCGAATTTGAATTTGATTTGAGTTTTCTAGCAGTCACACATCGATATCGTTAGATAGACCATCTCTACGTAAGTAAGACTATTACTTATTCTGTGCCACAACGCAAGTACTGGAAGGCAGTATTTTTAAGAAAGACGTTAATAAAGTCAGCCGGAGCCGCGGAATCCCCACGTAAAAGTAATAAAGCAACTCTGAACAGGCTTTTATTACACCTACGCGACCCCTTATACAGGGTGGTCGACAGCGACTGTATATCTGAGAGCGCGCCTGCTCTTCTCAACTCCGTGCTCGCATCATCGCCGCAGTGTGATGTGTTTGTGACAGGGATGTCGCGACTGATGACTTAATGTAAGAGAGTGTTATAGAGACGTATGGATGGTTTTTAGTTTGTACTTAGATTTAGTTTTGTAATATAGGTTAAGTAGGAATGAAGCGTGTAACGTTTTGGTTAATACTTTCATGTTGCACGACTGTATGGTTCAATAAATAAATAAATAAATATTGACACGGAATGTATTAAAATCACTACTTTATACACTACACTGCTGGCCAAGGCAAGACCTTCGGTTCGGGCCACAAACATATGCGATCTGGGGCATTCACGAATTTACCGCCCTAGGTATGTAATGTACTATTAAAAGCTAAGTCTTAGTAGGTAAAACAGATCGGTATAATTTGATTCATTCATTGATTACTGATAAGCAGTGTAACGTGCAGGGCAACATTCTAAAATATAATATTAGTATGGATTTAAAAGGAAAACTGCGTATAAGCAGACATAACTAGTTGATGAGTAATAGTCGACCAACTTAAAACTGTGCTTGGAAAGGCCAACTTTCGTACAAATTCTGGCGACACAACCGCATCGTTTAGTTGGCGTGCGCGTGTCGATGCCAAAAGGAAATGTATTCACGTACCACCGTAGAACTCTATCGCAATTAGGTGACATATCACTCGAGTTTGAGTGACGGTGGCCTGTCAATTGCGACAGGGTTCTATGGTGGTACGTGAATACCCTTACTGTACCTAACAAAGACAGACAGGCAGTTGCTCAACAGCAAGCAGTTGAATATTTAACAACCTTAATTATCACAAAAAGGTTGGTAACAAAAGAGGAAAATGAGAAAAGTACGCCTTAATTGACGTACTTAATTGGTACAAACTTTTCTAGAAATGCTCTTTTATTCAATTCAAATTATTTATTTCAGACTCCATAATATCATGTTAGTAGCAATAAAAAAATAAAAACTTATAAACTATGTAGCCCTCCGAATTGCTAAACTTAAGTGGCAGTGGGCAGGGCACATTGCACGTAGAACCGATGGCCGTTCGGATGGAAAGTTTGTCGAGTGTCGACCACATACCGGAAGGCGCGGCGTGGGCAGGCCATCAGGTGGACTGATGACCTGGTAAAGATCGCGGGAGTCCGCTGGATCCGGGTGGCGCAGGACCGGTCAATTTGGCATTCTCTAGGGGAGGCCTATGTCCAGCAGTGGACGTCTTTCGGGTGATATGATGATATAAAAGAAAAAGAAAAGAAAAAAAAAAGAAGACATTTATTCACTACAGAAGACAGTGAAACGGTCGCTGTCTCAGCATTGTGCCGAGGTATCAGACAGACACCTACAGCGCTGGTTTTCAGACATGATGCCATGATGCGGCCTAGGGTGATATGATGATGAAACTATGTTAGTTACAATAAATTATACACTGAACCTCTTGAGCCCATATGTAGGTATCTACTAGCTTTTGCCCGCGACTAGCAATGCAACGCGGAGAAGTTTGAGAAGTTGCGAAAATTCTAATAGGGAAAGTTCTCAAAACTTAAATATAACACTGAAAGCATGTCAAAAACTCTCTGGATACATACATTATCAGCTGTTTAATTTGCTTGCTTAAAGTATACATGTAAATAATGATACATCTATGAAAAAATTCCCAGCGGAAACTTCCTAATGGAAACTTATTTTTAAATTCTCATGTAAGTTTCCGGAAATTTCTGAGAACTTTCCTGATAATTTTGAGAATGTTCTGCAACTTGTACATTAATGCTACCCGCGACCTAGTCCGCGTATACTTACTCGTTAATCGCCTTAAGGGATTCATAAAATACGCCTGTGCAAAATCTAATAGCAAATAAGCCATTATACTTCCCACAAGCGAATCATCAATAGGGAGGTCGTGAGTTCGAACCCTGGCTCGCACATTCAGCATCATAAATATGTATACATGACCTTATTACTTAGACATAAGGTCGAAAAGTGTATACATGTTTAAGATGTTGACTCACAAGTGGGTTTTTAGTTTTGGGACAAAGACTTATTGTACGAAATATCATTTGATATGTAACAGTAGCTTTTCGGTGAAGGAAATCATCGCGAGGAAACCGGTCTAGTTCCAACAAGATCTAGTTTTCCCTTTGGTGAAGGTCAGATGGTAGTCGCTTTCGTTCCAAAGCGGACTCCTTTAAACAGCCGAAAAAAACGCTTGGAGAATCAAGGATTTATTATGCTATGCTCGAAATCATGTTTTACTGTTTTTTGTCCCAAATAAATTGAACAAAAAAATTTAATCTCGTTTTGTCGCGAAGACACACAATATGTGTCAATTGTATTGTATGTCTACTCCTTTGTCTCTGTGTGTCTTTTGTGTAGTGAATAAATGTCTTCTTTTCTTTTATTTTTTTCTTTTTGTATCACCCTGTATAGCAGGTGGCGGGCACCCTTTACCCGTGCGATGAATATGTTAGGCACCTGCTTTATGTATTGTGCACACCGCTCAGTTACCATTTAAGGAGTGCTTACTCCATTCTTCGTTCTTTAAAAAACGTATTGTTGGATTGGGTACCATTCTTAACTTACTTTCATTTGCCAAACTCTAGTTAAGCGCCCCTTCCGGGTCCAACTTAAGAACAATACACAATACAAATACTCTTTATTGCACACCTCACACAAAAAAAGCAGTTACAGAGAGAAACAATACAATAACATGTAGGTAGAGGTAGACGACAGGCGGTCTTATCGCTGAAGAGCGATCTCTTCCAGACAACCTTTGGGTATCGGAGAAAGAGATAAAACTAGATTATGCAGTAGGTGGTGCAGCGATTATTATTAATCAAAAATCAAGAAATTATAAAAATAAACGTACATAAATACCTCTATATATAAACATACACACACAATCATACATATATACAAATAACACAAACACAAATATAATGATACATAAACAGTCAGCCAAAAAATACAATCAGGGTTAGGGGAGAGACAAATAATGTTCTTTAGGAAGGGATTTGAGGTTGCCGATAGATTTTGCTTGTCTGATGTCAAGAGGGAGAGAGTTCCACAGTCGGATAGAATTAATAGTGAACGAACTATTATAAAATTTGGTAGATGACGAAGGCACAGTTAATAGCAAATTGTTAGAACATCTAACAGAATTTAAAAAACTAAAACGTTCTTTGAGATAGCGGGGGGTTGCAGGGTTAAAAAGGATAGAAGAAGAACTCATGTTACAATAAAAAAACCGGTCAAGTGCGAGTCGGACTCGCCCACCGAGGGTTCCGTACAAAATTACAAATGTATAGTTTTCAGATTGTTACCTGTACTTTATAAGACGATATTTCGTGCCAAATTTCATAGTTCTATAAATTTTGATTCTCTTGAGAGTGTCCAAATATACGTTTTTTGCGGCATAAATGGCCGTATTT
This sequence comes from Epinotia nisella, assembly GCA_932294315.1. NCBI lineage: Eukaryota > Metazoa > Arthropoda > Insecta > Lepidoptera > Tortricidae > Epinotia > Epinotia nisella. The sequence continues at coordinate 4,253,380 of OW028698.1, read as the reverse complement.
TTTTAAGTTAACTTTTAAATTTAATTTTTTACAGCTTCAAGGGATTGTAGACTTGAGTATATGGTTTTAATTTAAACTCGATGCTCCACGCGTTCCCGAGATAAAGGGTCTTGACAGACAGACGGATAACAAAGTGATCCTATAAGTTTTCCGTTTTCTTCCTTTTGGGGTACGGAAACCTAAAAACAGAAGCACGGGTAAATTCCGCGGCGGAAATCATCCACCATTTAGTGCTTTCCTTTAGGTGTGTCTATGAATAATTTTCTAATTCTAACAAAACCGTAATTACCTAAATTTAACCCTGCAATTAGCTAAAGTTTATTAATAAAGTAACCCCCAAAATCCACATCTTTACTAATATAAAGCAGTCATTATTCCACATCAGATCTTAAAGTAGCGAGCCCCGAGATCAGGCGAGATTTCACGCCACAACGATTTCAATTCCACGCCAAGACGAGATTTACAAAGCTGTGTTCCTATGCCCTGCCACCAGTTTAACTGGGCCTCGCATTTCAACTCATTAAAGAAGTGGTTCTTAAACTTTCATTAGGCATGGACCACTTTCAGAACTTCAAATATTCCGCGAACCCCCCTTTTGGGAAATAAAAAAACGGAACTCAAAAAACGGAACTCAATACGTACAGTAAGGGAAATGTATTCACGTACCACAGTAGAACCCTATCGCAATAAGGTGACATATCACTCGAGTTTGAGTGACGGGCCTGTCAATTGCGACAGGGTTCTACGGTGGTACGTGAATACATTTCCCTTACTGTACAATACAATACAATACAAATACTCTTTATTGCACACCTCACACAGACAAAGCAGTTACAGAGAGAAACAATACAATAACATGTAGGTTGAGGTAGACAACAGGCGGTGTTATCGCTGAAGAGCGATCTCTTCCAGACAACCTTTGGGTATCGGAGAAAGAGAAAACTAGATTATGCAGTAGGTGAGAGATTATTATAAATCAAAAATCAAAAAATTATAAAAATAAACGTACATAAATACCTCTATATATAAACATACATACACAATCATACATATATACAAATAACACAAACACAAATATATGATACATAAACAGTCAGCCAAAAAAATCAGGTTTAGGGGAGAGACAAATAATGTTCTTTAAGAAGGGATTTGAGGTTGCCGATAGATTTTGCTTGTCTGATGTCAAGAGGGAGAGAGTTCTGTACGTTTAGTAGTTAGATATTTAACTTTTTAATCTGATTCAAATTTACCTTAGTTGCTATATTTAGATACTATTGTTTATTCTGTATTCTGAGTCGGAGTTTCAATTGCGTATAGTTGTTAAAAATTAAGAGGCCAAATTATGTTAGGGATGAGTTCATAAATGAATACTTACGAATTATTTGTGAATTGAATAGGGGAGAGCAAACTGTTTTAATTTCAAGCTTTATACTTCCTTTAAATATAAAACAGAATTAAGAACAGGTAGGTACAGTTTTAGTCTTCATTCAAACGTAGGTGTAAGTTAAGGAAGCAATATCCCAGAGTCGTCGTCGAAATAAGAATATTAACATAACCTAGATATATTTTGCACGCCTGCATGCTGGCTGAATGCACAGACATGTTTCATCTTTTTTTACCATTTAGGTATGTAACTGCATTCTGAGCAAATAAATTATTTGAATGTTAGAATCGCGGCCTGAAAAATACTAATTTTCGACGGTACATGGATAACGCTTATTGTTACAGTTGTGTGCGTGTGTCTTGTGTTTAGGGTTCGCAACGCGCATGTGACACCCCTGGAGTTGCAAGCGTGCATAGACTACCAAACTGCTTATCATCAGGCGGGCTGAACGTTATTTTTTTTATTTTTATTGCACTCATGATTACACAGTTATACAGTATAATGCACGAACCCTTAGGGGTGTTGCAAAAATTTACAAATTAAATTAGTGAAAATTACATATCAATTAATAACTTTACATTTACAATTACTAGCATGGAATATAGGTACAATAAGACTATATTTATAATTAAATTAATAAGGAACGACAAGTTATGTCAAGGGTATTTTTTAGTTTTGAAATATGTCCTCAATATTATAATAACAACCATTCATTAAGAACCATTTGAGAGATTTCTTGAAGATATAACTTTCAACTTTCAATTAGCTACCCACGTGGAATTCCTACTTTTGTTTCAAAGCGCGTGTGCTTGCTTAAATTATCGAATTAATCAATAAAGGTGTAGTAATGTCCGCTTATAATCAGAGCATGTCTTCTTTGATACTGTAGCTAATTGTCATTGTATAAAAAATTAAGCCGCGGAACCCACATTCCAAAAATTCCCTTCCTCCTTCGTTTATTTTGATTCCTTGCGACAGACTCGTTAGAATCTTGTTCCATGCAAATTGAAGCGTATGATGCCTTTGTATTCATAACGTTAAACATACAGAAAGACAAAAATATTTCCTTGAGTTTCTACAAGCTTTTGTTTAAGGCTCGAGAGTCGAGAGACTTACCAGCGGGTAGGGGTGTACATGTTGCAGAACATTCTCAAAATATCAGGAAAGTTCTCAGAAATTTCCAAAAACTTAAATGAGAATTTAAAAATAAGTTTCCTTTAGACAGTTTCTGCTGGGAATTTTCAAGGAAGTATCATTTATTTATTTTTCACTTCTCATGCTCGAAAAGTGTGTCATATTAGGCTTAGTAAGCGGGGCTAAAGTAGTACATGTAGCCCCTAGGGAAAATATGTATAAATATTTATGATTTCTAAAACATTTAATTTGACCAATCAAAACACTTCGCTGTATAAAATCCACCAATCACAACTTTAAAAAAAAACATTTGTATTTGCTATCAACTAACCAGATTACAGCGAATATTAAAAACAACCAATCAGAAACCAGAATGAATTTCAAATATTAGGTGTTTTTTAGTCCCTAACTCATAATAATTATTACAACAAAAACGCCTCTGGCCGTCAACGACACGCCTGTGGACGGTCAGCCGGCCAATACACGGTGATTAAATACTGATGATCCACCATAGTTGTCTCTTTCTATAACATGCAATGAGAAAGAGACAGCGCGTGGATCGAGTGATAATACTTCACCGTGTATTGGACGCCTCAGAGGCGTTTATTCGTGGTGTTAATATTTTGTATCTGTGTCAAAGCAGTTTATTAAAAAAGTATGCCGCTAAATCGAATAATCTTTGCGCCGTAGAATTTATTATTGATTGTGGATATTTTTGTTTTACTATTTTCTCGCAGTCGAAGTGAAAAGTAGAGTGTATAACTCGGGTCTAAAAGCCATATTACCCCTCGAAATATTTTCCCTCGCTTCACTCGGGAAAATATCCATCTCTGCAATGTAACGTGGGAAAATTTCCAAAATTTCTCTCATTTTTGTAAGGATATTGAAGCATAAAACGGTAACTCTTATACACTACGTACCAGAGTTACAGTTTTATGCTTCTCAGGTACGTAAATTTCCTTAATTCCTTGTGAAACTTTCTACATATTTCCGAGCACTTTTCCAACTTTTCGGAAATTTTCCGCAAATTGCACATCACTACTTGTAACTCACTTAATTAAGCTAAACACACCTTAATAACCTTTGATATCGACAGTGTAAACGCAGCCAAAATTTACACTTATATTGAAGACCGTGACGAATGAGACAAAATCGCTTCCGCTTGTCAACAAACACGGCCTCGATGATGAATCCTTAACACTCACACCCCTCTAGTTGTGCCCGTGACGTGACAGGTAGGGCTTTTAGTCATCACCATTTTCTGGTCCCGCACAATCTAAACCAAGGCAATAGGAAACCATCGACACGAGAAGGGGCTGAAAACACACCTCGTCGATCGGGCTAACAGGGGTAGAATTTCGGAATGTCAATTACCTGCAATGAATGCTGGTCTAAATCTTCATTTTATGTCTGAGTATGGTATCAGTTTAAAAGTATTCGGGATTGAGTGTAATTTTGGAATTTTAACTCAATTTTGCGGTTTAAGGGTCGACTCGACTCGACTGTCCATGGAAAAACTTAGTTGGCTCTCATTTAGGGAGAGTATTCAACAGAGCAGCCCTGCTATTCTGTAATTTGTTCGGACAATCTTGCATAAATCGACCAAGTCTCAAACTAAGCAAAGCTGGTACTATGGGAACTAGGAGACGATAAACATACTTATATTATATATAACGAGCTATTTGGTCTCCATACAAAGTTACATCCAATGTTTCGTCCCTAAAAGAGGTGAAATTTGACATAAATTATAGCCCTCCGAATTGCTAAACTTAAGTGGCATTGGGCAGGGCACATTGCACGTAGAACCGATGGCCGTTGGGGCGGAAAGGTTCTCGAGTGGCGACCACGTACAGAAGGCGCGGCGTGGGTAGGCTGGTGGACTGACGACCTGGTAAAGGTCGCAGGAATCCGCTGGGTGCGGGTGGCACAGGACCGGTCATTTTGGTACTCTTTAGGGGAGGCCTATGTCCAGCAGTGGACGTCTTTCGGCTGATATGATGATGACAACACAACCATCACTTGCCGCCTAGCGGGTGCCTACACCGTAGTCGCTTTCCCCTACTTATGAGGAAAACCAGTGAATCGGCTACAAGCGTGGCGCTTAGACGGTCCCGACAAGCCTACATGTCGAATTGGGTACGCGTCGCACCTAATTTGGCCATGAATGTCAAAACTGTAGCATTTAAAGATCATTGGCGCAGTCGGTTGGATATCGAAATGGATGGAAAGCCATCGCAACGCGCTAAGGAACGGTTTTGAATGTCAAACTTCAACGTTGGAACATCAACGTCAACGTTCATGTGTTTGGATGAATCTAGAGAGAGAAAAAATGTTGGCTTAAGTTAATTTCGCTTTATTCGAGATTATTTAACATCTTCCTAGTAAATCTTGGTTGGAATCGCCTCGCAAGAGAACACTGATCATAAAAATGCCCGCATGTTGCTGTAAGCACTTGATATTATAATAAACGTTCAACCACTTCAAGCTTTCAATATATACAATTGAGTTTCAATATCCTATTAAGATGCCCCCCCGTAAAATTTTTGTACGCAAATACGACATAGGCAGTTATGGTATGCTCTAAGCTACGACCCCATTCAAGATACTACGCGACCTCCCAGCCCCAAAGGAAAAACTTCCCTAGACAGTCACAACGCATGCAAAAACCAAACGCAGCAAATTTAATAACACGAAACGTTCGCCATCTGGCGGGAAAGAGAAAAATGAGGGTCCGCCGGTCAATTAGCGATGTCTGGCTCGTGTCGGGCGATTACTGCCTGCTTACATTGATTACGATTACATCTAATATGGGGGGGTTTTTAGGAATAGTATATTGTGTTACGAGTACGTTAAGATATGAATTACGAACGAGAGTCTATTAGAAGCCCGACGCCGAAGGCAATCTTACCATACGTCGCATACAATGTTTCTCATTACATTTGCGAGGAACTAACTAAATTGTTACTAATCGTAATAAAAACTACAAAATGTCAGTCGTCCATTTTGTTGTATTTGACGTGAGGCGCTTAGAGCAAAGACCCTTCGGCATACAGCCACGATTTAAAATCACAGTTAATAATATTTTACACGGACACTAAATTGCTACATTTAAGTTTTTAACTTTAAATCATTCTGTTAATCATATTTTATTCGTGTTTTTACGTTTAAATTTATTTATAAATACGTTTTCTTTATAACTGACGTAAGGGTGACAGATACAATTTAAGAAAAAAAACCATTGCGCCCATGGGCGTAATAAAGGCTATTGCAGCTCTGTATGCCTGCGCGTTATGAAGCGTTACTAGCAAGAGTGATGAAAACGATGTTCTTGTATAGTCAATCTATAGTTTGTTTTAGTTTAAATTACGAAAATGCACTTAACGTGGCATTTACAAACCATTTTCAATTGTAATGTTTGGCCGGCCGGTTTAGCCTAGTGGGCAGTGACGCCTGCCTACGAAGCTGAAGGTCCTAGCTGGTCGATCACGTAACGCATTGTCCGCGCTTCAGGTAGATCTAAATGTCACTTTTTATATGAAAAAATGACAGTTAAATTGTCAGGTTCAAATCCCGGTAAGGGCAAATATTTGTGTAATGAGCATGAATATTTGTTAAGATAAGATAAGATAATATTTATTTTCTGTTTCCGAGTCTTGGATGTTTTTTATGTATTTAATTATTTATATCTATTAAATATATCGTCATCATCGTTAAATATATAGGTCGCTTAATATGAAGAATGCTATATGATGTCGGATAAGGTTCCAAAGGATCTATATACATCATAACATTCATAACACAAATACCTAAGTACAGGATATAAAAACACCCCCTGCCTACCCCGGGCACAAAGCCGTGGCGTTCCGCAATCGACCCCTTTGTCGTTTGGATTAATATTTAAACAAGGTAATAGGGCGGGGGGCTGTCGATAGTTTATGTCGATAAATAGGGGATGAGCATTGAGTTCAAGTTTCTTTATTTAGTGAATTCAAAGAGTAACGTTACATCTATTCTAATGTAGCAACAAAGTAAACTAAGATTTGCCAATTAATTAGGAATGTAACGCGGTAGATTAGGGCGCGTTAAGTCAAAAAAAATGTGGTAAAAAAAATAACTAGAATTTATTTCTTGCCTTGGGTTATATTCTAACAAGTATCATAAATATACAGGGTGACTGCGGGGTCATGTAGAAACAAAGTAAACTAAGATTTGCCAATTAATTAGGAATATAACGCTGTAGATTAGGGCACGTTAAGTAAAAAAAAAGTGGTACAAAAAAATAACTAGAATCTATATCTTATCTTGGGTCATGGTCACCTTACACACTGTACTTTGAGAGTGCACGTGCCAAGACAAGTCATTGGGCTCTCCTTCTTCTTATCGGTGTGTCGCCTGTAAGCCAAAGTATTAACATTTTTTTTGAATTTTGAAAAAGTGAATTGACAAAAAGTTCTATATTATTACGAAACTGCTCACAAAATTTCAAGAGAATCGGTTGAGAAATCCGGCCTGTAGAGGAGAATAGCTGGAAAGAAATAAACGGATGGATCATTCGGAAATGAACGTAATAATTACATGTTGCATGTTTAAAACCTTAAAATATTGGGCGTATTATGTATTTTCTTAGTGACTTGTAAAATGCTTATTTTACCAATAAATTCTATAATATGTCAAGACGCCAGACATACGAAATAATTTCAGGCTAAGCTAAAGCAGATAACTTCGTTCGCTTCGTCACTATTGACAACATGTTTCGAACTCAACGAGAGTTCTTCTTCCCGGGCTTCATTTCGAAAATCATCCAGAATTAAAAAAAAATGGTTGTCTGTAAAGTCGATTTACGTACGATGATTTTACGTGATAAGAAAACATTAATGAAAAATTGCATAACACGTATTTACTCATTTATCGTTATGAACCCTTCTATGATTTCGACTAAAATAGTAGATCTAATCTTGTTTCCCCATACAAACTTTGGACCCCCATGTCACCCCCTTAGAAAGTGAATTTTGAAAAATCCTTTCTTAGTGCACCCCTATACCTTATAAGGAACCTTCCTGCCTTTGGAATCTCTAGAACCAGCGGTTTGGTCTGTGCGTTGATATGTCAGTCAACGGAACGGGACAATGAGTCACACTTTTTCGTGCGTGCAGCAGCAGGCGTTCATCGATTTATAAGTAAGTAAGTAAATCTTTATTCGCACGATTTTAGGTGAAGACAGATCACAAACAGGTACAATAGAGGTTTCACTAAAATCTACCTGAAAAGGCATGCAAAGTATTACATCATCTTATATCTATCTACCTACTTATATTCTAGAAATTCTTGAATACTGTAGAAACATTTATCTATCAGCCATTTTTTAAAAGCCTTCTTAAATTGTATAAAAGGCAGGTCTTTTATTAAATCTGGAACTTTATTATAAATTTTTATACACATTAAATATGCGTTTTTTGCAACCAATGAGACGTTATTACGTCAAAATATCGATGTTATGCCGGGTACCGAACCCGCCCTAGTCGCCCGCAGGCGACGACGCGTTCCAATTAGCACGAGCAAACACGCCGGCTCGCGAGACACCGGCAGCGGCTACCTTGCCGTTCCCATTGTCGAATTGGTGGAATCATAATCATAACTCGTTGCTACCATGGTTATACACTGGGCGTCAAAAAATTCGCACCTCTTCAAAAGTTCGTTTCAATTTCCTCTATAATTTAGGTATCACAGACAGCCCCATGTGCAGAGCGTGCATGGAGGCAGAAGAAACGACTAAACACATTCTACTGGACTGTAAGCAGGTAGAAGTATACAGGAAAAAGCACCTAGGGTCTCCGGACACACTACGGAACGCAGTCAGTAATACCAAGGCACTCTTAAGCTTTTTAGAGGAGCTGGGGTGGTTAGAGTAGCGCCACCCCGCCGTTTCACGCAAAATAGGCACACTGGATGTCGACTTGCGGAAAATGCCCAGTAAAACTAACTAACTAAGTTCGTTTCAAGCGGATATAGTTTTTAACTGGTTTACTAATGCATAATCAAAAAAATATTAGCAAATTATCGTTTGACAAAAAACGCTTCATCAAATAATTACTTGGCAAACGTGTTATTGCGCATAAATTAGCAATAAGTACATGACGTCTAATGTATTCAATAATAATGTTTTTTTTTGGCAAATGTATCGTTTGGCAATAACATACTAATCCCAAAATATTGCATGGCATACGATTTATATCTCAATTTGAGTAGTGCGTAGGCTAAAAATTACAATGTTTGTGTTGCAAAATATTTTTTTTTTTTGTATATAACGTTTTTATCCGAGTCGGTTTTGCCCCTAAGTCCCTATTCCTGTTGTGGTTGTTCTTTGAGAAACTTGAACTTTATACTTAGTTGCTAAAATTTAATTTGTCCAATCGATCATTTATAAAATGTATATTTGCCTGTTGATTATTTGGTCAAACGAAGTAGAAAGTTTGTAGAAAGTTGAGTTGTAAAATATAAATTTGCCTGTTGATTATTTGCCTGTTGAGACACACTTTGTTTCATGTTTTATATGTTTCTCTTGTTTATTTTATTGTATAATATGTGTGTCCTGTGTGTTTGTGAATAAATGTATTTTCTTTCTTTCTTCCTTTCTTTATTTGGTCGAAATTTGAACAAAAAAATAAGTGTCAAAACAAAATTTTGCAAATCGGTGGTTGTTAAATATAAATTTGCGAAATGTTTTTTGGTGAAACGACAGGACACCCGTTGGGTTTTCCCATGGTTATACACTCGGCGTCAAAAAAAAAATCTTTTAATTATATATTATATTATAAATAAATAAACGGATATAGCTTTTAACTACTTTTATTGTACCCTACCAATATTTAATTTAGTATCATTTTAAAGTTCATTAAGTGTGCGTGTGTGGCGTCTTGCTAACGGGCAAGATAATGAAATATTAAAATAAATAAAATAAAAATAGCCTTTATTCTAACACATGCATCAAATAACATATTTTGGAATTTTTTATTTTATTGTTGAAAATTTAAATTTTTATGTGTAAGTCGCCTCTGCGGCGTACTCCCCCAGTTTCCACCATCTTTCTCTGTCTTTAGCTTGTCTTCTCTAGTCTGGTCCGCATTTTTCTTTATATTTATCTTCCCATCTTTTCCTTGGTCTACCTTTGCTTCTTTGTCCATCTCTAGATAGCCACTCTACGAGTTTTCTGGCCCACCTATCATGTGTGGTGGTGGTGGTGTGATAGGTGGGCCAGAATGAAATATCCATACTTTAATATTATAAAGGACGTGACGACCGAATACAGAAGACCGAAGCCTAGTGGTTAGAGAACCTGACTATGAAGCTTGAGGTCCCGGGTTCGATCCCCGGTCGGGGCAGATATTTGTATGATGAATACGAATGTTTGTTCTCGAGTCTTGGATGTTTAATAGCTATTTAAGTATGTATTTATCTATATAAGTATGTTTATCCGTTGTCTAGTACCCATAGTACAGGCTTTGCCTAGTTTGGGACTAGATCAATTGGTGTGAATTGTCCCACTATATTTATTTTACAAATGCTAAAGTAACTCTGTCTGTCTGTTACTTTTCACGCTTAAACAGCTGAACCGATTTCTATGATTGCTATGGAGACCCTGGAAAGGACAAAGGGTAGTTTTTATCCTAGAAATTATCCGTCAAGGGAGAGAATTGGGGGGTGAAACTTTATATATAAACGAGTTCGACGCAGATGAAGTCACGGACAAAAGCTAGCAATAAATAAAAATATAGATTAGTTTTTTCTGTAAAATAAAAAAAGGTTTTGAGAAATACAATTCTTAATTTTTTTTAAATGATTTAATTCATTAAAACCTAATTTAAACCTTAGAAATGATTCATTTCTGAACCTCAATTTGAAGGTTGACCAGAAGAGCCATGGATTAAGGCAACTTTGTCGCTCAAAGCGATCTCTTCAGTATTATTCCAGCCGAGACCTTCCCAGACGTTGTTTGTCTTTAATTTTAAACTCATTCTGTATTCATTAGTCGATTTCTTTGTGAATTTTTTGCGACCCCTTTTGGGGTTCATTGAGCTAGCGGTTTGCCTCAAGGGAATTGGGAAAATAATTGATTGAACAAATTTAGTTCAATATGTTAACAGTATGTAAAAAAACCGCCCAGTCAGACTCGCTCACAAAGGATTTCGTACCATTATCTATAAAAACGGCAAAAAAGCTCGTTTGTTGCATGGGAGCCACCTTAAATATTTATTTTATTCTGTTTTTAAGGTTTCCGTAGCCAAAGATTAAAAAAGCCGTAATGAAACTCGCACTTGGCCGGTTTTTAGTATTTGGTGTTATAGCGGCAACAGAAATACATCATCTGTGAAAATTTCAACTGTCTCACTATCACGGTTCATGAGATACAGCCTGGTAACAGACGAACAGACATACAGACGGACGAACAGCGAAGTCTTGGTAATAGGGTCCCGTTTTTACCATTTGGGTACGGAACCCTAAAAAACACTCATCGATATAGACGGGAAATATAAATATCCCACCAAAAACATAAATATGAAAATGGGAGCCAAGTTAAATATTAAGAATATGCGTGGTTATCAACTGCGCCGACAAAATTGAGATCTAAATGTGTGCCAAGTTCAGTAGATAGTCTTAAAATAAAATCGTATGCAAAAAAACAGTTTCATTAGTAGAAGAGCGTGCAGGCTTTATGACGAAAATTTTCAGACGATAGATGTTTTCCACGAGACATTGTGTAGCTGCAAACGATTATCATTGCAATGTATTCAACAACTATACTAAATTACTGATTTATTTTATCATTACTGTAAGTTTTCTAGCACTGTTTATGTTTGTATGGCTGTGTATGTATTATATATATATATATGTATTTATACATATATAAACATATATATATATATATATGTTTATATATGTATAAATAAATTGATTTAAATGTTAAGGTTTACATACTATAATTAAGGAAACTGTAAGTCCACAATTTGCTACCTTTTACTTTACCACATGAGACTGTTTGTTTCTAATACATAAATAAATAAAATGTATTCTTAAGAACAGTTTCTTATTTTTGCTACTACAACAATGACTACAAATGTACGGTACACATTTTGACATAATTTGAAGTCACGCAGAATTTTAACGGGTTATATCTTCGTCATTTTTTGTTTAGTTGACAAACAAAAAAATACGTGTTTGATATTTTTTGATAATGTAACTGTCGGACAAAATAGAATTATATTTTTTTACCCCGAAAAGTACCCAATTAACACACAAAAATAAAACAGGCGAGACTCTTTACAAATCGGTAAATTGCGGTTTGATGGAACATTTATAATGGCTCCAGAAAAATCCATACAGGGGGAGGACGGGTGAAATGGACAACCGAAAACGCTGACCGGTTGATTCATGTCCTTTTTGCCCCGGCCGCCCCGATATTTCAATTAACACCGTCCAGATACCATCTATAGGCATACATACGTACATTTACATATACATCTGTGGCCAAAAGTATTGAGCACCCCACGTTTTTCTTTGTAACTTATGGATAAAGTATTATTTTTTAATTTTATAAATACACGAAGACGTTAAATATAATAAGTGTTTGATCATGTGCAAATCATTAATATATATCATTTTGAAATTGCTATTTGAGTGTGAAAACTGAAGCTAGAAAAAGTCGGGTTTTACAATAAATGTTTAATTGTATAATTTTTCACGGAAAATCCCTTAACGTCAATAAATATGACGAATTTTTCCGATAGATATACAACTTTCTATAATAAAATATATAAATGCACCTTTTAAAGTTTGATTTTTGTATGAAAAATACATGGGTGCTCAATACTTTTGAGAGAGATGATATAAATTCCATTGGGAGAATACCCTGAAGTATTCCGCTTGGTAGCACTATTCCTGTTGTAGTCATTATCACGGCCCATTATTATCTTGAAAACTATTATCTTCAGCTATATCTGCAAAATAAATCTGTCATATCAGAGGAACGGCAATAGTACATTTCGATGCTAGTGCGGAAAGTATGTCATTACGTCACGAGTACCGAGATATCTTGCCACGAGCCGTAGGCGAGAGCAAGACCCGGGATGACATTTCCACACGTGTATCGAACGACATTTTTTAATACAGATGCGAAAAAATAAGTAAAACAACAAGTAGGTAAGGAATTCGAAACTTTTATTATATTATTAATTCTGTAACATCATTGTAATACAGTTGAAAAATAATGAAGTTTAATACAGCTCTATATTATTTATTTTTATTGACATAATAATTAATGGTACAATTCGTACAAGGAAAAGTGAAAAGCACTAGTTAGCGAAAACCAACTTTCCGCACGCTAAACAGCTACGTAAAGTAGCACTTTTTGAGTAGCTGTATTAAAAAAGCACGTTGTCGCACAAGAGATCCGTTACACTAACGTTGGAGACCACGTGTCCGCGGAAACGCCCACATATAAACAAAGTAAAGTAAGTGTAAAGTTGTGGCAATAAAACATTTTATTTATTTATTTATAAACGCTGCAATCCAGCACCTTTAGCCATTTTTTTAGTGCTACACGGACGTGAAAAAAATGACAAAAGGTGAAATATAATTTGCAAGAAATGTGCATAGCACCTTGCTTCACTGCATTTCACAGAGAATAATATGACGTACTGCTTTGTGCTTTGTTCGTGTGAGGTGTGCAATAAAGAGTATTTGTATTGTATTGTATTGTACTGAGGCAGAAGGAACATTTTTACCACCATGTTTTTTTTTTAGATTTTTTGACAAATAAAAAATAAACGAATCTATAAACATAATTAGTTTTATTGTATCATATCGATTTATCTAAGATTGACCCCTAATATTGTTTTATTTTATTTGTAGCCAAGCAATACTATACATGCGGTACGCCATAGCGTAAGGCAGCATTTTCCGCCTTGTAGCGGAAATAACTCGTAGAGGTTGGACTCTTGGATACGTATTATAATATTATATAATACATTTAAAAAAACGTTAAAAATAAATATGAACAAATTTCCATTTGCAAAATTAATAATTTGGGTGCAACTCTTAATCCAAAAGGCAGCGTTGCATGTAGATAAAGTTTTTCACTTTGCAATCCTCGCTAATATTACAAGGAAACCAAACCCACACCCAATTTATAGGAGGAACGGAAATGAGAAAAAGATATAACGGGCACATATGCACGAAGCAATATTCCCTCGGAAATATGTCACTGCAGGGGCTGCAATAACATTAGATTTATACAAACGCATTCGGCGTGTTGGGATGACGGTAGCGACATGGCCGTTTTAGCCAAAATGGCAAAAACGGAACCCTTATAGTTTCGTCATGTCCGTCTGTCCGTATGTCACAGGCATTTTACTCGAAAACTATAAGGTGTATTTGAATAAAATTTTGAGGATAGGTGTATTTTGTTAGCCGCTACATAGTTTTGTAATTAAAATGACAAAAAAAAATTTTTAGGGGTGCACTCCATACATAAAACTAAAAGTCAAAAAAAAAAAAAACATTGTGACCCCCCGTGTGGCACATCAATCGATAGGCCTTTCAAAATAAATATAAGGTTTCTTAGCATTTATTTTGATTAAGTGAATAGGGTCGGAGATAATCGCCCCGAAAGTCACTAAAATTCTGTCCCCCCCCTCTAATTTTTGAACGGTGTATTTTAAAAATATGGAAAAATTCATGGACATAGGGCTTATTAATTTCATTCACCGAAAATTGTTTTAAACAAGATCGGTTCAGAGGTTTTCGAGATATTGCTGAAAAACTGCCTTCCTCAAAGAAAAGGACGTAAGTGCCGTAAAATTTCTGTGACGATACGACCTTTTTAATAGGCACGGAACCCTTCGTTTTGCGTGGTCCGACACGCACTTGGCCGGTTTTGTGAACAAGCGATTATTGGGCATTTTCGCGAGAAGAAGATGCATCATTAGCATAGAGCATACATAACTGGAGTAGCCTTTCAGTAACTTACCCCTCTGTAAAAAACCTTGCACAATGTCCAAAAAATCATACAAAGACATTTTCACAATCGATCACAAAATCGCCTCGCATGAGTACACTGATCATAAAAATGCACATTGCTGTAAGCACTTGATATTATAAACGTTCAACCACTTCAAGCTTTTAATATAAAATTGAGTTTAAATATCCTATTAAGATGCTCTCCCCCGCCCCCGCAAAATTCGGCTGACTTTTTTGCACGCAAATACGACATAAGGCTACTCCAGTTATGTATGGTCTAAGATCATTAGTGACGTCACCAAGTAAAAGTTAAAAATGTTCCATTTTGTAACTTTTATTTGTCATACAAATTGTATTGTTAATTCTGCATTTGCTAGCAACATAACGAAGCTTCAAATCAATAAAGGGTATGCATACAACATATAATTTGAAAAATTGAAAGATATCGCAAATGTCATCACTGCCGTGTCACAAAATCAGCAATATCACGAGCTGTATTTAAACTGTCTCGAATAGGGGCCTAGAGGACAGTTTGGAAAGTGCGACATGTAACATTCATAGTTCTCGGCAACATGAACAGATGTCGAAATGTTTTAATTTCGACGAAAAAGTTATATTTTCATAGATACATACATAGCGTCAGTCGGAATAAATGCGCTACCGAGAAAGACCTTCTATTTAAAAAAAACCGGACAAGTGCGATTTCAACTCGCGTGGTGAGGGTTCCGTAAATTATTAATAATTTCCCCGTTACTTTGAATACTCAAACATCTAGGTTTTCCTGTAACCTTTAGGCAATGAACTATTTTCCATATTTTTTTCAGAATTTTAAGCCTAGTAGTTTCGGAGATAAGAGGGGGGGGGGGGACGAATGGTCAAAATTCGTCTTTTTTCCTAAATTACTTCAAATCTGTTTTTTCTAAAATTAGGTACTAAAAACTTTCAGTGTGCCCCCCAAAAGTGGCCCCCTTGTTCAGGATTCATTAATTTACTTTACGCGTCCATCTTTGGGTCACCAAGTTACATATGTGTACCAAATTTCAACTCAATCGGTCCAGTAGTTTCGGAGCAAATTGTGACAGACGGACAGTCAGACGCACGAGTGATCCTATAAGGGTTCTGTTTTTTTCCTTTTGAGGTACGGAACCCTAAAAACCGGACAAGTGCGAGTCGGACTGTACAAAATTAAAAATGTATAGTTTTCAGATTTTTCCCTGTATTTGTAGTATAAGGCGATATTACTTGCCCAATTTCATCATATTAGATAAAAGTACACTATTGTAATCTTAATATTCATAATATAAATAAATTGCTACTCTACTGGTCTTTTGTCCACTAACAATCTGTGGAGTTATAATTAATTGTGTGAAATAAAAGGAATTTTATTTTTATTTATTTTTTAAAGATGAAATAATTGGGGGCTCGGGCTGGCTACCGTGAATTATTCTTTATGTCATCGTAAACTAAGTTGTATGTGTAAAAATAATGCGTCTTTTTAAAAAGTTGGTTTGCTATTGACCGTTGCGGTGAGCGAAACATGAATTGATTTTACAACCATTTCTATAATATACTCCCTTGAAGGATTTAGCGCAGTATAAATATTATAATCAGTATAATGACCATCGCAGAGGTGCAGTTATTTAACCAGTCTTTTTTAGGGTTGCGTAGTCAAAATGGCAAAAAAGGAATTCTTATAATTTCGTCATGTCCGTTTGTCCGTGTCGGTCCGTGTGTCTGTAAATAAAAAAAAACTTACAAACCAACTAAACCTAACTTAAACTATGTGATAGGTTCACACTATATTTACGTACATATTTCCCCCAAATCGTTGCCACCAGGCAAAGTGCCCATAAGACTGGCTCCGTTGCCCCGCTGAATGGTAATGCCAATAAGCTGTCCGAAGAAATAGCCAGCCCTACGGTCACCAGAGGACTTAGCTTTTTAAAAAAGCTTAATTGCATCTGGTTCCCAAGGACCCAGGGTCTCCATGGCAAACGCCTGGCTCCAGTTTATAAAACAAACGATATATAGCAAAAACAAGTTTTGTATGAAAAACTTAAATTCGCTGTATTTTTTTTACTCTGGCATCTGAAGGAACATAAACTAATTACAGACCTGGATATACCTTAACTTATTCGAAGTACAAAGTTTCAGAGCAAGACAAGTTAGCTAGTCGTTTTAAAATGAGAGCGTAACTACGTTTGTATGGAGAACCGAGCTTACTGGGGACTCTTAATGTTACATGCAATAAAGTCGTGTATACATATTTTTGTAACTTGGGCTTTTGTAGTCGACTGTATAGATTGATGATGCTGACTGTATCTCAACTAAAGCCAGGCCCCGTAGCATGGTTGGCCTTGTCACGCGATAGGTGATAGGATAGAGCGTGCGTCACTGGCTGACACCGTTCGATAGAACGAGACGACGCCCCTATCTTGTCACTTGTCACGTGATACGACCATGCTACGGCTCCTGACCGCACAAATGTCATTTCATTATACTGCGTTTCCTACTTACATCGCGGGCAGGGGTGCGTAAGTTAGCCATAAAACAGGAATTCATGGCAGCGGGAAAGTGGCCATGTATCTCCCGCAGACTGAGACTCCTGTCGGGTGCAGAGGCGCTAAATTATAATAAGGGGTACGATACGTGGGCCTGAGCCGCGATTGCGTGACTTTTAGAACGAACGTTAAGACAACTCAACTCATATTTACCCAGTCAAAAACCGGCCAAGTGCGTGCGACTCGCGCACGAAGGGTTCCGTACCATTATCTATAAAAAAGCAAAAATCACGTTTACCATTAATTATTTAATTTATTCTGTTTTTAGTATTTGTTGTTAAAGCGGCAACAGAAATACATCATCTGTGAAAATTTCAACTGTCTAACTATCACGGTTCATGAGATACAGACGGACAGACAGACAGACGGACGGACAGCGGAGTCTTAGTAATAGAGTCCCGTTTAACCGTTTGGGTACGGAACCCTAAAAATGACATTTAGATCTACCTAACGTTATTTCATCGTCCTTCTTCATCAATCGTAAAGATTATCACTAAGATTTGGCGTAGGCACTAGTTTTATGACAGAGACTGCCAGAGGGTAAACTAGGCCTTATTGGCAGTAGACCGGTTTCCTCACGATGATTTCCTTTACCGAAAAGCTACTGTTCAATAATATTAACACATACTTAACTGTCAAGAATCGCTACGCGCTACGCTCGTAGCAGATCCCGTGGTTATCCCCGTATGAAGCGGAAAGCGGCTACGGCGTAGGGTGCCTACGCCGTAGCCGCTTTACCTGCTGTTCCTGCATTGAAAGTGTGAGTGAACCCATTCGAGGCCACGGAACGCTACCTGTGCTACGCCGTAGCGCGTAGCATTATTTTTGTAGCAGAAATCCCACGTAGAGGCCTGGCTCGGCTCATATGCGAGTGATTGGCCTTGAATGGGTAAAATAAAATTTCATACATTAAGTTTTTTTAAAAGCCCATAGTACGAATTGGTCCAGGGATCTAAGTCAAGACCTCCAGCAGATCGATCGCGGAACGCATTGTACGCGGTCAGGCAGATCTAAACGTCAATTTTTATATGGAAAAATGACAGTTGGATCTACCTAACGCGCGTTCAAAACGTTACGTGATTACCTCTCAGATTGAAAGTCGCGGGCCTTTTCGTGCATACCCATGGTGTAAGGTGTCAATCAATTAAAAACCGGACAATAGCGAGTCGCACTCGCCCAGCGAGGATTCCGTACCCTCCTACCTCGATGATTGATTACGTACTTTAAATAAAGACTATATTTTTTAGGATTGAATTACAAATGTATAGTTTTCAGATTTTTTTCCTGTACTTGTAGTATAAGACGATGTTACTTGCCAAATTTCATAGTTCTAGGTCAACGGAAAGTACTATAAAAGCCGTCATTGCGATAACATGCTAATCCACTGCTGGACATAGAGGCTTCCCCGAGAGTGCCAAATTGACCGGTCCTGCGCCACCCGCATCCAGTGGACTCCCGCGACCTTTACCAGGTCATCAGTCCACCTTGTGGGGGGCCTACGGTTCTCTATTGGATCGCATAAAATCATTTGGAATAATATAATAACGCATAATTTTTTAAAGCCGAATTAGCGTTAAGCCTAACCATATTATGGCATAAATTTTTAGGCATAAAATTAAAAAGCATAAACGTAAATAGCATAATCATCACAAAGACTAACATCAGATAGCATAAATACAAAAAGACATAATAATTACTTGGCATCATTACAAAACGCATAAAAATTGTGTCCTAAAAAATAAAATCATGCATTACACAAAGTGCAACGTTCGACTTATAACCAGAGTAAATGATGCACAAAATCATGAAATCACATCCAAACACATAAAGAACCATAATCACGTACCTGATGCACTACGAGAAAAGGTTATTTTTGTGATCATATGAATTTAGTAACAAAGGCGAGGTCGACGGAGGTCCGCTTCACGGACCTCCTATTCTGCGTTGTTTAGGCGCTTCGCGCCTGGATATCATGCTAACATAACCTAACCTAATCTAACGTAACCAAACCATGGCATAACAGATTTGCACATTTTGTGGGAAAACATCATCCACATTTTTATTATTTAGCAAGAAAGATTTCCCAAGAAATACACCACCAAATTACTCAAATTGAACAAAGAGAACTTGGGATAGAACCACCACCAAAAAAGAAAAAATACATCAATAAACAGAACCATTTGAACAATATTATCAATAATAAACATGAATATCCAACAAAAATTGCATTTGTACAAGCCAT
Source organism: Epinotia nisella (assembly GCA_932294315.1). Taxonomy (NCBI): domain Eukaryota; kingdom Metazoa; phylum Arthropoda; class Insecta; order Lepidoptera; family Tortricidae; genus Epinotia; species Epinotia nisella. The sequence goes on along the minus strand of OW028698.1, from coordinate 4,234,047 downwards.
AGCAGGTAATCTAAAACTCAAATAAACAAGCACAATTACAAAGAAAAAAATAAATACAGAATAATACATTGCTTACAAAATAATGCATGAATGAAAGTGAATGCGTACACTATATTAAATGATTAAAAATAAATAATAAATGCATGCTAACAACGAAACTGTGTTTTATTCATTTAGAAAACAGAAATTATGCATCAAAACAGATATGATAAATAATTATTAGCCCATACAATAGTATGCATAATGAGTATTAGTCGAATACAAATTAGTCCAAGTAAAATTATTCTAAAACCATAGTATGCCAAACAAAGTAGTAGGCCAAAGTATTATTATGCGACAGTATTATTATGCCAATAGAAATTATGCCAAATCAATTATGCGAAACTATATTAGTCTAAAAAAAATTATGCCAATGAAGGGGATCCCGGGGCCTACCCACGCCGCGCCTTCCGGTACGTGGTCGCCGCTCGAGAACCTTTCCGCCCCAACGGCCATCGGTTCTACGTGCAATGTGCCCCGCCCACTGCCACTTAAGTTTAGCAATTCGGAGGGCTATATCGGTTACCTTGGTTCTGCTGCGGATAGCCTCATTTCTGATGCGATCACGCAGAGAGACTCCTAACATAGCCCTCTCCATTGCCCTTTTAGTGACTTTGAGCCTTCTAATGAGGCCCATAGTAAGCGACCAAGTTTCAGTGCCATATGTCATCACTGCAGCATCATGTAGGCGACTACTTACCAAATTTCAAGTCAATGAATATGACTTTTGCAGGTTGAAAGTGATCTAAGTGTAGGGTAAATGTACGTAAGCATGTCGGAGGAACTACCCTTTGCTATAATTCATTTGACAGACAATTGAGATGCAACAGCCATCCCAATTTTTCTCGTCGCCTGCCCGCCCCCCTAATCTTTGAGGCGTGAAGCGTGGCTCGCTGCACAATCCCGTTGTCTTGGATTCAATGCGGCACAGGAGTTCTTGATACTTGAGCCGACCGTACTTTCTCGTCGTTGTTAAGTCCTCGTGTAATGTTCGTTATCGGCATTCTATTTTAAAACGTATGTTAGTGTTAGTGGCACTGAATTTGTAAAAACTATGATTTTATGGGGTAGGTACTAGCTAAGAAAAAGTGTTTGTACACACTTACTATTTTCTAAAAAATAAACAGTTTTTTTAGCTGTCCCCGGGCATTCGCGCGTGTTTTACAAATAAAGTAGGCAGAGCGGCGGGATATATATACTATATCTAGTACTTTTTTCTAACTAACATTTGTATACAATTTTAACGTAACTATGTAGTTGTATGTTAGAGCGAAACCAATTATAAAATTGCTCTTCCACTAATCGATATTGTGTCAATGTGTGAGAACGAATTGGAACACTTAAGGAAGTGTATGGGTGAGAGAAAACATGAATTAAGAGAGAAAACTTTAAAAGAGTAAGAAATTGTACAATTTTGTAATAAATATTTTCTCTCACACATTCAAACTTTTCGATTAACTATTGGAGAGGTGCTCATTTTAAGTTTGGTTGTACTCTACCACCTTGATTGTACAGAAGTGCACTAAATATGCATACCTACAACTTACTCAAAGATATGTCCCATGGTTGTTATAGATTTCGGTACATATTTATGAGAGGGTTAAATCGATACATATTCGGTTAGACGGTACTCTTATTTTTTGAGATATCTTCAAGTATCAACCGCGTCCGGCCGGCGTAGCGCGGGCGCCTTATCGCGAGATGTAGCATGAATTTTAATATTTAATTAAAAACTTCTCGAGGGCTGTTCGAGTGCTACATGTTCCAATGGGCTTGGAGGTCGATCCGAGACTCGCGTTTCAAATTCAAATGTAGTATAGCGTGCTCATTCTGTACAATAGGCATGTCGCGAAGCCACTTCTGATCACTCTCGTGGCCGCGAATGAGTACCTATAGCACTCTAGCTTAGGTGAATGTATTAGCACATATGCATCTATAAACATACTCTAACAACTTGCGGAATCCTTTATATATCTGACATATGGGCTGCCGCCTGGTGCGTACCAGCTCCATATGAGGTGTGGGGACCGTTGTCCCCGAGAATGTCCTCCAACCTCCCCTTATAGACATCCCTTACCACACAACTGATACTGTTCCAATCCACACGCTACTGATCCAGTTATAATTACCCGGGTGCACCCCTGATTGATACTGATATGGACTGAGGCTGAGACTACCGAACCTGAGACGCTGTTGTTACACTTGTTACTAATCCTCTAACACTAAAGAACTCCAGACTAAGAACCGTGTTATCGCATGTCCGTGATCTGTAGGAAAACCTTATTCATATACATGATAAACCGTCACGCCTCTCAAAGAGAATAAGACATGTAGCCGCACATAAATACATCACATCATAAACAGTCATCGTCCGACCTGTGTAAATGATACCAAATCGTAACAATATCATAGGATGCATCGAAAGTGATTATGGAAAGAGCTCACCCAGGTTTTCCTCCAAATTTAACACTACAAATCTGCACGTAACTGTTCGTTCACAATCTAGCTGTCAGGAACTCAAACTCCTCGCCTACCCGTCCATTATAAACATGATTTCTTGTAGGTGTTGCTACATGAAATAAATCGGCTGTTTGAGACATCATTATTAACATCGTCATAAATGTAAGTATACTATCGTGAATCATGACTATTCACGACAAGGCATGATGACTAAAAATTTGTGACGAAGCCATTCGAACCAGTTTTTGGAGAGGAACAAATGTTTATATGGGAGCAACTACAATTAAAGTACATAAATACCCAAAAAATTGAGACAAAGATTGACCTCGCTGGCGGCAGCCCAAAATGATTCATACTGATTGACTCAAAAGTATGACGTCACACGTTGCTATTTGAACTAATCATTGTAGGGAAAATCAAGTAAATTGCTGATTCGGTCCCGAAATACTGCGTTAAGGTACGTAGTTGTCATACAATTGTGTTTGTATAAAAGCGTAAGGATTCTATTGGTAGCTTTAAATTTACACTTGGACAATAAAAAAATGCAAGTTTTTTTATAAACTTAAGGTCCATTTTATGATATTAATTATAATTTTTAATCTATACTTTATTATAATAATTTGCAGCTAAGTATCTGAGTTTTGGAACACAGTATTGTATTTTTCATGCGATCCGATAATTTCACGCCCAAAATACTGCGTTCTACGGCTTTTTTTTTATTTGGTCAATCTAACAAAAAATGGTGAAGATATAGCCCGTTAAAGTTCCGCGTGACGTCATATTACGCTAAAAAGTGTACCATAATGGCTATATCTTCATCATTTTTTGTTTGATTGACAAAATAAAAAATACGTGTGCAATATTTTTTGATAATCTAAATGTCGGACTAAATATTTTTTTTAGGGAAAGTACCCAATTATGGAATGCGACACGTAAAGTTTCTAATGGACCCCACTGTTCGGATGCTCTAATGGTGCGTAATGCGCCCGAAAGTTACACTTGATTTGAGTACCTACGTTTACTATTCTTCGTACAATGTGCCCTGTATAAATAAGGCTGAAAGAAGATGTAATCAACACAAAAGTTAAAAATATATCTTTTAATTAACGCTATCAAAAGAAAACGTGAAATCTCAGCATTTTTTTTACAAAACAAGAGATCAATAGTTATTTTTTATACCCCTGTGCAAAGCTGTATTTTAACCGCGAGTGTGGAATTGAAAACGAGCTAGCGAATGGATTCTATGGTTGCACCACGACCGAAACGAGTGGTCCGGAAATAGAATCCTGAGCGAAACGAGTGGTTCAAAAATAGAATCCTGAGCGTAACGAGTGTACTTTGCACCCGTGTGCAACACTAATATTTTCACCACACTAAAGCGAGGAAAATACTACATGTAAAAAAACCAGCCAAGTGCGTGTCGGACCACGCAAAACGAAGGGTTCCGTGCCTATTAAAAAGGTCGTATCGTCACAGAAATTTTACGGCACTTACGTCCTTTTCTTTGAGAAAGGCAGTTTTTCAGCAATATCTCGAAAACCTTTCATCCGATCTTGTTCAAAACAATTTTCGGTGAATGAAATTAATAAGTCCTATGTCCATGAATTTTTCCATATTTTTAAAATACACCGTTCAAAAATTAGAGGGGGGGGACAGAATTTTAGTGACTTTCGGGGCGATTATCTCCGACCCTATTCACTTTATCAAAAAAAATGCTAAGAAACCTTATATTTATTTTGAAAGGCCTATCGATTGATGTGCCACACGGGGGGTAACAATGAAATTTTTTTTTTTGACTTTTACTTTTATCTATGGAGTGCACCCCTAAAAAAATTTTTTTTGTCATTTTAATTACAAAACTATGTAGCGGCTAACAAAATACACCTATCCTCAAAATTTTATTCAAATACACCTTATAGTTTTCGAGTAAAATGCCTGTGACATACGGACAGACGGACAGACGGACAGACGGACATGACGAAACTATAAGGGTTCCGTTTTTGCCATTTTGGCTACGGAACCCTAAAAACACGTAAAAAAAGAAAAAAAAGAAAAAAAAAAGAAAAAAAAAGGAAACAAAAAAATAACAAACATGAAAGAATAGGAAAATAGAAAAAAGAAAGGTGTAGGAGTAATGACAATAGAGAGATCTCTCAGGGACCGAAGTCCAATCAGAATTGACGGGAAGTTGTATTTATGCAACTGACTTACGAAACTTCGATAGCGCGATGCAGAACATGTCAAGACATGACACTGACAGAAGAGACGCCACATCAGCCCCCCTTTGAGACGGAGGGTCAGTGAACGAGAACGACGTAAGAAGAACTATGTACAGAACAGCAGTGCTAAGAACCAGCGTGGCGAGGCAGTGCTCAGAGCCAGTGTGGCGAGGCAGTGCTTAGAGAACCAGCGTGGCGAGGCAGTGCTCAGAGCCAGTCTGTGGTGAGCGTAGAGGACAAGCGAGAGAGAGAGAGAGTTTTTTTGTGGCGTCATGTCTGCGTCAGGTATTTTTCAGAGGTTGCGATTTATGTCCATTGTTGGAGGTCACCAATGTAGGAGTAATGACAATAGAGAGATCTCTCAGGGACCGAAGTCCAATGAGAGTTGACGGGAAGTTGTATTTATGCAACTGACTTACGAAACTTCGATAGCGCGATGCAGAAAATGTCAAGAGATGACACTGACAGAAGAGACGCCACAAAGGAAAAGAAAAAATGAAAAAAAGTTAAAAAAAGAAACAGAGAAAGAAAAATATGTCCTCACCACCAACTGGCCTTTAAGTACATGTATAATGTTTAAAAAAGTAACTAATAACACGTTTGGATTTCAAATATTCTTTGCACTCTTGTGGATACAATGCAGTTTTGCTTAATCAGTTTGCTTTGCGAGCTAGTGACGTGAAAATATATTTGTGACATTTTTTGTTTTTGCAGGCAGCTACAATGTTTAGAAATACAAAACCTAGTACTTGACGTTGTAGTGGCATGGGCACTTTATGTCAATAATATGGGTTTTAAATTCGAATTAACAGAATATTTTCTTCATTCATGTCATACACTAGTGCAACGTCGAGGACTAGAGCGTTTTTTTTAAATATATATGTTTTTGTGGGAACAAAACTCACATTATCGTACCATCCTCATACAAATATCAAGCAAGCTAGATTGGTGTGTTTAATGCATACCTATGTATTTCTAAACTAGCTACCCTTTCGGCTCCGCCCGCGTTTTATAGAGAATCCAGGCGGAGCGATGCGAAAAAAACTTGTAGTCAGTCTCTTACCATCCTGAAGGTCTACTCTATAGTACTGATAAATTATTTTTGAAAACGGATGAGTACTCGGGGTTTAACCGCCTGTAATATTGGTTGTTTTATTAAATTAAAGAGAGACTTGTTTTTAGGTTATTATTATTACAATGGGATTGTTAGCTTTAAGTTCTTGTGTCTTCCTGATAGAAAAGAGAGCGAGACGCCATCTTGCTTTTCCTTATATAGTTGCACTACAGGTAGCATTCGGAAACGTGCATTTAATTTTATTGTAATGTGACATTCAGATACCAATATTAATATAATACAGCATACATACTTTACAAAGTCATAGATTTTTCCTCTATTTAATATTGATATAGATTAGTACAGAAGTATTAGATTTGTACAAAAGCAGTTCCTTCTAAATCTTAAGTTATCTTCACCCCTGAAATTAGTCCTTAATTAAAAATAACAGGGCATTTGTCGGGCGATTGAATCAAGGGGGTGAAAGGGGGTGGAAAGGGGTGAGGGGAGTAATTACGTCGACTTGATCTTGATTCAACCCTTGCCGGGGTGTTTTGAGGGTTATCGTGTGAATAATTGATTGTTTATTAGAATATATTAACTGTTATGTCGATGTAAAAAAAATGTCGGTGACAGATGGATTGATGTGGAAATGGCCGTAGATTCATTTTTGCCCCTTAAATTCCAATGAAGAAAAAATCTCTTAGTTCTAATTTCACCCATATTGCTTTGACATGAAGTACCCATGCCTTACACTATTGCAACGCCGAGTTAGGACGTTAACATTTCGTTTATTTTTAAAAATTGCAAGCTTGCCGGATATATTGTAAGATCGGGCACATACCACATGGCGATAAAAGTGTACAATAGTGTTCCTATAATTATAAAACAAGTTGAAAAAAATAAGGAGTTCTTTCACAAGTTGAAAGATTTCTTAATCATGAAAAGGTATTATACATTAAAAGAGTATTTTAGTTGTAATTAATAGATGTTTGTTAATTTTAACCTTAATATTATTGTAAACAGTGTTGTTATTAGTACTTTTGCAGTGCCCTAACAGGGTTTATATTGGGACGTAAAATATTGTAAGACCATTTTGTAACCATATAAAGCAATAAACGATATGAATATGAATATGAATAGTCTATGTCGATTCTGAAGTTGAAGTTCATTCATTAACATAATTGGTTACTTTCCTAAAAAAAGTATATTTAGTCCGTCAGATAGATTGTAAAAACATATTGGACACGTATTTTTTATTTGTCAATTAAACAAAAAATGATGAAGATATAGCCCGTTAAAGATCCGCGTGACGTCACATTATGGTACACTTTTTATCACGTCACGCAGAACTTTAACGGGTTATATCTTCGTAATTGTTTGTTTAATTGGCAAACAAAAAAATACGTGTCCAATATTTTTTGATAATCTAACTGATGATAGACTAAATAGAATTATTATTTTTTTACCCAGGAAAGTACCCAATTTCCGAACTTTCTTCATCATCCTCTTAGCGTTATTCCCGGTTGTGCCCTGAATTCCTCCCAAGATTTGACATAGGCACTAGTTTTACGAAAGCGACTGCCATCTGACCTTCCAACCCAGAGGGAGAACTAGACCTTATTGGGATTAGACCGGTTTCCTCACGATGTTTTCCTTCACCGAAAAGCTAACGGTAAATATTCCGTACATAAGTTCCGAAAAACTCATTGGTACGAGCCGGGATTCGAGCCCACGGCAGCCGCATGTCTGAACCACTAGGCTACCGTAGCTTCCGTAAAATTTCCGAACTTTCTTGATTTCAATATAGTTGTTCAATATAACTAGCTGCCCGCGCGGCTTCGTCCGCATATTACAGAGAACGCAGGCAAATCCGCGGGATAAATTCAGCCCATAACCATAACCATCCAGAAAGTCCACTCTACGCGCAGGTGAAAATTAAAAAGATTTGAGCAATTAAAAGAGAATTAAAAGGGTTGAGCGGATCCTCAAACATACAAATTTATTTAACAAAGCTACAATCTCTTAGCCTTCAATGAAGCGAACGAAGTTCTATGCTTCAGCTTGGGCCGAAAATCATTCGTCTGTCCGGTGTCTGTCCTGCTGTCCCGCTCTTCTCTTCTACAGGTCGCATTTCTCAACCGATTTTCGTGAAATTTGGTGAGTAGGTTCATTAGTTATAAGAGCATAGACTAGATAACTTTTTTAAGGAATTTTTAGAATATGATCTTTTTTCCTTTGTTTTTAATTGCAAATCAAAGTTACCCAAGACGAAATCGTTGCATATTTTTATTCAATGTCAATATAAAATAAGTACACGTTATTTGCAAATAGAGCCGTGCAATCTTACAATAAAAAAAAAATACCCTACCACTTCCTTTTTTTTTATTCAATTTGAAATGCGTAAGGATTAGATGAGCATTAGGATTTACCAAAATTAATTAAAAAAAAACGTGGGCACAAAATTTTTTTGGAGGCCGCATGAGATAGCAAATCACCCAACCTACCTGCCGTTTTAATTTGGCAAACGATGGAGCAAACACCGTGTATAATATAATGTTTTTGTAGAGTCAATTTTACGAAATTATAAAACTATTTTTTTAAGGCAGCCTCGCTGTTCAGGTTACAGAGCCAATAAATATGTAGTAAACATTATTAGTATACATAGTATAGATACAATAGGGTACTTTCCTCATGTTAAAATTGACAACGTAGTGTTGCTAAATAAATAGTAAACTATCAAATTATGTTAATAAAGTATAAATTACGAAATATAATTAAAATCATAAAAAGATATGGACCATTAAAGTTTAGATTTTTTTTTTATTGACCAAAAGTAAATTTAAAGCTACGAGTATCAAAATAATCCTTACGCTTTTATAGAAACAAAATTGTATGACAATTGGGAATGGATGAAAATTTTAGAAATGCCTGTTTATTTTTTTGTTGATAGGAATAACCTTCGTTAGCAACCGAAAAAAGTTTCAGATTTTTCAGCTGCTTTAAATTAAAAAAATATATATAAACAGTTTCCTCACTTACGTTTTGGGTCAGTTACGGCACCTTCCTCGATCGGTCTCATATTACATAAAAATATATTAAATATGTGTAGTAATCTGACACTGGCAATGATATTAACACTTGCAGCAGCTATATTGATGATTATCAGTGTCAGTTTACCACAGATATTTAAGATAGTTTTTTGTAATATGAGACAGATCAAGGAAAGTATCTATTTACCGTTCTTGACCCAAAACGTAAATGAGGAAGTTTCCTGTAAGTTATTTTTCAAAAATAATTGTCGCAGCTGAAAAATCTGCAACTTTTTTCTGGTGCTAAGGAAGGTTATTCCTATCACCAAAAAAATAATCAGGCATTTCTAAAATTTTCATCCATTCTCCATTATGGACCTAAATGCAGTATTTCATGACCGAAACAGCAATTTATTTGATTTTCCGTACAACGATTATATCAAACTGTGACGTCATATTTCAATGTCAATTAGCATGTCTCTAACTCATTTTTTGGGTGTTTATGTTCTTTAATTGTAGTTGCTCCCACACAAACATTTGTTCCTCTTTAAAAACTGGTTCGAGTGGCAGCGTAAAAAAATCTTAGGTCACAAACCTATTCTAACTGTGTCGCGTCTGCATGAGCAATGTGAAAATACGCACGTAGTTAAAGTGCCAAGTTATTGATAAATTGGTACCGACGTGCCACCGTCTTTGTTCTTCGGCACACTACTTACGGGAACGTCACACAGCCACGGAAAATGGCTAGCGAAAATGTAAGACGGTCCACATTGACAAATAATTTTACCATCATCATGTCAGCCGGAAGACGTAGGCTGGGCATAGGCCTCCCCCAAAGAGTGCCACAATGACCGGTGCTGCGCCACCCGCATCCAGTGGACTCCCGCGACCTTTACCAGGTCATCAGTCCACCTTGTGGGAGGTCTACCTTTACTGCGCCTGCCGGTACGTGGTCGCACTCGAGACCTTTCTTTAATTTTATCAAGTGTGCGAATTCCAGAAAATAATTATACCACACATTTCATATTATAGTCGACACATACGGTATACATGGTGAGCAATCCAAATGGGTCAGTATGGCGGTTTTGGAAACCATAACAGATAGCGAAATCTTGGCTTAGGAACCATGACGTTGATTTTAGTAAAAAGAAAAACTGCATTCATATACTTACAAAAATACGTGTACTCGGCCCAGGAATCGAACCTGGACTTTTTGAAAAATTCAATTTCGTTGTTTAAAAACAATGCATTTTATTAGTTTTAGATATCATGTTTCTTAGTAACATTTACTATTTAAGAGCTACATAACCGATATTCAAAGGAAAATAATGAAATTTAATTTTTCAAAAAGTCCAGGTTTGATTCCTGGGCCGAGTAGGTACACGTATTTTTGTAAGTATATGAATGCAGTTTTTCTTTTTACTAAAATCAACGTCATGGTTCCTAAGCCAAGATTTCGCTATCTGTTATGGTTTCCAAAACCGCCATACTGACCCATTTGGATTGCTCACCCTGTATACCACGTTTATACATATTTACGAATTACAATACGATTTTGTTAAAAAGTGACAAAAAAATCGGAAAAATGACTTTATCACGTTCAACATAATTACATACTTATTAAAATGGTTTTCGATTTAGGCATCGTAACATATTTTGAGATTTTGTCAATTACGTAGCTGATAGCATGGGAAAACCCGTTTGTAGAGGAAAGCGCCTATGAGCAGCGAGGCGAACGGGTTTCGACTTTTCAAGCTCTAAAAGTGTTGGACCAGAATTTAACCCTAAAAGAACCCTATCTCAATAGGGTTAACTTATGGTTACTTATGGTTAGTAGCTTTGTGAATGTGAACATTGTTTGCAATTCTAGCCGTCCGTCTGTCCGCGCCATCTACTGAACAATATAAATAGTGCGCACATTAGTCAGACTTCATTACCCGACAATGGTTCAGGAGACCATTAGTATGTCTGTCTTTAAAATAACTGACGACTGTTATTGCTTGTGGGTGCATTGTTAATGTAACACTAATTTGTTATGAGCGGTGTTGATATCTAATTTAACCTTCCGATAAAGGAAAACATCGTGAGGAAATATACGCAAAATCCATCAGTTCCCTCTTTTAAAGTTAAATACAAAAAAATATTTTAAATTTGCAAAAAAATCATGTTGATCTAGATACCAATTTCATTGTAGTTTTAGTGTATATGATCTCAAACTATGTCTAATGTTATTTATCATTTAGCTAGTTTATGTTACTAAATAAATAAATAAATAATAATAAATATCGTGGGACAATTCACACCAATTGATCTAGTCCCAAACTAGGCAAAGCCTGTACTATGGGTACTAGACAACGGATAAACATACTTATATAGATAAATACATACTTTTAATCGATATTAAACATCCAAGACTCCAGAACAAACATTCGTATTCAACATACAAATATCTGCCCCGACCGGGAATCGAACCCGGGACCTCAAGCTTCATAGTCAACTTCTCTAACCGGTCGTCAAACCGTCAACTAAAAGTTATGTTCGCCGCGTATTGGAGCGTTCTCTTGGAAGGGTATCCACGGAAGACCAGCGTCAAGGTACTCACAAGGTACCTTGACATAAAGCTGAGTGGAGGCCATTTCAATGACGATTTAAAATTTTCACTTCTGTTTCTTCTCCTATGTATTAGCCTAAGTTTTAAAACGTCACGAATAAACTTATTTTCTTTCTTTCAAAATAGGCGCACTTATTACGTTGAATTGTGGAAACCCAACCCGCGAATATCTATAACCTATAACATCGCGAGGAAGCCGGTCCCCCGAATAAGGTCTAGTTCTCCCTCTGGGTTATAAGGTCAGATGGCAGTCGGTTTCGTAAAACTAGTGCCTACTCCAAATCTTGGGATTAGGTGCGAAAGCGGACCACGGGCTCGCTTCGCTCGAAAAAACGCTAAGAGAATTTAAGAGCAGTATTGCACACCGGAATGTCATCACTTGCGCTGATACATATGTATGCATATGACTACATTCATCATCATCATCATATCAGCCGAAAGACGTCCACTGCTGGACATAGACCTCCCCCAAAGAGTGCCACAATGACCGGTCCTGCGCCACCGACTCCGATGCCTACATTACATGGGATAAATTAACAACTTTTTTTCTTCAAACTTGGTTCAACTTTAAACAATAGGTACTAAAGCTTCAAAAGCTCCTTGCCGCTAAAAGCCCTTATTTTTTTCTAATTTCTCCATTTGTATGCAAAATCTCGTGAAAAGTTGGCATTGTTATCAGTAAGATGTTTTACATAGAAATTAAGAGAAAGTTGACATTAGGGGAGGATGGGCGATTCTTGTAGCGGTCGACATATTATCATCGATCGATATTTTGTTGCGAGCTTTGAAAACGACGACTAATGACAAACGGTTTCACCTAGTGGGTATAGTGACCTGCCTAAAAATCTTACTATTTGTGTAGTCCATCGACTCCTAAGTGTTTGTAATTTATAAAATACTAACTTCCGCCCGCGACTTCGTCTGCGTGGACACGGGATAAAAACTATCCTATATTTTAATCCTGGCTATAAACTATCGTCGTGCAAAATTTCATCCAAATCGGTAGACCCGTTTATACGTGATTGAGCAACAAACATCCAAATTTTTGCATTTATAATGTTAATAATGTTAGTAGGATTAGTAGGATTATATTTTTAAATTTAAACCACAAAATTGTCGTAACTTAGCAAATTTATTTCAGCACACATAACTACAGTTTAACAGGAGAGGCGTATAATTAACTGAGGTTTCTCGACGTTTCGGATGTGTCACAACATCCATGGTTACGGGACGACAAAAGTAAATTAAGTAAGTAAATGTTTACTAAGCAGAAACGTAAATAAAATAATTTAATTATACGTGATTAAGTCCCGTTTAGTAACAATAAAAATAGATATGCAAATGATTGAGAAAGGTCTCTCCACACGTACCAAAATACGTAATTTCTACCCGTTATCTTTGCTGTTGAAAATAACGCAGCTTAATTAAAACTATAGTGATGAAAAATATTTAATCCAATTTACCTATTCTATCGCAGAATTTTCATTTCACAGTTTTTTTTTCAGAAACCGTTATATTTTTAGGAACAGCTGACAGGTCATTGTGTCCATTGGTTAGGTTTGTTTTGTAACAATCCTAAAAAAATTAAAAAAAAAATATTATCAATGAAATTAAAAATCTGCGAAGCATACTTTCGATGAACATTTGTCGACGAAACAAGGTATAACCGAAAAAATAAGCTGAATACAAAACCCTTTTCTTTTTTGTGTAGGATTTGAGTGAAAAGGAACGTATGAATGATGTATTGAGAGTGAATGAGATAGTATGAACATAGTGTGTACAAGTATGAAAGAGAAAGAATGAATGACTAAGATTTTTTAGGGTTCCGTAGCCAAAATGGCAAAAACGGAACCCTTATAGTTTCGTCATGTCCGTCTGTCCGTCTGTCCGTCTGTCCGTCTGTCCGTATGTCACAGGCATTTTACTCGAAAACTATAAGGTGTATTTGAATAAAATTTTGAGGATAGGTGTATTTTGTTAGCCGCTACATAGTTTTGTAATTAAAATGACAAAAAAAAATTTTTTTAGGGGTGCACTCCATACATAAAACTAAAAGTCAAAATTTTTTTTTTCATTGCGACCCCCCGTGTGGCACATCAATCGATAGGCCTTTCAAAATAAATATAAGGTTTCTTAGCACTTTTTTTGATTAAGTGAATAGGGTCGGAGATAATCGCCCCGAAAGTCACTAAAATTCTGTCCCCCCCCCTCTAATTTTTGAACGGTGTATTTTAAAAATATGGAAAAATTCATGGACATAGGGCTTATTAATTTCATTCACCGAAAATTGTTTTGAACAAGATCGGTTCAGAGGTTTTCGAGATATTGCTGAAAAACTGCCTTCCTCAAAGAAAAGGACGTAAGTGCCGTAAAATTTCTGTGACGATACGACCTTTTTAACAGGCACGGAACCCTTCGTTTTGCGTGGTCCGACACGCACTTGGCCGGTTTTTTAGATATTAGAGACGGAGGGTTTGGTCTAGAGGAGATTGAGATCGGAGCTATAACTCAAACAGTTTGTTACATTTTATTTGATTTTTATTTAAAATACCTATACATAGTTTTTGGAATCAAAGTGTTTTCTATCATTCGCCACTCCCCACATTTATATGTCGGTTAAAAAATACCGCTTGACATTTTGTCGCTCGCTTTTAGGATCGCCCCTTAAATAAGATAATAGAAGCTGAATATTCATCGGCATGAATATTCTCGTTAGCGGCTTTTTTGAGCTCGCCTTTTGGACAGCTCAGTTTGACAACCTGTATAGTACAGTTGGCGGTATTTAGGTATGGTGTCCGGTTAGTAATTTAATACACCAGCATTTTGTTATGTACAGTCAAGGGCACTAATATGTATTCACTCAACCTTATTGTTGCAGAAATAAGGTCCGTGTACATATTTTTGAGACTTTGTGATGTATACCTATTGGTGCCCTTGACTATACATAAAAATAAATAAACAATAATAACACAATCTTATTGATATGTTTAAGATTTATAGCTATTGTTTATTTATAAAAAAAACCGGCCAAGTGCGAGTCGGACTCGCACACGAAGGGTGAAGGAAAATCATGTCTGTTGTATGGGAGCCCCAGTCCGACTCGCACTTGGCCGGTGTTTGTTGTTATAGCAGCAACAGAAATACATAATCTGTGAAAATTTCAACTCTCTAGCTATCACGGTTCTTGAGATACAGCCTGGTGAGAGACGGACGGACGGACGGACAGCGAAGTCTTAGTAATACGAGTAGGGTCCCGTTTTTACCCGTTGGGTACGGAACCCTAATAAAAACACCTGATAACTGGCCTCGAACTATTGTTTTCATTTCAATTAATCCAGGCTATAAACTACGAGTATTAATCCAATTTAATTTAATTATGTATTGACCTAATAAGGATGATGATAAAAATTTTCATGACTTCATGTATTCTACCTTAAGTTTTTATTTTAAACTCGCTTCCGCCCGCGACTTCGTCTGCGCAGACCCGGGATAAAAACTATTCTATATTTTAATCCAAGCTATAAACTATCTTCGTGTGAAATTTCATCAAAAACGGTTGAGCCGTTTAAGCGTGATTGAGTAACAAACATCTAAACGTCCAAACATTTGAACTTTCGCATTTATAATATTAATGTGATTAGTAGGATTACTTTGACTTGTAAAATCTTGCCTATTTCACTACATATTTTTTGTTTAACTAAAGATTGTGTAGGTATACTAGTGATGATGAGATGCACCTATTTGCATATTTTTGCATGCAGTCAATTCGGCCACCCTCCCTCTGCACGAGCAAACATGCAAATAAATACCACAAACTGCACCAATAATGAACAAACCATCGACACGTGTTTTGCGTCACTACGAGGCATCATCAGGAGATGCTGGCAGGAGATATTTTCCTAGAAATAAGAACATTGTCCTAGAAACATATAAAAGAGATAGCGCACCCTTAGAATGAAACCGACCGAACTCAAAAAAAATCGACAAAATGAGTTAGCAACACGTATCAACTACATATTGCATCAAGATGTGTTGCTTTTTTTGAGTTCGGTCGGTTTCATTCTAAGGGTGCGATTAGTATCTTTTAATTGGATTATAATTATTATATCATCATCATCATCATATCAGCCGAAATACGTCCACTGCTGGACATAGACCTCCCCCAAAGAGTGCCAAATTGACCAGTCGTGCGCCACCCGCATCCAGCGGACTCCCGCGACCTTTACCAGGTCATCAGTACCAGGTTATTATATATTCGATTTAAATTAATTTCCTTGTTTACAATATCTGACTTACTACTAAATATTTGTCTAAACGTTGCGTTGGCGGTAAAAATAACTTACACAATCTAATGTTCCTAACCAGACTAACCGTAAGCCGTTAATTTTAGATTGACACAGCTTTTAGGGGCTTTTAAGTCTAGTCTAGCCAGCCTAGTGCATTAAGGATCGATAGGTACAGTCGAGTGCCAAAATATGGGTACACACAATTTTTTATTTTATTATTGATTTATGGGCCTTTAATGTGCCGCTTCGACCAGCAAGTGATCTATTGTGGCAGCCCCTTTTAGGGCTCCGTAGCCAAAATGGCAAAAACGGAACCCTTATAGTTTCGTCATGTCCGTCTGTCCCTCTGTCCGTATGTCACAGGCATTTTACTCGAAAACTATAAGGAGTATTTGAATAAAATTTTGAGGATAGGTGTATTTTGCTATCCGGTGCACGCGACACTAAACTCAAAAGACACCAATTCTCAATTGATTCCAATATTATAAAAAACTAATGTCGTAATGAACGAAACCCAAATGAACTTATTGCCAATATGAACCGTTCTTCATTTGCACTTTTGTCAATTTGGCCTAATCCCAAATGGATTGAAGCTCATAAAAGCCGATACACAGAAGGCTCTTTTCCCAAAATACCCTAAATTTGAATTCCCTTAATGATTGATTCACAAAACGGCATCTTCCCAAAATACCCCAAAATCTCGATGATTATCATACGCTGTACTACTGATCCTCGCTCAGTGCTAGTGGAAACGCAGCCTTTTGCTGTCTTTTGGAAGTCCTGGCCTGGGCCTATACCACGAACTAGGTATTTCGTTCGTTCGTTCGTCTATCTGGCTCAAATATGCGAGAGTAATAGAGAGGGAAACGAAGTAGTTCGTGGTATAGGCCCTGGTACCACGAAAATCGAACGATTGCGGATATGTATTTCCATCTCTGTCATACGTGCATATTGGAGTGACAAAAAGGTTTTTCCGTCAATGCCAATTTTCGATGTTCGTGGTAGACATGCTTCGGCTTTTACCCCTCTATCGCACGCTCTTATTAAAATCGCATAAGTACGAGCAAGATAGATACACAATCTGAATGGTGTATTATGGGAAAAGACCGTTTTGTGAATCAATCATTATGGAAATCAGGTGCTCTGTGATTGAAATTTAGGGTATTTTGGGAAAAGAGCCTTCTGTGTATCGGCTTTTATGAGCTTCAATCCATTTGGGATTAGGCCATATTGACAAAAGTGCAAATGAAGAACGGTTCATATTGGCAATAAGTTCATTTGGGTTTCGTTCATTACGACATTAGTTTTTTATAATATTGGAATCAATTGAGAATTGGTGTCTTTTGAGTTTAGTGTCGCGTGCACCGGATAGGTATTTTGTTAGCCGCTGCATAGTTTTGTAATTAAAATGACTAAAAAAATTTTTTTTAGGGGTGCACATACATAAAACTAAAAGTCAAAAAAAATCGTTGTGACCCCACGTGTGGCACATCAATCGATAGGCCTTTCAAAATAAATATAAGGTTTCTTAGCAATTTTTTTTATTAAGTGAATAGAGTCGGAGATAATCGCCCCGAAAGTCACTAAAATTCTGTCCCCCCCCTCTAATTTTTGAACGGTCTATTTTAAAAATATGAAAAAAATCATGGACATAGGGTTTATTAAATTCTTTCACCGAAAATTATTTTGAACAAGATCGGTTTAAAGGTTTTCGAGATATTGCTGAAAAACTGCCTTTCTTAAAGAAAAGGATGTAAGTGCCGTAAGATTTCAGTGACGATACGACCTTTTTAATAGGCACGGAACGCTACGTTGTGCGTGGTCCGACACGCACTTGGCCGGTTTTTTGTTTGTTTAAAGTTCACCAACCAAGTACCTCTTCTGGGTGCATGATGTGCCGCCCTAGGTAGGTACTTCTTTTGTGTCCGCAGGAGCAGAGAATGTGCATTGCTGTCTCCTCTTTTGTGCACGAGTGGTCCGCAGGAGCAGAGAATGTGCGTTGCTGTCTCCTCTTTTGTGCACGAGTGGTCCGCAGGAGCAGAGAATGTGCGTTGCTGTCTCCTCTTTTGTGCACGAGTGGTCCGCAGGAGCAGAGAATGTGCGTTGCTGTCTCCTCTTTTGTGCACGAGTGGTCCGCAGGAGCAGATAATGTGCATTGCTGTCTCCTCTTTTGTGCACGAGTGGTCCGCAGGAGCAGATAATGTGCATTGCTGTCTCCGTCTCCTGAAAATCTCAAATCTTTCTTTCACTTTTATGGTGCTACTCTTGACCGTCAATTGCGCTCTTCTGACAATCTTTCTCTATCTATCCCTCTTCATCGTACAGCCTTTATGTCTGATTCCTTCGCTGTGCAGGTGTTTCGTCTTTGGAACAGCCTTCCCCCGCGATCAGGAAAGCCCCGAGCAAATTCGGTTTTAAGAAATCTGTGCGTAATTTCTTTGCTGGCAGATCCGAGAAGTCTTAAAGTATCAGGTTTGAGAATTTCGCTTTTAAGTATGTATGTATTGTATATGTATGTATATATTTATTTTTGTATGTATGTATTTATTTTTGTGTAAATATGTTGTATAGGAGTATCGTATTATTATTTTACACAAGTTTCCGCCCGCGACTTCGCCTGTGTAGACCCGAGATAAAATTCTTATATTTTAATCCAGGCTATAAACTACGAGTATCTTTGTGCAAAATTTTGTGGCGTCTCTTCTGTCAGTGTTATCTCTTGACATGTTCTGCATCGCGCTATCGAAGTTTCGTAAGTCAGTTACATAAATACAACTTCCCGTCAACTCTCATTGGACTTCGGTCCCTGAGAGATCTCTCTATTGCCGTGTCTCCTACTATTGTATATTTGTATATAATATGTACGGTCGAGGAAATTGAATGTTTAGCACTTTTGGACTCTATGTAATGGCATTAATGTTCAAAAGTGATAAACCTTCAAATTCCGTGACTGTACATAACTCATCCCTGTATATATATTTCAACATTACATTATTCCTACAATTTTATCCAAATCGTTTGAGCCGTTTAAGCGTGATCGAGTAACAAAGATCCAAACTTCTAAACTATGAATAAACTAGCTTATGTCCGCGAAGTCAGCCACGTATACGTACTCGTTAATCACCATAAGGGAATAATACCACGCCTACACACAATTTAATAGCAAATAAACAAACGTTTAAGTGTTGTGACAAACAGACAGACAGAGTTACTTTCTGCGTCTATAATATTACTGTCAGGTTATTAGTACTAGGACGGCATGGTTTGTGAGAGATCACATGACGAGATGACCCTTCTTGTCGAGTATGCCCATGCGCTGCATCCAGCCGATGAAGGCCGCTCGCTCGTGCACCTCGGCGCGGACGCCGCCTGCGCACTCTGCTAGCGCGCGCTCTTGCCATACTGTAAGGTTAATAATGACATATTTTATCTGAACGAGCGAAGTTCTCCGAGTGTAATGGAACAATCTGGCATTTTATGTATGTATATATGGGTATGTTGTGTGTATTTATAAATGTTAGCGTGACTATAACTCAAGTTTGGTGTTGATCGGAACGTTGTAAAATTTGTTAGGTATATTAGTGAGACAAGGAGTTCGAACATGAGCAGACAGACAGAATGAGTTACTACCCCACGTTTTGCTTGGTCGGGCGCAGGCCAACTCTCAAAGCGCGATAAGCGAGAAGGCGCCCAACTCTACGACTACATAGACAGGATATATATGCTGTCGCAATATATAAATGAATTACATGGTGACTGTTAGTGTCTTCAAACACTCGCTGCGTGCGAGGCAATAAAAAGTGAGAACTAAACACTTCTGTGGCGCTCTCTGTCCCACCAGTCATGGCAGGTAAGTGCAACAGAGAAAAATTTAAAATGAAAATTATATTGACACACGCGCAGCGAGTGTCTGGAAATACTATAGCAAGATTAAGTGAAGTATAGTTTCAATTCAAGGCAGATACTCACCAGAACCATCATTACAAGACTGCAGGTCCAGCAGGCAGTGGTTCTGGAACACGCGCGCCTGCTTCGGGAATGCGTGTGCGCATACGGGAGCGTACACGTCAGGACAGCGGAGCGGGCAAAGGTGGTCGCAGGGCAGGCCGTTAGTATTCGCTGTCATAGTTCTAGAGAGAAAAAGATACTGTTAAACCGTGAGCGACTGCACTAGAAATCTATCGCAAAACAAATACCTAGGCTTTCTACTGTAGCAATGTTATTTTATAATTTTATAATATTCTAATACTGAAATGATATATTGTAGGTATACTGTATTGAAAAAGCTGAGTTTTTTACGCCGGTTCTTCTCGAGGCAGAGGTTATCTTTCCGAACCGGTGGTAGTTTATCGACATACATAAGTGCATGTAATATGCCTAAATTGAAGAACTGGTTTAGCCTGCCTTCGAAGGTGGAGGTCCTGGGTTCGGGTCCCGTTAAGGACAAATATTTCTGATGAGCGTGAATATTTGTTTCTGAGTCTTGGATGTTTTCTATGTATTTAAGTGCTTAAGTATATCTATTAAATATACCCTTTTAAGGCTAGTTAAATTTGTGTAAGATGTCCTCTTATATATTTTTCACGCCACTGCTCGGAAATGTGGCAAAAGATGGTCAGAATTCAGGCTTCAAAGCTGGGGATAGTTGGACGTCGCACGAACAGGCCATCTATGACTTCAAACTGGCCAACAATGTTATTGTTGGACAGTTTGAACAGCAATCGACCAATCACAGGGCACCGCGCGCGGTCGGCCGGCGTGCGTGCGCCCGTTCCTCCTCCTCCGCGCCGGCGCGAGGCAAGCGAGCCTGTTTAGTATTATGATCTTCAATTAGATACTTAATTTTGATTTTAAAATATAATTATTTGCAATTTCCTCCCAGTAGGCGTGAAAAGCACTATGTTAAGCATCGGCCGAAAGGGCAATAGCTGGACTCGTACTTTCGAGGGCCTCCGCTACGCGTCGGCCCTCGAACTAACTCGTCCATCTATTGCTTACTTTCTAGCCTCTTCAACAATGTACTATTATTTTATTTATTTATTTAGTTTGTTCGCTCAATATTAATGTAAACTCGATACGTTGTGCTCATCGCCGTACGCATACGGAACAGGAATGTTACGGAGGTGGTTTCATCGGAACCGAAGTCGGATATATTTTTGTTTGTCGGAGTCTAAATCAACGTATACATACAGGAGAAACTGTGAAAACTGAACATATTGTATTAAGTACATCACATAAAATAGTGTCCGCATACAAAGGATGGTGTGGGTCCAAATTTTAAAGTGAGGCGACTGTGTCCTGTGGGGTATCGTATAAAAGGTTATTAGCACAAGGAGTGGATTCGGGCTGGACCAAAAAAACTCTGGAAATCCAGCAGGAAGCAACTCAGAATTATATCTGGGGTGTTCACAGGTCACTTCGGGGTCAAGGATCTCTTGGCCAAGATCTATTGGACAGTGTAGACTGTAGAATGTGTGGCGAGGAGAATGAGACTATGGAACACTTACTGTGCAAATGTCATGCCCTTGCCAGACAAAGAACGAATGGTTACGACTATCCGCAACCAAACGAATTTAAGGTGCTTCCGCTGAGCTGCATCATCCGTTTTGTGGAAATGATGGAGCGAGCTCGGGAGTAGGTATAAAGGAGAGGGCACATTTATGCACAAAAGATCCCACAGGGTCAAAGTATATCCAAAAGGGCTCTCATCTAGATAAGACAAGCACAAGCTAAAACAGATATTTAATTATTATAACGATGCACGATATATAGAAAAATAGGTGACTATAAATGTGGGTATCTAAAGACAGTCATCATCATCATCATCATCATATCAGCCGAAAGACGTTCACTGCTGATAAAGATAGTACCTACTACCAAGTATATGGAAAATAATAAATAATTTTATTATTATGCTCATATATATATTTTTTTCTTTCCATAATAATAAACTTGTTATCTTCTTCTTCTAAGACCAAGGGCCTACTGCTCTTGCTAAATACTGCAACATTTTCGATTTAATTTTAGCCTGACTGGCTAGCAGGTCGTGCTTGAAGCCATTTGGATATCGTTCAATTTTTTTCTGATTGTAATAGTTTTTCGTCGTTCTGATGTTTTTGATTTCTTTATTATTTCTGAAACAAGTGAAGGATTTTGTATAGGAATTTCTCATACCACGTCGGTGGCCCCTATTTCACCAAATTGACAATTGTCGCCTGACAATGACAATTCAACTTACATGGCTGCGTCGAGGTTAAGGTGGTTGCTGGAGATCTTGTTGACCCAGCAATATACGTGGAATTGTGATTGTCAGGTGACAATTGTCAAGATGGTGAAATGGTAAGGGGTCACCGCAGCCTACGGACTCTTGCGATTCCAGAAGAATCTTAGTGGTTTTTCAGACTTAGGTACGGATAAGCCCTTAAGATCAGACAGAATGAATATTTGAGTTTGAGTTTGCAGTCGTTGAAGGTGTTTTTCAACCATGATATGACCTTGCTGATCCTTCAAAATGTATACATTCGTCCTAACGCACGTTCTAAAAGTTACGCAATCACGCAACCGTTCTACGTTCCGCAATTGATCTATGTATTATGTGCCGTTTGATTTCGTACTCACATACCTTAAAGCTCGCCATTCACGGCCGCTCAAACAAGCCAAAAGTGGTCCATAAATGCGTCAAAAGTGGTCCCATAAATGCGCCCGAAAGCGGTCCATAAATGCATCAAAAGCTGTTCAAACGCTCCACAAGGCTTCAAAAGTGGTCCATAAAAGCGCCAAAAGCGGTATATAAACGCCAACGCGCCATTCGAATGGAATAGTAGTAGATGTCCAATTTCAACATTGGAATTTCAACGTCAAAGTCCATCCATTTAGATGCATCCATTGGTCGCCGAGACAAATGGCGCGCCAACACGGTTATCATTTAGAGGGCGCGCGAGCTGGTCGAGGTGTGATAGACTATCCGTCTCTTTGTAATTAAATCACTTTCATCAATTTGAATGTCGAAACAACAAACACGACCACGAGCAAGTGACAGCTACGTCAGTTGCTCGTTGTCAAAATATTACGTCCATCCATTTGGACGTCTCATAATCTAGTGGATATTCATTCCCTTATGGAAGGTTGAGTCCCAACTACTCCCCACTAATGGCCTTCCACGGCAAAGGGGGATGCGTAAACGCATTCCCTTTCATCATCATCATATCAGCCGAAAGACGTCCACTGCTGGACACAGGCCTTCTCCAAAGAGTGCCACAATGACCGGTCGTGCGCCACCCGCATCCCTTTGAATAAAAAGTTAAAACACACAAACACACCGTCTCGATTCGCTGCGGCGAGCGCTGGTCTGCGCCTTCATCCTCGAAGGTAAAGGCCTGGGCTGGTACCGGACCCAGCCAGGCTGCTCCTGCGGAGCTGTGTGACTTCCTACACCGTCACATTCTTCCAGAGGCACCGTTCTGTATCCTAGAATCCAATCAAAGTTCTTTATTCGTCAATTTATGGGCCAAAGTAACAACCTCCATTGGGTCAGGTAACATGTTAAATAGGAGACAGAAAATATCTTGAATCAAGTATAGGTATTTACTTGACTTGATAACTATATTTTTTCTTTTATTAGATTAAGAACTATATTTTATAAATAATTCTCTGTCAGGAGAAGAGACTCGGTGCAAGAAACTCTGTGAGAAATTATTTTTTCAATATAGTTCATCCAAGTTTTCATCTTCAATTGGATTCATCTACCTTTCATTGGAAGAGAGACTACTTGATATTTTCATCACAATGTGAGTCATTAGTTCATTACATTTATTTTAATAGTTGTTATGAAAAATCGCGTTTGTCGTTACAATTTTTTAAGTCACGTCCAGGCCCCTATTTCACAAACTTGACAATTGTCACCTGACAACGACAATTCTCCGTACATTGCTGGTTCCACAAGTATCCTAGCGACCACCTTAACTTCCAGAATTGTCAAGTTGGTGAAATAGGGGCCTGGTTAAGTCACACAAATATTAACCCATACATAATATATTACTTTGTTTTTCAGATGATTGTCATAACTATTGTTCAGTGAGTATTTGGTTCAAAAATATTAATCTATAACTATATTACAAGTCATTGTTGTCGTCACACATGTAACCATTGCCGTGACAATTTGGTCTGAAAATAATAAAACCGGCCAAGTGCGAGTCGGACTCGCGCATGAAGTGTTCCGTACCATCTATAAAAACGGCAAAAAAATCATGTCTGTTGTATGGGAGCCGCAGTCCGACTCGCACTTGGCCGGTTTTTTAGTATTTGTTGTTATAGCGGCAACAGAAATACATAATTTGTGAAAATTTCAACTCTCTAGCTATCACGGTTCTTGAGATACAGCCTGGTGACAGACAGGCGGACGGACGGACGGACGGACAGCGAAGTCTTAGTAATAGGGTCCCGTTTTTACCCGTTGGGTACGGAACCCTAAAAACTAGCTGCCCGCGCGGCTCCGCCGCATATACAAAGAACCTAGTCGGAACGACGGGATAAAATATAGCACATAATCCCGTAGGTCCATTCTAAGTATATACAACCTACCTACTGAAGAAAGGGTTTTTAGGGGACGACATACGGGATAATATTTGACCAGTTATAGTTGCATTTGACTATTTATGTCGCTAAATAGTAATACACCTACTGGTTTATATTTTCCGGTATTTTAAAGTCATATCGGTTTGACAATTACTAAGTAGATGGTATTTCAAGTCAGGTCAACAAAGACACCAATGGGAGTCCCAGGAAACCGAGAAGAAATTTTAGGAATCGAGTTTCATTTTCTACATCCTTACTGGAAATTGGAAGCCTATCGGCGCCTACGGCATTGTGCAAGGTACAATTAATGGGTTCAAAACCTCATTCTTCTCCCAATATGTATCTCAAATATGGTAACATAAAGTATAATTATAAACTTTTTTGAAGTATTAAAAAACATGGCAATTTAATATTGAGCCCGATCAAAAAATAATTGAGCAGTTGACACAATATGTCTGTCAGTTCTTGTAAACATTGTTTATATGATATTTTCTATTTTGTTAATTTTCAATATGAATTAATTACCATATGTACTCTGCACACCCACATTTGGTTACATAAGCTTCATAGTATTTTCAATATTGTTTCCATATGTGGCTGACTCAATATTTATAATTATCATGCTGAAGAACAGGTTTGAGTTCAATTCATGATTATTTATTTTAAATTGTCATCTCAAACAACTAAATTATAAATAGATTAGATTAGATTAGATTAGATTCATTTATTGCTCCTTGAAAATTGACATTTAATTTTACAAATTGTCTTTGTATATAAATAAAATGAATTCACAGAAAGCTCGTCAAGTACATTCAATAGAAATAGTTAGCAATTTTATAACAATATTATCTTAATAATAATGTCAAATAATAATAAAAATGTCAACAACTATAAAATTAAAAATACGGTCTCCTAGTATAATGTGAATACATAACAATTTTATGTCAAATAGGTGAATACAAATAAATGTCATGTGTGCAAGGACTATAAAACAGAAATAACAATAAAAATAATTTATCTCTAGGGCATCCTAGAATAATCAATTGTCGCGTCAATTCGTTCTGAAAAGTCTAAAAAACAATACTTACTATTATACTCATACCTCAGTCCACAGTTAACCTTTCTAAAAAAGCACTCGTTCATGAACAGCCTATGTTTAGGACGTTTATTTTGCAGTTTCACTCCACATACAGACTCCACAACATTCTCGCAGTCCAAATTCTCGCAGTCTATAGGGTTCTCGTAGATTTCTTTATATTCTTTGACGGCTTGCTCTATTTTCCGGTCGTCTAGTTCGTGTTTTATTTTGTCTTCTGTCTGCTCGTTGTTTTTACCTGGTTTGAAGACTACGCCATCTATCGGAGCTTCTGTAATTATCACAGAATGTAAATTAGGTACGGGCTCATATATTAAATATCGTAGGTAGGTAGTAAACATGCAAGTGAATTAAATAACATGTACAAAATATCTAACACAAAACATCTTGTCAGTGAGGGTCAACTTTTAGATAATGACGCCTTCTATTGTGACATATATCACTATGATTTACAATGTTTTCTTAAGCCTCTTGGAAGTGTTCTTTATGTAGGACATGTAATGAATCATTAGCTTTAGCGGATTATTCAAGGCGCTAGCACAAACAAATTTGTAGCCTAGCAAAAACCAGCGTCTCGACAAATCTCTGTAAAATATCGCATCATTATTTTTATAGAAAACACTTAAATATATATTTTACAGTACACATGGTGTTACTTTCCCGCACTAGTGCGGAAATGAGCACTTTTCTTGCATATGTTGAAACTTTAAAGAGCCATATGTACTGTAAAACGTTGTACAATACACGTGCGAATAGGTAATTCGAAACTCGTGTCGATTTAAAACACTCCCTTCGGTCGTGTTTTAATTTATCGCCACTCGTTGCGAATTTCCTATTTTCTCCACTTGTATCGTAAATAACTATTTTAGACTAAGTCGCTTATTGATTGTGTCGATAATAGCTTATTTCCCTATGCCTTACACTTACGCAACAGCCGTCTTTCTGGCGACTGTACTTTACGAAGAACACTCACAGAATTATCAGTTTCTTCCTTTAACTCGGTTATTGTTCACAACATATTTATTTATTAATTCATTTTTTGCTTCAGGCAACAAGGGCCATAATTACAAATACCTTAAATACTAATGAATATACAACACTTATAATATAACACGTTAAGACGGTGACGCGCGGCGCATGCGCTGGGTGTCAAATAACTGCCTCGAATTCGCCGGAAAACTACACCCTTCGGCCAGGTCTCTTCCTTCATGAAGGTCGTCAGTTTGTCAGTTACTTACACATATTAACAGTGTTCTATGTGTAAACACATTGATAATCCTTCTGCCGATTGTCCTTTACGAAGCACGTACAACAATTACCTGTTTCAACTCTAGGTCGCTCATTGATAATGTCTCCTATAGCGACTCGTTCCATCATGTCCTTCACAGTGTACTCGTCCTTTCTTCCACCACCCAGTCTCCTGGAGAATGATTGGGCATCGTTATTGCCAGACGGTATAAATACTACGTCATTGTTAGCTTCCGGGGGTGAGGTCTGAAATAAATGGTATAATGGTATTAACCATGTATGGCCCTCTCCATTGCCCTTTGGTTGACTTTGAGCCTTCTTATGAGGCCCATAGTAACCGACCACGTTTCAGTGCCGCAGTTTCTCTGCGTGATCGCATCACAAATTAGGCTATCCACAGCAGAACCAAGGTAACCGATATAGCCCTCCGAATCGCTAAACTTAAGTGGCAGTGGGCGGGGCACATTGCACGTAGAACCGATGGCCGTTGGGGCGGAAAGGTTCTTG
This sequence comes from Epinotia nisella, assembly GCA_932294315.1. Lineage (NCBI taxonomy): Eukaryota > Metazoa > Arthropoda > Insecta > Lepidoptera > Tortricidae > Epinotia > Epinotia nisella. Next base: position 4,206,921 of record OW028698.1, on the reverse strand, counting down.
AGTTGCGAACACGTACCGGAAGCCGCGGCGTGAGTAGGCCCCCCGCAAGGTGCAGGATGCGGGTGGCCAGATTTTCAGTTATATGATACTTGACTATATTTAGACGACCGGTTAGACTAGTGGGTAGTGACACTGCCTACGAAACTGAAGGTCCTGAGTTCGAATCCCGGTAAGGGCAAATATTTGCGTGATGAGCATGAACATTTGTTCCAGGGTCTTGGATGTTTTCTATAAGTATTTTTATCTATTAAATATATCGTCGTCTTAGTATCCATAACACAAGCCCTATTGAGCTTACTACGTCCATCTTTGGGTCACCAATTTACATAATATGTGTACCAAATTTCAACTCAATCGGTCCAGTTGTTTCGGAACAAATCGGCTGTGACAGACGGACAGACAGACGCACGAGTGATCATGTAAGGGTTCCTTTTTTCCTTTTGAGGAACGGAACCCTAAAAAACCGCATAAAAATATCCATTTGTTTAGGAGCTACGAAGCCTCAGACACACACAGACACACAGACACGTAAAACTTATAACGCCCCTTTTTTTGCGTCGGGGGTTAATAAATCATAAACATAAAATAAAGTATTTTCATATTTGCCACTAAAGAACTTACCGCTGTTTGAAGAGGTGCCAAGTTTGGCGTTAGATTTTTTGCACTTAGTTAGACCAATATTTTATTGTTTCTGAAATCTGAGCTACAATTTGACAGTTTTCTTTTATGCTCAACAGATTTTTAGATAAACCTTAGTATGTATAACATATATTGTCTATAGTAGTTATGAAGGGTTAGATTCATTTATTTAATTGAACATTAAAACGTCTTAATCAGTTCCACTAGAACAAACGTTTCTTTCAGACAACGAAAAAATTGCAAATCTTGACCATATTTTCTAACAAAAAATATTGAAGTTAAAAGTGCAACATCCAAACTTATAAAACAGCGTGGGATCATAAATGAAAAAATGGTTGTCTGAAAAGTCGGTTTACGGACGATAATTTTACGTGATAACGACGTATAAGTAAACATTGATGAAAAATTGCATAACACGTATTTACTCATTTATCGTTAGGAATACTCCTGTGAAGTTTCGAATAAAATAGTCGATCTAATCTTGTTTTCCCATACAAACTTTTGACCCCCATTTCACCCTCTTAGAGGATGAATTTTGAAAAATCCTTTCTTAGTGCACCCCTGGAACTTATAAGGAACCTACGTGCCAAATTTGAAATCTCTAGAACCAGCGGTTTGGGCTGTGCGGTGATATTTCGTGCGCGCAGCCGGCGTTCGGAACGGGACAATGAGTCACACTTTTTCGTGCGTGCAGCCGGCGTTCATCGATTTATAAGACGTTATCACGTCAAAAACTATAATTAAAGTATTAATTTACCGTCTGTTCCAAGTAATCCGAATCGACCCCCTCCACACCCTGCTCTCCCTTGTCCTCCCTCCCGCTCTTATACCTGTCTCCCTCTCTCAGCTTATCTCCCTTCCTCTCGCCAAACCTCTCTCTTCCCCGTTCTCCCTCCTTTCTCACGTTTTTCTCCGTACTTTCTAAATCTGTACCGGTTTTTCTGAATTGTTGTACCGGTACCGCGTCGGCGTGTCCCGTGTAGGTCGTGATGACGTCAGAGGTATTGTACGCCATATGGCCGGCCTGAGTACCGGTGGCAAAGGCGAGTATTATGTACCACATTGTTGGAGTGAATGGTGTGTTCCAAAAGGTAGGTATGGTTTGCAAAAAAGTGACGTCTTATGAACTCTGTCGAATTCTTCGGGCGTTTTCAGAGTGCTGTAAAAAGGCAAAACGAACCCAGAAAGTTATTGTCATTTTGGTATTTTACTCGAAAACTAGCTCAAAAATTATCTTTACTAATATCAATGACGATGCAACGGGGCCACGCCGTTTCGTAGCCTAAATAGTGTACCAATGTAATTATACAGCGTGTATTTTCACCTCAAATTGTAACCAGAACTAGATATTAGGGCTATGAACATATATATTGCAAGAAATTTATCTTAAATAACAACTTTTTTTGTCCATATAAAATAATTCAGCACGCAATGGATCACTGCTTTGTCTTACTGACGCGACGTCACAACTGTCACAAGTGACCCGCTTCTTCCATGAGTCAAATGTGTGTACACAATACATTGCTGCTCGATAAATTTTCAAAAATTAATTACGTTTCGGTAGTTAAGATTAAATTAAAATTTTCTTGCAATATCGGTTCACAGCCCTAACACCTACCTCTGGTTACGATTTGAGGTAATATTAAAAATACACGCAGTATGTGTTTTGTCTTGTTTAGTTTCGTTCCATGACGCATTGGTTTTTTTTACTGTAATGTCGTGTTAACATGTTTTTAATAAATAAATCATAAAGAGGTAAAAAATCTGAGTGTGTAAATTAAGCTATAGTTATATAGTTTATGTTAGTAAAAGTTATGTTTGCCGCGTATTGGAGCGTTCTCTTGGATCCACGGAAGACCAGCGTCAAGGTACTCACAAGGTGCCTTGACATAAAGCTGAGTGGAAGCCATTTCAATGACGATTAACAATTCTCACTACTGTTACTTCTCTTATGCCTAAGTTTTAAAAAGTCACGAATAAACATATTTTCTTTCTTTCTCTAAATTCTGAATTTATATGTTGGGGGTGAAATGATGTAAGCTCAAAAACTTACAAAGCTACACCTTTATACAACTTAACCGTTTATGATATAGTTAAGTATAGATTATACCTACTATCTTCAGTAGATTGTCAATCCTTAAGTATAAAATACCGTACAAAACCCTACGTCTGCTACCTATACCTAGCCCTCGCTGACTCTGTGATCGGCTACGCCATAGGTACCTATGGTAGAACCTTTAAGACTTATATAGAAAAAATATACAACCTACAAATTAGAATACTAAAAACTATTGTCCCAAAAAATATTAAAAAGCGTTATGTAACCGACTATACACAACTATTTAAATATTGTAAACTACTTCCTGTACAAAAAAAGATGAAACTTGCTGTCCTAATTGAAGAATATCACAATGTTGCAAAACTCAAAGTTAAGAAAAGATGTAGTAGATTAAGAAAACTATCATCCCAAAGTCAATTTTGTCTACCTAAATATAATAACATATATGGTGCTCGAAAACACTCACACTTACTGCCTAAAATATTAAATGAATTACATGAACATGTACAAAACTTATATGTAAAAGGCTGTAAAATAAGAAAAACTCTAAAGAGGCACTTTTTAAAATGTCAAAATTTAAACTATATTCTGTAAATTGTAAAATAAGTTGTATAACTACCTTAAATTAGCTAATATTACAGATCAGTAGTCAAGAACTCCCCATCGGCAAACAAACCTACTAAAGGTTTTGCCAAGATGGGCATTGTAATGAATTGTAATATGTATTTTCTTTTTGTATTAATCAATAAATTAAAAAAAAAAAAAAAAAAAACGTATGTATAATTTATATAATGTATAGAAGTAAAAATAGTAACTATAATAGTAGAATAGGATGACACGAAACCTACCGTGTCGAATAAACCCTTCAAACAGTCTAAATTCCCTCTGTATTGTAGTCCCAAAAATATGGAACCGTTTTGCCTGTCCATTTTACTGGTGCTTTTTTGCTAACAGTCGTTGCACTAGAACAAAGAGCAGTTTTTGCAACTTATTTTTAGTATCCGATAACATTCTATCATAATAATGTTATGAAAAAGGCTTATAAGTGTTAAGACGACTATGGTTCATACGACCTTTTAATTTCACACCTGAAACTAGAAGACCGATATTCAAAATCTCATTTTCGTTTGGTCGTTACTCATAAACGCACTTTATTTTCTAATACGTAGAGTCTTGTTTGTTATTTTTGCCATGAAAGATAAATCCTTCTGAAAGTAATGTCAGTGCGTGATACAAGTTTTCTGTGCAAGTGGCGCCATCTTTTGGAAAGCAATTGAACTAGTGAGAAAGTGGAAAGCATGATGAATGTTCAGTGGGCTCCTGTTTAGTGGTTTATAGGAACGTTTGCTAGATGGCGCTAGGATCGAATAAAGTAACTGCTGGTTTTAATTCAATTCAATTCAATTTTCATTTATTCAAGATTTAGCAAGGATCTCATTTTTGTTAGTATGCTCTGGAAAAAATAAAACCTTAAAAATATGTTATAACTTAAAAACTAAACTTTTGATTTAAAGTGCTTAACTCATCTTAAAAATGCTGTTTGGGCTTCTCCTCGTCCTAATGAATGAATGAATAAGATTTATTTCGAAACAACAACAACAGAAACAATGTACAAAATTCTTAGATCAGCAAAGACGCCGTCTTTTTGCGCATAATTGCTGCAAATCCATCGGTGTGTGCCTCTGAAAACAGAGACGGTACCTTGGCAGCCTAAGCAACATTCCGAAAGCATTTTTGTACTGTAGGTATATATCATCCGAGCATTGTATGATTTTTGGGTATAGCTATAGCGTACCCACAGTTTGCTTGTGTGTAATAACTACAACTTAGAAAAGTTGAAAAACCTCCGACATTTTCATGCCAAAATTTAATATCTCAAAAACGGCTGAACCGATTTTGTTGAACTAAGAACCATCTCGTCAGTTTCGGACAAAAAAAACGCATTAAAATCGGTCCATCGTTTAGGAGCTACGATAATAATTGCGGACAATTGCGGACAATCTTACACAAATCGACCTAGTCCCAAACTAAGCAAAGCTTGTACTATGGGTACTAGACGACGATAAACATACTTATATAGATAAATACATACTTAAATACATAGAAAACATCCATGACTCAGGAACAAATATTCGTGCTCATCACACAAATAAATGCCCTTACCGGGATTCGAACCCAGTGTTGAGTTTCGAATGTTTATTATTAATATGTAGGGTGGATTCTAGTTGATATTTACATTCGAGGGTACTTGCATTTGCTACAAACCCGTCACATATCCTATCCCTTTTTATCACGTGCACATTGAAAAGCATGCGCTCTCACTCGGCGCATCTAATTTGTTGGCTGCATTAACGGCCAGACTCTTCACTGAATTTTGAACTGAACGCACGTCCCGTGAGATGTTCTCGGTTCCAATGGCGATTTCAAGTAGCGCCACGCGTCATCTAGAAGCTTAATTTATTAATATGGTGTACATCAGTCCGGGCGCGCCCATGTGATATCTGTGCTGAACGTGGAAAGAGGCCTGCTGCCGTTGAAGAAAGGACTACCCAGATTTGGAAGGTTAGTGCACGTGATTCCTTTGTTCCCGAGCAGCCTCCTTACTAGTTGGCAATTGCAAGTGTCGCGCGAGGACTTTCTAATTTCAAAACCTATACAGTCCACTTTTCATTAATTTTCTCATCCCTTTTTTTGATGCTTAAGGGACATATCGAAGGTCAACCCCTCAATTATTATTTTGCCGCTATCCAAATATGGATTAAGCATCTCCATATTTTTTGGTCACTTCGACCACGGATGCGATTACCTTTAGTTGCTTGTTGGATACGCCATTTTTGGGTATAAACTATACGATCATTGTGCTAAGTAATTGAAATAGTTTCTCGAATATCTACTTTAATCTCCCGCATCGGTAACTATTTTACTTTATTTTCGCTCCCGCATTACAAAGTACGACATATCGTGGGTTTTCCTAGGTTTATTTTAAAATTCGCGACTAAATATATTAATCCGCATTCAGTTGTTCATACTTTATAGAGTACGCCATATTAGAAATAAAGTTCAGTGCCATTTTCTCGTTCGTACACAATCGGGTCCGATCGGCCAAACTCGTCCGTTCCGGTTCTCTCGCTCATCCCATACGATTGTACCTACGAATATAACGTCGCTGACCATTTCAAACTTTCGGGTAGAAAAATATTGCTTCTGCAATTTCGATTTGATATATAACCGCAATTCCCTATACTTAGGTATTTATTTAGTGAAGAGTCCGATTTTATTTATACCGCTTATATTTACACTTTTACGCCGCTTATATATACACGGTTATACCACTTATATTTATACACCGCATATATTTTGTTATATATTTTTTACCGCAAATTGCTTGCTAAGTCGTGTACCATATTTATACAAATTTATACGTATATTAAATACGCACCGCTTTGTTTACAAGAGTTATTTCTTAACGCAACATTGGTTCATTCACAATGGTTAAACAAAAAAGTAGAAAGGGCAGTGAGGCTACTGGTGAGGATTACGACGCTAATAAAAATCAGCTGACTATTTATTCCGTCAAACGAGATGTTATCCACAAACGTGTGGAAAATATTCTGGAACTAGCTTATACAGCGGAGACGGATCCTAACCAATATAGGGCATTTCGCACGAGTGCATTAAATATTGATAAATTGCGTGATGATTACCAGAATGTCTTGGAGTCATACAATTTGTTACACTTGCAACTGTATCCCGAGTCTGAAGTCGAGTACGACTCGTGGAATACCTTCGAGGAAATGTACTGTTACATAAAACAAATTTTGCTTGACAATGAGGTCAAAAGTCCAGCTGCGCTCCCCGCCGCCTCTAAGCCTAATTGTCATCTACCGCCACTAGATCTTTTGTCATTTGACGGCGAAGTAAAAAACTGGCCTTTGTTCTATCAACAGTTCAAAAGCATCGTGCATGATAATACATCGCTAAGTGATAGCGAAAAGGTACACTACTTAGTAGGCAAATTAAAGGGACAAGCCGCGAACGTTTGCTCCGGCTTGCCACCGACCGCACAAAACTACCCGATTATTTGGAACGCGCTCGTTCAAAAATATGACGACCCGCGTTCTCTCGCTTCGGCTTATATCAATCAGTTGTTACGTTTTAAACCGCTGTCAAACGCTAATTCACCCGGTTTAGATTCATTCATAAATAACTTCAACTCTTCAGTTGAAGCGCTGAAACAATTAAATTTAGATAACTTGATGGATTTCATGTTTCTGCATTTGGCGCTTCAAAAGTTAGACCCAGAAACAATCAAATTATTCGAAATTACGTATCGCAAAGAAAAAATTCCTTCCTATCAAAGTTTGATTGAGTTCGTTAAGGAACAGACTAAAGTATTATCTCGTTCCCTAAACGCAATAATAACTAGCAAACCGGTTGAAGTACCAAAGCCGCGTATCCCACTAAATAAAACTAAATCATTTGTAAACAAGGATGCGGCCGGTGTCACAAGCGCCAGCGATAACTGTGCCTTGTGTAACAGTAAACAACACGAACATTTATATTCGTGTCCTTCTTTTATGAAATTGACTCCGCATGAACGTTACAATTTTATTAAATTGAACGCGTACTGTAACAACTGTTTGAGTGTTAAGCACAAAATATTGTCGTGTACGTCCAAGCGAAATTGCTCGCATTGTTCTTTAAGACACCATTCGTTGTTACATTTTAACACGAATGAAAAATCTCACTGCAATATTAGCGCAGTGGTGTCTGATCCCGCTATGAATATAATTGATTCACCCGCTTTGAATAAAATATCCGCACCCGCTACCGCTTGTGGCTCGTCTCGTCTTATCGACGAACGAGTAATGTCAATTGAGACCCACTCCGCTCGCGCTAATTTCGACCCTGTGACTACTGCAGTTAAGGTCGAAAATAGTTTACCGCATTCTTCCAATGATAAGTCGGCATCGATTTGTGCCATTGCGTGCGATAATCGAATTAATTGTTTTCAAACGACAACTTTATTAGGTACCGCTAAAATAAAGGTTATCGATTCCTTTAATCGTGCTCATTACTTAAGAGCCCTCGTAGACCCTGGGTCGATGTGCGACTACGTGTCTCAAGCTTGTTGCAAGCGCCTTTCGCTTCCAATTAGTAAACGAACGCCATATACCGAAGTGCAAGGTATCGGAGGCGCTACGCAGAAGATTCTAGGCATGACTTCGTTGAAGTTCGCATCTCGATTCGGTGATGATCGCGAATACGCCGTCAACCCTTTAGTAGTGGGACAAATTACGTCACAGCTACCCGACGCGCGCGTAGACCGAGAAGCTATTGAGTTTGTTCGTAACTTGCCGCTGGCGGACGACGACTTTTCGCAACCTGGGCCCATCGACGTGCTTTTAGGTGTGAAACTTTATTGTGAAATATTAATGTCAGACAAAATTAAGAGCTCCGACATTAATATGCCCGCTGCCTTTGAAACGACTTTGGGCTACCTAATTATGGGTGATGCCCCTATTATATCCCCGCAACCCGCGCCGCGCACACTCTGTGCCTTTACTACTGACCCGCTGCATCAGCTCGTGGAGAACTTCTGGGCCGTTGAGGAAATACCCTCACGTACGTTTTTAAGTCCGGACGATCAAAAATGCGAAAATATTTACGCTTCGACTACTGTTCGTAATGATGACGGCAGTTATTCGGTGGATCTTCCGTTTAAAGACGACCCCAATAAATTAGGCGATTCTTTTATCACCGCGAAAAAGCGTTTCTTGCTTTTGGAAAAGAAATTTGCTAAGGATCCCGAGCTTAAATCCAATTACGACAACATTATCCGTGAGTACCTAACTAAGGGTATTCTATCTCGCGCCACACCCGACGAATGTGACACTCCTGGCTTCTGGCTACCACATCACCCTATAGTTCGACATGATAAAACTTCTACTAAGGTTAGACCAGTCCTAGATGGCAGCGCGAAATCTAGTACCGGCCTATCCTTAAATGATATTTTATACTCAGGCTGTAATCTACAGGCTAATATTTTTCACATTTTGTTAAATGTGCGCATCTACAAAATAGCATTTTTCGCTGACGTAAAGCAAATGTATTTATGCATTCACATGAATGCTCCACACCGCAAATACCAACGAATTTTATATCGTTTTTCAAATACGGATCCGCTAGAAATACTTACTTTTACACGTGTCACGTTCGGATTACGGCCGTCTTCGTTCCTCGCGCTCCGCACGTTGCGTCAGCTCGCCGCTGACGAACGTCACAAATGGCCAAATGCGGCCTCTGTGCTTGAAAGAGATGTCTATATGGACGACCTCGCTTCTTCGGCTTCCTCTCTTCGGGAGGCTGTTAAGACAGCTGACGAGTTAATTGACCTCTTTAAAGCCGGTGGATTTGACTTACTTAAATGGTCGTCAAATTCGCTCGAACTGCTCGAGCACATACCAGAAACGCACCGACAATCTGGATCTATTTCCTTCGACGATGGAAATACATTTAAGATTTTAGGTTTGCGCTGGTTGCCCGCACAAGACGCGTTTGTTTTTGACACCGCGAGTCCACCACCTGGGTGTACTAAACGCGCAATTCTCTCCGCCACCGCCCGTCTTTACGACGTGCTGGGACTGGTAGGGCCGGTTATCTTATACGCCAAATTGATAATAAGAGAACTTTGGCTTATTCATCTCGATTGGGATGAAATACCTCCCAGTCGCATAATTAATTTATGGCAACAATACTTGTCCGAATTACCGCTGATAACCCACCTCAATTTTCCTCGCCATTTAGGTGTGTCCGTCGGAGCGCAAGTTACATTGGTTGGCTTCTCAGACGCTAGCGAATCCGCTTACGGCTGCGTAATATACTCGCATGTCGTGAATGGCAATGAGCCGCCAACTGTAACACTCCTGTGCTCCAAATCTCGGGTTGCTTCTGCCAAACCCAGGGTTACGGTTGCCCGTTTGGAGCTGAATGGGATTTTGTTAATGTCAAAACTTCTGAAAGAAGTTCACGCCACGCTGTCGAATAGGCATAAAATTACTACTATTTTTGCATTCTCGGATTCGGAAGTCGCCTTATGTTGGTCGGTCGCCTCGCCGCATAGGTTTGACACTTACGTTGCTAACCGCATTTCGCAAGTTCAGGCTAACATTTCACCTGACGATTTATATCACATTGCTGGCTCGCAGAACCCTGCAGACTGTGTGTCTCGCGGGTTAACGCCATCACAACTCATTCAGCATGAGCTATGGTTCTCAGGACCACCGTGGCTATCGGAACCTGTAAGTAAATGGCCTATACCAAAGTTTGTGCCCAACCGGTTGTCGTTGCCAGAAGAGAAAACTGTCTCTCACGTGACTACTCAAGTCACCGATAATAAGCATCCAATTTTGACACTCGCTTCCCGCTGTTCCTCGTGGAACAAACTGCTCCGCGCTACAGTTTATGTACTGCGCTTCTTAAAAAGGCTACCTCGGGGTAACTTAATTACCGCTACTGACTTGAATACTGCCGAGCTCGAAATCGTTCGAGCCGTGCAGTCTGAATATTTCTCGGATGATATTAAATCGCTTGCAAATGGAAAAACATGTTCGGTAAAATTACAAAAATTGTTTCCATTTCTTTCGAATGGAATTTTACGCGTTGGAGGTCGCCTATCGAACTCATCGCTCGATTATGCTTCAAAGCACCCCATAATACTGCCTAAAAAAGGTCACGTTATTGAACTAATAATTAAATCTTATCACCGCGACAATTTTCATGCTGGACCGCAGTTATTAACCGGCATACTAAAAAATAAATATTGGATTATCTCCGCCCGTCGCGTTGTTAGGCAATGCATTCAAAAATGTAATGACTGTTTTAGGTTGAACCCTAAACCAACATTTCCGCTTATGGCTGACCTGCCTAAATGTCGTCTTGAACAATGCAAGGCTTTTTTGCACACCGGTGTTGACAACGCGGGACCCTTATATATAACTCCGTACCGCAGACGTGGCGTGCGCAGTGTTAAGGCCTACATATGCCTATTTGTCTGCCTCGTGACAAAAGCCGTTCACATCGAATTGGTGTCGAGCTTGTCATCAGTCAGTTTTATCGACGCATTTAAACGATTTATATCGCGACGAGGTCCTTGTACCTACCTTTACTCTGACAATGGAGGTAACTTTTTATCGTCTAAGGCCTATTTTAATGAGCTTCACGATTTTTTACATACTGACGATTATTATCAAGCCTTTGGTAACGAACTCGCGAAACACCGTATAACTTGGAAAATGAATCCTCCCGCGGCTAGTCATTTCGGCGGTATTTGGGAGGCTAATATAAAAAGTGCTAAGTCACTATTGTTTCGAGTGATCGGAAAACAAATTCTCACTTTCGAGGAAATGTCGACCGTGCTAACTCAGATTGAGGCAGTGCTTAACAGTCGCCCTTTGTATGTTTTAAGCTCTGACCCATCCGAGCCACTCGCGCTCAGCCCATCGCATTTTCTATCTACTTCTCCGCTAGAGTCTTTACCCGCGGCTGACTTATCGGACGAACGTACTAACCTGTTATCTAGATTTTCCCTAATGGACTCGCTTGTGCAATCGTATTGGAAGAGGTTCAGATCCGAATATTTACACAATTTACAGCAACGCGAAAAATGGAACACTTCGTCCCATCCAATAACAGTTGGCACCGTGGTACTTCTAAATGTAGACAACGCCCCGCCCTTACAGTGGCCGTTAGGTATCATAACTAATGTATTCCCTGGTAAGGATGGGATTATACGCGTGGCAGAAGTAAAGACAAAGGTCGGCACGTACAAACGACCTGTTGTACGCCTTTGCCCACTTCCGACTCAGTAGGAGTCAATCTTATTTAAGTAGATATTTAGTTTTTATCTCGCGTCTTTTAGATAAATTAATTTAGTTAGTTTATAGCTAGATTTTCGTCTAATTCTTTTAAATGTTCTTCGCTTACGCGCACAAGTAGTGTGCCTTGTTTAACGTTAGTGAAGGTGTTAGGTTAACTTTTTATTATTATTTTATACCTCGTACTTAGGTTAACTTAGCACAATGATCAAAGCTATACTGTAATTCGTAATTCGTATAGTGAGATTCGCCCTTCTCTTTTCTTGAAGGGATACTTCAAGGCCGGGGGGATGTTGAGTTTCGAATGTTTATTATTAATATGTAGGGTGGATTCTAGTTGATATTTACATTCGAGGGTACTTGCATTTGCTACAAACCCGTCACATATCCTATCCCTTTTTATCACGTGCACATTGAAAAGCATGCGCTCTCACTCGGCGCATCTAATTTGTTGGCTGCATTAACGGCCAGACTCTTCACTGAATTTTGAACTGAACGCACGTCCCGTGAGATGTTCTCGGTTCCAATGGCGATTTCAAGTAGCGCCACGCGTCATCTAGAAGCTTAATTTATTAATATGGTGTACATCAGTCCGGGCGCGCCCATGTGATATCTGTGCTGAACGTGGAAAGAGGCCTGCTGCCGTTGAAGAAAGGACTACCCAGATTTGGAAGGTTAGTGCACGTGATTCCTTTGTTCCCGAGCAGCCTCCTTACTAGTTGGCAATTGCAAGTGTCGCGCGAGGACTTTCTAATTTCAAAACCTATACAGTCCACTTTTCATTAATTTTCTCATCCCTTTTTTTGATGCTTAAGGGACATATCGAAGGTCAACCCCTCAATTATTATTTTGCCGCTATCCAAATATGGATTAAGCATCTCCACCCAGGACCTCTTGCTTCGTAGGCTGGGTCACTACCAACTAGGCTAAAGCGGTCATCGATGCCATAGACAAGATTTATGTATTATCAAACCGCCATGACAATGAGGTTGGGGGTGATAGTTTTGCCATACGTCAAAGTATATTTTATGAATTATGAACTGACAGCTATTCCATTCCTCAACTCATCGCGGTTGAATAATTTTTCATAAAAACCTTTAGAAGTTCCACAGTGCTGTTTTATGTTGAATCTCTTTTTAACCGACTTTAAAAAAAACCGGACAAGTGCGAGTTCAACTCGCGTGGCGAGGGTTCCGTATATAATCTAAATTTCATAAGTGTTTTTGAATACTCAAACTTCTGATAGGTTTTCCTGTAATCTTTAGGCAAGGAACTATTTTCCATATTTTTTTCAGAATTTTAATCTATTATTATTATCTATTTTTGCTAAAATTAAAAAAAAAATATCTGACCTGCTTACAACAAGCCCTTTCATTTGATATGTCACCCAATACAGTTTGCGAAACTTTTTTTTTAATTTTCCATTTTACCCCCCAAAAGTGGCCCCTCTTCAGAATTCATTAATTTACTTTACACGTCCATTTTTGGGTCACCAATTTACATATGTGTACTAAATTTCATCTCAATCGGTCCAGTAGTTTCTGAGCAAATCGGCTGTGACAGACGGACAGACAGACAATCGAGTGAGGGTTCCGTTTTTTCCTTTTGAGGTATCGGAACCCTAAAAAAGAGGAGGTTCTCAATTCGGTTGTATTTTTTTTTAGTTTTTTTTTTAAGTTTGTTACCTCACCACTCCGTCATTTATGAACCGATTCGTACATTTTTTTTATTAGATATGCTTTCAGGTTGGTCTCATTGTTATCAAAACTTCAGTTGGATGATGGGAACCATGAGGAATTGAGGAAACACCTCAAATATAGAAGGCACGCATATAGTAATTTCGGTATTTTCTATTATAACTAGTGTATTTACACCCGAAAATCACAAATTTGGTGAAGTGGAACTGATGATGAAGACCACAGATGACTTATGGGACTCGTACTTAAAACTGTAAAAGGACGTTACTGATTCTGATATTTCGTTGAAAGAGCAACTAATGAAGTCCTAAACGTCAAGTGTGTGAAATCGACGGAACTCCTCAAATATTATCGGCCCACATACAGTGATATGGTTTTCGTCTGTAATAATCAACGTATTTACTCTCGGCAAGCAGTCCATGTGGTAAAATGGAAAGGAAGTGTGGAAATGTTAATTTGGCTTGGCAGGGTATTAAATTGAAGTCTTACGTAAATTATTATAAAGGACACTCGCCGTGATATTACTTAGTATAATATAGTACTTTGTTGACATTGTTGTAGAGGCTAGAAAGTAAGCTGTAATAGCCGGACTCGTTCTTTCGATTTAATTCGTCCATCTATTGCCCTTTCGGCCAAAGCTTAACACAATGCTTTTCACATTCTACTGCGAGGAAATTGCAAATAATTATACTTTTAAATCAAAATTAAGTACGCGGCGCCCTGTGATGGTACAATCACTGTTCCAACTGGACTACAAAATTCATTGTTGGACAGTTAGTTGGCCTGTTCGTGCGACGTCCAACTCCATAACAATGCTTGTTCCGAGAAAGTTAAATCTTACCTGTATTTGTAGGGCGAGGAAGAGTCGTGTACCTAGTACTGTCCCTAGGGGTATACCCGACCCGCGGTCAAGGAGTGTTGTTGAAATTCAATTTATCTAATCTGAATAATCCGACAAATACGGAGAAATAATAAAAGAGGGCCGTGACAAGAGAGTATTCTCTAGATATTTTTGAGTTCGCATCGTATTAGCATTAATATACACTGTCTTTTGCTAGTGCCTGATACTTCATTTTAGAAAATTGATCCATAAATTATTGACATTGGTTTCGGTATCAGTAACCTTAGCACATCTGTTCAAATATAAATGAAGTAGACAAATTTGTCCCTTAAAAATCTAATGTTATATGGAATGCGGAAATTCGTTTATTTTCGGAAATGTGGAAATTCAGGCTTCAAAACTGAGGTTAGTTGGACGTCACACGAACAGGCCAACTAACCTCAGTTTTGAAGCCTGAATTTCCACATTTCCGAAAATAAACGAATTTCCGCATTCCATATAACATTAGATTTTTAAGGGACAAATTTGTCTACTTCATTTATATTTGAACAGATGTGCTAAGGTTACTGATACCGAAACCAATGTCAATAATTTATGGATCAATTTTCTAAAATGAAGTATCAGGCACTAGCAAAAGACAGTGTATATTAATGCTAATACGATGCGAACTCAAAAATATCTAGAGAATACTCTCTTGTCACGGCCCTCTTTTATTATTTCTCCGTATTTGTCGGATTATTCAGATTAGATAAATTGAATTTCAACAACACTCCTTGACCGCGGGTCGGGTATACCCCTAGGGACAGTACTAGGTACACGACTCTTCCTCGCCCTACAAATACAGGTAAGATTTAACTTTCTCGGAACAAGCATTGTTATGGAGTTTGGGATGTAGCTGTGTTCGCCGCGGGCTGGGTGTGTGTCCATTGTTCGTATGAGACGGATAGGACGGTAGATGGGTTGACGGTACTTTTCTCAGCTAGGCCAGGTTTAGGGAACCAGCGATAAAACTCCCAGTAGTGCGATTCTACTCATACTCCGGATTGGTTGAAACCAATCTCACTCGAGCGCAAACTCTTATATTATTCCATTGTTAAAACCGCGCGCCTGGTTTTTCTTGGATTTCCCCCAGACTATTCTCTCACTACGCATTCCGATAGCTTTTTTTGGGTTGTCCCTATTTTTGAAATAATTTATTTCAGAAAATCGGTTCCATATTTTGTTAGTGGGTCGTTCTTCTTTTTTACCGACATTGAACCGAGGTTTTTCTGTTTTTTTGGTTTTTGAACTATCGAAAATTGTGGTTTTAAAGTGCGATTTAAAAAAAAATGCATAGGTTTCTTCATTAGAACTAATTAAAGTTTCCTTTCTGGCCAATATAAATATTTATTTACGGTTGGTTTCTAAAAAAAACATGTGACAAAGTGGACTCTTTCAGTGGGGACAATATTTTGTTTTACCACTCTGTCATAGAGAAAGTGAAATATTAAATATCACTAATTAATAAAATAATATGGACGTTCATTCGAACATTATAAAACCGTAAACATCATTACTCAAATGAGATGCCGTAATAAGACGAAGGACAGGCTATTGTCGGTCGAAAAGAAGAACGACCCTAGTAACAATTGTCTTAAAATACTTTGTATGTTAGACACACGAAATAAATAAAAATAATAAAACTAACTAACAGGGCTCCTCCCGCGCTTCATCTATCCCTATTGACATGCAGATCAATGAAGCGCGCCAGGATGCCAGAGTCTAGCCTATTGGCGACCATCTGCAGGATACTGTTGTCGCTCCCTCGCACACGTCTTATAATGGACGCTGACTTCTTCTGTATCATTGCCCAAAAATAATCCATGGCTGCGTCGGTGCACATTTCCGACGCGCTGCTATAGCGGGGGAGCCGCAACAGGGCCTTGAGGACATTATTGTATTGCACTCTTAGAGCACTGTACGCTCGCTGCGTAAAACTGACCCATAGACTGCTCGTGTTTGGCATTGGCATTTACTCTCTAAAATGCACGGTACAATGAGCAAATTTATGAGCCAGCATGTTGCCTCCCACGGACAGTGACCTGCGCTCACGTTCGATGTCCTTATCATCCTTAGCTTAAGCAATCCTTAGCAAAGAAGAAAACAAAAAAAAATGTGTCGGTACGTGAATAGTTTTGTTTTTATTCTTATTATCTATATATTATGTATATTATCTTAAATATTAGTGACAATCCCTATTTCATGATGGGGCATTTCCTAAGCATCTAGGTCTTTTTTTTTACAAAACGCGTAGTTTCAAAGCTTGTCTTTTCGCATCCCCAGGCAGGATAGCAATAAGAAAAAAAATATCGACCCATCTGCATCTTAGCACACAATTCTGATCATGTTGCGTTGCATAAAAAATCTATACCGAATTGTAGCATACAAATTGACACCCGCCAAAAGGTCATACGATGGCTGTGCTCTCATATTTGTGAGCAACTTATTCGCACTGATATTGACTGTAATATGTATGTATCAGTTAGACTGTTGAAAGACCACGCCGTACCGGACGACAATGGACCCCTATCTCATGACACGACTCCGTTAATTAGGCTCATGTTCGAAGCCCGACTGTTGCTGTACTGACGGGATTTCACGGACAATTTGGCCGCTATCTGAAACAAATTTTCGGTGATATCGTTTGGTTTAGCTGTTGTTAGACCGTACAGAAATGAGAAGCCAGTATATACTAACTATCATCTAACGCTCGCTGCGTTTGGAGGCATAACATCAGAAGTGCATCAGAGTTATCCCGTTCTCAAACTGTATGATCCCGTGTGACGCTAGCGTTTGGCCCTGAGCGCTGCGAGCATTTAATAACCTTAAATATCTAAAAATAAGTTACTTATAAACATACCAATCGAATCTGACTCGGCTGGGCAGCATTCGGGAAGTTACGGCGGCACATCTTTTCGTCCAATATTCCGCAGTGTCTCAAGACGAGAGTCTTTGACCAGTGTGAGTTGCCAGTGATGACGTATGGTACAAAACCGGCCAAGTGCGTGTCGGACCACGCAAAACGAAGGGTTCCGTGCCTATTAAAAAGGTCGTATCGTCACATAAATTTTACGGCACTTACGTCCTTTTCTTTGAGGAAAGCAGTTTTTCAGCAATATCTCGAAAACCTCTGAACCGATCTTGTTCAAAACAATTTTCGGTGAATGAAATTAATAAGCCCTATGTCCATGAATTTTTCCATATTTTTAAAATACACCGTTCAAAAATTAGAGGGGGGGGACAGAATTTTAGTGACTTTCGGGGCGATTATCTCCGACCCTATTCACTTAATCAAAAAAAATGCTAAGAAACCTTATATTTATTTTGAAAGGCCTATCGATTGATGTGCCACACGGGGGGTCCCAATGAAAAAATTTTTTTTGACTTTTAGTTTTATGTATGGAGTGCACGCCTAAAAAAATTTTTTTTGTCATTTTAATTACAAAAGTATGTAGCGGCTAACAAAATACACCTATCCTCAAAATTTTATTCAAATACACCTTATAGTTTTCGAGTAAAATGCCTGTGACATACGGACAGACGGACAGACGGACAGACGGACAGACGGACAGACGGACATGACGAAACTATAAGGGTTCCGTTTTTGCCATTTTGGCTACGGAACCCTAAAAACGTGGTTGCGTACTATGGGCCTCATAAGAAGGCTCAAAGTCACCCAAAGGGCAAAAGAGCTATGCTGGGAGTATCTCTGCGTGATCGCATCAGAAATGAGGCTATCCGCAGCAGAACCAAGGTAACCGAATCGCTAAACTTAAGTGGCAGTGGGCGGGGCACATTGCCGGTCATTGTGGCACTCTTTGGGGGAGGCCTATGTCCAGCGGTGGACGTCTTTCGGCTGATATGATGATGATGGTGAAACATACCAATAACAAATGAAAATCCAAATGTGGATTAAAAAAACAATTAACATAATATAATAGCTTTTATCAAATCCATACTTAAGTATATTATAAATGGGAAAGTTATTCTGTATGTGTTCCTGTTGCCTTTTTTCACCCTGTTTTATGTACCTAACGAAGTAGGAATTTATCAGGATTTTCTGTGTTTTCAGGGACCAAGCTTAGCAGTACCTGGGGCCACAATCATCTCTACCTGCAAAGGTATGTTGTTTTATTATCTACAACTATATTACAAGCCGTGCAAATAGAGTTTAGATTCTAAGGCAGTCATCACACTGCCACCGCGTCTCGCTGCGTGCGGAGCGGCGGTTCTATCCAAGTTCTATCGCCGAAGGGTACGGGTTCACACTTCTAGGATAATTTTTGAGCGTTCGCCGTGCATGTGCAGACGATTTTGAACAGAAAGTGTGAACCCGTACCCTTGGGCGATAGTACATCACTATACCTAGATATTTTTCTAGCACGAACGACTTATTGTAAGTGATTGACAAAATAAAAACATCGACAGTCCTGTTATCGATAAGTACCACACCAACGTCATAGAGGTAAATAAATACAAATATATATAGGGTGTTCGCGCACCTACTCGCGACATCTAGCGCCGCGCCGACAACATCACACAACCGGCCCTCTCCGAGCAAGTTCTCCGCTCTCATTCGACACGATATACGGCACGACATACAATCGTCCGTTACGCTTTTAATATTTTAATAATTATATAACGTTAACTGCGAAATAAACGCACTATAAAAATCGTAAATAAATATATTCATTGAATGGACCCTGGAAACCACCGAATCCTGCACATAATTTGGTCTTCGAGCACGGATTCAGCGAGAGAAGTCAGCTCGTCAGGAAGACGAATTCCCTTACGAGAAGACACCAGCACCTCGCCGACGTCTGCAGCAGTGAACGGTCAGGTCTACCTATCCCGTCTATTCCTCTCCTAGTCGAATTGTGTTAAAACCGTGTCGTTTTGTGCATTCCAGTGCGCTCGTTATCGCAAGTACCTACCTAACGGAGCGGCAGCTGTTGTCATCTACCGCACTCATTCGTCGTTTATACACGTAAGTTATTTCAATTTCACTTAATCTTTCAAAATGGGTGCAGGAGATGAGGTTGCTGCAAAGTTGAAAATTCCTAGTAGATCAGAATCACCTAATAGGAGAAACCAGGACCCCGAAAATTCAGACCTCCGTAAACAAAGAGGTCATTTGAAGGGCAGGCTAACTCAGTTTAAAAAATACGTAGACTCCTTTCAAGCGGTGACTCCTACTAAAGTACAGATTGCCGAGTTAAAATTACGTATGCAATCAGCTACAGAGGTTTTTCAAAATTTCAACGAAATCGAAAGTCAAATTGAACTTTGTACTGCAGACTCGGAAATGTGTGCTAATTACGAATATGTAGAAACACTCGAATTGTTATATTTTGGTACAATGGCTAGCGCTAATTGTTTAATCGACAGTGTTGAGACAAATAACGGTTCTACAGCAAGTTGTAGTCATACCGCGCACAAACCGCTATCAAATGTGAAACTACCTGAAATAAAATTGCCCTGTTTCGATGGTTCGTATGATCGTTGGCTCGAATTTAAAAATTCATATGAAACTATGATTCATAAACATTCTGATCTTGACGCGATTCAAAAGTTTCATTATTTGCGTTCATCACTAAGCGGTAGTGCATTACAAGTAATTAGTGCGTTGGAATTTACTGCGTCTAACTACTTTCAAGCATGGGAGCTACTTGGAATTCGATTTCACAACCCTAGGCTTTTAGTGCACAATCACGTAAAATCGTTGTTCAATATTTCAGCCTTGAAACAAGAATCTTCGCTTCAGATACGTAAATTAATAGACACTATTTTGCGTAATTTACGCGCTTTAAAAACGTTAGATGAACCAACCGATTCGTGGGATACGTTATTAATCCATTTAATTGTGTCGAAACTCGATGCTACCACGGAACGTAAGTGGGAATCTCACATAGGGTCTATCTCGGATAAGTCAAGCAATAATGAGTCTAAGAAACTGAAGCTGGAAGATCTCTTATCGTTTCTCAGAAACCGGGCTGATACGTTAGAAATGATAAACTCAAGTCATTCTAAAGCACCGATTGTGACTAATAATAAATATAATTCGTCTTACAAACCTGCGCAAGGAGTTAGTTGTGTATCTGCCGGTACCAATGCGACTAAATCTAAGTCGTTCCACAACAAACCCCTTCGATCCTGTGCGTTATGTAGCCAGAATCATGCATTGTATACGTGTGTTAAGTTTTTGAATTTATCTGTACAAGATAGATTAAATTTAGTTCGTACCAAAAACATATGTAACAACTGTTTACGCGAAGGACATTCCTTAAATGAATGTTTATTCGGTCCATGCAAACAGTGTCAACAAAAACATAATAGTTTATTGCACGTCGAGAGTAGCCGCGGTGAGAGTGTGTGCGTGAGGCCGTCGAATGCGCCTGCACACAGCGCATCCTTACCGGCACCGAGTACGTCTAGCTATTGTGTATATGCCGACCGCGCGCCGGTGGCTGAGTGCAGCGAAGGCGCCGCGGACGGAACGCGGTTCATACCCCAGCAAGTTTTACTTTCCACAGCGTTAATCGAGGTAGCCGATGCGAACAATCAATTTCATACGTGTCGTGCTCTTTTAGATAGTGGGAGTGAACACTGCTTCATTACGGAAGATTTAAGAAAACGATTAAATACGACTATTATACAGTCCACTATTCAGATCTCGGGTGTAGGACAGTCTGTCACACAGTCGAGTCATTCATGCGATATAAATATACGTTCTAAAATAAACGATTATCATACGTCATTAAAATGTATTGTCTTGCCGCGCATAACATCCAGTTTGCCCTCGACTTGCATTGATGTCGATCTTATACGTATTCCTGATAACATTCAGTTAGCAGATCCCACGTTTGATGTGCCTTCTAAAATCGATATACTGGTCGGTGCGGATACATTTTGGGAATTATTAGACGAAGATAGGATTCGCTTATCAACTGGACCTTACTTACAAAATTCGAAGTTAGGCTGGTTGTTATCTGGTCCAATAAATACACGAAACTTGCGCATTAATAATCAAGTTCAGTGTAATTTCACTCAGGCTATTGACACTCAACTTCGAAAATTTTGGGAGATTGAGGACATTCCTCAAGTAAATTGCATTCTTACAGCTGACGAACAGAAATGTGAGGATCTTTTTATAAATACGACTAAACGCGAAAATGACGGTAGATTTTCGGTACGCATGCCGTTAAGAGAATCAGCTGACTCATTAGGTGAGTCTTATACGTTAGCTAAAAATCGATTCTTATCCTTAGAACGTAAACTTGATCGTTTGCCGGAATATAAACGTTTATATTGTGACTTCATGCGCGAGTACGAAGAGATGGGTCATATGACTCGTGTAAACAAATATGGTGCGCCGAATTATTTTTTGCCTCATCACGGAGTATATCGATCAACCAGTAGTACCACTAAGTTACGAGTAGTATATAGTGGAAGTGCCCCTACTACTACAAATAAATCGTTAAATGATATTCAGCTTCCGGGACCAGCACTCCAAAATGACATATTTTCTATTTTACTACGTTTCCGTCAATACAAATACGTAGCTTGTGCTGATGTGGAAAAAATGTTTCGGCAGGTTTTGATTCAGCCAGATCAAAGATCCTTGCAAATGATTGTCTGGCGGGAGAAACCCACAGATCCGTTACACGTATACGAATTAAATACTGCCTCGTATGGCACAGCAAACGCACCGTATTTGAGTATGCGATGTATACGACAACTAGCATTGGAATGTGGTGATGACGTCATCGCGCGCGTTATCAACCAAGACATATTCGTTGACGACTTAATCACGGGGGATGATAATTTTCAACCTCTACTCGATACTTGCCAGAAAACGTATGACGTTCTACAGTCAGGATGTTTTCCTTTACGTAAATGGACCTTTAACCGTGATGTCACTCATGGATCTCATGATAAATCTAAGGAGCATTTTACTGGTGAACACACGCAGAACAAAACACTGGGGCTAGGCTGGGATAATACGCGCGATGAATTATATTTCACCACAAAGATTGATCCGCTGCCTAACTCGTCACACTTAAATAAACGTACGATGTTATCAATTATTTCACAGATTTATGACCCGCTTGGACTACTGTGTCCTGCGGTGATAGTATCCAAAATTTTACTACAAAGACTTTGGTTAAGTAAGATCGATTGGGACACTCCAGTGTCTAGTGACATTGCATTAACCTGGCATAATTTCATGGATACTCTGCACTACTTAAACGATTTACGAATTCCGCGTCATGTAAGGGGTGAACACACTGGACGTTCGGAACTTCACATTTTTTCCGATGCATCGTTGCATGCTTACGGTGCATGCGCATACGTTAGGTCATACGAGGAAGGGTCAGATGTTACCGTGAAATTATTGTGTGGTAAAAGTAAAGTGTCACCACTTAAATCGCTTACGATTCCGAAACTCGAACTTTCTGGTTCGCTAGTTGCTGCCCGCCTTTACAAGAAAATAACCGATTCCTTAAGGTTAGTGTTCACAAACGTTTACTTTTGGACCGACTCGACAATAGTCATGGGATGGATTCGTATGTCTCCCCATTTACTCAAACCGTTCGTTCAAAATCGAGTAACCGAAATAAACGAACTAACTGGTAACTCGACTTGGTTGCATGTAAATAGCGGAGACAACCCTGCTGACTTATTATCAAGAGGGTTAGGTCTAGATAGTTTAATTAACTGTAGTTTATGGTGGAACGGACCATCATTTTTACATGACACGAAATCGGATTTTATTCATGAAAATTCAAATGAAAATACGGTAGTTGATAATTTACCTGAATTACGATCCAAAATTGTAAGTTTGGTTTGTAATCCATGCCACGAAACATTTAATTTTGATAGCTGTTCATCATACATTAAATTAATTCGAGCTGGCGCGTATGTACTCCGCTTTATTCTGAACTCACGCATTAACTCTGAGCGTAAACAACTTCGCCAAACCGGTTCATTATCAGCGGACGAGCTGAGTGCATCGCGTCGCATGCTAGTTAGATTCGCACAGATGCAATCATTCCCGGACGTTTATGATAACTTACTTAAAAGTAAAACTATTAAGACTAACACTAAACAGTATAATCGCATATCTAGTCTTAACGTGTTTTTAGACGATAATAAGTACCCAGTGATTAGAGTCGGTGGTAGATTGTGTAACTCAACTAGTTTCGATTATAATAAAAAACATCCGATGTTATTGTGTAGTAAACATAGTTTCACGGTGTTGTTATTCAAGTACGAGCACAAGCGGCTGCTGCATGCAGGCCCGCAGCTACTCCTGTCCACCATGCGTGAATGTTGGTGGCCATTAGGTGCAAGGAACTTGGCAAGGAAAATAGTTCAGCAATGCGTTACCTGTACTCGATTTAAAGGTAAAGCTCTTAGTCCTATTATGGGTAACATTGTTTTAGACAGGTTAGAACCTGGCTTTCCCTTCAATCGCACAGCTACTGATAACGCCGGGCCAATGTTCATTCTCAATCGAAAGGGTAGGGGAGCTCAACTAATTAAGTCGTATGTTTGTTTGTTCATATGTATGGTCACACGAGCCGTCCATTTAGAACTTGTTACGAGTCTCTCCACTGATGATTACTTATTAGCACTTAAACGATTTATCAGTAGAAGAGGTAAACCTTATGTTATTTTTTCTGACAATGGTAGAAATTTTGTAGGCGCTGAAAAGGAGTTTTCAGTGTTTCTTAAAAATAAATCGAAGGAAATAGTCGACTTTGCAGCTAATGAAAGCATTAAATTCAGCTTTATTCCTCCTTATTCTCCTCATTTTGGTGGATTTTGGGAAGCTGGAATAAAATCGTGCAAATTCCATTTAAAACGGGTTGTAGGCACCGCTAGGCTAACATACGAAGAGTTTAGCACGGTTTTAACACAAATCGAAGCCGTCCTGAACTCCCGTCCCATGTCACCTATGTCCACAGACCCTAACGATTTGTCTCCACTTACACCTGCTCATTTCCTGATCTGCCGACCGTTGACCAGCCCTGCAACTGAGGACCTGACAGCAGAGCAGCCTTCACGCCTGTCACGCTACGCCAGGATCGAGTTACTTCGCCAACACTTCTGGCAGCGCTGGGCCAAGGAGTACATCGCAGAGCTTCAGCTTAGAACGAAGTGGAAGACAAAGAAAGCCGACATAACACTCGACAGCCTCGTCCTAATCAAAGACGATAACCTGCCACCACTTAAATGGCGGTTAGGCCGAGTCACACGTCTATATCCTGGAAACGACGGTGTATCCCGGGTCGCTGACATCCGCACAGCGACGGGTACCATTCGTCGTACTTTTTCAAAGATCTGCCCGCTACTACCAGAGCCGGCAGTCCTCGATGGGTGAAGAATCCTGTTGGGAGCTGGTGCTCCCAAGGCCGGGGGCATGTTCGCGCACCTACTCGCGACATCTAGCGCCGCGCCGACAACATCACACAACCGGCCCTCTCCGAGCAAGTTCTCCGCTCTCATTCGACACGATATACGGCACGACATACAATCGTCCGTTACGCTTTTAATATTTTAATAATTATATAACGTTAACTGCGAAATAAACGCACTATAAAAATCGTAAATAAATATATTCATTGAATGGACCCTGGAAACCACCGAATCCTGCACATAGGGTAATAGGGTGCGTTAAAAAAATGATAATAATAACAAAACTATCAATTTATTTATAGAAGAAAGAAAGAAAGAAAGAAAAGAAAAAACATTTATTCGTGACAAAACACATAAAAACAAACTGTATAGACACAATACACACAAACACATTTGCCACGAAATGGTCACAACTCAGCGTGATGCTGGCAGCGCCAGCGCTGGTCTTCCGTTGTGACCTTGTATATTTTACATACTTCAGAAAACAATTAGCAATACTTTCGTAACTTTCTTTCTTCGTGTCACTGAATTAATTATCCCCTAAGTTACTCCATAACACACACACACACACACACCGAAATTGTCTTTCAAATCGACGCAGAATATCACAACATGTAGTTTTTCCCAAACCCATTTTTGGTCCCAAAACAAATCTGAGTCTCTGTATATGGTTACAGTGTAGGTGCACGCGGCGTCTAGGTAACCAATATATGTCTGTGGTTGTATGTACGTATTGTCGTTGAAGTAGTATGTACTTATCGATACCAGGATTGTCGATATTTTTATTGTGGCAAGCACTAAACAAATGTTATTCCTGCTAGAAAAATATCTAGGTATATACATCATACTACACCGCACCATGCGTTTGTCGATGTACGCGTTTTTGCACGCCGCAGCGCGATGCGACGGCTGTGTATGTTGCACCTAAAAGGGCATTGCTCACACTATGGTTGTTTCATTTTATTGTCAAATCTTTATCGGTTTCTGAGCGTAATTCATGTTACCAACATGCAAACTATAAGTACATTCAGTCATGTCACTCGCCATCCCATTCATACACACACTGTTTTGTATATCTGTCTCGCACTGGGGTGGGAAAGTTTACATTCGGAGATCTTCGGACATCTCCGGTTTGCGTCGGCGGCGATGAGCAGCCGACAAACATGGCTCTGTTAGAACTCGTCAACGATACTACTACCTACTGCAAATGTCAAGCAATCTTTTTTATGAAGAAAAGTGAACTAATTGGGGTGAGTATATATTTATATATATTTTCATTATCACACGACCTGTAGGCACTCCGGTGACCTTTTGGATGGCGAAACTAGGACAATTTTGAATATTATCGAACCAGTGCAACCGTCGTCGAATCCCATCTCTTTACCGGCAAAGGGAATTTTTAAACCAATGGTGTAGTAACGAAATGGCGCGAGAAATGTTACCATTTTAGAATCGGCTTACGGGCGGCTACTGTATGTAAGGGGTAGAGAGACCGCTTAATCAATAAAAAAATGTCTTAGTTTCAATAACTTAGAAAAGTTGAAAAACCCCCGATATTTTCATTTCAAAGTTTAATATCTCAAAAACGGCCGAACCGATTTTGTTGAAACGTAGTTAAGAACCATCTCAATCACGTTAGCTTTCGGACAAAAAAACCGTAACAAAATCGGTTCGGCCGTTTTTGCGTCGGGGGTTAAAAATGGTTGTACGTTAATTGAACGCGGACGAAGCCAAAGGGACAACTATTCTACAATTTCAAACTCAGCTACGTTGTATAAGTATACTGATAAACGGACAGTATGTACCTATAGTTGTTTTCATAAAACCTTTCGTCTAGTTAGATGCTTTTAATGAAAACTTATTACGTCTTTATTAAGAAAATTTAAGGTAATCCTTTCAATTTCGCTTCTCATAACCGAAATTTAGCACTACTACCTACTACACACGCATAAAATAAACATACTATATCAATTCCAAGCAAAACCCAACTTTAACACGTTACAACAACGTTCAAACCAGCTTGTGCCGTGCTTCATAAAGGAGCATGGATTCTGGCAGCGTAACGCCTTTAGTTGAAATTTAGTTTGAAGCGATTGGAGTCGTATACGTAAGAGTTAAGGTTGGTTTTTGAATGGTAGATTGGAAACAGTGTCATAGTTAAGTGATGTATAAAGAGATAGTTAATGCTAAGTTCACCTGTATCCTGAATAGGGATGGAGTCGTACTTCAAACAGAGCCGACGATGGAATATTTAGCTGTCAATTTATATACACTTTGACTAAAAACTGTGACCTAATCCCATTCGTCGGTCCGTGGGGTCCCAGTGCGCATAAGTTATTTGCAGTACCTAATCGCGAAACGTCTGGTCGATCTAACTGGTGACCGAAGAGCTGGCGGCTTTCTCGCGCAACGCATCAGCATTGCAATTCAGGGAGCAAATGCCGCCAGCATCCTCGGTACAATGCCTCGAGGGCCTTTAAAAAAAAACCATTCTAATCTCTCTCTTTTTATAAAGTACAGTACAAGTATTATATTTTAATGGCTCTGTGAGCTGTAGAACTCACGAACCTCTTCCTTTTTTTAATTTCGAAAAATTGTCAATTGACAAAAATAATGTATATAAATATTGAACCTGCTCACAAAATTTCACGACAATCGGTTGAGATAAGCGACTGTAGAGGAGAACAGTCGGACGACGACGGACGTACGTTTTTTTTTGTCTGAGCTGTAATGGAGAACTTGGTTCGCTTCGCTCGTTCGTTCAAACTACGATTGTATCGAGAATCGAGCGTCCTGACGTTCTTGAAAAGCCCGAGTCTTCTAGGTAGATGTCGACACCTCCTTAAGGCGTTGAAAGAGAGAACTAGTTAAATAATTTGTCTGCCGAGCGAGGTTGTTCCAATAGCTCAGTTGGCTAGAGCAGTACTCCGCGTAAGTTTGAATGTTGCAGGTTTGAATCTTGCCCGGAGCGATATTTATATTCATTAATTTAAAAAGTACATAGTACCGTTGCGAGGATGTGGTATATTTTGTTACTGAGGGTAGACTAAGAATTGGGATTGGATGAAAATTTTAGAAGTGCCTGTTTTTTTTTTGGTAATTAGCACCAAAAAAAAATCTGATTTTTCAGCTGCGTCAATTATTTCAAAAAAATATAAACATACACGTGATCCAAAGCGTAAGTGAGTAAACTGTTAATATTTTTCAAAAATTATTGACGCAGTTGAAAAATCTGAAACTTTTTTCTGGTGCTAAAAGGTTATTCCTATCACCAAAAAAATAATCAGGCACTTCTGATATTTTCATCCATTGTAGCATGCTTTTATTCCATTGACGATACCTCATTTAATTAGTCCAACCATTGGCGAGTGTCGAAAAAGTCTCAGGTGTTCTCGTCAAGGATCCAGGGCCTACGCGGAAGGACTGTACAATATCTGGGTTTCATGAATAAGGGTGTTTTTTTAGGGTTCCGTACCTCAAAAGGAAAAAAACGGAACCCTTATAGGATCACTCGTGCGTCTGTCTGTCCGTCTGTCACAGCCGATTTGCTCCGAAACTACTGGACCGATTGAGTTGAAATTTGGTATACATATGTAAATTGGTGACCCAAAGATGGACGCGTAAAGTAAATTAATGAATTCTGAATATAGAGGCCACTTTTGGGGGGTAAACTGGAAAATTTAAAAAAAAAGTTTCGCAAACCGTATTGTGTGACGTAAAGTCATATCAAATGAAAGGGGTTGTTGTAAGCATCTCAGATATATTTTTTTATAATTTTAGCAAAAACAGATTTGAAGTAATTTAGGAAAAAAGACGAAAATTTACCTTATCTCCGAAACTACTAGGCTTAACATTCTGAAAAAAATATGAAAAATAGTTCATTGGCTAAAGATTACAGGAAAACCTATAAGAAGTTTGAGTATTCAAAGTAACGGGAAAATTCTCAATATTATTGTGTATTATATACGGAACCCTCACCACGCGAGTTGAACTCGCACTTGTCCGTTTTTTTTTATTATTATGTACTTTATTTTGCCTTTTTAGCTTTATTGTTGTACTTTAATTGTGTTCTATGATTTACGCGTTGAGTCACAAGGGGTGGCCTGCCAAATAAGTCTATGCTCGTACGAATTTGGACCCTTTTATTTATGTCATCGACACCGTCCCACCACTAACGCATGTTCGCAGCAAACAGGCTCGTCGGCATGTTTATGTGTTTCTTAATAAAATAACAACACTGCGCTAAACTAGGGCACGATGGGTATACGTTGATGCTAGGCAGTTCGCATTCTGAAGGCTTGCTGACGCGGGGCGGGATCGGTATGCGGTATATTGTACTTTGACGTTAGCATACCTACTGAAAGTAGGAGATACGGATAGAGGCACGTCCTTCACCGAACAGTTTAATGGACGAAAATAATTTTATATCGAACTTAGTACATCGAAAAATATTTTGCTAAAAAAATCCTGGCTAGAGAAAAAACAACTTTTTTTACATTGCACTCAATAGCATACATACAATGCATTCACGCCTTTATCCCTAAAAGGAGCAAAGCACATGAAACTTGTGTTCCAGTACCACTTTTAACATAAATGTGGGTATAAAAGATCGATAAAATGTGATATCGCTGTGACAGGTTGCTAGCCCATCGCCCACAACACACTTCAAACCTGTTCCCTTAGTCAACTCTTACGACACCCACAGGATGAAAGGGGGTGGTGCTATTCTAACCCGACACCACACGATATATTTTTTACTAATCGAAAGTATGAAGATTATAAAAATATATATATTTTATCTACACACTTACCATAAACCCGCTAAAATGCGTTCAGAAACTGGCAGTAATGGCCAGCTCGAGTCTTCACGGCATTTTTATACTTATCTGACGTAATGCACTCTGACGTGCTCTGACGCCTAAGACAACAGGCCCCGTAGCATGGTTGGCCTTGTCACGCGATAGGTGATAGGATAGAGCGTGCGTCACTGGCTGACACCGTTCGATAGAACGAGACGTCGCTCTTATCTTGTCACTTGTCGCGTGATAAGGCCAACCATGCTACGGCTCCAGGAGTCGTCAAGTCAGAGTGCGTCGGATGAGTGTGTACGCGCATATCTTTCATGGTAGCGCGGTTTAGAAATGAATAGAAAATAGTTTATTCTGATAAACTACACACTGCACGGGACAGATTTACGAGAATCGATGAAAAGCCTTAACGACTGCGCAACGAAAAATAAAAACTTAATTGTGGAATTAAACGAGATAACGACGCGATTGTGGAAATAAGAGTTTATTGAAATAGGTTCATCATCATATCAGCCGAAAGACGTCCACTTCTAGACGTCCTGCGCCACCCGCATCCAGCGGACTCCCGTGACCTTTACCAGGTCATCAGTCCACCTTGTGGGGGGGCCTACCCACGCCGCGCCTTCCGGTACGTGGTCGCCACTCGAGAACCTTTCCGCCCCCAACGGCCATCGGTTCAACGTGAAATAGGTTATTTGAGTCCAATGAATACTGGCTGGAAAACGTGACAAAACACAGACAGCAATTAATTCTACCTTAAAACATGGAAAACTGAATACCGAGGTATTGGCTCAGTCTGAAATAGATAACTAATTCAGTTTAATAAATTAATAACGTGTCTGTGTCTAGTAAAAGGGGCCACTTTGAGGATTTTAGTTTCCGAGTTATATGCATTTTTTAAAATTAGTCGAAAATTACGTAGAATAGGTTTTTAATACTAACCTGCCCTGCTAGCATACCTTGACTCTTTACTCTACTCGCGCGCGCGATAGACTATCTGTCACTTTTTGACAGCATTAATCAGAAAGTGACGGACAGTATATCTCGCGCGCGAGTAGAGTTGAGAGTCAAGTTATGCTAGCAGGGCTGATACCAATTCCATAACTTATCCTAGTAGAAGTTTATTTTTTACGAGCATTAACTAAAATATTATTGCATGTTTAAAAATTTATAAAAAAATAATGATTGCACCTAGGAAAATGATTCTTTTTTCACTGAATAGCTAATTTTACCTAGTTTTAGGAGATATTAATAACTCCATACCGCTAAAGTGGTCCCTTTTCCCAGACACAGTCACTAATAGTCAGAATGTACAGTAAGGGAAATGTATTCACGTACCACCGTAGAACCCTGTCGCAATTGACACGCCGCCGTCACTCAAACTAGAGTGATATGTCACCTTATTGCTATAGGGTTCTACGGTGGTATATATCTATACATCTATCTATCTATACATGGTGAGCAATCCAAATGGGTCAGTATGGCGGTTTTGGAAACCATAACAGATAGCGAAATCTTGGCTTAGGAACCATGACGTTGATTTTAGTAAAAAGAAAAACTGCATTCATATACTTACAAAAATACGTGTACTCGGCCCAGGAATCGAACCTGGACTTTTTGAAAAATTTAATTTCGTTGTTTAAAAACAATGCATTTTATTAGTTTTAGATATCATGTTTCTTAGTAACATTTACTATTTAAGAGCTACATAACCGATATTCAAAGGAAAATAACGAAATTTAATTTTTCAAAAAGTCCAGGTTCGATTCCTGGGCCGAGTAGGTACACGTATTTTTGTAAGTATATGAATGCAGTTTTTCTTTTTACTAAAATCAACGTCATGGTTCCTAAGCCAAGATTTCGCTATCTGTTATGGTTTCCAAAACCGCCATACTGACCCATTTGGATTGCTCACCCTGTATAATAAAGCTGAAGAGGGTCGAAAGTCTGTACATGGAAGATAAACGAAAAAAAATTGGCTGGGGATACTTAGAATTGATAACAGAACACGTTCCAACAGTTTTTAGAATTTTTGTCTGTTTATCTGTTTATCTGTTTATCTGTTTGTCTGTTTATTTGTCCGAGCATCACGTGAAAACGGCTGAACGGATTTTGATGCAAACTTTACTAATCTGTCGAGAAAATCGCCGGATAGGTTTTAAGCTATAAAAATCTTAAAGATTAGGGTTCAAAGGGGGTAGAAAATGGGGTTGAACTTTGTATGGGAACTCCTTGAATGTACGAGCTACAGACTTGAAAATTGGTAACCATAAACTTGACTGGAAAGTAAAAACGACCCCATTCAAACCTTTAGCAATGTATAGATAAAACGTGAAAAATATGGGATGAAAATAGGTTCTGAGGCGACTAGAAACTATATAATGTTGCAAGAGCGGGGTTATAACAGTATCATTACCATGGTAACATGTCGTAAAGATATTAAAAATTTCATCGTGTTCTTACAACTGATAGTTAGTCCAGTGGTTTCACTCATAGCTTACGGAGTCGGTGTCCCCGAGTTCAAACCCAGCAGCTTGCACTTTTTGTAATTTTAATTTTTTTGTGTCTGCGTTTTTGAAAATGTATATTTTGAAAAGATATATTTTCAAAAACGCAGAGAAGCTTAGTGAATAGAGGATTTTGATGCAACTTTTACTTAATCGGTCGAGAAAATCCCTGGCCAGGTTAGGCTGTAAAAATGATAAAAATTAGTTCAAAGCGGGTAAAAAATGGGGCAAAACTTTGTATGGGAACTCCTCAAATCCATGAGCTTTAGACTTGAAAATTGATAAACATACACTTGACTGGAAAGTAAAAAGAACTCCTTTCAAACATTATAAAAACGTGAAAAACCACGGGATGAAAAAGAGTGCTAGATGGCTAAAGACTATCTATAATAACCAAAAATGTTTGATATCTCAACCGATAGTAGCTGTTAGACATAAGAAACCTAATTATTTTGGAAACTCAGTCGCTGACAACGACGCTGTTAATATTGAAATCCAGCAACCTTGATCTTCGTCTTCCTATATAATTGCTATGAATTCAGAGGTCATCTAAAGATGTATGATAGGTTGAGTTTATTACTTACGTCGAATTAGCATAGTTCACCAACGTCAAGAGATGTGGGTATAAAATTTGGACACAACGGCATTCCGCGGAGAATTAAGTAGGTACCATTTTTTTATGTATAAAACTTCAACGTTTGTGACATTCAGAAATATTATTATTATTATGAATACTCGGGTATAGTGAGCGTCCGCATGAGCTAGAAGCTCATGCGGACGCTCTCTGAAGGGTTGGTTTGGGCCTTTCATTCATACGAAAAGCTCGGCCTTCGGGCTCGCTTGCCTCACCCCTCAACTTTGGGACTTAAGGCTCATGTTTCGCTTGCAAGACACCTGTGGATAGTAAGTATCCATGGAGTCTCGCCCTCGGGCCTTGGATGCTCTGGCTCGCATATGGAGCGCTATCTATAAGGGTACGTTGGGCCTTTCATTCCTACGAAAAGCTCAGCCTTCGGCCTCGCTTGCCTCCCCGTTTACCTTCAGGACTTTGGCTCTCAGGGATAGTTTGACAAGACACCCGGAGATATAGAGTATCTTTGGGGTCTCGCCCTCGCTCGGTCCATTTGTTTCAATTATGTAATCTTATATTTAAATTCCGGTTTTGGTAATTTTTCTTCTACTATAAGTACTTAGGTACTTCGTTTGCAATAAAGATTAAGTAAATCAATATAACTAAATATTATTGACGACAAAGTTTATGAGGATTTGAACTGTTACACGCATAATTTATAGAAATGAAATCGTAATAATCTAATTTATCAGTGTAGTAGGTATCGTATGGTGAAACATAAGAATATCATGTCATCCATAATTTATACGCGTACGAAGTCGCGGGCAGAAGCTAGTATGAATATATTTCCCTTACTGTACTAGCTCAGCGGTGCGGTGGGCTGATTCGCGAAACATGGCCGCCGCGCGAATTAGGGCGCGTGCATTTTTCTACAGAAACGTTAACATTTCAAACATTTTAAGCAATCCTGTACTTTTTGATGTGAGATAAATTCTAGGACAACCTCCTCCTTGTTTAAATGACCCAAAATCTCTTTTTGCTAAACATGTAGATATGCAAATACGTCTAAATTTAATACAAGTAGGCTAGAAAACCCAGCGCTGCCAAGGAATTATTACAAACAAGACTACTGGAAAGCGCTTAGAGTTTTAATCAATTAAAATTTTATCTTAATAATATTATTTTAAAGATCCGAAATGGATAAGCTGTTGACACTAATAATTTTATGACATGCTGTAATAATGTAGTACACAGTTTTGACAGTAAATGTATCTTATCTTTAGGTTATTTTCAGCTTATCCTGACATAAAGTTTTAAATTCCTATCCCTAATCCATATACGAATATTAAAAAAAGAACCGAACACGTGCGAGTCTGATTCGCCCACGGAGGGTTCCGTACAAAATTACAAATGTATAGTTTTTCAGATTTTTCCTGTACTTGTAGTATAAGACGATATTACTTGCCAAATTTCATAGTTCTCTAGGTCAACGGAAAGTACCCTATACATTTTGATTCCCTTGAGATTGGCGAAATATACCTACGTTTTTTGAGGCATAAACGGCCATATCTTTTTTTACGATAACTTAGAAGTTTTTTTACAGCTTCAAGGTACTGGAGACCTGAGTATATGGTTTTACCCGACGATACCCGACACACGCGTTCAAGAGATAAAGGGTCTTGACAAGCAATCCTGGCAAGGTCGCCATGTAATAAGGTGGTTCTATGGTGGTAGTAACGGCACGAGGCCAATAAGTATATACGAGAATGGCGT
Source organism: Epinotia nisella (assembly GCA_932294315.1). NCBI lineage: Eukaryota > Metazoa > Arthropoda > Insecta > Lepidoptera > Tortricidae > Epinotia > Epinotia nisella. Next base: position 4,172,689 of record OW028698.1, on the reverse strand, counting down.
CTAATAGAACCTTTATTCAATGTTAACACCTTATTTTATACATGGTTATCGCTTATACAAGCAATATGCGTTTATGTAGCAGTAAACTATTGTGTTACTGCTAAACACTAAATGTGGCCAATCACCATACTACAAGACAGACAGACGGACCACAAAGTGGTCCTATAAGGATTCCGTTTTTTTCCTTTTGCGTTAATCGCCATGAGATTTCAAGAAAAACCATTTTGAAATGAAAACCGTGAATATTGCTATGTTTGAAAAGCAGTTAATGATTGAAATAAGTAAAACTGGTACATTATTTCCCCCTGATATCCTACATAAACGAAGATACATAGATTTGTCCGTTAAAATTCTAATATTGCTTACTAGTCCCCAGGAAGCTGGACACAAGGTAGAAAAAATTATAATACTTAGAGAAAAAAAATAGAAACACGAAGTTTTTCATACCAAACTTAATATTTTCTCTTATTTTTTTTCTACTATAGTTTCGAGTAACTAGTTTTCGACCTAGGGGTAATCACGTAACGTTTTGAATGCGCGTTAAGTAGATCCAACTGTCATTTTTACATATAAAAAACTCGCGTGGTGAGGGTTCCGTATATAATACACAAAAATATTGAGAATTTTCCCGATACTTTGAATACTCAAACTTCTTATAGGTTTTCCTGTAATCTTAAGGCAAGGAACTATTTTCCATATTTTTTCAGAATTTTAAGTCTAGTAGTTCCGGAGATAAGGGGGGGGGGATAATCAATTTAAGTCTTTTTTCCTAAACTTCAAATCTGTTTTCGTGAAAAAATTTTTTTTTATCTGAGATGCTTACAATAACCCCTTTCATTTGATATGCCACACAATACAGTTTTTACGCCCCAAAAGTGGCCCCCTTGTTCAGAATTCATTAATTTACTTTACGCGTCCATTTTTGGGTCACCAAAGGGTTCCGTTTTTTCCTACTAAAAAGTGACATTTAGATCTACCTGACGCGCGTACAATGCGTTCCGTGATCGACCCGCTAAATATGGCAGATCCCGTTGTGTGTACAAAGTTTCATGTTATTCCAGTTACTCTTAAGGCACAATAGGTACGTTAGGTAGACCAAAATGTCATTTGACGGACGTGAAAATGACTTGCTTTGTCCTAACCCTCGTTGAAAAAGTAACGTAATCATCCTCTGTCAGTATCATTATTTATTCTCTTTTTTTTACGTGATAACGTCTTATAAATCGATGAACGGCGGCTGCACGCACGAAAAAGTGTGACTGACTGACATATCAACGCACAGCCCAAACTGCTGGCCCTAGAGATTCCGATTTTGGCACGTAGGTTCCTTATAAGGTCTAGGGGTGCACTAAGAAAGGATTTTTCAAAATTTACCCTCTAAAGGGATGAAATGGGGGTCCAAAGTTTGTATGGGGAAACAAAGTCAAAGTGATTTATTCTTCAATTTAGGCATATTACATGCACCTATGAATGTCGATAAACTACCACTGGTTCGGAAAGTAAACCTCTGCCTCGAGAAGAACCGGCGTAAAAAACTCGGCGAGGTGTCATTTTTTCAAAACAGTATTCAATATATCATTTCAGTATCAGGATTAGATTAGATCGACTATTTTATTCAAAAATTGAGTATTCCTAACGATTTAATGAGTAAATAAATACGTGTTATGCAATTTTTCATCAATGTTTTTTTATGACGTATCACGTAAAATTATCGTCCGTAAACCGACTTTACAGACACCCATTTTTAATATTTATAAAACTAGGATTGTGTTTCGCCGTCTAACTTGATGGAAAATTAAGACAAGGATCACGTTCACCCAGAAGATGCCTGTTCACTTTTACCTTGAAGACATCAAGGTAATATGATTCCCGAAATACAGACGCCGGAAGAGAATTCCAAATAAGTAGAGGCATTTGCGAATCACAAAGGATTTCTTAAATCTCGAGGTGCGGCACGGCGGGATTTCACCAACTGGGAGTGGAAACTCATACGTCGTCTAGTAGTCCGATAAAGAAAAGTTTAGGAAAGATCGTTAGATTTAGATCGTCTTCCAGTAGTAGTAGTTAAGTCCGTGTTCAAGCCCACTGGCATGCGATTAACCCTACGTGGAAGGGGACGGGCCATTTTGAATAAATCTGCGCCATCTTTATTTCTAAAGCTGATTAACCGAAAATATGGTGCAGGCGAAAATGTTATCTCTGAGACGAATTTTATAAGGATACATTTAGTATTTTACTGTATTTTTGATCCTCAATAATATACAAGTAACACGATTTTTTTCAATGAGGGAATAGAGATTTTGTTAAGAAATTCAGTGGAAAATTGTGTACACATTTTTGGATATTGTAATAGTTTTTACCGAATTTTAAAATGGAGGAGGTCGGAATCTTTTATTGCCGTGATAACGTCGTATAAATCGATAAACGCCGACTGCACGCACGAAAAACTGTGACTCATTGTCCCGTTCCGACTGACTGACATCAACGCACAGCCCAAACCGCTGATTCTAGAGATTCCAAATTTGGCACTTAGGTTCCTTAAAAGGTCAAGGGGTGCCTTAAGAAAGGATTTTTCAAAATTCACCCTCTAAGGGGGTGAAATGGGGTCCAAAGTTTGTATGGTGAAACAAGATTAGATCGACTATTTTATTCGAAACTTCACAAGAGTATTCCTAACGATAAATGAGTAAATACGTGTTTCGGGTTTTTTGAAAATTCAACCCCTAAAAGGAGGAAATGTGGTGACAAAGTCTGAAAATCAACACTCTTCACAACATTATTATGACGTTATCACGTAAAATTATTGTTCGAAAACCGACGTTACAAACAACTATTTTTTATGTATGTTCCCTAATTACTCAAAGGCGCTTGGGCCAATTTGGAATTTTTTTTTTTGAAAGGGCCCAATAGGTCTCATGGACATCAGGTCAGAATCAGAAGATGAGATTCTCGAGAAATCGAGGGAATATTTCAAATAAGGCAAAGTACATAATTGAAATCGGTTAAAACTTTGTTTTTAATAAAGTAAATTATATTCATAAAATGTAAGAAAAATAATAATGCTAGTACTTAAACTGAATAATACAAATGATAATGGTTTAATGGTGATGTATCTATGTAGCAAACACGCTAAATAATATTACACAAAGCATTTTTAAACGAGCTTAGTTAAATATTTGTACGGTGTTCATTAGATTTTGCTTAAAAATCACAATCTGTACAAGCAAAACCAAAGGGCGAAGCTAAAGTTATGTAAGCAGTATTTTGACGTCGCCAGGCCAATATTTCAGCAGTTTGACATTCAGAGCATTGCGTATACAATATCCATACGACCTGAAACTGAAAACTACTTAGTTATATTTTAACGAAATGTCCATATTTTTATATCACTTTAGACAGTTACGAAGAGAGATATGTATAAATATGGCGAAGTAATTAATATTTTTGAAGTTGAAGTAACCAATGGACAGCATTTTTGCTGTAAAAAAACACAAATAAATATAAAAGTGCGAGAACCACGAATGCTTTTTATATGACAAAACACGCGCAATGATTCCACATAATTAGGCAAAAAGATGTTTACATATGAAGGTGCACAAATATATAACAGATTGCCGTGTGTTTTAAAAGGTGTAGGCTCACTTAATTTATTGAAATCTAAATTAGCACTACACATTTATGTACACTACCCTCTCTAACACGTTGGCTGCCCACCATACTACACCTACAGTATTACCTACTACCCTACCCTATAGAAATTTATTGATCCCACCGGGTGATGCTCGAAGCATCGCTCTATTACTGAGGTGCCATGAGCATCACTGGTGGGATCACGTAATCTTATTAATTATTTATGTTATGCTTTTCAAAAACAAACTCCTTAGATGTGACTCGAAAAACTTGGCAGGCCCACTTACATGATGATAATAGTAATGATGGTCTACCAATTTTAGGAGCCCCTCTTCTGAGGGCGAATTTTTTAGATACCTCGCTTCTACTAGGTATTTGAAATAAGTAACTATATGTAGAGTATCCTCTCCAAAATAGCATCCAAAGTTTGACTTTTACTTAGACTCAAAAAAATCCGCAAAACAATACCATGAAAAATGAGCTTCTGATCCTACCGGCGATGCTCATGGCCTTACAGAGAAGATTACGTGATCCCACCGGTGATACTCATGGCAGCCAACGTGTTAAGAATACCTGAATCTAGCACAGAATTAAGCACGTACTAAATACTTTTGATATGCCTCATTGAAATTTTACTTTACATCTATGTTCTCATGTAAGTGACTCGAATTGTCTTTTTTGAGAATAAATGTCGTGAAATTGAAACCGACATAAATAAATAAATAAATATCGTGGGACAATTCACACCAATTGATCTAAGCCTGTACTATGGGTATTAGACAACGGATAAACATACTTATATAGATAAATACATACTTAAATAGATATTAAACATCCAAGACTCGAGAACAAACATTCGTATTCATCATACAAATATCTGCCCCGACCGGGAATTGAACCCGGGACCTCAAGCTTCATAGTCAGGTTCTCTAACCACTAGGCTATTCGGTCGTCATAAATGTTAAAATACTGTCCATCAACATAACTAGACCTTAGTAAAAAAAAGGAAACTGAAAAACGCTAATTATGGTAAAAAAATCTGGCTGCTCGTTACGTCGGTGATGAAAAGAAAATATTTCACAATAACAAGCTTGGACAAAACGGTGTTTACTTAGGCTTGGGGAAATTTGGATTATGGGGTGTGTCCATGTCCATTGCTTTAATTGGGTAGTTTCTTCAAGTGACAGAGATATACAGGGTGTAATAAAAGTGGGATGTGAACCCATTAAGGCCAGATTCGGTGGCGTATTCCAATTTCAAAAATGTTTTATTTCTCTATCTCTACACTTTATTTTAAGCAAAATATATAAAAACCTCCACAAAGTATTAGCTTATATATCTGTCATGATGGAAAAAAATACTTCAAAATCTTGACATTGACATTTCATTGTTTTCTCTGGATTTCAGTTCTAATTATTTGCTTCTAAGGATTGCATATATATATAGGTATTAGCTGTATAATTTATACTATAATATTAGGTCACAGGTTATCGTATAAGTGCAAATAAATAGATGTTATAGCTCAAAGGCGATCCAATAAATAAGTATCCACGTTAAGTTCGCACACTATGATTTATGGTTAAACACTTGTGCTCATTTGTTCGATTTAGACAAAAGAACGGAGAGTAAGTACTCGTCTATCAGCTACTTAGATGTTTTAAAGTGTAATAAAAAAACACATTGTATTTTTTTGCCTTTTGTAACAACATAAAGCCCGGATTCCCGGGGCATATACATACTAACAGAATGATTGAGGTCGTTCACCCCATGTCGAATCCAAAAAACCGATCACTGTTTATAAACCCTCCCACCCTTCACCCCCGTGGGGGAATGTTGTCATACACAAATGTCAACAAAAACAAAGCTGTAAAGAAAAAAAAAATGCATATTTTGAATTGCAATACGCTACCGAATCTGGCCTTAATCGGTTACACCCCATTTTTGTTACACCCTGTAGATAATAATTCCCTACATACCCTACAAATAGTAACTAATGTGGAGTGTCATCTTTCTTTCTTCTTCAATATAACAATAAACAAGTTTATGTCAATTACTTCATTTTTTGCCAACTTTACTTTTGTATAGAATCGTAGAAGTACTCATCAAGACTTTTAATGAGGTTTAACACGACAATTTTGTCAAGGTCATTAAGGACTGATTTTCAGATATATGATTCTTGACTATGATTGTTTATCTGATATAATCGATATATTATACCTCAACATATTCTCTCGATTGCAAAATAACCGACCAATGCGAGTTGGACTAGAGCACCGAGGGTTCCGTACAAACATGTAGGTATATAAGTAAATTATTAAAAATATTTTTATCATATGATGTAACTTAAAACTTACGGTTTTCTCAATTTTCCCTTTATCTGTGCTTTAAGACGTTGCTTCGTACCAAATTTCAAGGTTCTAAGTTCACGGGAAGTACCCTGTAGGTTTTGATTCCCTTGCGAGTTTCGAAAAGAGCTGTGTCTTTTGAATGCGTTGGCTTAGAAGTTTGATTTTTCTACAGCTCCAAGGGACAGTGGACTTGAGTATTTGATATAAATTTTAGCTTGATACCTCGACGCGTTCCTCAGAAAAAGGGTCTTGTCAGACGGACGGACGGACAACAAAGTGATCCTATAAGGGTTCCGTTTTTTCCTTTTGAGGTACGGAACCCTAAACACAGAATTGGGTCTTTATTATCTTTTTTTAACTCGGCCTACTTACTCAAAATATACATTATCGTGTCCAAAAAAGCCATTCCCAAAGGGTGTTGTTTCGCTTTTTCTCGTTTGCGGAAGGCATAAGACTGTCTCCCACAAAAGGGCGTGGTTTTTGCGAATCGACTCTAATCAAGGCATCGCCTTAACGTGCCTTCTAAAGCCAACAAACGCTGTTGCTAAGTACTCAACGGATCCTTTACAGAGAATCAGTGTTTCGCCAACATGGCGCTGAATATTTATCTAATAGTCAAACGAGGATTATGGCCGCATTAGCTTGAGCCCGGTGGCACGGACAGTTAACTGACGTTGGGTTAAACTTCTACTTGCCACTTCTAGGCTAGCTTTTCCCTGAAAAATCAAGGCGTTGACACATACACTCCCAAGAATTGCTACGCGCTACGCTTGAAGCCGTGATTTTTCCCGTATATAGCTAGGCGGGTTCCTGTGAAAGTACAACTGACAACAAGTCGGGTACAACTGAGGGGGAGTGGTTCTCGAGTGGCGACCACGAACCGGGAGACGCAGCGTGGGTAGACCCCCACGACCACGTACCTGGAGACGCAGCGTGGGTAGCCCCACGACCACGTACCGGGAGACACAGCGTGGGTAGTCTCCCCCACGACCACGTACCGGGAGACGCAGCGTGGGTAGACCCCCCACAAGGTGGACTGATGACCTGCTGGTCGATTACGTAACGCATTGTAGGTACGTGCGTCAGGTAGAACTAAATGTCACTCTTTGTGTGGAAAAATTACAGTTAAACTCCTAACGTGCGTTAGAAAAGTTACGTGATCACTCCCTCTGTAAAGGTCTCGGGAGTTTGCTGGATGCTATTCGTGCAGAACCGGTCATTGTGGCAATATTTGGGGGAGGCATATGTCCAGCGGTGGACATAGGCCTCCCCAAAAATGTGCCATAATGTCTTTCGACTGATATGACGCTGAACAAAATGTCCTCCATAGGCTACGGTGTTTGGTTACCATCAGGCCATTTGCTTGGACAGGACAAACAGACATATTATTTTTATAATGGCATGTATTTGTGTTGCCCCTTCTTTAAATAGGTTAAAACGTACATTACCCGTAGATTAAGCGTACTACCGGCCCCATCCACTATTTATTACCCGTACAGAGCGGAAAATGAATATTTGATCACACAATTAGTTACGCGCACTAGGGACACACAACGTTAATGGTATCTTTAGAACACTAGATTATGCTACGGAGTTGTCTGACTTTATTAAATTCTACTGGTGGAGGAAAATGTGTAAAGTGCTATTTCTAAAACTGTGCATTTACGACCTCGCCAAGAACCCAAATGGACGCGCCTAAATTGGTCCATTAATGTCAAAACTTTAGCGTTTAATAGCGATAATTGGTGTGGCCCGTTGGATATCCAAACGGATGGACAGCTATCGCGATCGCGACGAGCCAATGTGCCTTTCGAATGAAATACCTACTCGGAAATGTGAAAATTCTACGTTGGAACAATATCCCCGATCCCCGGTCGGGGCAGATATTTGTATGATGAATACGAATGTTTGTTCTCGAGTCTTGGATGTTTAATATCTATTTAAGTATGTATTTATTTATATAAGTATGTTTATCCGTTGTATAGTACCCATAGTACAGGCTTTGCCTAGTTTGGGACTAGATCAATTAGCGTGAATTGTCCCACTATATTTATATTTATTTATTTATTACGTCCACCTATTTGGATGCTTTTTTTAGGGTTGCGTACCCAACGAGTAAAAACGGGACCCTATTACTAAGACTTCGCTGTCCGTCCGTCCGTCCGTCTGTCTGTCACCAGGCGGTATCTCAAGAACCGTGATAGCTAGAGAGTTGAAATTTTCACAGATTATGTATTTCTGTTTGCCGCTATAACAACAAATACTAAAAAACCGGCCAAGTGCGAGTCGGACTGGGCTCCCATACAACAGACATGATTTTTTTGCCGTTTTATAGATAATGGTACGGAATCCGGCGTGCACGAGTCCGACTCGCACTTGGCTGGTTTTTATCCATTTGGCACATAGACAAATGCTGGATGCATCCAAATGGATTGGACGTATTAGTTTGACTAAATTCACGAGCGAGCTTCTCAGCTGTCTGTGTGTATTGATATTCACTGGCGCGCCATTCATATTTTTTTCCGAGAGACAAACAACGCGACGCGACGACTCTATGTACAGTCAGCGTCATAAACATGTATACACTTTTCGACCTTATCTCCAAGCAATAAGGTCCTAGAATGTGTACATGTTTATGATGCTGACTCTACATACTGGTAACTTTACTAATGTACTCCAGATCTGGGGGCGAATTCAAGACATTAAGGTACTCATATCAATTGAGTTCTCATATCAATCGCCAATCGGCCGGATGCCCCTTCGACTGAAGGGCAAAATTTACAAGACCATATTAAGACCTATCATCATGCATGGATCAGAATGATGGGCTGCAAAGATGACGGATGAAACGAGATTGCATGCTACAGAGATGAGAATGTTGAGATGGATGTGTGGCGTGACAAGAATGGATCGAATAAGGAATGAGTATATAAGAGGAAGCCTGAAAGTAGCACCCATAACTGAAAAGCTGAGAGCAAATCGCCTACGATGGTATGGACATTTTACGCGGAGGGATGATAGTAATGTTGCTAGAAGAGCATTAAGTATGAATGTGGAGGGTTGCAAGAGAAGAGGTAGACCAAGAAAAAGGTGGATGGACTGCGTGAGAGACGATATGAATAGGAAGGAAGTGTGTGATGAGCTGACGGGCGATAGAGAGATATGGAAAAAAAACCATGCTGCGCCGACCCCAAGTAAATGGGATAAAGACAAGCGAATGATGATCAATCGCCAATCACGAAGTACTCATTTAAATGTAGGCGCGAACTAAATAATCTGAACCGACACAATAATAATATTCATATTTTATTGTAAAAGGCAGTAAAGATGGTCCCCAATCGGTGTTCGTTAGTATATAATATCATCATCATCATCATCATCATCATCATCATCATCATCATCATCATATCAGCCGAAAGACGTCCACTGCTGGACATAGGCCTCCCCTAGAGAGTGCCAAATTGACCGGGCCTGCGCCACCCGCATCCAGCGGACTCCCGCGACCTTTACCAGGTCATCAGTCCACTTTGTGGGGTGCCTACCCACGCCGCGCCTTCCGGTACGTGGTCGCCACTCGAGAACCTTTCCGCCCCAACGGCCATCGGTTCTACGTGCAATGTGCCCCGCCCACTGCCACTTAAGTTATATTACTCATAATATAGTTTTTAATATATACTTAATTGATAATATGGATTTGGTTTTCTGGCTGAGTTTCCACATCAGAGGACAATCTGCCTCATGTAGAATGCTGTTGCCACTACCCTGCACCTTGGCTGGCAGTGACGCAGTTTTCTTGCGCCAGACAGCATCAAAGCCGCCTGTGTGCGCCTCAGAATGCGCTGCAGAAACGCGGCAGTCCCAACAGCACTCTAAATGCATTGTTATTTTGCCACGGCTGGTGACATGGTGGTCTTTATTCACCAGAAGACTGGCTATTCGCTGAGGGTGTTCCAGCTGCGTTCGCGCCACTACGTGCACTTCAGCTCTTTTGTGGTGCGCGTGCCGCGGCCGCTGCAGGAGACCACCGCGTGTGCTGACTTCTGGCCGAAGAGTGTCGTGTTTCGGCGGTCGCAGGGCAACCTACCGAATTCTACACCGGATTTGACGACGCAACGGAGCCACGCTATTTCGACGCCTAAATAATTAGTTTTATAATTTGTTTGTATGTATGTCAGTCTTTAAGGTATTTGTTACTATGGGCCTTAGATGAAATAAATGGTATCCCATGAAAAACATTACGTATAAAGAATAGGCCAATGCTCGCAACTCTTCCAATGTAAAAAGTTGTGAGATATTACCTAAAGCCAAGTCAGGCACTGTTATTAATCTTTATTTGCTTAAATTTTAACTTTTAGTTCTTAAACTAAAAGTTCAAATTGAAGCAATATTATGTCCTATACGTTACTGAAAATTCAGGGGTCTAGCTTTAGCCAGCACAAAATTACAGGATGTTGAAAATGGCCTGAATGGATTCGAGAAAAGGATGGTACGGCCGTGCCCGTTTGTTTTGCTTGACTGACCTGACCTGACCGTGCCCCCAGATATTATGAATACTATATTGGATGCGCAGAGCATTATAAGCCCGTTGAGTATATTTGACCCGAAGACTTGACGTGACTTGACGCGACTGCCAGCTTGCTGTTGGCACCGATCCCGCACCGTAAAATCTTTCCGGTGAATGCGACACTAAACTCAAAATACACCAATACTCAATACGACCCAATATCTAAAAGAATCTATTCTCATAACGAATAAAACCCAAATTAACTTATTACCAAAATGAACCATTCTCGATTTGGACTTTTCTCAATGTGAGCCAATTTCAAATGGATTAAAGCTCATAAAAATTGATACACAGATTGATTCCCAAAATACCCTAAATTTGAAATTGCAGAACACGGTATTCGAGGAATCAAAAAAGAGGAATTCAAGGTACTTCCGCTGAGCTGTATCATCTGTTTTGTGGAAATGATGGAGCGAACTTGTGAGTAGGTATAACGGAGAGGGCAAATGCACAAAAGATCCCACTGGGTCGAAGTGTAGAACCAAGAGTTGTTTAACTGAATTTTGTTTTCTTTTTTTTCATTACGTCGCTGTATACGTAGCTTTGCCCTTGCCAGACAAAGAATGAATCACTTTGGTAACGGCTATCCGCAACAAAAGGAATTCAAGGTACTTCCACTGAGCTGCATCATCCGTTTTGTGGATATGATGAAGCGAGCTTTGGAAAAGGTATAAAGGAGAGGGCAAATGCACAAAAGATCCCACTCGAAGTGTGTCCGAAAAGACACTCATCTAGATAAGATAAGATAAGGAAGGGTACCTACTAGCCGAAGGTAGTCGTCACATTATCTATATGTATGTATAGTTCGTAATTAAAGGCGATGATGCGGAGAAAAATAATCATAATTTGAGTAATCATCATCATATCAGCTGACAGACGTCCACTGCTGGACATAGGCCTCCCCCAACGAGTGCCACAATGACCTGTCCTGCGCCACCCGCATCCAGCGGACTCTCGCGACCTTTACCAGGTCATCACTGCACCTTGTCACCTTGTCCATCACAATGCTGAGACAGCGACCGTTTCACTGCCGCGAAGACACACCATATGTGTCAATTGTATTGTATGTCTACTCCCTTTATCTCTGTGTGTCTTTTGTGTAGTGAATAAATGTCTTCTCTTCTTTTTTTTTTCTTTTTGTGGGGCTTGTACGCACGCTGCGCCTGCCATTAAGCGGTCGCCCCTCGAGAACCTTTCCGCCCCAACGACCATCGGTTCTACGTACTATCGCCCAAGGGTACGGGTTCACACCTCTACGATCAATTTCGAGCGTTCACTATGCATGTGCAGACGATTTTGAACAGAATGTGTGAACCCGTACCGTTGGGCGATAGTACAGTCGCCATCAGATATATCAGAGCGGCGAAAGCGCTCACAAATATCTGAACACGTCTCTAATGCCCCGACAATAGAGACGTGTTCAGATATTTGTGAGCGCTTTCGCCGCTCCGATATATCTGATGGCGACTGTACAATGTGCCCCGCCCACTGCCACTAAGTTTAGCGATTCGGAGGGTTATATCGGTTACCCTAGTCTTAGCCTCATTATAAGTATGTAATCTTACCGAATCTAATAAAATGCGTACAATAACACGGCTTTAAACTGTTCTGCGTAACACGCGGGCCACGCAGCCCGCGGGTGAGTTAGTTATTCGAGCCCTATAAATTTTGCACAGCGGTCGATTTTAGAGTGTGAGTGAGGTGCAAGCCATGAGAGAACGGCCACGGCTTCTAGTGGCGGCAGCGGGCGCGGTGCCCCGTTATACTGAAATTGACAATCATAATGATACACAGACATGAAACTAAGGCGATTTTAATTAATAATTTTTGCTAGTCATCTTTAAATTTACACTAATAATAACGGTTACTGTTGCATCGGTTGGAGGAGGCAATACAACTTACGTAAGTAATGGACGACCTATCAACTCATCGGGATGCCTAGGTAGCAAAAATAGGTAATAATATTTTAAATAAATAACTAGTTGGGTGGATTGCAAAAAAAATGTAAATAGTTAAGGGCTTTCATTTAATCTATGCTTTAACTTTTTTCCATTGTGTAACGAAAGCTACCCATATAAAATGTATGGATAATTGCCATTACTCAATAGAAAAAAGTTAAAGTCTAGATTAGATTAAGGCTCTTAACCATACGTACATTTTTTTTTGCAATCTACCCAGTTGTTTGAGTTTTGTTTTCCTGTTAAAATATCGAATAGTGTTTGTATGGGAAAATAAGTTCAAAGTTCAAAGTATTTATTTAAAACACAGGTTATACAGATGTTAAAAAAATGCAGCTTAGTATCGCTATGTTTTACCCGAGGGTGTAACAAAATATAGGCTTCAAATAATGTTAAATATAAGCTTTCATGCAGCGTGCTTTTTTTAATACATAATAACATATTACATACCTAGTGCGGGTTCAAAAATTATCTTTTATATATGCGTCAATTGAATAGTATGCCTTTTCCACTAGAAGGGCAACAGTTTCTTTTTAAACAGCATCAAATTTTCAGCTTTTAAAATGTTTCTTGGCAACTTGTTGAAAATAAGACAGAGTTGTTCTTACGCTCGTTCGAATAGTATGCAATTACCCCTCAGGAGATTGGATGGAAGGGTTGGAAAGGGGCGACCAAGGCGAGGGTATGTCTTCTAAATTCCTGCGATCGTAGGTAACGAATTTGTATGAGGAGATCTACGGATGTAAATGAGGCAAAAAAACATGTATCTAAGGGCCGTGTTTGGCGTTCTTTGGTCTCTGCTTACCCCAATGGGATACGAGCGTGATTATATTTGTGTAAGTTTTTCCCTGTTAAAGTCTTTATGCCATTTTTTATGTACAGTAAGGGAAATGTATTCACGTACCACCGTAGAACCCTGTCGCAATTGACAGGCCGCCGTCACTCAAACTCGAGTGGTATGTCACCTTATTGCGATAGGGTTCTACGGTGGTACGTTAATACATTTCCCTTCATTTACCACGTCAGTGGCAAACAAGCGTACGGCCCACCTTATTATATGTAAGCGATTACCGTAGCCTATGGACGCTTGCAACTGCATGGGACTAGCATGCACGTTGCCGACCCTTTAAGAATATGAAACTCCTTGGGGAACCACATCGTGCGCGACCATCGACATAGATTTAACCCATTCAAGGTCAATTAGTCACATATAACTCCTGCAAGAGCGATTTCCGTTACAGAGTGGAAGTACGTACGTACGTACGTAGCGATGCCTGGCCTCGGATGGGGTAAGGTTGAATTCCAACTGGCCTGTGAAAAAAATATTATATCTTCAAGCTATCCGCTCATCACTTGTCCCGCCCCACACCGCACACCCCACGCTTACATGTGTGTGTGCAAACTCACCTTGATTTCCCAGTAGACCGTACGCAGCCCGGACGAAGTCAAAGTCAAAGTCTTTGTTTTAAACACGGCATTACCAATGTTAATTGACCATTATTTATCTATTTATTTGCATCAAGCAGCAAGGCCCATATTGACAAATACCTAAAAGACTAACTACGGGATTATTCCAGGCAAAATACGGTTGCGAAAAATATTAATTTATAATAGCGTTTTTTGTTTATTTCATTCTAAAACGTTATTCTAAGATGCTTTATTCAAGAATCCAACAAACTTTCCACCCGGAAGTAATGATATAAATTTAAATTAAACGTTTATTGTCTTTTTTATTTTATTTATATTGAATATTTTAAAGCAAACGTAACGTAAACCATTTTTTAGGAGCTAATTAAATAATGTTTTTATGATTCCTGATTTTTTGTTGTATTTGCCTCTAGGTAACTATTTAATTAATAATATATACGTTACATAAAAAAAATTAGCTATTATAAATTATTTCCAAATTTGACATTTTTTCCATACAAGTTGTCAGTTCATTGCCTGGACTAGATAGCCTACGAGCGTAGCGATTCTTTGAATGTGTTACATACAATTAGGTATTTATATGTACAATGTATGTACAGTCGGGGTAAGAAAAGGTTCGTCACCTTAAAGTCGACATTTGCTTGCACCAAGGCAATAGGCTTGTGCCCCAATTTTTTTTACGATGCCATTAGAACCAGTTTTTGGAGAGGAACAAATGTTTGTATGGGAGCAACTACAATTAAAGAACATAAATACCCAAATCATATCAGCCCAAAGACGTCCACTGCTGAACATAGGCCTCCCCCAAAGAGTGCCACAATGACCGGTCCTGCGCCACCCGCATCCAGCGGACTCCAGCGACCTTTACCAGGTCATCAGTCCACCTTGTGGGGGACCTACCCACGTTGCGCCTTCCGGTACGTGGTCGAGAGTCAAGACCGCCGGGGGATGGGCAGCAGCATCCCTGAAATTCGGTGGAAATACTGCGATCGCCAACCCGCATGCCAAGCGTGGCGATTATGGCATATACCCCTCAAATGATAAGCACAAAATACCCAAAACATTGAGTTAAAGACGGACCTCGCTGGCGGCAGCCCAAAACGTTTCATACTAATTAATATTGAAATATGACGTGATAATTTGATATTTGTACTAACCGATAAGGAAAATCAAGTAAATTGCTGTTTCAGTCGCGAAATACTACGTTTAGGTCCATAGTTGTCTTAAAATTTTGTTTCTATAAAAGCGTAAGGATTCTATTGGTAGCTTTAAATGTACTTTTGGACAATAAAAAATATGCATTTTTTTCTAAACTTCAAGGTCCAGATTTCATAATTTATTTTTTATTACATTTATTTGATGGTTATCAATTTGAGCATGAGGAAACTACCCAATTTTATATGCACTTGTCTACTTAGTACTTTGCTTTGAAAAGGTACTAAGAGTCTATGACTCTATAAAGGAATGAATTTAATATTTTCGAAGATTTTCGTACCCCGACTGTATATATTATTATGTAATGGAGACTCTATATGACGACCTTTATTTTTGCTCTGTTTACGCTCGGCCCGCTGTACATGCCCTAAGGCAGACGTAAGCAGAATTATTCTCATACAAAAGAATATATATTCCCGTACAAAAATGTAATTCATTTTTTCATCCTAATGAACATTTTTGCTTGTTTTTGACAATTAAAGAGGAACACCGGAACCTATTAGGGAATGTTTTTGGCGTCGCTGTTCTCGTTTTTTAGCTTTATTCAAAAGGGAAAGTAATGTTAATTTTACCTACACGAGTAAATTCTATTTTTTTTATCGAATGATACTGATGATCAAAGCGCAGATTGTGTTTCAAATATATTAAATTTCGTTCGAGCCTTTATTATGAGTAAATAATATACTTGTTGGACTCTGTGATCTTTATAACTCGCAAGCATGTCTATTTGAATTTTTTTAATTCGAAAATCTGAAGCGGCAAAAAAATCTATACAATTATAAGCAAATAAATGTTAGGAGACATTCTTACACAAATCGAACTAGGCCTATAGTAAGCTCAATAGGGCTTGTGTTATAGGTACAAGACGACCATGTATATAATAGATATAAATACTTAAATACATAGAAACCATCCAAGACTCGGAAACAAATATTCATGCTCATCACACAAATATATGCCCTTACCGGGATTCGAACCCAGGACCTTCAGCTTCGTAGGCAGCGTCACTACCACTACCCACTAGGCTAACCGGTCGTCCAATTTATTTTGTCGCTTCAGTATTTAAACCTGCATATGTATGCCTGCCATTTTACTACTTATCGTTGTGGATAACATATCCGTCACGTTCTGACAAGTATGCGAGTGCGAGTGTGACGGATGTCTTATCGACAACGATAAGTGATATAACGACAACTTAGACAAGTTGAAAAACCCACGATTTTTTCATTTCAAAGTTCAAAAACGGCTGAACAGATTTTGATGAAACATGGCTAAGATACGTTTTGGAGCTACGATACCACAGATAGATATACACAGATACAAGGGGTCTCTTTGCGCCGGGGGTTAAAAATGGCAACAATGCTACGCCCGCTACACACAAAAATTCACGAAAATCGGTTGAGAAATGCGCCCACCCCAGGATGCTGCGGCGCTACCACGAACTTCGAAACTCGAAGTTCGTATATCTGCATCCCTGTCACTCGAGAAATGTAAGTGCGATAGAGATGGAGATACCCGAACTTCGAATGTCGAAGTTCGTGGTTATAGCTCCGGTCCCTGACTCAAAGTTCCATGCCGGTTTCTTACAAAAAACTTGCCGGAGCGAGTCTGCATGCCAGGGGGGTCCTGGTAAACAAGCCTAGATAAGCCAATCTGTAGAAGAGAACAGCCAGACAGAAACCAGAAATACGAAGGACTTATCACCCAAGCTGAAACGGAGAACTTCGTTTCGCTCGCTCTTTCATTATTTGTTGACTTTGTCCTTCTCTGCCTTTACGAGGTATTCGTGATTAGGAATGGTGATGAAGACGAGCGCTGCCTGGCACTTCGATCGAGTTGTCTTCATAATATCAGGATTATTGGTACAGTCAAGTGCAAAAATATTTATCGAGAAAATCCTCTCATAAATATGTACCGAAACCTTAATCCGCTGACATAAGAGCGATCGACTCAAAATTACATATTGCATCAAGATGTGTTGCTAACTCATTTTGTCGATTTTTTTGAGTTCGGTCGGTTTCATTCTAAGGGTGCGATATTTATGAGCAAGTTGTATGCACCCATATTTTACACTTTATTTTTACGTCCCGTCCAGCTAAATATCACGTTTCGTGCGTACAGTCAGCATCAAAAGTAACTACGCAATCGAAAGCGTCAAAAGTTCTTATTCCCTTGTAATAAAGACTTTTGACGTCTTCGTTTGCGTAGGTACTTTTGATGCTGACTGTACGTTTGGTAGATCTAAATAAACCTTAGAGCATACGAGTACATAACTGGAGTAGCCTTATGTCGTATTTGCGTACAAAATAGTCTGCCGAATTTTGCGGGGGCGTGGGGGAGCATCTTAATAGGATATTGAAACTCAATTATACAGCGTGTGACTTTCATAAGAACATTTATTTTAAGGGTTGAAAGTATAAGCCCTAATGAACGTAAATTGGTATCTCTAGTTTAATTAGAACGGTTTTTTTTTCATACAAATTAATTCGGCCCGCAATGTATTGGTAACAAAGCTAACAACTGACAGTAACTAGCTCTGCCTCTCTGAAACGTCAAGTGAATGTTAGCAGTACATTGCTGCTCGAGAAAATTTAAAAAAATAATAACTCTCCATTAGAAAAGGTAATTGTTATATTTTTTCGATAATACGGTTCACAGCACTGAAAGCTATCGTTTCTTAAAATAAATGTTCTTCTGAAAGACACACACTGTATATTAAAAGCTTGAAGTAGTTGAACGTTTATAATATCAAGTGATAACAGCAACTTGCGGGCATTTTTGTGATCAGTGTTCTCTTGCGAGGCGATTTTGTGATCGATTGTTAAATCGTCTTTGTATAATTTTGTGCACATTGTGCAAGGTTTTTTTACAGAGGGGTAAGTTACTGAAAGGCTACTCCAGTTATGTATGCTCTAAAAAATAAAAATTTAGGTGTCGAGTATAGGGATTTTTGCCTTACGTCTTTGATTTATATAGGTCGAAAGATATAGAATTACGTACACTCCAAAAATATGACCAATCAGAAATACGTCACATATTGTACAAAAGAGTCGATTTTCAAATCAACACCATCATCATCATATCAGCTGAAAGACATTCACTGCTGGACAAATGCCTCCCCCAGAGAGTGCCAAAGTAACCGGTCCTGCGCCACTCGCATCCAGCGCACTCACGCAACCATTACCAGGTCATCAGTTCATCTTGTGGATTTTCTTATAAAATTTTGATATTAATTTGAACTAGACAACATTCAGTTTGCACGTGTTTAAATATGGACCTAGATTTCATACTGGACAAAATTTCATTTGGGCTAGATGCATTTTGAACCAGAAAAAAATTTGTCAGTAAAAAAGTATAGACATCAATTACATTTTCACCAACTTTAGGTCCAATTTCAAAATAGTCATTTCATGTTGACGATTTGCCATTTGTGCCGAATGACAGTAAATCATTTTTACTGTAGTCAATTACCGTATTAATAATTAAGCTACTTTGTAAGGCCTGTAAGCACAACCATTAAACAAATAGTCCTTTGGACTAAATACAAATGAATAAACTCTGTCGCCAAGGCCTAGCTGAATTACAGCTAAGAATGGCCACGAGTCTCGCGTTCCATGAGAGTAGCGTCAGCATGTTAGGTAAACATATTTCTATACAAAACATAGCGCCAGGCCTGGCCCTGTAGCATGGTTGGCCTTGTCACGCGATAGGTGATAGGATAGAGCGTGCGTCACTGTCTGACACCGTCCGATAGAACGAGACGACGCTCTTATCTTGTCACTTGTCGCGTGATAAGGCCAACCATGCTACGGCTCCTGTTCTTCTTGCCGCTTCTTCTAAGCTTCACCGCTTCACTTCTAAGCCCCGCTATTCTGTAACTTGTTTTAACCTTACCTCACCGTTCACCCACAGATATATCTTGACGCCGCGATTCGTAGTAACTAAGAGGTAGAGGTCTAGTTTCGATAGGTGTGACGGGTATGGTCAGGTGCATGGACGCGTTTCGAATAAGCGCGTATGCTCGGTCGGGCGTAGCTATCACTGTAGAAAGCATACTGTGCGTTCAGACCGATACTCACCGCCAGCGCGTATGCGGCCATAATAAAACACGCGCGACCGACCATGCGCGCTGACGTCGGTCGAGCACTGTTTCCAGCCTAACAGCAAAGGTGTCAATATGACCGATAGCGCTTGGAATGAAAGAGCACTTGCTATGCGGCGAGTGCGTATGAGCGGGATGCCATGTTTTTTCTCTTCACCTATTTCTGTGTCCAACTACTGGACTACTGGACAGAGGACTCTCAATTCAATTCAATTCAATTCGTTTATTGCATACATGTTGTTAATTAATGACTTAAAATTAGTCTACGGTGTGGAGCAATTAACTGATTGTGAGTCATTGCAAAGGGACATCAACTTGGTCTTCCGGTGGAGTGTGGATAACAGGCTTCTTTTCAACTCTGCCAAGTGTTGTGTCTGCACCTTCTGCCGTACACGTACCCCGATACATGCTCAATACATGCTCGGAGCAGAGCCTATCCACCGTGTCTCTAGCGTTAAGGATCTCGGCGTGGTCTTCGATATGCGGCTTACTTTCCATGAGCACATATTATCACTTGCTGAAAGCTGCTATCGAAGATTAGGCTTTGTCATTCGCAACCTTCGTGACTTTCATGATCCCGGGGCCATAACGCTAGTTTATAATGCACTCGTTAGAAGCAAGCTTGAGGCCTCGTCAATTATATGGAACCCTTACGAATTAACTTACGCCCTATTATTGGAAAAAGTTCAAAAAACATTCCTACGGTTTTTATATAGGAAAGTTTTTGGGTACTATCCATTCCTGTATCCCACCAAATACCTGTTAGGAACCTTAGGTTATAATTCCTTGGAGGTAAGGCGTAATCACAATTTGTTGGTGACTGCGTGTCGGATCATACGCGGTGAGTCAGATTGTCCTGAGCTAGTGAGTCGCCTTGTGCGACTGTATACTCCGGATATCCCCAAAATAACGCTCAGGGCACGCCGACGCGATCTATTGGCGGTGCCGGCAGCGCGCACTGTGTCACGCAGGAACTCGCCGCTGCTCCGCGCTCTCTCACAACTCAACGCGCTCTTGGCATCAGCACCGGAGTGTGACTTACTTGCGTGGCGATGGATGTATGTGTGCGGTGAATGTCTGAGATTCTGTGAGGAGATGGATGACCGGCAATCAACTGTACCAATGTAATTATATATGTTTTGTCTTGTTTAGTTTCGTTCCATGACGCATTGGTTTTTTTTTACTGTAATGTCGTGCTAACATGTTTTTAATAAATAAATAAATAAATAAATAAATAATATTACATGGTGTTACATTAAGCTTACGTATCAAACATGCACTCTGCAAGGGCATCGCAATATAATGATTATAACTATATTCAACATTCTCTTGAATGCCATGACTCCCGTTTTTTAATTTACTAGCTAATTCAAATGTTTTCTAGCTGATAATCAAATCATGCCGTCCTGCCGCGGTAGGCATAGCACGTACTCTTTCATCTAGCTAAGGTTGTCGCGTTTCGTGTGACAGCGACAATTAACGCCGGCCCGGCCGCGCGACTATGTACTTTGTGTGTGTGTGTCTCTGTGTGTGTGTGTGTGTGTGTTTGTGTGTGTGTGTGTGTGTGTGTGTGTGTGTGTGTGTGTGTGTGTGTGTGTGTGTGTGTGTGTGTGTGTGTGTGTGTGTGTGTGTGTGTGTGTATAGTAGTCAATAATGTATGTTCGGATGCACCTGGGAAGTTTGGGAGACTAGAAGTATTAAATACGAAATATAATTAAAATCATAAAAATACTTGAAAGTTTAGAAAAAATATATTTTGCTGTTCAAAAGTACCAATAGAATCCTCACGCTTTTATAGAGACAAAATTGTATGACAACTATGGTATTTCGCGACTGAAACAGCAATTTACTTGATTTTCCATACAACGATAAGTACAAATATCAAGCTGTGACGTCATACTTCAATGCCAATTAGTATGAAACGCTTCGGCTGCCGCCAGCGAGGTTCATCTTTAACAATTTTTTATTGGGTATATAAATTTTTTAATTGTAGTTGCTCCCTTACAAAAATTTGTTCCTCTGCAAAAACTGGTTCGAATGGCATCGTAAATTTTTTTAGAACACAAGCCTATTCGATGGTTAGCTCTGAATATGAGGAATAAATCCCCAATCAAGCAGCGACAGGGTTAACATGATCTAGTGAAACGTTTTCTGGGTTTACTGTTTAAGAATTATAATAACATCTATCGACTAGTTTTTGCCCGTGACTTCATTTCGTATCAATAACCACTTCCTATTTTTACCCGACTGCGCGACGCAAAGGAGGGTAATGTGTTTATATCCTCTTGGGATATGAGACAGTGGCATCGTTTACACAGTCGCGCTGTCGGCATTGTCACTATCAGTGTCACACAAAACGCCACTACCTAAACGAGACGAAGGAGCACGTGCTATGCGTTAGAGTGGGATGGTATGATTTTCTGGCTGTCAAACATCGGTATTGTTAGATACCTTTTGTACATTTTTACCTTCAAAATTAGAAAATAATATAAGTTTCTGTCGAAAAATAACTTTTTGAAACAAGCTTTTATTGCCAACTGTACTTTTCTGTACACTGTCATCAACTACGCACTGAGACGATTCTAACGAGCCCAAACTCAACGTCGATTAAGTACTGAATTCCCATGGCAACCT
Organism: Epinotia nisella; assembly: GCA_932294315.1. Taxonomy (NCBI): domain Eukaryota; kingdom Metazoa; phylum Arthropoda; class Insecta; order Lepidoptera; family Tortricidae; genus Epinotia; species Epinotia nisella. The sequence continues at coordinate 4,150,810 of OW028698.1, read as the reverse complement.
TCTGTCTCTATCATCAGAACAGCTTGATGGTACCATAATATTGAACTATACTTATACCCTAAATTTCAGCTCAATCGGTTGAGGTCAACTGGTTCAAAATTCAGTTAAAAGATTTGTCCCACACTAACAAACGCATAGGTCAAGTTAAATTGCTTGTAAAAATGCACACTCTGCTTAAACTGAAAACTCCTTACAAATCATCGGAATACATCTATATCTGTAAAAAGCATCACCTTCTTCCGCTTTTCATGCGTCGGGACGTAGCGGATATTACTTACATTTTAAACATTATAAATGGTAAAATAGACTGCTCCGATTTATTGGCTAAACTTTCATTCAATATTCCGTCTAGAACTAAAAGACATTATCCCCCTCACACTATTCCCTTTGCCCCGCGTAATTACAGGCAGAACAGTTTTCTAATTCGTGGCTGTAAAAAAGTTTATGAGCTAACTAAAGACCTATTTAACAGTAATATTCCTGCTGTGAGGCGTAAACTGACGAGGAATTTCTTTGAGTGAGCGTAGCCTTAAGACTTAAGTTAATAGCTTTAAGTTCATCGTACTGTGTCACTACCCTTATGACGTTGGTATATATAGTTTAGTTAAATTAATAAATATGTTCCCACACTTTGTAACCCCTAGGAAATCTCATTAATGTAAAAATAGTGATCTCACAAATGTTTACTTACTCTGATGCTATCGGTGGGAACATGTAATTGGCTTTTTGTATTCTATCTATAATATCATTGTTTCTGTAGCGGTTGGCTCTCCAAATATAAATAGTAAAAAAAAAAAGGCTGACTCTAATAAGAGACGAATTACGAATCTTTTTTGCTAACGGTAGTCACGCACGGGACGACAATCTGTCTGTTTGTCTATTATTAAATACGTTCCTTGATATATGTCGTAGAAATTCAACGGTATTCCTATGTTTGTTTTGGCGAGGCATTTATTCTTCGTCAAGTGACTGAGGAATGACAAGTTGTGGTGTGATAGGTTTTTCTTATCCGTACAATATTATAAATGCAAAAGTAACGCTGTCTGTCTGTTACCTTTTCATCCGCTAACCGATTCAGGTGGAGATATGGAGTTTTTTTTAAATAAATAAATAAATTTTAGGGGACAATCTTATACAAATCGACCTAGTTCCATAGTAAGCTCAAAAATGCTTGTGTAATGGGTACTAGACGACGACATATTTTATAAATACAAATACAACATAGAAAATATCCAAGACTTAGAAACAAATGTTCATGCTCATCACACAAATATTTGCCCTTACTAGGATTCGAACCCAGGACCTTCAGCTTCGTAGGCAGCCTACCCACACTAAGCTAACCGGTTGTCAAAAATTGTTTGAGAATTTATGACGAACATAGGAAACTTTTATTTACAGTACACATGGTGTTACTTTCCCGCACGAGTACGGAATAGAGCACTTTCCGTGCATATGTTGAAACTTTAAAGAGCCATATGTACTGTAAAACTTACAATACACGTGCCAAAAGGTAATTCGCGACTCGTGTCGATTTAAAACACTCCCTTCGGTCGTGTTTTAATTTATCACCACTCGTTGCGAATTTCCTATTTTCTGCACTTGTATCGTAAATAACTATTTTAATACAGTTGCTCAAAAAGTACTACTTCGCGTACCTCTTTTGCGTGCGGAAAGTTGGTTTTCGCGCACTAGTGCTTTTCACTTTTCTTTGTACAAATTGTACCAATTATTATTATGTCAATAAAAAATAAATAAGATAGAACTGTATTAAATTGTATTTAAACTGTATTAAACTTCATATTTTTCAATGATGTTACAGAATGAATAATATAAAAGTTTCAAATTCCTTACATGTTGTTTTTCTTATTTTTTCGCAACTGTTAAAAAACGTCGTTCGATACACGTGGGGAAATGTCATTCTTCACTCGTCCCGAGTGTCGGTACTCGTGACGTATTGACATACTTTCCGCACTAGCTTCGAAATGTACTATTCCTGAGATATTTTATAATACAATACGATACAAATACTTTACTTACCAAAGCTGCATTACAAGCATGAGTTTCACAAATTGGAAACTACTGGACCGATTGAGTTGAAATTTGGTACACATACGGAATTGCAATACGCTACCGAATCTGGCCATAATGCGTTCACACCCCATTTTTATTACACCCTGTATACTGATATTATAAAGAATAAAAATCTGTGAGACATAGAAAATACCTTCAGGATGCACATATACTATATTATATACCGCAGACCCGCCTGTGTTCCCATATAATCATCATCATCATCATCATCATAATATCAACCGAAAGACGTACACTGCTGGACATAGACCTCCCCCAAAGAGTTCCACAATGACCGGTCCTGCGCCACCCGCATCCAGCGGACTCCAGCGACCTTTACCAGGTCATCAGTCCACCTTGTGGCCTACCCACGCCGCGCCTTCCGGTACGTGGTCGCCACTCGAGAACCTTTCCACCCCAACGGCCATCGGTTCTACGTGCAATGTGCCCCGCCCACTGCCACTTAAGTTTAGCGATTCGGAGGGCGATATCGGTTACCTTGGTTCTGCTGCGGACAGCCTCATTTCTGATGCGATCACGCAGAGAAACTCCCAGCATAGCCCTCTCCATTGCCCTTTGGGTGGGGGCAGCTAGTATTGGTATAGAATAACCAATGTTATTTCAACTGTTGAGTAACGGATCTGTAAATATACTCTGTCAATTAAACATGTAATTTAACATTTGCCTTTCTGAGCAAATTTATTCGCTCTGTGCCTTTGGAATACTAAAATATAACTGACTTATTTGAGAATTGAGAGAGCTAGCGCACAGCGTGACTTCGTCTCGCTTATGTTCGTCTTTTTCTCCATTTTCAAGTTACTGTAGCGCGATATAGTCAACGCCCTTTTACCTTATCACGGCAGGTGAACACGCAATAGTATGTTAGCAGTATCACCGAGCTGATGCGAAAACATCGGACCGCTTCCGTATAACTATTTAGTTGGGCATTTCTCCGAGCGTCTCGACCGCTGTGATTTCGGTGGTCGCATTATTGACAACGTCCTTAGGTTTTTGTGGTCTATTTAGAAAACAATGATAGCACTTCCCGCGCCTTCTCCACAAAAGCTCAAAAAATCGTCTTCTAATACAATCGTCTTCAATAATACGACCACCGAAATCACAACGGTTGAAACGCTCGTAGAAATACTCAGTTAATCAAATTAGCCCCTAAGTAAAATAGGTTCTAGAGATCCCAAATAAAAAAATAAATAAAAAAAACATTTATTCGTAAAAAAACACATAAAAACAAACTGTAGACACAATACACACAAATACATTTGCCACGAAATGGTCACAACTCAGCGTGATGATGGCAGCGCCAGCGCAGGTCTTCCGTTGTGACCATTAGGTGAAACACGAACAATGACGCCACGATCGCACACGAGGACAAATTTGGCACGTAGGTGCCTTATAAGGTCTAGGGGTGCACTAAGAAAGGATTTTTCAAAATTCACCCTCTAAGGGGGTGAAATGGGGGTCTAAAGTTTGTGTGGGGAAACAAGATTAGATCGACTATTTTATTCCAAACTTCACAGGAGTATTCCTAACGATAAATGAGTAAATACGTGTTTCCGGTTTTTTGAAAATTCAACCCCTAAAAAGGGGTAATGTGGTGACAAAGTCTAAAAATCAACATGGTTCAATTCAGTTTATAAAATTATGCATTTTTTCATCAATGTTTTCTTATGACGTTATCAAGAAAAATTATCGTCCGTAAATCGACTTTACAGACAACCATTTTTTTACGATGCCAATCGAACCATAATATGTTAAAAGCGCACGTCGAAATAATACATTAGCGCTTCCAGAACCCATATTAAATTTGTATAAAAACGGATCCTATTATAAATTAATAAAATTCCTAAAAAAATTAGGAAAGCTACAACATGTTTCGAAGTAAACTCAAATCATTTTACTTCTACCAAGAATTCATGATCATGACGCATGACAACTTTTAGCTATTTTAACTAAACATTTTAATCAGATTGATACATTATGCACTTTAAATTAAATAATAAAGTTGACATTACTACAAGATGTATTTATAACAAGAACAACAATTTAATGAAATAGGCACAGTAGAATATTGTTATTGGCATTGGTTATTGGAAATTATTATTTATAAACAAACATAAACATAGAAAAAAAATATATAAAGAAAGAAAACAACATAGGTACATACCCAACTATAAAAATAATACACCATAAAAAAGGTCTGCCTGCGGCATGGTCCCCAATACGCTGACCGCGTTACCTCTTTCTACATTACTACTATTTAATTATTAATTATTGACATAACTGCATTTTAATATTGTATTCTAATTTATTTGTTTCTCTGCGTGATCGCATCAGAAATGAGGCTATCCGCAGCAGAACCAAGGTAACCGATATAGCCTCCGAATTGCTAAACTTAAGTGGCAGTGGGCGGGGCACATTGCCCGTAGAACCGATGGCCGTTGGGGCGGAAGGGTTCTCGAGTGGCGACCACGTACCGGAAGGCGCGGCGTGGGTAGGCCCCCCACAAGGTGGACTGATGACCTGGTAAAGGTCGCGGGAGTCCGCTGGATGCGGGTGGCGCAGGACCGGTCAATTTGGAACTCTCTGGGGGAGGCCTATGTCCAGCAGTGGACGTCTTTCGGCTGATATGATGATGATGGTTTTCATTTATTATTTTCCGATATTTGTTGCAACTATATAATTTGTTTATTAATATAGCAAATTAAATGATCGAAGGTACCTAAAAGAGTAAATCAATAATTTAAAATAATAATAGTTTTTATTATAAACTATTATTATTTTAAATTATTGATTTACTCTTTTAGGTATGACTTAAATGTGAAGTTTGGTTTACGCCTGTAATAACAAATTTTAATAGCTATATTTTTGGACCAAGTGGTGAGCGCAAAAACGTTAGCACTCATTGAGTCTCTGTACTCACACAAAATGTAGCAAACGTTCGTAGCACCTCTACGAGCTTGCTACGGCGTAGCGGCTACGAGGCTGTTTGCTCAAGCTTGGCCGTACGTCAATATTATTATTGGCAAGTTGTCTCAGTGCAGAAGATTTCTTACATAGGGGAGGGTCGGGCGAAATGGTTATTAAAGGAAAAGCGGTGTCAGCATTTATCAATGGAAATATCATTTGTTATATAGATAAATATTTTTATTATTGTCGCTTGTTGCCCTGATTACGCCTGTAACGCACGGTACGTACGTTAGGTAGATCTAAATGTCATTTTTTATATGGAAAAGATGACAATTGCATTGTCTTAACGTGCGTTTGAAACGTTACGTGATTACCCCTTTGGGTCACTTAACACATCTGAACCGATCCTGTGGTTTGTAGCGGAAGGTGCCTACCTACCAGCTAAACTTAAGTTGCAGTGGGCACATTGCACGTAGAACCGATGACCGTTGGGGCGGAAAGGTTCTCGAGTGGCGATCACGTACCGGAAGGCGCAGCGTGGGTAGGCCCCCAGTGGGCTCATGACCTGGTAAAGGTCGCGGGAGTCCGCTGGATGCGGGTGGCGCAGGAGCGGTCATTGAGGCACTCTTTGGACGAGGCCTATGTCCAACAGTGGACGTCTTTCGGCTGATATGATGATGAGACGCGCACCCAAACATGCAGCTACGCGTTACTGCAACCAAAAGTGCACCAACCAACTCAATTCAAATCTTACGCCAATACCTCAGAACCTTTCTGAATTGAGTCTCTGTACTCGCACAAGATGTAGCACACGTTCGTAGCAACTCTACGAACATGCTATGTCGTAGTATGATCGTAGCACCTCTACGAGCGTGCTATTGCGTAGCGCTTGGTCAAGCTTGGGTACGGCAATATTGAGTGCAGAAGTTTTATTACATAGGGGAGGGTCGGGCGAAATGGTTACTGAAAAATGATGTCAGCATTTATCAATCGAAATACATTTTGTTGTAATAATAATGATAAAAATCTTTATTTCGGGCCTTTTTGTATTAGAATAGTTATTTAATATAGTAAGCTTATTAACTGGTGAATGAAATTAATAAAGAAGACAATACAACACAAAAACATATTACACTAATACAAATTCGGTAATATGTGCGCTTAGGATGCTGTTATTACTAAGCCACACGCGACCCAACAACGGGGCAATTTTTTTCGAACGATTCTTACATGTTGGGTTATATGTTCAATAGTTATTTGTGTCTCAAGGGAGCAAAATTATGTATTTACGGCGAGGGCGGTACATTGAATCCTGAGCCTAACGAAGGATTCCAGCCCATGACGAAAATAATTTCGCTTCTGAGTGACAAGGACAATTTTTCACACCGACTATGAGGAAACTATAACAGTCATCGATATTTTTGATTTCAGTAAAACGTATACTTTATTGTGACAATTTTTTTAAATATTACGAAACATTCATAAATTTTCATATAACGTTGTTAAAGTTAAAATTTGTAATATGTTCGTTTTTATTCGATTACGATGAAATTACAATCGATTATTTTCTTAAGATCTTTGTTCAATTGGCACATTGCGTAAATGCTATATGCCAATGAATAAATTAAAAAAGTAGCTAGAACAGAAAAGTAGCACTTTGAACCCTCTCGAAGTGGAGCAAAACTTACTTTTCCGAATGAAAGGTGTGAACATTATCTTTTTGTCGCTAGCTGCCATGCATTCGCTTGAATCACTTTTAAAAGCTGTGACTTTATGGGTGTTTTACTATTTTTTTAAATTATTTTATATTCATTTACATCACTCACACTCACAAAACAAGTTAAAGCCTATAAAATTATACAAATTATGTTCGGATCTGAACTATAACGCAAAATATGTGTGCACAGAAATAATTATTTTACATAAAATATATTTTTAGAGGACGGCCGTACAATTTTAGTCGGTGGTTGTTAAACTAACTAATTAATTATTTAAAGTGAAACTATGTGATTGATATATTATGTGAGATTATTGAATAACGTAAAATATTTTTCTAAGTTCTTAAAAGCCATGTTATCAATAAATATATCCAGAGTAGAATGCATCGCAACACATGCACTATGTTAAGACGTCCTCAAATCGGTTTATCAGCTTGGGAGCTGCAATGCTACAGATAGACACAGATAAATATGCACACAGATACACATGTTAATCTTATAACACCCCTATTTTTGCGTCGGGTGTTGAAAAGAAACAATTATTCTAAAAACCATTACAAAACAAAACATAACTATTTACATAATTTAAACATTTGAAACACTCCCGACATAACAAACGTAGCTCAGAACCATCACGATAAACAAAACCTTCGATTAAAAATAAACCAGCCAAGTGCGAATCGGACTCGCGCACGAAAGGTTCCGTATCTTTATCTATAAAAACTGCAAAAAAATCATGTTTGTTGTATGGGAGCCCCCTTAAATATTTATTTTATTCTGTTTTTTAGTTTTTGTTATTATAGCGGCAACCGAAATACATCATCTGTGAACATTTCAACTGTTTAACTATCACGGTTCATGAGATACAGACGGACGGACAGCGGAGTCTTAGTAATAGGTTCCCGTTTTTACCCTTTGGGTACGGAACCCTAAAAACTACATTCAAATCAGTTCATACGTTTAAGACCTACAAAGCTACAAGTATATGGACAATGTTAAACTACCTAACCCCTCGTTTGCGTCGACGGTTACAAACACGATGAATTACATTTTTAAACAGGAAATGGTCTGCTTTTGCCTAACCTACCACTCATACTACTAATTGAACGAGTGAGCGAAGCGAACGAAGACGACCGATTCTCGTGAAATTTTGTCAGCAAGTTCGATAATTATATAGAAATGATTTGTCAATTCGGTATTTGGAAATAAACTGGCTCGCGAATAGGCATGATGACTAAGATTTTTTCACGATGCCATTCGAACCAGTTTTTGGTTTGTGTTTGTATGGGAGCTACAATTAAAGAACATAAATACCCAAAAAATAGAGTTTAAGACGGATCTCGCTGGCGGCAGCCGAAACGCGTTATACTGATTTACTCAAAAGCATGACGTCACACTTAGCAATTTGAACTAATTATTGTAAGGAAAAATCAAGTAAATTGCTGTTTCGGTCACGAAATACTGCGTTAAGGTCCATAGTTGTCATACAATTTTGTTTCTATAAAAGCGTAAGGATTCTATTGGTAGCTTTAAATTTACGATTGGACAATAAAAAAATGCAAGTTTTTTCTTAACTTTCAAGGACCATATATCTTTTTATGATTTTCATTATATTGTGTAATCTTCACTTAATTACAATAATTTGATGGTTTACCATCCATTTAGCAACACTATGTTATCAATTTTTAACATGAGTCATCATGCCTACTCTACAGCTCATAGAACCAATAACCAGAATTAATGTTAAGTTTGTATGTTGATCACTCTCGCGCAAAACCTGCTGAACGGATTAAGATGAAATTTGGCATAGATATTATACGGGGTGGGCCCTGTAACAGGAGCAAATATTGAAAAGTACGCTTCCTTAGTGCATCTGCAGTAATCCCTTGTGTCCAATTTTTTTTTCGGAGAAATTTTGATCTAAATTTATGACCCCCAAGTAATGTATCTTGGCACCACGAGGTCATAGCACAGCAGTCAATGCAGATTTTGAGGTAACATCATGTAATGAGTCATAATAGTTTTTGCATTTTTGTTTTCAATAGTTTTTTTTGTGTTTTAAAAAAAATATCCTTATATCACTCCAGAAGAGTAAACAAATACACGTAAACTTATTTTAAAGTTTTTTTTATTTATTAAATCAGTTGGAAATTTATTAATTGCTCACAAGCTTAATAATCTACCGTTTAATTTTTTGCTCCCGTTACAAGTCAAAAAAAAATCTCAAGCAACTATAGGCTATGGTGTAGCCGTATGTTTGTTGGTATGGTAGTAAAAACAAACCCGAGTATTATAACCTCGCTTTTACGTCAGTACAGTAAAAACTCATTGCAGTCTCCAAAACAAAGAAAAGTGTTTTGTTTCACACTGCAGTTTTTAGAATCAATATTTTTTTATTGCATATTTTATCACAAATAACTCATTAATTCACATCAGTATTCAATAATCTTTCATTCAACATCACTATTAATATAATAATATTTTTCAAAAAGTTAGTCTTCAACATTACCGCAAAGAGCATTTCAAATATTACCCAATTGATTAAACTATAGCAATCGATAAAAAAAAACTATGCTCAAGCTGTAGTAATTAAATTTACTAACATTTGCGCTGCCAAAATTCGTCGGCCGCACACGCGGGAGCGAGACAGATCACCAATAGGTAAGAGCGGGACGGCTATAGAGGCAGAGCTACGCCCAATCGATGCACACTGCCTTCCTGCAGAGACTCAGTGTGTTGCCAACGCTCGTAGAGGTGCGTTCATGTCCAATTAAAAAAAAATACAAAAAAAAAACAATTGAAAAATCAATTGCGCTAAAAAAATCGCGTGTAAAACCGTTTCATAAACATAAAACTTAATAAAGGTTTAGTGTGGCCGTGTATAATGTTGAATTAGTTGAGCTACGTTTTTTGCATTATAATGTATAGTGATTTTCGTTGTTAGTAGCGGAAAATCAAGATATATGTGGTGTTTAGGCCGTTTCTCCATTGAAGGAGCCGTATGCATCGCGTCCTTTGTTCTAGAGCAGCATGGAACCTAAACGATGTAAGTGCAACACAAAGACAAAAGAGCGGCGCTCGAAAAAATGTACTTAAAAATCCAATTGCTGGCGGAAATTTTTGTTAGTCAAATTCAATTTTTTTTAATGCTTTTTGTTGTCGTTTAAGTCTTTTCGGCTTCGGTGGAGCCTGTTCAGCCATATTGCATGGTGCCGCTATTTCTATACATAGCGGCTGACTTAATAATTATGTCAAAGGACTTTGTGTTAAAAGATGTCGTGGTTTTATATTGCAATTGAATTTTTTGGTCCAATTAGTTCCGAGATGCAATTTCGGCGAGACACGGGTTTGATCCTTCGAAGGTCAAATCGAATTTAACTAATTTTAGAATTGTATTTTAAGTATTTAAATACAAAACGCTATTGTTATTGTTTAAGCGAGCCGTTTTCGAACCAATTTTAAAGAAATGTGAACCGAATTTTAAACCTTTGTTTAGGTATCAGTTTTCAGCATCTTTGTCTTAAACGTGACATCTTATTATAGAAAGAAAAAGATTGAAAATATTGCCGAAAACTAAATTGTTTTCTTGACATTTCAATTTCATATAGATATCAATTTTAAATTACGGCTAAGCAGGAAAGTATTGCTGTGGTTGAAAATCTATAATGAAGTTATATTGTTTAGCCTTTGGGTTGGTTGTTTGAACCACTAAGGAACAGGCCAGGACTTCTCTCTTTTTAAGAAAATGCGTGCCTTTTTGCCCGTTTACGGCAAAGCCGAAAGGAAGAGATATAATTTTAGCAGTTTATGTTTGTAATTTACGTGTGTTCCATCTAAGCGTTTAAGATACTGAATCGATTTTGGTGAATGAGGAATCAAACGATTCGAAATTATGCTCCGGGTGACATATGCTTCCTTTTGTATGAAAAAAAAAACATTAAATATAATAAAAACGGGTACCCTGCTAAAGGGTCCAAATTTAAATAGTTATTTTTAGTTTTTGGTAGGCTATTTTTAAGTTAGTTTTAATTTTAAATCTAGTTTTAATCGTATATTTAATGTATTTGGTGTATATATTTATGTGTTTTAACAATAAAAACGGGTCGAATTAAAGTCGAATATCGCACGTGGAATACGTCGAGCGATATTCGACTTTAAATACGTTACTGACCCGTTTTTATTATATTTTAATATGTCTGATTCTCACGTTTTCTATATAAAAAAGACCTGTTTTTTTACTTACTGTTCAGTCTGCGTACAGTTTTTTGAACTTTTTATGCTTGCTATGTTTTTTATTTGGTAGGAAATTTTGCGGTTACACAACCGACTTTTTGTTTTGAGAAAACAGATTCCAGAATTGATATTTTTTGTTTATAAATTGGTTTAGTTTTTAGTATAAGTAGTTTTCTTCTATGATATCGGGTTACTGCTTATTATTACCTTTCGTCAAATATCACTATTAGTTATTTATAGAAGATAAAAATAGGCAGACAATGAAAACAATGTTCCCAAAAATAGGTCTATTCCCGCAAGTTCTATTAATGGAACTACTAAATGGAATTGTGACACTTTATTTCGCAAAAAAATAAGACCGTCAACTAGTATATCGAAAATGTAGCCTATGTCTATCCTGAGGATCCATTTTTCTTTTCCAAGAGGTTCTATGTTCCACTATGTGTATTTTTTATGTATGTTCACCGATTTCTCTGTCAATTATAGACCTATTTTCATATTTTTCTTCGAAAGAGTATACTCCTGAGGCGGTCCCATTGTCACCAAGACGTCAGGATCTGATGATGGGATACTTTATAGGCACGCGTGTGGTGATTTCGGTATTTTCTATTATATTTTTCCTTGGAAATCGGAATTTTGGTGAAGTGGAACTGATGATGACACCACAGATGACACTTATAGAACCTCTCGAGGATGTAAAGTACGTCACAGATTCTGACATAATTCCGTTAGAGTAGCAACTAATGAAGTACTTCTGAGATCCTTGAGGAATCGACGGAACTTCTCAAATAATAGCACAAATATAGCGACTTGGGTTTTGTGGTTTTGAAAGGAAATGTGGAAATTTTCATGTACCTATGTGGCTTGGCAAAGTACTGAATTGATTGGTTTAAGCATCGTTTTCATTTATGTATTTGTTTATTAGGCAAGGTAACAAAATGTAAATTAATATGTATACATATTTAACATAGTTCCATCAAAATCCATGCACAACATTTTAAATAAAAAATATAATAGAGAAACAATACAAATAGTCTAACTACTTAATGACAGTGGTCATAATTAACTTAAATAATTATCGTGAAGGTTATATTTAACTTCGTGACAATTTTGTAACATTACTTTTAAATTTATTGAGACTTAAACAAAAAAATATCAACATCCTTAAGATCTTATTGTAGGATGTGCACATACGAGCCAGGGGACTGTGTTGGGTAACATTGTTGGATGCTATAGGAACTAGAAACTGAGCAGGATTGCGACACGGTTTTGAATACACCCGAAACTGAATGTTATTAATGAGGTTGGAGTCCATCGTATTATTAATAATTTTATTTAATATTACTAACTCGTTTATGTTTCTTCTAGTTTGCAAATTCTCTATTTTGAAATGGTGTAGTTTAAAGTATATTGGCTTCGCCGCCCCGTGCCCCCTTTTTCTAGCTGCCCTAACCTAACCCTACTAATATTAAAAATGCGAAGTTTGGATGTTTAGATGTTTGTTACTCAATCACACAAAAACGGCTGAACGGATTAAGATGATTTTTTGTATACATATTAGTGTATAGCCTGGATGAATATTTAGAATACATTTTATCCCGGGAATTATCCCCTAAGGGGGCAAAATGGGGGGCGAAAGTTTGTATGGAGCTATGATATAAACAAGTTCCACGAGGACGAAGTCGCGGGCAGAAGCTAGTCTTCTGTATTATAATCTTTATACCTACGAAAATATACGAAGTGTTATGATTGTTATCTAGACACGCGGCAGCGTGTCAAGCCAAGTTCAAGCAAAGGAACTGGCTAGCCAGCGACAAGTGTATCATTACACGAACCACTTGGTGCCACTTTTGACCCTTCTATAACTCAAAACCTCTTTAACGTAAACACATAAAACTACGTGTGTTTAATTATATCCATAAGGTCACCTTGTAGCCTAAATTTCATGAAGCTAGCTCAAACGGTTATAAAGATATGAAGGTCAAAAAGTCGTAAATTTTAGTATTGACTGACATATAGTACCTAAACCTAACCTACTTCCAGATGACCTAGAAGGATGAAATTTGGATTCCAGCTCGGTAATTGTGTGTAAGCGTAGGATAAAATCTAAAAATAAAAAAGTTAAAAAATAGGGGGCTTTTTATTAGAATTAAAATATATATGTTGAATAACTTTATACAATGACTGATGCAATGAAAACTGGTCAAGTCTCACATTTTTAAATAACAGCAATTGTTACAGGTATCCAATAAAGCAAAGAAATAGAGTTTAATACTTGTTCATAATGTTATTTTGTTCCTATAGATACATATTTGGATTTTGCATAACTTGGCACTCATTTAGATCTCCATTCTTTTTGCGGCGAAGCCCACAGCCAAGCATAACTTTTGTATTGAACTTGGCTCTCCTTTTTTACATTTATGTTTTTGGTGGGATATACTTACTTACTCCATTGGTTCAGCAACCCAAAATGAATCCTAGCCACACTAGAGTGCGCGATTTTTCTTGGTTCTGCGCTGACTCTTGCCAATTGGAGATTCTTAAAACTATTAAAACATTTTTTAATCGGATCATTAAGTAGTTCCAAAGATTATCCCCTACATGAAAATTTACACCCACATAAAAGTATTAGAATAAAATAAAAATACGGACTGTATAAAGTAAACATCTTTGGTAATATATTATGAAAAAAGTCTCGTCTGTTGTGACACGTCTGGTTGTTACATGCCTGTTTGTGACACACCCGAAAAATGCTGGACTGCGTCACATTGTCAACCGAAACCCAATTATTTGCCGCCAGAAACCAGACTCGATATTAGGTTAAACTAACATTTCAGGACAATTTGATTGATATCCCAAACACTGTCCACGTCTCCAATCTTCAAGCCAATTTCAATCTTATTTGTATTAGCTTAAGACTCCAATACGCAATCTTTGGCAGTTATGCCTCCATTTCTTAACATCACAACGTCCTGGAACAATCAGCGATATCCAATCTTACTTAAACGACGTAAGGTTGATAATCGAATGTATCTATAGTGTGTGAGGTCCTTTTGGTATTGGGATCTTGGCGGATTGATCCTGCAGTACCAAGTGTAGTTTAATGTGATACTGCCATCTATTGGTTCATCGGTAATTGAAGGCTAAGTATCAGAAATAGATGGTATATTGTCTGATGTCTAACGATGGTGTGTTGTCTGTCTGTCCGTCTGTCAGCAGGTTGCTCATGAACCGTGATAGTTAGACAGTTGAAATTTTCACAGATGATGTATTTCTGTTACCGCTATAACAGAAAACCGAACAAGTGCGAGTTCAACTCGCGTGGTGAGGGTTCCGTAAAATTCCTATTATCTAAGGATTAGGCGCTCCATACAAAATACACAAGAATATTGAGAATTTTCCCGTTATTTTGAATACTCAAACTTCTTATAGGTTTCCCTGTAATCTTTAGGCAAGGAACTATTTTCCATATTTTTGTCAGAATTTTAAGCCTAGTAGTTTCGGAGTTTTGAACGTCGTCTGCTATAGAACTCAGCTGGGTCGTCAGTTCAGGCCCTACTCGATTAGGCTTCAACACTTTAACATGCAGCGTCTATCTTCGCGTAGACAATGCAGCGAATTATTAATTCTCTACAAAATAATCCACTCATACATCGACTGCCCCTCCCTTCTCTCACTACTTTATTTCATTACTCGTTTTAAACAACGTAACCCCTCGCGCAGCATTTTCCAGTTGCAAGTATATAAAAATAACACGTCTTATTATAATCCCATAACAAGAATGTGTCGATTATATAATGACACAGTTGCGATGCATTCTTCTCTGGATATATTTATTGATAATGTGGCTAAATTTAAGAACAGCATCAGAAAAATATTTTACGATACTCAATAACCTCATAAAATATATTAATCATATTGTTTCACTATCACCTCATCATATTAAATATTTAAGTAATTTAACAACCACCAAAAAATTATACGGCCATCCTCTAAAAATAAATTTCATCTAAAATAACTCTTTCTGTGCACACATATTTTGAGTTAAAGTCCAGATCCGAACATTATTGCAAAAATTGTATTATTTCATAGACTTTAACTTGTTTTGTGAGCCTAATTAAATAAATAAATAAAATAAATAAAGTTAAGGGGGGCGGGGGTGTAATAGTCAATTTTATATTTCCTAAATTACTTCAAACAATAAATATATTTCTAAAATTATTTAAAAAAATACTGAGATGCATACAACAACCCCTTTCATTAGATATGTCACACAATACAATTTGCCAAACTTTTTTTTTAAATTATCCAGTTTACCCTCCAAAAGTGGCCCCCTTATTCAGAATTCATTAATTTACTTTACGCGTCCATCTTTGGGTCACCAATTTACATATGTGTACCAAATTTCAACTCAATCGGTCCAGTAGTTTCGGAGCAAATCAGCTGTGACAGACGGACCGGCAGACGCACGAGTGATCCTATAAGGGTTCCGTTTTTTTTCCTTTTGAGGTACGGATCCCTAAAAAGTTGAGAAAAAAACTTACATTATCACTAGTTTTTAATGTTGTCAAATACTGTAGCGTAAATCAACAAGCAAAACTAGTTTTCAATTCGTCAAAATGGCGTCATAGATGTTCCTCAGGGAACCCTATCTAATATTCACATGACGTGTATGTGTGTTCGTTGTATGCATGTGTGCAGCTGGTTGCAGGTAAACTAATACGTTGGGGACTTTAGAATGTAGAGTAGACGGGTGTAGATAGTTCATTGTCGACCTTTTTGACTTAGTGGGTGGACTCTGCTTGCGAAGGGGTATGTAATGCTACTAATGATTTATATATCAACATTTGATATAACGTTACGTTTCATAGAACATGTTTTTGCGGGAACAACTGACTTTTACGAAACAAAACTAAACCTAACCTAACAAGTCGACATCCAATGTGCCTATTTTGCGTGAAACGGCAGGGTGGCGCTACTCTAACCACCCCAGCTCCTCTAAAAAGTTTAAGAGTGCCTTGGTATTACTGACTGCGTTCCGTAGTGTGTCCGGAGACCCTAGGTGCTTTTTCCTGTATACTTCTACCTGCTTACAGTCCAGTAGAATGTGTTTAGTCGTTTCTTCTGCCTCCATGCACGTGTCTGTTCAAGGTGTTGTGTCCGGTTATCATTCCTACCATCTTGCGTAGTTGGTTTCTCTCCTAACCTAACCTAACCTAAAAAAATGCATGCCTCAAAAAAACACAAATGCAGTTTTAAGGTAAAATGTCGCTAAAATTCGTTTGCCTCTGAGATAGACTATCCATCTCTTTCTAATTAGAACACTTAGAAAGAGACGGGTAGTCTATCGCACGCGCGCGCCGTCGTGTGCTAACCGAGTTGGTGTGGCAAGCGTCCATAGGTGACGGTGTTTGCTTACCATCAAGCAGGCCGTATGCTCGTTTGCCACCGTGCATAAAAAAGCTGGCCAAGTACGTGTCGGACCACGCACAATGAAGGGTTCCGTGCCTATTAAAAAGGCCGTATCGTCACAGAAATCTTACGGCACTTACATCCTTTTTTATAGGGAAGGCAGTTTTATAGCAATATCTCGAACACCTTTGAAACTAGGTTGTTCAAAATAATTTTCGGTGAAAGAATTTAATCCTACTAATATTATAAATGCGAAAGTTTGGATGTTTAGATGTTTGGATGTTTGTTACTCAATCACCCTTAAATGGCTCAACGGATTGATGTGCCACACGTGGACTTACAATGATATTTTTTTTGACTTGCAGTTACATGTATGGAGTGCACCAGTAAAATAAACATTTTTTTAGTCATTTGTAGCGGCTAACAATATACACCTATCCTCAAAATTTTATTCAAATACATCTTATAGTTTTCGAGTAAAATGACTGTGACATACGGACGGACGGACAGTCGGGCATGACGAAACTATAAGGGTTCCGTGTTTGCCATTTTGGCTGCGGAACCCTAAAAAGTGCAATTAATCTTGATTCCAATCCCAGGAGGTTAACATTGGTCTGTTATTTCTGTTGCTACTAGTGGCCAAGCTGTTCTGCGCTGCGAGCAATGTGGGACTCGACCCAATTTCTTAATGTATCGGATACGGAGATCGATCCTCAGCTCAAAGCTGTGGCTCAGGTAAAAGCTGAGCTTAATGCATAGTCAAAAGCTCGCAAATACTCATTGTGACGGCACAAACGTGGCGCGTGAAATTTGACTCGGTTTCGCTTGTGTGATGAAACTTTTGCAAAAGTGTCGATGTTACCGCTAAAGGTTGTTTTAGCGAAATAATTAAAGTGTTGACCTTCAGACGTTTTGCTCTACAATTTAGGTTTTATTTAAATTTTTAAAATAAATTCAGGATAAAATTAAAAATAATAAACGTATTCCCATCCTTATCAGGATCTTCAGTAATAAAAATAATATTCAAAATTCTAATACAGAAAGTGGAAATAGTACTCCGAAAACGGATTGTCATTTAACAATAAATAAACAAAATATTACTATTAAATTAAATTAAGCAATATCAATATACTTATTACGATTTCGAAGTTGAATATACAATTAAATGGTATTAAAAAAAGTACTGTAAATTATGTCAACAATGCATATAAAAAAATAGGATGCTCCAAAATTGGATTGTCAGGTGAACAATGAAAAAATAAAAATACGATTTAAATATTACACAACAAAAATGTCAAATCCTACTACTATTATATTTGGATGTTTAGATGTTTGTTACTCAATGACGCTTAAACCTTTCAAAAATATATTTACACAGTCTTTATTGTTACTGACATAAAATGCGTGTGTACATATTTCTGAAAGGAGTACAGATAACATATACATTTGTATGAACAAATACGAAAAAAATGAACCTTGATCGAATAGCCTAAGGCAGGAACCCCCGCGCCTCTGTTTTACCGGAACAGAGGCCATAATCAACTGGAATACCTTATCATTACAGCGACTTTGATTATTTTAAAGTACAAATGATAAACCCATTTCCACTGTCTAACCTTTGGTCTAAGCAATAAGCCGTCACATTTCGCAGCTGTCTACGCCGTAGACCCTCTACGGGCTACGCCGTAGGCATCACTTTGAAGTTAAAATAAGCAATCAGTTGTTATTTCAAGAAGGGCGTAAGTGCCGTCTTATTGTTGGTAAGATACAACCTTTTTGAAGGTATTCAAGAAATAATGACCAGCGAAGTAGCTTTTATTGGATTGTCAAATGGGGATTAGCTAGGTACTGTTTTGTTGTAATATTTTAAACTAGTTGTAGTTGTGCCTACGGTTCTGCCTGGGTTTTACAAATATTCTATTCTATCTTAAATTGTGCGTTGTAGAAAGTATTTTTATTTGAATAACCAATGTCAAAGTTTATAATTTTTATTATTTAGGTCAACAAACAGGGAAAACTTATGCATACTTATTTTAATAATGGTTAGAATATGTGTAACCGTTTACCACATATTAGATAACAAGTGTTTATCATTCGGGGCTATTCATAACACCTTAAGTCTTAAGGACTTTCGGTGTTAACAATAGCAACATAAAAAGTGACTTGATCGTTTTGTGCATGGAAGATACACACACAATTAGAAATTAAATTCAATTCAACATTTATTCGTTACACAACACAACAAAGGTACATTATTGCAAGACAAAGACACAAGAAAAAAAGAGAATGTGTGCCATGTCACGAAATGGGCCCAACTCAGCATGATGCTGGCATGTGTTTATCATTCGGGGCCATTCATAACACCTTAGGTCTTAAGGACTTTCGGTGTTAACAATAGCAACATAAACAGTGACTTGATCCCTTTGTGCATGGAAGATACACACACAATTAGAAATTCAATTCAATTCAATTCAACATTTATTCGTAACACAGCACAACATATGTACATTATTACAAGACAAAGACACAATAAAAAAAGAGAATCTGTGCCATGTCACGAAATGGGCCCAACTCAGCATGATGCTGGCATGTGTTTATCATTCGGGGCCATTCATAACACCTTAAGTCTTAAGGACTTTCGGTGTTAACAATAGCAACATAAAAAGTGTCTTGATCTCTTTGTGCGTGGAAGATACACACACAATTAGAAATTCAATTCAATTCAATTCAATATTTACAAGACAAAGACACAAGAAAAAAAGAGATTCTGTGCCATGTCACGAAATGGGCCCAACTCAGCATGATGCTGGCTTTGCAGCCAGCGCTGATCTTCCGTTGCTCATAAACGTCTATCAAACCTAAAAGGCCGTTAAACTAACATTCCCTTGCTCTTATCTGTCACTCTGAAATGTATGTTTATGAGTAAGGGACAGAGCGGTTTCAAATATATATATATTTTCCGTGAACGTAATCCCCCGGAAATATAAACAATTCCGCCCAATTATATATGGGAAACTGCCTAATCCATCCATGGCCAATTAACACTAAGTGAAACAGCGTTTTTAGGGTTCCGTACCTCAAAGGGAAAAAAAACGGAACCCTTATAGGATCACTCGTGCGTCTGTCTGTCCGTCTGTCACAGCCGATTTGCTCCATTGCTGGACCGATTGAGTTGAAATTTGGTAAACATATGTAAATTGGTGACCCAAAGATGGACGCGTAAAGTAAAATAATGAATTCTGAACAAGGGGGCCACTGTTAACTGTGTAAACTGGAAAATTAAAAACAAAAAGTTTCGCAAACTGTATTGTGTGACATAATAAATGAAAGGGGTTGTTGTAATCATTTCAGATATTTTTTTTTTATAATTTTAGCAAAAACAGATTTGAAGTAATTTGGGAAAAAAGACGAAAATCGAGCATTCTCTCTCCCTTATCTCCGAAACTACTATGATTAAAATTCTGAAAAAAATATGGAAAATAGTTCCTTGCCTAAAGATTACAGGAAAACCTATGAGAAGTTTGAGTATTCAAAAACACTTATGAAATTTAGATTATATACGGAACCCTCACCACGCGAGTTGAACTCGCATTTGTCTGGTTTTTTCGCTTTGTAGTCGATATTGTTCAAAGAGACATGACTGATTGTCCTTGATGGGTTAATACAAAATATTAGAAAAAAAGTGCACGCCACACAAAACGATATATACCCGTGTATACATATACATACAACCATACGGAACAAGAAATAAAATCTTATAACAAATGCAGTAAAATCACCAGCTACCAAATAACCCTTCTTAAACTTATTTAGGTTAACACGAATAGGTGGCCTTTTACAATTTGTTGCCGTTGCCCAGGATCCCAATATACAGAAACACCTCGTCAGTTTGACAGCTGCCGCCATATTGCAAAATGGCGGATTCCCCTCACGTGCCACACGAATTGCCGGTACGGCAAAGCCGGGTAAACTGGTATTATTACCGACGCCATTTTGACCGTTTGTTTTATTTGTGTTGCGAAATATTGGTTGGATAAATGAGTTGTTTAAGGGATTTATTGTAATTTGTTTGTATAAAAGATTGGCCTAAAGTATTGAGCACCCCACGTTTTCCTTTGTAACTTATCGATAAAGTATTATTTTTCAATTTCATAAATACACGAAGACGTTAAATATAATAAGTGTTTGATCATGTGCAAATCATTAATATATATCATTTTGAAATTGCTACTTGCGTGTGAAAACTGAAGCTAGAAAAAGTCGGGTTTTACAATAAAAGTTTAATTGTATATTTTTCACGGATTTTCCCTTAACGTCAATAAATATGACCAATTTTTCCGATAGATACACAAATTTCTATTATAAAATATATAAATGCACCTTTTAAAATTTGACTTCTGTATGGAAAACGCATGGGTACTCAACACTTTTGATCAAGGCTGTATATTCGTTTCTCAGGAGGATTCGATCTACGACCGGTTAGTCTAGTGGGTAGTGACGCTGCCTATGAAGCTGAGGGGAAGGTCCCGAGTTTGAATCCCGGTACTGGCAAATATTTGAGTGATGAGCATGAATATTTGCTTCTGAGTCTTGGATGTTTTCTATGTATTTAAGCATTGACATCTATTAAATATATCGTCATCTAGTGCCCATAACATAAGCCTTATTGAGTCTACCATGGCATCCATAGCCAGTTCGATTGGTGTAATATTGTTCCCTAATATTTATTTATGTATTACATTAATTATTTATTTATAGTGTGTCTACTATCTAATAGTATGCTGTGTTGCGTTCCGTGGGTCACTTACGGTGCTGTCTGAAAACCAGCGCTGTAGGTGTCTGTCTGACACCTCGGCACAATGCTGAGACAGCGACCGTTTCACTGCCGCGAAGACACACACAATGTGTCAATTGTATTGTATGTCTACTCCCTTTATCTCTGTGTGTCTTTTGTGTAGTGAATAAATATCTTCTTTCTTTCTTTTCTTTTCTTTCTATTTATTATTCATAAATTCGCAAGCAATCTAAATCAGGAAGTTGGAAGTTAATCACTTTGTATCGCAATGTGATATGAATGTATTACGTGCAAGTTTAAACATGTTTGTTTGAGCATTACATGCAACGTTTTTTAGAATACTTATCTCAAACGGCTTTTTCCTTGGGGATATCATTGGGTTCTTTTGTTGAATTAATATGATTTTTTTAAAGTTTCAAACTCTCTAAAATGAAAATAAAATGAAATGAAATATATATTTTTTTCTCTCAAACTCACGAATAAAAGTTTAGAATAGAATAGAATAGAATAAGTTTATATCTCCGAATATGGTACATTTGTTGGTATAATTTGTGGTTTTACACATGTCAGTTTCACATATCCTGCCGACATCGGCGTAGAAATATTATTGAATTTAAGCAGATCATTCGAATTATAAAGACGTAACAATTCATTAAATACAACATACAATACGATAAATTAATGAGAAAAGTAATAAAATAATGGACAATCAATAATCAAAAAAATCGTTTATAGAATAGAAATAAATGTCAAGCAGCCAATTGAATAATTTCCTGTCAAATTGAATATTTGGTAAACATTTCATGTCATATGGCACATTATTGTACACTTTTATTGCCATAATATAATATAAGCAGTTTGAGTTTGAGAGGATTTGAAACTTAAAAATATTTGTGTTTAAAGCCTCTCACAGACTGGCGCGGCGTCCAATAGTAATTATTTTTACTAAACGGGAATTAAGACTTATTCATAAAAACAGTAGGGCATCATTTCAGATTCGTGATTGACTGTGCTATTACCGGACAATCAAATATATATATATATTTTTATAAACACAATAAAATCCTGACGTTTGCGTGATGAGACACAAAACATTCGTGTTTGTCTTTGTGTCACATAAAATATGACAGGAATACTAACTAGCCCATCGATTATAGCATTATGTACCCTTGAATGCACCTGCGTTTTCACAAGCTCCCATATCCTGTATCGACTATAAACATAATCAATATATAACAATAATTAATGATTAATACTGACTGTTGTCTGAATAGTCTAACTTATTTCCTATAAAATAATCCTACTAATATTATAAAAGACTGACTTATTTTAATGTAACTTTAATTTTAAATTCTGTAAACGAAAATATCTATTAAACATATATTTAAAAATGGAACCTTTAAAGTTACAATTTCATTAATTGTCAATTACTGAACTAAATACACTACAAATAATTAACATAAAGTTACTTACAAATCGCCCCTAGCCGTTCCTGGTGCAAAATTGTTATTTTTAATGAATTTATTAACTTTATTTTGTATTTATGATTGTATATGTATATGGACTTATTATGGTTCGAAATAAATGATTAATAATAATAAATAATAATAAATGCGAAAGTTTGGATGTTTAGATGTTTGGATGTTTGTTACTCAATTACGCAAAAACGGCTGAATGGATTAAGATGAATTTTGGTATACATATAGTGTATAGCCTGGATTAACATATAGAGTACTTTTTATCCCGGGAATCATTCCCTAAGGGGGCGAAGAGAGGGGCGAAAGTTTGTATGGAGCTATGATATAAACGAGCTCCACGCGGACTAAGTCGCGGGCAGAAGCTAGTAAATTAATAAAGTCATCATAAGTGAATATTTCTCATATATTATTTACTGACGGCTATTTGTTGACGCTCCAAAAATCCCAACCCTAACCCATCCAGCACTTTTAACATCCCAACCGTGTCGCGTTTTATGCTTTGTGTTTTTCATCCCGTCGTGCTACTGTTCTATATATATATTTTCAATATTTTGCAATAATTATTTATTTATTATGTGTCTACTTACTTTTTATCTAATGCTGTGTTGCGTTGCGTTCCGTGGGCCACTTGCGGTGCTGTCTGAAAACCAGCGCTGCAGGTGTCTGTCTGACACCTCGGCACAATGCTGAGACAGCGACCGTTTCACTGCCGCGAAGACACACAATATGTGTCAATTGTCATGTATGTCTACTCCTTTGTCTCTGTGTGTCTTTTGTGTAGTGAATAAATGTCTTCTTTTCTTTCTTTTCTATATACGTACCGTAAGGCGCGGTGTGGGTAGGCCCCCCCCACAAGGTGGACTGATGACCTGGTAAAGGTCGCGGGAGTCCGCTGGATGCGGGCGGCGCAGGACCGGTCAATTTGCAACTCTTTAGGGGAGGTCTATGTCCAGCAGTGGACGTCTTTCGGCTGATATGATGATGAAACAATTAGTGGTCCACCACGTTTACTGCGATGAATCGCTACGCGCTACGCTCGTAGCCGATCCCGTGGTTTTCCTCGTATGTACTGAAAAGTGACTACGGCGTAGGCGCCCCGCTAAGCGGGTTCCTGTGTTAACAGTGAAAGACAATGGCTTTGTGTACTCTTTACGCCTAGAAAAAAGAGAAGTGAATTCATTCTAGAAAAAAAAAACCGAACAAGTGCGAGTGTAACTCGCCCACCGAGGGTTCCGTACATAACTAAAAATTGTATAGTTTTTAGATTTTCCTCTGTACTTGTAGTATTAGACGATATTACTTGCCAAATTTCATAGTTATATATCTATATATACAACGGAAAGTCGACTATAAATTTTGATTCCCTTGAGAGTGTCGAAACATACGTTTTTTTTGCAGCATAATCGGCCGTATCTTTTTTTACGTTAACTTTGAAGTTTGATTTTTTCACAGCCTCAAGAGACTGTAAACTTGAGTATATGGTTTTAATTTAAACTCGATAGCTCCACGCATTCCCGAGATAAAGAGTCTTGACAGACATACAGACAGAAAGATGGACAACAAAGTGATCCTATATAGGTTGCGTTTTTTCCTTTTGAGGTACGGAACCCTAAAATTGATTCGCACTGTACCAAACCAAAGTCAAATTCCCATGCGATTTCAGCACAATGTAGCTTGCATTGTTTATCTTATCATAAAACACAAGCACGTAGACAAAGACTCAATTTAACTTTGACGGCCGTGTCTCAATACTACACTTAAGTAGGACATTGAAGTAGATCAGCGATTCACAACATTTATAGCCAATACAACATGACCTCTAGTTTCATAACAACTATGCTCGACTGGGGATCATAGTTAAAGTGGATCTGAAGCATTGGCTAGTAGAGGGATCAGCTGTTGGTTAGCTATTTGGATATACCTAGATTCTCGTTTGACCTAAAAACTTTATATTGAGTGCAATAGGTAAATTGAATAAGTTTAGCCGAATGCCATACTAGCTTTCGTCTAACTTAAGGCTTATCTTGTAACAGAATCTCCATATTCGCTACAAGAGTTCATGGGTTATTAGTCATATATGTGTGGATGTAAGTATTAAAATAGATACCTATCTGTTGGATAAAAATATACTCACCGTCAGAAAATTTGGCCCAAATTAGAAAAAGTTTACTATGCAGAAAAACATTATTCAATTTATAGTTTGAAATCACGAAAAGTATTGGGCCAAATTTTCTGCCGGTGAGTGTATGTTGTTATCTAATATGCAGATGTTATATATTTTATTTTATTTTTTACGATTAGGTTTACTTTAAACATGTTGCTACACCATAGTAGGGTCCATGTTCGTACTGCTTAGATTTTAAGAACACCTTCTAAATGCAACTAATAAATATAATTATGATTAACATCATATAAACGACTAAAAAATTAGTGGCTCTTTGAGCTGCAGAACTCGCTAGTCTGTATTTTTTTAAGCATTTTTTACGAACGATTTCCAAAAAATCAATCGTTAAAAAAAGAACTACATAATTATCGAACCTACTCGCAAAATTTCATGAGAATCGGTTGAGTAATGCGACCTGTAGGGGAGAACAGTTCGACATCTACGAAAAGCCGCGTATCAACTTGAGGCAGTCTCGGGCAAAACGGCTGCCTCAGCCCGAGGCAGCGCAATTGGAGACGCTGCCTCAACCTGAGGCACGCCGCGCCATGAGGCAAATTCGCTGCCGCGGGCCGAGCCGTTTGTCGGTTTTTTGGCGCGTTCAAAGGTGCCTCAGTCCGAGGCATGCGCTTAGTGGATACGGGTATGTTGGCCTCAGGTCGCAATCGAAGTTGTGGATCAAGTCGAGGCGATACGCCTCACCTTGAGCCGCAACGTGCCTCGAGCCTTACCTCAGAGTGAGCGGCCTCGGTTTGCCTCAAGTCGAGGCTGCTCGGCCTGAGGTTGCTCAAGTGGATACGCGGCTAAATAATTTTGCCCAAGCTGAAGCAACGAACTTCGTTCGCTTTATGTGTAAACCTAACCTTATGGATGCATATTATTTCGCTCGTTAATTTTTTTTTCGTTATAATCTGTGATCCACTACAACTATGAGCAGATGCGTTGACAGAGGTTGGCGATTGGCAAGGTAAGGCCTTTGCCCTAGCTTTCCCTAGTCAGGCAGCACATTGGCTCTCTTGAGTCTCTTCATTAGGTTTGGCTTAAGAAGCATCTGTGATAGAGAGTTTCGATGAGTTGCTAGTCGATTCTTGTAGTGTGCCTGTGCCTCATCAAGTATGGTTGGGATTTCCAGATACTCGTGGTTTTCTGAGTTGCGAGCGTACCGGAGCCCTGATGATGAGACCCTTAGGATGTTGTTTGGAGCTCTCTGGAGATTGCTGTAATAAAAATCAATAAAATGGATGTTTTATCTGAAATAAAGACATTTCAATTCAATTACCTATCGATTTAAATTGCAGTATGCCATTCGAATGGCGTGCGCTGGGTCCGGCTTATGTAGGTTATAAAATCTCCCTGAATTCAGTATTTAAGTGATTTATCAGAGCCCAGCAGGTCGCACAGGTGCGTGGCTCCTCGCCAAGTTTCCGATTTGAAGTTCTATTTACTATCGCTTAACGTATCTAACGTGATATCAGCGGGCGTAACATTGTTGCCATTTTATCACTTATTCTTCACCCTTAACTTTGCAAAGTAAGAAAAAATCGTGCGCTCAACAGTTCGACGAGGAGGAAACCGATAATAACACTTACGCCTCAATAAAAGAAGGGAGAACACTTTACAGAACATTATCAATACAATTAAAGGCAAACAAAAGGCAGTCGCATCGTTAGAGAGCGATATCTTTGTGTGCGATCGTGGCGTCAATACTCCGTGTATCACCAAATGGTCACAACGGAAGACCAGCGCAATTTGTTGTGATGTTTATTGTCACAAATACATATTTTCATTCTTTCTTAATATGATCCACAGTCTTATCAATTGTGATAACAAGGTTTGAGGTACGATTATATCTAACGCGTCGACAACGTGACTAATTTCACTTATCGTGGGATAAACGATAATTTGTCGCCGTTGAAAAAACTCTATATTATCTATTTGTTGGGTATAGATATCTAGGGGGGGAGGGACGGTCAATTTTCGTCTTTTTTCCTATATTACTTCAAATCTGTTTTTGCTAAAATTATTAAAAAATATATCTGAGATGCTTACAACAATCCCTTTCATTTGATATGTCACACAATGTATTGTGCTGTAGTTTGCGAAACTTTTTTTTCAATTTTCCAGTTTACCCCCAAAATTGCCCCACTTGTTCAGAATTCATCAATTTACTTTACGCGTTCATCTTTGGGTCACCCATTTACATATGTTTACCTACCTAATTTCAACTCAATCGGTCCTGTACTTTCAGAGCAAATTGGCTGTGACAGACGGATATACAGACGCACGACACGAGTGATCCTATAAGGGTTCCGTTTTTTTTCCTTTTGAGGTACGAAACCCTAAAAAGTGGAACCATGACAAGGATAACGAATAATATCCCTTTTTTTACATTTATTGAGACTTTTATACTACCATCTCGCTCGGTCGTGGTATTATTATTACCATAGCTTCTCTGTAGAAATTTATACTCAAAGGGTAATGGTGAATGAATAGTTGCTCACCAATGGGAAGCTTTATTATGCCACCAAATTAAGACGGTTTAGTATAGGAGCAGTCTAGCTTTACCTTAGTAACCTTTACCTTACAATCTAGACATTGTCGACCAGGTGGGTCGATTCCACACCGCACGTATCTTTGGCTTCAAGCCAGAGGGATTTGAATTTCATATTGCAGTTATTGAAACTTCTTTAACCTACATTTGTAAATGAGAGTTATGGATCAGCTGGACTTAGGCTGATATTCGTTTAGTAACTTGCACATGTTGATAAGAGTGGCTTTGGGACATTTTGGGTGATGTGGGCTGGAACATTATATATACTTACTGGCAGTTCCCAAAGCGCACACTGTGTTATACAGGAAATAACCACTAGTTCACGCTTTAGATTACCTAAACGCGCTTCTCAAGTCAGCACCTGCGATATTTTTAGATGAAACAGTTATATCTAAAAAAGGCCCTCGAGGCATTGTACCGAGGATGCTGGCGGCATTTTCTCGCTGAATTGCAATGCTGCTGCGTTGCACGAGAAAGCCGCCAGCTCTTCGGTCACCAGTTACATCGACCAGACGTTTAGCGATTTCTGCAAATAACTTGTGCGCACTGGGACCCCACGGACCGAGGGTCTCGACGCCAAAGGGTACAAAGTCGTACTCTCTGCCGAGGCCTCTATATTTATTACATTTCAGATTTTCGGCGTTTTCCGCCGCTGCACTCGCTTTAGAAGTAGTGTGAATGATTAAGTTATGTTGGGCTCTGGATATATACCCTTTATCGTCGACCATATCGACCCTTTACCGTTGATGGACATAATATGCGGGCATCCATTGTCAGTACTACGCTTCCTTAAGAGATCAGGAGCCGTAGCATGGTTGGCCTTATCACGCGACAAGTGACAAGATAGGGGCGTCGTCTCGTTCTATCGAACGGTGTCAGCCAGTGACGCACGCTCTATCTTATCACCTATCGCGTGACAAGGCCAACCATGCTACGGGGCCTGACCATAAATATTGTCATGTTATGTGAAAAGAAGGGTATTAATGTAACTGGTGACCGAAGAGCTGGCGGCTTTCTCGCGCAACGCATCAGCATTGCAATTCAGCGAGGAAATGCCGCCAGCATCCTCGGTACAATGCCTCGAGTTAACTTACTTTAAATTTAATTTAGGTAATTTTATTTATCATCTTGTATACACTTTAGAAAATGTTGCAACATGGACTACTAACATGCTAAGAACTTAGCCCATAATACTTTAGACAGACCCTGACCTGATGACCATGGGACAGTTTAAGAACGATTACACTTTCAAATAAAAAAATTAAAACCAAATCGGTCCAGGCGTCTCCGAGTAATCGGGGAACATACATAATACTCCCTGTGGAGAAATTACACGCAACGGGCCTACGGGGCCCTCCGGATCCAATTTAACAACGCGTTCCGGGTGCTGGTGGGGCTGCCTCGCTTCTGCAGCGCATCAGGGATGTTCGCAGAAGCGCGCGTCGACTGCTTCTACGCAACATCCCTGGTGCGCCGGGCGCGGGCCAGCCCCAACCCCATCCTGCGTTTGATAGCAGGCAGATTTGATTCTCCGTATATAAGGCACTGTTGTGAAATGCATGTCTCCAACAGTGCCTATCTGTATTAATATTAATTTTGATACAGGTGCTAAATTGTGTAATTTTAAACTTTTACTGTATGAGTCTTGTGTAACTCGAAATAAATGCTTTCATTCATTCATTCATTCAATACATAAAAAAATCCGACGAAGGTGTTGTAAAGGTCAATAAAACCCTATACTTGGAGTTTTAAAAAGTGACTCATGTAACAAAAAAATGGGATTTCGGGTAAAGAAAAATGTATATTTACCTATAATCGCGCACTCCCTCCCACGCACTAACCTATCGTGTCAGAACTGGTGCATGCAAATATAAATTTGATACCAATGCAATACATATAGTAAAGTAGGCCTCTGCTACTCGAATATCGTACTCGGTCGAGCTCCAATGGCCGCCCTTTGATCCCTCAAGTTGAGATAAACTTAAGATAAGTAGTGGTGCCGAAGAAGGTAGTATACAATTTACATTGTAAAATGTATATAATCTACCTATGTACCTTTTTAGGGTTCCGTAGCCAAAATGGCAAAAACGGAACCCTTATAGTTTCGTCATGTCCGTCTGTCCGTCTGTCCGTCTGTCCGTCTGTCCGTCTGTCCGTCTGTCCGTCTGTCCGTCTGTCCGTCTGTCCGTCTGTCCGTCTGTCCGTCTGTCCGTCTGTCCGTCTGTCCGTATGTCCGTCTGTCCGTATGTCACAGGCATTTTACTCGAAAACTATAAGGTGTATTTGAATAAAATTTTGAGGACAGGTGTATTTTGTTAGCCGCTACATAGTTTTGTAATTAAAATGACAAAAAAAAAATTTTTTTTGGGGTGCACTCCATACATAAAACTAAAAGTCAAAAAAATTTTTTTCGTTGTGACCCCCCGTGTGGCACATCAATCGATAGGCCTTTCAAAATAAATATAAGGTTTATTAGCATTTTTTTGATTAAGTGAATAGGGTCGGAGATAATCGCCCCCGAAAGTCACAAAAATTCTGTCCCCCCCCCCTCTAATTTTTGAACGGTGTATTTTAAAAATATGGAAAAATTCATGGACATAGGGCTTATAAAACTGCCTTCCTCAAAGAAAAGGACGTAAGTGCCGTAAAATTTCTGTGACGATACAACCTTTTTAATAGGCACGGAACCCTTCGTTTTGCGTGGTCCGACACGCACTTGGCCGGTTTTTTCTATTTTGTTTCTGGTTAACCAACCGTGTTACCAGAGTAAGTTCGGGAACTTACAGAAAAGATAAAATACAAAAATTTTACCTCGTAAGCCCCAGATTGTAATTGGCGATTTTGAAATTGGAACTTTCTTTTATTCCATCAGAGTTCTAAACTAGGTTTGAATTTGTACTTGTACAGTCGAGTTCTCCAATATCTATACAGACAACCTTTCAAAAATATCTGTACACAGTCTTTATTGTAACTGACATAAGGCGCATGTGTAGATATTTTTGAAAGGATGGCTGTTTAGATATTGGAGAACTCGACTGTACAAGTACGCAGGGACTTACAAGGGTAAGGGTAAGTATCACGTATTATAGCGTCACTTTTCGACACTGATATTTTGATCCAAGTTTATTTGACATTTAAATCAAAATAGCTGCTAACAAGATCTCGTGTACGATCGCAACGACGTAGTTTCTGATAAATGCTTGTGAAAGCCGAGAACGCCATTTTTAGGGTTCCGTAGCCAAAATGGCAAAAACGGAACCCTTATAGTTTCGTCATGTCCGTCTGTCCGTCTGTCCGTCTGTCCGTATGTCACAGGCATTTTACTCGAAAACTATAAGATGTATTTGAATAAAATTTTGAGGATAGGTGTATTTTGTTAGCCGCTACAAAGTTTTGTAATTAAAATTACAAAAAAAAATTTTTTTAGGGGTGCTTTCCATACATAAAACTAAAAGTCAAAAATTTTTTTTTCATTGTGACCCCCCGTGTGGCACATCAATGGATAGGCCTTTCAAAATAAATATAAGGTTTTTTAGCATTTTTTTTGATTAAGTGAATAGGGTCGGAGATAATCGCCCCGAAAGTCACTAAAATTCTGCCCCCCCCCCCTCTAATTTTTGAACGGTGTATTTTAAAAATATGAAAAAATTCATGGACACAGCGCTTATTAAGTTCATTCACCGAAAATTGTTTTGAACAAGATCGGATGAAAGGTTTCCGAGATACCTATTGCTGAAAAACTGCCTTCCTCAAAGAAAAAGACGTAAGTGCCGTAAGATTTCTATGACGATACGACCTTTTTAATAGGCACGGAACCCTTCGTTTTGCGTGGTCCGACACGCACTTGGCCGGTTTTTTATCATAATTTAATGATAATTACAGCACATAAACTTGCTCCATATTCCTTCATTTTCTCATAAATACTACGCAAAATCTTGAACAAAAATAGGCATACGTCAAAATTTTTTAATCAAATAGTAGACCTTAAAATTGCACATAGATATTGTGGCTACATCAAATTTACTAGAAACACCGACATTTTGATCATATACATAGGTATTACGAATTATATTTAATTCAAAATGGCTACGCAAATAGTACAAAAACTGGTACCAAGATTGGATAAGTGGAATGGGCCTCCGTCAAAGAAATTGATGATCAAATATACAGTGTGTGTCTGTCATAGGAAGATTTATTTTAAGGAACGATAGCTTTCAGTGCTGTGAACCGTTTTATCGAAAAAATATAACAATTACCTTTTCTAATGGAGAGTTATTAATTTATTAAATTTTCTCGAGCAGCAATGTACTGCTAACATTCACTTGACGTTTCAGAGAGGCAGAGCTAGTTACTGTCAGTTGTTAGCTTTGTTACCAATACATTGCGGGCCGAATTAATTTGTATGAAAAAAAAACCGTTTTTTTGAAACTAGAGATACCAATTTACGTTCATTAGGGCTTATACTTTCAGCCCTTAAAATAAATGTTCTTATGACAGACACACACTGTATACATTGGACAAAGATCTTGGACAAGTGGAATACCACCCTTATCATCAGGCAGCACGTATGCTCGTTTGTCGCCGGCATGGAAAAAACACTTGCATAGTTTGGCACACATATGCTTTATGAACTGAATGAAACAAAATAATCTCTTTACGAAAATCATCCACTAAGGGCATCGCGAAATTGAGGTTGGAAATTAGTACGAAAGTTCACTTGTACACTTTACAAATCACACAGACTTTTCCGTAAAGCTTTGTAAGTTTGTATGTCTTGGGTATTCTCCGAAACCGCAAATCTTACTTGTAGAATGTATGTTCTGGAATATATATAAAACCATAGTTATATTTTTAAGTTTTGGTGTTTTTTTGTGAAGTTTTTTTTTTTTTTTAGTTGTGTTTTCTGGCATGAATAAACAATTTTTACTTTACTCTACTTAACTTTATCCCGCGGGTTTTCCTGCGTTCTTTGCAATACGCGGGCGAAGCCGCGCGAGCAGCTAGTATTATAAATATAAAAAGTTTGTGAGTGTGTCGTTATATAAGGATGTAGTTTTTATTTAAACTACTTAACAGTACGAGTAAGTATACATTTCCTGTTTCGCCAAACTGGAGCCGTAGCATAGTGGGCCTTATCACGCGACAAGTGACATGATAAGAGCGTCGTCTCGTTCTATCGAACGGTGTCAGCCAGTGACGCACGCTCTATCCTATCACCTATCGCGTGACAAGGCCAACCATGCTACGGGGCCAGAGGGCAGTTTGTCGGCGAACAACGTAACACATGTACACATAATAGGAACTTTGTTATACGTATATAATTCAAAACATATAACTAAGATATATTCTTCAGACGTATAAACATAAGCATTCCGTCTGTTATCTAAAGGGAAATCAAGTTAATTTTAAGAAAATATGTTCTCAGAAGAATAACTGAGTTTTTGTTTTCTTTGGCTCAAAGTCACTGTTATTTTATGTAGCGAACGGTGGGTTAGGAAAATAAAGACTTGTCCAAACAAGTATTGGTTGAAACCTTTTGTTTGACTTGAGAAAATAGGGTTACGAAAACAGAAAGAACACATTTATTGATTCTATTATTGGTTCCATTTGTCAAATTCATTTAGTTCAGTAAAGGATTGGTCGCCACGTGAATGGTCAAATTCATTACAGTTGTCTAAACAGTTGTGTAATAATTATTAAAGTTGAGTTGGGAGCTCCATAGAAAAAAGTATGTGATTATAGTTAGATGTACGAAGTCTTAATTCAAACATAAAAGTCGACGAGTAGGAACTATTTTGACATGACAGTTTTAAATCAAGCACTATTAAGCTGTCAATTGTTTGCTGACAGATCAAATTTACACGTTGATCCTGATGACCTGGTAAAGATCGCGTCGCGGGTGTGGGTGGCGTAGCAGGGCCGATTCCTTTGGCACTCTTTGGGGAGGCCTATGTCCAGCGGCAGATATGATGATGATCAAATTTAAAAATATCTGTGTTAAAACTATCTTGATCGCTACCCTGGCGCGGCCTATAACTCGACCACAGCGAGTGGAAATATCTCAAGTGTGAGATTTCGATATGTAGCACGGAAATCGGTTTTCGTTCGACATCCGTCCGAGAATTGGACCCCTGATAGGTTAGCTGGACTCGCGTGGAGCCAGCTTACAATACATTAATGGGTATATAAATTATTTTTGTCCCCTTAAACGGACAGTTACGAATAGTAACAAAACCGACAGTCAATGTCAATCGCATCTGTATAACTCTCTTCCAACTGAATTGAAAAAACTGACGCCATTTTCAGAGAAAAACTAAAGAAGATTTTATTGGACATGGCGTGTTACGCCATTGACGAATTTCATGATAGGTATCATTGACTCACTCATAATTAATAACGTAATAACCCTTAATTAGACTGACTTATACAATGTTTATGAATTAATTTTAAGAAATACTATGTATCTTAAACAACGATTATTATAATGAAAATTACCCTTACATGTAATAAAAACGTATGTACCTACCTACTTTATATCCTGCCTGACATGTAAAATAATGTGTTTTACCAATAAAATTCTGATTCTGATTCTGATACGTATAGTAACGAAACCGACAGGTTAGACGTGACTTAAACATCACTTTAGTTAACCTTAATCTGCCATTTTTTTTTTAAATTCCCCTAATATCACATTAACGTGCGAAATTTAAGTATCAGATTGACCTACAGACATCACCCTCAAATTATATTCGGCACAAATAGAAAATCGTCAACAATAAATGACCATTTTGAAATAATACCATTAAAAGTGAATTGGTGAAACTTTTTTATGACCCATTTTTTCCTTGTTCAAAATAAATCTAGCCCATATGGAACTTTGTCGAGTATAAAATAAGTTCGTATTTAAATATGCGCGAAGTGAATGCTCGCTAATTTAAATTAATATCAAAATTTAATATAACAATCAACTATTTTTTACATTTTTGTACAAATTTTCCGATTGGTCATATTTTTGGAATGTACATTATTCCATATGAATGTGTTTCTTTTGACCTATATCAAGTAAGTCAATTTCACTTTGAGGACGTAATTAAAACTCAAACTCAAATATTTATTGGTGACGATACAGAAAATATTTTTTTTTGAGAATTGTATTTTAGCATTATTCAGGCTGGACAATTTTCCATGTCCAGTATTATCAAATTGACATTATTCAAATTCGACCGATAATCTGGAGTTGTAAATTTTTCATTTGTGCTGAATGACAGTAAATCCGTCAAATCACAAAGTCAACGATATCCCGACCTACGTACAAAACGTCCCGAATCGCGCCCGTAGATTGAAATTTACCCGCAAGCTTAACATGCGTAAAAAGCCTGTCGCGAAGTTGGGCATTTTGGGCATAACCGGCATCGAACCCCCTGCGTGACGCAGCGGTAGTCGGGTCGTTAGATGACGGTGGACAAGTGACAGACGGAAGCGATGACAGAGAGAAATCTTTCATTGCTGGAACCCGCCTAGCGGGCGCCTACGTCGTAGTCGCTTACCGCTGCATACCGGGAAAACCACGGGATCGTCGTCGAGCTATTCTTGGTAGTTAAGAAACCCCAGGAAGAAGAAAAAAACCGGACAAGTGCGAGTCGGACTCGCCCACCGAGGCTTCCGTACAAAATGACAAATGTATAGTTTTTAGATTTTTCGCTGTACTTGTCTTATACTAATAAGACGATATTGCTTGCCAAATTTCATAGTTCTAGGTCAACGGAAAGTACCCTATAAATTTTGATTGCCTTGACAGTGTCGAAATATACGTTTTTGGCGACATAAACGGCCGTATATTTTGTTGACGTAAACTTAGAAGTTAGATTTTTTCACAGCTTCAAGGGACTCATTTGAGTAAGTATGGTTTTAATTTCAACTTGATACCTCCACGTGTTCCCGAGATAAAGTGTTTTGACAGACAGACAGACGGGCAACGAAGTGATCCTAAGTATAAGGGTTCCATTTTTTTCTTTTGAGGTACGGAACCATAAAAAGCGAGATAAAAAAAAAGTTTATTATTATTATATGTATATCCAGGTGTCCCGTTGTGGGTGGTACCTAATTAATTAAAAACACTGCACTTTCGAAAACACATGTGTTTATTTATTATACTTTTAAATGCGCGACTGAAATGTTGTACAAACTCAGGACCGGGAGTAAGAGAGTGAGCAGCATGAATGAATGAGTGAATGTATGTACATATGAATGACTGGATATATATAACGCTCTCCCTCGCATACAAAATAAAAATACCAAACTTTATGTCTAGCCAGTAATTAACCTAGAATACTGCCTATATTATTTTTTATCAACCTAATATTTAACCTTAAATACCTGCATTTTATTACCACCGTCATAATCTAAATAAACATCTCCAACTAACATATGTATGTATCACAAAGTAAATTAGCAACATATATTTTTTCATTTAATTTATTTTCATGTATTGATTGTAAAGTCATGTACATTTTATAATTAAGGTGTTACATACAATTGAGTGAGTCAGTCCATGACTTCCTGAGAGGACATACAACATTATACTAAACCGTAACCTAGTCTAATCGTTATAAAATATAATTTATTAATCATCATACAAATAACAAATCTACAAGATCTTTTAAATTAATAATACATTAAAATATGTTACAATTTTATACTGAATTTTATGTCACTTACATTTTATTTACTACATAGGTACATATATTATTTACATTGGAAATTAAATGAATAAACTGTCAGTATATAATAACCAAAAGTAAAATAAGTATTATATCTGATTATCATCAAAAAAGTCACTAACTGAATAATAACATTTATCTAGTAATAAATTTTATTTGTCACATTGACAACAAGTTATGACAACAACTTCTTCTGTCATAATTTTTTATCTATTATAATTTGCGAAGTCAGTTTAAACTTTGATTTCAAAGTAAATTATCAACTCCTTTAATGAGAAAGAGACTTTCACTCGTATTATGAATTCTTTAATTGTTTGAATTGAGCTGGTCTATTGCGTAACGCATACGTACGTCAAGTAGATCGAAATGTCATTTTTAATACAGTTGCTCAAAAAGTGGTACATTACCTAGCTGTTTAGCGTGCGGAAAGTTGGTTTTCGCGCACTAGTGCTTTTTACTTTTCCTTGTACAAATTGTACCATTAATTATTATGTTAATATAAAATAAATAAGATAGAACTGTATTAAACTGTATTTAAACTGTATTAAACTTAATTATTTTCCAACTGTATTACAATGATGTTACAGAATGAATAATATAAAAGTTTCGAATTCCTTACTTGTTGTTTTTCTTATTTTTTCGCAACTGTATTAAAAAACGTCGTTCGATACACGTGCGGAAATGTCATTCTTCACTCGTCCCGAGTCTTGCCACTCGCCTACGGCTCGTACCAAGATATCTCGGTACTCGTGACGTAATGACATACTTTCCGCACTAGCATCGAAATGTACTATTTTGGCCTGAGTAAATGACAGAACGGATTTTTGATATGTCTAACGCTCGTTCGAATAGTTACATTCCTCTGTTCACCTGTCACGGTGTTAAAAATTCCAAAGCGCCATGTTATTTTTTTCTCACTCAACACGCCCTCTCTCACATATTGTACCCTCCCTTTGTCATTAACTCCGTACTGAAAGATCCTATGTTAATACGAGACATACATCACTTACGGCCTTTTGGAATGAGCCAATGATTCTCTTTGATGTAGCTAGTAGCGTAATCCCTGAAATTTCAATTTAACGAGTATTTTTGTTGTAAACTGTTATATTCTCTTTGTGAGGAGTATTATTATTGGCTCGCTCAATGTTACCTAACGGAATAGGTTATTTAGCGAACGATTTTTCTGAATGGTAATATTAGGACGGGTTTTATCAAACCGTACTAATTCTAGTGGCTCTGGGCTGTAGAATTCGCAAACCTGTCTTTTTTTCAAAAAAACTTTTTTTGTAATTTCGGAAAACACAAAAAAAATTGAATCTGCTCACAAAATTACAAAAAATTAATTAACAAACTACTCTATCAATCTGGAGTGTGTTTTTAAAAAAAGATCCATAAAAAAAGATCTATATAATTGTCGAACCTGCGGGTCAATCACGTAACGCATTGTACATGTACCTACGCGCGTCAGGTAGATCTGAATGTCACTTTGTATATGGAAAATGACACTGCTCACAAATGTTCACGAAATTCAGTTCGGAAATGGGACTTGAGGACGGGCGTATAGCCGAACACCTGGAAATACGAAAGAATTTTGGCCCAAGCTGAAACCGAGAAATTCCTTCGCTTCGCTCGCTTGTTCAATAAATGCTTAACTGTTCGTCTGTACTTTTTAACACATTCAGTGCCCAGAATCGCTACGAGCTACGCTCCCGATCCCGTGGTTTTCCTCGTATGTAGCGGAAAGCGACTACGGCGTAGGGACGCATACGTGTCGTCCACGGGCCTGGAATGGGTTAAGCGTAAACCTCTGAAACTATTGAGATGAAATTTCTTGTGGAGATCGTTGAAAAGTATCTATGTATGTCCCCGGGAAGGACATGGATACTTTTTATTCCGGAATTCATCCCCTAAGTAGGTAAAATGAAGGGCGGATGGAGGTACATACATATAAAATAAATAAATAAATAAATAAATATTATGGGACATTCTTACACATATCGAGCTAGGCCTATAGTAAGCTCAATAAGGCTTGTGTTACAGGTACTAGACGACGATATATATAATAGATATAAATACTTAAATACATAGAAAACATCCAAGACTCGGAAACAAATATTCGTGCTCAACACACAAATATTTGCCCTTACCGGGATTCGAACCCAGGACCTTCAGCTTCGTAGGCAGCGTCACTACCCACTAGGCTAACCGGTCGTCTGATATACCTACATGCATTTATAATATAGCCAGTGAATGTCGAAACACCAAAGAATAATTTCCCTGTATAATATTTTTTGCCAGAGCTGGGGAACAGTCGTTTGGCAAAAAATATTATACAATGTGTTTTTTAACCTATCTAGAGCCGAAATCCACTTTACAACCAAAACATTCGCGAAATGTATTAGTTAAGTTTTTAGTAATAAATAAAAGCTAATTTAGTTAAATTAAGTTTGAAAAATCCTGTATCGCGCGCGGTGCGAAGTTCATTCACCCGATTTGAGTTCGTATCTATGATAAACGTTATTTGCAGAAATCGCGAAACGTCTGGTCGATGTAACTGGTGACCGAAGAGCTGGCGGCTTTCTCGCGCAACGCATCAGCATTGCAATTCAGCGAGGAAATGCCGCCAGCATCCTCGGTACAATGCCTCGAGGGCCTTTTTTAGATTTAACTTAGTTTTAATTTATCTTAGTTAATGTTAATTATAATCTTGTATTTTTATTTCAATTGATAAACGTATCTAAAGATGGCGACTTAAACTGCACGCAAAAAGCACACTTAATGACCTTTAAAATGATACTTAATTATATATTGATAGGGTACAATAAAAGTAGTTAATAGCTATATTCGCTTGAAACTAACTTTTGAAGAGGTGCGATTTTTTTGACGCCGAGTGTATAATATATTGAACTGTATCTTTTCCACAATGAATGTCATTTTCGCAGAACGCCTTTTTCTTTCGATATTCTAATTCAAATCAACAAACGAAATACGAACCTGTTGCTCTCAAGACGGGCTGTCACTCTGACTAATGTTCCTCCAACCAACGTATCTTGATCTACGTCTCCGAACCGGTTTTGTTACAAGAATAATGAACCGCAGCTCAAGTTACAGTGGGGC
This sequence comes from Epinotia nisella, assembly GCA_932294315.1. Classification (NCBI taxonomy): domain Eukaryota; kingdom Metazoa; phylum Arthropoda; class Insecta; order Lepidoptera; family Tortricidae; genus Epinotia; species Epinotia nisella. Next base: position 4,111,630 of record OW028698.1, on the reverse strand, counting down.
AGCGACCAGGGTTTTTTTGGTATGCTGAAAAGTGGTGTTAGAAACGAGTTTTGCAAGTTTTTTTTGGGAAACGGAAAATGTTGGATTGCGAAATGCTACCGAAGTTATCGCGGTTTTATGTTGGTTTGACCTGATTCTTGGATTTTTGTGCGGGCTTTTGGATTGGCGGGAAAACGGAACCCTTATAGTTTCGTCATGTCAATCTGTCCGTCTGTCCGTATGTCACAGGCATTTTACTCGAAAACTATATGGTGTATTTGAATAAAATTTTGAGGATAGGTAGGTGTATTTTGTTAGCCGCTACATAGTGTTGTAATGAAAAGACTTAAAAAAAATGTTAGCCCACGTGTGGAACATCAATCGATAGGCCTTTCAAAATAAATATAAAGTTACTCAGCAATTTTTTTGATTAAGTGAACAGAGTCGGAGATAATCGCCCCGAAAGTCACTCAAATAGTGTCCCCCCCCTCCTCTAATTTTTGAAAGGTGTATTTAAAAAATATGAAAAAAATTATGGACATATGGCTTATTAAATTCTTTCGCCGAAAATTATTTTGAACAAGATCGGTTCGAAGGTTATCGAGATATTGCTGAAAAACGGCCTTCCTCAAAGAAAAGGACGTGATTGCTGTAAGATTTTTGTGACGATACGACCTTTTTAATGGGCACGGAACCTTTCGTGTGGCCTGTTTTTATCTATCTATCTTCAATGGCTCACCGACCCAAAGTGGGTCTTGGCCTCCGACATGAGTTCCGATCTTGCGCCATCTCCCTCCATTTCATGGCCTCACCAAGGTGGCGCAGGCGCAGGTATAATTCGACAACGTCGTCACAGCGATACCTGGGACGTCCGAGCTGGGCGTCTAGTTGTTACGTGTTTATAAAGTAAGTTAAACATGAGGGTCAACGTTGACTGGTGTATTTAGTATTCAAAGGGCGGAAAAAGAACATTACTCGTCCCGTCGTCTTTATTTTATTTTTCCGTCAAAATTGACAGTAAGCTGTTTTGGATGTGCTTGGAATAAAGATCTTTTCCTCTGGCCGTTTCGGCTGAACTCGCCTCTCGCACACCTCCGAGGTGCCGATACACTGATCGCGCTAGGGATGAAAGGGCACGCTATGTCGCTAGTGCGTGCGAGAGGGACGCAATTCATTTCAAAATTCATATTCATTCATTAATATATATATTTATTGCAAAACCATGGTTACATAAGGTGGTAGAAATCTTAAAGTCAAAGTCAAAGTCAAAGTGATTTATTCTTCAATTTAGGCATATTACATGCACCTATGAATGTCGATAGACTACCACTGGTTCGGAAAGTAAACCGCCTCGAGAAGAACCGGCGTAAAAAACTCGGCGAGGTGTCATTTTTTCAAAACAGTATACAATATATCATTTCAGTATCAGAGTATTATAAAATTTTAAAATGACATTGCTACAGTAGAAAGCCTATTTATTTTACGACAGATTTCTAGTGCAGGATTTTATCGCTGCCAAATAACCCCATCCATGATGTAGTCGTTTATCTTATAATATGCTTTTGAAATAAGTGTCCGTTTTACGAGACTGCTAAAGTAGGTAGGTGCATGGTAACCCTGTAAGGGTGTAGCAATTTTTTAGGCCTAAAGTTAAACTATACATGTATCATACATCAATTAACATACATATAGAACGATGAAATGATCAAAACAATGCTAAAATAATCAATATAATTACGTATAATCTAAACAAAGCGTTGGGGTTACTGCCCGTTCCCTCTCATTCATGAGAGGAGGCCTGTGCCCAGCAGTGGGACGTATATGTATAGATAGGCTGATGAACATGATGGTACCCTTGTGTACCCTTCAACGGCCAAGTCACACAACATTAACTATAATAATAAAGAAAACGCAGTAAGGAACCTTAGACTTGGCACGACTTTGTCTAGATTTTATTTCTTTTTAGAGATAAACAAGCAGCTCCATCGAGACTTGGCTAGTTTTTTACAGAATGTTTTTGGTGGGATTTATGTATACTGCTAATGTCTAAAAAAACCGGACCACTGCTAGTTGGACTCGCCCACCGAGGGTTCCGTACAAAATTACAAATGTATAGTTTTCGGATTTTTCCCCGTATTATAAGATGATATTACTTGCCAAATTTCATAGTTCTAGGTCAACGGAAAGTACTCTATACATTTTGATTCCCTTCAGTGTCGAAATAAACGTTTTTTGCGCCATAAACGGCCGTATCTTTTTTTACGTTAATTTAGTAGTTTGATTTTTTCACAGCTTCAAGGGACTTGAGTATATAGTTTCAAGTTCAATTCGATTACTCTAAGAAGTTTCCAAAGTTGCGAAAGTTCTAATAAGGAAAGTTCTTAGAACTTAAATTTTATAAATACTGAAAACATGTCAAAAACTCTCTGAATACATACATTGTCAGCTGTTTAATTTGCCTGCTTAAAGAATAATAGATTATACATGTAATTAATGATACATCCATAAAAAAATCCCAGCACAAACTTCCTAAAGGAAACTTATTTTTAAGTTCACATGTAAGTTTCCGGATTTTTTTGAGAACTTTCCTGATATTTTGAGAATGTACTGCAACTTGTACATTGTTACACACCTTAATACACACACTTCACATGTTTCTCTTCAATCTCACGTAATAAACACTTTCTAGACAACGCGTATCTGCTTTAATAAAAGATGAAGCCTCGCTGTATTAAAAGAGCAGATCCCTTAAGGATCAAAGAAGCGAACATCAAAGGGTCAAAGTTGAAAAAAAAACAGTAGTACAACTTATACATTTTGATTAGATTTTTCGAGTCTTTGATATCTTTAAACTTTCTAGATATTTTTTTGTGATATTTTGATGATTAACTATCTTCATATGTAGTGACACCATGTCACATTTTTAGGGTTCCGTAACCAAAATGGCAAAAACGGAGACCTTATAGTTTCATCATGTCCGTCTGTCCGTATGTCACAGGCATTTTACTCGAAAACTATAAAGTGTATTTGAATAAAAATTTGAGGATAGGTGTATTTTGTTAGCCGCTACATAGTTTTGTAATTAAAATGACAAAAAAAAAATTTTAGGGGTGCACTCCATACATAAAACTGAAAGTCAAAAAAAATAAAAATTGTAAGCCCACATGTGGCACATCAATCGATAGGCCTTTCAAAATAAATATAAGGTTTTTCAGCATTTTTTTTTTATTAAGTCATTAGAGTCGGAGATAATCGCCCCGAAAGTCACTAAAATTCTGTCCCCCCCCTCTAATTTTTGAACGATGTTTTTTAAAAATATGAAAAAATAAATTCTTTCACAGAAAATTATTTTGAACAAGATCGGTTCAAAGGTTTTCGAGATATTGCTGATAAACTGCCTTCCTTAAAGAAGAGGACGTAAGTGCCGTAAGATTTATATTACGATACGACCTTTTTAATGGGCACGGAACCGTTCGTTTTGCGTGGTCCGACACGCACTTGGCCGGTTTTCAACATGAGAAAACTGCCCAATTGCCAAATTGGTATTTATTTATTTATCGTATGGCATTTTTTGATCACTGGATTACATATAAAATATAAGAAAATAATAATAATAAGTAAAATTGGTAAATTAAGGAGATCCACATTGATCTATGGCACATTGTTCTCTAACAACCAGGCCCCGTAGCATGGTTGGCCTTGTCACGCGATAGGTGATAGGATAGAGCGTGCGTCACCGGCTGACACCGTTCGATAGAACGAGACGACGCTCCTATCTTGTCACTTGTCGCGTGATAAAGCCAACCATGCTACGGCTCTAGCTCAGGATTTTCAACAAGCATAGATGTAAAAGCTTGCATAGCACAGGCTTTTTTATCTAACCTAAGTCATGTGACTAACTAGAGTCATACGTTTTGACGAAACTTTTTAATTAACTGCTGTCACAAGGGAACGTGTGGGGGTACACACCTACCAAACGTCGTGATGTAATCCTAAATGTTGTAGGGGTTGGAAATTTTTAAAAATGACAGATGAGATAGAAGTTTGAAGTCGGAAACAATTTTGTTTGTCGTAGGTCGATCGATAAATTTATCGAAAAAAAAATCTTAAGAGACGAGCCATGTCACAAGAAAATGTAAAATATAAAAAAAGCGAAATGTATGCGTAAAGCCTGCAACACACTCGTGGTGGCGGTCAATAGTAAATTTGACAGCTAATGGCAAGTTTACTATTGACCGCCGCGGCCAGGCCGCGCCAGTCTGTGAGAGGCCTAATAGGTACTTATAACTGATAGCTTATTTCATTGGAGAAATCGTTGCCATGAATTAAAAAAAATTATGTCACGACTCGCTGGCCAGACTCTATTAGATACATTACATTTTAAATATTTTTGTTATAAACTTCTGTAAATGTTACCGTTGTCGATGTACTTACCTTTTGAAAGTATTCGTATTTCGCTTGAAACACTCTTTTCACTCGTACTAAATGAACGAAAAAGCTAATATACACCACACTGCAGACCGATTTGATATCCTCGTGACGTTATTCGCTTTTTTAAACCTAGTCCCTAGGGGAAACCTCGACAGCGAGCTTATTCCACAGCCGGAGCAGTCGAGGGAGGAAATTTCTCTGAACCAGTACCGTATCGCTTGCCTTTCAATAATCCCGCTACCTAGCCAAACAAAGGAAGATATGCGCCCTAGAAATGTGGTGCTGGAGGAAAATGCTAGGAGTATCTTGGACTGATACTGTATCGACCACGTACCGTAAGGCGCGGCGTGGGTAGGCCCCCCACAAGGTGGACTGATGACCTGGTAAAGGTCGCGGGAGTCCGCTGGATGCGGGTGGCGCAGGACCGGTCAATTTGGAACTCTCTGGGGGAGGCCTTTGTCCAGCAGTGGACGTCTTTCGGCTGATATGATGATGATGATGATGATCTTGGACTGAATTTCGTACCAATGAGTGCTCCAGGAACTCTGCATCAAGCAGACTATCATCCATAGGGCAATCTCGTATCCTTACGTTATTCAGGCACATATGTCGTCGAGGAGTCGTAGCTATCGAGTGACTTGTCCAGGGAAAGGTTGAGGGCACCAGACCACGAGGCAGGTCCCGATGAGAAGGACATACCAGATTAAAGCTGCAGTACACGCCAAGGACCGAAAAACCCCTTTTCAGGCTTAAGCCTATTGATTTAGTAACCCTATCAATTTGGTAACATTATGATACGGTAACCTTACGAAACCGGTTTCGGTCGCTGCTACATACAAGCATAAGAAAGGAGACAGTCAGAGAGGAATGGTGGCGTGTTGTGAAGCTAACCAACACCCGAAATGACCACCACGACCACTCTGTCAAGAGTGAAAACGACGAAGAAGAAGAGAGCCGAACAAAAGGGGTGCAAAGTAACGAGCTGCAAAATAGGAGCCGTGTGGTTGGCGCGAACCCGTATCATAACGCGTGATATATGTGTATACACATATATATATATTAGGGTGTGTGCGACCTAATTTTTTAATGAAACGTGTTCTAAAATAGACCCTCATCAAGCTATATTAGCGCCGAAACGTTGAGTTGAAAAAGGTCCTAAATATCTTAACACAAATTATCTGCAGTTGGGACTTTCTCGTTTGGATACTATATGGGTAGTTGCACCAAAAGCTGGAATTAGGTACATTACGAAATTAGTGGTATGAAATTAATTTCGTGACATTAGTTTTACCAACAGTTTCACGTGTAATTTATTAATTTCGTACTGCATGCATTAATGTCGTGCATGCAAATTAGTTTCGTGCTCTGCGCGATTTTTTGGTGAAATTAGTGTCATGCAACTAGTTTCATAGTGTAAAGCCGGAATTACATTTCGAAATTAGTGTCATGCATGTTGAAATAGCTGATGCTGATGGCGCCATGGCCACTGCGATACTGTTGTTTTCACGACACTAAGTAATTATGTTACGAAATTAGTTTCGCATATATCGAAACTACTTTCGTGAAACTGATGTCAACATGCATGACACTAATTTCGTTATGTAATTCCCGCTTAAAGCCGGAATTACATTTCGAAATTAGTGTCATGCATATTGAAATAGCTGATGCTGATGGCGCCATGGCCACTGCGATACTGTTGTTTTCACGACACTAATTATGTTACGAAATTACTTTCGCGTATATCGAAACTACTTTAGTGAAACTGATGTCAACATGCATGACACTAATGTCGTAATGTAATTCCCGCTAAACTCTGTCTGCAATCGTAAGCGGTGTTCGTCAAAATCGGAATGTATGGAAAGTTTGACAAGTTTATATGGAATGACAGCTGCCAAAGTCATATTTAACGTTGATCGATCTGTAATTGTACGTTGGTGCAATCCGCCCTAAGAGTCAAAAAGAGGTATCTTCTACAGTACCTTAAGGCATTTACGACTTTTTGAAAGGAAATTGGGAGCTGCTAAGCATATTTTGAGTCAGGACTTATCCAAGAGGTGATTAGGATTGTATATTTATTATTCGGAGAACCAACAGCTCAAAATTGTACAATAGTTATATATGTAGGTAACAGAAAGCCAATTATAACTTCCACATTTATAATATTAGTAAGCATGTGTTTCACAATATGGTTCCCACCATATTGTGAAACACATGCTTACTAATATTATGAATGTGGAAGTTTGTATGTTCACTTTACAGTTTGACACCTTCGGGAGGGCATACCTTATGATCGGTTTTTATTCCAGAAATCATCCCTTACAAGGGTGAAAAGTTTCTATAGAGGTGCAATAATTGATGCACCTGTGGGAACTCTAATATAATATTTGCTATTAGATTTTGTATAGGCGAAGTATGAATGTGGAAACGGTGATAACTTACTCAATCTTATGGTTTTAAGATGTTTAAATTGCCGAACTGGAAGTGAACTATGAATAATTTACTATGCTAAGACTATTAATAGTAAATTGTGAAACAAGTGAGCTATGTTGATCATTACATCCGAGGTGGAGTTGTTCACGCGAGCGTTATAATAGAGCCGAGGATGTAATTTTCAGAAAACCTTTCTCAAAACGAACATTCTTGAAATTGATTACTTTTAGTTTATAGTGAATATATAGTATTGTTCAAATATAAGTTGGAAGAAATCTCTAACAAGGATAAGCTCGCTTTTGTGCATGTGTTAACTGTTCTTGTAATAATTGTTCTGTTGTTGAGTTCTATTCCATGTCCAATAAAGAATTTACATACATACATAGTAACATGCCTACTCAGATATTCACAAGAATTAAAACATTCATCCAATTATTTACGAAAAAGCTGGCAACGAGACATATATTGCCAAACACCACAATAAAATTTAAAACCACTTACTTGATTGCTCATTTGGAAATGTCACGGGCCTAAGTTCATGCCCTGAGGAACATGCCATTAAATGTAGCCCTAAAACAGCGCCCGTAGGCCGCTGATCTTTATTATCACTTATCTTTATTAGAACCTTATTAATTTTCCGTATTTAAAACTTTATTTAGCCCCAGCTCTGTAAGCTTTCAAATAATAGTTGTTATGTATTAATTATATTGGTAAAAAGCTAAGTCGAAATCCATTCGCTAGTTTTTGAGTAACAGAGTAAAAAACATCATAATTTTCTATCGTATTTATAAGTATATTTTTTGCCGACTTTAATATTGCTGATTGCGAGTTAATTTTGCACTATGCTGAAAATATGCCTAAATTGTTCTTGGCCAATGAGGTTATATTGACTACATACTTAATTCTTGTCAAGCATGAATCTTAATTTGAATGAGGATAATTGAAACTTGATTATCTCTTAAACTGTCAAAAGGGTTGAAATGTCACTACAGTAAATATACTTTCATAAAATTGGCCACCTGAACCACACTTCTGATCGATTGCGTAACGTTTCGTACGTACGTGCAGATGTAAATTTCGTTTGTATGGGAAAATTACAGTTGAGACGTCCTAAAACACTCGTCCGAGAAATTACACCATTACCCCTCTGGACCTGGAGCCGTAGCATGGTTGGCCTTGTCACGCGATAGGTGATAGGATAGAGCGTGCGTCACTGGCTGACACCGTTCGATAGAACGAGACGACGCTGCTATCGTGTCACTTGTCGCGTGATAAGGCCAACCATGCTACGGCTCCTGCAAGTTTCAGATACAACGTCGCAGTCGTATTAACACCACCACATGCTCTATAAAACAAATCCTGGATTTTTGTGGCACTCCTAAATACCTAGACGTTTCGTGACAATAAACTTAAGCGGACTTGGCGGTGTTTAGTCACGTGTGCCGCGTATAACTGGTATTCTATGGAGCGCAGGTCTAAAACGGCCTTAAGAGTGTCTAGTTGTGTTGAGACACTGTTTTAGTTAATGTTTACTGTGGTGGTAGGCATAATGTGTTGTGTTTTTGGTGGCGAGTAAGGTCGCCAAGCTCCCAAGCATGCGCTGTGTTGAAGTTGACAACATTTCATATTTCTGAGCCTGTAACTGGTTCTCCGTATTCTGTTTGGAAATAGGAATACGCTAATAGTTTATTTTTTTCACTAACGCTTGCATTTAATTTGCTAACATGTACTTATTCTAAAATGACGTAATTCCAGTTCTACGACAGAATAGATCCGTTACCTTAGTCTTATTTCGATCAAAAAAAAGTGATGACTTAATTAATCTGACAATGCCATTGTCAATGTTTTAAACTGTGGTTTGTGGTTAACTTAAACAATTTTGTACAAATATTTTGAATATAATAACGGATACTGATGCTGGATTGTACCTACTTACATAAATACGACATCTAGCTTTCATACGGATTCGACGGACGATTATAAACACTGACGATAGATGGAAGAAATGTTTGTCCGGTGACTTCGTCGAATCATTTTTGCACTTCGGCACCAATGATGTAATATAAAAAAGAGGTAGATATGTTGTCTATACGAAATTCCGTGTTTAAAAATGGCCACCAAATTTGACAGCTAACGTTTCCATTGACGACGCGAAACTGATGCAAGTTGTGTGAAATGACACAGTTTTAGTGTGTCATTTTTGGAGCGCTTATAACCTATCTACCTTTTTTTATCTTACATCATTGTTCGGCACGAAACAATATTTGGTATACTTCAGAGGAGAATCTATAAACATCGGGCTCGAGCATACGGGCTTGCTCATTTTAAACACGGCAAGTAATAACTTATTAATATAAATAAATGTCTTTATTTTTATAATTATTTTGATTTTTGATTAATAATAATCTCTGCACCACCTACTGCATAATCTAGTTTTATCTCTTTCTCCGATACCCAAAGGTTGTCTGGAAGAGATCGCTCTTCAGCGATAAGACCGCCTGTTGTCTACCTCTACCTACATGTTATTGTATTGTTTCTCCCTGTAACTGCTTTGTTTGTGTGAGGTGTGCAATAAAGAGTATTTGTATTGTATTGTATTGTATTGTCTCTTAATTTTCAATTCGGTATGTTAGAGGTACAGATAAAAAAATTGAAGGTTATGTACTGACAAAATCATGACGGCTTATTTTTTCTCGTGAAAAAGTCAATGGCATTTTTCACCAATTATGTCGTAGGATTGGTAAAATTTTTTTTTTATTCGTTTGTATTTTTATAATAAGCGGTATTCAGTTTATTTATATATATTGCAGTGTTCAGGAGGCAAAATACTTTCCAATATTATAAATGCGAAAGTTTGGATGTTTGGGATATTTGTTACTCGATCACGCTTAAACGGCTGAACCGATTTGGATGAAATTTTGCACGAAGATAGTTTATAGCTGGATTAAAATATAGTATAGTTTTAATCCCGGGTCCACGCAGACAAAGTCGCGGGCGGAAGCTATATCGATACCCTAGTTCACAGTCGTACTAATTACATTTTTTTTGTCAGTGAAATTGTAACTTTATGATTTGTGCACTATCGTCCTAATTACGCCACTTTTCTCCCCGTAATTAGTACGATTGTGAAGTACGGTATCGATATATAAATTTTCAGGTGTTATAAAAATGAAATGTCAATTGAGGGACCGTCATTTTTCTAGCTGTCAAGTGTCAACACAACCCTCAAATCAATAAAAGACGTTTGCGATTCTTCTGGAGTCCAGACCTTACGGTGTCTGCTTGCCATCAGGTAGGCCGTATGCTTGTTTGCCACAGTCATAGTAAAAACAATACATCGCCGGTAAAATTGAATATGTTTTGTAACGTTGTCACGAATTTGACCACGACACCTGTCATAACGGCATATATACCAAATGTCCTTCTGTCAGCGCGACAAAGGTCGCCGGAAGCAATTCAGCAGGCACTTCCGGTGAGTACCGCCCGTATCAGGTCTAGCACTTCCTTCCTTTAAAACCGATGCTAACGCGTGGTATGTCTAGGAGACAAATTTGTTACCAGCGATTCAGCATTAAGGCTCGACCTTTGAAATTTTCGTGAAAATGAGTTGTTTAGTAACCATTTTATACATTATAACGTAACAATTTTGTAACTGCTTTGTTTGTGTGAGATGTGCAATAAAGAGTATTTATATTGTATTGTATTGTATTTTTTTCGTCGGAAAAAATATATCATAATCTGCAAGATATGAGAAGTGACATACCTAGTTTTCGTAGAAGTCGATTTGAACAAAAAAAGGTAGAGAAAAAAAAATCTAAAGTCACCCTTAGTTTTTCACTTGTAACCATTTTACATACATACATACATACATAATAATCACGCCTCTTTCCCAGAGGGGTAGGCAGAGATCACGGATCTCCATTTGCTACGATCCTGACAAACCACTTTCGCTTCACTCACCTTCATAACATTTCTCATGCATGTGCTCGTCGGTTTAGGGTACTTTTGACATGGCCTTTTTGTAACATTTCTCCAATTTGATCAGAGAAAGTTCGTTTTATCAGAAAAAGACGACGCGTTCAAAACGTTACGTGATTACCCCTCTGGGCTACAGTCAGTGGCTCTAATACTTACATACGAACATTATAAGTTAAATAAAAGCTTGTAATAACAGTCCTCCAATTGGCGACCATTATTCCAACTTCTTTCAAACTTGTACAAACGATATCCGTCGAAAAGCGGCGTTTGTGTTAATATTTCCCGCGAATAACGGGGAAAGCGGCACGCAAGCCGCTGTCGGCGTGTTTGTTCGCCACCACAAGCTATGCTGACTTACATAGTGGTCCGTATACGAATTGGTTCAAAATCAAAACCAATCAAAATATTTATTTTGCAAATAGGCTTAAGCTAGCTCCTTAGAGCAGCAAACATAACTGGAGTAGCCTTATTATGTCGAATTTGCGTACAAAAATGTCTGCCGAATTTTGCGGGGGCGGGAGGAGCATCTTAATAATATAATCTTTGTTGTTAAGTTAAATGCATGACGTAAACACTTTATTGTACACAAGCACAGGTTAAAACTACATAGATATCATAATAAGAATGTTAAGTATAAATAGAAAATGTTAGATATAATTAAATAGGTTATTCTAGTATAGAACATGAGCGTTTCTCGCCATCAAATGTCACAGTTTGGCGAGTTTATATAAAAACTATAAAATGTAATTTCTTTTTTCTTGAATAAAACAAAAAAAAATAGGATATTGAAACTCAATTATATATTAATAGCTTGAAGTTGTTGAACGTTTATAATATCAAGTGCTTACAGCAACATGCGGGCATTTTTATGATCAGTGTTCTCTTGCGAGGCGATTTTGTGATCGATTGTGAAATTGTCTTTGTATGATTTTTTGCACATTGGGCAAGGTTTTTTATATAGGGGTAAGTTACTGAAAGGCTACTCCAGTTATCTATGCTCTAAGGCCAGCTCTTTTACACGTCATGTTTTAACTGAACTATAGCTATTTTACATATATAAACTTCTTTATCATCTATAAATTCCGTTACAGTATAATAAGATGGCGTTTAACGCTGAAATTAAATCGGTGCATTGACAATTTCAGTATATCAGAAGGTAACTTATTGTAAAAACGTACACAGTTCCCCATAAACGACATATTCACTTTGCGGAGATGGCATCCGGGAATGGCCAATTTATTTTTATTTCTAGTGTTATAATTATGAACATCACTATTTTAATTTATACATGTCAAGATTTTTACGAATACACATTATATGTTCGGAACACTTGGAGTCCGGCCGTCTGTCACAGCCAGTTATCTCGAAGACCGTTTGACGTAGTAGGACGCTCAAACATATTTCACATTACCACAAAATAATGAATTGGGAATGAATGAAAATTTTAGAAATGCCTGATATTTTTTTTGGTGATTGGAATAATCTTTCTTAGCACCAGAAAAAAGTTTCAGATTTTTCAGCTGCGTCAATTTTTTTTGAAAAATATAAACAGTTTCATAATAAAATAATTGTCGCAGCCGAAAAATCTGAAACTTTTTTCTGGTGCTAAGGAAGGTTATTTCTATGACCAAAAAAATAATCAGGCATTTCTAAAATTTTCATCCATTCCCCATTGTCTTAGTTAGCAAAAACAACTTATAGCCTAGCATCTCTCCCTGTGTGTAGACCCTCACGAGCATGAAACCAGTCACGCACTTGCATACTTTCGTTTTTAAAACTAGGGTTGGGCCTAATTAGGTGAGGTTTGACTTTATCATTATTATTATTGTTCGTATGACCCTTGGATGACATAGAACATTAAATTACAAATTTATGGCGGCTAAATGTCACTGATTGTATCTTTGTTATATGATAGTAATTATAAAAGGAGCCTGAAAAAAAAATAAGCACCTTAATTTGGTTCATCCTTTCCTTTATTTAAACTATATTTTGTGTAACGTCAATTATTTTTAAAAAATATAAACAGTTTCCTCGCTTACGTTTTGGGTCAGGGACGACTCATATTACAAAAAATATCTTAAATATCTGGGTAAACTGACACTGGCAATGATATTGACAGTTGCAGCAGCTATATTTGTTGCTAGGAAACTGTCTACTGACCGTCCTTGACCGAAAACGTAAGTGAGAAAACTGTTGTAATTGGAAATGGATGAAAAATTTTTTTGGTGATAGGAATAACCTTCCTTAACACAAGAAAAAAGTTTTTTAGCTGCATCTATTATTTTTGAAGAAACAGTTTCCTCACTTACGTTATACTTAACATTATCGTTTAAAAAGAAGGGTAACATATTTTTAAATAGGCTTTCCCTTCCTAAATTTAAATATTTTTATGGAAGGTATTTTAATAGCTGCCGTTCCCTTGCTTATGCAGTTATCGTTTTGGCATAATAATGACATATATTATGTTCCTAAGCAATCTATTAGAGGTCTCGGTTATTGGTTATTAAAGTAAATAAAATAATATAAAATAAAAATAGCCTTTATTTCCCAACATTATAAAAATAACATACTTTAATTAAAATATCAATAATTGATCAACCTAATATTTCATGCGTATATGGTAAGTTTAATACACCTATCTAATTTTTAGATATTTTGATTTTGATCATTATAAATGTATTTTTTATTTTATTTTTGTATATGCATTCATATATTTTACAGTTTGTTATTCTTCTTTGTTTATTTCAATTCTTCTTCGTTTCTTATTATTATTTTTGGTTGGTTATTATGGGGCCTTTTTTATCAGACTACTTCGTTTCAAAATCGGATCCTACCAATTTTGTAGAAGGGAAAAGGAAACGGGGAAGGTCGAGGATACAAACAAAATACATATGGAGCAAATAAAATAAAAATAAACGCTTCATCTTATAGATAAATAAAAAAAAAGGTGGAATGTATTATAAGTTGGAAATTACTCCACAGACAAAAGCCTAGCTCTTAACCCATTCCCGGCCCGTGACGACACGTATGCGTCCCTACGCCGTAGTCGCTTTCCGCTACATACGAGGAAAACCACGGGATTGGCTACGACCGTAGCGCGTAGCGATTCTGGGCACTGAATATGTTAAATAAGAAGAAGAGCTTATAAAGCTTATAATACAATAATTTTATGTACTCTCTATACAGACATCCTTTCAAAAATATCTACACATGTGTCTTATGTCAGTAATAATACCTGTGTACAGATATTTTTGAAAGATTGTCTGCATATATATTGGAGAACACGACTGTACAACGTAATAATATTCAAAAGACGAGAGACATAGCAAGAGATTTTGAATTATAAAGCTGACCTTTCCTTATGGTGATAAATTCAACCCAAAATTTTATCTCTCGGGGATTTATATGAGAAATATTTAAATGAAGTCAATTTTGGGTGAGGATGTAGATAGTCGGAAATGGGTTGAAGTTTTTGCATGGACAGAAAAATAGACTACACATCCATGAGAGGGGTGATTGCATAACTTTTTGAACGAGCGTTAGGAGAAATCGACTGTCCCATGTCAAAAAATTCATTAAGACCTACCTGTCGTATGTACGAAGCGTCACGCAAACGAGCAGCTGAGGGGTAGACACGTAACGTTTCGAACGAACGTTAGAAAAACTTAACTGTCATTTTCCCATACAAAAAGGACATTTAGATCTACCTGACGCACGTACAATGCGTTAAGCTATGTTCTCCTATAATTATTACAGCGTTACGCCGTACGCTGCGTCACAATGCTTACTATGGATGTACTGTTGGGGTTTCTTTCACACGGCGACCATAACAGTACATCTCCATAGTAAGCATTGTGACGCAGCGTACGACGTGACGCTGTAATAATTATAGGAGACCAAAGGCTTACGTGCTCGATTAGCTGATCTCGCTAGGAACGAAAGAGAACGTAATATCCGGCCATAATTTCAATGTCATAGTTAACGAACATCAGTTCTGTTAGACAGAGGAGCTTGTTTAGTGTAGGTAGGTACTAGGTACTACAATTTATTCTGTGCTATGGCTTTGTCACTGTGTAACGCAGACAACCTGGTCCCTATTTCACCAACTTGACAATGGTCACCTGACAACGACAATTCGTACATTGCTGGTTCCACAAGTAACCTTAACTTCCAGAACAAGGAATGTATTGCGAATTGTCATTGTCAGGTGATAATTGTCAAGGAAATAGGGGTCTGACAATCTTAAGCCGGGCATTGAATGACACATAATATATACGGGTTTGGGAAATAATTTATGCCATTATTCATAACCGTCCATGTAACCTATTTATAATTATAATTCGTTTGTCATTTATGTTTCTCAGAATGAGACAAAACACATTTCAGTTAACAGAGGTTTCGTAAGTTTTATGAATAAATTCCTTCATTCGATTTTCGTTCGGAAACAACGCAATAATCCTGTCATTTTGAGCGCCTACAAATCTCACTTAAACCAAATGGATATTTATGATTATGTCAGCAAGATCTCGCCAGAAAAAGCTGCTTAGTGTGTCAGATTACAAAACGATTATATATTTTTTGGCGTCTATTTTTGTCTGACGTTGAGCCTAGTGGATAGTGGCATGCGAAGCTGACGGTCCTGGGTTCGAATCCCGGTAAGGGCAAATATTTGTGTGACGAGCTTGAATATTCGTTTCTGAGTCTTGAAGGTTTTCTTTATATTTAAGGATTTACATCTATTAAATACTAGCGTCCGCCCGCGACTTCATCTGCGTAGACCCGGGATACAAACATACTAAAATTATAGCCTATTAAATAATATCAATTAGAATTTTGGTCAAGTGCGACGCGGATTTTAGTTTTCCCATACATTTTGAGACCCAGCGCCTGATGAAGGCATCTGGTCTCCATACAAAGTTTCATCCCTTTCAGGGATAAACTATAGCATTATGTCCTATTCTGATATATAAGGTACATAACTGGAAAGTTTCATATAAATTGGTCCAGTATAGTTTTTGAGATTAAGTGGAACGTACATACATCCATCCACCCAAACTTTCAGGTTTATAATATTAGTAGGATATCATCAAATAATTTATTGAATCAGGCGTTACTTTGCGGAAATTCATGATATATTATGAAAACAATATTCCTTTGCTATTCCGCTAAAAAACATGCATTGCATTTGCATTGGGCATTTGCTCAGTGGACGTGGCGCAAGCAACATCTCCTGCTAGCATCTCCTGATGATGCCTCGTAGAGAGGCGAAACACGTGTCGAGGTTTTTTCATTATTGGTGGTGGTTTGCTGTAATTATTTGCATGTTTATACGCAAATAGTTGCATTTGATCTCCGCTGATCGACCTGCACGTTTTTTAGCGGAATAGCAAAGGAATATTGTTTTCGTAATATAGGATATCATCGTCAAGTACTCATAACACAAGCTTTCATGAGCTTAAGATGTGGCTATATCCATTTTTCTAAAATTGTCCCTTAATTTTGATAGTCTGTTTACACCAATCCGTAACTGCTGATGTCGGATCCGACAACGACACTTGTTTCTTGGAGCATGCTCCAATATGGGACAGGACGGTGTGAACAGTAAGCATGTTTTCCATACATTTACTTGTCCTCCGATATCGTTACTAGATCCGACACCGATAGTTACGGATTGGTGTGATTGATCTAATATTTATTTATATCATTTTTGATATGGACATTCGTTTCTTTAGATGACGTTGGGTCTTTTGGATAGCCAAACCGGTGAAAAGGCACCGTGACATGCCAACCTGCCATCTTGAGAGGATCCTAGCTCCCAATGACCTTCGATCTGTAACTGTCCGTTTTTTCGTGTATTTTTGTGGCCCATAGTGCTATCAACAACAAGGTTTACCGAAATAGTAGTCCATATTCATTTCAAAATGATAGTTTTCGAGATATATGGCACCAAACTTTGGCAATTTTGGCCCATGAAACCAGTTTTTTCTCATCTTGAGGGGATCCTAGCTCCCAGTGACCTTCGATCTGTAACTGTCCGTTTTTTCGTGTATTTTTGTGGCCCATAGTGCTATCAACAACAAGGTTTACCGAAATAGTAGTCCATATTCACTTCAAAATGATAGTTTTCGAGATATATGGCACCAAACTTTGGCAATTTTGGCCCATGAAACCAGTTTTTTGGACGTTACTTTTGAGAAAATTAGTTAAAAATAATAATCTCTCGCACGTTGTTAGAGACGTCAATACAACAAAAGAAACAGAAACAGTTATATGTAGATTACATATATAAAAGTGCATAAAAAACATACTAATATCAAAGTCAGACCTTTTTAGACCATGTTTGTTTTTTTTTTTTCAAAATTATCTTTATGCAAATCAGGGATCGGAACCGGTTTTTGCAAAAATCCAAGTCTAATATTTTGAATTATTTTAGGCTCTTAATGTAGGACTCTATCGTGTATTTAGGTAACATATTCGTATTATTAGACTGCCCGATCAATAAATGATATTATAACCAAAGAACGAAATATACCGGTTTAATTTGTATGGAGAAAATACCGGTATCCGATCCCTGGTGCAAATGTAGATAAAGGATAAAAGAACCGATTAGTGTTTGTGTCATAAATATATCAATAGTGTTGACGGGGAAATATGAACTCAAAACTCGTCAAAAAGCGCGTGGCGAGCCCTTAAAGGAACGGTCGTGAAAGTTAAAATTTAACGTTGCAACAGCGTGAGTGAATGTTGAAACAACACACACGACCCCGACCAAGTCTTTTGCTGTGGGGAAAATCTGTTGATGTCCAGATAATGCAGAAAAAATGCCTAAGAGCATTAGGTGGCGCTAGATTTGACGATAGCTGTAGACCTCTTTTCAAAAAGTTTCAAATTCTTCCCTTAGCTTGTATGTACATTTTTAAAGCTTGTTTGTTTGTCATAAGTCACCCGGAATATTTAAAAAAACGTGAGAAAATGTTCACTGGAAAGCCGAGAGCGCAGTATGCAAATTTGTTATATCAACCAATTTGTAGATCTGATATTTACAAGAAAAACGCATACAACATGTGTATAGTCCTATTTAACAAACTCCCAAATGAGCTGAGGACCTTGCATGCGAAAATTTTAAAGACAAAATTAACCAAATGGCTACAAGATCATTGTTTCTATAATGTTAAGGACTACTTAGATTTGAATGCACAGTACATTGAATTTGACATGTTATTACTTCCATTCTATTTTATAATAATTCTGATCATAAATTAATATCTGTAACTATATTTTGCATGTTGACTTTAAGTTGACTGAATACTAATTCTGTAACAATTTTAGGACCACCAATTGTAACGTATTCTGGCAAATAAATATTTCATTCATTCATTCAAGTCGTTGTCGCGTCCGTGAATGTAGTCACGTGCATTGCATCCATTGGTCGCAGAGACCTACACCGCGGCGCTTAGGTGAATAACCCGCTTTATCTACACTTGGGTATAAGCACTACCTTAAATACATCCCCACCCCTTTTATCCCGGAACACGTAACCCCGGGGACATTAGTTAATGAATGCCCTAATTGCTAAAGTTCAATTCTGGATAGCGGCTTTTATGGCCTTAGTTTTAGCTGTTAGCTGTAGAATGTGCCTGAAATGGAAATTATTTGTTCTAATTACACATTATACTACTATTAGCTTTGTGAGCTGTAGGCTTCGTTTTTTTGTTAATTACCAAAAATGAACGACAAAAAATCCACACAAGTATCGAACCTGCCCTGCTAGCATAACTTGACTCTCTACTCTACCCGCGCGCGTGATAGACTATCTGTCACTTTTTGACAGCATTAATCAAAAAGTGACGGACAGTCTATCTCGCGCGCGAGTAGAGTCGAGAGTCAAGTTATGCTAGCAGGGCTGCTCACAAAATTTCACGAAAATCGGTTGAGAAATGCGACCCCTAGAGGAGCACTGCTGGACATCGTTCGCTTCGCTCGCTCGTCCTATTAACTTCACAAAAACTAGTGCATTGCATAGTTCACACAAGAACAATCATCATATAATCTAATCCAGATAGAAATAGGGGCTTGTGCACAAATCACGGGAGGTTTTTTCGGATACTTTTTGATCCCCCCCCCTTGGTGATATTTGGTGAGGTTCTTGGCTCCTCACATTACTTCACTTTTTTCATTCGACCTAATTGTAAGTTAATAGTATTGTATATAGTAAATCTTGTTTATTTTTCTATCTTAGTTATGAATGTGATGATATATTTCTTATACTTATTATCGATAGAAAAATACACGTGATGTCTCCTTATACCCCCCTCCCCCAACGTGGTCTGTCGTGATTTTTTCCTTTGGAGTCGCATCGTCCGTAGGCTACGTGACCTACTATTAAGCAAGTAAAATCGGCATACATATATATTTAACATACTAATTTGGGACGGGATTCGCATTACCATCTTCTAAATGGGAGTCACCCCTCCGGGTTCGCATAAAATCTTTAGTGCACAATTAAAGACAAAATGGTGTACTTAATGCCGTATTCTTCAGTTAACAGTTCGACCTTTTAGTTTTATTTTAGCAGGAACTGTTAGGTGGTTTAAAAAAATATATTTAGTCTAAAGACATCATCACCATTCGTCCCACTGGCACAGGATTCCATGGATTAGTTACAGTATTCAATTATAATTTTAATCTACTACCCTTAATATATAGGGTGGAAAGTTCTAGTTCTAGAACTAGATCCCTTGCTGCTACGCGAAAATGCTCTTAGGAGACCTTTACTAACTTTTTAAGTGATGACAATCGACATTCACAGATTTTTGATAAAAATCGAGAGTTTTGAGTAATTTTTTTTAATGCCAATCGGTTCCATTTCTATCAAGGATTAAAATACTCTTTGAGACCAACTAAGGTTAGAGTACTAGAACACCCAGAAATCAAAGAAAACTTTTCCATACAGTTCATAGGATAATTCATTACAAAGTGAAATTTTCTTTAGCCTAAAGATCATTAAATTGTATGGAGACAACTACAATTAGGGTATTAGAAATGAAAAAAATCAGTAATTACTTAATCAATCATCGAGGTAGGAGGATATTTGTACGGAACCCTCGGTGGGCAAGTCCGACTCGCACTCGTCCGGTTTTTTTACCCTGTATGAGGTAAAGATTGTAAAAGTTTGTATGTTGTCATACATTGGTCGCCATTCAAAGTGGTAAACGCGGCTTGTGTGATTGGGCACCGCTGCGCCAGGGACGACTCGAGGGGGACTTCTCGACTAGGCTTAAGTCATTAAATATAGATAGACAAGATGTTTATTTATTATTTATTTATTAAGAAATTATAATACAACATATACTATTACAGAGTCCCACAAAACCGTTTGCACAGTTTGACTGTGGGATCGAGCAGTCTCTACTCTCTTCTATTTATATTAAGATTCTACATCTATAGGTACAATAAATTATTTTATACTTTTAACAAGGTAACTATGTAGCTTTTTACTAAGACTTGCTTTATTGTCTTCCTGCCTGATGTCAGAGGGCAGGCTGTTGAGTATATAGGGTAGGCGTTTCCGAAGACACCTGCCGCCCTAGTAATTAGTGACCCTCGGCACAACAAACTTGCCCGCTGACATCGACCTGGTTTCACAAACATCGTTATGGTGTAATTGTAATTGGATGTACTCTCGACTGCCCTGATATTTAATATTGATATATATTTATGTTTAAGGCTTACCGGTAGAATATTACAAATTTTGAACATATTTCTATAATCTTTTTTATTCTTCTCTTTAGTTTTATTATTAACAAGCAATAGATGCATTTATTATCATAATATAGGTACTAAAACAAATAATAATAACCATAATTCATATCTCTGCAATGCACAGTCAGGTGAAGTTTAGTTAGAACTGGGAATGGCTGCTCCGTCGTGAAACCCCAACAGTTTCACTGCAGGTTTGAATTTGTGACATGTGCCTCGTATGCACATACTGGTGGCTCGAATTATGGCAGTGCATATCCTTGTTCTAAGCCAACCCAGTATCGTACTCAGCGATTTATTCCAACGGTCCGCAAGGGCTTCGCCTATGTGTTTGACAAAGGAGGTCATCTGTGGTGCGAATACGCCATCGACGGAAGTCACGAGAGGGGTGAAGGTAGCATGTTTATTATTAACTAACAGTTTTAGGAATTTAACTTGCATACATTCTAATTAAGCTTCTTATTTGTATTTAATTAATTAAGCTTCTTATGCTACTGTATGTATGACTGTAATTTGTTGTGTGAGCCTAATAAATAAATAAATAAATAAATAAATTAGTCCATGTTAGTTTTAGTTGTTAATCCGTTGCAGTCAAGAGCATAACCAATTATTGATTCAACTAGGGATACATATAAATACTTTAGGACATGTAAAGGTACTTAAAATCTTAAGTAATAAAATTTACCTAATAATACTTTGAGTTTGCTATAAATAAAATCTACATGGTGCGTCCAAGAAAAGTGTTCATCTATTTTGATGCCTAAACACGTTAAACAGTTGACGCGTGAGATATTAAATACTATTGGTATTTATTTATTTATTTGTAGTATTTTTATACATCTAAACACTTAACACAAGAATATGATAATCTAATTATATTAATCGTAGGGCAATCAGTTGTAGGGGTAATGGCAATAGAGAGATCTCTCAGGGACCGAAGTCCAATGAGAGTTGACGGGAAGTTGTATTTATGCAACTGACTTACGAAACTTCGATAGCGCGATGCAGAACATGTCAAGAGATGACACTGACAGAAGAGACGCTACATCAGCCCCCCTTTGAGACGGAGGGGTCCAGTGAACGACGTAAGAAGAACTATGCACAGAACAGCAGCAGTGCTCAGAACCAGCTTGGCGAGGCAGTGCTCAGAGCCAGCGTGGCGAGGCAGTGCTCAGAACCAGCGTGGCGAGGCAGTGCTCAGAGCCAGCGTGGTGAGCGTAGAAGACAAGCGAGGGAGAGAGAGAGAGAGTTTTTTTTTTCATGGCGTGCTGTCATGTCTGCGTCAGGTATTTTTCAGAGGTTGCGATTTATGTCCATTGTCGGAGGTCACCAATGTAGGAGTAATGGCAATGGAGAGATCTCTCAGGGACCGAAGTCCAATGAGAGTTGACGGGAAGTTGTATTTATGCAACTGACTTACGAAACTTCGATAGCGCGATGCAGAACATGTCAAGAGATGACACTGACAGAAGAAACGCCACACAGTTGCCAATCAAATATTATTAGGATCCGCTGTATAGGTAGACGTAGTGTTACGACCAACCCTCTTTCAAAGGGACTCGACTGAAAACCAGCGCAAGGCTTGAAGCCTTGCATGATGCTGAGACGAGAACCCATTGCCCAACCTAACGCAATTTAGTATTTTAAGTTTTAATTTTAAGGCATTGTTTAAGTTATTTCATTGTACTTATGTTAGACGTTATATTTTGTGTTTTTTGGCAATAAATTAATTTGAATTTGATTATTTTATTGTAGTTTATTAACAAGATTAAATTCGTATCATTTGTCAATGGGAAATACAAATACAATTTAAAAAAAACCTCGCCAATATGTTAAATCTCTAGGATGGACAAAAGCTATATTCAATGCCGTGGCTCTGTCTGCATTACATTAGTAGTACGCGAGAGGAATCGTGTAGGCAGCTTGTATATATTTATATCCTAATAATAAAGAGTAATACTAGTTCAGTTGTCACTTAGTCTAGGATATTTAAAATATGGATATAAAAATAGGTGGTGAAATGTAAGTTATTTATTTCTAATCCTTCTAACATTATAAATGCGAAAGTTTGGATGTATAGATGTTTGGATGTTTGTTACTCAATCACGCTTAAATCGCTGAACCGATTTGGATGAAATTTTGCACGAAACTAGTTTACAGCCTGTATTAAAATATAGGATAGTTTTTATCCAGGGTCCACGCAGACGAAGTCAATTATCATCAATCGACAATCCATTATTTTATAAGGACTGTCGATTGATGTGCTACACGTGGTTACAATGATATATATTTTTTTGATTTGCAGTTGACATGGATAAAAAAAATGTCATTTTATTAAAGAACTTTGTAGCGGCTACCAAAATGCACCTATCCTCCAAATTGTATAATACACCTTATAGTTTTCGAGTAAAATGCTTGTGACATACGGACAGACGGACGGACATGACGAAACTATAATCCGTTTTATAACGTATAACCCAAAAAACTATACACTTAATGCATAGAAAACATCCGAGACTCCGAAACTAATAGTCACGCTAACGCGAATATTTGCCCTTACGGGGCATCGAACCCAGGACCTTCAGCTTGGCAGGGCAAGCCCTTCAAACAATATTTATAGAATGCGGCATTACACCATATCCTAAAACTGCGCTCTGAAAGATATACAAAAATGTACATACATCCATACACACACGTATATAGCGGCTGAACAAAGAGATGGGCTCGGCGCATGCGCGCAGGGAAAGAGAGGGCTACATAATCGAAATGTATAAGCGTGAATGGGTGTGACAGGGACGGGGATACTCGTAAATTTGAACGACTCTAGCGAATATTCGTACGGGTGTTTAGTAGTAATTATAATATACTAGATTTTGCGACGGGTTTGCTTGTTTAGATGATTAAAACCAATTTTGTGAAATGTTAGTTTGTGAGCTTTTTTGTGGTTTTTTTTACTGTTTTTTACAAGCTATTATTTACTTTCACCTGACCGTTGTCTGTAATCAAATCTTGCAAGTTAAATTTGATCCACTTCCCGGTTTCCGATTGAGCTGAAATTTTGCATACATGTGTAAAACGCGTGACAATGCAATATTATGATGACATGATGCTGATCTGATGATGGAGCTGGAAGGTGGCCATAGGAACTTTGCAATGAAACGACACAACCTCATCGAGTTTGGGCTCGTTAGAATCGTCTCAATGAGTAGTTGATGACGGTATACAGAAAAGTACAGTCGGCAATAAAAGCTTGTACCAAAAATTAAATTTGTGACAGAAACTTGTTTTTACTCAATTGCATTTCCTAATCATCATATAGGTGGACTGGTGACCTGATAAAGGTCGTGGGAGTCCGCTGGATGCGGGAGGTGCAGGAACGGTCATTGTGGCACTCTTTGGGGGAGGCCTATGTCCAGCCGTGGACGTCGTTCGGCTGATATGATGATGATGATGATGATTTCCTAATCACGACCAAATTGATCCCCTTTACGTGTAAATGACTTTTTACAAGCTTTTTAATATAAAAGTAACTTGACCTTTTTGGTTATTCACGGATGGTCTAGAACGCAAAATGACAAGTGAGTTGTTTTGCCTACATTCCAGTTTACCCAACGCGTAATGGGTCTAAACCTCAAAATGACTAAAACGCAAAATGACTAGTTCGAATACATCTTAGCAGAATGAGTAAAACGCAAAATGCCTGAACAGTTGTGTGCAAAAGTTTAATGGCGTCAAATCTAAAATTTTCCCTATACGTCCTATTGAAATTTATGTTTTTTAATGTTTGTTATGTTTGTTGTATGAATAAGGGGGTAATTCTGTAGATCTACTTACAATACTTATTATAAAGAAGAAACAATTTTTATTTATTTGAATTTAATAGGCTCCGAAACTTCTGGACTGATTTGAAAAATTCTATCAC
Source organism: Epinotia nisella (assembly GCA_932294315.1). Classification (NCBI taxonomy): domain Eukaryota; kingdom Metazoa; phylum Arthropoda; class Insecta; order Lepidoptera; family Tortricidae; genus Epinotia; species Epinotia nisella. The sequence goes on along the minus strand of OW028698.1, from coordinate 4,087,131 downwards.
CATTAGAATCCTATATTATCTCCGATGAAGAATATATTTTCAAAAAAATTAAAGCTTGCATAATGTAACCGCTGCGGAAACTTTTGACAAATAGAGCAAAGTAATGTAAATGAATTATTATTATTATTTGACAGTTTATTTATTTATTCAATAATTTACATAATAGGCTTACAGTAAGACCAAAGCGCCTATAATGTTAGGACTTAAACATATACAAACACATAGAAAATAGCACTAACAATACATACTACTACATACTACTATGTGACTGTACTCACAAAAACAAAATACAAAAGTAGGCAAAATGCATTCTTGCCATTCTGCGTGTAGGGTATTTTGCGTTCAAGTCGTTTTAAGGTTTAGGTATAATGTTCGGTGGTCAAACTGCAATGTAGGCAAAACTACACACTATACTCTGTGAGCTATATAGATTCCAAAAAAACTACCATTTGTGTTGCCATTAAAATGAGGAGGGTTGACACCGGTGAATTTTCATTTTTCTAAATGATGAAAACTAGCTACGTCTATCATTTAGAAAAATGAAAATTCACCTGTGTCAACCCTCCTCATTTTAATAGCAACACAAAGGGTAGTTTTTTTGCAATCTAATTAGCTCACAGAGCATAGTCATTTTGCGTTGCATACAAGGTGGTACATTTTAGATCGGTCAGTATGGTAAAGTTTGAAACTATGTATAAGACATACGAAGATCTCTTCTTATTAACCATGTGTCATCGATTTTAGTCAAAAGAAAAACTGCATTCTTACATTTAAAAAAAAACTTGTACTCAGCTCGGGAATCGAACCCGGACGTTTTGAAAAATAAAACTAACACTATTTCTATTTAGATATCGATTGTGTAGGTCTTAAGCAGTAAATGTTACTCAACATGATGTCTAGAATTAATAACATGTATTGTTTACTGCTTAAGACGTAACTTTCCCATACTGACCGATCTAAATGTGCCACCCTGTATAAGTATGTAAGAAGTAAGTTATGGTCAAAATTTGCAATCCGTTTTACCTCAAAATGAAAAAAAAACGGAATCCTTATAGGATCACTTTGTTGTCCGTTTGTCTGTCTGTCTGTGTGTCGATCTGTCAAGAGCCTTTATCTCGGAAACGCGTGGAGGTTGAAATCGAGTTGAAATTAAAACTCTATATTCAAGTCTATTAAAGTGCCCGCAATGTGCACGGAATTTTGCCGCAAAGATTGGCTACATAAGCCATCTTCGAGCGCACGAGCGCCAAAATGCTAAATAGGAGTTGGAGTGGTCGCCATGGCCGAAAACGGTCGGACAGATCATCAGTCTTAAAGTTCCTTGAAACTGAAAAAAAATCAATCTTCAGAAATTTCTGCGTGCCCCCCCCTCAGTCTTCTCCATTTCTCTCTATCTGTGGCAACTCTGGTCCACGTCTTGCCGGCCATTTCTATAATTTCGCCCTCCCATCTTTTAAATTGTCTGCCTCTCTTCCGTCTACATCCTCTTGGGCCCCATGTTGTTAAAATTTTGCTCCACATCTCAGGTCCTCGTATTGTATTTCCTGCTTCCATTTAAGACGTTTAACTTTGTATGCTACATCCTCAAGTTTTGTATTGTCTCTCAGTTCTGAATTCTTCATTTTATCCAATCTTCTCTTCTTGAGTATGCTTCTTTCTATGCCTCTCTGACTTACTTTCAATTCATTACACTGTGCCGAGTACTTCAATTAGCTGATTACTAATTATATGCGTTTTTGTTACAGATAACTCCGCGGTCAAAGGATCCAAAGACTCAGGTTATTTAACTATTAAAACAAATTAAACTAATAGTTCCTCCCGGCATTTGGCTACTGAATTTTGTAAATCTTTTCTAAGCAACTGGCGTTCTGTGTAACACAAACTTCAATTTTGAGTTATGGGACGCTACATGTGTTCGGCCGCCGAGTCGGCGGCTCGGTTGAAACATGCCAAGTACTCTGCCTTGGAGCCAATGTACGACTTTGTACCAGTGGCGGTGGAGACTGCGGGACCTTGGGGTATGGAGGCCAAAGACTTCATACGGGATTTGCGACGGCGGCTTAGGGATAGGGGCTGCGATCCTCGTTCCGGATCGTTCCTGGCTCAACAGATTTCCTTGGCCATCCAGCGCGGCAACGCCGCCAGTGTCATGGGAACTTGCGAGCCACCAACGATCCGGGACGGTCCTTTTTGTTAGTTTAGTACGGATTCTATTCTTTGACTTTGATTTTGAGTTCAACAAGTTATGTGCGATAGATGAATAAATCGAGAGGACATCCCATGTATATACAAGGTCGCATCCCTTTAAAATATTAAGAGCCTCTTTACGCCAATCCGTAACTGTTGGTGTCGGATCCAGTAACGATATCGGAGGGCAAGTAAATGTATGGTTTTTTCCCCCTGAATTAGAAAAATACCCCATGAATATAACCTGTGTATTAAGCTATAGAAATTGAAATAACGCCCGTTTTATAGAAAGTCCTCGGGTTTTTGTTTGCGTTGTAAAACTTCATTACAGCCGAACCCGTTAATTTGGGCTTTGGGATGGGACACGCCAGTATAGATATCGATAATTCAAATGAGGATTATATAATAATAACATATATAATAATTGAACATAGGCCTCCCCCAAAGAGTGCCACAATGACCGGTCCTGCGCCACCCGCATCCAGCGGACTCCAGCGACCTTTACCAGGTCATCAGTCCACCTTGTGGGGGGCCTACCCACGCTGCGCCTTCCGGTACGTGGTCGCCACTCAAGAACCTTTCCGCCCCAACGGCCATCGGTTCTACGTGCAATGTGCCCCGCCCACTGCCACTTAAGGGGCCTTCTTTGGGGGAGGCCTATGTTCAGCAGTGGACGTCTTTGGGCTGATATGATGATGATGATGATGATATAATAATTATGCTCGATGTTTCATAAAACCTTAATGTTTTATTTAGTCTATCGCATTGCCTGGCGGTCTTTAGTGTCAAGATCTACTATGGGATGTTGCGTCACAGTATAGTGTAGTATCGCATTGCGTTTCCGTAAAAGTGACAAAAACACGTAAATATGTGACTTTTTTACATACCTGAACACCATTACATACATTCATAGTGGCACTCTTAGGGGTGGCCTATGTCCAGGAATGGTATACCCAAATTGAGAAATAAATAATTTGAGCCTATTGTAGTATTATTACGATAGTTTACGATGTACGTAGGTAGACACGGCCAGTAGTAATATCACAACTCTTTGCCTAGATCCATTAGGGCGTGTCAAGTGGTAAAGAGGCACCATTCGTTCGTGCCCCTGCGCACTATACTATATAAATAACATTGAAACTTGAATCAACTTGTGTAGGAGATATAATTGTTTTTTTTTTGTTGTTTTTAAAAACGACCAAAGCAAAAAAAGAGTAGGGCTAAATAGCACTATAGACCCAAACTTAGTTAAGAAAATCTTGTTACTAACACTGTAATATAAGTTCAAATGGTCTACTAACAATAATCCATGTTGGTCCAAAAATAAAGAATTATTATAAAGCATAGCAAATTTGAATCAATTGAAAATGATTTAAATTCCTTTAAGCAAATATTTCTTTAAGCAGCCCTGCTAGCATCACTTGACTCTCAACTCTACTCGCAAGATAGACCGTCTGTCACTTTCTGATTAATGCTGTCAAAAAGTGACAGATCGCGCGCGCGAGTAGAGTAGAGAGTCAAGTTATGCTAGCAGGGCAGAAAGCGCATACTGCTGACTCATGAATTATTTTAAATGACTCCGATATTTTATAGACATTGGCAAATCAAATGGAGAAAAAAAACATTACCCTCCTTTGTATCCGCGCAGTCGGGTAAAGTAACTCAAAAGAATAAATAAATACTCATAAAGTTATGAGTGGCCAAAGTTTTAAGAGGGTATATTCTATTCTTTTTCCGCAAAACGCACCTTCATTTTGAATTGTTGCCTTTTACCTAGACCCTCGAGGCCTGTGACACCAGGTTTGTAATTTTTTGAGACATTTGAATGGGATTTTCATCATTACCATTTCGTTTAAAGTTATAGCTAAATTTTAGTCAGCAACCCTAACGTAGGTTCGATGACTGCTGTGTCATGCACTACACGGCACGCCACAATACAAACTAGCTCGCAGCATATTTGTCATGTTATAATTAGTTGGTTCAATGAATCAACCTATTAAGGGGATTCTTCTACTATTTTAAACCACGCTCCCTTGTGAGAGGAAGTGAGATGCAACACTCTTCGGGAATGGCTTTTTTTGGCATAATTCGATAAATGTTTAAATTTGGGAAATATATTCATATTTGCCTCTACGAGAGTAAAGAGTTGGTGAAATGCCGTCATTTTAATTTAAGTATGTCGTTAAAGGATGTATAAGTTAAGTCTCTACTGAGGCCAAATAAACTCGGTTTTTTTTCTGTAGAATAAATTTTAAGCAATCGCCTGTTGGCTTTTCTCAAACGACAAAACATATTTTACATCGGAAAAGTAATTATTTTTGTTAACTTATGTAAACAGCCATCGAAAATACCTATTATAATTTCTCAAGTCATGGCCTTAATGCTAGTTGTTTTCGATTAATTTTCTTTCATCGTCGCTAGTAGTTTTACAAAATGCTTAAAAGTTAACTCTAGACAAAAATAAAACTTAATTTATTCATTACTTGCCACCCGGTCCGTGCTTGGCATTAATCATTATGCACAGATACAAATATTATACGTGAATTAGAATAAAACTATGCGGTAGTGAAAAAAAAAATTCATCAGTGTCAATGTATTCGAAGTTTAGAGCCGACGATTTCATGATAATGTCCCCTTAAATAAGCGAGTGAGATACACGAATGAACTTTTTTCGTTTCGCAGCCGCTCTTAAAAGGTGTGCTATTTTTATGACAATAACTACATGTATCTTTTAAAAGGAATCAAGACAAGTTCAATGATGCTGAAAAGTAATTTTTTTAATGAATGTTTTATGTAACTTACCTTGCAATTAAGTAAGTGATATATCTACCTATCTATCTTAATTAAATCAAAATAAATAAAATTTTGCCTCATCTTTATTTTTCGTACCCGCTTCGGAAACGGTTTTATGAAATAAACAAGGTTTACGCATGACAGACTATATGGTTTATAAAACATTTGTCTTCAAAAGTATGCTTGCTTGGTTTTTAGTAAGGCATTTTTTTATACCGTGAGTTGTCTTCGTCCATGCATGCTCTTCTACGTCAGTACATTGACACATGTTTGAGTAAGACACAGTGTTCGCACCTGACTGTACTTCCGTTCACCACGACAACACTTCACTAAAACGTTACTCACTATTACACTTCACTGTATTTTACTTTTATTACGAGTATATCCGGTTGTACTACTTCTTTCTGGTTACTAATTTGGGCTTGAAGTCGACTTGACCCCATGATTTCGGGAAAAATCTCGTTAGCGAGTTTGTACTAAGGATATCGGCACCTAGTGACTAATTAATGAACTAATTCGGCGACCTGTAGCGTATGTGCTACTTTAATGTTTTTTAGTACTAGTAACGCCATCTATTAGATTTTTCTAGCTTCTACAAATCTCAAGACACAGTGATATTTATTGAGATATATAGAATTAGGACTACTTGCCCGCTCACGGGACAAATAATCTCCTGGACCTTTGGGAGACGTACGTGGAGCCAAAAAGTACCAAAAAAGAGCCACATTGCTAAATAATTAACTTATTTTTACCTCTGTAAGATTTTCCTGACGTTTCGGATGTGTCACAATATCCTTGGTCACGGCTGAAAATAAGTAAAGGGTCTCTCAATATCAAATGAAAATGAAGTATTAGGTATAGGGTAACAGTAACATTTTATCGATATCGATAAAATATTTCACCAATGTCAAGCCCATCCCTAGCGCTTCTTGGCGATCGCAAATATCCTAATGAAGGGCGGTAAATAAGGGCCCGTTTATGCTTCGACCTCGATGTCAACAACAGTGTCTCTTTGACGAGGCTCGGTTACAAATAAGCACTGGGCTCATAATACCATAATATACGATATCATTATATTTTAAAGTGAGCTCCGTATTTATTACCCGACTGCCAAAGGAGGAGGGTAGTGTTTTTTGAGGTCTTTGGTTAGGTTTTTTGAAGTGACTAAAGTACAATAAAGATATCCGCCCGCGACTTCATCTGCGTGGACCCGGAATAAAAACTGTTCTATATGATTATAAGGTTGAAATTAATAGAGTATTTCATGACATTAATGTATGGATGGAGACCAATAATCTACAAGTTAATTTACAAAAAACAAAATTCATTCCAAAACCGCACTTCTTACAAAAATGCTATTTGTATGACCAGAACGGTTTATAATAAACTTCTAGTGGAATTTAAAAAATTACCACCAAAGCCTTTTAAAAAACAGTTGTTTGATTGGCTGGTGAAACAGTGCTTTTATAGTATAAGAGATTTTTTACAAAGTTAGTATATTATATGATAAGATATAATGTTAGTAGACTAATACCTTAATCGTTGACATTTGTGATATATTATAATGTTAACGTAAAATTTGCATAATTATAGACCTAAGTCTATATTGTACGCCTCTGTGAGGCAGGATATGGAGAACATAAACAATTTATATAACAGCTCTGTAAACCCATAACCATGCAATAAAATTATTTGAATTTGAATATTTTAATCCAGGCTATAAACTATCTTCGTGCAAAATTTCATCCAAATCGGTAGAGCCGTTTAAGCATGATTGAGTAACAAACATCCAAACATCTACACATCCAAACATCCCTCGTACTAATCCTCCTAATATTATAAATGCGAAAGTTTGGATGTTTAGATGAATTAATGATGATGGAATTATGTTTTAGAGAAAGAATATATAGGTACAGTCAGCAGCAGAAGTAGCTAAGCACTTTAACATGCTCAGAATGATCTGCACAGAACCTTATTCTCTTGACATTAGAGTCCGTGTGCAGATCAATTTGAGCACTAGGCCCGCTTAGCTACTTCTGCTGCTGACTGTACATGATTATCTGCAATACACGAATGCGCAGTCGCGCGGGCCTAGTTCGCTGTCACAATAAAAGTACCAAACTATCTTCATTTATGATGTTATAAAAGCAACATAATATTTATGTTTTCTATAATAAACACATTTCCGAACAGAACACCGAAACTTCCAAAGCTCCGTCTAAGCCTAACTGAAAAAGCTCCATGTTGCGCTGCCTATTCAAGAATTCTGTTTCGCTGCAAAGCCCTCAAGCGAGCTTTGTAAGCTCACGGCTGTGATATGCCAACTGGAGATACGAATTGAGCTGAGCTTTCTTTTTCTGCCCTCAATTCGAAGCTGAATGCATATAACAAAACAAAAAAACAATACTTAGAGTATAGTAAGAACAAAATGACAAATGCATTTATTTATTTATCCACATAAAATACTAATCTCATTTATGCTACTTAACCAAGATATGAATTTAAATCTATACTTATTTATTCAGAATGTAAATACAAGATTATGATTAACATATTTTGTACCCTTTGGCGTCGAGACCCTCGGTCCGTGGGGTCCCAGTGCGCATAAGTTATTTGCAGAAATCGCAAAACATCTGGTTAATATAACTGGTGACCGAAGAGCTGGCGGCTTTCTCGCGCAACGCATCAGCATTGCAATTCAGCGAGCAAATGCCGCCAGCATCCTCGGTACAATGTTTCGAGTACTTTTAATTTTAATTAAATTTAGTTAATGTTAATCATCATCGTAACATCATTATTTTAAATATATCGTCGTCTAGTTCCCATAACACAAGCCTTATTGAGCTTAATAAGGGGCTAGTGCGATTTGTGTAAGATTGTCCCTATATTTATTTATTTATTTATCTTGTATTTACTTTAGAAAATAAATGTATATTACATTGTCAAAAAAAGCTACGTTTATATGGAGAGTCGAGCCGAAACCCTTTACTCAGCGAGTGGAAGCGAGTCAACAAGCTACATCCATACTAATATTATAAATGGGAAAGTGTATGTGTTTGTTTGTTTGTTTGTTTGTTTGTTTGTTTGTCCGTCTTTCACGGCAAAACGGGGCGTCGAATTGACGTGATTTTTTAAGTGGAGATAGTTGAAGGGATGGAGAGTGACATAGGCTACTTTTTGTCTCTTTCTAACCCCCCACTTCACCAAAAAGCTAAAAATTGTGCATCATTTTTTTTGGAAATCTGCACCCAACCCCTTAAAGGAGTGAAATTTTATATGGGGGTCCAGATATGTAGAGTCGATATGTAGTCGATATCTAGAGTCGACACCTATCTAAGTACACAGTGGACATCTATCTAAATATGTAGAGTCGATATGTAGTCGATATGTAGTCGATATGTAGAGTTGATATGTAGATTCGATATTTATAGTCGATATGTGGAGTCGATATGTAGAGTCGATATGTAGATTCGATATGTAGAGTCTATGTAGAGTCGATCTAAATATATAAAAGACTGAAACTGAGATGCACCTTTTTTGTAGACGGTTAACATTACTCTTAGTACGCGGGCGAAGCCGCGGGCAAAAGCTAGTACAAATATAAAACCAATTCAAACACAAAACATGTGAAAAATTACCTACGATATCTCCCTAGAGTGTCATTCAAATTTCATTACATAGCGTACCAGACATTTTATTTCTGTTTACAACATAGGGGCTACATTTTATTTCTGACAGGTTTACTTATAACGCCTGAATATTTGACGCGGCCTGCGGTGGCGATCAATACTAAATTTGCCAATAACGGTTAAGTGTACTACTGACCGCCACCGCGCGTCAGTGTGAAGCCTGCAATACACTGGCGCGGCCTGCGGTGGCGGTCAATAGTAAACTTGACAGTTATTGGCAAATTTACTATTGACCGCCACCGCGCGTCATTGTGAAGCCTGCAACACACTGGCGCGGCCTGCGGTGGCGGTCAATAGTAAATTTAACAGCTAATGAAAAGTTTACTATTGACCGCCACCGCGCGTCAGTATGAAGCCTGCAACACACTGGCGCGGCCTGCGGTGGCGGTCAATAGTAAATTTAACAGCTAATGAAAAGTTTACTATTGACCGCCACCGCGCGTCAGTATGAAGCCTGCAACACACTGGCGCGGCCTGCGGTGGCGGTCAATAGTAAATTTAACAGCTAATGAAAAGTTTACTATTGACCGCCACCGCGCGTCAGTATGAAGCCTGCAACACACTGGCGCGGCCTGCGGTGGCGGTCAATAGTAAATTTGCCAATAACTGTCAAGTTTACTATTGACCGCCACCGCGCGTCATTGTGCAGCCAGCAACACACTGGCGCGGCCTGCGGTGGCGGTCAATAGTAAATTTGCCAATAACTGTCAAGTTTACTATTGACCGCCACCGCGCGTCATTGTGCAGCCAGCAACACACTGGCGCGGCCTGCGGTGGCGGTCAATAGTAAATTTGACAGCTAATGACAAGCTCAATCAAAAGCTTGTAGCTTGTAATACAAGCGGAAGTCTCTTTCTAATAAGAGAATTTGAAAAGAGACTTCCGCTTGTAATACAAGTTACAAGCTTTTGAGAAACAGGCCCCAGGCCGCGCCAGTCTGTGAGAGGCCCTATTCAGGCCTCAGGCCTAAAAGCTATCACAGACTGGCGCGGCCTGCGGTGGCGGTCAATAGTGAACGTGACAATGGCTGTCAAGTTTACTATTGACCGTCACCGCAGGCCGCGTCAGTGTGATTCAGGCCTTATAATGGTTCAAAATATTTTCTATACCTGCCCTGCTAGCATAACTTGACTCTCGACTCTACTCGCGCGCGAGATAGACTGTCCGTCACTTTCTGATTAATGCTGTCAAAAAGTCTGTCCGTCACTTTCTGATTAATGCTGTCATAGTCTATCACGCGCGCGAGTAGAGTTGAAAGTAAAGTTATGCTAGCAGGGCTGAGTGAGTAAGTATGTATCTGTCAACACAACGAATACTCAAAATCAATGAAGGGTCGGCAGCGCGTTGGTGATTCTTCTGGTGTCGTGTCGTGTCCATAGGCTACGGTGTCTGCTTACCGTCAGGCCGTATGCCTTTTTGCCACCTTCTTAGGGAAAACACAGAAAAAATCCGTCTGAAACCATCATTAGTATGTCAAGCTCAGCGTTGCCGGGATCCACATAGGTATATAACTGTGTTCCCGAACACATTAAAACAGCTGAGAGTGAAGCCTCATTTACTAAAAAACTTAAGGCATTGCTTACTGACCTTGCGTGCTACAATGTGAATGAGTTTTTCCAAAAAAATCATTGACCCTAACACAGGCAAAAAATTGAGAATTTTATTATTTAAGACTTGTAAATGAGATGTACATTTATGAATATTTTTAAAGAAATAAAAAATAAGTAGTTTTTATAAAGTAATAAGTAATAATACTAAATTAACATACCTAGTTTTTAAGGCGAATTGTAACTAACAATATATGGACGGTCTGAAATAAATCTTTTAAATTTGAATAAGTCAAAATTTCAAAATTCAAACTCCAACATTTAATTCGTGACACACACAGATAATAAAAAAACAAATACAACAAGGGAAACACAAGATTTTTCGAAAGAACCCGACTGCTTTTTGCAAATATAGCCTATGTCACTCCCAAGACTAAGCCGAATCCAACAACACCTCATATGTCGAAATACGTCAAACGGTGTAGGCTGAGGGCGTGCCAAAGAATAAGACATACACACACATACATACACTCGAAAAACAACCCTCCTCTCCTTCGGCAGTTGGGTAAAATACACATGACATTGTCACGAAATGGACCCAGCTTAGCACGTTGCTAACGTCAATTCCGAACGCTAATTTCCGCTAAATGAAAATTTGGTCGCAGTTGATTTGATCGAATATGTAAATAGGTTAGGTAAGTTTATTATAGACTTGTGACCTCGACATGTACTCCTGGCAAAATACTGTTTCGAAAAACATTAATTTATAATAGCGTTTTTTTTGTTTATTTCATTCTAAAACGTTATTCTAAGATGCTTTATTCAAGAATCCAACAAACTTTCCACCCGGAAGTAATTATATACATTTAAATTAAACATTCCTTGCCTTTTATATTTTATTTATATTGAATATTTTAAAGCAAATGTAAATGAACCTAAATAAAGATAAAAAAATATATTAATATTTATCCGGACTGTTTGGGAGCTAATTAAATATTGATTTTTTTGATGTCTGATTTTTTGTTGGATTTTGCCTCTAGCTAACTATTTAATTGATAATATATCCGTTACATTAAAAAAAATAGCTATTAAAAAATTATTAATTTATAAAAATTATTTCCAAATCTGTCATTTTTTCCATACAAGTTGTCAGTTCATTGCCTGGACTAATGTTTAAATTGATAACGTAGTGTTGCTAGTTAAATAGATACTATACCATCAAATTATTTTAATCCTACTACTTTGGATGTTTGGATGTTTAGATGTTTGTTACTCAATCACGCTTAAACGGCTCAACCGATACGGATGAAATCTTGCAAGAAGATAGTTTATAGCCTGGATTAAAATATAGGATAGTTTTTATCCCGGGTCCGACGAAGTCGCGGGTAGAAGCAAAGTATACATTTTAAAAGGGGCACAATTTTTGTGACTTTCAGGGCAATTATCTCCGATCTTTATCAAAAAAAAATATGAAAAATCTTATATTTATTTTGAACGGCCTATCGATTGAAGTGCCACACGTGAACATACAAGGTTTTTTTTCTTTGACTTGCAGTTACGTGTATGGCCTGCACCTCTTAAAATACTTTTTTAGTCATTTTATTACAGAACTGTGTAGCGGCTAACAAAATACACCTATCCTCCAAATTATATTCAAATACACTGTATAGTTTTGGAGTCAAATACATATGACAGACGAACAGACGGACAGACAGTTTTTGCCATTTTGGCTTCGAAACCCTATACAGGGTGAGCAATCCAAATGGGTCAGTATGGCGGTTTTGGAAACCATAACAGATAGCGAAATCTTGGCTTAGGAACCATGACGTTGATTTTAGTAAAAAGAAAAACTGCATTCATATACTTACAAAAATACGTGTACCTACTCGGCCCAGGAATCGAACCTGGACTTTTTGAAAAATTAAATTTCGTTATTTTCCTTTGAATATCGGTTATGTAGCTCTTAAATAGTAAATGTTACTAAGAAACATGATATCTAAAACTAATAAAATGCATTGTTTTTAAACAACGAAATTTAATTTTTCAAAAAGTCCAGGTTCGATTCCTGGGCCGAGTACACGTATTTTTGTAAGTATATGAATGCAGTTTTTCTTTTTACTAAAATCAACGTCATGGTTCCTAAGCCAAGATTTCGCTATCTGTTATGGTTTCCAAAACCGCCATACTGACCCATTTGGATTGCTCACCTGGTATACAGCGTGTGACTTCCATAAGAACATTTATTTTAAGGAACGATAGCTTTCAGTGCTGTGAACCGTTTTATCGAAAAAATATAAAAATTACCTTTTCTAATGGAGAGTTATTATTTTTTTTAATTTTCTCGAGCAGCAATGTACTGCTAACATTCACTTGACGTTTCAGAGAGGCAGAGCTAGTTACTGTCAGTGGTTAGCTTTGTTACATTGCGGGCCGAATTAATTTGTATGAAAAAAAATTAACCGTTTTTTTTAAACTAGAGATACCAATTTACGTTCATTAGGGCTTATACTTTCAGCCCTTAAAATAAATGTTCTTATGAAAGTATCACGCTGTATATATATATTACACCCCGACATGTTATTGTATTGTTTCTCTCTGTAACTGCTTTGTTTGTGTAAGGTGTGAAAGAGTATTTGTATTGTATTGTATTGTATATGGATGTATTATCGTAAGTACTTAACTGTCAGAGAGATTGCTATAGATTGCCCTAAGGGCGCAGAATGTTTGGCTTTCATTATAGAGGCAAAACTTTTGAGTTTCTGGATTATTCCACTATGTAGTTGTTGTGTTGGATGAAAATATAATTAGGATTATACTTATATTTTTTGTTAAGAAAAAGTGAGTTTTGATTGCTTTACTCAGGCGGCTCAACGTACTTAGGTACAGTCGCCATCAGATATATCAGAGCGGCATAGATGCTCACAAATATCTGAACACGTCTCTATTGTCGAGGCATTAGAGCATAGCTTAACTATTAAAAACCTGATAAGTGCGAGTTTGACTCGCGTGGTGAGGGTTCCGTAAAATATTGAGAATTTTCCCGTTACTTTGAATAATCAAACTTCTCATAGGTTTTCGTGTAATTTTTAGGCAAGGAACTATTTTCCATATTTTTTTCAGAATTTTAAGTCAAGTAGTTTCGGAGATAAAGGGGGGGAGGTCAATTTTCGTCTTTTTTCCTAAATTACTTCAAATCTGTTTTCGCTAAAATTATAAAAAAAATATCTGAGATGCTTACAACAACCCCTTTTATTTGATATGTCACACAATACAGTTTGTGATTTTTTTTTTAATTTTCTAGTTTAACCCCAAAAAGAGGCCCCCTAGTTCGGAGTTCATTAATTTACTTTACGCGTCCATCTTTGGGTCACCAATTTACATATGTTCACCAAATTTAATCTCAATCGGTCCAGTAGTTTCGGAGCAAATCGGCTGTGACAGACGGACAGATAGACGCACGAGTGATCCTATAAGGGTTCCGTTTTTGTCTTTTTGAGGTACGGAACCCTAAAAACCAAAATTAGTTGAGACCTAAATGGCTCAACGATTTAAGTCCGTGACTGTACTTCATGCCAAGTAATCTAATTATTCTTAATATAAAGAGGCCTTTCAAATAATAAAATGTTTTGAACTTCTACTAGGCGAAGTTTGCGATAGTTGCCTAGCGAAAGTTTGAATGTTTAGATGTTTACATGTTGGGATGTTTGTAACTCAATCACGCAAAAACAGCTGAACGGATTAAGATGATATTTGGTATACATATAGTGTGTAGCCTGGATTAACATATATAATACTTTTTATCCCGGGAATCATCCCCTAAGGGGGCGAAATGGGGGACGAAAGTTTGTATGGAGCTGTGATATAAACGAGTTCCAAGCGGACGAAGTCGCGGGCAGAAGCTAGTATTATGATAAAAGATTCGATGTTTTCATTTAAATTTAAGGTATAAACGAAACATTTTTTGCCTGACTACGGCTGAGCCGAAAGGAAGGGTTATGTTTTTAGCAGTCTATGTTTGTATTTACGTGTGTTCCACAAAGCGTTTAAGATACTGAACCAATTTTAATAAATGAGGTGTTAATCGATTCAAAAATTTGTTTCAAATGACACAGGCAGAGTTCCTTAGTCAGGTTACTGTTTTTAGGGTTCCATATTTCAAAAGGAAGAAAAAACGGAACCCTTATAGGATCACTCGTGCGTCTGTCTGTCCGTCTGTCGCAGCCAATTTGCTCCTAAACTACTGGACCGATTGAGTTGAAATTTGGTAAAAATATGTAAATTGGTGACCCAAAGATGGACGCGTAAAGTAAATTAATGAATTCTGAACATGGGGGCCACTTTTGTTGGGTAAACTGGAAAATTAAAAAAAATAATTTGTAAACTGTATTGTGTGACATATCAAATGAAAGGGGTTGTTGTAAGCATGCCAGATATATATATATTTTATAATTTTAGCAAAAACAAATTTGAAGTAATTTAGGAAAAAAGACGATAATTGACCATTCCCCCCCTTATCTCCGAAACTACTAGGATTAAAATTCTAAAAAAAATATGGAAAATAGTTCCTTGCCTAAAGATTACAGGAAAACCTATAAGAAGTTTGAGTATTCAAAAACACTTATGCAATTTAGATTATATACGGAACCCTCAACACGCGAGTTGAACTCGCACTTGTCCGGTTTTTTGAACTGTTTAAACTTGTTCATTCTAATTTTGTGTAGTACAATGTTAGCTAAAAGTACTAGACATTAAGCCGCGCAGGCAGCTAGTCCATACTTAAATTAATATTCTAAATGCGAAAGTAGCTTTGTCTGTCTGTCTGTTACCTTTTCCCGCTTTAACCGCTGAACCGATTGCGTTTAAATTTGGTATGAATTGAAATGAAAATAAAAAAATTAAAATGATTTATTTCATAGATTGCAGGTTACATAATGATAACAGGGTTGGGTCTTCCTATTAAGTAAAAAAATACCTGTGTCAGGAAAACCCGCTCCTCCATAAACAAACAGTTGTGTATTATTTATAGCTTAAAATCCATGGAGATACTTTGAGATCCTTGAAGCGATATAGGATAGTTTTCACGTATGTATGTACAATAAAAACTAGTTCAACGCGGACAAAGTCTCAGCAGATGCTAGCAATTTACATACCTAATAATATACAGGCAAGAACTAGGCGCTCACTGTACACATACTGACATCAAATATGGCGGATTCCTCCCTTCATTAAACATTATTCCTGACGCTACGGGATACGCGGCTACGGCGTAGAGGGTCTACGAGTAATGATTGTTAGGCTACGTGTTAGGCTCGGCGGAGAAATTTGTTAGTTTTATAAAAGTTATAATAACTATAATAATATAGAAAACTCCGGTGAGTCTCAGACAATAAAATACAATTAAACGGGGTCACTCACGTGAAGGTCGAATTAAATATCGCTCGAAATGTTTCGAACCTAAACGCGGTTCATTCACGAGCACTTCGCGATGCCAGCGCCCTTAGCACTGCGGATCTGTGCCCTGGCGGACCACCGAGGAAGTTGTGACACATCTCAAACGTTGAGTGATCTTACGCGATTATGTCCCGTTTTGTCTACTCCTTTGTCTCTGTGTGTCTTTTGTGTAGTGAATAAATGTCTTCTTTTCTTTTTTTTGTAAAAATCCTTCAAAGAAACTTGCCTTACCTTACTCCATGTAGGTAGGTGGGTTTTTGGTCTTATTAAAACGACAACTTTCGCTAAACTTAAGTGGCAGTGGGTGGGGTTGCACATTGCACGAAGAACCGATGGCCCTTGGGGCGGAAAGGTTCTCGAGTGGTGACCACGTCCCGGAAGGCGCAGCATGTTTAGGCCCCCCAACAAGGTGCACTGATGACCTGGTAAAGGTCACTGGAGTTCGCTGGATGCGGGTGGCGCAGGACCGTTCACTGTGGCACTCTTTGCTTGAGGCCTATGTCCAGCAGTGGACGTCTTTAGGCTGATATGATGATGTTGATGAAGACGACATTTTGCTCATAAAATAACCTATATAATTTTGGGCACACAATTGTCTCATCCTAAAAAGGAAAATATGCTTTCCGCTCCGCTTGTAAATAGCCTCAGCCTGTTCCAGTAAATTTGGGCAAATAGCCCGTAATGCGTCCCAAGAACCCTTTTACCAACCTCTGGTACAGTCAGGGTCATTTGCACTGGGGATAAATCGCGTCGAAAATTCTGCATGCTACAAAAATATACATAATCTTTTGATAAGGCGTCGACTTAAAAAAATTACAATTGAGTTTCACTGTTCGCTTATACCCTATATATGGATGTATTGTAATCAAATAACCAGTCACACATATAGTCTATATTCAAAATTAATTTGCCTCGACCTATACATTCTACGTCGACATACCGTTCGCGTGATGCAGGAATTCGCTCGGACGTAACAGCGACATCTAGCGTGTAATTGGTTCAACTTTTCCGTATAAGGGAGTTTACTTGTATAGACGCAAACACCCATTAGATACAAACATACAAAGCTACAATCTCACAGACTTTGCCTCTTTTTAATATTAGTATAGATTAAATATGCTATTTGATTTTTATTCAAAATATATCATTTGTTAAGTAATTGCATGTGTCAAGTTACTTTTGTGACATTTCAATGCGCATTAAATTGAATACGTTGGCAATACGTAGATTCAATTTTCTTAGCAAATATTACGAATATTAAAGAGAATTGAACAGATACATTGGTTAGTTTTTATAGGAGGGACATCAGAAAATAAACTATAATATCATCATTATCATCATATCAGCCGAAAGACGTCCACTGCTGGACATAGGTCTCCCCCAAAGAGTGCTACAATGACCGGTCCTGCGCCACCCGCATCCTGCGTGGCGACCACGTACTGGAAGGCGCAGCGTGGGCAGGCCCCCCACAAGGTGGAACTAGACTATACTCCAAAATAGATATTTGGGGCAAATCTGACTCAACGATTCAGTCCTAAACTGAAATTGGCTCGTCTGCACACTATCATAGTGTGTAATTGGATTTTAAGGTGCTGCCTCAACTTTTGGTAACGCTATGTAAAATATACGTTCAAGTCTTCCGCAATTAAGAAAAAGAGATGAAACACTCTTCGGAAATTGCTTTTTTTGACAAATGCCGATAAATTTGATTGCGATTGGAATGCGTGAGATTTCTGTGTGGTTTTATATGTGGTATCATACCGTCATTTTAACTTGCGTAATCAAGTTAAAATAACGGTATTATACTATATATAATCCTTTAATTCCTTAAATTTTAAATTTATAAACTTTGTTAGCAGCTTTACTGCTTGATAAAAAAATAATACAATATGTTTGCTCAGATAAAAAGGGAAATAAACACCTCACTTTGTTTATGATGGGTCGAAAACGACAGAGTGGGTCAAAATAGGTTATGGACAAATGACAGAGAAATAAAATGATAATTTTGATATACATAATTATAACCATTGGCTCTGTGAGCAGTTAATATCGCGAGCATGCCTTAAAAAAAATCGTTTGAGAAATGCGACCTGTAGAAGAGAACCAGCTGAACCAACCGACATACGAAATAATTTTTGCCCGGGCTGGAACGCAGAATTTCGCTTGCTCGTTTAATAACCTGCTTTTCGTCAAGTCGGTAAAATAGCATATAGTGTAATAAATTAATATATTGCCGCTCGGATTCGAACCCTGAAAGCATTCTCTCGTCGGCACCGTTTTTAAAAAATGGCGGCGAGCCAGCTGCTAATTAATGGGGCACATAAGTTATGCTTACTGTGGCAGTGAGAGGGTTAAGAATGACCTACATTAGTGTATGTACGCACTGTATATGTATAAATATATGTAAGTAGGTACAATGTCGACGGCGCGACGCTCTTTTTTCCCGACTATGGCAGAGCCGATAGGATATGTTTTTAACAGTCTATGTTTGACGTGTAACCGTAACGTTTAAGATAAATAAATGAATTCAGCAAGTAGGCCGCAATGGCACTTTTCTCACAGTCAAAGTTCTACCAGCGTTTCTGAAAAAGAACACCATTGTCAAGAAGAAACGCCGAAACTAACACCGAAACTGAACCGATTTTAATGAACGAGGTATCAATCGATTCAAAATTATGCTTCGAGTTACACACGGTAACTTTTTACAAAAAACTGTTTGTTTTCAGTTAGTCTGGATACAGTTTTTTGCACGTTTTATGCTTGTATTAAGTACATAGTGTGGTATTGTGTTAAACGAACCTAAGCATCACATATAACTTAAATAGGGCCTTTGCACTGGTTAGCGACCACCTGATTTCGTGTGCCGGTTTGCGACCACTTAGATGAGTTGATGAACCAAAGGATATTTTCTAGTTGTTTTAGTTGATGATTTTTATAAAAGCACAAAAAATGCATACCGCTGGCTCACTGTTGGTTTAGGGTGTGTAGACGTAATATAATCTTTAGTTAAAGAAACCTTGTCCTTCAAGTAGTCACAAATTGAAGGTGGTTACCGGCGCAATGACCCTTAATTTTCTTAGCATAGACTAAGAAAATGTTGAAACCGTAAAGTTGACATGAAACTTTGAAAACTTTCAAGATAATATTCTGAGCTTTTATGGCCTCTAAATGTCAGGCTGGCTTATTAACTATATATAGATTTTGTGAAAAAATATACATTTTATACACGGCCACATGTACAAAAAGTAAAGTTGGTAAATACTAACGGCGTTCAGTAATAACAATTAAATTAACAACTCTGATGAAAATATGAAGCGTATATTTTAAAATATCAGCGCGGAGTTCTTTGATTTTGAGACGTATTCTAGTAGTAGTAGCAGACCTTTGTGGCTCTAAGAAGTAACATATAAGTAGTAGGCCCGCCTCATACAACAGAATTCAGTCACTGAATCATAATCTGATTGACTCACTAGCAAATAAAACGGTACACTTTGTGCAGAATTGCTACAAGAGGGTATCAGTGCATGAATTCAGACGTAGTACCATTTTGTCTATAATATTGCCTGAGATACTTTAGCATTAAAATATCCAAGGCATTGAGGCATTCTAAACCAGCTCATAATATTCACACGCTTAAGTTGCCTCCCAACAATTCAAAGTATTCCGCGCTTACTGATAAATTAATCAAAACTAAAGCAAACACCTCTTCATGTACAAATATAGTAAACAAACAGAACCAAACAACAAATCAAACAGCGTTCAAAACTAAACAAGCCACTAACGCAAAAAAACGGACCGACATAGTCCACACCTCGAAAGCGCAATCGGTCCAAAACAATCCACACCACTTAAACAGAACGGTTTTTATAGTGTAGTGAAATGAAGTAGGGCATGGTGGCACAATGCTTGCAATGTCGACGCTGATGATGCCCGCGGCCACAATGACCACGATGACGAACGCCGGGCCCATACCAGTGGCTCAAGCCAAGCTGGAGCCGAAGATGCTACAGCTGCCACACCCGATGATGCTGCATCAGCCGCACCAGCACACCCACGCGAACAGCAAACTTGGTGAGTCTTTGCCATTATAAAATAACTTTTCACACTTTTCATTCGGAAAAGTAAGTTTTGCTCCAAGACGACAGGGATCGAAGTGCTACTTTTATGTTCAAGCTACTTTTTAAATTTATTCATTGGCATGTAGCATTTACGCAATGTGCCAATTTAACAGCTTTGAATAAAATAATCGATTGTAATTTCATCATAATCGATAAAAAACGAACATATTTCAAATTTTAACTTTAACAACGATATATAAACATTTATGATTTTTTTGTAATCCACAAATAAGTGTTACAATTGAGTGCAACTATGTTAGTGTCTAAACTTAAACGTTTAGTGGTTTAGTGCCTGATGTGTCTCGTCTCTAGAGTCTTCGTCTCGTTATTCGCGTGCGTTATATCGACTGACTTAACGACAAATGAAAAAGCACCTTTAAAGTTAAACTCTACTCGTATAAAACAAAACTAATTTTAGACTTATTGTATAACACGCGACTGAAGATAACAGCACACATTACAAGCAGTCCAAGGATTTACGTCGACCTTGTAATGCTTAACTGGCTAAGTAAAAGCTTTGATGCTACTTGGAAAACGAGGCTTGAAATGAAACTTTTGAATGCAACCAAACCGACGAGTAACGCTGCGTATACGCCTTCGTGCGGCAAAATGTATGAAGGCATGACGCATACGTGACGTATTTTGCTGCACACGGTGTGTCAACATATTTTGAGCAGTCGTGATCGCTCCATTTTAATGTTTTACATATTGATGAGGATTTTCTGCGCGTTTTATAAACTCTCAAACCAGTTATAACATTTGGCACAAATCCCGTTCTTAAAAATAATAGTTATCACGTCTCGATTTTTGCAAGATTTTTTGAACTTACACATTACGGTAAAGATAAACAATAAAAAGTAACTGTATTGCACAAAAAATAAAAATACGGTTCAAAACAAAAGCTGATAAGGTGCATAAGAATTTACAATGCAAAAGTGCCAGAGGTTCCCGCACTAGGCTAGGCCTGTAACGCGGGAAATCAGGTTCCTATTTGGTGTCATGCTTATATTATTGTTAACAATAAGTATACGTTAAGTAATTGAAAATTAAAACAAAATGATCATAAGAAGGTTGACAAATACAAAAATAAAAACGGTATTAGACTCATATAGTCAAATCAGCTTCTTTTAATGAAATGTTAAAAACGCTCGGTTAGTACGGAATTTGTAGGGATTACTTGCTTAGTGATGTCATGAAACAATTTCCTAATTGTTAGTTTTTATGAATTTACAAATCTTAAAATAGCAGACATAAGTGAAAGATTGATATTTCCCACGTATTTTGTAATGATTATCTGTTGCTAATGAAAAAACTATTTATTTTCACTGTCCTATTTGTATCTAAGTATGTAAATTGTCCTTCAACATTTGCTACTAATTTTGCTCCACTTGCGGTATTGGATTGGGCTGAAACTTTGCATATTTGAGAAAATTCAGTGACGGCGTAATAATATTTGCACAACCAAGCTGAGCTTATAATGGAGACAGAAAGTGGCCGTAGGAACTGGTAAATTACTGCTAGGAAATGCTAGCTTATTTATTTATAAACCCGTTTTATTTTAATTTACCTGTTGTTAGTGTGGGACAAAATATCTTGGAACTGAATTTTGAACTAGTAAACCTCAACCGATTGAGCTGAAATTTTGGGTATAAGAATTCTTATCTGATGATGGAGACAGAAAGTGGCTATGGGAATTCAGTACTTAACCGACGTGAGTTTGGGATCGTTAAAATCGTCTCAATGAGTAGTTGATGACAGTGTATACAGAAAAGTACAGTTGGCAATAAAAGCTTGTACCAAAAATGATTTTTTTGTCAGAAACTCCTGTATGAGCGGGTTCTCAACGAGTAGTTGATGACAGTATACAGAAAAGTACAGTTGGCAATAAAAGCTTGTACTAAAAATGATTTTTTTTTCAGAAACTTATGTATGGGGTTTTCAATTAGTAATTGATGACAGTATAAAAAAATGCACTGGGCAATGAAAGCTTGTACCAATTTTTTTTTTGCCAGAAACTTATGTACGAGAGGGTCCTCAAAGAATAGTTGATGACGGCAAAAAAGTACCAAAAAACCGGCCAAGTTCCGTACCATTATCTATAAAAACGGCAAAAAATCATGTCTGTTGTATGGGAGCCCCAGTCCGACTCCCACTTGGCCGGTTTTTTAGTATTTGTTGTTATAGCGGCAACAGAAATACATAATCTGTGAAAATTTTAACTCTCTAGCTATCACAGTTCTTGAGATACAGCCTGGTGACAGACAGACGGACGGACGGACAGCGAAGTAAAGGGTCCCGTTTTTACCCGTTGGGTACGGAACCCTAAAAATGAACATTTGAGTGAAACTCATTAACGCATTCACTGTCAACAATTTAGATGCCGCGGTTTTCCCGCTATGTAGCAAAGCGCCTACGAACAAAGTTAAAGTGTTAATGTTGTCGTCTACGGTTGCCTGACGCGGTTAGATGGGCAGAATACGACATAAATATGTAAATTATCAACAACAAGAACACGAACGCACTCGTAAAGCAATTCTCAGACTGACATAGCCCGAGTGCCTAAGTTATTGCCTACGGGACAATATGATTTGATAAAAATGTCGATAACCTATAAAATGGGCTCATTGTTTATTGTAATACTTTACGATGTGCGTGTTTCTTTTACGGCTGCGTAAATATGTCTGCGTTACTAGTTTCAATAAGTGGCAAATAGCTTTATTTATATAGTGGCTTCGCCTATTACAAAGAACCTAAGCGAAGCCGCGGAATAAAGCAGCATATGGCCGTGAAGTAACATATATTTTTAGGGTTCCGTACCTCAAAAGGAAAAAAAACGGAACCCTTAGAGGATCACTCGTGCGTCTGTCTGTCCGTCTGTCACAGCCGATTTGCTCCAAAACTACTGGGCCGAATGTCGCAGGGCAGGTCTTTTGCGCGCTCGCCCCGGGCAACAAAAAGCAACTCTACCGTCCACGGTAAAAGGTTCAAATTCAAATGACAATGTATATGCACCCGAAATTAAGTGCATTTATTATCAGTTAACTAGTTATGTCTACTTAACTGTCATGTGATAGTTTTCCTTTTAAATTCATTATATGTACTACTGCCACGAATTTCTTCACGTCCCCAGTAGTAGCCATACATCACCAATTTACATGTAGGGGTGGTACCTTAAAATTTTTTTTTCAGTATTTTATTCTACTGTTTTGTCGGCGTCGCGTGATTGGTTTATATACCCACACCGAATTGCAGTTTTCTAGTTGCAAGGGTTACTGAGCTAAGCCGAAGACGGACAGACGGACAGACAGACAGACAGACAGACGGACGGACATGGCGAAACTTTAAGGGTTCCTTGTTGACTACGGAACTCTAAAAAGTGGAACTATGACAAGGACACTGAATGAATTATATCTTTTTCTATGACACTTTTTGAAATTTGTTTGCTATCATCTCGTATTTATACCGTATTATTAACGTAGCTTGTCCTGAGTATTATAGGTCCATGTTTTAAACTGCTCCTTAAACTAGTTTGCACCTAAAGTAAGCTGATAATGCAAGAACTTGCCTTACAAGAGTTATAAGGCGTTGTGGGGCCAAAAGGCATTACGAATTAACCCCCCTCCCGCCCCGTAGGGGCTCTTGTTAGTGAGCCTGAATATTTGAGAGCCGGGCCGGACAAGTTGGTACGCAGGGAAATATAGCACAGTAAACAAACAAGAAGGAATATTGTATGAAACTTTCATTACTGTTAGACTTGTCGCGCGGTCATCAAACGCTTTACAGTATTCAATTCAAGATAACATTGTTGTGGTACGGTAATTGGCGGTCTCCTTTATCTCTGTCTGTATGTCTGCTACATTTTCACGCTAAAAAGAAAGTTGGGATGAAGATAGTGTGTGACCATGCAAAGGGCTAAGAATTTTGTCCCAAAAATATCCCTTAAGAGGAGAGGAAGTTTCTATGGGAGTGCGTTAATTGACGCTGCGCCTGGAAGACGTCTAATAGCATATTTGCTATTAAATTTTGTAAGGCGTGTAACAATAAATAAAAAGTCTAAAAAACTATATCCCGACTACGGAAATACTATTAATAATAATATTTTTATATATTTGAACTTGAAATGTTCTCCTCTTTAATTTGATACCCCACATGCTATAACAGCAAAAAAAAGTCAGTCACTTATTTGTATGTACATCAATATTTTTTTCTTTTTCATACAAAAGGTTGCCTATGTCACCCGGAGAATAATTTTGAATCGATTGACCCCCATTTATCAAAATCAGTTTGTATTTTAAACGCTACAGTGGAAGACGCGTACGGTCAAGGACTTTAATTGTTGAGCCATTTAGGTGTCAACTAATATTGGTTTTATATAATTAAGCTATGAATATCCAGTATAAAGTGAGCTCTAAATGGTTCAACGATTAAAGTCCGTGACTGTACATACAAACATAGACTGCTAAAAACATATCCCTTCCTTTCGGTGCTGCCGTAGTCGGGCAAAAAAGGCGGTTAAAGTGATTAAAAAGCTTGTAATATTAAATACTTAAAAGTAATTAATAGGGAACGAAAAAATTCGAAGAGTCATTTATCCGAAAGTATTATTATTCCAAAATTTTATAATCCCGAACGCCTTTTCCACTCAACGATAATTTGGACGCAGATGCTTAGTTAAATATTGTATATGTATACAATATTTAACTAGGCACCGCTTTAGCCTAGTTGGTAGTGACCCTGCCTACGAAGCAAGAGGTTCTGGGTTCGAATCCCGGTAAGCGCATTTATTTGTGTGATGAGCACGAATATTTGTTCCTGGGTCATTTATGTTTTCTATGTATTTAAGTATGTATTTATCTATATAAGTATGTTTATCGTCGTCTAGTACCCATAGTACAAGCTTTGCTTAGTTTGGGACTAGGTCGATTTGTGTAAGATTGTCCCCAAATATTTATTTATTTATATTTATTTATTTATTTATATGTACTGGGTGACTTTAGGGTCATGATCCGGAATGACCAAAAGCGAATAGAATGATCATACTGAACAACTTTTCCCATGGGACCAACCACGAAATCGCAAAAAAATAAGAGCCAATTAAGTTACTTTTTTGCGAATTCGTGGTTGTGGTCCCATGGAAAAAGTTGTACAATATGATCATCTTATTCGCTTTTATTCATTCCGGATCATGACCCCGAAGTCACCTAGTATAGGAGACGTTAATATTATATCCTGAAAAAACGAAGAAATCCTTCATCATATCAGCCGAAAGACGTCCACTGCTGGACATAGGCCTCCCCCAGAGAGTTCCAAATTGACCGGTCCTGCGCCACCCGCATCCAGCGGACTCCCGCGACCTTTACCAGGTCATCAGTCCACCTTGTGGGGGGCCTACCCACGCCGCGCCTTCCGGTACGTGGTCGCCACTCGAGAACCTTTCCGCCCCAACGGCCATCGGTTCTACGTGCCGAATTGCTAAACTTAAGTGGCAGTGGGCGGGGCACATTGCACGTAGAAGAAATCCTTCAGCGGAAGGTATTCGGAACTAATGAAATTCGGAAAAAATATGTTTTCGGACAAATGAATCTTTGGAATGATGTAATATCCACGAAATAAATAGACCGCAGTTTAAATTAATTTGTTACAAAAACACGTTAATTTAAAATAAATACTTCGTTCCCAAATGTCGTTACAGTTCTTTTCACTCTTCGTAAACCATTGTTATTCTTCAATTATCCTTCATTCATCTACACTTATTTTCACAAGAAAACACCGTCTACTCTTAAATTCACTCTGGAAACTACATAAAACTAACAATATTATTTTCAGAAAAAAGCCTTGCACAAAACTGCGTGAAATTTTACTGTGTACAATGTAATGTATACACGCCGCTAGATTCTATAGCTTGTGTGTAACTACCCTATGTAAATGAAGCCTTCGGGCGCCGCTTAATAAAGTACAGAGGCGTTCTTTATACTGTTGCCAATTGTTTTAAATACTTTTTAACGGTATTTTTTTAAACTAGGTTTAAATAAATAAGTCTGTGAGATTGTAACTTTATATATAAGTTTATCAGTTGTTTATTTGTCAGTTATGTATTGTGTTGTTACACATTTTAACTAACAGCTTGTTAAAGTTTATGAATAAGGGGACAAGTTTGTGTGAAGTTAGGCCCGGTGTTCGTAATGCATGATACTCACCTAAGGAGACGTCTAAATGGGAGAAAGTTTATGATAATGTATGAAACTCTTTAGTGACCCAATTAGTACCAAAAGAGCACAGGCAGGGTACTTACAACATTGAATGAGCGAGCGAAGCGAACGAAGTTATCTGTTTCAGCTTGAGCTAAAGTTCTTTCGTGTGTCCGGATAACATCAGCTATTCTCATCTACCAGGTCGCATTTCTCGCGTCCTGTAGCTCGGGCATTAGAATACGGCTACGGTATCCCCTGCTAAAAGGGGTCCTCGCGGTACACGGTTGCAGTTGGGGGCAGCTATAGAAAAAAAAGTAGGAAGCGCTGAGGCATGACGCTAGGGCGGCACTGATGCGTTCCGTAAGAGATCTCAGAGCCGTTCGAAATGCGTCGAGGAGGACCATCGGCGGGTTTTTAGTCGGTGCGAGTCCGACATAACCTCCGCGCTATCCCCGTGGCAAGGAGGTATCCATAACGGATTTTCCTCCCATAAAAAAAAACATTTCTCACCCGATTCTCGTGAAATTTTGTGAGTACTGGAGTTCAATACTTATATAGAAACATATTATTAATTTTAATTTGGGTTAACCATGGTACATAACAAATGATAGGCTGCATCACGTCCTCAACATTAACACTGTTAAGCAGGAAATCAAAGACAGTGCAGAAACATACAAAACAAGAATATTGCAACACCCCAACACACTGGTGAAGCACTTAATGAGCAAATTAACTCTACCACGGAGATTGAAAAGAAGAATACCACAGGATCTACTCATTAGATAAATTACTATGAAAAGCAGACGTGTCAGTGGACGCGATCTGCACAAGCCTCAAATAAAAATTCATAACAGATTGCTGAATGTCTGTGAGACAGATTGCAAGAAAATTATCCAAAAAATAATTGGGTTGGCGAGCGAGTTTTACAGCTTACAGAGCCAGTATTAAAATATATAACATGGTGTCACTATACACGTACTTTGGCATCTAATTGGCGTCATCTGGCGTATGTACTAGTTTCCTAAGACTACAAAGAAAGAAAGAAAGATACATTTATTCACAAACACACAGGACACACATATTAAACAATAAAATAAACAAGAGAAACATATAAAACATGAAACAAAGTGTGTCTCTGCGGCAGTGAACCGGACACTGGCTCAGCATTATGCTGAGGTGTCAGACACCTACAGCGCTGATTTCAGCATTTTCAGCCAGTACCGTTGGTGACTCACGGAAACGTCATACAATTTTAATATATAAACTACATACTAATATATTATTGGGATAGGCGAGAGAGAAATAAACATAAATACGAAGCGAGATGTATTGTACGGCACTACCTACATGCAGCATCAATCAAAAAAATAATAGATTAAAATCTATAAAACTTACTTACGGAAATGAAACAACAACTAGATAAAAAAATAAAAACAAATGAACAATTGGCATATCTTTTGCTGTAACAGTGCTGGATTAAGATATCTATTTTTGGAGCGTCAACAAATAGCAAGCTTACGCTTAAAGGTGTATCTGCTAAGCGTCCCGTGGATAGGGGGTGGGATATCATTCCAGCACTTAGACGCCGCAAACCTGAAACTACCTCGGAAAGCAGTGGTTCGGTGCATACAACACACCTTCCTCACGATGTTTTCTTTCACCGAAAGCCACTGTTTTATGTCAAAAATGCTATTTCGTACATTAGTTTTAAGGGTTCCGTAGCAAAAATGGCAAAAACGGAACCCTTATAGTTGTGTCATGTCACTGGCATTTTACTCGAAAACTATAAATCGAAAATTGGCAGAGGAAATATGGGACCACGGCGGGACAAAATTCAAGTTTCTGGAGTTGCGCGCCAGCCCGCATTTCCCCTTATCTTATTTATTTATTTTTCTTATCTTATCTAGTTGAGGGCCCTTTCGGATACACTTCGACCCAGTGGGATCTTTTGTGCATTTGCCCTCCCCTTTATAGCTACTCCCAAGCTCGCTCCATCGTTTCCACAAATGATGCAGCTCAGCGGGAGCACCTTGAATTCCTTTGGTTGCGGATAGCCGTCACCAAAGTGATTCATTCTTTGTCTGACAAGGGCATAGCTACCTATACAGCGAGGTACCTAGTGGCTATAGTGACCTGCCTGCGCATCTTACCTACTAGTTATTTGTGTATGATTAACTCGTACTTTTTATTTATAAAATATTACATTTTTAAATTTAAACAACAAAGTATTTGTAACTACAGTTTAACGAGCCGTAGCATGGTTGGCCTTATCACGCGACAAGTGACAAGATAGGAGCGTCGTCTCGTTCTATCGAACGGTGTCAGCCAGTGACGCACGCTCTATCCTATCACCTATCGCGTGACAAGGCCAACCATGCTACGGGGCCAGGAGAGGCGTATAATTAACTTTCTCCCCTTAAGGCTTGTAAAAAGTCTGAAACAGAAGTAAGGTTTGTTTGTATTTAACAATTCGCTAGCGCCCTACTTGCCCTATGTAAATGAAGCCACTGCCTACTCAAACACTGTAAAGAAATGTTTTCTTAGCACTTTGTGTTGCCATCACTCTTCTAAAAGGTAGTAAGGACTGGATTTGTTTGTTGACTAAAATGGACATTGCTTGCTACGTTCAATCATATTTTCGGAATTGCTGGGGTGTTTCGTTGCCGTACAAACGATTGTCATTTTTGAAGTAGCCGTTAAAGCATTCGCGACCGTTTCTAAAGTCAAATGATGTAATGGCAAACCAAAATCGGTCCGTGAACGTCGAAACTAGCGTTTTTAAAGATATGTATTTGGCGCGGCCCGTTGGATATCAAAACGGATGGACAGCCATCGACACGTCAACGCGCCATCCAAATCCAAATTCAATGTTGGAACAATATTTCGTTCAACCATTTGGATATGTTGTCAATACATAGAGCGTGCCAGTGATTATCGAAACAACACGACCACGATCGAATACCTATTACGTGGCGCGTTAACGAAATTCAGATACCTGTATGCAAGATGGCATAATTGCGACAAAAGTTGTACGTCCCCAAAAAATCCAAGAAACCATTTGCTTCAATTCAATACAAACTCACAAACTTTCCTGCTTTTTATTAATCATCATCATTAAATCAACCGAAAAACGGACAGCTGGACATAGGCCCCAGTTAGTGCCATAATGACTGGTCCTGTGCCAGCGGGCACCCGCGAACTTTACCGGGTCATCAGTCCACCTTATGCCCCCCATCTCTACCTACCCACGCTGGTCTTTTTATTACTAGTATAGAAAACGGCACCGCTTTCACATCATCATAAATATATAAAGGGTCTGGTTCTCTGTCGTTGCAGCATTCTAAATTGCAATCTATCTTGGGCCTTCGTCTTTACTTCTTGGTATGTTTACAGCACCATTCCTTCATCTGTGCCATTTTATGTATGGTGTTCTACGCGTTCCTCTCCGTCTTGTTCCATTTATTTTGCCTTCTAGGATATTAACATTTATAACTTTATATCTCAGTATGTGGCCGATACATTTAGCTCTGCGTTTTTCTATTATTTTTAACTGACTTCAAAAAAGGGGGAAGTTCTCAATTCGTCGGAAACTTTTATTTTTTATGTATATTCCCCAATTACTCAAAGACGCCTGGATCGATTTGTTTTTTTTTTGTTAGAAACGGTGTCCTTCCCAGGTGGTCCCATGGTCACCAGGTCAGGATCCGATGATGGGATCTGGAGAAATCGAGGGAACTCTTCAAATAAGGCGAAGTACTGAATAGGCTTGTGTACTATTTACTATACATTCAAACCAGTTTTTGGAGAGGAACAAATGTTTGTATTCCCATACAAACAAAGAACAACAAAAGATCTACTGATTTAAATTCGGCACTCACCGCGTACTATGCATATGCCTACTCATGGCTTAAATATGGAATAATACTACGGGGAAACAGCACAGATGCAAAAGACCTATTTATACTTCAAAAGAAATGCATACAAATACTTGCTAATATAGGAAGCCCAGAAACTTGCACACCCCACTTTAAAAAAATCAAAATCCTTACTATGACCTCCATATATATATTCGAAATGTGCAAATTTGTAAGAAAATATCCGCAACTAAATACAATCATTTAGAGACCAACCACGGCGCTACGAATCCAGGTTTAAAAATAATCTAGTTACAATATCGGGATCAAACTAAAACTACATACCTCAAGTCCACACGCGATGTCAGTAAAAATTTATAATAGAATCTACGACAGTATAAAAGAGGAAAAATGCGAGAGAATGTTTTCCAAACGATTAAAAAATTTCCTACTCGAAAAATGTTACTACACCTTGGATGACTTTTTTCCAGCTAAACCTGTATAATTCTGTTTATTTTTTTTTTGTTTTTTGCTTTTGTAATAAATTCATTGTTATAGTTTTAAGCTAATACCTAATTGTAAGTTTCTGCTGCGCCCCATCGGGGGGTATCATGTATTGTAGTATAACTTGTATGTGATGGCATGAATAAACGAATACGAATACGAACATAGATATCCAAAAAAATAGTTAAAGACTGACCTCGCTGGCGGCCGCCGAAAACATTTCATACTGATTATGATTAACATTGAATCATGACGTCACAGTATTTGTACTAATCGTTGTATTGGAAAATCAAATAAATTGCTGTTTTGGTTGCAAAATATTGCGTTTAGGTGCATAGTTGTCATACAAATGTGTTTCTATAAAAGCGTAAGAATTCTATTGGTAGCTGGGTCGTTCTTCTTTTCGACCGACAATAGCCTGTCCTTCGTCTTATTACGGCATCTCATTTGAGTAATGATGTTTACGGTTTTATAATGTTCGAATGAACGTCCATATTATTTTATTAATTAGTGATATTTAATATTTCACTTTCTCTAACTAGCATTTTTTTAAATGTTTTTTTTTTTTCGTAGAATGCCGTGACAGAGTGGTAAACCAAAATGTGGTCCCCACTGAAAGAGTCCACTTTGTCACATGTTTTTTTTTAGAAACCAACCGTAAATAAATATTTATATTGGCCAGAAAGGAAACTTTAATTAGTTCTGATGAAGAAACCTATGCATTTTTTTTAAATCGCACTTCAAAACCACAATTTTTGATAGTTCAAAAACCAAAAAAAACAGATAAACCTTGATTCATTGTCGGTAAAAAAGAAGAACGACCCAGCTTTAAATTTACTTTTGGACCATAAAAAAATGCATATTTTTTCTTAACTTTCGAGGTCCATATTTTTATGATTTTAATATATTTCGTAATTTATACTTTATTACATTTATTTGATGATTTACTATCCATTTAGCAACACTGCGTTATCAATTTTAACATGAGGAAACTACCCAATTGAAGTCGGTTGAATCTTTGTTTTTTAGTAAATGCTATAGAAAACAGCACCTCTTTCACAAATCAGCTAAATATGTAAAACTTCGTATATCGTGACGGCACACCCGTTTTAATCATCGCAGCGGGGCGGTAATGAATTGGAAATTATTACTCTTAGTCATGGAACGACCTACAATGTAATAGGTATTTTACATTCTTTGTTAGTCGGCTGTTTTAACAAGGAATATTATGACACAGGGGACGGCAAGGACACACTAGCATTTAGTTAATTTTTAGGGTTCCGTAGCCAAAATGGCAAAAAGGGAACCCTTATAGTTTCGTCATGTCTGTCTGTCCGTCTGTCCGTATCATCATCATCATCATTATCAGCGTGTAATCGCCCACTGCTGAGCATAAGCCTCGAGTAGTACGTCACTTATCCCGGTCCCGTGCTAGTCTCATCCAGAAATGACCCGCGGTCTTTTTTACGTCGTCAACCCGTCGAGCTGGTGGACGACCGAAGCTTCTTTTTCCTGGAAGTGGTTACCAATCCGTTAACGTTTTCGTCCACCTACCGTCACGCTGCCTGCCTGCCTGCCGTATGTCACAGGCATTTTACTCGAAAACTATAAGGTGCATTTGAATAGTATAGGTGTATTTTGTTAGCCGCTACATAGTTCTGTAATGAAATGAGCAAAAATAAATTTTTAGGGGTGATATATATATAAAACTTAATCTCAAAAAAAACACTGTACCTAAGTCCATGCACATCAATCGATAGGCCTTCCAAAATAAATATAAGGTTTCTCAGCAATTTTTTTGATTATGTGAATAGAGTCGGAGATAGTCGCCCCGAAAGTCACTAAAATTGTGCCCCGCCCTCTAATTTTTGAACGGTGTATTTAAGAAACATTTACAAACGACACAAAAAAAATGTACTGTTTAAACGTGAAGTTGTCCCTTTATCTCTGACTTTGGAGGTTATACGGGTTATCTCACATTTAACCTACAAAGTAGTGAGAAACAAGTGCGTGTCGGACCACGCAAAACGAAGGGTTCCGTGCCTATATGTATTTATCTATTATATATATCGTCACCTAGTACCCACAATACAAGCCTTGCTGAGCTTACCGTGGGCCTAGGTTGATTTGTGTAAGATTGCCTCGTAATATTTTTTTTTTTTTTTACTTATTAAAAAGGTCGTATAGTCACAGAAATCTTACGGCACTTACGTCCTTTCCTTTAAGGAAGGCAGTTTTTCAGCAATATCTCGAAAACTTTTGAACCGATCTCGTTCAAAATAATTTACGGTGAAAGAATTTATTAAACCTTACGTCCATGATTTTTTTCATATTTTTAAAATACACCGTTCAAAAATTGGTGGGGGGGGACAGAATTTTAGCCACACGTGGGCTCACAATGAATTTTTTTGACTATCAGTTTTATGTATGGAATGCCCCCCTAAAAAATTTTTTTTAGTCATTTTAAGTACAAAACTATGTAGCGACTAACAAAATACACCTATGCTTAAAATTTTATTCAAATACACCTTATAGTTTTCGAGTAAAATGCCTGTGACATGTGGACAGACGGACATGACGAAACTATAAGGGTTCCGTTTTTGCCATTTTGGCTACGGAACCCTAAAAACACAAGTCTTGCAAGTTGTACAGCTCACAGAGCCTCTAGTATTAGTGGGATTAGGAAAATGCTCCAACCTTTACATCGATCGTTTTCACAAAAGAGCGTTCGAGTATACCCACTTACGTACTCATGGAATGCGGGGACCAATGGATTGCCGAGCGCATATTAAAGGTAATCGATTTTAAGTGGTTCTTACAAACGAATAGCCAGGGAGCGTAGTTATATTTGCACCATTAAAGTTAGAATCATTTACTGACAAAAAAGTGCTTAAAATTGCTTTTCTCAAACGTCCAGTGAAATATTGACGTTATGTTTCTTATGACTGCGAAGTGTTACGTTTCGGGTGCGGCGAGACGAGAGGTTCATAAGGGAATTTCATATAATATTGGAGACCTAGGCCTGCAAAGTGACCTTTTACTTCAGTATCAATTCGTGACCCAACATCATGGGGTTCAGCCATTTCAAATTCTTGGAGTTTTTTTTTTATTTTATTCCATTGCATGTTTGAGAAAAGCATTACTTAAGTATACCTCAGCGTGAAAAGGGATTCCCATCCTCGTATTTCTATCCGGCCACGCTACCCTCGGCTGTCTATGTCTACTTGGCCAGCAATCTTTATTTTCCCGGCCTCTGCAGTAATGTACTAATTTGACCAAATATATAAGGTGGAAGATATTTAGACCATTACTAAAATCTTACTCACAATGCTTTATAGTTAGCAGACGTAGCCTATGGACGCTTGCTACTCCAGAAGGATCAGAACGTTTCCGACCCATTAATGATTCGTTGTGATGACTGCTAACGATAAATCTGTAGTTGTTATCACAGCGCGAGCTCTGGCAACCTTCGTCACCAGTTCACCACAGGACACAACCGACATACTTTTAGAGCAAGCGGTGTTCCGTTCCGTTCCGTTCCGGTAACTCATCCAGCCAGCAGTTCTGCTGCAAGGACGCGGAGGCGTTAGCCGTGCCCAGGAGGTCGAAGAGGCCCATCGACATTGCTCGAGGGCACGTGCTGGCACGATACACAGTCAAGGGTGTATGAGAACCTTAACAGTCCCTGTCTGGAGCTACCAGTTACGACACAGGGCGTGCACCCGGGCTCTCTATCTAGTTAAATATATAAAAGAAGAAACTGACTGACTGAGTGACATTATCAACGCACAGCCCAAACCGCTGGTTCTAGAGATTCCAAATTTGGCACGTAGGTTCCTGATAAGATCTAAGGGGTGCACTAAGAAAGGGTTTTTCAAAATTCACCCCCTAAGGGGGTGAAATGGGGGTCCAAAGTTTATACGGAGAAACAAAATTTGTTAGACTATTTCATTCGAAACTTCACGATAAATGAGTAAACACGTGTTTCAGGTGTTTAGAGAATTCAACCCCTAAAAGGGGGATATGTGGCGACAAAGTCTGAAGATCAACATGGGTATTGCTCCTATGGTTTATCGGGTCGCTGATTACGAAAATAGCAACGATTTTAACATCCCACGTGGCGGACGTGAAATACCATCTCCCCTGTTGAGGTGCGATGCGGTTGAAATGTCTAAATATGATGGGTGTCTTTTTTATGGTTTTTGGATCGTTAATTACGAAAATGGCATCGATTTTGTAATTTAATCTTTCTCTAAAGTCTTGAAGATCCACCCAAATATCCAATGATATTCACTTCAAAAAAGGAGGTTCTCAATTCGTCGGATTCTTTTATTTTTTATGTATGTTCCCCGATTACTCGAAGACGCCTATTTTTTTTCGTTAGGTACACTTCCCTGGTGGTCCTATGGTCACCAGGTCAGGATCTGATGATAGGATCCTGGGGAAATCGAGGAAAATCTTCAAATTTTATAGGCACTCTTGAAGCGGAGTACTGATTTGAAGTCGGTTGAAACTTTGTCTAAATAATTAACGAGATGATTTTCCACTGTGCCCTGAAGCCTACCTCTCTAAAAACCCCTGTCTTCGCTTGGTCGGGTTATAGAGTTATAACATAAAAACTACTACACTAACACCGTTAAAGCAAATTGTAATAAGTCCAAATGCTTCACTTCCTCGCGTGCGACAAACCACGAACACGGCACGCAGTCGCAACCAGTAATCACTCAATAAGTTGTTCAAAAGTCCGTACGGGTCCACTCAAGTCGACTCTATTATATACAAGTGTATTACTTTGAGAAATATGATTTGGCCGTCTGTAATCTACACTGAGATCTTTTTGTTAATATCTAAGAGATTTGTAAAATTGCATCGTAACCATTTTTGTTTCGGAGTGTCAACGTGACGTATAAGTCGATACAATGTTTAATAACTCTGAGGTTATTAATCTCCACGTAATTAACAGTAATCCCGTGAAACTCACGATTCTCACACATTATTTTTACAAAACGGGACTTAATCGCGTAAAAATATTTAGTCGAAAAAAATATTCTGAAACCATGTTTGTTAAGCGCGCATGTGCACTTTACAACTATTATATTAGATTAATAAGGTAAACGTCCGAGTGCTCGAGGGTGCACTAGTATATGGCATGGGCACTTTATGCCAAAGTAATATGGATTAAATTCCAATGAAGAAAAATCCTCTTAGTTCGAATTTAACTCATATTACTTTGACATACAGTGCCCATGCCATTAACTGGTGCACCGTCGAGCACTCGGAAGTTCACTTTAGATATAGACATATTTAACTGTACCGTAGACTCATTAAAAAGTACCTTTAGGACAAAAAAATTGTAATAGTAATACATATTTTGTATTTGGAATGTTATTGTTATAATTATAGCAATTATAAAGTATGAAAATGTATTAAATCTGTAGGTAGTTAGCAAATACTGTAGGTATTCAAGTTTCAAGCATAATATAAAACACTACAGTGTATATATATATAAAAAGAACCACATTTCACCTAGTTTTTTATCGGTTTGTAGTACCTTTTTAGGGTTCCGTAGCCAAAGTGGCAAAAACGTAACCCTTATAGTTTTGTCATGTCCGTCTGTCCGTCTGTCCGTATGTCATAGGCATTTTACTCGAAAACTATAAGGTATATTTAAATAAAATTTTGAGGATAGGTGTATTTTGTTAGCTGCTACATAGTTTTTGAACGGTGTAGGTATTTTAAAAAATCATGAAAAAAATCATGGACAAAGGGCTTATTAAATTCTTTCACCGAAAATTATTTTAAACAAGATCGCTGCAAAGGTTATCGAAATATTGCTGAAAAACTGCCTTCTTTAAAGAAAAGGACGTAAGTGCCGTAAGGTTTTTGTGACGATACGACCTTTTTAATAGGCGCGGAACCCTACGTTGTGGTCCAACACGCAATTGGCCGTTTTTTAGGGTTCCGTAGCCAAAATGGCAAAAACGGAACCCTTATAGTTTCGTCATGTCCGTCTGTCCGTCTGTCCGTCTGTCCGTCTGTCCGTATGTCACAGGCATTTTACTCGAAAACTATAACGTGTATTTGAATAAAATTTTGAGGATAGGTGTATTTTGTTAGCCGCTACATAGTTTTGTAATTAAAATGACAAAAAAATTTTTTTAGGGGTGCACTCCATACATTAAACTAAAAGTCAATTTTTTTTTTTCATTGTGACCCCCCGTGTGGCACATCAATCGATAGGCCTTTCAAAATAAATATAAAGTTTCTTAGCATTTTTTTTGATTAAGTGAATAGGGTCGGAGATAATCGCCCCGAAAGTCACTAAAATTCTGTCCCCCCCCCCCTCTAATTTTTGAACGGTGTATTTTAAAAATATGAAAAAAATCATGGAGATAGGGCTTATTAAATTCTTTCCCCGAAAATTATTTTGAACAAGATCGCTTCAAAGGTTTTCGAAATATTGTTGATAGACTGCCTTCTTTAAAGAAAAGGACGTAAGTGCCGTAAGATTTCTGTGACGATACGACCTTTTTAATAGGTGCGGAACCCTACGTAGTGGTCCGACACGCAATTGGCCGGTTTTTTTTAAATAGTTCTTGAATAGAACTTTATTAGTAACATGTATAAGGAAAAGGAATACAAGCAACTGTTTTTTATCTCTCTTCTCACAGACTTTTTCTTTTTATAATATTAGTAATAATAAGCAAAATATAGTACTCATACTGCAATTGAATTTAATAATGGCATCGATCTTTCACTAATAATGGACATAAATCGAAAACAAACATTCATTATTACGCATCAACAAAAGCTTTACATGTCTGTAATTAAACGTGCGGGTTTTAAGCCCACCTCCACCCCTGGGGGTTAAATTTCATCCCCCTATAAAACTGCGACACGAACGAGGTGAAAAACTGGACGGGGCTTGACGTCACAATACATGTGATGAGGCATTCAAATATAAACATATTAGTTAGGTATGTTAAGGCAAATCATGATAATTTTGTGCGCGGTGATTATTATTCCGTGATCAGGAGTTGAATAATTTTAATATGAATAAATAAATAAATAAATAATAAATAATATCTAGTAGTCCCAAACTAGGCAAAGCCTGTACTATGGGTACTAGGCAACGGAAACAATATACTTATATAGATAAATACATACTTATACACGGTGGAATATAATCGGTGAACCAGGAACCCATTTTTCTAATTCAGTAATCGATGGCGGTCACGTTTGTATAGTACTTAAGGGGAACCAAGTTTTTTTTATCATAACTAATTTTTAAGTTGAAATTAAATTTTAATAAAAAATTATTGTCACCCTACTAATGGTTTAGTCTGAAACGTAGATAACAAATGGCGGCAATCATTTATTGACGTCTGATCTGTCTAGTTTCCCGCCAAAGCCAGCAAGCACTTGACGTATGTACACTTACGAGTACCTTCCCTTCAATAAAAGTAGGGTGTCTATTTATTCAGTCAGTGTACATTTTACCGATGTTAATTAAGTGTGATTAATTAGATTGTGAGCTATATTGCACGAGATATCACGTATTGGTTTCTGTGTAGATTGATAATTAAGATTTTTGGATTCCTGATCACCGATTATATTCCACCGTGTATAGATATTAAACATCCAAGACTCGAGAACAAACATTCGTATTCATCATACAAATATCTGCCCCGACCGGGGATCGAACCTGGGACCTCTAGCTTCATAGTCAGGTTCTCTAACTAGGCCATTCGGTCGTCAAAATCATTCATTTAATAACTGAAAAACATTTCCAATATTTGACATAAAAAACCGGCCAAGTGCGTGTCGGACCACGCAAAACGAAGGGTTCCGTGCCTATTAAAAAAATCGTATCGTCACAGAAATTTTACGGCACTTACGTCCTTTTCTTTGAGCAAGGCAGTTTTTCAGCAATATCTCGAAAACCTCTGAACCGATCTTTTTCAAAACAATTTTTGGTGAATGAAATTAATAAGTTCTATGTCCATGAATTTTTCCATATTTTTAAAATACACCGTTCAAAAATTAGAGGGGGGGGACAGAATTTTAGTGACTTTCGGGGCGAGTATCTCCGACCCTATTCACTTAATCAAAAAAAATGCTAAAAAACCTTATATTTATTTTGAAAGGCCTATCGATTGATGTGCCATACGGGGGGTCACAATGAAAAAAAAAATTGACTTTTAGTTTTATGTATGGAGTGCACCCCTAAAAAAAATTTTTTTTGTCATTTTAATTACAAAACTATGTAGCGGCTAACAAAATACACCTATCCTCAAAATTTTATTCAAATACACCTTATAGTTTTCGAGTAAAATGCCTGTGACATACGGACAGACGGACAGACGGACATGACGAAACTATAAGGGTTCCGTTTTTGCCATTTTGGCTACGGTACCCTAAAAAATGGTTGTCTGTAAAGTCGGTTTAGGCTGGTTTTAGTGTCACGCGGACCGCACACGGACCGTCTGTGCGGATCACGTACGATGTATTAAGCTTAAGGGAGCATTTTAGAGTAATGCGGACGGGTCCGCGCGGACCCATACTTATTGGTCGTGCGGAGCTGTCCGCGCGGGCGGTCCGGTCCGCGTGACACTAAAACCAGCCTTACGGACGATAATTTTACGTGATAACGTCATATGAAAACAGTCGATCTAATCTTGTTTCCCCAAACAAACTGGACCCCACATTTCACCACCTCAGAGGGTGAATTTTGAAAAATCCTTTCATAGCTCACCCCTAGACCTTATAAGGAACGTACGTGCCAAATTTGGAATCTCTAGAACCAGCGGTTTGGGCTGTGCGTTGATATGTCAGTCAGGAACGGGACAATGAGTCACACTTTTTCGTGCGTGCAGCCGGCATTCATCGATTTATAAAATGACTAGGCTCCATATCATATGTTAGTGACAAAATACCTTACTTCTAGTGTTAGAAAATACACTATTTTTTTATACATGCGTGAATGTACGCCTTTATGCCTAAAATGGGTAGGCAAAGCACATGAAACTTGTGTTCCAGTACCATTTTTAGCATAAATGTGGGTATAAAAGATCGACGAAATGTGATATCGCTGTGACAGGTTGCTAGCCCGTCGCCCACAACACACTTCAACCCTGTTCCCTTAGTCGACTCTTACGACACGCACAGTAAGAAAGGGGGTGGTGCTATTCTAACCCGACACCACACGGGGGAATTTTTAATAATTAAATTAAATCAGAGAGAGACGGAGAGAGAGCAGGAAGGAGGTTAGGATGCTGTTGGCGCTGCCGCGAATGCGTCGCATCAGTGAGGCTACTCGCTTAAGCCAGACAAAGGTTTTCCTATCTCCCTGTGGTACCCTAACGCGTTGTAACTGAACCCTCACGCAACAAAACTTTACAGTTCATTTCAACATACGACTAACCAACCATCTACTCACTTCCGAAAGGTCGTACATCACACATGATACAAAGTCACTTACGACCGTTTTCGATAAGAGACCGTGTGTAATGCCCAAACACGATTCAATGAGGCGAGGGAATCTGGGCTTTATGGGCACACATTAAGGTTGACATTTCAAGGGATATGGGAGGAAATTGTGCGAAAATTTTGAACCGAAATTGAGTCGGGCGGATGAAAGAGGACGGAGAGGGCAAAGCACAAGCGGAAGCGGTTTGGTTTTTTTTTTATATACTATGTTAGTGCCAAACAGCCGAATGCCTGGTGGAAAGTGGTCACTGTAGCCTATGGATAAGACATCATCATTATCAGCCTATATAAGACCCACTGCTGGGCACAGGCCTCCTCTCATGAATGAGAGGGATGGGGCAGTAGTCCCCACGCTGGCCCAGAGCGGATTGGGGACTTCACATACCTCTTTGAATTTCTACTCAGATGTATGCAGGTTTCCTCACTATGTTTTCCTTCACCGAAAAGCTAACGGTAAATATCAAATAAGACATACGTACGTAATAATATAAAAATGTGAGTACTTATGTAGTATTGTGTGGATGTGTCAGTTTGTATATATGGGGTGATCTCCGAAACTACTCATACGATATTATTTTATTGTTATATTTAATAATGTAATTGTAATACCTAATGTAATTTCGATAATGTATTTTCAATAATGTAATTTTAATAATGCATTTTAACAATATAACTTCTATTATAATATCGTTTGACATGTAAAATGGTTTTACAAATAAATGAGTATGAGTATTTCAAAAATTCTATCACCAATATACCTTTAGGGGACCTTCAGGTTATACAAATAAATACAAGTAGTACTGGGACAATCTAACACAAATAGAACTAGCCATATCGTAAGCTTGTGTTATGGATACTCGACGAAGATATATTCAATAGATATATACTTGAGACGATTAAAATAAACGAACAAATAAATAAAAATAAAATAAAAAGCGTTTATTTTCAGACAAATTTAAAAGTCCAAAGCGTTGTTAGTAAAAAAAACTTGAAAAACTAGTGGCTCTGAGAGTAGTAGAACTTGCGAACCTGACTTAACGATTTTTTTTATTTCGAAAATTTGAATTGACTAAAATAAACTATACAATTTAATCTGCTCACTTGAAAAATGCGTCTTGTAGAGGAGAACAGCTGGACATCCAGACATACGAAAGATTTT
Organism: Epinotia nisella; assembly: GCA_932294315.1. Taxonomy (NCBI): domain Eukaryota; kingdom Metazoa; phylum Arthropoda; class Insecta; order Lepidoptera; family Tortricidae; genus Epinotia; species Epinotia nisella. Next base: position 4,046,149 of record OW028698.1, on the reverse strand, counting down.
TGGCCGACGCTGAAACGGAGAACTTCGTTCGCTTCGCTCACTCGTTCAAAAAGTAATAGTTCGACAATCTTACACAAATCCAACTAGCCCCATAGTAAGCTCAATAAGACTTGTGTTAAATGAGTTTTAGACGACGATATTATTATATTATTACAAGCTTTTATTTAGTTCCACCTGTCCCGATGTTTGTCATCAAATCTTGCAAATTAAATTTGATCCACTTCCCGTTAACCAATTGAGCTGAAATTTTGCGTACATGTGTAAAATAAGTGACAATGCAACATTATGATGACATGTTGCTGATATGATGATGGAGCTGGAAGGTGGCCATAGGAGCTTCGCAATGAAACGACACAACCTTGAGTTTGGGCTCGTTAGAATCGTCTCAATGAGTAGTTGATGACGGTATACAGAAAAGTACAGGCAATAAAAACTTGTAACAAAAATGAATTTTTGACAGAAAGTTATTTAATAGATGTAAATACTTGAACTCAATAAGACAAAACATTTTATTTTTCCTTCGCTCGTCTCTTGCACCGTCCCGAACGGTACTAACCCAACTTAGAGGTTGATGTTGTTTGATTAACATCGTAAAAATTTACCTATATTACCAAATTATAAAATGTCTAAACATTATTTTACTTTCAAACAGCATCATCTGAAATATTCATTTTTTGTAGTTGTCAATAAACCCCGCTTTTGTTTTTACCCGACTGCCGAAGGAAAGGTGGGTTATGTTTTTCAAGCGTATGTATGTATCTGTGAATGTCTTATTCTTTGGCACGCCCTGCAGCCTAAAACGTTTGACGGATTTCGACTTATGAGGTGTCGTTGGATTCCTCTTAAGGGTAAGGTAAGGCCGTCGAAATTTGCGTTTTTTTTTGTGAACCTGTCTGTTTTTGTGTTATGTATGGCGCGTAACACAAATGTTGTGTTATGCGGGTTTCCGGCGATCATGCGGAAAAAGATAGCCTCACTATTAGGCAGGGGGAGAGCGAGCGCCAACAGCATTCTTCAGGCAATTGCGGGTAGAGGTCCGATCCTATCCTTCTGGGTTGGACAGATTAAGGGCGTTGCCCAATTTATTATTTAAATTTTTTGATGGTTTTTTTTTGTTTCATTATTGTTACTAACCTAATATAGTCTTAAGTCATTTGTTACTAACATTCTATGGATCAACCGGTCTGAATTTTTTTTTTTTTTTATGCGTAACACAAAATTATTACAAAAGTGCCAAATACAAAACAAAACGTAACACAAAAGCAGACTTACGTTAAAAAAAAACGCTTAAATAATACTTAAATATTCATGCTCATCACACAAATATTTGCCTTTACCGGGATTCGAACCCAGGACCTTCAGATTCGTAGGCAGCGTCACTACCCACTAGGCTAACCGGTCGTCCGGTCGGTCGGTGTAGGTACTTGTAGTTTAAGACGATACTACTAGCCAAACATAGTTCTAGGTCAACGGAAAGTACCGCATACATACATAAGTACATATTGTGTGCCGCGAAGACACACAATATGTGTCAATTGTCATGTATGTCTACTCCTTTGTCTCTGTGTGTCTTTTGTGTAGTGAATAAATGTCTTCTTTTCTTTTTTCTTTCTTTTTTACAAATTTTGATTCCCTTGAGTGTCGAAATATACGTTTTTTGCAGCATAAACGGCCGTATCTTTTTTTTTACGTTAATTACGTTTGATTTTTTCACAGCTTCAAGGACTGTAGATTTGAGTATATATTATAGTTTTAATTTCAACTCTATACCTCCTACGCGTTTCTGAGATAAAGAGTCTTGACAGACAAACAGACACAGTAGTTTTATTTTACTCAAAGTTACATGTCATTCTAGCATGTCGTTTTAAAATGAGAACCGAACTACGTTTTTATGGAGAGCCGACCGTCCTGGGACTCTTAAAAGAAAGAAAGAAAGAAAGAAAGAAGACATTTATTCACTACACAAAAGACACACAGATATAAAGGGAGTAGACATACAATACAATTGACACATTGTGTGTCTTCGCGGCAGTGAAACGGTCGCTGTCTCAGCATTGTGCCGAGGTGTCAGACAGACACCTACAGCGCTGGTTTTCAGACAGCACCGCAAGTGACCCACGGAACGCAACACAGCATACTATTAGATAGTAGAAACATAATAAATAAATAATTAATGTAATAAATCTGTTTTTTTTTTTTAAATATAAAACAGTAGCACAACGGGATGAAAAACACAAAGCATAAAACGCGACACGGTTGGGATGTTAAAAGTGCTGGATGGGTTAAGGTTGGGATTTTTGGAGCGTAAAAGGCCTTCAAACTTATCATGTGTCCAGAGGAAATAATAATTATACTAAACAAGTTCTACTCAGATTCACTAGTCCATTTGGCGTTCCTGCACGGCACGACCTACTTATTTACCCCTATTTTTAATACCAAAAGGCCGGCAGTCAAATTAAAAATTTAAATCTCCCTGTATACCAAACCCGAAGCGAGGGTGAATTCCAGAGCGCACAACTCAAATTCGACCTTCACGCTTGGACGCAGCGTTCAAATTCTATTGAGCGAAATTAAATTTCCCCGCCATAGCATTTTAGACTCTTTGCATAAGATACAAAATTGATATCCGCTCGACATCTCCGAGCCTATAAAAACAGCGGCGTTCGATTCTCGACTCTGAAGCTTCAGCTATAAGGTAGGATTTGGGATGTGGGTAATTTATAGGAAAAAAAGCTTTTTAAGATATTGGTTACCGAAATGCGGGGCGTAAACGTGTTAGCAAACGATATACAGGGTGTTTTGGTGACGAGAGTTTGATGGCTTGGATGAAGGTTACCGCTACTTATGGAACTTTGTCATATCAAAATGTTTTGTTCACTACGTCAGTAATTCAGTGTATGGGGTGAAAAATAATGTTTATTTAGGTCACAGCGGGGGAAACGCGTCTTAGTGATTTAACCCATTCTGTGTGAGAGAGTATAGCAGCATTTTTGTATACAACAGAAATTGTGATAACGGTTCAAGGTGTCCAGCGATGTTGTCAAATTGTTTGAAATAGAAATAGAATAACATTTATTGCCACAAAAGAATCTTAAATATACAAGTAGGTACAATAAAACTATATAAAAATAACTTAACTTAAGATGCTAGTGGGCAATGGGTCCCAGTCTCGGCATTGTGCTGGGCAACACGGCCCGGCGCTGGTTTTCAGACTGGTCCCTGGCTGGACCTCGGTCGGTTACAAAGTAAATGAAGTAGGTACTTAGTGAGCCTGTGCTCAGACACTGTTCGATACAACGAGACTCTTATCTTGCCACTTGTCGCGTGATAAGGCCAACCATGACGAACTTTTTTATGTACTGGACGAACAGAGCAGTAAGTGGTAAAGTCAGCATCATAAAAATGTATACACTTTTCGACCTTATCTCCAAGCAATAAGGTCCTAGAATGTATACATGTTTATGATGCTATACTAATGACTGTACGAGTCATTAGTGTTAGTTGATAACGGGACAATGATTAAGTTTAAGTTTGACACGGGGTCCGATTTAAATGTAAATTCTATGAAACGGTTTACGAGTTTAGGTTGTTATAAATGGGATTTGCAGCCTAGCCAAATTAAAGCGCAATCATTTTGTGGTAATTATATACTCATTGCTGGGTCGTGTATTGTCGAGGGTATATAAAAACAATGTTTATCCAATTCAATTTATACGCATTCCTCACCAATGAATATGAATTCGCGGCTCTTGCGGTGGAGACTTTGGGCCCTTGGTCGTCCGACACCAAAAAAATTATGAAATAGGTGTCGGTCCGACTCATTGGTGTTTCAGGCGACCACAGGGCCGGTTCTTTCTTTGCCCAGCGTCTAAGCCTAGCAGTGCAAAGAGGGACCATGCCTCAAGCGGGTGAACTGGGTGGGGTATTTTATATTTAGTTTATAAGTCTAGTTCGTAGTTCTCTTTTAGTGTCAAAATGTTTTGTATTCTACCTAAATAAGAATAAAATAAATTTATTTATACTAGGCAAAAATGCCTGTGAAGAATTTCGAATAATTAAACACATTGGTTCTATCATTAACAGTGAATGATTATGAGGATTTAGTGGGCTAGGAAAGTTGCCGGGAAAATACAGAGTGATTTAGAGGTCGTGGAGCAAGAAGACCGAAAGCGAATAAGATGGTCATACTGAACAACTTTTCCCATGGGACCAACCACGAAATCGCAAAAAAAACTGCTGTTCCATACATTAACTCTCATTTAACTCACAGTTAACTCTTAATTGGCTCTTATTTAATACGATTTCGTGCTTGGTCTCATGGGAAAAGTTGTTAAGTATGACCTTTGATGATGATCTTTTGGTCTTCTTGCTCCACGACCCCTAAATCACCATGTATAGTATAAGGTTAAGAACAAGACGCGAGCCTTACCGTGTGTCCCGTTATTATCGTTAGGAAAATACCAATCGGTGTCCGAGATAAGCTCATTAAATCGTATGAAGGAGCCCGGGGTTATTAGAAGTATCTCATCCATCGCCGTGGTTGAATTCTATTGTTATTGCTGCTATAAAAGATGGGGATATTCGGGTATGTCTGGAACCGCGACATCTAAATCGAGTTATCAGGCGATCTCTTCATCCTTTGTCAACTTTAACGGATAGTCACTAAATTGCAAGTCACCAGGTATTTTAGTAAGTAGATGCGCGATCCGGTTTTTGTATGATCGAGATTGAAGACGAGAGTGCTGAGCTGTGTACATCATCATCATCATCATCATATCCGCCGAAAGACGTCCACTGCTGGACATAGGCCTCCCCCAAAGAGTGCCACAATGACCGGTCCTGCGCCACCCGCATCCAGTGGACTCCAGCGACCTTTACCAGGTCATCAGTCCACCTTGTGGAGGGCCTACCCACGCGACGCCTTCGGGTACGTGGTCGCCACTCGAGAACCTTTCCGCCCCAATGGCCATCGGTTCTACGTGCAATGTGCCGCCCACTGCCACTTAAGTTTAGCGATTCGGAGGGCTATATCGGTTACCTTGGTTCTGCTGCGGATAGCCTCATTTCTGATGCGATCACGCAGAGATACTCCCAGCATAGCCTTCTCCTTTTGGTGACTTTGAGCCTTCTTATGAGGCCCATAGTAAGCGACCACGTTTCCGTGCCATACGTCATCACTGGCAAGACTCTCGTCTTGAGATACTGCAGAATATTGGACGAAAAGATGTGCCGTAGCTTCCCGAATGCTGCCCAGCCGAGTCGGATTCGTGTCGGACCTGTGTACATTCAGCGTCAAATACTTTGTAGCAACCAAAGTAGTCAAATCGTTTGGTACACCATATACCTATTTATTATGGTACACCAAACTATTTGGCCTGATGCTAAGTGTCCCTTCGGACACCCTTCGGTCGGTACCAGTTTTTAAGAATCCCGTTTGGCATAAACTGTGCATCTGAGGTATTTCATGCGCGAGTTTGCCAACTGCTGGGCGATTCGGAGGGAGTAGATTCCTTCGTAGAAGATATTATAGTTTCAGGATCCACTCTAAACGAGCACGATTCTCGCCTCAAGTGTTTACTAGACAGAGAGCGGGAGGTAGGTTAAATGTGAATTTTGTGTTGAACAAGGTTACATACTTGGGACACAGTTTCAGCGCTCAACGAGCACAAGTTGAAAGCGATACTGGAAATGCCAACGCCCAATGACAGAGCTTCTTTGGAACGATTCTTGGGGATGGTAAACTATGTATCAACGTTTATTCCTCACTACTCGGAGACTATGGCTCCTCTGAGGTTATTAAAGAAAGGTGCGGAATTGTCTAAAAAGTTTTGCATCCCTTGCTCTCATGCGCGGAAGGCATAAGCGTGTGTGTCAATGGGGTGTGGTTTCGCGAATTGACTCGAATCAAGGCATCGCTTTAAACGCTACAGTTTTGACATTCGTGGATCGATTTTGGCGCGGCGCTCCATTCGTCGTGAATGCCTAGCTTTAAATATTCAGTTCATACTCAACTGTCAATTCCCGATGGTGAGAATTAATAACGAGATCATTCTCTGTTCACAGGGTATAGTATCATACCGCAATTATTATTATCGTTAACATCTGCCAATTAATATAAATTAATTGTTACATTCAATGTTGGTTAAATTTAACGAGGTCATTAATTTTAAAGTAGATATCAGTTACAAGGCAGAAGGGTATTTTGAAGTTAAGAGAAAGTCAAGCTTTTATACGAACACGTTACAGTATTACTATATACTCAATGGGGCGTAAATAGTTATTCAATTTAATGAAAATAAAAACCTTATAATTCCTGGCGAAAAGCTTAAGTATAGGCAAACAGACGTGTGTCTGTGTGTCTGTCCGTGTAGCTCCTAAAAGAATATACCGATTTTAATGCGGTTTTTTGTCCGAAAGCTGACGTGATCGAAATGGTTCTTAGCAAGTTTCAACAAAATCGGTTCAGCCGTTTTTGAGATATTTAACTTTGAAATTCAAAAATCGGGGGTTTTTCAACTTGTCTAAGTTGTAGTTATTTTCATGTATTTTGACCTTTGTTTCAATAATAACAAACTGGTAGAATATCTAGATACTCGGCAGCGTGTCAAGCCAAGTTTAAAAGAAGAGAACTGGTGACGCTGCGGCTGTATGTTCTTTTACACGAACCATTTGGAACCACTTTTGAGCCCTACATACTTCGCTCAAAATCGATTAAACATAAACATATGAAATTCGGTTCATTTATTAAGGCTAACAGAACCGCAAATTGCATGATCATATAGCTCAATCGGTTATTAAGATACAAATATCTAAAAATCGGGAGTATTCTTACTGACTGATGTCTTAGCAAGATAAAATTTGGCATCCAGGTGGGTAATGTTACTAATATTACAAACCTAATATAAAGAAACAGTGTTTTTTTTATGATTTGTAATATTTTCCAAAAAACAGATTTTATTTACACACTAAGCGCCTATCGAAATTTGTAATGCAAAAATGAATTTAACTTCGTCTAATAATGTACTTGTTATTGTTATAAATTGTTTTTATGCATCTTACGTCATTGTATATTGGTGTGGTCAACGTCATCTTCCCTTCTAAAATTTGATTTGCCGTTAAAAACTAACTAAGCTAAATCTTTAACTTCAGTTTGTGTTAAGTTATCTACTTTGTGTAAAGTCTAACTTTAGACTGTTAATGTTAACGAGTGACTGTTTAAATTTAAGAAATTATATTTTTTTTAAACAAATATTAATTATATAGCATTATATTAATTTGTTTTATCGATAAATCAACATGATTATAAACAATAGTTTTTTTTTAATTTTTTTTATTATTCAATTTCGGGATTATCCTAGTTAAATAACTTGGCATACATTCATTTACCTAGACCTCAAATCTTTTGTCGGCGAAGTCGACCGCCACGATATTGTTAATATAGAACTTGGCTCCCATTTTCACATTTATGGTTTTGGTGGGATAGCATTTTAATGTTCATCAAATCATGATGGCAATATAAAGCTTTTACACGTACTCCGTAAAAATACAAACCTTAGTTTTCCTAAAAAAGATTAAAAGAGCCTACTTATTTATGCACACGACGCTTTTTAAACGCGCTGACGACGCGCGTTTCTGCTAAGCGCGCCCTCTGTCTGACTGACTGACCTGTTTTCAGCTTGACGTTGACTTTTGAGACATCCTGTATACTGTGACTAAGTATCACTTGATTCAAATGTTCGTCATATATTTGTAATTATTTTTGCAGCTTAACAGTAAAATAATTGACTTATCAAGGTTCCTTAACAATGAGGAGAACGCTAACGCCTTGGGCACGACTTTGGTCTTAAGCGACCTGTGGCAGCGGTTTTTCTAATTCATTGCGCGTGATCCCAGATCCCAACTAACCACAGTGCGTTGCGCGTCTCGAACGCGCAATGAACAGATAAAACGCTGCCGCAGGTCGCTTAAAACCAAAGTCGTGGCCAAGGCGTTAGATCATCCAATTGTATAAAATAATTCACAATAGTACATTGTTTAACGAGGGCCGTAAGTGGAATATTGCTAACGAGAGTGTATCAGAAGCCCGACGCCGAAGGCGGAGGGCTTTTGATGACTCGAGTTTGCAATATTCTTACGCCCGTGTTATACACAATGTTTTTCATCACATTTGCGAGGAAATAAATAACAACAAAAGACAGAAAAATGTATGTTTCATACAGCAGCACCAATCAAAAATTGACAACTTCACTTCCAGATCAGTGCTAGTAGAGCGCGCAGTTTCATATTTCAACCAATCACAGAGCAGTATTCTTGCGGGGCGGGGCGTCGTGACCAACTAGATTTTTTTATTCAACCAATCACACAGCAACCAGATTTGCTTAAGCCAATCAGAGGGTTCTATTATTTAAAAAAAAAAACCATAACGCCCATGGGCGTAATATAGCCCATTACAGCTCAGTACGCTTGCGTATAATAACACCATTTTCGAGCAAGTGTGATGAAAATATTATTGTGAGGAGTAGTTTGTGTTTTACCTTTTACCTCGCCCAGAGGATCAGCATTGCCATACAACGTGGCAATGCTGCCAGCCTTCTGGGTACACTACCGCCTGGCAGCGATCTGGGGCAAATTTTTTACCTTTAGTTTTAGTTATATTTGTTTTTTCTTTTCTTAGTTTGTGAAATGGTTACAGTTCTCTCGAGTTATTCCGCCCGAAATGTGATACTTTGAAGCCTGTTATAACGCACGTAATGACAACATTTCATTGCATGTTTGAGAAAAAGCTTTTTATTAAAGCACGTGAAGTTTAAGTTCTAGTAACTAATGTTCCTTTTATTTCTTTCAGGTAAGAAGCTGTTTCTGAAGGAAAACTGCTATAGCTCTGGGAAAGTATTATACTACTCGTACTGAAAACTCAATGTTGCTCGAAGTTTACCTTCATAGCTTGTGGTTAGAGAACCTGACTATGAAGCTTGAGGTCCCGGGTTCGATTCCCGGTCGGGGCAGATATTTGTATGATGAATACGAATGTTTGTTCTCGAGTCTTGGATGTTTAATATCTGTTTAAGAATGTATTTATCTATATTAGTATGTTTATCCGTTGTCTAGTACCCATAGTACAGGCTTTGCCTAGTTTGGGACTAGATCAATTGGTGTGAATTGTCCGTCGATATTTATTTATTTATACTTTAATCTTGCATAACTTGCATAGCGTTTTATTGTACAATTATCTGTTGAGATGGCTGTTTTAAATAGGCATTCAGAAGGCCATTGAATTGGAAACGAATTATGCCACGTGAAATCCGGCAATATCAGTAAAGTAGTCTTCCAAATCCACCAATCTCGTGATTGTTTTCCATTTGCAAAATTCGGAAAAGAAGTTTATCTGTGATACTTCTACATGCGAAAGGAATAACGTATTTCTCCATTGAGATACAAATAGGTATAGTGGTTTAAATGCCTCTTTTAACAACTGATAAACTTTCTCGTAACATTGCAAACATGGTGTCAGTGCCTTCGGTCAATCAGATTTATTTGCAGGTAGTTTCGCGAAGTCGTTTACCGGGTGAACGTGTGACAGAGACTAATATGTAATAGCCGATTGTCTTGTTATTAATATACATTGTAATGTGTAATTAAATTATCTTTCTAATGATATAAGTAGTTCCGAAGATATGTTGGAGGAATCCGCGAATGCGACATGCCTCACAGAGTTTCTGCGCGCTGTTATGTAACCATTAAGGTATTTTTTTTCTAGGTTTCGTTTATAACTATGTATTTCAAGTTATGTTATATGTAAAAATAGGTATATTTGAAGTATTTTTGTAGCTGATATTTAAATATAACTGGCTCGTGACACTTAAAAAAATACATTGAAATTCCACCCACCTACACAGTTAAACTGTAGGCATATTATAACGTTACCACACTTACCACCATAGTCCAAAGTATGGTATTTCATTTAAAATAATTCTAATTAATTACTGAGCCCTAATGACCCGAATGAGGGACAACGGGACACTTAAATTTTATTATGCGAAGAAATGAGGGCCTTAAGTATTTAAATTCCGCTGTCTGTCACGGGTTCAGGAGGAAATAGGCGAACATTGCTCGAGTTTCGAACCGAAACGTGGTTCTTAGTCATAAGCGCTCGCGATGCCCCGTTTAACATCGTTGACTAAGAACCGTGAATCGGTTCGAAACATGTCGAGCGATATTGGACTTTAAAGACATGAGTGACCCGTTTCATTCTATTTTAATATCACTCCTATGTTAAATTCTCTTAATCTCTAACCCTAAGATTGGAACTAATAATGAAATTATTTGCTTTGTCTACCTCATTTTAACCGATTTAAAAAAGGAGAAGGTACTTAATTCATCGAAATCTTTTATGTTTTATGTATGTTCCCCGATTAGTCGAAGACGCCTGGGTCGATTTAGAAAATCTTTTTTAGGGTTACGAAGCCAAAATGGCAAAAGTTTCGTCATGTCCATCTGTCCGTCTTTCCGTATGTCACAGGCATTTTACTCGCGAACTATTAAGTGTATTTGAATAACATTTGGAGGATAGGTGTATTTTATTAGCCGCTACTTTAAGTATTACTGTAATGTTTTCAGACACAATATATATTGTATTTGAATAAATGAACTTGAACTTGTACAATCTGTAATGAAATGACTAAAAAAATATTTTTAAGGGTGCACTCAATACATACGTAACTGCAAGTCAAAAATAAATGTATGTCCACGTGTGGCACATCAATCGATAGACCTTTCAAAATAAATATAGGGTTTCTCAGCAATTTTTTTGATTAAGTGAATATAGTCGGAGATAATTGCCCCGAAAGTCACAAAAATTGTGTCCCCCGTCTAATTTTCGAACGGTGTAGGTACCTACTTGTAAATAAAAAAAAAAATCATGGACATAGTGCTTATTAAATTCTTTCACGGAAAATTATTTTGAACAAGATCGGTTCAAAGTTTTTCGAGATATTGCTGAAAAACTGCCTTCCCTATAGAGAAGGACGTAAGTGCCGTAAGATTTCTGTGACGACACGACCTTTTTAATAGGCACAGAATCCTTCGTTGTGCGTGGTCCGACACGCACTTGGTTTTTTTGTTTGGAAGGGTGGTTTCCCAGGTGGTTCCATTGTAATCAAGTCATGATCCGATGATGAGTTCCTGGACATTTCGAGGGAACTCTTCAAATTGTATATATACTGATTTAATTTTGTTTTTAAGGTAATTATTGGATTGTACGTATTCAATTTCTAATGGGTGTTGTTTTTAGACCAATATGTTGTCCCTAGATCCCCAGCAATGAGCTCGCTGTATCATATATTTGGTTGCCCCGTACCGCTCCGGGTACCGCGGGGTCAGTGACTTATCGATCGCAACTGATGCAGACATTTATGTCTAATTTAGATAAGGGATGCTGTATTTTGTATCACTTTAACCTCGTTTTAGGAGGTACTTTTGTTTCGACTAGATTAGATTTGTAACGGTTTACGGTAACCTTGCCTGCGTAGCTGACAGTCTCGTGTTCGGATCCCGGTTAGAGCAAATATTTGTGTGATGAGCATGTTTGTTTCCTAGTCTTGAGTGTTTTGTGTTTATCTAAGTATTTGTTTGCAGGCTGTATCATTCAAACGGGGGAGGTTTTCCCTATTTGAAACTACAGGCAATATGGAAATTTTGCCCTTTTGAGTCAAGAGACCGATTTTAGAAAATATAAAAACTGGATTCTAAGATTTTCAAAAAAGCCTCGTAAACGGCCGGGAATCGGCCCCGGTCAAATCTGTCTAAAAATCAGAGTTCGTTTTTTGCTTAAAGTACACTAAATATAATAACCAATAATGTTGTATTTTCTCCAAAAAGAATTAAAAATTTAGTCAAATGGAGGAAAAAGCAACGCAAGAGGTTAGATAATCACAAAGTTACATGTCCAAGACTTTAAGGATTATGAAACGATTGTCATTTACTATGCGCTCGATGATCGTGACGTCACAATCTTTGAGGGTTTTCTCTCTCTAACAAGCAATATTAAAACGGTTGTAGCTTCGTAATTTTTTGAGATATTTGAAGGAGATTTTCGTCACTAGGCATATTTTTTGCTTTCTTTCTTTAGAAGTTATAATAAATTTAGAGTCTACACTCCTATTGTTGCCAAGGAACCATGCATCTACGATCACAGGAAAATCATGTAATGGGTTATCTCCGGAACTACTCATTCGATTAAAAAAAATTCTTCAACTTTCCGGATGGACTTTGGCTATATTTTATCCGGCGGGTTTGCTTGCGTTCTAAGCAATACGTGGGCGAAGCCGCGCGGGCAGCTAGTTATTAATGAAGAGGTAGTTAATAGCTAACTGTGAAATTTAAGTAGAGTGAGTGAGTGTCATAGCGAAACTTTGCTTTCGCTTAACTTCGGAACTGAATGACCTACAGACTTGACATTTTGGATTTTAAGTATGTGATTATAGCTTACTGGATGACGAAAATTTCTGCGTTCTGGTCTTATTCAGAGGTTCTCAAATAGGGGCCTGAAAATGCGGCGAAATGGTGCCAGTAAAGGATGGTACGGCAGTGTTTGCTTCGCGCTCGACTTGGCGGGGCACTGCGGTGCCCCCCGGAAAGGTGTCTTTGTATTTTCGTATGTAACAGTAATCATCCGATTTAAAAGAACTCTCACCAGTATAAAGAATGTCTCGTGTATCTGTCTGGGTTTTTCTACGACCTTATTTAAACAGCGTTCGCCTTTGTTAGGTGCGTTTTTTTCTTTGTATCATATTTTACATTTTGTTTACCTAAACATCTTTTGTTTCGAAGGGTAGTCAGGGCCGTTACTCGTAGCTGGCAAGAAATCCACCATCAATGCCGGCTTAACGACGTAGATATAAACTTAGACGTTATGGCTCAAGTTATGAGATCCATTGGGTAAAACGGTAAAACCTAAAATAAACTAAACTCGAATCGTCGACTGCAGTGTACAAGGCAATGGGGAGGGGGACACTCTACACTTCTCTAAGTTGAAGTACATAATGGAATACTGTAGAATAAGTTGTAAATTATTTCATTGGCAATATATAATGATAAAATTTTTACAATGTGTGCTTGATGCTTGATGATACCACGAAAAGCTTGATGATGTCATACCACCATAAACAAAAAAAAATGAACAAATAATAATTGAACGATTCTTATATATTATTAAAAAACCGGCCAAGTGCGAGTCGGACTCGCGCACGAAGGGTTCCGTACCATTATCTATAAAAACGGTAAAAAAACCATGTCTGTTGTATGGGAGCCCCAGTTCGACTCGCATTTGGCCGGTTTTTTAGTATTTGTTGTTATAGCGGCAACAGAAATACATAATCTGCGAAAATTTCAACTCTCTAGCTATCACGGTTCTTGAGATACAGCCTGGTGACAGACAGACGGACGTTTTTACCCGTTGGGTACGGAACTCTAAAAAAACGGTAAATAATACATACATACATACGTATAATCACGCCTCTTTCCCAGAGGGGTAGGCAGAGATCACGGATCTCCATTTGCTACGATCCTGGCAAACCACTTTCGCTTCACTCACCTTCATAACATTTCTCATACATGCTCGTCGGTTTAGGGTACTTTTGACCTGGCCTTTTTGTAAGATTTCTCAAATTTGATCGGAGAAAGTTCGCCTAGGTCTTCCACTTACAACTTGCCCTCCCACTTGTTTTATATACACTCTCTTCGTTAATCTTCTTTCATCCATCCTCTCTACATGCCCAAACCACCTTAAGAGGGCGTTACTGTGCACACTAGCGCCACTGGTAAATAATTGTGATTATTTAAATTTCACGATAGATATTTAAAAAAGGAGGCCACTACTCACTGTATTTTGTATTTAAGTACCTTCTGAATACACCAAACTAGTTTGTATGTTGCTGGATTCGTCAATCTATGCGTCCAAAGTAAAAACGGCCGTTTTTCTTTTGAGTTCATAGATCGACGAATCCAGCAACATACAAACTAGCTTGGTGTATTCAGAAGGTACTTAAATACAAAATACAGTGAGTAGTGGCCTCCTTTTTTAAATATCTATCGTGAAATTTAAATAATCACAATTATTTACCAGTGGCGCTAGTGTGCACAGTAACGCCCTCTTAATATACCCTTCTCAATTTTCGTGACTATATCTCCATCCATTCCACACTTATCTCTTATCACACTGTTTCTGACTCTATCGCTCAATTTCACTCCACACGTACTTCTCAACGCTCTCATTTCTACTGCATTCACTCGACTTTGATGTCTTCTGCCACACCCAACTTTCACTACCATACATAAGTGTGGGCAACAACACTCCTCTATGCACAGCCACGCGTGCTTTTTGTGATATTTTCTGGCGGCCCATAAAGGCGTAGTAAATAATAATAATAATAAATTTAAATAACGGTAACAATATGAGTTATTCGCATTTCTAATTTCAGTATTACTTCTATCAATTCTAAACATCTAAGAACTTTATCCATCCCTCGAACCTCTCATAACTTGGACCGCAATAATGAGAACCTTATCTCCGCCGAGACAAAAGAGATTGAAAGAATAAGAAGAATGAAGATAATTCGGAAGCGGAGTGCGCCCAACCGTGGGAATGCATTGTATAACCGGGGCATTCGATAAACCGAAGGGCATGCGAACAAATACAAATGCCCATAAGGTGTCATGAATGCAAGCATACCTCTGACCTTGGGGATTTAATATGAGCGTATGTCCTTATTTCTGAGCCACTTTAGTGCGATAAGGCACGTGACTTTCAATCTGGAGGTCGCTGGAATCGAATCCCGGCTCGTTCCATTGGGTTTTTTCCAAAAAGCTTATGTAGGTACAAAATATCATTTAATATTTAACAGTGACTTTTCGGTGAAGGAAAACATCGCAAGGAAACCGGTCTAATCCCAATTAGGTCTAGTTTTCCCTCTGGGTAGGAGGGTCACACGGCAGTCGCTTCCGTAAACCTAGCGCCTACACCAAATCTCGGGATTAGATGCTGAAGCAAACCCAGGGCTTGAGCAGTACCGGGAACAATGCTAGAAGGATGATGATATATAGGGTGGAAAGTTAAAACGGGGCAGTAAGGGCAGCTACTAGATCCCTTGCCGCCACGCAAAAATGGCATTAGGATTTCATTCCTAACTTTTTAAGTGATGGCAATCTACATTCACAGATTTTTGAAAAAAGTACAGTCAGCGAGAAAATCATCAATTTTGACGATATTTTTTTTTAATGCCATACGATCCCATTTCTATTAAGGATCAAAATACTCTTTGAGACCGACTACGGTTTGACTACTAGAACGCCCAGAAATCAAAGAAAACTTTTTCCATACAGTGAGTATTTCCATTTATTATTATATTTTCGGTTGGAAGGCTCATAGTCACCCAACAGGCAATGGAGAGGTCTATGCTGGAAGTTTCTCTGCGTGATCGCATCAGAAATGAGGCTATCCGCAGCAGAACCAAGGTAACCGATATAGCCCTCCAAATCGCTAAACTTAAGTGGCAGTGGGCGAAGCACATTGTACGTATAACAGATGGCAGTTGCGACGGAAAGGTTCTCAAGTAGCAACCACGTACCGGCAGGCGCATGGGTAGACCCACAATGTGGACTGATGCCCTGGTAAAGGTTGCGGGAGTCCGCTGGATGCGGGTGGCGCAGGGCCAGTCATTGTGGTACTCTTTAGGGGAGGCCTAGCCTATGTCCAGCAGTGGACGCCTTAGCTGATATGATCATGATATATTCAGTGAAGTTTTGATTCAATCATTAAAGTTAATGTTTCCTCTGATTTCGTATAAATGGCACATTAAAACCATGGAACCAGCCTAAAACAAGACGTTAAATTGTACAAGTTACCGAAGTACAGCCAAAGCGTTTCAGAACTTGTTACAATCTCTTTGATCCCCATTTCAGTATAATGAGCTACTTATATACATATCAGTCTGTTTGTCATGCTTTCAGTTGAGTGACGTCATGTTGTACATACATTACTGGTATATTAAAAATGTATGACTGAGAATGTGTTGCTACGAGATGTGGCTAGAATTAAGTTTACTGCTGTTTGCTTCTCACGAAAACGTTGATATTATCTAGGTTTTCGAAGACTAGTCTAAAATGGAGTGGAATTATTTTATTTGACGTCGCATGGCATGACTTGTGATAATTAAAGTCGGTTGCGAACCTTCAGATTAGAATTAACATATGAATTTAAATAACGGAGTACTTACAAACTCAAATGGTTTATTTGCCATAGGTATATTTATTTATTTAAACTTGATTGCACAAATAAAACCGCCGCCGCGTCAAATTGATACGAGTAACACAAGTTGCTAATCGGGCGGCCAGCCTGATGTAAATATGAACTACCCTCACTTCAACACATTTTGTGTCTCTAGTTTGTTTACATTCGACTCGGTGACCACACTACAGTCATTATTTTTGAAAAAGAAAAAAAAAGAAAAAAATACTTTGTTGTTTTTTCATGAATGAAATCTATAAAAGATGCCTAATGCCTGGAAAAAAATTGAATACGCATAGAAAAAAACACCCTGTATATCATAATTATACATGCGTATACTACTGAATAAGTGCTGGGGTTACCTCATGATTACTTTTCGTTAAACTCGTTCTAGCAGGTGCTTGTTGAGCCAAACTTGCTTGCGGCTCGTTTTATCGTCAAAGCGGGATCACATACACACACACACACACACACACACACACACACACACACACACACAAGTTTACAGGTAGATACATGCATGTATATTACAAATAAACAAATTGCAGAATACGAATTTCAGAATAATGTATATTCTAAAAACATAGGAATATTCTCAGAAGTTTTTAGAAACTTTCACGAGAAAGGAAGTTCCTTTAAGGAAGCATTTACCTAAGTAGTTTTGTACGGTAAAGGTTATAAAAATTTTGCACAAAATGTTTTGCAACTCTGAAAATCTCTCGCCGGTGCGTTATAAATTATTCTTTCAGTTATGAATTATGATAGTGTGATGTTAAAGGGGACGGCCTGAGCATAATCCATACTAATTGAATGAGCGGGCGAAGCGAACGTAGTTGTCCGTTTCAGCTTGGGCCAAAATTCTTTCGTATGTCCGGATATCCCGCTGTCCCGTTGTCCGGCTATCCAGCTGTTCTCCTCTACAGATCGCATTTCTCCACCGATTCCCGTGAAATTTTGTGAGCGATTTTTAGATTTTTATCGATTCAGTTATTGGATATCTCAAAAAAAAGTTTAAAAAAATATAGGCTCGCGAGTTCTACAGCTCGCAGAGCCACTAGTATTATTAATGCGAAAATAACTTCGTCTGTCTGTCTATCACCTTTACGCTTAAGCCCGATTGAGATGAAATTTTGTATGGAGATAAATTGAATCCTGAAAATCGTCCTCAAAGGGATGAAAGAAATAAATAAATAATAATAAATAAATGAATATTAGGGGACCTTCTTACACAAATCGAACTAGTCGTATAGTAAGCTCATTAAGGCTTGAGTTATAGGTACTAGACGACGATATATATAATAGATACAAATAATTAAATACATAGAAAACATCCAAGACACAGAAACAAATATTCATGCTCATCACACAAATATTTGCCCTTACCTGGATTCGAACCCAGGACCTTCAGCTTCGTAAACAGCCTCACTACCCACTAGGCTAATCGGTCGTCGTCCGAAATGGGGGGGCGAAAGTTTGTATGGTGCTACGATATTAAACGAGACACGCGGATGCGATCTCGGGCGGAATGTGCACTAAGGTCACTGCAAAACTTTTCAGGCAGACCCCGGTGACTATATAGTTTCAGGGATCGGAACCGGTTTTTTTCAAAAGTCCCCGAAGTAGTATATCTAATATTTTGAATTATTTTAGGCTCTTAATGTAGGACTCTATCATGTATTTAGGTAACATTTTCGTATTGATCATTGTAAAATTATTAGACAGCCTGATCAAAAATGTTATTATTAACCGAAGAACGAAATTGAACGAAATAAAACCGGTATTTTTGTAGGGTGAAAATACCGGTATCCGATCCCTGTGTAGTTTAGCGTTATGGTAATAACCCTGCCTAGCCTGACTTTATATTGTTCAGTGGTTGTATGTTTAAAACATCGCCATCGCGATAAAGGAAACAAGTGGATTTAAAAGATTAAAAAAAAACCCAACTGCTTTTTTGCAAATAGTATAGCCTATGTCACTCCCACGATTAAGAGGAATCCAACGAGACCTCATATATCGAAATCCGTCAAACGGTTTAGGCTGCAGGGCGTGCCAAAGGATAAGACATACACACATAGATACATACATACGCTCGAAAAACATAACCCTCCTTTCCTTCGGCAGTTGGGTAAATACTCGTGAGATAAGCGTGAACCTCTCTGTCTCCGTTCCAGTCTTGGGTATCTTCTATGTATGTAAGTTTGTATACGGGGCATACAAACTTCCAATCTCACAATTTTACAACCTTCCAGACTTTTTCTCTTTATAATGTTACGGACATAAGTATTTCTAACAAGAATTAGATCCCACAAAAGTATTACAAATGTAAATTCGTTTTAAATAACCAACAGGGGCGACCGGAAACTTTTGCTTCGCGTTTTATCGTTCAATTCAGGAAGCAACTCCACAAGTTTTGGCAATTTTCTATTCAAATAAGATGCCCTAATTTGTGTTTTTGGTTTGGGTGAGATTGGGTAACACTTTACGTCGATTTGACGTGTAAACTGTATCATCATCATCATCATCATATCAGCCGAAAGACGTCCACTGCTGGACATAGGCCTTCCCTAGAGAGTGCCAAATTGACCGGTCCTGCGCCACCCGCATCCAGCGGACTCCCGCGACCTTTACCAGGTCATCAGTCCACCTTGTGGGGGGCCTACCCACGCCGCGCCTTCCGGTACGTAAACTATAAATTAACTATAAATTATCTTAAGTCTACCAACATCATATAAAAAAAAACTTTGATTAATATTGACATATGAGAAACTGTTCGAGAGATAATATAGAAGAAAGAAAGAAAGAAAGAAAATACATTTATTCACAAACACACAGGACACACATATTATACAATAAAGTAAACAAGAGAAACATATAAAACATGAAACAAAGTGTGTCTCTGCGGCAGTGAACCGGACACTGGCTCAGCATTATGCTGAGGTGTCAGACACCTACAGCGCTGATTTTCAGCCAGTACGTTGGTGACTCACGGAAACGTCATACAATTTTAATATATAAACTACATACACTAATATATTATTAGGATAGGCGAGAGAGAAATAAACATAAATACGAAGTGAGATGTATTGTACGGCACTACCTACATGCAGCATTAATCAAAACAATAATACTTACATTAAAATGTAAGTTCTTATGAAAATGAAACAACAACTAGATAAAAAATAAATAAAAAAAAACAAATGAACCATTGGCATATTTTTTGCTGTAACAGTGCTGGATTAAGGTATCTATTTTTGGAGCGTCAACAAATAGCCTTTAAGCTTATACGCTTAAAATATGAGGAGAGAAAGAGACATGTGAATAAAAAATACTCCATACGATTGTTGCCAAACAAATAATGAAGAAACATCATGATCTCATGATAGATTACCGGCATTTCTAAAAAGCGTAGACCATTACTCAATTAAATGAGGACTAGGTTGGTGTAAATATAAATTGAATAAGTTTGCCACGGTTATTAAACTCAATTGAATATTTTCGGTCAGATTTCCTTCAGTATTTATTTCTTTGTCGTTTGGCAATTAAAATAAACTGTTTATCAGTGTATTTAGAACCGTGAGATCTTCGAAAAGACAGTACGGTTGCCAAGTTGTTGTTGTTTATTTCCTGCAGTAATGTCCAGCTATTCAATCCCTCAAAACCCGTGAGATTAAATTAGATCAAATTATAATAATAATTTAACTATTTAGTCTGATTCAAAATTAACTGTCATTCAGCACAAATCGAAAATTAGTAACTCGAAATTATTGCTTAAATCTGAATGATGTTAATATGAAAAGCCTCAACATGGAAAATTCTCCAGCTTGAATAATAAATATGTCCAAACGGAATTACGTACACTCCATAAATATGATATTCCATTTGGCCTAGGTTGATTCAATTTGAAATACTACATTGTTTAACGAGGGGCGTAAGTGGAATATTGCTAACGAGAGTCTACCAGAAACCCGATGCTGAAGGCGGAGGGCTTTTGATGACTCGAGTTTGCAATATTCTTACGCCCGTGTTATACACAATGTTTTTCATCACATTTGCGAGGAAATAAATAACTACATCAGCATTGCAATTCAGCGAGGAAATGCCGCCAGCATCCTCGGTACAATGCCTCGAGGGCCTTTTTTAGATTTAACTTAGTTTTAATTTATCTTACTTAATGTTAATCATAATCTTGTATTTACTTTCAATAAAGTTTAATTTTAATAACTACAAAAGACAGAAAAATCTAGTTTTTATACAGCCGCACCAATCAAAAATTGACAACTTCACTTCCAGATCAGTGCTAGTGAAGCGCGCAGCTTCAATATTTCGACCATTCTTACGGGTCAAATAGATTTTTTTTAACCAATCATAGAGCAACCAGATTTGCTTAAGCCAATCAGATGGTTTTATATTTTAAAACTTAACCTTACAGCCCGTGGGGTGTTAAAACGGCTATAAGTGCTCTGTACGCTCGCAAGTAATCACGCCATTGACGAGCAAGTGTGATGAAAAATAAATAAATGGGTCATAAAAAAGTAAAGAAAAAATTACATTTTCATCAAAATCACTTTTGATGTAGGTACTTTTGGTCCAATTTAAAAATGGTCATTAAATGATTTTCAATTTGTGCCAAATGCCACACCGTTCGGTAACCTTAGGAAACGCAATAGCAAAAACTATCTTATATTTTAATCCAGGCTATAAACTATCTTCATGCAAAATGTCATCCAAATTGGTTGAGCCGTTTAAGCGTGATTGAGTAATAAATATCCTAACATCTAAACATCCAAACATCTAAACATCTAAGCATCTAAACATATAAACTTCTAAAATCTAAACATCTGAAATCTAAACATCTAAAATCTAAACATATTAACATCTAAACATCTAATCATCTAAACATCTAATCATCTAAACATCTAAACATCTAATCATCTAAACATCTAAACATCCAAACACCCAATTTTTCGCATTTATAATATTAGTAGGATAACCTCAGAAATACTAACAAAAACATTATGTTTTGAGGAAAGAAATTATTGTAAACTAGCTGTTGCCCGCGACTTCGTCCGCGTAGAAATTTTTATCGTCTTATAAAAATGATTGTTCTCCATACAAACTTTGAACCCTCTTTTAACCCTCAGTCTCTGGCTCAAAACAAAAAGTTTCCTCCATACAAACTTAGCACCCCTATTTAACCCCTTAGAGGCGGAATTTTCCAAAACGCGGCGCGGAAAGGACTTTAATTGTATTCTAATAAGTAATCTTTCTACAAAATTTTAAGTCTCTCGCTCAAAAAAAAGTTTCTCCCATACAAACGTTGCACCCCTTTTTAACCCCCTTAGGAGTGGAATTTTCCAAAACGCTGAAAGTACTTTTTTTGTATTTTGATAAGTAATCTTTCTACAAAGTATTAAGACCCTAGCACAAAAAAAAAGTTTCCCCCATACAAACTTTGCACCCCTAATTAATCCCTTTAGGGGTGGAATTTCGAAAAATACCTTCTTATCCGTCGCCTACGTTATAAAAGGCAGTTTGCGTGTAAATTTCAAGTTTCTAGTCCCAGTAGTGTCGGCTGTGCGTTGATGAGTGAGTGAGTGAATGAGTCAGTCAAAATAAATTGACTAAACTTGTAAAATAAACTAAAAACTTAATTAACTTTCCACTATAATTACTAATTACTCGTCAATTCCGTTTTAAATTAGGCCGAAACTCCATCTCGGGTATAAATCCAAGTTGTCCCATAAAATCGGCCTCTATACCATCCTTACTGTACCCAGGTGCCTTTAGTCGTAAAAACTTTGGCCGAGTGTACTAACTCGGGCCTTGAGAGACTTTAAAAGGAGTTTGGAAGTGGTTTAGTAGAAAAAACGCTTTAAAAGCTGACTGCCATTTGCATTTAGAGTCCACCATTTTGGATTTGGTGACGTCGTTCGGTGAGATACGCCATTATTGACGTCCAGGAGCCGTAGCATGGTTGGCCTTGTCACGCGACAAGTGACAAGATAAGAGCGTCGTCTCGTTCTATCGAATGGTGTCAGCCAGTGACGCAAGCTCTATCATTTCACCTATCGCGTGACAAGGCCAACCATGCTACGGGGCCAGGAGCCGTAGCATGGTGGCCTTGTCACGCGACAAGTGACAAGATAAGAGCGTCGTCTCGTTCTATCGAATGGTGTCAGCCAGTGACGCAAGCTCTATCCTTTCACCTATCGCGTGACAAGGCCAACCATGCTACGGGGCCAGGAGCCGTAGCATGGTTGGCCTTGTCACGCGACAAGTGACAAGATAAGAGCGTCGTCTCGTTCTATCGAATGGTGTCAGCCAGTGACGCAAGCTCTATCCTTTCACCTATCGCGTGACAAGGCCAACCATGCTACGGGGCCAGGAGCCGTAGCATGGTGGCCTTGTCACGCGATAGGTGATAGGATAGAGCGTGCGTCACTGGCTGACACCGTTCGATAGAACGAGACGACGCTCTTATCTTGTCACTTGTCGCGTGATACCATGCTACGGCTCCTGTTAGCTTATTTAAAAGGTGCTCGGTGAGAATCCAAATAATTCGACTAGCTACCCCACCCTGGTTGCACCAAACCGTCTAGATAATCGTAAACGGTGTACGTTGAAATCTGAGTATATTGAAAGTTTGTCAAGTTTGTATGAAATGACAGCTACCGGTGCCATACTTTACGTTGTTCGGTTTGTAATCGTAGGTTGGCCCAACCCGCCCATTCATTAGATGATAAGGAGTAAAACGTGTTATATGAATATAAGGTATTTTCATAGATAACGAGTGAAAATATCATCGATCTTTGTTTCAACAATAACAGAGAAGTGGAGTATTTCACTTCATCATCATCATCATCATATCAGCCGAAAGACGTCCGCTGCTGGACATAGGCTTCCCCCAAAGAGTGCCAAAGTGACCGGGCCTGCGCCACCCGCATCCAGCGGACTCCCGCGACCTTTACCAGGTCATCAGTCCACCTTGTGGGGGGCCTACCCACGCCGCGCCTTCCGGTACGTGGTCGCCACTCGAGAACCTTTCCGCCCCAACGGCCATCTACATTGCACGTAGATTTTAGTTTTGATTCGTTTCGTGCGAAATTTCATCTAAATCAGTTCGTCCGTATAAGCGTGATTGAGTAACAAACATCTAACCATCCAAACTTTGACATTTATAATACTAGCTTCCGCCCGCGACTTCGTCTGTGTAAACCCGGGATAAAAAATATCATATATTTTGATCAAGGCTATAAAGTAACGTATGTTTAAACAAAAAAACTTTACGGTAATTTCAATCCTATACGTTAAGCCAGATAGACTCTCAGTCAACTCTAATCTGATGCTAAAGTAACTTTTCAAATAGCTGAGACGAGAGAGATTTAATTTAATTCCAGTTTAGGTATAGTTGAGGTCAATGACCCCGCCATGACTTAGAACGTGTTTGTTGAACTCAGGGTCGCTTTGACACATACAAATCACCTTCCAATATCAACGTTTCGTGTGCTCTTCACAGTATTTCGGCACATTATTTAAATAAGAGCCCCAAAAATGAAACTTAAAAAAAAGTTTATTTCCTAATTCTTGAATCTCAAATTTTGGGATTTTGTAGTAAGTATTAGTTTATTACCGACCGCTTTAGCCTAGTTGGTAGTGACCCTGCCTACGAAGCAAGAGGTCCTGGTTTCGAAACCCGGTACGGGCATTTATTTGTGTGATGAGCACGAATATTTGTTCCTGAGTCATGGATGTTTTCTATGTATTTATGTATGTTTATCGTCGTCTAGTACCCATAGTACAAGCTTTGCTTAGTTTGGGACTAGGTAGATTTGTGTAAGATTGTCCGCAAATATTTATTTATTTATTTGACACTATTTGAGGGAAGCCTTTGTCCAACAGTGGACGTCTTTCGGCTGATACGATGATGATGATTAGTTTGTTTACCTGAGACAGAAAAAACCACTCTTTCATAATACAGCTGCGTATACAGGTAAATTACTTTCGAGACGTTTTTGCATTTGTTGGAGCGATCTCTGTAGCCAGCCTCACACACATACATACGTGTGTCTGTGTACGTGTGTCCTTGTAAATATACAAATACTACTACAAATGCAAAAACGTCACGAAAGTAATTTACCTTTACGCGTTGATATGGCGTAGGCCTCTCGTCTGTTTCATACATGTTGTGCGTTTACTGTGTGTCTGCGTATTTTGTGCGTTCACTGTGTGCGCCCGCGTATTTTGTGCAGCGGCCGCTCCCATAATCAGATTGAAAAGTACCTACATTATATTTATGCATTAAATTAACCGACCGACCGATTGAGACGACCGGTTAGCCTAGTGGGTAGTGACGCTGCCTACGAAGCTGAAGGTCCTGGGTTCGAATCCCGGTAAGGGCAATGCGTGTGATGAGCATGAATATATGTTTCTGAGTTTTGGATGTTTTCTATGCATTTAAGTATTTATATCTATTAAACATAATTATCGTCGTCGTCTAGTACCCATAACACAAGCCTTATAATAGTTATAATATCCTGCGTATCCAGTATAACAACATTTTCAGGAGGCTTTTTGGACTTCCCCGATTCTGCAGCGCCTCTGGGATGTTTGCCGACGCTAGCGTAGAGGACTTTTATGCCATAGTACGCAAGAAGACGGCATCTGTGGTGATGCAGATGAGGGGGAGCTCAAATGGCATCCTGAGAATGATAGCAGAGAGGTGGGACTCGGATATTCTCCGCCGCTACACCGTCCTTCACGTCTTACGTCCAAAAAAATAAGTATAGTTTATGTTGCCTTGTAATATTAGCTTACTAACTTAGTTTTGTAAGTGTTTTGTAATTAACAATCTATGGATCTAAGGTATCTGAAAATAAATAATTTTAATTTTAATTTTATTTTATTGAGCTTACTATTCTAGGGCTAGTTCGATTTGTATATGATTGTTCCATAACATTTATTATTTATGATTATTATTTATTATAATCAAGTTAAAACGACCATTTTTACCAATTATTTTAACAGATCTAATTAGATAAAAACTTCTAGGTGTCGATAAAGACTCACTCAAACCTAACAGCCAGTCAATACCAAATAACCTCCGTTCAATGTCATCGACTGTTTATTTTCCTCCCGTCTCTGACCTTGGCAACTTTTTATCCTATGTTTACGATCATAGTTTCCCCTACAACTATATTAAACATGATCAGAATACTGAACAAGGCCGCAACGTTATAGCCAAAGTTATGACAGGGTTATCTTAGGGAAATAAAATCACAGTTACGTCGATTTCAACTTTCCATTCTCCTAGCGTTATTCCCGGTTATTTCCTAAAGGAGCCCGGGGTCCCAAGATTTGGCATAGGCATGTAATGCAAAAATTAAGCTTCTACCTAGAGAACGCTGAACAAATTGTAATAAGCTAAGCTGCACCTAACGAAAGACTAGTGTAATTTGCTCTCATTTACTTAGCTTAATAAACCTACTATAGTGTCGTGAACTTTTGTTGAAAACACCGGACAAATGCGAGTTCAACTCGCGTCGTAAGGGTTCCGTAAAATATTGAGAATTTTTCCGTTACTTTGAATACTCAAACTTCTTATAGGTTTTCCTATAATCTTTAGGCAAGGAACTAATTTTTTTCGGAGATAAGGGGGGGGGGGGGGTCAAAATTCGTCTTTTTTCCTAAAGTAATTCAAATCTGTTTTTGCTAAAATTATAAAAAAAACTGAGACACAACAACCCCTTTCATTTGATATGTCACACAATACAGTTTGCGAAACTTTTTTTTAAATTTTCCAGTTTACCCCCCAAAAGTGGCCCTCTTGTTCAGAATTCATTGATTTACTTTACGCGTCCATCTTTGGGTCACCAATTTACATATGTTTACCAAACTTCAACTCAATCGGTCCAGTAGTTTCGGAGCAAATCGGCTGTGACAGACGGACAGACAGACGCACGAGTGATCCTATAAGGGTTCCGTTTTTTTCCTTTTGAGGTACGGAACCCTAAAAATACCTGAAGATATGGCCAATTGTGACCGCTAGTGGTAGGAAACCCTGTAGTGTTGTGCATCATAAAGCTTGACAGGTTGTAGACTCCTCACCCCTTATATAATTAAAACTACCCTGATCCTATCCTATCCTACTAATATTATAAATCCGAAAGTTTGAATGTTTACATGTTTGGAGGTTTAGATGTTTGGAGGTTTAGATGTTTGGAGGTTTAGATGTTTGGAGGTTTAGATGTTTGGAGGTTTAGATGTTTGAATGTTTAGATGTTTGTCACTCAATTGGATGAAATTTTGCACGAAGATAGTTTATAGCCTGAATTAAAATATAGGATAGGTTTTATCCCGAGTCTACGCAGACGGAGTCGCGGGCGTAAGCTAGTCGTATATAAATGAACCTATCTGAACATTACTTCCGACTGCTATTTGTTCCTATTATTAAATAAAATATTTACTTAAACTTAAAAAAAGGGTTCATAGTTACGTTATGATTAAAATATATTTTATTTTGGTAATTTATCCCTAACCGCCTTTTACACCGTCGGTTCAAATTTCAAACAAGACAGTAGCTTTTTAAATCATATGAAGATTATTTGTACTCGTATTAATCTTGAGCTACACCGACAAGAGCTGGGTTCTTAAATAAGAGAAGAGGAGAAGAGTAAATTAACGTAGTTCTTTAACTTAACCGTGACCTCAATTCAATTGATTAACTAAAATTCCGACTTCATAAATATTCTCACAAAATTTTAATTGCCATTAATTTACGGCAAAGTAAATTAACCAGTAAGTGTAAATGACAGCTCTTCATACTTTGTTAATTACGATGTCATACACCAGAATATTGAAGGTTCCGATTTTGGAAATTTAAATGTGCAGTTAATTTACATAAAATTATGATAAATATGACTGAAGGAATGTGGATGGCTTCGGGGTGCGGTGGTCAGCTTGCAGACAATGAAACAGTGTGTTTCCTCTATCGTATCTATTTGTCAAGTCCTATATAATTTTACAGTACACATGGTGTTACTTTCCCGCACGAGTGCGCAAATGATCACTTTCCGTGCATATGTTGAAACTTTAAAGAGCCATATGTACTGTAAAACTAGTGTCGATTTAAAACACTCCCTTCGATCGTGTTTTAATTTATCGCCACTCGTTGCGAATTTCCTATTTTCTGCACTTGTATCGTAGATAACTATTATTATCCTAATAACATTATTACAATGTGGTTTTTAATTATAACGCCCTCTGACGACTTAATCCTAAACTACTTACATAATCGGAAGGATGCTATGATAGTAATCGGTATGATTGTACCTAGATAAGCCATCTAGTAGTTCCAGTATGGCAACCTAGATGGCGCTGTTACTAACAATGAGATGCAAACAATAGCTAATGGAACGTATTATTATCAGTTAAAATAAATGGCCGCGTGCTGGTAACACAATATAG
The DNA here is from genome assembly GCA_932294315.1 of Epinotia nisella. Lineage (NCBI taxonomy): Eukaryota > Metazoa > Arthropoda > Insecta > Lepidoptera > Tortricidae > Epinotia > Epinotia nisella. The sequence continues at coordinate 4,018,404 of OW028698.1, read as the reverse complement.
ACCTAGTTACAGTTAAGATAAATATAAAAAACCGGACAAATGTGAGTCGGACTCGCACACCGAGGGTTCCGTACAAAATTACAAATGTATAGTTTTCAGATTTTTTCCTGTACTTGTAGTATAAGACGATATTACATGCCAATTTTCATAGTTCTTGATCAACAGAAAGGACCCTATAAATTTTGATTACCATGAGAGTGTAGAAATATTTTTTCGCAGCTTCAAGGGACCGTAAATCTTAATAAAGTTAAAAATACATATCACAAATTGTTCACTTTTGCATAATACCTTATGCGATCCACAAAGTTGCAGTCAACCATTTGAAAAACGTATTTAGAGTGAGAGAGAGCTAGTTGTAGAGGCAAGATCCAATATGCGTAGACACACTCGCTACGGCGTAGAAGCTCCGCTACGCTTGCCTAGAAAAAGTTGTAACTATTTAATCATATGCCAAGAATCGCTACGCTCGTAGCCGATCACTTGGTTTACGGCGTAGACGCCTACCGCTAGGCGGGCTCCTGGAAGTGAAAGTGTTAAGTACGTTATACACACTAAGTGAATTCCTTAGAAAACCTTCCCCATTTTTATATTTCCAACTTAGTCGGATTAACCAAGAGAAATTATTAAAGGATAGGAGGATAAAGGAGGGGACGACATAATTTTGCGGAATTTATTGTCAAGATAATCTCAACTTGGGTTTCTTTCCGTGCGCGAGTAAAGCTGAGTATTCACGACAGGGTCCGACGAGTCATATCGGATCATGAATGTCATAACTAATAACGTCGTCCTACGAAGGCCGGAAGCTATGTATATGATGTAATTTTAATAGGCGACAATAACCAAATTACAAATGTTTCTAAATGTGTGATAATGTAAGGGTAATCAACTATTGCTTGTTGTTATTCGGTCCCGTTAGCCAGGAGACAAAATTACAGAGTTGTTTAGAAAAAATGTTACAATACGGACTTATAACGTGCCTAGAAGATAGCATACAAAGTCAAAGTCAAAGTCAAAGTCAAAGTGATTTATTCTTCAATTTAGGCATATTACATGCACCTATGAATGTCGATAAACTACCACCGGTTCGGAAAGTAAACCTCTGCCTCGAGAAGAACCGGCGTAATAAACTCGGCGAGGTGTCATTTTTTCAAAACAGTATACAATATATCATATCAGTATCAGAGTATTATAAAATTTTAAAATTACATTGCTACAGTAGAAAGCCTATTTATTTTACGACAGGTTTTTAGTGCGGGATTTTATCGCTGCCAAATATCCCTATCCATGATGTAGTCGTTTATCTTATAATATGCTTTTGCAATGAGTGTCCGTTTTACGACAGATTTGAATTTAGAGTCAGTAAGTTCGGTAATGTGTTTTGGAAGTTTATTGTAGAATTTTATACAATTTCCCAAGAACGACTTTTTCGCTTTTACTAGCCTGTAAAAAGTTGTTTTGAGCTTCCCTGCGCTTCTGGTAACCTTGGGCCTATCAGTGTTTGTTGGGTAGTTGTATAAATTCTTCCTAACATACATTATTATTTCAAATACGTATAGCGACGGCAGTGTTAGAATATCTGTTTCCTTGAAAAATTCTCTTAATGACTCACGCGACCCGAGGTTATAAATTGCTCTAACAGCCCTTTTTTGTAAAATAAATACAGTCTCAATATCTGCCGCTGATCCCCATAAAATAAGACCATAAGTAATTATACTGTTAAAGTAAGCGAAGTAAACTAAGTAAACTAACCGTGCCGTTGCTACATTGGTAAGCAGCGGATACAAAAAGGAGTCCTCACATTTGCTGTTTTAAAACCCATAAATCGCAGGTTTAAAAAGTGACTCGGGAGAACGTAACCATAACCATGGCACCTAGTGACAGAAAATAGTTGATCCACCCATAAATACGATTTTCAATAAATTATATTCTACAACTATTTATTTATTTATCGTATGGCGGTTACACACTGATACATACACAATTAAAATTTACAATTCTTTAGGTATAAGCTCGCTTCTTTTGTCAGGCGTCTCAGCTGATCCGTTGTATCTGATGATGGGGCACTCCAACAGTGGTATATTGTTTGTTCTGTGTCTTGACAGTCGCATGCCGGTGATTCGACCTATCCCCTGTAGTTTTTAAGGCTGGAAATAGTGCTCGACCGACGTCAGCGCGTATGGTCGGTCGCGCGTGTTTTACTATGGCCGCATACGCGCTGACGGTGAGCATCGGTCTGAACGCACAGTATGCTTTCTACAGTGATAGCTACGCCCCACCGAGCATACGCGCTGACAGTGAGCATCGGTCTGAACGCACAGTATGCTTTCTACAGCGATAGCTACGCCCGACCGAGCATACGCGCTGACGGTGAGCATCGGTCTGAACGCACAGTATGCTTTCTACAGCGATAGCTACGCCCGACCGAGCATACGCGCTGACGGTGAGCATCGGTCTGAACGCACAGTATGCTTTCTACAGCGATAGCTACGCCCGACCGAGCATACGCGCTGACGGTGAGCATCGGTCTGAACGCACAGTATGCTTTCTACAGCGATAGCTACGCCCGACCGAGCATACGCGCTGACGGTGAGCATCGGTCTGAACGCACAGTATGCTTTCTACAGCGATAGCTACGCCCGACCGAGCATACGCGCTGACCGTCGGTCGAGCACTGTTTCCAGCCTAAATACAGTTGGTGCGATCCTTTAAATATGCAAATGGAAGGAAAGTCAGCGCGACGCGATAGATAGATTCAGAGAGCGTATAGATATTTAAAAAAAACATACTGATCTGTGGTTCCTATATCTACGTCGAAAGCGAAACGTAATATTGTTATAACGATTCGTAATAAATTTTCAATCCTCTTCATATACTCCTTTTTGGCTTTAGCTTACTTTAAAAGCAGACTTTACTCTACGGCATACGGTTTAGTTTCCAACACACATTTGATTTAAATTAATCCGTTTTGAAAACGGGGTTTGAACAAGGGGCGGCGTGCTTTGGGATCATTTTACCTATTGATTTATGATATGGTGGAAATATTCGCGAGATTTCGGTCATTAAACCAGCGCGGGTGTTTTACCGGGATGTACAATTACCGGTAAAATGCGGTATGCAACTACGGTATCGGTATTACATTTTCAAAAGTAGACAAAAAATTGTGTCACTTAACCCATTCACCACCATTTCATTCCATTTGAGTTTGATTTATTTATACCAATAAATATTTAGTGACTCTGTGAGCTGTAGAACTCGCAAGACTGTCATTTTTAAAAAAAAAAGAGTCGACGAAATAGTTATTTATAATACAAGTGCGGAAAGTAGGCAATTCCCAACGAGTGACGATGAACGGTGATCGACACGAGTTGGGAATTACCTATCCGCACGCGTATCATACAACATTTTACAACGCATCATGCAAGGAAATAAAAATATATAAATTAAAGGTGAAATATTAACTGTCATGAAATCTCATTCTCGCACGTGTGTGGGAATATTGGCCCGAAATCCATTCCCGCACGGCCCCGCGCCATACCGCTCCACCACGCGGTCGTAGACGAGTTCCCTGTGTTTATGTTGAACAATATACAGGTGCACTTTCAGAGCAAGTGCAGTCAAAAAACTATACACGGTGATTTTTAATCCGTGATCAGGAGTCGAAAAATATTGATAACCAGCCAAAACTGATTTCAACGGACGACGTCTCATGCAATTACATCTCTGTTTAGTTAATGAAATTTAATCATAATGTGAACTGATATCCACTGAATGTTTGGTCACCACTTTTCTTGAACTTAAATAGCTACATACGTAAAATTTTCGCTTTGGCGGGAAATTTTGTTAGGTCTTACGTCAATAAACTCTAACATCTTCTTGTCACGCATGTGACATTTGACAGTTTCTTACTCTTAATTGAAAAATTCAAGGAGATTTTAGTTTCATAGATTTAAACACCCTAAGTGACAATGATTTTTAATTATAAAGTAATTCCTAATTCCGCATTGTTCAGAAAAAAAAGAACGTTTGTTTTAGTCATGAATTTGGAAAATTGGTTCCTGATCACGAATTAAAAATCACCGTGTATAACTAACAAACCTGCTCACAAAATGTCACGAGGATCGGTTGAGAAATGTGACCTGTAGAGGAGAACAGCCGGACAGCGTAACAGCGTGACAGACACCGGACACTGGACATACGAACGGAACGATTTTCGGCCCAAGCTGAAGCATAAAACTTCGTTCACTTCGCTCGCTCGTTCGATAAATTTATACTTTAATACAAAATGTTAACACGCACACACAAATACACACGCACACACAATTGGTAGATTTTCCATATATGTGCTTAATGTCAGTAAATTATTTCGTTATATTGTAATCCCACTAAAAACATAAATGTGAAAATGGGAGCCAAGTTCAATATTATATTAAGAATATGCGTGGTTGTCAACTTCGCCGACAAAAAAATTGAGATCTAAATGGGTGCCAAGTTCAGTATATAATCCTAAAATAAAATGTATTCATAAAAACATACAATATCTTATTTTTTCTACTACAACAATGTTTGCTTTGTAAAAGTATAGGTAACTTCTTAAAATTTGAACATTCGAATAATTTACAAGCAGATAACTTAGGTTAAATTGATGCTCAAGACTTTACTTGCCAATTTTTAGACGTTAATAGCTCAATAGCCGTTTTACCTGTACATATTAAATTTCGGGTCATAGTTAATAATATAAGGGGTTTTATTACATAGATATACCAAATTTCATGTTTCTATCTTCACCCTTTTCCAGGCACAGGCGTTATATCGACCACATACAACATATCAAACATGTATCTTAACATCAATAAATAAGACTGACATTCGATTGTCATTTTTCAACTGCCGGCCTGGAAAAGGGTTAAATAGATTTTGAGTTATTAAGGAGTCAAAAGTGGCTCCAAATGCTTCGTCTATATAACACACGGCCGCTGCGTCGCCAATTCCTTTTGGCTTTGAACTTGGCTGGACACGCTGCCGCGTGTAGTTACCGCGTAATGTAGGAGCGCATCAATGTTAAAATGATAACGTGGTATTGCTAAATGGATAATAAATCATCAAGTAATTTTAATAAAGTATTAATTGAGTACGAAATATAATTAAAATCAACGTATGTAACAAGCGTCGTAAATACTCCGCCTTATTAAATAATAGGCATGATGACTAAAAATTTTTCCCGATGCCATTTGAACCAGTTTTTGGAGAGGAACAAATGTTTGTATGGGAGCAACTACCATAAAAGAACATAAATACCCAAAAAATTGAGTTAAAGACGGACCTCGTTGGCCGCACCCGAAACGCTTCATACTGATTGACTACTAAGGTATGACGTCACACTTTAGTATTTTGAACTAATCATTGTAGGGGAAATCAAGTAAATTGCTGTTTCGGTCGCGAAATACTGCGTTTAGGTCCATAGTTGTCACACAATTTTATGGTTAAAGAACTTTATTCTCATAAGAATACATGGGATTCACTTACATGAGAACATTACAATTTATTTTATATCTAGGGTTAAGCGCACAGCGTTTATAAAGTGTACACAATAAAAACGGATGCAGGTAGATAAATATTCGGCATGCAAACTAGTTTAATGTCGTGCGCGCAGCTACGAAGACATTGATGTACGCATGCACTACGTGTAACAATAGATGCGGCATTGGACTTTCTATATAAAATTAAGTAATAATATGTAATGTTTATTTATGTATATATGTGTATGTATATGTATGTATGTATATGTATGTATGTATCTATATGTATGTGTGTATGTATATATATTAAATATTTGTGTGTATAGATTTTTATGTTACTATTTGTTAATTCATTTTCAGATATATTTTTTTAATGTGGAATTTGAGATATTTTTTAAAGCTAAACATTGACTTACATTCTTTAATGTCTCTTGGAAGCTTATTGTATAGCTTAGCACCCTCAAAAACTAAACTTCTATTTCCATAGTTAGTTCTCGGGGTACGTAAAACTAAGTTGTCTGCGTTTCGCAGTTTCTTTCGTTGAAATTGATGATTTTTAGAGAAACTGATTTGTGTCTGTATGCTTTTATTTAGAATTTTGCGGATAAGCAAACAGGTGTTGTAAACGTATGTTTGGGTGACGGTCATTATTTTAGTTTCATTGTAAATTTTATTTTGTTTCTATAAAAGCGTAAGGATTCTATTGGTAGCTTTAAATTAACACCTGGACAATAAAAAAATGCATTTTTTTTCTAAACTTTCAAGGTTCATATCTTTTTATGATATTAATTATATTTTGTAATTTATACTTTATTACAATAATTTGATGGTTTACTATTCATTTAGCAACACTATGTTATCAATTTTAACATGAGTCATCATGCCTATTACGAGTTTTCGGCGCTTGCTGTGGAAACATTGGGTCCCTGGTCGTCCGATATGACATCCTTTATGAAGGCCTTGTCTTCGCGGCTGGTCCAAACAACTGGAGACCCCAGAGCTGGCGCTTACCTCTTCCAACGAATTTCCATAGCAATTCAAAGAGGTAATGCTGCCAGCGTTATGGGGTCCATGCCGCAATCCGACCTCCTAGAAGCGGTGTTCTTTTTATAATTCCTATTTTAATATTTTATATTATATTATTAATTTCATTTCATTCATTTGACATTAAGTATGTATATTGAGTTTTTAATTTTTTGTTATTTTAGTGCATAATACTTAATTTTTGGATACTTAAAATCAACTATTAATTATATTACATGCCTATTTTAGGTCGGACATAGAACTTCAATTGTTATAGGTATACTGTTCTTGCAATACAATTATTCTGATGAAAGATATGGTCCTTGAAAGTTTAGAAAAAGTATGCATTTTTTTTAGTGTCCAAAAGTAAATTTAAAGCTACCAATAGAATCCTTACGCTTTTATTATTACAAAATTGTATTACAAATGACGTTATACTTCAATGTAAATTAGTATGAAACGTTTCGGCTGCCGCCAGCGTGGGCCGTCTTTAACTCAATTATATTTATTAATTGTAGTTGCTCCCATACACACATTAGTTCCTCTCCAAAAACTGGTTCGAATGGCATCGTAAAAAAATCTTAGGATACAAGCCTATTGGCAGTGGCCACTGACCTAAGATGGTTGCCATGTTATCAATTATACTCAGTAATCGGAATTAGGTTTAGAGCATACATAACTAGAGTAGCCTTTCAGTAAATTATCCCCCTGTAGAAAACCTTGCACAATGTGCAAAAAATCATACAAAGACAATTTCACAATCGATTAATGGTCATTCACAAAATCGCCTCGCAAGAGGACACTGATCATAAAAATGCCCGCATGTTGCTGTAAGCACTTGATATTATAAACGTTCAACCACTTCAAGCTTTCAATGTACAATTGAGTTTCAATATCCTATTAAAATGCCCCGCCCCCAACTAAATTCGGCAGACATTTTTGTACGCAAATACGACATAAGGCTACTCCAGTTACGTATGCTCTAAGGAATTAGGTGAGCCAAAATACCCTATTTTTCACAAGAGGATATAATATAAAGTGGTTACAACCGGGTATGGAGAGTCGGGCGTCCTGACCCTTAACGATAACAAAAACGTTTATGATTTTTTAAATATCTTTCTTACTTACTTTCAACTTAGAACTTCTTTTCAAGTATTCCTTTACAATCTTGCACAAAATACCAATCTTGAGTTGTTTCTCTTCTTGGCCAACAACCAACAGAGGTTCTAGTCAAACTTCAGTCCCCTGGTATATCTTGAGGGCTACTATTGTCGTATTCAAAACTTTCTTCATTGTGCAACTATGGAACAATTTTTCAAGTTTTCATTTTCATTTCAGCTATGCGGCGCGACTTTACAGCTGGAATTTTACTTGGTTTTGTTTTGTAACAAGATTTTTTAATGCTCGAATTATAAAGTAGAAAAGTATGTGAGGTAAAGGCTTCCCATGCCGCTCGACTTTCCATGAGCATTTTTCAAAACTTTACATTGTTAAATTTGGTCTGTCCCACAGATTCACAGTTTTTTTTTGATACTCTACTTTCTATTTAGGAATATAATAAATATGATATGATTTTATAAGTTTCAGGCTTTCGAAATATATATTTAAAATCATAAATATATTTCTATATAATAAAATTATCATAAAAGAAAATAACTAAAAGTGTCAAATTCGGCATGTCCCATGTCAACCCTGCTATGTTCGAAACCTTACTGACCCGCTAAATCGGGGGGCACAGCAGTGCCCCCACCAAGTCGAGCGCGAAGCAAACACTGCCGTACCATCCTTTACTGGAACCATTTCGCCGCATTTTCAGGCCCCTATTTGAGAACCTCTGGATAAGACCAGAACGCAGAAATTTTCGTCATCCAGTAAGCTATAATCACATACTTATAATCCAAAATTTCAAATCTGTAGGTCATTTAGTTCCGAAGTTAAGCGAAAGCAAAGTTTCGCATTTATAACACTCACTCACTCATGATCATCAGAATAGAACTAGTACTTCCCATAAACTCAGAGAGCTGAAATTTGGTACAGAGTTAGGGTTTAATGGCCACATAAAGGGAAAACTATAAAAACTAGGATAATCGAAGATCTGGAGTACCTGGTGACCCTGATTAGAAAACACAAGAGCCCAACCAAACTATTAGAGATCGACATACCGCCTTTACAAAAAATATTCAACTTGGTGGGCTGCTTCAAAAATAAATCAATATGCCCACGTTTCTACAAAGAGAAGTGAAATCCCACCAAAAACATTCTGTAAAAAACTAACCAAGTCTCGATGGAGCTGCTTGTTTATCTCTAAAAAGTAATGAAATCTAGCCAAAGTCGTGCCAAGTCTAAGGTTCCTTACTGTGATTTCTTTATTATTATAGTTAATGTTGTGTGACTTGGCCGTTGAAGGGTACACAAGGGTACACAACCAGGTGAGCTACAATTGACTGGTTATTGAATCAACGTTTTCCAAGTGGCAATTTTCCATCGTCAATGGGTAGCGGCTCTGGCGACAGATTGGTGCAATGGTGTCATGGAGCACATGGTTTTGTACCCTTGTGTACCCTTTAACGGCCAAGTCACACAACATTAACTATAATAATAAAGAAATCGCAGTAAGGAACCTTAGACTTGGCACGACTTTGTCTAGATTTCATTACTTTTTAGAGATAAACAAGCAGCTCCATCGAGACTTGGCTAGTTTTTTACAGAATGTTTTTGGTGGGATAATTTTTAATGAATATTTAAGTCTTACAGATAGTGGACTGAGTCGAGAAACCGGCGGTGTGCTCTATTTGTTCGTAAATACGTTCCATATTTCAAAAAAACTACTTTTGTACTGTCTGTAAATCCATACAAGGGTCGTTCTTCTTTTCGACCGACAATAGCCTGTCCTTCGTCTTATTACGGCATCTCATTTGAGTAATGATGTTTACGGTTTTATAATGTTCGAATGAACGTCCATATTATTTTATTAATTAGTGATATTTAATATTTCACTTTCTCTAACTAGCATTTTTTTAAATGTTTTTTTTTTCGTAGAATGCCGTGACAGAGTGGTAAACCAAAATGTTGTCCCCACTGAAAGAGTCCACTTTGTCACATGTTTTTTTTTTAGAAACCAACCGTAAATAAATATTTATATTGGCCAGAAAGGAAACTTTAATTAGTTCTAATGAAGAAACCTATGCATTTTTTTTTAAATCGCACTTCAAAACCTCAATTTTCGATAGTTCAAAAACCAAAAAAACAGAAAAACCTCGGTTCATTGTCGGTAAAAAAGAAAAACGACCCACAAACCTAGTACATTTTTAAACGACAGGCTATAACATGAAGCTTGGTATAGGTATATAATGGGATCCGCAATAGCCAGGTCGGAAATTACTTTCTGTTGGTATAAATCGAAATAGACGTTTTTTATACAAAGTCTCTAATCGCTTTATTTCTTTTCTGTTACATTTCTTTAATAATTTATAGCAAAAGAAACTAGTTTCCTACCTACCTACATATTATTCCGTATTAAAATGAGAACTAAACTACGTTTGTATGGAGAGTCGACTTGAGTCAACCGTGCTGAGAACTCTTAAATAGATCTGTGTGGTTGTTGCTTTGTGTGTTCGTATGTAGGGGGTAATCTCTGGAACCGAGACTAAGCCAAAGCGACAATAACTACAACTTAGAAAAGTTGAAAACGATTTTTTCAATTCAAAGTTCAATATCTCAAAAACGGCTGAAGCGATTTTGTTGAAACGTAGCTAAGAACCATCTCGATCGCGTCAGTTTTTGTACAAAAAAACTGCATTAAAATCGGTCTATTCGTTTAGGAGCTACAATGCCACAGACAGACACACAGACACGTCAATCTTATAACACCCATCTTTTTGCGTCGGGGTTTAATAAGAATTGGCCCATATTACACACACATTTATACTAATATGATGATATATAGTATTGGCACATATTTGTGTGACATACCTATGCGAATCTAATTAAAATGACAATCTCATAAAAACAAACAGAAACATCTTTAAATATTTGCAGCATAAAACCAATCGTAAGAATATTAACGGAGCTCATGTATATGGTTCTAAACCAACAATTGTTTCCAAATAATCTTATCTGCCTAGAATTCTTATAAAATATATGACCTTTTGTAAACAACCAACTCTTGAGAAATTTATCAATGTCCGAAACGTCGTAAGTGCCGAGTACTAGTGAAAAACATGTGATGTTTCGTAAATAATGGATGGGTACTCAAATCATCATAAAGTTAGCAAATAAACGTAATCCGGTTTTTATTACTATTGCTCTTGCATTTTTTTAGAAACGAAATTCAAGTGAGTTTCTTATTTAACTTGTTTTTTACCGCGATTTTGTCCAAGTACCGTCAAATCGATTAACTCGTTATACGCAGCAATCTACTTGTTTCTAATATAGATGGCGCTAAACAGGCTCATCATTCAGCACCAGGCACATTGCACGTAGAACCGATGGCCATTGGGGCGGAAAGGTTCTCGAGTGGCGACCACGTACCGGAAGGCGCAGCGTGGGTAGGCCCCCCACAAGGTGGACTGATGACCTGGTAAAGGTCGCTGGAGTCCGCTGGATGCGGGTGGCGCAGGACCGGTCATTGTGGCACTCTTTGGGGGAGGCCTATGTCCAACAGTGGACGTCTTTGGGCTGATATGATGATGATGATGATGATGGTTTCTATCCCGGGTCCACGCAGACGAAGTCGCGGGCGGAAGCTAGGTATCTATATACTCGTATTTTGCTTTGTGAATAACATTACTGGCTTCCTGAATCGATAATAAATTAATAAATAAGACTATCTTAGACATAAAATTAATAAAAGATAAGAATAAATAACAATAAATCAGTATATTATTATATCCTTACGTATCACTCCTGGGCACAGGCCTATTATAGATGAGAGGGAATGGGCAGTAGTTGACGCTGGCCCAGAGAATCAAACATTGCCCCTCAGCATGTTGGCATTAAAATATTCATCATCATACCAGCCGAAAGACGTCCACTGCTGGGCACAGGCCTCCCCCCAAGAGTACCAAAGTGACCAGTCCTGCGCCACCCGCATCCAGCAGACCCCCGCAACCTTTACCAGGTCATCAGTCCACGCTGTGGGGGTTCTACCCACGCCGTATCTTCTGGTATGTGGTTCCGCCCCAACGGTCATCGGTTCTATGTGCAATGTGCCCCGCCCACTGCCACTTAAGTTTACCGATTCGGAGGGCAATATCGGTTACCTTGGTTCTGCTGCGGATTGCCTCATTTCTGATGCGATCACGCAGAGAAACTCCCAACATAGCCCTCTCCATTGCCCTTTGGGTGACTTTGAGCCTTCTTATGAGGCTCGGATCATAGTAAGTGACCACGTTTAAGTGCCATACGTCATCACTGGCAACTCGCACTGGTCAAAGACTCTCGTCTTGAGACACTGTGTGCCGTAGCTTCCCGAACGCTGCCCAGCCGAGTCGGATTGGACGACTGACCTCTTTCTCGAAGTTGGACCCACCTAACCGTACATAATTAAAATATTACGTAAATACCCATATCCCATCGTGAATTCTTCACGCAATTTTCACGTTAAACTATTAATAATATTTACTTAATTCAATCGTCACCAAATAAATTGTACCCAATTAATTGAGCCCCCCAGGGTCCTCAAGGCATGCGGTTCACGAAACGTCTCGACCCTCGACCATTCCATCCCAATAACTTGACTTCTGCATACGTAATAGATACGTGTGATAGGGGGTCCAGCTGAACTGGTCTGTGTGGAATGGTAGAGAAGTTTTGTGAACATAAGGGAGTCTGGGGAAATTTCACGGTACAGTTCACCTATTGTACAGGGTACCTACATAGGAGTTTAAAAGTTGGAAAGAACTCTAGTTTTTTTTTTCTGAAGCCCGTATGGGCATGTGAAACGTGTGTATTCTTCTAAACAAAACCCCACATAGTAGCCGCCGTTACATTCTTAACATTTTCACTGCTAGGAACCCGCCTAGTGGGCGTCTACGCTATAGTCTTAATTTTATATAATAATACTCTGATACTGAAATGATATATTGTATACTGTCTTGAAAAAATGATACCTCGCCGAGTTTTTTGTGTCCCGATGTGCCGCTGTCCGGTTAATCTCCTGTACAGATCACATTAAATTTATCAACCAATTCTTGTGAAATTGTGTGAGAACTTTTTGGAAAAAAATCCAATATGACATCTTTTATGAAGGCCCTGTCTTCGCGGCTGGTCCAAACAACTGGAGACCCCAGAGCTGGCGCTTACCTCTTCCAACGAATTTCCATAGCAATTCAAAGAGGTAATGCTGCCAGCGTTATGGGGTCCATGCCGCAATCCGACCTCCTAGAAGCGGTGTTCTTTTTATAATTCCTATTTTAATATTTTATATTATATTATTAATTTCATTTCATTCATTTGACATTAAGTATGTATATTGAGTTTTTAATTTTTTGTTATTTTAGTGCATATTATTTAATATGATTCACTTATTTCACGTGTAATATGAATTATCTGTATCATGTTATCTTACAAATAAAATTACAATTTATTAAAATTAAAATCAAACAACACAATTAACAATTAAATACTTATATAACATAAAGACCACTAGTTAGTAATAAAACTCTAAAGGCCAAAACGGATAGACTATTACACAATTATTGACCTATACCTGCAAATTTTCCTAGCTCAATCGTTGAAATGACAAAACATTTTAATATCCGACCTATTCAACAAGTGCTTTTATCTATTAAATGCCTAGAACATGACAAAGCAAATACCTTTAGAAATATAGGCTCAATTCGACATTGAAGACGTGAAATCATTGTATGTCCAATTTAATTGTCTAATTCAAGGATTTTTCCAAGTCAGTGAATCATTAAGAATATTCCACGTGGATTTTTTCAAGGATATTTTGCCTACTATTGTATATTTCGTTATATTATATCTTGCTGGTCGTTTGGTATTTTCATTAGTTAGATCGATTTTTTTTACGGGTAAACTTAGTATTTTTTTTATATATTCTATTCAGAAAAGAATCACCGTTGTCCTCAAATGAGGGATTTATTTTTCACATGTTCTATTCAATACTCAATAGTTTATTTGTACATAATGACATAAAGGTTACAGTGTGGAAATAAGTAAACATCCTTGTAGTAATTTAATTTAATATACAAAATGTTTTAGTTTAATTTAATTTAATCTAATTGCAATTAATAATAATAATAATGAATATTACTGAAAGAGAACAGAATACTAGTCCATATATAGTAATATGGACTAGTATTCTGGAATAAATATTTTTCATTTCATTTCATTTCATTTTGTACCCTGAGAGGGGTTCAGAAAAAAATCACTGTTGCCTTCAAATGAGGGTTTTAAATTTTATCCCACATATATATTTAATATATAGAAAGGTGGTAGAAGGTGTGAAAAACAGTAGGTATGTGTCGCTACCTATCGCTTCACTCAGGGTTCAACCGCCCTCGCCGTAAATATGTAATTTTGTTTCCTTGAGACACAATCTACTATTAATCCTGATTCTTGCATAGTTTCTATTTTTATAGTATTACTTTATCCTTTTAAGTACGAGTAGGCATGTTTATCATCGTCTTGTACAATAGTGCAAGCCCCGCCTATGTTGGTCTTTTGCAAGAGTGCCGAAAGACCACAGTTCTTCAAGTACCTAAGTATAACAGATAAGATAAGAGAGATAAGAGATAATTTATTTGTATGACGACCGAATAGCCTAGTGGTCAGAAAACCTGACTGTGAAGCTTGAGGTCCCGGGTTCGATTCCCGGTCGGGGCAGATATTTGTATGGTGAATACGAATGTTTGTTCTCGAGTCTTGGATGTTTAATATCTATTTAAGTATGTATTTATCTATATAAGTATGTTTATCCGTTGTCTAGTACCCATGGTACAGGCTTTGTCTAGTTTGGGACTAGATCAATTGGTGTGAATTGTCCCACGATATTTATTATTATGTATGTCTTTCCCGCTCACGGGGCATGATGTCCCGGACCTATGGGAGGCTTGCGTGGGTCTAGGTACCTACAAAGTACCAACTGAGCCAACACGTAGAGGCCCTTTTGACAATTTAATGGAATGCAAGGAGTACACTGAGCGGATGCTGTCCCTGCCCGTGCCACGGGACGCACACAGAGACAGCACCCGCCGGGGTGTATAGGGACTATTACTGGTTGATGGAATCTAAATAAAACGGGTTATTGGGTGCAAATGATGGACTAGTGGCTTGGTTATTGGATGAAACATCGGACGCCTGCCTAATAAAACTGTTATTATTATTATTTAGACGACCGGTTAGCCTAGTGGGTAGTGACGCTGCCTACGAAGCTGAAGGTCCTGGGTTCGAATCCCGGTAAGGGCAAATATTTGTGTGATGAGCATGAATATTTGTTTCTAAGTCTTGGATGTTTTCTATGTATTTTAAGTATTTATATCTATTAAATATATTGTCGTCTAGTACTCATAACACAAGCCTCGGTAATCAGTCTGTAACTTTATTGTAAGTTGTCGCAACCCGCCCTAAGGTAATAGTAATTAAACAAATATATGTAGGTAGTTATACATATAAAGGCGCGCTCACACGCGCTCGTGTCGTGACATGAATATTTACCATCACGGCGACCTGGTTGCATTAAAAAGGTTTTTTACTACATACAAAACCAACTGGCACAGATCCAATTACAGCACATAGGACCCAGATATATGACAGAGTGAGATGGGTAAATTTAGTTGTTATTAGGGTTCCGATACCTCAAAAGGAAAAAACGGAACCCTTATCACAGCCGATTTGCTCTGAAACTACCGGACCAATTGAGTTGAAATTTGGTACACATATGTAAATTAGTGACCCAAAGATGGACGCGTAAAGTAAATTAATGAATTCTGAACAAGAGGGCCACTTTTGGGGGGTAAACTGGAAAATTAAAAAAAAAGTTTCGCAAACTGTATTGTGTGACATATAAAATGAAAGGGAATGTTGTAAGCATCTCAGATATTTTAAAGACGAAAATAGTAACCATCTCCGAAACTACTAGGATTAAAATTCTGAAAATAATTTGGAAAATAGTTCCTTGCCTAAAGATTACAGGAAAACCTATAAGAAGTTTGAGTATTCAAAAACACTTATGAAATTTAGATTATATACAGAACCCTCACCATGCGAGTTGAACTCGCACTTGTCGACGGTTTTTATGTAGCGCATTGCTAGAAAAGTTTGTATCATACAATAAATAAATAAATAAATATTAGGGGACATTCTTACACAAATCGAACTAGGCCTATAGTAAGCTCAATAAGGCTTGTGTTATAGGTACTAGACGACGATATATATAATAGATATAAATACTTAAATACATAGAAAACATCCAAGACTCAGAAACAAATATTCATGCTCATCACACAAATATTTGCCCTTACCGGGATTCGAACCCAGGACCTTCAGCTTCGTAGGCAGCGTCACTACCCACTAGGCTAACCGGTCGTTAAATTTTAAAACGGCATACCTACCTACTGGAATAACCTCGTTTTCTCTTTCTTCGTTTTTTAGGGTTCCGTATCCAAAGGGAAAAAGGGACCCTATTACTAAGACTCCGCCGTCCGTCCGTCTGTCTGTCTGTCCGTCTTTCAGGCTGTATCTCTTGAAACGGGATAGTTAGACAGTTGAAAATTTCACAGATGATTTATTTCTATTGTCGCTATAACAACAAATACTAAAAAACAGAATAAAAATATATAGCTCCCATACAATAAACGTGTTTTTTTGCCATTTTTGTAGATAATGGTACGGAACCATTCGTGTCCGAGTCCGACTTTTCTTGTCTAATTTCTAGCAACAGAAACCAGTTTCCGACCTTTTTTTTGTGGAGAAAACCTGCGAGCCAGGTACCCCGGGTACTGAGACTGAGATACAAGACTGCATTATGTGGTATTCCTACCCACTAAAAACTCCACGTCAACCGCCATCAGGAGCCGTAGCATGGTTAGCCTTATCACGCGACAAGTGACAAGATAAGAGAGTCGTCTCGTTCTATCGAACGGTGTCAGCCAGTGACGCACGCTCTATCCTATCACCTATCGCGTGACAAGGCCAACCATGCTACGGGGCCTGCGCTAAGTAATTCGGAGCACTCCACGATCTCAAGTTGATCGCACTATAAAATACCGGTATTAATACGTTCTTTTGTATATAATATAATTTTTGATGGGGCAGTCTAATAATACGGAAATGTTACCTAAATACATGATAGAGTCCTACGTTAAGAGCCTAAAATCATTCAAAATATTAGACTACTTCGGGGATTTTTGAAAAAAACCGGTTCCGATCCCTGAAGTATACACAAAACATGAATTAATAAGAGTCTCAACACTGCTACCTTTATTGAATAAGGGTAGGAGCGAGAGGCATGAATGGCTCCTAATTTGCATCTCTTTCACGGAATTATATTTCTGATTGACAATGAACTCGATCAAAAGTAGGGTTCCCACTCTCTTTACTCCGGCTACCCAAAAGTTGCCTGGAAGAGCTGATTTGATGATGTTGATGTTGTGAAGGGACGCCTGGCCGGAAACAGGCGGGCTGTCGATCGCTTGTCACGTTCATTCAGCCCCTTTCCCTCAGGTTGGCGCTAAGGTTACTGTCCCGGCAGCGTTCCCACATCAAATTCTTCCATTCTTCTCGTTTTCCTGCAGAACAGAAGGACATCTTTAAGGTCGACATCCCTCAATTCCCTCTCCTCTAACTGCCTGGAAGAGCTCTTCAGAAATAAGTAAAAGTAAAAAAAAAAAAATTTTTTTCACAAGAAGCATTACAGAATGTATCACGACCCTGAGTCCTGCGCTAGGAAACCCTGTGTTACAGGACTCAGTTTCGTTTCAATAATGATTACACTTAACTAAAGTTTACAAGTTATACAGAGGAGTTATCTTTTTATATCTTATATTAGATTTCACATTTGGGAATGCTTGAATTACTTACGGTGTGTGTATGTATGTGTGTATGTGCGTGTGTGCGTGTGGATGCATATGAGCTTAAGATATAGTAAATAAAAATAAAACAATGTAATGTAATACACGGCACTACATTTAAACATCTTGGAGGGCAAGATCGAAGGAAGGAGAGGTAGAGGAAGGCCCAGACATACTTACACCAGCCAAATAAAAGAGAAAGTGGCTGTCGAGTCGTATGAAGACGTGAAGAGGCTGACAGAGACCAAAAACAGTGGCGGTTACTCCACCGACAAGAGCCTAGCTCTTAAATTGATGATGAATGTAATATATACGCTGTGAGAAAACCGCCTGTGTCTACCTCTACCTACATTTTGTTGTTTTGTTTCTCTTTGAAGCGGGGCGGTGCGCTTGCTGGTGCAAGATTGGATGGTGGGATGATTCCCACGTCAGTCAGGACGCAGTTTTAAGGTGCTGATAGACATGACCTTACCATGACCTAGTTTTAATGAGCAGCACAAATTTAGCGAGCATTCTAGCGAGCATTCTAGTAAGCGTTCTAGCGAACATTCTAGCGAAACGCCAGTAAATTTGCTTCGAGTTTTTGTCGAGCCGAGCAAGTTTGTTATTGTTCCCTCCGCCCACACCTCTTGCACGCCTGCTGTCGGTAGTCGCCAGCCTTCCAGCGGAGCTGACGCCGCGAGCGCAACGCGAGACGAGATAACCTACCCTCATCTTTCTAATTTGCATAGTGCGAGTGAGTCAGGAGTCGCGGAGTCGCGCACAATGCTACATGACAGCAGCTCAGACCAAGAAAAAGATAGACGGAGCATGTCGAACAAACTAGTGAAGCCGGTTTTCAACAAAGCTAAATAAGTTTAGCACCATGCTCACGAACACATAAACAAATTAGATTGCACAAAACTTAAAATAGGTGATCTTGACAGCAATGCGACACGCGCTGAAGAGTTTTGTGCAATTTCGTTCGTATATGTGTGTGTGAGCCAAAGACACTGACATCGGCAAAAGGGTAGCGCAATTAGTATTGAAGCGTGTCGGCTGCCGCCAGCGAGGTCGATCAGCGAGAATCGCGCCGCCGGAATTCCGCAGAGAGGTGTCGTCCAGCGTCGAAAAACTGAAGCAGGAACGAGACCCAAGGCGCCCTCTGCACGGCCATAAACTACCACCGTCCCGCCTAAAGAGATTCCTCAGTCCCAGGAACGGCTTGCACACTGGCGAAATACCCGAGCCCCCCCTGAAGATTAAGTTCGCCCCGATGAGAAGCTTCCCGCTGGGCATAATCAGCCATGGCCGATCTGGAAATCCTTAAATAGGTTGTGTTGTCCTACTGGGACTTAAATTAATGGACTGTATAATATTCTGGCTGGTTTATTGCGCCTTAAATTACATGGGGAACCCGGCCAAACAGAGAGTAATTATTAAGTGAGAGCCGTCCGTTGCCGGTGGAAGTGGTTAAGGTGAGTGTCGCTCGCGGGTCGCCGCGCCGCCCGCGACGATGACGTCGCGCTGTGTCCGCCGCCCGCGCGTCTCCTCCCGAGCGCATGTGGATCCGGTTCTCAACAGGTTGCGTTCCCAGGTCAGTCCCAGTAAGGAGCACGTGCTGAAGTGGGGCGCCCTAAATAGCTCAGATGCCCAATGTCCGTGTGGGGCCTTTCTCAGCACATGTTGTCTTGCCCAGCGTGCCCGCACGCCTGTTCCAAGCAAGACCTTCGAGACGCGACAGACAGGGCGCGTCTCCTCCCGAGCGCATGTGGATCCGGTTCTCAACAGGTTGCGTTCCCAGGTCAGTCCCAGTAAGGAGCACGTGCTGAAGTGGGGCGCCCTAAATAGCTCAGATGCCCAATGTCCGTGTGGGGCCGTTCTCAGCACATGTTGTCTTGCCCAGCGTGCCCGCACGCCTGTTCCAAGCAAGACCTTCGAGACGCGACAGATAAGCGTCGCCACCTTTTGGTCCCGCACGGTCTGAATAGAAACCATCGACACGAGAAGAAGAAGAAGCTAGGTCAATTTTTGTCTATTTTTTTGGGTATTTATGTTATTCGTAGTTGCTCCCATACAAACATTTGTTTCTCTCCAAAAACTGGCTCTCGCCAAAAAAAAAAACGTACGAGCCTATTATGCGGAAGAACAAGAGAAGAAGGGTGTGTAAACGCGTGCTAAACTTATTTGGCCTGGTTGAAAACCGGCTTCACTGGGTTGTTCGTAATGCTGTGTCTATCTTTTTTCTTGGTCTGAGAGCAGCAAGTTGTGCTAAACGAACAGAAGAATACACTTTTGACGAGCATTTACTAGAGCGTTCGCTAGAATGATCGTAAAAAAATCTTAACTTGGTTTGGCCCTATGCTTGTCTCTGTTCGTTAATTCAGTGTTACATTTTAAAAACGGTGAATGCTCGTTTTTTTGTTACAAAGTGAATGCTCATTGACGATATCAGTACCCGCCTCCGCACCGACAAATGTCGCTTTAGGTCAATGCCCAGCTTAACTAAAACCTTATACAAATATTCCTGAATATGGATAAAACGACAACAAACTAGTTTCAGAAGGGATGAATATTAATCCGAGTTATAAAAGGGACAACGTATGTTATTTTGGGTCTGAATTATCTACATAGATACCGTTCAGAAGTATTGTGTTATTATTAAATTATATTATTGCGTTATGTGATTCAAGTGGCAGCCCTCGATAAGCAAAGGCTTATGGCGGCAGAGGGGACAGCCCGATCATTAAGGCTGGTTTTAGTGTCACGCGGACCGTCCGTCCGCGTGGATCACGTACGATGTATTAAGCTTTACTCCAGGCAAAATACGGTTTCGAAAAACATTAATTTATAATAGCATTTTTTTTTTGTTTATTTTATTTTAAAACGTTATTCTAAAATGCTTTATTCAAGAATCCAACAAACTTTAGGAAGTAGGTATATAGATTTAAATTAAGCATGCAATGTCTTTTTTGTTTGATTTATATTTAATATTTTAAAGCAAATTTAAATGAACCAAAATAAAGATTAAAACGTTTATTAATATTTATTACGACTTTTCAGGAGATAATTTTTTGATGTCTGATTTTTTGTTGGATTTTGCCTCTAGGTAACTATTTAATTGATAATATATCCGTTACAATAAAAAAATCTGCTATTATAAATTATTTCCAAATTTGTCATTTTTTCCATACAAGTTGTCAGTTCATTGCCTGGACTACTTAAGGGAGAGTTTTAGAGTAATGCGGACGGGTCCACGCGGACCCATTCATATTGGTCGTGCGGAGCTATCCGCGCGGACGGTCCACGTGACACTAAAACCAGCCTTAATAATGTTTGTGTGAACCTCTCTCTTCCTTAATCTTTTTCTTATTTTTTATGGACATAATCAGTTATGACTTTATTTTAATGTTATATAAATTCATTAAATAAATAAATATTAGGGAACATTCTTACACAAATCGAACTAGTCCTATAGTAAGCTCAATAAGGCTTGTGTTATAGGTACTAGACGACGATATATATAATAGATATAAATACTTAAATACATAGAAAACATCCAAGACTCAGAAACAAATATTCATGCTTATCACACAAATATTTTCCCTTACGGGGATTCGAATCCAGGACCTCCAGCTTCGCAGACAGCGTCACCCACTAGGCTAACCGGTCGTCATTGAACGGAACCCTTCGTTGTGCGTGTTGCGACACACACTTGGTCGGTTTTTACATCATCATCATTCAAAGTAGGTAGCCTCATGTCAAGGGTTGTCAACGCCTGTGGGAATACACATTCAGTGCCCAGAATCGCTACGCGCTACGCTCGTAGCCGATCCCCTGGTTTTCCTCGTATGTAGCGGAAAGCGACTACGGCGTAGAGACGCATACGTGTCGTCACGGGCCGGGAACGGGTTAATCGATGCATCCGACACCAGTGACTTTGCACAATTGAACAGCACGATTCTTTGCCACCATTGTGATATTAAAAAAATAAGTGAGAAGTCTACGCTATCTGGGTTTGCGGTAATTCAATTTCAGGGCCTGACGGTATTACCTTTGAGGAAAAATTGGTCGCATCTGCGCCTTGCCTAGACTAGATTTAGGATTTAGGGTTTTAAATATAAATAGATCTTTGAACTCGGGTCTGAACTGACTCCCCGAGATGAGGTTCACAAAAATGTATGTATGTATGTAAGCACAGGTCCAGACATAATGATTTTCTGGCCAATAACATGGGAAACACCGTATGTAAAGGAGAACGCCTATGAGTAGAGCGCCCAACGTCTCGTAATGTTTCGTACGTGCGTTAAGACAATATAACTGTCATTTTAGGGTTCTGTAGCCAAATTGGCAAAAACGGAATCCTTATAGTTTCGTCATGTCCGTCTGTCCGTATGTGACAGGCATTTTACTCGAAAACTATAAGGTGAAGGTGGGGTGAAGGTTTATTTTGAAAGATTTATCGATTGATTTGCTACATTGATTTTATCATTATAAGTCCACGTGTAGCAAATCAATCGATAGGCTTTTCAAAATAAATATAACGTTTTTCAGCATTTTTTTTATTAAGTGTATTAAGTCGGAGATAATCGGCCCGAAATTCACAAAAAATGTGCCGTCCCCTCTATTTTTGAACGGTGTACTAAAAAAATATGAAAAAATCATGAACATGTATTTCACCAAAAATTATTTTGAACAGGATCGGTTCAAAGGTTTTCGAGATATTGCTGAAAAACTGCCTTCTCTGTAGAAAAAGATGTAAGTGCCGTAAGATGTCTGAGACGATACGACCTTTTTATTAATAGGCACGGAACCCTTCGTTGTGCGTGGTCCGACACGGACTTGGCCAGTTTTTCCGTATAAAAATTGACATTTAGACCTACCTAATGTACGCACAATGTGTCACGTGATCGACCTGCTGGGGTCCGTAGCTAAGGGCGAGGACCGAGTTAAGCGGATTCCGGCACTGAAATGTTACGAATTTTATTGTATATAACTGGTTAAAATAACTTTTTTTTATGGGAGGAAAATCCGTTATGGATACCTCCGCGACAGGGGGATAGCGCGGAGGTTATGTCGGACTCGCACCGACTAAAAACCCCCCGATGGTCCTCCTCGACGCATTTCGGACGGCTCTGGGATCTCCTACGGAACGCACCAGTGCCGCCCTAGCGTCATGCCTCTGTTGGTCCTACCTTTTTTAAACAAACAGTCATACATAAACTTTAACTAAGATAAAAGAAACAGAAAAATATACCTGTAGTTTCCTGAAAGCACAAGTAAAAAAATACGTGGCTAATATAATTAAGTGTAATATGACAATATAGCAAAACATAAAATCGTCGTTTAAAAGTAATTAAACGTGTTAAAAGCCATCAAGCACACATCATCACAGACGTGTAGCCACACCCTTATACACACGTATGTGCTAACCTTTTGTAGACTAAGCCTTACTTGCATACATTCACCTTTCGTCACCTTCACTCATTCATTCCCTGAGACTGCGCGCGCCGTATTCAAATCTAGTCTGATTACGTCTAGCCTAGAGAACAGATCACTTTTCGTGAGTGAATTTCCTTTACTTACACAGTTTAAGCATAAATCACAGGACCCCTAG
Source organism: Epinotia nisella (assembly GCA_932294315.1). Lineage (NCBI taxonomy): Eukaryota > Metazoa > Arthropoda > Insecta > Lepidoptera > Tortricidae > Epinotia > Epinotia nisella. Next base: position 3,995,236 of record OW028698.1, on the reverse strand, counting down.
CCTTCAATGGTTAAAAACGTAATTTAACGATATTTATAATATAACGAAACGTAATTTTAATTCTACGACTGCAACCGTATACCACCCCGAGGACCCCTTTTAGTCGCCTTGTACGACAGGCAGGGGATACCGTAGCCGTATAATGCCCGGGCTACTGGTTAAAATGCCAACCTTTTGTATATACCTAGACTAAACCTTACTTGCATACATTCACCTTCACTCATTCATTCCCTGAGACTGCGCGCGCCGTATTCAAATCTAGTCTGATTTTGTCTACCCTAGAGAACAGATCACTTTTCGTGAGTGAATTTCCTTTACTTACACAGTTTAAGCATAAATCACAGGACCCCTAGCCTTCAATGGTTAAAAACGTAATTTAACGATATTTATAATATAACGAAACGTAATTTTAATTCTACGACTGCAACCGTATACCACCCCGAGGACCCCTTTTAGTCGCCTTGTACGACAGGCAGGGGATACCGTAGCCGTATAATGCCCGGGCTACTGGTTAAAATACCTACATTACTCTTCTAGGGTGGACTCAAGTCGACTCTCCATACAAACGATATTTGGTTCTCATTTTAAAACGGCATACTGAATAAAATGAAACTTTTTATACGGGACCCACCATATCTAGGCGGGAACTAGTTTCTGTTGCTATAAATTAGAATAGAAATGGGTCATAGTCAGATTTACGTTCGCGTCTCCTCTGTGGACATTGCCAAAGTTAGGGGCTATAACGCCTAACTTTTGGTTGACCTCTGAATACGCATAAACGGCGTCGCCTCTTCTATAATTCTATGCGATAAAAAACATATTACAGGAGCCGTAGCATGGTTGGCCTTATCACGCGACAAGTGACAAGATAGCAGCGTTGTCTCGTTCTATCGAACGGTGTCCGCCAGTGACGCACGCTCTATCCTATCACCTATCGCGTGACAAGGCCCAACCATGCTACGGGGCCAGGGCGTCCCACGGCTATGCCACATGGAGGGAAAGTACCTTGAATATTGAAGATGGAAAATTTTACTGAAAGAAGACATTATTTTAATTTAAAAACCAATTTAAACTGCGTTCATAGATTTTTAAATAATTACATGGTTGAATCGGGAATCGAATCCGCTTCACGAGAAAAAAAATACCCTGTAGCTTTGTCATACCGATCGAAAGGCTTCATCATAAGGATTATTTTTTGCTAAATAACATAGTGTCAGAAATAAAAGGAAGATAATGAATTTTAACATTTTTAATTCAAAATTAATCAATTTAATTTATCAAACGCTCTAAATGAGTGCCATTCTGTTGTATACAAAGTCGCACTCTTTTGATTATTTCGCTCGCTGTAGATTTTTAGATCATGTTGTGGTGGATATTTAGAATAATACGTCTAAGTTCTGCTTGTAGCTCGTGGACACTTTCATACTGGTTCTTGTAAACGATGTGTTTTTACATAACGCTATGTCAGCTTTTCATTTTTCTGAACAAAATTTCACATTAAATGTTAAAATTCATGGTCTTTCTTTTATATCTGACACTACGTTATTTAGCAAAAAATAATCCTTACGACGAAGCTACAGCATGGCACTATACCTCTCTTTCCAAGTGGTCTAATAAGAGAGAGACGGATAGTGCGAGAAAAATCGAGAGAGCTCGCGCGCCGTCTTGTGATAGCCGTGCTGGGTAATTTTTTTCTCGTGTACCTAGCGGGTTCGATTCCCGGTTCAACCATGTAATTATTTAAAAATCTATGAATGCACTTTAAATTGGTTTTTGAATTAAAATAATGTCTTCTTTCAGTAAAATGTTCCATCTACAATATTCAGGGTACTTTCCCTCCATGTGGCATAGCCGTGGGACGCCCTGTATATAAACATAAGCCCTTAAATATTGACCGCAGAAAAGACGATTTTTGTTTTTTGGACTGACAATGTCTACACACACGAGCTAAATTATTTGCTTAATAGGAGGCTCCAACCTTGGCTATTTATAAAAATCGTTTTACTTGTAAAAGGAATGCCAATCGTGTTTTAAAATGAAAAAAAAAAAGACGGAAATTTGTGTAATAGAAAAAAAGCAATTAGATACTGTATGTAAAACCTTCTAGGTACTCGCTATATTTTTTTCTACAATGGATCTTTAGTTATCTGAAAATAAAACGATTATTATTTATTATTATTATTAATTTCTAACATCAGAAACCAGTTTCCGACTTAGATATGGTGGATTGCGTGTACACAGTTCCATGTTATTCTAGCAAGTCCATTCAAAATGAGAACTGTAGATTATTTGTATGAAAAATGTAGTTTATTTGTATGAAAAGGCGAGCGTCTTGGCGACCCTTAACGCCCAGGCCGAAGGCAAGGGCGATAATATGGGATTCGAAGCTTTATTCGCTGAGTCACAATAACTCCCTAGCTCACAATTTGAATGCGTTCTATACGCAATATCAAGTATGGCAGAGACGGATGGATACACATTTTATATCCGACAAGACACTGATAGATTCCGTCAATGTTCCGTCGACTATGAAATTATAGATAACTGACGAATTACGTATTATAAGGAGAACAATATGGTTCGGCACATCACATACATATGTGTTACGAGTGCGTGACACTCTATCCTTCTCCAACCCACAAATCTTTTCACCTCACTAAAGCGAGGAAAATACTAGGTACATAAGAAAATAAAGATAACAGAAAAATGAAAAAAAAAAAAAAGGAAAACTGAAAAAAAGGAGAAACAGAGAATGCAAAATGAGTCCACACCACCCAAATTTAATCATGCAGATGGGCTAAAATTGTCCAGTCCGGACTGGCCTTTTTATGTTAATAATAACATAAGTTTAACAAAGTAACTAATAACACGTTCGGATTTCAAATATTCTTTTCACGCCACTGCTCGGAAATGTGGCAAAAGATGGTCAGAATTCAGGCTTCAATGCTGGGGTTTGTTGGAGGTCGCACAAACAGGCCATCTATGACAGTTTGGCCGACCAATCACAGGGCCCCGCGCGCGGTCGCGCCGGCGTGCGCCCGCACCTCCTCCGCGCCGGGCGCGAGGCAAGCGAGCCTGTTTAGTATTATGATCTTCAATTAGACACTTAATTTTGATCTAAAATTATAATTATTTGCAATTTCCTCTCAGTAGGCGTGAAAAGCACCGTGTTAAGCCTCGGCCGAAAGTGCAATAGCTGGACTCGTACTAACTCGTCCATCTATTGCTTACATTCTAGCCTCTTCAACAATGTACTATTGCACTCTTGTGGATAAAGGGTATCCTTCCCAGGTAGTCCCATGGTCATCAGGTCAGAATCTGATGATGGGATCCGGGGATCAGCTCTATAGGCACACTTGAAACGATTTGTGTACTGATTTGAAGTCGGTTAAGACTTTGTTTAAAGAAAATTATGTATTGTTACAGAACACTACCACATTTTCGTTGGCGACCTGAGTCCCGAGATTGAAACGCAGAGCCTGCGCGATGCTTTTGCACCGTTTGGAGAGATCTCGTAAGTATACATGATGCATACACATATTACCTATAAACACACACATACAGCCTAGATCAAAAGTATTGAGTGAACTTTAAAAGGTGCATTCATATATTTTATAACACGGATAACAAACTAATAATCTACAAATCCATCCTCAAACCCGTTTGGGTGTACGGTATACAACTGTGGGGCAGTGCCAGTAACTCCAACATCTCAATTTTACAAATAATGCAAATTAACATACTGCGGTCCATATGCAATGCTTCGTGGTTTACAACCAATTGGGTTGTGTCCTCATGTTAAAATTGATAGCGCAGTGTTGCTAAATTGATAGTAAACCTTCAAATAAATGCAATTAAGTATAAATTACGAAATATAATTAAAATCATAAAAAGATATGGCCCTTGAAAGTTTACAAAAAATATGCAATTTTTTTATTGTCCAAAAGTAAATTTAAAGCTACCAATAGAATCCTTACGTTTTTATAGAAACAATATTGTATGACAACTATGGTCCTAAACGCAGTATTTCGCAACCGAAACAGCAATTTACTTGATTTTCCATATAACGACTAGTACAAATATTACCCTGTGACGTCATGAGTCAATGTTAATCAGTATGGAACGTTTTCGGCTACCGCCAGCGAGGTCCGTCTTTAACTCAATTTTTTTGGGTATTTATGTTCTTTAATTGTACTTACTCCCATACAAACATTTGTTCCACACCAAAAACTGGTTCGAATGGCGTCGTAAAAAAAAATTAGGACACAAGCCTATTCTGAAATCATCAAGTGTCTAGAAATGAACACGGTGAAGGAACAAATACTCTTTTCACCTCAGCGACTCGAACATGGCGGTTTTGCTGCTTGAAACCAGTGAGGAAAATGCCATTTTGCTGCGAGCGTGAAGAAAACTAACTTTTAATTTTTCATATCTTAGGTACTAACCTAAGTTATGAAAAAAAAAAGCTCGTGTCGATCAAAAACACTCCCCGACGGTCGTGTTTTCGGTCATCGTCACTCGTTGGGAATTACCTACTTTCCGCACTTGTATCATAATCATAAACAATTGGGAATGGATGAAAATTTTAGAAATGCCCGATTCTTTTTTTGGTGATAGGAATAACCTTCCTTAGCACCAGAAAAAAGGTTCAGATTTTTCAGCCGCGTCAATTTTTTTTTGAAAAATATAAACAGTTTCCTCACTTACGTTTTGGGTCAGTTACGGCACCTTCCTCAATTGGTCTCATATTATAAAAAAAAAATTAACTATGTGTGGTAAACTGACACTGGCAATGATATTGACACTAACAGCAGCTATATTGGTCATTACCAGTGTCAGTTTACCACAGATATTTAAGATAGTTTTTTGTAATATGAGACAGATCAAGGAAAGTGTCTATTTACCGTTCTTGACCCAAAACGTAAATGAGGAAACTGTTTATATTTTTCAAAAATAATTGTTGCAGCTGAAAAATCTGAAACTTTTTTCTGGTGCTAAGGAAGGTTATTCCTATCACCAAAAAAATTATCAGGCATTTCTAAAATTTTCATCCATTCCCCATTATCACTTGTGCATAGAATGGACTTCCTGAATGGACATGGGCTATTTTTTTCCGCGGGTTTGTCTGCGTCCCTTGGCAGAGCCACGCGGTTGTAAATAAATATCTAAAACCCGCGCCCGCTGACAGCGGGGCGGCGCTGGCGCGCGCCCAACTAGACATTTTGCTTATTGCAGCGAGTGGACAGCAACAATGGCGACATGTTTCAAATCACTACTACCCTAGTTTTGGATGTACTTTTATCTCAAATATCAAACACTGGCTTCCGCCCGCGACTTCGTCTGCGTAGACCCGGGATAAAACTATCCTATATTTTAATCCAGGCTCTAAACTATCTTCGTGCAAAATTTCATCCAAATCGGTTCAGCCGTTTAAGCGTGATTGAGTAACAAACATCTAAATATCTAAACATCTAAACTTTCGCATTTATAATATATATATATATATATATATATATATATATATATATATATATATATATATTAGTAGGATGAAATGGACTTTATTTCGAGAATTTAAGATATTATCCACACTAAACATCCTACTAATATTATAAATGCGAAAGTTTAGATGTTTAGGGGTCGTTCTTCTTTTCGACCGACAATAGCCTGTCCTTCGTCTTATTACGGCATCTCATTTGAGTAATGATGTTTACGGTTTTATAATGTTCTAATGAACGTCCATATTATTTTATTAATTAGTGATATTTAATATTTCACTTTCTCTAACTAGCATTTTTTTAAATGTGTTTTTTTTTCGTAGAATGCCGTGACAGAGTGGTAAACCAAAACGTGGTCCCCACTGAAAGAGTCCACTTTGTCACATGTTTTTTTTTAGAAACCAACCGTAAATAAATATTTATATTGGCCAGAAAGGAAACTTTAATTAGTTCTAATGAAGAAACCTATGCAATTTTTTTTTAAATCGCACTTCAAAACCACAATTTTCGATAGTTCAAAAACCAAAAAAACAGAAAAACCTCGGTTCATTGTCGGTAAAAAAGAAGAACGACCCTTAGACGTTTGGATGTTTAGATATTTAGATGTTTGTTACTCAATCACGCTTAAACGGCTCAACCGATTTGGATGACATTTGGCACGAAGATAGTTTACGGCCTAGTTAGATGAAAGGGCCTATAGGATTGTTTTAATCCCGGTTCCACGCAGACAAAGTCGCGGGCGGAAGCAAGTATGTCTATAAATATAACTGCACTGTTGAAACACCAATACGTTAAATACGTATACCAATCAACTGTTAACGTTTACCGAACCCTAAAATGTGTGCTGACTACTGAACCAAATGAAATTGTCGACCCTTTGACCCTCCTATCCGTCCTTATCGCTCCAACGGTCGCACAAATCGTGTATCTCTCTCGGTCGGTATAAATGTTTAATGTAGCTCGTAAAATGTTTATACCTACCCGTGATAAGGATGGGGAGAATTTAAAATGTAGCTTTTGTGACAAAACGAATGTATTTGAAAAGGGAAGTTTCAGGATTTCATATACTTTCATGTGAAATTCATGAGACCACGAGAAGCTAGCGTATAGAAGAACAGGCTACTTTTATTAGAACAACAGCCAGGCCATATTGGTAAACGCCCATGCTGCTCGACAAGAGCCCGCGCTTAATAGGCCCGTCTTAAAGCATAATATCTCCAAAAACAATCTCACAAGCATACATACATATAATCACGCCTCTTTCCCAGAGGGGTAGGCAGAGATCACGGATCTCCATTTGCTACGATCCTGACAAACCACTTTCGCTTCACTCACCTTCATAACATTTCTCATACATGCTCGTCGGTTTAGGGTACTTTTGACCTGGCCTTTTTGTAACATTTCTCCAATTTGATCAGAGAAAGTTCGCCTAGGTCTTTCCCTTCCACTCCTTTTATATACACTCTCTTCGTTAATCTTCTCTCATCCATCCTCTCTACATGCCCAAACCACCTTAACATACCCTTCTCAATTTTCGTGACTATATCTCCATCCATTCCACACTTATCTCTTATCACACTGTTTCTGACTATTCACTCAATTTCACTCCGCACATACTTCTCAACGCTTACAAGCAAAATATAAAATTACGACCTCACTATTCTACGATGAACTGTTTCTGACTATTCACCCAATTTCACTCCGCACATACTTCTCAACGCTTACAAGCAAAATATAAAATTACGACCTCACTATTCTACGATGAACTGGCGTTAGCTAGTTTGCTCTAATGACAGCGCCATCTGTCGGTGCCTTGTCAGACTAACCGACAGGGTATGGGTTTAAAGTTAGGAATTGAACACTAAGCCTTAAATTCAGAGGCTATATTTGAATGGCCCTAGGCCGCCGGTCGTCTTATACTGGAGTAGCCATATATCGTGTTTGCGTACAAAAATCTCTGCCGAATATTGCGGGTGCGGGGGAGCATCTTAATAGGATATTGAAACTCAATTGTATATTGAAAGCTTGAAGTGGTTGAACGTTTATAATATCAAGTGCTTACAGCGACATGCGGGCATTTTTATGATCATGTTCTCTTGCGAGGCGATTTTGAGAATGACTATTAATCGATTGTGAAATTGTCTTTGTATGATTTTTTGCACATTGTGCTAGGTTAATAGAGGGGTAAGTTACTGAAAGGATACTCCAGTTATGTATGCTCTAAGAGGCCCGTCGATGTACGAGCGCCTACCCGCTAAAATTAAGAGGGCCTTACAGTGCTCACTAGCGCCACTATTAAATAATTGTGTTTAATTAAATTTAACGATAGATATTTAAAAAAGGAGGCCTCGTCGTTCGGCGTCCACTCGTTGTCGACAGGTGGACGCCGCGTTGTCACCAGTGAACCTCGCGTGGTCATCGAGTGGACCTCGCGTGGTCAACAAGACCCCCCGTCCCCCGCCCTCCCCTTCCCCCTCCGATCCCGTCCCCCTCACGAACCGCGCGTTGCCAGCTCGCGGTTCACGCGAGGCAAGCATGCCAACAGCGAGCTATCATCGAGTGAGTGGTACACTCGCAGTCCGCGCATGGACACCTCGCGAGCGAGGCGACCCGGATGAGCGCATGCCCATACAAATCCATATGAAGAATACTAACCGCTCGAGGCGAGGCGGTGCGGGTCGGGTGCCGGGTGGCTGTAATGAGCTGTGACCTTAGAGCATAGGAGCCTTTCCGTCCCTTATGGTGGCACGCATATAGTTCCTCTGTAGAAATCTATACTCTAAGCCTTAATTTCAAAGGTACATTGGGGCTCTGCCGGCTTTCGGCGGGCATATTTGAATGGCCCTAGGCCGCCGGTCGCCTCATACTTTACGACGCCGTATCTGCCAACTTACAGACCAATATTCTAGAAAGTTCGGCGGGCGAGGTGCGAGTTGCAGCGGGGTGGAGGCGCAGGCGGTAGCGATTTTGAAATAAATGGCGTTTTATTGGTATTTATTAAATGTTTTACGAGTGTTTAATGGTATGAGGCAATTATTCTAAAAGGTCACTACAAAGCAACAAAATACTAATGTAACAAAAGTATTTAAACGATGGTAGGTTGGCCTTGAAGAGTACATTGCAGCCTATTCATAGACTAATGTTAATTTGTTTGACAAACAATTAAATGAGCCACACTAGGTATAAAGTTTTGTTAATTTTTTTTTAATATCGTGGAACAATTCACACCAATTGATCTAGTCCCAAACTAGGCAAAGCCTGTACTATGGGTAGGTACTAGACAACGGATAAACATACTTATATAGATAAATACATACTTAAATAGATATCCAAAACTCGAGAACAAACATTCGTATTCATCATACAAATATCTGCCCCGACTGGGGATAGAACCCGGGACCTCAAGCTTCATAGTCAGGTTATCTAACCACCAGGCTATTCGGTCGTCAATTGAAAAGCAATCAGTCATAGATAGTAAAAGTCGCCAAAAGTCGCGGTCACTGAATCTCTTGGAATACCAATCCAGCTCATCTTCCGTACGGATAAGATTGTAAGAAGCCTAAGGCCGTGTTTAGGGTCAAGTGGGGCGGGCGGTGGCGCGAGGCTTGCATACACAAACACAAACATTATGTTCCTTAGGAGTTTTTAATGTATAATTGTATAGGCATGAGCGTTTCCAGCTTAACTGATAACACGCGTCTCGCGACGCTGCACGCGTCACCACGTGGCCCACAAGAGTGACTTCAACTAATAACTACAACTTAGAAAAGTTGAAAAACCTGCGACATTTTCATTTCAAAGTTCAATATCTCAAAAACGTCTGGATCCATTTAATAAAATCTCTTCACGATCACGTCAGCTTTCGGACAAAAAAAACCACATTCAAATCGGTCCATTCGTTTCGGAGCTACGATGCCACAAATAGACACACACACACACAGACACATCAAACTTATAACACCCCTCTTTTTGCGTCGGGGGTTAAAAAGCAATCCGCTGACACTGGGGCAGTGTTACAGCCTACCCAACTAGGGGACGTTTTGCTGATTATCGCATTCTCAATGCAGTTTGTCGTCGCTGACAACGATGCCAATCAAGTAGTCAGTGAAATATACCTTTCTACATACTTACATACACTGATTTGGCCAAGCTGCCCCGCCCCGCAAGAATACTGCTCTGTGATTGGTTGAAATATTGAAGCTGCGCGCTCCACTAGCACTGATCTGGAAGTGAAGTTGTCAATTTTTGATTGGTGCGGCTGTATGATACTTAGATTTTGTGGTTATTTATTTCCTCGCAATTGTGATGAAAAACATTGTGTATAACACGGGCGTAAGAATATTGCAAACCTTCGGCGTCGGGCTTCTGATAGACTCTCGTTAGCAATATTCCACTTACGCCCCTCGTTAAACAATATACTATTATTGCACACCTCACACAAACAAAGCAGTTACAGAGAGAAACAATACAATAACATGTAGGTAGAGGTAGACAACAGGCGGTTTTATCGCTGAAGAGCGATCTCTTCCAGACAACCTTTGGGTAACAGAGAAAAAGGTTTATTTCGTTTTGAATGTTTTAAATGTGCCGTTATGCATGACATGAGTGGTCACTAAGACGCTAACAGATGGCAGCATAGGTATCTAAATAATGCATTTTGTTACATTGTCTACAGTAATGAATTTGTTCACAGGGACTGCCGTGTGGTCCGAGATCCTCAGACCCTCAAGTCAAAGGGCTATGGTTTCGTGTCCTTCTTAAAAAAATCGGTGAGTTCCTTCTTAAATTAATAAAAACTATAGCCTCTTCTCTAACTCTAGCCAAAAGGAATTTTAAAGAGCATCCTACTCTAAAACGGAATGTTTATACTATTCTAAATTGGAACTGAGTTTCATTCGCCTACTACTTTTACCTCATTCCATATAACATTAGATTTGTTTCGGACAAATTCTTCTTTTAAATCTCAAACCATCAAAGGAAAATATTGTAACTAAGAAGTTTTACTTATTTTGATTATTAAATTATTTTCAAACAAAACAACATATCTTTGCTTCATAAAATGGTTTTCTCATTAATCGCTTGATGATTAACGCACTATTTGTCTAATCTTATTATGGAATAGGGTGTAGTTGATTCAAATTTGATTACCAACACATCTTGCGGCTAGGGGATAAGAGAAGTGCGTTAAGCTGAAGAGAATGTCATTGTAGTATCTATTGTGTGAGGAGTTCAGCCCCCTAATTCATACACTGGATCGGAAACCAAAGGATTCTTTGAGCGACAACCCCCTGTCTCCTATATGATGTTGATGATGATGAGTTGTCAATTGTTTGTCACAGGAAGCGGAATCAGCAATCACGGCAATGAATGGACAGTGGCTTGGCTCCCGTTCCATTCGCACCAACTGGGCTACGCGCAAGCCGCCGGCGCCGAAGAACGAGCGTGAGTATCTTTAAACCCTCAAAATGTCAGATTGTTATTTAATTAACAGGGTCATCAGGACATGGCGGGGGATTAGGAGACAGGTCTACCATTAAAATACCACAAGAAGTCCGACAACAATCAGAAAGTGATCATGGGAAAGGTTCTCGAGTTGTGACCACGGAAGGCGCAACAAGGTGGACTGATGACCTGTCAAAGGACGCGGGATGCGGGTGGCTCAGAACCGGTCATTGTGGCACTCTGGGGGAGGCAGTGGATGTCTTTCAGGTTACCTATACTATCATACGATATGGCGAGATAATACCGCCACCAAATAGGTATTCGCGCGATGGATAACAGCGGCGCCAGGACTGGCTCTCCCAGAATCTAAGTCATGTGCCGAATATGCTAAATATGGAAGGATTTCTGACGGGGTAGAAGTGAGTGGAAGAGCTGGGGAAACCACCGTACTAATATCCCCAAATAAAGGATGCATGACGTCGACTAATGATAAACTGGCGTCTACTCCATTGACAAGGGATATAATCCGACATTGATCAATGCTAAGGAAAACGAAGGTAGATTCTCGCTACTGCCGCTGCCCGCTCCCTGCACCAGGGCACAGATCCGCAGTGCTAAGCGCGCTCGCTTCGGAAGTGATGCATAAGAACCACGTATGGGTTCAAAACATATCGAACGATATTTGACCTTTTCATTATATTTTAATATGTCTGAAGGTAACCGATATAGCCCTTGGGGCGGAAAGGTTCTCCAGTGGCGACCACGTACCGGAAGGCGCAGCGTGGGTAGGCAACAAGGTGGACTGATGACCTGGTAAAGGTCGCTGGAGTCCGCTGGATGCGGGTGGCGCAGGACCGGTCATTGTGGCACTTATTGGGAGAGGCCTATGTCCAGCAGTGGACGTCTTTCGGCTGATATGATGATGATGATGATGATGTCTGAACTCTTAAAATGATGGTGATGATTTAAATGAAACGACATATTTAGTGGCAAGACTTCTTCGTCGCATCCGTATGACTCGCTTTGCGCATTAATGCTCTCCAGGCTAATCGGTCTTCTGCCATCTGGATACACGTGACCGAGTGGCAAAGTAGATTGCTTCTATTATATTGCATGTCACTTCTACATGCTCTTTTTCATCATCATCAATGGCCTTTGAGTCTATTACAGACTATACAAGCAGTGTCAAGGAGGGAGACAACGTCTTCCATGGCTGTGTAATCCAATGCGGGAGCGGCATACACGACTGCAAGCCTGGCAGGTGTAATTTGCCCGCGGCGAACAAGCTCTTTTTACATCAACTTTTTATTGCACTCTTCATTACTCGTCGCTTTTGTCGCGGTTCTAGGATCGATTTCAATGAAAGCGCGACCTCAATCCGCGGTTTTCCGCCCTAGAGCTCAGTGGTAGTCACAAGAAATTAAAATGGACGGTTTTGATGTAGCGTTTTGGTGAGCCTAGCTTATTGACGTATGACGTAGGTACGTTCCCGGCTTGGCGGAGCGGGAGCAGTATGCGGTATTTGTACAGTCAGCATCATAAACATGTATACACTCTAGGACCTTATTGCTTGGACCTTATGGTCGAAAAGTGTATACATGTTTATGATGCTGACTGTACATTGAGTGAGCTTCCTGATGTCGCATTACATTTGCGCAGTACAATATGGAACGTAGTATTTTGAATGTCAAAAAGATAGACAAAATGATAGAGCATATAAGACAAAAATCAAAACCGAATGATGTAACAAATACAATCAAAAGACTAAAATGGAAATGGGCGGGACACATGCTAAGTAGCAAAAAAGAAAAATGGACAAAAGAAATTACAGAATGGTATCCAAGAGATGAAAAGAGGTATAGACAAACACGAAGATAGGAAGATGACCTTAAACTAGTAAGAGGAGAAACCTGGAGAAGAAAGGTAAATTTCCCACCTGCGCATACACCCCGATAGGGGTACGACCCCTAAATTTTGGTAGGACTCATCAGATCCTCTTTTCTAGTGCCGAGATAAAGTTATAAACAAAGTTTCATTGATGTATATAATTTGCCGCCAAACTGTTATTATTTTGTTTTAGTTTACATGTACTATAAATGTAGGCTTAATTGGGTTGTGTCCTAATTTTTTTACGATGCCATTCGAACCAATTTTTGGAGAGGCACAAATGTTTGTATGGGAGCAACTACGATTAAAAAACATAAATACCCAAAAAATTGAGTTAAAGACGGACCTCGCTGGCGGCAGCCGAAAACGTTTCATACTGATTGACTCGTGACGTCACAGTGTAATATTTTTACTAGGTAATCGTTGTATTGAAAATCAAGTAAATTGCTGTTTCAGTCGTGAAATACTGCGTTTAGGACCATAGTTGTCATACAATCTTGTTTTTATAAAAGCGTAAGGATTCTATTGGTAGCTTTAAATTTACTTATCGACAGTTAAAAAAAATATATTTTCCTTAACTTTTAAGGCCCATGTCTTTTTATGATTTTAATTATATTTATTAATTTATACTAATTACATTTATTTGATGGTTTACTATCAATTTAGCAACACTGCGTTATCAATTTTAACATGTGGAAACTACCAAATTCTTGACTGCGCAGTCAAGAATTGGTACTGAAGTACTGACTCTACTGACAGTTGACACTGACGGCTTATTTAAACCGTACCGCCTCCGCACTGACAAATCAGGAAAGCGCCTTAGCTTAGTGGGTACCCTGCCTGCGAAGCTCTTGTCTCAAAGCTCAAGTCTTGGATTAAAATAAATGTGTGATGAGCATCATTTTTTTGTCGTTTTTCGTGTCTTTAACGTGAATAACTACGCCAGATGGTCGTATTAGAATCACTGAGGCCTGTTTGAGGTGATGAATAAATTTGAAATAATTTACTTTAAAAACAAAGTTTCAACCGACTTCAAATCAGTAGCCAAATTGCTTCAAGTTTGCCTATAAAATTTGAAGAGTTCCCTCGATTTCTCCAGGATCCCATCATCAGAAATGGATTTTGGTGACAACGGGACCAATCTGGAAGTATGGGCTTTCAATCAAAGAAATAATTTTTTTAAAAAATAAACAAAGAAAGAACTATATTACCGAGTTATCGCGTATCAAACACACAAAAAAAAAACAGGCGAATTGACAACCTCCTGTTTTGAATTCGTTTTAAAATTTACTAGTGGCTCTGTAAGCTGTAGTAATCGCGACCTGTCTTTATCTATATATTTTTTTTATTTCATAAACTGTATCGACAAAAAACTATATACACATTGAACCTGCTCACAAAATTTCACGAGAATCGCTAGAGAATTGCGGCCTGTAGAGGACAAAAGACATACGGAAGAATGTTGGCCCACGTTGAAACGGAGGACTTATTTCGTTTAATGCTGTACAGTCACGGACTTTAATCGTGGAGCCATTTAGGTGTCAACTAATTTTGGTTTTTAATAGTTAACTATTAAAAACCAAAGCTTAAGCTATGAATATCCAGTAAAAGGTGAGCTCTAAATGGCTCAACGATTACAGTCCGTGACTGTACAAGAAATACGAAAAGTTAGATTATTTATGGAATGTTAAAGGATAAATGAACGAGCGAGTATTCATAATAATAATTGTATAAAAATACCCAGAATATGCGTGGAATTATATATCGCAGTACCAGCCCCGGCTATTCGTAATGACCGCCGCCATTTTCCTCCTGAGGCACAATTCTTGTACATTTTTATTTTTTAATCTTCCGCCCTCTGAATATCTAAATAAGCTCTTTGTACGTTTAATTTATTAAGGACCCGGCTGGTATTCACGGTGTTACTGTGCGCCGCAGACTAACCAGAATACGTTGAACCTCCATTTTCTTATACAGTCAAGTGTAGTTTCTGTCAAAAATAATTTTTTTGGTATAAGCTTTTATTGCCGACTGTACTTTTCTGTATACCGTCATCAACTACTCATTGAGGCGATTCTAACGAGCCCAAACTCAACGGGGTTACGTTGGTTAAGTACTGAATTCCCATGGCCACCTTCTGTTTCCATCATCAGATCATCTCAATGGTACCATAATATTGAATTGTCATTCAAACTATACCTTTACCCAAAATTTCAACTGGTATTTGTAGTTACAGCGGCAACAGAAATACATCATCTGTAAAAATTTCAACTGTCTAACTATCGCGGTTTATAACAGACGTACAGACAGACAGACAGAGACGGACGGACAGCGCAGTCCCGTTTTTACCCTTTGGGTACGGAACCCTAAAAAGAAAATTACGGATCTAATGTTAGTTCGTGCACAGTAGCTAATCTTCCCCTAGTTATATTTTTTTTTTTTTTGCGATCTTACACAAATCAACCTAGTCCCAAACTAAGCAAAGCTTGTACTATAGGTAGACGACGATAAATATGCGTTAATAGATAAATAAATACTTAAATACATAGAAAACATCCGTAACTCATCACACAAATAAATGCCCTTACCGGGATTCGAACCCGGGACCTCTAGATTCGTAGGCAGGATCACTACCAACTAAGTAAAGCGGTTTTAACAAGGTTGTCACTGTTAAATCTCCCAGTATCCCAAATGAAAGGGTCCCAAAAATTATACACTGCAACTTTCACTATAAACCGTTTATTGGTATAAGTAGTAGTATATAAGCTGTAGTTACCTATAATTAGATGAACATCAACCTAGAATATTACCTGAGCTACTTATTGAATTGTATGATGTATTGCCTGTTGGTGATCCTTAATAAATAAATATAAATAAATAAATAAACAAATAAATAAATATTGATTCAATCGTCTGATGAGGTCACACATGCAAGTCAACCTTGATCACTCTAAGGAAACTAGAACCAACTGGTGTTCGCTAGTTTGTCGCCAGTACGACGCCATCTAGGAGGAAATTAAGTAACTACAAATTCACATGAAATAATAGAGGGCTCTAGTTATAATAGATTAGCAAATTGAACTGCTGGTCATTACTTTCTTTCTTTGAACTGTTTTGTATTACATTGTTTGTTCATGTTAATGCAATTATTTTTTCAATTTTCCATCTTATAATTACAAATGTAAGACGATTTATGTTAATGGTTTAAGCTTACTCATGTCAATAAACCCCATAAAAAAACATTCCATGTAAAACTAGGCCAAGTCCCGAAACTCTTCCATCGTAAAAGGCTGTATATTTCGTAGAGGCAAGTCAGGCATTCTTTTTAATCTTTATTTGCTTGCTAAACAAAATTCTGCAACTTGGTAATCGAGCGTTTTTAAAAACAGTGTACATTTTATTTTAAATCAGAATTCGATTTTTTTGGGTTTTTCTTACTCAGAATCGTTGTTGACACTATCGATCCTCATACAAGAAAAAAGTGTCCAAAATATTCCATTCCAGATCGTCACATTTTTGTATGCAATCTTTTTTTATTTACATGGTCGTGGTCGTGACGCACTGGAAGAAAAAACTCACATAGGTAGTAAAATCTGGGACACTTTTTTTCTTGTATGAGGATCGATAGTATCAACGATTCTGAGTAAGAAAAACCCAAAAAAATCGAAATCTGAAAAAAAGTACAGTTTTTTTGAAAAACGTTTAATCTAACTTATGTAAAAAAAATACTGAAAATTTGATTAACTCATGACTCATTCTTAATTGAAAAGGCGAAACATACATATTTCTGTCTTTTATCTTTAAAGTAAGACAGACGTCCGGACGATAAAATTTATTAAAATTAATTTAAATAAAAACACGCACCTATCGACTCAAATATTTAGTAGGTAGTATAGAAATAATTAGTAGTATAACCGACTGTAAGGATTTTTGTGTTTTTTTGCAGTTCCCGTGATATCCAGTTTTTTCGTTTCAGCTGCATACATTTTTTTTGTAAAAAAATTAGAAATCATAATTAAATTTTCGTGCCAAATCACGCCAGGATCAAAATTTAGCATAATAATGGCAATTGATAGCCATTTCAAGGAAAAAACTTTAAAATGTTAACTTCGATTTCTATGTCTATGAAAGCCGATATTCGACCCGCTGTGCAGCGCTTGATCTGGTCGATCGAGATTTCGTGGCAACGTTCTCGTAGAACCGATGGCCGTTGCGGCAGAAAGGTACTCGAGTGGCGACCACGTACCGGAAGGCGCGGCGTGGGTAGCCCCCCCCCCCCACAAGGTGGACTGATGACCTGGTAAAGGTCGCTGGAGTCCGCTGGATGCGGGTGGCGCAGGACCGGTCAATTTGGCACTCTTTAGGGGAGGCCTATGTCCAGCAGTGGACGTCTTTCGGCTGATATGATGATGATGATGATGTTCTCGGAGGTTCTCATTCGTGTTGAGTGTGGACCCTGCATTTTGCCTGTGGCTATCAACAACGGATCCTCAAATCAATATAGGGTAGGCACCGAGCTTGTGATTTATTTGGCAAGCGTCCATAGGCAATAGTGTCTGCTTACCCTCAGACAGACCGTGTGCTTGTTTGCAACAGTCTTAGTATAAAAATGAAACCGTTCTTCTTTCTTCTTTGACGACCGCTTTAGCCTAGTTGGTAGTGACCCTGCCTTCGAATCCCGGTACGGGCATTTATTTGTGTGATGAGCACGAATATTTGTTCCCGAGTCATGGATGTTTTCTATGTATTTAAGTATGTATTTATCTATATAAGTATGTTTATCGTCGTCTAGTACCCATAGTACAAGCTTTGCTTGGTTTGGGACTAGGTCGATTTGTGTAAGATTGTCCGCAAAAAAAAAAATTATATTTATTTATAACAAAGCAACAATCAAATCACAGTCAACAAACGATTGTAACATGTCATTAATATAAAAAGGTTCATTTTAACCCCCCCGCCGCCTAATTTCCTGCCCGACATTAAATACATCCGGCCCTAGTCTTTCCGGTCCCAGTAACCAATAATGCGACTTTCCATGACAAAGAAGCCTAGATTCTTTAGATAAGGTTCTATTTATGGGTCAGTTCAGATATAGGTGTTCATAGGCATGATGACACAGATTAAAATATTTGCGGCGATATAGCCTATCAATCTCTTTATTTAATTAGAATAATAAAATTTATTGAAATAAAAATACAAGATTATAATTAACATTAACTAAGATAAATTAAAACTAAGTTAAATCTAAAAAAGGCCCTCGAGGCATTGTACCGACGATGCTGGCGGCATTTCCTCGCTGAATTGCAATGCTGATGCGTTGCGCGAGAAAGCCGCCAGCTCTTCGGTCACCAGTTACATCGACCAGACGTTTCGCGATTTCTGCAAATAACTTATGCGCACTGGGACCCCACGGACCGAGGGTCTCGACGCCAAAGGGTACAAAGTCGTACTCTCTGCCGAGGCCTCTATATTTATTACATTTCAGATTTTCGGCGTTTTCCGCCGCTGCACCCGCTTTAGAAGTAGTCCGTTGGAGGTGAGACGGTGCCAGTGTGTCTACACATGTAGCGTCCCACACAAGCATCCGTCCCAACCTCCATGGAACCAGAGACACACCATCAGGTCTTTTGCCATCATCTCTGACAATGCCAGGCGGCTCAAGAAGAGCAGGCACATTGATGCTGGCAAGAGAATTAGAATCAGGAAGTCGCGTTTGTCTAGCTCTCTCGCTTATTTTAGATCGATATGCTGTGCACGCCGAAAATTATTTTGAACAGGATTGGTTCAAAGGTTTTTGGATATTGCTGAAAAACTGCACTCCTTAAAGAAAACGACGTAAGATTTCAGTGACGATACGACCTTTTTAATAGACACAGAACCCTTCGTTTTGCGTGGGCCGACACGCACTTGGCTGGTTTTTCCTGTAATAATTATACCTAGATATTTTTCTAGCAGGAACAACATTTGTTTAGTGCTTTCCACAATAAAAATATCGACAATCCTGTTATCGATAAGTACATACTACTTCAACGACAATACGTACGAACCACAGACATATTGGCTATCTACCTAGACGCCGCGTGCACCTACACTGTAACCATATACTATGAGACACAGATTTGTTTTGGGGGCAAAAATGGGGTTGAAAGACAATTTCGGTGTGTGTGTGTGTGTGTGTGTGTGAGTTATGGAGTGACTTCGGGGATAATTAATTCAGTGACACGAAGAAAGAAAGTTACGAAAGTATTGCAAATTATTTTCTGAAGTATTTAAAATATAAATAAATTGATAGTTTTGTTATTATTATCAATTTTTTAACGCAATCTATTACCCTATATATATTTGTATTTATTTACCTCTATGAGGTTGAAGTGGTACTTATCGATAACAGGACTGTCGATGTTTTTATTTTGTCAATCACTTACAATAAGTCGTTCGTGCTAGAAAAATATCTAGGTATAGTAATAATGTATGTTGTGTTGTGTTACGAATAAATGTTTCATTTGATTTGATTGTGGACTTCACGTACCTCTTTGAATTTCTTCTCAGATGTATGCAGGTTTCCTCACGATGTTTTCCTTCATCGAAAAGCTACCGGTAAATGTCAAACGATATCCCGTACATAAGTTCCGAAAACTCATTGGTACGAGCCGGGATTCGAACCCACGACTGCCGTTTGACAGCCGCGTGTCTGAACCACTAGGCCACCGTAGCTTACATACTTACAAACATACGCTTGCTTTGAAACGTGTAATATTCCAGTGAATCAATAATACAATTAAAATAGTCCAATCAGAACGATCTCATTGAAATTCACAGCCTACCTCCGGCCGTTCACTGAATTATCACTCTGTCGACTAATTATTAAATCCATCGGAATTGAGGCATTTATTATTCAGATAACAGACGGCAAAATTATTGGAACCGTTTCTTGCTAAGGGCAAATCAATTTGTTCTAGGATTCTTTATAAGGATTTGTCGGCGCGCCTAATAGACGCCAGCGGTGACCAGAGGGCTGGCCTATATTTTGCTCAAAGAGTTAGCATTGCCATCCAGCGTGGCAATGCTGCCAGCCTTCTGGGCACACTACCCGCTGACAGCGATTTGGGCCAAATTTTTTATCTTTAAGTTTTAATTTATAGTCTTTTTTTTTTGTCTTTGTAGGTTAAGTTGTTGTTTTATTGTTTGTTTTTATTAAATAAACCATTTGTTCTAGTAACAGTTGGATATGGTTGAATCAAGTATTCTCTCGCTAGTTGCCATGGTAACGTCTCTGGGTCACATTTTAAATAGATTTTAGGGGTTTGATTCCACAAAATGTATGGTTAACTTACGATGATATTTTGTATATAACCCTGTTGTAACATTTTTTCTAGAATGTCTGTCATATTGTCTCCTGGCTACAAGAATAGTTGTTGTTATACCCATATATTATGTACTTTGTTACTGTGCACCATAATTTATCTTCATGATATGAAACAGTTGAAGTGGAATGAGATGTTGTGTAATTGGATATGTCTCGACAATTGCAATGAGCTGTCATTGAAAAAATCTAATATCATAATCATACTCATTGATTTTACATTTTGTCCCAAAAATATTTTAGTATCGTAAGCATAACCTTTATCTAAAAAAAACCGGCCAAGTGCGTGTCGGACCACGCAAAACGAAGGGTTCCGTGCCAATAAAAAAGGTCGTATCGTCACAGTAATTGTACGGCACTTACGTCCTTTTCTTTGAGGAAGGCAGTTTTTCAGCAATATCTCGAAAACCTCTGAACCGATCTTGTTCAAAACAATTTTCGGTGAATGAAATTAATAAGCCCTATGTCCATGAATTTTTCCATATTTTTAAAATACACCGTTCAAAAATTAGAGGGGGGGGGACAGAATTTTAGTGACTTTCGGGGCGATTATCTCCGACCCTATTCACTTAATCAAAAAAAATGCTAATAAACCTTATATTTATTTTGAAAGGCCTATCGATTGATGTGCCACACGGGGGGTCACAATGAAAAAAAAATTGTTGACTTTTAGTTTTATGTATGGAGTGCACCCCTAAAAATTTTTTTTTTTGTCATTTTAATTACAAAACTATGTAGCGGCTAACAAAATACACCTATCCTCAAAATTTTATTCAAATACACCTTATAGTGTTCGAGTAAAATGCCTGTGACATACGGACAGACGGACAGACGGACAGACGGACAGACGGACATGACGAAACTATATGGGTTCCGTTTTTGCCATTTTGGCTACGGAACCCTAAAAACAATGATGGTACTAATATACATCCCTGGGGTACACAATAAGATTTTGCTTGAAAATTCGACGCAAAGATTTCCTCCGATTGTATTATCTGATAGGTACATTTTTGGGTATGAGTCCGTGTTTTCATATTTATTTCTCGATTCGTATACTGCGCTACTTTTCGAAGTATGTTCTGAGAAAATTAACGAAGTCTAGCCAAAGCCATTCAGCGGAGCAATGCCCGTTAAACCCGTGTTTCAGATAATGTGTAATACCTGAGTACTTCTACTATAACTGACAGTACAAAGTGCTCAGAAATATCTTACATGCACTAGCGGTTCTACAAAGGCTTATTACAGGGTTGAGAACTCTAACGAACAGATGCATGGCCTGAACAAGAGGCCAAATTAGCTTAATCATTTATATATGTATACAGGATGGGCCCTGTAACAGAAAAAAATATTAAACACTTCTGGAGTGATATAAGTAACTTTTTTTATTTTGTATACACTAAAAAAATATAAAAATCCCAAAAATATATTTTAAAAACAAAAATGCAAAAACTATTACTACTCACTACATGATGTTACCTCAAAATCTGCATTGACTACTGTGCTATGATCGCGTGGTGCCGAGATACTACTTGGCAACTTAAAATCAAAATATCTCAGAATTAAAATTGAAAAGTAATGGACTCAAGTATATTTGTTTTTGCATCACGCCTCGGTCGAAATCAGGCGTCGTTCCTGGAGACATTGTGTGATCTTGACATCATTACAACACGTACTGAATAATTATAAAATATTATCTTCAGGGAATATTCCCTTCAGGGACCTTCCTAAACGGAAACTTGCCTTAACTTTTCGTGAACGTTTCCAGAACATATCATCATCCTAGTGTTTTTCCCGGCAGTGCCTTAACCAGCCCGGGAAAGTGGACACTTTGGTACCTACTACCAAGATTTGGCGTAGGCACTAGATTTACAAAACTGACTGCCATCTGACCTTCCAACCCAGAGAGAAAACTAGTCCTTATTGGGATTAGACCGGTTTCCTCACGATGTTTTATTTCACCGACACGAGAAAATATCCAGAACTATCTCAGAATATTCCTATCTTTAAAAAAAAAGTAAAATTAGCCTAACAAAATATTTTGGTTGTTCCAGTGAACTCAAAACCCTTGACCTTCGACGAGGTCTACAACCAGAGCTCTCCGACCAACTGCACCGTCTACTGCGGAGGTCTGGCAGCAGGTCTCACTGAAGAGCTGCTCCAGAAGACCTTCCAGCCTTTCGGGTCTATCCAGGAGATCCGCGTGTTTAAGGATAAAGGATATGCCTTCATCAGGTAAATTGTATTTTTAGCTAGATCGTCGAATACATGAAGACTCGTTCCACTCTTATGGTGAGTAGTATAGTCTGAGATTCTCTGCTCCTGCGGACCACTCATGCAAAAAAGAAGTACCTACCTAGGGCGGCACATCATGCACCCAGAAGAGGTACAACATATCACCGCCCAAAGAATCTGGAATTTCCTGGAGGCAACGGGCCTTAACGGTGAACTATAAACAAAAAAAGGGCTGCCACAATAGATCACTCGCTGGTCGAAGCGGCACATTAAAGGCCCACAAATCAACAATAATAATAATAAGGCCCCCACCTCTGGCTTGCCTTAACCGGCCGTCCAGAGTGGAGTCGCAAGAGCTGTTGCTCGAGGGTAGATGTGGACACCTAAGTGGCGAGTTGGCTATATGTTTAAAGTCCAGTGCCACCTCTCTACCCCTCCAGCTCTCTGACCGGTGTTGCCCTTAGGCCATTTTTTAATGTCGCTATTAATAGGGGCCCATCTAGCAGTTGGCGAGTCACCGTCTGCCAGAGATAAAAAAGTGAAACAGTTTTATTAGGCAGGCGTCCGATGTTTCACCAATAGCCCAGTCACTAGTCCATCATTTTCACCCAATAACCCGTTTTATTTAGATTCCACCAACCAGTAATAGTCCCTATACACCCCCGCGGGTGCTGTCTCTGTGCGCGTCCCATGACACGGGCAGGGACAGCATCCGCTCGGTGTACTCCTTGCATTCCATTAAATTGTCAAAAGGGCCTCTACGTGTTGGTTCAGTTGGTACTTTGTAGGTACCTAGCCCCACGCACGCCTCCCAAAGGTCCGGGACATCATGTCCCGTGAGCGGGAAAGACATACAATAATAATAATAGTCTGAGCTCTGCGAGGTAGTGGAGCGATAAAAATCCACACATTTAAAGAGATGCGTGAGTAAAGCTACCATTGATATACGCTGCACTGTTCGTTGGATCAATTAGATTTAGATTTAAAGGTTCTGACGAAAGATCAGCGCTACAGGATCCGCAGCAGTCTCACTGAGTCAGCGCCTACTCTACACCACAACAGACAACCCTCGACTAAGTTTTACTTTTCAAAATGCCTTAGGTTATAAAATTGTTTAATATGTTTTTTAATGTTTGTACCACTATACTTGTTTACCTTACCGACCTTACTCACCACCAGAAGGTTTGAACGCGCGTTAGGACAGTTTAACTGTCATTTTTAGGGTTCCGTAGCCAAAATGGCAAAAACGGAACCCTTATAATTTCGTCATGTCCGCTGTCCGTCTGTCCGTATGTCACAGGCATTTTACTCGAAAACTATAAGGTGTATTTGAATAAAATTTTGAGGATATGTGTATTTTGTTAGCCGCTACATAGTTTTGTAATTAAAATGACAAAAAAAAAATTTTAGGTGTGCACTCCATACATAAAACTAAAAGTCAACAATTTTTTTTCATCGTGGCACTTCAATCGATAGGCCTTTCAAAATAAATATAAGGTTTATCAGCAATTTTTTTGATTAAGTGAATACAGTCGGAGATAATCGCCCCGAAAGTCACTAATATTCTGTCCCCCCCTCTAATTTTTGAAAGGTGTATTTTAAAAATATGAAAAAAATTGTGGACATAGAGCTTATTAATTTCATTCACCGAAAATTGTTTTGAACAAGATCAGATGAAAGGTTTTCGAGATATTGCTGAAAAACTGCCTTCCTCAAAGAAAAGGACGTCAGTGCCGTAAGATTTCTATAACGATACGACCTTTTTAATAGGCAGGGAACCCTTCGTTTTGCGTGGTCCGACACGCACTTGGCCGGTTTTTTTTTCATATAAAATTTGACATTTAGATCCATCTGACGCGCGTACAATGCGTTGAGTAATCGACCAGCAGGAACACAACATCAAAATACCCACAAACCAAGTAGTGGTGTTGTTATGGCCGCTGTCTTCTGTAAGCTGAACGTACTTCCCGAGCTCCAAATATGGGCGAGATAAAAATCCGCTACTGTGCCCTACCTAGCAATGCACCGCGGAGAAGTTTCCAAAGTTGCGAAAATTCTAATAAGGAAAGTTCTCGGAACTTATTAAATTATATAAAGACTGAAAACTGTCAAAAACTCTCTGGATACATTCATTACCAGCTGTTTTATTTGCCTGATTAAAGAATAATAGATTAAATACGTCATGTAGTTAATGATCCATCCATGAAAAATTCCCAGCAGAAACATTCTAAAGGAAACTTATTTTAAAATTCTCATGTAATTTCCGGAAATTTCTGAGAACTTCCCTGATATTTTGAGAATGTTCTGCAACTTGTACATTGCTACTAGCAATGTACAAGTAGCAACTTTTTAGCAATTTGCTAGCCCTACCTCCTTTAAAACCATACATTTGTATCTTATTTTTCAGGTTCTCTACAAAGGAAAGCGCAACACACGCCATCGTGGCAGTGCACAATACTGATGTGAACGGGCAACCTGTTAAGTGCTCCTGGGGCAAGGAATCTGGGGACCCTAACAACGCACAAACACCAGGCCAGGTGAGGACTTTAGCCATCGACCTTATGGCCTAAGCAGGAAGGTTTAATTTATAATGAGGTAGTGGGAAGACCGCAAGTGCTCATGGGCCAGACACCAGACTAGGTAAGGACTTCGGATATATGCCTTACTTAGACAGGAAACTTTAATTTGCAATAACAGTCTCGGGCAGCTGATCAAATTCTCATGGGATGAGCACAGGCACCAGGCCAGGAAAATTTAGATATTATTATCTACCTTACGGTTTAGGCAGAAAAGTTCTATTTGTAATGAAGGTATTGGGGAGTGTGTCAAGTGCTCATGAGCCAGACCCCAGGAGCCGTAGCATGGTTGGCCTTATCACGCGACAAGTGACAAGTTAAGAGCGTCGTCTCGTTCTATCGAACGGTGTCAGCCAGTGACGCACGCTCTATCCTATCACCTATCGCGTGACATGCCCAACCATGCTACGGCTCCTGACTTTGTTAGGACTTTAGATATCTGACGGTCTAGGCGGGAAGACAAGGCGCCCATAGATATTTGAAACGCACTAACGTTTCTATCAAAAGTTGAGTCAGATATTCTAAAGCACTGTCAGTTAAAAAGAAAAAAATACTAATTAGGTATCTATACTAATATTATATTAGTATAGATTTTTCAAAATACATTTAATTTTGAGTGCCTTATTTCGGTTGACTCTACCAAGCAAAATCTTTAAGAAACAACATTTTTAACATGTAAATTCTTAGAATTTTCCCAGGAGACACACTCAGAAGTAATTAGAATTTAATTAAGCATATAACTTCTGATCTTTCCTATGGTAATTTGGCAAATGGACCCTATTTACATTATTTATCTGAATTGGCTGTGAAACGGAATTCGAAATCGCGTTTTGATGGAAAACGTTGAGATGTAAAAATGTGCTAATTGCTAAGTATTTTGAGAACTTTCATTAAAATAAGTACTGTTTTTAAGATAATTTTAAGATTGGCGACTGCTTTATTGACATCGTCATTTCTCCCGCGATACAGGCTTAGCCTAGTGCGGGGGACTACTGGCACATTTGTATTATAAATTTGTATGCACTTTACCAGCCTTTTGTTTTTGAATTGTATGTTAAAAAAACTTGTGCAGTAATGTTACTTCCAATCTTATTTATTTATTTCGAACATAGAACATATAGCAACAATCTGGCCATTCACGGCCGAATGGAACAGCGCCGAGTTAAAATCGGTCTGTGAATGTCAAAACTGTAGCTTTTAAAAATAGAGGGACCTGTTGGATGTCCAAATGGTTGGAATAACTATCATGAAAAACTACCATGAAGTGCAAACGAAAAAAACTTCTTATCTTATCTAGATTCGGGCCCTTTCGGATACACTTCGACCCAGTGGGATCTTTTGTGCATTTGCCCTCTCCTTTATAGCTACTCCTAAGCTCGCTTCATCATTTCCATAAAACGGATGATGCAGCTCAGCGGAAGCACCTTGAATTCCTTTGGTTGCCGATAGCCGTTACCAAAGTGATTCATTCTTTGTCTGGCAAGGGCACGACATTCACAGAGTAAGTGTTCCATAATCTCATTCTCCTCACCACACAATATTCTACAGTCTACACTATCCGATAGTCCCGGCCAAGAGACCCGGAAGTGACCTGTGAACATCCCAGATTCTGAGTTGCTTCCTGCTGGATTTCCAGAGTATTTTGGTCCAGCTCGAGTCCACACCTTCTCTATGAAGAGCTTAGAGTGTCTTAAACCAGCATCATTCCTCCATATTGAGCCACTACTGGCAGCCACAAATTGTGACCACTCTGACGCAAATTAAGCAACTAGCATCCACTTTTAGCGAGCGTGAGCCAGTCCTGCAGCTTCTCCCAAGCTGGTATGCTATACAAAATGTATATTCGGAAGTGACGCTGTCTACGAAGCTGGTCTTGGGTTCGAAACCCGGTAATAATTGTGTAGTCGTTCGTTGGTTTTCTTCTTCTGTGCCTCTAAGAGGTGATGGGGGGAGCCGTTTGAGGCGTAGCTTCTTTCGGCGGCAGGCATATTTGTGTGATGAACATGAATAGGTATTTGTTGAGTCTCGAATGTTTAGTATATAAGTATTTATGCATATTATATATATCATCGTACCCATAACACAAGCCTATATGGGTAGTTCGATTTGATTAACACTGTCCTCTAATATTTATTTATTTATATATGAAAGAACTCATCCACAGCTTGTGGTGGTGCTAGTAGCTCAATAGCGGCCAATACACAGTGATTAAATACTGATGATCTACCATAGCTGTCTCACTCTATTGCATGTTATAGACAGAGACAGCTATGGTGGATCATCAGTATTTAATCACCGTGTATTGGCCGCTAATGTGCAGCGGCTGTAACAATACACCAGTCCTTTGTTTCTCACAAAACTTTGTGACTTCCAGCTCGGCGGTACGGCCTACAGCCCCTTCAGCGCAGCCTACACCGGTGGCGTGCCCCCGGCGTCCTACTGGTACAACACCTATCCTCAGCAGCTAGGAGGCTTCCTGCAGGGGGTCCAGGGGGTGCAGGGAGTGCAAGGGGTCCAGGGGTACTCCTATGGCCAGTTTGGTTATCAGCAGCAGTATATGGGGTGAGTGAACGCTATTGAACCCAAAACATCCTCCTTTTCGAAGTTAAAGACAAAGTTCTTTAGTTTATATGCGTATATTATGAATGTCGTTAAACTACCAGTAGTTTAGAAAAATAAAACCTCTGCTACAAGCAAAACCAGCGTAAGAAAATTTTAAAATAAAACCTAGTAATTTATGTTTGCGTTAAATTACTCGGCTATCCTTACATCAAACTATACACGATGATTTTTAATCGGTGGTCAAGAAACAATTTTTCAAAGTCAGTAATCGTCTACGATCACGTTTAAGTTCAAACCGATAAAACGAATTTAACTAACAAAATGTATTTGGGAATTAACTTTTAGCAAAATTCTTTAGTCGTTGTTTATAAAAATTAGAACCTATTAACTTCAGAAGCTCCTATAGGTAAAATAGTTTACGTCACCCTAGGCCGTAAGTGGGATTTTCTGCCCGCTACGCGAGGAGAAAATCTCGCTTCCTGGCCAAGGCAAGACGTGATCTTTAGACAAACCACGGGCGGTAATTCGTAAAGCCCCAGATCGCATATTTATGGCCCTCACCTTCGGTTTCACCGCCCTAGGTATGTAATGTACTATTTCGACACACTTGCTCGTAAAGCTTATTTGACACCCGTCGTAATTGTCGGGGCTCAATAATATAGTAAACAAGAGAATAAAATATAAATTTTAGTTACTAAGTTATACCACCTCATAGGTTTAAGAGATACTAAGCGCCATTCTGTCTCTTTTCCGTTAAAACGTTCCTTCATACGTAGCGAATTTCATTTACGCAACGTCCCGAAACTGTAAAGCCGTATTCACTTTGGCGGCGGTTGTATTGACTACCATCATAGGCCGCGCCCTTAGAGCATTCATAACTGGAGTAGCCTTTCAGTAACTTATCCCTCTGTAAAAACCTTGCACAATGTGCAAAAAATCATACAAAGACAATTTCACGATCGATCACAAAATCGCCTCGCAAGAGAACACTGAGGGGCTACCGCGAAACGAGAACGAACTTCGGTCGGGATCTCCCTCTCTGTCGCACTTGCTAATTCGAGCAACAGAGACGGAGATACACCAACGAAGTTCGTTTCCGTTTCGCTGTAGCCCCTCTGATCATAAAAATGCCCACATGTTGAAGTAAGTAAGCACTTGATAATATAAAAGTTCAACCAATTCAAGCTTTTAATATATAATTGAGTTTCAATATCCTATTAAGACGCTCCCCCCCGCCCCCGCAAAATTCGGCAGACTTTTTTTGTACACAAACACGACATAAGGCTACTCCAGGAGCCGTAGCATGGTTGGCCTTGTCGCGCGATAGGTGATAGGATAGAGCGTGCGTCACTGGCTGACACCGTTCGATAGAACGAGACGACGCTCTTATCTTGTCACTTGTCGCGTGATAAGGCCAACCATGCTACGGCTCCTGTTATGTATGCTCTAAGGCCGCGCCAGTCTGTGAGAGGCTGACCACTGTCTCTCTAACTAGCAACATTAAAACGGTTGTATCTCCGAGTTAGGCCTGAATTATACTGGCGCGGCCTGCGGTGGCGGTCAATAGTAAATTTGACAGCTAATGACACACGAGCAACACTAGCACACTCCGTCGGAGGTATACCTGTTCCCAACCAAAGTGACGACTGAGGCCATAAAGAAAGACAATGAAAGACAATGCAAAAGAGATAACGCGAGCCTATGGTTTTATGGCCTCAGTTGTCACTTTGGTTGGGAACAGGTATAATTGGTACCTACTACATCCCGCTAGAGTTTTCGAGTGACGTAAAAAAATATTGCAAACATCGAAAAAAAAAAGGAAAAAAAACAGTACAACAAGTCTTTCTGCCAAACTGCAGGACAGTTTGTCGGCGGAGGGGATTATAAATTGTGAAAATCTTTAGGTCGGGAACTATTGGGTCTAAAGAAACAATTCTAGTCTTATATTGTAGCAAATTTAGTGTACTTTAAAAACGTCCTGAAACCAAAAACTCACAGAGGTGTGTGCAGATAGAAACAAAGTTACTATACAATGGATCAAGGGGCACAGTGGCTCAAGAGGAAACGATGGAGCGGATGAACTGGCCAGGAAAGGGTCAGAGACAACGGCATACGGACCGGAGCCAATCTTGCCCCTGCCACAAAGCTACATATATAACAAACTAGACCAATACACCAAAGACCTACACCAAAGATACTGGGAGGAAATAGACACATGCAGACAGACCAAAGAGATTCTGTCGAAGCGCGACTACAAACTCACAACTGCACTAATGAAGACGCACAGAAACCAACTACGCAAGATAGTAGGAATGATAACCGGACACAACACCTTGAACAGACACCTCTATAATTTAGGTATCACAGACAGCCCCATGTGCAGAGCGTGCATGGAGGCAGAAGAAACGACTAAACACATTCTACTGGACTGTAAGCAGGTAGAAGTATACAGGAAAAAGCACCTAGGCTCTCCGGACACACTATGGAACGCAGTCAGTAATACCAAGGCACTCTTAAACTTTTTAGAGGAGCTGGGGTGGTTAGAGTAGCGCCACCCTGCCGTTTCACGCAAAATAGGCACATTTGGATGACGACTTGCGGAAAATGCCCAGTAAAACTAACTAACTAACTAAACGTCCTGAAAAAGTACCATCCAAAACTAGCCCTTTAGGGTTATAATCGCCAAAATTTAAAAAAAAATCGCGGTATTTTAGTTTTTTGACAAAGTTGCGTTAATCGTTCGGGGTCACAAGCTTGGATTACATTGGGCCAACATCATAAACAAGTCTGCAAAAATTCAGAACTACCGGATTAGACGCAAACTGCGTACTTTCAGGCGACAAGGTTACTTGGCGGATGCTACACGCTCGATATTAATCGTGATATTTAGATCGTAATACAGGATCACGATGTTTATCGAGTGTGTAGTATAGGCGTATTACGTATCGTGATACGGATCGCTGGATTTCTAGAAATCTATAAAATCCACGATCTGTATTAATTATCGTCGATAAATATCGAGCGTCTAGTGTCTGGTCGATATTTATCGCGTCAGTATTCATTCTGCCAGCGATGGAAGAGCACGCCCATATTGAGGCGGCGCCCGCCGCTCTTCAAACAAACGATAAAAAATCTCATATTTTTAAAATATCTCCCTGTTGATAGATAATGTAAAGTAAGAGCTAGCTTTTCTCTCACAGTAACAGCCTTTCTCATTAGTGTATCTTTTTTAATCAAATATGGTGTAATCAACTCCAGCAGATGTTCAAAGAGAGCATCGGGCATGCGAAAATAATTTTCATAGTCATCCATTTCTTGGTATTCCCGAATTTGATTTAATAAATTCAGATGTGTATATTTTTCTCTATCTTGAAACCAATGATTCGCTCATTTTTTTCGCTTTATACGTTTTTTCAATGCTATCGCTAATATAATAGCAACGCAAGCTTTCTTAATATTGTCACTCATATTTTTCTTCATATACGTACGAGTGTACACAATGAAATTTACCGTCGTACTGATGCGATTCGTATCGAATGTGTAGAATACCAAAAAAATACTAGATAAATATCACGATAAATATCACGATAAATATCACGATAAATATCACTATAAATATCGAGCGTGTAGCATCCGCCACTGGATTAGAATGACAGTAAATCGATACCTCCTTCAAATGTACTCGCCACGTAACATTCATACTCAATTCAACACATTAATTACTCCAGCAAAGGGAATGTTCAATTGACGCTTGGTTACCCAAAGCTATTAGTGTTTACTTATTGTATTTGGGATTGCTGCTTTGATGACGTATTCAATTACTATGCACAGTGTATGGTCGTCTCAGAACGTATTAATTATAATAAATAAATAAAAATATAGTATTATATAAAATGTTGGAATGGCTTATACAGTGTGTGTCTTTCATAAGAACATTTATTTTAAGGAACGATAGCTTTCAGTGCTGTGAACCGTTTTATCGAAAAAATATAACAATTACCTTTTCTAATGGAGAGTTATTAATTTTTTAAATTTTCTCGAGCAGCAATGTACTGCTAACATTCACTTGACGTTTCAGAGAGGCAGAGCTAGTTACTGTCAGTTGTTAGCTTTGTTACCAATACATTGCGGGCCGAATTAATTTGTAGGTATGAAAAAAAACCGTTTTTTTTAAACTAGCGATACCAATTGTACCATGGGCTTATACTTTCAGCCCTTAAAATAAATGTTCTTATGAAAGACACACGCTGTATAGACTTACATAACATGTATAAGCAATAAACATAGATACACAAATAAATTAAAAATACTGTATATTTAATATTAATGTAATTAGTAATACACAGTCCAATAAGTTAAACTGTTTTTCAGGGGGTATCCCCCGCCGCACTCTTTAGCTAAAATAAAATCTTAAAATATAAAGATTACTTTAGTTAAGAAAGCTGGCCCCGTAGCATGGTTGGCCTTGTCACGCGATAGGTGATAGGATAGAGCGTGCGTCACTGACTGACACCGTTTGATAGAACAAGACGATGCTCTTATCTTGTCAATTGTCGCGTGATAAGGCCAACCATGCTACGGCTCCACAATTAAATTTTTATAAATAATAAACATTTTTTTTATATGATTTGATTTTAGCGTAACGTTTAATAAGAAACAATTAGTAATCACAACAATAGGCGACTCTGTTAGCTGTTAATACCCGCAACCCAGTCTTTCTATCAAAGTGTATTTTGATTTTTATGTCGATAAACTGAATCGAAAAAATCTATATATACACGGTGCCCGTGAGCATTGCGAGAGATTTTAACAGGATATTCCTGACTATATTTTAAGTTAAAAATGTTAATTAACGTCGAGTAAATTCGGTTCGGTTTTAGAGAAATTCCATTTTTGTGTAAAAATGTTGTAATGAAATCTCCAGTATGAAACACCTTTATGATTGCGACGTTGCGAGACTTAACCATCTACTTTGACAGCTCGTCCTAAAGACACGATGTTACTAGATTAGCAATTATTGTGTATGAAAATAAGAAAAAAATTAAAAATCATAATTTGACCTAGCTTCATATAACATTTATTACTCCTTATAGCCTCAGGAATTCGTGATTAAAATCTCTCGCAATGCTCACGGGCACCGTGTATAAACGTAAAAGTCCTGACTGACTCACTCACTTAAATCAACGCCCAGCCCAAACCGTCGAACCTAGAAAGCTGATTTTTTCACAATATATAGTTTATACAACGTAAGTTACCCACTAAGAAGGGATCTTTGAAGATTTCACCCTGAAGGGGGTAAAAAGGGGGCTGAAAGTTTGTATGGGGATGGAGTAAAATTTTAAGTGAGAGACTTGAAACTTTGTGTATGGACTCCTCATTACTTTACAAGAAAAGTAATTTTAGGGTATTGGATAAACCCACCCCTAAGCGAGTTAAATGTGGGTGCAAAGTTTGTATGGAGCTTCGATATAAAAGAGTTCCACGCGGACGGAGTCGCGGGCAGAAGCTAGTAATTATATATTTATAATTTTTGAACCTGCTCACAAAATTTCACGAGAATCGGTTGAGAAATGCGACCCGTAGAGGAAAATAGCCGGACAGCCGGTCATCCGGACATATGAAAGAGTTTTGGCCCAAGCTGAAGCATAGAACTTCGTTCAAGTCGACTGTTCTCATGTCCGCAGTTGTTGCTTTAATTTTTTGAATAAAATATGATTTTCAAAATTTCATGTATGGATCGAACATCAGAGCCGCTCAGTAAGTTTTTATTATTAATGAAGTACTCTTAACTATACGTATCGTGGCGAATCTTGATCCCTATGACAGCTGTCATCTTAGTACAATTTTACGTTTTAAGGTTATAAATTGTATGGAGATGACGGCTGTCATAGGGATCTTTACTATCTAGCCTCCTTGTGCGCATGACAAATTGGGGGTAGATTATAGACTAATGCTATCTCTCTCTTACTGAGAATTGTTACCTGTAATGGCTGGCCAGACAAGTAAAAGATGAATAAATATACGACCTCTTTAATCCGAACACCCTCTAATCCGAACCCCTCCGTAATCCGAACGCCCTCCCCCGCCTACTACGCCTACATATTTGGGTAGTTTCCACATGTTAACATTTATGAATTGAACATTCATGAAACATTGATAACGCAATGTTGCTAAATTGATAGTAAACCATCAAATAAATGTAATTAAGTATAAATTAAGAAATATGATTAAAATCAATGATGTAATATAAAAAAGAGGTAGATAGGTTATAAGAGCTCCAAAAATGGCACACTAAAATTGTGTCAATTGGCACCAACTTGCCTCGGTTTCAAGCCGTCAATGGAAACGTTAGCTGTCAGATTTGGTGGCCATTTTTAGAGACGGAATTTCGTATAGACAACATATCTACCTCTTTTTATATTACATCATTGATTAAAATCATAAAAAGATATGGACCTTGAAAGTTTAGAAAAAATATGTTTTTTTTATTGTCCTAAAGTAAATTTAAAGCTACCAATAGAATCCTTTCGCTTTTATAGAAAGAAAATTGTACATCAACAATGGTCCTAAACGCAGTATTTCATGACTGAAACAGCAATTTACTTGATTTTCAATACAACGAATAGTACAAATATTACACTGTGACGTCACGATTCAATGTTAAGCAGTATGAAACGTTTTCGGCTGCCGCCAGCGAGGTCCGTCTTTAACTCAATTATTTGGGTATTTATGTTTTTTAATTGTAGTTGCTCCCATACAAACATTTGTTCCTCTCCAAAAACTGGTTCGAATGGCATTATAACTTTTTTTATGACACAACCCAATTCTTCACTCGCCGGCTCGCCAGTTGCTTACCGAATGTCGAGGGTGACATGCGCTTTTGTTTTTGTTATTCGTCCGCCATTTTGTGTTGCTATTTAATTACACAATAGTTTTTGTTTTATTCAATAAAAATACCCTATAAATTATCTGTATACTATAATTCGAACGCTCCACTGACATTTTCGGGGTTCGGATTAAAGAGGTCGTAGTATAATAGTTATACATTATTAACGTGATATAGTAATATTCTTTGGGATATCCCAAGTATTTATGAAAGCGACCTATTTTATGTTATGAATAAAATTTGATTTTAAAAATTTCATGTATGGATCGAACATCAGAGCCGCTCAGTAAGTTAAAATATATTATTAAAAGCTCTATATCGGAGTGCATAATTTTTATCGTCCTATTTTCGTGTCTCATAACAATTTTTCCCCTATTTTAGCCTAAAAAATGTTGTGTTTAATATTTTTTCGCCGAAATTGTTACGCATAATATCGATTGTCCTAATAATTTGTATACATTATATTTATTGCGATCGATCATTGGATTATCGAAAATTTCATGTGCATAATTTTACATTCCTACTAATACTACTTATGTTATTTGGGCTACAGTTCATAATTCCTAAACATATCCTGAATTGGGAGTTAGCATCTACGACCCGCCGTTAAGACGACGAAGCCCCGCTTTGCGGGGTTCGTACTTCCCGCTCTGAGGGACACAAATTAACGAATGAACCTACCCGGGAATAATAGGAATTTGATATTAAATTTCATTTAAAATGCGGAGGGGTTTCTGGAAACCAGTCCCGCCAGCACTCTGCCCGGGATCCCACCAGAAACTCGCTTCGCCAGCCCTTCGAGGCGCACTCAACCTACGGTTAGTTCGGGAGGTCACCAGCTCGCTTCGCTTCGGCCTTGTGCGCCCGCTCAACTCGGGAGTCAGGACCTCCTTCGCGAACTCCTGACTCCCGGCTGGCCTTGTGGCACTGGTTTTTATATACACCCTAGAAGTAGGACAGTCAAGACTTCGTGGAAGTGGCGTCCTCTGATTCAGTTCCGGTAGAATGTTTCTTATGTTTTTTCATGCCAGATAATAATACGCCGTAATAAGCGCCATTTAGGTTTTCGACTATTTTATTAGTTTATTAGGAGCAACAAGAATTAACAGTCAACAAGTATGCAAAAAAAGATTATGCGATAAATCTTGTAAGCCATTCAAAATTATGCCAAACATGTTCGGCCAAATAATTTTAGGACAATCAATATTATGCCACGCAAAGAGCCATTTAATAAAGTACTCTTAACTAATTGTTTTTAGGATCTTTACTAATCTAGCCTCCTTTTAAGCATCCTTGCGTATGACGAATGATATCTCTCTTACTGAGAACTGTTACCCCGAAAAAAGGGATGATAGTATGTTTTGAGCGGCCAGACTATCTTCTTTCGAGTTGAATTGTATCAATTAGAGATGCAAGGTATATATGTTATATGACGCAGTAAAATACTTGTAGTATAACCGTTATATAGTTATATTATTTGGGATATCCCAAGTAGCCATATGGCTAAATGCCGGAAGATAGTCATATTTGGGTGAATCAACTATTTTTAGGGTACCGTACCTCAAAAGGAAAAAAACGGAACCCTTATAGGATCACTCGGGCGTCTGTCTGTCCATCTGTCACAGCCGATTTGCTTCGAAACTACTGGACCGATTGAGTTGAAATTTGGTAAACAACTGTAACTTGGTGACCTAAAGATAGACGCGTAAAGTAAATTAATGAATTCTGAACAAAGGGGCCACTTTTGGGGGGTAAACTAGAAAATTTTAAAAAAGTTTCGCAAACTGTATTGTGTGACATATCAAATGAAAGGGGTTGTTTTAAGCATCTCAGTTATATTTTTGATATCATTTTAGCAAAAACAGATTTGGAGTAATTTAGGAAAAAATACGAAAATTGACCATTCCCCCTCCCCTTATCTCCGAAACTATTTGGCTTAAAATTGTGAAAAAAATATGGAAAATAGTTACTTACCTAAATATTACAGGAAAACCTATAAGAAGTTTGAGTATTCGAAATAACGGGAAAATTCTCAAAATTTTGAAATAAAATTTAGATTATATACGGAACCCTCACCACGCGAGTTGAACTCGCACTTGTCCGGTTTTTTGTTGTTATTCTGTCCCGTTAGCCAGGAGACATAATTACAGAGTTTCTTAGAAAAATCTTACAATACGGGCTTCGAACGTTCCTAGAAGATGGTCCAAGTTCGCATTTGGTGATTTAAAACCCATAAATCGCAGTTTAAAAAAGTAATCCAGGAGACGTAACCATGACAACTATTGACAGAAAATAGTTGATCCACTCATTTATAAAAACGATTCATACATGACCGTTTGCGGCTTAACGTTGACTTTTGAGACACCCTGTATAATATCTAAAAGACAAGTTCCCCCACATAATTAAAAACATATTTTTTCATGCCTTTCATGCGTTGACAGCCAATACCTGTATATTCAGGAGTCGTGATCGGAACTAACCAGTAATTATAATGGGGAATGGATGAAAATTTTATAAATTCCTGATAATTTTTTTGGTCATATGAATAACCTTCCTTAGCACCAGAAAAAAGTTTCAGGTGTTTCAGCTGCGTCAATTATTTTTGAAAAATATAAACAGTATCCTCACTTACCTCCTTACTTACTTAGTATGTATTTTATCTATATAAGTATGTTTATCGTCGTCTAGTACCCATAGTACAAGCTTTGCTTAGTTTAGGACTAGGTCGATTTGTGTAAGATTGTCCGCAAATATTTATTTATTTATTTATTTTACCTTTTGGGTTTAGGACGGCGAATAATATTTTTTCCTTGATCTGGCTCATATTACAAAAACTATTTTAAATATCCGTGGTAAACTGACACTGGCAATGATATTGACAGCTGCAGCAGCTATATTTGTCATCGCCAGGGTCAGTTTTTTTTTTTTTGTAATATGAGACGCATCAAGGAAAGTGTCTTATTCGCCGTCATAAACCCAAAACGTAAGTGAGGAAACTGCCCAGGGCTGTTAGTCTGTCTCACCTCCGCAGTCACCACTAACGATACGTAACGAATACCGAATGTTAGAAAGGAGTGCACATTCGCCGACAAACTGCCCTTAGTTTGGCGAAACAGAAAATGTATACCCGGGTCGTTCTTCTTTTTTACCGACAATGAACCGAGGTTTTCCTTTTTTTTTTTTTTTGAACTATCGAAAATTGTGATTTTGAACTGCGATTTAAAAAAAAATGCATTGGTTTCTTCATTAACACTAATTAAAGTTTCCTTTCCGGCCAATATACATATTTGTTTACGGTTGGTTTTAAAAAAAAATGTGACAAAGTGGACTCTTTCAGTGAGGACTACATTGGTTTACTACTCTGTCACGGACTTTTACGATAAAAATACGTTTAAAAAAAATGCTAGTTAGAAAAACTAAAATATTAAATAATACTAATTAATAAAATAATATGGACGTTCATTTTCGAACATTATAAAACCGTAAAATCATTACTCAAATGAGATGCCGTAGTAAGACGAAGGACAGGCTATTGTCGGTCGAAAAGAAGAACGACCCATACTTACCGTTAAGTTGTTTTATGAAATAAATTAAATTAAATTAAAATTAAATAATCACTGTATCACTGATTGTATTACTTACGGTGTTCCTGTATAATACTGAAATAAATTATCTTCTATTCTATTCTATTCTAATCATTATTATTTCGTCTTCAGAATGGGAGGCGTGCAACTGCCCTGGGCTCTCGGCGGCGGCGTGGGCGGTGTTGGCGGTGTCGGCGGCGTGGGCGGCGTGGGCGGCGTCGGCGGGGTCGCTGCGATGTCGCAGCCGCCGCAAGTGCTGCACTATCCGGTGCAGCACTTTCAGGTTCAGCCGGTGAGTCAATGTTTGACGACCGCTTTAGCCTTTTTAGGGTTCCGTAGCCAAAATGGCAAAAAC
The DNA here is from genome assembly GCA_932294315.1 of Epinotia nisella. NCBI lineage: Eukaryota > Metazoa > Arthropoda > Insecta > Lepidoptera > Tortricidae > Epinotia > Epinotia nisella. The sequence continues at coordinate 3,956,851 of OW028698.1, read as the reverse complement.
GGAACCCTTATAGTTTCGTCATGTCCGTCTGTCCGTCTGTCTGTCTGACCGTCTGTCCGTCTGTCCGTATGTCACAGGCATTTTACTCGAAAACTATAAGGTGTATTTGAATAAAATTTTGAGGATAGGTGTATTTTGTTAGCCGCTACATAGTTTTGTAATTAAAATGACAAAAAAAAATTTTTTTAGGGGTGCACTCCATACATAAAACTAAAAGTCAAAAAAAAATTTTTCATTGTGACCCCCCGTGTGGGGCACATCAATCGATAGGCCTTTCAAAATAAATATAAGGTTTCTTGGCATTTTTTTTGATTAAGTGAATAGGGTCGGAGATAATCGCCCCGAAAGTCACTAAAATTCTGTCCCCCCCCCTCTAATTTTTGAACGGTGTATTTTAAAAATAAGGAAAAATTCATGGCTTATTAACTTCATTCACCGAAAATTGTTTTGGACAAGATCGGTTCAGAGGTTTTCGAGATATTGCTGAAAAACTGCCTTCCTCAAAGAAAAGGACGTAAGTGCCGTAAAATTTCTGTGACGATACGACCTTTTTAATAGGCACGGAACCCTTCGTTTTGCGTGGTCCGACACGCACTTGGCCGCTTTTTTTTTTAGGAGAGGAAAAATGCGTTTCGCATTCCACCCGGGTGTGGGGACGGACCCGGGTGGATAGTGGGACTCCTCGCAATGGGCTAATGGGGCCCCGAGTCTACTCACTAAAAAAAAATCTCTCCGTCTTCCGTCTTTGTGCCTTAGTGGTGGGCTGAAGGAACGCTTGCGCTTTACTTCTTCAGCACCACCAGCACCTCTCCGAGTTCAGAGCACCGCCTCCGCAGGTCCTTGTTGACCTCGTTCGTTTTGTGCCAGTACGGGCATCCACCCAGTCCACGACTGCTTTAGCCTAGTTGGTAGTGACCCTGCCTACGAAGCACGAGGTCCTGGGTTCGAATCCCGGTACGGGCATTTATTTGTGTGATGAGCACGAATATTTGTTCTTGAGTCATGGATGTTTTCTATGTATTTAAGTACGTATTTATCTATATAAGTATGTTTATCGTCGTCTAGTATCCATAATACAAGAATTGCTTAGTTTGGGACTACGCCGATTTGTTTAAGATTGTCGGCAAATATTTATTTTATTTATAATATCTTCGTCTGCGTGGACCCGGGTAAAAACTATTCTATATTTTAATCCAGGCTATGGACTATCTTCGTGCAAAATTTCATACAAATCGGTTAAGCCGTTTAAGCGTGATTGAGTAACAAACATCCAAACATCTAAACATTTAATAAGAATAGAATAAAATAGGTACTACTGAAGTTTTTAGATTGATTTTAACAGCCTTGGCGTTTCAATAACTATCACCTGACTAGATTTAATTTTTAGAATGGTGTATCTGAAGCCTAGTGATTCAGGCATGCGGTGTCAAGCGGCGGTCGTGGGTTCGAATCCCGGCTCGTACCAATGAGTTTTTCGGAACTTATGTACGGAATATTTACCGTTAGCTTTTCGGTGAAAAAACATCGGTCTAATCCCAATAAGGTCTAGTTTTCCCTCCGGTTTGGAAGGTCAGATGGCAGTCGCTTTCGTAAAACTAGTGCCTATGCCAACTCTCGGGATTAGGTGTCGAAGCGGACCCCTGGCCCCTTTAGGGTTGATTGTATTTATGCTACCATGCGCAGTCGCGCCGCATCCCTGGTGCGCCGGGTGCGGAGCAGCCCCAATACCATTCTGAGAATGATTGCGGACAAACCAGACTATGCGATTATGCTACACTGTACGAGTGCATTCTCCCATTAGTATTATTCGGTGGTAAATGTCGATTTAGTAGTATGTATTTTGTTTTCTTTGTTTTATACATACATACATACATACATAATAATCACGCCTCTCTCCCAGAGGGGTAGGCAGAGATCACGGATCTCCATTTGCTACGATCCTGACAAACCACTTTCGCTTCACTCACCTTCATAACATTTCTCATACATGCTCGTCGGTTTAAGGTACTTTTGACCTGGCCTTTTTGTAAGATTTCTCCAATTTGATCGGAGAAAGTTCGCCTAGGTCTTCCCCTTCCAACTTGCCCTTCCACTCTTTTTACATACACTCTCTTCGTTAATCTTCTTTCAACCATCCTCTCTACATGCCCAAACCACCTTAACATACCCTTCTCAATTTTCGTGACTATATCTCCATCCATTCCACACTTATCTCTTATCACACTGTTTCTGACTCTATCACTCAATTTCACTCCACACATACTTCTCAACGCTCTCATTTCTACTGCATTCACTCGACTTTGATGTCTTTTTTGCCACACCCAACTTTCACTACCATACCCATACATTCTTTGTTTTATGTTAGTTTTTTTTATTTTAAATATGTGTCATGTAGTTACACGAAATAAAGGATTGAATTTGTATTTGAATTTAGGGCATAAACGGGAATAACGCTAAGCAGATGATGTGTATCTTACACCAGAAAGTGCCAACTACAAAACTGGTTATCTTATTTTCAGATCAGTGAGGACGAGTGGCTCGCACCGAGCCTGCTGGTGTGAGGGCGGAGGGACTGTTGTTGCCGCCCTGACTGCCTCTGAACCCTCCGAGTCCTCCCAGAGCCGTCTTTCCCATTGGCCTTTCGGGCGACCGCTGAAGACTCCTCACGGATTGAAGAATAGTTCGTTTCAGTTACAATGACGAAAATGCACTTAACATGGGATCTTACAACTTCTTTTCCTAAATATGAAAGGAAAATATAACAAAGAGACATTGGAGTAGCTACTCTTTGTTCTATTGTTTATGCGTTACTGTTTTACAAACGTGAAGATAACCATTACACGATATAATATGTCAGTAATGGCGTGTATTGGAGATATTGGAGTAGCTACTCTTTGTTCTATTGTTTATGCGTTATTGTTTTACAAACGCGAAGATAACCATTACACAATATATGTCAGTAATGGCGTGTATTGGAGATATTGGAGTAGCTACTCTTTGTTCTATTGTTTATGCGAAATTGTTTTACAAACGCGAAGATAACCATTACACAATATATGACAGTAATGGCGTGTATTGGAGATATTGGAGTAGCTACTCTTTGTTCTATTGTTTATGCGATATTGTTTTACAAACGCGAAGATAACTATTACACAATAGATGTCAGTATTGGTTTTTATGTACTTTTCGTCATCTGAACTAAAACCAATTGTAACTTGGTTACCGGATACCAATAGGTTTAAGATGGTTCTGTGCCTCTTTCCTTCTTCTGTTTCTGTTCTAAAGGGATATCTAGCAAGTAAGACCGTATAATCGTTCAGGTGGGAGCGCTTCAGTGTTTATTTCAATGTTTTCAGCGCCATCATGAATGTCAGGTTGGTGTTAAAGGCTTCAAGTCTTAAGTAGTGTACCTAACCCGAATGGGTCGAAGAGGCAATGTGAGTCACTTAAATCGAAGATTTGGTTTCTATATGCTTATGAATATATCTACATGAGAATGCGTATAAGAAATTAATTTTAAAGATATATTATAGATATTCATATAATATAAGAATAGGCTAAGTTATGTTATTATCGACCACGCGGGCACAAAATGGTTGCGAAAAAGGTCTTTTTTGAGGTTTTACGAAGGCAGTATCAAGCACAAGTCTAGTGTAAGTTAGAGGAAAAATGTAGATTTTTGGACAAATGTTTAGTAGGAATGTAGAGGACTAGACATCGCAGCCGAGTGAGAGTGTTTTATAAGACATTTTATATTCCGTGGGGCTGTGGCATGCGTCATGCGACGTGCGACATTTTTGTCGCGTGCCACACGCCCGTCTCGTAGTCCGGACTTGCCAAACTGAACACGGCCGCGACTTACTTACTTAAACATGGTTGTGTCTATACTTAACGGATACACTTAAAAGTTCGAGGGAATACCGAAAAAAAAACTTAGTGAAAAATATTAGATTTATTTATTGAATAGATAGTTAAGGGAAAAGAAAAATATTTATTGTTTAGATTTAAGGGCATGTAATCGTTGTAGGTAATGTTCGTTCGTTTCTCCCGCGCGCCGGACTGTCGCTGCCGCGCTGCTTGTAGCATGACGCATGACGCATGGCGCATGCGGCAAGCCGCAAAGCGCGCGTTCTCAGTACAGCTAGTGGTACATCGTCTTTTTTGAAACTTTTTGGAGGTACTGTGTCTATCCACACTACCTGAGAATTCGATATTAATATTTTGTAAATGATGTATTTTATATATTATATTGAGAAAGTTATCGTTTTATTGATTGTAGTTAATTTGTTTTCATCTATTAGCGTTTTGTTGGGCATTAGTCGAAACTTGAGAGACATATCGCTAGTAAAATATTTATATATTATTATATATAGTTCATTTAAGCTAAGGGTCGAACGTCGAGTCAATTGAGTCATCCAGTCAATCGTGCGGAACCGAGCGAAGCGAGGGTATGTATACCCGCCGGTTTGAGGTGCGACCTCAAGGTTATGATATCAGAGTAAGACAAACCATTAGATAGAAAATTTAGGTATAGTCTCATATATTATTAGATAACATTAAGGCTATATTCGCTTCAAGTAGTGTAGTGCGTGTACCCGTAAAGTAAGACAGCATTTTCTGACTGCAGGACGCATGTCAACGCCTTTCTTGTTGCTATATATACTTCCTTCACTATATATACATACATGTACGCTATGATGATACATAATACATAAGATAAGGTAAGATAGATTAAGCTATAATCACTATGAGCCATTATAAAATGGTAGATATGTTAGCTAGGTGAATTGCAAGATATATTAAAGTATATTATATATACAATGTGCAAAACTTAAAATATTATATCTTTTAGATAGGCTATTCAAATTTTGTGTAACTTTAGTTTTTGTGTGTTATATTTTTTTCTCCATTCCATAATTAAGGTATTCTTTAAGGTCCCAAAATAACACCAAATATTTTATAACCACGACATATATGTATGTATAATTAAAGGTAGATTGGCATATGGTAGAAGTTAGTGTAATCCTAATCTTTTGGTTTCACTATGAGATGCCTTATGAGTCTTCGCCGTCTGCGCTGCGCGGGGGCGTCCGCTTATACATACAAACATAAATACAAAACACGCCTACATACATATATACCAAATATAACCGATACTCTATATACTCCGTGGTATCACGTTCGTCTCTTGTACTATAAATGAATCTACTGGTAAATATTATATTAAATACATTTATATAAACATATTATATATGAAGAACCAGTATAACCAATTTATTACAGTACAAAGATTGAGAATACTTATGATTTATTTATGTCAAACAAAAAATACAATAATTATTTACACATTTGACGAAAGTACCTATTCATTTTTGAGTGTAAATTCACATGTTTTTTGTATAGAAACAACAAAACATTATTTTTAAAAAACTTGTTGGACTTAAGTAAACCCCTAATATTGACGACATTAGGCTTACTAGTCAAATCGACCTAGACTTATTTGACTTAGATTAGTCGTTTCAAAAGCGAAGGCTTACCCTTAAAAATGGAGTCAAACAACTTCACACATATTGTGGCATAGGGTTTTATGCATTAGCGTTATAGTACAGAAGCCGCTGTCAAACACAACACTGTTGCAAATTGAACCTGAACACAATAACATAAGGTCTATAGTCCAAGAGCCGGCGTCCCCGCGCCCTCGGTGCCAAACCTTCGTTTTTCTTCGGGCTGATCCGTCTACAAAAAAACACCAATTACAAAAACTTCGGGAACTCCAAGAGTACCCGTTTAAGGGGCCTTTTGGAACTATTTTACCATCTAGTTAAAAAAGAGGTAAGTATTATGAACCTCCATAGTTTATTGCGAGTTTTTTTCTTTTAACTACTGCTGAAGTTAATGAACGAGATTCATGTTGCACTAAAAAATATAACCTAAAAGCCAATAACAACAAGTAGTCTTCAAAAAAGATTATAAAAAAGAAAAATTGCAATATATAATAAAAAAATGGTGTAATCCAGTTCATTAAAGTAAAAAAAATATTAAAAATCACTATTAGGTAAAAAAAACTTGAGAAGGCATTTGTTTTGTTTGTATTACAACATTTAAATATGTCATGTTTATCCGGACACGTCATAACTACATAAAAGAGAGGCCTTGCTTAAGTTTTTTTTTTCTATAGAAAGCTCTGAAACTAGAAGTTGATAAAAAAAGTTCCAGAGGTCGCGATAGGTATAGAGGTGTAGTATTTGTGTCTCTTAGTCTTTGTTTCTAGTCAAGCTAGTCGGTGTTTAGATTCTTCGTTATTTTGTACACAAAAAAACATATTTTTTGAAACGTGTAAGGTGATTTCACCAGTCTGCGCTATCCGTTAGCAATATTTTAATGTAAAGAACATATTCAAAATAAAAATCGATATCAAGTATGGACTGAAAATATCTTCCAAGAAGGTTGTTACCCACTCAAATGTAAAAGTTAAATGCCCGGCGAGAAACGTCTATTTTGCCTCCTTTTTCATAATTTAGCAACAAACATGATGACTGTGTTATTATGACGGAGGCAAAAATAGTTGCAAGTGTAATGTTACAATTTAAAGTAATCAGTTTATTAATCTGATCAAAGTTACTAAATCTGAAAAATCATTAAAAATGGTTTTTATTTTTTTATTTTGATGCTGTGCAATTTAAAAAAAATGTGTCTTTGAGCGGACAAAATTGGAGTCAAACTACGCCAGTGATCCTATTTAATTTGTCTTTTAGATTTGATCTTAATCATCAATGAGTACAGCAGTTATTTCATAAATCAAATATAGATTTAGATTAATCTAACATTAACATTAAATGCATGAACTATTTTTTCCCAAAAAAACATTAAAAGTTGTACCAGCTGTTTTTCGCCAGCTCTCGCACTATGTTAAGAGAGGCACTCTCGTGTGTGCCAGCCCTACGCTAGGGTTGCCTATAGTGAGATGAATGTTGTGTCTACCTAGAGAGTGCTTAAAGTATGGCAGAGGTATTTTTAATTTAGCTGTGTTTAGTTCGTATGTGATTGTTAACTTTTTTGCTTTAAGGGCATAAAATGTCGTAATGTACAAAAATCTAGATGCTTTATTTTATTTTACATTTTGTTAAGTAAAGGGCTGTTTTTGTTATCTTATGCTACGTAAAATTTTACAAATGAAAAGACATTGTCAATAAGGTTGTAAAATAAACAAAAGTCAAGGAGAAGGGTACATTTTGTATACATTTTTTGTACAAAGTGTACCTTTTTGTATTGCACTTAAGCTAAATGTGAGCCGAAAGGTAGTTAAAAATATTAAGTCAAAATTAAAGCTAGTCGTTTTCGTATCATGAACCAAAATGGATGCTTTCAAAGCGAATCCACATTTTAATACGGTAATTCAACACATTTCAACGATTTCGTAGTAATAATAAGTAGCATAACGAAATCGTTGACAGAAAATGCGTTAACGAACGTCTGAACGCTTCTAATGCAATTAAAAAAAAAAAAATTGAAATTGGACCCAATGCTTAGTTTCAAACCTCGTAACCTCGAAGCTGATGTACAATCAAAAGGTTATAATTCCCGTGTGGGGGAAAAGTGACTCCTAGAGGCTAGTCAATTATGTACTGCCGTGGGGAACAGTTTCATCTAGACGACGTTGAATAACGAGACATTTTATAAAACTACTAATCCCTTTACCTCCAACACAAATGTCAAACGGGCAAATAAACGAAACGAATTTTAACGCCACACTTAACTAAAAAAATGGTTTTCTGTAAAGTCGGTTTACGGACGATAATTTTACGCGATAACATCATAAGAAAACAGTCGATCTAATCTTGATTCCCCATACACACTTTAAAACCCCATTTCACCCCCTTCGAGGGTGAATTTTGAGAAATCCTTTCTTAGTGCACCCCTAGACCTTATAAGGAACGAGATGCCAAATTTGGAATCTCTAGAACCAGCGGTTTGGGCTGTGCGTGGACATGTCAGTCAGGAACGGGATAATGAGTCACTTTTTCGTTCGTGCAGCCGGCGTTCATCGATTTATCACGTCAAAAGGTTTCATGGATGTTCATGAATAAAGGCACTGCAGTTTCAAGCTTCTATAGGCTACCGAAACTTGTTACTTGATTGAGAGTGTCGGACCTGCATATGTCAATAATGGGTCGGCAGAGCGCTTGTCATATTCCTGGTCTCGCAAGGGTCCATGGGCAACGGTGTTTGTTTACCATCGGGCTTATGCAAAATAGGCGCAATCATGACGTCAAGTTGCGGAAACACAGCCCGCGTACACTAATAACCTATATAATCTTTTTTTATGGGAGCAAAATCCGTTATGGATACCCCCACGCCACAGGGATAGCGCGGAGGATATGTCGGACTCGCACCGACTTAAAAAAAATGGTCCTCCTCGACGCATTTCGGACGGCTCTCGGATCTCCCACGGAACGCACCAGTGCCGCCATAGCGTCATGCCTCTGTGGGTCCTACCTTTCTTTATACGATTGCAGCCTCCAACTGCAACTACCACCCCGAGGACCCCTTTTAGTCGCCTTGTACGACAGGCAGGGGATACCGTAGGCGCAACCTACATATACAACCTACCATCGAGCAGGCCGCATGCATGTTTACCAACGCCCTAGTAAAAAAACTGTTGACTTGCAGTCTGTAATTTAATAGTCAGCTGCTTCGATTGACAGCCCTATTTGGTTTGTGTGTGTGCATGTGTGTTAGAGTAGTCGTGTCGATTTCTATTTTGAATATTGCAATAAACTCAGCAATAATGCGCAATAGATGTCGTAGTTTTTCGTTTTTTAACCGCTAGACCATTATTAAAGCTAGACCTTCCAACATACTAAAAGCTATTTTATATAGATAACTCCACTGAATTTTTAAAATTACGAAACATGAATAAGAACCACGCGTATCGGTCCGAAACGTGTCGAGCGATAATCTTAAAGAGGTGAGTCACCTGTTTTATTTTTTTAAACAGTCAACAATTATCTTTGTCACGTAGTGTCCGTTAATTTTTATTTTATTTACATATTTCTATTTTATTTACTTTTCCACATGTAATCGCTGGCGCAGCGACGCTTTTACACATACAGTGAAAATTGAATGCAACATAGATAGTTTTATTGAATACAAGGAAGGGAAAGTTACATATATAAGCGATTGTTTTCAACCATTTGTGATTGTGAATCTCTCATTTTTGCCTCTAGTCATATAAACCAAATGGTACTGTGGTCTAACTAAGGTCTTAACTGTAAATGACGTGATTCCATAAGGTTTCCGTTTTTCTATTTCTAATTGAAAACAAATTCATTTAATCCAATTTGGATAGAAATTTCCATTTGAATATCTATTTGTTCTCTCATCTCTTTCTTACAAATAAATGTAAGTGTAAGCTTGACAAAGAAAAATAATTTCAAGTGAAACACGTTTGTGAAAAGAAGACGTACAACATTATTTCTCTATTAAATATTGATGATTACAAATTAAACAACTTTTATGTGTAAAAATATGATGCTTGGATCCTGCACTAGCATGAAATACGTTTCCATATGTTTGCGCTCTATAGTAAAAAAAAAAAGGATTATAAAATTCGTAATCAATTTTGTGTTTTCTCATATACTTTTGTTTTTTTTCTTTTTACCTATCGTAAAAATGTTCTTGACTTCCATGTAGAAGAGCAGTGTTAATACAGGTATATATTTTTTAAACACAATTTATTAATGTTTTTTATTTAATTTTAATAAAAAATACGCTGTGAGAGAAATCTAACAATTGTTGTACGGTATAGGTTGGAAGGTCAGCTATTTTAATTTAAATATGTGTTGATGTCTAAAGATGTTTTTGTATCATTATTATCCTCATACATTGTTTAAACCCCCCCTTTTTTCTACCGTCCATGAGTGTTGTCACCGCTAGATTAGATTTCTCTTTGGTTAGGTCGATAGAGGTTATGCAGACCAAACCTGGTTGTTGACAGTGATTGTAATATGACAATGTAATATCACAGTGAAGCGAAAAGTTCGTCAGGGCGATGGTCCGTGATCTCCTACTTAAACACAGACAGGTGTGATATGTTACCATTAAATTTTGGAACGCGTATTGGAAATGGTAAATCATGAATAATTTGGCCATTTCGTAGGCGTATAGCGAAGTGAGTGAGTGAGATGCACTGATATTAAGATGGGATTGTATACATGCCAAAGAAAAAAACCTTGATTCGACGTAGATATTCTTAAACTTTAACTCTAATAAAGCTAAATTATCTTACGACAAGATTTTTTTGTCTTTGTTCGAGAAAATCATCTTTATTTAATGTTTCATTCAAGATGGCGGTCTTTCTAATGAAATTCCTGATTCAATTTTTTTTTGTGAGGTAGTAGCAAAACCAACGTCACAGACGATCTTTACTGATAGTAGAGGTAATGACGGATTGTGAAAATACGTATGTTATTTCTGAAACTATTCGAACTGACATTGAAATTAAACAGTATCAAAATGGCGGCCCCGATGAATGATATTACACAGTAATATTACATGTAATATTGCGTTCGCTGCGATACGCATGTACTGTTTGAGCTTGTTTGAGCTATCGCCGTTAAAAGTGAAACAAAATGACCAGAAAATGTTAGTGATTTTACCTTCCCCTATTTATTCGATCTATCCTACGCAACTTTATATATTTACATTATAGTGATGTGATCTATTTAAGGTATTTCCCAAAAAAAATTGACAAAAATACGAAAAAAGCTGGGCGTGAGTTTTTATTTTTTAAACCCCCTTTTGATTAGATTTCTTTTAAAGTTGCATAAATAATGAGTAGATTTAAATGAGAATAGAGAATTAAGTGTACTATTAGGTCTCTCTGATGAGCAGTTTCGTTGATCTATCGTTAAGTTATTCTGTTATTCGACGGTCACCGCTAAAATGTCAAGCCAAGGTCAGATTGGCCTGACTGTGCGTCAGGCGCCCGACCGAAGGTCACCTGATGATAAGTCGGGGTAATCACGCCCTGAGAGTAGAAGTTTTACGTAACGCCACCTGTAGAGGTTGGCACTCGGACTACTTCAATATACATTAGAACATGCCGTCTAGCGTCGGCCAGCAGCAGGGTGTGTATGAAACTGTCATTGATGGTACCTTTGTCAAAACCGACGAACGACTTAAGAGTTACGTAAATACCCTGCTGTCAAAAGTGTGAGCTACGCAATGTCAAAATTATGTTGTAAAAACTATACTCTGTATTTAGTCGAGTTTAGGGCAATTCAATAATATTTTAGACAGACAAAAATTTAAGTCCTATTCATATAAAATTAAGGTTAACGTCTTATTCGTCGACGTTGCACTAGTCTATGGCATGGGCACTTTACAAAGAGTACTATGAATATAATAGATAAAGATACGTCAGTAAAGTAAAAGCATGCCGAACGCCATCTAGCGTATCGTCTCGTAAACAGCCCAAGCGTTAGCTGTGGATCGATACACTTTAATTACCTATACATGCATACATATTTGTATCCTTTTTTAATCTACATAGCAGAATGTTTTTAGTTGGAAATTTGGGATCCTCGCACTTTGATGGCGCTTACTTAACACAAAATTCCAATTCAAGACACTGTCTGTTTAATAAAAAAAAAACAAAATATGAGATATAACATCTTGTATTCGAAGTGTCACAGACAATTACAAACACGAAATTTGAGCATTACTGAAATCGCCAATAACCAAATCAAGGTGTGTAAAGGGTTATGTTTTGTAACAAGCATTTAAAACACCTCACTATAACCAAATTTCAGAGAACCACACTTATAAGGATTGTAAGGCATTGAAACACCGTGGCACTTTATGTCAAAGCAATATGGGTTAAATTCGAACTAAGAGGGTTTTTATTCATTCAAATCTTATCCATGTCGCTTTGACATTAATGGGGAATGGATGAAAATATCAGAAGTGCCTGATTATTTTTTTGGTGATAGAAATAACCTTCCTTAGCACCAGAAAAAAGTTTCAGATTTGTCAGATGCGTCAATTATTTTTGAAAAATATAAACAGTTTCCTCACTTACGTTTTGAGTCAAGGACGGCCTGGCCTATAGACCGATCTGTCCTTGATCCGTCTCATATTACAAAAAAATATCTTAAATATCTGTCTAAAACTGACACTGGTAATGACAAATATAACTGATTGCCAGTGTCAGTTTACAACAAATATTTAAAATATTTTTTTGAAATATGAGACGGATCAAGGAAAGTGCCGTCCTTGATCCAAAACGTAAGGAGGAAACTGTTTATATTTTTAAATGATTGACGCATCTGAAAAATCTGCAACTTTTTTATGGTGCTAAGTAAGGTTATTCCTACCACCAAAAAACTTCTAAAATGTTCATCCATTCCCAATTGCCCATATCATACACTAGTGCAACGTCGAAGACTAGGACATTTACATTACTTTTGTATACAATACTCCTTTACAATATTTATTAACGAATACAGTGTGCACTAAGTTTAATTGTCGTCATTGTTCTTGGTCAATCAAATTGGGTACATTATGTACCTATTTTGATTGATGTGCACTAAAGTTCCTTCCTTTAACGAAGATTCTATTTTCGGCAATTATTTGTCATCTTTACAAAGATATATTTACAGTACACTTACAATTATGAATTTAATACGAAATAAAAATGATAATGCGATTCAATTTATGTGCCCACTGTGCATATGGTTGAGATTATTTAACGTGGCTGACTTTGTATGAAACTTTTATTGGAATTGGAACCTCCTACCTTTTTCAATGGACTATTTCGATGCAATTCGGCCAACTCAAATAATCTCAAGTATAAATATGTGTACATTTTAGTATGTCATTACTTAGCAAAATGTACAAATACTTATTATAGTACAGTACGAATTTCGATAAATTCAGAATGGATATCGAAAGCGAATTGTAAAGCTCGGTTAAAATTAGGTGAGAATTGTAAAAAACGTTATTTTCGAAACGCTTAAAAACTTATGTTATAACATCGAATATATTTTCTGTCAACGAATTCTGTTTTAATAAAACTTTGTTAATTTTACATATAGTCGTGTTTAAGGATAAGGCGAGAAACGAACTGTCAGGCTCACGCCTTTACATAACACAACGTTCGTGTTTGTGTTCCGCGCGCGGCCCCTCGCCGGCTATCGGTTGTGCCTATCCAAAACACGGCTTATCTGTGTTCATTAGAAGCGTCTTCTCTCACATTACTGGAAAAATTAAACGTAATATCTATGTTCCATTTTTGGAACAACTGATCTCTTTATGGATGGAAAATAAGCGGTGGTCTGTCAGTTATTGTAAGCTGACTCTTTATACCAAATATCAATGGATTACTAATACAAAAGGCCTTAGTTTGCCACTAGTGTTAAATCAAACAATCACGAATGAAAAAAAAAACTGTTTCAGTTAAAAATATATTTTTTGGTGCAAGCTTTTAAATCTGGCTGTACTTTTATAAGTCAGAGACGCTAGCGACTCCAAAAGAATCACAATCTTTTGGAGTCCCTAGCGTGCACGAGCCACGGTGTCTACTCAAGCATTCCATATGCTTGTTTGCCATTTTCATCGTCTAAGTATGAAAAAAGCGGATAAATATTATATTTTATTGCATTGGGTAAAACTCACCCTGCTATCAAAAAAAAGGGTCTAAAGGATACGGTGTCCGGTTTTCATCAAGAAGGCGTACTTGTTTGACACCAATGTATTTAAAATTAATCGTTCACTAGACTGGTTTTTCGTTTATTATATCCTTATTTTCAAAATATAATGTTTAAGCGACCTCTATTGGCAATTTTAGTACTGACGATGATACTGGTATAAAGAGTTTCAGTTGTCTGATGTTGTTTTGTTTGTTAAGTTTATTATAACTGAAAGATATAACTTAGGTATATATACTCTGTACCTACCTATAGTCTAAGTTAGGTTAGCTGTATGACATAGAAATAAGAAGATACTCATATGGAGCGAAATAAAAGGAACAAAAACGAACCGTGTTTTATTTCAAACATCATCGGAGAAATTATTACCAAGCAGAAGCCATCATGCTAACATGGATCTTTAATTACTTAGGACAAGCTGTGGTTATATTAATACCAAGACCGAGCAAGATGGTAAGATATATTAACTTTAAATTAAAAAAGGAAACCTACACGGTGCCCATGAGCATTGCGAGATATTTTAATCACGAATTCCTGAGGCTATAAGGAGTAATAAATGTGATATGAAGCTAGGTCGAATTATGATTTTTAATTTTTTTCTTATTCTGGGCGGGGCACATTGCACGTAGAACCAATGGCCGTTGGGGCGGAAAGGTTCTCGAGTGGCGACCACGTACCGGAAGGCGCGGCGTGGGTAGGCCCCCCACAAGGTGGACTGATGACCTGGTAAAGGTCGCGGGAGTCCGCTGGGTGCGGGTGGCGCAGGACCGGTCAATATGGCGCTCACTGGGGGAGGCCTATGTCCAGCAGTGGACGTCTTTCGGCTGATATGATGATGATGATGATGATGAATAACTAGGTAAATAACATATTATGTAATATGACGGGTAATTTATGTATTTAAACAGTAACTCGCGTGTAAAATTACTTATATGGTCTAGCTGTACTGTAAAATGATAGAATAAAAGAAATAATTATAATAGATCCAAGAACACCTGTTTTAACTTGCTACATTACTCAAAATAAATTAAAAATTCATTATCGCTTCGATTGCCACCATTTTGTGCTGGAAATGTAAAGCACTCGAAAATATTTATTACTTGATTGTAATAAATGGTTGTCTGTAAAGTCGGTTTACGGACGATTAAGTTTACGTGATAACGTCATAACTAAACATTGATGATAAATTGCATAACACGTATTTACTCATTTATCGTTAGGAATACTCCTGTGAAGTTTCGAATAAAATAGTCGATCTAATCTTGTTTCCCCATACAAACTTTGGACCCCCGTTTCACTCCCTTAGAGGGTGAATTTTGCAAAATCCTTTCTTATTGCACCCTTAGACCTTCTAAGGAACCTACGTGTCAAATTTGTAATCTCTAGAACCAGCGGTTTGGGCTGTGCGTTGATATTTCGTGCGCGCAGCCGGCGTTCGGAACGGGTTCGGAAAAAGGTGTACAGTCACGGACTTTAATCGTTGAGCCATTTAGGTGTCAACTAATTTTGGTTTTTTAATAGTTAAGCTATGAATATCCAGTAAAAGGTGAGCTCTAAATGGCTCAACGATTAAAGTCCGCGACTATACCATGTTTTTTTAAACATAAAAGTATAGCTTAGGTATTTATAAACTTATATATGAGGATACAACTGAACAAATATTTTTTTTAATTGACGTCAAAATGAATATGAACCGAAGACAATAGTATTACCTAGTCCATACAAAATCCGAATAATTCGCACCATGTAAATTAAAAATATTAATAATTTATATCGCAACTGAGTAAATAGAGGTAAGTATAATGCGTGATAAATTACTGCGTAGCTGTATATTCGATGATGGTATATTGTAATCGGTAAAGAATTGGATCTAGTTGGAATATACCTACCCCTTTTTAACCAACTCCATGCGGTAGTCCAAGTTAATTTTAATTACGAAGAAACTGATTGACGACTGACATAGCAACGCACAGCCTAAACCGATGGTTCTAGAGATTCCAAATTTGGCACGTACTCATTCTCATAGTAATTTATTGCAACCATAGTTTTGTACAGATCTTAATAACTAGGTACATTGAGTCTCATATGGGCCCCGGTAGGGCATGGCAATGTCACAACACATAATTAAGAGTAATGTAAAAGAATGTCATAAAAGCATTTAGTATAATTTAAAATAATTAAAAAAAACATTAACAGACAAAGTGACACTATAAACACACTATTAAAGAGCATAAGTACAATACAATAGAATAGAATTGTTAAAAATAATTAATGTAAATTTTTTGTCATTTAAGGATTTTTGAACTTTACGTATAATACGCTTTTTCGATATGAAGCTATAGAAATATACGGTCTTTTTTCTCGGCTTTTAAATTGTAGGGGAGTATGTTATAGACTTTTATAAATCGAACATACGGGCCACCAGGTTTGATTTTGGCAAACAAAGTCTGTTTTCATGGCGGGTAACCATCGTACAATACAATACAATCCAAATACCCTTTATTGCACACCTCACACAAACAAAGCAGTTACAGAGAGAAACAATACAATAACATGTAGGTAGAGGTAGACAACAGGCGCTCTTATCGGAAGAGATCGCTTTTCAGAGCGATCTCTTCCAGACAACCTTTGGGTATCGGAGAAAGAGATAAAACTAGATTATGCAGTAGGTGGTGCAGAGATTATAATTAATCAAAAATCAAAATAATTATAAAAATAAACGTTCATAAATTCCTCTATATATAAACATACATACACGATCATACATATATACAAATAACACAAATACAAATAAATGATACATAAACAGTCAGCCAAAAAATAAAATCAGGGTTAGGGGAGAGACAAATAGTGTTCTTTAAGAAGGGGTTTGATGTTGCCGATAGATTTTGCTTGTCTGATGTCAAGAGGGAGAGAGTTCCACAGTCGGATAGAATTAATACGTACATAAAAGAAAAAGAAAAGAAAAGAAGACATTTATTCACTACACAAAAGACACACAGAGACAAAGGAGTAGACATACAATACAATGTACGTACGTACATAATATTAGTAGGATTAGTCGGATAATTTAAGATTTTATAAGCAACTCAGTATAAGCATGAGCATAATCTGCTATAGCAAGGCGGGCAAAAATATCTGACACGTTCTAACGGCCCTTGAAATAGAGTTGTGTCAGATATTTATGCGCGCTTTGTTGTGGCAGGTATTAATGATGGTCCCCCTCGAGGGTGCCCGCCTTGTCGGGGCGGGGGGGCTTAGTAACCGTGGACTGGTCACCCACGGCGAAGCTAAGAGGCACCAGGGCCGGCCTGTGTGGGCCGCTGGCTGGCCCGAGAAGGGCGCTCCTAGCGGGCTTGCCTAAGCCCGCTTAGGATGCGTTGGGGAGGGACCGCAGAAGAAGAGGAGTACCTCCTTATCTTCTGCGGCCGAGGCGGGATCGCAGGGGGAGAGGCGTGTTGGTATTACGGTGCGCCACTCTCCCTACCCCCTGCGAACTTGGCGGGGCCGTTCCGCTGAAACGGCATTGGTGGGACCGCAGAGGAAGAGGAATGCCGGTATTACGGTGCGCCGCTTTCCCTATCCTCTGCGGCCGAGACGTGGTCGGTGGCGGAACCACAGACCTGATCCGCCACCGGGTGCTGGAATTCCCCGCACCCATGATCTCCTCGTAGCGGACTCAGGGGGGGTCCGCTACTAAACTGGTGGAGATCGAGGAGGCAGGCGCGCCGAAACATCTGGCGTGCCTCTCGTGGAGGGCCCTCGGGCATCCGCGAAGGAGCCGCTTGTGGGCGGCTGCCGCCGGCGGGGTCGCGGATGTGTGCGCAAGCGTTCCCGTGACCTCGCCAAATGGCGGCGAGGCGGCAAGTGGGGGGTTTTTAGTGGGTACACCGTGGGTCTCATTAGCCCATACGGGAGTCCCACATAACCACTCGGGTCACCCCCTGCACCCGGGTGGTATGCGTAACGCATTTTCCCCCACTAAACAAAAAAAAAAAAAGGTATTAATAATGGTGACTGTACAACAGACTTTATTATGAGCGGAGTGTGACTTACTTGCGTGGCGATGGATGTATGTGTGCGGTGAATGTCTGAGATTCTGTGAGGAGATGGATGACCGGCAATCAACTGTACCAATGTAATTATATATGTTTTGTCTTGTTTAGTTTCGTTCCATGACGCATTGGTTTTTTTTTACTGTAATGTCGTGTTAACATGTTTTTAATAAATAAATAAATAAATAAATTATCAATTTTTAGGGTTTCGTATCACTCGTGCGTCTGTCTGTCCGTCTGTCACAGCCGATTTGCTCCAAACCTACTGGACCGATTGAAATGAAATTTGGTACACATATGTAAATTGGTGACCCAAAGAGGTACGCGTAAAGTAAATTAATGAATTATGAACAAGGGGGCCACTTTGGGGGGTAAACAAAAAAATTTAAAAAAAGGTTCGCAAACTGTATTGTGTGACATATCGAATGAAAGGGGTTGTTGTAAGCATCTCAGATATATATTTTTTATAATTTTAGCAAAAACAGATTTGAAGTAATTTAGGAAAAAAGACGAAATTTGACCATTCCCCCCCTTATCTCCGAAACTACTTGGCTTAAAATTCTGAAAAAAATATGGAAAATAGTTCCTCGCCTAAAGATTACAGGGAAACCTATAAGAAGTTTGAGTATTCGAAGTAACGGGAAAATTCTCAATATTTTAAGGGACTCTCACCACGCGAGTTGAACTCGCACTTGTCCGCTTTTTTTTAAATTACCTTTATCATCAAAAGTATCACAAAATTATATAACTAGAAACAAAATAAAAAAAATGTAATCAAGCCATTGGCCAAAGTACTCAATTTGTACAATTTTAAATAAATGCTTAATGCTGTCCTAAACCCATTTTATTTTTAATTCGCCGTTATTAAATAAATCGAATAGCTAGCGGATATTTCAGATGAATTTAACACCAGAAATGTTTCAGCCCGGTATTTAGACAGTGAATTCGAGTGTGTAATATGCTACCACCTGTCTGACGTCACATATTTAATCAGTTTATGTATATAAAGGTGACACGAGGCGAATATTCGCAGTACCCTCAAAAACGGCACAATGAAGGCTTCACTCTGCTTCCTGATTCTGGTAATTATACATTTAAAAACTTTTTTTTGAAATACATTTCTCATTCTCAACTGAATAAGTATATAACTATAACCCCATTCCATATAACATTCATTAGAATAAATACGTTTCGTCTATATTTCTCCGTTTCGTTTCGTTAAGTTATAATTTAGTAAACATATGTAAATTGGTGGCCCAAAGATGGACGCGTAAAGTAAATTAATGAATTCTGAACAAGGGGGCCACTATTGGGGGGGTAAACATGAAACTTAAAAAAAAAAGTTTCGCAAACTGTATTGTTTACAAGACGAGCATCTCAGATATATTTTTATTATAATTTTAGCAAAAACTGATTTAAAGTAATTTAGGAAAAAAGACGAAAATTGATCATCCCCCCCTTATTTCCGAAACTACTATGCTTAAAATTCTGAAACAAATATGGAAAATAGTCCCTTGCCTAAAGATTACAGGAAAACCTATAAGAAGTTTGAGTATTCAAAGTAACGGGAAAATTCAAAATATTATTGTGTATTTTGTATGGTGGAGCGCCTGATGCTTAGAGCATAGCAATTTTACGGAGCCTTCACCACGCGAGTTGAACTCGCACTTGTCCGGTTTTTTATATTTTTTCCCGTGGCTTGCTTCTGGGTTCTCTGTAGTACGTGGGCAGCTACTTTTTTATATACTGGCAAAAGCCAAAAACCCGCAATTTCGTCCGCGCAGAACTCGTTTATATCGTAGCTCGATACAAACTTTCGCCCCCCAATTCACCCCTTAGAGTATGACTTTCGAGAAAGAATCTTATGATTCCCGGAATTAAAACTGTCACCGTACCAAATTTCATAAAAATCGTATCAGCGGTTTAAGTGTGAAAAGGTAACAGACAGACAGACATACAGTTCGTTGGCTTCGCTTACTCGTTCAAATTATATAGTATGCATTAAAAACCGGCGTGTGTTTCCAGGCTCTTTCCCAAAGCATCTACTGCACCCCTACAGTAGGTAAGTTAAACCTTTTTTATTCTTAAAAAATCTGTGTGTTACAGCGTGAATTATTATGGAAAAGTAGGTAATACTCCAGGCAAAATACTGTTTCGAAAAACGTTAATTTATAATAGCGTTTTTTTTTGTTTATTTCATTCTAATACGTTATTCTAAGATGCTTTATTCAAGAATCTAACAAACTTTCCACCCGGAAGTAATTATATAGATTTAAAGTAAACATTCATCGTCTTTTTTATTTTATTTATATTGTATATTTTAAAGCAAATGTAAATGAACCTAAATAAAGATAAAAATATATTAATATTTATCCGGACTTTTTGGGAGCTAATTAAATATTGATTTTTTTGATGTCTGATTTTTTGTTGGATTTTGCATCTAGGTAACTATTTAATTGATAATATAACCGTTACATTAAAAAAATTTGCTATTATAAATTATTTCCAAATCTGTCATTTTTTCCATACAAGTTGTTAGTTCATTGCCTGGACTATTAAGCCTTTTTCAATTGCTGTGGAACAAGGCTCCGAACCGGTTTCAAGTAGTTATACCGGCAAATACCGGTTTAGTTAACAATACTTTTCTTCAAAATGCGATCGTTATAAAAACTTTGTATTTACCCCAATTAACTGGTTCTAAAACTAGTTAATCCGAAAATAACGTAATATACAACATTTATAATTTTTTTTTTTTTTTTTTTTATTTAAAGTTCCAAATAATTTTATTTCGCAGAGTTTCATGGTATTACTTGCTAAAGCCATTAATGGCTTATTTACAGCTAGAGTTCGGACTAACTATTTACTAGGTATGCATTCCGTTTACTGTATCACTGGTGAACAATAACAAAACTATCATTAGGTTACATATAAATATAACTTACAAGGCGTAATCATAGTTGTTACTTGACATATAATGCTTGTTTACATCTTTAGCTGATGTAGGGTTGGATAGGTATAAATCCTGTATGTGTTTTGGGAGGCTATTTATTATTTTTTTATATAAATAAAACAGGTTTATGTCGAAAAGAAGTTGTTTACGTCATGCAAATGACATATCGGTTTGAGTAATTTACCGGTAACCGAGTACGCGTAGACCAAGGTGTAAATAACTTAAAATGAGGCACGCCGATGAGAACCGAATTTCATGGACGCTTTGCCACTGTTAGGTAGCCGTAACTAGAGATGTTATAATTTTTAGCAACACTGCGTTATCAATTTTAACATGTGGAAACTACCCAATTCATTAATAGAGTTATAATAGAGTAGACCATGGAACAAATGGTCTTCACGGCTTTGGAACGTACGCACTCTTCTGTTTGTAATATCGTGGCTAAAATCAGTAGTTAGTACAGGGTGGACCATAACTCTTTTTACATTTCAAACTAAAATAAAATGAAAACTAATTATATCAGATGAAAACCGTTTATTAATTATGAAAACACATGAATAGGGATTTTATTTTTAAAAAATTACGTCATCCATATGTGATCCTTCATTATTTTGGCATTGCCGTAACCTGGAGCGAAAATTCTCAGTGACGGCCTGACAAGTGTTCCGAGAAATGTGGACCAAAAGTCCGTTAACTTTTGAATCGGTAGCTGCGTCGGGGAGCGGTGGCGGGGTAAGGCGGCGGGGTTACGAAATGCAAGAGCGGCCAATGGGAATTTAGTGCCATGGCGTCCTTCACCTTCCCGCCATCGCTCCCCGACGCAGCTACCGATTCAAAAGTTAACGGACTTTTGGTCCACATTTCTCGGAACACTTGTCGGGCCGTCACTGAAAATTTTCGCTCCAGGTTACGGCAATGCCAAAATAATGAAGGATCACATATGGATGACGTAATTTTTAAAAAATAAAATCCCTATTCATGTGTTTTCATAATTAATAAACGGTTTTCATCTGATATAATTAGTTTTCATTTTATTTTAGTTTGAAATGTAAAAAGAGTTATGGTCCACCCTGTATTTTTCCCATTGATTTCAAGTACTCTTTTTTACCGTCTTATTTTGTTCTACTCGTACTAGCAGACAATGTGGTTTGAGTGAAAAGTGTATTTTTTTGGGCTTACTATATGACATATTTGATATGTGTGACAATAAACATTTTTCTTTCTTTCTTTTTTAAATTTTTTTTGTGGTTTGTAAAGGTCTGGGTATAGCGGCGCTGACTAGCGCTGCTGGTGGTAGCGGCGGCAGCGGAGCTAGTGGTGAGTACTAAAGGGACCATAATTATAGACATAGGCCTCCTAAGAGAAAATTCTATTAGTCTATTTTTTTTTTCAATACTTTATTTCGCGGAGGCGCGCGTGGACTGCTTTTACAGCACCATGCGCAAGAGGGCGGCCTCGGCGGCGCGGCGCGCGCGCGCTGGCGGCAGCGCCCTGCTGGCGGTCGTCGCAGACCGTATTGACGGTCCATTTATGAGACACTGGCAGTCATTGCATGAACCAGTGTCTCATATCTGGGCGAAATAAATAAATAATTCATGTAATGTAATGTAAGAATAGTATTTAATTATTTATTTTGTTACTAACACTTAATTTAAGTTTATAATTTTATTGTAACTAACACATATGGGTCCAAAAGCCTGAAATAAATGACATTGATTGATTGATTGATTGATTGAATACTAAATGTAAACTTTACTCCTTCAATACTGTAGCAATATTTTTTAAAATATTGTGATATTGAAATTAGTACACATCGTATACTGTTTTGAAAAAAATCATACCTTGCCGAGTTTTTTATGCAGATTTTTCTTGTGGCAGAAGTTTTCTTTTTGAACCGGTGGTAGTCTATCGACATTCATAGGTGCATGTAATATTCCTAATGTGAATAAAAAAAGATGTTTACTTGTACGATTAAAATGAACCTTTTTTGTAACATATAATACAGATTAGTTATTCATCTTGAAACGAAAAATTATTGCTGTTTTCCACTGGACTCTTCATATAAGTCATTTTTTTTGTTCACATTTAGTAGTTTCTATTATCATGGATGTCTTACCGTAATTTCCATTACCGTGGATGTCATTACCGTACCTAGTTATCGTTACCGTGGATATGATGCTGTAGGTGACATTACCGTAGATCTCATTACCGTGAACGTCATTACCGTGAATGACATTGGCGTGTTGGTGTTCTTGTATCATCAAAAGTAAATTGAAATCCAGACAAACACTCACTTGATTTCAGATTTATACAATAATAACCGATACTCCGCTATGGTGTGCGAAGAACAGTTGCCGCAATCGATTTAGGGTGAGTGAGAGTAAAACTTTTTTTTTTAATATTGTATTTCTTTTGTTTTAGATTGTGATAGTGACAAGGGTGGTGCTGGAGGTGCCGGAGATTCCGGTGACAACGATAACAATGGGGGCGGTGAGTTTAACCAAATAGTACCTACAATAAAATATTTCCTACATGACGACCGCTTTAGCCTAGTTGGTAGTGACCCTGACTACGAAGCAAGAGGTCCCGGGTTCGAATCCCGGTATGGGCATTTATTTGTGTGATGAGCACGGATATTTGTTCCTGAGTCATGGATGTTTTCTATGTATTTAAGTATGTATTTATCTATATATGTATGTTTATCGTCATCTAGTACCCATAGTACAAGCTTTGCTTAGTTTGGGACTAGGTAGATTTGTGTAAGATTGTCCGCAAATATTGATTTATTTGTTTACATTGTGCCACAAGTACGGTGAGATATGTACACAATAATATTCATCACATTCGCAAGGATACAAATACCTTTAAACAAAAATAATACTAATCGCAATTATAAATATAAAATTTCATTCGTCCATTTTGTTCAATTTGTTGTAAGGCAACGATCCTTCGGCTTAAAGCCATGATTAAAAATAATTGTTAAAATAGACACTACCTACATTACCACAATTTAATCTTTTATTTTAAAATAATGCAGGTAGTATTATATTTATACTTTTATACCAACACGGTGGCAAACAATGGTCTGTTTGGTGGCTGATGGTAAGAAGACGTCGTTTAATTTTTTTTGGACGATTACTTTAGAAGAATCACGAGATCGTTGCTGACCCTTGTTGATTTGAGACTTCATTATGTTGTATGTTGCCAGCTAGAAACAAATGCAGGTCGCCTATTTCCAACACAGAATTCTCGAGAGTTCTGACGACGATGCTCATTACCATAAACATTGAACAATAATTATAATGTAACACAAATTGTACAGATATAATATCAATAAAGGTTGACGTCTGTTGAGTCGCAAGCGTCCACAGGCTACGGTTTCTACCTAACATCGGGCAGGCCATATTAGTATTTGCCACCATTGTAATGTAAAGAAAAAAAATACTGTAATTTGTTTTCAAATTATAAGGAAAAACATCAAATAGCATACAAATATGATTTTTAAGTGAGTTTTAATACCGGATTAAGCACTGATTATGTCTTCTTTCCAAATGGTCCGGGACTTGCAGGTCATCCAAATGGAAATGGCTCTGGACCTGGTGCTCCAGGAGGCGCCGGACTTCCAAGTGCTCCAGGTGGCGCCGGACTTCCAAGTGCTCCGGGTGGCACCGGACTTCCAAGTGGTCCAGGTGGTGCCGGACTTCCAAGTGTTCCAGGTGTAGGCAGCGGGGGACTCCCAAGTGCCCCAGGAGGTTCATTCGCTTGTGCTCAATGTGAAGATGGTAAGATTTTTATTTCTTGGGTAAATTATTTATATATTTGTTAGTAATTGGTTTTAGGAGAAAAAGTAAAAAAAGAACATGCATTTCTTTTAGTAAATATAATTTTATCTTTTATAACTAATGACAGCCTGTACCTCCCTCTACTGTCTCCTGTATCTAAAGAAAAAAAAAAGAAAAAAAAGAAGACTCTGTTTCCTTTGTAACTGATTTATGAGTGTGAGGTGTACAGCACAATACAATACAATACAAATACTTTTTATTGCACACCTCACACAAACAAAGCAGTTACAAAGGTAGACAACAGGCGGTTTTATCGCTGAAGAGCGATCTCTTCCAGACAACCTTTGGGTATCGGAGAAAGAGATAAAACTAGAATAAGGAGTACAATAAGAAGTATTTGTATTGTATTGGATGACGAGCCTTTTCGTGAACTAGAACAATAGTCTGTTTTAACATTTGAATCATAGCTTTTTACTATTATAATTATAATAGACGATCATGGTATTCATGGTAGAGATTCTTGTAATTTTGATATTTGTGCCAGTTTATATTGTAATTTTTATCATAAAATAAATGATCCTGTATCTAACTGGAAATTACGGCTAAAGACGTTACCGCTGAGGAATGTGTTCAGGTCAGGAGCATTAGCGATTTATAAACCAACATTTTGCGTAATCTTCTTAAAGATCTACTTAAAATTGCCATTGCCAGTCATTGCGGTACTATTTTGAAGAGGTCTAGGTCCAACGACCGACGTCATTCAGCTGATATGTTGATTACTTAAGAATGTAACTTGGATTCCAGATGACACAGACTGCTCCCCAATCACTGGATTAGATTTCGCCAAACCAGCTAAAGTAGCACCAGGCGGTGTAGGTGAGTGTCTTGTCAACCTATTACTAACTGCACTATGAGCTGTAGAACTCGTGTTGTTTTATTAATTATTTCTTATACTGAACCGACAAAAAGAAGCGGGTTGGGTCGGAGATACAACCGTTAATTAAGTTTAAATGGATACTTCTTTGTTGGCTATGGAACCCTAATAAAAAAAACTGGCCAAGAGCGAGTCTGACTCGCGTACCGAGGGTTCCTTACTGAGCAAACTGTATACTTAAAAAAATCACAGAAATTCACTAAAATCTGTATAAGTACAGATAAATTGATATATATGGCAACATTGACTGACGTAGCTCATTTCACTCGCGATACATTGAAAATGGCGGTCATTTCAGCATTATTTTCATGTCCCCCACGTAAACTAAATAACATTTTGTGATTAACTAATGGCAAATAAAGAAGGATAAAAATATGTAACAAACAATTATTTGAAATCAGGTTAGGTTTCTCTACAAAAAGTTATTCCGGAAGTCACGTGATACATTTTGAACTGTACCCCTATACAAGAACGCGAGCAAAGAAGTATCCACTTCAAAAATATATTGTCGAAACAGCTCACAAAATTTCACGAGAATTGGTTGAGAAATGTGACCTGTAGATATAGCCGGAAATCCGGACATACCTAAGAATAAGAATAGAATAAGAATAATGTGTCAGACAATCAAGCACATGATTACAAATTATACCTACAGACAGTGTCCGTTGGGCTCCAAACTACTGAGTCGGTTAACAAAACACGTTAACATCACGCCACAAGGAACACTACATGAACGTAACTAAAGGAAATAGTTATTTACGATACAAGTGCAGAAAATAGGACCTTCGCAACGAGTGGTGATAAATCGACACGAGTTGCGAATTATCTATTCGCACGTGTATCGTACAACGTTTTACAGTACATATGGCTCTTTAAAGTTTCAACATATGCACGAAAAGTGCTCATTTCCGCACTCGTGCGGAAAAGTAACATCACGTGTACTGTAAATTAAGTTATTAAATAACTATAACGAAATAATGCCTACGAAAGAATTTTGTCCTAAGCTGAAACGTCGTTCGCTTCGCTCGTTCGCTCAATAAATTAACTAGTGTCTTTGTGAGCTGAAGAACTCGCGAGATTTTTTAAACTTATTTTTTTCGAAAAACTGTACCGACAAAAAATTATAATTATTAAACCTTCTCAAAAATTTCACGAGAATCGGTTGAGAAGTAATTTACATTATGCTCACAACTAATGAATTTTCTTATTTTTTTTAGGTAAAATTGCCCTTGCTGCCCCTCAACGTAAGTATTTGACAATTAAGTACCTCAAGTTATATAGAAAACATTCTTTTTTGTATTTTTTCTGTCCAGTGCGTCATAAAAATACAAATTAAAATAATAAATCTGGAATGCAATATTGGAAACCCTTTTTTTCTAGTAGAAAGAACAAAAAATTATCTGAAAAATAGTTCATCTACAACAGTTACTTTTTTAATTACGAAAACTGTTGACGTTTACATTCAATCTTCAATCTTCTAATACTTTTTGTTTTTTTTTTAATGTGCTTTTTATTTTATTTATTTTTATCACAGATTCAGTTCAGATATTTATTTATAAAATTCAGTATTTTACATGTCATTACTTGTTATTATTTGTTTATTAGTTATATGCACCTAATTTTCAAAGTTTACATGTCAAAGCATTTATTTAAAGTCACAAACTATGTATAGACAATAATAATTCACATATAATTCATATAATTTTTTGTTCAACAGAAATCTTAATAATATACCTACATAATCTTGAGCCGTTAATTATTGTACCTACACACATACATCATTTAGTCATCAACTTATATTAATGAATTCATTGACATTGTAGTATGCCATGTCAGTTAGGAGGCACGCAGGCACGCAGGTTTTAACACTGAGTATTAATAAAAACATTTTTTTTTACAGTCGCCATCATCAACAAGGCTAAAAGTGGTAAGTACACATGTTTGACATGTTACTTGTGTTCTAAGGTCGGTAAAATTTTGCGAACGAGGGTATATTTTTTTTTATAAACTCTATTTCGAAGCACATGGTTCCATAGTTTGTTACTACATACAATAAAATAGATTAAGTTAAGATTATAGATAGCATTAAAGGTAAATATTATAGCAGAGAAAAAATAATAGTACTTACGTAGAGAAGGGCATTTAGGTCCCCTATCTAACAAAACCGATAGGCTTCGAATTATGGTATCACCCTTGCGCGTGCCTTCTCACCTCGGTGGTGTGCGACACAGGAACAGATTTTCATCAATAACGGAAAATCGTAAAAATATTCTTGCAAGGATGACATTGTTTAGCAAATTGTATACAGTAGCAAAAAAAAACTAAGTACATACATATGTCAAAATACAATAAATAAACAATTACAATGTCAACTTAAGCCTGCAACACACTGGCGCGGCCTGCGGTGGCGGTCCATAGTAAATTGGGCAGCTAAGTACAAGTCTACTATTGACCGCCGTGGCCAGGCCGCGCCAGTCTGTGAGAGGCCTCAAGCCTGCAACACACTGGCGGTCACCAGTTACAGACCAGACAATAATATTTTATTTTCGCATTTGAATCATAAAAAAATTACCTTTATGATAGTCATGGTAGGATTTTTTGTAATTTTGACATTTATGAAAATGTATATCGTGAGGAGACCAACATTTAAATCATAAAGTTTTATAATAGTCATGGTAGAAATTCTCGTAATTTTGACATACCTATATGGTTTATATCTTGAATACGAATTTTGATAGAAACTTGGGCCTCAGGAGGCCAAAAATGGTTTATATTTGTAACCCTGTTTTGTTTTTACAGAATTAGTTCATGGAGCTGAAGCCGTCCTTGAAGCCGCTAGCCACGCTGGTAAGTCAGATGAAGACGGATAAATCCCATATATTCACAAAATTATACTCTAGTAAAAATACGGTTTAAAACATGACAAAACCGTATTTTAGACGCGAGGAGTGTACGAAACTGCACTAAGGTCTTGAATGTTGGAGAGTAAGAAAAACAACGGTTGCTAAACAACGACGAATGTAATTTCTCACTGAACTATAGTACATTGTTTAACGAGGGGCGTAAGTGGAATATTGCTAACGAGAGTCTATCAGAAGCCCGACGCCGAAGGCGGAGGGCTTTTGATGACTCGAGTTAGCAATATTCTTACGCCCGTGTTATACACAATGTTTTTCATCACATTTGCGAGGAAATAAATAACAACAAAAGACAGAAAAATTTATGTTTCATACAGCAGCACCAATCAAAAATTGACAACTTCACTTCCAGATCAGTGCTAGTAGAGCGCGCAGTTGAATATTTCAACCAATCACAGAGCAGTATTCTTGCGGGGCGGGGCGTCTTGACCAACTAGATTTTGTTATTCAACCAATCACACAGCAACCAGATTTGCTTAAGCCAATCAGAGGGTTCTATTATTTTAAAACTAAACTTAACAGCCCGTGGCAGGTAAAACGGCTATAACTGCTCTGCACGCTCGCAAGTAATAACGCCATTGACGAGCAAGTGTGATGAAAATAGCTTTCCTCAAAACAACCAAAAATCCTAAAATACCTTATAAATCTACGACAAACAAACGTTCGCGCGTTGTAGAAATCGGCCCACACGTAACAACGACATCTATCGGCCAATTAAGTAAATCATCATATTATGGAGCGCGTTATACAAGGAGTCTGTTTTTAAACGCTTTACATTAAGTTCGTTACTGTAGAAACCTGAAAATATAGAAACACAATAATAATTTTAATTTCTACAAAAGCGTCTAGATTGGAAGTGCACAATCACATACCTGAAGCCTCCAGGTGCTGGCGCCTTCTAGGGACTTTCTGTCCTCTAACTAAAGGCACTCTCAGCTCCGTGCCAGCGCAAGTTGAGTCCGTTGAGTACAACGGACTCAACTTGATTTACCGCCGCATTCGCCTAAAAATACCTCAAAGACAGTCACATCAAGACCCACACCCTCTTGAACTCAAAAGAAAAACGGCCGTTTTAACTTTGGACGCATAGATTGACGAATCTAACAACATAAAAACTAGTTTGAGGTATTCACGAGGTACTTAAATACAAAATACAGTGTGTAGGTACTTAAATACAAAATACAGTGGGTTCTATTTACCAGTGGCGCTAGTGTGCACTGTAACGTCCTCTTAAGATAGGTTCCACATTCTGTTTTGGGGCTTATAATTAAAATAGACCACTTAGACAAAACAATATGACACTTCCTCCATGCAAGCTCAACATAAAACGGAAAAGTGCATACTACATGTGTATACGAATATTTAATAAAATTCCATCAACTATTAAGACACTGCCAAATGCCGAGTTCAAATCTAAATTCAAAAATATTTTGTGTAACGCATGTTTCTACACTATTGACGAATATTTTAGTTATAAGTTTTAGTTATTACATCACTTTTGATGTCCATGAATTGTACTCTGAATTATCTAATAATAAAGACATTACAAAGCCAAATTTCTATGTACCAGTTAATTAATTTATATTTTTAGTATATAAGTATTTTGGCATTTATAATTATAATTAAGAATACATGCACGGAATTTAATTTTAATATTGACATGTATGCATTAGTCATGTCATTATAATTATTTTCACATGCCTCAAGGCAGAATATATTAAGGGTCAATAATGTAGCTATACTTATAACATTTGCTGTACTATGTTCTCGTGAATAAACTTTCATTTCATTTCATTTCTACTTTCAGCTCTTAAAATATAAGTTCGTATGAACGAACACGCTGTCACGTCAACCAACTCAAATAATCTCAATACCTAAACATTTGAATCTCACCATTTCTATTTCTTTTCTATTTCTATTTTTATACTAAAATTGTGTTGTATAATTAAGGTTTTGACATTACTTTCATATTTTTAGTTATTAATTCCTGACATCGCATTGAATAAGCTGTTAACAGAAATCTTAAAACTTGACTTAACATATACTTATGAGGAAATTTTTAGTTTATAGTTCTTGTCATAGAATTAATCATTGTACCTACATAAATTCCATTATTGCATGTAAGTTGATTGGTCAGGTGATAATAATATATTATAATGTAATTAATAATTTTGTTTAGGTTGGCGATTTAATTCCAAGAAGGTTGTAAGATTTCTTCCATTCTTGAAATCAATATGCTACACCCTTGCCTAGCTAGTAAGAAAATTGCAATGCCCTAACGGGGTATCATGTACCTACTAACCACAACATACCAATGTAATGAACATGATCGCAATAAATATATGAATATGAATATGAATATGAATTTTTATATTTATTTACAGATGCTGACAAGAGCTTCCAACTGCTCTTGAACGTTATTGACAAAGGTGAGTTTGAGAAGTTTGCTTATAGCCCTTGAATATGGTTTTTAACTGATGGTCAAGCTAGTAAGCATTTGGGTCTTATACGCAGTCAAGTAACTGGGAAGAGCTTGCCGGTGACAGGTAAAAATGGCGTAAATTGACGTTGGGAGGTCGTACGAAGCCGGGTTCAGAATTCTCGCGAATAGCGAGCCAAGAGACACCAGCATAATAGTCATAAATAAAATAAAAAAGACAATGTCTGTTTAATTTAAATCTATATAATTACTTCCGTGTGGAAAGTTTGGTGGATTCTATATTTTAGAATGAAATAAACAAAAAAAACGCTATTATAAATTATTTTTTTTCGAAACCGTATTTTGCCTCGGCTAAAGCACGTGTTCCCCGCGAGCAAATTTCACTTGCATGACTTGCGGCCGTGCGTGCCGCTCCCGTATCGGCTTATATATTTATTTATTTATTTGAACATGGGAAACAAACAGCAAAAAATAGTACACATGAATACTTAAATTTAGACAATACAAAAGCCAAAACAGCCATAAGACACGTTGTCTCCCCCTTGAGTAATTACTGTTATGCTGTGTAACTAGTTTAAATAAATAAATACCCAAAGTTTGTCTGGAAGAAATCGCTTTTGAGCGATAAGACCACCTGTTGTCTACACTGTTATGTCTTAATTGAGTGTTGTTAAGGTTGACGATTTTTTTTTTCAGTTGTCGTTCGTGCTGGTCAGTTGATCGACACCTTCGTCCCAGGAGCCGGTGCACTAGCTGTTCAAAGTAAGTACATTTTACCATGGATTCTTTTCCTAAAAAAAAAAAAAAAAATTGTCGTTGTTTTTATCCTGTTTAGTCTAGTGGGCAGAGACTAGTAGCTTAGTCTTGGATGTTTATTATGTGGGACTGGTACGCCCTTCAGCCTAAACCGTTTGACGGATTTCGACACATGAGGTGTCGTTGGATTCCTCTTAATCGTGGGAGTGACATGGGCTATAATATTTGCCAAAAAGAAGTTGGGTTTTTGAAAAATCTTTTAATTTCACTTGCTTTGTTTCAGTTTACGCGAAAGTGTCCAAGGCTGCTCACGTAGTTGCCAAAAGTAAGTACATATAAAATATTTTTTCTCAAAAATGGCCCGCAAAGTGTACATAAGTCGCTACATATTGGAAGGTAAAGTGTATAGTTTCAGGTCAGATCAAAATTAAAAAATAAAAAACATAGCAGGCCGCCTGGAATGTTACATATGAATTCCTTTATTTGTCGAGTACCAAACTTTTTAAAAAGTCGAAACCGGCATACAAAAGACGGCACAGGTCGTATTCAGCCAATTCAACTCGTATTTTTCTGTTGCAAACGCGATGTTTTTCTATGAGTCTCAAATAGTTTGAGTTTTTCGGTGGAAAAATACACTTGCGATTCGGTTTAAAAAGAAAAACGGCGGGAAATCAGTAATATTTTCAAGTTGTGCAACGATATTTAATGTTGATTATTCCCCCATTTTTGAGAAAAGCACTATATTAGCCTCAGCCGGAATGGCAATTGCAGGCTTCGTATTATAACTAAACGGACTCGCAAGCTCGTCCGTTTAAACAAACACTCACCCTGCAATTGCCTCCTTCCCGGCCACGGCAATAATGTACTATTCATTGAAATATGTAGATGATATAATGTTGTTTTTAAATTTTTGTTTTTTGTTTAATTAGATTTTTATTAAAACTTTATTAAGTTAAGACGTTCAGGTGAAAAATGCTTAAACTGTTATATGTTAGGTACTCGCCGTCAATTGTCTTACGTATATAGGACGTACGTAAGAACGTAAGAGGATATTATGTTAAAATGATTTAATCGCATGGTATTAATATAGCATAATATAAAACTAAGTTTATTGAAATAAAAATACAAGATTATAATTAACATTAACTAAGATAAATTAAAACTAAGTTAAATCTAAAAAAGGCCCTCGAGGCATTGTACCAAGGATGCCGGCGGCATTTCCTCGCAGAATTGCAATGCTGATGCGTTGCGCGAGAAAGCCGCCAGCTCTTCGGTCACCATATAGCATTATTTGCTCATAATACTGTCAGAAATCGATGGCTGGTTGGCCCACAGTGTATGGTTATTTTGTTATCGTAAAACTAGTAGAGAAAATAATAATAAAAATGTGTAATAAAGACCTATTGATTGATATGCAACTAGCAATGTACATGTACAACATTCTCAAAATATCAGGGAAGTTCTCAGAAATTTCCGGAAACTTACATGAGAATTTAAAAATAAGTTTCTCTTAGTAAGTTTCTGCTGGGAATTTTTCATAGATGTATCATTAATTACATGTATAATCTATTATGCTTTAAGCAGACAAATTAAACAGCTGGTAATGTGTGTATCCAGAGAGTTTTTGACATGTTTTCAGTGTTTATAAAATTTAAGTTCTGAGAACTTTCCTTATCAGATTTTCGCAAATTTGGAAACTTCTTCGCGGTGCATTGCTATATGTAACATGTTCACTGACGTTGACTTGATAAGTGCCCCTCTATTTTTTTGGAATTTGACGAGTTGAACTTGAAAGGGGGAACCCTTATTGCATGAGCTTGTAACGAGAATATTTAACAATTTGCCATATAGGCTACGTAGCCTAAAATGTAGTTAAGTAAGAAATAATCTTTTTTTGTTTCAGTCGAAACTTGCGTAAAAGTTGGACTCACCGGCGGTGAAAATGGTAAGTTGGATTTAAAAAAATCAGATCATCTATACAAATCTATATCTATACTAATATTAGTGACTGTGAGCTGTAGCGCTTATGAGCCTGTCTTTTTTTTTCAAAAAACATTTTTTTTTTAACTTCGAAAAAGTGTTTGGTGAGATCCACCAACGAGCTATTGTGCGGGTAAGGGCCCTGGCGGATGAAGCAGTGTCCCATGGACAGGTAGTATTGGCGGTGTCTCTCGATTTCGCCAACGACATCCTGGTAACGGCCTACAGTAGCAATTACCGGGTGGCGGTGTTTCGGGCCACGGCAGGCGTAGCAACGGTGGTAGCCCGAATCAGGAGATTGGGGCTGGAGGTGGCCCTGAACAAATCCGAGGCCCTGTGTTTTCATGGGCCCTGGAATGCCCCTCTGGCGGGTTCCAAACTGGTAGCGGGAGGAGCGTCCAAGGGACAATGCGATACCTTGACGGCCGCTGGACGTTCTAGGAGCACTTCAGGTGCCTTGCTACAAAACTAGACGGGGTGGCGTCGGCACTCAGTCGGCTGGCCGGCCGTGAAGCTGCCGCAGGCTACGTGGGAATATAGGTTATAGGTTATAGGTGTACGCGGGCTGGGTTTCCGCAACTCGACGTCATGAATGCGCCTATTTTGCGTGTGGGTTGGCACTACTATTATTCATGCCAGCCCAGTTCCACCAGGAAGCCTAGCAGACCCTTTATGTTGCCGACGGCCTCCGGCAGTGATACGTGGGAATGCACCGGTCGATAGCCCTGTTATTGAACATTAATAGCAATATCTTTATTTGTAAAGATGTAAATGACATGTGTTATACCATTTTAGAATCAATATTAGATAAAATATTTTTCAGACAATTGATCACTCTGATCTTCATACATTTTTTTTTCACCACAAGCAATCAAACTTGTTGGCAATTTTAAAGAAAAATGTTAAAAAATAAATTTTATTAATTAAGACGTAATTAAACAGAAATCGGTCAGGAGCCGTAGCATGGTTGGCCTTATCACGCGACAAGTGACAAGATAAGAGCGTCGTCTCGTTCTATCGAACGGTGTCAGCCAGTGACGCACGCTCTATCCTATCACCTATCGCGTGGCAAGGCCAACCATGCTACGGCTCCTGCCCACCATACACGTCCATTAGCATCACTATTAGAGAATATTTAGCAACAAACAGAACGAGAAAATCTCTTAATTTGTGGCCTGGACGGTCATTAAGTGAAATAAGGTGCCAATTATTTAAGAAAATGAACAGTTCGATTATCTCGAAAACCACGGATCTTTTACTAAACCAACTTATAAGTCAATTTTCTGGACTAGCCTAAGGTGTCCTGCCGATGGTGGCTTGTCCATTATTTTCTGGACACCCTGTATAATTAACGAACCAGGAGCCGTAGCATGGTTGGCCTTATCACGCGACAAGTGACAAGATAAGAGCGTCGTCTCGTTCTATCGAACGGTGTCAGCCAGTGACGCACGCTCTATCCTATCACCTATCGCGTGACAAGGCCAACCCATGCTACGGCTCCTGCTCACAAAATTTCACGAGAATCGGTTGAGAAATGCGACCTACAGAACACAAAGACAGAACAGAAAGAAAGAAAGAAGATATTTATTCACTACACAAAAGACACACAAAGACAACAGCGGGACAGATACCGGACAGACAAACGAGTTTCGGCCCAAACTGAAGCATAGAACTTCATTCGTTTCGCTCGCTAGTCTGTGATATTGTAAAGTTGTATGTAATGGGTAATCTCCGGAACTCCTTAAACGATTAAAAAAAAACACCCGTTTATAGAATGGATTTTTTGGATGGACATGTTTTATCTCGCGGCTTTGCTTGGGTTCTGTGTAAAAAGTGAGAGAAGCCGCGTAGCTAGTAATATTCTAAATATGAAAAGTCTATCCGGTTGTAAGCATTTGTCTTGCTTGTACATCATACTTGCTAGTCAGAGACAAATGCTTTATGTCCGACATAAAAATGATCATGCTAGCTAGGCGATACGATAAAACGCGGACTAAGCTTTCACCTGTTTATATTTTCATTTTCAGGTCTACTTGGTGGGGGTTTGCTGTAAATTTGCCATGGTAAGGTATAAGTTAATGTTATAAAAACTAAATTATGTAAATTTTAAATCTTCTTTTCTTATAAAATACCACACACAGCATGCCAGTTATATAAATCAGAGAAATGTGTACTTCTTTTTTTATTAGCTTATTTTGAATCTTAAGCTAGGGCGATAGAGTTCACTATTCAGTAGTCAATAGTAGTCAATAGTGTTTATTTTGTGAAAACATAGGTACATCTAGAGGTGTATAGTAAGAAATCTCGTTCCACTATGTTTTGCCTTTTGGCATACAAAAACATGCTGCATAATATTAGTGTACAAATAATAAATTATATATATTTAGAAGTCTACATTCTACAATAATTAAAATTAATTTATTTTATAAAATTATTCAATAGGTCAACGCACTAAGTTAATATAACAATTTCAATTTTTACATGTCAATCCCAATTTAATTAAATGTATATTATTAAATCTTATAACCATAGACTGTCGCATGTCAATCTGATTTGGAGTAAAACATTTGTCAGTAAGCATTGTATGTAGTGGTAACCGTTTTTTGCAAAAAATGACACGCGCTGACCACATTTATATTTTAATTTTAATTGGTGGATTTATACTTTTAGTACTTTTAGTGTTTGACATATTTTTTATTTTCGATTTCTTAGTGTAAATTGTAAATTATTGTATACCGTAAAGCGGTTGATTACACACGCAACACTTTTTGTAACAGCTTCTGTACTCGCACAATTTGACAATAAATGATTTCTGATGAGCTCAGTTGAAAATAGATACTTTAATTATGTAATTAACAGTGGGATTTCTTCATCGAAAGGTATACGCGGCCCTAAGAATACATGACACGAGTGAACGACCATCGCTTTTCAACACCAGCAGCGAGCAGCCTCGTCTTATTTGCCTTGGGGCAGGACCACACATACGGATCCCAAATACTTGTCATATAATCAATTTTAACTTTGATTAAACTGCTATTAAGATCACATCGTGTTTTTATCATTTATAACCTTGATGATGATGATGTATACCTGTTATCCCTCATTAGGGGCATAGGGCTCGCAGAAGAGTACGCCATTTTACACGATTTTCTTTACAATAACATTACACAGTAAAAAAAAACTTGATATGAGAAAACCCAAAATTATTTTGTAAAATGGAAGTTGAACAAAGATATTCTTGACTTTCTGTAGTAAGCCATTGTTATTTATTATTTAATTTAGGCATATTGGCATGCACTATTACTGGGGCAGATTCACGTGATAATGTGGACACGCTTTTAAATTTGGTGCTTTTGCACCACTTTTTTTTAGTACTAAGTTTAAAGTTTTTGATAGGAACCAACTCCTCGTCAGGCATCTTTAAGTTATGGCGGCCATTTTGAATTACCTAGGTCTTTTATTTATATCTCGAATTCTAAATAAACCTACACTTAGTCAAATAACCCGCCCCGTGTCATTCCGGGTGCAAAGGTGCCCATCACACTCGCTGCATTGCCGCGTTGAATCGCAATCGACAACCTTTGCAACAGGAATGACAACACACATTCACTTGGTGTCTAAATATACTTATTTCGTGTCAGAGAATTCAAGTAGATATTTTTTTAGGGTCAAGTTCCCAATGAATACTAAACGGTGCTGTGCGAATAGTGGACGATCTCAAACTTACAAACGGTATCGAACCGTTGAGTCTAAGGAGCTTAGCACATACATAAGGAGCGTTTCAGTAACTTACCCCTCTGTAGAAAACCTTGCACATTGTGCAAAAAATCATGCAAGGCCAATTTCACAATCGATTAATGGATGACCATTAATCGATTGTGAAATTGTGCTAGATTGATTGATTGCGAGTGCTTACAGCAACATGCGGACATTTTTATTGTCAGTGTTCTCTTGCGAGGCGATTTTTTGAATGATCACAAAATCGCCTCCCAAGGAACACTCCGCAAGCAACATGCGGACATTTTTATTGTCAGTGTTCTCTTGGGAGGCGATTTTGTGATCATTCACAAAATCGCCTCGCAAAATGTCCGCATGTTGCTGTAAGCACTTGATATTATAAACGTTCAACCATTTCAAGCGTTCAATATACAATTGAGTTTCAATATTAATTTAGATGAATATTGAAACTCAACCCCCGCCCTCGAAAATTCGTCAGAGATTTTTGTACGCAAATACGACATCAGGCTACTCCAGTTATGTATGCTCTAAGCTAAGGAGAGACTTTGCCTCCTATTTAATTGTGATTATAACTTTTCGAGTAATTAATCCATTTAATTTAACATTATTATTTAGCACTATTGTTCAACTGAATAAACTAATTTTGAAAATGCTGTCTGTTACACCAACCTGTTTCGGTAGTGATGACTGATGTTGCTTAAGATTTTGTTGGAGAGGAAAATAGTGTCAAGGCAAATAAACTAACGATGACAATTATGTGTTTATTAAAAAAATTGCAAGTAACTTAATTATACTAACATTATAATGAGGAAAAGTCTGTGAGATTGTTGCTTTGAAATTTGTAAGTTTACAAGTTTGTATGTAATAGGTAATCTCCGGAACTGATTATGCAATTTTAAAAATTCTTTCACCTACTCGTAGAATAGATTTGGCTAAATTTTATCCTGCGGATTTGCCTGCGTTCTTTGCAATACATGGGCAAAGCCGCGCGGACAGGTAGTAAGGCTGTTCACGAGAAAAAGTAGCCACTGTTGTATAATTCATGTTTTCAATATGAAATTACATTTTTTTAAGAATTAAATAAAAAAGGTCTCTTCACCTATCGTTTTGAGTGGAGTTATGGATATTTATATCAGCTGCTATCCATTTTTGGACTAACTATTAATCTTTGGATTGCAGTCTTAGATTTTGTAATATTCACGTATAGGTCATAGAGGTTGTTTTTTTTTTCTTTACTCAAATAGTTTATCGATACTACATCCACATACAGTGTTCAGCGAATATCTTAATTTTCAGACTTTTAATTATTTAACAATATGCTAGTCATAAATTGCTTTCAATCATGCCAGAAGTAGACACATTTCTATGCAATTATTTTAGCTTTAAGCCTTTTTAACTGGTATTATGTAGGAATTCACAACTTTTAGGGAAAAATGATTGATTTTAGATTCTTATACATAAAAAAGAATACTCCGTTGGCTATCTAGTTGTGATTTTAACTACCTAGACCTACTGGGTGACAGTGGAGACTTGGTTTTCGATGACTACTTTTTTTCGTGAACCAATATAGATAACAATACAATAATTAAGTAGGAACTATCAAGGTGATCTGATGATAGCCGAGAAAAACTCTTCAGTACACTGAAAAATATTTGTTATAAAAAATTACTGAGGGTACTTTATCTTTAAGAGAAATACAAGATCTTTTGAATGATATTATTTATTTACTGTTTTTTTTTTTTTTTTTTTTTTTTGGTCGTCCGACACCAAAAAATTTATGAAAGAGGTGTCGGTCCGACTCATTGGTGTTTCAGGCGACCACAGGGCCGGTTCCTTCTTTGCCCAGCGTCTAAGCCTAGCAGTGCAAAGAGGCAATGCAGCAAGCGTCCTAGGGACCATGCCTCAAGTGGGTGAACTGGGTGGGGTATTTTATATTTAGTTTATAAGTCTAGTTCGTAGTTCTCTTTTGTTTACTTAAGTATTTTTAATTAAAAGAAGTTATATCAAAAAAAAAATTTACTATGTATAAATAAATAATTAATTGTGTTTGTCAATTCTTAATATACCTTGAAAACGGTAAATAAAACTTAACCTATAGGCACAAAAAGTTATATAAAAAAATCAGCTTTAAAATAAAAATATTACATAGGTTAGACTAGTCTAGACTAGCATATCAGTTAATTTGAGAATCTTTAGCAGTCTTCATCTCCACTGCTTTCATTAGCACCTTTTGAACCACTGGCACCAGACATAATGCCGAGACCAGCTTTGATGGAACCACTAATTTTATCTTCTCCTTTTTCGACATTTTTATCATTATCGTTTTTGTTATTATCTTTGTCGGAATTATTATTCGATTGAACTTTGTAGCCTTTTTTATTATTTTGGTCTTCAGCTTTGTCGTCCTTTTTATTTTCATGTTTATCGTGTTTGTTTCTGCCAAAATCACCTTTGTTGTCTTTTTTACTATCTTTTTCTTCGGCATTATCTTTGTCGTCCTTTTTATTGTCATCTTTATCATGTTTGTTTTTATCAGAATCACCTTTGCTGTCATTTTCATTATCATTGTCTTCGGCATTCTCCTTGTTATCCTTTTTATTTTTATCTTGTTTAGTTTTGCTAGAATCACCTATGTTGTCTTTTTTATGTTCTTCGACTT
Organism: Epinotia nisella; assembly: GCA_932294315.1. NCBI lineage: Eukaryota > Metazoa > Arthropoda > Insecta > Lepidoptera > Tortricidae > Epinotia > Epinotia nisella. The sequence goes on along the minus strand of OW028698.1, from coordinate 3,916,930 downwards.
TATTATGTTTGTCTTCGCCTTTGTTTTCAATACCGTTTTCGGTTTTGGCGTTACCATTTTTATCCTTATTATTTTCATCTTTGTCGTGTTTATTTTTGCCAGAATCAACTTTGTGGCCTTTTGTTCCATCTTTATCTTTATGTTTTTTAACATCTTTATCATTGTCTACATTTTTGCCACCACCATTATCAGCTTTAGTATCATTATTGCCCTTTTCAGTTGCATCATTAACGTCTTCGTTTGTGCCAGAATCATTATTTGTTTCTTGTCCATCACATTTGTCATCATCATCATCTTCATCGTTTTCAGATTGGTTTTTGCCAGTGTTGTCACGTTGTTTTTTACCAGTTGGTTTTTTGGCGTCTTTTCCGATTCCCTTGGCAGCATTTACGCTATCTTTTACTTGATCAGGAAGTTTCCCCAAGGCTTCTGATTCAGATTCGATGCGATCGGATCCATTGTCTTCTTCGCCTCCTTGTTGACCACTTTTCTTGCCGCCATGAACACCATCTAAAAAAATGAGTGCATTGAGTCGCAGACGCATTAGATTATATTGAAACGGGTCACTTCAAACTGCTGGCCTCCCCCGGAAAAAATATTTGTACATGTACCTATTTGTAATCACGATCTGGAAAACGGCTCTAACGATTTCGATTAAACATGCATTATAAAGAATTACTTCGTTAACCGATCGAATCTTATATCCTATGTTCAGTCGATTAAAGCTACAGCCTAGGTAGGTACTATTATAATAGTATACTACGTTATAACCAAAAAAAAACTACAGGGTGAATGAACTACAAGATCTGAGAGTTTAAAAAGAAAATTATTAATTAATTTTAGATTTCTAGTTGTTTTTTCATTGTTCGAATCCTACAGAAACGTGATTTTTACCGTAATTAATTTGTTATGGAGATTCAATTCAGGATTGATTTACCTTTAGCCGCGATTGACATAGCTTTACTGGCAATGTTGTGTCCTTCTTTAGCAACATTCGCAGCATTTCCAGCAAATTTGGAGCCTATAGAACCTAAACCAGCGTTTTTTTTGGCTGCATCCGTAGCTTTGGCAGTGAACTTGGAGCCAATGGAACCAGCTAAGCCAACTTTTTCTTTAGTTGCATCCGTAGCTTCAGCAGCAAATTTGGAACCAATGGAACCAGCTAAACCAGCTTTTTCTTTAGCTGCATCCGTAGCTTTTTTAGCAAATTCAGCACCAATTGTAGCAGGGTTACCAAAGGTGCCTATCGCACCTTCGCCTATTTTAATTCCTGTCTCAGCAGCATGAATAGCTTGACCACCTATGCCAAGCCCTACTTTAGCTGCTTGGTTTGCGATGTTGAGACCTTCTTCAGCGGCATCCTCAAAAAGATCAAATCCTCCAAAAAGATTGAAATCACCAAACTAAAACAAAGTAATTATATACATAAGTGTATTATAGAAATTTTCAAATAATTGATGATTTTGTATCCATTGCAAGGATTAAAATAGAAGTGGATTGAAAAGAAATGTAGGTAATGCAGTCTAGTTTTACTGATTTATCGTTGTTGAGGCAATACGAAATCAGTAAGGTGTTAGCTGTCAGTGAAGTTGTTAATTTGTTTGCCACCGTTATATTATTCAAAAAATATAAATATACATACCGTTGGTTTGGCCGCTGCTGCAGCCACCTGAGGAAGCAATTAAATTGAGATTAAAAATATATATTTTATTGACCACTATCCGATACGGACACAAAATCAAAGATAATGAAATTCTGTTTTTTTTCCGTTTTTTCTTCGCGTGTTTTTTTTTGCTTTCATTTAACTACTCGTTAGGGGAGTTCCTATAAGCCCTTATATTTTCTACTAGAAAAGAGTTGCTTCAGATAGAGTTGCTTTTAGAATGGACTGCTTTGATGCAATTCGGCCGACTCAAATAATCTCAAATATACTTATTGCGAATGCTTATTGTAACTGTTATATTATAAAAGGTTAGAATACGCCTACTTTGCCCGATTTATTCGTAAAAATACGAATGTCTTATATTTTTTAGGGTCCCGTGCCTAAACAGGAAAAAAACGGAACCCTTGTAGGATCACTCGTGCGTCTGTCTGTCCGTCTGTCACAGCCGATTTGCTCTGAAACTGTTCCGTTTTTTCCTTTTGAGGTATCGGAACCCTAAAAAATATATATAAAAAATACATTCTTGTGAGTTTTAGAGCTCACAAAGCCATTAGTACTTAAAATAAACGTAACGTCTTGATGCGTAATTATAGTGTAATGATGAACATTGATATCTATCAGCTATTAGTTGTTATCAATGTCATACATTGGGTCGTTTATCTTAGATATACTTTTAATATAGTGGATTCAGATTGAAGAGCATACTTGACTTGCACTCATCTCTACATAATAAGGTTATAGTACATTGTGTGACAAGTACGGTAAGATATGAGTTGTAGTTAACAACTTAGAAAAGTTGAAAAACCCCCGATTTTTTCATTTCAAAGTTCAAAATCAAAAAAAAAACTGCTAAACCGATTTTGTTGAAACGTAGCTAAGAACCATTTCAAAAACATCAGCTTTCGGACAAAAAAACCGCTCCATTCCTGTAGGAGCTACGATGCCACAGACAGACACACAGACACGTCAAACTCATAACACCCCTCTTTGTGTCGGGGGTTAAAAAAATCTATAAATATTGAACCTGCGCACAAAATTTCACGAGAATCCGTTGAGAAATGTGACTTGTAGAGTAGAACAGCCGGACAGACGCCGGACTTAATTTTTTTTTTTTCAATCTGAATCGGAAGAACTTCGTTCGCTTCGCTCGCTCGTATAATCAGTAGTAAAATATTTTTGACTAGGTATAAAGTTACTTACCAGTGCAAGAAAACTGATGACTTTAAGTGACACCATGTTGAAACCGTGTGTTCTTCTGATACGTTTAGGCCCTAAAGTACGTATATATAGTAACTTGGGTCAATATTAGCACAGGTGGTTAATTACGTTAAAAACAAGCGCCTTCACCTAATTTAGACGCATTTTCTATTACAATATAGAGCCTTGAAGATATTTTTCACACTATAATTGACGTTAACATGGCAAATATTTGTCATTTATTGAATTGACGTATGCATCATCATATCAGCCGAAAGACGTCCACTGCTGGACAAAGTCCGCCTCCAAAGAGTGCCACAATGACCGGTCCTGTGCCGCATCCAGCGGATACATGCGACCTTTACCAGGCCATCAGTCCACGCTGCTTCGAAGTCAAAGTCAATAAAGTCAAAGTATTTATTTGCATAGAATACAGTACATTTAGATGTTAGAAATAAAACATGTTCAGTGCATTCTGCCTGCATGCAGGCGTGCAAACATTAATGAAAAGCGATATTAGAATCAAAAATAATTACCAAATTTTAGAAACAATGTCACGGTACAATAGTAATAATAAAAATAAATCAAAAATAACAAATATTAAATTAATAAAACATTGAATAAAATTATGTCAAACATGGTCCAAATATTGTTTATATACTATATAAGCATCTGCTCAGTAGCCAGGTAGTCAATTTGTTTTTTAAAACTAATTGCCTTGCAGTAACTTTATGTCATCAGGTAGTTTTGCCATAAATCATTTTCTGAGCAAGTTCTTCCGATACGTTGTTGCCACTCGAGAACCTTTCCACCCCAACGGCCATCTGTTCTGCGGGCAATGTGCCCCGCCAATTGCCACTTAAGTTTATCGATTCGGAGGGCTATATCGGTTACCTTGGTTTTGATGCGATCACGCAGAGAAACTCCTAGCCCTTGCCGTTGGCCTTTGGTTCACTTTGATATGACGTAAGTACTCGTATCCTTGCCTTTAATTATTGGTAACTATATTGTTTCTAAGGTGTCGGGGCTTAACACAACCGAGAAAAGTCTAACATGACATTGTGTATCTTGAACTGTAGTAAATAAAAACACAGTTAAGTTGGGAAGAAATTTATTAGAAGGTTAAGGACAATCTTAAAACACATTTTTTTGAGAATTTTCTATGTCAAGGAAGTGCAAAATGAAATCAAAGGTTAAAAATCATATGTTAACAATGTTACCATTAATTGTACCTATATGACACACTTCGATACCAAAAAGTTTCCTTGCCAATTAGAGAACGCCCTTATGTCAAAATACATAAGTTTCATTATTTTGATAGTTAACCATCAAACTCAGCAAAGTGAATATAATCAAAATCAGAATTATATGACAGTTAAAGATTTAAAAAAACAGCTAAGTATTTTTTTTAATCAACTAAACGTAAATTAAAGAAACCAAGAGAATTCACGTTTCAATAAAATATTTGTTTTGTTTTTAGCTTTCATTTTTATAGGCCGTTTTCAAGGAGCACTGGCTATGTCCGACTTTGACTCTAATTTTAGTCTTTTGTTATTCTTTAATTGGAGTTAGATACAGACATTTTGATTCTTTCTAAAATCTGGCACGAAGGGCATCGTAAAACAATACACATGCCTATTGTTTCAAGTGTTATTTGAATACATTCACGTTCTACAATTGTGTTTAATTATGTAGATGGGTTTAATCTTAAAATTCTTAACGACCACGCATAATAACAGGAGTTTCCTAATCAGCATATTAACAATTGTCTACAACAGTCCTCTTAGCAGAGTACTGTTTCTCTGAGCTAGCGGCAGATTTTTCTTCTGTTTCACTACTTTTCTTAGTCTGTACCACTTTTGTAGCAGTGATGGTACCATCTTTTAAGTCAATCTTCGTTTGATCCAATTGAAGGTTAGAAGCATCAGTTGACTCTTTCTTACTAGATTCTTTGGTTTCTTTTTCAGATCCTGAAATCACCTCCGTTGTAATCCTTCCACGTTTACCGGCGTCAACTGAGCTAGAATCAGAACTATCTATACATTTTTGTGAATCATCAGAACTTTTGTCAGTTCTAGATTGAGACTCATTGCTTTTTTCACTAGATTGGTTACAATCTGTCGCTCGTGATTTTGTACTTGATTGGTCAGACCTTTCCCCTGAAGATGTCCTAGTAGTCTCTCTGTCAGACCTGTTTTGGGAAATATCGGAGCTAGAGTCCCTCGATTGCTGAGATCTAGTATTTTGCGATTGCTCTGATTGATCTTCCTCTGAAGATCTCTTAGTAGACTCTTTATTAGACCTAGTTTGGGAAGTACTGGAGCTAGAATCCCTAGATTGCTGAGATCTAGTCCGTTGCGCTTGCTCTGATCTATCTTCCTCTGAAGATCTCTTAGTAGTCTCTCTGTCAGACCTATTTTGGGAAATATCGGAGCAAGAGTCCCCCGATTGCTGAGATTTAGTCTTTTGCGATTGCTCTGATTTATTTTCCTCTGAAGATCTCTTAGTAGACTCTCTATTAGACCTAGTTTGGGAAGTACTGGAGCTAGAATCCCTAGATTGCTGAGATTTAGTCCGTTGCGCTTGCTCTGATCTATCTTCCTCTGAAGATTTCTTAGTACTCTGTCTGTCAGACCTAGTTTCGGAAATATCGGAGCTAGAATCACTAGATTGCTCAGATTTAGTCCTTCGCGATTCCGTTTCCCTAGATTTATTAGATCTATTTTCCTCTTCAGACGTACGAGTAGACCTTCTAGACTCTTCAGATTCATCTATGGAATCATAGTTGCAGTCCTCGGAAGCCGATGATTTCTTCGCTTCTTCGGTAATTATGACTCCTCTCCATCTCCAGCACTTAACGTTTTCGATTTTCTTCTTAATTTCACTGTTGTATATCTTTATATCCTTGTAACCGCTGTTCTTGAAGTGTGTGTAGCAGAAGGATTCTAACTCATCTACAAGTTGTAGCCCTAGTCCTGGCTTGCAACTGTTCCCAATCAAGCCGGAGATTGTTACAACGCTTATGTATACTGATATTATATCCTCCTTGCACCAATTGCTGTAACTTTTAACGGAAAGTTTCCCAAGGATGAAAATGTGATCATAAAGGATTCTGGCAACGAGATCTAGACTGACATCCCCACGACCATTCGTGTACTTCTTGAAGATGAGATCTAACTTTACAATGGGGTTTTCAGTGTCGTAATGCCGCAGAAGATTTCGGTGACTGTCCCATTTACCATCGTACCTGAAATAAAAAATAGAAGAAGTAAGATTTTTGTCAAAAGTTAAGGGCTTTAAAGCCTAATTCTTGGCTGCAGGTCGATCACGTAACGCATTTTAAGCGCGTCAGGTAGATCTAAATGTAACTTTTTATATGTATCTTCTTATAAAGTGGTGTGGTATTGGGCTAGAATAGAATCTCCCTCTTTCTTCATGGGTGTTGTAAGTTGACTATGAAAATGGAGTTGAAGTGTTTTGTGGGCGATGGGCTTGCATCACTCACTGCAACATTAATGAACATCATCATCATTATTGTTTGTTTTTATGTGTTTTGTCACGAATAAATGTTTTGGAATGACTAGTTCCACGTTGTCAGTATAGATGTCGCTACGGGTATCACAAACCGCAGATAATGTTTATTCGTAGACATTATTTTGACATTTTCTGAAAATGAGGGTGGCGAGACAAATCCGTTCGGTCAGGTGAATGTCACTCCGTCCGTTTTCTTTCTTTCTTTCTTTCAACATCACATTTTAACTGATTTTAAAAAGGAGGAGGTTCTCAAGTCGACGGAATTTTTCATGCACTTTCTCCGATTTCTCGGGGCCCCTGGATCGATTTGTAATATTTTTATTGTTTGAAGAACAGGTATATTTTTCTGACGACCGAATAGCCTAGTGGTTAGAGAACCTGACTATGAAGCTTGAGGTCCCGGGTTCGATTCCCGGTCGGGGCAGATATTTGTATGATGAATACGAATGTTTGTTCTCGAGTCTTGGATGTTTAATATCTATTTAAGTATGTATTTATCTATATAAGTATGTTTATCCGTTGTCTAGTATCCATAGTACAGGCTTTGCCTAGTTTGGGACTAGATCAATTGGTCTGAATTTTCCCACGATATTTATTTTATTTTTTATTATTTTCAGTTGGTCCCATGGTCATCAGGTCAGGATCTGATAATGGAATCCTGGAGTAATCGAGGGCACCCTTCAAATTTTATAGGCACAGTTGAAGTGATTTGGAATTATATCCACCTACAATTGCCAGAAGTGACGCTTATTCGTAAACATGGCCTCCATGTTCGGAAAACACCACTACTAATCCACTTGCTTGATTTCGGATTTTAAAAAAGGTAGCTTAAATTGCTTTTATTTTTTTATCAAGGCAGCCCATACTTTACTCGGCAACCACAGTTGCCACCATCAGTTTAGAGATGTGCGAATTTGGCAACTGTGGATACCACAGGCAAGTGAGTGGATTATATCATGTATGGATGCAACAATTTTTTTTAAGCATCTCAGATTTTTTTTATTTATATTTTTTGCAAAAACAGATTTTAAGTATTTTTTTTAAAGTATTTACGCTTTATTGTGTTCATTTAAAAACATTGTGCAGTTAAAAATACTTATCAAATATATAAATTACTAGCTTTTGCCCGCGACTTCGTCCGCGTAGAATTCGTTTCACTACACAAATTGTTGTTATTTTACCCCCTCTAGAGATTATTTTCTTTTGCACGCTATTTAAACTTAAAACTAAAAAAAAAAAATTTGCTTACGGTCTAGTATATTGTCAGACAATAAAGCACCTAAGCGAAAAGCTTACAAAAATACTGAAACTAAAAAAATAAGTTGGCCGCTTCGCCGCTGCTACTTATTCCAATATACTTCTATAAACTATATTGTATGATTTATTTTGTTCTGCTAAAACATGTAGATTTTTAGATTTAGACACACGTGAGCAAGCTACATATAACTGCCCGTGGGAACAACATGCCTAAATGTAATCCCGCTACTTTTAAGGTTTGACCCTGCGATTTGTTAATTGTCATTGAAAACGCTACTTTTAAAGGGAACTGTAGTCGTTTAAAGTTAAATGGCAAGTTATTAGGTATAATTGGAATACGGGGTATGAGTATATCTTCTCCTTTCGCTTCACCAGTTAAGATTGTGCCCTTTACTACGTATTTTCCCAATTCAGTGACCCGTAATCTTAATCCATTGCACAATTTTGGTGCATCTAAGTTGCGCATTAACATTACGGGTACGCCTACTTTTAATTCGAGTTTGTGGGAAGGTACCCCGGATAGCTCCAGAGAGTTTAAGAACTCAACCGGGTAACTGGTGCTGACGTAGGATATCCATACTGTATCTATGGAGTTATAAACTGTTGTTTCGGTTGATATTTTTTCCATGATTTTTTTATTTATTTTTGATACTGTCTCATTTTTTGGTGCCAGTATGGTTCTTTCACACAACCAATTTTCATCCAGAATATTTTGTTGCAGATTTGGAAAAACTTGAGCAATAAGCTCGTCTTCCGAATCCACAACATGACAAAATTGGTTGGTGAATAGAATGATACCTTCATCATCAGTTTTTAATCGACCGTCGCCTATCTCAAGCAATTTTTGAGCATACGCACCTAACTCTACATCATCAAACAGCTGGACTCGCATGTTTGTCGTGAGATGGAACTTTTCCACCTTGGTCCACACGCGTGATGCTTTGAGACAGTAGCTGACTTATATATAAATATGTCGCCTTCTAGTAAACAGTACAGTTTTATTTTAAAAACACTGATATTGTAATTATAAAAATCATTAAAAGATAATATAACCTTCAGAAACTACTTGCCTATAATACGTAGTCTAATAGCGTTGAACACTTCGCAACAATCACCAAAGTTAAGCAACGTCGAGTGAGGTCAATATTTGGATGGGTGACCGTTTTTTTTCATACAAATTCTCAAACGCCTTTTGACCCCCTTAGGGAATGAATTTTCAAAAACGCAGAAATTAGTTTTCTAATATTTTGATATAAAATCAATCTACGAAGTTTCAAGTTTCTATTAAAAAAAAAAATAAGTCCCATACAATCTTTGGTTCCTTATTCCACCCTCTGAAGTAATTATATCTAAAAAAACGGCACGCTATGTTCTACTCTGAGGTATAAACAACAATATTGGAAAGTTTCAATAAAATCGGTTCGCATATTTTTGTTAAATTTGTCCTCAACGCCACTACACCACATTAGGAAGAATCCATGTTTCTACTGATTACCAAAAGATGGCGCTGGTGATGTGTTCTTAAATCGTTCTTTCTCGAACTCTGTCTACGATACCTAAACTCCATCAAACTCTTTTTTATACGTTCTCATATGGTTTGGCAGAGTTTAAACGCATAGAAAAATCGGAAGAATTACCTACTACGGCTAGAATATGCCTGGAAATGTGTGAAGCTCTGCATCGCACTATTGAAGTTTTTAACGTTAGTTGTATAAATACAATTTCCGTCGATGTTACTTTATTATGTATCTTTGACCACATGGATTTCCATATGGACACTGTTTCACATTTATAATATTAGTGTGACTAACTAAACTAATTGAACAATTACCTTTTCCATCCCCATTTGCATCCGTAGTCTGGGCCGCACATCGCATGACTTGGACCTAAAATAAAAAGAAATTGAACCTCAGACACTAAAATGTTTTAAGTAAAAGTGTGTCTGTCTATGGCATCGTAGCTCCGAAACGAAAGGACTGATTTTAATGCCGTTTCTTTTCTCGAAAACCGACGTGATCGAAATGGTTCTTAGCTAATTTTCAACAAAATTGGTTCAGCCATTTTTGAGATATTGAACTTAGAAATGAAGAAATGAACTTCTAAGTTGTAGTTGTTGTACGAATAGTTTCATAAATGGTTTGTAAGAAAAATTGACAAAATATGCCTGTTTATAAAACTGTCACTGGAATTGAAATCTTCTACCTTGGACGGTAGAGCTATATGAAAAGTAGGTAAATACTTATAGATTTTTATTTACCTCACAATATCACATGATTTCTTAAACGAAAACCAAAACTGGACCGCGAAGAGTTTTGGATTAGGATAGCTGTCAATTCATACACTTTGATGTAGGTAATATGGTTAATTATTAATATGTCGGTAATCTAAACTAATAAAGAAAGTATATTATATTATTATACAATATGTTACAATAGGTACTTAATAAAATAAACATAAAAAATAATAATATTTTTTTTTTATATAATTGTTGTACAAACCTAACTTAAGATGAAATATAAATAAAGAGATAATAATAATAAATAAATAATAAATATTAGGGCACATTCTTACACAAATCGAACTAGGCCTATAGTAAGCTCAATAAGGCTTGTGTTATAGGTACTAGATGACGATATATATAATAGATATAAATACATAGAAAACATCCAAGATTGAGAAACAAATATTCATGCTCATCACACAAATATTTTCCCTTTAATTCGAACCCAGGACCTTCAGCTTCTTTAAAATACTTAAACTAAAGTAACCATTTAATCGAAGAAAGACATAAAAATGTATTGTATTACTAACTTTTTTTGATTCCTAGTAAACCTCCCAACGGGCCCGGAGAGCCCACCTTGACGAGAATGCATATGATAATCCTTACAATTGTTATCACCACTGAAAAGTAAATAAATAGAAGTTTTAAGAGTGAAATAACTACAGTAACTAATTAAAATTACGCATTTTAAGGTACAGTGTAAATATTCAATTTAAGGATATTTAGACATTTAAAGAAAAATATAAACTAGTCAACGTGTGAAAAAACAGCTAGTTTAAAAAAGCCTGAAAAATATTTTTTTTTATTGATATTGTTTTTGATAAAAAAAAAACAAAATCGCTTGATTTTTTTTTATAGTTGCATTAAAGAGCCTATTTAAATCTGGGTAAAATTATCTAACGACTACTATGTTAGGGGGATCAATAGGTAATAAAAAAGTTGATACAACAGTTGACTTACGACTTCCGAATAATTCTCCAGCTGAAACATCAAATAATATGTAAAATTTTAATTAAAAATACCTATATTTTGGAAAAAATTGCGGTTTCAAAGATTTTTTTAATTCTTGATATTTAAATATTCAGAAAAATATATATTTGAAGACTTAATTTAAAAATAAACTTACCTCCAGCTACGAGTATATCAATTATACGGCCGAGAGCTCTGCTAACTGCAAAAAAAAGAAATTAACATTAGTTAATAATTTATTTATTTATAAAAATTATATTTTAAATACAAGTTATTTACGGTAAACAAGCATACGGTGTGCTGATGGTAATCAAACATCGTAGACTATAAACGCTTGCCACTCCAGAATAATTAACAAAGTCAAAGTTAAAGTCAAAGTGATATATATTTATTCTTCAATTTTGTCATATTAGATGCATCTACATATGAATGGCGATAAACTACCACCGGTTCGGAAAGAAAACCTCTGCCTCGAGAAGAAACGGCGTAAAAAACTCGGCCATTTTTTCAAAACATTATACAATATATCATTTCAGTATCAGAGTATTATAAAATTTTAAAATTACATTGCTACAGTAGAAAGCCTATTTATTTTGCGATAGATTTCTAGTGCAGGACTTTATCGCTGCCAAATATCCCTATCCATGATGTAATCTTTGGCAATGTCCACAGAAGAAATGCGAACCTAAATCTCTGTATACCCAAAAAAGGTGAAAGTAGTTATCTTATTTTTCTTGGTCGTATCCTCAATTCCTCGTGCCTGAGGGACGTGAATCCTATGGGCGATTCTCTCGACCACTGCTTACATTTTTTGTATTGTTGAAAGTAGTTATTTATACAGCGTACCTATAACAAAAATGGGGTGTGAACCCATTAAGGCCAGATTCGGTAGCGTATTGCAATTCAAAAAATGTTTTTTTTTTATTATTATAAACTCTCCCACCCTTCACCCTTACGGGGGAATGTTCTCACACAAGGAATGTCAACAAAAACAAAGACAGTATTGTAAAAAACTAGGGAAAAAATGCATATTTGGAATTGCAATACGCTACCGAATCTGGTATTAATGGGTTCACACCCCATTTTTGTGAAATCATGTAGACTATTTTACGGTTGATATTTCAGCTGTCATTTTAGTCTCTAGGATAAAATGTAAGTAGATACTTATGCTAAGATACTTACGCCTGACAATGACAGACAACACATCTTCTAAAGTACCAGCAACATCTGAAATGAATAAACAAATTGATACACTAACCCATTTACTCCTAAAATTAATACGCCTATGTTCTTTAAAATATGTTTTATGGGGCATCTTTTTATAAACACAAAGGTCAAAGTGTCTAAAGTGAAACGGACAGCAGCCGTCCACGTCCCGTCCGCGAGAAGCCGCGGACGTAAACCCATTCAAATATGAATAAGAATAAGAATAAGAATAATAAGAATAAGAATGGTTTATTTGCCAGAATACGTTTACAAAGGGTCTTATTTGCTACATAAATGTGTCTCAGTATTCAGTCGAACATCCGACATGCAAAATTACGAGTAGAGGTATGCCATTTAACTGAGCTATCGTTAGGTGAGTACTTACATTACATCGCATTATAGACAAAAAGAGTCACTTACTTAAATCGCAAAAAGTATAGCCGGCTTTAAAATTTGTCATATCAAATTAAATTAAATTAAATTGAATTGCATCCCAGAGATATGTCACCTTAATAGCTAATGAATGATTTAAAGTTATATAAAAATGTTGAATTATAAATGTCAAATAATTAATCTATTATCATTATACGTTTTGCTCATCTGCTATTCATTCATTCTTAAAAGTCAGATATTCATTTACACTATAGAAACAGTGAGTCAAAAGCCATTTTGTCAATTTTGTTTTGAACTGCTTGCCTTCTACTGTTTTCAAATCGTCTGGGAGCTGATTGTATATCTTTATACTCATATTGTAGGCATTTTTCTTATAAATATCTGTGTGACAGGCTGGTTTATATAAAAGATTTTTGTACTGTGTTCGTATTTTCTTAGCAGTAGTACTTGACCGTATGAAATGTAACATCTGTATTAAAGGTTCCAATTCCTTTGGCAACTTGAAAAAGGCCCTCAGACGCGCTCCGGCCGGTGAGAATCGTACATTACGGCCGTTAGGACTTGTGAGATATTTTTGCCCGCTTTGTTAAGGCAGATATTAATGCTAGGGACTGTACCACACATTAATGTTGTTTAGAAATAAGAATAAAAATTTATTGAAATAAAAATACAAGATTATAATTAACAATACAATACAATACAAATACTCTTTATTGCACACCTCAGACAAAAAAAGCAGTTACAGAGAGAAACAATACAATAGCATGTAGGTAGAGGTAGACAACAGGCGGTCTTATCGCTGAAGAGCGATCTCTCCCAACCTTTGGGTATCGGAGAAAGAGATCAAACTAGATTATGCAGTAGGTGGTGCAGCGATTATTATTAATCAAAAATCAAGAAATTATAAAAATAAACGTACATAAATACCTCTATATATAAACATACACACACAATCATACATATATACAAATAACACAAACACAAGTATAATGATACATAAACAGTCAGCCAAAAAATACAATCAGGGTTAGGGGAGAGACAAATAATGTTCTTTAAGAAGGGATTTGATGTTGCCGATAGATTTTGCTTGTCTGATGTCAAGAGGGAGAGAGTTCCACAGTCGGATAGAATTAATAGTGAACGAACTATTGTAAAATTTGGTAGATGACGAAGGCACAGTTAATAGCAAATTGTTAGAACATCTAACGGAATTTAAAAAACTAAAACGTTCTTTGAGATAGCGGGGGGTTGCAGGGTTAAAAAGGATATTATACAGAAGCGAAATAATGTGAGAGTTACGGCGATAACGGATAGGGAGCCACTTGAGTTTAGAACGGAAACTAGAAACATGGTCATATTTGCGTAACCCAAATATGAACCGAATGCAGACATTTTGGAGACGCTCTAGCTTATTAAGTTGTTCCTCAGAAAGGTCGAGATAGGATACATCAGCATAATCAAGAATAGGAAAAAGTAACGTTTGAGCGAGCGCAATTTTAGTTCCAGTAGGTAGAAAATTACGAAGCCGCCTGAGAGACCCCACTGCAGCAAATACCTTCCTGCTCACTTCACTCACTTGAGGCACCCAAGACAAGGATCGATCCATAATGATCCCGAGATTTTTCACTTGCATCGAGTAAGCAATCTGAATCCCATCAAAAAGTATTGGAGGGAGATTTGCAAAATCAACTCTGGAAATCAGATTATTGCTGCCAATAACAATGACTTGGGTCTTCGCTGGGTTCACAATCAGACCATATCGTTGACTCCATTTGAGAATGCGTACCAAGTCATTATTATATAATTAGTATTAACATTAACTAAGATAAATTAAAACTAAGTTAAATCTAAAAAAGGCCCTCGAGGCATTGTACCGAGGATGCTGGCGGCATTTCCTCGCTGAATTGCAATGCTGATGCGTTGCGCGAGAAAGCCGCCAGCTCTTCGGTCACCAGTTACATCGACCAGACGTTTCGCGATTTCTGCAAATAACTTATGCGCACTGGGACCCCACGGACCGAGGGTCTCGACGCCAAAGGGTACAAAGTCGTACTCTCTGGCGAGGCCTCTATATTTATTACATTTCAGATTTTCGGCGTTTTCCGCCGCTGCACCCGCTTTGGAAGTAGTCCGTTGGAGGTGAGACGGTGCCAGTGTGTCTACACATGTAGCGTCCCACACAAGCATCCGTCCCAACCTCCATGGAACCAGAGACACACCATCAGGTCTTTTGCCATCATCTCTGACAATGCCAGGCGGCTCAAGAAGAGCAGGCACATTGATGCTGGCAAGAGACCGGCGGATTATGTCATTAAGTGTCGCATGTCTTGAAAAGCGGCCTGCACTTTTTTATATAGGTACTTACTCAAATGGATGATCTCGTACAGGATACTTTTACTGTCTTTGACTTTATCTGGAATTATTAAGAGAATATTAAGAAATAGTTATTTGTGATACAAGTGCGGAGAGTAGGTAAACCCCAACTAATGATGATGACCAATAACATGACCGTAAGGGAGTGTTTTTGATTGACACGAGTTGGGAATTACCTATCCGCACGTGTATCATACAATATTTTACAATGCATCATGCAAGGAAATAAAAAAAAATACATAAAAGGTGAAATTTTAACTGTCATGAAATCTCATTCTCGCACGTGTGTGGGAATATTGGCCCGAAATCCATTCCCGCACGGCCCCGCCCCGCATTGCTCCGCTGTGCGGGCATAGAGGAGTTCCTGTGTTTATGTTGAACCATATAAAAGGTGTGGAAAACCAGTGATTATGTGTCTTCTATTTTATGTTTTTTACATGGTCCGAATTACACGATTTTTATTTATTTGTTTAAAGCTTAATTATGTAGGAGAATGTTTAATAATAGGTACCTCCAATGCCGGATAGTAAGCGTCCTGAAAAATAAAACAATGATTTAAATAAAAGAAGCCAGAACATAGCCCAAAATGAAAACGGGAGCTGTTTTTTTTTATACCACGCGCCTGATGATAATCGTCACCATAGACTTTGGATGCTTGCAATTGCAAGAATCTCTAAAGTCGCGTATCCTCTTGAGCAGCCTCAGGCCGAGCAGCCTCGACTTGAGGCAAACCGAGGCTGTTTACTCTGAGGCAAGGCTCGAGGCATGTAGGGCGTGGTGAGGCGTGCCGCCTAGACTTGATCCACAACTTCGATTGCGACCTGAGGCCAACACACCAGTCTCCACTAAGCGCACGCCTCAGACTGAGGCACCTTTGAGCGCGCCAAGAAACCGACAAGACACGGCTCGGCCCGCGGCAGCGAATTTTCCTCATGGCGCGGCGTGCCTCAGGTTGAGGCAGCGTCTCCACTTGCGCTGCCTCGAGCCGAGGCCGCAGCTCGGCCCGAGGCTGCCTCGAGTGGATACGCAACTTAACGCATTACCGACCCATTTATTGATTTCAGGATTTATTCTGTCAACAGCGGAGGGATGATAGTAATGTTGCTAGAAGGGTATTAAGTATGAATGTTGAGGGTTGCAAGAGAAGAGGTAGACCAAGGAAAAGGTGGATGGACTGCGTGAAAGACGATATGAATAGGAAGGAAGTGTGTGATGAGCTGACGGGCGATAGAGAGGTATGGAAGAAAAAAACATGCTGCGCCGACCCCAAGTAAATGGGATAAGGACAAGCGAATGATGAAATGATATTGATTTACTTAATCTTTATTGCAAATGAAGAACTTACCTAGGCACACCCATGAGAACCCATCATGTTTCTGAAAAAAAAACACAATAGGTATAGTGTTATAACACTGCAAATGCAAATAAAACATTTAATAAAAAGTATTACTCCGGATTTCTTAAGGCGTAACAAGTGAAATCAAAAGATGTTCTAAAAAACTTAACTGCTTTTTTGGGTTTCGTACCTCATATGGAAAAAACGGAACCCTTATGGGATCACTTTGTTGTCTGTCTGTCTGTGTCTGTGGGTCTTGACACCCTTTACCTTGGGAACGCGTGGAGGTATCAAGTTGAAATTAAAACCAAATACTTAAATCTACAGTCCCTTGAAGCTGTGAAAAAATTAAAATTTTCTAAGTTTTACGTAAAAAAGATACGGCCGTTTATGCCGCAACACATAACCCTCCTTCTACGACTGTCATGTAATTAGTTTTTCTCCAATATGCTCGGAAATGTGCGCCTTACTGTAGCAAAAATAGTACGTGAAATTCCGGGTTCGGTACCAAAGGCCTAAGTTGCATTTAGTCTTGGCATTCAAAACATCTTAGTAGTACACTGACCAAGTGTACAAAATGACTTTTTTGTATAATACCACGGTTACAAAGTTGTCTTAGTTTCAGAAAGACTTACGTAGCAAAACGACTAGGTCGTGAAAATAACCAATAAGCAGAATGACTCAATTGTGTAACGTCTTGATTGTATTAAGGACTATGTTATCAAATGATCTTGTTTGATTAACGTCTTAGCTAAACGACTTCATTGTATGAAAAATGACTAGGTAATAAAATAATAAAAAAAAAAAAAAAAAAAAAGTATTGTCATTAGACAATCTGGACAAACTGCCACTAAGACATTTTTTATATTTTACGATATAACTACGTAGTTATATCGTAAAATCTATATCTATATATATAAAGTACACTTGGCCGGTTTTTTTATTTTATTTTATTCGCGGTATTTTGCGATACAAATGTTTATATGTATCTAACTTTATGGCTGCAATCATGTCACCATTCAGTCGTTTTACCAGAATTTTAACTTTTAACAAAACATATACCTACCTTGCCTTCATTGGTGACTAAAGTTTTAATAGGCCCGACAACTGGCAATCCAGGCAAGGTACCAATTAGTCCTTTTTTATGGCACGTGCAGTCTGTTTTAAGTTTTCCCAAACATGCTGAGGTTAACGACACCTGAAAAAATATAGATACATATTATCATACTATTTTCTTGGCAC
Source organism: Epinotia nisella (assembly GCA_932294315.1). Classification (NCBI taxonomy): domain Eukaryota; kingdom Metazoa; phylum Arthropoda; class Insecta; order Lepidoptera; family Tortricidae; genus Epinotia; species Epinotia nisella. Next base: position 3,899,479 of record OW028698.1, on the reverse strand, counting down.
TTTTTTTATTCTCAGTTGGCATTAAGCCCGCCATTAATACATTTCTGTGCAATGAAGTTTAAAATGTACATAAATAAAATAATTATTTTTCGAAGACTTTGTGCATGGAAAAAGTGCTGCTCAGATATTTTTGAACCTTTACCTGCATAAATATAAAATTAGATATATATTACCAAACCATATATTATATTACTACTGTAGAATTACGTTTAAGTCGAACTATTAACTAGTTTTGTAAAATTAGATAAGTTATAATAAGTCTTCCTGCAGTCAAACTGTTAAAACAGTTTTGCAGGACTTTAAGTAGTTAGTGTTTTTGTAGTTTTTTTAGTAACAAATAAATTAATAAATAAAAAATAAAATAAATATCTGACTAGACAAAGGACTCAAACATATGTGACACGCCCTTAGAAATAGAAATACAGTTTAATCTGATATTTGTAAGCGCCTAGTTCAGACAAACGTTTCATCGATGAATGTTTCGCAGAATTTTGATTTCATCTAAAGAAAATTGTTTTCAGAAACTAAAATTTTCAGGATTGTTAAAAAACAATCCTAACCTAACTAACCTAATGAGTTCTACACAATTACTTTTTAGCTATACCTAAAAATTTAACGGTTTCTAAGAAAGAAAATAGTTCGATGAACTGAAAATTCGGCGAAACAATGCATTCGGTGTAACGTTTGTCGATCGAAGATTCGACTGTGCAAAAAATATCGACATGAAATTGATGGGTCATATATGAAGACAGAAGGTGGTCATAGAAACTCCTTATTTACACAGGGTAAACCTATCATCATCATATCAGCCGAAAGACGTCCACTGATGGGCATAGGCCTCCCCAAAGATTGCAAAAGTGACCGGTCCTGCGCCACCCGCGACCTTTACCAGGTCATCAGTTCACCTCGTGTGGGGGGCCTACCCACGCCGCGCCTTCCAGTACGTGGTCGCCACTCAAGAATCCTTCCACCCAAATGGTTATCGGTTCTACGTGCAATGTGCCCCGCCCACTGCCATTTAAGTTTAGCGATTCGGGGGGCTATATCGGATAAACCTATCGTGATTGGGCTATTTATCTTATCTAGTTGAGGGCCCTTTCGGATACACTTCGACCCAGTGGGATCTTTTGTGCATTTGCCCTCCCTTTTATAGCTACTCCCAAGCTCGCTCCATCATTTCCACAAAGCGGATGATGCAGCTTGATTGGGCTATTTAGAAACCTCTCAAGGAGACTGTGAAAAAAAAATTACCTACTAGACAAATACCTAAACTTGGTACCAAATACTATATTTTTGAGAGAAACTTATTGTCTTAAAGTTATCATCCTCCTAGAGTTATTCCTGGTTGTGCCCTAAAGGAGCCCGGGGTCCGCTTTGGCTTCTTATCCCAATATTTTTGGCATAGGCACTAGTTTTACGAAAGCGACTGCCATCTGACCTTCCAACCCATAGGGAAAACTAGACCTTTTACGTACCGGTTTCGGAAAAGCCACTGTTAAATATCAAATGATATAAAATATTCAATAAATATACAGTTTCAATATAATATCCTATCGAGACCCTCGGTCCGTGGGGTCCCAGTGCGCATAAGTTATTTGCAGAAATCGCGAAACGTCTGATCGATGTAACTGGTGACCGAAGAGCTGGCGGCTTTCTCGCGCAACGCATCAGCATTGCAATTCAGCGAGGAAATGCCGCCAGCATCCTCGGTACAATGCCTCGAGGGCCTTTTTTAGATTTAACTTAGTTTTTATTTATTTTAGTTAATGTTAATCATAATCTTGTATTTACTTTCAATAAATACCTACTAATCATTAAAAAAAAAATCAGTTTCAATATAATATCCTATTTAAAAGATAGGTTAGATGTCTACTTACCACTGCCAGAAGAACGATCACCTTTAAACCAACCATGTTGATGGTTGGTTTTGTAAGTGTTTTCAATAACGCCATTTTACCTTTTTATACTTTTACAGCTGTATGTAAACAGGGTTCCTTAGGCAACGGCGCAATGCGAACAATTGGTTAAAGTTACCTATTATCTTATTTTTTAAAGATACTCGTGTCTCAGACATGTAAGATTATATTGGTTTCACATCAGTAAGGTCGAATATCGTGGCACCCCTCACAAGGTGGACTCATGGACTAATGACCAGGTAAAGGTCGCGGGAGTCCGCTGGATGCGGGTTGCGCAGGACCGGTCTTTGTGGCACTCTCTGGGGGAGGCCTATGTCCAGCAGTGGACGTCTTTCAGCTGATGTAATGACATTTTTCGAATCGATCCGCAATTCGTAATCATGAGCTTTCGTACGTCTACATAACTCAATTCGACCTGTATGACGTGAGTTAAGTAGGTAAATACACGTTTCAGGATACGTTACATATTCCGATACGATTCCGTTGAAATAGCAACTAATGAAGTGCTAAATGTCAAGTGTGCCAAATCGACGGAACTCCTCAAATATTATCGGCCCACATACAGTGATATGGTTTTCGTCTGTAATAATCAACGATTTTACTCTCGGAAAGCAGTCCATGTGGTAAAGTGGAAAGGAAATGTGGAAATGTTCATTCGGCTTTGCGGAGTACTAAATTAAAGTTTCTCATTATGTGGATAGTGTACAACTAGGACGAGTAGCCGAAAACAAACTAGTTAGGAGATAATTTCATACTCCTTGCTGCTATAGCGGTGCTGTTTTACCTTGAGGTTGGGTTGATAAATGAATTTTCATCACATTTGCTCGTCAATGGCGTTATTACTTGCGAGCGTACAGAGCAGTTATAGCCATTTTACCTCCCACGGGCTGTTAAGTTTAGTTTTAAAATATAGAACACTCTGATTGGCTTAAGCAAATCTGGTTGCTCTGTGATTGGTTGAAAAAAAATCTAGTTGGCCAAGGCGCCCCGCCCCGCAAGAATACTACTCTGTGATTAGTTGAAATATTGAAGCTGCGCGCTCCACTAGCACTGATCTGGAAGTGAAGTTGTCAATTTTTGATTGGTGCGGCTGTATGAAACTTAGATTTTTCTGTCTTTTGTAGTTGGGTCGTTCTTCTTTTCGACCGACAATAGCCTGTCCTTCGTCTTATTACGGCATCTCATTTGAGAAATGATGTTTACGGTTTTATAATGTTCGAATGAACGTCCATATTATTTTATTAATTAGTGATATTTAATATTTCACTTTCTCTAACTAGCATTTTTTTAAATGGTTTTTTTTTTCGTAGAATGCCGTGACAGAGTGGTAAACCAAAATGTTGTCCCCACTGAAAGAGTCCACTTTGTCACATGTTTTTTTTTAGAAACCAACCGTAAATAAATATTTATATTGGCCAGAAAGGAAACTTTAATTAGTTCTAATGAAGAAACCTATGCATTTTTTTTTTAATCGCACTTCAAAACCACAATTTTCGATAGTTCAAAAACCAAAAAAATAGAAAAACCTCGGATCATTGTCGGTAAAAAAGAAGAACGACCCAGTTATTTATTTCCTCGCAAATGTGATGAAAAACATTGTGTATAACACGGGCGTAAGAATATTGCAAACTCGAGTCATCAAAAGCCCTCTGCCTTCGGCGTCGGGCTTCTGATCAATAGACTCTCGTTAGCAATATTCCACTTACGCCCCTTCGTTAAACAATGTACTATTATTATTACTTGAACCTGCAAAATTTGGAGCAACACCGATAATTAACAGGAAATAGCCGCTGGCAGTATTGCTGGAATTATTTTAAACATATTATTGTATATTGACTAGCTGCCCGTGCGGCTCCACCCGCCATTTATAAAAAAAACCAGGTGGAACAATGAAATAAAATATAGCCTTCGACCATCCAAAAAGTCTATTCTATACAAAGGTGAAAGAATTTTTCAAATCAGATGAGTATTTACGGCGATTATACCCCTTACACGAAGACCTATAAAGCATCAGTCTCACAGATCTTTTTCCTTTAAAATATTGATGATGATTATTCATCATCATTATCATCACATCAGCCGAAAGTCCGCTGCTGGACGTAGGCCTCTCCCAAAGAGTACCACAATTACCGGTCCTGCGCCACCCGCATCCAGCGGACTCCCGCGACCTTTACCTGGAGCCGTAGCATGGTAGGCCTTATCACGCGACAAGTGACAAGGTAAGAGCGTCGTCTCGTTCTATCGAACGGTGTCAGCCAGTGAAGCACGCTCTATCCTATCACCTATCGCGTGACAAGGCCAACCATGCTACGGCTCCTGGTCAATAGTCTAGTATGAGTAGGTACTACTTGTACTGCTGTACGCTTCTTATAATTTACGTCTATATATCATAGAAATAAACAAATACGTACTGCTACATTGTTAAAAAAAATCGCACTTTTCTATGACATTAACTTGCTTATTTGTTCAAATGTAACAACAATTAAATGAATGAGTAAATAATGTATTAGCTCGTCGGTTAAAAAATAAACATTTATTAACAAAAGCTGCAGTAATTACCTATCATATTAAATGCATAAACTTAAGTAAATGACATTATTATTATACTCAATGTTAATGACGTATGTGTTTATTTAAATGAAGTGTGAATGATTCATTTATTTTCTAAAGTAAATACAAGATGATTAACATTAACTAAATTAAATTAAAACTAAGTTAAATCTAAAAAATGCCCTTGAGGAATTGTACCGAGGATGCTGGCGGCATTTCCTCGCTGAATTGCAATGCTGATGCGTTGCGCGAGAAAGCCGCCAGCTCCTCGGTCACCAGTTTCATCGACCAGACGTTTCGCGATTTCTGCAAATAACTTATGCGCACTGGGACCCCACGGACCGAGGGTCTCGACGCCAAAGGGTACAAAGTCGTACTCTCTGCCGAGGCCCCTATATTTATTACATTTCAGATTTTCGGCGTTTTCCGAATATGACGTATTAGTTTACATGCGATATCATTTTCTGTCTTATCTTTTAGGAAAACAAGCTGCTTGATGGTAACCGGTCCCCGTAGCCTATGACCGCTTGCAACTCCAGGAGAGTCACATGCCGACACTATAATGCTGTATTTTTTTTCTTAGGCTTTTTACACCACGACTCAAACAGCGAATCTGATGGTAGGCGGACAGCGTAGTCTAAAGGCGCTTTCAACTCTAGAGTAGTGACAAGCATGTAGCCGACCCTTTATTGATTTGAGTATTCGCTGTGTTGCCAGCTAGGGACAGATTCTGGCCGCTCACTCTCAACACAGGACATCCTTGGGAGATTAGACCTGGCTTATCTACCACCAGCTGGTCGATCACGTACTGTCAGCATCAGAAGTAGCTAAGCAAAATTTCACACTCTAAATACTTGTCTATAGTCTAGTTTATCAATCAATCAATCAATCAAATCGTTTATTTGTAAAACATAGGTTCGTATACATAGGTGTTATGAACATTTACAGGTCTCACTATGTCTTCGCCATAAGGCATACAAATAGTCATAACATAAATATGTATGACACAAAAATGAGAATATATTAAACAAAATTATTAAATAATCATATTAATCATGCATCATGCTCAAATTAATTCATGTCAAATTACGCAAAATAGAATAGTAATAATTAAAATTAAGATTTTCAAAATGTATACCTATACTGTTATGTTATATTATATGTCTATGTCTATTAAATATTCTTGTATGGAATAGTATGCTTTTTGTGCCAAAAATTGAAATAGGCTTTTTTCGAAATTCTTAACGTTGTCTATGTCTAAGATCGATCTTGGTAACTTATTGTAAACTCTAGGCGCCATACCGAATATACTTTAGTAGTAGGTAAGTTGGTATTTACCTGTTTTTGTCCCATTTATTATCTATCTGAAGATGCCCGGATCAATGCAGTTTATAAAATTTCTCGTATCAGCCACGTTGAGGTTACACACTTTTTTTTTATGGGGTAGGTAGATTTTTTACATTTATACAGGGTGATTTAGGGGTCGTAGAGCAAGAATGACCAAAAGCGGATAAGATAGTCATACTGAACAACTTTTTCCTTGGTACCACTACCAACCACGAAATCGCAAAAAAATAAGAGTTAACTGTGAGTTAATTGAGAGTAAATGTATGGAACAGCTGTTTTTTTTTTTTAAGATTTCGTGGTCGGTCCCATGGGAAAAGTTGTTCAGTGTGACCATCTTATTCGCTTTTGGTCATTCTAGATCCACGACCCCTAAATCACCCTGTATTACTAAATATTTTTCGTTTTAACTTTAAACTTATCTATTATATATTGTTTTTATAATCTTGATCTCTCTTTTCTCGAATGCTGAATGAAGTAAACTTAGTTTTATATTTAATTTAAGTTTTAAGGCAAGGAATGTGGCCCACAAATGGTCTCGCCGGAAGACCAGCGCTGGCTCGCGACTCGCGCGAACCAGCACTATACTGAGGCGAAACCATTTCGTGACAACCTGCTTAGTATATACTTTATATAGTATTTTAAGTAGTCATTGCATTGTTAAGCCTTTTGTTCTTTAGACTTTACACAGATCTGAGTACGTTCAGTGAATTGTTATCTGTTACTTAAATAAGACTAGCAGATCCATAACATTCCCACGGATACCGTAAACAACAAGCTTTTTTATGAGAATAGAACGATCCACGTAGTCGAATAGAAATCCATGAAAATGGCACAGATCTGCTTACGCGCCGCGCAGCCCTGCGGCCGCGCGCCGCGCCGCCAGGCAGCCCAGCAAGCGGCGGGCCGACGACGACGACGAGGACTGGACGCCGACAAAGTTACCCAAGTTGCGCTCCGGCGCTAAAACTAAGAACAATCGGTAGATTCTACATTTTCTAATAATATGTTAATATTATCCAAAAGACCGACATCACAACGTCGATATAAGGAGAAGGACGAAAGTGACTGACGCAGCCGAGGAGTTCTGTCGACTGAAGTGGCGATGGGTGGGACACGTAGCGCGCGCGACTGATGGCCGCTGGAGCGATCTATCCATTTTCGAGATAATCGGATGGATTAATAATAAATAATAATAAATAATAAATAAATATTGGGGGACATTCTTACACAAATCGAACTAGGCCTATAGTAAGCTCAATAAGGCTTGTGTTATAGGTACTAGACGACGATATATATAATAGATATAAATACTTAAATACATAGAAAACATCCAAGACTCAGAAACAAATATTCATTGTTTGATTAAATCATAAATCACCATATTGATGGTTTTCTTTTTCCGAAAGCCTTTTTGTGCCCTTAGTAAGCAAGATATATTTTTCGAGATAAACATACAGGGCTTCATAGATTACCTTTTCAAATATTTTTGAGAACACCGAGGCAAGGGCTATCGGTCTGAAGTTTCTAATGCTATCTTTATCTCCTTTTCGACCGAATAGCCTAGTGGTTAGAGAACCTGACTATGAAGCTTGAGGTCCCGGGTTCGATCCCCGGTCGGGGCAGATATTTGTATGATGAATACAAATGTTTGTTCTCGAGTCTTGGATGTTTAATTTAATTATGTATTTATCTATATAAGTATGTTTATCCGTTGTCTAGTACCCATAGTACAGGCTTTGCCTAGTTTGCGACTAGATCAATTGGTGTGAATTGTCCCACTATATTTATTTATTTATTTTATTTTTATGCAGTGGCTTTATGATTACGGGCTGCAGTTTATCAGGATAAATACGGGTAATATGCATATTAAATTTCTTATTATAACATTTTTGTATATAGGCGATGTCCGAAATAAATAACAACTTCATTTGAATGCATGTTTTATTACTAGAACACAAACATAGCTGTTGTTATACAAATGTATAGTTATTTAACAATTTAAACGGTTTATCATATAACACTGTTGCTCAGATAGATTCTGTCTGAGAATCTAACTGTGATGTTCGAATTTCTCCCAATTAACACGTCCACTGTCCCCATACAAAATGATACGATCCAACTTTTTTCACCTCTAAAGTTCTAAACACGATTTCAGAGAAAATTTGATCGTAATTGTTGCGAATTTAGATTTTCTTAATTATTTTTTCTTTATTATTTACCATATAAGATATTTTTAGTATAAAAATTATAGGCCAGGCTCATGGAGGAGCCGAGATATGGACGGTTCTCCATATCAACCAAAGTAAGTAGATAAACAAGAACTCAGATACATTCACGTATAAGTTATATTTAGCGAAAAATAAAATATTCATAATTTCGAGCATGCGACATGAGATAATAACATTAATTACAAAATCATTTATTTTTTAAAGTAAATACAAGATGATGATTAACATTAACTAAATTAAATTAACATTAATTGAAATTCAAAGGGCTGTATATAATTATTATTCGCATCAACACCAGACTGTGATGTTTTTGTAAGTAAGTGGATGGATGTATGTGGTGAATGTATGACGTTTTGTGAAGCGATGGATGACCGACCGACTTCTGTTCGTGTTTAATGTAAAATTTGTCCATACAAAGTTATTGGTATTATATATATATATATATATATATATATTTTTTTTTTTTATGTGTAACTTTTATATTGTACTCGTATATTGTATTTTGTATATTGTGTCTTAAATTCCACAGTGGCTTAGTGTAATACTGTAATGCTGTGTAATTAATTGAATAAATAAATAAATAAATAAATAAATAAATTATGGTTCAGTTGTGTATGCATGGGTCTGTGAAACAATGGACAGCGTATAAGGGGGTGGAGCGATATGTAGATCATAGGTTCTAAAGTAAAATACAACCGTAGGTTATACTAGATGCATGGCTATACAGAGTGTAATAATATGGACCGTAAAAAAACCCAGAAGCAAAAGTCATTTCTGAAGAAGAACACAGGTAAAGTTTTCACAATGAAGTGTGCTGTCCGGATAAATAACTAGTAACGTGTGGCTAATCGGGAGCTGAGGGACGCTCAGGGTTTGCGGTGAGGGGGAGGGGCGTTGCCACCTCCCGCACAGCGCGCAACGACGGTATCCACGAACGCATGGTTTTTTAGGATATATTTCAGCTGCTGTCTCAATATTTTAGTACTGAAAGATACTGAAAGAAAAAACAAGTATTTTTTATTTTTCGCTAAGGAATCCACTGTGAACATTTGAACGGTCAATATTATTTCACGCTGTATTATAATTACGAGTGGTTTTCAATGCCACAGTTTATACAGAGTTTGTATCTTGCCAAAGTCCGATCGAGAGCAATTTCAGAGTCCAGGTAACATTTATAACAAGCCGTTTTTAATCGCGAAGGTAGGTATTCTATGTCCGTTGTGCAGGTGCAGGTCAGTAAATAGTAGCAGAGATCGCCAGAGTTCTTGATTGGTAGCGAGGGTCGTCAAAATACAGTCGGAAAACACAAATAACCACAACGTCGAGAACACGATTAAGATACGAAGCGAATAGCACTTTGACATTTACCCTCCATTTCTTGTAAATGTCCTACTACGACATATTTAGGCAACAGGAATCAACAATATTACTAATTAGTTTGACATTTATATCCCACTGATAAAGTAGTAAAAAAATACATAATTAATTGTTGTTTTAGCTAACTAGGATAATTTTTGAAGAGAGTTAATAGTCATCGGCAACATGTTTGTAAGTCAATTCGTTTGATCGAGCGTCCTTGCTCTCCGAAGTCTTTTTGGTGTTGTTACTTTGAGCGTCGTCGAAGGTGTGCTTGGATAATTTGTTGCCGTTAGCGTCTTCGTGGGATCTTCCACTACCAGAGCTGTTCTTTGAAGATTGGTTCTCGTCAATGTTCTAGTTCGATGTGCTGCTATCGTCCTTCTTGTATAGATAGGTCGAGCCACCATCGCTATCGCTGGTTTTTTCTGCACCATTGGATTAGTCATGGTTGGAGCCAGACTTTTTCTTATCACAGGTATTGCTTTTGTCTCCGTCGTTCTTATTAGACCGGTCATTGTTGTCGTCTGAACTACAGCCCCTGTCTCTGTCAGACCTGTCTTTGTTGTCTCTCTCAGAGCGGTCTCTGTCGCATTTGTTATTTGTTTTCTCTTTAGACGGACATTCGTTTTCGCTGGTATTTTCTCCACCATTGGATTGGTCATGGTTGGAGCCAGACCTTTTCTTATCACAGGAATTGCTTTCGTCTTTGGAGCCAGACTTTTTCTTATCACAGGTATTGCTTTTGTCTCCGTCGTTCTTGTTAGACCGGTCATTGTTGTCGTCTGAGCTACAGTCCTTGTCTCTATTAGACCTATCTTTGTTGTCTCTCTCAGAGCGGTCTCTGTCGTTCTTTGAGGTTTCGTTGGTATTTTCTGCACCATTTTCTGAGCCAGACCTTTTCTTATCACAGGAATTGTTTTTGTCTCCTTCGTTCTTGTCACACCGGTCGCTGTTGTCACCTGAGCTACAGTCCTTGTCTCTATTAGACCTATCTTTGTTGTCTCTCTCAGAGCGGTCTCTGTCGTTCTTTGAGGTTTCGCTGGTATTTTCTGCACCATTTTCTGAGCCAGACCTTTTCTTATCACAGGAATTGTTTTTGTCCCCTTCGTTCTTGTCACACCGGTCGCTGTTGTCACCTGAGCTACAGTCCTTGTCTCTGTTAGGCCTGTCTTTATTGTCTCTCTCAGAGCGGTCGTTGCTTTTGTCATTAGTTTGCTCATTTGATGAACATTCGTTTTGACTGTCACTGCATTCTGCATCTGTAACAACAAGGATGTTCACTAAAATATCAAGGATATTCTCATTATTATATCTCGAGTATTTACCCAAATTGAAGCGAACTGAGCAAAAACCTTTTGAAAATAGAGTTAAAAAATCCTAATGAATAAACATGTACCCGGCTAACCAGTAGTATACTCCACCCGAGACTAAGAGTAAATTCTGTCAATTGCGTTCAACCAAAAAACTACTTTCTGTACTGACTATGAGCTAGTAGTATATAGCATGCGGTTTATTTGGCAGGATTAAAGGTTGTCGCATACATAAAGGCATGCATAAACACGTGCATGTTGTTACGGGAAATATACTTCACTTTTTGATACCAGCGCCACCTTTTAGTATGTTGTTAGGCATGTCTCCTAGACCCCAAAAATGCTGGGAAACAATCTCTAAGGAGTCGGTCTCCCCGGTAATGGCGTCATCAAAATCGCCACGGTTGCGTTTCCGAAAAGTGTGAATCTCATCCAAACCAACGGACGTGTGGGATATTTTATGAAAGCTAAATAAAATGTTTATTTTAACATCTACATTAAATTTCAATACATACCCAAGAAGTACTATTTGCAAAAGTATTAAAAAATCAAAGAAAAATCCATAGACTTTCAGACTTTGCGGCAAAACTAGAAAAGATACACGAAAGTAATGTAAAACACAAATGATAACTAGTTTTTCAGCTTTACATTCCATTTTTTTTAAAGATTATAGCAAAATTGGGAAAATAATGCTCAAAAAAGCAACAACGCAAAACGACTTTTTCCTACAAGATTAAATATTATCGAAATTACTATCTTCCAGAAACCAGCGCTTTTAATATGTTGTTAACAATATTATGCGCACCAAAAAACTGCAAAGAGACAGTCGCCAAAGTCCCCTAAGTCGGCGCTCTGCGGTTAGGGTGCCCATACTGGTGTGGCCACGTTTCCTTGCTGAATGTCGATGCCAATTCTTTGACCGAGGAACAAGCCAGCAAAAGCAGTGTGTGCTCGAAGAGCCGTTTTTTAAAATCCCGGTATAATTGAATTATATACAATTTATTCAACTTTCATTTAATACCCCACACGTATATGTACCTTGTATGGTTTGGATGTAATTTACACTTTTCAAAACGTGGTTCCGGCGATTTTGATGACGTCATTACTAGGAAGACGGACTCCTTATAATATATTGTCTCCCGTCGGTGTTTTGAGGTCCAGGAGACATGCCTAATAACATACTAAAGATGGCGCTGGTATATAAAGTGAAGTATTTGTTCGACGGAATCCCCTAACAACATGCACTATAAGGGGACATCATTTTTTATCCCCGCAAGGTGAACTTACTGATCACCTGGTAAAGGTCGCAGGGGTCCGCTGGATGCGGGTAGTGCAAGACCGGTCATTTTAGCACTCTTTGTGGGAGGCCTATGTCCAGCAGTGGACATCATTCGGCTGATATGATGATGCTTTTTTGTGTAAGTGATAAGTAACCACCTGAACGACCACCATTTCCTCCAGCACCACCAGCACGACCAGCACCACCACCAAGGAGTCCTTTAACAACAGCTCCTGCCACGTTAAGGATGCCGCCTCCGCCTCCGCCTCCGCCTCCACCTCCGCGTCCGCCCCCGCCTCTGCCTCCACCTCCACCTCCACTTCCACCTCCTGAGGAATAGTTCTTTATTATACAAGTGCGGAAAGTAGGTAAAATTAAGATGGTTTTGACCGATACGAGTTGGGAAACCTATGTCCAGCAGTGGACATAGTTTGGCTGATATGATGATGTTTTTTTGTGTAAGTGATAAGTAACCACCTGAATGACCACCATCTCCTCCAGCACCACCAGCACCACCACCAAGGACTCCTCCGCCTCTGCCTCCGCCTATGCCTCCGCCTCCGCTTCCGCCGTCGCCTCCGCCTCCGCCCCCGCCTCCGCCTCCGCCTCCGCCCCTGCCTCCGCCTCCGCCTCCGCCTCCACTTCCACCTCCTGGAGGTACAGTTATTTATGATACAAATGCGGAAAGTAGGTAAAATTAAGATGTTTTTGACCGATACGAGTTGGGAAACCTATGTCCAGCAGTCGACATCGTTCGGCTGATATTATGATGTTTTTTTGTGTAAGTGATAAGTAACCACCTGAATGACCACCATCTCCTCCAGCACCACCACCAAGGACTCCTCCACCTCTGCCTCCGCCTATGCCTCCGCCTCCGCCGTCGCCTCCGCCTCCGCCGCTGCCTCCGCCTCCGCCCCTGCCTCCGCCTCCGCCTCCGCCTCCACTTCCACCTCCTGGAGGTACAGTTATTTATGATACAAATGCGGAAAGTAGGTAAAATTAAGATGTTTTTGACCGATACGAGTTGGGAAACCTATGTCCAGCAGTCGACATCGTTCGGCTGATATTATGATGTTTTTTTTGTGTAAGTGATAAGTAACCACCTGAATGACCACCATCTCCTCCAGCACCACCACCAAGGACTCCTCCGCCTCTGCCTCCGCCTATGCCTCCGCCTCCGCCACCGCCGTCGCCTCCGCCTCCGCCTCCGCCTCCGCCTCCGCCTCCGCCTCCGCCCCTGCCTCCGCATCCGCCTCCGCCTCCACTTCCACCTCCTGGAGGTACAGTTATTTATGATACAAATGCGGAAAGTAGGTAAAATTGAGACGTTTTTGACCGATACGATTTGGGAAACCTATTCGCACCTATAACTCACTCATACAAGATTTTACAAAGCATCATGCGAGGAAATAAAAAATATATAAAAAGGTAAACATTTAATGTTATGTTGCATTCCCGCACGTGTGCACCTTGAATTGCTTTGGTTGAGGGTAACCATTACCAAAGTGATTCATTCTTTGTCTGGCAAGGGCATGACATTCGCACAGTAATTGTTCCAGTCTCATCCTCCTCGCCACACATTCTACAGTCTGTACTGTTCGATAGTCCCATCTTGGCCAAGAGATCCTTGACGCCGAAGTGACCTGTGAACACCCCAGATATAATCCTGAGTTGTTTCCTGCTGGATTTCCTGAGTTTTTTTGGTCCCATTCTGGGATACTTTGCTAAAGACTTTGCGAAGCTGAATATTCTGGTTTCGAACCCCGGTAAGGGCAAATATTAGTGTGATGAACATGAATATTTCTTTTCACATCTCATGCTCGAAAAGTGTGTCATAATAGGCTTAATAAGCGGGGCTAAAGTAGTACATTTAGCCCCTAGGGAAAATATGTATACCTATTTATGATTTTTAACACATTTAATTTGACCAATCAAAACACTTCCCCATATTAAATCCACCAATCACAACTCTTTCAAAAAACATTTATATTTGCTATCAACCAACCAGAATACCTACAGCTACATATTAAAATCGACCAATCAAACATCAGGTGTTTTGTAGTCCCTAATTCCAAATCATTTAAATCCACCAATCACAACTCTTTCAAAAAATATTTCTCTTTGCTATCAACCAACCAGAATACAGCTACATATTAAAATCGATCAATCAAACATCAGGTGTTTTTTAGTCCCTAATTCCAAATCATTAAAAAAGAAAACGCCTCACGCTAAATTAAACAATCTCTTCGCAGTAAAATTTGTTATTGGTTGTGGATGGATAATCTTTGTTTTACTATTTTCTCGCAGTCGAAGTGAAAAGTAGAGTGTATAACTCGGGTCTAAAAGCCATATTATTTACCCCTCGAATTAATATCCATCTCGTGGTAATATGGCTTATTTTAGCCCCTTGTCATACAGTCTACTATTCTGATGCATAGATGTTATCAATGTATTTAAGTATTTATATCTATTAAATCGGCGTCTAGTAGTTAGATTTGTGTAAGATTGTCCCCTAATATTTATAGTTTATTTATTTGTGAGATTTAACAGTGACACCGATTGGACACGGTAACTGATAACTTGATTATTTAAGCGTCCTGCCGCGGCTGCCTGCGGCGTACCTCTCTAAATTAACGCATTAACTGGGGACTGAAGACACTTAAACCAGTCGATGTGACAAGGTTGTGTTGTGTTGTCTCTGTTAAATCTTCAAAGTTAAGTCTTACATACCCCATTGTAAATTGTGCAAGTTATAGCTGTCTTTTTTATACGCTCGCACACATGGATGAAAACTAACCTGGAGCCGACGCTCTTATCATGTCACTTGTCGCGTGATAAGGCCAACCATGCTACGGCTCCAGGCCCCGTAGCATGGTTGGCCTTATCACGCGACAAGTGGCAATATAACAGCGTCGTCTCGTTCTATCAAACGGTGTCAGTCAGTGACGCACGCTCTATCCTATCACCTATCGCGTGACAAAGCCAACCATGCTACGGCTCCTGGAACTGACTCAAGAAGATTGAAATATTTGCTTTACTTGGTTTCGATCCCAGAACCGATAACTGTGGAGTAATTGGCTACTTTCCTAAAAAAAGTTATTTAGTCCGTCCGTTAGATTATCAAAAAATATTGGACACATATTTTTTTGTTTGCCAATTAAACAAAAACTGACGAAGATATAGCCCGTTAAAGTTCCGTGTGACGTCACATTATAAGTCAAAGTCAAAGTCAAAGTGATTTATTCTTCAATTTAGGCATATTACATGCACCTATGAATGTCGATAAACTACCACCGGTTCGGAAAGTAAACCTCTGCCTCGAGAAGAACCGGCGTAAAAAGCTTGGCGAGTTGTAATTTTTTCAAAACAGTATACAATATATCATTTCAGTATCAGAGTATTATAAAATTTAAAATTACATTGCTACATTAGAAAGCCTATTTATTTTACGACAGATTTCTAGTGCAGGATTTTATCGCTGCCAAATATCCCTATCCATGATGTAGTCGTTTATCTTATAATATGCTTTTGAAATAAGTGTCCGTTTTACGACAGATTTGAATTTAGAGTCAGTAAGTTCGGTAATGTGTTTTGGAATTTTATTGTAGAATTTTATACAATTTCCCAAGAACGAATTTTTCGCTTTTACTAGCCTGTAAAAAGTTGTTTTGAGCTTCCCTGCGGTTCTGGTAACCTTGGGCCTATCAGTGTTTGTTGGGTAGTTGTATAAATTCTTCCTAACATACATTATTATTTCAAATACGTATAGCGACGGCAGTGTTAGAATATCTGTTTCCTTGAAAAATTCTCTTAATGACTCACGCGACCCGAGGTTATATGGTACACTTTTTAGCATACGGGCTAGGTATATCTTCATATTTTTTTGTTTAACTGACAAACTCCACTCCAGTCTCCACAGCAACCGGAACGAAATCGTAAGTTGGTTCCAAGGCAAAGTACTTGGTGTGTTTGAACTTGGCGGCATATTCAGCCGCCGAACCAGCTGTTTTAATAGCCAGCGAACCAGTTGTGTTGTACCTTAGATGGGACGCTGCAAATGTGCTAACACAAGTGGCATCCCATAAAAGGCAACGTCCTCTCTGCAAAGGAACCAACGTCAACCCATCCGGTCTTTAATGTTTAGTTTTAGTTATTTTAATTTAATTTCAGCTAGTTTTAGTTCTAACTTAACATTTTTATCACTTCTGGCCCCGTAGCATGGTTCGGCTTGTCACGCGATAGGTGATAGGATAGAGCGTGCGTCACTGGCTGACACCGTTCGATAGAACGAGACGACGCCCCTATCTTGTCACTTGTCGCGTGATAAGGCCAACCATGCTACGGCTCCTGTACTCTTGTTTTAGGATTATTGTGTAATATATGGTGGGGAGTGAGATCTTACCTCCGCTACCTCCTAGGATATTGCTGAGAAGCCCAAGAGTCGGGGAGCACGAGGCCACGGCCAACTGTAAATTAAAAACATATTGTTGTAAAACCGTATTTTTTGACGAATTCCTCCTCCGTTTTGAAGTCGGGTAATAATAAGTCGGTTCTTGGGAAATTGTATAAAATTCTACAATAAAATTCCAGAACACATTACCGAACTTACTGACTCTAAATTCAAATCTGTCGTAAAACGGACACTTATTTCAAAAGCATTATTATAAGATTTATAAGATAAACGACTACATCATGGATAGGGATATTTGGCAGCGATAAAATCCTGCACTAGAAATCTGTCGTAAAATAAATAGGCTTTCTACTGTAGCAATGTAATTTTATAATTTTATAATACTCTGATACTGAAATGATATATTGTATACTGTTTTGAAAAAATGACACCTCGCCGAGTTTTTTACGCCGGTTCTTCTCGAGGCAGAGGTTTACTTTCCGAACCGGTGGTAGTTTATCGACATTCATAGGTGCATGTAATATGCCTAAATTGAAGAATAAATCACTTTGACTTTGACTTTGAAACTTTTCAATAATTATATTATTTCATAATAACGTGGGCGGGGCACATTGCACGTAGAACCGATGGCCATTGGGGCGGAAAGGTTCTTGAGTGGCGACCACGTACCGGAAGGCGCGGCGTGGGTAGGCCCCCCACAAGGTGGACTGATGACCTGGTAAAGGTCGCTGGAGTCCGCTGGATGCGGGTGGCGCAGGACCGGTCATTGTGGCACTCTTTGGGGGAGGCCTATGTCCAGCAATGGACGGCTTTCGGCTGATATGATGATGATGATGATGATATTATTTCAAAAAAACAAGCTATTTATAAGATCGGTAAGATATCTACTCACCACAGCCAGAGAAACGATCACCTTTAATGGCCGTACCATGTTGATGGTTTAGTATTGTAAGTGTTTTACAGAATGACAATTGCTAGATACTAATGACTATTTATACTTTTACAGCTGAATGTTAAATAGGGTTCCTTTGGCAGCGGCACAATGCGAACAATTGGTTATTATTGTTTTATTTCTTAATCAAACCCAGACATGTCTCAGACATATACATGAACGAATGTTTAAAAACCAAGATGTTTCAGGATGAATAATGCTTTGTAAATTAAACAAATATAAATTCGGAAATTATATTGATTTACAATAAACCTACGTTAAATTCTGTCAAAAATTTAATTTTTGGTACAAGCTTTTATTGCCGACTGTATACTTTTCTTTATACCGTCATCAACTACTCATTGAGTCGATTCTAACGAGCCCAAACTCAATGGGGACGTCGGTTAAGTGCTGAATTCCCATGGCAACCTTCTGTCTCCATCATCAGACCAGCTCGATGGTTCCATAATATAGCATTGTTATCCAAACTATACCTTTACTCAAAATTTCAGCTCAATTGGTTAAACATATCTGTTTCAAAATTGAGTTGCAAATTTTGACGGACAACTTACATAATATACGAACTGGAGCCGTAGCATGGTTGGCCTTATCACGCGACAAGTGACAAGATAGGGGCGTCGTCTCGTTCTATCGAACGGTGTCAGCCAGTGACGCACGCTCTATCCTATCACCTATCGCGTGACAAGGCCAACCATGCTACGGGTCCAGGAGCCGTAGCATGGTTGGCCTTATCACGCGACAAGTGACAAGATAGGAGCGTCGTCTCGTTCTATCGAACGGTGTCAGCCAGTGACGCACGCTCTATCCTATCACCTATCGCGTGACAAGGCCAACCATGCTACGGGGCCAGGTCAAGTTATATAAAGCTTATAAAATAAAAGTAGTTTCTTTTGTTTTTGCTAGATGCCATAGAATGAATGAATAAAAGACATTTATTTCTCAAGCTATTAATCTCACAGATTTTTCATGTTTATAATATTTATGATAATTATTCATCATCATCATATCAGCCGCAAGACGGCCGCTGCTGGACATAGGCCTACCCCAAAGAATGCCGGCAGAATGACCGGCGCCACCCGCATCCAGCGGACTCCCGCGACCTTTACCATGTCATCAGTCCACCTTGTGGGGGATGATGTTGATTAGTAGTTAGTTTTTTTTTTTGTCAATTGTAAGAAATAAAATTTTTTGAAATAAAAATACAAGATTATAATTAACATTAACTAAGATAAATTAAAACTAAGTTAAATCTAAAAACGGCCCTCGAGGCATTGTACCGAGGATGCTGGCGGCATTTCCTCGCTGAATTGCAATGCTGATGCGTTGCGCGAGAAAGCCGCCAGCTCTTCGGTCACCAGTTACATCGACCAGTAGTTAGTTAGTTAGCGAAAGTTTGAATGTTTAGATGTTTGTTACTCAATCACGCAAAAACGGCTTAACGGATTAAGATGAATTTTGGTATACATATAGTGTATAGCCTGGATTAACATATAGAATACTTTTTATCTCTGGAATCATCCCTCAAAGGGGTGAAATGGGGAGCTACGATATAAAAGAGTTCCATGCCGACGAAGTCGCGGGCAGAAAGTTAGTAGTTAATAAAGACGACTTATGAGTATTATGATTTACGAGTAAACGTATTATACCTAGCAATGTACAAGTTGCAGAACATTCTTAAAATATCAGGGAAGTTCTCAGAAAATTCCAGAAACTTACATGGGAATTTAAAAATAAGTTTCCTTTAGAAAGTATCTGCTGGGAATTTTTCATGGATGTATCATTAATTACATGTATAATCTATTATACTTTAAGCAGACAAATTAAACAGCCAGTAATGTATGTATTCAGAGAGTTTTTGACATGTTTTCAGTGTTTATAAAATGTAAGTTCTGAGAACATTCCTTATTAGAATTTTCGCAACTTTGGAAATTTCTCCTCTTTTCTCTCTATACCATAGAAATAAATAAATACTTCTACACTGTTTTAAAAATCACACTTATCTTTGACATTAACCTGCTTATTTGTTCAACTGTAACAAATGAATGAATAATTAATTAATGTATTATGTATTGTCTCGTAGGTTAAAAATGAACATGTCTTTACAATAGCTTGCATTAATCATCATCTTAAACCAATAAATAATATTTAAGTTTATTTTAAATAACATTATTATTGTATTCAATGTTAATGACGTACTTGTTTATATGCGAATGCATTTTATTTATTTTTTTATAACACGTCGGTGGAAAACAAGGGCATGACCCGCTTGATGATAAACGGTCCCCGTAGCCTGTGGACGCTTGCAACTCCAAGGGAGTCACATGCCAACACTAGAATCCTGTATTCACCTTTTTTCTTACACCTCGACGCATTCAGGGTGTAACAAAAATGGGGTGTCAACCCATTTGATTAAGGCCAGATTCGGTAGCGTATTGCAATTCCAAAAGTGCATATTTTTTATTATTATTATAAACCCTCGCGGGGGAATGTTGTCATACACATGCAATGTCAACAAAAAGAAAGACGGTAATGTCACAAAAAAAACATATTTGGAATTGCAATACGCTACCGAATCTGGCCTTAATGGGTTCATACCCCTTTTTTGTTACACCATGTATGTCGTGTTTGATTGTCATCTTACTTGCTTATGCCCGCGGCTTCGCTCGCGTACTAAAAGTAATTTTAACCATCTACAAAAAGGTGCATCTCAGTTTGACTTGTATGTTCCAATTGAATTGCAATTTGGCACAAATACTTTCAAGAATTTTCATGTCCACAAGGTTGAATTTCAAAATCGATGCCAGTTACGTAACTAACGTCCCAAAAAACCAAAAAAACGGCACCCATATTGATATTTTGGATATTTCAACCCCACCGCACCCCAACAGGGTATTTCACGTCTACCATATTGGATTTTAAAATCGTTGTTATTTTCGTAATCAGCGACCATATAAACCATAGAAAGTACCCATGTTGTTTTTCAGACTTTTTTACCACATTTTCCCCTTTTAGGGGTTGAATTCTCAAAATACCTGAAACACGAGTTTACTCATTTATTGATAGGAATACTGCTGTGAACTTTCTAAAGAAATAGTCTAACTAATCTTGATTCACCATGCAAACTTTGGACCCCCATTTCACCCCCTTAGGGGTTGAATTTCGAAAAATCCTTTCTTAGTGCTCCCCTAGACCTCATAAGGTACCTACGTGCCAAATTTGGAATCACTAGAACCAACAGTTTGGGCTGTGCGTTGATAGATCAGTCAGTCAGTCAGTCAGTTTCTTCTTTTATAAATTTAGACGAAGAAGAAGAAGAAGATCAGCCTATATGGATGCTTTGGACTCCAGAATAGTGACAAACGTGTATCTGACCCTTTTGAAGACTCGCTGTGTTGCTAGCTAGAGATAAATGCTGGTCCCTCACTCTGGAGTACTCTCATCACAGCGCATACTCGGGAGATCGGGACTCGGTGGTAGTTTATGCCCTACGTACTATCGCCCAAGCGTACGGGTACACACCTCTAGGGTCATTTTCGAGCGTTTGCTATGGATGTGCAGACGAATTTGAACAGAAAGTGTGAACCCGTACCCTTGGGCGATAGTACATACCATGGCTGGAGTGAAAACGAGACAATCATGCAGGGGTATCTTTATTTCGTGTCGAAAGGTAAATAAATATCGCGTTAGACCCGTGTAAAACCATAATCTAAATATGTGTACAAAGCGCGAGAGTTTAAAGTGTTCTATTGCAAATCTTCTATACATCATTCGCTTGTCCTTATCCCATTTACTTGGGGTCGGCGCAGCATGTTTTTTTCTTCCATACCTCTCTATCGCCCGTCATCTCATCACACACTTCCTTCCTATTCATATCGTCTCTCACGCAGTCCATCCACCTTTTTCTTGTTCTACCTCTTCTCTTGCAACCCTCCACATTCATACTTAATCTTCTATACATATTCGATAAATAAGTATTATGACATTACCTATTAGATCTATTATATTGTATTGTATTGACATCTGAATTGTACCTAATATTTAAATTTTTGATTGTTGTAGTTTTTGCATAAATCCTATACTATTAAATAAACGAGCATTATTTGTATATAATATATTTGCAATCACGTTCTCGGAAACGGTTCTAACGATTTCGATGACATTTGAAATATAGGGGTTGCGGGAGCGAGCAACCTATCTAGCTAGGTCTCATGTCTGAGAAAATTCGTTTTCTCCGTATTTTCACCCGAGCTGAGCTCGGTCGCCCAGGGACTAATAATAACAAACAATAGCTATTCCAGTACAAACACGTACCACTCTTTGGTCAGTGTTATGACGTCTCTTTGTTATCTTTTCCTTTGATATTTAGCAACAAAGAGAAGTTGTAAAATGCCACGTTAAGTGCATTTTCGTAATTTTAAGTGGAACAGACTATACCAATTTCCAATTACCAATTTCGAGTGTTACTTGTTAAGTTGTTAATGAGTTTCTTATTACTAATCTTTATGCATGGATGCTTGATGTCGGAAATAAATAATAACTTCATTAGAATGCATTATTTATTACTTGAACACGGATACAAACATAGCTGTTGTTATAAAGATGTAGATCATTGAAAAAATTAAAGGGCTTATCACAATATAATGTAATCTGACAATCTAACTGTGATGTTCGAATTTCTCTCAATAGGAGTTGATAAAGAGTAGAAGTTTTGCTGATTTTCGCTTTGCTTTTGCAACTGAATAAATGTAAGCTTCGTTTAAATGTAGAGTTTCTATGTTGTGGAATTTATAGGATAGTTAACAGTCATCGGCAACATGTTTGTAGGTCATTTCGCTTGATCGATTGTCCTTGCTCTCCGAAGTCTTCTTACTGCTGCTACTTTCAGCGTTGTTGTAGGTGTACACGGACGATTTGTTACCATTAGCGTCTTCTTGGGAACTTCCGCTACCAGAGCTGTTTTTTGAAGATTGGCTCTCGTCGGTGTTCTTGTTCGATTTGCTGCTAGCTTCCTTCTTGTGGAGATAAGTGGAGCCATCATCGCTGTCGCTAGTGTTTTCAGAAGAGCCGTTGTCTGAACCATTGGATCGATCTTGGTTGGAGCCAGACCCTTTCTTTTCAGAGGTGTTGCTGTTGTCTAAGCTGCTGTCTCTGTCTCTCTTGTTAGATTGGTCACTGTTGTTGCTTGAGCTGCTGTCGTTTTCTCTCATGCTAGATTGGTCACTGTTGTTGCTTGAGCTGCTGGCTCTGTCTCCCTTGTTAGATTGGTCGCTGTTGTTGCTTGAGCTGCTGTCGTTTTCTTTCATGCTAGATTGGTCACTGTTGTTGCTTGAGCTGCTGGCTCTGTCTCCCTTGTTAGATTGGTCGCTCTTGTTGCTTGAGCTGCTGTCGTTTTCTCTCATACTAGATTGGTCACTGTTGTTGCTTGAGCTGCTGGCTCTGTCTCCCTTGTTAGATTGGTCGCTGTTGTTGCTTGAGCTGCTGTCGTTTTCTCTCTTGCTAGATTGGTCACTGTTGTTTCTTGAGCTGCTGGCTCTGTCTCTTGAATTAGATTGGTCACTGTTGTTGCTTGAGCTGCTGTCGTTCTTTCTCTTGCTAGATTGTTCACTGTTGTTGCTTGAGCTGCTGGCTCTGTCTCCCTTGTTAGATTGGTCGCTGTTGTTGCTCGAGCTGCTGTCTCTGTCTCCCTTGTTAGATTGGTCGCTGTTGTTGCTTGAGCTGCTGTCTTTTACTCTCTTGTTAGATTGGTCACTGTTGTTGCTTGAGCTGCTTTCTCTGTCGCTTGAGTTGTGTCTGTCGTTCTTGTTAGATTGGTCGTTGCTGTTGTTTGAGTTGCTGCCTGTGTTTCTATTGTTAGATTGGTTATTGCTGTTGTCTGAGATGCTGTCTCCCTGGTTCGATCTGTAATCTTTGTTGTTTGAGCCACTGTCCCTGTCGCTGGTAGACCTGCCTTCGTTGTCGCTCTCAGAGCGATCTCTGTCGTTCCTTGAAGTTTCGTTGCTTTCGTTATTAGTTTGCTCATTAGATGAACTGTTGTCTTCGCTGTCGCTGCGTCTGATTTTGCTCCATTCTGAGCGTTTCTTTTGGTTGAAGGCGCCGGCCCATTGGTCTTCGGTGGCTCCCCTGAGGACGGAAATGATCTGGACGCGGTACTTAGTCAGATCTGGAACAAAAAAAACAGGGATTAACATAATGTATATCAATCTCAGTATATTATACTATTGGTACTATGCTACGTAGGAGTCATGGCAGTAGCTATCACAGTCGCAATATACCGGGTTTTGGGCACATGTTTGGGTCGATTTTTTTTTTAATTCGTTGACTAAAACAAATTATACCTATAGGCTTTGGTGAGGTTAACAGCCACTACAGTAATTTGGATGAATGTATGTAAAAATGTTATCGCACACAAGACACAGATTAAAATACAGACTAAGGGTCAAGGCCAAGAGTTATTGGGTTACTACAGGTTATTGTTAAGTCGGTACAAAGGCAAACTCCTTCTAAGGCAATTTCTGTTGCCATGACTGCTGGCACGTAATAAAAACAACAATAAAAGTGACTAGCTGCCCGCGCGGCTTTGCTCGCGTATTGCCAAGAACTGAGGCGAACCCCGAGATAAAATATACTTAGCCTGTAACCATCCAGAAAGTCCATTCTGCCCGAAGGTGAATTTTGAAGTTGGAAAAGCATTCAGACATTACCCAAAACATACATATTACAAAGCTAGAATCCCACAGACACTTCCTCTTTATAATATTAGTATTTATTATCATACCATTAGCTAAGATAACATGCTTTTTTAATACAGTTGCTCAAAAAGTGCTACTTTACGTAGCTTTTTAGCGTGCGGAAAGTTGGCTTTCGCGAACTAGTGCTTTTCACTTTTCCTAGTACAAATTGTACCATTAGTTATTATTTAATTAAAAAATAAATAAGATAGAACTGTATTAAAAAAAATGTTTTTTGATCATCTTCATTATTTTTCAACTGTATTACAATGATGTTACAGAAATAATACAGGGTGGACCATAACTCTTTTTACATTTCAAACTAAAATAAAATGAAAACTAATTATATCAGATGAAAACCGTTTATTAATTATGAAAACACATGAATAGGGATTTTATTTTTTAAAAATGACGTCATCCATATGTGATCCTTCATTATTTTGGCATTGCCGTAACCTGGAGCGAAAATTTTTAGTGTCGGCCTGACAAGTGTTCCGAGAAATGTGGACCAAAGTTCCGTTAACTTTTGAATCGGTAGCTGCGTCGGGGAGCGGTGGTGGGGTAAGGCGGCGGGGTTACGAAATGCAAGAGCGGCCAATGGGAATTTGGTGCCATGGCGTCCTTCACCTTCCCGCCACCGCTCCCCGATGCAGCTACCGATTCAAAAGTTAACGGACTTTTGGTCCACATTTCTCGGAACACTTGTCAGGCCGTCACTGAAAATTTTCGCTCCAGGTTACGGCAATGCCAAAATAATGAAGGATCACATATGGATGACGTAATTTTTAAAAAATAAAATCCCTATTCATGTGTTTTCATAATTAATAAACGGTTTTCATCTGATATAATTAGTTTTCATTTTATTTTAGTTTGAAATGTAAAAAGAGTTATGGTCCACCCTGTAATATAAAAGTTTCGAATTCCTTACTTATTGTTTTCCTTATTTTTCCCCAGCTGTATTACAAAACGTCGTTGGATACACGTGCGGAAATGCCATTCTTCACTCGTCCCGAGTCTTGCCACTTGACTACGGCTCTTGGCAAGATATCTCGGTACCTACTCGTGACGTAATGACATACTTTCCGCACGAGCATCGAAATGTACCTATTATTTTTTCATGCTTTTTTTTCTTTTTGCTTTCATGCCTTTTTTTGGCACTCTTTTTGTTTAATTGTTTTTGTCACGAATAAATGACTCTTTCTTTCTTTCTTGATTAAGAATTTAATAAAATATTGTATTTACCTGGGAATCTCTTGTTCTTGTTGTTCTTCTTTAGGGTGGTAATCCATTCTGAAATTGAGATGTTAGTGGTTAATATTTGATAAAATTAAAATGTGTAAGTAAGTAAGTTATAATACTTATAATCTATTTGCAGATAAAGGGAATGTTTACATGCCTTACAGTAAATATACAACTGTTCCACCTTCTTCTGCTGTTGTTAACAGCATGCAAATACATCTTTACCATAAAAATATGTTCTTTATGGTGGTTATTACACCAAATTGTAATATTTAAATAATTAACACTTTACATTGTAACATTAATAACATTATATTATAACAGACTTCAAATATTTGTTCAAACTAAAAACTAAAATTCATAATATAACACTTATTTATTCCGATCGGCATCTTATTATAAATCATAATGCTCATGTTATATGCATCTCTTTTATACATGTCAGTTACACAGCGTGGTTGGAACAATAGATCTTACCTATATGTCAAAGTCAAAGTGATTTATTCTTCAATTTAGGCATATTACATGCACCTATGAATGTCGATAAACTACCACCGGTTCGGAAAGTAAACCGTCCTCTGCCTCGAGAAGAACCGGCGTAAAAAACTCGGCGAGGTATCATTTTTTCAAAACAGTATACAATATATCATTTCAGTATCAGAGTATTATATATTTTTTAAATTACATTGCTACAGTAGAAAGCCTATTTATTTTGCGATAGATTTCTAGTGCAGGACTTTATCGCTGCCAAATATACTATCCATGATGTAATTTGTTTATCTTATAATATGCTTTTGAAATAAGTGTCTGTTTTACGATTACGACATATTTGAATTTAGAGCCAGTAAGTTCGGTAATGTGTTTTGGAATTTTATTGTAGAATTTTATACAATTTCCCAAGAACGACTTTTTCGCTTTTACTAGCCTGTAAAAAGTTGTTTTGAGCTTCCCTGCGCTTCTGGTAACCTCGGGCCTAACAGTGTTTGTTGGGTAGTTGTATAAATTCTTCCGAACATACATTATTAGTATGCCTTAGATATATGACGACAATCCCATTCAAACATCTGGGTGGATCTGGAAATGGATGGCATCAAAAACGCTTACCATCAACGATTTGTCTTCCAACTGAAAAGAAAGAAACACAGTTATTAAATTATTTGAATAGTTATTAATCTTATAAATACAAAAAGAGATGTAGGTATAGCATTTTGGAGAGCAAGTTACATATTTTTTAAAAATAAGGTTGCTAAACATATGTGCGGAAAATCCTTTCGGACCAATGTCGGAGTTGAAGCAGTAGCCGTGGCCGAAATCAGTCAGGAGAGTTTATATATTCACTAGCACTAGCAATTCGTCTGCGTGGACCCGGGATAAAAACAATCCTATATTTTAATCCAGGCTATAAACTATCTTCGTGCAAACATTCATCCAAATCGGTGAAGCCGTTTAAGCGTAATTGAGTAACAAGCATCCAAACATCTAAACATGCAAACATCCCAACTGTCGCATTTATAATATTAGTAGGATAGAATTAATAGGATATAATACCCTCGTTTGCATTGGGGGTTAATAAAACCCCGCGTTTAACACGGGGATTAAAAGTAACATTGGTTTTATGTGTTCCGCATCAAATGATCTATCGGTACAACATTAAAGATACCACAATAGATATATGGCTACAAGCAAACACACACAGACACGAGTCGATACAGTAAACTTAAGTGCAAGTCAGGGTAGTCGGCGGTACAGTTAGCCAAGAAAATGGTCTACCACTTTTGAACCTTAATACACAAGAAATAGAGTTGAAAAATGGTAGACGGCTTTCTTGGCCGGCTGTGCATCAGTACGCGTGCCGCCCGTGCGCCTCATAGAACTTTTTTTACGGTTTTAAAAAGAGCACAGGTGTCGAAAGGTCTTAAGCAACGCTAGTTGAGATACCGCTTTAAGCTAATATATTTTTCACATCTGCTATACATAGAAGTTGTTACCCTCAAAGGGATTTCAATTTTCCTCATAAAAGTTGCGACAAGCAATATGAAACTCGGTACCAAAATTATTTTTATCTTGGGCGTAAACACTTACTTGAATCCCTCGTTACGCTTAAGATTCAACTTTAGAATACCTCGCTGCGCTAACGATTCTATTGTAGAAACCTTCACTTCACTTATTTATTTAATTGTATGGCGTATATACATTGTAGGTGTTTGCGTATACAAGTAATTTCCCTTATAGTATTAAGTGTCTTATAATCTGTCACAGTTATTATATAAATTGTACTTACGTCCGGGTTGGTAGCTGTCTCCGAGAGCTCCGTTAATGATGATAACTGGAAAAAAGATACAATTATTTATGAATATGATTTATTTATTTATTAAACGAGCGAGCTAAGCGAACGAAGTTCTCCGTTTCAGCTTGGGCAAAATTATTTCGTTTGTATGGATATTTCCTCTACAGGTCACATTTTTAACCGATTCACGTGAAATTTTGTGACTTGTCGTCTGTGTTCGATTTTTTTTATGTATTTTAGGACGAAAGTTGTATAAATTCTTCCTAGAGTTTGACCAGCGAGTCGTGACAAAAGCATTTTTTTCGAGTTCTTTATATGGCAACAATTTTACCTATGAAATAAGCTGTCAGTTATAAGTACCTATGACACCGCCATACATTTCGTGTTACCAGCATGCGTTTTTTTCAAATTTGCCGCCTTGTTCTTGTGTCACGACTCGCTGGTCAGACTCTAACATACATTATTATTTCAGAGAATACGTATAGCGACGGCAGTCTTAGAATAACTGTTTCCTTGAAGAATTCTCTTAATGACTCACGCGACCCCAGGTTATAAATTGCTCTAACAGCCCATTTTTGTAAAATAAATACATTCTCAATATCTGCCGCTGATCCCCATAAAATAAGACCAAAAGTAATTATACTGTTAAAGTAAGCGAAGTATACTAACCGTGCCGTTGCGTAAGCTGCCTTATTCTCCTGACTGCAAAAGCAGCGGAGCTCAACCTACTTCATATCGCAGTTATGCTAAGTATGCGTGTGTGACTCCCTCTATTCTATTCTACCTCTATGAACGCTACAGTTTTGACACTAACCCATTCGAGGCCACGCTACGCTACGCCGTAGCACGTAGCAGCGTTATTCTGCTCTGTAGAGGCAATCACACTTAGTCGCATGGTTCCTATATGAGTCATGGGCTCATGGGCCATGAACGGGTAAATGGACCAATTTTGGCGCGCCGCTCCTTACGCCTTGGTGGAGCGGAACGATATACAAATAATTTACAATATAACTAATTACTATTTACTTACTGGTAACAGCGACGGTGGCGATATCATCGTCGGACCAGTTCTTAGAGCCCTCTGTGGAGAAGAAAATGTTTAGATATACAATTCTGGGTGACGATCATGGTGGAAATTCTTGTAAGTTTGATATTTTAGTTGTCATTTTTAACGTGAAATAAATTAATCCAAACATAATCTTATCTCATTTGTTAACCGGTTTCATTCTAACCCCCTTATTCGTAAAACTTAAAATGTATCTGTTAAGTGAATAAAGCGAACACAAATATTAAAGTGATAGATAAAAACAATCGAATTTTAATCAACTATCGTCTTCTATATTTTCCAATACTTACTGTCCATAAGGTTAGCAAGTATGAGGACGTGTTGAACAACAATTTTGCGAGATCCTGCAAAAAAACACAAACATTATGAATATAATTATGCACTTTTTTTAATGTTCGGCTATTGAAATATACTCGCAAAGTGCTTGGTATTTAGTAGCAAGCGGAGCCCAGGGGCCTGTAGCATGGCTTTTAACTGGTATGTAAAATAACCGGTTAATGTTATTTATATAACAGAAACCGGTTTCTGTACTAACCGGTCAAGCTATCAACGCCTTGGCCGTTGGTGTATTGGTTGATGAACTGCAGGGCTTGTCTCTTCGCGTCGTTGACTTTGTAGTAGTTCATGATCGAGTTAGCGTTGTCATATTGTCCATTGTAGCTGCATCCCCAGTTACGGCCGTAGTCGGGAGTGCAAATGTATGGGATGTCGCGGGTGTTGTCCTTGCCTGAATGAGGGGTAAAACAATTGAAATAACATAATACCTACAATAGTAATGCAGCACAGTTGCGAGAACGTATCCTCTACCGGCGGTTTTCATAATAAATCCAACAATCTTACACAAATAGGACTAGCCCCATAAGCTTAACAAGACATAAGTATTGGGTAATAGACGATAAATTTAATAGATAGAAACACTTGATAAATTTGTATAGATAACACAGCAATATATAATGTCATATTATTAGCTTCACAATGTTACCTGGTGTTCTTCCGAGAAGGCTGCCAGACAAACCAGGTGAACCCAGAAGACAGATTAAGATCTTTCCGATTGATACGACCACTGCAAATAGAAAAACCAATTTAAAAAAGTCAAACTGATGCATTATCTTAGCAATATAATCTTAATTAAACATACAATACAATACAATACAAATACTCTTTATTGCACACCTTGTAACCTGGAGGATTGCCTGTGCTCGGCCAAAGCTCAAATGGAGCAGCAATCACACCAGGCACAAGTGTAAAAAAAGAGAAAATTAGAAAAGATGTTTTAAATGACGTTATGCTGCAAAAAGTTGTGGAAAGCTCATTGGGTGGTGGAATAAAACAGGTTAGTATTTCCTATTACTCACTTTATTTCTTATTACACTGTCGAACTTTTATACAACTAGTATCTTCCTAGAAAGAAATCTGGATAATCCGGTATTTATTTGCTCAGCTTCAAGCTTGGGTCGTACATGGATTCAAAATCAAGAATTATCCAGAAAATCTTTCCTTTCTAAATGTGTTAGTATCTCCCTAAGTTATAGTACCAGAAAGTAGCTTTCGAAACTGAATTTAAATTGGAACGGACTATAATGTGATTTGACCTAACCTTTCAGGTAACTGCTAAATGCAGCAACTCTTCTACCAGGAAAACAAAATGTTTCACCGACCTTCAGCTCGAGGAAGTTGAAAATTACCGGGCGCGCACTGAAGAATCTCCGTGCTGCGACTCTCCGGTTCCAAAGTGTAGATAAAAGTGGAGCTATCGACTGGTAACCAGCGAACTACAATGCCCTCTTGAAAACTAGGTACGTGGCAACCTTTAACATGACCTTGAAATGATCTGATGGGGTTTTAATCTTTAAACTGTTAATCTTCAAACTTTTAATCTTGAAACTTTAATCTTTAACTTTTAATCTTCCCGTCTCACTGAAAATAATTAAATTGAATTCATTAGTCGCCTGTACCACAAGCTGACATGAAATCCTACCAAAAGGTGTAAATTTAGCTTACCAATAGTGAACTATCAATTTCCTAGTTCTTCCTATTGTGAAATCTCCCACCTCGCTGAAATCCTCTCTGAAAAGACCAGGAACCTGATTAACCCTCTAATTCCTCGTGTTTCGCGCCACGACGAATTAAACCTAATCCTTCACAATGAATACTCACGGTTTTCCTCCCTTTCAGGACACCGGTACGGACTCAGCTCCCAAAATGATGACCACCAAATGGGTCTAAAGATGGACTTCCTTCGCAAGGCTGCTACTGCATCGAGTGCATGTTCAAAATGGCCCCTGTGCACATCTTGGGAAGCACACCAGGTCTCGGGCCGTATCATTAGTATTGCAGTGGAATAAATTCAATATCCCTGAATACTGTCTTTTAATTTTTATCTCAACTACTTGAAATTTGTTAATATCAGATTATATGAAATTAAATGTGATATTGCTAATTCTTTGTAATTATCTTTAGTTTAGAATTAAACATTATTTCCAAAGTTGCATTCTTTCAGTTTACTAACAAACCCCTATATATGTATTAAATGTTGGTTGCTACACAAGTAGTATTAGCACCATTGTTATCCTTAAAAATAGGATTTTTCCCTAAGCTGACAACACAGACCACAGATTCAATACAACTCGATGTAAACTGTTTGAGACTTTGTTTTAGATGCTGTGTTGACTTTTTAAGGCAATACTACATAATATCATTTTGCATTTTCTGCTTGGTAATTTATTTCTCAATTAACCTTTGATTAATCAAAATGTCACTCCGTGACAGTACATTCCCCCCCGATGAAAAGGTTCAACGCAGGTGAACCGACCGCTGCCCTCAGCGACCCTCTACACCTACCCAAAACAAATTGTTCAATAAAGATAAACATTCTCCAACTTCCAATTCAAGTGTGCAATAGGAAAGAAAAAAAATAACTACATATTCAAACAAAAATAAAACAACTAGCTTGACGCAGCCTCGAGATTATCCGCTTTAAGATGGACGTCGATACCAAAATCTACTGAAATAACCTCGAACCCACGTTAACCAGCAGGAAGGTAAAAACTAGGCGGCCAAAACGCTACGCCTGGAAAAATCCTTCCGTCAACCATCTTTCCAGTAACCCCACCTTTAACCTTTCCTCCACAACGGCAACGTTGTGGTGGAAGGGTTAATGCCAACTGCCAGGACCGATGTTCAGCATACATAAACGAAATTCTCTGCTAGACCGGGCAAACTGAAACTCGTTATCAAAGTAACCAGTATTATCAAAATAACCAAATGTAACCCAACACCAAAATACTGCTCCAACCCTATCGGGGTCAGTGACATTTTCCACTTAAAAAAAAAAACCATTTCTCAGCCAACCTTGCCAAAGAAACCAAACGAAATATGTGCTGCACAACATCGCATATACCCTAAAAAAAATTAGGCATGCCTAAATAAAATGTGTTATGTGCTGCACGTAAACTGTACCATTTACCCGCCACCTGGGTATAGTAACCTTAAAATATAGCTACATAAAATCTTGTAACATATTAAAGACTGCTCTGATCTTAAGATTGAGCACAGGTTGTCTCGCACCTATCATACATCACGCTCTATCAAACTCATACATTCCTCTCTTTCAAAAAAAATTGTAGTGAACCAGTTGCTCCTGTTCACCACGTTCCTATCAAAATTCGTGATTAAATATTTACTGTAATATTTAACACTACTGACGAATTACAACCCTAGTTTGTATTTCACTGGAATAGGCGGTTTGTCAACCATAGCGGCACGGCGACGCTTTAAACAGACACGGGGCCGTGCGTCTATGGATAACATAACCCTACCTACACCTTATTCCTAGTTTTTAAAATCTTTAACATGCCACGAGCCGATTGGATGGCCGTCCATCCTTTCCAACTCATAGACCAAAGGAGACAAAACCACTTTAACCCTGCACTTTTCGTACTTGGGCGCAAGTTTTGACATTTTAAACTTTGAAGCGTCACTCTGTACAAACGTACGCTTCCAAACGATGTCCCCAACTGAATATTTCGCCGCACGGTGTCTTAAATTATAATACTTGGCATTTGTTGCATGTGCTTGTAACAGATTTAGCCTAACTTTTTGAAAAATCTCTTCTAAACAACCAAACTCGCCTGCATATTCCTCCCTGGGAATAACCTCAGAGTACCTCTGATCAGTGTCCTTATAAAATGAACCGTTAATGACCGGCTCCCTAGCATGTACTAAAAAGAAAGGAGAAAACCCTGTGGACTCATTGACTGCACTGTTTATTGCAAACCGGATCTGGTGCAGTTTTTCGTCCCAAGTCCGGTGATTTTCCTCTACATACGAAGCTACGGCTGTCATAACCGTGCGGTTATATCTTTCTACAAGATTTACCTGAGGCGTGTAACGAGGTCCATAAAATACTTTTGGGACGTTGTAACGCTTCATTAACTGCTTAAAGTGTGATCCCGTAAACTGAACTCCGTTGTCAGTAATTATGGTCTCTGGAACACCATGCTCCAAAATGACATGATGCTCAAAGTGCTTCGCCACCAATGCACTGGTTGCGCGACGAAGTGGAAATAGCAGTGTGTACTTTGAAAAACAACAGGTTACTACAAACAAGAAAGTAAACCCTGCTCGAGAGCGCGGAAGAGGACCTACTAGATCAATACTAACTACTTGCCAAGGTCGATGGCATACCTTTGGTTGTCCCATAAGGCCTGCAGTTGGTTTTTGTGAGTGTTTGTAAGCGGCACAAACGTCGCACGCGTTCACGAGACTCAACCAAAAACGTGTAGCGTTGCAAATGGCGTTGAAGTCGAGACAATAGGGTATATGTTTGTCCCTGTAACATTCAAAAATATTACGCATGTAATTAAATTTTACGTAATACCCAGTATTGTCACAGATGTTATTTTGGGAGTGGATTTTTGGCAATCATTTCATTTAGCACCAGAGATATTTGGAAGTATCGACTATATGGCTTCACCCGAGACTTTTTATAACTGTAGTGGTTTAAATGCAGGATTAGTGCACTCGATCACTGCATATGATCATTTAACAGCGGCAGAGAGGGAACTCGCGGATACCGTAGTAAGTAAGTTTAGGGACATTTCGTTCGAGGAGAGAGGTTTAGGCAGAACCAGCTTAATCGAGCACACAATCGAGACTGGCGAAGCCTTGCCGATTAAGACGAAACAATACCCGCTGTCACCGGAAAAACGCGCCATTTTAAGTTCCGAATTGGATCGTATGCTAAAATTAGATGTAGTTGCACCTTGTGAAAGAAAAGGTGTAAATTTAGCTTACCAATAGTGAACTATCAATTTCCTAGTTCTTCCTATTGTGAAATCTCCCACCTCGCTGAAATCCTCTCTGAAAAGACCAGGAACCTGATTAACCCTCTAATTCCTCGTGTTTCGCGCCACGACGAATTAAACCTAATCCTTCACAATGAATACTCACGGTTTTCCTCCCTTTCAGGACACCGGTACGGACTCAGCTCCCAAAATGATGACCACCAAATGGGTCTAAAGATGGACTTCCTTCGCAAGGCTGCTACTGCATCGAGTGCATGTTCAAAATGGCCCCTGTGCACATCTTGGGAAGCACACCAGGTCTCGGGCCGTATCATTAGTATTGCAGTGGAATAAATTCAATATCCCTGAATACTGTCTTTTAATTTTTATCTCAACTACTTGAAATTTGTTAATATCAGATTATATGAAATTAAATGTGATATTGCTAATTCTTTGTAATTATCTTTAGTTTAGAATTAAACATTATTTCCAAAGTTGCATTCTTTCAGTTTACTAACAAACCCCTATATATGTATTAAATGTTGGTTGCTACACAAGTAGTATTAGCACCATTGTTATCCTTAAAAATAGGATTTTTCCCTAAGCTGACAACACAGACCACAGATTCAATACAACTCGATGTAAACTGTTTGAGACTTTGTTTTAGATGCTGTGTTGACTTTTTAAGGCAATACTACATAATATCATTTTGCATTTTCTGCTTGGTAATTTATTTCTCAATTAACCTTTGATTAATCAAAATGTCACTCCGTGACAACCTCACACAAGTTACAGATAGAAACAATATAATAACATAGATAAGTAACATAACATTGTAATGGTTTTTTTTATAAACTGTTCATATTTTAAATGTTCTATCAATTCTGTTATATTTACTCGTACTAAAGATAAATTTACAATTTGATGTACATCACAGCAAAATATTGCAATCTCATGTTGGAATTCATTTTGGGTCGTTGAGACAACAGAGCAAGTAAGTTTTAAAATGTCAGTTAACATACAAATAGGGATTTCACATTTATATTTCATAACTCATTATACGCCTATTTATAAAATTATGTCAGGTCATTTTACAATTGACATTGAAAAGATAAATACATTAAGTGCAAACTGGTGAAAATACTTACAGTTTCCAAGAAGGG
This sequence comes from Epinotia nisella, assembly GCA_932294315.1. Taxonomy (NCBI): domain Eukaryota; kingdom Metazoa; phylum Arthropoda; class Insecta; order Lepidoptera; family Tortricidae; genus Epinotia; species Epinotia nisella. Next base: position 3,864,359 of record OW028698.1, on the reverse strand, counting down.
ATCCAACTGAAAAAGGAAATAATAAATTAATATAGGTATATACTATGACTGAATGGTAAACTACGAAATGCTACTAGAGATAATTAATACTACAAACATATCTTCACTAATTGATCTAATAAAAAAAAGGAAACACCGGTTCGGAAATCGTGTTTTACTCACGTCCTGGGATAAGAGCGTTGACGATGCCTCCGAGAGCGCGTCCCACTGTAATATAATACAAAAATACATTCAGAAAAAAACTGTTTTCCAGATACAATCATGAATTCTTCTTACAGTATAATTAGTATTTAGGCAGCATGTAAAGGCAAGGAGAAAAATTCAAATTTTGAGCAATGTGCTATTAGTAAAAAAATCGACTGTTAAGGATTATACAACATATACGACAACCAGACATGTTTTTATATTGAACTTGGTTGCCATTTTAACATTTATGTTTTTGATGGTATGTTTATTTACTAATAGGTACAAACATCTATGTAGCTAATAGCTATATTTGGATCATATCTGAATATATTCAGAGTTGCTCATTGAATTACCTCAGATTTATATTTATAAATATTTGGTTAAAGATTTTTTCTTTAGATCTGGTGTCATAATAAAATCAAGTAACTTACAGCTGATGACAGCATTAAAACCATCGTCGAGTACGGCTGGGATTCCTGTAAAGAAGAATTATCATATCAGATATAAATCATACCCATTAAAAGATAAAATTTAAACAATATGGATAACTTTACACGTACGGTCGCACTTTTTAATTTAGGACCCTATTCGCAAAAATATTCTTTGTATTCCTATACAATTTGACAGGATTGTCAACCTTAAGTGGGTTCCAAATTAATGTTCGTGACTGTACTAGACAACGATATTTTCAAACTTAAACAGAAAAAACATACAAAATACAGCCTACCGCGAAACGTAGACGAACTTCGTTCGTGTATCTCCGTCTTTGTCGCACTTGCTAGTTCGAGCGGCAGAGAGAGAGAGATACATGAACAAAGTTCGTTTTGGTTTCGCGGTAGCCCCTCAGGAACTATTCTTCCTCATCACTACAATAAATGCCCTAACCGAGATTCGTACCCTATCAGGAATGTTACAGATATTCGCATCCGTATCCGCAATCGCGAATAATCCGCATCATTCTCAACATCTGCATCCGCATCCGTATCTACAAAAATTGATGCGGAGTTTTTGCGGATGCGGATGTAGTACAGTACGCCACAAGGAAGGCCAACGCGGTGCGTGTTAGGTGTTTTCGTCGTTGGTCAATAATAATCTTCATTTAGTTTCTGTAATCTGACGATTCGCCGTATTTATTTAAACCACAGTCAACCACAGCGCCACATATAGGGGTATTCAGGTGATCCGTTAGATTTGCAAGGATTCAGTCGCAACTTGTTTAAGGACTGCGTGACCATAATAGACATTGCTTATTTATGTTTTTGAGAGTTTGGCCCCAAAATCCGCATCCGCTGATGTGAGCATCGAAATATCTAAATACGCTTCCGCATCCGCGGATGTCTAAAAAATCATATCCGCGACATCCCTGGCCCCGACCGTCAGAGATGAGAGATGTAGGTCATCGATTCAAATATCAAACTACATGAAAGCTGATACCAGCCCTTCACCAGGCAGTGGACCATATGATTTTGTACTTTAGCTCTCCATGATAAGATTCAAAACTGAAAAGTTGAGCTACCCTCTGCTCTGCCTGGTAAAGGGTTGAGATTTTTTTTCTGAAAACAAACTGGGTCGAGTTCCTATAGAAAATAATTCCTTTAGAATACTTTTTTGTTGTAATATAATGCTTTTAATACTTACTTAGGTGAAGGACATCGTCCAAGATGCTTCCCGCGTTGCCAACTTTGTCAGTGAGACCTTGAGCAAGGAATCCTGAAAAACAAAGACAATGTACATTTTACTCGATTAGTAAACTAAAACTCCAGGAAAATTTAACTCGATCTTTGAAAATGTTATAATATAAATTGTACATTCTTTTTTAATACCACTTAATATGCCGATAAAATAATAAAACGGTTAAGTTATTTAACCTACATTTTTATATTTGACAGAAATACTAGACTGAATTATTTTTGAGTTAAAATAAAACATAAAATAATGTTAAAAAACTCAATAACCGATTTTTCAATATTTTAGACAACGTACCTAAAGCTTGAAGTAGGCCACCGCCCTGAAAACAAATAAATATTTAAATCATTAAAAAGAAACACCAATAAAGCTACACAACACTAATGAAAACGGGTCTCTCACATATTTATGGTCGAATATTACTCGACATGTTTAGAACACATATGATACTTAAACAGATTCCCCTTTTTTAATAGCAAACCTAATAACGTGAATTTCCAAAAAGATTAATCGTATCAAGGTCATCATTGATCATTGTTCAGTATCAAAATGTTAGTAAAATGTAAGTTACTTTTAGTATGAGAATAGTAATTACCTAAGGTAAATGTTACTTTTCAGAACTCTTTGAATTCGTACCATGTACTTACTACATTAAACTTGTGCTTATGTCATACACATACTGCGTCGAGAACTGGTTAAAATAGTTTTCCTTTAAGCTTTTTCAACCCCCGACGCAAAGAGAGGAGCGTTATAAGTTTAACGTGTCTGTGTATCTGTGTGTCTGTGCATCTGTGTATCTGTGTATATTTTAGTGGTATCGTATCCAAACGGATGGACTGATTTGAATGCAGTTTATTTTTGTCTCATAGATAATTTTAATTCAAGTGTTTTTAGCCATGTTTCATCAAAATCGGTTCTGCCATTTTTGAGATATTGAACTTTGAAATGAAAAAATCGGGGGTTTTTCAACTTTTCTAATTTATGTCTTAATATTAGAATGTTTTGTTGACATACTTATTATATATTAATAAATCTCCAGGTCTGTATGAGTTATGTCTGTTGGTACTCTAAGTGTACCCCATATATATTTGTTTATGCGACTGTTTGTGTTCTTAATAAACTAAACAAACAAAAAGATTTTTTGTTTTATTTACATGTAAAATGTATTTTTCACGCAGCTTAGCCCACGTGTGATTATTAAAATACCTGTGGCATCAGATTCAATTTAATGTATTTTGTTAATATTAATTGGTAATTTATCGTGTATAAATTTCCTTAATTTATTCCGAAAATAATAATTTTTATGTATAATTTTGTATAGTTATAATAATTTATAACTTATATTAAGATTATATAACATATAAATGAATAGGTAAACAAATAAAATATTATACAATGTAAAACTTAAATTTCTAGTAATATTATAAACTAACGAACAGAGCGACCGAATTTGTTATTAGATATTTAGCGCGGAACCGGTCTGTTGACCGGCCGTCGCAGAGGTGATGCATTTTGTCTTAGTGTAAAATGATCGCGTCCCGCTGTAAGCGCTGCGCGCCGTACAGAACGGTCTGACGGCGGCCGCCGGCTGCAGCGCTGACAGCGATGTATTGCGCCCGCCAGTGCAGGCGCAGCTAGTAGCTAATGGACCTCGACGCGAAACGCATGTGCCTCTTATGTTAACGCTGCTTACTTGTTCGCATATATTTTTCCAAAACCTAGTGCTTATACCGTCTTTCCGCTTTCGCTTATACTCCTTCTAAATTGACTACTTGTGTATTGTGCTAACTGTTTCTACTGTGTGCCGTGATAAACAATAAATAGTGTGTACTTTAAATATTGGATTGCTTATTTACTCCGCATCCACCTCCGAGTACCGGCCGCTACGGACATCATTAAGGCAAGCATAAACACCGCACAATACCTACATTGGTGACCCCTTGGAACACTAAAAATGAGCGATGATGAGAATAATGTTTCGGAAAAGCCTGGGCCGAGCAAACAAAGAAACGTTGCTCAAGATGGCGGCGTATCAACGGAAATTTACCGTATTGGCGTGAAAGCGCCTGTGTTCTGGCCGGAGAAACCGGCAATATGGTTCGCCCAAATGGAATCGCAATTTCACGTTTCGAATATTACTTCGGACGCGACCAAATATAATTACATCGTCGCGCAGCTCGATGCTCAGTATGCCGCCGAGGTGGAGGATATAATAGTTTCACCGCCAGCAACCGACAAATATAGAAAAATAAAAGAAGAGCTTATCAAACGACTCTCGGTGTCCCGGCAGAAGAAAGTGAAGCAGTTGCTTAGCCAGGAAGAGTTGGGTGATAGAAAACCTTCCCAGTTTCTCCGCCACTTACGTCATTTGGCTGGGCCGAATATACCCGACGAGTTTCTTTTATCTATATGGACATCCCGCCTGCCAAGTAACTTACAATTTGTGATCGCATCGAAGTCCAATGACCCAATCGAAGAGCTCGCTGAGCTGGCCGACCGTGTTCACGACATAGCAACTCCTCAAGTAGCCGCAGCATCAGCGCCAGATCCTCAAATGGCTATCCTCATGCGTCAAGTGAGTGAGTTAACTAGGGACATGAAAACGCTACAAAGTCAGCTCAATAGTGACAGTAGGCCGTCGCGATCAAGATCTCGTGCATCCGGCAAGTCCCGCAATCGCTCCAGCTCCCAGAGGTCGCAGTCAAGCTATCGGAAGTTTCCAGAATGCTGGTACCATGCGAAGTTCGGTGAGAAGGCAACAAGGTGCGTGAAACCGTGCGATTATCAGGCGGGAAACGAAAGGGGCACTCGTTAATGGCGACCGCCGTTTGCCCGAGTCCTGGTCGCTTATTTGTTACTGACCAATCGACGAAGATACAGTATCTCGTGGATACTGGTAGCGACGTCTGTGTCTTCCCAAGGTCACAACTAAAATATCGGCGACAACCAACCAACTACCAGTTAGCTGCAGCGAACGGCTCACCAATAATAACCTATGGATATTTACACTTAGTGCTGAATCTAGGCTTGCGCCGCGACTTTGCTTGGAAATTTATTGTCGCGGATGTGACGAAGCCAATAATCGGCGTGGACTTCCTGGCGCATTACGACCTTCTTCCTGACTGCAAGAATAAACAGCTGATCGACAGGACGACTAGCTTGTGTGCCGTGGCTTTGCCCGGATGTTCGACGGACGAAATTTCTTCGGTCAAAGTGGTGTCGGGTGAGTCAGATTATCATCGCATGCTACTAGAATACCCCGACATTACTCGCCCATCCGGCGTTCATCGGGTGCCTAAGCATAACGTCCTACATTTTATAAGGACAACTCCAGGGCCTCCTGTGTCTTGCTCTCCTCGACGGTTGGCCCCGGACAAATTGAAAATTGCTAAGGACGAGTTCTCAGCGATGCTACAAAATGGAACTGCCAGGCCTTCAGAGTCACCTTGGTCGTCAGCTCTGCACCTAGCTCCTAAGAAAAATAATGGCTGGAGGCCTTGCGGTGACTACCGGATGCTTAATGCAAGGACTATTCCGGATAAATATCCAATTCGTCACATACATGATTTTGCTCACAGCATTTCTGGTTGCCAGGTTTTCTCCACCATCGACCTTGAGAAGGCGTACCACCAGATCCCCGTGAACCCAGAAGACATCCCGAAGACCTCGATTACCACACCGTTTGGCCTCTACGAGTTCCCGTATATGACTTTTGGACTACGGAATGCTGGCCAGACCTTCCAGCGGTTTGTGGACGAGATGGTAAGGGGACTGGATTTTTGTTATGCCTATTTAGACGACTTTTTGGTGTACTCAAAGGATGAAGTCACTCACAAAGAGCACCTGCGCCAGCTGTTCACCAAGTTCCAGGAGTACGGGATGGTGATTAACACTTCCAAATGTGTCTTCGGGGCACCGGAGGTAACGTTCCTGGGCTACAGCATTTCAGCCGGAGGCACCAAACCCCTTCCGTCCAAGGTCGATGCCATCAAGGACTTCCCGGTCCCGAAGAATGTGAGGGAGCTGCGCAGATTCTTAGGGATGGTGAATTTTTACCGCAGATTTATCCCTAGGGCAGCAGAGACACAGGGTCCACTTAACGCGCTTTTAACTGGATCCGCAAAGCCTTCTCATCCCGTCAACTTTAACGCAGAGGAAAATGAGGCTTTCGAGCGTTGCAAGGACAGCTTATGTCAGGCCGCGTTGCTAGCGCATCCAGATAGTCAGGCTAAGCTGGCCATTGTCACAGACGCTTCTGATACTGCCATGGGCGCCGCGCTTCAGCAGTATATCGACGAGGAATGGCAGCCCCTGGCGTTCTTCTCCAGAAAATTGAGCCCCGCGCAACGAAAGTACTCGCCGTACGATCGTGAGCTCCTGGCCATATATGAAGCGCTCAAACACTTTAGGCACATGGTCGAGGCCAGGGACTTCACAATCTACACGGACCACAAGCCCATCTGCTTCGCCTTCAACTCACGCAAGGATAACTGTTCACCCAGACAGTTCAGGCATTTGGATTACATAGCGCAATTTACGACTGATATAAGGCATATCTCCGGAAAGGACAACGTGGTGGCAGATACCTTGTCACGCGTTGAGGAAGTTGCACAGCCGATCGATTTGGAGAAGCTAGCGCAATCCCAGGTGAGAGATCCAGAGTTACAGGAGCTCCTACAGGGTGATACTTCGCTACGCCTGAAGAAGTTCAAGTTGCCAGGTATTCAGACTGAACTGTATTGCAGCGAGACTGACCAGACACTCAGGCCTTATGTCACGAAGGAGCTACGCAGACAAGTGTTCCAGAGCTTCCACTCCCTTAGCCACCCTGGTGCTAATGCCTCCATAAAGCTCGTCACAGACCGGTACGTTTGGCCAGGTATCAAGAAAGACTGCCGCGAATGGGCACGTACCTGTTTGTCATGTCAGAGAGCCAAGGTCACCCGCCACGTTTCTGCGCCACTTGGAACATACCGGCTTCCAAAAGCGAGGTTCATGCACGTCCACATAGACCTCATAGGCCCCATGCCAGTTTCTCAAGGGTTTAGGTACTGCCTCACAGCCGTCGATCGATATACACGTTGGCCTGAGGTAGTACCGCTACAAGAAATCACAGCAGAAGCCGTAGCCAGAGGACTTCTACACGGCTGGATATCACGGTTCGGCTGCCCCAACGATATCATTACTGATCGTGGCAGGCAGTTCGAGAGCTGCCTGTTCAAGCATCTGTCTGAGCTAGCCGGCTTCCAGCATCGTCGCACAACGGCCTACCGGCCAGCGTGTAACGGTCTAGTGGAGCGCTTTCATAGACAGTTGAAAGCCGCTATTACCTGTCACGCGACTAGCAACTGGGTAGACACATTACCCTTGGTCTTGCTCGGTATACGTAGCGCGTACAAGGAGGATCTCAACGCTTCGACCGCCGAACTCGTGTACGGGGAGCCACTGAGATTGCCGGGAGAGTTATTACACGCCAAGTCGCCAGATGACACTATTGACGTGACGGATTATGTCGCACGCCTGCGTAAGTTTGCCCATAATCTCACTCCAGTGCCGGCGTCACGCCATATAAACAATAGACGAGTCTTCGTATATAAGGATCTCAACACCGCCAGTCACGTGCTGCTCAGAGACGACGCGAGTCATCCACCACTGCAGCCAGCGTATACTGGTCCGTACGAAGTGCTCAAAAGAGGTGATAAAGTGTTTAAGTTGCGTGTAAAAGGCAAAAGTGTAACAGTGTCCATAGACCGCATTAAACCAGCATACATACTGGCTGATGTGCCGAATGTACCAATTTCTGTCCCACCCATTCAACCTACTCCAGAGACTGAAAAGACGGTCACAAAGACAAGGTCAGGACGGACAGTGCGTATCCCAGATTATTACTAACTTTTTATTTTTCTATCGCCCTTGACGGTCTCTGGAGGGGGGTGATGTGGCATCAGATTCAATTTAATGTATTTTGTTAATATTAATTGGTAATTTATCGTGTATAAATTTCCTTAATTTATTCCGAAAATAATAATTTTTATGTATAATTTTGTATAGTTATAATAATTTATAACTTATATTAAGATTATATAACATATAAATGAATAGGTAAACAAATAAAATATTATACAATGTAAAACTTAAATTTCTAGTAATATTATAAACTAACGAACAGAGCGACCGAATTTGTTATTAGATATTTAGCGCGGAACCGGTCTGTTGACCGGCCGTCGCAGAGGTGATGCATTTTGTCTTAGTGTAAAATGATCGCGTCCCGCTGTAAGCGCTGCGCGCCGTACAGAACGGTCTGACGGCGGCCGCCGGCTGCAGCGCTGACAGCGATGTATTGCGCCCGCCAGTGCAGGCGCAGCTAGTAGCTAATGGACCTCGACGCGAAACGCATGTGCCTCTTATGTTAACGCTGCTTACTTGTTCGCATATATTTTTCCAAAACCTAGTGCTTATACCGTCTTTCCGCTTTCGCTTATACTCCTTCTAAATTGACTACTTGTGTATTGTGCTAACTGTTTCTACTGTGTGCCGTGATAAACAATAAATAGTGTGTACTTTAAATATTGGATTGCTTATTTACTCCGCATCCACCTCCGAGTACCGGCCGCTACGGACATCATTAAGGCAAGCATAAACACCGCACAATACCTACATACCCTTAAACGTCTTTTTGCTTGACGCCTACAAAATTCAAATAGCAATTATGCTATTATTCATCCCGTAGTTATGTATCGCTCTTCCATAGGAATTTCCATAACCCTTTTCACCCGTTTAAGGTATGATTTCTGCGATTTAACTATCCAGGGTCTCAAACTATTTCCATCATCAGCCTCTTAGCATTATTCCCGGTTGTGCCCTAAAGGACTCCGGGGTCCACTTTGACATCTAAACCCAAGATTTGGCATAGGCCCTAGTTTTTTTACGAAAGCGACTGCCATCTGACCTTCCAAACCAGAGGGAAAACTAGACCTTATTGGGATTAGACCGGTTTCCTCGCGATGTTCTCCTTCACCGAAAAGCTAACGGTAAATATTCCGTACATAAGTTACGATAAAATCATTGGTACGAGCCGGGATTCAAACTCACGACCACCGCTTGACAGCCGCATGCCTGAACTAACTAAGCTAAGCTAACGTAGTTTTTGTCTATTTCCATACCAAATTTTATCTAAATCGAGCTGTGAAAAGGTAACAGACAGACAGAATTACTTTCGCATGTATAGTATTAGTCTCGATAGTCTGGATAGTATAAGCATGGTTAAGAATGTCAATTAGTTACTAATAATGTGTAATTCAATTTATATCGCGTTCTCTCTAGCGTTCTCCGCGCCAATAACCACGTTTGTGCATTATCGGGGCCATACCTACATTGTGACCCCATCGTACATATGCCCGTTTCAACTCACCCCGACTGGGTAGACTCCTCCTTCCTGGTTGTAGCCACGGTCGGTTCTGCCTCCTGGCCTTTGACCTGATCGATTTAAGAATATTAGAAACATGTAATTATATCTTTCCGCTGGATGCGGGTGGCGCAGGACCGGTCAATATGGAACTCTCTGGGGGAGGCCTATGTCCAGCAGTGGACGTCTTTCGGCTGATATGATGAATTATATCTTTTATAAGGTTTTTACCAGGAATCTTGGATGAGGGATAAAATGATAATAAGGATAATGAAGTGATCACATCTCTAAGTTACTTAACATATTATTCGTGTTTATAAAAATAATTAATCAAGTCTAGTATAGATACGTACCTCCGAGAAGGCCACTGGCGGCTCCACCGAGCACATCTGTAACAACAGGAATATTTACTAAAATATCTAGTAAAACTATATTTATATCTCGATTATTTACCCTAACCTCTAGCCGCCCAGTAAACAAAAATGAACACTGAAATTTGAGTTACATATTAATGGAATTTGGTCCGAATTTTCGCGGCCCGCGACCGCGATGGCTGGAGGGACCTATACCGAGACCACCACAGCTTCGGACCAAATGACGTACAACCCTGAACTTAACTTGCATGCTATAATAATAATTTATTTTATTTTTAAATAAGGCAAAGAAAAAAAAAAATATATTAATATGATTATGTTAAAATAATAATATCAATAATAGGCAAATGAGTTTAACACAAATAAAATGTATCTACTAATATGTAATGTAATTGTGAATACACACAAAATATACAAATAATGATACCTAAATTTTATCTGACAAAATAATGTGTATAAAAAATTAAAATTAAATTAAGTTGTTACTAAATGCATTTATATTCTCCTAGCAGGGCTGGTAACCCATGGAGTCTTATTACCATCCCTCCTTCTTCACCGAAGGAGAGGCCATTTAAAATTGAATGTAAAATTTAATTTAAAATAAGTAAACAATGTCGTAGCAAATTAAAATTCTTATGTAACAAGGTATTAATAATTAATAAATGGCTATTCTAATTCTAATTTTAATTCTAATTAATGGAATATTTTTGAATTTTAGCAACTGGCAAGGCCTTTTAAAGGCATCCGGGCGGCTATAGACTAATTGAAGTGAACTTAGCAATTGCTTTTGCATATTGAGAAATTATTTTAAAAAAAACCGGTTAACCATTACCGGTTAACCAGATGGATATTACAGAAACCGGTTATTTATTTCCGAAATTGCTAAATGTTACAAATATAAGCCCACACCTGCATTGCCAAAATGCTGAAATTAAATTCATTCACATGCTCTGGCAATAGCAGCTTTAAAGTTAATATACATATTTTACTTACATACGAAATTGTAAGAAGCGTGTAAAAATCCCTTAATCTCGTAAGTGTTCGCGTACTAGTGTGTAGTACAAATTAACTAAAAATTCGAAATCGCTAAAAATCTATCTGGGACTTACGAGGTTTTGGTTACTAACATGTCTATGCCGGCGTATTATTTTACAGGCTTCTCTCAAAATCTTAAATATAAACGCTTGTAACTGCGTAATCCAGACATAAGTCTTTTTTATAACAATAAATAACTTGAATCAGACAGACAGAACTTGGAATAAAGTAACATAAAAATTACCTTTAATGACACATCCAGAACCACCATGATTGTTACCTGGAAGACCTACTGCGGCACCTGGGGACATATCAATATTTTAAATTTGTGTCTCGACTGAAAAAAATCTTATGAAAAAGAGTATAAAAAATGAATAAAGATGTTCCAGGCTAACCAGTAGATATCTCCACTCCATCCGAGACTAAAAGTAATTTCTGTCAATTCGGTCCAAGCAAACAACGACTTTGTGTACTGAATATGAGGTAGTTTATAGCATACGATTGTTTGGCAGGATTAATTATTACAATTTCGATCGTACTATAGTTGTTGGTTGGTTGGAGTCTGTATATGATAGTGTTGGATTGTGATTGTGTTTTTTCATCCCATTGTGCTACAAATGTATTACATTAATTATATATTTATTATCGATACTTTTGTATCTATAGTATGTCGTGTTGCGTTCCGTGGGGCATGTACGGTGCTGTCTGAAAACCAGCGCTGTAGGTGTCTGTCTGACACCTCAGCATAATGCTGAGACAGCGACCGATTCACTGCCGCTAAGACACACACAATGTGTCAATTGTATTGTATGTTTATTGTATCCTTTGTCTCTGTGTGTCTTTTGTGTAGTGAATAAATGTCTTTTTTCTTTCTTTCTTTCTATAGTTTAGTTTAGCTACGGCACATCTTTTCGTCCAATATTCCGCAGTGTCTCAAGACGAGAGTCTTTGACCAGTGTGTGTTGCCAGTGATGACGTATGACACGGAAACGTGGCCTCATAAGAAGGCTATGGGAGTATCTCTGCGTGATCGCATCAGAAATGAGGCTATCCGCAGCAGAACCAAGGTAACCGATATAGCCCTCCGAATCGCTAAACTTAAGTGGAAGTGGGCGGGGCACATTGCACGTAGAACCGATGGCCATTGGGGCGGAAAGGTTCTCGAGTGGCGACCACGTACCGGAAGGCGCAGTGTGGGTAGGCCCCCCACAAGGTGGACTGATGACCTGGTAAAGGTCGCTGGAGTCCGCTGGATGCGGGTGGCGCAGGACCGGTCATTGTGGCACTCTTTGGGGGAGGCCTATGTCCAGCAGTGGACGTCGTTCGGCTGATATGATGATGATGATGATGATAGTTTGTTGTAGATATAATTGTCGGTTCGATCGGTCGGATATACTACTGAGCAATAGTACATTGTTGTAGAGGCTTGAAAGAAGGCAATAGATGGACGAGTGGGTTCGAGGTCCGAGCCGCAGTTGAGGCGTACCTAATCATGAATGCATTGAATAGAGCCGTATTGCGTGATGATATAAGTGATAACTAACCTCCTGGATGGCCACCAACTCCTCCATCACCTCCGATTACTGGAAGACCAACACCGCCACCTGGGGAAGAAGTCGATGTTTTGAGTTTGCGTCCTTGTTTTACTTAATTTGGCTGATTAACTTATTATATTTATGTTATACGTGAGTAACTGTTCATATATTGTAAGGTTATATTTTACTCTTCGGAAACTTTCGCTTGCTAGTAGAAACTACCAAAGTCTTGAGCATCAATTTAGCCTAAGTTATCTGCTTTGTGTAAACAATTCGAGTATTAATTTAAGAAGTAATACTATTATAAAACAAACATTGTTGTAGTAGGAAAAATAAGAAATTGTTTGTTCTTAACAATACATTTATTTCAGGATTATCTACTGAACTTGGCACCCATTTGCCTAGCTCTCAATTCTTTTGTCGGCGAAGTTGACAACCACGCATATTCTTAATATTGAACTTGGCTCTCATTTTCACAGTTATGTTCTTGGTGGGAATAAGATACGTCCCACTGCTAGGCACAGGCGCTAGCGTGGGATTTACTGACCATTCCCTCTAATCTATCTTATCTTATCTAGTTGAGGGCCCTTTCAGATACACTTCGACCCAGGGATCTTTTGTGCATTTGCCCTCCCCTTTATAGCTACTCCTAAGCTCGCTCCATCATTTCCACAAAACGGATTGCGCTTAGTGGGAGCACCTTGATTTCCTTTGGTTGCAGGTAGCCGTTACCAAAGTGATTCATTCTTTGTCTAGCCAGGCCATCTCTCATCTATGGTCCCAGCAGATTTTTCATTTCATAGAAAACATCTGTTTTTAGCAACAGCTAACTTTTGAGGATAGTTAATAATACAAATCTAACCTAAAGTGATACATAGTGATCTATTAGCTGTTCCCAATTTTTTATCCCCACAAGATGGACTGATGACCCGGTAAAGGTCGCGGGAGTCGCTGGATGCGGGTAGCGCTAGACCGGTCATTATGGCACTCTTTGGTGGATGCTTACGTCCAGCAGTGGATGTCTTTGGGCTGATGACGGTGATGCTTTGTATCTAAATGACAAAATAACCACCTGGAAGCTGGAAGATCACCAGCTCCTCCAGCACAACCAGCACCTCACCTTTAACCTCAGGTCAAATTCGAATAAGGAGCATTTTTCTTCATTCAAATTTAAGCCAGGACACTTTGACATAAAGTGCCCATGTCATACACTAGTGCATCGTCAGTGAATAGGACGTTTACCTTATATAAACAATGAAATTTCCATGCAGACATGCGGGCTCCTCAATGGATTTCCTATATTCATGTAAAGACACACTTTCTGAGTAATTGCATTGTAAAATTATACTTAACTATATATACATATTTGACCAGAAAAATCGCTAAAATTGCAAGCTAACGGCTAGTTGTGTTTTTTTAAATATCTTGTTAGGACCACTACCTGTATCGTGTATCCAAGTTTTCAGCTTCGAAAGACCTGTGCTAACTTTGCAGAGCACTCGAAAAACCACGAAATTTTCACACCTTTTTTGGTATTTTTAATATACGAGTAGACGGCCTAAATTATGCGGTAAAAAAAAAATAAGGAGACATTTGCTACTATTTGAGGCCAGAACCAACTCTATAGGTTTTATACTCACCGAAATATAGTTCTCCAAAATGGTCATTTAAAAAACAAGTGAAATTTTAAGATTTGGACAGTTTTAGACCCAGATATCGGGGAAAATACTTAATTCACGGGTAAATTTTGAAGATGATGATGTAGGAAATGTAATTTTTTTTATGCGTTTACTCACAACTCTTAAAAATCCAAAAATAGAAAAACTGCCTTTGCATGCACCATTTAGTTCGGTAGTTTGAAAGGCAAATTCATTTACATCCACAAGAAACATATATTTAAACTATTAATATTGTTACTATTTATCAAGCATATTTACAAGGACATACATTTTTGGTTCGAATTGTTTATTTTGAACGCTTCGTGCGTGGTTCATAAAAAATGTCTGTTTCGGCTTGAAAAATCGGCATGTCGGCGTCGTCTTCTATTTCTTTGGCAACCTTTTTTTTACCGCATAGTCTAGGCCTTATATTGAGATTACCAAAAAATGTGCGAAATTTTCGAGTGCTGCAAAGTAAGCACAGGTCTTTCGAAGCTGCAAACTTTGATACACCGTACACGTAGTGGTCCTAACAACATATTAAAAAATCACAAGTAGCCGTTAGCTTGGGATTTTAATAGTCAAATTTGACTGGCGTCAATACTCAATAGTCTTGTTCATAAACTGAACATATGGTGGGAACTGGGAACTGGGATCTTACCTCCGAGACTTTTGCTGGCTCCAAGGACGGTGAGAAGCCCAAGAATTGGGGAGCACGAGGCCACGGCCAACTGTAAATTAAAACCATATTCGGGCCAAAATTATTTTTAGTGCCTAAAATAGAGATGAAAACTTGAACACTTATAAAAAATTGTAGATGTCTCGAAATATTTTCCTAGTAGTGTTACGTTAGTTCTCAACCAGGCCTCATTGTTTATTTTGAATTTCCCCACCCCCTGGGTTTTTATTACAAAGGATCACATTTGGTACCTACTCAAATGTCCACTGCGTTACCAAACTTTTTTTATTAATTTTTTTGAGCCTAAATATTTCGATAATGGTCATCATTCGGGTATGCATATGTCATTGTGAATTAGAAAATAATACTTTCTTGAACATTATCCGAATAAGTAATAAAATATTGGTTAAAATGTACAAGGGACGTTTTTATAGGCATCAAAAAGAATTTTGGACCATTTAAGGGCATAGTAGGAAAATGTCTCCTGCCAGAACTAGGATACAAAATGTCCCTGCTGTCCTCGAACCTACACGGGACAACGGAAAGAGACCCGACGGAATGACTCTCATTCCCTGGAAGATGGGTCGACCGCTAGTGTGGGACGTCACGTGCGTCGACACCCTGGCGTCGTCACATCTTCCGGGGACTTCGTGTCGGGCTAGTTCCGCTGCTGACTCAGCTGAGAGTCTCAAACGGCGCAAGTATGGAGCCATCGACAGTGGCTTCATATTTGCGCCGTTCGGCGTAGAGACTCTCGGACCGTGGGGACCAGGCGCGCACCGTATCTTCAATGGATTATGCAAGCGCTTGGTCGAGTAGATTGCACAACAATGTTATCAACTCTTTAACTATATTAAGGTTATAAAAGGATACAAAATTAATTAAAACGAAGTGTGAAAATCCACTTGAATGATTAACCCGGCGCGCATGAGGCAGGGTATCTCATACCCTGGTAGTATTAAAAAGTATTGGTATTTTCTAAATCTTCGACTGACGACACTAGCTCGCTCAGTAGCTGGAGGCAGGGGTGTGCGAAAGGGGATAATGGCGTGATCACAGTGTGGCGTGACACACTGGCCGGAATATTCGTGCACAAACCTGTCTCGGGTATGTCATACCCTGCCTCATTTTTGACGTATTTATTTTAAGTATACATTTTTAATAATTTTATTAAGTTTTTTTTTATTATTCTTAATTCTTTTTTATGATTTTATTGTTTAGGTTTGAGACGCGTTTATTTATTTTAGTTAATATTGTTTTATTATTTTAGAACACTTAAATTCAAGAAAATCAACAAAAAAATATTCTAAGCTATATCCGCCGGCAAATGGAAAATTAACTGGGTCAGCCTTCACCTAGACACGTAAATGTATCTGGACGGTATGTCGGATATCAGGACTGTCCATACATAAGGATATAAAAACCAAACATTCCTGCAACGCTTGCGGCAAGTCCATAATGTTTGTAGCATGCAAAATTGAAAAATTTCCGGATCTCAATGGTAGTAATTAGTCATATTTTTTACTTAAAAATTTTAATTACTCTATTTTAAGAAGAAGATCTCAGTATCTTTCAGTTTAAAGTTGATTTATATTGAAAAGAGTCATTTTTTGGTTTTATTGTTGATTTTTTAAACCCCTAAATTTTTGTTCCTATAATTACATAGTATAAGAAAAACATGAATAAATAAAAATAATTTCATAATTAAAACTTTTTTTCGATTTAATTCCATTAAGTAATTAATTATTTAACTATACATTATCAAGAAAATAAAATAACATTAATAACAACTATATTATGGGGCATTAAATTTTGGGTATGTCATACCCTGCCACATGCTTGATGTAACTTTTTTTCACATCATGCTCGCCGGGTTAAACATGCTGGATGCGGGTGGCGCAGGACCGGTCATTGTGGCATTCTTTGGGGAAGCCTATGTCCAGCAGTGGACGTCTTTCGGCTGATATGATGATGATGATGATGACGCGTGTTTTTTTGAAATACACCTCTTAATAATAGTCTACTTACCGTAACTGTCAGTAACACCAGAAGACCGTTCATCTTTAGGGAGTTTTAGCGACTACCAGAAACGTCCAAAATCTACCTTTTATACCCAACATTATATTTGACGATTTACACAAGTGGCTATTTTGCATTGCAATTTTTCTTTTAGTATTCAATAAGTGGATAAATATGATATTGAAGTTAATATTTATTTTGAATGACAATGATATTTTTCGTTTAAATTTCAACATGTAGAAATTATTTAATTAGTGATGTAGGTAATTGTGCATTTTATTTTTAATTTGTAATCATAATCAATCATTTATGTGCTACAAAACACATATCCAAATGGATGCAAATATAGTTATATCATAGAAATAAAACTAAGAACTAAGGTGCAATGCCTAGGGGCCTTTTTTAGATTTAACTAAGTTTAATTTTATTTAGCTAATGTTAATCATCATCTTGTATTTACTTAAGAAAAGAACGAAGTACAAGATTCATTTAAAACAAATGTTATTAACTTACGTTAAATGTCACTAAAGTAGAATTAAAATTTAATAATTAAAATAATAATAATAACGCAATTAAGAGGAGTATGGATAGAGAAAAAATAAAAATAACTCGACAAATAAATGTCACGAAAGATATATTCAACCAATTGAGCTGAAATTTTAGGTAGAGGTATAATTTGGATGACAATTAAATATTATGTTACCATCGAGCTGATCTGATGATGGAGACAGAAGATGGCCATGGGAATCTATATAATATATTTATTAAAAGTGAATACAAGATTATAATTAACATTAACTAAGATAAATTAAAACTAAGTTAAATCCAAAAAAGGCCCTCGAGGCATTGTACCGAGGATGCTGGCGGCATTTCCTCGCTGAATTGCAATGCTGATGCGTTGCGTGAGAAAGCCGCCAGCTCCTCGGTCACCAGTTTCATCGACCAGACGTTTCGCGATTTCTGCAAATAACTTATGCGCACTGGGACCCCACGGACCGAGGGTCTCGACGCCAAAGGGTACAAAGTCGTACTCTCTGCCGAGGCCTCTATATTTATTACATTTCAGATTTTCAGCGTTTTCCGCCGCTGCACCCGCTTTAGAAGTAGCCCGTTGGAGGTGAGACGGTGCCAGTGTGTCTACACATGGGAATTCAGTACTTAACCGACGTAACGTTGAGTTTGGACACGTTAGAATCGTCTCACACACGTCTCACGGTATACAGAAAACACAGTCGACACTATTTATAGCTTGTACCAAAAATGAAATTTTTGACAGAAACTTATTAAAGCGATGATTGTCCGTAGCTCTGAAGCATGTATGTCGTGATTAGCGTGTCATCATCATCGTCATAATCTTATCATATATATAGGCCTCCCCTTAAGACTGCCAAAGTGACCGGGCCTGCGCCACCCGCATCCAGCGGACTCCCATTAAGCGTGTCGGTTACGTGGAAATATGTCTCTGCCTACCCAATATGAATACAAGCGTCGTTAAATACGAATGCATTCCTTGGATTTTTATACCAATAAGGAATACATTTAATTCGCTTAATAAAACAAAAAGCTTAATTAAAACGATGTTAATTTATTACGTGTACACAGATGTTTTTGTTTTGCTCTTATGACGCATATAGGAAAGTAGACTACGGCCCCTAGACGAGTTTCCTATTTTTATTACATGAGCACTGCAGGCAATTGGAGGAGGATAGAGCAGAAGGAAACAACAGAGACCAGGGCAGAAGGAAATTAATATACTTAAGAAGATAAAGGACGGGTCACAATCAGACGCTATGCTTAGCCCACGATTGGGTAAACCTGGGTCGTGGTCGGAGGGCATCGTGGTCGGGGGGCATCGTGGTCGGGGGGCATCGTGGTCGGGGGGCATCGTGGTCGGGGGGCATCGTCGTCGGGGGGCATCGTGGTAGAATGCTAGCGATCCCATGATGCCCCCCCTTAACGGCAGTGAGGGTAGACGCCGCAGAGTGGTTTAGTGGGTATTCCCTCATAAGGGCGAGTCCCACATACCCCCTGGACCTTCCCCTGGTCCGGGAGTATGCGTAAATGCATGCCCTCTGCGTCAAAAAAAAAGTAGGTATGTAGGTATTGTGCCTTGTAAGAGTAAAATGAAGAACTGGACACCAAATTGATAAAACTTAAAACGCAGTAAACTGCATATAGCACTAGATATGGCTGGAACTGTATTAAGTTATTATTTTTGTAGTTTTAAAATATATTTTGAGCGGGTGTGTAATGATCGGTATAAAAACAAATAATATAATTTAATTAGATATAACCATTTTTGATATAATTTCAAAGGGTAGAATCATTCATTGTACATAAAGAAAAAAAGAAAAGAAAAGAAGACATTTATTCACTACACAAAAGACACACAGAGACAAAGGAGTAGACATACATGACAATTGACACATATACGTACATAATAAACGTTTGGTATAATATCAAAATATATATTGTTATTTAGTATAACTATCATTCGGTATACCGCTTATTTCTTATAACCATCATAGAGTATAATTCTTATTTGATATACATCTCATATTGTATAATGATCAAGCGGTATAATTGTATTTGTAAATATATATCGAACAACAAAAAAATATTAATAACATTCTTGCTAGAAAAGAAGAATACTAGGAAGATGAATTTTTGCGAGCAATGGTTTCAAATTTAAACCTCAAAATTAAATGAATTCCTACACTTTATGTAAAAATATACATCTTTCTATGTGCAAATTGCGTTTTATTTACCTAAGCTAAACTACTTTTTTTCCGTTCTAACCTAACGTAAACCTAACCCAACCGCCAGCGTGTCGACGTCACCCCGCTTCGCGGGGTGCCTATTTCCGCTCTAAGGGACACAAGTGAACCCTAACCTAACCCACCCAATAGTACAATTGTTGCGAGTAGTTTTTTTTACTGCGGGGGGCTTTGCCCCCCGAGTCCCCTTTTTCAGGCTACCCTGGCTTGATTATATCAACTGTACATTAGACGGAATGAGCATTATATCCAATGTTCAATATAGCAAATATGCATTATACTTAATGTATGTTATACAAAATATTATTATATCAAATGATCGTTATATAAAATGATAATTATACCATATGCAAATATATTAAGTGTTGTTATACAACTCGAGAATTATATCAGATGAGCGTTATTGCGAGTAATATTATATCAAAAATATTTATAGCCATCGTTACGCACCCATTTTGAGCGACAGGTGAACTTTATCGATCTGGATTCTGGAGCAAACTGCCGTACGGAAAAAGTTGTGCACTTTAACGTGGAATTTGAATTGGGATTTCAAATGAACTATTTTTTTTTGTTTTTGATTAGCCAGAAAGTTCGTGTGTAACGTTCCATTCACACAAATGCAAAATATACAGCGCTGATTATGTTCCACTAGCTTCTGCCCGCGACTTCGTCCGCGTGGAACTCGTTTATATCATAGCTCCATACAAACTTTCGCCCCCCATTTGCCCCCTTAGGGGGTGATTCCCGGGGTAAAAAGTATTTTATAGGTATGTTAATCCAGGCTATACCACTATATGTATACCAAAATTCATTTTAATCCGTCTAGCTGTTTTTGCGTGATTGAGTGACAAACATCCAAACATCCAAACATCTCAACATCCAAACTTTCGCATTTATAATATTAGTAATACCACAGAAATCAGAATACATTAACGTACCTCCGTTACGTTGGTCCTCTATACAAAACCGCTTTTATTTCACAGTTAGAAAGCTCAAATCATGGCATCACACTCTACCGCATAGCGCGTGCTCTTTCGTCTGTTTAAGGTTTTGTGTGACACTGACTGTGACAACACGGCCGGCCGGGCCGCGCGACTGTGTGTGAATTAGGCCTACATCACACTGGGGCGGCCTGCGGTGGCAGTCAATAGTAAATTTGTTAACAAATGACGAGTTTACTATTGACCGCCGCGGCCTGGCCGCGCCAGTCTGTGAGAGGCCTTATAGTGTCTCTGTCTGGCGGTGTCAGCCGCGTTAGGGTGAAGGTGTGCGGGAGCCGGGTTTAGCCGAAGTAGCTAGACGGACCGGCCTGGCTGTGATCTGGGGACCTGGCGTGTGGTGGGGTTTACGTTTCAGAATACTCGACCCATTAACTGATGTGTGCGTTGTCTCTAATGGTTATTTGTGTCAGGAAACCTGTTCCGAGATGTGTGCTGCGGGCCTATAACGGAAGTTTTCAATACACACTGAATATATGTTACATTCACACTGAAGACTGTATTGCTGGACCGGACTTGATTTATTATTTATTAAAATGGAAAACAGAACACTTGCTACTATACTACATCCTGGATTGAACGAAAATAGATAATGGATTATGATTATCTTCAGGGAGTGAAGAACAAAATAACAGGAGACAGGGCAGTATGCCTGTCCTGATGTTCTAAAATAGTACATTACTGCAGACGCCGGGAAAGAAGCTTCGTATCACTATCCGGCCTCCCTACGGTCGGCCGTCTATACCTACTCACCCGGCAAGCCCTTTTCACGGCCAGGCATGTATAGTGCTTTTCTCCAACATATGCAATGAAATAAAACAATACACCACTCAAAATACGAGTAGTACATTAATTTCCCTCCAATCCTTCATACGTATTGTTTTTTTTTTACGAAAAGCGTCCGTATTTCGCGTGTGTAGAGTTCGAATAGACCCTATTAGGGCCATTATACATAACCTTCTATAATGAATAAAATAAAGAGAATTTTAAATATTGTCTATTCATTTCTATAATGAATAAAATAAAGAGGATTTTAAATATTGTCTATGGTCTCTGGTGACTTACATAGATAATATTTTAAATTTATTCATCAAGACATTGAATCATACAGGTTTGTATTCTTAATCAAGGTTCGTGTGTAATAGGCATTAACGCGAATATTTTTGGTCCGATAACCATTCTGCCACTAGAAAAAATAAAAAAATAATAATTCAGCTGTTTAGCCTGTAGATGAACACAGACGCCATGTTAAAATTAAAATTAAAAAAAAATTACTTCCCGGCCTAGGCCTTCAATTTTGTATGAAATTGCTTACCAGTTCTCTCGAGTAATTCCGCCCGAAACGTGATACTTTGAAGCCTGTTATGACGCACGTAAGGATGACATTTCATTGCATGTTTGAGAAAAATAAGAATAAAGATTTTTATTCCATGGTAACTGTCACGTCTGATTATTTTGTGATAATATTACGACGGCGGGGTCTATAACAGTTTCACGTAATAAATTTATTGTCGTGTTAAAAATGTGTATTAACTCTATCCTGTACCCCCACGCTTATAACAAAAATATTATTTAAATTTGTTAAAAAACACGAATGCAAGTCCTCAACATCCTACGCAATACTAGGTACTGAGAAAGTACAAATTACTGTCTTCTAAGCCACTACAGCGAGGTGAAGATGTTTGTACGTGTTTTAACCCTTAAATGCATGATTTTTTGTATAACTTTTTAATAAATTGAAATAGATGTGTCATGTTGTATAGATTGACGGATAGCTGAAGTGGATAGCTGCATATTGAGCCACGGACCATCAAATATACGATGCATATATACATCATTATGCATTTAAGGGTTAAACTCCCACCCACCCCCTTCGAAAAAAACTTGACTGAGGATACCTACTTAGAATCGATAAACACATACTAACAATAACGTTCCAACAGTTTATAGAATTTTGGTCTGTTTATCTGTTTGTTTGTTATGTGTTCCCGCATCACGTGAAAACGGCTGAACGAATTTTGATGAAAACTTTAATAATCTGTCGAGAAAGTCTCCGGCCAGGCTATAAAAAATCAACCTCTATAAGTGGGAGTAGCCACTACACTCGATTGAGTTAAGTTTGCACCGGAATCTTATAGGCGCTACTTAGGAAGGAGGTGCAAACTTTTTTCCAATTATGTGCTACGAATATTGAGTACCCTGCTAAACTTACAGATGGCGCTGAAATTAATACGTTGTGACATGAAAAAGCCATTGATGAAGTCAAGGATTTTGCCAAATCAACTAAGTTTAGAAGAGGGGATACGGATATCAACAAATTTAATTAAATAGTCGGCCAGGCTAAAGGCTATAAAATGATAATGATTAGATTAGATTAGGTACAATAACAAATGTTAACACGTTCACGGACACAGCACCATTTCGAAAATTGTGTGATGTGGCACATAAAAAAATCATACATTTTTTTGTCCGGCCATGGACGTACTGCTACATCACTGTTTAGGCAAATATTGTGCCGCCGCTATTTCGTCCAGGTCGCTGGTATGTATGTAATTTGTTACAAACTCAAACTCTCCTCTTGTGGCAGCACGGCCACAGCCGTAACGTCTAAAGACGTATTGTGTCAAAGCACGCGTCATTCCCCGCATGTAAAATTGAAGTGGACCTTTAAGCTTTTGCTGCGGCACTAGGAAAAATTGTAATGTACCTAAAGCGGCACAACATGTCCGCCTTCATTATAATCCTATGAAAATTTGTCGTCCGTGGACGGAGTGGCAGATTTGTCACGGTGAAGATCACCGGCCACAGCCGTAGTGCCGTATCACGAGGGTCTCAATTTATGCCTGTGGCCGTACTGTCCGTGAACGTGTTAACAAGTCACTAAATAATAAAATGAACAGTTTTTGGACTGTGTTATAAGGATCAATGATCTTTCTGGAGAAACTCATTGACATAGCACGCAAGCTCAGTAGGCAATGCCTTAAGATTTTTTTCATCACACTTGCTCGAAAATGGTGTTATTATACGCAAGCGTACTGAGCTGTAATGGGCTATATTACGCCCATGGGCGTTATGGTTTTTTTTTAAATAATAGAACCCTCTGATTGGCTTAAGCAAATCTGGTTGCTGTGTGATTGGTTGAATAAAAAAATCTAGTTGGTCACGACGCCCCGCCCCGCAAGAATACTGCTCTGTGATTGGTTGAAATATTGAACTGCGCGCTCTACTAGCACTGATCTGGAAGTGAAGTTGTCAATTTTTGATTGGTGCTGCTGTATGAAACTTACATTTTTCTGTCTTTTGTTGTTATTTATTTCCTCGCAAATGTGATGAAAAACATTGTGTATAACACGGGCGTAAGAATATTGCAAACTCGAGTCATCAAAAGCCCTCCGCCTTCGGCGTCGGGCTTCTGATACACTCTCGTTAGCAATATTCCACTTACGGCCCTCGTTAAACAATGTACTATTATAAATGATGCATCACTCTCAGCTGTTTTATTGTGTGCGGGAATACAATTTAATGTCCGCTTTTGGTTCGAAACTTGTCGATAAGTGAGTGACCGTTTGATTATATTTAAACATGCCAGTGTCTCTAACTCTTAAAACCTAGGGACTTGTTTGTAAACACTGCAGTGAGTACAGTGTTTTGCCAAACCAAACTCGTGTTAATATTTTAGAGTTTTCCTATATGAGAAAGTGTTACTGACAAAACCCTGCATCCTGTTACCGTGCTTGAATTTTAGTAAACATAATGTATATTGGCGACCCCAAGATGGACACATAAAGTAAATTAATGAATTCTGAAAAAGGGGGCCACTTTTGGGAAGTAAATTGGAAAATAAAAAAATCGCAAACTGTATTGTGTGACATATCAAATGAAAGGGGTTGTTGTACGCATCTAAGTTTTTTTTTTAAATTTTAGCAAAAACACTTGAAGTAATTTAGGAAAAAAGACGAAAATAGACCACCCCCCTCCTTATTTCCGAAACTACTAGGCTTAAAAGTCTGAAAAAAATATCGAAAATAGTTCCTTGCATAAAGATTACAGGAAAACCTATAAGAAGTTTGAGTATTCAAAGTAACGGGAAAATTCTCAATATTTTTGTGTACTTTGTATGGAGCGCTTGATGCAGCATAGCAATTTTACGGAACCCTCACCAAGCTGGTTGAACTCGCACTTGTCCGGTTTTTTAGTATAACAGATTATACCAATGAGCATTTCTTGTGTTACTTGTTAATGAATTTCTTATCACTAACCTTTATGAGTGAATGCTCGATGTCCGAAATAAATAATAACTTCATTTGAATGCATGTTTTATTACTTGAACACAGATACAAACATAGCTGTTGTCATAAAAATATAACAATTATTTAACATTTTTTTTAAACGGCTTACTTATCACATAATATTTATTATCTGTTGTTCAGATACTATCTGACAATCTAACTGTGATGTTCGAATTTCTCTCAATAGGAGTTGATACAGAGTAGGAGCTTTGCTGATTTTCGCTTTGATTTTGCAACTCTGAATAAATGTAAGCTTCGTTTAAATGTAGAGTTTCTATGTTGTGGAATTTATAGGATAACCTTTGAAGAGAGTTAACAGTCATCGGCAACATGTTTGTAGGTCAAGTCGCTTGAGCGATTGTCCTTGTTCTCCGAGGTCTCCTTACTGCTGTTACTTTCAGCGTTGTTGTTGGTGTACGCGGACGATTTGTTGCCATTAGTGTCTTTTTGGGAACTTCCGCTACCAGAGCTGTTATTTAAAGATTGGTTCTCGCTGGTGTTCTTGTTCGATTTGCTGCTAGCTTGCTTCTTGTGGAGATAAGTGGAGCCAGCATCGCTAGTGTTTTGAGAAGAGCCATTGTCTGAACCATTGGATCGGTCTTGGTTGGAGCCTGACCCTTTCTTGATATTGGTGTTGCTGTTGTCTAAGCTGCTGTCGTTGTCTCTTTTGTTAGATTGGCCGTTGTTGTTGTTTGAGCTTCTGCCTGTGTTTATCTTGTTAGATTGGTCATTGTTGTTGTCGGAGCTGCTGTCTCCCTGGTTCCCATTGTTAGATTTAGATTTACTGTTGTTGTTAGAGTTGCTGTTGGACCTTCCTTCGTTATCGCTCTGAAAAGAAAAATAATATTGAAATCAATAAAAGGAATCACAAAGAAAGCTTTCAAAAAGGTTTTTTTTTTTTTTATTTATTTAATTAGGCTCACAAAACAAGTTAAAGTCTATGAAATAATACAATTTTTGCAATAATGTTCGGATCTGGACTTTAACTCAAAATATGTTTTTGCTTAGTATAATGATTTTACAATCGATAGTTCCCCTTTTTGTATCAAACTTAATAACGTGAATTTCCAAAAAGATAAATGCTAATTTACAGCCCAAAAAAACCACCGAATCATCGTCTGCGTATACTTATTGAAATTCTCTTAAACGCATTTTTTGATAAACGCCTGAATAAAATTTATAGCAAACATGCAATTAGATATCCCACAGCCACAGCATCAATTATCGCACTTCCATAGAAACTTCTACAAGTTTTGAACCCCATTAAGGTATGATTTCCTCGATAAAAACCATCCAGTCTCTCAAACTATCTCCATACCAAATTTTAACTAAATCGGTTTTGCTTTTAAAGCGTGAAAATATAACAGACAGATTAACAGAGTTACTTTCGTATTCATAATATTATTCTGCAAAGTACTATTATGGCTAAGGATATCAATAAGTTGGGAACTAATAATTTAAATTGATCTCTAGCGTTCTCCACGCCGATCGCCAAGGTTTATAAACGCGTCCGTAGCCGTACATTATGACGCCGTGGCACACCCGTCCGTTTCAACTCACCCCGACTGGGTATACTCCTTTCTGGTTGTTGTCACGATCGGTTCTGCCTCCTGGGCTCTGACCTGATCGATTTAGGAATATTGAAAACATGTAATTATATACCGTACAATACGCCTACTTTGCCATCAGGGAGATCTTTGCCCAAAAAACAAATTTTAAATATATCTCTTACTAATTAACAAAAACAAAACACCTTTTTATTTTTAGTTCCTCCTGGTGGCAAAGTAGGCGTATATGACGTATTTAAGACCAAGATGTTTCAAATGTAATGCCATCTTTACCTACCAAAAATCTTGGACTGAGTCTTAGTATTACAATAAATAGGTAGCAATTTTTTTTTTGCAGGCAAATAATAGTTACAGATAAAAATTAGGTAACATAAAATTTACCTGAAGACCTCCAGCACTTTGACAAGGAAGACCTACAGGGGCACCAGGCCCCGTAGCATGGTTGGCCTTGTCACGCGATAGGTGATAGGATAGAGCGTGCGTCACTGGCTGACATCGTTCGATAGAACGAGACGAAGCTCTTATCTTGTCACTTGTCGCGTGATAATGTCACTTGTCGCGTGATAAGGCCAACCATGCTACGGCTCCTGGGGACATATCGATCTTTTGAATTTGTGTTTCCCAGAAAAAAGCTTTTGAAAATAGAGTTAATTCGTCATGGATAGTGCCGCGTAACTAGCACTGGTAAATACCGCGTATCTAACAAATGTAGCCAAATTAAGATTTCCCGCCAACGAACGTAAAATCCTGATTAGAAACGTTTTAAGCTTCTCCTGTAAAGTTGGGTGTTGTGTAGATACGCAGAATTCACTAGTGCTAGTTACGCGGTTTTGTACTATGGGTGTTGTGTAAATACGCACTATTTACCAGTGCCAGTTACGTGGTATTGCACTATGGGTGTTGTGTAGATACGCAGTATTTACCAGTGCTTGTTACGTGGTATTGCACTATTCCCGACGAGTTATCCTAGTTAATAAAGTTATACCAGTATAGGTATACTCCATCCGAGACTAAGAATACATTCTGTCAATTTCATCCAAACAAAAAACGACCTTGTATACTGATAATAAGATAGGTAATTGCTTGGGGTTTTTTAGCAGGATTCACACTCACAAATTTAGGACGTAATGTCTAATGGTAGTAGTTTGTATTTTGTTGTAGATATATTGGCGGTTCAATACTACACTGTAGTGTTAATGTTCTGTAGTAACTACAGAACACTACCTGGTTGTATACCTACAACCAAGATTAATATACGGGTCATGTCTTATACAAATTTATTGGCGGAATCATGAATGCATTGAATAGAGCTGTATTGCGTGATGATATAGGTAAGTGATAACTAACCTTCTGGAAGGCTACCAGCTGCTCCAGCACTTCCGCCAACTGCACCTGCACCGACCTCTGGGGAACAAGTAAATGTTTTGAGTTTGCGTCCTTGTTTTATCGACAAAGGTTTCATTGAATGTTCAAATTTTTGTACAACATGCTTCAACCACATAATCAGCCTATATAATGTATGTCCCACTGCTAGGCCCAGGTGCCAGCGTGGGAACTACTGACCATTTCCCTCTCATCCATGATCCCAGCAGATTATTCATGGTATTGCACTATCCCCGACGAGTTATCCTAATGAATAAAGTTATACCAGACTAACCAGTA
This sequence comes from Epinotia nisella, assembly GCA_932294315.1. Lineage (NCBI taxonomy): Eukaryota > Metazoa > Arthropoda > Insecta > Lepidoptera > Tortricidae > Epinotia > Epinotia nisella. The sequence goes on along the minus strand of OW028698.1, from coordinate 3,836,488 downwards.
GGTATACTCCATCCGAGACTAAGAATACATTCTGTCAATTTCGTCCAAGCAAAAAACGACCTTGTATACTGATAATAAGATAGTTAATTGCTTGGGGTTATTTGGCAGGATTCACACTCACAAATTTCGGACGTAATGTCTAATGGTAGTAGTTTGTATTTTGTTGTAGATATATTGGCGGTTCACGATACACAAGAGTGTCAATGTTCTGTAGTAACTACAGAACACTACCTGGTTGTATACCTACAACCAAGATAAATATACTGGTCGTGTCTTATACAAATTCACTGGCGGAATCATGAATGCATTGAATAGAGCTGTATTGCGCGATGATATAGGTAAGTGATAACTAACCTCCTGGAAGGCTACCAGCTCCTCCAACTGGAAGACCACCTGCACCGGTACCTGGGGATCAAGTAAATGTTTTGAGTTTGCGTCCTTGTTTTATCGACAAAGGTTTCATTGAATGTTCAAATGTTTGTACAACATGCTTCAACCACATAATCAGCCTATATAATGTATGTCCCACTGACTGCTAGGCTCAGGTGCCAGCGTGGGAACTACTGACCATTTCACTCTCATCCATGATCCCAGCAGATTATTCATGGTATTGCACTATCCCCGACGAGTTATCCTAATGGATAAAGTTATACCAGGCTAACCAGTAGGTATACTCCATCCGAGACTAAGAATACATTCTGTCAATTTCGTTGAAGCAAAAAACGACTTTGTATACTGTTAATTAAATAGGTAATTGCTTGGGGTTATTTGGCAGGATTCACACTCACAAATTTCGGACGTAATGTCTAATGGTACTAGTTTGTATTTTGTTGTAGATATATTGGCGATTCAATACTACACTGTCGTGTTAATGTTCTGTAGTAACTACAGAATACTACCTGGTTGTATACCTACAACCAACATTAATATACTGGTCGTGTCTTATACAAATTCACTGGCGGAATCTTGAATGCATTGAATAGAGCTGTATTGCGTGACGATATAGGTAAGTGATAACTAACCTGCTGGAAGGCTACCAGCTCCTCCATCAGCTCCAAGACCACCTGCACCGACACCTGGGGAACAAGTAAATATTTTGAGTTTGCGTCTTTGTTTTATCGACAAAGGTTTAATTGAATGTTCAAATTTTTGTACAACATGATTCAACCACATAATCAGCCTATATAATATATATCCCACTGCTAGGCCCAGGTGCCAGCGTGGGAACTACTGACCATTTCACTCTCATTCATGATCCCAGCAGGTTATTCATGGTATTGCACTATCCCCGACGAGTTATCCTAATGGATAAAGTTATACCAGGCTAACCAGTAGGTATACTCCATCCGAGACTAAGAATACATTCTGTCAATTTCGTCCAAGCAAAAAACGACTTTGTATACTGTTAATTAAATAGGTAATTGCTTGGGGTTATTAGGCAGGATTCACACTCACAAATTTCGGACGTAATGTCTAATGGTACTAGTTTGTATTTTGTTGTAGATATATTGGCGGTTCAATACTACACTGTAGTGTTAATGTTCTGTAGTAACTACAGAATACTACCTGGTTGTATACCTACAACCAAGATTAATATACTGGCCGCGTCTTATACAAATTTACTGGCGGAATCATGAATGCATTGAATAGAGCTGTATTACGTGATGATATAGGTAAGTGATAACTAACCTCCTGGAAGGCTACCAGCTGCTCCAGGACCTCCATTAACTGGAACACCACCTGGGAAACAAGTAAATGTTTTGAGTTTGCGTCTTTGTTTTATCGACAAAGGTTTCATTGAATGTTCAAATTTTTGTACAACATGCTTCAACCACATAATCAGCCTATATAATGTATGTCCCACTGCTAGGCCCAGGTGCCAGCGTGGAAACTACTGACCATTTCACTCTCATCCATGATCCCAGCAGATTATTCATGGTATTGCACTATCCCCGACGAGTTACCCTAATGAATAAAGTTATACCAGGCTAACCAGTAAGTATACTCCATCCGAGACTAAGAATACATTCTGTCAATTTCGTCCAAGCAAAAAACGACCTTGTATACTGATAATAAGATAGTTAATTGCTTGGGGTTATTAGGCAGGATTCACACTCACAAATTTCGGACGTAATGTCTAATGGTACTAGTTTGTATTTTGTTGTAGATATATTGGCGGTTCAATACTACACTGTAGTGTTAATGTTCTGTAGTAACTACAGAATACTATCTGGTTGTATACCTACAACCAAGATTAATATACTGGCCGTGTCTTATACAAATTTACTGGCGGAATCATGAATGCATTGAATAGAGCTGTATTACGTGATGATATAGGTAAGTGATAACTAACCTCCTGGAAGGCTACCAGCTGCTCCAGGACCTCCATTAACTGGAACACCACCTGGGAAACAAGTAAATGTTTTGAGTTTGCGTCTTTGTTTTATCGACAAAGGTTTCATTGAATGTTCACATTTTTGTACAACATGCTTCAACCACATAATCAGTCTATATAATGTATGTCCCACTGCTAGGCCCAGGTGCCAGCGTGGGAACTACTGACCGTTTCCGTCTCATCCATGATCCCAGCAGATTATTCATTTCATAGAAAACAGTTAACTTTAGTTATAATACGAACCTAACCTGATGGGTTCTACATAATGACCTTTTAGCTGTACCTAATTTTTTATCCCCACAAAATGGACTGGTGAAGGTCGCGGGAGTCCGCTGGATGCTGGTAGCGCAAGGCCGGTCATTGTGGGCATTGTGGCACTGTTTGGGGGAGGTCCAGACGTGAAAATTTTTCGGCGAATTCAATTCAATTCTTTATTTCGGACAGTAGGTATCCATAATTTGTTAGTATACAAGCACAAGTTATCAACTAATGTTATTTATACAAACTAAGTTCCTAATAAAGTTAGATGCTCCATCCCCTCGCATAGGTTCCTGCACAATGCAGAGTGTTCCAGTGCCTAGGTAATGGAGCATCCACCTCATCATATCATCATCATATCAGCCCAAAGACGTCCACTGCTGAACATAGGCCTCCCCCAAAGAGTTCCACAATGACCGGTCTTGCGCCACCCGCATCCAGCGGACTCCAGCGACCTTTACCAGGTCATCAGTCCACCTTGTGGGGGGCCTACCCACGCTGCGCCTTCCGGTACGTGGTCGCCACTCAAGAACCGTTCCGCCCCAACCGCATCCACCTCGCAGCCAACTAATGCTAATGATAATGATTTTTTTTATATAAGTGATCAGTAACTACCTGGAACTCCACCAGCACTTCCAGCACCACCAACACCTCCAGAAGCCCCTGGGAGGTTTACTGGGTTCTGCCCGCCCATGGCGCCTCCGGCTGCCGCTCCTGGCACGTTAAGGGCGTCGCCACCACATCCGCCTGTACCTCCTGGAGGAATAATAGTTATTTACAATGCACTAGCTCTGAAAGTGAACCTGATATGGGTGAACATAAACACGGGAAGTCCTTTATGCTTGCATGGCGATGCGGTGCAGGGCGAAGCCGTGCGGGAATGGATTTTGTGCCAATATTCCCACACACGTGCGAGAATGAGATTTCATGACAATTATAATCTCATCTTTTATGAATAATTTTTTACGTCATACCTGGCCATAAAGTAGGAATTACGGCACGCTAGCTGAGATGTCGGTAATCGTAATGAGTGGTAGGTATTTGTGTAACTTTTGAAAGAAAGAAAGAAAGAAAAGAAAAAACATTTATTCGTGACTAAACACATAAAAACAAACTGTAGACACAACACACACAAACACATTCTTTCGAATGAGCGTTACGACAACTCCGCTACCTATCTTGGTATCGGTACTATCGGTAGTGAACCTATCTTTTTTCAAAAAAAATTATGATTTTTGAAACGTTACGCAATTGATCGCAGAGCTACAACAGCTGTCAACTACTGAACAATCGTCTTGTCCATAAACTGAACATATAGTGGGGAGTGGGATTTGGGATCTTACCTCCGAGACTTTTGCTAGCTCCAAGCCCAAGAATTGGGGAGCACGAGGCCACGGCCAACTGTAAATTAAAAAAAAAAAATTCAGACTAAAGTCCATAAAGGGTTAGTAAACATACATACATATAATCACGCATCTTTCCCAGAGGGGTAGGCAGAGATCACGGATCTCCATTTGCTACGATCCTGACAAACCACTTTCGCTTCACTCACCTTCATAACATTTCTCATACATGCTCGTCGGTTTAGGGTACTTTTGACCTGGCCTTTTTGTAACATTTCTCCAATTTGATCGAAGAAAGTTCGCCTAGGTCTTCCCCTTCCAACTTGCTCTTCCACTCTTTTCACATACACCCTCTTCGTTAATCTTCTTTCAACCATCCTCTCTACATGCCCAAACCACCTTAACATAATGAAATCTTATTACTAGTGTTAGTATGATATAAAAAGAGAGATGCTTATAACTAAACAATGACTGCATGCAGTCTCTGCCAGCGGGTGAGCATGGGCCCATTTTCGCGCTCCGAAAACACGCTCAGAATGCCGTTGCGGCTGCCGCGAACGCGACGCATCAGTGAGGCGCACCTCTTGCGCATTATCGCCGCAAACCTGTCAGTTTGTGCCTCCGCAAACATACCAGAGGCACTACAAGATCGCGGCAACCCCATCAACATCCGGAACGCATTATTATATTAAACACGTAGGCCGTTGTATGCCTTCTGCGTAAAGTTGGTCCACAGGGTATTTAAGGTTCATACTAGGAAAATGTCTCCTGCCAGAACTAGGATACATAATTCATTAAAAGGAAGTGTGAAAATGCAATTGAATGATTAATTACATTCTTATAAACATGCTTAGTTTTACAGGGTTATTAGTAGTTTAAAGTATTCCCGATAGGGTAAGGGGACCTCCCCTGTAACCCCCTATCGGGAATACTTTGTATAAAAAAATTAAATAATCTACTACTCAAACTTAAATGGGACTGGGCCGGGCACGTCTGCCGTATGCCAGAAGCGTTACGGGCTACAATTATTACCAAGTGGTTCCCACAGAAACGAATTTGGCGTCGCGGTAGACCAATTAGGAGATGGCCAGACGAGCTTGACGTCTTTGACCAAGACTGCCCACGACAGGGGTAATGTTGAAGAAAAAGAGGGAGACCTTTGCCTTTGCCCAGCAGTGGGCCAATTAGGGGTCTTAATAATAGTCTACTTACCGTAACTGACAGTAACACCAGAAGACAGTTCATCTTTAGGGAGTTTTAGCGACTACCAAAAACGTCCGAAATCTACCTTTTATACCCAACATTATATTTGGCAATTTACACAAGTGGCTATTTTGCATTGCAATTTTTCCTTTTAGTAGGTATTCAATAAATGAATTATGATATTGAAGTTAATATTGATTTTGAATTTCAACAGGTAGAAATTGTAAAATTTGTGATGTGCGTAACGGAGCGATTAAATACAGTTTGCGAATTTTTATTTTTTGAGTTTACCTCCCAAAAGTGGCCCCCTTGTTCAGAATTCATTAATTTACTTTAGGCGTCCATTCCATCTTTGGGTCACCAATATACATATGTGTTCCAAATTTCAACTCAATCGGTCCAGTAGTTTCAGAGCAAATCTTCTGTGACAGACGGACAGACAGACAACCGAGTGATCCTATAAGGGTTCCGTTTTTTCCTTTTGAGGTACGGAACCCTAAAAAAGACTTTTAGTTTTATGTATGGAGTGCACCCCTAAAAAATGTTTTTTTTGCCATTTTAATAAAACTATGTCGTGGCTAACAAAATACACCTAACCTCAAAATTGTATTCAAATATACCTTATAGTTTTTGAGTAAAATGCCTGTGACATACGGACGGACAGACAGACAAACAGACATGACGAATTCATAAGGGTTCCGTTTTTTGCCATTTAGCTACGGAACCCTAAAAATACGACATACAAAAATGTCACGGTCTGAAATGGAATATTTGGGACACATTGTTTCTTGTATGAGGATTCTCAGTATTAACGACAACTCCAAAGTCATTTTCTCATACAAAACTTGACATTTAGATCTACATGACGCGCGTACAGTCGCCATCAGATATATCGGAGCGGCGAAAGCGCTCCCAAATATCTGAACACGTCGCTATTGTCGAGGCATTAGAGACGTGTTCAGATATTTGTGAGCGCTTTCGCCGCTCTGATATATCTGATGGCGACTGTACAATGCGTTACGTGATCGTCCTGCTGGAAAAGGTCGCGACAGACCGCTGGATGCGGGTGGCGCAGGACCGGTCATTGTGGCACTCTTTGGGGGAGGCCTATGTCCAGCAGTGGACGCCTTTCGGCTGGAATGATGATAATGATAACATTAATGGGCATTCACGACCGATATAGCAACCCGAATAGAATAAGCTACGCGAGTTCGGTCCATGATTTCATCAAAAGCGTTTAAAGATACATAGTTGGCACGCCCCGTCGGATATCCAAACGTACGGGAAGCTATCGTGATGCGCCACCGCGCCATCCAAATAGTGCGGCCGTGATACATCATCATCATATAAGCCGAAATGATCCAGTGCTGGACAAAGGCCTCCCCAAAGAGTGCCACAATGACCGGCCCTGCGCCACCCGCATCCAGTGGACTCCCATTAAGCTTGTTGGTTAAGTGGAAATATGTCTCTGCCTACCCATTCTGAATACAAGCGTCGTTAAATGCGAATGCATGTCACGTGGATTTTTATATGTTTGTGGAATCAATTTAATTCGTTATCATCCGCTTGATAAATTAAAACGATGTTAATTTATTACGTTTGCACAGATGTTATTTTGCTTTTATGACGCATATAGAAAAGTAAACTACGGCCCCTGACGAATTTCCTATTTTTATTACAAGCTTGAGGACCGCAGGATAGAGTAGAAGGAAACGCTGAGACCAGATTTGTTAGTTGTAGGTCCAATAAGGTTTTGATCCAAATTGTATTTCAACGCTCATTTCGTCCAAATCGCATTTCGTACAACACGCATTACGTTGAACTCGTATTTCGTCCAACACGTATTTCGTCTAACTCGCATTTCGTACAACACGCATTACGTCAACACGTATTTCGTCCAACACGTATTTCGTCCAACTCGCATTTCGTACAACACGCATTTCGTCAAACAAGTTTTTCACTCAAAAAGAAACCCCAGGTCAATTATACCTAGTTGATCGTATTGTCGTGTCGGAAAAGTACAGTGCAAACACTGCTGCCTTGCCAGAAAAAAAATCGAAAAAGACAGGCTCGGGAGTTCTACAGCTCACAGAGCCACTAGTTATATCGACGAATCGTGATAACAGTCGAACGGCGTAGTGGACTAACTGCGTAATGGACGAATCGCAAATGAACGAACTGCTTATTAGACCAATCGTGAAATGGACGAACGGCGTAATAGACCAATCGCGAAATGGACAAACGGCGTAATAGACCAATCGCGAAATGGACGAGCTGCTTATTAAACCAATCGCGAAATGGAAGAACTGCGTAATAGACCAATCATATTATGGACAAACTGATAAGCTACGGTAGCCTAGGGGTTCAGGCATGCGGCTGTCAAGCGGCGGTCGTGGGTTCAAATCCCGGCTCGTACCAATGAGTTTTTCGGAACTTACGTACGAAATATTTACCGTTAGCTTTTCGGTGAAGGAAAACATCGTGAGGAAACCGGTCTAATCCTTTCACGCAAAATAGGCACGTTGGATGTCGATTTGCGGAAAATGCCCAGTAAAACTAACTAACTAACTAACTATGGACAAACTGCATAGTAGACTAACGGCCAAACGCGCTTTGGACGAAAAGCGTATTGGACCTACAGCTAACAAATCCAGCCCAAACTGGTTCTAGAGATTCCATATTTGGCACGTAGGTTCCTCATAAGATCTAGGGGTGCACTAAGAAAGGGAGTCCAAAGTTTTTATGGGGTAACAAGATTGGTTAGACTATTTTATTCGAAAATTCACAGCAGTATTCCGAACTAAATGAGAAAACATGTGTTTCAGGTTTTTTGAGAATTCACCCCTAAAAGGGGGAAATGTGGTAACAATGAAAATCAACATGGTTATTATTGCTTCTATGGTTTATCGGGTCGCTGATTACGAAAACAACAATTACTTTAAAATCCAACGTGGCGGACGTGAAATACCGTCTCCCCTGTTGGGGTGCGATGGGGTTGAAATGTCTAAATATCAATATGGGTGTCATTTTTATGATTTTTTGGGACTTTAATTATGAAAATGACATCTACTTTTTGTAAATTTTAGCACCAGTATTTGTGGGATTCAATTAGCAGCTACGCGCAACTACGCTCCCTACTGGTGACCACGGAAGACCAGCGTCGGGTACTCTAGTAGCACCCGGCATTATGCTGAGTGTTCACCCTTTTCAGTATAAGTTAGTAATTAGTATATAGCTGATAAGTTCTTCCTTTGTTTCATTTTTTTTTTGTTATTGTATTACTTACTGTGTTCCTGTATACTTATACTGAAATAAATTATCTACTATTCTATTCTATTCTACTTTTTGTAATTTAATATTGTGGACATGAAAATTCTTGAAAGTATTTGTGCCAAACTGTGATCCTCATTTTTTGAAGACGGTTAAAAATTATTTGTAGTAGGTACGCGGGTAGTTTAATAAAGGTAGACGATAAAGGCACGGGTCACAAACAGACGCTATGCTTTGCCCACGACTGGGTAAACCTAGGTGTTATACAGGTTATTATCAGGAAAGTACAGAAAATCATTGATATTTACAATAGGTAGGTAGGTAGGTACCTATCGTGCCTTTGTAAGAGTAAAATGCAGAACCGGACACCAAATGGATAAAATTTCAAACGCAGTTAAACTGCATACAGCAATATGTATGGCTGGAACTGCATAAGTTATTATTTTTGTAAGTGTTAAAATATATTTTGAGCAACAGGTGAACTTTATCGATCATATATATACCTAGATATTTTTCTAGCAGGTACAACATTTGTTTAGTGCTTATTTATTTATTTATTTATTTATATTGGCTATCTACCTAGACGCCGCGTGCACCTACACTGTAACCATATACAGAGACACAGATTTGTTTTGGGAACAAAAATGGGTTTGGGAAAAACTACATGTTGTGACATTCTGCGTCGATTTTAAAGAAAATTTCGGTGTGTGTGTGTGTGTGTGTGTGTGTGTGTGTGTGTGTGTGTGTGTGTGTGTGTGTGTGTGTGTGTGTGTGTGTGTGTGTGTTAGGGAGTAAAGTAGGTGATCATTAATTCAGTGACATGAAGAAAGAAAGTTACGAAAGTATTGCAAATTATTTTCTGAAGTATGTAAAATATAAATAAATTGATAGTTTTGTAATTATTATCTATTTTTTAACGCACCCTATTACCCTATATATATTTGTATTTATTTATTTATTTAATCATATGGCAGAACGACTGATGGTACTGTGAGGTCGCATATAGCGACAGGTACAGTGGCCAAATATTTATTTACCTCTATGACGTTGAAGTGGTACTTATCGATAACAGGACTGTCGATGTTTTTATTTTGTCAATCACTTACAATAAGTCGTTCGTGCTAGAAAAATATCTAGGTATAATCATATAATATACCTTTTTTTGATATATTGATTAAAGCGTATAATATTCATAAAACACCTAAGATTAAAAACATACCTGTATTATTCAATTAATCTACAAAAAACATAAAAAAGCTCGTAAGTATAGTATAATGGCCTAACTACAATTATTTTTTATTATTTGTAAATTTACATTTGACATTATAAATGTGAACAATACAATGATTAAAGAAGAAAAAACTTAAATAAACTAAATTAACCTAAAATGAAGATAATAAAAATTAACTCAAAAAACCGGCCAAGTGCGTGTCGGACCACGCAAAACGAAGGGTTCCGTGCCTATTAAAAAGGTCGTATCGTCACAGAAATTTTACGGCACTTACGCCCTTTTCTTTGAGGAAGGCAGTTTTTCAGCAATATCTCGAAAACCTCTGAACCGATCTTGTTCAAAACAATTTTCGGTGAATGAAATTAATAAGCCCTATGTCCATGAATTTTTCCATATTTTTAAAATACACCGTTCAAAAATTAGAGGGGGGGGGACAGAATTTTAGTGACTTTCGGGGTGATTATCTCCGGCTCTATTCACTTAATCAAAAAAAATGCTAAGAAACCTTATATTTATTTTGAAAGGCCTATCGATTGATGTGCCACACGGGGGGTCACAATGAAAAAAAAAATTTTGACTTTTAGTTTTATGTATGGAGTGCACCCCTAAAAAAAATTTTTATTGTCATTTTAATTACAAAACTAAGTAGCGGCTAACAAAATACACCTTTCCTCAAAATTTTATTCAAATACACCTTATAGTTTTCGAGTAAAATGCCTGTGACATACGGACAGACGGACAGACGGACAGACGGACAGACGGACAGACGGACAGACGGACAGACGGACAGACGGACATGACGAAACTATAAGGGTTCCGTTTTTGCCATTTTGGCTACGGAACCCTAAAAAGGTCCCCAAGTTCGGATCCCTGCGGAAGGGTTCCCATAAGACTGGCTGCGTTCCCCCTTTGGATAGCTATGCCGATCCGTTGGGCAAGGAACGAGCCAGCCCTGTGGTCTCCGGATACTTGGAACAATTTTCTTGACAATTGGCCAAATAATTGGTGAGCGCCTGGGCTCCACGGTCCGAGTGTTTCGACAGCAAAAGCCGCAAAAACATGTCGGTCCGTGAGGCCTGCCGCTTTTATCCATTATTTTTATAGCAAATAAATTTGAGTTTGAAAAAAAAACAAGTAATATTGAAATTCGTTGTTTGAAACTAATAGTATTTTATATAATCGTTACACAATTAAGGGCTCTTAAAGTCGAGTACCGTGTTTTGTTTGGCCACGAACGCGTCAACAGAAATCATTAAACAGATTTGGTATCTAATGAAAAATATCTAAGCCCTGTTGAAACGAAGTGCAAGTCAGAGGTGCGCCGCGTCGTTGATGTCTTTTGTATTGGAATCAACGCGACGTCCTATCGGTCAAATTCATTATAGTTCAGTAAAGGCGCCACGTGATTGGTCGAATTTATTTTAGTTGTCTAAAAGCGTTGTCTTACAATTATTATAGTTGAGTTGGGAGCTCCATAGAAAAAAAGTATGTGGTTTTAGTTTAGTGTACGAAGTCTTAATTCAAACATTAAAGTCGACGAGTATATTTTTTTTAAACTAACGCTTCTATTATTGTGAATGTTATTAACCTGAAATTATATATTGTTGTTATATCTCGTGAGGCGGTCCCGAAACAAATATCCACAGAAATGCGTAAAATTACAGCGCTTATAATACTACTACAGAATACATTAACGCACCTCCGTTACGTTGGTCCTCAATACAAGACTGCTGTTGTTTCACAGCTAGACAACTCAAATCATGGCATCACACTCTACCGCATAGCGCGTGCTCTTTCGTCTGGTTAAGGTTGTCACGTTTTGTGTGACAATGAAAGTGACTACACCGGCCGGCTGCGCGACTGTGTGTGAATTTACTGCCCTGCCCTGCTAGCATAACTTGACTCTCGACTCTACTCGCGCGCGTGATAGACTATCTGTCACTTTTTGACAGCATTAATCAAAAATTGACGGACAGTCTATCTCGCGCGCGAGTAGAGTCGAGAGTCAAGTTACGCTAGCAGGGCTGATGGTCAAAGAAATAAGAATGAAACTTTTTATCCTATGGTACCTGTCACGTACAATTGACGTCTGATTATTTTATATGAGAATATTATTGATATTTGTTAAGAAACACAAATGCAAGTCCTCAACATCCTACGCACTCCTACTGAGTAAGTAAAAATTAGCGTCTTTGAAACCATTATACCGTTGCGTTATTTGTGCATGTTTTTAACCACCAGCCACGCCTTTCGGACCATGCTTCATTACCGTGTCCTTAATAATCCGTTTCTCGATATATAGGTACGTTTCCCAAAATAACAGCTGCTTTGCTCTCCAGCTCGCATTTCTCAACAGATTCTCGTGAAATTTTGTGAGCTGAGGGCCTACCGCGAAACAATATTCGTTTTCGTTCGTGTATCTCCCTCTTTGTCGCTCGAACTAGCAAGTGCGACAGAGACGGAGATACACAAACGAAAACGAATATCGTTTCGCGATAGGCCCTCAGGTTCGTTAGTTATATAGCATTTTTTTGGTCGATTCACTTTTTGAAATAAAATTAAAAACCATTTTTTTTAAACGAAGAGCAGCTTACGTCTTCTACAGCTTAGCTAGCCACTACATAGATATATTTATTTATTACTGTGCCAATACACTATGATTTATCAGATTAGAAAATTCTTGCGTTAATCGTCATTTGATTTCAAGGAAAACACTTTATGGCGTGTTTACATGTACGCGTTCAAAGCGACATTCAATGAACACGTGCCCGCGCCCGTGCATGCCGCCGATCGGGACACGCCACTATGCTCGGCCGAGAGCACTGTCTCGGTCACTATACTCGGCACGCGTGTGGCGAGCGAGTCACGCCACTATGCTCGGCCGAGAGCACTGTCTCGGTCACTATACTCGGCACGCGTGTGGCAAGCGAGTCACGCCACTATGCTCGGCCGAGAGCACTGTCTCGGTCACTATACTCGGCACGCGTGTGGCGAGCGAGTCACGCCACTATGCTCGGCCGAGAGCACTGTCTCGGTCACTATACTCGGCACGCGTGTGGCGAGCGAGTCACGCCACTATGCTCGGCCGAGAGCACTGTCTCGGTCACTATACTCGGCACGCGTGTGGCGAGCGAGTCACGCCACTATGCTCGGCCGAGAGCACTGTCTCGACCACTATACTCGGCACGCGTGTGGCGAGCGAGTAACGCCACTATGCTCGGCCGAGAGCACTGTCTCGGCCACTATACTCGGCACGTGTGATTAAGGCATAAGCATATAGCGGGTAAAAAAACTTAATAATGCTTTCGTTTATAGTTTTCCGAAACATGGACGGAAGGATACAGGGTGTAAGTAAACTATGCATTTAATTTTAATAGATTTTGTGTGGATTTAAAAGAATCATTAAAAGAGCAATATCACAGTGTAAAATATTTATGCAGTATAAAACTACATAATTATAAACAATTAAAATACTAAAAAAAAAACGTAAAATCCGTAAAATCCGTAAAATATTAAAATACTTAAATAAATTATATAAACTAGTAAACAATGATAGAAGTAACACTATAGGTACATAAGTCAATCCGAAGTACACTCAGCGCACGCATCCCATCCCATATCTGGTTGTAACGATTCCGTGCATTACTTACTACCCGAGTCGGTAACCCGACTGCCGCCTTCGGCAAAGGAGGGTTATGTTTTTCGAGCGTATGTATGTATGTATGTCTTATTCTTTGACACGCCCTACAGCCTACACCGTTTGACGGATTTCGACATGTGAGGTGTCGTTGGATTCCTCTTAATCGTGGGAGTGACGTAGGCTATATTTGCAAAAAAGCAGTTGGGTTTTTCGAAAATTGCGTCGATACTACAAAAAAATGTTTTTTCTCAGCTTCGACCGAAATCAGTACATTGGAGCTTCGAAGTACGCCGTCTCTATTGGTTCGGCCATTGCGTAATCTGGGCTACAACTCTAAGACGGGGAAATGTGTTCGTTGCTGCGTCGGTAAGTTTAACAATTGGCTACTTTCCTAAAATAGTACATTTCGATGCTGGTGCGGAAAGTATGTCATTACGTCACGAGTACTCTCTCTTATATCTGGCCACGAGCCGTAGCCGAGTGGCAAGACGAGTGAAGAATGACATTTCCGCACGTGTATCGAACGAAGTTTTTTAATACAGTTGCGAAAAAATAGGAAAAACAACATGTAAGGAATTCAAAACTTTTATATTATTTATACTGTAACATCATTGTAATACAGTTGAAAAATAATGAAGTTTAATACAGTTCTATCTTATTTATTTTTTATTGACTTAATAATTAATGGTATACAATTTGTACAAGGAAAATTGAAAAGCACTAGTTCGCGAAAACCAACTTTCCGCACGCTAAACAGCGACCTACGTAAAGCAGCACTTTTTGAGCAACTGTATTAAAATAGTTATTTACGATACAAGTGCAGAAAATAGGAAATTCGCAACGAGTGGCGATAAATTAAAACACGACCGAAGTTTTTTTAAATCGACACGAGTTGCGATATACCTATTAACAGGTGTATCGTACAACGTTTTACAGTACATATGGCTCTTTAAAGTTTCAACATATGCACGGAAAGTGCTCATTTTCGCACTCGTGCGGAAAAGTAACACCATGTGTACTGTAAAATATATAATATATTTAATCCGTCCGTTAGGTTATCAAAAAATATAGGACACGTATTTTTTATTTAGTCACTTAAACAAAAAAAATCGGCCAATAGCGAGTCGGACTCGCGCACCGAGGGTTCCGTACAAACCTGTAGGTAGGTATATAAGTAAAAATATTTTTATTATATGATGTAACTAAAAATTTACGGGTTTCGCACTTTTTCCTTTATCTGTGCTATAAGACGTTGCTTCGTACCAAATTTCAAGATTCTGAGTTCACGGGAAGTAGGTACCCTGTAGATTTTGATTCCCTTGCGAGTTTCGAAAATTTGCGGCATAAACGTCTGTATCTTTTGATTGCGTAGGCTTAACTTCTAAAGTTTGATTTTTTCACAGCTTCAAGGGACAGTAGACTTGATTATTTGATATACATTTTAGCTTGATACCTCCACGCGCTCCTGATAAAATGAGTCTTGACAGACGGACGGACGGACAACAAAGTGATCCTATAAGGGTTCCGTTTTTTCCTTTCGAGGTACGGAACCCTAATGATGAAGATGTTAGCCTGTTAAAGTTCCACGTGACGTCACATTATGGTACACTTTTTAGCATAATGTGACGTCACATGGCTATATCTTCATTATTTTTTGTTTGATTGACCTAAACTTATATTTTTTCATCCAGGAAAGTCCATAATTAACTATACACGAGCACCGTTTGACATCATGCAACCTCCATGGACCTAAGATACTCGGGACAGGCTATACGTGATGCCACAATGAGGGACGGAAAGGCTTCTATGCAACTAAATTAAGAACTGCTCTTAAAATGGCTGATCGCTTACCATAAACAACCTACTTAATTTGGGTGGGTAGTGATTTATTGGCCATAACTTCATACTAAATCAGTTGTGGCAAACAGAAAAAAGTGGAACTATGACAAGGACAACGAATGATATTTCCTTTTCCGTCACACTTATCGAGATTTGTATGCTACCATCTCGCTCGGACGTGGTATTATTATTACCATAGCTTGTCCCGAGTATATTAGGTCCATGTGCAACCTCCTAGCTACCTACCATAGCTTAGAGAAGTTACACTCAGCGACTGTCTGCAGCGATACAAACGCGCGTTAAGCCTCTCCCAGACTGGCACGGCCTGGGCGCGGCGGCCAATAGTAACATCATCATTGGCAACTTGTCATTAGCTGTCAAAACTATTGACCACCACCGCAGGCCGCGCCAGTGTGATTCAAGCCTTAAGCCTGCAACACGCGCGGTCTGAGAGGCTTTAATCAAGCGTGCGACTGTGTTACTGTCGCCAGCACTATACTATCCACAAAACTAAGTGGCGAGTCAGGTCGTAAAATATTAGAATCATGCTATTATTAGATTATTACGCACAAAAAGGTATCATTATAACTTTTTTCTACTCCTGTACTTTTATCTGTCATTTACATAGTCACGAACACTAATATAAAGACATACAAAATAAGTTTGCAGAAAAGTCTATACTCTATTCCCCATAACAGTACGGCACAACCGTGCTGTTATGTCGCCAAAACGATACGCTTAGCAGCCATACGCTTCTAAACCTATACATTAGGTACTACCAACTTAACAAACCACTGAATGTTTTTACTTTTTAGAAATTTTTGAACTAAAGGCATTGCTGCTAACTTAGGAAAAACCTTTATTCTTAATATGGCAGTACTGGCAAGTTGACATCAATTAAAAACAAAGTTAACCATAGACACCCATTTGTCTCATTTTCATGTTTCCCGAATTCCCGGTTATTTTATAAATTGTTGTTTGAGTTTGCGGCCGTTGTGTTTGCTACAAAATAGTTGGTTTCTCAAAAGTAATAAAAATGGATGACGATGAAAATATTGCTTCTACACCAGAAGAAATACACCGGCACCCCACAACCACAAGCAGTGACCGAAAATTTGTTGCCTACTAAATCTCGGCACCTATACGACAAAGTTTAAGAAAAATTTATTCTTTGTTTAATTTTGCATTTTATTCCATAGTAGCTAGTCGTAGAAAAAGTATTGTATGCAACGTTGTATAACTAAGTCAAAAAACGCTCGTGGCGTCTTTCTTTACAATGTTCGCCTTCGGCTCACATTGTAACCCACGCCACTCGCCTTTTTTGACCTCTCTTATACAACTGTTGCATAAAATACTATTATTGGCCGACTCGCCATTTTGCGGATACTATAGGCTTGTGACCTCATGTTAAAATTGATAACGTAGTGTTGGTAAATGGATAGTAAACCATCAAATTATTGTAATAAAGTATAAATTACAAAATATAATGAAAATTAAAGCTACCAATACAATCCTTACGCTTTTATAGAAACAAAATTGTATGACAACTATGGACCTAAACGCAGTATTTCGCGACCGGAACAGCAATTTACTTGATTTTCTTTACAATCATCATTATAGTATTCGGGAGCTATAGTAATGAAACACTCTGATAGGCTTGTCAAAGATAACTGATTTATTGAGGCATACCCGCAGTAGTTGTTATACAAGTACCTACATATTATCATGACATCTCCCTTTTTTACATAATAAACAAATACACCTTAGTACTTATAATAATCCTGTCCGGAATTAAATATTTTGTACTGTAGTTAATTTTTCCTTAAATACCATTTCCCTTCACCACAACTATTATTTAACAATCTAAATTTATTTTATGGAACTTACAAACTCAACAACATACGGGTGGTTCATACTGGGTCTCACAATGCTGTTATTTAGATGATTTGATAAGAAACTACATCGACCTTTGTGAGTAAGTTCTCCATAAATCAAACTGAATTATACCTTCAATTCAACTTCTATAAATGAAATTATATCTAAGCGCATGAAAAACAAACAAACAAAAAAAAAAAATGTGTAAAACATTTCTAATCGGTTACAGGTGGTTTAGTAAATATAATAAAGTATCGATTCCTACAGCTACTTAAATTACAACATACAGATAAACTGTCAGGTATAAGGTACCTATGTTTATGTCCTTATACTGATGTTGGTTAAACAAAATTTCCATATCTGTCGGGAAGACGCACACTGCGACCACTTCTAGTTATGCGCGTAGCGGTGTTGGTGTGCGCATGCGCATGCTCTGACGCTGACGCAGCAGCAAGCGGTGAGCCGGTGCACCCCCCAGACGGATTCATTCTTGCATTTTGAATTAATTCCCTTGAGCAGTTAGATTGTGGCTCCACCATGAGTGGTTCATATCTGTTATGATCCCTATTATTGTTTAATTCTGTTTGACTTGGTACTTTTAAGATATGAGACCGATTTCGCCTAATGATACTGCCGTTGTTCACTTTCAACTTATACGTCCTTTCACCTAACACCCCTACTACGGTAGCTTTGATCCACATTGTGCCGTCTAGTACTCGAACGTGCTCTCCGGGTACTAACGGTTCCAACAGTTTCGTCCCCCTGTCATAATACCGTTTCATTTTATCAATCCGCACAGCTCTCGCACTGATAACCTGGCTTGCCTCCGCTACACGCGGCGCTAGCACTTGTTGACTTGCTGGTAATCTCGTCTTCAACGACCTACTCATTAATAGCTGTGCGGGTGAATAATTTTCACCAGTGATTGGAGTGTTTCTAAAATTAAGTAACGCTAACTTCGTCAAGCTTCATCATCCAGAAACCGTTTTTCGCATCCAGCTTGGAAAAATAGCGGGCCCCAGACAAACTACTCGTAATCTCGTCTAACGTAGGCAGCGGGAAGTGACAACGGCGTATGGCTTTATTTAAATGAAATGGATCTAAACAGACACGAATTTTCTGATTTTTTTTTTCGACAATAACAATGTTCGAAACCCAGTCTGTTGGCATTTCTTCTTTGACAATAATGTTTAATTTCTCCATATTCTCCAATTCCTCTTTAAGACGAGGCTGCATTTTAATAGGGATTTTTCTAGACGCATTTACTACTGGAGACACGCTTTCGTCAATTGTTATTTTCGAAATAGAGGGCAAACAACCTATTCCTTCAAACACGCTTTCATCAATAGTTTGTTGCATTTCACAAATACGAGAAATTAGTTGCAAATTCTTACACACTTTGAGACCCAAAAGATTATTACACTTCACATCTAACACATACAATTTTTGTGTCGTCTTGCAATCATTATAAGTAAATATCGGTTCAAAATATCCCACCACTGGTAACTCCGCCTTACTAATTTCTCGCAGTACCGTTTTATCCTTTTTTAAAATGCTCACATGAAACCCTGCCTCCTCAAATGTCTTAAACGAAATTACCGAGGCATCAGCCCCGCTATCTAACTTAAATCGGATCCCTACATCGTTAACGCGCACCGTTTCATACCACGGTTCACAATCACCGTCGTCGTCGACCGCATCTAAATACAAGTCACTCAAAATTAACTCACTTTCGTCAAAGTGTTCCTGTTCACGGTCCTCCTCCCGACGGTCCTCCACTGCCTCACCAACGTACCTGGACCTGCACATCTTCGCAAAATGTCCTATACGATCACACCTATAGCACTTCACGTTACGTGCCCAACACTTTCCACCGTCGCCGTGTTTACGACCACAGTTGGTACAAGAATCTCCATGACGTTGATTTTGTGACACATTGGTGCGAGCACTCCGAGCACCACGAGTAGCTCGAGCAGCGCTGTGACCTCGCGGCGCGCGCCCTAGCGCTTCAAGACAACGCGCTGACGCCGGTCCCGCGACACTGCCGCTACCGCACACTTCGGCCTGTCGCACTGCATTTTCACCAGCTCGACACCACGACACCGCTTCGTCCAATTGCAACGTCTGTTTTGCTAATAATCTTTCACGCATACCCGAATCCTTCAGTCCTCTGATTAACTGTGTTAAGATTAAACTACTCCGCAAGGACCCGAACTCACACGATTTACTTTTAGTTTTTAATTTGCTCAGAAACTTATCAAACTGGTCTTCGTGTTGATATGTCTCAAAAAACAGATGTCTTTCGTAATTAACATTTCTAGCCGGGTCACAGTGTTGCGCGAATTTCGACACTAACTCCAGGTAATTAGTCTTAATTTCGTCTGGCACTTCTAATTCTTCAAGTATTTCTCGCCCGTATTTTCCGATCACATGTAAAAACAAAGCACATTTTTCTCTCGACGTGGCGTTTTCCTTACCCGACGCAATCAAATAATAGTCAAATGACGACTTCCATTCTCGCCAGTTAATTGATAGGTTGCCTTCCTCACTCATGGCGGCCGGCTGTTGAATCGCCGAGAATACGGTCGCCGCGGCCGGCGCTAATACCCCAGATAACGCGCCGGGAGTTACCTTCTCTGTTGGATCGGGCATGATTTACACTTGATGTAACAGTTCAAACTCAATCACAACTCACTGACCAGCCACACCTGACACCATATAGTATTCGGGAGCTATAGTAATGAAACACTCTGATAGGCTTGTCAAAGATAACTGATTTATTGAGGCATACCCGCAGTAGTTGTTATACAAGTACCTACATATTATCATGACAATCATCATCATCATCATCATATCAGCCGAAAGACGTTCACTGCTGGACATAGGCCTCCCCCAGAGAGTTCCAAATTGACCGGTCCTGCGCCACCCGCATCCAGCGGACTCCCGCGACCTTTACCAGGTCATCAGTCCACCTTGTGGGGGGGCTACCCACGCTGTGCCTTCCGGTACGTGGTCGTCACTCGAGAACCTTTCCGCCCCAGCGGCCATCGGTTCTACGTGCAATGTGCCCCGCCCACTGCCACTTAAGTTTAGCAATTTCTTTACAATTATTAGTTCAAATAGCAAAGTGTGACGTCATACTTTTGAGTCAATCAGTATAAAGCGTTTCGGCTGCCGCCAGCAAGGTCCCCTCTTTAACTAATTTTTTTAGGTATTTATGTTCTTTAATTGTAGTTGCTCCCATACAAACATTTGTTCCTCTGCAAAAACTGGTTCGAATGGCATCGAAAAAAATCTAAGGTTACAAGCCTATTGGAGGTGATGTTGCCGGAATCAGCTGGATAGTTAGCACAAGTCGGCGCGTGAGTTGTCTCACGGTGAGATTGACAATCCGTCTCTTTCTCAGTGCTCTAATTAGACAGACAGACAGACAGACAGACAGACAGACAGACAGACAGACAGACAGACAGACATACAGGCAGGCAGACAGACAGACAGACAGACAGACAGACAGACAGACAGACAGACAGACAGACAATCAACCAATCAATCAACCAATCAATCAATCAATCAACCCATCAATCAATCAATCAATCAATCAATCAATCAATCAATCAATCAATCAATCAATCAATCAATCCATCAATATATTTATTTGCATAAATTTATTTATTTATTTATTTATTCAATTTACATAGTAGCTTACAGTGCAGTCACCAAATCGCGTACAATGTTATATTATTTCATTTACTAACTTATTGCTACCTACTTAATTAATAAGGGTATTTTAGTGTTAGGTACCATTTTTAGGGTTCCGTACCTCAAAAGGAAAAAACGGAACCCTTATAGGACTCGTGCGTCTGTCTGTCCGTCTGTCACAGCCGATTTGCTTCGAAAGTACTGGACCGATTGAGTTGAAATTTGGTACACATATGTAAATTGGTGACCCTAAAGAGGGACGCGTAAAGTAAATTAATGAATTCTGAACAAGGGGGCCACTTTTGGGGAGTAAACTAGTAAATTAAAAAAAAAGTTTCGCAAACTGTATTGTGTGACTTATCAAATGAAAGGGGTTGTTGTAAGCATCTCAGATTTTTTTTAAATAATTTTAGCAAAACCAGATTTGAAGTAATTTAGGAAAAAATATGAATTTGACCCCCCCCCCCTTATCTCCGAAACTACTTGGCTTAAAATTCTGAAAAAAATATGGAAAATAGCTCCTTGCCTAAAGATTACAGGATTAGAAGTTTGAGTATTCAAAGTAACAGGAAAATTCTCAATATTTTACGGAACCCTCACCACGCGAGTTGAACTCGCATTTGTCCGGTTTTTTTAATTCTTTTTTTTTAAAGAACAGGAATCGTGGCTGCGTGCACATGTTGCAGCGCAATTGTCGTTGTCGTCCTCTTTTTCTTGTTCGAGTTGACGAACTTCCTTGACTTCATCGACAAGTGACATACTTTGAAGTAAGTGTATATACTTTTAAGGCTACTCTGCACAATGGGCCATCATGGCCGGAGGACAGGACTCAGTATGCAGTGGAATTTAACTGATTGTTGCGTCCTGTGTGATGATGTGATGAAATGAAATTATTTATTCAATAACTTAAAGTTTTACATAGTATCTGCGCTGGTACCTCTTTGTAAGTATACCTGTATGGATGTCCAACGTCTGGAGCCGTAGCATGGTTGGCCTTGTCACGCGATAGGTGATAGGATAGAGCGTGCGTCACTGGCTGACACCGTTCGATAGAACGAGACGACGCTCTTATCTTGTCACTTGTCGCGTGATAAGGCCAACCATGCTACGGCTCCTGAAATAAAACCGCTCTTCCACCACCTTGTTTACATTTTTTTTTAAGTAATCACTTAAGCAAATGTATTACTAGCTTCTGCCCGCGACTTCGCCCGCGTGGAACTCGTTTTATCGTAGCTCCATACAAACTTTCGCCCCCCATTTCGCCCCCTTAGGAGATGATTCCCGGGGTAAAAGGTAACATATATGTTAATCCAGGTTGCGGAAGTGTGCACAGGGCGTTCCCGTGGCCTCGCCTTTTAGCGCAGAGGCGGGCACATAGAGAGGTTTTTAGTGGGTAAACCATAGGCCTCATTAGCCGACATGGGAGTCCCACATAACCACCAGGGCCCGTCCCTGCGCCCTGTTGGTATGCGTAAAGCATTTACTCCTCTTAAAAAAAAAATCCGTTTAGCCGTTTTTGCGTGATTGAGTAACAAACATCCAAACATCTAAACTTCTAAACATCCAAACTTGAAGGATTAGTAGGATACTGATGGCGTGCCCCAGATGCGCATACGCTTGCTCGCAGAGGACCTGAAAGACGCGAATGCCAGAGCTGTCCACACCACAATGAACAACCTCGACACAGAGAAGAAGAAGCTTAGACAATAATAGTACATTGTTGAAGAGGCTAGAAAGTAAGCAATAGATGGACGAGTTAGTTCGAGGGCCGACGCGTAGCGGAGGCCCTCGAAAGTACGAGTCCAGCTATTGCCCTTTCGGCCGAGGCTTAACATAGTGCTTTTCACGCCTACTGCGAGGAAATTGCAAATAATCATAATTTAAAATCAAAATTAAGTATCTAATTGAAGATCATAATACTAAACAGGCTCGCTTGCCTCGCGCCCGGCGCGGAGGAGGAGGAACGGGCGCACGCACGCCGGCCGACCGCGCGCGGTGCCCTGTGATTGGTCGATTGCTGTTCAAACTGTCCAACAATAACATTGTTGGACAGTTTGAAGTCATAGATGGCCTGTTCGTGCGACGTCCAACTAACCCCAGCTTTGAAGCCTGAATTCTGACCATATTTTTTAATTAAATATATTCACAATTTTGCAGACCCAAATCAAACATTTAGTCACATGCTATTTTTAAAATCTCTAACTACCTACTATGAAAACTATAAATTATCCTTTCAATTGAGGCCGTCCATACCGAAGTGTTCGAAAACCAATATACTAAACGGTGATTGCCAACCGGCGCAATTACCTACTAAATTTACTTTACATTTCAGTGTCGTCAGGCAGTTTAAAATTATGTACTTTATTGGCAATCAAAATGTAGGTACGTAATCTGAAATAATAAATAATGGTTGCAACTTAACTGAATATTGTTTCATTTATAAGGGACAAATACGAGGCAAATCAAAAAATAAAAATGCTTATATCAATTACTATTGATTCTAGAAATCACTATTATCGGTTCTTGAAATCACTATTATCGGTTCTTAAAATCACTATTTATCGCTTCTTGAAATCACTATTATCGGTTTTTACAGCACTAAATTAAGCATTCTATACACCTTCCACTTGTCACAGCCAACCGCCTAAAAGTGAATGAATTGAATGTTTTCTGTCTCTTTCCATCTTATAGGTGTATAATAGCCTTTATGAGAATAGCAACATTAGATTTTTCTTATGTTGGTGCAGTCTACGCACGACCAAATAAGCGCTGTACTATGAAGTTCCGCCTCTTAAACGTAGTGGTTATATTCTCTTTGACCAGTTCTTAATTTAACTGCATAGAAGCATTTCCGTCCCTCATTGTGGCATCACGTCTAGCTTGTCCTGAGTATCATAGGTCCATATATTCCAATCATGATATATACTTCTTCTGCTATCCTGTGAATGAACGACTCAAACCTCTTTTCGTCCAATTTCTTCCACTTTAAATTTCTCTTGTCAAATTGAAAGCATTTGACGTTGTAAATTGTTTGTTGCATTTTGTATTTTTATAGAATTAAAGATGTCTTAATGAATCAGTAAATCTCCGTGCGAGTCCTGTGTGTGAATGTTTAAAAATCGGTCGTCTTGTGTGGTGTTTTTAAAGTGTAGAAATTTGGGGTATGTGTTAATTTGCTGCTTATTGTTAGTAGCCGCCAGAGTGGCTCCGTCCGCGTATTAGTAAAAGTAAAATAGGTTTCTGTCAAAGAATTCATTTAGCAGTTGGAGCAGTTGAAATTGAAAGCTAACAGAACATCAAATGCTAGTTGCTAAGAAGGGTCTAAAATCGAGGTTTCAGAATAAATAAATAAAACCTTGTTGGTCATCTGGAACACTGTTTTTTTTATTAAATTTGTTCTATGTGGTATTTTTGTCAGTTGCGGCGTGTTTTTTGGTTCACGATTATCTCAAGTTCATCATCAATTTAAGAGCTAGGCTCTTGTCGGTGGAGTAACCGCCACTGATTTTGTCCTCTGCCAGCCTCTTCACGTCTTCATATGACTCGACAGCCACTTTCTCTTTTATTTGGCTGGTGTAAGTATGTCTGGGCCTTCCTCTACCTCTCCTTCCTTCGATCTTGCCCTCCAAGATATTTAAAAAGAATGATGTCCGATCATTTTGCCTCTTCTATTCCTTATTGATTTTAACAAGCATCGGCGCTCTCCTACCGTTTTATCTCAAGTTACAAGGTTTTTTTTTGTCATATTGCGATAATTGTTCAAAATGTATTGTATTGCAATTTGATTCGTATAAAATAAGCTTTTTAATCATGTATAATACGAATAAAAAAAAGTTTATTGCTGAGTTTTTTCTATCAAAAACCTTGTTACAAAACTTAAGGACCGACTAGGTATATTTTTTATTTATTTTTATTTCAATTTCAAGACAACTACGTGGTCCACTGGTGTTAGTTAATCTTAGTCTAGGTTAGTATTTAATAGTAAGTAGGGATTTGGTGCGGTCGGTAAGTATTTTTGTCAGGGGACAATCAAACTTACCGGCTATTCAGGATGCTGTTGCTACTCCCGCGCATTCTATTCAAGAGAGAGGCAGACTTTTTCCGCCAGACGGCATCAAAGCCGTCTATACGCGCCTCGGCAAACATAGATGACATATACTTACATACCTCAAAACATGAATTACATACCTCAGTTTATTCCTGTGCTATACTATACCTGGGTTCTTTGTAATACGCGAGCGGCGCCGCGTGCGCATCTAGTAGGGGCTCGTCCAGAAATCATGTGATCATATTTGGCCTACTTTAAATTAAATACAACCGAATTGAAAACCTCCTCCATTTTTTTTGAATTGGGTTTGAATTCAAAGTATGTTTGTTTCAGATTTCGATTTATATCAAATAAAATGGCTGTTTAGTAAAAGAAGTTAATCATCCGGTAAGTTTTATATAAATAAAGTTATTGTTACCTAAGTAAGAGCTACACTGTAAAAAGCAAATTATGGCAACCGATCGTAAACTCGAGATCGAAAATGCTGGAAGCAAAGAGGGAGACATTTGCCCTATAATTAGAAGTACAGGCTCCCAATAATAATAAGTAATTAAATAAAACAACCTTAGCAATAAACAACTTCATGCTTCGAGTTTCAGGGGACTGTTGAGATGATGCATCTTGAAAGTCCATGGGAACACGAAATTGTCATTCCCACTCACTTGCTTCTGGCAACCACAGTTGCCAACTTTGCACACCCAATCGACTGTGGGCAATAGCAATTTAGGCTACTATTTTTTTAATCCAAAATCAAATGAGATTACTGAAAAATACCTTTCGGTTCACTTTGCTCGTCCAGAGTCACATATCGTCCTCATTCCCAATTCGTCCACAATCCCAACTCGTCAGCATTTACGAACGTTACCAAATGTTAAGGGACGCAAGTCTGTACATTTTGTACAGTGAATGTGAACGAATTGGGATTGCGGACGAGTTGGGAATGCTGACGAGCCGGGAATGCTGACGAATTGGGAATCGCATGTTGACGAAATGGGAATGCGAACGAAGTGAAACTAAAAGGAGAAATATAATGAAACTAGCTTTCACAAAGAACGCAAGACATCGCCATCTCACAGATGGATGTATAGAATATCATCATATCGTGAAATTGGATTGTATCAACTGGACATAGGCCTCCACCAAAGAGTGCCAAATTGGCCACCCGCATCCAGCGGAGTCCCGCAACCTTAACCAGGTCATCAGTCCAAATTGTTGGGGTCTGCGCACGCTGCGCCTTTCGGTACGTGTTCGCCTCTTGAGAAACTTTCCACCCCAACGACTATCGGACTACGTGTAATTTGCCCCCTGCATTTAAGCTAATCGGTTCGGAGGACGGTCTTACCGGTTACCTTAGTTCTGCTTTCTGCTGCGGATAGCCTCCTCCCGCAGAAGAAACTCCCAGGATAGCCATCTCCGTTGCTCTTTGGGTTGACTTAGAACCTTATTATGATGCTGAAAAAGCAATAGGAACAATAACATTAAGGGTTGGTTGCACAAAACCGTCTGTAATCGTAAGCGGTGTTCGTTATTATCTGAATGTTTGTCAAGTTTCTATGTAATGACAGCTGCCAGCGCCATATTTAACGTTCATCGATCATCATAAGTTGGTGCAACCCGCCCTAAATCTCAAATCGCGCGAGGTGGCAAACAAGCGTACCCGTCTGATAGTAAGCGGTTAAGGTAGCATGTGGTCGCTTACAACTACAGGGGTGTTACATGAGCATTGCAACCCTAAATGTCAAGCTATAGCTACAGCCTTGGCCAAAATGATTGAGCACCCCACGTTTTCCTTTGTAACTTATGGATAAAGTATTATTTTTCAATTAAATAAATACACGAAGACGTAAAATATAATAAGTGTTTGAACATGTGCAAATAATTAATATATATCATTTTGAAATTGCTATTTGCGTGTGAAAACTGAAGCTAGAAAAGGTCGAGTTTTATAATAAAGATTTAATTGTATATTTTATTCACGGAATTTCCCTTAACGTCAATAAACATGACGAATTTTTTTGTTATAAAATATATAAATGCACCTTTTAAAGTTTGACTTTGTATGAAAAACGCACGGGTGCTCAACACTTTTGACCAAGGCTGTATCTTTAAACGCTTTTGAAATTCATGAACCGATTTTGGTGCGGCGCGGCATTGCTCCATTCAGCTTGACGTGGTCGTGAATAGCCAGCTTAAGCCAGGGATTGTAACCGGTTATTACTAATTTTGTAATATATTCATTCATACAAACACAGTTTGGTTCTCATTTTTAAACGGCTTACTACTAACTGAAAACTTTTATACACAATGGGATCTACTAAAAGCAGTCTTTAGACCTGGCTAAATGCAGTGCACTAACTGCACTCACACTCACTGATTAGAGCCAGATCCACAGTTATTGCACTGCATTTAGACGGGTTTAAAGGCCGCTGTATCTAAGTTGGAAACTAGTTTCTGTTCCCATAAATTATAATAGATATATAATTAAAAAAAAAAAAAACAATTAGAGGATTTGTATCAAAAATGTTCTTTTCGGTTTTTTTTTTTCATTTTTAATTTTTAGCAAACAAAACAAGTTTTCGACCTGGTGGATCCCATTGCACATACAAAGTTTCATGTTATTTATGCATGTCGTTTAAAATGAGAGCCAAACTACTTTTGTATGGAGAGTCGAGCGTCCTGGCGAAACTTCCCGGGTAAGATCATAAATAATTAATTCGTTAACAAAAAGAAAGCTAACCGGTTAATTAGAAAATGACAATCGGATGTCAGTCTTGACAATCAGTATGTGGTCGATATAACGCCTCTGCCTGGAAAAGGGTTAACAGCTAAATCCCCCAATCAACCGGTTACAACCCCCTGCTTTTGTTCGCAGCAATGGCTGTCGAGAGGATGGGTGCTTCTTTCTCCCAACTAACAGCTGGAGGGGGCGTTCCAGCGCTTAAAGGATGCAATATCAAGCGTATACTGCTTATAACTATGATTATAACCACTTTTCTGGTCACTGTATTTCTTATTGTGCATTTCAGTACAGGGACAACTCACTATAGTAAAACGCATCATGATTAAATTTAAATACACATAGTTACGTTGTTTTCTATCTTTTTTATTAGGTTTCCGTAACCGAAATGGCAAAAACGGAACCCTTATAGTTTCGTCATGTCCGTCTGTCCGTCTGTCCGTCTGTCCGTATATCACAGGCATTTTACTCCAAAACTATAAGATGTATTTGAATAAAATTTTGAGGATAGGTGTATTTTGTTAGCCGCTACATAGTTTTGTAATTAAAATGACAAAAAAAAATTAGGGGTGCCCACCCCATACATATAACTAAAAGTCAAATAAAAACATTATGAACCTACGTTTGGCACATCAATCAATAGGCCTTTTAAAATAAACATAAGGTTTCTTCACAATTTTTTTGATTAAGTGAATAGAGTCGGAGATAATCGCCCCGAAAGTCACTAAAATTCTGTCCCCTCCTCAAATTTTTGAACGGTGTATTTTAAAAATATGAAAACATTCATGGACATAGGGCTTATTAAGTTGATTCACCGAAAATTGTTTTGAACAAGATCGGTTGAAAGGTTTTCGAGATATTGCTGAAAAACGTAAGTGCCGTAAGATTTCTGTCACGATACGACCTTTTTAATAGGCACGGAACCCTTGGTCCGACACGCACTTGGCCGGTTTTTAAATACCTACGATGGGTCAAGTAAAAACGTGATTATGGTTAACAACCTTTACTGCTCCCAAAGGTGGAATGATAGCTGATAAAGGTCGCGGAGTCCTCGAGCCGTAGCATGGTTGGCCTTATCACGCGACAAGTGACAAGATAAGTGCGTCGTCTCGTTCTATCGAACGGTGTCAGCCAGTGACGCACGCTCTATCCTATCACCTATCGCGTGACAAGGCCAACCATGCTACGGGGCCAGCATGCAGATCGAGCAGCAGGCCTCCCCCAGAGTACCACAACGACCTGTAGTAGAAGACGTCTGTCAGCTGACAATAATAATATGATGATGAAACTGTTACCAGTAAAACAAATGCTTTATTAACTTTGAGGATCGAGTTGACTTATCTTTATACAGATGTTCCGCAAGAGCTGAGCTTAGCTTAGTTTCCGTAAAAGAGATTTTTTACAAGCTTTTATTTAACTTGCAATGTAGGTACTATGTTTGTTGGGGTGGAATGTTGCAACTCTATTTTGAAGCAGATTCGGCGTCGGGCTTCTGATAGACTTATGTTCGCAATATTCCACTTACGCTCCTCGTTAAACAATGTATTATTATTATGGCTGTGATCTTCTGTAAGTTACTTTCTCAGCCTACGCCAAATCTTAGTATTAGGTGCCAAAATGGGGATTTATGCGTGTATGGACTCTTAGGAAATATGGCGATGTATAAAAATGTCCACTTGAATAATTTCGTCCCTGTATAATTTTGACAAAGTAAAAAAATGTCTACATGTATATTAGACGAAATATGTTGCGACAATAGACTAAAAGAAAATATGACGATGTATAAAAATGTCCGCTTGAATAATTTCGTATCTGTATATTTTTAACAGAGTATAAAAATGTCCACATGTATGTTAGATGGAATATAAAAATATCGAAGTATAAAAATTACTTCTCGAATGAAAAGAAATATAGCTGACGTCCAGTTACGAGTACAGTCAGCATCATATAGTTGGTAGCAGTCAAAGTGTCCGAATAGTTAATATATTATAAGTATGTTGTCTTTTTAAATTTTAGTTTTTTATTATAGACATTTTTATAAATCGTCGTTTTTTATATAAGACATTTACATACTATGATTGTAGACATTTTTATAAATCGCCGTTTTTATATAAGACATTTTTATACTTTGATAATAGTCATTTTTATATTTCAACTTGACAATACTTAAACATTCATTATTGGCTTTCTAATACTCAGACTAATTTATAATTTACAGTTAGACATTTTTATACATCGCCATATTTCCTAAGAGTCCATACACGCATAAATCAAAGTGGGCTCATTTAAGTTACAATTGGGGAAACGCTATGAGGTTGATAAAATTTGATAATTATTTTTGCACTTGACCGTGCAGTCGGTAATAAAAAATTGTAGATACTAAACATGTTTGTCTTTTGATACAGATTTATTTTACCTCATCAAGCAAATAATAAATTAAGGTAAAGGAAAGAGTGATAGGAAAACTGAAGATGTCACGTCACTACCACGTGTGTTTTTACGCGTGTACCCTTGAATTGCCGACAGACATTTCGTCGAATATTATTTCATCGACAACGTTTCAAGTATTTACATTTCATCGATGTACGATGATGTCTGTCGATGAAATGAAAATACTTGAAACGTTGTCGATGAAATAATATTCGATGAAAATATCTGACGTAGTATCGATTCTTCGACGCAATGACTTGTCGATGAAATGAAAATACTTGAAACGTTGTCGATGAAATAATATTCGATGAAATATCTGACCTAGTATCAATTCTTCGACGCAATGACTTGTCGATGAAATGAAAATACTTGAAACGTTGTCTATGAAATAATATTCAATGAAAATATCTGACGTGGTATCGATTCTTCGACGCAATGGCTTGTCGATGAAATGAAAATACTTGAAACGTTGTCGATGAAATAATATTCGATGAAATATCTGACGTAGTATCGATTCTTCGACGCAATGACTTGTCGATGAAATGAAAATACTTGAAACGTTGTCGATGAAATAATATTCGATGAAAATATCTGACGTGGTATCTATTCTTCGACGGAATGGCTTGTCGATGAAATGAAAATACTTCAAAAGTTGTCGATGAAATAATATTCGATGAAAATATCTGACGTAGTATCGATTCTTCGACGCAATGGCTTGTCGATGAAATGAAAATACTTGAAACGTTGTCGATGAAATAATATTCGAAGAAAATATCTGACGTGGTATCGATTCTTGTCGATGAAATGAAAATACTTGAAACGTTGTCGATGAAATAATATTCGATTTTTAAGGCTGGCGTCCACTAGGCGCGCCGAGGCGAGTCGAATCGAATCGAAAATAATTCGCCTTCATACATTAACTATGATAGTGCGTCAATTGACGGAGAGCCACGGCGCGCCGAATCAATGGACGCACTTTCATAGTTTATTTATTTATTTATTTATTAAGGATCACCAACAGACAATACATCATACAATTCAATAAGTCGCTCAGTTAATGTATGAAGGCGATTTTTTCGATTCGATTCGACTTGCCTCGGCAAGCCTTTACGCTTTATGTAAAATTTAACTCTTTATTTAGAAAAATACGCTAATTAACTGCTTATTTTAGATACTCAATAAATTCATTACATTAGCGTTTTATAAAGGTATACACGGTAGTGAGAGGGATATTTGCGGCTGTGGCAAGGGGCACAACAATGAGAATTACACAGCTGTTTAGGTAAATGTTTGTAGGTATGCCATATAAAGTTGTTATAACGCTTACAGAGCTGAAGGACTTTAAATATTACGTTTCTATCACAGAGCTAATTACACTTGTTTAATTTGTTGTGTTCGTCAGTATGTAAGTAAGTTTTAATTCAAAGTTTGTAAACCTATCAGTCAATTGGTGGTACGAGTAGGTACCAAATTGAGCTGAAATGATTACCTTAAATACATTGCTTGCGATGCAAGTTGTGACATAAGATACATACGCATCAGCATGCATACAAACACATACATAGGATACATAGGTTGTACATAGGATGTGGGTATGTGTCCCACCAGGTCGATAAAAAAAATCATGTTATTCGACCTTTGTTTAAATAATAACACACAAATGGAGTATTACACTTTACCACATATGAACAAATAACTCAATGACTCAATATATCAATATATTTCACTCTTCGGTTTTTTTTGTGGTCGCCAGAAGGGCCAAAGACGAACGTCCTTGCTTTTGTTTACGATTTGATGAAAAATGATTTTTGGGGTGCGGGCCGAGGAAAATCCTCGTGGACGACTGGGAGGGGAGGCCCAGACAGTGCCGGACTCTTACCGGCTAAAAACCTCGGTCCGCACTCCAAGAATCGCTATCGACCTTTTACGAACTTTCAGTGGGAGAAGGGGGGGTTGGGGAAGGAGGGCTTAAAAGTCTTAAAACTACCCGCGAGATCCTTACCTCGGCCAGTGCTGCAAGGCCGGGAGAGAAACATGCTTTCTCCCGTTTAGTTTCTACGGGGTGCTCAGGTCAGACAAGGTGATACCATTTCCGGCTTCACCTTGCTTCACTGTTCGGTCTTCACTGCGGCTTCACTCTTCGGTTAGCATCCAAACTGATAGTTTCATAGTTTAAATAATTACTAATGCTATATTTTCTGTTCATTCAATTATTTCACAGTCGTCGGCAGTTCGTGTCTCAGTTGCTTTGTGATAAAAGAACCTTAAAAATGGCTCCAAAAGATAAACCGGTACCAATGAGAACCGGTCAGGAAATAGAAAAACCGGGTTCTGCGCAAGCGATTGGTCCAACCGTTACCGGTCCCGGTCCTCAGGGTAAACCTGGTGACACGCTGGAGGCGGAGTTTTATTGCACACCAGAGTACGGTCCACCATAAGTCCACTTATTCCCAAAATATCCAATTACAGTACTAACATTCGTCATTTAATTGGGAATGGATGAACATATTAGAAGTGCTTGATTATTTTTTGGTGATAGTAATAACCTTCCTTAGCACCAGAAAAAAGTTGCAGATTTTTCTGATATTTTCTTACATTCCCAAATATACGTATTATATTATATTTATTATGATGTATAATCACCGGGTCCATTGCGATACAATTAACGCACGAACTCTGTCGCACTTTCTTGTTCGAGCGACAGAGAGGGAGATACAAGAACGAATTTTGTTTTCGTTTCCCGGTAGCGCCCCAGGTCTTAGGGAACGTACCTACTACTACTACCATACTGTTGGGTATATTATTCAGCAGTAGATAAACGCAGATAAAACAGGATAAAGTGTATAAGGAATTTATTACACTGCTCACATATCGATCCGATCGTCGTCGGGACGTGCTTAGAGGCAGCCACGTACTTCTGCTCCTCGTGATTTTTTAATTCTAAACGTGTAAAAAAGTTGACTATTGCGGTTGTATGCTACATCGTTATAAAGCCAGTGAAGCAAAGACTACAGTGCCAAAAACCGTTTTCAAAAACACGTGACCGTTCAAAAGTTATGACAATAATCATTTTAAATATCCAATCCTAACGTCTTTATCAGTGCGCGCGCTCATACACGAGCGGTGAGTCATCCGAGACCGGTCCCGCGCACGGTGCCGGCACGAGGACTTGACATACGAGCGAAGCGGACGTTACATTACACACGAGCGAACGGACATAAGATTTAAAAATTTAAAATGCCACCCAAAAATGTTTGTGCAAAGTGCAATAAAAAAATTATTGATAAACAGTTTCTTGTATGTATGTGCAATGTGTAAACATTCATTTGATCTATCTTGTACAAATCATGAGAAACTTTTTAGTTTAATGGACAAGGATCGCAAAGCAGCGTGGACATGCAGTAAATGCCGACAGAAAACAAAAAGTAGCACGCCGGAGTCGTCCAAACTAAACACTGCAGCCGCCTCCGTCTCCAACCATGCAAAAAAATTGTCCGCAGAGAAAAGCGAAGCTATTTCAAGTGCGGACTGTGTTACTGAATCCTTCAGGCAAAAATCCACTTCAGGCACACAGATTCTCGATCAAGAGAATATTACACTAAGAAAACCTATGCGAAACAAATTGCAAAATTGGCCTGAGACTTTATCTGATCCAGAGTCTGATATAGAACTGGGGGGAGATACGGAAATAAATCTTAGTTCGCATAGCCTTCCCAATGTTTCAACCACTGATGACCCAGAGGTTTATGAGCTAAAAGCCCAAGTTGGTGCCTTGTCATTGCAATTAGCGAGCGCTCATCAAGAAATCGACCGGCTAAATGCAGAGATGGTTGTACTTAACAAAAAGCTTTACGAGCACCAGAAAAAAGGGGACATTTATAAAAAACTACTCACGGAAAAGGGACCTCTAAAAAAACTAACCCCCTTAAAAAAAGACCCTCTCGTTATGATGAGAAATAGGGCAGAGATCATCGATAGTGACGATGACACACCCCTGTTTCTTTCACCGAATCGTACCCCACTTGAGGATCAAAAAAACCTCATTGATCAACATCATAATGACATACCTGTAACGTTGCAACCAACATCATCAACTACATATAGAGATATTGTAATTAGCAATCATACTGTTGCAGAAAACGTAACGACTAGCAAAGAAATCACATCTAATGTTGCAGACGTACATGAAAGAAAATTATGTGTTATTAGTAGTAACAACACTAACAGAATATTACAGACTGCGCTCGCATTTTTTGAAAGTTATACAATTTGTCACTACATCAATACAAATGTCGGGATATACCAGCTACTTAAGGACGTTGAAATAAAAGCACAAGACTTTTCGATGGAAGACTACCTAGTCATATTGATTGGTGAGGCTGATTTCGAAGACACTATGGACTATAACAAAACTGTTAGTTTTATAAGATCTAAACTAGAAAAAATCAAACATACGAATATAGTTATGTGCTTACCGAATTTCCGTTTGTATAATTCGGGAATATACAACAAACGAATTGAAGAATTCAATAAGATCCTGTATGGGGATATTTGTAAGTATGAATATGCTTACTTGTTGGACAGTAATAATAATCTAGATTACTCATATAAAATGTTCAATAGTAAAACAGGTTTGATAAACAACACCGGCATAAAAGTTGTTTTTAGGGACTTAAAGTCAAAAATGTTAGCAATAGATTGTCATAATAGTAAGGAATATCATAGCAGTTCCCTTACTACTGAGGAAGAGGAATTACAAAGGCGGGATTTAGGTATACCACACCTCCATTCGAAATATGTATCTATTAGTACTCAAACTGATGAAAAATTTTTTCGTAACCAATGATTTCAAATCGATGATACTCAACTACAAATTCAACACCCTTTTAATATTGCATCAGAATATTGCAGGTTTATTTAACAAAAAAGATTTGCTTGAATTAGCTCTTAAAGATTTGTATGCCAATAATGGTAAATATGTAGATGTTATATGTTTGTCCGAGACGTTCGTCCGCACAGGAGACGAAGCTAATATTAACATTGAGGGTTTTGAGTTGGCAGCATATTTCTCTAGGTCAAAAAGAAGAGGAGGAACTTGCATCTTGTGCAGAGATCATTTGGAAACGAAGCCCCTTAATTTTCTTAATGAATTAAAAGCAGAATTTTACTTTGAGGCCTGTGGAACTGAAATCAAACATCTCAACTGTATCATAATTTGTATATATAGGATTCCTAATTGTAATTATATTTTATTTTTGAATAATCTAGACGCACTACTAAAAATTGTCAGAGCCAAAACAAGAAAACAAGTAATTGTAACGGGTGATTTTAATATAGATTTCTTGAAATCGTCCCACCAATTAGATGATTTTAATAAAATCATCCACTACTATAATTTTAAAGCTCACATCAATTTACCTACAAGACTGAATACGTGCATTGATCAGATATTATCTAATGTTTCGGAGGCAGTAGGTGAAGTGCTTCCATTGGATCTATCGGATCATAATACAGGGCAAACACTTCGAATACCGAAGCCTGGAAAATATATTCCCTCCTCATATGAATATGTCATGAAAAGAGACTTTAGCCATGGACTCGTTGAAAAATTTTGTCACACTTTAACATGTCTATCGTGGAATGAAGTGTACTCAGAACCGGATGCTAACATTGCTTTTAACAATTTTTATGATGTATATACGATGTTTTTTAATTTGTGGTTTCCTGTCTGTAAAATTAAAGTTACAAAAACACGGCATTGTACTAAATGGATAACTAAAGGATTGAGAAACGCCTTAAAGACCAAACGACATTTAAGATATAGGTATTACAAAGACAAGACTATTGATAATAAGCTAAAATATAATAGATACAATAAACTGTTAAAAAAATGTATGTTAACATCTAGGAAGTTGAACAATAAAGCAATATTGTATAATGCCAAGAATATCTCGAAAACCAGTTGGGAGGTCATAAAGAAAGATACAGGTAAAATAAATAAGAGAACTAAAATGATTGATAAACTTATATGTAATAATCAAAGCATGTATAAACCAATTGACATTGCAAATGTATTTAATGATTTTTTCATCAACACCACCCATAATAATTATAATTTTAATAATAATGTGAATCAATATGACTATTCTCTTCAATTCAACAATTCAAACATGTTTATTTTTCCCATTAACCCAATAGAAGTAGTTAATATAGTTAAAAAACTGAGTATAACCCGATCGGTTGGCTATGATGATATCCCTACTCATATAGTGAAGTCAACAAGTGACATTATTGCTCCTGTACTTTCACACCTAATCAACATGACCTTCCAACAGGGAGTGTTTCCTGACAAGTTAAAGGTTTCCATTGTAAAGCCTATTTTTAAAGCAGGGGACAAAAACTTTCCCGGAAACTATAGGCCAATAACGCTTGTACCAATATTCGCTAAAATTCTGGAGAAAGCAATGTACACAAGGCTGATGTCTTTTATTAAAACAAACGGAATAATAAGTGATCACCAGAATGGCTTTCAAAAAGGTAAATCTACCTCATTGGCCACGTTTACTTTAATAAACAATATAGTTGATAACGTAGATAAAGGTCAAAAAACTGTTGCCATTTTCTTTGACATGAGCAAGGCATTTGACCATGTATCACATAAGTTACTGCTAAAAAAATGCGAGGCCTATGGCATGAGAGGACTGGCATACTCGTGGCTTGAGAGCTATCTCAGCAATCGACGTCAAATAGTAGAAGTAGTAGGCTCAGACACTGAAAAAACACAACAGAATTATAGATCAAACGTGTTATTTAATAGAGTAGGGGTACCACAAGGGACTATACTAGGACCTATATTGTTTTTATTATATATTAACGATTTGCCTTTAGTTACAAATCACAGTTGTACCCTATTTGCGGACGACATCTCTATTGTTATTTCTGACATGAAAAATCTAAATTATGAGAAGGTTATTAATAATGCTACTGCTGACATAATTAAATGGTTAAATTATAACAATTTACAAGTTAATGTTGACAAAACAAAGTACATCCAATTTATTAATAGAAGGGGTAAGAAGGAGAAACTAAATATAGTACATAATGGACAGACGTTAGTGGAATCTGATACCACTACTTTTCTAGGATTTGCTCTTGACGATCGATGTACTTGGAAGATGCATGTGGATAAAGTTTGTTCCAAAGTTAATAGATTTGGATATGTATTATGGCGATTGACACGTATAACTGATATGAGAACCGCTCTAATGGCATATCATGCTTATGTGGTATCTAATTTAAGGTACGGTATATTGATTTGGGGAAATTCGTCACATGTGAATCGTACCCTTATAGCACAAAAACAATGCATTAGAGCAATATGCAACATACCTCGAAGAACATCTTGTAAAAGTTATTTTATTAAACTGAAATTATTAACGGTGCACTCAATTTATATTTATGAGGTTTGTGTATTTGTTATGCAGCACCCCGATATGTTCATCACGAAAAGAGATATAACGCGTTTTAATACTAGATATCCTGACAGGCTAGTACTCCCTAATATGCATACAGCCATGAAAAGTCAAAGTTGTTACGTAATGTGCATTAAAATATTTAACCGACTGCCCGATGAGTTTAAAAAACTACCAATTAAGACTTTTAAAAAAAAACTATTCTCTTTTCTTGTTGACAAGTGTTACTACACACTGAATGACTTTTTATGTAATAATTGACATTTTCATAATTAAAAAGACTGTAATAATACTAATAAATTCATGTTAATTAAAAAAAAAAATAATAATAAGAATGTTCTGCATCTTAATTTTAATACAATTTCAATTTGCATGGCTTTTTAAAGTCTAAATGTGTATGGCTCTATAATTTATCATGTAACACCATTTGTATACCACATTTAATAGCAAATAAATATTTCTATTTCTATTTCTATTTCATATGAGATGTTCTAGACCGACTGACAATACAAAAGTAAACAAATCAACCATGGAACGGTTGCTAACTAGAATACGAATTTGACACACCTATCTATGCCAGTATGTAAGCCACTACCTGTAGGTTTCGATAAAGTGAACAGATATCACATTTAATATATTCAATACATACTACCCATTTTTGATTTTTTTTATATCCCCCTCCCCTCGGTGACCATCCGTAGTATATGCGAAGCCTCCCCCCCTACCCCTCTAGTTTTCACGAATTAATTCAGGAATACGGTTGTAAATCATTCTTAGCAAACAGAAAGTAACAAAAAAATTGGCTCATATTTGTCTTTACTTTATTAATACGGCGCTTGCCGCATGCGAGTATACCTAGAATTTGACGACCGAATAGCCTAGTGGTTAGAGAACCTGACTATGAAGCTTGAGGTCCCGGGTTCGATCCCCGGTCGGGGCAGATATTTGTATGATGAATACGAATGTTTGTTCTCGAGTCTTGGATGTTTAATATCTATTTAAGTATGTATTTATCTATATAAGTATGTTTATCCGTTGTCTAGTACCCATAGTACAGGCTTTGCCTAGTTTGGGACTAGATCAATTGGTGTGAATTGTCCTACGATATTTATTTATTTATATTTATATAAGTAAAAATATATTATCAAAAAGAATAAACATAATGTAAAACATATCTATCTATCATAAACTCTAAAAAGCTCGAGATTACCTTAGATGATATTGACTACGTGACGAAACCTAAGCCCCCCCCCCCCCCCCCCCTAGTTACCAAGCGTGGTATATTGTAGGGGGGCCTCGCCCCCTGAACGGGTCACGTAGTATGGGTACGTTCCCTTATTTCAAAGAACAATTCTATCGATTTATCGCCACAGACATTGGTAGTATTTTTACTAGTTTCTGCTTAGGGTATTAGGCGACTGTTTTTAACAAATTTGTGGAATGAAGAAATGAGTGACCAATTCATCATTGCGATATTTTAATTAGCTAGTTCCTAATTCCACAAATTTGTTTTGACAGGACGTGCATGTACCAGCCGGGGCGTATTCGGAAGTTTTTCGATAAAAACCAGCAGAAGCTGAAATATATTACCGCTGGGTTGCTGTTTGGTGGACTGGTGTTGTGTCTGTTGATTTATGTCATATTGTGCAACCAGTCAGAGAATGAAGAAAGTTAAAAAAAAGTAAGTCCCTTTTTTCAAAAATCTGTTTTGATGCCCTGAGTCTAGTCGAATCAGCCGAAAGACGTCCAATCCTAGACATAGGACTCCCCCAAAGAGAGCCAAAGAGACCGGTCCTGTGCCACCCGCATCCAGTGGACTCCCGCGACCTTTACCAGGTCATCAGTCCACCTTGTGGGTTCTACCCACGCCTCGCCTTCCGGTACGTGGCGGCCATACGAGAACCATTCCACCCTAACGCCCATCGGTTCTGCGTGCAATATGCCCGCCCACTGGACTTAAGTTTATATCTATTCGGAGAGCTATATCGATTACCTTGGTTCTGCTGCGGATAGCCTTATTTCTGATGCCAGCACGCAGAGAAACTCCCAGCATAGCCCTCTCCATTGCCCTTCGGGTGACTTTGAGCCTTCTGATATGGCCCATAGTGAGCGACCACGTTTCAGTGCCATATGTCATCAATGGAAAACGCACTCATCTTGACCCGCAATATTGCACTCTTATTTTTGCAAATGATACTCATCCTACTAATCTACTAATATTATAAATGCGAAAGTTTGGATGTTTAGATGTTTGAATGTTTGGATGTTTAGATGTTTGTTACTCAATCACGCAAAAACGGCTAAACAAATTACGATGAATTTTGATATACATTATAGGTATAGCCTGGATTAACATATAGAATACTTTTTATCCCGGGAATCATCCCCTAAGGGGGACGAAATGGGGGCGAAAGTTTGTATCGAACTACGATATAAACGACCTCCAATACGGACGAAGTCGCGGGCAGAAGCTAGTTATTTATAGGTACATTTTCAATGTTAAGTGATTTTTGGTAGGTACATACTTTGACTCAAACACGACGGGTTTGTCTTGTTTAGTTTAGGAGACGCTATGATCACCTTCTGTCTCCATGATCAGATCAGCTAGCTGGTACTATAGTATTGCAATTTCACTGAATTTACGTAAGTAGGCCAAATTTCAGCTCAATCAAGTACCAGCAAATGACTGAAAAATAGTTTGTAAATTTTGACGCAAACTCACAATATTATCTTTATTTAAGTTCATACAAACAGGGCATGCTAAATGTTTTTTTTAAATTCTGAAACTAAATATCTTGCCAAGATTTTTTTTTAGGGGAACGATAGATTTATCTAACAAGGTTAAGCTAACAAATAACAGGTTGGTGTCTCTTTGTAAGTAAGGTACTTGTGTCAAGAGGCACTGCTCCTCCCATGAAAAAAAAAAACAAAGGTAAAAAAATGATTAAATTACAATTTTTCCATACTTGACAGATGTGTATAGGTTTTTAAACCCAGTCCTCAGCCCTGCTATTATGTAACTGGTTTTAACGTCACCTCACCAGTCACCCACTAATATATCTTGACGCCGCGCAACTAAGCGCCTTCGGTTTCGGTAAAAAAACGTGTTTCGGTCGGACACTAGTTATTATAACATCAGATGTATAATAACATTTTTCAGGTTAAGATTCTTAACCTGAGGACATTACCAAATTTGGATGGACCCAACGGAAGATCAGCGCTGAATGCAAAGCCAGCGTCGTGATGAGTTGGGCCCATTTCGTGACACGGCACAGATTCACTTTCTTTCTTGGGTCTTTGTCTTGTAATAAAACCTCAAGTCCACACGCGATGTCAGTAAAAAAATATAATAGAATCGACGACAGTATAAAAGAGGAAAAATGCGAGAGAATGTTTTCTAAACGATTAAATAATTTCCTACTCGAAAAATGTTAAGTTACACCTTGGATGACTTTTTTTCCAGCGAAACTTATGTATATTTTTTTGTTTCTTGTTAGGGTTCCGTAGCCAAAATGGCAAAAACGGAACCCTTATAGTTTCGTCATGTCCGTCTGTCCGTCTGTCCGTCTGTCCGTCTGTCTGTCACAGGCATTTTACTTGAAAACTATAAAGTGTATTTGAATAAAATTTTGAGGATAGGTGTATTTTGTTAGCCGCTACATAGTTTTGTAATTAAAATTACCAAAAAAAAAAATTTAGGGGTGGACTCCATACATAAAACTAAAAGTCAAAAAACAATTTTTCATTGTGACCCCTCGTGTGGCACATCAATCGATAGGTCTTTCAAAATAAATATAAGGT
Organism: Epinotia nisella; assembly: GCA_932294315.1. Taxonomy (NCBI): domain Eukaryota; kingdom Metazoa; phylum Arthropoda; class Insecta; order Lepidoptera; family Tortricidae; genus Epinotia; species Epinotia nisella. The sequence goes on along the minus strand of OW028698.1, from coordinate 3,795,247 downwards.
TTCTTAGCATTTTTTTTTGATTAAGTGAATAGAGGCGGAGATAATCGCCCCGAAAGTCACTAAAATTCTGTCCCCCCCCCTCTAATTTTTGAACGGTGTATTTTAAAAATATGGAAAAATTCATGGACATAGGGCTTATTAATTTCATTCACCGAAAATTGTTTTGAACACGATCGGTTCAGAGGTTTTCGAGATATTGCTGAAAAACTGCCTTCCTCAAAGAAAAGGACGTGAGTGCCATAAAATTTCTGTGACAATACGACTTTTTTAATAGGCACGGAACCCTTCGTTTTGCGTGGTCACGCACTTGGCCGGTTTTTTTGTAATAAATTCATTGTTATAGTTTTAAGCTTGTTTAAACGTCACGCCCCAGCAATTAGGTATTAATTGTAAGTTTCTGCTGCGCCCCATCGGGGTATCATGTATTGTTGTACAACTTGTATGTGACAGCATGAATAAACGAATACGAATAATTTATGTTGTGTTGTGTTACGAATAAATGTTTGATTTGATTTGATTTGAAATTGAGGGTCTGATGTCTTGTTGCAGTGAGCAGTAATGGAATCTAGAAAACAGGAACTTCCCCCTCCTTTCATACAACGAGGGCCAGTACATGGGCAAAAGCACTGTGGAAAAATTATATCGTTCATGATTTGTGCTTTCTGCTTTGCAGCAGTTTTGGTCATTGTCGTGATTATTTATAAATTGGTAGCATGACATATATGTACCATCAGTAGCAATAGTAAGTATGCGGACAAACGGATCAACATAATCTAAACACTGAAATGCTATAAGAGCAGTGGCAGATCCAAGATTTTGGTTTAGGGGGGGTGGGGTTATCACTGTTGCAACCACCTGCCACCAATGTCATACGAAGTCAAAAAAAACCGGACAAGTGCGAGTGGAACTCGCGTGGTGAGGGTTCCGTAAAATATTGAGAATACTCAACCTTCTTATAGGTTTTCCTGTAATCTTTAGGCAAGGAACTATTATAAATATTAAAAAAAAAAACTAAGATGATTACAACAACCCCTTTCATTTGATATGTCACACAACACAGTTTGCGAAACTTTTATTTTTATTTTTCCAATTTACCCCCCAAAAGTGGCCCCCTTGTTCAGAATTCATTAATTTACTTTACGCGTCCATCTTCGGGTTACCAATTTACATGTGTACCAAATTTCAACTCAATCGGTCTCGCAGTTTCGGAGCAAATCGGCTGTGACAGTTGGACAGACAGACGCACGAGTGATCCTATAAGGGTTCCGTTTTTATCCTTTTGAGGTACGGAACCCTAAAAACGATCTTCTCATGCTACTGCCATTACCAGTTGCACTGCCCGGCGCCCCGAAAAGGCGGTTTTTTGTGCGGTAGTCAAAGGACCGGCAGCGCGAGCATCAGTGCGTGTTTACATTCTGCTCCGTCGCTCAGTACTCGCCGAGCGCCTGGAGGAGAAAGACGTCTGCCATTACCGAAACTTGAAAGCGAAGTGAGTGGTAGGGCAGTATCTAAACACACAGTCCTCTCGATCCTGCTGGAGCAGTAGAGTGGTAGGGCAAAGGGCAGTATGTAAACACACACTCCTCTCGATCCTGCTGGAGCAGAATGTAGGGATTTTTTACCGGCAGCACTCCTCTCGATCCTGCTGCAGCAGCAGCGCGAGGGGCAGCGGCAGGGGCTGAATGTAAATGAGGTATTATTGGTTCTAGCACGGATAAGCCAGCGTTACCTCAAAATGCTGCGCGTGGGGGAGACTGCACGCTCGGTCGTCGAGCCCCGTTCATTGTCGGTGCACTATTGGCGATAGGTTTTATCGTGACGATGGTACTGTTTTTCGCAGTGCATTAATAACATCGCGGACTCTAGGGTTTTGTGTTGTAAATTATAGTGTTCAGTTTATTTCTTTGTTTTATTGTAGAACAGCTGCGCTATATTACCCTCTACATACAAACTTATTAACATATAACCCTGTTGTCTCACAGACTCATCTTTATATTTGTACTAAACTACTAAAACTACCCTATATTTAATCCAGGCTATAAACTATCTTCGTGCAAAATTTCATCCAAATCGGTAAAGCCGTTTAAGCGTGATTGAGTAACAAAAATCCAAACATCCAAACTTTCGCATTTATAATATTTTAGTAGGATTAGTAGGATAATATTATAGATAGACTAGATGCGTGCGTGGTTCTCGAGTGGCGACCACGTACAGTCACGAACTTTGATTGTTGAGCCATATAGAGCTCACTTTATACTGGATACTACTATTACAAATACATAATTTACAAATATTCGACACATCTCGTATTTCTCGACTCCTGATCACGAATTAAAAATCACCGTGTATAGGGAAGTAATAACAAAGTTACAAACTCGCATACCATGATGAGCACCTTTTGTGTTTCGTGGCTATGAATCGTCAAGAATTTCAACTACCTACCTACGAGCATTACACAACTGTGTATACATGCGCTTACGTCAGTTCTGAATGTTGTCTAATGTTCATTCGATTCACTGCACGGAATTAGAATCAATTCCAGGCCATAAACATAAAAAAAAACAATTCGTGGCTCATTCAACGCTACATCATACATAAGGGTCGGGTTGCATAAAGTTTAAAGTCATATTACATGTTACATACATGTTCTTGTATTGTTTCTCTCTGTAACTGCTTTGTTTGTGTGAGGTGTGCAATAAAGAGTATTTGTATTGTATTGTATTGTATTTTTGATAGGCATACGTGGATTCGTCATACTCACCATTACAGGGCTCGGATTTTTCATCGCACGGTAAGACGAAATAGAACTATGGACTCGATATTAACATTAAACTTTTACTCATACTCATACTCATTCATTTAATTAATACCGAACGTACCGATTGCAAATATAAATAAATGACAATGTTAGGTCTATCACAACAGTATGTATAACTAGGTACGTTAATTTGGCACTCTTTGGGGGAGGCCTATGTCCAGCAGTGGACGTCTTTCGGCTGATGATGATGATGATGAACTAGGTACGTAACTAAAGCGGCCTTTAGACCTGTCTAAATGCAGTGCATTAACTGCATTCACACTCACTGATTAGAGTGAGATGGTTTATCATCCCTCCATTCCCTCCCCCAGTTAGTGCACTGCATTTAGCCAGGTCTAAAGCCGCCTAACAAAATAAGTGAGTATGAGTATGAGTAAAGTTTTCATGTTAATATCGACTCCGTAGTCTTCTTTCGTCTTACCGTGCGTTGAAAAATCCGAGCCCTGTTACACATAACATAACTGTAATTAGTCATACATTTATGCGCATAATGTTTTTAATCATAATGTTTAAGAACATACTGTGTAATGCGCATAAAATTATATAATAATACTGACTGTGTGCGAGTCGTTACAAAGGGACATCGACGCGGTTTTTCTCTGGAGCACCGAAAACAAGTTGCTGTTCAACCCCGCGAAATGTTGCGTCTGCACTTTCAGCCGTGCTCATATGCCGTTGCATGCACAATATGTGTCAGTACTGAAGATAATACTGACTGTGTGTGAGTCGTTACAAAGGGACATCGACGCGGTTTTTCTCTGGAGCACCGAAAACAAGCTGCACGAGATCATAGCACGGTAGTCAATGCAGATTTTGAGGTAACATCATGTCGTGAGTCATAATAGTTTTTGCATTTTTTTTAAAGATATTTTTGTGATTTTTTCAATTTTTTTTAGTGTTTTTAAAATAAAAAGTTACTTATATCACTCCAGAAGAGTAAAAAAGTACACGTAAACTTAGGTTATAGAAAAAAAAAACATTTTTTTTTATTAAAATTATTTAGAAACAATTGATCACAAGCTTAATAATCTACCGTATAATTTTTTGCTCCTGTTACAGGGCCCACCCTGTATATAATTAAGAAACTGTTAAAAAAATGTTCAACTACTGAAGTTAATTACTTCTCTATCTACTAAGTATCTCTATGGGAACTTTTGAACCAGCTGCGATTCGGGCCGGTCCTGATTAACTCGTTAATAAGGTTAATGATAATGACGAAGCCTGGTTGGATTGCAACTTATGTACGGAATATTTACCGTTAGCTTTTCGGTGAAGGAAAACATCGTGCGGAAACCTGTCTAATCCCAATAAGGTCTAGTTTTCCCTCTGGGTTGGAAGGTCCGATGGCAGTCGCTTTTGTAAAACTAGTGCCTATGCCAAATCTTGGGATTAGGTGTCAAAGCGGACCCCGGGAATAACGCTAGGAAGATGATGATGATTTTATTTATTACTTATCTAAGTAATCGCCAGTAAACTTACTGATATATATTATCTATGCTATTAGCCATTATACTTTCAACATCAAATCCATCCGATTGACTCTTGGAACGATCATTTATTTTATGTCGACTCTGAGGCACCATAGCATAATTTTCTTCAATAATCTTATCTAATGTCTTATTTTTTGTATCAATTTCATTTAATTTCATATCATACATTTTGACACGTAATTGTCGTGCATTATTAGTGTCATTATTATCCGATTTATTATTTTTATTTAATGATTCTTTTGTAATATCACTTATGTTTTGATTGTCATCTTTCTTAATTATGTGTTTGGTGGTTAAGGTGCTTTCTGCAGTCATGTTTGTTTTAGTTTCGTTTACTATATGTGCTGTTTCGTTTAGTATGTGTGTTGTTGCAGTAGTTTTGGCGGTTGTATTTTCCATAACTGTAATTTTTGTATCATTTTGTTTTTTATATATCACAGTAGTATTAGTGTCGTTTTTATTCTCACTGGACCTAAAATCGAAACGACTAGCTGTCTTATCTGCAATGACATTTTCAAAAATACCTCTTGAAAAAAATGCTTCGTTATCTTTGTCGATAGAATCTGAATCAGGGTAATGATATCTCTTTTTAGCCTTCGAAAATGTAGTTAATGTTTCATTGCTGTCAACAGATCTAACTTTAGGCCCACCAGGCTTATCTGTGCAAATTGATAGATTTTTAACATAACTGACCTCTTTTTCAACATCTTTAATTTGTTTTTGAATATTTTGAATCATTTCTTTCACATCAGGAGTTCCTGGATTTACAAGTTCGAATTTATCGAGTGCGTTGCTTTTTCTTATAACTTTCTTTTCGACAGAAAGTTCATTTTCAAAGCTTTGTATTGGCAACCCTTCAACTGATACACCTTTATTTTTTAAACCTGTTGAGATTACAGTGAAACTATTTTCTTTAATTTCACCAACTTCCTCACTTGTCAATTGTTCTGTTGTGAATCTGAAACCATAAAATATTACTTGTTATTGATATTGTTTATTGCTTAGGGTAAAAGTGCAAATGTTTTACACCTTAATTCTGACAATTGACACCCTGTTGTTTCATCTACTATGAATTTACTATGAACTAAAGTTGAAGGTGCCATGTATAAAGGGACATTTCACCTTTATCCGTAAGCGGACTGAATTTGATGACAATAAGTAACTTACTTTTCTACAGATATAAAAGGTCGCACGAGTCTCTCCACTGTGTCTTTGTTCACTGTGTCTGTCTCCTTTTTGTCTGTCTCCACTGTGTCTGTCTCCAGTGAAGTACGTTTCTTGTCGTTTTTATTTTTGGACTGTTTAGAGGACTCTTCAGACGATATCTGCCCTTTCTCACCAATATTGCCAGTATCTCCCATATTTTGTCCATCCATCACTATCATAAAATCTGACTGAGCCGAATCTCCTTCTTTAGATTTTGATTTGTATTGCTTTATATTAGATTTTTCTCTTAAAATCTTTGTTTTTTCATAACTATGTGCAGGCGTACACTTATTTTTATTTAATTTATATTTTTTGGATTCCAAGCAGGGATTCTCATGACCAGAAGTTTCGAACGACGATGTATCCTGAGCCTCAACAGATGATTCAAGTTTTGGTGATGTAGTCAATTTCATTCTAAAAGTATTCAGTAACCTTGTTATACTGTTAGATTTGATTAATTCAGTATCAGCAGACGTTAATTCTTGATTTTTAGGTATTCTTAATTGATTTGTATACCTTTTATTTTTATGACCAGCTTTGTAAAATTTATTCTGGTTAACTGTTATGGGCTGTACTGTACTCATTTGTATCATTTCAGGGTGACCTCTGTTTTCATTATCGTATTTATTTCTCTTTTTGAGACTAAAACGAGTCACTCCTGTAGGTTTTAAACCTGAAACTGGAGTATATTTACCATCATTTCTAGAAAACACTCGCCAGTAATCTTTGGCCATTTCTATCAACTCACGTTTAATGTTATCATTAAGGTTAGAATAATGATCAAAAACAAGAGATCTCAGTGTATCCCTTAACACGGGTTCTACGTGAACATCTTTCGTTCTTCGTAATCTTTCTAGATTTTTGAGCGCCGACCTGAACTTTTCGCTTGCACCGAAGTATAAGAAATTCCCTACATCGAGTATGTCATTCTGTACTCCAGTTTTTATTTTATTTTCTACAGCACTAATGGCTTTATCTAAATGCCGTCGCAGCATTTTAGCTGGTACATCTTCAAACACACCCAGCTGTTTACTTAGGTATCTTCTGACATCACTGCTACCAAATATATCCAGTAATCCACTTTCTCTATTAATATACCTCCTTGATTCATCGTGTATTACTGCAAATACATCCTCTAAGTTATTATCATCATATTCATTCAATATTTTAGCAGCTTGTAATATGAAATCAGTGAAGGTAATATCACGTGAATTGCTTCTTCTGCTGCCGACATCTGTGAATGTCATGGAAGGTGGGTTGCTTTTTCTGTTTAGTAAGGTGTTTTTGAATCTCTGTAGAGCATCGTAGACTGTTTCGAAATTGATTGTATATGTGAGGCCTGGAGTTTGATCTTTCCTGTCGAATCGCAGAACAGTTTCGAGCGCTATATTCACTTCTTTTGGCTCAGCCATCTCCACTGCGTTTACTGTAACAATATTTTACTAAAAATAATTTATTGAATCAGGCGTTACTTTGCGGAAATCCATGATATAATACGAGAACAATATTCCTTTGCTATTCCGCTAAAAGCTCATGATGAGCTGGCTCATTTGCTCAGTGGACTCCGCAAGCAACATCTCCTGCCAGCAACTCCTGATGATGCCTCGTAGAGAGGCGAAATACGTGTCGAGGTATTTTCATTATTGATGGTGGTTTGCTGTAATTATTTGCATATTTATACGCAAATAGTTGCATTTGATCTCCGCTGATCGACCAGCACGTTTTTTAACCGAATAGCAAAGGAATATTGTTCTCGTAATTTACTAACAATCATTACGCATCTATTAATGGAAAATAAGAAATAATTAAATTTTCTTATTACCGATCTCTCATCAAAATGAAAAGGGAAATAATCTACAAACTTTGTTCTTTACACGAATATAAGGTGTTAACAATTTAGTTAAGTACCAACTTTTCGAGACGTTACATTATTAAAAAAATTAACTTTACATATAAATAAATAAAAAACTTATAATATCATTTAATTGTTTTAATTTTCTGAACAAAATAAATAATTTAAATTCTGCTCAAACATAATCTTAACACCCTGTGTATTCAATTGACAAGATATTTATCATTTTCTGTCAAGTGAGCATCGTCGAACATCGAACAGATAGCATGACATTGACATTTATTTCAGTCATTTAACGCCGCGCAAATTCAAACCGCCGGCGAGTCTCTCCATCCACACTGGTGCATGTATGCTCGGCTGCGACCACAGCCGGTTCGCAGTCAGTTTAACTGGCACCAGTCTCGTCTCGGTAGAGAAAACCCTGGCAACTTCACAATGGGGTTTATTGTGATCATTACAGCCCCGACATCTCTCGGTAGATTTTGCACCCATTCTTGTTTCCACTGCTCCGATAGTTCAAAGTGGCTACCTAGAAGCTCCACAGCAATGAGTTACCGAGGATGGCGCGACTTTAGCTGCTGCGACAGCGGATTTGTAAAGTCGTCATGAAGGTACCGGTAGTTCGGGGTTACCCAGGATCTTTTGAGCTTCGCGCGGTTTGCAGCCGCTGATCGCGTCCTCCCCCAGTAGGGCCAGTGGGCAGGGGACATGACTGTCTGGGGGGAAGTTCAAGCGTCCTGACCTCCTTTGGCGCGAGTGTCCTGGCAGGAGTATAAGCCAGGACTGCCGGGGGGCTTCGTGGTGGAATGTTCGCGATCCCACGGCGCCCCCTTAACGGTAATGCGGGTGACGCCGGTGTGTTTTTAGTGGGTATGCTCCTCGGATGGCGGCGGGAAGAGAGTCCCCCAAATGGGCCTTCCCCGGGTCGGGGGTATGCGTAAAGCATTTTCACAACGTCAAACAAAAAAAGGATCTTTTGCGCTTCGCGAACTTTAGTGCATTTTGCCTTCTTAGGTGTGGAGAGGCGATATTACTTAGTGTCGGTAGCCACTAGCGATGTTACCAGTCGATTTTTTCCAACTCGGATAACTCGAGTTGATTCGGCCGCTAACTCGAATTGACTCAACTCGCATCATCCGGATGGGATCCGCTTCGCAGCAGTAGGTGAATCTGCGAGTCGACGAGTTGAGTCGAGTTCAGCGTATTCTTGATTCGAGTTAACTTGACTTGCCGAGTCAGACGAGTTAGAATATTCGTCGAGTTAGCGACTCGCAAGCACTCGCATTCATTATTCGCTTATCCCATCTGTATCAATTCTAGAGTTAGGTGTGCGAGTCAAACCGGCAGTGGAGGCAGACAGCGAGTTGATTTGAGTTGCGAAGAAACTTGATTCTAATCGACTCGTTTAGACTCTGATTCGAGTTATTCGAATTAGACAACTCGACTCGCCCATCTCGTCATGGAAAGCGGTCCTTGCCTTTTGCCAGGCCGTTATGGTGAATAAAGAGGCTGCTGAACGTGAAAGGGAAGCCACCTCCGTGGATCGTGGTCGCCAGCGGCATCAGGGCGAAAGCGGCGGGCCTACGACCGCCACGTTCCCCCTAACTGCGGCATGGGCCGGCAGGCTTGGGGAATCACTAACTCTCCTGCTGCGTGCTTCACTCTTAGGGATAGGCAAGATGAACACACGTGAACACACATACAGGATGTAACAAAAATGGGGTGTGAACCCATTAAGGCCACAATTCGCACCAATAACCTGCACCAACATTGCAGCATACGCGCAAGTTTACTAGTGCACAGTCGTCAACCAGGTACTTTGAGAGATTGAGAGGTTTCTATTGAGCCCAAACACGTCGGGTTTATTTTGTGTAGTTTAGGAGTGGCTTTGGTCACAAATTGTCTTCTTATTCAGACCAGCTTTATCATACCATAATATTGCAATGTCATCTGATTTACACTAGTTTCAAATCGATTGGACTTCGGAATGTTAGTCAATCAAATTTGTCTTGCAAGATTTAAATAAAAAAACGAACAAGTATCTGGCCCTAGAAGGCATTGAGCGTGTTCCCGCGCGCCACTCGTTGCGCCGGCGCAGGTAGGGTTTAAGTCCTCACCCACTTGTGTTTGGGGCCTTTAACCAGGTCAGTCACCGCTGGGTCGCGGAAAAGTGCTTCGGCGTGCCCGTAACCCGGCATCATGGTGACGAGATGGAACACCGTGGGGTTTTGGACGGTAGTCCGTAACAGAATTATTACCACCTTGTACATAAGAATAAATTGAATTTCTTTGGCCAAATGAACGTTGATAGGCCAAAAAGATTTCAGTAAGTACGATACTAAAAGAAAAATAAGAATCAAAACTGAGTTACCCAACACACCAGCAATGATTATACCCACGGTGACTTTCATTTCACTGGTGTAAATGTATAGATATCGGAATTTAGTGCACAGGTCATAAAAAAAGCAATTTTTCTAATAACAATACAGGCAATTTCCTTAGCGAGAATAATACTATAAAATACAAATAGTATGTTCTCGTATATGTATGTAAACACTTTATTGTTCACAATAAGGTTAAAACATAAAACACGATATAAGCATAAGATTAAAGTAGGTACAAAGGCGAACCTTAGAGCTACTGAGAAGGTAAAACGAGATAGATAAACTTACACCGTGTACAATAACATAGAACAAACCAAGAACACACTGAAATTACACATTGGGAAAATACCAAAAAACTGCAACCTCAAAAAGCTCTGGTAATTTAATATCGAAGATAATCGTACAGTGTTTGAGATAGATACATTTTAATGAATGAACCAACATAATTTTTATTTGTTATATGTGCACATTACTACTATCTACTACAACAAAAACCGGACAAATGCGAGTTCAACTCGCGTGGTGAGGGTTCCGTAAATTATTAAGAATTTTCCCGTTACTTTGAATACTCAAACTTCTTATAGGTTTTCCTGTAATCTTTAGGCAAGGAACTATTTTCCATATTTTTTTCAGAATTTTAAGCCTAGTATTTTCGGAGAATGGTCAATTTTCGTCTTTTTTCCTAAATTACTTCAAATCTGTTTTTGCTAAAATTATAAAAATATATATCTGAGATGCTTACAACAACCCCTTTCATTTGATAATGTATGTCACACAATACAGTTTGCGAAACTTTTTTTTTTAATTTTCCAGTTTACCCCCAAAAGGGGCCCACCCTTGTTCAGAATTCATTAATTAACTTTACGCGTCCATCTTTGGGTCACCAATTTACATATGTGTACCAAATTTCAACTCAATCGGTCCAGTAGTTTCGGAGCAAATCGGCTGTGAGAGACGGACAGACAGACGTACGAGTGACTATTAAGGGTTCCTTTTTTTCTTTTTGAGGAACGGAACCCTAAAAATGCAGAATAGCAATGGGGCGCGCACGCCTCCTTGAGGGACGCCGGCAGAAAGTTCACACCACTTAGACAAAACTATTGTCTACCCAAACTCGCTGATGCCTCCCGAAGGGGTAGCTTCGAAACCAGGACGGTATACTCGTAGAAGGCAACTTACAGCCGCTTCGGTTGATAGCTCAGGCTTACAACTGAACTGGGTGTCATATAGGTTTAAATGTCTATTGAGATACGTAACACATCACACATCTAGTACCTTCGACAAAAGTGGCTAGAGAAATTGACCTGTAGTTAAACTTGTCGGAGGCATCACATGTTTTGTTTTTTTTTATAACTGGAACCATGATGGTCTTTATGAGGTCATCTGGCAAGTAGTTATGATGAATGTAAAATGTATAAGACATGACGAAAACCCTGGGGAGGTGAGCACTCAGCATGTTGCAGATGCTCGATGCTAAGACCGTCGTGGACGGATGACTTACCTCTTTAATAATTTGAGAAATTTCTGCTGGTTTTATTCTGATTGAGCCGCTGACGCGGCCAGCATCGAGCACCGAGCGCCACTCCACCTCCAGAGATTCCACTTCAAACTTATCCTTGAAGAGGTTGGTAGTGATACCACTAACACTTACAGATCTAATCCTGGGGTTCATCTTGTTGGTCGATTTCATGTACAAAGCTCTTAGATCTATGATGCAAGTTATTGATATCCATCGTAATTTGGTCTCTGGTCGTGGTAAAATGTTTGCCGAAAGTTTGTAAACTCAGCGTCAAATACTTTGTAGCAACCAAAGTAGTCAAATAGTTCGGTACACCATATATTTAGTATGGTGTACCGAACTATTTGGCCAATTTGACTGCTACAGAGTATTTGACGCTGAGTGTACGAAGCTAAAATATAAACAATTTCCGCCCAGGCGAAGTCGCGGCTAAAAGCAGGTATTTTATAATTATGGAACAAAAACACCACTTACGATTTATTTTCTATTTTATTGTTAGGTTTATTTACTAAGCCATACAATGAACATATTGACAAAAATAAATCTTAGCCTTAATGTTATCATTTCCCTTTTTATCTACTTAATTTATATTTTAGACGTCCATTTGAACATCCTCTAACGTCGTAGCCGTGTTATTCAAATTGCTTTCTGTAAGAATAGCATTTTCTTGATCCTCGTTTTTATATTTGTCCTTACCGTTTTCACTAAATTTGGGATCATTCTGTATATCAGTGATAACTTTTAGATCATTGGCTTTGTCAGCATCATGAGTTTGATTTGTATCACCGATTTCTCGTTCTATTGACTTTTCAGGGTTTGTATTGTTAATAACGTTTATACTTTCCGGGGTATTTTCGACAACGTCACTTATTTTACTTTCATTTACTGTATTAGCATCGATTGTGTCAGTAGTAGCTGTTGATGTAGAATTTGTAACTTCTATTTTTGAATCAATTTCTATTTCTGAGTAACTGTTATCATCTGAATCATCTACGGCTCTAAATGCAAATCCGTTATCTTTACTAGGTGTTTCAGCAACAGTTAAGTTTTTAGCTGACTCAGTTAGTGAAGATTCGTTATTTTTACTGATTCCAGTTTTGGCTAGATTTTTCACATGCTCAAATTGATCCTTTACATCTTCTATTTCTCTTTCTATCTTTTTTATCAACAAATTCACATTCAAAAGATCGACATTAGTTACTAGTGTATCGTTTACATTGCCTCTCCTCATAACTTTGTTTTCTACTGATATTGATTCGTAACTGTTCTCCTCTTCCGTTTTGTGTCTGTAATAGATTACGCAAATGTTTATTAATCCTAAAAAATATATAAAGGCACTAGCTTTAACTACCAAATAATATATTGAATCAGGCGTTACTTTGCGGAAATTCATGATATATTACGAGAACAATATTCCTTTGCTATTCCGCTAAAAAATGTGCAGGTCGATCAGCGGAGATCAAATGCAACTATTTGCGTATAAACATGCAAATAATGACAGCAAACCACCACCAATAATGAAAAAACCTCGACACGTGTTTCGCCTCTCTACGAGGCATCATCAGGAGATGCTGGCAGGAGATGTTGCTTGCGCCACGTCCACTGAGCAGATTTGCTACCTAGTTGGTTGACCTTGCCTACGAAGCTGGAGGTCCTGGGTTCAATCAAATACATGCCCTTACAGGGGGTAAAGGCATTTATTTGTGTCATGAGCACGAATATTTGTTCCCGAGTCATGGATGTTTTCTATGTATCAATACAACAATATATCAATACGTATTTATTTGTCTTTTTAAGTATGTATATCGTCATCTAGTACCCATAGTGGAGTGGAGGAGACCACTTGGGATTCCGTGGACAGCCATAAGAACTAAAAACTCCATCTTAGAGGAACTCGGCATCACCAGACGACTCTCGGGCATCTGCTAGGAAAGTACTATTTGTTTCTTTGGACATATCATGTATTAATCAAGGCATGATCTAGAGAAACAAATAATTCTTGGTTCTGTTGAAGGCAAACGCACTACAGGAAGGATTCCAGTGCGCTGGATTGACGCAATTAAGAGGGCTGAAAATGCAAACTCTCCCATGCTGTCCACTTGACGAGGAACCGAACTGCATGGCAAGCAAGCGGTCACGATCCTCAGTCATGAGGGATCGACTAAGAAGAAGAAGTACCCATTGTACAAGCTTAGCTTAGTTTGGGGCTAGGTCGATTTGTGTAAGATTGTCCCCACATATTTTTTATTTTATTTTAACTAACTATTTTGGCTGTGACCCAAAGGATTTTCCGAAACGAGAGCACACCACTTATCTCGATCCAACGCCATTTCCTGTCAGTTTTAAGCCTGAAGACGACGCAGATCCGCATGCACGCTATCCCCCGCAGTAGCTTTAACATCTTAATTTTAGTTGATACCTACTAGTCCCTACTTGTCTCAGAAGTTTTTCTTTGAGAAAGTTTTTTAGGCTTCCGTGCCTCAAAAGGAAAAAAGCGTAACTAAGGCGGTTAACGAGACATGCAGATGAAGTCGCATACACTACACAAGCTAGTATTTAAATAATATTTAGGTACTTACGTTTCCGATGATACAAAGGTTATATTAATTCTACCAGGTGTCTTGCGCGATAAACCAACATCAACAATATTGCTATGTTGTAATACTATCTCTTCAGTGCTGGAGTCTTTTTCAGCAGATGAACTTTCAGACACCTGTCTAGATGAAGAGTCCGCCCTGAAATGGGTATCTCTAATGATTTGTCCACCCATCAGGACCTCGGGCTCACTAGACGCTGATAAATCAGATTGGGTTATACTTTCTCTATCTTCTGTTCTATGATGTTTCTTTCCTTTGCCACGATGTAAATGTGTTGATGGTTTGATGCGCCCCAAATTCTGTTTATTATGCACTTTTTTAGCTTCAGAATTTCGATAGGGCTTAATATTGCCCTTATGCACACTGAAACGATTATTAGGTTTATCTTCTTCTGTGTTCTTAGTCAATTTCTTTAATTCATGTTTTGATAGGAAAACTTCGTGTTTTTTATGTGTGTTTTTAATATCTCTTTTATCGCTTTTGTAAGAATTATCTTTATTGATTCTTGATTTACTTATACGTGTTCTTTCCGTAGGTGAATTAGCTCTATATCCATGGCGCTTTTCTCCATGTCTATCAACCACTTTCAACTTTGGCTCAAACGCTCGCCAGTAATGTTTGACCATATTTATCAATTCATCTCTAACATGATGGTTAAGGTTAGAATAATGATCATATACCAATGTTCTCAGCATATCTCTTAGTAAACTTTCTAAATCATCTTCACCAGCGCTCCTCCTTACTTTATCTAAATTCCGAAGTGCGACCATGAACTTGTTACTTGCGCCATCATACAGAGTATTTCCTATATCAAGTAAATCATTCTTATATCCAGTTTTGTTTTGGGATTCTATGAGATTAATAACCGAATCTAAACTTCGACGCAACAAGAAAGCTGGCATTTCTTTGGCTTCATCCAATTGATCAGAAACGAACCGTCTCATGTCATTACTATCGAACAAATCTTGCAATTTACTCTCTTTATTAATATATCGTCTTGATTCTTCATTAAGTATAACGTAAGCGTCTTCGAGTGCAATATCATCGAATTCTTTAAGAATTCTAGCAGCTTCTAGAATAAAGTCAGTTAATGTAACGTCTTGTTTGGTGTTTCTTCTGGCGTTTCCTAGTCGCATGGCATCTTTGATTTGCTCCAGAAAATTCTGCACCTTATCTATGACTGCCAGGTCAGTTGTTCGGTCTTTCTTGTCGAAATTAAGCACTGTCTCCAATGCTAAATTTACTTGTTTTGATTTCAGTGCTTTAACTGTGTTAACTGTAACAAGTGTGACAACCATATAAAGATTAAGACAGTGTGAGTGAGAGGTCACGTTCAAATCTCTCGCTCCCACGTATTGCGCACCGCTGCCGCTGCAGTCGCCGCTCGAAATCGTGGCCGAACCGTTAGTCTTGAGATCGCCAGTTCAAATCCTGGCTCATATTAAGCAGTGAGTTTCTCGAAACTTATGTACATACTGAATATCATTTTTAGGGTTCCGTACGGAACCCTTATAGGATCACTTTGTTGTCCATCTGTCTGTCTGTCAAGACCCTTTATCTCGGGAACGCGTGGAGGTATCTAGTTGAAATTATAACCATATACTCAAGTCTTATAAAACATAAAACTTTTAAGTTAACGTAAAAAAAGTCTCACAAGGCAATCAAAATTGATATACTTTCCGTTGACCTAGAACTATGAAATTTGGCAAGTAATATCGTCCTAACTACAAGTGCAGGGAAATCTGAAAACTATACATTTGTAATTTTGTACGGAACTCTCGGTGGGAGAGTCCGACTCTTACTGTCCGGTTCCATTTTTAATTATCGCTAGCTATTTCATGGCCTTGCGTACTACATACACGATTGCAAATTGAGAATAGGCATGATGACTAAGATTTTTTCACGATGCCATTCGTACCAGTTTTTGGAGAGAAACAAATGTTTGTATGGGAGCAACTACAATTAAAGAACATAAATACCCAAAAAATTGTGACAGATTGACCTCGCTGGCGGTATTCTAAACGGTTCATACTGATTGACTCAAAAGTATGACGTCACACTTTTCGATTTGAACTAATCATTGTAGAGAAAATTAAGTGAATTGCTGTTTTGGTCGCGAAATACGCTTGTGAGCATGATTTAAATGTAAATTTTGTTTTACACCAGTAATAAAAAACTTTAATAGCTGTATTTCTCGACCCGTGGCGCCACTTTTTTTTTTTACACACACACACACAGTGGCTTAGTTGTGTCTATTATATATTATCTGAGGCCTTGAACCCTGACGTGTATGGCTTTCATGAACAATCTTTGTTTAATTTGATTTTCTTTACCTTAATGTCAAACCTTGGTGTTAGTTAGTTAAAGCGCCTGGCGCCCAGCACTTCTCTTTTCCTTTCTAATAAGCCAGATCAAGTAGGACATACGTGTAGTGTCAGACAGGGAGCTCACGATCCCCTGAGAATCTCTCATGTCTGACTAGTCCCGGCAAGACCTTTTACACCTAGAGTACGCTTACCACCCTGCGCAGTTGAGATTGTTACATTGGCAAATTGGTGAGCGCAAAAACGATAGCCCTCATTCATTCAGTTTTGTAGGCGGTTGCTGTGACAAATTGATAGGTGTGTAGAACGCTTTAGTCGACTTTTACACCCTTAGGAAGGAGGCGTTACGGTCGGCCTCACATGGGGCTTAACACCTTTGTGCCGTGTCGCATTAAACGTCATGTTGAACTGCCATATGAAGTTGTCAAACGAGTGAAAACGACAAGGTACTTAGGTGTTCAGCTACTTTTGAGGCCGACTGTAGGTACCTACTGTTTAAATGTTATATTAATATTATTACCAAATATACTGGCAAGGACGACACACACAACTACTTTCATTTTACTAAACGCAATATTGCCGAATATTGCAAAAATATCGTAAACATTTATGGCAAACTTCGAAATTATATTGGATATAAAACTTTTATGTACCATCACACTCATTCTGAACAAATAAAGTGCTCTCAAAAATCTAAACATGATTACGCTGGGGTTATTTTACAGTTTCTATACCATCAAGAATTAAAACGAAGTACCTTGGTCCTACATAAATTTAAAATACCCCCCGACTCAACACACATAGAGATTTGTAGATAACAACAAACAAATTATAACCATCTCGACGGACAACTTTTGAATAACAAAATCGCCCTTATATCGGTTCATCCGTTTGGGAGCTAACATGCCAGGCCCCTATTTCACCAACTTGACAATTGTCTCAAGTTGGTGAAATAGGGGCCAAATTGACAATTCGCCATACCATTGCATGTTCTAGAAGATAAGATGGTCGCTAGGTTACCTGTGGAACCAGCAATGTACGGAGAATTGTCGTTGTCAGGTGACCATTGTCAAGTTGGTGAAATAGGGCCCTGGATGCTAGACTACACCTTATTGGGATTAGATCGGTTTTTGTTTTCCATCAAACGTAGGTATTGAAATTAAAATACGGACAATATTAACAGAAGTTGGTCAAATTTTATGAAGAACGGGTTTAACCCTTTTCTAGGCCGGCAGTTGAAAAATGACAATCGAATGTCAGTCTTATTTATTGACATAAAAATACATGTTTGACAGGTTGAATGTGGTCGATATAACGCCTGTGCCTGGAAAAGGGTTAATCTCTATAGTGTCTGGGCGACCGAGCTCTGCTCGGATGGAGCTAGAGAATACGGGGAAAAATAATTTTTCGAGACTTGAGACCTAGCTAGATCGATTTTTCGCCCCCGTAAAGCCGTACTCCAAATTTCATTGAAATCGTAAGCCGTTTTCGAGAACGTGATTTAAAAAGTTTATACAAATATTGCTCTTTTGATAGGATAGGATGTGCGTGAGCGCGGGATTGTTCATTATAAAAAACAACATAGCTACTATGTAAAATATAAAGCATTTATTTTTAACATATTGTGACATCTGATTATATAAGTACATTGACATTCAAAAGAACTATTATAATTGTTTTAATATAAATGTCATTCAAAGCTATGACCGCGAAGTCCTTTACACACTAGGCATCAAACAATAAACTGACACTACCGTCTATGAAAAATTAGAGATGTTCGTTACTTTAGCAAGATGGATGGATGTTCTAGTAATATACTAATTAATTAGTGTTTATTACTCCGGAGTCCAGCAGATTTCTATTCAATCTGTTAAGAGGGCGTTACTGTGCACACTAGCGCCACTGGTAAATATTTGTGATTATTTAAATTTCACGATAGATATTTAAAAAAGGAGGCCACTACTCACTGTATTTTGTATTTAAGTACCTTCTGAATACACCAAACTAGTTTTTATGTTGCTGGATTCGTCAATGTATGCGTCCAAAGTAAAAACGGCCGTTTTTCTTTTGAGTTCATAGATCGACGAATCCAGCAACATACAAACTAGCTTGGTATATTCACAAGGTACTTAAATACAAAATACAGTGAGTAGTGGCCTCCTTTTCTAAATATCTATCGTGAAATTTAAATAATCACAAATATTTACCAGTGGCGCTAGTGAGCACTGTAACGCCCTCTTAACTCATATAAATTATTTTTTTATTTAATTTTGGACATCTATGTACATGCCAGGCATTATTTGGGCATTCTCCTTTGAATCTAAACATTTTTCACTGTGTAGCAGCGGTATTCTGCGGCTTTTTGCCGCGATACAAACGCGCGTTTCACGAACGCGCGACTGTCACGCGACATTAGCCATAGATCACCTGAAGAACCTTTTTTGACTTCCGAGCGCTCGACTCTTTCACTCGAAACCTGACAGAAATGATGAAATGCTATTTGGAGATAGCGATAGAGAATTGAAAAAGGAGTGGTATCGACCATTCGTATTTAATTCTATCGGTAGGAAGTAACTGCCTGCAAAGTTCCGTAGCCAAAATGGCAAAAACGGAACCCTTATAGTTTCGTCATGTCCGTCTGTCCGTATGTCACAGGCATTTTACTCGAAAAATATAAAGTGTATTTGAATAAAATTTTGAGGATAGGTGTATTTTGTTAGCCGCTACATAGTTTTGTAATTAAAATGACAAAAAAAATTTTTAGGGATGCACTCCATACATAAAACTAAAAGTCAAAAAAAAAATCATTGTGACCCCCCGTGTGGCACATCAATCGATAGGCCTTTCAAAATAATATACGGTTTCTTAGCAATTTATTTTATTCTGAGATAATCGCCCCGAAAGTCACTAAAATTCTGTCCCCCCCCCCCCCCCCACCCCTCTAATTTTTGAACGGTGTATTTTAAAAATGTGGAAAAATTCATGGGCATAGGGCTTATTAAGTTCATTCACCGAAAATTGTTTTGAACAAGATCGGTTCAGAGGTTTTCGAGATATTGCTGAAAAACTGACTTCTTCAAAGAAAAAGACCGTAAAATTTCTGTGACGATACGACCTTTTTAATAGGCCCGGAACCCTTCGTTTTGCGTGGTCCGACACGCACTTGGCCGGTTTTTTTATTTTATTGTGATGCAGCTGCATGCTAATTTGTAGCTATTTGTGTGCCATATGGCGAAACATAGTAATCTCATTGTACCTAATCTAAGAACCTTCATATTTATGTTTGACAAATGGTAAATTTTTTGAGTTTGAGAATTTTAACATCTTTTAAAACAGCACCGACATCCCAAAGTTAATTGTTAATTCGTAGTAACATCGAGAATTCATAGTAACAATGCGCTACACCATTTTAACAGTAACATTTTACAAAGCAGAAACAACTGCTAACGAAACCCTAAAATGATCATTATTATTTAACTCTTTTTCACAATTTAGAATACAAAGAACAGTAGTGTATAAAAGCAGTTATTTTAAAAATACAAGGCACTTGAAAAATATGAAGCATTTCTAGAATACTTTGTACCATTTAAGATGTGGAATGGAAGATGGAAGAACAAACAGAAATTGGAAATTCTCTGTTATTTTAGAACAGTCAATTATTGCTCGCCGTGAACGCAAAAAATTTAAATAATATATTTCGCACTAGTTTATTTCAGAAAAGGCAAAAGTTACTGAAAATGATCTACAAAATTACAATCCTGGGTCGTTCTTCTTTTCGACCGACAATAGCCTGTCCTTCGTCTTATTACGGCATCTCATTTGAGTAATGATGTTTACGGTTTTATAATGTTCAAATGAACGTCCATATTATTTTATTAATTAGTGATATTTAATATTTCATTTTCTCTATCTAGCATTTTTTTTAATGTTTTTTTTTTCGTAGAATGCCGTGACAGAGTGGTAAAATAAAATGTTGTCCCCACTGAAAGAGTCCACTTTGTCACATGTTTTTTTTAGAAACCAACCGTAAATAAATATTTATATTGGCCAGAAAGGAAACTTTAATTAGTTCTAATGAAGAAACCTATGCATTTTTTTTTAAATCGCACTTCAAAACCACAATTTTCGATAGTTCAAAAACCAAAAAAACAGAAAAACCTCGGTTCATTGTCGGTAAAAAAGAAGAACGACCCTCTTACAGAAAATGGTAGGTACAACGGCAATTTTGAGTGCAAATCAATAGAAGTTTTACACTCCTTAGTAGAAATATAAAATTATTTATCACTTATTCAACAAGATATTTGAGAACATTAAGTAGTGACCTCACTATCACCGTTTTACCCCACAAATATCACACTTTAACACTGCCTTTATATACTTAACACTAGAGATGCGCCGAATATTTGGTTATTATTCGGTATTCGGCATATTCGGCATGTTTATTAATATTCGTTATTCGGCCGAATTATTCGGTTCAGCTGCCGAATATTTACCGAACAATTTTAAGAGGTTTTATTTACAAGTTACAAGAATGGAAAATAGTTACCTACTCTTAACCCATTATTACATATTGTTGTTTATAACGCGCACAGATAAAGAATGGATCTGAAAATGGCGGCGGTTACCAATGGTATGGTTGGCAAAACGGCTAGTAAAACGGCTGCCCATTTAATTAGTTCTTTAAAAATATTAGCATTATATTTTTTGCAGCGAGTACGTATCTGTGTGAGTATAGACAGCGATAGGGTGTGAGCGAGATAGCATGCGAGCGGACGCCATTTTCAGATCCATTCTTTATCTGCGCGCGTTATGACACGCTTTATTGTCAATATTTCGTTTCGCTTTGATAATGAACAAAAAAAATTGGTACCATTAAATTGTCATACGCTGAACCTAATAATTCGGCCGAATATTCGGTTGGGCAACAGCTGGACCGAATATTCGGCCGAATGTTCGTATTCGGTGAAACCCATATTCGGCGCATCTCTACTTAACACTCTTAAAGCTTAATAAAGTACCTTATTAACAGTATAGCCGCATAATAAGGCGAAAATATCCTGGTGAAAATATTGAGTACCTATCTTTGATTCTTGAGAATGTAGCCTTTATACTGTAAATATATCGCTGCCTTCTGACGTCTAACTTAAGTTAAAATCCTGGTCACACGGCACATAAATGTAACCGAACCTTTTTGGTTAACGGGTCTATCGAGTTTTCTTGTCGTTAATCTATCCCGTCAGCGTGGAGCCAAGTGACAGTTTCTTAAAAATATGGGTATAATATGAATTCCTAGCAGCGCAGCGTGGGTAGGCCCCCCACAAGGACTGATGACCTGGTAAAGCTCGCTGGAGTCCGCTGGATGCGGGTGGCGCAGGACCGGTCATTGTGGCACTCCTTGGGGGAGGCCTATGTCCAGCAGTGGAAGTCTTTCGGCTGATATGATGCTGATGATGATGGACTCCTAATATGTTTAGAAGATTCCCTACGATAAAATAGGTTGATCCTATTCGTAGACGCAGACAAATCTATAATTAAAGGGCTTGTGACTTCTCTAGAGTCGCAGGCGTCTATAGACTATGCCGTCTGCGTGCTATCAGGCAGACCGTATGATTGTTTTCCGCCGTCATGTTAATAAGAAAATGTGGTACTTAAACTTATAAAAATTGGGCTTTGGTTTATAAAGTTTGGATATAGTGGCCTTCTTTATTATATCTAACCTAATTACATTATAGGTAATCCATAATTTTATAGTGCGGATTCTTATTCTAGACCGAATTCACTTCTCGTTGTGCCTAGTAAACAATGCGATTGTATTTCATTGTTAAGTGGTAAACAAAGCGATTGTATTTTATTGTTAATTGTAACCGCTAATTGATACTGTACAATAAACGTACCTAGTAAACATCAACACTTTCAACCAAAAGGCGGCTTTATGTCTACGGAAAGGAAGTCCACATTAAAAAATACTACTTAGCAATGTTGACCATTTTGTGTTTAAAACAATAGACTACTTTAACAATAGAGCCGCCATTTGAGTAAAGTATTGTTTATGGTGACTATTATAGCTAAACCATTACATTGTTGAACCTACGGGTATTAAAATAAGATCCGGTCTAGAGAAAGAATCCGCACTATAATACATATGGACCAAGCTAAGTTACTAACCTATATGTGACACTTGTGTGAAAACGCACCTTAATCTATATGTGGAAGAGCAGCCTAAGGGCGACGATCATAGCCGTTAATAGAAGTTTCTCTCTCGCACTAGTCACTTATAACTAGACAGAAAGAGTTTTAAAAATACAGTATTCCTTCTCACACTAGTCTCGGTCACACGAGTCGGAAAAGGACAAATACATGATGCAACATCGCAGTAATCCTCTAGCGGTAGCGATGATTGTAAAGCGGATTATTTCATAGTAGTACCATTAAAAGTCAACAGAAAGGGACGAATGTATAAATTTCAACATTTACAGAATAGTTTGTCTTGTGAGTAAGTCTCTTTTCGGCCCAGAACCGTTCTGCGGTATCACAAAACGGAAAGCATATTTCTACTAAACAACACAGAAAAAACCGGACAAGTGCGAGTTCAACTCGCGTGGTGAGGGTTCCGTATATAATCTAAATTTCATAAGTGTTTTTGAATACTCAAACTTCTTATAGGTTTTCCTGTAATCTTTAGGCAAGGAACTATTTTCCATATTTTTTTCAGAATTTTAATACTAGTAGTTTCGGAGATAAGGGGAGAATGGTCCATTTTCGTCTTTTTTCCTAAATTACTTCAAATCTGTTTTTGCTAAAATTATAAAAAAAATATATCTGACATGCTTACAACAATCCCTTTCATTTGATATGTCACACAATACAGTTTGCAAACTTTTTTTTTTAATTTTCCAGTTAACGCCCCAAAAGTGGCCCCCTTGTTCAGAATTCATTAATTTACTTTACGCGTCCATCTTTGGGTCACCTATTTACATATGTGTACCAAATTTCAACTCAATCAGTTAAGTAGTTTCGGAGCAAATCGGCTGTGACAGACGGACAGACAGACAACCGAGTGATCCTATAAGTGTTCCGTTTTTTCCTTTTGAGGTATCGGAACCCTAAAAATGAGAGGACAAAAACAGGCTAAAGCCTTAATTGAAGGGTTCAATAATTCTAATCATACTAGGGTATAGTCCCGTTCAAACTTCACAGGAAAAGACAAATATGCGCATTTTTGTAGCATACGTGGTGCCGCGTAGTTAAATATAGTGGATCCAACTTGCGTTCTCTCTCGCACTAGCTCCGTTTAAACTAGACAGAAAGAGACGAACACAAGTTTCTACAGTCAGTATTCTCATTCCTTGAGATGGGCGTAGATGAAACTATCTCTCTCGTACTAGCTGCGTTAAAACCAGACATAAGGAGATGAAGTACGAAGGTCGTTTCGTTGGAGGTAGATATAAAGCGTTCTCTCTCATCCTCCGCCATTTAAACTGAACAGAAAGAGACGAACACAAGTTTCTACAGTCAGTATTCTGATTCCTTGAGATGGGCGTAGATGAAACTATCTCTCTCGTACTAGCTGCGTTAAAACCAGACATAAGGAGATGAAGCACGAAGGCCGTTTCGTTGGAGGTAGATATAAAGCGTTCTCTCTCATCCTCCGCCATTTAAACTGGACAGAAAGAGACGAACACAAGTTTCTACAGTCAGTATTCTCATTCCTTGAGATGGGCGTAGATGAAACTATCTCTCTCGTACTAGCTGCGTTAAAACAAGACAGAAGGAGACGTAGCACGAAGGCCGTTTCGTCGGAGGTAGATATAAAGCGTTCTCTCTCATCCCAATGCCGTTCAAACTAGACAGAAAGAGATAGGTATGTGTTTCAACATAGACAGTATTGCTTGTTCTTCGCACGGTAAGCCGCTTCGTCCTTTTGTAGTTGTACTCGAAGGTCCTCGACGTTTTTCATTACTCTTTTGTCTGCAGCGCAGTCGTCGACTATTTTTTGGAATAGCTCCTCTGAAAGAAACAAAAAAATTCGATAGCCAAGCGGTCCAGTCATGCGTCTTTCGAACAGAAGTTGTGGGTTCGAATCCTGGCTCATACAGTCACGAACTTTAATTTGGGACCCACCTAAGGTGGAATATCGTACAGTGGGCGGGGCATATTGCATGTAGTACCAAAGGCCGTTGGGGCGCAAAGGTTCACAAGTGGCGACCACGTACCGGCAGGCGTAGCGTGGGTAGATCTCCCACAAGTTGGAATGATGACCTGGTAAAGAATCCTGTCATTTGACCTACTAACTTTTGCCCTAATGTTTAATTAGACCTAATGTTTTACTAGACCTAATGCATTTTTCTTCTAAACATGGATCTATTCGGGTTTTTTTTTAATATCTAATCTTATCTAATCATCTTACTAATATTATAAATGCGAAAGTTTGGATGTTTAGATGTTTGGATTTTTGGATATTTAGATGTTTGGATGTTTGTTACTCAATCACGCTTAAACGGCTGTAACGATTTAGATGAAATTTTGCACGAAGATACTTTATAGCCTGGATTAAAATATAGGATGTTTTTTTTATCCTGGGTCTATGCAGACGAAGTCGCGGGCGGAAGCTAGTCATATATAAGTCATTAGTTTAGGTTAGGTTTGCTATGCAATAATCCTATAAAGCTTACTATTTTTAAAAATGCATTAGGTACAATAAAACATTAGGTCAAATGAAGCATTTAGGGCTAAACTAGTCAGGTCTAACAAGGGAGAACCCCTGGTAAAGGTCGCGGGAGTCCGCTGGATGCGTGTGGCGCAAGACCGGTCATTGTATTACTCTTTGGGGGAGGCCAATGGCCAGCAGTGGACACTTGTGGGCTGATATAACGATGAGGTGTGCGTGAGCCGAGTTTGCCTGTCATACATGACTACTCAGCAACGTTTTCACCTGTGGGCTGATATAATGATGAGGTGTGCGTGAGTCGAGTTTGCCTGCCATACATGACTACTCACCAACGTTTTCACCTGTGGGCTGATATAACGATGAGGTGTGCGTGAGCCGAGTTTGCCTGTCATACATGACTACTCACCAACATTTTCACCTTTGGGCTGATATAATGATGAGGTGTGCGTGAGCCGAGTTTGCCTGTCATACATGACTACTCACCAACGTTTTCACCTTTGGGCTGATATAATGATGAGGTGTGCGTGAGTCGAGTATGCCTGCCATACATGACTACTCACCAACGTTTTCACCAGTCTTGCTGGAGGTCAGGAAATGACCTCTCAACCCCTGGGAGTATGTGGCCACGGTGTCTTCTGGGATCTCACGCTGCGCAAGACCAAGGTCCAGGAGGTCTTTCTTGGTGGCGCAGAGGTACACTTTGCAGTCCTGAAAGTGAATAATATACAATACAATACAATACAAGTACTCTTTACAGTACACATGGTGTTACTTTTCCGCACTAGTGCGGAAATGAGCACTTTTCGTGAATATGTTGAAACTTTAAAGGGCCATATGTACTGTATCCCTTCGGTCGTGTTTTAATTTATCGCCACTCTTTGCGAATTTCCTATTTTCTGCACTTGTATCGTAAATAACTATTATTGCACACCTCACACAAACAAAGCAGTTACAGAGAGACACAATACAATAACATGTAGGTAGAGGTAGACAAAAGGCGGTCTTATCGCTGAAGAGCTATCTCTTCCAGACAACCTTTGGATATCGGAGAAAGAGATAAAACTAGATTATGCAGTAGGTGGTGCAGAGATTACATAGTAAAATAAATAAATATCGTGGGACAATCCACACCAATTGATCTAGTCCCAAACCAGGCAAAGCCTGTACTATGGGTGCTAGACTCTTTTTTTTAATCTCAAAAAATATCTTTTGTAAACAAAAATGCAAAAACCACTGACACACACATGATACATACATATAATCACGCCTCTTTCCCAGAGGGGTAGGCAGAGATCACGGATCTCCATTTGCTATGATCCTGACAAACCACTTTCGCTTCACTCACCTTCATAACATTTCTTATACATGCTCGTCGGTTTAGGGTACTTTTGACCTGGCCTTTTTGTAAGATTTCTCCAATTTGATCGGAGTAAGTTCGCCTAGGTCTTCCCCTTCCAACTTGCCCTTCCTAACCTAACATCACTACATGATGTTACCTCAAAATCTGCATTGACTATTGACTGCTGTGCTATGATCTCATGGTGCCAATGGACACAGAGGGTTACTACAGATGCTCTAAGGAAGCGTCCTTTTAAATATTTGCTCCTTGTACAGGGCCCAGCCCGTATACTGATGACATAATTTTTGAAATCGGGTGATTAGTTCCAGAGCTTACTCCGTTTATCAGCAGGTATTTGCCACCATCAATATAAAAAGCTTGGCTCTTACCTCTTCTACGGTCCTTAGCTCTGTCAGCCAGTGCCTTAGCCTAGTCCAGGAGTCAATAGAAGATGGCTCATAGCATATAACAGCAGCGTGCGCCCCTCTGTAGTACATACGTGTCATGGCTTCGTATCTGAAAATATACGACGAATGGTTAGCCAACGGTAGGATAAAAAAAAACCGGTCAAGTGCGAGTCGGACTCGCGCACCGAGGGTTCCATACAAAATTTCATACAACATCTGTCTTGCGTCATTAATTTTGGAAAAATCTTAAATACGCATAGCTTCAGGGACTGTAGACCTTAGTATATGGTTTTAATTTCAACTCTTGACAGACTGACGGACAACAAAGTGATCCTATAAGGGTTCCGTTTTTTTTTTCTGAGGTACGGAACCCTAAAAAGTACCTCTATGCATACTGATTATTTCCGGGATAAGAACTAACCTATGTTCTTCCCCGGAGAACTATCTTCAGATTCAGTGAAGTGTAAAAAGGTAACTGACAGCGTGACTGTCTTATGGATATTAGTATGGATACCTACCTTTCGCTGCCCGCTGTGTCCCATATGCCGACATTGAAGTCTCTGCCACCCGAATGCATAGTTTTGGCACAAAACGCTGCCCCAATGGTCTGGAAATAGATTTTATGAGAGTAAGTGAACAGGCACACATGATACATTGTCAACAAGTGGGATCAGGCTCCTAATATATATAATTTTTTTTTTCAACACCATGCTCCATCATCCTCCTAGCGTTATTGCCGGTTGTGCCCTAAAGGTGCCCGGGGTGAACAGGGGGAACAGCTGGACAGCCAGACATCCGGGCATACAAAATTTCATCTCAACCTGTAACAGAGTTCTGCTTTGCTCGCGCGTTCATTATAGCATATTTTATTATTTTGTGGAGTAGTAAAAGAATATTTTTGTTCTAGTAAGGAGGACCCCCCGTCTGAGTCATTTCTGGTGTGAAGGCTTTCTTTGGCTATCCAGCGTGGAAATGCCGCCAGTGTTATGGGGACTTTTGGACCAGAAACGGCTAGAGCTGATCTAAGTTAGGTTTAGAATTAGGTAGTAATATTGTATAAATTGTAGATATTTATTAGATTCTTGTAATTTTTTTTTTTTTCTAGTAACTTATTTAAATCTATGAAGTCTATTGTTGTACCCGTATCACAAGACTTATTGAGCTTACTATTCGGGCTAGTTTGATTTGAGTACCTATGATTGTTTCCTAATATTTATTTATTTTTAAAAAACATTGCGCAAGAATGGATTTGGAACATCGGTGTTGAAGAGTCTTGTTAGCTAATTATTTTCTCATAAATGTTTGTACCCTTTCATAACTTTTGACATGCCCACACACCCAACGCAAGGGTTAGGTAAGTTAAGCTGATTCACGGGCCAGAAAATTACCAGGTGAATCATTGACTAGGTTAAATTAAATGCTTTTGTTATCAGAAAAAAACACTATGTAAACATACTTACATTTTGATACGGAGTCCCACTATTGAAGCTGCAATTTACGAATCTAATCACTAAACTAGTCTTCCCTACATGTTCACTCCCTAATAACACTATTTTGAAATCACATCGACTCATTTTTCCAATAAAATCTCAATGAAATTCTTTGATAACTTTGACCGTGTTTAAGAACACTACCTATTGCGCACTTTCTATGGTATCAAACATTGCTAGGTAACGCAGAATATCCTTGGCATCACATCCGTTTTCAATAGTAATTGCAATTATGGTAATTAGATATTGAGTCCGTACGAAATAAGAAACTTATGATATAATTGTTTTCTCAATAACATGATCAAACTTCTGTCTGACTGACCCGTCTGACTAAGTACCTACTCATTCTGACTTTGACTTTGTCTTATGGTTTGACACTGACAGTTGTCTATTTTTTTATCATTGATGCCTAGATACTAGTTTTTTGAGCCAATAATTTTAAAAGTGTAAGGCCTCTCACAGACTGGCGCGTACTGGCCGCGGCGGTCAACAGTAAACTTGTCAGTAGCTGTCAAATTTACTATTGGCCGCTACCGCAGGCAACGCCAGTGTATTAAGGGCGTTCTTGCAGTAACTTTGACAAAGTCTGACCAACGAATGGTGCCACAAAAAAGGCGGCAAATTAAAAAAAAAAACTGTTGCTGGAAACACGACATGCATGGAGGCGTAAGGCCTGAATCACACTGGCGCGGCCGCCACCACAGGCCGCGCCAGTGTCCCAGTTAAAGGGCCTTAATCTAATCTATGCTTTTAACTTTTTTCCATTGTGTAACAAAAGTTACTCATATAAAATGTATGAGTAATCCCCTTTACACAATGGAAAAAGTTTAAGCGTAGATTAGGGTTCGTAATTATGTACAATTTTTTTGCACTCAACTCATTTAGAAAACTTGACAACAACTTCAACTTCATTCTGCTTGATAGCAGTTGAGTTTTAAAATATTATGCATGGACAGATCAAAAATTCCGACATTTGAACTGAACCCGTCACCCGTGTTCCTAGTGATCGCCGGTGACCAAATTGGGTACTACTTTATAATATACATGCCGCGGATATGAAGGATTGATGATAAACGTATAAATGTATCCAAAAGAATATTTTATTTACAAATTACATTAAAACTGATCCTTATAAACGACAGTCAGGAATATATTAAAGAGAAATCCTGAAACTGTGGCTAGATTTATAGCATAATGCAAATTTTACAATATTCTTCTTAGTTGGTAAAATCTAAAACTTCCTGAATTAAGTTTAGTCTCAAAAGTCATTAATCCATGTCAATTGAGTCTTTCTTAGGGTCCTTCCAAATTGTTCTCAAAATTATGCAGTTAACCTCGAGAGAAAGGAGGGGCTGGGTTGGTCTCCAAGTAGAAGATCCCGGAATTTCTGTAATAGTAAGAAATACTTTCAGTTTACTGAATGACATACTAGAAGGTCGACCGTTTAACTCAGTCCTCGCCTGCGCGGCGCGCGGGTGCAGGGGATAGACGATAACGGGGCGCGGGCGCCATGCGGGAGGCAAAGCCCGGCGCCCGCACCGCGCAGGTGAGGACTGAGTTAAACGGTCTACTCTACCTATAGTTTAGTTGTTTCTTGGACTGAACAAACTCAGCAGGGTGTAGGGAAGAAGTGGCACGAAAGAGCCAGTTTACTAAATGTAGCAAAAAAACCGGCCAAGTGCGTGTCGGACCACGCAAAACGAAGGGTTCCGTGCCTATTAAACAGGTCGTATCGTCACAGAAATTTTACGGCACTTACGTCCTTTTCTTTGAGGAAGGCAGTTTTTCAGCAATATCTCGAAAACCTCTGAACCGATCTTGTTCAAAACAATTTTCGGTGAATGAAATTAATAAGCCATTAAGTCCATGAATTTTTCCATATTTTTAAAATACACGGTTCAAAAATTAGAGGGGGGGGGGGGGGGACAGAATTTTAGTGACTTTCGGGGCAATTATCTCCAACCCTATTCACTTAATCAAAAACAATTCTAAGAAACCTTATATTTATTTTGAAAGGCCTATCGAGTTTTATGTATGGAGTGCACCCCTAAAAAAAATTTTTTTTGTCATTTTAATTACAAAACTATGTAGCGGCTAACAAAATACACCTATCCTCAAAATTTTATTCAAATACACCTTATAGTTTTCGAGTAAAATGCCTGTGACATACGGACAGACGGACAGACGGACAGACGGACAGACGGACATGACGAAACTATAAGGGTTCCGTTTTTGCCATTTTGGCTACGGAACCCTAAAAACACAGTTTCAATGAAATCAGCTCTGAGATTTGTTTTCTCAATCATTCTTTATTTATGTATTTTCATCGCGGGTCGCGGGAGTTCGCTGGATGCGGGTGGCGCGCAGGACCGGTCACTTTGGCACTCTTTGGCCGAGCGAGGCCTATATCCAGCAGTGGACGTCTTTCGGCTGATATGATATGATGATGTATTTTCACACGAAAAAACTTAAAAATAAATAAAAAAGATCGTGAAATATATCCATTTTAGGAAAACATGTATTTTGGCTCTTTCATAACTGCATGATGGGTGTTGAAAGAGCCACCAATTTGAAAGAGATTGTCTATAGGAATTTAATTAAAAATGTTAAAATAGGCAAAATATAAGTGAACGCACTCTATTAAAAATTAAAAAAAAAAATTTAGTTAAAATAGTAAATTATTTATCAAATTTTAAATTCTAATAGCAATGTATTCAATTCATATATGTAGTTTGTTACCTATTTAGTTCATTTTTCGAGATTGTTTTATCGCAAACAACTCACACTTAGGTACAAACAAACTTTTAAGAAAGAAAGAAAGAAGACATTTATTCACTACACAAAAGACACACAGATATAAAGGGAGAATGCTTCGACGCACTTGCACGTCATAGACACGGGACTACGTGACACTCCACACTATCAATTTTGCCCCTAAAGATGCCAATGGTGAAAGCGGCTAACGATAGCAATCTACGCAATTGCAACGAGTCGTACCCCAAATGCCCCAGCACGTCTAGCACAACTTGCTGCTCAGTCGCTTCTCGCGCGACTAAGCGTCCCCTATTTCACTCGCACCGTACAAATTAGAAAAAGGGGGTAGAGCTTTCTCGACTCGCGTCGCGGTGCAGCGTCAGTTGCGCTAGCCCCGCTGCAATACCTAATAATGTAGGGTACATATAGGGGTAGGTACGAATGTATCCTTGGGGCGCTCGCCCTCAAGAATTTCTTTTGGACTTGTTCCAACATGAGGATATTATAAGTATTTACCCTCGTGCGGATTCCAAATTCGTCCGCATTCGTCTCGAGTGTACTGCGCACGAGTGCAGTATACAGTACTCGAGTGGCGTACTGTATACTGCACTCGTGCAGCTGCAGTAGTCAAGGGCGCGGAATTGCGCAAAGCGAACCGCAGTCTTCGGTATGTAGAATTGGTCACGGTTAATGGTCTTACCCAGGCTTGGGCGTAAGGCCTCCCATCCGCAGAGTTCCCCACAGCACACAGTTTCCAGTCATGGCCCCGGCGTATGTAGCGCATCTGGTGCCGGTGAAGCCACCACTCGATAGAGACTCGGCGAAGTAGTGGAAGCACCTGGAACGTTTGAGGAAACTTTACGTTATCCCAGTTGCTTGCTGTGTTGCGGTCTGTTGCTTGCAAGCGAAGTGTTTTTTTTCACACAATTCAGTTTCATTTCTCTATTTTTCACAAATTAGAGTACAATCAGGCAAATTTATACTGTTGATAATTCACACAGTGAACAAGAGCTAAAATTCATTTATGATTAGTTTAGCCGTTGTTTAAAAATATACGGGAAAGATTAAAAAACTTCGAATCAGTTATTGAAAACGTAATACCACAAATTCAATACAAAAGTCAAGATCGCTAAAAATTTAAATAAAAGTATGACTAACATTGGTGTTCTTATTTTTGGTTTTGACGCTCTGAGCGTAAACATCACTAAGAACATTATTCATCGTATATTTGGCTCAGAGACTTATCGAATACATCTTTGGGATATTAATTTCATAAACTTTTTGGTAATTTAATTTTGGTGGGTTTAAACCTATAAAATCTGGTTTAAAAAGTGACCCAGGAAACGTAACCATGGAAGGAGTCAAGGTGATGAAGTCCAAAAAAAAAATTAGATGAACTTTGAGGAGATAGTTTGAGACCCTTAGTTAGTTATATACACTTAGTTCAAACCACGTTCAAACGTAGAACAAGCGCCATCTAGGTGATTAGGGAAGAAGCCGAATCCTAGATCGCTTGATAGATAAATCGATCGATCGTTGTTATAACGAGCTAATTACCTAGTTGGTTTACAGTGCCACCAGAAGAGGGCACTGTTATAAATATAGACATGTATAGATAAACTTAGCATGTAGATCACTTTTCCAACATACACGATACCAAACGCACGAAGTCTGAGGGCCTACCGCGAAACGATATTCGTTTTCGTTCGTGTATCTCCGTCTCTGTGGCACTTGCTAGTTCGAGCGACACATAATAATTACAATCTTAACTTCTAATCTTAAATGTAGGTAAAATATTTTTCGAGTTAAGGAGTCTGCCTTATAGTATAACTAGTTTTTAATTAATTAGCTTACTAGGTATATTATTTTATACATTAGGGTAAGTACCTCTATTGATTATGACATTATGACTTGATTTTAACATATGTCTTTTGACTATTGAACGTGTTTCACTGCAAGTTTTACCCTCAATATTACTTATTAGCTTATCCGGAAATCTATTTAATATTGCAGGTAGGTAACAACTCCATACCCTATGCCCATATTCATTATTGCCTTTCCTCACCTCAAAGGTTGGGTGATTAGATAAGTTACGAAGATGGGTGGAAGTAACCCCGCGCACGTGGCAACACACTTAGTTATAGTTTTTATCCCGGAAATTATCCCGTATCGGAGAGAAATGGGGGAGGAAGTTTGTGTGACAATATTTACCTGTCATGGTCACATGTCATGCCGTCACAGCCTGGCATGTTGATACCGCCGTTAGGATAGAAGTCGACTTGGCCCAGGGGCGCGACGTAGCCCAGCATCCCGGCGTTTGTGTGGATCACTTCGGTGTAGGCTCCGTCGCTGGGCTGGAACCTGTTGTCGTTGGTGATCCAGCCGGGAAGGGCCGGGTCTAGGGCTGGAAATTAATTAATTTATGGTATTTTGGTATGGTAATTTATACACGCACAAATACACGTTATCATCATCTAAGTATCATCATCACCATCCTGGCCTATGTGGACTACGGCAACTGGTAAAAGAAAATAAGTCTGTCTAACTGGAGCGTCGTTCGTGAGCTCTCAGGTAGGTAACTGACGTAGCCTATCTTTGCAGAGAATGTGCGGCCACATGCCCTACAGGTTAGCACCCCTCCGACAAAATTGTAGTGGACGCCCGCAGGTGGTCGAGCCTTTAACTCCTCGTGCTTAGCGTCGAGTTCGTTACGTCTTCGTTCTTCGAAGGCTTGCACATTAATCTTCACTGTATGTCTCCACTAGTCTCTTAGTATAATGCTGAGCATAGGCCTCTCTTCAAGTACGCCACCCGTTTCTATCCTGATCGAGCTAGTCTTATTCAGAAGTGACATAGATCTTCCTAATACCGTCAACCCATTTGTCTTGGTTTCATCATCATCAAATATATGTGTTCTTTTCCTGGTGGTGTCCATGCGCTACGCCAACCGCTCGCAAGACAAATCGGTGAACCCGATTTGTCCAGCGATTTGTCGGTAGATAGGGGTGGCTCGCTCGTATAGTGTACCCCGAGCTGAATCCTTTCACATGGTCTAAATTAGCAATACTGAGACGCTTGTCCAATAACGACTGGCCATTTGATGTGTACCTTCGTGAAACGGGTGAAACGCCAGCTAGACGGTCGCCAACCAGCCTCCGACGGCGCGACCTTCGTTGGTGGCTGATTGTGAGTTTTTTGGCTAGACGGTCGGCTTACCACGCTACACTCCTCGCGGTCGCTAGCGCGCGCTCCAGGACCAAGCGTATCCGAAGGTCAAACGAAATTTTGCTAGACACTACAGTCTACACGTTCCTAACGGACTTTAGACTGAACAGAATCCACATACCTACAGGGCAATTACTAGTGTGGTACTAGTTGCCTGCAGTCTTCTGCAATTTGGAAGTGTTACTAACCGGTGATGTAAGCGATATTCCCGTTGACGTATCTCCCGATGATGCCCGTCTGATGGCCGCCCAGGGAGTGTCCAACGAGGTGTATCTGCGCGGGAGTTGTTCCAGTGGATGACATCAGCCAGTTGACGAAACGGGCTACACTTTGGCCTGGAAATTAAATAAGTTTCTGTCAACATCATGATTTGACCGAGCAGTTTCAGTGCCAGGAACCTGTTAGGCGCATAGTTTGTACGCGCTTTACTTCACAAAGCAGAAAAATTGCATCGGTAGTGCTACGAAATCGTTGGCATTGGGACTGAATGTGTTGAATGGTCGCCTCCAGTTTCAAAGGATTTTCCTCCCTAGAACGCTCCGCTTGTGAATTGAGCTCTCTGCCGGTTTTCCCGATGGAAGTACTTCAGGTATGGGGCACTTCAAGAAAGAAGTGTATCCATTTTCAAATGGGTTGTCGACACGCATGTCACAGCCTCGGAGCTGCAAACGTCGATAGGCTATGATGCCGCTTACTATCAGGTGAGAGGTACGCTTGTTTGCGACCGATGTGGTTTATAAAAATGCACACGCCAATAAAAGCGAGTGGTTTTTTGCACACTGAAAAGATTCTAAATGAGTTCAAACACGAACTGGTTCGTCTTAACGCATTCGCTGCCGAGCCACGCCCCCTAGGAACAAACTTGTATGGAGGCAAACGCACATAATGCGTCGGTGGCAGTGCATGCGTTAAGGTCCTGACTGCTGATATTTATTTATTTATTTATTTATTTATTAAAAACATGTTAACACGACATTACAGTAAAACCAATGCGTCATGGAACGAAACTAAACAAGACAAAACACATATAAGAAATAATGCTATTTAGGCGACGAAACGGCGTGGCCCCGTTGCATCGTCATCTCAGGTGTAGGATTCGGCAGATTGCCCCGGAACTGTCGAAACACGACACCTTTCGGCCAGAAGTCAGCACATGCGATGGTCTCCTGCAGCGGCCGCGGTACGCGCACCACAAACGAGCTGAAGTGCACATAGTGGCGCGAACGCAGCTGGAACACCCTCAGCGAGAAGCCGGTCTTCTGATCAACGTACTCCACCACATCATCAGCCGTGGCGGTGTAATGCAGGCGCGATACATATAGCGCCTTGCTCGGTGTGGCAACCCGCAGACCGGAACCAACCGGTTCTGCAGTACCACACTGACTCTTGCGCGGCTTGCGCTTCCTCGACACCGTTGTAAATCCCTCCTTATCCACATCGGTGCGCGGGGGTTTCTCCTTATACTTGAACATTCACTTGTAATAAGCATTAACTGCCATATAGCATTATTTTCGCCGTTTGTACGATAAGTTTTTATTTTGTGCTATACTTTTGTTTAAAAAGCAAACACACTATTGTATAAAACGCCCTGTTAAAGAAAGTATCTTATAGTTAAGTTCTATGTCTTCTATGTCAGTAAGAATGAA
This sequence comes from Epinotia nisella, assembly GCA_932294315.1. Taxonomy (NCBI): domain Eukaryota; kingdom Metazoa; phylum Arthropoda; class Insecta; order Lepidoptera; family Tortricidae; genus Epinotia; species Epinotia nisella. Next base: position 3,759,528 of record OW028698.1, on the reverse strand, counting down.
ATTTTTAAATACCTGAAGTGTATGTGTTGGTAACAGCAGCTATATAGTTGATGGTACCGGCTCCCACACTCCAGTCCACGGAGATCACGTTCACATCCTCAACATTCAGGAAAGCTGAAAACAAATAACGTCATCATCATCTTCATTGCATGAGTAGTCTTTTTCTATAAGACTGACCGCTGATTGACCCTAGTCTCTCGTAAAATCAAGACGATTGGATATTTTTTTATTGACCCCCCCCCCCCCCCTTTGCGCGCGCTAGCCGCGAGTGGCGCCCCGGCAAATGGCGCTCGGACGCCCCCTAGGACCGTGCGCCGGGGTGCACCGCACCCCCTGCACTATAGGTAGAGCCACCCTTGGTTGTTGTTTACAATTATGAAGATGTTGATGCCCATAAGAATGATAAAAAAAAATATATAAAGGCAAAGCATAGACCTGAGATACTTGGGACAAGCTATGGTAATAATAATACCACGTCCGAGCGAGATGGTAACATACAAATCTCGATAAGTGTGACAGAAAGGGAATAACATTCGTTGTCCTTGTCATAGTTCCACTTTTTTCTGTTTGCCACAACTGATTTAGTATGAAGTTGTGACCAATGAACCACTACTCACCCAAATTAAGTAGGTTGTTTATGGTAAGCGATCAGCCATTTTAAGACCAGTGCTTAATTTAGCTGCATAGAAGCCTTTCCGTCCCTCATTGTGGCATCACGTATAGCCTGTCCTGAGTATCATAGGTCCATGAGGCAAAGATACCTGGTATAAGCACGCTATTGACATTCCCCAGCACATTGTCAGTCCATCCATGGATGACGATTATAGTGCGCCGGTTCGAGTTATAGTTGGTACTGCCAAGGATGCCAGCAGAGCCTAACAGTATGGGTTGGCTTACTGTAGGGTTTTGCCTGAAAATAATAAATAACTCTTAATTGTTGCCAATGTTGTAATCAAAATCAAAATCAATCTTATCAAAATTGAAGATTAACGACCGATAAACGGAACAAATTAAATGTCACTAAATTAAAATAAAACAAAATATTATCCATTACATTCAATATTAGGTCTGGTCTATACAGACCAAATATTCAGAAAATGTCAGGAACAGGATGATATCTCTCGTAGTGTTATTATTATTTTGTATTGACAAAATAATAATAACACTAACTTGTATTTAGGTAGTTAATATGCCCTCGAAAGACCGAACTCCACAATCAGCACCCAATCAATCAATCATTTATTGCAATATCACAAAAGTAGGTACAGATGTTTACTTAAAGCTACAGATCATTGTGAACTCTGTTGGGCACTGCAATGTTAGGGAGAGGAGGACTTACTGAGCGTTTATATTATAATCTATCTTCTAAGTATTCATTTAGCGTGTAATAAGATTTAGTTAGTAGTAGTTGCTTTATTTTATTTATGTACTTTTTATCGTCTTCTTCTTCTTTTATCGAGTCAGGTAACCCAATCAGGAGTCACGCCAATCTCAGCCATCGCCTACCTTAACCACATGTCATCCCTGACACCCCCCTCCCATGGCCTCACCTTCCCAGGTGGCGACCACAGGTGACCCAATCAACGACGCCACCGTAAGCAAAGCCCTTTAAGCGAACATGACATATTCAAGCCAAGACATTGATAATAGCAAAGATTAAAGCGACTTGTTCGGCGAGAAACATCATTACGTGCTCTCATGTTACATAAAACAAAACAGCTATATAAGCAGATCAATTGAACATAAACCGATTAATTAACCGGTCTCTTTGACGATATGGTCTTTCATTCCTTCAGCTCCCGAGTATAAATTTAATTTTATGGCTGAAGGTAGTGGCCATCGTCTACAGTCTAGCGCCAACCTCACCCTCTCTACACCTGCCCACAAGGCTCGCGGTTCCGACAAAGTCTTTTGCGATGCGTTCCGTAAAGTTATGTTTTGAGTTGCCCCTTTCATTAAGACAGTCGCAGTTGCAACGTTCAAGGGAAAATTAAAGAAACTTTGGCTCTCTGACGCTGGGTAATATTTTGTTCTTTACGTCCTTGTTTTAAAATTTATTTCCTTTTCCTGGTTTCTCCTCTCCTTTCTTGTGTGATGTGTGATAGTTATGTTTTCCACTACACTCGTAGGATGTATTTATGTATATCTAAAGCCTTTATTGTACTTTGTTATACATGTTGCGTTTGTCTACCTCTTCTCGTTTCTACTCTCATCTACTCAAAGGTTAACAGGAAGAGAGAACTTATTCCCTCAAAGGAATAAGTTCTCCTTTGTACTTATCTTATCTTTTTGTTAATTGTTTACTATGTTTATTTTGTACAATAAAGCGTTATACTACTACTACTACTACTACAATGTAATTACATTACCTACAATAGCATCGCTTGGATCTAATTTAATAATACTTTATATTGCATTAGTTTTATCAAAACAAATTTCGACGTTTTTTTTTTGATGTTATTATTATTTCTAGAATTAAGTTATATACCATTGCTTTTTTTCAAATGTTTTTTGTACCAAAAGGTATAATTGTCACAAAAGTTTTTTTTTTTTAATTTAGGACCCTTTTCGCAATGTATTCCTATACAATTTGACAGGATTGTCAACCTTAAGTGGATCCCAAACATAAGCTAGTGACTGTACTTATACGATGACTTTTACAAAGTTTTTGGCATTTACCTAGTGAACAGATGGTACACGTTCTGCGTGTCTGGCTGGAATCTCGCCGATTCCGCGATGTCGCTCGCCTTCAGCCACGTGTCGACCATGTGGACGACACCGTCGCCACCGCGCATCGGCATGTAGCGCTGGTCGCCCATCTTGCTGATCACCGGGTCGGCAGCATCGGTGGGCAGAGCTGGCGACATAACAATATACGTATGAAAAACTGCCTTTCTTAAAGAAAAGGACGTAAGTGCCGTAAGATTTCTGTGACGATATGACCTTTTTAATAGGCACGGAACCTTACGTTGTGCGTGGTCCGACACGCACTTGGCCGGTTTTTTCATCTTACATACACTCAAAAACTCTCAAGTGAATAACAAAAAAGACTTGTACAATTTGTAAGTAAATTCTCCCCTTCTACTAGCCCCATGGCTGACCCTCGATAACATGTTCTAGTTAGATTAAAAGACAAGTCTTAGTAATGTATTACTGGATATTAAGTTTAAACCAACTTAAAATCAATGCACAACTTGATACAGAAATAGCCAACACTGCTGCAGCACTGCCGTGTCAAGCCAATCTCATGTATCGCAAAAAGCTTAGTTTTGAGAAAACGGCGTTTGAAGTTTTTTATTGAACAGTATTTAGCCATGATTTACTATGGAAAAACAGAGTTACATGAGTTACTGTGACAGGCTCGTATAAGGAATTGGTAAGTTAAATTAAAAAAACTGAGTATAAGTAGGTCGATAAAGGCATGGAAAATAAGGATGCAATGTGGAGATTTTTCCAAAGTTACCAAATTTATTCCACGGAAAGTTCTCAGAGCTAATATTTTATAGACACTGAAAACACGCCAAGAACTCGCTGCTGCATAAGTAGTTAGTTTATCAGCTATTTTATTTGCCTGTCTAAATGATAATCCTACTAATATTATAAATGCGAAAGTTTGTATGTTTAGATGTTTGGATGTTTGTACTCAATCACGCTTAAACGGCTCAACAAATTTGATGATATTTTGGACGAAGATAGTTTTAGGATTCCGTACCCAACAGTAAAACCGGCCAAGTGCGTGTCGGACCACGCAAAACGAAGGGTTCCGTGCCTATTAAAAAGGTCGTATCGTCACAGAAATTTTACGGCACTTACGTCCTTTTCTTTGAGGAAGGCAGTTTTTCAGCAATATCTCGAAAACCTCTGAACCGATCTTGTTCAAAACAATTTTCGGTGAATGAAATTAATAAGCCCTATGTCCATGAATTTTTCCATATTTTAAAAATACACCGTTCAAAAATTAGAGGGGGGGGGACAGAATTTTAGTGACTTTCGGGGCGATTATCTCCGGCTCTATTCACTTAATCAAAAAAAATGCTAAGAAACCTTATATTTATTTTGAAAGGCCTATCGATTGATGTGCCACACGGGGGGTCACAATGAAAAAAAATTTTTTGACTTTTAGTTTTATGTATGGAGTGCACCCCTAAAAAATTTTTTTTTTGTCAATTTAATTACAAAACTATGTAGCGGCTAACAAAATACACCTTTCCTCAAAATTTTATTCAAATACACCTTATAGTTTTCGAGTAAAATGCCTGTGACATACGGACAGACGGACAGACGGACAGACGGACAGACGGACAGACGGACAGACGGACAGACGGACATGACGAAACTATAAGGGTTCCGTTTTTGCCATTTTGGCTACGGAACCCTAAAAACGGGACCCTATTATTAAGACTTCGCTGTCCGTCCGTCTGCCTGTCACCAGGCCCCGTAGCATGGTTGGCCTTGTCACGCGATAGGTGATAGGATAGAGCGTGCGTCACTGGCTGACACCGTTCGATAGAACGAGACGACGCTCTTATCTTGTCACTTGTCGCGTGATAAGGCCAACCATGCTACGGCTCCAGGCTGTATCTCAAGAACATATAGCTAGAGAGTTGAAATTTTTGTTGCCGCTATACCAACAAATACTAAAAAACCGGCCAAGTGCAAGTCGGACTGGGGCTCCCATACAACAGGCACGATTTTTTTGCCGTTTTTATAGATAATGGTACGGAACCCTTCGTGCGCCAGTCCGACTCGCACTTGGCCGGTTTTTATTTATTACCATTATAAGCACTAACAGTTATACCTTACATGCTAATTGGTAAACTAATATTTATCACGCTAGTTTAGAATGTATCATGTCAAATTAATAGTTATTGTTAAAAAGTCAAGTTATGGATTAAAATATAGGATAGTTTTTATCCTGGGTCCACGCAGACGAAGTCGCGGGCAGAAGCTAGTAGTTTATAAATGTGATTAATGATACATCCATGAAAAATTCCTAACGGGAATTCCTATAATGTTTTGAGAATGTTCTGCAACTTTATTAATGTCATCTTTAACCTATTATTGGACAGGGAATTAAAACAGTTGAATGATCATCATCGAGTGGGTTCTTGACAGTTTTTCAGTTTTTTTTTTAACTTATTGATTTTAGTAGGTTTGTTTGCCGATGGGGAGTTCTTGACTACTGATCTAATTTATATTAGCTAATTTAAAGGTAAGTAATAATTTAGGATAGGTATTTATACAACTTATTTTACAGTTTACAGAATATAGTTAAAAAAAATTACATTTTAAAAAGTGCATCTTCAGAGTTTTTCTTATTTTCCAGCCTTTTACATATAAGTTTTGTACATGTTCAGGTAATTCATTTTCATCACTCTTGCTCGTCAATTGCGTTATTACTTGCGAGCGTGCAGAGCAGTTATAGCCGTTTTACCTCCCACGGGCTGTTAAGTTTAGTTTTAAAATAATAGAACTCTATGATTGGCTTAAGCAAATCTGGTTGCTGTGTGATTGGTTGAATAAAAAAATCTAGTTGGTCAAGACGCCCCGCCCCGCAAGAATACTGCTCTGTGATTGGTTGAAATATTGAACTGCGCGCTCTACTAGCACTGATCTGGAAGTGAAGTTGTCAATTTTTGATTGGTGTTGCTGTATGAAACTTACATTTTTCTGTCTTTTGTTGTTATTTATTTCCTCGCAAATGTGATGAAAAACATTGTGTATAACACGGGCGTAAGAATATTGCAAACTCGGGTCATCAAAAGCCCTCCGCCTTCGGCGTCGGGCTTCTGATAGACTCTCGTTAGCAATATTCCACTTACGCCCCTCGTTAAACAATGTACTATTAATATTTTAGGCAGTAAGTGTGAGTGTTTTCGAGCACCATATTTATGTTATTATATTTAGGTAGACAAAATTGACTTTGGGATGATAATTTTCTTAATCTACTACATCTGTTCTTAACTTTGAGTTTTCCAACATCGTGATATTCTTCAATTAAGACAGCAAGTTTCATCTTTTTTTGTACAGGAAGTAGTTTTTATAGAATTTAAGTTCTGAGAACCTCTCCACGGAGCATTGCCACGTGGAACCGCGTAGGCAGTTACGTACTCCAAAATAAAATAGATGTGTATTAATTACCTGCAGATGCAGCTATGATGCCCAAGAAAACCACTAACAGCTTCATGTTTGCAGGGCGAGAGACCAACTCGATATGCCGAGTTAAGACTAACCATATAATATCTCTATCAATATCTCTATCTGATAATCAATACCTAATATTATTAATTATTGATCGACAGTTTATCTTAATCTTTGATAAAGTGAGTCGTACAAGCTTGGATCAAATTAGAGACGCGATTTTGACGTATTAAAATTATGTATATTTGTATCGTATTGCATAATGCGATCCGTTTTCTTCGTCGTGTGCTGAGTAGGTACAGTCAGCAAGTCAGCATCAAAAGTAACTACGCAATCGAAGACGTCAAAAGCTCTTATTCCCTTTTAATAAAGACTTTTGCCGTCTTCGTTTGCGTAGCTACTTTTGATGCTGACTTGCTGACTGTACCTACTCAGCACATGACGAAGAAAAAGGATCGCATAATGCAATACGATGCAAATATTTTGTTGTTTAGAGCTCACCATTTACTGCATATTCATAGCTTAACTATTAAAAAACCAAAATTAGTTGACACGTAAATGGCTCAACGATTGAAGTCCGTGGCTGTACAATGCACTGTTGAGATGGAATTATGGTAATGCATTTATAGTTCCAAAGTTTAATCGTCCGCGGTCACCAAATTGAAAGGTAGCGGGCATAGCATGGTTGCCGTTTTATCACTTATCGTTGTGGATAGGACATGCATCACGTAACACTACAGCGATAAGTGATATACCTAACTACAACTTAGAAAAGTTGAAAAACCTCCGAATTTTTCATTTCAAAGTTCAATATCTCAAAAACGGCGGAACCGATTTTGATGAAACATAACTAAAAACACTCACGTTAAAATTATCTATGACACAAAAAAACCGCATTCAAATCGGTCCATCCATTAGGGAGCTACGACTTTAACCACACACCCCTCTCTTTGCATCGGGGGTTAAAAATGGCATCCAATCTACGCCCGCAGGACTAAAATATACCTACACGAGTATTTTATCAGACATTCACTCCAAAGTAGGTATACGAATTAACAATAAGTTTCTGTCAAAAAAATATTTTTGGTACAAGCTTTTATTGCCGACTGTACTTTTCTGTATACCATCATTTACTCGTTGAGACGATTCTAACGAGCCCAAACTCGACTGTCATAGTTTTTTCCGGCAACACTTTTCTAAATGATGAAAACTATTAGCTTCGTCCATCATTTAGAAAAATGCAAATTCACCGGTGTCATCATTTTAATGGCAGCACAAAATGCGAAAGTTTGGATGGATGTTTCTTACTAAATCACGCTAAAACGGTTGAACGGATTAAGATGAATTTTAGTATACGAATAACTTTTATCCCAGCAAAGTCCAAGAAGTCAAAACGAACGAAGTCGCGTGCAAAAGCTAGTGGAAAATTCTTAATAATGTAATCGAAGTTTTGTTTCACTTTTATTTAAGTTTTGTTTTCGTTTTTTTTCGTCTTTCTCAAATAAAAGTTTGTAAAAATGCACCGTGACGATTATCTGTGAGACATATTATAGATTTACCTAGTTAGGAAAAAGTGTCAAAACTGTTTAAGTAGGTAGTCTATTATTCTTTGTGATGTGTAGAACAAACACGAGTAGATAACATTGATAAAAAAATACTTCCTAAAGATTTTTCCTTATCTGTATTTATCTTGACAGCAACTAAATATTTTTGGATGTCGATTGATTCTGATATAGAAAAGTGTCCTCAATTTAACATGACACTTTCGTATGAATTTGGTACGTCCAGATACTCACCCTAAATTGACGTCAATAAAACGTCTTCTTGGCGGCGTATATGGTACGTTCAGATACTGACCCTAAATAGACGTCAGTAAAACGTCCTCTCGGCGGCGTATGTGGTACGTCCAGATACTGACCCTAAATTGACGTCAGTAAAACGTCTTCTTGGCGGCGTATATGGTACGTTCAGATACTGACCCTAAATTGACGTCAGTAAAACGTCCTCTTGGCGGCGTATGTGGTACGTCCAGATACTGACCCTAAATTGACGTCAGTAAAACGTCTTCTTGGCAGCGTATGTGGTTCGTCCAGATACTGACCCTAAATTGACGTCAGTTAAACGTCTTCTTGGCGGCGTATATGGTACGTTCAGATACTGACCCTAAATAGACGTGAGTAAAACGTCTTCTTGGCGGCATATATGGTACGTTCAGATACTCACCCTAAATTGACGTCAATAAAACGTCCACTTTGGTATGAATTTGGTACGTCCAGATACAGACCCTAAATTGACGTCAATAAAACGTCCACGTCTGCTCTCGACGAATAAATGACCGACCTTACTATGACCTATGAGTGACGTCGCTTATACGTCGCTGACGTCAGTTTGCTACCTGGGCCGTCGACTAGGGAGAGAGGAGGGTGATACTCTCTAGTAGGGAGCCCCTGGATACCAACTGGGGCTTTTAGAGTCGCTTCAGAGACGTGCTGTTCGAATCGTAGACGATCCCAAACTCACAAGTGGTGTTGAACCGTTACACCTGGCCCCTATTTCACCAACTTGACAATTATCACTTGACATTGACAATTCGCCATACATTGCATATTCTAGAAGATAAGATGGTCGCTAGGTTACCTGTGGAACCAGCAATGTACGGGGAATTGTCGTTGCCAGGTGACAATTGTCAAGTTGGTGAAATAGGGGCCTGTTGTCTCCCGGTCCCGGAGATCTCCGGCCTTTTTACCACACCTATATAGGTTATAGGTTATAGGTGTACGCGGGCTGGGTTTCCGCAACTCGACGTCATAAATGCTGTGAGCTGCGTACCTCCCGTGTCCTCAAAATATCCATACCTTCGCACCGCACTAGTTTTATGACTCACTCCTTCGCCGTACAGGCAAGCCGTCTCTGGAATTCACTCCCTCTCAACATCAGACAAGCCCCAAGCAAGTTTGCTTTCAAGCGGATGCTGCGTAAGCATCTGCTTAAACAAGAATTCGACTAAAATCCATTCACATAATGGTAGTATATATTGAATATGTAGTAGTATATCTTTTTGTATGTATCTTATATATTTTTATTTATGTATGTCTATATGTAGTGTATAATACATTTGTATTTTTTTCCTCTCTCCTCAAGTATATTCGTAACAGAAATTATCATACTTTTTTCTTTGCACCTGTTATAAGTCTCTGTTTAGCCCAATGGTTAGCTGGTAGAGAATGCCATCTGGCATTAAGCTCGCCATTTGTACATATATTTTTTGTATTTTGTGCAATAAAGTTTAAATAAATAAATAAATAAATAAATGCGCCTATTTTGCGTATGGTTGGCACTACTATTATTCGTGCCAACCCAGTTCCACCAGGAAGCCTAGCAGACCCTTTCTGTCGCCTACGGCCTCCGGTAGTGACCCCGGTGTTCCGAGGTGCTTTGCCCGGTAATCTGCCACCCCAGGGCACGTCAGGATGACGTGGGCGGCTGTCTCCTCCTCTTCCATGCAGGCTCTGGAGAGAGGACTGTCTGTAACACCTAGGGTGAAAAGATGTTTGTTTAATAGTGCATGACCAGTTATGGCTCCCGTCAGAAGACCACACCACACCTACCTCTGTATGACGGACCCGGAGATCTCCGGCCTTCATGCCGCACTTTATTTGACATAAGGTCGCCCAATCGTGCACCGTGATTGGTCGGGGCGAGGAACGGGGCGCATGCGGTAGTGAGAAAGCGACAGACACAAGTGGGCCAAAATTAGCCCGGAGATATCCGGGTCCGTCAATCCGTGGTATCAAATTTCAGCGAGTATAATGTCAAATTTGGTATATCGGGGTATCAAATTTCGCGAGTGATATGGCTAATGAGGCTATCCGCAGCAGAACCAAGGTAACCGATATAGCCCTCCGAATCACACATTGCACGTAGAACCGATGGCCATTGGGGCGGAAAGGTTCTCGAGTGGCGACCACGTACCGGAAGGCGCAGCGTGGGTAGGCCCACAAGGTGGACTGATGACCTGGTGAAGGTCGCTGGAGTCCGCTGGATGCGGGTGGCGCAGGACCGGTCATTGTGGCACCATTTGGGGGAGGCCTATGTCCAGCAGTGGACGTCTTTCGGCTGATAATATGATCATGATGGGATACAACAAGTTAAATCTAAGGAGAGACTTCGCGCCCTTGTGCGTGTTCTATCGTTTGTATAATGGGTGGTGCTCTGAAGAACTGGTCGACATGATGCCCACGGCTGATGCTTTCTATTTCTACCACCGCACCGCTCGCCGTCGGCAGGGTATGCATCCTCACAGCGTCACACCCTTTTTGTAACGTGCTCTATTCCAATTTTTAATCGAGATTTAATTGTAAAATTTTGTAGCTCCAAAACACGCATAGCCGATGTGGGTACAAAAACTGCCAGGCTCAAGTGGGACTGGGCCGGCCACGTCTGTCGCATGCATCCAGACAGGTGGGCTAATATAGCTACGAAATGGGTGCCACATGATGGGCGCCGCAGACGGGGCCGACCTAGACGGAGATGGCGGGACGACCTGGATCTATTTCTCAACAATTGGGCGGAAGAAGCTCCTAGCAGGGACGCATGGAGATCACGGGGAGAGGCCTTTGCCCAGCAGTGGGACACTCAATAGGCTCTTAAAAAAAAAAGTAGATTAAAATGACGATTGATCAATCGTCAATCCAACTCTGCGACGATTAATTTAATCTTGATTAAATTAATCGCGATTAATTTTGTGACGATTGATTGTTTAATCGAATAATTAGTTGATTAAAAATTAATCGATTAAAGCCCATCTCTGGAACGTAAATGGTCGCGTACGGCACGGTTTCAGAGAAATTTTCTCCCTCGAACGCTCCAGTTGTGGAATGAGCTCCCTGCTGAGGTTTTCACGAGGTACTACAGTATGGAGTTCTCCAAGAAAAGGAGTGTATACAGGCGGGCCGTATGCTTGTTTGCCAACGACGTGGAATAAAAAAACTCAGTTTGAGCAGGCCTCCACCATGTGTGCTATCGGGTAACGAAAACGAAATTATTTCGTGTAATATAAGTTCTTTCTGTTGCTCGCATTTTAGCGATAGCCAGGGAAATTTATGCATGAACGAACTTCGCGGCGGCATCTAGACTATCCGTCTCTTTCTACTTTAATTCGATAAAGACGGATACTCTAAAAAAAGATCATTTTGATTGATTATTTTATTATATATTTTTATTGTTTACATTGGCTCGTCTCATTGTATGGGGTCATTTTTTATAAGGCGAAAGGTCTAGTGATAAAAGCTAACCTGACACAATCTGAATAAAATTCATAACGTAGAGGTGAACAATAACTGTCAACTATTAGGCAATAATGTGTCAAACACTGGGACCTTTACCTAATTAGTTTGTTATTTTTCTATGGTTAGTAATTTAACCCCTGGAAAATGGTGGTTCAGCGTTAGTCTCCAGGTAGTAGACTCCAGATTGCCTGGAAGCAAGTAAAATATACATTATAACAAATTAATTAAACTTCAAAATAACCAACCAAAGTCACAAATTCGGTAGATATTTAGTACGAGAAACACTGCTCGGCTGAAAATTTTGATATGATACCTAGCTTAATCGATTTTTAGATACAATTAAAATTACAATTAGCGGACTTAATGCCATCAGGCATTCTCTACCAGTCAACCATTGGGCTAAACAGAAACTTTAGTGGTGCAGGATCCTACATACTGAGACTCGAATGGAAAAACTAAATCTAGACACGCGGCAGCGTGTCAAGCCAAGTTCAAGTCAATTAATTACATGAATTTACACATACTTATATAATGCATACAACTTACTTATACATACTTAAATACGTACACTAAAATTGTATGTAGCCGTACAAAGATATCACGAGGATCATCCATCTTAAATATTCCAAAACCGTAATCGTTAGATTAAGGTGAAATTTGGAATAGAATAGCCGTTTATGATGTGAGTGGGACATACACCTATAACTCGATGTATAGTATCTAGGATGTAGAAATAATCAGCTGTGCCTTGGGATACGGAAGCAAATAACTCAAATAATTGAAATATTAATATTTTTCAACTCCATTTTGTAATCTAGTTTAATAGAAGATTAAATTCAAAGGTACATGTAAAGCTTCTTTTCTGGCATAGTGATGTACATCTTTTCTCATACATGTCATCAATGATGTAATATAAAAACGGGATAAGTGCGAGTTCAACTCGCGTGGTGAGGGTTCCGTAAAATTCCTATTCTCTAAGCATTAGGCGCTCCATACAAAATACACAAAAATATTGAGAATTTTCCCGTTACTTTGAATACTCAAACTTCTTATAAGTTTTCCTGTAATCTTTAGGCAAGGAGCTATATTCCATATTTTTTTCAGAATTTTAAGCCTAGTAGTTTCGGAGATAAGGGGGGGGGGGGGGGGGGGGGGGGATGGTCAATTTTCGTCTTATTTCCTAAATTACTTCAAATCTATTTTTGCAAATATTATAAAAAAAAATATCTGAGATGCTTACAACAACCCCTTTCATTTAATATGTCACACAATACAGTTTGCAAACTTTTTTTTTTAATTTTTAGTTAACCCCCCAAAAGTGGCCCCCTTGTTCAGAATTCATTAATTTACTTTACGCGTCCATCTTTGGGTCACGACTTTACATATGTGTACCAAATTTCAACTCAATCGGTCCAGTAGTTTCGGAGAAAATCGGCTGTGACAGACGGACAGACAGTCAACCGAGTGATCCTATAAGGGTTCCGTTTTTTCCTTTTGAGGTACCGGAACCCTAAAAACTATTATGGAGTGAGGGTGAGTTATGCTGATTGGACACGAGGAAAACCCTGGTCGAAGCATAGACGAAATATGGAGAATTCGATGGCCAGTGCTGACGGTGCTCGGATCGGACTCAGCACGTTACTGTGAGCATGAGAAACCTATAAGAAACCTACCCAGTCTTAGGCACGAGCCCGCCCATCTGCAGATTGCCCCAGAGCACACAGTTTCCGGTCAAGGCGCCAGCGTAGGTGGCGCACCGGCGGCCGGTGAACCCTCCCGAGATCAGGGACTCCCCGAGGTAGTAGTAGGATCTGACAACAGAAAGTGATAAAGTCAGTACGCGCATTTGCTCCCTCCATGGACCGGATGGCAGGGTCGGGTGACCCTAGTCTTCCAATGAGTCTTCGAGATTGAAACGCTTCAAAATTGTCCCGGGGCGTTCTCCCTGGTCACGCGCGCACAAAACGGGCTAATCGCGAGAGTCAAAAGCGAACCTTTAGCCCTCCTTGTAACCGACAGGGTAGACAATCGTTGTCTCACCTAGCATGATCACATTCTGAAGAGTCGCAGCCCAGTATCCCACCGCCCCCATTCGGAGAGAATACGTGCCCCAGGCTGTTGATGTACCACACGCCCTGCTTTTGATGTAGACTCTTTCGTATACCTTAGCGGTCTAGGGATCATCTGTGGAGCTGTTGCTTTATCTTAGCTTACTTACCAGGAGAGCAGAAATAAGTAATACATTCTAAATTGATCTCTGTTTACATCCAGCGAATGAGTATAACAAAATGTTGACTTTACTCGCTTGATATAGAGGAAAAAGCAGCACAGAAATTCAGCGCAAACATTTTAGTTGATTTAAAAGAGCATCTCCGTCATTCTGTCTGAACTTGTGGTTGGTGATGAAACAGTGTTGATGCAGGACTATCAGCTAGCTGAATCAGGGCTCACAATGTGTGTGAAGAGACTTAAATTGTGTCTAACCTCGCATGGTCGCAGTCTGAAGAGTCGCAGCCCGGCATGCCACTGCCCCCGTTCGGGTAGAAGTCCACGTGCCCCAGGTTGCTTATGTACCCTAGCACGCCCGCATTGGTATGGATGACCTCCGTGTACGCTCCGTCGTTTGGTCTGAACTTATGGTCGTTGGTGATGAAGCCGGGCAGAGCGGGTTCTAGCGCTGGAAGATAATTTAAATTATTTAAGTCATCATCGTCATCAATTCATCATATCAGCCGAAAGACGTTCACTGATGGACATAGGCCTCCAAAAAGTGCTACAATGACTGGTCCGGGGCCACCTGCATCCTGCAACCTATCATTTGTCTTACTAACCAGTCAAGTACGCAGGCGCGCCGTTCATGTTGCGCCCGATAATGCCAGCCATATGGGCACCCAAGCTGTGTCCCACGATGTGGTAGTGGGTCGCCACGGCGCCGGTTGCCCAGTTCAGCCAGTCAATGAAGCGGGCGATGCCTTCACCTGGAACATAAGACGTTACTAAATCATAATTGTTGTTAACAAAATAAAACAAACGCTCCAAGGGGGTTTAATTTATAGATCGCATGTTTGTATGGGGGGGGGGGGTTAACTCTGGAACGACTGAACCGATTTTAAATGATCTTTAATCTGTAATTTTCTGGATGGACATAGGCTACATTTTAGCTGCGCGTTTACCTGCGTTCGTTGCAATACGTGGGCAGCTAGTAAATAAATAAAAATTTAGGTACTTAGTACATACCAGCAATCCTTGTGTTCTCAACGGCAGCAATATAGTTGATGGTGTTGGAACCAGCAGTCCAGTCAACCATGATAACATTCAGGTCTTCGGCTTGAAGGAATGCTAGGAATAAAAAAGAATATGTTATTATAGAATCCTTCTAAGGTCACTTCCTCATTTGTTGGCGTGGTCAATCAAGTCAGTACAGATTTGCTGCACACCTTCCTGATTAATAAATAAATAAATATAAAATAAATAAATATCATGGGACAATTCACACCAATTGATCTAGTCCCAAACTAGGCAAAGCCTGTAATATGGTTACTAGACAACGGATAAACATACTTATATAGATAAATACATACTTAAATAGATATTGATTAGCGCGAGACGTGTCGAGGCGGGGCGGCAATGAACGCGCAAATGTATTCTCAGTAGGTAAAGTATAAAATACCACATAGCGATTATGCCCCGTCTATAAGTAGCATTACCTAGTCATAAATATACGGAAAAGGGGATTGTTTGAAGAGGGGGAAGATTTGGGTATTATCCACTTCTCTATCCAACGAAATACTTACCTACTCGGATGCCTCGGATACAATTCTCTAGAGGTAAGGCGCAACAACAAATTGCTGACCACCGCTTGTCGCATACTGCGTTGCGAGTCAGACTGCCCGGAGCTGATAGCTCGAGTGTTGCGGCTGTATGTTCCGGATGTGCCCAGAGTCATGCTGAGACCGCGAGCGCGCCCACTGCTGGCAGTGCCGGAGGCGCGCACGGTATCGCACATACATTCGCCGCTCCCGCGCGCGCGTGAGCTGGTCAATGCGCTCTTGATATCGGCACCTGAATGTGACTTGTTTGCTTGGAGATGGGCGACTGTGTGCCGTGAATGTCTAAGGTTTTGTGAGTCGATGGATGATAGGCTGTCCAGTACTTTTGTTTGATGTCATCTATATGTTGTCCATGTTGAATGTGTTTTGTATCTATTATTTTGTAATGTTTTATTTCTCAGTGTATTGGCTTGTCTGTAATGCCGTGTAAATATATTGTTTATAAATAAATAAATAAATTGTCAAGTATTAATTGGTGTTACATTGTAGGGAACAGACTGTCATACAGGTATCATATTAGCATATTACATTGAGAATCGTTAGTAACAATGCGCTACTCCATATTAATAGTAAATTGTAGAAGTCGCGGGTTCAAATTATTCATACCTTCCATGTCCGTTGAATTTTTTCAAGGGTTTACCTTGCTTTGCACCTACCTGGTACAAGCACAGTGTTGAAAGGCGAAGCAGTTCCACTGTTCCACCCATGAATCAGGACGATGGTACGTCTAATAGGGTTGTAGTTTGTCTGACCCAGGAGGCCGGTGTTGCCTATCAGCATTGGCTGGCTCACCGTTGGGTTTAACCTGGAATACGAAAAAAAATGAAAAAAGTGTACGTAAGACCGATGGCTAATCCTCCGAATCGCTAAACTTAAGTGGCAGTGGGCGGGGCACGTTGCACGTAGAACCGATGGCCGTTGGGGCGGAAAGCTTCTCGAGTGGCGACCACGTACCGGAAGGCGTGGCGTGGGTAGGCCCCCCACGAGGTGGACTCATGATCTGGTAAATGTCGCGGGAGTCCGCTGGATGCGGGTGGCGCAGGACCGGTCACTTTGGCACTCTTTGGGGGAGGCCTATGTCCAGTAGTGGACGTCTTTCGGCTGATATGATGATGATGATGATGAAAACCGATGGCCTTTGGCGCGGACAAGTTGTCAAGTGCCGACCACGTACCTGAAGGGGTAGCGTGGGTAGACAAGGTGGACTGGTGATCTGGTAAAGGTTGTAGGAGAACGATGGATGCGGCTGGCGCAGGACCGGTCTTTGTGGCAGTCTTTGGGGGAGGCCTATCCAGCAGTGGACGTCTTTCGGCTGACGTGACGTGATGATGATGGAGTAGTGTCAAAAGGATAAAGGGAGATCGGGGTGCCGAACGAATATGTGTCGTCTAACGTCTAATACGGCGACCCGTCAGACGTCACTGGTATTGTTGGAACGACGTCGTTGAATCAGACCGGTGCGATCTTCACGCCATGAATTGACGGGAAATGACGCATGACAGGTCCAGACTCGCTTTGGGTTGGTGAGCCATTGTATGTAAATATAAAAAATATCAAAGATTTTTTTAATTTGAATTTTCTTTGTGTTGAGTTATGTTAGTTGAGTTTGAGTTGTATTTGAGTCCGAACTGAATCTGAGATGAATAAGAGCTACTTTACAGTTGAACTGAATTTGAGATAAGTTTAGGTTTAGTTATAGTTGAGTGTGAGTTGTTTTGAGTTTGAGTTGACTTTCAGTTTCTACTTACAGTTGAATTGAATTTGAGAAAAGTTTGAGTTTAGTACTGCGGGTATGAGTTGACTGCGAAATAAATCGAATTCAAAATGCGTTTAACTTGAGCTTAAGTAGGGTCAAGGCGGCAACAGTGGCTATGGCGGCAACAGTGGCACACTGGCCATTGTTTCAAAACTATTATAGATAGCTTCCTATCTCTCTCACTCTTCGGAAGGTCTCCCGATAGATACGCGTTACAACCACAGATAGGAAGCTACAATTGGTGTGAATTGTCCCACATAATTTATTTATTCATTTATTCATTTATTCATTTATTCATTTATTCATTTATTCATTTATTCATTTATTCATTTATTCATTTATTCATTTATTCATTTATTCATTTATTCATTTATTCATTTATTAATTTATTCATTTATTCATTTATTTATTTATCTATCTATAATACTTTTAAAACAATGACCAGTGCGCCACTGTTACCGCCTTGATCCTACCTGGTAAACAGATGGTACACATTCTGCTCGTCAGGTTTGAACCTCGCCGACTCGGCGATGTCGCTCGCTTTCAGCCACGTGTCGACCAGGTGTAGCTTGTCGTCACCGTCGGCGACATATTGATAGCGCGGGCCGGGTTCTCTCCTGATTACAGAGTCTTGGGTGGGCAGGGCTGCGAATTAAACATGCCGCGTCAAAAAACAATTGTTTATCTATTTACTTAAAAATCATGTTTAAAAGCAAAGCGAGCATTTTTATAAGTATGTTTATCCGTTGTCTATTTCCCATAGTACAGGCTTTGCCTAGTTTGGGACAAGATCAATTAGTGTGAATTGTCCCACGATATTTATATATATATATATTTTTAAATCACGTTTGTTGCTTGGATGGGATGGGAGTTAGGAGTATTTATTTTATTCTGTTTTTTTAGTATTTGTTGTAACAGCGGCAATGGAAATACATCATCTGTGAAAATTTCAACAGTCTAACTATCACGGTTCATGAGATACAAAATAATAAGGAAGATCCCATGCATCTTTGGGTACTTTATTGTAAAATCTTATACAGTTCTCAAGAACGATTTTTTAACTTTCTGCAAACGAAACTTTGGGGCAGTTAATTAATGTCTGTTTCGTGTATTTCTACCATGGACATCAGACTGCTTCTATAAGGACATCATATTTTTTAATTTATAAATATAATTTTTAGGGTTCCGTACCCAAAGGGTAAAAACGGGACCCTATTACTAAGACTTCGCTGTCCGTCCGTGCGTCCGTTCGTCTGTCACCAGGCTGCTGTATTTCATGAAACTGGATACCTAGATAGTTAGAATTTTTACAAATGATGTAGGTATTTCTGTTGCCGCTATAACAACAAATACTAAAAAACAGAATAAAATCAATATTTAAGGGGGCTCCCATACAACAAACGTGATTTTTTTGCAGTTTTTATAGATAATGATACGGAACCCTTAGTGCGCGAGTCCGACTGGCACTTGGTCGGTTTTTATTTATTTATTAATATTCATTATTTTATGAGAAAAATAAAAAAGGGGGTGTTGCTTTTCTAGTTTTCCAGTTTACCCCCCAAAAGTGGCCCCCTTGTTCAGAATTCATTAATTTACTTTACGCGTCTATCTTTGGGTCACCAATTTACATATATATACCAAATTTCAACTCAATCGGTCGAGTAGTTTCGGAGCAAATCGGCTGTGACAGACAGACGCACGAGTGATCCTATAAGCGTTTTTTTCCTTTTGAGGTACCGGAACCCTAAAAAAGAGGTAGATTTGTTGTCTATACGAAATTCCGTGTTTAAAAATGGCCACCAAATCTGGCAGCTAACGTTCCCATTGACCGCTCGAAACTGAGGCAAGTTGCGCCAATTGACTCAATTTTAGTGTACCATTTTTCGGGCTTTAAAACATATACTATACATACCTGCGACCACGGCCAAACCAGCAACGAGCAACACAGCTGATTTCAACATCTTGGAAACGACACTGACATTAGGTAACTTTAATTAATTACTTACTCGAAGATAAGATTAGATCGTGAAATAACGGATTAAAATATCTACGAGCATCTAAGGTAGAAGTACTAGTGCCCGACATGTCAACAGAAAATACTTATTTGAATCACGATATTATGCTCATTTAAGATGTATTAAACAGTTTCATACGGTTTGGGAGACGAGGTATTTACTCAAGTTACTGATATGCAATTCGTTTCATATGGTGATCTTATAAAAAATCCTGATAATATAAGAATTAGGTAATCAATCCGAATGTACGAGTAAATGGCAGGCGGTTATGCTGGCAGTCCCAGTAGATGTCATTTCAGTACAAATGTCATGAATGACAGACTGACATTTATTGGGACTTGAATGTTTAACTCATTGTCCCAATTGATGGCAGCTGGTTTTTAACAAATATGTTCATAACTTATAAATAAGTTATGTGTCTTGAAATTGTGATAAGAAATATTGAAGTCACTAACATTTAGTAACTTAAAAATGATGTCGTGATCAATCTTAGTTTATTATTCGCTAGTTAAATTATATTCGTCGAGTACTAGTACCGCGTCGGGCACTAGTACTTCTACCTTACGTATTAACAGGCGAATGCAGACCTTGAAAATACTCGCTCGTGTTTAACCTTCTTCAGGAAGCTCGAATCTCCATACAAACGTAGTTAGTTCTCATTTTAAAAAGGCATGCTGGATTAACATAAAAAAACCGGACAAGTGCGAGTTCAACTCGCGTGGTGAGGGTTCCGTAAAGTATTGAGAATTTTCCCGTTACTTTGAATACCCAAACTTCTTATAAGTTTTCCTGGAAAAAAACGGAACCCTTATAGGATCACTCGTGTGTCTGTCTGTCCGTCTGTCACAGCCGATTTGCTCCGAAACTGCTGGACCGATTGAGTTAAAATTTGGTAAACATATGTAAATTGGTGACCCAAAGATGGACGCGTAAAGTAAATTAATGAATTCTGAACAAGTAGGCCAGTTTTGGAGGATAAAGTGGAAAATTTAAAAAAAAGTTTCGCAAATTGTATGGTGTTACATATCAAATGAAAGGGTTTGTTGTAAGCATCTCAGACTTTTTTAATAGTTTAAGCAAAAACAGATTTGAAGTAATGTAGGAAAAAAGACGAATTTTGACCTCCCCTTATCTCCGAAACTACTAGGCTTAAAATTCTGAAAACAATATGGAAAATAGTTCCTTGCCTAAAGATTACAGGAAAACCTATAAGAAGTTTGAGTATTCAAAGTAAAAGGAAAATTCTCAATATTTTAATGTATTATATACGGAATCTTCACCACGCAAGTTGAACTCGCGCTTGTCCGGTTTTTTTTTTATATTACATCATTGTTCACGACCGTTCTATTCACATGACGCGTTGGCACACGCTCTGGATATCCATCCGGCTGCGCCAATTATCTTTTAAAGATACAGTTTTGACATTCGTGGATATATTTTTGCACGACGCAGCTCCATTCGGCTTGCATTAGAAGCGGTCATGATTGACAGATAGACTGTTAGCCGCAATTAACGTATATACCTATACTGAGTAACTATAATCTTCTACTTGAACTTACGTATTGTCGATTAAGATCATCTGCGATAGTTTTATCATTCGTAATTATTTGTGAAAATGGCTGCGATAGTATAATCATTAGCGGTACGAAAACGATAAGTAAATAGGTTTTTTTAACTGTTTTCAAATCAACATATATTTTGTTATTGCATTGCGTGAACGTCCGTATCAACTTTCACCCTCTTTTTATTAAACGAGCGAGCGAAGAGAACTGTTATAACCCTGTATCCCTTCTGACTAAGCAACCCTATTAGCAGTAATTCCTTCCAACCAACTGTAGCTTCTCAATCCAGCCCAGACGACCCTCAGCTGCTCCCGAACCGCGAATCGCGCTATTCCTATAATATTAAAAGGGTCGTGTCCTTAGCGTTAGTGTTTTTTAATAAATATCTTTTTAAAAAAGACCTTGGTGAATTCCATTTCAGCTTGGGCAAAAAATATTTCGTATGGATGTCCGGCTGTCCGTCTGTTCTCCTCTACAGGCCGGATTTCTCAACCGATTCTCGTGATTTTTTGTTGAATAAGGTATATGTAATTAAATAATTTTACTGTCGATTCGGTTTTTGGTAATATAAAAAAAGGGCACTCGCGATTTCTACATTTCACAGAGTCACTACTTGCAACGTACTCGAAGTCTAAGCTTATTTTGAAGTGGATACTTCTTTGCTCGCGTTCTTGTATAGGGGTACAGTTCAAAATGTATCACGTGACTTCCGGAATAACTTTGTAGAGAAGCCTAGTCTGATTTCAAATAATTGTTTGTTACATGTTTTAATCCTTCTTTATGTGCCATAAGTTGTTAATCACAAAATATTATTTAGTTTATGTGGCGGACATGAAAATAATGCTGAAATGACCGCCATTTTTAATATATCGCGAGTCAAATGAGCTACGTCAGTCAATGTTGCCATATATACCGATTTATCTGTACTTGTACAGATTCTAGTGTATTAATTCAGATATACATTTTACGGGTACACCATAATAGCAGATTTCTTTAAATAATCAAAACACTTTGAATTTAACAATTCATTGAAAATGCTTATCTAAGTAGATTTTCCCTTTAGATTGAAATCAATCGCAAATCCATGGGACACAATTTAGAACAGGGACAGTTATTATTATATATATTATTAGCACTTGGCCGGTTTTTTTTATTAGGGTTCCATAGCCAACAAAAAAGTATCCACTTAAACTTAATTAACGGTTGTATCTCCGACACAACCCGCTTTTTTTTGTTAGAGTCTGGCCAGGGAAAGATGAGCCTAGAAAAGAGCGGCAAAAAAAAACAGCGTGTTGCAACACTGTGTATAACGCGTAAAAATAATAATGATACTCGAACAATTATTATTTTTCTTCAATTCACACAATGCAACTGATCAAGTAGAAGGTAGGTAGTAAAAGTATATGAAATAAAACTGTTTAATTAACTTCATTCTACTTTATATTTAAGAATAATAATCAAAACAACTCCAAAATTTAAATTTTGAAGAGACGTAATAATTGAACTTTTAATGATATTCTTCAATGTGATTAATATTAGCAGTAAGCCACCCTTTAATTCTTATAAAAAGAAAAAACAATCCAATTTATCATGAAATAGTTACAATACAATACAAATATTCTTTATTGCACACCTCACACACTTTTTTAGTTACCATATCAAGTATCAAGATTAGGACATCATACTATTAAAGACGTTTGACACATTTGACAATGATAATTTTGTTGCCATATAAAAAAGAGTTCATGTTTCCCTGGCCAGATAGGCCACAATAAAGTCTTGGAATTGGCATAAAAAACTGTTTTTTTTTACTTATGCCGTGCATAAATAATATGCATAGACAACATTTTTACAAATGCAAAACACTTCAAAGTAGAAGTCTTGGATCTAGGTATATCTGATCATACGTGTCAAATTATCTCGATGCCGACTGACTTAAGTTTTAATGAAAAATATTGGTATATATTCACTAGAAATCCTGATATGTATACGGAAATTTTTGTACATTATATATCAAAAATAAGTTTTTCTGGTATTTATTTGCTGCATGATTGCAATGAAGCATATAGAGCTTTCATTGATATATTTACTTACATGTTCAACCTCTGCGTGCCAACTAAAAGAATAAAAATAACACACAAAAGAAGACCAAATTGGAAAAGCAAGGGGATAGTAATAGCTAGCAGGCGCAAGAGGCAGTTATACGCTCAAACATTAAAATCAAATTGTACATCCATTAAAACTAAGTACAAAAAATACTGCCAGGTCATGAAAGCAGTTACAAAGCAATCGAAGCGGAATTCAAACATAACATTCATAGAACAAAGTGCAAATAAAAGCAAAGCTACATGGCAAATAATTAAGCAAAATACAACAAAAATAAACAACATAAAGGAAACGGTGGAACTTATTAAGGTGGACAATACTATTATAAATGATCCTATGGACATCGGTAAAACATTTAATAATTTCTTTATAAATTCAAGTAATGACCAAATTAATAATCAAAACCATAAAATGATCACCCAACCAAATTTGAATAGTATTTTTATGTCCCCAGTGACAATACCAGAGGTAATAAGTATAATAAAAATGATAAAGAATAAAAAAAGTACTGGACATGATCAGATACCCATGAAGTTGATTAAAGCAAGCGTTGATTACATAGCGGAACCCTTGGTTCACATAATAAACTTAACACTGGAAAGTGGAATTTTTCCTGATGACTTAAAAAAGGCATTAATAAAGCCCTTATATAAAAAAGGTTCCAAATATGACATTGCCAATTATAGGCCCATTGCATTATTGCCGAATTTTTCCAAAATATTTGAAAAAGTGATTCTAAACCGAATACTATCATTCTTTAAAAAATATAATGTATTAAATAAAAATCAGCTTGGATTCCAAAAACAGAAAAATACAACATTGGCCATATTTAATTTTTTGCATAAATTATGGCCAAATATAAAAAATAAAAAATCATCTATTGGGCTTTTTGTGGACTTGTCCAAGGCGTTTGATTGTGTATCTCACAAGATTCTGTTAAGTCAACTCGAACATGTTGGCATTCGAGGACCAGCATTAAAACTAGTTCAAAATTATCTTACAAATAGAAATCAAGCCATAATATTGGACGCCTATGATAAATCAACAAAAACAATCAGGAAGGTTCAGTCAAGTTATGAACACATTTCGCGGGGGGTGCCACAGGGTAGTGTCCTAGGACCTTTATTGTTTTTAGTATATATAAACGAGTTTCCCCTGGTGACTGACCACTTATGTGTTATGTTCGCAGACGATGCTACTATATTTATAACTGACAACAAATTAGGTGGGACTAACATTTGTAATGAATTATACAGTACATTAAGAATAGTAACTAATTGGTTAGCATCTTTGCATTTAAGAGTTAATTTAGATAAGACGAAAATTATACAATTTATTAATAGTAAACAGGCTACACAAGATTTAAACATAAACATTGATAGTAAAAAAATTGAGCAAGTAAATTCTACAAATTTTTTAGGGGTAACCATCGACAACAAACTAAACTGGAAGTTACACATCGAAAAAATAAATAAAAAACTTGCCAGCAGTTGCTACGCGATATCTATATTGATCAAAATAACTTCAATAGAAGTTGCCAAACAGGCATATTATGGAAATGTTTATCCTCAACTAATGTATGGTGTAATATTCTGGGGTAACTCAGTGAACGTTCAGTCCACATTTATTCTCCAAAAAAGGTGTTTGAGATTGATATTTAATGTTAAATCTAGAGAATCTCTTAGACCTGTCTTTAAACGCCACAGAATGTTAACCCTCATATGTATATATATATTAGAAATTTGTTTATTTGTCAGAGAACACAAGGAGA
The DNA here is from genome assembly GCA_932294315.1 of Epinotia nisella. Taxonomy (NCBI): domain Eukaryota; kingdom Metazoa; phylum Arthropoda; class Insecta; order Lepidoptera; family Tortricidae; genus Epinotia; species Epinotia nisella. The sequence continues at coordinate 3,735,059 of OW028698.1, read as the reverse complement.
TATTCTTTAAAAAAAGTGATTCTAAGAAAAATCTAAGATCTCAATATCAATATGACGTATGCACAGTTATGCCTACCAGCTATATACTCAAGAAGAGCACGTTTGCCACTGGAAGTAGAATATATAATAAATTGCCGGGAATTATTAAGTCATTAGAGGGGCCTAAATTCAAGAGAAAACTGAAGGACTGGTTAATTTGCAAATGTTTTTATGACTTGAATGAATATTTTTGTGATGTAAATTCTATATTTTAAATGTATTATTAATATTGTACGTCCGAAATGGGCAGACTGTTGAGACTTATTATTTTATAACATGTTATGTACACAGTTTTGACAATAAATTATATCTTATCTTATCTTATCTTATCTTATAATATTTAAAAAAAAAACATATTAGTTTGAAATATTTATTTTATAAGCAATATGCGTATTTACTCGCAGCCTCTGTCTCAATCAACACTTCTTCTTCTTTACAATGACGATTTCCTTGCCACAGTCACACTTCTTGTCCCCTGTAAAAATACAAAATCAAATACATATTAGAATATAAGTTTCTGACAAAAATTTCATTTTTAGGGTTCCGGTACCTCAAAAGGAAAAACGGAACCCTTATAGGATCACTCGGTTGTCTGTCTGTAAAGTAAATTAATGAATTCTGAACAAGGGGGCCACTTTTGGGGAATAAACTGGAAAATTTAAAAAAATAGTTTCGCAAACTGTATTGTATGTAAACATATCAAATGAAAGGGGTTGTTATAAGCATCTCAGATTTTTTTTTTATAATTTTAGCAAAATTAACCACCCCCCCCCCCCTTATCTCCGAAAATACTAGGCTTAAAATTCTGAAAAAAATTTGAAAAATAGTTCCTTGCCTAAAGATTACAGGAAAACCTATAAGAAGTTTGAGTATTCAAAGTAACGGGAAAATTCTCAATATTTTTGTGTATTTTGTATGGAGTGCCTAATGCTTAGAGAATAGGAATTTTACGGAACCCTCACCACGCGAGTTGAACTCGCACTTGTCCGGTTTTTGGTACAAGCTTTTATTGCCAACTGTATTTTTCTGTATACCGTCATCAACTACTCATTAAGACGATTCTAACGAGCCCAAACTCAACGAGGTTACGTTGGTTAAGTACTGAATTCCCATGGTCACCTTCTGTCTCCATCATCAGATACTATACTTATACCCAAAATTTCAGCTCAATCGGTTGAGGGTAACAGGTTTAAAACTCAGTTCCAAGATTTGTCCCACACTAAAAAAAGATAGAAGGAAGGAGAGGAAGAGGAAGACCACGGCGCAGTTATATAGACCAAATAAAGGAGAAAGTAGGCCCCGTAGCATGATTGGCCTTGTCACGCGATAGGTGATAGGATAGAGCGTGCATCACTGGCTGACACCGTTCGATAGAACGAGACGACGCTCTTATCTTGGCACTTGTCGCGTGATAAGGCCAACCATACTACGGCTCCTGGTGTCGTGTCGTATCAGCAAATCAAAGGGCTGGCGTGCGACAGAGAGAAATGGACGATACTCCACCGACAAGAGGATAACTCTTAAATTTAAGAGAGAGAAAAAACTAACAAACAACCAATCAGGTCAAGTTAAATTAAAGATTGTAATAAAATGAGTCCATGTAGGTTGAAGCGTATCTAATGTTTTACCATGTATGTAGCAAATTTCATTTCATTTCATTGATTGGGTTAAGGAGGAGTTATGAAACGTAAAAACCAAAACAGTTTTACATCCGAAACTAGTTTCAAACCAAGTAGATCATTTTCAATTTTATAGTTCCAACAAAAAATACTAAATTGATTGATTGAAATTGCCAAATTGATTGGCATTTTGACGCCCCAGTAGTTATGCTATATGCTACCGTAAAGTATTAAATCAATAAAAACAACTTACAACATGGCTTCGCCTGCACAGATGTCAGTGTCATCTGCAAAAAAGTAAATGAAATTAATCAATATCAGGATATTCATCATTATCATTATTAGCTGCTTTGCCCATAAACCATTGCCATTTGCTTTGCTTTGAAAAAAAAACAATTTAAGCTACCTTTTTTAAAATCCAAAATCAAGTGACATGAGCCACAACATACATATAAAAACAGATAAAAAAATAATTATTTTAAATATATAGAACAATAATTTACTTTAAAAGACAAAGTTTTAACCGATTTCATATCAGTAAGAATAATAATAATTTAAGAATAATTTATTTACCATAACTTAGAAGAACAATTTTTTTTAGCTACAGTGAATTCCACACTAGGTACAGCCTGTATCGTGGGAGTCAGAAGAACAAGTGAGTTACAAATATCGTGCGGCTATTAAAATAAATAAAACAAACAATTATTTAAAACATTAAATTTATTGAATTTGTGCGTGGTATTATTGAGTGAATTATTGAGGGAACCTATGCGAGGGGATGGGGCATCTAACTCTATTAGGATTAAATTAGTTTGTATAAATAACATTATAGTCGTGCTTGTATACTAACAACTTATGGATACTACTGTCCGAAATAAAGAATTCAAAAAAAAATTGTAAGATGAAAGCATGCACATAGCTCTTTACTTCAGGGCTTCTTGCGCCTGATCGTAAGTCCAGAGGGCCTACCGCGAAACGATATTCGTTTTCGTTCGTGTATCTCCCTCTTTGTCGCTCGAACTAGCAAGTACGACAGAGATGGAGATACACGAACGAAAACGAATTTCGTTTCGCGGTAGGCCCTCAGTTCCCAAATTGCATCGCCTATAAAGTTTGAAGAGTTCCCTCGATTTCTCCAGGATCCCATCATCAGAGCCTGACTTGATAACTATGGGACCACCTGGGAAGGACACCCTTTCAAACAAGGAAAGAATTTTCTAAATCGATCCATGCGTCTTCGAGCGATCGGGGAACATACATAAAAAAATATTCCGACGAATAGAAAACCTTCTCCATTTTTAAATCGGTTAAAAATATATAAATCGCTTACCAAGACTGAAGCCATCAACAGGAACACGTATAAGAAGTTCATTTTTTTCAAGTGTCTTCTTGTTATCACCAGGTGCTTAGGAAGTGTGATACAGATCTTTAGTTTTGCCCCTTTTTATACTACAACTTTGTACACATGGTTATTACAAAAATAACTACTTTTATGTTCTTTGATATACCTTTCGTTCGTTGTAATAATGAATAATATGTCTTAATGACGGCATCTGATCAACGGCAGCGTTCATGGAAACAAAACGTATTTGCTGCTGTTAAATAAATACGTAAATACTAGTGACTTCGCGTGACTTTATCATGGATTGTAAGTTGCATGTAAAATAACTAGGGTAGAGTCAATAGGTCAATAGTGTTTATTTTGTAAACATAGGTACATCAAATTGAGGTGTATAGTAAAAAAATCTCGTTCCACTATGTTTTGCCTTTCGGCATACAAAAACATGCATACTTACATAATATTAGTGTACAATTAATAAATTATATATATTTACTTATAGAAGTCTACATTCAACAATAATTAAAATTAATTTATTTTATAGAATTATTCAATATGACAACGTAGTAAGTTATTAAAACAATTTCAATTTTTACATGTCAATCTCAATTTAATTAAATGTATATTATTAAATCTTATAACTGTGATTAAGTGAATGCAAAATAATTTTCAATAAACCCAACTGCGGATATGTTGTTAACCCAACTTTAAATCGTTATAAATACTTAACGGTTATTTGAACTAAATCATTATTAAAAAAAACTTAATAATAATTTTAAAATACATATTCAACGATACCCCACATGACATAATTCGTAGACATTATTTTTTCTTTTATAACATATTATATAAAATTATCAGTGACACTCGCAAGATTAAACCAAATCGATTGTGTGTCAATTGTATTGTATGTCTACTCCTTTGTCTCTGTGTGTCTTTTGTGTTGTGAATAAATGTCTTCTTTTCTTTTTTTTCTTTTCTTTATGATTCATTAAAATTGACCCAAGCGTTTGATCTCTAGAGTGCCACAAATAAACAAACATACGTAACATACATCAGTCTTTGTAAACACATTAAGTACCTTACCCATTCACTATTGGAGACTGCATTATTTACTTTGGAGCTTAATTCTGGGCCCGTTTTCACAAAATATTATTTATCTCAAACATGTTATAAAATATTGTGTTCTACTTAAATTCCTAGTGGCTATGTGAACAGTAGATTTCGAAAGCCTGCATATTTCTTTAAAAAAATCCAAAAATTGAATTGAAAAAATAAAGTATTTTGAACCTGCTCACAACATTTCTCGAGAATCGGTGGAAAAATGCGACCTGTAGAGGAGAACAGCCAGACAGCAGGACATTCGGACACACGAACGAATGTTGGCCCAAGCAGAGAATTTTGTTCGCTTCGCTCGCTCGTCCAATAAAGAACGCTTCGAAGTATCAAGTTTCGGGCGCGGCGCGTGAGTTAGGTAATGGATTTTCATACGAAATTGGAGGCAAAGTGACCTTCTTTTGTTTTAATAATAATATCAATTCGTGAGACGATGTCACGGCGCTTTACCATTAAAAAAAGTTTAAAGTAGTTCTTATTTATTACATTGCATGTTTGAGAAAAGCACTCGAATACTATCTGGCCGGCAATTCTTATTATCCCGGCCTCTGCAGTAATCTTTAGCAGTCTTTGAATGTTTAGCCCTTTTGCAAAATAAATGATTTGATTTGATTTGGACTCATCATTCAAAAATCATCAAAAAAAAACATAGCTAATGTGTAGATATAGATACAAACATACTTATAAAGAGTGTTTATTCGCCAACGAACTGTTATGTAGTTTGGCGAAGACTTAGATTAAGTTATTCATAACTTTGTTGTGTAAGAAAAAAAAACGAAAAGTGCAAAACATTATATTTCCTCGACTGTTTCTTGTTCCTTGAGTGTTTAGCACTTTTGGACTCTATTTGAATGACGTTAAGGTCCAAAAGTGCTAAACATTCAATTTCCTCGACCGTACTATTGCTCAAAACTGTAAGTATATAATAATAAAATAAATAATAAAAAGCCTTTTATTTCTTACAGAGTACAAACAGTTACAAATCGTTGGTTATAGTAATATAAGCTTAAATTTCATTGTTAAAAATAAAATAAGAAAACTAGTTATGTATTATTAGTATTAAGCTGGTCTACAAGAACCCCTGGGTGGGTAAAGGCCTCCTCCAAGGATGACCATTTATCTCTGTCCTGTGCCACTTCGTACCAGAGCGAGCCGGCTGTCCTCTTGATGTCGTCTTTCCAACGTGTCATTGGTCTTCCCCTGCTCCGATAGCCTGGTGGGTCGCGCTATAGAGTCGCTTTTGTAGTTCATCTCTGGTCTCTTAATCTCGCGACATAGCCTGTATATAACCTATGCAAAACAGGACAGGACAGGACAGGACTAGTATGAAAAATATATTTATTTTTCATTCTAGTCCTGTCCTTTCATCAAAAAAATCAGTTCAGCGCTTTCGCTGCCAACAATCGCTTCGCACTGCGGCGCCAATCTCGCGGTTTTCCCGCTAAGTAAGAAACGCCTACGACGTAGGCACCCGCTAAGTGAGTTCCTGGCAGTGAACGTGACTTAAAAAGGTAACCGACAGACTATCCAATATATAATATTAATGTATAGGACACAATCGTAAAGTGAATGTCATCCATTACATTAATAGATTCTTTTGCGTCATATAAAATTAACATAATAATATGCTGCATTATTTAAGTATATAGCTTTATATTATAATGTTAGCACAGGTGAAATTAATTATGCGGTAAACAGTCTGTTTTTTTAACGACGGCAAACAAGCAAACAGCCTGTTTAATGGTAAGTGAATGCTGTAGACAACTTCGATTTCATCCTATTAAAGTTTTGACACTCATAACTTTATGATTGGGTATATTTTTTTGTCTATTTTACTAAATTTAGAACATTCACAATAAAGGTGTACACACTAAATAAAATAACCAATAATGTTATTTTCTCGAAAAAGGATTAAAACGTAGTCAAATGGAGGAAAAAGCAACGCAAGAGGTTAAATAATCACAAATAATCACAAAGTTAGAAGTGTCCAAAGTTTTAAGAGAGGTATAATATAGCGGAACAGACCAGGAATTACAAATGTTTTAAGGAATGAGGATAAACAAAAATAACTTGCATATAGGTACTTATTTTTTTATTATATTAAAACGTTCGTGAAATGCACACAATAGCCGTATCGATTTAATAGGTAGACTTATTTTTCTTACTGTGATACCTGTAATTACTTATAAAATCCATGAAGCCTATTATATGCTATTTCTTTATTTTTTTATTTTTATAATTTGCAAACTAAAACTATTTTCAAGTCCATAAACAACGCCTGGTCAATGTGTACAATGACAATACATATACAATGATGTGAAAATAAGTATATAAATAAAATAATTAATCTAAAATTATACTATGTATTTTTTTGGGATAAATAAATATTATAGGTATCTTACACAAATCGAACTAGCCCATAGTAAACTCAATACGGCTTATGTTATGGATACTAGGCGACGATATGTATTTAATAGATATACTTAAGGGAATATTTGAATACATAGTAAACTCCCAACACTCAGAAATTAATATTCATGCTCATTACAGAAATTTAATACCCGTATCGGGATTCAAACTTCGTAAGTCGGGTATATCAATTTCTTCTTGAGAATCATGTTTTTCGTCTATTTTGAAATATTATTTTCTTCGTTACTATTTTTAACCCGCGACAAAGGTTTTTTCAAAAGTCCCCGAAGTAGTCTAATATCTTGAATTATTTTAGGCTCTTAATGTAGGACTCTATCATGTATTTAGGTAACATTTTCGTATTATTAGACAGCCTGATCAAAAATGATATTATAAACGAAATAACAAAATTGAACGTAATAAAACCGGTATTTTTGTATGGTGAAAATACCGGTATCCGATCCCTGGTCTATTCATTCATTCATTTATTTTATTGTTATGTCATGCATGCATACATAATAAGGTGTAACATTTTTTTTAAAGTCATTTCATGACACCCTGTAAGGGCACACAACCGAGACTACTTAATTAATTACATTTGGAGTCATTATATCAGATAAGTTTGGTAGATAATATATATGTCAAAAAATTTAGTTAAAAGTTACAATTATTTTATGTCTGGGATCTTAAACTAACTACAATACAATTTATATGTCCTATTTTTATTGTAGTTTGTATAATACTAAACTTTTGTCGTCAAGGAATTCGTCTACCGAGTAATAACAGTGTTCTATTAATAGCTTCTTTAGTTGTGTCTAAAATACCTTGTCACTAGGTTGCAATTTGATTACATCAGGAATATTGTTAAAAATTTGTAGGTATGCATTTATACTGCGGTCCTTTTTTATACATGGCTAAGTTACTATCTTGTCTGTCCAGATGGTACGTAGCTATATTTGTTGTGTCGGGAGTATTTTATAAAATTTTGATTCATATACATAAATACAAGCAACATTTCGACTAACCTTAGGTACTTTGAGATCATCATATATTTTTTATTTCGTTGACAATGTCAGCGAGAGTGAGTAGGATTTCTTCATTTCCTTATTCTGAATCAAATCACGAATTACGTTGGGATCACCACTTTCAAATCCTCTCCGTTCATCACGTTCATGATGACACTCATGTATTTCATCCTTTTTCGAATGTTTGTGCTTTTTGATGGTTACTTTTTTGTCCTCGTTGTCATTTTCGTCCGCGTTACTTGTCTTGGCTCCAATGTCACTTTCTTCCCTTGCTTTGTTTTTGATTTCATCAGTTACGTAGTTTTCGTTTTCAGTTCCTTCTTTTTCAATGTCATCTTCGTTATTAATATGTTTTTCTTTCTTGCCTTTTTTTGTCTCCAGACTATTGCTTTCTTCTCTAGTGGCCTGCGTTACATCACCAATTTCATATGATTCCTCCTTTGTTATTTTTTTTTCCTGAACGGAGTCTTCGTCCTTTTTGGAAAAAGATTCAACTTCCTTTGTAAAATTATTATCCGGATTAAATTTATCATTTTCCTCTTCGTTTTCATCAGATGTTTTGATCTCAGCTAGATCACTTTTGTCTTCACTGACAACTTGGGAAACGTTACCTGTGTCTTCTCGTAATGTGGGCAAATCGTATTCGCTATTCTGGTGTCGACTATTTTTTTCAACCTTTTTTTCATGGATTGAGTTCTTATAATGCAAAGTGTCTAACGTTGATTCATTATTGCCATCGATATCACTTGTTAGTCTAACAATAATATGTTGATCAGCATCATGATCATGGTTTTCATTTTCATTGCGATGTTTATGTGTGTCATGATTCTTGTTATGACGATGTTTGCTATGGTGTTTTTTGCTGTGGTGATCTCTACTCTTTCCATATCCCTTTTTAGGTTTTTCATTTGAATGGTGCCTTTCATTATGATGTTTTCTAACTTCGTCTTCGTCATTGTCCCCACGTTTTATTTCTTTTGTGTCATTTTTATCTTTGTCTAGGTATTTTTCTTCTCTGTGAATATCATATCTATTGTTTGTATGGTTTTCACTCTTATCATTATAATTTATTGGTTGATGGTCTTTGTGGTTTCTGTTGTCACTATGGGTATGTTTGTGATGCTTTATTTTAGGTTTATCGTGTTCAGTTTCCGAGTTCAAACGTGTTTCTAATTCTTCATTATTGTTTTTTTCACCTCGATCACCATTGTCATTTTCTGTTTTAAAGGTGTTTGCGTCAGAATCTTTATCTTTTATCCCTTCCACTTCAATGCTTGGTTCATTTTGTTGATTTGATTTAGAATAAAGATTGTCGATAGCTAAACCTCTATTTTCACCATCAGTTTTACTGTATTCATCTTCACCGCTCAAGGAACTACTTATATCTTTTAATGCTGATTTAAGAATTTCATCCAAATCTAAAATGTTTTCAGAGGTTTTATCATCGTCATATTTTTTATTAGTTACGGCTACATGCTCTACAATCACATGGCTTTTACCTTTTCTACTATTCATTTTACTTTTTTGTCTATCCTTATCATTGGTATTAATGGGCGGTAAAGTAGCATTATCAACAGCATCTTGAACAATCATTTCTTCATTGTTATTATTAGTTGAATTATCTCCTTTGAGTTGATCTTCATTATTGTATAATAATCCATCACTGTTATCGTAATTGTCTACTATCTTATCTTCATCTTCTTTTAACAGCTGATCTACAGCATTTCGAAGTACTTCATCACCAGAATCTGAAAAATCAATAATATTTTGAATAAAAGAAAGTGGAGCATGGCAAAAATAACAACTGCATTATATGACGATCAATTATTTGTAGTTCTCTTGACTGAAGGATCTTATTGAGCTTCCCGCCAAGATCTCCCCGAGGGACTACAGTATGGGGTTCTTCAAGAAATGAGTGTATGTATTTTATAAGGGTCTCTTCATCTGACACGCCTGGTATTGCAAGCGTAGATGCTACGGTGACCTCTTACTATCAGACGGGCCGTACGCTTGAGAGAGGTTGGCATGATATTATAAAAAAAGCGGCCAAGTGCGTGTCGGGCCACGCGCAGGGTAGGGTTCCGTAGTTGCCCGTCTGTCACAGAATGCGGACTTAAGTCCGCTAGGACTAAGTCCTAAGTTAAGGGGCTTTTGGAATTTTTATTATAGCTTACCCTCGTTTGCGCGCTCGCCGCGGGCAAGAAGCACCGTGCCGTGAAAAAGCAACTCTACCGTCCACGGTAAGAGGTTCAAATTCCAATGACAATGTATATGCATCCGAAATTAAGTGCATTTCTTACCAGTTAACTAGTTGTCACAGCCGATTTCTTCCTAAACTACAGGACCGATTGAGTTGAAATTTGGTACACATATGTAAATTGGTGAACCAAAGATGGACGCGTAAAGTAAATTAATGAATTCTGAAGGGCCACTTTTGGTGGGTAAACTGGAAAATAAAAAAAAAGTTTCGCAAACTGTTTTGTGTGACATATCTAATGAAAGGGGTTGTTGTAAGCATTTCAGATATTTTTTAAAATAATTTTAGCAAAAATAGATTTGATGTAATTAAGGAAATAAGACGAAAATTGACCATTCCCCCTTATCTCCAAAACTACTAGGCTTAAAATTCTGAAAAATATATGGAAAATAGTTCCTTGCCTAAAGATTACAGGAAAATCTATAAGTAGTTTGAGTATTCAAAGTAACGGAAAATTCTCAATATTTTTGTGTATTTTGTATGGAGCGCCTAATGCTTAGAGAATAGGAATTTTACGGAACCCTCACCACACGAGTTGAACTCGCACTTGTCCGGTTTTTTTATACAAAAAAATACCTTGAAGTGAGCCGTCTGTCAAAAGCTTGATGACATCAGAGTTCGGAGGTTCGTCTGGAAGAAGAGACTCCATATTTGAAGTTTTATCACCCGAAGTCAAAGTTGGATGCAATTTGGTCTTCGGTTTCAATAGTTTTCTTTTAGCACCTTAAGAAGAAATGAAAACCTAATAATCATCAATCCCGTAGGTACTAATATTATAAATCCGAAAGTAGTCTGTCTGTACGGTCTCGAATCGCACAAAAGCGACAAACGCGGACTCATCATTTTCATAATTCATACAGTCCACGGCGGTACACGCCAGTGCAGAACCGACCGCCGCGGAGGCTTTCCATTCAGTTTTATAATAAATCAGTATTTCGGTAATCATTGCAGTTACTATTAATCAAGGGGATGAAAGTTTGTATGGAGGTACATAAATGAGTTCCACGCGGATGAAGTCGCGGGCAGAAACTAGTGACATATAAAGTTGGTTATACATGTTATAGACGAGAGATGTGGTTATTCTTGTGGCCCCCATGCTGTCTCAGTGCGGGCTGGGGACTATACAAAAGGTACAAATACACTTTTCATTATGTAAAAAAAAAATGAGAGTCCAAGTTTGTAATTTTCTTCCCTGATCCCGCTATTCAGTCGAATTTCAATTTCGAATTATGAAAATCAGTGCCAGTCGGTAACAAAATAATTTCCATCTAGGGCGTAAACACTTGAATCGCGCGTTACGCTCAAGAGTCTACTTTAGAATTCCTCGCTACGCTCAGGATTCTATTGTGGAATCTTTCGCTTCACTCAGGATTCAATATACCGCCCTCGCCGTAAATATATAATTTTGCTCCCCTGAGACACAATCTACTGTTATTGCATACCTCACAGGAACGAAGTAGTTACAAAGAGATACAAAACCAATAACATATATTTAGGTAGAAGTAGACCACAGGGCAGGTTTGCTAAAGAGCAATTTCTCCTAATCTTTGGGTAGCGGAGAAAAAGAGATATTAGAGGAGAGGGGTCTTCATAGATCACAGTTTTTTTTATTACGAATTATTTAGTATTTAAGTATTTATTACCCATCCAATAGAAAGGAGAGCGTTGAGAAGTATGTGTGGAGTGAAATTGAGTGATAGAGTCAGAAACAGTGTGATAAGAGATAAGTGTGGAATAGATGGAGATATAGTCACGAAAATTGAGAAGGGCATGTTAAGGTGGCTTGGGCATGTAGAGAGGATGGATCAAAGAAGATTAACGAAGAGAGTGTATATAAAAAGAGTGGAAGGGCAAGTTGGAAGGGGAAGACCTAAACCGACGAGCATGTATGAAAAATGTTATGAAGGTGAGTGAAGCGAAAGTGTTTTGTCAGGATCGTAGCAAATGGAGATCCGTGATCTCTGCCTACCCCTCTGGGAAAGAGGCGTGATTATATGTATGTATGTATGTATTACCCATCCACACCACATGGTACTGATATCCACAGCTGTTCACAAAAAGATGGAATGATTACTTGAGGAGGGTAGGCAATAGTGACTGCTGGATGGCGAAAATGGGAGATTGGGTCATGTGTCGTACCTTGGGGGGCCTACGTCCAGCAGTGGACTTCAACAGGCTGATGTATGTATATGTATAATATCTATCTATCTTCAGTGGCTCACCGACTCAAAGTGGGTCCGACACGAGTTGTCGCCACTTGACCCGATCTTGCGCCATCTCCCTCCAGTTCGTGGCCTCAAGGTCGAGCAGGTCCAATTCGACGACGTCGCTCCAGCGATACTCGCCGCCCTACCGGATGCACCAGATATGCCCGTTTGGCACCCGGTCATAAGGCCAATACTCATGTATGGATGTGAGACTTGGACGCTAACACTTAAAGAAGAAAATAAGCTCCTTGTGACGGAGAGAAAAATTCTCCGAAAAATTCTAGGCCCGGTGAGGAGAGATGACGGAAGCTTCAGAGCCCGGAAGAACATTGAAATTGAGCATCTCTTGACCACACCCCACATTATTGGAGAAACAAAAGCTCACCGTCTCCGCTGGCTTGTCATTTTCAAAGTATGAAGGAAGATATGTATAATACTCGTAGATGTGCACAAAAATGGGAATGACCCAAAAATACTTACCAGCTTTCTGATCCACAGCATTCTCTAACAAGACTGCCAACTGATTATCCAGAAGTCTCTTCATGTCTTCCAACACGGTACGCCGAATCTTGTCCAAGTTCGGCATGTCCAACTTGTTGGCCGATTTTCTGGCCAGCTTGCCGAGCGAGTTCGCTGGGATAGAGGCAGTGTGGACGCCGCATAGCGCAGTGAGGAGTAACGCTTATGCAATATTAAAAATTACGTTGAGAATACTAACTTGTGAACTTTCACTAAAATGAAGACACCTAAAAAAAGGGTCGCCAAGACGCCCGACTCTCCATGCAAACTTTATTTGGTAGTTATTTTAAAACGACATGCTAGAATAACATAGAACTTTGTAGGTACACACAATCGGGTCCGCCAGAACTTAGTCTGAAACTAGTTTCTGTCAAAAATTTCATTTTTAGTACAAGCTAAAGCTGCCGACTGTAGTTTTCTGTATACCGTCATCAACAACTACTCATTGAGACGATTCTAACGAGCCCCAACTCAACGGGGTTATGACGGTTAAGTAGCTACTGAATTCCCATGGCCACCTCTCTCCATCATCTGGTCAGCTCGATGGTACCATAATATTGAATTGTCAACCAAACTATACCTTTACCCGAAATTTCCAAGGGCGTAGCGAGGTACGGCCTCCATTGAAGATGCAGTCCCATTGCTCATGTAACCTTGCATTTACCTTAGATAGGTATATCCTTGGTTTGTCCAATACGCCTGCCCCCCCCCCCCCATCCCCCTTAACAAAATCCTAGCTACGCCCTTGGAAATTTCAGCTCAAATGGTTAAAGTTAATCGAAATATAATTTAATATTTTATATTTAAGATTAGTAGTTAAGATTGTATTTCAACCTTTATTTTTTTTCTATGAAATAAACAGTTTAATTTTTTTTAATGAAGCAATTTGAGACTTGAGAAAAACTGGCTCATTTTAAAATAAATAAAATAAATAAATATTTGCGGACAATCTTACACAAATCGACCTAGTCCCAAACTAAGCAAAGCTTGTTATTTTATTTTTCTATTGTAATTTGTAGCAATAGAAATTAGTTTCCGACCTAGAATTGGCGGATCCCATGGTGAGAATATTACGAATAAGAATTTCACGTTATTCCAGAATGCCGTTTTAAAATGACAATCAAACTACGTTTGTATGGAGAGTAGACTTGCATCGACCTTGCTGGGGACTCTTAAATAAATAAAATAAATAAATAAATATTAGGGGACACAAATCGAACTAGCCCTATAGTAAGCTCAATAAGGCTTGTGTTATAGGTACTAGACGACGCTATAATAATAATAGGTATAAATACTTAAACACATACTCTTGAAGTTTCTAAAGGTTAGTTAATTGGCTACCGCTTTAGCCTAGTTGGTAGTGACCCTGCCTATGAAGCAAGAGGTCCTGGGTTCGAATCCTGGTAAGGGCATTTATTTGTGTGATGAGCACGAATATTTGTTTCTGAGTCATGGATGTTTTCTATGTATTTAAGTATGTATTTATGTATATAAGTATGTTTATCGTCGTCTAGTACCCATAGTACAAGCTTTGCTTAGTTTGGGACTAGGTCGATTTGTGTAAGATTGTCCGCAAATATTTATTTATTTATTTATTTTCTTTTCTAAAAAAGAATATTTAATCCGTCAGTTAGATTATTAAAAAATATTGAACACGTATTTTTTGTTTGTCAATTATCCAAAAACTGATGAAGATATAGCCCGTTAAAGTTCCGCGTGACGTCACATTATGGTACACTTTTTAGCATAATGTGACGTCACGCGGAACTTTAACAAGCTATATCTACATATTTTTTTGTTTTTTTGACAAAATTGACAAACAAAAAAATACGTCGCACCCTTAGAATGAAACCGACCGAACTCAAAAAAATCGACAAAATGAGTTAGCAACACGTATCGACTCAACACAAAATTACATACTGATTCAAGATGTGTTGCTAACTCATTTTGTCGATCTTTTTGAGTTCGGTCAGTTTCATTCTAAGGGTGCGACGTGTACTATATTTTTTATAATCTAACAGACGGACTAAATATAATTATATTTTTTTTATGGGACGCTACGTGTGTAGACACTTTGGCGCCGACCCATCTTTCGGGCACCAGAGTTAATGCTGGCTCGGCCGCATCCTCCGCAGAAGACCTCAAACGCCGCAAGTATGCCTCCCTAGGGAGTGGTTACTTATTTGAGGCGTTTGGGGTCGAAACACTGGGACCATGGGGTCCAAGCGCGCGCCGACTTTATAAGGATTTGTCGGCGCGCCTAATAGACGCCAGCGGTGACCAGAGGGCTGGCCTATATTTTGCTCAAAGAGTTAGCATTGCCATCCAGCGTGGCAATGCTGCCAGCCTTCTGGGCACACTACCCGCTGACAGCGATTTGGGCCAAATTTTTTATCTTTAAGTATTAATTTATAGTCTTTTTTTTTGTCTTTGTAGGTTAAGTTGTTGTTTTATTGTTTGTTTTTACATAATATTGAATTCAGTTGAATATAAACTATAGGGTTGTCACTCCAGGAAAGTACCCAATTGACCCGTTTAATTAAGTTAAAAGTAAGGACTTACCCAGCACCAATACCATGTTGTAGGTAGTATTACTAGTAGTACTACGAAAACACTTAGGAAACCTAGCTTTTTATAGGAATTTCACTGGTAGGTAGGTACTACCGACACGGATGATTAGCGCTGTTCTGAATCAATTATATTCCATACAGGGTTCCGCTTGCTAACTGGTACAAAACAAAATACCAGGTTGATTTAGGAAACGTAATCAGGACTTACCAGGCGTGATGAACCACAGTTAATACCATTGTTTCTAGCTTTGAATTTATTTTTTATTTTAATAATCAAAACAGTACCTTTTATAAAACAATTTGGTCACCTTAAACACCACCAGCTTATGTCATTTTACTCAACCAGGAGCCGTAGCATGGTTGGCCTTATCACGCGACAAGTGACAAGATAGCAGCGTCGTCTCGTTCTATCGAACGGTATCAGCCAGTGACGCACGCTCTATCCTATCACCTATCGCGTGACAAGGCCGGCTATAACAAGATGCACATGACGGCGCGTAAGCTTTCTCGATTTTTCTTACTTTCTACCGTCTCTCTCTTATTAGAAAACTTAGAAAGAGAGGTTTCAGGAGAGAGGTAAAGTGCGAGAAAATTCGAGAGAGCTCGCGCTATACCTGTCTTTCTAAGTTTTCTAATAAGAGAGAGACGGATAGTGCGAGAAAAATTGAGAGAGCTCGCCCGCCGTCTTGTGATAGCCGTGCAGGAGCCGTAGCATGGTTGGCCTTATCACGCGACAAGTGACAAGAAAGTGCGTCGTCTCGTTCTATCGAACGGTGTCAGCCAGTGACGCACGCTCTATCCTATCACCTATCGCGTGACAACGCCAACCATGCTACGGCTCCAGGTGTCAAAAGTGATAGGGTGACCATGACTCTAATTGTTATCCGAAATAGAAAATAAAAACACATTTGTTTCCACATAAATACATCACATTGAAATGACGTCTATTTCGGTGTATTATTGAGTGCTGATTACGTCTCCAGAATCCCCCTATACAGATATTTATATGATATTTAGGTGAGCGGGAGATATATCTATTTTGTTTTTCTAATTGCTTGTTACTCTTTACTTTGTTGACGTTGTGATATAGTACATTGTTCAACGAGGGGCGTAAGTGGAATATTGCTAACGAGAGTCTATCAGAAGCCCGACGCTGAAGGCGGAGGGCTTTTGATGACTCGAGTTTGCAATATTCTTACGCCCGTGTTATACACAATGTTTTTCATCACATTTGCGAGAAAATAAATAACAACAAAAGACAGAAAAATGTAAGTTTCATACAGCAGCACCGAACAAAAATTGACAACTTCACTTCCAGATCAGTGCTAGTAGAGCGCGCAGTTCAATATTTCAACCAATCACAGAGCAGTATTCTTGCGGGGCGGGGCGTCGTGACCAACTAGATTTTTTTATTCAACCAATCACACAGCAACCAAATTTGCTTAAGCCAATCAGAGGATTCTATTATTTTAAAACTAAACTTAACAGCCCGTGGGAGGTAAAACGGCTATAACTGCTCTGCACGCTCGCAAGTAATAACGCCATTGACGAGCAAGTGTGATGAAAATATTATTATTACATTCGAGCGAGTTTAATGTATGGACGCCCGCTCGCCATCTCGCTACTCGCTGGCGCTCAGACCGTGGCCTTAGTCGTGGCCGAACCATAAGCTCTCACGCACGGTGCAGTCACCAGCATCGATATCTACCACAACAAAATACCGAGGTTTGAATTTTTTGGTCGAGTAATGTGCTTATTTTGCCCAGTGTAACAGTCTCGCGGTCGTCGGTAAAACGGTTGAATGGAGTACCAATGTCGCTGAGATTGTGGTTACCACCAGAGGCGACCAGGCTGCGATCCAAAGACATGTCCAGGCTGTGTTGAATTGTCAACCAAAGTATACCTTTACCCGAAATTTCCAAGGGCGTAGCGAGGTACGGCCTCCATTGAAGATGCAGTCCCATTGCTCATGTAACCTTGCATTTACCTTAGATAGGTATATCCTTGGTTTGTCCAATACGCCTGATGATGATATTTAGTCCGTCAGTTAGATTATCAAAAAATATTGGACACGTATTTTTTTGTTTGTCAATTAAACAAAAACTGATGAAGATACAGCCCGTTAAAGTTCCGCGTGACGTCACATTATGGTACACTTTTTAGCATAATGTGACGTCATGCGGAACTTTAACAAGCTATATCTTCATAATTTTTTGTTTTTTTGACAAAATTGACAAACAAAAAAATACGTCGCACCCTTAGAATGAAACCGACCGAACTCAAAAAAATCGACAAAATGAGTTAGCAACACGTATCGACTCAACTCAAAATTACATACTGATTCAAGATGTGTTGCTAACTCATTTTGTCGATCTTTTTGAGTTCGGTCAGTTTCATTCTAAGGGTGCGACGTGTCCTATATTTTATTATAATCTAACAGACGGACTAAATATAATTATATTTTTTTTATGGGACGCTACGTGTGTAGACACTTTGGCGCCGACCCATCTTTCGGGCACCAGAGTTAATGCTGGCTCGGCCGCATCCTCCGCAGAAGACCTCAAACGCCGCAAGTATGCCTCCCTAGGGAGTGGTTACTTATTTGAGGCGTTTGGGGTCGAAACACTGGGACCATGGGGTCCAAGCGCGCGCCGACTTTATAAGGATTTGTCGGCGCGCCTAATAGACGCCAGCGGTGACCAGAGGGCTGGCCTATATTTTGCTCAAAGAGTTAGCATTGCCATCCAGCGTGGCAATGCTGCCAGCCTTCTGGGCACACTACCCGCTGACAGCGATTTGGGCCAAATTTTTTATCTTTAAGTATTAATTTATAGTCTTTTTTTTTGTCTTTGTAGGTTAAGTTGTTGTTTTATTGTTTGTTTTTACATAATATTGAATTCAGTTGAATATAAACTATAGGGTTGTCACTCCAGGAAAGTACCCAATTGACCCGTTTAATTAAGTTAAAAGTAAGGACTTACCCAGCACCAATACCATGTTGTAGGTAGTATTACTAGTAGTACTACGAAAACACTTAGGAAACCTAGCTTTTTATAGGAATTTCACTGGTAGGTAGGTACTACCGACACGGATGATTAGCGCTGTTCTGAATCAATTATATTCCATACAGGGTTCCGCTTGCTAACTGGTACAAAACAAAATACCAGGTTGATTTAGGAAACGTAATCAGGACTTACCAGGCGTGATGAACCACAGTTAATACCATTGTTTCTAGCTTTGAATTTATTTTTTATTTTAATAATCAAAACAGTACCTTTTATAAAACAATTTGGTCACCTTAAACACCACCAGCTTATGTCATTTTACTCAACCAGGAGCCGTAGCATGGTTGGCCTTATCACGCGACAAGTGACAAGATAGCAGCGTCGTCTCGTTCTATCGAACGGTATCAGCCAGTGACGCACGCTCTATCCTATCACCTATCGCGTGACAAGGCCGGCTATAACAAGATGCACATGACGGCGCGTAAGCTTTCTCGATTTTTCTTACTTTCTACCGTCTCTCTCTTATTAGAAAACTTAGAAAGAGAGGTTTCAGGAGAGAGGTAAAGTGCGAGAAAATTCGAGAGAGCTCGCGCTATACCTGTCTTTCTAAGTTTTCTAATAAGAGAGAGACGGATAGTGCGAGAAAAATTGAGAGAGCTCGCCCGCCGTCTTGTGATAGCCGTGCAGGAGCCGTAGCATGGTTGGCCTTATCACGCGACAAGTGACAAGAAAGTGCGTCGTCTCGTTCTATCGAACGGTGTCAGCCAGTGACGCACGCTCTATCCTATCACCTATCGCGTGACAACGCCAACCATGCTACGGCTCCAGGTGTCAAAAGTGATAGGGTGACCATGACTCTAATTGTTATCCGAAATAGAAAATAAAAACACATTTGTTTCCACATAAATACATCACATTGAAATGACGTCTATTTCGGTGTATTATTGAGTGCTGATTACGTCTCCAGAATCCCCCTATACAGATATTTATATGATATTTAGGTGAGCGGGAGATATATCTATTTTGTTTTTCTAATTGCTTGTTACTCTTTACTTTGTTGACGTTGTGATATAGTACATTGTTCAACGAGGGGCGTAAGTGGAATATTGCTAACGAGAGTCTATCAGAAGCCCGACGCTGAAGGCGGAGGGCTTTTGATGACTCGAGTTTGCAATATTCTTACGCCCGTGTTATACACAATGTTTTTCATCACATTTGCGAGAAAATAAATAACAACAAAAGACAGAAAAATGTAAGTTTCATACAGCAGCACCGAACAAAAATTGACAACTTCACTTCCAGATCAGTGCTAGTAGAGCGCGCAGTTCAATATTTCAACCAATCACAGAGCAGTATTCTTGCGGGGCGGGGCGTCGTGACCAACTAGATTTTTTTATTCAACCAATCACACAGCAACCAAATTTGCTTAAGCCAATCAGAGGATTCTATTATTTTAAAACTAAACTTAACAGCCCGTGGGAGGTAAAACGGCTATAACTGCTCTGCACGCTCGCAAGTAATAACGCCATTGACGAGCAAGTGTGATGAAAATATTATTATTACATTCGAGCGAGTTTAATGTATGGACGCCCGCTCGCCACCTCGCTACTCGCTGGCGCTCAGACCGTGGCCTTAGTCGTGGCCGAACCATAAGCTCTCACGCACGGTGCAGTCACCAGCATCGATATCTACCACAACAAAGTAGGCAAAATATATGACACATCATAACTGCCCTAGCAATATATGACGCATCATAACTACCCTAGAAATATATGACACATAATTACTGCCCTAGAAATATATGACATATCATTAATGCCCTAGAAATATATGACATATCATTACTGCCCTAGAAATATATGACATATCATTACTGCCCTAGAAATTAGTCGAGTCAAATATTTACACGATACGATATTTTTGACGACTGTGCCATCCTGATTTCTGTTCCTATAACGTCACAGAACAGTAGGTACAGTAGCATCCCAAATTATTTGAAGCAGAACTCTAAATCATGACCAAGATTGGTTCTAGTTATAATTTTAATCAACAACATTGATTAGTTGCAGTCATTAGTTGATTATGTGACGCGTTTTATACCATACCTGTTGATTAATTAAGCAGTCGAATCTATTCACAAATCGTTTTGTCAATTGTGAGCCAGTAATGAATTTGAATCCCAGATCCTGGGATTCAAATTCATTACTGTCCTTATTACTGTAATCCAATATTTTATTTTATTTTATTTTATTTATTTATTCAATTAATTACACAGCATTGCAGTATTACACTAAGACAGCAGAGATATATTAACCTATCCTACTAATCCTACTAATATTATAAATGCGAAAGTTTGGATGTTTCGATGTTTAGATGTTTGTTACTCAATCATGCTTAAAGCGCTCAACCAATTTGGATGAAATTTTGCCTGGATTAAAATATAGGATAATTTTATCCTGGGTCCATGCAGACGAAGTCGCGGGCGGACGCTAGTTTAAAATAATGATCTGTGACCGAAGGCACAGAGCGCGAGTCCGCTGAATGCGGGTGGCGCGAGACCGGTCATTGTGGGAGAGGCCTATGTCCAGCAGTGGACGGCTATTGGCTGATGGCGCATCAGGACTCGGTCATTGTGGCACTCTTTGGTAGAGGCCTATGTCCAGCAGTGGACGTCTATTGGCTGATGGCGCATCAGGACCCGGTCATTGTGGCTTTCATTGGGAGAGGCCTATGTCCAGCAGTGGACGTCTTTCGGCTGATGGCGCAGGACCCGGTCATTGTGACACTCTTTTGAGGAGGCCTATTTCCAGCAGCGCACGTTTTTTGGCGGCTGATGGCGCATCGGGACCCGGTCATTGTAGCTTTCTTTGGGAGAGGCCTATATCCAGCAATGGACGTCTTTCGGCTGATGGGCGCATCAGGACCCGGTCATTGTGGCTTTCTTTGGGAGAGGCCTATGTCCAGCAGTGGACGTCTATTGGATGATGGCACATCAGGACCCGGTCATTGTAGCTTTCTTTGGGAGAGGCCTATGTCCAGCAGTGGACGTCTATTGGCTGATGGCGCATCAGGACCCGGTCATTGTGGCTTTCATTGGGAGAGGCCTATGTCCAGCAGTGGACGTCTTTCGGCTGATGGCGCAGGACCCGGTCATTGTGACACTCTTTTGAGGAGGCCTATTTCCAGCAGCGCACGTTTTTTGGCGGCTGATGGCGCATCGGGACCCGGTCATTAGCTTTCTTACGGAGAGGTCTATGTCCAGCAGTGGACGTCTATTGGATGATGGCACATCAGGACCCAGTCATTGTGGGACTTTTTGGGAGAGGCCTATGTCCAGCGATGGACGTCTTTCGGCTGATGGCGCAGGACCCGGTCATTGTGGCTGGCACTCTTTGGGAAACGCCTATGTTCAGCAGTGGATGTCTTTCGACTTATATAATGATGATGATGATGGAGGCACAAAATAAATAATAGTACTTACGTACGGTGGGACTCTTTCTAACAAAACATGACAGCTAGACAACTAAAATCATGTCATCTCGCTCTAATGCATAGCACGTGCGTGCTCTTCCGTATACACACCAACGGCGAAACTATGTGCCAGCGATAGTTTCTATGTCAGGCGGTGTCAGCTATGTTCGGATGTGTTTGCAATGTGGATGTGTGCGGGAGCCGAGTTTAGACAAAGAGACACGAGGGAGGCCTGGGGGGTGATCACGTAACGTTCCGAACGCGCGTCGAATAGATCCAACTGTCATTTTTCCACATAAAAATTGACATTTAGATCTACCCGACGCGCGTACAATGCGTTACGTGATCGACCAGCTGGTAGGGTAGTAGGAAACAATAAAACAACAATTATTGTCGTCTCGAAGAAGACACTTTGTAATCTGGTAGTGAATGATACAATAGATATTAAACTCGGATGCGGCAAATAAATAGGTAAATCAACAATTTATTGTCGTTATTCTGTAAGCCAGGAGACGACCTTATAGAGAAAAACGGTTGCGACATGGACTTCTATATGCTCAAATGATGGCCAATAAAATAAGAAGATGAAAAATCGATAAACCCCACATTTATTGGATTTAAACCCATAGAATAACAGTTGTATAAATAACTTTGTTTTAATAGAAAACAGAACAAGATGTAAGTGAAGAACTTAAAAAGGCCTCGGGCCTATTTTACTGTTATAACATTGTCCAATTAATAACAAAAAATATCCAATTCGGAAACTTGGAATTAAAACCGTATTTTTTAAAAGATTTTTTATATAAATATTGAAATGATGAATAAATATTTCTATGTGTCATTCAACTCACAAGAAAACAACAATCTCGTGACGCAATACTTAAATATTAAATTAATAAAAGTCTGCTTTCACTACCAGTTTTACATTCAATTAAAAATCGTACTATGTAGCACACTGGTATATAAATACACTGCAAATATGTACACTAAAAATAAACCCTGTTACAATATTTCTATCAAACATGAAATATTGAGTTTATTTTGTTCCTTAAAATAGGCTGCAAATATCACATTTCGGGTGCGGCGAGACGAGAGATACATTCGAATTTCGTACAAAATTAAAGTTCCAGGCCTGCAGCGACCTTCTTTTGTTTCAATATTTTGGAACAACATCATGGCGCTCGGTCATAGAAAAAAACTGTTTGGCCTTTTTTTTATTTCATTGCATGTTTGAGAAATATATTATACGTACCTCGGAGCAAAAAGGAATGGCCAGCCTCGTATAACCTCGTTTACATCCGAATCTACATGGCCGGCAATCCCTACTTTTCCGGGCTGTCTGCATAATCTACTATTATGATTTATGACAATAGTACAGAAAAATCACACGTTAATTCTAACATAAATTAATATGAAAGTATTGGCTTTTATATGTACATTCACAGTATTTAACAGGAAATCATTAGTGACAAGTGTGCTACACGTACGTTCACTCACACAAGCGCAGTCAAGAGGCGATTGGTCGAACGTTATGACGTCAAAGAAAAAAGAGTTCGTTCCGGTGTACGCTTCCAAATCTTTCCTTTATTATTTTATTCATTGCAATGTTAATTGTGTGTTTAATTTTGAAGTTTACACCGAAGCGTCTTAATACTAATGGAAATTACAAAATAAATTGTTTATCAACATTGAGATATAGTTTTGTTTGATTTTAAGGCTGAGATATATTTTTATAAGAGTTTGTGACTGAAGTAAATTTTACTTTAAGTAGGATTTGATGGATACTTAGTTCTTAACAATTTATTTACTAATTCCCGAGATATTATTGCTAAGATAGGAATAGGTAAAATGCATTAAGGGAAAATATACCTACTCTAATGGGAAGATGAAAGATTCATAGTTTAACGAGGAAATATTTAACGATTAATATATAGTAAATAGGTATCTCTTATTTAGTATTGCCGCAAGTGTTCCACAAGTTTTATAATTATTTAATATAAAATTTAAGTACAATTTTAAAATTATGTAAATATGAATATATGTATAAACATACTACCCTGTCACAATATCTGCGCACCTTTTCGAGATGCTGCGCTCCTCCCACTTCCCCTTTTACATCCCCGCGCTCGCTAAGTGAGCTTCACACCATACGCAGATCGCACGCAGATCGCCGATATGATGCCACGCGGCGAGGTGCATAGATAGAGTGGCAGGACAGTAATTTCTTTTTTAATTTCTCAATAAAAAGACACTGTTATTCTTTGTTAAAATAAAAAAAATGTACTGTAGCCGTGCGCGAGTAGGTAGGTACTTAAGTTCCCGGCGGCGGCTGAGCTTATCACATTAAAATATATAAGGTACACGACCCAGTCCCGACACTGGCCTAAGGCATGCCACTTTCAATCTTATGTTAAATTAAGCATTAACCCTTCAACGGACCAAGTTAAAAATTCTTTTGCTGTTGTATAGACCTAAAAATTCTACACTTAAAAAAAATAAAAGCAGGCCCCTATTTCACCAACTTGACAATTGTCGCCTGACAACGACAATTCTCCGTACATTGCTGGTTCCAAAAGTAACCAAGCGACCACCTTAACTTTTGGAGCAAGCAATGTAGGGCGAATTGTCGTTGTCAGGAAGTTGGTGAAATAGGGGCCGGGTGACCTTAACAGGTGATCATTTTTGCTATGAAATTTTGATTGTGCCTTATAGGGTTAAAGTGTCGAGGGTGCACTTAATTTATTCTTAGTCGTAGACAAGCCATACGACAAAGTAAAATAATATCGCACTAAGTGTCATGTCATAATAATTAAATACTTACACTACGCGGCACAAAAGTTTGCGCGTCTGATGTTAGCTACTAGTAGCGCCGCAAAGGTGTCAGAGGGGTCGGACGGGTAAACGGGAGGCGACTCGAGGCTAACTTCAGACACGCAAACTTTTGTGTTGTTGTTTAAAAGAGAGTATCATAGTCATTGTAAACCTTTCTTACTCGTAAATATACATAATTGGGTACATTCCTGGGTAAAAAAATATAATTATATTTAGTCCCTCAGTCAGATTATCAAAAAAAAATTGGCCACGTAATTTTTTGTTTGTCAATTAAACAAAAAATGATGAAAAGTTTGTTAAAGTTCCACGTGACGTCACATTATGCTAAAAAGTGTACCATAGGTAATGTGACGTCACGCGGAACTTTAACGGGCTATATCTTCATAATTTTTTGGTTAATAGACAAACAAAAAAATACGTGTCCAATATTTTTTGATAATCGAACTGACGGACTAGATATATATTTTTTAGGACAGTAGCCAATTACTGATTCAAGCCAAGGCCAATTATTATTTGAATTTGCTGGCATCGTGTATGTGTGTGTCAATGGCTAAGGCTTGTGCTGTAAATGTAAATATTTTAATTATTAATGTTAATTATTTGTGCTAACTAATTGAGACCTTAAGTAGTTCAAGAAATGGTCGATATTTAAAGATTGTAGCATGCATTCAGAATAATATTGAGATTATTTGAATTGGCCGAATTGCATCAAAGTAGTCCATTCAAAAAGCAACTTACCGTCCAATGTAGAAAGATTCCAATTCTAGTTAGGTACATAAAAAGTCGAGCACATTAAATAATTTCAACCATGTTTTGTTAATATTGGCTGTTTTTTATTGTGCTCTGTCAAATACTTATATTCATATCTTAATATGTTATTATTACCAAAAGGACTTAATCGTGTATATTTCCTCTCCGAGGACATAATAGTACATTGTTTAACGAGGGCCGTAAGTGGAATATTGCTAACGAGAGTGTATCAGAAGCCCGACGCCGAAGGCGGAGGGCTTTTGATGACTCGAGTTTGCAATATTCTTACTCCCGTGTTATACACAATGTTTTTCATCACATTTGCGAGGAAATAAATAACAACAAAAGACAGAAAAATGTAAGTTTCATACAGCAGCACCAATCAAAAATTGACAACTTCACTTCCAGATCAGTGCTAGTAGAGCGCGCAGTTCAATATTTCAACCAATCACAGAGCAGTATTCTTGCGGGGCGGGGCGTCGTGACCAACTAGATTTTTTTATTCAACCAATCACACAGCAACCAGATTTGCTTAAGCCAATCAGAGGGTTCTATTATTTAAAAAAAAAACCATAACGCCCATGGGCGTAATATAGCCCATTACAGCTCAGTACGCTTGCGTATAATAACACCATTTTCGAGCAAGTGTGATGAAAACCCGTTTATTCACAACGTCCACCCGGCTTATGACACTCGTAGATCGTCTTTTTGTTTTTTTTTTCATGACCAGAATTGTTTGGACTTTTTAGGCGTCACCGAGACTCGAACCTTGCTGTTTTTTGCGACTTAAAGGGTTAAGTTAAGTATAGGTACGCGATTAAGTCCCGTTTAGTAATAATAATGTATGAGGACCGTGACAGTTAAATTCAATAAAAATTGTAATTTGAAAAAATACTTTGAAGACGTAACCGGAATCATAAAGCAAAAAAATATTTTATAAAAAATATTAAAAAAAAATTGATGCTAAATCGTGGTGATCCTATTAATTTTAAAACAAAATTATAGAGAATGACTGACATGACATAAATTGAGTGACAAAATCATATGATTTTTCATGTTTGTATTTGGATAAAAAACTTTTTTTTGACAATTAAAAGTGCGACGTGTACTAATGAACGCCTTAAACGGTTTGCCATTATTTTCATGATATGACATTTATTTTAACCATTTATAGCAACATAGGAAAATTGTTTTTTGACAAGGCTTCATAAGTACCTATAACTTAGGTTTACCTAGAAGTATTTAAAGTTATATTAATACTGAAGTATTGCTTTTTCACCTTTTAGTATAAGTACAATAGATATTTTATTTAAGATTATACCTCGGCCGTCGGCCATTTTAAATTATTGATCCACAATGACATCACATAGTTAAGATTCAGTTTGACATGATTCAAATGTCAGATTCGAGCGGTTCAACTGCCTGACTTTCGTGGACATATTTTTGAAAGTGCCTGCAGATTTGGGTTTAATTTCTGCGCATATCTAACAAATATTCTAAAATAGCATCAAAATCTACCTAATTCAAAAATGTGTCCACGTAAGGTGTTTGAAACCCTCGAATAATGACCCATTGACTATTAACCTTTTAACCGCCATAGTCTGATTTATAAGACATAACATATCCAGCTCATTTCGCCGCAGTCTGATAAATATAATAATAAATATAATAATAAATAAATATTAGGGGACATTCTTACACAAATCGAACTAACTAGGTCTACAGTATTTAAGCTCAAAAAGGCTTGTGTTATAGGTAGGTACGACGATACATATAATATAATATTTTATTATTGTTGATTTGTGGGCCTTTAATGTGCCGCTTCGACCAGCGAGTGATCTATTGTGGCAGCCCTTTTTTGTTTATAGTTCACCGTTAAGGCCCGTTGCCTCCAGGAAATTCCAGATTCTTTGGGCGGTGATAATATGTTGTACCTCTTCTGGGTGCATGATGTGCCGCCCTAGGTAGGTACTTCTTTTTTGCATGAGTGGTCCGCAGGAGCAGAGAATGTGCATTGCTGTCTCCTCTGTCTCCTGGCAGAACCTGCAAGTTGCGTCTAGTTTCATACCCATTTGAAACAAGTGTTTGTTCAATTTGCAATGTCCTGTCAGGATTCTCGTCACTGCGCAGGTTTTGTGCCTTTTGAGTTGTAATAGCTCTTTAGATAGTTTGCTATTGAACCCTTTACTTAAGGCTTTAGCCTGTTTTTGTCCTTTGGCGGACATCCACATATAATATATATAAACACTTAAATAAATAAGAAAATATCCAATACTCAGAAACAAATATTCATGCTCATCACACAAATATTTGCCCTTACCGAGATTTGAACCCAGGACCTTCAGCTTCGTAGGCAGCGTCACTACCCACTAGGCTAACCGGGCCCCTATTTCACCAAATCGACAATGGTCGCCTGACAACGACGATTCGACTTACATGGCTGCGTCGACCGATTAAGGTGGTTGCTGGCCCAGCAATGTACGTGGAATTGTCATTGTCAGGTGACAATTACCAAGATGGTGAAATAGGGCCCAGGTCGTCGATATGTAAGACAAAGTTTTGATTTGCTTTTTTCCTTAGTAGCTTAGTACCTTCGTATCGGACCTTATTGAGCTTACTATAGGGCTAGTTCGATTTGTGTACAAATCGGGAAAATGCATTTAAAGCTCAAAAGAAATGTCTGCGGTCAATCTGTGGAATCAAACAGCGAGAGTTATGCAAACCACATTTTATAAGTTTAAAAATACTTACCCTACCTTGTTTATACATATATGAAGTCGTCAATTTTGTGATCCAAAATCGAAACCAATTTGGTAAATTTAAAAGTGCCCGCCTTCAGAATAAATTGAAAGCAATATCAAGTCATACAGCATTATTGCAAAAAAGCATACTTGGAATGGCCCACAAGATTTTCAACAAACTAACCACAGACCAAAGTCAAAGTCAAAGTCAAAGTGATTTATTCTTCAATTTAGGCATATTACATGCACCTATGAATGTCGATAAACTACCACCGGTTCGGAAAGTAAACCTCTGCCTCGAGAAGAACCGGCGTAATAAACTCGGCGAGGTGTCATTTTTTCAAAACAGTATACAATATATCATATCAGTATCAGAGTATTATAAAATTTTAAAATTACATTGCTACAGTAGTTTTAAATTGACTGACCATTGTTGGAACTGTAGAAAGTGATGTTGATTTAAAACTATTAAAAGAATTTCTATTAAGAAAAGGCTTATTATTCAATACATGATTTTTAACGGACCAATGCACTTAATTAATAACTAATTCATAAATTAATAATTTTGACTACCTACATAATATTAGTTTTTAACGGACCTATGAACTTAAATGATTATATTTTTAATAATTTTGACTATATAATGTTAATTATTTGTAAAGCATGCTGCATGCAGGAGCATGTTACAAAAGTCACAACCATATTTGTATGCCGCAAGGCGCCACATAGTGATACTGAACAAAAATGTAATACCTAATAACTACCTATGTTGGACAAAATAAATATTTGTATTTGTAAGAATGTCCCCTAATATTTATTTATTATTTATTTATTTATCGGCGGCGACACGAGCATGCCCGATGAAAAATTCCAAGCTGTTAAAGGGTTAACAGCTCAGACTAGTAAGATTCGACACCGTAATAATAATACCACAACCAAGAGAGATGGTCGTATGTTGGCGTACTGAATTTCGAGTATATGTATAGTTTGTTCCAATTTAGATGACGAAAAGTAAACATCTTCAAGTACGGGTGTAAAACAAATGGGTAGTTTCCAAATGTTAAAATTGATAACGCAGTGTTGCTAAATTGATAGTAAACCATCAAATAAATGTAATTAAGTATAAATTAAAAATATAATTAACATCATAAAAAGATATAAACCTTTAAAAAAAATGTTTTTTTTTTATTGTCCAAAAGTAAATTTAAAGCTAACAATAGAATTCTTACGCTTTTATAGAAACAAAATTGTACAACAACTATGGTCCTAAACGCAGTATTTCACGACTGAAACAGCAATTTACTTGATTTTCGACACAACGATTAGTACAAATATTACACTGTGACGTCACGATTGAATGTTAATCAGTATGAAACGTTTTCGACTGCCGCCAGCGAGGTCCGTCTTTAACTCAATTTTTTGGGAATTTATGTTTTTTAATTGTAGTTGCTCCCACACAAACATTTGTTCCTCTCCAAAAACTGGTTCTAATGGCATCGTAAAAAAATTTAAGGCACAACCCAATTACGCGTACATAACAGGACAAACAGTAGCTACTCCAGCACACGTGCTACACTGCGGTCAGTTTTATGATGTCTCTGTGTTATCTTTTCTTTTCATATTTAGCAACAAAGGAAGTTGTAAAACGTTGCGTGCTTTTCGCCATCTAAACTAGAACAAACTATACCTAAGTATGATTATTTTATTTTGGCACAATCTGTCGGGTCGACGTAGTAGGCAAGATTGTATAGCATAATTGGATTTCAGTATAAAAAAAACTGTTACTATTGTCAATTGACATTTACATATTTCAATGAATAATATTAGATACATTTATTTCTTTAGAAATATAGTTTCAAACATAGAAGTTAGCGCATGCCCTAAATGTTGACATTCAGTTACCTAGTTATTATTAAATAAATAATATTTAAAAGTAATGTATAGGTAGTTTTTTAGTACCTAATTCTATTTTTATACGTCTGTATAATTATTATCTTAAAAGTTAATTTGGAGGAATTCTAGCGATTTAAGTATGAAGAGGAATTAGCTTTATTCTTTAAGATTTAATAGAAATCTCAGATTTTTTAAACTATAATCCATTCGAAAATTGAACACAAAAATATTTAAACAAAATAATAAAAAATTACATCCAATAAAATAATAATTAAAACTGATTTATATTGTTTTTAGATTATTTCATTCTGCATACTAAACGACGGATTATACCGGAACTGTCACTTATAGTACTAAAACAGACATTTAAGGCGATTTGGTTATTAATAAATAAACCAAAAAAAAAACATACTTAAAAAAATAAGCCTACATTTAAATCAACATTTATCAATGAATACATGGAAAAAAACGTAAGTCAAACTAAAAAAAAAAAACAGAACTAAATGATTTATAATTCAAGACCAAAAAAAAACCACGTGGCCATAAAAAATGGTTTTTAAATAGCACGTTTAGTTCTCCCTCCCGCAGAGTAACATGACCCTGTGCATAGAAGTATGTATGCATGGAGGTCAGGTCTATCTGTAGCTGACTGTACGTAGCCCCGATTCGGTTGTTTGGTTACCGCGATTTAATATGCCTAAGAAATATTTTACAGAAATAAATAAATATCGGTACCCGACCATAATTTAAGTTGGTAACCACAATCAAACCACTGCACTGCAAATATTAGTAACCAAACATAAACGATATTGAGTCCATTCAGTTTAAAAGTCATGACAGCACTGAGCAGAGACGACAGATTTTAAACCTTACGCTGAACGCCTTTTAGTCGTTTTTCGTTCACCGCGATTGCGGCGTCGACTTTCTCCGGGAGACTTGCTTCGCTTTTCGTGACGTTTCTTCTGTAACCTGAAGCAAATGGTTACCTATTACTTTCGTTAGCTGGATTTAATATTTCGAGTGTAAAGCTTTTTTTTGGGTCCTGGAAATAAACTACACTTGATTCAAATTCATGTTAATAATGGTCTAAAACAGTTTTCATTTTTAACCGACTTCAAAAAAGGATGTTTTTTTTTGTATGTTTATTACGCGATAACTCGATAATTTATGTACCGATTTGAAAAAATCTTTCTTTGTTTGAAAGAATATACTTCCAGATTGGTCCCGTTGTCACCAACATCCAGTTCTGATGATGGCATCCTGGTGAAATCGAGGGAACTCTTCAAATTTTATAGGCAAGTCGGTTAAAACTTTGTTTTTAAAGTGAATTATGGTTACACCGTTACTGACACCCCGTATACTTTTTTTTACATTTGATGTATCACGATCACAGTATCGACTTACTGTAGCGACAACCCTAGCGGGAACAGGCGGTGGAACTCGCTTCGCAACAGGCGCGGGGGCGGGCACAGGCGCGGGGGCGGGCACGGGCGCGGGGGCGGGCACGGGCGCGGGGGCGGCTGGCGTGGGGGGTGCGGGGCAGCCGGCGGGGGTCGCGGGGGGGTGCTCTGACGCAGCCGAGCAGCACGCCTCCTCGATGCTGGAAACGCATAGTTAGAGTGTAGGGTAGTTAGCAATCGACATGTAAAAGGTCGCTGGTGGGGACGTCCACCGTGCCATCGACGAATATAGCCCTTATTCGTTCCGGTACCGCTCTATACCGGTATTAGTTGTCACGTGGATGGCTACAGGTGATGACGTACGACGCCGTCTCAAATATTTTAATAATTTAAGAATGCGGCTTGATTCAATCCGGCTTAGGTCGGGCCTAGCTAAGTTTTTTTGCTGGGATCCTTTAAGCTAGGCTAGGTTTAGTGCACCACGAGAAGCTTCCTGGTGGCATGTTCGCGATCCCATTAACGGCAGTGACGGA
The DNA here is from genome assembly GCA_932294315.1 of Epinotia nisella. Classification (NCBI taxonomy): domain Eukaryota; kingdom Metazoa; phylum Arthropoda; class Insecta; order Lepidoptera; family Tortricidae; genus Epinotia; species Epinotia nisella. The sequence continues at coordinate 3,703,334 of OW028698.1, read as the reverse complement.
AACGCCGGAGTGGTTAGTGGATAGACCCCCTCCCCCATTTTCTATAGAGATGGCTGGAGGGTGTGAGTCCCACATACCCCCCATTATAGCTTCCCAGCTAGGGGGATGCGTAAGTGCATTTCCACTCAGTCAAAAAAAAAATGGTTTAGTGCACCAGCGATATAACTCCAGTAGTTCTTCACTCACACGGTTGAAACCGCGCCAACCAATCTCAATGGAGCGCAAACTCTTTAAAGTGTCTAAGAGTTTACCGGAGCAGAGGTTTCCTCTGAATTTTTCCCAGACTACTCTCCCGTTATGCATTCCACTCGCTTTACAGGCCCGGTAGCATGGTTGGCCTTGTCACGCGATAGGTGATAGGATAGAGCGTGCGTCACTGGCTGACACCGTTCGATAGAACGAGACGATACTCTTATCTTGTCACTTGTCGCGTGATAAGGCCAACCATACTACGGCTCCTGAACTCGACTTATATAGCAACAGTCAGCAAAAAAAGCCTGCACCTAGGATGAACTGGACTGTAAGTACCTGCTGTTATGCGCACACGCCGCGGGTCACAGCACAGTATCCAGGGTGTTCAATGAGCGGCGTAGCGCGGGGTCACGCGCACACCAGCGGGCCAGCTCATCAGGCGTCACTACTCCGTCCGCGTTCGTATCAATCAGCTGGAAGTGAGAACAGATGATAAAAAGAAAAATAGGAAACACAAAAGCCAAAGCAAATAACAAAAGTGTTCTGGGGTGAGGCCGCTTGGATCCCACTCTATGCTCAGGATTCCACAGAGTTAGCCCAAAGTCACCATGCCATTTTGCATGCACGTCACTATAAAAATTAAAAAACCGGCCAAGTGCGTGTCGGACCACGCAAAACGAATTTTCTTTGAGGAAGGCAGTTTTTCAGCAATATCTCGAAAGCCTCTGAACCGATCTTGTTCAAAACAATTTTCGGTGAATGAAATGAATAAGTCCTATGTCCACAAATTTTTCCATATTTTTAAAATACACTGTTCAAAAATTAGAGGGGGGGGACAGAATTTTAGTGACTTTCGGGGCGATTATCTCCGACTCTTTTCACTTAATCAAAAAAAATGCTAAGAGACCTTATGTTTATTTTGAAAGGCCTATCGATTGATGTGCCACACGGGGGGTCACAATGACTTTTTTTTTTTTTATTTAGTTTTATGTATGGAGTGCACCCCAAAAAAATTTTTTTTGTCATTTTAATTACAAAACTATGTAGCGGCTAACAAAATACACCTATCCTCAAAATTTTATTCAAATACACCTTATAGTTTTCGAGCAAAATTCCTGTGACATACGGACAGACGGACAGACGGACATGACGAAACTATAAGGGTTCCGTTTTTGCCATTTTGGCTACGGAACCCTAAAAAGGATCCTTGATTGATTGATAACCGTCACATTGAAATGATGCTAGAATCCAAATACCAGAGAGCAGTCAAAGTTAACATTTAATAAATATCGCAAAAAAGACATAATATAGCATTTAAAAAAATCAGCATTACAAATATCAATCATCAGAGCGGTTTCTATGAAAATTAGAGGAACGAGAAGAAGAATAGGAGGATTTGGATGCGAAGACGGCTGCGGAATACCCATCAATAGAACATTAAATTCCCCTTATGATACTATTTTAAAATGCAATAACTGTTGCATTACATGATTTGTTTTGTGGCACCTAAAAAGTTAGTTCTGTTGTCACTGTACAAATCATTAAGAGACTTTGGGATGGGATGATATTATGAAGGAAGTAGATCTGAGGAAGATGTGATACTATAAGGGCAAGTAAGGATCATCACTTTCGCAAACTTACATGGAAGATCCGATCGACATGGTCCTGCGCAGCTGCGGGGTGCGGAGGGGGAAGCGCCGAGCCTCCAACCAGCTCGTAGATTGCCTGCAATATTCATAAAGACAATTGGGAACACGTCTATTAAAATAGGGTGAATGCAAGGTTTTGATACGACCGTCTCCTCTTCCAAAATTCAACTTATTTAAACTGTTTTTCAAATAGATAGCATAGAATTCTAAAAAAGTCAAACTGTCACTTATCAAATTAAAGGGCAGGCCCCGTAGCATGGTTGGCCTTGTCACGCGATAGGTGATAAGATAGAGCGTGCGCCACTGGCTGACACCATTCGATAGAACGAGACGACGCTCTTATCTTGTCACTTATCGCGTGATAAGGCCAACCATGCTACGGCTCCAGGTCCTTTATTCTTATACCAACACCACTTATTCCACGCTCTTTCTCTCTCTGTCTTTTATTCACTTTAATACAAGTTAATCATCTTCCAAGTAAATTACTTTAATCATAAATAAATTTCTCTATGATTTAATTATCAAGTCTTCTACATCATATGAGCCGAAAGGCGTCCGCTGTTGGATATAGGTCTCCCCCAAAGATTGTCACAATGACCGATACTTTTTTTTTTGACGGTGTGAAAATGCTTTACGCATACCCCCGGCCCGGGGAAGGCCATTTGGGGGTTATGTGGGACTCTCTCCTCCCACCTCCATCCGAGGAGCATACCCACTAAAAACACGCCGGCGTCACCCGCGTTGCCGTTAAGGGGGCGCCATGGGATCGCGAACATTCCACCACGACGCCCCCCGACAATGACCGGTCCTACGCCACCCGCATCAAGCAGACTCCCGCGACCTTTACCAGGTCATCAGTCCACCTACCCATCATCCGGTATGTGGCCGTCAATCGAGAACCTTTCCAACACTTCTACCATGTCATAAAGACCGAACACCAACACGATTTTCTCCTCTGCACTTCTTAAATAATCACCCAGGTCAGCATCGCTTGATTAGATATGATTAGATCATCATGCTATACTGGACCGGATTACTGAAAAAAATAGTATACTGCAGACCAAAGATCCATAGTGTGTTAGTAACATATTTTGACGTAATAACTATGTTAGTAGGCACAGAAAATACAAAAGACAGTAAAATAAAAATAAAAACACCCACGGCAAAGGCTTCCCGCGATTGGTCGCGACCTCATCTTATTTGGCCCTACCGATGGCCACTTCGACCCAGTACTTAATTATGGGGCAGTCATGACTCTCCGACAATACCCTGAGGAGGCCATTGCTGCTGCCACGCACTCGCCTGAGTAGTGATCCAACACGCTTGCGTCTGATTGCGAAAAAGTCATCAGGTCCTGCTTCGGCAAACATGTTGAACGCACCACAGTGCTTCGGCAGCCGCAACAGCATCCTCAAGATATTGCTATATTGGACTCTCAGCGCGTTGTACGTCCTCTGTGTAAAACCTACCCACCGACTGCAGTTGTAGAACGTCTGACAGCTTTGAAAAACAACAACAAATAACCAAAACTAAGAACTACTCATCAAAACTCACCTGCAATAGGTACTTTGATCACCTGGCGAGTGACGTGATTGTCTCCATCGGCATCATACATTCGAAACACCTAGTTCTCAGCCTAAGCCTTCTCTTGCTCTAAGCCTTGTGCTATGAGAAACAGGATTTTAAGTAACTACTTCATCACTCCTGCACAACATTGATCATCTCCTGGCGAGTGACGCGGCCGCCTCATCCGGAACTCCGAACATCCGGAAATCACAAATTTGGTAATTGGAGCTGATGATGAAGACCACAGACGACTTATGGAACTCTTACTTAAAACTGTAAAAGTACGTTACTGCTTCTGATATGATTCCGTTGAAATGGCAACTAATGAAGTCCTAAATGTCAAGTGTGCCAATTCGCCAAGTGGCCCTTGGCTGCTTGCTTGTGCTTCTCTTATTCTAAGCATTGTGCTACGAGAAACAGGATTTTAAGGAACTACATCACTGCCTCACCTGCACAACTTTGATCATCTCCTGGCGGGTAACGCGGCCGTCCCCATCAGCGTCATACAGTCGGAACACCCAAGCTAGTTTCTCCTGCTCGGAGCCTCGCGCTACGCGGGACAGGATCTCCAGGAATTCCTGGAATGCCATAAAATGAAAATTTAATGTAGGTCAAATCGGCTCTCACACACATCCGATTCAGGTGTATCGTTTCGCGCGGCCGGCTGTTTTCTTACAAATTTTAATTTGCAATTGCAATTAATTGCTCGCTGTTTCATATATTTCGGCGGATCGCTATAAACGGAAAAAGGTAATATAAAAAAAACGCACTAATCTGTTCATTCGTTTGGGAACTAGGATGCCACAGACTGACAAATAGATCCTAGATACACATGATAAACGTATATACTCCATTCCATTTACGAAGGCCCGATGCCACTTGAGACGGTCATTAGCGATAACAATAGGATTAGAGAATAACAAAGAATACCTGGCAAGACCCTTTTGCGGCGTGATGTTTTTTTTGTATGCAGCTTGCACCAACAAATGACATTTGAAATGCTTAGGTAATAAAACAATAGGGGTGTAGACACTAAATAAAATAATGAATAATGATGTATTTTCTCGAAAGAGGATTAATAATGTAGTCAAATGGCGATAAAGCAACGCAAGAGGTTAAATAATCACAAAGTTATAAGAGTGTCCAAAGTTTTAAGAGGAAGTATACAATACAATACAATACAAATATTCTTTATTGCACACCTCACACAAACAAGGCAGTTACAGAGAGAAACAATACAATAACATGTAGGTAGAGGTAGACAACAGGCGGTCTTATCGCTGATGAGCGATCTCTTCCAGACAACCTTTGGGTATCGGGGAAAGACGAAGTGTGAAATGTTCTGTCCCTTTTCCGCAAAACGCACATTCAAATGAATCGATTGTCATTTACTACAACGCTCGAGGATCGTGACGTCACGCTTCATATGAAACGATTGTCATTTACTTTGACGCTCGAGGATCGTGACGTCACGGGCTCCGAGCGTTTTCTCTCTCTAACGAGCAACATTAAAACGGTTGTAGCTTCGTAATTTTTTGAGATTTTTGAATGAGATTTTCGTCATTAGGCATATTCTTTTGCCTTCTTTCTTTTGAAATAATAAAAATATTTGAGTCTACACCCCTATTAGATAACAAAATACAAACATAATGAGCTTCATTGTTAAGTTACAAGTGGCATCGGGCCTTCGTAAATGAAATGGAGTATACCACCCTAGTTTTTGTAGGTGGTTAAGAAGGATTAGTCGTATGCTTACGACTAATCCTTCCAAAAGAACTCTTTAAAGAATTAAACGGGGGATGGAATTCTGAAAAGGGCGTTATTCATGTCACCATCCATTGTAGAGCTAGGTTATGGCGCGGTCTTGAAAGAATTATCAGCGGTTGAACAAAGAGGTGTGGAGCTGGCAGTTATTGGCGATCGCTCTATCGGTTCAATAACTCCGTGAGATGGGGCCCCTGTGACAGCGAAGGCGATAATGGTGCCCATATTAAAGAATTATTGTTTTACGTCTTTTAACTTAATACATTGGTACTATTTACGAACATGTTCGCAAACAGTTAAGCAGAGCACATTAACGCATTCACTGCCACCCTCTTTTCCTGGATAGTGTGCCCCAAACGCATATGTGAGTTCAACAGACTATTACCCAGTGCCTACGACGCACATATATGAGTTCATACTAATTTGACATTGGTTTGTTCGCATTGGAACTAGGTGATAAAACATGGTAATTAATATTTTATATTCTTTAATCACATTGAACCTTTAATATCGATTATAATTGTGCTTCATATACAACTAAAATTGAACTAAATTGAATACAACTAAATCGACTAACAAAACACCATTGAAATTGGGATAATTACATAAAAAAAAAACAATATACCTATATTCCAATACTCTATGATAACTGAATTTATAAAATTCTTTCTTATTTATTTTTATTTCTACAAAATAATTCATTGGTACATAACTGATGAAAATATTAGACATAAGTAGAACATTTCAACATTCATGCATGACTCATTATACGCCTTGAAGGCACAGTGTGAGTCACTAAATATTATGAACGCGTCTGTGCGTCAAAGGCACTAAAGTGAAAGTCACGGTGACGCATATATGCGTCGGTGGCAGTGACTGCGTTAAACTGATTTTTAGCGCCACTTCTAGTATTGTGGATTTAAGGACAACCGTTTATAAGCTACGGAGTCACCGTAACATGTGACGGTAACGTCAGGGCCGTATGCTTGTTTGCCGTCGTTTTAGTAATTAACAAAAAAACTGCTTATTAATGAACTTTTGGCATGTTTCCTTTCACGCTGCTTCCCAAAGAGAATGTTCTTTCAGTCTCGTTTTTCAGCTTATCTATGACCAATTTAAAAAACAGTCTAGTGACTTAGATCCCAGTCAAGAGATATACCTACGGAAGATATATTGAAGTACCTATATTTGGCCTAACAACTGTTTGACTAATTTATTTATTTTGTGATATATTTAACTATGTTGCGAGAAATTCCAAAATTCATCGCTATTTACAAAATATGCGGAACAATGAAAACTCCTGAAGTAAAGTTTTAATATTTCAATATCCGCCAGCACTGGGCAGTACCCAATTAATAGGTACCATTTTTTCAATAGTTGGGAGCACGCCAGCTTCGCGAATTTCGGTTCGATTCCCGGACTTAGCCGTTATTCAACCTAACAAAGGCAAGACAATACTACCGGAACGCTCTTTTGTATGGTAATATTAAGATTTGTGCAAAGAAACTATTGTTTTTAATACTTTTAGGTAGGTACATCTCTGTCTAAGTGTTCTAATTTTAATTGTTAAATTAGGTGCTAGTCTAGACTAGGGATGTCACGAATGTCAGATTTATCACATTCGCGAATGCGAATGCTAATATTTAGGACGCGAATGTGCGAATGCGAATGTCAAGGAAAAGGAAAAAAAACTGAACTTGACAAAAGCTCCAAAAACACAAGGCGAACTAATCAAGTAATCACAAACAACCAGCGGGGTACAAATCTACGAATGCTTCATTTTGTCATTAATCACGCATCTACCGGTCTGCGCGCATTGCGCATGTGCGGCATGTGCGACACGACGGTGAAGTGTGGCCGGCGTAGCGAACTCAACGCAACATGCACACATTCGCGTTCGCAAAAAATTCGCATCGCTTGATGCGAATGCGAATATCGATGCGAATGTTTAAAATGATGCGAACCATTCGCATATGCGAATGCGAATATTCGTAACATCCCTAGTCTAGACAGTGCGTATTACGCGGCGGACAGATTGTCGCATACATAGTTAATGTCAGAAAAAATGAAAAAGTTTATTAAAGACGTAAACACATAACAAAAATCGCATTGAGGCAGTGGATCCCAAACTAAGGCCGAGCATGTATCTTGGGAGCCGAAAGATGTTATCAAGTTTATATTGTTTTACCTTATGTAAAATCTTACTTAACGAAATCTGAATAAAACTTCACAAAATTCGGTATGTATCGGTCCGAAAAAGCAATTCCCAAAGTATTGCATCCTTTTGTTCTCATGCGTAGCAGCATAAGCATGTCTCATAAGCAGACATCCTAAGTTTTGTAGCATTTTCGGTGCAGCATGGTTGTGTTAACGATGTTAGTATAGACAATATCAATCAACATTGTTAATTAAGGTTAATATTACCATTATTAACGCTAATTAAACATTACAATTGAAATTGTTCATACCAATTCCGTTAACACGTTCACGGACACAGCACCATTATGAAAATTGTGAGATGTGGCACAAAAAAAAATCGTACATTTTTTTGTCCGGCCATGGACGTACTGCCACATCACTGTTTAGGCAAGTATTGTGCCGCCGCTGTTTCGTCCAGGTATGTATGTAATTTGTTACAAACTCAAACTCTCCTCTTGTGGCAGCACGGCCACAGCCGTAACGTCTACAGACGTATTGTGTCACAGCACGCGTCATTCCCCTCATGTAAAATTGAAGTGGCCCTTTAAGCTACTACACTAGGAAAAATTGTAATGTACCTAAAGCGGCACAACATGTCCGCCTTCATTATAATCCTATGAAAATTTGTCGCCCGCGGACGGAGTGGCAGATTTGTCGCGTTGAAGATCACCGGCCACAGCCGTAGTGCCGTATCACGAGGGTCTCAATTTATGCCTGTGGCCGTACTGTCCGTGAACGTTTTAATAACACTACGCCGCACCGAAAATGCTACAAAATTAACGATATCTACTCATAAGGAGGCGTGGTTTTCGCGAATCGTGTCGAATCAAGGCATTAATTCCTTAACACAGTCTGAGACGATACTAGATGATGAACCTACTAACCTCGAAGTTGATCTTGCCGCTTTGCTTGTGCTTCACTGTGTTGAACACTAACTGAGCATACTGCGTTGCATCTGCAAACATACAACATAATTTTTAATAAAAACCGGCCAAGTGCGTGTCCCCCACGGAAAACGAAGGGTTCCGTGCCTATTAAAAAGGTCGTATCGTCACAGAAGTCTTACGGCATTTACATCCTTTTCTTTGAGGTAGGCAGTTTTTCAGCAATATCTTGAAAATCTTGAGAACCGATCTTGTTCAAAATAATTTTCGGTGAAGGAATTTAATAAGCCCTGGAGCCGTAGCATGGTTGGCTTTATCACGCGACAAGTGACAAGATAAGAGCGTCGTCTCGTTCTATCGAACGGTGTCAACCAGTGACGCACGCTCTATCCTATCATCTATCGCGTGACAAGGCCAACCATGCTACGGCTCTTATGTCCATGATTTTTTTCATATGTTTAAAATACACCGTTCAAAGATTAGAGGCACAATTTTAGTGACTTGCAGGGCGATTATCTCCGACTTAAATCAAAAAACCGGACAAGTGCGAGTTCAGCTCGCGTGGTGAGGGTTCCGTATATAATCTAAATTTCATAAGTGTTTTTGAATACTCAAACTTCTTATAGGTTTTCCTGTAATCTTTAGGCAAGGAACTATTTCCATATTTTTTTCAGAATTTTAATTCTAGTAGTTTCGGAGATAAGGGGGGGGGGGGGGAATGGTCAATTTTCGTTTTTTTTCCCAAATTACTTCAAATCTGTTTTTGCTAAAATTATAAAAAAAAAATATCTGACATGCTTACAACAACCCCTTTCATTTGATATGTCACACAATACAGTTTGCGAAACTTTTTTTATTAATTTTCCAGTTTACCCCCCAAAAGTGGCCCCTTTGTTCAGAATTCATTAATTTACTTTACGCGTCCATCTTTGGGTCACCGAATTACGTTCGTATAGTTTTTTTTTATTTACATTATTTTTTGTATAAACACCAAACATTTTTAAAAATAAACAATAATATTTATATTACCATTATTTACATTATTAAGAATCATTGAGGTGTTGGTGTTGCAATGTTGGTTTAAAAAAACATCCTATATGCGACTTTACGTCATAATGACGTCACCGGCACCATAGTTTCGCTCCCTGGTTATAGGTAGGTACTAGACGATGAACGACTGGTGTTAAATGGGTCAATCAACTTTTTCTTGTTGTTATTCTGTCCCGGTGAGCCAAGAGACAACAGTGACAGAGTTTCTTAGCAAAAATACTATAAATTGTACTCCTATCATCGTAAGGAGATGCCCCACCATGGAATGGGTTTACCAATACAAAAAAAACACGTGTTTAGTGGATTTAAGCCCCATAAAATCATAGTTTTAAAGAGTGACGTAACCATGGCAACGAGCAACAAAAAAATAGTTGATTGGCCCAAATACGAAAATGGTCCATTAACAAAAGCGAGCAAAGGCGAAGGTTAAAGCTAATAAACACTAAATAACGTTAGTTAAGTTTAAAATAAGCTGCTGCTTCGCTCTAGCAGGGCACTGTAATATGTAACTTGAAATCTTGTAATACCATGGATCGAATACATGAATTGGGTTGTGTCCTAAAAATTTTTTACGATGCCATTCGAACCAGTTTTTGGAGAGGAACAAATGTTTGTATGGGAACAACTACAATTAAAAAACATAAATACCCAAAAAAATGAGTTAAAGACGGATCTCGCTGGCGGCAGCTGAAAACGTTTCATACTGATTAACGTTGAATCGTGACGTCACAGTGTGACATTTGTACTAATCGTTGTATTGAAAATCAAGTAAATTGGTGTTTCAGTCGTGAAATACTGCGTTTAGTACCATAGTTGTCATATAATTTTGTTTCTATAAAAGTGTAAGGATTCTAATTGGTAGCTTTAAATTTACTTTTGGAGAATAAAAAAAATGTATATTTATTCTAAACTTTCAAGGTCTATATCTTTTTATAATTGTAATTATATTTCATAATTTATACTTAATTACATTTATTTCATGGTTTACTATCAATTTAGCAACACTGCGTTATCAATTTTAACATGAGGAAACTACTCAATTGAATTGAATTGAACACTCACCACCCAAAGGGAAAAACTGACAGAAGATGTGCTTGAAAGATTCTTCGTCAACCACTCCTGAAGGACATTCCTGAAAAATATACCCACATTATTATTGAGACCACCGTTATTCGGAACAACTTTGTGTGTATTAAATACTAGCTTCTGCCCGCGACTTCGTCCGCGTGGAACTCGTGTATATCGTTACTCCAAACAATCTCTCATCAATATCCATCCATCCATCCATCCATAAAAACTATCCTATGTCTTTCCCCGGGATTCAAACTATCTCCAATACCTACCAAATTTCATCTCAATCGGCTCAGCGTTTTAAGTGTGAAGAGGTAACACACAGACATACTCACTTTAGCGCCCGCGTTCGGGGAAGTAGAGATTGGCTAGTTTACCATATATGGTTGAATAGTTGTAGTATAAAAAATTGCACGTAGAACCGATGGCCGTTGGGGTGGAAAGGTTCTCGAGCGGCGACCACGTACCGGAAGGCGCGACGTGGGTAGGCCCCCCACAAGGTGGACTGATGACCTGGTGGGGATCGCGGGAGTCCGCTGGATGCGGGTGGCGCAGGACTGGTCACTTTGGCACTCTTTGGGGGAGGCCCATGTCCAGCGGTGGACGTCATTCGGCTGATATGACGAGTATAAAAAATGTCTCTTTCAATTATAAACGACTAGCTTCCGCCCGCGACTTCGTTTGCGTGGGAATAAAAACTATCCTATATTTTAATTCAGGCTATAAACTATTCTCGTGCAACATTTCATCCAAATCGGTTTTCCCGTTTAAGCGTTATTGAGTAACAAACATCTACCCATCCAAACTTTCGCATTTATAATATTATTGTAGATGTTTATTATGTACTGAAAATAATTGTATTTTATGTGACTGTACATAACGAGAGGCATGAAATCACGAGTGTGGTTTTATGAAACGAGCTTCAGCGAGTTTCATAATAGGATCACACGAGTGTTTTAAGGCCTAATTATGTATAGTTGCATACACTACTTTATCTACACACATATAATAAATCCTCAATGATGTGTTCGGGAACCATTAGAATAACCGCCATTGTACCGCCATGGCTGGCTAGATTTCAAATCATGACCAACTAGATGTCCATAACAAAATCGAGTTGGTCATGATTTGCTCTGACCTAGAGGCCACGCTTCGAAATTTGAAAATCATTACTTTATTTAATGAAAATACGTACAAAAATACCTACGGCCAGAGACAAGTAATTTATTTTTATAAATCTTATTGATATAATGCTGGTCATTACTGCCAGTTTCTGAACGCATTTTAGCGGGTTTATAGTATGGTGTGTAGATAAAATGTATAATGTATATTAATTTAATACAAGTAATAAATCCAAGTGTATGTGGCGTCTCTTCTGTCAGTGTCATCTCTTGACATGTTCTGCATCGCGCTATCGAAGTTTCGTAAGTCAGTTGCATAAATACGACTTCCCGTCAACTCTCATTGGACGTCGCTCCCTGTGAGATCTCTCTATTGCCGTGTCTCCTTCTATTGTATATTTGTATACAATATGTACATAACATACTGTTTCCTGTATAATAATATATTCATCATTGTACATTATTCCTAGTATGTCCAACTTAACTGGCTCTCCATTCGCCGTCGTAGATCCCTCAGATTACTTTGCACCCTTTTTTCAATCTTGTCTGAGCCTTCTGCTCCAGGATACCTCAAAAGTAAATTTATTTTCGATACCCCTCGCCCAGGCTGTGAGCTGCGTACCTCCCGTGTCCTCGAAATATCCATACCTTCGCACCGCACTAGTTTTATGACTCACTCCTTCGCCGTACAGGCAAGCCGTCTCTGGAATTCACTCCCTCGCAACATCAGACAAGCCCCAAGCAAGTTTGCTTTCAAGCGGATGCTGCGTAAGCATCTGCTTAAACAAGAATTCGACTAAAATCCATCCACATAATGGTAGTATATATTGAATATGTAGTAGTATATCTTTTTGTATGTATCTTATATATTTTTATTTATGTATGTCTATATGTAGTGTATAATACATTTGAATTTTTTTCCTCTCTCCTCAAGTATATTCGTAACAGAAATTATCATACTTTTTTCTTTGCACCTGTTATAAGTCTCTGTTTAGCCCAATGGTTAGCTGGTAGAGAATGCCATCTGGCATTAAGCTCGCCATTTGTACATATATTTTTTGTATTTTGTGCAATAAAGTTTAAATAAATAAATAAATAAATATGTATATTATAATATAAGTAGGATAAAATTGTGTGACCCACCTGTTTAAACCCTCGGTACATGAGCTGTATTTCTCTGGCCGTGAACTTGGAGCCCCGAGCCAGCTCCTTCAGGCCTTCGGGCCGGTGTCGCGCAGGCAGTGGGGCCTCGTCGCATTCTTCCTCTGTGGACAAAGAACGGAATTTGAAAAAGAATTTTAACAGTAATAGCAGGCCACTTATTGCTTCGGCTAAGCACCTTCGAGACAAGTTCTCCTGAATGCGGCGAACAGCGCCGGACAGTGACATTATGTATGTCGTTCACACAGTAGTGGGACCTGCTGCTGTCACCATTATTATTATTATTATTATTTATATTTTTCATGTTTTTTTTTTCTCTCCAAGTGGAGGAAGCTTTAATTCCATAATCGCGGGCTTTTGGCCAAACGAGTACGGAATGGTAGATCCTACTGTTCTATAGCTAGAAATTTACGCACTAATCGACATGGTGTTCATGATCACTGCTTTTTGTAGAAGGATATATGTGAGAGAGTGGATATCAAGGGTTTTCAAGCTGGTGTGAAGAGTGCGAGGGATAACTCCTGTAGACGAAATGACGATCGGGATTGTTTTTACTGTGTTCACCTTCCACTGGGCTTTAACTTCTATGGATATAAGTCTGTGTATTTGCTGATTTTTTCAGTGTGGGTGGATGCAAGGTTGTGGGTGTTGGGGATGGCTACGTTGTTATTATTATTTATTTATTCAGATAACTTAGATCCACTGGTTAGTAAATTCAAAATGTTACAAAACTATTGTTAAAACTAAACACTACATTATAAAGATTACATTACACTATATTATTATCAGTGTAACATAGCCTTCGGGATTAGAGTTTGTTTATGGTTTCGTCCTAACTAAAAAAAACCGGCCAAGTGCGTGTCGGACCACGCAAAACAAAGGGTTCCGCGCCTATTAAAAAGGTTGTATCGTCACAGAAATTTTACGGCACTTACGTCCTTTTCTTTGAGGAAGGCCGTTTTTCAGCAATATCTCGAAAACCTCTGAACCGATCTTGTTCAAAACAATTTTCGGTGAATGAAATTAATAAGCCCTATGTCCATGAATTTTTCCATATTTTTAAAATACACCGTTCAAAAATTAGAGGGGGGGGGACAGAATTTTAGTGACTTTCGGGGCGATTATCTCCGACCCTATTCACTTAATCAAAAAAAATGCTAAGAAACCTTATATTTATTTTGAAAGGCCTATCGATTGAGGTGCCACACGGGGGGTCACAATGAAAAAAAAATTTTTGACTTTTAGTTTTATGTATGGAGTGCACCCCTAAAAAAATTTTTTTTGTCATTTTAATTACAAAACTATGTAGCGGCTAACAAAATACACCTATCCTCAAAATTTTATTCAAATACACCTTATAGTTTTCGAGTAAAATGCCTGTGACATACGGACAGACGGACAGACGGACAGACGGACAGACGGACAGACGGACAGACGGACAGACGGACATGACGAAACTATAAGGGTTCCGTTTTTGCCATTTTGGCTACGGAACCCTAAAAACGGACAAGTGCGAGTTTAACTCGCATGGTGAGGGTTCCGTAAAATTCCTATTATTTTTTTGAGAATTTTCCCGTTACTTTGAATACTCAAACTTCTTATAGGTTTTCCTGTAATCTTTAGGCAAGGAACTATTTTCCACATTTTTTTTAGAATTCTAAGCCTTGTAGTTTCGGAGATAAAGGGGGGGGGATGGTCAATTTTCGTCTTATTTCCTAAATTTCTTCAAATCTATTTTTGCTAAAATTATTTAAAATAAAAATCTGACTTGCTTACAACAACCTCCTTTCATTTGATATATGTCACACAATACAGTTTGCGAAACTTTTTTTTTAATTTTCCAGATTACCCCCCAAAAGTGGCCCCCTTGTTCAGAATTCATTAATTTACTTTACTCGTCCATCTTTGGGTCACCAATTTACATATGTGTACCAAATTTCAACTCAATCGGTCCAGTAGTTACGGAGCAAATCGGCTGTGACAGACGGACAGACAGACAACCGAGTGATCCTATAAGGGTTCTGTTTTTTCCTTTTGGAAAACTGAAATCACGCCATCCCGTTTGACCTTAGGCGGCCTTTACACTTGTAAGTTACTTACGTAAGTTCACTACAAATATTGCTTACAGCGATTTTCGTAAGCAGTATTTTGTACTGGACTTACGTAAGTAACTTACAAGTGTAAAGGCCGCCTTATAGAGGATGACTCACGCTAGAACGGGCAGAGTCCAGCCCGGGCCGTTTTCTAAGAAAAACGACAGCATTTTTGCGCGGCGAAGCCATGCCCGAGTAGCGGCTCGGTTTTGGCACGGCCCGCCATGGCTCGGCCGCGCAAAAACGCCGTCGTTTTTTGATAGGACTTGGTAAGTAAAGACACCGGATTAGTCACAATTCTGTTTTTATTTAAGACTGCTCATATCAAAACCACATTATATTCTCTTAGCATGACACTATTACATATTTTCACACTCAACAGCAGACGAGCGCACATAAACAATAGACCAGTGGTCATAGACAATGATCTAAATACTTTATTGCCACAACATTTTTCTTAGAAAACGGCCCGGGCTGGACTCTGCCCGTTCTAGCGTGAGTCAACCTCAACACGGTCGTGCTCTTCGTCTAGTTAAGCTTGTTGTTTTGTGTGACACTGACAGTGACGATGCTCGCCACGCGATTATATTCGGGTGAATTTAGGTACACCTCGGAGGTGCGTTTACCGAGTTAAGGTACAAGTTGAAACCCGACCATAGATAGCAGCAGCAGACGACGTGTCACGGCGACACGACCGGTTTGTATGTAGTTGTAGGGTTCCGATACCTCAAAAGGAAAAAAACGGAACTCTTATAGGATCACTCGGTTGTCTGTCTGCCCGTCTGTCACAGCCGATTTGCTCCGAAACTACTGGACCGCTTGAGTTCAAATTTGGTACACATATGTAAATTGGTGACCCAAAGATGGACGCGTAAAGTAAATTAATGAATTCTGAACAGGGGGGCCACTTTTGGGGGGTAAACTGGAAAATTAAAAAAAAAGTTTCGCAAACTGTATTGTGTGACATATCAAACGAAAGGGGTCGTTTTAAGCATGTCAGATATTTTTTTATAATTTTAGCAAAAACAGATTTGAAGTAGGAGACGAAGACAAGACGAAAATTGACCATTCCCCTTCATTATCTCCGAAACTACTTGGATTAAAATTCTGAAAAAAATATGTAAAATAGTTCCTTGCCTAAAGATTACAGGAAAACTTATAAGAAGTTTGAGTATTCAAAAACACTCATGAAATTTAGATTATATACGGAACCCTCACCACGCGAGTTGAACTCGCACTTGTCCGGTTTTTTGAAATACCTTTCGTGCTACACTACACTGGGCGTCGCCGTCATAGAAATACATAGAAACCAGTCGTGTCACCGCAACACGTCGTCTGCTGCTGCTGTCTGCGGTCGTGTTCCAACTTGTACCTTAACGAGTGAAGTGTCTAGAGGCACATGCCTGATGCGGCGGAGCTATTGATGTGCCGTTGCCAGGAATATTGCCAATAGCAATATTACCGGGAACATTGGCACTGTTGCTAGCATTTATTAAACCAGTCGTGTCACCTTGACACGTCGTCTGCTGCTGCTGTCTGCGGTCGTGTTCCAACTTGTACCTTAACGAGTGAAGTGTCTAGAGGCACATGCCTGATGCGGCGGAGCTATTGATGTGCCGTTGCCAGGAATATTGCCAATAGCAATATTACCGGGAACATTGGCACTGTTGCTAAATGATTCAAAATTAAATTTAAATGTAAACATCATCGAATACGTCAAATGTTGTGCTTTTAAAATCCTATATTTGGCGTCAAAAAGATGCATTGTCACAAAATGATGAACGAGCACCAAAAATAATATTCTGTAGTCGCTTTTCACTTAAAAGCTATTCGGTTTAAAATACACCTCAAAAGCTCTTTCAGAACTAGTGAAAAAGCTTCAGCTATCTCTTTGAAACTGCACTTTTCTGAAAACTGAGCACGGGGTGAATCTGAATAGCTTACATTTTTGAAGTAGTTTACCTACACAATGTTTGAATGAGAAAGATAGCTTTTAATAACAAAGTTAAACAAACTCTTAACATGAGAATAAATTAAGTTGAATTTTTTTGGGAAATATTCTTAATTTCTTTAAATTATATTCCACAGTACAAAGTTACCTACATTTATATAATATGAACAGTGTAAATTAATAAAATCTTCTAAGTACATTACATACCTAGGGCGGTGAATTCGTGAATGCCTCAGATCGCAGGTAAATAATTATGCAATCTGGGGCTTTACGAATTACCGCCCGTGGTTTGTCTAAAGTTTTACGTCTGGCCTTGGCCAGGAAGTAAGATTTTCTCCTCGCGTAGCGGGCAGAAAATTCCACTTAGGGTGACGTAAAATATTTTTTGTCTTTGTAGAAAACCTGATGATGATGATAATGATGATGATGATGATGAGGATGATGATGATGATGACGATGATGATGTAGAAAACCTACAAAATAGGTATATCAAAACTTCACGAATACCTTTCGCCTTTGCTGCATTACAGTCCAATTTTAAGCTGGAAAACTACATTTCAACGAAAACTTAATTAATATACTTTCTAACACCACTCAGCTATACTAGAACTGCCAAACTAAGTACGAAACTCCGGGAACTTTCAGCACCTACAATGCTGCAGCGAAGGACGAAGTGTGTAGTTGCGCAGCGCCATTAATATTATATACCGTAAACCGGGGTTACTTTAGGAAAACATGATTGACACATGACACTTTGATAATTTAGAATGTAGTAGGTATAAAGAGGATTTAGGAAAGTAGCCAATTGACGGAGAAAGCTGCTAACCACATTTGTTCGTCACACCTCGCCGAGTTTATTACGCCGGTTCTTCTCGAGGCAGAGGTTTACTTTCCGAACCGGTGGTAGTTTATCGACATTCATAGGTGCATGTAATATGCCTAAATTGAAGAATAAATCACTTTGACTTTGACTTTGACTTTGACTTTGTTCCTCTCCAACATGGTACGAATGGCAACGTAAAAAAATCTTAGGAATCATGACTATTGAGTCCCACAAAATTGTATCTGGCGACGATTAAACCTCGATGACACTATGCTGCTTACTAAAAACTTGACTGGTCGCTCGGACACCTTAGATCCCGTAATTGGTGATATCATGCGATGTCACTAAGCCGTCTCGAATGGCGGCCTTATTTTCTCAGCTCTGTCTCGACGTCTGTCACTCAACATGCGTGAGTGACAGGCGCTATGGGAGAAAGATAGAAAAGGAATGCCAGTTGCTTTTAGTATTTATTTAAGGTAGCCAAATTTAAAAAAACCGGACAAGTGCGAGTCGGTCGGTCGCCCACCGAGGATTCCGTACAAAATTACAAATGTATAGTTTTCAGTTTTTTCCCTGCACTTGTAGTATAAGACGACATTACTAGATACACTTGTGTGTCGAAATTTTTGTAGAAAATTGATGTCAAATTACATTTAATCTACTAAATCTAATTATTATTATAATGACCGAGTGATCCAATCACTGACAACTATTTTCACACGTCTACCTAGACTGAATATATCATGGGAAACAATGCTTGTAATTTAAGATCTTATGTTACCATATGTTCATTGTGAATAAACGATTTCATTCATTCATATAGGTACGTTTTCTGCGGCATAAACGGCCGTAGCTTTTTTTACGTTAACTTAGTTTGATTTTTTTCACAGCTTCAAGGGACTGTAGAGTTGAGTACACACAGTGACAAACAGATTTCAAGTAATTCAGGAATAAAGATGAAAATTGACCATTCCCCCCTTATATCTCCGAAACTACTAGGATTAAAATTCTGAAAAAAAATATGGAAAATAGTGCCTTGCCTAAAGATTACAGGAAAACCTATAAGAAGTTTGAGTATTCAAAAACACTTATGAAATTTAGATTATATACGGAACCCTCACCACGCGAGTTGAACTCGCACTTGTCCGGTTTTTATGTGGACCTTTCCTTTTTTGGTTGAAAAAGTGTTGATGTTTTCGCTAGGTTTATTCTACAGTATCAATGACCGGTTACACTTAACAATAAAAGACAATCGCTTTGTTTACCACTTAACAATGAAAAGACAATCGCTTTGTTTACTAGGTACAAGGAGAAGTGAATTCGGCATATAAAACATCCATACTATACTAATATTTTTTCTGAACACAGGCTGTGTAATTTCTAGATAACAAGACTACACAGGTACGTGTCCCGGAGATGTTATTGTAAACCCAGACATGTATGTACAGCTGTCCGTCCCGTATGTTATGACTCCACTTATATTATGTTGCTGCGTTGCGACGTACGTGTCTCGAATAGTGAGCCACAGGATATATATATACATACTACAGAGAGAGCAATAGAGGTCACAGAATACTTAGTCTGGGCTTATATTCGGAACGCGCTAATGCGCCTCATCACCCGTCACGCCTAACAAAACTAGACCTCTGCTAGGCTTGTAGCTTGTTTTTAGCTCACCTCACCGGTCAGCCACAAATATATCTGAACGCCGCGATTCGTATAGTATTAACTGAGCGTAGGTAGAGGTCTTGTTTCGTTAGGCGTGATGTCTGAGGTGTGGCACATTAGCGAGTTCCAAATAACAGAATATTTATATTATCGACTGAAAGAGTCGAGCGCGCGAAAGTCAAAAATCGGTCCCCAGTCCCACTTTAGCTTCGCGGAAGACTATTTAAAGAAGGCGACCGATTTAAAAAAAAAGCACCTGGCCATAAAACGGCAATTACCGCCCGCTTCACGTGCGGAGGACCCACTTCCTGGACGGGCCAGGGGGAGGCCTGCCTGTCGTACAAGGCGAATAAAGGGGTTCTCGGGGTGGTACACGGTTGCAGTTGGGGGCTGCAATCGTAGAATAAAAAAAAACAAGTGCGAGTTGGACTCGCGCACGATGGGTTCCGTACCATTTTCTATAAAAACGGCAAAAAAATCATGTCTGTTGTATGGGAGCTCCAGTCCGACTCGCACTTGGCCGGTTTTTTAGTATTTGTTGTTATAGCGGCAACAGAAATACATAATCTGTGAAAATTTCAACTCTCTAGCTATCACGGTTCTTGAGATACAGCCTGGTGACAGACAGAAGGACGGACGGACGGACGGACAGCGAAGTCTTAGTAATAGGGCCCCGTTTTCACCCTTTGGGTACGGAACCCTAAAAAATATAGGACCCACAGAGGCATGACGCCAGGGCGGCACTGGTGCGTTCCGTAGGAGATCCCAGAGCCGTCCGAAATGCGTCGAGGAGGACCATCGGGGGGTTTTTAGTCGGTGCGAGTCCGACATAACCTCCGCGCTATCCCAGTGGCGCGGAGGTATCCAAAACGGATTTTCCTCCCATAAAAAAGGTTAGCGGAGGCGTGAAATTATTTACTCTCCAAGGGCGGTAATAAAGAAAGCCACGAAAGAAACATTCTCTGTTTTGCTGTTCCAAGTGCTATCGTAAGCTCCACAGTGATCCACTGTAGTAGCAGACGTCCATAGGCAGGCATGTTTACCCATGTGAAGTGAAATGAAACTAAATTTAAATAGTGTATTTTTCGTATTCCGGTCACGCGTCGCCAGTGCAGCGTGATACGTGTTCTTATTATGCTAAATATGAGGGTTGGTTCGAGAACAGATTTGCTTAATGTCAGCCTTCTCTGGAATTCACTCCCTCTCAACATCAGACGAGCCCCAATCAAGTTTCATTTCTAAACGGATGCTAAGTAAGCACCTTTTTTATGACGATGTGAAAATGCTTTACGCATACCCATTTGGGGGTTATGTGGGACTCTCTCCTCCCGCCGCCATCCGAGGAGCATACCCACTAAAAACACACCGTCACCCGCATTACCGTTGAGGGGGCGCCATGGGATCGGGAACATTCCACCACGACGCCCCCCGGCGGTCCTGGCTTATACTCCTGCCAGGACACCCGCACCAAAGGAGGGGAAGGTCAGGACGCTTGACCCTCCCCCCAGACAGTCATGTAGAGCCGTGCAATGTGGGTCCCCTGCCCACTGGCCCTACTGGGGGAGGACGCGATCGGCGGCTGCGAACCGCGCGCGCCTTCTACCCCGCCGTCTGCGCCGGATGCTTAAACAAGAATTCGACTAACATCCATGTACATAATGATCAGACATCGTACATTTTGTAGCATTTTCGGTGCGGCATGGTTGTGTTAACGGTGTTGGTATAGACATTATCAATCAAAATTGTTAATTACTTAAGGTTAAAATTAACATTAAAAACGCCAATTAAGCGTTACGATTAAAATTGTT
The DNA here is from genome assembly GCA_932294315.1 of Epinotia nisella. NCBI lineage: Eukaryota > Metazoa > Arthropoda > Insecta > Lepidoptera > Tortricidae > Epinotia > Epinotia nisella. The sequence goes on along the minus strand of OW028698.1, from coordinate 3,682,334 downwards.
TATAAGAAATATGTCGTAAAATAAATAGGCTTTCTACTGTAGCAATGTAATTTTAAAATTTTATAATACTCTGATACTAAAATTATATATTGTATACTGTTTTGAAAAAATGACACCTCGCCGAGTTTTTTACGCCGGTTCTTCTCGAGGCAGAGGTTTAAAAAGTCAAAGTCAAAGTCAAAGTGATTTATTCTTCATTTACTTTCCGAACCGGTGGTAGTTTATCGACATTCATAGGTGCATGTAATATGCCTAAATTGAAGAATAAATCACTTTGACTTTGACTTTAACAATTCAGTAAATAACACTACGCTGCGCCGAAAATGCTACAAAATTAACGATGTCTGATAATGATAGTAGGTATGTATAGAATATGCAGTAGTATATATGTTTGTATGTATCTTAGATATTTTGTATTTATGTATGTATATTTTTTTTCTCTTTACGTGTAACAGAAATTATCATACTTTTTTGCATCTTTTATAAATCTCTGTTTAACCCAACGGTTGATGGTAGAGAATGCCATTTGTGTATTTTGTGCAAAAAGTTTAAATAAATAAATAAATGTCAACTGTGTAATATATGGTAGTTTCTCAATGTATATTATATAATTATGTTTAACACTTTCACTGCCTAAGAATCACTACGCGCTACGCTCGTAGCTGACCCAGTAGTTTTCCCGCTATGTAGCGGATAGATGCTACGCTGTAGGCGCCCGCTGGGCGGGTTTCTGGTAGTGAAAATGTTAACAGTAAGGCGATATCAGTAAGCTGTCAGTGTCAATAGGGATGTAGACTCATGTTAAAATTCATAAGTTGATAATGTAGTGTTGCTGAATGGATGGTTAACCATCAAATTTTTGTAATAAAGTACAAGTTACAAAATATAATTAAAATCCTAAAAAGATCCCTGAAAATTTAAGAAAAATGTATTTTTTTATTGTCCCAGAGTAAATATAAAGCTACCAATAGAATCCTTAAGCTTTTATAGAAACAAAATTGTACAACAACTATGGATCTAAACACAGTATTTCGCGACCGAAACAGCAATCTACTTGATTTTCCATACAACGATTAGTACGAATAGCAGATTGTGACGTCAAACTTTTATGTCAATTAGTATGAAGCGTTTCGGCTGCCGCCAGCGAGGTCAATCTTTGAATCAATTTTTTGGGTATTTATGTACAGTAAGGGGAATGTATTCACGTACCATTTTATGCCTTAGCTTTTTATTCAGTAAATGAGTACTTAAACTGTAATTAGCTAAATATAATTTATAATGATCACTATATATAAGTATGTAATGCAGGCTGCTTGCAAATGTGTATGCCTAATGGCCAAACATAGTGATACACATATAACCATTGTACCATCTTTGTTACCTATGTTTTACAAATAAACTTTACTTTACTTTACTTTACTTTACCTTATTGTCATATTAAGAAGAGCGAAAAAGGTACGTGAATACATTTCCCTTACTGTACGATACTTGTAGTTGCTCCCATACAAACATTAATTTGTTCCTCTCCAAAGACTGGTTCGAATGGCATCGTAAAAAAATCTTAGGTCACTACCCTACTGTCGGAGGAGTCAGTAAGAGCACACCGGACGACCTCCGTGTGGGGACCAGTTATTGGGTAGTGACGCTGCCTACGATGCTGGAGGTCCTGGGTTCGAATCCCGGTTAGGGCAAATAATTACTCATCACGAGCATTTGTTTCTGAGTCTGGGAGGTTTTCTACGTATGTAAGTATTTATATCTATTAAACATATAGTCGTTTAGTACCCATAACACTAGCCTTATTGAGTTTACCCGAGCCGAGTTTTTTACGCCGGTTCTTCTCGAGGCAGAGGTTTACTTTCCGAACCGGTGGTAGTTTATCAACATTCATAGGTGCATGTAATATGCCTAAATTGAAGAATAAATCACTTTGACTTTGACTTACTACGGGACTAGTTCGATTTGTGTACAATTGTCCCCGTAGTATTTTATTTATTTATTGCGAACAATTTTGAGAGAGATTCATCAGATTTTCATCTGTAAAGTAAAGTATTTATTTATTGTAAACTGTGTATAAAGGTGTTAAAAGAAATTTACAGAACCAACAGTCGCCCATTTCGAGCGTACAATATTACCTTAACACTAAATTATAACAAGTTCATTATATCCCAGTTCAAAATACTCATTTAAATTTTAAAAAACCGGCCAAGTGCGTGTCGGACCACGCAAAACGTATCGTCACAGAAATTTTACGGCACTTACGTCCTTTTCTTTGAGGAAGGCAGTTTTTCAGCAATATCTCGAAAACCTCTGAACCGGTCTTGTTCAAAACAATTGTCGGTGAATGAAATTAATAAGCCCTATGTCCATGAATTTTTCCATATTTTTAAAATACACCGTTCAAAAATTAGAGGGGGGGGACAGAATTTTAGTGACTTTCGGGGCGATTATCTCCGACCCTAATCACTTAATCAAAAAAAATGCTAACAAACCTTATATTTATTTTGAAAGGCCTATCGATTGATGTGCCACACGGGGGGTCACAATGAATTTTTTTTTTGACTTTTTGTTTTATGTATGAAGTGCACCCCTAAAAAAATTTTTTTTTGTCATTTTAAAATTACAAAACTATGTAGCGGCTAACAAAATACACCTATCCTCAAAATTTTATTCAAATACACCTTATAGTTTTCGAGTAAAATGCCTGTGACATACGGACAGACGGACAGACGGACATGACGAAACTATAAGGGTTCCGTTTTTGCCATTTTGGCTACGGAACCCTAAAAACATGTTCTATGAGCCAGGATTAACTTACACTTAAATCGATTACTACCTAAAATTTTAATTTCACCTGGCCCCTATTTCATCTACTTGACAATTGCCACCTGACACTGACAATTCGTCATACATTGCTTGTTCTAGAAGTTAAGGTGGTCGCTAGGTTACTTGTGGAACCAGCAATGTATGGAGAATTGTCGTTGTCAGGTGACAATTGTCAAGATGGTGAAATAGGGCCCTGGTAGTGCATTAAAGACACGTATAGCGGTATACTGGGTGTTACTTAAGTCGTGATACGAAATAGCAAAATGTGAATCTATCCATGATTCTGAGCAACTTTTACTATGGGGCCAACTTTGTATTATGCAAAAAAAAAACAGGCTGTTAATACATTTTCGTCAGTCTAAAATGAGCAAAGTGTATGAAATAGTTCTTTCTTTTTTGTGAAACACAAAGTTGGTCCCTTAGTAAAAGTTGTTCAGAATCATGGATAGATTCACATATTGCTATTTTGTATCACGACTTATGTAACACCCTGTAGAAAGCGCTTTTGTAATACATTGAGTTTTTGGCTCTGGACACAGGAGTTGTTTGTGAAGATTTTTACTGAATGTAATGAAACGTTTATTTTTCACTAGCAGACTACTGCATTGCGTGTGATCAGATGTAAACCAAATAACCTAATCCTATGCTCAAAAACCAATCCAGAACCAAATACAGCCAGCTGAGCGGACGAGCGGACAAACATTAATATTGGATGAGGTACAGTTGCGCACAACTCTAACTAAAGAAACGTTTATTTATTTTATTTATTTATTTGCGTCAGACGACAAGGCCCATATTTCTTACAGACTAATAAATATCAATATTCAAAACTTATAACACAACGCGCGGCGCATGTTTCGGATGTCAAATAACCGGCCTCGAAATCGCCGGAAAAATACAGACAAGGGTGAAATGAAATGAATAGTAGATTGTTAACCAAGGGCTGAAAGGCGCCCATTTCTGACGAGATATTTTGGTGCTCGAAGCCGAGAGCGCTAATGGTTCGAGTCAGAAATGAGTGACTTTCACCCAAGTTAAACACTCTACTTTTCATATCGATTACGAGGAAAGTAAAAAAAAAAACAGACGGGAAATTTTACAATATGTTTTGTATTTATGATTAGTATTAGTTGAAGAGTGGCTGTATGCGTTTCTGCCTTAGCTCACATGCACAATTTTAAGTTAAAAAAGGTTTGTGTGTGTGCCTATTGAATATTTTACCTAAAATAAAAGTAATGAATTTACAACATAAACTTATTTTATATTTATTAAAATAAATTCCATGAACTAAGGAATGAAATTATTTCCCTTTGTCAGTGGCGGAGTAAGTATTGATATTTATTAGAATTAGTTCCCGCATATGCTTTTAAGGCGAGGACTAATTGGAATACACTACTTTTCTGCACTAGAGCAGAAACGTATCACTTTCTGCGCACTTTTTAGAACAACAACGACCCACTTTCAGAGTATGATATATGAAAAATAATAATAATAAACAAGCATGTGGGAAATGGGTACAATTTGCAGTTACAGTAGCAGTAAATCTGGTTGGTTCACCACACCTTACCTTTTCAGATGTACATACATAGAAGTAAACTAAATAAAAATAAATGAAATGTCAACCAAAAGTTAACACAATACAATTAAAAGAAATCATTCAAAAAGTCATTGATATTATAATAACATTTGTACATGAGAATTTTTCAACTAGATTCTTAAATGAAGTTAGTTAAAATAAGGACTCTATTGTCAATTTCATAAAGGCTTGTACATATATTTATGTCCTTATTTATGTACGTATTCGTTCACCCTTGACTGTACAGTAAGGGAAATGTATTAACGTACCACCGTAGAACCCTATCGCAATAAGGTGACATACCACTCGAGTTTCAGTGACGGCGGCCTGTCAATTGCGACAGGGTTCTACGGTGGTACGTGAATACATTTCCCTTACTGTACATCATTTGGCCAGATCGTCTGCCCAATATAGAAAACAAGTAACTCACTTTTGGCAAATTTTACATGAGAGCTAATATAAGTAATTTAAATTGGTGTCACCTAATAAACGAAAATATCATTAAAAACAGTGACGCTTTTGTAGTGTAAAACTAGATCTTTGCTAAAATTTTCTTCAAGCTTTCAATATACAATTGAGTTTCAATATCCTATTAAGATGCTCCCCCGCCCTCAGAAAATTCGGCAGACATTTTTGTACGCAAATGCGGCATAAGGCTACTCCAGTTATGTATGCTCTAAGCACGGCATAGATTTACTTTTTCTTTTGTCTTTTTAGTACTGTCTATCTACTTACTTGTTAGTGTGTCACGAATAAAATATTAGATTCTCATTTCTGATACTGATTCTCTCTATATCACGGGTAGGTACAATACAACCATCTCAGTACGACATATACATTGCCTGATTTACGTCAAATAAACAAACTTGTGACGGCGACTGTCCATATTTCAGGCTTCTCATACAATATGCATGTTGCCTAATGATTTGTCCTAATGGATTGCATCTACGAGCAGATATGGATCTTATCGACTTTGAATAAAGTCGGAATCAGGACAGCGATAAAATAAATTTACAATGTTTCGTTACAAGTACTTCAGTTTGTTTTTAGTCTACATTGATTTTACTTAAAGTGGAAATCGAGGGTAACAATGTTATGAAGTTGTTTTTTTACGATTGACTAAGTAAGTACATAATTTCATTAATTTTCTACTACAGCTGCTTGCTAAAGAAGATTTTAATTAATAAAACGGGAATAACATGGTTAGCATATTTTCATCACACTTGCTCGTCAATGGCGTTATTACTTGCGAGCGTACAGAGCAGTTATAGCCGTTTTACCTCCCACGGGCTGTTAAGTTTATTTTTAAAATATAGAACCCTCTGATTGGCTTAAGCAAATCTGATTGCTCTGTGATTAGTTGAAAAAAAAATCTAGTTGGCCAAGCCGCCCCGCCCCGCAAGAACACTGCTCTGTGATTGGTTGAAATATTGAAGCTGCGCGCTTCACTAGCACTGATCTGGAAATGAAGTTGTCAATGTTTGATTGGTGCGGCTGTATGAAACTTAGATTTTTCTGTCTTTTGTAGTTATTTACTTCCTTCTTATGTGATTAGAAACATTATGTGAATTTTTCCCAATTCTACAGATGTCTAATTCTACAGATTCCCATGTCTACAGATTCCCAATTCTACAGATTCTCATGTCTACAGATTCCCGATTCTACAGATTCACACCTTAAGGGTCTTCTACGGCAATCGAGGGTCGAGAATGTAAGAGAATTATATAGAAAACGACGTTCCACAACCTTGAAAAAATCACACTTGTATGTGTCTATATTTTGCGATAGTTATACTAGAATTGGGAATCCGTAGAATTGGTAATCTGTAGAATTGGGAATCTGTAGAATCAGAAATATGTAGAATTGGGAATATGTAGAATTGGGAATCCGTAGAATTGGGAATCTGTAGAATTGGGAATCTGTAGAATTGGAAATCTGTAGAATTGCAAATCTGTAATAGAAATCTGTAGAATTGGGAAAAATTCGTTTTAGGTGAAGTTGTATGAATCACCCACCCTCCTTTTTACGACAGTTGAAAATAAATCTACAACTCAACAAACTCGGATGCTCGGAAATGTCCACAAAACTTGTTCCATTTATTTAAATTCCCTTTTAAATACGGCAAGATATTGTGATTCTTTGCAAAGAAACATAGACAAGAGTCCGTCCTTTTGATAAGGGCAGACCCTTTTGCGTCCCTAAAAGCCTTCTTGGGGAAGAAAAATGAAGTAAAAGACATATTTTAGGAATACTCATAGTTCTGTTTGTATTGGGAGAGTAGGAATAACGTTTTTTTTTGGATTAAAGGGAATTGTAGAAAGGAATAAATTTCGATGTTTGATGACTTTTGCATATATATAAGCTATAAGATATAGAATATCGTTCGGGACTGGAGACTTACGTCTGAAATAAATGTTTTATACATAACAGTAGAGCTGCTTAAAGCATAGAATAAATAATAGTAGGTACAGTAAGGGAAATGTATTCACGTACCACCGTAGAACCCTGTCGCCATTGACAGGCCGCCGTCACTCAAACTCGAGTGATATGTCACCTTAATGCGATAGGGTTCTACGGTAGTACGTGAATACATTTCCCTTACTGTACCTACTTACTTAAGTACAGAACAGGGATTTTTGTTACATCCGCGGATGCGGATATTTCGAGGCTCACGTCTGCGAATGCGGATGCGGATTTTGGGGCCAAACACTCTTTAAGACTACTTATTTCTGTGGTTTTGACACATACATACAGTGAAACTCGAAATAAGTTGCTTTTGCTTTTATTTATAAATTAGAGCGTGTACATTTATGTAAAAGAGAGGGTTGCCACATCATTCAAGGAAATGATTATTTTTTTAGAATTAAATAACCGTAACCGGTTATACCCTTTTTTGGTTATTTTTCCACCTTAACGAAAACAAACCGGTTATGAAATATGACCGGTTATTGCATTCCCTAGCTCTAACGCATACCACGTCTTCTTTCGTAGAATGGGGAGTTGAACTTATCTAAGTGTAGGTATACTTAATTTCTAATCTACTTCAAACAAGGAAGTTATCAATTCAACATCGGTACTTCATAATTTTCACTAATTTATTCAGAGATAGTTGAAATTTGTTTAAAAATAATAATTACGTGACATCATCAAACCCCGTTATCAGTGTAGCAGTTCCATTGAAACAATACCATAGGGTTGTCGCACAATATTATTTCATTGTCAATGTGACATATTGGTATATTAAGCGTTTTTATTAGGGTTCCGTACCCAACGGGTAAAAACGGGACCCTATTACTAAGACTTCGCTGTCCGTCCGTCCGTCCGTCTGTCTGTCACCAGGCTGTATCTCAAGAACCGTGATAGCTAGAGAGTTGAAATTTTCACAGATTATGTATTTCTGTTGCCGCTATAACAACAAATACTAAACCGGCCAAGTGCGAGTCGGACTGGGGCTCCCATACAACAGACATGATTTTTTCGCCGTTTTATAGATAATGATACGGAACCCTTCGTGCGCGAGTCCGACTCGCACTTGGCCGGTTTTTTAAAGATTATCAGCGAGTGTGATGGGTGCCTTTGCTCCCGGAATGACACGGGGCGGGTTATTTGACTAAGTGTAGTTTTATTGACACATGTAAATTTGCTTTAAGTAAATTAATAATTTAAAATAATACATTTAACAATTATGTTAAGCAATTACGATTGTTTTTAGGAAAATATAGATTCGTATACTTCCATTAGTTTTCTGAATAAATAATTAAATAAAATTCTAGATTAGTTCGCGTTAAATTATATCGTCTACGAGTATTACTATAGATCCATTTTAAATAACAAACGATCGCTCTACTTCTACAGATGTACTCGTAATTGTTAAATACTGTTGCTGGTTATTACGCAATCACCTAGTCAGAATATACGCCTACTTGAATAAAGATCATTTTGAGTTTGAGTTTGAGTTCCAAAGTCTCTTTTAAGCCCGTAAACATAAATTGTAGGTAATAAAAATAAGTAAATTGTGAAGTTTATAACAAAAAGGTGCATCAAATTATAAAAAAATCTGTGCAGTGCCAACCCTAACTTTTTCAATGTTTTTGCAACTCTCATAAAGGGCTTTGGACATCATATTAGAGTTTCAGCTGTTTGCTCATATTAATAAGTACTTTATTTGAAGCTGAACTGAGCAGGAAATTATCCTCAATCGTATCAATTTCAGGTAGCTAATTTCGTTTCTGAATCAACTTATTTACCTTGGAAAGCCAGCTCGCAAACTCCGGACTTGCCCACAATATTACTTGCCCACTCTAACGGCTTATTCTGATTGCGCAAATAGTACGGAAAGAGTTCAAAACACTTTGACAAGACTCCAAGAATTTTACTTCAATTCAATTCAATTTTCAAAAACTTAAGATACTAACTCTTCCTAGTTTGTATATTTATGAAATGTGTGTCTTCGTGAAATGTAACTCCCATTTATTTTTAAACTTTAAGAGCACCCGTTTACGTCATAGAATTAACAACCCAAGTATACCCAAAACAACGTTATTCCAAAAAAATGTAGTCGGAATGGCTCCGAAGATATTCAATAAATTACCAAAATGTTTAAATTCAATAGATACACTACATACATTTAAAAAAGCTTTAAAAAATGCTCTAGCTCATAGAAGTTATTATACCATAAATGAATTTATAAATGATAGTGACTTTGACATGCATGCTCAACAATTTGTAAGCCGTAAGGCGCCACATAGTGAAACTGATCATAATTCTGTAACATCCTGTAACCTATGTTGGACAAATAAATGATTTTATCTTTATCTTTTATCAATTAATTGAATTAGACCAGGGGGATAATCACGTAACGTTCCGAACGCGCGTCGGGTAGATCCAACCAGGGATCGGATACCGGTATTTTCACCATACAAAAATACCGGTTTTATTTCGTTCAATTTCGTTCTTTGGTCTATAATATCATTTTTGATCAGGCTTTCTTATTATACGAAAATGTTACCTAAATACATGATAGAGTTCTGAGCCTAAAATAATTCAAAATATTAGACTGCTTCGGGGACTTTTGAAAAAAACCGGTTCCGATCCCTGGATCCAACTGTCATTTTTCCATATAAAAATTGACATTTAGATCTACCCGACGCGCGTACAATGCGTTACGTGATCGACCAAGTGGTCCATAAAATAGGTTTGTAAAAATACACTAAGCCTCACTTGCTATAATGTTAGAACACCATTCATTATAAATAGTAGAGACTCCCTCTAGACTCTATAAGAATAGTATCCCAGTGTTTCCACATTGCACTGGCCCTTATGGTGCAACTCCGTCCGTCTGTATGTCTGTCTGTCTGTCTGTCACAAAGTCAAATATCTCAGGAAGTACTAATGCTATCAATTTGAAATTTGGAATAGTTGTAAACAAAGGTAATGCTCGTGTATGGAAAATGAAAAATTAAAATATATATTTTAATTTCTACAAAAAAAGGACGGATATTAGGCCAAGTTGGGTATCATATGAAAGGGCTTGAATTGTACATTCTAAAACAGTTTTTTCTTTTTTTCTACAGTGGTAATATTTTGATTTATAAAGGAAAATGTTGAAAAAAATACCATCCCCCATCTGTACTAATGTTATAAAAACCGGCCAAGTGCGAGTCAGACTCGCGCACGAAGGGTTCCGTACCATTATCTATAAAACCGGCAAAAAAATCATGTCTGTTGTATGGGAGCCCCAGTCCGACTCGCACTTGGCCGGTTTTTTTAGTATTTGTTGTTATAGCGGCAACAGAAATACATAATCTTTGAAAATTTCAACTCTCTAGCTATCACGGTTCTTGAGATACAGCCTGGTGACAGACAGACGGACGGACGGACGGACAGCGAAGTCTTAGTAATAGGGTCCCGTTTTTACCCGTTGGGTACGGAACCCTGTAAAAGGTAAACTTTGTAAGTGCCTTTGTAAAATGTAAGTTTGTATGTATGGGATAAACTCCAAAACTACGCATCCGATTTATAAAATTCTTTCATCAGTATAAGGAACAAATCTCCAGCATGGCCATAAACTATATCTTGTCTCGTGTTTCCATCTGTGTTCTTTGTAATAAGCGGCTGAAACCGAGAGGCAACTATTGATGGAAGCTAAAATTTCGAAAGTTTCCATACATTTTGCCCCCAGAATACGGCCTCAGACTGTTTGAGTTGGGGAAATAACGCCGGTCCTAATAAAACCACTGTTTGTTCGCGGTGTTTTGGTATAACAACTCAATATTGTACGAAAATAACGGTGTTTTTGTAATATGAGGTTGTTTTTTACCCGACTATGACAGAGCCGACAGGAAGGAATATTCTTCTAGCAGTCTATGTTTGTATTTACGACTGTTCCACCGTAGCGTTTAGTAAAAAAACCGGCCAAGTGCGAGTCGGACTCGCACACGAAGGGTTCCGTACCATTATCTATAAAAACGACAAAAAAATCATGTCTGTTGTACGGGAGCCCCAGTCCGACTCGCACTTGGCCGGTTTTTTAGTATTTGTTGTTATAGCGGCAACAGAAATACATAATCTGTGAAAATTTCAACTCTCTACCTATCACGATTCTTGAGATACAGCCTGGTGACAGACAGACGGACGGACGGACAGCGAAGTCTTAGTAAGAGGGTCCCGTGTTCACCCTTTGGGTACGGAGCCCTAAAAACTATTGATTTCAGATACGGTTGGTACTTAACTAAATTACATGTTTTTGCAAATCTGCGAGATTATGTGCGCGGTGACTCGACTCGCTTTATAGATCTTAACTTTTTTCAAAATTTTAAATTTATATTTTATTTACTACCATGCTACAATATACACAATGACTTACAACTATAGTACATTGTTGAAGAGGCTAGAAAGTAAGCAATAGATGGACGAGTTAGTTCGAGGGCCGACGCGTAGTGGAGGCCCTCGAAAGTACGAGTCCAGCTATTGCACTTTCGGCCGAGGCTTAACACAGTGCTTTTCACGCCTACTGCGAGGAAATTGCAAATAATTATAATTTTAAATCAAAATTAAGTATCTAATTGACGATCATAATACTAAACAGGCTCCCTTGCCTCGCGCCCCGGCGGAGGGAGGAGCTGCACAGGCAGCTGCACACGCCGGCGCGACCGCGCACGAGGCCCTGTGATTGGTCGATCGCTGTTCAAACTGTCCAACAATAACATTGTTGGACAGTTTGAAGTCATAGATGGCCTGTTCGTGCGACGTCCAACTAACCCCAGCTTTGAAGCCTGAATTCTGACCATCTTTTGCCACATTTCCGAGCAGTGGCGTGAAAAATATAATATATGTACATGTATTTACAAATTGTTTTTATTAGTATTATTACAATAGATAAATACATTTTATTATGAGTAGTTTTTATTTTCAATTCAATGTCATTTATTTCAGGCTTTTGGACCCATATGTGTTAGTTACAATAAAATTATAAACTTAAATTAAGTGTTAGTAACAAAATAAATAATTAAATACTACTCTTACATTACATTACATTAATTATTTATTTATTTCGCCCAGATATGAGACACTGGTTCATGCAATGACTGCCAGTGTCTCATAAATGGACCGTCAATACGGTCTGCGACGACCGCCAGCAGGGCGCTGCCGCCAGCGCGCGCGCGCCGCGCCGCCGAGGCCGCCCTCTTGCGCATGGTGCTGTAAAAGCAGTCCACGCGCGCCTCCGCGAACATGCCCGAGGCGCTAGTTTGCAAGTATATTCGTTAGAATATTTCCCCTGTGTAAAATATTATTTTAGAATTTTATTAATCTGTGAGTGTTTTTTGTTTCCAGTAATTTTACAAGTTCCTTGGGTAGTTTATTTAATAATGTCTGGGAGAATACACGTACAAGTTTTTTTTGCTATACGTTGTTTGAGTACTGATCTTATTTTGATAAATTACGTATCAATCGATTCGAAATTATGCTCCGAGTACATTGGTATGAAAAAAAACCAGTATTTTTCATTTATCTTGTATTTTTCTAACCTAACAAAAAGCTTTAAAAGTTTTTTTTTACAAGGGCATTTACCCATTTAACACCTCTGCTGTATCTGCAAAGATACCTATTATTTAGGCGTCAAGACTAACCGCATATGAATAATGGCGCTAACTTACTTGTAGGTCGTAAATCAGGCCTTATCGCCCTTGAGCGGGAATCGGCTCGCTTTAACGATCGCTCGTGAAATTTCTATTGTAAATAAATGGTTATTACACACATTATTTTTACTTAACTAGTAAACAAAACTTACGCCAATACTCGGACAAATATCCAAGCGTTTTTAAGTTAGTAATTTTTGCTATTTTAAAGATTTTTAAATACATAGACGACCGGTTAGCCTAGTGGTTTCAGTGACGCTGCCTACGAAGCTGAAGGTCCTGGGTTCGAAAGGGCAAAATATTTGTGTGATTAGCATGAATATTTGTTTCTGAGTCTTGGATATTTTCTATGTATTTAAGTATTTATATCTATTATACATATATGGCTCAACTGGGGACCTCATGTGAACTACGTATGCGACAAGCTGAGAACTATCTTGAGTAGATTATCAATCCTTAAGCATAAAGTACCGTATAAAACCCTACGTCTGCTATACCTAGCCCTCGCTGATTCTTTGATCGGCTACGCCATAGGTACCTATAAGACTTATATGGAACCTTTAAGACTTATATGGAAAAAATATACAACCTACAAATTAGAATACTAAAAACTATTGTCCCAAAAAATATTAAAAAGCATTATGTAACCGACTATACACAACTATTAAAATATTGTAAACTACTTCCTGAACAAAAAAAGATGAAACTTGCTGTCTTAATTGAAGAATATCACAATGTTGCAAAACTCAAAGTGAAGAAAAGATATAGTAGATTAAGAAAATTATCATCCCAAAGTCAATTTTGTCTACCTAAATATAATAACATATTATATGGTGCTCGAAAACACTCACACTTACTGCCTAAAATATTAAATGAATTACCTGAACATGTACAAAACTTATATGTAAAAGGCTGTAAAATAAGAAAAACTCTAAAGAAGCACTTTTTAAAATGTAAAAACTTAAACTATATTCTGTAAACTGTAAAATAAGTTGTATAACTACCTTTAAATTAGCTAATATTACAGATCAGTAGTCAAGAACTCCCCATCGGCAAACAAACCTACTAAAGGTTTTGCCAAGACGGGCAGTGTAATGAATTGTAATATGTATTTTCTTTTTGTGTTAATCAATAAATTTAAAAAAAAAAAAAACGATGTCTAGTACTTATAACACAAGCCTTATTGATTTTATACTATAGGCCTAGTTCGATTTATGTAAGAATGTCCCCTAATATTTATTTATTATATACAGAAAACAAAACAATGACACCACACTAATGGCTTGCCGAATGACCTAAGTAAGGTACGAGAATAATTCAAGAGCTGATTGTGTAACTATTGTATACACGATCCAAGATTTTAGTCGCCTTGTACGACAGGCAGGGGATACCGTAGCCGTATTCTAATGCCCGGCTATAGTTGAAACTATTTAAAATCACGATTTTCACTTGAGAGAGTATCTGCGATGAATGGCATTGTTGTCTTTTGTCATAGATAAATAAGAAGCTTCTCAATAATCTTTGCTTTTGTTAAACCCAACCACTAATGACCGGTACAAAATGAAATGCATTAATAGCAAAATATGTAATATGAATTACTACTTTACCGTCTTCAGAATAAGGTTCTAATTCGAATAGGGCACAAAAAACTTACAATAATCATCACACCCTTTAACACATATTTATTCCATGAACACAAAACAAGTACAAAAATCCAATTAACAATAATTACAACTAATTAAACTAAACTTAAAACTAAGTATCAAATAACCCGCCCCGCGTCCCTCCTGGTGGAAAGGTGCCCATTACGCTAGCCGCATTGCCGCGCTGAACAGCTATGGCTAACCTTTGCACCAGAAAGGACCCAGAGCGGGGATCTAGCCCTCTTTCCTGCAGACGACGACCCACTTCACAAAAATACTGTTGTTATTCATCTGTCACCTTTTGCTATTTATGGTGTTTATTTTGCACAGGTAATTAGCGGTTGGGTTTACAAAGGATAACAATGCCATTCATCGCAGATAATCTCTCAAGTGGAATTCTTGATTTGAAATAGTTTCAACTATACAACCGTGTTAATTAAGTATACCTAGTTAAAATTATAAATTTACTAACTTACCCATGTCTTGATTTTGACGGCGCGTCGATACGCGGAGCGGTTTCCGTTAGCTTCGTTTTTACTTCACTGGTCACACTGGTGATAAGTTCGTAGATTGATGCGAACTAATTTGAAAATGGAATGTCATTTCAATTCAAACCCTAAATAATTTCGAAGAGTCATTTGTCTGAAAGCACATTTTTACTGAATTTCATAATTCCGAAACCGACCATGTTCCGCTGAAGGAACTTACTTACAGGATATAATAGTAACCCAACATAACCTTCTCATATATCTTGTTAACTCAAAAAAAATATTTAACACAAAATGGAGTACAGAAATAAGAATTTTGGAATTTTGATGAAATTATATTATGGTACCTTTTTGAATTTTCTGTAGAATAGCCGGGTATAAAGTACCTTTATTCTTTATTATATTGTAGTCATGTTCATAGTAGGTACATTGAGGTGTTACAAGCATATAGATGGTAGGTACATGACACCCTGTAAATAGCACTCAATATTTGTGGTTCTTACAATGTTCTTACATCTCATCATCATCATCATATCAGCCGAAACACGTCCACAGCTGGACATAGGCCTCCCCTAAAGAGTGCCCAAGTGACCGGTCCTGCGCCACCCGCATCCATCGGACTCCCGCGACCTTTAGTTTACATCTAGATTCTTATAATTAAATGTATTGAGACAATTATTTGTACCATAATCTGGCCCTTGGGTTCGAATCCCGGTAAGGGCAAATATTTGTGTGATGAGCATGAATATTTGTTTCTGAGTCTTCGATGTTTTCTGTGTATTTAAGTATTTATATCTATTATACATATATATGGTCGTCTAGAACCTATAACACAAGCCCTATGGAGCCTTACTATAGATATGCTTATTTCGATTTGTGTAATAATGTCCCCTAATATGTATTTATTTATTAATATACATATTAGAGGACATTCTCACACAAGTTATTAACGGGATTTTAATACTTTTACAATATTATCACTAGAGTAACAATAGGTATGTCAATTAGTTGCATTATATAAGTGCTTTGTCATTTAGAAAATCATCTACTGAGTAGTATGCTTTGGGAGAACTTACGTTAAGATATTTAATACATGTAAGCAAAAAATACATTGTAAGACCAGGTACATAAATCGATAGGCGTTTCAAAATAAATACAAGGTTTCTCAGCAATTTTTTCACTAAGTGAATAAAGTCGAAGATAATCACCCCGAAAGTCACAAAATTGTGTGCCCCCCTCTACATACAGATTTTGCTTAAAAACTGCCTTCCCTATAGAATAATGTAAGTGCCGTAAGTTTTCTGTGACGATACGACCTTTTTAATAGGCAGGGAACCCTTCGTTCTCCTTAGTCCGACACGCACTCGGCCGGTTTTTTTTTACCAAAGTATGGCGTTGCTTAACAGTATTTATTTATTTAATTAAACTTTATTCCACAACGCAGTTACAATAGCAATGCAATGAACATGCGTAAATCAGATTTAGATTTACGTATTTACTGAAGCAGATATCCGAATCGTAGGTACCTCTTCATAAGTATGTATTTATCTATATAAGTATGTTTATCCGTTGTCTAGTATCCATAGTACAGGCTTTGCCTAGTTTGGGACTAGATCAATTGGTGTGAATTGTCCCACAATATTTATTTATTTATTTATTATTTATTTATAACATAAAAGTTTGATAAGAAAATCCCTATTTAAGACAATCTCTTCCGGTAGGTACGTTTCTCGACTGTGGCTGAAAAATCCGCTTAAGTTGCGGGCTTCGTAAAACTTGTAAAAGGAAAGTTATGACCAACGACAAATGGTTCAGTTGACGTCAGAGATGTTTAAAATTATCGCGATATTAAGGTATATAAATGTTGGGAGTTTATCTGCGTGATCGTATCAGAAATAAGGCTTTCCGCAGCAGAACCAAGGTAACCGATATAGCCCTCCAAATCGCTAAACTTATAGTCCAGGCAATGAACTGACAATTTGTATGGAAAAAAGAAATGACAATAAATTTAGAAATAATTTATAATAGCTAATTTTTTTAATGTAATGGATATGTTATCAATTAAATAGTTACCTAGAGGACAAAATCCAACAAAAAAACAGAAATAAAAAAATATACTATTTTATTAGCTCCTAAAAAGTCCCGATATTTTTTTTTTTTAAATCTTTATGTAGGTTTAGATTTTTGCTTTAAAATTATCAATATAAATAGAATAAAATAGACAATGAATCTATGTAATTACTTCCGGGTGGAAAGTTTGTTGGATTCTTGAATAAATCATCTTAGAATAACGTATAAGAATGAATTATACAAAAAAACGCTATTATAAATTAATGTTTTTCGAAACCGTATTTTGCCTGGAGTTAACCCAATGGCTGTTGGGGTGGAAGATTCTCGAGTGGCGACCACGTACCGGAAGGCGCGGCGTGGTGCCTCCACAAGGTGGACGATGACTTGGTAAAGGTCGCGGGAGTCCGCTGGATGTGGGTGGCGCTGGACTGGTCACTTTGGCATTCTTTGGGGGAGACCTATGTCCAGCAGTGGACGTCTTTCGGCTGATATGATGATGATGATGATGAGAAAAAATTTATTTACTTTACCTTAAGATTAGACATAACTTATAAAAGTTATAAATTTAATATAGGTATTTATGATTACTTAATAATGTGATATTAAAAAGGGGCTTGCCTCAGCATAATGTTATTATCCCTCAGCGTACGTCTTTCGGCTGATATAATGAAAGTAAACTTCTTAGTCCTCGACGGTACTCAGTGCATGACATTGTCACGTTTTGAAAGCAAAATACGGGTTAAATTCGAACTTAGAGGATTTTTTTCCATTCGAATTTAAGCCATGTCACTATATATACGTACATTTAGATTTAGGCCATTTCCATTTTAGTTGGGATCTCCATAGAAAAAAAACCAGACAAGTGCGAGTTCAACTCGCGTGGTCAGGGTTCCGTATATTGAGAATTTTCCCGTTACTTTGAATACTCGAACTTCTTATAGGTTTTTCTGTAATCTTTAGGTAAGGAACTATCTTTCATATTTTTTTCAGAATTTAAAGCCTAGTAGTTTCGGAGATAAGGGGGGAATGGTAAATTTTCGTCTTTTTTCCGTTACTTCAAATCTGTTTTTGCTAAAATTATAAAAAAAATATATCTGAGATGCTTACAACAACCCCTTTCATTTGATATGTCACACAATACAGTTTGCGAAACTTTTTATTTTTATTTTCCAGTTTACCCCCCAAAAGTGGCCCCCTTGTTCAGAATTCATTAATTTACTTCACGCGTCCATCTTTGGGTCACCAATTTACATATGGGTACCAAATTTCCACTCAATCGGTCCAGTAGTTTCGGAGCAAATCGGCTTTGACAGACAGACAGACAACCGAGTGATTATAGGATCACACGGTTTCGTTTTTTCCTTTTGAGGTATCGGAACCCTAAAAATCTACCTTTTACAGCCCTACCGTATACCTACTGACTGTACCCACATACTCGTAAATATATGATCGTCCGAATAAAACCGGACCCGGCCGCGTCCGGCGCGCTGGACCAATATCCGGTTCCGGCATTTCGCTAGTAATCGGGAATCGACACCGTACGTCTATAACTACGTGGCGATATTATTAAAAGCGCGAGCGAAGCGGACGAAGGAATTTTGAAAAATCCTTTACAGTACACATGGTGTTACTTTCCCGCACTAGTGCGGAAATGAGCACTTACCGTGCATATGTTGAAACTTTAAAGAGCTATCTGTACTGTAAAACGTTGAACTATACACGTGCAAATAGATAATTCGCGACTCATGTCGATTTAAAACACTTCCTTCGGTCGTGTTTTAATTTATCGCCACTCGTTGCGAATTTCCTATTTTCTGCACTTGTATCGTAAATAACTATTCTTAATGCACCCCTAGACCTTATAAGGAACCTACCAACGTGTCAAATTTGGAATCTCTAGAGGTTCTAGAACCAGCGGTTTAGGCTGTGCGTTGATATGTCAGTCAGTCAGTTTCTTCTTTTATATATTTAGATTATAATGGTCTACCATATACCTGATAAGCGAAGAGGATAAATATAGCCACGAAGGTGCTCTCGTTTAACGTTATGACCTATAACAATATTATGTCTTTCGATAAATATAAACCAGGTTCGATCGTCAGTCGAGTATAGTATATATGTCATCGTAAGATTGTGAACACCACCAGTTTATAGTTGTAGTCGCGATATTATAAACTGTCGAAGAATTGTGAACCGTTCACAATGTAACACATTATATTTCGTTAGTTTACAATGTACCTAATAGCTGCTCGCGTGGCTTTGCCCGCATATTGCAAAGAACGCAGGCAAAATTTCATTTTTGGTACAAGCTTTTATTGCCGACTGTACTTTTCTGAATACCATCATCAACTAATCATTGAGACGATTCTAACGAGCTCACATCAACGGGATTACGTTGGTTAAATGCTGAATTCCCATGGCCACCTTATGTCTCCATCTTCAGATCAGCTCGATGGTGTCATAATATTAAATTGTCATCCAAATTATTCTACTATTGGAAATTTAATTTCAATCGGATAACGGCAAGTGACTGAAAAATGGGAATTTTTCCCAATTCTACAGATGTCTAATTCTACAGATTCCCATGTCTACAGATTCCCAATTCTACAGATTCTCATGTCTACAGATTCCCAATTCTACAGATTCTCATATCTACAGATTCCCTATCCTACAGATTCTCATGTCTACAGATTCCCAATTCTACAGATTCTCATGTCTATAGATTCCCAATTCTACAGATTTTCATATCTACAGATTCCCAATTCTACAGATTTTCATGTCTACAGATTCCCGATTCTACAGATTCACACCTTAAGGGTCTTCTACGGCAATCGAGGGTCGGGAATGTAAGAGAATTATATAGAAAACGACGTTCCACAACCTTGAAAAAATCACACTAGTATGTGTCTATATTTTGCGATAGTTATACTAGAATTGGGAATCTATAGAATTGTGAATCTGTAGAATTGGGAATCTGTAGAATTGGTAATCTGTAGAATTGGTAATCTGTAGAATTGGTAATCTGTAGAATTGGTAATCTGTAGAATTGGGAATCTGTAGAACCAGAAATATGTAGAATTGGGAATATGAAGAATTGGGAATCCGTAGAGTTGGGAATCTGTAGAATTGGAAATCTGTAGAATTGCAAATCTGTAATAGAAATCTGTAGAATTGGGAAAAATTCTAAAATGGATTGCAAATTTTGACGGACAACTTACATACATATTTACATACGAACAGGTCAAGTTAAATTAATATAGAGAAATATTCGACTATCTAATAATGAGTTTCAGTCAGTTTGAAATTATGTCAAATTTGCTAAAGCTAAAGTTTGCTAAGTCAGACAAAGATATTTAGATCGTCACATAGTTACTATTTTAGATCTTGGTTACATTAGAAGTCCCTGCCAGCATCTCCTGATGATGCCTCGTAGAGAGGCGAAACACGTGTCGAGGTTTTTTCATTATTGGAGGTGGTTTGCTGTAATTATTTGCATGTTTATACGCAAATAGTTGCATTTGATCTCCGCTGATCGACCTGCACGTTTTTTAGCGGAATAGCAAAGGAATATTGCTCTCGTAATATATCATGAATTTCCGCAAAGTAACGCCTGATTCAATAAATTATTTAAAAATAATTTAGTTAAAGATTATTATTTGTGGTTTTATGTTTAGATTTATTCATACGTTTTCAACATTGTATTTGAGTTAAAACCTGCTTGCTTTATAACTGACGCATATATGACAGATACAATTTAAGAAAAAAACCATTACGCCCATGGGCTTAATAAAGGCCATTGTAGCTCTGTATGCCTGCGAATGATGAAGCCCTTTAGCAAGTGTGATGAAAAGAAAATACCGCATACCCATTACGAGGCCTAACGGGGTTGATTTGTACACAACCATTTCAAATTGAGGGTAACACGCGCCCCTACACCCCATTTGTTAAGATACACATGTTACATAATGTCGTAGATGAATAGGCATTAGGATTCACCATGGTATCGGCTACGAACGTAGCGCAGTGCTACGAAATGTATTAACCCATTCGAGACCACGCATCGCTACGAGTGCTACGCCGTAGCAGCGTATTTCCGCTATTTCTATATATTTTTTATACATTTACTGCCAAGAATAGCTACGCGCTACGCTCGTAGCCGATCCGGTGGTTTTCCTGGTATGTAGCGGAAAGCAACTACGGCGTAGACGCCCGCTAGGCACTCCTGGTTGTGAAAGTGTTTGAACGAGCGAGCGAAGCGAACGAAGTTGTCTGATTCAGCTGAGCAAAAAATTCTTCCTTACGGCCGGCTGTCCGACTGTTTTCCTCTACAGGTCGCATTTCTCAACCATTTAAAATAAGTTTCTATTAAAAATTTAATTTTTAGTGCTTTTATTGCCGACTCTACGTTTCTATATATCATCATCATTCTACTCTTGAGACGATTCTGACGAGCCCAAACTCAACGGGGTTACGTCGGTTGAATACTGAATTCCCATGGCCACCTTCTGTCTCCATCATCAGATCAGCTCGATGGTACCATAATAATTGTCATCCTACGAAGATCATGTCAAACGTCCACGTAGTACCAACTCCCATTTCAATGGGACACTTTACGCTCAAAGTTGTAGACGAGTATATATACCTAGGACAGACTGTCCAGTTAGGTAGGTCCAACTTCGAGAAAGAGGTCAATCGTCGAATCTGACTCAGCTGGGCAGCATTCGGGAAGCTACGGCACATATTTTCGTCCAATATTGCGCAGTGTCTCAAGACGAGAGTCTTTGACCAGTGTGTGTTGCCAGTGATAACGTATGCCACGGAAACGTGGTCGCTTACTATGGGCCTCATAAGGAGGTTCAAAGTCATCCAAAGAGCAATGGAGAGGGCTATGCTGGGAGTATCTCTGCGTGATCGCATCAGAAATGAGGCTATCCGCAGGAGAACCAAGGTAATCGATATAGCCCTCCGAATAGCTAAACTTAAGTGGCAGTGGGCAGGGCACATTGCACATAGAAACAATGGCCATTGGGACGGAAAGGTTCTCGAGTGGCGACCACGTACCGGAAGGCGCAGCGTGGACTGATGACCTGGTAAAGGTCGCTGGAGTCCGCTGGATGCGGGTGGCGCAGGACCGGTCATTGTGTCACTTTTTGGGGGAGGCCTATGTCCAGCAGTGGACGTCTTTCGGCTGATATGATGATGATGAAACTATACTAATACCCAAAATTTCAGCTCAATCGGATAACGGCAAGTGACTGAAAAATGGATTGCAAACTTTGACGGACAACTTAATTCTTACATACTTATATACTTACTCGTATGTACTTAACAGGTACTGAACAGGTCAAGTTAATATAAAGCTTGTAAAAAAGACTGGCTCGCGTGTTTTACAGCTCTGAGAGCCTCTAGTTAATAAACCAGACAAGTGCGAGTTCAACTCGCGTGGTGAGGGTTCCGTATATAATCCAAATTTCATAGTGTTTTTGAATACTCAAACTTCTTATAGGTTTTCCTGTAATCTTTAGGCAAGGGACTATTTTCCATATTTTTTTCAGAATTTTAAGCCTAGTAGTTTCGGAGATAAGGGGGGAATGGTCAGAATTCGTCTTTTTTCCTAAATTACTTCAAATCTGTTTTTGCTAAAATTATATAAAAAAAAATCTGACATGCTTACAACAACCGCTTACATTTGATATGTCACACAATACAGTTTGCGAAACTTTTTTTTTAAATTTTCCACTTTACCCCCCAAAAGTGGCCCCCTTCTTCAGAACTCATTAATTTACTTTACGCGTCCATCTTTGGATCACCAGTTTACATATGTGTACCAAATTTCAACTCAATCGGCTGTGACAGACGGACAGACAGACAACTGAGTGATCCTATA
Organism: Epinotia nisella; assembly: GCA_932294315.1. Lineage (NCBI taxonomy): Eukaryota > Metazoa > Arthropoda > Insecta > Lepidoptera > Tortricidae > Epinotia > Epinotia nisella. Next base: position 3,659,706 of record OW028698.1, on the reverse strand, counting down.
AGGGCCCGTTTTTTCCTTTTGAGGTATCGGAACCCTAATAAGGATAGAAATATATTAAACTGGCTGACAGCAACTCAATTATTTATAAATTAAATACTCGTTAACATATATCCCGACCTTGTGCGTTTAATTTTATAAATTGTAACACACTTGGGAGTAATATCACGCGCGTGAACAACTGTGTGGAAAATGTGGGCTATTTATCACGCACAGTGGTAAACTTTGGACAAAAACATTTGCGCAAAGTGTCGCTTAGCGCAGCTTTGTAACAACTTCACGTAAATGTTTTACTTTTAAATGATGTATACAGTGTGGGCCCTGTTACTGGAGCAAAAAATTAAACACTAGATGATTTACACACACAAACATGTAAAAGAAAATTGTAACCTCCCACTAACTTCTACAGCGACTACCTACTCGTAAATTGTTAATCATAATAGGTATTTAACTAATTTTAGGCGGCGAAACTGTTAACCGGTACTGTCTGGTTTCCACGGGACAGGCCCAGCCTAGTGTGGGACCATAGCCTCTATTCTGTATTGCTTTTTCCGGAAATAAAATATATTTCATTTCATTTCATTTTAATTGAAAAAAATAATTAAAAGTCTTTATTATCAAAATATGTTTACGTATATTTTTTTACTCTTCTGGAGTGATTTAAGTAACCTTATATTTTAAAACAAAAAAACAAAAATCTTTTGAAAACCAAAATGCTAAAATTATTATGACTCATTACATGATTTTACCTCAAAATCTGCATTGATTGCTTTGCTATGATCTCGTGGTGCCAAGATACATTACCTGGTCATAACTTTAGATAAAAAAAATATCCGAATTTAAAAAAAATGGGCACAAGGGGTTACTGCAGATCTCTTTTTAAGGTTTGCTCCTTTTACAGGCCCACCCCGTATAATAATGGTAGGTATACAGCTGTTCCATACGAAACTTATTTTAAACTAACATGGTTTTAGGTGTTGTTAGTATGTAGTTTGACTTTAAAAAATAAAGACCTTGACAATGCAACGTGGCAAAGCGCGTATTAGAATGCGTTCCGTAGAATGCCAATTTGATCTCAGAACAATTTGACAATTTGAAATTGATAGATTATAAAGGAACCAAAAAGGAATGTGTTAAATTGTGAACGGTTTTAACAGTTCACAATATTTCGACAGTTTATAATATCGCGACTAAAAATATAAACTGCCGATGTCACAGAATAAAATTAAATGGACTTATGACCTGGTAGTGGTCGCGGGAGTCCGCTGGATGCGGGTGGCGCAGGACCGATCAATTTGGCACTCTTTGGGGGAGGCCTATGTCCAGCAGTGGACGTCTTTCGGCTGATACGATGATGATGATAAAGCTACGACGATATGCACAATCTAACGGTGATCTAAATATTTTTATTAATATATTGATTGAATTGAATTTGAAATGAAATTCTTAAATGTGAAATCTTCCGACCGTCCAGGCGATACCACGATTAATATTTATTTATTATTCGGAAAACCAACAGCTACAATAATTAACGTAAGATTTGAACATGTGATACAAGAAAGCCACACAGGTTCTCACCAGCAATAAAGTAGGTAAACTATATTAGCTAAAGGTCGCTTCTACACCTTTCCTTTTAAAACCAGTTCTATGTGTCGCACGCAGCAAACGCAAAAACCATAGAAGGCAAAGTCCCTTCATATTTCTAACCAAACACGAGCCCAAAACGCGGTATGTGCAGGTGTGCCCATGTTCGAACTAAACGGCTGCTTGGCATCTAGGTAGTCCTACTTGTTATGAACAAAATGCTGCACTTTATGATGAAAGCAAGCCGCTTGGAACAGTGGTAGTAGGGACCAAACTGAGTGATTTGACCCGCAGCAGCGTGAGTTTCACCCCTTAGGAAAAGAGATGGCGCCACTTCTTAAAAAATATTTCAAAAAATTCTACAAGCTAAACGAATAGACCAATTTTAATGTTTAATACCTCAAATGAAAGTTCATTTTACATTTTAGTTATAAAAAAAAATATATATATAAAAAATATATTCAGAAATCTTTTGGCAAAAAACAGCATGTTAAGTTTTTTTCCTAATTTAATTGGTAGTTTTTACTTGATTTCTTAAAAAAAATGTATGCAACATGAATTGTTTATTGCACATATATATTACTGACTAAATAACAAGTATTATAAAAAAAACTTGACATCAATATCTTTCATACTTCATGAAATATTGAAGTTTAAATGTACCACCATTTCTTTAAAACATATTTCAAAAAATTATGCAAGCTAAACAAATGGACTAATTTCTAGTGTATAATATCTCAAATGAAGGGGCATTATATAAATTGCTTATAAAAATAAAATATACCAAAATATAGTCGCAAAAAAAGGCATAATAAGATGTTTTTTTTACATTTTTGATAGTTTTTACTTGACTACATTTTAAAAATACATGCAACATGTATGTTTTAATGCATATGTATTTTACTGGGTTAATAAAAAGTAGTAAAAAAAACGAGATATAAATATCTTTCATAGTTCACGAAATATTTAAGTTTAATTGTGCGCGCTCTTTAAAAAAAATTCAAATAAATTAGAAGGAATCTTTAAGCGCAACGAGCGATCTGATTTTATTGTTATGAGGTGGTGTGACTCTAGTTATAAGTATTTCCTATATCATTCGCTGTACCTTGCCTTGTGTGACAGTAATAAATTACATCTCTTATAGTACAGTCGTGCATTTCAATTACAATCCCAGCTCCATTACCTCATGGCGACCTTGCCTTGGCCGCCGGTGTCGGCTATCGGGCTAAAGGCGCTGACGGAGCGCATTCCGTCATGTAGGCACTGAGCACGGGTGCAGTTTATAATTTATTTTATGATGGACGTAATAACCTTGATTAAATATGTGTTCGGAACTATTATGTGACAAGTGGAGTGCGATATTAGAACTTGAGCGGTCACTTACGGTTGTCGGCACCGGAGGACCTTGCATTTTATTATACACAAATTGTGACTTTACCTGTATCTACCATGGGGAAATCTTATTCGAAAACTGAAGATAAAGAAGTGATAATCGCGCAAACGGCGGGTGCTGGAAAAAATACAGCCACTGACAGCGACCAGGAGTGGCACGGTGTGGCCCTGAATAATGTCCTTGTGGGCATACTGCTAGCTGCCGTGGGCATAGTCTTCCTTATATATATTTTCAAAAAATATCAGGAAGGTCAACATAAATGGATAAGGAAAAACATTAGTGCTGAATTCGTCCGCCGTGTTCACCTGAGAATGTCAGGCCGCGGTAATACTACAACAATCGACGAGGAGCAAGGCTGAACAGCGTCAATATTCGAAGGTCATCTCGTAAGTGCAGTGAGTGAAAAAACAATCAAAAGTATATTTTGTGCGTGCTATTTTACGTCGTAAATAATATTGCGGTAACGTAATACTTTGATTTAGTTAAGTCTTTAAAATGAATTTTAGATAAATTGTTACTTTTATTTCAATTTATATACCCTTATGGCATGTGAATTAGAGAATACATTGACTAAGCTTACGGAAATACAAACCAGTTTAAGAAAATTGGGCTCTAGAAGAGATAAATATAAGGATTTGGTAGTTAAGAAAATTAATTTAGCCGATAATTATTATAAAGAGTATAAATTGTACTTGCAGACTTATAAATACAAATGCAGTGATTATAAATCCGAATTTTCGGGTTACATTTTAGATGTTTTAATAGAGAAAATAGAGGTTGTTTACGCAAAAATAAAAGGTTATAATATTTGTGAGTCAAGGACAACTAAAGGCAATAAGATGGATAACTTTGATATAAAAACGGCTACTAGCTTGGTGATGGTGATGGATGGTAGTGAAGAGACGACGGAAAAAATAATAGATGGCATAGAAATGTACAATACTTATTTGAAAGATGCTGATAGCAAAAAAATGTTAATAACTTTTGTTCTGAAAACGAGGTTATCAAAAACAGCAAAATTGAAATTAAAAAATGCATATTCAACTTGCGACGAATTAATAGCTGACATGAAGCAAAAGCTACTAACAAGAAAATCAGCTAATTCTTTGTTAACACAGCTTAACAGCATCTCTCAAAAAGACTCAACAATCTCAGATTATGGCGAAAAAATTGAGCAATTATTTGTGGGACTTACGATATCGCAAGCAAATTCAAACGAAAGTGCTTTCGAAATCTTAAGTCCAATCAACGAAAAACTCGCTATTAAAAAGTTTGCAGATGGACTCAGAAATAGGCGTCTTAGTACCATAATTGCAGCTCGTGATTACTCAGACTTGAAAGACGCGGTGCGTGCAGCCGAGGACGAGGAGCTGGCGCAGCCTTCCTCATCGAACGTGGTCCTCAGTTATCGAGGTAAGTCAACGGGTTCATCATATTTTAGAGCTGGACGCCCACCACGAGTGAATTTCAGTTCAAGGTCGCGTGGATACTACCACCGCCCTCAGGGATTTTACCGAGGAGGTAGCTCGTACCAGTCGTACCCTCCTAGGTATAACGGAAGACGACCTTACACTAATAATAGTGGTTTTCCTAGAAGTTACGGCTCAAGGTCAAGCCGGTACAATAATCGGTACCCAAGAGGTAACCAGAGACAAGGTCAAATATTTACCGCACAACAACCTAGTGCAGGTACTCCATTTTCCGGACCAGAAAACGCCATTACAGAACAAAGTAATTTTTTTCGTGACTAAAGATTGTGTATTTACTTGCGATGGCAGTGTTAAATATATATCACTTAATTACAACAACAGAAAGTGCTCATTCTTGCTAGACACAGGAGCTTCATTATGCGCTATAAATAGAAGAGTTTTATATACACGAAATGAACAAATACATATTGATAACATTGCTGTTAATGGTATGGGTGGAAAAATATACTCAGAAGGCTATGTTATCCTGACATTAAAAACACAGCATAACATTACTTTCGAGCAAAAATTTTATGTTTTCGACGATCTACCATGCAAAGCAGACGGTATTATTGGACTAGACTTTTTACATTTTTATAATGCTAAAATAGACCTTGAAAATTCTTGCGTGGCATTAGATAGCAAAAGCCCTCACTCTCAAGTTGTTATACCACTATTTAGCCAACGTAATGTAAGTATTAATCATCTGACACTACCGCCGCGATGCGAATCCATTCATTATGTTCAGATCGATAAAAATATAACAGAAGACTATGTCATTTTACCAAAACAAGTACATGCAGATGCTTTCCTTGCCAGTATTATAGTAACTCCTAAAAATAATATAATTCCGATCAAAATTTTAAATACAAGCGAAAAAACAATTCAACTACCTGTATTTAAACCTGATATATTACTCTTGAATGAATATGATATGTGCACATTTAATAAATGTAACACAAATGTTGAAAGAGCAAAAACATTATTATCACATTTGAAACTTGATCACTTGCATTCCCAAGAACGAAACACAATAGAGTCTATATGCGCAAAGTATGCTGATATATTTTACCTCCCAGGCGATAAGCTTACAACTACTAATGTGTATGAACAATCAATTCAATTAAAACCAGATGCAACTCCTGTTTATGTAAAACCTTACAGATTACCACAAAGTTTAAAACCGGAAATAGACAAACAGGTTCAGCAGATGTTACAGGATGACATAATTGAAGAAGTGAGTAGTGAATGGTCGAGTCCAATATTATTAGTACCTAAAAAGATTGACCAGTCAGGGAAAAAAGGTTGGAGAATGGTTATAGACTATCGAAAATTAAATGAAACTATTCAAGATGATAAATTTCCACTACCTAACATATGTGACATTTTAGATTCACTATCAGGATCCGTATATTTTTCCCACTTGGATTTAAGTCAGTCATACTACCAGGTACCATTAACACCTGAGTCTCGTAAGGTAACAGCTTTTACCACAAGTTCAGGGCAGTACGCTATGAAGCGTCTCCCGATGGGTCTCAAATTAAGTCCCAGTGCGTTTTCCAGAGTAATGACAGTTGCAATGTCAGGTCTAACATATGACAAATGTTTCGTGTACTTAGACGATCTTGTTGTTTTTGGAAGGAATTTAGAAATTCATAATAAAAACTTGATTGATATCTTTGAAAGAATGAGAAAAGTCAATTTAAAATTAAATCCAATTAAGTGTCAATTTTTAAAGACTGAAATCTTATATCTAGGACACGTTGTGTCTTCAAATGGAATATTACCAGATCCAGATAAAGTATCAGCTATTCAAAAATATCCAACACCAACGACTTCAGATGAAGTACGACGGTTCGTAGCATTTTGCAATTACTATCGTAAATTTATACCAGATTTCTCGCGAATCACGATTCCTCTAAATAAGCTATGTAGAAAAAACGTAACTTTTGAGTGGACAAAAGAATGTGAAAAATCATTCGAATTCCTAAAATCAGCAATCATGACACCTCCCGTACTACAATTTCCTAATTTTTCGGACGATAACGAATTCATATTGCAATGTGATGCATCAGGAATTGCGGTCGGATCTGCTCTTTGTAACAGTGACATGAGACCAATAGCATATGCTAGCAGACCATTAAATCAAGCGGAAAGAAACTATCCAACTATACAGAAAGAATTAGTAGCTATAGTTTGGGCTATAAAATATTTCCGACCATACTTATTCGGAAGGAAGTTCACAGTCATGTCAGATCACAAACCGTTAGTATACTTATTTGGAATGAAGGATCCGTCCAGCCGATTATTGAAATTTAGATTAATTTTAGAGGAATATGATTTTAAAATAACATACGTCAAGGGAAAAGACAATGTTGTAGCTGATGCTTTATCTCGAATTTATATAACATCGGATGAATTAAAAGAACTCAACAATAATGTAATATCAGTATTAACCAGAGCGCAAGCCAAGCGATTAAATCAAAATAGTAGCGCAAACGCAACACAAATCCCTAATAAACCCATGGACAATTGGACTGATCAACCAAGAGTCGTGGAGATATTGCGGATTCCGTGTGGCTCAGTGGAGTTGAGATTATTAAATGCTAAAAAGCTAAAGGAAATTAAACAACAAAAGAAAATCACAGCTGAATCCGAGTGTTTCATGTATGTGTCAAATGATAATATGTTATACATAAACCTTGATTTCAAATCGCAATTTACTCGAGCAGAATTTGTGATGAAATTAAGTGATTTTTGTAATACGATAAATGTCGACAAAGTATGCATAATTAAAGAAGATGATAACGCGTTATTTATAAAAGATGTCATAAATGAAATAAAAGGAATAGGAACGTGGACCGGTCCGCGAATATGTGTTCTTAAAGGAATAAAGAGAGTATATGACAAAGCCGAAATGAAATTAATACTAAACGATTACCATTTGCTGCCAACAGCCGGACACGCCGGTGTACGCAGAATGGTAAATACCATAAAAAGACATTTTTACTGGCCAGAACTCGAACGTGACGTAAAAAGCTTTGTTAACAAGTGTGACAAATGCCAAAAAATGAAATATGCGAAAAATATTAAACAACCTATGGTTATAACTCCCACAACGTCAAGTGCGTTTGAGAGAATATTCTTAGATATTGTAGGTCCTTTAGATAAAGATGTAGATAATAATTCTTATATATTAACTGTTCAATGCGATTTAAGTAAATTCATTGAAGCATATCCTTTACAGCATAAAGATACGGTAAGTGTAGCTAAGGCATTAGTTAAAAACTTTATTTTAAGATTTGGTATTCCTAAGACGATAGTATCAGATAGAGGTACTGAATTTATGTCATCGACTATGACAGAAATATGTAAGTTGTTAGAAATAGAAAAGTTAAACTCTACAGCATATCATCATCAAACGATAGGAGCTTTAGAAAATTCGCATAAGCACTTAGGAGCTTATTTACGAATACAGAGTGACAAGCATCCTGAAGCGTGGAGCCATTGGCTTTCATTTTGGTGTTTTACCTATAATAATACTGTACATACGATCACCAAGTATACGCCGTATGAATTAGTTTTTGGTAAACAAAGTAACATGCCTTGTAGAGTTGTCAAAGACGTAGAACCTTTGTATAATCCTGATAACTATTATTTAGAACTTAAGTATAGGTTACAGTTAGCTTGTAAAGACGCTAGAGAGAATCTCATAAAAAGCAAACAATCTCGAAAAGATTGTTATGATAAAACTGTGTATCCAATAAGATATAATAAAGGTGATAAAATATTGGTTAAAAATGAAACTGCAACAAAATTAACACAATTGTATAATGGTCCTTTTATTGTAATTGAAGACATAGAACCAAATGTTAAAATTATGAACAATGGTAAAGAAGATATTGTGCACAAGAATCGAACAAAACCATTTAGTACTTAAAACTTATGTAAAAAAAAAATGTACTTAGTTAAGTAATTGTTTTTTTTTCTTCACCCCCGGAGATGAGGTGGTGTGACTCTAGTTATAAGTATTTCCTATATCATTCGCTGTACCTTGCCTTGTGTGACAGTAATAAATTACATCTCTTATAGTACAGTCGTGCATTTCAATTACAATCCCAGCTCCATTACCTCAGTTACATGTGTCATATGAAAAGACATCACGTAATTTATTTTAATAAATAAAAAATAAATAAAAAAACTGAATAAAGAGTTTTTTCTGGTGCTGAATTACAAAAAAACATAATTACTTTAAAATTTGTGTCGGCCAGTGAAAATCAGTGGCCGACACAAATTTTAAATACCTAAATTTTTGTGCCAGCCAGTGAAAATCAGTGGTCAGCATACAAAATAACTCTGCATTGAAAATAATATGAACTCACTTTTGATTTGTACAGCCACCTTTGCAGGATTTACAGTGGGTAGTGCATGGTAAGCTGACGCGACGTGACCCACAACGCATAGTATCACAGCCAAATTTGCAGCCACAATGGTCCAGGAGGCTTAATTGCGACTAAATCACTGTACCTAACTGCCGACCATTGTGGAGTCCAAATCTCTTGTTCCTTGGTCCATCCCCAAGAAGATGGACATTGAATGGAAAAATACAGATTCAGAGCGTTTTCCCATCCGTAGCTGGCTTGTTAAGCTGTTCCCAGTGCATGGTTATAGAGAGCAGCTGATGTAGGTGGCAGGCTTCTCAAGAGCTTGTTTTTTGAAGCAAACAAGTCCTTGCGAAAAACAGCTGACTGAGTGGGGCCACGTATGAAGAAACGCTCTGAATTGAGAAGTTTCCATACCATGTTTATTTTCTTGGGGATGGACCAAGACACAAGAGAGTTGGATGCCACAATGGTCGGCAGTTACGGTGATTTAGTCTCAACTAAGCCTCCTGGACCATTGTGGCTGCAAATCTGGCTGCGATACAATGCGTTGGGGTTGTCGTCGCGTCAGCTTACCGCCTATTGTAAATCCTGCAAAGGTGGCTGTAAGCGAACTTCAAAACGCCTTTTCCTTTTCAGTACTAAGTACATCTATCTGATACCCGAATAGTAAATTTAAGTTTTAATAAAGATATTTGATAAAGATTTAAATAAATAGTCTTTCATTTCAAACCGCAACATGCATGACACATTTAAGTGATCTAATATATATTTTATTTTTAACGTGAGTATCCTTTCAGATTTAAAGCTAAAAATTTGACATAAATCCGCTAACTACTAAGCAACATATATCCAGAACCAACTATGCCAATGCCAATGCAGTTTTATGTTTTGTCTACAACCTTTAAATGGAAAATAGCAAATTTACTTTACTGTTTTTAAAGTATTCATATTTTTTTCGTAATTCAGCACCAGGAAAAAACTTTTTGTCTCGAATTTTTCATGTATTTTTTATTTTTTATAATAAATTAAGCATTTTTCATTCATATAACACATAAAACATTAAAATCGGAGCACTTATTGCGCTTCGAGATTTCATTAATATTTTTTTAAGAAGTAGCGCGCACATTTGAACTTAAATATTTCGTTAACTATACAAGATATTTATGTCTTGTTTTTTTTATAATACTTGTTCCTTACCCAGTAATGTACATACGCATTAAAACATACTTGTTGTATACATTTTTTAAATGATCTCAAGAAAAAACTACCAACCAAGTAAAGAAAAAAACTTAATTTACCAGGTTTTGCCAAAAAAAGGCATATATTTTATTTTTATTTTTTTATAAGTAATATATACAATACGCTTTAATTTGAGACATAAATCATTGAAATAAATGGATTTGTTTACCTTGTACAATTTTTTGAAATATTTTTCAAAGAAATTACTCTCACATTTAAACTTTAATATTTCGTGAACTATGAAATATATTGATGTCAAGTTTTTTTATAATAGTTGTTATTTACCCAGTCATATAATCATACATAAAAATATACATATTATATATAAAAAAAATATACGAAATCAATTAAAAACTACCAATCTAGTACAAAAATAAAATTTAATTTGCCATTTTCTGCCAAAAGCTTTTAATTTTTATTTTGATTTATTTTTTTATTAGGAGTGTATATAATGAGCTTTCATTTGAGATATTAAACACTGAAATTAGTCCATTCGTTTAGCCTGTACAATTTTTTGAAATATTTTTTAAAGAAGTGGCGCCATCTCTGTTCCTAAGAGGTGAAACTTCCGCTGCTGCGAGTCAAATCACTCAGTTTGGTCCCTACTATCACTGTGCAAAGCGGCTTGCTTTCATCACAAAGTGCAGCATTCGGCCAAAAAATCGCCATAACAAGTAGGACTAATCCTTTGCATTTCGTGCCTAATGGTCGAAGTGAGAACCAAGAGTGACAAATACTTACCACACTACACTGTTATCAACATGTTATATACTTGCATACAAGTATATAACATGTTGATAACAGTGTCAGTTTACCATCAGGCTATGCGTTGTATATATTATATATCTACTGTGCCCGTATACCAAAATGGCGCGGTTGTTTGCACTCCATCCATTTGTAAATCGGTCCGATGAGTGGCCCGGTGGAATCCACTCTATTTATTTGAAATGGAAAATGTTTATTGCAACATCTGTTAGTGCAGTTGAAAGCGGTTTTCAGAATAGCGTGTGCGAATCGAAATAGTCAAATAAGCCATTATTAGAGACTGCTTTTTGCGGCAGAAAGCAGTCTATAATAAAACAGAACTTCTGCCTGTATTTATACTAAGTAGTGTTATAAAGAGAAAAATTCTGTGAGATTGGATTTTTTAAAGTTTGTATGTAGGGGGTAATCTCCGGAACCACTTATATGATTTCAAAAATTATTTCGATAGTGTATTGATTGGACTTTCTGAGTGGTTAATATCCATAAATAATAATAATACTATCCATACCTTCCCACCGCACTAGTTTCATGACTGATTCCTTCGCCGTACAGGCAAGCCGTCTCTGAAATTCAGTCCCTCTCAACATCAGACAAGCCCTAAGCAAGTTTCCTTTCAAGCGGATGCTGCGTAAGCACCTGCTTGAATAAGAATTCGACTAAAATCCATCCACATAATGATATGATAAGAATGGAATTGAATATGTACTAGTATATCTTTTTTTATGTATCTTATATATTTTATGTCTATATGCAGTGTATAATACATTTGGTTTTTCTTTATCTTCACGTATATTCGTAACAGAAATTATCATAAATTTTTCTTTGCACCTTTTATAAGTCTCTGTTTATCCCAATGGCAATGCCATGTGGCATTAAGCTCGCCATTTGTACTTTTTTTTAAATTTAATTAACATTGTAAATAGCAGTCCCTAACATTATGACTTGTAATATTATTATTTTTTACCAATAAATACCTGTATTCTGTTTGTATTTTGTGCAATAAAGTTTTCAAAGATTCAAAGATTTTATTTGTCGATTCAACGATTCAAAAAGTTTAAATAAATAAATAATAGGTTACATTTTATTCCGCAGGTTTGCCTGAGTTCTTTGCAATACGCGGGCGAAGCCGCGCGGGCAGCAAGTCTGTAATATGATAAATAGGATATTTTTTTATTATGTGAGAGATTGTAGCTTTGTAAGTTTGTATGTAATGGGTAATCTCCGGAACCCCTGAACCAATTCTTTTACCTTTGTTTACAATGGACTTTTAGAATAAACATAGGCTATCTTTCATCTTGCGGGTTTGCCTGCGTTCGTAACAATACTCGGTAACTTATTAAAAGGAAATGATAAGGTTAGCAAAAGTATAAGACAAAGCCTTTGAAAGGTGAGTAATTTTCAAAGACACATGTATCTATAGTTCGCGCTATTCACGTGGGCGAACGTTACAGTCATGTTAAATCTAGTGGGCGTATACGGGTGGGGCCAGTAACAGGAGCAAAAAATTAAACGGTAGATTAATAAGCTTCTGAGCAATTATTTATAAGCGGAAAACCGCTTAAGCTTATAAAAAAATTGAAAAAAAATTTTTTTTTTTGTTTTTTTTTTCTATTCAAAATCAGTTTACGTGCACTGATTTACTCTTCTGGAGTGATATACGTAAGTTAAAACAAAAAAAATGAAAAAAAATATAAACTCACAAAGATGTGCTTTGAAAAAAAATTGCATAAACTATTAAGAAAAGAAAAAAAGAAAAGAAGACATTTATTCACTACACAAAAGACACACAGAGACAAAGGAGTACACATACAATACAATTGACACATATTGTGTGTCTTCGCGGCAGTGAAACGGTCGCTGTCTCAGCATTGTGCCGAGGTGTCAGACAGACACCTGCAGCGCTGGTTCACTCCATGATGACTCACTACATGATGTTACCTCAAAATCTGCATTGACTGCTGTGCTATTATCTCGTGGTGCCAAGATATATTACTTGGGGGTCATAACTTAAGATCAAAATTTCTCAGAAATTAAAAAAAAAACAAGCGGTTTCTGCTGCTCTAAGGAAACGTCCTATTAAATATTTGCTCCTGTTACAGGGCCCACCCCGTATACGGCTGTCCTCTTATTATAATAACAAATGAACGATGACATTCCACTTCGCTGCTATCTCTCTCAAAGCGGGTGCATATTTAAACAATATTGTACCATGCCACAATTAGAACTTTTCCAATCAGTACATACCGCCAAACTCTCCCTTAGAGCGCTGCCCTGGGGTCCATGTTTGGTAATTTTATCAATTTCATATTTTTTATTCAGAAAGTTGAATACATTATAATAAAAACCATTTATTAGGGTTCCGTACCTCAAAAGGAAAAAATGGAACCCTTATAGGATCACTTTGTTGTCCGTCCGTCCGTCCGTCCGTCTGACAAGACCCTTTTTCTCAAGGGAGGAGGTCATCATCATCATCATCATCATATCAGCCGAAAGACATAGGCCTCCCCCAAAGAGTGCCACAATGACCGGTCCTGCGCCACCCGCATCCAGCGGACTCCAGCGACCTTTACCAGGTCATCAGTCCACCTTGTGGGCCTACCCACGCTGCGCCTTCCGGTACGTGGTCGCCACTCGAGAACCTTTCCGCCCCAATGGCCATCGGTTCTACGTGCAATGTGCCCCGCCCACTGCCACTTAAGTTTAGCGATTCGGAGGGCTATATCGGTTACCTTGGTTCAGCTGCGGATAGCCTCATTTCTGATGCGATCACGCAGAGATACTCCCAGCATAGCCCTCTCCATTGCCCTTTGGGTGACTTTGAGACTTCTTATGAGGCCCATAGTAAGCGACCACGTTTCCGTGCCATACGTCATCATAGGGGAGGAGTATCAAGCTAAAATTTATATCAAATACTCAAGTCTATTGTCCCTTAGAACTGAGAAAAAATCAAACTTCTAAGCCAACGCAATCAAAAGATACAGCCGTTTATGCCGCAATTTTTCGCAAATTTTCGAAACTCGCAAGGGAAGCAAAAGCAACAGGGTACTTTCCGTGAACTAAGAATCTTGAAATTTGGTACGAAGCAACGTCGAAGTATAAGATAAAGGAAAAATTGCGAAAACCGTAAATTTTTAGTTACCTACAAGTTTGTACGGAACCTTCGGTGCGCGAGTCCGACTTGCACTTGGCTGGTTTTTTTCAATTTCAATTGAAGTTCACTTTGTAGTGGTGCGCCATCCGTAGAAGCCATTTTACGAAAAGTTATACTCGACTTTTTTTTTAATTTTGATAAAATTGAACTTAATAGGAGAAAAAAAGTGTCCAAAATTATACATAAAATTTTCGGCTTTTCGTTCTGTGACCACCATACAAGCTTAGTGTGGAAACGGTAACGGAATGGAATAAAAAATCTTGAGACACTTTTTTCTTCTACAGCGTGTGTATTTGATATGGGCGAATAATGAATCCAGCTATAGTATCTGATCACACGAATCGTATGTGATAATAATTTCGTTAAATTGTGTTATTAATTAGGTGTAATGATTTTTCTAAAGTGCGACCGAGCAGCAATGTATAAAGCAAACACATGACACTGGCACGATACTCATATGATATTCTATTCTATAGCTACGTTAATTAATGTGGATGCAATACATTGCGTGCTTAATTATTATGTATGTAAATAGGTTCCCTATGTCCAATAGTAATCGTCATTAAAATATTCGCCCGTATAAATACACACACTGTATAACATTCGAAAGTGCTTTCTATTCTAAGTAGAAGAAACCCGATTTTATCAAAATTAAAAGAAAAAAACCGGACAAGTGCGAGTTCAACTCGCGTGGTGAGGGTTCCGTAAAATTCCTATTCTCTAAGCAATAGGCGCTCCATACAAAATACACAAAAATATTGAGAATTTTCCCGATACTTTGAATACTCAAACTTCTTATAGGTTTTCCTGTAATCTTTAGGCAATGAACAATTTTCCATATTTTTTTCAGAATTTTAAGCCTAGTAGTTTCGGAGAGGAGGCAATGGTCAATTTTCGTCTTATTTCCTAAATTACTTCAAATCTATTTGTGCTAAAATTATTAAAAAAAAAATCTGAAATGCTTACAACAACCCCTTTCATTTGATATGTCACACGATACAGTTGCAGAAACTTTTTTTTTTCCAGTTTGCCCCCCAAAAGTGGCCTTTTTGTTCAGAATTCATTAAATTACTTTACGCGTCCATCTTCGGGTCACCAATTTACATATGTGTGCCAAATTTCAACTCAATCGGCCCAGTAGTTTCGGAGCAAATTGGCTGTGACAGACGGACAGGCAGACAACCGAATGATCCTATAAGGGTTCCGTTTTTTCCTCTTACCGGAACCCTAAAAAGTCGAGTGTACAACTTTCCGTAAAATGACCCAGGAGCGAAAGACTGCACTCTAACATATGGGTTCACCGCTGCAGCCTCAAAGTCGTCGAGCCGCTAAGGTGAAGTTGTTATAACTGGATCCAATCTGGAGACTAAATTACATGTTCTAGCTACGTCCTAGCCATTACAAGGATTGCTCCTGCGGGACCTAATATGGTGCAAGAAATACGAACTAGACTGCAGTATACAGGGTGTTACCAAATAATATTAAATTAGAAATGTAATTTTTGTTTTTGTCCCAAAGTATAAATTCAAGTATTTATATAATTAGTAAGATTTTATTCCATTTTTGACATTTTTAAATTAATTTATAAATTCACATTTAGGTTTATTCACATTTCATTTTATTTATGCTATTTATCTCTCTTTGATATGTTTGTAATTATAAATATTATTGTTTTTGGCTTGAAATTTAAAATCTAAATGATGAAAACTTGTTTCTATGAATTAATTAACATTATATTAAGATATATTACTAACCAATATGGACCTGGTTCCGAAATAAACGTTTTCATTCATTCAAAAACCATGAAATTGACTGACTGATTGAGTGCTGAATGGATAAATTAGCAATTATATTCATTGTGTATAAATGATGATAATATATACCTGATTTTTGGGGCCATGCGCATGTGAGCAAGCGTCTATTAGCTATAGTGACCGCTTATCATCTGGCTTTTTCTGACTTGATACAGTAAAAACTTGTTTCTGTTTTTTTTTTATAGAGTCAGAGACTAGCTGCCCACGCGGCTCCGCTCAAAAAAATAGTCTTTATCAAGTGTATTCTATATACTGGTGAAAGAATGTTTGAGGTCGGTCAAGAGATTACTCGTAACAAACAACCTTACAAAGCTACAAATCTTACAGACATTTCATATTTTTCACATTAGTATACTCATAGGTTGTAACAAAATTGAACTATGTAACCAAATCTTGGTAGATGATTTTAACCAGCTTCTATTAGTCGTATCGATTTGAAACAGTACAAGTTTGTATATTATAGATAATGATGAATGAATTTGATACCATCAAGAAGCTGGAATAATTCAATGTAATTTGTAAACCACCGAATAAAACCTCAAATAACAACATACGCACTTTGACAGCTTTCGCTTTAAGTTTTGCACTAAAAACTAAAAAAAAGTTTAATTTCTCCCAGTTTGATCCCTCCTCCAGCAACACCCTGTATATAATCACATGCACTAACGTGCAAAGGGGGGTAATCTCAGAGCAAAGTCTCTTTCAAGCTGAAGTTGTATATAGGATGACTCAATTTACGGTTACGGAACCGTGAACGTTCCGTAACCGAGCGTTTTTCAAAAAAAGTGTACATGAACTTTTTTTTTAGAATTCGATTTTTTTGGGTTTATCTCACTCAGAATCGTTGACACTATCGAACCTTATGCAAGAAAAAAAGTGTCCTAAATATTCCATTCCAGATCGTCACATTTTTGTAAACAGTCTTTTTAGGGTTCCGTAGCCAAAATGGCAAAAACGGAACCCTTATATTTTCGTCATGTCCGTCTGTCCGTCTGTCCGTCTGTCCGTCTGTCCGTCTGTCCGTCTGTCCGTATGTCACAGGCATTTTACTCGAAAACTATAAGGTGTATTTGAATAAAATTTTGAGGATTTTGTTAGCCGCTACATAGTTTTGTAATTAAAATGACAAAAAAAAATTTTTTAGGGGTGCACTCCATAGGTACATAAAACTGAAAGTCAAAAAATTTTTTTTCATTGTGACCCCCCGTGTGGCACATCAATCGACAGGCCTTTCAAAATAAATATAAGGTTTCTTAGCATTTTTTTTTATTAAGTGAATAGGGTCGGAGATAATCGCCCCGAAAGTCACTAAAATTCTGTCCCCCCCCTCTAATTTTTGAACGGTGTATTTTAAAAATATGGAACAATTCATGGACATAGGGCTTATTAATTTCATTCACCGAAAATTGTTTTGAACAAGATCGGTTCAGAGGTTTTCGAGATATTGCTGAAAAACTGCCTTCCTCAAAGAAAAGGACGTAAGTGCCGTAAAATTACTGTGACGATACGACCTTTTTAATAGGCACGGAACCCTTCGTTTTGCGTGGTCCGACACGCACTTGGCCGGTTTTTTTATTTATATGGTCGTGACGCACTAGAAGAAAAAACTTACATAGTAAAATCTGGGACAGTTTTTTTCTTGTATAAGGATCGATAGTTTCAACGATTCTGAGTGAGATAAGCCCAAAAAAATTTAATTCTGAAACAAAAGTTCATGTACACTTTTTATGAAAAACACCCAACAATAACATCGTCGTCATGATTTATCCGTGATTGTTAAAGTCTACTTGCCATTATAAAGCTATTTATGTGCTCATTTGCTTACCCTGTAAAATTATACCAGACCCAACTTATTGAGCATTAACTCCGTAACACAATAGACACAATTAAAATGCGAATCTCGATTATGCTAAAGTAATTTATGACAACATTAATTATGCCAAATTTGTCAATTATGTCAACGGGTCTGATAAACGAGGTTTTTAACAAATGGTTTTGGGGATATTATGTTGGCGAATAAAATCAAGTCGAGCGCGGAAAAGACGCGTTTCTAGGTTACCGTAGGTTGTATAGTATCCCCCTCGAGGGTGCCCGCCTTGTCGGGGTGGGGGGGCGTAGTAACCGTGGACTGCAACCCACGGCAAAGCTGATAGGCACCAGGGCCGGCCTGTGTAGGCCGCCGGCTGGCCGGAGGAGGGCCCTCCTAGCGGGCTTGCCTAAGCCCGCTTAGGATGCGTTGGAGAGGGACCGCAGAAGAAGAGGAGTACCTCCTTATCTTCTGCGGCCGAGGCGGGATCGCGGGGGAAACCACAGACCTGATCCGCCACCGGGTGCTGGAATTTCCCGCACCTATGATCTCTTCGTAGCGGACTCAGGGGGGTCCGCTACTGAACGGGTGGAGATCGAGGAGGCAGCCGCGAAGGAGCCACTTGTGGGCGCTGCCGCCGGCTGGGTCGCGGATGTGGCACATGGCGGCGAGGCGGCAAGTGGGGGGGTTTTTAGTGGGTATACCGTGAGTCTCATCAGCTTATACGAGAGTCTCACATAACTACTCGGGTCAGCCCCTGCACCCGGGTGGTATGCATAAAGCATTTTCCCCCCTAAACAAAAAAAAAAGGTTATCTAGTATCTCCCCCTCGATGGTGCCCGCCTTGTCGGGGTGGGGGGGCTTAGTAACCGTGGACTGGTCACCCACGGCGAAGCTAAGAGGCACCAGGGCCGGCCTGTGTAGGCCGCCGGCTGGCCGGAGGAGGGCGCTCCTAGCGGGCTTGCCTAAGGCCGCTTAGGATGCGTTGGGGAGGGACCGCAGAAGAAGAGGAGTACCTCCTTATCTTCTGCGGCCGAGGCCGGATCGGCAGGGGGAGAGGCGTGTTGGTATATCGGTGCGCCACTCTCCCTACCCCCTGCGAACTTGGCGGGGCCGTTCCGCTGAAACGGTATTGGTGGGACCGCAGAGGAAGAGGAATGCCGGTATTACGGTGCGCCGTTTTCCCTAAAAGACGATATCTCGTCAAAAAAAAACCGGACAAGTGCGAGTTCAACTCGCGTGGTGAGGGTTCCGTACATAATCTTAATTTTATAAGTGTTTTTGAATACTCAAACTTCTTATAAGTTTTCCTGTAATCTTTAGGCAAGGAACTATTTTCCATATTTTTTTCAGAATTTTAATCCTAGTAGTTTCGGAGATAAGTGGGGGAATGTTCAATTTTCGTCGTTTTTCCTAAATTACGTCAAATCTGTTTTTGCTAAAATTATAAAAAAAAATACCTGACATGCTTACAACAACCCCTTTCATTTGGTATGTCACACGATACAGTTTGCGAAACATTTTTTTTAAATTATCCAGTTTACCCCCCAAAAGTGGCCCCCTTGTTCAGAATTCATTAATTCACTTTACGCGCCTATCTTTGGGTCACCAATTTACATATGTGTACCAAATTTCAACTCAATCGGTCCAGTAGTTTCAGAGCAAATCGGCTGTGACAAACGGACAGACAGACAGCCGAGTGATCCTATAAGGGTTCCGTTTTTTACTTTTGAGGTATCGGAACCTTAAAAAATGTGTAAAAGAACTCGTCCACTCGAGGCGGCCAGAAGTGGCTCAGTGTGCGCCCGGTCTAAGGTCATTATGCAAATGTGACTGTTGCCTGCAGCAGAATCTCAATTGAGTAATTATGGAAAGGTAGCCATTAGGGTAACAACGTGGCCCATAATTAGAGATACGGTGAAGGTTTTAACCGATTATTTTTACACTTTTTAGGGTTCCGGTACCTCAAAAGGAAAAAACGGAACGCTTATATCACTCGGTTGTCTGTTACACATATTATGTAAATTGGTAAAGTAAATTAATGAATTCTGAACAAGGGTGCCACTTTTGACGGGAAACTGGAAAATTATAAAAAAAAGTTTCGCAAACTGTATTGTGTGACATATCAAATGAAAGGGGTTGTTGTAAGCATCTCAGATATATATTTTTTATAATTTTAGCAAAAACTGATTTGAAGTAATTTAGGAAAAAAGACGAAAATTGACCACCCTCCCCCTTATCTCCGAAACTACTGGGCTTAAAATTCTGAAAAAAATATGGAAAATATTTCCTTACCTAAAAAACAGGAAAAACTATAAGAAGTTCGAGTATTCAAAGTAACGGGAAAATTCTCAATATTTTTGTGTATTTTGCATGGAGCGCCTAATGCTTAGAGAATTTTACGGAACCGTCACCACGTGAGTTGAACTCGCACTTGTCCGGTTTTTAACGTGATAACTTCTTATAAATCGATGAACGCCGGCTGCACGCACGAAAAAGTGTGACTCATTGTCCCGTTCCGTTGACTGACATATCACGCACAGCCCAAACCGCTGGTTCTAGAGATTCCAAATTTGGCACGTAGGTTCCTTATAAGGTCTAGGGGTGCGATAAGAAAGGATTTTTCAAAATTCACCCTCTGAGGGGGTATTTTGTATGGGGAAACAAGATTAGATCGACTATTTTATTCGAAACTCTACAGGAGTATTGGAGGAGAGTGAAGAAAGAGAAAATAAAATTTGCCAGATATGAGACCTAGCTAGATCGATTTTTCACCTCCGTAGAGGGAAAGGGGGATCATTGATACTAGGGGCACATAGATCCAATGGACTTTAAAATTGAACGAAAATAGTGCTGATGCAACCAATAGGCTGCCAGACTTTCACCAATGACCGAACAAACCCCCACGAGCTACATGCACAAATAATTTTTAGAGGTTCGGACGAAGATTTTATTGAATAAAGAATGGGAAAACGTTCAGCTATTGGTTAGAAAATATGTTTAGTGATAAATGCAAAGGCATGTTTTTCAATATTTTTTTGTGTTAAATATTTCTTGACACACATACAAACGTACAAACATTGATACTAGCAAATACAAGGTAGAAAAAAATAACAGAAAAAAAACGCAAATTTGATACTAGTACTAACACGTGTACGTGTAGAAAGATGAATTAGTCACTTGTGGCAGTTCTAAAAATACTTTTCACCAGTTTGTTTCTCAAACAAAGTTCCATGGTTTTTCAATGAAGCGTAAAAATTAACTACTTAAGAAAAGAAGAAGGGTTATCAGTTGTATGCTTACGTGTGGAAAGGCTAACATAAAATTTTGAACATGTTTATTACGTTTTTAATCATATCAATTGACGTATACTATGAAAATGTAAAAATCTGAATCAACGTGCCCCGGCTGTTTTCTTTCTGTAGAGAATTGATCAGAACTGATTTAATATCCAAGTAAACAAGTTTTACGGAACGTTGTACAATCGACTTTTTTAATTTTGATAAATTCGTTTTTTTTTTACTCGGAATTGAAAGCACTTTCAAACCAAATAGGAGAGTGTCCTAAATGTTACATACAATTTTCGGTTTTTCGTTCCGTTAACACCATACAAGTAACTGAAAACTGAATAACGAACTGTAAGCGGTAACTGAATGGAACAAAAAAATCTTGTGACACTTTTTTTCTCCTATCAAAAGTGCTTTCGATTCTAAGTAGAAAAAACCCGATTTTATCAAAATTAAAAAAGTCGAGTTTTCAAATATCCGTAATATAGCCCATCTGATTTCCTAAAAATGTGCCCAAATAACCACTTGACGCATCTGCGTTGTTGTTATGGCAATTACAATAAAAACCGTATCAAAGTGCCCCAACTCCCCCTACTGTTTAACACTCTCACTGCCAGGTACCCGCCTAGCGGGCGCCTGCGCCGTAGTCGCTTTCCGCTACATACGGGGAAAACCACGGGATTGGACGAGCGTAGGATATAATATAATGTATTGTTAGATGATGAATATTAATTCGATTTCTGAACGACTTACTTTTTTTGACATGTCTATAACATATGAGAGGGATTTGAACGGGTTCTGAGCTGTCAAGAATTAATTTAATGATTCATTAGTATTATTAAACCTTTGTGCATTAGAAAACAGAGTTTCTTTGGACAACATTATTAGTATGTAGATATAATTTAATGAGCAGAATTTCGTTAGTGCTCAGAAACTAGAAAGTTCTTTACGTATCTGCACATCAACAGGTGAAACGGCGCTCTCACTTAAAAAGGAATCTCCAATGCCTTAACATTACCTGTACCTATAATTAAAGATTTAGATTTAGCCAATATTGATTTTAATACGGAACTATCGACACATACTGAAACGTTTTTCAATTTAATCGATACAGCCCCCAAAAAGCAACATGCTTAAATAAATCAATATAATTATTGATTGCTTTCGAACGCGTTCGAATTTGACTTAAAACAAAAAACGCCGAAACACTCCATTTTCAAAATTTGTTTGCACCAACCTGGCTGAATGTCGTTGCAATATGTGCTCTAAACGTATGCTCAAACAAGTGGTTTTCGCGTGACGGGCGAACGGACGGCCGGCCCGTGGCTGGCCCGAGCGAGACTGAGGGTTGGAGCGTTGTTGATGTTTTTTTTAACCGGATTGCTAAGTGCGGAGGGAAAGAGACGTTTTCAATTGCCTTTATTAATAAATGTTCATCCAACCTATTTTAACTAAGTTGTTAAATTATTTTGTTTTATCTGTCTTTTTGACATTTGTGTTTGTGTGAAACGGAAAAAAACACTTTAATTTATAGATGTAAGTTTTATGAATATTTATTTACATTTGAACCCTTTAACACGTTCACCGCCAGGAAGCCTACGCCGTAACCGCTTTTCGCTACTTAGTGGGGAAATCACGGGATCGACCGATTCCTAGCAGTGAATATGTTCTGCCACCACGGCTGAAGAATTCGTCTTAACCCATTCACGGCCCGACTCACATCACATGTCATACTCAACTATCAACTGTTCAAAGAAATATACGACTCTACGCAGCTACGCTATGGGCTACGGCGTAGCACAAGAAACATTATTAAAAATAGATTTGTAGAGAAAAGCGCCCGTTGCACTCTGACGCATGTAATGATTCCAACAGAGCTTTTAATATAATGTCTTTTGAGTATGAATTGTGTGTCTTACTTAACACTCCTACGCAAGGGTGAAAGCGAAAGCGTCGATTCCATTTCAGTTCATATTAACACATGCACTGCCAAGAGCGTAGTGCGTAGGTAGCAAACCTACGCACTACGCTCATAGCCAATCCCGTGATTTTCTCCGTATGTAACGGAAAGCGACTATATATGGCGTAGGCACCCGCTAGACGAGTTTCTGGCGGTGAAAATGCTAAATATTCATTCCAAATATTTTCATGTGAATAGAGATGCTGGCCATTATTAAGGCATCGTCCACTTTCTGTTAAACAGTTATTTTTGATTACCCGTTTTCAATTGAAACCATTATTATGATACATAATTGAACAAGATTATAAAAATACCTTTAAAAACAATTTTATTAGTAAAAACACATACATTTATTCAAATTCAAATATAGACAATACTGTTTAATACAATCTAAATAATATTAACAAAATGGGCTCGTAAAAACAATAACAAAAAAACGATAAGAAAATATTTCATTTCACCTAATCATTATGCATGTTAGCAATCCTTCTAAAAACAGCAACCCCACGCGTGAAAACGCGCTTGCGTGCTGCCATTTCGAATTTGGAAACTATTCCATCACACCTCCGCATTCCAATGTATACCTTAACCTTAGGTGTGAAAGTGATTTTTCGTTTGTGTCAATTCGAACGACTCTGAAATATATGCCAATAGCAAAATGCCGCATTGAGAGCTACATCAAATTGAATTTTGCTCTTAACTCATCCGCGTAAAGCTCATTTTCAATTATCAAATTAAAATATTAACACGAAAATTCGAAATTAAATAGCAGTTTGATGCCTCCAGCGCACAGTCTCTTATTTTAAACTTTATGTTATTAACTTAAGGTTGCAGTTTGGTTGTCTCGATGTGAAGTTTACGACGTTTTTTCTTTGGTGTTGTTTTAAGCAAGACATTATTTTCAGTTGGTCTCCCTCGCGGGTAAGAAATAATACTAAACTTGGTTAGAACTTTTACAGAGTTCTTATCTCCTGGTACTTTCTGGCTATTAAATTTGGGTATTCTTAATCCCGGAGGAGGCCAGTTTTTGTGATTATAGCTAAGGTAGACGTCCCAATGGTTGACACCTTGTGAGGAGATAATCGTCTATGACTGGCCATCATTGCCTGTAATTGTGCGTAATCGGACGACTATCTGTATAGTACGAATTCACTTTTGTGTCAAGTAAACAAAGCGATTGTCTTTCATTGTTAAGTGTAACTGCTAATTTATACTGTAAAATAAACGTAAACATAAACACCTTTTCATCACACTTGCTCGTCAATGGCGTTATTACTTGCGAGCGTACAGAGCAGTTTTAGCCGTTTTACCTCCCACGGGCTGTTAAGTTTAGTTTTAAAATATAGAACCCTCTGATTGGCTTAAGCAAATCTGGTTGCTCTGTGATTGGTTGAAAAAAAAATCTAGTTGGCCAAGCCGCCCCGCCCCGCAAGAATACTGCTCTGTGATTGGTTGAAGCTGCGCGCTCCACTAGCACTGATCTTGAAGTGAAGTTGTAAATTTTCGATTGGTGCGGCTGTATGAAACTTAGATTTTTCTGTCTTTTGTAGTTATTTATTTCCTCGCAAATGTGATGAAAAACATTGTGTATAACACGGGCGTAAGAATATTGCAAACTCGAGTCATCAAAAGCTTCTGATAGACTCTCGTTAGCAATATTCCACTTACGCCCCTCGTTAAACAATGTACTATTTCAGCCGGCCTTTTGTCAAACGAAAGGAGGACGTTCAAAAATACTACTTAGCAGTGATGACCATTTCGTATTTAAAACAATAGACAACTTTAACAAAAGATTCAATTCAAGTAAAACATGGCCTTTTCATTTCGAAGTGCTTGTGGCGCGTGGGCGTGGCCAAACAATGGTGTTGTTGTACCGGGGGGGTCTTAAGATAAGATCCGTTCTCGAAAAATAAACCTTACTACGAGTATACCTAACATCAAAAGAATGCGGCCATGGTTTAGTTAATTAAGATTTAATACGACCGAATAGCCTAGTGGTTAGACAACCTGGCCCCGTAGTATGGTTGGCCTTGTCACGCGATAGGTGATAGGATAGAGCGTGCGTCACTGGCTGACACCGTTCGATAGAACGAGACGACGCACTTATCTTGTCACTTGTCGCGTGATAAGGCCAACCATGCTACGGCTCCTGACTATGAAGCTTGAGGTCTCGGGTTCGATCCCCGGTCGGAGCAGATATTTGTATGATGAATACGAATGTTTGTTCTCGAGTCATCGATTTTTAATATATATTTAAGTATGTATTTATCTATATGAGTATGTATTTATCTATATAAGTATGTATTTATCTATATAAGTATGTTTATCCGTTGTCTAGTACCCATAGTACAGGCTTTGCCTAGTTTGGGCTAGTCCAAAGTCAACTGGTGTGAATTGTCCCACGATATTTATTTATTTATATTCTTTTCATCACACTTGCTCGTAAAGGGCTTCATAATGCACAGGCATACAGAGCTACAATAGTCTTTATTACGACTAAGAGCGTAATGGTTTTTTATGAGTTTGTGTGTGATCTGATTGGTTGAAGCAAATCTTGTTGGCCGCGCGCCACAAGAATTTTGCTCTTTCTTTGAGTGAAAAAAAATCAGTTGGCCGCGCGTCGCAAGAATGTATACTGCTCTGTGATTGGTTGAAATATTAAAGCTGCACGCTCCACTCGCACTGATCTGGAAGTGAAGTTGTCAATTTCGACAATTTTTGATTGGTGCGGTTGTATGAAACATAGATTTTTCTGTCTTTTGTAGTTATTTATTTACTCGTAAATGTGATGAAAAACATTGTATGTTCGCACGGTAAGAATCACCGTTAAGTTGTTTTATGAAATAAATTAAACTAGCTGCCCGCGCGGCTCCGCCGCGTATACAAAGAACCTAGGCGGAGCGACGGGATAAAATATTAAAGCACATAATCCCGTAGGTCCATTCTACATATATAACATAGGTACTGAAGAAAGGATTTTTAGAATACGATGGGTATAGTTTCTGAGACTATCCCCAACATACAAACTTACATTTCACAGACATTACACCTGTTTGTTATTAGTATCAGCACAGATCAAAGAATACTGTATCGGGGACCGTTAATGGTTTAAAATAATATTTTACCGGTTATAGTTGCATTTGACTATTTATACCGCTAAATAGTTTAATACTGGTTTATGTTTTCCAGTATTAAGTCATATCGGTTTGACAAATTACAATTTATACCTACCTGTAATCGAAATATAATTATCTGAACCTGAAATGATTTGGATGGTATTCAAGTCAGGTGAATAAAGTTGCCAATGGGAGTCCCAAGTATCCGAAAAGAAATTTTAGTAGCTACTTAATCGAGGTTCGTTTTCTACATCTTTACTTCAAATTTGAAGCCTATCGGTGCCTACGGCATTGTGCTAAGTAAGGTAAATAAAGCCTATATGGGGTCCACGACAATTAATCCCCCAATATCTCGAATATGGGAAAATAAGTTAGTATATAAACTTTTTGAAATAAATATAAACATGGCAAATAATATTGACAACTCTATGTCACTAAAAAAATTAATCCACAGTTTGACACAATACGTCTGTCAGTTTTTATAAACATTGTAAAAGATCGTTTATTTTCTATTTACTTAATTTTCTTAGTGTTGTATCCATATGTGGCCGACTCAACATTTATAATTTCTTATGCTGCAGAACTTACTACAGGTTTGAGTTCAATTCTTGATTATTTATTTTACATTGTCATCTCAAGTCAAAACAGGAGTTAGGTACGTCACGTGACGTCACACGGCCAAGGTCACGTGGTCAGCGCACGGTAGATTCTTTAAATTAAAATTTTAGTACTTTTTCAATAAAAAATTAAAAATCGGAGACCTTATTGCAAATCTCCAGCATGAGACGAATCGAACGACATATCATTTATCAAAATCGGACCATAACTGTAGATCTGATGGTGTGTACAAAAATCGGGCTCGCGTATTATATATATAGATTACATTGACGAGTACCTAGTGCTTGAAAAGGTTTCATAACATTAGTGGGTACATAAGCTGAATATTTCAAGGCCGCTCATATAAGCCGAATAGAGCAGCGCCGCCCCAAATTCGGTCCATGAATGTCAAAATTGTAGCATCAAGTTGGCGCGGGCCGTTAGATCGCATCAATTTATCGCCGAGACAAATGGCACGTTAGTGAATGTCGAAACAACACACGACCACGAACAAGTGACAGCTACAATGTAGGTACAGTCAGCATCACAAACATGTATACATTCTATGACCTTATTTCTTGGACATAAGGTCGAAAAGTGTATACAAATTTATGATGCTGAGTCTCCCACGATTAAGAGGAATCTAGAGACCCCTCATATCTAAATCCATTAGGCCGTTTGTATGCACTGTAGCCCTTGAAGCAGATTTATTTATGTCCGCATACATAGGTACTGTACCTACACGGACTTTAATTGTTGACCCATTTAGAGCTCACTTTATACTGGACACTTCATAGCTTCACAGAAAACCAATATTAGTTGACACCTAAATGGCTCAACAATTAAAGTCCTTAACCATACATATTGCAAAAAACAAACAACTTCTGAGGCAGTCAGGTAAGAGTACCTAACAAGAACTATTGAAATTTAATTCCATTAGTTTTTACAAATAATTTTTTTACAAAAAAAAAATCAGAATGCAAATCGAGCGTGTCCAAACCCCTGTCAGTTAAATTATAGATATAAAAATGGTACACTGTACAAATCATACAATTTCATTTACAAAGATCAAAAGCAGAAATGAATCATTTCAAACAAACGTTCCTTTCAGGTAAATATACTTATTTTCATTCTGCTTTGATCTTTGTGACTTGTTTACTAATGTTTAATGGAATGGTTTCTAGTTTAATGGAAAAAGTTGAGAAGCATGTGACACCGTGGAACGATTAAGTTGGACAGTTCG
Source organism: Epinotia nisella (assembly GCA_932294315.1). NCBI lineage: Eukaryota > Metazoa > Arthropoda > Insecta > Lepidoptera > Tortricidae > Epinotia > Epinotia nisella. The sequence goes on along the minus strand of OW028698.1, from coordinate 3,631,899 downwards.
AATTCATAGAAGACCTGTTCGTGCGCCGTCCAGCTAACAGTTTTGAAGCCATCTGCCTAATAGGCTTGTGTCCTAATTTTTTTTTACGACGCCATTCGAACCAGTTTTTGGTGTGGAACAAATGTTTGTATGGGAGTAAGGACAATTAAAGAACATAAATACCCAAAAAATTGAGTTAAAGACGGACCTCGCTGGCGGTAGCCGAAAACGTTCCATACTGATTAACATTGAATCATGACGTCACAGGGTAATATTTGTACTAGTCGTTATATGGAAAATCAAATAAATTGCTGTTTCGGTTGCGAAATACTGCGTTTCGGACCATAGTTGTCATACAATATTGTTTCTATAAAAGCGTAAGGATTCTATTGGTAGCTTTAAATTTACTTTTGGACGTTAAAAAAATGCATATTTTTTGTAAACTTTCAAGGGCCATATCTTTTTATGATTTTAAGTATATTTCGTAATTTATACTTAATTGCATTTATTTGAAGGTATACTATCAATTTAGCAACACTGCGCTATCAATTTTAACATGAGGACACAACCCAATTCTCACCATAGTTTGCCACGTTTCATATTCATATTCATATTCATATTCATATTTATTCGTTGCTATCGTCATATTTATTCCGATCAGTGGCGTGAAAAACTCTATGCAGTAGTTGTCCTTTAGAATACATACATACATATAATCACGCCTCTTTCCCAGAGTGGTAGGCAGAGATCACGGATCTCCATTTGCTACGATCCTGACAAACCACTTTCGCTTCACTCACCTTCATAACATTTCTCATACATGCTCGTCGGTTTAGGGTACTTTTGACCTGGCCTTTTTGTAACATTTCTCCAATTTGATCAGAGAAAGTTCGCCTAGGTCTTCCCCTTCCACTCCTTTTATATACACTCTCTTCGTTAATCTTCTCTCATCCATCCTCTCTACATGCCTTTAGAATAATAAGGAAATATATGAACTGATAAGGTGGACTGATGACCTGGTAAAGCGCGCGCGGGAGTCCGCTGGATGCGGGTGGCGCAGGACCGGTCATTGTGGCACTTTGGGAAGGCATGGATGTCTTCCGGCTGTTATGATGATGGTGATGATGATATTAATGAATTTTGATAACTTTTGTAATTTTTTTTGTTATAATTTGAGGGTGTAATCTATATAGTGACACCATGTTATTAGGGTTCCATATACCCAAAGGGTAAAACGGGACCCTATTACTAAGACTCCGCTGTCTGTCCGTCTGTCACCAGGTGTCTCATGAACCGTGATAGACATTTGAAATTTTCACAGATGATGTTTTTCTGTTGCCGCTATAACATCAAATACTAAAAAAATACAATAAAATAAATATTAAGACGGACTGCCATGCAAGAAACGTGATTTTTTGCCGTTTTTATAGATATTGGTACGGAACTCTTCGTGCGCGATTCTACTTGCTTTTGGCTGATTTTTGACTTTAACATAAGCGAACCACCCATACCCAATTCCATTATAAATCCCATAAAAAAGAAAACCTACCCCATTGTGAACGAGAACGTATTAGTATTTAATTTGGAACGCTTTGAATTTCAAAGTCGTCGAGTCACTTGTTCCACATATCGTCGAGTTTCGTAATTACTGGAACAATGGAACAAAAGGGACGGAGGGAAGGGCGAAATGGATATTCGCTGTTCCAACATCGCTGGTGAAAATTGTGAAATAAGCCGCCATCGAGCGATGTGAAAGATCCTTTTCTATATCTATACACGCGCGGCGCCGCTATAGATACAGTAAGGGAAATGTATTCACGTACAGTCACGAGCGTTAATTTGGGACCCATTTCCTTCAAATGTTGTTAGAACATTTACAATGCAATAGGTCGAAAACTTCAGTTCAATAATAATTGTGAAGTGTCAAGATGACACAATTAAATGTCTTATTGAATGGGCCCTTGAATTGATAACGTCTTTGCCAAAAGCTACCATTACAGTTTTCTAATTACGAACATGTGTCATTGTGTGTCAGTGTCAGACAAGAAAATTTATTGAAAACTGTAATTTTCACAAAATACTATTTTCAAATAACAAACATGGCTGGAGAGAAGACAGGGCCTCTAACACGGGTGACAATTAGTCGGAAAAAATCGGAAATGATCGTTTGACTCGTTCCGCCCGGTTGACGTCACTGAGCGGTTTCCCCTAGTCACGTATAGTAACGTAAGTTGTCAGCATGGCAAACATTGACACTCCTTTAAAATATTAGCTTTAAATGTCTTCAGTTTGCTATACGATATTCCACCTTAGGTGGGTCCCAAATTAACGCTCGTGACTGTACCACCGTAGAACCCTATCGCAATAAGGCGACATATCACTCGAGTTTGAGTGACGGCGGCCTGTCAATTGCGATAGGGATCTACAGTGGTACGTGAATACATTTCCCTTACTGTAGGTACCTACACAAGAACGCGAGCGGAGCTGCGGCAAAAATATATCTTAATTATATATATAAAGTTCATTCTAAGTAGGTATATACTGCTATAAGTATTTTTTTAATCGAATGAGAAGAGAACTTTGTTTTGATAATTCTTAAAACCAACCATTACCGACATCTTCTGTCTAATTAATAGTACCTATTGTGTCGTCTCTTCTGTCAGTGTCATCTCTTGACATGTTCTGCATCGCGCTATCGAAGTTTCGTAAGTCAGTTGCATAAATACAACTTCCCGTCAACTGTCATTGGACTTCGGTCCCTGAGAGACCTCTCTATTGCCGTGTCTCCTACTATTGTATATAATATGTACATAACACTTTCCTCTATAATAATATATTCATCATTGTACATTATTCCTACAGTATATATATAGAAGTATGGTTGTATATAATAATAGTACATTATTTAACGAGGGGCGTAAGTGGAATATTGCAAACAAAGAGTCTATCAGAAGCCCGACGTCGAAGGCAAGGTCTGAAATAAATGATTTTTATTTATTTTATTTTATTTCAAATATGTGAAATTGAGTACGTATGGCATAATCTAAATCACTGGCTCCCTCGTTGGCACACCAAACTTTGATAGTCACCAGAACAACTTTTTTAATTTTGTAAGAGCACTTTGCGTTTTGACAAAGCGCAACCGTAGTTGCGCAGGGCACGTGAGTGGCTATTAGTGCCTCCATGGACCAGAAGCTCTACCAGGATAATTAAAATAGTTTAGTATAGGTTGAGTTATATTTGTACCTACCTTAATCTCTAAACCAAAAGTTTATTATGGGTTAAACTTACGACTTCTTGTTTTTGGAAGAGCGGTGTCTCCTGACACAAGCAAAATTAATTGCTTACTAGGAGGCTCCAACCTTGGCTATTGTAAAAATCCTTTTGTAACCTGAATAAACTTTTTAATTTTCATTTCATTTTCATGATTAAATTTGTAAAACTTTAATAACATCTGTTAATTAACACGTGTTTCCTGCCTTTCTTACAAGTCCAATTGTCAAAGTGAGGTCACCTGTATCAATACTGTATCGCTGGAAATTGTTGCCGTGTGTAGCCGATCAATCGAATTTTAACGGCATTCTATTATTCAACCTTCTGGTCGATCACGTAACGCATTGCACGCGTGTCGGGTAAATCTAAACGTCAATTTTTATATGGAATAATGACAGTTGGATCTACCTCACGTGCGTTCAAAACGTTACAGTGATTACCCCTAGCTCTCAAAATTTCACGAGAATCGGTTGAGAAAAGTGACCTGTAGAGGTAAATAGCCGGACAGCTAGACACACGGACATCAGGAAATACGAAAGAATTTTAGCCTAAGCTGAAACGGTGATCGCTTCGCTCACTCGTTCAAAAATGGTAAGGTGTGTTTACTGAAGGGCGTAATCTTCAGAATGACTCATCAGATTTCTAAAATTCGCTTGATTCCAATCAAATTGGAATGCCCAATATACTGATGTGCCGACTGAAAATTTCCTAAATTGTGAATTTTTTCTGCAAATTTCAGAAATTTCTCTCATTTTTGTATGGGAATTGAAACTGTTCATTTCCATAATGCGTAATGCTCTGCGTGATCGCATCAGAAATGAGGCTATCCGCAGCAGAACCAAGGTGGCAAACATAGCCCTCCGAATCGCTAAACCTAAGTGGCAGTGGGCGGGGCACATTGCACGTAGAACCGATGACCATTGGGGCGGAAAGGTTCTCGAGTGGCGACCACGTACCGGAAGGCGCAGCGTGGGTAGGTGGACTGATGACCTGGTAAAGGTCGCTGGAGTCCGCTGGATGCGGGTGGCGCGGGAACGGTCATTGTGGCACTCTTTGGGGGAGGCCTTTGTCCAGCAGTGGACGTCTTTCGGCTATATGATGATGATGAGACTTTCTAGAAATTTCCGAGAACTTTTCCAAGTTTTTGGAAACTTTCCGCAATTTGCACATCCGTAGTCTAATAGGCTCCGAATCGAACATCTGAATTAAGTTAACGTAGATTTATGAGACATGGCAATATCCCGATTATCTCGGTGTTAAGCATAATTCCCGAGGGATTGTTGGCTCTTCGATTGCTTAATTCGGCTTCAGTAACGTTTATTTATACATTCAATACGTTAATAATACCCCTCGTCAGTAATAGGTTTTAGTTGGTATATATTTTTACGTCACCCTAGACCGTAAGTGGGATTTTCTGCCCGCAGAAAATCTCACTTCCTGGCCAAGGCAAGACGTAAACCTTTAGACAAACCACGGGCGGTAATTCGTAAAGCCCCAGATCGCATATTTATGGCTTATATAATGTAATTATTTCGCATAAATAATGTATGTTAGGAAGAATTTATAAATAATAATAAAAAAAAAAAAAAAAAATACTTTATTTCAGACCGGTTGATCCATAGAATGTTAGTAACAAATGACTTAAAACTAGATTAGGTTAGTAACAATAATCACACAAAAAAAAAAAAAAAAAAACAATCAAAGAAATTTAAATAATAAATTGGGCAACGCCCTTAATCTGTCCAATCCAGAAGGATATGATCGGACAGTCACCTCTACCCGTAATTGCCTGAAGAATGCTGTTGGCGCTCGCATATACAACTACCCAACAAACACTGATAGGCCCAAGGTTACCAGAAGCGCAGGGAAGCTCAAAACAACTTTTTACAGGCTAGTAAAAGCGAAAAAGTCGTTCTTGGGAAATTGTATAAAATTCTACAATAAAATTCCAAAACACATTACCGAACTTACTGACTCTAAATTCAAATCTGTCGTAAAACGGACACTTACTTCAGAAGCATATTATAAGATAAACGACTACATCATGGATAGGGATATTTGGCAGCGATAAAATCCTGCACTAGAAACCTGTCGTAAAATAAATAGGCTTTCTACTGTAGCAATGTAATTTTAAAATTTTATAATAGTAATAAAAATAATTTTATAATATAATAGTATCAGAGGATACTGATATGATATATTGTATACTGTTTTGAAAAAATGACACCTCGCCGAGTTTATTACGCCGGTTCTTCTCGAGGCAGAGGTTTACTTTCCGAACCGGTGGTAGTTTATCGACATTCATAGGTGCATGTAATATGCCTAAATTGAAGAATAAATCACTTTGACTTTGACTTTGACTTTGACTATGGCACAAACACCTGCGATCTGGGGCATTCACGAATTCACCGCCCTAGGTATGTAATGTACTATTTTCAAAAATTACAATCCATCCTCCTAGCATTTTTTCCGGTAATGCCCTAATCGAGCTCGGGGTCCGCTTTGACACGTAATCCCAAGAATTGCCGTAGGCACCAGTTTTACGAAAGCGACTGCCAGCCATCTGACCTTAACCCTGAGGGAAAACTAGACTTTATTGGGATTAGACCGGTTTCCTCACGATGTTATCCATCACCGAAACTGCCACTGTCAAATATCAAATGACATTTCTTAGGTCATAGGTTTTTTTTACCCAGTGATTCGAACAGAGGTTCAAACCCGCAACCTCCAGTTAAAAGTCTTTAGGCCGTACCGCTAGGCTAGGCTAGGCTATAAAAAGCATTTATTTTGTTTAAAAAAAATCTCGTCTGGCTTAAATTTTAAGTTGAATTTGCTAATTAATTAATGTTTTGTTTAACTGCTAGCGTTTTTTAGGGTTCCGTACCCAACGGGTAAACACGGGACCCTATTACTAAGAGTTCGCTGTCCGTCCGTCCGTCCGTCCGTCCGTCTGTCTGTCACCAGGCTGTATCTCAAGAACCGTGATAGTTGAAATTTTCACAGATTTCTGTTGCCGCTATAACAACAAATACTAAAAAACCGGCCAAGTGCGAGTAGGACTGGGGCTCCCATACAAAAGACATGATTTTTTTGCCGTTTCTAATAGATAATGGTACGGAACCCTTCGTGCGCGAGTCCGACTCGCACTTGGCCGGTTTTTATTACTATTTGTACTTAGTGCGAGTAGATTCAGCTGACTGTACCAACGTGCCATATTATATAACCTTTGAATAGTGATATATCGGATAATGCAAAGATCACGATAAATCTGTATAGTCGAAGAGATCGCGTCGTCAAATTTATATAAAGGCTTTGTTTTTAACGTCACCTGTATAAAAAACCTAAATTAAAGACTCTATTATGTTCTTATTATAAATATTTAATTAAATACTTTCAAAATTAAATCATTAGATACATGAAAATCAGAGTCAATAATAAATCTTATCCGCCATTTTTATCAAAATTGGCGCCAAGTAGTGCTAAGGATGAAAAAGGTTTTATACAAGTCTAAATAACATGTTTTAGATGTAGAATATAAAATCCATTTGTTTGTTAATTACTTTATCCGAATTGATGTATTTATTTGGGCAGCTACTTAGAGCATAAATAACTGGAGTAGCCTTATATCGTGTTTGCGTACCAAAAAATCTGCCGAATTTTGCGGGGGCGGGGGGGAGCGTCTTAATATGATATTGAAACTCAATTATATATTAAAAGCTTGAAGTGGTTGAACGTTTATAATATCAAGTGCTTACAGCAACATGCGGGCATTTTTATGAACAGTGTTCTCTTGCGAGGCGATTTTGTGATCGATCGTGAAATTGTCTTTGTATGATTTTTTGCACATTGTGCAAGGTTTTTTACAGAGGAGTAAGCTACTGAAAGGCTACTCCAGTTATGTATGCTCTAACGGCAGCTAGAGGTGTGACTTTGATTATTTGAGTGACCGTATTGCATCATTTGCATCAAAGTAGTCCATTCAAAAAGCAACTCTATCATCCAAGGTATAAGATTCCAATTCCAATGACAGTTTCATAAGTAGTCGGCCACATTGAATAATCACAACTATATAACTCATCTTATGCAAGCTTATTGGTAGCTGCTGTTGTATTTATATTGAACCTTATTACAACGCACATAAAGTGCACGGATGGTCAGCTAACTGTGTGGGCTATATTACAGTCAGCAAAAAACCTTGTACCTTATTCTTCATGTCAGAAATGTATCGCCCGACTACGGTACGATTAACCGAATGGAAACTAAGTTTTTAGCAATCTGTGTTGTTACGTATGTTCCACTGTACCGTTCAAAATACTGAACCGATTTTGATAAATGGGGTGTCAATCGATTTGAAATTATGCTCCGGGTGACAAAGGCTACCTTTTGTATGAAAAAGAAAAATATGATGGCTGTCACAATAAGTGACTGACATTGAAAACAATCTTTTGCTATCATAGCGTGTGGAATATCAAATGAAAGAGGAGAAAATTTTGCGTTCAAATATCTAAAATAAAAAATATATATTCATAGTGACTTTTCCGTAGTCCAAATACAGTTTTTAGGGTTCCGGTACCTCAAAAGGAAAAAAACACGGAACCCTTATAGGATCACTCGGTTGTCTGTCTGTCCGTCTGTCACAGCCGATTTGCTCCGAAACTACTGGAGCGATTGAGTTGAAATTTGGTACACATATGTAAATTGGTGACCCAAAGATGGACGCGTAAAGTAAATTAATGAATTCTGAACATGGCCCCCTTTTAGCGGGTAAACTGGAAACTTAAAAAAAAAAGTTAAGCAAACTGTATTGTGTGACATCAAATGAAAGGGGTTGTTGTAAGCATCTCAGATTTTTTTTTCTTATAACTTTAGCAAAAACAGATTTGAAGTAATTTAGGAAAAAATACTAATTTTGACCCCCCCCCCCCCCGCCCCCCTATCTCCGAAACTACTAGGCTTAAAATTCTGAAAAAAAAATGGAAAATAGTTCTTTGTCTAAAGATTACAGGAAAACCTATAAGAAGTTTGAGTATTCAAAGTAACGGAAAAATTCTCAATATTTTACGGAACCCTCACCATGCGAGTTGAACTCGCACTTGTCCGGTTTTTTTAAACTTTTTATGCTTGTTTTCTCCCTAATCTTCGACCCTACCTCTTGGTGCCCGTACGATGCATTACTGGGGTATTGGAAGCAGATCCTTTCAGACCTCCTGTCGCATTATGCGACCCTTTCGCTAATAAGACTGGAGTCTGTACAGTCAGCGACAATGGGGTATAGTCTGCACACTCCACTGTTCCCTGCTACGAGGTTATAGGTAAAAACCGGACAAGTGCGAGTTCAACACGCGTGCTGAGGGTTCCGTAAAACATTATGAATTTTTTGACTTTGAATACTCAAACTGCTTCAATAATCATCTTATTTCCTAAATTATTAATCTATTTTTGCTAAAATTATAAAAATATATATATCTGACATGCTTACAACAACCCCTTTCATTTGATATGTCACACAATACAGTTTGCGAAAGCTGGCCCCCTTGTTCAGAATTCATTAATTTACTTTACGCGTCCATCTTTGGGTCACCAATTTACATATGTGTACCAAATTTCAACTCAATCGGTCCAGTAGTTTCGGAGCAAATCAGCTGTTACAGACGGACAGACAGACAACCGAGTGATCCTATAAGGGTTCCATTTTTTCCTTTTGAGGTACCGGAACCCTAAAAAGAAAGGAGTTGGGTCGGAGATACAACAGTTAATTAAGTTTAAGTGGATACTTCTTTGTTGGCTATGTAACCCTTATAAAAATATATATATCTGAACTAATTCACTAAAATCTGTCTATAAGTACAGATAAATCGGTATATATGGCAACATTGAGTGACGTAGCACATTTGACTCGCGATACATTAAAAATGGCGGTCATTTCAGCATTATTTTCAAATCCACCACTTAAACTAAATAACATTTTGTGATTAGCAACTAATGGGAAATATAAAAGGATTAAAACATGTAACAAACAATTATTTGAAATCAGATTAGGCTTCTCTACAAAAAGTTATTCCGGAAGTCACGTGATACATTTTGAACTGTACCCCTATACAAGAACGCGAGCAAAGAAGTATCCACTTCATAAACTTAAGTGAAGCCCTTCTTGTATGTAGATGCGACCTGTACGAATAGACATTAGGTAGTTGGGTCGTTCTTCTTTTCGACCGACAATAGCCTGTCCCTCGTCTTATTACGGCATCTCATTTGAGTAATGATGTTTACGGTTTTATAATGTTCGAATGAACGTCCATATTATTTTATTCATTAGTGATGTTTAATATTTCACTTTCTCTAACTAGCATTTTTTTAAATGTTTTTGTTTTTCGTAGAATGCCGTGACAGAGTGGTAAACCAAAATGTTGTCCCCACTGAAAGAGTCCACTTTGTCACATGTTTTTTTTTAGAAACCAACCGTAAATAAATATTTATATTGGCCAGAAAGGAAACTTTAATTAGTTCTAATGAAGAAACCTATGCAATTTTTTTTAAATCGCACTTCAAAACCACAATTTTCGATAGTTCAAAAACCAAAAAAACAGAAAAACCTCGGATCATTGTCGGTAAAAAAGAAGAACGACCCAGTTGCATATTATCCAGTGGCTCTGTGAGTTGTAGAACGCGCAAACCTGTCGATAAAAAAAATAAAAACTCAATTGACAGAAACAAAAGTATATTACTACTGAACCAGCTCACAAAATTTCACGAGAATTGAGAAATATAAGACACTAATGTAAGACCTATTTTGTACCACATGATAACTATGCAATACTTAAATGAATTATGAATTAACAACATTTCATTTTTCTGACTCATTAATTTTGTTTAGGCATTTAATAGTACTTACCTATTTGAAAAGTGTCTTTAAGTTAAACCCCCTTAATTTGGGTGTTTTAAACTACCACGTTCGAAAAGGGCATACGTATATAGGATGAATAAGATTAGTACTGTGGTCAATTTATTGAATTAAAAAGTAAATAGCATGCTGTGTCTGTGACAGTGACATTTGACATTGACAATGACAAGATAAAAGGAGTCAAATAACTGTCAATGTCACAACATTTTTTTTTCTTACAAGGTGCATAAGCACAGCTATGGAATATCGGCATTCAGTCTTAAAATGGCTTCTTCAAAATAACTTCCAGTTTTCTCAAGAACTAGCGAATATAAAAATCCATTATTATTTATATTTACTCAGCAAGCTCTCTGAATGGTTTTTAGTTTGAGCGGCTATGAAAAAAATCAATGTTGTCAATTATTAAATGCGCCCTATAGAGGAGAACAACCGAACAGACATACGAAATCATTTCTGTCCAAGCTGAAACCAAGAATTTCATTCGCTTCGCTCGCTCGTAAGTAAATAATGGGTCGTTCTTCTTTTTTACCGACAATGATCCGAGGTTTTTCTGTTTTTTTGGTTTTTGAACTATCGAAAATTGTGGTTTTGAAGTGCGATTTAAAAAAAATTGCATAGGTTTCTTCATTAGAACTAATTAAAGTTTCCTTTCTGGCCAATATAAATATTTATTTACGGTTGGTTTCTAAAAAAAAACATGTGACAAAGTGGACTCTTTCAGTGGGGACAACATTTTGGTTTACCACTCTGTCACGGCATTCTACAAAAAAAAAAACATTTAAAAAAATGCTAGTTAGAGAAAGTGAAATATTAAACATCACTAATGAATAAAATAATCTTATTTTATTTTATTTATTTATTTATTTATTTGTAAATATAATTTATCAACATAACAGCTTACGCCATGGCGTTGGTAAACTTAAAGTAACTAAGTGAGTACATACACATCATATAATGAATAAAGATAAATAATAAAGGTAAAAGTAACAATTAAAAATAGTTTTCAAAAAACTGTAAAATAGTCGGGCGAAGTTTGCTCCATTTACAGGCAAACAGGTCGCAATTCGGTGCATAAGAATTAAATTTATTTAGTAGCGCCTGGGCATGGACAACCGGTGAGTGCTCGTGTGCCGCCGTGCGAGTCGCCTCCTCTGCCAGGAGTCGGTGGCTGCGGCCGCGCAGGTACTTATCAGGAACGAAGAGGCAACATGTTCTTGCGACCAAGTCAGAACAGTCTGACTCACCTCTCAAAGTCTGACAGGCAGTGGACAAAAGCTCGATATAACGTCTGACCTGTAAGGAGTTGAAGCCCAACATTCCTAGTAGGTATTTGGTGGGGTAGAGGAAGGGATAGTATCCGTACTTTTTCTTGTAAAAAAAGCGGAGAAACGCTTTTTGCACTTTTTCTAAAAGAAGGGTGTATAAATTTTCATGCGGGTTCCAAATAACTGATGCCGATTCGATCTTGCTTCTGACTAATGCGATGTACAACAACTGTACTACTTTGGGATCGCGAAAATCCTTCGCGTTGCGGACGATGAAACCAAGCCTCTTGTAACAATCATTTGCGAGTGATATGATGTGCTGGTTAAAAGTAAGTTTGGGATCAAAAGTAACGCCAAGATCTTTTATAGAGTTTACGCGAGCTATGGTACAGCTGTCTAAGGAATATAAATTATGAAGAGGGGAAGGAGAACGGGTAAAGGTCATTGTATTACATTTGGACGAATTAAAGAGTAATTTGTTCGATTTGGCCCAACAGAAAACCGCGTTTACATCCTCCTGTAACAGTTTACAGTCAGAAACATCATTTACGCGACGTATAAGTTTAAGATCGTCTGCATAGAGCAAACAATGCGAGTGTTTAACCACTTTCTCCAGATCGTTTATCATCAAAACGAAAAACAAAGGACCCAGGATGGAACCTTGACTTACCCCAGAACGAGTATGGTAAGGTGGAGAAATATAACAACCGTGACGTACGAATTGTTGCCGATCTCTGAGATAGTCAGCAACCAACTGGAGGAGTTTCGGAGTGAAGCCAAAAGTTGTAAGTTTATCTAGGAGAATGTCATTATCAACACGGTCAAAGGCTTTTTGGAAATCAAAATATATAACATCTACTTGAGAGCCTTGGTCTAAATAACGTGATATAGTGTCTGTTAGGGATAATAAATTGGTGTTTACTGACCGCCGCGCACGGAAACCGTGCTGGCAGTCGGCAAGATATGGGCTTATTTGAAGTGAGATTTTACGATGTAAAATAGACTCTATGACTTTGGGTAAACAAGAGAGAATTGCAATAGGACGGTAGTTTTCGGCTTTTGAACATTCTCTGGATTTAGGGATGGGCTTAACGCGTGACGTTTTCCACTGGGTTGGATATTTACTAGTAACCAGAATTAGGTTGAATATGTAATGGATAGGATGAACTAGAAATTCCTTGCCGGCTTTAATAATATACGGTGGCACATTATCAGGACCAGCAGCACTTTTTGGTTTAAGTTTATTAATTGCAGCTGCTATTTCCTGCAAAGATATTTTAGTAACGTCAATTCGAGTAGCAGATTGAGAAGTGTCATTTTTCATAGCTAGCTCAGAATCTAATAATGGGATGCCCGGTAAAAAGACACTGGAGAAAAAGTCGGCAAACGCTAACGCAGCGTCCGGACCCTTTCGTTCTTCTCCGTCGTATGAAATAGTTGCTTCGAAACCTCCTTTAGACCTTAAACTATTGATATGATTCCAAAATTGCTGAGGGTTAATTCTTATGTTCTGTTCAACAAACTTAGTGTAGTCGTCATATGCTTTCGTTATAAGTACTTTGACATGTGTTCTTAATGTACTAAATGATTTGTAGAATTCAATTTCCCTGGTCGATTTCCATAACTGGTGTTGAGAGGCTTTATTCGAAATTAGATTGATAATTTCAGACGTATACCATACCGGATAACATCTTGCTTTCTTATGCGATCGTATTTTCTTAGGAATGCATTCATCAAATATACTGTAAAGGATATTGTAAAATGCTTCCACAGCACTATCTACGTTTGTGGCTCGATAAACGAGAGACCAATCGCTATATCGGAGCTTTTGGTAAAGTAGGTGGTAATCAGCCTTAGAGAAGTTCCAATCCCTAGATGTATCAAGATTACTAGCATTAAGTTGAGATGTCTTCCTAGCTCGGGACGTATTATTCTCAATTAAAATATCAAGAGGCGGATGGTACGCGTCAGCGCGTGGCACGAGCCCATCACCGGTCACCTCATGAACACTCGCCAATAAACAATCCTGCTGCACCAGAACTACGTCGAGTTTACCTCCGTATGAATTATAAACATTATTACTTTCCAATAAATCACAGTAGTTGAGGAAATAACAATAGTAGGTATTGATATTTAGTGACGCGCTGTTTAAGTTTAAATCTCCTAGTAAAATTACAGGACCATTTAAGCTGTCTATTTTAGATTCTATAATATGGAACAAATCTAAATAAGTACTGTCGCTAGAACGTGGAGGTATGTAAATAACAGCTATATAAAATGTTACATTATACAAAGAAAAGGAGCACCACATGTCTTCGCCGCTTGTAGTTTCCAGTTCGACGTGTCGGTGCAAAGTGACGCCGGGCCGCGCTGCGAGTAAAACTCCTCCTCCTCGTCGATTGGGACGGTCGCGACGAACAACGCTCCATCCGTTTGACGTTACTTCAGGATCGCCAATGGAATCATCAAGAAAAGTCTCAGTAACTGCGACGATGTCTGCTTCCTGTGAGAGAAGGTTGTGTTTCCATTGCTGCAGCTTGGTCTTAAGGCCTCGTACGTTTTGGTATACTATGTTCAGGGGTCGAGTGCAGCGGTTTGTACGGGTTGTGTTTGGAATGGTGGTAGTTTTATGTTTTACGAAATTTATTGTGGGGGCCTCGAAAGGACGTCCAGGGCTTTACTCTTGCATTAAAAGGCCAAATTTCAGCGGAAAGACAAGTTTCATAATACTCTTCAGGTACCGTTATTTTATAGGATTTGTAGTCACCTCTAGGTTTCAACTCGTCAACTGTGAACTTTCCAGTCGGATACCGTTGTTTCAGGTAGGCTAGAACTTCATCGGGGCCGGATGCCATGTTCCAGAGATGGATCAATTTACAAACTTCTGCGGCCTTCAAGGATGTAACGTCTGGGCCGGCCGTGCATTGTTGGGATTTCAAGCGATGGGCTTTCTTACGACGGTCGTTGTTGATCCAGCGACCGTTTCTGGCTTCATCATCATCATCTACAATTACCGGACCTTCCTCGATGTTTTTGGGCCGCGGCGGGTCAACACTTAATACAGTTTTAATTCCAGTATCAACTAATACAGATTCGGTAGAGACGGCTCTACTTTCTATGTTTTTCGTGGTATCAATAGGCACATTTTCAGTAGGTGAGTAGTCAGAAGTAGTCGGTTCGGTGATGGACGGCTTTGGTGAGACAGAAGAAACTTGCACGTTTGGCTGCGATGCTACCTTATTGTTGTTGTTTTGTTTCGTGCGGCGAGGCTTAGTGGTCTGGTTCTCTTGCCTTTCCTCGGTACAGTTACCCGCATCAATATTAGATTGCTTAATATTTGCCAACTCAAGAGTTTTGATTTGGTTTTCCATTTGATCCCATTTGTTATTGTGATAATCGAGCTTAGTATTGCAAATACAGACCGAGTCTCCTACTTCTATAAGGCGGTTACTAAGACGCCTCACTTCTTCACGTAGGCCTTTCATCTCCAAAACTACTTCGCGAAGTACGTTATTTTCTATGCTCGAGTCGTCTAAACAAAGCTCCTGTTGTTTGTCGCTCATGCTGGCATTTACATCAGTGTTTGTATTGGACGTGCTAGGTTTGGGCACAGGCGAGATCGACCGCTTCGGTTTATTGTTTGTATTAGACGTTCCAGGGTTGGGCACAGGAGAGATCGACTGCTTCGGTTTATTGTTTGAATTAGACGTGCCAGGGTTGGGTATAGGAGTGATCGACTGCTTCTGTTTATTAGAGGTACCTACAGGTATATGGACGCAATCGCGGCACGTCCAACTTATCCTTTGGTCAGGACGCATTAAGGAATATCGTCCAGAACTAACTCCGTTGAGGTCCAGGCACACCAGGCAATGCCTGACGTGACACGAGAAGCAGTTCAAATATTGCCTGCCCATAATATGGACGTTCATTCGAACATTATAAAACCGTAAACATCATTACTCAAATGAGATGCCGTAATAAGACGAGGGACAGGCTATTGTCGGTCGAAAAGAAGAACGACCCTAATAACGATTGAACATTTCATTGCCATCTCGCTCGCTCTACTGCATGCTCTATTCGTGTGAATGCGTCAATAAAATGCTAATTCGAAGTCATTTCCAGATTCCTTTTCAGATTGGCGATATTGGATAAAAGGATTGCTTGCCACTTATAATACCATTCCTTGGCACCAAGTGTTCTAATAATACCATTCCTTGGCACCAAGTGTTCTAATAATACCATTCCTTGGCACCAAGTGTTCTAATAATACCATTCTTTGGCACCAAGTATTCTAATATTATAAAAAGGAATAGTCCGCGAGATTCCTTCGTCGTAAATAATGGGAATGAGTAATCTCTGAAACTACTGGACTGATTACAAAAAATACAAAACAAGCGCGAGTTCAACTCGCGTGGTGAGGGTTCCGTAAAATTCCTATTCTCTAAGCATTAGGCGCTCCATACAAAATACACAAAAATATTGAGAATTTTCCCGTTACTTTGAATACTCAACCTTCTTATAGGTTTTCCTGTAATCTTTAGGCAAGGAACTATTTTCCATATTTTTTTCAGAATTTTAAGCCTAGTCTTACTACTTATCTCCGAAACTACTAGGCTTAAAATTCTGAAAAAAATATGGAAAATAGTTCCTTGCCTAAAGATTACAGGAAAACCTATAAGAAGGTTGAGTATTCAAAGTAACGGGAAAATTCTCAATATTTTTGTGCATTCTGTATGGAGCGCCAGATGCTTAGAGCATAGCAGTTTTACGGAAACCTCACCACGCGAGTTGAACTCGCACTTATGCAGTTTTACTTGTGGGTGAACTGTGGCAGTGAATTAGTTTTCTATTTTGCTGTATACTCGATTAAATCTTCTTAATTTTAAATAGTTCTGCTTTTATACTACATTCAAAATTATCAAAGTTGCCCCATTTTTTTCTAAAGTAACCCCAGTTTACGGTACTGTAAGAGTAAGGCTACTTTGGTTGCTACATAAATAATAAATAATAATCATAAATATTAGTGGACAATCTTACACAAATCTAACTAGTCTATAAGCTCAATAAGGCTTGTGTTATAGGTAGGTACTAGACGACGATATATTTAATAGATATAAATACCTAAATACATAGAAAACATCCAAGACTCGGAAACAAATATTCATGCTCATCACACAAATATTTGCCCTTACCGGGATTCGAACCCAGGACCTTCAGCTTGGTAGACAGCATCACTACCCACTATGCTAACCGGTCAATAAAAACGATGCTGACTGTACGTGAATAGTAAGACCCCTGTGGCGTGTTGAGCAAGTTTCCTTCTTCCTTGACAGCAAAGCTTAGGCTTTGTTGCGGGCGGTAATTACAACTTTACGGCTCAGGTGACATGTTTTCAATTTTTCGCTCGTGTTAAACAAAATCGCTAAGCCCTCATAACGCAAACAGCTTTCCCGGTATTATTAATTATGGGCTTATTTCAAAAACTGTCCCCACAAATAAAAGGGATTTTGGCGACATGCTACTCCAATCAACGAAAACGTTTTACCAAACGCGAAATTGTTATGAAAAAAGTGCGAGTTCAACTCGCGCGGTGAGGGTTCCGTAAAATTGCTCTATTCTAAGCATCAGGCGCTCCATACAAAAAAGAAATTAAAATTTTTGAAAAAACCCACGACCGTTAAAACGTAGTTGAAAAAGGATAAAATAATTTTGAAACCCCCGACTTAAAGAATTTATGCTATAAACTTAATAAAAAAAACCAAGAAAATTTCTATTTTAAACGTGTTTAACCGGTAAAAATTTAAAAACCTGTTTTCTTGATTTTACCGCTATCCTTTTTCAGCTACGTTTTAACCGTCGTGGGTAAGTATGTAAGAAGTCCGTCAAAATTTGCAATCCATTTTTCAGTAACTTGCCGTTATCTGATTGAGCTGAAATGTTGGGTATTAGTATAGTTTGGATGACACTTCAATATATGGTACCATCGAGCTGATGATGGAGACAGAAGATGGCCATAGGAATTCAATATTTAACCAACGTAACCCCGTTGAGTTTGGGCTCGTTAGAACCGTCTCAATAGTAGTTGATGACAGTATACAGAAAAGTCAAGTCCGTAAATAAAAACTTCTACAAAGAATGATTTTTTTGACAGAAACTCACTATTTCGAAAGACTGAATCAACAAAACGGTTGTATTATTTATGGAACCTGCTCACAATTTTTTACGGGAATCAATTGGGATATGCGACCTATAAGAAAGACAGCTGGGCAGACGCCGGACATACGAAATATTTTTTACTAAGCTGAAACGGAGAACTTCGTTCACTACGCTCACTCTTACAAAAACCTAACTAGTCAGCACAATAAGACTTGTGTTATGGGTATTAGACGGTCTAGTACCCATCTGACTAGTACCGAAATCCGGACTAGCCCACCCAGGGTTTCCAGATTAATTCCTGTACTTGTAGTATACGATGATATTAGTTACCACTCAAAGTTCTAGGTCAACGGAAAGTACCATATAAATTATGATTCCCTTAAAAGTGTCGAAATCTACGTTTTTTGCATTAAATGAATTAATAGTTTTATAGTTTAAAGGAATATTTTAATGGTGGCAAATAAAAAATGTTGCTTTGTATAAATTTACTTATAAATGGTTTAGTGAGCCCTCTGATATTGCTGTGCCCTTGCAGGGTGTCACATGTATACCTACTTATTTATAAATCCATCCATGTCTGTAATGTGATATGCAATAAACGATTCTATTCTATTCTATTCTAATAAAAATTATATAGGTTCACAGATTGCACTGGCATCTGACTTATATACTTACTTATTTAATAACCAGACTTACAACTCCAGCGACCTTTACCAGGTCATCAGTCCACCTTGTGGGGAGTCTACCCACGCCGCGCCTTCCGGTACGTGGTCGCCACTCGAGAACCTTCGCTGGATGCGGGTGGCGCAGGACCGGTCATTGTGGCACTCTGGGGGAGGCCTATACCCAGCAGTGGACGTCTTTCGGCTGATATGACGATGATGAAGACTTACAACGCTTCTTTATTAACTTTTTCTTTCGAGCATATTAAAGATAAACAGTTTATTGCACACAATTTATTTACCACTTTGTTGACTGGACTATAAGCAGATAAATCTTAGCAGCATTAATTATACCTAGCATTAGGCGGCCATTCCAGTTAATTAATGAACCAAGTCAGATTTGTATATTTATTTATAAACAAGGCAATGATGCTATATAAAAATATCTCTGAGATGCTTACAACAACCCCTTTCATTTGATATGTCACACAATACAGTTTGCGAAACTTTTTTTTTTAATTTTCCAGTTTACCCCCCAAAAGTGGCCCCCTTGTTCAGAATTCATTAATTTACTTTACGCGTCCATCTTTGGGTCACCAATTGACATATGTGTACCAAATTTCAACTCAATCGGTCCAGTAGTTTCGGAGCAAATCGACTGTGACAGGCGGACAGACAGACGCACGAGTGATCCTATAAGGGTTCCGTTTTTTTTCCTTTTGAGGTACGGAACCCTAAAAAGAGGAATTAGTACTGTATTTGCAAAACTTTTCTGATACACACAACACATGCATAAGTGAACATTTTCTTAACGCTATTTCTGCCCCTATCTTTAGCATAGCAGATTATTAACGTGGCGACTTTTAACACAAGATCCAAGAAAAAAAGGGGAGGATCTATTATCTTAGGCCATATAAATAGAAATAATATGGAACTCACTGTAAGGAGTTATACAGCGTGTATTTTTAATATTACCTCAAATTGTAACCAGAGGTAGGTGTTAGGGCTGTGGACCGATATTGCAAGAAAACTTTAATTAAGTCCTAACTACCGAAGCGTATTTAGTTTTTGAAATTTTATCGAGCAGCAATGTATTGCGTACACTCGGATCATTTGACTCGTGGAAGAAGCTGCGGTTCACTTGTGACAGTTGTGACGTCGCGTCAGTAAGATAAAGTAGTGATCCATTGCGTGCTGAATTATTTTATATGGACAAAAAAGTTGGTAGTTAAGAGAAATTTCTTGCAATATATATGTTTATAGCCCTTACATCTACTTCTAGTTACAATTTGAGGTAATATTAAAAATACACGCTGTATACAGACTTTACAGACCTTATAGTTTTCGATTAAAATGCCTGATACGGACAGACGGACATGACGAGACTATAAGGGTTCCGTTTTTGCCATTTTGGCTACGGAACCCTAAAAAGTTGATTCCCCATTTGATTATGATTCTATACTTAGATGTCTACAGGGTGGAAATCTACGGTTATCGGATTGACAGGATATTGATGGTTTTCTTTAGAAATTTCCGCTTCAGATTGATCGTTGAGCGAACATTAACGGCAGAGGGCCTACCGCGAAACGATATTCGTTTTCGTTCGTGTATCTCCGTCTCTGTTGCACTTGCTAGTTCGAGCGACAAAGAGGGAGACACACGAACGAAAACGAATATCGTTTCGCGGTAGGCCCTCAGAGCACGAATTATGTCATTTGCAGCCTGACTAATGGAGATGTTTTTTCATCATCATCATCATCATATCACCCGAAAGACGTCCACTGCTGGACACAGGCCTCCCCCAAAGAGTGCCAAAGTGACCGGTCCTGCGCCACCCGCATCCAGCGGACTCCCGCGACCTTTACTAGGTCATCAGTCCACCTTGTGGGGGGCCTACCCACGCCGCGCCTTCCGGTATGTGGTCACCACTCGAGAACCTTTCCACCCCAACGGCCATCGGTTCTACGTGCAATGTGCCCCGCCCACTGCCACTTAAGTTAAGCGAAATTATTCTTGGTCTATTAGTACTATACCTTATTTAAGATAAGAAAAATCACGCGTTAATAGTCATGCGATTTTAAGGATTTTGAAACGCATAGAAAAATCTATCGTTATGTTTGGAAATCACTTAATGGTCGAAATAAGTAAAACTAGTATATTATTTCTTTTTGATATCCTAGATTAATTAAGAAATAGACGAATTTGTGGTTAAAAATGTAATTTATTATGGAATGAGGTATAATAGACAATAAAAAAGGTTTTCATGATTTTTTGACAATATGAAAAGTCGTTAAATTATTCCACAACAATTTTGAAATCTTATTGATGTAGGCGGAAAATAAAGTCATAGTTTTTTTTAGTTTCATCTCAAAATTACATTCATTATTTATGTATAAGATACGTGTACCAAGGAAGGCCCGGCCTTTTTTTTTTCTTTTCGGTCTTTAAAAACTTTTATGGTTTTCCAAACGACTTCAAATGTCGTTTATGGTTACAAATAAACGTGCATTTCAGTTTTTACTCCAAGCGCACTGCCATTTTGTAAAAAAAATACAGTTTACTGTGTCGTGTTAATATATTGCACGTTTTATTATTTTGCTACATTTATAATATTTACATCTCATCTCAAATTCAAAAAAATAACGGAATTTTTGTTAATATTTTTAGTGAGATTGGGTATTTAATCTGTTTAACATCCAATTATAGGTAAATATTGTTATTTTAATTTATTTATAAATTTTTACGTGACTTAACTGAACTAAGTAAAAGTCCCCTAATCAGGCCCAATGTATTTATCCATAACTAAAAGTACTTACGTCAAACGGAATCTCTGGATGGACATAGTCTCTATATTTTAACCGCTGGTTGCCTGCGTTTTTTGAAACAGCTAGTAAATCCTACTAGTATTATAAATGCGAAAGTTTGGATGTTTGTTACTCAATTTTTTTATCCCGGCTCGCAGACGAAGTCGCGGGCTTGTAAATATAGTAGATTGTATGACAAGGGGCTAAAATAAGCCATATTAGCACGAGATGGATATTTTCCCGAGCGAAGCGAGGCAAAATAATTCGAGGGGTAATATGGCTTTTAGACCCGAGTTATACACTCTACTTTTCACTTCGACTGCGAGAAAATTGTAAAACAAAGATTCTCCATTCACAATCAATAACAAATTTCACTGCGAAGAGATTGTTCAATTTAGCGTGAGTTGTTTTCTTTTTTAATGATTTGGAATTAGGGACTAAAAAACACCTGATGTTTGATTGGTCGATTTTAATATGTAGCTGTATTCTGGTTGGTTGATAGCAAATAGAAATGTTTTTTGAAAGAGTTGTGATTGGTGGATTTAAATGATTTGGAATTAGGGACTAAAAAACACCTGATGTTTGATTGGTCGATTTTAATATGTAGCTGTAGGTATTCTGGTTGGTTGATAGCAAAGATAAAATGTTTTTTGAAAGAGTTGTGATTGGTGGATTTAAAATGGTGAAGTGTTTTGATTGGTCAAATTAAATGTGTTAAAAATCATAAATATGTATTCATATTTTCCCTAGGGGCTAAATGTACTACTTTAGCCCCGCTTATTAAGCCTAATATGACACACTTTTCGAGCATGAGATGTGAAAAATATATTGTGCAGTCCTCGTATATTTCCACCCTGATTACTTGTATCCGGGTAGTACCCGGATGTAATTATAACCGGGCAAAGGATAAGCCGGTTAAATGTAGTGGGCTTAGGAAAGGTCATAATTATGTGTTCCTCATCATCAAATTAAGGGGTACCTAAATTCAAATTTACGACGAAACTTTTTTCAATTTTTGTTTTGTTGATTACACATCTTAAAACAAATTGGGTATACATGGGGTTTTATATTTTTAAGGTTAACAAAATACACCTATATTCCAAATTCCATTCGTATACACTCGAGAGCAAATAAACGGAATCACTCTGCACGTTTGGCTTTTCCGCCCAATAACTTTTTCAATTTTCATGCAATCCTGAACAAATTGGTACCAAATGATAGCTGAGAGTGTAGCCTACATAAAAATGTACCCTTTTTATACCCTTTAATGGGTGTGGGAGCGGGTGCTTACGCCGTAGTTGCTTTCCGCTACTTAGCGGGAAAACCAGAGGATCAGCTGGATTGTCATTGGCTCAGTTTGCAATAATGACTGGACAAATGGTTAGAATTAAATATGATCATAACACACATGCCTCTTTTAATACATTCAGTGCCGGGAACGCGCCTAGCGGGCGCCTACGCCATAGTCGCTTTCCGCTACATACGGGAAAAACCACGGGATTGGCTACGAGCGCAGCGCGTAGCGATTCTCAGCAGCGAATGTGTTAACTATATTGTGTTTTGCCCCTTTCTATCAGACAAAAATTCTGATGTGACAATTGGGAATGGATGAAAATTTTAGAAATGCCTGATAATTTTTTTGGTGATAGGAATAACCTTCCTTAGCACCAGAAAAAAGTTTCACGTTTTTCCGCTGCGTCAATTTTTTTTGAAAAATATAAACAGTTTCCTCACTTACGTTTTGGGTCAAGAACGGCACCTTCCTCGATCGGTCTCATATTACAAAAAAATATACTAAAATATGTGTGGTAAACTAACACTGGCAATGATATTGACACTTGCAGCAGCTATATTGGTCATTACCAGTGTCAGTTCACCACAGATATTTAAGATAGTTTTTTGTAATATGAGACAGATCAAGGAAAGTGTCTATTTACCGTAACTGACCCAAAACGTAAATGAGGAAACTGTTTATATTTTTCAAAAATAATTGACGCAGCTGAAACACCTGAAACTTTTTTCTGGTGCTGAGGAAGGTTATTCCTATTACCAAAAAAATAATCAGGCATTTCTAAAATTTTCATCCATTCCCAATTCTGATGTGATACGAAACGAATTGGGTTGTGTCCTAATTTTTTTTATTTACGATGCCATTCGAACCAGTTTTTGGAGAGGAACAAATGTTTGTATGGGAGCAACTACAATTAAAAAACATAAATACCCAAAAAATTGAGTTAAAGACGGACCTCGCTGGCGGCAGCCGAAAACGTTCCATACTGATTAACATTGAATCGTGACGTCACAGTGTAATATTTGTACTAATCGTTGTATTGAAAATGAAATAAATTGCTGTTTCTGTCGTGAAGTACTGCGTTTAGGACCATAGTTGCCTTACAATTTTGTTTCTATAAAAGCGTAAGAATTTTATTGGTAGCGATGAGACAAGATGAGATGAGACAAGTATAGCTGTAAATAAAGTCAATGAAGATTTATGTAATATAGTCAATTGGAGTCACCAAAATAATCTCATTTTAAATCCCTCCAAATCAAAATTTATGTTGTTAGGTACAAGGAAACAGATTGATATAATTTCATCATATGACCCACAAGTCTCTATAAAAGGTTTTCATTTAGAAAGAGTTGCAGAAGCTCGTAATCTGGGTTTGGTAATGGACGAATCCTTAAGATTTGAGAAGCATGTCGCGGAGACGATGCGAAACTGCTTTTATAGACTCAAGGTATTGTACAGAATTCGGGAGTGTCTTTCTGTTGATATGCGCATACAACTGTGTGATTCGCTTATACTGTCCAAACTAAATTACGGTGATGTTGTATTCGGCGGGCGCCTACTGGCTCGGACTGGGAAAGCTCTGCAGCGAATTCAAAACGCATGTGCACGTTTTTGTTTTCCCGTCCCGCGACGTGCCCATATTACTCCGTTCTTAAATCGATATGATTTAATGAACATGAGCTCGCGCAGACATCTCCATTTCGCCACATTACTCTTTGGGGTGATCAAAAATAAAGAATCAGCGTACCTTTTCCAAAAACTAAACTTCTCTCAGCGAGCTGTAAGACACGCATCACGACTTGCAAGTCATCCACACCGCAGGGTTGCCTTTCGTGGTAGCTTTCGTTTTGCTGCCACCAAGTGTTGGAATGACTTGCCACCACCAATACGAAACTCCAAAACAGTCGCTTCTTTTAAAATGTCCCTCCGAAAATTTTTGATTGATAAACAAAAATGTAGTACCTAGGCAACCGTACATTCACATTATACACCCGCGCATTTTCATCTGCTCACTCACACACATACACCGACTCACACACAGCCGTTTTATATATCTGTAAAAGTTTGATAAATATTAAAATATTTTATGTATAACACATTAGAGCTTAAGCGTAAAGGAGTGATTTTTAATTTACGTTGTGTTTTTCTTTTTCTTTTGGTTTTTATATTCTGCTTTGGTTTGAAGATTTTGTATTTCTTAATAAGGTATTTAAAATTATCTCAGTGCTATGCCATCTAGTCCAAATAATGGCTACACTGAAAATCAGCGTCATGGAATGTGTCCTCTGGCTCGCTCCGTGACATCAAGCTGAGTGTAAGCCTTTTAGTGCAAATTTCTTCAAAAACTCTATGTATATTTTTGCACTAATAAACTATTTTCTTCTTCTTCTTCTTCTTCTTCTTCTTCTTTAAATTTACTATTGGACAATAAAAAAAAACATATTTTTTCTAAACTTTCAAAGTCCATATCTTTTTATGATTTTAATTATTTTTCTAAACACTCTCTAAGTTTATTGAAAGTAAATACAAGATTATGATTAACATTAATCAAAATAAATTAAAACTAAATTAAATCTAAAAAAGGCCCTCGAGGCATTGTACCGAGGATGCTGGCGGCATTTCCTCGCTGAATTGCAATGCTGATGCGTTGCGCGAGAAAGCCGCCAGCTCTTCGGTCACCAGTTACATCGACCAGACGTTTCGCGATTTCTGCAAATAACTTATGCGCACCGGGACCCCACGGACCGAAGGTTTTATTATTTTTCTTAATTTATACTTAATTACATTTGTTTGATGGTTTACTATCAATTTAGCAACACTGCGTTATCAATTTTAACATGTGGAAACGACCCAATTGGTTGAGAAAAGCGACTACTAGAGGTAAACAGCCGGACATACGAAATAATTTAGCAACACTGCGTTATCAATTTTAACATGTGGAAACTATCCAATTCTAACGATACTTTATTAAAATATGTTTCAGTGATAGTATATCGGCATCACATTCAACGCTTTCTTTGATCTAACCGTACAACCTAACTCTTAAATTAAACGTCATTCAACCGTCAAAGAAATGCTTTCCATTAGAACATGTTTCGCATTTGCACGCAATTAAAACGCCGCGTCAATGCCGTCCAGCGGCACGTTTACTTGAGATTATTTGAGTTGGACGAATTGCATCAAATTAAACCATTCAAAAAGCAACTTTACTGTCCAAGGGAGAAGATTCCAAATCCAATGGCGGTTTTTTAAAAAATCGGCCACGTTAAGTAATCAACCATACTGGGTGATCCATCGTTTAGAGTTGTACACGGGTTTGATATTGAAATGAGACACTTGACCTAGCATAGAGACGGCCGTGTGGTATGGTTAGGGTTTAAGTTTAGTTTGGTGAATTTTCGTGCGTTTTGTCTCATTTGAGGCCCGGCAACGTGTGCTACGCCGTAGCGCGTAGCAGCAGCGCGTAGCAGCATTGTACAGATTTGTAGCAGAATTCGCTCAGAAAGGCAACACTTACCATGTGTGAGCTAAGAGCTTCTACAGAGGAGCTATGGTAATAATAATACCACGACCGACCGAGATAGTAGTAAAGGTAATATACCAATGGTAGTATAAGTGTGTCAGAAAGGGATATATCATTTGTCATACTTCCAATTTTTAGGGTTCCGTACCCGAAGGGTAAAAACCGGCCAAGTGCGTGTCGGACCACGCAAAACGAAGGGTTCCGTGCCTAATAAAAAGGTCGTATCGTCATAGAAATTTTACGGCACTTACGTCCTTTTCTTTGAGGAAGGCAGTTTTTCAGCAATATCTCGAAAACCTCTGAACCGATCTTGTTCAAAACAATTTTCGGTGAATGAAATGAATAAGCCCTATGTCCATGAATTTTTCTATATTTTTAAAATACACCGTTCAAAAATTAGAGGGGGGGGGACAGAATTTTAGTGACTTTCGGGGCGATTATCTCCGACCCTATTCACTTAATCAAAAAAAATGCTAAGAAACCTTATATTTATTTTGAAAGGCCTATCGATTGATGTGCCACACGGGGGGTCACAATGAAAAAAACATTTTTGACTTTTAGTTTTATGTATGGAGTGCACCCCTAAAAAAATTTTTTTTTTGTCATTTTAATTACAAAACTATGTAGCGGCTATCAAAATACACCTATCCTCAAAATTTTATTCACATACACCTTATAGTTTTCGAGTAAAATGCCTGTGACATACGGACAGACGGACAGACGGACAGACGGACATGACGAAACTATAAGGGTTCCGTTTTTGCCATTTTGGCTACGGAACCCTAAAAACGGGACTCTATTACTAAGACTCCGCTGTCCGTCCGTCTGTCTGTCTGTCTGTCTGTCCATCTGTCACTAGGCTGTATCTCATGCACCGTGATGGTTAGACAGATGAAATTTTCACAGATGATGTATTTCTGTTGCCGCTAAAACAACAAATACTAAAAATAAATATTTTCGGGGGCTCCCATACAATAAACGTGATTTTTGCTCGTTTTTTGCGTGGCACGCGTATAGTTCTTTGTAGAAATCCATACTCTAAGTACGGATTTCTAAGAGGCATAGGGCCTTGAATGGGTTGGGATAATGTGGTATTTGCAGTTTCAATATTGTTTGAGATGACACTAGTTCCAATGAGAGCTCAATATCTTGGAGACGGATTCTTTAATTTCCACCAAACATGGCTAAGACCTATCTGGACAAACAAGGCTTTCGATAAAAAAAAATGGTTGTCTTTAAAGTCGGTTTACGGACGATAATTATACGTAATACGAGTACGCCTAAGAAAACATTGATGACAAATTGCATAACACGTATTTACTCAGTTATCGTTAGGGATACTCCTGCGAAGTTTCGAATAAAATAGTCGATCTAATCTTGTTTCCCCATACAAACTTTGGACCCCCATTTTACCCCCTTAGTGTGTGAATTAGACTTTATAAGGAACCTACGTGCCAAATTTGGAATCTCTAGAACCAGCGGTTTGGGCTGTGCGTTGATATGTCAGTCAACGGAACGGGACAATGAGTCGCACTTTTTCGTACGAGCAGCCGGCGTTTATCGATTTATAAGACATTATCACGTCAAAAAAATGCACTAAAATCTAAGATTCCACCGACCGACACACAGAAAAACATGTTGAACTTATATGTTAACATTTCTCTTTTTGCGTCGAGGATTAAAAATCGACAAGCACATCGCTAAAAGCTGCCCCGACCCTAGCCGGTATTCAAACTTCAGCGCTTCAATGGCTCCTCGTGCCGAATACCAGCAGTGGCTCTATTCAAGCAGTTTTTAATTACTATTGACATAGCCATGTAACCAGACATTCGCTGATATCTCTGGCATACGCATGATATGTAATCACGCCTATTTCCTGGATGGGTAGGTAGAGAACACGAATGAATAGAATATAATAGAATAGTACATTGTTTAACGAGGGGCGTAAGTGGAATATTGCTTTTGATGACTCTAGTTTGCAATATTCTTACGCCCGTGTTAAACACAATGTTTTTCATCACATTTGCGAGGAAATAAATAACAACAAAAGACAGAAAAATCTAAGTTTCATACAGCCGCACCAATCGAAAATTGACAACTTCACTTCCGGATCAGTGCTAGTGGAGCGCGCAGCTTCAATATTTGTACCAATCACAGAGCAGTATGCTCGCGGGGCGGGGGCGGCTTGGCCAACTAGATTTTTTTTCAACTAATCACAGATTTGCTTAAGCCAATCAGAAGGTTCTATATTTTAAAACTAAACTTAACAGCCCGTGGGAGATAAAACGGCTATAACTGCTCTGGACGCTCGCAAATAATAACGCCATTGACGAGCAAGTGTGATGAAATAGTACATTGTTCAACGAGGGGCGTAAGTGGAATATTGCTAACGAGAGTCTATCAGAAGCCAGTAGTATGTACTTTACTGCTACTGCGGCAGTTGTAGAACCACCGCGGAGCGGTTTTTTTTTTTTTAAGGTTTTTTTATAGCCATACGAAATAGCAGCTTACTGTTTAAGCGGCGGGCGGCATTTGCGCGTGTATTTTTTTTTTTATTTGACCATTTGTCATTATTTTTTGTTGATATGATGTGGCTGTTTTAAGAGTTGAATGCGTTTATGTTTTTTATTGGGGATTGGATTGATACCTATCTTAAAAACGATTTATTGTAATCAGGGTGAAGGACTGTTTTTGTTCTATTCCCGGGTAGAAAGCAGTTACATTTGTGAATTCATTACCTAAAGTTGGGCTATCGTACAAATTAATGTGAACCGTGAGAATTAAAATTTGATATTATCTCGAGAAGCGATAAAAGATCAGGTAAATTACTGTTTTTGCTGCATTCCTACGCAAAGGGCTATTTGGGAGTTTATTAGCTGCAGGTGGGATGACATGAGAACCGTGAGAATTATATTTTTATAAAAAAACATTAAAATCTATGCAGGTTCTAACGAGTTGCATTTCTACAAGTATAGTAGGAAGAAAACTAGTTAGGACAAGTCGTTTCATGCAACGAACAGGTGTCTGTTTAATTCTATATGTGGTATGTGTGTGCGTGTGTTGATTAATAAAAGGAGCACTCAAATCGATAGGACCGTCATTCGTTCACATGAGTTTGTTTGAAAACAGTGTCAAGTGTTAAGTGTATTTCAAGTAGTTGAAAGTGCTGAGAGGTTACTACCATTCGTTTTAATATTGAAACTCTGTGCCTGCACCTTATTACGACTTAAAATGGAGGTATGTTCAACATTAACTTACTATTATATGGATTAAGTACAGATGGAGATTATCATTTTATTTACTATAAATACAGAATTATTTCTCAAAAACTGTGAACTTATCATGAATGTTATAAAACAAAACTAACCCAACCTAATGAAAATGTTACGGATTCAGAGATATTCACTTTTATGACAAACACTAGCGTTTATGTCTAATGAGATTATGAATACGTACAGTGTCCAACTGACTTTGTATGTATATATATATATATATATATATATATAAGTTTCTAACGTATATTTTTATTGTTTTAGATACCTAACGAAAATTCTCTTGAGTATACCATGAAAAATTATTATTATGGTAATTCAACTGATGATGAAGTCCAAGGCCCACCAAAACCACTCAAGATTCGAACCCAGAAACGCGTCAACAACATTGATTTATTTTTTGATAAGCCTAAAAAGAAGCAGGCCACGGAATATTCATCTACTGTTGCCCTGTCTACAAATGGAGGCACCAATTACATATCTTCTCACGCAGATGATGTAACAAAGATCACTCATCTCGTTAAAATTGATATCTACGACATAAAAAAGTTGCGTGGGGTGCCAAACGATCAACACTGGAAAAACGCGGATACTAGAATAAAATACTATACGCAGACTGAAGATGACGATCATTATTTGAATATAAAAGAATTAGTTTACAATATAACGAAACATATTGCGACAAAAAACGACTGCAAGAAATATTTTATCGATACTAAACCATAAATTATTCACCCGATCACCCCCAACAAAAAATAAAACCCTCCCCCCACCAGCAAACAAATGATTTTTGAGGCTATATATAGTTAACCAACGCATGAGAAGCCATACCTTTCAACACCCGCCTAAGTCAAACTGCAAAATGGATTTACAAAGCTCAGTTTACGATGAAGATTTAGTCAAACTGTGTGAAGAAATTGAATCATTGAATCAGAAGTCCAATGGTTATTCACCAGCTTCGCAACCTGTATATTTGGGTTTCATCGGAAACCCTCTTTTGATTGAGTGGGGAGAAGATCAAGATGCTGAAATGGACGACATCGAGACGGCTTCGCTGGAGTACGGTTTTCTTGGCCTCAATGAAGATGCATATGAACCAACAATACCTTGTGATTCATGTTTGTTATATGTGTTAAACAGTGATGAGTGTTTAATGGAATGGGAAAAATGGGGCGAAGTAGAATTATGTAATACAAGTGTATAGATGTTTTAGAATGAAAACTCTTTTTAGAATATTTTTATATGTATAACTTTTGTTTCAGTTTAAGCAATACTTGTATGTGTGTGTGTGTATTTAATATTTTTTCTAATTTTTCAAAAATGTGTGTTGAATAAATCATATCAATGGCCCTCTTGCATTTTTATTAGTGTTTTATCATGTGTAGGTGAAGTAAGTAATGAAAGTAAAGACAGATTATGATAAAAATTCTTTATTCAAAAAAAAATTGACTTGTACATATTTTTTATTAGCATATCATTATACAAAGTATTTTCTAAAAACAGGCTTAGAAAATCAAACATCTTTTTACCTTTAAACTTATAATATATATAAACTAAACAATATTCACCACAAACTGATGTAAATTGGTTTTGAATTGTAATATGGTTATAAAACCATTTTTTTGCGTTTCTTATTAAAAATAACTTATGGTAACCAGAAGGTTTTCTACCAAATGAATCGAAATATTCACCATTACCATTAATATCAATATGAATTGCTACCCAGTGAGAGCCGGGTTTTGAGTCAGGATCTAAATTGCTTATGACATAAACCGGAAGGTCCATAAAAACCGGGATTCTATTTGCAGGAAAAACATTTGAT
The DNA here is from genome assembly GCA_932294315.1 of Epinotia nisella. Lineage (NCBI taxonomy): Eukaryota > Metazoa > Arthropoda > Insecta > Lepidoptera > Tortricidae > Epinotia > Epinotia nisella. The sequence goes on along the minus strand of OW028698.1, from coordinate 3,600,951 downwards.
TCAATCCCTGGATAAATTTTTTTCAAACATAATTGCATTTGCTTAGTATCCATTACAAAGTATTAGTACGTTTACTCATGAATTCTTTACAGGGGTTTAGAAACTAATGGTGTAATGTCTCATAAAACTATGTTTATATATGTGCATGTTCTAATTAACTGTTATAATCTACACTTACATCACGATGTTTGTTTATTTCAATAATATTATCAAACTCTGCATAGACGACGCAATTAATGGTTGTGGTAAGAGCGCTTTCAAATCGAACTTCTAACCGTACACTACCATGTCTAACAAGATTCCAATGAGAAGTAGAACTCGCCGATAAATCAGGTGTTAAATCGAAACACATCAAACAATAACCATTTCCATAGTCTTGTCTACTTATTGAATTCCCTTCATTAAGGAAATGAATACCTGTTCCAGAAAATAAAGTGTGATATGTTGAAACCATTAAACCGGTTCTGAAAGATGGTTGCAATGTTTTTGAAGGAATTTGTTGACCATCTACATACAAACTAAATAAGTTCATATCATGGTGGTGGAAGTTAAAAGGATTATGTTTTAAATTACCATTAAATGCTGTATTTTCAACAAAACCTATAATACACCTTTTTGGAACTTGCCCCAGGAATATGTTGTCAAGTGACTTCCCTTGGACCCCTGATGGTATTGTGAGTACTTTAACTTCTGCTCTTGTGACGGGATATTTTGCAGTTGTCGACGCCAAAACCTTTTGATGTGCAAGCAGAACACTTGGGTTGATTTTTGTTCTTCTAATTATTAAACTAGCATCCGTTATGCATACTTTAAGCTTTATATCTTGGCTACACATGAGATTAAACGACTCTTTTGATCGTACTAATTTAACACGGACTTCGACGCCGTTTAATAAAAACTTTTCTTGATTAAAAATATCGCCGTGCAAGTGCCCCATCATTTCAACTTCCTTACTATCTTTAATAAATTCCTCTCTTTTACTCCACCCTTTATTAGCCGCATCGGTTTTATCCATATGATTCGTAGTATCTTCGTACCATAACCCACACGTTAGATGGGACTGTTTTGCTGCCGGTCCATAATTTAATAGAGTTTCCATATATGCACGATATGCATACGTATTATTAGGTGGTGATACTAGTTTTTGATTTAAATATATATCCAACTGATTAAAAAGTGAATGTAGCCAATTATTCACTGGAGCAACAAAAGTCTCTGTCGATTTGATGTTAGTACCATCTTGATTCAATACCTTGGCTTTGATATGTAGTAAAGTGTGAGACAGGTCAATATAATCATCGCCTGATCCAGGAACTTGAAATTCAATAGGACCATCATCACTAAGAGACGAAATAGGTTTATAATGTATCCACTGTCCATTTTCTATACTTGTCTGCGTTGATGGAAGAGCAAACAAATCTAACTCTGACTTAGCGCACTCGCATGAATGATTATGTAAAAATGACATGGTTTAATTAGAAAAAATATCGTTTATATTTTTTTTACTTTTTTTTGTACCTCTCCCCCGTGATGCTTTGGAGACAATGGTGCGCTCTTGTCTTTTTCGAGTCATTTTATACCCAGACCCTGACATTAAAGAATCAATTTTTTCATCAGCCTTTCTTTTTAAATTACTGCTTGCATTCTTAAAACGAGACTTTAATGATTCATCGATAGGGTGCGAATTCATCATGTCGGATAACATTCCAACACCAGCATTCAATGCTTCTTTGCCAACTGTTCTAAAACCGCTGGACAACAGAGGAAATACAGATCTAAACAGTCCTCCTAAAAAACTTCCTATGCCATGTCCTCGCTGGTGAGGAACACCTTTATAAACTATGCCTACTCCTGAACCAGCTTGATGAGAATAATAATGTTCATAAGGACAGGGAATATTTTCACGTCTATGATTCATTATTTTATCCGCTGAAAATGTAGTTTCACGCATGAAGTTCCAAACTGGAATGGAACCTTTCCGCCTGTATGCATTCTTATATCAATTTCAATAGTATCAAATTCTCTACGCAAAACAGATATGTAATGTGCAGGAGAAAAGCTATGCATTTTATATGCTCCGTAAATGTATTTTGTTGGATCGAGTGGTATTATTCTAACTAACGATGCCATAACATCCCCCACAACTTGAGGTTGAATAATATCCGAATATATAAACAATTGTGATGGTAAGCCTAAATATAAATTAGCAGGGAATTTACCAAGTTGACATTGAATAAGGTTTGTATTCGGTTTAAAACCTAGTTGAAGATTTAGTATTGGTGTTGCTTGTACAGATATTATTTCTTTATGCGAAGTAGTGACCTTGATGACTTTTGATATTCCGTCATAGCTAAATTTCACCTTGTTTTTTAATAATGAGTTTTCATTAAAAGCAGAGAGAAATTGATCCATGTCGTCATAGGTCGTTGCTGGAATATGTGACTTATATTCAACGGTAACAGGTAACTTTTCATTGTTAAATGTCACCTTCTTTTTTACATAGACTGCGTTTTCATGTTCTTGAACGTTGTACAGTGAACATGGATAATGAAACTCCACTAATCCGACAACCCATTCTCCTTCTAATTTTATAGTCTTTGGGAGCTTGGTGAGAAAGTTTGCTGTTGTATTTTCGGGGTAGTATTGTGTGGAACTATTGCTTAACAAAGTTAAATAAAAACTATCATCACTCATGATTCTTCTAAACTCGATGCAGCTATCCAACTATTAAATTTATTCGGATAACCTTTCCACTTCACAAGCACCTCCTTTCTGTTACCAACTCGTCTCGAACGTATTATTTTATCTATTTTATATGTCATGGTGGGGTTATAAGTAACTTTTTGTAATTCTTTCGAATAGAAAGTTCCTATGATTGGTTCACCTTGCAAGTCTTTTAAGCTATAAACAAGATGAGGTGATCTATTAATAATTGATTCAATTACAAAGATTTCATCGCTCCAATTGGTTTCGTAACCTTTTTGAAATATGTGTTTATATTTAGTTATTCTGACATGATCGCCAACATTTAAAACTGTATTACTATATTTTTTTTGTCCGTTTCTTGGTGTATCATATAAATTAATCCAAACAGTCATAATATTGTTAAAATTCACATCTGCCGGACACATTTTAATACTTGAATGGTAACTGTGATTATATGAATAAAGGAGGGCTTGTAAAATGTCAATGTACTTATACGTATTTTTATGTGTAAAATAGCGCCACATTTTCATTTTTAATGTTCTCTGAAATCGTTCTACAATACTCGCTTTAATGTCAGGATTATTCGTTGTATAATAGTTTATGTTTTTACTTTTAAAATAGTTTCTTACATCTTTGGAAACAAATTCAGTGCCTTTATCAGATTGAATATGACGCGGAGTTGCTTTAGCTTCGGTAAATATATCCTCAAAACATTTTTTAACTGTTTCAGAATCCTTCTTTTTCATAGGTCTAGCAAAAGCATACTTACTAAAGACATCAATTACACATAATATGTATTTAAAACCATCATTATATTTACTATATGTACGCATATCACTTAAATCTACTTGCCAAAGCTCATTGTAGTTGGATAGAATATATTTGTTTCGTGTAAAACGTCTTTGAACTGGTTTATGTAATGTATATGTTTCCTGAGACCTTAACCAGGTTGCAACCTCATCTTTGTTCATTTGACCATGCATTGCTTTAGCTAACTTATCAATACTACTGTAGCCAGCGGGATTAGAAATATCATAGTAAATCCTATTAATATCTAATAGGGGCTCCATCTCTGCCAATCTATTTTCTTCTTTGATAATTCAAGAGTTTTGCTAGAAATTGGTGTTGATGGTCCTCTTACTTGAATTGATGTTGATCTGGTGTTTTTATATATCGGAGATTCCTGACCCTCATCGATCTGAAGACCATTTATATATTCCAGGTTAGTTGGGTTACCGATACAAGTTGTAGGAACTCCGATATCTTTTAAAACTGAAGCAAATTGTTTCCAGCCAATGGGTTTTACACGTTTGAGGGGTCTCACCGTGTCGCTTATCAAATCAGTTATATTACTATCTGGGATAACTTGATTATTCACTACGATTTCTCCTCCTTCTTTCCACCAAATCTTTTGTTTGTTTTGTAAAATATTATCAAGCAAAGATTGACCTTTTTTTACGTAACTTTTAGGAATTAATTTTATAATTTGCGATGGAGTAAACTGTAATGGGTAAGTATGATTCGGAGAAGTACTAGTAGCGTCACCTTCGAACGGTTTTGGATTTGGTAATGTCGCATTATATTCAGTTTCCTCCTTTTTAACCATCGATTTCTCGTAGTCTTCATGAACATTACTTACACCATCGACAATTATTGGTAGCTTGAACGGTTTTCGATCTGCTTCAGTAAAATGTAAAAACCGTTGTAATGCCTGAGAATATAACGCCCATTTTTCACGATCTTCTATTTTACTTTTCAGTATTTTTTCCATTTCCTCATCTAAGCGAGATAGAGAATTCAAGGGTACATTTTCATTCTGTTTGAGTTTTTCAATAAAATCTGGTTCAACTAAAATCATTTTCTTCGCGTTCTCCATTTTAACTATGTTAAAGAGCCTAATAAACTACTCAAAACAGCCCCTAGTATAATTGGTAAAAATGCACCACCCTTTTGAACTATAATAGTCTTCCTTAATTTTTGTTTACCTTTAGAAACTAATTTGCGTAATATATTCTTATGTTTATTTAACTTATTTTTTTCTATATCGTCTAATGGAACTTTTCCTTTTAAAACGTTGTAAATGCACTCGCAAATAATATTTATTTCGTCTTCATCACATGCTTTAAGCAAGGCTTTTCGATATTTCGGTTTAAGCGCATGCAGAGCTTTAAGTAAATGTTGGTATGTGGTTACTCTATCAGGCATCATTTAGAACTAACCAAAACAGAATGATTACTGACATATTTAAACCCTTTTTTTGGAATGTACACTGTACAAGAATTATCATATGGAAACAACTTAGTTTTAAAACGACATATATCATCAGTGCTTTGTTTCAAATCAATCATCAGGTATCCATGTGCCGGTGTCGTTGCATCTTTGTACGCATCTTCAACGAATTTTATATTTTCTGGATAAACTTGTCGGGCCAAGTAACGTATTTGAGTTTTGTCTCTGGGATTTTTGAAATAAACAATATAAGTTGTGTTTAAAGATATGTCACGTTGTCCTCTGCCTTGGTGAAATAAATTTTGTGTTATATAAAACACGCTTAAATTTCTGTGATGGCTGCCTTTAGTAAAAATATCAACAATACGTCCATCTGATTCTCTCATTAAATCATCGATTATAAGAAGTTTAGGTTGAATTCCATCAAACATATTTAAATCAGGAATACCTTGAACATAATCAATACCATTCAAATTATAAAGTGGTTGCATTTCATCATAGCACCAGAGTATTTGACTAAATTTCGTATTACACATTGTTCCTATATTTTTTAAAAAGCTTGTAACAAAGTTTGATTTTCCGCAACCACTCGGACCAGCAATAATAGCCGTAAATGGATGGATAAAATGATACATCACAGAAACTGTCTTTCCTCTTTAAAGACTATCAAGGTAATAGAACGCAAATATGAGATAATAGATATTTATATATAAAGGTATATAATATATATATATATGTGTGTGTGTGTGTGTGTGTGTGTGCGTGTGTGTGTGTGTGTGTGTGCGCGCCCGCGAGTCAGTATATAGATACTACAAAATGGCAAAACTATTGCTTATAATATAAGGAAAAAACAAAAAACCTATTATTTTAAAAATGTATTTATTTAAGATTAAAAAAATTATCAATAAAAAGCTAAAAACTATAATATTCAATAATAAAACCCCTATGGAACGAACAAAACTAAATAACAAAATCAATTTTAATTTGAAACATGGTATTAATATTTACTTTTTAAGAATAATACTTAAACACCTATTTATTAAACTACCTTAATAAAAACATCAATCCCCTCATACAACAGTGAAAACAAAATAGTATTTTGTTAATTTTATTCTAAACACACACTTAACACCAGTTTTTCTTAAATAATACTTATACGTATTCCTATTTATTACAATTATCTTAATTTATAATGACCCCAAGCAAGTGTGTCAAACGAATCTTTACAGAGATATCTTTTTGTATCCGAGTATGAAAGTGAGATTTTGTTTATTTTTTGGGTAAAAATTACATGTTTAATGGAACGAAATCGGTACATTTCTGACAAAACATTTTTTTTTTCGTTTAGACAATTTATATAATCCTGGATCTGAAACTTTTTTGTAACACATTTATTAACACCTTTCGCCTTAGCCACTATATTATCCTCAACATTTAAGGCATACATTTTAGATCTTAAACCTACAAATTCTTTTAAAATTTTACCTTTATTTTCATCTTTAAAGTATCCTAATTTTTTTTTATTTACACATGGAAACCCATAAACATTGTTAGAAGGATAGTCGGATGTGTCGAAGTGTTTATTTATATCTTGTTTTATATCATCGTAAAAATCCTCTGTAAAAACTTGATAAATAAAAGAATCCGTGTCTGTGTATAGTAATTTAACGTTTTGCTGAAATTTCGGTTGCATGTACCCATAATGGAAGTCGTACATTAAAGTTTTGGACAAGTCTAATATACAGAAACCTAAGTATATGGGTTTGTTGTAAACTAATTTGGTTCTTTTTAATTGCACCGCTACCAAGCTTTCTGAAAAAATTGAAATGCTGTGGAATTCAGGACGTGCTACATAACTTTCAATTCCTTTAATATGGCCATGATTCGACCAGTGCGTTAATAGTTTAACATCAACCCGTTTTTCAATATTTTCCATAGTTTTTCCAAAAACTGCATTATTCATTAATTTATAAAAGTCTTTTTCGAAATCAGTTTTTGAGGCTATTCTTAATGCAGTGTTTAAATCAATATATTTTTTAAGCCAGTTGGTTTGTTTAAACTTTAAGATTCTATGGATTTTATTTAAATTTAATCCATTTTTTAAACATTGTATGAGATTTCTATAGTGTATAATGTATTTTATTTTATTTTTCAAATTCGGAATCAATTTTTTTTGTCTACTTTCATCAGTTATATGTTCAGCACAAAATGGCAGATCTGAATGGTTATTATGTAGTGAATCAGGGTACTCTAGGTCGACTTCTAAAATATATCCACTATCGGCATCATTTGAAATGTTAAAATCCGTGGCAGGGTCAACCCATTCAAATTCACCAACGGGAAGATGCTGCGACATCGCCCAACCATATAAGTTATTAGCGTCAAGGTAAATGAGATATGATGACGATTCATCGGGGTCAAACTCAGGCATATAGTAATTATTCGATTTTGCATATCGATTGCTACATTGTGATATACCACCTCGAAGCCCTTTTTTTATAAACGCAACTTTATCAAAATCTGTTAATAGTTCAAGTTGAACCCCAGTCATTTTTAACATAGCATCCCAACTGAGACCAGGAGCCGTAAAATAATGAGCTGGATCCAGGTTATATGTTTCAAGGCACACGGAACGAAAATTTTCGAAGATGTCCGTCAAAAGAAGTACATCTGTTTTTAAATACAAGTCTGAATAATCCGACATTGTTTTACAATTGAAATGAGTCCAAACATTTTGGGCATGTTGATAGTCCACACTTGTTATACAGGTATCTGTTAGAGAACTGTAAAAATCACTTAATATAGGCAGCGATGACGCTTCAAGAGATTTGATCGATTTCATAAACTCATAAGGAAATATTCCCTTTTGTTTCAGAAGTATAAAATCCTCGTATCGAGGGTATTGCTTTCTTAATTCATGAAATTGATGTTCTTGAAGGTTTCTGGCTAAACTATCTAGGCTACTCGACATGAACCTAAAGGAATCAACAAATCTCAGTGATAGATATCTCTTATCAAATTTTAGTTTTTTGCTAAACGATATATATTTTTCTTTATTTTGAGGAATAATATCGATAGGTCCTTCACGAAAATTCAGAGCTTTTACAATAAAATGCGCATCGTAATTACTCAGATTGTGAAAAAATACTGGTACGTATGAAGGAGGTGTGAATTTATGATCACAGGATTTATGTGCCACTCCTTGGAATTTTCCTGTAGTCCAATCATAGCTGAAGACACTTTGAGATTTTAACTCGTTATCACATATAAAACACTTATTATTGGCTTCAATTCTATTTAAATCACTCTGATTTAATGGGATTGGTTTTTTCCGAAAGTAAATGAATTTATTTAGTTGTGCTAAATCATTGTAAAGGGTGTCCATAAATACTTTTGCACAATCTGGGCCCGTATATGAATAATATCGTGAAAGACTATCATCAAATGAACACTTGATAAAGTAACCAAAACTGTACATTTCGTGTTGTTGAATGTTTTTCGTATAAGATTTTGAGGTGTCTGGATCACAAGATGATATTGGATTCAAAAGTGCCTCGAAATCTGCGTACACAACAAACGGTAGCTTAAGTTTTCGTTGATATTTATCAAAAATAATCTTATCACCTGAAATTTCATTACCAAGCCAATCTTTTTTTGTCTTGTCATGGTTTGGGAGTTCAACTACAATGTGACCGCAATCATTTTTTTGATGATTTGTCAATTGTTCATTTGAATAGAAAGCCAGTAAACAACCATCGCAAATATGAAAGCTATAATTGGTTGTTGATATTTGTCTGCTTACTAATCGAGATAAATTTTTTATATAACAGTAATGCCCCTGACTACCCCTAGATATGTAAAGTAAATTTATATGTGTTGGTTTACGACATTTAGTAAAGTAGATGGGACCGTTTACTTCATGTGTCTTGGAATTTTCATTGTAATGTAACCCGAAAACATTAATGCTTATTTCATTTAATTTTTCTATTCTATGGATATCCGTTACTTTTACGGGAAATGGTATATCTGAAAATTTCAATTTGTTTTGATGTTTTATATAGGACGATACTCTCTGCGAACTATCCTTAACTGGATATAACGCTGAAAGTATTGACCATTTTAAACACTCGTGGTCAAAGTTTTGAACGTTTATTACTGCTTTTTTTACTTTAATATCATGTGGTAAGTCAATGTATGAAGAGCCTCGTAATGGATTAAATTGATTTATGTTCATATCTAAGTACTGTATATGTTTAAGACTCCATCCACTGTCCTTTTTTTCGAAGTTCGAAATTTTATTTATTAACGAGTTTTTTAAATTTTCAAAAAATGTATCTCTGTCATCACCTTTGCAAATGGTCCAACTCAAAACATTAAAATCGAAAAAATTGTTGATTCCCTTAGATTCTTGTACGAATTCAGCATGGAGTATAAAACTAACCTTGAAAATTGTTAGTTGATTAATGGTATCGTCTATTAATTTATTTAGGGATGTTTTAATTCTCTCAAAAAAAAGTTCAGGTGTCTCAAACTCAAGGTTAGTTTTTTCCTGGTCCGATGTTATCCTATACGTTAATAACCTATTTCCAAATGCTGCTTCAATAAGTTCAACATTGGGATAGGAATGTTCGAATTTTAAACAGTTATTTTTATGGATGTTACTCCTTAAATGCTGGGCATAGTACCTTCTTGAAACGCTCCGTTTACAGGTTTTACACTCGATGGTATCACCGACAATAGGAGAACATGGTGGTTCAGCTGTGGTTCGCGATGTTGATGGCTGCTGGGATCTTAGGTCTTGTTGTGGCGCGATGACAGCTGCTGGTGTATATGAATCACGTGGTTGGATAGCTTCTTCTGATTCGCGCTTCCTTTTAACTCCACGTGTTACAGATCTAAAAATAAACAACAATAAATCATGAAAATATGTAAGAATGCGCTAAGTAAATACTTAAGTACTAAATATCACAAGAAACACCCTAATACCTGATTAGCATGATTGACAAAGAGAACAATACGCTTCCATCGGTAATACACCATCAATCTCATCGTAATGCGAAATCAGCGATTGAGTACGGGTTGCGTGTCCACTACAAGGGGTGATATATGGTTTAATATCAGGATCGCAAGCTGTACTTGCATTAAGATTTCCACTTATAAACCACAATCTTAAATATTTATGAAAACTTTTTATTAACACTGTTTTAGAAAACATTTTAATGTCCTCACTAGTAACCTCCATTATAATCGTGAATATGATACATTTCGATGAGAATTTCACTTATATGGGGTTCACGTCCCCCCACCGCTAGTCAACAATCAAAACAACAAACTCTCACAACACAAGTTCTCTGGTAAACACATGCTTTAAATATGAATACTTACAAATTTTGCAGCTGGTTCTCGACTTCTCCACAATGTTGATAGAGTTCGTTATCAAAAAGGGATTTATTAAGATCCGATACGTCTTCACAGCGTTCATAAAGGTCGTTATCGTAAAATGAGCTTTGTAAATCCATTTTGCAGTTTGACTTAGGCGGGTGTTGAAAGGTATGGCTTCTCATGCGTTGGTTAACTATATATAGCCTCAAAAATCATTTGTTTGCTGGTGGGGGGAGGGTTTTATTAGGGTTCCGTAGCCAAAATGGCAAAAACGGAACCCTTATAGTTTCGTCATGTCCGTCTGTCCGTCTGTCCGTCTGTCCGTCTGTCCGTCTGTCCGTCTGTCCGTCTGTCCGTCTGTCCGTATGTCACAGGCATTTTACTCGAAAACTATAAGGTGTGTTTGAATAAAATTTTGAGAATAGGTGTATTTTGTTAGCCGCTACATACTTTTGTAATTAAAATTACAAAAAAAAAAATTTTTAGGGGTGCACTCCATACATAAAACTAAAAGTCAAAATTTTTTTTTTCGTTGTGACCCCCCGTGTGGCACATCAATCGATAGGCCTTTCAAAATAAATATAAGGTTTCTTTGCATTTTTTTTGATTGAGTGAATAGGGTCGGAGATAATCACCCCGAAAGTCACTAAAATTCTGTCCCCCCCCCTCTAATTTTTGAACGGTGTATTTTAAAAATATGGAAAAATTCATGGGCATAGGGCTTATTAATTTCATTCACCGAAAATTGTTTTGAACAAGATCGGTTCAGAGGTTTTCGAGATATTGCTGAAAAACTGCCTTCCTCAAAGAAAAGGACGTAAGTGCCGTAAAATTTCTGTGACGATACGACCTTTTCAATAGGCACGGAACCCTTCATTTTGCGTGGTCCGACACGCACTTGGCCGGTTTTTTTTTGTTGGGGGTGATCGGGTGAATAATTTATGGTTTAGTATCGATAAAATATTTCTTGCAGTCGTTTTTTGTCGCAATATGTTTCGTTATATTGTAAACTAATTCTTTTATATTCAAATAATGATCGTCATCTTCAGTCTGCGTATAGTATTTTATTCTAGTATCCGCGTTTTTCCAGTGTTGATCGTTTGGCACCCCACGCAACTTTTTTATGTCGTAGATATCAATTTTAACGAGATGAGTGATCTTTGTTACATCATCTGCGTGAGAAGATATGTAATTGGTGCCTCCATTTGTAGACAGGGCAACAGTAGATGAATATTCCGTGGCCTGCTTCTTTTTAGGCTTATCAAAAAATAAATCAATGTTGTTGACGCGTTTCTGGGTTCGAATCTTGAGTGGTTTTGGTGGGCCTTGGACTTCATCATCAGTTGAATTACCATAATAATAATTTTTCATGGTATACTCAAGAGAATTTTCGTTAGGTATCTAAAACAATAAAAATATACGTTAGAAACTTATATATATATATATATATATATATATACATACAAAGTCAGTTGGACACTGTACGTATTCATAATCTCATTAGACATAAACGCTAGTGTTTGTCATAAAAGTGAATATCTCTGAATCCGTAACATTTTCATTAGGTTGGGTTAGTTTTGTTTTATAACATTCATGATAAGTTCACAGTTTTTGAGAAATAATTCTGTATTTATAGTAAATAAAATGATAATCTCCATCTGTACTTAATCCATATAATAGTAAGTTAATGTTGAACATACCTCCATTTTAAGTCGTAATAAGGTGCAGGCACAGAGTTTCAATATTAAAACGAATGGTAGTAACCTCTCAGCACTTTCAACTACTTGAAATACACTTAACACTTGACACTGTTTTCAAACAAACTCATGTGAACGAATGACGGTCCTATCGATTTGAGTGCTCCTTTTATTAATCAACACACGCACACACATACCACATATAGAATTAAACAGACACCTGTTCGTTGCATGAAACGACTTGTCCTAACTAGTTTTCTTCCTACTATACTTGTAGAAATGCAACTCGTTAGAACCTGCATAGATTTTAATGTTTTTTTATAAAAATATAATTCTCACGGTTCTCATGTCATCCCACCTGCAGCTAATAAACTCCCAAATAGCCCTTTGCGTAGGAATGCAGCAAAAACAGTAATTTACCTGATCTTTTATCGCTTCTCGAGATAATATCAAATTTTAATTCTCACGGTTCACATTAATTTGTACGATAGCCCAACTTTAGGTAATGAATTCACAAATGTAACTGCTTTCTACCCGGGAATAGAACAAAAACAGTCCTTCACCCTGATTACAATAAATCGTTTTTAAGATAGGTATCAATCCAATCCCCAATAAAAAACATAAACGCATTCAACTCTTAAAACAGCCACATCATATCAACAAAAAATAATGACAAATGGTCAAATAAAAAAAAAAATACACGCGCAAATGCCGCCCGCCGCTTAAACAGTAAGCTGCTATTTCGTATGGCTATAAAAAAACCTTAAAAAAAAAAAAACCGCTCCGCGGTGGTTCTACAACTGCCGCAGTAGCAGTAAAGTACATACTACTGAAGCCCGACGCCGAAGGCGGAGGGCTTTTGATGACTCGAGTTTGCAATATTCTTACGCCCGTGTTATACACAATGTTTTTCATCACATTTGCGAGGAAATAAATAACAACAAAAGACAGAAAAATTTAAGTTTCATACAGCAGCACCAATCAAAAATTGACAACTTCACTTCCAGATCAGTGCTAGTAGAGCGCGCAGTTCAATATTTCAACCAATCACAGAGCAGTATTCTTGCGGGGCGGGGCGTCGTGACCAACTAGATTTTTTTATTCAACCAATCACACAGCAACCAGATTTGCTTAAGCCAATCAGAGGGTTCTATTATTTTAAAACTAAACTTAACAGCCCGTGGGAGGTAAAACGGCTATAACTGCTCTGCACGCTCGCAAGTAATAACGCCATTGACGAGCAAGTGTGATGAAATAGTTATTTACGATACAAGTGCAGAAAATAGGAAATTCGCAACGAGTGGCGATAAATTAAAACACGACCGAAGGGAGTGTTTTAAATCGACACGAGTTGCGAATTACCTATTCGCACGTGTATCGTACAACGTTTTACAGTACATATGGCTCTTTAAAGTTTCAACATATGCAAGAGAAGTGCTCATTTCCGCACTAGTGCGGGAAAGTAACACCATGTGTACTGTAAAAGTATTTATTGTTTCTCCTTTTTGTTACAAATTTTGTCCGCTAAGCGGGTGTGGGTAGTAATTAAATTACATGTGTCTTAAAGATCTAATAACTTAATTTATGTGAGTGTGAGAACACGAATGTATGCCTAGCTTTATGCAAGGAGTATTATAGTACAGAAATTGAGCCGCAGTCATTAGTACGTGCAGTTTGAAAAGGCAGTGCTGAGTTTAGCAAATTAAAAGTTTTCGCCTCTTGAACCGACCGCCGCGTTGAGGTATGCGATTCGCAACCTCGTTTCACCGCTACTGGAAGTATTCCACGAGCACACTGTGCACCATTCAGTAAAAATGTTTTCTATATGTCAGTCAAACTGTTCAACAAGTTGCCGGAAACTCTGAAAACGCTACCAACTAACAAATTTAGAAATAGAATAGGTAAAATGCTTAAAGATAAATGTTATTATGACGTACAAGAATATTTAAATGACTGTGTCTTATGATTGAAATTTATTTATATTTAAATTGGCTCGACTAAGGATTTTGTAATATTGTTTATTAGATAATTTGTAATTAGATTGTTACTTTTTACTGTTAATTTAACTGAAACAATTTATTAATGAAAATGATATAATTTTTTAATGAAAATATAAATTTTGGCGGTCAGTCATATAGCGATACTACGGTTTTCAAATATTGTTAATGAACCCTTTATAATTAACCATTTAACCCCCTTTCCGCTTTAGGGCTATTTTTGTAACACCCTGTATATCCACTGTGACTGTACTACTCTCTCTACATTCACAAATAACTTAATAAATCTTTAAAACAATTAACCATTGATGAAATTGGCTTTTAGAACTCGACTCGCCCTTTATTATTGTTATTTAGAGTTTTATGAGCAAAGTTTGGTACAATAGCTCAATATCGAAAGGGTAATCAAAGCAACTTGGCCATTTATTTATGTTCTACCAATACACTTTCTTAAATTCTTCAAAGGATTGAATAGACATTCCATATTCTAAATATGTAATTAACGAACTGTTTGAAGAAGTAAAGAGAAGTTTAATGTATTTATTAAAATGAAAATACATATAATACGAAGTAATATGCATATTTAACAAGTCGATACATAAACTAGTGAAAACAAAAGAATTTTCGAAAAATAAAACTGCTTTTTAGGGTTCCGTACCCAACGGGTAAAAACGGGACCCTATTACTAAGACTTCGCTGTCCGTCCGTCCGTCCGTCTGTCTGTCACTAGGCTGTATCTCAAGGACCGTGATAGCTAGAGAGTTGAAATGTTCACAGATTATGTATTTCTGTTGCCGCTATAACAATAAATACTAAAAAACCGGCCAAGTGCGAGTCGGACTGGAGCTCCCATACAACAGACATGATACAGATCCCTTCGTGCGCGAGTCCGACTCGCACTTGGCCGGTTTTTTACAAATATTATAGCCTATGTCACTCTCACGAATACGAGGAATCCAACGACACCTCATATGTCGAAATCCGTCAAACGGTTTAGGCTGCAAGGCGTGCCAAAGAATAAGACATACAAACATGCATACATACATATATACGTTCGAAAAACATAACCCTCCTTTCCTTCGGCAGTCGGGTAAAAACATACAAAACTCAGAAACAAATATTCATGTTCATCACACATTTGCCCTTAAAATTTGTTTAACCCTGTTTTTAACACCCGATGCAAAAAGAGGGTGTTATAAGTTTGACGTGTCTGTGTGTCTATCTGTGGCATCGTAGCTCCGAAACGAATGGACCGATTTTAATGCGGTTTTTTTGTCCGAAAGCTGACGTGCTCGTTCTTAGCTACGTTGTAACAAAATCGGTTTAGCCATTTTTGAGATATTGAACTTTGAAATGAAAAAATCGGCGGTTTTTCAACTTTTCTACGTTGTAGTTATTACAAACTGTATAAAATAACATGCAACTTTTTCTATACAAAAGATAGCTTAAGTCACTTAAAGCATAATTTTGAATCGTTTGAAACCCCTTTTGTCATAATCGGTTCAGTATCTTAAACGCTACGGTGTTATTAGAATAAGTCATTTAGTGAGTAAGTAGGTAGGTATAACACAACGGAGCGTTATTCAAAAAAAAAGAAAAGAAAAGAAAAGAAGACATTTATTCACTACACAAAATACACACAGAGACAAAGGAGTAGACATAACAGTACAATTGACACATATTGTGTGTCTTCGCGGCAGTGAAACGGTCGCTGTCTCAGCATTGTGCCGAGGTGTCAGACAGACACCTACAGCGCTGGTTTTCAGACAGTACCGCAAGTGGCCCACGGAACGCAACGCAACACAGCATTAGATAAAAAGTAAGTAGACACATAATAAATAAATAATTAATGTAAAATATTGAAAATAAAATTATATATAACAGTAGAACGACGGGATGACGCGACAATAAAAGTTAACATGCGCGCCGCGCCGCCGCGCCGCCGACTGGCGAAGGCTCGAAAGTCACTCAGTGTCATTGGTGTAAAGATCTACAACACTCTTCCGAATGATGTCATTAACACCGAAAGTGACGCTATATTCGCTAATAAACTCAAAAAAATGTTAATTGACCTAGCATGTTACGATATAAATGAATTTATGTTAAGGAAGATTGATGACTAAAACAATTTGTAATTCGAATGTTAAAAATGTTAAATATAATGAAATAAGAGTTGTAGTAATTTTATTAAATTAAAATTACTAACTTAGTTTAATTTAAAGAACTGACCAATGTATACTAAAATTAATATAAAATGAAACTAACCTACTTATAAACTATAATTAATGTAATCCCATGTAAAATGAGTGACATGTAAAATTATTTATAATTTTATCAATAAATATCTCATTCTCATTCTCATTCTCAACATGCACTTTTTTTTCAGATTTCGTTTTTTTTGGTTTTTCTTACTCAGAATCGTTGATACTATCGATCCTCATACCAGAAAAAAAGTTGCTGTTTTGGTCGCGAATTATTGCGTTTTAGGCCAGTCAATATCGACACAAAAAAGGCAAACCTCGCAAACGCGCATGTCACTACAATTTTTTTATATGTTCTTAGGTCCCTTGAGAGTAGTTAATACTCGCACCTAAGTTTGCAACCCTAAAAACCCTGTGCTACCCCCCCATGTTGCTCGAAAAACTGCGAAATTTTGGCACTTGTTTTAGTTCATTCTAAAAAACTACTCTAAGGAAGCGTTTTTCAAGTATATTTGCTTAATTTTAATAAAACTTACTAAATTTGCTACATTTTAAGCTTAATTCTAACATTCTAGGTCAATTGGTTGCAGAGATACAGCTGGTCAAATGCGGGCATTTTTTTTTTAAGTTTACATTATGTGGTAAGGTTATTTCCTAAGACTCGTACCGGCGAAACTAATGCTCGTAGGTAAAAGTCATGAAAAAATAATTTATAGGAAATTCATATTTTTCTCAAAAATAATAAAAAAGTGTCCAAAATATTCCATTCCAGATCGTCACATTTTAGTATGCAGTCTTTTTTAGGGTTCCGTAGCCAAAATGGCAAAAACGGAACCCTTATAGTTTCGTCATGTCCGTCTGTCCGTCTGTCCGTCTGTCCGTCTGTCCGTCTGTCCGTCTGTCCGTATGTCACAGGCATTTTACTCGAAAACTATAAGGTGTAATTGAATAAAATTTTGAGGATAGGTGTATTTTGTTAGCCGCTACATAGTTTCGTAATTAAAATGACAAAAAAAAATTTTTTAGGGGTGCACTCCATACATAAAACTAAAAGTCAAAAAAAAAAAAATCATTGTGACCCCCCGTGTGGCACATCAATCGATAGGCCTTTCAAAATAAATATAAGGTTTCTTAGCATTTTTTTTTGATTAAGTGAATAGAGTCGGAGATAATTGCCCCGAAAGTCACTAAAATTCTGTCCCCCCCCCTCTAATTTTTGAACGATGTGTTTTAAAAATATGGAAAAATTCATGGACATAGGGCTTCTTAATTGCATTCACCGAAAATTGTTTTGAACAAGATCGGTTCAGAGGTTTTCGAGATATTGCTGAAAAACTGCCTTCCTCAAAGAAAAGGACGTAAGTGCCGTAAAATTTCTGTGACGATACGACCTTTTTAATAGGCACGGAACCCTTCGTTTTGCGTGGTCCGACACGCACTTGGCCGGTTTTTATTTATATGGTCGTGACGCACTGGAAAATAAAAGTTACATAGTAAAATCTGGGACACTTTTTTTTTTTCTTGTATGAGGATCGATAGTATCAACGATTCTGAGTAAGAAAAACCCAAACAAATCGAAATCTGAAAAAAAGGTCAAGTACAGTTTTTTTTTTGAAAAACGCTCAACGATGTTTAAATGTTAGAAAGGAGCGCACATTCGCCGACAAATTGCCCTCAAGTTTGGCGAAACAGAAAATATATACTTAACGTTGTTATTTTTTTAAAATAAATAAATAAATAAATAAATAAATAAATAAATAAATAAATAAATAAATAAATAAATAAATAAATAAATAAATAAATAAATAAATAAATAAATAAATAAATAAATAAATAAATAAATAAATAAATAAATAAATAAATAAATAAATAAATAAATAAATAAATAAATGAATGAATAAATAAATAAATAAATAAATAAATAAATAAATAAATAAATAAATAAATAAATAAATAAATAAATAAATAAATAAATATTAGGGGACATTCTTACACAAATCGAACTAGGCTTATAGTAAGCTCAATAAGGCTTGTGTTATAGGTACTAGACGACGAAAAATATAAACATCATCATTCGCTTGTCCTTATCCCATTTACTTGGGGTCGGCGCAGCATGTTTTTTTCTTCCATACCTCTCTATCGCCCGTCAGCTCATCACACCTTCCTTCCTATTCATATATCTCTCACGCAGTCCATCCACCTTTTTCTTGGTCTACCTCTTCTCTTGCAACCCCTCCACATTCATACTTAATGCCCTTCTAGCAACATTACTATCATCCCTCCGCATAACGATAGACTACAAAAATGATATCCCTTTCCTTTCGGCTCTGCCTCTCACAGACTGGCGCGGCCTGACCGCGGAGGTTAATAGTAAACTTGTCATTAGCTGTCAAATTTACTATTGACCGCCACCGCAGGCCGCGCCAGTGTGTTGCAGGCTTTACTCGGACAAAAGATCTTTCCTGTCTACTACTTCTACCCTCCTTTCTGCCACAGTGGGCAAACACGTTCCTAACCTCAAATTGCGCGGAAACTGGTTATATTTTTCATTTTTCCGCAAGCATAAGTCATGTTGGATTTTTTTCCGTATCCAGTGATTTATATCACCCAAGCCGTGAGGAAAATACTATAGTCTTGTGCATAAATATGTACACGCTTTCGATCTTATGTCTGTGAATTAAGGTTCATAGTTGAATGCATTTTGGAGTTCCCCGTACAAGGAAAACTGTATTTGACACGCGTGAAGCCATTACTTTCATAATTCACAAGGTTAGAAGTAAAAAGTAATAAATGCGTGTTATTGTTAACTTGCAGGCGGTGGGGCGGCTGACGCTGAAGGGAGTTCCTGTAGGAAAGGTTCAATGACTGGATTGTGTACACTCTTTTCGAGCCATTGCTCCACCTTTTGAGAGGATCTAGTTTCATCACTGTAGCGGGACTTATTCGAGGACTGGTTATCAAGTTCGGCGAAATCAGCTGCTAATTTTTTCATCTATCAGCTCCTTATCAATCCTCGCTTTGGTCTCGGCAGCTTCCAGTTCTAGTTGCTTCTTACGTGCTTCTATCGACAATCGACAGCTTTTCTTCGAGGAACCTGAAGTACGTTTAATTATCTCGGTTTTCACACTACCCACTTTCTCTAAAGGTGAATCGTTCTTTTTCGTTTCTTTTTCTGTGAGTTCCCTGAGCGCAGGAGGGCATGTCCGAGTTGAGAGCACTTCGTCAACATTTTCTGCGGCGGTTTTCAGCTGTTCACGCTCACTGCGCGATTTAACTTTTGTGCGTAGTGGCGGTGTGCTGAACATTCCGCGCGGCGTTGTTGATTTCCCAGTACCTTGGTGATCCAGGCTCGACGGACCAAGTTACTAGCTTCGTCTCGCGTCATCGCCAGCATGAAAAGGACATTTTGCATAGTTAACTCACAAAAAACATGCATTTATGATGTAATATCATACGCGTACGTACAATTATAAAATAATCTCAACAAGATCTAGTTGGGTTGGAACGTCTGATGACAATCGCTTTGGTAAAACTAGTGCCTAAGCTTATTTTGGATTTGGTGCCAAAGCGGACCCCAGCCGCATTAGATCCCATCCCTACTCCGCCCGCGTTAAACAAAGAATGCAGACAGACCCACGATATAATAGCGTTTGCCCGTGACTTCGCCCGCGGGTGAATATGAGTATCTCTCGAAAAAGAGGTCAATCGTCGAATCCGACTCGGCTGCACAGCATTCGGGAAGCTACGGCACATCTTTTCGTCACACAATATGTGTCAATTGTCATGTATGTCTACTCCTTTGTCTCTGTGTGTCTTTTGTGTAGTGAATAAATGTCTTCTTTTCTTTTCTTTTTTTTCTTTTCAATATCTCATCGTCTCATCGCAGTGTCTCAAGACGAGACTCTTTGACCAGTGTGTGATGCCAGTGATGACGTATGGCACGGAAACGTGGTCGCCTACTATGGGCCTCATAAGGAGGTTCAAAGTCATCCAAAGGGCAATGGAGAGGGCTATGCTGGGAGTATCTCTGCGTGATCGCATCAGAAATGAGGCTATCCGCAGCAGAACCAAGATAACCGGTACATCCCTCCGAATCACTTAACTTAAGCGGCAGTGGGCGGGGCACATTGCCGTAGAAGCGATGGCCGTTGGGGCGGAAAGGTTCTCGAGTGGCAACCGCGTACCGGATGGCGCGCCGTGGGTAGGCCCCCCACAATGTGGACTGTTGACCTTGTAAAATCGCGGGAGTCCGCTGGATGCCAAGTGGCGCAGGACCGGTCAATTTGGAACTATTTGGGGGAGGCTTATGTCCAGCAGTGGACGTCTTTCGGCTGATATGATGATGTTCTTCCCAGGTTGGCTGGCCAACGAGTGTAGCTGCGAGAGGGTTAAGGGCCAATGGGTTCCAGCTGGACCAATCCTGGAAGGATGAATGGACGGAGGCGACTACCGGCCAACGCAGCATCTTTCCCGACCCTACTCAAAAGCCGCGGGGCTTTTCTTTGCAGAGGAAACACTGGTGTCACCTCAACAGAATCCGCACAGGCCACGGAAGGCGAAACTATTTTAAGTACAGGTGGGGATGGAGCGAAAGCCCATCATGTGACTGCAGCCTTGAGGACCAAACTGCACAGCATATAGTAGAGCGCTGCCCAAAACGGTGCTACCAGGGCGACCCGAGGGACCTCTATACAAATGTGACACCTGACGCTATTGACTGGCTGTGCAACCTGGATGTTGTTTTTAGTATTTTTTTCCTACAATGTATATACGCCATACGATTAAATAAATAAATCCTCCCAGGTTCTCAAACCATCTACATACAAATTTCATCTTTTTTAGTGCAGCGGTGTAAGCGTGAAATTTCATCTTTATAAGCTTGTAAAGAAAGGATATACTGACAGCCCCAACAGACAAATAAATATGTACCCACTACCTCCCATCCTCACTTCCTGGTGAAAACCAGCATGTAAAGTAACCACCCGTGTCCAATGTTACCCAATTTGACGGTACACTTTTTAAGACGATGCTCAAAGGAGAGGGATTGAAAATCTCCTCCATCATTAAAGTCAGCTAACTTATTTACCCTCATATTCGCATAATAAATTGCCAGACGTTAATAAAGTCGTAGGAATTAATTACATCGCTTTAATTACGGCCGCCTTTAATTAATTAATTAACGAAATAGCGCGGCAGCTGACGAGTGATGATTTATGCTTTGGAGGGTTTTTGTATATACAAGGGAATTTATAATAATTATAATACACGCTTTACTTTGAGCGAGCAAGCGAAAAGAACAAAGTTCTCTGTTTCAGCTTGGGCAACATAGCTTTCGTATGTCTATCCGGATGTTGGGTGTCCTAGCTGTCCTCTACTGGGGACCGATTTTTAACTTTCGAAAGTTTGACTCTTTTACTAGAAAACTGTTAAAAATGGTAACATGCTATTTTGAAACAGCAATAGAAATTGGAAACACGAGTGGTATTGACCACTCTTATTCAATAGCCGAGGCAAAATACGGTTTCGAAAAACATTAATTTATAATAGCGTTTTTTTTGTTTATTTCATTTTAAAACATTATTCTGAGATGCTTTATTCAAGAATCCACCAAACTTTCCACCCGGAAGTAATTATATAGATATAAATTAAACATTCATTGTCTTTTTTATTTTATTTATATTGAATATTGTAAAGCAAATGTAAATGAACCTAAATAAAGATAAAAAAAATATTAATATTTATCCGGACTTTTTAGGAGCATTAGCTCCTAAAAAGTCCGGATAAATATTAATTTTGATTTTTAATATTGATTTTTTTGATGTCTGATTTTTTGATGGATTTTGCCTCTAGGTAACAATTTAATTGATAATATATCCGTTACATTAAAAAAAATTAGCTATTATAAATTATTTCCAAATATGTCAAATTTTCCATACAAGTTGTCAGTTCATTGCCTGGACTACAACTCTATCGGTAGAAATTAAGTGCCTGCATTTTTGACACTTCATTAAAATGCATTCGCTCTGAAAGAGCGCCTTTATATGGGACAACATTAACACGGAAAGTCATCTATGCCCGCATGGCGGCGCACGCGGGGCGCGGGGCCGTGCGGGAATGGATTTCGGGTCAAAATTCCCACACACGTGCGAGAATGAGATTTCATGACACTTAAAATTTCACCTTTTGTTTACATATATTTTTATTTCCTTGCGTGTTATTGTAAAATGTTGTATATGATACATGTGCGGATAGGTAATTCCCAACTCGTGTCGATCAAAAACACTCCCTCACGGTCGTGTCTTTGGTCATCGTCACTCGTTGGGAATATGCCGAAGTTACCGGAAATTCCCGGAAACACCGTGTATATCTGCAGGTCGATCACGTAAAGCATTGTACTTCGTCACTTTTTATATGGAAAAATGACAGTTAAATTGTCCTAACCCGCGTTTGAAACGTTACGCGATTACGCCTTTGATATCGTCTAGATGTCCGGTTGTTCTCCTCTACATGTCGCATTACTCAACAGATTTTCGTGAAATTTTGTGAGCGGGTTCAATAATTAGACACATAGAATATATTTGTCGACTCAGTCAAAAAAAAATTGAGTCAGGCTCGCGAGTCCAACAGCTCACAGATCCATTAGTGCATAACGATTCAACCCATCAATCAATAGTCCTCAATAAAGATCCAGCAAAGCACGCAGTAAATCCGTCGAGTTTGGAAATATCTGTCGCTGTTGACGAGATCGAGCGAGACAGAGTGAGCTCGAGCGAGTTGGGATTTATAGCCCGTAAGCGCGTTACGCATCGTTATATGCAAGAGATCAATTAAGTTCATCAATTCGCATCGCAATTCACTTCGACTACATCACGATGGTGGGAGACTGGCTTTCAGACACTTCAGACCTCCTAAAAGCGTACGGAGTCTATTGGTAGCTTTAAATTTACACTTGGACAATAAAAAAAATGCAAGTAAATAAATAAATAAATAAATATCGTGGGCCAATTCACACCAATTGATCTAGTCCCAAACTAGGCAAAGCCTGTACTATGGGTACTAGACAACGGATAAACATACTTATATAGATAAATACATACTTAAATAGATATTAAACATCCAAGACTCGAGAACAAACATTCGTATTCATCATACAAATATCTGCCCCGACCGGGAATCGAACCCGGGACCTCAAGCTTCATAGTCAGGTTCTCTAACCACTAGGCTATTCGGTCGTCAAGTTTTTTCTAAACTTTCAAGGTTCATATATTTTTATGATATTTTAACTATATTTTTTAATTCATAAAGTATGAATCACAATTTGATGGTTTACTATCCATTTAGCAACACTATGTTATCAATTTTTAACATGAGTCATCATGCCTAATATAATATTTTACTTTAAAAACAATGTTTTAACCGACTCCAGTTACTCCACTTCAAGTATGTGGTCCCTTTCTCTCTAGGGCCCTATCATCAGATCCTGACCATGGAACCACATAGGAAGGACACCGTTTCGGACAAGTGCGAATTCAACTCGCGTGGTGAGGGTTCCAATAATCTAAATTTCATAAGTGTTTTTGCATACTCAAACTTCTTATAGGTTTTCCTGTAATCTTTAGGCAAGGAACTATTTTCCATATTTTTTTCAGAATTTTAATCCTAGTAGTTTCGGAGATAAGTGGGGGAATGGTCAATTTTCGTCATTTTTCCTAAATTACGTCAAATCTGTTTTTGCTAAAATTATAAAAAAAAATAACTGACATGCTTACAACAACCCCTTTCATTTGATATGTCACACGATACAGTTTGCGAAACATTTTTTTAAAATTATCCAGTTTAACCCCCAAAAGTGGCCCCCTTGTTCAGAATTTATTAATTTACTTTACGCGTCCATCTTTGGGTCACCAATTTACATATGTATACCAAATTTCAACTCAATCGGTCCAGTAGTTTCAGAGCAAATCGGCTGTGACAGACGGACAGACAGACAACCGAGTGATCCTATAAGGGTTCCGTTTTTTCCTTTTGAGGTATCGGAACCCTAAAAAATATTCCAAATCGGTCCAGGCGTCTTCGAGTAATCGGAGAACATACCTACATAAAAAATAAAAGATTCCGACGAATTGTGAACCCCCTTTTTTGAAGGCGGTTGAAATAAAAGTCAAAGTCAAAGTGATTTCTTATTCAATTTAGGCATATTACATGCACCTATGAATGTCGATAAACTACCACCGGTTCGGAAAGAAAACCCTGCCTCGAGAGAACCAGCGTAAAAAACTCGGTGAGGTATCATTTTTTTAAAACAGTATAAAATAATATATCATTTCAGTATCAGAGTATTATACAATTACATTGCTACAGTAGAAAGCCTATTTACTTTGCGAAATATAGATCTAGTCCAGGACTTTATCACTGCCAAATATCCCTATCCATGATGTATTTTATAATATGAAGTTAGGGTAAGTCAGTTATTTAAGTTTTACGTTATATGATCATCGAACCTGCTTACAAAATTTCACGAGAATTGGTTGAGAAATGCGACTACTAGAAGTAAACAGCCGGACATACGAAATAATTTTGGCCCAAGCTGAAACGGTTCGCTACGCTCGCCCGTTCAATTACTGTCAAAGCAATATCATCACTACAAAGACCTACATTATGTTATTAGCTAATGGACCCAAAGTTCAGTCTAACCAATGCCGGCTCGTGTCATCTCACCATCAATCACGTTATCCGTATCAAGTCCCCGAGACATTAGGGTCGGGGAAGGAAACCGAAGAAAATCGAGACATATTATTATACCTAGATATTTTTCTAGCACGAACGACTTATTGTAAGTGATTGACAAAATAAAAACATCGACAGTCCTGTTATCGATAAGTACCACATCAACGTCATAGAGGTAAATAAATACAAATATATATAGGGTAATAGGGTGCGTAAAAAAATTGATAATAATAACAAAACTATCAATTTATTTATATTTTAGGTACATACTTCAGAAAACAATTTGCAATACTTTCGTAACTTTCTTTCTTCGTGTCACTGAATTAATTATCCCCTAAGTCACTCCATAACACACACACACACACACGCGCACACGCACACGCACACGCACGCGCGCGCACACACACACACACACACACACACATACACACACACACACACACACGCACACACACACACACACACACACACACACACACACACACACACACACACACACCGATAACAGGATTTTCGATATTTTTATTGTGGCAAGCACTAACCAAATGTTGTTCCTGCTAGAAAAATATCTAGGTATACATATTATACATTTGAGGTCAGACACGGCTGAGTTAGAGGCTTAGAGGTATTAAATAATAATAATAATAACGGTTTAATAGCGAAGAGTCTCGACCGTCACCTTGTGCTACCTAACTGCGCCGTGGGAACTCAGAATTATACCTAAACTTTGCGCGCCGCAAACGGTACATCCGCCAGTGGGTCGGCGCACGCGCTCACGGCCGGACGCTGCTTACGCGCAGAAGAAAAGTTATTCACCAATTCTTTAAAAATGAGTTCGTAATGTTTTTTACGGAACACCTAATACCTATTTCAAATACTTACGTGATACATTTAGGCCTGCTTGAGTTTCGATAATTTTGTATACCTACCCCGAGCCTCCGACAAGTTTAGGTACTCCGCCACTCCGTTGTTTGTATTGATTTCATGTTTATATTTATCCCTGTCTAGCAGCAATTATAATAGTTTACTTAGTAAGATTTACGGGGTGCATGCATTGCACGGCCTAAGAAAGGGCGTAAACATCGTCGTTGCTATGGGAACTTATAACCTTTTGGAAGTGCTTGGAATGTACTCGTGAGGATGAAACACGTACCTAATCAGAATATTTAAAAAAAACAACTTATGCCTAGTGACTAATTCCAAGTTTGCAATGCTACTTTTAAACTATTATACAATATGTCGTTATGTATATACTTACGTTATAAATAACGAAGATAGGAAGGTACCTACCTACCTACTAAACTTTATTTCGTACTGTCGTCGTGATACACCTACTTACTTAAAAAATTAAGTTACCTACAAGCTACACAACAAGTTTCGTTTTGTTATACCTATGTGGTAGCTAGTAAATTAATAGGTACAGTCGAGTTCTCCAATATCTATACAGACAACCTTTCATAAATATCTATACATGTGTCTTATGTCAGTAATAATAAAGCCTGTGTACAGATATTTTTGAAAGGTTGTCTGTATAGATATTGGAGAACTCGAATGTACCTACATTCAGACTGTCGTAACCATAGACAGGGTGAGAGATACTTGACATTACATTTTATTTAACATGCTGCGTTGATATGCCTGTATGTAGGTATGTAGCTATGGAGTTCAGATACTGGCAGAATCTTCGGAAATACATACAAGTCTTTTGAAAAATGAAAATTGAAAAACGATAACAATTAAATTAATCTAATCAGTGAAGTGCATGGAATGTGTGGTTCTGCACGAATAATAAAACGTCCTAGCCGACACAATGTTTTTTTTAATACTACGACGGTGGCAAACATGCATACGGTCTACCTGATGGTATAAGCAGACACCGTAGCCTTTGGACGATTGCGATTCCAGAAGAATAACAAGCGCGTTGCCGACCCTTTATTGATTTGAGGATTTGTTGTGACAGCTGAACGGAGATTTTAATTTTTTTTATTTAGGTTCAATAACAATTGTTAATATCAGTACATTCATGACTTCATTCATTTTGCATTGTAAAGATAGATGTCACAATCACATATAGGTCACACCACATGCTTTATAATTTATACAAAAACCTTAGAATTTAAAATATAAAGTAGGTTCTTAAAAAAAATGTATTTTTATTAGAACGTTACGACGTCTGTTACTTAGATACATATAGCAGGGCAATTGCGTAACTCTTCATACGCGTACATATCACCTACCAGACTGACAAAATATAATTGTCATGGCATAAATCTCAACATTAACATTAAAATTGATATGTAAGTATCTAAGTACGAATTAGAGCAGCCTCGGGTTGAGGCACGCACGGATCACCTATTTTGCTCAAATTCGTACGCGCTCACGCGCTGAACATTTAGAAAAGGAAAAATATTCGTGCAACATTACATCAAGGTGAAGTAATTGTAGTTGGTTACACATCATTATAAAAATATTTCAAAAAATATTAATTATAACTTCATTTCTAAGCGGTGTCAACCCTAGCGTCTATTAGCGGGCAACGACCGGCGCGTTCAAGGTCGCTCCATTGTTAAATTTAGTAGGCATGGAAAGCGGTAGGTATGCGCTTCTTTATTCAGAGTCGAGTATCTGTTCGTTAGAACTATTATATAATCTGTGCTCTCGCTAAAGCCGAGTCCAGAATTAGGCGAATTAACTTGACAGTTCATTGTACACTAATGTTGCCACAGTTTGGCAACATTAGTGTACAATTTTTTTTTCACATCTCATGCTCGAAAAGTGTGTCATTAGGCTTAATAAGCGGGGCTAAAGTAGTACATTTAGCCCCTAGGGAAAATATGTATACATATTTATGATTTTTAACACATTTAATTTGACCAATCAAAACACTTCACCATATTAAATCCACCAATCACAACTCTTTCAAAACACATTTATCTTTGCTATCAACCAACCAGAATACCTACAGCTACATATTAAAATCGACCAATCAAACATCAGGTGTTTTTAGTCCCTAATTCCAAATCATTTAAATCCACCAATCACAACTCTTTCAAAAAACATTTCTCTTCGCTATCAACCAACCAAAATACAGCTACATATTAAAATCGACCAATCAAACATCAGGTGTTTTTTAGTCCCTAATTCCAAATCATTACAAAAGAAAACGCCTCACGCTAAATTAAACAATCTCTTTGCAGTGAAATTTGTTATTGATTGTGGATGGATAATCTTTGTTTTACTATTTTCTCGCAGTCGAAGTGAAAAGTAGAGTGTATAACTCGGGTCTAAAAGCCATATTACCACGAGATTGATATTTTCCCGAGCGAAGCGAGCTTATTTTAGCCCCTTGTCATACAATCTACTATTAGTGCATTTAACATACTAATAAGTTACTTATATCACTCCAGAAGAGTAAAAGAGTGCACGTAAACTTATTTTGAAGAAAAAAAATCATTTTTTTAAATTAAAACCACTTGGAATTAATTGCTCACAAGCTTAATAATCTACCGTTTAATTTTTTGCTCCTACCCACCCTATATACGCTCGAAAAACAATCGAGGCAGCCGGATAATAACACTGCTCTACGGAACCCTATAAACAAGTCCCGGACTAAGTGTAGTGCGAGTGACTGATTGGTCTGCACTCGACAACTGATAAATACGACGTTTAATTGTGAGCGGGACGTAGCGCCGTCCATCTTGCGACGTAAATTTCCTATAAATCTTGGAATAAATGAATTACATTCTGTTAGTAGGCGCGGCGTGGGTAGGCCCCCCACAAGGTGGACTGATGACCTGGTAAAGGTCGCGGGAGTCCGCTGGATGCGGGTGGCGCAGGACCGGTCAATTTGGTACTCTTTAGGGGAGGCCTATGTCCAGCAGTGGATGTCTTTCGGCTGATATGATGATGATGATGATGATGTACCAGCGTTTCTGTAAAAGAAGACCACCGTCAAGAAGAAACGCCGAGACAAACTCAACTCAACTCGCTTACAATGCATTTTGCAATTTAATAAGCCATTAATATACGTAGGTACTTTGCAGCAAGGTCTATGCATGAGCACGGTGCATTCTTAAATCAACCGGGTGGTACTGGTTTTTTGTTTAATCATTCCCGGCAAATGGATTCTTGCTCGACTACTTAAACAAATTAGGTAGGTAAAACCTTTTTGTGAATTAATTAATTATTTCTTCTTCGATGTGATACACAAACGTTTCAATTAATGAAATTACTTATTTCTGTTAATATTAAAACTCTTTGCAGTTGTTATCCACGGTACATCTTGTAACTCCCTGTTTCTGTCTGAAAGAATATCAGTATCGTACCCATACCGCCCCATAACACCAGCGCCATCTTTCAGACTGTAGTGGACTTATTTACTCTTCTCCGAGTATCACATTTTGAATTCATAGCTCTGAATATTACATCAAGCAACCTTGCTTCGATGTATTGCCATCTAGCGGTTAAATGCTGAACTAAAAGCTAGCTAAATAGAGTGTGATTTCGACACTGAATCTTAGATGGCGCTAATATCAATGGGGGCATTCCACGGTGATTTCGACACTCAATCTTAGATGGCGCTAATTTCAATGGGGGCATTCCACGAGATTTAAAATAATAATGTGCATTACCTTACGGTATCCGGTATTTGCACTGCTTTGCCGTACCGGATAGCGTAAGGTATTGCACATTATTATTTTACATTTAGATTTTACCCCGCTGCATAGCTGCATAGTAGTGTAATTAATTAGCCGAACAAATGTTATGGTAATTTTGTAGCTCTGTTTGCCTTGTCGTCCTGTATATTTGCTTACTTTTAAAAACCATAGGCCTCCCCCAAAGTGTGCCACAATGACCGGTCCTGCGCCACCCGCATCCGACTCCAGCGACCTTTACCAGGTCATCAGTCCACCTTGTGAGGGGGCCTACCCACGCCGCCTGCGCCTTCCGGGAGAGGCCTTTGGGGGAGGCCAGACCAGACCAGGTCCAGCAGTGGACGTCGTTCGGCTGATATGATGATGATGAAAAGCCATATTTTCACCCATCTTTCTTGTAACTCCGTCTGACTATGACACATCAGATCACCTCGCCTTCACTCTCTAAGCACTTTCTTCCTTGCTTTGCACACGGCTGATCATAGTCAGCGGAAGGATAACGACGGGATTCATTTGACACTTTACGTGGAAAATTCCAAGGATCGAGGATACGGCTGTGGAACGACGAAGGAAGGTTCCGGACACGCCGCGTCATCATTCATGGCGTCAATTATGCTTACGCCCGCGTCCTCCGACCTTTCTCGCCAGAGACTGTGCTTTTCGCGGACCAGTAAAGTAACGTTACTTTTAAAAATAACGTTTCTTAAACCACCGTTATTTTATATATCTTTAATTCAAAAATAACGACTTTTAGCTGGTTCAGCGGGTGTGGAGACCGTGGTTTTCACAAGACGGAGCTCTCTCGATTTTTCTCGCACTATTTCGCGACGAGCGACTACGGCGTAGGGACGCATGCGTGTCGTCACGGGCCTTGAATGGGTTAGAGTTTATATTTTTGTGTAGCAGAAGCAGGGTTTACTCACCCGAAGGGGGATTAAGCCGCCGTCTTACGTACGCGAACAGTTTTTCTCGAATGGTGAGTTTCTTCGCCTCGGCTTTTTCTTCCGCGGTCTGGAAATAGAAAGCTAGCTGCAAAAATATATTTCTATACACGGTGGGCAGGAGTATACCAACAGATTTTAACCATGGATATTACGAGTAAATAATGTTATATATCAACACGGGTCTAAAAATACCTCACTAACTTACTTAATTTCTGGAACAAAATAAATAATTAACGCTAGTATTTCCTTGTGAACGAAACCTTATACTTCAGGCAAAATACGGTTTCGAAAAACAGTAATATTTATAATAGCGTTTTTTTAGTTTATTCCATTTTAAAAAGTTATTCTAAGATGCTTTATTCAAGAATCCAACAAACTTTCCACCCGGAAGTAATTATATAGATTTAAATTAAGCATTCATTGTCTTTTTTTAATTGATTTTTATTGAAGATTTTAAAGCAAATGTAAATGAACCAAAATGAAGATTAAAACATTCATTAATATTTATTCCCATTTTCCAGGATCTAATTAAGTTGTAATTTTTTTGATGTCTGATTTTTTGTTGGATTTTGCCTCTAGATAATATAAATATATCCGTAACATTAAAAAAATCTGCTATTATAAATTATTTCCAAATTTGACATTTTTTCCATACAAGTTGTCAGTTCATTGCCTGGACTATTAGTCTAAACAGTGCAAAAGAAAACTTGACACTTCACGAACGTCACATTATTAAGCCGTGTTACCTTTGAGATTTTTCAACTTGTGAATTACCTACTGAAATAATTGATTATCTCGGGATGTCCATACCAAATTTCGTCTAAATCGGTTCAGTGGTATAAGCGTGAAAAGGGTAACAGATAGACAGACAGAGTTACTTTCGCATTTATAATATAAACCATCTTCTGCCCGTGACTCAGTCCGCGTGGAACTCGTTTATATATCGTAGCTCCATACAAACTTTCGTCCCCCATTTCATCCCCTTAGTGGATGATATCCGGGATAAAAAATATCCTATCTCCTTTCCCGAGATTCAAACTATCTCCATACCAAACTTAATTTCAATCGGTTCAGCAGTTTAAACGAGAAGAGGTAATGGACAGACAGACGGACAGGCAGATACACTTTCACATTTATAATACTAGCTTCCGCCCGCGACTTCGTCTGCGTTAATCCGGGATAAAAACTATCGTGTATTTTTTAATCCAGGCTATAAATTTTTTTTGTGCAAAATTTCATCGAAATCGGTTGAGACGTTTAAGCGTGATTGAGTAACAAACATCCAAACATCTAAACATCCAAACTTTCGCATTTATAATATTATATAGCTTCTGCCAGCGACTTCGTCCGCGTAGAACTCCTAATAGAGACATAAATAAAATTATAGCCTATTAAATAATATCAAGTAGAATTTTGGTCAAGTGCGAGTCGGATTTTAGTTTTCCCATACATTTTGAGACCCAGCGCCTAATGAAGGCAATGAGCAATACAAAGCTCCATACAAAATTTCATCCCCTTTTTCGTCCCTAAAAGGGATGAAATCCTACTAATCCTACTAATATTATAAATGCGAAAGTGTAGCTGTTTGGATATTTAGATGTTTGGATGTTTAGATGTTTGGATGTTTGTTACTCAATCACTCTTAAACTGCTGAACCGATTTGAATGAAATTTTGGATGAAGATAGTTTATAGCCTGGATTAAAATATAGGATAGTTTTTAGCCCGGGTCCACGCAGACGAAGTCGCTGGCGGAAGCCTAGCTTATAGCCTATGTCCTATTATAAGGTACATAAGTGAAAAGTTTCATATAAATTCGTCCAGCAGTTTTTGAGATTAAGTGGAACGTACATCCAACCATCCATCCATCCAAACTTTCACGTTTATAATATTAGTAGGTTAGTATGGAGTAAGCATGGATTACAGCAATGGCCGCCACCGTATCCCTCTAGAGTACCTCTGAGCTTCCGCGGCAAAACTTTCTGCGACAAATTGCCTGGGAATACGCAGTGGAGCTTATTTTTAAAGCTAAATGCTTTTGTCACAGTAACATACTTATTTAAGTAGTTAGTTAACTTCCGTAAAAAAAAAATACGACCACTTTAACCGAGTAAATGTGGGTGGTTAAAGGGAATGTATTCGTGTAATGAGCTAAGACAGACAATATCTTATGTGTTTTAGGGTTCCGTACCCAAAGGGTAAAAACGGAACCCTATTACTAAGACTTCGCTGTCCGTCCGTCCGTGTATGTCCGCCTGTCACCAGGCTGTATCTCATGAGCTGTGATAGGCAGTTAAAATTTTCACAGATGATGTATTTCTGTTGCCGCTATAACAATAAATACTAAAAAACCGGCCAAGTGCGAGTCGGACTGGGGCTCCCGTACAACAGACATGATTTTTTTGCCGTTTTTATAGATAATGGTACGGAACCCTTCGTGCGCGAGTCCGACTAGCACTTGTTTTTTTTATTTCATTATCTGTTTATTTTTATCAACACTGTGAACAAGAAATCGATAAAGGAAACGTATCTGTCCATAGGCTACAGTATCCATCATCACACAGCAGTTTGCCATTCGTAGTTTAACAAAAACTAGCTTTTGCCCGCGATATCGTCCGCATATATTCTTTAATGTCCTAAAAGGATTAACTAAATCTAATAGCAAATATGATATTACTAGCTTTTGCCCGCGATTTCGTACGCGCGGAACTCATTTATATGGTAGCTCCATAAAAACTTTCACCCCCATTTCACCCCCTTAGGGGATGATTCTATATGTTAATCTAGGCTATGCACTATATGTATAACAAAATTCGTCTTAATCCGTTAAGCCGTTTTTCCGTCATTGAGTAACAAACATCCAAACATCTAAACATCCAAACATCTAAACATCCAAACATCTAAACATCCAAACTTTCGCATTTATAATATTAGTAGCATTAGTAGGATATAAGATAATAGATATATTATCTGAAGGGGCTGTCACTTAATCTACTAACTTTAGCCCTAATGTTTCATTAGATCTAATATTTCTTTAGACCTAACGCGTTTTTCATCGAAACAGTGAACTTTTCAGGTTTTTTTTAAAATATATATTATCAAATAGAAGTCATTCGGTTAGGTTATGTTTGTTTTGCAATCCTACTATCCTATCCTACTAATATTATAAATGCGAAAGTTTGGATGTTTAGATGTTTGGATGTTTGTTACTCAATCACGCTTAAACGGCTCAACCGATTTTGCACAAATACATTGAAAGGGTGAAAAGAGGAGTGAAAGTCCACTCCTCTGTTCACCCTTTAAATAGGTAGATGATTTTCAGAAAAAATACTACATCTTACAGTTGTACGATTACGAATAAGCGGTGGGATGTTGTTCCAGCATTTTGTGGCTGAGTAGCGAAAACTGCCACGAAATGCTGCCGATTTAACGTGTCTCGGACAAACAAGACGGATCGCATCTCTAGTCGGTCGAGTAGAGAATGTCAGCTTCTTGTATACTGAGGCAAACGATCGGTGTCTGGTGGCCGCCATTTTGAATTCTGATTACTGTCTTGTCTTCAGTGACACCCCCAAGATTAAAACAAATCGATTGACGTATGATTCAATAAAAACGACCCACGCGTTTGATCTGAGTGCCACAAACGAACAAACACACATACATACATACATACATAGACTGCAGGTAAACACATTTACCTCCTTTGCAGTCGGGTAAAAAGTAACAGACAGACAGGACTACTTTCGCATGGATAAATACCAATAAAACAGATTCAGCTGTATCTATTTCAAAAGCTACGAGAAAATAAGCCGAAGCCAATGTATCTTCCCTAATCTCTCCGTCAAATTTTGATATCCTTCGCTTATCTCAATCGTTTTATAAATCGTTTTAATATGACAATATGTTTATTTAATGCATAATCAATAAGGGATTAGTTTGTTTCAGTCAACAGAATTCTTTTACATGTGAATGAGAATTAGGCTCGAGTGCGTTTCAGTACTGATGCGTGTCTCCCGCGAGCAATCTCGCCTGCGCGCTGAAAACTAGCCGTACAGTTGAGTTTCCAGTCGCGGTAATCCCCTATTTTCCGCCAAATGTAAAGAAAATAGGGGGGTAATTTTCAACAGTACACGTTTTTTGTATCATTCCGGTGTGAGTCCTCGTTTCATTCTTTTTCGTGGTTTTTTTATGACAAAGGACACTTCCGACTATTTTATGAAAATCTTCTTAAAATAAAATAAAAATAAAATAAAATGCATTTATTTCGGACAACTATGATCCATAGATTGTTAGTACTACAGGACTTATATAACTATGTTAGGACTTAAACTTAAATGTAGGGAGGACCAGTGCCTCAGTAGGCTACCGTCCCATCTGTCGGCCACCGCGTTCAGGAGACTGTGGCGGCTGGCGTGCACTCTTACTTACTCTTAAAGGACACTTGATATCTTTAATAGTTTTTGAGATAATAGAGGGTGAAAAATGAAACACACAACGGAATGATAACTATACACTGGGATAATAAAAACAGTCCACGGGGATGAAATGTAATCCACCGGAATTTAAAAAAAAAAACTTTTGGTTTAATTAATTATTTATTTTGTGTTATTATTATTGTTACTAACCTACTATCGTCTGTCTGAATTTTTTTAATTTTTATTTTTTTTATAAAAAAAAGTGAAACTTAAAAGAAAACTTTATTAAAAAAAAATTGTAAAACTTAGAAGAATTTAGTTCTTAATTTTTTTTTATTATTAATTGGACTAATATTTTTTATTTTGGCTATTGCCTGAGGTAGATAACTGATAGATGTTTCCCAAAAAAAATAATGCTTTGTTATTTAAACTTTCTGCACCTCCGTTTTCAGTCTTGCCATCAAAATTTATAGCTTGGGAAATTGACCCGGATATACCGCGGCGAAATTCAAGGTTTTGTCTGGACCGTTCGCCAGCCCGTATTTCCTCGAGTCTCTAGTTCAGATACAGCTTTGGTTAACATGTTAAATGTGCATTATGTGCGCTGAAGTAGACGCAGTAATTTCTACACATTAGTGCCATATGGCGCAGAAACAAAGCTTTGCTGCTGACAGTAAATAAGTACTGCAAATGTGGTTCGTTTTTATTTAGCTAGCACTGTTCGTAGGTATGAAAATCTTTAAGTTTTCCTTCAAAACGTGCAAACCATTTTTAACAGACTTAAAAAAAGGAGGTTCTCAATTCGAGTGATTTTAGAGTTCCGATACCTCAAAAGGAAAAACGGAACCCTTATAGGATCAGTCGGTTGTCTGTCTGTCCGTCTGTCACAGCCGATTTGATCCGAAACTACTGGACTTGACCACCCCCCCCCCTTATCTCCGAAACTACTAGGCTTAAAATTCTGAAAAAATATGGAAAATAGTTCCTTGCCTAAAGATTACAACCTATAAGAAGTTTGAGTATTCAAAGTAACGGGAAAATTCTCAATATTTTTGTGTATTTTGTATGGAGCGCCTAATGCTTAGTGAATAGGAATTTTACGGAACCCTCGCCACGCGAGTTGAACTCACACTTGTCCAGTTTTTTTTTGTGTGTTTGTTACGCGATGAATTGGTAATTTATGAACCGATTTGAAAAATTATTTCTTCGTTTGAAAGCATGTACTTCCAGATTGGTCCCGTTGTCACCAAAATCCAAATTCTATAGGCAAACTTGAAGCAATTTGGCTACTGATTTGAAGTCGGTTAAAACTTTGTTTTTAAAATAAATTATTCAACTGACTGTAGACGGTTAAGCTGGAATTTGGCGTACTCATGTAAGTTTAATGATGCACAACCAAAGCTAATTTGACGATGGAGACAGCTAGCAATAGCAACACATAACAAAATAAACTCAAACGAATACAAACAATCAGAATGCAAAATAAGTTTCTGTCAAAAATGACATTTTTAGTACAAGCTTTTATTGCCGACTGTACTTTTCTGTACACCATCATCAACTACTCATTGAGACGATTCTAACGAGCCCAAACTCAACGGGGTTACGTCGGTTAAATACTGAATTTCCATGGCCAGCTTCTGTCTACATAATTAGATCAGCTTGACGTACCATAATATTAAATTGTCATCCAAACTATACTAATACCCAAAACTTCAGCTCAATCGAAAACGACTAGTGACTGAAAAACGGATTGCAAATTTTGACGGACAACTTACATACATATTTACATACGAACAGGTCAAGTTAATATAAAGCTTGTAAAAAAATATGTTCCGTTGAACAAATTTTGATACGAAACAGGCACACTAAAAGCTAAATAATTGCTCCTTGAGCACATTCTACAACTGTTTTAGCTATAGTATAAACATTAACATTGTATAATAAATTAATAAATATAAATAGGTGCATTTTTTTAAGATGGAGACCATGGGCGGAGAGAAAGACTTTGGTTGTATCACTTAATTTATTAATTTAGGAACAGGGTGTCGACCGTGTCAGTTCGGTCTAGTTGAAGAAGAGAGCGAGCCCTCGTACATTATCTTTATATATTTAATATATTATTAACTTTATTGACATCTATCGTTAATGCCGTAAACTAATTACATTACTTCCTGGTTTATACCGATAGCTGAATACACCTCAATTGACAAAGTAAATGATTTGCTAATTATCGGTTAGATGGCGTACCTAACCATTTTCATACATTAGTAACGCCATCTAATTCATTAGTGCAATATTAAAACGATTATCTAATATATATAAGAAACACGGCTGATGGCGCTACACTGCGTCGGCGCAAACTTACTTTATGTTAATAGGTACTTAACAGCATTTTTAAAGTTAATAATTGCAATGGTCAACCAATTTATTGCCTTACCGTGCTGCAGTTCGCTAAATTAAACAAAATTGCGCTTTATCTCTCTCAGAATAGGTACGAGTTCGATATCATATATGTAAACCGAAAATCCCGGCTCTGCGGCAACCGTGGATAGAATTCCAATGAGTTTGTTACTGAACCGCAATGTTGTACGCACATTACAATTTTAAAAATTTCGCTAAATGGTACATTACTACACAGGCCGGGAAAATAGGGATACAAGGCTGGGAAAATTTCTCGCTGAGATATGTATGTATGTATTCTGTCGAAGCGCGACTACAAACTCACAACTGCACTAATGAAGACGCACAGAAACCAACTACGCAAGATAGTAGGAATGATAACCGTGTCGTGAATAGTCATGATTCACGATAGTATACTTACATTTATGACGATGTTAATAATGATGTCTCAAACAGCCGATTTATTTCATGTAGCAACACCTACAAGAAATCATGTTTATAATGGACGGGTAGGCGAGGAGTTTGAGTTCCTGACAGCTAGATTGTGAACGAACAGTTACGTGCAGATTTGTAGTGTTAAATTTGGAGGAAAACCTGGGTGAGCTCTTTCCATAATCACTTTCGATGCATCCTATGATATTGTTACGATTTGGTATCATTTACACAGGTCGGACGATGACTTTTTATGATGTGATGTATTTATGTGCGGCTACATGTCTTATTCTCTTTGAGAGGCGTGACGGTTTATTATGTATATGAATAAGGTTTTCCTACAGATCACGGACATGCGATAACACGGTTCTTAGTCTGGAGTTCTTTAGTGTTAGAGGATTAGTAACAAGTGTAACAACAGCGTCTCAGGTTCGGTAGTCTCAGCCTCAGTCCATATCAGTATCAATCAGGGGTGCACCCGGGTAATTATAACTGGATCAGTAGCGTGTGGATTGGAACAGTATCAGTTGTGTGGTAAGGGATGTCTATAAGGGGAGGTTGGAGGACATTCTCGGGGACAACGGTCCCCACACCTCATATGGAGCTGGTACGCACCAGGCGGCAGCCCATTTGTCAGATATATAAAGGATTCCGCAAGTTGTTAGAGTATGTTTATAGATGCATATGTGCCAATACATTCACCTAAGCTAGAGTGCTATAGGTACTCATTCGCGGCCATGAGAGTGATCAGAAGTGGCTTCGCGACAAACCGGACACAACACCTTGAACAGACACCTCTATAATTTAGGTATCACAGACAGCCCCATGTGCAGAGCGTGCATGGAGGCAGAAGAAACGACTAAACACATTCTACTGGACTGTAAGCAGGTAGAAGTGTACAGGAAAAAGCACCTAGGGTCTCCGGACACACTACGGAACGCAGTCAGTAATACCGAGGCACTCTTAAACTTTTTAGAGGAGCTGGGGTGGTTAGAGTAGCGCCACCCTGCCGTTTCACGCAAAATAGGCACACTGGATGTCGACTTGCGGCAAATGCCCAGTAAAACTAACTAACTAAAAATGTATGTATTTAACTATAGTGGTTTTCTCAAACATGCAAAGGATTGCCAAGATCGTAGTATGGACAAGTGCAAATCCGTGATTTCTGTCTATCCCTCCGGCAAACGGACGTTCTTATATGTATGTATGTTATACCCATTCCTGTATCCCAGCAACACCTGTAAGGAACCATAGGTTATAATTCGTTGGAGGTAAGGCGTGATTTCATGAGAGGAGGCCTGTGCCCAGCAGTGGGACGTATATAGGCTGATGATGATGATGAAGGCGTGATTCTACGTGCAATGCGCCGCCCACTGCCACTTAAGTTTAGCGATTCGGAGGGCTATATCGGTTACCTTGGTTCTGCTGCGGATAGCCTCATTTCTCATACGTAGTACCGATGGCCGTTGGGGCGGAAAGGTTCTCTCATGCCGACCACGTACCGGAAGGCGCGGCGTGGGTCCCCCACAAGGTGGACTGATGACCTGGTAAAGTCCGCGGGAGTCCGCTGGATGCGGGTGGCGCAGGACCGGTCATTGTGGCACTCTTTGGGGGAGGCCTATGTCCAGCAGTGGATGTCTTTCGGCTGATGTGATGAAGGCGTGATTACAATTTGTTGGTGACTGCGTGTCGGATCATGCGCGGTTAGTCAGATTGTCCTGAGCTAGTGAGTCGACTGTATACTCCGGATATCCCCAGGAGCCGTAGCATGGTTGGCCTTATCACGTGTGACAAGATAAGAGCGTCGTCTCATTCTATCGAACGGTGTCAGCCAGTGACGCACGCTCTATCCTATCACCTATCGCGTGACAAGGCCAACCATGCTACGGGGCCAGAATAACGCTCAGGGCACGCCGACGCGATTTATTGGCGGTGCCGGCAGCGCGCACTGTGTCACGCAGGAACTCGCCGCTGATCCGCGCTCTCTCACAACCCAACGCGCTCTTGGCATCAGCACCGGAATGTGATTTACTTGCGTGGCGATGGATGTATGTGTGCGGTGAATGTCTGAGCTTCTGTGAGGAGATGGATGACAGGCAATCAACTGCACCAATGTAATTACATGTGTTTTAGTCTGGTTTAGTCTCGTTCCATGACACATTGGTTTTACTGTAATGTCATGTTATAGCTTGACCACAACCGCTGTGCCGCTCCTTAGGTATGCGAGCGGCGAGACGGGGGGGGCAAAGCAGCCACTGCGCTCTGTCATTCCGCCGTCGTCTGTGTCTGTCTGCCCGCACCCCGCCTCCCCGCGCATACCTAAGGAGCGGCACAGCGGTTGTGGTCAAGCTATAACATGTTTTTTTTAAGTTTAAGAGCCCTTGGGGCCTAATATACTCGTATGAATTTAACAAAATCTTCCTGTTCCTGTAACAGTTTCATTTCGCTATCAAATTCTTCAAGTAGTGATTCAGAATCACTGCCTCGGACACCAGTATTTGAAAAATTTGTGGAAAGCAACAGCAGACGTTGGGTGAGCTTACAGCTTACAAGTGAAATCAAAAGATTTTTCGAAAAACCCATCTGCTTTTTTGCAAATATTATAGCCTATGTCACTCCCACGATTAAGAGGAATCCAACGACACCTCATATGTCGAAATCCGTGAAACGGTTTAGGCTGCAGGGCGTGCCAAAGAATAAGACATACCTATACACACATTTATACATACATATACATACATACATTCGAAAAACATAACACTCCTCTCTTTCGGCAGTCGGGTAAAAATGGGTTTATATTATTTTTACATTGTTATCAGTGAGTAAAATTTATGGATTTCAGCGGTTGCAGTGATACTGTAAATCAAACCGATGCGGCTATCGACTACAGTAGACATATTAGAAGCAGTACGCCTCTATTAGCATAGACCATTTTTTGGGTTCCGTATCTCAAAAGGAAAAAACGGAACCCTTATATAGGATCACTTTGTTGTCCGTCTGTCTGTCTGTCAAGACCCTTTATCTCGGAAACGCGTAAAGATATCGTGTTGAAATTAAAACCATATACTCAGGTCTACAGTCCCTTGAAGCTGTGAAAAACTCAAACTAAACGTCAAAAAAAGATACGGTTGTTTATGCCGAAAAAAACATATATTTCCAGACTATCATGGGAATCAAAATTTATAGGATACTTTCCATTGCCCTAGAACTATGAAATTTGGCAAGTAATATCTTCTTAAAATACAAGTGCAGGGAAAAATCTGAAAACCATACATTTGTAATTCTGTACGGAACCCTCGATGGGCGAGTCCGACTCGCACTTGTCCGGTTTTTTTATACGACTTCTCAAGTTGAGCCCCAAAGGGGCCCTCAACTAAATAACAGCATAGACCGTATGTATCACAGACTATGGCTTCCTGCCAGGGTAAAATATAAGAAAGAAAGAATGAGATGATTTATTCGTGACAAAAACAAAAAAACAAACAAATATTAGCCTTATATCACCCGGAAAGTCCATTTTAAGTAAGGTAAGTGGTTCCAGAGATTACCTACTACGCACCTAGAAACGCACATACTTACAAAAGTTACAAAGACACTCACAAACTTTACCTGTTTATAATATTTGGATGTTTGTTACTCAATCACGCTTAAACGGCTCAAACGATTTGGATGAAATTTTGCACGAAGATATTTTATAGCCTGGATTAAAATATAGGATGTTTTAATCCCGGGACCAAGCTGACGAAGTCGCAGGAGGAAGCTAGGTAGTATAATAAAACGAGCGTTTGTGTGTTTGTGGTGTGTTTTAGTAGTACGTATGTGAGCATGTGTGTGTACAAGTGGGTTTGTGTGTAAACACAAACATTCTGTAAAAATACTCTAATAGTGTTATTAAAAGTGCTACTTTACGTGGCTGTTCTGCGTGCGGAAAGCTGGTTTTCGCAAACTAGTGCTTTTCACTTCTCCTTGTACAAACTGTACCATTAATTATTATGTCAATAAAAAATAAACAAGATAAAACTGTATTAGTAAAGAATATTTATGAACAACTTCATTATTTTTCAGTTGTATTACAATGTTGTTACAGAATTAATATTAAATTATTCCTTACTTGTTGTTTTTCTTATTTTTTCGCAACTGTATTAAAAAACGTCGTTCGATAAATGTGCAGAAATGTCATTCTTCACTCGTTCCGAGTCTTGTATATCTCGGTACTCGTGACGTAATGACATACTTTCCGCACAATCATCAAAATGTACTATTATAGTGACTTTCTATCTATATTTCTATTCTTTGACTTTGACTTTAACTCTTTCCCCTAACATTAACTTTACATGACATTAAGAAAGAGCTACGTCCGTTTCCGTTCGTTTATGCATTTTGCTGATACTTGTCCAATGTCCAAGATCCTCTTGAGGAGTTAAAACATCGGCTTCGTCACTTGATTCACTCATATTTAGTACAGTTTGTAGTTTTTGTTTAAGTTTTTAAGTTATGTTTTATCTCCACTCCAATAAAACGTAATAAAGTTCAATCGCGCTAACTTTTTACAGAATATAAAGTGCGTTATGAAACTGTATATAAATTTATATTCGTTCACCATAGGTACTAACAAATTGTATGGATTTATATCTGAAATAAATGATTTATTATTATTATTATTATATAAAAAAAATTAAAGACTTATAACTTTCTATCTTACCTGCTCTTTATGTTGCGGTGTCCTTGTTCTCCGGTTTTCCTCCTTTTGCCCCGCCAGAGCCGCGCCCGCGCCGTACATTCTCACTCACACCACTATAATGGACACAATACTAATTGTACCGTATATATCACACGTGTTATTGTCCGCTATAATGCACACTGTATCACTGGGTGTACTTTATGTAATACACTTGAAATTGTTTATTATTATGTAGGTACGATGTAGCGTTAATTTATATTTACTTGGTCCTACTGGTAGTTGTCCACTGTAACGTACACTTTAACAATAGTGTATCTTATGTATTTGTAATATGACATTTATAGAATTGCGTGGCCAAATGTTACCTGGTGGAGACACTCTAAGTAATTATATCGTCGTCTAGTACGCATACGAGCTTTACTTAGTTTGTATAAGGTAGTGCCCAATGTTAAGAATTCCCAGCCCGCTCGATACAAACGTAGTAAGGTTCTTATTAGGGTTCCGTACCTCAAAAGGAAAAAAACGGAACCCTTATTGTGTCACTCGGTGCGTCTGTCTGTCCGTCTGTCACAGCCGATTTGCTCCGAAACTACTGGACCGATTGATTTGAAATTTGGTACACATATGTAAATTGGTGACCCAAAGAGGGACGCGTAAAGTAAATTAATGAATTCTGAACAAGGGGCCACTTTTGGGGGGTAAACTGGAAAATTAAAAAAAAAGTTTCGCAAACTGTATTGTGTGACATATCAAATGAAAGGGGTTGTTGTAAGCATCTCAGATAAATTTTTTACAATTTTAGCAAAAACAGATTTGAAGTAATTTAGGAAAAAAGACGAATTTTGACCATTTCCGCCGCTTATCTCCGAAACTACTAGGCTTAAAATTCTGAAAAAATATGGAAAATAGTTCCTAGCCTAAAGA
Source organism: Epinotia nisella (assembly GCA_932294315.1). Lineage (NCBI taxonomy): Eukaryota > Metazoa > Arthropoda > Insecta > Lepidoptera > Tortricidae > Epinotia > Epinotia nisella. The sequence goes on along the minus strand of OW028698.1, from coordinate 3,557,563 downwards.
TTATAGGAAAACCTATAAGTTTGAGTATTCAAAGTAACGGGAAAATTCTCAATATTTTAGGGAACCCTCACCACGCGAGTTGAACTCGCACTTGTCCGGTTTTTTAAAACGGCATACTGGTATAATATGAAACTGTTTATACACAATTGGATCTGCCATATCCAGGTCGGAAACTAGTTTTTGTTGCTATAAACTAAAAAAAATCAATAGGGAAGATGGTTTGGGGGATGGACCAGTGATTCAGAAACTGAAATCTCTAGAGGTATCTGTGCGAAGGATCAAAGTCATCCAAAAGGCAATGGAGAGGGCTATGTTGGGAGGTTCCCGCAGGATCGCATATGAAATAAGGCTATCCGCATCAGAACCAAGGTAACCGATAAAGCCCTCCGAATCGCTAGACTTAAGTGGCAAATTGCACGTAGAATCGATGACCGGAGGGCTATATCGGTTACCTTGGTTCTGCTGCGGATAGCCTCATTTCTGATACGTAGAACCGATGGCCGTTGGGGCGGAAAGGTTCTCGAGTGGTGACCACGTACCGGAAGCCGCGGCGTGGGTAGGCCCCCCCACAAGGTGGACTGATGACCTGGTAAACGTCGCGGGAGTCCGCCGGATGCGGGTGGCGCAGGACCGGTCACTTTGGCACTCTTTGGGGACGGCTTATGTCCAGCTGTGGACATCTTTCGGCTGACATGATGATGATGATGATGATATACATATGCTGTATTATTAAAATTTTAAATCTGTGTACTGTGAATCGTGCGGGACGCGTTGCTACTCTGCGTGTAACAAAACTGTGGAAAGTCTTTGTTTATTTAGCGAGCGAGCGAAGCGAACGAAGTTTTCCGTTTCAGGTCAAAACTCTAATGTATGTCCGGATATCCAGCTGGCCGGCCGTTCTCCTCTAAAGGTCGCATTTCTGAACCGATTCTCGTGAAATTTTGTGAGCAGATTCGATAGTTATATTTTTTTTGTCGATCCAACTTTTGGAAATTGTTCTAAATTAAGAATAACCAGCCAAGTGCGAGTCGGACTCGCGCACTTAGGGTTACGTACCATTATCTATAAAAACGAGCAAAAAATCCTTTACTCGATTAACGTCTGTATTGTTAAAAGAGTCTATTGTTTGAAATACATAATTTACTTTAAAAACAAAGTTTTAACCGACTTCAATTTAGTATACTCCGAGAAAACCAAATGAACATTTTCTTTCTACTTTACTACATGCGGGTTGCTTTCCGAGAGTAAATATGTTGATTATTTATTACAGACGAAAACCATATCACTGTATGTGGGCCGATAATATTTGAGGAGTTCCGTCGATTTGGCACACTTGACGTTTAGGACTTCATTAGTTGCTCTTTCAACGGAATCATATCGGAATCAGTAACGTACTTTTACAATTTTAAGTACGAGTTCCATAAGTCATCATCAGTTCCACTTCACCAAATTTGTGATTTCCGGGTATACATATAATCACGCCTCTTTCCGAGAGGGGTAGGCAGAGATCACGGTCCTCCATTTGCTACGATCCTGACAAACCACTTTCGCTTCACTCACCTTCATAACATTTCTCATACATGCTCGTCGGTTTAGGGTACTTTTGACCTGGCCTTTTTGTAACATTTCTCCAATTTGATCGGAGAAAGTTCGCCTAGGTCTTCCCCTTCCAACTTGCCCTTCCACTCTTTTTACATACACTCTCTTCGTTAATCTTCTCTCATCCATCCTCTCTACATGCCCAAACCACCTTAACGTACCCTTCTCAATTTTCGTGACTATAACTCCATACATTCCACACTTATCTCTTAATGTAAAATACACTATAGAAAACACCGAAATGACTACATCATCATCATCATCATCATATCAGCCGAAAGACGTCCACTGCTGGACATAGGCCTCCCCCAGAGAGTTCCAAATTGACCGGTCCTGCGCCACCCGCATCCAGCGGACTCCCGCGACCTTTACCAGGTCATCAGTCCACCTTGTGGGGGGCCTACCCACGCCGCGCCTTCCGGTACGTGGTCGCCACTCGAGAACCTTTCCGCCCCAACGGCCATCGGTTCTACGTGCAATGTGCCCCGCCCACTGCCACTTAAGTTTAGCAATTCGGAGGGCTATATCGGTTACCTTGGTTCTGCTGCGGATAACCTCATTTCTGATGCGATCACGCAGAGAAACTCCTAACATAGCCCTCTCCATTGCCCTTTGGGTGACTTTGAGCCTTCTTATGAGGCCCATAGTAAGCGATGTAATGACTACATGCGTGCCTTCTATATTTGAGGAGTTCCCTCAATTCCTCATGGCTCCCATCATCCAACTGAAGTTTTGATAACAATGGGACCAACCTGGAAGCATATACTTTCAAATAAAAAAGAATTGTACGAATCGGTTCATAAATGAAGGAGTTCTGATGTAACGATCATTAAAAAAAAAAACAAAAAAAAAAACCAACCGAATTGAGAACTTCCTCCTTTTTTTGAAGTCGGTTAAAAATGGTTAACATTGCTAATTAAGTAGATTTTTTATGTACCTTTCATTAGACATAAATCCTTTTAGTCTAAAAAGTGTTGATGTTTACTCTGTTTATTTTACAGTATCAATTTGCGGTAACACTTAACAATGAAAGACAATCGCTTTGTTGGCCAATTAACAATGAATGACAATAGCTTTGTTTACTCACTATAATTCGGTACAGAAAAAGAATCTGTACTATATAGTCCAGGCAATGAACTGACAACTTGTATGGAAAAAATTACAAATTTGGAAATAATTTACTATAGTTATTTTTTTTTAATGTAAGGGATATATTGTCAATTAAATAGTTACCTACAGGCTAAATCAAAAAAAAAATTATTAGCTCCTAAAAAGTCCGGATAAATATTTTTTTTATCTTTATTTAGGTTCATTTACATTTGCTTTAAAATATTCAATATAAATAAAATAAAAAAGACAATGAATGTTTAATTTAAATCTTTATAATTATTTTTTTAATTAATAATATTTGTGGACAATCTTACACAAATCGACCTAGTCCCAAACTGAGCAAAGCTTGTACTATGGGACGACGATAAACATACTTATATAGATAAATAAATACTTTTAAATACATAGAAAACATCCATGACTTAGGAACAAATATTCGTGCTCATCACACAAATAAATGCCCTTACAGGATTCGAACCCAGGACCTCTAGCTTCGTAGGCAGCGTCACTACCAACTAGGCTGAAGCGGCCGTCAAAAAAATAATGAATGCCTACATTCGTTTGTTTTCCCGCTTCTAACGGAAAATGTGAAAATAGAAAGTTAATGAAGTTGCAGAGTGACAGCTACATTGCGCTAACTCCAGTAAATTTTAACTGGGGTTGTTTCCGTAGTACCTACAGACTGAACTAGAGTAGTTACTGGGGTATATATAGATTACAGGGCTTTAAACCATGAACATGATAGATGGACACTTATGTCAGCGAATAAAAATAAATTTCTGACGAGCCTGGATTAAAATATTGGATAGTTTTTATCCCGGGTCCACGCAGACGAAGTCGCGGGCTGAAGCTAGTGTTTTAATAAATCTTTACTTATGTTATAGAGAGGAAAAATATATGTGTATATCTTTGTAAAATGTAAGTATGTATGTAATACGTAATCTCCGGAAGTATGAGTTCTAATCCGATTTCAATAATATTTCACCTGCGTATAGAACGAATCACGCGAGGTTTTTTCTTCTACTTTTTGCCCCCCCCTGGTGATATTTGGTCAGGTCCTTGTCTACCCCTCCCCCCCCACATAACCTCACGTATATTTTTTTCATTCGACTTAATTGTAAGATAAATAGTGTTGTTTATAGTAAATCTTGTTTATTTTTTAATTTTACTCGTGTGGTAGATATTTTTTCTTAGCTTCGTTCACTGTAGAAAAATACACGTGAGGTCTCCGCCCCGCCCCCAACGTGATCTGTCGTGATTTTTTCCTGACCCCCTCCCCCCTATCGAACCTCGCGTGATTTGTGCACAAGCCCTAAGACACATAGTATATCTAAGAAAACCAAGAAACGTCTAATCAGAGCATATATCTGGAGTATTGCATTGTACGGGAGTGAGACGTGGACTGACGCAAAAGGACAGAGAAAGGCTCGAAGCCCTCGAAATGTGGTGCTGGTGGAGGATGGAAAGAATAAGCTGGACAGAAAGGAAGACAAACGAAGAGGTTTTGACGATGGTAGGAGAAGCCGATGCTTGTTAAAAACAATAAAGAATAGAAGGGGCAAAATGATCGGACATCTAATACGGCATGACAGCTTCTTTTTAAACATCTTGGAGGGCAAGATCGAAGGAAGGAGAGGTAGAGGAAGGCCCAGACATACTTACATCAGCCAAATAAAAGAGAAATTGGCTGTCGAGTCGTATGAAGACGTGAAGAGGCTGGCAGAGGACAAAAATCAGTGGCGGTTAGTCCACCGACAAGAGCCGAGCTCTTAAATTGATGATGATAGAATGAACCTTCCAAATGGACATAGGCTTTTATCGCGCGGGTTTGCCTGCCTTATACGCCGAAGCAGGTAGTATACAATAAAGTGTTATCACACATACACACACATGCATATTCTACTGAAATTTCGAGTTCTATCTTCTCAGGCCATCTTTAAGCTATAAATTATTCCGTAACATGGCTAGTTAAACATGTTCCCATTAACGAACTTGGCTGCTAGCTTTACCCGGTCCATTAGTATGCAAATTAGGATTTGATTAATTCAGACTTGGATCCAAGTAACGGGCTGTTAGTAAGTTTACGTCACCCTAGGCTGTAAGTTGGATTTTCTGCCCGCTACGCGAGAAAAAAATCTCACTTCCTGGCCAAGGCAAGACGTAAAAATTTAGACAAACCACGGTCGACAATTCGCACTTTAATAACACTTTATAAGAATATTTTTTTTTGAAGTATTAGTCCTGTTTTAGTCGTTTCTAATGTATTTCTTTTAAGTAATTTTTTTCCGTTTTAATTAGTAGGTACCTAGTGTAGTGCATATTTTAATCTATAAATTTTCTATTAAGTTTTATTTTATATCCTTGGTACCAACAGATTCTTGGTAACAACAGACGTCCATTTTAGTAGTCAATTTATTAAAAAGTGATACTTATTTATATTCATGTTTTAATTTTTACTTTTAGTTACTTAGTTAAATTAATACAGTTAAAACTTGCACATAGTAACTTAACTTTACGCTTTTTAATCAGAAATTTAAAAAAAAATTAAATTGATAAAGAATATTCACAACATACCAAATCTTGACGCATTTTATTTTTAAAATGGTGTCTTATTATATTAATTCTGGAACCTTTGTTGTGTTTTCTCTGTCTGAAAGCCGCGTTGATTTTACTTAATTGTCATTGTGATTTCCAATTTGACTTATGAAAAACTACCTAGTTTATATACAATACGAAAGCTATAAAAATATTATACATATATACAGTGAAAAGATAGTTAGTTACAACACAGTATCTACGTAACTATATACACACATATCTATATGTATCACATGTTTTGACACATGTAGTAGTTAAAATATACAGTGTACCTACGTTTAATTAACTACATGTCAAATTCACCTAAAAAACTTTTTTTTCACTTTTTCCCGCGCGCGCTTTACGCACCAAACGCTCGCTACACACTGCCGTACGTACATATAGCTACTGCCGCATCGGAGAAACCAATTTACGTATACCAACAGACACGCTAAAATACACTTTAAGAAGAAAGCCATAACGACCAGCTATAATGCACGTGGTAACACTGTCATACCATTTTCCGTATACAGTTGAAACGCGGAAAATTCGTTCTTATTTCGAAAGATATATGACTATTGTGTTTGAAGCGTCGCAACGCAAAATTACATTTATACAAAATTGGATTTGCTATGAACTTGAGCCAATTTAGACCTTATTCGTATTTCAAAAAGGCGTGGGTGATAGCATAGTGCAGCATCTTCTAAGCTAAGTTACTTTTTCAGTTGTTTTAAAGCTTACGCCACTGAAAATAAGGTTCAATTTCAAGCGTTTGAGCGGACAAGAGAGTGTATCAGGATTTTGTAAAAAAACACAATCCTTTTTTTCTCATGCTAGTGATTTACGGTACTTGTTTGTTAAATAATAAATAGGATTTAATCTAAGTACACGGAATAACTTGACTTATCTCTTGAGTTACTCAAAGTTGGATTTGAAAATCATCAACTTTTCAGGGCCATGATTCCACCTTACTTAATTGACAAAGGGGGACATCCCTAGAATATAGCTTTTATTTTATATCTCTACCGGTTTTCTCGGTTTCGGTTCAACCAGTTTAGCGGACAGTGCCCCTGCCTAAGAAGCTCACGGTCCTGCGTTCGAGTCCCGGCAAGGGTAAATATATGTGTGTAGAACATGAATATTTGTTTCTGAGTATTGGATGTTTTCCATGTATTTAAGTACCTATTTATATATTTTAAATATATCGTCGTCTAAGTACACAAGCCTTATTGAACTTACTATGGGGCTTATTCGATTTGTGTAAGAATGTCCCCTAATATTATTATTTTGTAATTCTTATGGCAAATTAAGTTATTTAAACCAATATTTTTTACTTATTTATTTATTTCTGTCATTCTGATTCTGAAAGAAATGTGAAAGTCCATAGTCAAACGTGAAAGAACAAAAATAAAATTACATAATATTTTTGCTAATAAATAACTAACTTCTAGCCACCCTGCCCTACAAGTACAAACAAGAAATAGTAAGAAACTTTTTTGAAAAGCTTTCCTTGACAACTTTGCTCTTTATGAAAAGTAGTTTTTTGTAGCGAAACTTCGTTTTAAAAAAAAAACGTAAAGAAATGTAAGTGGCCAGTATTATTGAAGCACGCTACAATCGGTTGGCTAGAAAAAAAAAATATTTCGGTTTTTTAAACAAAAATTATAAAGTTTAGGTTGCTCAAATTTTACACATTAATTAGTAATCAAACTCGAGGGGGGCAGAATCACTTAGCTTATCCTGGCACGGCTTTTGACCTGTTTCCGGTTAAGACATATAAAATTGTAACTTGTAGCTTGTGAAATTGGCCCAGCAGGCAGTTGGACTTCCGACAAGGGGGTCAATCACGTAACGTTCCGAACGCGCGTCTGACAGTTAAATCTCAATCTAACTGTCATTTTTCCATATAAAATTGACGTTTAAATCTTACAGACGTTCGTAAGAAAAGTTACGTGAGCGACCCACAGCGCGGCTCCGGCGTCACTAACGCAGCGTCAGTGACGCGGCGATAGAGCGATAGTACTATGCTGGAGCCGTAGCATGGTTGGCCTTATCACGCGACAAGTGACAAGATAAGAGCGTCGTCTCGTTCTATCGAACGGTGTCAGCCAGTGACGCACGCTCTATCCTATCACCTATCGCGTGACAAGGCCAACCATGCTACGGGGCCAGTACGGAAATGTATGAGGGCGAGCGTATTTCAAAAATAGTGTACATGAACCTTTTTTTTCAGGATTCGATATTTTTGGGTTTTTCTTACTCAGAATCGTTGACACTATCGATCCTCATACAAGAAAAAAAAGTGTCCAAAATATTCCATTCCAGATCGTCACATTTTTGTATGCAGTCTTTTTTATATATATTGTCGTGATGCACTGGAAGAAAAAAATTACATAGTACAGTCACGAGCGTTAATTTGGGACCCATTTCCTTCAAATGTTGTTAGAACATTTACAATGCAATAAGGTCGAAAACTTCAGTTCAATAATAATTGTGAAGTGTCAAGATGACACAATTAAATGTCTTATTGAATGGGCCCTTGAATTGATAACGTCTTTGCCAAAAGCTATCACTACAGTTTTCTAATTACGAACATGTGTCATTGTGTGTCAGTGTCAGACAAGAAAATTTATTGAAAACTGTCATTTTCACAAAATACTATTTTCAAATAACAAATATGGCCGGAGAGAAGACAGGGCCTCTAACACGGGTGACAATTAGTCGGAAAAAATCGGAAATGATCGTTTGACTCGTTACGCCCGGTTGACGTCACTGAGCGGTTTCCCCTAGTCACACTCCTGTGACTGTGAAGTGACACTCCTTTAAAATATTAGCTTTAAATGTCTTCAGTTTGCTATACGATATTCCACCTTAGGTGGGTCCCAAATTAACGCTCGTGACTGTACAATCTGGGACAACTTTTTTCTTGTATAAGGATTGATAGTATCAACGATTCTGAGTAAGAAAAACCCGAAAAAATCGAATCCTGAAAAAAAAGTTTCATATACACTATTTTTGAAAAACGCTCTCCCTCATACATTTCCGTACTGTACCTATAGTACTATCGCTCTATCGCCGCGTCACTGTCGCTGCGTTCGTGACGCCGGAGCCGCGCTGCTCGGAAGTCCACCTTTAGCTGCACACGAGTGATCTCACGCGCACCCTTGTGCTAGACCGGGTGGGTTTAGTATTACTCCAGGCAAAATACGGTTTCGAAAAACATTAATTTATAATAGCGTTTTTTTTGTTTTTTTTATTCTAAAACATTATTCTAAGATGCTTTATTCAAGAATCCAACAAACTTTCCACCCGGAAGTAATTATATACATTTAAATTAAACATTCATTGTCTTTTTTATTTTATTTATATTGAATATTTTAAAGCAAATGTAAATGAACCTAAATAAAGATAAAAAAAAACAGGACTTTTTAGGAGCTAATTAAATATTGATTTTTTGATGTCTGATTTTTTGTTGGATTTTGCCTCTAGGTAACTATTTAATTGATAATATATCCGTTACATTAAAAAAATTAGCTATTATAAATTATTTCCAAATATGTCATTTTTTCCATACAAGTTGCCAGTTCATTGCCTGGACTATATTATGCTGATTTATAATACTTATTTATGGTTTAATCTTTCCACTGATACAGCAGTTATATCATAATTTTTATCTTGTTTCGTACCTTTAGTACCTAGTTTGTTATTTAGTAACTGATTAAATACTATCATATCATGGTGACAGTAGTATTCTAATGCATTTTAATCTTATAAACCCGATACTAACCAACTGGATTAAAGACATACACTGGCTGTCTGTCAAGCAGAAAAAGTTAAAAAAACTGTATTATATACCTACTAAGGAAAACTAACTGAAAAAAAAACCCGGTCGAATGCGCGTCGGACTATCGCGCACGAAGGGTTCCGTACCATTATCTATAAAAACCGGACAAGTGCGATTTCAACTCGCCAATTAAAAATACCAAATTTCAACTCAATCGGTGCAGCGGTGTCATATCATATGAAAGGTTGCTGTAAGCATCTCACATATATATTTTTTTATAATCTTAGCAAAAACAGATTTGAAGTAAATTTAGGAAAAAAGAGGAAAATTGACCATTCCCCTCCCCCCCCCCCCCCCCCTTATCTCTGAAACTACTAGGCTTAAAATTCTAAAAAAATGGAAAATAGTTCCATGCCTAAATATTACAGGAAAACCTATAAGAAGTTTGAGTAACGGGAAAATTCTCAATATTTTTGTGTATTTTGTGTGGGGCGCCTGATGCTTAGAGCATAGCATTTAGATTATATACGAAACTCTCACCACGCGAGTTGAACTCGCACTTGTCCGGTTTTTTAGTATTTGTTGTTATAGCGGCAATAAAAATACATCATCTGTGAAAATTTCAACTGTCTAGCTATCGCGGTTCATGAGATGTATCTTATGAACCATATCCTGTACGTCTAGCACAACTTGCTGCTCAGTCGCCTCGCGCGCGACTAAGCGTCCCCTATCTCACTCGCACCGTACAAATTAGAAAAAGGGGGGTAGAGCTTTCTCGACTCGCGTCGCGGTGCGGCGTCAGTTGCGCTAGCCCCGCTGGTGACAGACGGACAGACAGATATATTATGATACCCTACTTGGCCTACTAACTACACTTTGAATTTATGCTCTTATATATAGGTTATAGGTGTACGCGGGCTGGGTTTCCGCAACTCGACGTCATGAATGCGACTATTTTGCGTATGGTTGGCACTACTATTATTCATGCCAACCCAGTTCCACCAGGAAGCCTAGCAGACCCTTTATGTTGCCGACGGCCTCCGGTAGTGACCCCGGTGTTCCGAGGTGCTTTGCCCGGTAATCTGCCACCCCAGGGCACGTCAGGATGACGTGGGCGGCTGTCTCGTCCTCTTCCATGCAGGCTCTGCAGAGAGGACTGTCTGTAACACCTAGGGTGAAAAGATGTTTGTTTAATAGTGCATGACCATTTATGCTCTTATCCGTCCATTTTTATAGAAATTAAATATATATATCCTACTAATATATCCTACTAATCCTACTAATATTATAAATGTGAAAGTTTGGATGTTTTGAATGTTTGGATATTTAGCTGTTTGTTACTCAATCACGCTTAAACGGCTGAACCGATTTGGATGAAATTTTGTACGAAGATAGTTTATAGCCTGGATTAAAAAAATTATCCCTGGTCAACGCAGACGAAGTTGCGGGCGGAAGCTGGTATATAATGAAGCTTGGTTCACAAGTATTCCAAATTTCAAATTGATAGCATTAGGATCACTCGTGCGTCTGTCTGTCCGTCTGTCACAGCCGATTTGCTCCGAAACTACTGGACCGATTGAGTTGAAATTTGTTAAACATATAATGTTTGATATTATATATTTGGTAAATTGGTAACCCAAAGATGGACGCGTAAAGTAAATTAATGAATTCTGAACTAGGGGGCCACTTTTGGGGGGTAAACTGGAAAATTAGAAAAAACAGATTTGAAGTAATTTAGGAAAAAGGCGAAAAAACCGTTCCTCCCCTTATCTCCAAAACTACTAGGCTTAAAATTCTGAAAAATAATGGAAAATGGTTCCTTGCCTAAAAATTACAGGAAAACCTATAAAAAGTTTGAGTATTCAAAGTAACGGGAAAATTCTCAATATTTTTGTGTATTTTTTATGAAGCGCCTGATGCTCAGAGCAATTTTGATAAATTTGAATAAAATTTCATTATACAACATTTGAAATATTAAATTTCGATTATATACGGAACCCTCACCACGCGAGTTGAACTCGCACTTGTCCGGTTTTTACCTTTCGGGTCCGTAACCCTGAAAATGTTGTGACCATTATCTTTATTGTACCTGTCCATCGTTTTCGGGTGCGATAATTTTAGCAGATTAAGAAGATATCTATAAGCTACCATAAAGTTTTATTGATAAAATATCAATATAAATTGGCGATGTCTAAAAATATACCATTTAGACAATTAGGAACAATGGCGTCGACTCTGGTCATTTTGGCTTGCGCCGTGTTGTCAGGTAACATATAATTTACTTTAAAAACAAAGTTTTAACCGACTTCAAATCAGTAGCCAAATTGCTTCACGTTTGCCTATAAATTTTGAAGAGTTCCCCCGATTTCTCCAGGATCCCATCATCAGAACTGGATTTTGGTGACAACGGGACAAATCTGGAAGCATATGCTTTCAAACAAAGAAATAATTTTTCAAATCAGTTCATAAATTACCGAGTTATCGCGTAAAGGCCGGCCCTATACCTACAATAACTTTGCACAATATTTTTATGGCGCAATATTATTTTCTTGTGTTTGAGCTTCAATACTGACCCTAAACGGTCAAAAACATTGCACAATTCGTAATTTTGTGCAATTTAATTGATCATTTATTTTAAGCCTTAACAAACACACACACAAAAAAATAGTTGAATTGAGAACCTCCTCCTTTTTTGAATTTGGTTAAAAACATCATCATCATCATCATCATAAGATCATCACAGATTGAGGATAAACACGACAGTGCATATCAGAACCATTTTATGTCATTATTTAAGTAAGAGCTAGGTTGTTATTGGTAAAGTAATGTCCAACTTATTCTTCAATTTATCGATTACTACCGACCGTCGACCGGTTAGCCTAGTGGGTAGTGACGCTGCCTACGAAGCTGAAGGTCCTGAGCAGGGATGTTACGAATATTCGCATTCGCATATGCGAATGGTTCGCATCATTTTAAACATTCGCATCGATATTCGCATTCGCATCAAACGATGCGAATTTTTTGCGAATGCGAATGTGTGCATGTTGCGTTGAGTTCGCTACGCCGGCCACACGTCACTGTCGAGTCGCAGATGCCGCACATGCGCAATGCGCGCAGACCGGTAGATACGTGATTAATTTTGACCAAAATGAAGCATTCGTAGTTTTGTACCCCGCTGGTTGTTTGTGATTACTTGGTGTTTTTGGAGTTTTTGACAAGCTCAGTTTTTTTTTCCTTTTCCTTGACATTCGCATTCGCATTCGCATTCGCATTCGCACATTCGTATCCTAAATATTCGCATTCGCATTCGCGAATGTGATAATTCTGACATTCGTGACATCCATAGTCCTGAGTTCGAATCCCGGTAAGGGCAAATATTTGTGTGATGAGCATGAACATTTGAGTCTTGGATGTTTTCTATGTCATCATTCGCTTGTCCTTATCCCATTTACTTGGGGTCGGCGCAGCATGGTTTTTTCTTTCATACCTCTCTATCGCCCGTCAACTCGTCACACACTTCCTTCCTATTCATATCTCTCACGCAGTCCATCCACCTTTTTCTTGGTCTATCTCTTCTCTTGCAACCATCCACATTCATACTTAATGCTCTTCTAGCAACATTACTATCATCCCTCCGCATAACATGTCCATGTTGTTTTCTAATAAAAAGTGTATTATTTACTTTTATCTCAGAATATTTTAAATCTTCGGTTTTTCCTAGCATCGCATGTATCTTCAATTATTTTATTCCATGTATACAATTTATTCGTTGTTTTCTATGTATTTAAGTATTTATATTTATTAAATATATCGTCGTCTAAGTACCCATAATACAAGCCTTATTTAGCTTACTATGGGACTAGGTCGATTTGTGTAAGATTGTCCTGTAACATGTATTTACTACTTCAATTTAGGGAAGTGTAGCGTGGTGGCTTTCCCCTTGCCTTCCACACCGCAGTTTACGAACCGAGTTTGCCTCACTCCGTGATAACTAAAAAAGAGCCCTACCAGATTTCTATCTTCATTCCCCTGTCAGTACTTAGTGCCACTGCGGCCTAACACCAGAAGTTTACTTATTTAATGGCGGCAATTACAAACCTATAACAGAATCGTCAGCGGATATTGCAGCTTTCTGAACCCTCCTACAAGACTTCCCGCTAGTTTCTGATTACTCTGCCGATATCTGTAGCCGTAGCATGGTTGGCCTTGTCACGCGATAGGTGATAGGATAGAGCGTGCGTCACTGGCTGACACCGTTCGATAGAACGAGACGACGCTGTTATCTTGTCACTTGTCGCGTGATAAGGCCAACCATGCTACGGCTCTAGGCCCCGTAGCATGGTTGGCCTTGTCACGCGATAGGTGATAGGATAGAGCGTGCGTCACTGGCTGACACCGTTCGATAGAACGAGACGACGCTCCTATCTTGTCACTTGTCGCGTGATAAGGCCAACCATGCTACGGCTCCAGGCCCCGTAGCATGGTTGGCCTTGTCACGCGATAGGTGATAGGATAGAGCGTGCGTCACTGGCTGACACCGTTGAACGTTTATAATATCAAGTGCTTACAACAACATGCGGGCATTTTTATGATCAGGCCCCGTAGCATGGTTGGCCTTGTCACGCGATAGGTGATAGGGTAGAGCGTGCGTCACTGGCTGACACCGTTCGATAGAACGAGACGACGCTCCTATCTTGTCACTGGTCGCGTGATAAGGCCAACCATGCTACGGCTCCTCTGATCGGGAACTGCTTATCCAATACCCATAATGGCCATTCCGTTCCGCTAGCCGCCGTCTGCGGTCCATGGTAGCTCAGCCTTACCTAATTTCACTAACCTATTTATTGTTTTATTTGGTCAATCATTACAATAGTTTGATGCCAATTTATCTCGGATTTCAAAATTATTTGCACAGGCAGCTAGAATAGAAAGAAAGAAAGACATTAACAATTTTAATTTAATTTAACAATTAAGTTTAAATAATAATACAAATAATAACATATTAATATACATACATATATAAATATATGTATATATATATATATTTTTTTTTTAATTTAACAATTTGGTGTTTCTATTTCAGTAATTTCTGGATCAGTCGCCCAATCGACTTACACGCCTGACACGCAACATGTCTACCATCTTTTCACCAGGTGGGTTTTAGTTTAATAATTTTTTCACACCTCTCATTCAGAAAAGTAAGTTTTGGTCCCCGACGAGAGGGAGCAAAATGCCACTTTTCTGTTCAAGCTACTTTTTTAATTTATTCATTGGCATGTAGCATTTACGCAATGTGCCAATTGAACACAGATCTTAAGAAAATAATCGATTGTAATTTCATCGTAATCGATTAAAAACGAACATATTTCAAGTTTTAACTTTAGCAACGTTATAGGTACATTTACATATTAAAACTTGAGAATTTTTCGTAATATTTGAAAATATTGTCACAATAAACTATACGTTTTACTGAAATCAAAACTATGATGTTATTGTAAAAGTTATTTAATTATTTTTAGAGCATTTTATTTCAATTTTCCTCATAATCGGTCTGAAAAGTTACATGTGTCACTCAGGAGCAAAATTATTTTCGTCTTGGGCGTTAACACTTGAATCCCTCACTACGCTCAGGATTCAATACACCGCCCTCGCCGTAAATATACTATTTTGCTCCCTTGTGACACAAATAACTATTTCCTGTAGTAGAGTAATTTTACCCTCAAATAAAGGATCAAAGTTGTACTTTCCTTCCCTGATCCTGCTTTTCGGAAAAGAGTTATTGTTGCCCTCACATTTAATTTATTATTTTTCTTAAGAATCCCTTGCCACGCTTAGGATTCTATTGTACAATCTTTCGCTCCACTCAATATTCTTAATTCACTCAATATCCCTCACGCTAAACATTTTATTATGCTCCCTTGAGACACAATCAAGTAATACGTAATATTTCAACTAGATTACACATTTGTTAGGATTTTTATTTCTATTGACCAATTTTGAAGGTTATATTTATTAATTGTAACTTTTCAGAGAATATAAATGAAGTAGGTACCTATTTCTTTATTGTAACTTTGCAGAGAAAACCCAACCGTAAGCCAGCCTATGGTGTTGGGCTGGCCAACTCTGATTGGATCCAACTTTGACACACAGCGCAAAACAGGCGTGCTCATCCATGGTTGGGACTCCGGCCCAACATCGCCGTTCAACGTTGCTATGATCCCTGGTAAGATTATTATTCTCTAATTCCACAGATATGCAGTCCAGCTAGCAAATGGCCGACGTGCGACCCGTCACTTTGCGTTCTAACTAGAAAGAGGCGGATGATAAAAATAAAAAAAACCGGCCAAGTGCGAGTCGGACTCGCGCACGAAGGGTTCCGTACCATTATCCATAAAAACGGCAAAAAAATCACGTCTGTTTGCCGGTTTTTTAGTATTTGTTGTTATAGCGGCAACATAAATACATAATCTGTGAAAATTTCAACTCTCTAGCTATCACGGTTCTTGAGATACAGCCTGGTGACAGACAGACGGACGGACGGACGGACGGACGGACAGCGAAGTCTTGCGTGGTTGTCAACTTCGCCGACAAAAGAATTGAGAGCTAGGCAAATGGGTGCCAAGTTCAGTAGATAATCCTAAAATAAAATGTATTCTTAAGAGCATACAATGTCTTATTTTTCTACTACAACAATGTTTGCTATATATAAAAGTATAATTTCTTAAATTTGAACACTCGAATTATTTATACAAAACAGGCTAAATTGATACTCAAGACTTGGCTTGGCTTGTTTTTACTAGCAAGCTAAATTTTTTAAAAGTGTTACTTACGTATAACATAAAGGTAATAAGTTGATTAGCCAAATATCAGATATCTTGTATGTAAAAACTAGCCAAGTCAAATATTGAGCATCAATTTTTACTATCATCAATCTATCCTTCACTCCAAAGCTTATGGCTTACCTACCGTATCAAACGCCTCCCTTAGGTCAAATTTTGATTATATTGACCTAAACCATGTGTTTTGATGATTGATAGGACTTTTGAAGCGTAAAACGGCCTGGATTGACGTCTCCGTGCAAAGTCACTATGGTGCCTGGTACTTGGTCTAGTTCTGGTCTAGAAAAAACTAATTAGGACCAGAAAACTAGTAGGCGACAACCCACCCTTAATCAGTCAACGTGACAGCCAGTTGATGACAAGGGGAGACTTGACACAATTGATCCAAAGGACGAATTTAATATTCTCCAGAGGGGGAGCAAAAATTAAAAGTCTCGAGTCATATTAAAAGGGCTCGAGTTGCACGAGTTAATAATGATTTTAGCATCGATGTACTAACTAATTATTTAAGATTAAAAATAAAATAAACTGAATCACATCAATCGGTGTCTCAAGACGAGAGTCTTTGACCGGGTTGCCTGTGATGACATATGGCACTGAAACGTAGTCGCTTACTATGGGCCTTATAAGAAAGCTCATAGTCACCCAAAGGGCAATGGAGAGGGCTATGTTGAGAGTTTCTCTGCGTGATCGCATCAGAAATGAGGCTATCCGCAGCAGGACCAAAGTAACCGATAGCCCTCCGAATCGCCAAACTTAAGTGGCAGTGGGCGGGGCACATTGCACGTAGAACCGATGGCCATTGGGGCGGAAAGGTTCTCGAGTGGCGACCACGTACCGGAAGGTGCGGCGTGGGTGGACTGATGACCTGGTAAAGGTCGCGGGAGTCCGCTGGATGCGGGTGGCGCAGGACCAGTCAATTTGGCACTCTTTGGGGGAGGCCGATGTCCAGTGGACGTCTTTGGGCTGATATGATGATGATGATGATGATGACATTAGTCGGACTATGATTCAAGGTTCAACAACAAATCCCTGATTTTTTATTTTTTTATTTCAGCCGCTTTGGCTGGCATCGACGCGAACATGATTGTTGTGGACTGGAGCGCAGGCGCGGCTGAGTCTGATTACAATGTGCTTATCAGCAACAACGTGCAAGTCGGTGGTGAGTACAAAATAAATAAATATATAAATAGTAGGGGACAATCTTACACAAATCGAACTAGCCCTATAGTAAGCTCAATAAAGGATGACATAAAATATTGTAATAATCAGTAAAGTTTGCTAATGAAAATAAGTAATAAATAATATAGTCCATAATAAAGTCTTATAAATAGATGAACGCCGGCTGCACGCACGAAAAAGTGTGACTTATTGTCCCGTTCCGAAAGCCGGCTGCGCGCACGAAAATCAACGCACAGCCCGAACAGCTGGTTCTAGAGATTCCAAATTCGGCACGTAGGTTCCATATAAGGTCTAAGGGTGCACTAAGAAAAGATTTTTCAAAATTCACCATCTAAGGGGGTGAAATGGGGGTCCAAAAATTTTCATCAACGTTTTCTTATGACGTTATCACGAAAAATTTTCGTCCGTAAACCGACTTTACAGACAACCATTTTTTAAATGCATCGCTCCGAGCATCGGCCCTTAGATGGTTGCCATTTAATTACTTCTCGTTGTGGATAAGACATCCGTCACACTCGCACTCGCATACTTGTCAGAATGTGACGGATGTCTTGTCCACAGCGATAAGTAACCACACTAGTCCGCAGGATTTGAATCTGCAACATTCAGGCGAGCGATTTTGAAAAAACTATACATGAACTTTTTTTTCTGATTTCGATTTTTTTTGGGTTTTTCTTACTCAGAATCGTTGATACTATCGATCCTCATACAAGAAAAAAGTGTCCCAAATTTTACTAGGTATGTAAGTTTTTTCTTCCAGTGCGTCACGACCATATAAATAAATAAAAACCGGCCAAGTGCGAGTCGAACTCGCGCACGAAGGGTTCCGTACCATTATCTATAAGAACGGCAAAAAAATCGTGTCTGTTGTATGGGAGCCCCAGTCCGACTCGCACTTGGCCAGTTTTTTAGTATTTGTTGTTACAGTGGCGACAGAAATAAATAATCTGTGAAAAATTCAAGTCTCTAGCTATCACGGTTCTTGAGATACAGCCTGGTGACAGACGGACGGACGGACGGACAGACGGACGGACGGACGAACGGACGGACGGACGGACGGACAACGAAGTCTCAGTAATAGGGTCCCGTTTTCCACTCTTTGGGTATGGAACCCTAAAAAAGACTGCATACGAAAATGTGACGATCTGGAGGGTCAATTTTTGAAGAGTACGTTTTTTCGACATTTGTATGGCTAGTTATTTTTTTTGGAATATTTGATTCTTACCGACAACGTCAGGTAGGCTTTCTAAAAAGAAAAAATATGGTGCATGAGGCACCACTCTGCTTCTAATGGTTAGCTAGATATAGATGCTTTAAAAAAACCGTGCCATACAAATGTCGTCAGCGCCATACAAATGTCGACAGCGCCATACAAAAGTCGATTTAGTGACATAAAAATGTCGGTTCTGCCATACAAATGTCGATAGTACGTACAAATGTCGGCAATTGTCATCAAAATGTTGATTTTGCCAGAAAAATATTGAAAAAGCTTATTAAGATTTGTATAAATACTAAAAAACTCACTATTTAGATATAGTACGTGAGTGGGCGTCTTCATTATATATATTTTTAATTTATTTATTCAGAAAAAAGTATCGTACGATTTATATTTGTTTAATTTTCGCAAAACATTACGTTTATCGGCGAATAATATACTAACTCCTGTTTACGGTTAGCCTCTGCTCATAATGGATGTAGGGTTGGGTCTCGTGATACTCAAAAGCTTCTCCTCATAGACATGACCATTTGCCAACGAGTCTGGCGGAACAAAGGGGACTTCTCGGCCGCCTGGATTGACTACAAGAAGCCCTATGATTCAGTGCCTCCAAGAGTACCTCATTCATGCCTGGTGAGGATCTTAAAGCTGTAGGTATAAAATTGTAGCAGTTCTGAGATCATTCTTAGGCGCTTGTATGGGACAGTGGACCACAGTCCTTCGTCAACCGTGAGGAGGAGACGGCCTTCTGGCCCGCAGGACTCTATCAGAATTGAGCAAGGGACCATCCAGGGTGACAGCCTGAGTCCTCTGTGGTTCTGCCTAGCGCGGAATCCGCTCAGCACCCTGCTGAAGGATTCAGGGCTAGGTTGCCAGCTTCGTCTCCGAGGTGAGGGGGTGAGGTCATTTCTCATCTGCTCTATATGGATTACCTTAAGCTGTTTGCAACTATGCACCAAATAGGCATGACCTGTTGAGCTACTGAAAACAACAGAAGTCTTCAGTAGCCCCATCAAAATGGAATTTGGTGTCGATAAGTGTGCGGTTATGCATGTACAGCGAGTAAAAGTTATAAATTTAACAAATTTAAGGCAATGTCCTTCCATCTCCGAAATCTATGATCTATCTCCGAAGCAGAAATAAGTACCTTGGTATGTCACAGTCATTGGAAATTGAAGGTGAGGACGTAAGGCAGGCGGTGTGGGAGCGTTTCTTCGTTTGCCAGACAAAAGTACTTAAACATGTAAAAAAAAATATTTTATTCTTTATTTTTGTAGGTACTTGTTTTTTATTAACATGTAGTATTAGATTTTCTATAAATTTAAACTTTTAAAACTCAATTTGGTAAAGCAGCAAGGTTTTATTTCTAGCAATAAGGGCCTTTGGTACATAATCATTTCCACAAAATATTGCATCAACCCCATGCATCAAACGCAGTAATCTAGATATCGTACAATATCTCCCAAAATAAGTACAATAATAAAAGTAATTAAAAAAAATTGATATGAATGGGCATGGAAACGATATTTCGTGTTTTATTTTGATTTTGTTTTGAATCGACATTTGTATGCCACATTCGACATTTGTATGGACAAAATAGCCGTACAAATGTCGCCATACAAATGTCGACATTAAGGTTTTTTGCCGGTCTTTCGTACACTATTAATTGAATTCACTAATTAGCCAAACACGAAACTCTTACCCCATATTGCTAACTATTGTTATGAAAGACACATTTTTATTTCAGTCGTATATAAATAAATAAACGCCCATACAAATGTCGTGATAGCCGTACCAAATTACATCGTTATAAAGATTGACCTGTTTCCTCCGTAAGAAATACCGGCACTGCATCCATTCCATTGGCGATTGAAGCCCAACTAACTCATTATCGTATTGTTAAGTAAATGTAACGGTGGGCTAATAGAAAAAACCAGATTTGAAGGGTCTTGAGCTTGAGTCCTAATAAATGGGTCGGCCGTGGGACAACTACTAAAATGCTTCGCTAGTGTTAATTACTCATGCATTAATTATTTAAAATACTTTAATTAATACGCTAATAAATGTTCTTTATTACAGTACAAGTTATACATTTGTACGATGCTGTAGTACATAGTTATGAATTTTTGTTTGAGCAAAACCGCAAGTGTGACACGCGAAAAAGCGGTAAATTTCGCTGTTTTATGATTTCAAACAATTTTTTTTGTCTAAATCAATTAATATTTAAGGTATTGTAATATATATTTTAATTACTTTATAATACATAGAATGGAAATATATATGTATCAATACTCCATATTAAACTGATTTGAAATTATAGCCGTGTGACAGCAAAAACAGCCCGTTTGAAAATTGACCCTGGAATGGAACATTTGGGACACTTTTTTTCTTGTATGAGGATCGATAGTATCAACGATTCTGCGTAAGAAATATCCAAAAAAATCGAAATCAAAAAAAAAAGTACATGTACACTTTTTTTGAAAAACGCCCAGGCACACTAACAGTTTGATTTTTAATCTGATTCTGAATACACATCTTTGATTTCCAGCTGAGAGCATTGCTCGCTTCATCTTCTGGCTGAATATGATGACAGGAGCGACCCTCGACCAGTACCACCTCATCGGTTTCGAAGTCGGCTCTCACATGGCAGGGCTTGTGGGCAGAAGCCTGAATGGTCAAATTCGTCTCATTTCTGGTATGACTTCATTGATGGTCATTGTCGTTTTGGAGTACGGTTCTACAAAATTGAGTTCCACACAAATAGTCACAGTAGTTAGTGTGAGCTATTTTTTAGAGCAGTTTTAAATCCGCAAGTGCCTTGGGGAAGCAAAGGACACCTCATCAGCCGGGTAGACTCAGGTGCCAGGTAACCTTGGGATCGGGTGAGTCTGTACAGTTCAAGCCAGGTCTCGGGGTCCTGCACCAGACGGAGGAGCGTCCCAGCGGCTCCTGGTAAAGGTGAGTGTCCTCTTAGTGACCTCAAGGCTCCATATCGTTGTCGGTGGTAAAACTTAGTCTAGATCTCGTTTTCGTTTAAATTACCTACAGTCCACTTATTAACATTTTTTGGTTCATGCCAACCTACAGTAATAATAATAAATCAGCCTATACGTCCCTGGTGACCAGGTGACCACAGTCACTCTCATGGATGAGAGGGAACTAGCAGACTAGAAGTCCTCAATCTGCACTGGGCCTTCTTTTTTGGATTCTATACCCAAAATGGAATTGTTTAGTTTCGTCGCGTCTATCAGTCCGTAGGTATGTTACAGGCATTTTACTCAAAAACAATAAAGTTTGTATGAATGAATAAAAAAAAAATTACATTAAGCCGCTCACAGACTCGCGCGGCCTGCGGTGGCGGTCAATAGTAAATTCGACAATAATTGTCAAGTTTACTATTGACCGCCACCGCAGGCCGCGCTACGTTGC
The DNA here is from genome assembly GCA_932294315.1 of Epinotia nisella. Lineage (NCBI taxonomy): Eukaryota > Metazoa > Arthropoda > Insecta > Lepidoptera > Tortricidae > Epinotia > Epinotia nisella. The sequence continues at coordinate 3,535,827 of OW028698.1, read as the reverse complement.
TGTCACTAGTATTGGTCATGTGTTTTGTTTCGACATTCACCGGCGCAATTTGTCCCTGCTACATAACATTAAATTTTGTCGTTCACGGCCGTTCTTTTCGGACGGCAAAATGGCGCGTCGCGATGGCTTGCATCTAAACCCTACATCATTGGCCACAGCATCTATGGGTTGCCGCATCTACGTTGGTTGCTATAAAGTCCTATAGCAGCGCGACATTTCTTGCCACATCGATTGCAGACGAAATGTGAGTCTGTAGGAGGTGATAAAGCACGGCGAAGTATTTTCTGCTTGAGGTTCATGAGCCAATCTTCGTCGTGTTTTGTCGTCCCGACTTTGATATCAGGTCTCATGTTGGCGCGTGTTTCCCATCCTTCTGTCCTAATCCCAAAACTGAACATATCTCGCTTGCAAGACTCCCTGAATTTTAAGACTGGACGCCCAACAGGTTTTTTTTACTTCCGCCATCTGCACCAGCATGACTTGACGAGGTAGTCTCTCCGGGTCCATGCGATGTACGTGACAAAGCCAACGAAGTCTCCTTTGGTTTAACAGCGCAGTTATACTGGACTTTAGACATTAACAGACCGATTTTAGCGTGGCGCTACTGTATTCGGCTAGTGCGAGCGGTTGTGAATGACCAGTATTACACTCATTCGGAACCACTTCATGAACATTTTCTCTGGAAACGCTTGGTTCTCTTTATGCATGCGTTAAAAACAGACAGAGATATAGTGGATGCAGATAGGACCGTTCATTATCCGGACGCACTTGTTTCAGCTCTGAACCCGCCCCGTCACGGTTGGAATGCGACCAACATGTTCGCCCCAACCGATGGCTTGCTCACTGAGGCCATTCACACCGACATCTTCGGCACGGGTATGATGGAGCCGGTAGCTGACTTGGACTTCTATCCCAACGGTGGCTTGATGCAGCCGGGCTGCGACATGTTTGATTGGGAATGCAGCCGAGACAGGTACTACGTCATCATCATTCGCTTAATTATCCCATTTACTTGGGGTTGACGCAGCGTATCTTTTTCTTCTATATATATATATCGCCCGTCACCTCCTCACTCACTTCCTTTCTCTTTAATTCTTCTCTCTCATCTACCTTTTTCTTGGTCTTCCTCTCCTCTTACAAACCTCTATGTTAAATATCCTAGTGACATGACTTTCATCCCTCCACATGGCATGTCCATATTGTCCATACCACCGAATACTATTTTCACTATCTTTTCAGCCAAGGGTGCTACTAGACAAGCACTGCATCCTCAATTTTTTGTGTTCCACACAAACACTCGGTGTTTGTCCACCTAATCACAAAAGTAAAGACAAAAGGAGTAAACTGGAGTAGACAAAGGGGGCAGTTTTAGGGGTAATAAACAGTTTAACAATTTTTGTTTTGTGGTATCATTCAAAGGCTTGTAAATTAGTCTTTCTCTTCTAAAATCCAACCAGAGTTTTTTTTTAATAGGTAGGCATTTGACCACTATCTCACCTGATGGTAAGTGATGATGAGACCAAGGTATATGTATACCTAGATGGTGCCTATTAACTCTTGTGTTTAAAAGATCCGAGTTATAAGTAGCTGGGAAAAAGTTTAAGTTGTGCTAAAGAATTTTCATGATTTCTGCAGGTCCTACTTGTACCTGGCGGAGTCCATCAGATCCGGAGGTTTCACCTCTGCGAAATGCGAAACCGCTGAGGAGATTGTCTCCGGGGCCTGCGACAGTACGAACACAGTACCTATGGGAGGTATCACTGATAGATCTGGGTTAGTATACTTAGTATGAGTACCATAATTATAGTAGAATGCCAAAGTAACAATTTAGTATGAAATCGCGATCTTCGAGACATGATAACTGGCGGGAGTGGAGCATGGTCAATTTTCGTCTTTTTTCCTAAATTACTTGAAAATTGTTTTTGCTAAAATTATAACAAAAATGTATCTGAGATGCTTACAACAACCCCTTTCATTTGATATGTCACACAATACAGTTTGCGAAACTTTTTTTTTTAATTTTCCAGTTTACCCCCCAGCCTCTTGTTCAGAATTCATTAATTTACTTTACGCGTCCATCTTTGGGTCACCAATTTGGGTCGTTCTTCTTTTTTACCGACAATGAACCGAGGTTTTTCTGTTTTTTTGGTTTTTGAACTATCGAAAATTGTAGTTTTGAAGTGCGATTAAAAAAAAATGCATAGGTTTCTTCATTAGAACTAATTAAGGTTTCCTTTCTGGCCAATATAAATATTTATTTACGGTTGGTTTCTAAAAAAAAACATGTGACAAAGTGGACTCTTTCAGTGGGGACAACATTTTGTTTTACCACTCTGTCACGGCATTCTACGAAAAAAAAAACATTAAAAAAAAATGCTAGATAGAGAAAGTGAAATATTAAATATCACTAATTAATACAATAATATGGACGTTCATTCGAACATTATAAAACCGTAAACATCATTACTCAAATGAGATGCCGTAATAAGACGAAGGACAGGCTATTGTCGGTCGAAAAGAAGAACGACCCATTTACATATTTTTACCAAATTTCAACTCAATGGGTCCAGTAGATTCGGAGAAAATCGGCTGTGACAGACGGACAGACAGACGCACGAGTGAATAAGGGTTCCGTTATTTTTCCTTTTGAGGTACGGTAACCCTAAAAAGATCGGCAACGTGCCTATGATTCTTTTGTTTTTTTTTTCCTTTTGCTGATGCTGTTTCAAGCGTTCACAAGTTATGGCGTCTGCTTACCATTGTGCAGACCGTACCTATGCTTGCCACCGTCCAAGTATTTTGAAAAATCTGTCATGTGAGCTACCAATTTATTGAGATTTTCCTTTGCTTTCAGAAACTCTGGACTGTACTACGTGTCCACCAATAGTGTGCCGCCCTACTCCATGGGATAGATTTATAGTCGAACTGAATCCGACGTGTGCAGACATTTACCAAGTGTCCTGGTATTGAAAGTAAATGTTTGACTGATACAATGTTTCGTTATTTCACCTACAAGTTTATCTGCTCCTGTCTTTTTAACCGACTTCAAAAAAAGGAGGTTCTCAATTCGGTTGCTTTTTTTTAATGTTTGTTACCTCAGAACTCCGTCATATTTTATGAACCGATTCGTACAATTCCTTTTTTTATTTAAAAGTATATGCAAACTTCAGTTGGATGATGGGAATCATGAGGAATTGAGGAAACTCCTCAAATATAGAAGGCACGCATGTAGTAACTTCGGTATTTTCTATTATAACTAGTGTATTTACATACACCCGGAAATCATAAATTTAGTGAAGTGGCACTGATGTTGAAGACCACAGATGACTTATGGCACTCGTACTTAAAACTGTAAAAGTACGTTACTAAATGGTTATTAATATTTTTCGACTCCTGATCACGGAAAAAAATCACCTTGTATATTTACTTACATACGAACTGGAGCCGTAGCATGGTTGGCCTTATCACGCGACAAGTGACAAGATAAGAGCGTCGTCTCGTTCTATCGAACGGTGTCAGCCAGTGACGCACGCTCTATCCTATCACCTATCGCGTGACAAGGCCAACCATGCTACGGCTCCTGGTCAAGTTCATATAAAGCTTGTAAAAAGAAATTAAATATGTCACCAACACCCTATACCTAGTAGGTCAATTTAAATCCAAAAAATCCAAAGACTGACCTAATTAGAAATTAGGTATTATGAAAGAAATTTGAAATAATTAAAAAAGAATTATGTTAAAAGTAAATTTCGGTTATTGTATCTTGTGTATCAGTTTATTAATAAGATTTTTTATGAAAAAATATTGTGGCAAAAATATTTTTTTATAATTAATTAGAAATGAAACGTTAATCGTTTTTAATTTATATCTAGTTATTTTAGAAAAAAAAATCCGCTGGATGCGGGTAGCGCAGGACCAGTCATTGAGGCACTCTTTGGGGGAGACGTCTTTCAGCTAATATAATGATGAAGATGAAATAAAAAAACACAACCACCACTGCGGGAAAATATTCGACAATAGTTAACACATTCACGCCCAAGAATCGCTACGCCGATCCCGTGGTTTTCCTCGTATGTAGCGGAAAGCGACTACGGCGTATGCGCCCGTTGACCCTTGCAACAAACGTGTTTAAAAGCGACTCAGGGAACCTAACTATATGGCATCTGGCGACAAAAAAAAGTTGATTCACCCACGTAAAACAAGGCATGCAACGCAAAACACATATATATATTTTTTTGCGGACAATCTTACACAAATCGACCTAGTCCCAAACTAAGCAAAGCTTGTACTATGGGTACTAGACGACGATAAACATACTCATATAGATAAATACATACTTAAATACATAGAAAACATCCATGACTCGGGAACAAATATTCGTGCTCATCACACAAATAAATGCCCTTACCGGGATTCGAACCCAGGACCTCTTGCTTCGTAGGCAGGGTCACTACCAACTAGGCTAAAGCGGTCGTCAACAACACCGTGTCAGCGTATTGGCGTATTTCAACACATATTGTTTTGTTATGGGCACGGAATCTAATTTGCACCGATAAGAAAAAGAACGAATAAAATCAGTTGTATGTGGAATTGTGGGATTATAAAATATGAATTGTGTTTTATATATTTACTTTGGTAAGTTTCTATACCTATTTACATTTCAATACTTTTACTTCAGCAAAATAAAGGGAGATTTCCATTCAAAAAGGCATGTAATCCTTGAGATTATTTAACGTAGCTTTATAGCAAACATAACGAGCCGTAGCATGGTTGGCCTTATCACGCGACAAGTGACAAGATAAGAACGTCGTCTCGTTCTATCGAACGGTGTCAGCCAGTGACGCACGCTCTATCCTATCACCTATCGCGTGACAAGGCCAACCATGCTACGGCGCGTTGGAGTAGGTAGCCTTATGTCGTATTTGCGTACAAAAATGTCTGCCGAATTTTGCGGAGGCAGGGGGGAATCTTAATAGGATATTGAAACTCAATTATATATTGAAAGCTTGAAGTGGTTGAACGTTTATAATATCAAGTGCTTACAGCAACATGCGGGCATTTTTATGATCAGTGTTCGCTTGCGAGGCGATTTTGTGAACGATTGTCAAATTGTCTTTGTATGATTTTTTGCACATTGTTCAAGGTTTTCTACAGAGGGGTAAGTTAACTAAAAGGCTACTCCAGTTATGTATGTTCTAAGAAAGTAGCCTAAGTAGTTCGGTACTTTTTAGGGTTCCGTACCTCAAAAGGAAAAAAAAACGGAACCCTTATAGGATCACTCGTGCGTCTGTCTGTCCGTCTGTCACAGCCGATTTGCTCCGAAACTACTAGACCGATTGAGTTGAAATTTGGTACACATATGTAAATTGGTGACCCAAAGATGGAAGCGAAAAGTAAATTATTAAATTCTTAACAAGGGGGCCACTTTTGGGGGGTAAACTGGAAAATTAAAAAAAAAAAGTTTCGCAAATTGTATTGTGTGACATATCAAATGAAAGGGGTTGTTGTAAGCATCTCAGATGTATTTTTTTATAATTTTAACAAAAACAGATTTGAAGTAATTTAGGAAAAAAAGACGAAAATTGACCACTCCCCCCTTATCTCCGAAACTACTAGGCTTAAAATTCTGAAAAAATATGGAAAATAGTTCCTTGCCTAAAGATTACAGGAAAACCTATAAGAAGTTTGAGTATTCAAAAACACTTATGAAATTTATATTATATATTTTTTACCCGGGAATGTACCCAATTAATTTCTTGTTTAAGATTATTTCCTGTGTGCTTGCAGCCTTCTCGGTCTCGACAGTGCGTTCGCTGCATATACCTCGCTGGAAGCTGGGACCAGACTTGACCAGCTCGGGTGAACTTGCCAATCTCGCCTCCAAGCATAAAACTTTAAGAGCCAACCGTAATACCTTTTTACAAGTTTTTTTAACCACGAGACGGTTGTACAGTCAACCAATTTGAATCCTAGGCCACTGTAGAACCTTTTAACAGTAAACGTCAAAGTGACTTCAATGGCTAATACGTAAATAAATAGCAGGGTGTCAATGAGACAGGGTTCTAGAGTGGCCTAGGATTCAAATTGGTTGACCGTACACATCATCATCATCATAATCATCATCGTTATCAGCCTGTAATCACCCACTGCTGAGCATAAACCTCTCTTCGAGTACGCCAGTTACCCCTTTGTATGCATATCCATACTAATATTATAATCCATACTATCCATATACATCCATCTATACTATCCGAATAGGGTAAATCGCCAGAAGCTGGCCACCCTTCAATAGCTGCCCCCCTCATAATATCAGCCGAAAGACGTCCACTGCTAGACACAGGCCTCCCCTAAAGAGTGCCAAGTTGACCGATCCTGCGCAACCCGCATCCAGCGGACTCCCGCGACCTTTACCAGGTCATTAGTCCACCTTGTGGCGCCTACCCACGCCGCGCCTTCCGGGACGCGGTCGCCACTCGAGAACCTTTCCGCCCCAACGGCCATCGGTTCTACGTGCAATGTGCCTCACCCACTGCCACTTAAGTTTAGCAATTCGGAGGGCTATATCTGTTACCTTGGTTCTGCTGCGGATAGCCTCATTTCCGATGCGATCACGCAGAGAAACTCCCAACATAGCCCTCTCCGTTGCCCTTTGTGTGACTGTGAGCTTTCTTTTGAGGCCCATAGTAAGCGAACTCGTTTCAGTGCCATATGTCAACACTGGCCCCTCATAGGTAGGTACTTAAAGTGAATAGTTATTGAAGTGGCCAGTAGTTGAAACCTAATACTAAAATGAATTCGCAATACAACAATAAAAGAAAAAACAAACTTCCTGGACTTTTTGGCACAAGCTCTAAAATTGAAATGGAGATGGGCCGGCCATCTTGCTAGACCAGAAGACGGTCGGTGGGCAAAAGAGGTAACCGTGTGGCCCGGACCCTCAGGGAAACGTACCAGAGGCAGGCCGCGCACGCGCAGGGCGGACGACTTGAAGGCTATCGCCGGGGCGAATTGGGTCTCAACAGCCGCCGACAGAGAGATATGGAAAAGCTTGGAGGAGGCTTTCACCCTGTAAAGGGGTTCTCATCACCACTTTATCGCATACAAACGGCACAATTAGCCGTATAATTCTTAGTATAATTCTTAGATTCATTTTAGTAATAATAATTCGTGTTATGTTTTTCTTAGCTCATTCTATTCAGATTTACTTTATGTTACTTTGTTTTACTTGCATGTGATCGCGAAATAAAAGGCTTTTGTTTTTTTTTTTTTTTATTTACTAAAATGAATTCTAGTATAGGTGAATAGAGTTCATTTTTAGTTTGAGTCCAGTTATTGAACAGTGGCCAGCTACTAACGATTTATCCTACATCCATACATACGCGAAAGTAACTCAGCTGTCTGTCTGTGACCTATTCACGATTAAACTTCTGAACCGATTAAGATGAAATTCGGGGTTACTTTGGTTCGAGGGGTCTATTTTGCTGTATACTCGATTAAATCTTCCTAATTTCAAATAGTTCTGCTTTTATACTACATTCTAAATTATCAAAGTAGCCCATTTTTTCCTACGATACATTGAGACCTCGAAAAGTTTTTACTACCTACTTAGGATAGTTTTTATTCCGGAAATCCTCCCCTAAAGGGTGAAATAAAAACTTGACGACAATTATTGATTTAAACTTATTAAGTAGTTACTTGTGTCGTTTACAGATGTGGACAATATAGACATGGATTACTTTGGAATAAGAAGTTCTGAAAGGGTTGGGTCGCAGAGAAGAAGTGACGAAGTAAGTGTTATTTATTTGATAATTTACATAATAGGCTTACTGTAAAACCACCTCCAGGAGCCGTAGCATGGTTGGCCTTATCACGCGGCAAGTGACAAGATAAGAGCGTCGTCTTGTTCTATCGAACCGTGTCAGCCAGTGACGCACGCTCTATCCTATCACCTATCGCGTGACAAGGCCAGGGATCGGATACCGGTATTTTCTCCATACAAATTAAACCGGTATTATTTCGTTCTTTGGTTATGATATTATTTTTGATTGGGCAGTCTAATAATACGAATATTTTACCTAAATACACGATAGAGTCGTACATTAAGAGCCTAAAATAATTCAAAATATTAGACTTCTTCGGGGATCTTTGAAAAAACCGGTTCCGATCCCTGGACAAGGCCAACCATGCTACGGGGCCAGAGCCCCTACAATGTTAGGATATTTGTACACTAACAAATAAAAAAGTAGCACTAAGTAAATATAGTACACAAAGCACTTATTTTAGTCAGCAGGCTCTGCCAATTGGGTACTTTCCTGGATAAATAAAATATAATTATATTTAGTCCGTTCGTTAGATTATCTAATAAATTAAAAGTAAAAAACGTTTTAAAAAACTAGCTTTTATTTAAATGCGCTAAAAATAATAAACTAAACTTTTCTTTTATTTATTTATTTATTTATTGCCAGCCAAAATAACACCACAACATAATAAGAAAATACAACATACAAAAGAATCTTAACTATTACACTTAAACTAGAATAACAGAAAAAAAAAGAAAGAAGACTGGTGGGGTGCTGCTATAGTGGCCGCAAGTGGACACCACTCAGCATAATGCTATGACATTTAGTAATGCCACAGCGCTGGTCTTCCGTGGAGCCCAGGGCTGCAGGATAGATTTCAAGCAGCAAAAAGTGGCAGCCGTGGTACTACACATATTTTGTTAAAAAATAATAATAATAACAATAACTAGGTACATATGAGGAGATATTAAGGGAGGTGCTTGTACGTGGAAAATTGCATGCATATTAAATACTCGTAGGTACCATGTACTTAGCATCTATAAATAAAATGTAGTATAAATAAATATCCAGGATAAATTATGACGATTTGAGAGACCAACGTAACGCTACAGCTACATTCAAGTAATAAGTACATATATATCTATATATATAATGGTTGTTAACGACCCGGGCTAGGAGAGTTGTAGTTGAAAAAAATATTTTTAAAACTTTTACTAGCAACTTATAACATCATAACACTTTTTAGATGATATAAAAGCTTGTCGCGAGATTTACCTGAGTACCTAAATCTCGCGACGTGCTTTTATATCATCTAAAAAGTGTTATGATGTTATAAGTTGATAGTAAATTTTTAAAGGAAAAGTTTATTTTATTATTTTTAGCGCATTTAAATAAAAGCTTGTTTTTTTTTACTTTTCATTTATTTTTTACTTTTTGGTCATCGCTGGACAGGTTTCTCAGTATATTGTCCGCCATATTGGATTTAGAGTGACGTCACTTTATTTATCGAGTTATTCTCAGCAAGCCCTTTCATTTGATACCCATATTGTAGGAGCGCATTAAAAATAACTAGCCCGCCATCTTGGGTGTTCCGCCATGTTGGATTTTTTTGCCAACTTCACTTTTTTTGCGCACTCATCAACTGCTTATTAAGAGGATTGTAACGAGCCCAAACACGACGGGTTTATCCTGTGTAATTAAGGAGTTCCTACGGCTACCTTCCGTCTCCATCATCAGACCAGGTGTATGGTTCCATATTATTGCATTGTCATCCGACTTACATAATTGTACAAAATTTCAACTTGATTGGACTCCGGGGAGTTGGTCAAATTTAACCTGCAAGATTTCATTACATAGTTACATACAGGTCGACCTAAGAAAAGCGAGTTAAAAATATTGGACACGTATTTTTTATTTTGTCATCATCATCATCATTGTCAGCCTGTAATCGCCCACTGCTGAGCATAAGCCTCTCTTCGAGTACGCCACTTATCCCGATCCCGTGCTAGTCTCATCCAGAAATGACCCGCGGTCTTTTTTACGTCGTCAACCCATCGAGCTGGTGGACGACCGACGCTTCTTTTTCCTGTAAGTGGCCACCAATCAGTTAACGTTTTCGTCCACCTACCGTCACGCTGCCTGGCAATATGTCCTGCCCAATTCCATGTGAGTTTAGTTATGACTTCTCCGACGTCAATCAAATAAAAAATGATGAAGATTTGTCAATCAAACAAAAAATGATGAAGATATAGCCCGTTAAAGTTCCGCGAGACGTCACATTATGCTAAAAAGTGTACCATAATATGACGTCACGCGGGAACAAAATCTAGTTGGTCATGATTTGCTCTGACCTCTGGGCCACGCTTCGAAATTTGAAAATCATTCATTACTTTATCAATCTATTATCTCTATTATCTTAATGAAAATACGTACAAAATTACCTACGGCCAAATACAAGTTAATTATTTAATGCTGGTCATTATATACTTCCGGTACGTGGTCGCCACTCGAGAACCTTTCCGCCCCAATGGCCATCGGTTCTACGTGCAATGTGCCCCGCCCACTGCCACTTAAGTTTAGCTATTCGGAGGGCTATATCGGTTGCCTTGGTTCTGCTGCGGATAGCCTCATTTCTGATGCGGTCACGCAGAGATACTCCCAGCATAGCCCTCTCCATATAGGAAGGCGCAGCGTGGGTAGGCCCCCCACAAGGACTGATGACCTGGTAAAGGTCGCTGGAGTCCGCTGGATGCAGGTGGCGCAGGATCGGTCATTGTGGCACTCTTTGGGGGAGGCCTATGTCCAGCAGTGGACGTCTATCGGGTGATATGATGATGATGATGATGATTATATACTGCCAATTTCTGAACGCATTTGAGCGGGTTTATAGTATGTGTGTAGATAAAATGTCGTAACTACATAGTTTATTTTTCAACAGCGGTCAGACTTGGAGCTGCCGCGGGTGTCCGTGGACAGGAGCCCCCCAATCATAGTGTATGTCAGTGATCCCAGGGTGCTCCAACAACAGCTGAAGAAGTTGAAAAAAATCAGGGTGACGAGGGGGTAGTTATGATATTACTCTTTTCATTCAATAACAGTTTTTAACCTGCCGTGCTAGCATAACTTGACTCTACTCGCGCGCGTGACAGTCTCTCTGTGACTTTCTGACAGCATTCATCAAAAAGTGACGGACAGTCTATCTCGCGCGCGAGTATAATAGAGTCAAGTTATGCTAGCAGGGCTGAGATATATAGGCAAGGTCGCCATGAAATATGTAGAGTTTGTAAGATGAATTGTAGTTTCTAAGTAAAACCAGACATATTTTCACCGAAGATGTTATATTTTCGGAAGATCAAGTATAAAGAACAAGGTATTCTTTAGCTGATAGTAATTATAGATAGTTATTGCTTACTTGCTATATTACTCAATTACTTACGTGCGTCATGTGTTGCAGGGCGTAACGATAGGTTACCGTTAATGTGTCAATTAGGCACATAGTACAGACCAATCTTTGGTAGTTTGAGACCTTGGGAAGAACTAAAATAATCCTTTAAAGGAGTGAAAAATGGGTGGTTTTTTTTTTAAATAGGTGCGCTATAATAATTTATGCTACGATTGTGGGAAGTCAAATAACATATTTGCTTCAGGCGATGTATTTGTCCCTTAAAGAGTAAGCGGACGGACGAGACCGTGGGCAATAGCTTGTTAGTAAATAAAGTAATGGCTAAAAAAATATATGACTATCGAACCTGTTGAAAAATACACGAGAATTGGTCGAGAAATGCGACCAGGGCTGTTATTCGCTACGCGCAAATGCGGCTCACCCCGCCGGTCACCCATTACGAAACTAGACCTCTACCTACGCTTAGTTACTACGCATCGCGGTGTCAAGATATATTTGTAGGTGAGCGTTGAGGTGAGCTTAAACAAGTTACAGAATAGGGGGGCTGGGGGGTAATCACGTAACGTTCCGAACGCGCGTCGGGTAGATCCAACTGTCATTTTTAGGGTTCCGTAGCCAAAATGGCAAAAACGGAACCCTTATAGTTTCGTCATGTCCGTCTGTCCGTCTGTCCGTCTGTCCGTCTGTCCGTCTGTCCGTCTGTCCGTCTGTCCGTATGACACAGGCATTTTACTCGAAAACTATAAGGTGTATTTGAATAAAATTTTGAGGAAAGGTGTATTTTGTTAGCCGCTACATAGTTTTGTAATTAAAATGACAAAAAAAATATTTTTTAGGGGTGCTCTCCATACATAAAACTAAAAGTCTAAAAAATTTTTGCATTGTAACCCCCCGTGTGGCACATCAATCGATAGGCCTTTCAAAATAAATATTATGTTTCTTAGCATTTTTTTTGATTAAGTGAATAGAGTCGGAGATAATCGCCCCGAAAGTCACTAAAATTCTGTCTCCCCCCCTCTAATTTTTGAACGGTGTATTTTAAAAATATGGAAAAATTCATGGACATAGAGCTTATTAATTTCATTCACCGAAAATTGTTTTGAACAAGATCGGTTCGAAGACGAGATATTGCTGAAAAACTGCCTTCCTCAAAAAAAAGGACGTAAGTGCCGTAAAATTTCTGTGACGATACGACCTTTTTAATAGGCACGGAACCCTTCGTTTTGCGTGGTCTGACACGCTCTTAGCCGGTTTTTCATATAAGAATTGACATATAAATCTACCCGGCGCGCGTACAATGCGTTACCTGATCGACCAACTGTAGAGGAGAACAGTGGGACATCCGTGGGTCATCCGCACAGACATACAAAAGAATTTTCGCCCAAGCTGAAACGGAAAATTACGTTCGCGTCGCTCCCTCGCTCATTTAATCTCTATATATTACGCTTTTTTTCAAATTCCAGTTCATCGTCAGAAAGTGATGGCGTGACTTACGAAGACCTCATGAAATTCCTTATTCAAGTGGGCGCGAGATTGAAAGAGCAGCAAGGTAAGCACTGATGATCACGTACTGATTACAGATACTCATCATCATCATCTTCATCATATCAGCCAAAAGACGTCCACTGCTGGACAAAGGCTTCCCCCATCCAGAGTGACCCGCATCCAGCAGACTCCTGCGACCTTTACCAGGTCATTGTGGGGGTCTACCCACGCTGCGCCTGTCGGTGCGTGGTCGCTACTCGAGAGAACCTTTCCGCCCCAACACCCATCGATTTTACGTGCAATGTGCCCCGCCGTGAGGGCTTTATCGGTTACCTTAGTTCTGCTGCGGATAGCCTTATTTCTGATGCGATCACACAGAGAAACTGCCAGCATAGCCGTCTCCATTGCCCTTTGGGTGACTTCGAGCCTTCTAATGAGTCCAATTGGGAGCGACCACGTTTCGGTGCCACATGTCATCACTGGCAACACACACTGGTCAAAAACTCTCGTCTTGAAACATTGTCGAATATTAAACGAAAATAAATAAATAAAATAAATAAATATAGTGGGACAATTCACACCAATTGATCTAGTCCCAAACTAGGCAAAGCCAGTACTATGGGTGCTAGACAACGGATAAACATACTTATATAGATAAATACATATTTAAATAGATATTAAACATCCAAGACTCGAGAACAAACATTCGTAGCTTCCCGAACTTTTCGGAACGCGTTAATGCGCCTCACCCCACCCGTCACGCTTAACGGAACGAGACCTCTGATTACGCTTAGCTACTAGGAATCGCATCGTCATAATACATTTGTGGGTGAACGGTGAGATGAGATTAAAACAAGTTACAGAATAGCACCACCAATCTTTGCAAGTCTTGCAAAAAGAAGAGCACAGTATATCGAGCTGACGTTACTGATCTAGCGAGACGTAAATTTGAGGGCTACATTAACTATTAACTACTTTTTTTACGTTTATTTTGCAGGAGTCACCGACCCATTAGCCCATCATTCTAACCTAGTGGATCTAATAAGAAACACCAGAAAACGCACACACGACGCAATCTACGAATCAGACAAAGCGTACGAGACGGACATACAACCGTCAAAACAGATAGATGACAGTATAGAAGTGAATAAATACAGTCCTAAGAAGATAATAAACAGCGTGGAGGCAGTTTACAAAAGCCCAAGAAATAAGAGAGCAAGCACAGAAGAACTGTCCAGAGGTAAGAGAAAAATGAAGATTAGTGACGAAATTTTTCCAAGAAAGAAGAGTTTTGAACCAAGACTCCGCAATGTGCGTCAGAAGGCGAAAATCGAACGGCCGAGCCAGAGAATCAGTGTTTACCGGACTCCAAAACCGTTTATAGGGAAAACGGGTATATATGAAGATAAATAAATAACTTGGAGGAGTGTTTTTTATTTATATATCTACTAGCTGGACTAGCTGCCCACGCGGCTTCGCCCGCGTATTGCAAAGAAAGCAGCCAAACCCGCGGGTTAAAACATAGCCTTTAACCATTCAGGAATTCCATTCTATTATAACAGACATATTTTATCTAATCTAGACATAAAAATACTATCACCATCATCATATCAGCCGAAAGACGTCCACTGTTGGACATAGGCCTCCCCCAAAGAGTGCCAAATTGACTGGTCCTGCGCCACCCGCATCCAGCGGGCTCCCGCGACCTTTAACAGGTCCAGTAAAAAAACACTATAAATGATTGAAATACCTACGTAACACGATATTAATAGTGAGCGTTAAATCAACAGTTGTAATTTATTAACTTCTGTTTTTTTGCGATGCGATTGCTTGACGAAAGTGTCTAAAAGTAAAAGACTCTACCTTAACCATACATATGCATCACTCGATCGGCGTGTCCTTGAAATCATACTAATTTGCGTTTTTATAAGACGTCCTTTATAAAGGACAAGAATAATTTAAGGGTTAAAAAAAAATTACGCATATTTTTATATTTTGTAAATTTTCTCTATCTTGTAAATAAATATATCCAAAAACTTAAAGTGGAAGATTCCGCGGCCGTGAAAAATTCTCGTACGTTTTAAATAAACATTACAAAGCGAATTCTTTTCATTACTTTATTTACTTTCGATACCACATTTCTATTCATTTTAATGGGTAATTACCGAATTCTCCGAGTGAATGTATAATGACGTATTAGGAACACCTGTGTAGTCAAACAAGAAATGCTTATTAAATGATTAAGGCGACTGTACCCTCTAATTACTATTTCTCTAGATCGCTCACTAATGTTAATTTGATATGGTATCTCTCCGCCCGCTCACGGATCAATTTACGAACCTAAAAACCAAGAGCGGTCAGAGGTTAGGTCATTAAATAAAAATAAATAAATAAATATTACTCAAATCGAACAAGCCCCATAGGTAGCTCAATAAGGCTTGTGTTTTACAGTTGGTACAATAGTAGATTGTATGACAAGGGGCTAAAATAAGCCATACTACCACGAGATGGATATTTTAAAATAATTCGAGTCTCTACTGTTCACTTCGACTGCGAGAAAATAGTAAAACAAAGATTATCCATCCACAATCAATAACAAATTTCACTGCGAAGAGATTGTTCAATTTAGCGTGAGGCGTTTTCTTTTTTAATGATTTGGAATTAGGGACTAAAAAACACCTGATGTTTGATTGGTCGATTTTTATATGTAGCTGTATTCTGGTTGGTTGATAGCAAAGAGAAATGTTTTTTGAAAGTTGTGATTGGTGGATTTAAATGATTTGGAATTAGGGACTAAAAAACACCTGATGTTTGATTGGTCGATTTTAATATGTAGATGTAGGTATTATGGTTGGTTGATAGCAAAGATAAATGTTTTTTGAAAGAGTTGTGATTGGTGGATTTAATATGGTGAAGTGTTTTGATTGGTCAAATTAAATGTGTTAAAAATCATAAATATGTATACATATTTTCCCTAGGGGCTAAATGTACTACTTTAGCCCCGCTTATTAAGCCTAATATGACACACTTTTCGAGCATGAGATGTGAAAAAATAAAACTTATGTACAAAGGCGATTACCCCTTTATGGGATCTCTTCCAGCTATTCAAACGATCAGATTATTAACGACATAATCATTCCAGATTTATTCACCAGCACATTTAAGACCTTCATCGTTTCAAAAACGATCATTTGGTGTAGCTACTCCCCTTAATTACCTACCGAATTATTTTAGCAAATAATCTAATGTGTATCTGGGCCACCTGTGTAATCAAAAATATGGCAACGCTAGGGTATATAAGACTCTAACTCTTAAATATGTGCTGAAGTCATTCCATGACAACAGTCTTATAAGACTTATAACCCAAGATGGTTTCCCTCAAGCTCATCGGCATCCTTGCTTTGGTAAGATCATTTTTGTACTTTATAAGATTATTTTAGTAAGATCATTTTGGTAAGTAAATGGATTATTAAGGAATAGGTACATAGTCAACTTAAATTTCGGTTTTGAAAAAATGCTGATACCTACCTGTTCTTGTTTTTTTTCATACCGTATGCGACCGTATCTTGCATAAGCTAAAATTAATATTCTTACTTACACACCATACATATAAAGGATGCTATGTGTAACTGAAATCATGTTCTTTTTTCTTCACAGGTAGCTTTAGCTGCAGCTAAGCCAACCGTAAGTTTAACTTATTTTATTAAATTCTATAAGTTTCATATTATTTAAATACATTTGTTTAATACTCGACCCGGGTATGTCCTAAAACTACGACCAATACCACCGGGGGATGGGCAGCAGCATCCCTGGAGTACGGTGGAAATACTGCGATCGCCAACCCGCATGCCAAGCGTGGCGATTATGGCATATACCCCCTATGATTAGTACAAAAAAACCACGGCCCCGAGGTTCCGGCGACCCCCGGTACCCTGGTTGTGGTAGCGGCCAGGATACCAGCGGGGTCAGGGGTGCGAAGAATCTGCGCAGGACCGGTCAATTTGGAACTCTCTGGGGGAGGCCTATGTCCAGCAGTGGACGTCTTTCGGCTGATATGATGATGATGATGATGACATTTGTTTTTTGGTTTACTATTTAAAAGTGTTAACCTAAACCTATGGATGCAGTGTCTGAAATAAATCGCTATTATTATTATTAACTCCGATTTAAATCCACGGGGCGAACCCCGATCATTTGGAAGGCGTGCGTGGGGATATAGATCCAACACATGAATACCCTTTGGAGACGAAGTTTAATGTAATGTAGTAACATCTGCTCGAGCCCATTCACGAGTACATCGGTAGATACCCTTGAGCCAGCGTTAGAGCTATTGTGGAGGAAATTACATAGATATTGGGTCTATGGTGAGGAGATTTGGGTGGGCAATAAAATTGGGCGATTGAAAAGAGGCCCGGACACCAGCCATAAAAATGTTATCCGCAAAGTTATAGAGGCAGGCGGTGACTAGGCGCTCATTAGGTGGGCGCCTGAAAATTCCGTCGCAAAGACGGCAACTCTCTAGGGGAGGCCTATGTCCAGCAGTGGACGTCTTTCGGCTGATATGATGATGATGATGATGATGAAAGACGGCCAGGAGCAACACCAGTGTGAGCGGCTCGGGGATGTCTAGAAGTGATGCTGCACTTTCTCCGAAGTTACTCGCGACATTATGCCCTTTAACACTTTCACCACTCAAACATAGCTCTGACGACTCATCTCTGGACGGCCAATGAAGGCAAGCCAGAGCTGAGAGTCCTGCGGGCCCCCTTGGGGTTCCGCTCCGACCGACGAAGACACGTCGGATACGGAGGCCCTTACCGACTCTCGGGAGCACTCGGGTCCGTGGGGTCGTTACTCTCCAACGCTCACCACATGCTGCCTCGCGGGCTTATTATTATGCTAAGTTGCATAATCATGATTTCCTGACTTGGCCGGGGGGGAGATACGCGGTATTTTGTACTTTCACGTGAGCTTACTGATGCCGCAAAGATTTCCTCACCAGTCGGTATACTGCCAGTATTGCATTTGCGACAGTTAATGACAATACAGCTACATAATATCGAGGGCTGGGCGATCACACCCGATAAATAGCCGTTATTGTAAATCCAAGATGGCCGCCATTACATTTGTAAACCCCAGAACCTGAGAACATTTGTGGTTCTGCTTTGTCTTAAAGTTGATTGCGAGAATGCTTTTGGCATTAACTTTTTGTAACATTAGTTCTTCTTTTGTGCAATAAAAATAAATATGGGTATCAAATGAAAGAGCTTGACTAGTACCTATAATACGTACACCGTGTTTCTACTCTTCTCCCTGTTATTGTTCACTTTTTACCAAATTGTAGAGATAATCTTATGCCAGAACTTGCAATCCTTCTTGCTTGTGCAAGAGGTGTGAGGTTGGTGTCCGCGGGGGCTCGCCTTCCAAATCTCGGACTCGCAAGGAGAACACTTAGGGCCTGTGGCCTTTACGTTTGCATGCATGTGCCTCACATGCAAACCTAAAGGATTGGGAGTAGTGAGTGTACTCATAGGCTTGCTCTTCAGTTCGGCCCGCGCTGGCGGGCTGGCGTAGAAAGCTAGAAAGTGCGCCATTATTGTAAAGGCAATGCTAGAGGCCTTTGTATTTCGGCCGTTTTACAATATATTTCGTGTTAGAAGCGTAATTCTTTTTCTTATCATTATACAGATTAGCGGTGGCAAAGGTAGCGTTGTACTCGGTGGAGAAGGCAGCGCAGCACTTGGCGGTGGAGTCGGCGGCAAAGGTGGCGGTGGACTCCTGACTGGAGGAAGCTTTGGAGGCAAGGGTCAAGGCAGCACTGAAGGCAGCGTAGGAGGCAACGGTCAAGGCGGCATTGAAGGCATCGTAGGAGGAAAGGGCCAAGGTGGCATTGGAGGCAAGGGCCTAGGAGGCAAGGGCCTAGGTAGCACTGCAGGCAGCGAAGAAGGCAAAGGGCAAGGCAGCAAAGGAGGCAGCATTGGAGGCAAGGGCCTAGGTAGCACTGCAGGCAGCGAAGAAGGCAAAGGGCAAGGCAGCAAAGGAAGCAGCGTAGGAGGCAAGGGCCAAGGTAGCATTGGAGGCATCGTAGGAGGCAACGGTCAAGGCGGCATTGGAGGCAGCGTAGGAGGCAAGGGCCAAGGTAGCATTGGAGGCAGCGTAGGAGGCAACGGTCAAGGCGGCATTGGAGGCAGCGAAGAAGGCAAGGGCCAAGGCAGCATTGCAGGCAGCGTAGGAGGCGAGGGCCAAGGTAGCACTGCAGGCAGCGACAAAGGCAAAGGGCAAGGCAGCGAAGAAAGCAAGGGCCAAGGCAGCATTGGAGGCAGCGTTGGAGGCAAGGGCCAAGGCAACATTGGACGCAGCGTAGGAGGCAAAAAACAAGGCGGCATTGGAGGCAGCGTTGGAAGCAAGGGCCAAGATAGCAATGAAAGCAGCGAAGAAGGCAAGGGCCAAGGCAACATTGCAGGCAGCGTAGGAGGCAAGGGCCAAGGTAGCGTAGGAGGCGAGGGACAAGGTAGCACTGCAGGCAGCGACAAAGGCAAAGGGCAAGGCAGCGAAGGAAGCAAGGGCCAAGGCAGCACTGGAGGCAGCGTTGGAGGCAAGGGCCAAGGCAACATTGGAGGCAGCGTAGGAGGCAAAAAACAAGGCGGCATTCGAGGCAGCGCTGGAAGCAAGGGCCAAGATAGCAATGAAAGCAGCGAAGAAGGCAAGGGCCAAGGCAGCATTGCAGGCAGCGTAGGAGGCAAGGGCCAAGGCAGCGTAGGAGGCGAGGGCCAAGGTAGCACTGCAGGCAGCGACAAAGGCAAAGGGCAAGGCAGCGAAGGAAGCAAGGGCCAAGGCAGCACTGGAGGCAGCGTAGGAGGCAAGGGCCAAGGCAGCGTAGGAGGCGAGGGCCAAGGTAGCACTGCAGGCAGCGACAAAGGCAAAGGGCAAGGCAGCGAAGGAAGCAAGGGCCAAGGAAGCACTGGAGGCAGCGTTGGAGGCAAGGGCCAAGGCAACATTGGAGGCAGCGTAGGAGGCAAAAAACAAGGCGGCATTGGAGGCAGCGTTGGAAGCAAGGGCCAAGATAGCAATGAAAGCAGCGAAGAAGGCAAGGGCCAAGGCAGCATTGCAGGCAGTGGAGGAGGCAAGGGCCAAGGCAGCGTAGGAGGCGAGGGCCAAGGTAGCACTGCAGGCAGCGACAAAGGCAAAGGGCAAGGCAGCGAAGGAAGCAAGGGCCAAGGCAGCATTGGAGGCAGCGTTGGAGGCAAGGGCCAAGGCAACATTGGAGGCAGCGTAGGAGGCAAAAAACAAGGCGGCATTGGAGGCAGCGTTGGAAGCAAGGGCCAAGATAGCAATGAAAGCAGCGAAGAAGGCAAGGGCCAAGGCAGCATTGCAGGCAGCGTAGGAGGCAAGGGCCCAGGTAGCGTAGGAGGCGAGGGCCAAGGTAGCACTGCAGGCAGCGACAAAGGCAAAGGGCAAGGCAGCGAAGGAAGCAAGGGCCAAGGCAGCACTGGAGGCAGCGTTGGAGGCAAGGGCCAAGGCAACATTGGAGGCAGCGTAGGAGGCAAAAAACAAGGCGGCATTGGAGGCAGCGTTGGAAGCAAGGGCCAAGATAGCAATGAAAGCAGCGAAGAAGGCAAGGGCCAAGGCAGCATTGCAGGCAGCGTAGGAGGCAAGGGCCAAGGCAGCGTAGGAGGCGAGGGCCAAGGTAGCACTGAAGGCAGCGACAAAGGCAAAGGGCAAGGCAGCAAAGGAAGCAAGGGCCAAGGCAGCACTGGAGGCAGCGTAGGAGGCAAGGGCCAAGGCAGCGTAGGAGGCGAGGGCCAAGGTAGCACTGCAGGCAGCGACAAAGGCAAAGGGCAAGGCAGCGAAGGAAGCAAGGGCCAAGGCAGCACTGGAGGCAGCGTTGGAGGCAAGGGCCAAGGCAACATTGGAGGCAGCGTAGGAGGCAAAAAACAAGGCAGCATTGGAGGCAGCGTTGGAAGCAAGGGCCAAGATAGCAATGAAAGCAGCGAAGAAGGCAAGGGCCAAGGCAGCATTGCAGGCAGCGGAGGAGGCAAGGGCCAAGGCAGCGTAGGAGGCGAGGGCCAAGGTAGCACTGCAGGCAGCGACAAAGGCAAAGGGCAAGGCAGCGAAGGAAGCAAGGGCCAAGGCAGCATTGGAGGCAGCGTTGGAGGCAAGGGCCAAGGCAACATTGGAGGCAGCGTAGGAGGCAAAAAACAAGGCGGCATTGGAGGCAGCGTTGGAAGCAAGGGCCAAGATAGCAATGAAAGCAGCGAAGAAGGCAAGGGCCAAGGCAGCATTGCAGGCAGCGTAGGAGGCAAGGGCCAAGGCAGCGTAGGAGGCGAGGGCCAAGGTAGCACTGCAGGCAGCGACAAAGGCAAAGGGCAAGGCAGCGAAGGAAGCAAGGGCCAAGGCAGCATTGGAGGCAGCGTTGGAGGCAAGGGCCAAGGCAACATTGGAGGCAAAAAACAAGACGGCACTGGAGGCAGCGTTGGAAGCAAGGGCCAAGATAGCAATGAAAGCAGCGAAGAAGGCAAGGGCCAAGGTAGCACTGCAGGCAGCGACAAAGGCAAAGGGCAAGGCAGCGAAGGAAGCAAGGGCCAAGGCAGCATTGGAGGCAGCGTTGGAGGCAAGGGCCAAGGCACCATTGGAGGCAGCGTAGGAGGCAAAAAACAAGGCGGCATTGGAGGCAGCGTTGGAAGCAAGGGCCAAGATAGCAATGAAAGCAGCGAAGAAGGCAAGGGCCAAGGCAGCATTGCAGGCAGTGTAGGAGGCAAGGGCCAAGGCAGCGTAGGAGGCGAGGGCCAAGGTAGCACTGCAGGCAGCGACAAAGGCAAAGGGCAAGGCAGCGAAGGAAGCAAGGGCCGAGGCAGCATTGGAGGCAACGTAGGAGGCAAGGGCCAAGGCAGCATTGGAGGCAGCGTAGGAGGCAAGGGCCAAGGCAGCGTAGGAGGCGAGGGCCAAGGTAGCTCTGCAGGCAGCGACAAAGGCAAAGGGCAAGGCAGCGAAGGAAGCAAGGACCGAGGCAGCATTGGAGGCAACGTAGGAGGCAAGGGCCAAGGTAGCACTGCAAGCAATGACGAAGGCAAAGGGCAAGGCAACAAAGGAGGCGAGGGCCAAGGCAGCATTGGAGGCAGCGTAGGAGGCCAGGGCCAAGGCAACATTGGAGGCAGCGGAGGAGGCAAGGTCCAAGGCAGCATTGGAGGCAGCGTAGGAGGCAAAGG
The DNA here is from genome assembly GCA_932294315.1 of Epinotia nisella. Classification (NCBI taxonomy): domain Eukaryota; kingdom Metazoa; phylum Arthropoda; class Insecta; order Lepidoptera; family Tortricidae; genus Epinotia; species Epinotia nisella. The sequence continues at coordinate 3,513,934 of OW028698.1, read as the reverse complement.
CCAAGGTAGCACTGCAGGCAGCGACGAAGGCAAAGAGCAAGGCAACGAAGGAGGCAAGGGCCAAGGCAGCACTGGAGGCAGCGTAGGAGGCAAGGGCCAAGGCAACATTGGAGGCAGCGGAGGAGGCAAGGTCCAAGGAAGCATTGGAGGCAGCATTGGAGGCAGCGTAGGAGGCAAAGGCCAAGGTAGCACTGCAGGCAGCGACAAAAGCAAAGGGCAAGGCTACGAAGTAGGCAAGGGCCAAGGCAGCATTGGAGGCAGCGTAGGAGGCAAGGGCCAAGGCAACATTGGAGGCAGCGCCGGAGGCAAAGGGAAGAATAGCGGTGATGATCACTGTTAAACTTATACGCAATTACAGCAAGAAAAATGACATTGTTTTTTGATATACTTTGCTAAGAACAGCAAGCAAAGTATCATATGCATATATATTATAAATTCACTAGCATTTTCTTTTAAATATGCGACTATTATATGCAAATAATAATAATATTATAATTAGCAGTATGTAATTTGTTTTTATTAAAAACAAGAATGTTTATGTAGTATTTGGTTTTATTTCAAAGTGACCTTTTCAATCCCTAAAAACGTGTCCTATAATCATTTGCCGTATATGTAGTTGGGAACTATACAGATTGACAGCAAAGATTTTTTCACCTCAGCGGCTCGAACATGGCGGTTTTGCTGCTTGAAACCAGTGAGGAAAATGCAATTTTGCTGCGAGCGTGAAGAAAACTAACTTTTTAATTTTTCATATCGTAGGTTAGTCGCAGGTCATCTTTTCATACTGCGGAGTGTAATAAAAACTTGGAACATTTAAACTTCATTATCTCTGTCACTTTCACTCCGTTACAAAAAAAGAGAGAGATAAAATATGTCGATTCGTCATTCGACTTCGAAACCTTCGTAGTAGGCCCCCAAAAAGCGGGAACGAAAACTCGTTCCGAAACAAAATAAAATTCGACTCGTGTTAAACTCGTATAAAAATATAAAACCTATATTAAATCTAATATTATTTTATTCGTATTAGTATTTCATTATTCTTAAAATGCAATGAAGAAATGCGATATTTATCGCGAACATTTATTATTATAAGTCTTTAGTTTTTTTATATGGTGAAATAAATATAAATTAAATACAGTTTCAGAACGCACTTTATATTCTCTAAAAAGTTAGCGCGATTGAACTTTATTACGTTTTCTTGGAGATAAAACATAACTTAAACAAACACTAAAAACTGTACTAAATATGAGTGAATCAAGTGACGAAGCCGATGTTTTAACTCCTCAAGAGTTGAGAGATACCGTCAAAGAGGGCTGAACTGTGTTTTGTAAGTAAGTTCAGCTCGTTGGACAAGTATCAGCAAAATGCATAAACAAACGGAAACGGACTTAGTTTTTGCTTAATGTCATGTAGGTACCTAATGTTAATGTTATGGGAGATAGTAATTGTAGTTAATGTTTGTTATTTCATATTATTTGTTGTTTGTTTTTAGGGTTCAGTACCTCGAAAGGAAAAAACGGCACCCTTGTAGGATCACTTTGTTGTCCGTCTGTCCGTCCGTTCGTCCGTCTGTCAAGACTCTTTTTCTCAGGAATGCGTGGAGGTATCAAGCTAAAATGTATGTCAAATACTCAGGTCTACTGTCCCTTGGAGCTGTGAAAAAATCAAACTTCTAAGCCAACGCAATCAAAAGATACAGCCGTTTATGCCGCAAATTTTCGAAACTTGCAAGGGAATCAGAACCTCCTTCCCGTGAATTCAGAATATTGAAAGTAAAGTAAGAAGCAACGTCTTATATTAGCACAGATAAAGGAAAAATTGCGAAATCCGTAAATTTTTAGTTACATCATAAAATAAAAATATTTTTAATAATTTATATACCTACAGTTTTGTACGGAACCCTCGGTGCGCGAGTCCGACTCGCACTTGGCCGGTTTTTTTTACATAAAAATGATTTAATTGCTTTATGTGGCGTTTTATTCCTTCGCGTTATATGTTCTCGCAGCTGAGGTGAAAAGTTGTATGTATCACACGAGAGCAAAGATATTTGCATCTCGTGTTTTTGAGTCCCTCGCTAGGCTCAAGATTCTAATTTTGAATCACTCGCTAGGCTCGTGATTCAACTATAGAATCTTTCGCTTGCTCGGGACTCAACATCAACACTCGCAGCAAAAATCTACTTTGCTCTCTTGTTGAACAAATAACTATTCTCCAATATACTCGAAAATGTTCGCCTTAGCCGCGGCAGCATGTCAAGCCAAGTTCAAGCAAAGGAACTGGCTAGCCAGCGCCGAGTGTAACCACTTGGTGCCACTTTTGACCCTTCTATAACTCAAAACCTCCTTAATGTAAACATATAAAACTACGTGTGTTTAATTATATCCATAAGGACATCTAGAAGCCCAAATTTCATGAAGCTAGCTCAAACAGTTACAAGATATGAAGGTCAAAAAGTCGTAAATTTTAGTATTGACTGACATATAGTTAACACAACATTAACACACATGCACTTATTTTATTTTAATATTTTAATTTTGGTACCTAATTCATACTCAGTATTAAAATACTGAGTATGAATTAGGTACCTACTAGTTATATGTTAAATTGAAACAGAAAACTTCAAAGATTGTTATACTAATTGAACTGTTAATTTCTATCTTTTGATTTTATTTTGTAATTTTATGAAAAGTTATTTTAAAATTTGTAACAATTGTGGATGAATAAACATTTTTATTATTTTTATTATTTATTATATAGTACCTATACCTAATCTACTTCCAGATGACCTAGAAGGATGAAATTTGGAATCCAGCTCGGTAATTGTGTGTAAGCGTAGGAAAAAATCTAAAAATAAAAAAGTTAAAAATAGGGGGGTCCTCATACAATTTTTTTTTAAATTGTAGCGTAGGAACTAACCGTTACAAGCAGATGTTTGAAACTATCCCAATACATATATTATTATATTTGCTATATAACAGAAATATAAAAATAAAGTTAAGTCAAAAAATAAGTGGTGTCCCCATACAAAAAACTTGTAATACGCGCTAAATAACCGGCCAACGGTGTGTCGTCGGCGGCGCGCGGTACCACATAATTATACACAGAACAGAAGTAAATCTACATAAAAGCGCTCCCGAGCAACACATAGGTTAGATTTGACTTGGCCAGTTTTTATCAGAATTAAAATATATATATATATGTTGAATAACTTTATAAAATGACTACATTGTAATGAAAACTGGCCAATCCAAATTTAACCTACTTTAAGATCTCACATTTTTAAATAACAGCAATTGTTATAGGTATCCAATAAAGCAAAGAAATAGAGTTTAATACTTGTTCATAATGTTATTTTGTTCGTATAAATACATATTCGGATTTTGCATAACTTGGCACTCATTTAGATCTCCATTCTTTTTGCGGCGAAGCCCACAGCCAAGCATAATTTTTGTATTGAACTTGGCTCTCCTTTTTTACATTTATGTTTTTGGTGGGATTGTTATTTCCCGGCCTCTGCAATAATGTACTATATTGGAAAATATGTGACGTAAAGCTACCCTATGGTGGTGATTTCGGAGATATTGAATGTTTCGTAAAAGTAGATAAAAAGACGATTTTTTAATCGATGTTTCGAAAACTATAAGATGTAAGAATAATTGAAGCAGTTATATTTTTAGTATATAAATATGTAAATTTTAAGTTCGTTAATTTGGTGTGTGATAAGAAAGTATGCAAAATAATACTGAAAAAAAGCCTACATGCATCTATTATGGTGAGGCCACAGGAAAACACCAAGATGGCGACGGAGTCTGTTTGTAAAAATGGCGTTTGAAGTAGGAGTAAGCTTATCTATAAAATCATGTAACTCAGCCATTAAGGAAGCCCTGCTGTAATGTGTAGATTAAGTTTATTACGGCACTAAATATATTTTTAATTTAATTTATAAATGCCAAAGTAACTGTCTGTCTGTTACCTTTTCACGCTTATAAACCGCTGAACCGATTGAGATAAAATTTGGTGCAGAGATAACTTTGAATTCCGGGGAAGGACAAAGGATAGCTTTTATCCCTAAATTCATTACCTAAGGGAGTGAAAAGGGAGGGGCGAAAGTTTATATGGATCAATGATATAAACGAGATCCGCGCGGACGAAGTTGCGGGCAAAAGCGATGTAATAAACGCGAAAGTGTGTCTGTCTGTTACCTCTTCACGATTAAACCGCAGAACCGATTTAGATGAAATTTGGTATGGAGATTGTTTGAGTCCCGAGGAAGGACATAGGATAGTTTTTATCCCGAAACTCATTCCCCAAGGGGGTGAAAGGGGGTGAAAGTTTGTATGGAGCTACGACATAAACGAATTCCACGCGGACGCAACCGCGGGCAGAAACTAGAACTAAATAAATGAATAAATAAGACAGTGTGATTGTTTGTCAGCGTCACGGTAAAACATGTCGTTAGATTCGTACCTATATGAAAAACAAGTGGTAAAAATATTCCACTCGATAAATCAACATCTTGGTGGTTTCATAGTTATTTGAAACTAGATTAAGGTCAGTGTAACATTGAATGCTATTTACTTAAATGTTTCATTAAGGGCAAGAAGTGAACTTTTCATACAAAACACTCACGTTTTAACCGTGGTCCCATTGCGACCCACAGTGGGTCATTCCTCGGATAATTTCTTTCGCCGTAGACCCACTGCACTAGACTGATGGACCTATGAAAGAAAGAAAGAAAGAAGACATTTATTCACTACACAAGACAGAGACAAAGGGAGTAAACAATACAATACAATAGACACATATTGTCAATGATACTCAGGACGAGCTACGTGATGCCACAATGAGGGACGGAAAGGCTTCTATGCAGCTATATTAAGAACTGGTCTTAAAATGGCTGACGGCTTGCCATAAACGACATACTTAATTGGGGCGAGTAGTTGTTTTTTTGCCTCCTCTTCATACTAAATCAGTTGAATCAAATAAAAAAAAGTGGAACTATGACAAAGACAACAAATGATACACTTATCGAGATTTGTGTGCTACCATCTCGCTCGGACGTGGTATTAATATTACCATAGCTTGTCCCGAGTATCATAGGTCCATGACTAAACTAGACATGATAAATGCATCTTTACCTGGATCCTACCGCCATGCCCAAGTGCGGGTTCGTGCTCCTACTAAATTCTCCAACTGGTAGGAGCACGAAGACAATAATCTCCTGATTCTCCTACTGGAGCATGAATACCACCATGTACTGATTCTCCTACTGCAGAAAGGGTATCAAACAGAACTAAAATTCTTCCTTCCACATGGATCCCCTTTTAGTAAAATGAATAACATAAAGGCTCTTTCATCATGACACATCTGTTGTAAAAGTTATGGGGTATTGGGGTGTAGTGGGTTCTCAGTGTCGGATCCTGCCAGTCGGACTGATGGTGGCGGATTACCTAGTTGAAATTACTGATGCTCATATACTCTCCTCGTAGCTGTTTGCACGCAGCTGCCACGCCCCGGGCAGCCACGTCGACTCGTGAGCCAAACCTGGTAGAGGGGGGTTTGGATGCTTGCATCTAAGCCTTGCGGTCGCTCAACGTATAGTGCATAGTGCCTGCCCTGGCTACTAACTAATAGCAGTCCACCTCCGGTGGCAAGGCAGTAGTGGATGGCCTGAACGGTTGCAATAGGGGCCTGTTATTGCTGCCCAGACACTGCATCTCTGCTCTTCTCAGATCATAGCGGCTATCCGTTCCATTGGTTCAAGGGGGGTAGAGACGAGAGGGCGCATCTGTGTGTGCGCGAACACTTATGCACCATAATATATCCTGCGCAACGGGCTGTTTCTGGATACTGGTTAACACTGAATCCAGAACACACAGTCGCTGTGGCCGAAATCGGTTAGGACAGAATCATCATCATCGTCAAAAGTTATAGATAGATAGGTTAGGTTCGTTAGGTAACTTCAGATGCCCGAAGGGCAAACAGACTAAAAATAGGGCTCCTATTTATACTCGGAGGTCATATCTTTAGAACAAAAATTCTCCCATTTTAAAAAAATGAAAAAAATGGACACAAGGGGTTACTGGAGATGCTCTAAGGAAGCCTCCTTTTAAATGTTTGCTCCCGTATAGATACTAGTGCAACGTCGCGTACTAGGACGTTTACTTTATTACCACACCTCAGTATTAAACAAAAGTCGGTCAAAACCGTTATTATGAAAAATGTATGCTATTGTTTAACCCTTAAGCATCTAATTCTAACATTGATCATGATCCAAAACACTTGCGGGTGTCGAAAATATTGACACAAACGGATATATATAAGCCCTGAATTCTAGCGAAGGAAACAGTTACAATAAAGTAATCCAGTTAAAAATATTATCAATCCAAGAGTCCAAGATGGCTGTCCTGAAGATTTTCAGTTTCCTTGCTGTGGTAAGACTAGAGTCCATAGTTTCACTATTATCCCCCGTGTGCTGTCTGGTTAGGTTAGGTTAGCCAAATGTGATGGTCGTCGCGGAGGGCGAGCCACACAAATCCTTCCGCCTGAAGGGCGTAGTGAAGGTTTCCTAGCTAGCTCAGGGGTAGAAGGGATTTCCACTTGAGTAAATAAGGAACACAGGTTAACGGTCGATTAAAGTGGGACTGTGATGCCCTTTATTTAACAATGAAAAGCTTAATTAACACTGACGCTAAATCGGGGGTTGCAACCCCGTACAAAAGATCCCTTAGGACTCGCTGGTAACACGGGTTACGGCGGTGATTCGATTTCCGGATCGAACGCGGTCGAGGAGCCTCGGCAGGACGAAGGCGTGTGGTAACGTCCCACGTTCGTCGAGGGTCCTCTAGTAAATTCAGGAACGCGCGTAGGCGTGGTAAACGCCCCCGCGTCGCTCCCGTGCCCTACCAAGTACCTAGATGCGTTAGGCGTGAGAAACGCCCCCGCGCGCTAGGTGCAGTTAGCCCTTGCGTCCGCTTCGGAGCAGCGGCAAAGAGGTAACTTCGGAGCAGCGGCAACACCAACTTTACTCATCATCATCATCTTATAAGCCTAAAGACGTGCACTGCTGGACATAGGCCTCTCCCAAAGAGTGCCAACGTGACCGGTCCTGCGCAACCCGTATCCAGCGGACTCCCGCTACCTTTACCAGGTCATCAGTCCAACTTGTGGGGGGCCTACCCACGCCGCACCTTTTACTGCTGTCAGTCATTATCATCGTCCTAGCGTTTTCGCCGGTAGTGCTCAAGCGAGCCCCTTTAATAGGCTTGTGTCCTATTTTTTTTTACGATGCCATTCGAAGTTTTTGGAGAGGATCAAAAGTTTGTATGGGAGCAACTACAATTAAAAAACATAAATACCCAAAAAATTGGTAAAGACGGACCTCGCTGGCGGCAGCCGAAAACGATTAATGGTGACGTCACAGTGTAATATTTGTACTAATCGTTTTGTTGAAAATCAGGTAAATTGCTGTTTCGGTCGTGAAATACTGCGTTTAGGACCATATAGTTGTCATACAATTTTGTTTTCTCAAACATGCAATGAAATGTCGTCCTTACGTGCGTTATAACAGGCTTCAAAGTATCACGTTTCGGGCGCAACAACTCGAGAGAACTGTAAAGGAATTTCATACAAAATTGAAGGCCTAGGTCGGGAAGTAATTTTTTTTTAATTTTATTGTTAACATGGCGTCTGTGTTCATCAACAGGCTAAACAGCTGAATTAGATATTTTTTTATTTTTTCTAGTGGCTGAATAGTTATCGGACCAAAACTATCCGCGTTAATGCCTATTACACACGAACCTTTATTAAGAATACAAATCTGTATGATTCAAAGTGTTTATTAATAAATTTAAAATATTATCTATACGTAAGTCACCAGAGACCATAGACAATATTTAAAATTCTTCGGCATTTATTTTATTCAGTATAGAACGTAAGATTCTTATTATCAGGTTATGTATAATGGCCCTAATAGGGTCTATTCGAACCCTACACACGCGAAATACTGACGACTTTCGTAAAAAAAAAACAAAGTATGGAGGGATTGGAGGGAATATTAATGTACTTACTATTTTGAGTGGTGTATTGTTTTATTTCATTGCATATGTTTGAGAAAAGCACTATACATGCCTGGCCGTGAAAAGGGCTTGCCGGCTTCGTATCACTATCCGGCCTCTCTACGGTCGGCCGTCTATACCTACTCACCCGGCAAGCCCTTCTTTCCCGGCGTCTGCAGTAATGTACTATTCTATAAAAGCTTCTATTGGTAGCTAAATATTGTGCCGCCGCTGTTTCGTCCAGGTATGTATGTCATTTGTTACAAACTCAAACTCTCCTCTTGTGGCAGCACGACCACAGCCGTAACGTCTACAGACGTATTGTGTCACAGCACGCGTCATTCCCCTCATGTAAAATTGAGGTGGCCCTTTAAGCTCTTGCTGCGGCACTAGGAAAAATTTGAATGTACCTAAAGCGGCACAACATGTCCGCCTTCATTATAATCCTATGAAAATTTGTCGCCCGTGGACGGAGTGGCAGATTTGTCGCGGTGAAGATCACCGGCCACAGCCGTAGTGCCGTATCACGAGGGTCTCAATTTACGCCTGTGGACGTACTGTCCGTGAACGTGTTAAATTTACTTTTGGACAATAAAGAATATTATGCATATTTTTTCTAAACATTCAACATTCATCTTTTCATGATTTAATTATATTTCGTAATTTATACTTAATTACATTCATTTAATGGTTTACTATCCATTTACGATATGCGAGACCGGTTCTCTCACGATGTTTTCCTTCACCGAAAAGTCACCGTTAAATATCGAATAACCACGAAATCGTAAAAAAAATAAGAGCCAATTAAGAGTTGACTGTGAGTTAATTGAGAGTTAATATATGGAACAGCTGTTTTTTTTTACGATTTCGTGGTCGGTCCCATGGGAAAAGTTGTTCAGTATGACCATCTTATTCGCTTTTGGTCTTCTTGCTCCACGACCCTTATATCACCCTGTATTTCTATGGAGTTTCGTCTTTCAGCCCAACTATAGGTGTGAGACCTAACTATGTAGGGCAAACCTTGGCTAATCGGTGATAGTTAGGTTTTATGACAATATTATATTAACTATCAATTCAATTATTTCTGAAGTATTACTTAGTAAAAGTTCATGAATTTGTCTACCATTTCTGAACTTCTGATTATTGTATGATGTACCAAATTAATTTAATAAACATTTTTATTGACACATGAAAAAGTAGATAATTCGGTGATATTCAGGTTAATATGTGACATGTGCTTATTGCAGGGTTAAAAAATAGAAAGTTGTTACATTTACAATTCTAAAAATAATTGATGTGTTTAAAAACTATTACCCTAAAGGGTTTTTCTTTAGTTTTTGCCATATTTTCATTTGTTTTTCATCAATATTTTTTTTACACTGCACCGATCAACTAAAATCGTTAGACGTTACACTTAAACTTATTGATTTGTGTGACATATTTTTTTTCTTATTTTTGACGGATGCGTTCGGATACTTGCTGCACGTTGGCATGTTGAATGACAGTGCCGCCACCTACTGGAGATTATTACAAGCCGTAAACATATCGAGTAATTCCGCTATTAGGCCATAAGTAACTATCACCGAATTACTTCATATCACCGATTAGCCAAGGTTTGCCCTATGTAAATAAGCAAAAAAATTAAAAGCTCATTTCATTTTGCAGGTCGCTTTGGCAGTTTCGAAGCCTCATGATGTGAGTATTCAATATCTAAGGCCACGCTTATGGACGAGCGGACTAGACAGGCCGTATTGTAAACACACTCTGAGCAACGCTATATTGGGTTTAAGTCCCGATGCGAGCCCGCGCAACTAATGCCTATCCATTAACATGTCATCATCATCATCATATCAGCCGAAAGACGTCTACTGCTGGACATAGGCCTCCCCCAAAGAGTGCCAAAGTGACCGGTCCTGCGCCTTTACCAGGTCATCAGTCCACCTTGTGGGGGGGCCTACCCCACGCCGCGCCTTCCGGTACGTGGTCGCCACTCGAGAACCCTGCCGCCCCAACGGCCATCGGTTCTACGTGCAATGTGCCCCGCCCACTGCCACTTAAGTTAACCATTAACATGTGGTGTTTTATCTTATTTATTTATATATTTAGTAGTTGTGTTGGATTGATCTAAGTAACTTTTTTATTTAAAAACAAAAAAAAACTTTCGAAAACAAAAATGCAAAAACTATTATGACTTATTATGACCAAAATTCGTGCAACCAAATTATTGTGTATGATATTATTTATGTAGGTACATGTTTGTTAATAAAAATATATGACGAGGAGGGCGAAGGGTCTTCAGTTGGTACTCCGTTATCCATCGTCGTGGAGCTGAAATAAAACTTGGTTTGCTGCGTGTGACAGAATAAATAGAGACACTATATTGAGTATGTTACAAGTCCTTGTATTCAGCGATTGTGTCTATGTTATATGTGTTTGTTTATAATTTCTATTTATCTTACTAAACTAAACTAAAATTACTAAAACTAACTAAATATGACATACATTCCTATACTATAAAAACTAAGGTACAAGGGAGAATAAAAAACTGATATATTAAAACTACTCAAATAGCCCACCCCGCGTCATTCCCGGTGCAAAGGTGCCCATTACGCTCGCCACATTGCCGCGTTGGATTGCAATGGACAGCCTTTGCAATAAGAATGACCCGGAGCGGGGGTCGAGGCCTTTTTCCCGCAGGCGGCGCCCCACTTCCCTAAGGAAAGATTTTCCTTCGGAGCACCAGCATCCCGAAGTCTCTTAGGGCAAGAGGGACAAATAAGTAGTGCGAGAGCACTGCGTACTTGTCCCTCTTACGTGTAGCCGCCCACTCAGCGGCAGCTCCTGCAACTCGCATTGTGCGGTCTAAGTGAGATGCTGCAAAAGTGCTGACGCATGTTTGTTGTTGTTGTTTGTTTAATTAGGTACACATTAATGAGATTTTATTTAGCAATTTTCAAAATTAAACTACTACTGGGTCGTTCTTCTTTTCGACCGACAATAGCCTGTCCCTCGTCTTATTACGGCATCTCATTTGAGTAATGATGTTTACGGTTTTATAATGTTCCAATGAACGTCCATATTGTTTTATTAATTAGTGATGTTTAATATTTCACTTTCTCTAACTAGCATTTTTTTTAATGTTTTTTTTTCGTAGAATGGCGTGACAGAGTGGTAAACCAAAATGTTGTCCCCACTGAAAGAGTCCACTTTGTCACATGTTTTTTTTAGAAACCAACCGTAAATAAATATTTATATTGGCCAGAAAGGAAACTTTAATTAGTTCTAATGAAGATACCTATGCATTTTTTTTTATATCGCACTTCAAAACCACAATTTTCGATAGTTCAAAAACCAAAAAAACAGAAAAAGCTCGGATCATTGTCGGTAAAAAAGAAGAACGACCCTACTAGACTCTCAGTTTCATTTTATTTACGTCCGATAGGTAGTTACAAATCATTTTTCAATGAATAAAATAATTACACTATTGTACATAAACCCATACACAATATTTCAATGTCTGAGAAAACTCACGCTTGACACAACTTTTATCGACTCAATATTCGAACGTCTCACATCACAAGAGACATGTGTCAGCATTGACCTCATAGCGGCGGGCCACAATAATTTGATTTGTGTATAATCGTCCCCCTAATATTCATTTGTTTTTTTTGCGTAGGTCAGTTCCATGTTCGAAGGAGGAGTGAATACCGCAGCTGGGATTATGGCAAGTGGAGCTGGCAACGCTGGAGCCAGTGGTGGAATAGATGCCGCTCTAGCAGCCGGTAGCAAAGTTACAGGAGCAGCTAGAGAAGTAGGCACAGTTGGCGCTGGTGCTGCAAGCGATAAAGCAAACGCTGGATTCCAAGCCGTAGGCCGATTTGCAGATCTAGCTAAAGGCGCAACAGAAACAGCTGGACACGTAGCGGGTACTATTTTCAACGCTGGAATTCAAGTACCAGTTGGAATTGCAAAAGGAGCAAGCGGCATTGCATCAAAAGGCGCTAGCACTGGGCTGAACATTGGCCTTACAGCTGCAAAGAAAGCGAGCGACGTTGGTGCTGGAATTTCTGGAGCTGGAAGCGCTGGATTGAATGCTGGAATTGGTATCGCAGGGAAATTTTCAGGAATGGCTAAGGGAGTAACCAACGCTGGATCAGATTGCTAAAGACTTAAGGAGGCTTTTATAAAACGCAATGCCTACATTTCAATGAATATTATTGCATGAGTTTTTTTTTCATTTTAATCGATTTGTTCATAACAAAACCTATTGTGTAGTAAATAAAATAAAGGAACAAACAAATAATTATAAATTTATTACAAAATAAATTACCCTAGCTAACCTAACCCAAATAATTTATTGAATCAGGCGTTACTTTGCGGAAATTCATGATATATTACGAGAACAATATTCCTTTGCTATTCCGCTAAAAATCGTGCAGGTCGGATTCGTAAATCGTGAGCTGGATTTTGCTCAGTGGACGTGGCGCAAGCAACATCTCCTGCCAGCATCTCCTGATGATGCCTCGTAGAGAGGCTAAACACGTGTCGAGGTTTTTTCATTATTGGTGGTGGTTTGCTGTAATTATTTGTATGTTTATACGCAATTAGTTGCATTTGATCTCCGCTGATCGACCTGCACGTTTTTTAGCGGAATAGTAAAGGAATATTGTTCTCGTATTATAACCTAACCCAGTCCAGTAAAGGAGACCCCGTCCAGCAGTTCCGTCTGCGGCATGGAACCCATAACGCTGGCGAGGTTACCCTGTCTGTCTTTTTTATTATTATTTTTATTACTTAACTTTAAGGCTTAGTAGTAAAGTTACAATGGCCTCAGAATGCTTCGAAGGTGTCATACGTGGGAGCAAAAGGCTGCTCTCCGATATACCACTCTTATATACAGGGTGGCACATTTAGATCGGTCAGTATGGGAAAGTCTGAAACTATAAGACATACGAAGATCTCTTCTTAGGAACCATGTCATCGATTATAGTAACAAGAAATACTGCATTCATACATTTAAAAAAAAACTTGTACTCAGCTTGGAAATCGATCCCGGACGTTTTGAAAAATAAAACTAACACTATTTCTATTTAGACACCGATTGTGTAGGTCTTAAGCAGTAAATGTTACTATGAAACATGATGTCTAAAATGAATAAAATGCATTATTTTCATATCCTTTAACTTATTTTAATAAGTTTTCGAAATGACCACATTTTTTTTTCAATACAACATTCAACTCGTTTTTAGGGTTCCGTAGCCAAAATGGCAAAAATGGAACCCTTATATTTTCGTCATGTCCGTCTGTCAGTCTGTCCGTCTGTCCGTCTGTCCGTATGTCACAGGCATTTTACTCGAAAACTATAAGGTGTATTTGAATAAAATTTTGAGGAAAGGTGTACTTTGTTAGCCGCTACATAGTTTTGTAATTAAAATGACAAAAAAAAATTTTTTTAGGGGTGCACTCCATACATAAAACTAAAAGTCAAAAAAAATTTCTTCATTGTGACCCCCCGTGTGGCACATCAATCGATAGGCCTTTCAAAATAAATATAAGGTTTCTTAGCATTTTTCTTGATTAAGTGAATAGAGCCGGAGATAATCGCCCCGAAAGTCACTAAAATTCTGTCCCCCCCCTCTAATTTTTAAACGGTGTATTTTAAAAATATGGAAAAATTCATGGACATAGGGCTTATTAATTTCATTCACCGAAAATTGTTTTGAACAAGATCGGTTCAGAGGTTTTCGAGATATTGCTGAAAAACTGCCTTCCTCAAAGAAAAGGACGTAAGTGCCGTAAAATTTCTGTGACGATACGACCTTTTTAATAGGCACGGAACCCTTCGTTTTGCGTGGTCCGACACGCACTTGGCCGGTTTTTTAATGTATGAATGCAGTTTTTGTTGTTACTAAAATCGATGACATGGTTCCTAAGAAGAGATCTTCGTATGTCTTATAGTTTCAGGCTTTCCCATACTGACCGATCTAAATGTGCCACCCTGTATAGTGAACCACTGACTATTAGGTACTTTATCAATATCGATATGTTAATGAAAATACGTACAAAATTAACTACGGCCAGAGACAAGTAATTTATTTTTATAAATCTTATTGATATAATGCTGGTCATTACTGCCAGGTTCTGAACGCATTTTAGAGGGTTTATAGTACTTATGTGTGTAGATAAAAATAATTAACTTGTCTCAGTTCGTAGGTTATTTAATACATATTTTCATTAAGATATCGATATTGATAAAAAAATTACTTTCAAATTTCGAAGCGTGGCCCAGAGATCAGGAGCCGTAGCATGGTTGGCCTTATCACGCGACAAGTGACAAGATAAGAGCGTCGTCTCGTTCTATCGAACGGTGTCAGCCAGTGACGCACGCTCTATCCTATCACCTATCGCGTGACAAAGGCCAACCATGCTACGGCTCCAGAGCAAATCATTTCAAACTTCAAACATACGCACATCAAATAATATATTTAATAATAAATGGTGAATACTAGTAATAGTGAATAATAGTAGTGAACACGAGTAGATTATTTTTTGTACGCACTGTAAGTTTTCATTGCTTTTTCGCACCAAATTTTACTGTAAAACGCATGACGATAGTGTCCGCGTAACACCTGTGCTTGTCCAAACATTGAAAAGACTTGCTATATAAGCCAAAACTACGACTCGGACTACATTCCAACTCAGAGAATCAACATGACGGCCATGAAAATCATCACCCTCCTTGCTTTGGTAAGTTTTATTAAATTTACTAAACGATTCAGAATCAGAATCAAACATTTATTCATGAAACAACACAACATACCTACCAGTATTACAAGACAAAGATAAAATATTGTATACTGTTTTGAAAAAACCGGACAAGTGCGAGTTCAACTCGCGTGGTGAGGGTTCCGTATATAATCTAAATTTCATAAGTGTTTTTGAATACTCAAACTTCGTATAGGTTTTCCTGTAATCTTTAGGCAAGGAACTATTTTCCATATTTTTTTCAGAATTTTAATCCTAGTAGTTTCGGAGATAAGGGGGGGGGTGGTCAATTTTCGTCTTTTTTCCTAAATTACTTCAAATCTGTTTTTGCTAAAATTATAAAAAAAATATATCTGACATACTTACAATAACCCCTTTCATTGGATATGTCACACAATACTGTTTGCGAAACTTTTTTTTTTAATTTTCCAGTAAAAGTGGCCTTGTTCAGAATTCATTAATTTACTTTACGCGTCCATCTTTGGGTCACCAACTCAATTGGTCCAGTAGTTTCAGAGGAAATCGGCTGTGACAGACAGACAGACAGACAACCGAGTGATCCTATAAGGGTTCGGTTTTTCCTTTTGAGGTATCGGAACCCTATAAATGATACCTAGCCGAGTTTTTTACGCCGGTTCTTCTCGAGGCAGAGGTTTTCTTTCCGAACCGGTGGTAGTTTATCGACATTCATAGGTGCATGTTATATGCCTAAATTGAAGAATAAATCACTTTGACTTTGAAAGAAAGTGATTTTGTGCCGTGTGACGAAATAGGCCCAACTTAGCAGCCATCGCTGGTCTTCCGTTAGGTCCATCCAGTGAGGACTCACGCTTAATTAGACCAAACGATATTAGAGTTTTCAAACTATAAATTAGAGCGGCCTATTATGTATTAGTTCAGACTAATTAAATGTGGCCGACTTCATATAAAGATGTCACTGGAATTGGAATCTTCAACCTTGCACATTAGAGTTGCTTTTTGAATGGACTACTTTGAAGCAATTCGGCCAACTCGGCGAATTCGCTCCCGCCATTCAAGGTATTTACTGTAGACTACAATAAGGTATGATGGACTTTAATGAATAACGTAGGATATAATATTGTGAACTAATTTCGTTTTATTAATGAGTTTAATATCTGACGATCACTATATTCTCAACATCAGACAAGCCCCAAGCAAGTTTGCTTTCAAGCGGATGCTGCGCAAGCATCTGCTTAAACAAGAATTCGACTAAAATCCATCCACATAATGGTAGTATATATTGAATATGTAGTAGTATATCTTTTTGTATGTATCTTATATATTTTTATTTAGGCATGTATGGTCTATATGTAGTGTATAATACATTTGTTTTTTTTCCTCTCCTCAAGTATATTCGTAACAGAAATTATCATACTTTTTTCTTTGCACCTGTTATAAGTCTCTATTTAGCCCAATGGTTAGCTGGTAGAGAATGCCATCTGGCATTAAGCTCGCCATTTGTACATATTTTTTTGTATTTTGTGCAATAAAGTTTAAATAAATAAATAAATAAATATTCATATTCATTTTTTATTAATAATAATTCATATTACACGTCAAAATTAAAATATAAAAATAAATTAAGTACTTAAAACATAAGTAAAACATTGTTCAACAGTACTTAAGTAATATTCATATAATAGTAGGTACCTACATTTCGATGCTAGTGCGGAAAGTATGTCATTACGTCACGAGTACCGAGATAGACTCGGGACGAGTGAAGAATGACATTTCCGCAAGTGTAAAAAATAAGAAAAACAACAAGTAAAGAATTTATAAATTTCTAATTAAAGGAAAAATTGAAAAATTTAATGCTCCGAGCCGGTTTCGAACCGGCGACCACAGCCACATGGCCCGTCGCTACTAACCAACTGAGCTGTCGGAACAATCCGTCTCGGCCACTAAATCTTTTAATCAGGTCCTTCTTACAACGCCTTAGGGAGGCGTGTGTAGCGACATCAATAGTAAACATTTAAAAAAAAGTAGGAATCCACTTAAAATGTTATCTGCCGATGAATGGAATTGTTCTCTATTGTTAAAGCCGACCGCTAATCACCCGCGCAAAATGTAATGCATAAATAACAAACGATTTCATACGAATAAAAACTTTATCGTAAATTAATAAGGTTCAAATTTCATCAGCACTCACTCGACATAAAACCTTTTGGAAATAAGAGCCTGGGCGATCACGGCTCTTATTTCCAAAAGGTTTTATGTCGAGTGAGTGCTGATGAAATTTGAACCTTATTAATTTACGATAAAGTTGTTATTCGTAAAAAATCATTTGTTATTTATGCATTTCATTTTGCACGGGTGATTAGCGGTCGGCTTTAACAATAGAGAACAATTCCATTCATCGGCAGATAATATTTTAAGTGGATTCCTACTTTAAAAAAAATGTTTACTATACCTAGAAGACTTAGGCTTCTTAACGGCACCAACGTCTCAAATTATATTGTGAAATCGTCAGTAACGATGCGCCACTCCATACTTAAGTAAGGAATTCAACAATATTTGCGCCGCTTAAGGTTTTCAGCGGTGTCAGCGGCAGCCCCAGTTCTTGTTGAAGTTTCTGAAAGATGGGACGGGGCTAGGATATCCACACATGTGGCACCCCATACTAGGGGCCGTCCGTTTTATTAATTGATTTCGTTTTTTGCAGATCGCTTTAGCCACCGCTAACCCTACTGTAAGTATTACCTTTATTCAACTAGTGCCTCTGAGCTGTACAGTCAGGGTATTAATATATATTATCTATGTACATAAATCCTACTTATATTATAAATGCGAAAGTTTGGATGTTTAGATGTTTGTTACTCAATCACGCTTAACTGATTTGGATGAAATTTTGCACGAAGATAGTTTATTATTTTGATTATTTGGCTTTAGCCTTGTTGGTAGTAGTGACCCTGCCTACGAAGCAAGAGGTCCTGGGTTCGAATCCCGGTACGGGCATTTATTTGTGTGATGAGCACGAATATTTGTTCCCGAGTCATGGATGTTTTCTATGTATTTAAGTATGTATTTATCTATTTATGTATGTTTATCGTCGTCTAGTACCCATAGTACAAGCTTTGCTTAGTTTGGGACTAGGTCGATTTGTGTAAGATTGTCCGCAAATATTTATTTAAATATTTATTTATATTTATTAGCCTGGATCAAAATATATCATAAGTTTTTATCCCGGGTCCACGCAGACGAAGTCGCGGGCGGCAGCTAGTAAGATATCTGAACAGGACTCTATTGTCAGTGTCATAAAGGCGTGTACAGATATTTATATAGGTATATTTAAATGTATCTGTTTAGCTAAATGGTTTACTGGTAGAGATTGCCTTATGGCATTAAGTCCGCTATTTGTACTCTGTCTTGCATTGTGCAATCAAGTGTAAATAAATAAATAATACCCCTGACTGTGCACATCGCAAGTCTCTCGGTCATCTTATATTTCCAAAAAACTGAATCGGTAAAAAAGGCGATATTGTAATCGAACCTGCTTACAAAATTTCACGAGAATTGGTTGGAAAACGCGACCTGTAGAGAGAAACAGCCGGACATCCGCCGGACGTCGTGCAGATACGAAAGAATATTTCGTACGCTTCTCTCGCTCATTCAATGACTAGGTATTACAGAGAACCCATCAGCCCTGCTAGCATAACTTGCCTCTCGACTCTACTCGCGCGCGAGATAGTCTGTCCGTCACTTTCTGATTAATGCTGTCAAAAAGTGACAGATAGTCTATCACGCGCGCGAGTAGAGTAGAGAGTCAAGTTATGCTAGCAGGGCAGGCAGAGTCGCGGAATTAACGTCCAGTGGGGTTCAGTTCCATTTTGTTTTACATTGCTTTTACTCTGTCATATGTGTAGGCCGGGGGCAGAATCGGAGGAGAGATCGAAAGTGGGGCAGGAGCGGCTTTAAATACTGGAAAAGGCGCCGTATCCCAAGGCACAGGCTGGGCCAAACAGGGCGAGCAGGCTTGCGAAGAAGGTGTTAAAGGCGCAACAGGCCAATTCACACATGGAGCGGGGCAACTGGCTCATGAAGGCGGTGGATTTGGTGGAGCAGGACAAGTCATAGGAAGCTTCAAATCTGTTATAGATAAAGGTTTTAATATTGCCAGTAATTGGTTTGGTGGAGCCTGCTAAGCCGCTATCATATCGCTGTTTCATATCTCTAACAGTAAAGAAAACCAGGTTTCTTACGTTTTCCATCTTACCCCCTATGACTTCCGAAGTAAAACGATCTAACCCCCCTTAAAAATAAAAATTGTCCCTATGAGATTTTTGTAAATTTTTGCAGCTAATGTTCTTTACTGTATTCAAGAAACAATTATTAAGTAACTTCTTGTCTCCATTAACCCCCTATGAAAAAATAAGGTTTCATACACCTTCTGAATGTTGCCTTTATAATAAAAATAATAAAAAATCTTTTGTGTTTTCTTTACTTCTTTGTTTACCTTACTTATTAACAAATTTAATTATTTATTTATTAAGGCAAAAGAGAAGCATATTTTGCTAAGAAGAGAAAATTAAGATAGAATGCTGATCGCACCATATTTGGGAGCGGTATTAGGGAGATCTCCAGTGATGTCATCATCATCATCATCATATCGGCCAAAGACCGAAACTCGCGATTCGGAGGGCTATATCGGTCACCTTGGTTCTGCTGCGCACTAAAACGTGCCATACCGGAAGGCGCGGCGTGGGTAGGCCCGCCACAAGGTGGACTGATGACTTGGTAAAGGTCGTGGGAGTCCGCTGGATGCGGGTGGCGCGAGACCGGTCACTTTGGCACTCTTTGGGGGAGGCCTATATCCAGCAGTGGACGTCGGATTGGAGGATTTAATACGGTAAAGTGTTTTGATAGGTCAAATTAAATGTATTAAAAATCACAAATATGTATACATATTTTCCCTAGGGGCTAAAATGTGCTAGGTACTTTAGCCCCGGTTTCTAAGCTTAATATGACAAATATAGCTGCTGCAACTGTCAATATCATTGCCAGTGTCTGTTTACCAAGATATTTACATGTTTTTGTAATATGAGACGGATCGACAAAAGTGCCGTTCGTGACCCAAAACGTAAGTGAGGAAATTGTTTATATTTTTCAAAAATAATTAATGTATTTTACAATAGTTCGTTCACTATTAATTCTATCCGACTGTGGAACTCTCTCCCTCTTGACATCAGACAAGCAAAATCTATCGGCAACCTGAAATCCCTTCTTAAAGAACATTATTTGTCTCTCCCCTAACCCTGATTGTATTTTTTGGCTGACTGTTTATGTATCATTATATTTGTGTTTGTTTTATTTGTATATATGTATGATTGTGTATGTATCACACTAATATTATAAATGTGAAACAGTGTCCATATGGAAATCCATGTGGTCAATCACACTAATATTATAAAATGTGAAACAGTGTCCATATGGAAATCCATGTGGTCAAAGATACATAATAAAGTAACATCGACGGAAATTGTATTTATACAACTAACGTTAAAAACTTCAATAGTGCGATGCAGAGCTTCACACATTTCCAGGCATATTCTAGCCGTAGTAGGTAATTCTTCCGATTTTTCTATGCGTTTAAACTTTGCCAAACCATATGAGAACGTATAAAAAAGAGTTTGATGGAGTTTAGGTATCGTAGACAGAGTTCGAGAATTACCGATTTAAAAACACATCACCAGCGCCATCTTTTGGTAATCAGTAGAAACATGGATTCTTCTCTAATGTGGTGTAGTGGCGTCGAGGACAAATTAAACAAAAATATGCGAACCGATTTTATTGAAACTTTCCAATATTGTTGTTTATACCTCAGAGTAGGATATAGCGTGCCGTTTTTTTAGATATAATTACTTCAGAGGGAGGAATAAGGAACCAAAGATTGTATGGGACTTAATTTTTTTTTATAATTATAGAAACTTGAAACTTCGTAGATTGATTTTATATCAAAATATTAAAAAACTAATTTCTGCGTTTTTAAAAATTCATTCCCTAAGGGGGTCAAAAGGCGTTTGAGAATTTGTATAAAAAAACGGTCACCCATCCAAATATTGACCTCACTCGACGTTGCTTAACTTTGGTGATTGTTGCGAAGTGTTCATCGCTATTAGACTACGTAAGTAGTTTCTGAAGGTTACATTATATTTTAATGATTTTTATAATTACAATATCATTGTTTTTAAAATAAAACTGTACTGTTTACTAGAAGGCGACATATTTGTATAAGTCAGCTACTGTCTGAAAGCATCACGCGTGTGGACCAAGGTGAAAAAGTTCCATCTCACGACAAACATGCGAGTCCAGCTGTTTGATGATGTAGAGTCGAGTGCGTATGCTCAAAAATTGCTTGATATAGGCGACGGTCGATTAAAAACTTATGATGAAGGTATGATTCTATTCACCAACCAACTTTGTCATGTTGTGGATTCGGAAGACGAGCTTATTGCTCAAGTTTTTCCGAATCTGCAACAAAATATTCTGGATGAAAATTGGTTGTGTGAAAGAACCATACTGGCACCAAAAAATTAGACAGTATCAAAAATAAAATAAAAATGTTGGAAAAAATATCAACCGAAACAACAGTTTACAACTCCATAGATAAAGTTATGACATCCGACGACAGCACCAGTTACCCGGTTGAGTTCTTAAACTCTCTGGAGCTATCCGGGGTACCTTCCCACAAACTCGAATTAAAAGTAGGCGTACCCGTAATGTTAATGCGCAACTTAGATGCACCAAAATTGTGCAATGGAACAAGATTACGGGTCACTAAATTGGGAAAATACATAGTAAAGGGCACAATCTTAACTGGTGAAGCGAAAGGAGAAGATGGGTCGTTCTTCTTTTCGACCGACAATAGCCTGTCCTTCGTCTTATTACGGCATCTCATTTGAGTAATGATGTTTACGGTTTTATAATGTTCGAATGAACGTCCATATTATTTTATTAATTAGTGATATTTAATATTTCACTTTCTCTAACTAGCATTTTTTTAAATGTTTTTTTTTTTTCGTAGAATGCCGTGACAGAGTGGTAAACCAAAATGTGGTCCCCACTGAAAGAGTCCACTTTGTCACATGTTTTTTTTAGAAACCAACCGTAAATAAATATTTATATTGGCCAGAAAGGAAACTTTAATTAGTTCTAATGAAGAAACCTATGCATTTTTTTTTAAATCGCACTTCAAAACCACAATTTTCGATAGTTCAAAAACCAAAAAAACAGAAAAACCTCGGTTCATTGTCGGTAAAAAAGAAGAACGACCCAGATATTATACTCATACCCCGTATTCCAATTATACCTAATAACTTGACATTTAACTTTAAACGACTACAGTTCCCTTTAAAAGTAGCGTTTTCAATGACAATTAACAAATCGCTACCTTAAAAGTAGCGGGATTACATTTAGGCACGCCATGTTTTTCCCACGGGCAGTTGTATGTAGCTTGCTCACGTGTGTCTAAATCTAAAAATGTACATGTTTTAGCAAAAAGAAATAAATCATACAATATAGTTTATAGAAGTATATTGGAATAAGTAGCAGCAGCGAAGCGGCCCACTTATTTTTTTTAGTTTCAGTATTTTTGTAAGCTTTTCGCTTTGGTGCTTTATTGTCTGACAATATACTAGGTAAGCAAAGTATTTGTTTTAGTTTTAATTATAAATAGCGTGAAAAAGAAAATAATCTCTAGAGGGGGTAAAATAACAACAATATGTGTAGTGAAACGAATTCTACGCGGACGAAGTCGCGGGCAAAAGCTAGTGTTTATATATAGAGGTATTTATGTACGTCTATTTTTATAATTTCTTGATTTTTGATTAATAATAATCTCTGCACCACCTACTGCATAATCTAGTTTTATCTCTTTCTCCGATACCCAAAGGTTGTCTGGAAGAGATCGCTCTTCAGCGATAAGACCGCCTGTTGTCTACCTCTACCTACATGTTATTGTATTGTTTCTCTCTGTAACTGCTTTGTTTGTGTGAGGTGTGCAATAAAGAGTATTTGTATTTGTATTGTATTGTAGCTGAAAATTATGAAACATTTCTCTGGTGCTAAGGAAGGTTATTCCTATCACCAAAAAAATAATAAAGACATAAGGTAGAAGTACTAGTGCCCGACATGTCAACAGAAAATACTTATTTGAATCACGATATTATGCTCATTTAAGATGTATTAAACAGTTTCATACGGTTTGGGAGACGAGGTATTTACTCAAGTTAGAATTATCGAAACTTGTAGGGCAAAATTCCGGTCCGGCTACAGGGCTATTTCCATGATGTAGTCGTTTATCTTATAATATGCTTTTGAAATGAGTGTCCGTTTTACGACAGATTTGAATTTAGAGTCAGTAAGTTCGGTAATGTGTTTTGGAATTTTATTGTAGAATTTTATACAATTTCCCAAGAACGACTTTTTCGCTTTTACTAGCCTGTAAAAAGTTGTTTTGAGCTTCCCTGCGCTTCTGGTAACCTTGGGCCTATCAGTGTTTGTTGGGTAGTTGTATAAATTCTTCCTAACATACATTATTATTTCAAATACGTATAGCGACGGCAGTGTTAGAATATCTGTTTCCTTGACTGATATGGAATTCGTTTCATATGGTGATCTTATAAAAAATCCTGATAATATAAGAATTAGGTAATCAATCAGAATGTACGAGTATATGGCAGGCGGTTATGCTGGCAGTCCCAATAGATGTCATTTCAGTACAAATGTCATGAATGACAGACTGACATTTATTGGGACTTGAAGGTTTAACTCATTGTCGCAATTGAAGGCAGCTGGTTTTAACAAATATGTTCATAACTTATAAATAAGTTATTTGTCTTGAAATTGTGATAAGAAATATTGAAGTCACTAACATTTAGTAACTTAAAAATGATGTCGTGATCGGGTGCCCTTTGTTTCCCATAATTTTGTTGTTCCGAATTTCGATGGTCAGAAGTTGATATCCATAAAATTTAAAGACATACATATCAGTAGTCATAATTTTTGTTAAGTATAACGCTTAATAGTTCTAATATCAATGACCTATAATATTAAATCCTATAATCTCAAAAGTCATAAAATTGATGACTATAATGTTTAAAGGTCTATAGATAATTATTTAGAAATGATGTAAGGCATTTATTTCAACGAACTAATGGTTGTTATTCATATCGTATTGATGCCTAAAATTAATTATGTCTAGGAAACCAAATCTATAACATCCATAGGTATATAGATAATTACTCAGAAACATTTCTAGACATAATAAAACTACTATCAAACCTGTCAAAATAAGCATAAATCGTCAAATAAAATTTTCTCTGAGATCAACCAATGCCAAGATAGTGGTATGGACTGAAAAAATCGGAACTTAAATTTTATGGGAACCAATAGAGACCCGTCGTGATCAATCTTAGTTTATTATTCGCTAGTTAAATTATATTCGTCGAGTACTAGTACCGCGTCGGGCACTAGTACTTCTACCTTAAATGCGGTGCCTCTATCGCTGTGTATATAAAGTGGTGTGCCAAACATCTAAATATATAAAAGAAGAAACTGACTGACATATCAACGCACAGCCCTAACCGCTGGTTCTAGACTTTCCAATTTTGGCACTTATAAGGTTTAAGAGTGCACTAAGAAAGGATATTTCAAAATTCACCTAAAGGGGTGAAATGTTTGTATGGAGAAACAAGATTAGTTAGACTATTTCATTCGAAACTTCACACATTAGAATCTTTAGCTTAGCCGATTCCATTATGGTTTGATCTTCTTCTAGAAAATTTTCAAAAGTTGCGCACCAGTGCAATTATTTTACATCAGCGGATGTTGTATTCAGTTCGATGTCGAAACGGTCGTCGTGGAACGTTGTGAGTTAGCACGACATCGGAACCGCTGGTTTTAGATTTGTTTTCATTATCAGGCATTATAATTATGCCGATTAAATTGATCTTATCTTATCTTATCTAGTTGAGGGCCCTTTCGGGTACACTTCGACCCAGTGGGATATTTTGTGCATTTGCCCTCCCCTTTATAGCTACTCCCAAGCTCGCTCCATCATTTCCACAAAGCGGATGATGCAGCTCAGCGGGAGCACCCTGAATTCCTTTGGTTGCGGGTAGCCGTTACCAAAGAGATTCATTCTTTGTCTGGCAAGGGCATGACATTCACACAGAACTAAGATACGACAAAAATTACGAAATTAGAGCACCTAAATATTACAAAGCAATGATTAAATAAATAAATAAATACATAGGGAATTACAGGATAATAATGGGCTCATGTTAAAATTGATAACGTAGTAGTGTTGGTAAATGGATAGTAAACCATCAAAATATTAATAAATATAAAATAATTGTAATAAAGTATAAATTAAAAAATATAATGAAAATCATAAAAGATATGGACCTTGAAAGTTTAGAACAAATATGCATTTTTTTACTGACCAATAGAATCCTTACGCTTTTATAGAAACAAAATTGTATGACAACTATGGACTTTAACGCAGTATTTCGTGACCGAAACAGCAGTTTACTCAATTTTCCCTATAATTATTAGTTCAAATAGCAAAGTGTGACGTCATACTTTTGAGTCAATCAGTATGAAGCGTTTCGGCTGGTGCCAGCGAGGTCCGTCATTAACTAATTTTTTTGGGTATTTATGTTCTTTAATTGTAGTTGCTCCCATACAAACATTTGTTCCTCTCCAAAAACTGGAACGAATGGCATCATAAAAAAATCTTAGGTCACATATTTTTAGAAATAGCCAAAAGCAGTCTAAAATACCAGAAGAAGCTAACGACCCACGTTAATAAACTTGCCCAGACGCTGAGCGGAACAGGAGGACTCCAATACACCCGACTAAAGAGACATGACATCCCTAATCTCACCAAAAGATTTTCACAATGAGACATAAAGAGAGTATATTGGAAATAAATTTTTCAATAGTTTATGGCTCTCGACGATAACATTTTAACAGATATTTATCAGTAAAGAAAGTGGCTTATTGTTCTTAGAACAGATTGCCATGGAGCAGATACATCAAAAAAAAAAAAAGTCACATATTGTCAAGAAAGCTATGACAAATACATGTCAGAGCAGGATGGGATGATTTGAATTTAGGTACTAGCTGTTAAACATCAGTTTTATTAGATAGAGGACCTTCTGCGCGTAAGAACTAATATTTATTCTGTGCATTTACGCCAATAAAAAATTATACACGGCTGATGTTACAAGCGATCATACAAACTTGCACTTGAACATACAAAAAACAAAAGGGATCAAAACTAATAAGCTACTTAGACGCAATTGCAATGTCATTGGCTGTCATTGTTATGTCAGCTGCGCAAACGCAACAAAACAAACATGCATGCGGCGTATATAAAAAAAAAATTGATGTGCATCGCTAGTCTCCAATATGGTGCCTCTACAGATATTGGCCACATTGACTCTGGTGAGTTCTATCATCATAATAATTATTCAGACACTCAAGAGCAAAAGTTTCGGGTACACTTTGTATAGAATTTCAGCACAAACTGTACCCAAAACTTTTGCTCTTGAGTGTATATACCTGCTTAAACTGGCCGGCCACAGACTGGTGTCGCGAGAGGGTTCTCTATTGGATCGCATAAAATCATTTGGACTAATATAATAACGCATAATTTTTTTAAGCCGAATTAGCGTTAAGCCTAACCATATTATGGCATAAATTTTTAGGCATAAAATTAAAAAGCATAAACGTAAATAGCATAATCATCACAAAGACTAACATCAGATAGCATAAATACAAAAAGACATAATAATTACTTGGCATCATTACAAAACGCATAAAAATTGTGTCCTAAAAAATAAAATCATGCATTACACAAAGTGCAACGTTCGACTTATAACCAGAGTAAATGATGCACAAAATCATAAAATCACATCCAAACAGATAAAGAACCACAATCACAAGCCTGATGCACTACGAGAATAAGGTTAGTTTTGTGATCATATGAATTAGTAACAAAGGCGAGGTCGACGGAGGTCCGCTTCACGGACCTCCTATTCTGCGTTGTTTAGGCGCTTCGCGCCTGGATATCATGCTAACATAACCTAACCTAATTTAACGTAACCAAACCATGGCATAACAGATTTGCACATTTTGTGGGAAAACATCATCCACATTTTTATTATTTAGCAAGAAAGATTTCCCAAGAAATACACCACCAAATTACTCAAATTGAACAAAGAGAACTTGGGATAGAACCACCACCAAAAAAGAAAAAATACATCAATAAACAGAACCATTTGAACAATATTATCAATAATAAACATGAATATCCAACAAAAATTGCATTTCTACAAGCCATAGCAGGTAATCTAAAACTCAAATAAACAAGCACAAAGAAAAAAATTAATACAGAATAATACATTGCTTACAAAATAATGCATGAATGAAAGTAAATAAGCGTACACTATATTAAATGATTAAAAATAAATAATAAATGCATGCTAACAACGAAACTGTTTTTTATTCATTTAGAAAACAGAAATTATGCTTCAGAACAGATATGATAAATAATTATTAGCCCATACAATAGTATGCATAATGAGTATTAGTCGAATACAAATTAGTCCAAGTAAAATTATTCTAAAACCATAGTATGCCAAACAAAGTAGTAGGCCAAAGTATTATTATGCAACAGTATTATTATGCCAATAGAAATTATGCCAAATCAATTATGCGAAACTATATTAGTCTAAAAAAAAATATGGCAATGAAGGGGATCCCTCGCGAGAGCTGATGCTCGAGGGTAGATCTGGTCATAAGTGGCGCGTTAACTATAATCATTATATTTTCTAAAGTGTATACAAAATGCTCATTAACACTATTTAAATTAAATTAAAACTAAGTTAAACCCAATTCCAGTTTTAATTTAATTTAATTAATGCTAATCTTCGTCTTGTATTTATTTTAGAAAATAATCTTTATAAAACAAAAAAGAAGCAAAAAAAAAGTTAAATCTAAATAAAAACCGGCCAAGTGCGTTGTCGGACCACGCAAAACGAAGGGTTCCGTGCCTATTAAAAAGGTCGTATCGGCACAGAAATCCTACGGCACTTACGTCCTTTTCTTTGAGGAAGGCAGGGGGGGGAATGGTCAATTTTCGGCTTTTTTCCTAAATTACTTCAAATCTGTTTTTGCTGAAATTATATAAAAAAATATATCTGACATGCTTACAACAACCCCTTTCATTCAATATGTCACACAATACAGTTTGCGATTTTTTTTTTTAATTTTCCAGTTTACCCCCCAAAAGTGGCCCCCTTGTTCAGAATTCATTAATTTACTTTATGCGTCCATCTTTGGGTCACTAATTTACATATGTGTACCAAATTTCAACTCAATCGGTCCAGTAGTTTCGGAGCAAATCGGCTGTGACAGACGGACAGACAGACAACCGAACTACTACTTAGAAAAGTTGAAAAACCCCGATTTTTTCTTGTGATTTTTTTAATACAACTTTCAAAAATTAGAGGGGGGACACAATTTTGTGACTTACGGGGCGATTATCTCCGACTCTATTCACTTAATCAAAAAATTGCTGGGAAACCTTATGTTTATTTTTAAAGGCCTATTGATTGACGTGCCACACGTGGACTTACAATTTTTTTTTGTATGGAGTACACCCCTAAAAAATGTTTTTTAGTCATTTCATTACAGAACTATATAGTGGCTAACAAAATACACCTATCCTCAAAATTTTATTCAAATACACTTGATAGTTTTCGAGTAAAATGCCTGTGACATACGGACAGACACAAGGGTTCCGTTTTTTCCTTTTGAGGTATCGGAACCCTAAAAAGTAAAATAAGATGTAAAAGTAGTAATTACGAGCAACTATTTCTATGGTTGTGTGGGACGCTACATGTGTAGACACACTGGCACCGTCTCAACTCCAACGAACTACTTCTAAAGCGGGTGCAGAGGCGGAAAACGCCGAAAATCTGAAATGTAATAAATATAGAGGCCTCGGCAGAGAGTACGACTTTGTACCCTTTGGCGTCGAGACCCTCGGTCCGTGGGGTCCCAGTGCGCATAAGTTATTTGCAGAAATCGCAAAACGTCTGGTCGATGTAACTGGTGACCGAAGAGTTGGCGGCTTTCTCGCGCAACGCATCAGCATTGCAATTCAGCGAGGAAATTAGGCGAATGGAGGACACTGCGACCTCGATGAACCCTGAAGAGAGGTCCCTGTAACATTAATTTCTTCTGGCAATTAGGCTTCTGCACTGATAAGTCTTTATCGATTCAAACGTGGTGTCAACATCAGTTGGGACAACTTCAACAAAATACTGTAACAGCATGTT
Source organism: Epinotia nisella (assembly GCA_932294315.1). NCBI lineage: Eukaryota > Metazoa > Arthropoda > Insecta > Lepidoptera > Tortricidae > Epinotia > Epinotia nisella. Next base: position 3,484,743 of record OW028698.1, on the reverse strand, counting down.
TTCATCTGTAGTAAATTTCTCGTCTCCTTCTAGTGGGTATATTATACCATTCGCTGGACTGCCGAAGCTGAATCGATGTATTCTATGACTGAAGTTCTGTGGTGTGTCATCAAACAGCATGTTTAGGTGTATGTGGCCGCGGGGCAGGTGTAGACTCTTGCCAGCAGTTATGTGGAAGTTTCCAGTAACTTTGTTAAGAACAAGTATCCCGTGCAGTCTGCCAAGCGTCCGATCGTCTGGCCCCGTAGCATGGTTGGCCTTCTCACGCGATAGGTGATAGGATAGAGCGTGCGTCACTGGCTGACACCGTTCGATAGAACGAGACGATGATCTTGTCACTTGTCGCGTGATAAGGCCAACCATGCTACGGCTCCTGTTAGGCTTCGTTTTCCGCGCTGGCACCGTCGCGCGGACGGAGCCGTGGCCCTTTTTCCACAACAATTGCCATATAGAATGATACTGCACAACAGCGACATTTATGAGCTCAATAAAAAAGCACCTAAAAGATGGGGTCAATGTGTTTAGCAGAGCTCGAAGTGCCATACGAAATAAATGGTGCAGAGACTTCATTAGAGTGAAACAAATCACAGTCGGGAGCCCTAAAGGAACGCGTTGTATGTATAGACGTTGGCAGTTATAATTTCCTAGTCTCTGCTCCATCATTTTTAGGGTCCGTAGCTAAAATGGCAAAAACGGAACCCTTATGTCACAGGCATTTTACTCGATAACTATAAAGTTTATTTGAATAAAATTTTGAGGATGTATTTTGTTAGCCACTATATAGTTCTGGAATGAAACGACTAAAAAACATTTTTTAGGGGTGTACTCCATACAAAAAAACATTGTAAGTCCACGTGTGGCACATCAATCGATAGGCCTTTAAAAATAAACATAAGGTTTCCCAGCAATTTTTTTGATTAAGTGAATAGAGTCGGAGATAATCGCCCCGTAAGTCACAAAATTGTGTCCCCCCTCTAATTTTTGAAAGTTGTATTAAAAAAATCACAAGAAAAAATCGGGGTTTTTCAACTTTTCTAAGTAGTAGTAGTAGTTATAGTTGGTCTGTCTTAGAACGAGTATCCATAACGTTTGCCTTGTTTCCTATGAAATTGTTTGGATTTCTGTCTTGCTTATGAATACCTATCAAGCTTCGCTCCATGGCCATTTGACAATATTCTAGCATATTTCTCTGATTTTCTGTAAGAGACCATACCAGCCCATGCTAGCATAACTTGACTCTACATTCTACTCGCGCGCGAGATAGACTGTCCGTCAATTTCTGATTAATGCTGTCAAAAAGTGATAGATAGTCTATCACGCGCGCGAGTAGAGTAGTGAGTCAAGTTATGCTACCAGGGTTGATAAGAACCAACTGCCCGTTCATACAAACTTTACAAAGACTTGTTCACCTCACTAGCTCGGAAAGCCCTTTTTTATTCTTTAAAAACAGATAGCAAAACTGTATTTTATTTTATCCACAAGAGTGCAAAAAATATTTGAAATTCGAACGTGTTATTTGTGATTTTTTACATCTTCACTACGCTTCACACTCAAATACCTCCTTACAATATTAGTATAGATAATCAATCGACAATTAGTCATTTTAAATTAATAAAATGTAATGTAAACAGTTTGAAACACGTCATATTAGCAACTGCGCAAATATTAAGTTAGTAACTTTGTTATTTAATTTGTAAAGACACGTTCTTTATTCAAAACTTACAAACAAACAAAGCGGTAGGCTATTATTCGATGTGATACAATAACAAGTATTCAGAGGTAGGTATCTACTGATGTTCCGTCGCAAACATTCCTATACCCGGGTGCCACTTATATATTGCACAATTTACTTAAAACTAAACACTGTCCCACAAAACTGTAGTAACAAATAAAAAAAAATAAAAACAGTTTGACTGTGGGATCGGCAGTCTCTAGGTAAGACATAAACATAATTTTTTTAAATAGAGGCTTTATATGCAACACTGTAACTATTTATAAAAAAATTAAATAAATAAATATCGTGGGACAATTCACACCAATTGACCTAGTCCCAAACTAGGCAAAGCCTGTACTATGGGTACTAGACAACGGATAAACATACTTATATAGATAAATACATACTTAAATAGATATTAAACATCCAAGACTCGAGAACAAACATTCGTTTTCATCATAAAAATATCTGCCCCGACCGGGAATCGAACCCGGGACCTGAAGCTTCATAGTCAGGTTCTCTAACCACTAGGATATTCGGTCGTCTTTGTATTAAATTTTAAAATGATAATATCGCACTCCCTTAGAAACTTCCATTCCCCCGTCCAGCCCTTAAAGTTATGATTTCCGCAATAAAACTATTCTATCCATGTTATTTCTAGGTTTTCTAACTATCTCTATACCAATATTATTTATATCATCTATATCAAGAATATAGGCAGACAAACCAGAGGGCTGATAGGTTTAGGGTATAAAGGTAACACTAAGATGCGGCATACTCGACTAGCACTGAGGAAAAAAAAGACAAAAGCTTGTTGACATGAACAGCTACCATAGAGTAAGGGTAATGCGTTTACAGAGTATCCAACAAGGGCAGACTATATATATATACCTACTCAGTGACAGTCAAGCGGCCCTTAAAGCGCTTACGGCGCGGAAAGTGGATTCTAGACTAGTTTATAATGGCGTCCAAGCTCTGAACAAGCTTGGAAAGCACAATAAGGTGCAACAACTAAGTAGTTTGGATACCAGAAAACGAGGGCTTCATCGGCAATGAAAGAGCAGATGAGCTTGCAAGAAGTGTGTCTACTAATCACTTTGTTGGACCGGAACCATTTGTGGGACTCTCGCAGGGAACCAATAAGCTTACGCCAAAACCAAATACAAAACCGGCCAAGTGCGTGTCGGACCACGCAAAACCTAGGGTTCCGTGCCTATTACAAAGGTCGTATCGTCACAGAAATTTTACGGCACTTACGTCCTTTTCTTTGAGGAAGGCAGTTTTTCAGCAATATCTCGAAAACCTCTGAACCGATCTTGTTCAAAACAATTTTCGGTGAATGAAATTAATAAGCCCTATGTCCATGAATTTTTCCATATTTTTAAAATACACCGTTCAAAAATTAGAGGGGGGGGGCAGAATTTTAGTGACTTTCGGGGCGATTATCTCCGACCCTATTCACTTAATCAAAAAAAATGCCAAGAAACCTTATATTTATTTTGAAAGACCTATCGATTGATGTGCCACACGGGGGGTCACAATGAAAAATATTTTTTTGACTTTTAGTGTTATATGGAGTGCACCCCTAAAAATATTTTTTTTGTCATTATAATTACAAAACTATGTAGCGGCTAACAAAATACACCTATCCTCAAAATTTTACTCAAATACACCTTATAGTTTTCGAGTAAAATGCCTGTGACATACGGACAGACGGACAGACGGACAGACGGACAGACGGACAGACGGACAGACGGACATGACGAAACTATAAGGGTTCCGTTTTTGCCATTTTGGCTACGGAACCCTAAAAATGAGTGGAGGAATGAGGCTGGCTTAAGGCACTCTAAGCTCTTCATAGAAGGAGTGGACTCGGGCTGGTCCAAAAAACTCTGGAAATCCAGCAGAAAGCAACTCAGAATTATATGTAGGGTGTTCACAGGTCACTTCGGGGTCAAGAAACTCTTGGCCAAGTATCGGATAGTTTCGACTGTAGAATGTGTGGCGAGGAGGATAAAACTATGGAACACTTATAGTGGAGCAGTTTCACGTGATAATGTGGACACGCCGGACAAAAGCACCAATTTTTTTCAGCCTACCAATTAAGTACATAGCTTTAAGTTTTTAATAGGAACCAACTCCTCCTTCAGCCATCTTTAATTTTATGGCGGCCATTTAGAATTATGGGTATATGTATTATTCTTATCTCGAGTTCTAAATCACGTAGAATCACAAACTTGGTGTCTACATAAAATATACTTATTTGGGATATTCAACTAGATATTTTTAGAGTCTAGTTCCCCAAGGATACCAAATGGAATCCTGTTACTCTAAGCTGTCCGCTGTCCGTCCGTCTTTCTGGGTGTCAGTAAGAGGTAGACTGTTCACAGAGTTTGTATTTCTATTGCTGAATACAAATTATTAAAAAATAAAATTCATTTAAAGTTAAACAGTGCTCCCATACATGGAAAGTAATTTTATGGCGTTTTATTACAATCAGGCTATTTCTAGAACCGTAATACCAAAACCGTATCCCCACAGTCTTTTGTAACTTTACACAAATGGGGCTGGCAACTGTCAAACTGACAGCTCCAATAATGGTCCTTAAAAAAGCTTTTGTACGTTTCGTCCCAAATTGCTCCGAAGAAGTGGGAATCCACCGTTTTGCGAAAAAGGCTAAAAATAAAAGGTTGTGGATTAAAGCTATGGAGAAGATTTTTGTCTAAGAACCGTCTCTCTCTTATCGTATGAAATCACTATGAAATCTAGAAGAGCGCCATCTATAATTAGCTTTCACAGGCCTTTCCCATTAAGTACTTAATATTTTAATCTTATCTGCAGGTTGGCGCAGCTACTGCAAGCCCGACTTCTATCGGGTTAGGATTCGTAAGTATTAAACTGTCGAAACTAATAAGATTCTGGTACAGGAGTTTATTTCTGACTGTAGTGCAGCAGTCATCAACTCCTCCATATGAAAGGGCTCCAATGAGTCTAAAAACAACGGTGTTATCTTGTGTAGACAGTTTACCACCACCCATTTGGCGTCGAGACAAGTCCCTTTTGACCAATACATAGATGATAAAGTTGTTAGCAGTGTGTAAGTATGGGAATCCCAAAATGCAAGTAGTCTTTTAGTTTATTATTTAAGTAGTTTTAGTTAGACGATCATCAAATTGTATGGAGACGGAGAATTTCATTTAGATTAGAAATGAGAGAATTCATTCCATTGTTAAAAAAAAAACAAACGCATTCCCGTATTCATAAACGTTACTATGTGTACAGTACTCACGAGCGGACAGGTGCTGTAAAACCCTTACCTTAGTAAATTATAAGTTTCGAACAGAATTTCTGAATACGGATGTTAGTATTCTTTTTTACAAACTTTTTACAGAATAAAGCTGGCCGTCATTAAATAAAACCAGAATTGGCATAAAAAACTACATGAGCAAAATTAGCTTTAGGGATTCCCATACTCACTGTATGGAAAAAGTTTTCTTTGATTTCTGGGCGTTCTAGTAGTCAAACCTTAGTCGGTCCCAAAGAGTATTTTGATCCTTAATAGAAATGGGATCGAATGGCATTAAAAAAAATTGTCAAAATTGATGATTTTCTCGCTGACTGTACTTTTTTTCGAAAATCTGTGAATGTAGATTGCCATCACTTAAAAAGTTAGGAATGAAATCCTAATGCCATTTTTCCGTGGCGGCAAGGGATCTAGTAGCTGCCCTTACTGCCCCGTTTTAACTTTCCACCCTATATAATATATATATATATATATATATAATGGGATAATTGGCAAGTATGATGAAGTGATGTAAAAAGAAGGAGTGAAGGTTCCATTACCGAGATGTTCGTTTTTGCTCAGTGAGAATATAACTTTTTAAATTGGCTTTAAACGATTGCAGAGAAGTAGTTTTCTTATAAGGTGGCGGTATGTTGTTCCAGCATTTTGTGGCGGTGTACTTAAAACTGCCACGAAATGCTGCAGTTTTGTGTTTGGGGCACATGAGAAGAGTACACACTCTTTGGCGTTGCAGAAACCTGAGCTTGTCATGCAGGTAACGAGGTCTTTGAGTCTTCACAATCCCAAACAGTAAGCAAGCAAAGTGCAGGGAGCGCCGAGACTCCATGTTCATTAAATCGCTTCTGTTAAGATATGGAGTCACGTGAGTTCTTGGGGGGATTATAAAACAAAAACGAGCACACGCATTTTATGATATTTCTTTGTTATTATTTCAGGACGCCAAAGGTCTTATAGGGTGTATTGGTGATCTGTTCACAGGATTCAAAAGTAAGTGAAAAGATACAAATATTTTGGTGTCCAGTAAAAAGTCTTACTTAAATTACCTGCCCAAATGGGCAGTGACATGGGTGTAAGTATCTTTTCATCATCATCATCATTTTCAGTCCGTAATCACCCACTTCTGAGTATAAGCATTTCGAGTACGCCACCCGTTCCTAACCATCCTGAGCTAGTCCTATCCAGAAGTCTAGTCCTAACCCGCGATCTTCCTAATATCGTCCACCCATCAAACTGATGGACGTTTGACGATCCTTTTGCAGTATCTTCTGCTGACTAATAAATTATCTTCTTGCTGAGTCCCTCAATGCTGAGAAATCGAGTATCATGACGCTGCCGAGGTGGCTTAGCAAGTATTCTTCTCCAGGCCTTTCGGTCAGCTGGAGTTGTTGCTGCTGTTGGAGAGTTGCATTAACCGGCATTATAAGATGATCCGACATCTGCTGGGCAAGCACAACTGATGCCACGACGCGACTTGAAACGAGGAAATCTACCCTTCTCTTTCTAATGTGCACAGTGCGAGTGAGCCAGCACGGCTATCACAATTCGGCCCACGAGCACATAGACTATCTATTTCTAAGCATTCTAAATAAAAAGAAATGGATAGTCTTTTCTCGGTGCGACACAGATTGCCGGCCGTTTTGTGATAGCCGTGCAGGAGTGGCTAAATCGGGACGCGTCTTGTGCTAGGTGTTGGTGTGGTTGAGAAATCGTTTTGGGCTTCCACTCCTTGCTCTTCTGCCTTCTACTGTGCCTGTCACCGTTCATCATCATCATATCAGCCGAAAGACGTCCACCGCTGGACATAGGCTTCCCCAAACAGTGCCACAATGCCCGGTCCTGCGCCACCCGTATCTAGCGGACTCCCGCGACTTTTACCAGGTCATCAGCCCACCTTGTGGAGGGGTTTTCTTCTTCTTTTTTTTGGCGTTCTGGCCAACTGTGTCGGCTCAACGCTGCACCTGCCGATATGAGTACGTGGTTGTCAGTCGAGAACCCGTCTGTTACCGTTACTTATAAATAAACAAATATCAGGGGTACATCACTAATCAAACCAGTCCCATATTAACAACGGTGTCGACAACGATGTCCTTTTAGAGAAGATCTCCTCGATGGGATTCGCGCCGTCACTCCTGTGAGAGTAGCCCTCATTAATACATATTATCACTTCCAGATCATCCTTGGATCGAACCCGATGTCATCGATGACCTTTGTAACCTGAGTGAGTATTAAAATATTCTAATTGTATACTTTAATGAGCCAATTTTCAATTGTGTGAACTATCTATTATCTGCACAGCTATCACAGGACAGTCCGCGAGCTGTTTCACGGCGAGATAGACTATCAGTCTCTTTCCAATTAAAACGCTTAGAAAAAGACGGATGTCGCCGCGACAGTGATAGCCGTCCAGACCTGTCTCTCTTGCCACTTTGGCTAAATGGCTCCCACACCTCTATGGTGCAAATTCTCCCGAACATTGGCAACATTGCTGATAACAGAAGCATGATCCTTACTCCAGGCAAAATACGGTTTCGAAAAACATTAATTTATAATAGCGTTTTTTTTGTTTATTTCATTCTAAAACATTATTCTAAGATGCTTTATTCAAGAATCCAACAAACTTTCCACCCGGAAGTAATTATATAGATTTAAATTAAACATTCATTGTCTTTTTTATTTTATTTATATTGAATATTTTAAAGCAGATGTAAATGAACCTAAATAAAGATTAAAAAAAGATTAATATTTATCCGGACTTTTTAGGAGCTAATTAAATATTGATTTTTTTGATGTCTTATTTTTTGTTGGATTTTGCGTCTAGTTAACTATTTAATTGATAATATATCCGTTACATTAAAAAAATTAGCTATTATAAATTATTTCCGAATATGTAATTTTTTCCATACAAGTTGTCAGTTCATAGCCTGGACTACTTACCTGGCAATATTACTGTTGAGAAGCACAGAGTAAAGAGAAGTAAAATAATTGCACTATTTTTCAGGTCCTCCATCTTGCTTTGATGACGTCATCGACTTGGGCATCAAAGGTATTTAGATTTTTTCAACTATTGTAAACGAATGATTGAAAATTCAGATTTCAATTTTAAATTAAGATGTTGCGTGCACGCATTCTAACACGGCTATTCGTTGCAAGTAAACATAACCTCGCCTCGTGCTAAATGAGCGCGGGGTTCGCTTTTTGACTAGTATTATATATTCCGGGATGGAACTATTATTTTTGAGTAAAATTTATTAAAATAGAAATCAAAATGGTTTACAAATTTAATAAGAATTTTACAAATAAGAAATAATCAATAAAGTGGGCAAAATCTAAGAAGGTATGGTATGTGTTAACTAGCGCACGTCCGTCGGCCAAATAGGCCGAGGTTCGGTCCTTGCTTCCCGAGGAAGGGTGTGCGGGGTCCCAGGGCAGGCGAGGCGGTGATGTCATCGTCGTGGTCAGCATGGTCAGCAGTTTGATGCTAACACGGCCTCTCCTGACAGAGCAGCGTCCTCGATGCTCTCCTGTTCTCCCGACTGCGGCTCGGATGTTGACTCTTGATCTTGGTTAGGGGCAACGTCACCTGCGGAGCAAACAATACTATGTAAATACAATGTTATACTCCACGTAAACACCAGGATCACGGTTCGCCAACCGATTTTCATTTTATTAGTGTTCCGTACCAAAATCGGACCAACGGAACACTTACTTTATTTTTTTATTTTTTACATGCTACTATGCGCCTTCATGTATTTTCACGTGATACTTTTGTTACTGACACTTTCAGTCAAACAAATGACTTCATTCATATCTTTCCTCTCGTACAAGAAACTACTCCGATGCCACACATGGCCTTACTTCGGAATGAACGTCATACCGGTGCCTCATGAGGCCTTACTCGGAAATCAAAACACTACCGATGCCTCATAAGGCCTTACTCGGGAATCAAAACACTATACTGATGCCTCAGCATAAGGCCTTATTCGGATATTAAACCACATCAGCGATGCCACAGCGGGCCTTACACGTACTCGAAACAATATTCCGTTGCCATGAAAGGCCTCACACGCAAATATTACACACATCGATGCCATGATAGGCCTTAAACGATATCACGATGCAGTGCAATGCCTCAATTTCATTAGGCCTTACTTGCAAATACACCTAAAACACCTCACAGTCAACTCTATGCCACTCGAGGCCTTACAAGAGCACACCCGACACATATTTTCATTCTTACAAAACGTTATTCACAACACGTTGTACTATGTATGAGATCCTTTATTTCTTGACCTCGATATTCATAATAACAATTCGTAAACAAAGCTCAAGACATTGCATATCGTCTACAGGGACGCGCTCCATACGCGCATTACCTATTTATTAGCAGCTTATGTACTCGTATGCACGATTGAAAATAATGAAAGCGTCTTAGTAACATCATCATAAGTACAAATTCTTACTAACGGGAAAGTGTTTGGAAAGTTACGAAAGTATTGTACATTGAAAATAGTTTGTGCCTTACATTCAAAAAAGACTGCACAAGTCTCGGGAGTCCATTCGCCATCCCACGGCAGCATGTACTCCGCGGCTGCCTGGGTGGTCTTGCCATACGATCCTGCCACAAGTCGTAATTCATACCGACTATTAGGTAAAACTTTTATTATGCGATATGGACCTCGTATGCCACTGTCTAGTTTGTTAGTTATTTGTGACGATTTTTTGACAAAAACTAGATCATTTGTCGCAAAGGATTTTGGTGTCCTTCTCTCTTTATTAACACGAGAATCCTGTCGCAATCGATTTTGAGCCAACAAGCCTCCAGCCCTTTGACGTCGCATTTCGCGTAATGCCTCGCGATTCGGTGTATTGCCGTCAACAGTTATTTCGCGAATGAGAGCGTTTATAGCCGGTGTAGTTGTATCACAACCAATAAGTAAATTGAGAGGTGAGCATTGCGTAGTTTTCTGCTTATTGGTGTTCAAGATCAGCTGAAGTTTCCACAGAATGTTGGACCAGGATTCATGCTTATAATTTACCTCTATTCTAACCATATTCAAAACTGTTCGACAGTACCTTTCAACTTGGCCATTTTCCTGATGTAGTTCAGGCGTGATAAAATGTATTTGTATACCAAAATTATTTGCCCACTCGCCAAAATCTGCACTGTCGAACATTCTACCCCTATCACAAACAATTAGTCGGGGTGTACCAAAAATAGACACTACATTAGTGAACTGTCGTTTAAGTTCAGCACTTTCTTGTCTATACATAGGAATCAAAAAACAATATTTCGTGAAAGCGTCAATGATTATAAGTATGTACTTATAACCATTCGATTCTGGCAAAGGCCCAAGTACATCAGCATGTAGTGTGTCAAAAGGAGTATCGGGTTTCGTCCACGACGCTATCGGTTGTAGTGGGGCCCGAGGCACCTTTTTGTGTGTTAGACATACAATACAGTGAGCTATGTATTTCCTGACGAATTGGCGCATATTAGGAAACCAAAAATGTTTCAATATCAAGTCAATAACCTTTTCATTATTTATGTGCCCATGTTCGTCGTGAAACACCCTTAACAAGCTAAGCCTAAACCCCTTAGGCACATAACACAATAGTCGTGATTCTTCACCACTCGGACTATATTTATAATACAGCAAATTGTTTTTCTTAACATACCGCGAACTATCTATTTCGCCTTGATCAATTTTTTCGAGTAACAATGTTGTTTCATCGTCCGCGGCCTGGGCCACTTGAGCCCAGTTAAGTGGTTTCTGTACGGTACAAAGATTGACTGGATTACGACTCAGATAGTCGGCATGTGGCATAAATTGACCCTTTCGGTACTCTAGAGTAAAATCGAAATCTTGTAGGTACATCCACCACCGCGCCACTCTAGGAAGAAGATCCTTCTTGCGTTGGGTCATCTTTAAGGCATTGCAATCGGTAACTACTTTAAAATGTTTGCCCATTAAATAATGACGAAAATGTTGCAGAGCCTTAACTACAGCGAGTGTCTCTAGTTCATAAGAATGATATTTCGGTTCCGCACCTACTGTAACTTTGCTAAAGTATGCCACCGCATGTCTAAGCCCATCTTTTCCATTTTGCATCAGAACTGCACCATAGCCTAAAGAACTTGCATCTGTATGCACCTCGGTGGACAGAGATGGATCAAAAATCAATAACGCTGGTTCATTAGTCAAGATGGAAATGATTTCCTGTCTTGCTTGTTCCTGTTCTCTTCCCCAAAAAAACTTAACATTTTTACGAGTCAACAAAGCTATGGGAGCTGCTTTAGTAGCGTACCCTTGGACGTATCTCCTGAAGTAGCCAGCCAGGCCGAGGAACTGCCTGACTTGTTTAACGGTTTTAGGCACTGGCGAATTTACTAGTGTATCAATCTTTTTTACGCTCGGCCGGACCTGACCATTACTTATCGTCCTTCCAAGATACTCTACTTCAGTAGCCAAGAAAGAACATTTTTGCAAGTTTATAGAAAAACCAGCTTTTGTTAAAGTTTCTAGAACAGAATCGAGTAGCGACAAACCATCCTCTATGGTATCGCTCAGTAACAAAACATCATCAATATATACAAGCACTTGACCTGCTTCAATAAATGGTCTTAACGTATCAGAAATAATGCGCTGATAAATTACCGGAGCATTAGAAAGTCCAAACGGCATTTTAAGGTACTCAAAATGTCCCTCTGGTGTCACAAATCCAGTTAGATGCACTGATTCCTCACTTATTTTAATCTGGTGAAAACCAGTTAACATATCCAGAGCAGAAAAATATTTACATTTCCCTAATCTATCGATATGATCTTCGATTAAAGGGAGAGGGTATCTGTCTTTCACTGTAATGTTGTTGAGGGCTCGGTAGTCCACAACCATCCTATCTGACCCGTCTTTCTTTTTTACAAGTAGCACTGGACTAGCATACGCGGATTCGGATTCCCTTATAATACCCTTTTCCTTTAAATCAGTGACAATATTGCGTACTCGAAGTTTTTCGTCATGCGATAATTTGTACGGCCTATATTTAACCGGTTCATCACTAGTAAGTCGAATATGCATCTCGCCGGTGTTTACAGTTGTACTAGCCGTTCCACTGAGGAAGTAATCGGAGTATTTATTCAACACGACATCTAAGCGTTCCCTTTCATCGCCGAACAACGGAGTATTTATTGAGCTGAGTTGCGTAGTCGGCTTACAATGTGTGATATTGTTGACATTTGGGCAGTTTCTAACAAGTCGTTGAGTATCGCTTGTTCGAATATATGTGACACCTTCTCTATTTAAAACATCCGTGCCGATAAGAACTGGCACACTAAGATAATTGTGCGGCACAACATGTAGGTCTACCTCTAAAGTTACATCACTGAACTCTATGGGCAAAGTTACAAAGCGATCTGATCGCATTTCTACTCCACCTAAACCGCGTAATATTTGGACATTAGGGTACGTTCGGCAAGAAAAATGCTTAGCAAGGTCATTCGAAATGAGAGAAATACTCGACCCGCTATCAATCAAAACGTCAGTCGGTACACCACATATTACAGCTGTCACAATATCACTTTTTGTTTTGTTGCATACTGTTTCGCGACAAAAGTTAACATTAGCTTTATTTCTCATTTCTGATCGTTCTTTAGCAAAACATTTATCGTCACTATGACCTATCTTCTTGCAGAACGAACAAACCGTTTTTGAAACAAACTTATTTACTGGCTCATGATTAAGCACATATTTGTTTTTATTCGCGTCTGCGTTACTACTCTCAGCCTTAACACGTTTGGGGCAATTTTTCATTTTATGTCCTGATTGTTTACAATTAAAACAAGTTACGTGTATGTCTGTATTTTGGATTGCACGCTTATGATGTCTCTTGGACGATAGATCATAGGCGAGTCGGCTTGCACGTGGATCAATGTTATTATTAGGTACGCTCGCACTTGAACGACGTGGTTTCGCATAACTCGATAAGAACTCCACAATTGTTTCAGGAGTCAACTTTGCGTTTGTAGCGGCCGCTCGTACTTGAGGGTCTTTTATACCGCGTACAATTATATCACATAGTAAGTCACTACTCAATCCCTTTACGATACGTAACCGTAATAAAGATCTTCTCGCATATTCCGCATATGTGGAGTACCTATCAGAGTCTTGCAACATCACATCAAAAAGTATGTTTGCAACGTCAATGCGGCGCGGACAGAGCGATCTAAGTTCTGATTTGAAATTCGACCAATTACGGTCGTCACTCGTCCACTCGCGCAACCAGGAGCGTGCCTCACCTTTTAATGATAATCCCACACGAGAAAGGCACTCTTTATCGTCCCACTGGTTTTGCGAGCGGGCGCGATCCACTTCGTCACACCAAGCATCAACGTCATGATTACTGGGATCAAAATCAGACACATAATAATGGGTAGATCTCACCGGATTCATGGTCCTCAACGCATCGATGAGGCGCTCCGTGACGTCCATTGACGCCGTCGGCGCTGCCTCTGACACCTCGATGCTGCCAGCAACGAATGGGGTGCCGCTGACTGGCCCAGCAGGCTCCGGCAGAGGTGTACTGGCTGGTCCAGCAGGCTCCGGCGGGGCAGCACTGCCTGCGCCGTCCAAGTCCGCGCTGAAGGCACCGGTCGCAGGTGATGCCACACTGGCAGGAGTAGCGACACGCTGCTCCAGCGTCGCGAGGCGGTTCAGGATCGCTTCCATCGTCACTTCCAGTCTACCTATATTAGGGACAGAAGCTGGCGAAGACGTGCGCTCTCGCGTTTTCCGTTTTTTACTCGACATTGTAAAAAAAAAATTAAATCAAAATGGCAAAATATGCGGCTGTAATGGCGTTGCAGTTCACAATCCCTACTTCTGATATTATATATTCCGGGATGGAACTATTATTTTTGAGTAAAATTTATTAAAATAGAAATCAAAATGGTTTACAAATTTAATAAGAATTTTACAAATAAGAAATAATCAATAAAGTGGGCAAAATCTAAGAAGGTATGGTATGTGTTAACTAGCGCACGTCCGTCGGCCAAATAGGCCGAGGTTCGGTCCTTGCTTCCCGAGGAAGGGTGTGCGGGGTCCCAGGGCAGGCGAGGCGGTGATGTCATCGTCGTGGTCAGCATGGTCAGCAGTTTGATGCTAACACTAGTTTTATTACCCTACGAACTGTATGGAAAAAGTTTTCTTTGATTTGTGGGTGTTCTAGTACTCTAAACTTAGTTGGTAACAAAGAGTAGGTATTTTAATCCTTGATAGAAATGATTAAATAAAAAAAAGTCACATCTGTTGATGATTTTCTCGTTGACTGCACAATATATTAAAAATCTGTGAATGTCGATTTTCATCACTTAAAAATTTAGTAAAGTTCTCCTAAGCATTTTCGCGTAGCAGCAAGGGATCTAGTAGCTGCCTTACTGCCCCATCTCAACTTTCCACCCTGTATATTAACAGGCAACCTCCTCCACAATGGAATTTATACCATTCTAAATTGGAACAGAATTGCATTTGTTTTATTTCGTTCGATTTAAAATAAAATTCACTTAGACGCAAACTAAGCAAAGCTTGTATTACTACGGATACTAGACAACGATATACATATCGTCGCTTGTAATATGAATTAACGTAACCGCCAAATGACGATTTTTCAGGAGAGGCAAAAAACTAATTTGAAAAATAGAAAAAGTTAATAACTTTTTACACACTTATCCTATTGTAATGATGTTTGTAGCAATTATCTTATATTTGCGAGATCTTTTTACTAATCGAGGTCTTAAAAAGGCTGCTATTATAATTTAGAAAATAGCATGGCGCTTACGTTAATTTTTTTTCAAAAATTTGGAGTTACATTAAGATTTATTTCAAAAAATTCAGAACAGGAAACACTGCTTTAAGGTAAGTCACAAAAAAGCTGCAAACCATTAAAGTAAGTAACATAGTTTTCAAAACGTGGACTTACGTTATAAGAAGATAATTTTAGTACTTTCAAACTTATTCACTTGTAATAAGGTCCAAAATAGAATAAATTATTTTGTTTTAGTTAATGTTTGGCAGGGTAGACAACTACAAGTAAAACAGGTTTATACGTACGAAACAGTTTTATTGTTAATATAAACGTTGTTTTAAAACAAATTTAAAGTCTCCCTCTCTCTCTAAATGTGTGTGGAAATCTCTTTAAGTGTGTTATTTCCAGGCAAATAGTACGCATTGTCATCGGTAATGAATTAAGATGATTGGTTAGGGCCGTCTTGTTTCAAAACTGTGTAAAATCGTTAGGGCGAGGCAAATAATAAAAAAACTCTTAAAATAACTGTTGATTATTTAATTCGGAAACCAATTTAAAAACTGCAACGTCTTTTGCGTTGTAATGTAAAAAAACGAAATTCATAAAAATGTCAGTGATGGACCTTACTAGGAACCTGGGGCCCATTGCATAACAATTTACAACTTATATTACAAGCGGAAACCTCTTTTCAACTCCTCGCATTAGAAAGAGACTTCCGCTTGTATTATAAGTTGTAAATTGTTATGCAATGGGCCACTGGTCGCCTAATAAAGCCGAAATATACTTGACAATGAATTCTATGTAATTAAGTACCGAACGAAAATAACCCAAAATTTATGCGACGGGCCTTCTTAGGCCTATCAAAATTAAAAATTGCTATGGAACGAAAATAAGTTAAATTTAATTAGTTGTCTACATTGATTTAAACTTTCACGATTCTCACACATCGTTATTACTGAACGGGACTAAATCGCGTATAATTAGGTAACTTATTTAAACCGAAAGTCCTTTCTACAAAACGTCATTTCTATAGTAGGAAAATACGTGAAGTCATTAAAATCAGAACAACCGGAATGACGGTTTGACATAATAAATGTTGTGTGTTGGCCGGTTGACAACCCTAGTGTACTTACAAGTGATTAATATAGACCAAGTGCGGGTAGTTCAGAAAACACTCTCTTGGGAAGATGGATGGATCATAAAAAAAACTATAATTATCGTAACTAACTACTTTAAACTGAACAAAAATTCAATCCTAAATATCTTAACGACAACACGTTATAATATTAGTTTATTTAAAATTGGTTGTTTATTGAGATCTCTTAATTAGTAGGACTACATTTGTAATATACATAGTATAGCAGGTAATATATGTGTAGATCGGAATACAAATAGATAGAGACACAATACATGTAGTGCGCTTTCACAGAAAACTTTACTTGAGTTCAATGAAATCTCGTTTTCCACTTGTAGGTCCGTAAAAAGCACGCACGTGACATAAAAATTGATTGCTTCAATTGTAATTAGTTTTATAAAAACTGTGATAATTACATTTGTGATTCAATCTAATGATTTTTTATTTATGAAGTTATTTTCGTTTAATTGCATTTTTTCGTTTTGATTACAAGAAGGCCCAAGGTCTACATTATGAGTTATTTTTATTTCTGTGTTAAATAGATTTAATTATAAAGAATATTTCAGGACTAGTACTAAACAAGGGTATTAATTAATATTTTGAAATAAGGTACCGTACCTACCAGTACGTAATTTATTGCGTTTATTGTCAAGTGACAATGTAGTTTTTTTTTTACCCGAGATCGATTCTAGCACACAAATGTATGGATTCGCTTTAACGCTTCAAATGGAAAGAAATAGACGGAAAGTTCCTAGTAAGTAAATTAACGTATACTCCAAGTCAGTTTAAAATAAATACACAAAATTTAATGTAACTGCCAAATTTTATGTAAATTTCCCGTATTTTGTATGGAACGTATGCCCGTTACATTAATATACATTCTATACAAAATACGGGAACTTTACCTACTGTTATATTTACAGTAAGTAAATACATACTTTGAAACCAATTTCATTGATTTTGAAATATTTATAGCTGTGATAAACTATAACCTAGTTTACAATAACACATTTTTGTTCCACCATCACCCACAAACTTGCTAGAAGCGGCACTGAAATGTAAATGCGCTGTGCCTGCCCCTGTTGGAAATATGTTATGTCTTGCCATACAATATCAATTAAGTTTTAAAATTAAAAACCTCTGGTTTGGGTAAATATTTGCAAGCGTTGTCTTAAAAACCAAGCGTAGTCACATATAATTTAACCACCTTTTTTATTTTTATCTAACTTTAACGTTAGCGTAACAGACAATCAGTTATAATGTGCCACCAATTGAGTAATGCAAGAGTCATTTCGGTACTCATCTGTATCAAAATGACTCTTACATTACTCAGTTTATTACTTGTCTTCAACTTTGGTCGATACATTAAATACGCAATCACAGATCTGTCGTTACGTTAACCTGTTAATAAGAAAATTAAAAAAATGTGACATACATTAAAGAAAATACGGTAAAGTGAAAAAAATGGTATTATTCTGGTTAACGTAATCGACATTTTTTTCAAGATATCGAAATTTTAATAACAGCTATCGACGGAGCATCAAATTTGCAGTCGAACTGTATATATAACTCAATTTCGGTATTTTGGCGGTTACGTTAATTCATATTACAGGCGACGATATACTTATATAGATAAATAAATACTTAACTAAGTACATAGAAAACATCCATGACTCGGGAACAAAATATTCGTGCTCATCACACAATAGATGCCCTTACCGGGATTCGAACCCGGGACCTCCGGCTTCGTAGGCAGGGTCACTACCCACTAGGCTACAGAGGTCGTCAAGAAAACACACTCTATTCCCTTAATGTTTTGGCATCCTAGTATTTTTTAGGTGGTTGGTTGGTTATATAGTGGTTATGTTTTTTTGTTTTCTCTCGGCTACCCAAAGTATGCCCAGGGAAATCGCTCTTCAGCTAAGATAGGATCGCCTGTTTTATGTCTCTGATTATATTCGCTGTATTCTGTACCGTTTTGTGTTGTATCCAGGAGCCGTAGCATGGTTGGCCTTATCACGCGAGAAGTGACAAGATAGGAGCGTCGTCTCGTTCTATCAAACGGTGTCAGCCAGTGACGCACGCTCTATCCTATCACCTATCGCGTGACAAGGCCAACCATGCTACGGGGCCTGTAAGGTGTGCAATAACGAGTATTTGTGTAGTATGTGTCGAATAAATTTATTACGTTAAATAATACAATATATATAAAATAGTATCATAAGGAGAACTTAATGTTCTATTGATGGGTATTCCGCAGGCGTCTTCGCATCCAAATCTTTATATTCTTCTTCTCGTTCCTCTATATTCATAAAGACCGCTCTGATGATTGATATTTGTATTTTGACTTTGATCCAGCTTATTATTTGTGAGTATGGTTTGGACCATTTTTCGCATAGCTTTAGAGATGTTTTCTTTATAAAGGATTCATATTCCATTCCGACAATGCCATCACAGGAGACCACAAGGGGAGTAAATGAGGCTCTAAGATCTTCTGCAGCCAGATTGTATTTGCAATGTTTTTCACGAGCGTGTATTTGGGCGATTGTGGGCCATGTGAGTAAGCCATATAAAGCGGCGTCGGCATTTGTGTTGCATTTTTTTTGCATTGTATTAAACAACTATTCATGTTTCAGCCAGCACTGGCATACGGGGCATCATCAATGGATGGATACCAGGATGTGAGTAACAGGATCTTCGGTCTTTGGCATTAATTGTTATAAAAAATAAGATGGGTGACTACTGGCGACCCCTCTGTATTTTCTTGAAAAGCTTTTAGTTTTCTGACGCAGTATTTTTCAGTTACAATCTTCCCTAACAAATAAAAAGCTAATCCAGTCTATAACCTAAAAATGTAAGTTATAAAACGTACTATTCTCACTTTAGCACTATCTAGGAAGGATCTTTTTTTATTCTTGTATTTTAAAGAGGCTTTTGTACACTCGTGGTGACAATGCCGGCCTCATAGGAGAACACGCTTTTTACACCTTTCAGTTAAGACTTAATACTTACCCTATTGAGTGCAAATGTCTTTACTTTTCAGTGGGAGACATCTACGAACGATGTAAGTATATATTCTTAATAAAAATTATATTATTTCCACCAGTTTAAAAAAAACTTATTTCAGGCGAAATATTGTGACGCTCAAACGAAATTGAGTCTTTTAAATGGATGCCCTTTAGTCAATTAAGAAGCTCTCCAGCTCCACTTTTTATTCGATTATGAGAATACTAATCAACTAACAACTAAGAACAAAACAGTAAAATATTAAAAAAAAAACTCAAGTTTGTGTGTGGACCATTTCCGTGGTTTATTTAAATGGTCCATTTTGAATGTACCGAGCATCAATCAGCGTGCAAATGTGGCATAATACGTTGACTACATTTACAGGCGCACCACGAAGATCGCTTTTTCGTGGTCCCTTTTTTATACCACGTCAGTGGCAAAAAAGTTTACGGCCCACCTGATGGTAAGTAGTTACCATAGCCTATGGACGCTTGCAACTCCAGGGGTATTACATGCGCATTGCCGACCCTTTAAGAGTTTATACACTCGTTTTTAGGGTTCCGAACCAAAAAGGTAAAAACGGAACCCTTATTGTGCGACTCCGTCCGTCTGTCTGTCTGTCACAAAGTCAAATATCTCAAGAACTACTAATGCTATTAATTTGAAGTTTGGAATAATGCTAAATAAAGGTAATCCACGTGTATGAAAAATGAAAAATTGAAATATATATATTTAATTTCTATAAAAAAGGACGGATAAGTGGGGGGGAAATAATTCAAACTCTAGTTAGTAGGCCAAGTGGGGTATCATATGAAAGGGCTTGAATTGTACATTCTAAAACAGTTTTTTTTTTCTACAATAGTAAAATTTTGATTTATAAAGAAAAATGTTGAAAAAAATACCATTCCCCCCTTGTCTCCGAAGTTAACCAAGCGAAAAATTTGAAAATACTATATATGATTAATATTAACCTGAATATTACCGGAAAAGTATAACGAGACCTCTATCTAGCGTATTTTTTTTTATTCTTCTAAATCATATGTTAATTTTGTTTGTAATTTAATACATCTGTGTCTAATTTTTTTCCTTCACATTCGTATGAAAGTGTCCTGAAAGTACCTTCTAGCAAATAAAAAAAGAATTATCGAAATAAATTCACTTGATAAATAATTATCGCTGAAAAACCAACATACATACCGAGTTCCTTGGTCGCGCAAGTTAGTAACAAAATGCACCGATAAATGGCTCTGTAAGTACTCATGACTTAACTGCACTATGCGTTGTTAAGATTTTTCCAAAAATAATGGGCGGGGTAAGACGGGTATGTTGTATGGAATTCTGTACGAAACCCTCGGTGCGCGAGTCATACTCGCACTTGACCGGTTATTTTTTGAAGAACGCCATACCGTAGTCCCTCCGGAAAACCTCGGTAGGCCGCTCGGAGCTCTTTCCAAAATCGGAGCGTCCGAGGGAGGAAATTTCTCTGAAACCGTACGGTACGCTCTTGTGTTGTTTCGGCAAATGGACGGACGTCAAATTATTCCAACATTGAATTTGGACATTCACGATCGTTCAGTTTGGATGGCGCGTTGGCGCGTTATAACATCCCCCTAAAGTAACCTGACAACATCCTGGTCACGGCACCAAATTGTAACATCGCCCTAAAATAACCTGACAACGTCCTGGTCACGGCACCAAATTGTAATATAAATGCCTAGCATCGCGAAAACTTCCACCAGTTTGGACATTCAAGAACCGATTAAGACGCAAGGCTACTCCATACAGCTTACTGGAGCGGTTATGAATGCCCAGCTTATGTTAATTTCTATTTTTAAGATTCATATCATCCTCCTCCTAGCGTTTTTCCCGGTAAATGCTCAACGAGCCCGCGGTCCGCTTTTGGCACCTAATCCCAAGACTTTTTTACGAAAGCGACAGCCATCTGACCTTCCAATCCAGAGGGAAAACTAGACCTTATTGGGATTAGACCGGTTTCTTCATGATGTTTTCCTTCACCGAAAAGCCACTGTTAAATATCAAATGACATTACGTACATCGGTTCTTTTTTTAAACCCAGTGGTACGAGCCGCCTTACCGTTTGTCTACAGTGGTTCATTTTGAAGATTTCTACAATGATTAATTTATTTTCAGCTGTTGGATGTATCGTGAAAGGATCACTCTGCTACGGTGGAAAGCCTGGTAAATATTAAAAACCCTTCAACACGTTCACGTAAGGTACCCCAACAAGTCTTATGTTGCGACGTCTATAGACGTTGTGAAAGTGAACGGGTTTGTAACTAAATATGTATTTTAGTTTATGTTTAACTTTAGGGTCCAAGGTCGTCTGCTCTTCGAGCTTCGACAAGAAATACAGCATCAGTTCGACCAGCATCGAGGTGCTGATCAGCGACTGGGGGCTCAGCTCCTGTGAGGAAGAGGTGGTCACCCTCGTCACCAAGCATGCTGGAGGTAGGTACCAGGCTGATGACCTCCGACTAAAAGTACGCTGATCTGAAACCTTTGTTAAACACATTGTTAAGAACTTTTATTCATCATCATCATCATCGTATCAGCTGGACATAGGCCTTCCCCAAAAATTTCCAAAGTGACCGGTCCTGTGCCGTAGCGGACTCCCGCGACCTTCCGGTATGTGGTCGCCACTCTAAAACCTTGTCACCCCAACGGCACTCACATAAAATATCAATGTTAGCATTGCAAAGAGACAAAGCTAGCTTGTGTAAAAATGCTTAAATAGCTCTTGTAAAAAAACATTGTAAACTCTTGTAAAACAATCGACGTCAGCTCTTATAAAATGTCAATATTAGCACTTGTAAAAATACAATGACAGTTATTTGTAAATATAAATACCTATGTCAGCTTTTGTAAAAGGACAATCTCAGATCCTGTAAAACACAAAATCAACTCTTCTCAAAATACTTTGTCAGCTCTTCTCAAAGTATAGATATCTAATGTCGTTAAAAGAGTGTCTGTCAGCAGAGGCTAAACTCCTGCGAAGAAGCTGTCAAGTAGGTAGACCAGAGGCGAACTGATGTTGTCTTGTAAAAATACAATGCCAGCTCTCGCAAAAAGGCATTGTCAGCTTTTGTCAAAAAAAACTGCATTGCCAGTCCCACATTGTGTCACAGCACGCGTCATTCCCCTTATGTAAAATGGAGGTGACCCCTTAAGCTGTTGCTGCGGCACTAGGAAAAATTGTAATGTACCTAAAGCGGCACAACATGTCCGCCTTCATTATCCATACTATCCATCCATACTAATATTATAAATGGGAAAGTGTATGTGTGTGTTTGTTTGTTTGTTTGTCCGTCTTTCACGGCAAAACGCGACGACGAATTGACGTGATTTTTTAAGTGGAGATAGTTGAAGGGATGGAGAGTGACATAGGCTACTTTTTGTCTCTTTCTAACCCCCCACTTCCCTAAAATGGGGGGTGGAAGTTTGTATGGAGCATTCCGCATTTTCAAGGTAGAAAGCTAAAAATTGGTATGCGGACTATTTGTGACGCACAAAAAAATCGTGCATCATTTTTTTTTGGAAATCTGCACCCACCCCCTTAAAAAAGGGGGTGGAATTTTATATGGGGGTCCAGATATGTAGAGTCGATATGTAGAGTCGATATGTAGAGTTGATATGTAGAGTCGATATGTATAGTCGATATGTAGAGTCGATATGTAGATTCAATATGTAGAGTCTATGTTCGATATGTAGAGTCTATGTAGAGTCGATCTAAATACATGTATATAAACGAAGAAACTGGCTGACTGACTGACTGACATCACCCCACAACCCAAACCGCTGGATCTAGAGATTCCAAATTTGGCACGTAGGTTCCTTATAAGGTCTAAGCGTACACTATGAAAGGATTTTTCAAAATTCTCCCCCTAAGCGGGTGATGTGTGGGTCCAAAGTTTGTATGGGGAAACAAAATAAGTAAGACTATTTCATTCGAAACTTCACATTAGTATTCCTAGCAATAAATGAGTAAATACGTGTTTCAGGTTTTTTGGGAATTCAACCCCTAAAAGGGGGAAATGTGACAATGACTGAAAATCAACATTGCTATGGTTTATCGGGTTGCTGGTCGCTGATTACGAAAACAACAACGACGATTTTAAAATCCAACGTGGCGGACGTAAAATACCATCTCCCCTGTTGGGGTGCGATGGGGTTGTGTCTAAATATCAATATGGGTGACGTTTTTATGGTTTTTTGGGACGTTAATCACGAAAATGGCATCGATTTTGAAATTTAACATTGTGCACATGAACATTCTTGAAAGTATTTGTGCCAAATTGCAATTCAATTGGAACATACGGGTCAAACTGAGATGCACCTTTTTTTGTAGACGGTTAAAATTACTTTTAGTACGCGGGCGAAGCAGCGAGCAAAAGCTAGTAGTCCTATAATGGATGGGTTTCACGCCATCATGCGTAAGCGGGTCGCGTCCCTGCTGCGGCGCCTGCGCGGCCCCGAACAGCCTCCTGCAGACGTTGGCGGCGCGCCTGGATGGTCCCTTCCTGTTCCACTGGGACAGGTAGCATGGACCATCCAACTGATAAATTTATAATAATAATACCTACTAACATAGTTTTTTTTAAGACCATTGTTACTAACCAATTATGGAAATACCTACTTCCGAAATAAATGAAAAAAGAAATATATATAAGAATTTGTCGTCCGTGGACGGAGTGGCAATTTGACGCGGTGAAGATCACCGGCCACAGCCGTAGTGTCATGTCACGAGTTCACGAGGGTCTCAATTTACGCCTGTGGACGTGTTAACATGTTATTCTTCTTGTTTCCAGGTGTTTCAAAGCTGACTGGCTCCTACAAAGTGGTGGTAGAAGCGTGCATAGCAATCACAAAGCTGATTTCCAGTGAGTTGTCTTTCATTAACCAACTACGTTAAATTTTGCAGACATACTAATAGCATACCCTATAAGATATCTCTTCCGATTGAGAAAGTAGAAACAACTAAATTCTTAGGCATTGAGATAGATAATCAATTACGCTGGTCAAACCACATTGAAGCCATAAGAAAAAGACTAGCCAGTGCCTGCTATGCTTTAAGAAATCTGTCTAAAATGTTAGACTCAGCAGCCCTCAAAGTAGTATACTGTGCACATTTTGAGAGTATCTTGAGATATGGTCTAGAGGTTTGGGGAAACAGTGTTCACATACAACCAATTCTGATACTACAAAAAAAAGCTATAAGATGCGTCGCTAGAGCCAAACCGCTCGATCACTGTCGTCCACTGTTTGTAAAACACAAGATACTGACGGTTATATCACTTTATATTTATGTAGTAAGTGCATTTATATATAAAAATAGGTCCAGCTATTCGTGTAAGGGCAAAAACAAGTCACGAGTTTTACGAAATAATAAAGAAATTGCCTTACCAGAATGTAATAATTATGTGCAATTTGAAAGGAGTGTGGAGTATAATGGAATAAAAGTTTTTAATTCTCTAAACAATGACATTAAAGAATGTAATAATTTTAATGAATTCACAAATAAAATGAAATCTTATTTATTGACGAGACCATTCTATACGTTAAAGGAACATTTTGAAAAAATGTTTGATTGACTTACATAGATCCCTACTTTATTATTTTTTCCATAGTGTAATTAAAGGCAAATGTTGTGGAATTATAATTAAATTGTTTTCTATAATATTAATGTTAATTATACTGAATTATTTATTTTGTAATTATATAATATATTCTAATACTGGATAGTTAAGTTAGCTTACACATTTTGCATGCCAGCTGTGGCGGAACATGCATTCATGAAATCTATATACCTCTGACATGACCACTGTACAACTGTGTATGTTTTGCAAAATAAATGATTTGATTTGATTTGATTTGATTACGCTTCAAATAAGCGTCGGCACCAAAGTAGTACCAACATGGTGACGAGCACGCAGGTTCACTAATATCCATGCTCGGCTGCTGTAATGAATTCAGTAATAAATGAACCATTATAAGCTGCCTTGTATATTATTATTCATTAAGCTTCCGGCCGCGACTTCGTCTGCGTGGACCCGAAATAAAAACTATCCTATATTTTTATCCAGGCTATAAACTATCTTCGTGCAAAATTTCATCCACATCGTTTGAGCCGTTTAAGCGTGATTGAGTAACAAACATCTATACCAGGGGTTTTCAAAGCAGGGGGCGCGCCCCCCTAGGGGGGCGCGATAACATTTTAAGGGGGGCGCTGGTCCCTGATGATGATGATTTGGCTAGCTAGCCCATTCACTTTCGTTTCCTTGCATCGAAGCGAAGGGGAGCGTGGGAATTTAATTTTTGGCAGCAGGGGGGCGTGCCTAAAAAAAGTTTGGGAACCGCTGATCTATACATAGTAGGATAGGATAATTCGAATTGCTCCTGTTTCCGACACTGACAGGGAAAAATCATTATGATTATTTATTGAAATCGCGCTACTATTTATAATCTTGTCTTATTTTATGTTTTCAGAAAAGATAATCATCACTAAGGAGGTTTTGAGTTATCTCTATATTCAAAGTAAGTAGTGTAGTGATGTAAGTAGTGTAATGTAGTGTAGTCCGTGGGGTCCCAGTGCGCATAAGTTATTTGCAGAACTCGCGAAACGTCTGGTCGATGTAACTGGTGACCGAAGAGCTGGCGGCTTTCTCGCGCAACGCATCAGCATTGCAATTCAGCGAGGAAATGCCGCCAGCATCCTCGGTACAATGCCTCGAGGGCCTTTTTTAGATTTAACTTAGTTTTAATTTATCTTAGTTAATGTTAATTATAATCTTGTATTCACTTTTAGTAATAAAACAAGATAAAAAAAAATATATAGTAGTGTACTTAATTATAATTATACATAACATCATCATCATCATCATTATCAGCCTGTAATCGCCCACTGCTGATCATAAGCCTCTCTTCGAGTACGCCACTTATCCCGGTCCCGTGCTAGTCTCATCCGTGTCGATCAAAAACACTCCCTGGCGGTCGTGTTTTTAGTCATCGTCACTCGTTGGGAATTATATACTTTCCGCACTAATTTTATCATAAATAACTATTATACAAGAATCTACGAGTAACACATTTTTGCTAAAAATAATTAACCACCCTTAGCCGTTCCCGGTGCCCGTAAGGGTTATTATCCACCAAACATGTGCGAAGATGTGTATCCATTATATTGGACATCTCGCATGTCTAGCTAGCTGTCAAATATATGAAAACACAGCTGACATCTCTGGTGGATCTTCAACGTGATGCTGGCGGCATTTCCACGTTGCTTACCCGTGGACTAACCTTGGCACCAGAAACGACTCGGAGCGGGAATCCTCTCCGTTTTGTATGAGCTTTATAAAATAAAATTATTTCCAGTTACCATCATCCTCGGCGCCATAGGAAATAGCTGTACATCGGGACGTGAGTATCTTCTTTTTACAAGTTTTATATTCTTGACATGTTCGTATGTAATGACAACGTAAGTTGTCCGTCAAAATTTACAATCCATTTTTCAGTCACTTGCCGTTATCCGATTGAGCTGAAATTTTGATTTTAAGTATAGTTTGGATGACAATTCAATATGATGGTACCATCGAGCTGATCTGATGATGGAGACAGAAGGTGACCATGGGAGTTCAGTACTTAACCGACGTAACCCCGTTGAGTTTGGGCTCGTTAGAATCGTTTCAATGAGTTGGTGACGGTATACAGAAAAGTACAGTAGGCAATAAAAGCTTGTACCAAAACTGATATTTTTGACAGAAACTTATTGCACTGCAGCCGAGAATGTAAGGCACGCGGCTTTCAATCTGAAAGTATTGGGTTCGAACCCCGGATCGTACGACTTGGGTTTTCAAAAAAAAAACTTTTGAACCTACCTACGTTAATTTGACAATGTACAATAGTTTTTCGGTGAAGGAAAACATCGTCAGGAAACCGGTCTAATCTCGGCAAGGCCTGGTTTTCCCTCGGGTTTCTAAGATCAGATGGCAGTGATCTCCCAAAAAGTTCCAAATCCAGGATGCATGACATTGCAAGATATATCAAAAGGCACTGTTCTTGGCAACAGTCGATGTCACTTTATGTAACCATGGTTTTACAATAAATATATATGAGTATGAGTACCTATATCAAAGATAATGTCTACATTTTTCACCGAATCATAGGGAAATAAGGTCCAGAAGTTTAAACATGTATTTAAGGCGACGTAGGTTCAGAAAACGGGTTTTTAAAAAGTCGTAGCCCTTGTTTGGATAATACGGCTGCCCTAAATTTAATTAGCAATCGTGATACCTTTTTCGAGGGACTATAGCTAGGTATTTAAATCCTGAGTGTTTGACTTTCGCTCGATAGAAAAAAATCACAAACATAGGTCTAACTAAAATACACTTAAAACATTCGTAACAAATTATGAACAAAAGCTTATTAAAATTGGTTCTAAAAATCGGCAATATCATGTTTGAAGGAACTTAACTATTACTTTTTTTAATTATTTAAACGTACAAACAATTAAAATTAACTTTCGCTCGATAGAAAAAAATCACAAACAGGTCTAACTAAAATACACTTAAAACATTCGTAACAAATTATGCACAAAAGCTTATTAAAATTGGTTCTAAAAATCGGCAATATCATGTTTGAAGGAACTTAACTGGTACTTTTTTTAATTATTTAAAAGTACAAAAAATTAACATTAATAAACATGATATCCGCGCTCTCGAACACGCACTTCCATCATCCATCTCGCTCACACTTATGCTCAGTGAGAGGTAGAGGTAGAGAAGACCATGAACTTTTGACTTGACAATGGAGCATGAATTGGCAATGAGAAGCGAATTTAAAAAAAAAAAACCACAAGCTGGGGTAACTAATTTATCTCTGTGTGTTATTTGTGTAGTGAATAAATGTCTTCTTTTCTTTTTTTTCCTTTCTTAATTTCTTTTTTTTTTCAGTTGGAGATAAAATCACAACGTCACTTATACCTTCATGCAACAAGTATCTGAAAACATGGGGATGCCCAGGTAATTGATTTAAGAAACAATTTTACTTTTTATGCGGGAAAAATAAAGCCTATGTTCATCCCGAAGATCCTACTCTGTGACCAGAAAACTAATAATATTAATAATAACCATTACCATTCATTTTTCAATATGTCGTCTAGTACTATGATGCTACCAATAACTATTTTCAATTTTTATTGCTCAGACATCAGTGACCAGCAGAAGGAAATAACAAGCTCAATCGAACAGTGCAACGACGATGAAAAACCATGGTCTAAACCAGTGCCGCCAGCGAAACCAAGCAACCCAGGTCACCCAGGCAACCCAGTTCAACCAGGCAGCCCAGTCAAGCCAGGTAGCCCAGGCAGTTCCAGTCATTTTTAGTGTTCCATACCTCAAAAGGAAAAAAACGAACCCTAAAAGGATCACTTTTTTGTCCGTCTGTCTGTCTGTCTGTCAAGACCCTTTATCTCGGGAACGCGCGGAGGTATCAAGTTGAAATTAAAACCATATACACAAGTCTACAGCCCCTTGAAGCTGTGAAAAAATCAAACTTCTAAGTTAACGTAAAAAAAAGATACGGCCGTTTATGCCGCAAAAGTCGTATATTCCGACACTCTTAAGGGAATCAAAATTTATGTGGTACTTTCTGTTTACCTATAGTTGACCTATAACCAGGAACCCAAATAAATCCCAAAGAGCAACATTTCATTCCATCAGGTATTAAATTACTTTTTCTCTTTGACTCAAGAAGAAACTCGTCCATGCAAAATATTCCGTGTAATATAACGTAATTTATGGAATTCTTTTAAGATACAAACCAAAACCAAACAGTTATTGTTAACAACCCAGGTCAACCAGGACCACCAGAAAATTCGGGCAATCCAGACAAATCGGACGGCCCATTCAAGCCAGGTAGCCCGGGCAGTTCCAGTCAACCACACATACCAGTTAAACCAGGTCATTGCCGACCGGGACAGCCATGCCCACCGGGGCAACCTGACACGATGGGGCCAGGGACGGGTAAGACTCAAATTCCAACTCAAACATATTTATTGTATTCATGACTATACCTATACACGATGATTTTTTATTCGTGACCAGGAACCAATTTTTCTAATTCAGTAATTGATTCCGAACACGATTAACTCGTATTTACCTAAAACAAACGTTCTTTATTTCCTGAATAAAATTTAATTAGGAATTACATTTAAATGAAAAATCATTGTCACCCTAATGGTAGTTTAAATCTATGAATCTAAAACCTCCTTGATTTTTTTTTCATAAACCAACCTACGAACCAATTCTGTCCAATTATTAAATTAAGAGTAATAAACTGTCAATTGTCACATGCATGAAAAGTAGATGTTAGAGTTTATTGACGTAAGATCTATCAAATTTCCCGCCAAAGCGCTGAAATTTGACGTATGTATCTACTTAACTTTACAAAACTTAGGGTGACCATACATTCAGTGGATATTACTGATATTAGTGTTAAAATTATCACTCAATTTAAGTAACTAAACAACGATGTAATTGCGTGAGACCATTAGAATCTGTTTTGGCTGGTTTTTAATATTTTTCGACTCCTGATCATGGATTAAAAATCACCGTGTATATTTTTCTAGCAGGAACAACATTTGTTTAGTGCTTGGCACAATAAAAATATCGACAATCCTGTTATCGATAAGTACATACTACTTCAACGACAATACGTACATACAACCACAGACATATATTGGCTATCTACCTAGACGCCGCGTGCACCTACACTGTAACCATATACAGAGACACAGATTTGTTTTGGGATCAAAAATGGGTTCGGGAAAAACTACATGTTGTGACATTCTGCGTCGATTTTAAAAACAATTACGGTGTGTGTGTGTGTTATGGAGTAAAGTAGGGGATAATTAATTCAGTGACACGAAGAAAGTTACGAAAGTATTGCAAATTGTTTTCTGAAGTATGTAAAATATAAATAAATTGATAGTTTTGTTATTATTATAAATTTTTTAACGCACCCTATTACCCTATATATATTTGTATTTATTTACCTCTATGACGTTGAAGTGGTACTTATCGATAACAGGACTGTCGATGTTTTTATTTTGTCAATCACTTACAATAAGTCGTTCCTGCTAGAAAAATATATAATAAGAAATAACTAATCTAATGAATGTTTCCCTTTCGTAGGTATCGTTGTAGATTTGTGTGTTTAAAGTGTTTTATTAGTTAAACATAGGTACCTATAACTGAAAGATACAGAGATGTTAAACAATTGTAGCAAACCACCATGTTTTGCCAGTTGGCGTAATACATACATGACATAAAAAACCGGCCAAGTGCGTGTCGGATCACGCAAAACGAAGGGTTCCATGCCTATTAAAAAGGTCGTATCATCACAGAAATCTTACGGCACTTACGTACCTTTCTTAAAGGTAGGCAGTTTTTCAGCAATATCTCGAAAACCTTTGAACCAATCTTGTTCAAAATAATTTTCGGTGAAAGAATTTATTTAGTCCTATTTCCATGACTTTTTCATATTTTTAAAATACACCGTCCAAAAGTTAGAGGGAGGGGGGACAGAATTTTAGTGACTTTCGGGGCGATTATATCCGACTCTATTCACTTAATGAAAAAAATTGCTGAGAAACCTTATATTTATTTTGAAATGCCTATCGAATGATGGTGCCACACGTGGGCATACAATGAATTTGTTTTTTTTTACTTTCAGTTTTATGTATGGAGTGCACCTCTAAAATAGTACATTTTACAACTAGTGTGAAAAGAATGTCTTTTTACCACTAGTACCGAGGTATCTTGCCACGAGCTGAAAGCGAGTGGCAAGACTCGGTACGAGTGGTAAAAAGACATTTCACACGTGTTGTAAACGACGTTTTTTAATATAATTGCGAAAAAATAATAAATTAATATATCATTGCGATAAAATATGCTTGCTTCGAAGTTATTAGAACCCATACTTTACAAATGACACTGACAGTGACAACATACTATTGGAATCAGCGCCATCGGCCTCGAGCTGAGAAACTAAATTGACACTTGGCAGTTGACACTGACAGTATTCATAAGGATAATTTTTCTAGGCATATGCTTGTATCATTCAGCCAAATCAAAGAACGATTTTTAGGAAAGTAAATATTTCATACATAGATACCTAAGACAGAGTAGGCTATAAAATGCAAATTCTTAATATTTTTTCGTCATTTATATATTAATGAATACTTTAAATAAATACTCCTAGTATTCGTAAGCGTTTTTAATTTCATAATTTCCAAGTAAAAAATCTAATATAAAATTACTGCGTTTCGAAAGTATAGTTTGGAACTAAAAAGTAAAAAGCACTAGTTCGAGAAATTGAGCTTCTCGCACGCTACGCAGCCACAAAAAGTACCACTTTTTGAGCAACTGTATTAAAAAAATATTTTTTAGTCATTTTAATTACAAAACTATGTAGCGGCTAACAAAATACACCTATCCTCTAAATTTTATTCAAATAAATCTTATAGTTTTCGAGTAAAATGCCTGTGACATACTGTACTCAATGTCAATAATAATATCCATAATAACAAAAAAAATTGAAGTCATTGTCAGTTTACCACACATATTTAATATATTTTTTTGAAATATGAGACCGATCGAGGAAGGTGCCGTAAATGACCCAAAACGTAAATGAGGACACTGTTTATATTTTTCAAAAATAATTGTCGCAGCTGAAAAATCTGAAACTTTTTTCTGGTGCTAAGGAAGGTTATTCCTATCACCAAAAAAATAATCAGGCATTTCTAAAATTTTCATCCATTCCCAATTGTCTGTGTCACAGAAGTTACAAACAGAATTACTTGACAAATTTAATCTGTGAAGATGGGCTGGAAAGTGGAAATGACCAATTCGTAATCTGCGCAAGCTTTTAATGAATTGTCTACCCAAATAAATATTACCTTTTTCAAACCAGGCAGTAGTTGAAGGGTTAGGCTGGATCTCGGCAAACCATTTCCTTTTTATGTTTCTAGAACTATGCAGATATACTGTCGATTATCGATATCGATATCTTAATGAAAATACGTAGAAAATTACCTACGGCCAGAGACAAGTTAATTATTTTTATAAATCTTATTTTAGCATACATTTTAGCGGGGTTTATGGTATATGTGTAGATAAAGGATTTTTAATATCTTAGGGTCAGAGCCCCAACTGAGCAACCGGGGACCCTAAAATATTTAAGCGAAGCTCGGCTTTTTTGCAGATGTATAAAATACTAGCTTTTGCCCGCGGCTTTGCCCGCGGCTTTGCCCGCGTACTAAGAGTAATGTTAACCGTCTACAAAAAAGGTGCATCTTAGTTTCAGTCTTTTATATATTTAGATCGACTCTACATAGACTCTGCATATCGAACATAGACTCTACATATCGACTCTACATATCGACTACATATCTGGACCCCCATATAAAATTTCACCCCCTCATTTAAGGGGTTGGGTGCAGATTTCCAAAAAAAATGATGCACGATTTTTTTGTTACTCACAAATAGTCCGCATACCAATTTTTAGCTTTCTACCTTGAAAATTGCGGAATGCTCCATACAAACTTCCACCCCCCATTTTGGGGAAGTGGGGGGGTAGAAAGAGACAAAAAGTAGCCTATGTCACTCTCCATCCCTTCAACTATCTCCACTTAAAAAATCACGTCAATTCGACGCCCCGTTTTGCCGTGAAAGACGGACAAACAAACAAACAAACAAACAAACAAACAAACAAACAAACAGGCCAGGATAATTCAGTATCTAAAACCATTCCTAACTTTCCTAAGTAACGTTCAGAGGTACTAAATGGTAATATAATAAAGCATTGTTAAAGTATATTTTGGGGCGATATAATCAACCATGACTGGAAAGCATACCAGGACTTTTATCCACATTAACAACTAATTTAAGTTGTCCTTGCCAGACAAAGAATGAATCACTTTGGTAACGGCTACCCGCAACCAAAGGGATTCAAGGTGCTCCCACTTAGTCATTAGTCATTATCATTTATTGCAACCATAGTTTTGTACAGATCTTAATAACTAGTTACATTGAGTCTCATATGGGCCCCGGTAGGGCACGGCAATGTCACAACACATGATTAGATTCATGTCAAAGAATTTCATAAAAGATTTTAACATAATTTAAAAAACATAAACAGACGAAGTTACACTATAAACACATTATTAAAGAGCATAAGTACAATATAATAGAATAGAATTGTTAATTAAAAATATTTCATGTCAAATTTTTGTCATTTAAGAATTCGTGGACTTTAATAATACGCTTTTCCTATAAGAAGCTTTTTTAACTTAAGTTTAAATATATGGTCTTTTTCCTCAGCTTTTAAATTTTTGGGGACTTAAGCTGCATCATCCGTTTTGTGGGGAGGGCAATGCACAAAAGATCCCACTGGGTCAAAGTATATCCGAAAGGGCCCTCAACTAGATAAGATAAGATAAATTGTTTGTGAAGAAAGTAACTAAACAGCAATTCATTGTAAAGTTCTGCAACTGAGAGATCATCGGAGTCCAAATTAAAAACAAAGTCATCTGCGAAAAAGGAATATTTTAAACAAGACGGCATCTGGGGCATATTCTACGAGGCTCAAAATAAAAACGAGTGGATAATACAACGGATCCTTGAGGAGTTCCTTTGAAAGTGGATTTGGGAGCATACTATTTTTAGGGTTCCGTAGCCAAAATGGCAAAAACGGAACCCTTATAGTTTCGTCATGTCCGTCTGTCCGTCTGTCCGTCTGTCCGTCTGTCCGTCTGTCCGTCTGTGCGTCTGTCCGTCTGTCCGTCTGTCCGTCTGTCCGTATGTCACAGGCATTTTACTCGAAAACTATAAGGTGTATTTAAATAAAATTTTGAGGATAGGTGTATTTTGTTAGCCGCTACATAGTTTTGTAATTAAAATGACAAAAAAAAATTTTTTTAGGGGTGCACTCCATACATAAAACTAAAAGTCAAACATTTTTTTTTCATTGTGACCCCCCGTGTGGCACGGCACATCAATCGATAGGCCTTTCAAAATAAATATAAGGTTTCTTGGCATTTTCTTTGATTAAGTGAATAGGGTCGGAGATAATCGCCCCGAAAGTCACTAAAATTCTGTCCCCCCCCTCTAATTTTTGAACGGTGTATTTTAAAAATATGGGAAAATTCATGGACATAGGTCTTATTAATTTCATTCACCGAAAATTGTTTTGAACAAGATCGGTTCAGAGGTTTTCGAGATATTGCTGAAAAACTGCCTTCCTCAAAGAAAAAGACGTAAGTGCCGTAAAATTTCTGTGACGATACGACCTTTTTAATAGGCACGGAACCCTTCGTTTTGCGTGGTCCGACACGCACTTGGCCGGTTTTTAGGGTTCCGTAGCCAAAATGGCAAAAACGGAACCCTTATAGTTTCGTCATGTCCGTCTGTCCGTCTGTCCGTCTGTCCGTCTGTCCGTCTGTCCGTATGTCACAGGCATTTTACTCGAAAACTATAAGGTGTATTTGAATAAAATTTTGAGGATAGGTGTATTTTGTTAGCCGCTACATAGTTTTGTAATTAAAATGACAAAAAAAAAATTTTTTAGGGGTGCACTCCATACATAAAACTAAAAGACAAATTTTTTTTTTCATTGTGACCCCCTGTGTGGCATATCAATCGATAGGCCTTTCAAAATAAATATAAGGTTTCTTAGCATTTTTTTTGATTAAGTGAATAGGGTCGGAGATAATCGCCCCGAAAGTCACTAAAATTCTGTCCCCCCCCTCTAATTTTTGAACGGTGTATTTTAAAAATATGGAAAAATTCATGGACATAGGGCTTATTAATTTTATTCACCGAAAATTGTTTTGAACAAGATCGGTTCAGAGGTTCTCGAGATATTGCTGAAAAACTGCCTTCCTCAAAGAAAAGGACGTAAGTGCCGTAAAATTTCTGTGACGATACGACCTTTTTAATAGGCACGGAACCCTTCGTTTTGCGTGGTCTGACACGCACTTGGCCGGTTTTTTTTTTTTTTTAAGCGACACATTTACTTAACGGTAAATGTTGATTTGATCTGATTTTATACTAAGTATATATTTTCTGTTTCGCGAAACTGACGGCAGTTTGTCGGCGAATCTGCGCTCCTTTCTAACATTTAAACATCGTTGTGTTATACCTATTACTCACTAAATGACTTATTCTAATAACACGGAACATAGTGTACCATCGACGACACACTCAACCAATATTCTGTGAACCTTATTACAACAGCGTAAAGCCCACAAATAGTCAGTTAAGTGCGTTGCCGTTAGTACGTGACAGGTGCAAGTACAAAATATTTTTTATATATCTACGTCTAAATTTATTTTATCTAAAAGTATTGTTTTCAACCTTTGTTTAAATAACTGTTTGCTAGTACTTTGTTCCAAATCCAGGCTTAATTGATTAAAAATCTTAGGTATCATGTATTAACGACTTCTTTGGCCGAAGTAATTAGTAGTTTTATATTCTAAAAAAAATATATTCTCTTTGTGCTTGCCCTAAGGTTACGTAACTGAAATAAATTTGCACTCATCAGTAACGAGGAACGTCACATATTAGAGAAAAATAATTAATGTATAATTCTTGCTAAAGAAAAACCAGGAGAGCCAGGAAAACCAGGAGGTCCAGGCATACCAGAAGAGTCGGGAAAACCAGGCAAACCGGACGAAACATGTAAACCAGGTCAACCAAGAAACCCGGGTAAACCTACTAACCCACAAGAACCAGGAAAACCAGGAGAGCCAGTCAAACCAGGAAAGCCAGGCAAACCATGCAATACAGGCGAACCATGTGAATCTGGTCGACCAGACAACCCAGGCAAACCTACCCACCCACAAGAACCAGTAAAACCGGGAAAGCCAGACAATCCAGGAAAGCCAGGCAAACCAAGCGAACCATGTGGACCAGGTCAATCAGACAACCCAGGCAAACCTACCCACCCCCAAGAACCAGAAAAACCAGAAAAGCCAGTAAAACCAGGACAGCCAAACAAACCAGACAAACCATGTGAACCAGGTCAACCAGACAACCCAGGCAAACCTACACACCCCCAAGAACCAGAAAAACCAGAAAAGCCAGTCAAACCAGGAAAGCCCAACAAACCAGACAAACCATGTGAACCAGGTCAACCCGAACACCCAGGCAAACCTACCCACCCTCAAGAACCAGAAAAACCAGAAAAGCCAGACAAACCAGGAAAGCCAGGCAGACCAGACAAACCATGTGAACCAGGTCAACCAGACAACCCAGGCAAACCTACACACCCCCAAGAACCAGAAAAACCAGAAAAGCCAGTCAAACCAGGAAAGCCAAACAAACCAGACAAACCATTTGAACCAGGTCAACCAGACAACCCAGGCAAACCTACACACCCCCAAGAACCAGAAAAACCAGAAAAGCCAGTCAAACCAGGGAAGCCAAACAAACCAGACAAACCATGTGAACCAGGTCAACCCGAACACCCAGGCAAACCTACCCACCCTCAAGAACCAGAAAAACCAGAAAAGCCAGACAAACCAGGAAAGCCAGGCAGACCAGACAAACCATGTGAACCAGGTCAACCAGACAACCCAGGCAAACCTACACACCCCCAAGACCCAGAAAAACCAGAAAAGCCAGTCAAACCAGGAAAGCCAAACAAACCAGACAAACCATGTGAACCAGGTCAACCCGAACACCCAGGCAAACCTACCCACCCTCATGTACCAGAAAAACCAGAAAAGCCAGACAAACCAGGAAAGCCAAACAAACCAGACAAACCATGTGAACCAGGTCAACCAAACAACCCAGGCAAACCTACCCACCCCCAAGAACCAGAAAAACCAGAAAAGCCAGTAAAACCAGGACAGCCAAACAAACCAGACAAACCATGTGAACCAGGTCAACCAGACAACCCAGGCAAACCTACACACCCCCAAGAACCAGAAAAACCAGAAAAGCCAGTCAAACCAGGAAAGCCCAACAAACCAGACAAACCATGTGAACCAGGTCAACCCGAACACCCAGGCAAACCTACCCACCCTCAAGAACCAGAAAAACCAGAAAAGCCGGACAAACCAGGAAAGCCAGGCAGACCAGACAAACCATGTGAACCAGGTCAACCAGACAACCCAGGCAAACCTACACACCCCCAAGAACCAGAAAAACCAGAAAAGCCAGTCAAACCAGGAAAGCCCAACAAACCAGACAAACCATGTGAACCAGGTCAACCAGACAACCCAGGCAAACCTACACACCCCCAAGAACCAGAAAAACCAGAAAAGCCAGTCAAACCAGGAAAGCCCAACAAACCAGACAAACCATGTGAACCAGGTCAACCCGAACACCCAGGCAAACCTACCCACCCTCAAGAACCAGAAGAACCAGAAAAGCCAGACAAACCAGGAAAGCCAGGCAGACCAGACAAACCATGTGAACCAGGTCACCCAGACAACCCAGGCAAACCTACACACCCCCAAGAACCAGAAAAACCAGAAAAGCCAGTCAAACCAGGAAAGCCAAACAAACCAGACAAACCATGTGAACCAGGTCAACCAGACAACCCAGGCAAACCTACCCACCCCCAAGAACCAGAAAAACCAGAAAAGCCAGTCAAACCAGGGAAGCCAAACAAACCAGACAAACCATGTGAACCAGGTCAACCCGAACACCCAGGCAAACCTACCCACCCTCAAGAACCAGAAAAACCAGAAAAGCCAGACAAACCAGGAAAGCCAGGCAGACCAGACAAACCATGTGAACCAGGTCAACCAGACAACCCAGGCAAACCTACACACCCCCAAGAACCAGAAAAACCAGAAAAGCCAGTCAAACCAGGAAAACCAAACAAACCAGACAAACCATGTGAACCAGGTCAACCAGACAACCCAGGCAAACCTACCCACCCCCAAGAACCAGAAAAACCAGAAAAGCCAGTCAAACCAGGACAGCCAAACAAACCAGACAAACCATGTGAACCAGGTCAACCAGACAACCCAGGCAAACCTACACACCCCCAAGACCCAGAAAAACCAGAAAAGCCAGTCAAACCAGGAAAGCCAAACAAACCAGACAAACCATGTGAACCAGGTCAACCCGAACACCCAGGCAAACCTACCCACCCTCATGTACCAGAAAAACCAGAAAAGCCAGACAAACCAGGAAAGCCAAACAAACCAGACAAACCATGTGAACCAGGTCAACCAAACAACCCAGGCAAACCTACCCACCCCCAAGAACCAGAAAAACCAGAAAAGCCAGTAAAACCAGGACAGCCAAACAAACCAGACAAACCATGTGAACCAGGTCAACCAGACAACCCAGGCAAACCTACACACCCCCAAGACCCAGAAAAACCAGAAAAGCCAGTCAAACCAGGAAAGCCCAACAAACCAGACAAACCATGTGAACCAGGTCAACCAGAACACCCAGGCAAACCTACCCACCCTCATGTACCAGAAAAACCAGAAAAGCCAGACAAACCAGGAAAGCCAAACAAACCAGACAAACCATGTGAACCAGGTCAACCAAACAACCCAGGCAAACCTACCCACCCCCAAGAACCAGAAAAACCAGAAAAGCCAGTAAAACCAGGACAGCCAAACAAACCAGACAAACCATGTGAACCAGGTCAACCAGACAACCCAGGCAAACCTACACACCCCCAAGAACCAGAAAAACCAGAAAAGCCAGTCAAACCAGGACAGCCAAACAAACCAGACAAACCATGTGAACCAGGTCAACCAGACAACCCAGGCAAACCTACACACCCCCAAGAACCAGAAAAACCAGAAAAGCCAGTCAAACCAGGACAGCCAAACAAACCAGACAAACCATGTGAACCAGGTCAACCAGACAACCCAGGCAAACCTACACACCCCCAAGAACCAGAAAAACCAGAAAAGCCAGTCAAACCAGGAAAGCCCAACAAACCAGACAAACCATGTGAACCAGGTCAACCCGAACACCCAGGCAAACCTACCCACCCTCAAGAACCAGAAAAACCAGAAAAGCCAGACAAACCAGGAAAGCCAGGCAGACCAGACAAACCATGTGAACCAGGTCAACCAGACAACCCAGGCAAACCTACCCACCCCCAAGAACCAGAAAAACCAGAAAAGCCAGTCAAACCAGGGAAGCCTAACAAAACAGACAAACCATGTGAACCAGGTCAACCAAACAACCCAGGCAAACCTAACCACCCCCAAGAACCAGAAACACCAGAAAAGCCAGTCAAACCAGGAAAGCCAAACAAACCAGACAAACCATGTGAACCAGGTCAACCAGACAACCCAGGCAAACCTACCCACCCCCAAGAACCAGAAAAACCAGAAAAGCCAGTCAAACCAGGAAAGCCAAACAAACCAGACAAACCATGTGAAATAGGTCAACCAAACAACCCAGGCAAACCTATACACCCCCAAGAACCAGAAAAACCAGAAAAACCAGAAAAGCCAGTCAAACCAGGGAAGCCAAACAAACCAGACAAACCATGTGAACCAGGTCAACCAGACAACCCAGGCAAACCTACACACCCCCAAGAACCAGAAAAACCTGAAAAGCCAGTCAAACCAGGAAAGCCCTACAAACCAGACAAACCATGTGAACCAGGTCAACCCGAACACCCAGGCAAACCTACCCACCCTCAAGAACCAGAAAAACCAGAAAATCCAGACAAACCAGGAAAGCCAGGCAGACCAGACAAACCATGTGAACCAGGTCAACCAGACAACCCAGGCAAACCTACACACCCCCAAGAACCAGAAAAACCAGAAAAGCCAGTCAAACCAGGAAAGCCAAACAAACCAGACAAACCATGTGAACCAGGTCAACCAGACTACCCAGGCAAACCTACCCACCCCCAAGAACCAGAAAAACCAGAAAAGCCAGTCAAACCAGGGAAGCCAAACAAACCAGACAAACCATGTGAACCAGGTCAACCAAACAACCCAGGCAAACCTACCCACCCCCAAAAACCAGAAAAACCAGAAAAGCCAGTCAAACCAGGACAGCCAAACAAACCAGACAAACCATGTGAACCAGGTCAACCAGACAACCCAGGCAAACCTACACACCCCCAAGAACCAGAAAAACCAGAAAAGCCAGTCAAACCAGGACAGCCAAACAAACCAGACAAACCATGTGAACCAGGTCAACCCGAACACCCAGGCAAACCTACCCACCCTCATGAACCAGAAAAACCAGAAAAGCCAGTCAAACCAGGAAAGCCAAACAAACCAGACAAACCATGTGAACCAGGTCAACCAGACAACCCAGGCAAACCTACCCACCCCCAAGAACCAGAAAAACCAGAAAAGCCAGTCAAACCAGGAAAGCCAAACAAACCAGACAAACCATGTGAACCAGGTCAACCAGACAACCCAGGCAAACCTACCCACCCCCAAAAACCAGAAAAACCAGAAAAGCCAGTCAAACCAGGACAGCCAAACAAACCAGACAAACCATGTGAACCAGGTCAACCAGACAACCCAGGCAAACCTATACACCCCCAAGAACCAGAAAAACCAGAAAAGCCAGTCAAACCAGGGAAGCCAAACAAACCAGACAAACCATGTGAACCAGGTCAACCAGACAACCCAGGCAAACCTACCCACCCCCAAGAACCAGAAAAACCAGAAAAGCCAGTCAAACCAGGAAAGCCAAACAAACCAGACAAACCATGTGAACCAGGTCAACCAGACAACCCAGGCAAACCTACACACCCCCAAGAACCAGAAAAACCAGAAAAGCCAGTCAAACCAGGAAAGCCAAACAAACCAGACAAACCATGTGAACCAGGTCAACCAGACAACCCAGGCAAACCTACCCACCCCCAAGAACCAGAAAAACCAGAAAAGCCAGTCAAACCAGGAAAGCCAAACAAACCAGACAAACCATGTGAACCAGGTCAACCAAACAACCCAGGCAAACCTACCCACCCCCAAGAACCAGAAAAACCAGAAAAGCCAGACAAACCAGGAAAGCCAGGCAAACCAGGCGAACCATGTGTACCAGGTCAACCAGACAACCCAGGCAAACCTACCCACCCCCAAGAACCAGAAAAACCAGAAAAGCCATGCAAACCATGTGAACCAGGTCATCCAGACAACCCATGCAAACCTACCCACCCCCAAGAACCAGAAAAACCAGGAAAGCCAGTCAAACCAGGAA
This sequence comes from Epinotia nisella, assembly GCA_932294315.1. Classification (NCBI taxonomy): domain Eukaryota; kingdom Metazoa; phylum Arthropoda; class Insecta; order Lepidoptera; family Tortricidae; genus Epinotia; species Epinotia nisella. Next base: position 3,443,557 of record OW028698.1, on the reverse strand, counting down.
AGACAGGCAAACCAGGCGAACCATGGAAGCCAGGACAGCCAGGCATGCCTGAACCATGTGGATGTGATAAAGGCTCACCAGGACAACCAGGGAAACCTGGGGAACCAGGGCAACCAGAAGTACCAGGGAAACCTGGGAGATCAAGATTGCCTAGCCAGACGTGCGGATGTGGAAAACCACTACCAGGAGTGCCCGTAAAACTGGTGAAACCGGGATTTGTGGCACAGATACAGGGTGCCCAGGGAAGTAGCCTTAAATAGCAAAATAATAGAGGAATCAGAGGAATGACAAAGCGACACCTTATTTAGTGGCGTGGCGTCCGTAGTACCCAATTTGAACGGCTGGTCTAGGGACGTTTTTGCACTTTATGTGAGTATTCCATTGAGCTGATTTTTCTTTTCTTTTAATGTTAAGCTTTTTGTTTTTGAAATAAGTATATATTATATCTGAGGACTTTTCTTTGTGCTGATGATGTCCATTCCATACCATAGCATTTGTTATTCATATAATTGTATTATTCGAATTAATTTTAGTTATGTTCTATAATATTCGTTTCTTGTAACTTCTTAATGTTTGATTTTAATAAAGGTATTGCAGTAGTTAGTGTTATTGTTTGTTTCGCATTGTTGTAGTGGCTAGCCTTTACGCAAAAGCGTTTTTTCCTTTTCCCTATTATTCACGACAGCATTTTACCACATTCGATATTCTTAGAGTAGAATCCTACACCCTTTTTTTTGTTTAGGGGGGGGGGGGAATGCGTTAAGCATACCACCCGGGTGCAGGGGGCGACCCGAGTGGTTATGTGGGATCCGTATGGGCTAATGAGACCCACGGTGTACCCACTAAAAACCCCCCACTTGCCGCCTCGCCGCCATTTGGCGAGGTCACGGGAACGCTTGCGCACACATCCGCTACCCCGCCGGCGGCAGCCGCCCACAAGCGGCTCCTTTGCGGATGCCCGAGGGCCCTCCACGAGAGGCACGCCAGATGTTTCGGCGCGCCTGCCTCCTCGATCTCCACCAGTTTAATAGCGGACCCAAAGAATCCTACACCCTTTTTTTTTTTTTTTTTGGCTCTTCATAGTTCTTAAAATATATTGTTTTACTGAAATTGGCTCTGGTTAGAAAGTTTGCCGACCCCTGCCCTAAACTATTAAAAAGCAATATTTGTATTCACGTTCTTCCCTAACGATTTCGTTAATATTTGCAATACACCCCTGTATTTACGGGGGCGATAAATCGATCTAGCTAGAGCTAGAGGTCTCATATCTATGTAATTAACCCGTCAAGCGCGCTATCCGCACACTGTGCGGATAACTCACTTTGGCCCATAGCGCGCTATCCGCACACCGTGCGGATAACGGCTGTGCCCTCATTGGCCAATTTTTTTCCTCGGTTTTATCGAGTGGCCATTATAAATAAAATAAACCTGGGTAGCTTTTGCACTATACCAACATAAAAAAAATATTTTGGCCAAATTAGTAGTACTCAGAACAGAGGAAAAAATAATTTCCAAAAGGTTTAACGTGGCGGCCGTTAGTTGTCAAAATATCGTGCCGGGCGGACTGACTCCTCATGATATTATTGTGGTTTTAAATGAAACAATAAGTGTTTCCCATTAAAATTATATATCAAATTACTGAAAATAGAATAAATAATGTGTTTTGAGCTTTCGTTTTAAGGATTTCGAAAAAAACGTGTGTGATAAATGTCTTCAAAGTTTAAACACGTCATTTTTAACTACGTTTGACAAATTGTTATAGATTGAAAAATATATGTTATTAGCTCCAAAGATTGTGAAATATACATAAGTTTGTAGTAAATTTATCCCAGTATTTGATTCAGTAATCAGATCAGTGTGTTATTGTGACTGTTTGTTGAAATCGGATTTCTAATGAAATGAGTACGCTTCACGGTAATTACGTCAGTCATAGTTTTCAATATGGCGCGCGGGATCATTTTGACCGGTAAGTAAATAAACAATTATTATGAGGTAAACAGTGCATAATATAGTGAAGTGATAATTTTAATCGATGCATGGTTTAATAGTGATCACAATAGTGAAATATCAGTGTGAAATATGTGAAAGAGTTTGGTGTAAAAAGGCATTTTGCTTCATCGAGTGACAGAAAATCGAAATAAATTATTTTATTTCACGATAATGAAACAGGTCAGTCAATTTATCTTTATTAAAATTAATAGACAATTTTGTCTGTTATCTAATAGTATATAATTTATACAATATAATTACAACATACGAGCACAATATATTTTTTTCTAACGGCCGTCAACGTACGTTTTTTTCGTCTGAAATCACTGCGCGCTTGGGGCACCGGGGCTAGAGAGAGACGCACGTGTGACGGGTTAATGTTCTGCGTATTCTCTCTATTTTCTCCCCAGCAGCACGGCTATCACAAGACGGCGCGCGAGCTCTCTCGGTTTTTCTCGCGCTATACCTGTCTTTCTAAGTCTTCTAATAAGAGAGAGACGGATAGTGCGAGAAAAATCGAGAGAGCTCGCGCGCCGTCTTGTGATAGCCGTGCTGAGCTCGGTAGCCCAGATACAGTCACGAACTTTAATTTGGGACCCACCTAAGGTGGAATATCGGATAGCACACTGAAGACATTTAGAGCTAATATTTAAAAGTAGTGTAATAAAGATTGCCATAGGCAACTTACGTTTATACTTGTCTAGGGGTAACCGCTCAGTGACGCCGGGCGGACGAGTAAATGATCATTTTCGATTTTTACCCGACTGCGCGACGCAAAGGAGGGTAATGTGTTTATCAGCCTATATATATATATGTATGTATGTATGTTTGTTCCTATGTGGCACTCCAGAGACCAAACGCGTGGACCGATTTTGATGATTCTTAGATTCCTCAAATATTAAACTTAATGGTGAAACCATAGAATTTGTAAAGTCAACTGTATTCTTAGGTATTACGTTAGACTCTAAACTGCAGTGGGGTTCCCACATAACTGCGATAGGAAGTAGGTTGAGTTCCGCTGCTTTTGCAGTCAGGAGAATAAGGCAGCTTACCAATGTAGCAACGGCACGGTTAGTTTACTTCGCTTACTTTAACAGTATAATTACTTATGGTCTTATTTTATGGGGATCAGCGGCAGATATTGAGACTGTATTTATGTTACAAAAAAGGGCTGTTAGAGCAATTTATAACCTCGGGTCGCGTGAGGCATTAAGAGAATTTTTCAAGGAAACAGATATTCTAACACTGCCGTCGCTATACGTATTTGAAATAATAATGTATGTAAGAATTTATACAACTACCCAACAAACACTGATAGGCCCAAGGTTACCAGAAGCGCAGGGAAGCTCAAAACAACTTTTTACAGGCTAGTAAAAGCGAAAAAGTCGTTCTTGGGAAATTGTATAAAATTCTACAATAAACTTCCAAAACACATTACCGAACTTACTGACTCTAAATTCAAATCTGTCGTAAAACGGACACTCATTGCAAAAGCATATTATAAGATAAACGACTACATCATGGATAGGGATATTTGGCAGCGATAAAATCCTGCACTAAAAACCTGTCGTAAAATAAATAGGCTTTCTACTGTAGCAATTTAATTTTAAAATTTGCTGAGAAAAGATACTGCTATGATATATTGTATACTGTTTTGAAAAAATGACACCTCGCCGAGTTTATTACGCCGGTTCTTCTCGAGGCAGAGGTTTACTTTCCGAACCGGTGGTAGTTTATCGACATTCATAGGTGCATGAATATGCCTAAATTGAAGAATAAATCACTTTGACTTTGACTTTGACTTTGACTTACGTCAATCGAACCGTCTTACTCTTGCGAGTGTCACTAAGATGCCGACATTTTCGCCGACAGATTGAGCAAGTTCTTGCAAACCACTTTGTCCGCCTTAAACTCTAACTAAATAATATGTAGACTTAACTGTGTTACTATAGATATTATTAATTTGAATATTTGTTGCTCCAAGATAACTATGTGAATGTTTTATGTTTTATATTTTTTTCATTTGAATGCTACCGTGTAAGCGTTTTGGTGCAATACTGTAAGCTTATATGTGTCTTCAATAAATAAATAAATAAATAAATGACGGTAATCAAAATTCAAAATGGCGACAACCAGACGCCAAAATTGAAAAAAAAAAAAAAAAAAGTTAACGAAATATGTCGAGTGGGGTATCACTGAATAGGTATTTAAAAATCAGTTATAGGTTTCTTTTACAGTTTTTCATTTAGAGTGACCATTTAAAATCTATAACGTTATAAAGTTATAGTCATTCTGTTCAGTATTAATACTGCACTGCGCGACGCAAAGGAGTTGCCGTTGATATTGTGTTGGGGTGTTACTGTGCATAAGCTACAAGGAACGACTTTAGACCGAGCTGTGGTAGATTTAAGTTCACGCATTTTCGCAAAAGGTCAAGCATATGTAGCTTTGAGCCACGTTAGGTCTCTAAATGGATTAATTATCAGTAGTTTACTCACGATATTAACTCCCTCAATGAAATGACAAGATTGCGAAATTTGCCGTCTTTTAATACTAACTAAAAAGTGTTAAATAAAAAAAGGTAATTGAGAAAATAAAAAAACCCGACTCCCTCCCATTAAAAGTCTAGGCTGCGGCACTAATGTTGACGACAATAATGGGACCCGACTGTTGACGTTGCTGTTTCGTATAGGAATGTATAGTTTGTTTTATCTGTGTCATAACGATTCGTATGCCTCGTTCCGGATCCGTCACAAGCGATTTGGACATTATTTTTAAACTCCAAGGTCCAAATTGACATACGAAATGTTAATCATGAAACTGATTCAATGTTCTCGACTACTGAACTTGTTTTTTTCTTTTCAGTTTTTTTTTCTAAAGATAGCTTTTTAGCAGTCGGGTTTTTTTATTTTCTCAATTACCTTTTTTCTTCGTGTAATTATCACTCGTCTTTTTGACCCTGTCTTCTCTCCGGCCATATTTGTTATTTGAAAAGGAAAATGAAAAATGAAAAAAGTTTATTCAGGTTATAAAAGGATTTTTACGAATAGCCAAGGTTGGAGCCTCCTAGTAAGCAATTAATTTTACTTGTGTCAGGAGACACCGCTCTTCCAAAAGCAAGAAGTGGTAAGTTTAACCCATAATAAACTATTTACAATAGTACATTTCGATGCTAGTGCGGAATAACGTAACGAGTAACGAGATATCTTGCCACGAGCCGTAGGGACTCAAAGACTCGGGACGAGTGAAGAATGACATTTCCGCACGTGTATCGAACGACGTTTTTTAATACAGTTGCGAAAAAATAAGAAAAACAACAAGTGAGGAATTCGATTTATTATTATATTATTAATTGTGTAACATCATTGTAGTTAATACAGTTGAAAAATAATGAAGATATTCATTTTTTTTTATACAGGTCTATCTTATTTATTTTTTATTGGCATATTATAATTAATGGTAGGTACAATTTGCACAAGGAAAAGTAGAAAGCACTAGTTCGCGAAAACCAACTTTCCGCACTCTAAACAGCTACGTAAAGTAGCACTTTTTGAGCAACTGTATTGAAAATAATATTTTGTGAAAATGTCAGTTTTTAATAAATTTTCTTCTCTGACGTTGACACATGTTCGTAATTAGAAAACCGTAATGTTAGCTTTTGGCAAAGATGTCATCAATTCAAGGGCCCATTCGATAAGACATTTAATCTTATCTTAACACTTCACCTTATTGAACTGAAGTTTTCGATCTTATTGCATTGTGAATGATCCAACAACATTTTGAAAGAAATGGGTCCCAAATTAAAGTTCCTGACTGTACTAAGCATTTATTTGTAACAACAGTAATACATGGACAAGGAACATCATCATCATCATCATCATCATATTAGCCGAAATACGTGCACATAGGCCTCCCCCAAAGAGTGCCACAGTGATCGGATCTGCGCCACCCGCATCCAAGTCATTTCATTACAGAACTATGTAGTGGTTAACAAAACAAACCTATCTTCAAAATTTTATTCAAACACACCTTATAGTTTTCGAGTGAAATGCCTGTGACATACGGACAGACAGACATGACGAAACTATAAGGGTTCCGTTTTTGTCATTTCGCTACGGAACCCTAAAAAACAATTCAGCACGATCATATCAGTACCTACTAAGACTAATAAGATAACATCCCATAATGCCGATGATGGAGCGAGCTTGGGAGTAGCTATAAAGGGGAGGGCAAATGCACAAAAGATCCCACTGGGTCGAAGTGGATCCGAAAGGGCCCTCAACTAGATAAGATAAGATATTATTATTAAGAACCTTAAGTGTCCCACTGTTGGGCAAAGGCCTCCCTCCTTTTCTTCCACATATCCCTGTCCTGGGCAGCCTCCCACCAGTCTTGATGGAAGTCGTCAAGCTCGTCTCGCCATCTCCTACGTGGTCTACCGCGACGCCATGTTGTGTCCTGTGGGACCCACTTGGTGGTAATTGTAGCCCATAACGCTTCTGGCATGCGGCAGACGTGTCCGGCCCAGTCCCATTTAAGTTTGGCGGCTGTGTGAGCTACGTCAGCTATCTGAGTTTTGGAACGCAGTATTGTATTTTTAATGCGATCCGTTAATTTCACGCCCAAAATACTGCGTTCCATGGTAAGATAAGATAAGATAAGATAAGATAATGCCGGCCACTTTTTCAACACCATAGAAGGATCCAGGCGTTTGGTTGTGCCCAAAAGGAGCCCGGGGCCCGCTTTAGCACCTAATACTCTTGGTATTAGGTGCGAAGCGGGCCCCGGGCTAACAAGGGTAACAAGGGTAAACAAGATTTGGCGATGGGCGTAGGCACTAGTTTCATGAAAGCGACTGCCATTGCCATCTGACCCTCCAAACCAAAGGGAAAACTGGACCTTGTTGGGATAAGACAGGTTTCCTCGCCATTCCTACACCGAAAAGCCATTCAGTTAAATATCACACGATCAAGGATCGGACAAACGCCCGCCATTTTCGAAACATAACCCTGTTCCGTACAGCAGAGACTTCCTTAGGTATATTATTTATAAAAAATATTATGAGGTATTTTATCCACCCACTACCTTCAACCCGCAACTTTGTCTGCGTGGCCAGGTTATAAACTATCTTTGTGCAAAATATCATCCTAATCGGTTGAGCCGTTTAAGCGTGATTGAGTAACAAACATCCAAACATCTATTTTTTTTTCTTTTTCATTATCTTTTGTATTTAAATAGGTACCTATATGTTATTGTTAGTTTTAGGGTTCCGTACCCAACGGGTAAAACGGACCCTACTGCTAAGACTTCGCTGTCCGTCCGTCCGTCTGTCTGTCACCAGGCTGTATCTCAAGAACCGTGCTAGCTAGAGAGTTAAAATTTTCACAGATTATGTATAAAATACATAATCGGTGAAAATTTCAACTCTCTAGCTATCACAGTTCTTGAGATACAGCCTGAGGGCCTAACGCGAAACGAAATTCGTTTTCGTTCGTGTATCTCCGTCTCTGTCGCTCGAACTAGCAAGTGCGACAGAGACGGAGATACACGAACAGCAAAGTCATAGTAATAGTAATAGGGTCCCGTTTTTACCCGTTGGGTACGGAACCCTAAAAATCAAGGACAGTGACGACAATAAGAACAACGATCGAATCTACACGTGAATAAACATGTAACCGAACAACATTGAAATATATAGAAATTACTAGCTGCCCGCCCCGGGTGGTGCAAGATGTAATTATTATTTAATTTACCTAGGGACCTACTAGGTCTTAGAGCCAGTTTTTTTTATTGAGGCAATAGTTTAATACTTTTTATGCAATAAGTTTTTTGTCGGCGGGTCTAATTTTCGTAGGAGAAAAACTTGGTACGCTTATCTTTAAAACGGCGAAATTCCAGAGGGAGTCACCGAATTTAAAATTTCTGTTGGGTACCGAAAAATTTAGTTAGCGTCTAGGTACTCCAGGTAGGTAGGTAGGTGTCTACGGAAAGATGTTCCTCACTTGGACTTTGAAACTTGTTCGGTTAAAATCGTTCACTTTATTCGCTTCTTCGTTGATTGGACGCTATGTCAGTGACATCTGATTCTGAGTAGACGTTGTTGACCAAAGATTGTAAATTTTATTTATTAGTACCTAATCATCTTCAACATCATCATCATATCAGCCGAAAGACGGCCCCTGCTGCAAAGGGTGTGCCACAATGACCGGTCCTGCGTCACCCGCTCCCAGCGGACTCCCACAACTTTTACCAGGTCATGAGTCCACCTTGTGGGGGTCTACCCATGGTGCATCGTACATTGTCACCACTCGAGAACCTTTCTGCCCCGATGGCCATCGGTCCTATAGGTAAAAAGTACTGCTTTGTTTGTGTGAGGTGTGCAATAAAGAGTATTTGTATTGTATTGTATTGTAAAAAAAATAAGTACTAAAGCCTTTCTTGTATGTGGTAGTGACGTAGTCGAATAGACATTACCTACATATTTAAACTGTCTAACACAAATATTCCTAATGCCTACGTGCAATGTGCCTCACCCACTGCCACTTATGTTTAGCGATTCGGAGAGCATGACCATGGTTCTGCTGCAGATGGCCTCATTTCTGATGCGATCACGCAGAGAAACTCCCAGCATAGCCTTCTCCATTGCCCTTTGGGTGACTTTGAGCCTTCTTATGAGGCGAATAGTATGCGACCACAGTTCAGTGCCATAAGTTATTACTGGCAACACACACTGGTCAAAGATTCTCGTCTTGCGGAACATTGGATGAAAAGATAATAATGCCGTAGCTTTCCGAATGTTGCCCAGCCGAGTCAGATTCGACGATTGACCTATTTTGAAGTTGAACCTACCGAACTGGATAGTTTGTCCTGGGTACATCTTAATCGTTTACAACTTCGAGCGTAAAATGCTCCAAGGAATTGGTAGTATACACCGTCATATGACATGATCTTCGCCTTATTTATGTGCATCTTTAGACCAATAAGTTTATTATGTAATATGGGTTTAATGGGTTATAATAGACTACTGGTAGGATTTGACAAACAGTTTACAACCACTCGTGCGCTCTTTTAGGCTTCGACAGATAAATTTTACCCCATGCCTCCTAAACATGGCAATACTGTCCATTACATTACTATTTCGGAACAATTATACTCGTAGTTTAAGTAACTATCTGTACCTACTAAGATAAACGTAAATCGTATTTTAGCTAAAATAGGCTTGATGATTTTTTATCAATGAGGCCATAAGTTTATCTCTTTCTTATTTTAGCACCATAAGACCAAAGAAAAGTGTATAATGTCTTAAACTTCTTTGCTACTGAGACTATATAAAAGAAAGTAAAACATATGGATTATATAAACGTACAAAATAAAAGTTAAAAAAAAAGCAAAAAGTTGCCTCGTCTTCCGGGACTCGAAGACGAGACTTTCACGAACAATATATTAGCGTCGTACGTCGTACCTATCGTATCCGATGGGCTACCGTAGACTTTGACAATGGTGACGAAATTAGTATTCTATAACAGCGTATGACGTTTTCATTTGTCTATATAAGAAGCCATTTGTCACGTCAAAACATATCCAAATCATCTGAATTGGTAGAAATAAATCGCTGTAGTGAACTATTTGCAAACGAAACATATTTAAATTATACACTAAAACCACCACGGTAAAATTCTCTACGCATTGGTGTAAACGGCATAAAAATAGGTCCAGTCGTTTTCGAGTTTATCAATAACATACAACCGCTGGCGACTTTGTTTTATAATATGTATGTATGTATGTATGTATGTATGTATATGTATGTATGTACTTATATGTATGTGTATATATGTGTAGGTAGATTTTGTACAAAATAGTCGTTTTTTTTTAATTTTCTAAAAAAACTCAAACTCAAAATGATCTTTATTCAAGTAGGCCTAGTAACAAGCACTTTCAAATCGTCAGTTAATTATTTAGAATAATTTTTAAACATAAAGAATAAAATATATATGATAAAAAAAATACTAGTAGAATATTTCTAGAAAAACAATCTAATGTCAAAAAACGAAATATTACGAAAATAATAGATTAAAAATTCAGTCAAAATTAGTTCCATGGAGTTTTATCATTCATGTAGTCTTGTGTGCTATAATAAGCTTTCGAGATAAGTTTACGCTTCACATAGTTCTTGAATTTATTAATAGATAACTCAGTTAAGTTTCCTGGAAGTTTGTTATAAAACCTTACACAATTACTTTTGAAATTAATTGTATTTTTTGATAAAAACTTATTCAATCGCAAATCACTCTTTGACTTTGATGATGAAGCAACCTTTTCATGGTGCGATGCAAAACAAAAAATCACAGTTATTCAGGGATCGGATACCGGTATTTTCTCCATACAAATTAAACCGGTATTATTTCGTTCTTTGGTTATTATATCATTTTTGATCGGGCAATCTAATAATATGTTACCTAAATACTCGATAGAGTCCTACATTAAGAGCCTAAAATAATTCAAAATATTAGACTACTACGGGGATTTTTGAAAAAACCGGTTCCGATCCCTGGGTATGGTATACCTACCTGTATTATTTGCCGTTGCCAACTGCTTCATCTTTTAACCTAATGAATGGAAGTATTCGCCGAATATTGCTGAATTTCGGTGACTAATTTGCATAATGTTTGATCGAAATACATCTGTGAAAACATTAATTGTTGGGTGGGGGTATAAAAAGCCGAAAGAGGTAATCTCTGTCTGAGAAGAGGCCAGGATGTCGATTAAGGTGCTCGTCATTTTGTCTTTGGTGAGTTTATTTTAAATACCATTGCCAGCTTTGTTCACAGGCCATTTTACGGAAAGTTGTACACTTGACTTTTTTAATTTTGATTAAATCGGGTTTTTTAACTCAGAATCGAAAGCACTATCGGACCTAATAGGAGAAAAAGTGTCCAAAATATTACATACAATTTTCGGTTTTCGTTCCGTTACCACCATACAAGCTTAGTATGGAAACGGTAACGGAATGGAATAAAAATACTTGAGACACTTTTTTTCTCCTATAACACTCGAAAGTGCTTTCGATACTAAGTTAAAAAAAAACCGATTATATCAAAATTAAAAAAAAAGTCGAGTGTAGAACTTTCCCTAAAATGGCCCACCTTAAGCCCGTGCTAGACGGTCGCCAACACGCCCCTCCGACCGAGTGACCTTGGTCCGCACCGACCGTGTAGACAGTTGTTTCCAACAAAATTTCATACTACAACGGTCGGGGCCGACCAAGGTCGCTCGGTCGGAGGGGCGTGTTGGCGACCGTCTAGCAGACCTTTAAAGCTTTGAAAACGCTGGCAAATAATGTGTTTAGATCTTACATGCCGCTTTTTGGACAGTAAATCATCATATTATCACAATATTGTAAATCCATAGTGATGTTATCAAAGTAACTATGTCTGCTCGTCTGTGTGTCTGTTACCTTTTCACTTTTAGATGAAATTTGGTATAGACAAATACACATAGTTTGAAACCCTAGGAAGGTTTGGTAGGTAGAATTATTTTATTCCGGAATCATCGCTTAAAGGGAGAAAGGTGTTAAAAACCGGACAAGTGCGAGTTCAACTCGCGTGGTGACGGTCCCGTATGAAATTGCTATGCTCAGGCGCTCCATACAAAATACACAAAAATATTGAGAATTTTCCCGTTACTTTGAATACTCCAACTTCTTGTAGGTTTTCCTGTAATCTTTAGGCAAGGAAGTATTTTCCACATTTTTAGCAGAATTTTAAGCCTAGTAGTAGTTTCGAAGATAAGGGTGGAATGGTCAATTTTCGTCTTTTTTCCTAAATTACTTCAAATCTGTTTTTGCTAAAATTATATTTAAAAAACCGGACAAGTGCAAGTTCAACTCGCGTGGTGAGGGTTCCGTAAAATATTGAGAATTTTCCCGTTACTTTGAATACTCAAACTTCTTATGGGTTTTCCTGTAATCTTTAGGCAAGGAACTATTATCCATTTTTTTTTTCAGAATTTTAAGCCTAGTAGTTTCGGAGCTAAGGTGGGGGAATGGTCAATTTACGTCTTTTTTCCTAAATTACTTCAAATCTCACACAAAGCAATGAATAAATGAATTGAAATGAAATGAAATGAAATCTGTTTTTGCTAAAATTATTAAAAAAAAATCTGAGATGATTACAACAACCTCTTTCATTTGATATGTCACACAATACAGTTTGTGAAACTTTTTTTTTTAATTTTCCAGTTTACCCCCCAAAAGTGGCCCCTTGTTCAGAATTCATTAATTTACTTTACGCGTCCATCTTTGCGTCACCAATTTACATATTTATGTTTACCAAATTTCAACTCAATCGGTCCAGTAGTTTCGGGGCAAATCGGCTGTGACAGACGGATAGACAGACGCACGAGTGATCCTATAAGGGTTCCGTTTTTTTCCTTTTGAGGTACGGAACCCTAAAAAGGGAGTGGATGTTTCCATAGGAGTACGACGCTTGATGCTGTGCCTGAATCTAATAATATTAGTTTTTGTACAGGCTTAGAATTAATCCTTCAACGAGTATACGCAAACGAAGTCGCAGGCAAAAGCCCTTGTTGAGTTACATTACTAGCAATGTACAAAGAAAAAATATTCTTCGTACAAAACCGGGTAATGTAGGAAGAAACTTTCGTTCTTTGCACATTACTAGTTCCGTTGGCAGTCATGTACAAAGAAGTAAATTTATTCTTCCTACATGACCCGGTTTTGTACAAAGAAATTGCTGTTCTTACTACAAAACCAAGGATGTTATTATATTGGAAACTTTCCCGAAGTCGTTTCGGAGACATAGGGGAAATACGCAAATGCCTTCGACTTATGGCGTCCGCATTAATCTGTAGTATTTGTTTCCAACGCAGACATCTCTTGCTGGTTTTCCGTATTCTCTTGTAGAAATCGAGCAGTACCTAAATGTATTTGCTAGAACACGTAAGTTCCGATGACAGTTTAAAAGACAAAAAAAATTAAATGACTTAAATGACATAAAAATAAAAAATTAAATTGACAAATCTATGTAATAATTTCTATTTGTGCTTAGTGATAGTAAATCGTACTTTATGCACAGTCATCCACTCAATCAATCAATAAATTGCGAGGATTCTAATAAGCTCAAACCTCCTCCTTTTTTTGAAGTCGGTTAATAATATAATCACTAGAGATGCAACGGATATCCGGCCACTATCCGGTATCCGGCCTATCCGGCCACAATTTTACTATTCGCCCGAATACCGAATAGTGGCTTAGTATCCGGCCGGATCCCGGATAGTAATTTAACACGGAAGAACATTGGCAAGGACGTAACAAGGGTAGGTAAAAGAAGGGAGAATGCATAGTTTAACGCATGTTTCTATCAAAACCTACCTACAGCGAGTAAAGCCGGCTGTACACATTGGGCCAACGTTGGCGTCTGAGCAGGATGCAGCAATGCGTTAGAGGGAGAGAGCTATAATTCGATCTCAAAGCTGCATCCTGCTCACGCGCCAACGTTGGCCCAATGTGTACAGCCAGCTTAACAAGTGGCAACCTGCACAGAGCGTTACGCACGCGCGCGGTTTAATTTACTTCAGTTTAGGTATGTAACCTACGACCGGATATCCGGCGGCCGGATAGCGGATATCCTGCCCGCTGAACCGCCGGATATTCGGTATCCTATATCCGGCCAAACCACTATCCGTTGCATCTCTAATAATTACATTTTGGGTCAATGTGTGGTGGGTAGGTAATTATTACATAGATTATTAGTCCACGAGATCTTAGTCAACGTACTTTTACAGCGTTGTGAATGTTTCTGAACCGCAGCAAGTCGCTCGGCAGGTTTTTATTTATTGCTTACTCGGAGAACCTGCTTGGTTTTGTGGTAAGAACATCATTTTTTTTTGTACAAAACCGGGTCATGTAGGAAGAATATTTACTTCTTTGTGCATAACTGCCAACGGAACTAGTAATGTGCAAAGAATGAAAGTTTCTTCCTACATTACCCGGTTTTGTACGAAGAATATTTTTTCTTTGTACATTGCTAGTAATGTAACTCAGTAATGTACGAATAACAAGGAGGAGAAATCTAGTGTACCAAAAGTTAACTATGTGACGACTAAAACATTGTATGTTCTGTTACAGATAGCTGCGGCTGCCTGCAGCCCAGCCCCGACTTTTCCCATCAAACTTCCGATACCCATTGGTGGAATTGGGGGTGGATTAGGGGATGGAGTAGGGGGCGGAGTAGGGAGCGGAGTACAAGTGAGTGAAGTATTTTTCATCAGCCATAGTCATTGCTCAAGTTAGACCTTCGAGTGTCACACAAATATTCGAATAAGGTGTGCTGATAAGCAAAGGTCGCGGGAGTCCGCTGGATGCGGATGGCGCGGCACCGGTCGTTGAGGCACTATTTGGGGGAGACCTATGTCCAGTGGACATTATTGGGCTGATATGATGATGCTATCCTCTAAGGTCATCAGTCCAGCAAGTAGCACGTCCTACTCTACATTTGTACAAACGAGCTCTTATTACTCACCTATCCGAACGACTGTTGAAAAGTATTTGAATATCTGTGGCATTCTATCTTCCAAACGGATGAACTGATTGCAGTTCATTTTTTTTTCAACGAAAGTTTTGTTGGTCGAGATGGTTATTCACTATGTGGTTCGTGTCTTTTTCATCGAAAGTCTAAAATGGTCTCAGGGGTTTTTATTTTAATTTTAGTTATGAATCTCAATTGACGTTGATTTTTTTAGTTTTTATCACTTCTTTGAACATTACATTATCTTAAAAAAAAAGAAAAAGAAAAGAAGACATTTATTCACTACACAAAAGACACACAGATATAAAGGGAGTAGACATACAATACAATTGACACATCTTCATCATTATTTGTCAGCCTATAATTATACGATACACCTTTGGGCACAGCCATCGGCTTATGGATGAGATGTAACATTATACACCTCATTTATTTATTTATAATTACACCATATACGCTGATTATACAAAGAAAATTGAATTTAACATTGTTTAGTGTTTACTTCTGTAAACACCAAGAGAAGTAGGTAACTGCTTTTGCTACTTCATTAATGATGCACGATCGATCATTATGTATGTATGTATGATGTCTCTTATCTTCGTTTTTTATCTTCTTTGTGATTTTTAGTCGTAGAAACTTAAGACAATCATGATTACAAACAGTAATATGAAAACGAAAACAAATAAAAAAACTAATTTAATTAATATTTATAAAACCTTACCTTCTTCTTTGTTAGTATTTGTCTTGTTGTATTTCTATTTTTTGATTTATAAAAATGCTTTACAGCAGAATGGCGGAACTGGACTCATTGGAGGTCTCATTAGAGGTATCTTCGGTACAATTAATGGCGTCGCCAATTTGGCTATCGGCGCTCTTGAAGCAGTACTCAAGATCAGTAAGTATTTTTTTACAATAGCTTGCTGTCCAGCCATAACTGTTAAAATACATTCGATGTCGAAATATGTTTGTACCTTTCCACCTTGTTCTATTATAATAACTTGCACATTTGCTACTCAATCCTGTATCGCCACTGATATAGGAATTAATATACCATTTTCCTCAATATCTATCGTTATAAGCTTAACTGATCTAATTGAAATATTCTCTTCTTTCCAGAGATCGGAGCTCTAAATGACGTCTTCAACCTGATTGTGAACTGTAAGTACTTTTACGTCATAGCTGGCCATAATCCTGCTCTCTCGACAGGGAGAGACGTAAAATTTTGTACTCGCCACGGGCGGTGATAAAGAAAGCCTCAGATCGCATATTTATTGCCTTTGCCTTCGGCTCGGGCGTCAAATACTTGCAATCTGAGACATTATTTGTTTTACCGCCCTAGGTAAGTAATGGACTATTACAGTGTGACTTTAAATTACACTGTCCATTACAATAACTTTAACATTCTCCGTTTTCGTCTACACTAAGCGCTTTTTTGCACAGGCTTATTATTAATCCCCTAAGCTTAAGGTGGTCAACGAGTTTACGCGGACATTAGCAAGAGTACAAAATAAATACACCAGTTCGATTTGATCAACAGTTGCGTCATGCGTGTCTCTGATTGCAAATTTCCTGTTACAGTGTCCCTGGTCCTCCAAGTGACTCTGAACAATCTTGTTAGTGGTCTCGGCTCCCTCTTCATCAGGCTCGTCGCTTGCATCATCAAGATTGCCGTCTGTGTCCTCGGATTCCCTGGTAAGTTAATCATCAATATCTTCAATCGTATCTTAATCAATGTTTACAATAATATCATCATAAATAACTTTAATAACATACGTCATCATCATCTCCAGCCTATCATAGTCACTATGGATATGAGTAATATTAATATTTGTAAAATAGAAGTTGAGTTTTTTCGAAAAATCTTTTGATTTCACTTGTTTACCTTCATTACATTCTATTTAGTTAGTATTTCTGTTGTGTTTTCTAATCGTTTAGCCGTTTTCATTTTAAACTTCGCCTTCTTAGGTTTAGCTATACCTATTATCTTCACCAAAGTTCAGTATTGTTGATTTAATTCTTTCCTCTTGCAGGTGACAGAGCCGTTTGCGCTAGAGGCTGGAACGTGCAATTCGGTATCAACGGCGAGGCTTCCACCGCTCCTGCCCTCATTGTTCTCTTCCGTCTCAACAACGCCCAGGCTGAACTCAACGGCTACATTAACACGATCACCAAAGGAAGAGGTACTTTCATGAAAGACAAAAAGTTCTATTTGTTTGCCATGTACAAGACCAGCAATCTCAACGCAAAATGCTTTGCGGAGTCTATTGGTTCATTACCAAACAATTTCACCCAATATATTTATATCTTTTTTATAAAATTAATGAGTAAATATTTTGCGGAAAGTCTTACACAAATCGACCCAGTCCCAAACTAAGCAAAGCTTGAACTATGGGTAGTAGACGACGATGAACATACTTATATAGATAAATAAATACTTAAATACATAGAAAACATCCATGACTAAGGAACAAATTGACGGTCACAAATAAAAGATTCGGATCTGCTAAACGGCTACTTTTCAGGAAAATCCGTCTGTTTTCGGAAAAAAAAATGATTGAAAGAAATTGTTATTTAATGGAATATCGAATGTTTGCTTATTATTAGTAGCCGTTGAGCATACATTAGCAGCTATTTTTCCAAAAATAATTACAAAAACCTCAAGTTATTTTTGTGAACGAAATAGTTTAAGCAAAATGTGTCGGAAGTGCCACATGCGACATTTTTGTCTGGACTTTGTATATACTACGAAAAAAATGGTCCAAAAATGTCGGAACTGGCAGAACCAGCATTGTTACACGGAAACTCATATTTAACAATTTAATACGTAGAAAATAACTTGATAACTTAACAGGCTGTAAATTACATAAAATACAAAACAAAAAACACCTATATAGCGTGTAATATAGTATTTATATGGCATATCCGACACTTTGCACTCACTGTGTGTGTGTCCCGTAAAAATGTCGGTACCGTCACAACCGACGTTTTTAATGTCTTCTGTTCTTAGATCCAACATTTTTATCTTAGATTTATGGAAAATATTGCAAAAAAACGAAAATCTGTGAATGTGGTTTTAAAATGTAGGGCTTTTTGACCTGAAAAGTGAAAAGAAAAAATCTCAATTTTGCTGATCCGATTTTTTATTTGAGACTGTCTAAATATTCGAGCTCATCACATAAATAAATGCCCTTACCGGGATTCGAACCCGGAACCTCTTGCTTCGTAGGTAGATTCACTACCAACTAGTTAAAGCCAAAAATATCCATTAAATACTTTTTTCGAAATTGTCAAAAAAATTAAAATTTATGAAATTCTCAGTATAAATATCAAAAATTAATAAGCAATAAAGATGGTTAATCTTAAAACACATTTAGATTCGGATAGGACCGGTAGAAAACGCTTGATACAGACTAACTACAGATTCGTTCGTTATCTTGTTTAATGTCATGTATTCGAGATGTGCTTTTGGAGAAAAGGTTTGAAATGAATTCCTCTACTTTCTCTTCTCTGACATTTCCGTGAGTCACCAACGGTGCTGGCTGAAAATCAGTGCTATAGGTAAAGTCACCTGCATAATGTTGAGCCAGTGTTCGGTTCACTGCCACAGAGACACACTTGTATCTTGTTTTATGTGGTTTTTTTTAATGTGTGTGTCCTGTGTGTTAGTGAATAAATGTATCTTTCTTTCTTCTTCTTCTTTCTACTTCATGTTTTGTTTTTCAGGAATCAGCTCAACCAATGGCTCCATCAGAATCGTCCTCGAGAAAATGATTACTCTCGTAACTTACATCACAAGTAAGTAATATGTTTTTGTCAAGTATAAATGTCTCTTTCTTTCTTTTTAGGGTTCCGTATATAATTATTACTTATAGGATCAGTTTGTTGTCCGTCTGTCTGTCAAGACCCCTTATTATTTTCAAATTTTTCGCTTGATTGACTTTGGAGATAAGGGGGAGAATGGTATTTTTTTCAATATTTTCCTTTCTAAATCCAAATTTTACCACTGTAGGAAAAAAAACAAAAACTGTTTTAGAATGTGCAATTCAAGCCCTTTCATATGATACCCAAATTGGCGGACTAACTAGACTTTGAATTTTTCGCACCAAAAGGGTTCCGTTTTTTCCTTTTTGGTCCGGAACCCTAAAAACGAGAGATTCAACTTATTTATTAATACTTGATATTATATTATAGTTGGTAGCTGTTTTCTCGCTTGTCTATTTAATTTTTAATCTAATATTTTTGTTTACAGACTACCAGCAGATCTCGAAAAAGACTGTAACGGACACGTTCATCATCAGTTAGTATTATTTATACATTTTATTTTTATCGACATACATTCATTCAGTATTTTTATTAATTGTCTCTTAAATTTTCAGTGACCACTGTCTCCGGTTGTATCAGCAACTCTCGCCAAAAGAACTGTGAGTATTCTTTTAATTGTGTTTTTTTTTTCATTATGTTTTACCTGTATCGTAATGCATTCTATTTTTCATAATTAAAATACCTCCGTCCAAATGAACAGGACGCAAAATATCTAATTTTATTCAAATTCAAATTCAAATTCAAATTCAAATATTTATTTTGTCCAACATAGGTAGTTATTCGGTATTACATTTTTGTTCAGTATCACTATGTGGCGCCTTGCGGCATACAAATATGGTTGTGACTTTTGCAACATGCTCCTGCATGCAGCATGCTTTACAAATAATTAACATTATATAGTCAAAATTATTAAAAATATAATCATTTAAGTTCGTATGTCCGTTAAAAACTAATATTATGTAGTCAAAATTATTAATTTATGAATTAGTTATTAATTAAGTGCATTGGTCCGTTAAAAAGTCATTTATTGAATAATAAGCCTTTCTTAATAGAAATTCTTATAAAAGTTTTAAATCAACATCACTTTCCACAGTTCCAACAATGGTCTGTGGTAGTTTGTTGAAAATCTTGTGGGCCATTCCAAGTATGCTTTTTTGCAATAATGCTGTATGACTTGATATTGCTTTCAATTTATTCTGAAGGCGGGCACTTTTAAATTTACCAAATTGGTTTCGATTTTGGATCACAAAATTGACGACTTCATCAATTGAACATTTATTTTAATGATCACTACTGATATTGCCGATATTCTATCTCTCCTGAAAACTGACACTCGCAATAGTACCGACAATGTGACTTTTGTTGCCGACAATATTGCACGGCAATGGCACATCATTTGCAACATTCGTTGATGTCAGACTAATAACGGAAATTAATTGTCCACAGCCGGCGTGCAAATCATCCAGAAAATCGTTCCAGAATGCGGCAAATACTTCAAACAACAAGGCTACCCTGGTAAATAAGGCCATAAATTAAAGAGAGTTAAATAAGGCAATAATTTAGAGAGAGACAGTCTCAAGTGAGTTAAGTTAATTACACTATCATATTTTTACAGATATCACTGTTCAAACTACCACCATTACAAATGAGTGCAGTAGCTCCAATGGCGACAACGTCAACTGGAATGGAAACGGCAACAACAACAGCGGTAATAATGGAAACACTGGTGGCAACACTGGAGGAAACACTGGTGGCAACACTGGAGGAAATACTGGTGCCAACTCCGGAGGAAACAATGGTAGCAACACTGGCGGAAACACTGATGGCAACACTGGAGGAAATACTGAAGCAAACAGTGGTGGTAACACTGGAGGAAACAACGGTGGCAACACTGGAGGCAATAACGGTGATAACACTGGAGGCAATAATGGAGGAAACAATGGAGGAACCACTGGAGGAAATACTGGTGGCAACACTGGAGGAAATACTGGTGGCAGCTCTGAAGGAAACAATGGTAGCAACACTGGAGGAAAAATTGGTGGCAACATTGGATTCAATAATGGTGGCAGCACTGGAGGCAATAAAGGAGGAAACAATGGAGGAACCACTGGAGGAAACACTAGTGGCAACGCTGGAGGAAACAGTGGTGGCAACACTGGAGGAAACAATGGTAGCAACACTGGAGGAAACACTGGAGACAATAATGGAGACAATAATGGTGGCAGCAATGGAGGCAATAAAGGAGGAAACAATGGAGGAACCACTGGAGGACACAATGGTAGCAACACTGGAGGAAACAATAGTGGCAACACTGGAGGCAATAATGGTGGCAGCACTGGAGGCAATAATGGAGGAACCACTGGAGGAAACACTGGTGGCAACACTGGAGGAAACAATAGTGGCAACACTGGAGGCAATAATGGTGGCAGCACTGGAGGCAATAATGGAGGAACCACTGGAGGAAACACTGGTGGCAACACTGGAGGAAACAATAGTGGCAACACTGGAGGCAATAATGGTGGCAGCACTGGAGGCAATAATGGAGGAACCACTGGAGGAAACACTGGTGGCAACACTGGAGGAAACAATAGTGGCAACACTGGAGGCAATAATGGTGGCAGCACTGGAGGCAATAATGGAGGAACCACTGGAGGAAACACTGGTGGCAACACTGGAGGAAACAATGGTGGCAACAATGGAGGAAACGCTGGTGGCAACACCGGAGTCAGCGTGGTAAGACATTAATTATCAGTCTTAAAAATATTTTCAAATACGAATAGCAATTAACGTTGAATTTTACTTCTTTGAAAATTGCATCATCATCATTATTGTCAGCCTATAATTATACTTCACACATTGCTAGGCGCAGGCCTCATCTCATGCATGAGAGAAAACATTATACGCCTAATTTATTCACTGAATGTACGAAGAAAGTGGAATTTCACATTTATAATTTCTGTAAACACGCATATACCATAAACATTATCTGATTTTGCTACTTCATTAATAATGCGTGACCAATCATTACGGGGGTATTTGTGATGTAATCTATGTTTTTTTATCTTCTTTGTTTTCCTATTGAAAAATAAAAAAATATAGTAGATAGATAAATAGAAAAATGTTTTCTACCAGGGCGGTGGAGACGGACTCATTGCAGGCCTCATTAAAGGCATTTTTGGTTCAATCAACGGTGTCGTCAAATTGGCTTCCGGCGCTCTTGACGCAGTACTCAAGATCAGTAAGTTTTTTTCAATAACTTATTTTCCAGCCGTTGATATACATTCAACATCATTCATGTTTTCCTACAGTGGCTTATTTTTTTATAAATACTTGCACATTTGTTACTCAATACTGTATTACCACTGATATAGGAATTAATACAACATTTTCTTCAATATAGTTTATAAGCTTACCTGATCTAATTGAAATCTTTTCTTCTTTACAGCTATCAGATCTCTAAATGACGTCTGCAACCTGGCTCTGAACTGTAAGTACTTTTACAGTGTAACACACTACACTATTCTTTACATTACACTGTTCATTACGACAACTTTAACAATCTTCGTTTTCTTCAACACACACTTAGCGATTTTTGGCACAGCCGTATTATTAATCCCTTAAACCTTAAGGTGATCCTGATCTAACGAGTATACGCGGACGAAGTCACTGACAAAAGTTCTAAATAAATAGGTACACCAGTTTGATTTAATCAACTGTTGCATCGTGCGAGTCTTCGATTAACTACTAATTTCCTGTTACAGTATCTCTGGTCCTCCAAGTGACTCTCAACAACCTCGTAAATGGTCTCGGCTCCCTCTTCATCAGGCTCGTCGCTTGCATCCAAAAGATTGCCATCTGTGTCCTCGGATTCCCTGGTAAGTTCATCATCAATATAATCAAAACATACGACATCGTCTCTCCCGTTGCCGGGTACAGGCCTCACTCATGGATGGGACGGTATGGACTATAGTCCCAGACCAGTGCGGGTTTGGGACTTCATATGCACCTTTAAACTTCTTCAATCAATACAGCTAACCGAACAGTTAATGTCTTTTTTCGTTTCTTTCATTGTTTACTTTAAAGGCAAAAGCTTGTTTGAAAAACTATCTGAGATGCAGAGATATAAATTGAAATGCATCAACAATTGTAGTATAAGTAATAGGTAGTACAATTATAATATATCATATACGTTATAGTTATGGTTCTGTCTATATCATACCAATAAAAAAACTCGTTTAGCTGAAATTAACATTCACCAACTAGTTTAACTCCAAATGCATAGTTATTGTTGAATGAAGATACTCTTCTTTTTTTATTTTACCCGACTGCCTTGTTTTTCTTGTTTACCTTCACATTATTCTAGCTCCATTTTGGTAGTATTTCGATTGTGATTTCTAATCGTCCAGTAAATTCCATTTTAAACTTCGCCAACTCAGGTAAAATTCCATGGGTTATCTTTTTGATATTGCTAATTTAATACTTTTCCTCTCGCAGGTGACAGAAATGTTTGCGCTAAAGGCTGGAACGCAAAATTCGGTATCAACGGCGAAGCATCCACCACTGCTGACCTTATTGTCCTCTTCCGTCTCACCAACGCCCAGGCTGAACTCAACGGTTACATTAACACGATCACCAAAGGAAAAGGTAATATAGTCTAACAATTACCAAGAAACATCACAATGTGCTTTAATGGATAACACATAGAAAGAAAACACGATAATTTATTGTTTGCCATCTGCAATTTCGTCTTTGGTCAGGAAAATGTTTTGGGCATATTACTAAACAACTTCATAGTATTCTTACTTTATTAATATAACCTCAGTGCCTTCTAAACTACAAAAACTTAAAACGACAAAATTTTATAATGTATAAAGCTAAAAATATTTCTTTTCGAAATTCTCATATAATTCAAAATGCAAAAACCGTTATAAAGCATTTTTTCAGTATGTTTTTCCGTTGCCTTGTTTCTATTATGTAAGGATTCAAGTTGCTAATTAAAGCTTAGTGTTTTTTAGAAAAAGTTTGAGAGAGACGTTTATTCGGGACAAAAGATATAACAACGCATAGTTAAAAAGATTGTCAGACATAAGTATTGTATTGTCACGAACTGTTTCTATCTCAGCACAATGCTGGCATTACTCGGGAATGTATTTCTCTACTTCATGTTTTGTATTTCAGGAATCAGCTCAACAAACGGCTCCGTCAGAACCGTCCTCGAAAAAATTACTACTCTAGTAACTTACACTTCAAGTAAGTAATACGATTGTTCATTATTGTGTCCAAGAAGATTCAACTTTTTTATTAATACTCGATGTTGTTTATTTGGTTGCTGTTTTCTCGCTTGTCTATTTTGTTTTAATCTGTTTATATTTTGCTTACAGACTACAAACAGATCTCGAAAAAGACTGTAACAGACGCCTTCGTTATCGGTGAGTATTCTATCGTCATCATCAATTTACTAGCTCTTAAATTTGTCGGTGGAGTAACCGCCACTGATTTTTGTACTCTGCCAGCCTCTTCATGTCTTCATATGACTCGACAGCCACTTTCTCTTTTATTTGGCTGGTGTAAGTATTTCTGGGCCTTTCTCTACCTCTCCTTCCTTCGATCTTGCCCTCCAAGATGTTTAAAAAGAAGCTGTCGTGCCGTATTAGATGTCTGATCATTTTGCCTTTTCTATTTTTTATTGTTGTTAATAAGCCTCGGCAAGTATTCTATGTACATCGTATTTCTATCGTCATAGTCATCGTCATCGTGAATGAGAGACTCTTTGGGAGGTTTCACAGCAATATAATACTGTAACACAAGTCGAATAAAAATTTAGTGTGGCCAATACATATATGAAAGCGTCGTCATGACCCAGATCACATATTCCAGAGCCACCCGCCGTAAATTGTGTAAGTACTAGTTCTGATGACCCTTGAAAATGCCTTCTTCCTCTGACTTCAGTCGTCAGAACAATTATAAAAAAAAAGTGGGACAATTCAGACCAATTGATCTAGTCCCAAACTAAGCAAAGCCTATACTATGGGTACTAGACAAGGGATAAACATACTTATATAGAAAAATACATACTTCAATAGATATTAAACATCCAAGACTCGAGAACACATATTCGTATTCATCATAAAAATACCCGACCGGGGATCGAATCCGGGACCTCAAGCTTCATAGTTGTGAGTGAATGAATTGAAAATAACAGTGTCTCCTTAATTTTTAATTAATGTCAGTTATACATTAATTAAAATGCAACTATCATTTACGAGTAATTACATTAATTTTCTCTTAAATTTTCAGTCACTACTATCTCTGGTTGTATCAGCAACTCTCGTCAGAAGAACTGTAAGTATTCTTTTAATTATGCTTATGTTAGAACCATCTATCGTAATAAATTTTACTTTACATAATTACCATGCCTCAAAGCATAATTCTCATTCCATCAAGTATAGCTTTATTTTAATGACACTAGATATTATTTCAATTTGGTTAAATACCTACTGATGTTTTGCCTTTTGTTGCCGGCAATATTGCCATTCATTGCCGGAAAATTCCCATTGTTCCCGGCAACGGCATATCACTTTCAACATTCATTAATACGAGACTAATAACGGAAATTAATTGTCCACAGCCGGTGTGCAAATCATCCAGAAAATCATTCCAGAATGCGGCAAGTACATCAAACAAGCAGGCTACCCAGGTAAATAAGGCCATAATTTTAAAGATAACTAAATGACTTGTAAGATATTTAAAGGCACATACATCAGACCCAAGTCAGTTAAGTTACTTATACATACATACTCTTTTTACAGACATCACAGTTCAAGTTACAACCATTACAAACGAGTGCAGTAGCTCCAATGGCGACAACATCAACTGGAATGGAAACAACGACAACAACAACAACAACAGCGGTAATAATGAAAACACTGGAGGAAACACTAAAGGAAACAATGGTGGCAACACTGGAGCAAACACTGGAGGAAACAATGGTGGCAACACTGGAGCAAACAATGGAGGAAACACCGGTAACGACAGTGAAAACACTGATAGCAACAGCGGTAGCAACAATGGAAAAACTGTTAGCAACACCGGCGGCGACACCGGAAACACTAGTAGCGGCATGGGTAGCGACGCTGAAAACACTGGTAGCAACACCAGTAACAACAATGGAAACACTGGTATCAACACCGGTGGCGACACTAGAAATACTGGTAGCGACACGGGTAGCGACGCTGAAAGCACTGGTAGCAACACCGGTAGCAACAATGGAAAAACTGTTAGCAACACCGGCGGCGACACCGGAAACACTAGTAGCGGCATGGGTAGCGACGCTGAAAACACTGGTAGCAACACCAGTAACAACAATGGAAACACTGGTATCAACACCGGTGGCGACACTGGAAATTCTGGTAGCGACACGGGTAGCGACGCTGAAAGCACTGGTAGCAACACCGGTAGCAACAATGGAAAAACTGTTAGCAACACCGGCGGCGACACCGGAAACACTAGTAGCGGCATGGGTAGCGACGCTGAAAACACTGGTAGCAACACCAGTAACAACAATGGAAACACTGGTATCAACACCGGTGGCGACACTGGAAATACTGGTAGCGACACGGGTAGCGACGCTGAAAGCACTGGTAGCAACACCGGTAGCAACAATGGAAAAACTGTTAGCAACACCGGCGGCGACACCGGAAACACTAGTAGCGGCATGGGTAGCGACGCTGAAAACACTGGTAGCAACACCAGTAACAACAATGGAAACACTGGTATCAACACCGGTGGCGACACTGGAAACACTGATAGCAACACCGGTAGCAACACTGGAAACAATGGTAGCAACAATGTAAACACTGGTAGCAACACCGGCGGCAACACTGGAAACACTGGTAGCAACACCGTTAGCAACAATGGAAACACTGTTAGCAACAATGAAAACACTGGTAGCAACAATGGCAATAATGACAATGTAAGTATACTTTCGATATTGGAACGTTGGACTATTTTCGGACGTCTGAAGATTTGTGTAAAAATTGTATACTCTCCTTTGTTTAGAGTACCTACGCACATACGTACGTACTTTGTTTCGTATAAGTCAAATTTTAGCTAAATTTATAAATATACGTGACAATATCCACCCGCTATTGGCAGAGTGCAAAGCGGGTGGAGGGGGTAGCCTAAACGATCACAGCGCTCGCTACGGCTAAAATTGTAATTTTTGTCGCTGACTTGAGCTGTCAAATCCATATTGCAGTAAACATTTTCTAATCGTTTTTGAGATAAAAATATGGTCCTGGTAAGATGTGTTGTTGTGAATTGTAATAACACCAAGAAGAATACTGTAAATTTTACCAATTTCTTGCCTTTATTCATCGTCTCCGGTTGGAAAATGATTTCGTGGGTGATGGCACGAAACCCCGTTTTAGTCACGAGTAGGCTCATTTCTCACTGAAAACAACAATTTTAATATTATTGGCAATAATGTTACTGACTACCATTGTCCAAAATTGTGTAATATAGTAAAATAACACAAGATTTCATTAATATTTTTCACAATATTTACTTACTTCTTGTTTGACAGCGGTGACAATATTGTCCATAATGGCCGCCTGTCACGTGGCGCTGTCGTCGCGCTCGGTCCCAATTCAGAAACTCCAATTTTCAGTGGGAGTAAATGCATAACAGGCGGCTGTGAAGAAAGCTTCGGATAATATATCTCATTTGCCTCGTAGCACTTGAGTCCTGCAACAAATTCCAGCAATCTCAGACATCAATTTACGAGTACCTTCTCAAAATCTTGAAATATGACTCAAATCACACTAACCTTTCGTTCGATAAGTCACGTAATAATGTATGTTTCATTTATACGATATTCGTGAGGCTCGTTGCGATGTAATTGGATTGAAATATGCAGAATAATTATGTTATTATTGTTTTGCAGGGCGTTGACTTCGGCGTTAGCATCGGAGGCCTCATCAAACTGATCCCTGGTGTTACCAGCATTTCTTCTAACATCATCAACCAAATCATCACAATTAGTAAGTATTTGAATATTTGTTTTAATTTAAAACAAAATAATTAAATCATTGGTCCGAAAGCATCTTTATTCCGAAATTTCAAAGTTCTGAAAGCCATTTTCCACTTTACTAATATTGAGACGCAGATACAATCAATAGAGATATTTAAATGGTGAGGTTAGTATTACATTATACCAACTCAAAAAACAACGTTCAATAGAATATGGTTTCGAAACTATGAAATTGGGAAAAAAAATGCTACGCAAGGCTGCATTGTAAGATTGCAATCCTGAGCGAGGCTTTCAAGGTACGAGACGCTAACAACTTTGCGGCTGAGCGAAACACGCAACTAGTAGCCAGAAAAATGTTTTAAATTAATAATAACTTCAGAAATCAGAACGTTAAAAAACTTGGCAGAATTTTAAAAAAATCGTACTTTAAGCCTCGCTCGCACTGTACCAGGATCCAAAAAAATCGTTCTTAAAATAAATGCAAAAGTGACACAATAATTTGTGTAAATAGGGAAGTGACAAAATGTACATTTCAGAACAAATTCGTAAATTAGATCAAATTCGTAACATATTTTCTTTTTGCAGAGATCAACACATTCGTTGGTATCGTCAACTTGGTGACTAAATGTAAGTATTTATTTGTATATATATTTTTATGATAGATATACACTGGCACAAGAGATTACTAATACATACCAATGGCGTGGCATCCACAGAACTCGATTTTGGGTTCAGTTAATGCACGTCCACTTTTCTTTCCCTCAGTTTATGGATGAGTTAAAAAGAGACAGAGATATGGAGGACGCGGATTATTGGGCTGTACATAAACCAGGCCCTTAATTATGACCGTCGTAGTAGAAATAAACCACAGGGACTTGGTCAAAGTTGTTATTTTAGCTCTAGCTGACATGTGTCCCGTTTTAAGTAAACATTTTACTAGTATAAAGTGTATAAACTGGTAACACTGAGCCGCTTGACTGGACATTTCAATTCTTTATTTCGGACAGTAGTAAGTATCCCTAAGTTGTTAGTATACAAGCTCGACTTATCAACTAATGTTATTTATACAAACTAATTTAATCCTAATACCTATAGAGTTAGATGCTCCATCCCCTCGCATAGGTTCCAGCACAATGCAGTGTTCCAGTGCCTAGGTAATGGAGCATCCAGCCTCGCAGCCATCGTCCTCAGGATACTGTTACCGCTGCCACCCATCCGCTGCATTAGAGATGCCGTCCTGCTGCGTATTATTGCGTAAAAGTCCTTTAACCAGTGTTGCCTGTTTAGACTTATAAAACTGTAACAGTAGCGTCGTATATTATTTCATTAATATTCTTTGTTTGCAGTGGCCATCGCTCTTGGCGGAATTATCGACTCAGTCATCAGCGGACGTAAGTTTTGACCAGCGTTTTTGTATATCTTCGTACTATTGTTATTTTACATTTACAAATCATCGACTTTATTAAAACTGACAATTTTAACGTTTTTAAAAGTGATAAATGGAAAAAATGATTGGCCATGACCATCAGGATTTGAAATTCTGAACCCTTAACTAAGAGAGAGAGAGATTGAGATTTTAATAATACCTTCACCCTTTATAATTAGGGCGGAGCATTTGCAAATTACAATTATTATTGTTTTTGTTACTATGTTTAAGACGGTATTTAATTATTTTTTTTATTTTGCAGTGGGCTCCATTCTTATCAGAAGTAAGTATTATTTCACAATTACCATATTTGACATTCACACTTTTTGTCTTCTAATTTTATTATTGAGGACAAATTTTGAAGCTATTCTTTGTGCCCTTGTGTGAGTCCTTTCTTGGTTTCTCCAACGGATCGCCTCAACATGATCATAATCATTTATTTCTGAGAATAAGGTACGATATAGGCTAGTGAAGTGTTAGCTAGTTCAGCATATTTTGTCAGCATCGGCGTAGAAATATTTCGGATGATAAAGTAACATCTTATTATTATTATATCGAACCCGTTATGCCCCACTGCTGAGCAAAAGCCTCCCCCCTCTTTTTCCATTCATCGCGGTCTTGAGCAACCACCACGCTTCGCTCCAAGACCCAAATAGAAGATGTAGCTCGGAAGGCGGCCAAGTTAAAGTGGGACTGGGCTGATCACGTCTACCGCATGCCGAATGAGCTGTGGGCCAAAGGAACCACGGAGTGGAAGCCCCAAAACTCAAAACGGAGACACGGTAGACCTCGTCGGCGATGGCGGGATAACTTGGACTCCTTTTGAAAAGACTGGCCAGATATTGCTCAGGACCGCGATGAACATCTTATTAACATATTAAATTCATAGTATGATTAAATTATGAAATAAATATTATTCTCTGCGGATTTGATTCTTTAAAAACGCCAGCATCATTTTTGACTGTCACAAGCTACCACATAGGTACTGTCTGCTTACCATCAGGCCTTTTGTTTGCCAATGTAATGGTATTAAAAACAAATGTATTTTCCAGTCGTGGCAGTCATCTTCAAGATCGGATGCTGCGTGAACGGCCTGGGCAGCGACAAGAGCATTTGCACTAAGGAGTGGAACGCGCAATTCGGAATTACCGGAGATGCTACCACCACTGTCGACCTGATCGCTCTGTTCAGACTCAACAACTGCAAGAACGATGTCGCTACCATTGTGTCGACGTACACCAATGGCAAAGGTAAGTTTAACGAATTAGGGTAACACGTTTGACGTTCCCTTATTAGCCGATTTCCTAATCCACCAATTTATTTGCAAGTTTCACTAAGTTGCCTGTCTTACTAGTAAGTTTATTTATTCGCTAAACCATTAGTTTCACTACTTCCACCATCACTTTCCTTGTTGGGCAGTTTAATAATCTGCCACTTATAATTTTTGTTCCAGGAATCTCCTCAACATCAGGTTTCATCAACATCATCCTCCAGAAGGTCACCGACCTCAGCGTCACCGTCAGCTCTGGAACCATCAGCAAAGAGAACTTCTCCACTGCCTTCGTCAACATCATTAGTATCTTCGGATCAGTCACTAACTCTTACAAGCAAGGATGTAAGTCCTCCTCATTTATTTTCCAAGTTATGGCGGGCGGCTTGACATTCTGTCATTTTTGTCTCCTAAGCAGGGGCCGTGTCGTGCCTCTGTAACTGACTGCTGAATAATGAATTTACATATATAGGAACCAATTTAGATTCCCCAGTACCAACTTACTAATTGCTATTTCTTTGCAGCTGGCACTGATCTCATCCAGAAGCTCATCCCAGTCTGTGCTCCCGTCCTCATCAAACAAGGCCTCCCAGACATCAGGACACAGCTAAAGACTCTAGAGTCTACCATCAACGTTGGAAACAACGACAAATTCAACTGGAAAACCGTTAAGAACGTAAGTTTTACCAAAGACTAGTACATTGTAAATACTGAAAGCCTATACAACGACGCGTTCTTTTACAAGAATGAGTCTTTTTCACAACATACACAAAAGCCACTTGAATCAAGAAATTTATTAGGAGTACCTACCGCAGTTATCCCGACCGATAAATGCGATGAGAAAAAAATTATAGCTTGTGGTAACTTCGCTTCATTCGAGATAATTTAACATCTTCCTAATCAATTTCCTGGTTTCGTTTCGTATGGCAATTGGACATCCACCTCCGCAAACAAAAGAGCACCTACGAGTGTGAATTCAATGGAAAAGCTCCTAACAGAGCATTAATGTCAAGCAGCGGTCTAGAAGTCCTCAATGTATTCTTATATCAATTTCTGGGCCAGGGAGGCGACAGCAGCAGCGACAAGCTGGTCACCAACGTGAAGAAAGTATTCAAGGACGTGAAATCAAACAACAACGGACCTTCCCTCACGGCGGTCCTGAACCTGCAAGCGCCCCGCAACTTTGACGATGTGTGCTCCTTCGGTGTGCAAGTCGTGCAAGCTTTGGGTGGAATTCTGGACGTGTTCATCAATGGACTTGGCACGCTTATCACTAGAAGTAAGTTTATACACTCGCCATCCGGGTGCATCCTAGAGGAGTCCGTCAGCCACCTAATCCCTGCTGTTGTTGTTGGCACTAGTTTTAGAAGCGACTGCCGTCTGGCCTTCCAGCCCAGGAAAAACAAGGCCTTACTGGAATTAGGCCTCGTCATACACCTAGAGTTCTCAAGCCGGCCGAACTGACATCGGCTTAGTGACAGTTTTCATGGACAATAACCGGGAACCACGGCTGAAAGTGCCTTCCAAAGCCCGGAAGCGCTCAGTAACGCATTCAAAGTGGTCACCCATCTTAAACATGACTTACAAAAGTTTAAATTCGATTAGTCTAACATTGTCTTTTTGTTTTCAGTCGTCGGCTGCCTCATCAACTACATCGTCGCTGTCCTCGGCGCCGCTCGCAACGCCAAGAGCTTTGTGAGCCAGAAGGCCTACTTCCAGAGCTTCGGTGTCACCGTCTCTGGATCCACCTGGGCTGACCTCGCCACTGGATTCAAGATCAACAACGCTAAAGCCGACCTCGATGGCATCCTGAAGGCCTATACCAAAAACAAGGGTGAGTGATTGATACGAGATCATACTAACCAAAAAAAATCTAATGCAGAAGTCATTAACTTGAACTTTTCAACCTATATTATAGGTATTTCGGGCGCCATATTGTAGTGTATCAAATCAACTACTTCTTGTTCTAATTCTGGTCCGTCCGCCAAGCGACAGCATTAGAGTTTCTTAGAAAATATGTTGGCTGTCTATGCATGTAGGCACCTTGCGCCGGAGTGGGTGCGGCCGTCGCACACACAGTCAGCCAGTAATAAACGAACTATCATACTACAGCGTGTGTTTCTTTATGTAGCTACAACCTACCCAGATACATACCAATGTTACAATTATGCTGGTCCCTCACCTGTACAAGCCACAAGCTTCTTACATTCTTACCACGCATGCACCTTGACTCATAGCTTCGAATAACGAGACTTTGGAGAAATTGGTGGTAAAACGCACTGTACAAGGCAGAGTACTAACCTAGGTAATGCAGGTTCAACGCCAACGACTGATATATGCGTCAAGGAGCCCAGGGCGATAGCAATCTTCTTGCATTGACAAAAGGTTTAACTCCGCACTAGAAGTGTTGTTGATTTGGTGCGTGGTTGACAATTTTCTCTTTGACAGAGCGTTGAAAACCACTCAGCCAACATCTTAAAATGCCAGTTAAAACAGCCAACCGAGAATCCTGGAGAAGTCTGGCCATGTCGTCAGCAGATTGCAATGAGACCGATTGAAGAGAACTAACTCGTGTTTTTCTTCCAGGCCTCAAATCCCTCTCCGGAGTCAAACTGGTCTTATTCAACTGCGCCTACAGCCTCGCGGACATTGTCAGCAAGGGCAAGGGTATCGTGGAAGGTGACCTGACCGCCGTCTTCCGCGTTGTGACGACCGTCATCGGAGGTTTCGCCAACAGCTGCTCTGCTAACGTTGGCAAGACGATCTGCGACAACATGCTGCCGACCGTCAGCTTCTATTTGGAGAAGAACGGCTACCCATGTAAGCTATAGTTTTATATTAATTAACCCCCGACGCAAAGAGAATTGAGAGAAAATACATCATTTTGATCAAATTGGAGAAATCTTACAAAAAGGCCAGGTCAAAAGTACCCTAAACCGACGAGCATGTATGAGAAATGTTATGAAGGTGAGTGAAGCGAAAGTGGTTTGTCAGGATCGTAGCAAATGGAGATCCGTGATCTCTGCCTACCCCTCTGGGAAAGAGGCGTGATTATATGTATGTATGTATGTATGTATGCAAAGAGAAGGGGTGTTTTTTTTATTCATTTAGAACACAAAACAGTCACATAAACAAATTTATATGGGGTACACAACATAGAGTACCAAAAAAACATAGAGCATAAAGACCTGGATATTCATTTATGTATGATACTTATGTTAACAAAACAACCTAATAATAAAACATAAAAAAAAAGCTTAAAAGAAAATTATTTATACCGGTCCACGACGCAGTATCAGTGTATGAGTAAAGACACAATCACATGTAATTTTAGTGTTAAGTATAAGTGAGTACATGGTACGAATTGAAAGAAGGGTGTTATAAGTTTAATGTATCTGTGTAACTGTGTGTCTGTGTATCCGTCTGTGGTATCGTAGCTCCCAAACGGATGGACCGATTTGAATGCGGTTTTTTTTATGTCATAGATAATTTTAACCCGAGTGTTCTTAGCCATGTTTCATCAAAACCGGTTCAGCCGTTTTTGAGATATTGAACTTTGAAATGAAAAAATCGGGGGTTTTTCAAGTTTTGTAAGTTGTAGTTATTTTCATAATTTATAGCATTGATACAAAGACCACATAGCACGAAGAAAAATGAGAATCGAACCCGGTGTCTCTGGGCTTCCGAGCCATTGCGTACTACTCTGCCACCGCTGCGCTAGTTATGCCACAGATTTTTTATTTGATCTGTGTACCTGCCTGTCTATATTTGAAAGGCTTATTGGCTATTTATTCATAGTTTTTTTTTTTATATAGGTATGTATATCATTCAAAAAAACAACTTTAAATGGGCAATATACATTTATGTCCCTGAAATGTTTATTTTATGGCGAGCGATGCGCTCTCATTTACACATTTTCACGTTATACTTACTTATACATAAGTACTAGTACTAGTATTATAAAGATAAAAAGTCTGTGAGGTTGTTGTTTGTATGTACGGTGTAATCTCATGAATTACGCATCCGATTTCAAAAATTCTTTCACCAGTGTATCGAATGGGCCTTTATAGTGGACATAGGTTTCTATCCCGCACTTCCACCTGGGTTCTCTATAATTTGAGTACATAGTACTCTACATTTTGTATCAAGTTAATTAGAGTTTTAGACCTTTTGGAACATAGTTGAATTGAAAATTAGTCAAAACACGATAAAGCCAATTTGATCGTCATATCAAGAGTACGGTATTTTAAGAAGTACTTATGCGTAAGTCATACGCGTGGCTAGCTAGTAACAAATATTTACACGATGTCTTTGTTCACAGCGCTCGGAAGCCAATCCAACACAATCTACAGCACCATCGAAACCTGCAACAACTCTGACGCCCCATGGGCCGCAGGAACGACAACCACCGTCGTCAGAAACTGAGCTTCTGAAAGCAACTCAACGCAGCCGATTTATCGTCTATCGAAAGTAGGCCCAACGGCCTATTATTAGGACATAGAACGTTTTTACATGCCATAATTGCATTGTCATGATTTTGCTAAATGTCAACTTACAAAATGTTCAGATATAGTGAATAATTGTTTCCATCGTATTTTCTCGGAAACGTTCTTAAGTGTCATGCTACTTCAGTCAACTTCAGTACTTTTTGTACTAATAGCAAGACACGTTCGTGCGTTTCCGTGAAAATACGATGGAAAATAATTATGCACTACATCTGTACCTGTTTAATCGACATTTGCAGAAGCGATGTTAGGTGATGTTTTATGGTATGAAGTTTCCAAGAACTTTAGATCAAGATTTATTAAAATTGATCGCTTAACATCGCAAATGCAAGGAGGATAATGACCCTGGCTGTGTTGATGAGTCAATATATGTATATACAGATTTACTTTTTGTTTCAATTCGACTGTCGGGTAGCCCCATAGCCACCCACAGTCAGACCAGACGAGCAGCGAAATCCACAGGGCTGCTGCGTAGAACCACACAAAAAAAAAACCTTTTCACACCTTTCATTCGGAAAAGTAAGTTTTGCTTCACGGCGAGAGGAATTAAAATGCTACTTTTCTGTTCAAGCTACTTTTTTTTAATTTATAGGTATAGATTGTAATAAAATAATCGATTGTAATTTCATCACAATCGATAAAAAACGAACACATTACAAGTTTCAACTTTAACAACGTTATATGAAAATTAATGAATTTTTCGTAAAATTTTTAAAAATTGTCACAATAAAATAAACGTTTTACTGAAATCAAAACTATCGATGACGTTTATATATTTTCCTCATAGTCGGTGTGAAAAATTGTATGTGTCACTCAGGAGCAAAATTATTTTCGTCATGGGCGTTAACGCTTGAATCCTTCGTTACGCTCAGGATTTAATGTACCGCCCTCGCCGTAAACATCATTTTGCTCCCTTGAGACTCTAATAACTATTTTGTTTAATTTCACCCTCTATATTAATAACATCTAAATTCCAGATAAAATTAGATTTTTAACGGACAAATAAGTCTGCGTTTATATTCGTTTATCTAGCATATCAAAGGGAAATATTGTACTAATTTTACTTATTACAATCATTTAGTGCTTTTCAAACATAACAATACTATTTTAGGGTTCAGTACCTCAAAAGGAAATAAACGGAACCCTTATAGGGTCACTTTGTTGTTGGTCTGTCTGTCTGTCTGTCTAGACCCTTTATCTCGGGAACGCGTGGAGTTGAAATTTAAACCATATACTCAGGTCTACAGTCCCTTAAATCTGTGAAAAAAATCAAACTTCTAAGTTAACATAATAAAAAGATAAGGCCGTTTATGCCTCATAAAACGTATATTTCGACACTCTTAAGGGAATCAAAATTTATAGGGTACTTTCCGTTGACCTAGAACTATGAAACTTGGCAAGTATTATCGTCT
Source organism: Epinotia nisella (assembly GCA_932294315.1). NCBI lineage: Eukaryota > Metazoa > Arthropoda > Insecta > Lepidoptera > Tortricidae > Epinotia > Epinotia nisella. Next base: position 3,407,557 of record OW028698.1, on the reverse strand, counting down.
TATACTACAAGAACAGGGAAAAATCTGAAAACTACACATTTGTAATTTTATACGGAACCCTCGGTGGGCGAGTCCGACTCGCACTTGTCCGGTTTTTTATACAGACATACAATGGCCTCCTAAGACCCATGGATAGTGTGCGTGCGTGTGCGCGTGCTCGTGCGTGCGTGCGTGCGTGCGCGTGTGTGTATGTGTGTGTGTGTGTGTGTGTGTGTGTGTGTGTGTGTGTGTGTGTGTGTGTGTGTGTGTGTGTGTGTGTGTGTGTGTGTGTGTGTGTGTGTGTGTGTGTGTGTGTGTGCCTTTTGACAACTGTCATTGGTGTTTAAGGGGGTTAGGCAACAAAAGTGAAAATCAAGATGAAAAATACTATATTATGCAAAACTTTACAATTACACTATAAAACTAAAATAACAAACTTAAACATCGTGAAGTAATTGTGAACAAATTCACGAGACCTTTGAGAAACAGTCCTGTCAAAAATAAACAAAAAATAAAACTCAAAAGGCAAAGTTAAATAACATCCACATATAACAACATCCAAATAAAATAACCTCATCTTTCGAAGTCGGTTCACAACAAAACTTCATAAAATTATTCATAGCACTGAGACTTAGCTTAAAACTGTATTCGAAATTTTATATCACTTTATTGCAGAATCAAATTCCCCAAAGCATAATGCCGTAGTACTAGCAAATACTTCACCATACACATGTGCAATTTTGAGTGAAAACACCCGTTTTTCAACAAGTTTTTTTTACAATCTATACTAAAATGATAAAGAGTTAAGTTTGCACAAACGGGGGGGGGGGGAGTTGTAGTTGTAGGGGGTAATCCCGGAACTACCCATCCGCAAAACCACACGAGCAGGTGGGTGGAAAGCAAAAAAAAAAGGGCCTTAATTTAATCTATGGTTTAACTTTTATCCATTGTGTAACGAAACCCATATAATAGCCGTGCTGGCTCGAGTATTTAAGGTTCGGCAAAACTTTAACTCAAAGGAATACCCTTCGTCAATGGAATATACAAGGTGAGCAATCCAAATGGGTCAGTATGGCGGTTTTGGAAACCATAACAGATAGCGAAATATTGGCTTAGGAACCATGACGTTGATTTTAGTAAAAAGAAAAACTGCATTCATATACTTACAAAAATACGTGTACTCGGCCCAGGAATCGAACCTGGACTTTTTGAAAAATTAAATTTCGTTATTTAAAAACAATGCATTTTATTAGTTTTAGATATCATGTTTCTTAGTAACATTTACTATTTAAGAGCTACATAACCGATATTCAAAGGAAAATAACGAAATTTAATTTTTCAAAAAGTCCAGGTTCGATTCCTGGGCCGAGTACACGTATTTTTGTAAGTATATGAATGCAGTTTTTCTTTTTACTAAAATCAACGTCATGGTTCCTAAGCCAAGATTTCGCTATCTGTTATGGTTTCCAAAACCGCCATACTGACCCATTTGGATTGCTCACCCTGTATACCATTCTAAATTCGCCGAAGTTGCATTTATCTTATTCCGTTGGATAAAATAATAAGGGAAATATTATGCGTATGGCTGGTTGATCACGTAATACGGCATCCGTCTGTGGGGTCCTCCGTTTTCGGCTTATCTGATGGCCCCGCGACGTCAACCTGTGTGGAAACAATGTGGAATAGAGCCATTCGTTTTGTAATGTCTATTTGAACAGGTACATAGGGTAAATCGTCAGTAGCTGGCCACCCTTCAATAGCTGGCCCCCTCAAACTAAAAATAAGTTTCTGTCAAAAAAAAAATTTGCTACAAGCTTTTATTGCCGGCTGTGCTTTTATTGTCATCTACTCATTGGGACGATTCTAACGAGCCCAAACTCGACGGGGTTACGTCGGTTAAATACAGAATTCCCATGGCCAGCTATATTATTGAATTGTCATCCAAACTATACTAATACCCAAAATTTCAGCTCAATCGGATAACGGCAAGTGACTGAAAAATGGATTGCAAATTTTGACGGGCACCTTATTTCTTACATGCGTACATATATACTTACATACGAACAGGTCATGTGGATGTAAAGCTTGTAATTAACTCTGTTCCCCTACTTGAAATAAAATGTGTTTTGTCCCTTTCTTAGCACTAATGTCAAAGTTACAAATGACGACAAGGAAATTTAACGGCACTTTAACTAAAATATGTTTGAAGAACGTTCATGAATACGGCTATGAGAAGATTTGAGAACTTCTTTGATTGGAGTCGGTTAAAAATGATAACCGGCCAAGTGCGTGTCGAACTACGCACAACGAAGGGTTCCGTGCCAATTAAAAAGGTCGTATGGTTACAGATATCTTACGGCACTTACGTCCTTTTCTATAAGGAAGGCAGTTTTTCAGCAATATCTCGAAAACCTTTGCACCGATCTAGTTCAAAATAATTTTCGATGAAAGAATGTAGGTAATAAGCCCTAAGTATGTCCATGATTTTTTTCATATTTTTAAGACAATTATTGTGACTTTAGGGGCGATTATCTCTGACTCTATTCATTTAATCCAAAAACTTGCTGAGATACTTTATATTTATTTTGAAAGGCCTATCGATTGATGCCACTCGTGGACTTACAATGATATTTTTTTTAACCTGTAGTTACATGTATGGAGTGCACCCCTTAAAAATATGTTTTAGTCATTTCATTACAAAACTATGTAGCGGCTAACAAAATACACCTATGCTCAAAATTTTATTAAAATACACCTTATCGAGTAAAATGCCTGTGACATACGGGCAGACGGACATGACGAAACTATAAGGGTACCGTTTTTGCCATTTTGGTTACGAAACCCTAAAAGGAGTACTTACCGGGTCCCCCGTGTCCAGACTGGGCGGCTGGCGCCCGAGCAGCCGCCACAGGCGCCCGCGGACCCCCTCCCGGCCCCCGCGACGGTCTGGGGGCTCCGTCTCCTAGTGAACATAACATGTCGATGGGTCAATCAACTTTTTCTTGTTGTTATTCTGTCCGGTAAGCCAAGAGACATCAGTGACAGAGTTTCTTAGAAAAAATACTATAAATTGGGCTCCTATCATGGTAAGGAGTTGCCCCACCATGGAATGGGTTTACCAATCTAACAAAAATACGTGTGTGATAGATTTAAGCCCAATAAAATCATAGTTTTAAGGAGTGACCCAGGAGACGTAACCATGGCAACGAGCAACACAAAATAGTTGATTGGCCACGGTGACAATGTTAAATTAGTTACCCCGCGAGGTTACTGCAGTTACCTGCAGGCAAACTTTTTTTAACTTTTTATTTTTATATTTTTGTATTTCATTCTATTATTATTTATAACAATTATATATATTTGTCACCTAACATATATATTTGCCCATAAGTAAAACCAAACCACGATCAAAGTATAATATTTTTTTAAATAAGTACACAGTTTACACACAACATTACTTCACTTAAAATACATTTTTACTACGTTCCGATATAATAATACTATGATTAAAGCTATATGAAAGGGTCTAACTGAAAACCAGCGTTGCGGTGTAGGTATACCTATACCTACTCACTGCAACATTATGCTGAGTCTAGCCCCTTTTTAACATCACACATTGCTATGCCTCGTATTTACGGTACTGTATAGGTTTTAAGTCTAATCTTAAGTCTAATTTGTATACTATATGTCTAACATGTGATGTTAAATAAAGATTTTCTATGTCTATGTCTATGTCTACGTCTAAACCAAGGAGGCCCTCCCGACAATCAACCCCGGATTGTCAAGGAAGCTATAGAAGCTAAAGAGGCCGGCACTCCGCCTTCTGACGGGAGCCATAACTGGTCATGCACTATTAAACAAACATCTTTTCACCCTAGGTGTTACAGACAGTCCTCTCTGCAGAGCCTGCATGGAAGAGGACGAGACAGCCGCCCACGTCATCCTGACGTGCCCTGGGGTGGCAGATTACCGGGCAAAGCACCTCGGAACACCGGGGTCACTGCCGGAGGCCGTCGGCAACATAAAGGGTCTGCTAGGCTTCCTGGTGGAACTGGGTTGGCACGAATAATAGTAGTGCCAACCCACACGCAAAATAGGCGCAATTAAGACGTCGAGTTGCGGAAACCTAGCCCGCGTACACCTATAACCTATACCCCGCGAGGTTAATACTAATTTTTATATCTACTCACGAACTCATACAGATACGGGACGCATTTGGCTGAAGAACTCCCGAAGCGTTCGATGCATGCAGTCCGTAGCAACATAGGTTAACCTTAGTATAACTTGAAACATGACACACGAAAGTTAAAATTCCCCGTGAGGTGTCGAATTTGAATGTATTAATGGACTGACTTCTGCCCGCGACTCCTTCCGCATGGAACTCGTTTATATCGTAGCATACACACTTTCACCCCCCATTTCACCTCCTTAAGGGATGATTTCCGGGATAAAAACTATCCTATGTCCTTTCTCGGGACTCAAACTATCTCTATACCAAATGAAATCTAAATCGGTTCAGCGGTTTAAGCGTGAAGAGGTAACAGACAGACAGACAGACAGACACTTTCGCATTTATAATATTAGTATAGATTTTGGTTTTTTGGCACCAATCTTTTCTTGGGCGCCGTAAAGGCTCGGCCACGACTTCCAGCGGCGCCAGCGGTGCGGCATACGTGGGAGCGAGAGGTCACGCTCCAATCTCTCGCTTCCTCACCGTGCACCGCTGCCGCAACTTTAAAGTGGGAAGGGGTATAATTTACGGCTCAATAATCGGCATCCACTATCTCTCTCTTTTTAACCCATGAATAAATAAAAAAAAAATTTTAAAAAAAAACATTTATTTCAGACCTAGTTTTTGTTAGTACATTTGAAATCTTACGACAACGCAAAAGATACGCGGTCGCAAATTATTGGGCCGTACATTATAGGGACCCGTGGTAAAAAAGTAATGTGTACCTTTTCAGTTTCTCTGTCGTTCTGTGCACATACTTCGATCGGCGTGCAAACTTCTACACAGCCTGTTTTCACTGCAATCACATAGCAAATTAATAATTTTTACCTGACTGCCTAGGGGTTATGTTTTTATAAACCCTACGAACTGTATGGAAATTCTCTTTGATTTGTGGGTGTTCTAGTACTCTAACCTTAGTTGGTCTCAAAGAGTATAATCCTTGATATAAATGGGACCGATTGTCATCAAAAATCTGTGAATGTCGATTGTCATCACTTAAAAAGTTAGTTTTTTTTTGTTTGTAAAAGGTCTTTGTTTATCATAAAAAAACAAGTACAATGTAAGTACACTTACACTTACACACAAAATAAGATTAAAGTTACTTTATACAGGCTAGTTTTCGCCTTTAAAAGCTGGTTGCATTGATAATGAGTTTTTATTTTTATTACATGGAGAAACTGATTACATATACGTTCTAAGTATGAAAAACTATACCTAATGTGTGTAAAAAGTTAGTAAAGGTCTCCTAAGAGCATTTTCACGTAGAAGCAAGGGATCTAGTAGCTGCCCTTACTGCCCCATCTCAACTTTCCACTCTGTATAGTCCTAACTGCCCAATGTACTACACGTAGTACAAATCTCACTTTTTGTAAAATATTACAATCAGTAAGTAGTTTTAAATTTAGCGCCTAAGCAAACCTATAAAATAACTATAACTATCTTTTTCGGTTAGCTGTAAGTCCATAAGAGTATGATTATAAATAAATATACAAAATATAAGAGTAGTGCTTTAGACATTTTTTGAAGTAACTTCTTGCTATTTTTATTTTATTCCTTATATCTATCGTCTTCAGTTCGTCCTCAATTAGTACTTGGTAATGTACAGTCGAGTTCGAAAATATGTACACGGTAAATTGATCAAAAATATATGATCACGACTTTAACGTTAACGGCGTAAGCTTGCTCAGATATTATTGAAACTTTGGGAACATTCGGCAGTTGTTCTTGCTATCAGCAATAGGCTTGTGACCTAGGATTTTTTTACAATTCCATTCGAACCTGTTTTTGGAGATGAACAGATGTTTGTATGGGAGCAACTACAATTAAAGAACATATAAATATTAAAATATAATGGAAACGGGTCACCGACTTTAAACACGTGAGTGACCCGTTTTCATTATATTTTAATAGGTATGTCTGATTCTCACGGATGTCTTTATATAAAAAATATAAATATCCAAAAACTTGAGTCAAAAACGGACCGACCTGGCGGAAGCCGAAACGCTTCATACTCATACTTTATTGATAATAGAAATTACTGACACACAATACATACTGATTGACATAAAAGTATGACGTCACAGTTTGCTATTTTTACTAATCTGCGGGCGCGAGGACTGTGCCCCCTCTCAGCGCCACCTTCAGCTGCTCCGCGCGGTCCTTGTAACTAAAGTGGTATGCAGCTCTCACCGGGCATGCAGCCGGGCGCGGGCTGCGGGCGCGGGGGCTGGGCCCCCCCTCAGCGCCACCTTCAGCTGTTCCGCGCGGTCCTTGTAACTAAAGTGGTACTCACCGGGCATGCAACCAGGCGCGCGCGGGGCGCGGGCTGCGGGCGCGGGGGCTGTGCCCCCCCTCAGCGCCACCTTCAGCTGTTCCGCGCGGTCCTTGTAACTAAAGTGGTACTCACCGGGCATGCAACCAGGCGCGCGCGGGGCGCGGGCTGCGGGCGCGGGGGCTGTGCCCCCCCTCAGCGCCACCTTCAGCTGTTCCGCGCGGTCCTTGTAACTAAAGTGGTACTCACCGGGCATGCAACCAGGCGCGCGCGGGGCGCGGGCTGCAGGCGCGGGGACTGTGCCCCCCCGCAGCGCCACCTTCAGCTGTTCCGCGCGGTCCTTGTAACTAAAGTGGTACTCACTGGGCCTGCAGCCCGGCGCGCGCGGGGCGCGGGCTACAGGCGCGGGGACTGTGCCCCCCCGCAGCGCCACCTTCAGCTGTTCCGCGCGGTCCTTGTAACTAAAGTGGTACTCACCGGGCATGCAAGCAGGCGCGCGCGGGGCGCGGGCTGCGGGCGCGGGGGCTGGGCCCCCCCCTCAGCGCCACCTTCAGCTGTTCCGCGCGGTCCTTGTAACTAAAGTGGTACTCACCGGGCATGCAGCCAGGCGCGCGCGGGGCGCGGGCTGCAGGCGCGGGGGCTGTGCCCCCCCGCAGCGCTACCTTCAGCTGCTCCGCGCGGTCCATGTAACTAATACACGAACATTCCACTATACAACAAGCTATGGTAGCCCAGCGGTAGTGGTAGCATACGGCTGTCAGTCTTTATTTATATTGTTACTGACATAAGACACATGTGTATTATTTTAGAAAGATTGCCTGTTTAGATTTTGGTGAACTCGACCGTATAAACGAGTTTCTCGAAACTTGTGTACGGAACATGTGATATTTACATTCGTTTTCGGTGAAGGAAAACATCTTGAAAAAACCTTGCATACGTCTGCGAAGAAACTCAAAAGTATATATGAAGCACTGGGCCAGCGTGTGGATTATTGCCCATTCTCTTTCATGCCCAGCAGTGGGTCGTATAAAGATCAGATGAGAGATGACGATAATATTCGCCAAAGATATAACATGGTGGCCCATGAGGGGAAGAATAACAGGACGCGAAATACCGAGAAAAAAAAAGTTTTTTTCCCAAAAAAGCTGCCAAGCTACCTGATCAGCTTGGCCCGTAGCGCTTGCCGCCGCATCGCATCGCTCTCGCAGTGGACGACGGGCACTAGATACCGTAGACTGGAGCAATACGCGGCAAACGCTTCCTCTAGCCGCCCCGCCGCGTCTAAGGCCACAGCCTGTTTTATTAACGCCACAGCCTGAAAAAATATATTTAATGAAAAATTGTACTCTATAAGTTACGGTTTTCACTTGCTATAAAGCAGGCTCCAAGTTCACTAACTTTGAATTGTGACAATGACAATTGGTTAAATTAACTCTATGGATGGTAAACCATCAAATGTCACCAAGAGTAAAGTAAGTTTCTGATAGGATTCTTAATTTTCAAAAAAAAACTTGGATCAAAACAGCAATTTCCTTATTTTTCTCACGGTCAGTAAGGATGTAAACTTGCGACGTCATAGACTAGGTCAATCACCGAGTCGATTTGTGCTCACTACCACAGAGCACTAAATACTATAAAAGCGGTATCAAGCGCGGTTTGTATCGGGAGCGGTGTCGCCTCATCCCCTCCACGTCGCCTGCAACTGTGTGCGCGACTGCACGGCGAGCAGGTGACGTTGGCGCGGAAGCTAACAGCGCATGCGCAAACTAGTGGCGCGCGTGCCACGCCCACATCGCCTTTCTATAGTATTTAGTGTTCTGTTCCGCAATGCAAGCAGTTACCTTATCATAGTTGTCTTTGCTTGGCATATGTTCAAGGTCCAAGTAGGGGTGCTGGAAGAACTCCTCATAAGTGATCCTTTCTTCAGGGTCGTGTTTGAGAAGACGATTTAGTAGGTCCCGGCAGCCGGATGTAATACCAGCGCCCAGCGGCAACTGGAAACAGAAAAAAAATTGTCTAACAAAGAACAATAACACCCGACTCGGAGGTCATCGCCAGAGACCGGAATTTCAGACCGAAGTCGGGTAACAATATTAATAAAAAAAAAAACTGAGGTAAAATGAAAATTCAGAGAATGTCGAGAAATTAATGATTCTCTTATCACTATCAGAAACCAAATAACGTGGATCTCGAAGAAAAAATTGCATATGTTTCTATGTAATTTTATACAAACCTCACGTAATTGTTTTAAATATAGTACATTGTTAACCAAGGGTTGAAAGCCACCCATCGCAGTCGAGATAGTTCGAGACTGAAATGGGTGGCTTTCATCCGAGTTAAACACTCTACTTTTCATTTCAAATATAAACAACACACAGGAAATACAACATCAAAAAAAAGTAGTCCAAGATCACATATTGAAATGCGGCTGTATAGGTGTATTTGAATAAAATTTTGAGGATAGGTGTATTTTGTTAGCCGCTACATAGTTTTGTAATTAAAATGACAAAAAAAAATTTTTTTAGGGGTGCACTCCATACATAAAACTAAAAGTCAAAAAAAAAAATTCATTGTGACCCCCCGTGTGGCACATGAACCGATAGGCCTTTTAAAATAAATATAAGGTTTCTTAGATTTTTTTTTGATTAAGTGAATAGAGTCGGAGATATCACCCCGAAAGTCACTAAAATTCTGTCCCCCCCCCTCTAATTTTTGAGCGGTGTATTTTAAAAATATGGAAAAATTCATGGACATAGGGCTTATTAATTTCATTCACCGAAAATTGTTTTGAACAAGATCGGTTCAGAGGTTTTCGAGATATTGCTGAAAAACTTCCTTCCTCAAAGAAAAGGACGTAAGTGCCGTAAAATTTCTGTGACGATACGATCTTTTTAATAGGCACGGAACCCTTCGTTTTGCGTGGTCCGACACGCACTTGGCCGGTTTTTTCAGATAACAAAAAATCCATAGTTTGCTAGTGTACATGTCTTACAAAAAGTTACACACACGCACGCACGTGCTCTTTTGTCTAGATAGGGTTGTCACATTTTGCGTGCACTGCCACAACAACAACAGCGCCAACGCCGCACGACTACTGTCACTGTCCTGCGGCATCAGAGTGAACGTCACGGTGTGCGAAAGCCGAGTTTAGTCACAGTGTAGGAGCAGGTCTGATACTAGCAACTGACCTGTATCGGCGCCTGGATCTGTATTTTATCGATGAGCTCCTTCAATGTGTTGGATGAGTATGGCGCTGCGCCAAACAGGCACTCATACATGATCACACCTGAAATCACAAATACCTACATATACATAAACTCACGCTCATATTCCTAAAAGGGGTAGGTGGCTCATTCTATTTTTTGATGACCATAAAGCACGTCTCCACATTTTGAAATAAAAAATTGTGACATGATCTTGTGCTCGTGTGTGTACGTGCGTGCGTGTGTTTTTGCGTTAGTGTGATTGTGTTTACGCATTTGTGTGTACTGACCCTCGTCGACGCTGGCCGTGTACTGCCCCTGCACCGTGTATGTGTGCGTGCTCGTGCGTGCGTGCGTGCGTGCGTGCGTGTGTGTATGTGCTGTGTGTGCGTGCGTGTGTGTGTCTACTGACCCACGCTCCACAGGTCGACGCTGGCCGTGTACTCCCCCCGCAGCATCTCGGGCGCCATGTACAGCGGGGAGCCGCGCAGCATCTTCTGACGACTCTCGTCTGACAGGAACTGGGCGAAACTGGGTAAACAAGATCAGTTAAACGGGTAAGTAATCCAATGATGACTTATCCGTTGTATCGCAACACTTTGCAGTACGTTTGAAGATTACATGCTTTTTGCGAAATGTGCTGACTTTTTACAACTATTATAATACTGACTTTTTACGACGTACTTTCGCAGTCTCATATTAATAGCTTAGCTTTTAGTTCCGGCTATACCGGTGCTCAAAAAACGGTGACGGTACGGATACGGCCCACCTAGTATGAAGTTCCATGTCAAGAACTTCATATGTCATATAACGCAGTCACCTGGAAGAATACTCGAGTGGAGCAGAGATCCATGGTCGAAACCTGCGAAACTCTAATAAGCTAGTGGGCATCAGGCACCGTTTGGCGAAAACTACCAAACTTACCCACGTCATGGGGCCGACGGTGTACAACCGACTGCCGGCCCATATCATAGAAGCACCGTCACTTTAAGTCGAGGCTGAAACGATGGCTTTTCGAGCATACCTTTTATAGCTTCACTGAATTTGCAGTGTAAGTACGACTTAAGTACTGTTGAACAATGGTTTACTTATGTTTTAAGTACTTCATTTATTTTTATATTTTAATTTTGACGTGTAATATGAATTATTATTAATAAAATATGAATATTTATTTATTTATTTATTTATTTATTTATTTCCATACATACAATTATCATTACAGGCTAGACCCAATGCGATAATTTTGCACCACACACCTTATAACGAATTATTTACAATAACAAATTTTAAACAATGCTATCCTTGTAAATTCACTCAGTGTACAGAAGAACAGATCTAGGTCAGTCCCTATGAGGTTCAGAGTGCGCAGCGCGCGCGTCATTGGCGCCTCCTGCAGCAGCTGCGTGCGCGCGCGCGGCACCGACAGCAGCGGCGGCCGCCGCCGGCGCCCCACGCCGCGAGGAACACATATACCTGCCCTATGAGGTTCAGAGTGCGCAGCGCGCGCGTCACTGGCGCCTCATGCAGCAGCTGCGTGCGCGCGCGCGGCACCGACAGCAGCGGCGGCCGCCGCCGGCGCCCCACGCCGCGAGGAACACATATACCTGCCCTATGAGGTTCAGAGTGCGCAGCGCGCGCGTCACTGGCGCCTCATGCAGCAGCTGCGTGCGCGCGCGCGGCACCGACAGCAGCGGCGGCCGCCGCCGGCGCCCCACGCCGCGAGGAACACATATACCTGCCCTATGAGGTTCAGAGTGCGCAGCGCGCGCGTCACTGGCGCCTCATGCAGCAGCTGCGTGCGCGCGCGCGGCACCGACAGCAGCGGCGGCCGCCGCCGGCGCCCCACGCCGCGAGGAACACATATACCTGCCCTATGAGGTTCAGAGTGCGCAGCGCGCGCGTCACTGGCGCCTCATGCAGCAGCTGCGTGCGCGCGCGCGGCACCGACAGCAGCGGCGGCCGCCGCCGGCGCCCCACGCCGCGAGGAACACATATACCTGCCCTATGAGGTTCAGAGTGCGCAGCGCGCGCGTCACTGGCGCCTCATGCAGCAGCTGCGTGCGCGCGCGCGGCACCGACAGCAGCGGCGGCCGCCGCCGGCGCCCCACGCCGCGAGGAACACATATACCTGCCCTATGAGGTTCAGAGTGCGCAGCGCGCGCGTCACTGGCGCCTCATGCAGCAGCTGCGTGCGCGCGCGCGGCACCGACAGCAGCGGCGGCCGCCGCCGGCGCCCCACGCCGCGAGGAACACATATACCTGCCCTATGAGGTTCAGAGTGCGCAGCGCGCGCGTCACTGGCGCCTCATGCAGCAGCTGCGTGCGCGCGCGCGGCACCGACAGCAGCGGCGGCCGCCGCCGGCGCCCCACGCCGCGAGGAACACATATACCTGCCCTATGAGGTTCAGAGTGCGCAGCGCGCGCGTCACTGGCGCCTCATGCAGCAGCTGCGTGCGCGCGCGCGGCACCGACAGCAGCGGCGGCCGCCGCCGGCGCCCCACGCCGCGAGGAACACATATACCTGCCCTATGAGGTTCAGAGTGCGCAGCGCGCGCGTCACTGGCGCCTCATGCAGCAGCTGCGTGCGCGCGCGCGGCACCGACAGCAGCGGCGGCCGCCGCCGGCGCCCCACGCCGCGAGGAACACATATACCTGCCCTATGAGGTTCAGAGTGCGCAGCGCGCGCGTCACTGGCGCCTCATGCAGCAGCTGCGTGCGCGCGCGCGGCACCGACAGCAGCGGCGGCCGCCGCCGGCGCCCCACGCCGCGAGGAACACATATACCTGCCCTATGAGGTTCAGAGTGCGCAGCGCGCGCGTCACTGGCGCCTCATGCAGCAGCTGCGTGCGCGCGCGCGGCACCGACAGCAGCGGCGGCCGCCGCCGGCGCCCCACGCCGCGAGGAACACATATACCTGCCCTATGAGGTTCAGAGTGCGCAGCGCGCGCGTCACTGGCGCCTCATGCAGCAGCTGCGTGCGCGCGCGCGGCACCGACAGCAGCGGCGGCCGCCGCCGGCGCCCCACGCCGCGAGGAACACATATACCTGCCCTATGAGGTTCAGAGTGCGCAGCGCGCGCGTCACTGGCGCCTCATGCAGCAGCTGCGTGCGCGCGCGCGGCACCGACAGCAGCGGCGGCCGCCGCCGGCGCCCCACGCCGCGAGGAACACATATACCTGCCCTATGAGGTTCAGAGTGCGCAGCGCGCGCGTCACTGGCGCCTCATGCAGCAGCTGCGTGCGCGCGCGCGGCACCGACAGCAGCGGCGGCCGCCGCCGGCGCCCCACGCCGCGAGGAACACATATACCTGCCCTATGAGGTTCAGAGTGCGCAGCGCGCGCGTCACTGGCGCCTCATGCAGCAGCTGCGTGCGCGCGCGCGGCACCGACAGCAGCGGCGGCCGCCGCCGGCGCCCCACGCCGCGAGGAACACATATACCTGCCCTATGAGGTTCAGAGTGCGCAGCGCGCGCGTCACTGGCGCCTCATGCAGCAGCTGCGTGCGCGCGCGCGGCACCGACAGCAGCGGCGGCCGCCGCCGGCGCCCCACGCCGCGAGGAACACATATACCTGCCCTATGAGGTTCAGAGTGCGCAGCGCGCGCGTCACTGGCGCCTCATGCAGCAGCTGCGTGCGCGCGCGCGGCACCGACAGCAGCGGCGGCCGCCGCCGGCGCCCCACGCCGCGAGGAACACATATACCTGCCCTATGAGGTTCAGAGTGCGCAGCGCGCGCGTCACTGGCGCCTCATGCAGCAGCTGCGTGCGCGCGCGCGGCACCGACAGCAGCGGCGGCCGCCGCCGGCGCCCCACGCCGCGAGGAACACATATACCTGCCCTATGAGGTTCAGAGTGCGCAGCGCGCGCGTCACTGGCGCCTCATGCAGCAGCTGCGTGCGCGCGCGCGGCACCGACAGCAGCGGCGGCCGCCGCCGGCGCCCCACGCCGCGAGGAACACATATACCTGCCCTATGAGGTTCAGAGTGCGCAGCGCGCGCGTCACTGGCGCCTCATGCAGCAGCTGCGTGCGCGCGCGCGGCACCGACAGCAGCGGCGGCCGCCGCCGGCGCCCCACGCCGCGAGGAACACATATACCTGCCCTATGAGGTTCAGAGTGCGCAGCGCGCGCGTCACTGGCGCCTCATGCAGCAGCTGCGTGCGCGCGCGCGGCACCGACAGCAGCGGCGGCCGCCGCCGGCGCCCCACGCCGCGAGGAACACATATACCTGCCCTATGAGGTTCAGAGTGCGCAGCGCGCGCGTCACTGGCGCCTCATGCAGCAGCTGCGTGCGCGCGCGCGGCACCGACAGCAGCGGCGGCCGCCGCCGGCGCCCCACGCCGCGAGGAACACATATACCTGCCCTATGAGGTTCAGAGTGCGCAGCGCGCGCGTCACTGGCGCCTCATGCAGCAGCTGCGTGCGCGCGCGCGGCACCGACAGCAGCGGCGGCCGCCGCCGGCGCCCCACGCCGCGAGGAACACATATACCTGCCCTATGAGGTTCAGAGTGCGCAGCGCGCGCGTCACTGGCGCCTCATGCAGCAGCTGCGTGCGCGCGCGCGGCACCGACAGCAGCGGCGGCCGCCGCCGGCGCCCCACGCCGCGAGGAACACATATACCTGCCCTATGAGGTTCAGAGTGCGCAGCGCGCGCGTCACTGGCGCCTCATGCAGCAGCTGCGTGCGCGCGCGCGGCACCGACAGCAGCGGCGGCCGCCGCCGGCGCCCCACGCCGCGAGGAACACATATACCTGCCCTATGAGGTTCAGAGTGCGCAGCGCGCGCGTCACTGGCGCCTCATGCAGCAGCTGCGTGCGCGCGCGCGGCACCGACAGCAGCGGCGGCCGCCGCCGGCGCCCCACGCCGCGAGGAACACATATACCTGCCCTATGAGGTTCAGAGTGCGCAGCGCGCGCGTCACTGGCGCCTCATGCAGCAGCTGCGTGCGCGCGCGCGGCACCGACAGCAGCGGCGGCCGCCGCCGGCGCCCCACGCCGCGAGGAACACATATACCTGCCCTATGAGGTTCAGAGTGCGCAGCGCGCGCGTCACTGGCGCCTCATGCAGCAGCTGCGTGCGCGCGCGCGGCACCGACAGCAGCGGCGGCCGCCGCCGGCGCCCCACGCCGCGAGGAACACATATACCTGCCCTATGAGGTTCAGAGTGCGCAGCGCGCGCGTCACTGGCGCCTCATGCAGCAGCTGCGTGCGCGCGCGCGGCACCGACAGCAGCGGCGGCCGCCGCCGGCGCCCCACGCCGCGAGGAACACATATACCTGCCCTATGAGGTTCAGAGTGCGCAGCGCGCGCGTCACTGGCGCCTCATGCAGCAGCTGCGTGCGCGCGCGCGGCACCGACAGCAGCGGCGGCCGCCGCCGGCGCCCCACGCCGCGAGGAACACATATACCTGCCCTATGAGGTTCAGAGTGCGCAGCGCGCGCGTCACTGGCGCCTCATGCAGCAGCTGCGTGCGCGCGCGCGGCACCGACAGCAGCGGCGGCCGCCGCCGGCGCCCCACGCCGCGAGGAACACATATACCTGCCCTATGAGGTTCAGAGTGCGCAGCGCGCGCGTCACTGGCGCCTCATGCAGCAGCTGCGTGCGCGCGCGCGGCACCGACAGCAGCGGCGGCCGCCGCCGGCGCCCCACGCCGCGAGGAACACATATACCTGCCCTATGAGGTTCAGAGTGCGCAGCGCGCGCGTCACTGGCGCCTCATGCAGCAGCTGCGTGCGCGCGCGCGGCACCGACAGCAGCGGCGGCCGCCGCCGGCGCCCCACGCCGCGAGGAACACATATACCTGCCCTATGAGGTTCAGAGTGCGCAGCGCGCGCGTCACTGGCGCCTCATGCAGCAGCTGCGTGCGCGCGCGCGGCACCGACAGCAGCGGCGGCCGCCGCCGGCGCCCCACGCCGCGAGGAACACATATACCTGCCCTATGAGGTTCAGAGTGCGCAGCGCGCGCGTCACTGGCGCCTCATGCAGCAGCTGCGTGCGCGCGCGCGGCACCGACAGCAGCGGCGGCCGCCGCCGGCGCCCCACGCCGCGAGGAACACATATACCTGCCCTATGAGGTTCAGAGTGCGCAGCGCGCGCGTCACTGGCGCCTCATGCAGCAGCTGCGTGCGCGCGCGCGGCACCGACAGCAGCGGCGGCCGCCGCCGGCGCCCCACGCCGCGAGGAACACATATACCTGCCCTATGAGGTTCAGAGTGCGCAGCGCGCGCGTCACTGGCGCCTCATGCAGCAGCTGCGTGCGCGCGCGCGGCACCGACAGCAGCGGCGGCCGCCGCCGGCGCCCCACGCCGCGAGGAACACATATACCTGCCCTATGAGGTTCAGAGTGCGCAGCGCGCGCGTCACTGGCGCCTCATGCAGCAGCTGCGTGCGCGCGCGCGGCACCGACAGCAGCGGCGGCCGCCGCCGGCGCCCCACGCCGCGAGGAACACATATACCTGCCCTATGAGGTTCAGAGTGCGCAGCGCGCGCGTCACTGGCGCCTCATGCAGCAGCTGCGTGCGCGCGCGCGGCACCGACAGCAGCGGCGGCCGCCGCCGGCGCCCCACGCCGCGAGGAACACATATACCTGCCCTATGAGGTTCAGAGTGCGCAGCGCGCGCGTCACTGGCGCCTCATGCAGCAGCTGCGTGCGCGCGCGCGGCACCGACAGCAGCGGCGGCCGCCGCCGGCGCCCCACGCCGCGAGGAACACATATACCTGCCCTATGAGGTTCAGAGTGCGCAGCGCGCGCGTCACTGGCGCCTCATGCAGCAGCTGCGTGCGCGCGCGCGGCACCGACAGCAGCGGCGGCCGCCGCCGGCGCCCCACGCCGCGAGGAACACATATACCTGCCCTATGAGGTTCAGAGTGCGCAGCGCGCGCGTCACTGGCGCCTCATGCAGCAGCTGCGTGCGCGCGCGCGGCACCGACAGCAGCGGCGGCCGCCGCCGGCGCCCCACGCCGCGAGGAACACATATACCTGCCCTATGAGGTTCAGAGTGCGCAGCGCGCGCGTCACTGGCGCCTCATGCAGCAGCTGCGTGCGCGCGCGCGGCACCGACAGCAGCGGCGGCCGCCGCCGGCGCCCCACGCCGCGAGGAACACATATACCTGCCCTATGAGGTTCAGAGTGCGCAGCGCGCGCGTCACTGGCGCCTCATGCAGCAGCTGCGTGCGCGCGCGCGGCACCGACAGCAGCGGCGGCCGCCGCCGGCGCCCCACGCCGCGAGGAACACATATACCTGCCCTATGAGGTTCAGAGTGCGCAGCGCGCGCGTCACTGGCGCCTCATGCAGCAGCTGCGTGCGCGCGCGCGGCACCGACAGCAGCGGCGGCCGCCGCCGGCGCCCCACGCCGCGAGGAACACATATACCTGCCCTATGAGGTTCAGAGTGCGCAGCGCGCGCGTCACTGGCGCCTCATGCAGCAGCTGCGTGCGCGCGCGCGGCACCGACAGCAGCGGCGGCCGCCGCCGGCGCCCCACGCCGCGAGGAACACATATACCTGCCCTATGAGGTTCAGAGTGCGCAGCGCGCGCGTCACTGGCGCCTCATGCAGCAGCTGCGTGCGCGCGCGCGGCACCGACAGCAGCGGCGGCCGCCGCCGGCGCCCCACGCCGCGAGGAACACATATACCTGCCCTATGAGGTTCAGAGTGCGCAGCGCGCGCGTCACTGGCGCCTCATGCAGCAGCTGCGTGCGCGCGCGCGGCACCGACAGCAGCGGCGGCCGCCGCCGGCGCCCCACGCCGCGAGGAACACATATACCTGCCCTATGAGGTTCAGAGTGCGCAGCGCGCGCGTCACTGGCGCCTCATGCAGCAGCTGCGTGCGCGCGCGCGGCACCGACAGCAGCGGCGGCCGCCGCCGGCGCCCCACGCCGCGAGGAACACATATACCTGCCCTATGAGGTTCAGAGTGCGCAGCGCGCGCGTCACTGGCGCCTCATGCAGCAGCTGCGTGCGCGCGCGCGGCACCGACAGCAGCGGCGGCCGCCGCCGGCGCCCCACGCCGCGAGGAACACATATACCTGCCCTATGAGGTTCAGAGTGCGCAGCGCGCGCGTCACTGGCGCCTCATGCAGCAGCTGCGTGCGCGCGCGCGGCACCGACAGCAGCGGCGGCCGCCGCCGGCGCCCCACGCCGCGAGGAACACATATACCTGCCCTATGAGGTTCAGAGTGCGCAGCGCGCGCGTCACTGGCGCCTCATGCAGCAGCTGCGTGCGCGCGCGCGGCACCGACAGCAGCGGCGGCCGCCGCCGGCGCCCCACGCCGCGAGGAACACATATACCTGCCCTATGAGGTTCAGAGTGCGCAGCGCGCGCGTCACTGGCGCCTCATGCAGCAGCTGCGTGCGCGCGCGCGGCACCGACAGCAGCGGCGGCCGCCGCCGGCGCCCCACGCCGCGAGGAACACATATACCTGCCCTATGAGGTTCAGAGTGCGCAGCGCGCGCGTCACTGGCGCCTCATGCAGCAGCTGCGTGCGCGCGCGCGGCACCGACAGCAGCGGCGGCCGCCGCCGGCGCCCCACGCCGCGAGGAACACATATACCTGCCCTATGAGGTTCAGAGTGCGCAGCGCGCGCGTCACTGGCGCCTCATGCAGCAGCTGCGTGCGCGCGCGCGGCACCGACAGCAGCGGCGGCCGCCGCCGGCGCCCCACGCCGCGAGGAACACATATACCTGCCCTATGAGGTTCAGAGTGCGCAGCGCGCGCGTCACTGGCGCCTCATGCAGCAGCTGCGTGCGCGCGCGCGGCACCGACAGCAGCGGCGGCCGCCGCCGGCGCCCCACGCCGCGAGGAACACATATACCTGCCCTATGAGGTTCAGAGTGCGCAGCGCGCGCGTCACTGGCGCCTCATGCAGCAGCTGCGTGCGCGCGCGCGGCACCGACAGCAGCGGCGGCCGCCGCCGGCGCCCCACGCCGCGAGGAACACATATACCTGCCCTATGAGGTTCAGAGTGCGCAGCGCGCGCGTCACTGGCGCCTCATGCAGCAGCTGCGTGCGCGCGCGCGGCACCGACAGCAGCGGCGGCCGCCGCCGGCGCCCCACGCCGCGAGGAACACATATACCTGCCCTATGAGGTTCAGAGTGCGCAGCGCGCGCGTCACTGGCGCCTCATGCAGCAGCTGCGTGCGCGCGCGCGGCACCGACAGCAGCGGCGGCCGCCGCCGGCGCCCCACGCCGCGAGGAACACATATACCTGCCCTATGAGGTTCAGAGTGCGCAGCGCGCGCGTCACTGGCGCCTCATGCAGCAGCTGCGTGCGCGCGCGCGGCACCGACAGCAGCGGCGGCCGCCGCCGGCGCCCCACGCCGCGAGGAACACATATACCTGCCCTATGAGGTTCAGAGTGCGCAGCGCGCGCGTCACTGGCGCCTCATGCAGCAGCTGCGTGCGCGCGCGCGGCACCGACAGCAGCGGCGGCCGCCGCCGGCGCCCCACGCCGCGAGGAACACATATACCTGCCCTATGAGGTTCAGAGTGCGCAGCGCGCGCGTCACTGGCGCCTCATGCAGCAGCTGCGTGCGCGCGCGCGGCACCGACAGCAGCGGCGGCCGCCGCCGGCGCCCCACGCCGCGAGGAACACATATACCTGCCCTATGAGGTTCAGAGTGCGCAGCGCGCGCGTCACTGGCGCCTCATGCAGCAGCTGCGTGCGCGCGCGCGGCACCGACAGCAGCGGCGGCCGCCGCCGGCGCCCCACGCCGCGAGGAACACATATACCTGCCCTATGAGGTTCAGAGTGCGCAGCGCGCGCGTCACTGGCGCCTCATGCAGCAGCTGCGTGCGCGCGCGCGGCACCGACAGCAGCGGCGGCCGCCGCCGGCGCCCCACGCCGCGAGGAACACATATACCTGCCCTATGAGGTTCAGAGTGCGCAGCGCGCGCGTCACTGGCGCCTCATGCAGCAGCTGCGTGCGCGCGCGCGGCACCGACAGCAGCGGCGGCCGCCGCCGGCGCCCCACGCCGCGAGGAACACATATACCTGCCCTATGAGGTTCAGAGTGCGCAGCGCGCGCGTCACTGGCGCCTCATGCAGCAGCTGCGTGCGCGCGCGCGGCACCGACAGCAGCGGCGGCCGCCGCCGGCGCCCCACGCCGCGAGGAACACATATACCTGCCCTATGAGGTTCAGAGTGCGCAGCGCGCGCGTCACTGGCGCCTCATGCAGCAGCTGCGTGCGCGCGCGCGGCACCGACAGCAGCGGCGGCCGCCGCCGGCGCCCCACGCCGCGAGGAACACATATACCTGCCCTATGAGGTTCAGAGTGCGCAGCGCGCGCGTCACTGGCGCCTCATGCAGCAGCTGCGTGCGCGCGCGCGGCACCGACAGCAGCGGCGGCCGCCGCCGGCGCCCCACGCCGCGAGGAACACATATACCTGCCCTATGAGGTTCAGAGTGCGCAGCGCGCGCGTCACTGGCGCCTCATGCAGCAGCTGCGTGCGCGCGCGCGGCACCGACAGCAGCGGCGGCCGCCGCCGGCGCCCCACGCCGCGAGGAACACATATACCTGCCCTATGAGGTTCAGAGTGCGCAGCGCGCGCGTCACTGGCGCCTCATGCAGCAGCTGCGTGCGCGCGCGCGGCACCGACAGCAGCGGCGGCCGCCGCCGGCGCCCCACGCCGCGAGGAACACATATACCTGCCCTATGAGGTTCAGAGTGCGCAGCGCGCGCGTCACTGGCGCCTCATGCAGCAGCTGCGTGCGCGCGCGCGGCACCGACAGCAGCGGCGGCCGCCGCCGGCGCCCCACGCCGCGAGGAACACATATACCTGCCCTATGAGGTTCAGAGTGCGCAGCGCGCGCGTCACTGGCGCCTCATGCAGCAGCTGCGTGCGCGCGCGCGGCACCGACAGCAGCGGCGGCCGCCGCCGGCGCCCCACGCCGCGAGGAACACATATACCTGCCCTATGAGGTTCAGAGTGCGCAGCGCGCGCGTCACTGGCGCCTCATGCAGCAGCTGCGTGCGCGCGCGCGGCACCGACAGCAGCGGCGGCCGCCGCCGGCGCCCCACGCCGCGAGGAACACATATACCTGCCCTATGAGGTTCAGAGTGCGCAGCGCGCGCGTCACTGGCGCCTCATGCAGCAGCTGCGTGCGCGCGCGCGGCACCGACAGCAGCGGCGGCCGCCGCCGGCGCCCCACGCCGCGAGGAACACATATACCTGCCCTATGAGGTTCAGAGTGCGCAGCGCGCGCGTCACTGGCGCCTCATGCAGCAGCTGCGTGCGCGCGCGCGGCACCGACAGCAGCGGCGGCCGCCGCCGGCGCCCCACGCCGCGAGGAACACATATACCTACCCTCTCCAATATGTCCGCATTGTATACCTTTCCTCGAATTATTTTAAAGATATAGGTAGCGAGTGCGAGGTCCCTTCTAACTTTAAGCTCCGTATATCCGACCATACCTAAAATAAACAATGTAGGGTACATCAAGGGATAAAAAGGGTACACACCGTATTGCCTCATATACATATACCTAATATATTTATTTTGTATTCGCTCCAACATGAGAGTGTACTTAGCTTCATGAATGAATGAATATGTCACTGCGATTACGTACCGTTACCGTATTTTGAGGTGTGGTCGAACCTTTTAGTTGTAAATGCTCCTAAACCGCAGCCGTGGCTCGGCAGGTTTTTATTTATTGCTTATTCGGAGAACCTGCTTGGTTTTGTAGTAAGAACAGCAATTTCTTTGTACAAAACTCATGTAGGAATCTTATTTGTGCATAACTGCCAACGGAACTAGTAATGTGCAAAGAACGAAAGTTTCTTCCTACATTACACGGTTTTCTACGAAGAACAAGGGGAACTTGAAAGCCATTCTCTTTTCCAAAAAAAATATATCGAAAAGTGACTCGACAAAAAAAATGCTCACAAAGTTTCACGAGAAGCGGTTGAGAAATGCGACCTGTAGAGAACAGCCCGACAGCGGGACAGCTTGACATCGTGACAGACACCGGACATACGAACGATTTTCGGCCCAAGTTGAAGCATAGAACTTCGTTCGCTTTGCTCGCTCATTCAACAATGTGACCTAGTCCGTAACTAATCAAAGTCTGTACTATAGGTACCAGACGACGATATTCTCGCCCAGGCTGTGAGCTGCGTACCTCCCGTGTCCTCAAACTATCCATACCTTCGCACCGCACTAGTTTTATGACTCGCTCCTTCGCCGTACAGGCAAGCCGTCTCTGGAATTCACTCCCTCTCAACATCAGACAAGCCCCAAGCAAGTTTGCTTTCAAGCGGATGCTGCGTAAGCATCTGCTTAAACAAGAATCCGACTAAAATCCATCCACATAATGGTAGTATATATTGAATATGTAGTAGTATATCTTTTTGTATATATCTTATATATTTTTATTTATGTATGTCTATATGTAGTTGTAGTGTATAATACATTTGTTTTTTTTCCTCTCTCCTCAAGTATATTCGTAACAGAAATTATCATACTTTTTTCTTTGCACCTGTTATAAGTCTCTGTTTAGCCCAATGGTTAGCTGGTAGAGAATGCCATCTGGCATTAAGCTCGCCATTTGTACATATTTTTTTTGTATTTTGTGCAATAAAGTTAATATATATATATATATATATATACTTATATATATATATTTTACAAATATTTATGACAGGACGGAACAAATATTAATGCTCATCAACACATTCGAACCTAGGACCTTTAGCTAGATAGGCATTGTATCTACCAACTAGGCCAAAGTATTCGCCGAATAGCCTTGATGTAAAAGATTTTGTCCGTTTATCTGTAACTTGAAATTTCACTCACCCGAAATCAGCTACTTTCAACATATATTTGCCATCGGAGCCTTTATGAAGGAGTAGATTATGGGGCTTCAAATCCATGTGGACTACGCCTAGAAAAAGATACAAAACAAATTGGGCACTTTCCTGCGTCACATTATGCTAAAAAGTGTAGGTACCATGTGACGTCACGCGGAACTTTAACGGGCTATATCTTCACCATCTCTTGTTTGATTGACAAAATAAAAAATACGTGTCCAATTTTGTTTGATAATCTAACTAACGGACTACCTGTTTTTGGACTGCGCACTGGGATAACAAAATTTCATCGTAAATTCTGAGACTGAGACTATTTTCATGTACGTATAAGGATCGATATTTTCAACGATCGTGAACCAAAAAAAAATAATTATTTAAACTTATTCTCCATTTTTTTGGTTTAACTTATTTTGAAATACCATTGGACTTTGTATAAACCTTTACCTTTTTCTCGAAGAAACTTGAGCGCGGAAGCGAGTTGCTGCAAGAAATACAAGACCTGGAAAACGGAACAACAGAATAATGAGTCTTATTCCCACGATATTAAAGCCTGGAATCGTATGGCAGTCTTTTGCAATGCGTGACTGATTATCTAGTTTGCTCTCTAGCTCCAGCATAGAATAAATAATAGTAAGTTACATAGAAAACTCCCGTGAAAATCAGACATTAAAATATACCTAATGAAAACGGTTCAATCAAGGTTAAACAAGTTTCTGTCAAAAATTACATTTTTGGTACATGATTTTATCGCCGACTGTACTTTTCTGTATACCGTCATCAACTACTCATTGAGACGGTTCTAACGAGCCCAAACTCGATGAGGTTGTGTCGTTTCATTGCGAAGTTCCTATGGCCAGGGCCACCTTCCAGCTCCACCATCAGATCAGCACCATGTCATCATAATATTGCGTTGTCACGCGTTTTACACATGTATGCAAAATTTCAGCTCAATTGGAAACCGGGAAGTGGATCAAATTTAACTTGCAAGATTTGATTACAGACAAACGGTCAGGTGAAAGTAAATAAAAGCTTGTAAAATGGCTCGAACCCATTCGCGAGTGCTAAACGCGCCAGCAACGCGTGTGTTCATGACTAACAGCGAATCGGTTAGAAACATGTCGAGCTATTTTCGACCTTAAAAGGTGAGTAACCCATTGAAATTGCACCTCAGAGGTGTGCGTGTGCGGGAGTCGAGTTTAGCCGAAGTGTACCTACAGGCCTGCTTTCTGTTTCAAATGTCTTCTACCTGCCAGACCATCTGTATCAATCCCTCTTAATAGGGGTCATCATCATCATCATCATATCAGCCGAAAGACGTCCACTGCTGGACATAGGCCGGTCCTGCGCCACCCGCATCCAGCGGATTCCAGCGACCTTTACCAGGTCATCAGTCCACCTTGTGTGGGGCCTACCCACGCTGCGCCTTCCGGTACGTGGTCGCCACTCGAGAACCTTTCCGCCCCAATGGCCATCGGTTCTACGTGCAATGTGCCCCGCCCACTGCCACTTAAGTTTAGCGATTCGGAGGGCTATATCGGTTACCCTGGTTCTGCCGCGGATAGCCTCATTTCTGATGCGATCACGCAGAGATATCTTAATAGGGGTGTAGACACTAAATTAAATAATCAATAATGTTGTATTTTCTCGAGAATGGATTAAAAATGTAGTCAAATGGAGAAAAAAACAACGCAAGAGGTTAAATAATCACAAAGTTATCAGTGTCCAAAGTTTTAAGAGGGGGTATATTTGTGTCCCTTTTCCGCAAAACGCACCTTCATATGAAACGATTGTCATTTTACTATGACGCTCGATGGTCGTGACGTCACGATCCCCGAGCGTTCTCTCTCTAACAAGCAACATGAAAACGGTTGTAGCTTCGTAATTTTTTGAGATATTTGAATGGGACTTTCGTCATTGGGCATATTTTTTGCTTACTTTCTTACGAAGTAATAATAAAATTTGAGTCTACACCCGTATTGTGGTGTTCTCCACTTTAAATTACAATCAAACTTCCTATATGTATATTTGACGACCGGTTAGCCTAGTGGATAGTGACGCTGCCTACGAAGCTGAAAGTCCTGGGTTCGAATCCCGGTAAGGGCAAACATTTGTGTAATGAGCATGCATATTTGTTCCTTAATCTTGGATGTTTTCTATGTATTTAAGTATTTATATTTATTATAAATATATCGTCGTCTAGTACCTATAACACAAGCCTTATTGAGCTTACTATAGGCCTAGTTCGATTCGTGTAAGAATGTCCCCTAATATTTATTTATAAATAGATGAATAAAATAAATATTTGCGGACAATCTTACACAATTCGACCTAGTCCCAAACTAAGCAAAGCTTGTACAGTCGAGTTCTCCAATATCTATACAGATAACCTTTCATAAATATCTATACATGTGTCTTATGTCAGTAATAATAAAGCCTGTGTACGGAAATTTTGAAAGGTTGTCTGTATACATATTGGAGAACTCGACTGTACTATGGGTACTAGACGACCATAAACATACTCATATAGATAAATACATAGAAAACATTTCATGCTCATCACACAAATAAATGCCCTTACCGGGATTCGAACCCAGGACCTCTTGCTTCGTAGGCAGGGTCACTACCAACTAGGCTAAAGCGGTCGTCAATTTTTAATTTTTATTTATTAATTCGCGAAATACCTATGTGTTTCTTCGTTTCGATTTTATTGCCGACCACTAAAAATATACCACTCGTCCGTTTGTCCGTCCGTCTGTTCGTCTGCCTGTCTCACTGTCCCTCTGTGTTGTATGTCGTGAACCTACCTGTTTCTCCGGGACTCGCCCGTAGCGACGTATGTACTTGGACAGGTCACCTCCACAGCAGTACTCCATTATGATGTAGATGTTCCTGCGATCAAGGTCAACACTCGTTATTCATACTCATATCCATCATCATTAACCCTTTGAGAGCTAAAGACGGCTGTGGACGCGGACGAAAACTCGTGCCACTGAAGCCACGGACGGCCTCATGATAATATTAATAAATATTGTCATTTTGACATGACAATATTTATCAGAAGTTTCATTTTATTCATATTTTGTCTGGCTATTGTTTTGTTTTGGCCACAGTTGGGCATCGTTTTGTTTTGCACCCTCGCTGTCAAAAGGTTAAACCCACTGCCATCATCATTCATTAGCCTAAGAGTGAAGTATCCACCAGCGCTGTACGAGGATACGAGGCGGTGAGCGAAGAAAAAAAACCCAGCCAAGTGAGTGTCGGTCCACGCACAATAAAAGCTGTAGAACTCGCGAACCAGCACGGCTATCACAAGACAGAGCGCGCGAGCTCTCTTGATTTTTCTCGCGCTATACCTCTCTTTCTAAGTTTTCTAATAGGAGAGAGACGGATAGTGCGAGAAAAATCGAGAGAGCACGCGCGCCGTCTTGTGATAGCCGTGCTGTCTTTTTTTTTGTTAAAGTGAATCGACAAAAAAACTATACTATTAACGAGCCTGCTCACAAATTTTGAGTCGGTTGAGAAACGCGATCTGTAGAAGATAAAAGCCGGACAGCGGGACAGCGGAACATCCGGACAAACGAATTTTGGCCCAAGCTAAAGCGTAGAACTTCGTTCGCTTCGCTCGCTCGTTCGATAAGATAATAATCTCACCTGTCATCCCAGGAAAACTCGCGCATGGCAACAATATGCGGATGCGCAAGAGTCTTGAGCAGCCGTATCTCGGTGACGAGGTTGTCGGCCGCCGCGCCGCGCATGCGCGCCTTCTCCACGCACTTCACCGCCACCACCGCGCGCCCGCCCACCTGCATATTCATACTTAATTAAAGACTTTACTCATTTTCATACTCATTTTAATACTCATATTAATATTAATATTAATTCTTATATACAAAGACAATTATACTCGTTCTCATGCTTATATTAATACTAGCTTTTGCCCGCGGCTTCGCCCGCGTACTAAGAGTAATGTTAACCGTCTACAAAAAAAGTTGCATCTCAGTTTCAGTCTTTTATATATTTAGATCGACTCTACATAGACTCTGCATATCGAACATAGACTCTACATATCGAATCTACATATCGACTCTACATATCGACTCTACATATCGACTATAATATCGAATCTACATATCGACTACATATCGACTCTACATATCGACTCTACATATCGACTCTACATATCGACTCTACATATCGGCTCTACATATCGACTCTACATATCTGGATCCCCATATAAAATTTCACCCCCTCTTTTAGGTTGGGTGCAGATTTCCAAAAAAAAATGATGCACAATTTTTTTGTTAGTCACAAATAGTCCGCATACCAATTTATAGTTTTCTACCTTGAAAATTGCGGAATGCTCCATACAAACTTCCACCCCCCATTTTGGGGAAGTGGGGGGTTAGAAAAAGACAAAAAGTAGCCTATGTCACTCTCCATCTCTTCAACTATCTCCACTTAAAAAATCACGTCAATTCGACGCCCCGTTTTGCCATGAAAGACGGACAAACAAACAAACAAACAAACAAACACATACACTTTCCCATTTATAATATTAGTATGGATATGGATTCATGTTCATACTCATCGTCATATTCATACTATAAAACAAAGACCAACGACAGGAATAGTAGTCGTATATTATAAATGTATTCATCAACCATACAAGTATTTAGGGTAAGCCAATCTACAAAAATAGACAACGTTCTTGCTCGGAGTCAAGTACTAAAGTGCCGGCTGCAGGTTCTCACACTCCTTCCTCGCCTCCGCTCCATGAGAACCCCGCAGGCAGGCCCCCACCACCATTGCTCGGATGTGACGTCAGCTGACGTCATCGAGTCTTGTGAATCCGGAGCGATAACAATACTTACACACACACATTCATACTTGTATTTATTTATACTTACGTTCCTACTCATAAATAACACTCATACTCACCTTCATTTTATCTTCATACTAATATTCATATTCGTAATCATACCTCGAACAAATCATGCGGATGACGTCAAACCACTCATAGGATGATTTCAAAAAGTATTTCCATAAACAATTACTACTTATCAATTATCAGTGTGTGACCGCAATTATAGACTTGTTAGAGAAATAGTTGTGTACATAATGTCATTAAATTTTTTTTAGTAACATATTGACTTTTATTATCAATTATCGTACTTACGTAAACAAATCTCGCAACATTTATTTTATTCTCTAAGTACATCATCCTATCATTCAGATAATTCTGTACAGATTTCTTGAAATTATACGCGGTTAATCTGTTACTTCGTGCAATATGTCATACGGATGTTGCAATACAGACATCATCCTGTGTGCAAAATTAGGTACGTCATTTTTACGTCATCCGCATGATTTGTTCGAGGTATGTTCATAATTATTTCCTTTGGCAAACCCATTTTCATTCTTTATAACACAGTTTCACTCTCTGCCAAACTGGTACAAAGCGAACGAAGCGAAAAAGGTACGTGAATACATTACACTTACTGTACATGCTACAGTAAGGGTAATGTATTCACGTAACTTTTTCGCTCTTCTTACTATGACAATAAGGCATAAAAAGGTATGTGAATACATTCCCCTTACTGTACCTATTCATGCTCATAAACAAACGTGACGGGACCGATCACTGTACCATTTTCTAAGGTTTTCGAAACAACCAGTTAAAGCAACGGAAGAGCAAAAATTACCATGAATATCGGGATAAATTATAAACAACCGGGTTATTATTATTCTGGTAGTGGCTATTGTATCACTGCGACCATTGCTGATCTATTGTGATCGCCACTTACTACAATTCTTGGTCAAGTCCTGCGAACTCGAAGAATTGCAGGATTTTGTTGAACTCAAGAAACTTGATCTCCTCCGGGCACATGAGGTGTTTGCCCAGAATGGAGTTACCGCTGCGCATAAAACAAGGGCAATCGGTTAGGATGTGTGTAGGCGTCTCCTCTGCTTCAAGGCAGAGTGTGCACTGCCTTGTGTCACACAGCCCCAACACTTGCATGTGCTTGTTTAGGCGACAATGCCCTGTAAGCACCCTTACCAGCATGCGTAGACGGTTCCTACTTAGTGCCAAGGCGTTAGTGGACGCCTTTTTGCTAACAACTGGGTTAAGGAAGCTGAGTTAGCTGAGCGTCGGCAACGCGCATGTCAGTGCCCTGTGATATCTAGCGTCCATAAGCTACGGTAACCGCTTACTCTTGGGTGATGAATCCTCAAATCACTAAACTTCACTAAAGGGTTGGCAATTTTTGCCCACGCTGAAATGGAGAACTTCGTTTGCTTGACTTGCTTGTTCAATAAACCTTTCAAAAACCTCAATTAAAACTTCAACTCATAGAATTTCTGTTCAATTTTCAATTCAATTGAATTCAATTTCATTTATTCAAAATAAATTCATGGTGAACACTTTTTGAATGTCAAGTTTTTACAGAACTACATAGTTTTATATAACGGGTAACTTAATTAAGTAATGTAATTGACATTTGTCCATATCTCCTTATCTGGTAAATATTCGTCCAATCTGTAATAAGCTCTATTTTTCAAAGATGTCTTTACAAAGGACTTAAATTTATTTTCAGACATGTCTAAAACATGATCTGGTAACTTGTTGTAGTAGCGTGTACAGAGCCCCACAAATGACTTTTGAACTTTACATAACCTAGTACTTACTGCTACCAATTTGAATTTATTCCTAGTATTTATCTTATGAATGTCACATCCTTTACGAAATAATTCTTGATTCTTCCTAACATACATAATATTTTCATAAATATATTGGCACGGTCACGGTTCTATATCAATGTTTCTTTTTTCCAAAAAATTCTATAAATATTTAAATTAAATTTAACTAGAAACAAAACAAAAATCCACCATCAACCCTATTAAAATTAGGTCCCTGAAGGACTGAGATGGTTTAGTAGTTAACAAACCTGAATAATTGTTATTATCATATAATAACCTAATATTATATTGATAAATACATACATAGTTATTTTTTGTTGAGTCACTTTTACAAAATTAAAATTAAAAAATTAAAAGTCAGGCTCGCGTGTTCTACAGCTCCCAGAGCCACTAGTAATAGGAAACAATAAAGGCTTTAAATTAATCATCATCATCACGAAAGACGTCACTTTAAATTAATAGATAAAATAAATTAGTTATTAATTTACCTCCATATATCATCTAGCACCCATAGTACAAGTTTTGCTTGGTTTGGGACTATACCCCATTCCAG
Organism: Epinotia nisella; assembly: GCA_932294315.1. Taxonomy (NCBI): domain Eukaryota; kingdom Metazoa; phylum Arthropoda; class Insecta; order Lepidoptera; family Tortricidae; genus Epinotia; species Epinotia nisella. Next base: position 3,377,816 of record OW028698.1, on the reverse strand, counting down.
ATAACATTAGATTTTTAACAGACAAATGTGCGCGCATTTCTTCGTTTATTTCAGATATCAAAGGGTAATAATATTGTACAAATTTTACTTATTTTGATCATTTTGTGCTTATAAAACCATATCAATCCTATTTTTTTACGTTTCACAGTGAAATCATTTCAATGGAATCCTTGAAATCGCATGACGCAGGATTTTTCTAATCTTGTAAGATTGATGCTGATGATACTGAACCTATTATTTATTTATCGTATGGCATGAACTGAACCGCACTGAACCTATTTTTATGAACGAGTCAATCGATTCAATATTAGGCTCCGGGCGATTTTTTAAGAAAAAGAAACCGTTTTTCAGTTAGGTTTTCGGAGTCGGGATAGAGTTTTTTGAACTTTTTAAGCCTGTAAATATATTGTTTGCTTAGGATCATAATCTACTGTACTGTAAATTCTTATTTCCTACCTTTGTGTACGCTTTGTAGACAGTGGAATAACTTCCTGAACCTAGCTTTTCAGTCACAACATATCCCTCAACCTTCGGAAATGCCATTATGGCAAAATATCACTATTTTACCAGATTATTTCTATCATTTTTCAAGATAAACACATTTTTTGATTCGAAATGTTGACTTTCATTCACGCAGGACGTCACTGTCACTTTTGACTTTGAGTCTTTTGACAATTATGACGTTAGATCAGTGTTGCTAACGCATATTATTTGTGCGGTGTACAGATGTAGTGATTTGTCATCGCGATTTGATGACTGAAAATACGGTATTTGAGCGGTTTGAAGTTATAAGATAAAGCGAGATAGGGATTAGTATAGTAAATTTGTCACTAACCGTCCAGTTTACTATTGACCACCACCGCAGGCTGCGCCACGCCAGTGTGATTTTACGCCTCATTAAAGGCTCTCACAGTCTGGCGGAGGGCTATCGCGAGTGAATTTACTGCTAGAGGCGCTAGTCTAGTGGCGTGTCGGGGCTTCAAAATGTCAAATGCCATAGTTTATGAGTGGATTTTGCGGGTTTTTTCATAATTCCAGTTGTGAATATATATTTTGCATAGCTGAGATTAATTATAGCAAATATGTGTTACGGGTTACGGGTCAATGAATCTCAGTGTTTTAAAAGCGAATCTAAGAAAAAATCGTGCAACAATTAATCGGAGGTAATTAATAAGTATTATTATTTTAAATTATTGATTTACTCTTTTACATTTAAATCATGCGGATTTAAATGTAAATTTTGTTTTACGCCAGTAATAACAAATTGTAATAGCTATATTTCAGGACCCGACACGGCAGTGGCGCCAACTGGTGAGCGCAAAAACGGTAGCCCTCATAGTAAACTTGACAGTTATTGTGAAAAGCATTTTTGCCCAAGCTGAAAAGGAGAACTTCGTTCGCTTCGCTCGCTCTTTAAATTGTTCTGAAAGTCATCATCATCATATCAGCCGAAAGACGTCCACTGCTGGACATAGGCCTCCCCCAGAGAGTTCCAAATTGATCGGTCCTGCGCCACCCGCATCCAGCGGACTCCCGCGACCTTTACCAGGTCATCAGTCCACCTTGTGGGGGGCCCACCCACGCCGCGCCTTCCGGTACGTGGTCGCCACTGCAAAGTACCTCCTTTTAAATAAAACAAAAATATTGAAATCGGTTCACGTGATAAAGAATTATCACTGAACAAGTACAATCAAAAGATTTTTCAATAAATCCAACTGCTTTAGGGATTCAAATTCTATCGGCTATGTCACTCCCACGATTATTAGAAATGCAACGACATCACCTTATAATAATATGCCAAACTCGATCAAGCTGTTTGGACCGTAACCCGTGAAATAGAATTTTCTTGTCTATATATGTACATTCATACATATAAGTGATATAATATAAGGTACCTACAGTCGCCTAATAAGGCCCACCTTAATTTCAAAGCCTTGTAAAACTATAATTGCAATATGATTCATTAACGACTTATTTTTTTTTTAACAATTAAAAATCCTAATCCTATCCTACAGTTTTGATCCCGGGTTCACGCAGACGAAGTCGCGGACGGAAGCTAGTAAATTACATCATTGACTACTATGATCCGAGATGCCGTGGTCAGTTACAGAAATATTGTAGGGCAAACCTTGGCTAATCGGTGATATGAAGTAATTCCGTGATAGTTACTTATGGCCTAATAGCGGAATTACTCGATATGTTTACGGCTTGTAATAATCTCCAGTAGGTGGCGGCACTGTCATTCAACATGCCAACGTGCAGCAAGTATCCGAACGCATCCGTCAAAAATAAGGAAAAAAAATATGTCAAACAAATCAATAAGTTTAAGTGTAACGTCTAACGATTTTAGTTGATCGGTGCAAGATATAAAAAAAATATATTGAAGAAAAACAAATGAACATATGGCAAAAACTAAAGAAAAACCCTTTAGGGTAATAGTTTTAGGATTGTAAAAGTAACAATTTTCCGTGCGTTACCCGTCTTACTACCAATCTTACTACCAGTAGTAGCACGGGCACGGGTTTTTTACCGTTGTTACAACTAGCCGCCGTGGTAGTAATAAGGGAATATATTTTATTCCCCATGTAACCACCTTGGCAAACCTTTATAGACCAAAATGTAAAAATCGAGTTTGAAATATTCTTACGCACGTGTTATATAATAGTTATTTACGATACAAGTGCAGAAAATAGGAAATTCGCAACGAGTGGTGATAAATTAAAACACGACCGAAGGGAGTGTTTTAAATCTACACGAGTTGCGAATTACCTATTTTCTGCACTTGTATCGTAAATAACTATTATATAACACGTGCGTAAGAATATTTCAAACTCGATTTTTACATTTTGGTCTATAAAGGTTTGCCAAGGTGGTTACATGGGGAATAAAATATATTCCCTTATTACTACCACGGCGGCTAGTTGTAACAACGGTAAAAAACCCGTGCCCGTGCTACTACTGGTAGTAAGATTGGTAGTAAGACGGGTAACGCACGCAATTTTCTATTTTTTTAACCCTGCACCAAGCACATGTCACATATTAACCTGAATATCACCGAATTATCTACTTTTTCATGTGTCAATAAAAATGTTTATTAAATTAATTTGGTACATCATACATATAATCAGAAGTTCAGAAATGGTAGACAAATTCATGAACTTTTATTAAGTAATACTTCAGAAATAATTGAATTGGCAGTTAATATTATATTGTCAAAAAACCTAACTATCACCGATTAGCCAAGGTTTGCCCTATAGGTAGGTACCTAGTATATAGGTAGGTACTGCGTATTAGGGTAAAATGGGGTAATGGGAGTCACTTAAGCGAAAATTCAAATAAAAAAATATTAAGACATACAATCTTTATTGCAACCGCCTCATAACAAAATCCACTTAATTATTTATCATTTGAGATCAATAGTAATCACTTTGGTAATCAACTTTGGAAGATACAAAAGTTAAAAAAAAAAACAGTTTTGACTCCGATTGCCCCGAAGTGAGGTTAATTGGAATCACCCTGAGGGCAATTGGAGCCAAAGAAATTCTAACACAAAGTGTATCTTTTCAGTGTATTAGAAGACCAGGAAGCCTTTTGGGTAATTCTCACCAAACATCTAAACAAATTCGGCATCTAAACAAAGATAAAAACAACATAAATGAATTAAGTAATTTAATCTAGATGCTGCGGACAATGGGAGTCACCCAAGTCTCCATACCCACAATGCTGCAGGCAATGGGAGTCACTCGAGTCTCATTACCCACAACAACAATCATGAGAAAAAATAATAATAGAAAAATACACCTTAGTTACACACGTGAATTAGGTTTCACATCATACTTTTGAATGTCCGGCTAAACGTGTATAAAAATTACAAGCAAATAGATCAACAAATGTGGCACTTACCGCTTATTTTGCGTGGTTGAAAAATTACATCGACGCGGCGCGAAAACGAAATACTCCTCTCATTACCGCTGCGGCAGCCATACTGGCGCGAGCGTCTCACACCTATCCTATAGCAAGGGGTCATAAGCGGGGTGGGGCAAGCGCGTACGCGTCACTAGTGTTTGTGGTTTTCTAGATATGTGGGTGATTCCCATTGCCCGCTGATTCCCATTGCCCGGTCTTCCCCTATTTGTAAATACGACGGGGAGGCTTTTCTCACTTTATCTGTAGCTGTAAGCACCTCTACCGATATTGAAGAATTTTAGTAAGTAGTACCTACCTATCCCGCTGATGGGTTAAGATGTACCTTATATACCTGCACAGTACCTGATCATCATCATCATCAGCCTATATAACTACGTCCCACTGTTGGGCACAGGCCACCTCGCATGAATGAGAGGGAACCTACCTAGGTACTACTACTTAGTAGATACCTGATAAACCGTGTTTATTAAATCTATTATTATCTGTACCAATTTACTTACTCTGTGTCTGTACCATGTTATTAACATTAACGAGTTATTGTAATAGTTCTACTTGTTATGAACAAAATGCTGCACTTTATGATGAAAGCAAGCCGCTTGGCACAGTGGTAGTAGGGACCAAACTGAGTGATTTGACCCGCAGCAGCGGGAGTTTCACCCCTTAGGAAAAGAGATGGCGCCACTTCTTATAAAATATTTCAAAAAATTCTACAAGCTAAACGAATAGACCAATTTTAATGTATAATACCTCAAATGAAAGTTCATTTTACATTTTAGTTATAGAAAAATATAAAAAAATTATATTCAGAAATCTTTTGGCAAAAAACAGCATCTTAAGTTTTTTTCCTAATTTAATTGGTAGCTTTTACTTGATTTCTTTAAAAAAATGTATGCAACATGAATGGTTTATTGCACATATATATTACTGACTAAATAACAAGTATTATAAAAAAAACTCGACCTCAATATCTTTCATACTTCATGAAATATTGAAGTTTAAACGTGAGCACCATTTCATTAAACCATATTTCAAAAAATTATGCAAGCTAAACAAATGGACTAATTTCTAGTGTATAATATCTCAAATGAAAGGGAATTACATAAATTGCTTATAAAAATAAAATATACCAAAATACAGTGGCAAAAACAGACATATTAAGATTTTTTTTTACTTTTTTGGTAGTTTTTACTTGATTACATTTCAAAAATACATGCAACATGTATGTTTTAATGCATATGTATTTTACTAAGCTAATAAAAAGTTGTAAAAAAAACGAGATTTAAATATATTTCAAAATTCACGAAATATTTAAGTTTAATTGTGCGCGCTCTTTTTACAAATAAATTTAAAGGAATCTTTAAGCGCTACGAGCGATCTGATTTTTGTGTCATACATATCTGACCTCAAGGACGGTGCCGATATTGAAAGGGAGCGCAAGGCGCTGGCTGTTAGAGCAAACATGGTCGCCCGCAGGTTTGCCCGTAGCTCAACTGCTGTAAAGCTGACATTATTCAGAGCATTTTGCACGTCTTTCTACACGGGTAGCCTGTGGGCGGACTATACGCAAAAGCAGTACAGCGCCTTACGACTGCAGTACAACAATGCATTTAGGGTGCTGATGGGGCTGCCTCGATACTGCAGCGCGTCAACAATGTTCGCGGAGGCGCGCGTCGATAGCTGCTCGGCCATCATGCGCAAGCGAGCCGCCTCGCTACTGGGGAGGGTGAGGGCCAGTACCAACAGCATCCTAGCAATGTTTGCAGGCAGGTGGGATGGGGCTTACATAAACCACTGCACTGCGCTCCACGCCGTATCATAAGGTTTTTTCTAACACCATTATGTAATTTAATTTTTTTGATTTTTAATTTTTTTTTTGATGTGTCATCATCATCATATCAGCCGAAAGACGTCCACTGCTGGACATAGGCCTCCCCCAGAGAGTTCCACATTGACCGGTCCCGCGCCACCCGCATCCAGCGGACTCCCGCGACCTTTACCAGGTCATCAGTCCACCTTTTTGATGTGTATTTTAATTTAATTTGTTTTTTTTTTTTAATTTTATGTGAATTGTGGACCGATGTTGTCTGGAAATAAATGAATTTATTATTATAGTATTATATATGAAAAGATATCACGTAATTTATTTTAATAAATATATAATAATAAAAAACTGAATAAAGAGTTTTATCTGGTGCTGAATTACAAAAAAACATAATTACTTTAAAATTTGTCATTATTTTTATTTAAAGTGACTACATTTCTAGACATAAAAGAAGAACTATATAATCCCCAGCATTGTTGATTCCTAGATATATTATATATGTTGCTCAGTAGCTGACAAATTTATGTAAAAAAATGAGCTTTAAATGTGATAGGACTTCTACTCACGTTGAAAAGTTATATTAACTTAGATAATTATGTAACTTTTTGAAATAAAAGACCATTTATTACATACATGTTGTAACATCCCCCCCCCCTCGAAGAAGCCCCTGCAACCTTACGAAAGAACGCAGAACAACGCAAGAACCAATTCTAATAAACCGATTGAAATGTAATTTTAGCATAAGCACTAACGTAAGACTGTACTGTAAATTGTTCTTGTTTCTCTATTTAATAAACCTACTATTGTTGTGTGCTTTTATTTAGAAATACGTGAAGAATATGGCCAATGGTGATCGCTAGTGGTAGGAACCCTGTATTGTTGTGCACCGTATCAACTCTAGGTTCTTTTATGAAAGCTTGACAGTTATGGACTCCTCATTACCTTAATAAATAAAGCTAGTCTAATCATATAAATGAGTCTATCTGAATGCTACTTCCGACTACTATTTTTCCTATTATTGCGTAAAATGATTTTGTCAAATGAATTCTTATATTGTATGTTATTTTATTGTTTAAAATATTTTTTATTTATTGATGAAATTCCCCAACCTCCTATTATATGCTCAATTGAACAAGAACGTAGCTTTTAGAATTCATATAATCAAGATTATTTATTTAACCCTGTCGTGAACTAGAAATCTACCCTAAATACATGAATTTTGGAACAAAGGTTCTATCGACGGTTTGTGTAGTAATTTTTTACTCACACAGGCTACGTCTTGTTTAGGATGGGGTCAGAGCATCTTATCCAAGTTACCTGCCTGGCTATCCTAAGAGTTCAAGACTCAGAGAATGAAGCTACCAGTGTTTCCAACCTAGCGTTCTGTATAGAGAAGAAACACCCAACAAACTCTTACAGACATCTTTTTGTTATGATAAACATATATTGTTTATTACTTTGCTTATACGGTCAAACTCCTACAACCATTCTATAGCGACGAACGTAGTAAGGTAATGCTGGAAAACCGTTCATTACATGTGAAACATTTAACCCAAATTATAACCCAAATATAGAGTATTATTCCACTCATGATGATAAGATACCTAGTCGGACTATATGGACTGCTCAGCCTGCCATAAAGCCGAGAATCACTTCATCTTTCTGAAATAATTCTGCTATCCCAATCATAAATAGAACCATAAACCCTTGAACAAAATAATTGTTATACTTTATTAATGTTTCTCATGCAATAAAATGCGGAACTCAACACTACTTTGCCCACCCACTATTCAGTTACCCATATTAGAAATTTAAACCTTTGTTAACCATTATTAGAATAGTAGACCTATAATTTAGACAAGTAATCCCAATGTCCTAATATAGTGTATGATTTTAACCCTACGACTACCCCGGAAATTCCTACTCTGCTTATTCCTTGAACCATACCTTTAGTTCAAGAAATAAGAATGTATGCCCTATTCTATCTGTAAATAGTTCAGCCGGCAAAACTGAAGAAAGCAACCTAGCAGCCTGTGTATTTGCCTCCCCTCTTCGTGGTCCGAAGACATAAGGGAAACGAAGAGTAAGGCGCCCTATTGTGTATATAGATAGGAATATATAAATATATTTAATGAAGACCGCTCCTCAGAGAGCTGCACGGTTCAACAAGCGAGGATAACCCTCAGTGCGGATCACATGAATGACTACGCCTTGTCTACACCGCCAGCCGATTCTGAGGTACGTGAGGGGCCTCTGAAGAGGCTTCGTCTCCTATGTTGGTAAAAAGGTAGACGCCAGACCACCCTCAAGTCTGGTAACAAAAAGACTCTGAATTAGGCCCATTTGACACCGTAAGGCGGGCGTAACTCCTCAGGTATACTGAACCTGGACAGTGTTCTGGCTTTTATATAAGTATATGAAAGTAAAATTAATATTTTATGTAAGTAATTTAATCCCAAAAACTTGAATTATAATTATACAAAAGTAACCCTTCATTACGCGGAAGAATTCCCCATAACGACGGGCCACTTTATTACAATAAGTAATTAAAACACCCACCAATAATTTTAGAACCCGAAAACCAGAGACACTGACAGTCTGAGCGATGAGATTTGAATAGCCATCTTCCTACTGCGCCATTTCCTTTTATAACCTAAACTCGGGACCAAAATAGCAATGAGACCAAAACGGTCTTTCAGTGCAACGAGGACAAAAGGGCAAAGAGGACAAAAGGAACAAAAAGTACAAAAAGCGTCATTGGTACAATAAGGTTTAGATTTGAATCTAGTATTAGTCAAATATTTGCGGGTCTCGCGGCCTTTCGGGTCAAAGAGGACAAAAGGAACAAAAAGTACAAAAAGCGTCATTGGTACAATAAGGTTTAGATTTGAATCTATTATTAGTCAAATATTTGCGGGTCTCGCGGCCTTTCAGGTCAAAGAGGACAAAAGGAACAAAAAGTACAAAAAGCGTCATTGGTACAATAAGAACAACTATGTCTTGAGTAACATTATTCTCTTTGAACCTGGTTTTAGATATTGACTGTTTACCCTTATTAAACGCTAGTTCAATAGATTTCCTTCTCGTTTTTAATTTATAAATAAGTTCTCCAGAATTGGGTATGAAATAAAAGTTCATCTACTTTTTCTCCTTATGTCAATAATTATATTCGGAAATCTGCTATCGAGTACGCCCATTCCGTTACAATGTTTTTATCAAATAAAAGTCGTTTTGAAGTAGTTCCAATACTACATCACTGATCTTTTATACATGGACCGGTTGTTGTAGCTTACTGTTGAATTATTTTTGTGCCTAGTTGAATAACATTAGGCCTAAATTTTTGTACCAGCCAGTGGAAATCAGTGGTCAGCATACAAAATAACTCTGCATTGAAAATGATATGAACTCACTTTTGATTTGTACAGCCACCTTTGCAGGATTTACAGTGGGTAGTGCATATTGGTAAGCTGACGCGACGTCACCCACAACGCATAGTATCACAGCCAGATTTGCAGCCACAATGATCCAGGAGGCTTAATTGCGACTAAATCACCGTAACTGCCGACCATTGTGGAGTCCAAATCTCTTGTTCCTTAGTCCACCCCCAAGAAGATGGACATTGAATGGAAACTTCTGTATTCAGAGCGATTTCCCATCCATAGCTGGCTTGTTAAGCTGTACCCAGTGCATGGTTATAGAGAGCAGCTGATATAGGTGGCAGGCTTCTCAAGAGCTTGTTTTTTGAAGCAAACAAGTCCTTGAGAAAAACAGCTGACTGAGTGGGGCCACGTATGAAGAAACGCTCTGAATTGAGAAGTTTCCATACCATGTTCATTTTCTTGGGGATGGACCAAGACACAAGAGAGTTGGATGCCACAATGGTCGGCAGTTACGGTGATTTGGTCTCAACTACTGCGATACAATGCGTTGTGGTTGTCGTCGCGTCAGCTTACCGCCTATTGTAAATCCTGCAAAGGTGACTGTAAGCGTACTTCAAAACGCCTTTTCCTTTTTAGTACTACGTACATATATCTGTGAACCCGAATAGTAAATTTAAGTTTTAATAAAGATATTTCATAAAGATTTAATTAAATAGTCTTTCATTTCAAAACGCAACATGCATGACACATTTAAGTTATCTAATATAAATTTTATTTTTAACGTGAGTATCCTTTCAGATTTAAAGCTAAAAATTTGACATAAATCCGCTAACTACTAAGCAACATATATCGAGAACCAACTATGCCAATGCCAATGCAGTTTTATGTTTTGTCCACAACCTTTAAATGGAAAATGGCAAAGTTACTTTACTGTTTTTAAAGTATTCATATTTTTTTTGTAATTCAGCACCAGGAAAAAACTTTTTGTTTCGGATTTTTCATGTATTTTTTATTTTTATTATAAATTAAGCATTTTTCTTTCATATAACACATAAAACATTAAAATCAGAGCACTCATTGCGCTTGGAGATTTCATTAATATTTTTTTAAGAAGTAGCGCGCACATTTGAACTTAAATATTTCGTTAACTATACAAGATATTTATGTCTTGTTTTTTATAATGCTTGTTTCTTACCCAGTAATGTACATACGCATTAAAACATATTTGCTGTATACATTTTTTTAAATGAAATCAAGAAAAAACTACGGACCAAGTAAAGAAAAAAGCTTAATTTAGCCAAAAAAAGGCATATATTTTATTTTTATTTTTTTATAGGTAATATATACAATGCGCTTTAATTTGAGACATAAATCATTGTAATAAATGGATTTGTTTAGCTTGTACAATTTTTAGAAATATTTTTTAAAGAAATTACTCTCACATTTAAACTTTAATATTTCGTGAACTATGAAATATATTGATGTCGAGTTTTTTTTATAATACTTGTTATTTATCCAATAATATAATCGTACATAAAAATATACATATTATATAAAAAAAAAATACGAAATCAATTAAAAACTACCGATCAAGTACAAAAATAAAACTTAATTTGCCATTTTCTGCCAAAAGCTTTTAATTAATATTTTATTTTTATTTCTTTATTAGGAGCGTATATAATGAGCTTTCATTTGAGATATTAAACACTGAAATAAGTCCTTTCGTTTAGCTTGTACAATTTTTTGAAATATTTTTTAAAGAAGTGGCGCCATCTCTCTTCCTAAGGGGTGAAACTTCCGCTGCTGCGGGTCAAATCACTCAGTTTGGTCCCTACTATCACTGTGCAAAGCGGCTTGCTTTCATCACAAAGTGCAGCATTCGGCCAAAAAATCGCCATAACAAGTAGGACTATAAGAGGGTACTTACTTCTACGTAGATACTGCTCATTTACGTAGATACAGCGTACCTACTAAACTATTAGGCTGGAATAAATCGGTAGTAGTTACTAATGTACCTACCTATTGTACTAACTATAGGAAGTTATGATTTTGCATCATTATAGGTAATTGTTTTAAGGATTAGCTGTAACTACTTTTTTTTGCTGATTTTGACATGAGCTTATATTATAACATTTTTTTTACTCCTGATGACCATAAGAATGCGTGGTTAAAATCTTTCGGATTCCTCGCCAGCATCGTGCATTATAACTACAACAGGAAAATTAGTAGGTACCTAACAACTAACGATAAGTAGGTATCATTTAAATAGTTCATTTCTGTAACAATTCAAATTCTCTTCAAATCGTAGGTGATGCTTGATATTCGGTAGATAAGTTGTGTCTATAAAACTTCAGTTGTGTATTTATTCTGTAATAATTAATTATAATTGGGCACTTTCCTGGGAAAAAAAAAATATAATTCTATTTACTTAGTCCGTCAGTTAGATTATCAAAAAATATTGGACACATATTTTTTTGTTTGTCAATTAAACGAAAAATTACGAGGATATAGCCCGCTAAAGTTCCGCGTGACGTCACATTATAATAAAAAGTATACCATAATGTGACGTCACGCGGAACTTTATCGGGCTATATCTTCATCATTTTTTGTTTGATTGACAAACAAAAAAATACGTGTCCAATATGTTTTGATAATCAAAGTGACGGACTAAATACCATTTTTTAGGAAAGTAGCCAATTACCCATGCATTTTCTTCCGGAAAGAAGTCTGTGAGGTAAAGTAAACGGGAAATGCTCACAACGTATGTCACACAACGTTTTGTAAGTAGTTACAAATTCAGTCTGGTCTAATGTCTGGGTCTCTCCTGTTGGCAAATCAATCACTCTGCCTTAGGCGGCCTGTACACTTGTAAGTTCTTACGTAAGTTCTGGAGCCGTAGCATGGTTGGCCTTATCACGCGACAAGTGACAAGATAGCAGCGTCGTCTCGTTCTGTCGAACGGTGTCAGCCAGTGACGCACGCTCTATCCTATCACCTATCGCGTGACAAGGCCAACCATGCTACGGGGCCAGTACTAAATACTGCTCACGAAAGTCGCTGTAAGCAATATTTGTAATGAACTTACAGATGTAAAGGCGGCCTTATGCAAATGTTGTAGGACCACTTACATATTTACGAGTGGTTACACACACACGGTGACTACAAGCGGATGGATACAAGCTCGCATTCTACGAACGCACGACTGTATCGCAAACTAGCCATACCATTAGAATCTCATCTGCATCGGTACTGTATGCGCGACGCTCCTCTCGCGTATGCGCGACAGCCCCAACCGCATTCTTAGCGCATTGGCGTGGCGTGCTAGCCATACTCAGTTAGAATCTTCTATTCATCTGCATCGGACTATATGCGCGTAGCTCCTCTCGCGTATGCGCGACAGCCCCAACCGCATTCTGAACGCATTGGCGTGGCGTGCTAGCCATACTTAGTTAGAATCTTCTATTCATCTGCATCGGTACTATATGCGTGTCGCTCCTCTCGCGTAGGCGCGACAGCCCCAACCGCATTCTGAGCGCATTGGCGTGGCGTGCTAGCCATACTTAGTTAGAATCTTCTATTCATCTGCATCGGTGGTATATGCGCGTCGCTCCTCTCGCGTATGCGCGACAGCCCCAACCGCATTCTGAGCGCATTGGCGTGGCGTGCTAGCCATACTTAGTTAGAATCTTCTATTCATCTGCATCGGTACTATATGCGCGTCGCTCCTCTCGCGTATGCGCGACAGTCCCAACCGCATTCTGAGCGCATTGGCGTGGCGTGCTAGCCATACTTAGTTAGAATCTTCTATTCATCTGCATCGGTGGTATATGCGCGTCGCTCCTCTCGCGTATGCGCGACAGTCCCAACCGCATTCTGAGCGCATTGGCGTGGCGTGCTAGCCATACTTAGTTAGAATCTTCTATTCATCTGCATCGGTGGTATATGCGCGTCTCTCCTCTCGCGTATGCGCGACAGCCCCAACGAGCACATTGGCGTGCCGGTGGGATGGCCCGCTCGATAAGTGTCCTTGCACAATAAGCACTGAGGGCCAAAGTAACATAAGATAAATTAAACTAAGTAGCCATTATTGTAACCTACTAACACTTAGATTCATACATATAAGCACACAATTGTAATACTAACACTGTATGGGTTCTATGCCTGAAATAAATTAATTGAGTAGCGACTGTATCGCTCGCTTACGTACAGGGCAACGTAAATAAAAGCTGGTAATATTTTTTATTTATTTTATATTACTCAAAACAAAATTTATCAAGTATTACAATATAAAAATTATACATGTCAAAACCCAGTACTTGATACCGATGACAAAATATTTGAAAACGTTAAAATAAATGTTGGAAAGAGTTTTGTCTGCTAAGCGTTTTGGGCCGGCTAGCACGGATACGGACGGGGTGGTGGTTTAGGACCTGAAAAAAAAGTAATTTGTTTAATGAAAGAAAAATATAGACACATTTATTCGTGACAAAAACAGACAATTAAACAAAAAAGTGTCAGTTTTTTGTCACGAAACGATTCAATCTCATCATAATGCTGGCATTAAATGCCACTTTAAGTCTTAATTTTGTCTCGCTCGCTCGCTTAGTGGTTGCTCGATAGGTATGCTGTGCTCTTCGCCCGCGCACGGACTCGGTATTACACAAAAAGATTATATTGAAAACGATAAACAGCATTTGAAAGTAGGTACCGCGAAAAAAATGTTGTTTTAAAGCATTTGTAGTTTAAAACAGTCTCTCTTCAAGAATTATATTGACATACTAGGTAGTAATTAGTCTCCTATTAGGAATTGAAACTTTCAGATTAGCTACATATTTTTTTAGTTCTTTTTCGCCGTTTCATTTATAATTAACTAGCTTCTGCCCGCGACTCCGTCTCGCGTAGAACTCGTTTATATCGTAGCTCCATACAAAATTTCACCCCAGGGGTTGATTTCCGGAATAAAAACTATTCTATGTCCTTCCCTCAACTCTCTCCTTCTCCTCCACTCAAACTATCTCCATACCAAATTTTATCTAAATCGGTTCAGCGGTAACAGACAGACGAACACACTTTCATATTTGTAATATTACTAGCTTCCGCCCGCAACTTCGACTGCGTGGATTCGGGATAAAAACTATCCTATATTTTAATCTAGGCTATAAACTATTTATGTGCAAAATTTCATCCGAATCGGTTGAGCCGTTTAAGCGTGATTGAGTAACAAACATCCAAACCTCTAATCATTCAAACCAAAATAATATCTTCACACGGAAGAGGTATTGTAGGTATAGTAGTAGCAGTCAAGGTAGTTGTATGGAGTTGTTGTAAGTTTGATTCTAGGGTGTCTTCGCTCGGGAAAATAACCATCTCGTGGTAATATGGCTTGTTTTAGCCCCTTGTCATACAATACAATCTACTAGAGTCTGGCTAACCCGATGTCCGATGGTGGGACGTTGGAACGTCATGCATATGGCGACCAATCCTATCGTATTTTAATGTTTATTTCGTTTTTATTATTATTTTTTGATTGTAATTTTATTAATTTGTATTTATTTTCAATGTACCTAATGTTTGTAATATTTTATGATACCTATGGACTGAACGGTTCGAAATAAATGAATATTTAATTTAATTTTACCAAATTTCACCCAAAATTTTGGCGGGAAATTCAAAAAATCTTGGGCTGGCTGGTCACACTTTGTGTGGGAATTATAGTTTTGATAATAGAAAATATTTTTGATTTTCTGTGCACACCTAAAAATAAGTTAAATATACATTGACGTGCACTCAAAGTCAGCTCACATAATTTCTATCACTATCATTATACAGTACCTACAGTCAACGATAAACGCATATGTTTACACTTTCTTAGTGAGTATATTGTAAGTAGCATGGCGAAAAATTAAATGTAGTGTAAATAAGACTGCTCGATAAGTACTATGCCAAATATCAACTCAATCGGAAACCGCGGTGTGGGTCAAGTTTAACTTATTATAATATATTTGCATGTTTCTTTCTTGCTTGCTTGCTTACAGGCAACACCGGAATAGGTAAAACCACGTGAAACTACTATTCACGTACCTAATCAAAGTTATAGGCAAATGTTAGAACTAGGGTTTGTAATCCGAATAATCCGAATGTTCAATTATCCGAATATCCGCCGAAAATAATATCGAAAATTATCCGAATACTAAACCGCGAATTATCTGAATAAACGGATATTTTGAAAACACTAATAAAATCATTTATAAACAGGAAAAACTCAAAAAAATACAAAAAAACACTAATGACTAATGACGTTTTATGTCCATCTGTATTGCCCAAATAAGGTGTTTAGACAAATGTTCCATATTAAGTATTATATTTTATTTAATAAGTACCTGAATACCAATTTACATAAATTACATAATATTATTGATTAAATCTAGCAGACACGAATTGTTACTAATGTTACTATTATCAGGTATTTAAATGATCAACGAAAACACTTGCAGATAAGGCGGATTTTCTACCTGTCACTAAAATAATTATTGGTATTACCTACCTACTCTGAACCGAACCGACCGAACACCGAACACATTCGCTTAGTCAGTCAGTCAGTCTGCATCTAAATTACAAATTACGTGGTGCGATAATGACAACTCATATAATGATTATAAAAGCATGTTGTATTCTTAATTTTCAGGTTTTTTGTTACTTGACTTGATTTTAGCATTACACACCTTTAAATACGCTAATTTATTTTATTTTATAAAATACCAAAATTATCCGAAATTATTCGAATATCCGAATATTCGGATAATAAATATTGAAGTATTCAATTATCCGAATATTAAAAAACTGGGCGGATATTGCAAACCCTAGTTAGAACTTACTGTTAAATGTTAGTACCTACATGAAGTATCAAAATATTTTATGCAGCACCAATCTACTAAGTTGTTTACGACTTGTAAACATTACCGTTTTTCGTTTTATACTACGCTTCATGTCGGGTCCTCACACTGTCGTAATTATTTACGAGCTTA
Source organism: Epinotia nisella (assembly GCA_932294315.1). Lineage (NCBI taxonomy): Eukaryota > Metazoa > Arthropoda > Insecta > Lepidoptera > Tortricidae > Epinotia > Epinotia nisella. The sequence continues at coordinate 3,361,662 of OW028698.1, read as the reverse complement.
AACAATAGTTTGCGGACCTCACTCGGTATATAGTCATTGTTAATATTATTTAAAATAAAACGTAAATCGTGAAGTGACTGAACCATTTGAATGAATGACATACATAGTATCTCTTATTAGTCTGTGGCATGTCTGTGGACATACATGACATAAGTTGATAACTGACTTTTAGCCCTTTTTTTTAAATCATACACAATATATTATTTAATATCTGACCATAACCTGTTCCAATTGTGAACTTCCAATTTGTATACCTATAAAACAACGTCCAATTTCCCAGCCATTTTTGAAAAAAGAAAAGCATTTGTCTTATATTGTTACTTACATGGATTGCCGTTGGAAGGACATTGGCCGGTGATATCCGTGTTCTCTGAAATGACAACGTTTATTAGGGTTCCGTAGCCAAAATGGCAAAAACGGAACCCTTATAGTTTCGTCATGTCCGTCTGTCCGTCTGTCCGTCTGTCCGTCTGTCCGTATGTCACAGGCATTTTACTCGAAAACTATAAGGTGTATTTGAATAAAATTTTGAGGAAAGGTGTATTTTGTTAGCCGCTACATAATTTTGTAATTAAAATGACAAAAAAAAAATTTTTAGGGGTGCAAAAGTCAAAATTTTTTTTTTCATTGTGTCCCCCCGTGTGGCACATCAATCGATAGGCCTTTCAAAATAAATATAAGGTTTCTTAGCATTTTTTTTGATTAAGTGAATAGAGCCGGAGATAATCGCCCCGAAAGTCACTAAAAGTCTGTCCCCCCCCTCTAATTTTTAAACGGTGTATTTTAAAAATATGGAAAAATTCATGGACATAGGGCTTATTAATTTCATTCACCGAAAATTGTTTTGAACAAGATCGGTTCAGAGGTTTTCGAGATATTGCTGAAAAACTGCCTTCCTCAACGAAAAGGACGTAAGTGCCGTAAAATTTCTGTGACGATACGACCTTTTTAATAGGCACGGAAACCTTCGTTTTGCGTGGTCCGACACGCACTTGGCCGGTTTTTTTTTAAATGTAACGCCACGCTTAACAGAAGGGTTGGTTTGTTACAGACATTGCTCACTAACATTATAGTCCAGGCAATGAACTGACAACTTGTATGGAAAAAATGACATATTTGGAAATAATTTATGATAGCTAATTTTTTTAATGTAACGGATATATTATCAATTAAATAGTTACCTAGAGGCAAAATCCAACAAAAAATCAGACATCAAAAAAATCAATATTTAATTAGCTCCTAAAAAGTCCGGATAAATATTAATATTTTTTTTTATCTTGATTTAGGTTCATTTACATTTGCTTTAAAATATTCAATATAAATAAAATAAAAAAGACAATGAATGTTTAATTTAAATCTATATAATTACTTCCGGGTGGAAAGTTTGTTGGATTCTTGAATAAAGCATCTTAGAATAATGTTTTTAGAATGAAATAAACAAAAAAAACGCTATTATAAATTAATGTTTTTCGAAACCGTATTTTGCCTCGGCTATTAGTATTTTAAGTCATTTCAACAAAATACTTTTATTCTCAAAATTTTATTCAAATACACCTTAAAGTTTTCGAGTAAAATGCCTGTGACATACGGACAGACGGACATGACTATAAGGGTTCCGTTTTTGCCATTTTGGCTAAGGAACCCTAAAAATATGAAAAAAAAATTTTTTTTATATATTATACTATATTTTAATATGTCTGATTCTCACGGTAGTTTTCTATATAAAATTGCGAATCGCTACGGGGCTTATTTAATTCTTTCACCGAAAATTATTTTGAACAAGATAGGTTCAAAGGTTTTCGACATATTGCTGAAAAACTGACTTCCCTGTAGAAAAGGACTTAAGTGCCGTACGATTTCTGTGACGATACGACGTTTTTAATAGGCACTGAACCCTTCGTTGTTCGTGGTCCGACACTAACTCGGCTGGTTTTTTTTTAATGCTTTTTTTTCTGTTTAACATGTTTTATTAAACCTTTTTTTTTTTTTTTGTTTAGGAGGGGAAAATACGTTACGCATACCACCCGGGTGCAGGGGGTGACCCGAATGGTTATGTGGGACTCCCGTATGGGCTAATGAGACCCACGGTGTACCCACTAAAAACCCCCCCACTTGCCGCCACGCCGCCTTTTGGCGAGGTTACGGGAACGCTTGCGCACACATCCGCGACCCCGCCGGCGGCAGCCGCCCACAAGCGGCTCCTTCGCGGATGCCCGAGGGCCCTCCACGAGAGGCACGCCAGATGTTTCGGCGCGCCTGCCTCCTCGATCTCCACCAGTTCAGTAGCGGACCCCCCTGAGTCCGCTACGAGGAGATCATGGGTGCGGGAAATTCCAGCACCCGGTGGCGGATCAGGTCTGTGGTTCCGCCACCGACCACGTCTCGGCCGCAGAGGATAGGGAAAGCGGCGCACCGTAATACCGGCATTCCTCTTCCTCTGCGGTCCCACCAATGCCGTTTCAGCGGAACGGCCCCGCCAAGTTCGCAGGGGGTAGGGAGAGTGGCGCACCGTAATACCAACACGCCTCTCCCCCTGCGATCCCGCCTCGGCCGCAGAAGACAAGGAGGTACTCCTCTTCTTCTGCGGTCCCTCCCTAACGCATCCTAAGCGGGCTCAGGCAAGCCCGCTAGGAGCGCCCTCCTCGGGCCAGCCAGCGGCCCACTCAGGCCGGCCCTGGTGCCTCTTAGCTTCGCCGTGGGTGACCAGTCCACGGTTACTAAGCCCCCCCGCCCCGACAAGGCGGGCACCCTCGAGGGGGATGTTTTATTAAACCTAGTACAACGCTGGAGGTAAAGAGGATATAATTGTATTATAGATACTTACGTATAGAGGAGGGTCCACTCGAAAGGACTGTAAAAAAAACTGGTGTTAACGGTGTACCGTTGTACAAGTACCGAGTAGGGAAATGTATTCACGTACCACCGTAGAACCACGTAGAACCCTGTCGCAATTGACAGGCCGCCGTCACTCGAACTCGAGTGATATGTCACCTTATTGCGATAGGGTTCTACTGTGGTACGTGAATACATTTCCCGTACTGTACCTAGGTGAAAGCACAAAGTGCAAACAAAAAATCGATAGCTTGTAAAATGTAGGTATTAGCAAAAAAATTGCAGCTCACCCTGAACACTTTGTAATACGTTCACTTCAGGTTTTGGAACTGAAACAAACAAAAAAAAAACAAATGGAATTAGAATAGAAAACCATTCGCGTTATACATAAATTAAACAAACAAAACACAGGGCACTTGTTACAAAATAATCCCTACTCGGCATGTATAATTTTATACGAATAACAACTTTATCATAAATGAATAAGGTTCAAATTTCATCAGCACGCACTCGACATAAAACCTTTTGGAACGGAAGAGCCGAACACCTGGGCGATCACGGCTCTTATTTCCAAAAGGTTTTATGTCGAGTGCGTGCTGATGAAATTTGAACCTTATTAATTTACGATAAAGTTGTTATTCGTATGAACTTATTTGTTATTTATGCATTTCATTTTGCATGGGTGATTAGCGGTCGGCTTTAACAATAGAGAACAATTCCATTCATAGGCAGATAAGATTTGAAGTGGATTCCTACTTTTTTTTAAATGTTAACTATAGCTGGCGATAACCAGCGGAGCCGTAGCATGGTTGGCCTTGTCACGCGACAAGTGACAAGATAAGAGCGTCGTCTCGTTCTGTCGAACGGTGTCAGTCTGATTGTAGCCTGTAGGGCATTTTTTAGGGTTTCGTACCTCAATAGGAAAATAGTCCAGGCAATGAACTGACAACTTGCATGGAAAAAATGACAGATTTGGAAATAATTTATAATAGCTAATTTTTTTAATGTAACGGATATATTATCAATTAAATTGTTAGCTAAAACGCTAGGAGCTTCCTAACAAAAAGTACATGTAGATTTAATAGATATTAAGTATTCCAAATTTAATTGACTTTATAATAGATGTAAAATAATTTAAATTCCATTAATTTTATATAGTAATATTAAATGCTGTTTCTTTTTTTTTTTATACAAAATACCTACAATTAATAATAAAAATATGAATATACATTTATTCAACATGTTTGCATACACTATGACCGTTAAACTTAGGTACTAAGTGGTGCCTACCTATTTAATTAATTATTATTGTATACAATTCGTACACCGGTTTCCGGTAGAATATGTAAGATACCTACTAAGCATTGTTTATATACCAGCTAATGTGACCATATTCAGCGAATAAATTATCATTCATTCATTCAATAAATTAATGAATTCTGAACAAGGGGCCACTTTTAGCAAACTGTATTGTGTTTGTGTGACATATCAAATGACCCTTTCATTGTTGTAAGCATCTCCGATATATATTTTTTTATAATTTTAGCAAAAACCGATTTGAAGTAATTTAGGAAAAAAGACGAAAATTGACCCCTCCCCCCCTTATCTCCGTAACTATAAGGTTTAAAATTCTGAAAAAGATATGGAAAATATACTACTCAAAAGAAAATAAGGGCCACTTACATATTTCTGTTTTTAAGTATATTTTTAGATGTAAACTGATTAATAAGTGACTAATTAATGATGTCCGGCCTTCTTCAGTATCCAACCTCTTTAATGCTGGTGTTTAAGTCTTACAGCTGGCCAGAAATTGAAGCAAATAAAAAAAACGAGTTTCAGGTCAAATTCCTTTCAGATGGAATCACAATTTTATTCTGTTAAAAAACTATTTCTGTCCATCTTTTGCTTCTTTTAACATCTTTTGTTAATAATGCCACGTCAACGAAGGCATATGGATACCATTACTGCCACCAGAGCCGTTACATTGATTGCTGAAGGTCATTCACAGCGGTCTGTAGCTTTTTCGTTGGGTTTCTCTCGCCGAGCCATCCAAAATGTGTGGGATCGGTTCCAAGAGACTGGCAGTGTTGCATGAAGGCCTGGATCGGGCAGGGTGCGAGCGACTACGGCACAAGAGGATCGCTACATCCGATTGAGTGCCCGTCGAGAGCGCTCTGTGACGGCACGTAAGTTCGTTAGAACTCTTATATAATCTGTGACGTAAGTTACAAAATCGCCTACGGTTGACAACGGGGACTCGTGTTAGTGACCAAACGATACGTAATCATCTGCATGAAGACCAGCAAAGGTCCAGACGCCGAGTAGTACGAATCTGGGGGCATGGCAGTGCCCCCGCCAAGTCGAGCAAAAAAAAGCGGCACGGCCGTACCATCCTTTTCTCGAAGCAATTCAGGCCATTTTCGACCCCCTATAATTTCGTTGTGGATAAAACAAGATTCCTTTATCTAGGGTTCAACGTGGAAATCGTTTAAGTTTTTGCCGCGAACATTCAGATGAATCAATGGGGTATGGTGCTCTTCACAGATGAGTGTAAAGTGAAGCTTTGTAGTGATGATCGGCGGATTAGAGTATGGAGACGACAGGGTGAGAGATTTTCCGATGTCTGCATCAAGGAAATTGACCGCTTTGGAGGTCCTAGTGTGATGGTTTGGGCTGGGATTAGCTTACAAGGCAAACTGATCTGGTTTTCTTAAATCAAGGCACAGTAACTGCACAACGGTACATCGATGAAGTCATCAGGCCTCATGTGATTCCATTCTCACAGAGAGTGGGGCCAGGATTCTGGTTAATGCATGACAATGCCCGCTCACACACAGCTCGGGCCACTCAGACTGTACTGGATGACTCCCATATTCGTGTCCTACCATGGCCAGCGTATAGTCCGGATTTAAATCCAATAGAGCATATGTGGGACCAATTAAAACGAAGGGTTAGGGAGCATGAGCAAGAGGTTCACAACCAGCAACAGCTTATGGATGCTCTGAAACGTGCGTGGGAAGAGATACCTGATGAAAACATCAGAAACTTAATCGAGAGTATGCATTCAAGGCTCCAGGAGTGTGAAAACAGGAGAGGAGGACACACCCGTTACTAAACCATTAAAAAAAACAGCTTGTGTCAGTTTTTGTTTTGTTTTGCAAAGAGTTTCTGTTTAGTTTTTGCTGTTGACAATGGACTAATTTCATGTTAATTGAAATAAGTGAAACAATTGACTACACAATTAAATGGTTATTAGCATAAGTTAAAACAAAAGCCTTGTTACATGTTATTTTAATAAATATACATTACTGTTTACTATATTTTTCACGTAGCAATCAAAATACTTAGTGGGCCCCTATTTTCTTTTGAGTAGTATAGTTCCTTGCCTTAAGATTAGACGAAAACCTATAAGAAGTTTAAGTATTCAAAGTAACGGGAAAATTCTCAATATTTTACGGAACCCTCATCACGCGAGTTGAACTCGCACTTGTCCGGTTTTTAACAAGCTTGTATTAGGTCGACCTGTATACTGTAACTAACTATGTAATGAAATCTTGCAGGTTAAATTTGACCAACTTCCGGAGTCCGATCAAGTTGAAATTTTGTACAATTATGTAAGTCGGATGACAATGCAATAATATGGTACCATAAACCTGGTCTGATGATGGAGACGGAAGGTGGCCGTAGGAACTCCTTAATGGCACAGGATAAACCCGTCGTGTTTGTGGTCGTTACAATCCTCTCAATAAGCAGTTGATGAGTGTGCAAAAAAATTCAACATGGCGGAACACCCAAGATGGCGGGCTAGTTATTTTTCACGCCACTGCTCGGAAATGTGGCAAAAGATGGCCAGAATTCAGGCTTCAAAGCTGGGGGTTAGATGGACGTCCAACGAACGAACAGAGGCCATCTATGATTTCAAACTGTCCAACAATGTTATTGTTGGACAGTTTGAACAGCGATCGACCAATCACAGGGCACCGCGCGCGGTCGGCCGGCGTGCGCCCGCTCCTCCTCCGCCGGGGCGCGAGGCAAGCGAGCCTGTTTATTATAGTATTATGATCTCCAATTACATACCTACTTAATTTTGATTTAAAATTATAATTATTTGCACTTTCCTCACAGTAGGCGTGAAAAGCACTGTGTTAAGCCTCGGCCGAAAGTGCAACAGCTGGACTCGTACTTTCGAGGGCCGACGCGTAGCGAACAACTCGTCCATCTATTGCTTACTTTCTAGCCTCTTCAACAATGTACTATAAAATAAATCTTACGGTACAGTGGGTCAATTTTCAAACGGGCTGTTTTTGCTGTCACACGGCTATAATTTCAAATCAGTTTAATATGGAGTATTGATACATATATATTTCCATTCGGTGTATTATAAAGTACTTAAAATATATATTAGAATGCCTAAAATATTAATTGATTTAGAAAAAAAAATTGTTTGAAATCATAAAACAGCGAAATTTACCGTTTTTTCGCGTGTCACACTTGCGGTTTTGCTCAAACAAAAATTCATAACTACATGTATATATATTCATATGTACTACAGCATCGTACAAATGTATAACTTGTACTGTAATAAAGAACATTTATTAGCGTATTAATTAAAGTATTTTAAATAATTAATGCATGAGTAATTAACACTAGTGAAGCATTTTAGTAGTTGTCCCACGGCCGACCCATTTATTAGGACTCAAGCTCAAGACCCTTAAAATCTGGTTTTTTTCTATTAGGCCACCGTTACATTTACTTAACTATACGATAACGAGTTAGTTGGGCTTCAATCGCCAATGGAATGGATGCAGTGCCGGTATTTCTTACGGAGGAAACAGGTCAATCTTTATAACGATGTAATTTGGTACGGCTATCACGACATTTGTATGGGCGTTTATTTATTCATATAGGTACGATTGAAATAAAAATGTGTCTTTCATAACAATAGTTAGCAATATGGGGTAAGAGTTTCGTGTTTGGCTAATTAGTGAATTCAATTAATAGTGTACGGAAGACCGGCAAAAAACGTTTATGTCGACATTTGTACGGCTATTTTGTCCATACAAATGTCGAATGTGGCATACAAATGTCGATTCAAAACAAAATCAAAATAAAACACGAAATATCGTTTCCATGCCCATTCATATCGATTTTTTTGATTACTTTTATTATTGTACTTATTTTGGGAGATATTGTACGATATCTAGATTACTGCGTTTGATGCATGGGTTGATGAAATATTTTGTGGAAATGATTATGTACCAAAGGCCCTTATTGGTAGAAATAAAACCTTGCTGCTTTACCAAATTGAGTTTTAAAAGTTTAAATTTTAAGAAAATCTAACTAACAAATAATTTTTTTACATGTTTAAGTACTTTTGTCTGGTAAAAGAAGAAACGCTCCCACACCGCCTGCCTTACGTCCTGACCCTCAATTTCCAATGACTGTGACATACCAAGGTACTTATTTCTGCTTCGGAGATAGATCATAGATTTCGGAGATGGAGGGACATTGCCTTAAATTTGTTAAATTTATAACTTTTACTCGCTTTACATGCATAACCGCACACTTATCGACACCAAATTCCATTTTGATGGGGCTACTGAAGACTTCTGTTGTTTTCAATAGCTCAACAAGTCATGCCTATTTGGTGCAGCAGATAAGAAATGACCTCACCCCTTCACCTCGGAGACGAAGCTGGCAACCTAGCCCTGAATCCTTCAGCAGGGTGCTGAGCTGATTCAGCGTTAGGCAGAACCACAGAGGACTCGGGCTGTCACCCTGGATGGTCCCTTGCTCAATTTTGATAGAGTCCTGCGGGCCAGAAGGCCGTCTCCTCCTCACGGTTGACGAAGGACTGCGGTCCACTGTCCCATACAAGCGCCTAAGAAGGATCTCAGAACTGCTACAATTTTATACCTACAACTTTAAGATCCTCCCCAGCCATGAATGAGGTACTCTTGGAGTCAATCCAGGCGGCCGAGAAGGCCCCTTTGTTCCGCCGGCTCGTTGGCAAATGGTCATGTCTATGAGGAGGAGCTCTTGAGTACCACGAGACCCCAACCCTACATCCTTTTTGAGCAGAGGCCAACCGTAAACCGGAGATACTACATATATTATTCGCCGATAAACGTAATGTTTTGCGAAAATTAAACAAATGTAAATCGTACCACACTTTTTCCTGATTAAATAAATTTAAAAAATATAAAATGAAGAGAAGAGGGTCACTCACGTACTATATCTAAATAGTGAGTTTTTTTAGTATTTATACAAATCTTAATCAGCTTTTTCAATATTTTTCTGGCAAAATCGACATTTTAATGGCAATTGCCGACATTTGTATGCCGCTATCGACATTTGTATGGCAGAACCGGCATTTTTATGGCACTAAATCGACTTTTGTATGGCGCTGTCGACATTTGTATGGCGCTGACGACATTTGTATGGCACGGTTTTTTTAAAGCATCTATATCTAGCTAACCATAAGAAGCAGAGTGGTGCCTCATGCACCATATTTTTTCTTTTTAGAAAGCCTACCTGACGTTGTCGGTAAGAATCAAATATTCCAAAAAAAATAAAGAGCCATACAAATGTCGAAAAAACGTACCCTGCACTACTTTATCCAGTAATGGGTTGCCAGCAGCGAAAGCCACCTGAAATAAAAATAACATTCGTTTTATGCCATGGTAATACTAATACGGCGAAAAATAAACACAATATATCTTTGACGTCGGACTGCGAGTCTACTATTGTAGGGTAGGACTCAGGACTGTAGGTTCGCTGATGTGCTCACGTCTCACGAATGAAGGACCCAGCGAGAAGTACGCGCATCTTATCTAGGCACACTCACCGGCAGAAAATTTGGCTCAAAAACTTTTCGTGATACCAAACTATAAATTGAATAAATTAAATAATGTTTTTCTGCATAATTTGGGCCAAATTTTCTGCCGGTGAGTATATTTACTCAGAGCTTTAGGAGCAAGTGGAAACAAGGCGGCCAACTCAGAGATTGAAGATATGCACATCTTTGTTTCTTTCTCGAAAAAATAAAGTGGTATACCTATGCAAAAATAGAGCCCTCGCAGTGGGAGCAGCGGGCTGCCTCCAGGGCTGTTATTCTATTTTGTAACTTGTTTAAGCTCACCTCAAGCTCAACGCTCACCCACAAATATATCTTGACGCCGCGATGCGTAGTAACTAAGCGTAGGTAGAGGTCTAGTTTCGTAACGGGTGAGCGGCGGGGTGAGCCACATTGCGCGTAGCGAATAACAGCCCAGGGCTGTTATTCGCTACGCGCTCATGCGCCTCACCCCGCGTGTCACACATAAAAAAACTAGACCTCTACCTACGCTTAGTTACTACGAATCGCGGCGTCAAGATACATTTGTGGGCGAGCGTTGAGGTGAGCTTAAAACAAGTTAGAGGGGCAGGAGTGGATTTTGATCAACTCCGAAGTTGATAACTTTGACTCAACGGTGCATTGTCAATGTTCTCTATAACAAATTTTGTAACAACATCATAAGCATATGTACTGTGTGGGCAGGGACGTGAATAGATCCACGGTCTCTCACGCCCATCGTAAAATACTAGGTACTAAAGGGGGTTATTGGAGTCGTGCGTGAGTGTTCCATGTGGCGGGGGCCGGGCCACTCGCCTAAAAACCCCAGCGAAGCTAGCGCAACTGACGCCGCACCGCGACGCAAGTCGAGAAAGCTCTACCCCCCTTTTTCTAATTTGTACGGTGCGAGTGAGATAGGGGACGCTTAGTCGCGCACGAAACGACTGAGCAGCAAGTTGTGCTATACGTGCAGGAGCCGTATAGCATGGTTGGCCTTATCACGCGACAAGTGACAAGATAAGAGCGTCGTCTCGTTCTATCGAACGGTGTCAGCCAGTGACGCACGCTCTATCCTATCACCTATCGCGTGATAAGGCCAACCATGCTACGGCTCCTGCACGTCTAGCACAACTTGCTGCTCAGTCGCTTCCCGCGCGACTAAGCGTCCCCTATCTCACTCGCACCGTACAAATTAGAAAAAGGGGTTTGAGCTTTCTCGACTCGCGTCGCGGTGCGGCGTCAGTTGCGCTAACCCCGCTGGGAAGGCGAAATCTTTTTCGCCCAACGCAATGTAGCGAGGCGCGAGGGGGGGCTCCAATGCGTTCAGTATGAGATCTTGGAGTCCGCATGAGAGCACAGATGGCGGCCACCGTGGTGCTACTGAGCGTTTTTTTTAAAGTGTACACGAACTTTATTTTCAGAATTCGTTTTTTTGGGTTTCCTTCCTCATACAAGAAAAAAATTGTCCCAAATATTTCATCACATTCATTCAGTCGTCACATTTTTGTATGCAGTCTTAAGGAAAAATTATACATAGTAAAATGTGGGACTATTTTTTTATTGCATGAGGATCGATAGTGTCAACGATTCTGAGTAAGAAAAACCAAAAAAAAAAATCGAATTGCGAAAAAAAAGTTCATGTACCGTCAACCGGGGTAAATGCGTCAAACGGGGCAAATGCGTCTTTTGATGATATCACCGAAACTCAATATTATACTTAGAGCTATCACAATGCTCTAAATTTAAAGTTTGGTTGTCACACTGTAATAATTCTAAAATGGTGCGTTTCGAAGATATCTTCAAAACACGCATTTACCCGATTGACGCATTTTTTGAAAACTGACTGGGCAAAGGTTCACAAGTTTTTTTCTTAGAAAAAAAAGGACTTACCAACACAAGTACGAAGAAGCACAGATATTTCATGATGTTGATTACTCGGAGACTCGGCCTGTATGATGAAGTAGCATATATTTTGCGCTCTTTTATACTGCCTTAATGTCAATAAATAAACATATAAATTAAAATATTTATTCAATGCAACACAAAAACACAATTTTATGACAATAGGTTTATGTACTTACACAAGTTTTATTTGACAACAACAACGCGTGACGTGTCATGGATGCGTACAAATAAATACTAGAGGTTATGTGAGCTGTAAACTCGAAAACTTGTCTTTAATTTATTTTTTTAATTTGAAAAACTGAATCGATTAAAAAAATTGTATAATAGGGTAGTTTCCTTAAGTTAAAATACATTTAAAAACATTGTGCAATTAAAAATACTTAAACAATAACTTATTAAATAAAAATTATTAACTAAACTAATTATTAAAATGTTAAAATTGATAACGTAGTGTTGTTAAATGGATAGTAAACCATCAAATAATTGTAATAAAGTATAAATTACCAAATATAATTAAAATCATAAAAAGATGGACCTTGAAAGTTTTGAAAAAATATGCATTTTTTTACTATCCAAAAATAAATTTAAAGTTAGCAATAGAATCCTTACGCTTTTATAGAAACAAAATTGTACGATAGCTTTGGACCTAAACGCAGTATTTGGGTCGTTCTTCTTTTCGACCGACAATAGCCTGTCCCTCGTCTTATTACGGCATCTCATTTCAGTAATGATGTTTACGGTTTTATAATGTTCGAATGAACGTCCATATTATTTTATTAATTAGTGATGTTTAATATTTCACTTTCTCTAACTAGCATTTTTTTTAAATGTTTTTTTTTTCGTAGAATGCCGTGACAGAGTGGTAAACAAAAATGTTGTCCCCACTGAAAGAGTCCACTCTGTCACATGTTTTTTTTAGAAACCAACCGTAAATAAATATTTATATTGGCCAGAAAGGAAACTTTAATTAGTTCTAATGAAGAAACCTATGCATTTTTTTTAAATCGCACTTCAAAACCACAATTTTCGGTAGTTCAAAAACCAAAAAAACAGAAAAACCTCGGATCATTGTCGGTAAAAAAGAAGAACGACCCATTTCTCGACGCGATTGTTCCACCGTAGCGTTTAAGATGCTGAACCGATTTTGATGAATGAGGTATTAATCGATTCGAAATTATGCTCCGGGTGACATAGGCATTTTATATGTTTTTTCCGTTACTTTTCCGTAGTCCGGATACAGTTTTTTGAACTTTTCCAAATTCAAACATTTATTCGTGGCAACACAGAAGATAAAAGAAGAAATAACATTAAAAAATAACACGGGTTTTTTTTAAATCTTTATTTAAAGAGTTTTGTCATAATGACTATATAGCTCTCTACACTCTATAGTGCCACTTACTAACTATTACAAATTAAATTCTTTACTATACAGGTTATGTCACGAAATAGACCCAGCTCGCAGCATGTCAAACTAGCATGACAGCCAGCGCTGGTCTTCCGCAGGGTCCATTCCGGTGAAAGCACGGTAGCCAATAATCACAAAAAAAAACTAACAATAACATATACAATGACATATATTTAAATACAAAAGATAATGAAAATGAAAATAATAAGTACTGTTTAACTAACATATAAATTAAAAAAACACACAAAAGAAATAAAATACTATATACACGGTGCCCGTGAGCATTGCGAGAGATTTTAATCACGAATTCCGGAGGCTATAAGGAGTAATAAATGTTATATGAAGCTAGGTTGAATTATGATTTTTATTTTTTTTCTTATTTTCATACAACAATAATTGCTAATCTAGTAAAAACGTGTCTTTAGGACGAGCTGTCAAAGTAGATGGTTAAGTCTCGCAACGTCGCAATCATAAAGGTGTTTCATACTGGAGATTTAATTACAACATTTTTACACAAAAATGGAAATATCTCTAAAACCGAACCGAATTTACTCGACGTTAATTAACATTTTTAACTTAAAATATCCCGTTAAAATCTCTCGCAATGCTCACGGGCACCGTGTATACGAAAAAATAATACAAACTCAGCGGATTGTTGGCCTGCGATTGCTTTTGATGTTTGTTGACAGTTTACACCTTTCTAATCGAAATCAACTTAAGTACGGTGAGATAATATAAATCACAGTCGAGTTCTCCAATATCTATACAGACAACCTTTCAAAAATATCTACACATGCGTCTTATGTCAGTAACAGAACCGGCCGGACTCGCGCACGAAGGGTTACGTACCATTATCTATACGGCAAAAAAATCAGGTCTGCTGTACGGGAGCCCCAGCCCGACTCGCACTTGGCCGGTTGTTTAGTATTTGTTGTTATAGCGCCAACAGAAATACATCACCTGTGAAAATTTCAACTGTCTAACTATCACGGTTTATGAGATACAGCCTGGTGACAGACGGACAGACAGATGGGCGGATAAGCGCGGGGTCTTTTCTTCGGGTACGGAACCCTAATAATAACTGTGTAGTATAGGTATTTTTGAAAGGTTGTCTGTATAGATATTGGAGAACTACGAATACAAAAGGCTGAATATTGATTTAAAATAGATATTAGGTATATTTTTCCAGCTGTTTTGTTGTATTTGAACTGAACGTCATTCCAGTAACCACATTTAGTAAAGAGCTATAAGGTAGAAGTACTAGTGCCCGACATGTCAACAGAAAATACTTATTTGAATCACGATATTATGCTCATTTAAGATGGACTCAGTGGACGTGGCGCAAGCAACATCTCCTGCCAGCATCTCCTGATGATGCCTCGTAGAGAGGCGAAACACGTGTCGAGGTTTTTTCATTATTGGTGGTGGTTTGCTGTAATTATTTGCATGTTTATACGCAAATAGTTGCATTTGATCTCCGCTGATCGACCTGCACGTTTTTTAGCGGAATAGCAAAGGAATATTGTTCTCGTAATACATTTAAGATGTATTAAACAGTTTCATACGGTTTGGGAGACGAGGTATTTACTCAAGTTACTGATATGGAATTCGTTTCATATGGTGATCTTATAAAAAATCCTGATAATATAAGAATTAGGTAATCAATCCGAATGTACGAGTAAATGGCAGGCGGTTATGCTGGCAGTCCCAATAGATGTCATTTCAGTACAAATGTCATGAATGACAGACTGACATTTATTGGGACTTGAAGGTTTAACTCATTGTCCCAATTGATGGCAGCTGGTTTTAACAAAATATGTTCATAACTTATAAATAAGTTATTTGTCTTGAAATTGTGATAAGAAATATTGAAGTCACTAACATTTAGTAACTTAAAAATGATGTCGTGATCAATCTTAGTTTATTATTCGCTAGTTAAATTATATTCGTCGAGTACTAGTACCGCGTCGGGCACTAGTACTTCTACCTTACGTAATTGACGTCAATTCTTCAATTGAACTGAATACGCAAATAAATAACTTTGTACATTCCTAGATAATGGCGCAGTGAGTTATTGATACAAGTGGCGCCCTTGGAACGCCCGCGCGCCCTGTGTTAACGCCCTATGTATGTACAAAGGAGCGCTAATAGTTTCGCCCCGTCCGTTTGTCCGTCTGTCCATCTATCAGCCTTTTACCTTCGCGCTTTATTAAGGAATAGGTACTTTTTAGGGTTCCGTACCCAATCGGTAAAAACGGGACCCTATTACTAAGACTTCGCTGTCCGACCGTCCGTCTGTATGTCTGTCTGTCACCAGGCTGTATCTCAAGAACCGTGATAGCTAGAGAGTTGAAATTTTCACCGATTATGTATTTCTGTTGCCGCTATAACAACAAATACTAAAAAACCGGCAAAGTGCGAGTCGGGCTGGGGCTCCCATACAACAGACATGATTTTTTTTGCCGTTTTTATAGATAATGGTACGGAACCCTTCGTGCGCGAGTCCGACACGCACTTGGCCGGTTTTTCTATATAGGCATACTTTTTAACATCGATTTCTTGCTTTTTAGGGTTCCGTAGCCAAAATGGCCAAAACGCAACCCTTATAGTTTCGTCATGTCCGTCTGTCCGTCTGTCCGTATGTCACTACACACAAAAGTATAAGGTGTATTTGAATAAAATTTTGAGGATAGGTGTATTTTGTTAGCCGCTACATAGTTTTGTAATTAAAATGACAAAAAAAAATATTTAGGGGTGCACTCCATACATAAAACTAAAAGTCAAAAATAAAAATCATTGTGACCCTCGTGTGGCACATCAATCGATAGAGTGAATAGAGTCGGAGATAATCGCCCCGAAAGTCACTAAAATTCTGTCCCCCCCCCCCTCTAATTGTTGAACGGTGTATTTTAAAAATATGGAAAAATTCATGGACATAGGGCTCATTAATTTCATTCACCGAAAATTATTTTGAACAAGATCGGTTCAGAGGTTTTCGAGATATTGCTGAAAAACTGCCTTCCTCAAAGAAAAGGACGTAGGTGCCGTAGAATTTCTGTGACGATACGACGTATTGATTCCACCTCACAAATCCTCAATCAAACTTATAAACGTTCCTAGTGTCTACCAATGGGGAATAACCTTCCTTAGCACCAGAAAACAGTTTCAGATTTTTCAGCTGCGTCAATTTTTTTTTATAAATATAAACAGTTTCCTCACTTACGTTTTGGGTCAGTTACGGCACCTTCCTCGATCGGTCTCATATTACAAAAAAAATATATTAAATATGTGTGGTAAACTGACACTGGCAATGATATTGACACTTGCAGCAGCTATATTGGTCATTACCAGTGTCAGTTTACCACAGATATTTAAGATAGTTTTTTGTAATATGAGACGGATCAAGGAAAGTGTCTATTTACCGTTCTCGACCCAAAACGTAAATGAGGAAACTGTTTATATTTTTCAAAAATAATTGTCGCAGCTGAAAAATCTGAAACTTTTTTCTGGTGCTAAGGAAGGTTATTCCTATCACCAAAAAAATAATCAGGCATTTCTAAAATTTTCATCCATTCCCCATTACAGCAAGCAAACTAGCGTTCGCTAGTTTCCCGGCGGTACAGCGCCATCTATCGGCAAATTCGTAAAACTATGACAACAACAATCTTAATTAACATTTGCACACGGATCAAGGAAAGTGTCTATTGACCGTTGACGTTGGTACAGTCAAGTACAAAAATATGTATCGATTTAATACGCTCATAAATTTGTCCCACAACCTCAATCCGCTGACATAAGAGCGATGGGACATATTTATGTTTAAAGTTGTATGCACCCATATTTTTGCACTTGACTGTACCAATCAGCAAAGAAAGCGTCATCATCATTGATAATTTACTTTAAAGTTTTAACCGACTACAATTTAGTACTCCCGCTAATTCACATGAACATTTCCACATGAACTTTTTTCCGAGAGCTAATGCGTTGATTATTACAGAAAAAGCCGGCCAAGTGCGTGTCGGACCACGCAAAACGAAGGGTTCCGTGCCTATTAAAAAGGTCGTATCGTCACAGAAATTTTACGGCACAATTTACGACCAAATGCATTAATGATTGGTCGTAACGCTTTCTTTGAGGAAGGCAGTTTTTCAGCAATATCTCGAAAACCTCTGAACCGTGGGGTCCCAGTGCGCATAAGTTATTTGCAGAAATCGCGAAACGTCTGGTCGATGTAACTGGCGACCGAAGAGCTGGCGGCTTTCTCGCGCAACGCATCAGCATTGCAATTCAGCGAGGAAATGCCGCCAGCATCCTCGGTACAATGCCTCGAGGGCCTTTTTTGGATTTGATGATGATGATGTCCTCCCAGACGTATCCGTCGACGGCGACATCCTGACAAATCGACTCTTTGCGTAGTTATTATTTGCGTGCATGGGCGCGAGAGTGACTCGCAAATCCAAACTTGGTTTTGAAGCTCCGGCGACATGTAAAACAATAAAGGTCTCCACTTGAATTGTAAGTGTAATGGTAGGAGGGCTTGGGCCGAGTTTTACGAATCTGGCGTTTGGCGTCAAGATCTTCGAGACGGGTACGTTCAAAGTTACTGAGCCCGGTGTTGACAGCAGTTCGCCAGTCCGATCTTCGAGTAGCAAGCTCCTCCCACGACTCACAGGATATGCCGGTTGCGGACAGATGGCGCTTCAGGACATCCCTGTACCGCAGGTATTGCCCGCCAATTTTGCGTTTGCCCGAGGCAAGTTCAGAGTAAAAGACTGCTTTAGGCAGTCTTGATGATTTTGGATTTAACTTAGTTTTAATTTATCTTAGTTAATGTTAATTATAATCTTGTATTTTTATTTCAATAAATTTTATTAAGTCTTAATGATTGTATATGTGCAAAATGCTGTAACGTAGATAAAGTGAGAGTTACGTCAAAATGTGCCACCAATATTTTTTTATTTTAGTTGATACAGCAAAATGTATTACAAAACCGGCCAAATGTGTGTCGGACCACGCAAAACGAAGGGTTCCGTGCCTATTAAAAAGGTCGTATCGTCATAGAAATCTTACGGCACTTACGTCCTTTTCTTTGAGGAAGGCAGTTTTTCAGCAATATCTTGAAAACTTCTGAACCGATCTTGTTGAAAACAATTTTCGGTGAATGAAATTAATAAGCCCTATGTCCATGAATTTTTCCATATTTTTAAAATACACCGTTCAAAAATTAGAGGGGGGGGGACAGAATTTTAGTGACTTTCGGGGCGACTATCTCCGACTCTATTCACTTAATCAAAAAAAAATGCTAAGAAACCTTATATTTATTTTGAAAGGCCTATCGATTGATGTGCCACACGGGGGGTCACAATGAAAAAAAATTTTTTGACTTTTAGTTTTATGTATGGAGTGCACCCCTAAAAAAATTTTTTTTTGTCATTTTCATTACAAAACTATGTAGCGGCTAACAAAATACACCTGTCCTCAAAATTTTATTCAAATACACCGTATAGTTTTCGAGTAAAATGCCTGTGACATACGGACAGACGGACAGACGGAAATGACGAAACTATAAGGGTTCCGTTTTTGCCATTTTGGCTACGGAACCCTAACAAACGCGAGTTCAACTCGCGTGGTGAGGGTTCCGTAAAATATTGAGAATTTTCCCTTTACTTTGAATACTTAAAGCTTTTTATTGGTTTTCCTGTAATTTTTAGGCAAGGAACTACTTTCCATATTTTTTTCAGAATTTAAGCCTAGAAGTTTCGGAGATAAGGGGGGAGAATGGTCAAAATTCGTATTTTTTTTTTAATTACATCAAATCTGTTTTTGCTAAAATTATAAAAAAAAATATCTGAGATGCTTACAACAACATCTTTCATTTGATATGTCACACAATATAGTTTGCGAAACTTCTTTTTTTAATTTTCCAGTTTACCCGCCCAAAAGTGGCCCCCTTGTTCAGAATTCAGAATTCATTAATTTACTTTACGTGTCCATCTTTGGGTCACCAATTTACGTATGTATACCAAATTTCAACTCCGGTCCAGTAGTTTCGGAGCAAATCGGCTGTGACAGACGGACAGACAGACGCACGAGTGATCCTATAAGGGTTCTGTTTTTTTCCTTTTGTGCTACGGAACCCTAAAAACCCAAATCGCTGCATGTGGGCCGATAATATTTGAGGAGTTCCGTCGATTCCTCAAGGATCTCAGAATCACCTTTAGCACTTCACTAGTTGCTATTTCAACAGAATCATATCAGTATCTGTGAAGTACTTTAATAGTTTTAAGTGCGTAATCTAGGACCTCCATAAGGCATATGTCCCTCTGTGGTCTTCATCATTAGTTCCACTTTAACAAAGTTGAAATTTCCGTCACGAGTTACTTATAATAGAAAATACTGAAATCACTGCACGCGTAAAATTTTAGCGGTATCCTGAATGGGGAATGGATGAAAACTTTAGAAATGCCTGATTATTTTTTTGGTGATAGGAATAACCTTCCTTAGCACCAGAAAAAAGTTTCAGATTTTTCAGCTGCGTCAATTACTTTTGAAAAATATAAACAGTTTCCTCATTTACTTTGGGTAAAATTTGGCCAGCCAGACTTTCATTATAGCTGCATATCTCATCACAAAACTATGTTTAACTAGCTTTTGCCCGCGGCTTCGCCCGCGTACTAAGAGTAATGTTAACCGTCTACAAAAAGGTGCATCTCAGTTTCAGTCTTTTATATCTTTAAATCGACGCTACATAGACTCTGCATATCGAACATAGACTCTACATATCGAATCTACATATCGACTCTACATATCGACTCTACATATCGACTATAAATATCGAATCTTCATATCAACTCTACATATCGACTACATATCGACTCTACATATTTAGATAGATGTCCACTGTGTACTTAGATAGGTGTCGACTCTACATATCGACTACATATCGACTCTACATATCGACTCTACATATTTAGATAGATGTCCACTGTGTACTTAGATAGGTGTCGACTCTACATATCGACTACATATCGACTCTACATATCGACTCTACATATCGACTCTACATATCGACTCTACATATCGGCTCCACATATCGACTCTACATATCTGGACCCCCATATAAAATTTCACCCCCTCTTAAGGGGTTGGGTGCAGATTTCCAAAAAAAATAATGATGCACGATTTTTTTGTTAGTCACAAATAGTCCGCATACCAATTTTTAGCTTTCTACCTTGAAAATTGCGGAATGCTCCATACAAACTTCCACCCCCCATTTTGGGGAAGTGGGGGGTTAGAAAGAAACAAAAAGTAGCCTATGTCACTCTCCATCCCTTCAACTATCTCCACTTAAAAAATCACGTCAATTCGACGCCCCGTTTTGCCGTGAAAGACGGACAAACAAACAAACAAACAAACAAACACATACACTTTCCCATTTATAATATTAGTATGGATATATAACTGTACTGTACTAGCATTATTCGTAAGAATATATAGTACGTATTAAATAAATAAAATAAATAAATAAATATTAGGGGACACATTCTTACACAAATCGAACTAGCCCTATAGTAAGCTCAATAAGGTACTAGACGACTATATATAATAGATATAAATACTTAAATACATAGAAAACATCCAAGACTCAGAAACAAATATTCATGCTCATCACACAAACATTTGCCCTTACCGGTATTCGAACCCAGGACCTTCAGCTTCGTAGGCAGCGTCACTACCCACTAGGCTAACCGGTCGTCCAATTAACGAAAACATGTAGGTACCTATATTAACTTTCATCATATCAGCCACTGCTGGACATAGGCCTATATTAACTTTAAACTGCAAGAAATATATGGCTTTTTATTTTTTGGTTTATATTTATATTGGTCCACGTCTACATCTAGCCTCTAATAATTATTTAAATGTTTATGTATTAATCGGGCTGACGCAGCAATATCTGCAACGTGATTCACGCCTACCCCAAGACCAGTATACCCCGAGCCCTCGATCTGTGACAGCTGCGCGTGCTCGAAGCTCAGGCTAATCTGGTCAGTAGGGCGAGTCGTTGAGCGTTGTGAGTAGAGGCTGTGACGTCACTAGCGCTCGCGCAGTTAAGCACCCGGTTTGTAGGAATTGTAGGGTTGTCAATTTTTATTTTTGTACATTTTGTGATGAGCAGACATCGTAAATTTTGTAACATTATCATTGCAGCACTGTTGTTTTAACGGAGTTGGTATAGACAATTCAATTGAAATTGTTAATAAAGCTGTTAACTGCACCGAAAATGCTACAACACTTAAATTACGATGTCTGGCCAGACATCGTAAATTTTGATGACGAGTGATGACGAAAATAACTATTGAGAAATCTCAAAAAAGCGATACCAGTGTAATTTAATAACTTTTCTTTTTCTTTGACTACAATACAAAAGACATCAACGACGTTGAGCCGGCGCACCTCTGACTTGCACTTCGTTTCGGGAGGGCTTAGATTTTCATTAGATACCAAGTCTGTTTAATTATTTCTGTTGACTCGTATAAAAAGTATTGTGTACAATAGTTAAACAATTAGCTCTTAAAGTATCGTACCTTACTTAGGCCACTCGGCAAGCCTCGAGGCCTAAACACGGTACTCGACTTTAAGAGTCCTCACCTCATTGTGTAACGATTATATAAAATACTATTTCAGTTGAGTTCAGAGCTCCATAGATAAAAAAGTTTGTAATTACGAGTACAGTTTAGTCTTAATAAGTACGAAGTCTTAATTCAAACATTAAAGTCGACGAGTATAAAAAAAACCATCGTAGACATACATACATACATATCATAAATAATCACGCCTCTTTCCCGGAGGGGTAGGCAGAGATCACGGATCTCCATTTGCTACGATCCTGACAAACCACTTTCGCTTCACTCTCCTTCATAACATTCTCATACATGCTCGTCGGTTTAGGGTACTTTTGACCTGGCCTTTTTGTAACATTTCTCCAATTTGATCGGTGAAAGTTCGCCTAGGTCTTCCCCTTCCAACTTGCCCTTCCACTCTTTTTACATACACTCTCTTCGTTAATCTTCTTTCATCCATCCTCTCTACATGCCCAAACCACCTTAACATACCCTTCTCAATTTTCGTGACTATATCTCCATCCATTCCACACTTATCTGACTCTATCACTCAATTTCACTCCACACATACTTCTCAACGCTCTCATGTCTACTGCATTCACTCGACTTTGATGTCTTTTCTGCCACACTCAACTTTCACTACCATACATAAGTGTGGGCACCAACACTCCTCTATGCACAGCCATCGTAGACAGCCCTACTAAAGAGCGGCCGAGAAGCCAAAGCATCTCATTAATACACTAGTATGCGACAAACCCGTGCTCGACCCGCACGCATTGCTAATTAATAAACTTTATTCAATTTCAAACATAAATCAACCCAATCACGCACGTTCCTCGGAGTAGGCAGAAATCACGGATTTCCTGCTGCTAACTTGACGGACATTAATTTTCTATTATATATAAACAAAATAGAACAGAGTGAAAATAACACAATTCGATTTTTTTTAAGTGTTGTTTTGTGTTTTTTTAAGTGCAGTGATAATTAATGTAAGTGTCTCTTTGATTATTACTATAACTTGTCAGTAGGTATATGTAAATCAATTAAGGGTAAGTATCTAAACGTTCGCGTTAACATTCCATTCAAACGTTTGAATTGAACTACATTGTTTAATTATTTATCAATCACACCATCATATCGAGCGAAGAACGAAGTTCTCCTTTTCAGCTTGGGCAAAAATCATTTCGTATATCTGGGTGTAAAAATTTTTTTTTTCGATTAATATTTTTTTTTTTTTTTAATACAGTGTCGTGAGTTTCTTTCAACCTACAGCTCAGTCTTATTACCGAAAAATTAACCAAATTCATAAAAACCGTTTAAAACTATGTTGCATCATTAAAAAAAAATTCATACGTACCTATTTAACTAATGCGCAAATTAAATAGTACCTACCTACTCAATTCATCAAAAGTGCATGTACATAAGCGGGAACCAAATAACGCGTTTTTCTAAAAACAATAATAAAAAATTGTAAAGATGTAGTTTTGCAAAAAGGATCGAACCCACACGAGGACCTTTGAAATGCATTCTATAACTTTTGTTTAGCCAGAAGATTCGAATTTTAAATAATACAATCATGATTGGATCTTTTTTGATCGACTGCCGAAAAGAAGGAATATGTTTTTAGCAGTTTATGTTTATATTTACGTGTGTTCCACCGGCACCGTAGCGTTTAAGATGCTGAACCGATTTTGATGAATGTGAATGCGGTATCAAATCGATTCGAAATTATACATGGGTGACATACAGTACCGTTCAAAAGTTTAAGTTCACTCTTTGTTTTAGGTACAAATTAGTACTTTTGGACAATAATTTTTTGCAGTTCGGAAGCCGAAATTTGTTTCCAACTGATCGGTTATTGTTTCCAGAGATTTGTTTAATTAGTCAGACACAATTCACGTACATTTCTAAACAACGCATTCCCTAAAATCTTATAGGAATGACGGCAAAGGCTGGGCCATATATGGGCTTGCCACTTAAAACGTACAATGATCAGATGCAATGTTGGTTTTTAGGGAATCAGTTGTTTAGAAATCTACGTAAATTGTGTCTGACTAATCAAACACATCTCCGTAAACAATAATGAATCAGTTGGAATCAATTTTCGACATCTGAACTGCAAAACATTATCGCACAAAAGTACAAATTTGTACCAAAAACAAAGGGTGAACTTAAACTTTTGACCGGTACTGTATGCTACCTTTTTTATGAAAAAAAAAAAACTTTTTTTTCAACTACTTTTCCGTAATCGGGTACAGTTTTTTTTAATGCTTGTTGCAAGCTTAATAACTTGCACAAATGTAACGGCTCAAACACGGTTTTTTCTATAAAGAAGGAAAAGTGTAGGTATAATTTTCCTACACTTTTGTTCATTCATGGTGAGGACCCCATGCGTCACCTAACGAAACTAGACCTCTACCTACGCTTAGCTTCTACGCACCGCAGTGTCAAGATATATTTTGTGGGTGAGCGTTGAGGTGAGCTTAAAACAAGTTACAGAATAGGAGCGCTGGTAGTTTTGTAGCAATCCACCAATATAATTCCGCTGGCGAGCGAAGCGAACGAAGTTCTCCGTTTCAGCTTGGGCCAAAATTATTTATTATTTGGATTATATTTGTGGGCGAACGGCGAGGCGAGTTTAAAACAAATTATAGACTAGCTGGGCCGGCTAAAGAGGACAGAATTACAAGAAGAGTCTGACTCAAAAAACTACAAAACAATTAGATTTATTCATAAGTTTGTCGAAGTTCACTACCGAACACGGCCGAAGATAGCCTCACGTAATCCAAATCGCTGACCTAATATGTCACAGAATAAATATTGGTACTACTAACATACAGAAGGTTCACATTAACATATCCCCCGTTTAGGTATTTCGAACGAGCATCCCTTTCTGTCGCATGCGACGCGCTGCCGTAGCGTAGCAGCCCTAACATACCCCTGGGGTCGGCATGTACTTGTAGCGGCGCGACCAAATCACGGAGTGGGCCGCCCCTGGCTGTGTTGAGTTGAGAGTGAGAAATACCTACATTTGTCTAGTCATCGACACAACTAAATCCGCAAATAAAGGGTCGGCTACGCGCTTGCAGATCCTGTGGAGCCGAAGCGTGATAGGCCAATCAATCAATGCTTGCCTTAATGGCATTCTTGCCATAGGCAAGCCGTACGCTTCTTTGCCTACTAGTACTGGCTCTGTGAGCTGTACAACTCGCGGAGCCTGTCTTTTTTGCAAACGTATATTTTTATTAATTCCTAAAAACTGAATCAACAACAGTATATTGTTAACCAAGGGTTGAAAGTGACCCATTTCACCCGAGGTATTTGTAGCGCTCGAACGAAGTCAGAGCGCCAAGAGTTCGAAGCTGAAATGGGTAATTTCACTCGAGTTAAACACTACTTTTCATTTCGACTGTGAGGAAAGTAAAATACTACACGTGCATAAGAGTAATCAGACTGCCAACTTTAGAAAAGTTAAAAAAAAAAACCGGCCAAGTGCGTGTCGGACCACGCAAAATGAAGGGTTCCGTGCCTATTAAAAAGGTCGTATCGTCACAGAAATTTTACGGCACTTACGTCCTTTTCTTTGAGGAAGGCAGTTTTTCAGCAATATCTCGAAAACCTTTGAACCGATCTTGTTCAAAACAATTTTCGCTGAAAGAATTTAATAAGCCCTACGTCCATGATTTTTTTCATATTTTTACAATGCACGGTTCAAAAATTAGAGGGGGGGGGACAGAATTTTAGTGACTTTCGGGACGATTATCTCCGACTCTATTCACTTAATCAAAAAAATTGCTTAGAAACCTTATATTTATTTTGAAAGATCCTATCGATTGATGTGCCACACATGGGCTTACAATGAATTTTTTTTTTGAATTTTAGTTTTATGTATGGAGTGCACCCCTAAAAAAAATTATTTTAGTAATTTTAATTACAAAACTCTGTAGCGGCTAACAAAATACACCTATCCTCAAAATTTTATTCAAATACACCTTATAGTTTTCGAGTAAAATGCCTGTGACATACGGACAGACGGACAGACGGACAGACAGACAGACGGACATGACGAAACTATAAGGGTTCCGTTTTTGCCATTTTGGCTACGGAACCCTAAAAACGTATGTAATAGTTTCAATTTATTTTTGTATTGTATATGTATAAGTCTATAAATAAATGTACAGAATTATACATATTATGAATATGAAATAAATTAATTATTAGATATGCCTAAATAAAATAATTATACCTATATCCAACCTCCAAACTTTTCGCGCTAGCCACTTGCAGGGGCCTACTAAGATTGTAATCGAGTACGCGATCATGGACCTATGATACTCAGGACCAGCTAGGCTATACGTGATGCCACAATGAGGGACGGAAAGGCTTCTATGCAGCTAAATTAAGAACTGGCCTTAAAATAGCTGATGGCTTACCATAAACAACCTACCTACTTAATTTGGTTTTTTTGCCACAACTTCATACTAAATCAGTTGTGGCTTGTGGCAAATAAAAAATTGAAACTATGACAAGGACAACGAATGATATTTCCCTCTGTCTGTCACACTTATAGAGATTTGTATGCTACCATCTCGCTCGGACGTGGTATTATTATTACCATAACGTGTCCAGAGATCGAATAAGGAATGAGTATATAGGAGGAAGCCTGAAAGTAGCACCCATAACTGAAAAGCTGAGAGCGAATCGCCTACGGTGGTATGGACATGTTATGCGGAGGGATGATAGTAATGTTGCTAGAAGGGCATTAAGTATGAACGTTGAGGGTTGCAAGAGAAGAGGTAGACCAAGGAAAAGGTGGATAGACTGCGTGAAAGACGATATGAATAGGAAGGAAGTGGGTGATGAGCTGACGGGCGATAGTGAGGTATGGAAGAAAAAAACATGCTGCGCCGACCCCAAGTAAATGGGATAAGGACAAGTGAATGATGAACGTGTCCAGAGGATCATAGGTCCTTGGCCGCGATAGTCAATACCTATCACTCGCTTTTCAATTTTCTATCGCTATTTCAAAATAGCATTTCATCATTTTTGACAGTTTTCGAGTGCAAGAGTCGAGCGCTCGAGAGTCAAAAAGCGGTCCCCATGTAGAGGAGAACAGCCGAGCAGACGCCAGACATACGAAATATTTTTTTCCCAAAAACTAAGGACTTCGTTCGCTTCGCTCGCTCGTTTTAAAAAAGTGGCTCGTGTACAAGCCTAAGAATAAAATTCTCATGATATGACGTCCTATTGTTTACAAGGCGACAGCAATTAAAAAACAATTAGACATTGTGTAGGTAAAATAATAATTACCACGCATCGTTCAGAAGTAAATAGTCGTATGTGCATACGTGTTTTATAATGTTTATGCTGATTCGCTTCGATAGTATGCAGGTATTTTTCCTAATAACGTGGCCTGAGATTCTGGGTTACATCGCTCGACAGGTTCGTTAATGAATAGTGGAATAGGGTAAACGTAGCAATGTTTGACACCTTGTCTAATAGTTGATGCTTATTGAACACCCGTTATCATCATGCTCCTGTTCCCGGTTTGCATACCCTGAAGCGGAGATCACATTGCTTCGGTCGCCTAATGTGGTCGTCGAACTTGTTTCAAAGTAGGTACTTCGGCGAACGACTGCCATTTTCACATTAATCTGCCCGCCTACTGCGGCCAAATACATTATTAGGAGAACTGATTTTACCCTCCATTTAAATTAACGCTATTACCCCCTTTTTTTTTTTTTTTTTTTTTTTTTTTTTTTTTGTTTAGGGGGGAAAATGCGTTACGCATACCACCCGGTTGCAGGGGGTGACCCGAGTGGTTATGTGGGACTCCCGTATAAGCTGATGAGACTCACGGTATACCCACTAAAAACCCCCCCACTTGCCGCCTCGCCGCCATGTGGCGAGGTCACGGGAACGCTTGCGCACACATCCGCGACCCCGCCGGCGGCAGCCACCCACAAGCGGCTCCCTCGCGGACGCCCGAAGGCCCTCCACGAGAGGCACGCCAGATGTTTTGGCGCGCCTGCCTCCTCCATCTCCACACGTTCAGTAGCGGACCCCCCTGAGTCCGCTACGAGGAGATCATGGGTGCGGGAAATTCCAGCACCCGGTGGCGGATCAGGTATGTGGTTCCGCCACCGACCACGCCTCGGCCGCAGAGGATAGGGAAAGCGGCGCACCGTAATACCGGCATTCCTCTTCCTCTGCGGCCCCACCAATGCCGCTTCCGCGGAACGGCCCCGCCAAGTTCGCAGGGGGTAGGGAGAGTGGCGCACCGTTATACCAACACGCCTCTCCCCCTGCGATCCCGCCTCGGCCGTAGAAGATAAGGAGGTACTCCTTTTCTGCTGCGGCCCCTGCCCAACGCATCCTCAGCGGGCAATGCACAGCCCGCTAGGAGCGCTCTCCTCGGGCCAGCCAGCAGGCCCCACACAGGCCGGCCCTGGGTGCCTCTTAGCTTCGCCGTGGGTTGCAGGCCACGGTTACTAAGCCCCCCCGCCCCGACAAGGCGGGCACCCTCGAGGGGGACGCTATTACCCCCTATCCTATCTATTCACCCATTTCAAATAGCTATTTTACCCCAAGAGCTCTCTATATGGTTCAGGAGCCGTAGCATGGTTGGCCTTATCACGCGACAAGTGACAAGACAAGTGCGTCGTCTCGTTCTATCGAACGGTGTCAGCCAGTGACGCACGCTCTATCCTATCACCTATCGCGTGACAAGGCCAACCATGCTACGGCTCCTGCACCACTAAAGTTTCTGTTTAGCCCAATGGTTGACTGGTAGAGAATGCGTGATGGCATTAAGTCCGCCAATTGTACTTTTATTTGTATATTTGTGCAATAAAGTTTAAATAAATAAAAATAAATAATGACTGGTGTTACTCCAGGCAAAATACTGTTTAGAAAAACATTAATTTATAATAGCGTTTTTTTTGTTTATTTCATTCTAAAAACATTATTCTAAGATGCTTTATTCAAGAATCCAACAACCTTTCCACCCGGAAGTAATTAATAATTATATAGATTTAAATTAAACATTAATTGTCTTTTATATTTTATTTATATTGAATATCTTAAAGCAAATGTAAATGAACCTAAATAAAGATTAAAAAAATATATTAATATTTATCCGGACTTTTTAGGAGCTAATTAAATATAGATTTTTTTGTTGTCTGATTTTTTGTTGGATTTTGCCTCTAGGTAACTATTTAATTGATAATATATCCGTTACATTAAAAAAATTAGGTATTATAAATTATTTCCAAATCTGTCATTTTTTCCATACAAGTTGTCAGTTCATTGCCTGGACTATGTTGCCAAATTATTTGTTGCAGAGTTAACGTGGACGTGGAAATATATCTAGAGGCAATGATGTAATATAAAACCGGCCAAGTGCGTGTCGGACCACGCAAAACGAAGGGTTCCGTGCCTATTAAAAAGGTCGTATCGTCACATAAATTTAAGGCACTTACGTCCTTTTCTTTGAGGAAGGCAGTTTTTCAGCAATATCTCGAAAACCTCTGAACCGATCTTGTTCAAAACAATTTTCGGTGAATGAAATTAATAAGCCCTATGTCCATGAATTTTTCCATATTTTTAAAATACACCGTTCAAAAATTAGAGGGGGGGGACAGAATTTTAGTGACTTTCGGGGCGATTATCTCCGGCTCTATTCACTTAATCAAAAAAAATGCTAAGAAACCTTATATTTATTTTGAAAGGCCTATCGATTGATGTGCCACACGGGGGGTCACAATGAAAAAAAATTTTTTGACTTTTAGTTTTATGTATGGAGTGCACCCCTAAAAAAATATTTTTTTGTCAATTTAATTACAAAACTATGTAGCGGCTAACAAAATACACCTTTCCTCAAAATTTTATTCAAATACACCTTATAGTTTTCGAGTAAAATGCCTGTGACATACGGACAGACGGACAGACGGACAGACGGACATGACGAAACTATAAGGGTTCCGTTTTTGCCATTTTGGCTACGGAACCCTAAAAAAGAGGTAGATAGGTTATACGCGCTCGAAAAATGGCACACTAAAATTGAGTCAATTGGCGCAACTTGCCTCAGTTTCGAGTCGTCAATGGAAACGTTAGCTGTCAGATTTGGTGTCCATTTTTAAACACGGAATTTCGTATAGACAACATATCTACCTTTTTTTTATATTACATCATTGTCTAGAGGTATATTTTTGTCTTTTCTGCGCCTGCGCCTCCCCCTTAACAGAATCCCGAGGGCCTACCGCGAAACGAATTTCGTTTTCGTTCGTGTATCTCCGTCTCTGTCGCTCGAACTAGCAAGTGCGACAGAGACGGAGATACACGAACGAAAACGAATTTCGTTTCGCGGCAGGCCCTCAGGCTACGCCCTTGCGCTAGCGTCTCAAGAGGGCGGCCTCAAAACCGCCAATGGGTCGTTCTTCTTTTTTACCGACAATGAACCGAGGTTTTTCTGTTTTTTTGGTTTTTGAACTATCGAAAATTGTGGTTTTGAAGTGCGATTTAAAAAAAATGCATAGGTTTCTTCATTAGAACTAATTAAAGTTTCCTTTCTGGCCAATATAAATATTTATTTACTGTTGGTTTCTAAAAAAAAACATGTGACAAAGTGGACTCTTTCAGTGGGGACAACATTTTATTTTACCACTCTGTCACGGCATTCTACGAAAAAAAAAAACATTTAAAAAAATGCTAGATAGAGAAAATGAAATATTAAATATCACTAATTAATAAAATAATATGGACGTTCATTCGAACATTATAAAACCGTAAACATCATTACTCAAATGAGATGCCGTAATAAGACGAAGGACAGGCTATTGTCGGTCGAAAAGAAGAACGACCCCAATGTTGTTTAACGCGCATATATTATAATTTATATATTATATTATCGCGATCGTACAGGTACCGGTAGGCCCCGAGTACTCCTATATTGGGTTATGGGTTTATATTTGGCCTTTAAAACTGAACCGGGTCCATTGACGTCATTGGTAAGCCCTGTGAGAAGTTTTTTAAGTGTACAATAACATCTCATTGTTAAGAGTTGGGAAATGTCCCCTTGTTCCCCGCCTTTTCGACGCCAACGACGCATATATACGCACCGCAGGTTCAACGCCAACGACTGATATATGCGTCAAGGAGCCCAGCGCGATAGCAACCTCCTTGCATTGACATAAGGTTTAACCCCGCACTAAATGACTTGTGGATTTGGCGTGTGGTTGACAACTTTTCTCAGCGTTCTTCAGCGTTGAAAAGGTTGACTAAGTTACACTACACATTTTTACCAGTTTTATTGCATCATAATTATCAAATACTTGGATATTAAGGTTACCAGAAGCGCAGGGAAGCTCAAAACAACTTTTTACATGCTAGTAAAAGCAAAAAAGTCGTTCTTGGGAAATTGTATAAAATTCTACAATAAAATTCCAAAACACATTACCGAACTTACTGACTCTAAATTCAAATCTCCGTAAAACGGACACTTATTTCAAAAGCATATTATAAGATAAACGACTACATCATGGATAGGGATATTTGGCAGCGATAAAATCCTGCACTAGAAATCTGTCGTAAAATAAATAGGCTATCTACTGTAGCAATGTAATTTTAAAATTTTATAATACTTTGATACTGAAATGATATATTGTATACTGTTTTGAAAAAATGACACCTCGCCGAGTTTTTTACGCCGGTTCTTCTCGAGGCAGAGGTTTACTTTCCGAACCGGTGGTAGTTTATCGACATTCATAGGTGCATGTAATATGCCTAAATTGAAGAATAAATCACTTTGACTTTGACTTTATTATTAAGCCCCGATGAGTTTAGGATTGGAATAGTTGTTAGTTCATTTAAACTTTGACGTGTTTTCCAATCCCATTCTAATCGCGGTGTGATAGATAATCTTTACAATCTTACGTTCATGGACACTCATCAACGTCATCATATCAGCCCAAAGACGTCCACTGCTGGACATAGGCCTCCCACAGAGAGTGCCACAATGACCGGTCCTGCGCCACCCGCATCCAGCGGACTCCGGCGACCTTTACCAGGTCATCAGTCCACCTTGTCCTACCCACGCTGCGCCTTCCGGTACGCGGTCGCCACTCGAGAACCTCTCCGCCCCGACGGCCATCGGTTCTACGTGCAATGTGCCCCGCCCACTGCCACTTAAGTTTAGCGACACATGGACACCCATCATCATCATCATCATCATCATCATATCAGCCGAAAGACGTCCACTGCTGGACATAGGCCTCCCCTAGAGTGGGACACTAAAGTAACCAAATTGATTTAGGTACCTAACTTACTTGAAAAACAAAGTTTAAACCAACTTCGGTTCAATATTTCACCAAACCACACGAATATTTCCACATTTCCTTTCCACTTTACCACATGAGCTGCATTCCGAGAGCAAATGCGTTGATTTTTAGGGTTCCGATACCTCAAAAGGAAAAAAACGGAACCCTTATAGGATCACTCGGTTATCTGTCTGTCCGTCTGTCACAGCCGATTTGCTCCGAAACTACTGAACCGATTGCGTTGAAATTTGGTACACATATGTAAATTGGTGACCCAAAGATGGACGCGTAAAGTAAATTAATACATTCTGAACAAGGGGGCAGCTTTTGGGGGGTAAACTGGAAAATTAAAAAAAAAAGTTTCGCAAACTGTATTTGTGTGACATATCAAATGAAAGGGGTTGTTGTAAGCATCTCAGATAAAAAAAAAATTTAGCTTAAACAGATTTGAAGTAATTTAGGAAAAAAGACGAAAATTGACCATACCCTCCCCCCTTATCTCCCAAACTACTAAGCTTAAAATTCTGAAAAAAATATGGAAAATAGTTCCTTGCCTAAAGATTACAGGAAAACCTATAAGAAGTTTGAGTACCTATTCAAAGTGACGGGAAAATTCTCAATATTTTACGGAACCCTCACCACGCGAGTTGAACTCGCACTTTTTTTTTTGAAGTCAGTCAAAAATTACTCACATTTATACTTTTGTACATCAAGAGCACCAATATGTATACACCACAAATTCTCAAATATATGTATACAGACCTTATTTCAGCAACTTCTGCAACAATTAGGTTGTAGTATAAATAAACAAAAAGGTTGTAGTATAATACCTATACATATTTATGAAACTTTGAGTGAATACATATTAGTACAGTCTAGTTCTCCAATATCTATACAGACAACCTTTCAAAAATATCTACACATGCGTCTTATGTTAGTAACAATAGAGACTGTGTATAGATATTTTTGAAAGGTTATCCGTATAGATATTGGAGAACTCGACTGTACCCTTGACTGTAGCATCAGCCCGGCAATATTGCCGTTGAAAGTTCCTGAGAACGGAAATATTGCCAACGGCATATATCAGTATGGACTCTTAAATGTAGCGTCCGTAGCAAGGTCATTGTCTCCTTATCTGCATAATCCTGGTGGGCGGGTATCCGGCATAGGCGGCATACTATGCATATTATACGTCGTATATCACGTACTTTATACACTAGTGCAACGTCAATGAATGGATCAGAATGTTGGGCCACAAAGATGACGGATGAAACGAGATTGCATGTTACAGAGATGAGAATGTTGAGACGGATGTGTGGCGTGACGAGAATGGATCGAATAAGGAATGAGTATATAAGAGGAAGCCTGAAAGTAGCACCCATAACTGAAAAGCTGAGAGCGAATCGCCTACGGTGGTATGGACATGTTATGCGGAGGGATGATAGTAATGTTGCTAGAAGGGCATTAAGTATGAATGTTGAGGGTTGCAAGAGAAGACGTAGACCAAGGAAAAGGTGGATGGACTGCGTGAAAGACGATATGAATAGGAAAGAAGTGCGTGATGAGCTGACGGGCGATAGAGAGGTATGGAAGAAAAAAACATGCTGCGCCGACCCCAAGTAAATGGGATAAGGACAAGCGAATGATGACTAGTGCAACGTCAAGGTCTAGGACGTTTACTTTACATGTTTTTTAGGGTTCCGCACCTCAAAAGGCAAAAAACGGAACCCTTATAGGATCACTCGTGCGTGCTGTCCGTCTGTCACAGCGGATTTGCTCCGAAACTACTGGACCGTATGAGTTGAAATTTGGTTCACATATGTAAATTGGTGATCCAAAGACGGACGCGTAAAGTAAATTAATGAATTCTGAACAAGGGGGACAATTTTGGGGGGTAAACTGGAAAATGAAAAAAGAAAGTTTCGCAAACTGTATTGTGTGACATATCAAATGAAAGGGGATGTTGTAATTGTAAGCATCTCAGATATTTTTTTTATAATTTTAGCACAAACAGATTTGAAGTAATTTAGGAAAAAAGCCGAAAATTGACCACCCCCTTTGACATACCTACGGACAGACGGTTATGACGAAACTATAAGGGTTCCGTTTTTGTCATTTTGGGTACGGAAACCTAAAAAAGGCCCTCGAGGCATTGTAGGTACCGAGGATGCTGGCCGCATTTCCTCTCTGAATTACAATGCTGATGCGTTGCGCGAGAAAGCCGCCAGTTCTTCGGTCACCGATTACATCAACCATTTAATTTAGTTAATGTCTACTTGTATATACTTTAGAAAATAAATCGTCTGGCACCGTCTCACCTCCAACGGACTACTTCTAAAGCGGGTGCAGCGGCGGAAAACGCCGAAAATCTGAAATGTAATAAATATAGAGGCCTCGGCAGAGAGTACGACTTTGTACCCTTTGGCGTCGAGACCCTCGGTCCGTGGGGTCCCAGTGCGCATAAGTTATTTGCAGAAATCGCGAAACGTCTGGTCGATGTAACTGGTGACCGAAGAGCTGGCGGCTTTCTCGCGCAACGCATCAGCATTGCAATTCAGAGAGGAAATGCCGCCAGCATCCTCGGTACAATGCCTCGAGGGCCTTTTTAGGGTTCCGTAGCCAAAATGGCAAAAACGGAACCCTTATAGTTTCGTCATGTCCGTCTGTCCGTCTGTCCGTCTGTCCGTCTGTCCGTCTGTCCGTCTGTCCATCTGTCCATATGTCCGTCTGTCCGTCTGTCCGTCTGTCCGTCTGTCCGTCTGTCCGTCTGTCCGTATGTCACAGGCATTTTACTCGGAAACTATAAGGTGTATTTGAATAAAATTTTGAGAATAGGTGTATTTTGTTAGCCGCTACATAGTTTTGTAATTAAAATGACAAAAAAAATTTTTTTAGGGGTGCACTCCATACATAAAACTAAAAGTCAAATTTTTTTTTTCATTGAGACCCCCCGTGTGGCACATCAATCGATAGGCCTTTCAAAATTAATATAAGGTTTCTTAGCATTTTTTTTGATTAAGTGAATAGGGTTGGAGATAATCGCCCCGAAAGTCACTAAAATTCTGTCCCCCCCCCCTCTAATTTTTGAACGGTGTATTTTAAAAATATGGAAAAATTCATGGACATAGGGCTTATTAATTTCATTCACCGAAAATTGTTTTGAACAAGATCGGTTCAGAGGTTTTCGAGATATTGCTGAAAAACTGCCTTCCTCAAAGAAAAGGACGTAAGTGCCGTAAAATTTCTGTGACGATACGACCTTTTTAATAGGCACGGAACCCTTCGTTTTGCGTGGTCCGACACGCACTTGGCCGGTTTTTTAGATTTAACTTAGTTTTAATTTATCTTAGTTAATGTTAATCATAATCTTGTATTTACATTCAATAAAGTATAAAATCGTTTGTAAATTCGAATCCAAATATAAGTAGGTACCTAACTTAATTCGGTTTTACTTTTCACTCGACCCAAATAGCTCTCAACCCAATAAAAGATAATTTCGCTCCTCCCCACAATTATATCTAACACATAATAATTTACAATTATGGTCTCTAAACCATGGTATTCCATATTGATATGACCAGTGTAAGCCTAGCCTCCGTTTACTTTAAGTTATTATAAAACGAAAGGCCAAGTTACGCTAGCCGACGTGAGTTTGATGTGAATTAGGTGCCCGTTATAATTATAACAGTTTTAAGTAGTTTTAACTGTGTTTTATTGACTAAGCCTTGTGTTGGGTATATTTAAGTCTAATAACAACTAAACGGAAAGTGAACTTAAAGGGGTCACAGCCTAGCGGCGCCGTTCAGATCGATGGCGCGGGCAAAGCAAAAGATGACTTTTTTTTAAACTTACCTACTTATTACGGTGGCAAACTAGCACTGGCCTGACTGACGGTAAACTGACACCGTAACCTATGGAAAGGACCCCAGAGTAAATAAGCCCGTTTCCTGCCCTCTGTTGACTTGAGGATTTGTTATCTACCTACAGCTATAGCACATAATAAGTAATAGTACGATATACGTACAGAAGGTTCTCTGTTAACAAATTCCCTGTTTAGGTACGCCAAACGTACCTAAATGTGGCCATTTCTTTCTATCGCATGCAACGCGCTCTTTCGGAGGATACCGCCAGCTCGACCTATTAAATTATAGGCACGTTAGTATATTAGTTTATTTTACTAACGATATTACGATTATTCTTTATTTACTTAGGATCACCCAACTACGCAAAAGCTGTGTAATTTGCCTTTAGGTTATGGTTTCTGCAAAATGTAAGACAAAGACACAACACAACTCTGGGTTACCTACATACAAAAACACAATGTAAAGAAAAAATATTTTCAACCAATATAAATAGACGACGCGGCATATTTATTTTACGAGGCGAATGACTGGAATGACTGGAGTAGCTTTCAGGAATCGGATACCGGTATTTTCACCATACAAAAATACCGGTATTATTTCGTTCTATTTCGTTCTTTGGTTTATAATATCATTTTTGATCAGGCTGTCTAATAATACGAAAATGTTACCTAAATACTTGATAGAGGCCATCTTAATAGGATATTGAAACTCAATTGTATATTAAAAGCTTGAAGTGGTTGAACGTATAAATCAAGTGCTTACAGCAACATGCGGGCATTTTTATGATCAGTGTCTATTTCGATATCGATTGTGAAATTGTCTTTGTATGATTTTTTGCACATTGTGCAAGGCTTTTTACAGAGGGGTAAGTTACTGAAAGGCTACTCCAGTTATAATATGTACCTATGCTCTAAGTTAGAATTAATTACCCAAAAGCTTGAAATTATCTGTGTCACTGCGTGAAGCAAGGTTTGTTTGAAAACAATACCTAAGACACATCTAGTTATAACTAAGTTGTTTGGAATGCCAGGCCAATGAACTTTGAGTCATGATTGTGACTCAAATACCTACTAGGGCCGATGACAACTGCCCCCCTATTCTGTAACTTGTTTTAAGCTCACCTCGACGCTCACCTACAAATATATCTTGACAACGCGTCAAGATATATTTGTGGGTGAGCGTGAGGTGAGCTTAAAACAAGTTACTGGGCCGTTCGGCGGCGCGGCGCCCGCGTCGGTAGTCGCTCAAACACAAACATATAATATATGTGATATGATAATACTGCCTTAAAATAGACAAATGACAACGCTACAAAATAAACTAGCTTACTAGATACTATTTTATAAAATAGTATAAAATAGTATACCTAGTAAGCTAGTTAATTAAAAACTAGTTATACTATAAGGCAGACTCCTTAATCCTCCTCGCTTCTTTTTTTAACAGCCGATGTTTGACAGCCCGTCAATGATGACATATGATGACATAAATTGTACTGGAGTGACAGCTGTCAAATATTGGATGTATGGCATTTAGTGGCTCTGTGAGAACTCGCGAGCCTCTTTAAAAAAAATTGAAGCAGTGACTATGGTCGTGTTCGGTCTGATTGTATGGAAAGTTTGACAAGTTCCTATGGAATGAGAGCTGCCGGCGCCTTATTTAACGTTGCCATTTGTTGGGTTATATTCCAATACAAATTCTTTATACATACAAACAGTCGAAGACAAATAAAACGGCCTAAGCCGTGTCACGAAATGGACCCGGCTCAGCATGATGCTGGCTTTAACAGCCAGCGCAGGTGAAGAAACGGAAGGCAACACAAGGAGAGATTTACAAATAGACACATAGAGTATGAAATAATGTTAATAATTGGGGGCTGCAATCGAAAAAAAGGTATGACCCACTGAGGCATGACGCTAGGGCGGCACTGGCTATTATATAATCTGTGGCACTGGTGCGTTCCGTAGGAGATCCCAAAGCCGTCCGAAATGCGTCGAGGAGGACCATCGGGGGGTTTTTAGTCGGTGCGAGTCCGACATAACCTCCGCGCTATCCCCGTGGCGTGCAGGTATCCATAACGGATTTTCCTCCCATTAAATAAAAAAGGTAGGTAAGTAGGTAAGGAAAACATAGTGTACTGAGAATCCTTTATAAGTTTATACTGAACACAATGCATGACGATTCGGTCGAAGAATGATTCATCAATTGAAGTATCAAGAACTGGTTTAATATTTATAGAACAGGGTACAAACGTGAATAATCAATAAATGACCATTTAAGGACCTTTTAACATCTATCGTAACAGTTTTTATAAACATGTATGGTAGGTATTCATTATGAAACATTGTTGAACTCAGTTCCGTTGAAAGACAAAGTTTAAGAAACAAAATACCAATTTCTACGAATCATTTTTGAAAGTAGTAGTTTTGGACAAGGTGATTCGCTTAACAGTCCCTCATCGCATGGCACTTACAGAGAAAAACCCGCGAGTCATCGGCCCGATATATTATGAGCGACTACCCCCAGAACTAGAAATCTATACATCTGGCTTAAAATTTAAAAGTCGACTGAGAAACTTTTTATTGGAAAATCCGCTATATTCTATAAATGAGTATTATGACATTACCGGTTAGATTTATTCATTATACAATACAATACAAATACTCTTTATTGCACACCTCACACAAACAAAGCAGTTACAGATAGAAACAATACAATAACATGTAGGTAGAGGTAGACAACAGGCGGTCTATTATACTGTATTTTCTATTCACGTCTCTATTGCTATTATGTAATTCTCAGAATATTAACGACCCGTATATTATAAAGGAACTTAATATTTAAATTTATTGATATGTTAATTTTGTAACTTGTAGACATATACCTGTAAATATTTCTTTAATCATTATGATAATTTAAAGGTCTAGATTTCGCTCTGGGTTCGATGGCAGATGCTTTCGTAAGGAAACCTAGTATCTTCGCCAAATCTTGGGATTATAGGTGCCAATGCCGACCTCAGGCTACAGGCAGGTGCAGCTTGGGTAGACCCCCCACAACGTGGACTGATGACCTGGTGAAGGTCGCGGGAGTCCGCTGGATGCGGGTGGCGCAGGACCAGTCCTTGTGGCACTCTTGGGGAGGCCTATGTGCAGCAGTGGACGTCTTTCGGCTGATATGATAACAGCAAGCAATGTTAAAAGTAGGAATTGTTTACTCGTCATTCACAAATGTTATAGTTTGATTCTACACCGAAAGCGTACGGCATTTCGTTAATTATCAGTCAACTAGTTATTAGGTGATTAAGGTAATTGTTATATAGATTTATATCCAACTAAGCTGGTATTTAGGCCAACGCAAAACCGGTATACGGGGATCTACCTGACTAGAATCATATTGACTTTTATATTTATTTATTGAATCATCAACACAGAATAATAAAAGTCCTGAACACTGTCTTAAGCCTTTGAGAGACTAGCGCTGTGGCACAGTCTGTAAGACCTGGGCTGTTATTCGCTACGCGCAAATGCGGCTCACCCCGCCGGTCACCCGTTACGAAACTAGACCTCTACCTACCCTTAGTTACTACGCATCGCGGTGTCAAGGTATAATTGTAGGTGAGCGTTGAGGTGAGCTTAAAACAAGTTACAGAATAGGGGGGCTGAATCCCACTGACGCGGCCTGCGGTGACGGTCAATAGGAAAATTAGGAAATAACTGTCCATCAATATTTACGTTGAACTATACAAATTGTATACATTTGCCTTTTCACCCCAAATAAATAGGTAAGTAGTTAACATTTTTTTAGGTTTCCGTACCGTGAAAGGAAAAAACGGAACCCTTATAGGATCACTTTGTTGTCCATCCGTCCGTCCGTCCGTCCGTCTGTCATACCCTTTTCCTCAGGAACGCGTGGAGGTATCAAGCTAAAATTTATATCGAATACTCAAGTTTACTGTCCCTTGGAGCTGTGAAAAAATCAAACTTCTAAGCCAACTCAATCAAAAGATACAGCTGTTTATGCCGCAAATTTCCGCAAATTTTCGAAACTCGCAAGGGAATCAAAACCTACAGGGTACTTCCCGTGAACTCAGAATCTTGAAATTTGGTACGAAGCAACGTCTTATAGCACAGATAAAGGAAAAATTGCGAAATCCGTACATTTTTAGTTATATTATATCATATAATAAAAATATTTTGCATATTTTTTTTATAATGATCATGCATTAACCAAACTCCTTGTCTATATGGAAGATGTCAGTCAATGTGCACATTTGTGTGCCAATTTTGCACAGTGGTAATTTATTTATTTGTTTAATCTTTATTTATTTCAGTTAATGTTAATCATAATCTTGTATTCACATTCTGAATAAGTTTAATCTTTATTGCACAAAAGAACAACATAACGTACTAAAGGCGTACTTAATGCCGTAACCATTCTCTACCAGTCAACCTTTGGGCAAAGCAGATAAATTGTGGGCGCCAACTTCAGATATAGATATAACATACCTACATGGGTAACTATATTTCGGTTTCCGTTACGGTTTACATAATAAATATTAAAAATAGACATAAAACAAATACACAAATAAAATGCATTCTTTATACACAAAATACAGACGAAAATTGGGAAAAAAACACTTAAGAGTCTACGGCTCTGCTACCAAACAACTTGAGTAAAGAACTTTTTCACGCCACTGCTCGGAAATGTGGCAAAAGATGGTCAGAATTCAGGCGTCAAAGCTGGGGTTAGTTGGACGTCGCACGAACAGGCCATCTATGACTTCAAACTGTCCAACAATGTTATTGTTGGACAGTTAAAACAGCGATCGACCAATCACAGGGCCCCGCGCGCTCGCGCCGGCGTGCGCTGCCTGTGCTTCTCCTCCCTCCGCCGGGCGCGAGGCAAGGGAGCCTGTTTAATATTATGATCTTTAATTTTGATTTAAAATTATAATTATTTGCAATTTCCTTGCAGTAGGCGTGAAAAGCACTATGTTAAGCCTCGGCCGAAAGTGCAATAGCTGGACTCGAACTAACTCGTCCATCTATTGCTTACTTTCTAGCCTCTTCAACAATGTACTATTCTGTAGGAGAGATACATTGTCGGGAATGTCTTACATTGTTTTATTCTACCATGTGATGAATGGGCTGGGCTGTTATTCTTTAAGCGCTCATGCGTCTCACGCCTAATGAAACTAGACCTCTACCTACGCTTAGTTGCAACGAATCGTAGCGTCAAGATATGTTTGTAGGTAAGCGTTGAGGTAAAATGAATACAAGTTACATAATAGCGGGCTGCACGCGCGCCCCGCAGTCGCACGCTCGCTGGTGAAGACCAACCACATCGTTGATTATTAATTTAGTTATTATAACCAGTCTGTTTATTTCCAGAATCCAAAAAAAAGATGGCGTCGTTTCTGGGTCGCGTGACGTGTTTACTGGTCGTAGCAACTTCGGTGAACTCGCAGTTTTTTGGTAAGTACACACTATATGGTAGCCGAGTTTTTGCCCTATTTTTAGCCCCCGACAAAAGGGTTGTTATAAGTTTAAATAAATATTAAATAAATAAATAATACTATTTGGGACAGTCTTACACAAATCGAACCAATCCCATAGTAAGCTCAATAAGGCTTGTGTTATGGGTACTAGACGACGATATATTTAAATACCTCGCACAAAGAATTTGCTTAGCTATTCAGCGAGGTAACGCTGCCAGCATCTTCGGCACAATGTCGCAGCGGCCATTTTTAGGGTTCCGTAGCCAAAATGGCAAAAACGGAACCCTTATAGTTTCTTCATGACCGTCTGTCCGTCTGTCCGTATGTCACAGGCATTTTACTCGAAAACTATAAGGTTTATTTGAATAAAATTTTGAGGATAGGTGTATTTTGTTAGCCGCTACATAGTTTTGTAATTAAAATTACTAAAATATTTTTTTTTAGGGGTGCACTCGACACACAAAAAAAAATCATTGTAAGCCCATGTGTGGCACATCAATCGATAGGCCTTTCAAAATAAATATAAGGTTTGTCAGCAATTTTTTTGATTAAGTGAATAGAGTCGGAGATAATCGTCCCGAAAGTCACTAAAATTCTGTCCCCCCCCCCCTCTAATTTTTGAACCGTGCATTGTAAAAATATGAAAAAAATCATGGACGTAGGGCTTATTAAATTCTTTCAGCGAAAATTGTTTTGAACAAGATCGGTTCAAAGGTTTTCGAGATATTGCTGAAAAACTGCCTTCCTTATAGAAAAGGACGTAAGTGCCGTACGATTTCTGTCACGATACGACCTTTTTAATAGACACGGAACCCTTCGTTTTGCGTGGTCCGACACGCACTTGGCCGGTTTTTAGATTTAATTTAGCTGTATTTTATATTTAATTAAGTTTTTAATAATTAGTTTAGTTAATATTTTTTATTTGATAAGTTATTGTTTAAGTATTTTTACAGTACACATGGTGTTACTTTTCCGCACTAGTGCGAAAATGAGCACTTTCCGTGCATATGTTGAAACTTTAAAGAGCCATAATGTACTGTAAAACGTTGTACGATACACGTGCGAATAGGTAATTCGCAACTCGTGTCGATTTAAAACACTCCCTTCGGTCGTGTTTTAATTTATCGCCACTCGTTGCGAAATTCCTATTTTCTGCACTTGTATCGTAAATAACTATTAATTGCACAATGTTTAATAGATTACATGTGACTGTGTCTAGTAAAAGGGACCACTTGGAGGATTTTAGTTTCCGAGTTATATGCATTTTAAAAAATTAGTCGAACATTACGTAGAATTGGTTTTTAATACTAATCGGTTATTAATACCTTAAATATCATAAATCTTTGATGATAATAGATTAACTTGGTACCAATCATTCCATAACTTCCTAGTAGAAGTGTATTTTTCACGAGCATAAACTTTAAAATCATTTTTTTTTTCAATTCGTACATTTTGCCTACTGCATGTTTAAAAATTTATACAAAAATAATGAGTGCACTTAGGAAAATGATTTTGTTTTTCACTGAATAGCTAATTGTACCTAGTTTTAGTAGATATTAATAAATCTATGCCGCTAAATTGTCCCTTTTCCCAGACACAGTCACATATACTTAAATGCATAGAAAACATCCACGACTCGGAAAACAAATATTCATGCTCATCACACAAATATTTTCCCTTACCGGAATTCGAACCCAGGACCTTCAGCTTCGTAGGCAGCGTCACTACCCACTAGGCTAACCGGCCGTCTAAATATTACATACATACATACATATAATCACGCCTCTCCCAGAGGGGTAGGCAGAGATCACGGATCTCCATTCGCGACGATCCTGACAAACCACTTTCGCTTCACTCACCTTCATAACATTTCTCATACATGCTCGTCGGTTTAGGGCACT
Source organism: Epinotia nisella (assembly GCA_932294315.1). Taxonomy (NCBI): domain Eukaryota; kingdom Metazoa; phylum Arthropoda; class Insecta; order Lepidoptera; family Tortricidae; genus Epinotia; species Epinotia nisella. The sequence goes on along the minus strand of OW028698.1, from coordinate 3,318,487 downwards.
TTTGACCTGACCTTTTTGTAACATTTCATAAATATAATAAACACTGAAAACACGTCAAAAACTCTCTGTATACATACATTACCAGATGTTTAATTTGCCTGCTTAAAGAATACTTAGATTATACATGTAATTAATACATCCATGAAAAATAACCAGCAGAAACTTTCTAAAGGAAACTTATTTTTAAATTGGGTTGTGTCCTAAATTTTTTTACGATGCCATTCGAACCAGTTTTTGGAGAGGAACAAATGTTTGTATGAGAGCAACTAACAATTAATGAACATAAATACCCAAAAAATTGAGCTAAAGACGGACCTCGCTGGCGGTAGCCGAAAACGTTTCATACTGATTAACATTGAATCGTGACGTCACAGTGTAATATTTGTACTAATTGTTGTATTGAAAATCAAGCAAATTACTGTTTCAGTCGTGAAATACTGCGTTTAGGACCATAGTTGTCGTACAATTTTGTTTTAATAAAAGCGTAAGGATTCTATTAGTAGCTTTTAATTTACTTTTGGACAATAAAAAAAATGTAACTTTTTTCTAAACTTTCAAGGTCCTTTTCTTTTTATGATTTTAATTATATTTCTTAATGTATACTTTATTACATTTATTTGATGGTTTACTATCAATTTAGCAACACTGCGTTATCAATTTTAACAATACAATACAATATAATACAAATACTCTTTAACATGTGGAAACTATCCAATTCTCATGAAAGTTTCCGGAAATTTCTAAGAACTTCGCTGATATTTTGAGAATGTTCAGCAACTTGTACATTAGTCCAGGCAATGAATTGACAACTTGTATGGAAAAAATGACAGATTTGGAAATAATTTATAATAGCTAATTTTTTTAATGTAACGGTTATATTATCAATTAAATAGTTACCTACATGCAAAATCCAACAAAAAATCAGACATCAAAAAAATCAATATTTAATTAGCTCCCAAAAAGTCCGGATAAATATTAATATATTTTTTTATCTTTATTTAGGTTCATTTACATTTGCTTTAAAATATTCAATATAAAGAAAATAAAAAAAGACAATGAATGTTTAATTTAAATCTATATAATTACTTCCGGGTGGAAAGTTTGTTGGATTCTTGAATAAAGCATCTTAGAATAACGTTTTAGAATGAAATAAACAAAAAAAAACGCTATTATAAATTAATGTTTTTCGAAACAGTATTTTGCCTGGAGTACATGGCCAGTTTGACAGTGCACAAATTAGATGGCCCATACATAGCCTTAACGACGGTGGATCCTTGGTGTTAAAGGTTAAGGTGCACTGAAACTTGTTTATTGTCATTTAAGTTCGACAAGAACAGGCCCATGTTAAGTTAAAAATTGTAGGGCTTTCTTCCGATGATGTCGTAATAAATTATAAGGTACATACTAGCTTTTGCCCGCGAGTTTGTCCGGGTATAGTCGTTTATCGCCTTTTAGGATTAATATTTCGCCTGAACAAAGTCTAATAGCAAACTATCCTACTAATCCTACTAATCTCCACTTATAATAAATCTCTAAATTAAAAAACCAGCCAAGTGCGTGTCGGACCACGCAAAACGAAGGGTTCCGTGCCTATTAAAAAGGTCGTATCGTCACAGAAATTTTACGGCACTTACGTCCTTTTCTTTGAGGAAGGCAGTTTTTCAGCAATATCTCGAAAACCTCTGAACCGATCTTGTTCAAAACAATTTTCGGTGAATGAAATTAATAAGTCCTATGTCCATGAATTTTTCCATATTTTTAAAATACACCGTTCAAAAATTAGAGGGGGGGGACAGAATTTTAGTGACTTTCGGGGCGATTATCTCCGACCCTATTCACTTAATCAAAAAAAATGCTAAGAAACCTTATATTTATTTTGAAAGGCCTATCGATTGATGTGCCACACGGGGGGTAACAATGAATTTTTTTTTTTGACTTTTAGTTTTATGTATGGAGTGCACCCCTAAAAAAAATTTTTTTTGTCATTTTAATTACAAAACTATGTAGCGGCTAACAAAATACACCTATCCTCAAAATTTTATTCAAATACACCTTATAGTTTTCGAGTAAAATGCCTGTGACATACGGACAGACGGACAGACGGACAGACGGACAGACGGACATGACGAAACTATAAGGGTTCCGTTTTTGCCATTTTGGCTACGGAACCCTAAAAAAGAATCAGCCAGTATCATTTCAGACATTGTCCTGTCACGAATGATCTCAGCTTCCCATGAACGGAAAAACATGAAACATTTTTTATAGGTACATTATTATTCTGGCTTCCGCTGAGGATAGTTTTGATGCGACTGCGACAATTAATTAATTTTCCTTAATATCTGACCTCTTTAAAATTTTCATTTCTTTTTCGAAAATATATATATCGCAGCCGTAACGTCAAAATGGCAGAATGGCTTTGTCTTTTACCTATTTAATGCTTTAGATCCGGTCTACGATAGACATTTACGAAACGCATACCAAACGATCAAGCATAAAAAATAAATATATTCTAATATGAGAACTTATATGCGCAAATTTCGTATTCAGGCGTAATTTCAATAAATGTATCAACAAATTTGAACAATATTATACGTAACACGAATTCGTTTTTTTTTAATGTCATGGCGCTCTTTGCGTGTTCAGCCAAAGTATAATGAATGGGATTAAAAGAAAATATGGATAGATTGAAAATGTAGAAGACAAGCGAAAGACCAGGAAAGAGTAGTATAATAAATATAATATGAAAGTTTGATATTATCTAAAGACTAAAAATTATATCAGGCTTTAAATATTCCTATACAAGGATGCGACATACTTTTTATCTTTGAACCATACGTTACGACTAAGACAAATTACTACAAACAGCCAAGTGCTCACGATTAAATGCCTATTAGCAATTTGTCACAACAACTTGCTATAGTTAGTCTGGTTAGGAGTGTATGGCTGTCTCTTTCCAACTATTGCAAGTTGGTGTGACACATTGCGCCCGTTTGTAGTGTGCCACACTGGCGCGGCCTGCGGTGGCCATCAATAGCTAAAATCAAGTTTACTGTTGACCGCCGCGGCCAGGCCGCGCCAGTCTGTGAGAGGCTTAATGCATGTAACACACTGGCGCGGCCTGCGGTGGCGGTCAATAGTAAATTTGTCAGCTAATGACAAGTTTACTATTGACTGCCGAGGCCAGGCCACAGAAACACCAAGTTGGCGGCGGAGTCTACGTTTATTCGATTAAGTTCGGTGATACCGGGCGGATGGTATTTATTTCAACATTTTCCTTTTAGAATGTGCAATTCAAGCCCTTCCTAGGATACCCCACTGGGCTTACTAACTAAACTTTTAGTTTTTGCCCTCTCCCCTCTTATCCGTGTTTTTTATAGAAATTATTATTTAATTATATATATTCGTATATATATATATATATATATATATATATATATATATATATATATTTATATATCGTCGGGTGACAAGCAAAAGTCACTAATTACACGTAAGAGGTGAAGGAGAACTCAACCTTATTACTACGTTAACACAGTTGCTATTTCTCGGGTCTAAAAGCCATATTACCCCTCGAATTATTTTCCCTCGCTTCGCTCGGGAAAATATCCATCTCGTCGTGGTATGGCTTGTTTTAGCCCCTTGCCATACAATCTACTATTAAAATACAAGAAAAAAAAAACTTCTTGGCCATAACGTCCTTGGATGGAAAAATAACTCGGTTTATGTTTATTGCGGTTGTGGCCACGATGACCGCGTCATCACAATAATGGTGATTTTATGCAAAAAACTGGATAAGTGTTATTACACTCGTAATCACTGATTTGTCGATTCACTGCCGCGAAGACACACAATATATGTCAGTGGTACTTATTTGTATGTTTACTCCGTTTTGTCTCTGTATGTCTTTTTAACCGACTTCAAAAAAGGGGGAGGTTCTCGATTCGACTGTATTTTTAGGGTATCCGATACCTCAAAAGGAAAAAACGGAACCCTTACAGGATCACTCGGTTGTCTGTCTGTCCGTCTGTCACAGCTGATTTGCTCCGAAACTACTGGACCGATTGAGTTGAAATTTGGGACACATATGTAAATTGGTGACCCAAGGATGGACGCGTAAAGTAAATTAATGAATTCTGAACAAAGGGGGCCACTTTTGGGGGTAAACTGGAAAATTAAAAAAAAAAGTTTTGCAAACTGTATTGTGTGACATATCAAATGAAAGCGGTTGTTGTAAGCATGTCAGATATATTTTTTTTATAATTTTAGCAAAAGATTTGAAATAATTTAGGAAATAAAAACCGGCCAAGTGCGTGTCGGACCACGCAAAACGAAGGGTTCCGTGCCTATTAAAAAGGTCGTATCGTCACAGAATTTTACGGCACTTAAGTCCTTTTCTTTGAGGAAGGCAGTTTTTCAGCAATATCTCGAAAACCTCTGAACCGATCTTGTTTAAAATAATTTTCGGTGAATGAAATTAATAAGCCCTATGTCCATGAATTTTTCCATATTTTTAAAATACACAGTTCAAAAATTAGAGGGGGGGGACAGAATTTTAATGACTTTCGGGGCGATTATCTCCGACCCTATTCACTTAATCAAAAAAAATGCTAAGAAACCTTATATTTATTTTGAAAGGCCTATCGATTGATGTGCGACACGGGGGGCCACAATGAAAAAAAAAATTTTGACTTTTAGTTTTATGTATGGAGTGCATCCCTAAAAATTTTTTTTTTTGTCATTTTAATTACAAAACTATGTAGCGGCTAACAAAATACACCTATCCTCAAAATTTTATTCAAATACACCTTATAGTTTTCGAGTAAAATGCCTGTGACATACGGACAGACGGACAGACGGACAGACGGACAGACGGACATGACGAAACTATAAGGGTTCCGTTTTTTCCATTTTGGCTACGGAACCCTAAAAAGACGAAAATTTACCATTCCCCCCCCCTTTTCTCCGAAACTACTAGGATTAAAATTCTGAAAAAAATATGGAAAATAGTTCCTTGCCTAAAGATTACAGGAAAAGCTACAAGAAGTTTGAGTATTCAAAAACACTTATGAAATTTAGATTATATACGGAACCCTCACCACGCGAGTTGAACTCGCACTTGTCCGGTTTTTTTGTGTTTGTTACGCGATAACTTGGTAATTTATGAACAGATTTGAAAAATTCTTTCTTTGTTTGAAAGCATATACTTCCAGATTGGTCCCGTTGTCACCAAAATCCAGTTCTGATGATAGGATCCTGGAGAAATCGAGGGAACTCTTCAAATTTTATAGGCAAACTTGAAGCAATTTGGCTAGGTACAGATTTGAAGTCGGTTAAAACTTTGTTTTTAAAGTAAATTATGTGTAGCTTAGTGAATAAATGTCTTTTTTTCTCAATACCATAGTAATAACGAGCTATTGAAGTCTGTATGATATATCTCGATGACTATTGGAATAGTTATTTACGATACAAGTGCAGAAAATAAGGAAATTCGCAACGAGTGGCGATAAATTAAAACACGACCGAAGGGAGTGTTTTAAATCGATACGAGCTGCGAATTACCTATTCGCACGTGTATCGTACCTACAACGTTTTACAGTACATATGGCTCTTTAAAGTTTCAACATATGCACGGAAAGTGCTCATTTCCGCACTCGTGCGGAAAAGTAACACCATGTGTACCTACTGTAAATGTTATTTTAGATCAAGGGCCCGAAAACCCCTTTTGCCTTAAGCCTATGGATTTGGTAACCCTATCAATTTGGTAACCTTGCTGATACGGTACTTAACCCTATAGGGTTAACTTATGGTTACCTTATGGTTACCACATCCGATATGCTTACCATAATAATAGATACCCTATCAGTAAGTTTAACCTTATCATAAGGCACTGGTCCCACCGCGAGCGGGTAAGCTATGAGCTATCGGCTATTTTCTAGCTCAAGAAACGAACAAAAGATAATCGCTTTCGTGTAAATAAAAGAGGCGGTAAGCCGGCGATGAACTATAAAATGATTTACACTTGAGCTATTATCTTTTGTTCGTTTCTTGGGCGAGTACTCGCCGATAGCTTATAGTCTGTAGCCGGCGGTGGGACCAGTGCCTAAGGTTACCATTGGGTCGTTCTTCTTTTTTACCGACAATGAACCGAGGTTTTTCTGTTTTTTTTGGTTTTTGAACTATCGAAAATTGTGGTTTTGAAGTGCGATTAAAAAAAATGCATAGGTTTCTTCATTAGAACTAATTAAAGTTTCCTTTCTGGCCAATATAAATATTTATTTACGGTTGGTTTCTAAAAAAAAACATGTGACAAAGTGGACTCTTTCAGTGTGGGGACAACATTTTGGTTTACCACTGTGTCACGGCATTCTACGAAAAAAAAAACATTTAAAAAAATGCTAGTTAGAGAAAGTGAAATATTAAATATCACTAATTAATAAAATAATATGGACGTTCATTTGAACATTATAAAACCGTAAACATCATTACTCAAATGAGATGCCGTAATAAGACAAAGGACAGGCTATTGTCGGTCGAAAAGAAGAACGACCCCATTATGGATAGGGTTTTAAAAACAACTTCTAAAATTAGCCTATGGAAAACCCTGATTAGGGTAACCGGTTCCGGCCCCTGTTTTAGATGTCGTTTTAACAATATCATCATCATTGTATCAGATATACGATACTTTTATTTAAGAATAGTTTTTGGGGGTTCCACAACCTCAAAAGGAAACAAGCATAAAAATTTCAAAAGACTATAGGTAATGAATGAATACGGAAAACAAGCTAAATTTTTTTTAAACACTTAGTTTTTTTTTTATAGTAAGTTTTTAGTCAGTTAATTTCTCATTTCTTAATAACAGTGTATAACATATGGAAGAGCGGTGTCTCCCAACACAGGCACTATTGCTTACCGGGAGGCACCATCACTTAAAATCATAAATTATGTACATTTTACGCAAATAAAGAATTTTGTATTTGTATAGGTAGCGTCACGGAGAGCATAATTTCGAATAGATTGATACCTCATTCATCAAAATCGGTTCAGCATCTTAAACGCTACGATGGAAAACTATTAGTAAATACAAACATAATAGAATCATATCCCTTCCAATCACTTCGTCCGTCTGTCTGTGACGATCCTTTGCTTTGGTTGTGTGTAATATTCTTTGCTTTTATATTATTAGACAAGTTTCATTACAACGTAATTTAATTTTGCCTAAGGGCTATATCTCACCGGGACACCATGGCGGCGCAACCAGCTGCATACAATTTGTTGGTGGCGGCCACGGAACAGCAAAAGCGTCGCCATGGTGTCCCGGTGAGATATAGATATAGCCCTAATACTCCAATACTTCTAGATCTCAAAATAACTGAGTGTCATAATTAGAATTAGGATGTTTGGTGGCATTGGGGTGAACAAAGAGCAATGGAGTCGTTGTTGTATATTTTTTGATTGAATGAGTTAATGAATAAATGATTGATAAACCAATAATGTATAACAGTTTTATTGGTTTCATACAAGTAAATTGATTCATAAAAACTTGAAACTTTAATTCCAGTTGCAAGTTGTTCAAGCTCTTGAATACATAGGTATAAACATTTTAGCAAACAAGTAAAACTTATTTAAGTGTTATATTATAAAATCATCATTGTAATTTACAGTATTGCATTGTAGTTGTCGTCAAAAAAATATGTAAAATATGTAACTAGTAAAATATGCGATTGCTGCATTACTTGCGCTAAACTGCCACCAGAATCCTAACCCTAGTCATAATGCCTAAATCCCAGATGTTAGGTATTTTTTTCTCTCAAAACTGGCTGGATAGTAAAATGTTTTAGCCTTATAATTACATACCAAACTTAACAAAATTTCTATCTTAAAACGTTTCGAAATAATCTGGTGGTTTGAGAAAACAAATTAGGCATTCTGGGATTTAGGCATATTGACAGTGATTTATTTTGGGATCTAAAAGATTATTGGCAAAAAGTATTTCAAGTTTTTTTGGGCTGCAGTTGCATTTATAGTAATGAAATAAATGATTTAACCGTTTAACATTACTCTTTGTATTTTCAACAGATTTGTTCCAAGGATTCCAACCTTTTGCAACGAACCGACCTGCGTTTGGTTCAGCGTTCACACAGCAGCCCGAAAAAACTTACAGACAAACTATCAAACAGGAAGCAACGACGAAATCATATGGAAATGACTTTTTACCTCAATTTAACCAAGAAAGAGACCAAAACGAGAGAAGTAAAAAGAATAGATTACATACTAGCACTACAACAGTTAAACCTAAAAAGAGAAACACTACTAGAAGACTAACAAACGACAGAAGAAACCAGAATTTCCAAGATGATAATAATAAAGAATACGACGGAAAAATTAATGCAATAGGCGATTATTACACACAGAAGCCGAATTATGGGAATAATAATGGCGAGTATTATACAGAGAATCCTTTTAACAAAGGAGTGAGGCCCGTGGTTACCAATGGGCCTCCTATAACGAATAGGCCGGTGACGAGGAGGCCTAATTATGGGGTCAACCCTAGACCTACAGATGAAGACTCTATAGCGTTTCCTGAAGACGACACCAGCCCAGAGATAATTATAGGTCCAGATGAGGATTACATGAGTGATGTTGAGAAGAAAAGATACATAGAACTAGCGGAACGAAGTGAGTATATTCTAGAAAATGTATTTAGTGATTTTAGAATTTACTTTTAAATAATCTTTTCCTACTTCCTTGGTGTAGATTATGCGGGACCAGAAATTGGCTATGGCTAAAAAGCCCTATGTGTCGCATCACGGAGGTCTTGTCCAGGCCCCGTAGCATGGTTGGCCTTGTCACGCGATAGGTGATAGGATAGAGCGTGCGTCACTGGCTGACACCGTTCGATAGAACGAGACGACGCTCCTATCTTGTCACTTGTCGCGTGATAAGGCCAACCATGCTACGGCTCCTGAGCGTGTGTGCGGGCTCGCCGGACAAGACAGCATATGTGCCATAGTTTGGGGAGTCGTCCCGCACACACACCGGGCATCTGAGCCGCTCAGGATACCCCATTTTATTAAGTTTTCCTTACTGCGGCCGACCTGGGAGCGTAGTCTGTTTAAGGTTTTAAATAATAAAAAGATACAACTATGATCAGTGTACCACTAACAAACCAATGGCACAGAAAAAAAAATAGTACTTGCATGCAACAAACTAGGCGACTTCCTGACTTGGCGGGATCGATCTGCGGTATTTTTAAACCCCGACGCAAAAAGAGGGGTGTTATAAGTTTCACGTGTGCACAATCTATGTGTCTGTGTGTGGCATCATAGCTCCTAAACGAGTAGACCGATTTTAATGCAGTTTTTTTCGTCCGAAAGCTGACGTGATTGAGATGGTCTTTAGCTAAGTTTCATCAAAATCGGTTCAGCTGGTTTTGAGATATTGAACTTTGAAATGAAAATGTTGGGGGTTTTTCAACTTGTCTAAGTAATTAATTATGTACATTGACTTGAGCTTAGTTACTGTGTTGTGTACTGATGTCGCACCGCCTCCGCACTGACAAATCACGAGGTCGCTATACATTCCATTGAATCATATTTTTTAAATAATATTTGTGTTGTGGACAATTTTAGACAAATCGACCTCGTCCCAAACTAAGCAAAGCTTGAACTATGGGTACTAGACGACGGTAAATATACTAATATAGATAAATAAATACTTAAATATATAGAAAACAACCACAACTCAGGAACAATTATTCTTATAGGTTATAGGTGTACGCGGGCTAGGTTTCCGCAAGGCGACGTCATAAATGCGCCTATTTTGCGTATGGTTGGCACTACTATTATTCATGCCAACCTGGAACAAGTATTCGCGCGTGATTCGCGCACATCACACAAATAAATGCCCTTACCGGAATTCGAACCCAGGAGCCGTAGCATGGTTGGCCTTATCACGCGACAAGTGACAAGATAGGAGCGTCGTCTCGTTCTATCGAACGGCGTCAGCCAGTGACGCACGCTCTATCCTATCACCTATCGCGTGACAAGGCCAACCATGCTACGGGGCCAGGAGCCGTAGCTTGGTTGGCCTTATCACGCGACAAGTGACAAGATAGGAGCGTCGTCTCGTTCTATCGAACGGCGTCAGCCAGTGACGCACGCTCTATCCTATCACCTATCGCGTGACAAGGCCAACCATGCTACGGGGCCAGGAGCCGTAGCTTGGTTGGCCTTATCACGCGACAAGTGACAAGATAGGAGCGTCGTCTCGTTCTATCGAACGGCGTCAGCCAGTGACGCACGCTCTATCCTATCACCTATCGCGTGACAAGGCCAACCATGCTACGGGGCCAGGAGCCGTAGCTTGGTTGGCCTTATCACGCGACAAGTGACAAGATAGGAGCGTCGTCTCGTTCTATCGAACGGCGTCAGCCAGTGACGCACGCTCTATCCTATCACCTATCGCGTGACAAGGCCAACCATGCTACGGAGCCAGGTTACCCAGGACTTGTAGCTTCGTAGGCAGCGTCACTACCAACTAAGCTTAAGCGGTGCGCATATATTAATGGATTTCTCTCCTTTTCAGAGTGCGACGAATACAAAAAACTTCAAACGAAATCGGTGCAAGCCATCCCGCTGCTGCCGTCCCCTGAGGTGGTGGAGATCAACGTGCTCAAGTGTGCGCCCACCACAGTCCCACTGGTGGTGGGGGGGAAGGTGGTGGACATCCGGGAGTTCCCACACATGGCGCTGCTGGGCTGGAGGAAGATACAGGTTAGGTTCTAAAATTCAATCTTATCTTATTAATATTGTATAATGATTTTTTTCTAAAAGAAATACATGATGATGATTAACATTAACTAAATTAAATTAAAACTAAGATCTAAAATAGGCCCTCCAGGCATTGTACCAAGGATGCTGGCGGCTTTTCGTCGCTGAATTGCAATGCTGATGCGTTGCGCGAGAAAGCCGCCAGCTCTTCGGTCACCAGCTACATCGACCAGACGTTTCGCGATTTTTGCAAATAACTTATGCGCACTGGGACCCCACGGACCGAGGGTCTCGACGCCAAAGGGTACAAAGTCGTACTCTCTGCCGAGGAAAACAATATGACCACCCGGCTAAGGACTTGTTCAAAGAACATAAAATACTAACACTACCGTGCGTCTTCATATTGGAGGCCTGCAAATACGTAAGAGCTAATATGGACTAATACACTACCCGTGGACAAAATCACGGTAGAAACACACGCGGGCAAAATCTCCTGCTCGTCCCGTTTCGCTGACTCGCAAAACCACGAAAGTCATTCGGTGTCATTGGTGCGAAGATATACAACACTCTCCCAACTGAAATAGTTAACTCGGCAAGCGATGTAATATTTATCAATAGGATAAAATAGTACATTGTTGAAGAGGCTAGAAAGTAAGCAATAGATGGACGAGTTAGTTCGAGGGCCGACGCGTAGCGGAGGCCCTCGAAAGTACGAGTCCAGCTATTGCACTTTCGGCCGAGGCTTAACACAGTGCTTTTCACGCCTACTGTGAGGAAATTGCAAATATTTATAATTTTAAAACAAAATTAAGTATCTAATTGAAGATCATAATACTAAACAGGCTCGCTTGCCTCGCGCCCGGCGCGGAGGAGAGGAGCGGGCGCACGCCGGCGCGACCGCGCGCTGGGCCGGGGCCCTGTGATTGGTCGATCGCTGTTCAAACTGTCCAACAATAACATTGTTGGGCAGTTTGAAGTCATAGATGGCCTGTTCGTGCGACATCCAACTAACCCCAGCTTTGAAGCCTGAATTCTGACCATCTTTTGCCAAATTTCCCAGCAGTGGCGTGAAAACTCTATTATTGACCAAGCATGCTATAGCATCGATGAATTTATTTTAAGAAATAAAACTATATAATTATTGAATCTATGTAAAAAATTGATTTGTAAAATGTTATACCTACTTTTACCAATAAATATATGAATATGAATATGAATATGATAAGGCCAACCATGCTGATGCGTTAAGTTAGCAACGATTGTAAATCAGTTGCAACGTGTTGGAGTACTACCTGGCCAAATAGACGTTGCCTATTTATGTTTTTGAGTGTTTTGCCCCTAAATCCGCATCCGCATCCATGGATGTTAGCTTCCAAATATCTGCATCCGCATCCGTAGATGCAATTATGCACCATCCGTCGGTTTCCCCGTTCGTCTAGTTGGTCTTTTTCGTCCGTTTTCCTGTTCGTCAATTGCTCTAAACCAAACTAAAGCAAAATAATAATACCGCTAAAAACCATTTGGGGAAGTGAAATAACACATTTTCGGTTCTGGCGCTTCGCCGGCCGCTGCCGCGGCAAGCTCGCTTCGCTCGCTCGGCTCGCTCGCTGTAGTAGGGACGCAGTTCTTCCTAACACTCCTCCTCGCTTGGCTCGTCGTCGTATCTACACCGACCGACCTGCCTTAGGGTAGAATAGCCTTGCACCCGACGAACGAAGAATCTACTCACTAGACGAACAGTGAACCCGTCGAAACAGACCTAAACCCGCGCAGATGTTTAAAAAACCTCATCCGTCATCCCTGGTTACTACGGCCGCATGTCAAAATACAATGTCATATGTAATTGTTCCATCCATTTCAGACTGCAGGATACTCTTGGAAATGCGGTGGCTCCCTGGTCAGTGACCAGTTCATCTTGACGGCAGCCCACTGCTCCGTTCAGGATAGGGACAACACCGTTGTCAAGTAAGAAACAGTTGAATCAATAAATCTGTTTGCATCACACTTGCTCGTAACGCCTTGGCCACGACTTTGGTCTTAAGCGACCTGCGGCAGCGTTTTATCTGTTCATTGCGCGGTCGAGACGCGCAACGCACTGTGGTTAGTTGGGAACACGCGCAATGAATTAGAAAAACTACTGCCGCGGGTCGCTTAAGACCAAAGTCGTGGCCAATGCGTTAAGGGCTTCATAACATAACGCGCATGCATACAGAGCTACAATCCTTTATTATGCCCTAGGGCGTAATGGATGTGATCTGATTGGTTCAAGCAAATCTCGTTGGCCGTGCGCCACAAGAATTCTGCTCTGTGATTGGTTGAAAAAAACTAGGTGGCCACGCGCCGTAATAATACGACTGTACTGCTCTGTGATTGGTTGAATGAAATATTGAAGCTGCGCGCTCCACTCGCACTGATCTGGAAGTGAAGTTGTCAATTTTGTCAATTTTTGATTGGTGCTACATATAAAACATAGAATTTTCTGTCTTTTGTAGCTATTTATTTCATCGCAAATGTGATGCCTTCGGCGTCGGGCTTCTAATAGACTCTCGTTCGTAATTCATATCTTACCGTAGGTACTTGTAACACAATGTACTATTATATTATCAATCAATCAATTCGATCGACAAAGGGTACAGAGGGTATAGATCAAACATTCAATCAATTAAACCCTTTGGACGGCAAGAATACCTAAAGGTGTTGCTGTCGTGCGCAAGGCGCCAAGAACGACTATAGGTGTTATGTAATATTTTAAAGTATTATCAATAAATGAGTATGAGTATGGCGTACACTGGTAAAAGTCACCTTACTTTCAACTAAGGTTTATATTCACACTCTTATAAAAAAGTTGCCGTGTCCGTGTCACTTTAGTACGTGAAGAATGGCATTCAAAAGTTTAATCTGCCAGAGAATCAATCCGTTTATCAATAATTTTGATGGGAATGGGGACTTCACATACCTCTTTGAATTTCTTCTCAGATGTATTTTGATATAGTTGAAAATATTTATTGATCAATCAATATTCTCACTCTTTCAGCGGACCTCCTAGCGTGGTCCAGCTCGGATCCTCATACCTGGACGACCCTGGTGCCCTGGTGGTGAAAGTGGCAGCCGTCATCAGACACCCGAAGTACAAGCTGCCCCGTTCTTACTACGACTTGGGTCTGATCAAACTAGTCAATGCTGTCAAGTAAGTCATCATCCTCCTAGCCTGGTTGTACAGTCGAGGAAATTGAATGTTTATCACTTTTGGACCTTAATACCATTACATAGAGTCCAAAAGTGATAAACATTCAATTTCCTCGACCGTACATTCAGCATCATAAGTAACTACGCAATCGAAGACGTCATAAGCTCTTATTCCCTTTTGATAAAGACTTTTTCTTGACAGTTTATTTGTTGCCAGTGATGATGTATGGCACTGAAACGTAGGTCGCTTACTATGGGCCTCATAAGAAGGCTCATAGTCACCCAACGGGCAATAGAGAGGGCTATGTTGGGAGTTTCTCTGCGTGATCGTATCAGAAATGAGGCTATCCGCAGTACTACCAAGGTAATAACCGATATAGCCCTCCGAATCGCTAAACTTAAGTGGCAGTGGGCGGAGCACATTGCACGTAGAACCGATAGCCTTTGGGGCGGAAAGGTTCTCGAGTGGCGGTCACGTACCAGAAGGCGCAGCGTGGATAGCCCCCCCCCCCCCTCACAAAGTGGACTGATGACCTGGTAAAGGTCGCGGGAGTCCGCTGGATGCGGGTGGCGCAGGTCCGGTCACTTTGTCACTCTTTGGGGGAGGCCTATATCCAGCAGTGGACGTCTTTCGGCTGATATGATGATGATGAAAGACTTTTGACGTCTGCTTTGGTACCTCATCACGTACCGGAAGGCGCGGCGTGGGCAGGCCCCCCACAAGGTGGACTGATGACCTGGTAAGGGTCGCGGGAGTCCGCTAGATGCGGGTGGCGCAGGACCGGTCAATTTGGCACTCTTTGGGGGAGGCCTATTTCCAGAAGTGGACCTCTGATATGATGATGATGAATAATATTTTACTTATTAATTAGCAAAGCGTCCGGAACAGATATTTGTAGATACATAGAAAACATCCAAAAGACTCAGAAACAAACATTCATGGGTCGTTCTTCTTTTCGACCGACAATAGCCTGTCCCTCGTCTTATTACGGCATCTCATTTGAGTAATGATATTTACGGTTTTATAATGTTCGAATGAACGTCCATATTATTTTATTCATTAGTGATGTTTAATATTTCACTTTCTCTAACTAGCATTTTTTTTAAATGTTTTTTTTTTTCGTAGAATGCCGTGACAGAGTGGTAAACCAAAATGTTGTCCCCACTGAAAGAGTCCACTTTGTCACATGTTTTTTTTAGAAACCAACCGTAAATAAATATTTATATTGGCCAAAAAGGAAACTTTAATTAGTTCTAATGAAGAAACCTATGCAATTTTTTTTAAATCGCACTTCAAAACCACAATTTTCGATAGTTCAAAAACCAAAAAAACAGAAAAACCTCGGATCATTGTCGGTAAAAAAGAAGAACGACCCTCATGCTCATCACACAAATAGTTGGGTAGGGGGATTCGAACCCATCGTCCGCTTCGTAGGCAGACCCACAAGGCCAAACGAATCGTAAAAGTTTTACCGGTATACCGTTGTGTTCCAGGTTCTCAGAGGTGATCAAACCAGCTTGCCTGGGGACCGCTCCAGCGGTGGGCGAATCCATCATCGCTACAGGCTGGGGACGTACTGAATACGGTGAGCAAATGGGACTGTCAAGTTCTTGTTGTTATTCTGTCCCTTAAGCAAGGAGACGACCATGACAGACTTTCTTAACCCATTCATTGCCGATGCTCCAAATTCCTACTTTCCCCGCTGTGCCGGCGCCTTGCAAGCGATGACGCGATTTCGCGTCCGCGCCATACAGAAACAGGTCGTCTCAGGTCAGGGGATTGACAAGCCCAGTGACGCGATTTCGCGTTTGCGGCATTACGAGGGACAGCCTACTTACTTTAAAAAACCGGACAAGTGCGAGTCGGACTCGCCCACCGAGGGTTCCGTACAAATTTGTGAAAAAAAGATTTATTTATTAAGTAATTTCAAACTTTTAAGTCAACGGATAGTACCTACCCTAGAATTTTTGATTCCCTTGAGAGTGTCGAAATATGTATACTTGATTATGAATTTTGCGGCATAAACGGCCGCATCTTTTTTTTACGTCACCTAAATTGTTAAAAACTGTTGTTTGATTATTGTTCGACGAGAGTATTCATTTATTACAGAAAAACACATAACAAAAACATTATCTGTTGGATATATACATTTTGGGGTCAATTTATGTACCACGGGTACGTAGTAGGTACCCTGCCACCTACTCATTGTAACATTTTGTCACCACACTTCCACCGGGTTAATTCAATACTAAATTTAATAACAAACGTTTTTACAGGTGGTGACCAATCACAGGAGCTCCGGAGCGTGTCTCTCCCCGTATGGGAGATGCCGCACTGCCAGGAGGTCTTGGGGACCTCGCGGAAGCTGCCGCAGGGGCCGTCGAGCGAGAGCCAGATATGTGCGGGGGAGGAGAGGGGAGGGAAAGATACTTGTCAGGTAACTCATCTATCTGGTACCCACGATGTGAAAGGTTTCGTCTTAGAGACCTCATGGAAGCTGCCGCAGGGACCGCCGAGAAGGAGCCGTATATATGCGAAAGAGAAGACAGGAAAGAAGGATACATGCCAGGTAACTCAGTCTCCCAGTGTGGGGGATTTCCTGCTGCAAGGTCTTTTGGACCTCACGGCAACAGCAGTTTGCATCTCTCTCGTGCGCGGAAGTCATAATCAAAATCATCACCGTCATTTCTGTTAATCCACAGTCCAGACACTCCGCACAAGTTTTAATTACAATTAAATCTAACCAAAATACTATACACTCTCCTCTTCAACACTTGGTTCGGAAGCCACGTACGCTGTTCTGACGCTACTGTTTTTTTTTTCAGGGTGATTCTGGTGGTCCCGCTCAGTTGCAAGAGGGCTGTATCTGGCGTGTCGTGGGTGTGACGTCTTTGGGCAGGTCCTGTGGCGCAGCTGAGACCCCTGGCCTATACGCCAAAGTCCAACGCGCCTTCGTGGCTTCTCAAATATTCGGCTCACAGAACATCAGGAATGCTACCAGCAATAACCCGACTTATGGAAATAATAATGGAAATTATGGAAGCAGTAATGCCAATTCTGGTAATAATAATGGCAACAGCTATGACAATTCCAATTCTAGGAATAACAATGCAAATGTAGGGAGTAACAATAGACAAGACAGTGTTTATACTGAGCGACCAAGTAATGTAAACTATAATAGAAGACCACAGGGTAATGGTCAAGATTACAATACGCAAAAGCCTTATAAAAATGTAAATTATGATTCTGATGGTCAAGGTTATAGTGTAAATAATGGAGAACAAGATAGTAATAGAGGTAGACCATATAATCAACAAGATAATGTCAGTTACAATTCACAAGGCACTAATAATAGACCACCTCGATACACAACAACACAAAAACCAAATAGAAGTAACAATGACTACAACAATGAATATAATAACCAACAAAATAGCCAAAACTATTATACCACTCGAAAACCTGATAGAAATAATAATGATTATGCCAACAGTAATTATAATTCACAAAATTATGGAAGTATTAATAGGGGTCAAACTGATTATAATAGGAATAATAATTTTGGATACAATAATCAGCCGACAGCGACACAAAGAACACAAAATAATTATGGTGATAGTAGACGGAATTATGATAACTATACAGTAAATAGGCCATGGTGGTTGTAAGCTGCAAACACGTATTTTCTACCATGTCGTAGTTTATAAAGTATTACATTAATATTGATTTGTATTCATAATACTCTTTTTAATTTTGGAAGTTGTATATTTTTTATAAATTGTAAATATGACATTACACAACCAAATTTTGATTTTTGTTTCTTTAAACCCTTTATTGTTCAATATGATTACTGATTAGATTAGCTGTACATATGCCATATAAATGTAGGTATCATTGTATTACTTAAAATTAAGTAAGGAGCAGTGATTTGACAATGTCACACGTCCAAGTTGTGGGGTCATTCGAAGGTGTGGATCCATTGTGGAAGCACGGACTCTTGTAAAGCAGGTGCATGACCCATCATTGGAGGCACTCGGACAGGGAACATGTTAAGGTATCAAGGATCTCAAAATGAAATTAAATGAATACAGTTACTCTAAGTTTGACAATTTCTTAGTAAACATCTTTGCGACATTTATCCCCTTATGTTCTTTTTCTCTATGTCTTTTTACTTCTGTCGACTTAAGATTCTTATGACATACCAAACACGTAAATATGAATT
Organism: Epinotia nisella; assembly: GCA_932294315.1. Taxonomy (NCBI): domain Eukaryota; kingdom Metazoa; phylum Arthropoda; class Insecta; order Lepidoptera; family Tortricidae; genus Epinotia; species Epinotia nisella. The sequence continues at coordinate 3,300,309 of OW028698.1, read as the reverse complement.
TTCTCTTCTTAAATTTTCTCCTTTTATCTACGTCCAGTATCCCACTAGGTTCTCCCTTATGTGCAAATATATGTGGATGAGCTCGCTTAACATGTTCATTGTGGTATTTTTGTTTTGAATATATGCCACAAAATGGGCATTTTCTGGCAATACATTCGTCTGGTATGTCTTCCTCAACGCCAATTACATCATGTTCTTTTCGCATATGGCTAACAAATGATGCGAAATATATAAATATGCAGCTGCATATATGACAAGTGAACCTCCGGCCAGATTTATTATTAAGTTTAGATGATATTATATCTGCATTAGTTGTTTCGTCATAAGGCAATGAGAGGCTGAGGTTTGCTTCAGCCTCATCTCTAGGACTGTCCTTATCTAATGTGCTTTTGGAAACACTGATTTCTTCATTCTCATTAGAAGTAGTGTTTCGAAGATTTTCAATATCCATTTTGTTGTTATATATGGTATCTTTATCGATATTGTTTACAGGTACATTGAAATTGGACATCGATAGTGAATCCAATAACGTTTTCTCATTTAGCCTAATTAAAGGATATTTCAAGATATCATCGGGAACTTCTTCTGCACTATGTTCAAGAGAGGCTTTATAAAGATTACCTTCAGTGTTGGAACCTCTGTTTTTACGCGATTCCTTGTTAATTTCTATGCCATTATTACATTTATTTTCTTCGTATTTAGAGTATTTTTGCGTACAACATATTACGGTTCGTTCTCTATTTCTACCCAATTCAGCTAATGGCGTGTTAATTTTTCTTTTTCGTCCTTTTTTCTTTTCATTTTCTGGTCTTTCATTGGTTTTTGTAGAGAGTAAATTGGAATATTTTATCTTATACAACTTATAACAATTTTGAATACAACTACACACACTACAAATTGTATTACGGTTTGTATGTTTTTCTATTTTATTATCTTCGTCAATACTGCCGAATTTGGGCAAGGAATAAGTGGACTCAGAACAATATAGAGGACAAATGAATTGTATGTCCGTTTTCACTTTTCCACTATTTGCCACTTTACCCAAATTCTCAGTTTCTATTTCAAGTGATTTGGAAAATTCAGGGAAAGTTTGTTTTACAAGCTCTTTAACACGAGTAAAGAATACAACTAGAAATCTTATATTGATGTCTAGTTCAACTTTATCAATATCTCCTTCAATAACTATATTATTTTGTTTTCCTTCGTGTATTCCATTGTCGTCATGTTTAACATGCCCTTTAGCGTTCATTAGATCCTCATTAAGTATCCTTTTAGAAACAGTGTAACTGTTATGATCATAGTGATCATGCATTGTATTGGTTGTTGGAAAGACATCTGCTAAGACTTGTGTTTTAGACGTTCCTGTTTTACACACGTTGTTAGAGTCCAATATTACTGCTGATCTATTTGTTCTAAGTGGAACTCCTGGTTTGCCGATATTAATCTGCTCTGCTTCAAGTTTATTGGAACTTAATATAGTATCACTGCTTCTATCTAAAGTTGTTCTATAAGTTTCAATCTTCCTATGTTTGTCCACATGCATATTAGCATTCTCATATTTTGACATATGGTTGCTTGTACTTAATATGGTTCGTAGTTTGTTGCCATCCATACTCTCTTCTCTTGTTGTCTCTTTGTTTAATTCGGGTTTCCGGGATAGATTCAATATTGCTTCATCTTTTTTACGAGCATCATCATAAGGTCTATAAGCATTAAAATGGCTTGGTTGTGGAAAGTAGTACATGCCAACGCCTCCTGGATACATGTGCTTTGGATTTAGGAAATCAGGTCCATAAAGATGACTAATTTCTGCCTTTTGAAGATCCGAGCTTAAAGCTACCGGTGGTATATATCCATTGCTGTAACTCCTGCTTATTTCAGCACATCCATAGTCGTATGCATGTGCATGTCTGTTCATTATTTGCCAATAATTATGTAATGCATTTACTTCATGAGCATGGGTGTCGGGAAATCTGTTCTCTGGCTGATGATTATTACTGCAAGCATCTCTCTGTATTTTAGCTTGACTGTAGTAATCATTATTTAAAGCTAATTCTGGTCTATGGGCGTAATGGTATAAGTGTCTATTCATTGATGCATAATTATGGCCATCAATTTCTGGTATATAAACATGATTGTTTATATCTCTGTAAATTGCATCACGACTATAGTCATGCATGTTTGAAGCTTGCTCTTGTCCATAAGCATGGCTATTTCTATCTCTATTGGCCACACGTCGGTAGTCATTTGTGCTAAACTCCTGTGGTCTGTAAATATACCTGGACGAATTCTTTGCGGCATCTCGAAAGTAATCATTGCTTAAATCATCTTCTGGTCCGTGAATATGATGAGCATATCCGTTAACTGCAGCATTATATACATCTACACTTACTGCTTCAGGTTGGTACATATTGTCATGTCTATATCCTTGCGGTGTTTCAATTCTGTACGCTACATTTGCTCTCGACGGTCTGCAAGATTTTTTATCTACGAGATATAGTAGGTCATCCGAGGCATGTCGAGCTTGATACACATCTGATTCACAACTTGATCTCTGTGTAGGACGATCTACTTTTACACAATGTTGTACCCGATCTCTTGAAATATTCTTAGTAACATGATTTTGTTCTTCGTGAAATGTCGTTGGATGTAATCGATTTATGCAACCTCCATTTATTACATTATTGTATATCTGATTATGGCTTTTCCTGTTTCGGTAATCTTCTACTTTCGAATGTTTATTTTTAAGGTACTCTCGTCCTACTTTATTTGCCACAAATGTTAATTTTCGAACTGAATCTTCATATTCGTCATCATCATCATCTATAACTTGTATGTCATCGTCATCTGAATAACGATCATCATATCTATTCAGGCTGGAAATATTTACTTGATTAATGTCATCCGAATTTTGTCGCACGTTCTTATCTGCTGTGAAATTTGTGTTATTTTCATTAATAGCGTTTATTCGTCCGTTTTCATTATCAATGTTGCTTTGTGCATCTTGATTTTCTTCTCGTTGATCATCTAAGTCTATTACCAGTACTGAACTGTCACAGTCTTCGTCCATTGCTACCTGAAAATTTCAGTACAGAGTGTATTAAAAGTTGATCATCACTTTTGGTGTTTTTTTATTTCTTAAATCAGAATATGAATTTCACAATTCGAATTGCGGGTACCTACCTCACTTTTATTTGACAGGTCTGTGAAATCTTTAGAGCAATTGAGTCCAAACTCATGAAGAGTCTATTGATTGTGGTCAGTTGGGTAGGTACTTTCCGGGGTTAAAAAAATATAATTCTATTTAGTCTGTCTAGTTAGTTTATCAAAAAATATTGGACACGTATTTTTTTTTGTTTGTCAATTAAACAAAAAATTATGAAGATATAGCCCGTTAAGTTTCGCGTGACGTCACATTATGCTAAAAGGTGTACTTTAACGGGCTATATCTTCATAATTTTTTGGTTAATTGACAAACAAAAAAAATACGTGTCCAATATTTTTTGATAATCTAACTGACGGACTATATACATTTTTTTAGGAAAGAACCTAGTTAATAATTGTGGTTAATAACTGTTTGGTTTTAACTTTCTTATTCTGTTTAAATTAACTGGACAAACCCAGTAGGTATTTAAGCTTGCATCTTTTTAGGGTTCCGTAGCCAAAATGTCAAAAACGGAAGTTTCGTCATGTCATGTCCGTCTGTCCGTATGTCACAGGCATTTTACTCGAAAACTATAAGGTGTATTTTAATAAAATTTTGAGGATAGGTGTATTTTGTTAGCCGCTACATAGTTTTGTAAATATATGATAAAAAAAAATTTTTTTGGGGGTGCACTCCATACATACGTCCACGTGTGGCACATCAATCGATAGGCCTTTCAAAATAAAAAGGTTTCTCAGCATTTTTTTTATTAAGTGAATAGAGTTGGAGATAATCGCCCCGAAAGTCACTAAAATTGTGCCCCCCCCCCCTCTAATTTTTGAACTGTGTATTTTAAAAATATGAAAAAAATCATAGACATATATATTATGGCTTATTAAGTTATTTTGAACAAGATCGGTTCAAAGGTTTCGAGATACCTATTACTGAAAATGCCTTCCCTATAGAAAAAAAACCGGCCAAGTGCGTGTCGGACTATGCACAACGTTGGGTTCCGTGCCTATTAAAAAGGTCGTATCGTCACAGAAATCTTACGGCACTTACATCCTTTTTTTTAAGAAAGGCAGTTTTGCAGCAATATCTCGAAAACCTTTGAACCGATCTTGTTCAAAACAATTTTCAGTGAATGAAATTAATAAGCCCTATGTCCATGATTTTTTTATTTTTTTTTAAATACACCGTTCAAAAATTAGAGGGGGGACACAATTTTAGTGACTTTCGGGGCGATTATCTCCAACTCTATTCACTTAATCAAAAAAAACCGGCCAAGTGCGTGTCAGACCACGCAAAACGAAGGGTTCCGTGCCTATTAAAAAGGTCGTATCGTCATAGAAATCTTACGGCACTTACGTCCTTTTCTTTGAGGAAGGCAGTTTTTCAGCAATATCTCGGAAACCTTTCATCCGATCTTGTTCAAAACAATTTTCGGTGAATGAACTTAATAAGTCCTGTGTCCATTATTTTTCAAAAATTAGAGGGGGGGGACAGAATTTTAGTGACTTTCGGGGCGATTATCTCTGACTGTATTCACTTAATCAAAAAAATTGCCGAGAAACCTTATATTTATTTTGAAAGGCCTATCGATTCATGTGCCGCACGTGGGCTCACGATAAAAAAAAATTGAGTTTTAGTTTTATGTATGGAGTGCACCCCTAAAAAAAAAAAATTAGTAATTTTAATTACAAAACTATGTAGCGACTAACAAAATACACCTATCCTCAATAATTTATTCAAATACACCTTATAGTTTTCGAGTAAAATGCCTGTGACATACGGACAGACGGACAGACGGACATGACGAAACTATAAGGGTTCCGTTTTTGCCATTTTGGCTACGGAACCCTAAAAAAGTAAGTGCCGTAAGATTTCTGTGACAATACGACATTTCTAATAACCCTTCGTTTTGCGTGCTCCGACACGCACTTGGAAGTTTTTTTTTTATATAATGATAAGCATTAATTAATTCCTCTCCCATGTAAGGTGTATTAGGTAGGTAAGTACCTACCCGCTCTAATTCCTCAGCGAGCTGAAAAAGGTAAAACTACATCGTCGATCGTCGTCAAGTCTGAATCTATAAGACGTGTGAGATTGCAGACGCATTGCTTTTCAGATTGTGAATTAAGATTGGACTTCAGACTGTGTGAGCCCAGCCTAAGCCTGAATCAGGCTTCTCACAGACTGGCGCGGCCTGGCCGCAGCGGTCAATAGTAAACATGTCATTAGCTGTCAAATTTACTATGGACCGCCACCGCAGCGGGGCTAGCACAACTGACGCCGCATCGCGACGCGAGTCGAGAAAGACCTACCCCCCTTTTTCTAATTTGTACGGTGCGACTGAGCAGCAAGTTGTGCTAGACGTACAGTACAGGTCACGCATGTGATGCAGGCATGGACGTCCATGGATGCAGGCTTCACATTGGCGCGGCCTGCGGTGGCGGTCAATAGTAAACTTGACAGTTAATGTCCAAAACTTAACAGTGTATCGACCCCCACCCCACCGCAGGCCGCGCCAGATTCAGGCTGGTGAAACAAGTGTTGTGAGTGAGAAATAATCATACCTTTATAAGTTTATAACCTCCTTGGAGACTGCAGCAGAACTACACGTTCATTTTTGTTTATAACTCGAGTTTATAACATGATGCTCACAGCGTTCGTCTTTGTGAAATGTGACAAGTCTGTGATAACGCGGGTCATAGGGCATCTGGCATGTTTGCACAGCTATAAGACGGTACGCCAGTTTAATAACAATAACAACTTCAAATTATAGAGAACGGATAAAATAAAGGGTCTCACTCACAGATACACACGTGTGACAAAGATGTAAGCATAGATACAATGAACGAGATAAAATGTCAAATCTTGTGCCCGTAGCGTATTTTTTGTTTGTCACCCACCACCTATCAAAATATTGCACTGTAACTGACGTCACGGATATAATACGACTTAATTTAAGTATGTTTAATCTGTTGCTGTTAATTTGCTAATATGGCGCTTAAAGCCTACAAAACTAAGTTCTCTTTCGTACGAAATAATATATATCTTGATGCAGGTTACAAGTAAACGTTATTAGCTGAAATATTGGAGCGCATTTCTTGACATTTTTGTTCGGCATTGAGATTCTATTTACTTTAAATTACGTCAATGGTTTATAGTAAGGTAATAGTGAAGGCATTTGCCCTTCATCCAATATTTGACAGCAGTCACCCCAGTACAATTTATGTCATCATTGACGTTTATTGTACCGGAATGAGGGCTGTCAAATATCGGCTGTTAAATAAATCTAATTATACATTTATTTACTAAAGTAAATACAAGATGATGATTAACATTAACTAAATTAAATTAAAACTAAGTAACTTAAATCTAAAAAATCCCTCTGTGCGGGCTTCGGTAAACAACCCGGATGCGCAACACTATCTCGGCAATCCCAACAGCATCCTGAACGTGTTACTGTACTGCACTCGTATGACATTATAAGCCCTCTTTGACTCACAGGCCGCTCGCGTAAAAAGATTGACAGTAGGCTTTAAATAGCATTATCTTCACTGCAGTGGATGGAACACCGAGCAAACCTGCGGACTACCAATGCCCTAGGCTCCCTTTCAATATCATGGTGATCACATTAGGTACCTACTCGTTAAGATGTGCCCAAGATACAACAGCCAAGGGAGTACCGCTCAGTACAATAGGAGGTACATAATACGGTTTTATTTTACCAACCACAAATACCATAACCTCGCTCTTCTTTGCGTTGTACTCTAGCCCATGAGCGACGGCATACGCCTCGCAAGCAGCCAACATAACCTCCAAGCCTCTTATGCTTTAGGAAGCTTCGGCAGTTTTTGAATTGCTTCGGCAGCCTCCGGCCGAAGCAACCCGAAGACTGCACAAGTGCCAAGGCGTCCTTAGGCATTCCGAGGCTACCGAGCCGTGCCGTGCCGTGCCGGTAATGTGCTCCGGGCCTCATAAAGGCCAAGCTGTTACCTGGCATGCCCAAAGACGCCTAGGTCTCAAATATAATGTTAAGAAGAGTGAAGTTCTCGTATTTAAATCTGGCAATAAGACGTACTCTATTCCGCCCATAAGTCTCAACGGTGCTCCTCTTCTGACTGTGACAAAATTTAAATATTTGGGACATTGGGTCACAGACACCCTCAAAGATGATGTCGAGATGGAAAGGGAACGCAGAGCACTGTCGGTTAGGGGTAATATGTTGTCACGCAGGTTTGCACGCTGTTCTCGCGAGGTGAAGATAACTCTGTTTAAAACTTACTGCCAAAATCTATACACATGCAACCTGTGGAGCAACTACACCAAAAAGACCCTCAGTGCTCTGCGTGTCCAGTATAACAACACCTTCAGGGGGATGTTGGGGCTGCCTTGGCGCTGCAGCGCGTCAGGGATGTTCGCTGAGTGGAGCACTGACGGCTTCCAAGCCGTGCTGCGCAAGCGCAGCGTCCCTGTGGGGCCGCGTGCGCGCGAGCACCAACACTCTCCTGAAGGTGGTCGCGGAAATGATGGACAGTCCTATCCTTACTCATTGGATGACTTTGCATGTGCATTCTAATGAGCATTTTGTATTTAACTAACCTAGGCAATTAATCTCTTATTACTAACATAATTTTGTGTTCTTTTTCTTTTTTTGTGTGTGTTTATATGGATACCCGATGTCCGAAATAAATAATTTCATTTCATTTCATTTCATTTCATTTCATTTCTAGGCATGGCTAAGAACGCCTTGGTATGCCTGAGAACGCCTGAAGGATTACCGATGCATACCTCGGCATGCCTGGGGACGCCTCGGCAATAATTTCCGTTAGTGTGCGCCTGCGCGTAGGTATGTAATTTATATAAATATTGTGATCTAATTGCACCGTCTTACCTCCAACGAACTACTTCTAAAGCGGGTGCAGCGGCGGAAAACGCCGAAAATCTGAAATGTAATAAATATAGAGGCCTCGGCAGAGAGTACGACTTTGTACTCTTTGGCGTCGAGACCATCGGTCCGTGGAGTCCCAGTGCGCATAAGTGATTTGCAGAAATCGCGAAACGTTTGGTCGATGTAACTGGTGACCGAAGAGCTGGCGGCTTTCTCGCGCAACGCATCAGCATCGTAATTCAGCGAGGAAATGCCGCCAGCATCCTCGGTACAATGCCTCGAGGGCCTTTTTAGGGTTCCGTAGCCAAAATGGCAAAAACGGAACCCTTATAGTTTCGTCATGTCCGTCTGTCCGTCTGTCCGTCTGTCCGTCTGTCCGTCTGTCCGTATGTCACAGGCATTTTACTCGAAAACTATAAGGTGTATTTGATTAAAATTTTGAGGATAGGTGTATTTTGTTAGCCGCTACAAAGTTTTGTAAATAAAATAACTAAAATAATTTTTTTTAGGGGTGTACTCCATACATAAAACAAAAAGTCAAAAAAAAATTTTTCATCGTGAGCCCACGTGTGGCACATGAATCGATAGGCCTTTAAAAATAACTATAAGGTTTCTCGGGATTTTTTTTGATTAAGTGAATACAGTCAGAGATAATCGCCCCGAAAGTCACTAAAATTCTGTCCCCCCCCCTCTAATTTTTGAACGGTGTATTTTAAAAATATGAAAAAATTCAAGGACACAGCGCTTATTAAGTTCATTCTCCGAAAATTGTTTTGAACAAGATCGGATGAAAGGTTTCCGAGATATTGCTGAAAAACTGCCATCCTCAAAGAAAAGGACGTAAGTGCCGTAAGATTTCTATGACGATACGACCTTTTTACTAGGCACGGAACCCTTCGTTTTGCGTGGTCCGACACGCACTTGGCCGGTTTTTAGATATAACTTAGTTTTAATTTAATTTAGTTAATGTTATTCATCATCTTGTATTTACTTTACAAAATAAATGATTTTATTGGAAAAGTGTAATTCATTTGACATATTAACTATTATAGGTAATTCATATTATTTTTGACATGTAAAGTTTAATATTTTATGAATAAATAAGTACGAGTATGCCGAAGGATCCCTTGCCGTGCCTTGCCGATAGTGGGTGCCGGCCCTTAATGTACTGCTTACAATATTTATATTGCGACGTAACCAATTGAGAGGATATTTACAAAACGATATCTCTGGCTACACTGGTCGACCCCTAAATAGGAACTATTTTGTATGGCCATAGCGCTCAACCAGTGTAGACAGTTGCGATGTTGTTTTTGAAGTAATTTAAATTCCAGTACTGATCCGAAAAGTAGTAACGCTATATGAATGTTATAATGACATGTGTTTTTTTTTCTCAACGTGATAGCTTGAACACTGATTGCCTATATCCTAACCATGTGAATACTTACTTTTATACAAGCGGGGCAGAGACGCTGGCTGTTAGGCGAGTCTGGAAACGCGCAGGCCCGTTTTCGCCCCTTTAGGTAAGGGATGATTTCCGGTATAAACCTGTCCTATATGTCCTTCTCAGTGTTTCCAACTATTCATCTCTAAAAAAAACTATCTACTTATCATCTAACCATCCCAAATATTCATCTCCCGGCCTCCCTACCAAGGGTTGAAGCCCACCCCCAACCAAAATCCTAGATCCGCCGCCACCGGGGTGCGATGAGGTTAAAACAAGTGGGGCTGCGCGTAACCACTCCTAAGCAATGCCATATAATTATGTTTAGTTTACATAATATATGGACATAGGGCGACTTCCATGCACACGGGTTAAGTCGAGCTAAAATAGTAGGTACAAGTGTGTGTTACAAGTACGGTAAGATATGAATTACGAACGAGAGTCTATATTAGAAGCCCGACGCCGAAGGACGCTTACGCCGACGCTTTGATGACTCGAGTTTGCAACAATCTTACCATACGTGTCGCATACAATGTTTTTCATCACATTTGCGAGGAAACAAATAACTACAAAAGACAGACAAATCTATGATTCATACAACCGCACCAATCAAAAATTGCCGAAATTGACAACTTCACTTAGATCCAAATACTTCTTGCAGTTGATGTGAGATTTAATCCTCGCGTAGCGTGCAGAAAATCCCACTTACGGCCTAGGGTGACGTAATAGTACATTGTTTAACGAGGGCCGTAAGTGGAATATTGCTAACGAGAGTGTATCAGAAGCCCGACGCCGAAGGCGGAGGGCTTTTGATGACTCGAGTTTGCAATATTCTTACGCCCGTGTTATACACAATGTTTTTCATCACATTTGCGAGGAAATAAATAACTACAAAATACAGAAAAATCTAAGTTTCATACAGCCACACCAATCAAAAATTGACAACTTCACTTCCAGATCAGTGCTAGTGGAGCGCGTAGCTCAATATTTCAACCAATCACAGAGCAGTATTCTTGCGGGGCGGGGCGACTCGACCAACTAGATTTTTTTATTCAACCAATCACACAGCAACCAGATTTGCTTAAGCCAATCAGAGGGTTCTATATTTTAAAACTAAACTTAACAGCCCGTGGGAGGTAAATCGGCTGTAACTGCTCTATATGCTCGCAAGTAATAACGCCATTGACGAGCAAGTGTGATGAAAATATATTTAAGTATATGCCTACAAAACAAGGACAAGTAAACGTGACCTTTAAAGTCAAGAACGCTACCTGTATATTTATCTCACTTTCGTCTATTATATAATCTGTGCTTTCGTGACGAATTGGGTACTTTCCTGGGTAAAAATATATAATTATAAATAGTCCGTCAGTTAGATTATCAAAAACCGGCCAAGTGCGTGTCGGACCACGCAAAACGAAGGGTTCCGTGCCTATTAAAAAGGTCGTATCGTCATAGAAATCCTACGGCACTTACGTCCTTTTCTTTGAGGAAGGCAGTTTTTCAGCAATATCTCGGAAACCTTTCATCCGATCTTGTTCAAAACAATTTTCGGTGAATGAACTTAATAAGCGCTATGTCCATGAATTTTTTCATATTTTTTAAATACACCGTTCAAAAATTAGAGGGGGGGGGACAGAATTTTAGTGACTTTCGGGGCGATTATCTCTGACTGTATTCACTTAATCAAAAAAAATCCCGAGAAACCTTATATTTATTTTGAAAGGCCTATCGATTCATGTGCCACACGTGGGCTCACGATGAAAATTTTTTTTTTGACTTTTAGTTTTATGTATGGAGTACACCCCTAAAAAAATTTTTTTTAGTAATTTTAATTACAAAACTTTGTAGCGGCCAACAAAATACACCTATCCTCAAAATTTCATTCAAATACACCTTATAGTTTTCGAGTAAAATGCCTGTGACATACGGACAGACGGACAGACGGACAGACGGACATGACGAAACTATAAGGGTTCCGTTTTTGCCATTTTGGCTACGGAACCCTAAAAATAACGTGACGTCACATTATGATACACTTTTTAGCATAATGTGACGTCACGCGGAACTTTTACGAGCTATATCTTCATTTTTTGTTTAATTGACAAACAAAAAAACCGGCCAAGTGCGTGTCGGACCACGCAAAACGAAGGGTTCCGTGCCTATTAAAAAGGTCGTATCGTCACAGAAATTTTACGGCACTTACGTCCTTTTCTTTGAGGAAGGCAGTTTTTCAGCAATATCTCGAAAATCTCTGAACCGATCTTGTTCAAAACAATTTTCGGTGAATGAAATTAATAAGCCCTATGTCCATGAATTTTTCCATATTTTTAAAATACACAGTTCAAAAATTAGAGGGGGGGGGGGACAGAATTTTAGTGACTTTCGGGGCGATTATCTCCGACCCTATTCACTTAATCAAAAAAAAATGCTAAGAAACCTTTTTTTGTCATTTTAATTACAAAACTATGTAGCGGCTAACAAAATACACCTATCCTCAAAATTTGATTCAAATACACCTTATAGTTTTCGAGTAAAATGCCTGTGACATACGGACAGACGGACAGACGGACAGACGGACATGACGAAACTATAAGGGTTCCGTTTTTGCCATTTTGGGTACGGAACCCTAAAAAATACATTTCCAATATTTTTTTTAAAACTAACCGAAGGACCAAATATAATTTTTTAGGAAAGTAGCCAATTTACTTAGCTTACTAACTTTACTCCGTGTCTCTTTACTATAGTCCAGGCAATGAACTGACAACTTGTATGGAAAAAATGACATATTTGGAAATAATTTATAATAGCTATTTTTTTTAATGTAACGGATATATTATCAATTAAATAGTTACCTAGGGGCAAAATCCAACAAAAAATCAGACATCAAAAAAAACCAATATTTAATTAGCTCCTAAAAAGTCCGGATAAATATTATTTTTTTTTTATCTTTATTAAGTTCATTTACATTTACTTTAAAATATTCAATATAAATAAAATAAAAAAGACAATTAATGTTTAATTTAAATCTATATAATTACTAATAAAGCATCTTAGAATAATGTTTTAGAATGAAATAAACAAAAAAACGCTATTATAAATTAATGTTTTTCGAAACCGTATCTTGCCTCGGCTACTATTCAAATAGTAGATTGTATGACAAGGGGCTAAAATAAGCCATATTACCACGAGATGGATATTTTCCCGAGTGAAGCGAGGGAAAATATTTCGAGGGGTAATATGGCTTTTAGACCCAAGTTATACACTCTACTTTTCACTTCGACTGCGAGAAAATAGTAAAATAAAGATTATCCATCCACAATCAATAATAAATTCCACGGCGCAAAGATTATTCGATTTGGCGGCATACTTTTTTAATAAACTGCTTTGACACAGATACAAAATATTGATACCACAAATAAACGCCTCTGAGGCGTCCAATACACGGTTATCAGTCGATCCACGCGCTGTCTCTTTCTCATTGCATTTATAGAAAGAGACAACTATGGTGGATCATCAGTATTTAATCACCGTGTATTGGCCCGCCTGACCGTCTACAGGCGCGTCGTTGTCGGCCAGAGGCGTTTTTTGTTTTAATAATTATTGTGAGTTAGGGACTAAAAAACACCTGATATTTGAAATTAATGCTGGTTTCTGATTGGTTGTTTTTAATATTAGCTGTAATCTGGTTAGTTGATAGCAAATACAAATGTTTTTCAAAGAGTGATGATTGGTGGATTTAATACAGCGAAGTGTTTTGATTGGTCAAATTAAATGTTTTACAAATCATAAATATTTATACATATTTTCCCTAGGGGCTACATGTACTACTTTAGCCCCGCTTGTTAAGCCTAATATGACACACTTTTCGAGCATGAGAAGTGAAAAAATAAAACCGTACTCTCAGTCTCATCTAGGTACTCGGGTTAAGGTGGAAGTGATCCCACAAAGGGACAAGGTCGTCTATGAACTTAACTTCTCTTTATTTTGCACAAAGTGGGTAGAATAGAATAGAGGTAGTCACACACACATACACACGTGAGTGACAAGGATGTATGCATGACAATACCACATGTGGGAACGAGATCAAGATACAATGTCAAATCTCCTGTCCCTCAGCGCGTATACGTTTTTTAGGGTTCCGTACACAAAGGGTAAAACGGGACCCTATTACTAAGACTCCGCTGTCCATCCGTCTGTCTAACCGTGATAGTTAGACAGACAGAAATTTTCACAGATGATGTATTTCTGTTGCCGCTATAACATCAAATACTAAAAAACAGAATAAAATAAGTATTGTGGCAAACAGAAAAAAGTGGAACTATGACAAGGACAACGAATGATATTTCCCTTTCTGTCACACTTATCGAGATTTGTATGCTACCATCTCGCTCGGACGTTACCGTATTATTACCATAGCTTGTCTTGAGTATCTTAGGTCCATGGCCATAACTGATTTAGTATGAAGTTGTGGCAAAATAACCACTACCCGCCCAAAATCAGCCATTTTAAGACCAGAGGGGCTACCGCGAAATGAAATTCGTTTTCGTTCGTGTATCTACGTACTATCGTGTAGGTATAGACGGAGATACACGAACGAAAACGAATATCGTTTCGCGGTAGGCCCTCAGTTCTTAATTTAGCTACATAGAAGCCTTTCCGTCCCTCATTGTGGATCACGTATAGCTTGTCCTGAGTATCATAGATCCATGTCTGTATGCATTCCACTGCGCTCGGACGTTTGGACGTTCCTTATGACGTTTCCTATTTACTAGTGTTGCACTAGTAGTTCGATAAAGTTTATCGACAAATTATCTCCTTTTTTATCGTTCATGATCTTGATAGTATTTGACATACCCTGTGCAACTGTTTTTGGTAAGCCAGTAAATGCGGCCAAAACTTCTGTCGAACGAACATCCACCCTTGGGCGATCGCTTGCTATCAAGTGTGTCGAACGATTTTTGCCACCAGTACAATTTGAATCTACTAGCTTACACAATAACGTCACTAATTGGACTTAATATTGCTTTACTTGTCAACTATTTACCTAGTACAATATAATTTATAATTTGCTTGCATTATGGAAGCGCTGCCATCGTCGCGCCTACTTTATGCTGAAATGTGAGTTGACATTACAAAATCAGAAGGCACTTATTTTCATAATCGTGGGCGACGTTCTTACAAAGACCTCATCATCATCATCATCATCATCGTCATATCAGCCGAAAAACGTCCACTGCTGGACATAGGCCTCCCCCAAAGAGTGCCAAATTGACCGGTCCTGCGATACCCGCATCCAGAGGACTCCCGCGACCTTTACCAGGTCATCAGTCTATCTTTTGGGGGGCCTACCCACGCCGCGCCTTCCGGTACGAGGTCGCCACTCGAGAACCTTTCCGCCCCAACAACCATCGGTTATACGTGCAATGTGCCCCGCCCACTGCCACTTAAGTTTAGCAATTCGGAGGGCTATATCGGTTACCTTGGTTCTGCTGCGGATAGCTTCACTTCTGATGCGATCACGCAGAGAAACTCCTAACATAGCCCTAAACAAACAAAACAAACGTAATTAAAAACAAAATGTAGTATGTATTGCTATCTAATAGGCTACTCTACATGTTTTTTAATATATTTTAAAATGTTCGTATAGATTCGATAGTCAACTGGTATTTTTTTTCCTCAAAATAATATCGCTTTATGCAAATAGCAAAAAAATTGTACATAGTTAAGTGCCTTATTCTAATCTAAACTTTAACTTTTTCCATTGTGTAACGACAATTACACATACATTTTATATGTTCGCGCCAAAAAGGCAGCCTCGTGACGTCATAACTGCAACACAGACTAATAAGAAGATACTAGGTATATGCAGAAACATAGAACCGTCAAATGTTGTTTACAACGAAAACTTGATTTTGCATTTGCTATTCTGACGTCACTCACAGAAGACAAAATTGCGCTCGGCGTTTTCGTTTTCGGTCATGTAACATACAGATAATAAAACTACAATTTTAATTTTCAAATGTATAACTTAATTAGAATTATATTCGTATTTCTTATCGGAACTGTATAAAAAGATACGAATAGAGATTTGATCATTTAATTTTGATAGATGAAAATACCCTATTCTAACTACAGCAGCGTCACTGGCGGCTGTTGTTAGTAATTGCATCGTTTTAGTTTATATGCTTTAAATGACAGCAGAAGGCACTGAAGGCATAAGGTGCATCCCTCGGGTAAACAATGCAGTCACTTACCCGTAGGATACGCGTTTATTTATTAGGTAAAAATATTCCCGCAATATAAAGCACGCCACTCGTTGGTCAGACTCTAAGGGCACAAATAACCTTTATCTTTTTCTAACCGGTTATCTGTGTCTACCCTCAACAAACATAATATGCCGTTTGTGCCTCTATAAAACAAATCAGACTGCAATCCACTTGTCCTCTGATGATTCCATCGGTCGTTGCTCCCCAAACTCCAGCCATAGACGACCTCAGCGTTTGTATTCACGACGCTTACAGACTCCTCTCAGGCGACCAGTATAATTGACCCTTAATAAAACGTATACTTGAGATTATTTTAGACGCTGAGACTGCAATACTGTATGTAAATTAAATAAGCTTAATGAAATATTCTTATATAGATTTAATATGCACGCACAATTTTCAGATAATTAGTTATTTATGACTTTGATGTGTATGATTTTGATTTGTTTAATCTTTTGCGAATTCGTATTATACCTCTTAGCCGAAAATCGATCAGACCGGTTATTCAAGCTTATTAAAACTTACCAGGCGCTAGGCAGCCAGCTCAAAAAAAATAGTTTATAAAGTAAAACTAAATACTTCCAAGACTTATTATGTAGGTACCTGGTTACAATTATTATGGTTATTTATTCTTAAAACATTACTTACTACACATAACGACACTACGTAAATGGCGTTTAGGTGTATTGTCTCTTTCTAATAATCTTTAATGTCTAACCTCGCTAAGTATTGATTATTTCTACTGGTGGGTTCGGCCGATCGATTTGAAGTACCTATACGTGTTTTCGATAGTGGAATGGAATACCTACATACGTAATTACTTATAGGTAATAGGTACAAATAAACATCATCCCATCAAATGAAAATTGATTTTATTTGTACATAGTATTATACTACAAACTCACATTATGTAACATTTGAACTTACACCTATAAGTGCTACTTACATCGGTTCAAGACACCGTCAAGGCGAGGACGAGAATGATGTTTAAATGAGGTACTAAGTATTACCTACCTGATTAACAATTAACTCTATTAGTTAATTAAGTAGATGGAGTTAAGAGAAAATGTTTACTCACGTCCATAGTAAGTAGGTAGTGCCTACTTAACTAATTCAATTAACACCTAATAAATACTTACTTAAAATTTGACGTAGTTTAGAGATCACCATTGAAATGTATGACTTGTTTAGCCAGAAGGTTCCCAATTTAAATTTTACATGGTGGGTTGATCCTTTTCCTTAAACTACGTCCAATTTAGATTGTAAATTTTCGATACCATGATAGGGTAAACATACCAGTTTTCGGCCGTTTATCCGACTTGCTGACTTATGCCTTAAATTTCATCGTAATGCTGTGCACCTACAGTGTTATTTTTTTTATTATAGCATCCTATGATAGTCTAGTTTATTAAAATGACATGTATGTGGACAAATACCTTGTTGATAATTTATAAAAAAATATTATTTCCAAAACTAGCAAAAACACCGGTTACCGGCCGTCTGGTTCAGAATTCGGCCTCCTGAGCACCCTTTATCGGCCGCCTAATTTACGGCAGAAAAATGGCTCGTATCATTGAGGACTTAGGGTTGATTATTATTTGAAAGAAAAACAATTGATTATTTCACTAAAAGCGGTTTATTTGCTTTATAAATCAATCTGATTAGCTTTAATATTAACATGCTACACATGATTAGAAGTAAAAACAGATTGGTGGCTGTAAACAGGTTTGACTTTTACTAGTTATCGGCCCTATTATATCCTACGGCCGGAAACAGTTCTCATAATTACCAGTTGTCGGCCGTCATTTTTACCTATGGCCGAAAAAAGGTTAAATTATAACTATTTTTCGGCCGCTAAAAAGTAGATGTTTCAAATGTGCGTATCTTTAAAAATTTATGGTTTACTGACGGCCGGAATCTAGTTATAAATTCACTAAGATCATGCTATTTACAAGTATAATGCTCTCTATGCTAATGGTACTAAGGTTTTCACAATATAAACTAAAATAATGCACTCATATAAAACTAGTTTTCGGCCCCGCGGCCGTAAACTAAATTTTGATGTAAATCGTCTACGTGTTCACCGGCCACCAAAAATATCGTAAAATATATGAGTTTGATTAGGTTTAGCAATTTAATATTAAAATTTTAAATTTTTTATACACACGAACCAAAAGTAAACACCAAATAACCAACAAAAACATTATAACATTCACCTTTGAAAGTCAGTCCACTTGATTTTTTTTTTGCAAATTTTCGCACGCGTCCGCACAGCAGATTTTCAAATGGCGGCTGAGGCTTTGATTCGCCGTCGACAAGGTCAAACTTGCTACTTACGAATCGTGAAGCTCGCTCGTTTCAAAATGGCGCGAAATTTGAACGCATGGACGTTTTATACCGCTATTATTCAAAAAAATGTGCAAAGCGGCCGAAAACACGTAGTGGCCGGCAAACCGGTATGTTTACCCTATTTTAAAAAACGACGTTGATATTTTAAAAAAATGGAAATTTCCTCAACTAGCTATAACAGGTTGAATACGTAAGCGCTCGATGATTGCGCTGCGGACTCACACAAAAGAAACAACCTCGGACGCCTCGGTCGCACAACGATAACACAACAGCCGATAACGACGTCGAGTAGGTAATAATACAATGCCAACTCGACACCCGACCTACCTATAACTATCGCTTTTCCACACTGTCTTTCCTCCACTCGCCAGTCCCACACCCAACAAAATGTTGCATGTTAAAATAAAACTGAAACATCTTATCGATAGTTTTTAATTTATAAAAAAGGCATGTTGCATCACTAATATTTGAAATAGAGAAATGAAACCTATAATTTTCCACTTTTGACCTTATTTAGGAAATTCACAAATTTTGGACGTTAACCGACTAAATTGGGAAGTAGGTGAAAGTTTTCAGCTAAGTCCGAATAGTGGTATTAACGCACACTTTAAACATTAAAAGTATTTACTGTCACTCAACAACACATTTCTTAGTTTAAATATTTTCTCTGGCGATTCGTTTTAAAGTCTATTTCATTTACATGATGTGAATATACTTATTACAGGGACATTACATAATTAATGAAAACCTTAATATCCGTTTGGACCGCTGTCTCGATGACACATTGGTGTTATCATGGTGTATTTAAAATGGTAATGTTATGATCAGTGTTGCCAAATAAAAAATATATTTATCTTTTTCATCCATTTCGTAGGCAGTAGCATCACCCTATTGCTAGTGTAATGGACGTCGGGTCAGTTTTTAGGTTTCGCGTATTTTGTTTATATCTACGATAATCAGCGTCAGAAACTTTTGTAATCAGTTTTAAAAGCTATCCTACGGCACAATAATGTAGTGCGTGCATCTAATTATAATCAAAATCGTGTGTTTTACGTATTATGTCCAAGCTTTACTTTGCACTTCTAATGTACTTCGACAATCTAAAGTAGCGTAGTTTTTCGTTCTCATTTAATTGTTTTAAAACCTATCTATCGTATTATTTTAAGTTTAAATGGACTATATTTTGTTATGATAGTTGTTATTGTGTGATTTTTACACTGTTATAAGATACGGAAAGCGCTTTATTCGTGAATATATACGACACAAAATGGTTACTTGTTTGTAAGACTGAGGTAAGTTTCATGGCACAGTTTTATGTCTATAGTATTATTTTTACAGTACTAGCCGATGTTGATAAGCTTAGTAATTACATTTTCACTTTATTTCGTGCATCTGTGTGTGGGTTAAGTTTGTTTTGCACGATATTGATGTCATTTTGACTTTGCCATCTTTCATAATATTCTAATTCGTCGGAACAATTATATACCGGTTCATTACGAGTATTATTCCGTGTTGTTTGTTGGTTTCTAAATTGATTGGAGCAATCTGAATGCAACATAACCTTGCTCACACCACAGTACTATACTTTATTAGTAAATGTTAACCTACATATTGGTACCAATTTTTTTTAATTAATAGTTATTTAATATTGAATTCTTTGAGAAGTCACGAATAAAATTTAAAACTTACACTAATTTGCGCATCATAACCAAAGTATGTACTGCCAAGTCCATAAATATATGTATGTACATTCCCAAAAGTCCTAAATAACTGAGCACCCTCAGTCCTTAACAATAAAAGTGTGTTTAGTTTTTTGATCACTTTATTTGTACACATCTTTTCAACTCAACTGTACAGTCTGCTGAAAATAAATAAATAAATATTAGAGGATAATCTTACACAAATCCAATTAGTCCCATAGTAATCTCAATAAGGCTTGTGTTATGGGTGCTAGTAGCAATATATTGATCAGATATTCATGCTCATCACACGAATCAAATAATTAATAAATATATGCGGTCACTCTTAGACAAATCAACCTAGTTCCAAACTAAGCAAAGCTTGTACTATGGTTACTAGACGACAATAAAATAATTATATAGATAAAAAAAATACTGAAATACATACAAAAACATTCATGACTTCGGAACAAATATTTATGCTCAATACACATACGAAGCTGAAGGTCCTGGGTTCGAATCCCGGTAAGGGCAAATATTTGTGTGATGACAATGAATATTTGTTTCTAAATCTTGGATGTTTTCTATGTATTAACATCTATTAAATATATTGTCGTCTAGTACCCATAACACAAGCCTTATTGAGCTTACTATGGGACTAGTTTGATTTGTGTAAGATTGCCCACTAATATTTATTTTTCAACCGACGAAAAAAATGAAGGAGGTTCTCAAGTCGCCGCGTTTATGTTTTCTTTATGTATGACCACGCATAACTTTTTACAGAGTAGTTCGATTTTGATAATATTTTTTTTATTTGAAAGGGTATACCCCGAAGTTGGTCCCATATACCTAAATTGGGTAAAAAAAAGGAAAATAGGGGTGATTGATTTTTCACTCACCGATTGTAACATGACCACGCATAACTTTGTACAGAGTAGTTCAATTTTGATAATTCTTTTTTTATTGGATAGGGTATACCTCAAAGTTGGTCCCATAAAAATTTGGAAAAATCCTACCCTAAGGGTGGGAAAATAGGGGTAATTTATTAATATAACAGTTAATAATATCTAAAGCAAGTTAGGTAGCTATTTTAAAAGTAATCAAAAATTAAGCATGTAATAATTTGTATAAATTATAGCCACAGAAAATTATAAAATAAAAACTTTAAAAAAAAAATTAACCACCGAATAAAAACTAAAAGGCAATAAAAAAACCAGCACTAACACGAAACGAAAAGACCTTTTTAACCCTGCAACTCCCCGCTATCTCAAAGAACGTTTTAGTTTTTTAAATTCTGTTAGATGTTCTAACAATTTGCTATTAACTGTGCCTTCATCATCTACCAAATTTTACAATAGTTCGTTCACTATTAATTCTATCCGACTGTGGAACTCTCTCCCTCTTGACATCAGACAAGCAAAATCTATCGGCAACCTCAAATCCCTTCTTAAAGAACATTATTTGTCTCTCCCCTAACCCTGATTGTATTTTTGGCTGACTGTTTATGTATCATTATATTTGTGTTTGTGTTATTTGTATATATGTATGATTGTGTGTGTATGTTTATATATAGAGGTATTTATGTACGTTTATTTTTATAATTTCTTGATTTTTGATTGATAATAATCTCTGCACCACCTACTGCATAATCTAGTTTTATCTCTTTCTCCGATACCCAAAGGTTGTCTGGAAGAGATCGCTCTTCAGCGATAAGACCGCCTGTTGTCTACCTCTACCTACATGTTATTGTATTGTTTCTCTATGTAACTGCTTTGTTTGTGTGAGGTGTGCAATAAAGAGTATTTGTATTGTATTGTATTGAAAAGACCAACAAAAACAATAGCGCACTGAAAAGAAAAAAAAAAAAATTGTCTTCATTAACGCAAGTGAATACCTACCCTACAATTACAATTTATATATTTACAAGCTGTTATTTTTGGAGTCCTGCCGGCCTCAAACAAACTTGAGCACCTTAGTGAAGAGTTGAACGCAACACAATTTGCTCAAGTTTGTTTGAGGCTGGCACCGACTGGCTGCAATGAACTATATGTCTCTCTTTCATTTACACGGGAGCGATTATCTTTTGTTCGTTTCTTGGGCGAGAAAATAGCTCATCGCTCGTCGCCGGCGGTGGGACCAGTGCCTTATGCCTTAATATTGACTTGCACTTGCAATTGTCAAGTACCTATATTTGTCTTTTGATGTCGATACAACAAATCCTCCAATATATAAGAGGTCGGCCACGCGTTTCTAATTATTTTCTAGTCATTAGTGTCTATACAACCTGTATTGTTATAAGCTTTTCTTTGACCTCATGAGTTAAGTTTTCTACATGTTCGCTCTTTATACTACTATGGATTAAATATTGGTTACTTGACGTAGTATTATTTAAATTTCAGCAATAGTAAAATGGCGTTGTGCGAGAGCCAACTGGACGTGATACCGCTGAAGCGAGAGTCCTCTCCGGGCTCCGAGAGCAGCAAGGAGAGCCCCGAGAAGAAAGCCAAGATGGAACCCAATGGAGACATATATGGTACTTTTATATTACTAGATTTTGCCCGCAACACCGCGTGGAAATTGTTTATATCGTCCATATAATCTTCCGCCCCCATTTCACCCCCTTAGAGAATGATTTCCGAGATGAAAATTCCTATTTCCTTCCCCGGGATTCAAACTATATCCATACTAAATGTCATTTCAACCAGTTCAGCGGTTTAAGAGTGACAAGGTAGTTAGTTAGTTAGTTTTACTGGGCATTTTCCGCAAATCGACATCCAACGTGCCTATTTTGCGTGAAAGGATTAGACCGGTTTCCTCACGATGTTTTCCTTCACCGAAAAGCTAATGGTAAATATATATTTCGTACATAAGTTCCGAAAAACTCATTGGTACGAGCCTGGATTCGAACCCACGACCGCCGTTTGACATCCGCATGCCTGGACCACTAGGCTACCGTAGCTTCGAGTGACAAGGTAACAGACAGACAGTTGCTTTCGCTTTTATAATATTAGTATGGATAAGGATAACACAACTAGCATTTGCTCGCGACTTCGACTGCGTTTCAACTTTCACCCCCAATTCAACCCTTCTGAGGATAATGATAGCCAACTGGACGTTATACCGGTGAAGCGATAGTCCTCTCCGGGCTCCGAGAGAGATGGAACCAAATGGTACTTAAACATTTTTCCGAGCAGCTTGGAGAGTGATGTTAAAGAGCGCCCACAGCCGTCACGTCCCTCAGCCATGAGGATACGACGAGGAAGATGAAGATCTATCTACTATTCAGAAAAGAGATTCAGAGAGAGAGATATGCTTGTGTCCTAAGATTTTTTTACGATGCCATTCGAACATGTTTTTGGAGAGGAACAAATGTTTGTATGGGAGCAACACAATTCCTCCTCCTCCTCATCAGCCTATATACGTCCCACTGTTGGGCACATACCTCCTCTCATGAATGAGAGGGAACGGGCAGTAGCCCCCACGCTGGCCCAGTGCGGATTGCGGACGTCACATACCTCTTTGAATTTCTTCTCAGATGTATGCAGGTTTCCTCACGATGTTTTCCTTCACCGAAAAGCTAACGGTAAATATCAAATGATTCAATTAAAGAACACAAATACCCAAAAATTTGAGTCAAAGAAGCTGGCGGCAGCCGAATCGCTTCATACTACGTGACACAGATGACGTCACAGTTTGCCATTTGTACTAATCATTGTATGGAAAATCAAGTAAATTGCTGTTTCGGTCGCGAATTACTGCGTCCATAGTTATCATACAAATTTGTTTCTGTAAAAGCGTAAGGATTCTATTGGTAGCTTTAAAGTTACTTTCATGGTCCATATCTTTTCATGATTTAAATTACATTTTTAATTTATACTTTATTACAATAATTTGTTGATTTAGGTACTATCCATTTATCTACACTACGTTATCAATTTTAACATGAGAAAACTACCCTATTGTTGCTCTCAAATGAGAGATCAAAGCTGTACTTGGTATTCCCTATTTAAGTTTAATTTTTCCGCATAGAAGTTGTGAAAATCAGTATGTGCCACTCGGTACCAAAATTATTTTGTGTTTAACACTTGAATCCCTTGTTACGCTCAAGCTTATGTTTTAGAGTCCCTCGCTACGCTCGGGATAATTTTGTAGGATCTTTCGCTTCACTCAGATTCAATATATCCCTTACCGTATTTATGACTTCGCTCCACAATCTTTGGGCGAGGTCTATGTACGGTCAAGGACTTTAATTGTGAGCTCTAAATGGCTCAACAATTAAAGTCCGTGACTGTACACGTCCAGCAGTGAGCGTCATTCGGTTGATGTGATGATGACGAGACACAATCTTTTCTTATCTTATCTTATTGTTTCAGTGCCTGGCGGGCTGCCTCTGGCTGTGGACTACAGGTCCCCGGTCTCGCACTTCGTGCCCCCCGAGCTGTACGCGGCCAAACCGAAGCCGGAGGCCCCTATCGTCACACCAGGTAATCTCTCTTTAGAAAAATCTAAATTACTACTATAAAAAAATCACACCTAATTTCCCAGTGTGACACTCATGTGACACTACAGTTTCCAAAATGACTACTTCCCTAAACTTACTACAACAGTTTCCAAAATAACCACTTCCCTAAACTTACTACAACAATCCCTAAACATACTACAATAGTTTCCAAAATGACTACTTCCTCAAACTTACTACAACAATTTCCAAAATTACTAATATCCTAAAGTTACTACAACAGTTTCCAAAATCACTAATATCCTAAAGTTACTACAACAGTTTCCAAAATTACTAAAATCCTAAAGTTACTACAACAGTTTCCAAAATTACTAATATCCTAAAGTTACTTCAACAGTTTCCAAAATTACTAATATCCTAAAGTTACTACAACAGTTTCCATAATTACTAGTATCCTAAAGTTACTACAACAGTTACCAATTGGCTACTTCACGCTAACGTTTAACTTAAGTTACCTGGCCTTTACAAGTTTCGTTCGGGGCAACAGTCTTAAGGAAGGATGACTAGTTGACCACCTACTAAAATTTACATATTACATTTTGGAAGTTTGATCCCAGAATAAGTCCTTTTTCCTGTTCAGTCTAATGTAGATGCATTGTGTCACTGAGATGGTCCTTTGTCTGACTGATGACTGGTGACGCAGGACCGGTCACTTTGGCACCCTTTGGGGGAGGCATGTGTCCAGCAGTGGACGTTCGGCTGATATGATGATTATTTTGTCGACATTTTCCATGACCATTTTGCTTTTATACAAGTTTCTAAATAGCCTTGAAGTAGCGATGAATGTCCTTTCAATACGCGGTGGTGTACCACAATGGTTTGTTGTATTATTTGAACACAGATTCTAACACGATACTACACATTGTATACATTTGTGGACTGTTACCATTTTCGTACACGTTATGAGATTGAGTAAAAAAAAAGTTTTTCCTGTGGTCAAATATTGAGCTTCCAAGCATATAAAAAATGTTTTGATTGTATGAAAGAGGAGACGTCGTTTATGTGGATTAAGGCTGGAAACAGTGCTCGACCGACGGTCAGCGCGTATGCTCGGTGGGGCGTAGCTATCGCTGTAGAAAGCATACTGTGCGTTCAGACCGATGCTCACCGTCAGCGCGTATGCTCGGTCGGGCGTAGCTATCGCTGTAGAAAGCATACTGTGCGTTCAGACCGATGCTCACCGTCAGCGCGTATGCTCGGTGGGGCGTAGCTATCGCTGTAGAAAGCATACTGTGCGTTCAGACCGATGCTCACCGTCAGCGCGTATGCTCGGTCGGGCGTAGCTATCGCTGTAGAAAGCATACTGTGCGTTCAGACCGATGCTCACCGTCAGCGCGTATGCTCGGTGGGGCGTAGCTATCGCTGTAGAAAGCATACTGTGCGTTCAGACCGATGCTCACCGTCAGCGCGTATGCTCGGTCGGGCGTAGCTATCGCTGTAGAAAGCATACTGTGCGTTCAGACCGATGCTCACCGTCAGCGCGTATGCTCGGTCGGGCGTAGCTATCGCTGTAGAAAGCATACTGTGCGTTCAGACCGATGCTCACCGTCAGCGCGTATGCTCAGTCGGGCGTAGCTATCGCTGTAGAAAGCATACTGTGCGTTCAGACCGATGCTCACCGTCAGCGCGTATGCTCGGTCGGGCGTAGCTATCGCTGTAGAAAGCATACTGTGCGTTCAGACCGATGCTCACTGTCAGCGCGTATGCTCGGTCGGGCGTAGCTATCGCTGTAGAAAGCATACTGTGCGTTCAGACCGATGCTCACAGTCAGCGCGTATGCTCGGTCGGGCGTAGCTATCGCTGTAGAAAGCATACTGTGCGTTGAGACCGATGCTCACCGTCAGCGCGTATGCTCGGTCGGGCGTAGCTATCGCTGTAGAAAGCATACTGTGCGTTCAGACCGATGCTCACAGTCAGCGCGTATGCTCGGTCGGGCGTAGCTATCGCTGTAGAAAGCATACTGTGCGTTCAGACCGATGCTCACCGTCAGCGCGTATGCTCGGTCGGGCGTAGCTATCGCTGTAGAAAGCATACTGTGCGTTCAGACCGATGCTCACAGTCAGCGCGTATGCTCGGTCGGGCGTAGCTATCGCTGTAGAAAGCATACTGTGCGTTCAGACCGATGCTCACCGTCAGCGCGTATGCTCGGTGGGGCGTAGCTATCGCTGTAGAAAGCATACTGTGCGTTCAGACCGATGCTCACCGTCAGCGCGTATGCTCGGTCGGGCGTAGCTATCGCTGTAGAAAGCATACTGTGCGTTCAGACCGATGCTCACCGTCAGCGCGTATGCTCGGTCGGGCGTAGCTATCGCTGTAGAAAGCATACTGTGCGTTCAGACCGATGCTCACAGTCAGCGCGTATGCTCGGTCGGGCGTAGCTATCGCTGTAGAAAGCATACTGTGCGTTCAGACCGATGCTCACCGTCAGCGCGTATGCTCGGTCGGGCGTAGCTATCGCTGTAGAAAGCATACTGTGCGTTCAGACCGATGCTCACAGTCAGCGCGTATGCTCGGTCGGGCGTAGCTATCGCTGTAGAAAGCATACTGTGCGTTCAGACCGATGCTCACCGTCAGCGCGTATGCTCGGTCGGGCGTAGCTATCGCTGTAGAAAGCATACTGTGCGTTCAGACCGATGCTCACCGTCAGCGCGTATGCTCGGTCGGGCGTAGCTATCGCTGTAGAAAGCATACTGTGCGTTCAGACCGATGCTCACCGTCAGCGCGTATGCTCGGTCGGGCGTAGCTATCGCTGTAGAAAGCATACGGTGCGTTCAGAACGATGCTCACCGTCAGCGCGTATGCTCGGTCGGGCGTAGCTATCGCTGTAGAAAGCATACTGTGCGTTCAGACCGATGCTCACCGTCAGCGCGTATGCTCGGTCGGGCGTAGCTATCGCTGTAGAAAGCATACTGTGCGTTCAGACCGATGCTCACCGTCAGCGCGTATGCGGCCATAGTAAAACGCGCGACCGACGATACGCGCTGTCGTCGGTCGAGCACTGTTTACAGCCTAAGAGTTCAACCAGAAATTAGGCTTTATATAGCTTAACTTTGGCAAAGTCCACGGCTAAATCTCTGTGTAACCTGTAAGGCACTAAAATTTGTGATTTCCGGGCGTAAATACACTAGTTATAATAGAAAATACCGAAATTACTACATGCGTGCCTTCTATATTTGAGGAGCTCCCTCGAATCGGAAATTAAACATAAAAAAATACACCCGAATCGAGAACCTTCTCCTTTTTTTGAGTCGGTTAATAATTGAAGGTATAAACGTTTCAGGGTATTTTTTTAAATGATTGTTTGATGATCCTATGCTATTAAACAAGCTTCGTTTGGCTGTTTTGTAAATGGGTTGTCGAAAACGGCTGTAACGATTTCGATGAGTTTTATGAGGGCGTCGTTTTCTCCGAAAAACACAAAACATGCCGAGGAACGCACGGTCTCCTAGCTACTTATTATGTTCAAAAGTTAGCAAAGTGTCAACGGCCCAGGTCAAGTGTTGGTAATAAATAATCATTATTTATTCCTGCGTATTTTTTATTTTATTCAAAAAAATCCTGCATGTGTTTTCATATCTGCAATGGAAAATTATTGGCTTTTAATTCCAGAAATGAAACTGTCAATTTTTTTGTATGTATAAAATGTCATATTGACGACCTCTGTAGCCTAGTTGGTAGTGACCCTGCCTACGAAGCAAGAGGTCCCTAGTTCCAATCCCGGTAAGGGCATTTATTTGTGTGGTGAGCTCGAATATTTGTTCCTGAGTCATGGATGTTTTCTATGTATTTATTTGTCTATATAAATATCGTTGTCTAGTACCCATGGTACAAGCTTTGCTTAGTTTGGGACTAGGTTGATTTGTGTAAGATTGTCCCCAAAATTACTATGGGCCTCATAAGAAGGCTCAAAGTCACCCAAAGGGCAATGGAGAGGGCTATGTTAGGAGTTTCTCTGCGTGATCGCATCAGAAATGAGGCTATCCGCAGCAGAACCAAGGAACCGATATAGCCCTCCGAATTGCTAAACTTAAGTGGCAGTGGGCGGGGCACATTGCACGTAGAACCGATGGACGTTGGGGCGGAAAGGTTCTCGAGTGGCGACCACGTACCGGAAGGCGCGGCGTGGGTAGGCCCCCCACAAGGTGGACTGATGACCTGGTAAAGGTCGCGGGAGTCCGCTGGATGCGGGTGGCGCAAGACCGGTCAATTTGGAACTCTCTGGGGGAGGCCTATGTCCAGCAGTGGACGTCTTTCGGCTGATATGATGATGATGATGATGATGTCCCCAAATATTATTATTATTATTATATTTTGCTAGTAATCTCGGTTGCAACTCAGCACTATTTGACTAATGTGATAGAGAGACAACACATAAAATGACAGTTTTTGGGAATAAAAACACATCCTTCAGCCGCCCGCCATTCAAAAAATATTTAACAGTGAAATTTGAATCAACTGAATTGGGAATGGATGAAAATTTTAGAAGTGCCTGATTATTTTTCTGGTGATAGGAATAACCTTCCTTAGCACCAGAAAAAAGTTTCAGATTTTTCAGCTGAGTCAATTATTTTTGAAAAATATAAGCATTTTCCTCACTTCCGTTTTGGGTCAAGAACGGCACTTTCCTCAATCCATCTCATATTACAAAAAATGTCCTAAATATCTTTGGTAAACTGACACTGGCAATGATATTGACAGTTGCAGCAGCTATATTTGTCATTACTACTTTCATTTAAACACAGATATTGAAGATATTTTTTTGTAATATGAGACGGATCAAGGAAAGTGTCTATTCACCGTCCTTGACCCAAAATGTAAGTGAGATAACTGTTTATATTTTTCAAAAATAATTAGAGCAGTTGAAAAATCTGAAACTTTTTTCTGGTGCTAAGGAAGGTTATTCCTATCACCAAAAAAATAATCAGGCACTTCTGATATTTTCATCCATTCCCCATTAGGCAATAGAGTAGTTTCTTTTGTTTTGAAATCGATCGTTTTTTTTTTAAGAGGATGCTCTTTTTTAGGCCTTTGGGCGGATGCATGTTTTTAGACATCCTCATGCTGATGCGGGTGCGGATATTTCGAGGCTCACATCCGCAGACGCGGATTTTGGGGTTTTGACCCAAAAACATAAATATAACCTAAGTCTATATGATATCGCGCAGTAATCAAACACGTTGCGAATGAATTTTATTTTTACAAGCTTTTATTTACTTTCACCTGACCGTTGTCTGTAATCCAATCTTGCAATTTAAATTTGATCCACTTCCCGGTAACCGATTGAGCTGAAATTTTGCATACATGTGTAAAACGCGTGACAATGCAATATTATGATGACATGGTGCTGATCTGTTGATGGAGCTGGAAGGTGGCCATAGGAACTTCGCAATGAAACGACACAACCTCATCGAGTTTGGGCTCGTTAGAATCGCCTCAATGAGTAGTTGATGACGGTATACAGAAAAGTACAGTCGGCAATAAAAGCTTCTACCAAAAATGATTTTTATAATTTACGAAAAAGTACGAATTTTGACCACCCCCTTAACCCCGAAAATACTAGGCTTAAAATTCTGAAAAAAATATGGTAAATAGTTCCTTGCCTAAAGATTACAGGAAAACCTATAAGAAGTTTGAGTATTCAAAGTAACGGGAAAATTCTCAATATTTTACGGAACCCTCACCACGCGAGTTGAACTCGCACTTGTCCGGTTTTTTGCGGATGCAGATGTCGAAATTGATGCGTAACTTCCGCGTATGCGGATGTCTGCAACGTCCCCGCTTTAGGCGGCTAGAGGCCAGAAAACATTTATTTTACAACCCCCCTGTATACCCAATTATAATCGGCAGTACCTAAGAACATTTATTTTGCAAAAACATGATTATTTATTTTGTCCCATTTGAGTTGACCCCCTTTTTTTCGTCCCTAGCCGTCGTCGTGACGCCGGTGAAACGCAAAAGGGGCAGACCGAGGGTCGACAAGACTAGTCCGGAGTATTTGGCCAATCTGGCTGCCAGGAAACAGGCTAAGGAGATGGGTAAGTTTTTTAAATTAATTGGTTAAAAATAATAACTGGTTAGGGCTCAGTGCCGAGAACGCACGTAGGCGTTCACGGTCATAAAACTTGTATGTAAAACTAGGCCGGTGTCTCTAAAAACGCAAATTAGGCGCATCTATGACGTCGAGTTGCGGAAACCCAGCCCGCGTACACCTGTAACCTATAGGCCGGTGTCTAGAATTCTTAGCGAACATAGCCGCGAGTAATCAGGGCAAGAAGGTGGGTAAGTTTTTAAATTATTTGCCAAAAAAAACCATTTAAGTTTCCGAGTAGGGCTCGATGCCGAGAACGCACATGTGCGTTCATCCACATGGAATGTTTGGCGAAGGAGAATAAGTGAGGAAAAGGTTTGCTTAGCAAAAACAAACTGGTTAGGACTAAGTGCCGACAACGTATATAGGCGTTCATGATTATAGAACTTGCAAGTAAGACTAATCCGGTGTCCAGAATTTAAATAGGCCAAGCAGATTGGTAAGTAAAAGGTTTAATTGAGGGTGGATGAAATTTTTAGAAATGCCTGATAATTTTTTGGTGATAGGAATAACCTTCCTTAGCACCAGAAAAAGTTTCAGATTTTTCAGCTGCGTCAATTATTTTTGAAAAATATAAACAGTTTCCTTGGGTTTAGGACGGCGAATAAGACGCTTTCCTTGATCTGTCTCATATTACCAAAAACTATCTTAAATATCCGTGGTAAACTGACACTGGCAATTATATTGACAGCTGCAGCAGCTATATTTGTCATTGCCAGGATTAGATATTTAATAGTACATTACTGCAGACGCCGGGAAAGAAGGGCTTGCCGGGTGAGTAGGTATAGACGGCCGACCGTAGGGAGGCCGGATAGTGATACGAAGCCGGCAAGCCCTTTTCACGGCCAGGCATGTATAGTGCTTTTCTCAAACATATGCAATGAAATAAAACACCACTCAAAATAGTACAATAATTTTCCCTCCAATCCTCCATACTTATTGTTTTTTTTTACGAACGGCGTCCGTATTTCGCGTGTGTAGAGTTCGAATAGACCCTATTAGGGCCATTATACATAACCTTCTAGAATGAATAAAATAAAGAGGATTTTAAATATTGTCTATTCATTTCTATAATGAATAAAATAAAGAGGATTTTAAATATTGTCTATGGTCCCTGGTGACTTACCTACATAGATAATATTTTAAATTTATTCATCAAGACATTGAATCATACAGGTTTGTATTCTTAATAAAGGTTCGTGTGTAATAGGCATTAACGCGGATATTTTTGGTCCGATAACCATTCTGCCACTAGAAAAAATAAAAAATAATAATTCAGCTGTTTAACCTGTAGATGAACACAGACGCCATGTTAACATTAAAATTAAAAAAAAAAATACTTCCCGGCCTAGGCCTTCAATTTTGTCAAAATTGCTTACCAGTTCTCTCGAGTAGTTCCGCCCGAAACGTGATACTTTGAAGCCTATTATAACGCACGTAAGGACGACATTTCATTGCATGTTTGAGAAAAATATTTTTTGTAATATGAGAGGGATCAAGGAAAGTGTCTTATTCGCCGTCCTAAACCCAAAACGTAGATGAGGAAACTGTTTAAAAAAAAAATGACGCAGCTTAAGTCTGCAATTTTTTTCTGGCGTTAAGGAAGGTTATTCATATCACCAAAAAAAATCAGGCATTTCTTAAATTTTCATCCATTCCAATTCCCCGAAAAAAAATTGGTTAGTGCTCAGTGCCGACAGCGCACTTAGACGATCTTGTATATATGTATAGAATTCGTAAGGAAGATCAGTCCGGAGTCCAGAATACTTGGCCTCGACTCCGCGTTGAATTAGGCTAAGGGAATTAACAAGTTTTAGGTTTAATTAACTACAAAAAAACTTGTTCGGGCTCAGTACCGACAACGATCATTTTGGGATTTAAAAAAAAATGGCAGATTAAGGTTAACTAAAGTGATGTTTAAGTCACGTCCAACCTGTCGGTTTTGTTACTAAACGTAACTGTCCGTTTAAGGGGACAAAAATAATTAATATGCCCTCATAGGCGTTCAAGGCCAATGCCGAAAACGCACATATGCGTTCATGTTTAGTAGAGTCTATAAGACTAGTCAGGAATGCCTGGCTAACTTAGCCCCAGGAAAATTATCAGGGGGACAGTTAGTTACCTACTGGCACTACAGAAAGTTAACCTTTTGAGAGCTAAAGACGACTGTGGACGCGGACGAAAACTCGTGCCACTGAAGCCACGGACGGCCACAGCCGCGCGTGCGCTTTGCACTTTTTCATTAATTTTATGTAATAAAAAGCTTTACAAGTAACTTGACCCATTTTTTTAAATAGTTCATGATCATGATACGTAGATTAATTTTGACATGACAATATTTATCAGAAGTTTCATTTTATTCATATTTTGTCTGGCTATTGTTATTGTTCTGGCCTCAGTTGGGCACCGTTTTGTTTTGCACCCTCGCTGTCAAAAGGTTAACCCATCCAATGATTGGGTAGTTGCCTCATGTTAAAATGTTATAATCTACAACAAGGTACTACCGCCTGTTGTCTACCTCTAACCTACATGTTATTGTATTGTTTCTCTCTGTAACTGCTTTTTTTGTGTGAGGTGTGCAATAAAGAGTATTTGTATTGTATTGTACTACTGGATAGGTACTTGCATAGTAAAACATCATGAGAACATAACTACAACTTGGAAAAGTTGAAAAACCTCCGATTTTTTCATTTCAAAGTTCAATATCTCAAAACGGCTGAACCGATTTTGTTGAAACGTAGCTAAGAACCATCTCGATCACGTCTGCTTTCGGACAAAAAAACCCGCTTTAAAATCGGTGCATTCGTTTAGGAGCTACGATGCCATAGACAGACACAGACACGTCAAACTTATAACACCCCTCTTTTTTCGTCGGGGGTTTAAAAAATATAGGCTATATAAATTATCCCACGAGTTTGCCTGCGTTCTTTGCAATACGCGAGTAAAGCCGCGCGGGCAGCTAGTTTTTCTTTGCAACAGTTAGTACAGATAGGAACTTGTGATGTCATAATTTAAATAAGTGCACAATGTACATCAGACAAGCCCCAAGCAAGTTTGCTTTCAAGCGGATGCTGCGTAAGCATCTGCTTTAACAAGAATTCGATTAAAATCCATCCACATAATGGTAGTATATATTGAATATGTAGTAGTATATCTTTTTGTATGTATCTTATATATTTTTATTTATGTATGTCTATATGTAGTGTATAATACATTTGTTTTTTTTTCCTCTCTCAAGTATATTCGTAACAGAAATTATCGTACTTTTTTCTTTGCACCTGTTATAAGTCTCTGTTTAGCCCAATGGTTAGCTGGTAGAGAATGCCATCTGGCATTAAGCTCGCCATTTGTACATATTTTTTTGTATTTTGTGCAATAAAGTTTAAATAAATAAATAATGTGGACTATGGATCCATTCACCAAAATCGTAACAGTTCACATGTGTTTTGGGCTATTTCATATCATATACCATGTTCAATTCTTTTCCACGGAAATCATTTTTCCGGATATAAAACAAACATGTAAGCAAATATATAATATTTGATAATAATTCAGAAAATGTTGAAATGCAGCATGTGCCACTCGGCTCGGTAGTAAGATGATTTCCGTCGTGGGCGTAAACACTTGAATCCCTCGTTACGCTCAAGATTCAATATACTGCACTCGCCATAAATCCCAGAGTCAGAGGTCCCGAGGATATGTAGTGTTGAGAGTGGAGGACCCGCATTAGTCTCTAGCTATCAACACAACAAATCTTCAAATCAATAAAGAGTCGTGTGATTATACTGGAATCGTATGTGTCCATAGGCTACGGTGGTATACTTAACATCACGCAGACCGTATGCTTGTTTGCCACTGCCGTAGCATAAAAAATAGCTCCCTTGCAATTCAAATAAGTTACTGTAAAAAATAGCATTTTTGATACAAACTTTTATTGCCGACTGTATTTTTCTGTACACCATCATCAACTACTCATTGAGACGATTCTAACGAGCCCAAACTCAACGGGGTTACGTCGGTTAAATACTGAATTCCCATGGCCGCCTTCTGTCTTCATCATCAGATCAGCTCGATGGTACCATAATATTAAAATATCATCCAAACTATACTAATACCCAAAATTTCAGCTCAATCGGATAACGGTATGTGACTGAAAATTGGAATGCAAATTTTGACGGACAACTTACAATACGAACAGGTTAAGTTAAAATAAAACTTGTAAAAAGAGTCATTGTTGCCCACAAACGAGAGATTTCTCTTTTCCCTCATACCTATGACGATGTGCCACGCGGTTGCAAAGTGGTTTCCGTCTTGGCCGTAAACACTTGAATCCCCCGTTACGCTCTAGTTAGAATATACCGCCCTCGCCGTAAATCATTTTGCTCCCTTGAGACACAATCTACTATTTTGTTGCAGCGGCCGTGATGAGTAATCGCAACGAGAGCGGGGAGAAGCGCAAACGCGGCCGGCCCCGGGTCGACAAGACCAGTCCGGAATACTTGGCCAGGAAGCGAGCCAGAGAGCTGGGTGAGTACTCTATTAGAATAGAATAGAAGATAGAATAGAACACAGTAAGTAACACAATTACAAAAAAAATTAAACAAAGGAAGGACTTATCAGCTATATACTAATTACTAACGTATACTAAAAAGGGTGAACACTCAGCATAATGCCGGGTGCTACTAGAGTACCCGACGCTGGTCTTCCGTGATCACCAGTAGGGAGCGTAGTTGCGCGTAGCTGCTAATTGAATCCCACAAATTTAGGCCATTTTTGAATATCACTTCATTTGGTGGAGGGACTTTTTAAGTCAAGTCCATATACCAGCCGAAAGCCACTGCTGGAGATCTGCCCAAAAGAGTGCCGCAATGACCGGTCCTGCGCCCGCATCCAGCGGACTCCCGCGACCTTGACCAGGTCGTCAGTTCACCCAGGGCACTGAGACATACGGCGCCCTATACACCTCGTAGCATACGAGGTGTATAGGCTCCTTGAAATATCGCGGTATGTGGCGCCCTATACATATGTATAGGGCGCATAGGACGTGACTGGTCTGGAGTGCCTATGTGGTTAATATTGAGTAATCCGAAAGCGGGAAGAAGCATAAGCGCGGATGGCCGCGGGTCGACAAGACCAGTCCGGAATACTTGGCCAGGAAGCGAGCCAGAGAGCTGGGTGAGTACTCTATTAGGCCATTTTTGAAGTCCCAAGTCCATAAAAATCATATCAGCCGAAAACCACTGCTGGAGATCTGCCCCAAAGAGTGCCGCAATGACCGGTCCTTCGCCCGCATCCAGTGGACTCCCGCGACCTAAAGGCTCCTTGAAATATCGCGGTATGTGGCGCCCTATACTCTACGAGGCGCCTAAGATTTGTCTGGTCGACACAAAGTTGAGTAATCGCAACGAAAGCGGGAAGAAGTGCAAACGCGGCCGGCCCCGGGTCGACAAGACCAGTCCGGAATACTTGGCCAGGAAGCGAGCCAGAGAGCTGGGTGAGTACTCTATTAGGCCATTTTTGAAGTCCCAAGTCCACTGCTCGAGATCCAAAGAGTGCCGCAATGACCGGTCCTGCGCCCGCATCCAGTGGACTCCCGCGACCTAAAGGCTCCTTGAAATATCGCGGCATGTGGCGCCCTATACTCTACGAGGCGCCTAAGATTTGTCTGGTCGACACAAAGTTGAGTAATCGCAACGAAAGCGGGAAGAAGTGCAAACGCGGCCGGCCCCGGGTCGACAAGACCAGTCCGGAATACTTGGCCAGGAAGCGAGCCAGAGAGCTGGGTGAGTACTCTATTAAAATAGAATAGAATAGAAGATAATTTATTTCGGTATAAGTACACAGTCCACCTTGTGGGGGGCCTACCCACGCCGCGCCTTCCGGTACGTGGTCGCCACTCGAGAACCTTTCCGCCCAAACGGCCATAGGTTCTACGTGCAATGTGCCCCGCCCACTGCCACTGGTCGCGGGAGTCCGCTGGATGCGGGTGGCGCAGGACCGGTCAATTTGGAACTCTCTGGAGGAGGCCTATGTCCAGCAGTGGACGTCTTTCGGCTGATATAATGATGATAAGTATACAGGAACACAGTAAGTAATACAATTACAAAACAATGAAACAAAGGAAGAACTTATCAGCTATATACTAATTACTAACTTATACTGAAAAAGGTGAACACTCGGCATAATGCCGGGTGCTACTAGAGTACCCGACGCTGGTCTTCCGTGGTCACCAGCAGGGAGCGTATTTGCGCGTAGCTGCTAATTGAATCCCACAAATTTAGGCCATTTTTGAATATCAGTTCATTTGGTGGAGGGACTTTTAAGTCAAGTCCATTAAGAATCGTACCAGCCGAAAGCCACTGCTGGAGATCTGCACCAAAGTGTGCCACAATGACCGGCGTACCGTGCTCACAGCGGACTCCCGCGACCTTTACCAGGTCATCAGTCCGCCTAGGGCCTGTGGTCGTCGACTTTTTATAAAACTGTCACTGGAATTGGAACCTTCTACCTTGGACGGCAAAGTTGCTTTTTGAATGGACTACTTTGACGCAATTGGAATGGATGAAAACTTTAGAAATGCCTGATTATTTCTTTGGTGATAGGAATAACCTTCCTTAGCACCAGAAAAAAGTTTCAGATTTTTCAACTGCGTCAATTTTTTTTGAAAAATATAAACAGTTTCCTCACTTACGTTTTGGGTTTAGGACGGCGAATAAGAAACTTTACTTGATTTATCTCATATTCCAAAAAATATCTTAAATATCCGTGGTAAACTGACACTGGCAATGATATTGACAGCTGCAGCAGCTATATTTGTCATTGCCAGGGTCAGATATTTAAAATATATTTTTGTAATATGAGACGCATCAAGGAAAGTGCCTTATTCGCCGTCATAAACCCAAAACGTACGTGAAGTAACAGTTTATATTTTTTTTTAAATTACGCAGCTGACACATCTGAAACTTTTTTCTGGTGCTAAGAAAGGTTATTCCTATCACCAAAAAAATAATCAGGCATTTCTAAAATTTTCATCCATTCCCCATTCGGCCAATTCAAATAATTTCAAGTATATGCGTGTTCATCCTTTAGATTCCGTCCAGAAATGAGACGTACTATCGGCCACAGTTAGCTGACCATCCGTGCACTTTATATGCATTGTAATAAGGTTCAATATAAATACAGGTGGTCAGTTAACTGTGCTGGCGTTTGTACATCTATATAGACATGATAATGATACTATAATGTGTTGTATTTATGACACGTGTTAATTTAATTACACGCTAACATAGGAGAGACGCGTCGAGCTGCCCAAAATGGTAATGACTTCTTAATATAAAACTTTTGCTTTATATCATCTTTAGAGATTTCTAGAATAAATAAGGTCTCAATTGGGAATGGATGAAAATTTTAGAAATGCCTGATTATTTTCTTGGTGATAGGAATAACCTTCCTTAGCACCAGAAAAAAGTTTCAGATTTTTCAGCTGCGTCAATTTTTTTTGAAAAATATATACAGTTTCCTCACTTACGTTTTGGGTCAGTTTCGGTCTCATATTACAAAAAAAATATATTAAATATGTGTGGTAAACTGACACTGGCAATGATAATGACACTTGCAGCAGCTATATTGGTCATTACCAGTGTCAGTTTACCACAGATATTTAAGATAGTTTTTTGTAATATGAGACAGATCAAGGAAAGTGTCTATTTACCGTTCTTGACCCAAAACGTAAATGAGGAAACTGTTTATATTTTTCAAAAATAATTGACGCAGCTGAAAAATCTGATACTTTTTTTTGGTGCTAAGGAAGGTTATTGCTATCACCAAAAAAATAATCAGGCATTTCTAAATTTTTCATCCATTCCCCATTAGTCTCAGCATGCATTTTTTGTGTTGTTCATTGACATATGTTCCTTCAATCGATGTACTTCTAGAAATCATAATTATCAGCCAACAATGAGTTTACTGTATTTTCAAAAAAAAAGGAGGTTCTCAATTCGGTTGTATTTTTTTTTAAATGTTTGTTAGCTCAGAACTCCGTCATTTATGAGCCGATTCGTACAATTCTTTTTAGGGTTTTTTACTTGAAAGTATAGATTGGTCCCATTGTTATCAAAACTTCAGTTGAATGATGGGAACCATGAGGAATTGAGTGAACTCCTCGAATATAGAAGGCACGCATGTAGTCATTTCGGTATTTTCTATTATAACTAGTGTATTTTCACCCGGAAATCACAAATTTGTTGAAGTGGAACTGATGATGAAGACCACAGATGACTTATGGGACTCGTACTTAAAACTGTAAAAGTACGTTTCTGATTCTGATATGTTTGTGTTGAAGGGAGGTTGATAATATACATTTAAATATCGGGGTGTCATCATTTGTATGGAGACTTCAGTTTCCGGACTGATAAAAATTTTGTTTTTTTTTTCACAGAGGCATTGGAGCGAAAGGCTAAAAGGGAATATAAACGCCGTGGAGCTGGTGGTGAGTTTTTTAACTATTATGTATTAAGAAGTTCAATAGGCTCAATTTTATGTCAATATTACTACGAGTTTCTTTGAAAATTGCGGTCGTATAAAACATTGAAACGAGGGACGTGTTTCTTATAAAAACACCCAAGAAACTTGTAGTGATAATAACTAATATGTAGTGTGAATAATACAATGGTGATCGAAAATATCTCTGTCTGATTTTTACTCTTAAAATGTATTTTGTTGTGGAAAGATGGTCCCAAACAGGGTATTCCTTCATTTGCCCGAATTTTATTTACAACATATTCACAGGCCATAATTTTGTTTACTATAATTTCATGTGCCATAACTGTTATTTAAGACAGAATTGTTATTTTCCATATTATCATATGCCATAATATCATTTGCCAGAATCTATAATCCATAATATTCATATGCAAAAAATAATTTGCCGTGTAGGTGATTATTATTTGATTTCTCATATTCTCACCACCTTCGGTCCAACTCAACTCTAAGGCAGATCGGCGTAGGTACGACGACGAGCGAAGCGAGGAGGAGTGTTAGGTAGAACTGCGACCCTACGCCAGAACTGAACATTCGCAACATTCGAGCGGCTCGCAAAAATGTAGTTTTTATGGCCAACGAATATTCTGTCAAGAAAAAATATTGCATACAACATTATGTCAAAGGAATATTATGGAATATAAAATTATGGAAAATGAAATTCGGGCAAGCGATAGACCACCCTCATGCAGACGTTAAATATTTTCTAAAAACTGGTTCGGATGGCATCATTAAAAAAAGGAAAGTTGCCAATCGAGTACCGCAGATTCGCCTCCACACTAAAGTCACCGCAAGTAAAAAGTGCTCTGAGAGCCATATAAAATGTATGGTCGCTGGAGCTATTTTTGCGTGCGTTGACTTATGTTCTGTCTTGGCGGCTCGACCATCTCCCAATCTAAGAACCCCGGTTTTAAAGTAAACTATGTTTCTTACAACAAATAATCGTTGAACTGTAACTTAACTGGTACGTTCGCTATATTTTCGATCATTAATCATCACTGTTTTTTTAACACTTTTTGTTTTAACTGGTTTATCATTATCACCAATATACACCCTCAAAGTGTTGGCTTCGGGATTAAAAGGAGATATTACAATATATTGTTTATGAGCTTTTTTTTTGGGTAACACTAATCATTCAGAATTTTGTCCGAAAACATTTTTACCGAATTTCATTAAAAAAACTGGTTCCATATTTGGTAACATAAAAAAACCGAAAATCGTGTTTTGCTTAAGGAATTTTAGATTTTTCAGTATACTGTTCCACATGAATACAATCATTCGTTTTGGTTGGGGGTATGATTTTGCAAGTTTCGCCTGGTCAAGGGGAAACTGGGGTGTGTGGACTCCCGCAAGAAGCCCCGAGCCATAATTCTTCTAATTATAATACAAGCCTATCCTAATCT
This sequence comes from Epinotia nisella, assembly GCA_932294315.1. Lineage (NCBI taxonomy): Eukaryota > Metazoa > Arthropoda > Insecta > Lepidoptera > Tortricidae > Epinotia > Epinotia nisella. Next base: position 3,259,978 of record OW028698.1, on the reverse strand, counting down.
ATAAATATTCTGTAAAATTATCTGAAAAAATTGTTTACCGGAAAACGGCGTTCACAATTTTGAAATCTCGAAATAGCGATGATTTCGGACAAAGTAACTCTTAGAATTTTGTTTGTGTTCCCATTTCTTTTGACTGTGAAAGTGATGGTTAAACTACTTTTGCCTTTTTTCCAATCGATAACCCATGTCCAAATTCATCGATTGGTACTCAAAGATTTGCTTCATGAATCCGTTTGCGTATTTTTTACTATCCTAAATCTCGAAACCAACACTTGATTTAACACAGTACTAACTGCATTACGAAATAAATAAAGCTTTGTATGATTCTGAAATTGCGAAAAAGTGAGTTAGAACCTTGCTAAGTTATCCGTATGCTCCAATGATGCAATATAAAAAGAGATAGATAGGTTGTCTATACGAATTTCCGTGTTTAAAAATGGCCACCAAATCTGACAGCTAAAACACGAATTGATATTTTGTGTTGTAATCGAACGAGACAAAGCAGCATTTGCTTTGTCTCATTCGATTCCAAAAAAATTATATCAATTCGTGTTTTAGCTGTCAGATTCTGGTCTAATTTAGAATGGTATAAATTCCATTGGAGAAAAAGATGCTTTAACGCAAGGACGCTCGACTCTCCATACAAACATAGTTTAGTTCACATTTCAAAACTTTGTATACACAGTAGGTCGGAAACTAGTTTCACTTGCTAGATAAAAAAAAATTGAGTGAGTAGAACGTTTTTCATACAGTCTAGTCGCTTTTCTTTATTGAGCGTTTTTCAAATAAATGTACATGAACTTTTTTCACAATTCGATTTTTTTGGGTTTTTCTTACTCAGAATCATTGATACTACCGACCCTCATACAAGAAAAAAAGTGTCCCGAATATTCCATTCCAGATGGTTACATTTTTGTATGCACTCTTTTTTTATTTATATGATCGTGCGAAACGGTGGAAAAAAAACTTACACAGTAAAATTAGGGCCAAACTTTTTCTTGTATAAGGATCGATAGTATCAACGATTCTGAGTAAGAGAAACCCAAAAAAAAACGGATTCTGAAAAAAAAGTTCATGTACACTTTTTTTGAGAAACACTCTATTATATTTATTTAATAATTTATAACAACAGTTAACTAAATTTCTAATTAAAGGAAAAATATAAAATTTAATGCTCCGAGCCCGTCGCTACTAACCAACTGAGCTATCGGAACAATCTGTCTCGGCCACTAAATCTAATTTCAATTTTTTTAAATTTTTCCTTTAATTATAAATTTATAAATTTCGTTAGTAGCGATACTGCGTAATACAAAATAAAACAGTTAATTAGTTCCGACCTGTATATGGCGGATCTCATTGTGTATACAAAGTCTCGTGTTATTACAGCATATGGTTTTAAAATGAGAATCAAACTAAAAAAAAAAAGAAAAAAACTATGTTTGTATTTGTTCGGAGAGTCGAGCGACCTGGCCATCCTCAAAGGCCTATGGATGTCTTGAGGTTAATTTAACCCCGTTTAAGTCAAATAATTATTTGAAATAATGCAATATTTATTTCGTACATGCCTCGTAGACGCTAACCCGGTTGCGGTAGTTCACCAATGTCATTGCTCATTGTGTATTTTCAAGCTAAAGTACTGAAATCGACGAAAGTACTGACGTCGCGGGCGAAAAGGTTACCGCCCAAAAAGATCAAAAAAATGCCGCAGCGCGTGGCGAGAAAAATTGGCGATAAAAAGGTTGTTATAAGGAGGAATACCAAGTTAATTAGGAGGAAAGGTAAAGGTTCCTGTTTAGGCCCGTGCATGGTAGGAGAATATTTTAGTTGTTTATTATATTGTATATGCGCGTTTGAACTGGGAGAGAGGCAAGCAGTCAACCAAGGTTGACATGATATTTGTTAACTCATAACCAGGGATCGGGTGGATAAATGCCCAAAGTTGGCATTAGTTAAGCAAGTATGAAATCGGCTTCTTAAAAATTTGATTTTTATTTAACAGAAATACACGCTAGTTCGTATCAATATTATTTTTATTATTATTAATCATATATTTCGAACCATAAGTCCATATACATATACAATCATAAATACAAAATAAAGTTGATAAATTCATTAAAAATAAAAATTTACATTAAAATTAGTTAAATAAAATCATTAAAACAACACAATATAATTACTAGCATGTATGGAGTTCCAGATGCGTGTTTTTTTTTAAATTTAGAATAAGAATAAAATGATATTGTAGTCTTGTGAGGTATGATTAAAGTAAAAGTTAATTGATATGTTAACTAATCGTTAGCGTATTCTAAGATTAGTTCATACATTTTGGAGATTAATCTTGGATACCGGTCACTTGAGCACTCTTTGGGGGAGGCCTATGTCCAGCAGTGGACATCTTTCGGCAAATATGATGATGATGATGATGATGACAGTCTAAGATTAAAGTAATAGATATATATGTATGTCCTTAATGTGTGTGACCTTATATGATGACTAGGGTTAGGATTCTGGTGGCATTTTTAGCACAAGTAGTGCAGTGGAGTCGCCATTGTATTTTTTTTTATTTGAATAACTGAATGATAAAGCCATATATTATGTAGATTTCAAAAAAGTACATGTCAATAAATTTTACTATTTAACTAAAATGATTATGTATTCAAGACCTTGAACAACTTGCAACTGGAATTAAAGTTTCAAAATCTTGCATGTTATCTTCATCTGATGTTAAATGGTTGTCAAGATTATGAAAAGCATACACTATGGCAATATGTTCCATATTCACTGGCGTTATACGATTTCTCAACTTGTGAAAAATCCATTTGTGTGTCGAGAAAGATCTCTCTACATCCACCGATGTTAACGTAGCATTCCTCAGAATTTGAGCATGATTGCCAAAATCAACCATGTCTCTCACTATGTCAAAGTGCGGATTTCTATTTAATTTATTCATTCATTCATTCAATCAAAAAAAATATAACAAGGACTCCATTGCTCTTTGTTCACCCAATGCCACCAAAATTCCTAACTCTAATGATGACGATCCTTTTGGGTGACATTTAATGTTTTAAATTGATATTAATGTAATTCCACCCCCTTTCTTCCTGTGGGTGTCGTAAGAGTCGACTAAGGGAACAGGGTTGAAGTGTGTTGTGGGCGATGGGCTAGCAACCTGTCACAGCGATATCACATTTTGTCGATGTTTTATACCCACATTTATGCTAAAAGTGGTACTAGAACACAAGTTTCATGTGCTTTGCCTACCCCTTTTAGTGGTAAAGGCGTGAATGTATGTATGTATGTATTAATGTAATTTGTGGGTCAGTCAACTTTTTGTTGTTGTTATTCTGTCCCGGTAAGCCAGGAGAGAACTGACCACGTGTTTAGTAGATTCTCTACCAACTAGGCTAACCGGTTGTCTCACTACCCACTAGGCTAACCGGTCGTCTCACTACACACTAGGCTGACCGGTCGCCTCACTACCCACTAGGCTGGCCGGCCGTCTCACTACCCACTAGGCTGACCGGTCGTCTCACTACCCACTAGGCTAACCGGTTGTTTCACTGCCCACTAGGCTAACCGGTCGTCTCACTACCCACTAGGCTGACCGGTCGCCTCGCTACCCACTAGCCTACCCGTCGTCAATACATACTAGATCTTATAACATCCCTTGTTTGCATCGGGGGTTAACACATAAAAAAAATTGTGGCTTTCATGTGAATATTTGTTTATTCTCACGTTGTTCTTGAATCGGTCCTGTGCCACCCGCGACCTTTACCGGGTCATCAGTTCACTATGGCACTCTTTGGGGGAGGCCTATGTCCAGCAGTGGACATCTGTCGGCTGATAAGATGATGATGTTCTTTAGTCATACCTCAACATAATATATATAACATAATGTAAGTTAGAAGTGTGGTAGTTTTTTGGTGGTTGCATGGTAGATTCGAAACGGATTAGTAGAATTTGCATCCAAATTTTTATATTGATGTTTTGTGATGGTGTTTATTTTAGGCAATTTACTAATGTACTTACTACTAACATCATTTTATTAATTTTAATAAAATCGCTTAATAAATTTCATTTTCATATTTTTCTGGCTATACCGTCTATGTAGGTAGTATATGTGCATAATTTCTAAGAGTACATATAAATTATAAGTGTGAATGAAAATACGTTTTTTTAATAAACTTATTCTCTTATTAATAATTAAAGACTGTATACACGATAAAATCCGGGCACACCTGATCTAGTGTATATTTTGCTACCAACTGCTTATTAAGAAACAGCATCATATCTAATCTATAGATGTGACACTATAAAATAAAAGTACGATCATATTAAAATAAACCAGTCAACTATAGTACATTGTTGAAGAGGCTAGAAAGTAAGCAATAGATGGACGAGTTAGTTCGAGGGCCGACGCGTAGCGGAGGTCCTCGAAAGTACGAGTCCAGCTATTGCACTATCGGCCGAGGCTTAACACAGTGCTTTTCACGCCTACTGCGAGGAAATTGCAAATAATTATAATTTTAAATCGGAATTAAGTATCTAATTGAAGATCATAATACTAAACAGGCTCGCTTGCCTCGCGCCCGGCGAAGGGAGGAGCTGCACAGGCAGCGCACGCCGGCGCGACCGCGCGCGGTGCCCTGTGATTGGTCGATCGCTGTTCAAACTGTCCAACAATAACATTGTTGGACAGTTTGAAGTCATAGATGGCCTGTTCGTGCGACGTCCAACTAACCCCAGCTTTGAAGCATGAATTCTGACCAGCTTTTGCCACATTTCCGAGCAGTGTGGCGTGAAAAAGTAACTTTTTGGTCAAATGATATTCTAAAAAGTGTAAATCACCTTGTTATAATAACAAAACGATAATGGTTATTGTAGTAGAAAGTGAATGATCATTGTCAAATAATGTTGGACAAAAAATTATAAGTATGTTGGAATGTATACTACCGCAAAACCTCATACATGCTCAAGTATTTTTAGGGTTCCGATACCTCAAAGAAAAAAACGGAACCCTTATAGGATCACTCGGTTGTCTGTCTCTCCGTCTGTCACAGCCGATTTGCTCCGAAACTCCTGGACCGATTGAGTTGAAATTTGGTACACACATGTAAATTGGTGACCCAAAGATGGACGCGTAAAGTAAATTGATGAATTCTGAACAAGGGGGCCACTTTTGGGGGGTAAACTGGAAAATTAAAAAAAAAGTTTCGCAAACTGTATTGTGTGACATATCAAATGAAAGGGGTTGTTGTAAGTATGTCAGATATTTTTTTTTTATAATTTTAGCAAAAACAGATTTGAAGTAATTTAGGAAAAAAAGACGAAAATTGACCATCCCCCCCCCTTATCTCCGAAACTACTAGGATTAAAATTCTGAAAAAAATTTGGAAAATAGTTCCTTGCCTAAAGATTACAGGAAAACCTATAAGAAGTTTGAGTATTCAAAAACACTTATGAAATTTAGATTATATACGGAACCCTCACCGCGCGAGTTGGACTCGCACTTGTACGGTTTTTACTTTATAGTATTATGTTTATGGGTTATTTAAAAAAGTGCTGTTTCTTAATAAGCAGGTGGTAGAAAAATATACTGGATCAGGTGTGCCCGTCGCTGGGTCGATAAGTAACGCATTATCGTTGCAACTATCTTTGCTTGCAGACTCAGCAATACGTATACTGCATCGTTTGACACAAAAAATTGCCGTTTTAACAAGAATCTCAAGCGTCCATAGATTACGGTGTTAGCTTACCATATGCTTGTTTGCCACCGTCGAAGTATTAAAAAATGCAATTGTTAATTTGGTGTAATAGGGCGCTGACTTTTTATTTTATTATTACTTTATGTTGATATTTATAAATTTCGTTAGCAAACGTTACTGCTAAATACAAAATTAATTTAGTATAGTAGGGCCTCGATAATCCGAACTTCAAAAAAACAACCCTTGTTCGGACTCAGGGAGCGTTCGGATTATAGTATGTTAGAAATAAAACATCGATAATCCGAACTAGCGTTCGGATTATAGTATGTTACAAATAAAACATAAGTTTATTCTAAAAAAAAATATATTTAAGGACTTTAAAATTACAAAAATAATGAAACTTATAAATAAAGCACATTATCACTATAAGATGGCGACGTGAAATGCTAGTTAAATCATTTAAAATAAAAAAAACAAATTACGGCGGGGGTGGAAGGGGACAGGGTCAGCAGTTCGGATTAGCCAGTGTACGGATTATCGAGGCCATACTGTATGGGGTGGCGCTTCGTTACTGTCGATATCTCAATATAATTTGAGACGTTGGTGCCTTTAGGACTTGAGTCTTCTAGGTAGATGTCGCTACACGCCTCTCTAAGACGTTGTAAGAGGGAACAGATTGAAAGATTTGGTGACCTAGGCGGATAGTTCCGATATCTCAGTTGGTTAGTAGCGACGGGCCGTGTATGCCTGTGGTCAGCGGTTCGAAGCCGACTCGGAGCATTAAATGTTAACTATTTTTAGGGTTCCGTACCTCACTAGAAAAATGGAACCCTTATAGGATCACTTTGTTGTCCGTCCATCTGTCTGTCAATACCCTTTATCTCGGGAACGCGTGGAGGTATCGAGTTGAAATTAAAACCATGTAATCAGATCTACAGTCCCTTGATGCTGTGAAAAAATCAAACTTCTAAGTTAACGTAAAAAAGGGTACGGCCGTTTATGCAAAAATAGTACATTGTTTAACGAGGGCCGTAAGTGGAATATTGCTAACGAGAGTGTATCAGAAGCCCGACGCCGAAGGCGGAGGGCTTTTGATGACTCGAGTTTGCAATATTCTTACGCCCGTGTTATACACAATGTTTTTCATCACATTTGCGAGGAAATAAATAACAACAAAAGACAGAAAAATGTAAGTTTCATACAGCAGCACCAATCAAAAATTGACAACTTCACTTCCAGATCAGTGCTAGTAGAGCGCGCAGTTCAATATTTCAACCAATCACAGAGCAGTATTCTTGCGGGGCGGGGCATCGTGACCAACTAGATTTTTTTATTCAACCAATCACACAGCAACCAGATTTGCTTAAGCCAATCAGAGGGTTCTATTATTAAAAAAAAAAAACCATAACGCCCATGGGCGTAATATAGCCCATTACAGCTCAGTACGCTTGCGTATAATAACACCATTTTCGAGCAAGTGTGATGAAAACGTATATTTCGACACTCAAGGGAATCAAAATGTATAGGGTACTTCTCGTAGACCTAATACTGTGAAATTTGGCAAGTAATATCGTCTTATACTACAAGTACAGGGAAAAATCTGAAAACTATACATTTGTAATTTTTTACGGGTTTATGCCGCAGAAAACGTATATTTCGACACTCAAGAGAATCAAAATTCATAGGGTACTTCCCGTTGACCTAGAACTGTGAAATTTGGCAAGTAATATCGTCTTACACTACAAGTGCAGCGAAAAATCTGAAAACTATACATTTGTCATTTTGTACGGAACCCTCGGTGGGCGAGTCCGACTCACACTCGTCCGTTTTTTTTTTTTAAGTACGGGTTTGGGAACTTACAGAGTTGCTATTCCAGAATCGGCGGCGTCCTCGTCCGCCGGCGAGACAACGCCGCGCGTCAAACGCAAGTATACCAAGCGGACACCCGGCGTCAGCAAGGACACGGTTAGTATTAGTACTAGTACTTAGTCCAATCAACTTATAGGCTGGTTGCACCAAACCGTTTGTATAAGCGGTGTTCGTGAAGGTGGACTTCCAACCAGCGCGGCTCCGGCGTCACCAAGGCCGTGGTCGTTCTGACCCGCCGTCCGCGGCGTGCGGCGGCCAGCCGGCCGCGGCGTTCTGCATGGTGTGTTCGTGAATGTTCGGGAGCGGTCGTTCTCGCCCGCCGCGTGCGACGTCCCTCCGCCGCCCGCGACGGCCGGTCGCTGGCCGCGGCGTCTTTAGTCATTTTGAAGCATTGCGGCGGGTAGACGCTAGCGTTCATTATGCAATTTAACAAAGAAAAAGACGAACTCTTAATCGAGTTAGTGAAGTGCAATAGCATTTTATACGATGCACAAGAAAAACAACGTTTTGTAACATAAAGTGTGGGAAAGTATTAGTGAAACTGTAAATATTGTAGGCACCCTCCTTTTGTCTATCTTTAAATATATTGTACTTCTTTTTCTTTTTTTTAAGCTTCAACATAATTAATAAATCATCATCCTCTTCCTCCTGAAGCAATAAATATGCTAGAGTTTTTATCCATTTCGCGTACACACGTCTCTTCGCAAACATAAACGTCGGGACACTGCCACCGATTTGGCCGCCGCGGTTACGTTCTAGAACGACCACACGGCCGCTGTCGGCGGCGTCCAGCGTCTACAGCCAGCTGCACGCCGCCGGCGGCGGCCGGTCAGAACGACCGAGGCCTAACGCAGCGACAGTGACGCGGCGATAGAGCGACAGTACGGAAATGTATGAGGGAACGTTCGAGCGCAGCGTCAGCTGTCGCTGCGACAGTGACGCAGCGCTCGAACGTTCTTTCATACATTTCCGTACTGTATAGTGCTAACGCTCTATCGCCGCGTCACTGACGCCGCGTTAGTGACGCGGCGATAGAGCGACAGTACGGAAATGTATGAGGGAACGTTCGAGCGCAGCGTCAGCTGTCGCTGCGACAGTGACGGTGCGCTCGAACGTTCCCTCATACATTTCCGTACTGTATAGTACTATCGCTCTATCGCCGCGTCACTGTCGCTGCGTTAGTGACGCCGGCGCCGCGCTGGTCAAAAGTCCATCTCGTTAACCCATTAATGCGCAAAAAACAGCGAAGATAGATAGATAGATGAATCATTTATTTGGCACTTTGCAACAACAATAAAACAAACAAAAATAAAAAGTACACAAAAAATTTGTAGAAAGAAAAAGGTAAAAGAACAAGTAAAAACAATTGTGTTACGAAAAAGATTAAAAATAATTTAAATAAAGGCATACTGTGCGTTTAAACAATGCCAAAAAGGTATTAGCTCAGTTTTGCTTTGCTCGCGTGAGCACTGATATTCTGCTAGTACCTCAGGTCACGATGCAGGTGAAGTATTAAAAGAAAAATAAAATAAATTAATTAATAAAGCATCCCTTTACAACCGACTCATCGTGCAGGATTGTTACACTGAATTGTAAATTTTTTGACAATTGTCATTAAAGTTCATTTTTGACCTGGCAAATCACGATTTCACGGTTGTAAATGGCTATAAGCGAAGGTCCTTAGTGCAAGTCTCGGTGACGCTGAATAGTCCAAACGATTCTGGCCAGGAAAGAAATTAAAAAATACGGTCTACGAGTGTGTTGAGCCGGGTTAATGCGAATTAAAGGTAAGCTGAATGTATGGAAAGTCTGTCAAGTCTCTACGGAATGACAGCAGCCTACGCCATATTTAACGTTGATCGGTGGGTAATCGTAAGTTGGTGTAACCGGCCATTTTACAGATCTAAATTGGCAACACCGACGATCAATAAGTGACGATTGACTTGAAGCTTCGTGTCGGGCCATTGGTGTCTACATGGACAGTTAACCATCAAATTATAACAAAAAAACACAACTGGGCCAAAATTATTTTTAGTGAACTTATAAACACTTGGCGGCTTTCTCGCGCAACGCATCAGCATTGCAATTCAGCGAGGAAATGCCGCCAGCATCCTCGGTACAATGCCTCGAGGGCCTTTTTTAGAGTTAACTTAGTTTTAATTTATCTTAGTTAATGTTAATTATAATCTTGTATTTTTATTTCAATAAATTTGCGGTCAACTGTACAGCTTAAAAAAAAAACACTTATAAAAAAAATGTAGATGTCTCGAAATATTTTCCTAGTAGTGTTACGTTAGTTCCCAATCGGGCCTCATTGTTTATTATGAATTTTCCCACCACCCTGGGTTTTTTATTACAAAAAAGTCACATTTGGTACTCAAATTACCACTGCGTTACCAGTCCCCTTGACCCCTCAACAATAATGTCCACTGCGTTACCAAACATTTTTTTTTTGAGCCTACATATTTCGATAATGGTCATCATTCGGGTATGCATATGTCATTGCGAATTAGAAAATAATAGTTTTTTGAAGATGATCCGAATAAGTAAAAAATTATGGGTCAAAATGTATAAGGGACGTTTTTATAGGCATCAAAAAGAATTTTGGCCCAATTACCTATTGATTCTTTCTATCGTCCAAGAAGTTACCAATTTTATATTAATAAGTTGTTACGGTTTTTGTTATTTATTCCACAAGTTTAAAGTTGGTTTCTCAACAGCCTCCGTCGACGGAACGCGTCAAGGGTAAACGGGGTCGGCCGAGGAAAGACGCCAGCCACAAGCCACAGCAGCCCAGTGAGTACGGTCGTCCAGTTATAGACATTATTTTCGTCATATTTGGTCGTAAAGGGCTTCATAATGCGCGGGCATGGCTACAGTAGCTAGTGTCCGACCGAAGATACGGTTTCGGCCAAAACACGGCCGAACCTTTCGAAATGGTACTTCGGGTCACGTTCGGATAACTTCGGGTGCGCTCGGCACTACCGGCAATATGGCGTAGCTCGCACGAGTCCGCCGGCCACCGGCTCAGTGAAGTGACTTCCCGGAATTATTATAAGTATTTTGATTGTATTCGTTATGAATGAAAGTTTACCGAATTTCTTATATAATAGTTTAATTCTATACTATTTTTTACAAAGTTTACGCACAGATATGACGGAACCTTCACGAGTTTCAGGTGTTATATTGTCAATATGTGTATAAAAGTGGTTTTACGTCATTTTTCAACGATTTTAACAAGTCTACAAGAGTTCGGTTTCGGCCGAAACTAGAGCCGGTTTCGGCAAAAAAACATATTTGGATCAGACACTAAGTAGCCTATATGACGCGCTTGGGCATAATAGCCTTCCTCTTAAATTATATCTTTCACTCATACGTCAAGGGTAAACGGGGTCGGCCGAGGAAAGACGCCAGCCACAAACCACAGCAGCCCAGTGAGTACGGTCGTCCAGTTATAGACATTATTTTCGTCATATTTGCTCGTAAAGGGCTTCATAATGCGCGGGCATAGCTGTAGTAGCCTATATGACGCCCTTGGGCGTAATAGCCTTCGTCTTAAATTATATCTATCACTGATACGTCAAGGGTAAACGGAGTCGGCCGAGGAAAGACGCCAGCCACAAGCCACAGCAGCCCAGTGAGTACGGTCGTCCAGTTATAGACGTTATTTTCGTCATATTTGCTCGTAAAGGGCTTCATAATGCGCGGGCATGGCTACAGTAGCCTATATGACGCCCTTGGGCGTAATAGCCTTCGTCTTAAATTATATCTGTCACTCATACGTCAAGGGTAAACGGGGTCGGCCGAGGAAAGACGCCAGCCACAAGCCACAGCAGCCCAGTGAGTACGGTCGTCCAGTTATAGACATTATTTTCGTCATATTTGCTAGTAAAGGGCTTCATAATGCGCGGGCATGGCTACAGTAGCCTATATGACGCCCTTGGGCGTATTAGCCTTCGTCTTAAATTATATCTGTCACTGATACGTCAAGGGTAAACGGGGTCGGCCGAGGAAAGACGCCAGCCACAAGCCACAGCAGCCCAGTGAGTACGGTCGTCCAGTTACAGACATTATTTTCGTCATATTTGCTAGTAAAGGGCTTCATAATGCGCGTGCATAGCTACAGTAGCCTATATGAAGCCCTTGGGCGTATTAGCCTTCGTCTTAAATTATATCTGTCACTGATATAGGTAATTTCACGAGAGTTGAGGCCACGCACACAACAACACTGTCATGTAATGACAGCGAAGTTTTGACATTACTGTTCTATTATTGTACCGATAGCAAGTTCAACAGTGAATGGCAAGAAAGACCAAAAAGTTCCTATAAACTATTTTGTTAAGTATTAATATATTTCTACCAATTCATCGACTTTATACAAAACAGAAAGCATTTTAATTAATTTTATTTACACCAATTCAAATAAAGGTCACATATGCGTAGGTATATACATGAATATATATAATATTAATCGTAGAAACGAAAGAGAATAAGTAGGTAACAAATTGCATTGTCTTTATTTATTTAGCTATTAAAATTGTATATTTGTATATTTGATAATTGTATAGTCATGTACACACATATACTGTATTACTGTATACTGTATTCACATATATGTTCATTACTTTGTTATCTCGTTATCAAACCTCTTTAAAGATGATTGAAGTAACTGGCACTCGTTACATCGTTGTCATACTTATTGACAACCGGATTTTCCAAGAGACAAGAAAACCTACAGGTTTTTATTCTACGGAAACATGGCTGAAACAATAGGTCGTGGGAAAACTTTAAATAGACAAAGTCAGGAAATTATATTTAACGTGTTCTGTCATTTTAGACAGAACTTAAGAAATGACGGTCAACATTTACCTGCGACAGAACAGTTCACATTCAATAGCGTCATGAGGAAATTAAACGAAGAAATTGAAGCACTTGACAAAGAGACGTTTCAGAATATTTTCAGAAAAACCCAAGAAAATTAAGAAAGATACAGAATAAAGGAACCTAAGATTGATGAACTAACCGAAAACCATAAACTTGTAATAATCAATCTTGACGATTCAGATATGCTAAGTGACGATACTTTATAAAAATATTTTTTTTTTACTGTTGGTTATACCTATTCTTATTAAAATATATGTATATGAATATATATGAGCGTTTTTATTTACATTCACTCACTCATTTCATTCATTCACTTTTTTGCAATCAGTACTTTATGTAGCTGTGTGTGTAATCATTCACCTCAACTCTCGTGAAATTACCTATACGTCAAGGGTAAACGGGGTCGGCCGAGGAAAGACGCCAGCCACAAGCCACAGCATCCCAGTGAGTACGGTCGTCCAGTTATAGACATTTTTCTTGCCGAATTATTCAGTTTTGAGACTTGTTTTAGGCCATTAGGGGTGTAGACACTAAATAAAATAATCAATAATGTTGTATTTTCTAGAAAAAGAATTAAAAATGTAGTCAAATGAAGAAAAAAGCAACGCAAGAGATTAAATAATCACAAAGTTATAAGTGTCCAAAGTTCCGCAAAACGCACCTTCATATGAAACGATTGTCATTTACTATATATTGTTATATTAAGATAGGCTACGTCAGTCACCTGAGAGCTCACGAACGACGCTCCAGTTAGCCAGAACTCTTCTCTTTTTCCAGTCGCCGTGGTCGAAATCGGCCAGGATGATGATGATGATGATGATGATGATTGTTATATTCTAGCCGTTTCTCAAATAAAACGGGCATTTTCATAAATGTAGCCTAAAATATATTTTTTACAGTTATTTTTTTTTATTCCAGAAATCCGCGTCAGAAGTAACCTGATGCCAGAAAATTCTGAACCCATCACCCTGGACAGCGATGACGAGCCTGACCTAGGTATAGATAAATCCTTTAAAATGACAGATTTTTTATAATATTGTGCAGGCAATTGGGGGAGGCCTTTGACCAGCAGAGGGACACCTAAACAGGCTAAGGATTTTTTTTATTGTTATATAAATCTTCCACCCTGGACGGTAAAGTCACTTTTTGGACGAATTCATTTGATACAAATCGGCCAACCGGCGCGGCGCGGCGTGGGTAGGCCCCCCACAAGGTGGACTGATGACCTGGTAAAGGTCGCGGGAGTCCGCTGGATGCGGGCGCAGGACCGGTTATTGTGGCACTCTTTGGGGGAGGCCTATGTACAGCAGTGAACGTCTTTCGGCTGATATGACGATGAAATGGAACCTGGAAGCATATACTTCTAAATAAAAAAACCGGTCAAGTGCGAGTCTGACTCGCGCACCGAGGGTTCCGTACAAAATATCATACAACACACCCGTCTTGCCCCACCCATTAATTTTGGAAAAATCTAAACAACGCATAGTATAGTAAAGTCATGAGCATGACATGAGTACCTACAGCGCCATTTATCGATGCATTTTGTTACTAAATTGCGCGACCAAGGAACTCGGTATGTACAGTAAGGGAAATGTATTCACGTACCACTGTAGAACCCTGTCGCAATTGACAGGCCGCCGTCACTCAAACTCGAGCGGTATGTTACCTTATTGCGATAGGGTTCTACGGTGGTACGTTAATACATTTCCCTTACTGTATGTTGGTTTTTCAGCGATAATTCTTTATCAAGTGAATTAATTTCGATAATTCTTTTTTTATTTGCTAGAAGGTACTTTCAGAACACTTTCATACGAATTTGAAGGCAAAAAATTAAACACAGAAGTATTAAATTACAAACAAAATTAACATATAATTTTTGAAGAATAAAAAAAAACTACGCTAGATAGAGGTATCGTTATACTTTTCCGGTAATATTCACGTTAATATTAATAATATATATTATTTTCAAATTTTTCGCTTGGTTAACTTCGGAGATAAGGGGGGGAATGGTATTTTTTTCAACATTTTTCTTTATAAATCAAAATTTTACCATTGTAGAAAAAAAAAAGAAAAACTGTTTTAGAATGTACAATTCAAGCCCTTTCATATGATACCCCACTTGCCCTACTAACTAGACTTTGAATTTTTGCACCCCCTCTTATCCGCCCTTTTTTATACAAATTAAAAGTATATATTAAAATTTTTCATTTTCCATACACGAGGATTAGCTTTATTTACAACTATTCCAAATTTCAAATCGATAGCATTAGTAGTTCCTGAGATATTTGACTTTGTGACAGACAGACAGACGGACGGAGTCGCACCATAAGGGTTCCGTTTTTACCTTTTCGGTCCGGAACCCTAAAAAGACCAAACATCAAAAAACCGAATTGAGAATCTCCTTTTTTGAAGTCGGTTAATAGAAAACGTCCATGACTCAGCAACAAATATTCGTGGTCATGACACAAATAAATACCCTTACCGGTATTCGAACCCGGGACCTCCGGCTTCGTAGGCAGGGTCGCTACCAACTAGGCTACAGAGGTCGTGCCATGATGGGCCATGATGGCCGATTGTGTAGAGGAGCCATAATGCCGTATTGTGATGGTTTTGTTCTGTGCAGGGTCGCCGAGCCAAGCATCCGACTCCCTCAGCCTGGACGAGAACCTCCGAGCGCTGCGACACATACACGAAAAATACGCAAACATTGACAAGGTACGCTATAAATATACACGAAAAATACGCAAACATTGACAAGGTACGCTATAAATATACACGAAAAATACGCAAACATTGACAAGGTACGCTATAAATATACACGAAAAATACGCAAACATTGACAAGGTACGCTATAAATATACACGAAAAATACGCAAACATTGACAAGGTACGCTATAAATATACACGAAAAATACGCAAACATTGACAAGGTACGCTATAAATATACACGAAAAATACGCAAACATTGACGAAATACGCTATAAATATACACGAAAAATACGCAAACATTGACAAGGTACGCTATAAATATACACGAAAAATACGCAAACATTGACAAGGTACGCTATAAATATACACGAAAAATACGCATACATTGACAAGGTACGCTATAAATATACACGAAAAATACGCATACATTGACAAGGTACGCTATAAATATACACGAAAAATACGCAAACATTGACAAGGTACGCTATAAATATACACGAAAAATACGCAAACATTGACAAGGTACGCTATAAATATACACGAAAAATACGCAAACATTGACAAGGTACGTTATAAATACTATCTATACTAATACTATGAAGAGGAAAAGTCTGAGGTACAGACACGGAATCGTTGAGCCATTTAGGTGTCAACTAATTTTGGTTGTTAACAGTCAAGCTATGAATATCCAGTAAAAGGTGAGCTCTAAATGGCTCCACGATTAAAGTCCGTGACTACAGTCGAAGCCAAAAATACGTTTACACTTTTACATCTTATTCCATTGCAATAAGGCAAATATTTTTGGCGTCGACTGTACCTTGGTAAGTTTGTATGTAGGGAATCTCCGGAACTACGCACCCGATTTCAACAATAGGCTAGTGACCTAAGATATTTTTACGTTGAAATTCGAACTAGTTTTTGGAGAGGAACAAATGTTTGTATGGGAGCAACTACAATTAAAAAACATAAATACCCAAAAAATTGAGTCAAAGACGGACCTCGCTGGCGGCAGCTAAAACGCTTCATACTGATTGACTTAAAAGTATGACGTCACACTTTGCTATTTAAACTAATCCTTGTATGGAGAATCAAGTAAATTGCTGTTTCATGGTCCGTAGTTGTCGTACAATTTTGTTTCAATAAAAGCGTAAGGATTCTATTGGTAGCTTTAAATTTACTCTGGGTCAATAAAAAAAATGCATTTTTGTTCTAAACTTTCAAGGTTTTTAATTATATTTTGTAATTTATACTTTATTAAATATAAGTTGATGGTTTACTATCTATTTAGCAACACTACGCTACGTTATCAATTTTAATGTGATGTCACAAGCCATATTCTTTCACCTGTATATAAAATTGAGTTTTTGCATGGACATAGGCTATACTCATTGCATCCCGTGGGTTTGCCTGCATTCTTTACGCGGGCTGCAAGTATTATATAAATGTGGTTGGTTAAAAAAAATGTTACAATCTGGGTGTCCATAAACAATTAAATAAATAAATGTTAGAGGACAATCTTACACAAATCGACCATTGGACAAATGCGAAAGATTGGATGTTTGTTACTCAATCACGCTTAAACAGATCAACCGATTTGGATGACATTTTGCACGAAGATGGTTTATAGCCTGGATTAAAATATAGGATAGTTTTTATCCCGGGTCCACGCAGACGAAGTCGCGGGCGGAAGCTAGTATTATAAATGCGAAAGTTTGGATGTTTGTTACTCAATCACGCTTAAACGGATCAACCGATTTGGATGACATTTTGCAAGAAGATGGTTTATAGCCTGGATTAAAATATAGGATAGTTTTTATCCCGGGTCCTGTAGACGAAGTACCCGCAAGCTAGTTTATAATATTAGTAGGATTAAATCAAACATGTATAATGTATTAAATATGTACTGATTGTAGTTTTCCACACAGGACGAGCTGTACGAAGCGCACTTGCTCGCGGCGAATTTCAAGAAGCCCGATGAGCGACCCCGGGACGACGACGAAGTGCTGTCTGTGAGGAGCTCTGAAGGTGCGCATTGTTTTTGTACCTAAATCACAAAAAAGAACAAAGCTGCGACAACACGAGATTCTATTAGAAGCCGAGGCTAAAAAAATCTTACAATCCGTATCGTATAAAGGCATTTGAAACTAAATTAATACTAAAAAATACAATGTGTCAATCGTCCATTTTGTCACATTTGTCGTGAGCCGCGTGAGGCAACGACCTTTCGGCATACAGCCACGATTTAAAATCACAATTAAAAATATTTTACGCAGACACTAAATAAAAATAAATAAAATAAAATATCTTTATTTCAGAACAATCATTCCATATAAATTACATAAAAATTTCATTAGTTTCATTAAAATTAAAATTAAAATAATTTAAAACAATTTATACTATTTTATTCCTGAAATACAATAATAAATAATTAATCATTTAATTTAATGTCAACAGAGTAAATGTGAAAATGTCAAGGTGGTTAATTAATTAATTTTAACCCAGACACACAGGATGGAACCGTCTGTTCTGTCAGCGATGACCTTCAGTATCCTGTTGTCGCTGCATCGGATGCGGCTTAGGATAGATGCAACCCGCTTTCGCCTTATCGCATAAAAGTCGTCGGTACGCGCCTCGGCAAACACTAAATAATTTAAATATTTTTAAAATCTTACAATCGTTTTGTTAAACATGTTTTATTAGTGTTTTATTTGTAAAGTCAAAGTCAACGTGATTTATTCTTCAATGTTCAGGTATATTACATGCACCTATGAATGTCGATAAACTACCACCGGTTCGGAAGGAAAACCTCTGCCTCGAGAAGAACCGGCGTAAAAAACTCGGCGAGGTGTCATTTTTTCAAAACAGTATACAATATATCATTTCAGTATCAGAGTATTATACATTTTTAAAATTACATTGCTACAGTAGAAAGCCTATTTATTTTGCGATAGATTTCTAGTGCAGGATTTTATCGCTGCCAAATATCCCTATCCATGATGTAATCGTATAAATACTTCCTTGCTTTTTAACTGACGCATGAGTGACAGATACAATTTATGAGAAAAACGATTACGCCCTTAGGCGTTACAGGCTATTGTAGCTCTGTATGTCTGCGCGTCATGACGCCCTTTCTAACAAGTGTGATGAAATAGTATACCTCCTCGCGTAGCGGGCAGAAAATCTCACTTACGGTCTATATGACGTAATAGTACATTGTTTAACGAGGGGCGTAAGTGGAATATTGCTAACGAGAGTCTATCAGAAGCCCGACGCCGAAGGCGGAGGGCTTTTGATGACTCGAGTTTGCAATATTCTTACGTCCGTGTTGTACACAATGTTTTCACATCACATTTGCGAGGAAATAAATAACTACAAAACACAGAAAAAATTAAGTTTCATACAGCAGCCGCACCAATCAAAAATTGACAACTTACACTTCCAGATCAGTGCTAGTGGAGCGCGCAGCTTCAATATTTCAACCAATCACAGAGCAGTATTCTTGCGGGGCGGGGCGGCTTGGCCAACTAGATATTTTTCAACCAATCACAGCAACCACGTTTGCTTAAGCCAATCAGAGGGTTCTATATTAAAACTAAACTTAACAGCCCGTGGGAGGTAAAACGGCTATAACTGCTCTGTACGCTCGCAAGTAATAACGCCATTGACGAGCAAGTGTGATGAAATAGTACATTATGCTACAAGTACGGAGACGGAGGGCTTTGATGACTCCAGTTTGTAACATTCTTACCGTACGTGTCGCATACAATGTTTTTCATCACGTTAGCGAGGAAATAAATAACTACACAAGACAGAAAAATCTATGTTTCATACAACCGCACCAATCAAAAATTGACGAAATGGACAACTTCACTTCCAGATCAGTGGGAGTGGAGCGCGCAGCTTCAATATTTCATTCAACCAATCACAGAGCAGTACAGTAGTATTATTGCGGCGCGTGACCAAATATATTTTTTTCAACCAATCCCAGCCCTGCTAGCATTAACTTCTCTACTCTACTCGCGCGCGAGATAAACTGTCCGTCGCTTTCTGATTAATGCTGTCAAAAAGTGACAGATAGTCTATCACGCGCGCGAGTAGAGAAGAGAGTCAAGTTATGCTAGCAGGGCAGAGCAGAATTCTTGTAGCGCGCGGCCAACTAGATTTGCTCATTGAAAACCATTACGCCCATAATAGTATATATAGTCATAGTGGTTTATTTGTAAACATAGGTGCGATACATTGGTGGATAAAATGGGTTGTGGAACACTATGTTCTGCCTGTAGGCGTACAAAATCATTAGAATTATTAATTATTGAACTTATAAATTAATTAATTTTAAATGCATTAAAAACATAAGAATATCACAACAAAAAGAAGAAAAAATTTAAATTAAAATATTAAAAAACTTGGTCAATATAAATAAAATGTGAAATGTCAAATAATACATTAATTAATTCAATCCAATTAATTAACCAATTTTATGTCATCCTACCTACTAAATGAAGTTAAATCGTCTATTAAATCCGAAATTGAGTAATAGGACTTACTAATAAGTGCTTTATAAAGCTTATTTTTAAATTCCTGTAAAGGCAACATTCTTAAAACTAAGGGTATTTTATCTAAAGGCTATTAGCTCTGTATGCCTGCGCGTTATGAATCCCTTTACGAGCGAGTGTGATGAAAAGGATTTTCAAATAGTGTTTGTTTCATGTGCACACAAATTTATAACTACCTACCTAAAGAGATGAAGGAACTAGACTTGCCCCAGTTTGAAAGTAAATTACATGCCTGGTGTCTTGACAAAATGTATTATGGCAATTCGGAACACTTTGTAAGACCCGTGACCTAATAAATAATGTTTAAAGTTTAATTTTAAGAGGGTATTTAGATATAAGATACTATAGATTTGTATGTCTGTGCCTCAGGCTGAAAATGGAGACGCCAAAATAAGTGATAAGACCTTTTATGTACACCCATTTTCTACAAATATTCTATTCTATTCTATTCTATTCCAGGTCGCGCCTCGGTGAAGGAGTTGGACAGAGCGGAGAAGCTCGAGGACAGCTCGGGGTCCGACTCCGACAGCAGCAGTTCTGGCTCGGGTCAGTATCTACTGTCTTTTGGCCCTTCGCGAAATAGGTATATGGTTAGGGCCCTAGAGACGTAAGGCACAGCGGGGCGTATATTATTAATATACTCATATAACTATAACTTAGAAAAGTTGAAAAACCCCCGTTTTTTTCTCATTTCAAAGTTAAACATTTCAAAAACATCTGAACCGATTTTGTTGAAACATAGCTAAGAACACTCGGGTTAAAATTATCTATGACACAAAAAAAAACCGCATTCAAATCGGTCCATCCGTTTGGGAGCTACGATACCACAGACAGATACACAGACACGTTAAACTTATAACGCCCCTCTCTTTGCGTCGGGGGTTAACCGTTCGACAGCTAAAGACGGCTGTGGACGCCAACGAAAACTCGTGCCACTGAAGCCACGGACGGCCTCAGCCGCGCGTGCGCTTTGCGCTTTTTCGTTAATTTTATATAATAAAAAGCTTTACAAGTAACTTGACCTATTTTTTTAATAGTTCATGATACGTACATTAATTTTGCCATGACAATATTTATCAGAAGTTTCATTTTATTCATATTTTCTCTGGCTATTGTTTTTGTTCTGGCCACAGTTGGGCACCGTTTTGTTTTAACCCCTCGCTGTCAAAAGGTTAAAAATGAATATAATTTCATAACGTTTTTGTCATTGCAGGAAGCTCTTCCAGCTCCAGCTCGTCATCCAGCTCGTCGTCCAGCTCGTCGGACAGTTCCGACAGTGAGTCCGACACAGAAAAGAACACTCCTGACACACACCAGCCCAACGAAGACGACAGGTTGGTGTGACATTAAAAACTTTGTGCTAATAAGCCGCAAGGTCGGTTAAGTCAAAGAGGAATTTACAATTAAGACATACTAGTTTATGTGACGCTTACTATGGGTCTCATAAGAAGGCTCAAAGTCACCCAGAGGGCTATGCTGGGAGTTTCTCTGCGTGATCGCATCAGAAATGAGGCTATCCGCAGCAGAACCAAGGTAACCGATATAGCCCTCCGAATCGCTAAACTTAAGTGGCTGTGGGCGGGGCACATTGCACGTAGAACCGACGGCCGTTGGGGCGGAAAGCTTTTCGAGTGGCGACCACGTACCGGAAGGCGCGGCGTGGGTAGGCCCCCCACAATGACCTGGTAAAGGTCGCGGGTGTCCGCTGGATGCGGGTGGCGCAAGACCGGTCACTTTGGCACTCTTTGGGGGAGGCCTATGTCCAGCGGTGGACGTCTTTCGACTGATATGATGATAACGAATTTTAATTTAAATTAAAACATGGGAAGTTCAACGAATTAAAATGTGTGATAAAATCATTTACATACACTATACATAACTATTGTACTTACCTTTCACAAACACATTTTCTAAACAAAACGAGACAAAACTATATTAAACTATAAACTATAAGAAACTATAAACTATATGAAACTATAAACTACATTATACTATAAACTATATAAAACTATAAATTATATGAAACTATAAACTACATTAAACTATAAACTATATCAAACTATAAACTACATTAAACTATACTATATCATAATCTATTTACATAGATGTTTCGAAAGTGTCGTAACTAAATAATATAACAAAAAAAAAAAACACCTATTAGACTTTCACATACCTACATATAAACAAATACAAAACACACAGAAATAATGTATAGCAAAACAAAATAAATAAAAACACTATAATAATGATATCATAATATATATATATATCATCTAGTGACAAAACGAAATACCTACATAGAATACGCTATGCCACTTCCAGTCTACGTAACTCAATGATTTCGTTATCTTGTTTACAACTAGGCGCACGGATCTTCTAGTGTTGGCAATATGTATGTACCGGCGGAATGCTGTCAGTGTTGTGCAAAATTACCCTTTTTTATATACAAGTACCCTCTTTTTGTACTTTCTAACATATCTCTTTAATTTTAAGTTCTCATAGTCAAAGTCAAAGTCAAAGTGATTTATTCTTCAATTTAGGCATATTACATGCACCTATGAATGTCGATAAACTACCACCGGTTCGGAAAGTAAACCTCTGTCTCGAGAAGAACCGGCGTAATAAACTCGGCGAGGTGTCATTTTTTCAAAACAGTATACAATATATCATATCAGTATCAGAGTATTATAAAATTTTAAAATTACATTGCTACAGTAGAAAGCCTATTTATTTTACGACAGGTTTCTAGTGCAGAATTTTATCGCTGCCAAATATCCCTATCCATGATTGGATCAGTAGTCGTTTATCTTATAATATGCTTTTGAAATGAGTGTCCGTTTTACGACAGATTTGAATTTAGAGTCAGTAAGTTCGGTAATGTGTTTTGGAATTTAATAAGTATTGGAACATAATAAGTGAATTGTAAAATTCTTAATGAGAATAAAATGATCTTTAAACCTAAACCTAATTTATCGTCTGTAGCAGATCATTCGGCGCCTGGTCGTACTCGGGCGCCGTGTCGTCCGGCTCCGAGTCGGACCCGGAGCGGCGCGCGGCCGCGCCGGCGCAGCGCGACGACATCAGCGAGTCGGACAACGAGTCGCCCGACAAGAGCTTCCAGTGCCACGTCTGCAACAAGTGGTACTCCACCAGGGTCACCCTCAAGTGAGTGGACGAATCAACTGATATACTCTCCAAACATATTTTTGACAACCCTGACTCTTGAGCGGTTACGCTGGGCGGGTGCGTAAATTCTAAATATGAATGAAGCTTGCCTTCTAGTTGGGTCGTTCTTCTTTTTTACCGACAATGAACCGAGGTTTTTCTGTTTTTTTGGTTTTTGAACTATCGAAAATTGTGGTTTTGAATTGCGATTTTAAAAAAAATGCATAGGTTTCTTCATTAGAACTAATTAAAGTTTCCTTTCTGGCCAATATAATTTATTTACGGTTGGTTTCTAAAAAAAAAACATGTGACAAAGTGGACTCTTTCAGTGGGGACAACATTTTAGTTTACCACTCTGTCACGGCATTCTACGAAAAAAAAAAACATTTAAAAAATTGCTAGTTAGAGAAAGTGAAATATTAAATATCCCTAATTAATAAAATAATATGGACGTTCATTCGAACATTATAAAACCGTAAACATCATTACTCAACTGAGATGCCGTAATAAGACGAAGGACAGGCTATTGTCGGTCGAAAAGAAGAACGACCCAGTTGTAGTTCTTTAGACTGTGATAAGACTCACTTTCATCAACCTAATCGTGATATTGAACCACTCGACAACCGCCTTCGATTCCATCCTTCTAATAGCGTTTGTCCCGGTTGTGGCCTTGAAGCGGCCTCGGTTCCACTTTGGCACCTAATCCCAAGATTTCTTAGTATACAATCTTACCCAATTGTAATAAAGACGTGTTGCGATATATTATGCTACTGATATATTATCTTTGATGCTGACTGTACTTATTGAGTATGTGTCTATCTTTATGTATATTGCAGGCATCGGAACCGGTTTTTTCATAAGTCACCGAAGTAGTCTAATATTTTGAATTAATTTAGGCTCTTAATGTAGGACTCTATCATGTATTTAGGTAACATTTTCGTATTATTAGACAGCCTGATCAAAAATTATATTATAAACCAAAGAACGAAATTGAACGGTATGGTGGAAATACCGGTATCCGATCCCTGGTATATTGTCAATTTAAAATCTAGTACCCATACTTGTTTAGTTCTAGACTCGACCAGATTTGTGAAAGATTGTTTGCAAATATTTAATTTCCCTCTGATTGCCATTTGAACACTTTCAGTGCCAGTTGGGTGTGTCCAAAATATTCCATTCCAGATCGTCACATTTTCGTATGCAGTCTTTTTTTATTTATACGGTCGTGACGCATGGAAGAAAAAAATTACATAGTAAAATCTGGGACAACTTTTTTCTTGTATAAGGATCGATAGTATCAACGATTCCGAGTAAGATAAACCCAAAAAAATCGAATTCTAAAAAAAAGTTCATGTATATATCAATCTTGAACGAAATCGGACCGTATTTAAAGATTTTCAAGATGGCGACTTCTTTTTGAAAATCCAACCTCAGATTCGTATTAAGAGGCCCCTCGGACCCCCAGATACCGATTTTGAACGAAATCAGACCGTATTTAAAGAATTTCAAGATGGCGGCCTTTTTTCTATTTACCCACGGATTCATATTAAAAGACCTCTCGATTCCTCAGTGACATTGTTTAAAAGAAAACACCCAAACCTAATTTTAACCTTACCTTTTAGAAGTGTGTTTTATAAAGTTAATCTTGACACCCCTTCAGAATAGTCAGGCCAAACTCATTGATTGAATTTCCTCGCCTCCCGCTTCCCCGCGTACCTCCCACCGTTGGCCCAAACAGCTCCGAGCTTGCAGACTGTATGTAGTTAGACTGTGGTCTTATGTTGATGAGAATGACGATTTTGTCCATATAATAATCGTAATTTTTTGAGATATTTGAATGGGATCTTCGTCATTAGACATAGTTTTTTGCCTTCTTTCTTTTGAATTAGTAATAATTTTTTCAAAGTCGAAACCGGCATATAAAAGACGGCATAGGTCGTATTCAGCCAATTCAACTCGTATTTTTCTGTTGCAAACGCGACGTTTTTCTATGTGTCTCAAATAGTTTGCGTTTTTCGGTGGAAAAATACACTTGCGATTCGGTTTAAAAAGAAAAACGGCGGGAAATCATTAATATTTTCACGTTGTGCAACGATATTTAAAGTTTATTATTCCCTCATTTTTGAGAAAAGCACTATATTAGCCTCAGCCGGAATGGCAATTGCAGGCTTCGTATTATAATTAAACGAACTCGCAAGCTCGTCCGTTTAAACAAATACTCAGCCTGCAGTTGCCTCCTTCCCGGCCACGGCAATAATGTACTGTTGAGTCTACACCCGTATTATATCTTGGATCGGGCGTGAGATAGCCTGCCGGGGCACTGTTTGTACGATGTGTGAACGCACCCTAACCCGAAAGTGGTGTGCGCAGGATCCACCGGCGCGTGCACCTGGCGCGCGGCGGCGGCGGCGCGCGGCAGCGCACGCGCAGCTCGGACCGCTACGAGTGCGACTGCTGCGACCTCACCTTCAACCGCCGCGAGAAGCTGTGGGACCACAAGTGAGCCGACCGTCTTTTACTATATTGTTTAACGAGGGGCGCAAGTGGAATATTGCTTACGAGACTCTATCAGAAGCCCGACGCCTAAGGCGGAGGGCTTTTGATAGACTCGAGTTTGCAATATTCTTACGCCCGTGTTATACACAATGTTTTCACATCACATTTGCGAGGAAATAAATAACTGCAAAAGACAGAAAGATCTAAGTTTCATACAGCCGCACCAATCAAAAATTGACAACTTCACTTCCAGATCAGTGCTAGTGGAGCGCGCAGCTCAATATTTCAACCAATCACAGAGCAGTATTCTTGCGGGGCGGGGCGGCTTGGCCGACTAGTTTTTTTTTTTCAACCAATCACAAAGCAATCAGATTTGCTTAAGCCAATCAGAGGGTTCTGTATTTTAAAACTAAACTTAACAGCCCGTGGGAGGTAAAACGGCTATAACTGCTCTGTACGCTCGCAAGTAATAACGCCATTGACGAGCAAGTGTGATGAAAATTTATGTTTTAGTTTATTTAGAACACACAGTCGCATAAACAATATATTATGCCTGCACGATACTTTGTCTCGTTGTGTTTTACGTGACGTCTCCGTAGCTCTAGTATACAGCGCCTCTCTGGTGATAACTATTAGGAACTACGCGTTGCCATACAAATTGAAACTTAACGCAAACGCTTTCGAAAACGTATATCTGTCGATAAAACTTATAATATACTGTGGTACATTTACGCCGTAAAACGTGACGATAAAACCTATTGTGCTAGGTCCTATGGGGTACACATAGAGTAGGGCAAACCTTGGCTAATCGGTGATATGAAGTAAACATCCGTCAAAAATAAGAAAAAAAAAATATGTCAAACAAATCAATAACTTTAAGTGTAACGTAAATTTTGGCAAAGTGCCTAAGCAGCAAAAAGCCACTGAAAACGGGAAAAAAAAAGTGTAACGTCTAACGATTTTAGTTGATCGGTGCAAAGTGTAAAAGAAAAAATATTGAAGAAAAACAAATGAAAATATGGCAAAAACTAAAGAAAAACCCTTTAGGGTAATAATTTTTAAATATATCAATTATTTTTAGAATTGTAAAAGCAACAATTTTCTATTAATGTCACATATTAACCTGAATATCACCGAATTATCTACTTTTTCATGTGTCAATAAAAATGTTTATTAAATTAATTTGGTACATCATACATATAATCAGAAGTTCAGAAATGGTAGACAAATTCATGAACTTTTACTAAGTAATACTTCAGAAATAATTGAATTGATAGTTAATATTATATTGTCAAAAAACCTAACTATCACCGATCAGCCAAGGTTTGCCCTACCAACCAACAGACATAAAGCATAAAGTTTTTCTTTTGAGTTCATCTATCGACGAATCCACCAACATAACAAACTAGTTTGATGTATACAGTGTGCAGTGGCCTCCTTTTTAGGTTCCGTACCTCAAAAGAAGGAAAAAACGGAACCCTTATAGGATCACTCGTGCGTCTGTCTGTCCGTCTGTCACACACAACTACTAGGCTTAAAATTCAAAAAAAAAAAAGGAAAAAAGTTCCTTGCCTAAACATTATAGAAAAACCTATAAGAAGTTTGAGTATTCAAAGTAACGGGAAAATTCTCAATTTTTTGTGTATTTTGTATGGAGCCATGCGAGTTGAACTCGCACTTGTCCGGTTTTTTTTAATATCTATCGTTAAATTGAAATAATCACAATGGGGAATGGATGAAAATTTTAGAAATGCCTGATTATTTTTTTGGTGATAGGAATAACCTTCCTTAGCACCAGAAAAAAGTTTGATTTTCAGCTGCGACAATTATTTTTGAAAAATATAAACAGTTTCCTCATTTACGTTTTGGGTCAAGAACGGTAAATAGACACTTTCCTTGATCTGTCTCATATTACAAAAAACTATCTTAAATATCTGTGGTAAACTGACACTGGCAATGACCAATATAGCTGCAGCAAGTGTCAATATATTCATCAAAGCTAATATATTCATAAAATGTTTGTCTGTCTTTTCAGAGCGTCAGCGCACCGCGGCGCCATGACGGTCCGCTGCGAGGTGTGCCGCAAGTGCTTCGAGGACGACGCCGAGCTCGCGCAACACGCCGCCTCGCACTCCGCCGACGAGCGCGCGGGTCAGTTCATACAATACAATACAATACAAATACTCTTTATTGCACACCTCACACAAACAAAGCAGTTACAGAGAGAAACAATACAATAACATGTAGGTAGAGGTTCATACTGATAGGGGTCCTAAGATTTTTTTAAGATACCATTCGTACCAGTTTTTGGAGAGGAACAAATGTTTGGAGCAATACCTAAAATTTGAGACACAGATTGACCTTGCTGGCGGTAGCTCATAACGCTTCATAAAAGTCAAAGTCAAAGTGATTTATTCTTCAATTTAGGCATATTACATGCACCTATGAATGTCGATAAACTACCACCGGTTCGGAAAGTAAACCTCTGCCTCGAGAAGAACCGGCGTAAAAAACTCGGCGGGGTGTCATTTTTTCAAAACAGTATACAATATATCATATCAGTATCAGAGTATTATAAAATTTTAGAATTAAATTGCTACAGTAGAAAGCCTATTTATTTTACGACAGGTTTTTAGTGCAGGATTTTATCGCTGCCAAATATCCCTATCCATGATGTAGTCGTTTATCTTATAATATGTGACGGTTTTTGGGAAAAGGTCCCACTTTGTCGATATGGAGTTAAGAGTAGTTCCTAATACTACAGATCATACGCTATCTTTTGGTGAAAGATTCATGTCTCTAGGTGCTATAGTTATTTTTTTTAAATTCTGCAAAGTTGCAGAAGTGAAAAAGCGACAATTGAGAAAACGTTGGTTAAAGTTTGGGATGGCAGAAAACACACTTCTACTTTGAAGTTATGGAGTGGTTGGTATTAAATGAATAGGCATACTTTAGGGATTTCAAATTAGTTAAAATCATGTATGTAACCTTAGTATTTTTAATGTTATGGAGACTTGAACATAAAAACGGGACGAAAATATGTAAATCCTGAATATGGGTTTATTTCTATATTCTATTATACGGCACGCAGATTTATCATTAAAGTTGTATTTATAAATGGTTTCCCATGGTAAAAAAGACAGAAATAATTCTGTGGATCCTTTTATTTAGTTATTATGTCAAAAAGTTAATAACAAATGATTTGAAGAGTGCCATGCATAAAAATTAAAATACATGTGTCTCTTAATATATAACATGAGATTACTTACAAAACATACTTATCAAGCATAGAAAGTATGTAAAATATCAAATTATAAGTATTTTTTGTGTGTATAAAGTTTAGTGATTTTATATAGGGAGGGTCCCACTTTGTCGGTTTACTAAACTTTAGTGCTTCTTCATTGAAAGTGTTTGTGTTTGGTATATTTTTCAGTTTTATGTGTGAGATAATGGTTTGTTATTGTTAATCTAAGAGTCTTTGATACTAACGTCGTTTGTTTAAACTTTTTTAACGTAATTGAACGAAATTTCTTTTCGACTCAAGTTTAGTGACCCACTTTGACGGTTTGGTGGATCATACGCTAAAAAATTACTACAAGTATAAAATCATAATTTATAAACATAGGTGTAATTTGCTGAACCAAAAATGGGTGATAATAGAATATAGAAATAAACCCATATTCAGGATTTACATATTTTCGTCCTGTTTTTATGTTCAAGCCTCCATAACATTCAAAATACTAAGGTTACATACATAACTTTAACTAATTTGAAATCCCTAAAGTATGCCTATTCATTTAATACCAACCACTCCATAACTTCAAAGTAGAAGTGTGTTTTCTGCCATCCCAAACTTTAACCAACGTTTTCTCAATTGTCGCTTTTTCACTTCTGCAACTTTGCAGAATTTAAAAAAAATAACTATAGCACCTAGAGACATGAATCTTTCACCAAAAGATAGCGTATGATCTGTAGTATTAGGAACTACTCTTAACTCCATATCGATGAAGTGGGACGTTTTCCCAAAAACCGTCACAAATATGATATGGACGATTTTTTCTGTATGCGACAAAGTGGGTCGCTGGGCACTAAACTTTGAGGCCCTAAAAAGGTGCTTAAAATGGAGATTTATGCGTCGTCATCAAAATCATAGGTTTATTACAGTATGTTCTATCAGTTTTCATCGAAAGTTGATTTTCGGTAAGTTTTGCCATATATAATCGACAAAGTGGGCCCTTTTACTAAACACCGTTACATATGCTCATGAAATAAGTGTCCGTTTTACGACAGATTTGAATTTAGAGTCAGTAAGTTCGGTAATGTGTTTTGGAATTTTATTGTAGAATTTTATACAACTAATTGACATAAAAGTATGACTCACAATGTGCTTATTAATAAATTAGTTAGGCGGCTCCGGCTTCGCCTCCAGTAGACCTCCGGATCCGGCTTCGGATCCGGCTTCGGATACGGCTCCAACTTCGCCCCTGGCCCTGGATCCGACTCCGTTAAATAAAAAAACCGGCCAAGTGCGAGTCGGACTCGCGCACGAAGGGTTCCGTACCATCACACTAATATTATAAATGTGAAACAGTGTCCATATGGAAATCCATGTGGTCAAAGATACATAAAGTAATAAAAACGGGAAAAAAATCTTGTCTGTTGTATGGGAGCCCCAGTCCGACTCGCACTTGCCCGGTTTTTTATTTGTTGTTATAGCGGCAACAGAAATACATAATCTGTGAAAATTTCAACTCTCTAGCTATCACGGTTCTTGAGATACAGCCTGGTGACAGACAAACGGACGGACGGCCAGCGAAGTCTTAGTAATAGGGTCCCGTTTTCACCCTTTGGTTACGGAACCCTAAAAATTAAACTCCGGATCCGTTCCGGTAAAGCCGCCTCCACAACATCCCTAGTGGTGACAGAAAGATTGTATTGTCCCAGGGCGCTGCGCGGACTGCGGCGCGTCGTTCCCGCGCTACGAGCAGCTGGCGCGGCACCGGCTGGGCTGCGCGCGCGCCGACGCGGGCTCGGGCGCGCACGCGTGCGCGCAGTGCGGCAAGCGCTTCACGCACGCGCACAGCCTCACGCGCCACGCGCACAACCACGCGCGCCAGCTCTACCGCTGCGTCGTCTGCAAGGTGCGCGCGGGGACCACGAGCTTCGACACCTGGAGCCGTAGCATGGTTGGCCTTATCACGCGACGAGTGACAAGATAACAGCGTCGTCTCGTTCTATCGAACGGTGGCAGCCAGTGACGCACGCTCTATCCTATCACCTATCGCGTGACAAGGCCAACCGTGCTACGGCTCCTGCCCTGCTACCATAACTTGACGACCGAATAGCCTAGTGGTTAGAGAACCTGACTATGAAGCTTGAGGTCCCGGGTTCGATTCCCGGTCGAGGTAGATATTTGTATGATGAATACGAATGTTTGTGAGTCTTGGATGTTTAATATCTATTTAAGTATGTATTTATATAAGTATGTTTATCCGTTGTCTAGCACCCATAGTACAGGCTTTGTCTAGTTTGGGACTAGATCAATTAGTGTAAATTGTCCCACGATATTTATTTATTTACTCGCGCGCGTGATAGACTATCTGTCACTTTTTGACAGCATCAATCAGAAAGTGACGGACAGTCTATATCGCGCGCGAGTAGAGTCGAGAGTCAAGTTATGCTAGCAGGACAGTGTACACACTTGTTACTAATCGTAATAAAAATTACAAAATGTCAGTCGTCCATTTTGTTGAATCTGACGTGAGGCGCTTAGAGCAAAGACCTTTCGGCATACAGCCATGATTTAAAATCAGTTTAAAATATTTTACATGGACACTAAATTGCTACATGTAAATTTTTAAATCATTATGTTAATCATATTTTATTTGTGTTTTTACGTTTAAATAAAATAAATACGATTTCAAATATTGTATTTGAGTTAACGTAAGAGTGACAGATACAATTTAAGAAAAAACCATTACGCATATTAGCGGCGCGAGGCAAGCGAGCCTGTTTAGTATTATGATCTTCAATTAGATACTTCATTTTGATTTTAAATTATAATTATTTGCAATTTCCTCGCAGGAGGCGTGAAAAGCACCATGTTAAGCCTCGGCCGAAAGGGCAATAGCTGGACTCGTACTTTCGAGGGCCTCCGCTACGCGTCGGCCCTCGAACTAACTCGTCCATCTATTGCTTACTTTCTAGCCTCTTCAACAATGTACTATTGTTACAGGCGTCGTTCGCGCGCGCGGACCAGTTGGCGCAGCACCTGAACAGCCACCTCGCCAACTACAAGCGGCTCAAACCGTAAGCCGGGAGTGCAACATATTCACACAATAATGGATTATTATATTATATTAATATAGAGTTTTATTTACTAAAGACTTTTAATTGCCCGCCTCATCCCTTACGTCCTAGATCTCTATTTAAAATCAGCTTTGCCCGCAAAAATTACTGTCGGCATACTTTTTTTAGGGTTCCGTAGTCAACAAGGAACCCTTATTTATTATTTATTTATTTATTGATAAGGACGTTTACATGACATTACAGTGTACACCAATGCATCACGAAACTTAGACTAACAATTTAAAATATACATAAAACAATAACAAGTAACAAATAAATTAAATAGGAACAGTGGAGCACCTATCATCCATCGCCTCACAAAATCTCAAGCATTCACTAGACACAGCCACCCATCGCCACGCAAACAAGTCGCATTCCGGTGTCGATGCCAGCAGCGCATTCAGCTGGGAGAGAGCGCGAGGCAGAGGGGAGTTCCTGCACGACACAGTGCGCGCCGGCGGCACCGCCAACAGCTCGCGTCGCCGTGCTCTGAGGGCTATCCGAGGGACATCCGGGACAACCAGTCTCACAAGACGCTCCACCAGTTCGGGACAGTCAGCCTCCCCACGCAAGACACGACATGCTGAGATCATTAAATGATTGTTTCGTCTGACCTCCAGAGAGTTGTACCCGAGAGTGCCCAGAAGATATTTAGTTATAGTTTCGCCTAGACTAGAAAACTGCAATTCGGCGTGGGTATATAAACCAATCACGCCGACAAAACAGTAGAATAAAATGCTGAAAAAAAATTTTTTTTATTGTTCCTCCTCTACATGTAAATTGGTCATGTATTTTTTTTTTCTCGTTAAACCTATAGTGTGGGATATCGTTGGATAGCTTGTTCAATGGGTTTACTAAAACTATTTTTCAACTTAGTTATGCGTTTGCGAGATAATGGGATTTAAAGCCCTAATTTTTGTTCGAGTGTGTGTGTGTGTGTGTGTGTCCCCTGCCGGCTAAATGGCTATTACTGGGGACGTAAAAAAATCCGTGGCAGTAGTACATATAATGAATTTAAAAGGAAAACTATCACAGTTAAGTAGACATAACTAGTTAACTGGTAAGAAATGCACTTAATTTCGGGTGCATATATATTGTCATTGGAATTTGAACCTTTTACCGTGGGCGGTAGAGTTGCTTTTTCACGGTACGGTGCTTCTTGCCCGCGGCGAGCGCGCAAACGAGGGTAAGCTATAATAAAAACCCCAAAAGCCCCTTTTAAGTCCGCATTCTGTGACAGACGGGCAACTACGGAATCCTACCCTGCGCGTGGCTCGACACGCACTTGGCCGCTTTATTTCTGCCCTGATTGGCCTGCTTATTTATTTTTTAATCGTATGGCGTATATAAATTTTAGGAGGTGGTGTAAAATAGTATTTTATATAATCGTTACACATTAAGGGCTCTTAAAGTCGAGTACCGTGTTTAGGCCACTCGGCAAGCCTCGTGGCCTAAGTAAGGTGCGAGAATTTAATAGCTAATTGTGTAACTATTGTATACAATACTTTTTATACGAGTCCACAGAAATAATTAAACAGACTTGGTATCTAATGAAAAATATCTAAGCCCTGCTGAAACGAAGTGCAAGACAGAGGTGCGCCGGCTCGTTGATGTCTTTTGTATTGGAATCAACGCGATGTCCTATTGGTCAAATTCGTTATAGTTCAGTAAAGGCGCCACGTGATTGTTCGAATTTATTTTAGTTATCTAAAGCGTTGTCTTATAATTTAATTATTATAGTTGAGTTGGGAGCTTCATAGAAAAAAGTATGTGGTTTTAGTTTAGTGTACGAAGTCTTAATTCAAAATTGCGCAGTCAGTTAACAGCGTCAGGTGTCACAATTATATAGATATCCCTCGGGTCGCCCTGGTAGCACCGTTTTGGGCAGCGCTCTACAATATGCTGTGCAGTTTGGTCCTCAAGGCTGCAGTCACATAATGGGCTTTCGTCCCGTCCCCACTTGTACTTGAAATAGTTGCACCTACCGTGGCCTGTGGCGACACCAGTGTTTCCTCTGCAAAGAAAGGCCCCTCGGCTTTTGAGTAGGGTCCAAAAAGTCGCAGCATGCGTTGGCCGGTTTGGCCTACTGAGCGGCCAGCTACAGATATGCCTATCGATAACCTCTCTGGGGCCTTATGGGACATCCAGAGGGAGATAAACGCTCTGACGTTCGCATGATAGTCGCGCGGCCAGCGATGTCACTGTCAGTGGCACACAAAACACGACAACCTTGACTAGAGGCAACACTAAATATAGAAGGGCTATCAAGCGCGGTTTCTATCGGAAGCGGTGTCGCCTCATCCCCTCCACGTCGCCTACAACTGTGCGCGCGACTGCACGGCGATCAGGTGACGTTGGCGCGGAAGCTAACAGCGCATGCGCAAAGTAGTGGCGCGCGTGCCACGCCCACATCGCCTTTCTATAGTATTTAGTGTTCTGTGAGACGAAAGCACGAGCTATACGGTAGAGCGCGATGGCATGATTTAAGTTTCCTACAGTGGCGGATTTACCAGCAGGCTGAGTAGGTTGGAGCCTAGGGCGGCAGATTTTAGGAGCGGCAAATTTATGATTGTGAACTAGAGTATCGAATTGCAGAGGTCAGTAGGGGCGGCAACATTTGAACAGCCTACTGCCGGCAAATGTGTAAATCCGCCACTGGTTTCCTAGCTCTCAAACATCGGTCCAGAGGCTTGCCGAGGATTTCGTGGCGCTGAGCCAAATTTTGACATATTCCTTTTTACAAATGACTATTTTCATACACATGAGGGCAAGGTGAGTATCCTGTGTTTGTGAAATAACGGCCTGCAGGAGTCAGTTGTGTTTGTGCAAAAGACGAAGAGACGTGTCGAAAATTTGGATCTGTAGCAATAGAACAAGTATTCTATTAATCGTTTTGGATAAGGCACTTTTTCGATGCGCATGCAGCTTCATCACCTAAGGCGAGAATCATACAGAGACGGCGGAAGGAAAAGGCGCGCCGCATGCATGATGCCGCTTCAAACGATTGTAAACCTTAATACAATGGAATGAGGTCCATTGGTGAATTACACTCAAGCGCCGCGGTGTCTGCGCCGCGCCGTTGAGTGTAATTCACGTCGCACGTCGCCTGCGTACATTTTGTATGAAAACGTTTTGAAGCGACGATGTGCGACGCGACTAAAATTACATTTAAGCGGACAACGCGCCGCTTGAGGGTAATTGACCCTTATTCCATTGTACCAAGGTCTACAATCGTTTTAAACGGCATCAAGCCTGCTGTGCGCCGCGCCACGCATTCACCTTACGCCGTCTCTGTATAATTCACGCCCAAAGACGCTGACTTGCACGCGTATCGCGTCGCCTTTCCATAAACACGGCGTTACCTTACAGTCGGTACTATCGCCCAAGGGTACGGGTTCACACCTCTAGGATCATTTTCGAGCGTTCGCTATGCATGGTGCAGACGATTTTGAACAGAATGTGTGAACCCGTACCGTTGGGCGATAGTACCTAACTGATTTCCTCACATGGAGTTTGTTTACATTACTGTAGGTATGCAACTCTGTATCATTCTCAGAATCATTCAAACTTCTTGTTTTTCTATACCGACCAGACTCAAAATGCTGCGTTTGAAACTCAATCTTATTACGATAACGATAGAGTTGAAAAGGAATATGTATCTGTTCAAGAATTTATTAATAAGATACTGTTTTGTTTTATTGAGACAGTGAGTCACTTGATTTATATGCATGGCCGTCTTGGGGCCGGTCGCAGACCGATCAATCAGAACTGTTCGTCAGCTGCGTTCTACCACCGCAACTCGCCGATGGCGGGGAATTCATCCACCCTGGAACCTAAATGGTCGCGTACCGTACGGTTTCAGAGGAATTTCCTCCCTCGGACGCTTCGGTTGTGGAATGAGCTCCATATGTCGAGGTTTTCCCGAGGGACTACAGTATTGGGTTCTTCAAAAAACCGGAGCGAGTTCAACGCGTGGTGAGGGTTCCGTAAAATATTGAGAATTTTCCCGTTACTTTGAATGCTCAAACTTCTTTTTTTTCCTGTAATAAGGAACTATTTTCCATATTTTTTTCAGAATTTTAAGGATAGTAGTTTCGGAGATAAGGGGGGAAATGGTAAATTTTCGTGTTTTTCCAAAATAACTTGAAATCTGTTTTTGCTAAAAATATAAAAAAATAATATCTGAGATGCTTACAACAACCCCTTTCATTTGATATGTCACACAATACAGTTTGCGAAACTTTTTTTTTTAATTTTCCAGTTTACCCCCCAAAAGTGGCCCCCTTGTTCAGAATTCATTAATTTACTTTACGCGTCCATCTTTGAGTCACCAATTTACATGTGTTTACCAAATTTCAACTCAATCGGTCCAGTAGTTACAAAAAAGAGCCGTGCGGTCTGTGGTACAGGTAGCCCAAGATATCTCCGTGCGATCATATTTTAAAGAATTAGGCATATTAACTTTGCCAGCAATAGTCATTGCACAGATTGCAATTTACACACACACACTTAATAAGTTACCGGTAGAAATCACCTTGGCCCCCTCACTGCAATGTTTCAAAACAAAACTAAAGGCATGGCTTCTCGAGCACACATTGTATAGTTTTGACCAATTTTTAAACATTAAATTATAGCTAGTATAGTTTCCCATGGAATTTTTATAGACCGCGAGCTACGTGCATTTTTTTGTCAGTCACTTACTCCCGTGCCATAACTTGTGAGAAGGTTAAGAATGTTGTTTAGCGAAGGTTAAGAATTCCGCTACATGGTGTAAGGGACAAACTTCAGGGCATCAGGAGCCGTAGCATGGTTGGCCTTATCACGCGACAAGTGACAAGATAAGTGCGTCGTCTCGTTCTATCGAACGGTGTCAGCCAGTGACGCACGCTCTATCCTATCACCTATCAACCATGCTACGGGGCCTGCTGACGAGTTTTCCACCGCGATAGAACCAGCTGACGCGTTGATATATTTATAATAGCATATAAACTGTCATCTGACAAAATTACAGTTGAGAGGAAATGACAGTTTTTTTTTTACATGTTCGTATGACCAGCTGACGGACTTTCCACCACTGTACAGTCAGCTGACGATTGTTTTTCGTCATAATATTGGATTAACTATCATTTGATGATAAAATAAAACGAATACATAAGCAGCTGTTTATGAGAAAGTATATAGGTGTATAGGTATTTATGTACAACAGTGAATAGCTGTACTTGTAAAATTTGTGTATAAAGTGTTTTGAATATGAATGAACAAAGTGCATTTATTATTAATGAAGAAAGTCAGCTATTGCATATCTTCTATCGCGGGCCTTGAGCGCGGGGACTGAATCTAGAAATTCCGTAACGAAAAAACCTCACGCTCCCCACTCCGACGGGCAAGGAGGTGTGGCTTGAAGGCCGTGCATCGTCTAACGTCGTTTCAGTTCGGCAGTCTTCGACACGGCGTTGTGTGCGATTAGACGTATTGTACGACTCTACGAAACTCGCACGAATCGAGACTAGCTGCTCCGAAATCGGACGAATACATAAGCAGCTGTTTATGAGAAAGTATATAGGAGTATAGGTATTTATGTACAACAGTGAATAGCTGTACTTGTTTTATTTATTTAATAATAGAAAAATTTGTTTTCTTATCGGTCACCACGCTCAAAAAGTGTAACTTGAATTAATATCAAAGAAAAAGAAATACTGCATGAATAAAATAAATAAAAAATTATAATTGCATAAGTTGATACAAAATGCTATGCAATAGCTTTACCGCGGCAGTCCCCGAGTGCCACACGTCTTTTTTCGATCTTCGGGAGGCTGCTACTGGTCAACCCACCAACGGAGCCGCAGCTGACGTCCACGGGGCTTCATGCAACATTCTTAAATCAATCTTCTCACCTCACAAGTTATGGCGCGGGAGCTGATTGGTCATGAAAATCTGTTGCTAACCCGCGGACCATTATGATGGAATGAATTTATTAGTTACCGTTAGTAGTTAACTTATTTTTTTTTGGACATATTGTTATACATTGACATGTAATATTAAGAATATTCTCAATAAATGAATATGAATATAATCCATTCTACATTTCTAGCAGCGCGTCAAATTGGCAGAGTGCAAAGCGGGTGGAGGGGGTAGCCTAAACGATCACAGCGCTCGCTACGGCTAAAATTGTCATTTTTGTCGCTGACTTGAGCTGTCAAATCCATATTGCAGTAAACATTTTCTAATCGTTAATATTATTGGCAATAATGTTATTGACTACCATTGCCCAAAATTGTGTAATATAGGAAAATAACACAAGATTTCATTAATATTCTTCACAATATTTACTTACTTCTTGTTTGACAGCGGTGACAATATTGTCCATAATGGCCGCCTGTCACGTGGCGCTGTCGTCGCGCTCGGTCCCACGAGACCGGAAGCACAACAACAATAGAGCACATGTAAGTGTCCTTTTTGCCTTACGCCTATTCAATAATATTTTTTTAATAAAAAAAATGTTGTTGTAAGCACACGTGCAGCTTACAGTGCAAGAAAGGACACAAATAAAATATCACCGACAAAAGTCAGAATACTCAGAAATTCAGAATAGATATTGTGCGGCACAATAACCGACAAAGGTCATAAATTAGTTCGCATATTATATTTTTTTAGTACCAACTCCCATTTCTATCGGACACTTTACGCTCGAAGCTGTAGACGAGTATATATACCTAGGACAGACTGTCCAGTTAGGTAGGTCCAACTTCGAGAAAGAGGTCAATCGTCGAATCCGACTCGGCTGGGCAGCATTCGGGAAGCTCCGGCACATCTTTTCGTCCAATATTCCGCAGTGTCTCAAGACGAGAGTCTTTGACCAGTGTGTGTTGCCAGTGATGACGTATGGCACGGAAACGTGGTCGCTTACTATGGGCCTCATAAGAAGGCTCAAAGTCACCCAAAGGGCAATGGAGAGGGCTATCCTGGGAGTATC
Organism: Epinotia nisella; assembly: GCA_932294315.1. NCBI lineage: Eukaryota > Metazoa > Arthropoda > Insecta > Lepidoptera > Tortricidae > Epinotia > Epinotia nisella. Next base: position 3,221,273 of record OW028698.1, on the reverse strand, counting down.
TCTGCGTGATCGCATCAGAAATGAGGCTGTCCGCAGCAGAACCAAGGTAACCGATATAGCCCTCCGAATCGCTAAACTTAAGTGGCAGTGGGCGGGGCACATTGCACGTAGAACCGATGGCCGTTGGGGCGGAAAGGTTCTCGAGTGGCGACCACGTACCGGAAGGCGCAGCGTGGGTAGGCCCCCCACAAGGTGGACTGATTGCCTGGTAAAGGTCGCTGGAGTCCGCTGGATGCGGGTGGCGCAGGACCGGTCATTGTGGCACTCTTTGGGGGAGGCCTATGTCCAGCAGTTGACGTCTTTGGGCTGATATGATGATGATGATTATTATATTTTTTAACCAAAATATTTGAGACCATAAATAATAATAAAATTTATTGGCATATAGCATTTACTCAATGTGCCAATTGAAAACAGATCTTAATAAAATAATCGATTGTAATTTCATCGTAATCGATTAAAAACGAACATATTTCAAGTTTTAACTTTAAATACGTTGTATGGAAGTTTATGAATTTTTCGTAATATTTGAAAAAATTGTCACAATAAATTTTCATTATTTTTAGAGCATTTTATTTCAATTTTCCTCATAGTCGTTGTGAAAAATTGTAGTTGTGTGTCACTCAGGAGCAAAATTATTTTCGTCATGGGCGTTAACGCTTGAATCCTTCGCTTCACTCTGGATTCAATGTACCGCCCTCGCCGTAAATACATCATTTTGCTCCCTTGAGACACAAATAACTATTATCTAACCTCTAACCCTACCGCCAGCGTATCGACATCAATCCGTTTCGCGGGGTGCCTATTTCCGCTCTTAGGGTTAAACGATTCGTACGAGTTTCATACAAGTTTCGTGCGGTAAAAACGTCTAATCTATCCATTTCAGGAACTTGAAATTGTAATATTTAGATAATATGTGACCCTCTTCTCCCGCATACGGAAACAGGACACGTAAAAACCAGTCATATTTAAAATATAGCCATTATAAAATCATCAAATTTTACTCCGAGCATTGTATGTGTGCGTGAGTTTTACACTGTCCGTGTTTTAAAATGGCCGTGGCACATGACAGCTCGTTGCCCAAAACCTTCAATAGATGTCTCTGGTATCGAGTGAAGACTAGTTAGACAGCGGATTGAATAGTAATAATTATACTCACTAGATGGTCACACCATCGTATAAAGTGTATAAAAACTTATTTTCTGGTGACGGAAAACGGAACGAAGAAACGGCATTCATTTTATCTTGCTACGCTACTTATTTTGTTAATGACGTAAGAGACATGTCATTTGTTTTCTGATAGAACGAATTTCAAACTGCAAATGGGCGTTTTCCAAATACAAATACTTCGAATTAGGTACAAAATCATTATGAACCAAAACTTTTTTTTAATTACAATTTTTCGATCTTTGATAGGTAGGTACTCAGAATCGTTAATACTGACGATCCTCATACAAGAAAAAAGTGTCCCAAATATTCCGTTCCAGATCGTAACATTTTTGTATGCCGTCTTTTTACCGACTGCCGAAGGAAAGGAGGGTTATGTTTTTCGAGCGTATGTATATAATTATGTATGTATGTACCTATGTATGTGTGTATGTCTTATTCTTTGGCACGCCCCCTGCAGTTTGACGGATTTCGAATTATGAGGTATTGGATTCCTCTTAATCGTGGGAGTGACAGGCATATTTGCAAAAAAGCAGTTGGGTTTTTGAAAAATCTTTTGATACCACTTGTTTATATAGTAGCGTAACGCACTGGAAGAAAGAAAATTACAAAGTAATCAAGGACTCTGAGCAAAAAATAAAAAATAGACTCCGATGGGAATAAGATACCTAGGGCGGTAAAACAAAGAATGTCTCAGATCTCTGGTATTTGACGCCTGCGCCAAAGGCAAGGGCGATAAAATATGCGATCTGAGGCGTTCTTTACCACCGCCCGTGGTGAGTACACAATTTTACGTCTCTCCCTGGCCAGAAAGTGGGATTTTCCTAGCGTTCGGTCACTTTATGGCCAGGTATGATATACATTACTTACCTGCACTGCAGCGGTAAAACAAAGAATGTCTGAGATCGCAATTATATTTGATGCCCGAGCCAAAGGCAAGGACGATATAACCATATGACTATCTAGGTACAGTCGAGTTCTCCAATATCTATACAGACAACCTTTCAAAAATATCTACACATGTGTCTCATGTTAGTAATAATAAAGCCTGTGTACAGATATTTTTGAAAGGTTGTCTGTATAGATATTGGAGAACTCGACTGTACATATTAATTATCATAATAAATCCTTTATTAACTAAATTTGAACGGAATCCTCGGTGCGCGAGTCAGGTTCGCGTTCAAACAGTTCTATTATTTATTAAATAAATAATCAATGTACTATCGCCCAAGGGTACGGGTTCACACTTTCTGTTCAAAATCGTCTGCAATGCATAGCGAACGCTCGAAAATTATCCTAGAGGTGTGAACCCGTACCCTTGGGCGATAGTACATTCAGAATCAGAATCAGCATGAGAAAATTATTTATTGCCACAAAATTATACTAGATGTTTACAATAAAACTTAGTGTAATCCATATCCATATCCATACTAATATTATAAATGGGAAAGTGTATGTGTGTTTGTTTGTTTGTTTGTCCGTCTTTGACGGCAAAACGGGGCGACGAATTGACGTGATTTTTTAAGTGGAGATATTGAAGGAGAGTGACATAGGCTACTTTTTGTCCCTTTCTAACCCCCCACTTACCTAAAATGGGGGGTGGAAGTTTATATGGAGCATTCCGCAATTTTCAAAGTAGAAAGCTAAAAATTTGTATGCGGACTATTTGTGACTAACAAAAAAATCGTGCATCATTTTTTTTGGAAATCTGCACCCAACTCCTTAAAAGAGGGGGTGAAATTTTATATGGGACTTTTTGCGGTTTTCAAGGTAGGAAGCTAAAAATTGGTACACAGACTCTGTTACCAACGAAAAATACCTACCTTTTTAGGGTTCCGTACCCAAAGGGTGAAAACGGGACCCTATTACTAAGACTTCGCTGTCTGTCCGTCCGTCCGTCCGTCCGTCCGTCCGTCCGTCCGTCCGTCCGTCCGTCCGTCTGTCTGTCACCAGGCTGTATCTCAAGAACCGTGATAGCTAGAGAGTTGAAATTTTCATAGATTATGTATTTCTGTTGCCGCTATAACAAAAAATACTAAAAACCGGCCAAATGCGAGTCGGACTGGGGCTTCCATACAACAGACATGATTTTTTGCCGTTTTTAAAGATAATGGTACGGAACCCTTCGTGCGCGAGTCCGACTCGCACTTGGCCGGTTTTTTTTGTTAATTTTCCCCCAGCCCCTAACTATGTAGTGTTAGTACGTAGAGTCGATATGTAGAGTCAGTAAGTATCTAGTCGATATGTAGTCGATATTTAGAGTCAGTATGTAGAGTTGGTATGTAGAGTTGGTATGTAGAGTCAGTATGTAGAGTCGATATGTAGAGTATATATGTAGTCGATAATTATATAAAAGAAGAAACTGACTGACTGTCATATCACCGCACAGCCCAAACCGTTGGATCTAGAGATTCCAAATTTGGCACATGGGTTCCTTATAAGTTCAGGTGCACTACGAAATGATTTTTAAAAATTCACCCCCTAAGCGGGTGAAATGGGGGCCCAAAGTTTGTATGGGGAAACAAAATAAGTAAGACTATTTCATTCGAAACTTCACAGGAGTATTCCTAGCGATAAATGAGTGAACACGTGTTTCATATTTTTTGAGAATTCAACTCCTAAAAGGGGGAAATGTGGTGACAATATCTGAAAATCAACATGGGTATTGTTTCTATAGTTCATCGAGTCACTGGTCGCTGATTACGAAAACAACAACTATTTTAAAATCCAACGTGGCGGACGTGTAATACCTACCATCTCCCCTGTTGGAGTGCGATGGGGTTGAAATGTCTAAATATGGGTGTCGTTTTTATTGTTTCTTGGGAAGTTAATTACGAAAATGGCATCAATTTTGAAATTTAACGTAGTGAACATGAAAATTCCTGAAAGTATTTGTGCTAAATTGCAATTCAATTGGAACATACGGGTCAAACTGAGATGCAACTTTTTTGTAGCTAAACGGTTAAAATTACTTTTAGTGTTTTAGTACGCTGGCGAAGCCGCGGGCACAAGCTAGTAAATTTATATACCAAAAATATAAATTACAAACTAAGAGAGCCAAAACGAATAACACATTGACACACTGTTTGAATTTTGAATTTGCAAGAAGCACGTTTACGGCAACTGAAACCGGTTTGCATTGAGATCCACAGCAAGCTTGGGAAAGCCCAGGCGCGAGCCACGGCCGGCGCACTGTGGGCTGAGAATCGGCTCTCCATAGAAATAGACCATTTAAAATTTTAGGATACTTTTTTTGGAAAATGGCTTCCTTCTAGTCATTATCATATCACATCATGATTTAAGTATAATTTGGCCCGCTAAATAAATACCTACCTCTAATCTTTTCTATAAAAAAAATATATGGAGCGTATGTGAAAAATCGGATTTTCTCTGAAAGAAAAACGAAATCCATAATATCCTCGTGGACGGATATAATACTAATTATTTCAGATTTTTTGACGTATTCAGTTTTTTTACAAATGGGTAGCAGATGTTTTAATGTACCAAACGGATATATTAGGTATCAATTAAATAGTTATTAATATTAATAAATGTTTTAATCTTTATTTTGCTTAAAATATTTAATATAAATCAAACAAAAAAAGACAATGAATGCTTAATTTAAATCTATATATTTATTATAATTACTTCCGGGTGGACAGTTTCTTGGATTCTTGAATAAAACATCAGCATAACGTTGTAAAATGCAAAAAAAAAACGCTTTTATAAATTAATATTTTTCGAAACCGTAGGTATTTTGTCTGGAGTTGGCGGCAGCGGTCTCAGTCGGTCGCTGTGTAGGTATACCTATTGCGCATGCGGAGCGGATGGCTCGTCCTGTCACTCGTAGGCAAGATTATTTGAAAGGCGTGATAGGTAAACATGTCGAACGAAATTATAGGTTTTGTTAGTGACTCGGAAACAGTGTGATGTGACACACAAAAAGCACAGTGCGGACTCACAAAATGATACGTGTTTAGGTGAATATGGCTCCATCCCTGAATGTGAACAATAAAATTAGGTGCCTAACGGACAAATCTAGTAAAGTACCCAGTAAAAAAGTTGTTTTCGGTAAAAAAAAAAGTTGCTTGTGACAAATCGGTACACACGTTGTCTTCTTGTAACAGCCTTTGACATGTATATTTTTTATTAGGGTATCAAATATGCCATGTACGAACTAATTTTTATTCCAGTTCTAATTTACTGTATACAGGGTGGAAAGTTAAAACGGGGCAGTAAGGGCAGCTACTAGATCCCTTGCCGCCACGCAAAAATGGCATTAGGATTTCATTCCTAACTTTTTAAGTGATGGCAATCTACATTCACAGATTGTTGAAAAAAAGTACAGTCAGCGAGAAAATCATCAATTTTGACGATTTTTTTAAATGCCATTCGATCCCATTCCTATTAAGGATCAAAATACTCTTTGGGACCGACTAAGGTTTGACTACTAGAACGCCCAGAAATCAAAGAACACTTTATCCATACAGTGACTATGGGAATCCCAAAGCTAATTTTGCTCATGTAGTTTTTTATGCCAATTCTGGTTTTATTTAATGACGGCCAGCTTTATTCTGTAAAAAGTTTGTAAAAAGAATACTAACATCCGTATTCAGAAATTATGTTCGAAACTTAAAATTTACTAAGGTAAGGGTTTTACAGCACCTGTCCGCTCGTGAGTACTGTACACATAGTAACGTTTATGAATACGGGAATGCGTTTGTTTTTTTTTAACAATGGAATGAATTCACTCATTTCTAATCTAAATGAAATTCTCCGTCTCCATACAATTTGATGATCGTCTAACTAAAGGACTACTTGCACTTTGGGATTCCCATACTCACTGTATGGAAAAAGTTTTCTTTGATTTCTGGGCGTTCTAGTAGTCAAACCTTAGTTGGTCCCAAAGAGTATTTTGATCCTTAATAGGAATGGGATCGAATGGCATTTAAAAAAAATCGTCAAAATTGATTATTTTCTCGCTGACTGGACTTTTTTTCAAAAATCTGTGAATGTAGATTGCCATCACTTAAAAAGTTAGGAATGAAATCCTAATGCCATTTTTGCGTGGCGGCAAGGGATCTAGTAGCTGCCCTTACTGCCCCGTTTTAACTTTCCACCCTGTATACTTACTTAGAATGAGCCGCAACTTCGTATGAGTGAGTCGTTCAGTCGATGATAAAAATCCCAATTAGCTAAAGTACCTCGTACCTGTCTCTACTGGTCTTTATCTATTTATTCTTCCTAAATTCTTAGGTATATACGTACACATCTGTGATAAACAAGTGGGCTAGGTATTTTTTTACATAAACATTAATCAATACCTACAGAAATTAATCATGAAACCAAAAAAAAAACAAATCATGTTCAAATCGGGAACGCGCACGTGTAATCCCCGCTATTCTGTAACTTGTTTTACTAATCACCCGTCACCCACTAATTCTTCTTATCTTGACGCCGCGATTCGTAGTAACTAAGCGTGATCAGCCCCACTAGTCTCTAATACTTACAGAAAAGCAGGGCTGGGCTACAGAACAGCGGGGCAGGGCAGGACACGGACGGTAGGTAGGTATCTAATGCAAGTTATTGTAAAAACTGTCAACTTTGCCCATCGAACATAGTTTCGCTCAACGTGTCGCATTTTATTTTAATCATCATCATCATCATATCATCCGAAAGACATAGGCCTCCCCCAGAGAGTGCCAAAGTCACTAGATACAAAATTACAAGTGTGTAGGTATAAAATCGTGTCAAGCCTCGGTAACTTTCTGACATAAAATGAAAGTAGTGAGAATTCGAAGCCAAGTCCGCGAATATTCTTACACTTTAAAAATTTGTAGGTACTTCTTTACCATTGGCTATATCTAGACGAAATAATGGCGTTCATAGTATACTTCATAAAATACGAAGTATTCATTGTACATTGATGTTTTTTTCCAGAGGTCACTAAGGAAAAAAAAGTTAATTTGACAAGAAGTGCTTCTTACGGATAAGTTTGAATCAGAACTGGACCGAAATTGATAGAAGCCGAATTAGCAAATCTCTCAGGATTGACAAGAATTCAATATATGCAAGAAGATTTAGAAGTTTTCAAAACTTACTATCGATGCATAGGTAGATTTAATAAGTAATCAATAAAGAAAATAAACAAATTGAACAATTTTTTAATTTTTTTTTATCATTTATTCTTGTGTTTTATTGTGCAAACAAAGTCGCTTTCCGCGCGCAAGAAAAATCCCACTTTCTGGCCAGGGAGAGACGTAAAATTGTGTACTCAACACGGGCGGTAATAAAGAAAGCCTCAGGTCGCATATTTATCGCCCTCGCCTTCAGCTCGGGCGTCAAATGCCGGCGATCTGAGACATTCTATGTTTCACGCCCTAGGGAAGTAATGTACTATTACGTCATACCTGGCCATAAAGTAGATGTTACGATAGGAAAATCCTAATATGCCCGTAGGCACAATAGTATAGGTAGTTCAATGTTTTCGTAATACTTACCTAATGATAGATATATCCTGTGGCGTTGGAGTGTGATCAATTCTATACCTATCCTACGATATAATTGTACCTAATTTAGTAGTTCTGACGTCGCATATATGGTCAAATTCGTAAAAAATGATTAATATTTTAGCTTCAATAAACAAATGCACATCTATATCTAGTAATCTATACGGTGTAGTGTAAGTATTATAAAAAAGGAAAATAAATTTTATCTCAAGGGTTTGGGTGCGTACATTGCAATACGCGGGCCAAGCATTGTACAGAAATGTAAGAGCCAACTATAGATACGTTTCATCTCGTATACAGGCTATCCAATAAATTGATAAGCAAATCTCAACCTTTGAACGTTAGTAATGATAAAGATTTATAGGTAGATTCGAAACAGTGCAAACACTAAGCACACGTATTATATACATAAACAGAGGGCCTCCTGCGAAACGATTTTCGTTTTCGTTCGTGTATCTCCATCTCTGTCGCTCGAAGTAGCAAGTGCGACAGAGACGGAGATACATGAACGAAGTTCGTTTTCGTTGCGCGGTAGCCCCTCAGCACGGCTATCACAAGACGGCGCGCGAGCTCTCTCGATTTTTCTCGCACTATACCTCTCTTTCTAAGGGTTCTAATAAGACAGAGACGGATAGTGCGAGAAAAATCGAGAGAGCTCGCGCGCCGTCTTGTGATAGCCGTGCAGGTATCTAAAAAGTACAATTCGATTTTTGAATTTTGACGCTTATCGAAAGCAGTACTGTCAAATGATCTATTTCTCCCTTTCTGACGCAGTCTCGGTCGTGGGGCGGGGGTAAATCTAATTTTATTAGGGTCAAACCCCCCACCTCAACCCCCCCCCCCTTCCCGCACACCCTCACCAAGGGTTGCAACCCCCCCCCCCCCCCCCCCCCATCCCCAAGGGTTGAAGCCCCCCTCCAAACGCTTTCGTATGTCCGGCTGTCCAGCTGTTCCCTCGGCTTGTCGGCCTTGCCACGCGCGTTTGCTCAGACACGCTCAAATTCGCCCGGCCGCAGGCATGTCCACACCCAATGAGTATTCCGAAACTAATGTTATGTATCTACGGAATGTTATTTGATATTTACCGTTAGCTTTTCGGCGAAGGACAAACATCGTGAGGAAATCGCATACATCTGCGAAAACATTCAAAGGTGTAGTCCCCAACCTGCACTGGGCCAGCGTGAGGACTACTGCCAGTTCCCTCTCATCTACGTATATAGGCTGATTTATCGAACGAGCGAGCGAAGCGAACGAAGTTCTATGCTTCCGCTTGGGCCGAATATCGTTCGTATATCCGTTTTTGTCACGATGTCCGGTGTCCGGCTGTTCTCCTCTACAGTCTACAGGTCGCATTTCAAAACCAATTCGCGTGAAATTTTGTGAGCAGGTTCGCTATATATATCGTTTTTTTGTCGAGTATAAATAAGTTACTTAGTTGACACAGTCAAGCGTTTTACAAAAAAAATGGACATGAACTTTTTTTTTCAGATATCGATTTTTTTGGGTTTATCTTACTCAGAATCGTTGATACTATCGATCCTTATACAAGAAAAACCGGCCAAGTGCGTGTCGGACCACGCAAAACGAAGGGTTCCGTGCCTATTAAAAAGGTCGTATCGTCACAGAAATTTTACGGCACTTACGTCCTTTTCTTTGAGGTAGGCAGTTTTTCAGCAATATCTCGAAAACTTCTGAACCGATCTTGTTCAAAACAATTTTCGGTGAATGAAATTAATAAGCCCTATGTCCATGAATTTTTCCATATTTTTAAAATACACCGTTCAAAAATTAGAGGGGGGGGGGGACAGAATTTTAGTGACTTTCGGGGCGATTATCTCCGACCCTATTCACTTAATCAAAAGAAATGCTAAGAAACCTTATATTTATTTTGAAAGGCCTATCGATTGAAGTGCCACACGGGGGGTCACAATGAAAAAAAAAATTTTGACTTTTAGTTTTATGTATGGAGTACACCCCTAAAAAAATTTTTTTTTTGTCATTTTAATTACAAAACTATGTAGCGGCTAACAAAATACACCTATCCTGAAAACTTTATTCAAATACACCTTATAGTTTTCGAGTAAAATGCCTGTGACATACGAACAGACGGACAGACGTACAGACGGACAGACGGACATGACGAAACTATAAGGGTTCCGTTTTTGCCATTTTGGCAACGGAACACTAAAAACCGGCCAAGTGCGTGTCGGACCACGCAAAACGAAGGGTTCCGTGCCTATTAAAAAGGTCGTATCGTCACAGAAATCTTACGGCACTTACGTCCTTTTCTTTGAGGAAGGCAGTTTTTCAGCAATATCTCGAAAACCTCTGAACCGATCTTGTTTAAAACAATTTTCGGTGAATGAAATTAATAAGCCCTATGTCCATGAATTTTTACATATTTTTAAAATACACCGTTCAAAAATTAGAGGGGGGGGACAGAATTTTAGTGACTTTCGGGGCGATTATCTCCGACCCTATTCACTTAATCAAAAAAAATGCCAAGAAACCTTATATTTATTTTGAAAGGCCTATCGATTGATGTGCCACACGGGGGGTCACAATGAATTTTTTTTTATTGACTTTTAGTTTTATGTATGGAGTGCACCCCTAAAAATTTTTTTTTTTGTCATTTTAATTACAAAACTATGTAGCGGCAACAAAATACACCTATCCTCAAAATTTTATTCAAATACACCTTATAGTTTTCGAGTAAAATGCCTGTGACATACGGACAGACGGACAGACGGACATGATGAAACTATAAGGGTTCCGTTTTTGGCATTTTGGCTACGGAACCCTAAAAAGAATGCATACAAAAATGTGACGATCTGGAAAGGAATATTTTAGACACTTTTTTCTTGTATGAGGATCGATAGTGTCAACGATTCTGAGTAAGAAAACCCAAAAAAAACGAATTCTGAAAAAAAAGTTCATGTACACTTTTTTTGAAAAACGCTCAGTCATATTACTCATGTTGTCTTAGAAATCCAAAAAGAAAAACAAAAAAGATGCATGCTCGCCGGGGTTTGAACCCGATTCAATGGCGTTACATTCAGACTTACCTACGCTAAAAAGATACTGCGCTATCGAGTGACGTTATGCACAAGTGAAAATATCAGGTGCATTCATTCACATTGTAGAGTGCCTGACACTAGTACATTTAGTCCCACTTTTTACAAGCTTTATATTAACTTGACCTGTTCGTATGTAACTAAGTAAGTAAGTATGTATAATATTTCCTAATAGAGGAGCCACAGTAGATTTACTTTTGCGCCCTCTAGTTTGAAATAAGTAATACGTTTGACAATGACAGACTTCGAACTCTGAAGTGACATTTAGCTACGTTAGTGTGCGTAAATTCACGAAAATGCACTATTTTGCATATTTTCGGAATACATTTTAAAAAGAAACACTGTTTACTGCAGATAGATTGCGATTCATACGTAGTAAGCTCTTCGGCTTACGCTGTTTGAAACACACGTGGGTACTGGTAACGGTTTTGCGGAAAATGATGAGCAACCATCGTAATTATTTTAGTGCGCCATCTGTTAGCAACTCTTCGACAGGAATCCGACTCGGTCAACCTAAACCTACCAAAAATACAATTATTTACGGGCATTTTCTATTTATAGGTTTAGTTTATAATTAGTTTTATTTTAGTTACAAGTTAGTAGTTTTCTCCAATTGCTGCATTCCCCATTATACAGGGTGAGCAATCCAAATGGGTCAGTATGGCGGTTTTGGAAACCATAACAGATAGCGAAATCTTGGCTTAGGAACCATGACGTTGATTTTAGTAAAAAGAAAAACTGCATTCATATACTTACAAAAATACGTGTAGGTACTCGGCCCAGGAATCGAACCTGGACTTTTTGAAAAATTAAATTTCGTTATTTTCCTTTGAATATCGGTTATGTAGCTCTTAAATAGTAAATGTTACTAAGAAACATGATATCTAAAACTAATAAAATGCATTGTTTTTAAATAACGAAATTTAATTTTTCAAAAAGTCCAGGTTCGATTCCTGGGCCGAGTACACGTATTTTTGTAAGTATATGAATGCAGTTTTTCTTTTTACTAAAATCAACGTCATGGTTCCTAAGCCAAGATTTCGCTATCTGTTATGGTTTCCAAAACCGCCATACTGACCCATTTGGATTGCTCACCTTGTATATAGTTTCAATTGCAATTATAACTAATTCTGTGATTTCGAAGAATCAAATCAATTCTTCGAAATTCAAAGAAAATGTTTCCTTTTAAATAAAAGGCACACTCTCGAGAGCCATTCTGTGATTTGTGATATTATTTATTTATTAATATTATGATTCAATAAAGTTTACAATAAAATTTGTTACGTTTATTTGTTTTTTTTTACTGCCCTCCTTTTTCTAGCTGCCTATATTATAATGTATTATATTGTTTTAAAAGCATAGTCATTAGTTCCTACTATGGTAACGTCTATTCATTACTAACATACGGTATCATCTTCTGGGGTAATTCTGTGGACGTCAATATAACATTTATACTTCAGAAAAAACGCTCGAGGACTATGTATCGTATGAATTACAGGGCGTCCCTTCGCAAAGTTTTCCGAGAAAAGCGGTTTTCGAGGCTGGCGGGAATTTATATTCTCGAAGTAAGTATGTTTGTTTCTTATTGTTTTTATATTCAACATAATGCTTTAAAAAATATGACATAATACAATTAAATGACGATGAAAGTATTTATGCATGACAAAAGACTTTTATGACCAACAACTGTATGCGTAAAGTTGCATGTATAACAATCAAAATTATGACAATAGTCATTATGCGACTAAATGGACACCCTTTTTAGGACGTTTCGGAGTTACAATAAACAAAATAAATAATTTCGTAAAAAGGAATGAACACACGAGACATCATCATTGGAATGTATGTCTTTTGTTTATACCTAGAAGGTTCAAATTTCAAAGTTTACATCGCGAAATAGGTATAGAGTGCTTTGCCCTTCCTTTTTTTTTACGACTCACCTCCAGACGACTTAGAAGAAACTTACTGCGCAGTTTATCAGGGATGCCAACTGCAAATTAAAAAAATCCTGATTGTATTTTTTATAGATACAATCAGCATCATAAACATGTATACATTCTATCACCTTATTACTTAGACATAAGGTCGAAAAGTGTATACTTGATCATGATGCTGAATGTACCACTGCTCAATCCACGTTGCAAAACTTTTATAAGTAGATGGCAAGTAATATCGTCTTATAAGTAAGTACTACAAGTATGGTTATGGCGGCAACACGTGAATAGCTCATCTGTAGAAATCTATAATGTAAGCTTATATCCCGTCCCATGGTAACCCCAACAGACTCCAAGTGTGATGACCCCGATATTGAAATGCGTATCAACATCAACGCGCATAAAAGGGGCCCGTCAACTCGTCGCATTCAAATCTGTATATTGCCTTGAACAGTGTCCAGTTTTAAATACCTGCGACATGTAATTACATAGTAATTACTGGAGCCGTAGCATGGTTGGCCTTATCACGCGACAAGTGACAAGATAAGAGCGTCGTCTCGTTCTATCGAACCGTGTCAGCCAGTGACGCACGCTCTATCCTATCACCTATCGCGTCAACCATGCTACGGCTCCTGGGCAGCTAGCATAACTTGATTCTCTACTCTACTCGCGCGCGTGATAGACTATCTGTCACTTTTTGACAACATTATTCAGAAAGTGACGGACAATCTATCTCGCGCGCGAGTAGAGTCGAGAGACAAGTTATGCTAGCAGGGGGGCTAGCACAACTGACGCCGCGCCGCGACGCGAGTCGAGAAAGATCTACCCTCCTTTTTCTAATTTGTACGGTGCGAGTGAGATAGGAGACGCTTAGTCGCACGCGACTGAGGAGCAAGTTGTGCTAGACGTACAGGGCTGATAAGCTAAAGGACGATGCGGATATTGAAAGGGAACGCAGAGCACTGGCAGTAAGAGCTATGTTGATCCGCAGGTTTGCGCGCTGTACAGTGGAGGTCAAGAAAACATTGTTCATGTCGTACTGCCAATCATTCTACACGTGCAGCATGTGGATCAATTATACGAAGCGCGCTAACAGTGCTCTGCGCGTCCAATTCAATAACGGCTTCAGGATGCTGTTTGGGGCTACCACGCTTTTGCAGTGCGTCAGGCATGTTTGCGCAAGCACGAATGGACGATTTTCATGCCATAATCAGAAAAATAATCGCCTCTCAAATGTATCGCCTGCGAGGTAGCACCAACAGCTTGCTGTTAGATGTAGCAGAGAGATGGGACTGTCCGTTCTTTGGTCACTGGGCGTCTGCTGATCGTCCTGTGTATCAAGAACAATCTATGGTCAAACTGGCCTGTACAACGTGTTGTCACTCGTATGAAACCTTATTAGCTAGTTTTACTTTTCTATTCATAATTCAGTTTAAAATGTCAAATAGAACCATGAAAATTATATGTCACTTTACCATGTCAGAGAATTAAACTAATAGCTTTACAACAACGGATTTTATTGAAATAATAAGGGAAACTCAAGCTAGGCTAGGGAAACGTAGACGAGCCAAACTGGCCTGAAATAAAGGATTTATTATTATTAATTATTATAGCTATGGATGGAATATATTACTAGCTTGGAACTCGTTTATATCGTAACTCCATAGAAACTTTCGCCCCCTTAGGTAAAAACAAACACTCGCTATTTTATTATACTAATCGATATGATCTTTAAACGCTACGGTGGAACACACGTAAACACAAACATAGAGCTTAAAAAAACATATCCCTTCCTTTCGAGCCTGCCGTAGTCGGGCAAAAAATGGTATTAGATATGTATTACTTACTAGCTTCCACCCGCGACTTCGTCCGCGTGGACCCGGGATAAAAACTATTCTATATTTTAATCCAGGCTATAAACTATCTTCGTGCAAAATTTCATTCAAATCAGTTGAGCCAAGCGTGATTGAGTAACAAACATCTAAACATCCAAAACTTCGCATTATAATAATTAGGATATAATTTACTTTAAAAATAAAGTTTAAACCGACTTCAATTCAGTACCTTACCTACTCCGCCAAGCCACATATAGGTCAGTAGGTACATAAAAATTCCACATTTCCTTTCCAATTTACCATTTTTCCGGGATAAAAACTATCCTATGTCCTTCCCAGGATCTCAAACGACTCAAACTATATCCATAACATACCTCAGGCGGTTTACATTTTGAACAGGTAACAGATATACAGACTGAGTTACTTTCGCATTTAAAATATATAGTAATAATATTTATTTATTTATTTTATTTATTACCATTAATATTAGCACTAACAGTTGTACCTTACATGGGTCAGTTACGGCACCTTCCTCGATCGGTCTCATATTACAAAAAAATATATATTAAATATGCGTGGTAAACTGACACTGGCAATGATATTGACACTTGCAGCAGCTATATTGGTCATTACCAGTGTCAGTTTACCACAGATATTTAAGACAGTTTTTTGTAATATGAGATAGATCAAGGAAAGTGTCTATTTACCGTTCTTGACCCAAAACGTAAATGAGGAAACTGTTTATATTTTTCAAAAATAATTGTCGCAGCTGAAAAATCTGAAACTTTTTTCTGGTGCTAAGGAAGGTTATTCTTATCACCAAAAAAATAATCAGGCATTTCTAAAATTTTCATCCATTCCCCATTGGTAAGTTAATATTTATCATGCGCGTTTAGAATGTATCATGTCAATGGATAGTAATTATTGTTAAAAAGATAATTATTAAAGTGGAATCTGATTGAGATTCTTACAAATGAATATATGTCAATAAAATTATAAAAATTAAAATTATATAATATTAATAGGTCTTGGTTATTTAATAATATTAGTACCTATACGATGGAAATGAACCTCAACCGTCGACTATTACATAAACACAGAGGTTGTCAACCTTATTGGTACCTAAAAGTCCAACTACTTAGCATTCTTTACGTTTTCCCACCATCATTTAAAACCTAAGAAGTTTGTTGTATATTAGCTTAATGTTAATACCTAAGTTATCACGTCACTATTTTGTTTTAAATACTTTTGATTGGCATGCACAAAAACTGCTGCTTCGTACTTCGTAGATAGAGTTTGGCTAATGAAAGCTGAACCTGAAAAATAGCGACAAATTCAAAAAATCATGACAGGGTAACACAGGGTCACTCACACAACCGCAATTTTCTCAGAGAAATTTAAATTTGACATACGACATGACACCTCAGATAGAGACAAAGTGTTGCCAATCAAATCAAACAGCTACTAGCACAGATTACAGAAATAGGCAGATAGGCCCTAATAAATTGAACGTTTTCTATACATCCGATCTCTTCTCACTTTCGTACTGAACAACGAGTAAGAAAGGGATAGAACCATGTTATCTGACAGGTCTTCATACGTCATTGTCTCCGCTTTCTCGCTCGCACGACGTAATTCGCTCTCTCGCTCGCTCATGATTTGGTGCAGCGAAAGATATTTTCTTACAAGTTATCGATATCGATATTTACTGTTAATAAATTTGTAATATGCGATACTCGTAAGTAAATTGTATCTCCATCCATACTGTGCAAAAATTCATATGGAACTTACCAATAAAAAAAAAACATTAAGTAGGTACTAATAAACTGCATTCAAGACACAGATATTCGCTACGAATTCAGTTATGCAAATACATAGGTAGTCAGACAAGTTAGTTTTTAATCATCACCATTTTGTGGATTTTTAGTGGAACGAATTTATTTTTAACCTACTTAACCTAATAAAGGAGGAGTTGGACAATTCGTGGGAATCTTTTATTTTCATGTAGTATATTCTCCGATTACTCGAAGACGCCTGGACCGATTAGGTTTTTTTTTTGTTTGGAAGGGTATCCTTCCCTGGTGGTCCCATGGTCATCAAGTCAGGATCTTATGATGGGATCCTGGAGAAAACGAGGGACATCTTCAAATTTTATAGGCACACTGATGATTTGGGTATTTTTAATAGTGACTTATGCTTTGCTTTCAGAAAGCAGTTCATGTGGTAATGTGGAAATAAAACGTGGAAATATTCACGTGGCTTGGCGAAGTATTGAATTGAAGATTGAACAATTTAATAATATAAAATACTCGTACGTGAGTTGCTGTACTTAGTTACTAAGTTTGCTACACCCGACCAGGGTCCATGAGACACTTATATATATATTGTAAGAACTTTTATTTTACCATGGTGCAATAAACGATTATGATTATGAAGTCGGTTAAAACTTTGTTTCTAAAGTAAGTTATAATGGCAATGATTAAAAAGTCAACGGGTGTCACTAATGGAAACAATGGGAAAAGTCTAAGCTCGATATTAATTACTTAAGGTAAATTTGGTAAGGTATCTGTTTTAAACTACCGTAAAATGGGGCTATTTGGCACAATTTTTTGACTAAAACATCAATAAATCCATGTTTTATGTGTTTATCAAACGTATAATATTTTTAATAGATAAAACGCATAATGCTCCGTCATTCTATGTACTGCACGTGTCTTAATTGTTAACACAGGATGAGTATTATTTTTTTAAAGAGGTGTTCCAAATAACCTCGTGTTTGTGGCTTTTTGGGAATCGACGGGTTTCGAACTGGTTTTAGCTGAATTTTGAAGCTTGTGTTATTTAAAACATAACAAGTGCTATTTGGGACGCATTAGGAACGACCACCGAAGATATTAAAAGCGGTGTAACCATATTTTCAACAAAAAAATCGGGACAAAAAAAATCACAAAGTTTTACTAACAAAGTCAAGTTTTATTAAAATCTTTTTTTACCTGTAACACACATTTAAGGAACCGTAGTTACATTCATATTAACCCAAAATGTGCTCTTTAATATAAACATAAAATAAACGTCCATGACAACAGTAAATCAACTACATATTATATATTTAAAAAATTATAACTTCTAAGTCAACTTCTAAGGCAAAAATTCTTAAGTCCAAAGTATCAAACGGAAAGCCCCAATCACCTTCACGTACTGAATGAAGGCTTTCTCCTCAGCAGGCGTGAATAGAGTTGGGTCTCCTGCTTTATCTTGTGTATTATTAAACCCCCTACATTTCCGCGATAGCGACTCTTGGGTAAATTATGTTTCTCGCCAGCTTCTGCCAAAGACATGGCCAGCTGCCACGTCAGCCATAGCATTAGCCAATGCTTCTTGAGTATATGACGTGTAATGTAGGGTTGAAATTCGCACCATTATGCTGTTGAAAAAAAAGATGGTCAACCTACCTTTACAGTAAGGTGGATATTTGGTACTAGTAACCAAATAACCCCAAAAGCCGTCTCAAATAGCCTCATTTAAAAAAACCGTTAAAATCTAATTCAAAATAAACGGCTAAAATTATGTGATATAGCTTAAAAAACTCCCGACAATATGTACTTTTAGGTATGTATACTAAAAAAAAGCTTACCCCGCAGCCAGCCAACATTTGAATAGAAGTAGGACGGTGTTCAATTGCACTGATTTTCCAGCGACACAATCAAGATTTTTTTTAAGCACTCGTGCTAAGTCCTCGGCGACACTGCGACCACTAACAAACTTCACATTAGACTTACGCTTTCCAGACGAAGATCTACGTATCTACCATTGCCATGACAAAAAATATATGGACTCAAAACTTATAATTTTTTTTTTCCAAATAGCCTCGCAGGTCTTAATTAGCCCCATTTTACGGTACGTCAATCCATTTTTCTAGAAGAGTTTTGTTATTTTCCGGAATTCTAAAGTTAACAGTTAACTACATGTAATTTATGTCGACAAAATGTCGATATATACATTTTAATTAAGTTACAACACTACCCGTGTTTACGACAATATTATTTTTACCAAAAATCACAATAAGATCAACTTGGAACCTTGTAAAAAGTACTTATTTAATAGCATCCAGCATTTGCAGTAATCCCAGATCATTATATTGCGTAATGTACATGCAATATTTGAAAAATAAGCAAAAGGTTCTTACCGATGGAAACCGGTATTTTCACCGGTCTTCTTCGTTAATCTAGAGTAAGTCCGATAGTACGGGACTGCACAAGACATTTTGCCACTACATATAAATTAGATCTTGCACTTTCAACACAAATATATAGTTTTACAACTAAATATTTTTCAAATAAGAAAATTTCCTATAGATTTGACGTTGACTTGACATTGACGTCTGGGAGTATTGTTTACTTTTTAAAACATTGCGGTGTGCAGTTTATGGAGAACACTCGTTAATAGCCTCAAAATACCGTACTATTTGTCTCATTCTAACTCACCTCAGCTGACCATAAGAAGTGACAGAGACAACTATATGATACATCGTCTTGCTTAATTCTGCGGGTCTGTATTAGTCTGTGGCTACTAGGTTCAACTTTCATTAGACAGACTCTATATAAGGATGGTAGTGACATAAGCTTGTGACGTTTTGTTCTTGAAGCCGTGATTCGTAGTAACTAAACTTACGCAGAGGTCTAGCTAGTTTCATTGGCATGTCGGGTGGGAAACCCACGCTTGGTTACTACGAGTCGCGGCGTCAAGATATATTTGTGGGTGAGCGTTGAGGTGAGCTTAAAACAGGTTACAGAATAGGGGGGCAGGTGTGCTCGTGCCTTTATCTGTAGATACACTATTCCTTTGTAAGTATTCTGTTACAGTCACGTTTATAATGTAAACATAGAGTTTGTTATTGATTCCCAACACCAATTATAATTGTAGGTACAACTCCTTATTAGGAAAGTTTAGAGTAGGTAGGTAGGTATACTTGAGAATCTTGAGATTATATTATCAAAGTTAGTATATCAAAGTACTACCCAAGGTATAATATTCCAATTCCAACGACAGTTTTATATAAAGTCGACCATAAAGTCGTCGATTCATTAATAACAACCATACTAGGTACTGTTTCATATTTTACTTTAACATATTTATAAACTGTGTATCGATGTAACGCTTTTTAGGGTTCCGTACCTCGAAAGGAAGAAAACGGAACCCTTATAGTATCACTTTGTTGTCCGTCCGTCCGTCCGTCTGTCAAAACCCTTTTTCTCAGGAACGCGTGGAGGTATCAAGCTAAAATTTATATCAAATACTCAGATCTACTGTCCCTTGGAGCTGTGAAAAATTAAAGATATTATAGCATGCAATTAAAGATATTATGCAGTAGGTGGTGCAGAGATTATTATTAATCCAAAATCAAAATAATTATAAAAATAAACATACATAAATACCTCTATATATAAACATACATACACAATCATACATATACAAATAATACAAATACAAATATATGATACAATAAACAGTCAGCCAAAAAATACAATCAGGGTTAGGGGAGAAAAAATAATGTTCTTTAAGAAGGGATTTCGCTGGATGCGGGTGGCGCAGGACCGGTCAATTTGGAACTCTCTGGGGGAGGCCTATGTCCAGCAGTGGACGTCTTTCGGCTGATATGATGATGATGAAGAAGGGATTTGAGGTTGCCGATAGATTTTGCTTGTCTGCACGGCTGTCACAAGACGGCGCGCGAGCTCTCTCGATTTTTCTCGCACTATACCTCTCTTTCTAAGTTTTCTAATAAGAGAGAGACGGATAGTGCGAGTAAAATCGAGAGAGCTCGCGCGCCGTCTTGTGATAGCCGTGCTGATGTCAAGAGGCCCAAGAGGGAGAGAGTTCCACAGTCGGAAGTACATTACTGATTCTGATATGATTCCGTTGAAATAGCAACTAATGATGTCCTAAATGTCAAGTGTGCCAAATCGACGGAACTCCTCAAATATTATCGGCCCACATACAGTGATATGTTGTCGTCTGTAATAATCAACGTAAGCTCTCGGAAAGCAGTCCGCATGTGGTAAAGTGGAAAGGAAATGTTCATGTGGCTTGGCGGAGTAGGTAGGTACTAAAATAAAGTCGGTAAAAACTTTGTTTACAAAGTAAATTATTTTCAATTTTAATTTCTAGCAACAGAAACTAGTTTCTGATATGGCAGATCCCAGTGTGTATACAAAGTTTCATGTTGTTCTAGCATGTCGTTTTAATATGAGAGTTATGAGACCCAAACTGAGTTTGTATGGAGAGTCGACTTGAGTCGACTGTGCTCGGCTCGGGTTTCTTAAGAGTCCCCGGCAAGCTCGGCCATTTCACCTTCCCATACAAACTGAGTTCCGTTCTCATTTTAAAACTACACGTTGGATTGAAACGAAACTTTGCATATACAATGACATAATGTAAGTATATCTAGGTCTGTAATTAGTTTATATGGCTCCAGTTTATACAACAAACGAAATACAGCAAAAACCAGTTTTGTATGAAAAACTTAAATTTGCTGTATTTTTTTACTATGGTATCTGAAGCTACATAAACTAATTACAGACCTGGATATACCTTAACTTATTCTAAGTAGTTTCAGAGCAAACTAGCGAGTCGTTTTAAAATGAGAGCGTAACTACGTTTGTATGAAGAACCGAGCTTACTGCGGACTCAACGAATCTAAAGCTGCGCCTGCGCCGCAATAATCCCGCTACTCCAAAAGCATCCTAAAATATCCCACAATTTAGCCCAAAGCTATAAAAATTATTTTTACGGCCGCATAATTTATATTTACACGTTTATAACATTTAAATAGACTCTCAGAATAGGTGGGCAAAACCCGAACATTTTTACCATCTCGTTTCGTTCGTCATTATAGTAGATTGTATGACAAGGGGCTAAAATAAATTTGGGTCGTTCTTCTTTTCGACCGACAATAGCCTGTCCTTCGTCTTACTACGGCATCTCATTTGAGTAATGATTTTACGGTTTTATAATGTTCGAAAATGAACGTCCATATTATTTTATTAATTAGTATTAATTTAATATTTTAGTTTCTCTAACTAGCATTTTTTTAAACGTATTTTTTCGTAGAAGTCCGTGACAGAGTGGTAAACCAAAATGTAGTCCCCACTGAAAAAGTCCACTTTGTCACATATTTTTTTTTAAAACCAACCGTAAACAAATACGTATATTGGCCGGAAAGGAAACTTTAATTAGTGTTAATGAAGAAACCAATGCATTTTTTTAAAATCACACTTCAAAATCACAATTTTGGATAGTTCAAGAACCAAAAAAAAAGGAAAACCTCGATTCATTGTCGGTAAAAAGAAGAACGACCCATATAAGGTTTCTTAGTATTTTTTTTAATTTAACTTAAAAATACTAAGAAACCTTATATTTATTTTGAAAGGCCTATCGATTGATGTACCACACGTGGGCTTACAATGAACAGTTTTTTTTTGACTTTCAGTTTTATGTACGGACTGGACTGCATCTCCCCTAACCCTGATTGTATTTTTTGGCTGACTGTTTATTGTATCATATATTTGTATTTGTAGGTATTATTTGTATATATGTATGATTGTGTATGTATGTTTATATATAGAGGTATTTCTGTATGTTTATTTTTATAATTATTTTGATTTTGGATTAATAATAATCTCTGCACCACCTACTGCATAATCTAGTTTTATCTCTTTCTCCGATACCCAAAGGTTGTCTGGAAGAGATCGCTCTTCAGCGATAAGACCGCCTGTTGTCTACCTCTACCTACATGTTATTGTATTGTTTTTTTTTTTTTTTTTTTTTTTTTTCTCTATGTAACTGCTTTGTTTGTGTGAGGTGTGCAGTAAAGAGTATTTGTATTGTATTGTATTGTACTTTTACAGTTTTAAAAGTACGAGTTCCATAAGTCATCTGTGTTTTATGGAATAATACTTTATCCATAAGTTACAAAGGAAAATGTGGGGTGCTCAATTACGGTTGCCAACGGTACTAACTAGTATTGTACTATATTTTGGCTCTTTGTACTATACAGGGCGTCCCACGACGGCTATGCCACATGGAGGGAAAGTACCTTAAATATTGAAGATGAAATATTTTACTGAAAGGAGACATTATTTTAATTTAAAATCAATCTAATCTGCATTCATAGATTTTTAAATAATTACATGGTTGAACCGGGAATCGAATCCGCTACACGAGAAAAAAAATTACCCTGTAGTTTTATCATACCGATCGAAAGGCTTCATCATAAGGATATTTTTTTGCTAAATAACATAGTGTCAGAAATACAAGGAAGTTCATGAATTTTAACATTTTTAATTCAAAATTAATCAATTTAATTTATCAAATGCTCAAAATGAGTACCATTCTGTTGAATACAAAGTCGCACTCTGTTGATTATCTCGCTCGCTGTAGATTTTTTGACCATGTTGTGGTGGATATTTAGAATAATACGTCAAAGTTCTGCTTGTAGCTCGTGGACACTTTCATACTGGTTTTTGTAAACGATTTTTTTACATAACCCTATGTCAGCTTTTCATTTTTCTGAACAAAATTTCACATTAAATGTTAAAATTCCTGATCTTCCTTTTATTTCTGATAATATGTTAATTAGCAAAAAATAATCCTTATGATAAAGCCTTTCGATCGGTATGATAAAACTACAGGGTATTTTTTTTTCGTGAAGCGGGTGCGATTCAACCATGTAATTATTTAAAAATCTATGAATGCAGTTTAAATTGGTTTTTAAATTAAAATAATGTCTTCTTTCAGTAAAATGTTCCATCTACAATATTCAGGGTACTTTCCCTCCATGTGGCATAGCCGTGGGACGCCCTGTATACTGTTGAAGAAATATAATATAGTACCTATGCAAAAATACTATATTTTGGGGGTCCTTACGAAGTGCTTCAAATTGCCCTAGTTTTAATTCATCATCATCATCATCATATCAGCCGAAAGACGTCCACTGCTGGACATAGGCCTCTCCCAAAGAGTGTCAAATTGACCGGTCCTGCGCCACCCGCAACCAGCGGCGCAGGTTTCAATTAATTTTACTAAATAGCAACATTACTATATTTTTTTACAAAACACTACACCTCCCCAAAAAAAGTTGGTCTCCGTCTCTGTCGCTTGAACTAGCGAGTGCGACAGACACGAACGAAAATGAACTTCGTTTCGCGGTAGGCCCTCAGGTTGAATAAGATCCATCACTAATACTTTAAAAAAACCGGCCAAGTGCGTGTCGGACCACGCAAAACGAAGGGTTCCGTGCCTATTAAAAGGTCGTATCGTCACAGAAATTTTACGGCACTTACGCCCTTTTCTTTGAGGAAGGCAGTTTTTCAGCAATCTCTCGAAAACCTCTGAACCGATCTTGTTCAAAACAATTTTCGGTGAATGAAATTAATAAGCCCTATGTCAATGAATTTTTCCATATTTTTAAAATACACCGTTCAAAAATTAGAGGGGGGGGACAGAATTTTAGTGACTTTCGGGGCGATTATCTCCGACCCTATTCACTTAATCAAAAAAAATGCTAAGAAACCTTATATTTATTTTGAAAGGCCTATCGATTGATGTGCCACACGGGGGGTCACAATGAAAAAAAAAATTTGACTTTTAGTTTTATGTATGGAGTGCACCCCTAAAAAAATTTTTTTTTGTTATTTTAATTACAAAACTATGTAGCGGCTAACAAAATACACCTATCCTCAAAATTTTATTCAAATACACCTTATAGTTTTCGAGTAAAATGCCTGTGACATACGGACAGACGGACAGACGGACAGACGGACAGACGGACAGACGGACATGACGAAACTATAAGGGTTCCGTTTTTGCCATTTTGGCTACGGAACCCTAAAAATAGAGTACTATCACATGTGATGTTGTCAAAAGGGTCACAGAAATGCAGGTGAGAAAATAATGTGATTGCAGTTACCTCATTAGCTGATATCTGATTACCTACTCATTAGTAGAAATTAGCTAATGACTTTTGTCTAGAGGAACACTGTGAGACGTGATAAGGATTAGTCATATATCAGTAACATAATTATATTATTATTATTATCTAACAAGTACCTACCTAACAAGTCGTCACTTGTTTTACTGGAAAGTAAATAGACGCAATACGTCTTATGTCAAACACACTGCTCTCTAAATTTAATCTTAGTGTGATAGGCATAAGGTTTATAATAAAAGTAGACCGTGTGATATTATTCACAATTAGGGTTACCATTACCAGATGCACGAAAAGTCCTGATAAAGTTCCTGTATTTTGTAAAAAAAGATATAAACATTATTATATGTTGATATAATAACAAAATAAACTCTATTTGAAATACCTACTTATGTCTAATTTAATTTATAACTTGAATTCTAATTTAATTTTATCTTCGTAAATGAGTACCTAATGGGTTTAAAGACCTGAATAAAGAACAATTTATTATTATTATTATTATGATATTTATTATTATCTTTACTCAAATAAAATAAAGTGACGCAGGGACTAATATAATTAGCTCAATCAACTAATTATTATTGTTATTCTGTCCCGTTGGACAAGATACAATATGACAGACAGAGTTTCTATTTAAACTCTACATTTGATAGATTTAAACGCGTAAAATCAATGTTTTAAATAGTAACCCAGGAGACGTAACGTTAAATAGTAACACATGGCAACTACCTACAGAAAAAAGTTGATTCACCTAATAACAATATAATTATTTATTTATTTATGAACCGATGATGTATTACGTTCACATCCGAAACGTTGAGGTATATAAATAAATTTAATTATACCACAGTAAAAATAATTCATTCATTCTAGTTTAGTATAAATAATTCATACTATCACTATGCAATATTTGTACAAGGCTCATTGAGGATTTTTTTTAAACTTATAAACCACTTTCATATTATTAAAGTATTAAAATCATTTCATTGGATGTCTATTTGATCTATCGACAACTATCTCTTACGTCATCTTACCCTCGTTATTTACTAGCTTCCGCCCGCGACTTCGTCTGCGTAGACCCGGGGTAAAAACTATCCTATATTTTAATCCAGGCTATAAACTGTCTTCGTGCAAAATTTCATCCATATCGGTTCATCTGTTTAGTAACAAACATCTAAACTTTTTTTCGAATAATATTACCTTTTATTGTATACATTATTATTTATAAACAAACATAAACATAGAAAAAAAATAAAGAACGAAATCAAAATAGGGTACCCAACTATAAAAAGAATACATCATCCAAAAGGTCCGCCTGCGGCGTGGTCCCCAATACGCTGGCCGCGTTACCTCTTTGTATCGCTAGAGAAATTTTCTGCCCATAATATCAGTAGGATTCCGTTAATCCCGACATTTCGGGAGAAATTCTTACGTCTGGCCACCCTACTGTGCTTTACGGCGCCTGAGCGAGACCACGCTACCATCCCGCCTCGCTCTGTCGGGCTCCTGTGATATATTCCTTGTTTTCGTGCAATTTCGTCAGATTCGAACAGTGGCTGGACGACATCGAGTGTCAATGTCAAGCAAATTAAAAAGTTTGCCAAAACGCAAAAGAAACTGCACAGCTATCGAAGTGTGAATGTTATTGTGAATTTGGAAAAGTGCCAAGACAATTTAATAATAACTATACAAACTCTCATTGGATAAAATTGTGAGTAATGTTATTTTCATGAATCTTAAAGTGGAGAGCGATAGTCAAACCTGAAACATACTGAATCGGAATATCTTTTAAGCTTTGCGTCCGAAGGTTGATTGGAAGACTTTAGCAGGCTTTTTTAGGATGATTTATCCTAATCCTACTAATATTATAAATGCGAAAGTTTGAATGTTTAGATGTTTGGATGTTTGTTACTCAATCACGCTAAACGGCTGAACCGATTTAGTTGAAATTTTGGACGCAGGTAGTTTATAGCCTGGATTAAAATATAGGATAGTTTTTATCCCGGGTCCACGCAGACGAAGTCGCGGGCGGAAGCTATGATTATTTATTATAATGTACCTATACGAATAAAATAACAAAGTACAAACTGGAATTGGACTAGAATCCATCCTTATAATTAAAAAAAGCAATGCGTGTATTTTACTTGGTGAAGGACTGAATTGAAGTCGGTTTAAACCAGGGATCGGATACCGGTATTTTCTCCATACAAATTAAACCGGTATTATTTCGTTCTTAAGTTATTATATCATTTTTGATCGGGCAATAATACGAATATGTTACCTAAATACACGATAGAGTCCTACATTATAAGAGCCTAAAATAATTCAAAATATTAGACTACTTCGGGGATTTTTGAAAAAACCGGTTCCAATCCCTGGTTTAAACACAAATATTGGGACCGAGCGCGACGACAGCGCCACGTGACAGACGGCCATTATGGACAATATTGTCACCGCTGTCAAACAAGAAGTAAGTAAATATTGTGAAAAATATTAATTAAATCTTGTGTTATTACAATTCACAACAACACATCTAACCAGGACCATATTTTTATCTCAAAAACGATTAGAAAATGTTTACTGCAATATGGATTTGACAGCTCAAGTCAGCGACAAAAATGACAATTTTAGCCGTAGCGAGCGCTGTGATCGTTTAGGCTACCCCCTCCACCCGCTTTGCACTCTGCCAATAACTTGACACTGCGGTGCGTAGTAACTAAGCCTAGGTTGAGGTCTAGTTTCGTTAGGCGTGACGCGTGGGGTGAGCCGCATGAGCGCGTACGCGTAGCGAATAACAGCGCGCAAGCCACACACGTGGTCGTATGGTGCACCGCTCCCGTAAACGTAACAAGTTGTGGCCGTGCCGTAATTTCAAAGACATTTTTAGTAAAGCCAGAAAAAAAAACTTTTTTACGAGAATCGGTTGAGAAATGCTTGCAGAGGAGAACAGCCGGACAGCAGACATCGGCACATCTGAACATAGGTACGTTTTTTACGGTGTCACTCGAAATAATTGATTTTTGGTTTTGCTCCGGTCGCCTGCACAGGTGAAAATAACTGCACAGGTCGGTTCCCATGCACGCTCCGGTCTACCTGCGCAGCCCCCCCATTCTGTAACTTGTTTTAAGCTCACCTCA
Organism: Epinotia nisella; assembly: GCA_932294315.1. NCBI lineage: Eukaryota > Metazoa > Arthropoda > Insecta > Lepidoptera > Tortricidae > Epinotia > Epinotia nisella. Next base: position 3,193,632 of record OW028698.1, on the reverse strand, counting down.
ACACTCACCCACAATTATACCTTGACACGGCGATGCGTAGTAACTAAGCCTAGGTAGAGGTCTAGTTTCGTAACGGGTGACCGGCGGGGTGAGCCGCATTTGCGCGTAGCGAATAACAGCCCAGGTATACCTGCGCAGGTAGACCTGTCCGGCCAACCGCAACGTGTATGGCCTGCATAAGGCTAGGTTTCACAAAACAAAATGAGCACTTACAAAAGAGGTAAACCACAGAACAATAAATAGTACCTAGAAGTACAGATCCACTGGCCAAAAAAAAGGTGTACCTGCGCAGGTGGACCTCACCGGCCAACCGCAACGTGTATGGCCTGTATAAGACCTTGGCCACGACTTTGGTCTTAAGCGACCTGCGGCAGTGGTTTTTCTAATTCATTGCGCGTGATCCCAACTAACCACAGTGCGTTGCGCGTCTCGACCGCGCAATGAACAGATAAAACGCTGCCGCAGGTCGCTTCAGACCAGTCGTGGCCAAGGCGTTAGGCTAGGTTTCACAAAACAAAATAAGCACCTACACAAAGACAGGCTCGCGAGTTCTAGAGCTCACATAGCCGCTAGAAGTATTACAGACAGAAGTTATTTCTTACGATAATGGATAATAATCACAAGGAAATGTAAATACGTGACTTTTTATAAAGCTGTCATTGTAAGTGGAACCTTCTACTTTAGACGGTAGAGTTGCTTTTTGAATGGACTACTTTGATGCAATTCGTCCAACTCAAATAATCTCATGTAGCTACCTATAATCAAATGGTCCCTCTAATTATATTCAAATAACATTAGGACATCATCTATCTGTGGGTTATGTTATGAAATCCATAATTTTGTTTGCACTTAGTTATTCTCAGAAACTGTTAATTTTCCAGGATTGTTATTAAAACAAACAAACCTAAGCTACAGGGCTCTATGAAAAGTATATTGCCCTGAAAATGTCACGGTTTCAGAGTAAATCGGTTTATGAAAAAAAAAACCGGCCAAGTGCGAGTCGGACTCGCGCACGAAGGGCTCCGTACCGTTATCTATAAAAACGGCAAAAAAATCATGTCTGTTGTATGGGACTCGCACTTGGCCGGTTTTTTAGTACTTGTTGTTATAGCGGCAACAGAAATACATAATCTGTGAAAATTTCAACTCTCTAGCTATCACGGTTCTTGAGATACAGCCTGGTGACAGACAGACGAACGGACGCGAAGTCTTAGTAATAGGGTCCCCTACTGGGTACCGGGTATTTGGGTACGGAACCCTAAAAATTACACACGGCAAACACTAGTTTTTGGGCAAATTAAATTGCCTATGGCGTAACCGATGGCGACAGCTACTTGACAAAAAAAACCTAGACAAGTGTGAGTCGGACTCGCCAACCGAGGGATTCGTACAAAATTAAAAATGTACAGTTTTCAGATTTTTCCCTGTACTTGTAATAAATTTATAGTAAAAGTTTTAAAGGAAAAGTTTATTTTATTCCTTTTAGCGCATTTAAATAAAAGCTTGTTTTTAAAAAAGTTTTTCCCTTTGAGATACGGAACCCTAGAAAACTATAATTATTGAAACTCCAGGAGCCGTAGCATGGTTGGCCTTATCACGCGACAAGTGACAATATAAGAGCGTCGTCTCGTTCTATCGAACGGTGTCAGCCAGTGACGCACGCTCTATCCTATCACCTATCGCGTGACAAGGCCAACCATGCTACGGCTCCTGTAAAGGAGAACTGCCGGACAGCGCGACATCCGGATCCGGACATACGAAAGAATTTTGGCCCCAAGCTGAAACGGAGAACTTTGTTCGCTTCGCTCACTCTTTCAAATAAATAAATAAAATGTTTTATTGCCACAACTTCACGGTACATCTAAAGAAACATACAAAAAAAAGAAAAAAAAACTACAATTTAAACTAAGAATATTATGATTACTACTTTCAATTATATATATATTTCTTAATTTATTGATTAAGACAAAAAGAAAATACATGATTACAATTCAATACAATGCCCATCTTGGCAAAACTTTTAGTAGGTTTGTTTGCCGATGGGGAGTTCTTAACTATATTGATCTAATTTATATTAGCTAATTTAAAGGTAGGTAATAATATAGGGTAGGTAGTTTATACAACTTATTTTACAGTTTACAGAATATAGTTTAAATTTTTACATATTAAAAAGTGCATCTTCAGAGTTTTTCTTATTTTACAGCCTTTTACATATAAGTTTTGTACATGTTCAGGTAATTTATTAAATATTTTAGGCAGTATTGTTTTGTGCTTCTGTTAACTTGTGTTAAATGTGAGGCCTAACTGATTAAAATCTGCTCTTTTTGTTATCATATTCCTTGACATGTTATTTTTAGTAATATTATCGCGAGGTCTGGGGTCAAATGCATCGCTCGGTAACAGTACGTATTTGGTTGTTTTTTATCTACAAAAATGTTACCTACTTCTTTATGTGTCGTTGACTTATGTTAGTTAAAGCAATGACGCGAGTTGCAGTATCCACGAGGCAACCGGATGGTTAGCGCGGTATTTGAGTTCCCGAAGTAGGGTTGCCAACCGTACTATATTATACATACATGTATATTGTATAATAATAGTACATTACTGCAGACGCCGGGAAAGAAGGGCTTGCCGGGTGAGTAGATAGTGATACGAAGCCGGCAAGCCCTTTTCACGGCGAGGCATGTATTGTATAGTGCTTTTCTCAAACATACGAGTATGCAATGAAATAAAACAATGCACCACTCAAAATAGTACATTAATTTTCCCTCCCTTCCCTCCATACTTATTTTGTTTTTACGAAAGTCGTCCGTATTTCGCGTGTGTAGCGTTCGAATAGACCCTATTAGGGCCATTATACATGACCTGATAATAAGAATCTTAATTTCTATAATGAATAAAATAAATGCAGAGGATTTTAAATATTGTCTATGGCCTCTGGTGACTTACGTATAGATACTATTTTTAATTTATTCATCAAACACACTGAATCATACCGATTTGTATCCTTAATAAAGGTTCGTGTGTAATAGGCATTAACGCGGATATTTTTGGTCCGATAACCATTCAGCCACTAGAAAAGATAAAAAAATAGAATTCAGCTGTTTAGCCTGTAGATGAACACAGACGCCATGTTAACATTAAAATTTAAAAAAAAATACTTCCCGGCCTAGGCCTTCAATTTTGTATGAAATTCCTTTACAGTTCTCTCGAGTTGTTCCGCCCGAAACGTGATACTTTGAAGCCTGTTATAACGCACGTAAGGACGATATTTCATTGCATGTTTGAGAAAATAATATTGTACTATATTTTCACTCTTTGTACCAGGGATCGGATACCGGTATTATACAAATTAAACCGGTATTATTTCGTTCTTTAGTTATAATATCATTTTTGATCGGGCAGTATAATAATGCGAATATGTTACCTAAATACACGATACAGTCCTACATTAAGAGCCTAAAATAATTCAAAATATTAGACTACTTCGGGGATTTTTGAAAAAAACCGGTTCCGATCCCTGCTTTGTACTATACTGTTAAAGAAATACACTCAAGAGCAAAAGTTTCGGGTACACTGTGTATAGAATTTCAGTACAAACTGTACCCAAAACTTTTGCTCTTGAGTGTATATAGTACGCAAAAATACTATATTTTGCGGGTCCTTACGAAGTGCTTCGACTTGCCCAAGTTTCAATTCATCATATCAGCCGAAAGACGTCCACTGCTGGACATAGGCCTCCCCCAAAGAGTGCCAAAGTGACAGGTCCTGCGCAGGTTTCAAATTAAATCTCAAGTTCTCAACGAATGTAATTTAGATAAAACAATCGGTCCAGTAGTTTCGGAGCAAATCGGCTGTGACAGACGGACAGACAGGCAACCGAGTGATCCTATAAGGGTTCCGTTTTTTTCCTTTTGAGGTATCGGAACCCTAAAAAGAGGTAGATAGGTTATTAGCGCTCCACAGGTGGCTACACTAAAATTGAGTCAATTGCACCCACTTGCCTCAGTTTCGCGTCGTCAATGGTACCTAACGTGTTTAAACGTGTCTCAGTGGCCATTTTTAGACAGGGAAACCTCAGTCCACCGAAAATATGAATATTTATGAATACTAGGGAGCGACCTACCTATTAATTATAATTTTTACGATCCGCGGCGACTTTTACGACGCGCCATTGGGCTTATTCAAATAATTTACCGACAAAGGAGCCATTCAAGGTTATGTACCTAGAATCTGTGGTAACTTTTTAACCGACTTCAAAAAAAAAGGAGGAATTCGGTTGTATTGACGACCGAATAGCCTAGTGGCTAGAGAACCTGACTATGAAGCTCGAGGTCCCGGGTTCGATTCCCGGTCGGGGCAGATATTTGTATGTTTGTTCTCGAGTCTTGGATGTTTCGTAATTTTTTGAGATATTTGAAAGGGATTTTCGTTTTTGGCGTCATTGTGCGTGTCTCACTTAATGGTCACAACGGAAGACCAGCGCTGGCGCTGCCAGCATCACGCTGAGTTGTGTCCATTTCGTGGCAAATGTGTTTGTGTGTATTGTGTCTCTGTCTATACAGTTTGTTTTTATGTGTTTTGTCACGAATAAATGTTTTTTTCTTTTTTTTTTTCTTTTTTTTTCATTATGTATATTTTTTTGCCTTTTTTCTTTTGAATAAAATTTGAGTCTACACCCGTATTAATACTAGCTGTCTCCGCAGATCCACCCCCGTTTTGCATACAACTCGGGTGGAACCGTGGGACTAGACTCATCATGCCATGTCATCGTCAGCCTATATAAGTCCCACTGCTGCCCCCCCTATTCTGTAACTTGTTTTAAGCTCACCTCAACGCTCATCCACAAATATATCTTGACACCGCGATGCGTAGTAACTAAGCGTAGGCAGAGGTCTAGTTTCGTTAGGCGTGACGCGTGGGGTGAGGCGCATGAGCGCGTAGCGAGACACAGACCTCTCATGGATTGGCGTGGGGACAATAGCGCAAGAATTAAATTAATACGTAGTATTAGTTAATTAAGTCTATAAAAACTACGCAGTGACCCATACTAATTAGCCTCTGCATACAGGAAGTATTGTACTAATTACGCCAATCAGAAACTAGTATGGTTATCAGTAACCGACCATTGCACGGATAAGGGCGTTTTTCAAAAAAAGTGTATATGAACTTTATTTTTCAGAATTCGTTTTTTTTTTGGGTTTTTCTTACTCAGAATCGTTGATACTATCGATATCGATACTTATATACAAGAAAAAAATTTTCCCAGATTTTATTATGTATAAGTTTTTTCTTCCAGTGCGTCACGACCATATAAATAAAAGAAAACCGGCCAAGTGCGTGTCGGACTACGCAAAACGAAGGGTTCCGTGCCTATTAAAAAGGTCGTATCGTTACGTATCGGCACTTACGTCCTTTTCTTTGAGGAAGGCAGTTTTTCAGCAATATCCCGGAAACCTTTCATCCGATCTTGTTCAAAACAATTTTCGGTGAATGAACTTAATAAGCGCTGTGTCCATTAAATTTTTCATATTTTTAAAATACACCGTTCAAAAATTAGAGGGGGGGGATAGAATTTTTTGACTTTCGGGGCGATTATCTCCGACTCTATTCACTTAATCAAAAAAATTGCTGATAATCCTTATATTTATTTTGAAAGGCCTATAGTTTGATGTGCCACACGTGATGGGCTTACAATGATTTTTTTTTTTTACTTTTAGTTTTAGGAGTGCACCCCTAAAAAAATATTTTTAGTCATTTTAATTACAAAACTATGTAGCGGCTAAGATTATTGATTTATCTATGGTAGCGGCTAACAAAATACACCTATCCTCAAAGGATTAGGGTTGAATTTAACGTTCGTTTATTGGTTGTTTCTTATTTTATTGTTTAAGTACTAGCTTCCGCCCGCGACTTGGTCTGCGTGGATAAAAACTATCCTATATTTAAATCCAGGCTATAAACTACCTGCGTGCAAAATTTCATCCAGATCGGTTAAGCCGTTGGATTGAGTAACAAACATCTAACTAAACATCCAAACTTTTGCATTTATATTATATTTTTATCTTCAGCATTTTTCGTTTGATTGACAAACAAAAAAATATGTGTCCAATATTTTTGGCTAATCTAACTGATGGACTAAATAGATTTTACAGTACACATGGTGTTACTTTGTATCGTATCGTATCGCACTTGTATCGTAAATAACTATTTTAATACACTTGCTTAATAAGTGCTACTTTACGTAACTGTTTAGCGTGCGGAAAGTTGGTTTTCGCGAACTAGTGCTTTTCACTTTTCCTTATATAAATTGTACCATGCATTATTATGTCAATAAAAAATAAATAAGATAGAACTGTATTAAAAAAATATTTTTGAACAACTTCATTATTTTTCAACTGTATTACAATGATGTTACAGAATTAATAATATATTATTTTTCGCAACTGTATTAAAAACGTCGTTCGATACACGTGCGGAAATGTCATCCTTCGCTCGTCCCGAGTCTTCAAGATAATGACATAATGACGTAATGACATACTTTCCGCACTTGCATCGAAATGTACTATTTGCGGCTCACGACGGAGCTAAAATTTAAATTAAAACTGAAAATTAAAAAGGACTAGTGCGAAATAGTGGCACTTTCCGCACGATTTGGCTGCTTGGAAAACTCTTTTTTCGAGCACTGCATTGTAAATGTATTTTATATTAACAATTTAAATTCATATTAAAGGAAAACAGAGTTGTTATTTACGTTTTTGCAGATTATTAAGGTACCTACTGCTAATTAAAATAGTCTGACTTAATTGAGGAATTTATACTTTAACCTTTAGTTACATTTAATTCCTAATATACTTGCCTAATGATTTAATCTACTCCTACGAATTATATTAAGATTCTACGAAGCTCGGTCATAAACACTTCAGGACGCACCCATGAAGGCCCGCCCACGCCATTAATTCTCCTAATCAGTGTAATGTAAACAGCTAAACGGGAATACCTTGCTAAGTAATAAGCCCCTAAAATATTATAGTTGGTACTACAGTTGGGCTTCTCGGTAAGGGCAAAAAAAGACTAAAAGAGACTTTTTATTTAATAGTTAAACATACTAAATACAACACAATAATCCTAAAACAAAAGTATAGTAAAAGACATGATATAAAAGTTAAAGTAAAACTAAAACTAGCTAAAATTAAAATTAAATAACTAAAACTAAACATAATTAAATACTATTTGGACCCCTAGGTAGCGTACCCATCACGCAGGCAGCATTCCCGCGCTGGATTGCAATAGCAATCCTTTGCGCAAATTATTAAATGAATAAAATATTGACAAATATTTGTGTGATGATGATGAAAATTAATATTTATTTCTGAGTCTTGGATGTTTTCTATGTATTTAAGTATATTATATACTTAAATACATAGAAAACATCCAAGACTCAGAAATAAATATTCATTTTCATAATCATAATAATCATAATCGTTTATTGCACCATGGTAAAATAAAAGTTCTTACAATATATATATAAGTGTCTCATGGACCCTGGTCGGGTGTAGCAAACTTAATAACTAAGTACAGCAACTCACATACGAGTATTTTATATTATTAAATTGTTATACCTACATTACCTAGTGTGTGCAGGCAAAAACTGCTAAATACAAAGCAAAAACACACAAGCTTACATATATCTAAATTAAGTTGGATATATTATATAGTAGTGTTATTATAGTAGTTGAGTATATTTATACATGCCATATAATCAAAACAAAAAATCTCGCTCTTATTATCTATGTATCACTAAAAAAATCTTCTATATATATCGGATATACATATATCGTCGTCTAGTACCTACATAACACAAGCCTTACTGAGCTTACTATAGGCCTAGTTCGATTTGTGTAAGAATGTCCCCTAATATTTATTTACCCGACTGCCGAAGGAAAGGAGGGTTATGTTAATCAAATTCTTTCACCGAAAATCCGAAAATTGCTATTTGGGTTCGGCGTTTAGGACCATAGTTGTCATACAAATTGAAAGTTTAGAAATAATGCATATTTTTTCTAAACATTCAAGGTCCATATCTTTTTATGATTTTAATTATATTTCGTAATTTATACTTAACTAGCTTCTGCCCGCGACTTCGTCCGCGTGGAACTTGTTTATATCATAGCTCCATACAAACTTTTGCCCCCCACTTCGCCCCCTTAGGGGATGATTCCTGGGATAAAAAGTATTCTATATGTTAATCCAGGCTATACACTATATCTATAAAATAGTTTTTGCGTGATTGAGTAACAAACCTCCAAACATCTAAACATCTAACTAAATCCAAACTTTCGCATTTATAATATTAGTAAGATTACATTTATTTGATGCTATACTATCCATTTAGCATCACTTCGTTATCAATTTTAACATGTGGAAACTATCCAATTTTTTGTAGCAGTTTCTTCACATATTAGTTTCAACATAAAAGAAAAACTCATTTCTTGCGACAGCTCAAACTATCGGAGCTATTATCAAACCACCTGTTGATCGGCCACTTCTGCTTGTACCTACACATTTTGCTATGCAAGCCCCTCCGACCGAGCGACATTGGTCGACGTCGGCACCGACAGTGGAGACAGTTGTTTGCAGCAGTTTCATACTACAACGGTCGGTGCCAACCAAGGTCGCTCGGTCGTAGTCGGAGGGTCTTGTTGGCGACCGTCTAGCAGACCCTTTACTTTAGTCGATGCAGACGGACAAATAAAGCTTATTTTATCCTGTTATTATATCGCGAGATGTCAAACCTTGTCGAAGTTGTCGAGATCTCGCGAGACCACAAATCCACTCGAGATTATGCCTTTTTCACTGAAAACGTATGCAAATGCTATGGATGCCATTTAATGATTATCGACACGTGAAATAAAAATAAAAAGTGCATGCAGTGCTTTATAATTAGAGTTGGGATGTTTGGTGGCATTGGGGTGAACAAAGAGCAATGGAGTAGGTATATTTTTTGATTAAATGAATGACTGAATGAATGATTGATAAACCAATAATGTATTATTAAATTTATTGGTTCATAAAAAGTTGAAACTTTAATTCCAGTTGCAAGTTGGTCAAGCTCTGGAATACATAAACATTTTAGCGAACAAGTAAAATTTATTTAAATATTATATTATACAAATACGAAATATTTTATTTTTAAAACATAGGTAGGTATGTACATCGGTGTTTAAGTTTATGGATTGTATTGTATGACTATGTCTTGCCTGTTAAGGCATACAAATAGCCCAAAAATAGCATGCAGCATATTATAAATTATAATATTCGTTTTATTTCAAAATACAAGACAAAGACTAAATATTTTTTGAATATAAGGATTTATTTAACCATTCATATAATTAAAAGTTATAAAATTACAATTAAATAACAGTCGGTTTTAATTTGTCAGTCAGATCAGATGGAACTTTTGTCACGCTATGTTTTATATGGAAAGTTCACTCTTGCTTTACGCACAAAATTGTACGAGACATCATCTCATCGGGATTGCATTCCGTATTTAGGTCATACATAAATCATTGAAATGATGACTTCATGTGATCGGAAATGATCGTCATCCCACGTCCCTATCCGGTGATATGCCGCGTAAAGTATATGGTAGGGTTGCCAACTTTTTTTGGGAGAGATAGAGTATTTTTCAGAAAAAACCGACTAAAATAAAAACTGCAGAAAATAAAGATATTTTGATTTGATTTGATTTTTTGATTTGATTTGAAAAAAATATAGTACCTACTTGGCTGGGCAATGTTGATATTTAGTAAAATTTAATTGAAACCTGCGCCACCCCCATCCAGTGGCACTCTTTGGGGGAGGCCTATGTCCAGCAGTGGACGTCTTTCGGCTGATATGATGATGATGATGAATTGAAACCTGGGCAATTTGAAGCACTTCGTAAGGACCTCCAAAATATAGTCTTTTTGCGTATACTATACAACAGTATATAGTACAAAAATACAATGCTATATAATAATAGTACGGTTGGCAACCCTAGTATACAGTATGATTAACCCGTATACCTACTTCCGTTACGTCACTGATAAGTTATCGAGAACACATTGAGAGGAAATGGTCGGGTCAGCCAAGACGGCCAATGCAAGATGGCTTACTAAATCCTTGGGGCTCGTCCAGAAATCATGCGATCATATTTGGCCTATTTTTGACCCCCCCTCCCCTTTGGTGATTATAACGCTACCCCCTCCCCCCATTCAAAATGACGATTTGTGTTTTGTATTTTTCATCCCGTTGTGCTACTGTTTTATATTAAAAAAAAAAAACAGATTTATTACATTAATTATTTATTTATTATGTTTCTACTATCTAATAGTATGCTGTGTTGCGTTCCGTGGGTCACTTACGGTGCTGTCTGAAAACCAGCGCTGTAGGTGTCTGTCTGACACCTCGGCACAATGCTGAGACAGCGACCGTTTCACTGCCGCGAAGACACACACAATGTGTCAATTGTATTGTATGTCTACTCCCTTTATATCTGTGTGTCTTTTGTGTAGTGAATAAATGTCTTCTTTCTTTCTTTCTTTCTTTAATAAAAAAATATTTTAGTTTAAGCCATGTAACGCTATACGTAAATTTGGTGCAATTAATTATTATTTGGATAAATACGCTCAACGCGGATTATTTTGATATGAGAAAATTATTAAATAATTTCGTTATTCTTTGTCTTATCTTTATCGCCTCGCAAGAGAACACTGATCATAAAAATGCCCGCATGTTGCAGTAAGCACTCGATATTATAAACTTTCAACCACTTCAAGCTTTTGATATACAATTGAGTTTCAATATCCTATTAAGATGCTCCACCAGCCCCCGCAAAATTCGGTAGACTTTTTTCTACGTAAACACGACATAAGGCTACTCCAGTTATGTATGCTCTAAGGGTAATATGATCATGTAACAAATCAAGTGTATAATTGTATATTACTATAGTGGCTCTGTGACTTGTAATTTGCGAGCCAGCCATAAAAAAAAATCACCTCAGCAGCTCGGACAAGCATATTTTGCTGCGTGAAAACTGAGCAAAATCCGATTAGCTCCGTGAGTCAAAGTAGCTTTTTAATTTTGATGTCGATGTGGGGTCTATTATAAATTCAGAATACTTGAACTTGATGCGCTGTATCCCTTTCATTTCATTACGAAAAAGGAATATGACGTGTGCTGCGCCTTAGCGCGTGGCAGCGTTTTTCCGCTCTGTAGCGGAAATCGCTCGTACCGCATGACTCATATGTTGAGTCACTGGCCTTGAATAGTGTACGAGTACATAGCGCGTGCGTCATATCACTCATTTGCACCATCAGCATTTGCATTGTAATTAGCTAACAAATCATTTACCTCACTTCACGTTCGATCTATATTAAGTGTGCACACCTATAAAGTTAAATAAATCAAGTTAATATCAAGAAATCGTCTTTTGTGTTCAACCATCAAGAAACATACCTATCAATTAAATGTGAGAGTTAACAAGTACTCGAACAAATGGGTTAAAATACCAAATAAAAATTAGGCTTTGTAGCACGTAACCCACTCCCGGTCCGTGGACGACACGTATGCGTCCCTACGCCGTAGTCGCTTTCCGCTACATAGGAAAACCATGGGATCGTCTACGAGTGTAGCGCGTAGCGATTCTGGGCACTGAATGTGTTAGGAGACCAAACAAAAATTAATCTTTGGAGCTATAACCCACTCCCGGCCCGTGGACGACACGTATGCGTCCCTACGCCGTAGTCGCTTTCCGCTACATAGGAAAACCATATGGGATCGTCTACGAGGGTAGCGCGTAGCGATTCTGGGCACTGAATGTGTTAGGAGACCAAACAAAAATTAATCTTTGGAGCTATAACCCACTCCCGGCCCGTGGACGACACGTATGCGTCCCTACGCCGTAGTCGCTTTCCGCTACATAGGAAAACCATATGGGATCGGCTACGAGGGTAGCGCGTAGCGATTCTGGGCACTGAATGTGTTAGGAGACCAAACAAAAATTAATCTTTGGAGCTATAACCCACTCCCGGCCCGTGGACGACACGTATGCGTCCCTACGCCGTAGTCGCTTTCCGCTACATAGGAAAACCATGGGATCGGCTACGAGCGTAGCGCGTAGCGATTCTGGGCACTGGATGTGTTAGGAGACCAAACAAAAATTAATCTTTGGAGCTATAACCCACTCCCGGCCCGTGGACGACACGTATGCGTCCCTACGCCGTAGTCGCTTTCCGCTACATAGGAAAACCATATGGGATCGGCTACGAGGGTAGCGCGTAGCGATTCTGGGCACTGAATGTGTTAGGAGACCAAACAAAAATTAATCTTTGGAGCTATAACCCACTCCCGGCCCGTGGACGACACGTATGCGTCCCTACGCCGTAGTCGCTTTCCGCTACATAGGAAAACCATATGGGATCGGCTACGAGGGTAGCGCGTAGCGATTCTGGGCACTGAATGTGTTAGGAGACCAAACAAAAATTAATCTTTGGAGCTATAACCCACTCCCGGCCCGTGGACGACACGTATGCGTCCCTACGCCGTAGTCGCTTTCCGCTACATAGGGACACCATGGGATCGGCTACGAGCGTAGCGCGTAGCGATTCTGAATCTGTGAACGCCATTAGGTATTGGGAGAGTTTGTGTAATGTAATATGATACCTGGGTCGTTCTTCTTTTCGACCGACAATAGCCTGTCCTTCGTCTTATTACGGCATCTCATTTGAGTAATGATGTTTACGGTTTTATAATGTTCGAATGAACGTCCATATTATTTTATTAATTAGGGATATTTAATATTTCACTTTCTCTAACTAGAATTTTTTTTTAAGTTTTTTTTTTCGTAGATTGCCGTGACAGAGTGGTAAACCAAAATGTTGTCCCCACTGAAAGAGTCCACTTTGTCACATGTTTTTTTTTAGAAACCAACCGTAAATAAATATTTATATTGGCCAGAAAGGAAACTTTAATTAGTTCTAATGTAGAAACCTATGCATTTTTTTTTTAAATCGCACTTCAAAACCACAATTTTCGATAGTTCAAAAACCAAAAAAAACAGAAAAACTTCGGTTCATTGTCGGTAAAAAAGAAGAACGACCCACCTATTCTAGCTATCAGTGCACTGACGTGGCCGTCCTGGGTTTGAGGAAGATCGGGGCAAACACTCACCGAACTAAGTATAGTGGGATATAGCCGTTGACCGCGAGTCACTCGCGAGTAAGTTCTCGCGGATATTAGTGTCGAGTAACTCGAGTTATACAGATACTTAGTGATGCGGTGAGTCAAATGTGGTGTTTATTGGTTCTGTATTAAAATTTCTACCATGATCGTCAAATATAATATACTGTATTAAGGTCGAAACACTGGGACCATGGGGTCCAAGCGCGCGCCGACTTTATAAGGATTGGTCGGCGCGCCTAATAGACGCCAGCGGTGACCAGAGGGCTGGCCTATATTTTGCTCAAAGAGTTAGCATTGCCATCCAGCGTGGCAATGCTGCCAGCCTTCTGGGCACACTACCCGCTGACAGCGATTTGGGCCAAATTTTTTATCTTTAAGTTTTAATTTATAGTCTTTTTTTTTGTCTATATACTGTATTATAATTATATTGTACTTATTATATTTATGAAATACTAGCTTTTGCCCGCGACTTCGTCCGCGTAGAATTCGTTTCACCACACATATTGTTGTTATTTTACCCCCTCTAGAGATTATTTTCTTTTTCACGCTATTTATAATTAAAACTAAAAAAAATACTTTGCTAGTAATATTGTCAGACAATAAAGCACCTAAGCGAAAAGCTTACAAAAATACTGAAACTAAAAAAATAAGTTGGCCGCTTCGCCGCTGCTACTTATTCCAATATACTTCTATAAACTATTTTGTATGATTTATTTCGTTCTGCTGAAACATGTAGATTTTTAGATTTAGACACACGTGAGCACATTTCCATATAGACACTGTTTCACATTTATAATATTAGTGTGATAAACTACTAGCTTCTGCCCGCGACTTCGTCCGCGTGGAACTCGTTTATATCGTAGCTCCATACAAACTTTCACACCCCCCCCCCCCCCCCCCCCCATTTCACCCCCTTAGGGGATGATTCCGGGGATAAAAGTATTCTATATGTTAATACAGGCTATATATACACTAGAAGTATACCAAAATTCATCTTAATCCGTTAAGCCGTTTTTGCGTGATTGAGTAACAAACATCCAAACTTTCGCATTTATAATATTAGTAGGATTAGTAGGATATTAATAGGATATTAGTAGGATATTATGAAAATATTACATTAATGAGATTTATTTATATAACATACCAGGAATTTGTCCGCTTAGGTACTTTATTTCTGTGTGACTCATATACCGCACCAGCTATGATTATGTATTTTTGTTTGGCCTAAATGTTGACTGGTAGAGAATACCTAATGGCATTAAGTTCGCCTTTTGTATTATAACTTGATACTGTGCAATACAATTTAATTAAATAAATAATGTAAATTAGCATACCTAAGTGTCAAAATTACAAGAATTTCGGGCATGATCATCAATTATAATACTTAATAAAATATTATTTTATTTTAAGTAGCGTTTTAAAATGGTAAAATTTTATTATAATAATAAATGTTTACAAATGTTAAATTAGAACTACCTAAAACTAAATTAAATTAACTAAAACTAAATTAATATTCAGCGAGGAAACGTAGCCAGCCTTATGGGCACCCTACCACAGAGCGCCGACCTAGGGGACTACTTTATAGGAAATGTGTAAATACTTGTACATATTTTAGTTGTAAGTCATTGTGTTTGTTGTTATTATATTTTGACAAAATTAATTAATAAAAACTTAATGAGAAAATGTAAATACAAAATATTATTTTATCTCCCGAAAAGGATCGTCGTGCATTACGCAAAATAAAATAATATTTTTTTTAACTATTAATATGTAAACATAAAAAAAATATTAAAAAATAAGCACATTTCTCAAGAAGGACTGTCACTTATAAAAATAATTCAAACATTATTAAATTAATCATAACATTCATAAATACAAGTGGCAAGTGTATCATAATGTGACGTCACGCGGAACTTTAACGGGCTATATTTCACCATTTTTTGTTTGATTGACAAAATAAAAAATACATATTCAATATTTTAAACTGACGGTTTATTTCGATTTTTAGGAAAGTAACCAATTGTACATTAGGCGGTCATCACACTGCCGCCTCATCCCGCCGCGGCGTGCGGAGCGGCGTTCCGCAACGTAGTATGTATACAGCGTGTGACTTTCATAAGAACATTTATTTCAAGGAACGATAGCTTGCAGTGCTGTGAACCGTTTTATCGAAAAAATATAACAATTACCTTTTCTAATGGAGAGTTATTATTTTTTTAAATTTTCTCGAGCAGCGATGTACTGCTAACATTCACTTGACGTTTCAGAGAGGCAGAGCTAGTTACTGTCAGTCAGTTGTTAGCTTTGTGACCAATACATTGCGGGCCGAATTAATTTGTATGAAAAAAAAACCGTTTTTTTTAAACTAGAGATACCAATTTACGTCCATTAGGGCTTATACTTTCAGCCCTTAAAATAAATGTTCTTATGAAAGACATACGCTATAAATTCCGCACGGTACTTCACTCTGCATCGCACCTCCATCCGCCGAAATTTGTATGCGGCTCCGCATGCCGCACGGGCTGCGGCAGCAGTGTGATGACCGCCTAATCGTAGAATTGGGTACTTTCCTGGGTAAAAAATTTAAATTCTATTCAGTCCGTCAGTTACATTATCAAAAAATATTAGACACGTATTTTTTTGTTTGTCAATTAAACAAAATAAATGAAGATATAGCCCGTTAAAGTTTCACGTGACGACACATTATGCTAAAAAGTGTACCATAATGTGACGTCACACGGAACTTTAACAGGCTATATCTTCGTCAGTTATTGTTTAATTAACAAATAAAAAAATATGTGTCCAATATTTTTTTATAATCTAACTGACGGACTAAATAATTTTTTTTAGGAAAGTAGCCAATATTAGGTACTACTTTCTCTACCATTTTAAAGACTTCGGTACGAGTGTTTAAATAACACATTACCAACGTGTAATATTCGGTACGTGTCTGAAAATCAAACCTACTTATTTGTTCCGAACGTTGAACTTATCCAACAATGTAGCATTACAGAGAACTTATCTTTACGATTCCCATAGCAGGCGTTCCAGCACGTACGAGTTGTAAAATATCTATGGGCTCTTCAGGGAAACCACAGCGATATTTGGGCAGATTTTTGCTGGAGCGATCGTGACTATCCATTTTAACCCATCCAATCACCACCGTTCTAGAGGTGTCATGTATCTAGCTTATGATCCCATTAAACTCAAAAGCGCATTAAAGCATGGAAAATTTGTAATAACTACTCGCTTCGCCCCTTTTTGTCTCGACTATAGCAAGCTCTAACATTCGCCGTGTACTCATTTCAGGAAAGAACCAATGACCACCATGCTGGACGACGACGAAGACAGCGACTGTCTTTACATAGACGAACAAGAACCAGCCAGCCCCAAGACACAGACTTTAGACAACCATAACACCAGCACTGGGAACATTGATCCCGAACCCAATAAGAAAACAAACGAACTACGTAATGTACGAAAGAATCCAGAACTACCAGTGGTTAACTACTTACCACTTATGAGGAATTCTACTTTAAACTCAATAAAAAATAACTTACTTAATGCAAAAGGAGGATACCCTAGAATAACTATCAGAGATTTCGCTCGAATTCCTGATGCTGCACACTCAAATGAAAACGGGGATTCTGCTTTGTATTCTTTACTCACTGAAAACTCAATAGGCTCAGAACATCACACGTCTATACCAACCGATAATGAGGCTTTAAGAGCTGAAGCTCAGAACAACGATCCAAGACTACATGTAACAGAAACATGGGTTCCAACAAACTCGAATGCCTATGGAGCCACTACAGCCACTGATTATCAAAGAGCCCCAAGACCACAAGCGAGCACACAAGACCAAAGGGTACCAATTCCACAAAATCCGTTTGGAGTTCAAAATGCAAACATGCCACACATGCCAAGTCCTCCAAGCATGAAGGCCAGTGTGATCATTCCTTACCCAGTAAACCATTCAGGAGGAACCATGTCTTATGGACCTCCACCGTCAACTCAGGGGCATAATGGAGTAAATACAAACTTTCCAACAGTAATGACTAATAATGTGTGGCCAGACCCAAATGGTCATCAAGCACAAATGTATAGGGATGCCTATAACAGACAATACGGTCATAATTCTGGAGCACCCGCAGAATACAATAAACAAGCAACGGCAAATTCTAATCCAAGAATTCCTCCGCCCTGGAATTGTCCTTCCGGATGTAACTGTAGGCACCAAATGAACATGTCTGCTCATTCTTCAAATCCACCACCTACCCATGATTCAAGGATACCGCCATACATGAACGAGTATTCTATGGAAATGTCAAGTAATGGGCAAAGACTGGCTTCAATTAATCCTCATGACGGCAGGGTACCAATGCCTAATTCTCAAAACTTTCCTTGGAACGGTTACGGACAAGCATATGGCACAAACTCTGTATCACAAAATTCTCCATACATTGGCCGAGACACACCAGCCTATTTTGATGAAATGCACAAACAGGCATACTTTCAGAGAAATTCCTATAGAATGGAATCGATGAGAACCGAAACCACAAATGTAGTGAGCGCTTTTGGAAATGTGAAAGAGAGCTCAAGAGTAAAAACCAGTAACAAAAGAGCTTATACTAAAGCCAGTACAAATAACACGCACATTGTAGTAAACACTAACTCAAAAATACCAGCAAGCTCGACCCATAATAACGTAATGGGTGATGGTGCAGGAGTTAATATACCAAACTTAGCAAAACTAAATGCTTTCGGGACCGATGAAACTACTGCCAGGAAACGAAATACCAACAAGAACACAAACACATCAAAAGCAAAAGCTTCAATGCCTATCAATCACCAATTACATGTTCCATCAAACGTGGGAATACCAACAAGGAACAATACTGAGATACCAAGTATAGATTTATCATCGGCGTCTGCGGAGCCTAGTATGAACAACATGTCTAATTTAACACAACCACCGTTGAACACTGATGCTCATTTGACGACTATGACAACCAACATACCAGAAGCCAACATAGAAACAGTGAACTCCAATTTACAACAAACAGCAATGAACATAAATAATGAAGGAGTACAAACTGGCCTGGTGGAAGCACCACAAAGTGTAGTGAACATAAACATAAATAAAGCCAGCGCACAAATTCCGCTGCTCATGAACCAGCAAGCTGACATGAGCTTGAATGTCGATGAAGCCCATGTTAAGACGACAAAGCTAAATAGTGAACCTAACCTAGCTACATTAGACATGGCTACGACTACTGAAACTCTCCAAACTGGCGCCTTTATACAACCAGCTAACAACAACACTAAACGGCAGATTGCACTGAACTTGTTAAATAACAGAGCTCAAACTAATGCAACACCGACTCCTAAAACACTTGTTCAAGCGAGTTCAAATGCATATGAGGTTAAAGTATCCACGACTTCTACCACAACCGAAAGAATCTCACATAATATAGAAAACAAATCCGTATTAACATCTGCTACAGTGAATGCTGAAACAGATCCAATTCAGGGTGTAGCAAGAGAAAACTCAATACTGAAGACAGTTGATCATCGTACAGAAACAATAGTTACCGCCGTAGGGGTGGATAATCTATCAAATATTTCAATACAAAGCCTTAAAGACATTCTGAACAAAGCTCAGCAAATTTCAACTAAAACAGCTTCTATTGATGATCACACTTATGATAACCAAGTAAGTAAATTCGACGACACTAAGAATTATATTGACACCAAAACAGTAATTTCACAACCAACCGCAGATGAAGCAAGAATTGATCACGACCCACATGTGATGATAGTCAGTAAACAGGACGAGAAATTAGAAATAGCGCGAAAAAATTTGGCACGATTGCGCGTAGTAGAACATCAAAATAGCTCGTGCAAACACATTGAGAAAATTACACAAAGTGATTCCGAGAATCAGTACCAAATTAAAATAACCATTGGTCTGAACGGAGAATACATTGCACAGGTTACATCAGTTTCAAGTGACAGATCTTCTATCGAACAAGAACATTTTGAAGCCGATTATTCAACTAGCAACACAAAACAAATAAGTGCGAAACATAATGAGTATATTTCACATTCCCAAAGAAGACAAGAAACAGAAGTATTGGACGGAAACATATCCATTGAAAACAATCAAGAAATAAATGAAGCTACTGAATCTAGAGAAAATCTAACGAATATAACGCGTGATGAAGCACAACAGGACATCGACGAGACTTTATTTTTTAAATTTCAGATCAGTTTTTTCAGACTCGTGCAGGAAAGGCTAAATGAAAACAACTGTCTTAAATTAGCTGACGAACTTAGTAAGGATATTCATGACTTAATAGCTATAAGTGACAATGAACGCGCAAAAGCAGATATGAAATACAAATGCCATGTGTGCCTTAAAACAGCTATTTATTCACCACGGTCAATTTATTACAAAGTTACTAATCATGTAGAAAAAATCCCCGATAAAATAGGAAATTGTCCACTTTGTATTACATTTAGCAAAAAATACATTGATGTATTAATTAAATACATCGAGAGCAACGCACCAAAAGAAGCAGTAAACTCAAATAATTCGAGTACTGCTCAAAGAGATGATGCGACAATGAATTCTTCTAATGAGTGTCAATCTCATTCAGAAAATTCAGTCCCCAACCAAGAAGATGGTCTTCTTACGGACAGCAGGCAAGAAGAGTATAGTGATCTTGAAAACCAACTGAGCTTAATAACAAATGGCGTACCATCAAGTCCAAACAAAGGTAAAGCAGATGCCCAAGCAAAGGCTAATGCAAAGCATGACCTAAATGTTAGCAAGACTACACAAGATGGTAACACCAATGACTTCGTCGTGAAATTACCAAGGAGCAGGTTAAAGGCATCAACTGTTGAGGCACTCATGCAATGTAAACATGTCAAGTCTAATGCAATCCAAGCAACTTTGAATATTGCATTGGGTGATAACAGTAATAAAACAAATACGAATTCAGAAACCTGCGAACTAAGAAAAATAATTATTGCTGAAACAGTCACTAGTACAATCGCAGAGCAACGCTACACAAATGTTAATAATTCTACAAACAATAGGGTCAATGAAAAAAGGCTTGAAGTAGGAACAAAAATTCATGCAGCAATGAACAGAATGTATGGAAGAAGTGAAAAGAACAAAGAAAATCCCCGCCAAATGAGGAAAAGTATCAGTACAGAAGATACCACGGGTAAAAATTCGGCAGCACAAAACAGGAATTCAAATCCTGCGTCCAATAACAGTCAAGATAATAATAATAACAAAGAAAAACAATGCAAGAAGAGGATAAGCATTAGTACAGAAACTTCCAGTAACCCAGAATCAGAAAATAGGCCACCAAATGACGACAAAATAAGGAAAAGCATAAGTGTCAAAACTACATCCATAAAAAACCCAGCGAATCCTAATAATAATGACCATATTGACGACAACCAAGAAGAGCGTCGCAAAAGGAAAAGCATCAGTTCCGAAACATACCCTGAACCTCAGAAGAAAATAACTGTAGATATTACAACTAGGACAAATTCACCATATTGCACTACACACACACTAAACGTTGCATCAAATAACAAAGAAAATCATAATAACATAGTAAGGGAATGTGAATTAAGGGAAATAATGTGTGCAGAACCTTCAAGACCAAGCAAAAGAAATACAAGTAGCGACGCTACAAGCACACAAGCTAACAACAAAAGTATTTCTGAAAATCTCCCTGGAACAAAAGCCGATATCGTGGAAAAAGAAGCAAGCAGAATCGATGAGAAACGAGAAGAAAAAAGACATAATGATGACGCACTGAACGATGGAAGAAAATCGCCTCTCGAAAATCACAATGACAGCGGTGACAAAGCTACTCAAAGTGTTGAAAAAGCTCTAAGCAACTGCCAGAATACTATCAAGGAAAATTGCATTTCTAACGAACAAGAGTTACCACAGGTGAAGATTTCTGGAAAAAAGCAAAAGAACAAGATTACTAAATCTAAAGATCATCAACCTTTTGCAGAAATAACGTATGAATACAGATGCAGCGAATGCACCGTTGGGTTTAGATACTTATCAAGTTGTTTAAAACATATGAAGAACAATCACATGATACAGGATCCTGTTGTACCGCTCCACTGTGTTAGCATGGGGTGTGCATTTTGTGATCTATTTGTGATGCCCAAATTGTACAACACCCATATCAAAACTGCCCATAAGGATAAATTCAAAAAAAAATTGAACATTAAGTGAAATATGAAGGTACAAAAACGGATATTTTCCTTTATTAGACAGACATCAATATACATGAATTTTATTTAAAAAAAAAACTCATTGAGTTTTTGCCAGTTCTTCTCAGTAGAAATATTTTAACCTTTATGATTAGGTGCGACTAGATTTTAGTACATAGTTTTTTTAATTTTATTTTAGATATTAGGCCCATTACATAACAAAGTAAGGATTATCCACTTCTTTCGTGTGCAATATACAGCGTGTATTTTTAATATTACCTCAAATTGTAACCAGAAGTAGATGTTAGGGCTATGAACATATATATTGCAAGAAATTTCTCTTAACTACCAACTTTTATGTCAATATAAAATAATTAAGCACCCAATGGATCACTACTTTGTCTTACTGATGCAACGTCACAACTGTCACAAGTGACTCGCTTCTTCCATCAGTCAAATGAGTGTACGCAATACACTGACGTTCGATAAATTTTCAAAAATTAATTACGCTTCGGTATTTAAGATTAAATTATTATTTTCTTGCAATATCGGTTCACAGCCCTAACACCTACCTCTGGTTACAATTTGAGGTAATATTAAAAATACACGCAGTATATAGTTGTTATTTCTGTATATCCCAGCGAACGACAAAACTATAGAAGGCCCCACAAAAAAGATGCACATTGCCATTATGCGGACGTATGCGGACGTGCGGGATGTTAGCAGCCGTTTAGTTCGAACATGCGCATGCGCACACATGCGCATACCAGGTTTTGGGCACGTGTTTGGTTAGAAATTTGTAGGGAGTTCGCCTTCCATGGTTTTTTTCGTTCGCTGGTATATCCATTGCCTTTAATTTCTTGTAGGTATGTATGTAGTAGTACTAGTAGTAGTATTATGTTTATTATAATGTAAACACACTACCTATAACATTTACAAAAGATAAGTACAACGGCGAGCTTATCCCTAATGAGAGATTTATTCCAGCTAACCTTTGAAGATTTATTGTATTATTATGGATGAAGGGTTTTGGAACAGTACCTAAGTAATATAACCTTGAAGAAGTGGCTGTCACATGACTTACTAACTAACCAGCACGGTTAGCACAAGACGGCCGCTTGCTATTCCTGATTACCGCTAATACTAAGCATAAAAATAAATAAATAATAATAATCATAGATAATGTTTAGATATTAAAATTCAAATCATTTGTATCATATAAATTAAAATGAATAATTAAGTAGGTAGCAATAAGTTAGTAGGTAAATGAAATAATATAACATTGTACGCGATTTGGTGACTGCACTGTAAGCTACTATGTAAAAATTTAATAAATAAATAGATACAAACATAATTATAAAGAGTGTAGAGTGTATATTCGCCAACAAACTGTTATGCGGTTTGGCGAACACTTAGATTAAGTTTTTCATAATTTTGTTGTGGAAGAAATAAATTTAAATATATATATATATTCTCGAGCTTTCGCACTATCCCTCTCTCTCTTATTAGACCACTTAGAGAGAGACGGATAGCAGAGAGCTCGAGAATATATCGCGGCCGTCTTGTGCTAACAATGTTGTTAATGTGTCGATCGATATGCCACCCACGTCATGACAGGGCACTGTATAAAGTCGCAATCAATCAGAGACCCAGGAATTATCATAAATTGGGTACATTCCTGGGTAAAAAAAATATAATTATATTTAGTCCGTCAGTTAGATTTGCAAAAAATATTGGACACGAATTTTTTTGTTAGTCAATTAAACAAAAAACGACGAAGATATAGCCCGTCAAAGTTTCGCGGAACTTTAACGGGCTATATCTTCATAATTTTTTGAACAAAAATACACGTAACTGACCGACTAAATATCATTTTTTAGGAAAGTAGCCAATTGTGCATGTTAGGTATAGTTAGCCATATTTCAAATTTGTTTTTCATTAATAATGTGTGTTACTTTTTATAAGTAAAAAGTACTTTTATCGGCATCTAAAGTGAGCATATTAAATTCATATTTATACGATTTTTGGATATTACTTTGACTTATATCCTCTAGCCGCCCCAAGGCATATTAAAAGGCGTCTTTCTCTTCAATTGGGACAGGCTGGGGGGAGGGGGGGGGGGGGGGTCAGTCCATTTCTCTTTTGAAAGATAGCTTATAAACAATGTTAATTTAGTCCTAAACCCTATGATGTTTAAGTGTAAAGTTTGTTTCCACGGAACTAATGTATATTTATTTGTGTAATAAAGATATATAATTTCATCAAAAGACGTCCACTGCTGGACATCTCCCCCAAAGAGTGCCACAATGACCGGTAATTATATATAATTTGAATTTATACTATTCTAAATTGTAGCATAAATGTATTTGTTGTGTGTACTTCGATTTTGAAATAAATCATAATCATTTCGTATTATTGATAAGAGTAAGTAGTAAGTACTTAGTAATATATTAAAAAACAAAAAAAGTAAAAAAAAGGTGGTAATGTTATTAATAACTCGTTGAGTATATGGCTGGTTCTTCTTATTAATCATCAGTAAGATAAATAGTAATTAAGATATTAGGTAAATATAAGAAAAAAAACCCCGTAATTTTTTTTTAAGTAATAATCTTACTAATAAGTCGTTGTGATTATGGTTGGTTCTTCTCATTAATCATCAGTGGTGATTCAAATGTCTAAGTACATACTTCATATTCGATATAATAAATAAGGTACGTGTATTTTGGCTGAATGCGCCAAGAACGCGATGCCATTAAAAAAAAGTGTATTTTAAATGTCATACTTTATTTTCTCAAAAATTGCCCGCAAAGTGTACATTAGTCGCTACATATTGGAAGGTAAAGTGTATAGTTTCAGGTCAGATCAAAATTAAAAAACATTGCAGGCCGCCTGGAATGTTACATATAAATTCCTTTATTTGTCGAGTACCAAACTTTAAAAAAAGTTGAAACCGGCATATAAAAGACGGCACAGGTCGTATTCAGCCAATTCAACTCGTATTTTTCTGTTGCAAACGCGACGTTTTTCTATGTGTCTCAAATAGTTTGCGTTTTTCGGTGGAAAAATACACTTGCCATTCGGTTTAAAAAGAAAAACGGCGGGAAATCATTAATATTTTCACGTTGTGCAACGATATTTAAAGTTTATTATTCCCCCATTTTTGAGAAAAGCACTATATTAGTTATATGGCTGCGATTGTTTAGTGGCCGCCATTATTTTTAAACTGGCCTTGGAATTTGAATCTTCTGCTGTGCTGTGCACAATACAGACGTTTTTTGAATTGGACTACCTTGATGCAACTCGGCTAACTTAAACAATGTCAACTGTAGGTTGAAGTTGTTTGTGCTAGATAGTAAGTATTACGTTTGGGTTAAATAGATTATTAAAATTACTATTTTTTCTTGTATTACACTGTAGGTATAAGGGAAGGCTAAAGATTGTATTCGCCAGCAAACTGCATGCAGTTTGGCGAAGATTTGTACATGTATATGTTTTGTGTATGTTTGTATTTGTTTGTAATTATAAGGGTTAAATAAATAGAAAAAAAAATATGTCAATAAACATAAAAATATTTTAACAAAGGCTAATTGTTTGGAGTTAGTAAGCTAGATTCATTGTATTTTAGATAAGATAAGATAGTTTAAGCATGGTGAGTTTCTTGCGGCGTTTCTTCTCACCAGATATCGCTTCCGAAGCGCTGGTTAAGACAGATATGTAATGTTTTTTTGGAATAAATTACACGTCAAAAAATACTACTTTTTATTCCTAATCCTCTAATTCTAAATATTAGTTCTCTGCTTACAATTTTATAAAAACAAACTGTGTAGTAATATGAGAAGTTTTCATACAAGTTCTAACATTATAACGTAACAATATTAGCTGACAGTACGTACCACTAGTCGCTCTGTGAGCTGTAGAACTTCGAGAGCCTGTCTTTTTTAATTTTAATTTTGAGAATCTGAATCAAAAAATTATCTGTATAATTATTGAATCTGCTCACAAAAATTTCACGAGAATCGAAATAAAAAATGCGATCTGTAGAGTACAGCCGGACCCAAGCTCGTCCAATTACCAACTAATATTTTTACGTGAAAATATTAAGTGCAACCCAAATGGATCTTTTTAGGGTTCCGTACCCAAAGGGTAAAAACGGGACCCTATTACTAAGACTTCGCTGTCCGTCCGTGAATAACCGTGATCGTTAGACACTTAAAATTTTCACAGATTATGTATTTCTGTTGCCGCTATAACAACATACTAAAAAAACTGAATAAAATAAATATTTAATGGGGCTCCCATACAACAAACGTGATTTCTTTGTTTTTATAGATAATGGTACGGAACCCTTCGTGCGCGAGTCCGACTCGAACTTGGCCGGTTTTTAATATATATTATTTAATTTCAAGAAACTGAATAAAAAAAAACTTAAATATAATTGAACCTGCTCACAAAATTTCACGAGAATCGAAATAAAAAATTCGACCTGTAGAGAACTGCCGGACAGCGCGACATATGACATATGAACGAATTTTGGCCCAAGCTGAAGCAGAGAACTTCGTTCGCTTCGCTCGCTCGTTCAATTACCAACTAATATTTTTCCATTATAATTTATTAGGGGTGTTATAAGTTTGACGTGTCTGTGTCTGTCCGTGGCATCGTAGCTCCTAAATGAATGTTTTTTTTTTGTCCGAAAGCTGACGTGATCGAGATGGTTCTCAGCTACGTTTCAACAAAATCGGTTCAGCCGTTTTTGAGATATTAAACTTTGAAATGAAAAAATCGGGGGTTTTTCAACTTTTCTAAGTTGTTGTTATTAAAACTAACAACTTTGTGAACCACTCAATTAGACTTTGACAATAGGGTAAGTATTAAATGAAACAAGTTTTTTTTTTATATAAAAATATATTTCTAGTTTTGTTCACATAATTATTGTTACTCAGGTTTGCAGGTACATTATTGTTATACAATAGTACATATATGTACAGTAAGGGAAATGTATTCACGTACCAACGTAGAACCATATCGCAATAAGGTGACATCTCACTCGAATTTGAGTGACGGCGGCTTGTCAATTGCGACAGGGTTCTACGGTGGTACGTGAATACATTTCTATTACAGTACCTTCTAAATGAAATAAATTAATCAAAAGATTAATGATGACCTATGATTTTTTTACGATGAGATTCGTACTAGTTTATGGAGAGGAACAAATGTTTGTATGGGTGCAACTACAATTAAAAAACGTAAATACCCAAAAAAATGAGTTACAGACGGACCTCGCCGGCGGCAGGCGAAACGCTTCATACTGATTGACTTAAAAGTATGACGACACACTTTGCTATTTGAACTTATCGTTCTATAGAATATCAAGTAAATTGCTGTTTCGGTCGCGAAATACTGCGTTTAGGTCCATAGGTGTCATACAATTTTGTTTCTATAAAAGCGTAAGGATTCTATTGGTAGCTTTAAATTTACTCCTGGGCAATAAAAAAATGCATTGTTTTTCTAAACTATCTCCATATCTTTTTATGATTTTAATTATATTTTATAATTTATACTTTATTACAATAATTTGATGGTTTACTATCCATTTAGCAACTAAGTTATCACAACAAACACAAAACAAACAAACAGCAAACTGTGACGTCATACTTCAATGTCAATTAGTATGAAACGTTTTGACTGCCGCTAGCGAGGTCCGTCATTAACTCATTTTTTTTGGTATTTATGTTCTTTAATTGTAGTTGCTCCCATACAAACATTTGTTCCTCTCCAAAAACTGGTTCGAATGGCATCGTTAAATAATTTAGGACACAAGCCTATTGACAGGCCGCTCAAACACTGCTGGACATAGGACTCCCCCAAAGAGTGCCACAGTGACCGGCCCTGCGCCACCCACATCCAGCCTGAGTGTAATGTCACCTTATTGCGATAGGTTTCTACGGTGGTACGCGAATACAGAACTTACTGTACAGAAGGTTCTCTGTCTAATGCTATCGATGTTTGTCAGCTAGTAAACGCAAATCATGGCATCCTGCTCGACGGCGGAGCGCGTACTCTTTCGTCTAGTTAGGGTTGTCACTTGCCAGACAAAGAATGAATCACTTTGGTACCGGCTACCCGCAACCAAAGGAATTCAGGGTGCTCCCACTGAGCTGCATCATCCGCTTTGTGGACATGATGGAGCGAGCTTGGGAGTAGCTATAAAGGGGAGGTCTAATGCACAAAAGATCCCACTGGGTCGAAGTGTATCTGAAAGGGCCCTCAACTAGATAAGATAGGTCACGTTTGCGCGACAACGTAGGCCACAACACGATGAGCCATCGTCAACAGTGTCCGCGTTCGGGTGAGCACCTCGAAGGTGCGAGAGCCGTGTTTGGCTGAAGCGGCAAGTGGAACAGGCCTGGCTAGGTGGGAGCCGCGCTTGGCGCCCAGTCCGCCCGTCGCGATACCTGCACAAGGAGTTACTAGTTACCTTAAAAGATTTTTCAAAAAACTCAACTGCTTTTTTGCAAATATTATAGCTTATGTCACTCCCACGATTAAGAGGAATCCAACGACACCTCACATGTCGAAATCCGTCGAACGGTTTAGGCTGCAGGGCGTGCCAAAGAATAAGACATACACACATACATACATACATTACATACATACGCTCGAAAAACATAACCCTTCTTTCCTTCGGCAGTCGGGTAAAAACGAACACGCGAAGTGCCTAATTTTCATCCATCATCATTTAAATCTCTTCCCTATTTCTCATTTAAATGTCTAGGAGTATAATAATGCATACAATAGTTATTTGTGTCTCAAGGGGCGGTTCATTGAATCCAGAGTGAAGGGAAGGATGCTACGACATTATCCTGAGCGTAGCGAGGGATTCTAAGTTAGAATCCTGAAGGTAACGCCCATGACGAAAATATAACAGTTATCGATAGTTTTTATTTCAGTAAAACGTATAATTTTTTGTGACAATTTTTTTAAATACTACTGTTAGGTTAGTTAGCGTTATAAATAGGCGAATGTAAGGTTAAGCCAACCAATGCATTCAACGGGTTCAACACAATCGCACGTCTTTCATGTATAACAGTGTAATTCATAAATTTTCATATAACGTTGTTAAAGTAAAAACTTGAAATATGTTCGTTTTCAATCGATTACGATGAAATCACAATCGATTACTTTATTACCTCAGGAGCAAAATTGTTTTCGTCATGGGCGTTCACGCTTGAACCCTTCGTTACGCTCAGGATTCTAACTTAGAATCCCTCGCTATGCTCAGGATTCTATCGTTGAATCCTTTGCTTCACTCTGGATTGAATGTACCGCCCTCGCTGTAAATAGATCATTTTGCTCCCTTGATACACAAATCACTATTAGGTAAGCCGGTGGGAATCGACTTGACTCTCGACTCTACTCGCGCGCGAGATAGACTGTCCGTCACTTTCTGATTAATGCTGTCAAAAAGTGACAGATGGATTAATGTCGAATACGTGTTAAATACGTGAGTGACCCCGTTTTCATTATATTTTAATACTAGCTCTTTCCCGCGGCTTCGCCCGCGTACTAAGCGTAATTTTGAAAGAGCAGATGAGCTTGCAAGAAGGGGGTCTACAAATCACTTTGTAGGTCCAGAACCGTTTGTGGGACTCTCACAGGGAACCATAATATCGGCCTTTAAAGCCTACGCCAAGACCTAACACCAGCACGAGTGGAGGAATGAGGCGGGTTTAAGGCACTCAAAGCTCTTCATAGAAGGAGTGGACTCGGGCTGGACCAAAAAACTCTGGAAATCCAGCAGGAAGCAACTCAGGATTATATCTGGGGTGTTCACAGGTCACTTCGGCGTCAAGGATCTCTTGGCCAAGATGGGACTATCGAACAGTACAGACTGTGGAATGTGTGGCGAGGAGGATGAGACTATAGAACACTTACTGTGTGAATGTCATGCCCTTGCCAGACAAAGAATGAATCTCTTTGGTAACGGCTACCCGCAACCAAAGGAATTCAAGGTGCTCCCACTGAGCTGCATCATCCGCTTTGTGGAAACGATGGAGCGAGCTTGGGAGTAGCTATAAAGGGGAGGGCAAATGCACAAAAGATCCCACTGGGTCGAAGTGTATCCGAAAGGGCCCTCAACGTAATTTTTAACCGTCTACAAAAATGGAGGTTCTCAGTTTGACCCCAATGTTCCGATTGAATTGCAATTTGGCACAAATACTTTCAACCATTTTTATGTTCACGATATCGATATGAAATATCAAAATCGATGCCATTTTCGTAATTAACGTCCCATAAAACCATAATGCCATGTTGGATTTTAAAATCATTATTGTTTCCGTAATCAGCGACCCGATAAACCATAGAAACAATTCCCATGTTGATTTTCAGAAATTGTCACCACATTTCCCCTTTTAGGGGTTGAGTTCTCAAAAAACCTGAAACACGTGTTTAGTCATTTATTGTTAGGAATACTCCTGTGAAGTTTCGAATGAAATAGTTTAATCTTTTTCCCCCATACAAACTTTGGGCCCCATTTCATCCCCTTAGGGGGTGAATTTTGAATAATCCTTTCTTAGTGCACCTAAGATCTTATAAGGAACCTACAGTCAGCAGCAGAAGTAGCTAAGCGGGCCGGGTGTTCAAAATAACCTACACACGCTCTTAATTTCTTAAGAATAAAGTCGTGTGCAGGTCATTTTGAACACCCGGCCCGCTTAGCTACTTCTGCTGCTGACTGTACGTGCCAAATTTGGAATCTCTAGAACCAGCGGTTTGGGCTGTGCGTTGATACGAGTATGTCAGCCAGTCAGTTTCTTCTTTTATGTATTTTCATCACACTTGCTCGTCAATGGCGTTATTACTTGCGAGCGTACAGAGCAGTTATAGCCGTTTTACCTCCCACGGGCTGTTAAGTTTAGTTTTAAAATATAGAACCCTCTGATTGGCTTTAGCAAATCTGGTTGCTCTGTGACTGGTTGAAAAAAAAATCTAGTTGGCCAAGCCGCCCCGCCCCGCAAGAATACTGGTCTGTGATTGGTTGAAATATTGAAGCTGCGCGCTCCACTAGCACTGATCTGGAAGTGAGGTTTCAATTTTTGATTGGTGCGGCTGTATGAAACTTAGATTTTTCTGTGTTTTGTAGTTATTTCCTCGCAAATGTGATGAAAAACATTGTGTATAACACGGGCGTAAGCATATTGCTAACGAGAGTCTATCAGAAGCCCGACGTCGAAGGCGGAGGACTTACGCCCCTCGTTAAACAATGTACTATTAGATGCCTGATTCTCACGGGAGTTTTCTATATAAAGTGACAGATAGTCTATCACGCGCGCGAGTAGAGTAGAGAGTCAAGTTATGGTAGCAGGGCAGGTGTGTAGTGTGACTCACCTTGCCCTTGAGGTGTACCAGCTTGTTGTGGTTGTACAACGCCGCCTCGTACGAGAAAGTGGATGGGCAGAGGGAGCAGTGGAACGGCCGTTCGCCTGTGTGACTCCTCATGTGACCTTCTAGAGTCTTCTTTGTCTGTAAACGTATCAACAAACTACATAAATTAAAAAAAAAACACAGCTTGTCTTACAAATCAGTCCCTGGGCCCGTTCGAGCCCGCCTGGTTATGACGCGTGTGAGACAATGTCCACTGTGTCACGTACCGTGTACTTGCCGCACCACGCGGGTGTGAGTGCACAGCGCGGGCCGGGTCGAGCCCGCCTGGTTACGACGCGTGTCAGACAACGTCCACTGTGTCACGTACCGTGTACTTGCCGCACCACGAGGGTGTGAGTGCACAGCGCGGGCCGGGTCGAGCCCGCCTGGTTACGACGCGTGTCAGACAACGTCCACTGTGTCACGTACCGTGTACTTGCCGCACCACGAGGGTGTGAGTGCACAGCGCGGGCCGGGTCGAGCCCGCCTGGTTACGACGCGTGTCAGACAATGTCCACTGTGTCACGTACCGTGTACTTGCCGCACCACGCGGGTGTGAGTGCACAGCGCGGGCCGGGTCGAGCCCGCCTGGTTACGACGCGTGTCAGACAACGTCCACTGTGTCACGTACCGTGTACTTGCCGCACCACGAGGGTGTGAGTGCACAGCGCGGGCCGGGTCGAGCCCGCCTGGTTACGACGCGTGTCAGACAACGTCCACTGTGTCACGTACCGTGTACTTGCCGCACCACGAGGGTGTGAGTGCACAGCGCGGGCCGGGTCGAGCCCGCCTGGTTACGACGCGTGTCAGACAACGTCCACTGTGTCACGTACCGTGTACTTGCCGCACCACGAGGGTGTGAGTGCACAGCGCGGGCCGGGTCGAGCCCGCCTGGTTACGACGCGTGTCAGACAATGTCCACTGTGTCACGTACCGTGTACTTGCCGCACCACGCGGGTGTGAGTGCACAGCGCGGGCCGGGTCGAGCCCGCCTGGTTACGACGCGTGTCAGACAACGTCCACTGTGTCACGTACCGTGTACTTGCCGCACCACGAGGGTGTGAGTGCACAGCGCGGGCCGGGTCGAGCCCGCCTGGTTACGACGCGTGTCAGACAACGTCCACTGTGTCACGTACCGTGTACTTGCCGCACCACGAGGGTGTGAGTGCACAGCGCGGGCCGGGTCGAGCCCGCCTGGTTACGACGCGTGTCAGACAACGTCCACTGTGTCACGTACCGTGTACTTGCCGCACCACGCGGGTGTGAGTGCACAGCGCGGGCCGGGTCGAGCCCGCCTGGTTACGACGCGTGTCAGACAACGTCCACTGTGTCACGTACCGTGTAGGCCTTGCCGCACGCATCGCACACGTGGTTGCGCACGGCGCGCAGGTTGCGGTGCACCATGCGGATGTGCGTGCGCAGCACGGGCCGGGAGGAGCACGCCTGGAACGTAAAAAAAAACAAATAAGGGGGTAGACTCTAAATTTATTATAACTTCAAAAGAAAGAAGGCAAAAAATATGCCTGATGACGAAAATACCATTTAAATGTCTCAAAAAATTACGAAGCTACAACCGTTATAATATTGCTTGTTAGAGAGAGAAAACGCTCGTAGATTGTGACGTCACGACCATCGAGCGTCATAGTAAATGACAATCGTTTCATGTGAACGTGCGTTTTGCGGAAAGGGGACAGACTTAAAACTTTGGACACTTATAAATTTGTGATTATTTAACCTCTTTCGTTGCTTTTTTCTCCATTTGACTACATTTTTAATCTTTTTTGGGGAAAATACAACAGTATTGGTAATTTTATATAGTGTCTACACCCCTATTACCGAAGTTACCGTGGGGATACCGGTCTAATCCCAACAAACTCTAGTTTTCCGTCTGCTAACGGGACGAATTGCGTGTGCGGGACGAATTACCAACGGGACGAATTGCGAACAAGACCAGTCGCGAACGGGACGAGGTGCGTGTGCGGGACGATCTGCTAACGGGACGAATTGCCAACGGGACGAATTGCGAACGGGACGAAATTGCCGAATGGGACGATTTGCGAACGGGACCACATGCCACAAAAGGCGAACGGATGCGGCGACAACCGACCGTGTCCGGCAGCATGTCGACGCATACGATCGGGCGGGAGCAGCCGTTCGCGGCCGACAGGATGTCGACGCACACGATCGGCACCGGACGGCTGCTTGCGAACGTGTCCGCACCCAGTCAAATAGTTTTGTTCCTACCACGTTGACGGCCGAAAGTTGCCGATCGCACACGACGACAAGCGAACGGAGCCGATCGCGTGTCGGAGCATACTTTCGGCTACGATCACATGTCGCGGAAGACGCCAGCGGTCAAGCTGTTGTGCGCAGCTTGGTAATGTAGACTTAATAACTACAACTTGGAAAAC
The DNA here is from genome assembly GCA_932294315.1 of Epinotia nisella. Taxonomy (NCBI): domain Eukaryota; kingdom Metazoa; phylum Arthropoda; class Insecta; order Lepidoptera; family Tortricidae; genus Epinotia; species Epinotia nisella. The sequence goes on along the minus strand of OW028698.1, from coordinate 3,160,315 downwards.
TTGAAAAACCCATGATTTTTTTCATTTCAAAGTTCAATAAAATAAATAAATATCTCAAAAACAGCTGAACCGATATTGATGAAACATGGCTAAGAACACTCGGGTTAAAATTATCTATTACACAAAAAAACCGCATTCAAATCGGTCCATCCGTTTGGGAGCTACGATACCACAGACAGATACACAGATACACAAACACGTTAAACTTATAACACCCCTCCCTTTGCGTCGGGGGTTAAAAACAGTACATATGTGATTCAGTATTGTTTAAAGACTATAAAATCCTTTCCGTTCCGATCCGTTGCGGACCGTTTGTGTCATTCATTCTTTCTCTTTCATACTTGTACACACAATGTGCATACTATCTCATTCACTCACAATACGTCATTCATACGTTCCTTTTCACTCAAATCCTACATGTATGTACGTAAATACATGCTAAGTACATAGTACGAGTATTTAATATGCATGCAATTTTCCACGTACAAGCACCTCCCTTAAAATCTCTTCATATGCGTTACTACCTAGTTATCGTTATTATTATTATTATTTTTAACAAAATATGTGTTTTGTAATTTGCACTCCATACATAAAACTAAAAGTCAAAAAAAAATTTTTCATTGTGACCCCCCGTGTGGCACATCAATCGATAGGCCTTTCAAAATAAATATAAGGTTTCTTAGCATTTTTTTTGATTAAGTGAACAGAGTCGGAGATAATCGCCCCGAAAGTCACTAAAATTCTGTCCCCCCCCCCCCCCCCTCTAATTTTTGAACGGTGTAAATTCATGGACATAGGGCTTATTAACTTCATTCACCGAAAATTGTTTTGAACAAGATCGGTTCAGAGGTTTTCGAGATATAGCTGAAAAACTGCCTTCCTCAAAGAAAAGGACGTAAGTGCCGTGAAATTTCTGTGACGATACGACCTTTTTAATAGGCACGGAACCCTTCGTTTTGCGTGGTCCGACAGGCTCTTCGCCGGTTTTTTTGCTGCTTGAAATCTATCCTGCAGCCCTGGGCTCCACGGAAGACCAGCGCTGTGGCATTACTAAATGTCAGAGCATTATGGTGAGTGGTGTCCACTTGCGGCCACTATAGCAGCACCCCACCAGTCTTCTTTTTTTATCTGTTATTCTAGTTTAAGTGTAATAGTTAAGTTCCTTTTGTATATTACAATACAATACAAATACTCTTTATTGCACACCTCACACAAACAAAGCAGTTACAGCGAGAAACAATACAATAACATGTAGGTAGAGGTAGGCAACAGGCGACCTTATCGCTGAAGAGCGATCTCTTCCAGACAACCTTTGGGTATCGGAGAAAGAGATAAAACTAGATTATGCAGAGATTATTATTAAAATAATTATAAAAATAAACGTACATAAATACCTCTATATATAAACATACATACACAATCATACATATATACAAATAACACAAATACAAATATATGGTACATAAACAGTCAGCCAAAAATACAATCAGGGTTAGGGGAGAGACAAATAATGTTCTTTAAGAAGGGATTTGAGGTTGCCGATAGATTTATATTGTGTTTTCTTATTATGTTGTGGTGTTATTTTGGCTTGTAATAAATAAATAAATACAAATAAATAAATATCCGCTTACGAAGTCGCAGTCCGGCATGGTACAATGTATCGGCGTAACTTTCAGGTGGACGGCGAAGTTGTGTTCCTCAAGTCGAGCGGCCTTCAGGAACTTCTTGTCACAGAGGGGACATTTGTACCTGAAACAAGTTATAATTCCATTTTTAGGGTTCCGATACCTCAAAAGGAAAAAACGGCACCCTTATAGGATCACTCGGTTGCCAGTCTGTCCGTCTGTCACAGCCGATTTGCTCCGAAACTACTGGACAGATTGAGTTCAAATTTGGTAAAATTGGTGACCCAAAGATGGACGCGTAAAGTAAATTAATGAATTCTGAATAAGGGGGCCACTGGGGAGGGGGTAAACTGGAAAATTAAAAAAAAAAGTTTCGCAAACTGTATTGTGTGACATATCAAATGAAAGGGGTGGTTGTAAGCATGTCAGATATTTTTTTTTTATAATTTTAGCAAAAACAGATTTGAAGTAATTTAGGAAAAAAGACGAAAATTGACCATTCCCCCCCCTATCGCCGAAACTACTAGGATTAAAATTCTGAAAAAAATATGGAAAATAGTACCTTGCCTAAAGAGTACAGGAAAACCTATAAGAAGTTTGAGTATTCAAAAACACTTATGAAATTTAGATTATATACGGAACCCTCACCACGCGAGTTGAACTCGCACTTGTCCGGTTTTTGATACAAAATTTTAGCTCAATCGGTTGAAGATATCTGCTTCTAAATTGAGTTGCAAGATTCCACCCTGACAAACATAGTACATACATTGCAAGTTAAATAAAAGCTTGTAATAGGTTTTTGTCAAAAAAATCATTTTTGGTACAAACTTTTATTGCAGACTGTACTTTTCTGTACACCGTCATCAACTAATTGAGACGATTCTAACGAGCCCAAACTCAACGGGGTTACGTCGGTTAAGTACTGAATTCCCATGGCCACCTTCTGTCTCCATCATCAGATCAGCTCGATGGTACCATAATATTAAATTGTCATCCAAACTATACTTAAACCCAACATTTTAGCTCAATCATATCTGCTTGTAAAAATTGTTTAATTTGACACAGTACGGAATATTATAGGGGATTGTTTTAAGGGAGCAAAATCGTCCAAAAAATTACGCCCAAGACGGGAATCATTTTAATGAAGAAAAAAAAAGAGTGCAACAAATACTCTTTTCTGAATAGCAGGTGTGAAAATGAGGATTGGTGTCTCAAGGGAGCAAAATGATATATTTACGGTGAGAGCGGTATATTGAATCCTGAGTGAAGCGAAAGACTACAATATAAATTCAATAGTAGAATCTTGAGCGTACGTACGAGGGATTTAAGTGTTTACGATTAGACGTAAACAAAAAATAGAGAGAAAAATAATAAAGAGAGAAATAATTTTGTTTGTATATGTGTACTTACTTCAGTTTGGCCGGGTCGATATGTTTCAAGTTGTACTTCTTATGTTGGTAGTACGACATACGGTTCTTGAACGTCATATCGCACTGAAAACATAAAAAATGCATGTCAAAGTCAAAGTGATTTATTCTTCAATTTAGGCATATTACATGCACCTATGAATGTCGATAAACTACCACCGGTTCGGAAAGAAAACCTCTGCCTCGAGAAGAACCGGCGTAAAAAACTCGGTGAGGTGTCATTTTTTCAAAACAGTATACAATATATCATTTCAGTATCAGAGTATTATAGTATAATTTTAAAATTACATTGCTACAGTAGAAAGCCTATTTATTTTGCGATAGATTTCTAGTGCAGGATTTTATCGCTGCCAAATACCCCTATCCATGATGAAATTGTACATCTTATAATATGCTTTTGAAATAAGTGTCTGTTTTACGACAGATTTGAATTTAGAGTCAGTAAGTTAGGTAATGTATTGGACTCAATTTACTTATAAGACCTCTGTTAACTACATGATGCAAGAAATAAATAAATAAATAATGTGTTTTGGAATTTTATTGTTGAATTTTATACAATTTCCCAAGAACATGTTTAAGTATAACGTGAATCAGACGTCACTGGGTGAATGTCGTAGAGCGTTTTAAAGGCCTAATTTCTTTGGACACGTTTTTTTTGTATTTCATGTACAAGTTTCATGGTATTTCTGGTAAGATGATAGAATTCAGGGTCCTTCACCAAACAACCGGAAATGTCATCAAAATGTAGACACTTCGACACAAACGTATCCAAGAAATTAGGCGGTTAAAACGCTCCGACATTCACCCCACTTCATATATTAAATATCTCGGTCATACATTTGGCTTGTGTCCTAATTTTTTTTTACGATGCCATTCGAACCAGTTTTTGGTGTGGAACAAATGTTTGTATGGGAGTAAGTACAATTAAAGAACATAAATACCCAAAAAATTGAGTTAAAGACGGACCTCGCTGGCGGTAGCCGAAAACGTTCCATACTGATTAACATTGAATCATGACGTCACAGGGTAATATTTGTACTAAGTATATAGTCGTTATATGGAAAATCAAGTAAATTGCTGTTTCGGTTGCGAAATACTGCGTTTAGGACCATAGTTGTCGTACAATATTGTTTCTATAAAAGCGTAAGGATTCTATTGGTAGCTTTAAATTTACTTTTGGACAATAAAAAAAATTCATATTTTTTGTAAACTTTCACGGGCCATATCTTTTTATGATTTTAATTATATTTCGTAATTTATACTTAATTGCATTTATTTGAAGGTATACTATCAATTTAGCAACACTGCGCTATCAATTTTAACATGAGGACACAACCCATTTCCGTAGTATCACATATTCTCTGTATTTAAAGCCCTCCGAATCGCTAAACTTAAGTGGTAGTGGGCGGCGCAAATGTTTTGGTAATATTTTTCCATATTTGTAGATATTTTTTTTACGGAGCAAGTAGTGGTTTATGGCAGCCTTCTGTAGGGTGGAGGTACTACCCCACAATGGCGGATCCAGCAATCTGGTTAGGGGGGGGGGGGGGGGGGGCTTGGCACCGTTTGAGGGAGGCTTAACTCCACTGAGGTTAGACTTTAGCATGATTACGGTAAGGAAGGACTCGAGATATTTTTGGGGGGCTTGAGCCGCCTAGTCCCCCCCCCCCTGGATTCGCAAGCAACAACTAACCTCGAGGCAGTAGAGGCGCGCGGGCTGCGTGTGCGTCACCAAGTGGACCTCCATGGCCTTCTTGAACAGGAACCGCTTGTCGCAGTGGGGGCACGAGTACTCCTTCTCACCGCGGTGAATGCTGAGGAATTTTTATAAGTGCAAAAAGTTTACAGATAGGTGACAATTTGAAGGGTATTCCGTGTCAGTATTTATGTTATGACTATGAAATTAATATGTTCACTGAAAACCCACCCCCACCGCTCCGGGTGGTTCTAAATGTGGTACCTCTTTATTATATTAGTATAGGGGTACACTCCAGTCATATTGCAAATCGTTAACACTGTAATATATAATATAGGTATGTGGATAGGTTTCGAAATATGATTTTATCATCGACCGCCATTCTTACAATAAACAGTCTTGCATGGAACGCCATTGTGTTTTATTTAATACACTCCAACTGGCGACGAATCGGTGAATTATAGTCGATATTGCGCAATATGCCTTTCGGAAAGTTACACGAATTTGAACTACTTGGTCGAGGAAATTGGGCAGCATACGTAAGGCTCGCGGACTTTCGACGGAGTTCATTTTGCTCAACGATATTAAAGCCGAGTTGCGCGTGGCCACGTTAGTGACCCATGTCGGCGCCGCTACCTACGAGCTAATGTGCGATTTGTGTGCACCCGATCATCCGGAGGACAAGGAGTTTCAGGAGTTAGTCGACCTCGTCAAGAATCACCTGGATCCAAAAAGGTCAGAAATAGCCGAGAGACATATTTTTCGACAAAGGCGACAAGCAGCAGGCGAAACAATTGGAACACTAAATCCAGAACACACTGTCGCTGTGACCGAAATCGGTTAGAACAGCATCATCATCATACGGGTATAGATATTAGTGTAGAAGTGCAGGACTCACAACAGGTGTGTCTTCAGCGACGTGCGGTCCCTAAAGGCTTTCCCGCACAGTTCACATTTTGTGCCGCTCCGCGTGGTTCTTAATGTGGTACCTCTTTATAATATTAGTATAGGGGTATATATTAGTGTAGAAGTACAGGGCTCACAACAGGTGTGTCCTCAGCGACGTCCGGTCCCTAAAGGTTTTCCCGCACAGCTCACATTTCTGCCGCTCCGCGTGGTTCTTAATGTGGTACCTCTTTATAATATTAGTATAGGGGTATAGATATTAGTGTAGAAGTACAGGACTCACAACAGGTGTGTCCTCAGCGACGTCCAGTCCCTAAAGGTTTTCCCGCACAGTTCACATTTGTGCCGCTCGGCGTGGTTCTTAATGTGGTACCTCTTTATAATATTAGTATAGGGGTATATATATTAGTGTAGAAGTACAGGACTCACAATCCGGCCTAAGCCACGTCCGGTCCCTAAAGGTTTTCCCGCACAGTTCACATTTGTGCCGCTCCGCGTGGTTCTTAATGTGGTACCTCTTTATAATATTAGTATAGGGGTATAGATATTAGTGTGCAAGTACAGGACTCACAATCCGTCCTCAGCCACGTCCGGTCCCTAGGTTTTCCCGCACAGTTCAAATTTTGTGCCGCTCCGCGTGGTTCTTAATGTGGTACCTCTTTATAATATTAGTATAGGGGTATAGATATTAGTGTACAAGTACAGGACTCACAACAGATGTGTCCTCAGCGACATCCGGTCCCTAAAGGTTTTCCCGCATAGTTCACATTTCTGCCGCTCCGCGTGGTTCTTAATGTGGTACCTCTTTATAATATTAGTGTAGGGGTATAGATATTAGTGTACAAGTACAGGACTCACAACAGATGTGTCCTCAGCGACGTGCGGTCCCTAAAGGCTTTCCCGCACAGTTCACATTTTGTGCCGCTCCGCGTGGTTCTTAATGTGGTACCTCTTTATAATATTAGTATAGGGGTATATATTAGTGTACAAGTACAGGACTCACAACAGATGTGTCCTCAGCGACGTGCGGTCCCTAAAGGTTTTCCCGCACAGTTCACACTTCTGCCGCTCCGCGTGGTTCTTCATGTGGTTCCGCAGTTTCGCCAGCGACCTGCGTTAACACTATATTAAATGACAGTATTAGTTGTAGTATAACCCTTTATTGTACAAAATAAACATGGTAGACAATTAACAAAAAGATACGTTAATCGCAAAGGCGAACTTATCCCTTTGAGGGATCTCTTCCAGTCAACCTTTCAGTGGATGGGAGTAGAAACGAGAATTTATGTAAATGGCGAATTGAGGGCTGCATGTGAAGCATTGCAAACGAGGGGTTATTGCTGCTTCAACAAACTTCCCCTGCAAACGGGTTTTCCCATGTTATCACCCACGGGCGTAGCAATACAAAACTATTGGCAGTGAATGTGTTAAGCAGTTTGACGAAGCAGCAACGGAATTGACACAGGCCGAAAGTGAAATTTTCTTTAGCCTAAAAATCATTAAATTGTATGGAGACAACTACAAAATTGGCATTAAAAAATACTAAAATCTGTAGATTTTCTGGCCGACTGTACATTTTATCAAACATCTGCGAATGTCGATTGTCATCACTTGAAAAGTTAGTAAAGGTCTCCTAAGAGCATTTTTACGTAGCAGCAAGGGATCTAGTAGGTGCCCTTAGTGCGCCATCTCAAGTTTCCACCCTGTATGTATAGCAGGGTTGATATGATTTAAATCACTTGATTTAAATCAGTGATTTAAATCGTGATTTTAATCAAGGGATTTTTTCAAAAAAATCATCGATTTAAATCATTAAATTTTTACTACAACCAAATCGGGCCAAAATTGTTTAGGGAATTCCCCGAACCACTACGGCACGCACACATGTGCAAGCGAGTCATAGCGTAACAGTTTCGGGGAAACCCCGAAACTATAGTACGTGACGCATGGTACCGAAACGGTTCCAGGATTCCCCGAAACTAAAACACGAGACGCATTTCGCTTTTCAAAAAGACAAGAAAATAAAAAAATAAAAAAAAACTGATTTTAATCAAATAAATCCGATTTAAATGAAATTAATCGGATTATTATGATTTTTTTATAATAATCATGATTTTTATCAGCCCTGATGTATAGTATAGTTACTCGGCAGTGAGTCCGCAGCGGCGGCAGGTGTGCGTGGGCGCGGCGCCGTGCGCGCGCGCCGCGTGGTCCGCGGCCACCGCCGCGCGCGACGCCACCTCGCCGCACTCCACGCAGCGCCATCTGCACGACACCCTCGACTTACAACCTTGTAAACTCGGGCTGTACTCTAGGCAAAATACGGTTCCGAAAAACATTCATTTATAATAGCGTTTTTTTTGTTTATATCATTCTAAAACGATATTCTAAGATGCTTTTCTCAAACATGCAATGAAATGCCCTCCTTACGTGCGTTATAACAGGCTTCAAAGTATCACGTTTCAGGCGGAACCACTCGAGAGAACTGGTAAGCAATTTGATACAAAATTGAAGGCCTAGGCCGGGAAGTAATTTTTATTTTATTTTAATGTTAACATGGCGTCTGTATATACAGGCTAAACAGCTGAATTATTAATTTTTATTTTTTCTAGTGGCAGAATGGTTATCGGACCAAAAATATCCGCGTTAATGCCTATTACACACGAACCTTTATTAAGAATACAAACCTGTATGATTCAATGTCTTGATGAATAAATTTAAAATATTATTTATGTACGTAAGTCACCAGAGACCATAGACAATATTTAAAATCCTCTTTATTTTATTCATTATAGAAATTAATAGACAATATTTAAAATCCTCTTTATTTTATTCATTATATAAGGTTATGTGTAATGGCCCTAATAGGGTCTATTCGAACTCTACACACGCGAAATACGGACGCCTTTCGTAAAAAAAACAATAAGTATGGAGGATTGGAGGGAAAATTAATGTACTACTCGTATTTTGAGTGGTGTATTGTTTTATTTCATTGCATTTATGTTTGAGAAAAGCACTATACATGCCTGGCCGTGAAAAGGGCTTGCCGGGTGAGTAGGTATAGACGGCCGACCGTAGGGAGGCCGGATAGTGATACGAAGCTTTCCCGGCGTCTGCAGTAATGTACTATTATTCAAGAATCCAACAAACTTTCCACCCGGAAGTAATTATATAGATTTAAATTAAACGTTTATTGTCTTTTTTATTTTATTTATATTGAATATTTTAAAGCAAATGTAAATGAACCTAAATAAAGATAAAAAATCCGGACTTTTTAGGAGCACAATGTTTTTTTTAATGTCTGATTGTTTGTTGGATTTTGCCTCTAGGTAACTAATTAATTGATAATATATCCGTTACATTAAAAAAATTAGCCATTATAAATTATTTTTTCCATACAAATTGTCAGTTCATTGCCTGGACTACTGCCTAAGATGTTGAGAACATGGACCTAAGATACTCGGGGCAAGCTATGGTAATAATAATACCACGTCCGAGCGAGATGGTAGCATACAAATCTGGATAAGTGTGACAGAAAAGGAAATATCATTCGACGAGCCTAACCAAATCAAGAAAATTCGGTACTATTTTAGTACATCCCCTTGTCGAGGGAGGTCGCTAGTAGTATCGATTTCCTATGTGTTTAGTGCATCTATTCGTCACCGGATGGCGTTAGCAGTACTGTTATTCCCATTCGTTTAGTGCATCTATTCAAGTTCAAAAATATCAAATTATAACATTTATTCGTAACAACACAGAAAATAAAAGAAGAAATAAAATTTAAAAATATCACAGGTTGTCACGAAATATTCGTCACTGGATAGCGTTGGCAGTACTGTTATTCCCATTGGTTTAGTGCATCTATTCGTCACTGGATGGTGTTAGCAGTACTGTTATTCCCATTCGTTTAGTGCATCTATTCGTCACTGGATGGCGTTAGCAGTACTGTCATTCCCATTGGTTTAGTGCATCTATTCGTCACTGGATGGCGTTAGCAGTACTGTTATTCCCATTCGTTTAGTGCATCTATTCGTCACTGGATGGCGTTAGCGGTACTGTTATTCCCATTCGTTTAGTGCATCTATTCGTCACTGGATGGCGTTAGCAGTACTGTTATTCCCATTCGTTTAGTGCATCTATTCGTCACTGGATGGCGTTAGCAGTACTGTCATTCCCATTGGTTTAGTGCATCTATTCGTCACTGGATGGCGTTAGCAGTACTGTTATTCCCATTGGTTCAGTGCATCTATTCGTCACTGGATGGCGTTAGCAGTACTGTTATTCCCATTGGTTCAGTGCATCTATTCGTCACTGGATGGCGTTAGCAGTACTGTTATTCCCATTGGTTCAGTGCATCTATTCGTCACTGGATGGCGTTAGCAGTACTGTTATTCCCATTGGTTCAGTGCATCTATTCGTCACTGGATGGCGTTAGCAGTACTGTCATTCCCATTGGTTTAGTGCATCTATTCGTCACTGGATGGCGTTAGCAGTACTGTTATTCCCATTGGTTCAGTGCATCTATTCGTCACTGGATGGCGTTAGCAGTACTGTTATTCCCATTGGTTCAGTGCATCTATTCGTCACTGGATGGCGTTAGCAGTACTGTTATTCCCATTGGTTTAGTGCATCTATTGGTCACTGGATGGCGTTAGCAGTACTGAGGGCCTACCGCGAAACGAAATTCGTTTTCGTTCGTGTGTCTCCATCTCTGTCGCTCGAACTAGCACACAGGCCGCGGTAGGCCCTCAGGTCTGAAAGGTGGGATTGTTGATAATGTTACAATTTGAAAAATATAAGCAGTTTCCTCACTTACGTTTTGGATCAAGGACGGCGCTTTCCTTGATCCGCCTCATGTCACAAAAAATATATTAAATATCTGTGGTAAACTGACACTGAGGTGGATTACATTGTATATGGCTAATTGTCGTTACACAATGGAAAAAAAGTTAAAGCATAGATTAGATTAACTATGTACAATTTTTTCGCAATCCACCCCATTGTCAGTTTACCACAGATATTTAAGATATTTTTTGTACCACTTTTTTTCCCTTTGCCACAACTGATTTAGTATTAAGTTGTGACCAAAAAACCACTACCCACCCAAATTAAGTAGGTTGTTTACGATAAGCGATCAGCCATTTTAAGAACAGTTCTTAATTTAGCCGCATAGAAGCCTTTCCGTCCCTCATGCCCGGAATACACGAGGCTAGTTTTTCAAGCCAGTATAGTAAGCTAGTGCTAGTAAGCTAGTGGGTCTATCTTCGTGTATACAAAACTAGCTTAACTTTCAGGCTAGTAAGCTAGTGCTGAAGCCAGAATAGTTTTAATAGCTTGCTATTTTTTGAGCTAGTAGCGCCCCCCGCCACCGATTTCGCTAGCCTGGCTTGTGTACTATCTTCGTGTGGCCGGCGAAGCTAGTATCCGTCCGGCTAGTGCGCAGTGTCATGTATGTCTACTCCTTTGTCTCTGTGTGTCTTTTGTGTAGTGAATAAATGTCTTCTTTTCTTTTCTTTTTTCTTTTCAGTGACCACTGACCACGTGCTTTTGTTTGTGTTTTGCTTTTGGTTATGTTTACGCATATGACGTTCATATTTACCGACGATTTTTTTACGACACTACGATACTGTGCAATGGTACTGGCACTGTCGAACTGACTTAAAATTACTGGCATCATGTAGACAGCACTAGCCAGTGTTCAAGCGAGGACAGTTTTACTAGCTTCCTAGCTTACTATACTGGCTTGAAAAACTAGCCTCGTGTATTCCGGGCATCATTGTGGCATCACGTATAGCCTGTCCTTAGTTATAATACTAAGGACAGGCTATACGTGATGCCACAATCCATGACACTGGCTAAATACACTCAAGAGCAAAAGTTTCGGGTACACTTTGTATAGAATTTCAGTACTAACTGTACCCAAAACTTTTGCTCTTGAGTATAGATGATAAGAGCAAAATATATATATATATATATATATATATATATATCTCTCATCATCATCATCATCATATCAGCCCAAAGACGTCCACTGCTGAACATAGGCCTCCCCCAAAGAGTGTCACAATGACCGGTCCTGCGCCACCCGCAGCATATATATGCATATGTAAATTCGAATTAAGTTATAATACGTTCTCACTGGAAATCGCGAGAACGTTTTCAAAAATTAATGTCTTTCAATTCTTTCTTTCTTGACAGTGAATAAATGCAAGTTACCTTAACCTAAACTACAATGAACAAACGATAGCGGGATCTATAATACACACAGAGCCATCTAGCGGCATATGTTGGCACTAAAGCGTACTAGACTGTTACCAGCAACAAATCATTTTTGAGAATTTGAAGGACTTACTACAGTCAGCAGCAGAAGTAGCTAAGCGGGCCTAGTGCTCAAATTGTGCACACGGACTCTAATGTCAAGATAATAAGGTTCTGTGCAGATCATTCTGAGCACGTTAAAGTGCTTAGCTACTTCTGATGCTGACTGTACAAATTAAGTACGTCAAATAAGGTAAGCTTTTAATTTTCCAATTATGTATGTTACAAGCTTTTATTTAACTTTACTTGTTCGTTTGTTTGTTAGTGTGGGACAAATCTTAGAACTGAATTTTAAATCAGTTAACCTAAACCGGAACCGTACCGGAAGGCGCGGCGTGGGTAGGTAGTCCGCTGGATGCGGGTGGCGCAGGACCGGTCACTTTGGCACTCTTTGGGGGAGACCTATGTCCAGCGGTGGACGTCTTTCGGCTGATATGATGATGATGTTGATGATGAACCTCAACCGATTGAGCTGAAATTTTGAGTATAAGTATAGTTTGGATGACAATTCAATATTATGGTACAACCGAGCTGATCTGATAATGGAGACAGAAGGTGGCCATGGGAATTCAGTAGTTAACCGACGTAACCTCGTTGAGTTTGGGCTCGTTAGAATCGTCTCAATGAGTAGTTGATGACGGTATACAGAAAACTGTACCTAGTTGGTAATAAAAGCTTGTGATAATAAAAAGGTAATATGTATAAGCATCTAGACGGTTTCATTTGAAATGTAGCCGAGGCAAAATACGGTTTCGAAAATAATTAATTTATAATAGCGTTTTTTTTTTGTTTATTTCATTCTAAAACATTATTCTAAGATGCTTTATTCAAGAATCCAACAAACTTTCCACCCGGAAGTAATTATATAGATTTAAATTAAACATTCATTGTCTTTTTTATTTTATTTATATTGAATATTGTAAAGCAAATGTAAATGAACCTAAATAAAGATAAAAAAAATATTAATATTTATCCGGACTTTTTAGGAGCTAATTAAATATTTATTTTTTTGATGTCTGATTTTTTGTTGGATTTTGCCTCTAGGTAACAATTTAATTGATAATATATCCGTTGCATTAAAAAAATTAGCTATTATAAATTATTTCCAAATATGTAATTTTTTCCATACAAGTTGTCAGTTCATTGCCTGGACTAATGGGAATAGTGCTGAACAGCAGTGTAGAGGTATCATAGACGACCTCTACATTACAGATACCTCTTTGTAGTGAAACTTGCCGAGCTGAAAGGATGGGATATGTTTTTAGCAGTCTTATGTAATTAATTAACTAATAATCATATGGATCTTGTCCGGAATAAACAATTTTTTTTTTTGCGTGTCTTCCACCGTAGCGTTAAAGATACTGAGCCGATTTTGATCAATCGATACGAAATGATAGTCCGGGTGACTTAGGCTACCTCTTGTATGAGAATAAAAACCTCCTTTTTCAGTTTTCCGTATTCAGGATTCAGGTATGGCATTGTAATGGGCCAATCAACTATTTTTGTTGCTCGTTGCCATGGTTACGTCCCCTGGGTCACTCTTCAAAACTATGATTTTATGGGGCTTAAATCCACTAAACACGTATTTTTTTAGGGTTCCGTAGCCAAAATGGCAAAAACGGAACCCTTATAGTTTCGTCATGTCCGTCTGTCCGTCTGTCCGTCTGTCCGTCTGTCCGTCTGTCCGTCTGTCCGTATGTCACAGGCATTTTACTCGAAAACTATAAGGTGTATTTGAACAAAATTTTGAGGATAGGTGTATTTTGTTAGCCGCTACATAGTTTTGTAATTAAAATGACAAAAAAAAATTTTTTTAGGGGTGCACTCCATACATAAACCAAAAAGTCAAATTTTTTTTTTCATTGTGACCCCCCGTGTGGCACATCAATCGATAGGCCTTTCAAAATAAATATAAGGTTTCTTAGCATTTTTCTTGATTAAGTGAATAGGGTCGGAGATAATCGCCCCGAAAGTCACTAAAATTCTGTCCCCCCCCCTCTAATTTTTGAACGGTGTATTTTAAAAATATGGAAAAATTCATGGACATAGGGCTTATTAATTTCATTCACCGAAAATTGTTTTGAACAAGATCGGTTCAGAGGTTTTCGAGATATTGCTGAAAAACTGCCTTCCTCAAAGAAAAGGACGTAAGTGCCGTAAAATTTCTGTGACGATACGACCTTTTTAATAGGCACGGAACCCTTCGTTTTGCGTGGTCCGACACGCACTTGGCCGGTTTTCTTATATTGGTAAACCGATTCCGTGGTGGGGCAACTCCTTACCGTGATAGGAGCCCAATTTATAGTATTTTTATTTTTTTACCCCCGACGCAAAGAGAGGGGGGTTATAAGTTTAACGTTCCCAAACGGATGGACCGATTTGAATGCGGTTTTTTTTGTGTCATAGATAATTTTAACCCGAGTGTTCTTAGCCATGTTTCATCAAAATCGGTTCAGCCGTTTTTGAGATATTGAACTTTGAAATGATTTTTTTTTCAACTTTTCTAAGCTGTAGTGGTTTTTCTAAGAAACTCTTTATATATTACTAGTCTCCCATACTCACCTCACTCTATGTCTTCTCTTGTGAGCCACCAGCGCGTGGTCGTCGCGGCAACGCACATGGCACACCGGACACTCCGCCGCGCCCGCCGACTGGACAAACAGATAAATCAGAGACTCATTATCCTACTAACTATTAAAAACTAACCTAGACTAAGATTAACTAACACCAGTGGGCCACGTAGTTGTCTTGAAATTTAAATAAAAAATATTCTTACGCCCGTGTTACACAATGTTTTTCATCACATTTGCGAGGAAATAAATAACTACAACAAAAGACAGAAAAATCTAAGCTTCATACAGCCGCACCAATCAAAAATTGACAACTTCACTACACACTAGTGGAGCGCGCAGCTCAATATTTTAACCAATCACAGAGCAGTATTCTTGCGGGGCGGGGCGACTTGACCGACTAGATTTTTTTTTTCAACCAATCACAGAGCAATCGGATTTGCTTAAGCCAATCAGAGGGTTCTATATTTTAAAACTAAACTTAACAGCCCGTGGGCTCCGTACGCTCGCAAGTAATAACGCCATTGACGAGCAAGTGTGATGAAATAGTATATTTCGATGCTAGTGCGGAAAGTTTGTCATTACGTCACGAGTACCGAGATATCTTGTCACGAGCCGTTAGGCGAAAGAGAAAGAGAGAAGTGGTAGTAAAGAGAGGCGGGACGAGTGAAGAATGACATTTCCGCACGTGTATCGAACGACGTTTTTTAATACAGTTGCGAAAAAATAAGATAAACAACAAGTAAGGAATTCAAAACTTTCATATTATTCATTCTGTATCATCATTGTGATACAGTTGAAAAAAAAATGAAGTTTAATACAGTTTAATACAGTTCTATCTTATTTATTTTTTATTAACATAATAATTAATGGTACGATTTGTACAAGGAAAAGTGAAAAGCACTAGTGCGCGAAAACCAACTTTCCGCACGCTAAACAGCTACGTAAAGTAGCACTTTTTGAGCAACTGTATTAAAATAGTACATTGTTCAACGAGGGGCGTAAGTGGAATATTGCTAACGAGAGTCTATCAGAAGCCCGACGCCGAAGGCGGAGGGCTTTTGATGACTCGAGTTTGCAATATTCTTACGCCCGTGTTATACACAATGTTTTTCATCACATTTGCGAGGAAATAAATAACAACAAAAGACAGAAAAATGTAAGTTTCATACAGCAGCACCAATCAAAAATTGACAACTTCACTTTCAGATCAGTGCTAGTAGAGCGCGCAGTTCAATATTTCAACCAATCACAGAGCAGTATTCTTGCGGGGCGGGGCGTCGTGACCAACTAGATTTTTTTATTCAACCAATCACACAGCAGCCAGACTTGCTTAAGCCAATCAGAGGGTTCTATTATTTTAAAACTAAACTTAACAGCCCGTGGGAGGTAAAACGGCTATAACTGCTCTGCACGCTCGCAAGTAATAACGCCATTGACGAGCAAGTGTGATGAAAAAATATTTATGAAGTCGATTGTGCTGAAGCTTACCGGGGCGTGTTTGGCCATGTGGTTGTCGAGTTTGAACCGGTGGTTGAACCCGAGCACGCAGTCTCCGCAGCGGTACTCGTGTCGCGTGAACACAACGCTTGCGCGCGCGCGCTGCCTCTCCGCCTCCACCTGCGTCACCAATGTCGCCATTGTCATCAGAATCGCCACTGTCGTCATTGTCAACATTGTCGTCATTGTCAACATTGTCGTCATTGTCAACATTGTCGTCATTGTCCTTATTATCAAAATTGACATCATTATTATTTATTTATTTTATAGGGGCCACCAACAGATTACATAAGAATAGTGAGTAACATTTTAATAGTTATGTGGTATTTTTTTAAATAAATATTAAATATCATGGGACAATTCACACCAATTGATCTAGTCCCAAAGTAGGCAAAGCCTGTACTATGGTACTAGACAACGGATAAACATACTTATATAGATAAAAACATACTTAAATAGACATTAAACATCCAAGACTCGAGAACAAACATTCGTATTCATCATACAAATATCTGCCCCGACCGGGAATCGAACCCGGGACCTCAAGCTTCATAGTCAGGTTCTCTAACCACTAAGCTATTCGGTCGTCAAAGGCAAAATTTTATTATAGGTGAACAGATCATTCACATTTTAACACGGAATTATTTTATGGTGAATAGGCATGATGGCTTATGTTAAAATTGATAACATAGTCTCTCGCGGTCCAAAGGGGAAATGCCGCCAGCGTCATGGGGTCCATGCCGCTGGCGGAACTTTTAGACGGTCTTTTTTTTGTAATTAGTTTTAAATTTTTCGTTTAGTTTTCAGCTCATTTTATCCTTAGTTATGTATACTCAATTCGTTTGTGTTGTATTATTTTGCGTAAATCAATTAAATTCATAAAGTAATGTAAAAAAAAAAAAAAAACGTAGTGTTGCTAAATGGATAGTAAACCATCAAAATATTGTAATAAAGTATAGATTAAAAAAACCGGACAAGTGCGAGTTCAACTCGCGTGGTGAGGGTTCCGTAAAATACGTAATGAGAATTTTCCCGTCACTTTGAATACTCAAAGAACTATTTTCCATATTTTTTTCAGAATTTTAAGGCTTTTAGTTTCGTAGATAAGGGGGGGGGGGGGGATGGTCGAATATCTGGCATGTTTACAACAGTTACAACAACCCCTTTCATTTGATATGTCACACAAAACAGTTTGCGAAACTTTTTTTTTAATTTTCCAGTTTACCCCCCAAAAGTGGCCACCTTGTTCAAAATTCATTAATTTACTTTACGCGTCCATCTTTGGGTCACCAATTTACATATGTGTACCAAATTTCAACTCAATCGGTCCAGTAGTTTCGGAGCAAATCAGCTGTGACAGACGGACAGACAGACAACCGAGTGATAAGGGTTCCGTTTTTTCTTTTTGAGTTACCGGTACCCTAAAAATATAATTAATACGAGTATCATAAAAAGGGTATTCCTTCGTTTGCCCGAATTTTATGTTCCATAACGTTTCATTTTTCATAATATTCATTTGACATATTGTTTTCCATAATGTTGTATGCCCGAATCATTCATATGATGCCATAAACTTTACTTGACAGAATATTCATTTGCCAACATAACATGAGGTTCCAAACCTATTAACATATAAGTGGGTGACAGACGTACGAGTTTTTTTTTTTTTGACGGAGTGGAAATTCACTTACGCATCCCCCCCCCCCCCCCCCCCCCAGCCTGGGGAAGCTATATAGGGGGGTATGTGGGACTCTCGCCGGCCAACTCTATTTAAAGAGAGGGGGGAGGGAGTCTACCCACTAAAACCACTCCAGCGTTTCTGTCTCTGCCGTTAATGGGAGCGCCATGGGATCGCGAGCATGTCACCACGACGCACCCCGGACAGAGGTACGAGCTATAAAATGGTGAATTTAACCATTTGACAGCGAGGGTGCAAAACAAAACGGTGCCCAACTGTGGCCAGAACAAAAACAATAGCCAGACAAAATATGAATAAAATGAAACCTCTGATAAATATTGTCATGGCAAAATTATTGTTACGTATCATGAACTATTTAAAAAATGGGTCATCGTCATCATCATATCAGCCCAAAGACGTCCACTGCTGGACATAGGCCTCCCCCAAGGAGTGCCACAATGACCGGTCCTGCGCCACCCGCATCCAGCGGACTACAGCGACCTTTATCAGGTCATCAAGTCCACTTTGTGGGAAAAAATGGGTCAAGTTACTTGTATTTGTACAATGCACGTAGAACCGATGGCCGCGGCGGAAAGGTTCTCGAGTGGCGACCACGTACCGGAAGGCGCGGCGTGGGTAGGCCCCACACAAGGTGGACTGATGACCTGGTAAAGGTCGCGGGCGTCCGCTGGATGCGGGTGGCGCAGGACCGACCGGTCACTGGGGGAGGCCTATGTCCGTCCGTGGCTTCAGTGGCACGAGTTTTCGTCGTCACAGCCGTCTTTAGCTCTCAAAAGGTTAAAAGTCGCGAACTTACGCTAATTCAAACGTGTTGTATCTTCGAAAAACTTACTCTGCTATTTTAAAGTACGCTTACTTAGACTGACACACAGGCGAGTAAAGTCGTCGAGCCGTAAGTACGCGAACTTAGGCACTTGTCCCACCGCCGGCGACGAGCGATGAGCTATCGGCGATTTTCTCGCCCAAGAAACGAACAAAAGATAATCGCTCCCGTGTAAATAAAAGAGAGAGATATAGTTCATCGCGGTGTGAACAGCCAGCGATGAACTATAAATATATATCTCTCTTTTATTTACACGCGAGCGATTATCTTTTGTTCGTTTCTTGGGCGAGAAAATCGCCGATAGCTCATCGCTTACTCGCCGGCGGTGGGACAAGTGCCTTACTCGCCCGTCTGTCACCCTCTTAAAGCTGCGTACGAATTTGAGCGGCTCAGCCTGAGGCATGCTCGCCCCGCGCGGCGAGCTGCTCGCGCGACAAATAGTTCCACATAAAAGGTGCGTACGAATTAGAGCAGCCTCGGGCTGAGGCACGCACGGCGCCTATTTAGCTCTAATTCGTACGCGCTCACGCGCTGTGCGCGAGCAGCGCGCGGCGAGCCGCCCAGAGGCGGTCTCTTGACCGTGCTCAAAGGCGCCTCAGTGTGCGTGCCTCGCGTCACTTGGACGTGTATCTGAGCGTGCCGCGGACAGAGCGACAAGATCGAACATGTTTGTGCGCTAAACGCGTACCAATTTGAGCTAGTGGCTGAGCCGTGCGTTTGTAATAGTTTGTTAGTAAATTTGGAACAATTATTGATACAAATACATGAAAAGCAAAAGGTGTTGTGGGTCCCGAAATCAATCAGCTGTCATCGTGTCGACGCCATTTTGAATGTCGGCTCGCGCGAGTAGGCTGCCTCACCCGCGCATGTTTAGCTGCGTACGAATTTGAGCGGCTCAGCCTAACAAACGATTACACACGCACGGCTCAGCCACTTGCTCAAATTCGTACGCGTTTTGCGCTCAAACATGTTCGATCTTGTCGCTCTGTCCGCGGCACGCACACTGAGGCGCCTTTGAGCACGGTCAAGAGACCGCCGCTGGCCGGCTCGCCGCGCGCTGCTCGCGCACAGCGCGTGAGTGCGTACGAATTAAAGCAAAATAAGCGCCGTGCGTGCCTCAACCCGAGGCTGCTCTAATTCGTACGCAACTTAACACAAATTTTAACATGAGTTCACAAACCTATTAAAATCAACACCAATATCAACATCATCATTATTACAGCTCGGACAAGTCATCGCAAAAACAGATATGGAAATAGAACAAGAGTCTATAGAGTCGATACATAAGATGGGCTACCGCGAAACTTTGTTCGTGTACTTCGTTCACTGTTGCTCAAACTAGCAAGTGCAACAGAGACACACAAACGAAGTTCGTTTTCGTTTCGCGATAGCCCCTAAGATTGTGATTGATTATCGAAAAGCGGATATTATCGTAATTTAACATTTGACCTTTTTAGTTACACTGTCATGGTTTTGTCAGAGTGGCATTCTTGAAGCAGTTTTGTTTGTGGTTAATAAAATATCGGAGAATAAATAAAGCTCTTTACAAAGACGCCTTACATATATATCCAAACATACATTTGATCAATTTACTTTATCATCATCATCATCATCATCATATCAGCCGAAAGACGTCCACTGCTGGACATAGGCCTCCCCCAGAGAGTTCCAAATTGACCGGTCCTGCGCCACCCGCATCCAGCGGACTCCCGCGACCTTTACCAGGTCATCAGTCCACCTTGTGGGGGGCCTACCCGCGCCGCGCCGCGCCGGTACGTGGTCGCCACTCGAGAACCTTTCCGCCCCAGCGGCCATCGGTTCTACGTGCAATGTGCCCCGCCCACTGCCACTTAAGTTTAGCAATTCGGAGGGCTATATCGGTTACCTTGGTTCTGCTGCGGATAGCCTCATTTCTGATGCGATCACGCAATTTACTTTATAATGAAATGAAATAGTGAATAATAATTAACACAAATAATTAAATAAAAACATTGGTTTGTTCCAGAAAATGCAGTAGTTGATGGTTCCATATGTTCAATGCAACCACAGCATTAAAAGTAATGTTAACGGAAATACCTTCACAAACATATGGTGAGTTTTGGGTTACCGTTACAAATATAATTGAAAAATATAATTAATAATACTGTACATAATGCGACTCTATTAATCTTGTTCGATTGCCGTGTTGCGATTGTTTTGCGATGACTTGTCCGAGCTGTGATTGTGATCATCATCATCATCCCACCTCCTCCCAGCTCAGCACGACCATCTCGATTTGTCCGTCTTGCACGTTGAGCTGCGCCAGGTTACGGTTGACCCGGGGGTTGTTCACCACCCCAGCCGGTTTCTCCCGCTTGCTACGGCGCTTCTTCACAGTCACGCCCTCTGATGAAGCAATATTGGTGGTTAAAAAAGTTTATTATCTTAAAAAACCGGACAAGTGCGAGTTCGAGTGGTGAGGGTTCCGTAAAATTGCTATGCTCTAAGCATTAGGCGCTCCATACAAAATACACAAAAATATTTAGAATTTTCCCGTTACTTTGAATACTCAAACTTCTTATAGGTTTTCCTGTAATCTTTAGGCAAAGAACTATTTTCCATATTTTTTTCAGAATTTTAGGCATAGTAGTTTCGGAGATAAGGAGGGGAATGGTCAATTTTCGTCTTTTTTCCTAAATTATTTCAAATCTGTATTTGCTAAAATTATTTTTAAGAAAAATCTGAGATGCTTACAACAACCCCTTTCATTTAATATGTCACACGATACAGTTTGCGAAACTTTTTTTTTTAATTTTCCAATTTACCCTCCAAAAGTGGCCCCCCTGTTCAGAATTCATTAATTTACTTTACGCGTCCATTTTTGGGTCACCAATTTACATATGATTACCAAATTTCAACTCCAGTAGTTTCGGAAATCGGCTGTGACAGGCGGACAGACAGACAACCGAGTAATCCTATAAGGGTTCCGTTTTTTCCTTTTGAGGTACGGAACCCTAATAGAAATATACCATGATGGCTTGCACCAAATGTAATCGTAAGCGGTATTTAATATTTAATTCTAATTACATTAATCTTTAAGCTTGGGAGTAGGTATAAAGGGGAGGGCAAATGCACAAAAGATCCCACTGGGTCGAAGTGTATCCGAGCCCTCAACAAGATAAGATAAGATAAGATGATGATCTGTCCGACCGTTTTGGCGCTCGTGCGCTCGAAGATGGCTTATGTAGCCTATCCTTGCGGCCAAATTCCGTGCACATTGCGGGCACATAAGTACGCCGTTCTGGCCGTTCTGCTATGGCGGCAGGTGGGCGGGCCTTTAACTGGTCGCGTTTATAGTCAAAGTCAACTTTGCGCTGATCCTCGAACTCGCGAACTTGGATGTGAACATCCTGCGCCATTCTGACCGCTGTGCTGCGACTCCCATTGAAAGATAAGATAAGATACATACCCGTTTCGTCTTTGTTCGTGTTATCCTTTTCTTTCTTGCTAGGTTTGAGCGGTTCGTCATCAGACGGGTCAAATTGTTCTCTCTTCTTTTTTTTCTTTTTGCTTTTAGCTTTTTTAGTATTTTTGACAGTTTCTTGTATAGTTTCAACACTATCAATCTTAACACTATTCTGAAAAGTTTGCAATTTATACTTTATAATAGAATAGAATAGAAAAACTTTATTCAATATCACATTGCACGACATTATAAAAATTCGTGAAAATGGTTAAAATTAATACACAAATAGTCAGTCCCTGGGCTGTTACTGGTTAATATTCCACATTGCATCGAAATCGTTAGAGCCGTTTCGAGAACGTGATTGAAAATATATATATACACTATAATACACTAAATATATATATACTTTACAAAAATGTCTACAGTAAAAGGCAATATACGTCAGCAATATAAATTTAACATAATCCTACCTAGAGTAAAAAGCAATATATATAAAAAGAGTGCTTTCATAAGTGCTATAAAAGTATTTAATAAGTTACCGGCCGAACTAAAAGTTTTAGAAGGGAATAAATTCAAAAACCAACTTAGAAACTGGCTGCTTCAGAGAGTATTCTATAACCTTAGTGAATATTTCGCATCTTAGCTATTAAGTCAGTAGTTAGTTTATTTAAGTAATACAAATTGTTGTATGCCCGATATTGGGTACCTGTTGAAACAAATTCTGTCACGACCAACTTATGTACACAGTTATACAATAAAAAATATTCTATTCTATTCTATTCTATATAAGGATATACAAATATTGCTCGTATAATAGTACAGGATGAAAATACTTACAAGCACTTCCTTATTATCTGTTAAACTATTTTCATCTTCGTAAAAATTGTCACCCAAGTCAAAATCATCGTCTTCAATTTTTACGAACACCGGCCGACTCTCATTATCTATGTTATTTTTAATCTCATTAATTTCAGTATTAGTAAATGCAGCTTCAGATATAACTTTACTAATATTAGGGATGTTTACATAATTACTATTCGAGTAATTAGTAATTTCGTAACCGAAATCAGGTGTTGCGTCATCACTAGTTTTTATGAGAGCTTTGTCATCTTCTACATCTTGATAGTAATGTGTCGTATTGATATTTGTTTTTGTCAATTTCGAT
This sequence comes from Epinotia nisella, assembly GCA_932294315.1. Lineage (NCBI taxonomy): Eukaryota > Metazoa > Arthropoda > Insecta > Lepidoptera > Tortricidae > Epinotia > Epinotia nisella. The sequence continues at coordinate 3,137,141 of OW028698.1, read as the reverse complement.
AGTGAAGTGATGTGGGCAGTTTGGCAAACCTGAAAATATCACTAGCTTTAGACCTGGCTAATGAATGCAGTGCACTAACTGCACTCACACTCACTGATTAGAGCGAGATGGTTTGTCTCCCCTACGCCAGTTAGTGCACTGCATTTAGCCAGGTCTAAAAGCCGCTTAAGGCCTCTCACAGCCTGGCGCGGGCTGGCCGCGGCGGTCAATAGTAAACTTGTCATTAGCTGTCAAATTTACTATGGACCGCCACCGCAGGCCGCGCCAGTGTGGTGCAGGCTTAATTCATGCATCAGTGAATACCTTAGGGCCTACCGCGAAATGCATTCGAAGTTTTCCCTCTCTGTCAGACTTACGAGTTCGTCCGTAAGTGCAACAGATCGAAATCTTCGAATGCCTTTCGCGGTAGGCCCTCTGAAATAATTATGCAACACGAAATAACGCAACTAGTAAGTTGTTAAATAGTAACTTGTACTACTACTATTTTCTAATATTATTCTAATTGGGAATGGATGAAAATTATAGAAATGCCTGATTATTTTTTTGGTGTGACTCTCCGTATATAAGGCACTGTTGTGAAATGCATGTCTCCAACAGTGCCTATCTGTATTAATATTAATTTTGATCTAGGTGCTGAATTGTTGTAATTTTTAACTTTTACTGTGTGAGTCTTGTGTAACTCGAAATAAATGCTTTCATTCATTCATTCATTCAATAACCTTCCTTAGTACCAGAAAAATGTTGCAGACTTTTGAGCTTTTGAAAAATATAAACAGTTTCCTCACTTACGTTTTGGGTTTAGAACGGCGAATAAGACTTTCTTGATCCATCTTAAATATATCTGACTCTGGCAATGACGAATATAGCTGCTGCAGCTGTCAATATAATTGCCAGTGTCAGTTTACCACGGATATTTAAGATATTTACGAGACGGATCAAGGAAAGCGTCTTATTCGCAGTCCTAAACCCAAAACGTAAGTGAGGAAACTGTTTATATTTTTCAAAAAAAATGACGCAGCTGAAAAGTCTGTAACTTTTTTCTGGTTCTAAGGATGGTTATTCCTATCACCAAAAAAATAATAAGGCATTTCTAAAATTTTCATCCATTCCCAATTATACAATAAGCCCCTGGTCCAGTTAAATAAAAAATAAAAAAAATATCATGTGACAATTCACACCAATTGATCTAGTCCCAAACTAGGCAAAGCCGCTGGTTTTATTCGGAGAAAGTGATAAAATATAACAAACTACTTTATTTACCATGTACCGGACCAGGCAGTCGTGAGCTGCACGGACTTGCCTCTTGAAGCCGATCATAGACCTTATAGTAGCGGAGCATTCCCAACACAGCTGTAGTTCTTGATTCATGGAATCCTAGACAGAATAAAAGGAATAAATAAATGTTAGAGGACAATTTTATACAAATCAAACTATTATGGTTCCATACACCCATCATCATCATCATCATATCAGCCGAATGACGTCCACTGCTGGACATAGGCCGCCCCCAACGTGACCGGTCCTGCGCCACCCGCATCCAGCGAGCATACACCCAAAGTAAGCTCAATGGCATACATGGTGATTAAATACTGTGATCCACCATAGCTGTCTCTATCTATAACATGCAATGAGATAGACATAGACATAGTTTATTGGTAATAAAGTATTACAGATAATTGTGGTGGATCACAGTATTTAATCACCGTGTATAGGCCGCCATTAAGGCTTGTATTGTGGGTACCAGCTGAAAATATCTTTAATAGATATAAGTACTTACAGTATAGAAAATATCCAAGACTCAGAAACAAATATTCAAGCTCATCACACAAATATTTGCATCACACAAGTATTCATGCTCACAAGAATACTTGTTTCTGAGACTTGGATATTTTATATGTATATCAATACGCTAGATATTATTGTTGTTTAGTACCCATAACACAGGCATTTATGAGCTTACTATGGGGCTAGCTCAATGTGTGTATGATTGTGCCCTAAAATCAATTTATTTCTATTATATCTCACTAATTACACCAAAAACTTTTACACCATCTCTTTCTATTACCACAATAATATGTCCTAAGTTAATACATAATATATGGATTGGACTATATACCCATCTGGACCTATAACTAGTCCATGTAATAAATTAAAAAACTTTTTAAAACTTACCATAGAATCCAACATTCCCTTGAATATTATTTTGCACTCCTCATTGCAAATTGCATTAAGCTTCCGATCTGCACTCAGACAGCCTTCGCATATATAATTTAAAGGCGGATTACTATATTGTGAGTTCATCTTAAGAGCTAAAAAGTTAACGCTTAAGTTATGAATAAAATAAGTAGAAAGTTATTTAATTTTTCATTGTAAATTTTTGGGTTCATAACCATAACTTTTCAATCCCAAACAAACACAATGATTGTATTCACAAAGTGACGGCTCGGTGACGTAGTGACGTTGACAACAGGAACGGTGTTGCAAGCTCAAAAATAACTTTTCGTTACATGGGACGCGATTCAAGTCTATTAAATTAAATGCCATAAAAGTTTAGTGTAAACTAGTCTATTCTAATCCTGATACTAGAATCTGTCAAGCGAGTCGTGTCCCTGGAAAATAGTGGCAAATAAAAAAACGCATGCTTGTAAATGGTAGCACATAATGCCTGAATCACTGTCTCTTTTTAGCTCATGCAAAAAGAGAGAAAAAGATAGATGGACGCGGACTATCGGGCCGTACATTAACTGGCACCCACACTGCACTTGCTAGTTCGAGCGACAAAGAGGGAGATACACGAACGAAAACGAATATCGTTTCGCGGTAGACCCTCTGGTGCGGTCTGCGGTGGTTGGCGGCTAATGACAAGTTTGTTTACTATGGACCGCCGCGCCTGTCTATGAGAGGCTTTAAGCTCCTCGTTATTCCTAGCGTATGCAGAATCATGGACACCCTGAAAGAGAGAGATGGAAAAATACGTGACGTCATCCAAGGTCATTTTTTCTTGCTTCAAAGGAATGTTCGAAAAGCAACCGGCGGCGCTACCACGAAAATCGAAGTTCGTATACATGCATCCCCGTCACTCGAGTACAGTAGTGCGATATAGATGGAGATACCCGAACTTCGAATTTCGTGGTTATAGCTCTGCAGTCTAGATATAAGCCTCTTGGGAATAGGAATAGGGAAAAAATATACCTACGTAAGAATAAGGGTACAAGTTTATTCTCTTATTTATTTATTAAACAACCGCCTACGCGTTATATCACATACCAATAACATCCGCTAGCTATTTTTTGTTTATTTTATTTTCTGTTCTCATTATCACATAGCATGATCGTGTTTTTTTTTATTCGTATTCTTGATTTTGACATTCAAGTGTAATTTTAATTCATGCTTAAACTAGTCAACCGATTTGGATGACATTTTTCACCAGGATAGTTTATAATAAATTAAAATATAGTATAGTTTTTATCCCGGGTCCACGCAGACGAAGTAGTATAAATACTTGAGGACAATCATACACAAATCGACCTAGTCCCAAACTAAGCAAAGCTTTGTATACATGAAACTTTGTACACAGAATAGGGTCCGCTAAATCTAGGTAGGAAACTAGTTTCTGTTACTAGAAATTATAATAGAAGTGTAGATAGAGGATTTAATAGATGGCACAACCCTAGCGAACGCCCAAAAGGCATGGCGGTAAATTAACCTGACTAAATTGAGAAGTATCAGAAGGATAAAACATCCTTGACATCTGATATCGTATATAATTTAGTCGTGTTATATCGGTGACGCCAGTTTCAATTGAATTTTTGATAGCTGGTGAAAAACAAAAAAAGCCTATACGCGCTGAGGGACAGGAGATTGGACATTGCATCTCATTCCCACTTGTTGTAGTCTATGCTTACATCTTTGTCACCCATTTGTGTGTGTGTGTCCCTCTATGGTCGGCAGTGAACGCATTAAGCTTTGTCTTTATCCTTATCCTTATTTTTCTTCTGTTTCTTCTTTTTTTTCTTACTTGGATCCTTCTGTTTATTAACATCATTATATTTAAGTAATCTCTTGTACATTTTCAGCAGCATTTTGGCGTCTTTCTTCATTTCTTTTGTCACATTTTCATTTTGTTCTTTAGAGTCTTCTTTAGAGATTTCTGCGTCTTTTTCATCTTGTTCCTTAGAGATTTCTACGTCTTTTTCATTTTGTTCTTCAACCTCTGTGGCGTCTTTAACTGGGTCCACATACTTTGTAGAGCCCTGCAGAGTTTCATATTGCTCAATAGTACCATCTTCAATTGTAGGGGGGTCTTCGACTTTTTCTTCTTCTTTGTTCACTTGCTCTGCCTTCTTCGCTTCTTCCAACTTCTTTTTCAACTCTCTATTCTTCTTCCTAATAGCATTAATTATGTTTGACGTCGTTAATACTCGTTTAACCTTTTTGCTTCCTAGATATCTGTCTTTCCATGATATATTTTCAATGTCAGCATCCAAATCTGCTTTGTCTGCGCGTATGTCTTCACTAGGTATGGTCTGGTCTCTGTCTAAGTCGATTTCATCCATCCTAGCGGAGAAAGCTTCTATTTCCTCTGCAGTAGGTTCTTTGGATAAAACAGATACGCCTTCAACCTCGTAGCAAGAGGAATCATCCGAGATTTCCAGATATTCATACACATCGTCATCATCGTCAATGGTTTCTATTACATTTATAGTTGTTTCTACTTGTTCCTTATAGAAGTTTTCATCGCGTCCCTCGCGAAAATCCAATTTCTTTTTCTCTTTTTTAGATTTCTTCTCCTTTTTTTTCTTCTTCTTTTTCTTGCCATCGTCGTCAGATATACAAACTACTTCTGGCTGCACATCCGAAGCTTCAACTTCAGAACTCTCTCTGTCAGATATTTCGCCATCAGATTTTGATTCTACATTAGAATTTTCTGGTTTGTCCTCACTTGTTTCTTTTGCATCGTCTGTCTTTTCTTCTCTTAAATCTTTCACTGTCTCAACATCAGACTTCACTCCATTAAGTTTGTCGTTGACCGGCGAATTATTTGATTGATCCTTAAGTTCAATATCAACCTGTGAAGTAGATTGATCGTCATTACTGTTACTAATATCGTCGGTAACCACAGGGAGATCATTTATTTCTACTGTCCCTTCATTATCATTAGACACATAACCTCTTATTTCATCTTTATCTATTTCTTTTTCTTCAGGATTGACCGCAATTTTAGCTTCCTCACTACTTTCATTATTATTGTGTGTATTATCAACTTTCTCACTAGTTTTATCATTATTTTGTGTATTGACTATGTCTTTTTCCTCTACGACTTGTGCATCATTCTGGTTTTCATCGTCATCAGAACTATCAGAGTCACTGGAGCTAACGGCATCAAAGTTCTTTGCTTCTAAATCTTCAAGCAGATCCATTTTCTCTGTATCCGACAGCTGGATAGTGATTTCATCTTCATCACTCCCTTTTTTCTCCTGTACTTTTTTCTTTTTCTTCTTACTCTTCTTACTTTTATTTTTAACTTCAATGTAACTTACTTTTTTAGTCTCTACTTCAATGTTTTTACTAACATTAGTAGTATCAGTCTTGCTACTAGTATTATTATCTTTGATTACTTGTTTTTCAACCACTTTATCAGTAGTAGAAGTAGTAGTTGCTTCTTTAGTGACAGTTTCAGTTGGTTTTTGCCGTTTCAGTTTTATTTTCCGCGTGGGCTTGGACTGCGGCACTGTTATGATTAGATCGTTTATTCTATTAGTCACTGCTTGTGACTCATCATTATTTTTATTCGTCTCCGTTTTATTTGCTTGAGATGTTCCTGTAATAAATAATTTAGGATCAAATATAGCACTATACAAGGGTATAAATAATGGAATACGTTCAATTCTATAGGTCTAGTTTCCCCCTTGGATCGAAAGATTAGATGGCAGTTGCTACTGCAAAAATGTAGACCGATTAGGCGGCAGGCGGACTTCGGGCTCCTTAAGAATGCAACCGGAATAACCCTATGATGAGACTAAAAAAGCAGAGTGTTCTGGGCAAACACTTCATGTGCCTGGAGGACATCAAACTAAATACAACAAAATACAAATATCAAGCTGTGACATCATACTTCAATATCAATTAGTATGAAACGTTTTGGGCTGCCACCAGCGAGGCCCATCTTTAACTAATTTTTTTGGATATTTATGTTGTTTAATTGTAGTTGCTCCTATACACTAAAACTGGTTCGAATGGCATCGTAAAAAAAATTAGGACACAAGCCCATTGTAGTAAGTGGCAGTCACATAAGGGCTCTCACAGCCCGGAAGCCACTACCAGAATAATAATAATAACATCGGGCAGGCTGTGTAACTTTACGGTACCATTACTATTTAAAAATAAGTTTCTATCAAAAAAAAATGTTTTGGTACAAGCTTTTGTTGCCAACTCTGCTTTTTACACAGTCGCCAACTAATCATGAGTTGGTTACAATTAGCCCAAAGAAGACGGTAATTGGGAATGGATGAAAATTTTAGAAATGCCTGATTATTTTTTTGGTGATAGGAATAACCTTCCTTAGGACCAGAAAAAAGTTTCAGATTTTTCAGCTGCGACAATTATTTTTGAAAAATATAAACAGTTTCCTCATTTACGTTTTGGGTCAAGAACGGTAAATAGACACTTTCCTTGATCTGTCTCATATTACAAAAAACTATCTTAGATATCTGTTGTAAACTGACACTGGTAATGACCAATATAGCTGCTGCAAGTGTCAATATCATTGCCAGTGTCAGTTTACCACACATATTTAATTTTTTTTTTTGTAATATGAGACCGATCGAGGCAGGTGCCGTAACTGACCCAAAACGTAAATGAGGCAACTGTTTATATTTTTCAAAAAAATTGACGCAGCTGAAAAATCTAAAACTTTTTTCTGGTGCTAAGGAAGGTTATTCCTATCACCAAAAAAAGAATCAGTCATTTCTAAAATTTTCATCCATTTCCAATTAGGTTGTTTTAGGAGTTCCTATGGCCACCAAGCTACGGTGGCCTAGTGGTTTAGGCGTGCGGCTGTCAAACGGTAGCCGTGGGTTCGAATCCCGGCTCGTACCAATGAGTTTTTCGGAACTTATGTACGGAATATCATTTGATATTTACCGTTAGTTTTTCGGTGAAGTAAATCATCGTGAGGAAAAATTAAAAACATCTGAGAAGAAATTCAAAGAGGTATGTGAAGTTCCGCACTGGGCCAGCGTGGGGACTACTGCCCGTTCTCTCTCATTCATGAGAGGAGGCCTGTGCCCAGCAGTGGGACGTATATAGGCTAATGGTGATGATGGCCACCTTCCGTCTCCATCAGACCAGGTTCCTGGTACAGTCAGCAGCAGAAGTAGCTAAGCGGGCCGGGTGTTCAAAATAACCTACACGCCCTCTTAATTTCTTAAGAATAAAGTCGTGTGCAGGTCATTTTGAACTCCCGGCCCGCTTAGCTACTTCTGCTGCTGACTGTACCATAGTACTGTCATCCAACTTACATAATTGTACAACATTTCAACTCGATTGGAGGTTGGTTAAATTTGCTATTCAAGATTTGATTCACACTGACTAACACGGCAAGTTAACATATACAGCTTTTAAAATATCATCATCATCCACGTCCACTGCTGGACATAGGCCTCCCCCAAAGAGTGCCACAGTGTGGGATTGTAAAATATAAGGGTCCCTTCATACCTTTTGCGGTATGGAGCCCTAAAAATGAAGAACTCACCGATCTGCTGAGCTAGCCGACCCACATCTGGCTTTTCGTCTTCGCTACTGATCTCCACCACCTCAGCGGGCTCCTCTTTGATCAGGACCTCGTCGTTGTCGGACGGGGGCTCCGCTGCCGGCTCCGCGGCCCCTGCAACAAACGACACATTTACAACTGGATGGAACAGTCCGGTTGTACGCATGGACCGGAACCGGTTACCCTAATTAGGGTTTACCATAGGCAGGCGCTGCTCACTCCGCGATTATGTTCATCGCTACAAGTACATGCCGATTACCCATCTGACGGGTACTATTCAGTGGCTGCCACGCTCGCATGCGCACGCTACTTCACGCGCACACGCTTACGTAAATCGTAAATATATCGCAAGTGAACGTGCCGCATTCATCTGCTTGTGTGTTGCATTGTTTCTGTGGAAATGAATAAAAATACACCTAAAATATATTTTGTGTTGCATGGTAACGTAACGCATTCGTTGCATTATTTTATTATATTATGCAAATTAAAATGTTAAAAAAATAAAGCAACAAGATTTTGCATTACTGTGGGTTGTAGCAAAGCCAATAAAATGTGGCCTGGCGTATTCATTCAATTCGTCCAAATTTTGAGATTTATTATTTTAGAGATAAATAATGAAATAATGTATATAATGTATGAAGAACATTTATTGCTCTCTATATTGAATGCAAGAAATAAATGGGCAATACATTATTATTTTATTTTTAGTCGTTGACAGCCCTCACTATCGGCGACGCGGCGAGTGAGCCAATTCATTTTCACCGTTCGTACACAGCCTTAACGTTCCGTTTGGCTTGCGCTGTAGTCGACAACATCACAGGGCCATAAATCATAATGTTTTCATCATCATCATCATATCAGCCGAAAGACGTCCACTGCTGGACATAGGCCTCCCCCAGAGAGTTCCAAATTGACCGGTCCTGCGCCACCCGCATCCAGCGGACTCCCGCGACCTTTACCAGGTCATCGGTCCACCTTGTGGGGGGCCTACCCACGCCGCGCCTTCCGGTACGTGGTCGCCACTCGAGAACCTTTCCGCCCCAACGGCCATCGGCTTTTGGCTAAGAAAAAGCGTAAAGATCAAAGGAGTGTGCCTTCTGTACTTGTACTATTATCTATTCTGTGCCATAGGCTAATTTTAGAAGTTGTTTTTAAAACCCTATCCATACCTAATGGTAACCTTACTGATAGGGTAACCCTATTGTTATGGTAACCATATCGGATGTGGTATAACCGCGAACCTACACCTACGATGCCACAGACAGACACACAGATACACAGACATGTGAAACTTATAATCTTTGGGTGTTGATCTTTGGGGCACAGCTACTGACCGCGACAGACTGTTTAGAATACAGAAAAGCGCCCGGCGTATAATCGATGGAAAATCAGTAGACTATCCAGCACAGGTCGAGCAACTCGAGCACGGTGAGGCTCGAGTCTCGCCCTGCTGTATGTATGGACTAGCTTTTGCCCGCGGCTTCGCCCGCGTACTAAGAGTAATGTTAACCGTCTACAAAAAGGGTGCATCTCAGTTTCAGTCTTTTATATATTTAGATCGACTCTACATAGACTCTGCATATCGAACATAGACTCTACATATCGAATCTACATATCGACTTTACATATCGACTCTACATATCGACTATAAATATCGAATCTACATACCAACTCTACATATCGACTACATATTGACTCTACATATTGACTCTACATATCGACTCTACAAATTGACTCTACATATCGACTCTACATATCGACTCTACATATCGACTCTACATATCGGCTCTACATATCGACTCTACATATCGACTACATATCTGGACCCCCATATAAAATTTCACCCCCTCTTTTAAGGGGTTGGGTGCAGATTTCCAAAAAAAAATGATGCACGATTTTTTTGTTAGTCACAAATAGTACGCATACTAATTTTTAGCTTTCTATCTTGAAAATTGCGGAATGCTCCATACAAACTTCCACCCCCCATTTTGGGGAAGTGGGGGGTTAGAAAGAGACAAAAAGTAGCCTATGTCACTCTCCATCCCTTCAACAATCTCCACTTAAAAAATCACGTCAATTCGACGCCCCGTTTTGGCGTGAAAGACGGACAAACAAACAAACAAACAAACACATACACTTTCCCATTTATAATATTAGTATGGATGTGTGTGACTAACTGGTTGGCTCCTGATGTAGCTGCGCTCGGATGGCTCGAGCTCGCGCCTGTAACTCGAGCAACTCGAGCACGGTGAGGCCGGCGCGCGAGGCTCGAGTCTCGCCCTGTTCATCGTCAGAGCCTTTTGACTTCTTGCGGCGTTTCTTCTTCGAGTGCCTATGCTTATGCTGAAAAAAGATTGAGTTTTTGGAATGTCTGAATTCCTTTCGAAGGTCTCCTTTACAAAAGCATTAAAGTCACTATCAACAGTGTATTTGTACGGTTAAGGACTTTAATTGTTGACCCATTTAGGTGTCAACAAATTTTGGTTTTACTATAAAATGTCCAGTATAAAGTGAGCTCTGAATGGCTCAACAATTAAAATCCGTGACTGTACATTATTTATATAAGCACACACTCACGATCTAATATGCACAAGACTCCCTAGTACGTGTCGGAATGCTGTCAAAATATCACACATTTCGAATTTGGTGCAATTTATTTCGAATGGTAATAAACCGGCTGCTTCACTGTCACACACACACACACACATACACACATACATACACACACCGTAAGTAACTCAAACATACCCAAATATAAAATCTAATATAAGATATAAAAAGATAACTCCTCTGTATAACTTACAAACTTTAGTTAAGTGTAATCATTATTGAAACGAAACTGAGTCCTGTAACACAGAGTTTCCTAGCGCAGGACTCAGGGTCGTGATACATTTCTGTTATGCTTCATGTCAAATAAACTTTTTACTGGTATTATGTTGGATTTGGTTATTCATAATAGTAATATTCCGTCTGTCTTATTTTCTAATGCTCAGGCTGTATGATTGAAGAATATTCGAAAGATTTAAAGTGAATGCAAACACTAAAATTATGGTTTCAAAATTATACAAACCTTTTTCTTCTTCCCGCTGCCCTGGCTCAGTATCTCGTCATCGGAGGAGATGCTGTCCAGCGAGATGGTCTCTAGTTGCTCTGACTGGCTGGAAGACTCCGTGTCCGACGGGGGCTCCGCGCCGTCCAGGATGGCGCAGAGGCGCTTCGAGCTTATACCGAGGAGCTGGAAAAATCATTTTTACAAGCTTTATACTTGACCTGTTCGTATGTAAGTATATTATTTGAAAAAAAAAACCGTAAGAGCACAGTGATATGCAGATTACAAGGTAGGGACTTCCTATTAAGCATGCAATACATGTATCAGGAAGCCCCGCACCTCTATAGCGACAATTTGTTATCAGAAAAAGTGGAATTGAAAGGTTTCTCAAAAAACCCAACTGCTTTTTGCAAAAATTATAGCCTATGTCACTCCCACGATTAAGAGGAATCCAACGACACCTCATATGTCGAAATCCGTCAAACGGTTTAGGCTGCAGGGCGTGCCAAAGAATCAGATATACACACATACTCCATTCCATCCGGCATGCATCATTTGCTCTGCAGACACCGTCCAGCCCACTTCCATTTTAAACTTCTGACTCTCTCTATAATGTCTATTATCTTCGCCTTTTTTCTAATATCTTCATTTCAAACTCTATCTGATGTTTTAATTCCCAGTATACAGTATCATCTTTCTCTGTTGTACGGCTGATTTTGACTCATCTTTTTTACATAGGGACCATGACTGGAAACCATAAGCACGGAAGAATTGCTATTACTATTTTATTTTATTTATTAGTTTGTTATCCCTAGATAGTTTACTGTTTCTTCCTAGTAACCAGTCATATTCTCCGAATTGGAAACATAGTACTTCTCTTTTGGATTTTACGTGATGATTAAAGATGCTATTATGTATAAAGATGAATGTTATACTTTGATCTAATTGTACAGAGAAAATAGATTAATATTGGATGCTTAAAGTCAACATTATAGTCTACATTCTTCTTCTGTATGAATTGAAATAGTTGCATTTACAAAGCAGTGATCACAACTGTGGGTATATACGGCTTCACGACGATCTCATCTGATAGATCCATATATTTGGCAGAGAAGATCTGCACCTCGTCGCGCGGCATACTCTGACTCAATAAAAATCCGACTAAGGCAGCTGCAGTGCTAAACCACAGGCTGCAGGCCCAGTTTGTAGCACAGGTGTGCACGAAATAATATAGGTTATCACAAGAATATGTAACTTTCGTATGTAAGGTAAGGACAGTCCTACTCAAATCAATCTAGTCCCACAATAAGCTCAATAAGGCTTGCTTGTTCGTGCTAGGTTATGTATGTTATGGGTGCTAGACAGTACTGAATACCTGCCACAAAGCGTGCATAAATAACTGACACGACTCTTTTTCTAGGGCCGTTTAGACGTATCAGATATTTTTTTAATTTTGCTATCTAGATAAATAAACGCATACTCACTTCTTCCAAACATAGCTCCTGCAAATCGTCAATTGAAAGCCGCCTCACACACTCAGGGGCCAGGGACTTGACTTCTTTCGACTTCAAAACAGAAAACACTTGGTGCATCAACTCTACCCGGTCGTGAATGAAATACGCTAGATCTTGCTCCTCCTTCGAGCGGATATTAGATGAGGAAGTCGTTGCTTTCTCTTCTTTAATTCTGTGTTTCCTCATTCGATTCATCTTAAACAAATTCCGTAAAAATAATGTCCAATTACAATGATTACAATTACAATCCAACAAATTATCCGACCTACAAAGTTCTACTAAATCAAAAAGTTTTGTATAATGCCGGTTGTTGGTGTTATTGGGGAACATTGATATTTTGCCGGATTATCAAATGGCGGACGTCAGATATGACAACTATCGCACGCGTTCAATTTATAAATAGCATTTGTCACGATATCATGAATGTAAAAAAAAAAACATTTTATTTTAACTCAATAAGAACATTTTCGTTTACAGAAAACTCTAAACAAACTTGTCACTGATTTGTGAACTGTGACTGAGGGCCTACCGCGAAACGATAGACGAACGAAAACGAATATCGTTTCGCGGTAGGCCCTCAGAGGGCCTACCGCGAAAGGCATTCGAAGTTTTCCCTCCCTGTCAGACTTGCGAGTTCGTACGTAAGTGCAACAGAGAGGGAAAACTTCGAATGCCGTTGGCGGTAGGCCCCCTGATTTGTGATGTACGACCGAATAACATTACTTGGCCGTACATTATTTGGCCGTGCATTATTGGCTCCCGTTTAGGTGTATTTGTCAAAGTCAAAAAAGTCTCAGAACTCAAGTTTTTAAAATGAAATATAATATTTAACAAAACGATACTAATTGCTAAAATGTAGTAGGTGTCACTTTCGGTCACAATACTCACAATCCTTGCTGCGATACAAATTTTAATTTATATGCACAAAAACCGGAATTCAACTCAATTGTTAAGTTCATTGATTTTTTTATTCCAAAACGATCTTTTCATATTTATCACTTATCAGTGAGTGGGTTCTTGTTGTGATATATATATATATATACCATTCTGATAAGATATACCTACCCACCAAGAATGATGGCTATCCCTAGGCTATACCAAAGTGAAGACTATTTATTCGTAAATAAGCCATATGACATGTACATAAACTCAGAAGATGAAAATGAAACGGTAAGCGACTCTTATTCCATGTTCTTTTCTAAGAAATTAATTCTAATAATGTAGCAACTTTTAGGTTGTTTTTTTTATTTGTAGGTTGTGTTTATTTACTTAGTAATGTAAGTGTTGTAAGACCACAATACCACGTTTTATCGATATCGATGTCGATCCGATAACAAAAGTAAAGTAAGACATGAAATAAACGTTAAAATAGAACTAAAACTAGCTAAAATTAAAATAAAACAACTAAAACTAAACATTAAAAAAGACTTATCTAAATATGGACTGTTAAGTGAATGAAAAATAATATGCACTTTCATTAAGTCATCGTTGTTCAACAGCAAGAATACACGTCTGATTTCAAATCCGCTCGAACTCACTCAATGCACATCCGAATCATGAAGCATACGTTTCCGAATTTGCTATCTTTATCTCTTTCATTAGCGTATATATTAAGAAAATCTGAAGGCGAATTTAGACGCGGATTTCAACTGCATGCAAAAGCATGCAGAGAGCGCCTTCAGACAATCGGATCGGCAATAAAATCGTAAACGCCTCCAAGTCGGAAGACTTGTCACGGCCCGATCTAATTTCTGATGAAAAACTTGAAAAATCGGACGTGTCATCCCGCTCTAAAATATGGTATGTTATTACAGAATTCAGTGACCTACAACATCGCTAAGCATGACTCCCACCATTCCACGTCTTCAAACCCACTGCATTTCGTTCATCGCCTTGACTACGCTACCAGTGGTGTTCTATGTATAGCGAAAAATAAACGTGCATCAGCTGCCGCGGGAAAATTGTTCGAGAAAAGAGAAACCAAAAAATACTATTTAGCGGTTGTCAGAGGACACGTGGAATTTGAAGTTTGTGATATCGAATATTCCATTGGTGAGTGCAGACAAGTAAATTGACTTTCCTATTTTAATCACATTAAACATAAGTAGTTTAGAAAACGTCTCTAAGGTTGTCCGGAAGTGATCGTTCTCTAGCGATAAGACCGCCCGTTGTTTGCTTCTACTATGACTATGTTCTGTACAGTGTTCTCTTATTGAGGTGTGTAATAAAGAGAATTTGCATTGTAGCCTCCGTCTTATCTATAGCAATATTGTAAAAGGAAATGTATTTTTGTGTGTGCGTGAAAAGGTAGTGGCCTGTCTGATGGTAAGCGGTTAGTGTAGCTTATGAACACTTGTGACTAAGAAGTCATGGTGTATTCACAAGAAGGTGCGTTTATTCATTTAAGGATTCGCTCTGTTGACAGAAAGAGACAAATGCAGATCCCCACAACTCTCAACACAGCCCATGCTTGGAAGCACTGGCGACCTTACTTACGAGGGCAGTTTGATAAGTAACTTGTTTCGGCCACTAATAGATGGCGTTTGCGGTAACTGTCTATTTATCTTAAAGTTTGATAACTAAATATAATCAATCTGTGGCATCAAGTCATCTCCGGCGGGAATTTTAGATTTGACAGCTGTTGGAAAAAAAGTAATCGAAGTAGATCGGCGAAATGAAGAAAATTGGAATTCGTGGTGTGATTCAATTCTTTTTTTTTTGGAAGGTTGCAAAAGAAATTCATGAAAGGATTTCTCCTACGTTGGGCGATTCTTGTCCTTCATACGAAACAGCTCGGCTTTGGGTCAATGAGTTTAAGCGTGGCAGGCCAAGCATTGAAGATGCACCTCGACCTGGTGCTCCAATATCAGCGGTTTTACCAGAAGTCATTGATAAAATCCATGATTTAGTTTTAGCTGACAGACGATTAAAAATACGGGAGTTAGCTGAAGTCTCAAACATCTCGACGTGAGCGGGTGCATTTTATTTTGCACAATGAATTGCACATGAAAGAGCTTTGTGCAAGATGGGTGCCGCGGTTGCTCACTCCAGAACAAAAGCGTATTCGCATGCAAACATCTGCTGGAAACTTGCAGGTGTTTAATAAAAATCCAGCAGAGTTTCTTCGACGTTTTGTGACCATGGATGAATTTACCGATCACGTGATATATAGATAAAAAATAATTTAATAATATTTATTTACCCACCAGTTTTTACTTTATTTATTTATTATTGAAAAATCGACCTTAATACAATATTTTTGTGTAGCATTGTTTGTAATTTTAACACAAATTTAGAATAACTAAATATACATTTATTTTCCTTTTTTAGGTACTGATCCTTTGACAGCATCATCGTCACACAAAATGGTGGCGGTAAAGTCGATGCCCGAGACTGCAACAACAACAGCGCTCCACCCGCGGCCGGCACATACGCGTGTTCTACTTCTAGAGACTGGCTACTACGGCAATGATCCCGTCAGTGTGTTGTTGATGAAACCCGTCACTGGCAAGTATTTGTTTACGTGCTGTTGATTAGTATTTCATTACTATGCCCTTACAGGGTTCATTTTGAACTGTAATGTCTAATTGAAGAACTAGAAATACTAACATGAGTGCAATAAATTATTTGATATCCCTCAATCATGACATGCTAAGAGGAAATATTTTTGTTGTCAATTTCGTGTTTCTTTTAAATTTTTAGATAACATCACTCTTTTTTTGCATCAAATATGTGTATGACTCTTCTTCTACCTACCTATAAAAAAGTTCGTATGACTGATCAAATCAAGTCAAATCAAATCAACATTTGTTCGTAACACAACACAACATAGGTACTTTATTACAAGACAAAGACAAAAGAAAAAAAGATAATCTGTGCCATGTCACGAAATGGGCCAAACTCAGCATGATCGGACACGTATAACTCAAGATTTACTTTTTACGCATTTATGCTTATTTTATAGGTCGTCGGCACCAACTCCGCGTACATTGTGCTGCCATTGGTCACACGATACTCGGTGACTACACCTACAGTAATGCCGAAGATTCGGCCCCGCATCGAATGTTTCTGCATGCGATGAGGTACACTTCAAAACTTCATGTTTCCTTAAACGAGATAAAGTCAGTTGCTCGGGTCATTCTAGGACATGAGTGACCATATAATCAATTTGAAATTTATTACTACTACTACTAAATACCCAACTTATACTTCGTAAGGGTTTTGTAAAAATAATAATAATTTTATTTTTAGATTGGTTTTGCCATTACCACAGGAGACCCTGGATATTCAAACATCAGAACCGTTTTTCTCGGATGAAAAGTTCTCATCAAAATACCGCCCGAAACGTATTTTCCACAAATTTTGGAGTAAAAGCGAATTTATAAAAGTCTGTGTTGCCACTGACCAACCACTAATGATTGGTGTAAAATATAAGTTATTTAAACCCTATGAAACGTATGAATCTACGCCAATTTCTGACAAAAAGAATAAAAGATAAACATCTGCTACAAAACTTTTTTTTATTTCGCCCAATTATTGTCACAACGAAAACAAATGAAGTTTTGAAAAAAGATACCTCAGAAACTGCAGTGTGCAAGTTATGATTCCTAAAAATATTTGAAATGTGCGTATTACTGAATGATCAACAAACACATTTTAGCCACAATAACTATCGATAAAATAACTAAATTAATGTGGTGCATCACTAGTTAATATTGAGCTAAAACAAAATGTTGCCCGTGTCTTTTCTGTCAAAATCGTAATATTTTCAGAGTTGAAAGTTGAATACTGTATTGGTTTGTACTTTTATCACACTTTTATTTTATTATATTATACCAACCGTCCGTTTATCAGTCAGTTCATAAAATATTTGGATGCCTTTTTTCGATGCAAAACGGACTTTATATTTTATTAGCTGGCAACCTGAAATACGATTTTCGGAATTTTATTTTAGCTTATCAAGGTCGTGCTATGTATTATTCATTATTTAGGTATTTTATTATATGCGATTATGAGTTGTCGAATGTCATTGCTAATTGTGTCGATTATACTCGTAATCTCCTGTTCTCCTAATTCTCCAAGATATTATACTCTGTTTGCTGTACACTTGTGTCGAATAGTGTAAAAATACAGTGATAAACAAGACTCAATAATACATAAACAATATAATACACCGTCCAAATTTAAGGATCAACTCATGATTCATTGAAAAATCAGAGAACTTCAAGAAGGTATGTTGTAATTATACTGTAATTAAACTTATAAGTGTTTTAGGAAAATCCCGTGTCTGATATTAAAAAAAACGTCTGTATACTTATAAGGCGTTGTCTAAAGGCCACAGATCACATTTTGTTAATTTTCATAAAACACGCCGAGCCGCTTGACTGTCCACACAAACATAGTATGGATCTCATTTTAAAACAACATGTTAGAATAACATGAAGCTTTTTATCTATACACAATGGGTTCAGGCATATCTAGGTCGGAAACTAGTTTCTGTTACTAGGAATTAAAATAGAAAAAAAATAGAGTGATTAGAATATTTTACAGTTAGTTAGTTTTACTGGGCATTTTCCGCAAGTCGACATCAAGCGTGAAACGGCGGGGTGGCGCTACTCTAACCACCCCAGCTTCTCTAAAAAGTTTAAGAGTGCCTTGGTATTACTGACTGCGTTCCGCAGTGTGTCCGGAGACCCTAGGTGCTTTTTCCTGTATACTTCTGAATATTTTACAAACAAAGTCTCTAATATGACCTGTTTAGGTAAGCGCCTATTATTATTTTGTTATCTTTTGTTTGATTGTTTGTTGTACGGTGTAAGCACACGAATGCCAGCATTATGCTGAGATAGAACCATTTCGTGACAAAAAATGCTATGACACTTTTTTGTTTAATTATTTTTGTCACGAATAAATGTCTCTTTGTTTCTTTATAATTGCTTAAATGTATCCTAATTTATTTATATTATAATTTATAGCAACAGAAATTAGTTTTCGTCCTGGACATGGCACATCCCATCCCAAAGTATCATGTTATTCCAGTTTGTTATTTTAAAATGAGAACCAAACTATGCTTGTATGGAGAGTACCATGCTGGGGATTCTTAACTTGCGTTCGCTTATTTATATCGTAATAGGTAAAGTTTGTATATACGGTGTATCTCGGAAACTAATCGCCCAATTAAAAAATCACAGGTATATAGAATGGAAGTTCAGGATATAAATAGACTAATTCTCCTACATATTTAGTAAATATGGACGGTGCCCCTAGAACTGCAAGTAGACTAAAAATTGGTTCTTTGAAGTTCTAAGAGATGTGTATTTCAATTAGTATTAAATAAATTGTTGTATTCTCTTCTTCAGCATAATTGCAACCTTCTGACTGGCGGTTCCCCACCCTACGGTTGCCTGCCTGAGGTCTCCAGGCAACACTCGCTGGCTCCATCAGTCATAGTCCCTGCAACAGATATGGCCGGCCCATTGCCTTTTTGATTTACGCTTTTGCGATGTCAGTGACTTTGGTGCGTTGGTGAATGTCCTCGTTTTGCACTTTGTCACGCAGGGAGATCCCAAGCATTGAGCAGTCCATAGCAATTCCTAAACATTGAGAGCCATATTTAGCGGGTGGATCCTGCTGGCTGTCAACGCTCATGTCTGTCATCGGTGAAAGGCGCTTTTGTTTTCACTGACTGGGATTTTTGACTTGCAAACGCCATCAAGCTTACCAAATGCAGCCCATCCCAGCTGATTGATCGTCCATTGATTTCAGGGTCTAAGGGATTTCTATCCAGGATAGTTTTCTGCCCTAATGGGGAATGGATGAAAATTTTAGAAATGCCTGATATTTTTTTTGGTGATAGGAATAACCTTCCTTAGCACCAGAAAAAAGTTTCAGATTTTTCAGCTGGGACCATTATTTTTGAAAAATATAAACATTTTCCTCATTTACGTATTGGGTCAAGAACGGTAAATAGACACTTTCCTTAATCTGTCTCATATTACAAAAAACTATCTTAAATATCTGTGGTAAACTGACACTGGTAATGACCAATATAGCTGCTGCAAGTGTCAATATCATTGCCAGTGTCAGTTTACCACACATATTTAATATATTTTTTTGTAATATGAGACCGATCGAGGAGGGTGCCGTAACTGACCCAAAACGTAAGTGAGAAAACTATTTATATTTTTCAAAAAAAATTGACGCAGCGGAAAAATCTGAAACTTTGTTCTGGTGCTAAGGATGGTTATCCCTATCACCAAAAAAATTATCAGGCATTTCTAAAATTTTCATCCATTCCCAATTAGACGTATTCAACTTCCTCTATTGTTGTGCTTCAATTAAATATTTGAATTTTTGGCTGCATCATTTATACCTATCACTCTTGCCCACTGAGCTGCGGAACAATCAGCTCGATCCACAAACCTTTCAATTGTTGCCTTAGGGATGCATGTAGCGACGTCTACCTAGAAGACTCAGGCTTCATAACAGCGCTAACATCTCAAATTACATTGGCGGCCTTTACTAGGTGAAGTATTATCGTGATATTGCTCTAGCTGTCTCTATCTATAACATGCAATGAGATAGAGACAGAGCGTGGATCGCGTGATAATACTTGAGTGTATTGGCTGCCATTGTGAAATCATCAGTAACGTGTCACCCTGTACGAAATTGGCCCTTAAGCTAAAAGCATTTAAGGCGACGTAGGTTCGGAAAACGCATTTTTAAAAAGTCGTAGCGCTTGTTTGGATCACTAAATACGGCTGCCCTAACTTTAATTAGCGATCTTGAGGACTATAGCTATTAGAATCCTGAGTTTTTGACTTTCGCTCGATAGAAAAAAATCTCGAACATGGGTCTAAAATATACTGTTTTTTAGGGTTCCGGACCAAAAAGGTAAAAACGGAACCCTTATGGTGCGACTCCGTCCGTCTGTCTGTCTGTCACAAAGTCAAATATCTCAGGAACTACTAATGCTATCGATTTGAAATTTGGAATAGTTGTAAATAAAGTTAATCCTCGTGTATGGAAAATGAAAAATTTTAACATTTACTTTTAATTTGTATAAAAAAGGGCGGATAAGAGGGGGGGCAAAAATTCAAAGTCTAGTTAGTAGGCCAAGTGGGGTATCATATGAAAGGGCTTGAATTGTACATTCTAAAACAGTTTTTCTTTTTTTTTTCTACAATGGTAAAATTTTGATTTATAAAGAAAAATGTTGAAAAAAATACCATTCCCCCCCTTATCTCCGAAGTTAACCAAGCGAAAAATTTGAAAATAATATATATTATTAATATTAACGTGAATATTACCGGAAAAGTATAACGATACCTCTATCTAGCGTAGTTTTTTTTTATTCTTAAAAAATCATATGTTAATTTTGTTTGTAATTTAATACTTCTGTGTTTAATTTTTTGCCTTCAAATTCGTATGAAAGTGTTCTGAAAGTACCTTCTAGCAAATAAAAAAAGAATTATCGAAATTAATTCACTTGATAAAGAATTATCGCTGAAAAACCAACATACAGTAAGGGAAATGTATTAACGTACCACCGTAGAACCCTATCGCAATAAGGTAACATACCGCTCGAGTTTGAGTGACGGCGGCCTGTCAATTGCGACAGGGTTCTACAGTGGTACGTGAATACATTTCCCTTACTGTACATACCGAGTTCCTTGGTTGCGCAATTTAGTAACAAAATGCACCGATAAATGGCGCTGTAGGTACTCATGTCATGCTCATGACTTTACTTACTATGCGTTGTTTAGATTTTTCCAAAATTAATGGGTGGGGCAAGACGGGTGTGTTACGGAACCCTCGGTGCGCGAGTCAGACTCGCACTTGACCGGTTTTTTTATTTTATTCATTTAGATCTAGATTATAGATACCTAATCAAATAGCAATTTATTGGCTCTTTAGTTTAAGCATTCTGCAAACTTCGTCATCCAGCAAAACATTTGTGGTGTTGTTTCATTTACTAAAAAAATATATTTTTTGTTTGAATTATATTACCTAATAAAAAAAACGTAGCGTTGTTTAATATTTACATTATTTTTGTATAAATACCCGACATTTTTATAAATAAACAATAATATTTATATTACCATTATTACATTATTAAGAATCATTGCGTTGTTGCAATGTTGTTTTAAAAACAACATCTTATATGCGACTGCGTCATAATGACGTTAGTAAGTAAGTAAGTAAGTAATAATTTATTTGCAGAAAAAGGGTAAGTTTACATGCCTTAGAGTAAATATACAATTGTTCCACCTTTTTCAGCTGTTGTTAACAGCATGCAAATACATCTTTACCATATGCTCTTTATGGTGGGTATTAATTATGTTCAGTAGGTAACATTTACAACGAATTTCAATATTTAAAATTAAGTAACTAACACTTTACATTGTAACATTAATAACATTATATTATAACACAACTAAAAACTAAAGATCATAATATAACATTTAGTGATCCAGATATTCTCTGATGCTATAGAAACACTGGTTAAGGAGCCAAGTTCTTAGAGTTTGTTTAAACTTTTTGCCCTCAAGGGATTTTATTTCGATCGGCAACTTATTGTAAATCATAATGCTCATGTTATATGCATTTCTTTTATACATGTCAGTTACACAGCGTGGTTGTAACAATAGATCTTTATATTGTTTTCTTGGATTAATAGTATACATGTCATAACGCTTTATGAAATATTTTGGGAAGGTCTGAGTAAAGCAGCAAATTTTTAGTATATACATGCACGCTAATGGTAATATGTTAAGCTGTTTGAATAGGGGTTTACAACTGCTTCCCATTCTAGCATTTACTATTGCACGAACACATTTCTTTTGAAGCTTGAACACTCTTTCAACATCTACTGAGTTACCCCGTTACCGTTACTATAGTATCGCTCCCTGGTCATCGACCTCTTAGTTTAAAAATTATAACGATTTCTTTGCAATGGTGCCACAGCGCTTTGAAAAAAATATTGTTAGAAATTAATCCAATTTTTATTTTTTTTAATGGAATTGGGTCTAGATTCACCCTATTTCATATGTGCACTTAATGGAGACTCACACTGTGTATTTAAACGCGTTAAACGATATCGGAGCCGAGATTTTTAAGTTTTGTTTATAACTTTTCAATATGATATGCAAATATCTCGGCTCCGATGCGTTTTAGAGTATTACATTTCATAACAAAATATGTTTGTTCTCATAATCTACTACATTTAAGAGCGGGCGCTCACCTAAAAAAATTACAACACTTACCCAAGCCCCTTTGCACCAGTATTTAAATAATATCATCTCTTGATTTTAGGTGTAAAACGGCAAGATGGATTAAAGTTCAATAGTTATAGAAGGAAATGGGGGAAAAGGAGCCACTGTATCCACCAGGATTATAAACTCAAATTCAAGACAACAATCAATAGAAGATATCTTACATATTTTCCGACAAACTTAAGAAATCACCTCGCTCTAGTGGAAGAATCATGAGCTCTAAAGTTTATAAAGCATCTAGGAAGAATAACATGATAAGTGAAAATACTGATGGAGGTAAGAGAAGTAGCAGTGTAGTTATAGAACATGATGTATCAAAAAAAGCAAGAGTTTCTACTAGTACTTTCGTTCAAAATGATCGTCAGAATATTGAACAGTACAGTACAGATAAAAGAAAACCATTTTATCGGTGCATTGCATGCACATTTGCTAGTGTTTCGTATGACTTGATGATCGTGCACTGCCAACATCATATTGTTGATGAAGCACCAGTGGATGTTAGTATCACACCCATTACAACGATTCAAACTAAAGTTCTTGGAGTAAAAGTTGATGTTGATACTGATACATACAAAGAATATAAAGACAATTCTTATAAGTTCATCGATTGCGATTATAAACTGTTGAAAAGTGATAAGTGGCCAGGTATTTTTGATAATATGATGAAGCATGAGATAGACAAGATAAATTGTACAAGTATGCATTATTTCACTCGAGTTATTCGTTTGACATCAGAAAAAAAGACATCAACTGCGCCTTTCATGCTTTTCAAATGTGTGAAATGTATGAAGTGTATTGATCCACACTCCATAGTGGCACATGTCAAAGAAAACTCGTGTAGTGAATTTCATAAGGGCTTCTCTTGTTATGAATGTGGCAGACAATTTCTTACGGAAATTTCTATGTATTTACATTATAAGACGCACCAAGTAGCCGATGCTAGCATGAAGTATACAACAATTTCGTTCAATTATGATCATGATATACACATTAATACTGTTTTGCTTAACGCTGCTGGAATTAACATGCAATGTGAACCAAAGGAAAACAATAATCCTGTGCAACAAACACCTGGTAAAGGACAACCACAAGCTGAAGTAAATAAAACTGTACAACCGTCTATTGTACAATCACAAGTTGGAGTAAAAAAATCCCAAACAACCCATACAATGATTATAAAAGGCAAGAATAAAACAAACGAGGCATCTGTAATTGCTCATAATATACCGAAAGACAAAGTTGCTACAATCTACAAATGTCAGTGTGAAGTATGCTTCCACACATTGGAGGATCTGTTCAAACATTTAGAATGTTGCACTTCAGACTTTATACTAAAAAGAAAAACTTGTTCATGTAGCTTAGTTTTTGATGAGCAACATTATGAATTCCATTCTAATCTGCATAGCCAAGGTTTCAGAAAATTCAATGTTAAAAAAGTTACTGTCTGTGATGAGAACGTAATAATCTTAAACATGTCACACGAGTTTAAAGGGAACTTTGAACCAAAAGAGAATAATAATAAAGATATAGCCACAGGGAAAACCATTGATAGTATGGCAAATACCTCGAAAAAAAACCAAGTAAAAGAAAATGAAATACACAGGAAAGCAATTGCACCACTTATAAAGACAATCTTGAATCTCTCTAGTATGGTTACACTTGGTAGCGATCCTAAAAAGTTTGTAAAAAAACAGCAACAAACTACTGCAACTACTACACCTGCAGTAGATCCTATATCAGATGATTCAATTCAATCAAATGATCCAGCTGTTCATGAAGCAAATAAAGAAGTAGAAAACGCAAAACAATATGAACCTGGTGAAAAAAATTATATTGCACGAACCGAAAACAACATGGACATTTCTGAAGCAGAAGGTACTAATCAACTAACCGCTGATGCTATATACTCTGACTTGGACAATAATACAGAAGAAAATCAGTGTATGGTTGACACTACAATTGAAGTGGAGTATAAAGCAAAAAAAAACACTTGTGTGACGAAACATGGAAAACATGATAAAATACTAAATCTAGAAGAGATACAAGGAACACCTAACGTAAATAATAATCAAGATACTGAAGTAATTAATGAACGGAGTAAGAAAAACAATGAATGTGAAGAAGGATTGGAAGAAACAGAAAATGACAATGAAGAAAAAAAAATTGAATGTAATATAGGTCAAAAAACAAATGCCAATAAACCTGAAGTTAAAGAAGTAGCTGCTGAAAGTAAAATTTTCACTGAAGATGAATTGTTAAATGGAGATACATCTATGTTCTTTGATGCTAACTCATCATTGAGTGATAATGAAGATCCAATACTACTTTACGAGGACGATGACGTATGTTGATATTGTGTTGCCTGTACATAAATTCGTGAATTTGTTTTTAAATTAAATATTAAAACAAATGTATTCTCTGTATACGGTAAAACGAAAAGAGCACACAAGAAAATTGGATAACCCAGGAAATTCTGGATCTAACTTAATAAATAAATACAGAGAATAAAACAGAGGAAAGTCACAAACTGTATAAGAAGTATAAATACAGAATCCAACACAAAGAAAACTGGTTAGAAGCACCGTGCAATAAGATTGATTTCTGCATTAAAAGAGGTTTACTGGAGAAGGGGTATAATTTAGCCAAAAAACTAGCAAGACAAAAAGAAAACAGAGTGAGGTCATAAAAAACACAGAGGGAAAACTTCTGTACGAAAGCAACGATGTAGTCGATAGATGGGTTGAATACACAGAGCTGTACGAAGGAGCCGCTCTCGAAGAAGGTATACTGGAGGAAGAACTCGAAGTCCCAGAAGAGCGCAAAGGTCCAGACGTATGGAAAGAAATCGATAACGCCCTTGAGACATTAGCAGAGAAAAAAGGACACGGCAAAGATAGTTCGGCGGAACTACTGAAATACTGCTGTCCTAAAACTAAGAAACAACTATACGATCTAATCACATACATTTATAACACAGGCCAAGTGCCAGAAGAGATATGCACCAGTAAAACTATTACTATTCCTAAAAAAGGCAACGCAGTAGAATGCGGACATTACCGAACTATAAGCCTACGGTCACACGCTTCCAATATAAAATAAAAGTCATACAAAACCGGCTATACCCAAAAGTACAGTAAAATTCTCCAATATCTATACAGACAACCTTTCAAATATGTAGATATTTTTGAAAGGTGCATGTGTAGATATTTTTGAAAGGTCGTCTGTATATATTGGAGAACTCGACTGTAGAAGAAATACTTAGCGAAGATCAGTACGGGTTCAGGAAAAATAAAGGAACCCGAGAAGCTAGTTTGGCGATACGTAACGTTATCGAAATACGGCTGGACCTTAATAAAAACACATACATCAGCTTCGTAGACCTGGAAAAGGCATTCGACAGTGTCAAATGGAGCCTACTCTTTGAAATTTTGAAATGCAAAAATATAGACTGGAAAGACAGGAGAATAATCTTGAAATGTATAAAAACCGACAGACAGAAGTGACAATGGACTACATAACAAAAACTGTGAAAGTAAAGAAAGGGGTGAGACAAGGTTGTCACCAATGTTATTTAATTTATATAGTTAGGGTAGTAGTAGTTATAGTTATAAGTTAGTCAGAGGTTAGTGCGGCCATCAAACATCTAAAAAACGAAAAAGCTGCTCGGGAATTGCGGGATCATAGAATGCATTCAAGGAATAAGCTTCAAGATTGCGAATTTACCGTGCAAGCGTTTTGGTGCCATATCTGTTACTAGGGAGATCGACATCTTGTCTTCATATATTTTACGAGAGAGTCTCGTACAATTTTTGTACGAGGGAGATCTCGTACAAAATTTGTGCGAGAGCAAGATTGAACTTTACATATTTCATTTTTTTATTGTTATTAATTCAAAATAAAAACGTATGCAATTTTATTTTTTTATTTTATTCTTACTGAAGCCTCATTAGGCTTATTTATTTATTTGCAAGAATCAGTTGCGACACAGAATAAATAATCTGGTTGCGATGCGAGCGAGTTTGACATTCTTTGTTATGTTTTTTAAGTATTTATTTACATGCGTTTGAATACTTTGTTTGTATCTTGTTTAATATGTCTAATAGTGGTAGTTAAGTACTTATATAGTTAACATGAAATCTGAGAGTACATTTTCCATATAAATTCACGGTGTGCCTGTCTGATGTATTTGTTAACTTTTATTTGACCACACTGCAGATTTTCACCAAACAACGATAACTTTCGTAGGATTCGCTGCAAGTATCATGTAGGTAAGGGGATAATTAGTTCCTTAGTAAAGTATTTTGATTATTTTGGCTACTCTTTGAAAATTGCAACTTCATTTATATAAAATATTCTATCAATAGAATCTTATTTAAATTAAGTCTTAGTTGCCCTTGCGGCTCCGCCTAGTTATTAAATAGAACACTGATGGAGCTGACGCCTAAAATGTAGCCTATCTCCATCCCAAAAGTCCATTCTATGTACCTATGTAAAATAATTTTATATCCGGAGATTACATACAACCTTACGAATTTACAAACTTTACCTACGTGGTAAAGTAGCCAATATATTAGTAGGTATTATACCTAGACTAGATACTGGGTTTTAATATGTAACATTAAATCCATACTAATATTATAAATGCGAAAGTGTGTCTGTCTCTTACCTCTTCACGCTTAAACCGCTGAACCGATTGAGATGAAATTTGGTATGGTGGAGATAGTTTGAATCCCGGGGAAGGACATAGGATAGTTTTTATCCCGAAATCATCTTCTAAGGAGGTGAAATGGGGAGGGTGAAAGTTTGTATGGAGCTACCATATTATAACCGAGGTCCACGCGAACGGAGTCGCGGGCAGAAGTGGATAATAAAACAGCTCATCGATTGCAAACAAAACCTGGTAGGTAACAATGTTGAAAGTACTGCGAATGCACAATACTGATGTTTGTTTATCTATCACACAAAGATCTAGCCTTGTCTCAATAACACTGGTCAAACTTATGCCACACTCGGCAGTGTGTACCCAGTAATTGAGACTCAATAACCGGGTACACACTGAACAAACTTCTGTTTCTTCTCTTCTCTTGGCAGTGCGTACTCGCAGTAGCGGATCCAAGGGGAAGGTTGGGCTAGGGGACTCAAGCTCCCCCCCCCCCCCCCTCCAAAACCAACTGAATCCTTCCGGGACAAATCATGCATTGCCCCCCCAAAAGGGTTGAACCTCCCCCTCAAACCAAAATTCTGAATCCGCCACTGCGTACCCGGTTGCTGAGAGTAGGCTAGATTGTTGTGTGATAATGTGTCTTAGCTGGGCCCAAGCACATTTACTTTTACTGGGTCACACCCTCACGGGGCGAGCAGCACGCATCGCAAGGGAAATGCTCGCCCATTACGTACCCTATTTAGTATTCCTTTTTTTAGCACCTAGTATTCAAATAAAATCATCTTTTTAGGTCTAAAACAGCAAGAGGGATTCTCTTGTACACGAGAAGAAGAAGAAGACACACAAACAACAACAGAAAGAGAGTTGGAAGAGACACGAGATTTCTTCAGTTTACAAAGCATCTAGCAAAAGTAGCATGAGTAGTGGGAAGACGAACCGACGTAAAAAAAAAAGCAATGTAGCTATAGAAAAGCATGATTTTGCATCAAAAAAAGCAAAAAGAGTTCCGTATAAAGACTCCGAATTGAGGTTTAAATGTAGTTTTTGTCCAGAGAGATTTCCTTCGCCTCTGATAGTTACATACCATACTCGGAATGAGCATAACGTACAAATTGAATCCCGGAAGAATGAAAGATTAATTAATTCTAAGAATAAAAAATTTAGCATAGCAAGACCGGGGACAAACATGATCATAAATATACACGATGATAAAACACCTATTTATTGGTGCCTTGAGTGCACATTTGCTAGTATTTCATATGACCTGATGATTGAGCACTGTCAACGTCATATTATCGATGAAACACCAGTGGATGTTGGCATCGAACCCATTACACCTATTCCAGCAGAAGTAATGGGTGAAAAAGTTGAAGTTGATAGCGATACATACGAAGAATATGATGACTCAAACAAAGATTCTTACATATTCACTCACTGTGATTATGAACTTTTGAAAAGAGGCGAGTGGCCAGGTATCTTTCATACATTTAATGAATGTAAGATAGAAAAAATAAAGCGTAGAAGTATCTACTACTATACTCGAATTATTCGCTTTACATCAGAAAAAAAGGCATCATCAGCACCTTTCATGCTTTTCAAATGTATGAAATGCATGAAACATATTGATCCACGTTTCGTAGTGACTCATGTCCAAGAAAACTCATGCAATGAACTTCTCAAAGGATTCTCGTGTTATAAATGTGAAATACCATTTCTTACCGAAAATTCTATGTATTTTCATTATAGGACATGTGTAGCCAATCAAGCCACTGCAAGCAAGATATATAAAACAATTTCGTTCAATTATGATCATGATAAACAAGTCAATGCCCTTTTGCTAAAAGCTGCTGGGCTTAACATGCAATGTGAATCAAGTGAAAACTATAATACTGTACATCAGACACCTGGTATTGGAGAACCACAAGGTGGGATCAATGATAATGTACAACTGGCACCTGGTATGGAAGAACCACAAGCTGGAGTCAATAATACTGCTCAACTTACACCTGGTATTGGAGAACCACAAGGTGGGATCAATGATAATATACACCAGACACCTGGTATTGAAGAACCACAAGTTGGAATCAATGACAATGTACATCAGACACCTGGTGTTCAAGAACAACAAGGTGGTATCACTGACAATGTACAACTGGCAGCTGGTATGGAAGAACCACAAGCTGGAGTCAATAATACTGCTCAACATACACCTGGTATTGGAGAACCACAAGGCGGGCTCAATAATACTCTACAGCAGAGTCCTGATATTGTACAATCACAAGTTGGAGTAAAAAAATGGCAAATGACAAAGGATACCCGAACAATGATTATACAAGGCAAGAATAAAACTAAAGAGTCATCTGAAAACGCCGCTAATGTAGTAAACGATAAAGTGGCTACAGTCTACAAATGCCAATGTGAACTATGCTTCCACGCATTGGATCCTCTGTTTAAACATTTTAAGAGCTGCACTTCGGATTTGATAATTAAAAAAAAGTCGTGTTTACAATTATGTAGCTTAGTTTTTGATGAACAACAATTTATGCTCCATAGTAATCTACACAGACGAGGTATCACAAAATTCAATGTTAAAAAAGTTACTGTTTGTGATGAAAAAGTAATAGCATTAAATCTGCAACATGGAATTAAGGAGAACTCT
Organism: Epinotia nisella; assembly: GCA_932294315.1. Taxonomy (NCBI): domain Eukaryota; kingdom Metazoa; phylum Arthropoda; class Insecta; order Lepidoptera; family Tortricidae; genus Epinotia; species Epinotia nisella. Next base: position 3,107,211 of record OW028698.1, on the reverse strand, counting down.
AGACCAAAAGAGAATAATACTAATACAGATATAACCACAGGGAAAACCAATGATATTACGGCAAAAGCCTCGAAAAAAGACCAAGTGAAAGAAATTGAAATACACAGTAAAGCAATTGCACCGCTTGTAAAGACAATCTTGAATCTCTCTAATATAGTTACTCTTGGTAGCGATCCTAAAAAGTTTGTAAAAAAACAGCAACAAACTACTGCAACTAGTACATGGGCAGTAGATCCTAAATCAGATGATTCAATTCAATCAAATGATCAAGCTGTTCATGAAGCAAATAAAGAAGTACAAAACGCAAAACAAGATGAACCTGGTGAAAAAAAATCAATTGCACAAACCGAAAAAAATATTGACAATTCTGAAGCAGAGGGTACTCATCAACTAACCGCTGATGGTAATTTACATAGTCAGAATATTACTATATACTCTGACTCGGGCAATAATACAGAAGAAAATCAGTGTATGGTTGAATTGGTTGACACTACAATCGATGTGGAGTATACAGGAAAAAAAAACACTTGTCTGACGAAACGCGAAGAACATGATAAAATACTAAATCTAGAAGAGACACAAGTAACACCTAACGTAATTAATAATAAAGAAAACGAAGTAATTCATGAACAGAGTAAGAACAATGAATGTGAAGAAAGAATGGAAGAAACAGAAAATGAAAATGTAGTAAGAGAGGGTGAATGTAATATAGTCCAAAAAACAAATGCCAATAATCCTGAAGTTAAAGAAGTAGCTGCTGAAAGTCAAGATTACACTGAAGACGAATTGTTGTTGTGTGAAGATACACCCATGCAAGTTGATGATAACATTGCTAACTCATTATCGACTGATGAAGAAGATTCATTACTACATTACGATGACGAATAGGTAATGAAGGAAATACTTAGTAACTTGTAATAGCAGCGTCGGTAGGCCCCGCAGAAGTTGGACTGATGACCTGGTAAAGGTCGCTGGAGTTCGTTGGATGCGGGTGGCGCAGGACCGGTCATTGTGGCACTCTTTGGAGGAGGCCTATGTCCGGCAGTGGACGTCTTTGGGCTGATATGATGATGATGATGACTTAGTAACTAACTTATTTCTCCAAAAGCATCTTTCCCGAAAAACATTATAACCTAAAAAACGTTTCTTATCCTATTATCATAATCATCATCATTATATATTCAATAACTATAATACATTGTGTTACTTAGCCTTTACGTAAACGTAAAGGCTAAGTAACAATGTTGTTATGTCCATGACTGCGCGTCACGGTTTGAGCCACGGAGCCAATAGCAATTAGTAACACTTGTTTGCATAGCATAGATAAATTTTAGTATTAATATAAAATGAGCGCAGTGTCGCCAACAAACTGTTCTGGCAGTTTGGAGGGTAATTTAAAATAGGCATGTATAAAGCTATGTACTACTTGTAGAAAAAAAATAACTCCTCTTTGTTCTAGGCACTAAGAGAAGACTAAGCCATTGTCTGTCATTGTTAAGTGTTACCGCTAATTGTTTACGTTTTACTAAGTATGCTGCAACTACTATTAAAAGTTGTTAATACTGATATAGCTTTCGTTTTTAATTTGATCCCCTCGTTCCCCTAATCAAAAAAACAACAACATGTATTTAAAAATTAAAGGCCCGCTTGATAGGTGGAAATGCGTCTAGATATGTAATGATTTGTCACCGTCAATTTATCGCAAGTTGACTAATTGCTATCTCTGGGAGAATTTTGTACTGCTTTACAACTGATAAGCCGCCACCATACTAGCCAAAGAGAATTATAATCAATTAATCACTAAAATCGGTGTACGGCCATGGGCCTATAATACTCAGGACAAGCTATGGTAATAATAATACCACGTCCGAGCGAGATGGTAGCATACAAATCTCGATAAGTGTGACAGAAAGTGAAATATCGTTCGTTGTCCTTGTCGTAGTTCCACTGTTTTTTATTTGCCACAACTGATTTTATGAAGGGGCAAATAAACCAGTACCCGCCCAATTTAAGTAAGTTGTTTATGGTAAGCTATCAGCCATTTTAAGAGCAGTTCTTAATTTAGCTACATAGGAGCTTTTCCATCCCTCGTCCATGGTGTACGGTCAAAGAAAATCTAGTACGGAGTCGATGTGCTTTCGGCACTTATAGACGAGCCAAAATAATGCATGCAGTTTGCCAATTTCTCTCGTCTAGCGGTGCCTATAAGTTGCAAGCAGATTACAAGCAACACAATTTTGAATATGGAAATAATTTTTGAATTGCCAAGTTTTTGTTAACCGAAGTCACTCCGTACTACATCTACATTTTGTTTGACCTACTTCAGCAGTCCGAAATTGATGGTGACAAATCATGACATGTGTAGACCCCTTTAAATCCGTGAGGGAGGAGAATTTAAAAAATGTTATATTTTCGTTAAAGGTAACACTATAAGAAGCCGTCACTGTCAGCATACTTACCCGACTGTCACTCGCACGCCAGTCGCTGATGGCGGTCAAGCGCTTTACATTCATTAATTATTTCCGCTAAAAAGTGAAGAATATTAGTGATTTCTGTGTCTTTTTCATTAGGTTATTGACATCACTACTGGATTAGAACGTTTGACTTTGGTTTATACTGTAAGTATTCGAAATAACATAATTTGAAAATCGGGGTGTTTAGATTAACCTACTAAATTGTAAAGTGCTTTTCAAACGGTCGCCGGTTATATTTAGTTAAAAATAGCAGTTTTGGAGAATAAATCTGGTATTTGAACCGCCAGATTGTCATCTAAATGTTTAATTTGCTTGCATGTTGACAAAGTCTTTTAGTTGTATTAAAATATTGAAGGTATGTTAAGAAATCGAATTTCTAACGCAGTATTTCCTTTTGCCCACATTTTTTGGCCGAGTAATATATACACATCGCCAAATGTTACGAAAACGCAAGTTGTGTAAATGCATACGTTTTTACATCGTCCTATACAGATTTTGAATAGTTTATAATTATATTTACAAATATTCTTGTAAAATGCGCTATCGACTCGATATGTGCAATGAAAACAATGAGTTTTATAGGTTATGTTTGGTAAAATTTTACCTTAACATGTTATGTTCTTATGTTAGTTTAAAATTGTACTTTGACATGTTATATTGAATTATTTTGAACTGTATTAAATTAATAGTTCTATTTATTTTTTAATTTAATACGAATATAATCCATATTGTAAGCTTGTTTTTGCAAGCCAAAAGGCAAAACATAGTGATACTAACTTTTTTATCTTGACCAGATGTACCGATGTTTAACAAATAAACACTTTTAACAATACAATACAATACAAATACTCTTTATTGCACACCTCACACAAAAAAAGCAGTTACAGAGAGAAACAATACAATAACATGTAGGTAGAGGTAGACAACAGGAGGTAGACAACAGGCGGTTTTAAGTTGAGTTGAGTTGAATAAAAAGAGCTGAGTAAGATATTCAATGCCACAGATTTCTTTAAAAGGGAATCTATCGCCCACCTATTACAAACAATGCGTGTCTATGTCAAATCTAGAGATTTGGTGCCAAAGCGGACCGGGGGCACCTTTAGGGTACACGCTAGTAGCATGATGATGTTACAGTTGTGTGCAAAATAATAGCAGCAATAAGGGAACTTGAATTTAAAATTCAAGTTCAAACATTTATTCGTAAAACACATTATGAATAAGTCTCAAAATACTCTACTCCTAAAATAGGTACCGTAAATTAGCTACACCTAACACCTAACAGTGGCGAAATAACCGACGAAATAAATTCTCTATTCCCAAAATACCCTAAAATACAAATTTCGTGAATTTATGCCACTTTTAAATCGCTTTAATCAGAAGAAGTTCCAATATTCAGCGCATCTCTAATATATATGATTCAATATTTTTATTACTGTTTAGATCAATCATGACACCGGTCTGACGGCAACATAGTTGTCTGTATAGAACCACAGCAGCAGATCGGACACCATGTTCCAGAAACCGACCTTCGGAGCAAACTCCTCGGGCTTCGGTGAGTGCATAACATAATATGGATACCTTTTTGCAACATTCTTGTGTCATAATTTTACGTGGCCTATGTTCAGCAGTGGACGTCTTTGGTCTGATATCATGATGATGATGATGAATTTTACGTGGAAAGTAGAGATACAATATCTATTCGGCCGAATACCGAATAGTGGTGTTGAATTAATTTTACGTATGTAACTTGTGCCAGATATCCAACCGGCTGCTCCTGCGGATGCTTGGTATCTGGTATCTGGTCAAACCACTATCCCTTGCAGAAAGTACACCACAGTTTTATTGTACTAGATAGAGCGAGCTAGGGATATAATTTTGCAGGGCTGTGGGCTGAGAATCCGCTTTCCATAGAAATAATTGATACTTTTCACATACTCCATACAATTTTTTTTAGAAAAAATTATAAGTATTTAATTGTTAAGAACAAAACTGGTGATGTTTCTGACAGGTCCAACTACAGGCCCATTTCTTTGGCTAATGTTATTGCCAAGGTTCTGGACAGTCTGCTTGACAAACAGCTGGCAAAGCATATCCGCCTGCACGACGCCCAGTTCGGCTTTAGACCTGGCTTATCCACCGAATCTGCCATCCTATGTCTAAAGCAGACTGTCCAGTACTACACGGCTAGAAAAACGCCGGTGTATGCATGTTACTTGGACCTGTCAAAAGCATTCGACCTGGTATCTTATGACATGCTGTGGCGTAAGTTACAATCTGAGACTGACTTGCCGTGTGAAGTGACTTCGTTACTCAAGTTCTGGTATGATAACCAAGAAAATAGTGTCAAGTGGGCTGGAGCGTATTCGGAGGTGTACAGGTTGAAGTGCGGGGTGAGGCAAGGGGGGTTAAGTTCGCCCCGCCTCTTCAACCTGTACATGAACCGACTGCTGGAGGAGCTCAGCAGTGCCAGTGTGGGGTGTTCTATAGATGGGGTGCGCGTGAATAACATCAGCTACGCGGATGACATGGTGCTGCTGAGCCCATCAGTGGGTGGCTTAATTAGTTTATTGCGCAAATGTGAGTCATACGCGGAGGCCCATGGGCTCAAATATAATGCTAAAAAAAGCGAGATTATGCTTTTTAAAGCAGGCAATAAGAGCTACAGAGTCCCCTCTGTGACACTTTCTGGGACACCCTTAGCACAAGTCCAGCATTTTAAATATTTGGGCCACTGGGTCACGGATGACATGTGTGACAACTTGGACATGGAGAGGGAACGCAGAGCGCTGGCTGTGCGCTGCAACATGCTGGCTCGTAGGTTTGCACGATGTACTGATAAGGTGAAGGCTACACTTTTTAAAGCATATTGCCAGTCCTTCTACACGTGCAGCCTATGGATCAGCTATACGCAGCGGGCATACGGCGCTCTGCGAGTACAGTATAACAACGCGTACAGGGTGGTGTTCGGGCTGCCGCGACACTGCAGCGCCTCAGGTATGTTCGCGGAGGGACGGATCGATGGCTTCCACGCGATCATCAGGAAGCGATGTAGCTCGCTGCTGAGACGGTGGCGCGCCAGCTCCAATACCATCCTGTGCACGCTGGCCGACCGGTGGGACTCACCGTGGATTAATCACTGGGTGCAGCTGCATGCCCCAATGTATACAACCCTAAATTAATTTACATAATACTAACCCTAGAATTAAGTAGTATGTTACTAACACGGTATGGACTTTGTCCGAAATAAAAATAAATTGAATTGAATTGAATTGAATTTATTTAGTTAGCCAATTTATCCAAAAATCATCTTGTGGTATGATAATGACTAGAAGAAGCCATTTTCCGAAAAAAAAGTATCTTGAAATTTTAAATTGTCTATTTCTATGGAGTGTCGATTCTCAGCCCACAGTGCGGCACGTACTCGTACAGTAAGGGAAATGTATTCACGTACCACCGTAGAACCCTATCGCAATAAGGTGACATATCACTCGAGTTTGAGTGACGGCGGCCTGTCAATTGCGACAGGGTTCTACGGTGGTACGTGAATATATTTCCCTTACTGTACGTGTTGTGGCGGCTGCAATTGGTCATACGCCTCCGTATTACTAGTTCAGACTTGTAGATTATAACGCAATACTTACTAAAGCAATTTATTCACCTATCAATTTGTTACAACAACCACCTTGAAAGTGAATGAATAGAATGTTAGCTGTCTCTTTCCAACTTATAGCTGCTCTAGGTTGCTGTGACAAATTGCTAAGTGTATAATGGCCTCAATTTATTTTCCAGGCTCGTTCAATGCGGGCGCCACAACCTCCTCCCCGTTCGGCGGGGGCTTCAAGAGCACCACCAACAGCGCGTTTGGAGCCCCGCCGGCGTTCGGGGCCGCCGCGCAGCCCGCCGGCGGCGGTGAGTAACCCTTGAGTAGTCATTATAGCCAGAAGCGTCATCGCCATTATCTTATCTTATCTAGTTGAGGGCCCTTTCGGATACACTTCGACCCATTGGGATCTTTTGTGCATTTGCCCTCCCCTTTATTATTATACAAAGGGGATGATGCAGCTCAGTGGGAGCACCCTGAATTCCTTTGGTTGCGGGTAGCCGTTACCAAAGAGATTCATTCTTTGTCTGGCAAGGGCATGACATTCACACAGTAAGTGTTCTATAGTCTCATCCTCCTCGCCACACATTCTACAGTCTGTACTGTTCGATAGTCCCATCTTGGCCAAGAGATCCTTGACGCCGAAGTGACCTGTGAACACCCCAGATATAATCCTGAGTTGTTTCCTGCTGGATTTCCAGAGTTTTTTGGTCCAGCCCGAGTCCACTCCTTCTATGAAGAGCTTTGAGTGCCTTAAATCACATCGCCATTATCACAGAACACTAAATACTATAGAAGTGGTATCATTGCAAGCGCGGTTTGTATTGGGAGCGGTGTCGCCTCATCCCCTCCACGTCGCCTACAACTGTGCGAGCGACTGCACGGCGATCAGGTGACGTTGGCGCGAAACGAAATTCGTTTTAGTTTGTGTATCTCTGTCGCTCGAACTAGCAAGTGCGACAGAAAACGAATTTCGTTTCGCGGTAGCCCCTCAGCCCTGCTAGCATAACTTGACTCTCTACTCTACTCGCGCGCGTGATAGACTATCTGTCACTTATTGACAGCATTAATCAGAAAGTGACGGATAATGTATCTCGCGCGCGAGTAGAGTCGAGAGTCAAGTTATGCTAGCAGGGCAGGTGACGTTGGCGCGAAAGCTAACAGCGCATGGTCAAAGTAGCGCGCGTGCGCCACGCCTACATCGCCTTTCTATAGTATTTAGTGTTCTGTGGTCGTCATCGTCAACATCGTCAGCGTCATCATCATCATTGTTGTCATAGTCAGCAGTATCATTTCTTTTGTATTATTACCTTTTTATTAGAACATTTAGAAAGAGATGGATAGTCTATCTCGCCGCGAGACAGCTCGCGCGCCGTCGTGTGCCGGCTGGATCCGGGAGAAACTAGACCTGGCTGGTTTAAGGCCCGGGCACACGAGATGCGTGTGCAGTGCGTGGTGTGACATGCCTTATCGGGATTCATACTTTACATTTTACAACGCAGTGGTTCAGGTGCTGCAAACGCCTTTACTGTCAAATTACGGACGCAGAGTCCGAAATATCACTTTTTTAACACTGCATTTCCTTTCCTCGTATGTAGCGGAAAGCGACTACTGCGTAGGCGCCCGCCAGGCGGGGTTCCTGGCAGTGAAAGTGTTAAACGAATTATAATCCCCAGGTCTATTCGGGACAACGAACACCTCGAGCGGCGTGTTCGGCGCGACGAACCCTTCTACGTTCGGCTCGAGCGGGGGCTTCGGGTTCGGGGGCTCCCCGGCCAGCGGCGGCCTGTTCGGGGCCGCGCAGCCCGCGCCGCTCTTCGGCGCGCAGCAGCAGCCCTTCCAGGCGAAACCTGCAGGTGTGCCTCATCCCTGTCGTCGTAGCCAGCAGAGTTGTCAATGTCGTCATCACAGAACACTAAATACTATACAAGGGGTATCAAGCGCGGTTTGTATCGGGAGCGGTGTCGCCTCATCCCCTCCACGTCGCCTGCAACTGTGTGCGCGACTGCACGGCGATCAGGTGACGTTGCCGTTGGCGCGGAAGCTAACAGCGCATGCGCAAACTAGTGGCGCGCGTGCCACGCCCACATCGCCTTTCTATAGTATTTAGTGTTCTGTGGTCGTCATAGTCATCGTCAACATCGTCAGCGTCATAACACAAGCCTTATTGAGCTTACTATGGGATTAGGTCGATTTGTGTAAGATTGTCCTCTAGTAATAATCTAATATCTAATATTATGTTTCAGGGTTCGGATTTGGCGGCACATCTACAGCGGCGACCGGCACAACGCCTGGCTCGACGCTGTTCGGTGCCGCCCCAGCCGCGGGGGGCATGTTCGGACAGCAGAACAACATGACTGGCGGAACACTGTTTGGAAACACCACCGGTACGTCACTCTAGTCTATAGTCATTATAGCACACCGACAATGCCTGGCTCGACGCTGTTCGGTGCCGCCCCAGCCGCGGGGGGCATGTTCGGACAGCAGAACAACATGACTGGCGGAACACTGTTTGGAAACACCACCGGTACGTCACTCTAGTCTATAGTCATTATAGCACACCGACAATGCCTGGCTCGACGCTGTTCGGCGCCGCCCCAGCCGCGGGGGGCATGTTCGGACAGCAGAACAACATGACTGGCGGAACACTGTTTGGAAACACCACCGGTACGTCACTCTAGTCTATAGTCATTATAGCACACCGACAATGCCTGGCTCGACGCTGTTCGGTGCCGCCCCAGCCGCGGGGGGCATGTTCGGACAGCAGAACAACATGACTGGCGGAACACTGTTTGGAAACACCACCGGTACGTCACTCTAGTCTATAGTCATTATAGCACACCGACAATGCCTGGCTCGACGCTGTTCGGTGCCGCCCCAGCCGCGGGGGGCATGTTCGGACAGCAGAACAACATGACTGGCGGAACACTGTTTGGAAACACCACCGGTACGTCACTCTAGTCTATAGTCATTATAGCACACCGACAATGCCTGGCTCGACGCTGTTCGGTGCCGCCCCAGCCGCGGGGGGCATGTTCGGACAGCAGAACAACATGACTGGCGGAACACTGTTTGGAAACACCACCGGTACGTCACTCTAGTCTATAGTCATTATAGCACACCGACAATGCCTGGCTCGACGCTGTTCGGTGCCGCCCCAGCCGCGGGGGGCATGTTCGGACAGCAGAACAACATGACTGGCGGAACACTGTTTGGAAACACCACCGGTACGTCACTCTAGTCTATAGTCATTATAGCACACCGACAATGCCTGGCTCGACGCTGTTCGGTGCCGCCCAGCCGCGGGGGGCATGTTCGGACAGCAGAACAACATGACTGGCGGAACACTGTTTGGAAACACCACCGGTACGTCACTCTAGTCTATAGTCATTATAGCACACCGACAATGCCTGGCTCGACGCTGTTCGGTGCCGCCCCAGCCGCGGGGGGCATGTTCGGACAGCAGAACAACATGACTGGCGGAACACTGTTTGGAAACACCACCGGTACGTCACTCTAGTCTATAGTCATTATAGCACACCGACAATGCCTGGCTCGACGCTGTTCGGTGCCGCCCCAGCCGCGGGGGGCATGTTCGGACAGCAGAACAACATGACTGGCGGAACACTGTTTGGAAACACCACCGGTACGTCACTCTAGTCTATAGTCATTATAGCACACCGACAATGCCTGGCTCGACGCTGTTCGGTGCCGCCCCAGCCGCGGGGGGCATGTTCGGACAGCAGAACAACATGACTGGCGGAACACTGTTTGGAAACACCACCGGTACGTCACTCTAGTCTATAGTCATTATAGCACACCGACAATGCCTGGCTCGACGCTGTTCGGTGCCGCCCCAGCCGCGGGGGGCATGTTCGGACAGCAGAACAACATGACTGGCGGAACACTGTTTGGAAACACCACCGGTACGTCACTCTAGTCTATAGTCATTATAGCACACCGACAATGCCTGGCTCGACGCTGTTCGGTGCCGCCCCAGCCGCGGGGGGCATGTTCGGACAGCAGAACAACATGACTGGCGGAACACTGTTTGGAAACACCACCGGTACGTCACTCTAGTCTATAGTCATTATAGCACACCGACAATGCCTGGCTCGACGCTGTTCGGTGCCGCCCCAGCCGCGGGGGGCATGTTCGGACAGCAGAACAACATGACTGGCGGAACACTGTTTGGAAACACCACCGGTACGTCACTCTAGTCTATAGTCATTATAGCACACCGACAATGCCTGGCTCGACGCTGTTCGGTGCCGCCCCAGCCGCGGGGGGCATGTTCGGACAGCAGAACAACATGACTGGCGGAACACTGTTTGGAAACACCACCGGTACGTCACTCTAGTCTATAGTCATTATAGCACACCGACAATGCCTGGCTCGACGCTGTTCGGTGCCGCCCCAGCCGCGGGGGGCATGTTCGGACAGCAGAACAACATGACTGGCGGAACACTGTTTGGAAACACCACCGGTACGTCACTCTAGTCTATAGTCATTATAGCACACCGACAATGCCTGGCTCGACGCTGTTCGGTGCCGCCCCAGCCGCGGGGGGCATGTTCGGACAGCAGAACAACATGACTAAAAAAAATCTAGTCAAAACAAGATTATTGAGACCTCAATCCAAATAGCGTGGCAGGCAAAAAAAATATGCCTAATAGTAGTAACTATTAGGCATATTTTTTTGCCTTCTTTCTTTTTAGGGTTCCGTACCCAACGGGTAAAAACGGGACCCTATTACTAAGACTTCGCTGTCCGTCCGTCCGTCCGTCCGTCCGTCCGTCCGTCCGTCTGTCTGTCTGTCACCAGGCTGTATCTCAAGAACCGTGATAGCTAGAGAGTTGAAATTTTCACAGATTATGTATTTCTGTTGCCGCTATAACAACAAATACTAAAAAACCGGCTAAGTGCGAGTCGGACTGGGGCTCCCATACAACAGACATGATTTTTTTGCCGTTTTTTATAGATAATGGTACGGAACCCTTCGGCCGCGAGTCCGACTCGCACTTGGCCGGTTTTTAAGTTATAATAAATTTAGAGTGTACACCCGTATTGTATAAATATTTTTTTTTATCACACTTGCTTGTCAATGGCGTTATTACTTGCGAGCGTACAGAGCAGTTATAGCCGTTTTACCTCCCACGGGCTGTTAAGTTTAGTTTTAAAATATAGAACCCTCTGATTGGCTTAAGCAAATCTGGTTGCTCTGTGACTGGTTGAAAAAACAATCTAGTTGGCCAAGCCGCCCCGCCCCGCAAGAATACTGCTCTGTGATTGGTTGAAATATTGAAGCTTGGCGCTCTACTAGCACTGATCTGGAAGTGAAGTTGTCAATTTTAGATTGGCGCGGCTGTATGAAACTTAGATTTTTCTGTCTTATGTAGTTATTTATTTCCTCGCAAATGTGATGAAAAACATTGTGTATAACACGGGCGTAAGAATATTGCAAACTCGAGTCATCAAAAGCCCTCCGCCTTCGGCGTCGGGCTTCTGATAGACTCTCGTTAGCAATATTCCACTTACGCCCCTCGTTGAACAATGTACTATTGCTTTACAGGGGGCTTCGGGCAGCAACAGACGGCCGCGGGCACGGCGCACGCGCAGTACAACCCCGTGGTCGGCACCGACGTCGTCGTCAAGTCGGGCACCTCGCAGTCCATCAACATCAAGCACCATTGCATTACTTGCATGAAGGTCAGTACACCGGCCCCGTAGCATGGTTGGCCTTGTCACGCGATAGGTGATAGGATAGAGCGTGCGTCACTGGCTGACACCGTTCGATAGAACGAGACGACGCCCCTATCTTGTCACTTGTCGCGTGATAAGGCCAACCATGCTACGGCTCCTGTTCATTATTTCATTATCTTAGTTCATCTAAGGCTAATGTCAATAACTCGAAAATTAGGGCATTTTTACTAAACATAAAATTAAATATTCTGAGAAGTATTTAGCAGCCCTATCAGCTGTCCACGCATTAGGGCGTGTTTCAAAAAAGAGGACATGCACTTTTTTTTCAGATTGCAAATATAGATATTTGTTACGGAAAAAGCATATTATACGATAACAGAATTTTTGACTGATGTATTTGATAAATATTGACATACCCTACACTCTTTACTTAACTTTGTATATTTAATATCTCTTTGACCTATTTCGTTTAATTGTTTTTGTGAATCTTTTTTTTTTAGTTTAATTAATTATTATAATGTATTAATGTAAATTCTAATGAACATTTTAAACATGTTCCGACCAAAATATTTGTATGCCGACAGGCACCACATAGTGGTACGAAAGCTAATGAAAAACCTTGTACTTACCTACCTATGTTGGATAAATAAAATCTTTGAATCTTTGATTTTTTTGGGTTTTTCTTACTCAAATTCGTTGATACTATCGATCAAAGAAAAAAGTGTCCCAAATATTCAATTCCAGATCGTCACTTTTTTGTATGCAGTCTTCTTTTATTTAATAGTCTTAACGCACTGAAAGAAAAAACTTCCATAGTAATTTTTTTTTCAATGATTGTGAGTAAAAAAAACCCAAAAAAAAGGAAATCTGAAAAAAAAAACATGTAGGAACAGTTTTTTTTGAAAAACGCTCAATTATCCTCGGTTTACGGGACACCCTGTATAATTTTGCTCCCTAGCCACCAGCGAACGAAAAAACCATAGAAGGCTTACTCCCTACAAATTTCTACCCAAACATATGCCCAAAACCCGGTATGCGCATGTTCGAAGTAAACGGCTGCTTGGCATCCTTTTGACACCCCGCCCCCACGTCCGCATACGTCCGCGTAATGGCAATGTGCATCCTTTTTGTGGGGCCACTTTTTCGCGCTAGTTAGACATCTATGGTTTTTTTCGTTCGCTGGGATATACAGAAATAACAACTATATATATTGCACAAGAAAGATTTGGATAAACAAACTTACTTAACAAAATAAATAAATATTTGCGGACACTCTTACACAAAGGCTATAGCCGTGTTTCTATACAAAATTTACAAGGAAGGAATAATTTTATTTGTAGTTAGTTTTTGGCATGAAGTACCAAAGCTAATAATTTGAATTTAATATATGTAGTAGGTCTATAGATGGGCAATTTATGAAATAAAAACTGTAGGTGCCGCTACACCAGAACACCAAAAAAAAAAACAAATTACAGTTTCCATTATTTTGACATATATTTGTACTAAAGTTTCAGGCAATATTTTTTGTAGTGATGGGTTTTATTATGTAGTATAGTTTACCAAAAAATCAAATTAATCGCAAAGACCGAATTCAAGAAATAAATTAAAAAGTGAAAAAAAAACAAACCGCCATATTACGAAAACTGACAAGTGTACATGGCTCTTCTTTGGGGAACAGACCTTTGCCTACAAGGAGTATCTAAAAATGAAATTACTAGAACATTTGACAGAAAGGCAAATTTTGTATAGAAACACGGCTATAGCCTTTACCTAGTCCCAAACTAAGCAAAGCTTGTACTATGGGTACTAGACGACGATAAACATACATATATAGATAAATACATACTTAAATACATAGAAAACATCCATGACTCGGGAACAAATATTCGTGCTCATCACACAAATAAATGCCCGTACCGGGATTCGAACCCAGGACCTCTTGCTTCGTAGGCAGGGTCACTACCAACTAGGCTAAAGCGGTCATTGAATTTACTAGACAAACAATCTACTATTGTATTGTATTGTTTGTACGCAGGAATACGAGAACAAATCTCTGGAAGAGTTAAGGCTAGAGGACTACACAGCAGGCCGCAAGGGAAACACTAACGCAGGTGTTTTCGGCTTCAGCCAGCCGCAGGAAAACAAACCTCTCTTCGGAGGCTCCAGTGAGTACCCTAATCTAGCCCTGAAGTAAGGTTCGATATACAGTGTGTGTCTGTCATAAGAACATTTATTTTAAGGGCTGAAAGTATAAGCCCTAATGAACGTAAATTGGTATCTCTAGTTTCAAAAAAAAGTTTTTTTTATTTTTCATACAAATTAATTCGGCGCGCAATGTATTGGTAACAAAGCTAACAACTGACAGTAACTAGCTCTGCCTCTCTGAAACGTCAAGTGAATGTTAGCAGTACATTGCTGCTCGAGAAAATTTAAAAAATTAATAACTCTCCATTAGAAAAGGTAATTGTTATATTTTTTCGATAAAACGGTTCACAGCACTGAAAGCTATCGTTCCTTAAAATAAATGTTCTTATGACAGACACACACTGTAGAGTGAAATAATATAGACGAGAGTCGGGAAATGAATGAACACTTTATTATGAAGTACATGGGTATATAAAGGACTTTCATCAGTGGCTGTGTGCGTGCACTGTGACGCGGGTTGCAGCTGCGTCAATAAAAAGGATCATTAACTTATACATTATAGATAAAGTGAATTAAGGTCATTGTGTGTACTCGCGCGTAAAGACCACACACACCGCAGCCCATTGGTTCCGAATCTGAGGGTAATCACCCCCGCGGGGGTAAAACAGCTATCTTTGGAGGTAACAGAGTTAGTATCTAAAATCTTTCGTTCAATAGACAAGGGGTATCCGCGGTTATTGACGGGTACATTAATTTTTCACACCAAGTAAGTTTATCTCCATGACGAGAGGGATTAAAATGCTACTTTTACAGTACAGATGGTGTTACTTTCCCGCACTAGTGCGGAAATGAGCACTTTCCGTGCATATGTTGAAACTTTAAAGAGCCATATGTACTGTAAAACGTTGTATGCGAATTACCTATTTTCTGCACTTGTATCGTAAATAACTATTCTGTTTAAGCTACTTTTTTAATTTATTCATTGGCATGTAGAATTTAGGCAATGTGCCAATTGAACACAGATCTTAATAAAATAATCGATTGTAATGTCATCGTAATCGATTAAAAACGAACATATTTAAAGTTTTAACTTTAAAAAATGTTATATGAAAATTTATGAATTTTTCGTAATATTTGAAAAAAAAACACAATTATATGTTTTACTGAAATCAAAACTATCAATGACTATATTTTCCTCATAGTCGGTGTGAAAAATTCTATGACACACTCGAACAAAATTATTTTCGTCATGGGCGTTAACGTTTGAATCCTTCGCTACGCTCAGTATTCTATCGTAGAATCCCTCGCTTCGCTCTGGATTCAATGTACCGCCCTCGCCGTAAATACATCATTTTGCTCCATTGAGACACAAATAACCATTTCCCAACATTGGTACTAGGTCACGAGCACAGAACACTAAATACTATAGAAAGGCGATGTGGGCGTGGCACGCGCGCCACTAGTTTGCGCATGCGCTGTTAGCTTCCGCGCCAACGTCACCTGCTCGCCGTGCAGTCGCGCACACAGTTGTAGGCGACGTGGAGGGGATGAGGCGACACCGCTCCCGATACAAACCGCGCTTGATACCGCTTCTATATCAATGAACTGACAACTTGTATGGAAAAAACCGGCCAAGTGCGTGTCGGACCACGCAAAACGAAGGGTTCCGTGCCTATTAAAAAGGTCGTATCGTCACATAAATTTTACGGCACTTACGTCCTTTTCTTTGAGGAAGGCAGTTTTTCAGCAATATCTCGAAAACCTCTGAACCGATCTTGTTCAATACAATTTTCGGTGAATGAAATTAATAAGCCCTATGTCCATGAATTTTTCCATATTTTTAAAATACACCGTTCAAAAATTAGAGGGGGGGGGACAGAATTTTAGTGACTTTCGGTGCGATTATCTCTGACTGTATTCACTTAATCAAAAAAATTCCCGAGAAACCTTATATTTATTTTGAAAGGCCTATCGATTCATGTGCCACACGTGGGCTCATGATGAAAATTTTTTTTTTGGGTTTTAGTTTTATGTATGGAGTACACCCCTAAAAAAATTTTTTTTTGTAATTTTAATTACAAAACTTTGTAGCGGCTAACAAAATACACCTATCCTCAAAATTTTATTCAAATACACCTTATAGTTTTCGAGTAAAATGCCTGTGACATACGGACAGACGGACAGACGGACAGACGGACAGACGGACAGACGGACAGACGGACATGACGAAACTATAAGGGTTCCGTTTTTGCCATTTTGGCTACGGAACCCTAAAAACGCTATTATAAATTAATGTTTTTCGAAACCGTATTTCGCCAGGAGCCGTAGCATGGTTGGCCTTATCACGCGACAAGTGACAAGATAAGCGCGTCGTCTCGTTCTATCGAACGGTGTCAGCCAGTGACGCACGGTCTATCCTATCACCTATCGCGTGACAAGGCCAACCATGCTACGGGGCCTGGAGTTAGAGTAGAGTTCTGTGGACACGAGAATAACTATTTTGAAAAGGTTAGGAACCCCGACCACAGTCCAGCCGTTCACCATCATCTTCCTCCAAGCATTTTCCCGGTTATACTTCAAAGCCCGGGGTCCGCTTTGACACCTGATCCCAAGATTTGGCGTAGGCACTAGTTTTACGAAAGCAACTACCATCCGACCTTCCAACCCATATAGCTAGAGTTGTCATTTTGGGGCACATTTCTTGTCATGTTTGTTCGGCATTGTGATTATTGGGTCAATCAACTTTTTCTTGTTGTTATTCTGTCCCGGCAAGCCAAGAGACAACAGTGACAGTTTCTTAGAAAAAATAAATAAACTGTACTCCTATCATGGTAAGGAGATGCCTCACAATGGAATGGGTTTAACAATATAACAAAAACACGTGTTTAGTGGATTTAATCCCCATAAAATTATAGTTTTAAAGAGTGACCCAGGAGACGTCACCATGGCAACGAGCAACAAAAAATAGTTGATTGGCCCGTTTACTTTATTGCGTGTCATAGTTTAATTCCAACCCGAATACTCTAAGAGCTCTCGGATTGTACTGATGAAGCGTTTATTGCGCCCGCGCCATGCGTGTCTAGGGTTGCCAACTAATTGGGTAGTTTCCACATGTTAAAATCGATAACGCAGTGTTGCTAAATTGAGAGTAAACCATGAAATAAATGTAATTAAGTATAAATTAAGAAATATAATTAAAATTATAAAAAGATAGACCTTGAAAGTTTAGAATAAATATAAATTTTTTTTTATTCTCCAAAAGTAAATTTAAAGCTACCAATAGAATCCTTATGCTTTTATAGAA
The DNA here is from genome assembly GCA_932294315.1 of Epinotia nisella. Classification (NCBI taxonomy): domain Eukaryota; kingdom Metazoa; phylum Arthropoda; class Insecta; order Lepidoptera; family Tortricidae; genus Epinotia; species Epinotia nisella. Next base: position 3,089,984 of record OW028698.1, on the reverse strand, counting down.
ACAAAATTGTATGACAACTATGGTCCTAAACGCAGTATTTCACGACTGAAACACCAATTTACTTGATTATCAATACAACGATTAGTACAAATATCACCCTGTGACGTCACGATTCAATGTTAATCAGTATGAAACGTTTTCGGCTGCCGCCAGCGAGGTCCGTCTTTAACTCAATTTTTTGGGTATTTATGTTTTTTGATTGTAGTTGCTCCCATACAAACATTTGTTCCTCTCCAAAAACTGGTTCGAATGGCATCGTAAAAAATTTTTAGGACACAACCCAATTTCGGGGGAGATATAGTATTTTACAGAAAAAAACGGCAAAAAAGTACATTGTAAAAAAATATAGTACTAATTGGGCATTTTCCGATTTGTAACTTTTATTTGTCTTACTAATGTTATTGTTAATTGTGGTTACAAAATGGAATATTTTTAACTTTTACTCGGTGCCGTCACTAACGATGCATCTCTTCTCGCGAAAATACCCAATTGGCTGGGCAATGTCGCTATTTAGTGAAACCTCGAAGATTTGAAGCACTTCGTAAGGACCCCGAAAATATAGTATTTTTGCGTACTATATATTTCTTCAACAGTATATAGTATAAAGAGTCAAATATAGTACAATACTATATAATATAGTACGGTTGGCAACCCTATGCGTGTGGCATGCTCCATACTGTTGATTACAACCGTTTACGTGTGTAGCAGCGTTCGGCGCGCCGGCCACCACAAGCGCCAGCGTTTTCGGCGGCGGCGCGCTCGGCGGCGGCACCGGCTTCGGGAACACCAGTGAGTATTCAATTATGCATTATGCCTTTACGTCATACCTTCCCATAAACTAGAAATTATCACACGCTACTCGTGCGAAAAATCCACCTGGCCAGGGAGAGACGTAAAATTTTGTTCTCACCACGGGCGGTAATAAAGAAAGCCTCAGATCGCATATTTATCGCCCTTGCCTTCGGCTCGGGCGTCAAATAGCTGCAGTCTGAGACATTCTTTGTTTTACCGCCCTAGGTAAATTTTATCGAACGAGCGAGCGAAGCGAACGAAGTTCTATGCTTTTTATACTTTCGTCATGTCCGTATAAGGTATGGACCCCTAAAAATTTTTTTTTTAGTTATTTCATTACAAAACTATGTAGCGGCTAATAAAATACACCTATCCTCAAAATTATAGTTTTCGAGTAAAATGCCTGTGACATACGGACATACGGCCATGATGAAACTATAAGGGTTCCGTTGTTTGCCATTTTGGCTAGGAACCTTAAAATTTGTATAAAGCCATCATTCTGTATAAATTATCTATTTTTTTTTGGGACAATTCACACCAATTGATCTAGTCCCAAACTAGGCAAAGCCTGTACTATGGGTACTAGTCAAGTATAAACATACTTATATAGATAAATACATACTTAAATAGATATTAAACATCCAAGACTCGAGAACAAACATTCGTATTCATCATACAAATATCTGCCCCGACCGGGGATCGAACCCGGGACCTTATTATTTAAATTATTTATTTATTCGTATCGCTAAATAGTAGCAAAACGGCAACAAATTAAAATAAAAAATCTGCGCATTCTTATAAGCTGATGTTCTATGTTCTATCATTTAAGGTACGTTTTCGTTCGGGGGCGGGGCGCAAAACACTACGCAGCCAAACAATACATTGTTCGGCGCCAGCAAACCTGCCTTTGGGGCCACCTCTACTGTCGGTAAGTGTAACTTATTCTTGGGATGTGACTTGACCGAATGGGGAATGGAAGAGAATATCAGAAGTGCCTGATTCTTTTTAAGGGTTCCGTACCTCAAAAGAAAACAAACGGAACCCTTATAGGATCACTCGTGCTGTCTGTCCGTCTGTCACAGCCGATTTGCTATGAAACAACTGGACCGATTGAGTTGAAATTTGGTAAACATATGTAAATTGGTGACCCAAAGATGGATGCGTAAAGTGAAATAATGAATTCTTAACAAGGGGGACTTTTGAGGCGTAAACTGGAAAATTAAAAAAAAAAGTTTCGCAAACTGTATTGTGTCACATCAAATGAATGAAAGGGGTTGTTGTAAGCATCTCAGATTTATATTTTTTATAATTTTAGCAGAAACCGATTTGAAGTAATTTAGGAAAAAAGACGAAAATTGACCCCCCCCTTATCTCCGAAACTACTAGGCTTAAAATTCTGAAAAAAATATGGAAAACAGTTCCTTGCCTAAATATTACCGGAAAACCTATAAGAAGTTTGAGTATTCAAAGTAACGGGAAAATTCTCAATATGTTTGTGCATTTTGTATGGAGCGCCTGATGCTTAGAGCATAGCAATTTTACGGAACCCTCACCACGCGAGTTGACCTCGCACTTGTCCGGTTTTTGGTGATAGGAATAACCTTCCTTAGCACCAGAAAAAAGTTTCAGATTGTTCAACGGCGTCAATTATTTTTGAAAAATATAAACAGTTTCCTCACTTACGTTTTGGGTCAAGGACGGTGAATAGAGAATTCCTTTGATCTGTCTCATATTACATAAAACAACTTAAATATCTGTGGTAAATTGACACTGGCAATGACAAATATAGCTGCTGCAACTGTCAATACTATTGCTAGTGTCAGTTTATCACAGATATTTAAGATACTTTTTTGTAATATGAGACGGATTGAGGAAAGTGCCGCTCTTGATCTTGACCCAAAACGTAAGTGAGGAAACTGTTTATATTGCCGACCAACTAACCTTTTTACGTTTTTTGATTCTTTCTAATTTTAATATAATGATAGAGAATGACTTAATAGACTTGAAGTAGTAAAATTAAACGGCTTTTCCCTAATTGTTATTATTTTCGCGTTTTCATACGCATATGGTGTCAGAAGTGAAAGCACAGTGTTACGATTGTGATAATGCCCATAACGCGTTCAATAACAAGGAAACAATTCCGGACAGAGGTAAGTGAAACCGATGAGAAAAACGATGACGCTCTCACACAGGAGCACGATCTTCCCGAACCTTTTCTAACTATCCAATTTGTGTCCTCATGTTAAAATTGATAGCGCAGTGTTGCTAAATTGATAGTAAACCTTCAAATAAATGCAATTAAGTACAAATTACGAAATATAATTAAAATCATAAAAAGATATGGCCCTTGAAAGTTTACAAAAAATATGCATTTTTTTTATTGTCCAAAAATAAATTTAAAGCTACCAATAGAATCCTTACGCTTTTATAGAAACAAAATTGTACGACAACTATGGTCCTAAACGCAGTATTTCGCAACCGAAACAGCAATTTACTTGATTTTCCATATAACGACTAGTACAAATATTACCCTGTGACGTCATGATTCAATGTTAATCGGTATAGAACGTTTTCGGCTACCGCCAGCGAGGTCCGTCTTTAACTCAATTTTTTGGGTATTTATGTTCTTTAATTGTACTTACTCCCATACAAACATTTGTTCCACACCAAAAACTGGTTCGAATGGCATCGTAAAAGCCTATTGCCAGAACCTATACCTTCAGAGGCGCGTTCCGCAGCGCTATCGTGCGCCAAGACGCACTCCGTAGCGCCATCGCGCGTACCCAAAACAGAAGCTGGCTGCCCTAGCTAAGCATGCTCGTTTAAATGTGGACCGGGAGCGAAGGCTGGCTGAACATGAACGCGAAGCTGCCGAGTTAGAACTGCAGGTGGAACTTGCGGCTATTGAGTCTGTCGCGTCAGAGAAAAGCAACTCAACTCAAAAGTGGTTGCTTGAATGTGCCGATATCGATTACATATATATAATCGCGCCCCTTTCCCAGAGGGGTAGGCAGAGATCACGGATCTCCATTCGCTACGATCCTGACAAACCACTTGAAGATTAACGAAGACAGTGTATATAAAAAGAGTGGAAGGGCAAGTTGGAAGGGGAAGACCTAGGCGAACTTTCTCCGATCAAATTGGAGAAATGTTACAAAAAGGCCAGGTCAAACGTACCCTAAACCGACGGGCATGTGTGAGAAATGTTATGAAGGTGAGTGATAATGATTGTATAGCAATTTAGAGTTTGATGATGTACCAACTGCGGGAACTGCACGAAGTGTTTCCGTCGCTTCTAAAAGCGCGAATGCGCCGCGCGGAGACCGGTGCCTACAGTTCAACGAGAAAATAAACACTACACATACTCAAAGATCAGGCACACACCACAATAAACTCGCACCTAATATTTGTAATATTGCCGTCAGAAATAAAACGATTAATAATGTAGGCACACAAGACTCTTTTATTAAACTGGCTGAAGTCATCGCAGATCTTGGAGGCAGGAGTAAACAGGTCAGTAAACTTTCTCTGAATGATGGTAGTGTCTCCGTTCAAGAAGACATACTCGCGATCAGAAGTTAGATTCTGTCCAGAAGAAAACTTGGCCAGACTCGGTACTGCGTTGTGTGGAGCCGCCAAAGAATCTGTCTCAGCTCTTCTCATGACTGCCGCGCATCCAGCGCAAATAATGAGGTCCCTGGAGTGTCGCTTTGGCCAGCCGGAATCCATCATCCTACACCAACTGTCGTCAATTAGATCCTTAGCCAGGCTACCGCTACACGAGTCTTTGAAGGACCTTAAAATTTTCGCGTGCCGACTTCGCAATTGCGTCGAGGTGATCAGAGAGCTGCAACAGTATCTGGCCTCTCCTGAGCTTGCCAATACCATCATAGGGAAATTAACCCCGTCAAAGGTGGTCCGATTATGCGTTTCGAACGATGTCCCGAACAAACACCAGGCAGACTTTAGATAATGAATTCAAACGGCAATCGAAACATTGTGCATTTTATTCGGAAACAAATTAATGGAAAACTGTCACAACAAATAATTTGCAGGTTGTCAAACTAAATGTCGCGACTAAGCAACGCGCAAAAGTTTTTCATGCGACACTGTGAACGAAACCAAAAAGTCTGAATGTCCATTAAATGCGAAAAGTTTATTTCATTGCCTATTGACGACTGCTGGCAATGGGTTACCGAAAAATAAGGTCTGTTACAGATGTTTATCTAAAGGTTCACATAAATATTTAGCTTGTAGGAAACATTGCGAAGTCGTCGGATGTAAGTACAGTCGGAGACATAATACTCTGCTCCATCGACCTGCGGTAGTTACCGCTGCCCATGGTCTACGGCCTCATTTATCGATAAATCTGTAGCTGATCTGATAGGTGCTACCCCGCCCAAAAAACACATTCAGGTCGAGTGTATCGGCGGTCTAGGTAAACATATAAAGGTCAGTTTCGTAGGCATATTTTTTTGCCTCCTTTCCTTTGAAGTTATTATAAATTTAGAGTCTACACCCTTATTATTGAACCTTATTAGTAGATCGTGACGTCACGATCTACGAGCTACACGCAATGTAGCTTCCTAATTTTTTGAGATATTTGAATGGGATTTTCGTCATTATAGGCCCTAACACCATCTTAAGGATGATAGGGGGCAGGTTGGACTGCCCCTACTTGCTTCATTGTAGTCGGTTACATGCGCCGTACTCAATGAAGCCAAATATGTACTAACATAGTCTTTCTAAGGATAATACTAACAAATAATTGACATCTGAATAAATAATTAATTGTTAATTGATATCTGAAGAACTTATTTGTATAATTATCCAAAAAAAAAAAAATTGTGATTTAAATATTTTCATTCTTCATTAATTTAAAATTTGAATAATTGATGTTAAATTACATTTAATCTTCTAAATCTAATTTATATATTCTCTATTATAATGACCGAGTGATCCAATCACTGACAACTATTTTCACACGTCTACCTAGACTGAATATATCATGGGAGAAATGCTTATATTTTAAGATCTTATGTTACCATATTATGTTCATTGTGAATAAACGATTTCATTCATTCATTCATTCAATAATGGATCATGTTATCTGAACTAATAAATGAATTGAAATCGAAAATTGATAGGCATATTTTATGCCTTCTTTCCTTTGACGTTATTATGAATTTAGAGTCTAGACCCTTATTATTGAACCCGCTCACAAAATTTCACGAGAATCGCTTGACAAATACAGGAGAATATACGAAAGCATTTCGGCCCAAGCTGAAACAGAGGACTTCTTTCGCTACCCTCGCTCGTTGAATAAGCGTTTCTAGTAATGTATATGCATTGTATGTGTAGTAGTTTGTATGAATGCCATTTGTATTGCTCAGGCACGGGTCTGTTCGGCGCGACGACCACACAGGCGCCATCTTTCGGCACCAACACGTCAACCTTCGGCGGTTTCGGCACTACACAAACACAGGTATACATATTCATATAGGTATTCATATTAAAATTAATAAATAATAATTAATTGCATGTTTTAGAAAAATTAGTTTATATTGATATGTGGGTCGTTCTTCTTTTTTACCGACAATGAACCGAGGTTTTTCTGTTTTTTTTTGTTTTTGAACTATCGAAAATTGAGGTTTTGAAGTGCGATTTAAAAAAAATTGCATAGGTTCCCACATTAGAACTAATTCAAGTTTCCTTTCTGGCCAATATAAATATTTATTTACGGTTGGTTTCTAAAAAAAAAACACGTGACAAAGTGGACTCTTTCAGTGGGGACCACATTTTGGTTTACCACTCTGTCACGGCATTCTACGAAAAAAAAAACATTTAAAAAAATGCTAGTTAGAGGTAGTGAAATATTAAATATCACTAATTAATAAAATAATATGGACGTTCATTCGAACATTATAAAACCGTAAACATCATTACTCAAATGAGATGCCGTAATAAGACGAAGGACAGGCTATTGTCGGTCGAAAAGAAGAACGACCCATGTATGTTAGTCTGTAAGGTATGTTTAAATATGGGCCTTTGTTGTCCGAGTCAAATGAATAAATAAATAATTAAATATTGATAACGTAGTGTTTCTAAACCATCAAAAGTATAGATAACAAAATATAATTAAGTTCATAAAAAGATATGAACCGTGAAAGTTTAGAAAAAATATGCATTTTTTTATTGTCCAAGAGTAAATTTAAAGCTACCAATAGAATCCTTACGTTTTTAAATAAATATTAGGGAACATTCTTACACAAATCGAACTAGCCCTATAGTAAGCTCAGTAAGGCTTGTGTTATAGGTACTAGACGACTATATATAATAGATATAAATACTTATAGTAGTTTATGCAACAGTTCTATAATAAGGGTTCTTAAAATTCAAGGGTCGAAGTTACAAAACGAGACGTAGTCGAGTTTTGTAATAAAAGACCCGAGAATTTTGAGAACCAATTATGGGCTGTTGCATACATTACTTTTTCTATGACAGCTTTTTCTCGTCACTCCCAGTTTCACTCATTTTAACTGTTTAAAGTATATTTCTTGGTATATTCACAAGCCTATTAACATTTGACAGTGTTGCATTTTTTTTTAATTTTGAAGACGGTACATCAACTTGATAGCATAGACAAGAAATAATAAGACAATTCTTAGTTACGAAAAATTTGGTTGTGTTCAAGTAAATCTAAATGTCAAAAATAAAATTAATATGATAGAATATTGGAGTTTATTTTTATTTTGTAAACAAACGTGTCTTAATTAGATTTAATGGTCAATCTAGATTCAAAATATGTACCTAAGTAAAGAATTGTTTTAATTTGAAAAGATTGTTATTATTATTGTAAACGAAAACAAACGTTTTTCAAACATGCTGCACAAATTTTGAATCTTAAAAAAAAAGCAGTTGTACTATAATTAGACAAATAGACTTCATTATCATTACTCAAATGAAGCTGATTTAGATATCGCTGTCAGTCATTTAATTGACAGATAGAAGTGCTGGAGTAGAAAAAATACATAGAAAACATCGAAGACTCAGAAACAAATATTTATTCGAACCCAGGACCTTCAGCTTCGTAGGCAGCGTCACTACCCACTAGGCTAACCGGTCGTCGTAATTATTTTATCACGCGGGTATGCCTTTGTTATACGCGGACGAAGCCGCTCTAGCAGCTAGTAAAATATAAGTCAACAACCCTTCCTTTCCTCAGCCAACCACGGGCCTGTTCGGCGCGAAGCCGGCCACGACAGGGTTCGGCGCGACCCCCGCCAGCTCGGGCTTCGGCTCGTTCGGCGCCAGCGGGGGCCTGTTCGGGGCCAAGCAGCCCCCGGCCTTCGGAGCCACCGCCCCCGGTCAGTACACTCGCAGGCACGGCATCATGGCAGGGCACAAGGCATGCACCTCAAGAAACTTCCAGTAGTGCATAGCTATAAACTGGATATTAACAAAATAAAACCAAACGTAATGTCACAGTTTATTAATCTTTTACACTGGTTACAATAAAATATTGAATACCTTTGTAACGCTAACAGTATCTTAATTTGAGAAATTAACTTTATTCGACGTTAATTATGCCCCCTCGCAATTAACGGAATTTGTATAGTCGACGCACATTGAGCCGAACCGGACCCTGAACCTTTTGAACGCCATTCTCCACGTACTAAAGTGTCAGTGACACGCAAACCTTTTTTCCAAAAGAGAGTGAATATGAACCTTATAAGAAAGATTGAAGGTTGTTTTGACAGCGGACGTCGTAACACTTAAAGGCGTTCTTGGCGCTGCGGGCACGACAATACACGACACCTTTAGGCGTTCTTGGCGTTCAAAGGGTTAATTTTTTTCACGTTAAGTAAACATGGATATTTTTTCACCTTAAGTTAACACGGACATTTTTTCACGTTAAGTTAACATGGATATTTTTTCACTTTAAGTTAACACGAACATTTTTTCACGTTAAGTTAACATGGATATTTTTTCACGTTACGTTAACACGGACATTTTTTCACGTTAAGTTAACATGGATATTTTTTCATGTTAAGTTAACATGGATATTTTTTCACTTTAAGTTAACACGGACATTTTTTCACGTTAAGTTAACATGGATATTTTTTCATGTTAAGTTAACACGGATATTTTTTCATGTTAAGTTAACATGGATATTTTTTCACTTTAAGTTAACACGGACATTTTTTCACGTTAAGTTAACATGGATATTTTTTCACGTTAAGATAACACGGACATTTTTTCACGTTAAGTTAACATGGATATTTTTTCACGTTAAGATAACACGGACATTTTTTCACGTTAAGTTAACATGGATATTTGCCCGACTATGGCAGAGCCGAAAGGATGGAATATGCTTTTAGCAGTCTATGTTTGTATTAACATGTTTATTTATTTATTTATTATGAAACAAACAGTCATACAAAGATATTCGTACAGGCTATCTTAGTGCTAAACGGACTTATAGTTTCCAATATAAATCAAAAAACCTATATACATTGGCACTCCTATATAGATATGTAAGGCGAAAATCCCTATGCTCGAAACCTACATGTGTTCCACTGTAACATTTAAGATACTGAACCGATTTTGATGAATGGGATGTCAATCGAAACGAAGTGACATAGGCTACGTATTGTAAGAAAAAATATTTTTTTTCATATATTTTTCCGTAGTCGCGATACAGTTTTTATGATTTTTTTATGGTTCTTGTATTGACAGCATTTGGTGCGCTGAACACGTCAGGGTTCGGAGCCGCGACGAGCACGGCGGGCGGCTTGTTCGGCGCGAACAACACGTTCGGGAAGCCAGCAACGCAGCCCGCCTTCGGCTTTAATCAACCAGCGCTCGGTAAGACTGACAAACATGCATCGGCAAATTCACGTTCAGTTTTAGATTAAATGTCCACACTAGACGCACGCTCGCCCGAGACAGTCCACTTGCTCACCGCGCGGCTCGCCTGAGCGTGCGTCACGTGTGGACATGCCTGCGGTCGCATTTGCGCGTGTGTCTGAGCCAACACGCGCAGCAATCCAAGGCTCGGTCGAGTGCCATTTAGATAGGGGGGGGGGTCGAGCGCGGGTGGAAGCGGGGGGGGGGGGGGGGGAGTGAGCCGCGCTCGGGGTGAGCGTGTGTCTGGTGTGGACACTGCTATTTATTTCAGATTTGCATCCATATGTTTACAAGATTAAATAGTTCAGACAAATACACTTGTGGCTCTGTGAGCTGTAGAACTAGTGAGCCTGTCATTAAACAAAATGTGTAGATATTTTTGAAAGGTTGTCTGTATAGATGTTGGAGAACTCGACTGTAGTGTATGACGATATTACTTGCCAAACTTCATAGTTCTAGAACATCGGAAACTACTCTTTAATTTTTGATTCCCTTGAGTGTCGAAATATTCGTTTTCTGCGGCATTAACGGCCGCTTTTTTTTTTACGTTAGCTTACTAATTTGGTTTCTTCACAGCCTCAAGGGACTATAGACCTGAGACTGAGAGTGTAGGCTTAAGGTGACGTAGGTTCATGATCTTTTCTCCCTCTCACTGGGCATAAGCGTGAGCGAGATGGAAGTGCGTGTTCGGAAACGCGGAAATGATGATTTTTTTCATATCTCATGCTCTGAAAGTGGGTCGTTGTTGTTCTAAAAAGTGCGCAGAAAGTGATACGTTTCTGCTCTAGTGCAGAAAAGTAGTGTATTCCAATTAGTCCTCGCCTTATAGGCATTATGCGGGAACTAATAATTCTAATAAATATCATTGATACTCACCCCGCCACTGACAAAGGGAAATAATTTTATTCCCTAGTTCATGGAATTTATTTTATTAAATATAAAATAAGTTTATGTTGTAAATTCATTACTTTTATTTTAGCTAAAATATTCACTAGGCTCTATGAGGTGGTGACAAATGGAATACACCCACAAGCCTTTTTTAACTTAAAGTTGTGCATGTGAGCTAAGGCAGAAACGCATACAGCCACTGTTCAACTAATACTAATAACAAATACAAAAAAATTATGTAAAATTTTCCGTCTGTTTTTTTTTTACTTTCCTCGTATTCGATATGAAAAGTAGAGTGTTTAACTCGGGTGAAAGTCATCCATTTCTGACTCGAACTATTGGCGCTCTCACTTCGTTCGAGCACCAAAATATCTCGTCAGAAATGGGTGCCTTTCAGCCCTTGGTTAACAATCTACTATATTTTTAAATAAATAAAGTAACAGCTAAGTTCCCTCAAACATGATATTGCCGATTTTTAGAACCAATTTTAATGTTTAGCTTTTGTGCATAATTTGTTACGAATGTTTTAAGTGTATTTTAGACCTATGTTCGTGATTTTTTTTCTATAGAGCGAAAGTCTAAATTCAGGATTCGAATAGCTACAGTCCCTCGAGAAAGGCCTCAAGATTGCTAATTAAATTTAGGGCAGCCGTAATATTGATTCAAACAAGCGCTACGGCTTTTTAAAAATCCGTTTTCTGAACTTACTTAATGTGCGGCAGAGTGGTCGCGTTTAGTGGCGGCTACTAATGTCTCAATGGACGCTGTAACCTTAGAGCATACATAACTGGAGTAGCCTTATGTCGTATTTGCGTACAAAAATGCCTGTCGAATTTTGCGCGGCGGGGGGAGCATCTTAATAGGATATTGAAACTCAATTGTACAGTACCGGTCAAAAGTTTAAGTTCACCCTTTGTTTTTGGTACAAATTTGTACTTTTGTGCGATAATGTTTTGCAGTTCAGATGTCGAAAATTGTTTCCAGCTGATTCCTTATTGTTTACGGAGATGTGTTTGATTAGTCAGACACAATTTACGTAGATTTCTAGTCAGTTGATTCCCTAAAAACCAACATTGTATCTGATCATTGTACGTTTTAAGTGGCAAGCCCATATATGGCCCAGCCTTTGCCGTCATTCCTATAAGATTTTAGGGAATGCGTTGTTTAGAAATGTACGTGAATTGTGTCTGACTAATTAAAAAAAATCTCTGGAAACAATAACGGGTCAGTTGGAAACAAATTACGGCTTCCGAACTGCAAAAAATTATTGTCCAAAAGTACTCATTTGTACCTAAAACAAAGAGTGAACTTAAACTTTTGACCGGTAGTGTATAATGAAAGTTTGAAGTGGTTGAACGTTTATAATATCAAGTGCTTACAGCAACATGCGGGCATTTTTATGATCAGTGTTCTCTTGCGAGGCGGTTTTGTGATCGATTGTGAAATTGTCTTTGTATGATTTTTTGCACATTGTGCAAGGTTTTCTACATAGGGGTAAGTTAGGGGCTACTCAAGTTATGTACGCTCTGAGGCTGTAACACTGCGTGTGTCCCCAGGTGGCGGCCTGGGCACCAACACGTTCCAGGCGAAGCCGGCCGGCCCCGCCTTCGGGGCGCTCGGCGGCGGCGCGCTGTTCCAGCAGCCGCAGCAGCAGAACACCTTCAAGACCGGTACCTAACCACCTCGATACATCTGGAGGGCTTACATTACTTTTTGATGCGTCCCTTGTACAGTGAGGGAAATGGATTAACGTACCTTTTTATGCCTTATTGTCATAGTAAGAAGAGCGAAAAAGGTACGTGAGTACATTTCCCTTACTGTACATTTTAACCCATATTTTTTTACTTATTCAGATGATCTTCAAAAAACTATTATTTTATCATTCACAATGACATATGCGTACCCGAATGATGACCATTATCGAAATATTTGGGTTAATAAAAAATGTTTGGTAACACAGTGGATATTATTTTTGAGGGATCACGAGGACTGACCCAGAGTGGTGGGAAAATTTATAATACACATTGAGGCCCTGTTTGAGAACTAACGTAAAAATACTAGGAAAATATTTCGAGACATCTACATTTTTTTATAAGTGTTTATAAATTTTCATCTCTATTTTGGGCACTAAAAATAATTGTATCTCACGAGCTTATTTTAAGCCGCGTCTCCTGCGCATGTGTTTTCGAAACATTTAGTCGAGGCAACGAACTGACATCGTTATCATATCAGCCGAAAGATGCCACTGCTGGACATAGGCCTCCCCCAAAGAGTGTCAAAGTGACCGGTCCTGCGCCCGCATCCAGCGGACTCTCGCGACCTTCACCAGGACATCAGTCCACCTTGTGGGGGGCCTACCCACGCCGCACCTTCCGCGTCTTATGAACTCCGGGTGGAAAGTTTGTTGGATTCTTGAATAAAGCATCTTAGAATAACGTTTTAATATGAAATAAAAAAACAACGCTATTTTAAATTAATGTTTTTCAAAAGCCTGAAGTAATTTTACAAAAACAGAAGACTTTGACGACCGGATAGCCTAGTGGGTAGTGACGTTGCAAAGCTGAAGGTCCTGGGTTGGATACCCTGTAAGGGCAAATATATTCCATATTCACACTCATACGTACGGAAATGAAATGAACAATATTGTGTGTGTCAGGTTTGGAGGGCGGCCTGGGCGGAGGCCTGTTCGGGGGCTCGGGCGGGCTGGGCGCGCCGCAGGGCTTCGGCGCCAACACCAGCTTCATGGGACAGTGAGTACCACGCACACGCACTTAAACCTAACTGACGACCGAATAGCCTAGTGGTTAGAGAACCTGACTATGAAGCTTGAGGTCCCGGGTTCCATCCCCGGTCGGGGCAGATATTTGTATGATGAATACGAATGTTTGTTCTCGAGTCTTGGATGTTTAATATCTATTTAAGTATGTATTTATCTATATAAGTATGTTTATCCGTTGTCTAGTACCCATAGTACAGGCTTTATCTAGTTTGGGACTAGATCAATTGGTGTGAATTGTCCCACGATATTTATTTTATTTATTTATTAACATACAGAGATAATATGGTGCATTTTTTGTTTTATCTCCAGTTTACGAAAACATGTAAACACGACACGATGAAATCTTACGAACATTATGAGTTTGTGTGTGATCAGATTGGTTTAAGCAAGTCTAGTTGGTCGCGCGCCACAAGGGTTCTGCCCTGATATTGGTTGAAAAAAATCTAGTTGACCGCGCGCCGCAAGAATACTACTGTACTGCTCTGTGATTGGTTGAAATATTTCGACCGCTTTAGCCTAGTTGGTAGTGACGCTACCTACGAAGCTAGAGGTCCTAGGTTCGAATCCCTGTAAGGGCAAATATTTGTGTGATGAGCATGAATATTTGTTCCTGAGTCATGGATGTTTTCTATGTATTTAAGTATTTATTTATCTATATAAGTATGTTTATCGTCGTCTAGTACTTTAGCTTTGCTTAGTTTGGGACTAGGTCGATTTGTGAAAAATTGTCCACAAATATTATTATTATTATTTGTATGTCTTGGCCATATCTCGAGACCATGGGATCCCGGACCTTTGGAAGGCATACGTGGGGCCGAAGCCAACAGCGCAGAGGCCCTGTAAGACAACAATAATCTAAAGCAAGGGATGCACACAGCGGATACCATCTCCGAGCGCACAACATGATACAACCGGTGATGGTCCCCGCCAGGTGCAAAGACTATTGCAGCGCAGCACTGTGACTGCGATGGAAATTAAGGTCATGGGCTATTGAGTTGAATGTTGGATGGACTGGATAATGGGTTATAGGACACTAGCCGACACCTGCCGTGACAATTAGTCTCAGAATCGTATAAAGGCAGGTGGTGACTCGCCAGCTCGCTAAGTGGGCCCCACAAAACAGTCGCACGCACTGTGAGGTTGTAGAGAGGTGAGTCTGCGGAAGCCAGATCCCGGTAATCCGTTCAGCAGGCCGCCGGCGTTAGGACATTTTACACTTCCAACCTGGAGCACAGGTTCCGCTCTTGCGACTCCACTCTGGCCCCTCTGGTACAGTAGTACTACCAGGTAGTTCTACTGGTAGTACAAGTGATACACCCTAAGGTCACTAGTACTACCAGTAGTACTAGTGACCATAACGGCAGACTGGTAGTACAACTGTCCTGTAGTTTGTTGCGTTCATAACGACGTTTTTTTTAAACTTTATTGCACAGTATAAAATACAGTTACAAAGGGCGGACTCAATGCCATAGGCATTCTCTACCAGTCAACCTACAGGCCAAACAGAGAATAAAAAACTTTGGTGCAGAATACGAAGAGAACACGAATACTTCATAAATAGTAGACATTTTGTATGAAAAAGCATAATTTTTTTTTGGTTGGCTGCATAGTAAAAGTCAAAGTTTTTTCCGTTCAAGGTTTTCAGTGAGCTAGAAAACATGTATGTATATTTTGTTTACATCTGGAATGTGTATCATATGTACTACCAGTTGAACTTTTAATACAGTGGTCTATGACAAAACCCGAGGGATATTCTTGTATTTTTAGAAGTAGTACTAGTGTCCCTAAGGTGTATCATCTGTACTACCAGTAGAACTACCTGGTAGTACTACTGTACCAGAGGGACTCTGGCCGGCCGGTTAAAGCAAGCACAGAGGCGAGGGCCAGATCAATCGGGCTCTGTGGAGGTTAGGGGTCCGCGGTGTCGCCACTCACCGTCAGCTCGCCACAAGCTGCCCCCGCGGGCCCACAAGGCTTATTATTATTATTATTACAGCTGTGCGCTTCATTCCACTCGCACTGATCTGGAAGTGAAGTTGTCAATTTCGTCAATCTTTAATTGGTGCGGTTGTCTGAAACATAGATTTTTCCGTCTTTTGCAGTTATTTATTACATGCATACATACACAGTAGTATCTGACGTCAACCCCGCTTGTTCCAGAACGGCCTTGTCCGGCGCCTCCCAAAGCAACGTGCACGAGCAAATATTGTCTTTAGTGGCTCGTCCGTACGGGGACTCGCCGCTCTTCAAAGACCTCGTCCCGGATACATGTAAGTATATTTTACTATTCAGCGACAAACACTTCAAGTCAAAAACGTCTGAGAACCTGAGAATGATCAGAACAGGCATGGGCGTATATAAGGGGGGGGGGGGGGGGTCCTGATGCCCACCCCATGATGCTGGGTCACCGGGTCCTCCACCTGGCAAACAGGTCTAGATATGCCAATGAGAATAGGCATGGTTCCTCGTGTTCAAATTGATAACGTTGTGTTGCTAAATGGATAGTAAATAATCAAATAATTGTAAAAAACTATAAATTAAAATCATAAAACTATGTGGACCTTGAAAGATTACAAAAAATATGATTTTTTTTTAATAGTCCAAGACCTAATTTAACCCTTTGAGAGCTAAAGACGGCTGTGGACGCGGACGGAAACTCGTGCCACTGAAGCCACGGACGGCCACATGATAATATTGATAAATATTGTCATTTTGACATGACAATATTTATCACAAGTTTCATTTTATTCATATTTTGTCTGGCTATTGTTTTGTTTTGGCCACAGTTGGGCACCGTTTTGTTTTGCACCCTCGCTGTCAAAATGTTAGAGCTACTAGTGGAATCCTTACGCTTTTATATCAAACAATTATGGACCTAAACGCAGTATTTCGCGACCAAAACAGTAATTTACTTGATTTTCCATACAATGATTATTGATTAGTACAAATAGCAGATTGTGACGTCATGCTTTTATGTCAATTAGTATGAAGTGTTTCGGCTGCCGCCAGCGATGATTTTGTCTCAATTTTTTAGGTATAGGATGTAATAAATATATGTGGTGTGAACCCATTAAGGCCAGATTCGGTAGCGTATTGCAATTCCAAAAAGACATTTTTAAATTTTTTATATATTTTTTTTTGTATTATATACCCTCCCACCCTTCACCGGGGAATGTTGTCATACACAAGCAATGTTAATAAAATCAACCACTATACTGTTAAAAACAATGCACATTTGGATTTGCAATAAGCTACCGAATTTGGCCTTAATGGGTTCACACCCCATATTTGTTACACCCATACAAACATTTTTTGTTCTCCAAAAACTGGTCCAAATGGCATCGTAATAAATATATGTTAGTGTACACCCCTGTATGTTTCCGCTGTACACCCCTATATGTTTCCGCTGTTCACCCCTGTATGTTTCCGCTGTACACCCCTATATGTTTCCGCTGTTCACCCCTATATGTTTCCGCTGTACACCCCTATATGTTTCCGCTGTTCACCCCTATATGTTTCCGCTGTTCACCCCTATATGTTTCCGCTGTTCACCCCTATATGTTTCCGCTGTTCACCCCTATATGTTTCCGCTGTACACCCCTATATGTTTCCGCTGTTCACCCCTATATGTTTCCGCTGTACACCCCTATATGTTTCCGCTGTACACCCCTATATGTTTCCGCTGTACACCCCTATATGTTTCCGCTGTTCACCCCTATATGTTTCCGCTGTACACCCCTATATGTTTCCGCTGTTCACCCCTATATGTTTCCGCTGTACACCCCTATATGTTTCCGCTGTTCACCCCTATATGTTTCCGCTGTACACCCCTATATGTTTCCGCTGTACACCCCTATATGTTTCCGCTGTACACCCCTATATGTTTCCGCTGTTCACCCCTATATGTTTCCGCTGTACAGTCGAGTTCTCCAATATCTATACAGACAACCTTTCAAAAATATCTATACAGTCTTTATTGTTACTGACATAAGACGCATGTGTAGATATTTTTGAAAGGATGTCTGCATAGATATTGGAGAACTTGACTGTACACCCCTATATGTTTCCGCTGTACACCCCTATATGTTTCCGCTGTTCACCCCTATATGTTTCCGCTGTACACCCCTATATGTTTCCGCTGTACACCCCTATATGTTTCCGCTGTTCACCCCTATATGTTTCCGCTGTACACCCCTATATGTTTCCGCTGTACACCCCTATATGTTTCCGCTGTTCACCCCTATATGTTTCCGCTGTTCACCCCTATATGTTTCCGCAGTTCACCCCTATATGTTTCCGCTGTACACCCCTATATGTTTCCGCTGTTCACCCCTATATGTTTCCGCTGTACAGTCGAGTTCTCCAATATCTATACAGACAACCTTTCAAAAATATCTATACACAGTCTTTATTGTTACTGACATAAGACGCATGTGTAGATATTTTTGAAAGGATGTCTGCATAGATATTGGAGAACTTGACTGTACACCCCTATATGTTTCCGCTGTACACCCCTATATGTTTCCGCTGTTCACCCCTATATGTTTCCGCTGTACACCCCTATATGTTTCCGCTGTACACCCCTATATGTTTCCGCTGTTCACCCCTATATGTTTCCGCTGTACACCCCTATATGTTTCCGCTGTTCACCCCTATATGTTTCCGCTGTACACCCCTATATGTTTCCGCTGTTCACCCCTATATGTTTCCGCTGTTCACCCCTATATGTTTCCGCTGTTCACCCGTATATGTTTGGCAGCCACAACAGCCGAAGACGTGCTGAAGCCGACGAACCCCGCGGCGGTGGCGGCCGTGCTGGCCGCCGACCACAACTACCGCGTCGGCGCGCCCGCCTCCCGCCTCAAGGTGCTGCCCAGGGCCTCCTCGCACCCACAGGTAGGTACACTATACTAATAATAATATTCTACGATTTTTTTAAATATATTTTAAAATATTCGTATCGATTTGATAGTCAACTGGTATTTTTATTTCCTCAAAATAACATCGCTTTATTTATGCAAATAAATAACGGTTGAAATTTCAACGTTAAATATTCGCGCCAAAAAAGCAGCCGCCATTATCGTGACGTCATAACTCCAACACCATGGACCTAAGATACTCGGGACAAGCTATGGTAATAATAATATCACGTCCGAGCGAGACGGTAGCATACAAATCTCGATAAGTGTGACTGAAAAGGAAATATCAATCGTTGTCCTTGTCATAGTTCCACTTTTTTTCTGTTTGCCACAACTGATTTAGTATAAAGTTGTGACCAATAAATCACTACCCACCCAAATTAAGTAGGTTGTTTATGGTAAGCGATCAGCCGTTTTAAGACCAGTTCTTAATTTAGCCGCATAGAAGCCTTTCCGTCCCTCATTGTGGCATCACGTATACCCAGTCCTGAGTATCTTAGGTCCATGTCCAACACCGAACAACAAACCCTAGACTACTAAGAAGATGCTTTGTACAGAAACATAGAAACGATAAACGTGCATGTCCTACGCTTTCCGATTTACAACGAATAATCCGGCTAACGTTTAAATTGTAATGTATTTACAGAAATCGCTGTTCGACGGCCTGGAAGAATACGACGCGAGTCTAGACGACCAGCTCACCTTGAAGCCGAGCAGGAAGCGGCTCGTGCTGCGCCCCAAGAACACCGCCACTCCGGAGCCCGAGACACAGAACAGGTGCTGTGTAATCCATACCAATATTATCAACAGAGATCGGAATTTACGCGGCAAAACACAACACTGCCGCAATCTAGCTAGTGTTAGAAACGTGTATTTTATCGAAATCGAGTATTGTTATATTAAAATAACATGCCTATATATTTACATTATTTTATAATCATTCGCGACTGTTACTTTAAAATATGCAAAAGAAGTGGTAAGATACGGAATTGTTTTATATGTGTTATTCCATCTAAACCTTAACTATACTTTATCATATTAACTAATAGCCCTTTCTTTTGGTGTTGTCGTAGTCGGGTATCAAGGAGGTAAAACTTTTAATGAAGTGACTATACCACCTCATTGAAAGTAATAGACACTTCAGAAAATGAGTACCTACTCAATGGGACATTGCATCTGTCTCTATACAATTTTATACAAACCTCACGTAAAAAATTGTATTAAATATTTTAATTTATTTATTTGGTTATTTATCGATAAAAAAATGTTTCTAACACTAGCTTGATTGCGACAGTTTTCTGTTTTGCCGCGAAAACTCCGACCTCTGATTATCAATGATCGCCTATCGGAAGCATTTTACGAGTATGTCACTTTGACGTGCTACCTAATGAATAGTAATGACTAATATGGATAAGTCGGTGTTGTTCAAAATAAAACCACACATAGCGACCAAATGTATTCCACATTTTGTACATAGGACTAAGCCTTTTGATTCGTCGTATATCAGATCCGGTTGATCCTTTAACCATTTACGAATAGTAAATTCGCGAGGCATATTTTACCAGTGTTCAATTGATTTGATGTATAAAATAATTTATTTATTTTTATTTATTTATTTATTTATTTATACGGGACACCAACAGAGTACATAAGAAAAGTGAGTTACATTTAAATAGTTATGTGGTATTTAGGCACTTACGTACCCCAATTATAGGTGAACACATCATTCACATTTTAACACGGAATTATTTTTAGGTGAATTAATAATAAAGTATAACAATAAAATTATTAAATTATCAATAAGATTTAAGATTAGTTTGTTAGTTAATTATTTTAAAGTTAGTATCAAGTTTATTTCTTTATTGGTTAGGAATTGTGGAATAATGAGTAACTTTTGTTTTTTGATGTAATTTCAAATTTCAAATTTGGTGATAATGATAGTAACGTCAAGGAGACAAGTACAAGACATTAGTTGACGTAAACTCGATCATTCGTTTGTTATATATGTATATAAGTATCTATATGTATTTATCTATTATATATATCGTCACCTAGTACCCACAATACAAGCCTTACTGAGCTTACCGTGGGCCTAGGTTGATTTGTGTAAGATTGTCTCGTAATATTTATTTATTTATTTATAGATAATTATAAGTGGCCTGTGCTTCATAATCATATCATTGGTAATAGAAATGTTAAAACCTCAATAGTAACTCAATAAAAAAAATAATTTCGTAATCAAATTGACATAAAATGCTGCCGATGGCCGATCACTGAATATTATACAGGGTTTCCGGTAATTAATCGTCAACCTTCTAAGGGCACCTTAGACTGGTCCAGAATAGTTATTTGTGTCACAAGGGAGCAAAATAGTATATTTACGGCGAGGGCGGTGTATTGAATCCTGAATGTAGCGAGGGATCCTACAATAGAATCCTGAGCGTAGCGAGGGATTCTAACTTAGGATCCTGAGCGTAGTGAGGGATTCAAGTGTTAACGCCCAAGACGAAAATAATTTTGCTCCTGAGTGACACATGTAACTTTTTACACCGATTATGAGGAAAATTGAACGAATATCAATATTCATTATTATATAATTTATATACAATAACATCATAGTTTTGATTTCAGTAAAACGTATAGTTTATTGTGACAATTTTTTCAAATATTATGAAAAATTCTCAAGTTTTAATATGTAAATGTACCTATGACGTTGCTAAAGTTAAAACTTGAAAATATGTTCGTTTTTAATCGATTACGATGAAATTACAATCGATTATTTTCTTAAGATCTGTGTTCAATTGGCACATTGCGTAAATGCTACATGCCAATGAATAAATTAAAAAAGTAGCTTGAACAGAAAAGTGGCATTTTGCTCCCTCTCGTCGGGGACCAAAACTTACTTTTCTGAATGAGAGGTGTGAAAAATCTATTTTAAGGTTTAGTAAAAGTCCCAAGTTTTTACGTACTATTATTGACAAGTTTTGTATCGTGTCCTAACTAGCCGTTATTACCGCAGGTCTCTGGAAGAACAGAACCAGAGAGATGTCCCGACGCAGACAGAGAGACCGGGTGACGTCATCACTAACGACGACACGGACGGACAACGGAAGCTTAGCAACAACAACAGTGAGTACCTCAATCTTCATTGAATAATTAACAACTTGGAAAAGTTGAAAAACCCCCCAAAATTTCATTTCAAAGTTCAATACCTCGAAACCGGCTGAACCGATTTTGTTGAAACGTAGCTAAGAACCATCTCGGTCGACGCAGCTTTCGGACAAAAAAAACCGCATTAAAATCGGTCCATTAGTTTCGGAGCTACGATTTTTGCGTCGGGGGTTAAAAAAATTAAACAAATGCAAAATACGTTTCTATTATAATATATTTCGCTGCAAGCTTTTATAGTTTTAACCCTTTATATGTATATTATTAGCTTCCGCCCGCGACTTCGTCTGCGTGGACCCGGGATAAAAACTATCTTATATTTTAATCCAGGCTATAAACTATCTTCGTGCAAAATTTCATCCAGATCGGTTAAGCCGTTTAAGTTTGATTGAGTAACGAACATCTAAACATCCAAACATGAAAATTCGCATTTATAATATTAGTAGGATACTTTACATATATTTGTAACACTTTACTTGCTTGTCAATAAAATGGTAAAAGAGCGTTTTTCAAAAAAAGTGTACATGAACTTTTTTTTTCAGAATTCGATTTTTTTGGGTTTTTCTTACTCAGAATCGTTGACACTATCGATCCTCATACAAGAAAAAAAGTGTCTAAAATATTCCATTCCAGATCGTCACATTTTTGTATGCAGTCTTTTTTTATTTATATGGTCGTGACGCACTGGAGCCGTAGCATGGTTGGCCTTATCACGCGACAAGTGACAAGATAAGAGCGTCGTCTCGTTCTATCGAACGGTGTCAGCCAGTGACGCACGCTCTATCCTATCACCTATCGCCTGACAAGGCCAACCATGCTACGGGGCCTGGAAGAAAAAACTTACATACTCGAAGTAAAATCTGGGACAACTTTTTTCTTGTATAAGGATCGATAGTATCAACGATTCTGAGTAAGATAAACCCAAAAAAATCGAATTCTGAAAAATAAAGTTCATGTACACTTTTTTTGAAAATCGCTCAAACAGCATTTATTGCTGACTGTACTTATTTTGCATAATCATCAGCTACTCGTTAAGTCCAAGTAAAATAAATGCTCATGACCAGACTATGGTCGCCTGTCGGTAAGCGACTGATAGCATACGTATCAACGCGACCGAGGCGAGGTGACCGACAACCCTAGCTCACAATTTATCCTACGAAACCATACGGGTGCGATATCCGCAAGGCGTTCAGGCGGCGTCGCGCGACGAGGTCGCTTGCATCGGCCAGTGTTTCATAGTAATCCATACAAAGCAATGAATGCTACCTTTACTGGCGGAAGAGACAAATAATCAAAGTTAAAGTTATTTATTCTTCAATTTAGGCATATTACATGCACCTATGAATGTCGATAAACTACCACCGGTTCGGAAAGAAAACCTCTGCCTCGAGAAGAACCGGCGTAAAAAACCCGGCGATGTATCATTTTGTTCAAATCAGTATACAATATATCATTTCAGTATCAGAGTGTTATAAAATTACATTGCTACAGTAGAAAGCCTATTTATTTTGCGATAGATATGTAGTACTGGGAAGCTACGGCACATCTTTTCGTCCAATATTCCGCAGTGTCTCAAGACGAGAGTCTTTGACCAGTGTGTGTTGCCAGTGATGACATATGGCACGGAAACATGGTCGCTTACTATGGGCCTCATAAGAAGGCTCAAAGTCACCCAAAGGGCAATGGAGAGGGCTATGCTGGAAGTATCTCTGCGTGATCGCATCAGAAATGAGGCTATCCGCAGCAGAACCAAGGTAATCAATATAGCCCTCCGAATCGCTAAACTTAAGTGGCAGTGGGCGGGGCACATTGCACGTAGAACCGATGGCCGTTGGGGCGGAAAGGTTCTTGAGTGGCGACCACGTACCGGAAGGCGCAGCGTGGGTAGGCCCCCCACAAGGTGGACTGATGACCTGGTAAAGGTCGCTGGAGTCCGCTGGATGCGGGTGGCGCAGGACCGGTCATTGTGGCACTCTTTGGGGGATGCCTATGTTCAGCAGTGGACGTCTTTGGGCTGATATGATGATGATGATGATGATGATGTAGTACTGGACTTTATCACTGCCAAATCTACTCTATATCTGTGGCTTACCCAACCAACGTATCAACCAAATGCGACGCTAGCCAACGCTATGAATTTATCCGTGTGCCTCTTGTTTTGATCTTTGTAACAATGGTTTTCTTGTCTTTCTTTCAGATCTGGAACTCGGCTCAGAAAAACACGACAGTTGGTGAGTGTTATGTTATATATTAAAAAGTATTTGTTAACATTTTTTTTTTATATCAAGAACATTTTTGACAAAAAAAAAATAATTATTGAACCCGCTCACTAAATTTCACGAAGATCGGTTGAGAAATTATGCCTGTAGAGGAGAATGACCGGAGAGACGCCGGACGTACGAAAGATTTTTTGCCCAAGATGAAACGGAGAGCTTCGTTCGCTTCGCTCGGTCGTTCAATCCAATCCGATTTTGATGCGATTTTTTTTTGTCCGACCGCTGACGTGATCGAGATGGTTCTTAGCTACGTTTCAACAAAATCTGTTCAGCCGCTTTTAGCCGAGGCAAAATACGGTTTCAAAAAACATTCATTTATAATAGCGTTTTTTTTGTTTATTTCATTCTAAAACATTATTCTAAGATGCTTTATTCAAGAATTCAACAAACTTTCCACCCGGAAGTAATTATATAGATTTAAATTAAACATTCATTGTCTTTTTTTATTTTATTTATATTGAATATTTTAAAGCAAATGTAAATGAACCTAAAAAAGGATTTAAAAAAATATTAATATCTATCCGGACTTTTTAGGAGCTAATTAAATATTGATTTTTTTGATGTCTGATTTTTTGTTGGATTTTGCCTCTAGGTAACAAGTTAATTGATAATATATCCGTTACATTAAAAAAAATTGCTATTATAAATTATTTCCAAATATGTCATTTTTTCCATACAAGTTGTCAGTTCATTGCCTGGACTATTTTGAGATATTGCACTTTGAAATGAAAATGACCTGACATTTTTTCAACTTTTCTAAGTTGTAGTTATTTACGATACATGTTAATACAGTGGTAATTTTTTTACAGGCTCAGCTCCCAAAATGAGAGGAGGAGGAGGGTTCCATGGAACGACAGGGAGAATCAAATCGGGTAAATGTTTCTGAAGATTACCCCTTGCATATTACCTTCAAAGCTACATTCGCATAGATTTTTCTCTTCACAATATTACTATAGAATTTGCATTATTAGACAGCTATCATCCCAGTACAATGTATGTAATCATATGTCATCATTGACGTCAATGATGTAATATAAGAAAGAGGTAGATATTTATGTTGTCTATACGTAATTCCGTGTTTGGGTCGTTCTTCTTTTCGACCGACAATAGCCTGTCCTTCGTCTTATTACGGCATCTCATTTGAGTAATGATGTTTACGGTTTTATAATGTTCGAATGAACGTCCATATTATTTTATTAATTAGTGATATTTAATATTTCACTTTCTCTAACTAGCATTTTTTTTAATGTTTTTTTTTTTCGTAGAATGCCGTGACAGAGTGGTAAACCAAAATGTGGTCCCCACTGAAATAGTCCACTTTGTCACATGTTTTTTTTTAGAAACCAACCGTAAATAAATATTTATATTGGCCAGAAAGGAAACTTTAATTAGTTCTAATGAGGAAACCTATGCAATTTTTTTAAATCGCACTTCAAAACCTCCATTTTCGATAGTTCAAAAACCAAAAAAACAGAAAAACCTCGGTTCATTGTCGGTAAAAAAGAAGAACGACCCGTTTACAAATGGCCACCAAATCTGACAGCTAACGTTTTCATTGACGACTCGGAACTGCGGCAACTTGGTGCAGTTGGGTTAGAAATATATTCCGCCTTTAAGTTAACCTTTTCAATGCTCTGTCAAAGATACAAGTTGTCAACCACACGCCAAATCAACAAGACACTTAGTGCGGAGTTAAACCTTATGTCAATGTCAAAGTCAAAGTGATTTATTTTTCAATTTAGGCATATTACATGCACCTATGAATGTCGATAAACTACCACCGGTTCGGAAAGAAAACCTCTGCCTCGAGAAGAACCGGCGTAAAAAACTCGGCGAGGTGTCATTTTTTCAAAACAGTATACAATATATCATTTGTTAGAAGGTTGCTATCGCGATGGGCTCCTTGACGCATATATCAGTCGTTGGCGTTGAACCTGCGGTGCGGATATATGCGTCGTTGGCGTCGAAAAGATTAACAGTGTGTTTATTATGTTCGAATAGTTTCACACCTTCAGAGGAGAGACAAGCGGATGAAGAGCCTTCGTCTCGACTGTACCCGGATTTAGGTGAGCTCCTAATTTTTACAAGCTTTATATTAACTTGACCTGTTCATAATATATGCAAACAAGTAAGTATGTAATTGGCAGAGTGCAAAGCGGGTGGAGGGGGTAGCCTAAACGATCACAGCGCTCGCTACGGCTAAAATTGTCATTTTTGTCGCTGACTTGAGCTGTCAAATCCATATTGCAGTGAACATTTTCTTTTCTTAATATTATTGGCAATAATGTTACTGACTACCATTGTCCAAAATTGTGTAATATAGTAAAATAACACAAGATTTCATTAATATTTTTCACAATATTTACTTACTTCTTGTTTGACAGCGGTGACAATGTTGTCCATAATGGCCGCCTGTCACGTGGCGCTGTCGTCGCGCTCGGTCCCAATATTTGATTTCATTTATTTCTATAACAATATGACATTGTGTCAGAAAATCTTAAAACTAATTACATCATGCTTAAAAATTATATAATTAAATAAGCATCAGGACATGTCAGCTAATATTTTTTCATACCAGCAAAAGAAAAATACAAATAGAAGCAAAAAAAAAATGTATATAAAAAAAACCGGTCAAGTGCGAGTTCAACTCGCGTGGCGAGGGTTCCGTAAAATTGCTATGCTCTAAGCATCAGGCGCTCCATACAAAATACACAAACATATTGAGAATTTTCCCGTTACTTTGGATACTCAAACTTCTTATAGGTTTTCCTGTAATCTTTAGGCAAGGAACTATTTTCCATATTTTTTTCAGAATTTTAAGCCTAGTAGTTTCGGAGAATGGGGGGGGGGGGGGGAGGGAGGGGGGGATGGTCAATTTTCGTCTTTTTTTACATTTTCCAGTTTACCCCCCAAAAGTGGCCTCCTTGTTCAGAATTCATTAATTTACTTTACGCTTCCATCTTTGGGTCACCAATTTACATATGTTTGCCAAATTTCAACTCAATCGGTCCAGTAGTTTCGGAGCAAATCGGCTGTGACAGACGGACAGACAGACAACCGAGTGATCCTATAAGGGTTCCGTTTTCTCCTTTTGAGGTATCGGAACCCTAAAACAATGAATTGTATTCCTATCATGGTAAGGAGATGCACCATGGAATATTTGGTGCACCATGGTTTATCAATATAACAAAAACACGTGTTTAGTGGATTTAAATCCCATAATAAAATCATAGTTTTAAAGAGTCACCCAGGGGACGTAACCATGGCAACGAGCAACAAAAAATAGTTGATTGGCCCGTGTAAGTAAGTTGTCCGTCAAAATTCACTTGCCGTTATCCGATTGAGCTGAAATTTGGAATACTTATGTATGTCCGGAAGAGATCGCTCTTCAGCGATAAGACCGCCTCGCCTGTTGTCTACCTACATGTTATTGTATTGTTTCTGTCTGTAACTGCTTTGTTTGTGTGAGGTGTGCAATAAAGAGTATTTGTATTGTATTGTTTTGTGACAATTATCATGTTACCACCGAGCTGACCTGATGATGGAGACAGAAGGTGGCCACAGCAACTCCTAAACTACATAAGATAAACCCGTCGTGTTTGGGCTCATTGGAACACTCAACGAGTAGTTGATGACTGTGAAAAAAAAACAGTCGGCAATAAAAGCTTGTACAGTCGCCATCAGATATATCAGAGCGGCGAAAGCGCTCACAAATATCTGAACACGTCTCTAATGCCTCGACAATAGAGACGTGTTCAGATATTTGTGAGCGCTTTCGCCGCTCCGATATATCTGATGGCGACTGTACGCTCGACGCCAAAAATACGTTTACACTATTCGCCTTATTGCAATGGAATAAGGTGCAAAAGTGTAAACGTATTGTTGGCGTCGACTGTACCAAAAATCAAATTTTTGACAGAAACTTATTTAATGTAAATAAATAAATATTAATGAACAATCTTACACAAATCTAACTAGTCCCATAGTAAGCTCAATAAGGCTTTCTTCATAGCAAAAATCAAACAGAGGGTTTGACCAAAGTGTTTTGTCGACTATCGATAAATAAATGTCACTTAATGACACAACGTCAAAGTAATGAAATCAGGCTTTTGGATATATACAATGTATGTAAGGAATAAAACAGAAAATATTTTTATCAACCATTTTAGTAACATGGCACGGAAATTATTTATGACAATCAAGCGACGTATATGACATGTGACGTGGGCATGATTTATTTTAATATGGAGATGCAGGTTGCTTATCAAAGAGTTCAAATGTTACAGGATAATCGTATAAGTCGATATGCGATAATATTCCGTAACATCGAATAAAACAATTTGGTCATTCCATCTGACAGTTTGATTTTTGCTATGAAGATATCCGGTCTTTGGTTATGAGTACTAGACGATATACTTAAAAATACATAGAAAACATCCAAGACTCAGAAACAAATATTCATGCTCATCACACAAATATTTGCCCTGGATTAGAACCCAGGAGCTTCAGCTTCGTAGGCAGCGTCACTACCCACTAGGCTAACCGGTCGTCGAATTTATAACTCAACTCAAAATGATATTTATTCAAGTAGGCCTAGTAACAAGCACTTTCAAATCGTCAGTTAATTTTTTAGATTATTTTTAAACATAAAGAATAATATATATATATGATATAAAAATTGTATAAAAATACTAGTAGAATGTTTCTAGACAAACAATCTAATGTCAAAAAACAAAATATTACGAAAATAATAGATTAAAAATTCAGTCAAAATTAGTTTCATGGAGTTTTATCATTCATGTAGTCTTGTGTGCTATAATAAGCTTTCGAGATAAGTTTACGCTTCACATAGTTCTTCAATTTATTAATAGATAACTCAGTTAAGTTTCCTGGAAGTTTGTTATAAAACTATAATATAGATCGTATAATGTATAGATCTGATTTATGTATTTTCTTTGCATGGTTCCTTGGATTGAAGAACTCATCAACTTACCACTTAATGCTTTGATTACAGACAAGGAGCTCCCCTCGCAATTCCCCGAACGGCGCTCTAGCTGGTAAGTTAATGGATCGGTGCACTTAGCTGCCCGTGCGACTCCGCCTGCGTATTGCAAAGAACCCAGCGAGCTAAAACATATCCTACGCCCGTCCAGAAAATTCATTCTACATTCGTCATCAGAGCCCGGATTTTTCACGGACAAAACAAAACACTATCGTAATCTAGCCAGTGATAGAAACATTATTTTATCGATATCGAGTATTATTAGGTATATATAGGTATAAAAATAACATGCCGATATATTTTTAGGTACATTATTGACAATTTACACTGTGCAAAACAACCTTTTTATATTTTTAATTAAAAAGTAGAAGTGTATTTTTCTTCCGAAAACGCCATTAGGTATTTGAGCCAACTAAAAAGTCGCGATAATGACAGACAATTCAGTCAATAATAGACACTTATTACTCCATTTTCGTAATATTTTGTTTTTTGACATTAGATTGTTTTTCTAGGAACATTCTACTAGTATTTTTTATACAATTTTTATATCATATATATTTTATTATTTATGTTTAAAAATTACTCTAAAAATTAACTGACGATTTAAAAGTGCTTGTTACTAGGCCTACTTGAATAAAGATCATTTTGAGTTTTGAGTCATAAGACTTTAAATGTCATTTCTTATGACGCTTTGAAACCGACGTGTTTGATATACGTATTTTTTTAAATTAAATATGTATTTTATTTGGTGACGTTTTTTCTTCTACTACACAATTATCGATACCTATCGATAAAATAATGTTGTTTCTACCACTGGCTAGATTTCGATAGTGTTTTGTTTTGCACTGTTTGTGTGGCGATGGGCGTCTGTGAGGAAAGAATGCCTAAGATTCTGCGAGATGATGGATGCGATACCTACAACCGTGAAACTGTAATTGGTAACAATAATTGTACCTGATTGTTATTTGTAATAACTTTGTTGTATATATTAATTTTAAGTGTCATGTCGAATTGGAATAGTTCTGTAAGGGCATGTATACTTATCTTCAAATAAATAAACAAATAAAATAATAAATTATTTATTATTAATGAGCGTTTATGACCAAGGGCATAACTCCGTTCCCAGGCTAACGACGAAACCACTCCGCAAGCCGCTCCCTACATCGGAGACCTCTGCGGAGAACTCGCTGCGAGAGCTCGGCGTGCGGAGCGAGCGCGACAAGGAGAACATCGACAGCTTGTCCGGTGAGTGCTGGTTCATCTTATACTACACTAGCTGGCATCTTTTCGTCCAATATTCCGCAGTGTCCCAAGACGAGAGTCTTTAAACAGTGTGTATCGCCATTGACGTGATGCCTCATAAGTCATAAGAAGGCTCAAAGTCACCCAAAGGGCAATAGAGAGGGCTATGCTGGGAGTATCTCTGCGTGATCGCATCAGAAATTAGGCTATCCGCAGCAGGACCAAGGCAACCGATATAGCCCTCCGAGTCGCTAAACTTAAGTGGCAGTATGCGGGGCACATTGCACGTAGAACCGATGGACGTTGGGGCGGAAAGGTTCTCGAGTGGCGACCACGTACCGGAAGGCGCGGCGTGGGTAGGCCCCCCACAAGGTGGACTGATGACCTGGTAAAGGTCGCTGGAGTCCGCTGGATGCGGGTGGCGCAGGAACGATCATTGTGGCACTCTTTGGGGGCCTATGTCCAGCAGTGGACGTATGTCGGCTGATATGATGATGATGTTGTTTCCCGCGTAGATCCCGTAGGAATATCTGGGCAAAAAGTAGCTTACTCGTATGTGCTTTTCCAATATATAGTCTACTAGCTTCCGCCCGCGACTTCGTCTGCGTGTACCCGGGATAAAAACTATCCCATATTTTAATCCAGGCTATAAACTATCTTCGTGCAAAATTTCATCCATATTGGTTGAGCCGTTGAAGCGTGATTCAGTAACAAACATCCAAACATACTCTTTACCTAATTACCCTTAACTCTTACCTAATGTACCTTACCATACCCTTTACCTGTTTTCCTTATTTACGCTTAAGAGCTAAAGACGGCTGTGGACGCGGACGAAAACTCGTGCCACTGAAGCCACGGACGGCCTCATGATAATATTGATAAATATTGTCATTTTGACATGACAATATTTATCAGAAGTGGGTCGTTCTTCTTTTCGACCGACAATAGCCTGTCCCTCGTCTTATTACGGCATCTCATTTGAGTAATGATGTTTACGGTTTTATAATGTTCGAATGAACGTCCATATTATTTTATTAATTAGTGATGTTTAATATTTCACTTTCTCTAACTAGCATTTTTTTTAATGTTTTTTTTTTCGTAGAATGCCGTGACAGAGTGGTAAACCAAAATGTTGTCCCCACTGAAAGAGTCCACTTTGTCACATGTTTTTTTTTAGAAACCAACCGTAAATAAATATTTATATTGGCCAGAAAGGAAACTTTAATTAGTTCTAATGAAGAAACCTATGCATTTTTTTTTAAATCGCACTTCAAAACCACAATTTTCGATAGTTCAAAAACCAAAAAAACAGAAAACCTCGGATCATTGTCGGTAAAAAAGAAGAACGACCCAAGTTTCATTTTATTCATATTTTGTCTGGCTATTGTTTTGTTTTGGTCTCGTTTGGGCACCGTTTTGTTTTACACCCTCGCTGTCAAAAGGTTAACCATTACCTATGCACCTTACCACACCTATAACCACTACCTATGTACACTTACCGTACCCTTTACCTCATTTACCGTTATCCCTTACCTACTCCTGACCTAGATATCCAGTGCCCCAGTACCACAGGGGAGCTTCAGTTCTGCAGCCACCGCTGGGGCGGGCTGACTCCGTGTTCCTCCTGCGAGAAGATATCGCATCAGATCAGCGGAATATATGGTACCTGTCCTATCCTATTCATTTAATCCCCCCATTTTATTTACGCAAAGAACGCAGGCAGTCAATAGTTATTTGTGTCACAAGGGAGCAAAATAGTATATTTACGGCGAGGGCGGTGTATTGAATCCTGAATGTAGCGAGGGATCCTACAATAGAATCCTGAGCGTAGCGAGGGATTCTAACGTAGGATCCTGAGCGTAGTGAGGGATTCAAGTGTTAACGCCCAAGACGAAAATAATTTTGCTCCTGAGTGAACTTTTCACACCGATTATGAAAATTGAAATAAAATGCTCTAAAAATAATGAAATAACTTTTATTTAAGTTTTATTGAAGAATGTGGATCATAGTTTTGATTTCAGTAAAACTTATAGTTTATTGTGACAATTTTTTCAAATATTACGAAGCATTCTCAAGTTTTAATATGTAAATGTACCTATAACGTTGCTAAAGTTAAAACTTGAAATATGTTCGTTTTTAATCGATTACGATGAAATTACAATCGATTATTTTCTTAAGATCAGTGTTCAATTGGCACATTGCGTAAATGTTACATGCCAATGAATAAATTAAAAAAGTAGCTTGAACAGAAAAGTCTCGTTTGGGACCAAAACTTACTTTTCTGAATGAGAGGTGTGAAAAAAGTTAAAACGGTTGTAGCTTCGTATTTTTTTTTTAATATTTAAATGGGATTTTCGTCATTAGGCATGTTTCTTTGCCTTCTTTCTTTTTAAGTAATAATAGTTTTAGAGTCTACACCCGTATTGTTCAAGTTCTGCAAACTCGAAAAATTGCAGGATTCTGTTGAACTCATGATGTGTACCGCGAAACGAAAACGAACTTCGTTCGTGTATCACCGTCTCTGTCCCACTTGCTAGTTCGAGTGACAGAGAGGGAGATACACGAACGAAGTTCGTTTTCGTTTCGCGGTAGCCCCTCAGAATGCTGCGCATAAGACAAGGGCAATCGGTTAGGATGTGTGTAGGCGTCTCCTCTGCTTCAAGGCAGAGTCTGCACTGCCTTGTGTCACCCAGCCCCAACACTTGCATGTGCTTGTTTAGGCAACAATGCCCCGTAAGCACCCTTACCAGCATGCGTAGACGGTTCCTGCTTAAGGCATCAGAAGACGGAAGAACTAACAGTTGACTTGTTTTCAGTGTCGGAGGAAGAGAGCCTGGTGCGGGAGCCAGGGCCGCCGCATCCCGCGGGCGTGAAACTGTCTCGTCCCGGCTACTACACCATACCCTCGCTCGAGGAGATGCTCGGTAAGGCGGTGTCTTCAGATATTTTTACTGACTTTTAAAATAAATATATATCGTGGGACAATTCACACCTGATCTAGTCCCAAACTAGCCTGTACTATGGGTACTAGACAACGGATAAACATACTTATATAGATAAATACATACTTAAACAGATATTAAACATCCAAGACTCGAGAACAAACATTCGTATTCATCATACAAATATCTGCCCCGACCGGGGATCGAACCAGTGACCTCAAGCTTCATAGTCAGGTTCTCTAACCACTAGGCTATTTGGTCGTCGAAAAGGAGGAGGTTCTCAATTCGTTGGAGACTTTTTATGTATGTTCCCCCCATTACTCCTGAAGACGACTGGACCAATTTGGAAAATTCTCAATAATTCTCAAAAAAAAGACGGTTAATAGACACTTGAATGAAGCAAATACAACAAATAAATATGTACCTACAATGTAATTTTTGACGATGCAAAAGTGATTGTAAAATCCTAGTTGAATAAATAATTTTTATCTTATCTTATCTTATCTTTCCTTGATTCATCTCATATTACAAAAAAATTAAATATCTGTGGTAAACTGATATCGGTAATGACAAATGTAGTTGCTGTAACTGTCAATATCATTGCCAGTGTCAGTTTACCACAGATAATTGAGTTTTTTTTTTGTAATATGAGAAGGACCAGTGATAGTGCCCGTCTTTGACCCAAAACGTAAGTGAGCAAACTGTTTAAATTTTTCAAAAATGACGCAGCTGAAAAATCTGCTACTTTTTTCTGGTGGTTATTCCTATCACCAAAAAAATAATCAGGCGCTTCTAAAATTTTCATCCATTCCCAACTATGACTGCTGTCAGTTCAGTTGCAGTCCTTAAAATACTGTTAAACTCAAACTCAAGGTCTTTATTGTTGGTTATGTGTAAGTAATACAGATGTTATAGGATTTATAGTGCATTATAACCTGCCTAAAGGGCGTACAATGTCCTTAAAAAATAAAAGTAAAAGTATGTATATTTATAATTTTAAATAGCATGCGATATTGAATAAGAAACAACAGTAGTATAAAATTCACCAAAACATTAATTATTCTAGGCATTCAAATTTCACCATGGTACAGTCGAGTTCTCCAATATCTATGCAGACAACCTTTCAAAAATATCTGTACACAGGCTTTATTATTACTGACATAAGGCGCATGTGTAGATATTTTTGAAAGATTGTCTGTATAGATATTGGAGAACTCGACTGTAATAATCTAAATTATAATAAATAAGCAGAGCCCGGATTTTTCATGGCAAAACAAAACACTATCGTAATCTAGCTATTGGTAGAAACATGATTTTATAGATATCGATAATTATAATAATAAAAAAAATCACCAAATAAAATAAATTTAATAATAAAATGACGTATATCAAACAGGTCGGTTTCAAAGCGTAAGAAGAAATAAATAGTATCTATACGCTATTTATGTTTTATACGTAATGAAATGACATTTACAGTCTTATGAAGTAATAATGTCTATTATTGACTGAATTGTCTATTATTTTCAATGAGGAGGTATAGTCATTATCGCGACTTTTTAGTTGGCTCAAATACCTTATGGCGTTTTCGGAAGAAAAATACACTTCTAGTGTTTTTATTAAAAATATAAAAAAGGTTGTTTTGCCCACATAAGTATGTTATTTTGATACAAATATACCTAATAATACTCGATATCGATAAAATAATATTTCTATCACTAATATTTCTAGTGTTTTGTTTTGCCGTGAAAAATCCGGGCTCTGTAAATAAGAAATAACAATAGCATAAAATTCATCATAACATTAAATATTAATTTAAGTTCAGGCCCCTTCTCCTCCGTCCGTCTCTGTGTCTGTATGCGTGTCTGTTCGCCAGCGTACATGCGCCCCGACGGGTCGTGCGTGGTGCCGCACCTGACGGTGGGGCGCCGCAACTACGGGAACGTGTTTTACGACTGCGAGGTTGACGTCGCCAACCTGAATTTGGACGCGTTGGGTAACTATAACTACTCACTTTTTTACAAACATTTATTACCATCAGCCATACCTCGAACAAATCATGCGGATGACGTCAAACCGAGTGGTTGATAGGATGATTTCAAAAAGTATTTTCATAAACAATTACTACTTATCAATTATCAGTGTGTGACCGCAATTATAGACTTGTTAGAGAAATAGTTGTGTACATAATGTCATTAATTTTTTTTAGTAACATATATGACTTTTATTATCAATTATACGCGGTTAATCTGTTACTTCGTGCAATATGTCATACGGATGTTGCAATACAGACATCATCCTGTGTGCAAAATTAGGTACGTCATTTTTACGTCATCCGCATGATTTGTTCG
Source organism: Epinotia nisella (assembly GCA_932294315.1). Classification (NCBI taxonomy): domain Eukaryota; kingdom Metazoa; phylum Arthropoda; class Insecta; order Lepidoptera; family Tortricidae; genus Epinotia; species Epinotia nisella. The sequence goes on along the minus strand of OW028698.1, from coordinate 3,054,718 downwards.
AGGTATGATCATCACACTTACTCGTAAATCAAAGTCAAAGTGATTTATTCTTCAATTTAGGCATATTACATGCACCTATGAATGTCGATAAACTACCACCGGTTCGGAAAGTAAACCTCTGCCTCGAGAAGAACCGGCGTAAAAAACTCGGCGAGGTGTCATTTTTTCAAAACAGTATACAATATATCATTTTTAATTTGCGATAGATTTCTAGTGCAGGATTTTATCGCTGCCAAATATCACTATCCATGATGTAATTGTTTATCTTATAATTTCCTTTTGAAATAAGTGTCTGTTTTACGACAGATTTGAATTTAGAGTCAGTAAGTTCGGTAATGTGTTTTGGAATTGTATTGTAGAATTTTATACAATTTCCCAAGAACGACTTTTTCGCTTTTACTAGCCTGTAAAAAGTTGTTTTGATCTTCCCTGCGCTTCTGGTAACCTTGGGCCTATCAGTGTTTGTTGGGTAGTTGTATACATTTTTCCTAACATTCATTATTTTTTCAAATACGTATAGCGAAATGGTGTTATTCCATTCCTGTATACAGAAGGACAATGGCATAAATTGTTCCCGAGGGAGTTATGGCGAGTTTGTATTCCCTAGGGAGTAATGAGCCACATCTGACTGGCTTAAGCAAATGTAGTTGCTCTGTGATTGGTTGAAAAAAATCTAGTTGGCCAAGCGCCGCAAGAAAACTGCTCTGTGATTGGTTGACATATTGAAGCTGCGCGCTCCACTAGCACTGATCTGGAAGTGAAGTTGTCAATATTTGTTTGGTGCGGCTGTATGAAACTTGGATCTTTTGTCTTTTGTAGTTATTTATTTTCTATTACGCCCCTCGTTAAACAATATACTATTAACTTGCAATGTATGTAAACAACTATGTTTGTGCGGGTGGAATCTCGCAACTCAATTTTGAACCAGATATTTTCTACCGATTGAGCTGAAATTTTGAGTTGTAGTATAGTTTGGAAAATGTGAAAAATATATTTGTAACTTTGTACGGAACCCTCGGTGAGCTAGTCCGACTCACACTTTTCCGGTTTTTTTTTAATGGCTTCAATTTTAGCTGTCAGTTATTTTATCACATTCCCAACCAGCTAGCGATATTTAAAATTGGCTACTTTTTTCTAATGACACGACTCAGTGGCCAGACTTTATCCTTGGATGGTCCTCTTTTAAAAGTCTAGACATGTATAAAATACTCCAAATATTATTTAATGCTTTACCTATATATATGAGAATCTACCTAAATGCAATGATGTTTTATCGGATATGTAAATATTCAACTGTGTTAATGCTAATGTGGTAATGCGTGATCGCATCAGAAATGAGGCTACCCGCAGCAGAACCAAGGTAACCGATATAGCCCTCCGAATCGCTAAACTTAAGTGGCAGTGGGCGGGGCACATTGCACGTAGAACCGATGGCCATTGGGGTGGAAAGGTTCTCGAGTGGCGACCACGTACCGGAAGGCGCGGCGTGGGTAGGCCCCCCACAAGGTGGACTGATGACCTGGTAAAGGTCGCTGGAGTCCGCTGGATGCGGGTGGCGCATGACCGGTCATTGTGGCGCTCTTTGGGGGAGGCCTATGTCCAGCAGTGGACGTGTTTCGGCTGATATGATGATGATGAGGATGATGATGAATGCTAATGTTAAATTATCTTTAATAAAGTGGTGTCACAGGACAGGCTTAGCCTAGTGTAAGCCACTATTTTTTGTAAGGGCATAATGTGAATGGATCTACTCTGAAATACATTTTACAGTACACACGGTGTTACTTTTCGCACTAGTGCGGAAATGAGCACTTTTCGTGCATATGTTGAAACTTTAGAGAGCCATATGTACTGTAAAACGTTGTACGATACACGTGCGAATAGGTAATTCGCAACTCGTGTCGATTTAAAACGCTCCCTTCGGTCGTGTTTTAATTTATCGCCACTCATTGCGAATTTCCTATTTTCTGCACTTGTATCGTAAATAACTATTACTATTTACTACTATTTACTATCTGATTTTCCAGTGCACTTCCTGAACAAGGAGGTGATAGTGTACCCCGAGGACTCGGACAAGCCCCCGGTGGGGCAGGGGCTGAACCGTCGCGCCGTCGTCACGCTGGACCGCATCTGGCCCCGGGACAAGACCGAGAAGACTCCCATTACGGACCCGGAGAGGTACAGCTAATGGGGAATGGATGAAAATTTTAGAAATGCCTGATTATTTTTTTGGTGATAGGAATAACCTTCCTTAGCACCAGAAAAAAGTAGCAAGATTTTTCAGCTGCGTCAATTATTTTTGAAAAATATAAACAGTTTTCTCACAGTTTTGGGTTTAGGACGGCGAATAAGAATTTTTCCTTGATCTGTCTTATATTACAAAAACTATTTTAAATATCCGTGGTAAACTAACACTGGCAATGATATTGACAGCTGCAGCAGCTATATTTGTCATCGCCAGGGTCAGATATTTAAAATATTTTTTGTAATATGAGACGCATCAAGGAAAGTGCCTTATTCGCCGTTATAAACCCAAAACGTAAGTGAGGAAACTGTTTTTATTTTTCAAAAAAAAAATGACTCAGCTGAAAAGTCTGCTTCTTTTTTCTGGTGCTAAGGAAGGTTATTCCTATCACCAAAAAAATAATCAGGCATTTCTAAAATGCTCATCCATTTCCAATTACGTTTATCTACGTACATACTATAAACCCGCTAAAATGCGTTCAGAAACTGGCAGTAATGGAATGCCCGTAGGTAATTTTGTACGTATTTTCATTAAGATATCGATTATTGATAAAGTAATGACTTTCAAATTTCGAAGCGTGGCCCAGAGGTCAGAGTAAATCATGACCAACTAGATTTTGTTTTGGACATCTAGTTGAAATCTAGTCGGCCATGGCGGGGCAATGGCGGTTAATTCTAATGGTTCCCGAACACATCATTGAGGCTTTACAACAACCCCTTTCATTTGATATGTCACACAATTCAGTTTGCAAAACTTTTTTTTTTCCAGTTTACCCCTCAAAAGTGGCCCCCTTGTTCAGAATTCATTAATTTACTTGACGCGTCCATCTTTGGGACACCAATTTACATATGTTTACCATCAACTCAATCGGTCCAGTAGTTTCGGAGCAAATCGGCTGTGACAGACGGACAGACAGACGCACGAGTGCTCCTATAAGGGTTCCGTTTTTTTTTCCTTTTGCGGTAAGGAACTCTAAAAATTGCATCCGCAACATCCCTGGACAGCAATAAATAAATAAAATAAATATCGTGGGACAATTCACACCACTTGATCTAGTCCCAAACTAGGCGAAGCCTGTACTATGGGTACTAGACAACGGATAAACATACATATATAGATAAATACATAATTAAATAGATATTAAACATCCAAGACTCGAGAACAAACATTCGTATTCATCATATAAATATCTGCCCCGACCGGGGATCGAACCCGGGACCTCAAGCTTCATAGTCAGGTTCTCTAACCACTAGGCTATTCGGTCGTCAAAATAACAGATCATTATACATTGGTTGCAGATTACTAACAATGGACTACGAAGGCAAGCTGCGTCGTGTGTGCGACAAGCACGACACGAAATTCATCGAGTACCGCCCGCAGACCGGCAGCTGGGTGTTCCGGGTGCGTATAAAATCATCATCATCATCATCATCATCATCATAAAAAAAAATACAAAAAAAAATATAAAAAAAAATATTTATAAAAAAAATTTTGTACCTTGTTTAACGAGGGGCGTAAGTACGCCCGGATTATACACAATGTTTTTCATCACAGTTGCGAGGAAATAAATAACTACAAAAGACAAAAAAATCTAAATTTCATACAGCCGCACCAATCAAAAATTGACAACTTCACTTCCAGATCAGTGCTAGTGGAGCGCGCAGCTTCAATATTTCAACCAATCACAGAGCAGTATTCTTGCGGGGCGGGGGGGCTTGGCCAACTAGATATTTTTTCAACCAATCACAGAGCAACCAGATTTGCTTAAGTCAATCAGAGGGTTCTATATTTTAAAACAAAACTTAACAGTGCTCTGTACGCTCGCAAGTAATAACGCCGTTGACGAGCAAGTGTGATGAAATAGTACATTATGCCACAAGTACGGTAAGATATGATTTACGAACGAGAGTCTATTAGAAGCCCGACGCCTGTGTAAAGTAGTCCTGTAATATTTATTCAATTTATTGACGATCAAATAGCCTGATGGTTAGAGAACCTGACTATGAAGCTTGAGGTCCCGGGTGCGATCGCTTCCGCGTGTCTAGATATGTTTTGAATGGCAATCTGTTTCTGTTAAATAAACAATTAGTATTTGCTATCAGGTGGAGCACTTCAGCAAGTACGGGCTGACGGACTCTGACGAGGAAGACGACCCCACGCCGGCGGTGCTCAAGAGGCAGCTGGTCAGCGAAGCACTGCAGAAGAACGCCGCTCCTGGTACCTCATTGTCTTACTTACTCTGGCGCACAGAACACTAATAGTATTTTATCTACACACATACTATAAACCCGCTAAAATGCGTTCAGAAACTGGCAGTAATGACCAGCATTATATAAATAAGATTTATAAACGACTAGTGACGACCGCTTTAGCCTAGTTGGTAGTGACGCTGCCTACAAAGCAAGAGGTCCTGGGTTCGAATCCTGGGCATTTCTTTGTGTGATGAGCACGAATATTTGTTCCCGAGCCATGGATGTTTTCTATGTATTTAAGTATGTATTTATCTATATAAGTATGTTTATCGTCGTCTAGTACCCATAGTACAAGCTTTGCTTAGTTTGGGACTAGGTCGATTTGTGTAAGTTTGTCCGCAAAATATTTAATATTTATTACTGCAGAGGCCGGGAAATAGCAATTCGTGGATGAGTTGATTTTGTCGGATGAAGCAAAGTTGAATCCGACAATAGAGACAAATCCATGAATTGCCATGCCCGCCAAGGCAGATATAGTGCTTTTCTCCATAAATGCCAGGAAATCAAACAATATTTTCAATAATTTTAAAACAGCGAGTAGTATGTCATTAACCTATCATGTTCCCGCCCAACTTATTTTTTTAAAAGTATGTACGCGGCATGACTCATGGTGCCAGTTTCAATTAAAAACACACTCTTAAAAAAAAAAAAACATTAGAATCGATTACAAGTTTATGTTTTATGTAATTAAAATTATTAAAGATTAAACGGGATTGGGAAATCTAAACACAATTTAGTTCGTTTTGAATATTATTTCGAAGATATTTTAATTTCTTCAGATAATACTATTTGAGACGTTTTTTTGGCCGCAAGGAATTTCATACATATTCCTGGCCGCTAAAGCTGTACAATAATGACTTTAAACTTTTTAAATTTGCGCTTGTCAGTAACGAGGAACTTCACGTACTATTTTTGCTACAGTAAGGCACACATTTCCGAGCATATTGGAGTAAAATACTTTTTCTCAAACATGCAATGAAATGTCGTCCTTACGTGCGTTATAACAGGCTTCAAAGTATCACGTTTCGGGCGGAACTACTCGAGAGAACTGGTAAGCAATTTCATACAAAATTGAAGGCCTAGGCCGGGAAGTAATTTTTTTTTAATTTGAATGTTAACATGGCGTCTGTGTTCATCTACAGGCTAAACAGCTGAATTATTTTTTTTTATTTTTTTCTAGTGGCAGAATGGTTATCGCGTTATCGGACCAAAAATATCCGCGTTAATGCCTATTACACACGAACCTTTATTAAGAATACAAACCTGTATGATTCAATGTCTTGATGAATAAATTTAAAATATTATCTATGTACGTAAGTCACCAGAGACCATAGACAATATTTAAAATCCTCTTTATTTTATTCATTATAGAAATTAATAGACAATATTTAAAATCCTGTTTATTTTATTCATTATAGAAGGTTATAAAAAACGCCACACCTAAAGCTTCTATGTCATCGCCACTGCACACCTCTACTAGCTTTCCGGAGGACTTGAACCTGCCAGATAACCCCGCTCTGTTGCCATCTCCTCCTACACCTCAACAACCTCAACATGTCAACGAGGACCTGATCCATGAAGATTCAAATTTCTTGTCACACAATACATCTTGCAGCTCTCAGACACTGGATTCTCACATACTCACTGAGAACAACTCGTCGGATGAGAGTTTATTACCATCTGCGGAACTGTCAAAGAGTGTGGACGGTCCGATACTCGGGAACAACATACGTATATCATTGGACGAACTTTATGAAAAAATCTCTGAACTGGAGATTGCACTTGTGAGCACCCAAGACGAATTGGAGTCCAAAATATTAGAAAATAATGAACTTCAAAAAAAAATACAAAAATTGACATTGGAAACCAAAGTACTCCAGTCCTTGTGTCATTCTTCACCCGGCGAAACGAAAAACACCTCCAGTGTAAGGAAAAAACAAAGGCTCTCCTTATTTCCTAAACAGTTGTCGTCACCATCTTCTCCCAATACTGTTTCATATACGGATTATAAAGGATTAGATGTCAGCAAAAATGTATTAAATATGCAAGTGCAGATCGCGGCCTTAGAAAAACTAGTCCAGAACGTGGGAAATGAGATCACATGCCTAGCAAAGCACGTAGAAAATCTGACACAAACTCTTAATATCACTTCAGGGTATGAGTCAATTAAGACCGCACCAAATATGGCCTCCGCAACGATAACGGCAGTCGAAAAAGTATGTGGACCCTCAAAAACAATAAAGGGACACAGTCTAGGACCAAAAATTCAAATCTACGGCACCCAAACTTCAAAGCTACAAAATACTGATGCAGGACGCAACAAGTTAGTAATCATTAGCACTAATAATGTAAACAAAATCGCAAATATTGTAAGAAATGATGCTACACTAAAAAATTGGGAGTGTTGCCACTTTATTACACCTGGAGGAGACACCAGAAATATGTTAGAAAACATTGAAAACAAAGTGTCAAATTTAACAATGAGAGATTATTGTGTCATTATGATCGGCGAAGAGGACATGCAAGAAGAGAGTAACCACCATGAACTTATTCAATTTATTAATGAGACCCTGAGCCCGATTTTGAACACAAATATTATTTTAACCTGCCCTACGTATATATGCGGTAAACTTATTTTCAACACAATAGTCGAAAATTTCAACAATCTGCTGTGCAACAACATGCCGTTCCATAATCGGCACTACTCCTTCGACTCAAATCTAGATTTATCTCTGGATATGTTCTCGAAAAGAACAGGGAAGCTTAACGACAGTGGAATGACGAATATAGTTGGTCACATAGGAAGGTTCATTTCCTCATCAAAAAGACTACAGAATTGTCTGGATAAACCTGCACAAAAGAAAATATCAGAATTCTTTAAAATAAAAAGACAGGGCAAGACCCAACAGAAAAAAAATAATGACTTCTTCAAAGTTAAAGCTTCATCGGACCCTGTGAGGACTAGCCTAATAACCACCGAACAACCCTCGGATTTTTTTCGTACAGGTTCATCTACCTCATGCATCAAAATATAGCCGGTTTATTAAATAAAGCGGACACACTATCGGTATATTTGGAAGAGTTTGAGACTAGCGGCACGCCGATCGATATACTATGTATCACTGAACATTTTTTGATGGAAGGCTTAGAGAATCTTGTTACTATACCTAACTTTAAACTTGTCACTAGTTTTTCTCGAGATCAATGTAGAGGGGGTGCATGTATTTTAGTTAAGTCGCATCTTGAATGCAAAGAATTGACTAATGTAAAAAAATTGTCCTTGAAGTGCTCGATTGAATGTTGTGCTATTGAATTGTTACAGCACAAAATCATTATTATATGTCTCTACCGAACGCCTCAATCGAATGTGACATTATTTTTTGAAAAGATTGATACTCTGCTTCGCAACGTATGCGATGGTACAAATAATAAAAAGATAATAATGTGCGGCGATTTTAATCTGGACATCTTAAAGACAAACAATAACACCTTACAATTTGAATATTTATTACTAAATCATAATTTGAAATTAGAAATTAGAGAACCGACTAGACTAGCCAGTGGCACTTGTATCGACAATTTCGCACATAATGTCAAGGGATCCAGGGCAGAAGTTGTTGAACTTGGCCTATCGGATCATACAGCTCAAGTTTTGAAGTGTCCTGTTAAAAAGACTTGCTGTATTAAATGCTGGCGGGTAAAACAAAGAGACCTCAGTACAGAAAATTTGATGAATTTCAAAAAGTCTATTAATAGCCTGTCTTTCTCAGAAGTGTTACAATGTAATGATGCAAACCTAGCTTTTGTATCATTTTTAGAAACTTTTGTCTGTTTTTACAATTTGTGCTTTCCGTTCAAAATTATAAAACTTAAATCTAAAACAAAACCTAAGTGGATTTCTCGTGGAATTAAATTATGTAGTAAAAAGAGGAGAGCATTACTGTGGAAGTATCGATTTAGTCCTACTATTGGCAATAAGAACATCCTAAAAGCATATAATGCCAGATACAAGAAAATATTAAAACTCACGCAACGCTCACAAAATGATAATTTCATAAAACAAGCGTCTAACAAATCAAAGGCGACTTGGCAGATCATTAATAAAGCCAAGGAACTATTTCCCAAGGAGCCTATATTAAAGCTAGTTAAAGATGGCGTCCCAATATCAGATCCGATCCGCATAGCCAATACATTCAATAACTTTTTCATTGACCAAACCTCAAATAAAAACTCTGATGAGCAATGTAATGTGCTTACTAACTGCACCCAATCTATATATATGGCGCCGATCATTCCTCATGACATCCACAACATAATAAAATCGTTGAAAAATACCAATAGTGTCGGATACGACAATATAAGCACAAAAGCCGTTAAACAGGTCTCACACATAATTGCCTATCCCCTAAGTCACATTGTCAACCTCTGTATCACAACTGGTGTCTATCCAGACAAGCTTAAACCCGTTGTTGTGAAACCACTACATAAAAAAGGGGATAAAGCAAATGTCTCAAATTATCGACCTATTGCTCTGGCAACAGTATTTTCAAAAGTCGTAGAAAAAGTAATTTACGAGGCACTCTACAACTATTTAGAGAAATATCATTTACTTGCGGCAGAACAGAAAGGCTTTCGCAGAAACAAATCTATAAATATGGCAATATATGATCTCATCCAATCGATAATAAAAAATATAGACAATCGCAACCATATCTGTGCCATATTTATGGATATGACTAGAGCTTTCAATTATGTAGACCATTCTATTATTTTGAAAAAGTTAAGTGCAATGGCCCTAATAGGGTCTATTCGAACTCTACACACGCGAAATACGGACGCCTTTCGTAAAAAGAAACAATAAGTATGGAGGATTGGAGGGAAAATTAATGTACTACTCGTATTTTGAGTGGTGTATTGTTTTATTTCATTGCATATGTTTGAGAAAAGCACTATACATGCCTGGCCGTGAAAAGGGCTTGCCGGCTTCGTATCACTATCCGGCCTCCCTACGGTCGGCCGTCTATACCTACTCACCCGGCAAGCCCTTCTTTCCCGGCGTCTGCAGTAATGTACTATTTCTACACTGTATAAATATAAAATAAAATTCAAACATCCTCTTCCAGCCCAACCACCCGTAACAGCGATCCCGGGTCTCGGCGGCCTCAGCGCCCTCGCGGGCCCCGGCCTCGGCGGCCTCGGGGCTCCGCTCGGCCTCTCCCCCGGCCTCGGCGCGCTCGGCCTGGGAGACGACAGCATGTACGCCATGCAGCACACTTCGCTGGATCTGATGGGGCAGGCAGGGACAGGTAACTGACAAATTGGATATAATTATGTGAACTGTCAATATCGCTCCAGAGGTACAGTCAGCATCGTAATGATGTATAATACACTTTTCGACCTTATATCTTTTTGGACGACCGGTTAGCCTAGTCGGTAGTGACGCTGCCTACGAAGCTGAAGGTCCTGGGTTCGAATCCCGGTAAGGGCAAAGATTTGTGTGATAAGCATGAATATTTGTTTTCTGAGTCTTGGGTGTTTTCTATGGGTCCGTTCTTCTTTTTTACCGACAATGAACCGAGGTTTTTCTGTTTTTTTGGTTTGGAACTATCGAAAATTGTGGTTTTGAAGTGCGATTTAAAAAAAAAATGCATAGGTTTCTTCATTAGAACTAATTAAAGTTTCCTTTCTGGCCAATATAAATATTTATTGACGGTTGGTTTCTAAAAAAAAACATGTGACAAAGTGGACTATTTCAGTGGGGACAACATTTTGGTTTACGACTCTGTCACGGCATTCTACGAAAATAAAAACATTTAAAAAAATGCTAGTTAGAGAAAGTGAAATATTAAATATCACTAATTAATAAAATAATATGGACGTTAATTCGAACATTATAAAACCGTAAACATCATTACTCAAATGAGATGCCGTAATAAGACGAAGGACAGGCTATTGTCGGTCGAAAAGAAGAACGACCCCTATGTACTTATATTATCTATTATATATATCGTCGTCTAGTACCTATAACACAAGCCTTATTGAGCTTACTATAGGGCTAGTTCGATTTGTGTAAGAATGTCCCCTAATATTTATTTATTATTTATCAAATGACGGCACCATACTTGGCGATATGTGCCCAAATATTCGTGCTGCAATTTTTTCCTTCCTACTGCAACGATGCAACGCGAACACGCAACTCCAAGTGTGGTTCCAGTATAAGCAATAAGAACTTAGAACCACCTAGAATGTGTATATTTTTATGATGCAGACTGTACTAGGGTAAATTTTTTTTTACTCACCACGGGTGGTAATAAAGAATGCCTCAGATCGCGTGATTTATCGATCAACAGTCGGAATACCTGCGATCGAAGACATTGTGTTTTACCGCTCTGAGTGATGTATTTCAGACCCGCTATTGGCAGAGTGCAAAGCGGGTGGAGGGGGTAGCCTAAACGATCACAGCGCTCGCTACGGCTAAAATTGTCATTTTTGTCGCTGACTTGAGCTGTCAAATCCATATTGCAGTAAACATTTTGTAATCGTTAATATTATTGGCAATAATGTTATTGACTACCATTGTCCAAAATTGTGTAATATCTATATAACACAAGATTTAATTAATATTTTTCACAATATTTACTTACTGCTTGTTTGACAGCGGTGACAATATTGTCCATAATGGCCGCCTGTCACGTGGCGCTGTCGTCGCGCTCGGTCCCAATAAGGGAAATAATCATTGTTGCCCTCAAATGATAGATCAAAGTTGTACTTTTCTTCCCTTATATTCCCTGTTTCATTTCTATTTCACTGAAAATTAGTATGGGCCACTAGTAGCATTGTGTGAAAAGCAGTATGTGTCGCTCAGTTGCCAAATTATTCTTGCGCATAAACACTTGAATCTCTCGTTACGCTCAAGATTCTACTTTAGAATGTTTCGCTTCTCCAGAATTCAATATACCGCTATCCCCATAAATATACCGAATAGTCTAGTGTTTAGAGAACCTGACTATCAAGCTTGAGGTCCCGGGTTCGATCCCCGGTCGGGGCAGATATGTGTATGATGAATACGAATGTTTGTTCTCGAGTCTTGGATGTTTAATATCTGTTTTAAGTATGTTTATCCGTTGTCTATTACCCATAGTACAGGCTTTGCCTAGTTTGGGACTAGATCAATTGGTGTGAATTGTCCCACCATATTTATTTAGTTATTTATTTATTTTATTATATCATTTTACTCCCTTGAGGTACAATCTAAATACTATTTTATATTGCAGCCTTTGACATGGATACGACGGAGGAAAACGGCGAATCGCAGAGCCTCTACGATTCTACCAGAGGTACAATATAATATTATTTTCTTCTCTCCTGTTCAGTAAATAAACATTGTAAGAGGTTTCCTACCATAGAGCGCAAAGTAAATTTGTCAAGAAACCAATATAGTTGTACTTGGCTCCATAGCCTAAGCCGATCTAATGGTAATGGGACGGCATCATCATCATCATCATATCAGCCGAAAGACGTCCACTGCTGGACATAGGCCTCCCCCAGAGAGTGCCAAATTGACCGGTCCTGCGCCACCCGCATCCAGCGGACTCCCGCGACCTTTACCAGGTCATCAGTCCACCTTGTGGGGGGCCTACCCGCGCCGCGCCGCGCCGGTACGTGGTCGCCATGAGAGAACCTTTCCGCCCCAACGGCCATCGGTTCTACGGGACGGCATGATTTGATACTATTATTGATTCAAAGTCAAAGTCAGTGATTTATTCTTCAATTTGGACGTATTAAATGCACCTATGAATGTCGATAAACTATACCACCGGTTCGGAAAGAAAACCTCCGCCTCGAGAAGAACCGGCGTAAAAAACTCGGCGAGGTGCCATTTTTCCAAAACAGTATACAATATATCATTTCAGTATCAGAGTATTATAAAATTTTAAAATTACTTTGTTACAGTAGTAAGTCTATTTATTTTGCGATAGATTCTGTGTTTTGCAAAAAAACTGGGGGAATTTCTTATTATAAATAGTCCTGGTTGAAAAACGAACACGCGAAGTATCTAATTTTATTCCGCCAAAATTTAAAAAGTTAAATAAAAAAAAAGTAATTTTAGGGTTTTGGAAAAACCCACCCCTAAGCGGGTTAAAAAGGGGTGCAAATTTTGTATGGAGCTACGATATAAAAGACTTCCACGCGGACGGAGTCGAGGGCAGAAGCTAGTGAATTATATATCCACTGTCTAAATACGGAGTTCGATCAAGTTATTGGCTAAAATCTTTATCAATGAATGTGTTAACTAATTAGGGTTCCGATACCTCAAAAGGAAAAAACGGAACCCTTATAGGATCACTCGTGCGTCTGTCACAGCCGATTTGCTCCGAAACTACTGGACCGATTGAGTTGAAATTTGGTACACATATGTAAATTGGTGACCAAAAGATGGACGCGTAAAGTGAATTAATGAATTCTAAACAAGGGGGCCACTTTTGGGGGTTAAACTGGAAAATTAAAAAAAAAGTTTCGCAAACTGTATTGTGTGACATGTCAAATGAAAGGGGTTGTTGTAAGCATGTCAGATATTTTTTTTTATAATCTTAGCAAAAACAGATTTGAAGTAATTTAGGAAAAAAGACGAAAATTGTCCATTCCCCCCCCTCCTTATCTCCGAAACTACTAGGATTCAAATTCTGAAAAAAATATGCAAAATAGTTCCTTGCCTAAAGATTACAGGAAAACCTATAAGAAGTTTGAGTATTCAAAAACACTTATGAAATTTAGATTATATACGGAACCCTCACCACGCGAGTTGAATTTGTCCGGTTTTTTTATTATACAATTTATATATTGAATGATTGTTTTAATTTTATTCTGTCGCCAGGTTACGGTGTGAAGAGTCCGACAGCAGAACTGGCACGATTGGAGAACCGGTCGAGCCACAACGTGCAGCTGATGAAGGCCTCGATTTATGCCGACGGTACGTTGTGTTTTAACTTTCATCGACACGTGTTGTACACGAAACAAATCGAATAAACAGGAAAAGTGTGAGGTTGTAAGTTTGAAAGTGGGGAGTTTTATCCAGAACAACTCATCTAATATAAAATAAACTGTAACTTTTTTACGATGGGCGGCTTACATAATAGTCGATATATACGCCCGAATATTAAAAGAAATCCGGGCCAAGCAGTGGGATTAAATATAGCCTATGTCCATCCTGGAAGTAAAATGCGGCAGATTGTCGCGTTTAGTGGTGGCCACTAGTGGCCGTAAAATGCGGCAGATTCTCTCGTTTAGTGGCGGCCATTAATGGCCGTAAATTACTATAGATTCTCTCGTTTAGTGGCGGCCAATAGTGGCCGTAAATAACGACAGATTGGTTTGTTCCCAATTTTACAAATTTCCAATTCTACAGATTCCCAATTCTACAGATTCCCAATTCTACAAATTCCCAATTTTACAGATTCAATATCAACGGATTCCCAATTCTACAGATTTCCAGTTCTACATATTTCTGATTCTACAGACTCCCAATTCTATAACTATCGCAAAATATAGACACATACAAGTGTGATCATGTGAGTAAAATTCGGAGTTTGTACCTTTTTTTCGAAGAGATAAAACCTATTTCTCTAGATTAATAATTACTGTTTGGTTATCGTATCTGTAGACATGAGAATCTGTAAAATTGGGAATCTATAGACATGAGAATCTGTGGAATTGGGAATCTGTAGACATGAGAATCTGTGGAATTGGGAATCTGTAGACATGAGAATTTGTGGAATTGGGAATCTGTAGACATGAGAATCTGTGGAATTGGGAATCTGTAGACATGAGAATCTGTGGAATTGGGAATCTGTAGACATGAGAATCTGTGGAATTGGGAATCTGTAGACATGAGAATCTGTGGAATTGTGAATCTGTAGACATGAGAATCTGTGGAATTGTGAATCTGTAGACATGAGAATCTGTGGAATTGGGAATCTGTAGACATGAGAATCTGTGGAATTGGGAATCTGTAGACATGAGAATCTGTGGAATTGGGAATCTGTAGACATGAGAATCTGTGGAATTGGGAATCTGTAGACATGAGAATCTGTGGAATTGGGAATCTGTAGACATGAGAATCTGTGGAATTGGGAATCTGTAGACATGAGAATCTGTGGAATTGGGAATCTGTAGACATGAGAATCTGTGGAATTGGGAATCTGTAGACATGAGAATCTGTGGAATTGGGAATCTGTAGACATGAGAATCTGTGGAATTGGGAATCTGTAGACATGAGAATCTGTGGAATTGGGAATCTGTAGACATGAGAATCTGTGGAATTGGGAATCTGTAGACATGAGAATCTGTGGAATTGGGAATCTGTAGACATGAGAATCTGTGGAATTGGGAATGTGTAGACATGAGAATCTGTGGAATTGGGAATCTGTAGACATGAGAATCTGTGGAATTGGGAATCTGTAGACATGAGAATCTGTGGAATTGGGAATCTGTAGACATGAGAATCTGTGGAATTGTGAATCTGTAGACATGAGAATCTGTGGAATTGGGAATCTGTAGACATGAGAATCTGTGGAATTGGGAATCTGTAGACATGAGAATCTGTAGAATTGGGAATCTGTAGACATGAGAATCTGTGGAATTGGGAATCTGTAGACATATGGGCCCAAAGGGACAGATTTATAGTGCCCGTAAATGACTACAGATTCTCTCGTTTAGTGTGCGGGCGCTCTAACCGGAGCATGTGTTTATGTGCCCCACAGACATGGACATGGACGACGGCACCTCCACGTCGACGGGCGACCAGCAGGTGCCGGCGCCGCGCGGGGTGCTCCGACTGGCCCCGAGCGACCAGCTCCCCTCCGTCGTGGAGGAACTGGGGCCTGGAGTGCACGTGGACGAAACCGCTCTAGCTCTAGGTAAGGCTAATTACTAGTATTAAACCACTAAGAATCTCCTAACACCGATAAGGTCTAGTGCGCTTCCTACGTTAGACAAAAATCTTAAAAAAATATTTCCACACTTACAACTATTTTTACAGGTCCTAAGCCTAAGACAATAGTGTAACTGTTTGTACAGTCGCCCACACTCCTAAGTGACCATTCGTGAACCTTATGTCACTTGACATAAGGTTCACAAATGGTCACTTAGGAGTGTGGGCGACTGTACAATCATGTTACCTATATTTATATCTATGTATTATAACATATTATAAACAATGCCGACTTTGTGAATTCATTTAGAGAACAAGAAAACAAGTGTATGTTAACTGCTATTAAGTTGAGGGTGCACGAGGCGTACCTATCGGAGAGACACAGACTCACAGAACTCAACACCTGGCTGTTGCATATTTTACCTCTAATTAATTTAAATACGTACGTTGCCGGACATAACTCTCTGCGCACCCGCAGCTCGTTGTACCCCACCATACTATATGCCACAAAAATATATGCTTACGTTACGTAACTTGCGTTAGAAAGAGAGTTTTCACCTCTAACGGTAAAAGGGAGATCGTTTCAGAGACAAAGTGCCTGAACAGAGAAAACCGGTTGAGAATATTGGACAATTCAAAATCAAAATCAAATCAAACATTTATTCGTAATAATTTATTGAATCAGGCGTTACTTTGCGGAAATTCATGATATATTACGAGAACAATATTCCTTTGCTATTCCGCTAAAAAACGTGCAGGTCGATCAGCGGAGATATAGTCAGACTATAAATAAGCCTAATTGAGGCTTCAGTAAGAATAAAGCATAAATGTAGTAGCATAAGTTTATAGTTTGAATAAAGAAAAGAAAAAAAAATGTAGTTTTAAGTCCAAAGCTTACGGATCACCACCTTTTTTGATACACCTGTATGTATGTAATCGTTACAGATTCGCCAATGCGGCCGCTGATCGTGAACCCTGATAAGATAGTACTCAAATATCACAGGAAAGTGATGCCCTTCAAACTGACCACGGCTGGTAAATATTATGCTTATTTGCTATTTTATATTTACTCTTCTTATATTAACTCACTTATGATGAAAGAAGATTAACAAAGAGAGTGTATATAAAAAGGGAAGGGCAAGTTGGAAGGGGAAGACCTAGGCGAACTTTCTCCGATCAAATTGGAGAAATGTTACAAAAAGGCCAGGTCAAAAGTACCCTAAACCGACGAGCATGTATGAGAAATGTTATGAAGGTGAGTGAAGCGAAAGTGGTTTGTCAGGATCGTAGCAAATGAGATCCGTGATCTCTGCCTAACCCTCTGGGAAAGAGGCGTGGTTATATGTATATATGTATAATTACTCACACCCACTTTTTATGAAACGTTACAATCACTATATGCCATGCCATGTCTGGATATTTAAAAACCTAAAGTGTATAAAAAGCTATGCTTTATGGGTGGATTGCAAAAAAATTGTACACAGGACTTTAATCTTTATTTAACTACTGAATTGGGAATGGATGAAAATTTTAGAAGTGCCTGATATTTTTTTTGGTGATAGGAATAACAATACAATACAATACAAATGCTCTTTATTGCACACCTCACACAAACAAAGCAGTTACAGAGAGAAACAATACAATAACATGTAGGTAGGTAGAGGTAGACAACAGGCGAATAACCTTCCTTAGCACCAGAAAAAAGTTTTTCAGCTGAGTCAATTATTTTTGAAAAATATAAACAGTTTCCTCACTTACGTTTTGGGTCAAGGACGGCACTTTCCTCGATCGGTTTCATATTACATAATTTATTTACTTTAAAAACAAAGTTTTAACCAACTTCAAATCAGTAGCCAAATTTATTTGCGTATAAAATTTGAAGAGTTCCCTCGATTTCTCCAGGATCCCACCATCAGAACTGGATTTTGGTGACAACGGGACCAATCTGGACGTATATGCTTTCAAACAATGAAATAATTTTTTAAATCGGTTCATAAATTACCGAGTTATCGCGTAACTAACACACACACACAAAATTCAATTGAGAACCTCCTCCTTTTTTAAAGTCGGTTAAAATTATATCTTAAATATCTTTGATAAACTGACACTGGCAATGTTATTGACAGTTGCAGCAGCTATATTAGTCATTACCAGTGTCAGTTTACCACTGATATTGAAAATATTTTTTTGTAATATGAGATGGATCAAGGAAAGTGTCTATTGACCGTCCTTGACCTAAAAAGTAAGTGAGGAAATTGTTTATATTTTTCAAAAATAATTGACGCAGCGCAGTTAAACATCTGAAACTTTTTTCTGGTGCTAAGTAAGGTTATTCCTATGACCAAAAAAATAATCAGGCACTTCTGATATTTTCATCCATTACCCATATAAAATGTGAATATTTATCTACCTGTATCTGTTTTTATTGTGTACACTTTATAAACACTGTGCGCTTAACCATAGATATAAAATAGATTGTAATGTTCTCATGTAAGTGAATCCCATGTATTCTTATGAGAAAGTTTTTTTTTTTGGGACAATTCACACCAATTGATCTAGTCCCAAACTAGGCAAAGCCTGTACTATGGGTACTAGACCACGGATAAACAAACTTATATAGATAAATATATACTTAAATAGATATTAAACATCCAAGACTCGAGCACAAACATTCATATTCATCATACAAATATCTGCCCCGACCGGGAATCGAACCCGGGACCTCAAGCTTCATAGTCAGGTTCTCTAACCACTAGGCTATTCGGTCGTCTTTAACCATTTATAAAATGTATGATCAAGGCAGTTTTTTGTGGCAGACAGCATCAAATCTGTCTGTGCGCGTGTATATATACTTTTTTGAAAAAAGACACGTTCGCTAGTTCTGCAGCCCTCAGAGCCACTAGTATTAGTACGGTTTGCCGCGCCAGCTGAGCCGGTAGCTGACGCGTGTCGTGTTGCAGGCAAGCTGGACGCGGCCTGTGTCGCGGACATGTCCGTGTGTCGCGCGCGACTGTCCCGCGTGGGCTTCGGCCCCGGGACGGCGGCCGTGTTCGCCACGAGCTACGACGCACTCGCCGACCTGCCCAGGGGTAATTACTTTATATTTTTTTCACACCTCTCATTCAGAAAAGTAAGTTTTGGTCCCCGACGAGAGGGAGCAAAATGCCACTTTTCTGTTCAAGCTACTTTTTTAATTTCATTGGCATGTAGCATTTACGCAATGTGCCAATTGAACACGGATCTTAAGAAAATAATCGATTGTAATTTCATCGTAATCGATTAAAAACGAACATATTTCAAGTTTTAACTTTAGCAACGTTATAGGTACATTTACATATTAAAACTTGAGAATTTTCCGTAATATTTGAAAAAAATGTCACAAATAAACTATACGTTTTACTGAAATCAAAACTATGATGTTATTGTATATAAATTATATAATAATGAATATTGATATCCGATACCATTGTAACATTCGATTCGATTCGATTATTTTTACACATTGGTAAAAGTAGCGCAGGAATGTTTTATCTGTGGTGACTAAAGCACATTCTTCAATAAAACTTAAATAAAAGTTATTTAATTATTTTTAGAGCATTTTATTTCAATTTCCCTCATAATCGGTGTGACAAGTTACATGTGTCACTCAGGAGCAAAATTATTTTCGTCTTGGGCGTTAACACTTGAATCCCTCACTACGCTCAGTATCCTACGTTAGAATCCCTCGCTACGCTCAGGATTCTATTGTAGGATCCCTCGCTACATTCAGGATTCAATACACCGCCCTCGCCGTAAATATACTATTTTGCTCCCTTGTGACACAAATAACTATTTCATCACACTTGCTCGTCAATGGCGTTATTACTTGCGAGCGTACAGAGCAGTTATAGCCGTTTTACCTCCCACGGGCTGTTAAGTTTAGTTTTAAAATATAGAACCAACTGTATTGTGTGACATATGAAATGAAAGGGGTTGTTGTAAGCATCTCAGTTTTTTTTAAACAGATTTGAAGTAATTTAGGAAAAAAGACGAAAATTGACCATCCCCCCCCCACATAAGGGAATCCGAAAAAAAAATCCGAAAAATGGAAAATAGATCCTTGCCTAAATTACATTACAGGAAAACCTATAAGAAGTTTGAGTATTCAAAGTAACGGGAAAATTCTCAATATTTTTGATAACTCTTATAAATTCGTCTTCGGGTTGACGTTGAATTTTGGTACAAGTGTATGTTTATATTTTCTAGTGGCGCAGTTGTCAGAGATCGGCAACTACGTGGCGGGGCGTGGCGAGGACGACTGGAGCGAGCCAGTGGTCGTGCGCCTGGCTATAGGACAATCTGACACCGCAACCAACTTCATGGTAAGCACTTCGAGTCTACTTATTTGAAATTATTTATTTATTTCGGACATCGGGTATCCATATAAACACCCAAAAAAAAAACACAAAATTATGTTAGTAATAAGAAATTAATTGCCTAGGTTAGTTAAATACAAAATTTTATGTGTTAAATGTGCATTAGAATGCACATGCAAAGTCATCCAATGAGTAAGGATAGGACTGTCCATCATTTCCGCGACCACCTTCAGGAGGCTTGGAAGCCGTCGGTGCTCCACTCTGCGAACATCCCTGACGCGCTGCAGCGCCAAGGCAGCCCCGACATCCCCCTGAAGGTGTTGTTATACTGGACACGCAGAGCACTGAGGGTCTTTTTGGTGTAGTTGCTCCACAGGTTGCATGTGTGTAGATTTTGGCAGTAAGTTTTGAACAGAGTTAACCCATTGAAGGCCAATGATTCACAGACTCGTATAATGAGTGTCTCTGCATGCCTTTACGAGCGATTTCCGCATGCCTCTAGCGGCCCGGCTAGGATATTGCGCGAATTGGCAATGGAGGAACATTTTAGAAATGCCTAATTTTTTTTGGTGATTGAAATAACTTTGCTAACACCAGAAAGAAGTTTCAGATTTTTCAGCTGCGTCAATTCCTCGCTTAGCTGGGTCAGGGACGGCACTTTCCTCGACCCGTCTCATATCACAAAAAAATATATTAAATATCTGCGGTAAACTGACACTAACAATGATATTGACAGTTGCAGCAGCTATATTTGTCACTAGCTTTTGCCCGCGGCTTCGCCCGCGTACTAAAAGTAATTTTGGCCGTCTAAAAAAAGGGGCATCTCAGTTTGACCCGTATGTTAATTGAATTTCAATTTGGCACAAATACCTACTTTCAAGAATTTTCATGTCCACAATGTTAAATTTCAAAATCGATGCCATTTTCGTAATGAACGTCCCAAAAAACCATAAAAATGACAACCATATTGATATTTAGACATTTAAACCCCATCGCACCCCAACAGGGGAGATGGTATTTCACGTCCGCCACGTTGGATTTTAAAATTTTCGTAATCAGCGACCAGCGACCCGATAAACCATAGACACAATACCCATGTTGATTTTCAGACATTTCCACCACATTTCCCCCTTTTAAGAGTTGAATTCTCAAAAAACCTGAAACACGTGTTCACTCATTTATCGCTAGGAATACTCCTGTGAAGTTTCGAATGAAATACTCTTACTTAATTTGTTTCCCCATACAAACTTTGGACCCTCATTTCACCCGCTTAGGAGAGTGAATTTTGAAAAATCCTTTCTTTGTGTACCCTTAGACCTTATAAGGAACCTAGCCAAATTTGGAATCTCTAGATCCAGCGGTTTGGGCTGTGCGGTGATATCTCAGTCAGTCAGTCAGCCAGTTTCTTCTTTTATATAATTATCGGCTCTACATAGACTCTACATATCGACTACCTATCGACTCTACATACCGACTCTACATATCGACTACCTATCGACTCTACATATCGACTAACTATCGACTCTAGATAATGACTCTACATATCAGCTCTACAAATTGACTCTACATATCGACTATATATCTACTACATATCGACTATACATATCGACTCTACATATCGACTACATATCAACTCTACATATCGACTCTACATATCGACTCTACGTATCGACTGTACATATTAACTCTACATAATGACTCTACATATCGACTACCTATCGACTCTACATATCGACTAACTATCGACTCTAGATAATGACTCTACATATCAGCTCTACAAATTGACTCTACATATCGACTATATATCTACTACATATCGACTATACATATCGACTCTACATATCGACATTACATGTCGACTCTACATATTTAGATAGATGTCCAGAATATTAAATTTCAAAATCGATGCCATTTTCGTAATAACTTCCATAAAAACCATAAAAACGACACCCATATTGATATTTAGACATTTCAACCCCAGCTCAGCCCAACAGGGGAGATGGTATTTCACGTCCGCCACGTTGGATTTGAAAAATAAACCATAGAAACGATACCCATGTTGATTTTCAGACTGTCACCACATTCCCCCCTTTTAGGGGTTGAATTCTCAAAAAACCTAAAACACGTGTTAACTTATTTATCGTTAGGAATACTGCTGTGAAGTTTCAAGTGAAATACTAATCTTGTTTCCACATATAAACTTTGGAATCCATTTCACCCCCCTTCCTTAGGGGATGAATTTTGAAAAATCCTTTCTTAGTGCACCCCTAGACCTTCTAAGGAACCTACGGGCCAAATTTGGAATCTCTAGAACCAGCGGTTTGGGCTGTGCGTTGATATGTCAGTCAGTCAGTCAGTTTCTTCTTTTATATATTTAGATATATGTCCACGATATTAAATATCAAAATTGATGCCATAATTAACGTCCCAAAATACCATAAAAACGACACCCATATTGATATTTTTGACATTTCAACCCCATCGCACCCCAACAGGGGAAATGGTATTTCACGTCCGCCGTGTTGGATTTTAAAATCGTTGATGTTTTCGTAATCTGCGACCTGATAAACCATAGAAACGATACCCATGTCGATTTTCAGACCTTGTCACCAAATTCCCCCCTTTTAGGGGTTGAAATCTCAAAAAACCTGAAGCACGTTTATTGTTAGGAATACACCTGTGAAATTTCGAATAAAATAGTTTAAGGGGACGGGTAGGGCAAGCCTTCTCCATACAAATTTTGTGCAAGTTTTTCTTCGTTTGTGTTTGGGCTATAAATATAATTTTTAGGTCAGTATACTTATTTTTCTGTTAGCTATTCACTGATGTTATTATTTTTTTTTTGTATACTTTTTTATATTTTTTTAATTTTCATTATTTTTATATCTAACAAAATTTTAACATCATGTGCTGCGTAAATTCAATATGAATAAGCAAAAAAAACGAATATTCTGTAGAGCCAAAACCGACGAAAAAAAACTTGCACAACGTTTGTATGGAGAATGCCTTGCCTTACCCGTCGTCTTAAGTAATCTTTTTTCTCGATACAAACTTTGGACCCCTATTTCACACCCTTAGGGGTTGAATTTTGAAAAATCCTTTCTTAGTGCACCTTATAAGGAACCTACGTGCCAAATTTGGAATCTCTAGAACCAGCGGTTTGGGCTGTGCGTTGATAGATCAGTCAGTCAGTTAGTCAGTCAGTCAGTTTCTTCTTTTATATATTTAGATTACTAGTGTCAGATTATCACAGATATTTAAGATATTTTTTTGGTAATATGAGTTGGACCAAGGAAAGTGTCTATTGACCGTTGAGTGCTCACGGGCTGGCTATATAATTTCTATGTCTCACACTGTTTTTGATCCACAGAACACGCTGACCAAACAGATGGAGACCCTCCTAGAATGGTCGACGGTCACCGCTTGCCCCGGGGACAGCTGCCCGCGCCGCGCGCTCCGCGACGCGCCCGGGGACCGCCGGGACGCGCTGCGGGCGCTGCGGGAGCTCGCGGGACAGGACAAGGACAGGAAAGCCAAGGTGGGACATCCACAGAACACGCTGACCAAACAGATGGAGACCCTCCTAGAATGGTCGACGGTCACCGCTTGCCCCGGGGACAGCTGCCCGCGCCGCGCGCTCCGCGACGCGCCCGGGGACCGCCGGGACGCGCTGCGGGCGCTGCGGGAGCTCGCGGGACAGGACAAGGACAGGAAAGCCAAGGTGGGACATCCACAGAACACGCTGACCAAACAGATGGAGACCCTCCTAGAATGGTCGACGGTCACCGCTTGCCCCGGGGACAGCTGCCCGCGCCGCGCGCTCCGCGACGCGCCCGGGGACCGCCGGGACGCGCTGCGGGCGCTGCGGGAGCTCGCGGGACAGGACAAGGACAGGAAAGCCAAGGTGGGACATCCACAGAACACGCTGACCAAACAGATGGAGACCCTCCTAGAATGGTCGACGGTCACCGCTTGCCCCGGGGACAGCTGCCCGCGCCGCGCGCTCCGCGACGCGCCCGGGGACCGCCGGGACGCGCTGCGGGCGCTGCGGGAGCTCGCGGGACAGGACAAGGACAGGAAAGCCAAGGTGGGACATCCACAGAACACGCTGACCAAACAGATGGAGACCCTCCTAGAATGGTCGACGGTCACCGCTTGCCTGTAGACACCGAAAGCCGTTCTATACTCCGAGCTATCAGCCGGCAAACGGAATCGAGGCGGGCAGCATCTACGTCACAAGGATGTGCTAAAGCGTCACCTAACTGCCTGCAAAATTCCAACGACGAGGAGCTTGCCTCATTGCGCCCAGAATAGCGCTCTCGCATCAAAACGAACAACAAACATCTAAACATCCAAACTTTCGCATTTAAAATATTAGTAGGATAGTAGGACAATTTTGTAATGCTAGTGTGTTTTGTTATAGTTTGGCGTGTCTGGTGCGTACTGCCACGAGGTGTGGACGCTATGCGAAGCGCTTTGGGGCGCTGACCTGGACAACGATGGTATGTTAACACAATATTATCATTATCACATACACTGCCAATGAATGAATGAATGAATGGTTTATTCATAACAATGTCTATGCTATGTCGCGATCTTTTAAAATGTTCCTTCCTGTAGCTAGAGACACAGGTACTTACAGAGAGGTCTGCATACCATTCATTTCGTATGGCACGTAAGCAGAGGTCTAACGGGGAATGGATGAAAATTTTAGAAATGCCTGATTATTTTTTTGGTGATAGGAACCTTCCTCAGCACCAGAAAAAAGTTTTAGATTTTTCAGCTGCGACTATTATTTTTGAAAAATATAAACAGTTTCCTCATTTACGTTTTTCATTTGTGTAAGACTGTCTCCTAGTATGTGTTTACGTGTTACAGGGATACCGGGCACGGACGACTTGTCGGTGGTGAACCGCCACCGCTCGCTGCTGCGCTGGCTGACGGCGGCGGCGGCCGGCGCCACGGACCGCCAGCTCGAGAGCCCCGCCACGCCGGAGCCCGAGGATGGTAATAGCACGGTCTAACTACATGCAGCCTGCAAGCTCGGGGCTGCGCGGGCCAACGGTGGGGGGGTACGCGGGGAAGCGGGAGGCGAGGAAACTCATTGAGTTTGCGCTGACTATTCTGAAGGGGTGTCAAGATTGACTTTATAAGACATTATTGACTTTATTTACAGGCAAGAAATAGTGATACAATCCATAGACTTAAACACCGATGTACATACCTATGTTAAACAAATAAAATATTTTGTATTTGTATTTATAAAACCGATTTCTAAAAGGTAAGGTTAAAATTAGGTTTGGGTGTTTTTCTAAATAATGTCACTTCAATTGTGTTCAAAATCGATATCTGAGGCCTTGCGAGGTCTTTTAATATGAATCCGCGAAATTTGAAAATTCAATCTTGGATTTGTATGAGACCCCTCGGCCCCTCAGTTATCAATTTTGAACAAAATCGGACTGTATTTAAAGAATTTCAAGAAAGCGGCCACTTTTTGAATGTCCAACCCCGGATTCGTATTAAAATGCCTCTTGGATCCTTAGATAACGATTTTGAAAACGAAAAAAAAATGGTCGTAGTTTCTAAACTTACATTTCTATTTAAAGATCTGAATGAGTGAGAAAGTTTTTATAAAATAACTACATACCTACTTTTGAAAAAATTAACTACCTAACTATTACACTAAATGCATCATCTTGTCACAAACTATTTGTATGCCTTATGGCAAAGCATAGTGGTACAATATTTTAAGTTGTTTTTTGACCATCCATGTTTACAAATAAATGATTTTGATTAGATTTGAAATGCATGAAAATTAAACAAGTAATTACATAAAAAATATCTCTCCAAACATGTTTTTGACAACCCTGACTCTTGAGCGGGTGCGTAAATTCTAAAGACGAATGAAGCTCGCCTACTGGTTGTAATTCATTATACTGTGGTAATAGTAGTGTTTAACGAGGGGCGTAAGTGGAATATTGCGAACAAGAGTCTATCGGAAGCTCGTCGCCGAAGGCGGAGGGCTTTTGATGGTTCGAGTTTGAATTTTTTTTTTTTAATATTGTTTCAGAGTCGGACGTGCATAGTTCTCGTGTGTGGACCCTGTTGCTGGGCGGGCGCCTGCTGGAGGCGTGCCGGCTGGCCCGCGAGCGCGGCGACCTGCACATGGCCACACTCATCGCGCAGGCTGCTGGTAACTTGTTTATTACAAGCTTTTATTTAGTTTCACCTGTCCCGGTGTTTGTCATCGAATCTTGCAAATTAAATATACATTTATTTTCTAAAGTTCTAACGAGCCCAAACTGATAAAAAAATGATGTGTGTGTGTGTGTGTGTGTGTGTGTGTGTGTGTGTGTGTGTGTGTGTGCGTGCGTGCGTGTGTGTGTGTGTGTGTGTGTGTGTGTGTGTGTGTGTGTGTGTGTGTGTGTGTGTGTGTGTGTGTGTGTGTGTGTGTGTGTGTGTGCATTGTGGGTATTGCAATTAGGCACAAATACTTTCAAGAATTTTCATGTCCACAATGTAAAATTTCAAAATCGTTGTATTTTTCGTAATTAACGTCCCAAAAAACCATAAAAATACACCCATTATGATATTTAGACATTTCAACCCCATCGCACCCCAAACGGGGGAGATGGTATTTCACGTCCGCCACGTTGGATTTTAAAATCGTTGTTGTTTTCGCAAAAACCTGCGACCCGATAAACCATACAAACAATACTCATGTTGAGTTTCAGATATTGCCACCACATTTCCCCCTTTTAGGTTTATATGTGTTTACTCATTTATCGCTAGGCATACTCCTGTGAAGTTTCGAATGAAATACTCTTACTTAATTTGTTTCCCCATACAAACTATGGACCCCCATTTCACCTGCGGGGTGAATTTTGTAAAATCCTTTCTTAGTGCACCCCCAGACCTTATAAGGAACCTACTTGCCAAAATTGGTCAGCCAGTCAGCCAGTTTCTTCTTTTATATAATTATCGGCTCTACATAGACTCCACATATCGACTACCTAACGACTCTAGATAACGACTCCACATATCACCTCTAAATCGACTACACATCGACACTTCATATCGATTCTACATATCGACTACATATCGCCTATACATATCGACTCTACATATTGACTCTACGTATCGACTCTACTACATATCGACTCTACATATCGACTACATAACGACTCTACTCTACATATCGACTCTACACATCGACATTACATGTTGACTCTACATATCGACTCTACACATCGACATTACATGTTGACTCTACATATCGACTACATATTTAGATAGATGTCCACAATATTAAATTTCAAAATCGATGCCATTTTCATAATAACGTCCATAAAAAACCATAAAAACGACACCCATATTGATATTGAGACATCTCAACCCCAGCTCACCCCAACAGGGGAGATGGTATTTCACGTCCGCCACGTTGAAAAATAAACCATAGAAACGATACCCGTGTTGATTTTCAGACTTTGTCACCACATTCCCCCCTTTTAGGGGTTGAATTCTCAAAAACCTAAAATACGTGTTTACTTATTTATCGTTAGGAATACTGCTGTGAAGTTTCAAGTGAAATACTAATCTTGTTTCCCCATATAAACTTTGGAATCCATTTCACCCCCTTAGGGGAAGAATTTTGAAAAATCCTTTCTTAGTGCACTCCTAGACCTAAGGAATCTAAGGGCCAAATTTGGAATCTCTAGAACCAGCGGTTTGGGCTGTGCGTTGATATGTCAGTCAGTCAGTCAGTTTCTTCTTTTATATATTTAGATATATGTCCACGATATTAAATTCCAAAATGGATGACATTTTCGTAATTAACGTCCCAAAATACCATAAAAACGACACCCATATTGATATTTTGGACATTTCAACCCCACCGCACCCCAACAGGGGAGATGGTATTTCACGTCCGCCGTGTTGGATTTTAAAATCGTTGTTGTTTTAGTAATCAGCGACCCGATAAACCATAGAAACGATACCGATGTCGATTTTCACACTTTGTCACCACATTCCCCCCTTTTAGGGGTTGAATTTTCAAAAAACCTGAAACACATGTTTACTCATTTATTGTTAGAAATACTGCTATAAAGTTTCGAAAAAAATAATCTAACTAATCTTCTTTCCCCATACAAACTTTGGACCCCCATTTCACCCCCTTAGGGGTTGTATTTTGAAAAATCCTTTCTTAGTACACCCCTAGACCTTATATGAAACCTACGTGCCAAATTTGGAATCTCTAACACCAGAACTCCCAAAATACCATAAAAACGACACCCATATTAATATTTTGGATATTTCAACCCCATGGCATCCCAACAGGCGAGATGGTATTTCACGTCCGCCATGTTGTATTTTAAAATCGTTGTTGTTTTCGTGCGACCCAATAAACCATAGAAACGACAGCCATGTCGATTTTCAGACTTTGTGACCACATTCCCCCCTCTTAAGGGTTGAATTTTCAAAAAATCTGAAACACGTGTTTACTCATTTATCGTTAGAAATACTCCTGTGAAGTTTCGAATAAAATAGTCTAAGTAATCTTGTTTCTCTATACAAACTTCGGACCCCCATTTCACCCCCTTTTGGGTTGAATTTTGAAAAATCCTTTTATAGTGCACCCTTACACCTTATAAGGAACCTACGTGCCAATTTTGGAATCTCTAGAACCAGCGGTTTAGGCTGTGCGTTGATAGATCAGTCAGTCAGTCAGTTTCTTCTATTATATATTTAGATGTAAAATTTTGAAGTAGATATCTTTAATTGATTGAGCTGAAATTTCGGGTTTAAGTAGTTTGGAAGACAATTCAATATTATGGTGCCATCGAGCTGATCTGATGATGGAGACAGAAGGTGGCCATGGGATTTCAGGACTTAACCGACGTAACCCCTTTGAGTTTGGGCTCCTTAGAATCGCCTCAACGAGTAGTTGATGACGATATACAGAAAAGTATAGTCGACAACAAAAGCTTGTACCAAAAATGAAATTTTATCCCTTTTTTATAATATGTTATGTTATGTTTATTTTGTTGGCAGGTGACGGCGTGTTCCGCAGCCTGCTAGCCCGCCAGCTGTCCCAGTGGGAGCAGTGCGGCGCGGCCTCCGCGGTGTCCCCGCGCCGCCTCGCCGCGCTGCACCTGCTGGCCGGCCGGCGCCGCGCCGAGCTCACGCGCGCCGAGTGGCTGCAGTGCCTCCACGCGACCGCCAGGTACGTAGGAACAGGCAGTTCTGAGGCAGTCCACATAACTCTCCTTCTGAGGCAGTCCACATAAAACTCCTTCTGAGGCAGTCCACATAAATATCCTTCTGAGGCAGTCCACATAACTCTCCTTCTGAGGCAGTCCACATAAATCTCCTTCTGAGGCAGTCCACATAACTCTCCTTCTGAGGCAGTCCACATAAATCTCCTTCTGAGGCAGTCCACATAACTCTCCTTCTGAGGCAGTCCACATAAATATCCTTCTGAGGCAGTCCACATAACTCTCCTTCTGAGGCAGTCCACATAAATCTCCTTCTGAGGCAGTCCACATAACTCTCCTTCTGAGGCAGTCCACATAAATCTCCTTCTGAGGCAGTCCACATAACTCTCCTTCTGGGGCAGTCCACATAAATCTCCTTCTGAGGCAGTCCACATAACTCCTTCTGGGGCAGTCCACATAAATCTCCTTCTGAGGCAGTCCACATAACTCTCCTTCTGAGGCAGTCCACATAAATCTCCTTCTGAGGCAGTCCACATAACTCTCCTTCTGAGGCAGTCCACATAAATCTCCTTCTGAGGCAGTCCACATAACTCTCCTTCTGAGGCAGTCCACATAAATCTCCTTCTGAGGCAGTCCACATAACTCTCCTTCTGAGGCAGTCCACATAACTCTCCTTCTGAGGCAGTCCACATAACTCTCCTTCTGAGGCAGTCCACATAACTCTCCTTCTGAGGCAGTCCACATAACTCTCCTTCTGAGGCAGTCCACATAACTCTCCTTCTGAGGCAGTCCACATAACTCTCCTTCTGAGGCAGTCCACATAACTCTCCTTCTGAGGCAGTCCACATAACTCTCCTTCTGAGGCAGTCCACATAACTGTCCTTCTGAGGCAGTCTGGTAAAAAACTGATAGGTTTATTTGTTCCGCAGATATATCTGCCCCCCAGTGCCCTCATTAGAGCACGTGATCAGGACTTACGAGGGGTTCTTCGTGTCGGAGTCCGAGGGCCCCGCCGACCTCACCGTGGTCTTGGACGAACAGTTGGAGGTGAAGTGCCCCCTGCCCCCCTATATGGGGGAGTACGACGTCGCGGTACATCATGTGAGTATACACATCTATATAGGAGTCGAATCAACTTTCAAGGCACTCCCTAAACTAATACAGTCAGCAGCAGAAGTAGCTAAGCACTTAAACATGCTCAGAATGATCTGCACAGAACCTTATTCTCTTGACATTAGAGTCCGTGTGCAGATCAATTTGAGCACTAGGCCCGCTTAGCTACTTCTGCTGCTGACTGTACCTACGCCAATGCTTGGGAATATCTCGGGTTTTTGAAGGATGCGGGTTCTCGAACGAGTTCTACGCGGATGAATATGCTAGTTCTAAAAATATTCAGTTTCCGCTTTAGATTGGAAAGTCTGTTTGCTTCCGCAAAAACTAGTGCCTACGCCAATGCTTGGGAAGGTAGCAATCGCAATTTGGGCTCTTAAAGGTGTGTTGCGATATATTGCATTACTTTGGCTATTTCTGTTTGGTACTGAGTTTACGAATGCTTTTTTGTGGAAGAGTCTGAGAGTCCCGCAGGCCTGACCGTGGTAATGGACGAACCCTGGTACATAATGTGAGTATACACAGCTATATAGAAGTCGAATCTTTCAAGGCACTCCCTACATTAGTGCCTACGCCAATGCTTGGGAATACCTCGGGTTTTTAAGGATGCGGGTTCTCACGCGGGTTCTGTCGACCAATGAAAATTAGTTATAGCTTGGACTTCAAATATGCTTTGAAGATACTCCGTAAAAAAAGAGGGTGAACATGACAGAAAACCCCAAATTTGGTGGATTACCCAGGAGACTAAACCAATGGCAACCATTGACAGAAAAAAGTTGATTCCAAATATGCATATCGTCGTCTCTCCTCTATTACACATACGCATAGTACCTACAAGGGCATTCTCATTTATTTATGTACCTAACGGATGGTTACTAGCCGTCACAAAACCTTACGTCAAATTCAAACGCATACGTTTTGTAACAAAGCCGACAAGTCAGGCGTGACTTAAACATCACTTTAGCTATACTTATGCTAACGGATAGTTACGTGCCGTCACAAAACCGTACGTCAATGTCAAACGCATACGTTTTGTAACAAAGCCGCCAAGTCAGGCGTGACTTAAACATCACTTTAGCTATAATTATGTCCTTAACGGATAGTTACGAGCCCTCACAAAACCGTACGTCAATGTCAAACGCATACGTTTTGTAACAAAGCCGCCAAGTCGGGCGTGACTTAAACATCACTTTAGCTATAATTATGTCCCTAACGGATAGTTACGTGCCCTCACAAAACCGTACGTCAATGTCAAACGCAAACGTTTTGTAACAAAGCCGACAAGTCAGGCGTGACTTAAACATCACTTTAGCTATAATTATGACCCTAACGGATAGTTACGTGCCGCTACAAAACCGTACGTCAATGTCAAACGCATACGTTTTGTAACAAAGCCGACAAGTCAGGCGTGACTTAAACATCACTAGCTATAATTATGTCCCTAACAGATAGTTACGTGCCGTCACAAAACCGTACGTCAATGGCACACGCATACGTTTTGTAACAAAGCCGATAAGTCGGGCGTGACTTAAACATCATTTTAGCTATAATTATGTCCCTAACGGATAGTTACGTGCCGTCACAAAACCGTACGTCAATGTCAAACGCATACGTTTTGTAACAAAGCTGACAAGTCGGGCGTGACTTAAACATCACTTTAGCTATAATTATGTCCCTAACGGATAGTTACGTGCCGTCACAAAACCGTACGTCAATGGCACACGCATACGTTTTGTAACAAAAAAAGTCGGGCGTGACTTAAACATCACTTTAGCTATAATTATGTCCCTAACGGATAGTTACGTGCCGTCACAAAACCGTACGTCACTGTCAAACGCATACGTTTTGTAACAAAAAAAGTCGGGCGTGACTTAAACATCACTTTAGCTATAATTATGTCCCTAACGGATAGTTACGTGCCGTCACAAAACCGTACGTCACTGTCAAACGCATACGTTTTGTAACAAAAAAAGTCGGGCGTGACTTAAACATCACTTTAGCTATAATTATGTCCTTAACGGATAGTTACGAGCCCTCACAAAACCGTACGTCAATGTCAAACGCATACGTTTTGTAACAAAGCTGACAAGTCGGGCGTGACTTAAACATCACTTTAGCTATAATTATGTCCCTAACGGATAGTTACGTGCCGTCACAAAACCGTACGTCAATGGCACACGCATACGTTTTGTAACAAAAAAAGTCGGGCGTGACTTAAACATCACTTTAGCTATAATTATGTCCCTAACGGATAGTTACGTGCCGTCACAAAACCGTACGTCAATGGCACACGCATACGTTTTGTAACAAAAAAAGTCGGGCGTGACTTAAACATCACTTTAGCTATAATTATGTCCCTAACGGATAGTTACGTGCCGTCACAAAACCGTACGTCAATGTCAAACGCATACGTTTTGTAACAAAGCTGACAAGTCGGGCGTGACTTAAACATCACTTTAGCTATAATTATGTCCCTAACGGATAGTTACGAGCCGTCACAAAACCGTACGTAAATGTCAAACGCATACGTTTTGTAACAAAGCCGACAAGTCAGGCGTGACTTAAACATCACTTTAGCTATAATTATGTCCCTAACGGATAGTTACGAGCCCTTACAAAACCGTACGTCAATGTCAAACGCATACGTTTTGTAACAAACAAAGTCAGGCGTGACTTGAACATCACTTTAGCTAACCCTAACCTACCGCTATAAATGAAACTCCACCATTTTTGGGAATGGTTTGTGTAAGTGTCCAAATGTATATTTGTTTCAGAACGGCAAGCAACGCCGAGTGCTAGACTTGCGCTATGAGCTGCTACGCGCACGCGCGTTCAACCACCGCCCCAAACTCCACCCAGCTTCGTACACGCCGGACCCCACAGACTATAGCTTGAGGTAAGTGAGGAAGGACCACAGAGCACTAAATACTATAGAAGGGGTATCAAGCGCGGTTTGTATCGGGAGCGGTGTCGCCTCATCCCCTCCACGTCGCCTGCAACTGTGCGAGCGACTGCACGGCGAGCAGGTGACGTTGGCGCGGAAGCTAACAGCGCATGCGCAAACTAGTGGCGCGCGTGCCACGCCCACATCGACACACACACCCACATCGAGTGTTCTGTGGGAAGAACTACTGCGGGGCTAGCACAACTGACGCTGCGCCGCGACGCGAGTCGAGAAAGATCTACCCTCCTTTTTCTAATTTGTACGGTGCGAGTGAGATAGGAGACGCTTAGTCGCGCGCGAAGCGACTGAGCAGCAAGTTGTGCTAGAGGTACTGGGGCTTACAGCTCGAGTGAAACAAAAGTAATAGCTGCATCTAAAACAACCGGACAAGTGCGAGTCGGACTCGCCCACCGACGGTTCCGTACAATATTAAAAATGTACAACAAATTCGTGTGTTTTTTGTAGCGTTTAAAATACTAAACCGATTTTGATAAATGGGGTGTCAATCGATTCGAAATTATTCACCGGGTGACATAGGCTATGTATGCTACAAATAAGTGACTGTCTTTAAAAAAATTGCTATCATAGCGTGTGGATTGTCAAATGAAATAGGAGAAAATTTCGAGTTCAAATATATAAATAGTATTTTATACAATCGTTACACAATGTGGGCTCTTAAAGTCGAGTACCGTGTTACGAGAATTTAAGTGCTAATTGTTTAACTAATGTATACAATATTTTCTCAACGAGTCAACTGAAATAATTAAACAAACTTGGTAGGTATCTATTGAAAATCTACGTGCCGGCTCAACGTCGTTGATGTCTTTTCTACTGTAGCCAAGGCGACGTGCTATTGGTCAAATTCATTATAGTTCAGTGAAGGCGCCACGTGATTGTTCGAATTTATTTTAGTTGTCTTAACTTAACAGTTCCATAGAAAAAAAGTATGTGATTATAGTTTGGTGTACGAAGTCTTAATTCAAACATTAAAGTTTACGAGTATAATAGTACATTGTTTAACGAGGGGCGTAAGTGGAATATTGTTAACGAGAGTCTATTAGAAGACGACGAAGAAGGCGGAGGGCTTTTGATGACTCGAGTTTGCAATATTCTTACGCCCGTGTTATACACAATGTTTTTCATCACATTTGCGAGGAAATAAATAACTACAAAAGACAGAAAAATCTAAGTTTCATACAGCCGCACCAATCAAAAAATGACAACTTCACTTCCAGATCAGTGCTAGTGGAGCGCGCAGCTCCAATATTTCAACCAATCACAGAGCAGTATTCTTGCGGGGCGGGGCGGTTTGGCCAACTAGTTTCAACCAATCACACAGCAACCAGATTTGCTTAAGCCAATCAGAGGGTTCTATATTTTAAATCTAAACTTAACAGCCCGTGGGAGGTAAAACGGCTATAACTAAGGATTTTGTAATAATGTTTATTAAATAATTTGTAATTAGATTGTTACTCGTACGTAAGGTGATGAAATCGCCTGATTTAAAATTTGTATGCCGTTTTATCGGCAAAAAGTGGAGATCCTTTGAATTATAACTATACCTAGATATTTTTCTAGCACGAACGACTTGTTGTAAGTGATTGACAAAATAAAAACATCGACAGTCCTGTTATCGATAAGTACCACTTCAACGTCATAGAGGTAAATAAATACAAATATATATAGGGTAATAGGGTGCGTTAAAAAATTGATAATAATAACAAAACTATCAATTTATTTATATTTTACATACTTCAGAAAACAATTTGCAATACTTTCGTAACGTTCTTTCTTCGTGTCACTGAATTAATTATCACCTACTTTACTTTATAACACACACACACACCGAAATTGTCTTTAAAATCGACGCAGAATGTCACAACATGTAGTTTTTCCCAAACCCATTTTTGGTCCCAAAAAAAATTTGTGTCTCTGTATATGGTTACAGTGTAGGTGCACGCGGCGTCTAGGTAGGTAGCCAATATATGTCTGTGGTTGTATGTACGTATTGTCGTTGAAGTAGTATGTACTTATCGAGGATTGTCGATATTTTTATTGTGGCAAGCACTAAACAAATGTTGTTCCTGCTAGAAAAATATCTAGGTATAATTATAACATAACACCTGTTGTTAATATTACCTACTTTTTGCACAAATAAACTTTTGACTCTGACTTTGACTGCTCTGTACGCTCGCAAGTAATAACGCCATTGACGAGCAAGTGTGATGAAAAAAATATAATTTGTTTGCACAGTCATCCAGTTATAGATCCCTGTGTTGTCCTCAGTTTCCTTCTTGGCGTGTGGTTCGGCAGTCCCTCGATAGAGAGCATCACCGGGATGGCGGAGCAGCTGGAAGCGGCCGGCGCCTGGCACCTCGCCGTACAGGCGCTCACGCACCATCCTAGCGACGCCGCGTGAGTATAACGTCATCATCATCATCATCATCATATCAGCCGAAAGACGTCCACTGCTGGACACAGGCCTCCCCCAAAGAGTGCCACAATGACCGGTCATGCGCCACCCGCATCCAGCGGACTCCAGCGACCGAGCGAGCGAGTATAACATCCTACTTTATTACGATCATTTGGAAGGCGTGCGTGGGGATATAGATCCAACACGTAGAGGCCCTTTAGAGACGGAGTTTAATGTTATTAGTACACCTGCTAGAACCCATTCACGGGTACATCGGTAGATTGTTGGATGAAATTTTGCACGAAAATAGTTTATAGCCTAGATTAAAATATAGGATTGTTTTTATCCCGGGTCCACGCAGACAAAGTCGCGGGCGGAAGCTAGTATGTATAAATAAATATAAATAATAAATATTTGCGGACAATCTTACACAAATCGACCTAGTCCCAAACTAAGCAAAGCTTGTACTATGTGTACTAGACGATGATAAACATACTTATATAGATAAATACATACTTAAATACATAGAAAACATCCATGACTCGGGAACAAATATTCGTGCTCATCACACAAATAAATGCCCGTGCCGGGATTCGAACCCAGGACCTCTTGCTTCGTAGGCATGTATATATTTATATATATTTGTATTTCTTATGTCGCGAATAAAATGTTTCTCTTACTTCTTTCTAAAAACTTTGAGTTCTTGCCGAAATGAAAATTCGGACGAACGATACAGTTGGGAAATGCAAAACTAGATGTAATTGATTTCCATTTCTTTTTGACCTATTTAATTTTAAAAATTGACATTTTCAATTACAAGTCAATTAAAAAAAAACATGTCAACAATAAAATTAAAATAAACTTAAAACTAACTCAAGCCTAGTCATAAAGTCCCCCTCGAGTCGTCCCTGGCGCAAAGGTACCCATCACACTCGCCGCGTTACCACGTTGAATGGCGACGGACAGCCTTTGCACCAGGTACGACCCTACGCGGGCGTCAGAACCCCCTTAGGGAAATTAGTTTGGCAATAGCGATAGATACCGTTTGAATCCCTCGCCTCGCTCACGTTCCCCGTGTTCCAGGCGCGGGCACCTGATCCGCGGCGTGGTGTCCCGCCACGCGCCGGCGCGCGCCGACACCCCCGAGCTGCGCGCGCGCCTCGAGCTGCTGGAGCGGCTGCAAGTGCCGCGCAAGTGGGTGCTGCTCGCGCAGGCGCACAGGGCGAAGTACGAGGTCAGTCCTGTGTAAATATACCAGTCGGCGAGGACTGATATAGTACACTAGCTTTTGCCCGCGGCTTCGCCCGCGTACTAAAAGTAATTTTTAACCGTCTACACAAAAGGAGGATCTCCCGTATGTTCCAATTGAATAGGCTTGTGTCCTATTTTTTTTTTTCGATGCCATTCGAACCAGTTTTTGGTGTGGAACAAATGTTTGTATGGGAGTAAGTATAATTAAAGAACATAAATACCCAAAAAATTGAGTTAAAGACGGACCTCGCTGGCGGCAGCCGAAAACGTTCCATACTGATTAACGTTGAATCATGACGTCACAGGGTAATATTTGTACTAGTCGTTATATGGAAAATCAAGTAAATTGCTGTTTCGGTTGCGAAATACTGCGTTTAGGACAATAGTTGTCATACAATATTGTTTCTATAAAAGCGTAAGGATTCTATTGATAGCTTTAAATTTACTTTTGGACAGTAAAACAAATGCATATTTTTTGTAAACTTTCAAGGGCCATATCTTTTTATGATTTTAATTATATTTCGTAATTTATACTTAATTGCATTTATTTGAAGGTTTACTATCAATTTAGCAACACTGCGCTATCAATTTTAACATGAGGACACAACCCAATTGCAAATTGGCACAAATACTTTCAAGAATTTTCGTGTCGTGTATTGAATTTCAAAATCGATGCCATTTTCGTAATGAACTTATGAAAACCATAAAAACGACACCCATATTGATATTTAGACATTTCAACCCTATTGCTCCTCAACAGTCACCACATTCCTCCCCTTTAGGGGTGAATTCTCAAAAAACCTGAAACGTCAGCGCGTATGGACGAGCGCGCGTGTTTTGTATAGCCGTATACGCGCTGACGGTGAGCATCGGTCTGAACGCACAGTATGCTTTCTACAGCGATAGCTACGCCCGACCGAGCATACGCGCTGACGGTGAGCATCGGTCTGAACGCACAGTATGCTTTCTACAGCGATAGCTACGCCCGACCGAGCATACGCGCTGACGGTGAGCATCGGTCTGAACGCACAGTATGCTTTCTACAGCGATAGCTACGCCCGACCGAGCATACGCGTTGACGGTGAGCATCGGTCTGAACGCACAGTATGCTTAATACAGCGATAGCTACGCCCGACCGAGCATACGCGCTGACGGTGAGCATCGGTCTGAACGCACAGTATGCTTTCTACAGCGATAGCTACGCCCGACCGAGCATACGCGCTGACGGTGAGCATCGGTCTGAACGCACAGTATGCTTTCTACAGCGATAGCTACGCCCGACCGAGCATACGCGCTGACGGTGAGCATCGGTCTGAACGCACAGTATGCTTAATACAGCGATAGCTACGCCCGACCGAGCATACGCGCTGACGGTGAGCATCGGTCTGAACGCACAGTATGCTTTCTACAGCGATAGCTACGCCCGACCGAGCATACGCGCTGACGGTGAGCATCGGTCTGAACGCATAGTATGCTTTCTACAGCGATAGCTACGCCCGACCGAGCATACGCGCTGACGGTGAGTATCGGTCTGAACGCACAGTATGCTTTCTACAGCGATAGCTACGCCCGACCGAGCATACGCGCTGGCCGTCGGTCGAGCACTGTTTCCAGCCTTAATGTTTTCATTGTTGTTTGTCCGCAGCACCTGCCGGCGGTGGAGGCGGAGCACCTCGTGGGCGCCGAGCAATGGAACGCGGCCCACAAAGTGCTATTAGAAGAATTGCTACCCGAAGCCGTGTTAGCTGGTAACTATTACAATATATTATTTTCAACAAACGGGACTTAATCATCTCATTTCATAATGGTCACACGAGTGTTTTAAGGCCTAATTATGTACAGTTGCATACACTACTTTATCTACACACATAACATAAATCCTCAATGATGTGCTCGGGAACCATTAGAATAACCGCCTTTGCACCGCCATGGCTGACTAGATTTCAAATCATGACCAACTCGATTTCCATCGAACAGTATCGAAGGCTCTGATCTCTGGGCCACGCTTCGAAATTTGAAAGTCATCACTTTATCAATATTGATATCTCAATGAAAATACGTACAAAATTACCTACGGCCGGAGACAAATATTTAATTTATTTTTATAAATCTTATTGATGTAATGCTGGTCATTACTGCCAGTTTGTGAACGCATTTTAGCGGGTTTATAGTGTGTTCCTACGTTGACAGATGACCTGCGCAGCATATCGCCGCTGCTCGAGCAGCTGAACGCAGCGGCGGAGCGGCACGAGGTCAGCGGCTGGCAGAACGGCGGCCAGGCCCTGCACCACTACATACGTGTGTGTGACGAGGTATGTATGTTCCTACGTTGACAGGTGACCTGCGCAGCATATCGCCGCTGCTCGAGCAGCTGAACGCAGCGGCGGAGCGGCACGAGGTCAGCGGCTGGCAGAACGGCGGCCAGGCCCTGCACCACTACATACGTGTGTGTGACGAGGTATGTATGTTCCTACGTTGACAGGTGACCTGCGCAGCATATCGCCGCTGCTCGAGCAGCTGAACGCAGCGGCGGAGCGGCACGAGGTCAGCGGCTGGCAGAACGGCGGCCAGGCCCTGCACCACTACATACGTGTGTGTGACGAGGTATGTATGTTCCTACGTTGACAGGTGACCTGCGCAGCATATCGCCGCTGCTCGAGCAGCTGAACGCAGCGGCGGAGCGGCACGAGGTCAGCGGCTGGCAGAACGGCGGCCAGGCCCTGCACCACTACATACGTGTGTGTGACGAGGTATGTATGTTCCTACGTTGACAGGTGACCTGCGCAGCATATCGCCGCTGCTCGAGCAGCTGAACGCAGCGGCGGAGCGGCACGAGGTCAGCGGCTGGCAGAACGGCGGCCAGGCCCTGCACCACTACATACGTGTGTGTGACGAGGTATGTATGTTCCTACGTTGACAGGTGACCTGCGCAGCATATCGCCGCTGCTCGAGCAGCTGAACGCAGCGGCGGAGCGGCACGAGGTCAGCGGCTGGCAGAACGGCGGCCAGGCCCTGCACCACTACATACGTGTGTGTGACGAGGTATGTATGTTCCTACGTTGACAGGTGACCTGCGCAGCATATCGCCGCTGCTCGAGCAGCTGAACGCAGCGGCGGAGCGGCACGAGGTCAGCGGCTGGCAGAACGGCGGCCAGGCCCTGCACCACTACATACGTGTGTGTGACGAGGTATGTATGTTCCTACGTTGACAGGTGACCTGCGCAGCATATCGCCGCTGCTCGAGCAGCTGAACGCAGCGGCGGAGCGGCACGAGGTCAGCGGCTGGCAGAACGGCGGCCAGGCCCTGCACCACTACATACGTGTGTGTGACGAGGTATGTATGTTCCTACGTTGACAGGTGACCTGCGCAGCATATCGCCGCTGCTCGAGCAGCTGAACGCAGCGGCGGAGCGGCACGAGGTCAGCGGCTGGCAGAACGGCGGCCAGGCCCTGCACCACTACATACGTGTGTGTGACGAGGTATGTATGTTCCTACGTTGACAGGTGACCTGCGCAGCATATCGCCGCTGCTCGAGCAGCTGAACGCAGCGGCGGAGCGGCACGAGGTCAGCGGCTGGCAGAACGGCGGCCAGGCCCTGCACCACTACATACGTGTGTGTGACGAGGTATGTATGTTCCTACGTTGACAGGTGACCTGCGCAGCATATCGCCGCTGCTCGAGCAGCTGAACGCAGCGGCGGAGCGGCACGAGGTCAGCGGCTGGCAGAACGGCGGCCAGGCCCTGCACCACTACATACGTGTGTGTGACGAGGTATGTATGTTCCTACGTTGACAGGTGACCTGCGCAGCATATCGCCGCTGCTCGAGCAGCTGAACGCAGCGGCGGAGCGGCACGAGGTCAGCGGCTGGCAGAACGGCGGCCAGGCCCTGCACCACTACATACGTGTGTGTGACGAGGTATGTATGTTCCTACGTTGACAGGTGACCTGCGCAGCATATCGCCGCTGCTCGAGCAGCTGAACGCAGCGGCGGAGCGGCACGAGGTCAGCGGCTGGCAGAACGGCGGCCAGGCCCTGCACCACTACATACGTGTGTGTGACGAGGTATGTATGTTCCTACGTTGACAGGTGACCTGCGCAGCATATCGCCGCTGCTCGAGCAGCTGAACGCAGCGGCGGAGCGGCACGAGGTCAGCGGCTGGCAGAACGGCGGCCAGGCCCTGCACCACTACATACGTGTGTGTGACGTTTATCGCGACTTTTTAGTTGTCTCAAATAACTTATAGCGTTTTCGAAAGAAAAATACACTTCCGGGTTTTATTATTAAATTTTTTTTAAAGGCGGCAATGTATAAAATATTCAGTTTTCACATGTAGACGTAGTCCGTCGTCCGTTTAAAATGAACACTCATCCAGCAGTTGCCTAGTTCCCTAGCTTCGACAATAATGTACTAAGTGTTAATGGTGCGCGCCAGCCGCCACAGTCTCCTGGCCGTTGTGGCGGGGAGATGGGACAGTGCCCTAATCAGGCACTGGACCACCCAACACTTAAGTTTAGGCACTAACATAGTTATTTAAGTTAATTTGTAATACTAACACTTATGGACTACAAATGTCTGAAATAAATGATTTTTATTTTTATTTTTTATTTTTTTATAACATTCTAGATCCGCAGCCTGGTGTCGTGCATGGACGCGGACCGGGAGAGCGTGCAGGCGCGGCTGGAGGCGCTCCGCCCGCGCGTGGCCGCCGCCTGCCGCGCGCAGGCCGGCCTCCAAGTCAAGTGAGTCGCGTCCACACTACACGTGCATACAGCATTGCACTCATGGACCTGTAATACTTAGGACAGATCCGCAGCCTGGTGTCGTGCATGGACGCGGACCGGGAGAGCGTGCAGGCGCGGCTGGAGGCGCTCCGCCCGCGCGTGGCCGCCGCCTGCCGCGCGCAGGCCGGCCTCCAAGTCAAGTGAGTCGCGTCCACACTACACGTGCATACAGCATTGCACTCATGGACCTGTAATACTTAGGACAGATCCGCAGCCTGGTGTCGTGCATGGACGCGGACCGGGAGAGCGTGCAGGCGCGGCTGGAGGCGCTCCGCCCGCGCGTGGCCGCCGCCTGCCGCGCGCAGGCCGGCCTCCAAGTCAAGTGAGTCGCGTCCACACTACACGTGCATACAGCATTGCACTCATGGACCTGTAATACTTAGGACAGATCCGCAGCCTGGTGTCGTGCATGGACGCGGACCGGGAGAGCGTGCAGGCGCGGCTGGAGGCGCTCCGCCCGCGCGTGGCCGCCGCCTGCCGCGCGCAGGCCGGCCTCCAAGTCAAGTGAGTCGCGTCCACACTACACGTGCATACAGCATTGCACTCATGGACCTGTAATACTTAGGACAGAGCCGCAGCCTGGTGTCGTGCATGGACGCGGACCGGGAGAGCGTGCAGGCGCGGCTGGAGGCGCTCCGCCCGCGCGTGGCCGCCGCCTGCCGCGCGCAGGCCGGCCTCCAAGTCAAGTGAGTCGCGTCCACACTACACGTGCATGCAGCATTGCACTCATGGACCTGTAATACTTAGGACAGAGCCGCAGCCTGGTGTCGTGCATGGACGCGGACCGGGAGAGCGTGCAGGCGCGGCTGGAGGCGCTCCGCCCGCGCGTGGCCGCCGCCTGCCGCGCGCAGGCCGGCCTCCAAGTCAAGTGAGTCGCGTCCACACTACACGTGCATGCAGCATTGCACTCATGGACCTGTAATACTTAGGACAGAGCCGCAGCCTGGTGTCGTGCATGGACGCGGACCGGGAGAGCGTGCAGGCGCGGCTGGAGGCGCTCCGCCCGCGCGTGGCCGCCGCCTGCCGCGCGCAGGCCGGCCTCCAAGTCAAGTGAGTCGCGTCCACACTACACGTGCATGCAGCATTGCACTCATGGACCTGTAATACTTAGGACAGAGCCGCAGCCTGGTGTCGTGCATGGACGCGGACCGGGAGAGCGTGCAGGCGCGGCTGGAGGCGCTCCGCCCGCGCGTGGCCGCCGCCTGCCGCGCGCAGGCCGGCCTCCAAGTCAAGTGAGTCGCGTCCACACTACACGTGCATGCAGCATTGCACTCATGGACCTGTAATACTTAGGACAGAGCCGCAGCCTGGTGTCGTGCATGGACGCGGACCGGGAGAGCGTGCAGGCGCGGCTGGAGGCGCTCCGCCCGCGCGTGGCCGCCGCCTGCCGCGCGCAGGCCGGCCTCCAAGTCAAGTGAGTCGCGTCCACACTACACGTGCATGCAGCATTGCACTCATGGACCTGTAATACTTAGGACAGAGCCGCAGCCTGGTGTCGTGCATGGACGCGGACCGGGAGAGCGTGCAGGCGCGGCTGGAGGCGCTCCGCCCGCGCGTGGCCGCCGCCTGCCGCGCGCAGGCCGGCCTCCAAGTCAAGTGAGTCGCGTCCACACTACACGTGCATACAGCATTGCACTCATGGACCTGTAATACTTAGGACAGATCCGCAGCCTGGTGTCGTGCATGGACGCGGACCGGGAGAGCGTGCAGGCGCGGCTGGAGGCGCTCCGCCCGCGCGTGGCCGCCGCCTGCCGCGCGCAGGCCGGCCTCCAAGTCAAGTGAGTCGCGTCCACACTACACGTGCATACAGCATTGCACTCATGGACCTGTAATACTTAGGACAGATCCGCAGCCTGGTGTCGTGCATGGACGCGGACCGGGAGAGCGTGCAGGCGCGGCTGGAGGCGCTCCGCCCGCGCGTGGCCGCCGCCTGCCGCGCGCAGGCCGGCCTCCAAGTCAAGTGAGTCGCGTCCACACTACACGTGCATACAGCATTGCACTCATGGACCTGTAATACTTAGGACAGATCCGCAGCCTGGTGTCGTGCATGGACGCGGACCGGGAGAGCGTGCAGGCGCGGCTGGAGGCGCTCCGCCCGCGCGTGGCCGCCGCCTGCCGCGCGCAGGCCGGCCTCCAAGTCAAGTGAGTCGCGTCCACACTACACGTGCATGCAGCATTGCACTCATGGACCTGTAATACTTAGGACAGAGCCGCAGCCTGGTGTCGTGCATGGACGCGGACCGGGAGAGCGTGCAGGCGCGGCTGGAGGCGCTCCGCCCGCGCGTGGCCGCCGCCTGCCGCGCGCAGGCCGGCCTCCAAGTCAAGTGAGTCGCGTCCACACTACACGTGCATGCAGCATTGCACTCATGGACCTGTAATATAGTCCAGGCAATGAACTGACAACTTGTATGGAAAAAATGACATATTTGGAAATAATTTATAATAGCTAATTTTTTTAATGTAACGGATATATTATCAAATAAATAGTTACCTAGAGGCAAAATCCAACAAAAAAACAGACATAAAAAAAAAAAATTAGCTCCTAAAAAGTCCGAATAAATATTAATATATTTTTAGGGTTCCGTAGCCAAAATGGCAAAAACGGAACCCTTATA
Organism: Epinotia nisella; assembly: GCA_932294315.1. Lineage (NCBI taxonomy): Eukaryota > Metazoa > Arthropoda > Insecta > Lepidoptera > Tortricidae > Epinotia > Epinotia nisella. The sequence continues at coordinate 3,010,604 of OW028698.1, read as the reverse complement.
GTTTCGTCATGTCCGTCTGTCCGTCTGTCCGTCTGTCCGTCTGTCCGTCTGTCCGTATGTCACAGGCATTTTACTCGAAAACTATAAGGTGTATATGGATAAAATTTTGAGGATAGGTGTATTTTGTTAGCCGCTACATACTTTTGTAATTAAAATGACAAAAAAAAAATTTTTTAGGGGTGCACTCCATACATAAAACTAAAAGTCAAAATTTTTTTTTTCATTGTGACCCCCCGTGTGGCACATCAATCGATAGGTCATTCAAAATAAATACAAGGTTTGTTTAGCATTTTTTTTGATTAAGTGAATAGGGTCGGAGATAATCGCCCCGAAAGTCACTAAAATTCTGTCCCCCCCCCTCTAATTTTTGAACGGTGTATTTTAAAAATATGGAAAAATTCATGGACATAGGGCTTATTAATTTCATTCACCGAAAATTGTTTTGAACAAGATCGGTTCAGAGGTTTTCGAGATATGGCTGAAAAACTGCCTTCCTCAAAGAAAAGGACGTAAGTGCCGTAAAATTTATGTGACGATACGACCTTTTTAATAGGCACGGAACCCTTCGTTTTGCGTGGTCCGACACGCACTTGGCCGGTTTTTATCTTTATTTAAGTTCATTTACATTTACTTTAAAATATTCAATATAAATAAAATAAAAAAGACAATGAATGTTTAATCTAAATCTATATAATTACTTCCGGGTGGAAAGTTTGGTGGATTCTTGAATAAAGCATCTTAGAATAATGTTTTAGAATGAAATAAACAAAAAAAACGCTATTATAAATTAATGTTTTTCGAAACCGTATTTTGCCTCGGCTAATACTTAGGACAGAGCCACACATGCCACACAAGCCACATGAGAGCGCACCAGAGACTAGAACAACAACCCTCCCCCCAAAAATGTATTCAAATACAGTCAGCAGCAGAAGTAGCTAAGCGGGCCTAGTGCTCAAATTGATCTGCACATGTCAAGAGAATAAGGTTCTGTGCAGATCATTCTGAGCATGTTAAAGTGCTTAGCTACTTCTGCTGCTGACTGTACATCTTACAGTTTTCGAGTATAATGCCTGTGACATACGGACAGGCGGACATGAAGAAACTATAAGGGTTCCGTTTTTGCCATTTTGATTACGGAACCCTAAAAATAAACCCTCGCTATTTTGTTATACGAATCGGTAGGATTATTGTTAAGGATAAAATTTGTCTAATTTTTTTTTTGTTGGCCACCTTCTGTCTCCATCATCATCAGCTTGATGGTACCATAATATTGATTTGTCATCCAAACTATACTAGTTCTCAAAATTTCAGCTCAATCGGATAACGGCAAGTGACTGAAAAATGGATTGCAAATTTTGACGGACAACTTACTTAGTACATATATTATATACATACGAACAGTGCAAGTTAAATAAAAGCTTGTAAAAGAGCTTTTTTTTTAAAAAAAGTACATGTGATTTTTTTTTTCAGAATTTGATTTCTTTGGGTTTTTCGTTGATACTATCGATCCTTATACAGGAAAAAAATTGACTCAGATTTTACTAAACTAGTAAGTAAGTTTTTTCTTCCAGTGCGTCACGCCCATATAAATAAAAAAATCTGCATACAAAAATGTGACGATCTGGATTGGAATATTTGGGTAACTTTTTTTCTTGTATGAGGATCGATATTATCAACGATTCTGAGTAAGAAAAACTCAAAAAAACTAATTTTGAAAAATAAAGTTCATGTACACTTTTATTGAAAAACGCTCAAAAACCGTTTTTGTTTCGCCTCTGCCATTTTGGCGCCCCTCGAAGTAAAAGTCGAAATATTTTATTCAATATAAATTCATTCAGAACACTTATTGAAGGTCAAAGTTCATTTGCAATTGGGCATATACAAACTTACAAACATAAAATGTTGTTTACACAATGTCAACTTTTTTTTAAATTGGTACTAGGGAAAATAAAAATGTCAGGATTATATAAGACAAATTCAAAATCAGAGTATGTCAGTACACGAGCACTCGGCAAAAAAAAAAAAAGTAAAGACCGAGAGAAAAAAATGAGGCTTGAGGCCTTGACATTTGGCGCCTGGAGCGGCCGCTCGCTCCGCTGACCGGCGCTGATGGTGGTGTAATGTGCAGGACCCCCCGGCACGCTGCGGCGCGCGCGGAGATGGGCGCGCGCCTGCTGCAGCTGGCCGTGGCGGCGCGCGAGCCGCCGGCGCACCTGGCCGCGCTGCTGGCCGCGCTGCCGCTGCCCCCGGACTGCACTGCCGGTGCCAGATACAAGGTAGGATATGGTAGTGTTTCACGTCCGCCATGTTGGATTTTAAAATCGTTGTTGTTTTCGTAATCAGCGTCGCGATAAACCATAGAAACGATACCCATGTTATATTTTGGACATTTCAACCCCATTGCACCCCAACAGGGAAGATGGTATTGTCACCACATTTGCCCCTTTTAGGGGTTGAATTCTCAAAAAACTGAAACACGTGTTTACTCATTTATCGCTAGGAATACTCTTGTGGAGTTTCGAATGAAATAGTCTTACTTATTTTGTTTCCCCATACAAACTTTAGACCCCCATTTCACCCCCTTAGGGGTTGAATTTTGAAAAATCCTTTCTTAGTACCCTCCTAGACCATTAGGTCTAAACAACAACAACGTACGTGCCAAATTTGGAATCTCTAGACCCAGCGGTTTGGGCTGTGCGTTGATAGATCAGTCAGTCAGTTTATTCTTTTATATATTTAGATAGATGTCCATATTATTAAATTCCAAAATAGATGCCATTTTCTTAATTAACGTCCCAAAATACCATAAAAACGACACCCATATTGATATTTTGGACATTTCAACCCCATCGCACAGGGGAGATGGTATTTCACGTCCGCCATGTTGGATTTTAAAATCGTTGTTGTTTTCGTAATCAGCGTCGCGATAAACCATAGAAACAATAACCATGTTGATTTTCAGACTTTAAATTTGGAATCTCTAGATCCAGCGTTATAGGCTGTGCGGTAATATGTCAGTCAGTTAGTCAGCGAGTATCTTCTTAAAATATAAAGAAATATATAGTTTCTTCTTTTATATAATTATCGACTCCACATATCGACTCTACAAATCGACTACATATTTAGATAGATGTCCTCAATATTAAGTATCAAAATCGATGCCATTTTCGTAATAACGTACCAAAAAACTATAAAAACGACACCCATATTGATATTTTGGATATTTCAACCCCATTGGACCCCAACAGGGGAGATGGACGTCCGCCATGTTGGATTTTAAAATCGTTGGTGTTTTCGTAATCAGCGACCCGATAAACCATTTAGATGATCAACTGCAACAATCACAGCAACATGTGTACGTCATCTGATGAGGAAGAATCTTTTTTTTTGCGTTCAGATTATTTGATGTGCTAATCAGTATTTCTTGAATGGTCGGTTTAATGTTTTCCTTTTTTAAAAGGTATGTCTAGAATCTGATGATCTCTATGTGAAAAACGAAGTGTTACCGAACCGGTGTTGCGTGTTTTACGTCACCGGTGTGGTGTCTGCTATAAGATCTCCGTGTAATATTTTTTGCGATTTTTACGAAGGTCAATGTACGGTGCGTCAGCGTATTTTAAGCAGCGGTGTGGGGAGCATGCGTCAAAAACGGTACGCATACGACCGCGTCACTGCGATTCCGTATCGTGACCGTTTTTTAAGCTGCGGTCTGGTCGCACCTTTATACTACAAGTTCAGGGAGAAATCTGAAAACTGTACATTTGTAATTTTGTGGGCGAGTCCGACTCGCACTTGTCCGGTTTTTTTTTTGTATGTAAGCAACGGGTTAATAGAACAGCTTCTAAGAATAAAAAATACTTTTTAACTTTCATGTTTTTGCTATTCCCGAAACTTTCAGTTTGACCCACGTATAGTTCATCTCACAGAGCACTAAATACTATAGAAGGGGTATCAAGCGCGGTTTGTATCGGGAGCGGTGTCGCCTCATCCCCTCCACGTCGCCTACAACTGTGTGCGCGACTGCACGGCGAGCAGGTGACGTTGGCGCGGAAGCTAACAGCGCATGCGCAAACTAGTGGCGCGCGTGCCACGCCCACATCGCCTTTCTATAGTATTTAGCGTTCTGTGGTTCCTCTTTAGATATCAATACTCTAAGTTACGACCCGACTCGCTGGCCAGAAGCGTTTTACCAACCAACTTGTCAACAGATGATATGTGTGTCCTGTGTGTTTGTGAATAAATGTATATTTCTTTCTTTCTTTCTTTAGATCACAATGGAGCTGGCAGAGCAAGCGTCGGAGCTGTGTTTGGAGTCGGCTGCCTCCCCGCCACACCGGCCCACCGCACAGACGTAAGGTATAAACAGACAAGACAACTATCATAGTCCGGTCAGTCACTCGCGTTACCAGAAAACGGCGGTTGGTACAACTGAAAAACTTGCTATAGACTAACTGCTGCCCTAGAAGCTAAGACTCATAACCGGAGCCGGGATGTTTCACGGCAACACAAAACACTATCGTAATCTAGCCAGTGGTAGAAACATTATTTTATCGATATCGATAATTGTGTAGTAGAAGAAAAGTCACCAAATAAAATAAATATTTAATAAAAAAATTACGTATATCAAACACAAAGCGTTATAAGAAATAAATAATATATATACAATTTATGTTTTATACTTAATGAAATTACATTTAAAGTCTTATGGGGTAATAAGTGTACCGTCTATTATTTTCAATGAGGTGGTATAGTCATTATCGCGACTTTTTAGTTGGCTCAAATACCTTATGGCGTTTTCGGAAGAGAAATACACTTCTAGTTTTTTATTAAAAATATAAAAAGGTTGTTTTGCACACTGTAAATTGTCAATAATGTAAAAATATAAGTAACGGCATGTTTTTTATATACCTAATAATACTCGTTATCGATAAAATAATGTTTCTATCACTGGCTAGATTACGATAGTGTTTTGTTTTGCCGTGAAAAATCCGGGCTTTGCTCATAACTCATAAGGATAACCTAATTAGTGAATCTATTGCAAAATACTGTAAATTAATTCTCACACATAGAAAAAGCAAACATAATGTTGCAATCAATGTCAAATGAAATCAGTAAAAATTGTATTTTTGGTCGTGAAAAATTGCGTTTCGCGTGCATAGTCATTATACACATTTTTTTTTATTATAGCGTAGGATCCTATTGGTAGTTTAAAGGATTTGCCACGCTGGATGCGGTCTGCGGTCTGTGGTTAGGTCGAGCCCGCATTTTTTTTATTTAATTATCTGAAATGAATTTTAATTGCATAAAACATAAAATTGTAAGGGTTATTATTATAAGCAAATTTGTTGAAGGCCTCATAGCAAGTTGAGTGTGTCCTCCAGTGAGGGCATTTACTCCTCCATCTTATCTTATCTTATCTAGTTGAGGGCCCTTTCGGATACACTTCGACCCAGTGGGATCTTTTGTGCATTTGCCCTCCCCTTTATAGCTACTCCCAAGCTCGCTCCATCCATGCCATTACTCCTCCATGAAATCATCTAACTAGTATGTTAATATATCTTTTCTTTTGAGCCTCTTTCCATAGTCTCTGGTTGTCAGCTTTACAGCAAGCTCATTCGGATGGCGTATCAGTCTCTCTTTGTACACACTTGGTCGCAAACAGTATTTCTTCCTTCACTATATTCATTTCTAGATACTTGTGAATTTCAGAGTTGGTTGTAACGCATTACGTATGAGCAAATTCAATTTGACCTGACCGCAGACCGCATCCAGTGTGGCAATGGCCTAAATTACCCTTGGCTGATAAAAAGTGCATAGTTTTTTTAGATTTAACTGCAATAATTTGATTGTTTACTATCCATATAGCACCACTACGTTGGCAATATTAGCATGAGGAAACTGGGTACACTACAGCATTCCGAAGAGTACTTTTGTCGTGAAGGATATTTTTCCGAATTTCACAATTCCAAAAACCTTGTTCTGCTGAAGGAATTTTTGATTTTTCAGGACATAATACTAACCTAACCTTATACGGGGTGGGCCCTGTAACACGAGCAAATATTTAAAAGGAGGCTTCCTTAGAGCATTTGTAGTAACCCCTTTGTGTCCATTTCTTTTAAAAAAAAATTAATTCGGAGAAATTTTAGCGAAAGTTATGACCTCCTAGTCCACCAGGCACAGTCAGTTACGGCACCTTCCTCGATCGGTTTCATATTACAAAAAAATATATTAAATATGTGTGGTAAACTGACACTGGCAATGATATTGACACTTGCAGCAGCTGTATTGGTCATTAGCAGTGTCAGTTTACCACAGATATTTAAGATAGTTTTTTGTAATATGAGACGGATCAAGGAAAGTGTCTATTTACCGTTCTCGACCCAAAACGTAAATAAGGAAACTGTTTATATTTTTCAAAAATAATTGTCGCAGCTGAAAAATCTGAAACTTTTTTCTGGTGCAAAGGAAGGTTATTCCTATCACCAAAAAAATAATCAGGCATTTCTAAAATTTTCATCCATTCCCCATTGCTCACAAGCTTAATAATCAACCGTTTAGTTTTTTGCTTCTGTTACAGGGCCCACCCTGTATATTCCATTAAATCATCTGAGACCAAAGTTCAGCGGAACGTGGCGTTCGGAATTATGATGGTTTCGGACAAATTAAATATGATTTATTTCGGACTCGAGGTCCATAATTTGTTAAATGACTTCGGAATTTTTCTGTAACCCAAGTTTTAGATGATGTTATATAGCCGCCGTTCTTTGTAGTTGGTAGTTGCCAGACTACATAAATTGTCTTGTAGGATGTAGTTCAAATAGATGTGAGCGCCTTGTAAAATCCGTATCTCGATCGTAGTAAATTATTTAATTGACATTGTAATAAAATTGTGATATAGAAAATTTGGTATCCTATAATTTGACCCCAAAGCTATTGGTAAAAAAAAAATAGGTTTGTTTTTATAATAATCCTAAAAATGACATGGCTTCAGAGAAAAAAGGCTTTTAGGACAAACGATACAGTTGAGAAACAATTTTAGTAATAGATTAAATAGGATTGCTTGACATATTTATATTATCACTGAGCGAGAGGCCACACACCGATCTCTCGCTCCTACAGTTACTTTTAATCCATAGCTGCATACAGTATCAATATTTAACAACTTAGAGAAGTTGAAAAGGCCCCGAATTTTAATTTCAAAGTTCAATATCTCAAAACCGACTGAACCGATTTTGTTAAAACGTAGCTAAGAACCATCTCGATCACGTCTGCTTTCGGGCAAAAAAGACCGCATTAAAATCGGTCCATTCGTTTAGGAGCCATGATGCCACAGACAGACACGTCAAACATAAAATGATGCAACTGAAGTGACAAAAGTAGTAACGTAGTTAACACAACCGCCGTTGGGGCGGAAAGGTTCTCTCATGGCGACCACGTACGTGCAGGCGCAGCGTGGGTAGCCCCCCACAAGGTGGACTGATGACATGGTAAAGGTCGCGGGAGTGTGCTGGATGCGGGCGCAGGACCGGTCACTGTGGCACTCTTTGGGGGAGGCCTATGTCCAGCAGTGGACGTCTTTCGGCTGATATGATGAGTTTAAAAAATCTGGAGCACCTCGTTAACGAAACAAGTTATTTTATTAAATATTTTTGTTCAGAGCGAGAGCACTGTACCGGCAATACAGTCGCAAGTTTGATGATGGTTTATTTTTCCATTAAATTTGTTATCTGTATCATATCGTTTAAAATCTGTAACTTCGTATTTATTATTATTACTTGAATCGGAATTAAAAATCGAATCGTTTTTATCGAGCTACGGATTGATTCCTAAAACATGTAAAATATTAATTAAGTATTTTTAGTTAGTTAATGATTAAGATAGCTCTTACATAAGTACTTTTAGTTTTACATGTTTTCGTCTTCACACATACAATCAAGTGTAAAAGTATGGGTGCATGCAACTTACTCATAAATATGTCACATCAAGCGAACGAAAAAAACCATAGAGGGCGAACTCTCTACAAATCTCTACCCAAACACTTGGCCAAAACCCGGTATGCGCATGCGCATGTTCGAACTAAACGGCTGCTTGGCATCCTTTTGACACCCCGCCCCCACGTCCGCATAATAGCAATGTGCATCCTTTTTGTGGGGGCCACTTTTCGGCTCTAGTTAGACTTCTATTTTTTTTTTCGTTCGCTGGTCTCATCGCTCTTAAGTCAAGATAAGATATCGGTACATATTTGTGAGAGCATTAAATCGATACATATTTTGGCACTCGTCTGTACCATTTCTAACCCGGTACACCGGTACAGTCGAGTGCTCCAATATCTATACAGGCAACCTTTCAAAAATATCTATAGTGTTTATTGTTACCGAACCGACATAAGAGACACGTGTTTCGACCGGTTAGCCTAGTGGGTAGTGACGCTGCCTGCGAAGCTGAAGGTCCTGGGTTCGAATCGCGGTAAGAGCAAATATTTGTGTGATGAGCATGAATATTTGTGTCGGAGTCTTGGTCGATTAGATTAGATTTTTTTTATTTCATAATATACAATTACAATATAAATTAATGTTATCTTAATCTATATGAATTTATATCATGAACTAATATTGAATACAATAAACTGTCAACAATTAAATTTAGTCATAACTAAAATAAATATATACTGTCTAAGTATATATGTATGTATCACATAAAAGATCATCAGATTTCAGAGTATACCAAAAGGAAAAACCGGCCAAGTGCGAGTCGGACTCGCGCACGAAGGGTTCCGTACCGTTATCTATAAAAACGGCAAAAAAAAATCATGTCTGTTGTATGGGAGCCCCAGTCCGACTCGCACTTGGCCGGTTTTTTAGTACTTTTTGTTATAGCGGCAACAGAAATACATAATCTGTAAAAGATTCAACTCTCTAGCTATCACGGTTCTTGAGACACAGCCTGGTGACAGACAGACGGACGGACAGCGAAGTCTTAATAATAGGGTCCCGTTTTTACCCGTTGGGTACGGAGCCGTAAAAATAAAAAAATACTAATAACTATAATATAATCATTAACAAATGACAAAAAAAAATTAACAGTGATATTCTTAATATTTTAAGTCCATATATTCTTTCACCGAATATAATGGATTTTTCAGTAAACAGATTCTCAGTTGACGTTGACGTCCGCAATTCGGCGGGTAGTCGTTCGTAGTAGGTTGGGCCTATCACTCGAGGGTTCATATCTGAAAGAGCCATGCGGACACGGGACCGTCCTGAGTCTCCCTGTTGATGGGAGTTGTTTGCCCGTGACCTCAACACGTTCGAGTATTTCTATCTATTAAATATATCGCCTAGTACCCATAACTAGAGTTAGGATGTTTGGTGGCATTGGGGTGAACAAAGAGCAATGGAGTCGTTGTTGTATATTTTTTGATTGAATGAGTTAATGAATAAATGATTGATAAACCAATAATGTATAACAGTTTTATTGGTTTCATACAAGTAAATTGATTCATAAAAACTTGAAACTTTAATTCCAGTTGCAAGTTGTTCAAGCTCTTGAATACATAAACATTTTAGCAAACAAGTAAAACTTATGTAAGTTTTATATTATAAAAGCATCATTGTAATTTACAGTATTGCATTGCAGTTGTCGTCAAAAAAATATGTAACTAGTAAAATATGCGATTTATCAACAAACCTAAATTGTTTATACTCTATACACGTTCATACAATAAAACGCAAAGGTGATATGATATATTATTGGCCGGTACTGTAATATAGATTTATCGTTCAGTTATTCATTTATTCAAATAAAAAAATATACAATGGCGACTCCATTGCATTACTTGCGCTAAACTGCCACCAGAATCCTAACCCTACCCATAACACAAGCCTTATTGAGCTTACTATGGGACTAGTTCGATTTGTGTAAGATTGTCCACTAATATTTGTTTATTTAATATTTATTTATGATGTTTTTGAAAGGTTGTATAAATATTGGATAACTCGACTGTGTTATATAAAATACAAATATACCGATATTCAAATTCGTTATTATTTCATATTTTTGTATTGTTCGACCCAAGTAATAGTTCAGGCACATTCTCTTACTGGCGGGAGCCTGGTTTAGTTAAGCTCAATATATCAATCAAAACATTCAATTTGTATTGTAATTTTTATTGGTAAATATTGTCATTTACCAATGAACATAATTTGCAACCGTTATTCTGTCTTGTTTCACGGCTAAATGTGCCAACCACTAAGGTCGCGTTCATGGTCGAGCGGCGCGGGAGCCGCGTGGGAAAACGCGCAAGGTAAGGGCCGGTTATGCATTTCAACTGCTTTCTGGCTGCACATTTGTACCGTGAATGCAGTTGACTGGCATATACGTCAGTACGTTTAGCTCAAGAGGGCGCGCGAGCTGTGTCGCGGCGAGATAAGAGTATCCGTGTATTTCTAAGTGTTGTAGAAAGAGACGGATAGTCTATCTCGCGGCGACACAACCCGCGCGCCCTCTTGTGCTAACAGTGCTAAGTGCAACTGCGCAGTCCGTTTGCAGTTTCGTCAACTGCATTAAAACTGGAAATTTGCAGCCCGTCTGCAACGGCCCTAACATGGCGTTTCCGAGTGTTTTTATACTCGCCAGACACCCCGCGTTACGCGCCGCCCAGCGCTCCGCTATCTCACAGCGGCCTAAAGGTTAACAGTTTTAGGATAATGAATTTTCCGAATAGTAATATAAGTAAAACCAAAAAAAGATGTAATAGATTGTTATAACGTTAAAATTGACATTTGCAATTACATTTCCGTATTTATTTTGTACTTACTGCTGACATTTTTCCTTTTTTTTAAACTTAAGTGAAAATTATATACGCGGCACCAAAATAGGACCTGTCCGTAATCGATTTCCGAGGGCGGCCGCACATGCTATCCGAGCATGTGCACTAGTGAACTAGCGTGAATGCCGCCGCTATCTTGGTGCTACTTTGGTGCCGGGCTTATAGCATTGTTATAAAATAAGAATAGAATCATTTGTAAAATAATTTGCATGTTCAAATATGTATTACTGTGATGTATTTTGAAATAAACTGGCCACGCCTAGGATTCGTTTCGATTGTAATAAAGATTATTTTTAAAATATAATGTGTTTAATTCATCACTAAAAAAAGCAGACATCAATTGGATCATAAAGATAATTCTTGATTACAATGCGCATGCCCACACAACAACTATGTTTAACAAAACGGACATTTAACCGACTTGAAAAAAAAGGAGGTTCTCAAAAGGTTGTATTTTTAATCCTTTTTCGACAAAATACAACATTATTGGTTATTTAATTTAGTGTCTACATCCCAATAGGGATTGCAATAGCAATAGGGTAATCTCGTTAGCAAATGCTTCTGCATGATAAATAAGCTACATTTCTTCATTTTCAAGTGTCAACAGTATCTTTAAAAACTTCAGTTGATTCCTTATCATCGATTCCAGCATCGTTGCTTAATTCTATTTCCTTCTCAAGAGCATCATTTCTTAATTCTTTGTCCTCAGTAGCATCATTTCTTAATTCTGTGTCCTCAGTAGCATCATTTCTTAATTCTGTGTGCTCAGTAGCATCATTTCTTAATTCTGTGTCCTCAGTAGCATTATTTCTTAATTCAGTTTTTTCAGTCGCATCATTTTGTTCCCCAACATTATCACTCTTTTCCGGGAGTTCTATTTCTCTTCTAACAATATTTTCTCCCTTTCTTCTTGACTTCCTGATAGGATTGTCCAATCTCTTCAAAGCATTCGCCAGCAGCTCTTCAATATTCTTTGGATTGGGCTTATAGTATTTGCTGGTCTTCACTATCTGTTCCACTGGAGTGTCTCCGAGTAGATGAGCTAGAGGATTCACGTGCACAAGCTTTGTGCCATCTGGTAATCTAACTTCTGACGGTGTTTTCACATGAGCTTCCTTCACTGGTTGCTTTTCTTGTTGCTTCATAATATCATCCATTTTTACAATCTTATAATATGGAGCTTCGGGCAACAAATGTGCTATCCTAATAGACTTCAATTCCTTAGGCAACTTCGGTATTACTATTTTGTGTGTCGCTGCATTCCTTTTAGGTGCTTCTTCTGTGTCTAAGGTTACTTCTTGTTCTACTTCTGGTATGATTGAATCTTTATTTTCTTCTTCATCGCTGTAATCATCATCCTGGAATTGGTCGCCGTCGTAAGAGTTATAGACTTTTATGCTACTCGGGGTAGGTATGGTTAGCACTTTTTTAACAGAGACGCTATGTATTTCGTTACACTTCTTAAATTTAACAGGCATTGCTAGTTTAATAAGGGATTCGTGTAGTTCTGGCGTAGGATTGAATTTGGTCAGTTTTATAACCGGCTGTCGTTCAACTGGGGCAGTAACTTTGGTTAAACTGATAGAATTGTTTACTGGAACGTTTTTGACTTCTTCAGGTGTGAATTCTTCTATAAACTTCTGTACTGATAACTCTTTGCTTATCGTTCGTAAAGTTGCTGTTACAGTGTCCTTTTCAATCTTGACTTTCCTAATAGTATTGAGGAATTTAGTTTTTGCTGATACGTCTTTCTTCTGTTCTCCCGTCTTCCTTCTTTCTAGAATGTTCTTCAGTGTCTCTGTTAAGCCAGAGCTAGAGTGTTCCTCGGTCATATGTCTTTCTAAATCTACCTTAGTTTTAAATGCAAGCGAACATTTGACACACTTTTTTGCCTCATCTTTAAAATGCATGTTTACATGGTTTTGATAGTTCTGAAACGTGTAGCAGTACTTTTTACAGATTTCACATGTGAATTGCTTTTTAGAAGCCTTTTTGGACTTTTTCTTCCATTGTAAAGGCTTTTTTCTTAACTGTGTCTTGAGTTTAGCTTTCTTTTTCAGTACTAAAAGAGGTTCATTGTCACTATCATAATCAGATAACGCCATTACTAAATCCTGTTTACGTTTGCGGGTGCTACGGACAGTTTTTGTTGAATCATTTTGATTGCATTCCGTCTCTGTTTGGTTCACATCGGATTCCATATTTGCTAACTGCAACTCACTTTGTTCCATCTCGGATTCTTTACTTCCATCTTTAGGATTGTTGTCATGAGCTTTGGGTTTTTCTTTAATAAATTTAGACAAGGGCTGAAAAGGCTTCTCCGATTTCTTATCAGTGAAAAACACATGTAGTCTCTCATCAAACTCAACAAAACCCTCACTTTTATGCTGCAGTTTTATGTGCAACGTAAATACTTTCCGAATCCTGAACTTTTTATCACAAATCTTGCAAAGATACGGCTCTATATCTTTGTGTTTCAGGAAATAGTGGGCAAAGAGACGCTGCGGGTGCTTGAAAGTTGTGTAACAATACGAACATGTGTATTTATAAAGGTGGAACTCATGTTCATGGCTCCGTTGGATATGTTTCTCCAAGGAGACAGTCCCGACACACTCCTTTCGACAAAATTGGCAGACAGTCAACATGACAGCTAAAGGGTGCGCTTTAGGCTGATGCTCCGACAACTCGTACATACTCTTGAAGACGCTATCGCAATTAGCGCATTTCAGACATGGGGTTAAAACATGATCTTTCATACTTTTATGGTCAAAGTATTTCTTACAAGTCTTGCACTGTTCGTTTCTAGCTGTCCTCAGTGTTTTTACTCTAACAGTATTGCAGTGCCTTACATGAAGAATAATGCCAGGTTTATGCTTAAAAACTTTGCAACACTGTTCGCAGGTAAGCGAACGACAATTTTTTTGCCTCAAATGCATTACATACGCATCCGGATCCGCATTTTGGTACTTACAAGCAACGCAAGTGTAAATAAATTGTTTTCTGTCCTCATTCTCAGTAGTTTTTAGAAACAATTCAGCTTTGATGTTGATGACAGATGAGAGTAACGAAAAGTATCTGTTGAGGAATGCACCTTCATTTGTTTCATAGTGGTTTTCGAGTTCGTGTTGCCTCAATTCTGATTGGTCGAGGAAATATTGGCTACATTGAGAGCAGGAAAACGTACCTTCGGGCATAGAACGGGGGTGTTTAGCTTCATGCCTCTTCATCTGACTCGAATGCGTAAAAATCCGACCGCATACCGAGCAACTCTTAAAATCCAGCAAATGAACATCTCTTATGTGTATCATGTAAGTTTCGGCATCCGAGAGAATTTTCTCGCAAAATTGGCAGTTTATCAGCTTTCCTGATGGATGTAGTTGCTGAATGTGGAGTTTTAAGTCGTCAGGGTCGAGGAATTCGGCGTAGCACACGGTACAGGTGGTATCGTCCGCCTCGCAAAACGCGACTTCGCCGGGCCCGTCTGCGCTAGCGGGCCGCTCTGTTTTCTCCATTTTTAAAAGGTTATCATTACATTAGGAAGACTAAGAAATCCCGACAAGCTTTTCCCGACCGAGACCGAGACAACGATTTCTTTTTTCGCAGAATAAACAGATTACGATACGAAAGAAAAAAGGAGAATGAGAATACTATTTTCTTTTTTCTCGATTGCTTGACGTTTTGTTTGAGCATAGAATTCGCTGTTCTAGCTTTGCATAAAAACGCTGCTCCTGAGCCTAAACCCTCCTACACACAGATACATATTCAAAATTAGAAAAAAATGCGATTAAGCAGTAAATAACACCGTTTTAAAACGATTAATAATATAAATCTCTAATCTTTATGACTTTAAAAAAAAAACGAGCATTAAAAACCAATGACAAAAGAAACTAGTTTCTTTTGTCATTGTTAAAAACGCTCGTGTGTACCAATGCTAAATATTGTTGAACTATGTGCTACTCACCGCTAGATGTCGGTAGTGTCTTTTTTACATGGTATAGTATAAAGTATTATTTTATAATTAAATTATTATCATCACATGAAAACAAAGAGAATTAAGTTCAGAACAAAGCTATTTTGATAAACCTTTGTAAATTCGTTGCCCATCTTCGGCACTTGGGCTGTATTGCAAAAAAAATGTATATAGGTAATCTAATCTACCTACGCTTTAAATTTTTTCCATTGTTTAACGAAAGTTACCCACATAAAATGTATGGGTAATTGTGGTTACACAATGAAAAAAGTTAAAGCGTACATTAGATTAAGGCTCCTAACTATGTACAATTTTTTTGCAATTCACCCTAGATTTTTTATAATTACATAGGTACTACAGCGGTACGAAACTTGCATACGACCCGCTATATTACAAGCAGGTACCGTGGCCTATGGATGCATGCGACACACCAGAAGAAACTCAAGCGCGCTGCCGACCCTTTACTGATTTGAGGATTCGTTGTGTTGATAGCTTGAGACCAGGAACCGAACCCGGTTACCCTAATCAGGGTTTTCCATAAGCTAATTTTAGTAGTTGTTTTTAAAACCCTACTTACCCAAAATGGAAACCTTATGATAAGGAAACCTTACTGATAGGGTAACCCTATTGTTATGGTAAGCATATTGGATGTGGTACCCATAAGTTAACCCTAAAAAAAAACCAATCTCAATAGGGTTAACTTATGGTTACCTTATGTTTACCACATCCGATATGCTTAACATAACAATAGGGTTACCCTGTCAGTAAGGTTACCAAATTGATAGGGTTACCAAATCTATAGGCTTAAAAGGCGTTTTCCGGTCCTTGCTTGAGACAAATGTACCTAGGTGGCGACCTTACTCACCACCAGGGTCCTATTTCACCATCTTGACAATTGTCACCTGACATTGACAATTCCACGTACATTGCTGGGTCAATAAGCTGTCCAGCCACCACCTCAACCTGTCGACGCAGCCATGTAAGTCGAATTGTCATTGTCAGGCGACAATTGTCGATTTGGTGAAATAGGGGCCAGGTTTACAACACCAAATACTCATAAAGCAAGTAGTGGTGTTAGTATTTCATCAAAGTACTTTAATATTTGACTACCTCCACGTTCTGATTACTTCATAATCTAAATATGTCTTTCAAGCATTGTTTACACAACTGTTTAGTAACATGTCATGGACATTTTAACAAAAATGTTGAATATGACCAACACAGAATTAAAAACAGACCTTTAAATGGATTTTTCTCAAACAAGCAATAAAATTATGACGTTAAGTTTCTTGCCTATGCAAAGTGGTCGTCTTTTGTTTCATCTTCAATTGGTGACACAACATCATGGCGTTCAGCCATTAAAAAACTAAAGGTTTTTTTAAAAGTTTTATTGCATGTTAGAGAAAAGCACTAGGTATACATACCACGGTCAGAATTAGGGATTGCCTGCCTCGTATCCCTATCCAGCCTCGCTACTCTCCGTCCGTCTATGTCTACTTGGCCGGCAATCCCGATTTTCTCGGCCTCTGCACTATTCTGCAGTAATGTATACTATTACTTTAACATGCAATGAAATATTGACGTTGTGTTTTTAATAGTAGGCTTCGTTCGAAGTATCACAGTTTCGGGCGCGGCGAGACGAGAAATCTGTTATTTAATATCATACAGAATTGGAAGCGACGGTTTGATTCAGTATCAGTTCGCGAACCAAAATCGCGGCGTTCAGCCATTAAAAACACTTGGAGCTTCTTATTTTATTTCATCGCATGTTTGAGAAATTGATTCATCTTTTGAGGTAACATAGACAGTTAGATGCTCTCAATTTGCCTGAAGATCTCTACCTCATAAACGACTGGGCTCAACAACAACCAGGATCAACGGCTTAATGTGTCTAAGTGCCTACCAAAGCCTGAAAGCGCTAGTTATCATTCACTTAAACGAACACCCAATCTTAATTAAAAATAAGGCCTTTCTTTTTGGCTTTGGCGTAGACGTGCACAAAAGGAGAGTTGAAGGAATATAATTGTATCCGATTGAGTAAACAGTTATTGAAATTCACGGTCGCATATCTACTTATTATTCATTAAATAAAACAACTGTGCCCCATACATTTTACATTGATATCCATCACTGACTCACCTACATAATTTTAAATGAAGGTGACTCGAGAAATGCATGTATAATATCGCTTTATTTTTCAAAAATTCAAAATTGTCAGACAATCAATTTAAATTGCATTGGCGTGTTGTCCTTATCGTTAGTAACTAATGTTATACGAATTTATAAATCTCTCGATATTCCCGTTCAACGCAAAACCTATCGAAAACGGGAAATATTTTGCTAAATTGAACGCAGCCCTTTATAATGTTGCTGTAGTATAATTATTTTTAACCCTAGTCTTCTAACACAAAAAATCTTGAAAGAAAAACTTCATTTGCAACTTGCTCTAAAAACGACACATAATTAATTTATGCTTACTTTACTATAATTGGTCATACTGGCACCATACTTGGGGTTGCGTGTTCGCGTTGCTTCGTTGCCTCTCTTTCATTTGCCGTAGGAAGGAAAAAGATGCAACACGAATATTTGGGCAAATACCTGGTAAGTGTGGTGCCATCATCAGACACATTAGTCTTGTTGAATTTTGCTTTGGATGGCTAGGTCAAAATAACTTCTAGCATCATAATGTATGCCGAGATACCATCTAACATTTATAGTTTTATACACTTGCGAGTATTTCCCTGGATTACACCATACAAAACGCTCAGTGGACTCTGTTTTGTCTTGACATGTCTGAAATGTTCAACTAGTTTAATTAGGTCCTCATGGTATTCCTAATAGTGAGTAAAGTCAGGCCAGGGAAAGATGAGCCTAGAAAAGAGCGGCAATTTAAAAAAACAGCGTTTTGCAACACTGTGTATTACGCGACAAAATAATTGTTCAAGAACAATTATTGTTTTTCTTCAATTCACACAATGCAACTGATCAAGCAGAAGGAGGTATCAAGATTAGGACATTATACTATTGATATTTTTGTTGCCATATAAAGAAAGGCTTATCTTATCTTACCCTGGCTAGACTCTAGCACATTAGTTTCGCTAAATTATTTTTGACAATATCGTAAATATTTACCCCGATTTCGGGGTAAAAGCGATAACTCCGCCACCCGCCGCATTGCGGTTCAATCACGTTGCCCGTTGTCACTGTACTGTCATGTCACCCTCCGACTGTCACCGAGTGCCCGTACAAAACTAAAGGCGGTACCTACTGCCATGCACAAAATCAAGATCTAAAGGTAAATACAGTGCAATTACAATATTCCCCGCCTTATTTAACACTAAAACATCCATATATCCGTCGAAAACATACACTGCTAAGTCATTATAACCTAACTTTTGGTATGTATTTATTTTATGTATTATCGTTGTTTATCAATTTCGGTGTTAAATATAACAGTTACAATTTCGTGTTCGTGCTATAAACGATGGGAAAGTGGTGTTAACAACTGTGTTGTCGCTTAAAAACACTTGTTTTCGTGTAATCTTATTCTCGTACGAAGATTACGAATACGCGATAGGGATAGTGTAAATTCCATATTTTCTCATGTAAATACATTCTTGTCGTATATATTACGGTGAGCATGTGGCTAAGCGCGTGTTTTTTGTATAATTTACCGTTTTTCGTCGCAGAAATATTGATTCAACCAAGTCTTTTTCTGCCAACTTAGAGAAAAGTTAAGTAAGTAGGTCGACTAATATTTTATGCCTCGTTTAGAAATGCAAGTTCTTGGTGGGAGAAAGTTTCTCCTGAAACTTTGTAAATAATTTCATAAACATGCAATGAATTTGTGAAATATGATTTACATTTGTATGACATATCACCATACTTTTAAGGAAAATATAATACATAATTGATTTATTTATTTGTCAAATATTCCTTATTTTATAATTGTGTTTCTAATAGGTTAGTTTAATAATTTTATTTCGACTGCCATTCAAAACATAAAGAGAATGTTTGTATTGGACCAACAACAATTAAGAGCATATAAAAAGACAAAATGCCAATACCAATATTTTTTTAAAATCATTTCGTTGCTATTGATAGCTTTTAATTTACTCATAGATGATAAAGCAGTGGACAATTATGGGCTGAAAATGATGATGATGGATGATGATAAAGAAAATACACATTTTCCAAAACACTCAAGGCACAATCTCATTACGCTTTTGATTATATAAATATTGTAATTTACACATTGCAGTAAATTATTTCCGGTTAAAAACTATCCTTATTCAAGATTCAAACTATCTCCATACCAAATTTAATCTAAATTGGTTCAGCGGTTCAATTGTGAATAGGCAACAGAGAGTCAGTTACTTTTGCACTTATAATATACTCACCGGCACAAAATTTGGCCCAAATTAGAAATAGTTTACTATGCAGAAAAACATTATTTAATTTATTCAATTTATTAAGATAAAAATATTATACAAGAAAATAACAAATATTTACGTAAATTAAACTACTACAACTAACTTAACCCAGCGATCGGAACCGGTTTTTTCAAAAATAACTGAAGTAGTGTAATATTTTGAATTATTTTAGGCTCTTAATGTAGGACTCTATCATGTATTTAGGTAACATTTTCGTATTATTAGACAGCCTGATCAAAAATGATATTATAAACCAAAGAACGAAATAAAACCGGTATTTTTTTATGGTGAAAATACTGGTAGCCAATCCCTGACTCCATCCTCTATGGGGCCTACACTATATTTACAATTACATATATCCCCTAAATCAATGCCATTTGCTGGTAGGGTGCCCATAAGGCTGGCTGCATTTCCTCGCTGAATGGCAATGCCAATGTGTTGAGCGAGGAATGAGCCAGCCCTATGGTCACCAGTGGCGCAGATGAGCGTTATAGAAATGTCATGGAATAATTTATACTTTGAAATCACGAATAGTTTTTGGGCCAAATTTTCTGCTGGCGAGTGTACTAAGTATCAATGTTAGTTGCCTCTAATATGCTATGCAATGTAGCTTAAACGGTATTTAAGGGTCATTCCCACCTTCCAACCTATCCAACACAGGTTGCATATTGAACCTGGGTTGGATAGTTTGGAAGATGGGAATGACCCGTATTTAAGAGTAGTTAGGTGATCCATCGAATTATTCCTGTTAATATCATTGTTGTTTTTACCCATTCCACAATATTTTCTATGATTTATCCTCATACATTTCCTTACATAATGTGTTTAGTTGAATATAACTAGTGGTATTACTTTGATTGTGTTTGGTGGAGTCTATAACGCTTCTTTTTCGACACAGAAAATTTAATACCAAAGTTCGTATATTATTGCTGTCAATTGAGTCAAAATCAAAAATAAAAATTAAACATTTATGCTGCATAGTCACTTTTACAAGTCAAAATGTTATTCTAAATTATACAATACAATACAATACAAATACTCTTTATTGCACACCTCACACAAACAAAGCAGTTACATAGAGAAACAATACAATAACATGTAGGTAGAGGTAGACAACAGGCGGTCATTATACATCATTCAAAAGAAAATTAACTACACTATCAAAGATTTACATGTCAAAAACCAATTATAGAAAAGAAAACAATTCATATGCGACTTGTTTGCGTGGTGATGGGCGGCTGTGTCTAGTGAATGCTTGAGATTCTGTGAGGCGATGGATGATAGGTGCTCCACTGTTCCAATTTAATTTATTTGTTACTTGTTATTGTGTTATGTATATTTTAAATTGTTAGTCTAAGTTTCGTGACGCATTGGTGTACACTGTAATGTCATGTAAACGTCCTTATCAATAAATAAATATTTCTTAGAGATGTACAGTCACGGACTTTAATTGTTGAGCCATTTAGAGCTCTCTTTATACTGGACAATTCGTAGCTTAACTATAAAAAAATTAAAATTAGTTGACACCTAAATGGCTCAACAATTAAAGTCCTTGACCTTACGGAGGGGTGGCTGAAAAGTTATCTACCTAACTATGAAAGAAAAGACGTAGCTGGCTAGTTTTTAGGGTTCCGTACCCATAGGGTAAAAACGGGACCCTATTATTATATTCTTAGTAATAATAATGGGCAGCTTGTGGCGATCTGACGGTGAGTGGCGACACCGCGGACCCCTAACCTCCAGAGAGCCCGATTGATCTGGCCCTCGCCTCTGTGCTTGCCTTAACCGGCCGGCCAGAGTGGAGTCGCAAGAGCGGAACCTATGCTCCAGGTTGGAAGTGTAAAATGTCCTAACGCCGGCGGCCTGCTGAACGGATTACCGGAATCTGGCTTCCGCAGACTCACCTCTCTACAACCTCACAGCCGCTCTGAGGTGTTGCTCCATTGTCGCACTGTGCGTGCGAC
The DNA here is from genome assembly GCA_932294315.1 of Epinotia nisella. Taxonomy (NCBI): domain Eukaryota; kingdom Metazoa; phylum Arthropoda; class Insecta; order Lepidoptera; family Tortricidae; genus Epinotia; species Epinotia nisella. Next base: position 2,989,409 of record OW028698.1, on the reverse strand, counting down.
TGTTTTGTGGGGCCCACTTAGCGAGCTGGCGAGTCACCGCCTGCCTTTATACGATTCTGAGACTAATTGTCACGGCAGGTGTCCGCTAGTCTCCTCCTATAACCCATTATCCAGTCCATCCAACATTCAACTCAATAGCCCATGACCTTAATTTCCATCGCAGTCACAGTGCTGCACTGCAATAGTCTTTGCACCTGGCGGGGACCATCACCGGTTGTATCATGTTGTGCGCTCGGAGATGGTATCCGCTGTGTGCATCCCTTGCTTTAGATTATTGTTGTCTTAAAGGGCCTCTGCGCTGTTGGCTTCGGCCCCACGTATGCCTTCCAAAGGTCCGGGTTCCTAGGCTCCGAGATATGGCAAAGACATACAAATATAATAATGATATACACAGTGATTGTGTTAAACACATATAGTGTTTTTTTTTTATAGACATATTTCAGCTTTGTGTGCATATCAGCATTAGAGTTGTACAACAAAAATTGTGCGCTTTTACACGTCCTTTTTACTAAATTACCCTACAGTAGTTAACACATCCTGTATATTGTAAAATTACTGCTTAAATACATAACATTCAACCTGATTTGCCCAGAAAACCATATGCATTACGAGATTATGGTTATAGTACAAAAATACTCCTCTTACAAATATCTATTAAATGAGGCATGTCTTGAGTCTGTTGGTGGGTGGGGCCGTTTTGCCAATTGTCCTTTAAAAAAAAACAGTAAAGGTGAATTTATAGTGGCCAGTATTTTTTTAAACTGCATATAGGCTAGGTAGATTACTTTTCAGCCACCCCTCGTATATGGTCTTCTACATTGACCGTTAACGAACTCGACTGTACTATTAACAGTGTATTCATACTTTTAATTCCTCTAAAATGTAACATTTATTAGTTTCATTAAATGAGTTACCGCTATTTAATGGTATTTTTAAATACATAGCCGCTCAAAACAGGAAAATATTCTCTGCACGCATTGTAAATAAATATGTTTACCTAATAATGTAATGAATAACAAATGAATTCATTGGTATTATGTCCTAAGTACAATTTTTAAAGTGAGAGAGCTTTGGACAAAAGTATTAAGGACCGTTTTTGGGGTTCCGTACCCAGCGGGTAAAAACGGGACCCTATTACTCCCTATTAGTCCGTCCGTCCGTCTGTCCGTCCGTCTGTCACCAGGCTGTATCTCAAGAACCGTGATAGCTAGAGAGTTGACATTTTCACAGATTATGTATTTCTGTGGCCGCTATAACAAAAAATACTAAAAAACCGGCCAAGTGCGAGTCGGACTGGGGCTCCCATACAACAGACATGATTTTTTTGCCGTTTTTATAGATAATTGTACGGAACCCTTCGTGCGCGAGTCCGACTCGCACTTGGCCGGTTTTTTTAGTCCCGATGTTGGATATGACATCAAATCTTGCAAATTAAATTTGATCCACTTCCCGGTAACCGATTGATCAGAAATTTTGCATACATGTGTAAAACGCGTGACAACGCAATATTATGATGACATGGCGCTGATCTGATGATGGAGCTGGATGGTGGCCATAGGAACTTCGCAATGAAACGACACAACCTCATCGAGTTTGGGCTCGTTAGAATTGTCTCAATGAGTAGTTGATGACGGTATACAGAAAAGTACAGTCGGCAATAAAAGCTTGTACCAAAAATGAAAATTTGACAGAAACTTATTTTCTTTTATAAGTTACTACCTGCCCGCGTGGCTTCACCCGCGTATTACGAATACCCAGGCAGGCTCACGGAATAAAATGTAGCCTATGTCCAATTGTCCATCCAGAAAGTTCAGTCACAGTAAAAATAATGTTTGAAATCAGATGTAGCGTGGAAATGAAAGTGATATTTTGACGGTTCCTTAGAGAAAATAATCAAAGTACAACCGAACCATTGTTCATTTTTAGGGTTCCGCACCTCAGAAAAAAACGGAACCCTTATAGGGTCACTCGTGCGTCTGTCTGTTCGTCTGTCACAGCCGATTTGCTGAAGAATAAATCACTTTGACTTGGACTTTGAATAGGCGTGATTATATGTATATATTATGTATCTTTTAAACCGCATGGACGCCGCGTGTGGGCCGACAAGTCTGCCGCGCGTTACGAAGTCGTGAAATAATCGCCGCTATCACATATCTAATCAACCATTAATTCCTCGCACGATTAATATCTATTATTGATTTGGGTGACCAACTCTCTTCTGTTGCTAGTTGAAGAAAAGCATGGTTCTTTTCGAGGGTTAATTTTTTAATCGTGATATTATGGGTGTTTTATTGACTGATTAACCTATTTGTCATGGCTCGTCACCTGTCCAAAAACACGGCCTTATAGCTTCCTGCGCTTATTATGTATTAACAGTTTCATTTAAGATAAAACAATAGAAATGAACAGAGATGGAATATGGGTTGAAAAAGTTTTGCATGTTTACTACGTTTATTTTACAGTATCAATTAGCGGTTACAATTTACAATGAAAGGCAAATGCTTTGTTTACCGCTTGACAATCAAATACATTATTTACTAGACACAAAGATAAGTGAATTCGGTCTAGAAAAATAATCCGTACCAGGGATTGGAACCGGTTTTTTCAAAAGTCCCCGATGTAGTCTAATATTTTGAATTATTTTAGGCTCTTAATGTAGGACTCTAACGTGTATTTAGGTAACATTTTCGTATTATTAGACAGCCTGATCAAAAATGATATTATAAACCAAAGAACGAAATTGAACGAAATAAAACCGGTATTTTTGTATTGTGAAAATACCGGTATCCGATCCCTGATCCGTACTATACGCCCCTCGTCCCGGTCTTTGCGAATGGTTACGTGCACCACAGAACATAAATACTATAGAAGGGGTATCAAGCGCGGTTTGTATCGGGACCGGTGTCGCCTCATCCCCTCCACGTCGCCTACAACTGTGTGAGCGTCCCCCTTGGCTTCGATGCAAGGAAACGAAAGTGAATGGGCTAGCTAGCCAAATCATCATCAGGGACCCGCGCCCCCCACTTTGAAAACCCCTGGTTTAGTTGGTAAACTGTTGATTTACATAATTTTTCAACCGGGGAAAAAATCACAACGTAATATTAGCTACGACTACTCGACTTATAGCTTAAAATAGAGAAAATCCGGCGATACGGCAGATCCGGTGAAACGTTACCTTAGGCTGATTTTTTATAGATTTAGATTTTTTAGATTTATTTATTTCACAAACAATTGCACTTAAAATTACACATAGTCAAGTTTTAGGAATCTATATTGTGATCGTCAGATATTAAACAATGTCATAATTATCATAATAATAAATAATACAAGCATTTTGTCAACAAATTACAAAATGAGTTATGGACTAAGATCACCTTTCGGATCGTCAATAAACTAGAAATAAACTACATCAAACAATATTTAAAATATTAGGTACAATTCAGATATAATACAATACAAAAGAATAAATCTAATTGGTAATGTCATATAGTATCGAATATAGAGGATTTCCAATAAAAAGATTCTCCGTCGACTTTTTAATTTTTCGTGAGATGTTTTACTTCTTAAATCTATAACTCGCGGGTTTTTCTCTGCAAGTGCCATGCGACGTGGGACTGTTCTTAGGCGCCCCGTTAAAACATCAACTCTCGAAAATGTCGACAAGTTGCTTCTGACAAACATTAATACTTCGTACAGGTAAAGTGAGTAGTGCGTCATGATGTGGTTTTCAACGAAGATACCCCTGCATGAGTGTCTCGTTTTCACTCCAGCCATTGTACGTAGGGCACGTTCCTGCAGTATTAGAACTCGACTGGCATCTGTCGGGTTTACCCTACATGAGCGAACCATACGACAGTTTGCGAAGTAAAGATCGGTTTACTTCGAACGAACCACTCGATATTCCAACTACAAATGGACGGATCAGTGCAAGCTAGAACAGCACCGTGAAGGCTGCACAGGTCCGACACTGTCGTTTCTAATCTATGTAATGAAAACACAATTTTCACAGCTGCTATTCAGAAAAGAATCATTGCTGCCGTGACCAAAGTTGTACTTTTCTTCCCTGGTCCTATAATTAGAAGAGTCATTGTTGCTCAAATCAGGGATTTAAATTTTCCTAATAGAAGCTGTGAAAAGCATTATGACACTGTTGCAAAATTATTTCAGTGTTCTTTTTGGTGTCGAAGATAAAGTCATATTGTGACTCCATGCTTTGCTTTGACTTCATTCGCCCAAATTAACAACGCAATAATTAATTTTGTATTACGTCCTTGACACCCTATAAAGAAGTTTCGACGTCTAACGAATATAAAGACGCAGCCAGACGGTCCTACCAGTTACAAGATAGAGCGAGACGTATATGGATTCCAAAGACATGCCTAACCCTGTATTTTAGCTTGCTGTCCAGGACCTTCTTGATACGCCTCAACGTAAATCTCCGTCATGCCATTGGCTGGCTACGTAAAAAAATAATTTGCTAATTCCTCGTTTTTTCTAATTCCAGATCCTGAAATGCGGTGATAGTCCACACAACCCAGCTTTTTTAAAATCCAAATTAGACGAATCTCTTCTGACCTTTAAAAATTCATCGCAACCTCGTACGGGCAACAAGCTTTCAAGCTCCACATATATTAGCTCTTTAGCTAAACGACTAATATCTTGGCAGAAAATTCCAAGAGAGTCTTATCATTGTACAGTTTTTATTTTTTAATATTTAAGCCAAGATGGCTACAGAGAAATCCGTTGAGGATGTCACTAAAATGTTGGCGGATATCAGCGTTTTGTCCTTCCGGAAACTAGCTGACGTAAAGCGTCTAGCGGTGCACTTTAGAAACGTGATTTATCACCCGCTGACGCAAGAGTGTCCCGTCATCTTGAACTATCTTAAAAACTTAAACGACACCCATAGACAGGTGTTCGTTCAAAAACGCGAATGCGTTGAAGTGGAGTACATCTTTACAACTGAAAAGAAGAGTAGTCTTCAACGGCAGCGCTTCAACAGTCTTCCAGTGAGCGAGGTGCCAGAGTTGCTCAAAGCGGAGCTCTTGACTGACGAGAACGCTAAACAGGTGCATATCTGTACCGACTGCGATGTGGAGATAGAATTGAATGACGAGGAGCCTTTAATGGAGTCACTCCAGAAACATTTTAATTTGGACGTGCATTTGCCGAAACCCAAGCTGAAACGGGAAAGCATCGATGTTGCTGAGCCTATCATACTTCCCAATATGTCTCGCAGACTCTCCGCTATGGCTCCAGCTCAAACCCTCGATATTGCCAACCATTTGATGCAGATAATGAACAAGCCTAGTGAGAAACTGGATCGAACGTTCTCGAGCAAACTCGAGGCGTCCTTAATAAGGCATTTGCCTGACAACTCCGAAGCCAGCATAGATGCGGCCCTCAAGTTCTACTACGTTGCTTATGACAAACTCTGTCAGGATAAAGTAGACTTCTCCGGTCTCACCAGCTCGGTTGCACCGATCATTATGAGTATTAAAGAGAATGTCAACCAGCACTTTTCAGCAGATGCGAACAAAAATTTCGAGAACGAAGAAAGCGAGGCTCCAGAGAGACCGAACAAAAATCAAGTCAAAAAGTACCGTTATTACGGGCCTATTGAGAGCCATATCGTTAAGTTGCTCTTTAACCACAAGCTTCTGTCTTTAGTTGACGACCGGACAGGAAAACGGGCGTTTTTCTGCATGGCGTGTGAGTATTACACGCTCAGATTCCGTTATGATTCCGTACTGAATCATGTGTTCAGCGAAACGCACATTCACAACTTAGCTTCCATCTTGCAAGCTGATAAGCACATACCGTCTTCCATAAATAACAGAAATATAGAGGATATAAAGGAAATGAACCAGAAGTTTCTATTCAGTCAAAGCATTATCGACGACGCGAACGGATTAAACTGCAGCCTCTGCAAGTCTTCCGTAGATACCATCGAAGCGGCAGTAATCCATCTCCTAGACGAGAACCATCTAGGAAAGCTGTCTGATAAGATATTCCGGAAAGTAAAAGCTAATAATCCGGACGGCGCTATTCCGGACGAGTGGGGCCCGAAGAGTCTTGACTGGGCAAAATTCTTAGCCAGCGTCGGTAAACCTCTGCACAATCGAGACAACGTTGTGATAGAGAACTTCATCAAGCCTTCTGGAAAGATCGCTAATTACTGCTCCTGCTGCGACATGACTCTGAAAGGTCCCAGACAGGTGCTCTTCAATCACATTCGCCAGAAGAAGCACTTGAGGAACGCTGCGCCGCATAAGCTGCAGTTGTTGTATAGGAATCAATGCAGACCGTCGGAGTATTACGCCAGTTTTGGCAACTATTATGTCTGCGCTCTGTGCCCTAAGTATATCGCTCTGCCGTCATTCGCCGCTATAGTAGAGCATTTCGAGAGTGAACTCCACATGGAGATCGTTGCTAAGCTCATCCGCTCTGCGCTCTACGAGCAAAACGTGGAGAAGGAACTTCTACATCACAACAAAGTTACCACCGCTGGGGAGATCAAGTGTGAATACTGCGACGCTACCTTCCCTGATCTATCGGAAGCGATAACGCACATCTTATCGAGCGTGCAGCACCAGAACGCCGTAGTCGACGCGTTGACTAAAGCCAACAAAGGCGATATAATCAGCGTGTACATGCAAGGGAACTACATCCTTAACAGCGAAGGCGCTTCCTTCAATTGCGTGACCTGCAACGGCGTTTTTAATTCCATCCGCTCACTGCTCATGCATCTAGTATTCGCGGACCACTTCTCCGAGAAGCCCAGTTCCGAAAACGTGTTTCGCTTCTACTTGGAGCTGAAGCATAATATAAATATGTTGGCTCGGAACAAGTACGCGTACTATGATTTTGGAAAGTTGAAGTGTGGGGTGTGTGACGCGGACGTTGAGGAAGCGGAGAACGCGAAGAGACACGTGGTGTCACCGCGCCACAGGGAGAACATGGGGGCCAGTTATGTTAATGTTAATTTAGATGTGTCCGGGAATGAGTGAGAGGTGAGTTACTTGTTCTCTTATCACGTTATCACGTAAAATTATCGTCCGTAAACAGACTTAACAGACAACAATTTTTTTACTCCATTATATGACGGTTCTTCATACTTTTATGACTGCCCACAATCTGGAAACTTATGATTGTATGAACAATGGGGACACTTCATTCTTTGTCAGAACCAATAGTAGTCTCATGATTCTGAAGTCGAAATAACTTTTATTTAGTTTCACCTGTCCTGATGATCATCAAATCTTGCAAATTAAATTTGATCCACTTCCCGGTAACCGATTGAGCTGAAATTTTGCATACATGTGTAAAACGCGTGACAATGCAATATTATGATGACATGGTGCTGATCTGATGATGGAGCTGGAAGGTGGCCATAGGAACTTCGCAATGAAAGGACACAACTTCATCGAGTTTGGGCTCGTTAGAATCGTCTCAATGAGTAGTTGATGACGGTATACAGCAAAGTACCGTCGGCAATTTTAAATTTCTGACAGAAACTTATTCGAGTGTGTATTTCTTTGCACACTGCTGCTTGATGGATTAAACATGTGTGTGTCTAGTTGTTATTCTATAGTACTGTATGTATATCTGTTTGTCCGCAGTTATGCCTGTGAGTTATGTCGTCGCCGCCGCGGCCTGTTACTAGACGAATTCTATATTAAGTGCTGAGGCGACAGTTTTACAATGAAATTTTAATAAATGAAATAAATAATTTTATAAATGAATTTAGTGTTTCATTGCTCCCTGTATGTACCTTTTTAATTTTTTTTATACTACGTCGGTGGCAAACAAGCTTACGGCCCATACCTCATGGTACCTTGTGACTTAACAGCGTGTATACTTAAGCTGGGCATTCAACAAGCCAAATGTCGCCACGCCAAAATCGGTTCATGAATGGTAAAACTGTAGCGTTTAAAGATAGTTGGCGCGGCCCGTTGCATATATAGAATGGTTGTGAATGGCCAACTAGATCATATTTAAAGCTTAACTCTTTGAACGCCTAAAGGTGTCGTGTATTGTCTGCCCGAAGCGCCAAGAACGCCTTGTAAGTGTTACTACGTCCGCTTTCCACATGTAAATTTTTGTCCAATGCCCCTGAAAATCAAGGTATTCAAAATAAAACTTGCACGTTAAATAAATAAGCAACTCATATTCGTTTTATTCTTTATTTCACGATATTTACATACGATATTAAGATTTATTAAGCGTCTATAAAAACTTATAAAAATAGAGAAACTTTTCTATATATTGTTTAGCGCCATTTCATCTATGGTCCCGACTCATTATAATTGTCCCTATGTTATTTCGGGACGCGAATTCTTAAAATACAAAAATAAATGAACATGCATATGTAACTAACTTTTTAATTGCTTAAAAAAACTATAAATTATTATTCGTATCCATAAAGCGAATGTTGAAGTGGGCTATTGCTGCAATATCGTCTATGGTTTTAGTTTTTCTTAGCAGCGATTTCAGCTATCTGCGCCGGTAGGGCTGACACGGGGATGATTTTTGGTACAGCCGTGTTGTCGCACGTGCAGAAGCAGTTCCTGTTGTTAGGGCCGTTTGGCAAAATGAGGATCTTCAGGTTCATGCTGGTTTCCAGAGCGTGTAGGATTTCTGAAACAATGATGGAAGCATTTTTTATATTACACTTAAGCCGAGAGAGTCAGTCGAGTGGTAGGGCACGCGACCTTCAATCTGGAGGTGGTAGTGGTTTCGAAGCCGTACCACTGGATGTTTTCAAAAAACTTATGCACGAAATACTCATCTTTTGATATTTAACAGTGGCTGTTCAAACGTAGAACAAGCGCCATCTAGGTGATTAGGGATGAACCTAGATCGCTTGGTAGATAATCGATCGATTGTTGTTGTAACGAGCTCATTACCTAGTTGGTTCACAGTGCCACCAGAAGAGGGCGCTGTTATAAATATAGAAATGAATTGTTAAACTTAGCATAGCTTAATCTATATAGATTGTAGTTGTAGATCACTCTTCTAAAAATTGTACTGGGATGACAGCTGTCAAATATTGGATGTAAGGGCATTTTCACTATAGTCTCATTATGTAGTGCTGTGACGATAGGAAAGGTGGCTTATTCTGTGGCCCGGTTTACGAAACTACAAGTCTACTCGTAAATTGACAACACGGCCAGTCGTTAAGAGCATAATGGGGCTGGCGCGCGGCCCATAGAAAAACTTAAATTTCGAGCCCTTTACGTGACAACGAGACGCCGCGCTCCGACCGACCTCTTGCTCCCTCCCGAAACTCCTAACCGCCGCCCGAAGTCTTGTCTGAGCCCTGAGACTATAGGTTAGGCTTAGGCAACTTAAATCGCTTGTTCTCGAAAACCTGATGTTATTTTTACCTTTGGTACCCTTCTGCACAGCGAGCTTTCCTCCCGTCTTGCCCGTGTCCGGCGCTACGGGAGCCACCGGGGCGCCGGGCGCCGCTGGCTTCTTGCCCGATGCCGACTCGTATTCCAACACCTCTTCGTCACTCTCAGACTTCTTCACGATGCGTTCTTCAGATTCTTCCTCGTCGGATTCAGATTTGACAGTCTTTTTTCTCTTTTTGATGTCGGTTTCTTCAGTATCGTTTGTTTGACCTGGCTCTCCTGGTTGACCTGACTGTCCTGGCTGCTGTGGCTGTTGTTGTGTCTGCGGCTGCTGAAGTGGACCTGGTTGTTTCGGTTGTTTTAGACTTTCTGGTTGTTGTGGCTGTTCTGGCTGCGTAGGTTGCTTTGGACCTTCTGGTTGTTGTGGCTTGCCAGTGTGGTGTCGCCGCTTATGATGTGCCTTCTTGTGTCCGTTGATATCCGTCTCTTCTTCGTAGTCTTCCTCGTCGTCTTCAGTCTTCCTTGTCTTTTTGATGCGAGTCTCTCTTTCTTCGTCTGTCTCATCCTTATCTTCATCGTTAGTTTCTGATTTGAATATCTTCTTATTCTTTTCTAATTCGGTTTTCTCTGTGTCATCTGGTTGTCCAGGTCGATTAGGTTGCTTAGGCTTTCCTGGCTGTTGTGGTTCACTTGACTGTTGTGGTTGTGGTTCACTTGGCCGTTGTGGTTGACCTGGTTGGTCAGACTGTTGTGGTTGACTTGGCTGTTGTGGTTTTTCTGGTTGGCTAGGCTGTTGTGCTTCAATTGGCTGTTGCGGTTGTGGTTGACTTGGCCGTTGTGGTTGACCTGTTTGGCCAGGCTGTTGCGGTTCACTTGGCTGTTGCGGTTCACTTGGCTGTTGCGGTTGACTTGGCTGTGGTGGTTGACTTGGCTGTGGTGGTTGACTTGGCTGTGGTGGTTGACTTGGCTGTGGTGGTTGACTTGGCTGTGGTGGTTGACTTGGCTGTGGTGGTTGACTTGGCTGTGGTGGTTGACTTGGCTGTGGTGGTTGACTTTGCTGTGGTGGTTGACTTGGCTGTGGTGGTTGACTTGGCTGTTGTGGTTGTCCTGCTTGGCTAGGCTGTTGTGGTAGTGGTTGACCTGGTTGGTCAGGCTGTTGTAGTTGACTTTTCTGTTGTGGTTGTCCTAGTTGGCTAGGCTGTTGTGATTCACTTGGCTGTTGTGGTTGTGGTTGACTTGGCCGTTGCGGTTTTCCTGGTTGGCTAGGCTGTTGTGGTTCACTTGGCTGTGGTGGTTGTGGTTGACTTGGCCGTTGTGGTTCACCTGGTTGGTCAGGCTGTTGTGTTTGACTTGGCTGTTGTGGTTTTTCTGGTTGGCTAGGCTGTTGTGCTTCAATTGGCTGTTGCGGTTGTGGTTGAATTGGCCGTTGTGGTTGACTTGGCTGTTGAGGTTGTCCTGCTTGGCTAGGCTGTTGTGGTAGTGGTTGACCTGCTTGGTCAGGCTGTTGTAGTTGACTTGGCTGTTGTGGTTGTCCTGGTTGGCTAGGCTGTTGATGTTCACTTGGCTGTTGTGGTTGTGGTTGACTTGGCCGTTGTGGTTGACCTGGTTGGTCAGGCTGTTGTGGTTGACTTTGCCGTTGTGGTTGTCCTGGTTGGCTAGGCTGTTGTGGTTCACATGGCTGTTGTAGTTCACTTGGCTGTTGTGGTTGACTTGGCTGTTCTGATTGACTTGGCTGTTCTGGTTGACTTGCCTGTTGTGGTTGATTTGGCCGTATTGGTTGACCTGGTTGGCTAGGCTGTTGTGGTTCACTTCGCTGTTGTGGTTGAGTTGGCTGTTCTGGTTGACTTGCCGTTAGTGGTTGATTTGGCTGTTGTAGTTGGCCAGGCTGTTGTGGTTTTTCGTCAGTCTTCTTTGTCTTTTTGATGCGAGTCTCTCTTTCTTCGTCTGTCTCTTCCTCGTCTTCTTCTTTACTTTCTGATTTGAATACCTTCTTTTTCTTTTCTAATTCGTTTTTCACCGTGTCATCTTGTTGTCCAAGTTGCTTAGGTTGCTCAGGCTTTACTGGCTGTTGTGGTTGACTTGGCTGTGGTGGTTGACTTGGCTGTGGTGGTTGACTTGGCTGTGGTGGTTGACTTGGCTGTGGTGGTTGACTTGGCTGTGGTGGTTGACTTGGCTGTGGTGGTTGACTTGGCTGTGGTGGTTGACTTAGCTGTGGTGGTTGATTTGGCTGTGGTGGTTGATTTGGCTGTGGTGGTTGACTTGGCTGAGGTGGTTGACTTGGCTGTGGTGGTTGACTTGGCTGTGGTGGTTGACTTGGCTGTGGTGGTTGACTTGGCTGTTGTGGTTGTCCTGCTTGGCTAGGCTGTTGTGGTTCACTTGGCTGTTGTGGTAGTGGTTGACCTGGTTGGTCAGGCTGTTGTAGTTGACTTTTCTGTTGTGGTTGTCCTGGTTGGCTAGGCTGTTGTGATTCACTTGGCTGTTGTGGTTGTGGTTGACTTTGCCGTTGCGGTTTTCCTGGTTGGCTAGGCTGTTGTGGTTCACTTGGCTGTGGTGGTTGTGGTTGACTTGGCCGTTGTGGTTCACCTGGTTGGTCAGGCTGTTGTGGTTGACTTGGCTGTTGTGGTTTTTCTGGTTGGCTAGGCTGTTGTGCTTCAATTGGCTGTTGCGGTTGTGGTTGACTTGGCCGTTGTGGTTGACTTTTCTGTTGTGGTTGTCCTAGTTGGCTAGGCTGTTGTGGTAGTGGTTGACCAGCTTGGTCAGGCTGTTGTAGTTGACTTGGCTGTTGTGGTTGTCCTGGTTGGCTAGGCTGTTGATGTCCACTTGGCTGTTGTGGTTGTGGTTGACTTGGCCGTTGTGGTTGACCTGGTTGATCAGGCTGTTGTGGTTGACTTGGCTGTTCTGGCTCACTTGGCTGTTGTGGTTGATTTGGCTGTTGTGGTTGGCCAGGCTGTTGTGGTTCTTCGTCTGCAGTCTTCTTTGACTTTTTGATGCGAGTCTCTCTTTCTTCGTCTGTCTCTTCCTCGTCTTCTTCGTTCCTTTCTGATTTGAATGTCTTCTTTTTCTTTCCTAATTCGGTTTTCTCCGTGTCATCTTGTTGTCCAGGTTCATTAGGTTGCTCAAGCTTTCCTGGCTGTTGTGGTTGACTTGGCTGTTGTGGTTGTGGTTGACTTGGCCGTTGTGGATGACCTGGTTGGTCAGGCTGTTGTGGTTGACTTTGCCGTTGTGGTTGACTTTGCCGTTGTGGTTCTCCTAGTTGGCTAGGCTGTTGTGGTTCACTTGGCTGTTGTGGATGTGTTGGCTGTTCTGGTTGACTTGCCTGTTGTGGTTGATTTGGCTGTTGTAGTTGGCCAGGCTGTTGTGGTTCTTCGTTAGTCTTCTTTGTCTTTTTGATGCGATTCTCTCTTTCTTCATCTGTCTCTTCCTCGTCTTCTTCTTTACTTTCTGATTTGAATATCTTCTTTTTCTTTTCTAATTCGTTTTTCACCGTGTCATCTTGTTGTCCAAGTTGATAAGGTTGCTCAGGCTTTCCTGGCTGTTGTGGTTGACTTGGCTGTTGTGGTTGACTTGGCTGTGGTGGTTGACTTGGCTGTGGTGGTTGACTTGGCTGTGGTGGTTGACTTGGCTGTGGTGGTTGACTTGGCTGTGGTGGTTGAATTGGCTGTTGTGGTTGTCGTGCTTGACTAGGCTGTTGTGGTTGTCCTGCTTGACTAGGCTGTTGTGGTTGTCCTGCTTGACTAGGCTGTTGTGGTAGTGGTTGACCTGCTTGGTCAGGCTGTTGTAGTTGACTTGGCTGTTGTGGTTGTCCTGGTTGGCTAGGCTGTTGTGATTCACTTGGCTGTTGTGGTTTTGGTTGACTTGGCCGTTGTGGTTGTCCTAGTTGGCCAGGCTTTTGTGGTTGACTTGGCTGTTGTGGTTGGCTTGGCTGTTTTGGTTGACTTGGCTGTGGTGATTGACTTGGCTGTGGTGGTTGAATTGGCTGTTGTGGTTGTCCTGCTTGACTAGGCTGTTGTGGTTGTCCTGCTTGACTAGGCTGTTGTGGCAATGGTTGACCTCCTTGGTCAGGCTGTTGTAGTTGACTTGGCTGTTGTGGTTGTCCTGGTTGGCTAGGCTGTTGTGATTCACTTGGCTGTTGTGGTTTTGGTTGACTTGGCCGTTGTGGTTGTCCTAGTTGGCCAGGCTTTTGTGGTTGACTTGGCTGTTGTGGTTGGCTTGGCTGTTTTGGTTGACTTGGCTGTGGTGATTGACTTGGCTGTGGTGGTTGAATTGGCTGTTGTGGTTGTCCTGCTTGACTAGGCTGTTGTGGTTGTCCTGCTTGACTAGGCTGTTGTGGTAGTGGTTGACCTGCTTGGTCAGGCTGTTGTAGTTGACTTGGCTGTTGTGGTTGTCCTGGTTGGCTAGGCTGTTGTGATTCACTTGGCTGTTGTGGTTTTGGTTGACTTGGCCGTTTTGGTTGTCCTAGTTGGCCAGGCTTTTGTGGTTCACTTGGCTGTTGTGGTTGGCTTGGAGGTTTTGGTTGACTTGGCTGTTCTGGTGGACTTGGATGTTCTGGTTGACTTGGCTGTTGCGGTTGGCCAGGCTGTTGTGATTGATTTGGCCGTTGTGGTTGTCCTGGTTGGCCAGGCTGTTGTGGTTGACTTGGCTGTTCTGGTTGAGGTTGGCCAGGTTGTTGTGGTTGACTTGGCCGTTGTGGTTGTCCTGGTTGGCCAGGCTGTTGTGGTTGACTTGGCTGTTGTGGCTTTCCTGGCCATCCTGGTCGTCCTTGTTTACCTGGCTTGCCAATGTGGTGACGCCGTTTATGATGTGCCTTCTTGTGTCCGTTGATATCCGTCTCTTCTTCGTCGTCTTCCTCGTCTTCTTCAGTCTTCTTTGTCTTTTTGATGCGGGTCTCTCTTTCTTCGTCTGTCTCTTCCTCGTCTTCTTCGTTAGCTTCTGATTTGAATATCTTCTTTTTCTTTCCTAATTCGGTTTTTTTCGTGTCTTGTTGTCCAGGTTGATTAGATTGCTCAGGCTTTCCTGGCTGTTGTGGTTGACCTGGTTGGCCAGGCTGTTGTGGTTGACCTGGTTGGCTAGGCTGTTGTGGTTCACTTGGCTGTTGTGGTTCACTTGGCTGTTGTGGTTGACTTGGCTGTTCTGGTTGACTTGGCGGTTCTGGTTGAGTTGCCTGTTGTGGTTGATTTGGCTGTTGTGGTTGACTTGGCTGTTGTAGTTGGCCAGGCTGTTGTTGTTCTTCGTCGTCCTCAGTCTTCTTTGTCTTTTTGATGCGAGTCTCTCTTTCTTCGTGTGTCTCTTCCTCGTCTTCTTCGTTAGTTTCTGATTTGAACATCTTCTTTTTCTTTCCTAATGCGGTTTTCTCCGTGTCATCTTGTTGTCCAGGTTTATTAGGTTGCTCAGGCTTTCCTGGCTCTTGTGGTTGACCTGTTTGGCCAGGCTGTTGTGGTGGACTTGGCTGTTGTGGTTGTGGTTGACTTGTCCGTTGTGGTTGACCTGGTTGGTCAGGCTGTTGTGGTTGACTTGGCCATTGTGGTTGTCCTGGTTGGCTAGGCTGTTGTGGTTCACTTGGCTGTTGTAGTTCACTAGGCTGTTGTGGTTCACTAGGCTGTTGTGGTTCACTTGGCTGTTGTGGTTGACTTGGCTGTTGTGGTTGACTTGGCTGTTCTGGTTCACTTGGCTGTTGTGGTTGATTTGGCTGTTGTGGTTGACTTGGCTGTTGTGGTTGGCCAGGCGGTTGTGGTTCTTCGTCGTCTTCAGTCTTCTTTGTCTTTTTGATGCGAGTCTCTCTTTCTTCGTCTGTCTCTTCCTCGTCTTCTTCGTTCCTTTCCGATTTGAATATCTTCTTTTTCTTTCCTAATTCGGTTTTGTCCGTGTCATCTTGTTGTCTAGGTTTATTAGGTTGCTCAGGCTTTCCTGGCTCTTGTGGTTGACCTGGTTGGCCAGGCTGTTGTGGTTGATCTGGTTGGCTAGGCTGTTGTGGTGCACTTGGCTGTTGTGGTTGTGGTTGACTTGGCCATTGTTGTTGACCTGGTTGGTCAGGATGTTGTGGTTGACTTGGCCATTGTGGTTGTCCTGGTTGGCTAGGCTGTTGTGGTTCACTTGGCTGTTGTGGTTGACTTGGCTGTTCTGGTTCACTTGGCTGTTGTGGTTGATTTGGCTGTTGTGGTTGACTTGGCTGTTGTGGTTGGCCAGGCTGTTGTGGTTCTTCGTCTGCAGTCTTCTTTGACTTTTTGATGCGAGTCTCTCTTTCTTCGTATGTCTCTTCCTCATCTTCTTCGTTAGTTTCTGATCTGAATATCTTCTTTTTCTTTCCTAATGCGGTTTTCTCCGTGTCATCTTGTTGTCCAGGTTTATGAGGTTGCTCAGGCTTTCCTGGCTCTTGTGGTTGACCTGGTTGCCCATGATGTTGTGGTTGACTTGGCCGTTTTGGTTGACCTGGTTGGCTAGGCTGTTGTGGTTGTGGTTGACTTGGCCGTTGTGGTTGACCTGGTTGGCTAGGCTGTTGTGGTTGTGGTTGACTTGGCCATTGTGGTTGTCCTGGTTGGCTAGGCTGTTGTGGTTCACTTGGCTGTTGTAGTTCACTTGGCTGTTGTGGTTGACTTGGCTGTTCTGGTTGACTTGGCTGTTCTGGTTGACTTGCCTGTTGTGGTTGATTTGGCCGTTGTGGTTGACCTGGTTGGCTAGGCTGTTGTGGTTCAATTGGCTGTTGTGGTTGACTTGGCTGTTCTGGTTCACTTGGCTGTTCTGGTTCACTTGGCTGTTGTGGTTGACTTGGCTGTTGTGGTTGTCCAGGCTGTTGTGGTTTTTCGTCGTCTTCAGTCTTCTTTGTCTTTTTGATGCGAATCTCTCTTTCTTCGTCTGTCTCTTCCTCGTCTTCTTCGTTCCTTTCTGATTTGAATATCTTCTTTTTCTTTCCTAATTCGGTTTTGTCCGTGTCATCTTGATGTCCAGGTTTATTAGGTTGCTCAGGCTTTCTTGGCTCTTGTGGTTGACCTAGTTGGTCAGGCTGTTGTGGTTGACTTGGCCATTGTGGTTGTCCTGGTTGGCTAGGCTGTTGTGGTTCACTTGGCTGTTGTGGTTGACTTGGCTGTTCTGGTTCACTTGGCTGTTGTGGTTGACTAGGCTGTTGTGGTTTTTCGTCGTCTTCAGTCTTCTTTGTCTTTTTGATGCGAATCTCTCTTTCTTCGTGTGTTTCTTCCTCGTCTTCTTCGTTCCTTTCTGATTTGAATATCTTCTTTGTCTTTCCTAATTCAGTTTTGTCCGTGTCATCTTGTTGTCCAGGTTTATTAGGTTGCTCAGGCTTTCCTGGCTCTTGTAGTTGACCTGGTTGGCCAGGCTGTTGTGGTTGACTTGGCTGTTGTGGATGTCCTGGTTGGCTAGGCTGTTGTGGTTCACTTGGCTGTTGTGGTTGTGGTTGACTTTGCTGTTCTGGTTGACTTGGCTGTTCTGGTTGACTTGCCTGTTGTGGTTGATTTGGCCGTTGTGGTTGACCTGGTTGGCTAGGCTGTTGTGGTTCACTTGGCTGTTGTGGTTGACTTGGCTGTTCTGGTTCACTTGGCTGTTGTGGTTGATTTGGCTGTTGTGGTTGACTTGGCTGTTGTGGTTGACCAGGCTGTTGTGGTTTTTCTTCGTCTTCAGTCTTCTTTGTCTTTTTGATGCGAGTCTCTCTTTCTTCGTCTGTCTCTTCCTCGTCTTCTTCGTTCCTTTCTGATTTGAATATCTTCTTTTTCTTTCCTAATTCGGTTTTGTCCGTGTCATCTTGATGTCCAGGTTTATTAGGTTGCTCAGGCTTTCTTGGCTCTTGTGGTTGACCTGGTTGGTCAGGCTGTTGTGGTTGACTTGGCCATTGTGGTTGTCCTGGTTGGCTAGGCTGTTGTGGTTCACTTGGCTGTTGTGGTTGACTTGGCTGTTCTGGTTCACTTGGCTGTTGTGGTTGATTTGGCTGTTGTGGTTGATTTGGCTGTTGTGGTTGGCCAGGCGGTGGTTGTGGTTCTTCGTCGTCTTCAGTCTTCTTTGTCTTTTTGATGCGAGTCTCTCTTTCTTCGTCTGTCTCTTCCTCGTCTTCTTCGTTCCTTTCCGATTTGAATATCTTCTTTTTCTTTCCTAATTCGGTTTTGTCCGTGTCATCTTGTTGTCCAGGTTTATTAGGTTGCTCAGGCTTTCCTGGCTCTTGTGGTTGACCTGGTTGGCTAGGCTGTTGTGGTTCACTTGGCTGTTGTGGTTGTGGTTGACTTGGCCGTTGTAATTGACTTGGTTGGTCAGGCTGTTGTGGTTGTCCTGGTTGGCTAGGCTGTTGTGGTTCACTTGGCTGTTGTAGTTCACTTGGCTGTTGTGGATGACTTGGCTGTTCTGGTTGACTTGGCTGTTCTGGTTCACTTGGCTGTTGTGGTTGATTTGGCTGTTGTGGTTGACTTGGCTTTTGTGGTTGAACAGGCTGTTGTGGTTCTTCGTCGTCTTCAGTCTTCTTTGTCTTTTTGATGCGAGTCTCTCTTTCTTCGTCTGTCTCTTTCTCGTCTTCTTCGTTCCTTTCTGATTTGACTATCTTCTTTCTCTTTCCTAATTTGGTTTTCTCCGTGTTATCTTGTTGTCCAGGTTTATTAGGTTGCTCAGGCTTTCCTGGCACTTGTGGTTGACCTGGTTGGCCAGGCTGTTGTAGTTGACTTGGCTGTTGTGGTTGACCTGGTTGGCTAGGCTGTTGTGGTTCACTTGGTTGTTGTGGTTGACTTGGCTGTTCTGGTTCACTTGGCTGTTGTGGTTGATTTGGCTGTTGTGGTTGACTTGGCTGTTGTGGTTGACTTGGCGGTTGTAGTTGGCCAGGCTGTTGTGGTTCTTCGTCGTCTTCAGTCTTCTTTGTCTTTTTGATGTGAGTCTCTCTTTCTTCGTCTGTCTCTTCCTCGTCTTCTTCGTTACTTTCTGATTTGATTAACTTCTTTTTCTTTTCTAATTCGTTTTTCTCTGTGTCATCTTGTTGTCCAAGTTGATTAGGTTGCTCAGGCTTTGCTGGCTGTTGTGGTTGACTTGGCTGTGGTGGTTGACTTGGCTGTGGTGGTTGACTTGGCTGTGGTGGTTGACTTGGCTGTAGTGGTTGACTTGGCTGTGGTGGTTGACTTGGCTGTGGTCGTTGACTTGGCTGTTGTGGTTGTCCTGGTTGGCTAGGATGTTGTGGTTCACTTGGCTGTTGTGGTTGTGGTTGACCTGGTTGGTCAGGCTGTTGTGGTTGACTTGCCTGTTGTGGTTGATTTGGCCGTTGTAGTTGACCTGGTTGGCTAGGCTTTTGTGGTTCACTTGGCTGTTGTGGTTGACTTGGCTGTTCTGGTTCACTTGGCTGTTGTGGTTGATTTGGCTGTTGTGGTTGACTTGGCTGTTGTGGTTGACTTGGCGGTTGTAGTTGGCCAGGCTGTTGTGGTTCTTCGTCGTCTTCAGTCTTCTTTGTCTTTTTGATGCGAGTCTCTCTTTCTTCGTCTGTCTCTTCCTCGTCTTCTTCGTTACTTTCTGATTTGATTAACTTCTTTTTCTTTTCTAATTCGTTTTTCTCTGTGTCATCTTGTTGTCCAAGTTGATTAGGTTGCTCAGGCTTTGCTGGCTGTTGTGGTTGACTTGGCTGTGGTGGTTGACTTGGCTGTGGTGGTTGACTTGGCTGTGGTGGTTGACTTGGCTGTGGTGGTTGACTTGGCTGTGGTGGTTGACTTGGCTGTGGTCGTTGACTTGGCTGTTGTGGTTGTCCTGGTTGGCTAGGATGTTGTGGTTCACTTGGCTGTTGTGGTTGTGGTTGTGGTTGACTTGGCTGTTCTGGTTCACTTGGCTGTTGTGGTTGATTTGGCTGTTGTGGTTGACTTGGCTGTTGTGGTTGACTTGGCGGTTGTAGTTGGCCAGGCTGTTGTGGTTCTTCGTCGTCTTCAGTCTTCTTTGTCTTTTTGATGCGAGTCTCTCTTTCTTCGTCTGTCTCTTCCTCGTCTTCTTCGTTACTTTCTGATTTGATTAACTTCTTTTTCTTTTCTAATTCGTTTTTCTCTGTGTCATCTTGTTGTCCAAGTTGATTAGGTTGCTCAGGCTTTGCTGGCTGTTGTGGTTGACTTGGCTGTGGTGGTTGACTTGGCTGTGGTGGTTGACTTGGCTGTGGTGGTTGACTTGGCTGTTGTGATTGTCCTGGTTGGCTAGGCTGTTGTGGTTCACTTGGTTGTTGTGGTTGTGGTTGACTTGGCCGTTGTGGTTGTCCTGGTTGGCCAGGCTTATGTGGCTGACTTGGCTGTTGTTGTTGACTTGGCTGTACTGGTTCACTTGGCTGTTGTGGTTGATTTGGCTGTTGTGGTTGACTTGGCTGTTGTGGTTGAACAGGCTGTTGTGGTTCTTCGTCGTCTTCAGTCTTCTTTGTCTTTTTGATGCGAGTCTCTCTTTCTTCGTCTGTCTCTTTCTCGTCTTCTTCGTTCCTTTCTGATTTGAATATCTTCTTTTCCTTTCCTAATTTGCTTTTCTCCGTGTCATCTTGTTTTCCAGGGTTATTAGGTTGCTCAGGCTTTCCTGGCTCTTGTGGTTGACCTGGTTGGTCAGGCTGTTGTGGTTCACT
The DNA here is from genome assembly GCA_932294315.1 of Epinotia nisella. Lineage (NCBI taxonomy): Eukaryota > Metazoa > Arthropoda > Insecta > Lepidoptera > Tortricidae > Epinotia > Epinotia nisella. The sequence continues at coordinate 2,969,495 of OW028698.1, read as the reverse complement.
TGGCTGTTGTGGATGACTTGGCTGTTCTGGTTGACTTGGCTGTTCTGGTTGACTTGCCTGTTGTGGTTGATTTGGCCGTTGTAGTTGACCTGGTTGGCTAGGCTTTTGTGGTTCACTTGGCTGTTGTGGTTGACTTGGCTGTTCTGGTTCACTTGGCTGTTGTGGTTGATTTGGCTGTTGTGGTTGACTTGGCTGTTGTGGTTGACTTGGCGGTTGTAGTTGGCCAGGCTGTTGTGGTTCTTCGTCGTCTTCAGTCTTCTTTGTCTTTTTGATGCGAGTCTCTCTTTCTTCGTCTGTCTCTTCCTCGTCTTCTTCGTTACTTTCTGATTGGATTAACTTCTTTTTCTTTTCTAATTCGTTTTTCTCTGTGTCATCTTGTTGTCCAAGTTGATTAGGTTGCTCAGGCTTTCCTGGCTGTTGTGGTTGACTTGGCTGTGGTGGTTGACTTGGCTGTGGTGGTTGACTTGGCTGTGGTGGTTGACTTGGCTGTGATGGTTGACTTGGCTGTGGTGGTTGACTTGGCTGTTGTGGTTGTCCTGGTTGGCTAGGCTGTTGTGGTTCACTTGGCTGTTGTGGTTGTGGTTGACCTGGTTGGTGAGGCTGTTGTGGTTGACTTGGCTGTTGTGGTTGTCCTGGTTGGCTAGGCTGTTGTGGTTCACTTGGTTGTTGTGGTTGTGGTTGACTTGGCCGTTGTGGTTGTCCTGGTTGGCCAGGCTTATGTGGCTGACTTGGCTGTTGTTGTTGACTTGGCTGTACTGGTGGACTTGGCTGTTCTGGTTGACTTAGCTGTTGTGGTTGGCCAGGCTGTTGTGATTGACTTGGCCGTTGTGGTTGTCCTGGTTGGCCATGCTGTTGTGGTTGACTTGGCTGTTGTGGCTGTCCTGGCCATCCTGGTTGTCCTTGTTTACCTGGCTTGCCAGTGTGGTGACGCCGCTTATGATGTGCCTTCTTGTGTCCGTTGATATCCGTCTCTTCTTCGTCGTCTTCCTCGTCTTCTTCAGTCTTCTTTGTCTTCTTGACGCGAGTCTCTCTTCCTTCGTCTGTCTCTTCCTCGTCTTCTTCGTTAGTTTCTGATTTGAATTTCTTCTTTTTCTTTTCTAATTCGGTTTTCTCCGTGTCATCTTGTGGTCCAGGTTGATTATGTTGCTCAGGCTTTCCTGGCTGTTGTAGTTGACCTGGTTGGTCAGGCTGTTGTGGTTGTCCTGGCTGTTGTGGTTGTCCTGGTTGTTGTGGTTGATCTGATTTGCCAGGCTGTTGTAGTTGACTAGGCTGTTGTGGTTGGCTAGGCTGTTTTGGTTCACTTGCCTGTTGTGGTTGAGTTGGCTGTTCTGGTTGACTTGGCTGGTGTGATTGGCCAGGCTGTTGTGTTTGACTTGGCCACTGTGGTTGCCCTGTTTGGCCAGGCTCTTGTGGTTGACTTGGCAATTCTGGTTGACTTGGCTGTTGTGGTGGGCCAGGTTGTTGTGGTTGACTTGGCCGTTGTGGTTGTTCTGGTTGGCCAAGCTGTTGTGGTTGACTTGGCTGTTGTGGCTGTCGTGGCCATCCTGGTTGTCCTTGTTTATCTGGCTTGCCAGTGTGGTGTCGCCCCTTATGATGTGTCTTCTTGTGTCCTTTGATATCTGTCTCTTCTTCGTAGTCTTCCTCGTCATCTTCAGTCACCTTTGTCTTTTTGATGCGAGTCTCTCTTTCTTCGTCTGTCTCTTGCTCGTCTTCTTCGTTAGTTTCTGATTTGAATATCTTCTTTTTCTTTTCTAATTCGGTGTTCTCCGTGTCATTTTGTTGTCCAGGTTGATTAGGTTGCTCAGGCTTTCCTGGCTGTTGTGGTTGTCCTGGTTGGCCTGGCTGTTGTGGTTGACTTGGTTGGTCAGGCTGTTGTGGTTGACTTGCCCATTGTGGTTGTCCTAGTTGGCCAGGCTGTTGTGGTTGACTTGGTTGTTCTGGTTCACTTGCCTGTTCTGGTTGACTTGGCTGTTGTGGTTGTGGTCCCTTGTGATGTCTCTTTTTATGACGTTTGTCTTTAGTGTTGGTGTAATCTTCATCCACTTCGATCTCTTCTTCTATTTCTTTCGTTTTCTTGACGTGGGTCTTTGTTTCCTCAACGGTCTCTTCATCGTCCTCCTCCTCAGTCTGTGATTCTGGTTGTCCTGATTGGTCAGGCTGGTCAGGTTTCTTAAGACCTTGTGGCTGTTCTGGTATATCAGGATTCTTAGGACCTCCTGGCTGTTTTGGTTGGTCAGGTTGCCCTGGCTGACCTGGGTTTCTTGGTTGATCAGGTTGGTCTGGCTTGTCAGGCTGTCCAGGATGTTCAGTGGTAGTTGTGGTGGTTGATGGCGCCTCAGTAGTTGAAGTGGTTGTCGTGGTTGTCGGCGCTTCGGTCGTTGTGGTGGTCGTGGTTGTCGGCGCTTCAGTCGTTGTGGTGGTCGTGGTTGTCGGCGCTTCGGTCGTTGTGGTGGTCGTGGTTGTCGGCTCTTCAGTCGTTGTTGTGGTCGTGGTTGTCGGCTCTTCGGTCGTTGTTGTGGTCGTGGTTGTCGGCTCTTCGGTCGTTGTTGTGGTCGTGGTTGTCGGCGCTTCGGTCGTTGTTGTGGTCGTGGTTGTTGGCGCTTCGGTCGTTGTGGTGGTCGTGGTTGTCGGCTCTTCGGTCGTGGTTGTCGGCGCTTCGGTCGTTGTTGTGGTCGTGGTTGTCGGCTCTTCGGTCGTTGTTGTGGTCGTGGTTGTCGGCGCTTCGGTCGTTGTTGTGGTCGTGGTTGTTGGCGCTTCGGTCGTTGTGGTGGTCGTGGTTGTCGGCTCTTCGGTCGTGGTTGTCGGCGCTTCGGTCGTTGTTGTGGTCGTGGTTGTCGGCGCTTCGGTCGTTGTTGTGGTCGTGGTTGTCGGCGCTTCGGTCGTTGTTGTGGTCGTCGTGGTGGCCTTTTTGCTTGGTTTGTTTTGTTTAATGTGTTCTATGCACTTCACAATATCTGAAAAAATAATTTTGTTGATATTACATTTCTACCAACATGTCTAAAAAAGGTATATTCTTCACCTAAAAGATTACTTACGGAGTTAGGTCTATTTTTGGGTACTTTCCTGGGTACACAATATATATCTAATTCAATTTGGTCCGTCAGTTAGATTATCAAAAAATATTGGACACGTTTTTGTTTGTTAATTAAACAAAAAATGACGAAGATATAGCCAGTTAAAGTTCCGCGTGACGTCACATTATGCTAAAAAGTGTACCATAATGTGACGTCACACGGAACTTTAACGGGCTATATCTTCGTCAGTTTTTATTTAATTAACATATAAAAAATACTTGTCCAATATTTTTTGATAATCTAAGCTAAATAACTTTTTTTTGGAAAGTAGCCAATTATAAGAGGTTTTAATTTTGAGTCCTTTAAACTATAGTGATGTTCAAAGAATATCGTTTAGTATAGATAATCCATGACAGTGCGAACTGGAAAGAGCCTAGACCTGCGGTTAATGGGTGAAGAATTTAGATGTATATAATAATTAAGTAAACCGATTCCGCTATAAGTAAATTCTTAGTATGAAATATAACTTGAATTGAATTGAAAGCCTGTCATTAGACATGTATACCTGTTTCTCCGGTTGCTTCTCTGATCGTGTTGAGAGCGTCGATGAAATCTGTAAACAATACAAATGTCAGTAACGCCAAAAACGCACTAAAGCTGCGCATTCACGACGTTCCACCAGCTGAATAGTGTAGCGCCGCGCCATAATCGGTCCATGAATGTCAAATCTGTAGCGTTTTACTTTAAAGATAGTTGGCACGGCTCGTTGAATCCAGATGGAGCGCGACGCGCCAACACGCCGTACGGAACGGTCGTGAATTTCATAATTCGATACAACACGCGACCACTACCAAATATTAGCTAACTGGTGCACCCGTTAATGTAATTAGTCAAAATATTGTGTCAATCAATTTATTAAAAAAAAACAGCCTATACACGCCCCACTACTGGACACAGGCCTCCTCTCACGAATGAGAGGAAGTCAATCCATTTGTCGCTTAGACAAAAGGCCCCTGCCTTTTGTGTAAGCGACAAATGGTGCTTAGGTGAATGTGTAGCTTAAGGGTATGTCAGTGCCAAACCGTACGCTGTAGACCAGGCAAAATACGGTTTCGAAAAACATTAATTTATAGGTAATAGCGTTTTTTTTATTTCATTCTAAAACGTTATTCTAAGATGCTTTATGCAAGAATCCAACAAACTTTCCACCCGGAAGTAATTATATAGGTTTAAATTAATCATTCATTGTCTTTTTTATTTTATTTACATTGAATATTTTAAGGCAAATGTAAATGAACCTAAATTAAGATAAAAAAATATTAATATTTATCGTGACTTTTTAGGAGCTAATTAAATAATATTTTTTTGATGTCTGATTTTTTGTTGGATTTTGCCTGTAGGTAACTATTTAATTGATAATATATTCGTTACATTAAAAAAATTGCTATTATAAATTATTTCCAAATTTGTCATTTTTTCCATACAAGCTTAATATGAAAACGTTATCTGCTGGTTTGCGGTTGACGTACAACTCAGTAAATAACTAACTAAGTTCAATCATGGCCGTTATGTACTTACCAGTAGTATCAGTGTACTCTTCGATAGTGGTAATCACCTCCTCGAAATCTGCAAAATAAATAAATTAAGTATTATTTTGACTCAAAAATGTAGGTCTTTTTTCCATGAAACAACCAACATTTGAATGAAAAGATATACCCAGTAGGGACATGAGTGTCATAGCATTAAATATTTATAAGATTGTGAGATTTGTGAGACTAAGCCAATAATATTAAATATACCAGGGGCGGTTCACTCTGTGATTTCGTCGCGCCGCTACAAGTAAATGTCGGCCGGCCGTCTTAGACGGTCTATTAGTGGTTGCCGCGCGCTGCTACGCAACGCACACGTTCGCGCTTTGCATCGTCATTCGCCTAGTAAATAAGTATGCCTATACAAAAAGAAAACCGGACCGGAGTTGGACTCGCCCACCGAGGGTTCCGTACAAATTTCCTCGTACCTCGACGTACCTTAAATAAAGACTATAGTATATAATATTAAAAAAAATGTGGGACAATTTACACCAATTGATCTAGTCCCAAACTAGGCAAAGCCTGTACTATGGGTACTAGACAACGGATAAACATACTTATATAGATAAATACATACTTAAATAGATATTAAACATCCAAGACTCGAGAACAAACATACGTATTCATCATACAAATATCTGCCCCGACCGGGGATCGAACCCGGGACCTCAAGCTTCATAGTAAGGTTCTCTAACCACCAGGCTATTCGGTCGTCGTTTATAGTATAAGACGATATTACTTGCCAAATTTCATAGTTCTAGGTCGACGGAAAGTACCCTATAAATTTTGATTCCCTTGAGCATAAACGGCCGCATCTTTATTTTACGTTAACTTAATAGTTTGATTTTTCACGACTTCAAGGGACTGTAGACTTGAGTATGGTTTTAATTTCAACTCGATACATCCACGCACGTATATGTAAATAAGTTTTTGAAGTGGATACTTCTTTGCTCGCGTTCTTGTATAGGGGTACAGTTCAAAATGTATCACGTGACTTCCGGAATAACTTTTTGTAGAGAAGCCTAATCTGACTTCAAATAATCGTTTGTTACATGTTTTAATCCTTCTTTATGTGCCATTAGTTGTTAATCACAAAATCTTATTTAGTTTATGTGGCGGACATGAAAATAATGCTGGAATGACCGGCATTTTCAATGTATCGCGAGTCAAATGAGCTACGTTCGTCAATGTTGCCATATATACCGATTTATCTGTACTTATACAGATTTTAGTGAATTAATTCAGATATATATTTTACGGGTATGTACAAGGGTTTCATAGCCAACAAAGAAGTATCAACTTAAACTTAATTAATGGTTGTATCTAAGACACAACCAGCTTCTTTTTATTTGACTAGGTTTTGTTTATAATTTTTTTGAATTTTTTTGTACATAACTAATTAAAGTATTTAATGTACCTATAGCCATTATTGTATTTGTTCGCGACGTAAAACTCGTTATTGGTCTTGACAGTACCTAGATTAAAGCAAGGGAGGTGAGGGGTGAACGAGGGTGCCTCTATGCGCTTCCGAGCGAGCCCGATTGGTGCCGATCTAAATTCCGCGACCGCCGCACGTCTCTTGCGCTCATTTATTTGTACGTGTATCCTACACAAGTTTTCAAAAACAGGACGGAATTTGGCTTGGTTCAAAAGATATAATTCGTATTTAATTTTGAAATTGATTTTGCATTTTTAATTGACGTATAGGCGGAGGGATGTTGTTCCAACATTTTGTTGCACAGTAGCGAAAACTCCCTTCGAAAACGACAAACCGATGTATAATATTATGGACTTTTCACTCACACTACACTCCTCATAAAATGCTGTTTGTCATTTTATCCCGTACATTTGGTTGGTACACTTAAACCCATAATAATCACCGTTTTAGACATGACCTACGGCCTTAGAGCATACATAACTGGAGTAGCCTTATGTCGTATTTGCGTACAAAAATGTCTGCCGAATTTTGCGGGGGCGGAGGGAGCATCTTAATAGGATATTGAAAGCTTGAAGTGGTTGAACGTTTATAATATCAATTTCTATAGCAACATGCGGGCATTTTTATGATCAGTGTTCTCTTGCGAGGCGATTTTGTGAATGACCATTAATCGATTGTGAGATTGTCTGTATGATTCTTTGCACATTGTGCAAGCTTTTCTACAGAGGGGTAAGTTACTGAAAGGCTACTCCAGCTCGTGTACCAACTTTCCGTTTTGAATGTTTTTCAGGACTTTCACTGGCGTTGCTAACTCCCAGCTGTTACAGTATTGACATTATAACTATTATAAGTAAGTCATTCTTAAGTACCTACTCGTAGCTGACTAAATGAAAATATTTTTTTTTGTACACCCACGCTGTGGTAAAACATAAAGGTCTTATTTTTTTGTACTTACCAACCTTGTAACCTGTGTTTAACAAAATAAATAAATTGAATTTACTTTCGAATTTCATCTGGTCTAATTCAAATGCACTTAGTTAATTGATTTTAATTCATTCAGTGAAATTTAAAACTTACCAAACTTTTTGCTGACGGTGATAATAATTTCGAAGAACTTGACAATATCTGTAAAGGAAAAGGTTTTTGTTAAATGTGTCCTTTTTGATACAAACTTTTCTTGCTGATTGTGCTTTTTTGCAGTTTTCAACTACTTTTTGCGAGGGATGCAATATGCCTGACGATTTATATTTTGTGTAGTTTAGGAGCATAATATGACCAACTTCTGTCTCTATCATAGGATCAGCCCAGTAGTGCCATAATGCGTAGCCAAATTTTAGCATAATCGTATACCTGCGGGCAAGTAGCTGCAAAACTGGTTTGCAAATGTTGAAGGAAACTTACACACCGTAGCAACCTAAGAAATGTAACTAAGATAAATAATAAATAAATAAATATTAGGGGACATTCTTACACAAATCGAACCAGACCTATAGTAAGCTCAATAAGGCTTGTGTTATAGGTACTAGACGACGATATATATAATAGATATAAATAATTAAATACATAGAAAACCTCCAAGACTCAGAAACATTCGTGCTCATCACACAAATATTTGCCCTTACCGGGATTCGAAACCAGGACCTTCAGCTTCGTAGGCAGCGTCACTACCCACTAGGCTAACCGGTCGTCGAAGATATTTAGTTACGTCTTACTAACCTAGTTATATGGTTCTTTCCTTATCCAAATAAACGGTTTTGTTTGTTTATTTACTTATTTTTTACATACGAACGGTCCAAGATACATACTACTATAATTATAAATAAAGTAAATAAATATAGTGGGACAATTCACACCAATTGATCTAGTCCCAAACTAGGCAAAGCCTGTACTATGGGTACTAGACAACGGATAAACATACTTATATAATTAAATTAATCTTACTTACATAATTTAAGTGAATTTAGTTGGATTTTGAATAATACTCACCAATCTTGACGATCTCCCAGATGACTCTGATGGAATCGAACAAATCTGAAAACATAGATGTGTATAAATAAATATTAGGGGACATTGTTGCCACGTGCAGAGCGTGCATGGAGGCAGAAGAAACGACTAAACATATTCTACTGGACTGTAAGCAGGTAGAAGTATACAGGAAAAAGCACCTAGGACACACTACGGGACGCAGTCAGTAATACCAAGGCACACAAACTTTATAGAGGAGCTCGGGTGGTTAGAGTACTTAGTGCCACCCCGCCATTTCATGCAAAATAGGCACGTTGGATGTCGACTTGCGGAAAATGCCCAGTAAAACTAACTAATTAGGGGACATTCTTACACAAATCGAACTAGCCCTATAGTAAGCTTAATAAGGCTTGTGTTATAAGAGAATATAAAATCTATATCATCGAAGTACCTTCAGAGGTGGAAGTTGCGGATTTAAAAGAGGTGAGAATCTGCTCGGAAACATGACGTCACAAGAATTTAATAAATTTCCGTTTTATGAAATTCCCTACAGGATATTTTGAGAAATTGCCAATATAATTTCGCGTCAGGGAAGGTTCGCAAATTTGGAAACCTTCCGTTGGCACAGAGTTTTCAAAAATGTGACAAACTGCTCGGAAACGTGAGGAAACTCACAAGAATTTAAGACAGTTTCCGTTTTATGAAATTCCCTACAGGAAATTTTGAGAAATTGCCAATATAATTTCGCATCAGGGAAGTTTCGCAATTTTGGAAACCTTCCGTTGGCACAGAGTTTTCAAAAATGTGACAAACTGCACGGAAACGTGAGGAAACTCACAAGAATTTAAGACAGTTTCCGTTATATGAAATTCCCTACAGGAAATTTTGAGAAATTACCAATTCAATTTCCTTCGGGAAAAGACCTTCCGTCAGCAGATCAGAACATCGAAGGCACTACATTAAGGTAGACAGATGGTCAGTAGTGCCTTCGATGTACTGATCTGCCGACGGAAGGTCTTTCCCGATGGAAATTGAATTGGTAAATTTCTCAAAATTTCTGTGGTATAAATCTTCACATGCCTTAAAGGTAGAATCCCATAGAAACGCCATATGCGTGCCGCTGTAAGCAACGGAAAGGCTTCATACGCAGCTAGATTCAAGGGCGTAGAGCAAGGTACGGGCAGGGAGGGAGAAGATGCAGCCCCATTGCTCATGTAGCGCTTACCTTAGATATATTCTTGGTTTGTCTACGCCTGCCCCCCCCTAAACAAAATCCTTGCTACGCCCTCGGCTAAATTGAGACTTTCCTTGAAAGCCGCTGGGCATCCAGTTCTATAGAGGCCACTGCTGAGTACTTACATCTCTTGCCGGTGAGTCGGTTCAGCTTGGAGATGGCCAGAGTGAAGTTACTCGAGTTGGTGACTCGCATGATCGTCTCGATGAACGTGATGACCTGGACGCGTGTGTACTTGTAGACCTTTTCGAAGAACTCGAAAATGTCTGAAATTGTAAGTAAATAATCCTCATTATGATTACTTTACTTAGATGAAGCGTTTGACTTAAAATTTACAATGTATAAATTGAGCTACTACATAAATTTAATGACATTTCTCGCAATAAGATAGGTACATCCCTGTCTGTATGAATGAAGAATTAGAATGTAAAAAAATATAAGTAGGTAATTTAAGTTTTTTAACATTGTTGATTAATTTTAGCTGCTTAAACATGGATTTAAGTAAAATCAAAGAGATACAAATAAAATACCAATTCTTACCTATTACTGTGATGTATGTGATCATGACTTCCCATGCTTCCTGGATAGCTGTAAAAAAATACATAAATAAAATACTACACTAGTTAAGACGATGGTCGATGATAAAATGGGAATAACCCAAATAATACAAAGGAAACGAAGAAATTTTTAGCTTATCTCACTGGAAGAGAATAAAGAAATTACTGTCCTTAATAAAAATAAAATAAAAATTCTTTAGGTATTTCAGATCGGTTGATCCGTAGGATGTTAGTAACAAATGACTTAAGACTAAATTGAGTTAGTAACAGTAGACAATAAACAAACAAATAATATACAATTTAAATATAATAAATTGGGCAACGCCCTTAATCTGTCCAACCCAGAAAGATAAAATCGGACAGTCAAATCTACACGTTATTTCTGCCTAATAGCGAGGCTATCTTTTTGCGCATGATCGCCTGGGCTGGAACCCGTCTACACGGGCTTCGGCAAACATGCCCGGGGCACTACACCTCGGCAGCCCCAGCAGCATTCTAAACGCATTATTGTATTGGACGCGCAGGGCACTATAGGCTCGCTTTGTATACTTAACCCACAGGCTGCTCGAGTAAAAATTTCATTGAGAATAACAAGTCAATAAAAATACTTTGCAAATCTCACATTTAGTAGAGGTGTACTCGATGAGACGCCTGAAGAAATCGATGATGTCGGCATGTCCCGACTTTGATCGGATTTCTTCCAAGATCTCCATAGCCGACACTGAAAGAAACGTATTTTGCTATAGTATATTGAATGAATAGAGGGAGCATAATCAACCATAATTGTGCTACATGAGTGTAAAGGATTGTGAGCAATTCTTGTTACCAGTAACTTCCTCAATGCCCATCCTCGGTGAATTTGCTCGAAGCGAACTTCAACAATTACGCCAGCACAGACATTGCTAGTTTCGCCTTATAACATTTGGGCTAAAAATACATCGTAATTGCAGTGCTGCTAAACTCACAGTTCTTGTTGGTGATGAGTTTCATTACGAGCGTTCTTAATGATCTTGCTCTGCGTAACTTCCAGCAATTACTCCAGTATTTGGACATATGAATGTTGTCTTATACCATTTGGTTTGAGAAGCGCACCATTGTTACAGAGTTTCTAGACTCACAATTCTTATTGTGGTGCGTTTCTTAAAGGCTGTACTGACGTTCTTGATCTTGATCTGCGTAACTTCCAGCAATGACTCCAACTGGTCGATTACGTAACGCATTGGACGCGCGTCAGGTAGATCTAAATGTCAATTTTTATATGGAAAAATGAAAGTAGGATCTACCTAGCGCGCGTTCAATACGTTACGTAATCACGCCTCTGGAGTGGGACATTTGAATTTAATCTTACACCATTTGGTCTGACCAACGCACCATAATGACAAATTTTATATACTCACAATTCTTGTTAGTGGTGTTTTTTGAACGGAATACGAGCGTTCTTGATGGTTGCTCTGCGTAACTTCGAGCAATTACTCCAGGAGTGGGAAAATAAAATTTTACCTTACACCATTTGGTCTGACAAACGCACCATAATGACAAAGTTTGTATACTCACAATTCTTGTTAGTGGTGTTTTTTGAACGGAATACGAGCGTTCTTGATGGTTGCTCTGCGTAACTTCGAGCAATCATTCCAGGAGTGGGAAAATAGAATTTTACATTTTACCATTTGGTCTGAGAACAGCACCTTGATTACAAAGTTGCTATTTATTTATTATTATTAGTGATTGGGCTTTTAATGTGCCGCTTCGACCAGCGAGTGATCTATTGTGGCAGCCCGTTTTTGTTTAGAGTTCACCGTTAAGGCCCGTTGCCTCCAGGAAATTCCAGATTCTTTGGGCGGTGATATGTTGTACCTCTTCTGGGTGCATGATGTGCCGCCCTAGGTAGGTACTTCTTTTTTGCATGAGTGGTCCGCAGGCGCAGAGAATGTGCATTGCTGTCTCCTCTGTCTCCTGGCAGAACCTGCAAGTTGCGTCCTGTTTCATACCCATTTGTTGCTATACTCACAATTCTTGTTGGTGGTGAGTGTCTTCAGCGCTGCACTAGCGTTCTTGATGATCTTGCATTGTGTCACTTCTAGCAATGACTCCAGGAAGGTGAGTGCGTCCCGACTCTTCGATATCTTGTTGATCCTCTTGATGACGGTGACGATATCTGAACGTAAAGTTTTTTGTTAGGATTACTGACTGCTTGAGATTAGGTACAATACAATACAAATACTCTTTATTGCACACCTCACACAAACAAAGCAGTTACAGAGAGAAACAATACAATAACATGTAGGTAGATGTAGACAACAGGCGGTCTCATCGCAGAAGAGCGATCTCTTCCAGACAACCTTTGGATATCGGAGAAAGAGATAAAACTAGATTATCCAGTAGGTGGTGCAGAGAGAATATCCGTTATATGTAATTTGGAAAACGTTTTAAATATAGCTTTGAAAGATTGGTATGCATGGAGTGGAGTATGGACATTATAATTGGTAGTTATTCAATAAATATTTTTCATATTAGTGATTATATGTCCCTTAATATGACGACATGTCGTAAAGGCCAAACATATAATCCTCCCTCAACTGTGCTAGGGAAGGAAGGACCTGATCAACGCCACCAATAAAGATAAAAAAGATACCTGGAAGTAATTTAACTAAAATTGATTTTACAGGCAAATACTTACTGTCAATCTCGAAGACCTCGTAGAAAATAGTTTGCACCTCCTCAATGTCTGTGCATCCGGTGATCTTGTATAAGGTCTCGATGACCACTCGGAGACCTGAAGCAGAGATTTTTAAATATACGAGGTGTATTTTATTATACTGAAAACGTCAGACACCTCAACTGATTTTTTTTTTTGATTATCGCGTTCATTTTCAATTACGTTAATTATTGCAAAAGATTTGCGTATGTTTTCTAATTGAACAATTCTACTACATTTGTAACTTTACACTCGCAATAAGTACTTGTCAGTGAAGTTTGACGGCTCTTTAGTCTAGTCAGTCAGTAGTAAAGGGTCCCACAGATTAACATTGCGCCGGATGATAAAAACCCTTAGAGCATGCATAACTGGAGTAGCCTTGTCGTATTTGCGTACCAAAAAGTCTGCCGAATTTTGTGGGGCGGGGGGAGCATCTTAATAGGATATTGAAACTCAATTATATATTGAGTTTCAATATCCTATTAAGATGCTTGACCGAGAAGGTGGTGGATGACGTCAATACACCGCAATTTACTCTGCAGCAGTAAAAACAAAGTAGGCGAGCGCGAGAGCGTGGTTGATTCCCTCGCCTCACCCCCTCGCGTCCTTTGACTCGCGTCCGAAAAACCGACAACGAGCGGAGCGACAGCGAGGGGAGCCGAGGAAAGACGAGGGGACACGAGCGCACCGTCCACACTCTCGTACTCGCGTCCCCTCCTGTAGCCTCTTGGAGAGTCCGGAGCCGGCAGAAAACGTTACACAGCAGCTCATAGTCCAAAGGGTTTCAATTTTTGGAATCGTCTTAAGGCGCCGTAGGCTTAGTGAAGTTAAGCGAACAGAGTTTTTGAAACAATATACTGCGTCTGTTTATAATAATAATGGTTTCAAAAAAATAAGAATAGTAATCTTGAGGCTTTTCTGCAGGGAGATCAGTGATTCGAAACATGACTAAGCAATTTTCGCTCGATAGAATAAAATCACGAACATAGGTCTAAAACATATTAAAATTCACTTAAAACATTCGTAACAAATTATGCACATAAACTAAACATTAAAATTGTTTACGAAAATCGGCAATATCATGATTGAGGGAACTTAGTGACTACTTTTTTATTTATTAAAACGTACAAAAAATTTAAATTAAAAAACATGACATCGCGCTCCGGAACACGCACTTCCATCTCGCTCACGCTTATGCTCAGTGAGAGGGAGAGAAGACCATGAACCTACGGCGCCTTAAACGATTTTGAATATTTTCTATACTAGCATGTAGCTGCAGTTGCAACGCTTTACTGCATCTCTCGCTCGCCATGGGGTTCTGATGGAAGTTTTCCAAAATTGTGACCTCCAAATCAGGATACTGGACGTCAGCGCCTCTATACAAACCTCTCAAAGACCTTTGTTTCCAAATAAATTCCCTAGTTTAAAATTTCAAGTCAATCCAAGTGTATACGAAAACCGAACCGTCTTCTATAAGCATTTTGTCCTTTTCGTGCATGCGTGCACTCTTTATCAAAATTATTAAAAATTATCTAAAGAAAAAAACTTACTGAGTTTGTTACATTCGTGAGTCAATTCTTCCAATGCGTATTTGAATTCTGAAAAAAAAGAAGGTCATTTAGATGCATACCTAGTCTATAAAATATACCACTGCATACACTATGTATAAACCGCCAAACTGGTATATATTTCTTATTGGATGAAATTTTTAGATGTGCCAGATTTTTTTTGGTGATAGGAACCTTTCTTAGCACCAGAAAAAAGTTTCAGATTTTTCAGATGCGTCAAGACATTTTCCTTCATATGTCTCATATTACAAAAAAATAAACTAAATATCCGTGGTAAACTGACACTGGTAATGATTTTGACAGCTGCAGCAGCTATATTTGTCATTGCCAGGGTTAGTTAAAATATTTTTTGTAATATGAGACGGATCAAGGAAAGCGTCGTATCCGCCGTCCTAAACCCAAAACGTAAGTGAGGAAACTCTATATTTTTCAAAAAAAGCTGAAAAATCTGCAACTTTTTTCTGGTGCTAAGGAAGGTTCCTATCACCAAAAAAAATCTGGCACATCTAAAAATTTCATCCATTCCCAATTGTTGCTCTACATATCCGGCTCGCAGGACCATGAACGTTTAACTCAATCCGGCATTTCTAAAATTTTCATCCATTCCCCATTTCGCCGCCTCTATCTATTTTTTGGGTGCTGTACTTACGTCGTTGTCCAGTGATCTTCTTAATGATTATGATACTCTCTGAGACCAGCTTCTTGCCCATGATACGGTTGAATTCCAACATGCACTCTCCGAGATCTGAAAAAAGTATTAAAGTTAATTTTTTTATGAATCACGTGTTTTCGTAACTTTGAAAATTTTACGTCATTAAAAATAACGTCATCATATTATACGTTACTTACCGCTGCTTCTGGTTGCCGAAATTAGTAGGTCGAGGCCACCCTTCAGATCTGCAAATAAAATGTCAATGTTGAAAAATATATTTTTGGTTCAAGTTTTTACTGTACTTATACTTTTTCATCTTTATTTATATTTCGCTTAGGTTAGGTTTGTACAATAATTATTAATTATATAATAAGTAAAATATAAAACAATACATACAAAATATAAAATCATTATAAAAGCCTAACCTAGGGTGCCGCCGGCAGCGAGGCGGGGCCTAAACTACCGGTGGTCAGGGCGACAAACTCAAACTCAAAATGATCTTTATTCAAGTAGGCCTAGTAACAAGCACTTTCAAATCGTCAGTTAATTAGAGTAATTTTTAAAACATAAAGAATAAAATATAGGTATATGATATAAAAATTGTATAAAAAATACTAGTAGAATATTTCTAGAAAAACAATCTAATGTCAAAAAACAAAATATTACGAAAATAATAGATTAAAAATTCAGTCAAAATTAGTTCCATGGAGTTTTATCATTCATGTAGTCTTAGCTTTCGAGATAAGTTTACGCTTCACATAGTTCTTGAATTTATTAATAGATAACTCAGTTAAGTTTCCTGGAAGTTTGTTATAAAACCTTACACAATTACCCATGAATATTTTTTTTATTTTTTGGAGCCGAGTGGTGGGCACCGCGAGCTTATGCTTATTTCTAGTATTAATATTATGTATGTCACAGTTTTTCCTAAAATTGACATTGTTTTTATGTACATACAAAAGGTTTTCATAGATATATTGACAATGTAATGTCATTATATTAATATTTTTAAACTTATCTCTAAGTGAGTCTCTATGGTTCAATTTATATATCGCCCGAATAGCCCGTTTCTGCAAAACAAAAATCGAATGAATCTCTGAAGCACTGCCCCACAATAAAATACCATATGACATAATGCTATGGAAGTAGCTGAAATATACTAATCGAGCTGTTTTCACGTCTGTTAATTGACGGATCTTGCTCACTGCAAATGCTGCAGAACTCAGTCTATTCGAGAGATTAGCAATATGGGGACCCCATTGGAGCTTAGAATCTAGCGTTAAACCAAGAAAAACTGCACTATCAACTAGACAGACATAGGAACCTCCTGACTATCCGCGCAGTATCCAGGAGTACCGTCTTCTGTATCTGACCCTTGACCCAGCCATCTAGCGAGAGTCTCTTGAGGTGACGGTCGAGACTCTTCGCTATTAAACCGTTCGCCGAAACGACTATCAGGACGATGATCGTCGAATCAACATCCCACATGGCGGTTACCTCGTGAGCCAGGTCTAGGCTATTGTTATAAAGTCAATATAAATTAAAAGGTACTTGTATAATGACTTACCAATTTCTGGCAACAGAACTCCAAACACCTTAGGGAACTCCTTAGGACCGACCCCTCCAGTTATTTTCTTTACTTGAATTCGAATACCCTCCACACCTAAAAATTAACATATTGTATATTAATATTACTATTTTTGTAGACTTTGTGAAGTTTATTTGAAAGATTCGCTTTGAAATTGAATAAAGTGGAAAAAAAATTGACATCTACAATAGTACCTAAGTAAAGGTGTGATTTTGCATCTGTGATTATTTGTGCGTTACCTACTCAAAAAAAATGCCACTATTAATAATTGTAAAATTATCTAGGTGTTTTATGTTATTACCACTGAGAATCAAGAGCTCTTCCGATCCTAATAGGAAAAAGGTCCCAAAGATTTTTTCCCTATTGTGTTACCATTTTCTATATATGTTGTAAAGCGGTAACACAATAGGAAAGTTTAAAAATGTATGGAAATATTGGGACACTTTTTTTCCCTATTGGGATGGAAAGAGGTCGTGATTCTAAGTATAAATAACATAAAAATTGCAGAAAATAATGTACAATTTTGTGGCATTTTTTAAAGAAATGCTCATTTAGGACACTTACCATTAGTGTGAGCAACGTGCCTGAAGAAATCGGCAATTTCGTGGGAATCTGCAAGCAAATATTTAGGTAAGAACACATTTCTTTGCATTTCTACTTACTTGCACTCTGTGCACTTGCACCGTGGAAGGTGCACTTTCCTCACGTACAATCAAGTGTCCTACTCGTAAAATATGTCCCATCGCGGCATTATTATTTACATTAGTCAGTCAGCGGATTAAGGTTTCGGTACATATTTATGAGAGGATTAAATCGATACATATTTTTTGCACGAGATTCACTAACTCACTAACTACTCGACAATTTACGCTCCGATGTTTTTAATCTTGTCATAAGGTACGATATTAAGAACAAAAAAGGTTAAAAGGCTTAAGATAAAACAACATAAAATTAGTAATATCAATTATTACCATAACAGAAAAACGGCTACTGACCTTTTTTTTGAAAATTCAGTAAGCCATTTGATAAACGGGCCATTTTACGGAAAGTTGTACACTTGACTTTTTTTGATAAAATCGGGTTTTTTCTACTTAATATCGAAAGCACTTTCGAATGCTATAGGAGAAAAAAGTGTCTCAAGATTTTTTGTTCCATTCCGTTACCGTTTCCATACTAAGCTTGTATGGTGGTAACAGAACGAAAAACCGAAAATTTTATGTAACAATTTGGACACTTTTCCTCCTATTAGGTTCGAAAGTGCTTTCGTTTGTGAGTTAAAAAAACCCGATTTTATCAAAATTAAAAAGTCAAGTGTACAACTTTCCCTAAAATGGCCCACATAAATAATTTGAAATTAACGGAAGCATGCAGACTACCGTCTATTGCTAGGTAATCTAATTATATGCAGATTTAGTAAGTAAATGATGAGTATGAAATCCTGGTATGTTGAACGGATTATTTCGTTGCAAATGTTAATCGTATAACAATGTTAGTAAATTACTTACTTTTGCCGCTGGAGAGTTTCTCGAGCACTTCGTAGATGGCGTCAAAGTCGGCGTGTCCTGTCAGACGCTCCAATATCTCATAAGCCTTGTACACATCTGGAAACAAGTACAACGGTTAGAAAACACGTAATAAATTTTGGTACTAGCTTTTATTGCCAACTGTACCTACTTTTCTGTATACCGTCACCAACAACTCATTGAGACGATTCTAACGAGCCCAAATTCAACGGGGTTACGTCTGTAAAGTCCTGAATTCCCATGGCCACCTTCTGTCTCGATCATCAGATCAGCTCGATGGTACCATAATATTGAATTGTCATCCAAACTACACTTAAACCCAAAATTTCAGCTCAATCGGTTGAAGATTGAGTTGCACGATTACACCCGAATAAACATAGTTACAAGTGATATACATTGCAAGTTAAATAAAAGTTCGTAATAAATGTCGATTAATTTTTCAAGCCAAACAATTTATTATCTAAGTTCTTTTAAATGCCACATCAGTTTGTAGGCTACTAATAAATACTAAGAGCCATTGTGCAGCAAGGTGACCCTTTATAGAAGTTTGTCGAGTTTTCTGCAGCTGACTGTAGGTACCTACATATCAAAATCAAAATATGTATTCTGCTAATAGGCCTCAAGGGCACTTTTACAAGTCATAATGTACATCTAAATAAAACCTACATCATTCATAATAAATAACTATCATTCATAAAAATGTCAAATTTAGAAATAATTAATAATAGCTAATTTTTTTAATGTAACGGATATGTTATCAATTAAATAGTTACATAGAGGCGAAATCCAACAAAAAATCAGACATCAAAAAAAAATATTTGCTCCTAAAAAGTCCGGATAAATATTAATATTTTTTATCTTTATTTAGGTTCATTAACATTTGCTTTAAAATATTCAATATAAATAAAATAAAAAAGACAATGAATGTTTAATTTAAATCTACCTACATCAAAGTCAAAAACATTAATAGAAAAAATCCACATTTTTTAGAGTCTATAAAGTCTCCAAGCGTCAAAATTAAGATAACTATAATTAATTCTTAAATAAACAAATAAATAATAATAAATATTAGGGGACAATCTTACACTAATCGAACTAGGCCTATAGTAAGCTCAAGGCTTATAGTAGGCTCAAGGTTTATTCTTATAGTAATCTTAAGTTTTTTGTCGTAAAAATTAAGTACGGTTATTAAACTTAACGTGTTTAGAACTCATGAAACAAGAACATTTAACAGGTACGTCAACAACGCACAGAAAGGTTAAATAAACTTACCAGTTTCGTTAGTCAGCTCTTGCATGATTTCGACAATCACCTCGATGTCTGGAAAATAAAATAATTGTTTATTTACATGATCCTGGCTTTTTCATTAGGTAACTTTTTTCTACCATTTTCAGCAAATGAGTAAATTCATGGACAAAGTTAAAATATAAATTAATTTTTAAGGGTTTATTTTTAAAAAGTCCATATACCTATATATATTTTTTTTGGTTTGCTTGTTTCTTTTATGCTTACATACATTAATTACAACAATTTAGATAATATGTAGATCCTTCCAAAATACACCACCCCAAGATTCTTTTCTGAGAATAATGTTATGAAATACAAACTTAAGAAATTTTTTCATGAAGTTAAAAATATTCTCATAAAATTCTGAAAACCTTACTAAATGTTCTAAAATGACCAAGAATTAACCATATAAGTATGTACGAAAATTCCAGTCGGTGCTTTGCTACTTTGGTATCAGATTAGTAACGAAGGGGACATTTTTGTTTGCCCGTCTGTGTCAATGATGACCAAGAATTAACCATATAAGTACTAAATTTCCCGTCGGTGCTTTGCTACTTCGCTGTCAGATTAGTAACGAAGGGGACATTTTTGTTTGCCCGTCTGTGTCAATGATGACCAAGAATTAACCTTATAAGTACTAAATTTCCCGTCGGTGCTTTGCTACTTCGGTGTCAGATTAGTAACGAAGGGGACATTTTTGTTAGTTCGTCTGTATCAGTGATATACATCATTGGTCTGTGTGATGTTAAACTACTTACGTGATGTGCCCTCCAGTTGTTTCAGGAAGGCGATAACGTAATTCCATTCCCTGGAACCGCGACATCCCTTAATGAACTCGATCAGCCTTCTTCGGTCTAAAAAAACATTTAAGACAATTAAAATCCATAAAGAATCTACTTATTCAAAGGCTTTGAAAAGCTGACGGTTTAGTAAACATGCCTCTGGGCTAGTTTTGGCAAACAACAAATTCAGTTGCCAAACTGTATAAATAAAACATATCCCCGCATCCTTTATAAAGAACGAAATGGACGCTCACTTTAAGTCCGAACACTACGCAAATAAACTCATCCGAAAAAACCGAGTGTACTTTATAAAGTACATAATATTTAACGCTAAAAATGTGGCCATAGTGGCGAAAAACGGTAACAATAATTTTAGACCTTAATCATGCGGCGAAAGGTTCAGGACTCAAGGGCAAAGTACTTTATAAAGGACTCTCGGCATTTATGACATCTTTAAAAAAAATAGGATCAAGGAGGCTATATTATTATAACCTTAAAACGTGTATTACAATTTTTTTACGTACCTTTAATCTTGGTGACCCTCTCGCAATATTTCATAGCCCTTTCAATATCTGAAAAGTAGAAACAAAACATGTTCACACTTAAAATTTAAAACAATAAAATATTTATGATTTTTCCCCCATGCAGTTCATAATTTATACACTACAATATAAATACTCTTTAATTACTCAAACATGCTAGGAAAGCGTCGCATTTTGTTTGAAAAACGAACACGCGAAGTACAGTCAAGGGTGAACGAATACGTACATAAATATCTGTACACGCAAAATAGGCACACTGGATGTCGACTTGCGGAAAATGCCCAGTAAAACTAACTAACTATCTGTACACGCCTTTATGACATTGACGATAGAGTCCTGTACATATATGTATGTCCTTATTTATGTGCGTATACCTTAGAGCATACATAACTGGAGTAGCCTTTCAGTAAGTTACCCCTCTGTAAAAATATATACTGACATGTAGAACTATGTTTTATCAAGGAATAAATGAAATAAAATAACTAATCAATCACACAACAAATACTAATCAATGGACATGTCCCTTCCATGCGTCGATTTGTGTCTGGCTATCGCGTTTTTAATATTTTCCTAACATTATCATCTATACCGTATTCTATATAAGATTAGAAAAATCGTGCATTAATCGACACGGGATCTCAAAGAAAACCATTTACAATATTTCTCTTTGGGGTCCTTGATAAACAAAGAAACGTAATAGTCCAGGTTATGAAATGACAACTTGTATGGAAAAATGTCAAATTTGGAAATAATTTATAATAGCTAATTTTTTAATGTAACGGATATATTATCAATTAAATAGTTACCTAGAGGCAAAATCCAACAAAAAACCAGACATAAAAAAAATATATTAATTAGCTCATAAAAAGTCCGGATAAATATTAATATTTTTTATCGTTATTTAGGTTCATTTACATTTGCTTTAAAATATTAAATATAAATAAAATAAAAAAGACAATGAATGTGTAATTTAAATCTATATAATTACTTCCGGGTGGAAAGCTTGAATAAAGAATCTTAGAATAACGTTTTAGAATCATCATCATCATCATATCAGCCGAAAGACGTCCACTGCTGGACATAGGCCTCCCCCAGAGAGTTCCAAATGGATGCGGGTGGCGCAGGACGTTTTAGAATGAAATAAACAAAAAAAAACGCTATTATAAATTAATGTTTTTCGGAACCGTATTTTGCCTGGAGTATTAAACGAATTTGCCTGTAAAGAATCTAAGCCTTGTCAATGAAAAAAAGTAGCCACACTTGTATAATTCAGATTTTTAATATGACATTATTTTTTTAAAAGTTAATCAAAAAAAAGAAGGTCTCTTCACCTATCGTTTTGAGTGGCGTTATGGATATTTATATCAGCTGCTATCCATTTTTGGGCTAACTTTCGAAATCTTTGGATTGTGGTCTTAGATTTGGTAATTTTCACGTTTGGGCATAGAGGATTTTTTTTCTTTACTCATTTGATTATCGATGCTATAATGTTTCGCGAATATCTTTCCAGACTCCTAATTACCGTATGCAGATCATAAATTGTTTGAAATCATGTCACATTTTTATGCAATCAATTTTAGCTTTAAGCCTTGACTGGCATTATGTAGGATTTCACAACTTTTAAGAAAAAATGGATGGAGTTTAGATCCTTACACTAGAATACTCAGTTGGTTATCTAATTGCGTTTGGAACTACCTAGACCTACTGGGTGACAGTGGAGACTTAGTTTTCGAATGCTACTTTTTTTTTAAAGCCTTAATGTTATCTGAAATGATGTGTAGGTGTTTTCCATCTTAAGATTATAAGCCCTACTTCATTTTTTGCTTTGAATAACAGCAATAATTTCTGTTAATTACTAGATACAACAAGGCTTCTTGACAAATATACAGTTGATTTATATTCCCTGCGCACATAGAATAGGACAATGCGCAGGCGCTAATTTATCACTTCAATTCATTGGTGAACATTTATTGCCTCCCTCAATTTCTTTAAATCGATTATTTGAGCAGCTGGCAGCAAGGACGGCTATATTATCAGACCGACTGTACAAATACACTTGTTATTGGAAAATAGCGAATTTGCTTTAATTAACGTCATTATGGTTAAATAAAAGTGATAGAAAATGCGCAGTTTGCGAAATTTCAGTTGTTACCGTAAAACCTCACAAGTATACTTGGTCCAAATCACCCAATGGTCAAAATAAACTCGAATATTTACACGATTCAGTGTGGAGTTCGGAGAGGCAATGTCACTACAAATAAGTTTCTGTCATAATTTCATTTTTAGGGTTCCTTTCCTCAAAAGGAAAAAAGGAACCCTTATAGGATCACTCGTGCGTCTGTCCGTCCGTCTGTCACAGTCGATTTGCTCCGAAACTACTGGACCGATTGAGTTGAAATTTGGTACACGTATGTAAATTGGCGACCCAAAGATGGACGCGTAAAGTAAATTAATGAATTCTGAACAAGGGGGCCACTTTTGGAGGGTAAACTGGAAAATAAAATAAAAAAGTTTCGCAAACTGTATTGTGTGACATATCAAATGAAAGGGGTTGTTGTTGGCATGTCAGATATTTTTTTTTTTTATAATTTTAGCATAAATAGATTTGAAGTAATTTAGGAAAAATATTCCCCCCCCCCCTTATCTACGAAACTACCTAATTTATTGCTTACCTCTCTCTCCCGTCAACTCGTACAGGATCTCGATTCCTTGTTGGACATCTGGAATAAATTAAAAATATTTTATATTTACTTTTCATTCATACAACCTAAGATTAGCAGAAGAATCAGATACGGTTGGTATGCCGATCAACTTATCGACTCATACTTTTTTAGGTGTAGTATCATTATTACAATAAGGACCGGATGCGGAGATTCGCAGACAAGAAATTTTGACGTCACTGACAGCTGACAGCCATGACGGTGATTTCCCTCAAGAAAAAGAAATTAAAAATTCGATGAGGTCAAATACCTACATAAAATGTTTCTCCGTTCATGGAAAGCTGAGATCCTTCATGACAAAACAATGTTTACTGATACTGAATACTGGCTGATTCTTTTTTAAATTCAGAAATTTAATATAAGTGTAAATTAAATGCAAATCGCGAATATCAATATGGAAGTAGATGGTCATGTAAGCTGATAATGAAGATTTAGTAATAGGGTCCTGGTCCTGGGAAGACAGAATTCATACCCGCTCACTTGATTTCGGATTAAAAAAGAGGCGGGTTGTGGCGAAGATACAACCGTTAATTAAGTTTAAGTGGATACTTCTTTGTTGGCTATAGAACCCTAATAAAAAACCAGCCAAGTGCCAATAATATATATAATAATAACTGTCCCTGTCCTAAATTGTATCCCATGGATTTGCGATTGATTTCAATCTAAAGGGAAAATCTACTTAGATAAGCATTTTAAATGAATTGTTAAATTCAAAGTGTTTTGATTATTTAAAGGAATCTGCTATTATGGTGTACACGTAAAATATGTTTCCGAATTAATTCACTAAAATCTGTATAAGTACAGATAAATCGGTATATATGGCAACATTGACTGACGCAGCTCATTTGACTCGCGATACATTGAAAATGGCGGTAATTTCAGCATTATTTTCATGTCCGCCACATAAACTAAATAACATTTTGTGATTAACAACTAATGGCAAATAAAGAAGGATTAAAACATGTAACAAACAATTATTTGAAATCGGATTAGGCTTCTCTACAAAAAGTTATTCCGGAAGTCACGTGATACATTTTGAACTGTACCCCTATACAAGAACGCGAGCAAAGAAGTATTCACTTCAAAAAACCCGTGGTCTAAATTGCTTTAATAATAAAAACCGCCTCTACTCCGCTTGGCAACTATAGTTGCCACACTCGATTTGGGATTGTGCGAAGTTGGCAGCTCATTTTGCCAGAACCAAGTGAGCGGTTTATAAAAGACAATGCAGTACGTACTTTTGAAGCCAAACAGTCTGCTGATGAGGTCCTCGGCGGCGTTCTTGACGCCTTCAATGACTGTAAATTAAAAACATGTTGTTTATACCCAATGAGTGAGTACACAATTTTCGAGATCAAAAAAGAAGCACATACGTCCAATTTGGCGCAGCCGGTAGGATTAACCTGAGTCTAGGTATTGAATTGAAAAGGCGATCAATTATAGAGCCGGAAACAGTGACTTCTTATTACTTATCCGATTTTACGCTGTAGGTATTTATATTGTCTAGTTAGAAATCAAATTACTTATTATATTTACATCGAATAAGGCAAATTTATTATGTCAAAATCTTCGTAAATAAAAATAGCTGAATAGGTGCGTAAATCATGGCTATCTACACTATTATGTAAATACGTTGCCCCTGATTGTTAAAGTAAAGAACCAGGTTGGATTCCTACTATTAGCTACATTCGAAAACGACTGTTTTTTATACAGTTGCTCAAAAAGTGCTTCTTTACGTAGCTGTTTAGCGTGCGGAAAGTTGGTTTTCGCGAACTTTTCATTTTTCCTTGTACAAATTGTACCATCAATTATTATGTCAATAAAAAATAAATTAGATACAAGTGTTTTAAAAAAATTTTTTTTGAACAACTTCATTCTTTTTCAACTGTATTACAATGATGTTACAGAATTAATAATATAAAAGTTTCGAATTGCTTCCTTGTTGTTTTTCTTATTTTTTCGCAACTGTATTAAAAAACGTCGTTCGATAAACGTGCGGGAATGTCATTCTTCATTCGTCCCGAGTCTTGCCACGAGCCATAGTCGAGTGGCAAGATATCTCGGAACTCGTGACGTAAGGACATACTTTCCGCACTAGCATCGAAATGTACTATATTGTACTTATTATACTTATTAGATCTCTGAATAAAATTTTGAAAAATTGATATTAGTCGTCTATACTTACTTGGCAAAGGCCTGACCGGGATTCTTGGTAGAGATGGTTTTTGCGGTAAGGTCGGCAATTTCGGCAGAGTCGGCCGCTGTGGCCCAATCGGTCTATGAGGAGGTTGTGGTCCAAGCGGCCATTGTGGTCCTTGCGGTGGTTGTGGTCCATTTGGCCTGTGTGGTGGAACCGGTTTTTGCGGTCCAAGTGGCCATTGTGGTTCTTGCGGTGGTTGTGGTCTAACTGGCCTATGCGGTGGAGCCGGCCGTTGCGGTCCAAGCGGCCTTTCTGGGCCAAGGGACCATTGTGGTCCTGTTGGTTTGTGTGGTGCAACTGGTCGTTGTGGTGCTCTCGGCTGCTGAGGGCGACCGAAGAGGTCCACGTCTAAGCCGACGCCTGGTACTGACACGTCGATCTCTGGCAGATCCGCGTCAGGGAGGACCGACAGGCTGACGGGCGGCAGTGGCTTGGGGAAGTCAAATCCTGCCAAAGTTACTTTGTTTAAATATTGACCGTAGGTAATGACAACTTATGAGGAGGCCAACATACAAGAGAAACTACATCATGGGTATAATTTACAGGATATATGACGAACCATATGGCGAGGCAACTCTTTGACTACCAATCTTCACAAAATGGCACTCAGATCGGAACTAAGAGACGATATTTAGTATACTCATACATTGGAAATACAATAAAACCGGCCAAGTGCGAGTCGGACTCGCGCACCGAGGGTTCCTTACAAACCTGTAGGTATTATGTAAATTATTAAAAGTATTTTTTCAACACATTTGTTCGTAACTTGCCTCTTATAACGTCGCTGTTAGGCTCATAATCCAGGATATTAAACACGCGTGTTTTATAGCATTACGACACTCGTGCGTTATATTTATATGCTTGCCCCTATTAAGATGTACCTCGCAACAAGGCGTATGTATAAACATGGTGCATTTTTAAAATAGCAGAATAGTTTTTATTTTTTTAATTGTATCTGTCGTCTATTGTAGCTTGTGTGTGATCTGATTGGTAGTTGGCCGCGTGCCACAAGAAATCTGCTCTGTGATGGGTTGAAAATAACACTACTGTACTGCTCTGTGATTGGTTGAAATATTGTAGCTGTGAAGTGTACCTAGTTGTCAATTTCATCAATTTTTGATCGGTGCCGTTGTATGGAACATAGATTTTTCTGTCTTTTGTAGTTATTTATTTCCTCGCAAATGTGTTGAAAAATGTCGTATGAAACGCGTGCGCTTTGATAATTTCGGCTCTCTTATCACGCTCACCTGCGGCTCGCGTGACAATTCCGCCTCGGATGTAATCAACATAGCTCACTTGTATCACAATGTATACTATTATTGTATGATGTAACTAAAAATATACGGTTTTCGCAACTTTTCCTTTATCTGTGCTATAAGACGTTGCTTCATACCAAAATTTCAAGATTCTGAGTTCACGGGAAGTACCCTGTAGGTTTTGAATCCCTTGCGAGTTTCGAAAATTTGCTGAAATTTGCGGCATAAACGGCTGTATCTTTTGACTGCGTTGGCTTAGAAGTTTGATTTTTTCACAGCTCCAAGGGACAGTAGACTTGAGTATTTGATATAAATTTTAGCTTGATACCTCCACGCGTTCCTGAGAAAAAGGTCTTGACAGACGGACGGACGGACGGACAACAAGTGATCCTATAAGGGTTCCGTTTTTTCCTTCCGAGGTACGGAATCCTAAAAACATTCAAGTCTCACCCAAGTCATCAACAAATAAATGCTGTTATCGGGATTCGAACCCGGCATCGCCAGTTTCGTAGGCAATGTTACTACCAACTAAAGTGGTCGTCACACAAATAGATACTCATAAATTATGATCATGGTCTTACCTCCCGTATTCAGGTCAAAGCTTTGGCTCTGGCTCTCACTCTCACTCTCGCTGAACTGTTTCTTCTCCGAGAAGCTCTGCTCACTCTGCTCGCTTTCGGAAAAGATGGAGCTAGAACTTTGATCACTCTCCGAAAAACTAGAGTCCTCTGATGTACTGCTAGAGCTCTCTTGAGAACTGCTAGAACTCTCTGCAGACTCTGACTCAGAGAATTGCTGCTTCTGGAATTTCTTCCGCTCTTGTTTCACTTCTTTCACCTCTTCTACTTCTTCTTCGACCTCTTTGTGTTCGACATGGCGGTGTTCTTCCTTGCGACGACCGCCTGTAAACGATTTTTGTTAATTTGTGTCTCATCATCAGCATATATACGTCCCACTGTTGGGCACAGGCC
Source organism: Epinotia nisella (assembly GCA_932294315.1). NCBI lineage: Eukaryota > Metazoa > Arthropoda > Insecta > Lepidoptera > Tortricidae > Epinotia > Epinotia nisella. Next base: position 2,941,914 of record OW028698.1, on the reverse strand, counting down.
TGCACGGGCAGTAGTCCCCACGCTGGCCCAGTGCGGATTGGGGAATTCACATACCTCTTTGAATTTCTTCTCAGATGTATATGCAGGTTTCCTCGCAATGTTTTCCTTCACCGAAAAGCTAACGGTAAATATCAAATGACATTCCGTGCATAAGTTCCGAAAAACTCATTGATACGAGCTGGGATTCGAACCCACGACTGCCGTTCGACAGCCGCATGCCTGAACCACTAGGCCACCGTAGCTCCTACCCCCAATTGTACTGGCCAAAACTAGAATTATTGCGTCTGTTATCCTGCAGCTTCAGTTAATATCTTGAAGTCGAAAATAATAACAATTCTACAGAATCTAAAAAAGCCGTCTGTTTGTTAGTAGTTATTATAATAATATCATTTAAGTCCACCAAGCCACCAACCCATCAAGTTGGTCGAAAACCGGCATACTAAATTAGGTGGTCGCTAGCTGGCTCAATAACCCTACGTCGGGGGAATTTTATGCCGATATCCTTCACGAAAAGTCATCATTCCATCTTCATGGGGAACGGAAATCTAGGTACTTAAGTTTTTCTGTATAGATACAGTCGCCATCAGATATATCGGAGCGGCCTAAGTCCTCACAAATATCTGAACACGTCTCTAATACCTTGACAATAGAAAGAAAGAAAGAAAGAAAATAATTTATTAGCGCTTAGAATTAGCTTAGCCGTAGCTTCAATTTGTGTCTAGTTTTACCTAATGGCATATTAGAGAAGTTGTCTTACTTAGTCATTCTATTTCACTAATGTAAATCAGTAATCATACTATCCATACTTAATATTATACACTACCGGTCAAAAGTTTAAGTTCACTCTTTGTTTTAGGTACAAATGAGTACTTTTGGACAATAATTTTTTGCAGTTCGGAAGCCGAAATTTGTTTCCAACTGACCCGTTATTGTTTCCAGAGATTTGTTTAATTAGTCAGACACAATTCACGTACATTTCTAAACAACGCATTCCCTAAAATCTTATAGGAATGACGGCAAAGGCTGGGCCATATATGGGCTTGCCACTTAAAACGTACAATGATCAGATACAATGTTGGTTTTTAGGGAATCAGTTGTTTAGAAATCTACGTAAATTGTCTCTGACTAATCAAACACATCTCCGTAAACAGAACGCGAATCAGTTGGAAACAATTTTCGACATCTGAACTGCAAAACATTATCGCACAATAGTACAAATTTGTACCAAAAACAAAGGGTGAACTTTTCATGTTTAGACCACCGATTAAGATGACATTTCGTGACTTCATTTTCTTCTTCTCGCGGGCTCAAACTGCCCTCAATAGCATTTAACTCTTAACAAATAGTAACCTCTACGAGGTACATCCCTCCCCCATCCAAAGTCTAACCTCTGTTTCTAAACTGAAATCCTGAATCCAACACTGAGCGTAGCCCTGATTTGACCAGATAGTGGCGTCCCTATCGATAGTACACTGTGCATAAAACTTGTATAAAGACAGCCTTAGAAAAAAAAATGATTGTCTGTAAAGTCGGTTTCCGGGCGATAATTTTACGTGATAACATCATTCGCTTGTCCTTATCCCATTTACTTGGGGTCGGCGCAGCATGTTTTTTTCTTCCATACCTCTCTATCGCCCGTCAGCTCATCACACACTTCCTTCCTATTCATATCGTCTTTCACGCAGTCCATCCACCTTTTCCTTGGTCTACCTCTTCTCTTGCAACCCTCAACATTCATACTTAATGCCCTTCTAGCAACATTACTATCATCCCTCCGCATAACATGTCCATACCACCGTAGACGATTCGGTCTCAGTTTTTCAGTTATGGGTGCTACTTTCAGGCTTCCTCTTATACATATACTCATTCCTTATTCGATCCATTCTCGTCACGCCACACATCCATCTCAACATTCTCATCTCTGTAACATGCAATCTCGTTTCATCCGTCATCTTTGTGGCCTAACATTCTGATCCATGCATGACGACAGGTCTTATAATGGTCTTGTAAATTTTGCCCTTCAGTCGAAGAGGCATTCGGCCGTCGCAGACGGTTCCCGTAACCTGTCGCCATTTCATTCATCCTGCGCTGATTCGGTTTCTAACGTCACGGTCAATATCGCCATTACACTGTATGAGTGACCCGAGGTATCGAAAATCGGAGCAGACCGGCAGCGTTACGCCATCGAGCTCTATGTGCCTAAAATTGGAGAGACCGCCGAAATCGCAAAGTGATAACGTCATAAGAAAACATTGATAAAATTTTGCATAGTTTTATAAATTGAATTGAGCCACCCATGTTGATTTTCAGACTTTGTCGCCACATTTCCCCCTTTTAGGGGTTGAATTCTCAAAATATCTGAAACACGTACTTACTCATTTATCGTTAGGAATACTCCTGTGAAATTTCGAATAAAATAGTCGATCTAATCTTGTTTCCCCATGCAAACTTTGGACCCCCATTTCACCCCCTTAGAGGGTGAATTTTGATAAATCCTTTCTTAGTGCACCCCTAGACCTTATAAGGATCCTACGTGCCAAATTTGGAGTCTCTATAACCAGCGGTTTGGGCTGTGCGTTGTCAGTCAACGGAACGGGACAATGAGTCACACTTTTTCGTGCTCGCAGCCGGCGTTCATCGATTCATAAGACGTTATCGCGTTAAAATAAAAATAAATTACTTACCATTGAACTCACGAACTACATGTAGTCCATGTGGCACTCCTGAAAAAACAGTTTATATTGAAATCTACAACCTCCAGAAGTGGTGTTAAACCGACGTGAGATTTAAAAAAAACACTCAGTACCTACACTAATATACCTACGTAACTTAGTAGAACTACAACTTACTTTTTTCATCTCAAAGTTAAATATCTCAAAAACGGCTGAACCGATTTTGATGAAACATGGCCAAGTACACTCGGGTTAAAATTATCTATGACACAAAAAAAACCGCATTCAAATCGGTCCATCCGTTTGGGAGCTACGATACCACAGACAGATACACAGACACGTTAAACTTATAACACCCCTCTCTTTGCGTCGGGGGTTAAAAATTAAAATTAATTAATCAGAATAAAAAACTACTTACGATTAGGCTCAGGCGACGCTACCGTAAGGTAGACCTGAGAAGGAATAACTTCATGATGAATACGAAACGGTGAAATTCAGCAACAATGGGAAGCCCGATATTAATCGGGGTATCTAGTAAGTAAGTAAGTAATAATATATTTGCAGAAAAAAGGGTAAGTTTACATGCCTTAGAGTAAATATACAATTGTTCCACCTTTTTCTGCTGTTGTTAAGAGCATGCAAATACATCTTTACTATAAAAAATAATTTAGTTAAGAGCCCTCTAACATTTGAGCTGTAAGCCAATTCGCAATTTTTACGCGACGTTGCCATTCCGCTCGCGCTATTATTTGTCTCACGTCTTACTCGCTGCAATGTGAAAGACGACGAAATAGTGTTGATCCAGCGCTGAAGCCATTAGTGAGGACACAGTATGCCATGTATGGGAATGAGAATACAAACGTATTGTAGGTATTGTTATATGATTAAGTGTTTAATTAATCCATACTTCCATATTCATACTAATCCATACTAATATTATAAATGGGAAAGTGAATGTGTGTGTTTGTTTGTCCATCTTTCACGGCAAAACGGGGCGACGAATTGACTTGATTTTTTAAGCGGAGATAGTTAGTGACATAGGCTAATTTTTGTCTCTTTCTAACCCCCCACTTCCCTAAAATGGGGGTTGGAAGTTTGTATGGAGCATTCCGCAATTTTCAAGGTAGAAAGCTAAAAATTGGTATGCGGACTATTTGTGAGTAACAAAAAATCGTGAATCATTTTTTTTTTGGAAATCTGCACCCAACCCCTTAAAAGAGGGGATGAAATTTTATATGGGGGTCCAGATATGTAGAGTCGATATGTAGAGTCGATATGTAGAGTCGATATGTAGATTCGATATGTAGAGTCGATATGTAGAGTCGATATATAGAGTCGATATGTAGAGTCGATATGTATAGTCGATACGTAGAGTCGATATGTAGATTCGATATGTAGAGTCGATATGTAGAGTCGATATATAGAGTCGATATGTAGAGTCGATATGTATAGTCGATACGTAGAGTCGATATGTAGAGTCGATATGTAGAGTCGATATGTAGAGTCGATATGTATAGTCAATATGTAGAGTCGATATATAGAGTCGATATGTAGATTCGATATTTATTTATTTATTTATTTGAAGATATACATGCCCTTACAGAACTATTCCAATTCGACATGACACTTAAAATTAACATATACAACAAAGTTATTTATTACAAATAACAATCAGGTACAATTATTGTTACCAATTACAGTTTCACGGTTCTAGGCCCCGCATCCATCATCTTACAGAATCTCAGGCATTCTTTTCTCACAGACGTCCATCGCCACGCAAACAGGTCGCACTCAGGTGCTGATGCCAAGAGAGCATTCAAATGTGTGAGGGCACGGAGCAGCGGAGAGTTCAGGCTCGACACGGTGCGTCCCGCTGGCAAAGCCAACAGATCGCGTCGCCGCGGCCTGAGGGCTATCCTGGGGACGTCTAGAACATGCAGTCGCACAACTCGACTCACCAATTCTGGACAGTCCGAATCACCGCGCAGGGTCTGACCCGCAAACGTCAATAAGCGATATGTAGAGTCTATGCTTGATATGTAGAGTCTATATAGAGTCGATCTAAATATATAAAATAAAAAACTGGCTTCGCCCGCGTACTAAAAGTAATTTTAACCGTCTACAAAAAAGGTGCATCTCAGTTTGACCCGTATGACAATTTAATTGCAATTTGGCACAAATACTTTCAAGAATGTTCATGTCCACTATGTTAAATTACAAAATCGATGCCATTTTCGTAATGAACGTCCCAAAAAACCATAATAACGACACCCATATTGATATTTAGACACAACCCCATCGCACCCCAACAGGGAGATGGTATTTCACGTCCGCCACGTTGGATTTAAAAATAGTTGTTGTTGTTTTCGTAATCAGCGACCAGCGACCAGATAAACCATAGAAACAATACTCATGTTGATTTTCAGACATTGTCCCATTTCCCCCTTTTAGGGGTTGAATTCCAAAAACCTGAAACACGTATTTACTCATTTATTGTTAGAAATACTCCTGTGAAGTTTCGAATCAAATAAACATACTTATTTTGTGTCCCCATACAAACTTTGGACCCACATATCACCCGCTTAGGGGGAAAATTAAAAAAAAAATTCTTAGTGCACTCTTCGACCTTATAAGGAACCTACGTGTCAAATTTGGAATCTCTAGATCCAGCGGTTTGAGCTGTGCGGTGATGTCAGTCAGTCAGTTTCTTCTTTTATATATTTAGATCGACTCTACATAGACTCTACATGTTGACTCTACATGTCGACTACAAGTCGACTCTACGTATCGACTCTACATGTCGACTCTACATGTCGACTACAAGTCGACTCTACATATGGACTCTACATATCGACTCTACATGTCGACTACAAGTCGACTCTACATATCGACTCTACATATCAACTCTACATATCGACTCTACATATAGACTCTACATATCGACTCTACATATCAACTCTACATATCAACTCTACATATCGACTCTACATATCGACTCTACATATAGACTCTACATATCGACTCTACATATCTGGACCCCCATCTAAAATTTCAACCCCTCTTATAAGGGGTTGGGTGCAGATTTCCAAAAAAAAAGTTATGCACGATTTTTTTGTTAGTCACAAATAGTCCGCAAGACCAATTATTAGCTTTCTACCTTGAAAATTGCGGAATGCTCCATACAAACTTCCACCCCCCATTTTAGGGAAGTGGGGGGTTAGAAAGAGCCAAAAAGTAGCCTATGTCACTCTCCATCCCTTCAACTATCTCCACTTAAGAAATCACGTCAATTCGTCGCCCCGTTTTGCCGTGAAAGACGGACAAACAAACACACACATACACTTTCCCATTTATAATATTAAAGTATGGATTCCAGAGGGTCAATCACGTAACGCATTGTACGTGCGTCAGGTAGACCTAAATTTCACATTTTATATGGAAAAATGACAGTTAAATCTACCTAACGCGCGTAAGAAATGTTACGTGATCGACCCACAGGCTATAAACTGTCTTAGTGCAAAATTTCATCCAAATCGGTTGAGACGTTTAAGCGTGATTGAGTAACAAACATCTAAACATCCAAACTTTCGCATTTGTAATATTATAGTAGGATAATGGTGTTCTGCCTTTTCTCCGAACTTTTTTTGTCCGAATTTCATTTGCCAACCAACATTTCGCCGATGATTCACTTTGACAACCAACTATTAGCAAATTTTTGTATGACAACGTTCCATTTGGCAGAATTATTATAAAGCGGATTATTGTAATGACTCAATACTTTTGGCATACTGATCATTTGTCAAATCTTTCACTAGGCTTAACAACTATTAAACGAATAATGTTTCGTCAGTGTAACAGTGCCCTTTTCATATATGAGGCAACTTTTTACTTAAATGAAGTAAAATAAAACCGGATCTTTAAAACTATGACTGCTCTTGTACTTGCCTTAGACAAAAATGATGCTCATTTGGTAAATAAAAAACAAAATAGTACTATCTATCCTTAAAAAAAACATTTCACAGAGTCCAGTTAGGTGCGACGACGAGCGAAGCGAGGAGGAGTGTTAGGTTCAACTGTGTCCCTACAGCGCGCGAGCCGAGCGAGCGAAGCGAGCGTGCCGCGGCAGCGGCCGGCGAAGCGCCAGAACCGACTGTTTTTTTTATTCCCTCGGCATCGCGGCCCCTCATCGGTCAAAAGTCGGTTCTATGAAACCTCACTTATTGCTTAGAATCTACTTTTTATTGTTCATAAATATTAATAAAAAAAACCTGTGTAAGCTCTGTAATTAAAAAACAAAAACCTACCTGTATGAAATTTGCCCTAAGTGGAAGTTACATCCTTGTATCCTTCAAAATTCGCTCGAATACTCTGTATGGCAGCTTTTTCAAAGTCTAACACGCATACTTTTGGCACCAGATTAATACCATGTTCAATTCCATACTCGATCAATAACTCAAACATTACATCCTAAGAATGTTTGTCTTTGTTGGTGCATAAACAAAAACATAGCGGAAACGTCTTCATCGTCAAAAACACATTTGGTAATTATTAATTAACTAAATGTATATTATACCGACTAAACCATAAACCTCATGAAAACATGTATTTCAAAAAGTACCAATTTAAAACCGAGCCCAAAGATAGAATTGCCAAAAATTTAGTTGGGAAATGAAACAATTCCATAAAATTCAATTGGAACATGATCATTCGGCGAAATGACATTATGCGAAAAATTGGTTGCGATGTGATATTCGTACATACAATTTTCGGAGATGATTTAGAGAACCAAATAATATACATTGTTCAATATAGTACCTTTTTATTTAAGAGGACTATAACAAAAAACACGCGTAATTGTAAGTTTTTATCGTCAAAATTACATACCTTCCATTCGTTTTTTTAAATAACAACTAGTTGGTGAAGATAGTTTGATTTCTCCTTTACAATATCAGCATGACAATTGACCGATAATCTTTTTACTGATTTAGTAATGAATTTTCTGCAGCGGCATGTTTCAGCTAAATCTCGTGAGAGACCTCATTTCGGAGTGATAATTGGTCTAGGATAATAATATTTATTTACTGAAAATATCATTATTATCAGTGCATATAAAACCATCGGGCAGGCCGTACACTCGTTTACCGCCGTCATGGTAGATATAAAAAAGTTAGGATTGACATCCATAACAATTATGCAATTTGTATAAAGCAATCAATTAAGGAAAAACAGTTAAACATAAAAATTATTATAACACCAATCTTAGATGAAGTTAGATACTTCCACTTCCAACAAACAACGATCAAGTCGATACTATCGTCCTATACGCGCACACATTAACAATGTTTCATGCCGCTACACACCGTCCGACACACACTAGCATAAATGTCACGCATAGCGACGTTGCTAGCTGTGCGGAGCCGACGAACATAGGTCCTACCTCGACGAGCGCTGGCGCGGGTCTGAGCGTTAGGCAGCGCGTGGCCGCCGTAGTCATGTAAAATGAGGTATTGTTTAATAATTCGTCAATAATAAATCGTGGTGATTTAAATCCACTCAATAAATGTTTCGTAATAAACAGATACTGGAGATCATTTTGGTATCAGAATTACGTTAAGATAATGCAGGGATTTTGAGAAATCATGAGTTGATTTTGACCGTTTTCGGTGCAAAATGTAATTCGTTTCAGATTTTTTTTCTCAGCCCATGGCTCATAAAAATTAAACTTTTAATTACTTTGATTAAACTACAGGGTACTTGTGATTGTAACAGATTTTTATTTTGTGCATACTATTTAACTGATTTGACCAATTATCACTCCGAAATGAGGTCTCTCACGAGATTTAGCTGAAACATGCCGCTGCAGAAAATTCATTACTAAATCAGTAAAAAGATTATCGGTCAATTGTCATGCTGATATTGTAAAGGAGAAATCAAACTATCTTCACCAACTAGTTGTTATTTAAAAAAACGAATGGAAGGTATGTAATTTTGACGATAAAAACTTACAATTACGCGTGTTTTTTGTTATAGTCCTCTTAAATAAAAAGGTACTATATTGAACAATGTATATTATTTATTTATTGATAAGGACGTTTACATGACATTACAGTGTACACCAATGCATCACGAAACTTAGACTAACAATTTAAAATATACATAAAACAATAACAAGTAACAAATAAATTAAATTGGAACAGTGGAGCACCTATCATCCATCGCCTCACAAAATCTCAAGCATTCACTAGACACAGCCGCCCATCGCCACGCAAACAAGTCGCATTCCGGTGTCGATGCCATTATAATTATACTAATATAAGGAACAAACAAATAATTATAAATTGATTATTTAAAATAAACTAACCTAACTAACCTAACCCAGTCATAGAAAAAATACCCCGTCCAGCAGTTCCGTCTGCGGCATGGAGCCGATAACGCTGGCGGCGTTACCTCTCTGTATTGCTAATGAAATACGTTGCGAGAGGTAAGCGCCAGCCCTATCGTCTCCTGAAACGTCGACGAGCCGTTTAGTCATTGACCTCATCATGAAAGATTTCATGTCAGCTATAAAAATATGTCATAAAAATATCTATTAAGATATCTGACGTGCTGCTCTCTGATGCGCTCTGACGCCTGACACTTAGACTCCCCAGCGCGGTGGTTCTCATTTACGACTAAGCTTTTAAAGCGACATACAATAGTTATTTTCACACCTCTCATTCAGAAAAGTAAGTTTTGGTCCCCGACGAGAGGGAGCAAAATGCCACTTTTCTGTTCAAGCTACTTTTTTAATTTATTCATTGGCATGTAGCATTTACGCAATGTGCCAATTGAACACAGATCTTAAGAAAATAATCGATTGTAATTTCATCGTAATCGATTAAAAACGAACATATTTCAAATTTTAACTTTAGCAACGTTATAGGTACATTTACATATTAAAAGTTGAGAATTTTTCATAATATTTGAAAAAATTGTCACAATAACCTATACGTTTTACTGAAATCGAAACTATGATGTTATTGTATATAAATTATATAATAATGAATATTGATATTCGTTCAATTTTCCTCATAATCGGTGTGAAAAGTTACATGTGTCACTCAGGAGCAAAATTATTTTCGTCTTGGGCGTTAACACTTGAATCCCTCACTACGCTCAGGATCCTACGTTAGAATCCCTCGCTACGCTCAGGATTCTATTGTAGGATCCCTCGCTACATTCAGGATTCAATACACCGCCCTCGCCGTAAATATACTATTTTGCTCCCTTGTGACACAAATAACTATTGTTTCTCAAGGGAGCAAAATGATTTTATAGCAACTAAAACTAGTTTCCGACCTAGATATGGCAGAATATCATTTTTCAACAGGCGACCCTCGCGCGGGCAGCTTTCTCGTGCAGAGAATTGCTATCGCAATCCAGCGCGGGAATCCAAGTTTCGATTTTAATTTTTAATGTTTAGTTTAGTTTTTATTACTTTTAATATCTTTTCTTTGTAAATATATGTTTTGTATTAGTTAATAAATTGTTTGTCTAATGATTTCAATAACGAATGAAGTCATTTTTCACACCTTTCATTCGACGAGAGGGATCAAAATGCTACTTTTTTAATTTATTCATTGGCATGTATCATTTACGCAATGTGCCAATTGAACACAGATCTTAATAAAATAATCGATTGTAATATCATTGTAATCTATTAAAAACGAGAGTATTTTAAGTTTTAACTTTAACAACGTTATATAAAAGAATATGATTTGTTCCAATTATTTAAAAAAATTGTTACAATAAATTATGTGTTTTACTGCAATCAAAACTATCGATGACTGTTATATTTTCCCCATAGTCGGTGTAACCGCTTGAATCCTTCGTTACGCTCAGGATTCTAACTTAGAATCCCTCACTACGCTCAGGATTTATCGCAGAATCCTTCGCTTCACTCTGGATTCAATGTACCACCCTCGCCGTAAATACATCATTTTGCTGACTTGAGACTCCAATAACTATTTTTGAATAGCAGATGTGAAAAGCATATTTTCTGTCAAAGTATATTAAGCCTTAAGTCAATGATATTTCGTAGCATTTTAGTCACATTCTGCAAAACAGCGGTTTTCGTAAACACACAAGCCTTCAGATGTAAGTCTATGATTGTTGCTTTATAAGCCAAAAATTGCCAATCAATATTTATCGCAACAATCCAACACTAAGCATTCAAATCAACGAGAATTCAGCATTAAAATAACGACTGGAAACCCTTAGCTATATAAAGCTGCTTAAGTAGCTATATCCACTTTTAACACGTTTACTAATGCAAAAACTGACTATTACTGGGTGAAGTGTTCCAGGTAAACACTTTTAACACATTTACTAATGCAAAAACTGACTATTACTGGGTGAAGTGTTCCAGGTAAACACTTTTAACACATTTACTAATGCAAAAACTGACTATTACTGGGTGAAGTGTTCCAGGTAAACACTTTTAACACATTTACTAATGCAAAAACTGACTATTACTGGGTGAAGTGTTACAGGTAAACACGTTTAACACATTTACTAATGCAAAAACTGACTATTACTGGGTGAAGTGTTCCAGGTAAACACCTTTTAACACGTTTACTAATGCAAAAACTGACTATTACTGGGTGAAGTCAATTTACCATTTAATCATTGCTTCGAGTGTTCGAGGTGAACACCTTTTACAAAGGTCTTATACTTGTTATTCCTTCAGATTGCAATTGAGCCACTTTAAGTTTCCTTGGAAATACCGTAGACACAGATCTTGGTAAAAGCAGCGTTCTTTCGCGCAATGTTTAGTCAGTTTTCGCAAAAGGAGATGGTATACTTGGGTCAATCAACTATTTTTTGGTGTTATTCTGTCCCGTTAGCCAAGAGACAAAATTATAAAGTTTCTTAGAAAAATTGTTGCAATACGGACTTCTAACATGCCCAGGAGATGGTCCATACAAAAAGGGGTCGAACATGATAAGAAAACACATCTGGTGATTTAAAACCCATAAATCGCAGTTTAAAAAGTGACTCAGAAGATGTTACCATGGCAACTAGTGACAGAAAATAGTTGATCCACCCACTTAGTACTTACTTAGGAGATACGAATATAGGCACGATTTGCACCCATCTGTTTAACGGATGAAAAGTATTTTATATCGAATTTATAAAATATCTTGCTAATGGGTTGGCAACAATAAAATTCCTGTCAAAGAAAAAAACTTTTTTTTTTCAAGAATACTTTTCATTTATTAAACAGTTGGTGATCGTGCCTCTATCTTAGGCTAATTAAAATGTTTAGAAAAAAATCACTTACGTCAAACAGCGCTAAAAGCGCGAGCCCCAAAATCAACTTCATATTCGTATTTCGCGTCGCCTAGTGGTCAGATTTCTACCTCTGATACCACTAAATAACAATCTACCCGTGCTACCATTTATATTAGCTTACTTCGTTAATAATAAGGCATCTGTGCAAATAGTTCTTGTTTGAATTAAACTGTATTAAATAAGTGTAGAATGGCGTGGAACTAATTGGCGGGCGACGATTGGTTGAAGCGCGCGGGGCGCGCGTTCGCGGTTTTCTTTTTAGAATATTTCCTTTCGCCGAAACTTTAAGATGTCACAGTGTTAAAGTAAAATCGTGTCTACGTCTATATACAAATACATTTATGGCATTATTACAAAGGCGTACGGTGCAAACATGTAAACATATCTTAGACGTCGAAGTCGAACGTATCTAGGAAAATAATTCACACTCGTGTAAGCTGCATATAGGCCTGTTCCTCATCGAAACCGTCCGACTGAGGGTCGTGGGGTATACCTTATTAGCTAAAGCGACATTTCAACTAGCATCGCTTAAGACCTTTCTACTCCCACGCTCTTTTTAAAACCGTGAAGCACGCGGGTGGCACGCGGACTACACCGACTTGCACTTAAGTTTATAGTGACGCGTGTCTGTATGAGTGCGTAGCATCCGACGTTTATACGGATTCAATTTACTGGTTGTATAGCGTTTTTCAAAAAAACTGTAGGTACATGAACTTTTTTTTCAGATTTCGTTTTTTTTTGGTTTTTCTTACTCAGAATCGTTGATACTATCGATCCGGGTGCCCTTTGTTTCCCATAATTTTGTTGTTCCGAATTTCGATGGTCAGAAGTTGATATCCATAAAATTTATAGACATACATATCAGTAGTCATAATTTTTGTTAAGTATAACGCTTAATAGTTCTAATATCAATGACCTATAATATTAAATCCTATAATCTCAAAAGTCATAAAATTGATGACTATAATGTTTAAAGGTCTATAGATAATTATTCAGAAATGTTGTAAGGCATTTATTTCAACGTACTAATGGTTGTTATTCATATCGTATTAATGCCTAAAATTAATTATGTCTAAGAAACCAAATCTATAACATCCATAGGTATATAGATAATTACTCAGAAACATTTCTAGACATAATAAAACTACTATCAAACCTATCAAAATAAGCATAAATCGTCAAATAAAATTTTCTCTGAGATCAACCAATGCCAAGATAGTGGTGTATAAAGTTTTTCAAAGAACAACAAGAACAGGGACTTAGTGGCAAAACCGACTCGGATCGCGGATAGGTTAGAAGACGGAAGCGGGAGCTTTGCTCCCGCTTTCGTCTTCGAGGTTATTTTTTTTATAAAAGAGCGGAAACACTTGTTTGCAAAAAATATTAAAATTTTGCAACACAAACATTGTAGTTTTTATCCTACGCACTACTTAAATTGGGATAAAAATCGTATTTCATTGCAATATTTTTGGATTAGTATTTTAAACAAAATTATACTGACTCGTACAACCACTTGGATAGGTTTGTTAGTTCAAGAACAACAATTTATTTAGAACAAGAATTTTATACCTTCTTATAATTATTGCGAGTGTTTTTATTGACTGTAATATTATGAAGTCTGACACCACCCTCACATTAAATGTTATGACTAACTAACCACGTGACTACCCATCATTAAGACCTGTGAAAAAAGACTTTACAACAATTATAATAAGCAAGTTTATTGCCTTCAATAATATGAAATGGCATACCATCTGCACATTGAATGTTATGACTAAACAATTTTATGACTAACAATAATGATGACTTGCAAAAATCGGAACTCCAATTTATATTGTATAATTTTATGACTTTCGACAATATGACTTATAACAATTATGTTGGGTAACGGTATGGACTGAAAAAATCGGAACTTAAATTTTATGGGAACCAATAGAGACCCTATCGATCCTCATACAGGAAAAAAAGTGTCCCAGGTTTTACTATGTAAGTTTTTTCTTCCAGTGTATCACGAATCACGACCATATAAATAAAAAAAGACTGCATACAAAAGTGTGACCAGATCGTCATGGAATATTTTGGACACTTTTTTTCTTATATGAGGATCGATAGTATCAACGATTCTGAGTAAGAAAAACTCAAAAAAAAAACGAACTCTGAAAAAAAAAGTTTATGTGTAGTACACCTTTTTTGAATAACGCTCTGTAGCCATATATTGTGGTCATCATAAGTCGCTCTCCAAACCAGTCGATCTTCTGAATCCTAAGCGCTTGTTTATGGATAAGCTATGAGAGCGGTGCGAGTCAGGCGAGTATGAAAACGCTTATTTATTTAATCGTATGGCAGTAATATAATCAGTCGTATACTATAAAATAATTTTCAAATTGCAAAATCCATAGGTTTACGTCACTGTCGAGGGTGAACAAGTCTGCCGGATTACCGTCGTATTTACTGAGCGGGCAGGTCTTGATGATATGCTCAATGTCTTGCACCGCGGCCCCACAATCGCACCTCGGAGACTCTATCCAACCGCTATATAGGAATGCACGTGAGCGTCCGCAGCCAGTTCTCAACCTGTTCAGCAGGCACCATTATTTTCTAGGCAATGAGAAGCCGGGTGGTTTCACTGTTGGGTTGATTGTAACACCCATGCTTTTGGGAGGATTGTCTATCCATTCCATTTCCCATTTTGCGGTTGTGTCAAAGTGCGTGTCCATGAGGCTTCTTGCAGTCTAGTATAGGGAGGGTGTATGCAAACGCTGATACCTGTACATATACTGCCAATGCTTCGACTTGTGCTAAGCACCACCGATCACCCCTAAACCTAAACCCTAAGGCCGCGTCTACGCACAGTAGTAACACTTGCGCTATGATTCAATTTTCTACCTGCCGATTTTCTACTTCCCGGGTAGTGCCCGGGTAGAACTTGCTAACTTTTAATACAAGTGGAAGTCTCATTCTAATATAACACCCCAGGAGCCGTACCATGGTTGGCCTTATCACGCGACAAGTGACAAGATAAGAGCGTCGTCTCGTTTTATCGAACGGTGTCAGCCAGTGACGCACGCTCTATCCTATCACCTATCGCGTGACAAGGCCAACCATGCTACGGCTCCTGTTTTTGGGTCGGGGGTCTAAAAGGAGATGCAAAGAAGCTGCCGCATTGTATTATCAGTTTAAGCTTTTTGAGGAATACAGAGACGGAAAAACAGTCTCGGTTTTTCCCAAAAGCTAGATAAGAATTAGATAATATTAAAAACAATGTCACCATAAATTATACGTTTTACTGAAATCAAAACTATCGATGACCGTTATATTTTTCTCATAGTCGGTGTGAAAAATTATATGTCACTACTCAGGAGCAAAATATTTTCGTCATGGGCGTTACCACTTGAATCCTTATTCGTTACGCTCAGGATTCTAACTTAGAATTCGCTTCACTCTGGATTAAATGTACCGCCCTCGCCGTAAATACATAATTTTGCTCCCTTGAGACATTAATAAGTATTGAAGACGACTGTACCGAGATTAAAATGGAAGGTTTAACTAGGAGCCATAACTGGTCATGCACTATTAAACAAACACCTTTTCATTCTATAGGTATACAGACAGTCCTCTCTGCAGAGCCTGCATGGAAGACGAAGAGACAGCCGCCCACGTCATCCTGACGTGCCCTGGGGCAGATAACCAGGCAAAGCACCTCGGAACACCACTACGGGGTCACCACCGAAGGCGGTTGACAACATAAAGGGTCTGCTAGGCTTCCTGGTGGAACTGGGTTGGCATGAATAATAGTAGTGCCAATAACCCATACGCAAAATAGGCGCAAGTATGACGTCGAGTTACGGAAACCCAGCCCGCGTACACCTATAACCTAGTTACTCGTTGCGAGGAATCTGATGTGCCCACACACGAAGGATTTGTCTTGTGCAATTGAGGAGGTCCATTGACCAGTTTTATGGTGCCTACTACCATAATATTGCATCCGACTTACACAAAATTTCAATTCGATTGACTTCGAGAAGTTGTTCAATATTGACCCGCACATACCAAAGATAGAACGAACGGTCGAACTAACAAGTTTGTATAAATACGTTGCTAATTCTGAGTACTGAAATGAATGCCTCTATGCTAGTGATTCCTTCGTTTGTTTACACGCTGGCTCATTTACATAATTTATACATGAATATTAATATCGCTTATTTTTAATTCGCAATTTTATACATGCCTGCTTATCAAACACGTTTTAAAACTATACTGAGTACCTACTTACCTACTGATATGGAGGCATACATGAAGCAGCAGTGCCTATTGCCGAATGATTGGTCCGACTTTCAAATGTAATTGGTTGTGGGTCCGCCACTGAGTTTGAATTTTTGGGACCTACGGACTCCCTTCATTCTCCAATGATTTTTTGGGAACCTACGAAATATCATCTGACATAATTACCGGAATGTATATATTTTTTGACTCAAATCGCTGTCATAGGGTAGAGTGCCCAACTGCCCAGAAGGATGCGGCTGGCTGCATTGCCGCGCTGAATGGCAATGCTGATTCGCTGAGCGTTTTTGGGACCTATACGGACTCCCTTCATTCTCCAATGATTTTTTGGGAACCTACGAAATATCATCTGACATAATTACCGGAATATATATATTTTTTGACCCAAATCGCTGTCATAGGGTAGAGTGCCCAACTGCCCAGAAGGATGCGGATGGCTGCATTGCCGCGCTGAATGGCAATGCTGATTCGCTGAGCGTTTTTGGGACCTACGGACTCCCTTCATTCTCCAATGATTTTTTGGGAACCTACGAAATATCATCTGACATAATTACCGGAATATATATATTTTTTGACCCAAATCGCTGTCATAGGGTAGAGTGCCCAACTGCCCAGAAGGATGCGGATGGCTGCATTGCCGCGTTGAATGGCAATGCTGATTCGCTGAGCGTTTTTGGGACCTATACGGACTCCCTTCATTCTCCAATGATTTTTTGGGAACCTACGAAATATCATCTGACATAATTACCGGAATATATATTTTTTTGACCCAAATCGCTGTCATAGGGTAGAGTGCCCAACTGCCCAGAAGGATGCGGATGGCTGCATTGCCGCGCTGAATGGCAATGCTGATTCGCTGAGCGCATATTGGCCAGAGCTCGTCGACAGTAGTCTCTACTAGGCGCGGCGAAAATCCTATGTAACGCCAGCGCGCACTTGGTTCCCATGGTCCAATGGTTTTCGACCCCAAACGCCCCAAATAAATAGCCAATCTCTAGAGAGACATATTTGCGGCGTTTGAGGTCTTCGGCTGATGATGCGGCAGAGCCGGCATTGATGCTGGTGCCTGAGAGATCTACCTATCGCAATCACCAAATTTAATTTCGCAACTGTATCGTTTGTCTGAATATTCAGATCGTAAAAAACAGTTTTCCTCTGAAACCATGAAGTTTTCAGGATTATTATAAAACATACCTAAGCTAACCGAATGAATGGGTTCCACGTAGTTTTTGATTATTTCCAATAAGCATTTGAAAATAATCAAAAACTTGGGGATCAACGCGAAAACTGGTTTTTACCGAAATTAGAATTCGGACAGACACAGTTGGGAAATGAAGTTTAGTGATTACGATAGGATATAGGTCCCTGAGAGTTAGGCCGCGACCGGTTGGTCGATCATGTGTTAACATTGTTCGCGCGTCGGGTAGTTATAAAAAGTCAATTTTTATATGAATAAAGAAGGTTGGATCTCCGACGCGCGTTCGGAACGTTACGTGACTGATTACCCACGTTCCACACATGTAGCGTCCCTAACCAGGCGTCGACTCATATTACAGGGCAACAGAGTCAAGAGTCTTTCAAGTATAAATAAGTATAGATTAAACATTTTGCAACATTTATAATTGTTGCAATATTTTACGTTGCAAATTGATTAAGCTACTGGAAGTCGCCCACGAGTTAACGCATATTGGCTTCAACCAATATTAGTTCAGCCATATGCTGCGTCATCGCATTGTCTATGCTCAGTGTACATGAATATGACGCGTGTGTGCTGTGTATGCTGCCTTGAGTTTAAGTTAAAAATATTAAGAACTAATAATACTGCTAAGCAGGAACGGGGAACATTACGAACAGTAAACGTTTTTCACATGACCTTACTGAATTACAACAATAGATTGTGTCTCAATGGAGAACTGTATATATTTACGGTATATGGAATCCTGATTAAAGGGAAAGATTCTACAATAGAATCCTGAGCAACCTATCAACCTACAAATATCTAATGCATAAGCGGACAATCCACATAGCTCTTGAATTTCAATACCTGTAAATGGTTCTTTTTTTCCTTTACTCGTTTGAGTTTATCTACTTAGATTATCGATGCTATAATGTTCCGCGAATATCTTTTCAGCCGTAGCATGGTTGGCCTTGTCACGCGATAGGTGATAGGATAGAGCGTGCGTCACTGGCTGACACCGTTCGATAGAACGAGACGACGCTCTTATCTTGCCACTTGTCGCGTGATAAGGCCAACCATGCTACGGCTACTCTTGATTACCGTATGCGGTCATGAATTATTTTAAATCATGCCAGAAATAGACACATCTATGCAATCATTTTAGCTTTAAGCCTTAACTGGCATTATGTAGGATTTTACAACTTTTAAGCAAAAATGGATGGATGTTAGATTCTTACACATAAAAAAGAATACTCAGTTGGCTATCTAATTGCGGTTTGAACTACCTGGACCTACTGTGTGACAGTGGAGACTTAGTTTTCAATGGCAAATTTTTTTCGTGTACAAGCCTTTACTTACCGAGTACGTACCTATAATACAGAAAGACAGGAAATACCTATCGACTTACTTCGCGTAAATATTATTCGTTTCTCACGATTAACATATGAAATATCTACTATTTAAATAACAACAAAGGCCCTTTACGTACTATTTGCTTAATTGGCTTTCGACAGCGCGACACGCGGGCTGTCAGGGGCGTATGAAAACGCTTACGCCTCTACGTAAACACTTCTAGGCAATCATAATCATATCAGCCGAAAGACGTCCACTGCTGGACATAGGCCTCCCCCAAAGAGTGCCACAATGACCGGTCCTGCGCCCGCATCCAGCGGACTCCCGCGACCTTTACCAGGTCACCAGTCCACCTTGTACGTGTTTTTCCGCCTCAATGGCCATCGGTTCTAAGTGCAATGTGCCACGCCCACTGCCACTTAAGTTTATAGTCCAGGCAATGAACTGACAACTTGTATGGAAAAATGACATATTTGGAAATAATTTATAATAGCTAATTTTTTTAATGTAACGGATATATTATCAATTAAATTGTTACCTAGAGGCAAAATCCACCAAAAAATCAGACATCAAAAAAATCAATATTCAATTAGCTCCTAAAAAGTCCGGATAAATATAAATAATTTTTTTTTTATCTTTATTTAGGTTCATTTACATTTGCTTTACAATATACAATATAAATAAAATAAAAAAGACAATGAATGTTTAATTTATATCTATATAATTACTTCCGGGTGGAAAGTTTGGTGGATTCTTGAATAAAGCATCTCAGAATAATGTTTTAAAATGAAATAAACAAATAAAACGCTATTATAAATTAATGTTTTTCGAAACCGTATTTTGCCTCGGCTATTAGCGATTCGGAGGGCTATATCGGTTACCTTAGTTCTGCTGCGGATAGCTAATAGTAGGTATATTATAATAAAAAGGAAAAGTCTGTGAGGTTGTACCTTTGTTAGTTTGTATGTTTTGGCAGGGGCGGTTCACTCTTTGATTTCGTCACGCCGCACAATAAACATGCCGGCCGGCCGCCTTTAGGCGGTCTATAAGTGGTTGCCGCACGCTGTTACGGGACGCACGCGTTCGCGCATTGCATTGCATCGTCATTCGCCTCGTAAAACAAATATGCCGCGTCGTCTATTTATATTGGTTGCAAAGATTTTTTCTTTACATTATGTTTATGTATGAAGGTAACCCAGAGTTGTGTGTCTTTGTCTTACATTTTGCAGAAACAGGCAGTTTTGAAGTCATAACCTAAAGGCAAATTACACAGCTTTTGTGTAGTTGGGTGATCCTGAGTAAATAAAGAATAATCGCAATCGTTAGTAAAATACACTATTATACTAACGTACCTATAATTCCCTAGCTCTAAGGCTGCGCCTTCGAAAGAGCGCGTGGCATGCGATAGAATGAAATGTCCACATTTAGGCACGTTTGGCGTACCTAAACAGGGAATTTGTTAACAGAGAACCTTCTGTACGTAGTACTATTACTTATTCTGTGGTTTTGGGTAATCCCCGGAGGAATCCCGCTTATCCGATTTCAAATCATATGGATATAGGCTATATTTTATCCCGCGGGTTTGCCTGCGTTCTTTGCATTACGCGGGCAGCTATTTGTATATCATCATCATCATCATCATCATATCAGCCCAAAGACGTCCACTGCTGGACACAGGCCTCCCCCAAAGAGTGCCACAATGACCGGTCCTGCGCCACCCGCATCCAGCGGACTCCAGCGACCTTTACCAGGTCATCAGTCCACCTTGTGGGGGGCCTACCCACGCTGCGCCTTCCGGTACGTGGTCGCCACTCAAGAACCTTTCCGCCCCAACGGCCATCTGTTCTACGTGCAATGTGCCCCGCCCACTGCCACTTAAGTTTAGCGATTCGGAGGGCTATATCGGTTACCTTGGTTCCGCTGCGGATAGCCTCATTTCTGATGCGATCACGCAGAGATACTCCCAGCATAGCCCTCTCCATTGCCATTTGTATATATATTGAAGATATTTATAATTTTCATCGTAAAATTGTCATCGTTTCCATTTTAACGCATGTCAGCTATGTATCAAAAGTAGACTTGCTTTCATACGTCTTGACGTCAATACGATAGAGTAAATATGTATTCTTACACGAGCGCATTGTACCGTTAATACGTAATTTTGTATTGTACCTACACTGAGAATGCCGATTGGCTACTCGTCTGTAACAGCTCTTTCGCGTGTTTACTTGAGATTATTCGATTTGGCCGAATTTCTTCTATAATATATATATCTGAGATGCTTACAAGAACCCCTTTTATTTGATATGTCACACAATACAGTTTGCGAAAAAATTTTTTGTTATATTTTCTAATTTACCCCCCAAAAGTGGCCCCCTTGTTCAGAATTCATTAATTTACTTTACGCGTCCCTTATTTCAACTCAATCGGTCTAGTAGTTTCGGAGCAAATCGGCTGTGACAGACGGACAGACAGACGCACGAGTGATCCTATAAGCGTTCCGTTTTTTTCCTTTTGAGGTACGGAACCCTAAAAACGCATGGGTGCTCAACACTTTTGACCAAGGCTGTAGGTATGAGTACCTATAGTTGTTGTATTTCACGAAGTGGGCGCGTTCCTGTTATAATGACGTTAAAGTCTAATTTCGCCCTCTTGCAAGCCTTTGTCACTAATGCAAGAAATAACGACATACTCATATTATACGTGAACTTTCAATTGAAGGGAAAAATTTAAAAAAATATCGCTCTAACACGTTGGCTGTCATGAGCATCACCGGTGGGATCACGTAATCTTCTCTGTGTGGCCATGAGCATCACCGGTGGGATCACGTAATCTTCTCTGTGCGGCCATGAGCATCACCGGTAGGCTCATGTAATCTTCTCTGTGTGGCCATGAGCATCACCGGTGGGATCACGTAATCTTCTCTGTGCGGCCATGAGCATCACCGGTAGGCTCATGTAATCTTCTCTGTGTGGCCATGAGCATCACCGGTGGGATCACGTAATCTTCTCTGTGCGGCCATGAGCATCACCGGTAGGCTCATGTAATCTTCTCTGTGTGGCCATGAGCATCACCGGTGGGATCACGTAATCTTCTCTGTGCGGCCATGAGCATCACCGGTTGGATCACGTAATCTTCTCTGTGTGGCCATGAGCATCACCGGTAGGATTTAAAGCTCAATTTTCAGGGCATTGAGCGTGGGAGCAACACTTTAGATGAAGTATAGTGGTCAGCCAACGTGTTAAGCAGGATTCGAACCTGCGACATTGTGTGGCATAACCGGCCCGTGCTCTATCCAACTGAGCTATCGTAACAATCTGCTCGGCCGACAAATCTTTCACCAGCATACGGGGCCTTGGGATTGACTGGACCTGTATTTCGGCTCACAAATAAAATGCAAATTACACTTTAAAATAATTTATTTCTGGTTCAAGTACCTTACTAATAATAACGCTAGTAATATACTTTGGTACACTATCTACACATATGCACTGCTATTGAATACATTTACTGGATACACAGTCATACAAACACTCTTTTTAATACTACGAGGGTTGCAAACAACCATACGGCCTGCCTGGAGCAGACACTTCAGAAAAGTCCAGTCGCATGCTACAATGCCTATTTACTAACAGAAAGGTCAAACACTCGACTTTAGCAGGCACAATATGTTAGAAAGAGACGGAAGTTTTATTTATATTATATATTATTCTTGAGATTTTTGCTGTGACATTTTTTAAATACATATGTAAAGCGACCAATTCTTTCTAATATAAGTGAAAGCGAGTGAGATAGCGAGCCGTTTTCAGGACTAGGATATAAACTCATCCAATATTTTATCCTCTAGCCACCAGCCCACCAGACGAGGAAAATTGGCTATTAAATTAGAATCAACTGTAATTCACACACACTAATTAAATGTAATTGGAGCTAAGATACTGAGCGCTTTTCAAAAAAAGTGTACATGTACTTTTTTTTTCAGATATCGTTTTTTTTGGGTTTTTCTTACTCAGAATCGTGGATCCTATCGATCCTCATACAAGAAAAAAAGTGTCCAACATATTCCATTCCAGATCGTCACATTTTCGTATGCAGTCTTTTTTTATTTATATGGTCGTGACGCACTGGAAGATAAACTTACATAGTAAAATCTGGGACACTTTTTTCTTGGATCGATAGTAGCAACGATTCTGAGTAAGAAAAACCCAAAAAAAAACGAAATCTGAAAAAAAAGTTCAGGTCCAGCTTTTTAAAAACGCTCTACTGTTGTCACCATAAGTGACGAAAGGCTCTTATGCAGCTAAATTAAGAACTGGTCTAAAATGGCTGACGGCTTACCATAAACAACCTACTTCATTTGGGCGGGTAATAGTGTATTTTACTATTACCATATCTATACTCCAACTTGGAAATAGAATATGTTTCTGTCAAAAATTTAATTTTTGGTACAGTCAGCATCATAATCATGTATACACTTTTCAACCTTATGTCTAGGTAATAAGGTCATAGAATGTATACATGTTTATGATGCTGACTGTACAAGCTTTTATTGCCGACTGCACTTTTCTGTATACCGTCACCAACTCGTTGAGACGATTCTAACGAGCCCAAACTCAAAGGGGTTACGTCGGTTAAGTACTGAATTCCCATTGCCACCTTCTGTCTCGATCATCAGATCAGCTCGATGGTACCACAATATTGAATTGTCATCCAAACTATACTTATACAAAAAATTACAGCTCAATCGGTAGAAGATATCTGCTTCAAAATTGAGTTGCAAGATTCGAACCGAACATACATATGTACAGTCGAGTTCTCCAATATCTATATAGACATCCTTTCAAAAATATCTACACATGCGTCTTATGTCAATAACAATAAAGACTGTGTATAGATATTTTTGAAAGGTTGTCTGTATAGATATTGGAGAACTCGACTGTAGTTACATACATTGCAAGTTAATAGAGTTTGTTTTGTTTTAAAATCGATCGAAACAAAACAAATGCAGCTCTGTTCCAATATGGAATGATATGAATTCAATTGTTTATGAGGATGCCTTTTAAAATGCCTTATAGCGGCTCGGCTAGAGGGTATGACTCAGTGTATTCAGTAAACACTTGGATATGATTTGATAATTAACATTAGTCCTTTGAAAGACAAGCTTAATTGTTGATAATAATATGTACAACATCTCTCTTATTCCGGTGTTAGCTACCAAACACAATCTAAACAAAAATAATTGTGTTACATTTTTCTTTTTCAGCTGTTGATTGTACTTAATTAATATAAAAGAAACAGTCTTAAAATAAATTGCAGTGTATTGTAATTTCCACTTCAGAGGGAAGTCATTGTTGCCCTCAAATGAGTGATTAAAATTTACCTCATATAACGTGTGAAAAGCATCACTCGGTAGCAAAATGATTTCCATCTTGGGTATAAATACTTGAATCCCTCGTGACGCTCAAGATTCAACTTTAGAATCCCTCGCTTCACTCACGATTCTATTATAGAATATTTCGCTTCACTCAGGATTCAATATACCGCCCTCGCCGTAAATATTTAATTTTGCGACCTTGAGACACAATCTACTATTGTTTGACACTTTGACATTTGTGTTCGTATGAAAGGGACAGAGCACATTTTTTTTATCAGAGGCATTTTACATTTCATGAATAATCATCATCATCATCATCATATCAGCCGAAAGACGTCCACTGCTGGGCATAGGCCTCCCCCAGAGAGTGCCAAATTGACCGGTCCTGCGCCACCCGCATCCAGCGGACTCCCGCGACCTTTACCAGGTCATCAGTCCACCTTGTGGGGGGCCTACCCACGCCGCGCCTTCCGGTACGTAGTCGCCACTCGAGAACCTTTCCGCCCCAACGGCCATCGGTTCTACGTGCAATCATGAATAATGAAATTACATAATAATTTGGACTATACGAGTAGTTTAATGTCATTGTCAATATTGTTAGTAAAAATTGCAAAACTTAATGCAACAAAAGTATGCGACTTAGATTTTTATTTGCGGAATACAATGTATTTTAAGCTTTAAAGTGGCTCAGCTTAGGTTGAAATTCACTCGTTCTTTATGAATATTCGAAATAAAAAATGCTATTGTAAACGTT
Organism: Epinotia nisella; assembly: GCA_932294315.1. Lineage (NCBI taxonomy): Eukaryota > Metazoa > Arthropoda > Insecta > Lepidoptera > Tortricidae > Epinotia > Epinotia nisella. The sequence goes on along the minus strand of OW028698.1, from coordinate 2,916,970 downwards.
TATTTGCTCTTTACTCATAGACCATCGCTCAGACGCAGTGGTCTGTCTCAGACTATATAATTTTAAGTTTGTCATAAACTGCTTATAAGTAGGGGTCACAAAACCGCTAGTATTTTTGAAAACCGGTTTTTCGGTGTTTGTACATTACAAAACCGGGTTTTCCGGTTTTTCGGTGATTTTTAGGTTTTACATATAAAAAGTGAAAAAAACTGAATTTTATGAATTTAAACTTTAATATAATATTTAGTCATTTAACAATGGATATAAAACCTTTTTTATAGTAGTAACACTCCGATCATGGTTGCCATTTTGATATGATTGTGTTGCAATTGTTAAAAAATATCTCGTTCGGTATGTTTATTTTAAACCCGCACACACTTTGTTTTAAAATAATCTTTTGTCATGTTAATTAACTTACAGATATTGTTCTTTATTTTTATTTACCGTGTATTCATTTGGTGTATGTTACATGCCGTGGTTTCACTGAAATGATTCAAAGTTTCCAACGGAAGACCAGAGATGTTGTATTGAAGAACAAACTATACGTAGGGTAGGGCAATTAGCTAGTTTTTAATTATTCAATTATATGTTCTATTCTATATTTACTGATAAACTAAAAAGTAGAAATTACAAATAGAAGAAGAAGTTATAAGTAGTATAAACTGATAATCAAAGTAATACTTACAACTATCAAGTATTTAAGTGTAAAACCGAAAAACTCGAAAAACCGGTTTTTTCAAATTTGAAAGCCGGTTTTCTCAATCGACGAAAAACCCGGTTTTTCCGGTTTTATCGGTTTTGGTGAAACCGGTTTTGTGACCCCTACTTATAAGACTACAAAAAAATAACATTAAACAGTGCTGATAAGTAACTTAATCTAATAAAAAATACAATGTATTTTTTACACTTTTGGGTCTTAAAATATACAGATACACCTTATTTATAAGATAAGTTACATGAGATTTAAAAGCGTAAAATATAAAATATTACAGTCTTAATAATTTTATTTGGCTTTTAGACAGATAACCAAAAGGACATTCTTTGTGCTTTCAAGTTATCAATTAGTTTCCTATTTCGCAACCTTTCCCATTCAAAGTATTATTTAAAGCATATTTATACAGCTCTCACAATTAACAGAAATTTTATTCCAGTTTCGCAACATTTTCTGTGAAAAGCGTGTATTTGACATTACTAAAATGTAAATTACTGTAAAAGTCATGGATTTGTGCAGAGTATAAAAATAATAAAACCCAAATCTAAAAGTTTAATGGTGGTTATATTCCACATAATATAAATAATGCTTAAAAACAAAACTGTTTAAGATCGCTTTAAGATCTTCAGGGAAAACAGTAAAAATAAAGTTGATCAACGTATTATTATTCTGGTAGTGGCTATTGTATCACTGCGACCATTGCTGGTCTATTGTGAATGCCACTTACTACAATTCCTGGTCAAGTCCTGCGAACTCGAAGAATTGGGAATGGATGAAAATTTTAGAAATGACTGTTTTTTTTGGGTGATAGGAATAACCTTCCTTAGCACCAGAAAAATGTTGCAAAAAATATTTTAAATATCTGACCCTGGCAATGACAAATATACTGCAGCTGTCAATATCATTGCCAGTGTCAGTTTACCACGGATATTTAAGATATTTTTTGTAATATGAGACGGATCAAGGAATAGTTATTTACGATACAAGTGCAGAAAATATGAAATTCGCAACGAGTGGTGATAAATTAAAACACGACCGAAGGGAGTGTTTTAAATCGACATGAGTTGCGAATTACCTATTCGCACGTGTATCGTACAACGTTTTACAGTACATATGGCTCTTTAAAGTTTCAACATATGCGAGGAAAGTGCTCATTTCCGCACTAGTGCGGGAAAGTAACACCATGTGTACTGTAAAGTATCTTATTCGCCGTCCTAAACCTAAAACGTAAATGAGGAAACTGTTTATATTTTTCAAAAATAATTGACGCAGCTAAAAAATTTAAAAAAATAAGAACGTGATTATGAACTTTACTCGAAAATATGAAGATGATTATGAACCTTACTTGAAAATATGAACGTGATTATGAACCTTACTTAAAAATATGAAGATGATTATGAACCTTATTTGAAAATATGACCGTGATTATGAACCTTATTTGAAAATTGGAAGGTGATTATGAATCTTACTTTGAAGGTGATTATGAACCTTACTTGAAAATATGAAGGTGATTTTGACAGCGAACGCCATTAGACTTTTAGTCTTAGCGCTGTGGGCACGACAAAACGCAACACGTTTATGTTTATTGGCGTACAAAGGGTTAAACATATCTTGTAACGGTGTAAGCTACGCGCGGAATAAGTTAATTGTGTACAAAATATAATTAAGTTAGCCAATAAATTTCACCTAAAAGTGCACACCATATGAGAATCACCTGATGAAAATGGCGTAATAGAAATAGGTACATTAAATTTAATGGCACAAATAAAGCAATATTACATTGTTTTAGAGACTCCGAAATTTACGTCCAATTAAATTATTTCACTTTTCACGTAATATTATTTTACTTTAAAAAAATACTCTGTATCCATCTAAATCTCGAAGTGATAAAAATTATTTTAATTCTTTCGTCTTTTTAACTAAAGTGGGCTGAGAAGCAAAAACTTTTTTGGTAATTTTCTTTGCAAAAGTAGTTGAATCAACGGTTTTCATAATATTTTTTTTTGCATTTGAATCTGACCACTTACATTTTTTCCCATAAATTTTACTATGGCGCTCATTTCTGGATCAATTTAAACAAAATATATTTTTTTCTCAAAAACTATACATAGAAAGTTTTTGCCCTTTCACTATTTTTGAATATACACTTGAAAACGCCAAATAATTTTTTTTCAAGATAATTCACCCATCTTTTTTTCCATACTAGGTGTGCGCGTGTCCTTCAAATATTTACAGTGCGCGTTATTGGGTGTGTCAATAACCCTGACAATTTAGACATACAGGGTGGAAAGTTAAAACGGGGCAGTAAGGGCAGCTACTAGATCCCTTGCCGCCACGCAAAAATGGCATTAGGATTTCATTCCTAACTTTTTAAGTGATGGCAATCTACATTCACAGATTTTTGAAAAAAAGTACAGTCAGCGAGAAAATCATCAATTTTGACGATATTTTTTTTAATGCCATTCGATCCCATTTCTATTAAGGATCAAAATACTCTTTGGGACCGACTAAGGTTTGACTACTAAAACGCCCAGAAATCAAAGAAAACTTTTTCCATACAGTGAGTATGGGAATCCTAAAGCTAATTTTGCTCATGTAGTTTTTTATGCCAATTCTGGTTTTATTTAATGACGGCCAGCTTTATTCTGTAAAAAGTTTGTAAAAAGAATACTAACATCCGTATTCAGAAATTCTGTTCGAAACTTAAAATTTACTAAGGTAAGGGTTTTACAGCACCTGTCCGCTCGTGAGTACTGTACACATAGTAACGTTTATGAATACGGGAATGCGTTTGTTTTTTTTAACAATGGAACGGATTCTCTCATTTCTAATCTAAATGAAATTCTCCGTCTCCATACAATTTGATGATCGTCTAACTAAAGGACTACTTGCACTTTGGGATTCCCATACTCACTGTATGGAAAAAGTTTTCTTTGATTTCTGGGCGTCCTAGTAGTCAAACCTTAGTCGGTCCCAAAGAATATTTTGATCCTTAATAGGAATGGGATCGAATGGCATTAAAAAAAATATCGTCAAAATTGATGATTTTCTCGCTGACTGTACTTTTTTCAAAAATCTGTGAATGTAGATTGCCATCACTTAAAAAGTTAGGAATGAAATCCTAATGCCATTTTTGCGTGACGGCAAAGGATCTAGTAGCTGCCCTTACTGCCCCGTTTTAACTTTCCACCCTGTATATGAGGTTACCAAAGTGAACAGACTTTGGTCAAATACAAACGTCATTTCGCACAAAAATGCTAGTGTAATAGGCCTGTCTAAACTCAGAGACAAGCTTGTCTCTTTAATATGGTGTTTAAAGGCTTAAAGTTATAACTCGGTCATGTCTCTTATTAAATTGGGTACCAGTTAAATGCACTAAAATTACTATTATTGATTACACCTATAATATATAACATACATGTATTGTCTATGCTATAGATAAAAAATATGTATTTACATAAACCGATAAAGGCAGTAATACACAACAGTCTTGTGGTATATAAAAAAAAAGCTTTGGTAGGATCAGACTTGCAAAGAATATCTAAGCATGGCCGTTTTTAACCCCCCACGCAAAAAGAGGGGTGTTATAAGTTTGACGTGTCTGAGTGTCTGTCTGTGGCATCGTAGCTCCTAAACGAATGGACCGATTTTAATGAGTTTTTTTTTGTCCGCAAGCTGACGTGATCGAGATGGTTCGTAGCTACGTTTCAATAAAATCAGTTCAGCCGTTTATGAGATGAAAAAAAATTGGGGGTTTTCAACTTTTCTAAGTTGTAGTTATTAATTAATATAGAGTTAGAGAGATGGTGGCCAATCGACCAAATGCGCAAAATACTACAATACTTTTAAATTAAATATTAAAATTAATGTCATGTTTATGGACAAGCGGTGCGTTGAGCGGTGCGGGACGCGAGTATGAAATTTCACATCAAATATTACAATTCATGGTCTTCCTTTTATTTCTGATACTATGTTATTTAGCAAAAAATAATCCTTATGATGAAGCATTTCGATCGGTATGATAAAGCTACGGGGTATTATTTTTTCTCGTGTAGCGGGTTCGATTCCCGGTTCGACCATGTAATTATTTAAAAATCTATGAATGCAGTTTTTTTATTTTATTAAAATAATGTCTTCTTTTAGTAAAATGTCCCATCTACAATATTTAAGGTACTTTCCCTCCATGCAGGGTTGATATGATTTAAATCACTTGATTTAAATCAGTGATTTAAATCGTGATTTTAATCAAGGGATTTTTTCAAAAAAATCATTGATTTAAATCATTTTTTTTTCTAGAACCAAATCGGGCCAAAATTGTTTAGGGAATTCCCCGGACCACTACGGCACGCACGCATGTGCAAGGGAGTCATAGCGTAACAGTTTCGGGGAAACCCCGTAACTATAGTACGTGACGCATGGTACCGAAAAGGTTCCAGGATTCGCCGAAACTAAAACACGAGACGCATTTTGCTTTTCAAAAAGACAAGAAAATGAAAAAATCAAAAAAATCTGATTTTAATCAAATAAATCCGATTTAAATCAAATTAATCGGATTATTATGATTTTTTTATAATAATCATGATTTTTATCAACCCTGCCTCCATGTGGCATAGCCGTGGGACGCCCTGAATGATACATCCTAGGCAACGCCATCTTTATTTGTATGCGCGTGTTAAAACGCGAGCCCCGCAACGCCGATCGCCTCAAAAGCACGAATTGCTGCTAACTCTTTGTATTCTATACAGTGGCCAATCGAGCAGACACGACTATTTTGTATAAAAAAAATATACACATGGTTAAAACCTAGTGTCTATGATTTAAGGGTATTACGAAAATATACTTATTTTTAAAGTTTACGCCGGGAGACTTAATAGAGAATAGAATAAGTATAAATCTAGATGAAAAGGAACACTACATATATTATCATATAATATACCTTTTCATTACTAAGAGTTATAAATTAAATAAATAAAAATAAGTGGACAATCTTACACAATGAACTAGTCCCATAGTAAGCTCAATAAGGCTCGTGTTATGGGTAGACGACAATATATTTAATAGATATAAATACTTATATACATAGAAAACATCCAAGACTCGGAAACAAATATTTGCCCTTACCGGGATTCGAACCCAGGACCTTCAGCTTCGTAGGCAGCGTCACTACCCACTAGGCTAAACCTTAGGGCATACATAACTGGAGTAGCCTTTCAGTAACTTACCCCTCTGTAAAAAACCTTGAACAATGTGCAAAAAATCATACAAAGACAATTTCACAACCGATCACAAAATCGCCTCGCAAGAGAACACTGATCATGAAAACGCCCGCATGTTGCTGTAAGCACTTGATATTATAAACGTTCAACCACTTCAAGCTTTTAATATATAATAGAGTTTCGATATCCTATTAAGATGCTCCCCCCTGCCGACGCAAAAATTCGGCAGACATTTTTGCAATACGACATAAGGCTACTCCAGTTATGTATGGTCTAAGGGCTTTACGGTCGTAATAATATTCGACTGCATTCAATTTAGTTCAATAATAGGAGAAAATAAATGCACTATCACCATAGTTTATGGAGCCCTGCACTGCAATGCCATTGGTCACATTTCTGCTCATTTCAATTTCTGAGAATTTCATGTTTTTGATTCACAAAATTGTTTAACTAAAAATATTCGTATACTATTTCTTAATATCAAACGGGAACATGACGCCGCTGCGGCGCTCTCTGTCGCACCAATCATGGCAAGAATACTTGAGATTCATCATCATCATCATATCAGCCGAAAGACGTCCACTGCTGGACACAGGCCTCCCCCAAAGAGTGCCACAATGACCGACCCGCATCCAGCGAACTCCAGCGACCTTTACCAGGTCATCAGTCCACCTTGTGGGGGGCCTACCCACGCCGCGCCTTCCGGTACGTGGTCGCCACTCGAGAACCTTTCCACCCCAGTGGCCATCGGTTCTACGTGCAATGTGCCCCGCCCACTGCCACTTAAGTTTAGCGATTCGGAGGGCTATATCGGTTACCTTGGTTGGGTACTTGAGATTGTTTGGGGCAAATTTAACATGCAAGATTTCATTACAGACACCGGGACAGGTGAAACTAATTAAAAGCTTGTAAAAAGTTGGCCACATTAAACAATCTAAACCATAAGTGCAACAGAGAGCGATACAGAGGTGTACCGTTCCCACATTTTATATCCCCACGCAAAGCGAGCGTTGGATAATAGTATAGTTCTGTAGGAATAACGGCAATAGAGAGATCTCTCAGGGACCGAAGTCCAATGAGAGTTGACGGGAAGTTGTATTTATGCAACTGACTTACGAAACTTCGATAGCGCGATGCAGAACATGTCAAGACATGACACTGACAGAAGAGACGCCAACAGTTCTATTATAATCTTTTAAACAGCTAGGTACAAGAGACTTAAAAACAAAAAAACAAAAACACTTCAGGTAGAAATGTCGAAGCCATAACTTCAGAAGAAAATTGTCCAAATATTACGTATAATCTTGTCAACCGTGTCAGTAGCAAAGTAGGTAAGATCGCAATTCTCTCTTAAGCATTTATACCCCAAAAGATGAAAAGTCTGGTACTTTTCTTCCAAGTTTTGCTTTGTTTTGTTTTTTTTTAATGCACTTTATTAGTGTTTTTTTTTTCAAGTTGGTCATAACTTTGACCACAACTTGTGTCAGTAGCAAAACAAACTGAAAACGTGTAAGCATTTATTTTAGGTGATAGTGTTAGAGTAAGAGAGACTGAGATACCGTTTACTCTCTAGTGACACGGATGGTTGGTCAGATTATATATATATAAATATATATACGAATTATTCTATAGAGTATGCACACTTTCACTGTATCAAACACAGTTTCACTATAGTCTCTATCTGATCACATATTTGCTAAATTACATTATAAACATAGATTTTTTAATAAGTTTATACCAGAGAAATGTTTTTAATATTTACTTACAATACGTTTTTAATCTCAATGACTATCATAACTTTACTAATAACATGGCCTTATTCATGAACGTTCATAAAACCTATTTTAGCTAAAATTAGTATTTATTCATCTGCTTTGACATTTAATTGGTGGGAAAGGGACCAGATACATTTTAAAAAAGTTTGTTAAGTTTTATGAACAAGGGGGTAGGTCTCTTAAATATTATAGCTTAATATCGCATATCGAAATTTAAGATTCCAAATCTTTTTATATATAATTAATATAATTATGCACACAAAAAAAGTTACGTTTCGAGATTTGCTGTTTTCGTAACTCTACAGATTTGCGTAACATATTGAAAATAATGACGTCATAACCATTTAACGCCAAAAAAAATCTAAACATGAAAGAAAATAGGCATCAAAGTTGCCGCTATAATACTTATAAGAAATTTTCCATTTTCGTAAATAATAAATGCCAAATTAAAACTAACACAATGTCACTGTTTTGCTTTTGTTATTATAACATAACATATTTTGTCCGCGCTCAGTCTGCAATTTTTTTTACCTAACTATTATAGTTAGGTAAAAAAAATGCAGACTATGCTAAAAAGTGTACCATAATGTGACGCCACACGAAACTTTAACTGGCAATATCTTCATTATTTTTTTGTTTAATTGACAAACTAAAAATACGTTTCCAATATTTTTAGAAACTAAATCAACGGAGCAAAGTCCTCACGTATCACTCGTGGGGTATATGCTCTGAGAAGTCAAAGTAAAAAAAAAAATCGTGCCCAGCCAGTAAATATGCCATTTACATACACTCAACGGCAAACAATTTGGCCCAAAAACTTTTCGTGATTTCAAACTATAAATTGAACAATTTTTTTTTCTGCATCGTAAATATTTTTCTTATTTGGGCCAAATTTTCTGCCGGTATTTGATTGCCATCTACTCAAATTGATGAATATCTTGCATTAACTCCGCTACCCAAAGGATGTCCGGAACAGATCGCTCTTTAGCAATAAGACCGCGCGTTATTTACCCCGACTTTAAACTTTATGATCTATACCGTGTTTTCTTTTGAGGTGATCAAATAAAATGTAAAAGTATTGTATTGTATATATGTCCTACATGGCATAGATCGAATTTAAACTTTCGTGAGACATTTTTAAAACGATACCAACATGTCGCCCGTGCCTACTCAAAATGATATTTACATATAAACCTTATTGCTATATGATTTTTAATAACCATTACCTCAAAGTTGGAAAGAGATGTCCATAATAATAATAACCACAGTAGGTTTTTTTGGCATTGAAATATTCATGGGCGAAAAACATTTTTGTATTTAACCTAGGGGCAATATGTAGGTAGACTTTTGCTCAGCAACTGAATTCCCAATCTAAGAAAAAGATATGCTGGGGATTTTTAACTTCTAGTTTTTTCCCCGGTTTTCTAACTAATATGAAGTTCTAAATTGGGCTGATCGCCTTTTGTTTAGTATTGACATCATATAAGAATGTTCTCAGGAGGATATAATTTTGAAAACAAAGTTTTAACCGACTTCATATCAGTAGCCAAATTGCTTCAAGTTTGCCTATAAAATTTGAAGAGTCCCCTCGATTTCTCCAGGATCCCATCATCAGAACTGGATTTTGGTGACAACGGGACCAATCTGGAAGTATATGCTTTCAAACAAAACAATACATTTTCAAATCGGTTCATAAATTATCGAGTTATCGCGTAACAAACACACAAAAAAAATACAGTCGAATTGAGAACCTCCCCCTTTTTTGAAGTCGGTTAAAAATTTAAAGTCATAATGTCATTCATGTGATAGTATAAATAATAATAACATGTCGCTCGCAGTGACATTTAATACAAACGCCAACACATTTAATTTGAACCTTATTACAATGCACATAAAGTGCACGGATGATCAGTTAACTGCGTTGGCGATGGTACGTAGATCGTAACATTTTGTTACAAATATTATCTAGCCCGGTACGTAGACCGTAACATTTTGTTACAAATATTATCCAGCCCTGTACGTAGATCGTAACATTTTGTTACAAATATTATCTAGCCCGATCATCTCGATATCCGTCCATTTAGTAACATGTCTGTGAACATACCCGCGACACTGGTTGGCTTCTTACACTTCTTTACAATCATCATTCCAACGATGCCTTTGTTGACTTTAATTGGTTGTTTCTTTGCGAGCGGTGAAAGAGACGATGGAGCGTATGCCTTTGACCGACGTCTGTGGAAAAATAAGGGGTTAGGTATGACCACAGAACTCTAAATAGTATAGAAAGTCATGCACACACAGTACTAAATAAATAAAATAAATACCGTGGGACAATTCACACCAATTGATCTAGTCCCAAACTAGGCAAAGCCTGTACTATGGGTACTAGACAACGGATAAACATACTTATATATATATAAATACATACTTAAATAGATATTAAACATCCAAGACTCGAGAACAAACATTCGTATTCATCATACAAATATCGGCCCCGAACGGGAATCGAACCCGGGACCTCAAGCTTCATAGTCAGGTTCTCTAACCACAAGGCTATTCGGTCGTCATATCATCAAAATAGTACGAAGTTCTCTGCTTCAGCTTGGGCCAAAATTATTTCGATGTCCGGCTGCCCAGCCGTTAAAGTCACACCTATACGCCAACCATTTTTGCTTACGTGTAAATATGAACCTTAGTTCAAAGCATGAAAGTGACCTTGACAGCTCACGCCATAACGCATATAGGGTAAATCGCCAGTAACAGTTCAAAGCATGAAAGTGACCCTGACAGCTCACGCCATAACACATATAGCGTAAATCGCCAGTAACAGTTCAAAGCATGAAAGTGACCTTGACAGCTCACGCCATAACACATATAGCGTAAATCGCCAGTAACAGTTCAAAGCATAAAAGTGACCCTGACAGCTCACGCCATAACACATATAGCGTAAATCGCCAGTAACAGTTCAAAGCATGAAAGTGACCTTGACAGCTCACGCCATAACACATATAGCGTAAATCGCCAGTAACAGTTCAAAGCATGAAAGTGACTCTGACAGCTCACGCCATAACACATATAGGGTAAATCGCCAGTAACTGGCCACTGTTCAATAACTGGCCACCTCATACTAGAAATTAACTCAGAAGTTTGATTTTTTCACAGCTTCAAGGGACTGTAGACCTGAGTATATGGTTTTAATTTTAACTCGATACCTGCACGCGGTCCCGAGATAAAGTGTCTTGACAGACAGACAGACGGACAACAAAGTGATCCTATAAGGGTTCCGTTTTTTCCTTTTGAGATACGGAACCTGTCTGTCCGTCTGTCACAGCCGATTTGCTCCGAAACTACTGGACCGATTGAATTGAAATTTGGTACACATATGTAAATTGGTGACCCAAAGATGAACGCGTAAAGTAAATTAAGGAATTCTGAACAAGGGGGCCACTTTTGGGGGGTAAAATGGAAAATTAGAAAAAAAAAGTTTCGCAAACTGTATTGTGTGACATATCAAATGAAAGGGCTTGTTGTAAGGATCTCAGATATATTTTTTATAATTTTAGCAAAACCAGATTTGAAGTAGTTTAGGAAAAAAGACGAAAATTTACCATTCCCCCCCCTTATTTCCGAAACTACTAGGACTAAAATTCTGAAAAAAATATGAAAAATAGTTCCTTGCCTTAAGATTACAGGAAAATCTATAAGAAGTTTGAGTATTAAAAAACACTTATGAAATTTAGATTATATATCACCACGCGAGTTGAACTCGCACTTGTCCATCCGGTTTTTTTGTAATTGTATTACTTACTGTGTACCTGTGTACTTATACTGAAATAAATTATATTCTATTATATTCTATTCTATTCTATAATGCCAACTCACCTTTTTCTTGGATCCGTTGAGGTAGTCCTTGTACATCTCCGAGCGTAGGTAACGCGAGTAGCTGTCGGACTTCATTAGATGGTACACGTGTGCCTGAAATAAATAGAATTACATAAATAAATGCATTGTAGCTAAGTAAATAAACTATGATATAGGGCATTCTCCTGTGACTCCATGTGGGGTTCCATATCAAGGACAGGAAAATGATCTAATCATGCTTAGTTTAAATTGGGTAGTTTCCACATGTCAAAATTGATAACGCAGTGTTGCTAAATTGATAGTAAACCTTCAAATAAATGCAATTAAGTATAAATTACGAAATATAATTAAAATCATAAAAAGATATGGCCCTTGAAAGTTTACAAAAAATATGCATTTTTTTTATTGTCCAAAAGTAAATTTAAAGCTACCAATAGAATCCTTACGCTTTTATAGAAACAACATTGTATGACAACTGTGGTCCTAAACGCAGTATTTCGCGACCGAAACAGCAATTTACTTGATTTTCCATATAACGACTAGTACAAATATTACCCTGTGACGTCATGATTCAATGTTAATCAGTATGGAACGTTTTCGGCTGCCGCCAGCGAGGTCCGTCTTTAACTCAATTTTTTGGGTATTTATGTTCTTTAATTGTACTTACTCCCATACAAACATTTGTTCCACACTAAAAACTGGTTCGAATGCCATCGTAAAAAAAAATTAGGACACAAGCCTATTATATAAATAAATGCATTGTAGCTAAGTAAATAAACTATGAACTTCGTCATTAACCAAATTTTACAATAGTTCGTTCACTTTTAATTCTATCCGACTGTGGAACTCTCTCCCTCTTGACATGAGACAAGCAAAATCTATCGGCAACCTCAAATCCCTTCTTAAAGAACATTATTTGTCTCTCCCCTAACCCTGATTGTATTTTTTGGCTGACTGTTTATGTATCATATATTTGTGTTTGTGTTATTTGTATATATGTATGATTGTGTATGTATGTTTATATATAGAGGTATTTATGTACGTTTATTTTTATAATTTTTTGATTTTTGATTTATAATAATCTCTGCACCACCTACTGCATAATCCAGTTTTATCTCTTTCTCCGATACCCAAAGGTTGTCTGTAAGAGATCGCTCTTCAGCGATAAGACCGCCTGTTGTCTACCTCTACCTACATGTTATTGTATTGTTTCTCTCTGTAACTGCTTTGTCTGTGTGAGGTGTGCAATAAAGAGTATTTGTATTGTATTGTATTGTAAATAAACTATGAAATAGGGCATTCTCCTGCGACTCCATGTGGGGTTCCATATCAAGGACCGGAAAACGCCTTTTCAGGCTTAAGGCTATCGATTTGGTAACCCTATGATAGGCCTGATTAGGGTAACCGGTTCTGGTCCTAGTTCCATGTATTTGAAACCTTATTTGAAAGCGTTAAGGTCGAAAAGTGGCTAACCTTTTCATTCCGCGACTATACAGGGTCCTATTGCAACAATAGACATGATGGCTCATGTTAAAATTGATAACATAGTGTTGCTAAATGGATAGTAAACCATCAAATTATTATAATAAAGTACAGATTAAAAAATATAATTAATATCATAAAAAGATATGAACCTCGAAAGTTTAGAAAAAACTTGTATTTTTTTTATTGTCCGCAAATTTAATGCTACCAATAGAATCCTTACGCTTTTATAGAAACAAAATTGTACGACAACTATGGACCTAAACGCAGTATTTCGCGACCGAAACAGCAATTTACTTGATTTCCCCTACAGTGATTAGTTCAAATAGCAAAGTGTGACGTCATACTTTTGAGTCAATCGGTATGAAGCGTTTTGGGCTGCCGCCGGCGAGGTCAAAGTCAAAGTGATTTATTCTTCAATTTAGGCATATTACATGCACCTATGAATGTCGATAAACTACCACCGGTTCGGAAAGTAAACCTCTGCCTCGAGAAGAACCGGCGTAATAAACTCGGCGAGGTGTCATTTTTTCAAAATAGTATACAATATATCATATCAGTATCAGAGTATTATAAAATTTTAAAATTACATTGCTACAGTAGAAAGCCTATTTATTTTACGACAGGTTTCTAGTGCAGGATTTTATCGCTGAATCTTTGTCTCAAATCTTTGGGTCTTTATGTACTTTAATTGTAGTTGCTCCCATACAAACATTTGTTCCTCACCAAAAACTGGTTCGAATGGCATCGTCAATTTTTTTTAGTCATCATGCATATTGTGCACAAGCCCTTACCTGTGCCTGGTCGAAGCAGTATCTGTCCGCGGTGCCGGATTCCACCTTTACACGAGTCAGCTCCCTGTGAAACATATAAGATAAGATAAGATAAGATTCATTTATTGTCAATAACTGTGTACAAATAGATCACATCTTAAAAATGAAGTCCAACAGTTTGCCCATTTCGGGCGTACAATAGTAAATTATCACATTACAACATTCTTAGTCAATCTAAACATCTAAAATATTCATTTAAATTATAAAAAGATTTCATTAATAGCCATTCGTTGAGCTTTTTTTTTAAATTTGATTCCATCTTGCGACTTAATATTATCTGGTAAATGATTAAAAGTTTTAATTCCATTGACATATGAGCTCTTGCGAAGTATAAAGCTAGAAGGTCTAACCGTACATACATCATTTTTATACTGTGAACGGATATTATTTTTAGAGTCACTTTTTTTTATAAAAATGTCATTTCGCTCTTTAACAAATAAACAAATTTGTAGTATATAGATACATGTCAGAGTTAGTATTCCATTTTCTTTGAAAACGTCTCTTAAGGATTCCATATTTCTAAGCTTAAATATAATTCGCATACATTTTTTTTGAAAAAGAAAAGTAGATTGTTAAAGGTTAAGGTTATACTTAAAGGTTAAGGTTAAGGTTGTCTGGAAGAGATCGCTCTTCAGCGATAAGACCGCCTGTTGTCTACCTCTACCTACATGTTATTGTATTGTTTCTCTCTGTAACTGCTTTGTCTGTGTGAGGTGTGCAATAAAGAGTATTTGTATTGTATTGTATTGTATACTTTTATCAAAAATCATTCAGTTTAAATATAAGAGATAGATAAAATATAATTATTTAATTTGGCCGAATTCAGACACTAAATAAAATAAACAATAATGTTGTATTTTCTCGAAGGATTAAACATGTAGTCAAATGGAGAAAAAATCAACGCAAGAGGTTAAATAATCACAAAGTTATAAGTGTCCAAAGTTTTAAGAGGGGGTATGTTCTGTCCCTTTTCCGCAAAACGCACCTTCATATGAAACGATTGTCATTTACTATGACGCTCGATGGTCGTGACGTCACGATCACCGGCCGTTTTCTCCCTCTAACAAGCAACATTAAAACGGACTCGGACTTCGTAATCTTTTGAGATATTTAAATGGGATTTTCGTCATAAGCCTTCTTTTGAAGTAATATATATTTTTTAATCTACACCCGTATGGTATTAGTAATTCGTCCAAATAGCGAATCTACCGTTCGGGCTAGAAGATTCAAAATTCATTGTAAGTTTTATAAAAAACGGACAAATTAATTTCTATTATATTAGTACCACCTAATAGTAAGGGTGGGTTGTACCACATCCGATATGCTTACCATAACAATAGGGTTACCCTATCAGTTAGGTTACCTTGTTATAAAATAAATAAAAAAAATAAAAATAAAAATTGTTTATTTCGGACAAGATCCATATGAATATTAGTTAATCAATTACAAAGGACTTAATCTATGTTAGTAAGGTATATATAAATATTACAATTTAGTTCAGGTATCTGCCACCCTCAGGCACTCCCGGTACGTGCGCATGCGTTCGTACCCAGTGTCCGAGAATGGGGCAGTCCGTCTTCTCACTGATGACCCTCAGGATGGAGTTGTGGCTCCCCCGCACCCTGCGCATGAGTGATGCAACACGGTGACGAATCACCGCGCTGAACCCCTCCGTGCGCGGTGCGCGTTATAAAGATACCATTATGGATAGGGTTTCAATAACAACTTCTAAAATTAGCCTATGGAAAACCCTGATTAGGGTAACCGGTTCCGGTCCCTGCTTGAAAATTTAACTATTAAAAACCAAAATCAGTTGACACCTAAACGGCTCAACAACTAAAGTCCTTCACCGTACCGGCAGGCGCAGCGTGGGTACCCCGCAAGGTGGACTGATGCCCTGGTAGAGGTCGCGGGAGTCCGCTGGACCGGCCATTGCGGCACTCTTTGGGGGAGACCTATTCAATGTCATTTATTTCAGGCTTTTGGACCCATATGTGTTAGTTACAATAAAATTATAAACTTAAATTAAGTGTTAGTAACAAAATAAATAATTAAATACTACTCTTACATTACATTACATGAATTATTTATTTATTTCGCCCAGATATGAGACACTGGTGCATGCAATGACTGCCAGTGTCTCATAAATGGACCGTCAATACGGTCGGCGACGACCGCCAGCAGGGCGCCGCCGCCAGCGCGCGCGCGCCGCGCCACCGAGGCCGCCCTCTTGCGCAT
This sequence comes from Epinotia nisella, assembly GCA_932294315.1. Lineage (NCBI taxonomy): Eukaryota > Metazoa > Arthropoda > Insecta > Lepidoptera > Tortricidae > Epinotia > Epinotia nisella. The sequence goes on along the minus strand of OW028698.1, from coordinate 2,900,853 downwards.
GGTGCTGTAAAAGCAGTCCACGCGCGCCTCCGCGAACATGCCCGAGGCGCTGCAGTATCGCGGCAGCCGCAGCAGCACCCTGAAGGCGTTGGCCTAGTAAAGGTCGCGGGAGTCCGCTGGATCGGCCATTGTGGCACTCTTTGGGGGAGGCGCATGTCCAGCAGACGTGTTCCGGCCGATATGGCGATGATGTTGTGTGCAGTCCGCTGGACCGGCCATTGTGGCACTCTTTGGGGGAGGCGCATGTCCAGCAGACGCGTTCCGGCCGATATGGCGATGGTGTTGTGTGCAGTCCGCTGGACCGGCCATTGCGGCACTCTTTGGGGGAGGCGCATGTCCAGCAGACGTGTTCCGGCCGATGTTGTGTGTGCACTGACCGGCTGTTGGCGTCGATGTTGACCGGCGACGGGGCGTCGGCGGCCAGGAACTCCTTCCAGATCTCGCGCGCGCGCGACGCCACGCGACGGATCGGCTGTGCCTTCAGGTCCTGCACGGCGAGCCAGAATCTGGAACACATTGTTACAATTATAATCAGAGCCCGGATTTATCACGGCAAAACCAAACACTATCGTAATCAAGCCAGTGGTAGAATTTTGATTTTAGGATTGTAGATACATTGTTGAAGAGTCTAGACAGTAAGCAATAGATGGACGAGTTAGTACGAGTCCAGCTATTGCACTTTCGGCCGAGGCTTAACACAGTGCTTTTCACGCCTACTGCGATGAAATTGCAAATAATTATAATTTTAATACAAAATTAAGTATCTAATTGAAGATCATAATACTAAACAGGCTCGCTTGCCTCGCGCCGGCGCGGGGGAGGGGGAACGGGCGCACGCACGCCGGCCGACAGCGCGCGGTGCCCTGTGATTGGTCGATCGCTGTTCAAACTGACCAACAATAACATTGTTGGACAGTTTGAAGTCATACATGGCCTGTTCGTGCGACGTCCAACTAACCCCAGCTTTGAAGCCTGAATTCTGACCATCTTTTGCCACATTTCCGAGCAGTGGCGTGAAAACATTATTTTATCGATATCTAGTATTATTAGGTATATAGGTATAAAAAAATAACGCCGAAAATCTGAAATGTAATAAATATAGAGGCCTCGGCAGAGAGTACGACTTTGTACCCTTTGGCGTCGAGACCCTCGGTCCGTGGGGTCCCAGTGCGCATAAGTTATTTGCAGAAATCGCGAAACGTCTGGTCGATGTAACTGGTGACCGAAGAGCTGGCGGCTTTCTCGCGCAACGCATCAGCATTGCAATTCAGCGAGGAAATGCCGCCAGCATCCTCGGTACAATGCCTCGAGGGCCTTTTTTAGATTTAACTTAGTTTTAATTTATCTTAGTTAATGTTAATTATAATCTTGTATTCACTTTTAATAAATAGTTTAGTACATGCCGATATATTTTTACATTATTGACAATTTACAGTGTGCAAAACAACCTTTTTATATTTAAAAAAAATATAGAAGTGTATTTTTCTTCCGATAACGCCATAAGGTCGCTAAAAAGTCGCAATAATGACTATACCACCTCATTAAAAATAATAGACAATACAGTCAATAATAGACACTTATTACTCCATAACACTTTAAATGTCATTTCATTACGTATAAAACATAAATTGCGTATAAATATTATGTATTTCTTATAACGCTTTGAAACCGACGCGTTTGATATACGTAATTTTTTTATTGAATATTTATTTTATTTGGTGACGTTTTTTCTTCTACTACACAATTATCGATATCGATAAAATATTTTTTCTACCACTGGCTAGATTACGATAGTGTTTTATTTTGCCGTGAAAAATCCGGGCTCTGATTATAATAAACAAATAATAATATTAATAAAACATATGACGCGGGCAGGGACAGCATCCGCTCGGTGTACTCCTTGCATTCCATTAAATTGTCAAAAGGGCCTCTACGTGTTGGCTCAGTTGGTACTCTGTAGGTATCTAGCCCCACGCACGACTCCCAAAGGTCCGGGATATCATGTCCCGTTAGCGGGAAAGACATACATAATGTTGAGTTTCGAATGTTTATTATTAATATGTAGGGTGGATTCTAGTTGATATTTACATTCGAGGGTACTTGCATTTGCTACAAACCCGTCACATATCCTATCCCTTTTTATCACGTGCACATTGAAAAGCATGCGCTCTCACTCGGCGCATCTAATTTGTTGGCTGCATTAACGGCCAGACTCTTCACTGAATTTTGAACTGAACGCACGTCCCGTGAGATGTTCTCGGTTCCAATGGCGATTTCAAGTACCGCCACGCGTCATCTAGAAGCTTAATTTATTAATATGGTGTACATCAGTCCGGGCGCGCCCATGTGATATCTGTGCTGAACGTGGAAAGAGGCCTGCTGCCGTTGAAGAAAAGACTACCCAGATTTGGAAGGTTAGTGCACGTGATTCCTTTGTTCCCGAGCAGCCTCCTTACTAGTTGGCAATTGCAAGTGTCGCGCGAGGACTTTCTAATTTCAAAACCTATACAGTCCACTTTTCATTAATTTTCTCATCCCTTTTTTTGATGCTTAAGGGACATATCGAAGGTCAACCCCTCAATTATTATTTTGCCGCTATCCAAATATGGATTAAGCATCTCCATATTTTTTGGTCACTTCGACCTCGGATGCGATTACCTTTAGTTGCTTGTTGGATACGCCATTTTTGGGTATAAACTATACGATCATTGTGCTAAGTAATTGAAATAGTTTCTCGAATATCTACTTTAATCTCCCGCATCGGTAACTATTTTACTTTATTTTCGCACCCGCATTACAAAGTACGACATATCGTGGTTTTTCCTAGGTTTATTTTAAAATTCGCGACTAAATATATTAATCCGCATTCAGTTGTTCATACTTTATAGAGTACGCCATATTAGAAATAAAGTTCAGTGCCATTTTTCTCGTTCGTACACAATCGGGTCCGATCGGCCAAACTCGTCCGTTCCGGTTCTCTCGCTCATCCCATACGATTGTACCTACGAATATAACGTCGCTGACCATTTCAAACTTTCGGGTAGAAAAATATTGCTTCTGCAATTTCGATTTGATATATAACCGCAATTTCCTATACTTAGGTATTTATTTAGTGAAGAGTCCGATTTTATTTATACCGCTTATATTTACACTTTTACGCCGCTTATATATACACGGTTATACCACTTATATTTATACACCGCATATATTTTGTTATATATTTTTTACCGCAAATTGCTTGCTAAGTCGTGTACCATATTTATACAAATTTATACGTATATTAAATACGCACCGCTTTGTTTACAAGAGTTATTTCTTAACGCAACATTGGTTCATTCACAATGGTTAAACAAAAAAGTAGAAAGGGCAGTGAGGCTACTGGTGAGGATTACGACGCTAATAAAAATCAGCTGACTATTTATTCCGTCAAACGAGATGTTATCTACAAACGTGTGGGAAATGTTCTGGAACTAGCTTACAAAGCGGAGACGGACCCTAACCAATATAGGGCATTTCGTACGAGTGCATTAAATATTGATAAATTGCGTGATGATTACCAGAATGTCTTGGAGTCATACAATTTGTTACACTTGCAACTGTATCCCGAGTCTGAAGTCGAGTACGACTCGTGGAATACCTTCGAGGAAATGTACTGTTACATAAAACAAATTTTGCTTGACAATGAGGTCAAAAGTCCAGCTGCGCCCCCCGCCGCCTCTAAGCCTAATTGTCATCTACCGCCACTAGATCTTTTATCATTTGACGGCGAAGTAAAAAACTGGCCTTTGTTCTATCAACAGTTCAAAAGCATCGTTCATGATAATACATCGCTAAGTGATAGCGAAAAGATACACTACTTAGTAGGCAAATTAAAGGGACAAGCCGCGAACGTTTGCTCCGGCTTGCCACCGACCGCACAAAACTACCCGATTATTTGGAACGCGCTCGTTCAAAAATATGACGACCCGCGTTCTCTCGCTTCGGCTTATATCAATCAGTTGTTACGTTTTAAACCGCTGGCAAACGCTAATTCACCCGGTTTAGATTCATTCATAAATAACTTCAACTCTTCAGTTGAAGCGCTCAAACAATTAAATTTAGATAACTTGATGGATTTCATGTTTCTGCATTTGGCGCTTCAAAAGTTAGACCCGGAAACAATCAAATTATTCGAAATTACGTATCGCAAAGAAAAAATTCCTTCCTATCAAAGTTTGATTGAGTTCGTTAAGGAACAGACTAAAGTATTATCTCGTTCCCCGAACGCAATAATAACTAGTAAACCGGTTGAAGTATCAAAGCCGCGTTTCCCGCTAAATAAAACTAAATCATTTGTAAACAAGGATTCGGCCGGTGTCACAAGCGCCAGCGATAACTGTGCCTTGTGTAACAGTAAACAACACGAACATTTATATTCGTGTCCTTCTTTTATGAAATTGACTCCGCATGAACGTTACAATTTTATTAAATTGAACGCGTACTGTAACAACTGTTTGAGTGTTAAGCACAAAATATTGTCGTGTACGTCCAAGCGAAATTGCTCGCATTGTTCTTTAAGACACCATTCGTTGTTACATTTTAACACGAATGAGAAATCTCACTGCAATATTAGCGCAGTGGTGTCTGATCCCGCTATGAATATAATTGATTCACCCGCTTTGAATAATATATCCGCACCCGCTACCGCTTGTGGCTCGTCTCGCCTCATCGACGAACGAGTAATGTCAATTGAGACCCACTCCGCTCGCGCTAATTTCGACCCTGTGACTACTGCAGTTAAGGTCGAAAATAGTTTACCGCATTCTTCCAATGATAAATCTGCATCGATTTGTGCCATTGCGTGCGATAATCGAATTAATTGTTTTCAAACGACAACTTTATTAGGTACCGCTAAAATAAAGGTTATCGATTCCTTTAATCGTACTCATTACTTGAGAGCCCTCGTAGACCCTGGGTCGATGTGCGACTACGTGTCTCAAGCTTGTTGCAAGCGCCTTTCGCTTCCTATTAGTAAACGAACACCATATACCGAAGTGCAAGGTATCGGAGGCGCTACGCAGAAGATTCTAGGCATGACTTCGTTGAAGTTCGCATCTCGATTCGGTGATGATCGCGAATACGCCGTCAACCCTTTAGTAGTGGGACAAATTACGTCACAACTACCCGACGCGCGCGTAGACCGAGAAGCTATTGAGTTTGTTCGTAACTTGCCGCTGGCGGACGACGACTTTTCGCAACCTGGGCCCATCGACATGCTTTTAGGTGTGAAACTTTATTGTGAAATATTAATGTCAGACAAAATTAAGAGCTCAGACATTAATATGCCCGCCGCCTTTGAAACGACTTTGGGTTACCTAATTATGGGTGATGCCCCTATTATATCCCCGCAACCCGCTCCGCGCACACTCTGTGCCTTCACTACTGACCCGCTACATCAGCTCGTGGAGAACTTCTGGGCCGTTGAGGAAATACCCTCACGTACGTTTTTAAGTCCGGACGATCAAAAATGCGAAAATATTTACGCTTCGACTACTGTTCGTAATGATGACGGCAGTTATTCGGTGGATCTTCCGTTTAAAGACGACCCCAATAAATTAGGCGATTCTTTTATCACCGCGAAAAAGCGTTTCTTGCTCTTGGAAAAGAAATTTGCTAAGGATCCCGAGCTTAAATCCAATTACGACAACATTATCCGTGAGTACCTAACTAAGGGTATTCTATCTCGCGCCACACCCGACGAATGTGACACTCCTGGCTTCTGGCTACCACATCACCCTATAGTTCGACATGATAAAACTTCTACTAAAGTTAGACCAGTCCTAGATGGCAGCGCGAAATCTAGCACCGGCCTATCCCTAAATGATATTTTATACTCAGGCTGTAATCTACAGGCTAATATTTTTCACATTTTGTTAAATGTGCGCATCTACAAAATAGCATTTTTCGCTGACGTAAAGCAAATGTATTTATGCATTCACATGAATGCTCCACACCGCAAATACCAACGAATTTTATATCGTTTTTCAAATACGGACCCGCTAGAAATACTTACTTTTACACGTGTCACGTTCGGATTACGGCCGTCTTCGTTCCTCGCGCTCCGCACGTTGCGTCAGCTCGCCGCTGACGAACGTCACAAATGGCCAAATGCGGCCTCTGTGCTTGAAAGAGATGTCTATATGGACGACCTCGCTTCTTCGGCTTCCTCTCTTCGGGAGGCTGTTAAGACAGCTGACGAGTTAATTGACCTCTTTAAAGCCGGTGGATTTGACTTACTTAAATGGTCGTCAAATTCGCTCGAACTGCTCGAGCACATACCAGAAACGCACCGACAATCTGGATCTATTTCCTTCGACGATGGAAATACATTTAAGATTTTAGGTTTGCGCTGGTTGCCCGCACAAGACGCGTTTGTTTTTGACACCTCGAGTCCACCACCTGGGTGTACTAAACGCGCAATTCTCTCCGCCACCGCCCGTCTTTACGACGTGCTGGGACTGGTAGGGCCGGTTATCTTATACGCCAAATTGATAATAAGAGAACTTTGGCTTATTCATCTCGATTGGGATGAATCACCTCCCAGTTGCATAATTAATTTATGGCAACAATACTTGTCCGAATTACCGCTGATAACCCACCTCAATTTTCCTCGCCATTTAGGTGTGTCCGTCGGAGCGCAAGTTACATTGGTTGGCTTCTCAGACGCTAGCGAATCCGCTTACGGCTGCGTAATATACTCGCATGTCGTGAATGGCAATGAGCCGCCAATTGTAACACTCCTGTGCTCCAAATCTCGGGTTGCTTCTGCCAAACCCAGGGTTACGGTCGCCCGTTTGGAGCTGAATGGGATTTTGTTAATGTCAAAACTTCTGAAAGAAGTTCACGGCACGCTGTCGAATAGGCATAAAATTACTACTATTTTTGCATTCTCGGATTCGGAAGTCGCCTTATGTTGGTCGGTCGCCTCGCCGCATAGGTTTGACACTTACGTTGCTAACCGCATTTCGCAAGTTCAGGCTAACCTTTCACCTGACGATTTATATCACATTGCTGGCTCGCAGAACCCTGCAGACTGTGTGTCTCGCGGGTTAACGCCATCACAACTCATTCAGCATGAGCTATGGTTCTCAGGACCACCGTGGCTATCGGAACCTGTAAATAAATGGCCTATACAAAAGTTTGTGCCTAACCGGTTGTCGTTGCCAGAAGAGAAAACTGTATCTCATGTGACTACTCAAGTCACCGATAATAAGCATCCTATTTTGACACTCGCTTCCCGCTGTTCCTCGTGGAACAAACTGCTCCGCGCTACAGTGTATGTACTGCGCTTCTTAAAAAGGCTACCTCGGGGTAACTTAATTACCGCTACTGACTTGAATACTGCCGAGCTCGAAATCGTTCGAGCCGTGCAGTCTGAATATTTCTCGGATGATATTAAATCGCTTGCAAATGGAAAAACATGTTCGGTAAAATTACAAAAATTGTTTCCATTTCTTTCGAATGGAATTTTACGCGTTGGAGGTCGCCTATCGAACTCATCGCTCGATTATGCTTCAAAGCACCCCATAATACTGCCTAAAAAAGGTCACGTTATTGAACTAATAATTAAATCTTATCACCGCGACAATTTTCATGCTGGACCGCAGTTATTAACCGGCATACTAAAAAATAAATATTGGATTATCTCCGCCCGTCGCGTTGTTAGGCAATGCATTCAAAGATGTAATGACTGTTTTAGGTTGAACCCTAAACCGACATTTCCGCTTATGGCTGACCTGCCTAAATGTCGTCTTGAACAATGCAAGGCCTTTTTGCACACCGGTGTTGACAACGCGGGACCCTTATATATAACTCCGTACCGCAGACGTGGCGTGCGCAGTGTTAAGGCCTACATATGCCTATTTGTCTGCCTCGTGACAAAAGCCGTTCACATCGAATTGGTGTCGAGCTTGTCATCAGTCAGTTTTATCGACGCATTTAAACGATTTATATCGCGACGAGGTCCTTGTACCTACCTTTACTCTGACAATGGAGGTAACTTTTTATCGTCTAAGGCCTATTTTAATGAGCTTCACGATTTTTTACATACTGACGATTATTATCAAGCCTTTGGTAACGAACTCGCGAAACATCGTATAACTTGGAAAATGAATCCTCCCGCGGCTAGTCATTTCGGCGGTATTTGGGAGGCTAATATAAAAAGTGCTAAGTCACTATTGTTTCGAGTGATCGGAAAACAAATTCTCACTTTCGAGGAAATGTCGACCGTGCTAACTCAGATTGAGGCAGTGCTTAACAGTCGCCCTTTGTATGTTTTAAGCTCTGACCCATCCGAGCCACTCGCGCTCAGCCCATCGCATTTTCTATCTACTTCTCCGCTAGAGTCTTTACCCGCGGCTGACTTATCGGACGAACGTACTAACCTGTTATCTAGATTTTCCCTAATGGACTCGCTTGTGCAATCGTATTGGAAGAGGTTCAGATCCGAATATTTACACAATTTGCAGCAACGCGAAAAATGGAACACTTCGTCCAATCCAATAACAGTTGGCACCGTGGTACTTTTAAATGTAGACAACGCCCCGCCCTTACAGTGGCCGTTAGGTATCATAACTAATGTATTCCCTGGTAAGGATGGGATTATTCGCGTGGCAGAAGTAAAGACAAAGGTCGGCACGTACAAACGACCTGTTGTACGCCTTTGCCCACTTCCGACTCAGTAGGAGTCAATCTTATTCAAGTAGATACTTAGTTTTAATCTCGCGTCTTTTAGATAAATTAATTTAGTTAGTTTATAGCTAGATTTTAGTCTAATTCTTTTAAATGTTCTTCGCTTACGCGCACAAGTGGTGTGCCTTATTTAACGTTGGTGAAGGTGTTAGGTTAACTTTTTATTATTATTTTATACCTCGTACTCAGGTTAACTTAGCACAATGATCAAAGCTATACTGTAATTCGTAATTCGTATAGTGAGATTCGCCCTTCTCTTTTCTTGAAGGGATACTTCAAGGCCGGGGGGATGTTGAGTTTCGAATGTTTATTATTAATATGTAGGGTGGATTCTAGTTGATATTTACATTCGAGGGTACTTGCATTTGCTACAAACCCGTCACATATCCTATCCCTTTTTATCACGTGCACATTGAAAAGCATGCGCTCTCACTCGGCGCATCTAATTTGTTGGCTGCATTAACGGCCAGACTCTTCACTGAATTTTGAACTGAACGCACGTCCCGTGAGATGTTCTCGGTTCCAATGGCGATTTCAAGTACCGCCACGCGTCATCTAGAAGCTTAATTTATTAATATGGTGTACATCAGTCCGGGCGCGCCCATGTGATATCTGTGCTGAACGTGGAAAGAGGCCTGCTGCCGTTGAAGAAAAGACTACCCAGATTTGGAAGGTTAGTGCACGTGATTCCTTTGTTCCCGAGCAGCCTCCTTACTAGTTGGCAATTGCAAGTGTCGCGCGAGGACTTTCTAATTTCAAAACCTATACAGTCCACTTTTCATTAATTTTCTCATCCCTTTTTTTGATGCTTAAGGGACATATCGAAGGTCAACCCCTCAATTATTATTTTGCCGCTATCCAAATATGGATTAAGCATCTCCACATAATACATATTACTTGACAATCTTACACAATTCGAACATGCCCCATAGTAAGCTCAATTGGGTAGTTTAGTTTCCACATGTTCAATTTGATAACGCAGTGTTGCTAAATGAATAAAACAAACCATCAAATAAATGTAATTAAGTATAAATTACGAAATATAATTGAAATTATAAAAAGATGAAAGCTAAGAAAAAGAAATTTTTTTTTCAGGAAGGAATTTTTAGAGGAATTTCGTCAAACGGTTTCGACTGCAGGCTTAGAGCATACATAACTGGAGTAGCCTTTCAGTAACTTACCCCTCTGTAAAAAACCTTGCACAATGTGCAAAAAGTCATACAAAGACAATTTCACAATCGATCACAAAATCGCCTCGCAAGAGAAAACTGATCATAAAAATGGCCGCATGTTGCTGTAAGCACTTGATATTATAAACGTTCAACCACTTCAAGCTTTTAATATACAATTGAGTTTCAATATCCTTTTAAGATGCTCCCTCCCGGCACGCAAAATTCGACAGACATTTTTGTACACAAAAAGGCTACTCCAGTTATGTATGCTCTAAGACTTATGTAAGTCTTAGAGCGAACAGGGACTTACTTGAGGTTCTCCCCGGAGAACTCCTTGGACAGGAACTTGGCGAAGTGGTCCTGGCCGGCAGGATCCGCGAGCAGCTCCCGGAGCCCGAAGGCCCAGCGGCGGACACGACGCAACGGGAGAGGGTCCTTACTGTAGTCGGACACAGACACACCATCATTATACCAGCCGAAAGACGTCCACTGCTGGACATAGGCATATTTGGCAGCGATAAAACCCTGCACTAGAAATCTATCGCAAAATAAATAGGCTTACTACTCATCATCATCATCATCATATCAGCCCAAAGACGTCCACTGCTGAACATAGGCCTCCCCCAAAGAGTGCCACAATGACCGGTCCTGCGCCACCCGCATCCAGCGGACTCCAGCGACTACTGTAGCAATGTAATTTTAAAATTTTATAATACTCCGATACTGAAATGATATATTGTATACTGTTTTGAAAAAATGACACCTCGCCGAGTTTTTTACGCCGGTTCTTCTCGAGGCAGAGGTTCTCTTTCCGAATCGACATTCATAGGTGCATGTAACATGCCTAAATTGAAGAATAAATCTCTTTGACTTTGACATAGGCCTCCCCCAAAGAGTGCCACCCGCATCTAGCGTATTTCCGCGACCTTTACCAGGCCATCAGTCCACCTTGCGGGGTACCCACACTGCGCCCGCCGGTACGGTCAAGGACTTTAATTGTTGAGCCATGTACTCGGGTGCCGTTATGAACAGTCGTATTCGGCGTACTGCTCACAACACGCGATGAATATGTTAAAAGCCTAGTGCCCACCGAAGTACTCACCACTGTTTCTCCATCTCCCACAGTTCGGTGGTCTCGTGTATCTACGGGTTGGGGTACTCGGGTGCCGTTGGGAACATGTATATAGCGTATTGCTCACAGTATGCGATGGAACTGTTAAAAGGCCAAGTCCATTGAGTACTCACCACTGTTTCTCCATCTCCAACAGTTCGGTGGTCTCGTGTATCCACGGGTTGGGGTACTCGGGTGCCGTTAGGAACATGTCGTATTCGGCGTATTGCTCACAGTACGCGATGAAACTGAAGCAAAGCCCACTGAAGCACTCACCACTGTTTCTCCATCTCCAACAGTTCAGCGGTATCGTGTATCCACGGGTTGGGGTACTCGGGTGCCGTTAGGAACATGTCGTATTCGGCGTATTGCTCACAGTACGCGATGAAACTGAAGCAAAGCCCACTGAAGCACTCACCACTGTTTCTCCATATCCAACAGTTCGGTGGTCTAGTGTATCCACTGGTTGGGGTACTCGGGTGCCGTTAGGCACATGTATTTTGCGTATTGGTCGCAGTATGCGATGAAACTGTCAAAATGCCAAGTACACTGAAGTACTCACCACTGTTTCTCCATCTCCCACAGTTCGGTGGTCTCGTGTATCCACGGGTTGGGGTACTCGGGTGCCGTTAGGAACATATATTCGGCGTACTGCTCACAGTACGCGATGAAACTGAAACAAAGCCCAATGAAGCACTCACCACTGTTTCTCCATCTCCCACAGTTCCGTGGTCTCGTGTATCCACGGGTTGGGGTACTCGGGTGCCGTTAGGAACATGTCGTATTCGGCGTATTGCTCACAGTACGCGATAAAACTTAAGCAAAGCCCACTGAAGCACTCACCACTGTTTCTCCATCTTCAACAGTTTGGTGGTCTCGTATATCCACGGGTTGGGGTACTCGGGTGCCGTTAGGAACATGTCGTATTCAACGTATTGCTCACAGTACGCGATAAAACTGAAACAAAGCCCAATGAAGCACTCACCACTGTTTCTCCATCTCCCACAGTTCCGTGGTCTCGTGTATCCACGGGTTGGGGTACTCGGGTGCCGTTAGGAACATGTCGTATTCAGCGTACTGCTCACAGTATGAGATGAAACTGAAACAAATTCCTTTTTGAGACTAACTTCAACAATGTATTACCTTTTTAGGGTTCCGTAGCCAAAATGGCAAAAACGGAACCCTTATAGTTTTTTTCTCTAGTTTTAAGCAAGTTGTAATGTTGTTGTGCTGTATGATTGAAATAAATCATCATTCATTCATTCATTTACCAACTACTCGTCTCTTACGACACAAAGGCAATTTCTTCTTCATAATTAAGAATAAACTCGGATAGTACGCATATAACGTGTATAAAACTTAACAATAAGTTACCGGAAATGCCAAAAGAAGAATTTTGATATTGCCAGTTGGCGACGCGCAGCTTCCTCCTGCCGCTCTATACTTACATCTCGGCGACCTTGCTGACGCGCACGTTCCTCCGCTCCAGGCGCGCGCGCAGCATTGCCAGTTGGCGACGCGCAGCTTCCACCTGCCGCTCTATACTTACATCTCGGCGACCTTGCTGACGCGCACGTTCCTCCGCTCCAGGCGCGCGCGCAGCATTGCCAGTTGGCGACGCGCAGCTTCCACCTGCCGCTCTATACTTACATCTCGGCGACCTTGCTGACGCGCACGTTCCTCCGCTCCAGGCGCGCGCGCAGCATTGCCAGTTGGCGACGCGCAGCTTCCACCTGCCGCTCTATACTTACATCTCGGCGACCTTGCTGACGCGCACGTTCCTCCGCTCCAGGCGCGCGCGCAGCATTGCCAGTTGGCGACGCGCAGCTTCCACCTGCCGCTCTATACTTACATCTCGGCGACCTTGCTGACGCGCACGTTCCTCCGCTCCAGGCGCGCGCGCAGCATTGCCAGTTGGCGACGCGCAGCTTCCACCTGCCGCTCTATACTTACATCTCGGCGACCTTGCTGACGCGCACGTTCCTCCGCTCCAGGCGCGCGCGCAGCATTGCCAGTTGGCGACGCGCAGCTTCCACCTGCCGCTCTATACTTACATCTCGGCGACCTTGCTGACGCGCACGTTCCTCCGCTCCAGGCGCGCGCGCAGCATTGCCAGTTGGCGACGCGCAGCTTCCACCTGCCGCTCTATACTTACATCTCGGCGACCTTGCTGACGCGCACGTTCCTCCGCTCCAGGCGCGCGCGCAGCATTGCCAGTTGGCGACGCGCAGCTTCCTCCTGCCGCTCTATACTTACATCTCGGCGACCTTGCTGACGCGCACGTTCCTCCGCTCCAGGCGCGCGCGCAGCATTGCCAGTTGGCGACGCGCAGCTTCCACCTGCCGCTCTATACTTACATCTCGGCGACCTTGCTGACGCGCACGTTCCTCCGCTCCAGGCGCGCGCGCAGCATTGCCAGTTGGCGACGCGCAGCTTCCTCCTGCCGCTCTATACTTACATCTCGGCGACCTTGCTGACGCGCACGTTCCTCCGCTCCAGGCGCGCGCGCAGCATTGCCAGTTGGCGACGCGCAGCTTCCACCTGCCGCTCTATACTTACATCTCGGCGACCTTGCTGACGCGCACGTTCCTCCGCTCCAGGCGCGCGCGCAGCATTGCCAGTTGGCGACGCGCAGCTTCCACCTGCCGCTCTATACTTACATCTCGGCGACCTTGCTGACGCGCACGTTCCTCCGCTCCAGGCGCGCGCGCAGCATTGCCAGTTGGCGACGCGCAGCTTCCACCTGCCGCTCTATACTTACATCTCGGCGACCTTGCTGACGCGCACGTTCCTCCGCTCCAGGCGCGCGCGCAGCATTGCCAGTTGGCGACGCGCAGCTTCCTCCTGCCGCTCTATACTTACATCTCGGCGACCTTGCTGACGCGCACGTTCCTCCGCTCCAGGCGCGCGCGCAGCATTGCCAGTTGGCGACGCGCAGCTTCCACCTGCCGCTCTATACTTACATCTCGGCGACCTTGCTGACGCGCACGTTCCTCCGCTCCAGGCGCGCGCGCAGCATTGCCAGTTGGCGACGCGCAGCTTCCTCCTGCCGCTCTATACTTACATCTCGGCGACCTTGCTGACGCGCACGTTCCTCCGCTCCAGGCGCGCGCGCAGCATTGCCAGTTGGCGACGCGCAGCTTCCACCTGCCGCTCTATACTTACATCTCGGCGACCTTGCTGACGCGCACGTTCCTCCGCTCCAGGCGCGCGCGCAGCATTGCCAGTTGGCGACGCGCAGCTTCCACCTGCCGCTCTATACTTACATCTCGGCGACCTTGCTGACGCGCACGTTCCTCCGCTCCAGGCGCGCGCGCAGCATTGCCAGTTGGCGACGCGCAGCTTCCTCCTGCCGCTCTATACTTACATCTCGGCGACCTTGCTGACGCGCACGTTCCTCCGCTCCAGGCGCGCGCGCAGCATTGCCAGTTGGCGACGCGCAGCTTCCACCTGCCGCTCTATACTTACATCTCGGCGACCTTGCTGACGCGCACGTTCCTCCGCTCCAGGCGCGCGCGCAGCATTGCCAGTTGGCGACGCGCAGCTTCCACCTGCCGCTCTATACTTACATCTCGGCGACCTTGCTGACGCGCACGTTCCTCCGCTCCAGGCGCGCGCGCAGCATTGCCAGTTGGCGACGCGCAGCTTCCACCTGCCGCTCTATACTTACATCTCGGCGACCTTGCTGACGCGCACGTTCCTCCGCTCCAGGCGCGCGCGCAGCATTGCCAGTTGGCGACGCGCAGCTTCCACCTGCCGCTCTATACTTACATCTCGGCGACCTTGCTGACGCGCACGTTCCTCCGCTCCAGGCGCGCGCGCAGCATTGCCAGTTGGCGACGCGCAGCTTCCACCTGCCGCTCTATACTTACATCTCGGCGACCTTGCTGACGCGCACGTTCCTCCGCTCCAGGCGCGCGCGCAGCATTGCCAGTTGGCGACGCGCAGCTTCCACCTGCCGCTCTATACTTACATCTCGGCGACCTTGCTGACGCGCACGTTCCTCCGCTCCAGGCGCGCGCGCAGCATTGCCAGTTGGCGACGCGCAGCTTCCTCCTGCCGCTCTATACTTACATCTCGGCGACCTTGCTGACGCGCACGTTTTTCCGCTCCAGGCGCGCGCGCAGCATTGCCAGTTGGCGACGCGCAGCTTCCACCTGCCGCTCTATACTTACATCTCGGCGACCTTGCTGACGCGCACGTTCCTCCGCTCCAGGCGCGCGCGCAGCATTGCCAGTTGGCGACGCGCAGCTTCCACCTGCCGCTCTATACTTACATCTCGGCGACCTTGCTGACGCGCACGTTCCTCCGCTCCAGGCGCGCGCGCAGCATTGCCAGTTGGCGACGCGCAGCTTCCACCTGCCGCTCTATACTTACATCTCGGCGACCTTGCTGACGCGCACGTTCCTCCGCTCCAGGCGCGCGCGCAGCATTGCCAGTTGGCGACGCGCAGCTTCCACCTGCCGCTCTATACTTACATCTCGGCGACCTTGCTGACGCGCACGTTCCTCCGCTCCAGGCGTGCGCGCAGCATTGCCAGTTGGCGACGCGCAGCTTCCACCTGCCGCTCTATACTTACATCTCGGCGACCTTGCTGACGCGCACGTTCCTCCGCTCCAGGCGCGCGCGCAGCATTGCCAGTTGGCGACGCGCAGCTTCCACCTGCCGCTCTATACTTACATCTCGGCGACCTTGCTGACGCGCACGTTCCTCCGCTCCAGGCGCGCGCGCAGCATTGCCAGTTGGCGACGCGCAGCTTCCTCCTGCCGCTCTATACTTACATCTCGGCGACCTTGCTGACGCGCACGTTCCTCCGCTCCAGGCGCGCGCGCAGCATTGCCAGTTGGCGACGCGCAGCTTCCACCTGCCGCTCTATACTTACATCTCGGCGACCTTGCTGACGCGCACGTTCCTCCGCTCCAGGCGCGCGCGCAGCATTGCCAGTTGGCGACGCGCAGCTTCCACCTGCCGCTCTATACTTACATCTCGGCGACCTTGCTGACGCGCACGTTCCTCCGCTCCAGGCGCGCGCGCAGCATTGCCAGTTGGCGACGCGCAGCTTCCACCTGCCGCTCTATACTTACATCTCGGCGACCTTGCTGACGCGCACGTTCCTCCGCTCCAGGCGCGCGCGCAGCATTGCCAGTTGGCGACGCGCAGCTTCCTCCTGCCGCTCTATACTTACATCTCGGCGACCTTGCTGACGCGCACGTTCCTCCGCTCCAGGCGCGCGCGCAGCATTGCCAGTTGGCGACGCGCAGCTTCCACCTGCCGCTCTATACTTACATCTCGGCGACCTTGCTGACGCGCACGTTCCTCCGCTCCAGGCGCGCGCGCAGCATTGCCAGTTGGCGACGCGCAGCTTCCACCTGCCGCTCTATACTTACATCTCGGCGACCTTGCTGACGCGCACGTTCCTCCGCTCCAGGCGCGCGCGCAGCATTGCCAGTTGGCGACGCGCAGCTTCCACCTGCCGCTCTATACTTACATCTCGGCGACCTTGCTGACGCGCACGTTCCTCCGCTCCAGGCGCGCGCGCAGCATTGCCAGTTGGCGACGCGCAGCTTCCTCCTGCCGCTCTATACTTACATCTCGGCGACCTTGCTGACGCGCACGTTCCTCCGCTCCAGGCGCGCGCGCAGCATTGCCAGTTGGCGACGCGCAGCTTCCACCTGCCGCTCTATACTTACATCTCGGCGACCTTGCTGACGCGCACGTTCCTCCGCTCCAGGCGCGCGCGCAGCATTGCCAGTTGGCGACGCGCAGCTTCCACCTGCCGCTCTATACTTACATCTCGGCGACCTTGCTGACGCGCACGTTCCTCCGCTCCAGGCGCGCGCGCAGCATTGCCAGTTGGCGACGCGCAGCTTCCACCTGCCGCTCTATACTTACATCTCGGCGACCTTGCTGACGCGCACGTTCCTCCGCTCCAGGCGCGCGCGCAGCATTGCCAGTTGGCGACGCGCAGCTTCCACCTGCCGCTCTATACTTACATCTCGGCGACCTTGCTGACGCGCACGTTCCTCCGCTCCAGGCGCGCGCGCAGCATTGCCAGTTGGCGACGCGCAGCTTCCTCCTGCCGCTCTATACTTACATCTCGGCGACCTTGCTGACGCGCACGTTCCTCCGCTCCAGGCGCGCGCGCAGCATTGCCAGTTGGCGACGCGCAGCTTCCACCTGCCGCTCTATACTTACATCTCGGCGACCTTGCTGACGCGCACGTTCCTCCGCTCCAGGCGCGCGCGCAGCATTGCCAGTTGGCGACGCGCAGCTTCCACCTGCCGCTCTATACTTACATCTCGGCGACCTTGCTGACGCGCACGTTCCTCCGCTCCAGGCGCGCGCGCAGCATTGCCAGTTGGCGACGCGCAGCTTCCACCTGCCGCTCTATACTTACATCTCGGCGACCTTGCTGACGCGCACGTTCCTCCGCTCCAGGCGCGCGCGCAGCATTGCCAGTTGGCGACGCGCAGCTTCCACCTGCCGCTCTATACTTACATCTCGGCGACCTTACTGACGCGCACGTTCCTCCGCTCCAGGCGCGCGCGCAGCATTGCCAGTTGGCGACGCGCAGCTTCCACCTGCCGCTCTATACTTACATCTCGGCGACCTTGCTGACGCGCACGTTCCTCCGCTCCAGGCGCGCGCGCAGCATTGCCAGTTGGCGACGCGCAGCTTCCACCTGCCGCTCTATACTTACATCTCGGCGACCTTGCTGACGCGCACGTTCCTCCGCTCCAGGCGCGCGCGCAGCATTGCCAGTTGGCGACGCGCAGCTTCCACCTGCCGCTCTATACTTACATCTCGGCGACCTTGCTGACGCGCACGTTCCTCCGCTCCAGGCGCGCGCGCAGCATTGCCAGTTGGCGACGCGCAGCTTCCACCTGCCGCTCTATACTTACATCTCGGCGACCTTGCTGACGCGCACGTTCCTCCGCTCCAGGCGCGCGCGCAGCATTGCCAGTTGGCGACGCGCAGCTTCCTCCTGCCGCTCTATACTTACATCTCGGCGACCTTGCTGACGCGCACGTTCCTCCGCTCCAGGCGCGCGCGCAGCATTGCCAGTTGGCGACGCGCAGCTTCCACCTGCCGCTCTATACTTACATCTCGGCGACCTTGCTGACGCGCACGTTCCTCCGCTCCAGGCGCGCGCGCAGCATTGCCAGTTGGCGACGCGCAGCTTCCACCTGCCGCTCTATACTTACATCTCGGCGACCTTGCTGACGCGCACGTTCCTCCGCTCCAGGCGCGCGCGCAGCATTGCCAGTTGGCGACGCGCAGCTTCCACCTGCCGCTCTATACTTACATCTCGGCGACCTTGCTGACGCGCACGTTCCTCCGCTCCAGGCGCGCGCGCAGCATTGCCAGTTGGCGACGCGCAGCTTCCACCTGCCGCTCTATACTTACATCTCGGCGACCTTACTGACGCGCACGTTCCTCCGCTCCAGGCGCGCGCGCAGCATTGCCAGTTGGCGACGCGCAGCTTCCACCTGCCGCTCTATACTTACATCTCGGCGACCTTGCTGACGCGCACGTTCCTCCGCTCCAGGCGCGCGCGCAGCATTGCCAGTTGGCGACGCGCAGCTTCCACCTGCCGCTCTATACTTACATCTCGGCGACCTTGCTGACGCGCACGTTCCTCCGCTCCAGGCGTGCGCGCAGCATTGCCAGTTGGCGACGCGCAGCTTCCACCTGCCGCTCTATACTTACATCTCGGCGACCTTGCTGACGCGCACGTTCCTCCGCTCCAGGCGCGCGCGCAGCATTGCCAGTTGGCGACGCGCAGCTTCCACCTGCCGCTCTATACTTACATCTCGGCGACCTTGCTGACGCGCACGTTCCTCCGCTCCAGGCGCGCGCGCAGCATTGCCAGTTGGCGACGCGCAGCTTCCTCCTGCCGCTCTATACTTACATCTCGGCGACCTTGCTGACGCGCACGTTCCTCCGCTCCAGGCGCGCGCGCAGCATTGCCAGTTGGCGACGCGCAGCTTCCACCTGCCGCTCTATACTTACATCTCGGCGACCTTGCTGACGCGCACGTTCCTCCGCTCCAGGCGCGCGCGCAGCATTGCCAGTTGGCGACGCGCAGCTTCCACCTGCCGCTCTATACTTACATCTCGGCGACCTTGCTGACGCGCACGTTCCTCCGCTCCAGGCGCGCGCGCAGCATTGCCAGTTGGCGACGCGCAGCTTCCACCTGCCGCTCTATACTTACATCTCGGCGACCTTGCTGACGCGCACGTTCCTCCGCTCCAGGCGCGCGCGCAGCATTGCCAGTTGGCGACGCGCAGCTTCCACCTGCCGCTCTATACTTACATCTCGGCGACCTTGCTGACGCGCACGTTCCTCCGCTCCAGGCGCGCGCGCAGCATTGCCAGTTGGCGACGCGCAGCTTCCTCCTGCCGCTCTATACTTACATCTCGGCGACCTTGCTGACGCGCACGTTCCTCCGCTCCAGGCGCGCGCGCAGCATTGCCAGTTGGCGACGCGCAGCTTCCACCTGCCGCTCTATACTTACATCTCGGCGACCTTGCTGACGCGCACGTTCCTCCGCTCCAGGCGCGCGCGCAGCATTGCCAGTTGGCGACGCGCAGCTTCCACCTGCCGCTCTATACTTACATCTCGGCGACCTTGCTGACGCGCACGTTCCTCCGCTCCAGGCGCGCGCGCAGCATTGCCAGTTGGCGACGCGCAGCTTCCACCTGCCGCTCTATACTTACATCTCGGCGACCTTGCTGACGCGCACGTTCCTCCGCTCCAGGCGCGCGCGCAGCATTGCCAGTTGGCGACGCGCAGCTTCCACCTGCCGCTCTATACTTACATCTCGGCGACCTTGCTGACGCGCACGTTCCTCCGCTCCAGGCGCGCGCGCAGCATTGCCAGTTGGCGACGCGCAGCTTCCACCTGCCGCTCTATACTTACATCTCGGCGACCTTGCTGACGCGCACGTTCCTCCGCTCCAGGCGCGCGCGCAGCATTGCCAGTTGGCGACGCGCAGCTTCCTCCTGCCGCTCTATACTTACATCTCGGCGACCTTGCTGACGCGCACGTTCCTCCGCTCCAGGCGCGCGCGCAGCATTGCCAGTTGGCGACGCGCAGCTTCCACCTGCCGCTCTATACTTGGCGTGGCGACCTGTAACATCACCATCATTATTATAATCATAACACGTATAATATAGTCGATCTAATCTTGTTTCCGCATACAAACTTTGGACCCCCATTTCACCCCCTTAGAGGGTGAATTTTGAAAAATCCCTTCTTAGTGCACCCCTAGACCTTATGAGGAACCTACGCGCCAAATTTGGAATCTCTAGAACCAGCGGTTTGGGCTGTGCGTGGATATTTCGTGTGCGCAGCCGGCGTTCGGAACGGGACAATGAATAACACTTTTTCATGCGTGCAGTCGGCGTTCGGAACGGGACAATGAGTCACACTTTTTCATGCGTGCAGCCGGCGTTCGGAACGGGACAATGAATCACACTTTTTCATGCGTGCACTCGGCGTTCGGAACGGGACAATGAGTCACACTTTTTCATGCGTGCAGCCGGCGTTCGGAACGGGACAATGAATCACACTTTTTCATGCGTGCAGTCGGCGTTCGGAACGGGACAATGAGTCGCACTTTTTCATGCGTGCAGCCGGCGTTCGGAACGGGACAATGAGTCACACTTTTTCATGCGTGCAGCCGGCGTTCGGAACGGGACAATGAGTCACACTTTTTCATGCGTGCAGCCGGCGTTCGGAACGGGACAATGAGTCACACTTTTTCATGCGTGCAGCCGGCTTTCGGAACGGGACAATGAGTCACACTTTTTCATGCGTGCAGCCGGCGTTCATCCATAAATAAATAAAAATAAATATCGTGGAACATTTCACACCAATTGATCTAGTCCCAAACTAGGCAGAGCCTGTACTATGGGTACTAGACAACGGATTAAAATACTTATATAGATAAATACATACTTAAATAGATATTAAACATCCAAGACTCGAGAACAAACATTCACATTCATCATACAAATATCTGCCCCGACCGGGGATCGAACCCGAGACCTCAAACTTCATAGTCAGGTCTTATAAGACGTTAACATGACAAAAAAAAATAGTTACATAGATTGCAAGTTAAATAAAAGCTTGTAAAATCACCTTGTTTGCCTCTGGGATGCAGACAGTAATTTCAGGTTGGGATGTCTCACCTAAAAGAGAAAATAGCTGTTAGGCAAGAAATATATTCCCTTTGCCCCGCGTAATTGGGAATTAATGATAATTTTAGAAATGCCTGATTATTTTTTTGGGGATAGGAATAACCTTCCTTAGCACCAGAAAAAAGTTTCAGGTGTTACAGCTGCGTCAATTATTTTTGAAAAATATAAACAGTTTCCTCACTTACGTTTTGGGTTTAGGACGGCGAATAAGACACTTTCCTTGATCCGTCTCATATGGGTCGTTCTTCTTTTTTTACGACAATGAATCGAAGTTTTCCTTTTTTTTTGGTTTTTGAACTATCCAAAATTGTGATTTTGAAGTGCGATTTTTAAAAAAATGCATTGGTTTCTTCATTAACACTAATTAAAGTTTCCTTTCCGGCCAATATACATATTTGTTTACGGTTAGTTTTAAAAAAAAATATGTGACAAAGTGGACTCTTTCAGTGGGGACTACATTTTGGTTTACCACTCTGTCACGGACTTCTACGATAAAAATACGTTTAAAAAAAATGCTAGTTAGAGAAACTAAAATATTAAATTAATACCAATTAATAAAATAATATGGACGTTCATTTTCGAACATTATAAAACCGTAAAATCATTACTCAAATGAGATGCCGTAGTAAGACGAAGGACAGGCTATTGTCGGTCGAAAAGAAGAACGACCCATATTACAAAAACTATTTTAAATATCCGTGGTAAACTGACACTGGCAATGATATTGACAGCTGCAGCAGCTATATTTGTCATTGCCAGGGTCAGATATTTAAAATATTTTTTGTAAAATGAGACGCATCAAGGAAAGTGTCTTATTCGCCGTCATAAACCCAAAACGTAAATGAGGAAACTGTTTTTATTTTTCAAAAAAAAATGACGCAGCTGAAAAGTCTGAAACTTTTTTCTGGTGCTAAGGAAGGTTATTCCTATCACCAAAAAAATAATCAGGCATTTCCAAAATTTTCAGAACAGTTTTCTAATTCGTGGCTGTAAAAAAGTTAATGAGCTAATTAAGACCTTGATATTGACATATTTAACAGTAATATTCCTGCTGTGAGGCGTAAACTGACGAGGAGTTCCTTTGAGTGAGCGTAGCCTTAAGACTTAAGTTAATAAGCTTTAAGTTCATCGCACTGTGTCACTACCCTTATGACGTTGGTATATATATTTTAGTTAAATTAATAAATAAGTTCCCACACTTTGTCACCCCTAGGAAATCTCATTAATGTAAATAGTGATCTCACAAATGTTTACTTACTCTGATGCTATCGGTGGGAACCTGTAATTGGCTGTTTGTATTCTATCTATAATATCATTTGAACACAACACTTTGAACAGACACCTCTATAATTTAGGTATCACAGACAGCCCCATGTGCATAGCGTGCATGGAGGCAGAAGAAACGACTAAACACATTCTACTGGACTGTAAGCAGGTAGAAGTATACAGGAAAAAGCACCTAGGGTCTCCGGACACACTACGGAACGCAGTCAGTAATACCAAGGCACTCTTAAACTTTTTAGAGGAGCTGGGGTGGTTAAGTAGCGCCACCCTGCCGTTTCACGCAAAATAGGCACATTTGGATGTCGACTTGCGGAAAATGCCCAGTAAAACTAACTAACTAACTATCTATCTATAATATCATTGTTTCTGTAGCTGTTGGTTCTCCAAATATAAATAAATAAATACACATGAGGAGATTAACGAAGGGAGTGTATATAAAAGGAGTGGAAGGGCAAGTTGGAAGGGGAAGACCTAGGCGAACTTTCTCTGATCAAATTGGAGAAATGTTACAAAAAGGCCAGGTCAAAAGTACCCTAAACCGACGAGCATGTATGAGAAATGTTATGAAGGTGAGTGAAGCGAAAGTGGTTTGTCAGGATCGTAGCAAATGGAGATCTGTGATCTCTGCCTACCCCTCTGGGAAAGAGGAGTGATTATATGTATGTATGTATGTATAACTATTAACTATTTTTAAATTATGCTCTTCATGTTTTTTTTCTCACTGCACCCACCTTATCAAGTTTCTGTTTTGCCCTACGTCAACTGGTAGAGAATGCCTTATGGCATTAAGTTCGCCCTTATTATTTGTGCCATAAAGTTTAAATATACAGGGTGGGCCCTGTAACAGGAGTCAAAAATTAAACGGTAGATTATTAAGCTTGTGAGCAACTATATCCAAGTGGTTTTAGACAAAAAAAAAGAATTATTTCTTCAAATTAAGTTTACCTGTATTTTTAACTCTTCTGGAGTGATCAGTAATTTTTTATAAAAAAAAATGTAACTAAAAAAATACAAAAATATCTTTTGTTAACAAAAATGCAAAAACTATAATAACGCATTACCTGATGTTACCTCAAAATCTGCATTGACTACTGTGCTATGATCTCGTGGTGCCAAGATACATTACTCGAAGGTCATAACTTTAGATCAAAATTTCTACGAATTAAAAAAAAAAAATTGGACACAATGGGTGCAGATGCTCTAAGGAAGCGCCCTTTTAAATATTTGCTGCTATTACAGGGCCCACCCCGTATAAATATATAAATAAATATCGTGGGACAATTCACACCAATTGATCTAGTCCCAAACTAGGCAAAGCCTGTACTATGGGTACTAGACAACGGATAAACATAAATACATACTTAAACAGATATTAAACATCCAAGACTCGAGAGCAAACATTCGTATTCATCATACAAATATCTGCCCCGACCGGGGATCGAACCCGGGACCTCAAGCTTCTCTAACCACTAGGCTATTCGGTCGTCAAAAATAAAATGATGATTATATTTACCGTTCTCTTTGACAACTGTTTCAGCTTTCTTCTGTATCTCTTCCTCGCTCTCTTCAGGGTTTGTGATCGTCACTATCGGGTTGTTCTGAAATTGGTACAAAGTAAATACCGTAAACCGGGGTTACTTTAGAAAAAAAATGGGGCTACTTTGACCATTTAGAATCCTACTAATATTATAAATGCGAAAGTTTGGATGTTTAGATGTTTGAATGTTTGTTACTCAATCACGCTTAAACGGCTCAACCAATTTGGATGAAATTTTGCACGAAGATAGTTTATAGCCTGGATTAAAATGTAGCATAGTTCTTATCCTGGGTCCACGCAGACGAAGTCGCGGGCGGAAGCTAGTGTAGTATAAAAGCAGAACTACACTCAAGAGCAAAAGTTTTGGGTACAGTTTGTACTGAAATTCTATACAAAGTGTACCCGAAACTTTTGCTCTTGAGTGTATTTGAAATTAAAAAGATTTAATCGGGTATACAGCAAAAAAGAATACTAATATAGTCACTGCCACAGTTCACCCACAAGTAAAAACAATGATTTCGGAGAAAAACCTATTTGACAAAGTCGCCCCCCGAATCAAAGTACTACATAAAATACAAGCATAAAAAACCGGACATGTGCGAGTTTACTCAAACTTCTTCAGGTTTTCCTGTAATCTTTAGGCAAGTAACTATTTTCCATATATTTTTTTTTAATTTTAAGCCTAGTAGTTTCGGAGATAAGCGTGGGGAATGGTCAATTTTCGTATTTATTCCTGAATTACTTCAAATGTGTTTGTGCTAAAATTATTAAAAAAAAAACTGAGATGCTTATAAAAACCCCTTTCATTTGATATGTCACACAATACAGTTTGCGAAACTTTTTTTTTCCAGTTTACCCCCCAAAAGTGGCCCCCTTGTTCAGAATTCATTAATTTACTTTACGCGTCCATCTTTGGGTCACCAATTTACATATGTTTACCAAATTTCAACTCAATCGGTCTAGTAGTCAGACAGACGGACAGACAGACAACCGAGTGATCCTATAAGGGTTCCGTTTTTTCCTTTTGAAGTAGGTACCGGAACCCTAATTATATAATTTATGAACCTGCTCAAAAAAATTCACGAGAATCGGTTTAGAAACGCGACCTGTAGAGTACAGCGGGACAGCGTGACAGCATTACGAACGATTTTCGGCTCAAGCAAAAGAACTCCGTTCGATACAAGTGGAATTAATAGATTTTTCAAAAAACCCAACGGTATTTTTGCAAATAGCCTATGTCACTCCCACGATTAAGAGGAATCCAACGACACCTCATATGTCGAAATCCGTCAAACGGTTTAGGCTGCAGGGCGTGCCAAAGAATAAGACATACACACATACATACATACGCTCGAAAAACATAACCCTCCTTTTCTTCGGCAGTCGGGTAAAAATAGACCCGACGCAACAAATATAGCTAAGAATCAATGTTTTTTTCTGTAAATAACAGTATCACTCCTGTAAACAGGTATTATTAATTAAATTAATCATCAATCTGTTTGATCATATTAACACATTTGAGGCATCTTAGACGGCCGAGCCGCGCAGCGAGACCCACTACACTATACTACCATGAGATTATGTTGCTGGATCAGCTCTAAAATAGTAAGTTTTCTAAGTGAATTCTCATTTCTTTGATTTGTTTCCCCATGTTGGCATATTTGAGGCATCTTAGACGGCCGAGCCGCGCAGCGAGGCCCGCTACACCACCTTGAGGTTATTTTGCTGGATCAGCTCTTGGCACTGCCGTATCCTCTCGGCCTTGAGCTCGTTGATGCGGAACAGCTTCTTAGGGTCCAACTACATTTGAGGCATCTTAGACGGCCGAGCCACGCAGCGAGGCCCGCTACACTACCTTGAGGTTATGTTGCTGGATCAGCTCTTGGCACTGCCGCATCCTCTTGGCCTTGAGCGCGTTGATGCGGGACAGCTTCTTAGGGTCCAACTCGGTGGTGTTGACGCAGCCCGGCTAGAAAATAAAAATAAATAAATATTTTGCGGACAATCTTACACAAATCGACCTAGTCCCAAACTAAGCACAGCTTGTACTATGGGTACTAGACGACGATAAACATACTTATATAGATAAATACATACTTAAATACATAGAAAACATCCATGACTCGGGAACAAATATTTGTGCATATCCAACAAATAAATGCCCGTACCGGGATTCGAACAAAAAAAAGAAAAGGAGAAAAGTAAGGGTTTAAAGCAGGGTAAATCAACTATTTTTGTTATTCTGTCCAACTGGACAGAATAACAAAATTAGTGGCCAGTTAGCCAGGAGATAAAATGGCAGAGTTTATTAGAAAGATGGTTGCAATACATATAGATAGATAGATAAATTCTTTTTTTTTCCACAACATACATGGTACAGACAGCATCAAAAGTAGCTACGTAAACGAAGACGTCGAAAGTCTTTATTAAAAGGGAATAAGAGCTTTTGACGTCTTCGATTGCGTAGTTACTTTTGATGCTGACTGTACAAAATTAAAACACAAAAACATAGTTATAGTCCCAAAGAAAGGCATGCAGCTTATCTTATCTAGATGAGGGTCCTTTCGGATCAGAGATCGGATACCGGTATTTTCACCATACAAAAATGTAATTTAATTAATTAATTAATTAGGCTCACAAAACAAGTTAAAGTCTATGAAATAATACAATTTTTGCAATAATGTTCGGATCCGGACTTTAACTCAAAATATGTGTGCACAGAAAGAGTTATTTCAGATGAAATTTATTTTTAGAGGATGGCCGCATAATTTTAGTCGGTGGTTGTATAAATAAAAAAAATTGTGAAAAAATACCGGTATTATTTCGTTCTTTAGTTTATAATATCATTTTTGATCAGGCATTCTAAAAATACGAAAATGTTACCTAAATACACGATAGAGTCCTACATTAAGAGCCTAAAATTATTCAAAATATTAGACTACTTCGGGGATTTTTGAAAAAACCGGTTCCGATCCCTGTTCCGGATACACTTCGACCCAGTGGGATTTTTTGTGCATTTGCCCTCCCCTTTATAGCTACTCCCAAGCTCGCTCCATCGTTTCCACAAAGCGGATGATGCAGCTCAGTTGGAGCTCCTTGAATTCCTTTGGTTGCGGATAGCCGTTACCAAAATATTTGTCTGGCAAGGGCATGCAATGTAGAACTAAAGGTAAATACATGTTGAATACAAAAACCATGTGTCGTGGCATAGAATAGGCGCTGGCTCAGCATAATGATATGGCTAGCCACATCGCTGGTATTCTACCAGGACCTAACATTTTGTGCAACGCATTTTTATTTAGTCAATGCGCGCATTGTGTGTGTACAGTCACGGACTTTAATTGTTGGGCCATTTAGAGCTCACTTTATACTGGACACTTCATAGCTTCATCATCATCATCATCATCATATCAGCCGAAAGACGTCCACTGCTGGACATAGGCCTCCCCCAGAGAGTTCCATAGCTTCATAGAAAACCAAAATTAGTTGACACATAAATGGCTCCACAATTAAAGTCCTTGACCTTACATGTTAAAGTGAGGTAGTAATCTCAATTTATTGTACTTGTGTGTATGTGTATTTCATTTTATTCATGATTTTTGTATGTACATTTCTATAAATATAAATAAAACATTGGCATGATTTCGAGTTTTCAAAAACAGGAGGTAATTTGGCTTGGTTCAAAAGATATAATACGTATTTAATTATAAATTGATTTTGCATTTTTAATTGACGTATAGGCGGAGGGATGTTGTTCCAACATTTTGTTGCACAGTAGCGAAAGCGACAGACCGATGTATATTATGATGGACTTTTCACTCACGCTACACTCCACATAAAATGCTGTTTGTCATTTTATCCCGTACATTAGGTAGGTACACTTAAACCCATAATAATCACCGTTTAAGACACGGCCTTAGAGCATACATAACTGGAGTAGCCTATGTCGTATTTGCGTACAAAAATGTCTACCGAATTTTGCGCGGCGGGGGGAGCATCTTAATAGGATATTGAAACTCAATTGTATATTGAAAGCTTGAAGTGGTTGAACGTATCAAGTCCTTATAGCAACATGCGGGCATTTTTATGATCAGTGTTCTCTTGCGAGGCCATTTTGTGATCGATTGTGAAATTGTCTTTGTATGATTTTTTGCACATTGTGCAAGGTTTTCTACAGAGGGGTAAATTACTGAAAGGCTAGTCCAGTTATGTGTGCTCTAAGCCTACGGCACATGGCCATGACAACAAGCGCCAGAAAAAGTTGATTGGTTGAGCATTCAATCATTCAACACAAATATACTTAGGATATAACTTACCATAGGGCGATGAACATCCCAGAAAGCTCTCTCCTGGCTGTCCAAAACTTTCCTCTCAAGTTTATCGCGTTTCTTATCAACCTGTACAACAAACAATCAAAATATTATCATCATTGTTTGCAGTCGAGCTAGTCGGCCTGTTTCAGCATATTAGTCGACCCGCATGGACATATTAGTTGACCTGCTTCGGCATATTAGTCGACCCGCTTGGTCATATTAGCAGGGATCGGAACCGGTTTTTTTCAAGTCTCTGAAGGAGTCTAATATTTTAATTATTTTTGGCTCTTAATGTAAGACTCTATCATGTATTTAGGTGACATTTTCGTATTATTAGACAGTCTGATGAAAAATGATATTATAAACCAAAGAACGAAATAGAACCAAATAAAACCGGTATTTTTGTAGGTGAAAATACCGGTATCCGATCCCTGCATATTAGTCGACCTGCTTCGGCATATTAGTCGACCCGCTTGGCCATATAAGTCGACCTGCTTGGACATCATAATCGACCAGCTTGTCCATATTAGTCGACCATCTTCGGCATATTAGTCGACCCGCTTGGACATAATAGTCGACCTGCCTCGGCATATTAGTCGACCCGCTTGGACATACTAGTCGACCTGCTTCGGCATATTAGTCGACCCGCTTGGACATATTAGTCGACCTGCTTCGGCATATTAATCAACCTGCTAAATAGTCTGACTGTTTTTTTTAAATAGCACTTCGGTGGCAAGCACCTGGTCAGCGGTCACCGCGGTCACCGTAG
The DNA here is from genome assembly GCA_932294315.1 of Epinotia nisella. Lineage (NCBI taxonomy): Eukaryota > Metazoa > Arthropoda > Insecta > Lepidoptera > Tortricidae > Epinotia > Epinotia nisella. Next base: position 2,871,732 of record OW028698.1, on the reverse strand, counting down.
CCTGTCTTGCAACTCCGTGGGGCACTGACCTTGCTTTGCGCCTCTGCCTGCATGAATATGAACTCCCATTTCCGACTGAACATCTTCTGGAGGCGAGCGAGCGACTCTGCCTCGTAATCGGCCAATTCCAGGCGCGCTTTGTTCTGCATCGTTCTCTTGCAGAGATACACCGCTGTAACATAAGAATACTTGAAGGTACTTTGTAGTATAGGGATGCTTGACTGAGACTTGTAATAGTACATTGTTTAACGAGGGGCGTAAGTGGAATATTGCTAACGAGAGTCTATCAGAAGTCCTTTGATGACTCGAGTTTGCAATATTCTCACGCCCGTGTTATACACAATGTTTTTCATCACATTTGCGAGGAAATAAATAACTACAAAAGACAGAAAAATCTAAGTTTCATACAGCCCCACCAATCAAAAATTGACAACTTCACTTCCAGATCAGTGCTAGTGGAGCGCGCAGCTTCAATATTTCAACCAATCACAGAGCAGTATTCTCGCGGCGCTTGGCCAATTCGTTTTTTTTTAACCAACCAAGCTCAATAAGGCTTGTGTTATGGGTACTAGACGACGATATATTTAATACATATAAATACTTAAATACATAGAAAACATCCAAGACTCAGAAACAAATATTCATGCTTATCACACAAATATTTGTATTTACCGGGATTCGAACCCAGGACCTTCAGCTTATACTGCTTATATAAAGCTTATGAAATAGAGAAGTCCCAAAAAAGTTTTTTTTTATATGTGTAAAAACAAATTATTTTTTAAGGAGCGATACAACGTAATTAATAATAAGTTTCTGTCAAAAAAAAAATTGGTACAAGCTTTTATTGCCAACTGTACTGTTCTGTATACCGTCATTGTGACGATTCTAACGAGCCCAAACTCGATGAGGTTGTGTCGGTTAAGTCCTAAATTCCCATGGCCACCTTCCGTCTTCATCATCAGATACCATCAGAACTTGATGGTACCATAATATTGAATTGTCATCCAAACTATACTTAAACCCAAAATTTCAGCTCAATCAGTTGAGGTTTAACTGGTTCAAAATTCAGTTGATTTGTCGCTCATTAACAAACAAAAACCTTGTAAAAAAGTAAAACAGTTACCATAATCAGTATTCTCCGGCTCCCACTGGTTAGAGGGCCAGAAATATGGCGTTTGGAATCTGCAACATAATTCATTTATCAATATTACTTTAATTGGGTACTTTCCTGGAGCCGCATGGTTGGCCTTATCACGCGACAAGTGACAAGATAAGAGCGTCGTCTCGTTCTATCGAACGGTGTCAGCCAGTGACGCACGCTCTATCCTATCACCTATCGCGTGACAAGGCCAACCATGCTACGGCTCCTGGGTAAAAAAAAAAATGTTCAGTCTGTCAGTTAGATTATCAAAAAATATTGCACACGTATTTTTTTGTTTGTCAATTAAACAAAAAATTACGAAGATATAGCCCGTTAAAGTTGCGCGTGACGTCACATTATGGTACACTTTTTATCATAATGTGACGTCACGCGGAACTTTAACGGGCTATATCTTCGTAATTTTTTGTTTAATAAAAAAATACGTGTCCAATATGTTTTGATAATGTAACCGACGGACTATATATATTTTTTACGAAAGTAGCTAATTTTAAATGCCCTTATGTGGTTTGGTTTTTTTGTATGTTCACCGATTACTCAATGACACCTGAACCGATTTGGAAAAAAAAGAATTTTCCAAATCGGTTCAGGTGTCATTGAGTAATCGGGGAACATACAAAAAAACCGGACAAGCGCGAGTTCAACTCGCTTGGTGAGGGTTCCGTAAAATTGCTATGATCTAAGCATCAGGCGCTCCATACAAAATACACAAAAATATTGAGAATTTTCCCGTTACTTTAAATACTCAAACTTCTTATAAGTTTTCCTGTAATCTTTAGGCAAGGAACTATTTTCCATATTTTGTTCAGAATTTTAAACCGAGTAGTTTCAGAAATAAAATGGTCAATTTTCGTCTTTTTTCCTAAATTACTACAAATCTGTTTTTGCTAAAATTATAAAAAAAAATATACCTGAGATGCCTACAACAACCTCTTCCATTTGATATGTCACACAATACAGTTTGCGAAACTTTTTTTTTTTTTAACTTTCCAGTTTACCCCCCAAAAGTGGCCCCCTTGTTCAGAATTCATTAATTTACTTTACGCGTCCATCTTTGGGTCACCAATTTACATGTGGTCACCAAATTTCAACTCAATCGGGTCAGTAGTTTCGGAGCAAATCGGCTGTGACAGACGGACAGACAGACGCACGAGTGATCCTATAAGGGTTCCGCTTTTTTCCTTTTGAGGTACGGAACCCTAAAAAATTAAAGATTTCAACGAATTGAGAGGCTCCTCCTTTTTTTTAGTCGGTAAAAAAATTGGGTTTATACTATAGGCCATACCTGTAGTAAGTACTATCATTTCGCACAGTCAGGTTATGGTCGTCTATCGGGAACAGATAGCCATGGGCAGCGAGTAAGTGAGCGAGGTGCAGGGCGTCCCTCTCTTCCAGGGTGAGATGACGCATCAGCCAGGCTACGAGGTCCGTGCCGGTGAATACCTGGAGAAAAACACGTTATTAGGGAAGAAACTTGATGATGATCTGTCCGACCGTTTTCGGCCATGGCGACCACTTGTCTTGTGATGTGCCGTCGGCATATGGTCCGCGAGCTAGCAACAGATTTTCGTGACCAATCAACTCCCGTGCCATAACTTGCGAGAAGGTTAAGAATGTTGTATCATGAAGCCCCGTCGACGTCAGCTGCGGCTCCGTTGGTGGGTTGACCAACAGCAGCCTCCCAAAGTTGTAAAAAAAAATTGCCTATTTCTCCCGATTCATATTATCATCAAATGATAGTTAATCCAATATTATGAAAAAATCGTCAGCTGACTGTACAGTGGTGGAAAGTCCGTCAGCTGGTCATACTAATATGTAATAAGTTTCTGTCAAAAAAATTTGGTACAAGCTTTTATTGCCGACTGTACTTTTCTGTATACCATCATCAACAACTCATTGAGACGATTCTAACGAGCCCAAACTCAACGGGGTTACGTTGGTTAAATACTGAATTCCCATGGCCACCTTCTGTCTCCATCATCAGATCAGCTCGATGGTACCATAATATTAAATTGTCATCCAAACTATACTAATACCCAAAATTTCAGCTCAATCGGATAACGGCAAGTGACTGAAAAATGGATTGCAAATTTTGACAGACAACTTACATACTTTTATACTTACATACGAACAAGTCAAGTTAATATGAAGCTAAGAAAAAAAAAACAGTCATTTCCTCCCAACTGAAATTTTGTCAGAAGACAGTTTATATGCTATTATAAATATATCAACGCGTCAGCTGGTTCTATCGCGGTGGAAAACTCGTCAGCTGGTGCCCTGAAGTTTGTTACGCAGTAGCCCGAGTACTAGGCACAATTTTTTGTCAGTTACTTTCTCCCGTGCCATAACTTGTGAGAAGGTTCAGAATGTTGTATCGTGAAGCCCCGTGTACGTCAGCTGCGGCTCCGTTGGTGGGTTGACAGAAAATAGGAAATTCGCAACGAATGGTGATAATCGTCACGAGTTGCGAATTACCTATTCGCACGTGTATCGTACAACGTTTTACACGGAAAGTGCCATTTCCGCACTCGTGCGGGAAAGTAGCACCATGTGTACTGTATTTTTTTTTATTTAGAGCACTAAATTAGGTAGCAACAGGCGGTCTTATCGGTAAAAAACCGGCCAAGTGCGTGTCGGACCACGCAAAACGAAGGGTTCCGTGCCTATTAAAAAGGTCGTATCGTCACAGAAATTTAACGGCACTTACGTCCTTTTCTTTGAGGAAGGCAGTTTTTCAGCAATATCTCGAAAACCTCTGAACCGATCTTTTTCAAAACAATTTTCGGTGAATGAATTTAATAAGCCATATGTCCATGAATTTTTCCATATTTTTAAAATACACCGTTCAAAAATTAGAGGGGGGGGGACAGAATTTTAGTGACTTTCGGGGCGATTATCTCCGACCCTATTCACTTAATCAAAAAAAATGCTAAGAAACCTTATATTTATTTTGAAAGGCCTATCGATTGATGTGCCACACGGGGGGTCACAATGAAAAAAAAATTTTTGACTTTTAGTTTTATGTATGGAGTGCACCCCTAAAAAAATTTTTTTTTGTCATTTTAATTACAAAACTATGTAGCGGCTAACAAAATACACCTATCCTCAAAATTTTATTCAAATACACCTTATAGTTTTCGAGTAAAATGCCTGTGACATACGGACAGACGGACAGACGGACAGACGGACATGACGAAACTATAAGGGTTCCGTTTTTGCCATTTTGGCTACGGAACCCTAAAAACGATTTCTTCCAGTTAACCAAAATTAGTAGTAGTTATAGTTCAGTTAGTTAGATCGTTTAAATGGTTTTCCTTAAAAGCGCATGGCGCACGATTTTTCTATTCTTATTTGGAATAGGGTTCAGGTCACGTGACACTCACCGAAGGTACTTTGGTCATGAACGTCTTGATGGTTCTCACGGGGACACCAGTGTTTTCATCTTGCATCTTCTCAATGATTGACTCCATCTGAAATGTCAAACAACTGTAGTAGCACAGTGTAACTACATACAGTCTGCAAGCTCAGGGCTGTTTGGGCCAACGATGGGGGGTACGCGGGGAAGCGGGAGGCGAGGAAATTCTATTCTGAAGGGGCGTCAAGATTGACTTTATAAAACCGACTTAAAAGGCAAGGTTAAAAATAGTTTTGGGTGTTTGTTTTAAATAATGCCACTTCAATTGTGTTCAAAATCGATATCTGAGGGCTTGAGAGGTCTTTTAATATGAATCCGTAGGTAAATACAAAAAAGACCGCCATCTTGAAATTCTTTAAATACGGTCCGATTTTGTTGAAAATCGATATCTGAGGGTCCGGGGGATCTCTTAATGCGAATCCGAGGTTGGATTTACAAAAAGTTGTCGCCATCTTGAAAATCTTTAAACGATTTCGTTCAAAATCGATATCTGAGGGTCCGAGGAGCCTCTTAATACGAATACGAGGTTGGATTTTCAAAAAGCGGTCGCCATCTTGAAAATCTTCAAATACGGTCCGATTTTGTTCAAAATTTATATCTGAGGGTCCGAGGGACCTCTTAATACGCCACGGCTGCTCTGTTTATGGTGGTATATATATATATATATATATATATATATATATATATATATATATTTGAATACCCAAAGGGACGTTGGTTTGGTTAGGTCGATAATGACACTGACATACATGTGAACTGAAGTAACATGTACCTACTTAATTAAATTAAAATTAAATACTCATTTATTTCAAATTTGCATACATATGTTTACACAGTTCTTTAAAATATAATCAATAATAATAAAATAATACTAATATCGGTTCACTTAAGCGACATCTGGTGAGCTAGAACATTTTTTGCCCTCATTGAAAAGGAATACTTGGCGTGACAGCCCTAGCGCAACACGTGCCGTGTGTGAATGAATACAAGTTATACGATAGACAGAGATGCACAGAGTAGGCACGTTTCTTATGCATAAGCGCCGTTTTTGCTAGGAAGTGTGATTTCTGTACTTCTACTATTATTTATTCTGTGGTTCTGCTTCAGCTTGGGCCGAAAATCGTTCCTATGTCCGGTGTTGTCAGCTGTCCATCTGTCCTCCCCTAAAGGTCGCATTTTTCAACCGATTCTCGTGAAATTTTGTGAGCAGGTTCGTTTATTATGTATAGTTTTTTTTGTTGAGTCATTTTATTAAAAATGAAAATAAATAATTAAAAAAGACAGGTTTGGGAGTTCTATGTCTCGTAAAACCACTAATTTATATTTAGAATAGGCCTGCACCTCTTGCCACTTTGGCTAAACTCGGCTCTCGCATCTCCGTAGTGCAACATCACCATCGAGCTGATCTGATGATTGAGTCAGAAGGTGGCCACAGCGACTCCTAAACTACACAGGATAAACCAGTCGAGTTTGGGCTCATCGGTACCCTTTCAACAAGTAGTCGATGATTGTGCAAAAAAAAACAACGGCTGGCAAGTACCAAAAATTACATCATCATCAAGACGTCCACTGCCGGACATAGGTCTCCACCAAAACGTGCCAAATTGACAGGTCCTGCGCCACCCGCATCCAGCGGACTCCCGCGACCTTAACCAAGATGACATAATTTTTACCTTCTTGTAAATGAGGTAGTTGGGGGACTCCTCGGGGGACGGGATGGTGGACATGAGGGCCTGCACGCTCGGAGGGATCTTCGGCACTATCTCCTTTTTGTCCTTGTCTTCTTTCACGCATTTTGAGTTGTCCCTGGTATTAAAAGAAAATTCATTTAGGGTAATGTACATAATATAGCTGGACCGAACTGGATTAATAATACCAAAGACAGAGAGAAGTGGAAAGACATGGAAGAGGCCTATACCCGACAGGGGTCCCTATCTAAATTAACTATTATTATTTAAATAATAAATAAATAAATAAATATTTGCGGACAATCTTACACAAATCGACCTAGTCCCAAACTAAGCAAAGCTTGTACTATGGGTACTAGACGACGATAAACATACTTATATAGATAAATACATACTTAAATACATAGAAAACATCCATGACTCGGGAACAAATATTCGTGCTCATCACACAAATAAATGCCCTTACTGGGATTCGAACCCAGGACCTCTTGCTTCGTAGGCAGGGTCACTACCAACTAGGCTAAAGCGGTCGTCACGCCACTGCTCGGAAATGTGGCAAAGGATGGTCAGAACTCAGGCGTCAAAGCTGGGGTTAGTTGGACGTCGCACGAACAGGCTATCTATGAATTCAAACTGTCCAACAATGTTTCTGTAGTCCAGTTGAAGCAGCGATTCGAACAATGGGGAATGGATGATAATTTTAGAAATGGCTGATTTATTTTTTTTGGTGATAGGAATAACCTTCCTTAGCACCAGAAAAAAGTTTCAGATTTTTCAGCTGCGACAATTTTTTTTGAAAAATATAAACAGTTTCCTCATTTACGTTTTGGGTCAAGAACGGTAAATAGACACTTTCCTTGATCTGTCTCATATTACAAACAAAAAACTATCTTAAATATCTGTGGTAAACTGACACTGGTAATGACCAATATAGCTGCTGCAAGTGTCAATATCATTGCCAGTGTTAGTTTACCACATATATTTAATATATTTTTTTGTAATATGAGACCGATCGCCGGAAGGTGCCGTAACTGACCCAAAACTTAAGTGAGGAAACTGTTTATATTTTTCAAAAAAAATTGACGCAGCTGAAAAATCTGAAACTTTTTTCTGGTGCTAAGGAAGGTTATTCCTATCACCAAAAAAATAATCAGGCATTTCTAAAATTATCATCCATTCCCAATTACAGCCCTCCCCCCGCGCGCCCGCGCCAGTGAGTAGAATGTTTTGCATACAAAGTCTCTAATCACTTAATTTTTTTATTATAGTATTTCTATTATCTTACTAATATTATAAATGCGAAAGTTTGGATGTTTAGATGTTTGGATGTTTGTTACTCAATCACGGAAAAACGGCTGAACGGATTAAGATGAATGTTGGTGTACATTATAGTGTATAGCCTGGATTAACATATAGAATACTTTTTATCCCGGGAATCATCCCTTGGGGGGGCGAAATGGGGGGCGAAAGTTTGTATGGAGCTATGATATAAACGAGTTCCACGCGGACGAACTCGCGGGCAGAAGCTAGTAAGTTATAAAGAAGAAGAAAGAAAGATACATTTATTCACTAGCACACAGGACATATTAAACAACAAAAAAAACACATGAAACAAGTGTGTCTCTGTGAACCCAACACTGGCACAGCGCTGATTTTCAGCCAGCACCGTTGGTTATAGGCAACCACAGTAGGCAAAAAAGTCTAGTATCTAGTTTCTGATCAAAATAAGATGGATCCCATAGTTTATAAAAAGTTTCATGTTTATACCTAGATATTTTTCTAGCAGGAACAACATTTGTTTAGTGCTTGCCACAATAAAAATATCGACAATCCTGTTATCGATAAGTGCATACTACTTCAACGACAATACGTACATACAACCACAGAGATATATTGGCTACCTACCTAGACGCCGCGTGCACCTACACTGTAACCATATACTGAGACACAGATTTGTTTTGGGGGCAAAAATGGGATTGGGAAAAACTACATGTTGTGATATTCTGCGTCGATTTGAAAGACAATTTCGGTGTGTGTGTGTGTGTGTGTGTGTGTGTGTGTGTGTGTGTGTGTGTGTGTGTGTGTGTGTGTGTGTGTGTGTGTGTGTGTGTGTGTGTGTGTGTGTGTGTGTGTGTGTGTGTGTGTGTGTGTTATGGAGTAACTTAGGGGATAATCATATATATATATATATATAATATATATTTTTTAATTTATTTATCTAAAGTACAAAACAATTACCAATGTTATATTACTCGCCAAACTGCGATAACAGTTTGTTGGCGAGACCGCGCTCATTTTAACTAGTGTTAAGTACCTACGTTAAAACTATGTTATGTATGCTATGTGAACTACATATAATCTTAAACACTAACTTACACACTAAACATGACAATGCCTGAACACTTCACCCCTGCACTTAAAGTGCTATACTTTACAATTATTTATGTGTTTAATTATTTTTTTAACTGCAAGTATTTCAGTGACACTAAGAAAGAAAGTTACGAAAGTATTGCAAATTGTTTTCTGAAGTATGTAAAATATAAATAAATTGATAGTTTTTTTATTGTCTATTTTTTAACGCACCCTTGAAAAAGTTGAAGTGGTACTTATCGATAACAGAACTGTGGATGTTTTTATTTTGTCAATCACTTACAATAAGTTGTTCGTGCTAGAAAAATGTCTAGGTATCTTGTTATTCCAGCATTCTGTTTTAAAATGAGAGCCAAACTATGTTTCTATAGGTAGAGAGTCCACTTGAGTTTACAGTGCTTGGGAATATTAAATCGCAAACTGGTGTCTAAGCCAATTCTTGGGTTTAGGTAGCCAAATAGTTTTCCTCCTTTTAATGCTAAGACGCAAAAGTACTGAATAGAGTCAAACTAAACTATTATTTTAATGAGTCACCTTATTCAAATTAATAGGAATTGGTGACATCATGGTCACGCATATTGAATATAAATTGAATTCCCTACTTACACACCATTCAAGTTGATAAAAAACACCCCTGACACAACAAACACAGTTAGGCTGCGGGCTGGACGCCAGCGGGCAGGCGTTCATACTTTCGAGCAACTTCAATGTATGGGACTTTCATCAAATTTCATCAAAAAAATGTAACATGATAGACAGATAGCCTGTTGCCTTCAATGGCATGCTGTGTGTGCAGTACGGGGCGATCAGCAAACGCCTGCGGGAGGCAACAGGTGACCCTCGCGCGGGCAGCTTTCTCGCACAAAGACTTGCAATCGCAATTCAACGCGGGAATGCTGCCTGCGTGATGGGTACCCTGCCAAAGGGTCCAAATTTAGATAGTTATTTTTAGTTTTTGGTAGGCTATTTTTAAGTTAGTTTTAATTTTAAATCTAGTTTTAATTGTATATTTAATGTATTTGATGTATATTTTTATGTGTTTTAACAATAAAGCATCTCAGTAAGAGATAGATAGATAGATAAATCATTTATTTGACATTTTGCAACATACAACAAAAATAAAAAAGTACAAAAAAAGAAAGAAAAAGGTAAGTAAAACAACTGTGTTGCGAAAAAGATTAAATATAAATTAAATTAAAGACACTGTGCCTTGCAACAATGCCGAGAAGGTATACTAGCTCAGTTTTGCTTTGTTCGCCTGAGCACTACACTGATATTCTGCTAGTACCTCTGGTCAGGGTGCAGGTGAAATAATAAACAAATAAACCTTTTTTTATAAATATTGACAGACCTTCTAATTTTCATTCTTAATAAGGAATTAATCATTGACTGACAATTATACTGCCATTGTACTCATAGTGCTAGAAATTTTCTGAGAATGGTTAATTTTCAAAACAATCTGGTGAAGTAAATTAAAAGCCTGGAACAAGTTCCATCCATCCACCACCAGACAAAAATTTGGTCAGGGAAAGTTAAATACTTATTAATTATGGGACAATCTTACACAAATCAACCTAGAGGTGTGTATTTTTTATTTATTTGTTTGTAGCATATATCAAAATTTAACGTTTCTGTGTGCCTGTCTGTGAAGTGTGTATAGGTCTCAATTGCATTAGAGTCAGTTTACATTTTGTTGCACATTGGGCGGCACAAGGATAGACTCAGACATGTTCATCACACAAATATTTGCTACTAGCTGCCTGCATATTACAATGTACATAAGTGAAGCTTAGGGATAGAGTATAAGCCTATGTACAATGTACATTCCGAAGGGTCATTCCATATAACGTGAAAGAATTGTTAAAATTGTATGAGAAGATCGGAGACCCCCTTCATCATCACCATTTCAGGGGAAAGATGTCCACTGTTAGACATAAGCCTTCCCCAAAGAGTGCTACAATGACCGGTCCTGAAATTTTTGGTCATTTGATACGGCAGAGGGAGACCGTGGTGCAGTTATATGGACCAAATAAAAGAAAAACCAGGGCCCTATTTAATAAACATTACAAGCCTACAATTTTGTAAAAAAGTGACATATTTGTTAAGTTTCACTAACTAAAACTTAACAAATATGTCACTTTTATACAAAATTGTAGGATTGTAATGTTTATAAAATAGGGCCCTGGTGTTGTGTGGAGATGAAACCAAAAGGCTGGCGTACGACAGAGAGAAATGGAAATACTGCGCCGAAAAGAGGATAACTCTTAATTATTGATGTAGGCAGTTTGATATTTATTATCATTTAAAAGTTAAAATCGAAATCTCACCTGGACGGGCCCTGCTGGCAGGCCTTCTGTGCCTTTTCAGAAGAATTCATCGTAACCATTTTAATTTAGAAATCACACACTTTTTCCTGACACAAGATTACGCCCTCATTCATAAATCAAACATTTTAGCTACTTTATATTTATAACGATTGAAAAGGAAATATTCTATTATTATTATGATTGTTATTGCTAATATTTCTATTGTTTAAATATAGATATCTGACTAATTTCACTTGAAGGAAGCCCTATATTATGTTTTGATTTAGATCTACTTGAAGTTCGTCTTAAGGAGACACTGGGATTCAGAATAAGCTAACTTTAACACCCGTACTCATTGAATAATTGAATTTTATCCTTAACTCATTTGTTTTTCTCAATAAACTGGTAAAATATAAGATATGACGAATATACTCCGTTACTGTCCAGATTCCAAACACACCACTGCACTTCCACTATTTAAATTAACGTGCACAATTATAAATAACATGTTTTATTCATGAAATGTAAAAACTAACACCGACTAGCAAAATTTTATCATTTTAAAATATAGACGAAATGTCATCCGTTCGCCATTTATCTATTTTTTACTGTTCCTTTTTGAAAAGAGATAGAAATAACCGTTTGCGAAAGAGAACGAAGGAGATAAAGGATATTTCAGAGTATAACCCTACTAACGTGACATGTAATTATTTCTTCTGTCAAAGCAGGACAATGTATCAACTTCTTAATTTGGCCGATTGCAAAGCTAGAAATCTAGGGCGCATGTGTTTACGAGTGTATTGAACGCCTTATTTAGAGCTATTTTTAGGTGAATAGCATCAAATCAAAACCCTTCACATGTAAAAAATAACACTTAGGTACCATGAAAAAATATAAGATAATCGATGGCTACGTAAATCAATATATTATGACCTAAAAAAATCAGTTCCGTTTGATTTAAATCTTTTTCGCGCCAAAATGTTTCGATTTGTACCAGTAGATGGCACAAGTATCTTCTTCGTGTGACATATGCAATTCGTATGCATGCCTTCATTTATAATTCTATGAAAATTAAAGATTTAGGCAGAATTAGAAGAAAACAAATTATTTCGTGAGAATAGATGCCACGTAGTCTTTTGGTTGCCACTAAGTTCACAAACTCTAGAGCGCTTGCAGAGGCTTCATTTAGTAACGCTACTGCGCACAAGATGGCGCTAAAAGTAGTCAAAAACGTTATCATATCATGTTATCAGAAAAGTACAATCCGCTGTACTGTAGGTATAGTCTAGGAGCCGATTCGTCACTTTTCGACTTTATTTATATGTCGTTAAGGTTCTAAAGTGACCAACCTTTTTGTTCCGCGACTACTACGCTACTACGCACCTACTTCGTAATCAGTATATTTTTAAGTGCAGTTTGTGCATTGATAAAAACCTTCTTGAGAAACGGTTTTCTTGTTTCAGAAGGCTTAATGTTCACAGAAAGTAATAATTAACGAAGCGAACGAAGTTCTCCGTTTCAGCTCGGGTCAAAAATCATTCGTATGTACGGCTGTTCTTCTCTTCAGGCCGCTTAAATTGTTGTGAGCAGGTTCAATAATTATATAGATATTTTTGGAAATTCAGTGTTTCAAAATATTTGTTTAAAAGAAACAGGTTTGCGAGGTCTGCAGCTCATAGAGTCATTAGTTAATTACCTAGTTCAAGATTACCTACCTACTTATTTACCCCGGATCAAGTACCTAAAGGTGTTTTATCTGTGTTCTCCGATATGCTATTTTGTTTGACTTTGTTTTGACTATCAAAGCTTCTTGGAACATATCGGAGAACATTAATACAACGTTTCAATATTACAATTTATCATCATTTAAGAATTCGTCAATAGATTTATGATTTTTTTGTCAATTAGGTACCTAGTACATTTTTTAGTTTATTTATAAATATAATGTCTTTTTTAATCGTTTTTTTAATCGTTTTTTAAACGAAGTTTCTTGTTTAATCGATTCTGGGGTATTGGTAGTAATTAAAATACAATTATAATGAGAACTTTTTCTATACATCGCTAAATCGTTGTTGGTAGTAATAGCTTATTTTTATATTGCGTTCTGGTTTTGTTAGTATCTATTTTTGCCTCGAATTGATTTGGATTTTCACGTACAAAAAGTGCTGCCTGCAAAATGTATTGACACGGCAACGTTAAGTTTATATTTTACTCTGGGTGTGAATAGTATGTTTTCCATACATTTGTGCCCTCCGACATAGTTACTGAATCTTACATCCTGTTTCGCGGTAGGGCCTCTGTTCTTACTTAAAATAATGTACCGAGAAAACTCGGTTACGGAACCCAAAAACGATCGATTGTAGACCCTCGAGAAACATTGAAGTTTAAAATAAAAGCATAACTTAAGGTCATTCACTTTCGAAACCGAGGTCGGCTGCCAAGGAACTGCATTCTGTTACTGCCTAGGAAATGTTATTTACAAGTATAATAGCTAACTAGCTGCCGCGCGGTTTCACCCTTGTAGGTATAAGAACTCGGCAAACCCTAAAATAAAATATAGCCTATAAATTCAGAGATCGGAATTTTCGCGGCAAAACAAAACACTGTCGCAATCTAGCTAGTGTTAGAATCGTGTCTTTTATCGAAATCGAGTATTGTTATATTAAAAAACATGCCTATATATTTATACTATTTTATAATCATTCGCGACTGTTAATTTAAAATATGCAAAAGAAGTGGTAAGATACGGAGTTGTTTTATATGTGTTATTCCATCTAAACCTTAACTATACTTTATCATATTAACTAACAACCCTTTCTTTTGGCTTTGTCGTAGTCGGGTATCAAAGAGGTAAAACTTTTAATGAAGTGACTATACCACCTCATTGAAAATAATAGACACTTCAGAAAATGAGTACCTACTCAATAGGACATTGCATCTGTCTCTATACAATTTTAAACAAACCTCACGTAAAAAATTGTATAAATTTTTTTAATTTATTTGGTGAACCTTGTTTTTCTTCTATTCCACAACTATCGATATCGATAAAAAAATGTTTCTAATACTAGCTTGATTGCGACAGTGTTTTGTTTTGCCGCGAAAATTCCGATCTCTGCCTATAATGTCCATTATGAAAGTCCATATACTCATCGTGTCGACTGCTAAAGACAAATGCACTCTTGGGATAGGTTCACACGGCATTGTCCTGCACGTTTTCTGCACGTATTCGGTTCGCTTGACAAGTCCGGTGAGTATTCGTTTAAACGTATAAACAACATTTTGTATGTGCCACTATGTATACGTTAAGTCGTATACAAAACCGTGCAGGACGTTGCCGTGTGAACCTAGCCTTACAGCGCATCCTCGGGTACCCTGGCCATATTATATAATCTGTGCCCTGGCGACCTTACTAACAACCAGAGGAGCTATACGAACTTCGTTTGTGTATCTCCGTCTCTGTCACACTTGCTAGTTCGAGCGACAGAGAAGTTCGTTTTCGTTTCGCGGTAGCCCCTCAGGAGCACATCTACAGAGCAAGTAGAGCTTGTTATATACATTTATTTTCTAAAGTGTATACTTAGATGATAATTAACATTAACTAAAGTAAATTAAAATCTAAGTTAATATTTTTTCTTGATTCAAAACCAGGTTTCCAAAAATGAAAAATAATTCCGTTTTCTCAACTGGTTTCGAACCTATGGTTTCGAAAACGGCCGAAGGGGTATAAACGAGTTCCACGCGGACGAAGTCGCGGACAGAAGTTAGTTCCCCGAAAATTGCACAAACAAAGAAACAACTATTATGTACAGTCACTGACTTTAATCGTTGAACCATTTGGAGCTCACCTTTTACTGGATATTCATAGCTTAACTATTAACAACCAAAATTAGTTGACACCTATATGGCTCAAGCTCAACCATTAGAGTCCGTGACTGCACCCACACGTGATAATACCGAAAACGTGTTTCCCAGTCCGGCAATTCCCTATAAATTGCACAAACAAAGAAACAACTATAAGCACCTATCGTTGAGATTTTTTATAAAACTGTCATTGGAATTGGAACCTTCTACATTGGACGATAGGGTTGCTTTTTGAATGGACTACTTTGATGCAATTCACCCAACTCAATCTCAAATATTAATCGACAACATGTCACGGAAACTCAACCTCTTATGCTTCCCAACTGCATTATACTAAAATCTATCTTAAGGCATCGGAATATTGCTCATTTTGCTTTAAGTAACAACTTCAAAAGATATGAGGTTGAAGAATGCCGTGTTAATATATCTGATTAATCGATTTTTGATTGCTTTCTGTATTTAGATCTGATTACAGATTTGCCGGAAAATGCAATTTATCATAAACATAATATCAGTATTTTTCGCAATTTCGTTTTTTTTGTGCGGAAATTCAGCAATCAGATCTTTAGGGATTAGGTAGTAACGCTTAAGTATATTATAGCGTAATGACACCGATAAGAAGGAACTTGAGACTTTTCAAGAGTCAAAGTCAAAGTGATTTATTCTTCAATTTAGGCCCGAAACGCACTGAAAGCGGTGGCGGCGCGGTGCGGAGGCGGTACCGGTTGTAATGTTCGAGCCAATACGAAAGGGTCCGCACAGAATACCGCGCCGCGCCGCGCCGCTCTGTGCGGACCCTTTCATATTAACTCGAACATTACAACCGGTACCGCCTCCGCACCGCGCCGCGCTGCACCGCCGCCGCTTTCAGTGCGTTTCGACCTTTAGGCATATTAATTACATGCACCTATGAATGTCGATAAACTATCACCGTTTCGGAGACTCTGCCTCGAGAAGAACCGGCGTAAAAAACTCGGCGAGGTGTCATTTTTTCAAAACAGTATACAATATATCATTTCAGTATCAGAGTATTATAAAATTACATTGCTACAGTAGAAAGCCTATTTATTTTGCGAAAGATATCTAGGTAGTGCAGGACTTTAACAATTCACTGCCAAAAGAGGCATAAAGCACGACCCCACGCATCACACGCCTAAGCCTAACGAAACTAGACCTCTACCTACGCTTAGTTACTACGCACCGCAGTGTCAAGATATATCTGTGGGTGAACGTTGAGGTGAACTTAAAACAAGTTACAGAATATGAGAATAGGGGGGCCCCGAATTCTGTAACTTGTCTTAACCTCACCTCACCGTTTTACCGACTTTTACGCCGCGATTCGCGACGCGGCCATACAAAAAGGGGTTGAACATGACAACAAAACTCTGCATGTGCGGTGAATTTTAAGTATTTTGACGCATAAAATTGCAGTTTTTAAAAGTGACCCAGGAGACGTAACCATGTATGTAACTAGTGACAGAAAAAAGTTGATTGACCCATTAGCATCATCCCCTTTAGTACTAGCAATTCCAAAAGTGCGAAAGGGCAGTGGGCAGTTGACAGGAACACAATGTCACAATACCTACAGTGGGACTCAAAAATAGGTACAGTCGCCATCAGATATATCAGAGCGGCGAAAGCGCTCACAAATATCTGAACACGTTTCTAATGCCTCGGCAATAGAGACGTGTTCAGATATTTGTGAGCGCTTTCGCCGCTCCGATATATCTGATGGCGACTGTACTACACTAAATTGCTAATTTGTCCAAGAATTGTCGGAAACCGGTTGCGTACCGGTAGAGAACCTGTATATAAAGGTTTTAAAGGTTACCGAAACCTTTAAAACCGAAATCGATATTACAAAAATGTTTCTATAGTATTAAGGAATTTTTGGATTATAAGTAGATTTGATGAAGCATGTGACATATAATGGTAAATGATATCTGACTGTTATTATTATTTTATTTTATTAGAATTCTATCAATGTTATTTATAAAAATCAATTTAATTTAGTGGGCAATGAAATAATGTTTAATACTTATTTACTATTAGATGACTATTATGCTATAATGACTTAATGACTGGAATAGACTGAGTGTTTAAATCACTGACCTAAGTTTTCATATGCCTGACCTGGCTGAATATATTATGGGACGAAATATGTATAGATATTTAAGATCTTATGTAACCATGTATTCATTATGAATAAACCATTCATTCATTCATTCATTCATTCATTCATTCATTCATTATGGTTGGCGCGGTAAAGGTAACCGACATAGCATTACGATATCGTAATCGATACCGGTTGCATACCGGTTGTAACCGTAACCGAAAACAGTCCCTGCTCGAAAGTTACAGTAGTCAAGGCCGTGTATGCATTGCAAATTGTACAATCACTGCCAAATAGCAACGGTTACAAAGTACTTGCCTAGATTGTGTTTCAAAATGCGCAGACACACTAAATAAATGCATAATTGGCAGCATGTCGACAGCCTATCTTCTTTTTCTCCTTGTGATGTGCCGTTGCATAGTGCCCAACCAAAGAGTAGAGTTAACGGCGTTGTCTGTGTTTATTTACGTACAAAAATGTCTGCCGAATTTTGCGGGGGCGGGGGGAGCATCTTAATAGGATATTCAAACTCAATGTATAAACAGAACTTATTAAATAAAAATTATTAACTAAACTAATTATTATTAAAAACGAAATTAAATATCTAAATATAAAAAAAAAAACATTAAGCTAGCCTAAAATAAATAAATATAATTTGTAATAAAACTAAAAGTCATATTCTAAAATGGGCCCCTGTGGCAGGGTACCGAGGACGCTGGCAGCATTTCCTCGCTGAATAGCAATGCTTATGCGCTGAGCGAGGAAGCTGCTATGTATAAACTATTTATTTTCTAAAGTAAAAACCAGATGATGATTAACATTAAATAAAATAAAATTAAAACTAAGTTAAATCTAAAAAAAAAGATAATTTAGAAAATAAAAAAACCCGACTGCAAAAAAGCTATCTTTAGAAAAAAAAACTGAAAAGAAAAAAACAAGTTCAGTAGTCGAGAACATTGAATCAGTTTCATGATTAACATTTCGTATGTCAATTTGGACCTTGGAGACAGCAACTTCAACAGTCGGGACCCGTTATTGTCGTCAACATTAGTGCCGCAGCCTAGACTTTTAATGGGTCCCGACTGTTGAAGTTGCTGTCTCCAAGGTCCAAATTGACATACGAAATGTTAATCATGAAACTGATTCAATGTTCTCGACTACTGAACTTGTTTTTTTCTTTTCAGTTTTTTTTTCTAAAGATAGCTTTTTTGCAGTCGGGTTTTTTTTTTTTCTAAATTATCTTTTTTTTATTTAACACTTTTTAGTTAGTATTAAAAGACGGCAAATTTTGCAATCTTGTCATTTCATTGAGGGAGTTAATATCGTGAGGATTATTAAGTAGCTTGCGGTGGTCTAAACTACTGATAATTAATCCATTTAGAGACCTAACGCGGCTCAAAACTATATATGCTTGACCTTTTGCAAAAATGCGTGAACTTAAATCAACCACAGCTCGGTCTAAAGTCGTTCCTTGTAGCTTATGCAGTAACATCCCAGCACAATATCAACGGCAACTCCTTTGCGTCGCGCAGTGCAGTATTAATACTGAACAGAATTACTATAACTTTATAACGTTATAGATTTTAAATGGTCACTCTAAACGAAAAACTGTAAAAGAAACCTATAACTGATTTTTAAATACCTATTCAGTGATACCTAACTTATGCGCACTGGGACCCCACGGACCGAGGGTCTCGACGCCAAAGGGTACAAAGTCGTACTCTCTGCTAAGGCCTCTATATTTATTACATTTCAGATTTTTGGCGTTAATGCCGCTGCTCCCGTTTCAGAAGTAACTCAATTGTATATTGAAAGTTGAAGTTTATAATATCAAGTGCTTACAGCTACATGTGGGCATTTTTATGATCAGAGTTCTCTTGCGAGGCGATTTTGTGAATGACCATTAATCGATTGTGAAATTGTCTGAATGATTCTTTGCACATTGTGCAAGGTTCTCGACAGAGGGGTAAGTTACTGAAAGGCTACTCCAGTTATGTATGCTCTAAGGTGTTGCTGGTTGTTAGCAACGTTGCTGACAACCACAGACAACTTTTGATACTGACAGCCACCCTGTCACGGCATACCAATGGGCAATGACCAAAGAAACCAAAGTTTCTTTTGTCATTGCGGCATACCCTTAGCCCTTTAGCCGTAAATACCCTTGTTTACAACCGTCGTAATCTTAGGCCGGCCTCATACTCCGGGCAAAATACGGTTTCGAAAAACATTAATTTATAATAGCGTTTTTTTCGTTTATGTTATTTTAAAACGTTATTCTAAGATGCTTTATTCAAGAATCCAACAAACTTTCCATCCGGAAGTAGTTATATAGATTTAAATTAGGCATGCATTGTCTTTTTTGTTTGATTTATATTTAATATTTTAAAGCAAATGTAAATGAACCAAAATAAAGAGTAAAACATTTATTAATATTTATTCCGACTTTTCAGGAGCTAATTAAATTATTATTTTTTTGATGTCTGATTTTTTGTTGGATTTTGCTTCTAGGTAACTATTTAATTGATAATATCTCCGTTACAATAAAAAAAACTGCTATTATAAATTATTTCCAAATTTGTCATTTTTTCCATACAAGTCGTCAGTTCATTGTCTGGACTATCAGACTGAACGTCACTGTTAATCACTTTAGAGCAAATAAAGCGTTTTTTTGCTCTTGAGTGGATCAGACTGACTGAGACCATAGAGAAAATATAATAAAGAGTAATCATCCCATACTGCGGTCGAATAGTTCTGAGAAACTTAAACAGATGTCGCTTGGAGCACCGCTGACGCCTATTAATATTTTACGTAATTCGAAATCTCAAATATTATCATTAATAAATATTCATTTTCACTTATGTAACTTAAAAAAGAAAAAAAAAACAGAAACAGGCCTTAAAAGATCGTAAATCGATTCAAAATAATTTAGAATATCCTTTATTTGTTCGCCATCTAGTGAACGACTTGACCTTTATTACAGCTTAGCTTTCAAGTGGACAAAGTATCCATACGCAGGATTCTTGTACAATAATCGTCCATAGAGGGCTCTGTTTTAAACCTGGTATATTTACTAAAAGTATTGTTATTACGTAAATATATAAAAAAGAAAACGTAGACAGTTTATAAATAAGATAATAATTAGAATAGGTAACCTAGTCGCTAAAACATCACACAAAATATTTGCCACTGACGAGATTCGAACCCAGGACCAAGCTGGCAGTTTATTGCACTTCACAATATAATGTGAATAAAACATGGTGAAACTAATACAGAAATAATCTTAAAAAAATCAAAAGAATTTTCGAAAAAACCTACTACTTTTTTACAAATATTATAGCCTATTTCACTCCCACGATCAAAACGAATCTAACGATAAAGAAAAACATAATTTTATTCGGTACCAATACATAGAACTGTTTTTTTACAACTAGTTTGAATATTCTTTCATAGCTATCTAATACCTGTAATATGTACTATCATTCACATTCGAGAAATATGTAAGTATGTACCTATCAATCAATTTATGATTCGAAGTGCCAAATAAGTACCTATTTAAATCTATCGAAGTGCTTACGACGCGCGACGTTGTCAGCCATCCTGTATAGGTAGCTCGCTGGCAGCGCAGTGGTTCGATCTGGCAACGTCGCTAACTGTTCAAACTAATTTCCTATTCTTTATATTTTTAACATCTCTTTTCATAGCGTTCCATTTCAACATCTTATCTTATATATAAATCTCCAAATATTTTACATTAAATTAAAGTAAATATATACACACTTTCTTAAAATATAATATTATTATATAATGGAGCGCACGCCAAATTATTTATTTATTTATCACTTTGCACGTCGTCTTTGAAATTGTATATTGGTAAAGAGAACTGCGTGCAACGAAACGACTCAGTGCCGACGAAATGTGGCAATGTTGCTACAAGATCATTCCTTTAAATTGTAGGTAAAAATCATAAACTTTGTTAATTGTAAACATGCGAAAAAATAGATTTAGTATGAGTTTATAGTCTCATTTAATAATAATACCAATAAAAATAACGTGCGGTATGATATTTTTAACAAGAGCGTAGTAAAAATACACGCGTATTTACATTGGCAAAGTTAAAACGTCAGAAGTATCACGGAAATATTTAGATTTAACTGGCAACACTGAAACTTAAAGACGATAGGTATCTACCAGTGATTGAGTCGACTGCCATCTTCAGTTTTCAACTTGTTGAGCCTTTCATTTTGCTAGTGTTTCATTCATTGTTTTGGTATTCTTTTAAAATTTGACCCCCCGCTTATTTGAATGGACCTACGATTTGCTTTCTAAACGGATTTGTTAGTCAGTGATTTACATACGACGACTTGGACTTCTACCGGACTCTGATATTTGCCTTTACGAAAATGGCACATCGGTGCCAATTCATTCATAAACTGTCCTAATACGGACAGAAGTCACGCATTGTTCCGTTTTCCAGTTAGTGATATTGCCTACGGATCTGGATTAACAATTCCGGTAAGTTCTATTTTATTAACAATAACCAGTTATATGTAGATTTGCAAAACAACTACGCACGAAGTCAACTTCACTTTTTATCAGTACAATACGGGAAACGCAAACAAGCTTGTGAGTATATGCCGCAAGCTTACCAAGTCGTCCAAGCTCAATCATGTGAGCTTGTGTCAGAGGTCGGTCGCCCAGGGACTTATTATGACGCGACTAATTACTTTATGTATATGGTATAAATTTAAATTAATTTCATGTTTGCACTGTACCTAATAATGTAGAGAAATACAATCCAAAGCTGAATTATTAAAATATAATTTTAATGATCGGCTTGTTGCGTTTTTTATACGACATTTGTATAATGGTTTTGAGTTTGTAACTTGTTAAGTATGTAAATAGATACCAAATCTCAGAACCTACCCATCCAATTTCTTTTTTTTTAATAGTGTATGGAATGGATCATTGCGAGTAATATAGACCTGCATAAATGTAAAGTGCTGAACCTGCATTAGGTAGGGCCAGTGTAAGGACTAGAGCCCGTTCCTATCTTCCATGAGAGGAGGCCTGTGCCCAGGCTGTGGTGGAATGTATATATGTACCTATATAACTAGCTAAGAATTTACCTTTTGGCATTTTATTATGAATTGATTGAATTTACTTGTAGCAGTGTGATTGCCAAATCATGAAAATATCTAATTGAATAATGATGGCTGAATTAAACTTGGTTTAGCTTGAGATTTCACTACAAACTTGTTAGGCCGAAAGGCCTGGCAGGTTTTTTACAAGAAATGTTTTTGATGGAAATTTAAAATTGATATTTACCTTTTAATTTCAGGCAACATCAATCTCACTTCTTTGACACCTGATCAATTAAAGTACCGCTATTTTTGTGAAGTGCATTTTGAACCCGGCTACATGAATCACAATGATAACCAGAGAAGGTTGACCGGGACAGCTATTCCTAGACATTATCACTGAAGATGAATCAACTGATGTTATTAGCTCTGTGTCTGTAGAGCACCCAATGCAAGGTATTTCTAGATTTTTTATTGTTCTTATAGTATTTGCTTAAAAACTTGATGACACATTATCTGAAAAGGGACACCTTAAGCCAGACATGGGAAATGCACAAAAAATAATTTATCATTGAACACAGGCATTCAATATAAGGATTATTTTATTATGTGTGAATTTCAATACTTTGACATACCTTATACTTAGAAATCATCAATCATTCTGATTGACGATTTCGAAGATTCTGATTTATTTCAATTAAAATATCATACAGTTACAAAGTTCTTGATTTCATAATCATAATACATGCTCTATAATATATCTATGATTTAAGTATAAATCTAGGGTATAGACCCACCCTTTAAGAAAATATTGTTGGGATATACTGACTTAATATGTATCATGACTCTGTTGTGTGCATGTGGGTGTAAATAATGTAAATATTATTTTTGGGATATTATATTGTTTAGACGACCGGTTAGCCCTAGTGGGTAGTGACGCTGTCTACGAAGCTGAAGGTCCTGGGTTCGAATCCCGGTACGGGCAAATATTTGTGTGATGAGCATGAACATTTGCTCCTGAGTCTTGGATGTTTTCTATGAATTTAATTTAAAAAATTCATTACTTTTAAAAAAAAGTGTCTCCTCTACGCATGAATGACTGAACAAACATATACAGACGCTACCTAATTGATCTATCGTATGAGTCCTAGTTATCTCATTGTTAGGGCTAGAACAAGATTTAAGTATGCTCGGATAATATTGTTAGTTTATTATATATTTTTTAAATTTCAGGAACCGGTACTGAAGTGACAACAGAACTATATATGTACGGAGACAAAGAGACAATTGCATGCAACAAAATTTATAGTTAAAAATAATAAAAGTGCAGATAAAGAGACTAAAAAAAAGAAACTGTTACCTGAAAATTATCTTAGTAAGCATAAGTTTACGAGTAAATCGTCAAGACTGATGGCAACCATGCAATTGCGACGCAATAAGCAAAAATGGACGAAAGAAGAGAAACGATTCTTCAGCACCACAACCCGCATCACCACAGCCCACGTCATCCCATCCAACTGAGGCTCCTCAAATGGAAGGAAATCTGGAAGAAAGCTCCTCTTGCGTGGACATAGCGGTAGCGTCGAGCAACGCATCCGCTGAAAGAGCTCCAAGTCTAGAGCAGTGCTCTATAACCTACTTTGCGGGATGGTTAGCCAAAAACCGCTACGATAAATTAAATTGCATAAAATGCTTGCAAGTGATGACTGTAAATGCCGATCTAGATGACCATTTTTTTTATTAATTTTGGAAAAACCTATGGAGATGCTGGAAATACAAAACTAAAATGCACAAGTGACACTTTTTACCAAGTGATTGACGTATCTACGTAGTCTTACGAATTTGATATTGTTATACATAAATTAAATATTAAAAAAATATTTTGAATAATTTCATTTGTATTCTAAAGACATTTTATTTAGTCACATTCAAAATGTACTGTACACATATATTGTGTTTTGGGAAAATGATTGTTACCAAAATAAATTATTTTTGTAAATCTCACAAAAGAAATCTAATACAAAACCTGCAAATAATTAGGTTACTGCAGAATAAATGAAATCATTTACATAGAATACGTTTTATTTAAGCGTTACCTTACTTTTTTCAAGGAAATCTGCATTAAGAGTCCGCAGTAAGCTCGGTTTTCCATACAAACGTAGTTACGCTCTCATTTTAAAACGAGAAGCTAGTTTACTACTAATTACAGACCTAGATATACCTCATGTCATTGTATATGCAAAGTTTCGTTACAATCCAACTCGCAGTTTAAAATAAAATGAGAACGAAACTTCGTTTGTGTGGGAAGGTGAAATTCGGCCGAGCTTGCCGCGGACTCTCTAAAGTACTCACCTAGGGCGGTAAGCCGATCCTTTATTGAATTGAGTATTCGATGTGTGACCTCCGACGCAAAAAGAGGGGTGTTATAAGTTTGACTTGTCTGTGAGTCTGTCGGTGGCACGTAGCTCCTAAAAGAGTGAACCGAATTTGATGTGTTTTTTTTTGCCAGAAAGTTGACGTGATGGAGATGGTTCTTAGCTACATTTCAACAAAATCGGTTCAGTCGTTTTTGCGATATTGAACTTTGAAATGAAAATGTCGGGGGTTTATCAACTTTTCTAAGTTGTTAATTACTTATATATATTTAATCGCATAGCAGCAAATAAACTGATGAGAGTATAGCTTTGAGATTGATAGTACCATTATTAGTACCATAAATATTACCCCCAAGAACACACCACATACCTAAGTAGCAAGTAGTGGACCTTTGGCTGCGGTCTTTTGTAAGGTTGCACTTTATTTATGGTAAGGTTCTAAGAAAAGGTACGACAATTGATCATTTTATTATGATCTTATTGACTAATCGCGTGTGCTCTAACAAAACATACAACAAAAATATTATTTTTCTTTTGTGTAAATCCTTTTTAGGATAATATAATATTCTTTTTTTTCAATGGGTTGGAAAGTGACATCTATTGACTGCGAAAACAGATTCTTTACAACATCACCTGTTGTAGGTACGTATAGATGTCGTTAGTGTATTCAATAGTCTGTATTGATATTAGCGGCATCTATTGTCGTCACCAATGTTTTAGCCAGTTAACTAACGCCCCCTGGTGTCGTAACCAATTAAGGTGGTTTTATTTTAATGTATGGCGTTGACATATCTTCTTATACTTTATTTATGCTGAGACTGATGAGTGATGAGATGACCGACTGTGGGAAGCAGCCCGTATGCCTGTTGCTGGTTAACTGTCCCTCTCTCCATGGTTAACATCTGTTAGGGAATAAGGGAAGTGAACTCGACTGTTATGAGGCCAATTCGTTGATAGTCTAAGTTGATTTTAATTGCAACGATAAATGGCGTCACATCCTAACGGAAACGCGTTATCAGTTCACTACCTACTTACTTTATTAATTATGCGAAATAATTAGTGCCATTTGTGACAGCAGGAGAAATAAGTAAAAATCATTTACAATTTAATATACCCATTGCTCTATACCTACATTATAAAATTGCTTGATATAATGTTTACGGACATGTAGACGGACAGAGTCACCCAATGATGTACTTAATATAAAAACCGGACAAGTGAGAGTTCAACTCGCGTGGTGAGGGTTCCGTATATAATCTAAATTTCGTAAGCGTTTTTGAATACTCAAACTTCTCATAGGTTTTCCTGTAACCTTTAGGCAAGGAACTATTTTTCATATTTTTTTCAGAATTTTAATCCAATACATACAATTTAATATACCCATTGCTCTATACCTACATTATAAAATTGCTTGACATAATAAGTAGTTTCGGAGATAAGGGGGGGAATGGTCAAAATTCGTCTTTTTTCCTAAATTACTTCAAATCTGTTTTTGCTAAAATTATAAAAAAAATATATCTGACATGCTTACAACAACCGCTTTCATTTGATATGTCACACAATACAGTTTGTTCGGTGTCCAGTAGTTTCGGAGCAAATCGGCTGTGACACACGGACAGACAGACGCACGAGTGATCCTATAAGGGTTCCGTTTTTTTCCTTTTGAGGTACGGAAGCCTAAAAAAACCTTGTATATTAGTCTGCGCATTCTGGTGAACTTCTGGAGCACTGGAGCGAAATCAAGAGCGCACTAACCAATTCGATTCCATTCTAATCCTCCACTGTAAAAAAAAAACATTTATTTCCAGACAACATGGGTCCACAATTCACATAAAAATAAAAATAAAAACAAGTTAAATTAAAATACACATCAAAAAAAAAATTACATAACGGTGTTAGAAAACATAAAAAAAGTGTAAAGGCACGCATGGAGGGCTTCTATCTATGTATGTGTTTACTGCAGCGCGTTTGCCTGTGCGTGATGTGCATTTCAAAAGCAAAGTTCGTTGACTCGGGCCGCCATGAGAATCACATGAACTCGCGCAATTCTGTTGAATGACTGGCTTTACTGAAACTAAAGTATCTTTCAAGTTTATTGTTTGACCCTGAAGGACATAGGTTTTATTGCATGAAACGTTTATGTATTTGGTTGAGGTTCTTAATGTGGCCGACTTTTTAGGGTTCCGTAGTCAACAAGGAACGACCACGTACCGGAAGGCGCGGCGTGGGTTAGCCCCCCCACAAGGTGGACTGATGACCTGGTAAAGGTCGCTGGAGTCCGCTGGATGCGGGTGGCGCAGGACCGGTCATTGTGGCATTCTTTGGGGGAGGTCTATGTCCAGCAGTGGACATCTTTCGGCTGATATGTTGATGATGATATAAAACAATCACACCGACAAAACGGTAGAATAAAATCTTGAAAATAAATATTTTTAGGTTAGGTACCTCCCCTACCTACACGTAAAATGGGGATGTATTTTTTTTTTCTCTTTAAACCCATGGTATGGG
Organism: Epinotia nisella; assembly: GCA_932294315.1. Classification (NCBI taxonomy): domain Eukaryota; kingdom Metazoa; phylum Arthropoda; class Insecta; order Lepidoptera; family Tortricidae; genus Epinotia; species Epinotia nisella. The sequence continues at coordinate 2,844,859 of OW028698.1, read as the reverse complement.
GTATAGTTGGACAGCTTGTTCAAAAATATGATCCGTTTGCGTGATATTGGGCTTAAAAGCCCTAATTTTTCAACCGACGAAAAAACGGAGGAAGATTTTTCGCCTTTTAAAATAAAGTAATAAAGACCCCTATATATAATATGAATAGAAAAAGCCCCCTGTATAAATAAACCTGTAAAAAAGCCCCTTGTATAAATAGAACCTTTTAAAAACCAGCCAAGTGCGTGTCGGACCACGCAAAACGGAGGGTTCCGTGCCTATTAAAAAGGTCGTATCGTCACAGAAATCTTACGGCACTTACGTTCTTTTCTTTAAGCGAGGCAGCTTTTCAGCAATATCTCGAAAACCTTCGAAACGATCTTGTTAAAAAAAAAATTCGGTGAAAGAATTTAATAAGCCCTATGTCCATGATTTTTTTCATATTTTTAAAATACACCGTTCAAGAATTAGAGGGGGGACAGAATTGTAGTGACTTTCGGGGCGATTATCTCCGAATCTATTCACTTAATCAAAAAAGTTGCTGAGAAACCCTATATTTATTTTGAAAGGCCTATCGATTGATGTGCCACACGTGGGCTTACAATGAAAAAAAAATGTTGACTTTCAGTTTTATGTAGCGGCTAACAAAATACACCTATCCTCAAAATTTTATTCAAATACACCATATAGTTTTCGAGTAAAATGCCTGTGACATACGGACAGACGGACAGACGGACATGACGAAACTACAAGGGTTCCGTTTTTGCCATTTTGGCTACGGAACCCTAAAAAGCCCCCTGTATAAATAGAACCTTTAAAAAAAGCCCCCTGTATAATTAGAACCCGTTAAAAAAAGCCCCCTGTATAAATAGAACCTTTTTAAATCGTGACCGTGGGTGACAGAGTTGCTCAAACTTTGACCTGCGAGTAACGGGCGTAGACAAAAAGTGAAAGGAAATGCAAAGGTCGCTCATACTTTAGATATCTTCCGCCTCCAAACGCCTAGCGTTATGTAAGGTAGGTAAACTGCATTATGACCTACCTATAAACTACATTATGTACGATTAGGTAAATTATTCGCCTTTACCAGTCAGCCTGGGCTGTTATTCGCTAGGTACGCGCAAATGCGGCTCACCCCGCCGGTCACCCGTTACGAAACTAACCTCTACCTACGCTTAGTTACTACTTACGACGCATCGCGGCGCGGCGTCAAGATATATTTGTGGGAGAGCGTTGAGGTGAGCTTAAACAAGTTACAGGGCTGTTATTCGCTACGCGCAAATGTGGCTCACCCCGCCGGTCACCCGTTACGAAACAAGTCCTCTACCTACGCTTAGTTACTACGCATCGCGGTGTCAAGGTATAATTGTGGGAGAGCGTTGAGGTGAGCTTAAAACAAGTTACATAATAGGGGGGCTGGGCTCTTATTTTACATACGCGCTCATGCGACATGCCTCACGGTAACCTCACCCGTCACGCCTAACCAAACTAGACCTCTGCCTACGCTTAGTTACTACGAATCGCGTCGTCTATATATATTAGTGGACGAGCGTTGAGGTGAGCTTACAACAAGTTACAGCCCCCCTATTCTGTAACTTGTTTTATGCTCACCTCAACGCTCACCCACAATTATACCTTGACACCGCGATGCGTAGTAGTAACTAAGCGTAGGTAGAGGTTATTCGGGGCTGTTATTCGCTACGCGCAAATGCGGCTCACCCCGCCGGTCACCCGTTACGAAACTAGACATCTACCTACGCTTAGTTACTACGCATCGCGGTGTCAAGGTATAATTGTGGGAGAGCGTTGAGGTGAGCTTAAAACAAGTTACAGAATAGGGGGGCTGGGCTCTTATTCTACATACGCGCTCATGCGACTTGCCTCACGCTCACCTCACCCGTCACGCCTAACCAAACTAGACCTCTACCTACGCTTAGTTACTACGAATCGCGTATATTAGTGGACGAGCGTTGAGGTGAGCTTACAACAAGTTACAGCCCCCCTATTCTGTAACTTGTTTTATGCTCACCTCAACGCTCACCCACAATTATACCTTGACACCGCGATGCGTAGTAACTAAGCGTAGGTAGAGGTTGTTCGGGGCTGTTATTCGCTACGCGCAAATGCGGCTCAACCCGCCGGTCACCCGTTACGAAACTAGATCTCTGCCTACACTTAGTTATTGTTAGTACGCATCGCGGTGTCAAGATATATTTGTGGGTGAGCGTTGAGGTGAGCTTACAACTAGTTAGGATAGGGGGGCTGGGCTGTTATTCGGAACGCGCTAATGCGTCTCACCTCACCTGTCACGCTTAACGAAACTAGACTTCTACCTACGCTTAGTTACTTACTCTACTAGTTACTATTTGTGGGTGAGCGTTAAGGAATTATAGCCCGAGCAAGATACGGTCGCGCTATATATGAAAAAAACTACAATATACTTATATATATCAGATGTAAGTATATATAATAGATATCAGCATTTTTTTTCACATTAAAAATTTGGTATATTTTTGGCTTTAGATTACAGATGGTTTGGTGCAATCCACCGTAAATCATTATTTTAAAGTACAAATGCTGTTAACTATGAACCTATAATATAACTATTGACTTACTTATAGGTAGAGAACTTTTGTTTTTTCCACTCAAGAGTACCTACCTAATGACCCATAAGCACCCAATTAATGTTAAATACGTATAGCGCACGATTAGTAAACTTGTACTCGAGTACTACTGGTTCTGATAACCGAATTGTTGATTAAGTAACAAACTCGTTATCGAGCGATTTTCATAATAACCCGGTCAGTCAAGGTCACTCGGAACGAACGCGAATGTGTGCGAAGTCAGGTAGTTTAAATACCATTTGTTGTTTTGTTCAAGTTTTTTTGTGTTAGAGTTTTGAGAGAAAACAATATTACATTGTTTTAGGCATACAGAAATTAATAAATGCAGTAAAGTTGTGTGTGATTCCCAATAACCAAGTTGCAGAATTTTATTTAGTAAGCAAATAAAGATTACCTAATAAGAATGCGTGACCTGGCTCTACGAAATATCTCACAACTTTTTAATAAATAAAACCTCTCTTGTAAAAACAAAGTCGATTATAGTCTATGAATTTATTTTTTTCTAGGGGCCCCTAAAAAGTCCGCTGTACTTTCCCGCCTTTTTAAATGTCAACAGATGTCGTCATCGCGCGTCTGCCGCCTGTGGCCAAATGTCAAGGCCGAAGACCGCACAATCACTTACACTTTTCGGATGGAGACAATTTTATTCAATCGATACCTACGTAACTATTGATATATTATTGGAATCAAACTTGAATAATAAATACAAAAATGGCACACTAAAATGGTTCAATCAGCTCAGTTTCGAGTCGTCAATGGAAACATTAGCTGTCAGATTTGGTGGCCATTTTTAAACAAGGAATGTCGTATAGACAACATATTTCTCTTTCTAGGGTTCCGTACCCAACGGGTAAAAACGGGACCCTATTACTAAGACTGCTGTCCGTCCGTCCGTCCGTCTGTCTGTCACCAGGCTGTATCTCAAGAACCGTGATAGCTAGAGTGTTGAAATTTTCATAGATTATGTATTTCTTTGCCACTATAACAACAAATACTAAAAAACTGGCCAAGTGCGAGTCGGACTGGGGCTCCCATACAACAGACATGATTTTTTTGCCGTTTTTATAGATAATGGTACGGAACCCTTCGTGCGCGAGTCCAACTCGCACTTGGCCGGTTTTTTATAATACATCATTGAGTATAAATATGTAAGTGTTAATACCACAACGGGAATATATTGTCCATAATAGTTGATTATAGATAAACAATATCCTAAAATATTTGTACTAGGCAACATGCAACAGGCGGTCTTATCGCTAATTCAATTCTACTTTATTTATTAAAGATAACAATGATTTTTGACTTTCAGTTTTATGTATGGAGTGAACCCCTAAAACATTTTTTTTAGACATTTTCAAGTAAAATACCTGTGACTTACGGACAGACAGACATGACGAAACTATAAGGGTTCCGTTTTTGCAATTTTGGCTACGGAACCCTAAAAACTAAATTTGACTTAACTTGCTTAACTATATGCGCCTATATGGGGAACAATCATGATCAGCAAATTCAGCAATCATTTTCAAAATGCTGTTTCTAATCAGCATCTTCCAGACAATCTTTGGGCTTACTGAAAATTAAAAAAAAAAAACAATTTAATGCTTTTGAGATTGCGCAAAGCCGAGACGAGAGGAAATCGAGAGGGGAGGCCTTATCCCAGCTGTGGGCAACTATATAGGGCATATAGGCGACGAAAAAAAATTATAAACTGTCTACTTATAAGTATCTAATTATTTTTTAATTACAAGCGTAATAAAATCTACTTAGTCATTGGTAATATTAAATTAACGAACAACTGTGTCTCAATGCAGATCTAGTTCGTGATTACATGAATTGCAAAACTTTGCATTAGCCTTTCATATTTACACTTGAACTGGTTTTGTTTTCTGCCACAAATATCAAACACAAAATACTAAACTACATACATAGCGAAATAGTACAGTCAAGGGCTTTAATTGTTGAGCCATTTAGGTGTCATCTAATATTAGTTTTCTATGAAGCTATGAAGTGTACAGTATAAAATGAGCTTTAAATGGCTCAACAATTAAAGTCCGTGACTGTACATTATTCACCAAGGGCGTTAAAACCATTTCTCAGAACATCAGATCGCAGCAGCTATTTAACGCCCGTGTCGAAGGTAAGGGCGATAAACTTGTGATATTTAGCTTTCAATATTACCGCCCGTAGTGAACACATACACAATTTACGATTCCCCGGACAGGAAGTAGAATTTCCGTACGCCTTCCGGGCGGTAATGGTAATGGCCAGTCCCGCTATTCTGTAACTTGTTTTAACTGTTTTAATTTAAGCTCACCTCAACGCTCACCCACAAATACTGATGTGCCGACGGAAAGTTTCCTAAATTGCGAAATTTTTCTGCAATTTAACATAGGAAATATCCGGAAATTTTCCTCATTTTTGTATGAGAATTGAAACTTTCCATTTCCAAATTGGAAATTTCCTTTATTTCTTGTGAAACTTTCTAGAAATTTCCGGGAACTTTTCCGTCTTTTTGGAAACTTTCCGCAATTTGCACATCCTTACCCACAAATATATCTTGACTCCGCGATTCGTAGTAACTAAGCGTAGGCAGTAGAGGTCTAGTTTCGTTAGGCGTGACGCGTGGGGTGAAGCGCATGAGCGCGTAGCGTACTTACGCTTAGTTACTACGCATCGCGGTGTCAAGATATATTTGTGGGTGAGCGTTGAGCTGAGCTTAAAACAAGTTACAGAATACCCTATTCTGTAACTTGTTTTAAGCTCACCTCAACGCTTACCCACAAATATATCTTGACACCGCGATGCGTAGTAACTAAGCGTAGGGCAGCACCGGCCAAACTATGGCCATATGTGTACTTTTTCACGTGGATTCCATTATACAAAGCCAGCCATATAAAGGACATAGGAACTCCTTCTTTCAAGTCGGCTAAAAACCTAACACTAGACTAGGTACAAAGAAAATCACGATTGTTTATCGATTTACTATCAAGATCAAATAGCATTATCAGTACCTAAAGGCGCGTATCTTCGAGCACCTAACCTACATATATAACAAGTGTTTTGACACCATTTATAGTTGCATATAGTGTATGAAAAACGTTGCAATGAATGATAAAGTCAATTACAGTCCCTGACTGGGCTGTTATTCTTGACGCGCTCAATGCGCCTCAACCTCATCCGTCACATTTATCGAAACTAGACCTCTGGGCTGTTATTCGCTACGCACAAATGCGGCTCACCCCGCTGGTCACCCGTTACGAAACTAGACATCTACCTACGGTTAGTTACTATGAAAGAAGAAAGAAAATATGCTACTATGCATCGCGGTGTCAAGGTATAATTGTGGGTGAGCGTTGAGGTGAGCTTACAAGTTACAGAATAGGGGGGCAGCTCTACCTACGCTTTAGTTACTACGAATCACGGCGTCAATGATTATATATTTATGGGTGAACGCAGAGGCGGATTATCCATAAAGGCAAACTAAGCACGTGCCTAGGGGCGCGGGGTTCCAAAAGCCGCGCGAATTTTTTTCCGTTATAATTCTAAAAATATTTTAAATATCTGACCCTGGCAATCACAAATATAGTTCACATATCTATGTACATATATAGCTGCTGCAGCTGTCAGTATAATTGCCAGTGTCAGTTTACCACGGATATTTAAGATTTTTTTTGTAACATGAAACTGATCAAGGAAAGCGTCTTATTCGCCGTCCTAAACCCAAAACGTTTATAAACTGTTTATATATTTTTTAAATAATTGACGGAGCTGAAAAATCTGAAACTTTTTTCTGGTGGTAAGGAAGGTTATTACTATCACCAGAAAAATAATCAGGCATTACTAAAAATTTCTTCCATTCCCAATACACTAAGTATTGGGAATGGAAGAAATTTCACGAATTTTAGAAGTCTACACGCAACACAAGTCAAATGGCCAATAACATCGGTGTTGCCAGTTTAGGCTTGTAAAATTGAAACTTGCATTTTCGTGAGCGTACCGGAAGACCATGGACCTAAGATACTCGGGACAAGCTATAGTAATAATAATACCACGTCCGAGCGAGTATACAAATCTCGATAAGTGTGACAGAAAAGGAAATATCATTCGTTGTCCTTGTCATAGTTCAACGTTCTTTCTGTTTGCCACAACTAGTGTGAAGTTATGGCCAATAAATCACTACCCAACCAAATTAAGTAGGTTGTTTATGGTAAGTGATCAGCCATTTTAAGAGCAGTTCTTAATTTAGCTGCATATAACCTTTCCGTCCCTCATTGTGGCATCACGTATAGCCTGTCCCGAGTATCTTAGGTCCATGAGGAAGACGCAGCATGGACCCACGGGAGTCCACTGCCTGGATGCGGGTGGCGCAGGGCCGACCACATTGGCACTCTGGGGGATCCCAATGTCCAGGGCTGTTATTCGCTACGCGCTCATGCGCCTCACCCCACGCGTAACGCTAACGAGACTAGACCTCTACTTACGCTTAGTTACTACGCATCGCGGTGTCAAGATATATTTGTGGGTGAGCGTTGAGGTGAGCTTAAAACAGCGTCACCTAACGAAAGTAGACCTCTACCTACGCTTAGCTACTACGCAGCGCAGTGCCAAAATATATTTGTGGATGAGCGTTGAGGTGAGCTTAAAACAGCGTCACCTAACGAAACTAGACCTCTACCTACGCTTAGCTACTACGCACCGCAGTGCCAAAATATATTTGTGGGTGAGAGTTGAGGTGAGCTTAAAACAGTGTCACCTTACGAAACTAGACCTCTACCTACGCTTAGCTACTATGCAACGCAGTGCCAAAATATATTTGTGGGTGAGCGTTGAGGTAAGCTTAAAACAGCGTCACCTAACGAAACTAGACCTCTACCTACGCTTAGCTACTACGCACCGCAGTGCCAAAATATATTTGTGGGTGAGCGTTGAGGTGAGCTTAAAACAGCGTCACCTAACGAAACTAGACCTCTACCTACGCTTAGCTACTACGCACCGCAGTGCCAAAATATATTTGTGGATGAGCGTTGAGGTGAGCTTAAAACAGCGTCACCTAACGAAACTAGACCTCTACCTACGCTTAGCTACTACGCACCGCAGTGCCAAAATATATTTGTGGATGAGCGTTGAGGTGAGCTTAAAACATGTTACAGAATAGGGGGGCTGGGCTGTTATTCATTACGCGCTCATGTGCCTCACCCCACGCGTCACACTTAACTAGACTAGACCTCTACCTATTACGCTTAGTTACTACGCACCGCAGTGCCAAAATATATTTGTGGGTGAGCGTTGAGTTGAGCTTAAAACCGCGTCACCTAACGAAACTAGACCTCTACCTACGCTTAGCTACTATGCAGCGCAGTGCCAAAATATATTTGTGGGTGAGCGTTGAGGTGAGCTTAAAACAAGTTACAGAATAGGGGGGCTGGGCTGTTATTCGCTACGCGCTCATGTGCCTCACCCCACGCGTCACGCTTAACGAGCCTAGACCTCTACCTATTACGCTTAGTTACTACGCATCGCGGTGTCAAGATATATTTGTGGGTGAGCGTTGAGGTGAGCTTAGAACAAGTTACAGACTAAGGGGGCAGCAGTGGACGTCTTTCGGTTGATATGATGATCTACGTGAGACAAGCCATAGTCCTTATCGGGTGCTAATGGTATATATGTTAGTGTAGAATGAAGAATGAAGGAGAAACCGGCTAGTGTAGCAACAATACTAATTTCACGGCTGCGGCGCCTGCGCTGTTGCAACGGCGAAGAATGCTCGGAATGGCGCGGTCCTCTCTATTTTCTGACATTCTGAGTAATATAATGGCCAAAATTACAAAAAAAAAAACCGGCCAAGTGCGAGTCGAACTCGCGCACGAAGGGTTCCGTACCATTATCTATAAAAACGGCAAAAAAATCATGTCTGTTGGATGGGAGCCCCAGTCCGACTCGCACTTGGCCGGTTTTTTAGTATTTGTTGTTATAGCGGCAACTAAATTACATAATCTGTGAAAATTTCAACTCTCTAGCTATCACGGTTCTTGAGATACAGCCTGGTGACAGACAGACGGACGGACGGACGGACAGCGAAGTCTTAGTAATAGGGTCCCGTTTTTACCCGTTGGGTACGGAACCCTAAAAACGATAAAAAAATCACGTTTTTTGTATGGGAGTCCCCTTCAATATTTATCTTATTCTGTTTTTTAGTATTTGCTGTTATAGCGGCAACAGAAATACATCGTCTGTGAAAATTTCAACTGTCTAACTATCACGTTTCACGAGATACAGCCTGGTGACAGACGGACAGCGAAGTCCTGTTTTTACCCTTTGGGTACGGAACTAAAAGTTAGGTCGTTTTTACAAGCTTTTATACAACTTGCACTGTTAGTGGCTCTGTGAGCTTTAGAACTCGCGAGCCTGTTTAAAAAAAAACTTAATCAAAAAAAAGTTCTATACGACTGTAGGACCTGCTCACAAAATTTTACGAGAATCGGTTAATAAATGGGATCTGTAGAGGAGAACAGAGGGACAGCCGGACATACGAAAGAATGTTGGCCCGAGCTGAAACGGAAGACTTCGTTCGCTTCGCTCGCTCTTTCGAAGATATTGAAACACAAAATAATACGCAGTGAAAAGTTGGGCGCGGCTTCGTGGTAGGTACGATCTATACAGGGTGTTAAGTAACGGTGATTAAAAAGATAACATTACATTAAAATACTTTATTATATGTATAAGGAACGTAAATATAAAATCTCATTTATTATGACTATCTATTAAGTACATAAAATCTTATTATGACTTAAAGAAACTTAAACAATAACAAAAAAAAAAATTAAATTGAGATGTAAAACTCAATCATAAAGGCAAAAATATTTTATAACGTATATGTAATTATGTAAATCTACATGTGATGTATAAATGTTGATTACATTAAAGTGTACTACAATTTAGTTTTTATATAAAAAACGTAATATTTTACACAGCAGATTAAAGCCTGCAACACACTGGCGCGGCCTGCGGTGGCGGTCAATAGTAAATTTGATAACTACTGTCAAGTTAACTATTGACCGCTGCCGCTGGCCGCGGCGGACAATAGTAAACTTGTCATTAGCTGTCAAATTTACTATGGACCACCGCAGGCCACGCCAGTGTGATGTAGGTCTTACGCACGCAGGGGACAGCAATTGTTTGTTTAGAAACCATAGACTAAACTAAACCACAGATTAGACTTAAATCTCATTAACAAAATGTGGATTTTGTATCTGTAATAAAGATTTGAATTGACAGTTTTACAGTCGTCGGCAACCCAAATGGTTCAGAGGTGGGTTCAGAGAGAGGAAGTTTGTGACTGTGTCTGAGAAAAGGGACCACTTTATCGGTATGGAGTTATTAATATCTCCTAATACTAGGTAAAATTAGCTATTCAGTGAAAAAAGAATCATTTTCCTAGGTGCAATCATTATTTTTTTATACATTTTTAAACATGCAGTAGGCAAAAATACGAATTGAAAAAAAAAAAGATTTTAAATCGTGAAAAATACACTGCTAGGCACTAGGAAGTTATGGAGTGATTGGTTAATCTACTATCATCAAAGATTTATGATATTTAAGGTATTAATAACCGATTAGTATTAAAAACCTCTACGTAATTTTTGGTTAATTTTTAAAAATGCATATAACTCGGAAACAAAAATCCATTAAAGTGGTCCCTTATACACAGTCAAATTTATTTTACAGTATTTATATATACATAGTCCGCTCGCCAGCCTGCATTTCCTCTTAAGAGTCGACAGCACGGTCGACTTTTTATTTATTGCAACAGAAACTAGTTTTCGACCTACAGATATAGCGAATCCCATTATGTATACAAAGTTTCATGTTATTCTAGCGTGCCGTTTTAAAATGAGAACCGGACTACGTTTGTATGGAGAGTCGGGCGTCCTGGCGGCCCTTAAGGGTTCTGAAACAATGACGACTCCCCTGCGTTTGGGGCATTTTATAAAATGTAGTAAATATCAATTATATTACAATATTTATTGCTATAAGCCAATGATGAATTATAAAAAAGGTAGATTGGTTGTCTATATGAAACTCCGTGTTTAAAAATGGCCACCAAATCTGACAGCTGACGTTTCCATTGAGGACTCGAAACTGAGGCAAGTTGTGCCAATTGACTAGATTTTAGTGTGCCATTTTTCGAGCGCGTATAACCTATCTACCTCTTTTTTATATTCAAACTCAAAATGATCTTTATTCAAGTAGGCCTAGTAACAAGCACTTTCAAATCGTCAGTTAATTTTTTTGATTATTTTTTAAACATAAAGAATAAAATATATATGATATAAAAATTACATCATTGGCTATAGCTATGACTTAGGATTTCCCATATTTTTGCTGAACAACAATGAAACCAACATGCACATTTGGATTAAAGGATTTTTTATGAAATATTTGGTATAGTGTTTGGTTTTTGAAGTGAGCCTTTCTTTTGCCGATTGTACGAATAATGAATACAAAGGGTTTGTATAAGTGGTTCCTTATACGAGCATTTAAAACTGTCCAGCAAAAACTGGGAAAACAAACTTAGGCGCATTAAAAGCTTATTTTATCTTAAAATATTTACAAAGATTTACGCCATTACGCGAAGACAAAAGGCCATGGTAATACGATTATAAGGCGGTGTATATTGACGAGCGGGGTTGTCGGCGGCGCGGGAAAGTGCAAATACTTAAAAAGTATATATTCTAGCTTTTTTCAACTAAGTTTAAAGTATATAGTCTAGCTTTTTTCAACTAAGCTCATGAATCGCCATTGTTTGTGGTTGGCGCGTGGCGTGACTGAGTGAATACATAGTGGTGCCCTTGACTGTACGTCAACAACCCTATCTCACTCTATGATTGTCTATTGCAAAAAAATTACAGCTCTCGTCATCACTTGGGCAGTGGACCTTCTGTACCTTTACGTTCTATTAATCATTCTGACTTTTAGTGAGATAAAACGTCTTTACAAAGCTAAAAATGGATCCCAATGCTAGTCTGATGTTGCAAATATAGAATCTTCCTACTTCCCTATCTTTGTCTCACTCAATTAATATCCAAGGCAGTTACAAGCTAGAGATCATTATATATAACTTAACTTGATTGGAATTACGAAGGCATGTTCACAAAAAAAACATTAAGGGGCTGCTCACACTGCCGCCGTATACCGCTGCGGCGTGCGGTACGACGGTTCGCAACGTTGTAAGCTAGTACTTCAGTTTGTATATAAATTCCGCACGGTACTTCACACTGCACCGCACCTCCGTCCGGCGAAAGTTGTACGCGACTCCGCACATCGCAGCGGGATACGGCGACAGTGTGATGACCTTACAGAATCATGTGGGCATCAATATTCTGTCATTCATTCATAATAGTAACTGTCAAGCAGTCGGAAAAAAGTAACATTGAATTTCCGCAATATGGCGACCTTCACAATATTCTGGTCAAGCTAGTTTATATAAATGTAATGAACATTATTTGACAAAACAATCTGTTACAATATCGGCGCGAGAAGGTTCAAGTTGTAAATATACTTACTCTTTAAAACAACAAAATCAACCATTTGTAAAAACAAACCGGCCTTTAAAAGAAATGACCCATGTGGATTCCCCATCCTGTATACTGTAGCTATCAAACGCCTGATAGTTCTGTACTTTAATGTATTTTTAATACTCAAACTATCTGCATAATGTTTACTAAATTAATGTCCTTGTAAATGTCCTAGCTGTTAGGCAAATTTTATGATTATTTAATTGTATTTATACAAGGAAGTTGTTTGCTTGTGCAAATATAATGTCCAAATGTTTTATTTGGAGTGTAATAATGAAATTACTGGACTCTTAATTCTTTCTGACTTTGGACTCTGTAAAGCGTAATTTTGAATATAGCAACATGAACATTGACTGAGCCGTAAATACTTGACAGTAAATTAATGTTTACCATTGATTCCGTTCGTCGCTGCTTCTCCCATGCTCTTCAGATGGAATGGACTGATCGCAAACACTTCATTCTTCACCAAGTCCTCAATATCCTCGCCTCCGTATGACAGCAGGGGAGAAATCTCCACGTCAACGTCATCCTGTATGACCCCACCTGCTTCCCTGATGTATTTCCTATGCAGACTCAACAGATCCTGCTTGGCAGTAGATGGGCAGTCCTTCCCAGCGGAATCAGCATTCTTTAAAGCGGAAAACTCTACGTCTCTGGCTACTTCTAGGCAAATGAACTTCTCAGAGAACTCAAACACGTCGAAAATGAACTTCTCCATTTTGATACCATTGGGTTCTGCTGGCTTCTGCCGGACTCCATTCTCGTCTACATACGGGATCTTCTTTTTTGCAACATGAAGCTTTAATTTGCTTTCAAAGTTTGAGATTTTCTTTAAGAATTCGGATGAGAAGTAATGGTTACAGATATTGCCAGCAGAGAATGTGAGTCTACCGTCAGGGTTCCGCCTTTCTGCAGCCTCTTCACTTAACTCGGAGTACTCCACAACTTTGTAGTGACCATTGACTCTGCAGACAACACCAACAGCTTCACTTGGTGAAGACTTTTGGACCACTTTCGCTGCGCAGTCCGCGTTCCTGCTCATGCAGTAGCCTATAAATACTGGATCGGCAACTTTAATGAGGATATTGTCTACAGAATGGGCATGTAGGTGCTGGACACCTTGCCGGGAAATGTGATCTAAAATACCTTGGGTTTTTAAGGCACGATACAATCCTCCATTTCCATCAGGAGCCGATGCTAGCTGGTGCTTCTCATCCAACAGTATCTTACCGTTGAAATCAAAGCATGGCAACCGTCCCTGCTCAAAGAACACAATATTCTCCTCCTCCAAACCGAAGAACGAATGATCCTTAAAGAACTCGGCTGTTGGTGCCATAGTGTGCTCCGAAGTCATGATGTACCAAGTGATTTTACCTTCTTTCCTGGTTTTCTGCTCTGCCATCTTCTGCAACCGAACTATTCTCTCAGCTTGAATTTGGAACAGTGTTTTTTGGGACGGCAAACCGACGTTGTACATTCCTTTAGGGTGTCCGAAACCAAGGCGCGTCGCCTGCCCGCCAGCGAGCAACAAAACACCAACTTTTCCTTCAGAAATCTCTTTAAAACCGATATTTTCGTATTCCTCAATTTTCTCTTTACTCAAACTCGGCACAGCTTCATAATGGGACTGGGGGATAGGCTTCAAATCGTCGTCCAACTTTTCCGCAATAACTTTCGACGATTCCATCGCTCGGTGGAAAATCTCGTTGATTTCCACAAAGTCGATTTTTCTAATTTCAGCAAGCAGCTTTTCCCGCTCATTTTCACTGATTTCCGGCCAGTATTTAATCAGATGTTCTTGACCGTGACACTTGAGTTGGGAAAACAAGTCTTCATAGGACATCGCGACTCGGGGTTTCGGAGTATAGTGAACTGTATTGTATCTTATCGAGTGCGATCGGCGCGATTAGAAAGTGAATACTGACTAGCAGTACGCGCGTGTGGAAACATTTCTCGGTTCTCCCACCACTGTGGAATTGGAAACACGTCGTCGGCGTTCAGCTGACATTTTCGCGATTTTTTTAATATTTACATTTACAAATATGGTACTGATAATATGTCGTAAAGTTATTACGATCGTTTAGTCTTCATTGCTGTTCTCAACATACTAGAAACTTTTAGATCTTAATAAAAAAACGCAATGTATTAACGATTTTCGAATAAATCAATCGTATGACAGACAACGTCAAATGGAGTACGTTCTGAATTTTGACTTCATTTCACATTAGGTTTAGTTTAGTATAACATTGGTATGACCACAGAATATTATTAATAGTACCTAAAGTATGACTTAATTTTATTTCGTAATTATTTTTTTCTATGTAAAAAATTGAAATCAAATAAATTATTTGTTGGAAATGCTTTTTTATTCTCTCATACTGTCATCACACTTGGGGTTGCATGTTTGCGTTGCATCGTAGTCTCTCTTTCATTTGCCGTAGAAAGGAAAAGGATGCTAAATGAATATTTGGGCAAATACCGCCAAGTGTGGGCCACCGTTTAGTTTCTTATCTTTTATATTCGAAGTTGGTTTTTGAACGTCCGAAATGTGAATTGTCTATGTCCACGCCAATTGTTTTTTTAATTTAAAGTTAAATTTTATTGCTCTCTTTTTAGGACTGACTGACCTGACTGTGATTTTCAAGCAACTTGTGTAATTAAGCAATAATCGTGTACTTAATGTGTAGGTGATGTGTAGTTAAAATCCCACGCGACGAAACAATGTAGTATCTTCTTAGTAGTCTGTGACACAACCCAAAATTGTCTATTACACCTAACTGGCAGCCATGCGCTAAGTCTGTCAAAAGAAGATGTCAGATGGTTGCTCAGGAAACATAATTTATTTATTGCTGATTATCGTTGAATTTCTGCTCAAAATAATATACGGAGTGAGTAACACATTCCTAGTGGTCTTAGACATAATACTAAGGAGCTTTTTTAATGTGAGTATGACGGAAACGGCGAAAAAAAGCAAACGTAACAACGACCCTAGTAATAACCAAACCGTCGCCAACAGAGGCCTGATCAACGCAAATTGGCAGAAGTTTCTAGTGAATAACCTTATCGCGGACACGAAAATTGAAAAGCCTCTCCAGGAAAACTCAAAGGAACACTTCACTGGCACTTTCAGGCGTGCTAGAAAGAAGAAAGCCAAAACGCAGGTTTCGGTACGAAACGATTTGAAAACACTGGATATAGCGAAAGAAGCTAACGTTACAGCCAAAAATAATGGTGATTTAGCTAATATAGAACCTAAAGTCCCTAAAAAACAGGATAATAATAGCAAAAATAAATTAACTAAGTTCATAGCTATAGATTGCGAGATGGTGGGTATTGGGTACGATGGGAGCGACAACATGCTGGCTAGAGTGTCTTTAGTGAACAAATTCGGCGACTGTATATATGATAAGTTTGTGAAACCGAGGGAAGAGATCACGGATTATCGGACGAGTGTGAGTGGGGTTCGGAAAGAGGACCTCATTAATGCGGAGGAGTTCAGTAAAGTGCAGAAGGATGTTGCCGAGATAATCCGGGGGAAGGTCCTGGTGGGACACTCGTTGAAGCACGACCTGAGCGTCCTGTTCCTCTCGCACCCAAAGAGGAACATAAGAGACACGTCTAGATACAAACCGTTTAGAAAGGTGAGCTCAATTTATTAATCTTACTTCAAACTAGAAGAGGTTATCCGTCATTTCAACTGTATTTTTACCCGACTGCTGAAGGAGAGGAGGGTTATGTTTTTCGAGTGTATGTATGTGTGTGTCTTATTCTTTGGCACAGCCTGTAGCCTAAACCGTTTGACGGATTTTGACCTGAGGTGTTGTTGGATTCCTCTTAAACAGGGGTCGGCAACCTTTTAGAAACCAAGAGCCAGATTGGAGCTAACAAACATTCCACTGGCTCGCCCTTTTCAATTATTTCTGACTTTTTTAGGCAATACCAAAATTCTGAATTCATCAACCTTTACATACAAAACAGCCAGGGAGGTCCGCGGGCCTCTGGGAGTGACATAGGCTATAATAATTGCAAAAAAGCTGGTTTTTACGAAATATATTTTATATAATTTGATGACCAATTTGACCTTGTTGATGAATACATGTCGATAAATCAAGACTCATTCCGGCCTATCATGAATCTTACCCATTATCTATGTATGCCCTCCGAATCGCTAAACTTAAAAGGCAGTTGGCGGGGCACATTGCACGTAGAACCGAATGGCCGTTGGGGCGGAAAGGTTCTCGAGTGGCGACCACGTACTGGAAGGCGCGGCGTGGGTAGGCCCCCCACAAGGCTGACGACCTGGTAAATTTCGCGGGAGTCCACTGGATGCGGGTGGCGCAGGACCGGTCACTTTGGCACTCTTTGGGGGAGGCCTATGTCCAGCAGTGGAAGTCTTTCGGCTGATATGATGATGATGATGATGATCATCTTATTCTTTACTAATCAAGCATTAAAATTGCCATTAAAAGGTTTTGAAATTCTTCATCGAAGAAGTAAAACAAATCATATCATCTAAATTTCAGATAACCAAAGGCAGCACACCGTCTCTCAAACGGCTAGCAAAGGACATCCTCGGCATAGAGATCCAGCATGGAGAGCACAGCTCCGTAGAGGATGCCCGGGCAGCCATGCAGCTCTACTGCACCGTCGCTAAAGACTGGGAGAGGATGAACAGCGAGAAGCGAGGATACAGGAAAGAGTCCTAGCATTTAGAGGAAACAACTGAAGGGATTCTCAAGGCAGATTGGTATGAACCAGCACTTTATTTGACCACATCTAGTCGTATACCGTTTCTGGGCATACAACATATTTGTAGGGAATTCTCTTTACGAGCTGGGAATTTTTAAGAATACTCTCCTTAAAGTAAAAGAAGTGAATATATTTCAATTATTTTACTTCTTTATGGCACTCTGCGATATTCAGTGTGGGCAATCAGAGGACTAAAAACCCATACAATGGGAACCCCCTACAAATTTCTACCTAAACGCGTGCCCAAAAGCCGGTATGTGCATGTAGGCCTTTAAAACGTTATGAAAAGGGCGATGTTATAACGATATAAATAACGATACGTTTAAAATTTCTATAGAAATTTTAGCAAATAGTGAAAAAAAAATAGGCCTGTGTGTATGTGTGCGCATGTTCGAACTAAAAAGCTGCTTGGCATCCTTTAGACAGCCCGCCCCCACGTCCGCATTCGCCCGCATAATGGCAATGTGCATTCTTGTTGTGGGACCACTTTTCGGCGCTGGTTAGACTTCTATAGTTTTTTCGTTCCCTTGTGGCAATATATTATTTGAGTTGGTCAAATTGCATCAAACTCCATTCAGAAAGCACCTCTACCGTCCAAGGTAGAAGATTCCAATTCCAATGACAGCTTTGTAAAAAGCTACATTAAATAATCTCAACCATAAATAAGGAGGTTACCAGAGACAAGTCCAATTTCACAAAAGCTTTTAGTGGGGCGTTTGGGCAAAAGTCCACAAATCAACGGGTCTACCTTGCCACAGGAAGAATTTAGCCATAAAATAACGTTTCACTTAGTTGGTCTTAAAATAACGTTTCATTTAGTTGGTCATAAAATAACGTTTCATTTAGATGGTCATAAAATAACGTTTCATTTAGTTGGTCATAAATGTCAATAATTGTAATTTTGCCATGAGAACTCCCACTTGCAGTTAAAACCAGTTCCTTTTATGAACTTGGAATATTGAATCTTTACAGTTTATTTTTGTACAGCTTGATTTATCTTAGGGGCAAATTCAGTGCATAATCAGTGTTGAATCGGTTCTTGCAAATTATTTGAGATCAAACAGTTGTAACTAAACTCAATTCAATACTATTCAAATATGTACTGTAATAACAGTTTTTATAAGTGTCTTCATTTATTTCAAATAATTTCTACTTTATAGTTATTATATTAAAGTACCAGAACCTCTGTAATTATTTGTTAGGTATTCAAATATACTTACCTATTTACCTAATGGATTGTGCTTCACTATACAATCTTAATTTACCCCACTTAATCATCAAAAATTGAGGTGAACATTGTAGTCTACAAAAAGTCTACATAATATCGTCGGGTGACGAGCAAAAGTCACTAAATGCAGAAAAATATTTTAGAAATAGCAACTGTGTTGTAGTAGTTATAAGGTTGAGTTTTCCTTTACCTCTTAAGTGTAATCGTGTAATAATGTTACATGTAAAGTAAATGACAAAACTTCATTATCTTTAGCATGTGTTAAAAAAAGATAGTCCCTTTCTATTATTATTTCTTATTCTTATTATGAATTTATATTTTAAGTTGCAAAGTTATTTTACAAAAGAAATAACTTTTCAGATTTTGTCTACATTTTTTTCTTTTCTATGAACAAACTTAATATTTACAAGCTTTTATTTATCTGTCACTGTTCTTATTAGAGATGCGCTGAATATTCGGTGATTATTCGGTATTCGGCATATTTTTCAATGTTCGATATTCGGCCGTTTAATTCATTTCAAATCCGAGGTGTTTGTCTGCAATTTGCAATAATGTTATACAGAGTGGCACATTTAGATCGGTCAGTATGGGAAAGTCTGAAACTATAAGACATACGAAGATCTCTACTTAGGAACCATGTGATCGATTTTAGTTACAAGAAAAACTGCATTCATACATAAAGAAAAAAAAAACTTGTACTCAGCTCGGGAATCGAACGCGGACGTTTTGAAAAATAAAACGAACACTATTTCTATTTAGATATCTATTGTGTAGGGCTAAGCAGTAAATGTTACTAAGAAACATGATTTCCAAAATGAATAATAAAGCCTTGTTTTCGTATCCTTTAATTTATTTTAATAAGTTTTCGAAATGACCAGTGCGATTTTTTTCAATACAACATTGAACTCTTTTTTTAGGGTTCCGTAGCCAAAATGGCAAAAACGGAACCCTTATAGTTTCGTCATGTCCGTCTGTCCGTCTGTCCGTCTGTCCGTCTGTCCGTCTGTCCGTCTGTCCGTCTGTCCGTATGTCACAGGCATTTTACTCAAAAACTATAAGGTGTATTTGAATAAAATTTTGAGGATAGGTGTAGTTTGTTAGCCGCTACAAAGTTTTGTAATTAAAATGACAAAAAAAAATTTTTTTAGGGGTGCACTCCATACATAAAACTAAAAGTCAAAAATTTTTTTTTCATTGTGACCCCCCGTGTGGCACATCAATCGATAGGCCTTTCAAAATTAATAAAAGGTTTCTTAGCATTTTTTTTGATTAAGTGAATAGGGTCGGAGATAATCGCCCCGAAAGTCACTAAAATTCTGTCCCCCCCCCTCTAATTTTTGAACGGTGTATTTTAAAAATATGGAAAAATTCATGGACATAGGGCTTATTAATTTCATTCACCGAAAATTGTTTTGAACAAGATCAGTTCAGAGGTTTTCGAGATATTGCTGAAAAACTGCCTTCCTCAAAGAAAAGGACGTAAGTGCCGTCAAATTTCTGTGACGATACGACCTTTTTAATAGGCACGGAACCCTTCATTTTGCGTGGTCCGACACGCACTTGGCCGGTTTTTTAATATGAATGCAGTTTTTCTTGTTTTTAAAATCGATCACATGGTTCCTAAGAAGAGATCTTCGTATGTCTTATAGTTTCAGACTTTCCCGTACTGACCGATCTAAATGTGCCACCCTGTATAGACATTGCCTTGTGTAATTGTTATTCTTAAACGGATTCACGTTGTTACCATTTAACTAACTTTACTGTAAATATTTTACTACTAAAATGAGTCTGTTTCGGAACGTGAAGGAATAACCTAAAAATGCAACCTTTAATACCGGCTAAAAACGGGCTGCTAACTATCCGGCCTATCAGGAGCCGTAGCATGGTTGGCCTTATCACGCGACAAGTGACAAGATAAGAGCGTCGTCTCGTTCTGTCGAACGGTGTCAGCCAGTGACGCACGCTCTATCCTATCACATATCGCGTGACAATGACACGTGAGTAAGAATTTACATAAGTATGCTAAATGTCACCGGTGACAACACAATATTGTGGCACCACTGAGCTGATCTGATGATGAGACAGGATGTCATAGAACTGCTAAACTACACAAGATACCCCTCTCAACGGGGACTTTAAGATTGGAAATCGCTCGACATGTTTTGCGATTCGCGGTTCTTATTCATGTGCACACTCGTTGTCGGCGCGTTTGGCACTGCGCCCGCGCAAAGCTGCTGCGCAATCGAGCGATATTCGACCTTAAAAACGTGAGTGACCCGTTTTCAATACATTTTAATGTAGGATTCTCACGGGAGTTAAAAAAAAATACTTGATGGCTTAAAAATTGTACAGTTCGAAATAAAAGCTTGTGCCAAAAAACTGATGTAGCTACCCTCCATAGAATAATGTTGTGTAATGTTACTTCTCACTCTGTTACATGAAGTGTGAGTGAGACGGTCTGCTATTGCTCAGTAACTTAAATAGTCTAATGGAGGACCTAATTGTGTAAATTCTAGTATCTACGTCGAATAAATTAAATTGCTTGATTATGTACTTGCTTGTATTTTTCACTGTCCCGATATTACTTTATGCATTTTATCCCTATTACACAATTATTTAGACTAAAGTAATAATTTTGACGACAGAATAGCCTAGTGGTTAGAGAACCTGACTATGAAGCTTGAGGTCCCGGGTTCGATCCCCGGTCGGGGCAGATATTTGTATGATGAATACGAATGTTTGTTCTCGAGTCTTGGATGTTTAATATCTATTTAAGTGTGTATTTATCTATATAAGTATGTTTATCCGTTGTCTAGTACCCATACAGGCTTTGCCTAGTTTGGGACTAGATCAATTGGTGTGAATTGTCCCACGATATGGAATAAGGGAATATATAACACTGCCTTGGACGGAAAATAAATGTCGTTAGAGAAAGAAAAAATAATTGTTTACATAAATTTATTTACAAAACAACATTGTGACTAATCTAAAAAAAAACTCTACTTATGCTCAGACTCCATTTGAAAAGGAGTTGCCGAGAATTAGATAATTTTATTGAATTGATTATCTACTAATGTCTAATTGGGCCTATTTTTTAACCGACTTTTGTCCGCGATTATCTCGCGTTCGGCTGAACCGATTTTGATGCGGTTTTCAGAAAAGTATTCCTCACATACTGGAGAAGGTTTTGGTATACATTAGAAGGAGGCTCCCTTTTTTTTAATAAATTATTTCCTATTGTTGTATTTTTTTTTCGCCAGAATTTGATAAAATTTGGCAGGTTGGAAGAGCTCATGATTCCGTACAATGTCCGCACAATTTCCTATAGTGTCCTACAATTTTATTCCACTGAGTGACACAACGTATGGCATTTTTAATACAACATTTTAGGATATTGTATTTATATCGCACATAATCACGAGCTCTTCAAACCTACCAAATTTCATCCAATTCTGACGTAAAATTAAAACCGACAACGGTACAAAATCGGCCCAGTTAAGGCTAAAAGCAGCGAACGACAAAACCATAGAAGGAGATCTCCTTAAGCTGCGCACGAATTTGAGCGGCTCAGCCTGAGGCATGCTCGCCCCGCGCGGCGAGCTGCTCGCGCGCCAAATAGTTCCACATAAACATGCGCGGGTGAGGCAGCGCGCTCGCGCGAGCCGACATTCAAAATGGCGTTGACACGATGACAGCTGATTGATTTCGGGACCCACAACACCTTTTGCTTTTCATATATTTGTATCAATAATTGTTCCAAATTTACTAACAAACTATTACACACGCACGGCTCAGCCACTAGCTCAAATTGGTACGCGTTTTGCGCACAAACATGTTCGATCTTGTCGCTCTGTCCGCGGCACGCTCAGATACACGTCCGAGTGTCGCGAGGCACGCACACTGAGGCGCCTTTGAGCACGGTCAAGAGACCGCCACTGGGCGGCTCGCGGCGCGCTGCTCGCGCACAGCGCGTGAGCGCGTACGAATTTGAGCAAATTAGGCGCCGTGCGTGCCTCAACCCGAGGCTGCTCTAATTCGTACGCATCTTTACAAATGTCTACCCAATACGTGCCCAAAGTGCGGTATGCGCAAGAGTGCGCTTGTTCGAACTAAACGGCTGCTTGGCATACTTTTGACACCCCGCCCCCCCGTCCGCATAATGGCAATGTGCATCCTTTTTGCGGGGCCACTTTCAGGGTTCCGTACCTCAAAAGGAACAAAACGGAACCCTTATAGGATCACTCATGCGTCTGTCTGTCCGTCCGTCACAGCCGATTTGCTCCGAAACTACTGGACCGATTGAGTTGAAATTTGGTAAACACACTCTTGGGGCCACTTTTGGTGAGTAAACTGGAAAATTAAAAAAAAAAAGTTTCCCAAACTGTATTGTGTGACATATCAGATGAAAGGGGTTGTTGTAAGCATCTCAGATGTATTTTTTAAATAATTTTAGCAAATACACATTAGAAGTAATTTAGGAAAAACAAGTGCGTGTCGGACCACGCAAAACGAAGGGTTCCGTGCCTAATAAAAAGGTCGTATCGTCATAGAAATTTTACGGCACTTACGTCCTTTTCTTTGAGGAAGGCAGTTTTTCAGCAATATCTCGAAAACCTCTGAACCGATCTTGTTCAAAACAATTTTCGGTGAATGAAATGAATAAGCCCTATGTCCATGAATTTTTCTATATTTTTAAAATACACCGTTCAAAAATTAGAGGGGGGGGGACAGAATTTTAGTGACTTTCGGGGCGATTATCTCCGACCCTATTCACTTAATCAAAAAAAATGCTAAGAAACCTTATATTTATTTTGAAAGGCCTATCGATTGATGTGCCACACGGGGGGTCACAATGAAAAAAACATTTTTGACTTTTAGTTTTATGTATGGAGTGCACCCCTAAAAAAATTTTTTTTTGTCATTTTAATTACAAAACTATGTAGCGGCTATCAAAATACACCTATCCTCAAAATTTTATTCAAATACACCTTATAGTTTTCGAGTAAAATGCCTGTGACATACGGACAGACGGACAGACGGACAGACGGACAGACGGACATGACGAAACTATAAGGGTTCCGTTTTTGCCATTTTGGCTACGGAACCCTAAAAACGAAAATTGACCATTCCCCCCTCTTATCTCCGAAACTACTAAGCTTAAAAATTTTTAAGATTAATTAAAACCTATAAGAAGTTTGATTATTCAAAGTAACGGCAAGATTCTCAATATTTTACTTAACCCTCACCACGCGAGTTGAACTCGCACTTGTCCGGTTTCTTCGGCGCTACTTAGACTTCCATGGTTTTTACGTTCGCTGGCTAAAAGCCACACTTAGTCAAGTCTATCCTCAATTCTCAACTCCCACTGTCATACATCTCCCTAATAGCGGCTAGAAGGTTTTGCAGCCCTAGTCCAGTCTTGGCGGAGATCCCGAGCACCTGTCGCTCTTTGCTGACCGCCTCGAACGCCGCGAGACCCGCTGGCAAGTCTATCTTGTTCAGCACCTTGAAATTATAATGGTCGTTAATCCACAGTCGAAAGCTAGGTTCAAAGCAGGGATGTTGCAGACATTCGCATCCGCAAACGCGGATGCTCCGCATAATTCTCAAGATCTGCATCCTATCGATACTGGGTTTTTACGGATGCGCATGTAGTACTATCGGCCACACAGTTAGCTGACCACCCGTGCACTTTATGTGCATTGTAATAAGGTTCAATATAAATACAGTCATCATCATCATCAGCCGAAAGACGTCCACTGCTGGACATAGGCCTCCCCCAAAGAGTGCCACAATGATCGGTCCTGCGCCACCCGCATCCAGCGGACTCCCGCGACCTTTACCAGGTCACCAGTCCACCTTGTGGGGGGCCTACCCACGCCGCGCCGCGCCGGTACGTGGTCGCCACTCGAGAACCTTTCCGCCCCAACGGCCATCGGTTCTACGTGCAATGTGCCCCGCCCACTGCCACTTATGTTTAGCGATTCGGAGGGCTATATCGGTTACCTTGGTTCTGCTGCGGATAGCCTCATTTCTGATGCGATCACGCAAAGATACTCCCAGCATAGCCCTCTCCATTGCCCTTTGGGTGACTTTGAGCCTGCTTATGAGCCTTCTTCTTCTTATAAATACAGTATGGTCAGTTAATCCCAGCTGTTACCACTGGTAACAAATTGGTGTTTAATTTTCATGACAAAGAGAAAATGTAAAAACTTCTTTCTGACAGGTGACGTGAAATAGTATTTTACTGCAGATGCCGGGAAATAGCAATTCGTGGATGAATAATTTTTCGGATGAAGCGAAGCTGAATCCGACAATAGAGACGAATCCACGAATTGCCATTCCCGCCGAGGCAGATATAGTGCTTTTCTCCATAAATGCGAGGAAATCCAATAATATTTTAAAACAGCGGGTAGTATGTAACCTATCAAGTTCCCGCCCAACTTATATTTTTAAAATAAGTACACGGCATGACTCATGGTGCCAGTTTCAATCAACTCACATAAAAAAAAAAAAAACATTTGAATCTATTACAATTTTATGTTTTATGCAATTCAATTATTAAAGATTGAAATCTAAACGCATTTTAGTTCATTTTGAATATTATTTCGAAAATATTTTAATATCTTCAGTTAATACTATTTGAGACATTTTTTAAAACGTCACTTCGATCTCTTGCAAAAGTAATCGTTTTGTCTATGACAATTAAAAAATATAAAACTTCTAACCAGTCTAACTACAGCAAGTTGTTATGATAAATTGCTAGGCCTTTAAACTTACGAGCATTTGGCTGTTTGTAGTGATTTGTCTTGGTCAAAATATATGATTAAAAGGTAAAAAAGTATACAGTAAAGGAATTTCATACATTTTCCTGGCCGCTAAAATTGTACAATAATGACTTTTAACTTTTTAAATTTGCGCTTGTCAGTAGCGAGGAACTTCACGTACTATTTTTGCTACAGTAAGGCGCACATTTCCGAGCATATTGGTGAAAAATATGTTATCTAAACAGGGTATTACTATACAACTCGGGCGCTGCGTTAGCTCGGTGCTGTACTGCGCCAGCTCGTGTGTGAGGTGCTCCAGTTGTTCTAGCGGGGCTTCGGTGGCGTCCAGCAGGTATATGAGGCCGCGGCAGCGCTCTACGTGCTGCAGGAACTGTATTCCTGGAACAATGATGAGATACTTTAACTCCCTTATTCATAAGTACCTTTGTTAAGATTTAGGAACTCCCGCAAGCGAGACATGATCAGCTGCCTTATACCCAGTACATAACCAAGCTACATAATCAGCCCTCGCAAATCAAAAAAAAAAATCAAATCAAAAATCAAAAAATATTTATTCAGTAACTTAGAATATTTACATTGTTTCAGTTGGTGCCTCTTTTTAAGCATTGAGATATGCTTGTGTTAAGAGACCCCGCTCTTCCACATGTTTAACTTAGTAAATAGTAAATTTAGGTTGTACATTATGCTACAGAAACTTACTTGACTTAACCTAAAGTCTAGAATCTTTATATTTTACTTAACTTAACTTAATAATATTGCATAGAAAATACGCGGTTAGTAGGTTAGGTAGCTTCAGATGCCTGAAGGGCAAGCCACCCAGAAAGCCCCGCTCTGTGGGGCTCCGTTGAAATGAAAAATGGCGAAACGGGCATGCCGGTAATGTAACTTAGTTATATTTTCGTATGGGGAACAAGGGGATAATTTTCAGTATCGAACGACAAAGCACGACGAAGTCTGTTTAGAAATTCTCAGACTGAAAAGGCCTCCCCCAAAGAGTGCCAAAGTGACCGGCCATGCGCCACCCGCATCCAGCGGACTCCCAAGGTAACCGATATGGCCCTCCGAATCGCTAAATTTACGTGGCAGTGGGCGGAACAAACACAGGGGCGTCTCTAGCCTATGTAGCGCCCGGGTGCAATCATTACCATAGCGCCCTTTAGCAACCCCCTCCCCCCCCCCCCCTAGCGTGCGCTAACTCGGCGAGTGGCGCCCCGTGAAATCGCGCTCGGCGCCCCCTAGGACCCGGCGCCCGGGTGCACCGCACCCCCTGAACTATAGGTCAAGCCGCCCCTGGACAAACAAACAAGGCATGACAAAAAATATGAAAAAAATCGTTCCTACTTCTAACAATACAATAGGGGTGTAGACACCAAATAAAATAACCAATAATGATGATTTTTCTCCAAAATTTCGGCTTAAAGTCAAAGTCGAAGTGATTTATTCTTCAATTTAGGCATATAACATGCACCTATGAATGTCGATAAACTACCACCGGTTCGGAAAGAAAACCTCTGCCTCGAGAAGAACCGGCGTAAAAAACTCGGCGAGGTGTCATTTTTTCAAAACAGTATACAATATATCATTTCAGTATCAGAGTATTAATAAAATTACATTGCTACAGTAGAAAGCCTAATTATTTTGCGAAAAATATCTAGTGCTGGAGCCGTAGCATGGTTGGCCTTATCACGCGACAAGTGACAAGATAAGAGCGTCGTCTCGTTCTATCGAACGGTGTCAGCCAGTGACGCACGCTCTATCCTATCACCTATCGCGTGACAAGGCCAACCATGCTACGGAGCCAGGACTTTATCACTGCCAAATATCCCTATCCATGATGTAATCGTTTATCTTATAATATGCTTTTGAAATAACTGTCTGTTTACGTGTTTACGACAGATTTGAATTTAGAGTCAGTTTAGGATCATATGGTGATGATGAATAGGATAAAATAATATTTGGTGTATTTACCCAAGCCGTAGTTCTTGTGTGAGCCGGGAATCAAACCAGGCAAGTCCGCTATCGCCACTTGCTCGTAATCGTCATATGGCACCATCCCTGTAACCACAAAACCGATCATCTTTTAAGAGACGAAATTTTTATTCAATTGGGAGTGGATGAAAATTTTAGAAATGCCTGATTATTTTTTTGACGACAGGAATAACCTTCCTTAGCACCAGAAAAAAAATTCATATTTTTCAGCTGCGTCAATTTTTTTTGAAAAATATAAACAGTTTCCTCACTTACGTTTTGGGTACCTTCCTCGATCGGTCTCATATTACAAAAAAATATCTTCTTCTATCTATACATATAATAAAGCTGAAGAGGGTCGAAAGTCTGTACATGGAAGATAAACGAAAAAAAAATGGCTGGGGATACTTAGAATTGATAACAGAACACGTTCCAACAGTTTTTAGAATTTTTGTCTGTTTATCTGTTTATCTGTTTGTTTATTTGTCAGAGTATCACGTGGAAACGGCTGAACGGATTTTGATGCAAACTTTATTAATCTGTCGAGAGAATCCCCGGATAGGTTTTAAGCTACAAAAATCTTAAAGATTAGGGTTCAAAGGGGGTAGAAAATGGGGTTGAACTTTGTATAGGAACTCCTTGAATGTACGAGCTACAGACTTGAAAATTGGTAACCATAAACTTGACTGGAAAGTAAAAACGACCCCATTCAAACTTTTAGCAATGTATAGATAAAACGTGAAAAATATGGGATGAAAATAGGTTCTGAGGCGACTAGAAACTATATAATGTTGCAAGAGCGGGGTTATAACAGTATCATTACCATGGTAACATGTCGTCAATATATTCGAAAATTCATCGTGTTCTTACAACTGATAGTTAGTCCAGTGGTTTGACCCATAGCTTATGGAGTCGGTGTCCCCGAGTTCAAACCCAGCAGCATGCACTTTTTGTAGTTTGAATTTTTTTGTGTCTGCGTTTTTGAAAATGTATATTTTTCAAAAAACGCAGAGAAGCTTAGTGAATAGAGGATTTTGATGCAACTTTTACTTAATCGGTCGAGAAAATCCCTGGCCAGGTCATAGGCTGTAAAAATGATAAAAATTAGTTCAAAGGGGGTAAAAAATGGGGCAAAACTTTGTATGGGAACTCCTCCTATCCATGAGCTTTAGACTTGAAAATTGATAAACATACACTTGACTGGAAAGTAAAATGAACTCCATTCAAACATTATAAAAAAATATAGATAAAACGTGAAAAACCACGGGATGAAAATGAGTGCTAGATGGCTAAAGACTATCTATAATAACCAAAAATGTTTGATATCTCAACCGCTCTTCTTCTGACTTCTCTCGCTCGGGACATTGGTCTCCGGTTTCGCTTGCAAGACACCTGGGTTTAGTTAGTGTTCGTGAAGGCTCGCCCTCGGGCCTTCGGCCCTCGGGCTCGCATAGAGAGCGCTCTCTGAAGGGTTGGTTTGGTTGGGCCTTTCATTAATACGAAAAGCTCGGCCTTCGGGCTCGCTTGCCTCACACCTCAACTTTGGGACTTAAGGCTCATGTTTCGCTTGCAAGACACCTGTGGATAGTAAGTATCCATGGAGTCTCGCCCTCGGGCCTTCGATGCTCTGGCTCGCATATGGAGCGCTATCTATAAGGGTACGTTGGGCCTTTCATTCCTACGAAAAGCTCAGCCTTCGGCCTCGCTTGCCTCCCCGTTTACCTTCAGGACTTTGGCTCTCAGGGGTAGTTTGACAAGACACCCGGAGATATAGAGTATCTTTGGGGTCTCGCCCTCGGTCCATTTGTTTCAATTATGAAATCTTATATTTAAATTCCGGTTTTGGTAATTTTTCTTCTACTTAGGTACTTCGTTTGCAATAAAGATTAAGTAAATCAATATAACTAAATATTATTGACGACAAAGTTTATGAGGATTTGAACTGTTACACGCATAATTTATAGAAATGAAATCGTAATAATCTAATTTATCAGTGTAGTAGGTATCGTATGGTGAAACATAAGAATATCATGTCATCCATAATTTATACGCGTACGAAGTCGCGGGCAGAAGCTAGTATTAAATATGTGTGGTAAACTGACACTGGCAATGATATTGACACTTGCAGCAGCTATTGATCATTACCAGTGTCATTTTACCACAGATATTTAAGATAGTTTTTTGTACTATGAGACAGATCATGAGATCAAAGAAAGTGTCTGTTTACCGTTCTTGACCCAAAACTTAAATGAGGAAACTGTTTATATTTTTCAAAAATAATTGTCACAGCTGAAAAATCTGAAACTTTTTTCTGTTGCTAAGGAAGGTTATTCCTATCGCCAAAAAAATAATCAGGCATTTCTAAAATTTTCATCCATTCCCCATTGACAACATTCCATTTTTTCATAGCGGCTCTAACTAAAAACCATTAAGAGATTTGGGCTTGCTGAGTAAATATAAAAAATAATGGATTTTTATAATCGCTAGTTCTTGAGAAAACTGAAAATTACTTCGAAGAAGTCATTTAAAGGCTGAATGCGGATATTCCATAGCTGTGTTACATTGACTCCTACTATCTTGTCATTGTCAATGTCAAATGTCACTGTCACAGACACAGCATGCTATTTACTTTTTAATTCGATAAATTGACCACAGTACTAATCTTATTCATCCTTTAAACGTACTTATGCCCTTTTCGAACGTGGTAGTTTAAAACACCCAAATTAAGGGGGTTTAATTTGGAATCGATGGAGATATAGTCACGAAAATTGAGAAGGGTATGTTAAGGTGGTTAGGGCATGTAGAGAGGATGGATGAGAGGAGATTAACGAAGAGAGTGTATGTAAAAAGAGTGGAAGGGCAAGTTGGAAGGGAAGACCTAGGCGAACTTTCTCCGATCAAATTGGAGAAATCTTACAAAAAGGGCAGGTCAAAAGTACCCTAAACCGACGAGCGTGTATGAGAAATGTTATGAAGGTGAATGAAGCGAAAGTGGTTCGTCAGGATCGTAGCGATTGGAGATCCGTGATCTCTGCCTACCCCTCTGGGAAAGAGATGTATGTATTTGTTCTCTGTATGATACCGTTTAGAAAGTGATTGTGTCACCTATGTGCGGGTGCAGCGTGGTGAAGGGGTGCGGGGCCACGGCGGGCCGCGCGCGGGTCAGCGCCCGCAGCAACGTGCTCTTGCCGGCGTTGGGGAACCCGAGCAGACCTGGGGGGGGGGGGGGGGGGGGGAGACATATAACTAGATAGTGCAGCCTTAGAGCATATGTGGGTGCCTTACATAATATATTTAATAGTACATTGTTTAACGAGGGGCGTAAGTGGAATATTGCTAACGAGAGTCTATCGGTGATGACTCGAGTTTGCAATATTCATACGCCCGTGTTATACACAATGTTTTTCATCACATTTGCGAGGAAATAAATAACTACGAAAGACAGAAAAATCTAAGTTTCATACAGCCACGCCAATCAAAAATTGACAACTTCACTTCCAGATCAGTGCTAGTGGAGCGCGCAGCTCCATATTTCAACTAATCACAGTCCAGTATTCTTGCGGGGCGGGGCGGCTTGACCAACTAGATTTTTTTATTCAACCAATCACACAGCAACCAGATTTTCTTAAGCTTAAGAGGGTTCTATATTTTAAAACTAAACTTAACAGCCCGTGGGATGTAACACGGCTATAACTGCTCTGTACGCTCGCAAGTAATAACGCCATTGACGAGCAAGTGTGATGAAAAATGTATATATAATGATACTTGGCCGTATCGTGTGACGTCACGCGCGCCGGCCGTGCTATGGACACGCGGCCGCCGAACGGATTTCTATTTCTTTTCTTGCATGCACGCCGGCCAGTCGTGATTTGACCTCTGCTCGCATACTCGCTTTTCTTGTGAATGTTATTGCAAATAGCTTACGTGATATTAATCTCTGTTACTGTGCTTATTTACTGTGTTGTATCGCCTTTTCAATTTCTTTCTTCCTAGTCCAGGCAATGAACTGACAACTTGTATGGAAAGAATGTCAAATTTGGAAATAATTTATAATAGCTAATTTTTTTAATGTAACGGATATATTATCAATTAAATAGTTACCTAGAGGCAAAATCCAACAAAAAATCAGACATCAAAAAAATCAATATTTAATTAGCTCCTAAAAAGTCCGGATATTTTTTTTTTTTTAACTTTATTTAGGTTCATTTACATTTGCTTTAAAATATTCAATATAAATAAAATAAGAAAGACAATGAATGTTTAATTTAAATCTATATAATTACTTCCGGGTGGAAAGTTTGTTGGATTCTTGAATAAATCATCTTAGAATAACGTTTTAGAATGAAATAAACAAAAAAAAACGCTATTTATTTATTTATTACGCTTTTGGGAGTTTTTATTTCTACATACAACCAAAGTAAATAATACAGACATTAACACATCTACACATACATAACTGGAGTAGCCTTATGTCGTATTTGCGTACAAAAATGTCTGCCGAATTTTGCGCGGCGGGGGGAGCGTCTTAATAGGATATTGAAACTCTATTATATATTAAAGGCTTGTAGTGGTTGAACGTTTATAATATCAAGTGCTACCAGCAACTTGCGGGCATTTTTATGATCAGTGTTCTCTTGCGAGGCGACTTTGTGATCGATTGTGAAATTGTCTTTGTATGATTTTTTGCACATTGTGCAAGGTTTTTTACAGAGGCGTAAGTTACTGAAAGGCTACTCCAGATATGTATGCTCTAAGAGTGCAGCGTAAAAAGCCCGCTGCATAGTAATTAATGTTTAGGCCATCTTTATGTTTTTTACGTTAACTAACCACACTAGCTTGTCTGCAGTTTGCACTTGACATACATCTATTTGCCTAAGAGGTGTCAGGTTGATCTTGTAGGCGGCGCTGTCGCACATTTGTTTTTCCTTTTCCTATGGTATTGGACCTCCGAGAGTTTTTTTTTTATATTGTGTCTGGTCTCGAGGTATTAATCTTAAGATTTAGAATTAAAAAAAAAAATGTCTTGCATATATTTTTTTTTATTTTCACCAAACTAGGTGCTCGCGCTGCTTCGCTCGCGTATCAGGGTGAGTATCCACTAGAGCTACGGTAAATAAAGACTGTACACGATAAAATCTCGGGGGTATGGAATGCAATAACCGGTCATAATTCATAACCGGTTATGGAAAAATTACCGGGAGACGGTTATAACCGGTTACGGTTATTTCATGTTAAAAACAAGGAAATAAAGGCAAAAGCAGCGTAGTTCGACTTTCACTGTATAGGCACTCTAGGTCTAGAGTCAAACCACAACAAACAAGCAAGAGCGCACTGTTTTCGCCCTTTTTAGCAATTATCCAATAATTCACTACTGAAACTGTACTTACTTGTCAAAATCACAGAAATAACGTAAGAAACTTAATTTATTTTGATAATTTAAGTTTGGCAAAGTATAACAAAAAATAACCGTAACCGGTTATTCAATATAAATGAGATAATCGGTTAAGCATATAAAATAATCGGTTATAACCGGTTTGCATTCCCTCTCTGGGGTGTGCGGGAGTCGAGTTTAGCCGAAGTGTCATGCGGGACTGGTCTGATAAGTAAGTAGAAGAAGGAATACCTATATGTGCCATTGATCGCACTTCCAGTGCGTAGAAGTTAGTTTCTCCAACAGCTCCTAATTCCGCTATGTCGGGAGCCTGCAATAGACAAAAAACATTCGTACAATATAATAGTAATGCTAGATGGCTGGGTCAAGGGTCAGATAAGATTATGTTTACTGCATCGACTCGTGTCTGTGTGAGTGCGTCTCATCTACTGTTCTAGATGTCAGTACCTGCGTGGTGTCATGAAGAAGCGGTTCCCGCGGCCGCCGGCGCCGCCCCGGGCCGCTACGAACAGAGTGCTCTCTGTACCGAGGTCCCCGACCGCTGTCCCCGCAGCGTCCCTTACTAGACAGTTGATTTAAGCGCCATCTATCGGCAAGTCTCAAGTCTCTCGTCACTAGATGTCAGTACCTGCGCGGTGTCGGTCATGAAGAAGCGGTTCCCGCGGCCGCCGGCGCCGCCCCGGGCCGCTACGAACAGAGTGCTCTCTGTACCGAGGTCCCCGACCACTGTCCCCGCAGCGTCCCTTACTAGACAGTTGATTTAAGCGCCATCTATCGGCAAGTCTCAAGTCTCTCGTCACTAGATGTCAGTACCTGCGCGGTGTCGGTCATGAAGAAGCGGTTCCCGCGGCCGCCGGCGCCGCCCGGGCCGCTACGAACAGAGTGCTCTCTGTACCGAGGTCCCCGACCACTGTCCCCGCAGCGTCCCTTACTAGACAGTTGATTTAAGCGCCATCTATCGGCAAGTCTCAAGTCTCTCGTCACTAGATGTCAGTACCTGCGCGGTGTCGGTCATGAAGAAGCGGTTCCCGCGGCCGCCGGCGCCGCCCCGGGCCGCTACGAACAGAGTGCTCTCTGTACCGAGGTCCCCGACCACTGTCCCCGCAGCGTCCCTTACTAGACAGTTGATTTAAGCGCCATCTATCGGCAAGTCTCAAGTCTCTCGTCACTAGATGTCAGTACCTGCGCGGTGTCGGTCATGAAGAAGCGGTTCCCGCGGCCGCCGGCGCCGCCCCGGGCCGCTACGAACAGAGTGCTCTCTGTACCGAGGTCCCCGACCACTGTCCCCGCAGCGTCCCTTACTAGACAGTTGATTTAAGCGCCATCTATCGGCAAGTCTCAAGTCTCTCGTCACTAGATGTCAGTACCTGCGCGGTGTCGGTCATGAAGAAGCGGTTCCCGCGGCCGCCGGCGCCGCCCGGGCCGCTACGAACAGAGTGCTCTCTGTACCGAGGTCCCCAACCACTGTCCCCGCAGCGTCCCTTACTAGACAGTTGATTTAAGCGCCATCTATCGGCAAGTCTCAAGTCTCTCGTCACTAGATGTCAGTACCTGCGCGGTGTCGGTCATGAAGAAGCGGTTCCCGCGGCCGCCGGCGCCGCCCCGGGCCGCTACGAACAGAGTGCTCTCTGTACCGAGGTCCCCGACCACTGTCCCCGCAGCGTCCCTTACTAGACAGTTGATTTAAGCGCCATCTATCGGCAAGTCTCAAGTCTCTCGTCACTAGATGTCAGTACCTGCGCGGTGTCGGTCATGAAGAAGCGGTTCCCGCGGCCGCCGGCGCCGCCCGGGCCGCTACGAACAGAGTGCTCTCTGTACCGAGGTCCCCGACCACTGTCCCCGCAGCGTCCCTTACTAGACAGTTGATTTAAGCGCCATCTATCGGCAAGTCTCAAGTCTCTCGTCACTAGATGTCAGTACCTGCGCGGTGTCGGTCATGAAGAAGCGGTTCCCGCGGCCGCCGGCGCCGCCCCGGGCCGCTACGAACAGAGTGCTCTCTGTACCGAGGTCCCCGACCACTGTCCCCGCAGCGTCCCTTACTAGACAGTTGATTTAAGCGCCATCTATCGGCAAGTCTCAAGTCTCTCGTCACTAGATGTCAGTACCTGCGCGGTGTCGGTCATGAAGAAGCGGTTCCCGCGGCCGCCGGCGCCGCCCCGGGCCGCTACGAACAGAGTGCTCTCTGTACCGAGGTCCCCGACCACTGTCCCCGCAGCGTCCCTTACTAGACAGTTGATTTAAGCGCCATCTATCGGCAAGTCTCAAGTCTCTCGTCACTAGATGTCAGTACCTGCGCGGTGTCGGTCATGAAGAAGCGGTTCCCGCGGCCGCCGGCGCCGCCCCGGGCCGCTACGAACAGAGTGCTCTCTGTACCGAGGTCCCCGACCACTGTCCCCGCAGCGTCCCTTACTAGACAGTTGATTTAAGCGCCATCTATCGGCAAGTCTCAAGTCTCTCGTCACTAGATGTCAGTACCTGCGCGGTGTCGGTCATGAAGAAGCGGTTCCCGCGGCCGCCGGCGCCGCCCGGGCCGCTACGAACAGAGTGCTCTCTGTACCGAGGTCCCCGACCACTGTCCCCGCAGCGTCCCTTACTAGACAGTTGATTTAAGCGCCATCTATCGGCAAGTCTCAAGTCTCTCGTCACTAGATGTCAGTACCTGCGCGGTGTCGGTCATGAAGAAGCGGTTCCCGCGGCCGCCGGCGCCGCCCCGGGCCGCTACGAACAGAGTGCTCTCTGTACCGAGGTCCCCGACCACTGTCCCCGCAGCGTCCCTTACTAGACAGTTGATTTAAGCGCCATCTATCGGCAAGTCTCAAGTCTCTCGTCACTAGATGTCAGTACCTGCGCGGTGTCGGTCATGAAGAAGCGGTTCCCGCGGCCGCCGGCGCCGCCCCGGGCCGCTACGAACAGAGTGCTCTCTGTACCGAGGTCCCCGACCACTGTCCCCGCAGCGTCCCTTACTAGACAGTTGATTTAAGCGCCATCTATCGGCAAGTCTCAAGTCTCTCGTCACTTGATGTCAGTACCTGCGCGGTGTCGGTCATGAAGAAGCGGTTCCCGCGGCCGCCGGCGCCGCCCGGGCCGCTACGAACAGAGTGCTCTCTGTACCGAGGTCCCCGACCACTGTCCCCGCAGCGTCCCTTACTAGACAGTTGATTTAAGCGCCATCTATCGGCAAGTCTCAAGTCTCTCGTCACTAGATGTCAGTACCTGCGCGGTGTCGGTCATGAAGAAGCGGTTCCCGCGGCCGCCGGCGCCGCCCGGGCCGCTACGAACAGAGTGCTCTCTGTACCGAGGTCCCCAACCACTGTCCCCGCAGCGACCCTTACTAGACAGTTGATTTAAGCGCCATCTATCGGCAAGTCTCAAGTCTCTCGTCACTAGATGTCAGTACCTGCGCGGTGTCGGTCATGAAGAAGCGGTTCCCGCGGCCGCCGGCGCCGCCCCGGGCCGCTACGAACAGAGTGCTCTCTGTACCGAGGTCCCCGACCACTGTCCCCGCAGCGTCCCTTACTAGACAGTTGATTTAAGCGCCATCTATCGGCAAGTCTCAAGTCTCTCGTCACTAGATGTCA
Organism: Epinotia nisella; assembly: GCA_932294315.1. Classification (NCBI taxonomy): domain Eukaryota; kingdom Metazoa; phylum Arthropoda; class Insecta; order Lepidoptera; family Tortricidae; genus Epinotia; species Epinotia nisella. Next base: position 2,808,978 of record OW028698.1, on the reverse strand, counting down.
GTACCTGCGCGGTGTCGGTCATGAAGAAGCGGTTCCCGCGGCCGCCGGCGCCGCCCGGGCCGCTACGAACAGAGTGCTCTCTGTACCGAGGTCCCCAACCACTGTCCCCGCAGCGTCCCTTACTAGACAGTTGATTTAAGCGCCATCTATCGGCAATTCTCAAGTCTCTCGTCACTAGATGTCAGTACCTGCGCGGTGTCGGTCATGAAGAAGCGGTTCCCGCGGCCGCCGGCGCCGCCCCGGGCCGCTACGAACAGAGTGCCCTCAGCGCTCAGGTCCCCGACCACTGTCCCTGTACCATCACGTACAATGGTCCCTGTAACAGAACCTTTAGTATAATAACGCTGTGGTGCTGATGGGGCTCTCCAGATTCTGTGGCGCATCAGGGATGTTTGCAGAAGCACGGGTAGACTGCTTATACACCACTATGCGCGCAAGCGAGCCACATCCCTGGTGCGCAGAGTGCGGGCTAGCTCCAACAGCATTCTGAGCATGATAACGGACAGGATAGATGTCTGTTTTTTTTTGTACAACTGCTGCATGATAAATACATGCAGAAACAAATAATAATAATAAAATAATAATGTAATGTACTAACACAGGTTGGCCGTAAATGAAGTATTTTATACAGTGTCCGGCGGTAATTAATGGTCAACCTTCTAACCAAGAAAAGGGCACCTTAGACTGGTCCAGAAAATCGACTTTAAGGTTTAGTAAAAGTCCCCTGGTTTTCGTGATATTTTTATAATGTTATCTTTGTACAAATCCGGTAATGACAATGTTATTACTGGAATCGAATTGTTGCTCTTAATGATTGTTAAAAGAAAAATCTGTTTTCATGAAATCTGTTTTCATAGATATCACGTGTTAAGTTTTTTTTCAGGAAATTGGCAACTTTTATTACCATACTTACATTTTTTTTTCACCACAGGCGTTTAAACTTGTAGAAAATATTTGAAACTTGTAAAAAAGTTAATTTTTTGAATTAAGACCTAATTACAAAAAAATAAACCGGCCAAGTGCGTGTCGGACCACGCAAAAGGAAGGGTTCCGTGCCTATTAAAAAGGTCGTATCGTCACAGAAATTTTACGGCACTTACGTCCTTTTCTTTGAGGAAGGCAGTTTTTCAGCAATATCTCGAAAACCTCTGAACCGATCTTGTTCAAAACAATTTTCGGTGAATGAAATTAATAAGCCCTATGTCCATGAATTTTTCCATATTTTTAAATTACACCGTTCAAAAATTAGAGGGGGGGGGGACAGAACTTTAGTGACTTTCGGGGCGATTATCTCCGACCCTATTCACTTAATCAAAAAAATTGCTAAGAAACCTTATATTTATTTTGAATGGCCTATCGATTGATGTGCCACACGGGGGGTTACAATGAAAAATTTTTTTTTGACTTTTAACTTTATGTATGGAGTGCACCCCTAAAAAAATTTTTTTTTGTCATTTTAATTACAAAACTATGTAGCGGCTAACAAAATACACCTATCCTCAAAATTTTATTCAAATACACCTTATAGTTTTCGAGTAAAATGCCTGTGACATACGGACAGACGGACAGACGGACAGACGGACAGACGGACAGACGGACAGACGGACAGACGGACAGACGGACATGACGAAACTATAAGGGTTCCGTTTTTGCCATTTTGGCTACGGAACCCTAATAATAATTTAATTTCAATCAGTTAGTAGCATTATTTGAGAATTAAAAAAAAACCGATCTTAAAAATCTTTAAATTTTGCCCGTACGATCATTACAGTGAAATAAGAAAGCAAAAATAAAGAAAATAACAAAAGTGCAAATATCTCGAAAAGGGAGGCCGGCACTCCGTCCTCTGACGGGAGCCATAACTGGTCATGCACTATTAAACAAACATCTTTTCACCCTAGGTGTTACAGACAGTCCTCTCCAGAGCCTGCATGGAAGAGGAGGAGACCGCCCACGTCATCCTGACATGCCCTGGGGTGGGCAGAATACCGGGTAAGGCACTTCGGAACACCGGGGTCACTACCGGAGGCCGTTGGCAACATAAAGGGTCTACTAGGCTTCCTGGTGGAACTGGGTTGGCACGAATAATACTAGTGCCAATAACAAATACGCAAAATAGGCGCATCTATAGGTGCATACGAATTAGAGCAGCCTCGGGCTGAGGCACGCACGGCGCCTATTTTGCTCAAATTCGTACGCGCTCACGCGCTGTGCGCGAGCAGCGCGCCCAGCCGCCCAGAGGCGGTCTCTTGACCGTGCTCAAAGGCGCCTCAGTGTGCGTGCCTCGCGTAACTTGGACGTGTATCTGAGCGTGCCGCGGACGGAGCGACAAGATCGAACTTATTTGTGCGCTAGGCTCGTATGAATTTGAGCAAGTGGCTGAGCCGTGCGTTTGTAATCGTTTATTAGTAAATTTAGGACAATTATTGATACAAATACATGAAAAGCAAAAGGTGTTGTGGGTCCCGAAATCAATCAGCTGTCATTGTGTCGACGCCATTTTGAATGTCGGCTCGCGCGAGTACGCTGCCTCGCCCGCGCATGTTTATGTGGAACTATTTGGCGCGTGAGCAGCTCGCCGCGCGGGGCGAGCATGCCTCAGGCTGAGGCTGCTCTAATTCGTACGCACCTTATGACGTAGAGTTGCGGAAACCCAGCCCGCGTACACCTATAACTATCTTACCCAGAGGGACAGCCACCACGACATGTCCCGCGTTCTTCCCATGGCGGTCCTTGTTGTCCCCCCGTCCCCCATGCAGCGCCTGAGTCACCGACTTCACATGATTGAGGCTCTTCACCTTATGTGTAGCCTGACAAACACATACAAGGGTAATAGTTGATTTTTTGTCATTGTACATGGAAAACTATAATAAACATGTACTAGAATTTTGAGAGAGGCAAGGGACCGCATGGAATGGAAGGCATGGAAGCCTCTGGAAGAGACCTATGTCGCTAAGACAAGTTGAAATTGTCCATGTCATGTAACATTATAGTTTTTAAGTTTTTTAAAGGTTATTTTTATTTTAGAATTTTGAAGGATTAAGTGAATTGATTCAGATTGTTCCGACTGGGTACCAAGAATGTGTCATCTTTTGCCCACGCACTACTTTATTAATATATTTCTCACCAGAATGCGATCTGTTTGCATCTAAATGGAATAACGACTACAATTTATGAAAAGTATTTTAAGTATTACTATATGATTTAATTTAATTTTTTGTTTGATGTATACCTACTAAATATATTACGTTAGTTTAAGTACCAATGCCATGACGTAAGCTGACGTAATTTTATTTATAAAAAAACTAGCTTCCGCCCGCGACGTCGTCTGCGTGAACGCCGGATAAAAACTATCCTATACTTTAATCCAGGCTATAAACTATCTTTGTGCAAAATTTTATCCCAATCGGTTGAGCCGTTTAACCTATGCCAGCTGACGAAGTGATTCGCCGTGCCACGGACGCCGACGACTCAAATGACGACCGTCCAAAAACCAATAAAAACTATTTCTAGAACTGTTTTACAATGTTTGGTATTAAAACTTGGGCATTTATAATATTTTCACGCCACTCTTCGGAAATGTGGCAAAAGATGGTCAGAATTCAGGCGTCAAAGCTGGGGTTAGTTGGACGTCGCACGAATAGGCCATCTATGACTTAGAACAGCGATCGACCATTCACAGGGCCCCGCGCGGTCGCGCCGGCGTGCACTGCCTGTGCTCCTCCTCCGCGCCGGGCGCGAGGCAAGCGAGCCTGTTTAATATTATGATCTTCAATTTTGATTTAAAATTATAATTATTTGCAATTTCCTTGCAGTAGGCGTGAAAAGCACTATGTTAAGCCTCGGCCGAAAGTGCAATAGCTGGACTCGTACTTTCGAGGGCCTCCGCTACGCGTCGGTCCTCGAACTAACTCGTCCATCTATTGCTTACTCTCTAGCCTCTACAACAATGTATTATTGTAGAATTAGTAGGATAAAATAAATTAATGGGACTAGGGAATGAAAGATACATTGACTGATATACTTCATTTGAATCATTCATTTGCTAACTACTCATATCTACTCTGCAGACAGTGAGTCTTTACTTTAATTGAATGCTACTACTTCAGGTAGGTCCACCCATTGTAGCAAAATGGTAAGGTTCACAACTTCCATCTTGAGGTTACGGGCTTGAGGCTCCGCGCATACCACTAGTATTTTTTTAAACTTATGTTCGAAATGTCATTTTATTTATTTATTAAGGTTTGCCAACAGATGTCATACAATAAAAAAACTTACTTACAACAGATAATGAACGACTACTAGAGTATTCAGCCAATTACAGGCAAACACGGCATGCACTAAACATAGTAAAAGGGTCGTTCTTCTTTTTTACCGACAATGAACCGAGGTTTTTCTGTTTTTTTGGTTTTTGAACTATCGAAAATTGTGGTTTTGAAGTGCGATTTAAAAAAAAAATGCATAGGTTTCTCCATTAGAACTAATTAAAGTTTCCTTTCTGGCCAATATAAATATTTATTTACGGTTGGTTTCTAAAAAAAAACATGTGACAAAGTGGACTCTTTCAGTGGGGACAACATTTCGGTTTACCACTCTGTCACGGCATTCTACGAAAAAAAAAACATTTAAAAAAATGTTAGTTAGATAAAGTGAAATATTAAATATCACTAATTAATAAAATAATATGGACGTTCATTCGAACATTATAACACCGTAAACATCATTACTCAAATGAGATGCCGTAATAAGACGAAGGACAGGCTATTGTCGGTCGAAAAGAAGAACGACCCAAAAACTAATTTGAGATTGAACAGTAGTTTTAGATGAAAAAAAACTTTGTCAGGAAACCGTTCTAGTTTTTCCTTTGGGTTGGAAAGTCAGATGGTAGTCTCTTTCTTAAAAAGTAGTGCCTAGGGTAGCGGATCCAAAGCATTGGAGTCCTTCCGGGAAAACTTATGTTGAACTAAAATGTAATTATCAGGGCTCGGATTTTTCATCGCACGGTAAGACGAAAGAGAACTATGGACTCGATATTAACATTAAAATTTTACTCATTCATTTAATTCATACCAAATATACCCATTGCAAATATAAATAAATGACAATGTTAGGCCTATCACAACAATATAGTATGTATAACTAGGTACATCAATTTGGCACTCTTTGGGGGAGGCCTATGCAGCAGTGGACGTCTTTCGGCTGATATGATCATGATGATGAACTAGGTACGTAACTAAAGCAGCCTTTCGTCCTGTCTAAATGCAGTGCACTAACTACACTCACACTCACTGATTAGAGTGAGATGGTTTATCATCCCTCCATTCCCTCCCCCAGTTAGTGCACTGCATTTAGCCAGGTCTAAAGCCGCCTAAGAAAATAAGTGAGTATGAGTATGAGTAAAGTTTTCATGTTAATATCGACTCCAGTCTTCTTTCGTCTTACAGTGTGATGAAAAATCCGAGCCCTGGTAATTATAGTAGGGTCAAGCCCCCCCTCGAACCAAAATCCTGCATCCACCACTGAGTGCCTACGCCTAATCTTAGGATTACGTGCCAAAGCAGACTCTGGGAACCTCTAGGGTACAACCGGTAAAAACGATAGGAGGGTGATGTATCCAGGAAGGTGTAAAGTTTTAAAAGCTTACCTGAAATATTACATGTCCACCGTGGCCGCCGTCTCCTCCGTCCGGCCCCGCGTGCTCCTTACACCACGCGCTAAGGAACGAGATGCACCCATTCCCCCCATTTCCACCCACAGCCCTCACTCTGAACGAGTCAACGTAAAACTGGACCGTGTTCCTAGTAGACTTGGCCTTCAAACTACGTAAAGCTTTAGGGATTTCTTGGGAATATAACCTAAATGGCAACTTGGGTGTTATTTGGAGAGTTTTTAATAGATTTATAAGCCTCATTCTTGTGTTATTCAGACTTGTCGGTGTATGTTTTGAGGTTATATCATTGTTTGTTGTTTGTCATTGTCAAATGTGACAGTCTGACAGTCAATAGTGAATGTGCATTTAGGAGTCGATAACGTTTTCGTTTGGAAACTTTTAGTATTTTTTGTCTAAAAATTTGTCGCTAAATCGCTGCGACACGAATAAAATGACGATTACAAAATAATTGCGTGCGATACAATATAATTGACTTTTCGGTAGAAAGGTTTTTAATGGTGGCATTACACTTGGGGTTATTTGCCCAAATATTCGTGCTGCATCTTTTTCCTTCCTACGGCAAACGAAAGAGAGGCAACGATACAACACGAACACGCAACCTAAAGTGTGGTGCCAGTATGAGATTTTTGTCATTTCTCGAATACAAACTTGACAAACACTTCGGTCACACCAACCTAAATCCAACCACATTCTAACAGATACGGTCAGACACTCATGTACAAATGCTTATAAATTAGCGATTGTTTGCGTGTGTACGCACCATAAGGAAAAACGGGGGAATCCCAACTTTCCTGGCAATATCCGATTGTAAATTCTTCAATAGCAGAAGAAAAGAATAATGTTTTTTTATTAAAAAAATAAAATAAACCATACTTAATCAAAAAGTCTAATAATTAATGTGCACAGTGTGTATTTAATTGTTGTTTAAAAGCACGATCTGAGATTAAAACGCACAGTACACTCCTGTTCAAATAGGAAAACGCCTTTGCAAAAAAACTGCAGCAGCTGTCTGTCAAAACTGTAAAAGAAAGTTACACTTATAATATAATATACATATATTATAAATTTCAAAGTTCCTAACCTTGGCAAAATTGCCTTGCCTTGCCTTAGATCATTCGGTACTCAGTACTTATTGAAATTCACATTCTTATTTTCAGCTTGAGAATGTCTTCAGCAAGTGAAAAACTGACTATGGAATCCATATGTGTTCTAGCTGCACTAATAACAATATTTTTTGTAATTATTCGATGTATATCGAACATATGGTCCAGCTTGTTTAGTGTACCTGAATATAATCCGAGTGGCCTCCCATATACACCATGTACAATGCAAAAAGGTATTATCCCGAGATACCCAAGCCCTCAGCCACGATACGTCCCCAGACAACTTATTGCCATAGATACGGAGTCAGTAAGTGGTCCTGGAGGCGCATCCATGCTAGCCAGAGTCTCACTGGTCTGGCTAGATGGAAAAGTGTATGATAGATATGTCAAACCAGTATCGCCAGTGACGGACTACAGGACCCCCTATAGTGGGATCCGTGAGGAAGATCTTATATATGCTGAGGATTTCATGAAAGTTAGACAGGTAAGTTTCCTACAGTATTCATCATCAATCATCAATCATCATCCTAGCATTATTGCCCTAAAGGAGCCCGGGCATCGAATCCCTAGATTTGGCATAGGCACTAATTGTATGCAAGCGACTCAACTGACCTTCCAACCTAGAGAGAAGATTAGACCTTATTGGGATTAGACCGGTTTCCTCATGATGTTTTCCTTCACCGAAAAGTCACTGTTAAATGTCAAATGATATTTTCTTAGACTATTCTGGAAGTTTGGAATGACATAGGATAGTTTTTATCCCTGATATCATCCCCTAAGGGAGTGAAATGGGGGGTGAAAGTTTTGTATGGATATATATATAAACGAGTTCCACGCGGATGGGGATGGAGTCACGGGCAGAATCTAGTTACTAATACAAGCAGAACTGTGTGTTATAATTATAACTGTTATAAGCTGTAACATAGTATACATACATATAATCAATCACACCCTTTCCCGGAGAGGTAGGCAGTTTAGAGCATACATAACTGGAGTAGCCTTTCAGTAACTTACCCCTCTGTAAGACTGTAACACTGATCATAAAAATGCCCGCAAGTTCCTGGTAGCACTTGATATTATAAACGTTCAACCACTACCAGCTTTAAATATATAATTGAGTTTCAATATCCTATTAAGATGCTTTCCCCCCTCCGCAAAATTCGGCAGACTTTTGTACGCAAATACATAGTACGAGTATTTAATATGCATGCAATTTTCCACATAAAGCACCTCCCTTAATATCTCTTCATATGTACCTAGTTATCGTTATTATTTTTTACAAAATATATATTATGTAGTACCACGGCTGCCACTTGTTGCTGCTTGAAATCTATCCTGCAGCCCTGGGCTCCACGGAAGACCAGCGCTGTGGCATTACTGAATGTCAGAGCATTATGCTGAGTGGTGTCCACTTGCGGCCACTATAGCAGCACCCCACCAGTCTTCTTTTTTTTCTGTTATTCTACTTTAAGTGTAGGATGGTTGACCCTATAGTTGACCATGCACCGGTTGTTGACCACTTGTGACTTTGATTCTCAATAATAAGATTTACTGCCGTTAGCCGTTATTTTTAATGTTGGCTATAGGTTTTAACAACTATATCGAATCAACCAATCACATCAACCGCTACAAAAATATCCACAGATTAGCTAATAAGTTGTGCTTCAACCGCCATTGCAGTAAGGAACGCGCTTCGACAGGTAAGACTATTTTAATTAAATTTATGTGTTTTTTGTATAAATTTTGTTGTAATTGTTTGTTTTCGAAGTTATTTAATGGTTGTATTTAACGATATTGATGTAATTTCAAGTGTATATTATTATATTTAATTTATTTTAAGGCTGGTTAACTATAGGTACATAATTTGTGTGGATTTCCTAAGGTTGACCAGTTGGTCAACTATTGGCTCCTTGTACAACTTTATTTTCTTTGTTTTAAATTGTTTTTTTTTTCATAGCTATGGCATGTTTAGATACCCCACTCACTAGTTTATGGTTCATATTGCCTAGTTTTCAGTAGTTGACCAGTGGTTTGACATTGGTACTGCATACAAAACTAATACTCCTAAGATTGACCAAACCCGTTAAAAATAATTTCTGTTTCACTTGTAATAGATTAACTATGCCGCCAAAGAAAGTATTTATCAAATATAAAGAAGAAGATGTATATAAAGCACTTGATTAAATACAGTCGGGATGCAAAATTAGAGAAACATGTCGTAAATACAACATTAAAATGAGATATCCAGTACAACGTAAAATGGGACCGCCAACAATTTTAACACCTGAGGAGGAACAATTGCTATGAAGATGGATAAATCGATTGCTCGAGATCACTAAAAAGCGATTGCCTGATGCAGTTACATCAGTACAGTGGATAAAGTATTGGGATGAGAAAAAAAAAGGAACAAGAAGAGAAAGAATCTAAGAAATTAGCACGAGAAGAGAAAAAGAAGTTGCAAAGAAAAGTGAGAAACCTAAAACAGAACGAATTAGAATGAGAGCAGAAGTAGCGATAGAATCTGATCCAAATGAGGATGATTATACGTGCCAGCTTAAGCTCATTTCATAATGTGATTTTTAAGACTGATATGAAACTTTCATTTATTATCTCAGTTAGTCTAGAAGTTTTCTTAGTTTTTAATAAAAATGATTATATAAAAAAAACCTTTTATTGTCTTATTTCTTATTTTTATCCGTTGTTTTGAAAATTGGTCAACTTTTGGTACAAACCCTAACAAAAACTGGGGCTGGCTGGTCAATCTAGGGTACATTCCAGAATTTAAACTTGAAAAATAAATATAAAAAAAAACTATTAAGAATTAAGTGATTTCCTTTTGAACCATTACTTTTAATTACATAATGTAACACATAAAAAATAAACTGGTAATATAGGTCGATACTATTTAGCTTCACAACACTTTAAAGTCAAAATTTCTCCTTAACTGGTTTGGGACCGGAGCACTCACCCTAATAGTTAAGTTTCTTTTGTATATTGTATTTTCTTATTATGTTGTGGTGTTATTTTGGCTGGCAATAAATAAATAAACATAAGGCTACTCCAGTTACGTATGCTCTAAGGTAGGCAGTGATCATGGAATTTCACTAGCTACGATCTTGAGCAAATTTTCTGGCTTCATTCACTTTTATGACATTCTTCATACACTCATACATGATCATTGGTTTAGGGCAGGTACTGTACTCTTGACCTGACTGTTCTTTAGGATTTTTCCGACTTGGTCCGAAATAAAATTTATGATAAATCGTACTTAACCTTTGATATTTAGTTAGTTTTACTGGGCATTTTCCGCAAATCGACCTCCAACGTGCCTATTTTGCGTGAAACGGCGGGGTGGCGCTACTCTAACCACCCCAGCTCCTCTATAAAGTTAATGAGTGCCTTGGTATGTCCCGAGTGTGTCCCGTAGTGTGTCCGGAGACTCTAGGTGCTTTTTCCTGTATACTTCTACCTGCTTACAGTCCAGTAGAATATGTTGAGTCGTATCTTCTGCCTCCATGCACACTCTGCACATGGGGCTGTCTGTGATACCTAGATTATAGAGATGTCTGTTCTTAATCTTTAATTCTTCAGTTCAATCTTTCAGGATGTGGCAAGACTTCTTGAAGACTGTATATTGGTCGGCCATGATTTGAAACATGACCTGAATGCCTTGCATTTGAAGCACCCAACTAAAGATATTCGGGACACATCTGAATATTTGCCGTTTAGAAAAGTAAGTCCTATATCACTAGTGTAGTAACTATTAACCTGAAATAGAAAATGAAAAACGAAAATCTGAATTATTGAACCTGCTCACAAAATTTCACAAGAACAGCCGGACAGATCCCGACGAAATAATTTTTGCTCAAGCTGAAATGGAGAACTTGTTTCGCTTCGCTCGCTCGTTCATTTACAAGCCTTTGTTTATCACATGGTAATCCGATAAAAATGCTCAAGAAGTTGATTTAGAAAAAAAAACTGGTAGGTACGTAACTCATTTCATTTTTAAAATTTGAATGTTTCATATTTATTTATTTATTTAAACTTGATTGCACAAACTAAAAGAACAAAAGGCGGACTATATGCCATATAATTTTTACAATATTTCATACAAATTTCGTGTTGCAACTTACGAAACGTGAAATATGCACCCGTGTGTAACACAAATCTTTTCACCTCACTAAAGCGAGGAAAATACTACAAAAGAAAATCAACTGAAATACACCACACCACTACCACCACTACCAACAGTGGACAGGTCGAATTTCTCAACCGACTCTCGTGAAATTTTGTGAGCAGGTTCGATAATTATTAAATACATACTATGTTTTTGTTGATTCAGTTAAAAAAAAAGCGGCCAAGTGCGTGTCGGACCACGCATAACGAAGGGTTCCGTGCCTATTAAAAAGGTCGTATCGTTACTGAAATCTTATGGCACTTACGTCCTTTTCTTTAAGGGAGGCAGATTTTTAGAAATATCTCGAAAACCTTTGAACCGATCTTGTTCAAAACAATTTTCGCTGAAAGAATTTAATAAGCCCATGATTTTTTTCATATTTTTAAAATTCACGGTTCAAAAATTAGAGGGGGGGGGGGGGGGGGGACACACACAATTTTAGTGACTTTCGGGGCGATTTTCTCCGACTCTATTCACTTAATCAAAAAAATTGCTGATAAACCTTATATTTATTTTGAAAGGCCTATCGATTGATATGCCACACGTGGGTTTACAATGTTTTTTTTGACTTTTAGTTTTATGTATAAAGTGCACCCCTATAAATTATTTTTTTAGTAATTTTAATTATACAAAACGGTAGCGGCTAACAAAATACACCTATCCTCAAAATTTTATTCAAATACACCTTATAGTTTTCGAGTAAAATGCCTGTGACAATACGGACGGACAGACAGACAGACATGACGAATCCATAAGGGTTCCGTTTTTTGCCATTTGGCTACGGAACCCTAAAAAAGACACACAGACTCGCGAGCTACAGTTTTATTTTGATCAAATACAATGATTGCATAATAAATGAAATTTTCAGATAATTCGCGATCAAATTGTAATAGAGGAAATGAGAAGAAAAGAAATGAATTCATCCCACATCGATGCTCTTGAAATGGCGCACTGCGTGATCCAAGCGTACGCAATGGTCAGCATCAGCATATAATACGTATTTACGACAGTCGGGACCATAAAGTGGCACTTACCGCCCATCATCATCATCATATCCGCCCACTGCTGGACATAGGTCTCTCCCAAACAGTGCCACAATGATCGGTCCTGCGCCACCTGCATCCAGCGGATTCCCGCGACCTTTACCAGATCATCAGTCGACTCAACGCCCGCTACACGAAATTCGTAGTGGACAGCCTGCATTTTTGGAACACACCTCGGATGACAGTAGAGAAAGCCTCAAACAACATCCGTAGCATAGTCTGTGGTCGCTACCCTTTTTTGATTTGGGAGTTTCTCTCAACACAACACATCTTTAAGAGCTCTGGCGACCTTACACCACCATGAACACGCCATCAGAGCAAATAGTGGTGTTATTAATATGATTGCGTACTTGTGTAAGGTTTTTAAAAAATTTATAATACCTACTCTGATACTGAAATGATATATTGTACTGTTGTGAATAAATTAAAAGTAAAAAACTTTTTAAAAAACAAGCTTTTATTTAAATGCGATAAAAATAATAAAATAAACTTTTCTTTTAAAACTTTTACTATTAACTTATAACGTCATAACACATTTTAGATGATATAAAAGCTTGTCGCGAGATTTACCTGAGTATATACGAGTACCTATATAAAAGTTTATAGTAAAAGTTTTAAAAGGAAAAGTTTATTTTATTATTTTTAGCGCATTTAAATAAAAGCTTGTTTTTTAAAGTTTTTTTACTTTTAATTTATTTTTTACTTTTTAGCCATCTTGGGTGTTCCGCCATGTTGGATTTTTTTGCCGACTGTACTTTTTTTTGCACACTCATCAACTGCTCATTGAGAGGATTGTAACGAGCCCAAACACGACGGGTTTATCCTGTGTAATTAAGGAGTTCCTACGACCACTCCATCATCAGACCAGGTTTATGGTACCATATTATTGCATTGTCATCCGACTTACGTAATTGTACAAAATTTCAACTTGATTGGACTCAGGGAAGTTGGTGAAATTTAACCTGCAAGATTTCATTACATAGTTAGTTACATACAGGTCGACCTACTAAAAGCTTGTTAAAAAAAACCGGTCAAGTGCGAGTCTGACTCGCCCACCGAGGGTGGTCGCCAATCACGAAATATCATACAACACACCCGGCTTGCCCCACCCATTCATTATGGAAAAATCTTAACAACGCATAGTGTAGTGAAGTCATGAGTACCTACAGCGCCATTTATCGGTGCATTTTGTTACTAACTTGCGCGACCTAGTAACTCGGTATGTAATGTACAGTAAGGGAAATGTATTCACGTACCACCGTAGAACCCTGTCGCAATCGACAGGCCGCCGTCACTCAAACTCGAGTGGTATGTCACCTTATTGCGATAGGGTTCTACGGTGGTACGTTAATACATTTCCCTTACTGTATGTTGGTTTTTCAGCGATAATTCTTTATCAAGAGAATTAATTTCGATAATTCTTTTTTTATTTTCTAGAAGGTACTTTCATAACACTTTCATACGAATTTGAAGCAAAAAAATTAAACACAGAAGTATTAAATTACAAACAAAATTAACATATGATTTTTGAAGAATAAAAAAAAAATTACGCTTGATAGAGGTCTCGTTATACTTTTCCGGTAATATTCACGTTAATATTTATCATATATATTATTTTCAAAATTTTCGCTTGGTTAACTTCGGAGATAAGGGGGGGGAATGGTATTTTTTTCAACATTTTTCTTTATAAATCAAAATTTTACCATTGTAGAAAAAAAAGAAAAACTGTTTTAGAATGTACAATTCAAGCCCTTTCATATGATACCCCACTTGGCCTACTAACTAGATTTTGAATTTTTGCCCCCCCCTCTTATCCGCCCTTTTTTATACAAATTAAAAGTATATATTAAAAAATTTCATTTTCCATACACGAGGATTAGCTTTGTTTACAACTATTCCAAATTTCAAATCGATAGCATTAGTAGTTCCTGAGATATTTGACTTTGTGACAGACAGACAGACGGACGGAGTCGCACCATAAGGGTTCCGTTTTTACCATTTTGGTCCGGAACCCTAAAAATGACACCTCGCCGAGTTTTTTACGCCGGTTCTTCTCGAGGCAGAGGTTTTCTTTCCGAACCGGTGGTAGTTTATCGACATTCATAGGTGCATGTAATATGCCTAAATTGAAGAATAAATCACTTTGACTTTGAGGTGGAGGTATTTACCCAATTGGGCTACTCCAAATATGTGCCAAATGACGGTCTTCTGTAACTTCCCAGAGGTCCAGAGCATGATAACTTGCCTTGCATCTCTTTAAGGCGACGTAGGTTCAGAAAACGAATTTTTAAACAGTCGTAGCGCTTGTTTGGATCACAATACGGCTGCCCTCAATTTAATTAGCAGTCTTAAGGCCTTTCTCGAGGGACTATAGCTATTCGAATACTGAGTTTTTGACTTTCGCTCGATAGAAAAAAATCACGAACATAGGTCTAAAATACACTTTATTTTAATTTATTTTTTATTTTATACGGGACACCAACAGAGTACATAAGAATAGTGAGTTACATTTTAATAGTTATGTGGTATTTAGGCACTTACGTACCCAGTGGCGTGCACAGAGTTTTTAAACAGGGTAGACAAAAACAATTTGCTAGGTACTAACTTACCAAAAGTGTTGCATTGCGTCGTTTTTGATATGATGGGTGTTGGCTATGGGTGTGATTAGCCACCTTAAATATTCATAGATTGATTGGTTTTGTACACATATCAATTAACTTTTTCTTTTTGCACTAATTCCAAATCCGGTGTACCCTTCCTCGATTAATTGCGTTTTTTCCGCGAAAGAAAGTTTTGAAAACCCACTATCTTTAATATTTAGCACACACACACCACTACGACAACTTTCACAGTAGAAATGATCAATTTTTCCAACTAAACTGTAACATTTTGTTATCACTCGTTCAATTCTTATTTACCGCTCTCACAATAAAACACTCACAATAAACAAACAATGGCGACTAAAAACAAAAATAAAAAAACTTAATCATTCAAATACATACGGCAAAAATGAAATGACACCCTATTTAAGGTATTTAGAACAAATTATTTCAAGTAATGCAACGCTTTAAAATTGCTAAGTAAACATGTTCGGATTTTTTCGGAAGCCTTCGTTAGGCGCTCGGCACGAAAGACCCTGTCTTTCCGCTGCGTTTGTGTGCGTGAGTTGGGTTATAGTGTGCCATGAGTGTGCCGCGCGTTTATAGGAGCGCACACTACTTTATCCGCGTCGCTACGAGGCAATACATGGATATTTTTAGACATGATTTGTTTGCGTCTTCGCCGCTTAGGCTGCGGTGGCGCTAGTGCAGCGCCGTCGCCGTGTCATCGCGTTGGAGCTATCAAAATTTAACAAATTGATACACTGATCAGCGGACAGATGGGGCTAATCTAAGATTTTAAAATTATTGATTATGAATGATTATTATCATGGAATGTAATGTTTTTATCAATAGATAAAATCATTTCATTCCATATTTATAGTAGGGTAGACAGTGTCTTTCTGTCTTTATGGAGTGCACGCCACTGTACGTACCCCAATTATAGGTGAACACATCATTCACATTTTCACACGAAATTATTTTTAGGTGAATTAATAATAAAGTATAACAATAAAATTATTAGATTATCAATAAAAATTAAGATTAGTTTGTTAATTAATTATTTTAAAGTTAGTATCAAGTTTATTTGTTAATTGGTTAGGAATTGTGGAATAATGAGTAACATTTGTTTTTTGATGTAATTTCAAATTTGGGCCATCAACTGGACTGGATTGGACTGGATTGGTGGAGATAGCGGCACAGCTTATTTTTATAGGATCGAATGCAATCGTGATAAATACCCAGATCTGCTCCTGCGGCAATGCTATTGTAATTAGTGAGTAGCCTCGTCAGAGGGGCGTGTTTCTTTACGTTGGTTCTAGCTAGAGGTATACTGAAGGTTTGCGCAATCCTTCGACTGTTTAGTTTTGGTACTGACAGCTTTACCCTTTCGAACATATCCTGCAGGGGTGAGTGGTCAGGACCGTTACCTAACCATTTTGTGTAAGAACTTAAAACATTCGTAACAAATTATGCACAAAAGCTAAACATTATTAAAATTGGTTCTAAAAATCGGCAATATCATGTTTGAGGGAACTTAGCTATTACTTTTTAACCGACTTCAAAAAAGGAGGAGGTTCTCAATTCAAAGGGTTTTTTTTGTGTTTGTTACGCGATAACTCGGTAATTTATGAACCGATTTGAAAAATTCTTCCTTTGTTTGAAAGCATATACTTCCAGATTGGTCCCGTTGTCACCAAATCCAGTTCTGTACGTCTAGCACAACTTGCTGCTCAGTCGCTTCGCGCGCGACTGAGCGTCTACTGTCTCACTCGCACCGTGTAAATTAGAAGGAGGAGGGTAGATCTTTCTCGACTCGCGTCGCGGCGTGGCGTCAGTTGTGCTAGCCCCGCTGATGATGGGATCTTGGAGAAATCGAGGGAACTCTTTAAGTATTACGAGTATAGGCAAACTTGAAGCAATTTGGCTACTGATTTGAAGTCGGTTAAAACTTTGTTTTTAAAGTAAATTATTTATTTATTTAAACAAATAAAAATAAAAAACATGATATCTGGGCTTTCGAACACGCACTTCCATCTCGCTCACGCTTATGCTCAGTGAGAGGAAGAGAAGACCATGAACCTACGTCACCTTAACAGGCTGCACGGCTATCACAAGACGGCGCGCGAGCTCTCGATTTTTCTCGCACTATCCGTCTCTCTCTTAATAGAAAACTTAGAAAGAGAGGTATAGTGCGAGAAAAATCGAGAGAGCTCGCGCGCCGTCTTGTGATAGCCGTGCTGGTCTCGTCATATTCCTGTAGGTCGACTGCACCGGGATAAAGGACTCTCAACACCGACGGACGTACATTTGTCTTTAGCTTTAGCGCTGGCTTTAAAGCAGGAACACAACACATACCTATTAGGTATTTATTTATTACTCTGTGTTATTAAATTGAAATTATATTTTCCAGGCAGACAAGTTGACCAATCGCAAGCCTAAACTGAAGTTGTTAGCTCATCGTTTGCTAGAAAGGGATATACAGAACGGTGAACACAACTCGGTGGAAGATGCAAAAGCCGCCATGGACTTATATCTACTGGCACAGGATATATAATAGTTCTACGAACAGATACTCAAGTCATAATGTATTCCGCAAATAAGTATATCATTTAATTTCATTTCAAAAAAGCACATACCTACCGCTTTTCATGCCTACTAAATTTAACAACGGAGCGACCTTGAACGCTATAACTAATAGTTGAGAGAAATGAAAAACGGTTTATTTTTTGAAATCATTTTTATTATGATGTGTCTACAATTTCTTTAAATGTTCGGTTATTATTAGTCAATTAAGTATATAAATAACGTAATAATAGTTTAAAAGTAGCATTACAAACTTGAAGTTATTCACTAGGTATAAGTTTTTACGTGATTTTTATAGATTACGTGTTTCCTCCTCGCGAGTGCATCTCAGCCCTTCCAAAAGGTCATAAGTCCCTAAAGCAACGACGATGTTTACGCCCTTTCTTAGGCCGCTACCCCGCGTTACTTTACCCCGCAAATCTTACTATAATATATGTAGGTAATAGTTATTTGTTATACAAGGGTGCAAAGTTATATTTTAACCGCGAGTGTGGAATTGAAACACGAGCCAGCGAATGGATTCTAGGGTTGAACCACGAGCTAGAGAATGGATTCTATGGTTGAACCACGAGCGAAGCGAGTGGTTCGAAAACAGAATCCTGAGCGTAGCGAGTGGTTCAAAAATAGAATCCTGAGCAAAGCGAGTGTTGCAACACACGAGACGTCACTTATCGCAACGCCCGATCCTGCGCCACTTCCTGCTAGCTTTCAGCTTGCAGACTACGCAGATCCGCCTATCCCCCAGCGAAGCGCCCCAGTTAGTGTCACTGCTCTATATTCTTTTTATAGCCTGAGCAAGATACGGTTTTTAAGGTTTCGTACCTCACTCGTGCTGTCTGTCCGTCTGTCACAGCCGATTTGCTCCGAAACTAATTGGTACGATTGAGTTGAAATTTGGTATACCTTACCTAAAATGACACCTCGCCGAGTTTTTTACGCCGGTTCTTCTCGAGGCAGAGGTTTACTTTCCGAACCGGTGGTAGTTTATCGACATTCATAGGTGCATGTAATATGCCTAAATTGAAGAATAAATCACTTTGACTTTGACTTTGACTTTGACTACATATGTAAATTGGTGACCCAAAGATGGACGCGTAAAGTAAATTACTGAATTCTGAACAAGGGGGCCACTTTTGGGGGGTAAACGGGAAAATAAAAAAAAAAGTTTCGCAAACTGTATTGTGTGACATATCAAATGAAAGGGGTTGTTTTAAGCATCTCAGATATATATTTTTTTATAATTTTAGCAAAAACAGATTTGAAGTAATTTAGGAAAAAAGACGAATTTTGACCATTCCCCCCCTTTATCTCCGAAACTACTAAGCTAAAAATTCAGAAAAAAACATGGAAAATAGTTCCTTGCCTAAAGATTACAGGAAAACCTATAAGAAGTTTGAGTATCCAAAGTAACGGGAAAATTCTCAATATTTTACGGAACTCTCACTTGTCCGGTTATTTTGGAAATAATTAAATATCATGCTAATTATTTGTACACGGCTTTTAAATGTTAATTCAAAAGCTTTTATTATTGACATCACTAAATGTATGGACCGGAAGTTAGAAAAAAAATGAACTCGCAAGCAAAGATGGTAACAGTATTTTTATGATGAAAACATGTTTGAATATACAAATTTTGAGACTTACTACCTGAATCCAAAAATGACAGCATTTTAACCAAGCATTTTAAGCCAGCATTATGCTGAGGCGAGACCATTTCGTGACAAACTGCTTAGTATATGTCTAGTATTTTAAGTTGTAACTGTATGATTAAGCTTTGTCACGAATAAATTATTTCATTTCATTTCATTAACGAAATATTTACGACCTTGAATTTCATCCGGCCTATGGAAAAGGTTTTTCATTATCAAAAATAAGTGGATTATATGTGTGTAACCTTTGGAACGTATATAAAAGTAGTAAATTATAAAGTAAAGAAAGTTTATACCATTTTCGCCTGATTTTTACGGAATCTATATAGATTTTCATAATTTTTTACCGTCGCGGTATTAAATGTAGGTGGATTATTCAAGAAACGATAGTTCAATTACCATACCAAATTTTTGATGTGATAAAGATGCTGATATTTATTGTTGTTTTTTCATCTGTTTCTGAGTCTTGGATTTAATCTATGTATGAGTATATAAGGACTTATATCCATTAGATATAACGTGCATGGTCTAGTACATAATATAACACAAGCCTCATTGAGCTTACTATATTAATATTCTTAATATTGACATACATGTGTAATTTTAATTTAATTTCTAGGATATGCTGCTAGAATCCTAAAATATTTTACGCCATATACCTAATCTGCGTCGCTTAACTTCAAACTCGGGTAAATCCAATTCTGACATTTTTTTAAGATTTTGGTGTAAAATAAAAAAATATTGAGAAAAATACATTTAAAATATAAAATCATAATTCATATTTTATCAAAAACAGATAATACATTTGAAAAAAATTATGACAGTTTTATTCAAATGTAGTAAGTCCAACATGGCTGTCAGTTGTCTAATCGTATTTTTTTCAAATCTAGATAAATCCAGGTCTGTTAAATCAAAAATTACACATATCCACACTGAGTTTTTTTCGTAGATAGATAAAACGCAAACGATTATATCAAATGCAGGTAATTCCAATCAAAATTTTATGTTTTGTAAAGATTGGATGATTTTGATGCTGAATTTGCCGAACTTGATAGCTTTCTTTAATGATTTAGCCATAATAAAAAAATACTGCCTTTCAAATCACCGAATTAACGTGTGCGTCAGGATGGCGGGTGGACCTCGGGAATTTCAATGAAATGTTGACAGACATTTGGTACCTTCTGTGTACCTTTGTGTACCTTTAGTAAAATTCTGTGTACCTCTCCTGAAAACGAGCTATCTTCAAAATTAGGTCCACCCGCCATCCTGACGTCAGAATGGCGGGTGGACCTATGAAATATGTACAAAACATACATTCTATTTCACCAAATGTATGTAATAATTTGGTACCTTCTGTGTACCTCTGTATACCTTTTAAAAAATCTGTGTACCTCCTGGAATTTTTTTTTCTTAAAAAATAGGTCCATCCGCCGTCCTTATATTACGTAGTACGTAGTCGGCCGCTCTGTCATCAGTATTTTAGTAAATAAAACGAAACACCCAACATTATATTATTACTTTTATACATCTTAAAAATGCTTGTTTAATACTGATATAATTACAATATGATTTACTTTAAAATTAATTTGACTTTCACCTTAAAATTCCTTTTAACCTTTTAGGTAGCTCGGTAACTGTCGCATGAAGTAGGTATGGCGTCACTGAATTGAATAAAAATTTCAGAACTTATTTGTATACCTATGTACAAAAATTATGATGTATATTTCACGAATTTACTAGGTACTTATCATAAAATCTTTCGTTGATCAATTCTTGTACAGAACTCAGGCGGCAAAGGACAGAGGCGGAGGCAAAACGACAAGATATTATATATTTACCTAATTATTTACACAAATCTTTAAAAAGGCTTATTTAATGATCATTAAATTACGATCATCATCATCATATCAGCCGAAAGACGTCCACTGCTGGACATAGGCCTCCCCCAAAGAGTGCCACAATGACCGCTGCTCAGCTGCGCCACCCGCATCCACGGACTCCAGCGACCTTTACCAGGTCATTAGTCCACCTTGTGGGGGGCCTACCCACGCTGCGCCTTCCGGTACGTGGTCGCCACTCGAGAACCTTTCCGCCCCAATGCCCATCGGTCCTACGTGCAATGTGCCCCGCCCACTGCCACTTAAGTTTAGCGATTCGGAGGGCTATATCGGTTACCTTGGTTCTGCTGCGGATAGCCTCATTTCTGATGCGGTCACGTGGAGATACTCCTAGCATAGCCCTCTTTATTGCCCTTTGGTTGACTTTGAGCCTTCTTATGAGGCCCATAGTAAGCGACCACGTTTCCGTGCTATACATCATCACTGGCAACACACACTGGTCAAAGACTCTCGTCTTGAGACACTGCGGAATATTGGACGGAAAAATGTGCCGTAGCTTCCCGAATGCTGCCCAGCCTAGTCGGATGCGACGATTGACCTCTTTCTCGAAGTTGGACCTACCTAACTGGACAGTCTATCCTAGGTATATATAATCGTCTACAACTTCGAGCGTAAAGTGGCCGATTGAAATTGGAGTTGGTACTACGTTCATCGAGCATAATCCTCCATGGTCTCAGCCAAGACTACTATATCATCAGCAAACCGAAGGTGAGTGATGTACTCGCCGTTGATGTTGATGCCTAGCCTTAAAAACGTCCTCCAGTGCAGCAGTGAACAGTTTTGGAGATATAACATCCCCTTGCCTGACACCTCCCGCAGCGGTATAGGCTTCGAGCTCCGATCTTGGAGTCGGACTGACATAATGGCGTTCTCGTACAAACACTTCAGTACTTCGATATAGCGGCAGTCTACTTGGCTCCGCTGGACTGTAGTACAGCCCAGGTTTCGATCGAATCGAAGGCTTTCTCATAGTCCACGAACGCTAAGCAGAGAGGCAGGTTATACTCCTCAGTTATACCTAACTTGCCGTTTTTCTGAAACCAGTACGAGTATCTATTTGAATGAATGAATGATGATTTAATTGAAACATTCAGCACAACAACGTGACATTTATTTGCGGACATGAACTTAAGCAACTTGCGTCTGATATTCGTTACATCTCAGTTCCATTTAGAACTTTGCATTTTATTACCAGCTTTTATTTACTTAGTTAACTCATTTTGTTGTTTGTAACTATTGCTAAGGGACAATTTTGCAACTGAATTTGTGTTTTTGAGATAAGGGGCACAGCGTCGGAATGTCATTCACACATATTTGGAGCAGACCAAAACCCAGAAGACAGCAGCGGTTTTTAACATAAGTACTATACATACATAACGTACATTTTATCACTTGATCTATTGTGTTCCTGAGGGGTATAATTACGTAGCTTTTCGAACGAGCTTTAGGCCTGATTTAAACTTTTAAGTTACTTTCGTAAAATGTATGTAAGTAACTTACGGCTGCGTTTACACCTAAAAATAAAATTGCAGTAAGTAATACTTACGTATTTTTTGTAAGAATAACTTAAGTAAGTTATCTTATATATTAAATCAACTGTCATTTATTTTTTATCGCACAGTAATAGTACATTACATACCTAGGGAGGTGAATTCGTGAATGCCCCAGATCGCAGGTGTTTGTGACCCGGACCGAATGTGAGGGCCATAAATATGCGATCTGGGGCTTTACGAATTACCGCCCGTGGTTTGTCTAAAATTTTACGTCTTGCCTTGGCCAGGAAGTGAGATTTTCTCCTGGCGTAGCGGGCAGAAAATCCCACTTACGGCCTAGGGTGACGTAAATGATATTTAGATCTACCTGGTGGTGAGTGAGGTTGACAGAGCTCCCGCGAATGCTTTGTGTGAATCTGTCTCACAGTTGACACAACGAATCTTGGAATCAATAAAGGCCAGGCTACCTACGGTGAAGTTAACCATTAGGAAGGCTGTATGCTTGTTTGCCACCATCGTAGATTAAAAAAAAACTGTTAACTTCCTGTACAAATAATTTGAAGCCCGTGAAGCCGTAATGTTTTTAATTGGTTATCAACTTAGCAATAAAATATTATGGCACCACCGACCTTTTCTGATGATGGAAACGAATAACGAATACGGCGGCCTTAAATTACCACTATGTCATGCCGTATAAAATATCCTGATTACGTCGCTTATGTGACTATTTGGTTGAATAAAGGCATCTTATACAGGGTGTTGGGTAGCTAGGTGAAAAGCTTTAAGGGGGTGATCGTCGGGATATTTTGGAGCAACGTTTAATATAGGAGCAACCCTGAAATCGCAAAAAAAAACAGGTGTCCCATACTAAAGTTCAGTTGCTATTCGACCAAATTGTATGGAGAGCTGATTTTATTTTTGCGAACTCAGGGTTGCTCCCATATTAAAAGTTGCTCCTAAATATCCCGACTATCACCCCCTTAAAGCTTTGCACCTAGCTACCATGTTAGGTAGCTAGTCCTGTATAATATGCCTTTATTCAACCAAATAGTCACATAAGCGACGTAATCAGGATATTTTATACGGCACAGAGGTAATTTAAGGCCGCCGTATAAACGTTTACTCGACATTATTACATGACTGAAATCTGATTAACTAAAATGCTGATTATGTAGGTTTTATCTGACATATGCTGTATAATTTGCATTTATATGGCTTTTGCAGTCAGGAGAATAAGGCAGCTTACCAATGTAGCAACGGCACGGTTAGTTTACTTCGCTTACTTTAACAGTATAATTACTTATGGTCTTATTTTATGGGGATCAGCGGCAGATATTGAGACTGTATTTATTTTACAAAAAAGGGCTGTTAGAGCAATTTATAACCTCGGGTCGCGTGAGTCATTAAGAGAATTTTTCAAGGAAACAGATATTCTAACACTGCCGTCGCTATACGTATTTGAAATAATAATGTATGTTAGGAAGAATTTATACAACTACCCAACAAACACTGATAGGCCCAAGGTTACCAGAAGCGCAGGGAAGCTCAAAACAACTTTTTACAGGCTAGTAAAAGCGAAAAAGTCGTTCTTGGGAAATTGTATAAAATTCTACAATAAAATTCCAAAACACATTACCGAACTTACTGACTCTAAATTCAAATCTGTCGTAAAACGGACACTCATTTCAAAAGCATATTATAAGATAAACGACTACATCATGGATAGGGATATTTGGCAGCGATAAAATCCTGCACTAGAAACCTGTCGTAAAATAAATAGGCTTTCTACTGTAGCAATGTAATTTTAAAATTTTATAATACTCTGATACTGATATGATATATTGTATACTGTTTTGAAAAAATGACACCTCGCCGAGTTTATTACGCCGGTTCTTCTCGAGGCAGAGGTTTACTTTCCGAACCGGTGGTAGTTTATCGACATTCATAGGTGCATGTAATATGCCTAAATTGAAGAATAAATCACTTTGACTTTGACTTTGACTTTGACTTTTATAACACGTAAGTATAACTTATCAAAAATATGTATACAAAAATTGTTTATACACTGTGCGAGGCAGCCGCTCGTAGTAAAAATATTGTACAGCGTAATAAGAAGGTGCAAGGTGTAAGGGGGTGGAATCAGTATGTCAAGGAGGCACATGCGCAGGCTAGGAATACTTTTCAAATCTGGATTGCGTATGGACAGCCTAATAGTGGACCTGTTTTTGAGAATATGAGAATTAAACGTAAAATATTCAAATCAAAACTAAAATGGTGCGTCAAACAGCAGGAACAGTTTGATTTGGATAAGCTAGCCTCGCATCATTCTCAAAAACAGTTTTCAACATTTTGGAAAGGTACTAAGAAGCTGAATAAAAAGAAAAGTTTACCTATTAGTATTAATGGAATTACAAAACCATCTGAAATTGCTAATCTTTTTAAGGATCATTTTAGGGTAAGATCGCCTCTAGGGTCGGTGCAGCGGGTGCGCGGGCGTGGGCCTGCGCGGCCGGGCGAACGCCTGGTTTTCAGTTGCAAGGAAATTAAAGATGCAATCAAGAACATGAAGAGGGGGAAGTCACCTGGCCACGACGGGCTCAGTATCGAGCACCTGCAGCATGCAGGCCCGCACCTAGCGCGAGTGCTGACCTTGTTGTTTAATTTATGTTTGGGTCACTCGTACCTCCCTCAGGACTTAATGCGTACACTGGTTGTGCCGATAGTGAAGAACGGAACAGGAGACATAGCGGACAAGGGTAATTACAGACCTATTTCACTGGCTACAGTGATAGCGAAAGTTTTTGATAGTGTGCTTGACCGGCATCTCAGTAAACACACCAAGCTCCACGATGCACAGTTTGGCTTCCGTGAGGGCCTGTCGACTGAGAGTGCTATACTGGCTCTAAAAAACACAGTTAAGTACTACCTAGACCGTAAAACCCCTGTGTACGCATGTTTCCTGGACCTATCGAAGGCTTTCGACTTAGTGTCGTATGACGTTCTGTGGGGAAAGCTCGAGGAATTGGGTGTCCCTGCCGAACTCATAAGCGTTTTGTCGTACTGGTACCAACATCAAACAAATAATGTTAAATGGGCCAATTCGCTATCTGACCAGTATGGACTTGAATGCGGGGTAAGGCAGGGGGGTCTAACTTCTCCTAGACTTTTTAACATTTACGTAAATCGACTGATCGAGGAACTCAGCGGCACCTATGTGGGATGTCACGTGGACGGAGTCTGTTTTAATAATATAAGCTACGCAGACGACATGGTGCTGCTGGGGCCCACGATTGGGGGATTGCGTAAATTAATAGCTATCTGTGAGACCTATGCTGAAAAGCATGGCTTAAAGTACAACTGCAAAAAAAGTGAGTTCTTGGTATTTAAAGGTAAAAATAAACTCCCAGCATCAGTTCCTCCAGTGTATCTCAATGGTTCGCCATTGCAGAGAGTCTCGCAATTTAAATACCTTGGGCACATTGTAAACGAGCAGTTAAATGATGATGGCGACATCGAAAGAGAACGAAGGGCATTATCTGTTAGAGGGAACATGCTGGTTCGCAGATTTGCTGGCTGTACGCTCGAGGTCAAGATCACGCTGTTTAAGGCATACTGCCAAACTTTCTACACCAGCAGTTTATGGACCAGTTATACCCAAAGAGCGTACAATACCATACGCATATTGTATAATAACATGTTCCGGGCGATGGTGGGGCTTCCTCGATACTGTAGCGCGTCAGGCATGTTTGCTGATGCGCACACGGATGACTTCTATGCGCTCATGCGCAATAAAGTCGCGTCGCTCATCAGACGAGTTAGGGGAAGCCCCAACAGTCTCCTGCGGGTGGTGGCCGGGAGGCAGGACAGCGCCGTGCTCGGGAGGTTTAACGAGTTGCATGCCCCGGTTGTGCGTGCGGCTCGGTGAACCACGCGCCCGGGCTGTTTTTGCAGGGCTTTTAGTTTATATTCCCTTTTTGTTAATACTAACTAATTTTAATTTTAATGTTTAGTTTTTAAGTTGGTTTACTAACAACGATATGGACCCTAAGATGTCTGAAAATAAACGCTTTTTATTTTATTTTATTTTATTTTATAAGCTGATTACGCTTAATCTTATATTACCATTTTGGTTGTTGGGAAAGGCACCTACATATGAGTATTGTACGTACGCATGTTTGTAACACGAGGACAGAAGCGCGCGTACATCTGGTATTAAGAAACGGTAAAGCTTGTAACTTTGTAGGTACTGCAGCGTGAACTCGCAGACGTCGCTTAACGACTCCTTTTTAATATTTTTCATTTTTATTTTAACGAATTTTGGCAGTTGGTTTATTACCACGACATCTAACGCATTTTACATGAACTTTTTCCTTCAGGGTTCGTGGTCGCTTGTGTTTTGTGTTGCTTTGATTCAGGTGTTTCGGCTAGAACTCTTTGGTTTTCCCTGTAGGTGGCGTCGTACATTTATTCACGTGTTGATGTTATATAACCTTTTAGTTGTTTTGTATGGGCAGTTGTGTACTGGTTGGTTTTTATAAAGACTATTTGAAATTTTAAATATGTATTGTTCTAGATTCGGTTTTCGGATTGTCAGTTTTGAAAGGGAAAAAATGTTTGATTCTTGTGAAGCGGTACTGAAAACAGCTCTCAGTATGCTGTTCCGTTGTATTATATTTCTTTGATATATTTTCATTTGGGCTTCTATTACAGCTCAGTAAATGTTAATTTAAAAGTGCTAGTCTGTCGCCTCGGCGGATTATGTGGAAGTTGGCAGGAAGGCAGTCCACTTCCCAGTTCCTAGCAAGAAATTCCTTTTGGACACGTCTTTGTTTGTTCTACTCTGAGGCCAGTCGTGGAAAGCGATCTGGCTTTCGGGTTCGGAGTGCGAGCAATAGTTCGACGCAAGTGTTTGCATCGACGTCCTCCACTGCTGGACGTGCGTGTACGGAGACCTATCAACCACGGCATTGCCTGCTCCTAATTGAGCGGTCACTGGTACAACGGAAGGAGTCATCACATGGTGAAACGGGCCTCGAAGACGCGCGCGCTGAGCGGAGCGACTGGTGATCTAATCATCTAGTTAAAAAGGGAAAAACTAGATTTTTAACTTAGTTTTGTTTGTACATGTTGCCGAACATTGCTGAGGTTGTCTTTTCCCTTCACTAAATTCAACCTTTGATGGGGACCGTGTCGCCCTTACACATTATAATTCCCAAAATTCTTAAAGGCAGTTATTACGCCAACGTTTAAATCTTTTGACCTCTTGTTTTGGCGTTCATCCATTACCCTTCAATCATCATACATACTCTCATATCCCATTTTCATCCGCCACCCTGAACATTTATCACCCCTCCTATCAAAGGTGTTCTTTTATCGTAATATGAAGAACGAAAGGTCCGGCAAACTGTTTGCGACACCGCTGTTGTACTTCTTAAAAATCTAGTTCAGATGTTCAAGTACTGACCGTGAGTCCGTCTCGCCGCGTAGCTTTTACGGCCTGTAAAACTCTTTCGGTTGTGTAACGGTTAAATTTTATTATTGTGTGTATTATCAGTGAATTTTCCTAGTGCGTTTGGTTTTATATAAAATAAATTCTACGTGTTGTTGTATGTGAATTTTTTTTATTTTATTTTCACTACAATTTGTACGTAGGAGTAATCTCCGGAAAAAGTTCTCATACAATTTCAAAAACTACTTTGCCTAAAGGTTCATTAACCTTTGGGATCGTTATCATAGGCTATAAATGTTATTCCGCAACTCCGCTTGTCTTATGCGGCCGGAGTTCGGTTCTAGAATGAATAAGAAAAAAATATGATGAGTAGAGAAATGTGTAGTTTCAGGGATTACACGTACTACCAGGGAATACAAGCTTACTAAGAGACCAATTTTACATCTTTGTAATATTACATACCTAAGTAAGTAGTAACTTTTGTAAATAAACCTAAATCCTGAGATTTATTCAATTTTGTGCGGCATACTTCGTGCGTTCTACCTAAACTAGGAACCTCGAAAGTTACAAGGAATTTTAAGGTGAAAGTCAAATTAATTTTAAAGTAAATCATATTGTAATTATATCAGTATTAAACAAGCATTTTTAAGATGTATAAAAGTAATAATATAATGTTGGGTGTTTCGTTTTATTTACTAAAATACTGATGACAGAGCGGCCGACTACGTACTACGTAATATAAGGACGGCGGATGGACCTATTTTTTAAGAAAAAAAAATTCCAGGAGAGGTACACAGATTTTTTAAAAGGTATACAGAGGTACACAGAAGGTACCAAATTATTACATACATTTGGCGAAATAGAATGTATGTTTTGTACATATTTCATAGGTCCACCCGCCATTCTGACGTCAGGATGGCGGGTGGACCTAATTTTGAAGATAGCTCGTTTTCAGGAGAGGTACACAGAATTTTACTAAAGGTACACAAAGGTACACAGAAGGTACCAAATATCTGTCAACATTTCATTGAAATCCCCGAGGTCCACCCGCCATCCTGACGCACACGAATTAACGTTTTTTATCCCCCTTACAATTACTCACTTTCACACGTGTGTTGTGTTAGATTGTCCCCTAATAATTATTTATGTTTTTTTTCAGTCAACCAGTAACAGGAGTTTTCTGTCCATGTGGTCAAGGAATTGTAGCATGATGAAAAAACCGGGGGCCAATATCGAGGAATTTTTACGCTGGGAGGCGACCATAGACTGCGATGTTGGTAGATATAATACGTTTTATAAAAATTAAAACACCCGACTGCACCACGCAGAGGAGTCTATGTGTATGTATGTATGTATGTATGATTTTAGTGGGTAGTGAAGCTGCCTACGAAACTGAAGACCCTGGGTTTGAATCCCGGTAAGGGCAAATATTTGTGTGATGAGTGATGAGCATGAATATTTTTTTCTGAGTCTTGGATGTTTTCTATGTATTTAAGTATTTATATCTATTATATATATCGTCGTCTAGTACCTAGAACACAAGCCTTATTGAGCTTACTATAGGCCTAGTTCGATTTGTGTAAGAATGTCCCCTAATATTTATTTATTTATTATATATGTTTGTTCCTTTGCGGCAAGAGTGCTAGAGAGAGATAAAAAATGTGGGTCGATTTTAATGAAAGTATTTAAAGTTGTGAAGCCAACAATGTGATAAGGTGGTTCTATGGTGGTAGTAACGGCACGAGGCCAATGAGTATATACGAGAATAGCGTCTAATAGAACCACCTTATCACATGGCGACCTTGCCAGGACAAATATCCCAAACCATAATTACAATCTAAACGGCTGGATGGATTTTGGCATATGAGGTGTCGTTGGATTATTTATAATCGTTGGAGTGACATAGGGTATATATTTGAAAAATGCAGTTGGGTTTTTCGAAAAAACTTGTTTTCACAGCCTTAAAACGAAAGCTGTTAGTCTGACTTTACGAGCATGAGTGAAGAGAATTTTCATTTTCTTTTCAGACCTTACAAGTTGAGGAAAAACCGAGTCTGAAGTTCTTGGCGAAGAAGTTACTGAGGAAGGACATCCAGGTCGGCGAGCACTGTTCTGTGGAGGACGCTAGGACAGCCATGGATCTCTATCTGATGGTCGAAAAACAATGGGAGAGAGAGTTAGATTGTTACAAATAATTCTTACGTAGCAAAACTGAACCGAATTGAAATGAAAATTTTGGGGTTTTAGCTATCCTTAAGGGTCTTAAATTAACCAAAATTCGTATTTTTAAAAATAATATATAATATTATGCCGCGTGTCTAGATGATTGATCTTATAATCGGGCAATCGGGAAAATCTTTAACCAACTTTTATAAAAGATGATGATCAAGATCATAAATCAACTAAATAATCAATCACTTTATTACCAGTATCGTTCGTATTAACTAGTTTCTGAGCTTTGAAAGTTTGTCCATCTGTCGTCTGTTCGTTTGTATTGTTTTTCTTGAAAAAAGACCGATAACTGATATTTTTCTGTGTGCTTATGTTGCTTTACATTTTTAATCTATTAGTTCTAAGTTATATACTTTTTTTTTAATAAAAATATTTATTAAAAGTGAATACAAGATTATAATTAACATTAACTAAGATAAATTAAAACTAAGTTAAATCTAAACAAGGCCCTCGAGGCATTGTACCGAGGATGCTGGCGGCATTTCCTCGCTGAATTGCAATGCTGATGCGTTGCGCGAGAAAGCCGCCAGCTCTTCGGTCACCAGTTACATCGACCAGACGTTTCGCGATTTCTGCAAATAACTTATGCGCACTGGGACCCCACGGACCGAGGGTCTCGTCTACGCCAAAGGGTACAAAGTCGTACTCTCTGCCGAGGCCTCTATATTTATTACATTTCAGATTTTCGGCGTTATATACTTACAAAAACTTTTATCTCTGATAATTTGTTTTCACAATATTTGCTGAGATGATAATGAGGAAAAAAATGGTTGTCTGTAAAGCAGGGATCGGATACCGGTATTTTCTCCATACAAATTAAACCGGTATCATTTCGTTCTTTGGTTTTTGAATCATTTTTGATCGGGCAGTCTAATAATACGAATATGTTACCTAAATACACGATAGAGTTAAGAGCCTAAAATAATTCAAAATATTTGACTAC
The DNA here is from genome assembly GCA_932294315.1 of Epinotia nisella. Taxonomy (NCBI): domain Eukaryota; kingdom Metazoa; phylum Arthropoda; class Insecta; order Lepidoptera; family Tortricidae; genus Epinotia; species Epinotia nisella. The sequence continues at coordinate 2,778,134 of OW028698.1, read as the reverse complement.
TTCGGGGATTTTTGAAAAAACCGGTTCCGATCCGTGCTGTAAAGTCGGATTATGGACGATAATTTTACGTGATAGAAGGACATTGATGAAAAATATGTCAGTCAACGAAAGGGGACATTGAGTCACACTTTTTCGTGCAGCCGGCGTTCGTCGATTTATAAGACGTAATCACGTCAAAAGCATCAAAACGCTGAATATAATATTCACCCTCTGACGCTACATACATACATACGGGCGTACAATATCAACAAGCATATTGTGGATTAAAATATCGATAAAAGTATACTATAACTATAACAATAAAACGGTATCTACTATTGACGGTAGTACATTATTGGTTTGTATACTTTTTTAGGGTTCCGGTACCTCAAAAGGAAAAAACGGAACCCTTATAGGATCACTCGGTTGTCTGTCTGTCCGTTTGTCACAGCCGATTTGCTCAGAAACGACTTTTTTATTTATTTATTTATTTAAACAACTTAAGTCTATCATTCAGTCACATCACTGGACCGATTGAGTTGAAATTTGGTACTCATATGTAAATTGGTAACCCAAAGATGGACGCGTAAAGTAATTTAATGAATTCTGAACAAGGGGGCCACTTTTCAGGGGTAAACTGGAAAGTTAAAAAAAAAAAAGTTTCGCAAACTGTATTGTGTGACATATCAAATGAAAGGGGATGTTGTACGCATCTCAGGTATATATTTTTTTAATTTTAGCAACAACAGATTTGAAGTAATTTAGGAAAAAATACGAAAATTGACCATTCCCCCCTTATTTCTGAAACTGTAGCTTTAAATTCTGAACAAAGTATGGAAAATAGTTCCTTGCCCAAAGATTACAGGAAAACTTATAAGAAGTTTGAGTATTCAAAGTAACGGGAAATTTCTCAATATTTTTGTGTATTTTGTATGGAGCGCCTAATGCTTAGAGAATAGTAATTTTATGGAACCCTCACCACGCGAGTTGAACTCGCACTTGTCCGGTTTTTTCTACATATATGTATTACGTTGGTAGCAAACAAGCCAAGTGGCTCGCCTGATGGTCACCGTAGCCTATAGACGATTAAACTATATGTCTCTGAATGAGCGAGCGAAGCGAACGTAGTTCTTCTTTTCAGCTTGGGCAAAAATGCTTTCGTATGTATAGACATACGAAAGCATTTTTCCCGATAGCGGGATGTCCGGCTATTCTGCTCTACAGGCCGCATTCCTCAACCGATTCTCGTGAAATTTTGTGAGCAAGCTCAATCATTAGGTTATTTTTGTTGATTCAATATTTCGTCATCTAAAAAAATGAGAACGGTGAGGTGAGATCAAAACAAGTTACAGAATGGGAGGGGGGGGGGGCATATGGTATACTGATGGACGGACGGACCAAGGTGGACTGATGACCTGGTTACGGTCGCGGGAGTCCGCTGGATGCGGGTGACGCAGGACCGGTCACTTTGGCACTCTTTGGTCATAGCCAGCAGTGGACGTCTTTCGGCTGATATGATGATGATGAATTTTCTTACATTGACCACTAAATGTCTTGTTGATTTGGCGTGTGGTTGACGACTTCTCTTTGACAGAGCGTTGAAAAGGTTAAGGGCATTAATCTATGCTTTAACTTTTTTCCATTGTGTGGCACTCTTTGGGGGAGGCCTATGTCCAGCAGTGGACGTCTTCCGGCTGCTGATGATGGCGATAAGGTGTAACGATCAAAATGCGCCTGTACATATAAGTAGTAAGTAGTAGATTGATGGAATCAAGAATCTAAGAATTTATTTGCTTCGAATACATAGATTTGGAACCAACGGACGAAGTCGCGGGCAAAGCCTAGTGCTTACTAACATTAAATTCTAGTGATAAGTGAACAATGTTTGAGGCGGTTATTGTATATGTGTTTTATTTGTGCTTGTTTCCTGCAAACGGCAACCTCAAATACACGTTTTATCGCACAGGTAGGTCAGATATTATTTATTACACACATACACACACACACACACAACACACTACTATACTCGCTCTTTACTACAGTCTCTCTCTAGAAACTTATGCAATAATTATAAAAAAACCTAAATGCTTTAAAATAAGTATTATTATAGTAATGATATTTTCTCAAACATGCAATGAAATGTCGTCCTTACGAGCGTTATAACAGGCTTCAAAGTATCACGTTTCGGGCGGAACAACTCGAGGGAACTGTAAAGGAATTTCATACAAAATTGAAGGCCTAGGCCGGGAAGTATTTTTTTTTAAATTTTAATGTTAACATGGCGTCTGTGTTCATCAACAGGCTAAACAGCTGAATTCTATTTTTTTATTTTTTCTAGTGGCTGAATGGTTATTGGACCAAAAATATCCGCGTTAATGCCTATTACACACGAACCTTTATTAAGAATACAAATCTGTATGATTCAGTGTGTTTGATGAATAAATTAAAAATATTATCTATACGTAAGTCACCAGAGGCCATAGACAATATTTAAAATCCTCTGCATTTATTTTATTCATTATAAAAGTTAAGATTCTTATTATCAGGTCATGTATAATGGCCCTAATAGGGTCTATTCGAACGCTACACACGCGAAATACGGACGACTTTCGTAAAAAAAAACATTAAGTATGGAGGAATTGGAGGGAAAATTAATGTACAGCCAGCATCAAAAGTAGCTACGCAAATGAAGACGCCAAAAGTCTTTATTAAAAGGGAATAAAAGCTTTTGACGTCTTCGATTGCGTAGTTACTTTTGATGCTGACTGTACTATTTTAAGTGGTGCATTGTTTTATTTCATTGCATATGTTTGAGAAAAGCACTATACATGCCTCGCCGTGAAAAGGCTTGCCGGCTTCGTATCACTATACCTACCTACTCACCCGGCAAGCCCTTCTTTCCCGGCGTCTGCAGTAATGTACTATTGTAGATAAATACTTATATATATACACTGTAAACAATTATAACTGCTATCATGTACAACGATCTATAACTACACGGCTGATCATGGGGAGAAGGAGGTTACCTTGCCGTAATACAGTTTTAACTAGTACGGAAGGTGGCTTACTTTAACTTAATGTAATACCTACACTTGTATCGTAAAACAACATATGATTAGTTTCTTAATATGTTTACCTTTAATTACCTAAGATATCATGCAAAAAATGTTTAGTTTAAGTAAGCTGATAAATAAATAAATAAATAAATTGCTGGCAGAATACCGGGCAAAGCACCTCGGAACACCGAGGTTACTAGTAGTGAAGTGACTCACTACCAGACGCCGTCGTAAACATTTGCTAGGCTTCCCGGTAGAATTGGGTTGGCACGAATAGTAGGTAGGTAGGGCCAACAACCCATACGCAAAATATAGGCGCAATTATGACCTCGAGTTGCGCAAACCCAGCCCGCCAATACATATAACCTACCTATCCTACTAATATTATAAACGTGAAAGTTTGGATGTATGTACGTTCCAATTAATCTCAAAAACTACTGGACGAATTTATATGAAACTTTCCAGTTATGTACAGTAAGGGAAATGTATTCGCGTACCTTTTTATGCCTTATTGTCATAGTAAGAAGAGCGAAAAAGGTACATGAATACATTTCTCTTACTGTACCTTATTTATCAGAATAGGACATAGGCTATATTCTTTGTCAAATTTCATCCCTTTTAGGGAGGAAAAAGGGGATGAAACTTAGACCAAATATTTTGCTCGTTGCCTTCATCAGGCGCTGGGTCTCAAAATGTATGGGGAAACCAAAATCCGACTCGCACTTGACAAAAAATCTAATTGATATTATTTATTAGGCCATAATTTATGTCATCCCTTTTAGGACGAATCATAATCATTAAAATAAAACTTAATTATATGTAAATAACTTTTTATTTATAGCTGGTTTTTCATTTTGTTCACTAGATGTACTTGCCAAAAATCTTGAAAAATATTATTAGGACGAGTTCTACGCGGACGAAGTCGCGGGCAGAAGCTAGTATTATAAATGCGAAAGTAACTCTGTCTGTCCGTTACCTTTTCACGATTAGATGAAATCTGGTGCAGCTACTTTGAATTCCGGGGAAGGACCAAGGATAGTTTTTATCCCAAAATTCATCACCTATGGGGGTTAAAAGGGGGGTGAAAGTTTGTATGGAGCTACGAAATAAACGAGTTCCGCGTGGACGAAGTCGGTATATATTTATTGTTATTCCATTCCAGGGATCGACCCCAGCAACTTGAAGCTAAAGATCGGCGGTACCATCGACCTACCGTTCTACAGCGATACGAAACACTTCAGAGCGCCGCATAAAGATGACGGAAGCTCAGTCAAGGTTGCCCACTCAGTACGTCTAGCACTTGCTGCTCAGTCGCTTCGCGCGCGACTGAGCGTCTCCTGCGGAGCTAGCACAACTGACGCCGCGCCGCGACGCGACTCGAGTAAGATCTACCCTCCTCTTTCTAATTTGCACGGTGCGAGTGAGACAGTAGACGCTCAGTCGCGCGCGAAGCGACTGAGCAGCAAGTGTTAGACGTACTCACTAGTACCGTGCAAATTAGGAGGGTAGATCTTTCTCGACTCGTGTCGCGGCGCGGCGTCAGTTGTGCTAGCCCCGCAGGGTTGCTCATTTTTAGGGTTCCGTACCTCAAAAGGAAAAAAAATGGAACCCTTATAAGATCACTCGTGCGTCTGTCTGTCCGTCTGTCACAGCCGATTTGCTCCGAAACTACTGGACCGATTGAATTGAAATTTGGTACACATATGTAAATTGGTGACCCAAAGATGGACGCGTAAAGTAAATTAATGAATTCTGAACACGGAGGCCACTTTTGGGGGGTAAAGTGGATAATGAAAAAAAAAAATTTCGCAAACTGTATTGTGTGACATATCAAATGAAAGGGGTTGTTGTAAGCATCTCAGATACATATATATATATATTATAATTTTAGCAAAAACAGATTTGAAGTAATTTAGGAAAAAAACGAATTTTGACCATTCCCCCCCTTATATCTCCGAAACTACTAGGCTTAAAATTCTGAAAAAAATATAGAAAATAGTTCCTTGTCTATAGATTACAGGAAAACCTATAAGAAGTTTGAGTATTCAAAGTAACGGGAAAATTCTCAATATTTTACGGAACCCTCACCACGCGAGTTGAACTCGCACTTCTTTTCCGGTTTTCCTTGGCTACTTCCCCGGGGGAATGCATTCTTTTTCCGACTCCCCTTTTCGCTGTGCTATCGAATAATCTGAAACAGCCCCATTTACATATAGACCGCGAGCTACGTGCATTTTTTTGTCAGTCACTTACTCCCGTGGAATAACTTGGAAGAAGATACTGCGTTACAAACTTCAGGGCACCAGCTGACGAGTTTTCCACTGCGATAGAACCAGCTGACGCGTTGATACAATAGCATATAAACTGTCATCTGACAAAATTTCAGTTGGGAGGAAATGACTGTTTTTTTTTTTACATGTTCGTATGACCAGCTGACGGACTTTCCACCACTGTACAGTCAGCTGACGATTGTTTTTCGTCATAATATTGGATTAACTATCATTAGATGATAAAATGAATCGGGAGGAAATTACTGTTTTTTTTTTACATCTTTGGGAGGCTGATGCTGGTCAATCCACCAACGGAGCCGCAGCTGACGTCCACGGGGCTTCATGATACAACATTCTTAACCTTCTCATAAGTTATGGTTATGGCACGGGAGTTGATTGGTCACAAAAATCTGTTGCTAGCTCGCGGACATACAAGATTCGCATGGGTTTCATTACATTCCGGGCTAATAGGTGTAATGTTTCAATCGATCTATTAAACCCCGCAATGTAATTTAACTTGCATGCGAGTCTTAAACTTAATAGGGCTTTAGAGCGGTAAGACAAAGAATGTCTTCCGAGACTAAGGCAAGGGCTATAAATAAACTGATTCTTTCTCTAATACCACCCGTGGTTAGTACCTACATAATTGTACAATGCACTTGCTCTGAAAGTGCGCCTTTATATGGTTCAATCAACATAAACACGGGAACTCCTCTATGCCCGCACGGCGGAGGGGGGCGGGGCGGGGCCGTGCGGGAAACGGAAATGGATTTCGGGCCAATATTCCCACACACGTGCGAGGATGAGATTTCATGACGGTTAAAATTTCACCTTTTATGTATATATTTTTATTTCCTTGCATGATGCATTGTAAAATGTTGTATGATACACGTGCGAATAGATAATTCCCTCCCTCCCTCCCTGACGGTCGTGTTTTTGGTTGTCGTCACTCGTTGGGAATTACCTACTTTCCGCACTTGTATCATAGATAACTATTACGTCACCCCTCCGGCTAAAAAATGGGATTATTGCGTACGCATATCGGGCGATAATTGCCATATTATGGCCGAGAGCGACAAACAGAAATTGTTAATTGTCTCAGTGCTTTATTGCATTAAAAAAACGGGCAAAGTTGCCTGCTCATGGGCAAAGTTGTAATCAATAAAAAATTCGCCTTTTGTACTTTAAGTTCTTTTATGCAATAAAGATTAAATAAATAAATCAATACCAAATTATGATCCTACTGTCAATGGTAAAGTTGTAATATTGTGTTTAGCTCCGCGTCCCGACCACGACCACGACAAAGAAGCATAAGGCTCAAAAAGTACAGGATGACAATAGGATATGGAACTTCTCCATTCATGTCTACAAGCAAGCTTTGAAGGTAATTGGGTTGTGTCCTCATGTTAAAATTGATAGCGCAGTGTTGCTAAATTGATAGTAAACCTTCAAATAAATGCAATTAAGTATAAATTACGAAATATAATTAAAATCATAAAAACATATGGCCCTTGAAAGTTTACAAAAAATATGCATTTTTTTTATTGTCCAAAAGTAAATTTAAAGCTACCAATAGAATCCTTACGCTTTTATAGAAACAATATTGTATGACAACTATGGTCCTAAACGCAGTATTTCGCAACCGAAACAGCAATTTACTTGATTTTCCATATAACGACTAGTACAAATATTACCCTGTGACGTCATGATTCAATGTTAATCAGTATGGAACGTTTTCGGCTACCGCCAGCGAGGTCCGTCTTTAACTCAATTTTTTGGGTATTTATGTTCTTTAATTGTACTTACTCCCAGACTAACATTTGTTCCACACCAAAAACTGGTTCGAATGGCATCGTAAAAAAAAATTAGGACACAAGCCTATTCCTGGGCAATTACCCTATACGCTAACTTTGTTCGTTACTGTAATCTCTCTCTCTGTCGCTCGAATATGCAAGTGTAGTAGACATACACGAACTAAGGGATCATTTAGTATAGTTGAAATTTTTTGAACTGAGCCGATCTACTTATCTTCAAAACAATAGCATTCAAGTTAAACAATACGATTGTGTGGTTGGCGTGTGCCAAACTTTGCAAAAAAGAGGTTACCGCCACATAAAATGTTCATTGAATAATTAACTCTATCGTCTTATTCGATAGATTCAAAATGGACTAAAAGATAAAGAAAACCCCGCTCACAGCGAGCCAGGTATAAAGAAGACCTTTTTTCTTCATTGTTTGTTGGCACGCGTCGACCACACAATCGTATTGTTTAACTCGAATGCTATTGCTTGGAAGATAAGTAGATCGGCTCAGTTCAAAAAAATTCCTACTATACCTATAGGTAGTCGATACGGGGCGCGGCCGGCGTGCGGGCGCCGGGCTTCGCCTCCCGCCAAGGGATGCAAACCGGTTTTAACCGAAACCGAAGAAATCGGTTACAACCGATTATTTAAACAAAAAACCGATACCGGTTTTGGATATTAATAACAGGTTACTGTTATTTTCGGTTATACTTTTCCTTACTTAAATCATCAAAATAAATTAAGTTTCTTACATTATTTGTGTAATTTTGACAAATAAGTACAGTTCCAGTTGTGAATTACTGGGTAATAGTGACTTTGGCACAAATACGTGAATATGTGATCATCGTACAAATAAAAGCCTCTACCGGGGTTCGAACTTCGAACTCAGGACCGCCGACTTCATTATCATTACCAACAAGGCCGAAGTGATCGTCAACAGAAGCTGGCCCTAGGCAGCAAGTCGGTGTGTTTGGGCTCATTAGAATCATGTCATCGAGTACAGTCAAAATGTCATTCAGAAACTTATTCCTGTCATTTAACTTGTCGGTGCAAAATTTAATTCCAGGCCTTCGAATCGATGAAAAAGAAATCTGATCCGTACACGCAATCGAAAATCGACTCCTTGGCCGAAATTTATAAGGAGAAATTTAAGGAATTCGTACTGAGGACCAGAGATACGCCCATCAAAACGAGCCAAGGCGCACAAAACGCTCTATTACATACTATTGACACTTCCAATCTTATTATGGAAAGGATAGTTAACTTTTTGAAAACAGATATGCATGGTAGTGGTGAGTATCTTAATTTGATTAGAAACAGATTGTTTTTTTAGTTGCAACCAACCTGCTCGAACTGCAGCGGCGGCCACACCGCCAACGACACCCAAGTGCCCTGTCTTCCAGCGGGAGGCGAGGAACTTGAAGGCGGGGACAGCGGCACACACTGTCCCACGAAGAACAAGAACAGGACCTGAGACAAGAGCATCAACGAAGGCGCCAACGGTAGACGAGTCGGCGCCGGCAACGCTCATGGCGCCGGCTAACGCCCCCACACAAAGGGGCGAGGCACCATCGTCGAAGCCCCAGCCTCAGGCGAAGAAGAAAAAGAAGACAACAAAAAAGAAAAAGAAGCCGGCCATCCAGGCCCCAGAAGGGGCCCCCCACCCGCAGCACCCGCGGTGGAAGAGCCCCCCCCCAACCCCAACCCCCGCGACAACCGCGGCAGAAGAGCAAGTCACACCTCCCGACGCCCTTACCCCCGACAGGCTAAGGGCGGGCGAAGCTTGAGTGGGAGAAAGCAGAGTATGCAGCGTTCCTACAGCGCCTCCGAAACACACCATCACCATTCCGCCTACGTCCACCACCAACATAAGAAATAAGCCAAGATAGGCAAAGATTACCGGCTTATAGTTATAAGCCGCGACAACAAGCAGACAAAAAGTGAAAACAACACTGAAATGTCCTCCGCCACACTTCAATATGAAGAGTGTGTGATGCAACGAATGATGATGTTTTTTTAGTCGGCAGAATAGTACATTGTGTTACAAGTACGTTAAGGTATGAATTACGAACGAGAGTCTATTAGAACGCAACGCATGCGCATATGATAGGTTTACATGTCGGCGAAAGTTCAGTCAACATCTGTCTCTCGTACGGTGCGGACGCGTTATAGTGTTCTTCTTTGTTAGTTTCACAGGCTTCGCACAAGGACATGGCGAAAACGATTGCCTCTTCATTAGGCATTCACTGTGGGTATCTGTATATTATATTAAGATTCCGCAGTAAATACAAAATTGAAGGCCTAGGCCGGGAAGTATTTTTTTAAATTTTTTAATGTAAACATATGGCGTCTGTATTCATGAACAGGCTAAACAGCTGAATTATATATATATATATTTTTTAGTGGCTGAATGGTTATCGTACCAAAAATGTCCGCGTTAATGCCTATTTTAAGTGGTGTATTATTTTATTTCACTGCATATGTTTGAGGAAAGCACTATACATGCCTGGCCGTGAAAAGATACCTACCTACTCACCCGGCAAGCCCTTCTTTCCCGGCGTCTGCAGTAATGTACTATTATGTGCGAATTTAGGTACGAGTGCCCTGAGACAGGGTGGCGCGTCCCGGCTGCAAAAAGAAGTGGACACTGTCAAAGCCACGGAGTTTGAGCATGCGTGCAAGATGTTTGGGATCTGTCGCAGCGCTCAAGGATTCAGGTGAGATACAATAAGTTACGGCCGTTTTTCGACCGACTGAAACCGTTGTTTTTCGGCCGTACCTAATCGGCCGAAATCGCAACTGAAACTGCGGTCGGACACTACATACATCAGTTCCGCATATTCCAAATACAAATAGTTTATTTTGCAAGAAAAAGGGTTGTTTTGGTCTTATTACAAAATATTCAGCACCTCCTTAAACAGCCATTACATATGGCATGCAAAATATTAACAGTTTATTAAGTATTTCGTTGCATACATTATTACATTAAGGTTAGTCAGGTTCATCTCAAGTAAATAGTTATCACATTATATTATTTATTATTGTCTATCAAAAAATTCATTCAATTTATAAAATCTATGATCAAGGAGCCATTTGTACAGGATCTTGTTAAATTTACAATTTGGGATTTCTTTAATTGGTTGAGGTAATTTATTGCGTACATGAAGTGCCGCCCATAAACCTGAACGGTACTGCACTTGAGAGAGTATGTAGTTTTAAATATCTAGGTCATATTGTCACTGCTGACCTAAAGGACAATATGGACATACAACGGGAACGGAGGGCCCTGTCAGTGGGGGACAATATGATATCCCGTAAGTTCGCGCGGTGTACGAGGGAGGTTAAAATTACCCTATTCAGGGCATACTGTACCTTCCTATATACGTGTTCCCTGTGGAGAAATGACACGCAACGGGCCCTCCGGATCCAATTTAACAACGCGTTCCGGGTGCTGGTGGGGCTGCCTCGCTTCTGCAGCGCATCAGGGATGTTCGCAGAAGCGCGCGTCGACTGCTTCTACGCAACTATGCGCAAGCGGTGCGCATCCCTGGTGCGCCGGGCGCGGGCCAGCCCCAACCCCATCCTGCGTTTGATAGCAGGCAGATTTGACTCTCCGTATATAAGGCACTGCTGTGAAATGCATGTCTCCAACAGTGCCTATCTGTATTAATATTAATTTTGATCCAGGTGCTGAATTGTGTAATTTTAAACTTTTACTGTATGAGTCTTGTGTAACTCGAAATAAATGCTTTCATTCATTCATTCATTCATTATATGTGTTCACGCACATTACACTTCAATTTTTTATGAACCTTGCAGTTTTTTGTTGTTTTTCTACAACAAGACGGTCATAATGTCTCGTATTGCGTGGATTTAAATCTCTTGCGGTTTTAAACAAATTACTATGCTTTCTTACAAATTTGGAGACTTCATAAATATACAAATTCCATTTCAGGAATGAGCTGCAAGACATCATATCAACGTTTTTAACCCTGCCAGACGACAAGCTACTCCAAGTTAACGATGCAGCCACCGAAATACTAAAAGACGCCGACTTATCCGCTTTCACTCACTCAAACCCAATCCAGGATAAAATCAAGAGAGCTGTCAGAGCCCAAGAAACGACAGACGCGGCTACTATCAGAAGCTACCTCGCTGTGCTCTTTGGAGTGCTTAGCAAATCCCACCAGCCGCTAATCGTAGATAAGAAAAACACTTTTGAAAAACCGGCCGTAAAGCGGACTGTGTCTTTCCATAGCTTTCTAGACGCGATGGACGATGCATTGCCCCCAACTGAAGCTAATAAAAAAGAGTGGGGCTTGATCAAGAATAGGCTCAACAGATGGAAAGATGGAGGTACTTTGGACGTCCAGGAAACTTTGAGAGCGTTGTTTGATAAAGTCAAGAGTGGGGTGGCGAGACTTGGAGAAGGTTCAAGGAAGATTAGAGAACTGGTTAGGGATATTGTGAAATCGGTTGATGAGGAGGATTAAATTATGGCATGGATTTTGTTTATTAGATTAAAATTATCTATTTACCAAAAATACACTTGATATCAGACGCCAAACTAGGCCGAGCCTGTATCTTGGCTGTCTGCGAGTGCGATTTACACGAAATAATTGAAATATTTACCATTTTGCAGTACAAAACACTAACTTCTGCTGTTATATATATTATTATTTGTTTTTTTAAAACGAAAATTAAGATAAGATTAACATTACACTATATTTGCGTATGTGCGTGTGTGACTGTGGGTTTGGTGTGTGTGTGTGTGACTGTGTTTGTGTGTGCGTGCGCATGTGAGAGTTCCACAAGACTACAACAGTTTCGGTTTGGTTATATTAGGTTTTCAGTCAGAGAATATGAAAGCGTTAGTAACCAGTTCTTCACTACACATTTGGCTTTAAACACGGGTAACGTTTTAATGTTAAAATTATTGCAAATGTTATTGTAGATGTGGGGATGAGAAAATGCAGGACTTCCTGGCCAATGCTGATCTATTATTTATTATTTTTACAAGATTTTATTTAACTTTCAATGTATGACTTTGCCCTCACTTCTTATGCAAAACGTGAAGTAGTGGACGCTAACCCCAGACACGATACCCTGTGTAGGCATCCAGTCCGCAGCGCGCGCGCCGAAAAATTGCCACTCGTGTCGAACAGACTGGCAAAATCAAATAAACTGACGGTTTGTTGCAATTGCAACCCACCCTTAAGGAGACTTCGCCTATTGCTGAGGATTCAAAGTCTACCATCTTTCCCCTGCAAATTTACCGTCAAATTTTCCCAAAATAATACAATTTTTTATATAAACATAGGTATATTTGTATTTTACCAAAGTATTTACATGCTTAACTAAGTATACTAACTATATTACATTCATGAACAATAGAAAACTATTCGGTCAGGATATTGCGGTAATTTTAATCTAACTCTCATCTGACAATGCGACACTACTGGATAAGTTATCACACTACAAGTTGAACCAGTATTTTTTATGAAATTGTCATACTCAGGTGAAAATTGTTAATTAACAATGACAATTAATTGTACATTTTTAGGTTGAGAACTAGCAATGGACCTAAGCGGCTGTCTTTACCAGTCGACCCATAAATTAACGGAACAATTGTCATGGCCACAGCGCAATTGGGTACTTTCCTGGGAAAAAAAAATATAATTGGGTCGTTCTTCTTTTTTACCGACAATGAACCGAGGTTTTTCTGTTTTTTTGGTTTTTGAACTATCGAAAATTGTGGTTTTGAAGTGCGATTTTTTAAAAAATGCATAGGTTTCTTCATTAAAACTAATTAAAGTTTCCTTTCTGGCCAATATAAATATTTATTTACGGTTGGTTTCTAAAAAAAAACATGTGACAAAGTGGACTCTTTCAGTGGGGACAACATTTTATTTTACCACTCTGTCACGGCATTCTACGAAAAAAAAAACATTAAAAAATGCTAGATAGAGTAAATGAAATATTAAATATCACTAATTAATAAAATAATATGGACGTTCATTCGAACATTATAAAACCGTAAACATCATTACTCAAATGAGATGCCGTAATTAGACGAAGGACAGGCTATTGTCGGTCGAAAAGAAGAACGACCCAATTCTATTTAGTCCGCCAGCTAGATTATCAAAAAATATTGGACACGTATTTTTTTGTTTGTCAATTAAACAAAAAATGACGATGACTTTAGGCCAAAAAGCGTACCATAATATGACGTCACACGGAACTTTAACGGGCCATATCTTCGTATTTTTTTGTTTAATTGACAAACTAAAAATACGTGTCCAATATTTTTTGATAATCTGACGGACTAAATATTTTTTTTAGGAAAGTAGCCAATTGTCACAATTGCGAAATAAGGGCCAGAATTCAAAATGTCGAAACTATCTGACAGGCTCATATTATGCAATGCAAATATAACTAAAAAATAGAAAATGAAATAGACAAACAGCCAAACACATTGCAAAAAAGCAATGACTGCATCAATAATTACCCTTTTGACGCCAAGAGCAAGCTGCAGTGGCACATTTAACACATTCATTCACTGCCAGGGATTCCTACTAATAGTGGTTTTCTCGCTATCTAGCGGAAAGCACCTACGACGTAGGCGCCCGCTAATTCCAGGAGCCGTAGCATGGTTGGCCTTGTCACGCGATAGGTGATAGGATAGAGCGTGCGTCACTGGCTGACACCGTTCGATAGAACGAGACGACGCTCTTATCTTGTCACTTGTCGCGTGATAAGGCCAACCATGCTACGGCTCCTGGATGTGAATGTGTTAACGAAGCTACAAGTCACAATTTTACAAATCTTTACTAGGAACATTGGAGCGTTTGACCAAATAACACAGATAGGGGCGGCTTATCCTACAGTGCAGGGGGTGACAAATATTAATTTTGGGTATTTCATATCAACATCATGGATGAAAGGCAAGCAAAGCCTGAAATAAAAATGTGTATTTACTTAAGTTCGTGTAGTAAACACTGAAAATGACTCCCACCCTTTACTTAAGTTCGCGTAGAAAACACTGAATATGACTCCCACCCTTCGCTTAAGTTCGCGTAGAAAACACTGAAAATCACTCCCACCCTTTACTTAAGTTCGTGTAGAAAACATTGAAAATGACTCCCACCCTTTACTTAAGTTTGCGTAGAAAACACTGAAAATGACTCCCACCCTTTACTTAAGTTTGCGTAGAAAACACTGAAAATGACTTCTACCCTTCACTTAAGTTCGCGTGTGGTTGTAAGACTTGTAAGTGTTATATCATTCGAGAATATGGCTTATTCCAATAATAATCCATGCTATTTTGACGCTTAACCTGGGTTCTTATTCCAGTTTAGGCTTTATTCAATCAAATACGTAATTATAGTCAAGGTGAGAAAATTTATAGAAATCTTCATGAATTTAATTTCATACAATGTCATTTAATTTAGTACATATAATTTTGAATATTAAGGAAATAATGTAACTGCCAACATTAAATAATTAATAGCTTTAAATTGTTTTGTAGCTGCACTAAAAAAAACTATTCTATTTTAAACATTTCAGTATATGATCTTCAATCTACAAAACACCGGACAAGTGCGACGTCCAACGATCATTTCCGATTTTTCCCGACTAATTGTCACCCGTGTTTGTGGCTGTCTTCCCTCCGGCCATATTTGTTTTTTGCAAATAATATTTCGTGAAAATGACAGTTCGTAATTAGAAAAACGTAATGATAGCTTTTGGCAAAGACGTTATTAATTCAAGGGCCCATTCAATAAGACATTTAATTGTCTTATGTTGACACTTCACCACTAATATTGAACGGAAGTTTTCGACCTTATTGCATTGTGAATGTTCTAACAACATTTGGAGGAAATGGGTCCCAAATTAAAGGTTATTTACGATACAAGTGCAGAAATTAGAAAATTCGCGGTGGTGATAAATTAAAACACGACCGAAGGGAGTGTTTTAAATCAACACAAGTTGCGAATTATCTATTCGCACGTGTATCGTATGTTTTACAGTACACATGGCTCCTTAAAGTTTCGACATATGCACGAAAAGTGCCATTTCCGCACTCGTGCAGGAAAGTAGGCACCATGTGTACTATAAAGAATGTTATTCCAGTATACCGTTTTAAAATGAGAACCAAACTGCGTTTGTATGGAGAGTCCACCGTGCTGGGGGACACTTAAGCATCAAAATTGAAATCGTCATCAGATATATTCTCCAACTCCTCATGCATATTTTCTTTAGGCAACAAATCTTCTAAAGTTATTTTATCACCATCACTGACTCTCTTCTCACCGATCTGTTCATCTAAAGCATCCATTAGATTCCTATCACTAATTTCATCCTCCTGACCATTTTGTTCAGGGGTTTCGTTAGTCCTAGTATTTTTCATGATAATGTCTTCAATACTAGATATTACTTCGTTTATATACTTATCGGGATTTTTATCAGTTTCACCTATTAAATTCTCAATGCTATGCTTTATTGGACTTTCCTTTGTTTGTTTGTTTTCTTCACTTTTCTTAGTTTCATTAATGTCACTGTTTGTGTCATCATCCGTACAGTTTTCGTTTTCATGACTAATGCCATTTACTGTCATATTTCGAAGTCCAGTCTCAGCTGCTTCACTTTGATTTTCAGAATTTTGTAAGCTTACATCTATTTCCTTATCATTTTTACAACTATCAACATTTTCAACTTCCATATCTATAGTCGCTCCTTCACTTTGATTTTCAACGGAATTTTGTAAACTTACATCTATTTCCTTATCATTCTTACAACTATCAACATTTTCAACTTCCATATCTATAGTCGCTCCTTCACTTTGATTTTCAACGGAATTTTGTAAACTTACATCTATTTCCTTATCATTCTTACAACTATCAACATTTTCAACTTCCATATCTATAGTCGCTCTTTCACTTTGATTTTCAACGGAATTTTGTAAACGTACAGCTATTTCCTTATCATTTTTACAACTATCAAGATTTTTAACTTCCATATCTACAGATGCTCCTTCACTTTGATTTTCAATGGAATTTTGTAAACTTACATCTATTTCCTTATCATTCTTACAATTATCAAGATTTTCAATTTCCATATCTATCCAATTTTTTTCATTTTCGTCATCTAAATTTGAATGGTTTTCTAATACTGTATTACTAACACTAGCTTCTACATTACTTGATTCTTCACTAGCACTCGCTTCTACATTAGCCAATTCTTCACTAACACTAGCTTCTACATTACTAGATTCTTTATTACTACTCGTTTCTACTATACTGCCTGATTCTTTATAATTATAATTATCAACACGTTCATTAGAGTCTATTATATTTTCTTTTGTACTGTCATAACTATTCTTTTCCGTATCATTACCATCTTTTCTACTTTCATTAGTCTTTTCACCCGCATCTTGGCTTACTTCTTCATCAATTTTATCGTCATTAGCATCTACATTTACATCAGCTTCACTGTCATCTAGACAGCCAATGATATCTTTAATTTTAGCTGTGAAGGCGTTCCTATCTACCTGACTATTTCCCAAATCACCTAAACTACTTATAAAATCATTCATATCGGTACTTGCATAATTGAAGTCTCCAAACTCTTCATGGTTTACCTTCTTTTTTTTCCTAGGCACCTTACCTAGTAGGTTTTTGGAGAATAGTTTTTTGATAGCCAAGGTTGATAGGGAGGGTATTTTTCTGATGATATCGCTGTCACTGTCATCGCTGTCCCAGTGGGTGTAGTCTGTCGCGACTTCTTCCTTGAGCGCGACAGGGACAGCTGCCATACTGTCCGGATTTTGAGGTTTGGTCTTGACTGGAGGGAGTTTCATGTATGGGTAGATATAGTTCTTCGCCAGTCCGTAATTCTGGAAGGACAAAAGTTTATTAGATGACCACTTCTATAAACACTGATGATTGTTTGGTGAACACTCCGAAAAGAGAAAAATTGACAACCACAAGACATTTAGTGCGGAGTTAAACCTTATGTCAATGCAAGAAGGTTGCTATCGCGCTGGGCTCCTTGACGCATATATCAGTCGTTGGCGTTGAACCTCGCTGCAGATAAAGATTAAGGGCCGGCTGTTTAATCGTAAGTTGTGACCGTAAAAATGTAATTGTATGGGAAGTTTGCCAGTTTTATATGACACTAACACTAGAATATAAGTCTGTAACTATAAATAAATAAATAAAATAAATATTTGCGGACACTCTTACTCTTACACAAATCGACCTAGTCCCAAACTAAACAAAGCTTGTACTATGGGTACTAGACGACGATAAACATACTTATATAGATAAATACATACTTAAATACATAGAAAACATCCATGACTCAGGAACAAATATTCGTGCTCATCACACAAATAAATGCCCTTACCGGGATTCGAACCCAGGACCTCTTGCTTCGTAGGCAGGGTCGCTACCAACTAGGCTAAAGCGGGGTAACTAACACCGGTCTATGGATTCCGTCCGAAATAAAAGATTTATTATTATTATTATATGGGACTAGCTGCCCGCGCGGCTTCGCCCGCGTAATGCAAAGAACGCAGGATAAAATATAACCTATAACCATCCTGAAAGTCCATGTGACTGGTGAAATAGATAAAATTTCACGGCATACCCTTGCCTTGCCCTTTTCCGTTCGCTTGTATCGCCGCGTAATAAACTATCTGTAGTTATTCCTGTAACCCCCGACGCGAAAAGAGGGGTGTTATAAGTTTGACGTGTCTGTCTGTGGCATCGTAGCTTTCGGAGCTACGATGCCACAGACAGAATGGACGAATGGACCGATTTTAATGCGGTTTTTGGTCCGAAAGCTGCCGTGATCGAGATGGTCCTTAGCTACGTTTCAACAAAATCGGTATAGCCGTTTTAGAACTTTGAAATGAAAATGTCGGGGGTTTTTCAACTTTTCTAAGTTGTTATGTTGTGTTTTAACTCTATTTGATTTGGATTTGAGCTTTGACCCTTAAATTATGTAGAATATGTGGAATATTGGGGGTAGATTATATGGATTACTATTTCCCGTATGTCAGTAGGTTAATCAGATAACTGGCTGGTTTCGTTCATCTCTTCCGTGAAGGCTCCCGATACCATAAATTACTAGGGCAGAAGCCCGCGACTCCGTCCGCGTGGAATTCGTTTATATCGTAAGCTCCATACAAACTTTCACCCACCATTTCACTCTCTTAGCGGACAATTTCCGGGATAAAAACTATCCCCGTCTATCTAAATTATGTCCTTCCCCGGGACACATACTATCTCTATGCCAAATTTCATGTAAATCTGTTCAGCGGTTTAAGCGTGAAGAGGTAACAGACAGACACGCAGACTTTCGCATTTACAACACAACACTAGCTTCTTCCCGCGACTTCGTCCGCGTAGAACTCGATAAAAAATCCCGCGGGTCGTAAATTATAGCGTATTTAATAAGAATTTTGGTCAACTGCGAGTCGGATTTTAGTTTTCCCATACATTTTGAGATCCAGCGCCTGATAAAGGCAACGAGCAAAACTATTTGGTCTCCATACAAAGTTTCATCTTTTTCGTCCCTAAAAGGGATGAAATTTGACATACATTATAGCCTATGTCCTATTCTGATATATAAGGTACATAACTGGAAGGTTTCATATAAATTCGTCCAATAGTTTTTGAGATTAACTGGAACGAACATACAAACTTTCACGTTTATAATATTAGTTTATAGGATTAGTGTGGATTTCAAAAAAAAATCGAAATCAGATTATTACTCACCGGTTTGACTCTGGAGACATCGCAACGGTCGTCGTTCTCGCGCGCGACTAAATCGTCGCAGCGCGTGATGCGGACGCGCATCGGTTTCAGTCGACGCAACACGTCCGGGTCGGCGATCAAGTCACCGGCTACAACAAGGTGATACATCGTCATCATATGATCACATTGCTCCGATGGCCATTGGGGCGGAAAGGTTCTCGAGTGGCGACCACGTACCGCGCGTGGGTAGGCCCCCCCACAAGATGGACTGATGACCTGGTAAAGGTCGCGGGAGTGCGCTGGATGCGGGCGCGGGACCGGTCATTGTGGCACTCTTTGGGGGAGGCCCATGTCCAGCAGTGGACGTCTTTCGGCCGATATGATGATATCAGCCGAGACGTCCACTGCTGGACATGGGCCTCCCCCAATGAGTGCCACAATGACCGGTCCCGCGCCACCCGCATCCTTATGACAACTATGGACCTAAACGCAGTATTTCGCGACCGAAACAGCAATTTACATGATTTTCCGTACAAAGGTTAGTACCTACCCATAGCATTGTGACATGCGTGACGTCATATTTTTAAATCAATTAGTATGAAGCGTTTCGGCTGCCGCCAGCGAGGATAATCTTTGTCACAATTTTTTGGGTATTTATGTACTTTAATTGTAGTTGCTTCCATACAAACATTTGTTCCTCTCCAAAAACTGGTTCGAATGGCATCGTAAAAAAATCTTGTGTGTCCTAAATTCCACAGTGTCTTAGTGTAATACTGTAATGCCGTGTACAATACAATACAATACAAATACTCTTTATTGCACACCTCACACAAAAAAAGCAGTTACAGAGAGAAACAATACAATAACATGTAGGTAGAGGTAGACAACAGGCGGTCTTATCGCTGAAGAGCGATCTCTTCCAGACAACCTTTGGGTATCGGAGAAAGAGATAAAACTAGATTATGCAGTAGGTGGTGCAGCGATTATTATTAATCAAAAATCAAGAAATTATAAAAATAAACGTACATAAATACCTCTATATATAAACATACACACACAATCATACATATATACAAATAACACAATCACAAATATAATGATACATAAACAGTCAGCCAAAAAATACAATCAGGGTTAGGGGAGAGACAAATAATGTTCTTTAAGAAGGGATTTGAGGTTGCCGATAGATTTTGCTTGTCTGATGTCAAGAGGGAGAGAGTTCCACAGTCGGATAGAATTAATAGTGAACGAACTATTGTAAAATTTGGTAGATGACGAAGGCACAGTTAATAGCAAATTGTTAGAACATCTAACAGAATTTAAAAAACTAAAACGTTCTTTGAGATAGCGGGGGGTTGCAGGGTTAAAAAGGATACTATACAGAAGCGAAATAATGTGAGAGTTACGGCGATAACGGATAGGGAGCCACTTGAGTTTAGAACGGAAACTAGAAACATGGTCATATTTGCGTAACCCAAATATGAAGCGAATGCAGACATTTTGGAGACGCTCTAGCTTATTAAGTTGTTCCTCAGAAAGGTCGAGATAGGATACGTCAGCATAATCAAGAATAGGAAGAAGTAACGTTTGAGCGAGCGCAATTTTAGTTGCAGTAGGTAGAAAATTACGAAGCCGCCTGAGAGACCCCACTGCAGCGAATACCTTCCTGCTCACTTCACTCACTTGAGGCACCCAAGACAAGGATCGATCCATAATGATCCCGAGATTTTTCACTTGCATCGAGTAAGCAATCTGAATCCCATCAAAAAGTATTGGAGGGAGATTTGCAAAATCAACTCTGGAAATCAGATTATTGCTGCCAATAACAATGACTTGGGTCTTCGCTGGGTTCACAATCAGACCATATCGTTGACTCCATTTGAGAATGCGTACCAAGTCATCATTAGTTTTCTCTATGGCACAAGGGAGATCACCGAGCACGGACTGTGTATAAATCTGAAGATCATCGGCATAAAGGTGATAATAAGAGGAAATATTGTGGGTGATGGAATTTATGAAGATAGAAAATAAGAGAGGAGATAGCACACCGCCCTGCGGAACGCCCGCCAGTGTACTACACCAAGAAGTACAAAAGGAATCCACCTTTATTCTTTGCCGACGACCATTTAAATAGCTATGAAACCAGTCGATTACTGCAGGAGATATGTTAAGAGAGCGTAAAATAGCGAGCATAATGTCAAAATCGACAGTGTTGAAAGCATTGCTGAAATCCAACAGAGTTAAAACTGTAAGCTTTCTGTCATTCATCCCCAGTCGAATGTCATCGGTGATCTTAACAAGGGCTGTGCTAGTACTATGTCCTGAACGGAAACCAGATTGAAACTGGTTTAAAAGATCATTTCTGTTCAAGAAGGAAGTTAATTGCTGATGCACTAGTCGTTCCAACACTTTGGATAGAAAAGGAAGAATGGAAATGGGACGATAATCGGAAAAGGAACTGGGACTTGACTTTTTAGGTAAGGGAATTATATCAGCATCCTTCCATTGAGAAGGAAACATGCCAGATGAAATTGAAAAATTTAGGATGCTGGTAATAATAGGAAGTAGTAGGTCAAGGAGAGGAATTATCATCTTACGACTAATGCAATCGACACCAACAGCATTTGAAGTGATGCTTAGTACGCTCTTCTTAACATCACTGTCAGTGAATTGACGAAAAGAAAAAGGAGAGGAATCAGAAGTTTGGGAAGTTGAAAGATAGTTTAGAGTATCTGCCTTAATAGGACCGCTAAAAGAGGTAGATGAAGAGAAATACTGATTGAGCTGATTGAAATTTGTGTTGATTGGATTGGAAGATTGCTGAGTTTTCCCAACTCCTAGAGATTTTAGAAATTTCCATACTTTGGCTGGATCTCCATTTTCTACAGAAGTATGTATATGGCGTCTCTGGGCATCACGACATATAGTGCTACAGCGATTCCGAATAGCATGATACCTAGATTTGTTTTTGTCGGAGTTATCAAGTTTATATTTAGATTTGGCTACATTCTTCCTTTCAATAATTTTTTTAATATCTGTAGTGAGCCAAGGAGCAGGCAGGTGCTTCACCTTTATAGCACGAATTGGAGCGTGAATGTCAAAGAGTTGTAGGAGATAGGAGTTGAAGAGAGCAATTTGATCATTCACTGAACCAGCACCAGCGATGGCGCTCCAATCGATTTGAGACGCATCTTCCCGCAGCTTATCCACGTCTAACCGACTAAAATTGCGCTGCATAATAATTTTCGATTTGGACTTTGGTGGACGAATTTTATAAGACATATAAAGTAAGTCATAAGAAAAGGCGGCTGCAGAGTATTGACCAAATTTAGCTACATGAGAAGTCGAAGAAACCATAGCTAAATCAAGAAGAGATGGAACACAATTTGGAAATAGATGAGTTGAATTAGAAGGAAGGATGCTCAAGTTACAAGCGTCAACTAGAGACTTGAGGCGCTTAGCCCGGTGATCATCCTTGAGGAGACACGTATTAAAGTCACCCATGACAATGTGATGAGAAAAAGAAGGCATAAGATCTTCAAGGAGTTTTTCAAAAGAATCGAAATAATTTACTCGTAGAGAAGGCGAGTAAAAAACACCAAGAAGCAGTTTGGAGTGGGATAAGGTTAAATCTAGAAAAATATACTCTGCAGTGTCAGTGCCAGAAGATATGGGAGACAGATTAATGATAGAGTAGGGGATATAAGAACGCAGATAAATTGCAACTCCACCTCCACCTCTTCCAGAGCGATCATGACGAATTAAATTAAAGCCGGGTAAAGAGTACGAAGTTGAAGGTAGGACTGGCTTAAGCCAAGATTCGGAAACTAATACAGCGTGTATATTTTGCAAATCAAAAGATAGCACTAGGTCATTGAAATGGGCAGGAATGCTTTGAGCGTTTAAGTGGACAACGTTAAAATTTTTAGGTACATCAAAAAACTGTGATTCAAGATGATCATGCAGAGAAGGTGGCAAACTATGAAAACTATCATCATCAGTTATGTTATCAGAAGAAGACAAGGACAAAAAATAATCACTATTGATACTTTGACTGAGAATAGACATACAAATAAAAACACGAATATATTTATATATATATATACACAAATATTAAATTATATACTTATAAAAAACTTTCATCCTCTACCCGCCAGCAGAACGTAACAGAAGGTAGCACACAAATTAAACGGAAGCTAGAGTACAACAAGTATAAAAACTAAAAGCCAAGGTTATGACAATTCAATTTAAAACATGGAAAAATTGTTGAATAATAATGAAAATTGGTGTAATTAGTTGAATAAAAAAAAAATCTCACCTTTTCTTTGCCCGCACTGGCTTTCGTGTCGTTTGAGCGTTTTCGCGGTCGCATATGTTCTGGCGCATTTTGAACACTTGCCTGAAAACAAAGGCAATTTTGTAACACGCATGGGCAAATTTGCTTATAAAAGTTGAAATTCTGGGCAAAGTTGACAGCATAGGTAAAGTTGACATGCTCTTACAAAGGGGCAAAGTTGACACCGTAAAGTTGACTGCACCTACTGCTCTTACAAAGTTGAGCTGGTGAATTTTTATTAATAAAAGACTGACCAGCGATTGACCCCAGTATCACCTGTAATTGAAAACAGGGCCTATGATGAAGCTCATTGGTTTAATAAAAACCTATTCACTTTTCTTTTGAAGGCACTATGACCACAATTGTCAGTGAACACAGATGACGGACATTCCTAGACGGACGACCGGTTAGCCTAGTGGGTAGTGATGCTGCCTACGAAGCTGAAGGTCCTGGGTTCGAATCCCGGTAAGGGCAAATATTTGTGTGATGAGCATGAATATTTGTTTCCGAGTCTTGGATGTTTTCTATGTATTTAAGTATTTATATCTATTATGTATACAGGCAGAGTCTAGTACCTATAATAATATTAGCAGTTCACACGAAGAAAGACGAAGCAAATAGCTTCGTGCGATTAAATGATATGTTGAAAACGTAAGGATGCATTCGCTCCCCACGCCTGGACGTTCGGTAAAAAGACGGAAAAGGTGGAATTAAGTTGACTGCTAGAGCAAAAATGACTACATAGGCAAAGTTGTAATGCAATACAACTTTGCCCATGAGGAATTTTTTGCCACATGGGCAAAGATGAGGTTAAGTTGGTGTTTTGTCTAGGGCAAACGTTACTACATGGGCAAAGTTGTATTTCATTACAACTTTGCCCATGACTAAATTGTTACCCGAATCATACTGAAGTATGTAATAAATAGGTGGGCAAGTGTTGTTACCTCCGGGCCTGGCGCCCCGGCCGGGGCACTTGTGCGCCGCGCGGGTTGCCTCGTTCACGAACGCCGCCCAACACTCGTCGCACTTGGCCTGTACCGGCTCCTGCACGCAGAGCCCCTTGTCTATGTGACTGCGGGACAAATATTAAATATATAAATACTAGTAGCTCTGTGAGCTGGAGACCTCAAGTCTCTTTATTTAATTATGTTTGTTAATTTTCCAAAAACTGAAGCGATAAAAAAACACAATCAATCAATCAATCATTTATTTATTTCTGGGAATGTGGTGGTCTTGCTAACATTTTCACTGCCAGGAGCTTGCCAAGTGGGCGCCTACGCCGCTTTCCGCTACTTATCAGAAAAACCACGGGATCGAAGAGCGTAGCGCGTGATGATTCAAGGCAGTGAATGTGTTAATCTTGTAGCCGTATATCCACTGTGATGCATTGTACTCACTCGTCATATTCCGGTAGAGTCCGGAAGTCATCGAAGCAGCGCCGGCAGTGGTAGGGGAAAGTCAGCGCGCGGTGGTAGCGGTGGTGGGTCGCCGCCTCCTCGGGGCTCAGGAACCATGTGCCGCACGGGTTACACGCGTTTCTGTTATACAGTTGTTACATTCGACTAAATGTAGGCAATGTTGCAAGCATCGTAGAAAATATATGTGGGAAAGTTTAGCGGCTTGCCAATTTAACGTCATTACTATTATAAAAAAGAATATATAATTTTTACTAGAATATGTATCAAGTATAGTAACTTACTTAACTTTGTTAAAAACAATTTACATACGACACGTACATACATGACGTGGATCAATGATATACTGAAATTGTATGCATGCAATTTTTACTGTGATATAAAATTTAAGGTAATAATTTATGAAGTAAAAAAATGATTACGATCCCTGAAATGTCAAAATGAAATCTAGAATTCCACGCAATAAAAAAATAGGGATTAGGAACATGAATTCCTGACTGAGATAATCACTTTTGTGGGCTTCTTGTGATGACGGCCCTCTTAACCGCAGGCAAAATTGCCGCACGGGCAAAGTTGTCAGCATGGGCAAAGTTGTGAAAAAAAAATCTACTCACGCAAGTTTAGTAAAACAAGGCACGTGTATTCTCATATGTTTGGCCAATGCTCCCGCATTCTTGATTTGCGCTTCGCACACCACGCATTTGTATGGGGGGCCGCCCGGCGGGGAAACTTCTTGTGGGGGGGGCTTTGGCGGTTCTTTTGGCTGCGAAAATGATTACATTTTAAGATTATTAGAATGTGGCCGACTGTTTATAAATCTGTCCTTGGAATGGGAATCTTCGACATTGGACGGTAGAGTTGCTTTTTGAATGGACTACTTTGATGCAAGTCGGCCAACTTAAATACACATAAGTATACCTTTACCTTTAACACATATTTGCCAAGGTTTAATGTGTTAAAAATTGTTTGAGTTTTCATTAGACCTCTTCAGGTATTTGAGCGTTTTTCACAAAAAGTGTACATGATTTTTAGGGTTCCGTTCCTCAAAAGGAAAAAAAAGGAACCCTTATAGGATCACTCGTGCGTCTGTCTGTCCGTCCGTCAAAGACGATTTGCTCCGAAACTACTGGACCGATTGAGTTGAAATTTGGTACACATATGTAAATTGGTGACCCAAAGATGGACGCGTAAAGTAAATAAATGAATTCTGAACAAGGGGGCCACTTTTGGGGGGTAAACTGGAAAAAAAAAGTTTCACAAACTGTATTGTGTGACATATCAAATGAAAGGGGTTGTTGTAAGCATCTCAGATATTTTGTTTTATAATTTTAGCATAAACAGATTTGAAGTAATTTAGGAAATAAGACGAAAATTGACCATTCCCCCCTTATCTATAAAAAAATATGGAAAATAGTTCCTTGCCTAAAGATTACAGGAAAACCTATACGAAGTTTGAGTATTCAAAGTAACGGAAAATTCTCAATTTTTTTGTGTATTTTGTATGCTGCCTAATGCTTAGAGAATATGAATTTTACGGAACCCTCACCACGCGAGTTGAACTCGCACTTGTCGGGTTTTCTAAGTTAATTTTTACTTACAAAAGTTTTTCGAGTGTATCATACACACATACATGTACAGTAAGGGAAATGTATTCATACCACCGTAGAACCCTATCGCAATGAGTTGACATATCACTCGAGTTTGAGTGACGGCGGCCTGTCAATCCGACAGGGTTCTACGGTGGTACAGTCAGCAGCAGAAGTAGCTAAGCGGGCCGACCGCTTCAAAATGACCTGCACACAACTTTATTCTTAAGAAATTAAGAGCGTGTGCAGGTCATTTTGAACACCCGGCTACTTCTGCTGCTGACTGTACGTGAATACATTTCCCTTGCTTAAATGATGTATGATATAACAAGCTCTAAAAAACTTACTTGAGCTCTCTACAAACATTTTATTATTCTATTTTATTTTTATCTGACTGCTGAAGGAAAGGAAGGTTATGTTTTTCGAGTGTATGTATGTATATACGTATGTGTGTATGTCTTACTGTTTGGCACGCCCTACAGCGTAAACCGTTTGACGGATTTCGACATATGAGGTGTCGTTGGATTCCTCTTAATCGTGGGAGTGACATAGGCTATAATATTTGTAAAAATAGTTGGGTTTTCGAAAACTCTATTCATTTCACTTGTTTGGTAGTCGAATAGACCTACCTTAGCTGGTGTTTCCTGTTTCGCCTTCGTCCGGGGCACCTTAAGCGGCACCGGAATATTCTCCGGATCCGGTTCGTGCCGGACCGGCTTCTGGGACTTGGGTCCGGGACGGCTGCGGGGCGGGGATGGCGCCTTCACGGGTTCTTTTAAGGGCTCTTTGGGAACCTCCTTTGTAAGTGCGGCCCTGGTGATCATACAAAAGGATTATAATGACAAAACTAAAAATTTCAGAATTTTAATCCTAGTAGTTTCGGAGATAAGGGGGGAATGGTCAATTTTCGTCTTTTTTCCTAAATTACTTCAAATCTGTTTTTGCTAAAATTATTAAAAAAAATATCTGACATGCTTACAACCACCCCTTTCATTTGATATGTCACACAATACAGTTTGCGAAACTTTTTTTTTTTAATTTTCCAATTTACCCCCCAAAAGTGGCCCCCTTGTTCAAAATTCATTAAGATATTGTTTTGTCCCCTTGACAGGGCGTCATGGACGGACTTTTTAAACTGTTAACGCCTTTATAATTATGCATGTACATGATTTTACAATGAAATATGTGTATGTATGTATACAGGGTGTCCCAAGAAGTAGTGATATACTGAAGCTGGGAGGTAGAGGACCTAGAGGGCTATCTGAATCACCCCCATGTATGTTCCGCGATTTTTCGTATTTTCGGAGTTATGACTTTTTTTTTTAATTTTTCACCTATCGCCGAGTACGATGAGATTTTTATTTATGGTGACGTGAATTAATGCTTGATTTTTTTTGTGTGCTAAGCTGATAGATAGGCCAATTCAGTATGGTAACATTTACTATCGTTAGATCTTTGAATCGAATAAAAAAAAATGCCAAGAAAGACAAAATTACCCAGTATGTTCTCAACTTCAAGTTCCCTCAAAAAATAAAAATCAATCTTGGCATTTCATTTTTTTTTATTCCATTCACAGATCTAACGATAGTAAATGTTACCATACTGAATTGGCCCATCTATCAGTATAGCACACAAAAAAAAACAAGCAATAATTCACGTCACCATAAATAAAAATCTCATTGTACTCGGCGATAGGTGAAAAATTAAAAAAAAAAGTCATAACTCCGAAAATACGAAAAATCGCGGAACATACATGGGGGTGATTCAGATAGCCCTCTAGGTCCTCTACCTCCCAGCTTCAGTATATCACTACTTCTTGGGACACCCTGTATATGGTGTGTAAGCCAAGAGACAACAGTGACAGAGTTTCTTAGAAAAACTACTATAAATTGGGTTCCTATCATGGTAAGGAGTTGTCAGTTGCCCCACCACGGAATGGGTTTATCAATATAACAAAAATACGTGTTTAGTGGATTTAATCCCCATAATATCATAGTTTTAAAGAGTGACCCAGGGGACGTAACCATGGCAACGAGCAACAAAAAATAGTAGATCGGCCCTTTCAACACCCTCACTGCCAAGAATCGCTACTCCGCTACATACGATCCCGTGGTTTCCCAGTACGTAGCGGAAAACGACTACGGCGTAGGCGCCCGCTAGGCGAGTACCTGGTAGGGCTTTCAATCCCGGGATTTATTACTACTACAATACCGCGGATGCGGAGCTCATGAGAAGACTCAAAGTCACCCAAAGGGCAATGGAGAGGGCTATGTTAGGAGTTTCTCTGCGTGATCGCATCAGAAATGAGGCTATCCGCAGCAGAACCAAGGTAACCGATATAGCCCTCCGAATTGCTAAACTTAAGTGGCAGTGGGCGGGGCACATTGCACGTAGAACCGATGGCCGCTGGGGTGGAAAGGTTCTCGAGTGGCGACCACGTACCGGAAGGCGCGGCGTGGGTAGGCCCCCCACAAGATGGACTGATGACCTGGTAAAGGTCGCGGGAGTCCGCTGGATGCGGGTGGCGCAGGACCGGTCAATTTGGAACTCTCTGGGGGAGGCCTATGTCCAGCAGTGGACGTCTTTCGGCTGATATGATGATGATGATGATGACAATACCGCGGATCCCGAAAGTGTGGAATGGATGGAGATATAGTCACGAAAATTGAGGGAAGAGGATGGATGAAAGAAGATTAACGAAGAGAGTGTGTGTAAAAAGAGTGGAAGGGCAAGTTGGAAGGGGAAGACCTAGGCGAACTTTCTCCGATCAAATTGGAGAAATGTTACAAAAAGGCCAGGTCAAAAGTACCCTAAACCGACGAGCATGTATGAGAAATGTTATGAAGGTGAGTGAAGCGAAAGTGGTTTGTCAGGATCGTAGCAAATGGAGATCCGTGATCTCTGCCTACCCCTCTGGGAAAGAGGCGTGATTATATGTATGTATGTATGTATGAATCTCGGGATTGGAAGCCCTGGTTCCAGGCCCCTATTTCACCAACTTTACAATTGTTACCTGACACTGACAATTCGCCATACATTGCTTGTTCTAGAAATGAAGGTGGTCACTAGGTTACCTGAGGAGGAACCAGCAATGTACGGAGAATTGGGAATGGATGAAAATTTTAGAAATGCCTGATTATTTTTTTTGGTGATAGGAATAACCTTCCTTAGCACCAGAAAAAAGTTTCAGATTTTTCAGCTGCGTCAATTTTTTTTGAAAAATATGAACAGTTTCCTCACTTACGTTTTGGGTCAGTTACAGCACCTGCCTGGATTGGTCTCATATTACAAAAAAATATATTAAATATGTGTGGTAAACTGACACTGGCAATGATATTGACTTGCAGCAGCTATAATGGTCATTACCAGTGTCAGTTTACCACAGATATTAGTTTTTTGTAATATGAGACAGATCAAGGAAAGTGTCTATTTACCGTTCTTGACCCAAAACGTGAATGAGGAAACTGTTTATATTTTTCAAAAATAATTGTCGCAGCTGAAAAATCTGAAACTCTTTTCCGGTGTGTAGGTTATTCCTATCACCAAAAAAATAATCAGGCATTTCTCAAATTTTCATCCATTCCCCATTGGTTTTCGAAAGAACAAATCCACAACTTTAGCCACTTACAAATTTATACAGGAAGCTTTAAACACAATAAACTCTAAAAACTATGCTATCGGTATTTTACTTGATATGACCAAGGCGTACGACAAAGTAAACTACAAAATACTACTTGATAAGTTATATCAAATAGGGATACGCGGAGAAGCTCATAAATGGTTTGCATCCTACCTAGAAAATAGGGAGCAATACGTAGAAATAGAATATACCGATACAAACGGTAGTAGAGTCAGCAACATTAGATCAGATAAGATAGAAATCAATGCTTCAATTCCACAAGGAAGTGTTATTGGATGTCTCCTGTTCATTATCTATATAAACGACCTGCCAAAAATCACGGACATACCATGCACTCTATTTGCAGACGATATATCTCTACTAATAACATGTAAAAATACTACGAACATAAACGAGAAAATGAAACAAATATTAGATGATATTACAAGCTGGATGGACGATCACCAACTAGAACTTAACTTCACAAAAACTAAAATAATGACTTTCCGACCCTATCAAAAACCACCTTTAGACATCGACTTCCACTATAAAAACACTCAAATCGAAACAGTACAAGAATTTCCACTACTAGGTTTAATTATAGACACACATTTAAACTGGAAAGCACATGTCAACAAAATTAGGAATAAATTGTCAAGTTTTATTTATGCATTTCGTGAAATAAAGAAAACTACTGACCAGCAAACTGCGCTTACTACTTACTATGCGTATGCATACGCATGGTTGAAGTATGGTATCATTTTGTGGGGAAACAGCACGGACGCCCCAGATCTGTTCATACTACAAAAAAAACTCGTTCGAATCCTAGTAAACATCAAAAATACGGATACATGTAAGCCACATTTCCGAGAACAAAATTTACTCACTCTGCCAGGAATTTATATCTTAGAAATCTGCAAGTTTACAAAAAAGTACATAGACACGTTTAAAAAACGTGAACAAGTTACATCTAGACCTCACACAGTCAGACATAAAAACATGCTAGTGCTGCCTTCGTCAAAGCTAACAATGCACTCAAAGAGTACATACGTTATGTCCATAAAAATCTTCAACAAATTGCCGGATGAAATAAGAAACGAAAAGTTAGATGTAGCTTTCACAAAACGTTTAAAAAAACTGCTGGTATCAAAATGCTACTATACAATCGCGGAATACTTAAATGACAAATTCGTATAAGCATATTATTATAATTATTGTATTTTAGCATACCTACTTTATAATTATTCTGAAATTAAAATTGAGAAAAGTTATAAAATTATAAAAATTACTTCCCTCTTATTAAATTTAAGTTTAATTCAATTCCATTCAATGTCATTTATTTCAGGCTTTTGGACCCATATGTGTCTGTGTATCTTCCTTGTTTAAAAGCAAAATAAAATAATACTACCTATAAAACTATAAATTTATGATAGTAGGTTTTAAGTTTAAGTACTTTTGTGATTTATATACCTATTATGCTACGCCCTTTCAGGGTTACCATGTATGAACTTATCATTGTTTGTAACACCTTTGTAACCATGGTTTTTGCAGTAAATAAATAAATAAATAAATAAATAAATTGTCGTTGTCAGGTGACAAATGTCAAGTTGGTGAAATAGGGGCCTGGCTGTGAAAGCGTTAAGTCTAAAATGGTGCTTATTTTAATTTAGTTAAATATAATATGCAATAATGTTATGGGTAACTTATTAAATAAAAATGATGATGATTTGGCAAAACGGTTGGTTGACGTCACCGGGGATAGGAGAGCTGGCAGCTTCCTCGCTCAGCGCATAAGCATTGCTATTCAGCGAGGAAATGCTGCCAGCGTCCTCGGTACCCTGCCACAGGGGCCCATTTTAGAATATGACTTTTAGTTTTATTACAAATTATATTTATTTATTTTAGGCTAGCTTAATGTTTTTTTTTTTTTTATATTTAGATATTTAATTTCGTTTTTAATAATAATTAGTTTAGTTAATAATTTTTATTTAATAAGTTACCTATTGTTTAAGTATTTTTAATTTCATCTTGGAATATATTAATTAATTCATAATGTTATTACCTTAATCTTCCACCCATTATAGTATACCTTGCGAGACTGAAATGAAATGAAATGAATTTGCTTGAGACATGGTTAACAATAAGATGGGAACAACTTTGTTAGGATCAGCACATCTTGCTAACATTTGAGCATGCAAAACTTTAAAACTTATGGCTTATGCAATAATTCAAAGTCAAAGTGATTTATTCTTCAATTTAGGCATATTACATGCACATATGAATGTCGATAAACTACCACCGGTTCGGAAAGTAAACCTCTGCCTCGAGAAGAACCGGCGTAAAAAACTCGGCGAGGTGTCATTTTTAGGGTTCCGTAGTCGACTAGGAACCCTTATAGTTTCGCTTTGTCTGTCCGTCCGTCCGCGGATAATCTCAGTAACCGTTAGCACTAGAAAGCTGAAATTTGGTACTAATTATGTATATCAATCACGCCGACAGTGGTAAAATAAAGTGTTTTTTTTATTATTAGGGTACCTCCCCTATACGTAACGTGGGGTGGTTTTTTTTTATTTCAACCCTAACGTGTGATATATTGTTGGATAGGTATTTAAAAATGAATAGGGGTTTGCTAAAATCATTTTTTGCTAATGTTAATATTTTCGGAGATAATCGCTCCAGAAGTAAAAAAAAATGTGTCCCCCCCCCTCTAACTTTTGAACCATAAGTTTTAAAAATATGAAAAAAATCACAAAAGTAGAACTTTATAAAAACTTTCTAGGAAAATTATTTTGAACTGGATAGGTTGAATAGTTTTTGAAAAAAAATTACTAAATAATTTCTGAACTAAGTATGTAATTTAACCGTATAAGCAGGTGTTTATTGTACCTGTAATTTCTACAAAATCACAATGAATGTAACAAATAGCCCATTTTTTAACGCTTAAGTTGGGACACTTACTGTGACGGACGAAAAACTACGGAACCCTACACTGAGCGTGGCCCGACACGCTCTTGGCCGGTTTTGTCAAAACAGTATACAATATATCATTTCAGTATCAGAGTATTATAAAATTTTAAAATTACATTGCTACAGTAGAAAGCCTATTTATTTTGCGATAGATTTCTAGTGCAGGATTTTATCGCTGCCAAATATCCCTATCCATGATGTAATCGTTTATCTTATAATATGCTTTTGAAATAAGTGACTGTTTTACGACAGGCCTTTTTGACAGGTTTAATTAGGCCTTAAAACACTCGGTGTCGATCGTTTCATAAAACCACACTCGTAATTAGAGGCCTCTCATTATGTACAATCACATAAACTACTGGTTATTGGGTTGTTTCCTCATGTTAAAATTGATAGCGCAGTGTTGCTAAATTGCTAGTAAACCTTAAAATAAATGTAATTAAGTATAAATTACGAAATATAATTAAAATCATAAAAAGATATGGACCTTGAAAGTTTACAAAAAATATGCATTTTTTTTATTGTCCAAAACTAAATTTAAAGCTACCAATAGAATCCTTACGCTTTTATAGAAACAAAATTGTATGACAACTATGGTCCTAAACGCAGTATTTCGCAACCGAAACAGCAATTTACTTGATTTTCCATATAACGATTAATACAAATAGTACGCTGTGACGTCATGATTCAATGTTAATCAGTATGGAACGTTTTCGCCAGCGAGGTCCGTCTTTAACTAATTTTTTTGGGTATTTATGTTCTTTAATTGTACTTACTCCCATACAAACATTTGTTCCACACCAAAAACTGGTTCGAATGGCATCGTAAAAAAAATTAGGACACAAGCCTATTAAGATGGGGGCTCACTTGGCTCTCTTGGGCAGCAGCGCAGGCCGGGGGGGCTCCTCTCGCGTCCTCTTCAAGCTCCGGGGCACCAGCAACGTATTGTCATCATCTTGGTACTTCATGTTGTCCTGTACATTAACATCTATTACAATAAAGTTATTTTTGATCGACTTCAAAAAACCGGCCAAGTCAAAAAATCATGTCTGTTGTGTGGGAGCCCCAGTCCGACTCGCACTTGGCCGGTTTTTTAGTATTTGTTGTTATAGCGGCAACAGCAACACATAATCTGTGAAAATTTCAACTCTCTAGCTATCACGGTTCTTGAGATACAGCCTGGTGACAGACATACGTACGGACGAACGGACTGCGAAGTCCTAGTAATAAGGTCCCGTTTTTACCCGTTGGGTACGGAACCCTAAAAAGGAGGTTCTCAATTCATTCGAGAATTTTTATGTATGTTCCCCGATTACTCGAAGACGCCTGGACCGATTTTGAAAATTCTTTTTTTAGGGTTCCGTACCTCAAAAGGAAAAAAACGGAACCCTTATAGGATCACTCGTGCGTCTGTCTGTCCGCCTGTCACAGCCGATTTGCTCCGAAATTACTGGACCGATTTAATTGAAATTTTGCAAACATATGTAAATTGGTAACCCAAAGTAAATTAATGAATTCTGAACAAGGGGGCCACTTTTGGGGGTAAACTGGAAAATTAAAAAAAAAGTTTCGCAAACAAAGGGGTTGTTGTAAGCATCTCATATTTTTTTAAATAATTTTAGCAGAAACACATTTGAAGTAATTTAGGAAAAATACGAAAATTGACCAAGCCCCCCGTTATCTCCGAAACTACTAGGCATACAATTCTGAAGAAAAAAAAATGTAAAATAGTTCCCTGCCGAAAGATTACAGGAAAACCTATAAGAAATTTCAGTATTCAAAGTAACGGGAAAATTCTCAATATTTTACGGAACCCTCACCACGCGAGGTGAACTCGCACTTGTCCGGTTTTTTTTTAAACTTTGGGGTCTTGGTACACAGGACGATGAGCAGGCGCCCAGTGACTAAAGAACGGACACTCCCAGTCTGCTATATCTATCAGCAAGCTTGTAGATTGTCAGCTTAATGTAGGTACTAAATTCGATATTAACCCTTAGAATGAATGATGATTTATTTCAAACATACACAACAACAACATTACAACTTGCTTTGTAATGTTGAAGCTAAAGACGGCTGTGGACGCGGACGAAAACTCGTGCCACTGAAGCCACGGACGGCCACATGATAATATTGATAAATATTGTCATTTTGACATGACAATATTTATCAGAAGTTTCATTTTATTAATATTTTGTCTGGCTATTGTTTTGTTTTGGCCACAACTGGGCACCGTTTTGTTTTGCACGCTCGCTGTCAAAAGGTTTATAGTAACATTGTTGAAGAGGCTAGAAAGTAAGCAATAGATGGACGAGTTAGTTCGAGAGTACGAGTCCAGCTATTGCACTTTCGGCCGAGGCTTAACACAGTGCTTTTCACGCCTACTGCGAGGAAATTGCAAATAATTATAATTTTAAGTCAAAATTAAGTATTTAATTTAAGATCACAATACTAAACATGCTCGCTTGCCTCGCGCCGGCGCGGGGGAGGCGGAGCGGGCGCACGCCGGCGCGACCGCGCGCGGGGCGCTGTGATTGGTCGATCGCTGTTCAAACTGTCCAACAATGTTATTGTTGGACAGTTTGACGTCATAGATGGCCTGTTCGTGCGACGTCCAACTAACCCCAGCTTTGAAGCCCGAATTCCGACCATCTTTTGCCACATTTCCGAGCAGTGGCGTGAAAAAATATTTTTCATTTATTAAACAGACGGGGGAAGTTCGGGCCTCTGTTAGTTGTTCTAATTACTAGTATCTGCCACTAGCAAGTAATGGAGATTTTATTATAGAATGACTTCTTACTTCTAGTAGAGTTTCCAGTTCTTTCCTCCTCGCATACACCTTCTTCTCTTTTGGCGCCTGTTTACAAAATAAAATAAGTATCATTAAATATGTATCACTGAAAAGAACCCTAGCACAATAAGGTGACATATCAATCGAGTTTGAGTGACGGCGGCTTGGCAATTGCGACAGGGTTCTACGGTAGCACGTGAATAAATTTCCCTTACCGTAAGGTGCGTACGAATTAGAGCAGCCTCGGGTTGAGGCACGCACGGCGCACATTTTAATTTAAAAGCAGTTGATGAGTGTGCAAAAAAAAGTACAGTTGGCAAAAATATCCAACATGGCGGAACACCCAAGATGGCGGGCTAATAGTTATTTTTAATGCACTCCTACAATATGGGTATCAAATGAAAGGGCTTGCTAAGAATAACTCAAAAAATAAAGTGACGTCACTCTAAATCCAATATGGCGGACAATATACTGAGAAACCTGTCCAGCAATGACTAAAAAGTAAAAAATAAATTAAAAGTAAAAAAACTTTTTAAAAAACAAGGTTTTATTTAAATGCGCTAAAAATAATAAAATAAACTTTTCCTTTAAAACTTTTACTATCAAGTTATAACGTCATAACACATTTTAGATGATATAAAAGCTTGTCGCGAGATTTAGGTACTCGTATATAATCAGATAAATCTCTCGACAAGCTTTTATATCATCTAAAATGTGTGATGACGTTATAACTTGATAGTAAAAGTTTTAAAGGAAAAGTTGATTTTATTATTTTTAGCACATTTAAATATTGCTCTAATTCGCTCACGCGCTGTGCGCGAGCAGCGCGCGGCGAGCCGGCCAGTGGCGGTCTCTTGACCGTGCTCAAAGGCGCCTCAGTGTGCGTGCCTCGCGACACTCGGACGTGTATCTGAGCATGCCGCGGACAGAGCGACAAGATCGAACATGTTTGTGCGCAAAACGCGTACGAATTTGAGCAAGTGGCTGAACCGTGCGTTTGTTAGTAAATTTAGGACAATTATTACACGTCCAAGTGACGCGAGGCACGCACACTGAGGCGTCTTTGAGCACGGTTAAGAGACCGCCATTGGCCGGCTCGCCGCGCGCTGCTCGCGCACAGCGCGTGAGCGCGTACGAATTTGAGCAAAATAGGCGCCGTGCGTGCCTCAACCCGAGGCTGCTCACATTCGTACGCACCTTAAGACGCGTATGGATTTGAGCAACCGTGCGTGCCTCCACCCGAGGGTGCCTCCAATTCGTACGCATCTTTGCGAGTAGCTCGCCGCTTGGTCGCTAAAGAGGCTGAGACGATCAAATTCTTTAGCTTTCGCGCCAACGTCACCTGATCGGCGTGCAGTCGCGCACACAGTTGTAGGCGACGTGGAGGGGATGAGGCGACACCGCTCCTACCACCCCTTCTATAGTATTTGGTGTTCTGAGGTGGCTACAGGGTGGACTGATGGCCTGGTAAAGATCGCGGGAACCCGCTGGATGCAGGTAGGACCAGTCATTGTAGCTCTCTTTGGGGGAGGCCTATGCCCAGCAGTGGACGTCTTTCGGCTGATATGATGATGATGATGAAAAATGTGTCTGGGAGCACGGCAGTGCCTCCGCCAAGACGAGCTAAAGGGCACAACTGGAGATAGTACCCTTTAGTGTTCTGTGGTCTGAACAATACTCACCTCCATGTTTTTGGGTGTCACTGGAGCTTTAGTCTCCGGTTTAGTACGCGTGTCCTTCTCAGGTAGCTTGCGGCGGGTCGCGGGAGCGGTAGCGGGCGCGGGAGCGGAAGCGGGGAGAGAGCGGCGCGGGCGCGTCGAGCGCTCCGAGCGACTTGACACGCTCGACGACCGGGAGGAGTCCGATGTGTTCTCTACCTGCAATACGGTATTTTCATCAATCTAAATTAAATTAATTTATTTCACGACATATATAGGCATAACAGTAATGAATGGGTCGTTTTTCTTTTCGACCGACAATAGCCTGTCCCTCGTCTTATTACGGCATCTCATTTGAGTAATGATGTTTACGGTTTTATAATGTTCGAATGAACGTCCATATTATTTTATTAATTAGTGATGTTTAATATTTCACTTTCTCTAACTAGCATTTTTTTTTAATGTTTTTTTTTTTCGTAGAATGCCGTGACAGAGTGGTAAACCAAAATGTTGTCCCCACTGAAAGAGTCCACTTTGTCACATGATTTTTTTTAGAAACCAACCGTAAATAAATATTTATATTGGCCAGAAAGGAAACTTTAATTAGTTCTAATGAAGAAACCTATGCATTTTTTTAAATCGCACTTCAAAACCACAATTTTCGATAGTTCAAAAACAAAAAAAAACAGAAAAACCTCGGATCATTGTCGGTAAAAAAGAAGAACGACCCGAATACCAAATCGCTTACATACTAGATACAATTTCAAATTCCTTAAAATACAATTTATTATCAACGCCAATAAAAAATAAAAAAAATAAAAAAAAAAATGACAAAGTTTACAAATCTAGTCCAGATACTCATTAAGAAATGCGAAGCATTTCCTGCCAAAACCACCTGCACTGTCCGCAAATGCGTCAATCTGCGGGGCATCAATGGACATGACATTGAGGACGACGAGGAGCGACATTTTATCAAAGTATATATATTTTTTTACCAAATCCGAATATAACACTATTTTGTTATAAAAACATAAGATTTATTTATATTTTAAAAATATAATCGTAGTTTTATTATCTGTATGTCACGTACCGAAAACGCCGAATGGCTTTTTTTTCTGGTGAGTGACGTCAGTATAGCAACAATTTTTCGCTGTAAAGGACATGCACATTTGAGGTTTCTAATATGTCTAAAGGACATTCTGCTCTTATGACGTTACGATAATGGCCATTATTTATTCTTTTCATAAAGTGATGTTATTGTCATGAAATGTAAACACTGTTTTTACTCTATAAAGGAATATATGGAAGCAAGACTGTGACAAATAAATATGTAGGTACTTAAACCTTAAAATGAATACAATTAATTGTTTTCTTAAACATTTGCATGCTGCTATGGCTGAGTACTGGAACTATGTTTAAAATATTGTAACACCATTGTACTTACATATTCTTGGAAATAAACATTTCTATTCTTTTTTAAATAATCGTTAAAAAAGTTACTACTATTTTTTTATTTAAAAAATCTGGGCCTCTGGCCGGCTCGCCGCGCGCTGCTCGCGCACAGCGCGTGAGCGCGTACGAATTACAGCAAAATAGGCGCCGTGCGTGCCTCAACCCGAGGCTGCTCTAATTCGTACGCAGCTTAAGACGCGTACGGGTTTGAGCAAAGAGCCCTGCTAAAATAACTTGACTCTTGACTCTACTCGCGCGCGAGATAGATTGTCCGTCACTTTCTGATTAATGCTGTCAAAAAGTGACAGATAGTCTTTTACGCGCGCGAGTAGAGTAGAGAGTCAAGTTATGCTAGCAGGGCAGGTGAGCCGTGCGTGCCTCCACCCGAGGCTGCCTCCAATTCGTACGCACCTTTAAGCTTGCGAGTAGCTCGCCGCTTGGTCGCTAAAGAGGCTGAGACGATCAAATTCTTAAGCACCTGACCATAAAACTAAGCAAACCTTTGTTATGTGTTTTGTCCCTTTCTCACAAATACAAAAGTCAAAGTGACAGATAGACATAAAAAAATTAACGACATACACTCACCGGCAGAAAATTTGGCCCAAAAACTATTCGTGATTTCAAACTATAAATTGAACATTGTCATGTTTAGTGTGTAAGTTAGTGTTTAAGATTATATATGTAGTTCACATAGCATACCTAAAGCTGCGTACGAATTTGAGCGGCTCAGCCTGAGGCATGCTCGCCCCGCGCGGCGAGCTGCTCGCGCGCCAAATAGTTCCTCATAAACATGCGCGGGTGAGGCAGCGTGCTCGCGGCGAGCCGACATTTGTACGTCGTTCAAAATGGCGTCAGATACGATTACAGCTTCGGCTGCGTTTATCATAATTCACCGAATTATTAACAAAAAGAAGAAGAGATCGCCACGGTGGTGAATGAGGCAGTTGTACAAAAATCGTAATTCATGTGGTGCACATTTACTTCACCAAATTACATTTGCAAATAGCGCTCATGAAAAAGTGAATTAACGTGTTTCGGATCCGACAACACCTTTTCTTTTTCATATATGTCTATTAATAATATATACTTCTCATTGTCCCACATTTTAATCACTTAATGTTTTATTATTTACCAACAAACACACGCACGGCTCGGCAACTTGATCAAAATTGTACGCGCGGCGCCCACAAACAAGTTAGAACTTGTCATTCTGCTCGAGGCACGCTCGGATACACGTAAAAGTGCCGCTCGGCGCGCACACTGAGGCGCCTGCTCGCGCGGTGAGTCGGCCGGCTCCGGCGGCGCCGCGCGCTGCTCGCGCACAGCGCGTGAGCGCGTACGAATTTGAGCAAAACAGGCGCCGTGCGTGCCTCAACCCGAGGCTGCTCTAATTCGTACGCACCTTAACATAGTTTTAACATAGGCACTTAACACTAGTTAAAATGAGCGCGGTCTCGCCAACAAACTGTTATCGCAGTTTGGCGAGTAACATAACATTGTTAATTGTTTTGTACTTTTGATACATAAATTAAAAAAAAAACTAATTAAATAATGTTTTTCTGCATAGTAAACTTTTTCTAATTTTGCCCAAATTTTCTGCCGGTGAATCATCATCATCATATCAGCCGAAAGACGTCCACTGCTGGACATAGGCCTCCCCCAGAGAGTGCCAAATTGACGGTGAATATATTAGCTAAAATATTAATATTTACCTTAACTTTAACAACTTCCGGTTCCTTCTTAATCTTCTTGGAACATTTGGGGCCGGCCTTGTTGTTCTTGGGGGCCTCGTCTTCTTTCACATACACTGGCTCTGTCACCCCGAGGATGCAGTCAGTTGATTCCGGCTGAAAGTACATCAATATTTTTTTGCAACGGCTCTTAAAACAAAACAAACCTTTTTAAGAGAGGGAGGGCACAGTGAAATGGTATCTCACTCATATTTAGAGTAACTCTAATGGTGAATACAATCATAACTACTGATGTGCTGACGGAAAGTTTCCTATATTGCAAAATTTTTCTGCAATTTAGCATAGGAAAATTTCCCTCATTTTTAAATTAAATTAAATATGATTTATTTCGGACTCGAGGTCCCATAATTTGTTAGTTACAGTATACTTACAGCTAATGTTAGTAGCTTAGGTATTTTACAACTAAAATCGACGGTGGGAGGCAAGCACTGGAGCGTGCGCCTGGTCCCAATGTCGCATAATCGGGCAATCCGCCCGCTCAGCAAATGCTTGTAGGATGCTGTCGGTGCTGCTCCTCACTCTCGTCATCATGGACGCCATTCTGTTGCGTAAGATTGCGTGGAATCCCGGCACGTCCGCCGCCGCGAACATGCCGGACGCACTACAATAGCGAGGGAGCCACATCAGCATCCTGAACACATTGTTGTATTGCACCCTACGTTGACGGCCCGCTGCGTATAGCTAACCCATAGTGCACACGAGTAGAAAGATAGGCAGAATTGTATGGGAATTGAAACTCTCCATTTCCAACATGGAAATTTCCTTAATTCCTTGTGAAACTTTCAAAAAATTTCCGAGAACTTTTCCAATTTTTTGGAAACTTTCCGCAATTTGCACATCACTAATCATAACACAATTGAAATTAAAAGAATTTTCAAGAAACACAACTCTTTTTTGACAAGCATTAAAGCCTGTCTCTTCCATGATTAAGAAGAATCCAACGACACCTCATATGTCAAATCCATTAAGTTGTTTGGACTGAATCCCTAGAATTATTCTTTACCACATAAACCCGTACGCTCGAAAAAAATAACTCCACTACCGAATTTTCGTAGTGAAAACCTTGGTGCACTAATATTTTATTATTTTAATAATACAGATTTGAACTTGTAAAAGGCGTATTTAAAGAATATGTTTTTTATTTGTCACAACCCTCTGTCCATTTAACCTCTATCCCCCGAAGGCCCGCCATAAAATTCAAAAGTCTGAATTTGAATCAACTAGTGTAGCAGATAGAGTTGATTTTCTTTTGTATCAAATAACAAATGATGCAAAGCAATTTCATCTCACTTCCAATAGAAAAATGCTTTAAGCATTAAGTCCTTTCAGTAGGCCCATGGGCCTTGGGTGGCTATCATATGCAATGGAAAATATCCCACATCACACTCACCTCCCCTTTTTTAGCAGTTTGTATGGGTAGACCCAATCTAGTCCTCGTTTTCACATTGGTCTGCCGAGCCAGCTCCAAGAACTGGTAGAATTCATTCAGCTTGTCCACACAGAGCTCACATATGAGGGGGGGCATCCTGTCATCGGGCCGCACCTGAAACATTCATTTTATTTTTTTATAATATGATAGTGGCAAATAATAAATTATTAAAGAAAAAGAGTTTGCAATAAAGAGCAAGGGCGTAGCGAGGTACGGGCAGGGGAGGGCTCTAGAAGTTGCAGTCCCATTGCTCATGCAGCATTTACCTTTTTATTCTTGGTTTGTCTAGTACTCCTGCCCCCCCTTAACAAAATCCTACCTACTCCCTTGATAAAGAGTATTTGTATTGTATTTGTGACTCAAAGTGGCAATTAACAGTGTTTCACAAAAAGGTCCTGCAGTACAATGCCGACTTGACATCTGCTGCTGATCTTCTGCCGAGACTTGTGTCACTGTGTTTGTGGTACGCCCAGCTTATGCTGAATGCAAGTTAAAGTGAGCAAGAATACAACCCGGTTGAAGGTAAGCATATACTTGTTACTCCAGACGAATCACAAGTGCATTGACCCTTTATTGATTTTAGGTCATTCGACAGCTTGCGATAAATGCACGTCCCTCTCAACACAGCACATCCTCGGGACCTCTGGCGACCATACTCAACCCAGGAACACAACACCACATACCTAATAGTGCAGGTAGTAGAGTTATTAAACATAACTGTTTAAATTTAGAACATTGATATAGATAAGTTCCTTTGAAGAGGGGGAGCACTTTTAAAAGCCTTGGCTACCTCTTAAATGTTCTTAAATTTTCATAAACTTTCATTGTATAAATCTGTTATTTATTGGCTGTGTTTAGGTCCACAGGTCGAGGTATTCAATTCATATATAATATAAGTTGGAGTATATCAGATGTTTTGCATTATAGATAAAATAAAAATATTGTTATACATCATTACTACTACATTTTACTGCAAAATAATTAGATATTTTTGTAGAAGCTAGTTTGTATCTAAAAAAACACCGTTATAGAAGGTAAAGGCCCTTTGAAGTAATGTAACCTAATTTTGTCCGAAATTGAAAGTAGTCATGTACAAGCTGGTTTAAGGCCAATATTATCATACAATTTAAAAGTAAGGAGTTAATTAAGTTGTAACGTGTTATATTTGACGTAGTTTTACAGCTTTTAAGCTCAAATTACGTTAAAATAACATTATATTGCCATCTAGGAAACATGAATATTATGACACAGAAGCACATGGCAAACTTAGTATATCGGCAAGGTAATAATTACCAATTGCCCAGAATACAAGAATTTACCTCCAATTGCAAGCATTCCTGTATTTTCTTGCTCAATTCTACTTCTGAACTGTCTAGATCGATTATATTTTGGATAATGGGCATTCTGTAGCCCCCACCGGCACCGCAAACCCGACAGGCCCGGTATATCTCATAAATAGTCTGCTTTTCAGATTTAGATATCGTAAATCGTTCCATTCTTGCAGATTTATTAGTTTCATTTATGTAGAAAACAAAAAAGAAATCGGCTACGTTACTTGCCGCTACAACGACGCCATTATTGTTTCAATACGACAACACAATCCTGACATTTCATTAGTGTTGCCAGGTGATGACATAGAAAAAGCGGGAGCGGTACTTTTAGGGGCCGTTCCCATTGCCTCATAATAAAGCTGCATACATATATCCGAGCGCGGCGCACTGCCGAGGAAGGACAAAGGGAATCTAGAACGGAGTGACCTTGGTTTTGTTGGACGCTCTACATCCTGACAGAGGGTCTACCGCGAAACGAAATTCGTTTTCGTTCGTGTATCTCCGTCTCTGTCGCACTTGCTAGTTCGAGCGACAGAGACGGAGATACACGAACGACAACGAATCCCTCAGGCCGAAATTACGTGGAAGACTGTAAGTATCCAGTTGACGACGCTCGCCTGAGGGCCTATCGCGAAACGAAATTCGTTTTCGTTCGTGTATCTCCGTCTCTGTCGCACTTGCTAGTTAGAGCGACAAAGACGGAGATACACGAACGAAAACGAATTTCGTTTCGCGGTAGGGCCTCTGGACGCGCCTTATCGGACCGATAATAAGCGCGTCTAGACGAGCGAAATCGTTGGACCCCAATGTCAGAGGATGAACGATTAAATGAGGTCAGGGTGTGCCGATCTGGCTCCGGCTTGCCATAACCAGCCGTCCAGAGTACAATCGCAGAGCTGTTGCTCGAGGGTGGATGTGGTCACCTAAGTGGCGAGTTCACGAGTTGGCCATAGGTATGTTTAGTGGTTTAAAATCCAGTGCCACTTCTATAGTGCCCGGTTCACATTAGACTAGATCCAGTAATCCAGCGGGACAATCCAATCCAGTGCTGGACCGTTAACATTATTTCAGTCACTCATTCCAGTATTCCACTTACTGGCTTGATTGCTCACTAGAATGAGTGTATTCCAGTGCCCTTTCACATTATTCCAGTTATATTCCAGTGCTGGTTTCGGTCTTTGGACAGGAATGCTACTGGAATTTGAACCGGGCAGCCCCTGACGGTGTTGCCCCTAGGCCATTTTGTAATGTCGCTAATGTCGTTATTCTAAATCTGGATCTATATATCTGAAAGAATGGGGCCTCCTGACACAGGTAGATAATACCTACTAGGAGGACTCGACTAAAATGTATATACAACCTAAGATTGAACGAAATAAAAATTATGAACATCCAAACATCTAAATATTCTAACATTCGCATTTATGAATAATGATGATGATGATGATAATGATA
Organism: Epinotia nisella; assembly: GCA_932294315.1. Lineage (NCBI taxonomy): Eukaryota > Metazoa > Arthropoda > Insecta > Lepidoptera > Tortricidae > Epinotia > Epinotia nisella. The sequence continues at coordinate 2,733,478 of OW028698.1, read as the reverse complement.
ATTTGCAAGTTTATGTTTAAAAATAGTTAAATTGAACCTCTTTTTGCCTGAAACACAGGGAATACTATAGTGAAAATGCCTTTACATCCAATATTTGACCACCGTCATCTCAGTACAATTAAGGCCTGAATCATACTGGCGCGGCCTGCGGTGGCGGTCTATAGTAAATTTGACAGCTAATGATAAGTTTACTATTGACCGCCGCGGCCAGGCCGCGGCAGTCTGTAAGAGGCTTTAATTCATCATATGTCATCATTGAAGTTTATTGTACCATATATAGAAAAGTACTCTGTGATTGTACCATAGAAAAGTACGCTGTGTTGTACCGGGATGACGGCTGTGAAATATCGCAAAGTGAATATAACCAGTACGTTTAAAATATCTGTTGTTAAAAAAATCTAATAATAGTTCAGACTCTTGTTATTGTCCTTCAGCGCTATCATAGAGAAAATATAATATACTTTATTTATGGCGCTACCCATTTCGCCGCACCGTCGAACGCCCTTCTCTCCGTAGCCACCTACCTGTTCTACCTCAGGAAGGTTTCAGGTACGACGACGAGCGAAGCGAGGAGGAGTGTTAGGTAGAACTGCGACTATACAGCGCGTGAGCCGAGCGAGTGAAGCGAGCGTGCCGCGGTAGCGGCCGGCGAAGCGCCAGAACAGAATATTTTTTAGCAATACTTACAAATGCCCTCGCGTAAGAAACAGCGCGTCTTTATTTTCGATTTGTACAGCCTCAGTGTGGTAAACTTAAGATTTACCAAGAGAACAGTGGTAAAAGTCCGAAAAGAACGATGATTACAAAGCATTTCGGACTTTAACAAACCCTGTTGGTAAATCTTAGGTTTAACCGGCCTAAATCCTGGGATTAACCGCTTCTCGGGCTTTTACAGTAACATATAGGTACCGTAAAACTATGGTCCAATAGTAAACTCATTCATTCCTATCAATACTGATTTTGTATTTATGATTTTATAGGTTTTTATTTTTTGTGTTACTTATTATATTGCTTGTCTCTAAGTTCACCCATGAAAACGGTCCCACCTGAGCAAGTTATATGAGAATTAATTTGGACCATACAATACAATACAATACAAATACTCTTTTCATCACACTTGCTCGAAAATGGTGTTATTATACGCAAGCGTACTGAGCTGTAATGGGCTATATTACGCCCATGGGCGTTATGGTTTTTTTTTTAAATAATAGAACCCTCTGATTGGCTTAAGCAAATCTGGTTGCTGTGTGATTGGTTGAATAAAAAAATCTAGTTGGTCACGACGCCCCGCCCCGCAAGAATACTGCTCTGTGATTGGTTGAAATATTGAACTGCGCGCTCTACTAGCACTGATCTGGAAGTGAAGTTGTCAATTTTTGATTGGTGCTGCTGTATGAAACATACATTTTTCTGTCTTTTGTTGTTATTTATTTCCTCGCAAATGTGATGAAAAACATTGTGTATAACACGGGCGTAAGAATATTGCAAACTCGAGTCATCAAAAGCCCTCCGCCTTCGGCGTCGGGCTTCTGATACACTCTCGTTAGCAATATTCCACTTACGGCCCTCGTTAAACAATGTACTATTATTGCACACCTCACACAAAAAAGCAGTTACAGAGAGAAACAATACAATAACATGTAGGTAGAGGTAGACAACAGGCGGTCTTATCGCTGAAGAGCGATCTCTTCCAGACAACCTTTGGGTATCGGAGAAAGAGATAAAACTAGATTATGCAGTAGGTGGTGCAGCGATTATTATTAATCAAAAATCAAGAAATTATAAAAATAAACGTACATAAATACCTCTATATATAAACATACACACACAATCATACATATATACAAATAACACAAACACAAGTATAATGATACATAAACAGTCAGCCAAAAAATACAATCAGGGTTAGGGGAGAGACAAATAATGTTCTTTAAAAAGGGATTTGAGGTTGCCGATAGATTTTGCTTGTCTGATGTCAAGAGGGAGAGAGTTCCACAGTCGGATAGAATTAAGACCATAGTTGGGTGACCTGGACTATAGTTGTGTGGTTTTACCGGTACACAATGAAATATAAATAGAAATACGTAGTCCCTGGGCGACCGAGCTCTGCTCGGGTGAAAATAGAGAAAATACGGAGAAAACGAATTTTCCCAGACATGAGACTCGGCTAGATCAATTTTTAGCCCCCGTAAAGCCCTACATTCCAAATTTCATTGAAATCGTTAGAGCCGTTTTCGAGAACGTGATTAAAAAATATATATTTGCAAATTATGCGTTATTTGATCACAAAAATGCAGGAACCATTTATAATATAATAATCATTTTAAATAATATCAACAGCGATGAGGACGATACCGTTTAACTCCGAAGTAGACCATTTGCCTATCTCTTTCTAATAAAACAGTAAATACGAGAGAGATGAATATTTCAACGACGATAAACATCAACAAGTGCAAAGACTCAGGCGACAATTCTGGTAAATAAGTAAATATGCGTCATATTTGCATCGTTTGGCTAACTAAGTAAACCCATAAAAAATAACAAGAGTCCGTAATTGGTCCAATTACTTTTTGATTAAAGTTATATATTTCTTAGCTTTTTAGTGGTTTTATTGGTCGTGTGATTCGCAATGGGAATCGAAGTGCACATAGTTTTATATATTTTAAGTGTAGTTTATTTAATACAATGCGGATATCCACCGGTGAGCAATATTTACTAAGCAGAGTTGTTGCCAACTGTCGCGTGCGACTGAGTGACTCCCGTCTCACTCATTTTCTCGTCTCGCGTCGCGACACGGCGTCGGTTGTTCGGAAGTACCATACAAGTACTAGGTCGCCAACACGTAGAGGCCCTTTCGACAATTTAATGAAATGAAAGGGGTACTTTCATTACCGTGGCCGAGAGCGCTAACGGGAATCGAAAACGAAATTCATTCGTGTATCTCCCCCTAACAAATTTGATATGAAAAAAAAGATGTCTACTAAAAACAATTGAAAACAGAAGGGGAAATATGTTGGGGCACCTGATACGACACGACAATTACATAAAAACTATAATTGAAGGAAAAATAGAAGGAAGGAGAGGCAGAGGAAGGCCAAGACGTGCGTTTATGGACCAAGCTAAAGAGAAAGTTAATGTAATGTCGTATCAGGAGCTCAAAACAGTGGCAGAAAGAAGAACAGAATGGCGATTACTCCACCGACAAGAGCCTGGCTCTTAAATTTATGATGATGATGATCTCCCTCTAGGTCGTTCGAATGAGCAAGTGAGGCAGAGAGGGAGATACCTACGCGAACGAAATTCGTTTTGCTTCCTCATGAGTTTTTCCTTCACCGAAAAGCTATTGTTATAATAACAGACACAAAGACAGACACACAGACAGACACGTCAAACTTATAACACCCTCTCTTTGCGTCGGGGGTTAAAAAAGAAAGTCTCCGCTACAGAAGCACTCTGACCGGATGCTTAAGCGCTCTACTGACAGCCCGGCAAGGATCGTGCTGATCAAGGTCGCCTGAAGGCTCCAGCGAACGAAAAAACGAACCTAGATGGCGAACTCCTTACAAATTTCTACCCAAACACATGCCCTAAACCTGGTATGCGCATGTTCGAACTAAACGGCTGCTTGGCATCCTTTTGCCACCCCGCCCCCAAGTCCGCATTCGCCCGCATAATGGCAATGTGCATCCTTTTTGTGGGACCACTTTTCAGCGCTAGTTAGACTTCTATGGTTTTTTCGTTCGCTGGAGGGCTCAGAAAGAGTCTGAATTTGAGCTGCTAACGCGAATCGAAACCGAACTTCGTTCGTGTACGTCCCTCTCTGACACTGGCATATTTGAGCGATAGACAGGGAGAATATACGAACGAAGTTCGTTTTCGTTTCGCGGTAGCAGCTCTGCAGGATTGTCGAATGACGATAGGATGCATATGCCTGTTAGACTTGTAACATTGTGACTTGTTACTTGAACTGCCACTGGAGCCCCATTTCATCAAGACTGATGATGATGAGTTAACTCTACTGACGGCTACTGACGTCGGATCCTTGCTGGATTGTGTGTACACCGCTTTATGAATACTTCCAGACGGGGGATGAAGTAATACCAGGCAGCGTGCTGCTACCAGCGTCCAGGAGAGGCAGATATCTGGCTAATATAGTCCGGCGGCAGGCAGTGGTATGATATTCATCATTTTTTACCCGACTGCCGAAGGAAAGGAGGGTTATGTTTTTCGAGCGTATTTATGTTCTAACACCATCCTGGGTATGTTTGCTGAGCGACTGGACTGCCCTATGACAAAACACTGGGTAAAGATCATCACTGGCCAAATAAAGTAATGATCTTTACCCAGTGTCGCAAATATGTAATAGTTATTATTTATGTCAAATTCGTTATTATTATAATTATAATTGCTATTGTGAAAATGTAAAAAAGTATGGGTTTCTGCCTGAATTAAATCAATTTTATTTTATTTATTTATTTTTATGTACAGTCGAGGAAATTGAATGTTTATCACTTTTGGACCTTAATACCATTACATAGAGTCCAAAAGTGATAAACATTCAATTTCCTCGACCGTACCTATATATATATGTGTGTATGTCTTATTGTACAGACTAAACCGTTTGACGGATTTCGACATATTATGAGGTGTCGTTGTGGATTCCTCTTAATCGTGGGAGTGCTGACATAGGCTATAATATTTGCAAAAAAGCAGTTGGGTTTTTCGAAAATTCTTTTGATTTCACTTGTTATCATCATCATTGTCAACATCATCATTTGATTTATTGAAACTAGGGAAGGCAATATCATATATATATCTATCTACTTCGGCTAAAGTCGGCTCTCGCACACCTCCGAGGTGCAAGTTCACCTGAAAGCGGCTGACACCGGTTCCAGCAATTTGAATTAGGGCTGATTAACAGAACCTACACCGTTCAGAGTTCAACCTGAGCCTGACTTAGTGACTTATAAGTTTCTTCAGTTACTTATAGTTTTCCGGGTAAGTTAATAAGTCTTTAATGAAACTTGTAGACCGATTACACAAAATTAGATATTCAAAATTACAAATTAACCCGACATTTCGAGTGAGCGCGACCGAGGCTAGGTAACGAACTAGCTCTTTTGTCCCGATCTACACTATCCAGGCTTTGACGCCCACTCACACACATAACAAGCACATGGCCACAGAATTTTTCATACATTCGCTCGAGCATGCAGATGCAGTTATAAACTTTTTGTTAAAAAAAAGGTTCACATTAGAGCCCCAGAAATTTACTACGCAATAATTTCTAACGCTCGAGAAAAAGGATAGTTCTTAATTTAAGTATATTTACAGGATGGTACCGGAATCAAATTCAACAAGGACGCTGACCGGGTAAAAATACAATTATAATTTTTGATAATTAAATCCGTAGGTACACGGAGGAAATAAGTTGGGCAAGTCGAGCTGTAAACTTGAAGAAATATCGAGTTCTAAGTTTAATTTTTTTTTCCATTTATATTTCTCGTATATTTTCTACATGATTGGATATTTCAGATGAACGCCGAAGCCAAAAAGAAAGTCGATGTACTCTCAGAAGAGTTGCTCCCGTACATCATTGCGGAGCAGGAACGCAGGACAACTCTTCACAAGCGGGTGATGACTGCCATACAGAACGGGGAGAAAGGGGTGACCATAGCTGAGATGAGGAACAAGCCCCCACTCATTATTAGGAAAGGTGAGAACAGGCTAGGATAACGAAACCAGTCAACTCCCTTCATGACTAAATAGATGACAATATAAATTGAACCATAGAGACTCACTTAGAGATAAGTTTAAAAATATTAATATAATGACATTACATTGTCAATATATCTATGAAAACCTTTTGTATGTACATAATAACTGTGACATACATAATATTAATACTAGAAATAAGCATAAGCTCGCGGTGCCCACCACTCGGCTCCAAAAAATTAAAAAATCATTCATGGGTAATTGTGTAAGAAGAAACTTAACTGAGTTATCTATTAATAAATTCAAGAACTATGTGAAGCGTAAACTTATCTCGAAAGCTTATTAGCACACAAGACTACATGAATGATAAAACTCCATGGAACTAATTTTGACTGAATTTTTAATCCATTATTTTCGTAATATTTTGTTTTTTGACATTACTCGACATTAGATTGTTTTTCTAGAAATATTCTACTAGTATTTTTCATACAATTTTTATATCATATATATTTTATTCTTTATGTTTAAAAATTTATCTAAAAAAATAACTGACGATTTGAAAGTGCTTGTTACTAGGCCTACTTGAATAAAGATCATTTTGAGTTTGAGTTTTGAGTTAAAGGCGACGTCAGACGAGTGAAATCGGCGGACGGCCAAGCAGCCACAGAAAACCTAGTAGTGACCTTGGTTTGGTCGGCTTCCGGCACTTATCCACACGGGCAGAAATCACGCATTTCGTACGTGTAGCGGTACCTTAAGGCACGCATACAGGCTTAAGCCCGTGATTGAATTCCGCCGCCGAATTCGTCCGCCTGTCTTTGGTAGGGTCATAGATTTTGTATGGGGCTGCTGCGGTCGAAATCGGCCCAGCTTTTTCTGCGATAGTGTTCTGACAGTATGTTTGTGGAGAGCCATAGGCATCTGTTAGACTCGCGCACTGAGGGTTCCGTATACATTTATAGATAGATCGAACGAATTATTTATAGTTCGTTTGTCACAGGAATCGAGTCTCGCAGATTTTTCCTACTTACCTAAGTGATGGAAAAAACAGAAAACTTTTTCTTTAATTACTCCCTTTTTTGCGAAACCGCGTTGTCCCTCCGTCATAGAAGATAACGCCCCTAAGTTCCCTTTCACGTAAAAGTATGTCAAATGGGGTAACATGGGACCCGCCGGGATACTTGAGACACCGGTTTTCACCAAGAACTAGTATGTGTTTGTCTGTAGGTATAGCCTCTATATCTAGCTCGACATACAAGCTAGAGGGCTAGAATATTCCGACATACAAACACACACTAGTTCTTGGTGAAAACAGGTGTCTCGTAATCCGGCGTGTCCCATGTTACCCACTTTAACTGTAGGTACAGTAAGGGAAATGTATTCACGTTACCTTTTTCGCTCTTCTTACTATGACAATAAGGCATAAAAAGGTACGTTAATACATTTCCCTTACTGTACTATAACTACCTAACATAAATCCGACATATGTATGTAAAGTCTTCAACCCGCAGTGGCACAGCGCTACTGCTGTCCATTCCCTCTTACCCACGAGTGATCTTCTGCTCTATCCTGTGCCTGTGGGACGTTCACATGCTGATGATGATGATGAATATTGCAGGGCTCATGTACCGCTGCCCAGCCAACCGGGCGCCGAAGGAGCCCGACGGCTCCGGAGTCCTGATGTGTGAAGACGACATCACCCCCACACAGATCATGTACGACGCGTGCCTCAGCGCAGAGGACAAGGAACTGTACAATGCGGAGAACAAGTACTTCTTCTGTAACCGTATGTGTCCAATAACTCGTACTCTAGATTTAAAGATATGCGAAATATTGGTTTTTGAAGCGCTAATGGTGCTCCCACAAAGAGGTTATACAATGTTACATAACATCTACTATTATAGTGTTGCATAGCGTTATCATTGTTACACCATATTGTACAACATTTTATAACCTCTGTGTGGGAGCACAATTAATTCATGCATGACATCTGCAAGGCTATCATAAGACGGCGCGCGAGCTCTCTCGATTTTTCTCGCACTATCCGTCTCTCTCTTTTTAAAAAACTTAGAAAGCGTGTACTGCGAGAAAAATCGAGAGAGCTCGCGCGCCGTCTTGTGATAGCCATGCAGTATAGATAGTGCGATACGAGAAGGTAGACTCTCTGTTGTACAAATTTCGTAACAGTATGCGTGTTCCATAATAACTCGTGCTCTAACTCTAATTTTATTTCGAGTTTATTTTTTTAAAGCTATAATCAACTTAAGTTTTTGGCGTAATCAGGAGCGACATTCAGAATTGAAATCAGAATCATATACATTACTTAAAGATAAAGTCATATCGCGAAACACTATGTTTTTCGAGTACGTGTACAATTTGGTTCTTAGATTAAAAAAAGCTTAAACCACACAGCTCATTTTAATCACAAACCATCGCTTTCTTTATATTTTTAGGGTTCCGTACCTCAAAAGGAAAAAAAACGGAACCCTTATAGGATCACTCGTGCGTCTGTCTGTCCGTCTGTCACAGCCGATTTGCTCCGAAACTACTGGACCGGTTGAGGTGAAATTTGGTAAACATATGTAAATTAGTGACCCAAAGATGGACGCGTAAAGTAAATTAATGAATTCTGAACAAAGGGGCCACTTTTGTGGGATACACTGGAAAAAAAAACGCAAACTGTATTGTGTGACATATCAAATAAAAGGGGTTGTTGTAAGCATCTCAGGTATATATTTTTTTTTTAATTTTAGCATAAACAGATTTGAAGTAATTTAGGAAAAAAGACGAAAATTGACCACCCCCCCCCCTTATCTCCGAAACTACTAGGCTTAAAATCCTGAAAAAAATATGGATTAGTTCCTATAAAAAGTTTGAGTATTCAAAGTAACGGGAAAATTCTCAATATTTTACTGAACCCTCTCCACGCGAGTTGAACTCGCACTTGTCCTCCAGTTTTTTTATATGTATATCAGGTCACAAGATCGAGGGTCCAGATCTACCCCGAAACGGCACCACGGTCTACGGCTGTGCTCCTGTTGAACGCACGTCCTTCAATTACACACAAACCAAGTGTTCATTGGAAGATACGGAGGACGTAGTGGTGCACTACCGATATTATCCGGATCGGGTGAGCGATTCAATAGTAGCGATTCAAGTTTTTTTATAATATGATGGTAGCGAGCATAAGGCCTGCCTGGTAGTAAGCAGGCAACGTAGCCTACGCTTGCGACTCCTAATGAGCACAACTGCGTTACCCGTTATTGGTTTGAGGATTCATTGATGGAGGTCCCTCACTCTCACCTTGATAGAAATGGAACCGATTGGCATAAAAAAACTCAAATCTGACGATTTTCTCGCTGACTGTACATTTTATCAAAAATCTGTGAACGTCAATTGTCATCACTTAAAAAGTTAGTAAAGATCTCCTAAGAGCATTTTCGCGTAGCAGTAAGGGATCTAGTAGCTACCCTTATTGCCCATCTCAATTTTCCACCCTGTATAGGAGCTGCGTAGTCAATGTTAAAATATGCTTGGCTCCCGAAATTAAATTTGTAAGATTACAATGCTGATTCCGAACTTTCTCCAACAGACGTATAAGTATGTGACAGAGCTGGATTCGGACCGAGAGGTGTGCGACCACTGGAACCCATGCCAGATCGGCTACATATTTAGTTTACCCTCGCCAGACATGGCGACACCTGCCAGCGAGCTTTGGCGTGAGTATAACCTTGAACTTCATCATACTACACATACGCTGCCGCTGCCACTCCAAGTCCTGTATATGGCTTGGAGCGGCAGCGGCAGATTTTTTTTTGTGCAGCCAGCTACAGATGTGTGTAGGGATAAACACCCAGAGGGAAAGAAAGAAAAGGAAAAAGAAGAAAGAATGCAAGAAGAAAAGAGGACATAAAGAATAAAGAAGCGGCAGCGGTGAGAGCGAGAAATCGGAACTTGGCCTCTCGCTCCCACGTATGGCGTACCGCGGGAATACAATAATTATTTTATTTAGATTTAATTTTCAATGTTATGTAAGACCTAGTTACTAATTGTCTTTTAATAAAATAATACAGTAAAACAATACGCTCTTAATTTAACAGACAGATGACACATAGATTAAATGACAGATCAAGGGTGTTGCCCAATTTATTATTTTAGTTTTAATCAAGAATTTTAGTTTAAAATAAAATATATAGAGTGAAGTATATATTTTTTAAATTAATTAATCTAATTCATTTCCTGTTACAGCCGACACACGTAAGTACTAAATCACTTAATAGTATTTAGTTGTAGGTATTATAACGGAGTATAAATAACAAATTTGTTTATAAATCTGATATTATTGTTAATCTGACATTATTTGAATATTTTAGCGGAATGTAAGTACAAAATATATTAATTGATTAACAATCTAATTTTAGGGCTCCTTACGAAGTGGTGTTATACAGTGTTATATTTTGATTTACCAAGGAAAAAATATCATTCCACCTTTTCTCTGATGTTTAAAAGACGAAAAGTCAAAAAATCTCAAACTGCGTATTTTTATAAATCATCAAAAACATTAATCTATGTCCGCTGGAGTCCGCTGGATGCGGGTGGCGCAGGACCGGTCATTGTGGCACTCTTTGGGGGAGGCCTATGTCCAGCAGTGGACGTCTTTCGGCTGATATGATGATGATGATGATGATGTTTTTACGGAACCCTCGGTGCACGTGTCAGAAGAAGAATCTAGCACTTCGCCGGTTTTGTTCAACACTATTTTTATATTCTTCAACTTGAAAATGGTATCTAAAGCACAAGCCACTAATATATATTTTTATATTTGTTTCAGCATATGAAGGTTAGTACCTACCATTTCTTATGTACATATATTCTTTTCATGTACGAGTCTCACTTATATACTTTAATTTATTAGCATTGAATAACAAAAAATATTTTAATTATAATAACCTTCTTTTAGATTACGAGAGTGAGTACTTAAACAAAATTTTGTAGTTGTTCATTCTTTGACGTCATTTTAGAGTAGGTAGTCGTTGGAGTTAAAATTTCTTGAGCTCGAAGAAGAAGTATTCATCACTTCGAGTATAAGAAAATATTATAGTTCTTTTGATTTCCTGTCATCTAATAGATTTTGAAACCGTTTCCATCGGTTAAAGAGCTTAGAGTAAGTTTTTCTGCTGACGATATATAATTTAATATTATCATTTATTAATATCTGTTTAAAATATTGCAGAAGACGGTGACTATATATTTTTCTATTTGTGTGAATTTTGTATAATTACATATCGTGTTACCGACTTTTATGAAATATTATTTTAATATGTCATGTCATGTTTACAGAAATTGTTCCACGTAAGTTTTAAACGATTATTATAATAGTTGTTTTTATACTAAATTATTTTGTAATCGAATCCTAATATTATACTGATATTTTTAGCTATACCCGGTAAGTTAATTCAATACTTAATTTGAATACAATTTATCTTATTGTAGTGAAATATAAATGTGGCATGTACATCATCAGGCTTTATACTTACCTCTATGAAAATATGGTTTAAGCAGCGTCCATATAAGAGCGACACTTATAGATACGTAAGTGGCTTGTAAGGCCTATACGGGCGCGACAGCCACGACCGCATAATTGACCAGTAATTATCTAACTAAATATCCTGTCCACAGATGAGGTCTTAATTATGCATAAGTACATACAGAACAAGAAATCAATTTAGAGACATGATAATATTATAGTCAGAAACAGTGTGTTATGTTATGATCTCCATCCATTCCACACTTATCTAAGTGTGGAATGGATGGAGATATAGTCACGAAAATTGAGAAGGGTATGTTAAGGTGGTTTGGGCATGTAGAGAGGATGGATGAAAGAAGATTAACGAAGAGAGTGTATGTAAAAAGAGTGGAAGGGCAAGTTGGAAGGGGAAGACCTAGGCGAACTTTCTCCGATCAAATTGGAGAAATGTTACAAAAAGGCCAGGTCAAAAGTAGGTACCCTAAACCGACGAGCATGTATGAAAAATGTTATGAAGGTGAGTGAAGCGAAAGTGGTTTGTCAGGATCGTAGCAAATGGAGATCCGTGATCTCTGCCTACCCCTCTGGGAAAGAGGCGTGATTATATGTATGTATGTATGTATAATATTACGATCAATCTGTGGTTTTAATTTTATTATTTAAGTATGCTGTAATAGAGCCAAAGATTTCCTTTTAGTACAGTTTGGTAACTAAAAACTTGTTACCAGTTTCGAAACGGGGAAAATATCCATTTCGTAACTAGATAGTTACGAGTAAGGAATTTTCTATCCGTCCCTTTCTATTCTTGCTACGTTTCCTTTCACGTGTGAGAGCGCGGCAAGCGACGAACCTCGCGCAGGTGGTTTTCTTGTGCAAAGGGTTGATATTGCAATCTAGCGCGCAAATGCTGCCTGCGTGATGGGTACGCTACCCGGGGTTCCAAATTTTGATAGTCTTATTCTAGTTTTAGTTCAACTTTGATTTCATGTCTATTACTGTTTAAGGAATATTGCGTTGATGACTACTTAACATAAATCATACATAAATGTATTACAGAGGATAGCATCGAAGAATATGTGCACACAAGCATTGGATCCTACACGACGAGCCCTCGGACTATTACTTTACCTCACCGCGGACGGCGAGATGCAGGTATGGTTTGTTCCAGTTAAAATTACGAAGCACTTAACGTGGGATTTCACAACATCTCTTTGTTGCTGACAGAAGTGTGGCACGTGTACTGGAGTTGCTACTGTTTATTCTTTTATTGATATGTCATTGTTTTACATATCAACAAATAGAATCATCATCATATCAGCCGAAAGACCACTGCTGGACATAGGCCTCCCCCAGAGAGTTCCAAATTGACCGGTCCTGCGCCACCCGCATCCAGCGGATTCCCGCGACCTTTACCAGGTCATCAGTCCACCTTGTGGGGGGCCTACCCACGCCGCGCCTTCCGGTACGTGGTCGCCACTCGAGAACCTTTCCGCCCCAACGGCCATCGGTTCTACGTGCAATGTGCCCCGCCCACTGCCACTTAAGTTTAGCAATTCGGAGGGCTATATCGGTTACCTTGGTTCTGCTGCGGATAGCCTCAACAAATAGATAGAGCCCAATAGATAGAGCCAAATAGAATAGATCTCGGTAATTGTTTAAGCACTTTTCGTCATTTTATCTGGAATTGATTATACCGACAACGGTTGGCCACATACGTTTCATCATACATCTTAAGCGCAATTAACACATGCAATAAATAGCATGAAGGTTTAATTACATTCCGGGTTACCATATGGTACCTATATTGAGTTCAATTGATCTATCAAACTCCGCAATTGCAATTTGCATGCAATTTGTTGGACGTGTAAATTACGCTATTCTTGCAAGATCTTATAATAAAAACAAAGCCTACTGCCACACTACTTACCTACAACTTACAATACGAATATAATGTTGTCCCAAAAGTCACAAAAGTACATACTTACCCCTAAATTGCTTGTGGCAACTAGTTAGTTGCCAAACAAAGTATGGGTACCTTTTTAAAATCCGAAATCAAGTGAGCGGCTATATTGATTATCGAAATTTTCTATCACCATGCATACAAGTTTCTGAATTTCCTTGAAGCTGCGTTTAATGCCCTCCTTCAATGCGCGGGCGCTTGTCGGCTTGCTGGCATGGACTTGTGACTTCAAATAACCCCATACGAAAATCCACACGACCGTATGACCCCTCAATATAGGAAGCATCTTAACACGTCAGTCTGATTGCAGCTTCCATACTGGACAAAATCATATGCAGAAACAGTAAAGGCAAATCGAAGAAGGTGAGTTTCTGTACACAACAATTTTGTGTCCGACAATTTCTGTTGCTACTGTAGCCTGTTTCACTGTAGCCTCTGTGAAACAGGCTACAGCAGCAAGGAAGAGGATAATTAATTTAAAGGAACACGACGTTGTAGAGACGTTGGGCAATATTTATAATTTACTAGTCTCCGACGGATTAAAGACATCAACCCGTCAGCCATTGGTACGTTTATTTCGATTTTTTTTCAGATCAATCCCAAGTTGTACTCCGTCAAATTTGGAACGTCCAGTCTCACGATAACCATGACGTTCGAGGAGTTCTCACCGAAATTCGTTGGCACGTTCTTCGCAATTGTACTGATCGAACAGAAACCCACTCCTATGAAGTTCTTGTCAATCAGTGAGTATTTTTGAATGTCATTATAGTAACCCCCGCTTATACGAGGCTGACGGTCCTGGGTTCGAATCCCGGTGAAGGCAAAGATTTGTGTGATGAGTATGTCTCTTTCTCGTTCTATCACAACTTTGGACTGCCTGGAGCACGTTGGATATGGCATGAAAGTGACGAATTAAATTGAGGCTCTGCACTAGTCTTGGTTACGATCGAGTTGCGAAATAGGAATTTTATTTATCGCCATTAAACCCAATCAGTTCAATTTCCTTTTACCTGTTTACTAGACCGAGTAGAGTCAAAATACGAGAGCGTTTCAGGCTACTATGCTGTCGTGTACATTCTTTATTTAGAAACATGATAAATAATTTAACGTGAAAGAAATAATTATCACTCAGATAGAAACTAGTATGCAGAACATAATATTATTTAAAAAACAATTTGTATCTATACTTTGTTGAAATTCGTCGCGTTTTTCCTCTGGAAAGCAGTCACTTACGTAAAACTAGTGCCTACGCTCATCTTAAGATTGGGTGCCAAAGCGGACCCCGCGCTCGTTTTGAGCACTACCGGGAAAAACGCAAGGAGGATGGTGACTGTATTGAAATTCGTAATCGTCTCGTCATTTTGACGTGAGTTTCGTAACCAGTTACGAAACGGGGATTGCCGTAAGCAAACTAGAAACGCACGTTTTCTGACCAGTACCCAGCAATGTGGAAATAACGACAAGGACAATAGACTGCCTGCACGGGCAGAAGCTGAACAGCACCTCGATCCCAATCAACTGCGATGGCTGTCACGTGACGGGGCTGATGGTGCGCGCGCGCGATAACGCCGTGTACAACGTACCAGTTGGGCGGTTCCGGGTCAAAACGTGAGTCTATCATTGTTAAATCATACAATACATTAGAGCACCATGCATTATAGTGCAGCTTATGGCGTGATTAAATACAAAACGGCCTACGGGTCCTTCCGCGTCCAGTACAACAACGCGTTCCGGGTGACGGTGGGGCTGCCGCGCTTCTGTAGCGCATCGGGGATGTTTGCAGAAGCTAGGGTGGATTGCTTTTATGCCACCATGCGCAAGAGAGCTGCATCACTGAACCAACATAGCCAACATCTTTTCATAGTTGATCGACTTGATCGGTCCATTCGGTTGAGAAAACGTCGTGGGGATTCGGTCTAATCTCAATAAGGTCTAGTTTTCACTCTGGGTTGGAAGGTCAGATGGCAGTCGCTTTTGTAAAACTAGTGCCTACGCCAAATCTTGGGATTAGGTGCCAAAGCGGACCCCAAGCCGGGTCGTAGGATGATGATGATGATCATCCTCCTGAACTGATCAACATCAATCCATTATTGACGTATCATATATATGTATGTGTATGTATATTGTAATTTAATTAGAAATAATTTATCTTAATTTCAGGTTTACTGGGTAAGTGTTAAGCTTAAAAGTTCAATATGTTGATGCTGCGATATTTTTACCTTTAATATTTTATAAGCAGGTAAAAGTTTATTAATAGATACTTTACAACTCGTGCGGAATCAGTGGAGGGTTTAGGTTCTCCGTTTTAGCTATAGCAAAAATTATTTCCTATTGTCTGTCCAGATGTCGGCGGATGTCCAGCTGTCCTTCGTAACCAATTCTCGTGAAATTTTGTCACCAGGAGCCTTAGCATGGTTGGCCTTAAAACGCGACAAGTGACAAGATAAGAGCGTCGTCTCGTTCTATCGAACGGTGTCAGCCAGTGACGCACGCTCTATCCTATCAACTATCGCATGACAAGGCCAACCATGCTACGGCTCCAGGTTCGATAGGCACCCTAGGCCGTAAGTGGGATTTTCTGCCCGCTATATACGTGAAGAGAAAATCTCACTTCCTGGCCAAGGCAAGACTTTAGACAAACCACGGGCGGTAATTCGTAAAGCCCCAGATCGCATATCTATGGTCCACGCCTTCGGTTCGGGCCGCAAACACCTGCGATCTGAGGCATTCACGAATTCACCGCCCTAAGTATGTAATGTACTATTATGGAAAAAGAATGCATTATTGTACAAATCGCGAAGACGCACAGTTCGCGAGATCTACCTTTCGGATCGGACATGGCATGGTCAATACAATTTTGCAGGTTGACTTCATTCAAATCAAAAACACATGTCAAAATACTTAATTTTGCGTCAGCGCAGCAGTGTCTTGTTTTCCCGGTCTGAAAGTTATAGGGGAATAGTTTTGGTGACTATATTTGTATTTCCGCAGACAATTGTCTTTAGAAGTAAATATAAAAGACCCGCAGCCTCAAGATTTCGGCGACTACTTCGCCATGATCGAGAACAGTCGCGGGCAAGTGGAGCGGCACAAAGTCTTGACCGTTAGAGGTAAATTTTATATCCATATGGTGGTGTCATAATTAACCATAAATCTGTTAAATAAGTAGCGGTACGCGACCTCGACACCTGAGGGGGTGGGATTTTGCGGATTTCAATTAATTTGAAAGTGGACTGTAGTTTTTGCGATAGGTTTAGGTATTTTGGGTTATAGGCACACAGGAGAAAGGATCGGCAATGCACTAACCTGATTATTTCTGGTCTGCTGTCTGGTTTCGACGTGGTTGGCCAACCAAAATACGCACTGAAGAATTGTTCTTAAAGGTCTATATAGCACAAATCACAACAGTTTATATAAATTCACTCTGGGAGGCTATAAGCGAAACTTCATCCAAAATGGCGGTAACTTAGTCGAAGAATACGGAACCCTAAAAATGAGTGAGCGACCGTCCGATGCTAGCTGCATCTCGTTACACAGTGCATGCCAAAGGAAGGGCGGGGTTGGACAGGTAATGGGAAAAAATACAATCTACCCACTCTTAAAAATATAAAAACGAAACCCAACACTAACATTAACTTAAGTGGCAGTGGTCGGGGCACATTGCACGTAGAACTGATGGCCATTGGAGTGGAAAGGTTCTCGAGTAGCGACCCCGTAAGTAGACCCCCCACAAGGTGAACTGATGATCTGGTAAAGGTCGCGGAAGTCCGCTGGATACATGTGGCTGCGGACCATTCATTGTGGCACTCTTTGGGGGAGTTCTATGTCCAGCAGTGGATGTCTTTCGGATAATATGCTGATCATGATGATGAATGAACTCCTCTCTTCTATTCATATCCAGGAAGAGACAGAGAAGCTTTTATAGTTCCGTTGGCCTTATGTGACTAAACGTAATCAGTTACGAAACGGGAAATAATTATTGGAGTTTTACTTATTTACGTTTTTGTATCATTCCAGCCCCAGGTATGTAAAAAATTTCAAACATTGAATACTGAGCTTCCTGTAAATGTAGTATATACTTACAACTTTTTCATGGCATTAATATTTTTTTTATTTGTTTTCAGAAAATGGTAAATGTTGCATGGTAACTGTTGGTTCTTGTGGAGTCTTTAAGTAAATCTTTAAAATAAAAAGTGCTATCATATAAAGATCTTTTTATCAAAGTGCTTTTTATAAAAAGTTGAGGTATAATAATTGTATAAATGAGTTTTCTTTTTACCTTGATAATTATTTACCAATAACCGTATTTTATTCTAGACATGGGTACGTATTTTTCATTTTGTTTGTTTTCTTTTCAGTGCGTTTTTGTTACGTAACTTTTTTTTAAAGTTATAAGTACGCTTTATTTTTATAAAAGTTAATCTATTTTTTACAACGAAAAAAAAGGTATTTAGTTAAATGTTCTCAGATCTTAAAGTGTTATGTTTTTAATTACAGATAATCGTAAGTACGAAACGACAGAAAGATACACCAATATCGACACTAGTTGGGAATTCCCTATCCGCACGTGTATCATACAACATTTTACAATGCATCATGCAAGGAAATAACAAAAAATATACAGTCAGCAGCAGAAGTAGCTAAGCGGGCCGGGTGATCAAAATAACGTGAAGGTTATACGCTCTTAATTTCTTTAGAATAAAGTCGTGTGCAGGTCATTTTGAACACCCGGCCCGCTTAGCTACTTCTGCTGCTGACTGTACGTAAAAGGTGAAATTTTAACCGTCATGAAATCTCATTCTCGCACGTGTGTGGGAATATTGGCCCGAAATCCGTTCCCGCACGGACCCGCCCCGCCACCCTCCGCTGTGCGGGCTTAGGCGTCGTCCTAATTGGCAGCGATCGTACGATGGCCGTCGTGTGCGATGAGTTCAACTCTTTGAAAATTGTTTGAAGTTGAACTCATCGCACACGACGGCCATCGTACGATCGCTGCCAATTAGGACGACGCCTTAGAGGAGTTTCCGTGTTTATGTTGAACCATATAAAGGCGCACTTTCATAGCAAGTGCATTGTAATAATTATGTAAGTACGGATTGACAACGCAACAATCTTGTACCATAAAACTGGTCTGATGACGGAGAGATGGCCATAGGAACTCCTCAATGACACGAGATGAATTGTATTTGGGCTCATTGAATTCCTCGCAAAGCTTGTATAATGCAAAAATAATTTTTACAGAAACTTATTATTGACAGTTGTCAAGCTGAATCGCTTCGACGTATCCTGCGACGTGCAAGGCAACTACAACAACATCACCAAGTACGAGTGCACTGACTGCCAACTGACTGACATCTTGTGCAACGGGCAGTCAGTGCTGGCAGCGGGGCGGGTCACCATCATACCGCAGTCGCAGCAGATCAGCTATAACTTCCCGAGGTACACAAAGGTTATGTGGACTGTCTGGTACCCAAAGGTTGTCTGGACAG
This sequence comes from Epinotia nisella, assembly GCA_932294315.1. NCBI lineage: Eukaryota > Metazoa > Arthropoda > Insecta > Lepidoptera > Tortricidae > Epinotia > Epinotia nisella. The sequence goes on along the minus strand of OW028698.1, from coordinate 2,714,787 downwards.
ACTGGTACCCAAAGGTTGTCTAGACAGTCTGGTACCCAAAGGTTGTTTGGACAGTCTGGTACCCAAAGGTTGTCTGGACAGTGTGGTACCCAAAGGTTGTCTGGACAGTGCGGTACCCAAATTTGTCTGGACAGTATGGTACCCAAAGGTTGTCTGGACAGTCTGGTACCCAAAGGTTGTCTGGACAGTGTGGTGCTCAAATGCCACTGCCTTAAGCAGGGGGCATTACAAATACCGCGCAGGTCCCCAGTAAGTACTATGACGATCTGAGCGCATCCGTAGGCCTCCCACATAAATTACCTCCAGGACTTCCAGGGAAGAATGTGCTATTTAAAATTCCATAGCATTAATACTGTCAATCATTCATATGTCGTATATTTTCGCTAAATATGCTCTATTCTGGGCAAACACTTAATGCGCCCGGAGTAGATCAAATTTCTTGAGTTCAACAAAATTCTGCAATTCTTCGAGTTCGCAGGACTTGACCAAGAATTGTAGTAAGTGGCGATCAGCAATGGTCGCAGTGATACAATAGCCACTACCAGAATAATAATAATTATACTTTATTGCGCAAAAAAGGTACAAATAATACCATTTGGCATTCTCTACGAGTCTACCACTGAGCTAAAGAGACGTTTGAAAATTTGCAGTTACGAAACAGGAAATAATAACAATTTCTTCACAGTTTCAATGATCAGTTCTCCTGCGTCTACATGGGATTCTTCAAGATAAAAGACATGGTTTACAAGAAAGTGGTGGCCGTGATTCAAAGTGAGTTTTCCCTGTGACAACATAATCCCGTAGTCTTTAATATTTAATGAGGGTAGATATGCAAAATGTTGGTTTTTAAAGTGCTAAGGCTCTTAAAAATTACCTGGCGAAATTGATCAATTTGAAAAAATCAAATAATTGGAATCTTTGAATATTTAGTAGGGTATTAAATATTGGTTGGTATTTAACCCTTTGAGAGCTAAAGACGGCTGTGGACGCGGACGAAAACTCGTGCCACTGAAGCCACGGACGGCCACATGATAATATTGATAAATATTGTCATTTTGACATGACAATATTTATCAGAAGTTTCATTTTATTCATATTTTTGTCTGGCTATTGTTTTGTTTTGGCCCGTTTTGTTTTGCACCCTCGCTGTCAAAAGGTTACAGCTAAATCAAAAAACCTGACGACCTATAATAATACAGATTTGCACAGCTAAAATACTAACCGTTCATCAAAAATCGGTTTTGCAAAATCTGCAATTGTTAAATTTCGATGTGCAAGTCAGTATATTTTGGTGCGCAGTCAGTCTTTTTTTTTGGTAAGCCCTTAAATATTATGCCAAAATAATAAAAACCGGACAAGTGCGAGTTCAACTCGCGTGGTGAGGGTTCCGTAAAATATGAGAATTTTCCCGTTACTTTGAATACTCAAACTTCTTATAGGTTTTCCTGTAATCTTTGAGCAAGGAACTACTTTCCATATATTTTTCAGAATTTTAAGCTTAGTAGTTTCGGAGATAAGGGGGGGAATGGTCAATTTTCGTCTTTTTTCCTAAATTACTTCAAATCTGTTTTCGCTAAAATTATAAAAAAAAAATATATCTGAGATGGTTACAACAACCCATTTCATTTGATATGTCACACAATACAGTTTGCGAAACTTTTTATTTTATTTTCCAGTTTACCCCCCAAAAGGGGCCACCCCTTGTTCAGAATTCATTCATTTACTTTACGTGTCCATCTTTGGGTCACCCGTCGCGGGCTTAGCTCTAGTATCTATGTATAGTACTTATAGACAAAACGTAACTCTACATAATACATACGTTTATCTATCAGCTCTATGATAGAGTCGCTTATGTTGTGATCGTGATTTTCAATCGGATTTTATTGCATTGACTTATTTTATTAATATTTTACGTTTACTTTCAGATAACTGTAAGTGTACTTTAAATATTCATATAAAATATAGATACATTAATACGAATAATGTAGTATTTTAATTAAGCTTCCTTTTGTTGTTAAATATATATGCGTTTTTTTAATATTTATTCTAATGATTGTTTTATATTCATTTTTAGCTCCAAGTAAGAACTCTGTTTCATTATTTTTATTGGAACAATATTCTAGGGTGATATTGACAGAATACCAACAAAATTTATTAAAATGAGTAAAAATTTGATAGCTCCCATGGTTAGTCATCTTGCGAACCTATGTTTTGCCCAAGGTATTTTCCCCATCATATTTAAGAAGTCGCTTGTCACACCTGTTTACAAGAGTGGAGACAAAACTGATCCCAATAACTACAGGCCGATATCAGTGTTGACAGCCATCTCTAAAATCATCGAAAAGCTTATTAACAAAAGACTCGTTAACTATCTTAATAAATTTAAACTAATATCACCGTCACAATATGGCTTTAGACAAGATAGATCTACGGAGGACGCGGTACTGGAGTTAACATCACTAATTACTAAAGAAGTAGATAAAAACAATAAGGTCCTTGCTGTGTTCCTCGACCTAAAGAAGGCTTTCGACACTGTGTCAGTTCCCACTCTTGTAAACCGGCTGGAATGTGTGGGTGTCAGGGGCAAACCACTGGCGTTGCTTGGTGACTACCTAAGAAATCGTACCCAAAGAGTTAAAATTGGGGACCACGTGAGTGGGGACTCTGAAGTGACTTTTGGAGTACCCCAAGGAAGTGTACTGGGCCCCACTCTATTTCTCGTTTACATAAATAGCCTCACTAACATGTGTATCCAGCACGGACATGTTATTTCATATGCCGATGATACTGTTATAGTTTTCACAGGTAGAAGCTGGGAGACGGTATTCACCAGTGCTGGAGTAGGGCTACAGATGATAAGTTCATGGCTGGTCTCTAATCTGCTAACGTTAAACACCGACAAAACGAACTACATCTGCTTTACAAAAAATAGTAGCACTCAACCACCAGGTGACCTTAGCCTCACGTTGCATAATTGTAGCCAAACTCAGAATGCACCGTGTGACTGCCCACGTTTAGCAAAAGTAACTAAAACTAAATACTTAGGTATTATTATCGACCAACATCTTACCTGGCACCCTCACATCGAATACATAAATAATAGGATTCGTAATCTCATTTGGATTTTCAAAATACTCAGACACATTACAAATATCAAATTACGGTACCAAATTTACACTGCACTTGCTCAATCAGTTATGACTTACTGTATTTCAGTTTGGGGAGGAGCAACGAAAACTAAGTACCTGGAAGTGGAGAGAGGGCAGAGATGCTTACTAAAAACCATCCTTTTCAAACCCTTTAGACACCCTACATCTGAACTTTACAAGGAGTGTAAGCTCCTAAGCATGCGCAAATTATATGTCTTATCGGTAGTACTAAGAATACATAAAGACCTTTCCTATAAACCCCCCCTTTCAAATCGAAGAAGAGCAAAATTAGTAGTATCTGTACCCTGTAGTAAATCTGTCTATGCTAAAAGACAATTCAACGTTCAATCTGCACATTTGTACAATAAAATCAATAACGTATTAAACATTTACCCTCTTATTTCCTACAAATGTAAGGAAACTTTAAAAAAGTGGCTGACAGGTCTTAGTTATTATGAAACTGAAGAGCTACTGAAATAAAATATTAATAGTTTATTGTAAAATCGGTGGAAAATTAACAATTAGCATGTAAGAAAAATTGTACAATCATTGTCTTCCAAAATTGTAACATAGTACAATATAAATACTTACACCTAATTCTGTATCACCTCACACACAAACACACACACACACACACACACACACACACACACACACACACACACACACATACACACACACACACACACTAGCTTTAGATAAAATTATACTATAATTATGTTTTGTATTTTACAAAATCGTTTTAGCCTAGACACTGCGTAAGACACGGTGTAATTCATTATGTAACGAGAAGAGCGAGACCTCCTGATACAGGTGCATAAAACCTACTAGGAGGCCTCAACCACATTTGTAACCTAACTCTAAGTTTGTCAAATAAACGATTTGATTTGATTTGATATCCACATACGTGGCATAAAACGAGGAAACATGATACTTGTTTTTTTTACATTTCTTGATACATGAAACAATAGGAAATTAGCGTTTTTTTTTTAATGACATTCTAGCTTACAGCATCTGTCAAGATTTTTTTTTTCGAAACTTTTGTAATTTTTTAAAATGAATGTCAATAATATTGTTTAATAAAATTGATGTTCTGTTTAGCGGTGAAAATTCCTGAGATTTTGAAGGTACCAGCACCGAAAGAAGACGAAGCCTTGGACCAAGAAATTTCCTATGAAACTGATGCCGAATGCGACGTGAAACAGGTACTTATATATAAAAGTATTTGAGTTGATATTTACTTTCAGAGCCTGTTCACACCAATCCTTTACTATCGGTGTCGGATCCAGTAACGATATCGGAGGCAAGTTATTTATTTACTTATTTAATACATTATAAATAGTTATAAAGCCACTATTTAAAACTTTTTTTTTTGTTTAGGGGGGAAAATGCGTTACGCATACCACCCGGGTGCAGGGGGTGACCCGAGTGGTTATGTGGGACTCCCGTATGGGCTAATGAGACCCACGGTGTACCCACTAAACCCCCCCCCCCCCCCCCCACTGCCGCCACGCCGCCTTGTGGCGAGGTCACGGGACCGCTTGCGCACACATCCGCGACCCCGCCGACGGCAGCCACCCACAAACGGCTCCTTCGCGGATGCCCGAGGGCCCTCCACGAGAGGCATGCCAGATGTTTCGGCGCGCCTGCCTCCTCGATCTCCACCAGTTCAGTAGCGGACCCCCCTGAGTCCGCTACGAGGAGATCATAAGTGCGGGAAATTCCAGCACCCGGTGGCGGATCAGGTCTGTGGTTCCGCCACCGACCACGTCTCGGCCGCAGAGGATAGGGAAAGCGGCGCACCGTAATACCGCCATTCCTCTTCCCCTGCGGTCCCACCAATGCCGTTTCAGCGGAACGGCTCCACCAAGTTCGCAGGGGATAGGAAGAGTGGCGCACCATAATACCAACACGCCTAGCTCTCCCTCTGCGATCCCGCCTCGGCCGCAGAAGATAAGGAGGTCTCTTCTTCTGCGGTCTCTCCCCTACGCATCCTAAGCGGGCTTATAGGAGCGCCCTCCTCGGGCCAGTCGGCGGCCCACACAGGCCGGCCCTGGTGCCTCTTAGCTTCGCCGTGGGTGACCAGTCCACGGTTACTAAGCTCCCCCGCCCCGACAAGGCGCGGGGACCCTCGAGGGGGCACTATTTAAAACCTGGATTTAGGCAATAGTTGGCGAAATCGCGCGGTTCATCCCGCGTTCCTTAAGTTAGTTATTGCATAACAAATTGACATTATTGGCTACAATTTTATTCCTTACCTACACTTATTCATCTAAACTTAGGTAGTACTTTTTAAGTAGCTTCTTACATTTATCATGATTAATGAAGGCTTCGGTAAGGTCCTGTAATAAATTCTTGGGCAGGTTATTTAAGATAAATGGAAGTAGGTAATTAATTAACTAGTAAATGTATGGAAAACATGTTCACTGTTCGCACCCCCCAGTCCGATATCGGAGCATGCTCCAAACAAAAAGTATCGTTGTCGGATCCGAAACCGAAATTATGGATTGAACAGGCTTTTAGGGTCAGTACCTTGGAGCATACATAACTGGAGTAGCCTAGTAAAATATCTGCCGAATTTTGCGGATATTGAAACTCAATTGTATATTGAAAGCTTGAAGTGGTTTGAACGTTTATAATATCAAGTGCTTACAGCAACATGCGGGCATTTTTAGGATCAGTGTTCTCTTGCGAGGCGATTTTGTGAATGACTATTAATCGATTGTGAAATTGTCTTTGTATGATTTTCTACAGAGGGGTAAGTTACTGAAATACTTCTCCAGTTATGTATGCTCTAAGGTCAGTACCCATTACCATTCATGCATCCGATCCGATAACTCATAGGTCATTCATTACATACTCGTACTTTCGTGAATTCTTGCCAAGATCCAGCAACTACCTCGATCTGTCGGATTCACGCATATAAGTAGTTACTATACTATAGTATTCTACTGACAGCCGATTTTCTTTCTTCTTTCTTGCACGATCAGGATGGCCGATCACGTAACTTTTCGATCGTACTTACGTTGAGACACTTCAACTGTCATTTGCCATACAAAAAGTGACATTTAGATCTACCCGGCCTAGTAGCATGATACGTTTCAGGCCTATCACACTGGTACGGCTTGCGGTGGCGGTCAATAGAAAATTTGACAGCTAATGACAAGTTTACTATTGACCGCCACGGGCAGGCTGCGCCAGTCTGTGAGCGGCCTTATGTTTACGTTTTACGTGACGTTTTAGTACATTTAGGCCGTAAAACGTGACCATAAAACCTATCGTGCTATAGACAGGCTGATGCGTTCTTATCTTATCTTATCTTATCTAGTTGAGGGCCCTTTCAGATACACTTCGACCCAATGGGATCTTTTGTGCATTTGCTCTCCCCTTTATAGCTACTCCCAAGCTCGCTCCATCATTTCCACAAAGCGGATGATGCAGCTTAGTGGGAGCACCTTGAATTCCTATGGTTGCGGGTAGCCGTTGCCAAAGTGATTCATTATTTGTCTGGCAAGGGCATGACATTCACACAATAAGTGTTCCATAGTCTCATCCTCCTCGCCACACATTCAACAATCTGTTCGATAGTCCCATCTTGGCCAAGAGATCCTTGACGCCGAAGTGACCTGTGAACACCCCAGATATAATCCTAAGTTGCTTCCTGCTGGATTTCCAGAGATTTTTTTGGTCCAGCCCGAGTCTACTCCTTCTATGAAGAGCTTTGAGTGCCTTAAACCCGCCTCATTCCTCCACTCGTGCTGGTGTTAGGTCTTGGCGTAGGCTTTAAAGGCCCCCCCTCGAGGGTGCCCGCCTTGCCGGGGCGGGGGGGCTTAGTAACCGTGGACTGCAACCCAGGGCCAGATCGAGGAGGCAGGCGCGCCAAAACATCTGGCGTGCCTCTCGTGGATGGCCTTCGGGCATCCGCGAAGGAGCCGCTTGTGGGTGGCTGCCGCCGGCGGGGTCGCGGATGTGTGCGCAAGCGTTCCCGTGACCTCGCCACATGGCGGCGAGGCGGCAAGTGGGGGGGGGGGGGGGGGGGTTTAGTGGGTATACCGTGAGTCTCATCAGCTTATACGGGAGTCCCACATAACCACTCGGGTCACCCCCTGCACCCGGGTGGTAAGCGTAACGCATTTTCCCCCCTAAACAAAAAAAAAAGGCTTTAAAGGACGATATATATTATGGTTCCCTGTGAGAGTCCCACAAACGGTTCTGGACCTACAAAGTGATTTGTAGACCCCCTTCTTGCAAGCTCATCGGCTCTTTCGTTGCCGATGAAGCCCTCGTACAATGCGTTACGTGATCCACCTGCTCGCAAATAACTTATCCGAAAGCTTGCCGGGTAGATTGTAGACTGTATACTGCTTATACCTACTTATTTAATTGTTAATGTTTACACAGATAGTCGTCAACGGCATCACCGTGGACCAATCCGCCAGAAGATCCACGGGAAGTACAGCGATGTTCCAAGTAAGTGTACGGTCAAGGACTTTAATTGTTGATTCATTTAGGTGTCAACTAATTTTGGTTTTCTATGAAGCTCTGAAGTGTCCAGTATAAAGTGAGCTCTAAATGGATCAACCATTAAAGTCTATGACCATACTATACTGATACCGCTAAAGTTAAGTGGCAGCGGGCGGGCCAGATTGCACGTAGAACCAATGCCCGTTGGGGCGGAAAAGTTGTCGAGTGGCGACAAGGTACGGGAAGGCGCAGCGTGGGTAGACCCCCACAAGGTGGACTGATGGCCTGGTAAAGGTTGCGGGAGACCGATGGATGCGGGTGGGGCAGGTCATTGTGCACCAGTCATTGTGGCACTCTTTGGGGGAGGATTATGACCAGCAGTTCTTTCTCTCTCATTGCATGTTATAGACAGAGACAGCTATGGTGGATCATCAGTATTTAATCACCGTGTGTGACCGCCAATCGATTCAAAACAATGCTGTGCCGGTAGCAATGTGCAAGTTGCAGAACATTCTCAAAATACATGCGAAGTTCTCAGAAATTTCCGGAAACTTACATGAGGATATAAAAATAAGTTTCTCTTAGAAAGTTTGAGCTGGGAATTTTTCATGAATGTATCATTATTTATATGTATATTCTATTATTATTTAATCAGGCAAATTAAACAGCAGCGGGGCTAGCGCAACTGACGCCGCATCGCGACGCGAGTCGAGAAAGCTCAACCCCCTTTTTCTAATTTGTACGGTGCGAGTGAGATAGGGGACGCTTACTCGCGCGAGAAGCGACTGAGCAGCAAGTTGTGCTAGACGTGCAGGAGCCGTAGCATGGTTGGCCTTGTCACGCGATAGGTAATAGGATAGAGCGTGCGTCACTGGCTGACACCGTTCGATAGAACAAGACGACGCTCACAATCTTACACAAATCGACCTAGTCCCAAACTAAGCTAAGCTTGTACTATGGGTACTAGACGACGATAAACATACTTTTCACGCCACTCCTTGGAAATGTGGCAAAAGATGGTCAGAATTCAGGCTTCAAAGCTGGGGTTAGTTGGACGTTGCACGAACAGGCCATCTATGATTTCAAACTGTCCAACAATGTTATTGTTGGACAGTTTGAACAGCGATCAACCAATCACAGGGCCCCGCGCGCTCGCGCCGGCGTGCACTGCCTGTGCAGCTCCTCCTCCTCCGCGCCGGGCGCGAGGCAAGCGAGCCTGTTTAGTATTATGATCTTCAATTAGATACTTCATTTTGATTTTAAATTATAATTATTTGCAATTTCTTCGCAGTAGGCGTGAAAAGCACTATGTTAAGCCTCGGCCGAAAGGGCAATAGCTGGACTCGTACTTTCGAGGGCCTCCGCTACGCGTCGGCCCTCGAACTAACTCGTCCATCTATTGCTTACTTTCTAGCCTCTTCAACAATGTACTATATATGACTCGGGAACAAACATTCGTGCTCATCACACAAATAAATGCCCTTACCGGGATTCGAATCCAGGACCTCTAGCTTCGTAGGCAGGGTCACTACCAACTAGGCTAAAGCGGTCGTCAAATTGCCATGTTTTCAGTGTTTATAAAATTTAAGTTCTGAGAAGTTTCCTAATTAGAATTTTCGCAACTCTGGAAACTTCTCCGCGGTGCATTGCTATGTGCGCACATAGGATCTTTAGTACGAAAAAAAAATTTTCACACCTCTCATTCAGAAAAGTAAGTTTTGGTCCCCGACGAGAGGGAGCAAAATGCCACTTTTCTGTTCAAGCTACTTTTTTAATTTATTCATTGGCATGTAGCATTTACGCAATGTGCCAATTGAACACAGATCTTAAGAAAATGATTGTAATTTCATCGTAATCGATTAAAAACGAACATATTTCAAGTTTTAACTTTAGCAACGTTATACGTACATTTACATATTAAAACTTGAGAATTTTTCGTAATATTTGAAAAAATTGTCACAATAAACTATACGGTTTACTGAAATCAAAACTATGATGTTATTGTATATAAATTATATAATAATGAATATTGATATTCGTTAAATTTTCCTCATAATCGGTGTGAAAAGTTACATGTGTCACTCAGGAGCAAAATTATTTTCGTCTTGGGCGTTAACACTTGAATCCCTCACTACGCCCAGGATTCAATACACCGCCCTCGCCGTAAATATACTATTTTGCTCCCTTGTGACACAAATAACTATTGTTTTTCAGCTACTTTTCCGTATTCGGGTTACAGTTTTTTGAACTTTGTACGCTTGTTTAATTCTTTATGTCTACGCAGGTGTCCCAAAACACGATAAACATCCACATCGAGCCCTTCATCGAGGCGTATGCGGGAACCTTCCAGGCCAAGTTCCAGTGTGGAGAGGACACCATCACCAAGAACATCATGGAGGTCACACTGTTAGTACTATCGGCCACACAGTTAGCTGACCATCCGTGCACCTTATTTCCAATGTAATAAGGTTCAGTATAACAGGATGGTCAGAAAACTGCGTTGGCGTTTGTACACCATCGATTAGAAGATTTGTTAGATGGGTGCCCCGAACGCATTCCCTATTGGGTTTTTATCCCCATACATTCATGAGATACAGCCTGGTGACAGACGGACAGATAGACAGACAGACGGACGTACAGCGAAGTCTTAGTACAGTCAGCATCAGAAGTTGCTAAGCGCTCCTAGTGCTCAAAATGATCTACACACGAACTCTAATGTCAAGGGAATAAGGATCTGTGTAGGTCATTTTGAGCGTGTTATTTTGCTTAGCTACTTCTGATGCTGACTGTACTTAATAGGGTCCCGTTTTTACCCTTTGGGTACGGACCCCTATAAATTGACGATCTTTGTTGGAGACGTACGTAGAGGCCTGCGCACGCGCCCACACAGCGATAGCTACAGGCGCACGCAATTTAATAAATAGGCTTTCTACTGTAGCAATGTAATTTTAAAATTTTATAATACTCTGATACTGAAATGATATATTGTATACTGTTTTGAAATAAGTTTCTGTCAAAAATGTCATTTTTGGTACAAGCTTTTATTGCCGACTGTACTTTTCTGTATACCATCATCAATTACTCATTAAGACGATTCTAACGAGCCCAAACACAACGGGGTTACGATGGTTAAATACTGAATTCGTATGGCCACCTTCTGTCTCCATCATCAGATCAGCTTGATGGTGCCATAATATTAAATTGTCATCCAAACTATACTACTACCCAAAATTTCAGCTCAAACTCAAACTCAAACTCAAAATGATCTTTATTCAAGTAGGCCTAGTAACAAGCACTTTCAAATCGTCAGTTAATTTTTTAGAGTAATTTTTAAACATAAAGAATAAAATATATATGATAAAAAATTGTATAAAAAATACTAGTAGAACATTTCTAGAAAAACAATCTAATGTCAAAAAACAAAATATTACGAAAATAATAGATTAAAAATTCAGTCAAAATTAGTTCCATGGAGTTTTATCATTCATGTAGTCTTGTGTGCTATAATAAGCTTTCGAGATAAGTTTACGCTTCACATAGTTCTTGAATTTATTAAAAGATAACTCAGTTAAGTTTCCTGGAAGTTTGTTATAAAACCTTACACAATTACCCATGAATGATTTTTTAATTTTTTGGAGCCGAGTGGTGGGCACCGCGAGCTTATGCTTATTTCTAGTATTAATATTATGTATGTCACAGTTTTTCCTAAAATTGGCAATGTTTTTATGTACATACAGAAGGTTTTCATAGATATATTGACAATGTAATGTCATTATATTAATATTTTTAAACTTATCTCTAAGTGAGTCTCTATGGTTCAATTTATATATCGCCCGAATAGCCCGTTTCTGCAAAACAAAAATCGAATGAATCTCTGAAGCACTGCCCCACAATAAAATACCATATCAATCGGATAACGGCAAGCGACTGAAAAATTGGTTGCAAATTTTGACGGACAACTTACTTACATACTTACATACTTTTATACTTTTATACTTACATACGAACAAGTCAAGTTAATATAAAGCTTGTAAAAATGAGTCGAACCATCTTTAGTACTCTGTTTAATTTGATTCATTATCTTTTTCTTTTAGGGGAAGTTCAGAACTTAACCGTAAGTGATCTAACCGTCTAACTAAGATATGAGTGCTTTTTTTAAATCGATGGTTTTTATTCTTAGCTATATTTTTAGTGTCGGGGTGTTATACATATAAATAAAAAAAATTGGTTAGGATAATTACTAACGCCTTTCATCCTATAGCTCCAGATAGCGGGAACAAAACCACTGGTACGTAATTTTCTGTCACTCTCACTTAAGGCGATGGTATAGGCAAAAACGTGAAATCGAGGTGATTTTGAGCAAGTTTTGTAGTGAAAATAAAACACGAGGGCATATGGAAGGTGCATGTTTCGGACTTAAGTTTTGAAGGGTCTTATGGGTAAGTTTATGTATATCATAATTAAGTATATATACTTACTTTAAAACACTATCTTGAAAGAATTATGTGCCCGTTTTACTTCGCCCAGAAATAATTCTACGTTACGAAATGTTCTAAACTGATTGCTAACGGCTCTATACGATGAATTACCTTCATTATACTCGTATATACAGTTTAATGAGGATTTTAGAAGCAAAACTTTATTTCACTTACGTAAAATTACGTAAACAACGTTATGACATTTTGCTCGCAAAAATGGCGTAGGCGAAATGTAGCTCAAATCCCTGAGCGACCGAGCTCAGCTCAGGTGAAAATACGGGTGAAAAAAACGAGTTGAATGTTGTATTGAAAAAAATCATATTTTAAAGGATATGAAACCAATGCATTTTATTCATTTAAGGCATCATGTTTCATAGTAACATTTACTGCTTAAGTAAGACCTACACACTCGATATCTAAATAGAAATAGTGTTAGTTTTTTTTTTCAAAACGTCCGGGTTCGATTCCCGAGCTGAGTAGGTACAAGTTTAAAAAAAAAAATGAAAGCAGTTTTTCTTGTTACTTAAATCGATAACTGGTTCCTAAGAAGAGATCTTCGTATGTCTTATAGTTTCAGACTTTCCCATACTGACCAATCTGAATGTGCCACCCTGTATAATAACTCGTGTATTTGCTTCCGGAAAGCAGTTCATGTGGTAAAGTGGAAAGGAAATGTGGGAATGTTCATGTATTTGGCCAGGCAAAGTACTGAATTGTAGTCGGTTTAGACTTTGTTTTAAAGTAAATTATAACCATAAGTCGGACTCCAGCGGGCATTTTCGTGGCATGTCAGAATGATAGGTCAGGTTCGCAAATCAATCAATTCACTTTCGAGTATTTGTACTTAGTATTTGGTACCTAGTATTTATAATGTGAAATTCCAAATATCATAGCAACTAACTGCGTTATTTATAAACGTACTTGGACTACACATAAGTCAAAATGGCGAAAAAGTTCGTTTGGCTTTATCCGTCACTCACACAATTGCAGCTGTGAGAAAGGAACAAAACACAAATGAGTTAACTGGGCAATGTCAAGTTCTATGAACACGGCTTTCGATCTATTTGTTTAAAACGTAAAATATTTTTAATATTAGCATGATAATAACTTATGTAATAACTTACGACAGAAGGTCCTTTAACTAGAGACTAAATAGATTAACCGACTTGGTATTACATGGATCTCACAACTTTTTACGGTAGAAAGACTGAGCTGCGAGACTTGGGTTTTTTTACAGGATGTTTTTGATGGCATCTCACTTCTTTTTGTGGAGTCCTACGTTTTGGTACCATCTACTTCTAACGAATTTTGTTAAAGGCTTTGTCTTATGATATTTTTTTATTTTGACTTGGCGGGGGCACTGCCGTGCCCCCAGATAGGTTTTTCCATGATTAAGACATTAAACTCTATTTGTATTCTAAATTTGAAGCTTCTATGTCTGCTAGAAGTGCCTTGGACTTTTGATGATCGGTGAGTCAGTCAGTCAGTCAGTGAGTGACAAAATTTAGAAAATTTAACAAGTTGTCATTCTTAAACTACTGGTTCAAATTGACTAAAATTTTAAATATACCGTGTTTATATAATGCCTGATTAGTTACTGAAAATTCAGGTTTCTTGTTTTATCCACAACGAAATTATAGGGGGGTCGAAAATGGCCTGAATTGCTTCGAAAAAAGGATAGTACGGCCGTGCCGCTTTTTTTTGCTCGACTTGGCGGGGGCATTGCCGTGCCCCCAGATACACTCTAGTTTTTTATAAAAAATATAAAAAGGTTGTTTTGCACACTGTAGATTGTCAATAATGCAAAAATATATCGGCATGTTATTTTTATACCCTATACGGGGTGTTTCCTGTAACAGGAGCAATAAATTAAACGGAGGCTTCCTTACTGCATTTGTAGTAACCCCTTTTGTCCATTTCTTTTCAAATGTTTTTAACTCGGAGAAAAATTGATCTGAAGTTATGACCTCCGAGTAATGTATCTTGGCACCACGAGATCATAGCACAGTAGTCAATGCAGATTTTGAGGTAGCATCATGTAGTGAGTCATAATAGTTTTTGCATTTTTGTTTTCAAAAGATATTTTTGTGATTTTTTAAATTTTTTTCAATTTTTTTTTGTGTTTTTAAAATAATAAAATACTTATATCACTCCAGAAGAGTAAAAAAGTACACCAAAACTTTAGTTAAAGAAAAAAAAATCCGAAAAAAATATATTTTTTTTCAATTAAAACCACTTAGAAATAATTGATCACAAGCTTAATAATCTACCATTTAATTTATTGCTCCTGTTACAGGAAACACCCCGTATATACCCTATATATAATCATGTAACCCTATATATCGATAAAATAATGTTTCTATCACTGGCTAGATTACGATAGTGTTTTGTTTTGACGTGAAAAATCCGGGCTCTGATTATAATCATAGCAAGTTGGTGTGAGAAATTGCATCGTTTGTAGTGTTTAATGTCTCATATTTGTTATAGATCCTGATCATTCAGGTATGTACAGTCAACTGAGTCTAACCACACTTGAAACAGTGCAAAACCCGTTAAATCAAATACAGATATCAATTAAGAAACACATGACTATACCTAGATATTTTTCTAGCAGGAACAACATTTGTTTAGTGCTTGCCACAATAAAAATATCGACAATCCTGTTATCGATAAGTACATACTACTGATAGTTTTGTTATTATTATTATTACCTCTATGACGTTGAAGTGGTACTTATCGATAACAGGACTGTCGATGTTTTTATTTTGTCAATCACTTACAATAAGTCGTTCGTGCTAGAAAAATATCTAGGTATACACATGACAAATATTCGTCGGATTTATAGTTTCCTCATGCTAAAATTGATGACGTAGTGTCGCTAAATGGATAGTACACCATCAAATAATTGTAATCCTACTAATATTATAAATGCGAAAGTTTGGATGTTTAGATGTTTGGATGTTTAGATGTTTGGATATTTGTTACTCAATCACGCAAAAACGGCTAAACGGATTAAGATGAATTTCGGTAGACATATAGTGTAGAGCCCGGATTAACATATAGAATACTTTATAACCCGGGAATCATCCCCTAGCTTCGATATAAAAGTTTCACGCGGACGAAGTCGCGGGCAGAAGCTAGTAAAGTATAAATTACGAAATATAATTAAAATCATTAAAAAATGTGGACCTTGAAAGTGTACAAAAAATATGCATTTTTTTATTGTTCAGAAGTTAATTTAAAGCTACATCGCCTTAAGCTTTTATAGAAACAAGTTTCTATGAAAACTTGATTTTTTTTCTTGTATGAGGATCGATATTGTCAACGATTCTGAGTAAGAAAAACTCAAAAAAATCGAAATCTGAAAAATAATAATCATGTAATTTTTTTTTTAAAAACGCTCAGTTACAAAATGGAACATTTTTAACTTTTATTCGGTGACTTCACTAACGATGGATCTCGCGAAAATGCCCATATATACTGAACCTTATTACAATGCACATAAAGTCAGCTAAGCTAACTGTGTTGGCGATAGTACAATAAAATAACCGAGTTTGATAGCCAATCCCTGGCATTCGCTGTAAGCGACTCTTAGAGCACTCCTCCACAATATGAGCTGTTGTTTGGTCTGGTGCTCCACAGTCGCAACTCCGTGAAGGCCTATAGCCCCATTTATGGAGATTGTGGTTGCAACGGCTGACACCCGTCCTTATCCGGTGCAGTGTAACCCAATTGCTATAATATGACGGACCCAATATAGCTGTCGAACTGCATGGTTGGAGAGTATCCCGAGGAAAATCCAGGGGGAACTCTCCGGCACGACCACGCGGGGGGGGTATAACACTGGAATACTCAGAGTTTGCGCTCCAGTGAGATTGGTTGACCGGTTTCAACCGAATCTGATGTGTGACCCAAATCTTCCGTCGTTCACCTATTTGTTGCCAAGAACCGCTACGCGCTACGCGTGCTACGTAGCGATTCTTGATAGTGAATGTGTTAAGCTGCTACGGGCTACGCCGTAGCGCTACGAGCGTAGTAGGGATTGAGTGAGTTCAACCGTTATTACATTACTAGTACCTAAGGTAAACGGTAAACGTCCTAGCCTCGACGTTGTTCTGGTGTATGACATGTCACCTTATGTGACATGGTGTAAATTCGAATGAAGAAAATTCCTCTTAGTGCGAATTCAACCCATATACAACCGAGAAATCGTGATTTGCCAAGTCAAAAATGAACTTTAATGACAATTGTCAAAAAATTGACAATTCAGTGTAACAATCCTGCACGATCGTATAGAGTCGGTTGTAAAGGGTTAATGCTTTGATTTATAATTAAGACATAGGGTAAATCGTTAGCAGCTGGCCACCGTTCAATAACTGGCCTCCTCATACTAAAAATGAACTCTATTCACCTATAATAGAATTCATTTTAGTGTAAGGTTTCAATAACTGGGCACGTCATATTAAATTGAATTCTGTTTGTAGGGGAACAGAGTTCATTTTTAGTATGAGGGGGCCAACTATCGAAGGGTGGCCAGCTTAGAGCATACATAACTGGAGTAGCCTTATGTCGTATTTGCGTACAAAAAAGTCTGCCGAATTTTGCGGGGGCGGGGGGAGCATCTTAATAGGATATTAAATATGCTAAATAAATAGCTTGAAGTGGTTGAACGTTTATAATATCAAGTGCAAGGGCATTTTTATGATCAGTGTTCTCTTGCGAGGCGATTTTGTCTTTGTATGATTTTTTGCACATTGTGCAAGGTTTTTTACAGAGGGGTAAGTTACTGAAAGGCTACATCAGTTATGTATGCTCTAGGGTGGCCAGCTACCGGCGATTTACCCTATATCGCTTTTATTCTCACGCAGAAGACACCCTGTAATTTTTTTTTTCATGGTGAGGCGGTGGAGGTGGGAGCGGCGGTGAGTATATTTCTTTTTTGCCTGTTTTGGATGCATGAACTTTTTGTTATTATTCTGTCCCGTAACGTAAGCCAGGGGACAGTATAATGCCAGAGGCAAATCAGCGCTGGTAGTAATGCCATACTGCCCATAATATACTGTTTCGTGACAAAAATGCTCAGTGACACTTTTTTTTTCACCTTTTTAGGGTTCCGATACCTCAAAAGGAAAAAACGGAACCCTTATAGGATCACTCGGTTGTCTGTCTGTCCGTCTGTCACAGCCGATTTGCTCCGAAACTACAGGACCTATTGAGTCGAAATTTGGTACACATATGTAAATTGGTGACCCAAAGATGGACGCGTAAAGTAAATTAATGAATTCTGAACAAGGGGGCCACTTTTGGGGGGTAAACTGGATAATTAAAAAAAAAAGTTTCGCAAACTGTATTGCGATTTGTAAATTAAATTGTAAATGAAAGGAGTTGTTGTAAGCATGTCAGATTTTTTTTTTATAATTCTAGCAAAAACAGATTTGAAGTAATTTAGGATAAGTTTTTTTTGTACATTATTAAGCTTGTGAGAAATTATTTCCAAGTGCTTTAAAATAAGTTTACGTGTATTTTTTCACTCTTCAGGAGTGATATAAGTAACGTTTTTTACTTTAAAAACACAAAAAAACGATTTTTTTTATTCAAAAAAGTATCTTTTGAAAACAAATATGCAAAAATTACTTATTATGACTTAGGAACAGTCAGCAGCAGAAGAAGCTAAGCGGGCCGGGTATTCAAAATAACCTACACACGCTCTTAATTTCTTAAGAATAAAGTCGTGTGCAGGTCATTTTGAACACCCGGCCCGCTTAGCTACTTCTGCTGCTGACTGTACATGATGTTACATCAAAATCTGCAATGACAGCTGTGCTATGATCTTGTGGTGCCAAGATACATTACCTGGAGGTCAGAACTTTAGACCAAAATTCCTCCAAATTAAAAAAAAAAATTAAATTGGACACAAGGGGTTAGAATAGAATAGAATAGAAATATATTTATTTGGTGTGACAAAGAAATTACACAAGTGTATAGTTACATCAGAAATGCACCAAAATGGATGCCACTCAGCATATGCCAGGTTACTATGCTCTAAGGAAGCGTCCTTTTAAATATTGGCTCCTGTTACATGCCCACCCCGTATACTCGGTGTATGTCTACCTGTTTTTCGGCCAGGACATCTTTCAGAAATCTTATTTTCTTCGGCAGGTGAGGATCACTCGACGCCAGCTCCTGCAGAAGGAGGTAATTGCAATGAATAGTATTTTATATACCTAATAGCTAATTGATTAATTATATATTACTAGCGTGATCGCATCAGAAATGAGGCTATCCGCAGCAGAACCAAGGTAACCGATATAGCCCTCCGAATTACTAAACTTAAGTGGCAGTGGGCGGGGCACATTGCACGTAGAACCGATGGCCGCTGGGGCGGAAAGGTTCTCGAGCGGCGACCACGTACCGGAAGGCGCGGCGTGGGTAGGCCCCCCACAAGGTGGACTGATGACCTGGTAAAGGTCGCGGGAGTCCGCTGGATGCGGGTGGCGCAGGACCGGTCAATTTGGAACTCTCTGGGGGAGGCCTATGTCCAGCAGTGGACGTCTTTCGGCTGATATGATGATGATGATGATGATATTACTAGCTTCTGCCCGTGACTACATCCGCGTGGAACTCGTTTATATCGTAGCTCCATACAAACTTTCGCCCCCATTTCACCCCCTTAGGGGATGATTCCCGGGATAAAAAGTATTCTATATGTTAATCCAGGCTATACACTATTTGTATACCAAAATTCATCTTAATCCGTTCAGCCGTTTTTGCGTGATTGAGTACCAAACATCTAAACATCCAAACATCTAAACATCCAAACTTTCGCATTTATAATATTAGTAGGATTAGTAGGATTTATTAATTATTATACAATACTTTTTTCACATCTCATGCTCGAAAAGTGTGTCATATTAGGCTTAATAAGCGGGGCTAAAGTAGTTCATTTAGCCCCTAGGGAAAATAAATGTATACATATTTATGATTTTTAACACATTTAAATTGACCAATCAAAACACTTCACCATATTAAATCCACCAATCACAACTCTTTCAAAAAACATTTATCTTTGCTATCAACCAACCAGAATACCTACAGCTACATATTAAAATCGACCAATCAAACATCAGGTGTTTTTTAGTCCCTAATTCCAAATTATTTAAATCCACCAATCACAACTCTTTCAAAAAACATTTCTCTTTGCTATCAACCAACCAGAATACAGCTACATATTAAAATCGACCAATCAAACATCAGGTGTTTTTTAGTCCCTAATTCCAAATCATTAAAAAAGAAAACGCCTCACGCTAAACTGAACAATCTCTTCGCAGTGAAATGTGTTATTGATTTTGGATGGATAATCTTTGTTTTACTATTTTCTCGCAGTCGAAGTGAAAAGTAGAGTGTATAACTCGGGTCTAAAAGCCATATTACCCCTCGAATTATTTTCCCTCGCTTCGCTCAGGAAAATATCCATCTCGTGCTAATATGGCTTATTTTAGCCCCTTGTCATACAATCTACTATTATACCAGTCAACAGAAATAATTAAACAGACTTGGTATCTAATGAAAAATATCTAAGCCCTGCTGAAACGCAGTGCAAGTCAGAGGTGCGCCGCGTCGTTGATGTCTTTTGTATTGGAATCAACGCAACGTCTTATTGGTCAAATTCATTATAGTTCAGTAAATGCGCCACGTGATTAGTCGAATTTATTTTAGTTGTCTAAAGCATAGTAGTTGGGAGCTCCATAGAAAAAAAGCATGTGGTTTCAACCTTATTAAAGTACCTAATAGATGTGCAGACACTTAATAAAATAACCAATAATGTTGCATTGTCTCGAAAAAGGATTAAAAATGTAGTCAAATGGAGAAAAAAGCAACGCAATGGGTCAAATAATCACAAAGTTATAAGTGAGTGTCCAAAGTTTTTTAAGAGTGGGTATGTTCTTTCCCTTTTCCGTAAAACGCACGTTCATATGAAGCAATTGTCATTTACTATGACGCCAAGTGTAGTGACGTCATGATCTACGAGCGTTTTCTCTCTAACAAGCAATATTAAAACGGTTGTAGCTTCGTAATTTTTTGAGATATTTGAATGGAATTTTCGTCATTAGGCATATTTTTTTGCCTTCTTTCTTTTGAAGTTATAATAAATTTAGAGTCTACACCCCTAAGGTCTCTGAGTGTCAAAATCTAAATTATATAATTCTTAAATCAGATGAGAGCAGAATGAAGTCTCTTATGTCATTTCCGCTGAACACTAGAGTGAAGTTACTTTGTCGTCCATGCACACATGAACTGACCGGACTCCACAAACAACACCCGTTTACGAGTATTAAGGTCCGTTACAGACACTGAGCGTGCCAGACACGTGTCGACAGAATAATATTCTTCTATACAGAGTGTATTAAGGCCCTACCCGCCGTTTTCATCGATTTTTGACTAGTTTTGAATCGCATCTCCTACTTTTGCACTACAAATAGAATTATAAGGAAAACGGCTTTTGATTCTTCAATCTTTAATCTCCATTTTTGTATACCATATTTTGAAAGAAATCAACAGTTATTTTTTTTATGATTTTTTAAACATTTGTCTAAAAAAACACCTTTTTCGCATCTAGATTGCTGTGAAAGATCTATCATATACGAAATCTACATATTTGGGTGTGTCTCTGATGTCTCTATAAACGTGTCTAGGGTTTTGATTTTAAACTAATTAACACAAAAGTAATGGCCAGAAAACCTGTTTTTTGGTCTAAAATTGTTCAACTTTGATGCCAAATATCTCGAAGACAGTGATGTTTGAAGTAAATATGGGATACTATATTGCTTAAAGCTGTTGTTGTTAATATGATAGGCCACAAAAAACATTAAAAAACTAAGGGATTCAAATCGAAGGTCATTGGCGTATGGGATCCCCTTAACGTATTTATATATCTATCGTAACACGGCCGCGCAGATGCCGACACACACGGGCCGTGCCCGGCCAGTATTAGCGGAAATAATATTGTGTCTGCGCGGTTCATGTCTCTACGTGTCTGTAGCTACCTGCCGGGCAGTGTGAATACAGAGCGGCCAAGTCCGAGGATGACGAAGGTGTCTGTTTATGTCTGACACCACGGCACGCTTCTCTGTCACGTTGGATATACATAAACTGTGTCTGTAGTCTGTCGGTGTCTGCCACGACACGTGTCTGGCACGCTCAATGTCTGTACATATAAACGGACCTTTACGCGTATCTCAGCCATCGCCTCCCTCGACCACGTGTTAGGGAAGGTGGCGACCCGATCAATCCGACCCTTGAGCACCCTAGCAAAAAAAAAACCGTCACCGTTTGGGTTGCACAGAGCGGTTTCACAACACTTGGGGAGCTCTATACTACGAGCCATCCGGTTGCCTCTTGGGCACTGCAACTACGCGTCATTTTAAGGGTTCCGTACCTCAAATGGAAAAAAACGGAACCCTTCTAGGATCACTCGTGCGTCTGTCTGTCCGTCTGTCACAGCCGATTTGCTCCGAAACTACTGGACCGATTGAGTTGAAATTTGGTAAACACATGTAAATTGGCGACCCAAAGATGGACGCGTAAAGTAAATTAATGAATTCTGAACAGGGGGACCACTTTTGGGGGGTAACATGGAAAATTTAAAAAAAAAGTTACGCAAACTGTATAGTGTGAGATATCAAATGAAAATGGTTGTTGTAACCATCTCAGATATATATTTTTAATAATTTTAGCAAAAACAGATTTGAAGTAATTTAGGAAAAAAGACGAAAATTGACCATTCCCCCCCTTATCTCCGAAACTACTAGGCTTAAAATTTAGGGGGGGAAAATGCGTTACGCATACCACCCGGGTGCAGGGGGTGACCCGAGTGGTTATGTGGGACTCCCGTATAAGCTGATGAGACTCACGGTATACCCACTAAAAACCCCCCCACTTGCCGCCTCGCCGCCATGTGGCGAGGTCACGGGAACGCTTGCGCACACATCCGCGACCCCGCCGGCGGCAGCCACCCACAAGCGGCTCCCTCGCGGACGCCCGGCGAAGGCCCTCCTCGAGAGGCACGCCAGATGTTTTGGCGCGCCTGCCTCCTCGATCTCCACACGTTCAGTAGCGGACCCCCCTGAGTCCGCTACGAGGAGATCATGGGTGTGGGAAATTCCAGCACCCGGTGGCGGATCAGGTCTGTGGTTCCGCCACCGACCACGCCTCAGCCGCAGAGGATAGGGAAAGCGGCGCACCATAATACCGGCATTCCTCTTCCTCTGCGGCCCCACCAATGCCGCTTCCGCGGAACGGCCCCGCCAAGTTCGCAGGGGGTAGGGAGAGTGGCGCACCGTTATACCAACACGCCTCTCCCCCTGCGATCCCGCCTCGGCCGCAGAAGATAAGGAGGTACTCCTTTTCTGCTGCGGTCCCTGCCCAACGCATCCTAAGCGGACAATGCACAGCCCGCTAGGAGCGCTCTCCTCGGGCCAGCCAGCAGGCCCCACACAGGCCGGCCCTGGATGCCTCTTAGCTTCGCCGTGGGTTGCAGTCCACGGTTACTAAGCCCCCCCGCCCCGACAAGGCGGGCACCCTTGAGGGGGAAGAGGTCATGAACTCTCCCAACCGACGTGTATCCAATTCTTTCGACAAATACTGATTTGACATGACATCGCTTTATACCTGTAGCCTCTGGGTGCAGTATTCGCAACGGGCCTACAGGGCCCATCGAGTCCTGTACAACACCTTCCGGGTGATAGTGGGACTGCCTCGTTTCTGTAGCGCATCAGGGATGTTTGCTGAGGCGAGGGTTGATTGTTTTTATGCTACCATGCGCAGCTGCGCCGCATCCCTGAGCCGTGGCATGGTTGGCCTTATCACGCGACAATAAGTGACAAGATAAAAGCGTCGTCTCGTTCTATCGAACGGTGTCAGCCAGTGACGCACGCTCTATCCTATCACCTATCGTGTGACAAGGCCAACCATGCTACGGGGCCGGTGCGCTGGGTGCGGAGCAGTCCCAATACCATTCTGAGAATGATTGCGGACAAACCAGACTGTGCGATTATGCTACACTGCACCAGTATCATTCGGTGGTAAATATCGATGTGGTTGTATGTATTTAGTTTTATTTGTTTTATTTTATCTTATCTTATCTAGTTGAGGGCCCTTTCGGATACACTTCGACCCAGTGGGATCTTTTGTGCATTTGCCCTCCCCTTTATAGCTACTCCCAAGCTCGCTCCATCATTTCCACAAAGCGGATGATGCAGCTCAGTGGGAGCACCCTGAATTCCTTTGGTTGCGGGTAGCCATTACCAAAGAGATTCATTCTTTGTCTGGCAAGGGCATGACATTCACACAGTAAGTGTTCCATAGTCTCATCCTCCTCGCCACACATTCTACAGTCTGTACAGTTCGATAGTCCCATCTTTGCCAAGAGATCCTTGACGCCGAAGTGACCTGTGAACACCCCAGATATAATCCTGAGTTGTTTCCTGCTGGATTTCCAGAGTTTTTTGGTCCAGCCCGAGTCCACTCCTTCTATGAAGAGCTTTGAGTGCCCTAAAATGCCTTTGTTTTATGTTAGTTTTATTTTAGGCCCCCCACAAGGTGGACTGATGACCTGGTAAAGGTCGCGGGAGTCCGCTGGATGCGGGTGGCGCAGGACCGGTCAATTTGGAACTCTCTGGGGGAGGCCTATGTCCAGCAGTGGACGTCTTTCGGCTGATATGATGATGATGATGATGAGTTTTATTTTCTTGTAGTTACACGAAATAAAGGATAGAATTTCAATTTGAATTAATCGGCACATAAAATGTTTGATTCTGATTCAGCTATCAAGATGGAGCCCTATTTGAAGTCCTGCATAGTGGGTGGCGATGAATGCAAAGACGAGAAGACTTACGAATGCGAAGAGTGCACCCTCAAAGGCGTCAAGTGCAATGGCGCTGACGCGGATGCTGCCAAGGTTATGGTCGACGCGGCGGGCAAGAAGATCAGCTTCACCTTCGCAGCGTAAGTAGCCAAGACAGGTCCTGCAATGCCTTAAAGTATGTCTGGCAAAAGCGACTCGTCTCAGTCACACTGTGTTAATTATTGGTAGACCGTTTAACTGAGTCGTCGCCTGCGCGTTGCGCGGGTGCGCGGGTTATTAACCTGAGCCTGTAGCATGGTTGGCCTTATCACGCGACAAGTGACAAGATAGCAGCGTCGTCTCGTTCTATCGAACGGCGTCAGCCAGTGACGCACGCTCTATCCTATCACCTATCGCGTGACAAGGCCAACCATGCTACGGCTCCTGTATGTTAACCTTTTTTAACCCCCGACACAAAGAGGGGTGTTATAAGTTTAACGTGTCTGTATCTACCTAACGTACGTACAATGCGTTGCATGATCGACATGCTGAATAAAGTTTCTTTCTTTCTTTCAATGGGCTTGTGACCTCATGTTAAAATTAATAAATAAAAAATATACGGTAAAATGGTACTTTGCTCCAAAATTGGCTCCACTTTTACAAATTGCATCTCAACTTTTATAAATATGAAGTGGAGTTATGGTACTGGTAATGATTGAGCTCTTTAGCTTTATATTAGCTTGAACTTTGTTGCAACTTAGCTGGAACGGAAGTTTAATTTCTTTTATGTAGGAGCATAGTTACCACCCGGAGCAAAGTAGGACCATTTTACGTAATGAAAATCATAAAAAATATGGAACTTGAAAGTTTAGAAAACATATGCATTTTTTTTATTGTCCAAGAGTAAATTTAAAGCTACCAATAGAATCCTTACGCTTTTATAGCAACAAAATTGTGTGACAACTATGGACCTAAACGCAGTATTTCGCGACCGAAACGGCAATTTACTTGATTTTCCCTACAATGATTAGTTCAAATAGCAACGTATGACGTCATACTTTTGAGTCAATCATGATGCATTTCGGCTACCGCCAGCGAGGTCCGTCTTTAACTCAATTTTTTGGGTATTTATAATGTTTAATTGTAGTTGCTCCCATACAAACATTAGTTCCTCTCCAAAAACTGGTTCGAATGGCATCATAAAAAAATCGAGGGTCGCAAGCCTATTTTCCGCGTCCACCGAATATCTGTATCTTTTAACCCACGCATAAAGAGATAAAGATTATTGGGCCGGAGAGTAACCGGAGTCGCCTAAAATTGTGCATTCTATAGGTTCGCAGACACGGACTCTTGCGTGTACATGGGAGAATTCGAAGCGAAAGGAGCGACGCACAGCCAGGTCGTTGGAGTTATAGAGAGTGAGTTCCTTTAATCTTTTGACGCCAACGACGCATATATACGCACCGCCGGTTGAACGCCAACGACTGATATATGCGTCAAAGAGCCCAGCGCGTTAGCAACCTTCTAAGGTTTAACTCCGCACTAAATGTCTTGTTGATTTGGCGTGTGGTTGACAACTTTTCTCTTTGACAGAGCGTTGAAAAGGTTAATACATTTTTCATTTGAATATTGGTTATACATACAAGTGCTTTGTGTGATATGTATTGTTAGTGCTATTTTTAACGTGTTTGTATATGTTTAAGTCCTAACATTATAGGCGCTTTGGTCTTACTGTAAGCCTATTATGTAAATTATTGAATAAATAAAAATAAATAAATAAATAAGCTATATTGACACTGACAAAGAGGCGATTAATATTTATTTGTGTCTCAATGAAGCAAAATGATGTAGGTATTTACGGCGAAGGTGCTACATTGAATCTAGAGTGAAGCGAAGGATTCTACTTTAGAATCCTGAGCGTAACGAAGGATTCAAGCGTTAACGCCCATGACGAAAATAATTTTGCTCCTGAGTGACACATACAATTTTTCACACCGACTATAAGGAAAATATAACAGTCATCGATAGTTTTGATTTCAGTAAAACGTATAATTTTTTGTGTTTTTTTTATATTACGAAAAATGTATAAATTTTCATATAACGTTGTTAAAGTTAAAACTTGAAATTTGTTCGTTTTTAATCGATTATGATGAAATTACAATCGATTATTTTATTAATATCTGTGTTCAATTGGCACATTGCGTAAATGCTACTTGCCAATGAATAAATTAAAAAAAATAGCTTGAACAGAAAAGCAGCATTTTGTTCCCTCTCGTCGTGGAGCAAAACTTACTTTTCCGAATGAAAGTGTGAAAAAAAATACTCATTGTGATCAACGTTTGTTTTAATAATAAATGATGTTGATGAAGTAAGTATGTAATTATATCTATAATAAAATATTACTAGTGGCACTGTCAACTGCAGAAATCGCAATTCGGTTTTTCTTTATTTTATATTTTCGAATTTTGTATCGACTTTTTTATATGCATTACCGGACCAGCCCACAGAATTTCACGCGAATAGGTTGAGAAATGCGTCCTAGAGGAGAACAGCCGGCCATACGAAAGAATTTTTGCCCAAGATGAAACGGAGAACTTCGTTCGCTTCGCTCGCTCGTTCGAAAATAGCGCCGTATTGTTTAATTATTTTAATAACTTTTTTTCTTGTATTTTTCAGATGCGGGTAAGTACTGCTACCTTTCAGAACAAAACAAAACAAATGGATGAACTTATGTGAAGGCAAATTAACATGCATTGCTTGTAACAATTAATTATTTATTATTTAAATTTTAGCCGAGGGTAAGTAACATTTTGATATTCTTTATTTGTTGTAGGTTAAAGAATTTACTTACGAATAAAATATTTATAGTGCATTCGGATTCGGCTAACTGCAAAAGTCGGGTTATTCCGATAAGTACTATTAGTCCAGGCAATGAACTGACAACTTGTATGGAACAAATGTCAAATTTGGAAATAATTTATAATAGCTAATATTTTTAATGTAAAGGATATATTATCAATTAAATAGTTACCTAGAGGCAAAATCCAACAAAAAATCAGACATCAAAAAAAAAAAAATTAGCTCCTAAAAAGTCCGGATAAATATTAATATATTTTTATAGCTTTATTTAGGTTCATTTGCTTTAAAATATTCAATATAAATAAAATAAAAAAGACAATGAATGTTTAATTTAAATCTATATAATTACTTCCGGGTGGAAAGTTTGTTGGATTCTTGAATAAAGCATCTTAGAATAACGTTTTAGAATGAAATAAACAAAAAAACGCTATTATAAATTAATGTTTTTCGAAACCGTATTTTGCCTGGAGTATATGTCAACTTCTATTACGTGGATAACACGGCGGCGTGGTAAAAGTTGACAAAGTAACAAAATATTATTTGGTTTGATAGAAATTAGAAATTATCGGAATAACCCGATTTTCGGAGTTAGCCGAATGCACTTTAGACACTTTGGTGCAAAAATGATTTTAGCACGCCACCAATTTTGTATTGACGTATACTTTGAGATTATTTAAGTTGACCGAATTGCATCAAAGTAGTCCGTTCAAAAAGCAATTCTACCGCATAAGGTAGAAGATTCCAATTCCAATGACGGCTTTATAAAAAGTCGGTCGCATAATATAATTTTTAACCATACGTCGATGTCAAAGGGATGTAGGTACATTTTCCGTCTTATCACAAGGGAAAAGGGTTCAAAGGTGTAAAGATATCTTTTACACCGACCGTACTAAGTACAATACAATACAATACAATACAAATACTTTTTATTGCACACCTCACACAAAAAAAGCAGTAAGTACCTAGTATATTAACGAATGTAGTGTTTAGATGTCAAGATCGCAGAAGTCGCAAAGAAGACTATAAAACTGGGCGAGGCTCTAGAAGAAACAATCAATATTGTAGCTGAAAAGAAAATTGAAGTGGACGAGGTAAGGTTATCCGAGTAAAAATCTTTTAATTGAAGCTTCCGCGTCCGAATCTCTCTCCCCTTCGGGCACACCAGATGCGTAAGCGTACACGTGCGCGTTCCGTTGCGTTGTAAAGTATAAATCCCCTTTGGACATGTCACACCGGGTGCGTATGCGTCGACGTAACGCGGTGTGACATTTCTTATGAGGATTCATACTTTACAACGCAGTGGAACGCGCACGTGCACATCTACGTAGGTATATCTATGTAGGTGTTTGACACCTCAGCATAATGCAGAGTCAGTGTCCGGTTCACTGCCGCAGAGACACGCTTGTTTCATGTCTTATATGTGTGTCATGTGTGTTTGTGAATAAATGTATCTTTCTGTCTTTCTTTCTACGCTTACGCATCCGGTTTGATTTGGCCTTAAGAGATAGCGATATAGTGGAGGCTAATGGGGAATGGATGAAAATTTTAGAAATGCCTGATAATTTTTTTGGTGATAGGAATAACCTTCCTTAGCACCAGAAAAAAGTTTCAGATTGTTCAGCTGCGTCAATTTTTTTGAAAAATATAAACAGTTTCCTCGATTACGTTTTGGGTCAAGAACGGTAAATAGACACTTTCCTTGATCTGTCTCATATTACAAAAAACTATCTTAAATATATGTGGTAAACTGACACTGGTAATGACCAATATAGCTGCTGCAAGTGTCAATATCATTGCCAGTGTCAGTTTACCACACATATTTAATATATTTTTTTGTAATATGAGACCGATCGAGGAAGGTGCCGTAACTGACCCAAAACGTAAGTGAGGAAACTGTTTATATTTTTCAAATAAAATTGACGCAGCTGAACAATCTGAAACTTTTTTCTAGTGCTAAGGAAGGTTATTCCTATCACCAAAAAAATAATCAGGCATTTCTAAAATTATCATCCATTCCCAATTATTGGGCCGTAAATTATACGGATCACTCACTCCTTCTTTCGATAGTAAAGTAGAATTAAGATAGCGTGCAAGTTCACCATCGTACGGAGTATTTTTTTAAAGTAAGCATTTTTTGTGCGTGGCCTCTGGCGTCCAGACCGCGGCCTAATGATATACCGTTTAGGACTTTTTCACCATTTATTATTATATTTCCGCAGGTACATGTCAATGGTCACAAGATCGAAAAGAAAGCGGACCCGCCAGGCGAGGCTCATTTCGAAGTAAGTAACCTGGGTAATTCCCAGAGCGTTTCAACCACCCTCCCCTCAATGTCTGAATTTTTGACGAAGTCCTGGCAAATTTTCGTTGAATATCTGGTTTTTTGATAGTGAGGTTTATCTCTGTTTGACTCTGCGGATTATCCACCTAATGATAAAACATTCTATATTAAAACATTAATAGTACGCCAGCCGCGTACAGACGTCCGAACGCGGCGGGCTGCGTGCAGTGATTTCGACCCGTGCGGATGTTATAAGTTTAACACGTCTATAACATCGCCTATATAATAATAACCAAATATGTAGGGCCACGTATAGTTTATGAAGAAAACACAACACTGACACTAAGACGTATATTGTCACGAGTTGAAAACAAACTACACAAGTCACAAACAACATATAAACAATATCTCAAGATGTAAGGGCGGAGCGTATCCGTTAGCGAAGACCGATGGTAACCGACTGCCGTCAACTTACTATCGCGCGGGCTGGCAACATGGCGCGCGCGTCTACCGGCTACCAGTTTTCTTATGTATAAGTTATAATTATAAGCCATATTTTAAGTTCTGTATCTCTCTCTGGGTGCCCTGAAAACCAGCGCCTTTAGCATATATTGCTGCTGGCATATGCTGAGAGGCATCCATTTTGGTGCATTTCAGATGTAACTACTTATACACTTGTGTAATTTCTTTGTCACACCAAAAAAATATATTTCTATTCTATTCTATCTGTTTATCTGTGTCTTTCTGTGGCATCGCAGCTTCCAAACGGATGCGATGACCCGATTTAAATGCGGTTTTTTTATCGAAAGTTTTGTCGAGATTGTTCTTAATAGCTATTCGTTGTGTTAGGAGTGTTTTCCATTTATTAACCGCCGACGCAAAAAGAGGGGTGTTATAAGTTTGACGTGTCTGTGTGTCTGTATGTCTGTGGAATCGTAGCGATTTTAATGCAGTTTTTTGTCCGAAAGCTGACGTGATCGAGATGGTTCTTAGCTACGTTTCAACAAAATCGGTTCAGTCGTTAATGAGATATTGAACTTTGAAATGAAAATGTCAGGGGTTTTTCAACTTTTCTAAGTTGTAGTTATTAAACATTGATTTTAATCTTTTGTTCTCAAACAGCTTGTAGAAAAAGCCTTAAAGATCACCGTAAGCAAGATGACAGCGGAGCTAGCAGGCCACTACCAGGCCAAGTTCAAGGTTGGAGACGACGGAGCTGAGGTGGTCACCAAGAACATCCTAGAAGTCACACTGTTAGTATCCCCTCTTATTAACGTCTTCAGGAGCCGTAGCATGGTTGGCCTTATCACGCGACAAGTGACAAGATAGGAGCGTCGTCTCGTTCTATCGAACGGTGTCAGTGACGCACGCTCTATCCTATCACCTATCGCGTGACAAGGCCAACCATGCTACGGGGCCAGGATGCTGTTGGGGCTGCCGCGATATTGTAGTGCGTCAGGAATGTTTGCGGCAGAGCGTACGAATGACTTACGCAATAATACGCAGCAGGACGGCATCACTAATGCAGCGGATGGGTGGCAGCGGTCACAGTATCCCGAGGACGTTGGCTGCGAGGCTGGATGCTCCATTACCTAGGCACTGGAACACTGCATTGTGCAGGAACCTATGCGAGGGGATGGAGCATCTAACTTTATTAGGATTAAATTAGTTATGAATAACATTAGTTGATAAGTTGTGCTTGTATACTAACAAACTATGGATACTCTACTGTCCGAAATAAAGAATTGAATTGAATTAATCATCGTCAGCCTATATGTCCCAATGCTGGGCACAGCCCTGGATGAGAAGGAATGGGCAGTGGTCCCCACGCTGGCCCAGTGCGTGTTGCGGACTTGACATACATGCAGTACAAAGTATGCAGGTTTCCTCACGATTCCTTTTGATGTTTTCCGTTACCGAAAAACTACTGATAATAACAAATTATATTCTGTACCATAAGTTCCAAAAAACTCATTGTTAGGATTTGAACCCACTACCGCCGTTTGACAGCCGCATGCTTGAAACAGTAGGTTCTTTTTACTGTCGACATCAAACGATGGTCACAGTGAAATGTACTGTTAAAAGATCCGAGATGGAATTCCTTACGTCACGAATTTTACGTCTACTAAATACTACTAATTTCAAACATTCTTGCACCTGTGTATAGAATAGACTTTCTACATGGCTATATATATAGGCTATATTTTATCCAGCGGGCTTGCACAGGGCAGCTAGTTTAAATATATTTTTATTTTATAGGGAAGCTGATGCAGCGCCGATTGGTATGTTAAATAAATCAATATTTATACTCATTTAGATTAGTGTACGGCCTGCTGGTCGATCACGTAACGCATTGTATGCGTGTCAGGTAGATCGTAGATCTAAACGTCAATTTTATATGAAATAAAAAACCGGCCAAGTGCGTGTCGGACCACCCAAAACGAAGGGTTCCGTGCCTATTAAAAAGTTCGTATGGTCACAGAAATCTTACGGCACTTACGTCCTTTTCTTTAAGGAAGACAGTTTTTCAGCAATATCTAGCAAACTTTTGAACCGATCTTGTTCAAAATAATTTTCGGTGAAAGAATTTAATAAGCCCTATGTCCATGATTTTTTTCATAGTTTTAAAATACACCGTTCAAGAATTAGAGGGGGGGGCACAGAATTTTAGTGACTCTCAGGGCGATTATTTCTGACTCTATACACTTAATCAAAAAAAATGCTGAGAAACCTTATATTTATTTTAAAAGGCCTATCGATTGATGTGACACACGTGGGCGTATAATGATTTTTTTCGACTTTCAGTTTTATGTATGAAGTGCAGCCCTAAAATTTTTTTTTTGTCATTTTAATTTCAATTAACTATGTAGCGGCTAACAAAATACACCTATCCTCAAAATTTTATTCAAATACACCTTATAGTTTTCGAGTAAAATGCCTGTGACATACGGACAGACGGACAGACGGCCAGACGGACAGACGGACAGACGGACAGACGGACAGACGGACAGACGGACACACGGACAGACGGACATGACGAAACTATAAGGGTTCCGTTTTGCCATTTTGGCTACGGAACCCTAAAAATGACAGTTGGATCTACCTAACGCGCGTTCAAAACGTTACGTGATTAACCCTGGCGGGGGGGCGTGGAGCAGCCATATAATAGGCTTGTGACCTAAGATTGTTTTACGATGCCATTCGAACCAGTTTTTGCAGAGGAACAAATGTTTGTATGGGAGCAACTACAATTAAAGAACATAAATAAATACCCAAAAAATTGAGTCAAAGACTACATTGCTGGCGGCAGCCGAAACGCTTCATACTGACTGACTCAAAAGTATGACGTCACACTTTGCTATTTGAACTAATCATTGTAGGGAAAAGCAACTTGCTGTTTCGCTCGCGAAATACTGCGTTTAGGTCCATATAGTTGTCATACAATTTTGTTCCTATAAAAGCGTAAGAAATCTATTGGTAGTACCTAGCTTTAAACAAACAAATCTTGGACAATAAAACAAATGCATATTTTTTCTAAGCTTTCAAGCTTCAAAACCTTTTTGATTTTCATTCTATTTTGTAATTTATACGAAACTACTGGACCGATTGAGTTGAAATTTGGTAAACATATGTAAAGATGGACGCGTAAAGTAAATTAATGAATTCTGAACAATGGGGCCACTTTTGGGGGTTAAACTGGAAAATTAAAAAAAAAAAAGTTTTGCAACCTGTAGATGTAGTGTGTGACAAATGAAATGAAAGTGGTTGTTGTAAGCATCTCAGTTTTTTTTAATAATTTTAGCAACAACAGATTTGAAGTAATTTAGGAGAAAAGACGAAAATTGACCATTCCCCCCTTATCTCCGAAACTACTAGGATTAAAATTCTGAAAAGAATATGGAAAATAGTTCTTTGCCTAAAGATTACAGGAAAACCTATAAGAAGTTTGAGTATTCAAAAACACTTATGAAATTTAGATTATATACGGAACCCTCACCACGCGAGTTGAACTCGCACTTGTCCGGTTTTTATTAATAATCTTTTTCTTTCTGCAGCAAGGAGACGCAAGGATTAGAGCAGCGGTAGTTTTATTTTCCGCTACATTCGTCATAGACGCGAGTTACAAAATAAACGACTGGAAATTGTTTAACCGTGTTTTTCTATCAATTAGGGGACACTTGATCCCTGAGTAGGTACCCTTTAGGTTTACATTGCCTAATACATTATAATGAATATCTACAGTCAAATTGGGTAGTAGTGGGTAGTGACGCTGCCTACGAAGCTGAAGGTCCTGGGTTCGAATCCCGGTAAGGGCAAATATTTGGGTGATGAGCATGAATATTTGTTTCTGAGTTTTGGATGTTTTCTATGTATTTAAGTATCTATACCTATTATATATATCGTCGTCTAGTACCTATAACACAAGCCTTATTGAGCTTACTATAGGGCTAGTTCGATTTGTGTAAGAATGTCCCCTAATATTTATTTATTATTTATTAAATTGAGAGAGCGAGATATTAATATTAGCAATTTTGTCGCACGAGACCTTATTTCGGCGCTGCATGGATATGTTTATACTGGTTCTCCATTCAGAATTAGTTTTTAAATACTAAAAGTGCCTTGATTTATATAAAAAAGTGGACAGTGTAGTAAAAAGAGATTATATTTGATATATCAGTTATTGTTTTTAACAAACTTGTATAGTTTTTAGGGTTCCGTACCTCAAAAGGAAAAAACGGAACTCTTATACGATCACTCGGTTGTCTGCCTGTCCGTCAGTAACAGCCGATTTGCTCCGAAACTACTGGACCGATTGAATTGAAGTTTGGTGCACATATGTAAATTGGTGACCCAAAGATGGACGCGTAAAGTAAATTAATGAATTCTGAACAAGGGGGCCACTTTTGGGGGGTAAACTGGAAAATTAAAAAAAAAAGTTTCGCAAACTGTATTGTGTGACATATCAAATGAAAGGGGTTGTTGTAAGCATCTCAGACTTTTTTTTATATAATTTTAGCAAAAATAGATTTGAAGTAATTCAGGAAATACGATGAAAATTGACCCCCCCCCCTTATCTCCGAAACTATTAGACTTAAAATTCTGAAAAAAATATGGAAAATGGTTCCTTGCCTAAAGATTACAGGAAAACCT
This sequence comes from Epinotia nisella, assembly GCA_932294315.1. Classification (NCBI taxonomy): domain Eukaryota; kingdom Metazoa; phylum Arthropoda; class Insecta; order Lepidoptera; family Tortricidae; genus Epinotia; species Epinotia nisella. The sequence continues at coordinate 2,680,563 of OW028698.1, read as the reverse complement.
ATAACGGGAAAATTCTTAATATTTTTGTGTATTTTGTATGGAGCGCCTAAATGCTTAGAGAATAGGAATTTTACGGAACCCTCACCACGCGAGTTGACGCACTTTTCCTGTTTTTTCACAGTATGTTGTGAAAGCCAATCAAAAAGGTATACGCGTGCGTGCGTATGTAAATACCGGCTAGAGCCGGTAGGCCCGCGTGTACTTGTAGCGGCGCGACGAAATCACGGAGTGAGCCGCCCCTGGCCTAACATTATTCTACGTTCGATTTATGTCGTCTTTGTTGACAATATCACAGAACAGTATAAAAATACCTACACAAATATTTCAATATCGCGTGACCAATGACTTAGGAAAACGTATGCGTGACTAATGTCTACACGTTTGACATTAACACGTACTTCGGGCGCGTCAGCAAAAAACTTACAGTTGAACTGAGTTTATTAATAAATAATAAATAAATAATAGTACATTTTGATGCTAGTGCGGAAAGTATGTCATTACGTCACGAGTACCGAGATATCTTGCCACGAGCCATAGGCGAGTGGCAAGACTCGGGACGAGTGAAGAATGACATTTCCGCACGTGTATCGAACGACGTTTTTTAATACAGTTGCGAAAAAATAAGAAAAACAAAAAGTAAGGAATTCGAAACTTATATATTATTCATTCTGTAACATCATTGTAATACAGTTGAAAAAAATGAAGTTTAATACAGTTCCATCTTATTTATTTTTTATTGAAATAATAATTAATGGTACAATTTGTACAAGGAAAAGTGAAAAGCACTAGTGCGCGAAAACCAACTTTCCGCACGCTAAACAGCTACGTAAAGTAGCAGTTTTTGAGCAACTATTTAAAAAAATACGTTTATTTCAGACCATTGGACCCATATTGGGTTAGTTATAAAGGTACCTATATAAATATATAAAGGTAAAAAAAACAAAACAATAGGCGACTGTATTGAAAGGATATCTGAGACCTATCGAGGACTACTCTCCTATTTGTCGTCGAGTTTTTGCCCGCGACTACGCCCGCGTAAAACTCGTAGATATTTGCTACCTATTCGATTCGATTTTTGAAAGTGGTAGAGACATTTTCAAGAAAAAAATTAAAAGCGTATTCTCGATAATTTTTATTTATTTATTTATTTCAGTAAAGCACTTTACAATGACTTAAAACTAAATACAACGTCCCACAAAACTGTTTGCACAGTTTGACTGTGGGATCCATGAGTCTATATAATTTGAGATAGTCTTAAATGATAATGAGTCTATTTAAAGTGGTAAAGTTCTAATCAGTCTATATAATTATTTAAGTCTTAAGAAGTAAGAACAGCTTTAAATGATGTTGTATAAAGTGGATAGGTAACTAGATATAAGATATTAGGTATTTGGGTCGTTCTTCTTTTTTACCGACAATGAACCGAGGTTTTTCTGTTTTTTTGGTTTTTGAACTATCGAAAATTGTAGTTTTGAAGTGCGATTTAAAAAAAAATGCATAGGTTTCTTCATTAGAACTAATTAAAGTTTCTTTTCTGGCCAATATAAATATTTATTTACGGTTGGTTTCTAAAAAAAAACATGTGACAAAGTGGACTCTTTCAGTGGGGACAACATTTTATTTTACCACTCGGTCACGGCATTCTACGAAAAAAAAACATAAAAAAAAATGCTAGATAGAGAAAATGAAATATTAAATATCACTAATTAATAAAATAATATGGATATTCATTCGAACATTATAAAACCGTAAACATCATTACTCAAATGAGATGCCGTAATAAGACGAAGGACAGGCTATTGTCGGTCGAAAAGAAGAACGACCCATTTAAGTATTTAAATACTGTCGAGATAGTGTTTCAACAGGGCTCTTTTAAATTTATTTTTGTTTTTCTCTTGTCTTAAAGCCGCAGGTAAGGCGTTAAGCAAGTATGGTAAGCGTTTTTCGATGAGCCTATCCCCGTAGTAATTGCTTACTCTGAGAACGGCAAACTTACCTGCAGCTACGATGTTTCACTTTCAGTCCAAAACGTTGCAATGTACCTGGGAAAGTATAACCACTTAAACAGGTTACACGTTGAATCCATTAATCCTACTAATATTGTAAACGTGAAAGTTTGGATATATGGATGGATGTTCCACTTAATCTCAAAAACTACTGGACGAATTTATATGAAACTTTCCAGTTATGTACCTTATATATCAGAATAGGACATAGGCTATAATTTATGTCAAATTTCATCCCTTTTAGGAACGAAAAAGGGATGACACTTTGTATGGAGGCCAAATGATTTTGCTCGTTGACTTCATCAGGCGCTGGGTCTCAAAATGTATGGGAAAACTAAAATCCGACTCGCATTTGACCAAAATTCTAATTGATATTAGGTAAGGTAATAACACTTATGAAAAACTATACATGTCTACGTGTCCCGTTTTCTCGCCTAAATGGCTATATTGGCTATATCGATTTATGAGGATGAACGTAAGATAGTTCTTATACCAAAACTCACATTTTAAGAAGATGAAATAGGAAAATAAAGTGTATTAAGACGTATTATACGCGACGAAGTCGCGGGTGGGAAAACTAGTAGACATATAAAATTTTCTATGAGATTATTAGTACCTGACTTATGCTGACCGTATTGCATCAATTAGAAATTTTGTCACAGCTCTTAAATTACAAAACAATTACTGCTACAAGGAAAGTAAAACGATTATCGGCTGGAAATTCTAGAAAATAGTCAATTACTTAGTTTCGATTTGATACTCAACAGCGGCAGAGATGTTTTTATTATTGATATTATTATGTAAGTAATAAAATAGTTCACCATCATAATTTAAGTCTCCCCAGCATCGTCGAGTTTCGTTCGGAATAACTTGAAACTTTTGTACACAATTGGGATCCGTATCTAGGTCAGACTACTAGTTTCTAGGACAAACTAGTTTCTGATGCTAAAAATTACCATCATCATCATATCAGCCGAAAGACGTCCACTGCTGGACATAGGCCTCCCCGAAAAAGTGCCACAATGACCGGTCCTGCGCCCGCATCCAGCGGACTCCCGCGATCTTTATCAGTCTACCTTGTCTACCCACCTTGCACCTTCCGGTACGTGGTCGCCACTCGAAAACCATTCCGCCCCAACGGCAATCGGTTCTACGTGCAATTTGACCGCCGCCCACTACCACTTAAGTTTAGCGATTTGGAGGGCTATATCGGTTACCTTGGTTCTGCTGCGGATAGCCTCATTTCTGATGCGATGACGCAGAGAAACTCCCAACATAGCCCTCTCAATTGCCCTTTAGGTGAATTTGAGCCTTCTTATAACTATTGTTATGAGTTAAGATTATTGTAGTCATTAATCTTTTCGACGCCAACTACGCATATATCCGCACCGCAGGTTCAACGCCAACGACTGATATATGCGTTAAGGAGCCCAGCGCGATAGCAACCTTCTTGCATTGACATAAGGTTTAACTCCGCACTAAATATCTTGTAGATTTGGCGTGTGGTTTACAATTTTTCTCTTTGACAGAGCGTTGAAAAGGTTAAAGCCCGCTGCGTAAAAATACTGATGACTTAATGCATTATAAAACTATTTTTACTGCTTAGGCATAGCACACATCGCTAATTCAGACATCAGCGTTCAAACAGAATCAACAATAAATCCGACGAGCCCAGATGATCAAAGGACATCACAAGTCGCAAACTCCACGTCCGCAGTTACAAGAAGACAATATGACACGCAAACAGAGAAGCAGAATATTCAAGCAACAGGTAACGCAGATGTTAAAATATCATTCAGCGAAAATGCAACAGAATTGATAAAACAATTGAAGGAGTCTATCGAGAAGTTAATTGCGTATTTAGCTACTACCAGATCATCGCCAAAGCTTGAAGCTCGCATGCCAAATCGGCGTTATTTTCAGAGCAGTATTTTAGATGTGTTACCTAAATTCCTCAGAGATAAAAGAAGTGTAGAAAGTATGACAGACATCGGTGCTGATAATAATAGCATTAACGTTTCAACAGGGGGAAATGCAAGTGATGTCACTGAAGCAAATATCGACGTGACCGAAGCAAAAACCGAAGTTACTCATCAAACACAATTGCTAGAAAACAAAAGTGAAAATGACACATATGAATGGATGGTTGACAACTCAAACAACACTATCGACGAAAATAACGACACAGAATTCGTTAATAGTCGACGAAGCTTCAGTTCAGACATGGAAATAGCTAAAGTTATACGTAGCAGACTTATATCTTATGTTCACGAACATATAAACGACACTATGGTTAAAATTGCTTCACTAAAGTATATTAGACAATCTTATAGCACCGACAACGCCTTTAACATAGGGTATATAATGGCCAACATAGACTTAATCGATGTTAACTTGAGGAAATTGAGAGACAGTATAGAAAAAAACCACCGCAGTTGGGCGGAGTCGTATATATTGGACGTCTTTGATAAAATAAAATTCACCAATCAAGTTGTCACTAACCTGATGACCGCTTTAAGGTCAATTTTCAATACAATGCCAATACAAAATATAAATGATAATACACATTAAGTAATGTTTTATAAACGACTCGTAAATCTGAATGTTTACTAAGCAGAAACCTCCGCTAACTAAATTTAATTTTTCCAGAGATCGCGGGTTCAAACCCACGTATAAATTTTCAGTTTTCCACTTTGATCGGAATTTCGTAAATCTGAGGCCTTATTTGGGTACTTAATTCCCAGAGCGTTTCAATCGCCCTCCCATCCATGTCCTCTACCAAATACAGACAGAATAACCCATTTATGGACAGGCAAGGCGAGGGATATGCCCAGCCTATGGGAGCGCAGAAACACCTAAACAGCGCCATATGTTTGCATTTGGGTGACATTTGACGCGACTCCCGCGTCACCGCATACGTTCACCTAACTATAAACAAGCCAGGGTCATCTTACATTATAAATAAAACGATACATTTCCAACTGATGTTTTTTTTGTAACTAGAATACGTCACACTAAAAAATAAAAACAATCCTAGAACTTAATAGTATTTTAACAAATATATAAATCCGACCACATACTTATATCAAATGGAAAATTCCAACGTAGAATAATATCTATTTGTACAAAATAAATACAAATAATGGTGAAATCTTTATTAGTTCCATATATGGAACAATAACGTCCAAGGAAGATGAGATTCATGCAATTCTAGTACAACTCTTTAGTCTTGGATCTCATTTCAAAACATACATAGATCGTTCTAGTTTGTCTTTAATCAATAGTTTTATCAATGGGATGTCTTGGTAGATTTAACGAGCTACATGTATAATACAAGTATGATCAGAATTAACTCGGGAATATTTTATACTCACTGGGTCATATGATAAAAGTCTGCGGTCAGAAAATTTTGCTTAATCTAAGTAAAGACCAAAGCCTCTTTACAACAGTCAAATACTTAAAATAGAAAAATATAGCATAGACAATTTATAACTGCCAACTTTGTACCACTGTACGTATATTATTATTGTGTACCTTTGAAATGATTTAGATTATTTAAAGAATATTAAACGCAGATGTTTATGGCGGAGATCGGTGGCACGCGGCTCGCGTCGTTATCCACACAGGTACGCGTTTTCAAGCTCGCCTGACAGTCCTCGTCTCACGCCGCCGCACAGATTGTCCATAAACACGGCCTAAAACCTGCTGTGTTATGATTTTGGAGCTTGAAAATCTTAATCTTATAACTAATTTGAGCATGAGTCTTAAACTAATAGCACATTTCTTGTACTTTATTATTATCTACTAAATGTACTGTATGGGTCATAGTCACATATACCATAGGTTCTATACTTATTAGATGTCGATGCATATCAAAACTGCCTTTCACAATTTCAGCATACAATTTTTAGGTGAAGCCCTTTCTGAAAACAAACAACTAAACAAGTTTGTTGTGTACGACACTATTTGTCGAGGACTAATTTATAAAATATAAGGGTATCTAATCATTTTACGTTTATGACATATTTGGAACAACCCTTGTTCTATTGCTAGACTTAGCTTGGAGTATATTTGTTACTAATTTGGTTAGTATTAAATATATTTCTACACTCTATTGGAAGCCTGTGACTTCCTCACAGGCTGCAGGATGCTGTCAAGTACAACCGTCGCCGGATTTGCGTTACTACACCTGGAGAATAAAATATTTTATTTTAAATTCATTGCCTATTACATAAAGTCTTGGCCCATTGACCTCAAAGCAATCAAGCAGCATTAATCCCTTTATCGTATAACGTTCCATATTTGGTCCAAATGTCAATTAGTTAGAAATTGTCAGGCAATAATTGCGAGGGAAGTGTCGAATTTTGGAACAGCTTTGATAAAAAGTCCATTGATCGACTAATAGAACTAGTTGCGCCTAGTTTACTTTCAGTGTTAGTTCTGAGTATCATTTGTATTATTTTTTATTGAATAATATATTAAAAAAACAATATCATGGTAGGTTATCTATATAGCTATCGAAGAGTAATAAAAAAATTGGTAAAGCAGCCGGTTAAGAAAACCAAGATGGGGTGATTTTGACACCAAACATCTGTCAAAATTGAGAGTTCGAGTAAATTTTGCCTTGTTCCATATATGGAACATTGTGCCATAAGAATCAGGTAGCTTTTACATTGATTACCTGGGGAACATATCGTTGCAACGCAATTCAGTCCAGCCCGTCAGCGCTTCGTAGACCATCGTATCAAGCGCTTTGTCTGCTGGCAGCTCACCCGTTAACATGCGAAGCGCGATTCTGTAAAATATAATGAGCACTTTGTCACTTTATTCATTACTAGCCGGTGAACTTATTATTTACTAGAACGCACGCAAACTCGCGGAATAAAATATAGCCTATAACCATCCAGGAAGTCCATTCTACACGCAGGTGAAATAATTTTTAAAATCGAATAAACGGTTCCATAGATTATAGGGTGGCTAGAGGGCGCTAGGGTAATGATTGCATCCTGGCGTTACACGGGCTAGAGACGCCTCTCCGTCGCGTACCCGTTTATCCGCGCCATGGTAGCGAGCGGCGCGTTCAGCTTAGCGGTGGCAGCCAAGTTCCTGCAGTACAGCAGCCACACGCAGTCCAGCTCCGTGTACGAGCCGTGGGGGCTCGGTAGCGCTGCCTGTCAATTTAAATATTGTTTAGCGACAAAGAGTATAATGCAATCTGTCGTGTTTTCACTTTGAACTGTCAGTGGTACGTAGGAACAGCTTTGGTTATCACAAGTTATTTCATGATTTGTTAATCGTTTTTCAATGGCAAGAGACGGAATGTATATGCGATTATACATTGAAATACAAAATTAATCCTATCCTACTAATATTACAAACGTGAAAGTTTGGATGGATGTACGTTCCACTTAATCTCAAAAACTACTGGACGAATTTATATGAAAGCTTCCAGTTATGTACTACCTTATATATCAGAATAGGACACAGGCTATAATTTATCTCAAATTTTATCCTTTTTAGGGACGAAAATCGGACAAGTGCAAGTTCAACTCGCGTGGTGTGTTTCCGTAAAATTCCTATTCTCTAAGCATTAGGCGCTCCATACGAAATACACAAAAATATTGAGAATTTTCCTGTTACTTTGAATACTCAAACTTCTTATAGGTTTTCCTGTAATCTTTAGGCAAGGAACTATTTTCCATATTTTTTTTAGAATTTTAAGCCTAGTAGTTTTGGAGATAAGGGGAGGGGGGGGCGGGGGGGATGGTCAATTTTCGACTTATTTCCTAAATTACTTCAAATCCATTTTTGCTAAAATTATAAAAAAAAAATTTGAGATGTTTACAACAACCGCTTTCATTTGATATGTCACACAATACAGTTTGCGAAACTTTTTTTTTTAATTTTTCAGTTTACCCCCTAAAAGTGGCTCCCTTGTTCAGAATTCATCAATTTACTTTACGCGTCCATCTTTGGGTCACCAATTTACATATGTGCACCAAATTTCAACTCAATCGGTCCATTAGTTTCGGAGCAAATCGGCTGTGACAGACGGACAGACCGAGTGATCCTATAAGGGTTCCGTTTTTTCCTTTTAAGGTAGGTACTGAAACTTTGTATGGAGACAAAATTGCTCGTTGCCTTCATCAGGCGCTGGGTCTCAAAATGTATGGGAAAACTAAAATCCGACTCGCACTTGATCAAAATTCTAATTGATATTATTCCAGATTATAATCCAGAGGTTTAAACGTGAACAAGAACAGGTTACAGACCGACAAAGTTACTTTCGCATATATAATACTAGCATCCGTCCGCGACTTCGTCTGCGTGGACCCGGGAAAACTATCCTATATTTTAATCCAGGCTATAAACTATCTTCGTGCAAAATTTCATCCAAATCGGTTGAGCCGTTTAAGCGTGATAGAGTAACAAACATCTAAACATCCAAACTTTCACATTTATAAAAAAAAACTTTATTTCAGACCGGTTGATCCATAGGATGTTAGTAACAAATGACTTAAGACTATATTAGGTTAGTAACAATAAACAAACAAAACAAACAATCAAAATTTTTAAATAATAAATTGGGCAACGCCCTTAATCTGTCCAACCCAGAAGGATAGGATTTGTTGCAATTGCCTTTAGTGTGTTGCCTGTTTATAATATTAGTAGGATTAGTAGGATAGGATAGTAGGAGTTACTAGTTTTACCTGCTGGCTACTTAGATGGTTTAGCGCATGCGTGTTGCCATCAATGTCTCGTGACAGTTGCTGCTGGATGTTGGCGTTCAGAGATTCCCGGTTCGTTACCTGACTGAGGACCGTTCTATCGAGTAACAAGCAAATGAATTAGAAAACAAAAACTAAATGAACTATCGCAGGATAAATAGGCTTTCTACTGTAGCAACATAATTTTAAAATTTTATAATACTCTGATACTGAAATGATATATTGTATACTGTTTTGAGAAAATTACACCTCGCCGAGTTTTTTACGCCGGTTCTTCTCGAGGCAGAAGTTTTTTTTCCGAACCGGTGGTAGTTTATCGACATTCATAGGTGCATGTAATATGCCTAAATTGAAGAATAAATCACTTTGACTAGAACATTCTATTAGTTTCTTAGTGTAGCTTATGTTTAGCAGGTTGCGTTCCGGAATTTGAGTCTCTAGAGACTCCAGACTCAAATTCCGGGACGCACCTGTGATGTATTGTTTAGTGCACTTTTGCAGGTGGTAGTTTAGTTATGAACTAGCATAAGAGCACCAACAAATCGAATTTAACAGAAACAACGTGAATTCTGCAAAACTCATTCAGACGTTAAATAACCGTGGTAAGATTAAATAATTAGGTACCCCCGGTTTTATAAAAATCCTTTAGACCTTATGTCGGTAAACTAGTAAAGTCAAAAATAGTACTGAGTTACTTAAATTTGATCTCCCATTTGGTCTAACGCATCTTTATAAAACGCCATGAAATAAATAAAATAAATATTTGCGGACAATCTTACACGAATCGACCTAGTCCCAAACTACTACTATGGGTACTATGGGTACTAGACGACGATAAACATACTTATATAGATAAATACATACTTAAATACGTAGAAAACATCCATAACTGGAACAAATATTCGTGCTCATCACACAAATAAATGTCCTTACCGGGATTCGAACCCAAGACCTCTCGCTTCGTAAGCAGGGTCACTACCAACTAGGCTAAACCGGTCGTCAATGCGGTCGTGAAATGGATCGAATATGGTTATGGTTGTAGATTTACAATGGGCTGCAGCACTCACTTGGTGTTTTTGTAAGCGCGGCCCAGATGTATGGCTGCACGGGCAGTGCTCATTCCAATCTCCAGGACGTTTTCTAGAAGGTTCTTGCCAATGTCAAAGTCGTCAATGCTCTCTTGGCGAACATTTTGGCGTTTTCTGAAAGGGACATCAAAATCGATTTAAATTGGTTTCATCAGGATGGTATGTAGTAAACGGATCTTTTGTCGCATTCCAATTTGATTCAATATGGTTCATACGCTCGTTCTATTATATCTGGCACACATGGAAGTTTACCCCAAAGTTCCAGATATGGAACAAATGTGTTAAAGTGTCTTTCACGTAAGTTCCATTTATGTATCATTGTCGCAATATAATTAGCAGAAGGTAATAAAATAACTGAGATTAATTGACAATGACTGCTCTAAAACATATTTCAATTATAAATTTCCTGTAAATCTGAAATATATAAGAATGCATTTTATCCTAAACTTAATAAAAATGGCAATAAAAAACCACGAGTTCAAACCTCGGTTAAACTGTTTATAGAGCACAAAAAATCATTTTAGAAAAAAATACAAAAAGGCGACTAAAAATGTGTGCATTTAAAGACACTCTACCAAGTTTAGGTCTAAAACGACGACAATATGGTCAAGTCTTACTCGAAATGTTTCGCTAGAGAACTAGAGCAAAATAGGTGAGCCATGCGTGCCTCAACCCGAGGCTGCTCAAATTCGTAATTCCAATTCCAATTACAGCCACATTAAATGAGCTCAACTAGGTACAATGTTCTTGTATCTCAAACAATTATTGAACTTTAGTTAGACTTACGAGAATGCGGCGGTGTTGTAGATCTCATTTTGCTTGGATTCCACCTTGCTAGGGTCCAAGAAGAGAGCATTGAACGCAAACACATCTGGATCCTTCAGCATTTTGTTGCGCACTCCTTCCTGCAAAGTCATGAAGGTAGTTAGCAGTGTTTCCGAACGAGCCTTATGGTGACAATCACCGTGAGGTGTTGGCAACATTGGGATCCCGATTGCTGTCTGCTCGTCAACGATAATGACTATGGGCTTGTGATTTTAATATGAAATATAATTTGGATAACCACGACAATATAACAACGCTACAAACTATGTAATTTATCACAACAACAGACAGAGACGCAGCTATAGTTAGAGTGAAATTTATGTAATTGGTGTATCGTTTGTAGTATGCTTATACAAAACTTGTTTCATATTAAAATTGAAACTTACTACAAAACTAATTGATATAAATGTACTACAGAGGTGTTCCGCTGTTTCTATGAACTTGGCTTGACACACTGACCTGCACCTACAGCACCTATATTATTTTTATCTACCTACTTAGCTCAATACAGGCACTTTTCAAGAATCTCACCAATCTTGTATTAAAATAGGTTACTTTGATCCTCTTTGGCTATGGCTACAAACTTCAAATACATTCCGCCGACACCGATGTAAGCCGCTTGAAAAAAGTTCATGCGATCCGTTGATTTTAGTTAGTTATATCTCACGTTAGAATTTTAACGGACAACATTTCAAACATTTTTTTTTCTTTTTTTCGAATGTTATATGGGTTCACATCACCTTGTATTTGCGACTCAACTCTCCGTAAGTGTATTTTAAAAAACAATTTCTAAATATTTTATTTCAGACTCGACGTTCCGGATGTGGAACATACAGATATTTCTAAATTTATAGTATAGAAATATCTCTATGAGGCCGCAGACGTGAAAATAGTAGGTACACGACATTTTTCTTCGCACCCTTCGCTAAGTAACTTGCATTTTAATCGCACTGACAAATCGCGATTTTAGTCTCCGTGGAAATACTTATTGCCGAAATTATTGGTTTAATATCAAAACAAACACCTCTATAGTGCCACCTATTGGCATAACTTCATAAACATATTATGTATTGTCTGTGGTATTAAAAAAAAAAACCGGCCAAGTGCGTGTCGGACCACGCAAAACGAAGGGTTCCGTGCCTATTAAAAAGGTCGTATCGTCACAGAAATTTTACGGCACTTACGTCCTTTTCTTTGAGGAAGGCAGTTTTTCAGCAATATCTCGAAAACCTCTGAACCGATCTTGTTCAAAACAATTTTCGGTGAATGAAATTAATAAGCCCTATGTCCATGAATTTTTCCATATTTTTAAAATACACCGTTCAAAAATTAGAGGGGGGGGGACAGAATTTTAGTGACTTTCGGGGCGATTATCTCTGAGCCTATTGACTTAATCAAAAAAAATCCTAAGAAACCTTATATTTATTTTGAAAGGCCTATCGATTGATGTGCCACACGGGGGTCACAATGAAAAATTTTTTTTTGACTTAGTTTTATGTATGGAGTGCACCCCTAAAAAAATTTTTTTTTGTCTTTTTAATTACAAAACTATGTAGCGGCTAACAAAATACACCTGTCCTCAAAATTTTATTCAAATACACCTTATAGTTTTCGAGTAAAATGCCTGTGACATACGGACAGACGGACAGACGGACAGACGGACAGACGGACAGACGGACATGACGAAACTATAAGGGTTCCGTTTTTGCCATTTTGGCTACGGAACCCTAAAAAGAGGTAGATAGGTTATACGCGCTCGAAAAATGGCACACTAAAATTTAGTCAATTGGCACAACTTTTCCTCAGTTTCGAGTCGTCAATGGAAACGTTAGCTGTCAGATTTGGTGGCCATTTTTAAACACGGAATTTCATATAGACAACATATCTACCTTTTTTATATTACATCATTGCCTATTGGCATAACTTCATAAACATATTATGTATTGTCTGTGGTATTAAAAAATTAAATAAAACCAGTCTTCTGTAAACCACGTTAACGGTACGGTTTTCATTTTAAGAGAAATGTTTCCATTTTACCGACGCCTCAATTAATTTGGCCAGCCCGACTAAAAGATGTCAATAAATGCAAAGATTACCTGATTCTCCCACGCCATCAGCTGAATATTATGTAACAGCATCACATCCAACGTCAGAATTCCAAACGACAAAAAATCCGTGCTGTTGCTCGAAATTATCTTCCTACTATGATTCGTACTCGTGTAATTATCACCAAAATATAGGTCCTTCAGCTTATTCATCACTATGCTCACATTGCCTTCCACCAAACTATTGTTTAAAGCCTTCAGAAGATCTCCAAAATCATTGCCAGATTTTATTCTCTTGGAATGATTACCGGCCACTTCAAAATCAGGGTCAGACACTATCCAATCATGTAAATCTTGGACCTTTTCTATTAAGTAGCTCGTCATAGTATTACTCTGCATATAATCGTCATAAAGATTCTCATCATTGTAATATTCTTCGTAAAAATCATGCTCATTCTTCTTTAAGACTGCTACGTAGCCGTCTGGGAGTTTGATGTCTTGTTTGTTCATGAAAACGTCTGGCAATGTTGGTTTAAAATCGGGTATATCTTTATTTTCCGTAACCACAGCTTCGGTTGGCTCTGGCATCTTCGCGTGATCTTTTTTCTCTATTTTCCTTTCAGCATGATGCGTACTATCGTGTATTGGATGCATTTGAGGTTTAGCTAGTAAACTTAAGTTCTTTTTCTTGTCCCTATTCGCAACTATGTTTTTAAATATGGATAGTTTCTCTAGAATGGGGAATTGTATGTCGTTTTCGAGTTCTTCTGAGTTGTCGGTGGTTGGGTCTGGTTCGGTGGTGGTTGGCGGTCTTCTGGGTTGGAGAATTGGTTGAGAATAGACAGGCTCCTGTAAAGAAGATAAGGAAATATGAGACGAGTAAAATCGGATTTGTCTGCTGAAAAGACATGTTCAAAAGTGTACTTTACACGTTCGCTGCTTTATACTGACGTATCGACACGGATTGCGCCGGTCGTGGTCTCAGATGACGGACGTCTCAGCAAGTTGTCAACAGAATATGGGTAGTGTAGTGGGGTACACATAACACAACATTTAAATACCGTAAAATGGGATGAGTTGGTTCAAAACAGACATCCAAACCTAGATAAAAATGTATGAGGGTTCCTTGTTCCTTAAAACTAAAATTAATTGTAACCACAATTAACAATACTATTTGTAAGACAAATAAAAGTTACAAAATGGAACATTTTTTACTTTTACTCGGCGATGCCACTAACGATGCGATGCATCTTCTTCTCGCGAAAATGTCCTATTATCAGTCAATCAATTAATCAATCATTTATTGCAATATCACAAAAGTAGGTACAGATGTTTACTTAAGGCTACAGATCATTGTGAACCCTGTTGGGCACTGCAATGTTAGGAAGAGGAGGACTTACTGAGCGTTTATAATCTATCTTCTAAGGATTCATTTAGCGTGTAATAAGATTTAGTTAGTAGTAGTTGCTTTATTTTATTTATGTTCTTTTTATCGTCTCTTCTTTTATCGAGTCAGGTAACTTATTGTTAATCTTAATGGACATTATTAATGGGCCTGAGGATAGCAGTTTCAGGTTGGTGGGTGATTGAAAGAGTCTATTCTTATAACGGATAGGTCGTGAAGAGGGAATGTCATCACGTTTTACATAGAACTCTTTATGTTTCCGTACAAACTTACATGTCTCAAAGATGTAGGTGTATAGGAAGAGGCGGCTCATACGATTTCGATTAAATTTGGAATACAGGGGTTTACGGGGGCGAAAAATCGATCTAGCTAGGTCTCATGTCTGGGAATATTCGTTTTCTCCGTATTTTCTCTATGAATACCCGAGCAGAGCTCGGTCGCCCAGGGACTTATTATTATAAGTACCAAGACTAGTAAACATCGTACATATAACACAGCCTTTCTATTCGTAATTGTCTGTTCCTGAGGAAACATCACGCACGAAAGCGCATGCGTTCAAATGACGGACTATTATGGTACTATTATGCGTACCATTGAGCGTGGGTACCATTTTGCGGAGGTACCATTACGGGTTTGTTTAGCAACGACATGGTACAATGGACGCTCTTTAGGTAACACGAATAATCGACATACACACATACCTCAACATCTAACTGTTGTATTGTATATTTGTTATAGAGGTATCTTACCGGAGCTTCGTAGACTTGCTGGCCGTAGCCCCACCTCGTCACCACCACGGTCGCCAGCACCAGCGCCGCACACACCGCGAAGCAGGATGCACCGGCTATCACCCACACCTTCAGCGGGACCTGGTGAAGAGTATAAAATATCATTAACTAGAGCCAGGGCCGGCCAGAGGGTACAGCGGAGGCCGCTCTAGGCGCCAGATGTCATGGGGCGCCAGAATGAAAAAAAAACCGGTCAAGTGCGAGTCTGACTCGCGCATCGAGGGTTCCGTACAAAATTTCATACGACATACACGTCGTGCCCTGTCTATTCATTTTGGAAAAAATAACAACGCATAGTATAGTTAAGTCATGAATACCGACAGCGCCATTTATCGGTGCATCTTGTTACTAACTTGCGCGACCAAGGAACTCGGTATGTAGGTATGTTGATTTTTCAGCGATAATTCTTTATCAAGTGAATTAATTTCGATACTTCTTTTGTATTTGCTAGAAAGTACTTTCAGAATACTTTCATACGAATTTGAAGGAAATTATTAAACACAGAAGTATTAAATTACAAACAAAATTAACAAATGATTTTTGAAAAATAAAAAAAAAATACGCTAGATTACTTCTCTCTTTATATCGTCATATTTTCCGGTAATATTTACGTTAATATTAATCATACTCGTATATTATTTTCAAATTTTTGGAGTGGTATTTTTTCAACAATATTCTTTATAAATCAAGATTTTACCACTATAGAATAAAAACCGTTTTAGAATGTGCAATTCAAGCCCTTTCATATGATACCCCACTTGGCCTACTAACTAGACTTTGAATTTTTGCGCTCGGGTAACTTCGGCAATGTTGGTCAACTCACCGAAGTCTTAGTAAGTAGGTAGCCTGCAAGCGCTCGGAGTGGGCGGCAGCGGGCGTCTCGTCCGCTCAGCGGTCGCTATCGTTCGAGCCTGGTTATTGTCAGTCGGGTAACTTCTGCAATGGTCGCCAACTCACCGAAGTCTTAGTAGGTAGTCTGCAAGCGCTCGGAGTGGGCGGCAGCGGGCGTCTCGCTCGCTCAGCGCTCGCCATTGCCCCGGCCCGGTTATAGTCGCTCGGGTAACTTAGGCAATGTTCGTCAACTCACCGAAGTCTTAGTAGGTAGTCTGCAAGCGCTCGGAGTGGGCGGCAGCGGGCGTCTCGCTCGCTCAGCGCTCGCCATTGCCCCGGCCCGGTTATAGTCGCTCGGGTAACTTAGGCAATGTTCGTCAACTCACCGAAGTCTTAGTAGGTAGTCTCCAAGCGCTCAGAGTGGGTGGCAGCGGGCGACTCGCTCGCCATCGCCCCGGCCCGGTTATAGTCGCTCGGGTAACTTCGGCAATGTTCGTCAACTCACCGAAGTCTTAGTAGGTAGTCTGCAAGCGCTCGGAGTGGGCGGCAGCGGGCGTCTCGCTCGCTCAGCGCTCGCCATCGCCCGGGCCCGGTTATAGTCGCCCGGTCGGCTGTAGTCGGTCGTAGTCGTCGCACGACTGGCGCAGGAGGACGCCGACTCTGGCCGCTTCTCATATTCGTAGTGGAACATTTTTATCTGCAATAAAAGAGTTAAGTTAAGCTGGGCTTTCACCACAAACGGATTCGATTCCGTACCTCGAAAGGAAAAAACGGAACCCTTATAGGATCACTTTGTTGTCCGTCCGTCAAGACCCTTTTTCTCAAGAACGCGTAAAGGTATCAAGCTAAAATTTATATCAAATACTCAGGTCTACTGTTTTTTGGAGCTGTGAAAAAATCAAACTTCTAAGCCAATGCAATCAAAAGATATAGTCGTTTATGCCGCAAATTTTCGAAACTCGCAAGGGAATCAAAACCTACAGGGTAGGTACTTCCCGTAAACTCAGAATCTTGAAATTTGGTACCAAGCAACGTATTATAGCACAGATAAAGGAAAAATTGGGAAAATCGTAAATTTATAGTTACATCATATTTTATAATGAAAATATTTAGAATAATTTACTTATATACCTACAGGTTTGTACGGAACTCGAACTTGGTCGGTTTTTTTTGAAAGTGCAGTGAATGTACTTCCTTTTAGGTAAGTAAACCTGTGTTATAGGATGCCCTGCTCGTTCATAACTGGTAAGTAGGTAGGAAATATATGTAGAGGTTTTAACAATGGTTTTAGGTGCTTATTTATTTATTTAAATTATATTAAGGTTTCAAACATTGGGACTTTTACCTTATCTGAACCTAACCTAGTCTTGTTAGGCTAACCAGCGTTATTACCGTTGCTTCCATTCCTCGCCGTTTATCTGAGCTGTACTGTTACATAACTAAAATTATCTCTAACTACCTGCACGGCTATCACATCTCTCGATTTTCTCGCACTATTCGTCTCTCTCTTATTAGAAAACTTAGAAAGAGAGGTATAGCGCGAGAAAAATCGAGAGAGCTCGCGCGCAGTCTTGTGATAAGAGCGTTTTTGAAAAAAAAGAGTACATGAACTTTTTTTTTTTCAGAATTCGATTATTTTGGGTTTTTCTTACTCAGAATCGTTGACACATTTTTGTATGCAGTCTTTTTTATTTATATGGTCGTGACGCACTGGAAGAAAAAACTTACATAGTAAAATCTGGGACACTTTTTTTTCTTGTATGAGGATCGATATCAACGATTCTGAGTAAGAAAAACCCAAACAAATCGAAATCTGAAAAGAAAGTAGATGTACAGTTTTTTTTTGAAAAACGCTCATTAAGTAGCCATGCTGGCGAAGGAAAGAAAACTAAGGAAGCAAGGCTCCGGGAGCAACTGTCTTACTATTTAACTATTTCTACGCTGGGATAGTTCTGGTAGTTTGATTAGGTACTGTAAAACCTTCTAACTATAGTCCAGAAGAACAGTCCAAACTATATTTATTTTGCAAGGACTTTTTGCCCGAGTAAGTACGGCAAAGGGATATGTTTTCTTCACACCTTTCATTCGGAAAAGTAAGTTTTACTCCACGACGAGAGGGGAAAAAACGGAAACCTTATCGGATCACTCGTGCGTCTGTCACAGCCGATTTGCTCCGAAACTACTGGACCGATTGAGTTGAAATTTGGTATACATATGTAAATTGGTGCCCTAAAGATGGACGGGTAAAGTAAATTAATGAATTCTGAACAAGGGGGCCACTTTTAGGGGGTTAACTGGAATATTTAAAAAAAAATCACAAACTGTAATGTGTAATATATCAAATGAAAGGGGTTGTGGTAAGCATCTCAAATATTTTTTTTATAATTTTAGCAAAAACAGATTGAAGTAATTCAGGAAAAAAGACGAATTTTGACCACCCCCTTATGTCTAAAACTGCTAGGCCTAAAATTCTGAAAAAAAATATGGAAAATAGTTCCTTGCCTAAAGATTATATACAGGAAAACCTATAAGAAGTTTGAGTATTCAAAGTAACGGGAAAATTCTCAATATTTTTGTGTATTATGTACGGAACCCTCTGTTCATGCGGAACATAAATGAAATAGTTTATTTAGGTTTTTAGCACTTTAATTGTATAAAAATTAATTAAATTGCGGAGCACATACAGCGAGTTAAGATGGTTGATAATGAAGAGAGAGTGAATGAATGATGTACATGCTTAATTTACATTCACTCCTGATACATGGTTTTGTTCGTTGCGAACACCCTCAACACGCGAGTTGAACTCGTACTTGTCCGGTTTTTAAGGCTAATTGTAACTAACAATATATGGTCTGATATAAATCTTTTTGAATTTTGAATTTCAATAAATCACAGCCACTCCGAGCACCCTCGGTTGGCACGCACCGTTGTAGTATAAAATTTTGCTTGTTGGAGGGGCTTGTTGGCGACCGTCTAGCAGACCCAGATTTAAGGGTTAAATCGTTACTTACCTCTCTCAATATACGTGCATGGAGACGTCTCCGCCGTTGGTTTCCCACGTCACTTAAACACGTCACGCTCTGCAGTTGTCAACTGCATCTAACTGTCAGAAACGGGGCTCCCGACACGGTGCTGAGCCCTAATGCATATCCATTGTCTATGGGAAAACATATCTCGAATATAGGTTATCCTACTCAAAGAGAATATTGATACAGGGTGGGCCCTGTAACAGGAGCAAAAAATTCAACGGTAGATTTAAGCTTGTGCCCTTGCATCAGTTCCCTCCTTTAAAGTTAAATACAAAAAGCATATTTTAAATTTGCAAAAATCATGTTGATCTAGGTACCAATTTCATAAAAAACTTCCGACTATGACTGTCAGCATATAAAATTTTAATGGTTAGTTAAGTTTAATAATAATATAACCCACCCAAAATAGTATGTAAGCCTGTGATTTCTTTTTTGATCTTGTATATTGCAATGTAGTTTTAGTGTATTGGATCTCCTCAAACTATGTCTAATGTTATTTATCATTTAGCTAATTTCTGTTACTATAAGTTATGTTTGCCGCGTATTGGAGCGTTCTCTTGGAAGGGTATCCACGGAAGACCAGCGTCAAGGTACTCACAAGGTACCTTGACATAAAGCTGAGTGGAGGCCATTTCAATGACGATTTAAAATGTTCACTACTGTTTCTTCTCCTATGTATTAGCCTAAGTTTTAAAACGTCATGAATAAACTTATTTTCTTCTTTCTTCTTCTTCTTGCCAGACAAAGAATGGATCACTTTGGTAACGGCTACCCGCAACCAAAGGAATTCAAGATGCTCCCACTGAGCTGCATCATCCGCTTTGTGGAAATGATGGAGCGAGCTTGAAAGTAGGTATAAAGGGGAGGGCAAATGCACAAAAGATCCCACTGGGTCGAAGTGTATCTCAAAGGGCCCTCAACTAGATAAGATAAGATTAAGCTTTGAATACTTAAACTTCTTATAGGTTTTCCTGTAATCTTCAGGCAAGGAACTATTTTCCATATTTTTTTCAGAATTTTAAGTTACTAGTAGTTTCGGAGATAAGGGGGTGGGGATGGACAAATTTCGTCCTTTTTCCTAAATTACTTCAAATCTGTTTTTGCTAAAATTATAAAAAAATATATCTGAGATGCTTACAACAACCCCTTTCATTTGATATGTCACAAAATACAGTTTGCGAACCTTTTTTTTTATTTTTAAGTTTACCCCCCAAAAGTGGCCCCCTTGTTCAGAGAAACCAAATTTCAACTCAATCGGTCCAGTAGTTTCGGAGCAAATCGGCTGTGACAGACGAACAGACAGTCAACCGAGTGATCCTATAAGGGTTCCGTTTTTTCCTTTTGAGGTACCGGAACCCTAAAAATCGACAAAATGAGTAGCAACACATCTTGATGCAATACGTAATTTTGAGTCGATATGTTGTGTTGCTAACTCATTTTGTCGATTTTTTTGAGTGCGGTCGGTTTCATTCTAAGGGTGCGAAATATTTGTGTGATGTGCTAGAATATTTGTTTCTGGGTCTTGGATGTTTTCCATATGTATAAGTATGTATATTGTCGTCTTGTATGTATAACACAAGCCTTATTGAGCTTACTATAGGCCTAGTTTGATTTTGTGTAAGAATGTCCCCTAATATTTATTTATTATTTAACTACATTTACACGGGTGTGTTTTGTTAGCCGCTACATAGTTATGCAATGAAAAAACTAAAAAAAAAGGTTTTCGAGATATTGCTGAAAAACTGCCTTCCCTGTCGATTTCTGTGACGATACGACCTTTTTAATAGGCACGGAACCCTTCGCTGTGCGTGGTCCGACACGCACTTGGTCGGTTTTTATTTTTATTTTATGGTCTGTGTTATTTTTGTCTCGAAAAAATTATTGAATATAATATTAGTAATTATGGACAGAAACGTCCACGACTCAAAAACTGTGTGAGCACAGTTTAAAATTCATGCTCATCCATCATTGCCCACACCGGGATTTGAACCCACAACCATCAGCATCGCAGGCAGGGGCACAACCCACTAGGCTAAAGTCGTCAAATGCATGACAATGGATAATAACACAAATAGGAAGTTTAATTACTGCGCCATGTGATCATTAAATATAATGGCTAGATAAATGACGTGATTAGAGATATCCCACGCCCAACAAACCCTGTTTACTTCATTATGACTCTGAGGCTAAGGCACGAATATTCGTATAAGTACCGTAAACGGGGTTACTTTAGGAAAAAATGGGGCTACTTTGGTCATTTAGAATGTTATAAGCAGAACTATTTGAAACTAGCTTCCACCCCCTCCCTTTTTAGCTCCCTTTATATCTGTGTGTCTTTTGTGTAGTGAATAAATGTCTTCTTTTCTTTTCTTTTTTTTTTTTCACCCGAGACTTCGTCTGCGTGGACCCGGGATAAAAACTATCCTATATTTTAATCCAGCCTATAAACTACCTTCGTGCAAAATTTCATCCAAATCGGTTGACTTGTTTAAGCGTGATTGAGTAACAAACATCCAAACATCTAAACTTTCGCATTTATAATATTAATAGGATTAAGAAGATTTAATCGAGTATACAGCAAGATAGAATACTAATATATTCACTGCCACAGTTCACCCACAACTAAAAACAATGATTTCGGAGAAAAACCTATTTGATCAAAGTCGCCCCCCGAATCAAAGTAACCCCCATTCCACCGTAGCTTTTTTTTTTAATAGGAGGAAAATCCGTTATGGATACCTCCGCACCACGGGGATAGCGCGGAGGTCATGTCGGAATCGCACCGACTAAAAACCCCCCGATGGTCCTCCTCGACGCATTTCGGACGGCTCTGGGATCTCCTACGGAACGCACCAGTGCCGCCCCAGCGTCATGCCTCAGTGGTATCTACCTTTTTTTCCGATTGCAGCCCCCAACTGCAACCGTGGTACCCAGAGGACCCTTTTTAGTCGCCTGGTACGACAGGCAGGGGGTACCGTAGCCGTATTCTAATGCCCGGGCTACAGGGCGCATTCCACCGTACACTTGAGATTATTTGAGCAACAAAGCAGTCCATTCAAAGAGCAACTCTACCGTCCAAACTAGAAGATTCGAAATCTAATGACGGTTTCATATAAAATTGGCCACATTAAAAAATCTCAACCATACCTATATAGTTTGTAGTGAAAATTACAGTTATTTTACTGTTAGAACATTCAATTAAACTTAATATGCAGTTAACATATATAATGTAGACATTATAAGGTAGAAGTACTAGTGCCCGACATGTCAACAGAAAATACTTATTTGAATCACGATATTATGGCTCATTTAAGATGTATTAAACAGTTTGATACGGTTTGGGAGACGAGGTATTTACTCAAGTTACTGATATGGAATTCGTTTCATATGGTGATCTTATAAAAAATCCCGATAATATAATAATTAGGTAATCAATCCGAATGTACGAGTAAATGGCAGGCGGTTATGCTGGCAGTCCCAATAGATGTCATTTCAGTACAAATGTCATGAATGACAGACTGACATTCATTGGGACTTGAAGGTTTAACTCATTGTCCCAATTGATGGCAGCTGGTTTTAACAAATATGTTCATAACTTATAAATAAGTTATTTGTCTTGAAATTGTGATAAGAAATATTGAAGTCACTAACATTTAGTAACTTAAAAATGATGTCGTGATCAATCTTAGTTTATTATTCGCTAGTTAAATTATATTCGTCGAGTACTAGTACCGCGTCGGGCACTAGTACTTCTACCTTAGTACGTAGGTGATATTTTATTTTATTATACTAAGTTATGTGGGTTTTCTATCCACTAAAAACTTCACGGCGGCGCATTTGCGATCTCATGCGGAGGACTGAATCTCATAATGAACGCGCTGGAGCCCTCGCGTACATTTGACTAGTGCTAGGGTGAAAAAAACCGGCCAAGTGCGAGTCGGGCTCGCGCACCGAGGGTTCCGTACAAACCTGTAGGTAAATTATTAAAAATATTTTTATTATATGATGTAACAAAAAAATTACGGTTTTCGCAATTTTCCCTTTATCTGTGCTATAAGACGTTGCTTCGTACCAAATTTCAAGATTCTGAGTTCACGGGAAGTACCCTGTACGTTTTGATTCCCTTGCGACTTTCGAAAATTTGCGGAAAGTTGCGGCGTAAACGGCTGTATCTTTTGATTGCGTTGGCTTAGAAGTTTGACTTTTTCACAGCTCCAAGGGACAGTAAACTTGAGTATTTGATATAAATTTTAGCTTGATACCTCCACGCGTTCCTGAGAAAAAGGGTCTTGACAGACAAACGGACGGACAACAAAGTGATCCTATAAGGGTTCCGTTTTTTCCTTTCGAGGTACGGAACCCTAAAAATGTATATATTGTGTTTTTTTCTGGGGCATTAAATTATAGTAAATAATAAATAAATATAGTGGGACAATTCACACCAATTGATCTAGTCCCAAACTAGGCAAAGCCTGTACTATGGGTACTAGACAACGGATAAACATACTTAAATAGATGTTAAACATCCAAGACTCGAGAACAAACATTCGTATTCATCATATCTGCCCCGACCGGGGATCGAACCCGGGACCTCAAGCTTCATAGTCAGGTTCTCTAACCACTATTAGGCTATTCGGTCGTCACATTTTATTTTTCTTTCTTTTCTACTTCTTTAAAAAGATACTTAGCGTTTGCAGCGGCGGTGGTGGAGGGACGTCCTGAACCGTTAGGTAGTAAATAGACACACCAGGAGCCGTAGCATGGTTGGCCTTATCACGCGACAAGTGACAAGATAAGAGCGTCGTCTCGTTCTATCGAACGGTGTCAGCCAGTGACGCACGCTCTATCCTATCACCTATCGCGTGACAAGGCCAACCATGCTACGGCTCCAGTTTCGATTCCCAATCTGCTTCCCTAGTGCGCGTTTCAATATTTATTTGTGCTCTGATCATTGTATTACTTAGGTAAGGTAAATCACTAAACTTTAGACCCTGCCCTTGATGTGAACAATAGAACGGTAGTAGCTAACCGTGAGAACATAATAGACAATCGGATTTGTGATACGAGATATATGAGTTGACAGTTGCTGGTTAGGAACTGTTAGAGTCTGACCACTAAAAGGGTGGGTTGCATCCGCTTACGATAAAGGTGCTGATAGAGTGATAGGTGTGCATTCATTACCCCCCCTCCCCCCGAAGAAAAAAAATAAAAAAAAGAAAGAAAAAATGTCGACACCACCTGAATTTAATCAGATGGGCGAAAATTCTGGACTGGCAATCATGTTATTATTTTTAAAAACCGGCCAAGTGCGAGTGGGACTCACGCACGAAGGGTTCCGTACCATTATCTATAAAAACGGTAAAAAAATCATGTCTGTTGTATGGGAGCCCCAGTCCGACTCGTACTTGGCCGGTTCTTTAGTATTTTTTGTTATAGCGACAACATAAATACATAATCTGTGAAAATTTCAACTCTCAAGCTATCACGGTTCTTGAGATACAGCCTGGTGACAGACAGACGGACGGACGGACGGACAGCGAAGTCTTAGTAATAGGGTCCCGTTTTTACCCGTTGGGTACGGAACCCTGAAAAGTAATTACCTATAATATCACATTCGGATTTTAAATATTCTTGTGGATAAAATCCAGTTTTACTATCCGTTTTTAAAGAATAAAAAAACCGGCCAAGTGCGTGTCGGACCACGCACAACTTAGGGTTTCGTGCCTTTTAAAAAGGTAGTATCATCACAGAAATTTTACGGCACCTACGTCCTTTTCTTTAAAAAAGGCAGTTTTTCAGCAATATCTCGAAATAATTTTCGGTTAAAGAATTTAATGTCTCTATCCATGTTTTTTCATATTTTTAAAATACTCCGTTCAAAAATTAGAGGGGGAGGGGGGTGCAGAATTTTAGTGACTTTCGGGGCGATTATCTCCGACTCTACTTATTTACCTAATCAAAAAAATTGCTGAGAAACCTTATATTTATTTTGGAAGGCCTACCTATTGATGTGCCACACGTGGGATTACAATGATTTTTTTTTTGACTTTTAATTTTATAGTCATTTTGATTACAAAACTATGTAGCGGCTAACAAAATACACCTATCCTCCTTATAGTTTTCAAGTAAAATGCCTGTGACATACGGACAGACGGACAGACGGACATGACGAAACTATAAGGCTTCCGTTTTTGCCATTTTGGCTACGGAACCCTAAAAAGGGCTTTCCAAACTAGTGAGGTGAAAAATATTTTTGTAACTTTGGCCGTGTCGATCTCTTTGCAGTCGACTGCTATCGGCCTATCACATCGCTGCATTTCGCGTCACCACCTCATTTTTGTCTGCCTCTTTTGCCACGACTCGCTGGTTACACCCGGCTCTCGTCTCATCTCGTATCACGATCGTCACGTGCCATTTCCCGTGTCGTCGTGTCCGGGGTCGGCGCCCGGATCTTTCACTTGAACCTTAAATGGGTCAGATTGTCACCGTTAGGTACACCGTGCGATTGACAATTTTGTAATAATCCCTTAATTTGGCAGAAAATCGTGCCTTCAAGCCTCGGTCGCGCTGTGTAGAGCCAAATTATTTTGGGCAAAGGGCATTCTTTAATCAAAACAAGTGAAATCGAAAGATTTTTCAACAAACCCGACTGCTTTTTACTAATATTATAGCCTATGTCGTTGTTGAAATCCGTCAAACGGTTTAGGCTGCAGGGCGTGCCAAACAATAAGACATGCATACACTCTCGCTCGAAAAACGTAACCCTCCTTTCCTTTGGCAGTCGGGTAATAAATGCAATAAGGTTACCCAAAACATGTGCCTTTAACTAAAAATACGTTGCCAAGTATAGGGTTAATTTAAACTTTATTGCACAAATATACAAATAAAAGTACATTGGCGGACTTAATGCCATCAGGCATTCTCTACCAGTCAACCATTGGGCTAAACAGACACTTTAGTGGTGCAGGATCATAAATACTAAGATACGAATGGAAACACAAATCAATTAATTTCATGAATATATACATATACATAACTTATATAATGCATACAATATAAACCTACTTATACATACTTAAATACATACAATGTTTATGTACCCGTACAAAGATACCACGAGGATCATCAATCTTAAATAGTAGAAAAGAGATGCTTACTAGATTACGTAGATTTCTGCGAGGTTGCAAGGCGGTAAGCGAGGAAAAAATTGACCAATAGGAAGCATTGCGCGAGCGCAGCCAGCCACGTTATTTGACGTGCAGGTGCCCGACAAGGTAGACTTTTCATAGAAGCGGGATGCGTAAATTCTTTTTCTCAAACATGCAATGAAATGTCGTCCTTACGTGCGTTATAACAGGCTTCAAAGTATCACGTTTCGGGCGGAACAACTCGAGAGAACTGTAAAGGAATTTCATACAAAATTGAAGGCCTAGGCCGGGAAGTAATTTTTTTTTAATTTTAATGTTAACATGGCGTATGTGTTCATCAACAGGCTAAACAGCTCAATTCTATTTTTTTATTTTTTCTTGTGGCTGAATGGTTATCGGACCAAAAATATTCGCGTTAATGCCTATTACACACGACCCTTTATTAAGAATACAAATCTGTATGATTCAGTGTGTTGATGAATAAATTAAAAATATTATCTATACGTAAGTCACCAGAGGCCATAGACAATATTTAAAATCGTCTGCATTTATTTTATTCATTATAGAAATTAAGATTCTTATTATCAGGTCATGTATAATGGCCCTAATAGGGTCTATTCGAACGCTACACACGCGAAATACGGACGACTTTCGTAAAAAAACATTAAGTATGGAGGAATTGGAGGGAAAATGAATGTACTATTTTGAGTGGTGTATTGTTTTATTTCATTGCATATGTTTGAGAAAAGCACTATACCTACATGCCTCGCCCGTGAAAAGGGCTTGCCGGCTTCGTATCACTATCCGGCCTCCCTACGGTCTATACCTACTCACCCGGCAAGCCCTTCTTTCCCGGCGTCTGCAGTAATGTATTATTACAATGCACTTACTCGGAATGTGCGCCTTTACTATGGTTACTATGAAAGTGCGTCGATTGACGCAGAGCCGCGGCGCGCCGAATCAATGGACGCACTTTCATAGTTAATGTATGAAGGCGAATTTTTTCGATTCGATTCGATTCGCCTCGGCGAGCCTAGTGGACGCCAGCCTTTAATATTAATGGTTCATCATAAACACGGGAACTCCACTATGCCTGCACGGCGGAGGGTGACGGCGCGGGGCGTGCGAGGATGAGATTTCAAGGCAGTTAAAATTTCACCTTTTATGTTTTGTTTTTTATTTCCTTGCATGATGCATTATTTTTGTTTGTTGGATGTTGCATAGTGCCAAATAAATTATTTATCTATCTATTGGTAAATTGTGTTTGAAGGTATTTTTATAGCCGATTAAAACGTAGGATACTTTTTATTCCAAAAATCATCCCCGAAACGTGTAAAATTGAGGATTGAAGATTATACGAGTGCGAACTGTTCGGCCAAAATGTTTGTTCACGAGTCTTGGATGTTTAATATCTATTTAAGAGTGTATTTATCTATAATATAAGTACGGATTAGTTTATTTAAAAGAACAAGGATAATAAAAACAAACAATAAAACAACAACTTAACCTACAAAGACAAAAAAATACTATAAATTAAAACTTGAAGATAACATATTTGGCCCAAATCGCTGTCAGAGGGTAGTGCGCCCAGAAGGCTGGCAGCATTGCCACGCTGGATGGCAATGCTCACTCTTATTGAGCAAAATATAGGCCAGCCCTCTGGTCACCGCGCTGGCGTCTATTAGGCGCGCCGACAAATCCTTATAAAGTCGGCGCGCGCTTGGCCCCATGGTCCCAGTGTTTCGACCCCAAACGCCTCAAATAAGTAACCACTCCCTAGGGAGGCATACTTGCGGCGTTGGAGTACTATATAAGTATGTTTATCCGTTGTCTAGTACCCATAGTAGAGGCTTCTCCTAGTTTGGGACTAGATCAATTGGTGTGAATTGTCCCACTATATTTATTTAATTATTTATTTTAAAATGCTACCTCATAAAATAAAAGGGATCTTAACCTTGGTATCTACTTAGTATTTACAGTAAATTTTTGGGTAAAAGCTACAACTTGACAATTAAAACGTAAAACTACGCAGTGTGGACGCTCATTATACTTACAGATCGCGACCTGGTCGGTCCATTGTTCTATTAGCCCGAACTGATACTTACATAACTATGTAACGTAATAAATATCGAACAAAACATACCACACTAAAATCAGGCGACAAATTAGTGCGTCACCCTAGGGCGACAAAGAATGTCGAAGATTTGGGGCATTTGGTAAGCGATTCGAGTCTTTGTTTATTACCAACCGAGGCGTTATATTAGCGGGCGGTAATCGCCGCTTTATGGGCAAGTGGGACGTTAACCTAACTAATGTATCGGACGGACCAGTAGTTATATTCCCTTCTCTTTTAAGGGGCTCAACTCAAAACCCCCCTAAAGCATCTGAGTCCTAACTAAATACAATCTGGAACCTTAACTTAACTGAGTCAAGTCCGGTTTGAAGATGAAGCAATAAAATGAGTAGTTGCAGTGATGGGTTGCTAGCCCGTCGCCCACAACGCACGTCAGTCCTATTGCGGTCTCAACTTTTTAAAACACCCATGGGAAGAAAGGTATTACCTACTTAGTGCTATTCTAAATTCTAACCTAAGGGGGTTAAAAAGAGTTGAAAGTTTGTATGGGAAACATGTCGTTTTTAAAGTTAGACGTTTAAAACTTCAGTCACAAGCTCCTAATGTACAGCCAAAAACATTGATAAGATCATTTTCTAATTCATCCCTTGAATTGGTTAAGATGGGGGTTGAAAGTTCACATACTTATGTGTGATTTTTAATGATAAACCGTGACTAGAAACATGAAAGACGGACAGCGGGTTTCTTTATTCATATGCAGATTGCAGATCTATCCAGATTTTTTTTTAAACTTGCCCTATGAAGGGGTGAAATAGGGGTTGTACCGTGAAAATGTTCATTTAAAAACATAGAAATTTGAAGGTTCGTATATGACGACGGAGGGTTATTCATAGGGGAAATAAGTAGTAGTAGGCCGTTGCCGGCGTAACAATTTAACAATTATTGCAAAAATTACACTTACTACGCGGGCGAAGCCGCGGGCAAAAGCTAGATATTACCTACATATAATAGGTATATTAGGTACATATGGAACGTTCTAACTAGCTCTAGGATTTGCACAGTGTATAAAGTTGAAACTTGTTTGTCTTCTTTAATCTTTATGTAACTTTAACTTCCTCTATAACCTGCACGATTCCATCTGACCCGGTTATTTATCTCTACCGGGTGCTATTATAACACAACTCAAGGTGGTTATATGCCGTTACCAACCTAACTAGCATGATCGCGTTTATGATGGATATAAAACATTCGTCCCTTACTAGCAAGTATGTACTTACCTATGTGCGAGAGGGAGGGATACTTTATGTCCCACATAGACGCGATTGGAACGTCTGTACATATTGCTAGCAATAGACAGTGCCAATTATCAGGAAACAAAGTGAGAATTTAAATAGCTAAAAGTAAATGGATTTGATAAAATTTGTTTGTATAATCAGATTAATGGAAGAACAGGACAAATTATCAAATATTAACAAACAACCTAAAATGCGCAATTCTCATTAGAATTGCGCATTTTAGGTTGTTTCTATCTCATTAGATACAAAATTATAGGGTAGATTTTAGGGCGGTTAGGCCTCTCACAGACTGGCGCGGCCTGGCCTCTATTTCACCAACTTGACAATGTCACCTGACATTGACAATTCGCTATACATTGCGTGTTCTAGAAGTTATGGTGGTCGCTAGGTTACTTGTGGACCCAGCAATGTACGGATAATTGTCGTTGTCTAGTGACAATTGTCAAGTTGGTGAAATAGGGGCCTGGCCGCGGCGGGCTATAGTAAACTTGTCATTAGCGATCACATTTACTATGGACCGCCACCGCAGGCCGCGCCGGTGTGTTGCAGGCCTCACAGTAACACAAGGCAACTTATTGCAACGATACAAACGCGAGACTGTATGGCTACACTGGGTAGCCATAGATCACCTGTCAAAACAAAGGTCGCGCCAGCTGGCTAATGGGATCGTCCTAATACAAGGCGACTACGCGATTATTTTTATTTTTTTATTTATTTATTTATTGCCAGCCAAAATAACACCACAACATAATAAGAAAATACAACATACAAAAGAATCTTAACTATTACACTTAAACTAGAATAACAGAAAAAAAAAGAAGACTGGTGGGGTGCTGCTATAGTGGCCGCAAGTGGACACCACTCAGCATAATGCTATGACATTTAGTAATGCCACAGCGCTGGTCTTCCATGGAGCCCAGGGCTGCAGAATAGATTTCAAGCAGCAAAAAGTGGCAGCCGTGGTACTACACATATTTTGTTAAAAAAAAAAAAAAATAACAATAACATAATAACATTATAATATAAATTAAATTATCGCAAGTTCGCGCGAATTTTACTCACGCGAACGCGCTATCAACCATATTGAACTCGAATAGGTGTCAAATCCTAATTGACATTCGCGCAATCAATTAGGGCATCTATACTCCAGGCAAAATACGGTTTCGAAAAACATTAATTTACAATAGCGTTTTTTTTTGTTTATTTCATTTTAAAACGTTATTCTAAGATGCTTTATTCAAGAATCCAACAAACTTTCCTCCCGGATGTAATTATATAGATTTAAATTAAACATTCATTGTCTTTTTTTTTATTTATCTTGAATATTTTAAAGCAAATGTAAATGAACCTAAATAAAGATAAAAAAATAAAAAAAATATCCGAACTTTTTAGGAGCTACCTAATTAAATATGTATTTTTTTTGGTGTCTGATTTTTTGTTGGATTTTGCCTCTTTTTTCTCTAAATTTGCTATTATAAATGATATCTAAATTTGAAAAAAATTCCATACAAGTGAGTCCAATATGTTTGATCGCGCGTTCGCGGGAGTAAAATTCGCGCGAACTTGCGATAATCGCGTACCTACTTAGTCGCGTTGTGTTATGTATGACGATCCCTATCGCTGCTAAAAGTCGCCGAAACCACATTAAAAGGTCAAAAGGGCACTTTCTTTATGAAGTGTGTAGAATTGGTAATTGTAATTCCGTGGTACTGTAATAGGCTTGTGTCCTAATTTTTTTTTACGATGCCATTCGAACCAGTTTTTGGTGTGGAACAAATGTTTGTATGGGAGTAAGTACAATTAAAGAACATAAATACCCAAAAAATTGAGTTAAAGACGGACCTCGCTGGCGGTAGCCGAAAACGTTCCATACTGATTAACATTGAATCATGACGTCACAGGGTAATATTTGTACTAGTCGTTATATGGAAAATCAAGTAAATTGCTGTTTCGGTTGCATAATACTGCGTTTAGGACCATAGTTGTTATACAATATTGTTTCTATAAAAGCGTAAGGATTCTATTGGTAGCTTTAAATTTACTTTTGGACAATAAAAAAAATGCATATTTTTTGTAAACTTTCAGGGGCCATATCTTTTTATGATTTTAATTATATTTCTTAATTTATACTTAATTGCATTTATTTGAAGGTTTACTATCAATTTAGCAACACTGCGCTATCAATTTTAACATGAGGACACAACCCAATTCTATACGATGGTTTTTTAATAGGAACTTACTTTCTTACTTGAATTAAATGTTTACGTAATAAAACAACAACGCGATCGAATAATTGGAAAAGGTTAAAGGGTTCGAACCTTCGCAGACGTATTTATTAGGTACGGTACTACGGTACAATAATTAAGGTATCACAAACACACAAACGACTAAACATATTCTACTGCCCCCCTATTCTGTAACTTGTTTTAAGCTCACCTCAACGCTCACCCACAAATATATCTTGACACCGCGATGCGTAGTGACTAAGTGTAGGTAGAGGTCTAGTTTCGTTAGGCGTGACGCGTGGAGTGAGGCTCATGAGCGCGTAGCGAATAACACTGACTGTAAGCAGGTAGATGTAGGTATACAGAAAAACAGGACAAGTGCCAGTTCAACTCGCGTGGTGAGGGTTCCGTATATAATCTAAAGTTTTATTTTGGCACCTACGTCATTTCAGAAGCAAGTGCAAGAGTAAAAATTGCTATAGGTTACTCTAAGCATCAGGTATACAAAATACACAAAAATATTGAGAATTTTCCCGTCACTTTGAATACTCAAACTTCTTAGGTTTTCCTGTAATCTTTAGGCAAGGAACTATTTTCCATATTTTTTTTAGAATTTTAAGCCTAGTAGTATCGAAGATAATGGTCAATTTTCGTCTTTTTTCCTCAAGTACTTCAAATCTGTTTTTGCTAAAATTATATTTTTTTTTTATCTGAGATGCTTACAACAACCCCTTTCATTTAATAGGTATGTCACACAATACAGTTTGCGAAACTTTTTTTCTAATTTTCCAGTTTACCCCCCAAAAGTGGCCCCCATGTTCAGAATTCATTAATTTACTTTACGCGTCCGTCTTTGGGTCACCAATATACATATGTTTACCAAATTTCAACTCAATCGGTCTAGCAGTTTCGGAGCAAATCGGCTGTGACAGACAGACAGACAGACGCACGAGTGATCCCATAAGGGTTCCGTTTTTTTCCCTTTGAGCTACGGAACCCTAAAAAGCACCTAAAAATCATTTGATGACAAACAATCGGGACAGGTGAAACTAAATAAAAGCTTCTAAAATAGAACGCAAAACACTCATTGATCCTACTAAATAGGTAATAAATAATAGAAATGAGTGTTTGGATGTTTATTACTCAATCACGCAAAAGCGGCTTAACGGATTTAGATGAAAATTTGCGTAGAGATACCTAGTTTACAACCTGAATATAGTTTAAAAGAATAGAATACCTTTATCCCGAAAATGACCCCGCAAAGCGATGAAATTGGGGATAGAGTTGATGCGTAAGTTTACAATGAAAGCTAGGAACTAATTTTCGATATGAATTGAACAAGCGAGCGACGCGAACGAAGTTCTATGCTACAGCCAAAACGCGTTCGTATGTCCGGATGTCCCGATGTCCGGCTGGTCTCTACAGGTCGTAATTCTCAACCGATTCTCGTGAAATTTTGTGAGCAGGTTCTTTTGAAAAAATAAACTAAATAAGACGCTTCCGTGTTCTACCTACAGCTCGCAGAGCCACTAAATCCAGTATAAAAGATTCATTTCTAAGATCAGTCGGCTAGGTAATTCAATATTTTTATGTTACCTAAACCATCTTGTTAGAACGTACCAAGTAAGGCACCTACAATATTTGTAAATAGAAAGAAGAATGCACGAAAAAGTACCCACCAAACTTTTTAATCCGACTGGAACAGAAACAGAGACAAAATTAGAAAGTCACGGCCACTAACGGTTTGTCACATCACTACACTTTTTTTCTTAAAAGTCCAATTCGGTCGCGATTTTGAAAAAGGAACAAAACATTGGCGCGAACTAAAACTAAAGATGGCCGCGTCTGCTGCTCGCGAAGGCGATTGGCCGACTAACTCGACTAAGGAATACTTTACTGTTAGGTTCACAGCGGAGATGGCGAAAGTAAGAAATGTCATACTGTTTATGCGAATTTTACTTTATTAGTCATTTTATTTGTGCCCGTTTCTAGATGCCTTAGAATTGTGGTTTTCGCTAATAAGTAAAGATAGCTTTTGACGCTTTCAGGTGCTTCTCGAAAATATGATGAACTTGCGTGGGAATCGTCAGCAAGTGGAAATTGTATACAAGGCAACTTATTACTTACACGTTACAAAATCCGTGTTCCTGGCTTAGTTGAAGTAAAGGCGAACATGAATTAATTTGATATGTGACTGCACAGCTGGCCCCTATTTCACCAACTTGACAATTGTCATCTGACACTGACAATTCACCATACATTGCTTGTTCTAGAAGTTAAGGTGGTCGCTAGGTTACCTGTGGAACCAGCAATGTACGGAGCATTGTCGTTGTCAGGTGACAATTGTCAAGTTGGTGAAATAGGGGCCTGATGGTGGTGTGCTGAATGGTTAGTCGATATTCGATATCTGCCGGATAGCGAATAAGCTGTGGATACTCGTACGATTGGCACAAGAAGCTTATACCTACTAAGCAGTGGGTAGATACCTACGGGGGGAGGTCGCGGGAGTCCGCTGTGGGACCGGACATTGTGGGGCTCTTTAGGGGAGGCCTATGTCCAGCAGTGGACGTCTGTGGTGGACGATGATGATGACTTTCATATATACTAGCATGTGTGGAAAAGGTAAGTAGGTACCTACGAAATTATAAAATGGCCCAGGTACCTATACTTGTTCCCAACCAAAGTGACGACTGAGGCCATAAAGAAAGACAATGAAAGACAATGCAAAAGAGATAACGCGAGCCTATGGTTTTATGGCCTCAGTCGTCACTTTGTTTGGGAACAAGTATAATCATTGCATAGTAGAGGTATGAGATTGATTGATTAGTTAATAAGGCTTTGTTCATGGACAAGCGACGCGTGCGGCGGTGCGGCATGCGAGCTGTCTGGCGAGCATGGAAACGCTCACAACATAAACACTCCTAAAGCAACACTCCTAAATAAACGCGGCCTAAGATAATCACAGCTCACAAAACAGGTTAACATCAGATATAAGAACAGGAGGGCAATTATAGGTTCTTTTTAGGGTTCCGTACCTCTAAAGGAAAAAAACGGAACCCTTATAGGATCACTCGTGCGTCTGTCTGTCCGTCTGTCACAGCCGATTTGCTCCGAAACTACTGGACCGATTGAGTTGAAATTTGGTATACATATGTAAATTGGTGACCCAAAGATGGACGCGTAAAGTAATTAATGAATTCTGAACAAGGGGGCCACTTTTAGGGGGTAAACTGGATAATTAAAAAAAAAAGTTTCGCAAACTGTATTGTGTGACATATCAAATGAAAGCGGTTGTTGTAAGCATCTCAGTTTTTTTTTTTAATTTTAGTAAAAACAGATTTGAAGTACCTAATTTAGGAAAAAAAATCCGAATTGCTAAACTTAAGTGGCAGTGGGCGGGGCACATTGCACGTAGAACCGATGGCCATTGGGGCGGAAAGGTTCTCGAGTGGCGACCACGTACCGGAAGGCGCAGCGTGGGTAGGCCTCCCACAAGGTGGACTGATGACCTGGTCATCAGTCCACCTTGTGGGAAGGTCGCTGGAGTCCGCTGGATACGGGTGGCGCAGAACCGGTCATTGTGGCACTCTTTGGGGGAGGCCTATGTCCAGCAGTGGACGTCTTTCGGCTGATATGATGATGATGATGATGATGAGGAAAAAAGACGAAAATTGACCATTCCCCCCCCCTTTGTCTCCGAAACTACAAGGCTTAAAATTCTGAAAAAAATATGGCAAATAGTACCTTGCCTAAAGATTACAGGAAAACCTA
This sequence comes from Epinotia nisella, assembly GCA_932294315.1. Classification (NCBI taxonomy): domain Eukaryota; kingdom Metazoa; phylum Arthropoda; class Insecta; order Lepidoptera; family Tortricidae; genus Epinotia; species Epinotia nisella. Next base: position 2,645,305 of record OW028698.1, on the reverse strand, counting down.
TAAGAAGTTTGAGTATTCAAAGTAACGGGAAAATTCTCAATATTTTAGTGTATTATATACGGAACCCTCACCACGCGAGTTGGACTCGCACTTGACCGGTTTTTTATGTTTGTTTGTTCTTCTTTATCTTTGTGTGTGATTAGTTGATGACTAGTAAAAATACCGCTTTGAAATATGAAATACATATATATATATTCAGCTTAAATCTAATTTTAGTAGCGTCAGCTCCCCTCAAACCTAAGACCTGGATCTTCCACTGCATTAACATGTAAACTGGAGCGGTCTGATGAGATGTTAATTCGGCTGTTTGCGTTAGATCTAGGTCCGGGATAACGGTTCAGTTAGCGCTGTGACCCGCGACCCACTGCGGCCCGGTGGTGACACGCTAACCGTTGGTTAACCCTTTGAATTTGAAATGAAGAATCTGGAATTTCCTGGAGGCAACGGGCCTTAACGGTGAACTATAAACAAAAAAGGGCTGCCACAATAGATCACTCACTGGTCGAAGCGGCACATTAAAGGCCCACAAAAAACAATAATAATAATAACCCTTTGACAGCTAAAGACGGCCACAGCCGCGCGTGCGCATTGCGCATTTTCGTTAATTTTATGTAATAAAAAGTTTTACAAGTAACTTGACCCATTTTTTAAATAGTTCATTATACGTACCTACATTAATTTTGACATGACAATATTTATAAATATATATCAGAAGTTTCATTTTATTCGTTGTTTTGTTTTGCACCCTCGATGTCAAAAGGTTAACGATACAATTTTTTTTTCAGAACATACAATTGCACTTAAAATTACAAGTAAATTTTTAGGAATCTATATTGTGATCGCCTCAAACAATATTTAAAATATTAGGTGTACAATACAATACAAATACTCTTTATTGCACACCTCACACAAACAAAGCAGTCACAGAGAGAAACAATACAATTTAGGTAGAGGTAGACAACAGGCGGTCTTATCGCTGAAGAGCGATCTCTTCCAGACAACCGTTGGGTATCGGAGAGAGATAAAACTAGATTATGCAGTAGGTGGTGCAGAGATTATTATTAACCAAATTCAAAATAATTATAAAAAACCGGTTTTATGACTTTCAATTTTATGTATGGAAAGCACCCCTAAAAAAAAATTTAGTCATTTTAATTACAAAACTATGTAGCGGCTAACAAAATACACCTATCCTTAAAATTTTATTCAAATACACCTTATAGTTTTCGAGTAAAATGCCTGTGACATACGGACAGACGGACAGACGGACATGACGAAACTATAAGGGTTCCGTTTTTGCCATTTTGGCTACGGAACCCTAAAAATAGCAACTGTGTTAACGTAGTAATAAGGTTGAGTTCTCCTTTACCTCTTACGTGTAATTAGTGACTTTGGCTTGTCACCCGACGAAATTACCATGAACGCAAGAACATTTTTTGACCAATCTAATATGTACCTATTTAAAGTATCGTTAACCGCACGGAGCCCCGGCTCCACACGGGCTTCGGACCATGCTAATTCCTCTATACACTCGCATTGTATGTCAGCTTCCGCGGGTTTGAATTGTGACAATTGGCCACTTTCCAAAAATAAACACATTTAAGTTGTCCGTCAGTTAGATTATCAAAAAATATTGGACACGTATTATTTTGTTTCTCAATTAAACAAATAATTACGAAGTTATGGTCCGTTAAAGTACCGTGTGACGTCACATTATGGTACACTTTTTGGCACAATGTGACGTCACGCGGAACTTTAACGGGCTATATCTTCGTCATTTTTTGTTTAATTGACAAACAAAAAAATACGTGTCCAATATTTTTGGATAATCAAAGTGACGGACTAAATAGAATTCTCTTTTTTTTTGACCCAGGAAAGTACCCAATTGGGAATGGATGAAAATTTTAGAAATGCATGATTATTTTTTTGGTGATAGGAATAACTTTCCTTAGCACCAGAAAAAAGTTTCATATTTTTCAGATGCGTCAATTTTTTTTGAAAAATATAATCAGTTTCCTCACTTACTTTTTGGGTCAGTTACGGCACCTTCCTCGATCGGTCTCATATTACAAAAAATATATTAAATATGTGTGGTAAACTGACACTGGCAATGATATTGACACTTGCTGCAGCTATATTGGTCATACCAGTGTCAGTTTACCACAGATATTTAAGATAGTTTTTTGTAATATGAGACAGATCAAGGAAAGTGTCTATTTACCGTTCTTGACCCAAAACGTAAATGAGGAAACTGTTTATATTTTTCAAAAATAATTGTCGCAGCTGATAAATCTGAAACTTTTTTCTGGTGCTAAGGAAGGTTATTCCTATCACCAAAAAAATAATCAAGCATTTCTAAAATTTTCATCCATTCCCCATTATATCGGTCGTAAGGTGATGCGGATGCTGGATGCGGGTGGCGCAGGACCGGTCATTGTGGCACTCTTTGGGGGAGGCCTATGTTCAGCAGTGGACGTCTTTGGGCTGATATGATGATGATGATGATGAAGGTGAAAGGCTTTTCACGACGGTGACAAACGAGGAAAAAGCATAACGCCTGCCTGATGGTCTGACCATATAAAATCGTGACGCACTTGCTCTAATTTCCAATCCTTATCTCAATAGGGCTAACCAAGGACCGGAAAACCCTGTTTCAGGCTTAAGTCTATCGATTTGGTAACCCTATCAATCTGGTAATCTTACTGATAGGGTATCCCTATTGTTATGGTAAGCATATCGGATGCGTTGACCATAAGTTAACCCTATTGAGATAGGGTTTTTTTTAGGGTTAACTTATGGTTACCACATCCGATATGCTTACCATAACAATTTATAGAGTTACCCTATTAGTAAGGTTACCTTTACCTTATCATAAGGTTACATTATGGATAGGGTTTTAAAAACAACCTCTAAAATTAGCATATAGCTTTACTTCGTTCTCCTTGATCAGTTGCATTGTATGAATTGAAGAATAGTACATTGTTTAACGAGGAGCGTAAGTGGAATATTGCTAACGAGAGTCTATCAGAAGCCCGACGCCGAAGGCGGAGGGCTTTTGATGACTCGAGTTTGCAATATTCTTACGCCCGTGTTATACACAATGTTTTTCATCACATTTGCGAGGAAATAAATAACTACAAAAGACAGAAAAATCTAAGTTTCATACAGCAGCACCAATCAAAAATTGACAACTTCACTTCCAGATCAGTGCTAGTGGAGCGCGCAGCTCAATATTTCAACCAATCACAGAGCAGTATTCTTGCGGGGCGGGGCGACTTGACCAACTAGATTTTTTTATTCAAACAATCACACAGCAACCAGATTTGCTTAAGCCAATCAGAGGGTTCTATTATTTTAAAACTAAACTTAACAGCCCGTGGGAGGTAAAACGGCTATAACTGCTCTGCACGCTCGCAAGTAATAACGCCATTGACGAGCAAGCGTGATGAAAAAATAATAATTGTTCAATTATCATTATTTTACCGCGTTTTTTTTTAATTGCCGCTCTTTTCTAGGCTCATCTTACCATGGCCAGACCCTATCTTAGCTCCTCTGTATATTCAATTTTGGAGTGAAACAAAAATACATTATGGTTTTAAGACATTTATTTTTTGACACCTTTGAATACACTCAGTTTGCATCCAAAAATAGTTCAACTCTGGAACTTACCTTTAGGTACATTTAAGTTTTATTTAAGACTACAGGGTTACAAGTACAATGTGGGTACGTACCCGAATATCCCCCTCGTTTCCACATTAACTAACGCTAGTGTTCGCCATAATCATCAATTGTCATAAAGTTATTTACTCTGAAACCGTAACATTTTCGGGACAAATTCCAAACCAAAACCAAAACAGACTTTTAGTTACTCTGGCTGAATTCTCACATGTGCATAGACAATTATGTTATCCTTTTAAAAAAAATTGTTATGTAGGTATTTGTATATAGGTATATAATATTGTGTTTAGTTTTGTAAATATTTCTTATTTTAATATTTATCACGCGTTGGATATTCTGTAAGTGGTATGTATACTTAAATAGAAAAGAAAAAAAATATTTATTCATGACAGTTAAAAAAAGTAAAATGAAAATAAAACAAAATTAACACAAATGTCACGAAAAGGTCTCGCCTCAGCTTAATGCCGACTCAAGAGCCGGCGCTGATCTTCCGGCGAGACCCAAAGTGAAGTGTCACGGTTACACTTTGTATAGTACCCTGTAGGTTAGGTTAGGTATCTTAAAAGTCCTGAAAAGTTGTCATCTGAGAATAACTAATTAGGGCAAATGATGATTATGCCAAACGTTACATTTATGGCAAATGAAATTATAGATTTCATTTCATTAGTAACCTCTAAGTTACAACACGTACACCCAATGAGCCATTTTCTTCGTAGTTCGAACATTAGGCGGAGCCCCGCTCGGCGGGGCTCCTATTTCGTGGCAGTTTGCCCAAAGTCAAAGTCAAAGTAATTTATTCTCCAATTTAGGCATATTACATGCATCTATGAATGTCGATAAACTACCACCGGTTCGGAAAGAAAACCTCTGCCTCGAGAAGAACCGGCGTAAAAACTCGGCGAGGTATAATTTTTCCAAAACAGTATATACCTAATATTTATAATTTCAATATCAGAGTGTTATAAAATTACATTGCTACAGTAGAAAGCCTATTTATTTTGCGATAGATTTCTAGTGCAGGACTTTATCTATTAAATTACTTTATTATAAAAACTAAAATGACTTTTCCTAAAATCCCTAGATTTTTCTTAAAAATACAAAAAAAATGGCATAGCACAGAAAGGTCGTGTATTTTAGAGGATTTACTATACATCAATCGCTTACCTAGATAATAATTAATATATATTTCGAAAATTTACTTTAATATTCACATGTTAACTGACGCTAACTTACTTAAACAAGGCATTCACATGCAACGCAAATGTTTTTTTTTTGTATAAATTAAATGTGTTAGTATCCATTTTAATACTACATTATAATCTAAATTAATACATAGGAATACAATTCATTAAACCTATTTAATAATAAATAGATAATATTTTAATTATATAAACCAAAATATATTACAAAGCATATTCAAACATTCAATTTTAAGTGTTTCATACATAGTTGAGATTATTGAATGCCGACTTTTTACAAAACTGTCACTGGAGTCTTCTACCATGGACGGTAGAGTTGCTTTTTGAATGGACCGCTTTGATGCAATTCGGCCAACTCAAATAATCTCAAGTATATGAGCGTTTTTCAAAAAAGCGTTCATGAACTTTTTTCAGAATTCGATTTTTTTCGGTTTTTCTTACTCAGAATCGTTGATACTGTCGATCCACATACAAGAAAAAAAAGTGTCCCAAATATTCCATTCCAGTATTTCTATTCCAGCCGTAGCATGGTTGGCCTTATCACGCGACAAGTGACAAGATAGGAGCGTCGTCTCGTTCTATCGAACGGTGTCAGCCAGTGACGCACGCTCTATCCTATCACCTATCGCGTGACAAGGCCAACCATGCTACGGCTCCAGGTCGTCACAGTTTTGTATGCAGTCTTTTTTATTTATATGGTCGCGTCGCACTGGAAGTAAAATCTGGGACATTTTTTTTCTTATAAGGATCGATAGTATCAACGATCCCGAGTAAGAAACACCCAAAAAAAAACTGAAAAAAAATTCAAGTACACTTTTTTACGCCCATACCTATATACAGGCGTGAGTAGCTTCGGATTTTAAAGTTCGTGGTTATAGCTCAGAAACGTCACGTGAAAGGTGATAAAACCTCGTCTAGGGCCTCAGGGGGCGATGGGAACACGATACGATTGTTGATGCGGCAAACGGTTGAAGGGTGTTTTATTCATACACAAGCAACTTATCAACAAAACAGTATTCAATCCTTCTTAACATACTTGCTGTGTCTAACCTCGCAATCCGGCCTCAAACTCCTAAAATTCGCCACGCCCCCGTCCGTCACATTAGTTTCAGTCAGATCTAGGAACCTCAAGAACGGCGCTGACGTGGCCAGATGATTTAGACTGCTATCTGTAATATATCTGAATCCTGTCACGCTTAGATGGGTCAGCGATGACCTGTCAGGTCTTGCGCCTTGGGAGGTTAGAGCTGGACATCGGCTGTCCTGAATCTCCTGATAGCGGTATCCGTGACCAACGACGAAGCGTCTCAATGTGCTCCAGAGGCCCTAGCACGATAGGTTTTATCGTCACGTTTTACGGCGACAATGTACAGAAACGTCACGAGAAACATGGCGATAAAACCTCGTCTAGGGCTTCAGGGGGCGATGCGATTGTTGATGCGGCAAACGGTTGAAGGGTATTTTATTCATACACAAGCAACTTATCAACGAAACAGTATTCAATCCTTCTTAACATACTTGCTGTGTCTAACCTCGCAATCAGGCCTCAAACTCTTAAAATTCGCCACGCCTCCGTCCGTCACATTAGTCTCAGTCAAATCTAGGAACCTCAAGAACGGCGCTGACGTGGCCAGATGGTTTAGACTACTATCTGTAATATATCTGAATCCTGTCACACTTAGATGGGTCAGCGATGACCTGTCAGGTCTTGCGCCTTGGGAGGTTGGGGCTGGACATCGGCTGTCCTAAATCTCCTGATAGCGGTATCCGTGACCAACGACGAAGCGTCTAAGTGTGCTCCAGAGGCCCTAGCACGATAGGTTTTATCGTCACGTTTTAAGGTGACAATGTACAGAAACGTCACGAGAAACATGGCGATAAAACCTCGTCTAGGGCTTCAGGGGGCGATGGGAACACGATTGTTGATGCGGCAAACGGTTGAATGGCGTTTTATTCATACACAAGCAACTTATCAACAAGACAGTATTCAATCCTTCTTAACATACTTGCTGTGCCTAACCTCGCAATCCGGCCTCAAACTCCTAAAATTCGCCACGCCCCCGTCCGTCACATTAGTCTCAGTCAAATCTAGGAACCTCAAGAACGGCGCTGACGTGGCCAGATGGTTTAGACTGCTATCTGTAATATATCTGAATCCTGTCACACTTAGATGGGTCAGCGATGACCTGTCAGGTCTTGCGCCTTGGGAGGTTGGGGCTGGACATGGCCCGTTAGGTCCAATGTGGACGTAGTTGATATCCTCCCCGTCAGCTCTCCCGAACCTCCTGATAGCGGAATCCGTGACCAACGAAGAGGCGTCTAAGTGCGCTCCAGGGGGGGACAGGAATACGTTACGGTTGTTGATCCGGCGAACATTAGGGTTCCGGTTGAATGACACTATGTGCTCGTTGTCGAGGGACAGCCTGTAGACGGCGTGGACCTGCTGACCGACGTTTACGTAGAGCACGTGGTGTCTGGGTTGCGCTTCTGCGTTCTGCAAAAGAACACTGTATTACAAAAAGCTAGCAGTGCACCTGAAGAACATTATGCCATTAGAATTTAAAAGCTAATTTATATAATAATTAGCCCATTGCGGCATACGTGCCATTAGAACAATGGCACGTATTCCGTAATGGGTTTCATGTAGAGAATATTTTTCTGAATATAAAATCCTTACACTTCCTTGTTTATATATTCATGTACTACTAACGTCTTTTGTTAAAAATCTACAGGAGGAAAGGCCAGCTCGTTTACAAACACGAAAATAAACCATTAGCAACAGTTTTTGTCCAAAATTGCAAGTGGCTAAACACTCCATACGTTATCAGGCAGTAAGCTTATACAATAGGTTACCAAGTGAGTTGAAAGTTATACGAGAGCCCCACGTCTTCAAGAAATCTCTCAAAAGGTTCTTACTGAATGGTTGTTATTATAATACTGAGGACATATTTCAAAACTAAAAAGTACCCTTGACATAACTTGTTGTTCTTTATTAATTTAATTATAAATATAGTCTTATTGTACCTATATTCCATGCTAGTAATTGTAAATGTAAAGTTATTAATTGATATGTAATTTTCACTAATTTAATTTGTAAATTTTTGCAACACCCCTAAGGGTTCGTGCATTATACTGTATAACTGTGTAATCATGAGTACAATAAATAAAGTAAAAATAAAATATATATATATATTATACCGGCCTGTTGACCGGTGTTTCTACATCTCGTAATTTTTAATAACTACAAATGTGTTCGTGTGTTCCGAATCGCTAAACTTAAGTGGCAGTGGGCGGGGCACACTGTACGTAGAACCGATGGCCGTTGGGGCGGAAAGGTTCTCGAGTGGCGACCACATAGGGTGGGCCCAGGTGGACTGATGACCTGGTAAAGGTCGCGGGAGTTCGCTGGATGCGGTTGGCGCGGGACCGGTCACTTTGGCACTCTTTGGGGGAGGCCTATGTCCAGCAGTGGGCGTCTTTCGGCTGATATGATGATGAAGATATTTAGTAAGAAATAATCTAAATAGGGTATTCTACTACAATTAATTATTCTTGCATGGGCATCGTACATAATTTTGTACGCGGAGTCTTAGGAGAGTAAAATGTAGTATACTAATTCAATGAAAGAATACTATCTACTATAGGCAGCACTTTATAGTTAAAAAAATTGGAGTATAATATCAGTAATTTTACTAACTTCAGCTGGCTCCTCCTCCATTGGCGCTTGAGGTTCCTCTCTAGATGTGCTGGCTCCCTCATTCACACTCTCCTTCTTGATCAAACACTTCAGCGGCAAATCGTCATCATCAGAGCTGGAGTCGGAGTCATCTCGCTTCCTTTTAGACGGCCCCGGACTCGGGGAGGTCGAGGGCTTGCGTTTGGGCGCTTTTGATTTGCCGGGGGACGGGCTGGGAGACTTTGATTGACCGGGGGACGGGCTGGGAGATTTTGATTGACCGGGGGACGAGTTTGTGGACTTTGATTGACCGGGGGACTGATTGGATTTACTGGATGATTGGCCGGGGGACAGATTGGGGGATTTTGATTGAGCAGGGGACGGATTGGAGGATTTTGATTGGCTGGGGGACGCTGTTTGACTGGATGACTGACTGGCTTTTGGACTAGGATTGTTTGAGGTAGTTGGGATCGTAGGAAGAGTTGAGGAACTGAGAGAATTTTCTATGGAGCTTTCATTGCTGTGGACAAAAATTGGATGTTAGATACATTTATTTAAACCGTATAAAAACAACATTCTAACACCGCCGTCGCTATACGTATTTGAAATAATAATGTATGTTAGGAAGAATTTATACAACTACCCAACAAACACTGATAGGCCCAAGGTTACCAGAAGCGCAGGGAAGCTCAAAACAACTTTTTACAAGCGAAAAAGTCGTTCTTGGGAAATTGTATAAAATTCTACAATAAAATTCCAAAACACATTACCGAACTTACTGACTCTAAATTCAAATCTGTCGTAAAACGGACACTTATTTCAAAAGCATATTATAAGATAAACGACTACATCATGGATAGGGATATTTGGCAGCGATAAAATCCTGCACTAGAAATCTGTCGTAAAATAAATAGGCTTTCTACTGTAGCAATGTAATTTTAAAATTGTATAATACTCTGATACTGAGATGATATATTGTATACTGTTTTGAAAAAATAACACCTCGCCGAGTTTATTACGCCGGTTCTTCTCGAGGCAGAGGTTTACTTTCCGAACCGGTGGTAGTTTATCGACATTCATAGGTGCATGTAATATGCCTAAATTGAAGAATAAATCACTTTGATTCACGATCTTGAGTCTGAATCACCAAGTATATGTCCCTCTTTGTTAGAAACAGGCCTCATCTCATGGAGTCTGTCAGTGTTTGGATCCGGCTCGGAGCATTGAATTTATAAATTTCGTTAGCAGCTGTTACTGCTTCATACTGAAGTAAGGTTCGATATGGAGTGAAATAATATAGACGAATGTCGGGAAATGAATGAACACTTTATTTTTTTTGGAACCTGACTGATGCTATAATAGGACGGACCCAATATAGCTGTCGAACTGCATGGTTGGAGAGTACCCTGGGGAAAATCCAGGGGGAACTCTCCGGCACGACCACGCGGGGGGGTATAACCACTGGAATACTCTAAGAGTTTGCGCTCCAGTGAGATTGGTTGCACGGTTTCAACCGAATCTGATGTGTGAGTGGTGATGAACTACTGGGATTGTCGGTTCGCTAAACCTACCCTTAGCTGACAAGAATCCAGCAAGAAACTCAGCTAGGCCCGACCCGGGTCGGGTTGCGTCGGACTGACTATACCCGGTATGCGGCGGTACCGGGACGAGTAGGGACTATATTTTTTTATTTATTTAAACTTTATTGCACAAAAAAAAAAAAGTACAAATGGCGAGCTTAATGCCAGATGGCATTCTCTACCAGCTAACCATTGGGCTAAACAGAGACTTATAACAGGTGCAAAGAAAAAAGTATGATAATTACTGTAACGAATATACTTAGGAATATATGAATCTACTTTTCTTTTTCAAAAAAAATGTATGCGAATAATATTTAAGCTTAGAAATATGGAATCCTTAAGAGACGTTTTCAAAGAAAATGGAATACTAACTCTGACATGTATCTATATACTACAAATTTGTTTATTTGTTAAAGAGCGAAACGACATTTTTATAAAAAAAAGTGACTCTAAAAATAATATCCGTTCACAGTATAAATATGATGTATGTACGGTTAGACCTTCTAGCTTTATACTTCGCAAGAGCTCATATGTCAATGGAATTAAAACTTTTAATCATTTACCAGATAATATTTAGTCGCAAGATGGAATCAAATTTAAAAAAAAGCTCAACGAATGGCTATTAATGAAATCTTTTTATAATTTAAATGAATATTTTAGATGTTTAGATTGACTAAGAAAGTTGTAATGTGATAATTTACTATTGTACGCCCGAAATGGGCAAACTGTTGGACTTCATTTTTAAGATGTGATCTATTTGTACACAGTTATTGACAATAAATGAATCTTATCTTATCTTATCTTATCTTAGGAGAGAGGAAAAAAAACAAATGTATTATACACTACATATAGACTTACATAAATAAAAATATATAAGATACATTACTACATATTCAATATATACTACCATTATGTGGATGGATTTTAGTCGAATTCTTGTTTAAGCAGATGCTTACGCAGCATCCGCTTGAAAGCAAACTTGCTTGGGGCTTGTCTGATGTCTATATGTGTCTGTGTTGTCGCAAACACGCGGTGGACGTCCCCGTACATAAAGGGTTTTCATCAGTGGATGTGTGCGTGCACTGTGACGTGGGTTGCAGCTGCATGCAATCAACTAGGATCGTTACATTAAGCCGGGTACTCACTAGCGAGCTGTAACTGTAGCCGTTGCATGTACTGTAACCAAAAAACACAGTGTGTACGTGGTTCGCAAACCTGCTGCGAGCGGTACGCGTGCGGCTTGCACCGAGCCGACGTTTACAACGTACTCATTTTTGAGCCCGTAACGTTGCATGTAACTGTAACCGTTACTGTTACCAAAAACATAGTGTGTACGTGGTTCGCAAACCTGCTGCGAGCGGATACGCGTAGGGCTTGCAGCGAGCCGACGTTTGCAGCGTACTCATTTTTGAACCTGTAACGTTGCACGTAACAGTAACCGTTACTGTTACCAAAAACATAGTGTATACGTGGTTCGCGAGCCTACGACGAACGCTACACGAGCGACTCGTAGCGAGCCGATGATTGTCGGTTTTTGCCGCGAATCAAAGGGAGCTCGCAGTGCGCTCGTGGACGTCAAGAGGAGAGGTTGTTGCTAGCCGCTACGAACCAGCTGTATTTCTTCCGATATGAGTGCATGAATGGTCAGAGGAAAAATGTCTTTTGCTGATAGACGCCTACAGGGAAAATACCGTACTATGGAACCCTAAGGACAAAGATTACTACTAAAAACACTTGAAAGAAGATGCCTGGCATCTATAAGTATGTATGCTGCACAGGCGAGAGACACTTCGTCCGACATCGCGGAGTTATAAACCAAAACTGAGGGCAGGGCAGGCCTCCCCGTTCGTACTCCCCGTACACACTAGAACCTCGTTACTGTATCTGTTTGGTTACAGTTACAGCTCGCAAAATGAGTACGCTCGGTAAAAGCGTTCCGGCGACGCCGTGAGCCGTAACTGTAACACGCGTACACACTAGAACCTCGTTACTGTTTCTGTTTGGTTACAGTTACAGCTCGCAAAATGAGTACGCTCGATGAAAGCGTTCCGGCGACGCCGTGAGCCGTAACTCTAACACGCGTACACACTAGAACCTCGTTACTGTATCACGCATGTTACGGTTACGGTTCGCTAGTGAGTACCCGGCTTTATAAATTATAGATAAAGTGAATTAAGGTCAAGTTTTTACTCGTGCGTACACACACCGCAATACAAAATTAATACATTTTGAGTCTACACCCCTATTGTATAGGATATTGGTTCTAGGAACTGACCTGTTAGTGCCGGTAACCGGAGTCCCGTTGAGGCCCTGGCTGAGGCGCGCCTGCCACGTGTGTTTGTTTTCGTCCGAGTCGCACTTCTCAGCTTTCGGGTCACAGTCTGGCTCCTTTATCTTGAAGTAGTCCGGTTCCTGCGGACAAAATGTCATAATGTATCACCATCATCATATCAGCCGAAAGACGTCCACTGCTGGACATAGGCCTCCCCTAAAGAATGCCAAATTGACCGGTCCTGCGCCACCCGCATCCAGCGGAGCATAATGTATACGGTTTAAGAACTTGCTTAATATAGTTCACCTTTCCAACTATTTAAAAATGTATCGTCGCTTACTATGGACCTCATAAGTCAAAGTCACCCAAAGGGCAATAAAGAGGGATATGTTGGGAGTTTCTCTGCGTGATGGCATCAGAAATGAGGCTATCCGCAGCAGGACCAAGGTAACCGATATACTAGCCCTCCGAATTGCTAAACTTAAGTGGTAGTGGGCGGGGGTCGAATCGGACTCGCGCACCGAGGGTTCCGTACAAACCTGTAGGTATATAAGTAAAAGTTCACCCATCACGAAATTATTTAAAAAAAATATATATTTTTAGGAACCAGGAGCGGAAAATAACTAAAAAGAGGTATTATTCACAACAGAACTTTATTTTACTCAATTATTTTTTATAATTTTTAACCATTCATTACACAAAGAATTAACATAAAAATAGGCGTAGCGCAATATAGGCAATTTGACTCCTCAAACGGGCAGAGGTTTTGTCTGACAAGTGACCAATGCTAGAATGTCGTCCAAAATGAGCGCGCTGTGGCTTTTATAGACTGGATGGCTTCCCCCACTCCGTCACCATCGCCTGACGGACGGGTTTAGTCACACCTGCGCTAACACGGCCTCTCCTGACTGGAGGACGTCCACGTTCTCCTATTGATCACGTTGTCTGGAGCAGCCAGGCATAGGTTCTATAGCCCTCTGGTTGGGAACCTCTTCGTCGGGTATTTCTTCATCGGCAGCTCGCTCAGACGTGGAATCCGCGTCATCATTGGATTCTGCGCCTGCAAAAACCCAAAAAAAAAACATATTAACCACTTTTTTTTTTTGCAGTGAACTAGAGGCACTTCGTTAGCATAGTTCACACTAACACAGAGAGGAAGCACTACGTTCGCTATCTCTGTTGACGAGAAACATAGGCACAACGTTAGCTTATTTCTTATTCTGAGCGATCAAAGAGAACTGGCACCATAACACCGTTCACATGACATAAGCACAACAGTGGCTCATTTGAACGCTACTTCTACGTGGCATAGGCACGACGTTAGCATACCACGCAAAATCTACACATACACGACAGAGGCACGACGTTAGCATGTCACGCAAAGTCAAAACATACATGATAGAGGCACGACGTTAGCATATCACGCAAAGTCAACACATATATGACATAGGCACGACGTTAGCTTATCATATACGTGAATGCTTACCCTCGAAGTAGGCAGCACACGCCTCGGGGGTCCACTCCCCACGCCACGGCACCATGAACTGCGCCGCAGCTTGTGTCGTCTTTCCATATGAGCCTGCCAGCAGTTGCAGCTCGTATCGACCGTGGGGAAGTGACTTGACCACCCGGTATGGACCGCGCATGCCAGAGTCGAGCTTGCCAGTTGATTGTGCCTGTTTAATCACAAATACAATTGAATTAGTTTCGAATGTTCGAGCGGGCCTTCGGCTAGCGTTCACAGTTGCGTCCTGCTGATGCTGATTTACTCTCAAACGCTCGGAAACCATTTGCCTGTGCATTTCTCTCAACGCCTCCCGGTTAGGGTGAGCGTTTTCTAGTGCAACATCTCGAACCAAGCGTCTTAGAAGAGGTGTGGCTGCCTCAACACCCACTAACAAATTCAGTGGTGACAGCTGGGAGGTTTTCTGCTTTGTTATGTTGAGAACTAATTGCAGTCGCCACATAACATCAGACCATTCTTTTTGGCGATAATTGCACTGTATACGGATCATGTTTAGCAATGTTCTACAATAGCGTTCCACCTGCCCGTTTGAATGATGCATTTCCGGCGTAATGAGATGCACGTCAATGCCTAATTCCGTTACAAAGTTTGTGAATACGGAACTTTGGAACATCCTGCCTCGATCTGCTACAATTAATTTCGGTGCTCCAAATAAAGAAATTACATTCGTAAAGTGTTGTTTTAATTCAATAGCGTCTTGGCCAAACATTGGGTACAAAAGGCAAAATTTGGAAAATGCGTCTATTATGATAAGCACGTATTTATAACCATTGGACTGCGGCAATGGGCCTAACGCGTCCGCGTGGATTACCTCAAAAGGAGCGCTTGGTTTCTCCCAGGAATGTATGAGTTGACGAGGAGCCCTTGGAACTCGTTTATGTGTTATACACACAAGACAATGGCTTATGTACTTTTGAACGAATGATTTTAAAGATGGAAACCAAAAATGCTTTTTAACGAGTTCCAACGTCTTATCAACCCCAATGTGGTCATGCTCATCGTGGAAGACTCTGAGCAGACTGAGCCTATGACCTTTTGGCACATAGCATAACAGCTTCGGCTCTTCTCCTATCGGAGAGTACTTATAGTACAGCAGTCCATTTTTATGTACATAACGAGTAGAGTCTAATTGTCCGTCTGTCAGTCTCTGAAGTAGCTGTTGGGTCTCTTCATCAGCGGCCTGTGCTATTTGAGCCCAATTCTGTTGTTTACGAGCTTCGCAAACATTGACAGGATTTCGACTCAAATAGTCAGCGTGCGACATAGAAGTGCCCTTGCGGTATTCCAGAGTAAAGTTAAAGTCCTGTAAGTACATCCACCATCTGGCCACACGAGGCAACAAATCTTTCTTTTGCTGCGTAGCTTTAAGTGCGTTGCAGTCAGTTACAACTTTAAATTGTATGCCGACCAGATAGTGTCTGTAGTGCTGTAGGGCTTTAACAACGGCCAAAGTCTCGAGCTCATAAGAATGGTACCTTGGCTCGGCACCCTGAGTCCGTTTGCTAAAGTAGCCTACTGCTCGTTTGTGGCCATTTTCGTGAACCTGAAGAAGCACCGCACCATAACCGATGGAACTGGCATCCGTATGGACTTCTGTAGGCAAGTTGGGATCATAAATTGCTAAAACAGGCTCGCTCGTGAGTTGTGCAATTATATCTTGCCGTGCTTCTTCTTGTTCACTTCCCCAGGTAAATGGAACCCCCTTTTTCGTCAGTCTCGTAACAGGGACCGTTTTAGCAGCAAACCCAGCTATATAACGGCGGAAATAGCTCGCTAAGCCCAAAAATTGGCGAACCTGTTTGACTGTCTTTGGAGCTGGTGCTTCAACAAGAGCTTTAATTTTTTGTGCGCTCGGTTTTACCTGACCCTCACTAATAGTACGCCCCAAGTACTCTATTTGGGTAGATAAGAAAGAGCACTTTTTCAGATTGATGGAGAAGCCCGCGTCAGTCAGTGTTTTGAGTACGTCGCGTAAGGTAGTAAGACCCTCATCTACTGTGTTGCTTAGAATGAGTACATCATCGATGTAGACAAGGACTTTACCAGATTCCAGAAAATGACGAAGAGTTTTTGATATAATGCGCTGATACATAACTGGCGCGTTTGCCAAACCGTATGGCATTTTTAAATATTCGTAGTGCCCTTCAGGGGTCACGAACCCTGTGAGCGGTATAGATTCGTCATCCATAGGAATCTGATGAAACCCTGTAGCCATGTCTAGGCTTGTGAAAAATTTATGTTTACCTAACCGGTCAATTTGATCGTCGATTAACGGTAACGGGAAACGATCTTTAACTGTGACCTCATTTAGCTTCCGGTAATCTACACACATACGGTTGGACCCGTCCTTCTTTTTCACTAAGATTATTGGGCTCGCATAATCTGACTCAGACTCGCGTATGATATTCTTTTCGAGAAGCTCCTGGATGATCTCACGAACCTTCAAAGTTTCGGGAAGCGAAAGCCTATATGGTCTATAGTTAACAGGCGTGCAACTATTTAGTTTAATTGTCATGCTTCCAGTGTTGACAGTAGTAGTAGCGGTACCAGTAATAAAAGACTTTGAATATTCATCAATCAGATCCAGGAGTTTCTTTAAGTCTTGGCCAACCAAAGGCGTGTTAATAGGGGCATCGCTAGTCAAGGCGGTGTTCATTACATCATGAGTAAGCTGAGACTCACAAGTAAGGTGCTGCTTATCACGCGTACGAACATAAGTAACACCTTCGCGATTCAATACGTCAGTACCCACAATAATTGGGGTGTTCATAAATTCAGGGGATACTGCATGCAAGTCCACTTCCAGGGTGATTTCGTCAAACTCAATTGGTAAAGTGACATAGTAAGTGGATTCAATCTCCTGACTACCGATTCCCTTCATTACCCTGAAAGCAGGCTTGCGCGCGCATTGGAAATGTTTCAATAGTGACGAAGAGATTAGTGAAATACTTGAACCACTATCGATAAGAATATCGACAGGTACACCCTGTATAACCGCCACAACAATGTCATTACGTTGTGTGTTCAAGTTCTCTCGGCAAAAATTCACGTTTTTCGTGTTGCGAGATTCAGACTTAAGTTTTGCAAAGCAAGTTTCAATCTTATGGCCAGACTTTTTACAAAAACTACAAGGCTCGGATTTGCTTGTACTTGGTGTTGAATCGTTTTTTAGACTAGTTTCAGAATGATTAGCATTGTTAGACTTTATTCGTTTGTTGCAATTAGATGACTTATGGCCAGGTTTGTCACATGTAAAACATTTTCCCTCCTCAAATTTTCGTTTACGGGAGTTTGAATCGTTAGTTTTCCTAAAGCGATTATGATCCGAAGCATTACCAAATCTTTTAGAACTTGATATATTTGACTTGACATAAATCGAAAGGAACTCCACTAAATCATTCGGTAATAACTTCGCATTAGTCGCAGAGGCGCGAATTTGCGGGTCGGTAATACCTCGTATCACAATCGCTGAAATAAGCTCATCACTTAACCCCTTGACTATACGTAGCCTTAATAAGGACCGCCTAGCATAATCCGCATATGTGGGATATTTATCAGAATTTGTACTCATGACTTCAAACAAGATGTTAGCAATGTCTGGCTTTTTAGGGCATAATGGCTTAAACTCCCTTTTAAAATTGCTCCAACTGCGGTCATTAGTAACCCATTCATTAAGCCACGTCCTAGCGTCACCCTTAAGACAATTGCCAATACGAGCGAGACACTCATTGTCGCTCCAGTTGTTTAAAACTTTAGCACAATCTACTTCATCGCACCAGGTGTCTATATCGTGAACACTAGGGTCAAAATTTGATATAAAGTAAGCTTGGTTAGATCTCACCGTAGTGTTGATGGAGCGTATGGCGTCAATTATACGATCTGCCGCGCTGGGGTCCCGATCAGCGGTAGCACTCGTGGAACACCCCGCAGAGGACGGGGCTGCTGAATCTTGAGCATCACGAGCCGTAGATACGGCCTGCACCACGCGCTGCTGCAGCGGCAGCGACGGTGTTGCAGGTGAAGCACCTGCACTCCGCTCACGCGGCGGTGTCGGAGAAGTTGGGCGACGTTCTTCTAACGTCGACAATCGATCTAGAATTTGTTGCATTTGTTGGGTGACTAAATTACTAGGTGAAGCATGTCGTCTACGGGAATGTTTAGAATGTGTTTTACGGCGCTTGGAGCGAGAATCACGGTTCCGTGACCGACTTCTACTCTTTCTACCATTATCTGGCATTTTTTTTTCACTTTTTATTTACAAGTGGGTAGTTAGAGACAGTAAAAAAGTTTTAAAATGAAATCACTACCAGTAAACTCTGATTTAAGCAAATATTTTACAGCATACAATCGAAAACCAAGCTACAGTAAAACTAAATACGATCAGCAAAGCAGAATACCATAAAAATACTTTTGCTCATCTCCAAGATAATAAATAGGAACGGACTCACCAGATATCTCCGAGATACACTTACTAAACTCCACTTTTCACTTAACGTAGGTAAGTAATACACGTAGTTCAGATAATCGTAAACACCATTGGTTTACAAAGTGAAAAATAAGATAAGCCAAACTGCCTTTATTTCGAGGTTCAAAGCGGATCAGGGCGCGTGAAAGTTATCCCGGCTTCTGATTTTAGGAACCAGGAGCGGAAAATAACTAAAAAGAGGTATTATTCACAACAGAACTTTATTTTACTCAATTATTTTTTATAATTTTTAACCATTCATTACACAAAGAATTAACATAAAAATAGGCGTAGCGCAATATAGGCAATTTGACTCCTCAAACGGGCAGAGGTTTTGTCTGACAAGTGACCAATGCTAGAATGTCGTCCAAAATGAGCGCGCTGTGGCTTTTATAGACTGGATGGCTTCCCCCACTCCGTCACCATCGCCTGACGGACGGGTTTAGTCACACCTGCGCTAACAATATATGCTGTGACTAAAAATTTACGATTTCGCAATTTTTCCTTTATCTGTGCTATAAGACGTTGCTTCGTAACAAAGATTCTGAGTTCACGGAAAGTAGCCTGTAGGTTTTGATTCCCTTGCGAGTTTCGAAAATTTGCGGAAATTTGCGGTATCTTTTGATTGCGTTGGCTTAGAAGTTTGATTTTTTCACAGCTCCAAGGGACAGTAGACCTGAGTATTTGATATAAATTTTAGCTTGATACCTCCACGCGTTCCTGAGAAAAAAGGTCTTGACAGACGGACGGACGGAGAACAAAGTGATCATATAAGGGTTCCGTTTTTTCCCCTCAAGGTACGGAATCCCAAAAATCAACCAATAGCATAGCTGGTCGCGCTCGCGCATCGTTTCCTATTAGTCTTGAGCCTAATTCTACAAATTCTTTAGCTTGATATTGCCATGATGTAGAATTTTTAGAGCGGGCCCGGTAGAGTTAGGCCGTGTGCGCTACTTGCGATCTGATAATTAGATACACTCCTTTCTTAAAGAATCCCATACTGCAGTCCCACGGGATGACCTCAGCATCCTCATAGTCTTGTATTTAGGGCTTGCAATAACGGATGATTCTCAATACCGGTATTGAAATCCGATAGTGGACCTCAATTCCGGGATTACCGGGATTTAATATCGAAATTTTGGTTGCACTTAAAATTCACTTTTTCTTGTAAAATCACTAAGAATTTAAATGTGTAATATATTCTTGTGTTCGCCAATTAACACTTACATATGTAACTGTCAAAAAAACAAAAAAAAAAGTTAAATGTTATGTTCCATTTACGAATCCTTATAACGTTCTGTGACGGTGTTTTAGGTTCATTCGATAAAAGTTGTCCATTTTAGCGAAGCCGATATTTTGCCATCTAACGGTTCAAATCGTGCTCGTACCACCATTAAGTGGAAAACTGTTTATAGGTAGAGAAATAATGCAGGACCGACAATAATAACTAAAATTATTGAGATAAATATAAATACTTAACTTGATTATTAATTCCTTTTTTATTTTTTTCGCTGTAAGATGTAAATGTCATAATTTTCTATTAAACATAAATGAAAAAAAAAAACAATAATATTGGTAGTTTTAAATTCCGGTATTAGAAAAATCTGTCCGGGATTCCGGTATTTCGGGATTCCGGGATCCCGGTTTGTATGCCTACTTCTGTACTCACCATGGCCTCCCACTTGTCGGTAGTCGGGGTGGGCGGGTCGCGCTTGTGGTGGGAGTGCGCGCGCGGCGCGGCCGGCGCGGGCGCAGCGCGCGCGGGCGACAGCCACAGGTGCGTGAGGAGAGGCAGCCAGCCCAGGGCGGACACTTCTGTACTCACCATGGCCTCCCACTTGTCGGTAGCCGGGGTGGGCGGGTCGCGCTTGTGGTGGGAGTGCGCGCGCGGCGCGGCCGGCGCGGGCGCAGCGCGCGCGGGCGACAGCCACAGGTGCGTGAGGAGAGGCAGCCAGCCCAGGGCGGACACCTCCGAGTCGCCAACTGGCGAGCCGCGCAGATCCAACGACTGAAACAATACATTACGAATCTCATTGCCCGTCAATAATTAGTAATGTGACTGTACATAATGAGAGGCCTCAAACTCAAAACACAAGTGTGGTTTTGAGTTTGAGGCTAAACGCTAAATCCCGCGATGCGGCGTCGCTAAAACTCGCGTTACGGCGCCGCTAAAACCCCGAATGCGGCGCCGCTAAATCCCACGATGCGGCGCCGCTTAAACTCGCGTTGCAGCGCCGCTAAATCCCGCGATGCGACGTCGCTAAATCCCGCGATGCGGCGCCGCTAAAACTCGCGTTGCAGCGCCGCTAAATTCCGCGATGCGGCGCCGCTAAATCCCACGATGCGGCGCCGCTAAATCCCACGATGCGGCGCCGCTAAATTCCGCGATGCGGCGCCGCTAAATCCCACGATGCGGCGCCGCTAAATCCCACGATGCGGCGCCGCTAAAACTCGCGTTGCAGCGCCGCTTATTCCCGCGATGCGGCGTCGCTAAATCCCGCGATGCGGCGCCGCTAAATTCCGCAATGCGGCGCCGCTAAATCCCACGATGCGGCGCCGCTAAATCCCACGATGCGGCGCCGCTAAATCCCACGATGCGGCGCCGCTAAATCCCACGATGCGGCGCCGCTAAATCCCACGATGCGGCGCCGCTAAAACTCGCGTTGCAGCGCCGCTTATTCCCGCGATGCGGCGCCGCTAAATCCTGCGATGCGGCGCCGCTAAAACTTGCGTTGCAGCGTCGCTTATTCCCGCGATGCGGCGCCGCGAAATCCCGCGATGCGGCGCCGCTAATTCCCGCGATGCGGCGCCGCTAAATCCCGCGATGCGGCGCCGCTAAATCCCACTATGCGGCGCCGCTAAATCCCACGATGCGGCGCCGCGAAATCCCGCGATGCGGCGCCGCGAAATCCCGCGATGCGGCGCCGCTAAATCCCGCGATGCGGCGCCGCTAAATCCCACGATGCGGCGCCGCTAAATCCCACGATGCGGCGCCGCGAAATCCCGCGATGCGGCGCCACGAAATCCCGCGATGCGGCGCCGCTAAATCCCACGATGCGGCGCCGCTAAAACTCGCGTTGCAGCGCCGCTAAATTCCGCGATGCGGCGCCGCTAAATCCCACGATGCGGCGCCGCTAAATCCCACGATGCGGCGCCGCTAAATCCCACGATGCGGCGCCGCTAAATTCCGCGATGCGGCGCCGCTAAATCCCACGATGCGGCGCCGCTAAATCCCACGATGCGGCGCCGCTAAAACTCGCGTTGCAGCGCCGCTTATTCCCGCGATGCGGCGTCGCTAAATCCCGCGATGCGGCGCCGCTAAATTCCGCAATGCGGCGCCGCTAAATCCCACGATGCGGCGCCGCTAAATCCCACGATGCGGCGCCGCTAAATCCCACGATGCGGCGCCGCTAAATCCCACGATGCGGCGCCGCTAAAACTCGCGTTGCAGCGCCGCTTATTCCCGCGATGCGGCGCCGCTAAATCCTGCGATGCGGCGCCGCTAAAACTTGCGTTGCAGCGTCGCTTATTCCCGCGATGCGGCGCCGCGAAATCCCGCGATGCGGCGCCGCTAAATCCCGCGATGCGGCGCCGCGAAATCCCGCGATGCGGCGCCGCTAAATCCCGCGATGCGGCGCCGCGAAATCCCGCGATGCGGCGCCACGAAATCCCGCGATGCGGCGCCGCTAAATCCCACGATGCGGCGCCGCTAAATCCCACGATGCGGCGCCGCGAAATCCCGCGATGCGGCGCCACGAAATCCCGCGATGCGGCGCCGCTAAATCCCACGATGCGGCGCCGCTAAAACTCGCGTTGCAGCGCCGCTTATTCCCGCGATGCGGCACCGCTAAATCCTAAAACAACTTGATATTGTTTCTCTAAAATAATAATGAAATTTGCTGTCACTGGTTCAACGCCTCGTATTCCCTCTTGAAATTACTCTCTGACTGAAAGATTTTCACCCAAATTCTTCTTATTATTTGCTTTTTTTTCTTGTGTCTTCTTAACAAAAACAAGAGCAGAATACGTGTGATCTGTTTGAAGACTGGTCGTTCTTTTATCACGACGCAGCACCTAAGGAAAATACAATGCAACGCTGCGCCGTAAAAATTCACGGTGCGGCGCCGCAAAAATCCACGGCACGTTCTCTTGGTGATCACGGAAGACCAGCGTCGGGTACTCGCTAGTAGCACCCGGCATTATGCTGAGTGTTCACCCTTTGCAGTATAAGTTAGTAATTAGTATATAGCTGATAAGTTCTTCCTTTGCTTCATTTTTTTTTCTTTTTTTTTGTAATTGTATTACTTACTGTGTTTTTGTGTACTTATACTGAAATAAATTATCTTCTATTCTATTCTATTCTCTTAATAAATGACTACTACATTTGTATCGTATTTACCTCTAGTTTAGTGAACCCGTAGCGCGTGGCGAGCGACGCGTAAGCCACGAACTCTGTCAGTCGCAGACAGTCGCGCGCGAGAAGGTGATTCAAGGCGAGCAGCTTGCTGAGCGGCAGCAGCGAGGCAGGCTCCATCCACTCGCACTCGCTCACGTCCAGCGACTGGAAGAAACGTACTTGTCACACCAGAAAAAAAGTAAACTTTAGTTAACTAACAACTATTTTGGCCCAGTGATCCAAAAAGGGTCATGGTCTCCGAAACGAGAGCACGCCATTTATTCCTGAGCCACTTTCTGCCAGCTTTCAGCATTAAGAGGAAAGACCACTGGTCATTTTTCCATACAAACATTCTCGGCTGTTTCCTCCGAGGTTTTTGACCGTAGATTAACGATTTTTTGAAATAAGATCAACAATAATATCATCAATATCTGTGTAGAGTTTAGAGTGGCCGCGTTTAGTGGCGAGTAGCCGGTAATGTACAGCAGAGTGGCCGCGTATAGTGGCGGATACTAGTGGCCATTGGCTGTAATGTGCAGCAGAGTGGCCGCGTTTAGTGGCGAGCGGCCGGTAATGTGCAGCAAAGTGACCGCGTTTAGTGGCGAGCGGCCGGTAATGTGCAGCAAAGTGACCGCGTTTAGTGGCGAGCGGCCGGTAATGTGCAGCAGAGTGACCGCGTTTAGTGGCGAGCGGCCGGTAATATGCAGCAGAGTGGCCGCGTTTAGTGGCGAGCGGCCGGTAATGTGCAGCAGAGTGACCGCGTTTAGTGGCGAGCGGCCGGTAATATGCAGCAGAGTGACCGCGTTTAGTGGCGAGCGGCCGGTAATGTGCAGCAGAGTGACCGCGTTTAGTGGCGAGCGGCCGGTAATGTGCAGCAGAGTGGCCGCGTTTAGTGGCGAGCGGCCGGTAATGTGCAGCAGAGTGACCGCGTTTAGTGGCGAGCGGCCGGTAATGTGCAGCAGAGTGACCGCGTTTAGTGGCGAGCGGCCGGTAATGTGCAGCAGAGTGACCGCGTTTAGTGGCGAGCGGCCGGTAATGTGCAGCAGAGTGACCGCGTTTAGTGGCGAGCGGCCGGTAATGTGCAGCAGAGTGACCGCGTTTAGTGGCGAGCGGCCGGTAATATGCAGCAGAGTGGCCGCGTTTAGTGGCGAGCGGCCGGTAATATGCAGCAGAGTGGCCGCGTTTAGTGGCGAGCGGCCGGTAATGTGCAGCAGAGTGACCGCGTTTAGTGGCGAGCGGCCGGTAATATGCAGCAGAGTGGCCGCGTTTAGTGGCGAGTGGCCGGTAATGTGCAGCAGAGTGACCGCGTATAGTGGCGAGTGGCCGGTAATGTGCAGCAAAGTGACCGCGTATAGTGGCGGTCACTTGTGGCCATAATATGTTAGTTAGTTACCTCTAAGCCGGGCATGGTGTCCTGTATCTTGAACAGGAAGGAGCGGTCCAGTGGCAGGTTGTAACACTTGGACCCTCGCAGCGAGAGCTTTTTCAAAGTTGGTGGAAACTGGGTGAGGCTCGTCTGTAACAACATCATGTAAATAAGTATCTGTCAAAAAAAATTGGTTCAAACTGTTATTGCCAACTGTACTTTTCTGTATACCGTCATCAACTACTCGTTGAGACGATTCTAACGAGCCCAAACTCAACGGAATTACGTCTGTAAAGTCCAGAATTCCCGTGGGCACCTTCTGTCTCCATCATCAGATCTAATGTTTATATTTTTCAAAAATAATTGTCGCAGCTGAAAAATCTGAAAGTTTTTTCTGGTGCTAAGGAAGGTTATTCCTATCACCAAAAAAATAATCAGGCATTTCTAAAATTTTCATCCATTCCCCATCAGTGCCACAAAACATTGAATAAATTCAAAGGAGGAAGCTCAAATGCAGGTTTTAGTGTCGTATCAGGTGACGAGTCGTGGATACACGCCAGGGATCGGAACCGGTTTTTTCAAAAGTCCCCGAAGTAGTCTAATATTTTGAATTATTTTGGGCTCTTAATGTAGGACTCTATCATGTATTTAGGTATTATTGTATGGTGAAAATACCGGTATCCGATCCCTGATACACGCATATGTGTTATTCGCTCTCGCAGCACGACCAAGAAGATGGTGGCTACGTTTGTCTCCAAATCCGGTCACGTAGCTAATATTCCTCTTGATGATCGTAGCACGGTTACAGTACTGTAGCGCGAGTGACGTTAGTGCTGGACACGTGGCGGCGAGCTGTCGCAGCGCGCACACTGTTAGTGTGAACTGGAGCCCGGGGCAAGGGCTGTCGGACACGAACTGTCGGACACTAGGGGCTCGGAGGCACATACAATGTTACAGTTGATGTTGCAGTACTCTAACGCGAGCGATGTTAGTGCTGGACACGTGGCGCCGAGCTGACGCAGCGCGCACGCTGTTAGTGTGAACTGGGGCCCGGGGCACGAGCTGTCGGACACTAGGGGCTCCGAGGCACTTACAGTGTTACAGTTGATGTTGCAGTACTCTAACGCGAGCGACGTTAGTGCCGGACACGTGGCGCCGAGCTGACGCAGCGCGCACGCTGTTAGTGTGAACTGGGGCCCGGGGCACGAGCTGTCGGACACTAGGGGCTCCGAGGCACTTACAGTGTTACAGTTGATGTTGCAGTACTCTAACGCGAGCGACGTTAGTGCCGGACACGTGGCGCCGAGCTGACGCAGCGCGCACGCTGTTAGTGTGAACTGGGGCCCGGGGCACGAGCTGTCGGACACTAGGGGCTCCGAGGCACTTACAGTGTTACAGTTGATGTTGCAGTACTCTAACGCGAGCGACGTTAGTGCCGGACACGTGGCGCCGAGCTGACGCAGCGCGCACGCTGTTAGTGTGAACTGGGGCCCGGGGCACGAGCTGTCGGACACTAGGGGCTCCGAGGCACTTACAGTGTTACAGTTGATGTTGCAGTACTCTAACGCGAGCGACGTTAGTGCCGGACACGTGGCGCCGAGCTGACGCAGCGCGCACGCTGTTAGTGTGAACTGGGGCCCGGGGCACGAGCTGTCGGACACTAGGGGCTCGGAGGCGCGGGGCCATGCCCAGCCTTCAGGGGAACTGTGGGAGAAAATTTCTGTCAAAATAATTCTAAAGTCTGTACTTTTTTGTAGTCATCAACTAGTCTTGTCTTTGTGTGGAAGTATATATGGATTTTATTTGTTCAGCTGTCAACTTACTCGTCTCTTGAATCGTCAATGAAAAGCTGAGCGTTGGGCCCCAAGGATGGCACCTCTACGATCCTTGGTGACTGAGCTGCGAGGAAAAAATACATATAGGCTATTAGACAATGGCTAGACATCGTTAGATTTCCAGGCACATCTAGACACGCGACAGCGTGTCAAGCCAAGTTCAAGCAAAGGAACTGGCTAGCTAGCGTCGAGTGTAATATTACACGAACCACTTGGTGCCACTTTTGACCCTTCTATAACTCAAAACCTCTTTAACGTAAACACATAAAACTACGTGTGTTTAATCATATCCATAAGGAAATCTAGAAGCCGAAATTTCATGAAGCTAGCTCAAACGGTTATAAAGATATGAAGGTCAAAAAGTCGTAAATTTTAGCACTGACTGACTGACTGACATATAGTACCTAAATCTAACCTACTTCCAGATGACCTAGAAGGATGAAATTTACAAAAGAAAAAAAACTTTTATATATAATTTTATTTATTTTTGATGCTAACTGTACTACAAAATAAATAAGAGCAAAAACTAAATCTACGTCCAATAAAAATATAAACAAGTGTGAGTTCAACTCGCGTGGTGAGGGTTCCGTAAAATTGCTATGCTCTAAGCATCAGGCGCTCCATACAAAATACACAAAAATATTGTCAATTTTCTCGTTACTTTAAAAACACAAACTTCTCATAGGTTTTTCTGTAATCTTTAGGCAAGGAACTATTGTCCAAATTTTTTAATCAGAATTTTAAGACTAGTACTTTCGGAGATAAGGAGGGGGAATGGTCAATTTTCATCTTTTTTCCTAAATTACTTAAAATCTGTTTTTGCTAAAATTATAAAAAAAAATTATCTGAGATGCTTACAACGACCCCTTTCGTTTGATATGTCACACAATACAGTTTAAGAAACTTTTTTTTTCATTTTCCAGTTTACCCCTCAAAAGTGGCCCCCTTGTTCAGAATTCATTAATTTACTTTACGCGTCCACCTCTGGGTCACCAATTTACATAATGTTTAACAAATTTCAACTCAATCGGTCCAGTAGTTTCGGAGCAATCTGCTGTGACGTCTGTCCGACAGGCGCACGAGTGATCCTATAAGTGTTGCGTTTTTTTCCTTTTGAGGTACGGAACTCTAAAAACGAATCTACATTTTACAATGCGAGCCAATAATGCGTATGTTGCTTAACTAGGGAGAAATTGGTACAGGTTCGTGACGTCATCGTCAACTCACATCTGTCCGACTGTCCGGACTGGCTGTCCGACTGTTCCAACTCCACGTCCGCTTCCGTGTTGTTGTTGTCCTCTTCCTTCCCGCAGTCCTTGTCTCCCGTGAGCAGCCGAGCCGCCTCTATCTCCTCCCGTGTCTGATTCACGTGGCCTAGACATCTGAAACAACGTTGAAGTAAGAAAAGGCAGATGTATTATTAGTGGCTATTGTATCACTGCGACTGTTTCAGATTCTTCGATAGCAACAGCGAAAGGGGGGTCGGAAAGCATGAATGACCCAGAGAAAGTAACCAAGACGATTGTCAAGAGTAATGAGCAGTGATCGGTTTTTTGGATTCGACATGGGGTGAACGACCTCAATCATTATGTGTATGGATATGCCCCGGGAATCCGGGCTTTATGTTGTTAGAAAAGATAATCTCAGAAACAAGTCGATGAAATGAAAATTGAATCATAAATCACAGCGTGCGAACTTAACGTGGATACTTATTTATTGGATCGCTTTTGAGCTATAAGATCTATGTATTTGCACTTATACGATAATCTGTGACCTAATATTATAGTATAAATTATACAGCTCATACCTAATCTATGCAATCCTTAGAAGCAAATAATTAGAACTGAAATCCAGAGAAAATAGTGAAATGTCAATGTCAGATATATAAGCTAATACTTTGTGGAGGTTTTAATATATTTTTCTTAAAATAAAGTGTAGAGATTAGGAAAAGACTAGAAGTTTTTGTGTCAACTGGTTGCCATGTAAGAGTAAAAAATTCCTTAGAGATAATTTAAATTGTTTTATTTTTGTACGGTTTGTTCGGTATCGCGGGAAACTGTCGTATCTATATTAACTTTTCTACTTGATATCCCGCGAGGGAGAATCCAAATAACCGATCACTGATTATTATTAGTGGCTATTGTATCACTGGGACTGTTACAGATTCTTCGATAGCAACAGCGAAAGGGGGGTCGGAAAGCATGAATGACCCAGAGAAAGTAACCAAGACGATTGTCAAGAGTAATGTATGACCAATAAATCACTACCCACTCAAATTAAGTAGGTCTTTTATGGTAAGCGATCAGCCATTTTAAGACCAGTTCTTAATTTAGCTGCCTTTCCCGAGGCACCACCTGTCCCGAGTATCTTAGGGCCGCGGCCGTGAGTACTCACTGGCTGGCCTCGCGCGCGTAGCCCGCCAGCAGCAGCTCCCGCGTGCCCGCGTGCAGCGCGCGCGCCAGGTACCAGCGGAACCGCGCGCGCGACCACGGCTGGCCGCGCGCGTCCACCAGCTGCCACAGGGAGCGGTCCAGGACTAGCGCGCCGAGGCGGGGGCACGTGCTGAAAGGATAGTTCACATTTATCATACAAATAATAGTAGATTGTATGACAAGGGGCTAAAATAAGCCATATTATAGATGCCGTCAAACAACTTGAGCAAATGACCTTGCCTGCGCAAAGGCGAATTGTACGTGCAAACTGCCCCCCCACTTCGTCCCGCGTGTTCAAGTTGTTTGACGGCATCTGTACCACGAGATGGATATTTTCCCGAGCGAAATAAGGGAAAATATTTCGAGGGGTAATATGGCTTTTAGACCCGAGTTATACACTCTACTTTTCACTTCGACTGCGAGAAAATAGTAAAACAAAGATTATCCATGCACATTCAATAACAAATTTCACTGCGAAGAGATTGTTCAATTTAGCGTGAGGCGTTTTCTTTTTTAATGATTTGGAATTAGGGACTAAAAAACACCTGATGTTTGATTGGTCGATTTTAATATGTAGCTGTAGGTATTCTCGTTGGTTGATAGCACAGATGAATGTTTTTTCAAAGAGTTGTGATTGGTGGATTTAATATGGTGAGGTGAAGTGTTTTGATTGGTCAAATTAAATGTGTTAAAAATCATAAATATGTATTATTATGTATACATATTTTCCCTAGGGGCTAAATGTACTACTTTAGCCCCACTTATTAAGCCTAATATGACACACTTTTCGAGCATGAGATGTGAAAAAAATCATTTTCATCACACTTGCTCGTCAATGGCGTTATTACTTGCGAGCGTACAGAGCAGTTATAGCCGTTTTACCTCCCACGTGCTGTTAAGTTTAGTTTTAAAATATAGAACCCTCTGATTGGCTTAAGCAAATCTGGTTGCTCTGTGATTGGTTGAAAAAAAAATCTAGTTGACCAAGCCGCCCCGCCATGCAAGAATACTGCTCTGTGATTGGTTGAAATATTGAAGCTGCGCGCTCCACTAGCACTGATTTGGAAGTGAAGTTGTCAATTTTTGATTGGTGCGGCTGTATGAAACTTAGATTTTTCTGTCTTTTGTAGTTATTTATCTCCTCGCAAATGTGATGAAAAACATTGTGTATAACACGGGCGTAAGAATATTGCAAACTCGAGTCATCAAAAGATTCTGATAGATTCTCGTTAGCAATATTCCACTTACGCCCCTCGTTAAACAATGTACTATTAATGAGCCAGACTTTTGTCGTGTCGTTCCAACTTATTAAACAGTAATGAATCACTCTATTTAGGGAAGTGTAGTGTGGTTGGTTGCCCTTTGCCTTGCACGCCGCTATTTCCGAACCGAGTTTGCCTCGCTCCGCTCATTTTCGTTCTCCGGTCAGTACAGTGCTACCTGACACCAGAGATCTGCTTATTTAATGGAGGCTACAAATCATCATCATCATCATCATATCAGCCCAAAGACGTCCACTGCTGAACATAGGCCTCCCCCAAAGAGTGCCACAATGACCGGTCCTGCGCCACCCGCATCCAGCGGACTCCAGCGACCTTTACCAGGTCATCAGTCCACCTTGTGGGGGGGCCTACCCACGCTGCACCTTCGGTTTGCTGATGATATAGTAGTCTTGGCTGAGACCATGGAGGACTTGAGTACTATGCTCGATGACCTCAGTAAAGCCTCCGAGCGAGTTGGTCTAAGGATGAACATGGATAAGACGAAGGTCATGTCAAACGTCCATGTAGTACCAACTCCCATTTCAATCGGACACTTTACACTCGAAGTTATAGACGAGTATATATACCTAGGACAGACTGTCCAGTTAGGTAGGTCCAACTTCGAGAAAGAGGTCAATCGTCGAATCCGACTCGGCTGGGCAGCATTCGGGAAGCTACGGCACATCTTTTCGTCCAATATTCCGCAGTGAGGCTACAAATAATATATTAAAAATCAGCAGGCAAATCAATTCAGCCGTTTGAGAGTTACGATGTCACAGACGATATACATACATATACTAAAGTCTAATAAATCATCATACATTTAAGAGTGTCGGTGTTGTTCTTACTAGTGTGTGTTCTGCGCTTTAGAATGCATCGCTACGCTCCGGGTTCTATTTTATAATACTTTGCTACGCTCGCAGTATACTCACTATCCTAACGCCTTCAGGTCCCTTGGCTTTAAGAATCTCAGGATGAGAAGCAGCACATCATCAGATAGGTCCAGGAGGTGGACTCCCTGGTGACCATTGTACCGCTTCGACGGTGGCGTTTCTGAAATTAAACGGGACTGGTGAGGAACTGGGTAATTTATTAGGATCATCATACAAAGTACAGCCCTATGGATCAGAGTAAAGCACGCGGCTCTCCATCTGAACTATGATGAATGATGATGATGATGCTGTCCTGACCGATTTCGGCCACAGAGACTGTGTGTTCTGGATTTGGTGTTAATGATTTGCAATTATGACTGGAGTGTTATTGTTCTACTCTCTGGTGCGCTCTCATGTGGCTTGCATACCCTATCTTTTTTGCAAAGGTACGAGCGCAATTTGGGCAGGTTAATACCCCGCCGATGAAGTTGTAGTGGATGGTTGCCGGTAGGCGAGCCTTGAGCTCGTCTCGCTTTTTATCGAGCTCGTTACGACGCTCAATCTCGAAGGCATTAGCACGTTGATGGAGTAGACTTCGCCATTCGGGCCGCCGAACTATCATCATCATCATATCAGCCGAATAACGTCCACTGCTGGACATAGGCTCCGCCAAACAGTGCCAAAGTGACCGGTCCTGCCCCACCCGCATCCAGCGGACTCCCGCGACCTTCACCAGGTCATCGGCACGAGACGAGGAGAACGAGAGTCCTTGACCAGTGTGTGTTGCCAGTGATGACATACGGCATTAAAACGTGGTCGCTCACTATCGGCCTTTTTAGAAGGCTCAAATCACCCAAAGTGATTTTTCATTCCAATGTCGCAAATTGGACCAATTTTAAATTTCATCATATCAGCCGAAAGACGTCCACTGCTGGACATAGGCCCCAAAGAGTGCCACAATGACCGGCCCTGCGCCACCCGCATCCAGCGGACTCCAGCAACCTTTACCAGGTCATCAGTCCACCTTGTGGGGGGCCTCCCACGCTGCGCCTTCCGGTACGTGGTGGCCATTCGAGAACCTTTCCGCCCCAATGGCCATCGGTGCTACGTGCAATGTGCCCCGCCCACTGCCACTTAAGTTTAGCGATTCGGAAGGCTATATCGGTTCTGCTGCGGATAGCTGCATTTCTGATGCGATCACGCAAAGATACTCCCAGCATAGCCCTCTCCATTGCCCTTTGGGTGACTTTGAGCCTGCTTATGAGGCCCATAGTAAGCGACCACGTTTCCGTGCCATACGTCATCACTGGCAACACACACTGGTCAAAGACTCTCGAAGTCAAAGAATTTTCAATTTAACTCACTGTAAATAAAATCTTGTGAAATAATTGCCAATGTCACCCCGAATCTGGAGTGCATCGTCATGCGATTTGCCCGAATAAGCTGTTTGTGGATATTTCGGGAGTGTCGACCGGGAGTCTTTGTTTTGGTGCGTCAATGTGGATTATCTTTAGGATTCCAGCATTGCAACCACACACAGACAGACATACAGACAGCTTTTCAAAAATATCCACACACAGGCCTTATTATTACTGCCATAAGACGCATGATGGGGAACTTGACTGCATAATATTTTTATTACAAGCTTTATATTAACTTGACCTGGCCCCTATTTCACCAACTTGACAATTGTAACCTGACATTGACAATTCGCTATACATTGCTTGTTCTAGAAGTTAAGATGGTCGCTAGATTACCCGTGGAACTAGCAATGTACGGAGAATTGTCGTTGTCACCTGACAATTGTCAAGTTGGTGAAATAGGGGCCTGTTCGTATGTAAATAAATATGTAAGTTGTCTGTCAAAATTTGCAATCCATTTTTCAGTCACTAGCCGTTATCCGTTTGAGCTGAAATTTTGGGTATTAGTATAGCTTGGATGACAATTTAATATTATGGTACCTACCATCGAGCTGATCTGATGATGGAGACAGAAGGTGGCCATGGGAATTCGGTACTTAACAGACGTAACCCCGTTGAGTTTGGGCTCGTTAGAATCGTCTCAATGAGTAGTTGATGACCGACGGTATATATAAAAGTACAGTCGGCAATAAAAGCTTGTACCAAAAATGAAATTTTAGACAGAAACTTTTTGTGAATTACATCGGTGACAATTCTTTTTACTTGTTCTTTTGCCTTTTTTTTCTACTTATTTTTGTGTACTTTTTTATTTTCTTTTGTTTTATTGTTGTTGCAAAATGCCAAATAAATGATTTATCTATCTATCGATCTAAGATAATTTATTTCAGTATAAATATACAGGAACACAGTAAGTAATACAATTACAAAAACCGGACAAGTGCGAGTTCAACTCGCGTGGTTCCGTAAAATATTGAGAATTTTCCCGCTACTTTGAATACTCAAACTTCTTATAGATTTTCCTGTAATCTTTAGGCAAGGAACTATTTTCCATATTTTTTTCATAATTTTAAGCCTAGTAGTTTCGGAGATAAGGGGGGGAATGGTCAAAATTCGTCTTTTTTCCTAAATTACTTCAAATCTGTTTTTGCTAAAATTATAAAAAATAAATATCTGAGATGCTTACAACAACTCCTTTCATTTGATATGTCACACAATACAGTTTGCGAAACTTTTATTTTCATTTTCCAGTTTACCTCCCAAAAGTGGCCCCCTCGTTCAGAATTCATTTTACTTTACGCGTCCATCTTTGGGTCACCAATTTACATATGTATACCAAAATTCAACTCAATCGGTCTGCTGCTGTTGCTTTTAGGTAAAGAATTGTTATACAATTTTGTTTCTATAAAAACATAAGGATTATATTCGTAGCTTTGAATTTAAATTTGGTCAATAAAAAAATGCATATTTTTTCTAAACTTTCAAGGTCTCTTAGGTCAATATATTTTTATTATTCAATTATATTTTGCAATTTATCCTTTATTACAATTATTTGATGGTTTACTAACCATTTAGCATCACTACGTTATCAATTTTAACATGAGGAAACTACCCTATCATATAGTTTTTTTTGCGGATTCAGTTTTAGGTAAAAGAACAGTCTAGCGAGATCGTTCAAAAAGCAAGCTTGTCCGTTTTAGTTTAAGTCCACAATTGCCTGATACTGTGTTAGAGTGAGAGGCGGCTTGTTGCACGCCTGTTGCATTATCGACCCGCCCGGGTCTCGCTATTTTTAAACTAGGCTTCGATTCAGTTTGTTTACGAGTACGTATTTGGACCAAAATTCTTTTTGATGCCTATAAAAACGTCCCTTGTACATTTTAACCCATACTTTTTTACTTATTCGGATGAAATTATTATTTTCTAATTCACAATGACATATGCATACCAGAATGACCATTATCGAAATATTTACGCTCAAAATAAAATAAAATAAATGTTTAGTAACGTAGTGGACATTCAGTGAGAAAAGAATCATTTTCCTAGGTGCAATCATTTTTTTTTATAAATTTTTAAACATGCACTAGGCAAAATGTACGAATTGAAAAATAAATGATTTTAAAGTTTATTCTCGTGAAAAATACACTTCTACTAGGAAGTTATGGAATGATTGGTACCAAGTTAATCTGCTATCGTCAATGATTTAGGATATTTAAGGTATTAATAACCGATTAGTATTAAAAACCCATTCTACGTAATTTTGGACTAATTTTTAAAAATGCATATAACTCGGAAACTAAAATCCACAAAGTGGCCCTTTTACTAGACACAGTCACATTTTTGAGGGGTCATGGTGACTGGTAACGCAGTGGTACTTTGAGTACCAAATGTGACTTTTTTGTAATAAAAACCCCAGGGTTGTGGAAAAATTAATAATAAACAATGAGGCCCGGTTGAGAACTAACGTAACACTACTAGGAAAATATTTCGAGACATCTACAATTTTTTTATAAGTGTTTATAAGTTTTCATCTCTATTTTAGGCACTAAAAAGAATTTTGGCCCATTTACATGCTGTATAGATTAGTACCTGAGTGAAATGACTTACTTAAATGAACTGGGTAACAATTATTTATAGAACCTAAAAAGCGTATTTGTCGACATTTTTCGGGCTTCACCTTTCTTGAAACCTAAAAATAAAACCAATAAGTGCGAGTTCAACTCGCGTGGTGAGGGTTCCGTATGTAATACACAAAAAGATTGATAATTTTCCCGTTACTTTGAATACTCAAACTTCTTATAGGTTTTCCTGTAATCTTTAGGCAAGGAACTATTTTCCATATTTTTTTCAGAATTTTAAGCCTAGTAGTTTTGGAGATAAGGAGGGGGGAATGGTCAATTTTCGTCTTTTTTCCTACTACTACAATACCGGGATCCGCGGTATTGTAGTAGTAATAAATCCCGGGATTCGAAGCCCTAGAGCGGAGGGAGCGGCTGCTCTAGGCGACAGATGTCAAAGGGCGCCGAAATGACAAAGGTGGAACAAAAAGATGAAAGAAATGGTTCCCCCCTGATTAAGGGCTAGGGCCGGTGCTACGATCGCCCTAGTTCAAATGAGGAATCCAATATACAGTGAGGGAAAATACTCCCCATTTCGCCCCCTTAGGGGATGATTCCCGGGATAAAAAAGTGTTCTACATATATGTTAATCCAGGCTATACCAGTGCTACCTAACTGCGCCGTGGGAACTCAGAATTATACCTAAACTTTGCGCTTTGTGTGGTTCTGCACGAATAATAAAACGTCCTAGCCGACACAATGTTTTTTTAGGGTTCCGTAGCCAAAATGGCAAAAACGGAACCCTTATAGTTTCGTCTTGTCCGTCTGTCCGTCTGTCCGTCTGTCCGTCTGTCCGTATGTCACAGGCATTTTACTCGAAAACTATAAGGTGTATTTGAATAAAATTTTGAGGATAGGTGTATTTTGTTAGCCGCTACAAAGTTTTGTAATTAAAATTACTAAAAAAAATTTTTTTAGGGGTGTACTCCATACATAAAACTAAAAGTCAAAAAAATTTTTTTCATCGTGAGCCCACGTGTGGCACATGAATCGATAGGCCTTTCAAAATAAATATAAGGTTTCTCAGGATTTTTTTTGATTAATTGAATACAGTCAGAGATAATCGCCCCGAAAGTCACTAAAATTCTGTCCCCCCCCTCTAATTTTTGAACGGTGTATTTTAAAAATATGAAAAAATTCATGGACACAGCGCTTATTAAGTTCATTCACCGAAAATTGTTTTGAACAAGATCGGATGAAAGGTTTCCGAGATATTGCTGAAAAACTGCCTTCCTCAAAGAAAAGGACGTAAGTGCCGTAAGATTTCTATGACGATACGACCTTTTTTAATAGGCACGGAACCCTTCGTTTTGCGTGGTCCGACACGCACTTGGCCGGTTTTTAATACTACGACGGTGGCAAACATGCATACGGTCTACCTGATGGTATAAGCAGACACCGTAGCCTTTGGACGATTGCGATTCCAGAAGAATAACAAGCGCGTTGCCGACCCTTTATTGATTTGAGGATTTGTTGTGACAGCTGAACGGAGATTTTTTTTTATTTAGGTTCAATAACAATTGTTAATATCAGTACATTCATGACTTCATTCATTTTGCATTGTAAAGATAGATGTCACAATCACATATAGGTCACACCACATGCTTTATAATTTATACAAAAACCTTAGAATTTAAAATATAAAGTAGGTTCTTAAAAAAAATGTATTTTTATTAGAACGTTACGACGTCTGTTACTTAGATACATACAGCAGGGCAATTGCGTAACTCTTCATACGCGTACATATCACCTACCAGACTGACAAAATATAATTGTCAGGCCATAAACCTCAACATTAACATTAAAATTGATATGTAAGTATCTAAATCTAAGTACGAATTAGAGCAGCCTCGGATTGAGGCACGCACGGATCACCTATTTTGCTCAAATTCGTACGCGCTCACGCGCTGAACATTTAGAGCAGGAAAAATATTCGTGCAACATTACATCAAGGTGAAGCAATTGTAGTTGGTTACACATCATTATAAAATTATTTCAAAAAATATTAATTATAACTTCATTTCTAAGCGGTGTCAACCCTAGCGTCTATTGGCTGGCAAGTGCGGGCAACGACCGGCGCGTTCAAGGTCGCTCCATTGTTAAATTTAGTAGGCATGGAAAGCGGTAGGTATGCGCTTTTTTATTCAGAGTCGAGTATCTGTTCGTTAGAACTATTATATAATCTGTGGCTATACACTATATGTTTAGCCAAAATTCATCTTAATCCGTTTAGCTGTTTTTGCGTGGTTGAGTAACAAACATCCAAACATCCAAACTTTCGCATTTATAATATTAGTACGATTAGTATGATGCGAAAGTTTGGATGTTTAGATGTTTGTTACTCAATCACACTTAAACGGCTCAACCGAATTGGATGAAATTTTGCACGAAGAAAGTTTATGGGTCGTTCTTCTTTTTACCGACAATGATCCGAGATTTTTCTGTTTTTTTGGTTTTTGAACTATCGAAAATTGTGGTTTTGAAGTGCGATTTAAAAAAAAATGCATAGGTTTCTTCATTAGAACTAATTAAAGTTTCCTTTCTGGCCAATATAAATATTTATTTACGGTTGGTTTCTAAAAAAAAACATGTGACAAAGTGGACTCTTTCAGTGGGGACAACATTTTGGTTTACCACTCTGTCACGGACTTCTACGATAAAAATACGTTTAAAAAAAATGCTAGTTAGAGAAACTAAAATATTAAATTAATACTAATTGATAAAATAATATGGTCGTTCATTTTCGAACATTATAAAACCGTAAAATGATTACTCAAATGAGATGCCGTAGTAAG
Source organism: Epinotia nisella (assembly GCA_932294315.1). Taxonomy (NCBI): domain Eukaryota; kingdom Metazoa; phylum Arthropoda; class Insecta; order Lepidoptera; family Tortricidae; genus Epinotia; species Epinotia nisella. Next base: position 2,607,916 of record OW028698.1, on the reverse strand, counting down.
ACGAAGGACAGGCTATTGTCGGTCGAAAAGAAGAACGACCCTTATAGCCTGTATTAAAATATAGGACAGTTTTTATCCGGGGTTCACGCAGACGAAGTTGCGGGCGGAAGCTAGTATAATAAAACCGGACAAGTGCAAGTTCAACTTGCGTGGTGAGGGTTCCGTATATAATCTAAAATGTCATAAATGTCTTTGAATACTCAAACTTCTTATAGGTTTTCCTGTAATCTTTTGTACCTGAGTAAACTTACTTAAATGAACTGGGTAACAATTATTTTTAGAACCTATAAAGCGTATTTGTCGACCTTTTTCGGGCTTCACCTTTCTTAAATGAAACCTAAAAATAAAACCAACAAGTGCGAGTTCAACTCGCGTGGTGAGGGTTCCGTACATATTACACAAAAAGATTGATAATTTTCCCGTTACTTTGAATACTCAAACTTCTCATAGGTTTTCCTGTAATCTTTAGGCAAGGAACTATTTTCCATATTATTTTCAGAATTTTAAGCCTAGTAGTTTCGGAGATAAGGGAGGGAATAGTCAATTTTCGTCTTTTTTCCTAAATTACTTCAAATCTGTTTTTGCTAAAATTATAAAAAAAAATATCTGACATGCTTACAACAACCCCTTTCATTTGATATGTCACACAATACAGTTTGCGAATTTTTTTTTTTAATTTTCCAATTTACCCCCCAAAAGTGGCCCCCTTGTTCAAAATTCATTAATTTACTTTACGCGTCCATTTTTGGGTCACCAATCTACATATATGTACCAAATTTCAACTCAATCGGTCCAGTAGTTTCGGAGCAAATCGGCTGTGACAGACGGACAGACAGACAACCGAGTGATCCTATAAGGGTTCCGTTTTGAGGTATCGGAACCCTAATAATACTAACATTGAATGAAGTCAGTATACTGTTTATCACTTTCACTGTGGACTAGCTTAGCTATGACGTAAAACGCGGTAGCTGACCTAATTGAAGCCCTACGGCCCAGATAATATAGTTCAATATTACTTGTCCGCCGTACGCTCGGGCCTGCGAGTTCACAGGTTCACAGGTGATTGAGTTGAAACGCCTTCACTTTTTTTAGAATCAATAGTTGTTAATACCTTTAATTATCAGGAAGGGTACAGTCAGCCGCAGAAGTAGCTAAGCAGTCCGGGTGTTCAAAATAAACTACACACCCTCTTAATTTCTTAAGAATAAAGTTGTGTGCAGGTCATTTCGAACACCCGGCCCGCTTAGCTACTTCTGCTGCTAGGGAGAACCCAGTCAGTATGTAGAGAGGAGAGATATGAATTAGAGATGCAACGGATATTGGTTTGGCCGGATACCGGATACCGAATATCCGGCGGCGCAGCCGGCCGGATATCCGGCCGAAGTAAAATGCCTAAATTTGAGTGTTAAAAAATTAAAATAATTAGTGGAAGATAATAGTGATAAAACTGATTGATATTGCTTCATTGGCTTGTGTGATTAAGCAGAACCCGATTAATGGTACCTAACTAATAGAAATAATAGATAAATAACAGTGTCATTTCATTTATCTTTTTCTTTTCATATGAAGATTAAAACATTAAACTGACTTTAATAATTGATTGCTTTGTAGTTTGTTATCTATTCATCCTTCTTTTACCTACTCTGGTTCTATCTTTACCTATGTTCTTCTGTGTTAGTGTGTTAAAATACTATCCGGTATCCGGCCGGATACTACACCACTATTCGGTATTCGGCCGGATAATAAAAATGTGGCTGGATAGGCCGGATACCGGATTGTGGCCGGATATCCGTTGCATCTCTAATATGAATGATATTAGACGTAAAAGTGATCATGCTATAGTATCGATTATTTTTAACCCCCGACGCAAAAAGAGGGGTGTTATAAGTGTGACATGTCTGTGTGTCTGTTTGTGGCATCGTAGCTCCGAAACGAATGGACCGATTTCAATGCGGTTTTTTTTGTCCGAAAGCTGACGTGATCGAAATGGTTCTTAGCTACGCTTCAACACAATCGGTTCAGCCGTTTTTGAGATAATGAACTTTGAAATGAAAATGTCGAGGGTTTTTGATTTGATGATGTAATAGGTATAATATTATCTTAAGGACCCATCGGTCTAACAAAGCAATATGGATGTAGACTTAAAATTTATTATTAATTCAAAAGAAAAAAGGCAAAAAAATATGCCTAATGACGAAAATAACAAGGAGATGGGTTGATGAGATTAAGAGCGCAGCAGGAGGTTGCTGGACTACAACAGAAAAGGATAGGGAGAAATGGAAAGAGTTAGGGGAGGCCTTTGCCTACAAAAGGCATACAGATAGTAATTAAATATGTTAACAACAACAAAATGCTATGTAAAGTACTTACTTAAATCTGAAATAAAGGCTATTTTATTTATTTATTATTTATTAATGACGAAAATCCCATTCAAATATCTCAAAAAAATTACGAAACTACAGCCGTTTTAATGTTGCTTGTATGTAACGGAGAAAACGCTTAGGGATTGTGACGTCACGACCATCGAGCGTCACAGTAAATGACAATCGTTTCATATGAACGTGCGTTTTGCGGAAAAGGGACAGAGTATACCCCCTCTTAAAACTTTGGACACTTATAACTTTGTGATTATTTAACCTCTTGCGTTGATTTTTTCTCCATTTGACTACATTTTTAACCCTTTTTCGAGAAAATACAAGATTATTGATTATTTTATTTAGTGTCTACACCCCTATTATTTAGCCAAGTGCTTGCTAACGCTTGGATGTGAAAAGGTTCTATTATTAAAGTAGTCTATTGTTTTAAATACAAAACAGTCAACATTGCTAAGTAACATTTTTTAATGTGGTACCTCCTTTCCTTCCTTACACCTTGTACTTGAGTTGACTATAGTTAATAAGTTTGAAGTTTTAACATAAGACAAGAATTGAAATATTCACAAAGGCTCTGTTTTTGTGATTTTGTTTTATTGCTACAGTTCAAACTAGATAGTAATTGAGCCAGTCAACTCTTAGAGGCGTCTCTGGCCCATGTAGTGCCCGGGTGCAATGATTACCCTAGCATGCATAAAAGCACAAATTAAACTAATATTTAAAATTAATTTTAATTTTGAATTTTTATTTTCTATTTATTATTAAAAATGTGAACAATACAATGATTAAAGAAGAATAAACTTAAATAAACTAAATTAACCTAAAATGAAGATAATAAAAATTAAATCAAAAAAGGTCTATTTATAAAGATGTAGTGCCCGGGTGCAATCATTACCCTAGCACGCATAAAAGCACAAATTAAACTAATCATTTTTTTTTTTTTACTTTTACACTATTTATTACAAGTGAATACAAGATTACAATTAACATTAACTAAGATAAATTAAAACTAAGTTAAATCTAAAAAAGGCCCTCGAGGCATTGTACCGAGGATGCTGGCGGCATTTCCTCGCTGAATTGCAATGCTGATGCGTTGCGCGAGAAAGCCGCCAGCTCTTCGGTCACCAGTTACATCGACCAGACGTTTCGCGATTTCTGCAAATAACTTATGCGCACTGGGACCCCACGGACCGAGGGTCTCGACGCCAAAGGGTACAAAGTCGTACTCTCTGCCAAGGCCTCTATATTTATTACATTTCAGATTTTCGGCGTTTTCCGCCGCTAATTAAAATTAATTTTAATTTTGAATTTTTATTTTCTATTTATAAATATAAACAAGACCAGAAATATCATAAATTTCAAATACACATATCAAACCTTCTTCTGGAAAAACAACAGATTAAAATTCAGTCAATCAAAACTGATGTTGGTGTTATTCTTTAAATATGAACAAAAACTTTTTCATTGTTTTTTTAAACTTGTGCTCACATTGTAGAACTTAATATAACGGTTAAATACAATTATGTTATGTTTATAGCAAGCTGATGAACGCATCTCAATTTGATGACTTAAAAACATAAACACAAGAAACAATGAATGTTTACAGGCGCCCAAACATTGTTTAAACAACTCACCGTCCTGTATGCAGCCGCTGTCGTCCATGTCCAGCTTCTCCTCGCTTTCAGCTTGAAGAGAACCCATAACTCACAACAAAAACTAATAGTTTCGTAAAGTCACTAGACTCAACTTTTAACAGAAGCAGCACGGATCGCGAACAAAGGAATAACCGGCCAGGCCGAAGTGCTGATTAATCGCGGCAAACGTAAACAAATATTGGAACCATTCCAAAATTCACGAACCACTTCAATGAGGATCCGTAATTGGTGATTTTGGTTTTCTTTTTCGTTCGACCGTCGGTCTGACGCAAGCCATGACGCAAGCAAACTCCGAAATTGAAATGTCAAACTTAGTGTTGCCCTATTGACAAATGGGACTGCGATGTTGCCAGGAATGCTTAATAATTTTTATTCCTTCTTTATGCCAGCATCACACTGGCGCGGCCAGCGGTAGCGGGCCATAGTAATGACAGCTAATGACAAGTTTACTACTGTCCGCCGCGGCCAGGCCGCGCCGCGCTAGTCTGTGAGAGGCCTTATCCATATGCATAATTGCATGTGCAGCACGGCTATCACAAGACGGCGCGCGAGCTCTCTCGATTTTTCTCGCACTACACCTCTCTTTCTAAGTGTTCTAATAAGAGAGAGACGGATAGTGCGAGATAAATCGAGAAAGCTCGTGCGCCGTGTTGTGATAGCCGTGCAGAGGGCCCACCGCGAAACGAAAACGAACTTCGTTCGTGTATCTCCGTCTCTGTCGCACTCGCTAGTTCGAGCGACAGAGAGGGAGATACACGAACGATGTTTGTTTTCGTTTCGCGGGAGCCCCTCAAGAATACAACAATGCGTTTTAATTTCGAACTCAAACAGCTCGAATCACATCTCACCTCAAATTAAAAAAGCAAATGTTCTTTCTTTTGACGGGAGCTCGTGCTCCACGTTTGTTTATATTTTTAATCCATAAACGAAATGGCGAAGTCCCTCCGTAGCAGGTGGAAGCGAAAATGCCGCGCCGTCAAGCGGGAACGCTATGCTGTGAAGGAACTAAGCAAACTAAAGAAGATGCTCGGAATAAAGGAAGAAGAAAAGGTGCAAGAAAGTGAGGTTATGGAGTCCGACCAAGTGATATTCCTCGATGCTGGCGAGTTGAAAAACAAAAATAAAAAAGCTCCCGAACCACAACCGGATCCAGAAGACGCTGAGATGAGTTCCGATGACGAGAAAATCGAAGTGGAAGGCCAAGATGGGAAAAAACGGGTTTTCAACAGCAAAACACTTAAGGACGAGAATGGTCAGTACCCAGTATGGCTGCACAAGAGGAAAATCGCGAAACTCAATAAGGTCGGCAAGAAGAACGTGAAGAAACGGGCTAAGAGGCGTAGACGATAGGGTTTTTGGTTGCATTCATTAAAGTTAAGTTCACAACATTGATGTTTTATTTAACATGATACTTACACAAAAAAAAAAACGAACTTGCTCCATAGTAAGCTCAATAAGGCTCGTATTATGGGTACTAGACTACAATATATTTAATACATAGAAAACAACCAACACCCAGAAACAAATATTCATCACACAAATATTTGCCTTTACCGGCTTTCGAACCCAGGGCCTTCAGCTTCGTAGGCGGCGTCACTACCCACTCAACTGGTGCTCACTCAACTCTGCTGAACAATCGGCTTCAAAATAGCTTATAGCAACCAAAGTAGCCAGATGTATAACACATCCTTCCCTAAATAGTAATAAATAAAGTTGTGTTGCAATTTTGACAACTCTATGAATAAATTCAATTTTGAACTGTAAATTGGTTTTGTTTTATCTATGACGGCAAAACCATTTAAGGGTTAAGATCCCCAGCCTGCTTAACTCAAGGGACTCTACATACAAACACTGTTTGATTCTCATTTTAAATAAATAAATATTAGGGGACATTCTTACACAAATCGAACTAGGCCTATAGTAAGCTCAATAAGGCTTGTGTTATAGGTACTAGACGACGATATATATAATAAATATAAATACATAGAATACATCCAAGACTCTAAAACAAATATTCATGCTCATTGCTCATCACACAAATATTTGCTCTTACCGGGATTCGAACCCAGGACCTTCAGCTTCGTAGGCAGCGTCACTACCCACTAGGCTAACCGGTCGGCCTCATTTTAAAAGGCACTATTTTCCAACCTAGTTATGGCGTATCCCAGTTTCACGTTATACAGGCATGTCATTTTAAAATGAAGACCAAACTGTTTGTATGGAGAGTCGACATGGATCTATATTATAGTCAGGACAAGCCATGTATTGCCACAATGAGGGACGGAAAGGCTCCTATGCACCTAAATTAACCTTTTCATCGCTCTGTCATAGAGAAAAGTTTTCAACCACACACCAAATCATCAAGATATTTAGTGCAGAGTTAAACCTTATGTCAATGCAAGAAGGTCGCTATCGCGCTGGGCTCCTTGACGCATATATAAGTCGTTGGCGTTGAATCTGCGCTGCGGTGCGGATATATGCGTCGTCGGCGTGGAAAAGGTTAAGAACTGGTCTTAAAATGGCTGACGGCTAACCATCACCTACTTAATTTAGGCGGGTAATGGTTTATTTGCAGCAACTTCATCAGTTGTGGCAAATAAAAAAGTGTAACTATGACAAGGACAACTAATGATATTTCCCTTTCTGTCACACTTATTGAGATTTGTATGCTACCATCTCGCTCGGACGTGGTTATTTTATTACCATAGCTTGTCCTGAGTATTATAGGTCTATGGAGAATCGAGCATCCTGGTGACCTTGCCTTTTAAACTCCGTCACAAGTCAACAAGACATTTAGTGCAAAGTTAAACCTTATGTCAATGCAAGAAGGTTGCTATTGCGCTGGGCTCCTTGAAGCATATATCAGTCGTTTGCGTTGATTTTGCGGTGCGGATATACGCGTCGTTGGCGTCGAAAAAGGTTAATTTGACACCACATGGGGGTAGAATAATAATAGCCATGGATAAATATGCACTTTTTTGGATAACTAAAAAAAACGAGATCACTTTAATAATAATAAATAATTAGTATTAACATACCAAAATCAACATTTAAGGTGTTGTACTTCAGTTGACACCATAAGTTGCAAGGGCCTGTCCATATATTACGTGATTTGAAAATCGGGGGGGAGGGGAGTCTGACCATTGGATGACGCAGCAGGGGGAAGGTCATGTCGAAGATGATATCATCTCTCACGTCTTCAAAAAAGGCTTTATAATATATAATTTCGCGTTTTGACGCTAGGATGATGTTAGGGGGGTCAAAAAACGATGCCGTAATATATGGACAGGTCCTAAGCCTTACATACACTAAACAGTAAAAGTAGCTACGCGTTTCACATAGTCAAAATAAAGTACACAAATTCATTCATCATCCTCCTAGGAAAAACCCAAACATATCGAATTAAAAAAAAGTTCATGTACAGTCTACAGACTGCTCAAAAGTAACGACGCAAATCTTTTAATAAAGACTTTTGACGTCTTCGTTTGCGTAGCTACTTTTGATGCTGACTGTACACTTTTTTGAAAAACGCACTAACTCACGAACTTAAGGTTGAAAGTCGGGCACAGGGGCTCACACATCTTTCTTATCTTACTACAAAGCCGTATAGTTTCCAAATGTGTAGCTTTATTCGTTTGTTTGTAAGGCGTCATCTTCGGAACCACTAATCTGGTTTAAAAAAAAAACACCAGTATATAGAATGGACCTACTGTATGGACATAGGATATATTTTCGCCCACTGTATTGCATGCGTTCTTTGTAGTACGCGGACGGTGTCGGGCCGGCCGTTAGTATCTTATAAGGCAATAAAATAAATAAATATTGGCGGACAATCTTACACAAATCAACATAAATAGGCCCATAGTAAGCTCAATAAGGCTTGTGTTATGGGTAGGTACTAGACGACATCTTATTGAATACATAGAAAACATCGAATCCAAGACTCAGAAACAAATATTCATGCTCATCACACAAATATTTGCCCTTACCGGGATTCGAACCCAGGATGGTTAGCTTCGTAGGCAGCGTCAATACCCACTAGGCTTACCGGTCGTCGAAATAAGAGCACTTCACAGCATACTTCTGCTGTCTGTACATTTTTAATTTTTTATACTATGTGATACTGCGTATGGCCTGATCAAAAGTACAAGGCACTTGAGAAAAAAAACTGATTTAGTCTCTGACAAGAGGGACACATTAGCGCCAGGCTAACGGCAGTATTCATAAACGTTCTACAAACCTATTCTGAAATGGCGTTAAAATTCGTTTCTTTATGTCACTTTGACATTTGTGTTCGTAAGAAAGGGACAAAGCACATTTTATTTAGTAGAGGCATTCTAAGTTTTATGGCGGCTCCAGACTCGAGGCGCTCGGCACGAGTCTTGGTGAGGTGAGGCCGTAGGAGTGCTAGCCATCCACACTCTCGATTTACTCTCGCTACGTTTAACTACAAGATGGACGTGATTGAAGTGACGGCGTTAGCTACTTTATGTGCCTACGAATGTTATAATCTCTTGCGTCTACATCACCAAAATAAAAAAGAAAGGCAAAGGCAAAACGGAGAAGGTGGTGGATGACGTCAATACACCGCAATTTACTCTGCAGCAGCAAAATCAAAGTGAGCGAGCGCGAGAGTGTGGTTGATTCCCTCGCCTCACCCCCTCGCGTCCTTTGACTCGCGTCCGAAAAACCGACAACGAGCGGAGCGACAGCGAGGGGAGCCGAGGAAAGACGAGGGGACACGAGCGCACCGTCCACACTCTCGTACTCGCGTCCCCTCCTGTAGCCTCGTGGAGAGTCTGGAGCCGGCATTAAGGGGGGTAAGTATCTACACTACATTTCCAGCACCACGTGATGGCGATAAGTCTGTGTATCTAGAGGAACCGGTCCAGATTAGTATCAATCAGTAATTAATACGAAGATATAGCCCGTTAAAGTTCCGTGTGACGTCGTCGTACACTTTTTAGCATAATGTGACGTCACGCAGAACTTTAACGGACTATACCTTCATCGATTTTTATTTAATTGACAAACAAAAAAATACGTGTCCAATATTTTTTGATAATCTAACTGACGGAGTAAATAGAATTATATATTTTGTTACCCAGGAAAGTACCCAATTTTAAGTTGGACCTCTTGCTCTCACTTTACTATAGGAAGTTATATTCCGTAGCCGGGTCAACACTGCACGCATGCCTCGGGCGAGGCGTGCGGCCGAGCATGCGGACCGTTCGCCGTTCTGTTTGCCGAGGCAAGGCTACACTGAGCGCGCACGCTCGAGCGAGGCGTGCTCGGCCTAGGCATGCGTCCAGTGTAGACAGGGCTTTTGCCGAGCAGCGTGGCTCGCCGAGGCAAGTCTACACTGAGCGCGCACGCTCGGGCGAGGCGTGCTCGGCCGAGTGTGTATAGCTGCGTACGAATTTGAGCGGCTCAGCCTGAGGCATGCTCGCCCCGCGCGGCGAGCTGCTCGCGCGCCAAATAGTTCCACATAAACATGCGCGGGTGAGGCAGCGTATAGCGGCGAGCCGACATTCAAAATGGCGTCGACACAATGTCAGCTGATTGATTTCGGAACCCACAACACCTTTTGCTTTTCATGTGTTTGTATCAATAATTGTTCCAAATTTACTAACAAACGATTACAAAAGCACGGCTCCGCCAGTTGCTCAAATTCGTACGCGCCTAGCGCACAGACAAGTTCGATCTTGTCGCTCTGTCCGCGGCATGCTCAGATACACGTCCAAGTGACGCGAGGCACGCACACTGAGGCGCCTTTGAGCACGGTCAAAAGACCGCCTCTGGGCGGCTCGCCGCGCGCTGCTCGCGCACAGCGCGTGAGCGCGTACGAATTTGAGCAAATTAGGCGCCGTGCGTGCCTCAACCCGAGGCTGCTCTAATTCGTAGTGTGGACCCGCCTAGTGATAATAACAATATGTTAGACGTAATAGTATCTTACTCCAACAGATATCATCAACCCTCTCATCAGTGACCATACAAATTCAAATGCAAAAACAACCCTCTAAGTTCTAAAAAGGCTTGTAAGTGCTGGCTTTCATCTCCGCTTTCCCCAGCTGTTCCCGATGCGTTTCTGTGCTGATGTGGCCAGTGGCCGACGTGGACGTCATCATAACGTTACAGAGCGAGCAGTAGAGGCTGTTGCTACTGAGCTGTAATGTCATAAAAATATGTTTTTAATACGAATACGACGAACGACTGCAGATTGCAATCAATTGGGGAAAATGCCATGTTTTGTTGTCCACAGTAATAACTTATTCAGTGCACATTGTCTAGAGCTGTAAGCATCCATAGGCCATTGGTATTGCTACCAACAGGTCACAGTTATAATAATAATAATAACTGACTTCAATTCAGTACTTCGCCGTATTTGAAGGGTTCACTCAATTTCTCCAGGTTCCCATCGTCAGATCCTGACCTGGTGACCATGGGAACACCTGAGAAGGAAACCCTTACAAACAAAAATTTTCCAAATCGGTCCAGGCATATTCGAGTAATTGGGGAACAAACATAAATAATAAAAAAAATGACGAATTGAGAACCGCCTCCTTTTTTCAAGTTGGTTGATTGAGAAGGGATAATGAGCATGTATTCATACATATAATAGACATTATAAGTCGGACAGCAGGGAATGTGGCCCACAAATGATCTCGCCGGAAGACCAGCGCTGGTTCGCAAGCCAGTATTATGCTGAGACGAGGCCATTTCGTGACAAACTGCTTGGTATATAGATTATATAGTATTTTAAGTTGTAATTGCATAGTTTTATATATACAGGGCGTCCCACGGCTATGCCACATGGAGGGAAAGTACCTTGAATATTGTAGATGGAACATTTTACTGAAAGAAGACATTATTTTAATTTAAAAAACACTTTAAAACTGCATTCATGGATTTTTAAATAATTGCATGGTTGAACCGGGAATCGAACCCACTACACGAAAAAAAAATGACATTATTGTAGCAAAAGAGGTGTCAAGATTGTAGCAAGTAGAAATTGGTGATGTCCGCCCACCCCTCCGGGAAACAGGTGTGGCTAAAGAAAGGCAAGGAGTGCTGGTAGCCTAATTCAGGTGTGGAACTTTCTACAGACTGTAGCTTCACTGACACTCCTGCAAGCAGGCTGAATGCACTGGACTATTGTATTGTATTTTTAAGAACTATGTAACTGCATTCCGAGCAAAAAAAATCTTTGAATCTTTGATGAGTTTCTTAAAACTGCTATGGAATTACTTGAAAAGGGTAAGCAGTATTTTCATAACTTATTATTAATTTCCCAAAACTTTGCAAGGTAAGAAAAAACCGTGCATTCAAGTCTCGTTTGCGCTGTATAAAGCGCAAAAAATTGTTTTAGAAAAAAATTAAAAAGGCAACTCAAAAATGTGTGCATTTTTAGATACTCTGCCAATTTAAGGGATATTACAGCCTGGAAAGTTCAACAAATTTTGTATGTAATTCTGAGTCACATTCATTTGTACAAACGGTAAGGTTTCTAAATTTCTTTGAATTAGAAGTGCCAAGTAAAGAATTGGAAAAAAGAAAAGATCCTCACCATCTTAATGATGAGAAAGAAAATGAGGTACAGTCAGCCAAGAAAGTGGTATACCGGGTCTATTACCACTTTTGAACTTTGAATTACATAATAATTATGATCGAGTCGAAAACTTCCTTGGCTTACAGTACCTATGAATTGTTATTATAGCAGTTCTAGCTGTAAACTGTTACCTTTCTGAGCAAATTTTCCGAAAAATCCTCCAAATGCGGGTAGTCCTCCATCCGTTTTTTATGCATGTGTTGATTTTTATGTGCTTCCTTAAACTTGTTGTCCAACTCCATTTCAACGGCACAAAAGACGCATTTGTAGATATTGCCCGCCATCAATATTCCGTGATATGAGTCTGAAGATATAACAAGTTTTCTACAGTCTTTCAATGTTAATATGACGTTTTGATCATCTGAAAATGCTAGAATGTTCGCTGGTTTCTGGACGGTGTTCACCATCTTTGGCTGGCGTAAAGCTGGCGCAAACATTATTTAATTTTGATTTATTTTAAAGATCGCAGTGACTTGCGTCGTTATCGAAAAATTTCAAGATCGTTTCGTTTCTTCAGTGTCAGTCGTAATTTTGTACACTTTGTATCCCGCCGAGCAGTGTTTGTGTAGTTTGGCATAGTGATGTAACCTCAAATAATCTTACAGTTTACGGTTTAAATCGTAAAAAAAAATTAAATGGCCGCTGGATGCGGGTGACGCAGGACCGGTCACTTTGGCACCCTTTGGGGGAGGCCTATGTCCAGCAGTGGACATCTTTCGGCTGATATGATGATGATGATGATTAATGCTACGGCTACACTATCGGGATTCGGCGAATGGTCGACCTATCGCGACGTTCGGTGAATCGCGAATCATTCGGGCTAACACGAACTGACTTCGGACTCCTGTCGGTTTTCTACCGCACATCAAAGGGATTTTATCGCGACAAAGTTTGTGCACGTTGCTACACTTCAAAACTTTGTTTTTTTTTCTTCATTCTTTTGAGCCAATGTAGTCGCCCGAAATTTTAATCGCGACATATGTAACCATATAGTTCGCCGTAAAACGAAGTTTTTATCGCGACAATGCCCGAATCTTCGCTCGATAATGTATCCGTAGCATGAGTGCAAAACTTTTAGAGTGCACATGACCATCATATACCTTATTTATTTAAATACCGATTTTTTACAGGTTGGATTTTACGCAAAAGTTAAGCTATATATTATGTATTGACGGCTTGACAACATTACATGTTGTCAAGTTGAAATTCCTTGTCTTATTTTCCCCGGAGCACGTATTTTTTATTATTGATGTTTGTGGGCCTTTAATGTGCCGCTTCGACCAGTGAATGATCTATTGTGGCAGCCCTTTCTTGTTTATAGTTCACCGTTAAGACCCGTTGCCTCCAAGAAATTCCAGATTCTTTGGGCGGTGATATGTTGTACCTCTTCTGGGTGCATGATGTGCCGCCCTAGGTAGGTACTTCTTTTTTGCATGAGTGGTCCGCAGGAGCAGAGAATGTGCATTGCTGTCTCCTCTGTCTCCTGGCAGAACCTGCAAGTTGCGTCTTGTTTCATACCCATTTGAAACAGGTGTTTGTTCAATTTCCAATGTCCTGTCAGGATTCTCGTCACTGCACAGGTTTTGTGCCTTTTGAGTTGTAATAGCTCTTTAGACAGTTTGCTATTGAACCCTTTAATTAAGGCTTTAGCCTGTTTTTGTCCTTTGGCGGACATCCACAGCTTGATTGCCTCTGATTTTTCTGTGTTACTTAGCAGAGAATATGCTTTCCGTTTTGTGATACCACAGAACGGTTCTGGGCCGACCAGGGTTGTTTCTGCGCCCTTCGTTGCAAGTTCATCTGCTTTTTCGTTCCCTACAATATCGGAATGCCCTGGTACCCATCTAAGTATGACTTTGTTAGAGTTAGCCAGGGTGTTTAAATTGTTTTTACAATTCTGGACTAGTTTAGAGTAAGACTCTAAGGATTCTAGTGCCAGCAGAGCAGCTTGGCTGTCTGAGTTGATGTAGATGTGTTGGTTCTTTTGGTTTCCTTCAAGGTTGATTTCCACGCATTTATTTATTGCGAAGACTTCAGCCTGAAAGATTGAGGCCTCTTTCCCCATGCTGACGCTAGCTTTGAGCTTTGGCCTCTCAGCATAGATACCGCACCCTACATCATCACCTTTTTTTGAGCCATCTGTATACCAAATGTGGCTTCCCTCCTTGAATTCCATTTGGTCGTTTATCCATTTGTCTCTCGGAGGTATTTCCACTGTATACAGTTTAGTGAATTTGCATTCCACGTAAGTATGTGTCGTCTGTGGGCATGCTTAGGTTTTTATTATTAAAAACAAGGGCCTCAAGTTTGATTAGCGCTTGAGAGCGCCATTTTGGCCTTGTTAGTGAGCATATCCTGTAGATGCACTGCTTCGCCTCCTTTTGCACTTGCAGGTGGAGTGGAGTTAAGTCGAGCAGTGCATCCAAGGCTGCCCCCGGTGTTGAGCATAAGGCTCCTGTTGCTGTTAAGCAGGCTGTACGCTGTAGGCTGCTTAACTTTGTGATGGCTGTCTTTTGGTTGGCTTTGTTGCACCAGACTGCAGAGGCGTATGTGATTAATCGGAGCACGTATACGTGTAGTGATTATAATCTCTTTGGCAGAAATGCCGATTTTTTGACGTTGATATCTCAGGAACCGGTTGAGAAGTAGGTATTTATGAAATTTGGGGTTCTAGTTAATCTAGCGGGTTTTAATTAATAAACCATATATCATATGTTTATGTTAAATAGATTTCATTTATATTTATTTAAAATGTATTGCACAAACTTATCAGGCATTCTCTACTATTAGGCCTAAAGCCTGCAACACACTGACGCGGCCTGCGATGGCGGTCAATTGTAAATTTGACAGCTAATGACAAGTTTACCATTGACCGCCGCGGACAGGCCGCGCCAGTCTGTGCTTACGCAATAACCGATCATAAACTTCTTTATCATTTAAGTTCGATTCAATAACATACAATACGGATTAAAAATTACAGCTCAATAAAATTTTATGTACTAATAAAAAGCGCTACAATAAGAAACTTGTGTAATCATGAACTGGTTCCTCAATGTACTATTTCGTAAGTATGTATTTTTAAATAGAAAAAGAAATCTCCCGTGAAACTCAGAGATGTCAAGCTATATGCGATCTTATTAACATTCGATGTAATTAATTGATAATACTATTGACTTTGGTTGGCTCTCAGAAAATTAGTTTAGTATGAGTAAGTTTCTGTCAAAAATGTCATTTTTGGTACAAGCTTTTATAGCTGACTGTACTTTTCTGTATACCCTCATCAACTACTCATTGAGAAGATTCTAATGAGCCCAAACTTAACGGGGTTACGTCAGTTAAGTAGGTACTGAATTTCTGGCTGTCTTCATCATCAGATCAGCTCATTGGTACCATACTATTGAGTTGTTATCCAAACTATGTCTTTACCCAAAATTTCATCTCAATCGGTTGAAGATATCTGCTTCAAAATTGAGTTGCAAGATTCCACCCGAACAAACATATGTCCATATCTAGTTACATAGATACATTCCAAGTTAATAAAAAGCTTGTAAGAACTTATTTTGTCTCAATTTTTTTTCTTTTATATTTTCTAACAACAGAAACTAGTTTCCAACCTAGATGTTGCGGGTTCCGTTGGCGCGTACAAAGTTTCATGTTATTCCAGCATGCCGTTTTAAAATGAGTACCAAACTACGTTTGTATGGAGAGTCGTGCTTCCTGGGGACTCTTAAGTAAAGATTTTTTTTAAATTTTCACGTCTAAACAAATTTATTTTTATTTTCCAGTTTCCACAGTTAAAAGTGTATATAGCAAGACTTTTGAATTTTCTCATCACGATTACAGCAAAGAAGTTAACAAGATTTTAGGCAAAGTACTTCATGCCGCTAAATTCAATGAGCTCGCCGATAAAATAGCAGATAGAGCGGTAAAAAAAATGGGTGAATACCAGAATTATAAATTTACAGAAAAATTGGTTACAAGTGATGGCGTGTACCGTTCTAAAATGAATACGTCACAAGAAGAAGACGATAACTATTCAGTCGAAAAGTTAAGAGGCCCGGCTAAACACAAACATGGTATAATAGATGTTGATGCCGTTTTAAAGAAAACAGCACCCGTAAATGATTTGAAATTGAGATACACGTATTTAAAAAATAAGCATGCCAAGGCTGCTCTGCGTACGAAAGAACCAGACAGAGATGATGAAGATGCGGATTCGCAAGGGATAAATAATACTCTTAACCTTAACGAAGCACCTAAAGTAGACGAAAATATTCCACAGGATTTTAATAAACTTGCACAAGATATACAATTCGATTTTGATAAAAACATCAAAACTTTGAGTAATGAAAACTTACGAGTACAGCAGCAGCCTCTTAGGGGCGGAGCAAATTATTCTCAGAAAAAAACCAAGTACCCTCATAAATCTGAAAGAAAGTTTAGAAGTGAGGCTGAATTCCTGAAGTTCGGTAACAATGCATCAGGGGTAAAAGATAAAACCGTTTCAAGGACGACAAGGACAGAAGGGGATAAGCAGTTTGCTCATGTAGAATCCCCTGATTATAAGGAATATCATGAACTACTGGCTAATACTGAAACATCTTAATAACTTTATTTTGTGATTGGAAAGATGTTCTTTAAAAAATTTACAATCTTCATTGACTTGTCACTTAATTGTTTAATAAAATGAGAAAACGAATATTATGTATCCAGAGGCCCTAGCACAATAACTTTTATCGTCACGTTTTACGGTGAAAATGTACTGAAACGTCACGTAAAACTTGACGATAAAACCTTTTGTGCTAGGGCCTCTGCTGTTTATTTTTGAATAGTAGATTCAAAAGCTGTGAACGGAATCTCACTATTTTCCTTGTTGTGTAGTAAGTGCGATTTGTGTTTCGCCACTCAAAGCTCCTATTCTTACAAATGTATGTAACGTAGTCCTACTATGTCACAGGATTTAATACTTCCGTAATCAACGATGAACCTTTTACGCCATGTCCGTCTGTCTGTGGCTATAGCTTGGCAAATTCGTTGGTGACACTCCTATGATCCGCGGGCGACGGGGGACGAAAGACAGCAGAGGGCTTACCGCAAAACGAAAACGAACTTCATTCGTGTATCTCCC
Organism: Epinotia nisella; assembly: GCA_932294315.1. Taxonomy (NCBI): domain Eukaryota; kingdom Metazoa; phylum Arthropoda; class Insecta; order Lepidoptera; family Tortricidae; genus Epinotia; species Epinotia nisella. Next base: position 2,591,152 of record OW028698.1, on the reverse strand, counting down.
TCTCTGTCGCTCGAACTAACAAGTGCGACAGAGACGGAGATTTACGAAGGAAGTTCGTTTTCGTTTCGCGGTAGGCTCTCAGGGTGGTGAAGAAGTGTGCGCGCGGCGGGACCGTCTAACTGCCAAGCTATAGCTCAGTGCTTTTACTAGACAACTGTGCGTTATATACATATCAACTGTTCAGATATTGTAACAAAACGGTATGTATTAGTTCTTTGAAAAAGAAATAAACTGGCCGTCAATGCCCGTTATCCGATTGTATTATTTTTATGAGGCTAAGTATTTCTATGAAAAATTTCCCTTCGCATAATGTATGGGCAGTTACAGCAGCACCTTACACTACGCGTTACAAAGTATAGATTATTATCGTGGGATTACTGAAAGGGGTTGATTCATGCCTGAAACCGCCTTTGCCTTTTTAAATAAAATAAGAAACCGATAATAAGCAGGTAAGAAATTAGTACATCGCTACAACTGTCAAGCTGTCACTGTCAAATATACTGAGCTGAGCGTCAAACAATTCAAGGCGCCGCGGCGGTGCGTTAGAATTATTTGTGTTTAATGGAAGTTAATAATCTTTTATTTCTAATTGATAGTCTTATTACTAAGGTCTATTGCTGCGTTAAAATGAGAGATATATATAAACGTGTCCACATTGTTAGGATTTATGCTTGAAGTGATCTAAGGTAAGATATTTTTGATTATGTATTGGGTAACTTTTTTATTTGTGTACTTTTTAATTTATGGTTTACACTTTACCAGAGCTTTCCCATTGTTTTTATTGCCTATATGAATATAATGAATATAAAGTGCCTGTCTGTCTGTTTTCACGCTTAAACCGCTGAACCGATTGAGATGGAATTTGGTATGAAATGAAATGAAATATTTATTTGCGGAATACGGGTCACATTATGTTGGTACAAATAAACGTTACAGTCCGCCGTACTCTACTTAAATAAGCATGCAAAATAATAGCCTTTATTTTGCTGTCGGTTAAGAACAAACAAAATAGAAGGATCACTTATTACTAGTTTTTATGTTTAGAAATTCATTAACAGAGTAGACACATAGTTCGGATAGGCATATAAACAGTTTCTTCTTGAATTGTTTCAGGGGTAGGTCTTTTATGTCTCTAGGAGATAGTTTGAATCCCGGGGAAGGACATAGGATAGTTTTAATCCCGGAGGTCATCCCCTAAGGGGGTGAAATGGAAGGCGGAACTTTGTATGGACATACGATATAGACGAGTTCCATGGGGACAAAGTCACGGGCTAAAGCTAGTGATTGATTAGTATAGTAAGTATAACATCCATATCCATACTAATATTATAAATGGGAAAGTGTATGTGTTTGTTTGTTTGTTTGTTTGTTTGTTTGTTTGTTTGTTTGTTTGTTTGTTTGTTTGTTTGTCCGTCTTTCACGGCAAAACGGGGCGTTGAATTGACGTGATTTTTTAGGTGGAGATAGTTGAAAAGATGGAGAGTGACATAGGCTACTTTTTGTCTCTTTCTAACCCCCCACTTCCCCAAAATGGGGGGTGGAAGTTTGTATGGAGCATTCCGCAATTTTCAAGGTAGAAAGCTAAAAATTGGTATGCGGACTATTTGTGACTAGGTAACAAATAAATAGTGCATCATTTTTTTTTGGAAATCTGTACCCAACCCCTTAAAAGAGGGGGTGAAATTTTATATGGGGTCCAGATATGTAGAGTCGATATGTAGTGCCGATATGTAGAGTCGATATGTAGAGTCGATATGTAGAGCCGATATGTAGTCGATATGTAGAGTCGATATGTAGAGTCGTTATGTAGAGTCGATATGTAGAGTCGATATGTAGTCGATATGTAGAGTCTATGTTCGATATGCAGAGTTTATGTAGAGTCGATCTAAATATATAAGACTGAAACTGAGATGCACCTTTTTTGTGGACGGTTAACATTACTCTTAGCGGGCGAAGCCGCGGGCAAAAGCTAGTACCTTATATTTTGAAGTTGACATCCCATGATCCGTGATTTCTTTGAACCGTTTGAAAAATGTGTAGTCACTGGCATATTGCGGTAATGGACTGTTCGGAAACATTTAAAAACTATTATTTTTTTAACCCTCATTCTTGAGAACAAAATTGTATCAATTTCAATTATGTTTATCGTCGTCTAGTACCCATAGTACAAGCTTTGCTTAGTTTGGGACTAGGTCGATTTGTGTAAGATTGTCCGCAAATATTTATTATTATTATATTAACATTTTATTAACTCAATTCTACGTAATAAAAACCACTAATACTGGTTCCAATTTAATTGCATATTTTATAAATAAAATATTCAATGTGTAATATAAAATTCATAATCAGTCGAATTATCTATACACAATTTTCATATGGCAATGTTTAGCATTCAAAATTAACTTTAAAATTACTGTTGTTCAGTGATCCCCAGTGACTGTAACACATCTCACTTTTCTGTATTTTTCTATTTTGGATTATACCAGCCCTAATTCTAGTCTCTTTTATTTAACCACTACCTGCGAAGATTTTACAGGACCAACTTGGAAATAAATATTATTGTTTTTATAGTTCATAAAAAAAAAACTGATCAATACTAAACAAATCTAGATAGACAAATGAGCATTACACACAGAAAAGATTGCTTCATTTTAAAACAACTATTCACTCTATATTTGAAAAGATTTGGTTTAGGGTCTGACAGAAATTGTATCGGTACAGTCGCCATCAGATATATCGGAGCGGCCAAAGTGCTCACAAATATCTGAACACGTCTCTATTGTCGAGGCATTAGGGACATGTTCAGATATTTGTGAGCGCTTTGGCCGCTCCGATATATCTGATGGCGACTGTACCAAGTACCAACTCTTACATCTTCTAAATTTATTTATGTTATTTATGCCCTGTGAATCTTAGAATGAACATTACCTGAATATACTACCGAAGGTTGTCCGCAAATATTATATGTCCAAGTATCCCACTGTCCGGCTGTTCTCTCCTTCTTTTGTTGATTCAGTTTTGCAAAATTAAAAATGTATATATTTTTGGTGAAAAGACAGGCTTGCGAGTCCTATATGGTCCCACTGGACTGAATGCGCTAACCTGGCGCGTAATGTCTGCGGCCCGCTACCCTGTGGGCCGCCCGTCGGGACGCACGCGGTCGAAAGCGGAAAGCGATCCCGCAAGGCGGAGCTGGCAGTCGTTGGGGTTTCAGACGGTAGTCCAAGGCATTTGCCGCGGTTAGTCCGTCATCCCCACCCTGCCCCCTTCCCCGTGGCGGGCGGCATGCGTAAAGGCATTTCCCAAACGTAAAAAAAAGGTTCGCGAGTCCCAGAGCTCCCAGAGTATAGTAATAATCAAAATTGACTACTTAAATAAATAAAAAAATATCGTGGGACAATTCACACCAATTGATCTAGTCCCAAACTAGGCAAAGCCTGCACTATGGGTACTAGACAACGGATAAACATACTTATATAGATAAATACATACTTAAATAGATATTAAACATCCAAGACTCGAGAACAAACATTCGTATTCATCATACAAATATTGGCCCGACCGGGAATCGAACCCGGGACCTCAAGCTTCATAGTCAGGTTCTCTAACCACTAGGCTATTCGGTCCTCAAAACTTGTCAATTTATACAAGGTGCTTGGGAGGAATCTAAATACTTTTACCAGCAAATATTGTTTTTATTTTAGCGCAACAATCATGGCAGCAAAGAAGGTGTGCTGCGTGCGAGATTGCCCGGCAAGACATTTCATTGGGGAAGATTTCACTTATTTTAGTCTGCCTGCGGACTTGCAGAGGTATTATAATGTATATGTCACCGTTAGATTGTGAACACTGTCAGTTTATAATTCTACTCGCGATATTATTCTACGCAACTATGCGCAAGCGGTGCGCATCCCTGGTGCGCCGGGCGCGGGCCAGCCCCAACCCCATCCTGCGTTTAATAGCAGGCAGATTTGATTCTCCGTATATAAGGCACTGTTGTGAAATGCATGTCTCCAACAGTGCCTATCTGTATTAATATTAATTTTGATGTAGGTGCTGAATTGTGTAATTTTAAACTTTTACTGTATGAGTCTTGTGTAACTCGAAATAAATGCTTTCATTCATTCATTCATTATAAACTGTTAAAACCGTTCACAATTTAACGCATTATTTTCCTTACTTTACAGTCTGTCGAAGTCAAATCGTCAAATTGTGAACTGAGATCAAATCTGTTTTCTACGGAAGGCATATATAAAGACTGGTTAGGTTAGGTAGCTTCAGTTGCCCGAAGGGCAAACCGCCCAGGAATAGGAGCCCCGCCCAGCGGGGCTCCGTCGACACTGCCAGATTACTAAATAGGTAAATAGAATAAAATACCTGGATAAAAAAATCAATCATGTTCTGACGTAAGTGAAAGCTGATGCAAGTGGAATAATAACCGAATATTCGGCGCATCTCTAATGCCCGAATTCACTTCTTTGTGCCTAGTAAACAATGCTGTTGTCTTTCATTGTTAAGTGGTAAACAAAGCGATTGACTTTTATACTTTAAAGTGTCAACTGCTAATTGATTATTTAAAATAAACGTAGTAAACATCAACTCTAACTCAACCAAAAGGCGGCTTTATGTCTAAGGAAAGGAGTTCCACATTAAAAAATACTACTTGCCAATTTTGACCATTTTGTATTTAATGTATTTAAAACAATGGATTACTTTAACCCTTTGAACGCCGTTCTTCACGTACTTTTTCCAATAGAGAGTGAATATGAACATTATAAGAAATGCCAGTGGACGTCGTTACACTTAAAGGCGTTCTTGGCGCTGCGGGCACGACAATACACTACACCTTTAAGCGTTCTTGGTGTTCAAAGGGTTAACAATAGAGTCGCTGTTCGAGTAAAGCATTGGCGTACACTAAATAGGCTTAAGTCTTAAGATAGGATCCGGGCTAGAAAAAGAATCCGCACTATAATAAAGTTATTCCTTTTCGTATTTTTTCAGGCGGCTACAATGGCTGAAGGTCGTTGGAAGACCAGACCTATATCAAGACCGAGTGGCTCCCAAAAACCATGTCGTTTGCTCAATTCATTTTGAGGAGAGTCAAATAAATGTCCAAAAACAAGTCAATCCAGATGCTATCCCAACCAGACACATTCCGAGGAAAAGAAAAGGTGTTTTCATTTATAGTTCAAACGCAGCCTCTCAGACTGACTTCCCAAGCAGTGATGATGATGATGATTACGAACCAGGAAGTAAAAGGAAAATTGATTATGATGGAAAAGTAGTAGTGTATAAAAGACTCAAACCAAATAGGAAAATATTTTCTTGCCTCGAAATAGATTATGATGATAGAGTAGTTCCTGATGATGAACTTATCGCTGATATACCATCAAGCTCACTGAGTTACAGTAAGCACACACCAAGGGACAATATAGCTTTAGGGAACAGAAAAATATTTGTCTTCAGTGAACATGAAAATGCCAATAAGGTAATTGATAAAGACGGTGACTCTAATAAACTCATTAGTAATGTGGCAAATAATGCTACTGGAGGAAATGATATTGTTATAAGTCAGGCTTTTACTTTAAACTCAAAAGAAAACCCAACATTTAAGAAATTCGACGAATGGAGACGCAGGACCATAGACAGAAGGAGAGGGTCAAAATATGAAAGAGATTTTAAAATATTCGCTTTGAATCTACATTCAATTAACACGAGAGCTTACAGGCTATTGACGGAGTCATGGCAGCTACCTGAAGAGAAAGAATTAAAGGAAGAAGACTTGAATATAGGACCGACATTTGATGAAAGAATGACCAAATTGCTGGGGCAGAAATTCAAAACGCTTTCAAGTAAAGCGAAGTTTTGTACATTAGGAATGTACATAATGCCTTTAAAACCACATCTGTTTTACGATCCAGCAAACGATGAGGTAATAGGAGTGCAAAATGTGAACGGACTGAAGAAAATAGAAGCCGCTAATTATGCTTTAGTGGCTTTTGTCAGAGGGCTCAAGGTCCCATGGTGTCAGCCTATAGCGTTCTCGTTATTTTCTACCATGACTGATATAGATAGTATAGATGTCTTCCTAACAAATGCTGTAGTGAAATTGAGAAGTATGGGACTGAAGGTCTTGGGTGTTGTGATGGCTGACGATCCTTACCTCTTTAAGTATTGCAGATCAAAACACTTCATATCAGTAACGAAACCATATCTTAATATCGCTCAGGACAAGGTGTTTGTCGTATTTGATATACCACACATTCTGAATTTGTTCAAAGACGAATTTATCGAGAATAACTTCATGTTTGAGAATAAAACTATATCGTGGATTTATTTGAAGCGGGCATATGAGGTGGATAAGGAAAAGGGAGGCAGCCTGTTGTCTAAATTGGGTGAAGAACACATGAAAGTTAGCAATAAAGACAAGAGTGTTAAAATCCCGTGCCAAGTGCTCAGCAGAACAGTTTGTGGAGCCATGTACTATTACATAGATCACGGGTTGTTATCAAAGGAAGCTGCACCAACAGCAGAGCTTATAAAGAAGATAAACGATGTATTTGATGTGTTGAACGTAAATAAACCGGTTGAAGGCATAAAAAACAATGTTACAGAATCGAAATTGGCCGGAGCTCAAACCAAGGCTCTGGATAACGGAATTGCTATATTCAAAAAGCTAGCTAGAGTAGTTAATGCTACAGATAAACCACAAGAACCCGACAGTTTGAAATACTTTTTAATTTCTTTCAAAGGGCTGATGTACATTAATATGGCTTTAAAAGAATATACGAAGACCGGCATAGTCCAAACAAGCCTCAGTTATCTGGACCGAATGCTAGAATTCTTAAAACAAATCAAAGATACTAAAAGCAAACCTACTCCTGTCCATTTCACGAGAAAATTCTCAAAATTGTTCCTTAAATATTTGATAGAGTTGACGCCTCCGCCAACATCCATAGGCAACATGGCGGACTTTTTAAAAATGGCGGACGGCGTCAAGGATTGCTACGCGATTTACGACGGGAAAAGAATATGCATGAAAGACAAAGAATACAGATTTTGTCTACCGGAAGTGTACGCAATAATTTACGTTTCTAGCTTTTTATTGTATAAATGCTCAGAGAAGCACATGTGTAAAGCTTTCGAAGATTTTCTCAATCGCCTTGTGGATTTAAAAAAGACTAAAGTGTACGTTAATTTTGAGAAGTTTAACGAAGATGCGGTATTCTATGACATATTGAAACTGCCTCCGATGGAGTTGCCAGCTTACGTGGAAAGGCTCGATGATTATTTTATAAAGTGCTTCACGGACTTTTACCACACTAATCCTGCTGAGACTATATTTCGTGCGTTGACGAATGTGCCTCCCTGGGACCCCCCGTGCCCATGTTTTCCTTATAACTATATGTTAAAACTGTTCGTACGGACTAGGATATATGAGACGGTACTTCACAATACTAAGCGCTTGAAGGACAAATCGGTTGATAGTGTTGATACCCCGTACACTTTGGAAGTTAAGAAATTGTGATCCTACTTGCATATGAAACATTAAATTTATAAATAGCAACTGTTTTTCATTTTACAATTTTTTGTTTTACGAAGTAGTGAAATGAAGAAAGTTATATGTAGATCTTTATGGCGTTAAGAAGCCTGAGTCTTGTAGGTAGATGTCGCTACACGCCGTCCTAAGGCGTTGTAAGAGGGAACTGGTTGAAATATTTATCGACCTGAATGTCGCAGGTTCGAATCCTGCTCGGAGGATACATTTTTCCATGTATTTGAAGACTTACAAAAATTTATCCAATGATTGATTCAATTTTAGAGAGTATGTAATCCTAAAAAAGTGGTTTAAGCATGCGGCAGTCAAAGGTCGGCCGTGCTTCTGCGAAGAAATTCAAAGGTGTAGTGTATGTGGAATCCCCAACCCGCGCTGGGCCAGGTCATCCTTGAGACTTGAGGTTGAGAGGAGGCCTGTGCCCAGCAGTGGGACGTATAAAGGCTGATTATGATGATGATTGCTGTCCGATCGGTACCGTTCTCAAACTTAGATAAGTAATTCATTCATAATACTAATTTTGTATGCAGGTAGCGCAGGACCAATCACTTTGGCACTCTTTGGGGGAGGCCTATGTTCAGCAGTGGACGTCTTTTGGCTGATATGATGATGTTGACGATTTTTATCGAGGCATCGTTAAAAGCGATGTACGAAACGAAACGTAATTTCAGTGGGCTTTATCTGTGGTGTGGGTTGCTTTGCTGTCAGTGTCAATGTCAAAACATTGAATTTGTTTGGTTGTTTTGGTTAAGCAATTAACTTTAGCTTGGCGTTGGTTCTTCCGTTTTTCTAAATCTTGTAATAAAAAGAAAATATCACAATCGTCATTAAATAAATCCTAATTTATTCGCAGTATAGCCTCCAGGGCTCCTGATTTTACGTGTACTTATTTCGAGATATCAATTTCTTTGAAGAAAATCGTAGGTAAATTCATCTTTCACTCAGAACACCGTATTCATTTATTGTTTATTTATAAACAAGGAGTCGCATGTATTACCGCTGGGCTATAATAGTTTCATGCAAATATTTTCCCTTAAAAACAAAGTTTTAATCAACTTCAAATCTTTATTTATTTATTTATTTATTCATTCCTTAAATTAACACTAACAGACAGGCTATGCATGTTAATTATACAGGAGGTTAATATACATTAAGGTACTTAAGGTACTTTACTACCTGCTACGCCTTATTTGAAGAGTCCCTCGATTTCTCCAGGATTCCATCATCAGATCCTGACCTGATGACCATGGTACAACTTGGGAAGGATACCCTTTCAAACAAAAAAATATTTTTTCTAATTGGTCCAGGCATCATTGAGTAATAAGGGAACAAACATACATAAAAAATAAAATGAATTGAGAACCTCCTTTTTTGAAGTCAAGTAATGATCGGAGTCAGAGTCAGATGGAGGACTCTTGGGGGAGGCCTATGCCAAAGGAAACCAGACAACAGACAATGTCTGAGGAAAACGGCTATCAGTAATCAGTAATAAATAAACTGGGTTGAAGTGCATTCAAAATTCTTCATACCAATAACATTAATATACCAATTCTTGTCGCATTTCAGCACCATGGAGCCATACGAAAGTGTGCCAGTATTCATAGACGTGGCGCGAGCCCCCGACCGGTACCTGATCACGCAGGGCCTGTGCCACAACCTCATCACTCCAAATGATAAGACGGACACTAAGTAAGAACCTATCTGTTTAGTTAAATGCGTCAAACAACTTTTTCTTGTTGTTACTCTGTCCCGGTAAGCCAAGAGACAACAGGGCAGAGTTTCTTAGAAAAAATACTATAAATTGGACTCCTATCATGCTAAGGAGATGCCCCAATATACCAAAAACACATGTTTCGTAGATTTAAACCGCATAAAATCATAGTAAAAGAGTGACCCAGGAGACTTAACCATGGCAACGAGCAACAAAAAATAATTGGACGGCCCAAATATGAACACTATGGACACACTGAACACATTATCTTACGGATATTGTAAACGAGTTTTTGCCTTCTCTAAATTGAAGACCATTGTGTAAATACTACCTGCCCGCGAGGCATCGCCCGCGTACAGTAAGGGAAATGTATTCACGTACCACAGTAGAACCTTGTCGCAATTGACAGGTCGCCGTCACTCAAACTCGAGTAATATGGCACCTTATTGCGATAGGGTTCTATGGTGGTACGTGAATACATTTCCCTTACTGTACCTATAGCAAAGAACGCAGGCAAACTCTCGTCATAGTAGAAAGAGTGGAAAGTACGTTATCTTTATACAAACGCACCACGCGCGGCTTGTATGTGTGCGCCATAGTATCTATGCGTCGCCGCACGCACACTCAAACAACATCTCGACCCGTTTCTCAGTACGCCAGTCGGGGCTAACACCGCACAATGTTCGCGCGTCACAGCTTTTCGGCACCACTAAATGAATGAAAAATCTGTGATAATCGCAGGAGAACTTATTGCTGTGTGTTTGGGTGTCTAAATAATTCAATCACATAGGTGTCGCCTGTCGCTCTTTCTTTCATCGTGAAAGGTTTCATCATCGTTTAGGTAAAACCGACCTCACAAACCCTGAACCCAGACAACACTAGTAAAAAATACAACTTCCCAGCCCTGGCCAATTTCTAGGCACTGATCTTCAAAAAACGATTATTTTAAGTAAAGAAATATGGGTTAAAATATACAAAGGACGTTTTTATAGGCATGGAAAAGAATTTTGGCTCGCTACTCAAACAACAATAAAAAATAAGCCCTTTGTAATTCTTTTTCAATAACCCTATTGACGTTAAATGGTTTTGCATCATCTCCACTCACAATGGTTGTCTGGAATAGATTATTTTTAGGGATAAGACCGCCTGCTGTCTAGTTTTTTTCTGGATGCAGTCGACGCTGGACCAATCAGTTTGGCACTCTTTGGGGAAGGCCTATGTCCAGCAGTGGACATCTTTCAGCTAATAAGCCTAAGTAAGTTCCCACTGTTGGGCAAATACCTCCCCCATAGATTTCCAACAATCCTGATTCATTGCTAATATGGGTGTAGACTCAATATTTATTATAACTTCAAAAGAAAGAAGGCAAAAAATATGCCTAATGATGAAACTCCCATTCAAATATCTCAATAAATTACGGAGCTACAACCGTTTTAATGCTTGTCAGAGGGAGAAAACGCTGGGATCGTGACGTCACGACCGTCGAGCGTCATACTAAATGACAATCGTTTCATATGAAGGTGTGTTTTGCGAAAAAGGGACAGAATATACCCCCTCTTTATACTTTGGACACTTATAACTTTGTGATTATTTAACCTCTTGCGTTGCTTTTTTCTCCATTTGACTACATTTTTAATCCATTTCGAGAAAATACAACATTATTGATTATTTTATTAAGTGTACACCTATTACCATTGTTTATATTTTTTCCATTATGTACAATTTTTTGGTGAGCAATAATAGTACATTGTTGAACAGGCTAGAAAGTAAGCAACAGATGGACGAGTTAGTTCGAGGGCCGACGCGTAGCGAGTCGAGCTATTGCACTTTCGGCCGAGGCTTAACACAGTGCTTTTCACGCCTACTGCGAGGAAATTGCAAATAAATATAATTTTAAATCAAAATTAAGTATCTAATTGAAGATCATAATACTAAACAGGCTCGTTTGCCTCGCGCCCCGGCGGAGGGAGGAGCGGGCGCACGCCGGCGCGACCGCGTGCGGTGCCCTGTGATTGGTCGAATCGCTATTCAAACTGTCCAACAATAACATTGTTGGACAGTTTGAAGTCATAGAGTTCGTGCGACGTCCAACTAACCCCAACTTTGAAGCCTGAATTCTGACCATCTTTTGCCACATTTCCGAGCAGTGGCGTGAAAATAATATTTGTATTGTATTGTAGCCCTTCAGAGAACACATTCGATCCTGCAGCCCAATGCCTGATCCCAACAATGAGCCAGCCACAAACAAGTGGGAGTCAAGTTGCCTCCATGTCCAGCCAGAGTGACGTTCCGATGTCAATGCAAAATGAAACAAGTCAGTGTGAAGTTAAACCGAAGAATGGGACAAGGAAGTAAGTATAATCGAAGGCTGACTGACAATGTCTATACAATTTTGCTTTCATTTACCCTGTTTCTTGTTTCATTCATTTTTACATACATACTTTCCCAGAGGGGTAGGCAGAGATCACGGATCTCCATTTGCTACGATCCTGACAAACCACTTTCGCTTCACTCACCTTCATAACATTTCTCATACATGCTCGTCGGTTAAGGGTACTTTTGACCTGGCCTTTTTGTAACATTTCTCCAATTTGATCAGAGAAAGTTCGCCTAGGTCTTCCCCTTCCAACTTGCCCTTCCACTCCTTTTATATACACTCTCTTCGTTAATCTTCTCTCATCCATCCTCTCTACATGCCCAAACCACCTTAACATACCCTTCTCAATTGTTGTTTGTACAATGTAACCTGTTTCTTGTTTCATTAATTTTTTATGGCACTTATACCTCTGCATAAAACATTGGCACCAAATATTACATAGAAGCTTTTTCATTGAGTTTATAGATGGCGCTATTGTGTTTGTTAGAGGTCTAAGTGTCATACTAGAGTCTGTCTAATGAAAGTTGAACCTAGTAGTTATTTGATTGGCAACACTTTATCTCTATGTGTGTCTATCTGAGGTGTCATGTCGTATGTCAAATTTAAATCTCTTTGAGAAAATTGCAGCTGTGTGAGTGACCCTGCGTTACCGTGTCATGATTTTTTAAATTTGCCGCTATTTTTCAGGTTTAGCTTTCATTAGCTAGACTCTAATGCCGTACAAATTAAATGGGGACTTTCTATAGTCGCCAGACGCGTGTCGCGAATTATGCAACTTTTTATAAATAAGTAATCAACCAGTGGCTCTTTTCTCTGATACCAGGAGCGCAGGAGAAAAGGGAGATGGGGACGGATTGGCGCCTGTGCCGCGCCGCATCCGTTGCCCCGAGTGTCAGCGGTACACAGCTGAGAACGAGGAGAAAATGTTGCGGCACATCAAGAAGGTAAACCAGTGTTTAGTAACTTGCTGTTACCATGAGCTTACGCTGCTTACGAATTTGAGCGGTTCAGCCTGAGGCATGCTCGCCCCGCGCGGCGAGCTGCTCGCGCGACAAATAGTTCCACATAAACATGCGCGGGCGAGGCAGCGTGGTGGATGAAGCAGTTGTACAAAAATCGTAATTCATCTGGTACTCATTTACTTCACCAAATTACATTTGAAAATCAGGCGCATGAAAAGGTGAATTTTCATTGAATGTCAAGTAACTTCTCATTGTTCCACATTTTAATCACTTAATCTTTTATTATTTACCAACAAACACACGCACGCCCAGCAACTTGATCTAATTTCACTAATTTGTACGCGCGGCGCCCACAAACAAGTTAGAACTTGTCGTTCTGCTCGCGGCACGCTCGGATACACGTCCAAGTGACGCGAGGCACGCACACTGAGGCGCCTTTGAGCACGGTCAAGAGACCGCCACTGGCCGGCTCGCCGCGCGCTGCTCGCGCACAGCGCGTGAGCGCGTACGAATTAGAGCAAAACAGGCGCCGATGCGTGCCTCAACCCGAGGCTCTAATTGTATGCACCTTAGGAGATAAGGAAGGATGCCACAGAGAACAAGTAGAATAGGCTGCAACACATTAAGAAGGTAAATATACAGTATTTTGGTAACTCTCTGATACCAGGAGCGCAGGGGACAAGGGAGGTTGCAGCGACGCATTCGGCCCCGAGCGTCAGTGGTACACCACAGAAAGGGTAATGTACCACCTTCCTTGTATATATTGTGAACACACAAAGTTGCTCTGCTGTTTCCGGTACATTTCTTCCAATTTGCTTTGATTGCCTCGTTCAATCATTTTTGGGTTCGATATTGTTGGGTCCGAAGCTGGTTGTTGTTCCTTTTGGACGCTGTCCGCAGGGTCAACTTCTGGACGCGAAGTCTGCGGCACTTGTTGCTGGTTCCAGTCCATGTTCAAGTTGAACTGAGAAGTAGCAGGTACCAGGCACTTCTATATGAGTCCTATACTGTGTCATGTCTTGACATTCTACTGGATTGTAAGCAGCTAGACGACATTACATGATGCAGTCAACAATACCAAGGCACTGACAAACTTTTTGGAGGAGCTGCGATGGCGAGAGTTCCCCATTTTTAACCCACGACGTAAAAAGAGGAGTGTTATAAGTTTGACGTGTCTGTGTGTCTCTTTGCAGCATCGTAGCTCCGAAACGAATGGACCGATTTTAATGTGTTTTTTTTTGTCCGAAAGCTGACGTGATCGAGATGGTTCTTAGCTACGTTTCAACGAAATCGGTTCAGCCGTTTTTGAGATATTGAACTTTGGAATGGATGGAGATATAGTCACGAAAATTGAGAAGGGTATGTTAAGGTGGTTTGGGCATGTAGAGAGGATGGATGAGAGAAGATTAACGAAGAGAGTGTATATAAAAGGAGTGGAAGGGGAAGACCTAGGCGAACTTTCTCTGATCAAATTGGAGAAATGTTACAAAAAGGCCAGGTCAAAAGTACCCTAAACCGACGAGCATGTATGAGAAATGTTATGAAGGTGAGTGAAGCGAAAGTGGTTTGTCAGGATCGTAGCGAATGGAGATCCGTGATCTCTGCCTACCCCTCTGGGAAAGAGGCGTGATTATATGTATGTATGTATGTAATGAACTTTGAAATGAAAATGTCGGGGGTCTTTCAACTTTTCTAAGTTGTAGTTATTTATTATCACGCAAAGTGCCTGGAGATCGACTTGCGGAAAATGCCAAGTAAAACTTACTAGCTGCCATGGACTGTTCCGTTCTGATCGCTATAAATTCCTACTGTACCATCTTTAATCCTACCCATAATTAAACTAACCTATGTCTTAATCCCAGGTACATAAAGGCGAGAATCCCTTCCAATGCTACATGTGCGACTACAGCACATACAACAAGAGCTTATTCGAAGAGCACGTTCGCATTCACCAAGGCATTAAGCCCTTCGCATGCTCCCAATGCGACTACAAGAGCGCTTCCAAGAAAAACCTCAAAAAACACCAACTAATACACCGGCCCAACAACCCACTGAAATGTAAACAATGCGAGTTTATAGCCAGACACAACAAAGCCTTGAAGAGGCACGAGGACACCCACACAGGAAACAATTGGCTCAAATTTGACAGTTGCAAGTTCCAATTTCAAGATTTGGCCGCGTACAAGAAACACGAACGCACGCACAAGTTCAAGTGTAAAGAGTGCGCGTTTAAGAGCTGTTCGAGGCCTTTTCTGAAACGGCATATGGGCAAAGAGCATGGGGTGGTCGATGACAGTGCCAAACGGGAGAGTTTCACCTGTCAAATTTGTGGTTGGACTTCGAGCACCATGGCGAAGATTTTGTTGCACTTGATTCACCATCCTAAACAAGAGGTCGATGAGGGCGTTATTGATATTACTATTTTGAGGAAGCATGGCATTATGGCATAAGGACTAGGGTGTTGCTTAAAAACCGAAAGTTTTAAATTTCAGTGAGACACCCTATTGTATTGTTCTAATACGGAAAAAAATAACATCTGTTTTTTATTTTTATTTTTGGATAAGATTTAGGGGTCGCTACCGAATTTTGAAATTCTTTAATGTTTGCATTTCGCCATAGTAAGGTTTTTTTTATATATTTAACATTTTACTTTTTTAATGAGCTACATTTAATGATAGGAAATGAATAATCTGGAAAACATCAAAAAAAATCACTAAATTTCAGTCAGTAATTCAAAAATGAATTTTATTGTGCTAAATATGCTAAAAACGGACTTTGGCGATGATTTTAAGACTTTATATTTGATTTCAAATAAGCGTCGAACATTTCGTGAACCAAAATCGTATTTTCTCGATTGTTTATTCCTTCTTTATCAAATGTAGCTCAATAAACTAGAAAAATGTTAAAATATAAAAAAAAAACTTACTATGGAGAAACGCAACCTTAAGGAGTTTCAAAATTCGGTAGCGACCCCTAAATCTTATCCAAAAATAAAAATAAAAAACAGACGTAATTTTTTCACGTATTAGACCAATATAATAGGGTGACTCACTTAAATTTCAAATTTTCGGTTTTTAAGCAACACCCTAATAAGGACGCATTGTTTAACGAGGGGCGTAAGTGGAATATTGCGAACAAGAGTATCAGAAGTCTTGATGACTCGACTTTGCAATATTCTTACGTCACAATGTATATCACATTTGCGAGGAAATATATAACTACAAGGCGGAAAAATCTATGTTTCATACATCCGCACCAAACAAACTTCACTTGCAGATCAGTGCGAGTGGAGTGCTGCTTTAATATTTCAACCAATCACAGAGCGGTACAGTAGTATTCTTGCGGCGCGTGGCCAATTAGATTTTTTTCAACCAATCACAGAGCAGAATTGTTGTGGCGCGCGGCCAACTAGATTTGCTTAAACTAATCAGATCACACACAAACTCATAACATAACGCCCTTGGGCTTAATTTAGGTCATTGTAGCTCTGTATGTCAGCGCGTAAGAAGCCTTTTACGAGCACGTGTGATGAAAAAAAATTAGGAGAAATCGAGGGATCTCTTCAAATATAGGCAAACTTGAAGCAATTTGGCTACTGATTTGAAGTCGGTTAAAACTTTGTTTTCAAAGTATAGTAGATTGTATGACAAGGGGCTAAAATAAGCCATATTACCACGAGATGGTTATTTTCCCGAGCGAAGTGAGGGAAAATATTTCGAGGGGTAATATGGCTTTTAGACCCGAGTTATACACTCTACTTTTCACTTCGACTGCGAGAAAATAGTAAAATCCATCCACAATCAATAATAAATTCCACGGCGCAAAGATTATTCGATTTGGCAGCATACTTTTTTTAATAAACTGATTTGACACAGATACAACATATTGTCTCCACGAATAAACGCCTCTGAGGCGTTCAATACACGGTGAAGCATTGTCACTCGATCCACGCGCTGTCTCTTTCTCATTGCATGTTATAGAAAGAGACAACTATGGTGGATCATCAGTATTTAATCACCGTGTATTGGCCGCCTGACCGTCTACAGGCGCGTCGTTGACGGCCAGAGGCGTTTTTTGTTTTAATCATTATTGTGAGTTAGGGACTAAAAAACACCTGATATTTGAAATTAATTCTGGTTTCTGATTGGTTGTTTTTAATATTAGCTGTAATCTGGTTAGTTGATAGCAAATTCAAATGTTTTTTAAAGAGTGGTGATTGGTGGATTTAATACAGCGAAGTGTTCTGATTGATCAAATTAAATGTTTTAAAAATCATAAATATTTATACATATTTTCCCTAGGGGCTACATGTGCTACTTTAGCCCCACTTGCTAAGCCTAATATGACACACTTTTCGAGCATGAGAAGTGAAAAATTATTTGTTTAATGGTTTTTGTCTCTTTCTTTCTTTCTTTAAATACATATATATCATGTACTTATTATGTTGTTATGATGTACTTGATGAGCTCTGGATCCATTTTGTGACATAAGTATTATTATTCTTTTATTTTCTGTATTGTCACAAATAAATGTTTTAATTTGAGTTTGTTTAAATACTTTATTGTACAGAAGGCACAGGAAAAATACAGACAAAATAGGTTAAGTCGGTACAAAGGCGAACTTATGTTATGTAAAGCTTGCAACACAAGTCTAGAGTCCTTCAGTCCTGAGTTCCCTTGCATGCAGCGCGAGCGGCAGACCGCCATGAATGATCTGCGTGACAGTAGACCCTGGGTCCGTGACCGGAGCCCTAACAGTGCGGGCCCCGGGCGCCACGGAACACCGCCGCAGTAGCGCCGCCAGCCCCGCCAGCGACTGCATCAGCCCGAGACGCTCTCCTGGATTTTTTTTTTATTGGTTAATCCATACGGGTAAGGGAGTAGCCAGGTATAGGTACTTAATATCGCCATAAGGGTAGGGTTGCCAACTATTTTTGGGGGAGATGAGCGTTTTTCAAAACAAGTGTACATGAACTTTTTTTTCAGAATTCGTTTTTTTTTGGGTTTACCTTACTCAGAATCGTTGAACTATCGATCCTTATACAAGAAAAAAGTTGTCCCAGATTTTACTATGTAATTTTTTTCTTCCAGTGCGTCACGACCATATAAATAAAAAAGACTGCATACAAAAATGTGACGATCTGGAATGGAATATTTTGGACACTTTTTTTCTTGTATGAAGATCGATAGTGTCAACGATACTGAGTAAGAAAAACCCAAAAAAATCGAATTCTGAAAAAAAAAGTTCATGTACACTTTTTTTGAAAAACGCTCAGATATTGTATATTCCAGAAAACGACAAAAATATAGTACATTGGAAAAAAATTGTACTTGGCTCAGCAATGTTGTTATTTAGTAAAAACCTCGGCAATTTGAAGCACGTCGTAAGGTCTCCCAAAATATAGTATTTTCGCGTACTACATATTTTTTCAACAGTATATAGTACCTACAAAGAGTCACAATATAGTGCAATACTATACAGGGTGAAATAGGGGTTTTGGAGCAAGAAGACCAAAAGCGAATAAGATGGTCATACTGAACAACTTTTCCCATGGGACCACAGACTACTAAGAAGATACTACGTCATGGGACCAACCACGAAATCGAAAAAAAAATAAGAGCCTATAGATATAGATTAAGAGTTAACTGTGAGTTAATTGAGGGTTAATGTATGGAACAGCTGATATTTTTTTGCGATTTCGTGGGAAAAGATTTCGTCGTTCCATGGGAAAAGTTGTTCAGTATAACCATCATTCGCTTTTGGTCTTCTTGCTCCACGACCCCTATTTCACCCTGTATAATATAGTATGGTTGGCAACCCTACTAATCGTTCAACCATAGAGAAAATATAATAAAGAGTAATCATCTCATAGGCGGCCAATACACGGTGAGTAATACTGACAATCCACCTATAGCTGTCTCACTCTATCGCATGTTATAGAGTGAACGAGATTGTCAGTATTACTCACCGTGTATTAGCCGCCATACTGCGGACGAATAGTTCTGGGGAGCTGTAAGAGATGTCACTTGGAGCACCGAGCAAGACTTTATCATTTAATGTCATTTTGGCCATGAACCTAGGATACTATGGACAGGCTATGGTAATAATAATACCACGAGTGAGCGCGACGGTGCTATACGAAACGCAATAAGTGTGACAGAAAGAGATATATCATTCGTTGTCCTTGTCATAGTTCCACTTTTTTTCTGTTGGGCACAACGGTTGTGCCCAATAAAGCGCGCGTGGGGCTGCATACTAGCTGGAATAACCTAAATTATTTAATGCTAATGTGACTTAAATCGACGCGATTAAAGTTATTTTACTCACAATAAGGTGCCTGTGTTCCGACTGTGCCAAAAAAATGGTCTATTGCTGTGTTCTCGGCTGTAAAAGCCGGTCGGAACACTCTGATGAAAATATAACCTTTTACACGTAAGTAGAACATTTTTCACTTTTCTTTATACGCAATACGTAAAAATGGCATCGTAAAATTACATTACGCTCAAAATCTTGTTAAATTAGATGATTATAATAGAAATAACATCATTGTTTACATTGTTCAAGAAAATATTCGTTGACAAATTATCCGCCCAAATTACGTAGGTTGTTTATGGTAAGCTGCGACAGGTATAAGAATGTCTTCTCGATTTAGCTTCTTTGCAATCATTTTAGGGATATCAGTCAATACAACTTAAAAATACCCCATTTCTCGGGTAATTTATACTTTAACAAAATTCTCGTACTTGTTATTACATAACATTCGTATAAAATGGGTGGGATCTATTTTTGTATACTTATATTTACTCTATACTCATAAAAAAGAGGCAAAGCTTTTATGTAGCGAGTAATCTCCGGAACTATTCATCCCATAACAAAAAATCCTGCATCTGCGCCTCCGCTCGGGTTCTTTCTAATACGCGGGTGGAGACGCGTGGACAGCTAGTAAGACAGATAGATATAGATTAGTAAAGATTATCGACGGTATATAATGATTCATAATTTTCTATAAGCCCTATGCTTTGAAAATTGAATGAAAAATAATATGTTTTATTTTCTAGGTTTCCACTAACTGAGGATGCGCGTACGCGGAGGATTGAGAAATATGTATACAAAATTAATATTATTTAAAGGCCAGTAAGCGACCCTTACCTAACTTAAATAGAGATAACCTTATATAAATAAATTATTTTTAATATGGCTGTGTCTCATTTCGGTCCTTAGTATCATTATTTTATCCGCCTTAAGCCTAATGACAAGTTTACCACTGACCGCCGCGGCCAGGCCGCGCCAGTCTGTGAGAGACTTAATTAAAGCCTCTCACAGACAGGCGCGGCCTGCGGCGGCGGTCAATAGTAAATTTGACACTATCTGTCAAGTTTACGATGGACTGCCACCGTAGGCTGCGCCAGTGTGATTCAGGCTTTATAATAATTAATTAAGTAGATCAGAATGACCCGCGAGCTGTGTCGCGGCGAGGTAGACTGTCCGTCTCTTTCTAGTAAGAACGCTTAGAAAGGTAAGATACGGACAGTCTACCTTGCCGCAACACAGCTCGCGGGCCGTCCTGTGATAACTGTGCTGATCACTCTATACAGTTTGTGGTGCTGATAAGAAACACAGATAAGCCGCTTGCACAAGGACTATTAATTACCTACATGTTCTGTAACTAGAATCATATTTCATCTTATTAAACTGAATATTACTAGTGCCTGCGAACAGCGCCTGCTAGGCAATGAATGTGTAAAGCTTCAGTAAAAACAACTTACAATAAAAGCGCATTATTTAAAATAAACATATGGACGTGATGGGGTAATTTTTATTTACATGGCCACCCCACGGGTAACATCTACTTTGTTGCCGTCCCTCATTGTGGCATCACGTATAGCCTGTCCATAGTATCCTAGGTTCATGCATTTTGGCCAAGGAGAAAAGAAATAACTAACCTATATTGTACGATATCCTATCCCCAGAAATCCCCCGTCCCGTTAACATTAAATTTCTTCTTACTTTGGTTTACTCCCCCTTTGTTTATGTTCTGTGTAAGTTTATTAAAATTAACAACTTGTTTTTGTAGTAGTTTGGTTAACAATATAAATGTTTGTTTTGTCCTTTGTTTTAGACTCTCATCTGAGTGTACCTGGCAACTCTAAAATCGCCGGTCAAATTATTAAAAAATATTTGCCTTTTCAAACCTTGACGTTGGCCGAATCATTGTAAAGTGCTTTATACTGAAATAAATAAATAAAATAAAAAATCGACAACACCGATGGGGCCATAGCAAAAAAAGATTGGTTGAACTAACCTATACAAGCTCTGGGCCCCTCTCCGAAAGGTAGGTACACGTGGTTTGGTATGTTGTTCTTGTTGTCCGGGCTGAAGCGCTGGGCGGAACTCACTCGGATCCTAAAATATCATAATTATACTTATTACTTATAATAGGGGTGTAGACACAAAATTTATTATTACTCTAAATGAAAGAAGGCAAACAAATATGCCTAGTGACGAATATCCCATTCAGATATCTCAAAAAATTACGAAGCTACAACCGTTTTAACATTGCTTGTTAGACAAAGAAAACGATCGCGCGCGGTCCGTCATGATCCCCGAGCGTCATAGTAAATGACAATAGTTTCAGACCATACAAATCCAGTCCCGATTGCACAACCTGTACTGTAACTAAACTGCCCCCTGGCCGCGTCAGGAACCCGAGTGACGGGTATATGCGCATGCTCTCCCTGTTACATACCTGGAAGTATCGCTCATCGCTCTGCAACGCGTGTATCGGCACGATGACGTCGACGCCCGTGTCAGGCAGTGAGTATAGCGGTCGACGCAGCGCCGCGTCAGGAACCCAAGTGACGGGTATATGCGCATGCTCTCCCTGTTACATACCTGGAAGTATCGCTCATCACTCTGCAACGCGTGTATCGGCACGATGACGTCGACGCCCGTGTCAGGCAGTGAGTATAGCGGTCGACGCAGCGCCGCGTCAGGAACCCGAGTGACGGGTATAAGCGCATGCTTTTCCTGTTACATACCTGGAAGTATCGCTCATCACTCTGCAACATGTGTATCGGCACGATGACGTCGACGCCCGTGTCAGGCAGTGAGTAGCGGTCGACGCAGCGCCGCGTCAGGAACCCGAGTGACGGGTATATGCGCATGCTCTCCCTGTTACATACCTGGAAGTATCGCTCATCGCTCTGCAACGCGTGTATCGGCACGATGACGTCGACGCCCGTGTCAGGCAGTGAGTAGCGGTCGACGCAGCGCCGCGTCAGGAACCCGAGTGACGGGTATATGCGCATGCTCTCCCTGTTACATACCTGGAAGTATCGCTCATCGCTCTGCAACGCGTGTATCGGCACGATGACGTCGACGCCCGTGTCAGGCAGTGAGTAGCGGTCGACGCAGCGCCGCGTAAGGAACCCGAGTGACGGGTAGAGAATGCAATCTCGCGAGATTGGGGTTCAGGCGAAATCTCGCGAGATTGTGAATATGAATACCGCGAGATCTCGCCAATTTCGAGATCTCGCGAGATTGGCGGTTTTGTATGTTTGTTCTTGCAATAATCACAAATTGTGATCACAATACTTAAATACATTAGGAGAAAAAAAAGGATTAGAGATGTTATGAAATAAACATTTATTTTAACGTATTATTTTTATAAACTTTTACGTAATGACGTAGCTAATAATAATCTATCATTTTTCAATAAACTTTCAAGTAGTAAACTTTGGTGTATCATTATCAATTATCATTAGAGTTAGGAATTTTGGTGGCATTGGGTGAACAGAACAAAGAGCAATGGAGTCCTTGTTATATATTTTTTTGATTGAATGAATGAATGAATAAATTAAATAGAAGTCCGGACTTTGACGTAGTGAGAGACATGGTTGATTTTGGCAATCATGCTCAAATTCTGAGGAATGCTACGTTAACATCGGTGGATGTAGAGAGATCTTTCTCGACACACAAATGGATTTTTCACAAGTTGAGAAATCGTATAACGCCAGTGAATATGGAAAATATTGCCATAGTGTATGCTTTTCATAATCTTGACAACCATTAAACATCAGATGAAGATAACATGCAAGATTTTGAAACTTTAATTCCAGTTGCAAGTTGTTCAAGGTCTTGAATACATCATAATTTTAGTTAAATAGTTAGTAAAATTTATTGACATGTACTATTTTGAAATCTACATAATATATGGCTTTATCATTCAGTTATTCAATTATTCAAATAAAAAAAAATACAATGGCGACTCCACTGCACTACTTGTGCTAAAAATGCCACCAGAATCCTAACCCTAATTATCATGTATCTAATCAAATAAGAAATAAAATAAACAATCAGTCTTCTCTTCTAACATAAAACAAAAGTCTTTTAATAATAAAATAACAACAACAAGTCAAAAACTAAAATGAAAAAACCGGCCAAGTGCGTGTCGGACCACGCAAAAGGAAGGGTTCCGTGCCTATTAAAAAGGTCGTATCGTCACAGAAATTTTACGGCACTTACGTCCTTTTCTTTGAGGAAGGCAGTTTTTCAGCAATATCTTGAAAACCTCTGAACCGATCTTGTTCAAAACAATTTTCGGTGAATCAAATTAATAAGCCCTATGTCCATAAATTTTTCCATATTTTTAAAATACACCGTTCAAAAATTAGAGGGGGGGGGACAGAATTTTAGTGACTTTCGGGGCGATTATCTCCGACCCTATTCACTTAATCAAAAAAAATGCTAAGAAACCTTATATTTATTTTGAAAGGCCTATCGATTGATGTGCCACACGAGGGGTCACAATGAAAAAAAAAAATTTGACTTTTAGTTTTATGTATGGAGTGCACCCCTAAAAAATTTTTTTTTTGTCATTTTAATTACAAAAGTATGTAGCGGCTAACAAAATACACCTATCCTCAAAATTTTATTCAAATACACCCTATAGTTTTCGAGTAAAATGCCTGTGACATACGGACAGACGGACAGACGGACAGACGGACAGACGGACAGACGGACAGACGGACAGACGGACAGACGGACAGACGGACAGACGGACATGACGAAACTATAAGGGTTCCGTTTTTGCCATTTTGGCTACGGAACCCTAAAAATGAATCTCAGTAACTAAGTTGAGTATTATATATTCTGTGGTTGAGTTGTAGTTGAGTTGAGACCAAAATTGAAATATTATTAAAAATTAAAGAAAACCATACCTACTCAGAGATCTATTAGAAATTAAATATTAATTAACAGATATACTAATAAAATAAAAATTATTAAGTTATTATTATTAATAGATATTAGGGTTAGGAGGTTATTATTATTAGGAATTATTTTTAAAGTAGCTCCTTAGGAAGCACAAAACGTCCAACGTATCGTCTGCTAATCGGCTTATTATTTTGCTGGCCAGATAACCTGCCGCTGAGAAGGCCTTCTCGCTTCAAATAAGACGTTTTTATGCTCGAGCGCAATCTCGTTAAACTCGCGAGATCTCGTCAATTTTTCGACCGAGATCAGTCTCGCTAAAAAAGGCCGAGATCTCGCAAAAACGAGATCTCGCGAGAACGAGATTGCATTCCCTAGTGACGGGTATATGCGCATGCTCTCCCTGTTACATACCTGGAAGTATCGCTCATCGTTCTGCAACGCGTTTATAGGCACGATGACGTCGACGCCGCTATGTATCGTGACACCCGTGTCAGGCAGTGAGTATAGCGGTCGACGCAGCGCCGCGTCAGGAACCCGAGTGACGGGTATAAGCGCATGCTTTTCCTGTTACATACCTGGAAGTATCGCTCATCACTCTGCAACACCTGTATCGGCACGATGACGTCGACGCCGCTATGTATCGTGACACCCGTGTCAGGCAGCGAGTAGCGGTCGACGCAGCGCCGCGTCAGGAACCCGAGTGACGGGTACATGCGCATGCTCTCCCTGTTACATACCTGGAAGTATCGCTCATCGCTCTGCAACGCGTGTATCGGCACGATGACGTCGACGCCCGTGTCAGGCAGTGAGTATAGCGGTCGACGCAGCGCCGCGTCAGGAACCCAAGTGACGGGTATATGCGCATGCTCTCCCTGTTACATACCTGGAAGTATCGCTCATCACTCTGCAACGCGTGTATCGGCACGATGACGTCGACGCCCGTGTCAGGCAGTGAGTATAGCGGTCGACGCAGCGCCGCGTCAGGAACCCGAGTGACGGGTATAAGCGCATGCTTTTCCTGTTACATACCTGGAAGTATCGCTCATCACTCTGCAACATGTGTATCGGCACGATGACGTCGACGCCCGTGTCAGGCAGTGAGTAGCGGTCGACGCAGCGCCGCGTCAGGAACCCGAGTGACGGGTATATGCGCATGCTCTCCCTGTTACATACCTGGAAGTATCGCTCATCGCTCTGCAACGCGTGTATCGGCACGATGACGTCGACGCCCGTGTCAGGCAGTGAGTAGCGGTCGACGCAGCGCCGCGTAAGGAACCCGAGTGACGGGTATATGCGCATGCTCTCCCTGTTACATACCTGGAAGTATCGCTCATCGTTCTGCAACGCGTTTATAGGCACGATGACGTCGACGCCGCTATGTATCGTGACACCCGTGTCAGGCAGTGAGTATAGCGGTCGACGCAGCGCCGCGTCAGGAACCCGAGTGACGGGTATAAGCGCATGCTTTTCCTGTTACATACCTGGAAGTATCGCTCATCACTCTGCAACACCTGTATCGGCACGATGACGTCGACGCCGCTATGTATCGTGACACCCGTGTCAGGCAGCGAGTAGCGGTCGACGCAGCGCCGCGTCAGGAACCCGAGTGACGGGTACATGCGCATGCTCTCCCTGTTACATACCTGGAAGTATCGCTCATCGTTCTGCAACGCGTGTATCGGCACGATGACGTCGACGCCGCGATGTATCATGACGCCCGTGTCAGGCAGCGAGTAGCGGTCGACGCAGCGCCGCGTCAGGAACCCGAGTGACGGGTACATGCGCATGCTCTCCCTGTAACATTATTTCCTCAGAAAGGTAAAGAAATAAGTTAATTATATGCAATTAAGTCCCGTTCAGTACAAATAATCAGCAAAATCTTATCAAACGAGGGAGCGAGCCAACGAAGTTCTATGCTTCAGCTTGGGCTGAAAATAGTTCATATATCCGGTGGCTGTCACGCTGTCCATCTGTTCTCTTTTACAGGTCGCATTTCTCAACTGATTCTCGTGAAATTTTGTGAGCACGTTCGTTAATTATATATAGATTTTTTTGTCGAGCCACCACTAGTTGGTTCGTTATAGAAATACAAGGCTCTTTAAGCTATTGGGAACCTCTTTGAATTAGAAATATCAGTTGGTAGGTGTTGTTTGAGGGCGGATTGAATATGTAGATAAAAAAAAAATCTATTCTTCTATTCTTAAGTGATCACGGACTGAACATTGTTTAAAAGGCAGGTCACCTGAAACACATCTCCAAATACTTCATCTCTTTAACGGATTCGTAGCTCAGTCCTCCATGTCGAGCCAGTACAGCATCAATCTCCTCTTGACATTTCTTCTGGGCCTCGGGATGAAAGGCGAGCTGATGCAGCGTGTAGCTGGTCGCCGATGACGACGTCTCGAACCCCGCGGCGAAGAACACCAGCACTTGCGCCGCCATCAGCTTTTCATCCAATTCCAACTCACTCTGACCTGGAGTTCCATCAGCGCTCTTCTCTAAAGACTCTCCTACCAGCTTGCCTTTCTGCTTCAATTCTAGTAACAAGTCTATAAAGTCGTTGCGCCCCGAAGGAAGTCCGTGCCGTTGTCTGATTATACCCCTTACTAGTGACATGGTATACTCTTCTATTTCGGGCACCAGAAAGTGGAGATTCTTAAACAGGCTTGGCGCTACGAATTTCAGCATAGCCGTGAAGGCATCTCGCTTCGTCCTGGTGAAGGACCGCTTTCCGAGCTGTCGGAATGTCGAGTTTTCGTCGTTCAGGCTATCAGCATCTATGCCGAAGCCACAAGCTCCTATGAAGTCAGTCGTGTATCTCGCCATGAGTTCTCTGACGTCTATATCAACGCCAGATTCAGCGGCGGCGACAGCGACACTCTGTAGCTTCTCTGCTCTTTCCACGATCAAAGGAAACATGGCCTTGAGCTTTCCAGAAGTGAAAGCAGGCGTCAAACGCTGCCTCAAGGGCTTCCACAGATCCTCATCGGCAAAAAAGAGGTTCCTCAACATCGGCTCCAGAACATTCTCCGCCGGCAGCAGACCTCGAAGATGGAAATGCTGGAAATCAGTCACTAACACACGCTTTATGAGCTCTGGGTCTCTTAAAACCAGTTTTAGATCGTTGGCTAAGTACAGCCCCACGTATTTCTCGTCGGGGTATTTTCGGTAGGCTTCGGAGTATAGATCTGACAGACTGATTCGCTGCAGGAATTTGGGCAGCGCGTTGCCGAACACTGGTAAGGGTCTGTCATGTTTCACTCCCCTCTCTGCCCAATACTTATGATTTCTCGTCCCGTATAAGTATACGAGAGAGGCCAGGAACAGAACAAGCACTATAGCTATCATTTTAAACTGAGCTAGAATTTTCAATGCTATCTTAGAGTAATCGAGTGAATTAACGATAAAAAAGCATTTTGATACTTGATAGTGAAATGTTGATAATTTCTGTCTAGTAACCATATTTATTAGTACATACAGATTAATTTAGATTAGTAAACTCTTTATACTGTATCGTTTGTTAATTCCAGGCATGATTAAGAGTCGTCAGCATGCTCAACTCAAGTCGACTCGCCATACAAACGTAGTTTTGTTCTCATTTTAGGGTTCCGGACCAAAAAGGTAAAAACGGAACCCTTATGGTGCGACTCCGTCCGTCTGTCTGTCTGTCACAAAGTCAAATATCTCAGGAACTACTAATGCTATCGATTTGAAATTTGGAATAGTTGTAAATAAAGCTAATCCTCGTGTATGGAAAATGAAAAATTTTAATATATACTTTTAATTTGTATAAAAAAGGGCGAATAAGAGGGGGGTCAAAAATTCAAAGTCTAGTTAGTAGGCCAAATGGGGTATCATATGAAAGGGCTTGAATTGTACATTCTAAAACAATTTTTCTTTTTTTTCTACAATGGTAAAATTTTGATTTATAAAGAAAAATGTTGAAAAAAATACCATCCCCCCCCCCCCCCCCCCCCATAATATAATATATATACTATACTATAATATATATTATTAATATTAACGTGAATATTACCGGAAAAGTATAACGATACCTCTATCTAGCGTAGTTTTTTTTTATTCTTCAAAAATCATATGTTAATTTTGTTTGTAATTTAATACTTCTGTGTTTAATTTTTTGCCTTCAAATTCCTATGAAAGTGTTCTGAAAGTACCTTCTAGCAAATAAAAAAAGAATTATCGAAATTAATTCACTTGATAAAGAATTATCGCTGAAAAACCAACATACAGTAAGGGAAATGTATTAACGTACCACCGTAGAACCCTATCGCAATAAGGTAACATAGCGCTCGAGTTTGAGTGACGGCGGCCGGTCAATTGCGACAGGGTTCTACGGTGGTACGTGAATACATTTCCCTTACTGTACATACCGAGTTCCTTGGTCGCGCAATTTAGTAACAAAATGCACCGATAAATGGCGCTGTAGGTACTCATGTCATGCTCATGACTTTACTATACTATGCGTTGTTTAGATTTTTCCAAAATTAATGGGTGGGGCAAGACGGGTGTGTTGTATGATATTTCGTACGGAACCCTCGGTGCGCGAGTCAGACTCGCACTTGACCGGTTTTTTTTAAAAACGGCATGCTGAAATAACATGTGCCAAAAATATAGAACTTTATAACTACTTACAATGCTTGAAATTATAATAGAATATACATAATTGGCGAAGTCAGGGCAACGAGACAACGCTGGCTCGGCCATCTGGAGAGGCGATGGGAGACGATCATTCAGTGAAGAGAGCATATGTGGGCCGGTCCAATGGAAAAGGCCCGGTGAGCCGGCCCGTGCAGGTACAGTCACAGACTTTAATCGTTGATCCATTTAGAGCACAGCTTTTAATGGATGTTAAACTGCTTAACTATTAAAAACCAAAATTAGTTGACATCTAAATGATACCCTCAAAGATCTGACCATCACCCTTGGGGCACCCATCTGGCGTGCGGCGGCGCAGGATAGGGAAGAGTGACGTTCTCTTGTGTCAGAGGCCAAGATACTCTTTGGGTCATCGAGCCAGCGTAGTAAGTAAGTAAGTATAAACATAGAGAGTATTAGGTTATACTATGAAAACCTACTCGCTCTATTTTTTAGGGTTCCGTACCTCAAGGAAAAAACGGAACCCACATCCATATCTTTGTATGATTTTTTGCACATTGTGCAAGGTTTTCTACAGAGGGGTAAGTTACCGAAAGGCTACTCCAGTTATGTATGCTCTAATGGCGACACGCAGGACGAGACTGGATGCTGAATGCACAAAGATCGCCATACATGGACGGATATGGAAGAGGCCTATGTTCAAGAATGGACAACAAACGGAACCACACCTTTCATTCGGAAAAGTAAGTTTTGCTCCACGACGAGAAGGATTCAAAATGTCTTTTCTGTTCTAGCTACTTTTTTAATTTATTCATTGGCATAGTAGCATTTACGCAATGTGCCAATTGAACACAGACCTTAATAAAATAATCGATTGTAATTAATTTCATAGTAATCGATTAAAAACTAACTATGATAATTTATTAATTTTTCGTGATATTTAAAAAAAAGTCACAATAAATATACGTTTTATTGAAATCAAAGCTATCGATGGCCGTTATATTTTTCTCATTGTCGGTGTTAAAAAAATTATAAGTCACTCAGGAGCAAAATTATTTTCGTCATGGGCGTTAACGCTTGAATCCTTCGTTACGCTCAGGATTCAATGTACCGCCCTCGCCGTAAATACATAATTTCGCTCCCTTGAGACACAAATAACCATTAAAGAATTGCACTTCAGGATGCTTAAGCTCTTTCGTAGGGCTTCAGGATGTGGCCAACGGGCCCCGGGCCGTGCAGCCAGCCGTAGTGGCCCCACGCTGACATCGTGTGGGCAAACCGGGCGTAGTTTATGTACCTACGGACAATACAGGATGGGGTTCAACTAGGGGTGGAAATCTTTTAACCCTTAAACAGGCCCCATAAATTGGCATGACTGTCGCAGGGATCAATTGCAGCCGTGGAATATACGGGGTGGGCCCTGTATACATTGCAAAGAATGTTTCCAAAGCAACTTGTATTTTCAATAAGCACAAATTATTTTGAACCTAATTGTAAAGAAACCAAGGTTCAACTTATAATGAAACGTATGCGGTAGCTATATTCACTTATCTCCGAAACTACTAGGCTTAAAATTCTGAAAAAAATATGGATAATAGTTCCTTGCCTACAGATTACAGGAAAACCTATAAGAAGTTTGAGTATTCAAAGTAACGGGAAAATTCTCAATATTTTTGTGTATTATATACGGAACCCTCACCATGCGAGTTGAACTCGCACTTGTTTTGTATTGCCATGGACGAACTGCCACATCACTGTTCAGGCAAATATTGTGCTGCCGCTGTTTCGTCTAGGTATGTATGTAATTTGCTACAAACACAAAATCTCCTCTTGTGGCAGCACGGCCACAGTCGTAACGTCTACAGACGTATTGTGTCACAGCACGCGTCATTCTCCTCATGTAAAATTGAGGTGGCCCTTTAAGCTTTTCCTGCGGCACTAGGAAAAATTATAATGTACCTAAAGCGGCACAACATGTCCAACCTTCATTATAATCCTATGAGAATTTGTCGCCCGTGGACGGAGTGGCGGTTTTGTCGCGGAGAAGATCACCGGCCACAGCCGTAGTGTCATATCACGAGGGTCTCAATTTACGCCTGTGGCCGTACTGTCCGTAAACGTGCTAAACTATAGGTCTCTTTTTGACGATTTAGTTTTTGAAATTAAAAATTATTTTTTGAAAAAGTGAATCGACAAAAATATTCTAAATAATTGTGACACCCGCGTAGTGTCGTACCTGGTGCAAAGGTTGTCCGTCGCCATTCAAAGTGGTAACGCGGCGAGTGTGATGGGTACCTTTGCGCCAGGGACGACTCGAGGGGGCCTGTATATCTAGATTAAGTTAGTTAATTTTTAATTTTTTTTATTTTTTTATTGTAATAGTTTGACATGTAATATTAATGATATTATCAATAAATATGGTTTTTTAAGACCCAATAATTAGGTATTCTACCTGCACGCAAAATATCACGAGAATCGGTTGAGAGAACAGCCGGACAGTGGGACATCCGGCAATTGGAATTTTGACCCAAGTTGAAGCATAGAACTTGGTTCGGTACTTACCTTATGTGGGCACAGAATCCAGCCCGCATGCTGCTAGAACCCTGGATTTTACCTACGGAATAAACAAGTGAAATCAAAAGATTTTTCGAAACACCCAACTGCTTTTTTACAAATATTGTAACCTATGTCACGCCCACGATAAAGAGGAATCCAACGACACGTCATATGTCGAAATCCGTCAAAGGGAATAAGACACAAGTACATACATATATAAATAAATAAAATAAATAAATAAATATCGTGGGACAATTCACACCAATTGATCTAGTCCCAAACTAGGCAAAGCCTGTACTATGGGTACTAGACAACGGATAAACATACTTATATAGATAAATACATACTTAAATGGATATTAAACATCCAAGACTCGAGAACAAACATTCGTATTCATCATACAAATATCTGCCCCGACCGGGGATCGAACCCGGAACCTCAAGCTTCATAGTCAGGTTCACTAACCACTAGCCTATTCGGTCGTCATATATATATATATATATATATACTCGAAAAACATAACCCTCCTTTCCTTCGGCAGTCGGGTAAAAAATAATGACTTATGCTTAAGCCTCTGTTAAACTTATTTTAGTTTTCTATACTAAGTATTACCTATATAGATTGTCTATAATAATACTATTTAGTGCATGTGTGAGATCGTCCCCAAATATTATACATTATAAAATGAGCTGGGTCTATAAAATCATTTAGTTTCTAAAGTAAATACAAGATGATGATGAACCTTTTGACAGCGAGGGTGCAAAACAAAACTGTGCCCAACTGTGGCCAAAACAAAACAATAGCCAGACAAAATATAAATAAAATGAAACTTCTGATAAATATTGTCATGTCAAAATGACAATATTATCATGTGGCCGTCCGTGGCTTGAGTGGCACGAGTTTTCGTCCGCGTCCACAGCCGTCTTTAGCTCTCAAAGGGTTAACATTAACTAAATTAAATTAAAACTAAGTTAAATCTAAAAAAGGCCCTCGAGGCATTGTACCGAAATGTAATACATAATAGAGGCCTCGGCAGAGAGTACGACTTTGTACCCTTTGGCGTCGAGACCCTCGGTCCGTGGGGTCCCAGTGCGCATAAGTTATTTGCAGAAATCGCAAAACGTCAGCACGGCTATCACAAGACGGTGTGCGAGCTCTCTCGATTTTTCTCGCACTACTTATACCTCTCTTTCTAAGTTTTCTAATAAGAGAGAGACGGATAGTGTGAGAAAAATCGAGAGAGCTCGCGCGCCGTCTTGTGATAGCCGTGCTGGTCGATGTAACTGGTGACCGAAGAGCTGGCGGCTTTCTCGCGCAACGCATCAGCATTGCAATTCAGCGAGGAAATGCCGCCATTATACATTATTATGAAAGCTTGTAAAAAAACACGTCTTCTTACGTTCTGGATGGTAGCAAGTGTACTGCTGCGCCTCACACTTGTTGATGAAGTGGTAATACGATATGTTATTCGGCATTTCCTTGCCGAAGTATAAGCAAACGGGGAAGAAAATATTTGGACATTTCACGCGCTTTTCGCACGGTATTTTATCATATGTTATATTCGCTTTAAGTGGAGGGAATCGAGTCACACTTCCTTCGCGTAGGGCAGATTTATAAGAGCCTGTAAATCAAATAGTTAAATAAATGTACTGAGTCTCCAGCATGATCGACTCACGTCCACTCTACATACAAACGTAGTTTTGTGCACATTTTAAAACGGCACTCTGGAATGACATGAAACTTTTTATACATAATGGGGGCCGCCATATATAGCTCCGAAACTAGTTTCTGTTGCTATAAATTATAAAAAAAAAATAATACAAAGTAAGTTTCTGTCAAAAATTTCATTGTTTCAAGCTGTACTTTTCAATCCCGTCATCAACTACTAATTGAGACGATTCTAACGAACCCAAACTCAACGGGGTTACGTTGGTTAAGTACTGAGTTCCTATGGTCACCTTCCAGCTCCATCATCAGATCAGCACCATGTCATCATGATATTGCATTGTCACGCGTTTTACGCATATATGCAAAATTTCAGCTCAATCGGTTACCGGGAAGTGGATCAAATTTAATTTGCAAGATTTGATGACAAACATCGGGACAGCTCTATCTTTTTCTATTTTAAGTGTGTATTTGGCATGTAGCATTATAACTATTAATCTACTATTAGACTATAACTTACCATCGTCATAATATATTCTACCAATTTCATCATCAGCGTTGGTAGTTTTGACAGTATTGGTTACAGTTGCATCCGTTGTGATTTCATCTTTTGTTGCATTTTCATCTTCAGCTGTATCATCATTGGCTGTATCACTGTCGTCTACCACCAGTCCTGAAACTTCTGTTACATCTTCTGATACATTATCATCAGTCGTAATTTCATCGGTTGCTGTCTCATCTGTAATAGTAGTACCATCATTTTCATCTGTTGTATTTTCAGTTGCAATTTCATCAGGCGACGTCTCCGTGACCTCTACATCATCAGTTGTAGTTTCATCGGTCGCTGTCTCATCTGCAATAGTAGTACCATCATTTTCGTCTGTAGTATTTTCAGTTGCAATTTCATCAGGCGACGTCTCCGTGACCTCTACATCATCAGTTGTAGTTTCATCGGTCGCTGTCTCATCTGCAATAGTAGTACCATCATTTTCGTCTGTTGTATTTTCAGTTGCAATTTCATCAGGCGACGTCTCCGTGACCTCTACATCATCAGTTGTAGTTTCCCCAGCAGGTGTAGTTTCTTCAGTTGCAGTATCATCAGTCGTGGTGTCATCTCTGTCATCATCTGTAGTTTGACTGTCGTCGGTTTGTTTTAATTCAGTGGAATTAGTCACGTTGGCAGCCATTTTTTCGATGTCGTTTGCGAATCGTCGCAGCTCGGCATTCATCACGCACGGGCCAAAGTTCTTGATACTCCATACTAAAAATAACATTGTGGTAAAAACCGGACAAGCGCGAGTCGGACTCGCCCGCCGAGGATTCCGTACAAAATTTCATATGAAAAACATACATATTTTATGGAAAAGTAAGTCGGGCCCTGGAGGGAAACTACCTTAAATCCTTAAGTTTATTATTATATTATTGTTTTGATTAATGCTGCATGTAGGAAGTGCCGAACAATACATCTCACTTCGTATTTATGTTTATTTCTCTCTCGCCTATCCTAATAATATATTAGTATGTAGTTTATATATTAAAATTGTATGACGTTTCCGTGAGTCACCAACGGTACTGGCTGAAAATCAGCGCTGTAGGTGTCTGACACCTCAGCATAATGCTGAGCCAGTGTCCGGTTCACTGCCGCAGAGACACACTTTGTTTCATGTTTTATATGTTTCTCTTGTTTACTTTATTGTATAACTAGCTTCTGCCCGCGACTTCGTACGCGTATAAATTATGGATGACATGATATTCTTATGTTTCACCATACGATACCTACTACACTGATAAATTAGATTATTACGATTTCATTTCTATAAATTATGCGTGTAACAGTTCAAATCCTCATAAACTTTGTCGTCAATAATATTTAGTTATATTGATTTACTTAATCTTTATTGCAAACGAAGTACCTAAGTAGAAGAAAAATTACCAAAACCGGAATTTAAATATAAGATTTCATACTTAATTGAAACAAATGGACCGAGGGCGAGACCCCAAAGATACTCTATATCTCCGGGTGTCTTGTCAAACTACCCCTGAGAGCCAAAGTCCTGAAGGTAAACGGGGAGGCAAGCGAGGCCGAAGGCTGAGCTTTTCGTAGGAATGAAAGGCCCAATGTACTCTTATAGATAGCGCTCTATATGCGAGCCAGAGCATCGAAGGCCCGAGGGCGAGACTCCATGGATACTTACTATCCACAGGTGTCTTGCAAGCGAAACATGAGCCTTAAGTCCCAAAGTTGAGGGGTGAGGCAAGCGAGCCCGAAGGCCGAGCTTTTCGTATGAATGAAAGGCCCAACCAAACCAACCCTTCAGAGAGCGCTCTCTATGCGAGCCCGAGGGCGAGCCTTCACGAACACTAACTAAACCCAGGTGTCTTGCAAGCGAAACCGGAGACCAAAGTCCCGAGCGAGAGAAGTCAGAAGAAGAGCGGTTGAGATATCAAACATTTTTGGTTATTATAGATAGTCTTTAGCCATCTAGCACTCATTTTCATCCCGTGGTTTTTCACGTTTTATCTATATTTTTTTATAATGTTTGAATGGAGTTCTTTTTACTTTCCAGTCAAGTGTATGTTTATCAATTTTCAAGTCTAAAGCTCATGGATTTGAGGAGTTCCCATACAAAGTTTTGCCCCATTTTTTACCCCCTTTGAACTAATTTTTATCATTTTTACAGCCTATGACCTGGCCAGGGATTTTCTCGACCGATTAAGTAAAAGTTGCATCAAAATCCTCTATTCACTAAGCTTCTCTGTGTTTTTTGAAAAATATACATTTTCAAAAACGCAGACACAAAATAATTAAAACTACAAAAAGTGCATGCTGCTGGGTTTGAACTCGGGGACACCGACTCCATAAGCTATGGGTGAAACCACTGGACTAACTATCAGTTGTAAGAACACGATGAATTTTCGAATATATTGACGACATGTTACCATGGTAATGATACTGTTATAACCCCGCTCTTGCAACATTATATAGTTTCTAGTCGCCTCAGAACCTATTTTCATCCCATATTTTTCACGTTTTATCTATACATTGCTAAAAGTTTGAATGGGGTCGTTTTTACTTTCCAGTCAAGTTTATGGTTACCAATTTTCAAGTCTGTAGCTCGTACATTCAAGGAGTTCCCATACAAAGTTCAACCCCATTTTCTACCCCCTTTGAACCCTAATCTTTGAGATTTTTGTAGCTTAAAACCTATCCGGGGATTCTCTCGACAGATTAATAAAGTTTGCATCAAAATCCGTTCAGCCGTTTCCACGTGATACTCTGACAAATAAACAGACAAACAGATAAACAGATAAACAGACAAAAATTCTAAAAACTGTTGGAACGTGTTCTGTTATCAATTCTAAGTATCCCCAGCCATTTTTTTTTCGTTTATCTTCCATGTACAGACTTTCGACCCTCTTCAGCTTTATTATATATAATATAATATAGATATAGATATATAGATATATAGAATATAGAATAGATATAGATAGATATAGAATATATATAGATATAGATATAGATATGTGTGTCCTGTGTGTTTGTGAATAAATGTATTTTCTTTCTTCTTTCTTTCTTTCTTTAAGTTGGCTCATTTTACTTCTAGGAGACATTCCTTTATTTTTAAAAAGAAACAAAACTGCATTCAAAGATTTTCTAAAACTAGCTTGCCTCGCCCGGGACTAGAACCAACTAAAATTAAAAAAAAAATATCGATTCTATATACCTACTTAATTATTGAACATGTCTGCTTTCACGAGAATCGATTATGTGAGAAATGTGATCTGTTAAGGAGAACAGCCGCACATCTGGACATCCGGACATACGAAATAATTTTAGCCCAAACTGAAACGCAGAACTTCAACGTTCGCTTCGCTAGCTTGTGCAATTATTAAATGCTACAAAACCTACAAAAGAAAAACATATCGTACTTATAAGACGCGGACTTAATGCCATAAAGCCATATCTGATAGAGATATATCTGTAATTTATATAAAAAACAGAATCGTATCTACGCTTATGATTAGGTACCTATTATGTCGATCGATGTAAGGCTGATTTACTTAGATTAAAGTTATTTTCGTCGTGTAAATTCCCCGCACCAAAGTCCGACCAACATGGCGTCATGGCGACAAGGAACTATTTTCCATATTTTTATTATTTAGGTTTTCTTTTAGAAAACTCTCCGAAACTACTGGACCGATTGAGTTGAAATTTAGTATACTTATGTAAATGGATGACCCAGAGATGGACGCGTAAAGTAAATTGATGAATTCTGAACAAGGGGGCCACTTTTGGGGGTTAAACTGGAAAATTTCAAAAAGTTTTGGTAACGGTATTGTCTGATATATCAAATGAAAATGTTGTAAGCATTTCAGTTTTTTATTTTTATAATTTTAGCAAAAACAGATTCAAGGTAATTTAGGAAAAAAGACTAAAATTGACCATCCCCCCCCCCTTATCTCCGAAACTACTAGGCTTAAAATTCTTAAAAAAATGTGGATTTTTTTCCATTATATTTGTCGTTTAAGCAGGTTATAGTGTGGTACCGGGGTACAGTCGAGTTCATAAAATATGTACGGTCGACGCCAAATATACGTTTACACTATTCGCCTTATTGCAATGGAATAAGGTGCAAAAGTGTAAACGTATTTTTGGCGTCGACTGTACCTGACCAACCCCGTTTTTACCCGTTGGGTACGCAACCCTAAAAACACATTTTTGTGGATTTTAACCCCATAAAATCACAGTTTTAAAGAGTGACCCAGGAGACCATGGCAACGAGCAACAAAAAATAGTTGATTGGCCTATTTAGCTACTTTGGCTACTAAACTACGATGTTGACTGTAATGTAAGTACAGTGTGGTATACGTACTGTTATCTTGAGATTCGCAAAAGTTCTTCAAATCCATGTAACAGGGATCTTCAAATTCTCTGAACTCCGTTTTTTTCTTCACGATTCGAGCGCTGCATACTTTTTGATGGGTATTAGAGCAAAATACATTTATACGCTCTTGTGAACACAGATCCTGGGTAAAGATTAAATCTGTTTCAATTCATACACAGGGTGATTTAGGGGTCGTGGAGCAAGAAGACCAAATGCGAATAAAATGGTCATACTGACCAACTTTTCCCATAGGACCGACCACGAAATCGCAAAAAAAATCAGCTGCTCCATTGGCTCTTATTTTTTTACGATTTCGTGGTTGGTCCCATGGGAAAAGTTGGTCAGTGGGTCGTTCTTCTTTTCGACCGACAATAGCCTGTCCTTCGTCTTACTACGGCATCTCATTTGAGTAATGATTTTACGGTTTTATAATGTTCGAAAATGAACGTCCATATTATTTTATTAATTAGTATTATTTAATATTTTAGTTTCTCTAACTAGCATTTTTTTTAACGTATTTTTATAGTAGAAATCCGTGACAGAGTGGTAAACCAAAATGTAGTCCCCACTGAAAGAGTCCACTTTGTCACATTTTTTTTTAAAAACCAACCGTAAACAAATATGTATATTGGCCGGAAAGGAAACTTTAATTAGTGTTAATGAAGAAACCAATGCATTTTTTTTTAAATCGCACTTCAAAATCACAATTTTTGATAGTTCAAAAACCAAAAAAAAGGAAAACCTCGGTTCATTGTCGGTAAAATAGAAGAACGACCCCAGTATAACCGTCTTATTCACTTTTGGTCTTCTTGCTCCACGACCCCTAAATCACCCTGTCTGTATAAATACGAAATAGTAGATTGTATGACAAGGGGCTAAAATAAGCCATATTACCACGAGATGGATAAAATATTTCGAGGGGTAATATGGCTTTTAGACCCGAGTTATATGCACTCTACTTTTCACTTCGAATGCGAGAAAATAGTAAAACAAAAATTATCCATCCACAATCAATAACAAATTTCACTGCGAAGAGATTATTCAATTTAGCGTGAGGCGTTTTCTTTTTTAATGATTTGGAATTAGGGACTTAAAAAACACCTGATGTTTGATTGGTCGATTTTAATATGTAGCTGTATTCTGGTTGGTTGATAGCAAAGAGAAATGTTTTTTGAAAGAGTTGTGATTGGTGGATTTAAATGATTTGGAATTAGGGACTAAAAAACACCTGATGTTTGATTGGTCGATTTTAAATATGTAGCTGTAGGTATTCTGGTTGGTTGATAGCAAAGATAAATGTTTTTTGAAAGAGTTGTGATTGGTGGATTTAATATGGTGAAGTGTTTTGATTGGTCAAATTAAATGTGTTAAAAATCATAAATATGTATACATATTTTCCCTAGGGGCTACATGCACTACTTTAGCGCCGCTTATTAAGCCTAATATGACACACTTTTCGAGCATGAGATGTGAAAAAGTCTAGCGTCTGCTTTAAAATTATTTTTCACACCTCTCATTCAGAAAAGTAAGTTTTGGTCCCCGACGAGAGGGAGCAAAATGCCACTTTTCTGTTCAAGCTACTTTTTTAATTTATTCATTGGCATGTAGCATTTACGCAATGTGCCAATTGAACACAGATCTTAAGAAAATAATCGATTGTAATTTCATCGTAATCGATTAAAAACGAACATATTTCAAGTTTTAACTTTAGCAACGTTATAGGTACATTTACATATTAAAACTTGAGAATTTTTCGTAATATTTGAAAAAATTGTCACAATAAACGTCATTCTTCAATAAAACTGAAATAAAAGTTATTTAATTATTTTTAGAGAATTTTATTTCAATTTTCCTCATAATCGGTGTGAAAAGTTACATGTGTCACTCAGGAGCAAAATTATTTTCGTCTTGGGCGTTAACACTTGAATCCCTCACTACGCTCAGGACTCTACGTTAGAATCCCTCGCTACATTCAGGATTCAATACACCGCCCTCGCCGTAAATATACTATTTTGCTCCCTTGTGACACAAATAATAACCGTCAATTTTTCATGGAAATATGACAGTTAATGAGTGGTGTTGCCAAATTATTGGTGGGAGAGTTAACGTGGACGCACTCTATATGGTTGTTGTATTAGTAAATACCTGTAATTTTTTGTAATACTTCGCATATTTGTAAAAAATGCAGGATAGTTTTTGTCCACAGGTCAAAGCCATCCTTTATATCGCCTAGTCTTTGCAATACTGCCACATCCCATAATTAAACCACTTTTGAGATGTGGTTCTATTGCACACTGAAATACGGTCACATTTCGAAAGTAAGACATTTGAGATGTGACCGTATTGCAGTCACTAAAAAGCGATATGTACTTACCGGCTCTGGAATCCCGTGGTGCTTCAGAAACTGTTTAGCAGTGTCGATATCCTTTTTTATGGATAAACTATGGTAGAAATCCGGTGTTATTAAATATAAAATTATTACGTATTTTATCAGCATTTTTGCCGATATAAGACATTAATTGGTGATTGTTTTGCTTTTTCATGAAACAAATCGAGATTCATCATTTTCAGTTACTGCAACAATGAGACGCATTTTATAGTGCATGTTGGTACGGGATTCCGTCGAACAAATACTTCACTTTTGGGTACCAGCGCCATCTGTTAGTATGTTATTAGGAATGTTTGCTCGACCCTTCGCCGGGAGACAATCTCGTCGATACTCAAAGCATCAAAATCACCGCGGCCGCGTTTAGAAAGTGTCAATTTACATCCAAACTATAAATACTTACATACATAGATTCACGCCTTTATTCCCAAATGGGGTAGGCAGAGCACATGAAACATATGTTTCATTGCCACTTTTAGCATAAATGTGGGTATAAAAAATCGATAAAATGTGATAACGCGATGTGATAGGTTGCTAGCCCATCGCCCACAACACACTTCAACCCTTCTCCCTTAGTCGACTTTTACGACACCCACGGGGTGAAATTCTAAACCGACACCACACGGGGTAAACCAAAAACTATAAATGCAACGTACATACATGCGTGGGGTATCAAATGAAAGTTGAATAAATTTCTATGGTTCAATCATACATATGTATACTCGTACATACGCAAGTTTAGGAACTAATAGCAAAAGTATAAAAAAGTAAAGGAAAAATCTATGGATTCTCAGTCTTTGCGGCAAGACTATACAAGGTGAGCAATCCAAATGGGTCAGTATGGCGGTTTTGGAAACCATAACAGATAGCGAAATCTTGGCTTAGGAACCATGACGTTGATTTTAGTAAAAAGAAAAACTGCATTCATATACTTACAAAAATACGTGTACTCGGCCCAGGAATCGAACCTGGACTTTTTGAAAAATTAAATTTCGTTATTTAAAAACAATGCATTTTATTAGTTTTAGATATC
Organism: Epinotia nisella; assembly: GCA_932294315.1. Classification (NCBI taxonomy): domain Eukaryota; kingdom Metazoa; phylum Arthropoda; class Insecta; order Lepidoptera; family Tortricidae; genus Epinotia; species Epinotia nisella. The sequence continues at coordinate 2,550,190 of OW028698.1, read as the reverse complement.
ATGTTTCTTAGTAACATTTACTATTTAAGAACTACATAACCGATATTCAATAGAAAATAACGAAATTTAATTTTTCAAAAAGTCCAGGTTCGATTCCTGGGCCGAGTACCTACACGTATTTTTGTAAGTATATGAATGCAGTTCTTCTTTTTACTTAAATCAACGTCATGGTTCCTAAGCCAAGATTTCGCTATCTGTTATGGTTTCCAAAACCGCCATACTGACCCATTTGGATTGCTCACCCTGTATAAGATACATGCAAGTGATGTACCACACAAACGGTAACTAATATTTCAGCTTTACATTCCAATTTAATATATCAAGATAAGAGCAAAATCGGGAAAATTATGCTCAAAAAACCAACAAGACACAATGGGTTTTCCCTACAAGATTAATAATTATCGAAATTAACTACTACTTTTCAAAAACCAGTGCCAGCTTTTGGCACCGCCGGCGAGTTAGATATGAACTATCGACTTTTTTCTAGCCCAAGAAACGAACAAAAGATAATCGCTTCCGTGTAAATAAAAGAGAGAGATATATATTTATATTATTTATAGTTCATCGCTCGCTGTTCACACCGCGATCGACTATATGAACTATATCTCGCTCTTTTATTTACACGGGAGCGATTATCTTTTGTTCGTTTATTGGGCGACAGTCAGCCAAAAAATACAATCAGGGTTAGGGGAGAGACAAATAATGTTCTTCAAGAAGGGATTTGAGGTTGCCGATAGATTTTGCTTGTCTGATGTCAAGAGGGAGAGAGTTCCACAGTCGGATAGAATTAATAGTGCACGAACTATTGTAAAATATACTTTTCACTTCTCATGCTCGAAAAGTGTGTCATATTAGGCTTAACAAGCGGGGCTAAAGTAGTACATGTAGCCCCTAGGGAAAATATGTATAAATATTTATGATTTGTAAAACATTTAATTTGACCAATCAAAACACTTCGCTGTATTAAATCCACCAATCATCACTCTTTGAAAAACATTTGTATTTGCTATCAACTAACCAGATTACAGGTAATATTAAAAACAACCAATCAGAAACCAGCATTAATTTCAAATATCAGGTGTTTTTTAGTCCCTAACTCACAATAATTATTAAAACAAAAAACGCCTCTGGCCGTCAACGACGCGCCTGTAGACGGTCAGGCGGGCCAATACACGGTGATTAAATACTGATGATCCACCATAGTTGTCTCTTTCTATAAATGCAATGAGAAAGAGACAGCGCGTGGATCGACTGATAACCGTGTATTGGACGCCTCAGAGGCGTTTATTTGTGGTATCAATATTTAGTATCTGTGTCAAAGCAGTTTATTAAAAAAGTATGCCGCCAAATCGAATAATCTTTGCGCCGTGGAATTTATTATTGATTGTGGATGGATAATCTTTATTTTACTATTTTCTCGCAGTCGAAGTGAAAAGTAGAGTGTATAACTCGGGTCTAAAAGCCATATTACCCCTCGAAATATTTTCCCTCGCTTCACTCGGGAAAATATCCATCTCGTGGTAATATGGCTTATTTTAGCCCCTTGTCATACAATCTACTATACAGTAGATAAAGCAAAGGATGAGTGTATTAACCAATTAGTATAATACTATACCGGTAATGTTACTACATTGACGCCGCTATGGGGACCGTAATAAAACAAAATTAAATTTTTTATATTTTATTTCAACACTAAGAAAATACAAAATTTCATAGGTTTAGTTTGTGATAAAACTGTAATAAAATGAACATGTATAGAAAAGTTAATATTATTCGAATAAGGCTGTGTTTTATAGCGCCTATACGAAATCAGTCGCAAGTAAAAACCAGGGTCATTGTTTCCACATACATAATAATTTACTTTTCTCAAACATGCAATGAAATGTCGCCATTACGTGCGTTATAACAGGCTTCAAAGTATCACGTTTCGGGCGGAACAACTCGAGAGAACTGTAAAGGAATATCATACAAAATTGAAGGCCTAGGCCGGGAAGTTTATTATTTTATTTTAATGTAATCATGGCGTCTATGTTCTGAACAGGAGCCGTAGCATGGTTGGCCTTATCACGCGACAAGTGACAAGATAACAGCGTCGTCTCGTTCTATCGAACGGTGTCAGCCAGTGACGCACGCTCTATCCTATCACCTATCGCGTGACAAGGCCAACCATGCTACGGGGCCAGGCTAAACAGCTGAATATATTTTTTGAGTAGAGTATATTTTTATTTTATTGCATATGTTTGAGAAAAGCACTATACATGCCTGGCCGTGAAAAGGGCTTGCCGGCTTCGTATCACTATCCGCGGCAAGCCCTTCTTTCCTGGCGTCTGCAGTAATGTATTATTAAAAACCGGCTAAGTGCGAGTCGGACTCGCGCACGAAGGGTTCCATATCTATAAAAACGGCAAGAAAATCATGTCTTTGTATGGGAGCCCCAGTCCGACTCGCACTTGGCCGGTTTTTTAGAATTTGTTGTTACAGCGGCATCAGAAATACATAATCTGTGAAAATTTCAACTCTCTAGCTATCACGGTTCTTGAGATACAGCCTGGTGACAGACGGACGGACGGACGGACAGCGAAGTCTTAGTAATAGGGTCCCGTTTTTACCCGTTGGGTACGGAACCCTAAAAACAAAGTATTAAACAAACTCAATTCATTACTTCACCCTATTTGAAGAGTTCCCTCGATTTCTCCAGGATCCCATCATCAGACCCTGACCTGATGACCTAGGGACCACCTGAGAAGGATACCCTTTCAAACTAAAAAAGAATTTTCCAAATCTTCGAGCCATTTGTACATATTTTTTTGTATTTTGTGCAATAAAGTTTAAATAAATAAATAAATAAATAATCGGGGAACATACACAAAAAAAAAGATTCCAATGATTTGAGAACCTCCTTTTTGGAAGTTGGTTGAAAAGTAACTACAGCTATTTTTGCATTAATATCTCAATCGTAACGTTTTTAAGCAAACGTGTTTAAATAAATAAAATTATACAATAACTATTGCACTGGTTTATTATATTTTATTGCACAATACACACTTAAATAAAATGTTAGAATTTTGATTACAAGAAGTACCGCAACTAAATACCGGTTTTCGTCTTTGATTTACCGGTACAACTACAACCGGTACCGCTACAAGCATCAATTTAAATTGATTTAAAATAAATAATTTAATTAATATTGATAAATTATATTGTTAGTATTGCATGGTATAAACATTTTAAAAATTATTATGAATATACGAATAAGTAATTGTTTTGGTATTTGTGAAAATATGTTTACCTTGGCAATAAACCGAGTATTCTTCGTTGTTATTGAGCTTTTAAATACAATACACAGATTTCTATGATTGCATAAGGAAAATATAAAACAGTTTTGGCAAGTTTCAAGTCTCGTAATTTTCTAAATGTCGTAATTTCAGCTTAATTCTATAGATTTGATTATAAAAATATATTTGTTTGATACTGTCAGTAGGTATCAAGAATGTATAGTATTACTAAAAAATGCAGAAAAGTAGCTAATCTCTACATGTTATTGTATTGTTTCTCTCTGTAACTGCTTTGTTTGTGTGAGGTGTGCAATAAAGAGTATTTGTATTGTATTGTATTGTAATCTCACACGCAAACAAATATATGGGCCATTCTTATTTTTTGTGATTTATTTTGTGCATGTGCGTTAAAAAAATAAATGCCAGTATTATTTATTTTATTTCCACTGCATACATATCGCAGTAGTTTAAATCCTTAAGATTTTTAGTAATACTATAAATAAAATAATTTATCATAAATAAAAAATCCATGTCGTGTGCAAAGTCCATCTACAATAATAAAATAATAATAAATGTAAGGCAGGTTATATTATTATATTATTTAACTTATGTTTAACGCACGGATTCTTGCCTGACGAGTTCATGACAACAAATGTGGTGCCGATTGTAAAAAACAGGACGGGCGATCTCAGTGACCCGACTAATTACAGACCTATTTCGTTGGCCACGGTCTTCTCGAAGGTACTTGAAAGGCTGATTAACCCGATACTCACCGAGTGCATACAATTAAACGACGCACAGTTTGGGTTCCGTCCGGGCCTGTCGACGGATATGGCTATATTTTGTCTCAAAAACACCGTAAGTCGATATCTTAAGAAAAAGACGTCGGTTTACGCTTGCTTCCTAGATCTTAGTCGCGCTTTTGATACCATAGACTATAGTTTACTATGGGAAAAGGTATCAAAGGCCGGTGTGCCGAGAAAAGTAGCTAGTCTGTTGGGGTTCTGGTACGGGAACCAAACTAATAGCGTCAAATGGGGAAGTAGCAATTCGGACCCATATAAATTGAATTGTGGGGTTAGACAGGGTGGGCTGACATCGCCATTACTGTTTAATCTTTACATGAATGAACTGATAGAGGAGCTCAGCAGGGCCGCAGTCGGGTGTCACGTAGCAGGCGTATGCGCCAATAATCTTAGCTACGCTGACGACATGGTTCTGCTGAGTCCCTCTATCACGGGACTGAGGATGCTAATAGCCATATGCGAGCGCTACGCTGCACTACACGGACTTAAGTATAACGTGAAAAAGTCCGAAACAATGGTATTTAAGTACGACAAGGGACCTGATGTAGTGCCGCCCGTTAGACTGAATGGGACTGAATTAAAAAATGTCAATAGTTTTAAGTATCTTGGACATATACTGACAGACAAACTTAAAGACGACGACGATCTCGAGAGGCAACGACGGGCCATTGCTATGCGAAGCAATATGTTGGCACGTCGGTTCGCTCACTGCTCTGACCAAGTCAAAATTACTCTGTTTGGGGCCTACTGCCAGGCGTTCTATACTAGCCACTTGTGGTACCATTACACGAAGCGGTCGTTCAACAGACTCAGAGTACAGTACAACAACGCGTTTCGTGTGATGTTACGGCTACCGTGGCGGTGTAGCGCGTCTGGTATGTTTGCCGTGAACAGAGTGGACGACTTCTACGCTATTATGCGTAAGAGACACTGGTCCTTTGTCGGGAGAGTGAGCGAATCGACAAACAGTATTGTAAAGGTAGTGTGCACGACATGCTACCTAATGAGTAAGGTGTCTACGACTCCTTTTCTGTAGTGTTTTGTTAATTTTTAAGTTTAATTTAATTTAATATTTTTAATCTTATAATGTAATGTAATGGGTTAATACCTAAATAAAGAACTAATTTATTATTATTATTATTATTATAAAAATTAACCTTTTGTTATTTTTTTATGCAATACATAGAAAAAACATTCTAAAGAACTATGCTTATGCTTTGGTCGCTCTCTGCATATAACTATGCATATATTATTATAACTATGGTCAATTAGGAACAACAATCTACTAAAACACATCGGTAGTGACCCTGTCTTATGGTATACTAGTACATTACCATTAACAATATTTTTGGTACCGCTACAAGCTTATTACCGGTACCGCGGAACAAATGCTTTGCTTGTTTTGAAACAAACGGTGCTTCCATACCGGTATCGAAAGCGGTACCACTAATTTGGTACCGTTTTAGTACATACACGGTGCCCGTGAGCATTGCGAGAAATTTTAACAGGATATTCCCGACTATATTTTAAGTTAAAAATGTTAATTAACGTCGAGTAAATTCAGTTCGGTTTTAGAGATATTTCCATTTTTGTGTAAAAATGTTGTAATGAAATCTCCAGTATGAAACACCTTTATGATTGCGACATTGCGAGACTTAACCATCTACTTTGACAGCTCGTCCTAAAGACACGTTATTACTAGATTAGCAATTATTGTGTATGAAAAAAATTAAAAATCCTAATTCGACCTAGCTTCATATAACATTTATTACTCCTTATAGCCTCAGGAATTCGTGATTAAAATCTCTCGCAATGCTCACGGGCACCGTGTATAAAAAATAAATGACGACCGCTTTAGCCTAGTTGGTAGTGACCCTGCCTACGAAGCAAGAGGTCCTGGGTTCGAATCCCGGTATGGGCATTTAGTTTCCTGTTTATTTTCCTGCATTTAAGTTCCTGAGTCATGGATGTTTTCTATGTATTTAAGTATGTATTTATCTATATAAGTACCTATGTTTATCGTCGTCTAGTACAGGCTTTGCTTATTTTGGGACTAGGTCGATTTGTGTAAGATTGTACGCAAAAAAAAAAAAAAAAACTACACCGGTACCAATAATATTTCGGTACCGATCGATCAAACCCGTTTATATTTTGCTAGTAGGCAAAAGCCTCATTGCCTCCCTGTATCCAGTTTCACTGGCGCCGTGCACGGTGCTAAAATGGTTGAGATTGGTCGCCTCCCCCGCGAAGAGGACTCGCGGGGTTCCTGAGGAGTCTGCGAGGGGTGCTCCGAGCCACGCGCGGGCCGCGGGGTGCTGCGGAGTCAACAGGTTGTCGTACGAATAGCTGCCGCGGGTGAGAGGGTTCGTGTGCCAAGTAGACCTGAAATAAGATTATTTAGATAATAAAGAGGTTTGTGAATTATTTGTGGCATCCATACTTCCTACTGATTTGAAATGTGAAAGTTTTAATGTATTGTATGGATGTAATCGATTGAGATGAAACTTGGTATGGAGATAGTTTTAATTCCGAGTAAGGATATAAAAAAAGAAAAGAAAAGAAGACATTTATTCACTACACAAAAGACACACAGAGACAAAGGAGTAGACATACAATACAATTGACACATGTTGTGTGTCTTCGCGGCAGTGAAACGGTCGCTGTCTCAGCATTGTGCCGAGGTGTCAGACAGACACCTACAGCGCTGGTTTTCAGACAGCACCGAAGTGGTCCACGGAACGCAACGCAACACAGCATTAGATAAAAAGTAAGTAGACACATAGTAATAAATAATTAATGCAAAATATTGAAAAAAAAAATATATATATATAGAACAGTAACACGACGCGACGGGATGAAAAACACAAAGCATAAAACGCGACACGGTTGGGATGTTAAAAGTGCTGGATGGGTTAGGGTTGGGATTTTTGGAGCGTCAAAAAATAGCCTTTAAGCTGGCGCTTAAAGGTATACTTGCTCGACGCTCCTTGGATAGGTGGAGGGAGATCATTCCAACACTTGGACGCTGTGAACCTAAAACTTCCTCGAAACGCCGCGGTCCGATGCTCTGGCACCAGAATCATCGCCTTACACCTACGCGCACTCTTGGGCCATTCAAGTCTACTCAGCAAATATGCTGGGACCCCAGATCGTACTATGCCAAAGAGAAGAGTGGCGAGGTGAAGCCGTCTGCGTACAAGCATGTCCAGCAGACCAGCGGGATATAGGATACTTTTTGTCTCGGAAGTCATCCCCTCTGGGAGTTAATCTTTTCGACGCCATCGTTATTGGCATTGAACCTGCTGTGCGGATATATGCGACGCCAACGATGCATATATCCGCACAGCAGGTTCAATGCCAACGACTGATATATGCGTCAAGGAGGCCAGCGCGATAGCAACCTTCTTGCATTGATATAAGGTTTAACTCCACACTAAATGTCGTTGATTTGGCGTGTGGTTGACAATTTTTTCTCTTTGACAGAGCGTCGAAAAGGTTAAATGGGCCGCGGAAGCTTGTATAGAGGTACGATATAAATGAGTTCCACGTGGACGAAGTCGCGGACAGAAGCTAGTGTTTCTATGTAGGGAAATCTCCAGAACTACACATCTGATTTCCAAAATTCTTCCACTAGTATACAGAGTCGACCTTCGGTATGCACACAGGATATAATTCATCCGACGGTTGGGCTATCCCGCGCGGGCAGCTAGTATAATTATTTGCAAAGTTTCAAAAAAAAAACGATTTCGTTCCGATTTTGGCGGGTGGCGCAGGACCGATCGTTGTGGCACTCTTTGCGGAGGCCTATGTCCAGCACTGGACGTCTTTCGGTTGGTATGATGATGAATCATGGTAAAAGACAGTGTAGCAGACCTGATGATGCCGGTGGGCTGCGGGACGGTGATCTTCAATGTGTCTCCGATGAATTTCTGAAGCAGCTCCACGCATTTGCTCCTCACCGCGTCTTCTGGCAGAGTTTCCACCTGACGATCAACCAGTTTTACAGGGCTTTTCAATAAACAGTACATTACTGCAGAGGACGTGAAGTGAGGGATTGCTGGACGAGTTTGGGACACAACGAGTCCAGCAATCCCTGATCCGACCGAGGATTGTATAGTGCTTTTCTCAAACGATGTGAGGAAATATTAAAATTAAATAAAAACAATTAATTATTTGTTGAAATTACAGTATATCAGAAAACAATTGTATTTGCCGCCTTTTTTATTTTTCAAACATGCCATTTGAACAAGCCGTTCGAGCACCATGTTTAAGTATAGTACCATAGTTTTTTTTTTTTTTTATGTCGCAAGTATGCTTACAGAGTCTAGTGTTGGTTGGCAGTATGTAATTTTTCCTTTGTCAGTTTAATATTAGTAAGCAAATTTAAAAAAGTTAGAGTAGCGGACAATAATGGTTTTAATTAGGGTTTTCATACATTACTCCACAAAGCGGATGATGCAGCTCAGTGGGAGCACCCTGAATTCCTTTGGTTGCGGCGTACTTGAATCGAAAATCTCACCTGTATACCAACATTTCCGCTAGTCCACAACGTCAGCGAATTGCTGGACCCCATCGGCCGACTAGCTCCATATATCCTGGTCGTCCAATAATCGGCTGCAGCCACCTTCCTCTTGTCTTCCCCTTTCCAAATGAACCCGAGGAATGACGTGTGGTGCGGCCACCAGGCTTCCTCGAACGACAGGATGATTTTATCCATCACACCTATGCTGATTTTCTCTATGGCCGTTTGCTTGTCTTTGGGTAGAGGCGGGGAGAATAGTGTAGAATGTCTGTAAAGATATTTTTAATTTTGTTGTAACGCTGCTAACGAAATTTATAAATTTAAAGGAAAAGTTTTTATGCTCTGAGCCGGATTCGAACGGGCCTAAGGAGGAACTGATTGAAAGATTTAGTGGCCGAGACAGATTGTTCCGATAGCTCAGTTGGTTAGTACACCAGCATCACGCTGAGTTGTGACCATTTCGTGGCAAATGTGTATGTGTGTATTGTGTCTACAGTTTTTTTTTTGTCACGAATAAATGTTTTTTTTTCTTTCTTTAGTAGTAGGGCATGCGATCCCGGTATTACAACTACAATACCGGGATCCCGGTATTGTAGTAGTAATAAATCCCGGGATAGCATCCCCTAGTTAGTAGCGACGGGCCATGTATGCCCGTGGTCGCCGGTTCGAATCCGGCTCGGAGCATTAAATTTTTCAATTTTTCCTTCAATTTGAAATTTGTTAATATATCAATTTAATCCTGTGTTACTTATGATTCTTGACCCGCAACGAATAAAAGGAATGCTCTCGTATTTGGATACCGTAATTTGCGGTATAGGTAAGGTACCGATTCTTTTGTTACCGGTATTAATATTTTCAGTTAGGTACCGAAAACTACAGATGTCCACAACCTGTCTAGACTGTCCACACCATACGTTCTTATTAATGACATCGAGATTCGTAACAACAATGGGGAATGGATGAACATTTTAGAAATGCCTGATTATTTTTTTGGTGATGGGAATAACCTTCCTTAGCACCAGAAAAAAGTTTCAGATTTTTCAGCTGCGATAATTATTTTAGAAAAATATAAACAGTTTCCTCATTTACGTTTTGGGTCAAGAACGGTAAATAGACACTTATCTGTTTCATATTACAAAAAACTATCTTAAATATCTGTGGTACACTGACACTGGTAATGACCAATACAGCTGCTGCAATTGTCAATATCATTGCCAGTGTCAGCTTACCACACATATTTAATATATTTTTTTGTAATATGAGACCGATCGAGGTAACTGACCCAACTAATAATAATGCGTGCGTAATAGTTGGTCAGTAAATTTGGAACAATTATTGATACACATACATGAAAATTAAAAGGTGTTGTGGGTCCCGAAATCAATCAGCCGTCATCGTGTCGACGCCATTTTGAATGTCGGCTCGCCGCGAGCACGCTGCCTCACCCGCGCATGTGTATGCGCAACTATTTAGCTGCGTACGAATTTGAGCAGCTCAGCCTGAGGCATGCTCGCCCCGCGCGGCGAGCTGCTCGCGCGCCAAATAGTTCCTCATAAACATGCGCGGGTGAGGCAGCGTGTCGCGGCGAGCCGACATTCAAAATGGCGTCGACACGATGACAGCTGATTGATTTCGGGACCCACAACACCTTTTGCTATTCATATATTTGTATCAATAATTGTACCAAATTTACTAACAAATTAATACACACGCACGGCTCAGCCACTTGCTCAAATTCGTACGCGTTTTCGCACAAACATGTTCGATCTTGTGGCTGTCCGCGGCACGCTCAGACACACGTCCAAGTGACGCGAGGCACGCACGCTGAGGCGCCTTTGAGCACGGTCAAGAGCCCGGCTCTGGGCGGCTCGCCGCGCGCTGCTCGCGCACAGCGCGTGAGCGCGTACGAATTTGAGCAAAATAGGCGCCGTGCGTGCCTCAACCCGAGGCTGCTCTAATTCGTACGTACCTTAAGGCGCGCGAGCAGCTCGCCGCGCGGGGCGAGCATGCCTCAGGCTGAGCCGCTCAAATTCGTACGCAGCTTAAAGGTCCCGGTCGATGATGATGATGAGGTATATGATAAGTAGTAGTGGCTTACTTGGCCTTGAGCACCCCGAGTGACACGGTCACTATGGCAGTGTCTGCCTCATACCGGCTCCCATCCACGCACGTGACAGAGACCCTCTCGTGCGGCTGTTGCGGGGAGGTGATGAGTTCCACCTCCTTGTTCAGCTTTATGTCCAGGTTGGGCAGACCCGGGGCGTCTTTGTACGTGTTCTGATACAAGAGTGTATTGTTTAACGAGGGGCGTAAGTGGAATATTGCGAACAAGTGTCTATCAGAAGCCCGACGCCGAAGGCGGGAGGGCTTTTGATGACTCGAGTTTGCAATATTCTGACGACCGTGTTATACACAATGTTTTTCATCACATTTGCGAGGACATAAATAACTACAAAAGACAGAAAAATCTAAGTTTTATAAATCCGCACCAATCGAAAATTGACAACTTCACTTCCAGATCAGTGCTAGTGGAGCGCACAGCTTCAATATTTCAACCAATCACAGAGCAGTATTCTTGCGGCGCTTGGCCAACTAGTATTTTTTTTTCAACCAGTTACAGAGCAACTAGATTTGCTTAAGGCCTTAAGCCAATCAGATGCGGCTCATTACTAATGGGCGGACGATGGATGCAATATTGTGACGAAAGCATAAAATAGATAAGACTTTTATTAAATTTTGAGTAATATTTATGATTATGAGTAGTATATATATGTTTATGTTTATACTACTTATGTGTTATGTTCGCAGACGATGCTACTATATTTATAACTGACAACAAATTAGGTGGGACTAACATTTGTAATGAATTATACAGTACATTAAGAATAGTAACTAATTGGTTAGCATCTTTGCATTTAAGAGTTAATTTAGATAAGACGAAAATTATACAATTTATTAATAGTAAACAGGCTACACAAGATTTAAACATAAACATTGATAGTAAACAAATTGAGCAAGTAAATTCTACAAATTTTTTAGGGGTAACCATCGACAACAAACTAAACTGGAAGTTACACATCGAAAAAATAAATAAAAAACTTGCCAGCAGTTGCTACGCGATATCTATATTGATCAAAATAACTTCAATAGAAGTTGCCAAACAGGCATATTATGGAAATGTTTATCCTCAACTAATGTATGGTGTAATATTCTGGGGTAACTCAGTGAACGTTCAGTCCACATTTATTCTCCAAAAAAGGTGTTTGAGATTGATATTTAATGTTAAATCTAGAGAATCTCTTAGACCTGTCTTTAAACGCCACAGAATGTTAACCCTCATATGTATATATATATTAGAAATTTGTTTATTTGTCAGAGAACACAAGGAGATATTCTTTAAAAAAAGTGATTCTAAGAAAAATCTAAGATCTCAATATCAATATGACGTATGCACAGTTATGCCTACCAGCTATATACTCAAGAAGAGCACGTTTGCCACTGGAAGTAGAATATATAATAAATTGCCGGGAATTATTAAGTCATTAGAGGGGCCTAAATTCAAGAGAAAACTGAAGGACTGGTTAATTTGCAAATGTTTTTATGACTTGAATGAATATTTTTGTGATGTAAATTCTATATTTTAAATGTATTATTAATATTGTACGTCCGAAATGGGCAGACTGTTGAGACTTATTATTTTATAACATGTTATGTACACAGTTTTGACAATAAATTATATCTTATCTTATCTTATCTTATCTTATAAGTGAATGATGATGATAAAGTTACAAATGGTGGTGAATTATCACTTTACGAATACGTACCTCTTACAATAGTAGATGTAGAGAGGTCGTTTTCCCTGGATAAGTGGATAGTGAACCATAAAAGGAATGGACTGAAAATATTTTATATAGAAAAAATATGATTATTTACTACAACAATAAAATAAAATTATATAACTATTTTGCAAGTATGTTCTCCTTTTTAATCCAATTGTGGTCATATCTATATTACATAAATATATCGTTCGACACGATCTTGACGTAATTTGCATCCAGCGTCCGGCCATTACTCATTACTCCCTAGGGAATACAAACTCGCCATAACTCCCGCGGGAACAATTTAGGCCATTGTCCTTCTGTATACAGGCATGTGATAACACCATTTACGAGCAAGTGTGATGAAAAGATCTTTATTTACAAGCTTTTATTTAACCTGACCTGTTTGTTTGTTAGTGAGGTACAAATCTTGCAAGTTAAATTTGACCCACATCCAGCGGGGCTAGCGCAACTGACGCCGCACCGCGACGCGACTCGAGAAAGCTCTACCCCCCTTTTTCTAATTTGTACGGTGCGAGTGAGATAGGGGACGCTTAGTCGCGCGTGAAGCGACTGAGCAGCAAGTTGTGCTAGACGTACTGGTGACCGATTGAGCTAACATTTTGAGTATAAGTATAGTTTGGATGACAATTTAATATTATGGTACCATCGAGCTGATCTGATGATGGAGACAGGTAGCCACGGGAATTCAATACTTAACCGACGTAACCCCGTTGAATTTGGGCTCGTTAGAATCGTCTAAATTAGTAGTTGGTATAGGTTACATGTGTAATAGGTTCGTGAACTCGGTTTTCATAACAGAAACTTCAAAAAAAAAAACCGGTAACCGATATTTCAAAACGGTTGCGGTACCGTTATTTTGGCGCCGTGGCTAACCTTCACAATATAACGGTAAATATCGTAATGGTATACCGGTTTCATACCGGTACAAACGTAACCGAAATCACCTGGACGTGTTTTGAATGCTGACGAGCTGGTAATGTAGACAACTATCAAATATCTCACCAGCACGATTTCGAAGAAGGTCTTGTACCCGTACCGGTGCCAGCTGATCAGCTGCGGCCCGTCCAGCTCCTCGTACCGACTGGTGGTCGTCACGTCCGTCCAGTCGTTCGACGCTTCGTAATTGTTCGTGAACTCGGTTTTCATAACCGAAACGTAAAAAAAAACGGTAACCGATATTTCAAAACAGTTGCGGTACCGTTCTGTTCGGCTAACCTTTACAATATAACGGTAAATATCGTAATGGTATACCGGTTTCATACCGGTACAAACGTAACCGAAATCACCTGGGCGTGTTTTGAATGCCTACGAGCTGGTAATGTAGACAACTATCAAATATCATACCAGCACGATTTCGAAGAAGGTCTTGTACCCGTACCGGTGCCAGCTGATCAGCTGCGGCCCGTCCAGCTCCTCGTACCGGCTGATGGTCGTCACGTCCGTCCAGTCGTTCGACGCTTCGTAATTGTTCGTCAATAGGTTCGTGAACTCCAGGAACTCGGCTATGAAGTCCTGGTCCTTTAGGAGCTCGGGTTTGTGCTCGGCTATGTGTTCTTTCAGTCTGAAAACAGGTTTTGTGCGGTGTTATTGTACAGTCGAGTTCTCCAATATCTATGCAGACTACGTTTCAAAAATATCTACACATGCGTCTTAAGTCAGTAACAATAAAGACTCGAGTATAAATATTTTTGAAAGGTTGTGCACTGTACCTATGTAATTCCATGTTATGTTATGGTGAATGTCTTGTAAAAAAAGTCAAAATGGTAGTCTAGCGCAGCATTTTTAGTCTACCAATAATACTTTAAAGGTATAAAACATATGTAGTATGACGTATATTACGAGAACAATATTCCTTTGCTATTCCGCTAAAAAACGTGCAGGTCGATCAGCGGAGATCAAATGCAACTATTTGCGTATAAACATGCAAATAATTACAGCAAACCACCACCAATAATGAAAAAACCTCGACACGTGTTTCGCACATAGTTGCATTTGATCTCCGCTGATCGACCTGCACTTTTTTTAGCGGAATAGCAAAGGAATATTGTTCTCGTAATATATCATGAATTTCCGCAAAGTAACGCCTGATTCAATAAATTAGTATGACATATAAAGATATTCGAATATAATTGACATATAATATTAAAAACTGTAATTAATCATAGTTAAACACTATTGAAATCTCAATACCTATTGTATCTTGACTTATAACAATTGTTATTAACAATAAATTTCATTTCCGTTTTTAACCGACTTCGAAATAGGAGGAGGTTATATGTTCCACTGTATATGCATATTTTTTATGTATGTGCGCCGGTTTCTCTTATTGTGGACCGATTTTAAAAATGTTTTTTTTATTCAAAAATGTATATAATGTATGTTGTGTTGTGTTACGAATAAATGTTCATTTGATTTGATTTATATTCCTGAGATGGTCACATTGTCACAAAGTCAGGATCTGATGATGGGATCCCAGGGAAATCGTGGGCAACCCTCAAATTTATAGACACGCGTGTAGTGATTTCGGTATTTTCTGTCACAACTCGTGTATTTACCCTCGGGAATCGCAATGTTGGTGAAGTGGAACTGATGATGAAGACCACAGATGACTTATGGAACTCCTCAATGATGTAAAGTACGTCAAACATTCTGACACGATTCCCTTGAAGTAGCAATTAAAGAAGAATTCTGAGATCCTTGAGGAATCGACGGAACTCCTCAAATATTATAACCCACATATATAGCGACTTGAATTTTTTGTGTAATAATGAACGCATTTGCTCTCGGAAAGCAGTTCATGTGGTAAGTTGGAAAGGAAAAGTGGATTTTTTTTTTGTATGTTCGCCGATTTCTCCGTCAATTGTGGACCGAATTTAAAAAAAAAAACGAAAATATAGATACTCCTGAGATGGTCACATTGTCACAAAGTCAGGATCTGATGATGGGATCCCAGGGAAGTTGAGGGCAACCCTCAAATTCTGTTACAACTCGTGTATTTACCCTCGGGAATCGCAATGTTGGTGAAGTGGAACTGATGATGAAGACCACAGATGACTTATGGAACTCCTCAATGATGTAAAGTACGTCAAAGATTCTGACACGATTCCCTTGAAGTAGCAATTAATGAAGTGTCAATCCTGAGATCCTTGAGGAATCGACGGAACTCCTCAAATATTATAACCCACATATATGTATAGCGACTTGGATTTTTTCTGTAATAATGAACGCATTTGCTCTCGGATTGGAAAGGAGATGTGGAATTTTTTTTTTGTCAGAATCATGATTAATTTTTTTTTCTATTCACTGGAGAGTAACCCAATTTTCTTACTTTTTAGTAATAAACGTCCCCAGCGGTTCGGGTTGGTCCGGCGGGTGGTCCACGATATGCAGCGCGATATCTAGCAGCTCGTTGACCAGATCCGCGTTGACTTCTGACCCGTCAGACCGGAATGGGGCCATGACCAGGCTCTGCGGTACCGTGACGACGTTGTGCTGCGTGGTTAAGTCGAAGACTCGGCTTTTTTGGTTCCCGTGGATCCTACGAACGGAGGAAGTGTTATGGTTATACCTAGATATTTTTCTAGCACGAACGACTTATTGTAAGTGATTGACAAAATAAAAACATCGACAGTCCTGCTATCGATAAGTACCACTTCAACGTCATAGAGGTAAATAAATACAAATATATATAGGGTAATAGGGTGCGTTAAAAAATTGATAATAATAACAGAACTATCAATTTATTTATATTTTAAATACTTCAGAAAACAATTTGCAATACTTTCGTAACTTTCTTTCTTCGTGTCACTGAATTAATTATCCCCGAAGTCACTCCATAACACACACACACACACACACACCGAAATTGTCTTTCAAATCGACGCAGAATATCACAACATACCAAAACAAATCTGTGTCTCAGTATATGGTTACAGTGTAGGTGCACGCGGCGTCTAGGTAGCCAATATATGTCTGTGGTTGTATGTACGTATTGTCGTTGAAGTAGTATGTACTTATCGATAGCAGGATTGTCGATATTTTTATTGTGGCAAGCACTAAACAAATGTTGTTCCTGCTAGAAAAATATCTAGGTATAGTTATGGTACAGGAACAAATATTCGTCTGCATCACAGTAACTCGGGACAGTCAGGACCGTGACCTTAGTAAGCAAGATCACTAGGTTTTACAGCCGTCATACTAAATTAATTAGGTTTGACGAGAATATAATGAAATAAAATATCCCTTTTCGCATCGGCTATTCAGAAAATAGTAATTGTTGCCCCCGAACGAGGGATCACATTTGTACTTTTCTTCCCTAATCCTATTCAGAAAAACCGGACAAGTGAGACTTCAACTCGCGTGGTGAGGGTTCCATATAAATGTAAACTCTAACGTTTTATTATGGCACCTACGTAATTTCAAAAGCAAGTGCAAGAGTAAAAATTGCTATGCTCTAAAGTTCTTATATATTTCCCTGTAATCTTTAGGCATGGAACTATTTTCCATATTTTTTTCAGAATTTTAAGACTAGTAGTTTCGGAGATAAGGGGGGGAATGGTCAATTTTCGTTTTTTTTCTTAAATTACTTCAAATCTGTTTATGCTAAAATAATAAAAAAAAAACTGAGATGCTTACAACAACCCCTTTCATTTGATATGTAACACAATACAGTTTGCGTTTTTTTTTAATTTTCCAGTTTACCCTCCAAAAGTGGCCCCCTTGATCAGAATTCATTAATTTACTTTACGCGTCCATCTTTGGGTCACCAATTTACATATGT
The DNA here is from genome assembly GCA_932294315.1 of Epinotia nisella. Classification (NCBI taxonomy): domain Eukaryota; kingdom Metazoa; phylum Arthropoda; class Insecta; order Lepidoptera; family Tortricidae; genus Epinotia; species Epinotia nisella. The sequence goes on along the minus strand of OW028698.1, from coordinate 2,532,965 downwards.
TTACCAAATTTCAACTCAATCGGTCAAGTAGTTTCGGAGCAAATCGACTGTGACAGACGGACAGACAGACGCACGAGTGTTCCTATAAGGGTTCCGTTTTTTCCTTTTGAGGTACGGAACCCTAAAAAGAGTCATTGTCACTCAGTAGCAAAATTATTTCCGCCTTTGGCGTAAACAATTGAACCCCACGTTACGCTCAGGATTCGCAGTAGCATCTTCCGCTTCACCCTCCGTAAATATGTAACTTTTCTCCCTTGAGACACAATCTACTATTGTAAGCCCAAGATCAATTGAACTAGTTTTTTTATGGCGGCCTGACGCCCGCTTACCCGCCCTCTCCCTCCCACCCTCCTCTCCCCACCCCCTACCAAAATCCTGGATCCGCCGGGCTGGTAATGTGGGCGGCAACGCTGAGGCGTGCGGCCGAACAAAAAAACCATCCACATATACCGCGCCGAACGCCCGGCTCGGGCGAGCCGCGCGGCCGAGCATTCGCACCGCGCTCGGGGTGAGCGTGCGCCTGGTATGGACACGGCTAATGAACAACTGCATCGAGCGGTAGACAGCTGAGCGGAATCGTATGAACATTTGAACAAGACTTACCATTCAGCGCCCAACTCAATCAGCCCGTTCCCGAAGGGCACTGTGAGCACGCGGCCGCCGACCCGCGGCGCCGCCTCCAGCGCGAGCACGCGGCGCCCCGCGCGCGACAAAATCGCCGCCGCCGTCGCGCCCGCCGCGCCCACACCCACCACTATGGTGTCGTAGTGCACCATGCTTGTGCTGAAATAAAAGCGAAAAAGTCGTTCTTGGGATATTGTATAAAATTCTGTACAATAAAATTCCAAAACACATTACCGAACTTACTGACTCTAAATTCAAATCTCTCGTAAAACGGACACATTCAAAAGCATATTATAAGATAAACGACTACACCATGGATAGGTATATTTGGCAGGGATAAAATCCTGCACTAGAAATCTGTCGTAAAATAAATAGGCTTTCTGCTATGTAATTTTAAAATTTTATAATACTCTGATACTGAAATGATATATATTGTATACTGTTTTGAAAAAATGACACCTCGCCGAGTTTTTTACGCGGTTCTTCTCGAGGCAGAGGTTTACCTTCCCGTGGTAGTTTATCGACATTCATAGGTGCATGTAATATGCCTAAATTGAAGAATAAATCACTTTGACTTTGCGCGGTTTCTATCGGGACCGGTGTTGCCTCCTTATCCCCTCCACGTCGCCTACAACTTTGTGAGCGACTGCATGGCGATCAGGTGACGTTGGCCTGAAAGCTTTGAGCTCATGCTCAAAGTGGTGGCGCGCGTTCCACGCTCACATCCTTTCCATGGTATTAACAGCATCAGCATACCAACACATAAATATGCGTGTTAGTTCTCTAGGAAACTGCACTTCGTCAAGGTTTTCCCATAGAAGATCGTAATTCACAAGTTTTGTGACCCTGCCTACGAAGCAAGAGGTCCTGGGTTCGAATCCCGGTACGGGCATTTATTTGTGTGATGAGCACGAATATTTGTTCCCAAGTCATGGATGTTTTCTTTGTATTTAATTTATCTATATAAGTATGTTTATCGTCGTCTAGTACCCATAATACAAGCTTTGTTTGGGACTAGGTCGATTTGTGTAAGATTGTCCGCAAAATATTTATTCATTTATCTAAAAAACACGCATATGTAGGTGTTTTTTCTAAGAGTATAATATTCAATGCTTCAAAGAAACAATAGCAATTTCGGTAGATAAGCCCGCGCGGAATCTGAACTGCTTGTCATGTAACTTTAGGTACTTATCTAGTTGTATGTTAAGCAAGAAATCGAATACCCTCCCTACAATTGTTGCTAAGGAAATAGGCATATACTTAATTAGCTTTGTTCGATACATCACCAGTTTTGTTCTTGACAATAGGGACTACAACCAGGGACTGCATAACCGAAAAATAAAGGTAGCTTTTTATAGCGGTATGACGTCATACCGTTTGTTTCGGTATGATTTCGGTAGCGAAATCGAAATGAAATGGTATCGAAATATAACGGTACCGTAATAATTTTTCGGTACCTTAACCATTTTCAAAAAGGTACCGTTTGAGGTTTATGTATGTGCCGCCGAGCGTCGTCAACCAATCAGCGCTTAGTTATAGTTTGGTATTGCTTAGTTACGTTCAGTGTGGCACATTTTTTACTTATTCACTGTTTGTCGTCCGTAGTGCTTACGTGTGTTAATGTTACGGTTTGTTAAATTTGAATTCATTGTTAAGGAATATGCTAGGCATTATGGGGTAAGTATTTAAAGTACAATTAAATAATAATACAATAAATATATTCCGGCTTTATCCTACCTAACGTAAAATATGCGAGCGAAAAATATCGGTACTGAAATAATATAGGTTGGGTACTGTAATATAAAGGTATAAGTACCGTATCCAAAATTAGCGGTACATAGCGGTATTAAAGCGGTACAGTAACAAAATATTTCAAGTGGTATAGTCTACCTTTATATCATTACGGTACCGATATTCTCTAGCGGTACCGTACCGCTTATACCGTAACGAAAACAGTCCCTGACTACAACTGTTAATGGTTAAAGCTTTTTATTGTGTATAGACACAATAACTAAAATACATCAAATATTACCGAGTAATCGACACACTGATTGAACCATAACAACAATGTTCGTGACCTTCTAAATCTACCAATTATTTATCAATTCGAAGAGAGGTTCCCCAATAGCAGTAAAAGGTAAATACACAGTACAGCATCTACTTTCTTTCTATATTTCTACCTTTGGCAAGGCGGGGCACGATGATACCGAAACATTTCATAAAATAAACACCAAAATCTTAGGTTATGAACTTCTATACTCACTTTTATTCAATGAAATTTGCTTCAATTACTGATAAAGAGACACTAGATTAATAAACACTACATAATATTACTGAGGAGGGCAAACTTTATTACACAATTAGTGATTTAAGATAGCAAAAGGATTTAATGATAAGGTTATTTACCGCGATTCTTTGGTTGTTGATATGGGGCACACCGAACCGAACCGAACACCTACGTACGTCAAACGTCATAATGACATTGACGTTTTCTTATCGTTTAGAAAAAACTTGAAAACTTCTTCAATAATCCGTTCAGAAGTTCATGTAAAATAACCACAAAATAACGAACGGGCTCCACCACGGCTCCACACATCGAACGCCGTTCGCGGTGCGGGGCGGTGGCAGCGCAATTGACGCGGTCATATTCAATTAGTAAAAATGCCTTAGTTTTCAAGATACTGGCTTTTTGTAAAAAATTATTTATTTTCTCCCAGTCAGCTTTTTGATTGCAAAAGCTACAAAATGCGTTTTTTAAAATCTTGTTTTGTCAAATATTTTTAACAGAAAGGCATTTTTTTTAATACAATCCTTGTTAGCTGAAAAACGACTTAAGAGCTCCTTGGATTTTTTTCAGTCTCATCCCATGAATTTGGCCCAATGTTTGGCCCTACGCCATGAAAAAAAATACTGCGCTAAAGTGGCATTATGCAATAGGTATTCGTACGCTCATCTAATGACGTTTTTAAAATGGTACATGACTTACCAAATGGCTCTATAAAAAAAAATGGCTCTATAATTTATGAGACTTTAGCTATTCAACTGCAAAAGGAGCTTAAAATGTGAGCACAATTCTGGCAAGACTCGTGATCATGAATTAAAACTGATATATTCAGATATTATATGATAGCGGAGAGGTGGGACTAGCAATGCACCGCGGAGAAGTTTCCAAAGTTGCGAAAATTCTAATAAGGAAAGTTCTCAGAATTTAAATTTTATAAAGACTGAAAACATGTCATAAACTCTCTGGATTACCAGCTGTTTAATTTGCCTGCTTAAAAAAATAATAGATTATACATGTAATTAATGATCCATGAAAACTTCCCAGCAGAAACTTTCTAAAGGAAACTTATTTTTAAATTCTCATGTAAGTTTCCGGAAATTTCTGAGAACTTCCCTAATATTTTGAGAATGTTCTGCAACGTGTACATTGCTATGTGGGACTCGGATATTCTCCGCCGATAGGTACCCGACCTCCATGTCTTACGACTTACGTCCTAAAAAAAAAACCGGCGAAGTGCGTGTCGGACCACGCAAAACGAAGGGTTCCATGCCTATTAAAAAGGTCGTATCGTCACAGAAATTTTACGGCACTTACGTCCTTTTCTTTGAGGAAGGCCGTTTTTCAGCAATATCTCGAAAACCTCTGAACCGATCTTGTTCAAAACAATTTTCGGTGAATGAAATTAATAAGCCCTATATCCATGAATTTTTCCATATTTTTAAAATACACCGTTCAAAAATTAGAGGGGGGGGGGACAGAATTTTAGTGACTTTCGGGGCGATTATCTCCGACTCTATTCACTTAATCAAAAAAAATGCTAAGAAACCTTATATTTATTTTGAAAGGCCTATCGATTAATGACACGGGGGGTCACAATGAAAAAAAATTTTTTGACTTTTAGGTTTATGTATGGAGTGCACCCCTAAAAAAATTTTTTTTGTCATTTTAATTACAAAACTATGTAGCGGCTAACAAAATACACCTATCCTCAAAATTTTATTCAAATACACCTTATAGTTTTCGAGTAAAATGCCTGTGACATACGGACAGACGGACAGACGGACAGACGGACATGACGAAACTATAAGGGTTCCGTTTTTGTCATTTTGGCTACGGAACCCTAATAAGTAGTTTATGTTGGCTTTTAATATTAGTTTACTAATGTAGTTTTATAAGTGTCGTGTAACTAACAATCTATGAATCTGAGGAATCTAAAAATAAATATTTTTTTTCATTTTTATTTTATTTGTTATTTATAACATTTTTAACTTAGAGCTAGTGTACAATAAAATTTGGTAAACACTAAATGCATAATAAAAAATTGAGATGCATGCAAATACAATTCAACAGTACTAGTCACCTACAAGTTGTAGGTGACTAGCAATGATGTAATATAAAAAAGAGGTAGATAGGTTACACGCGCTCGAAAAATGGCACACTAAAACTGAGTCAATTGGCACAACTTGCCATAGTTTCGTGTTGTCAATGGAAACGTTAGCTGTCAGATTTGGTGGCCATTTTTAAACACGGAATTTCGTATAGACAACATATCTACCTTTTTTATATTACATCATTGGTGACTAGTATTACATAGGTCACTAGTAGGTATTATATTAATGAGATTGTACTATCGCCCAAGGGTACGGGTTCACACTTTCTTAACAAAATCGTGTGCATAGGTTTGCCGTTTCCATTGGTGGATTTGGGAACACAGTGGATGATGAAAATAGCAAACGCTTTGAAGTGCATTCGAAAATAACCCTTGAGTTGTGAACCCGTACCCTTGGGCGATAGTAAGTACTATCGCCCAAGGGTATTTTTTTCCCGTTTCAAAGCTGGTTTGTAACTGCGGTTACGAATCGGTAATTTAAAATTCCTGTATAGGGAAGTCCCGGAGGTACCCTCGCGTGAGCTTAAGGCCGCGGGCGCGCCCGCCTGTTGATATATAGATAGATAAATCATTTATTTGGCATTTTGCAACAACAATAAAACAAACAAAAATAAAAAGTACACAAAAAATAAGTAGAAAGAAAAAGGTAAAAGAACAAGTAAAAACAATTGTGTTACGAAAAAGATGAAATATAAATTCAATAAGGAATACTGTGCGTTGCAACAACGTCAAAAAGGTACTAAGTAGCTCAGTTTTGCTTTGCTCGCGTGAGCACTGATATTCTGCTAGTACCTCAGGTCACGATGCAGGTGAAATATTAAAAGAAAGAGAAAAATAAAATAAATAAACACAGCTTGCAAATAATAAATATTGGGCAAATAAATAAGTCTGTGTGATAGTAAAAATTAAAAAATTATAAAGTAGGTAAGTGTCGACATGAAGTGTACTTATATGTATAATATATTATGAAAAAGTGTGGTGAAATGTGTGATGTCCCTTCGAAGCACGCCTATATTACAAAATCTACAACCAAATAGCCATGAGGAATTCCTGTTGTGCCACTTGTTTGTCCAAGGGAAATCTTTTAAATTTTAATTTAAAAGAGAAAGAAGAAGATATAAGAGCAATTAATTCAGCGAGGAAATGCCGCCAGCATCCTCGGTACAATGCCTCGAGGGCCTTTTTTAGATTTAACTTAGTTTTAAATTATCTTAGTTAATGTTAATTACAATCTTGTATTCAGTTTTAATAAATAATCGTTAGTTCAAAAATATTGTATCAGTAACATTTTTATAAAAAGTGTAGAAAACTATTTCTCATTGTGAATAAAAATGAGGTACATTTACAGCGCTAACGTCTCCTAAATCGCAGTCGCTTTCGACTTCCTTTAAACATGATCTCACCCTCGCTGCATTACTTTAGCAGTTTACCAGACTAGACGTACTATGCGACGAGCCTCCCTCTTAACCTTCCTGTTGTACCTTCGAAGTCTCAATGTCCATTGCAGAAGTCTCTAACGATTCGCGAATCCTGTCGGGCCAGTTGTTATCAAGGAATCCGTAGGGGTTGTATTGAAATATCAAAGAAGTGTCTTCGATCTGGTTGTGTATCCGCGAGTGATCATCGAAGTGCTGAGTTTCGAACTTGAAGCGGCAGACCTCGCAAGTCTCTAGGTCGGGGACGTAGCCGGGTAGGTGGTGGATCTGCGAGTGTTCCACTGCTGTGTCCATGTCGATCGCGGCTGCACGGCACTTCTGACAAACATATAGGATCGGGCCAGGGTCCTGTTCAGACTCACGCACCTGGTCCTCATGCCCGCTGCTTACGGACTCTTCATCACCATCCTCAGGCTGATCTTCGGCATTGCTACTGTTCCGTCCATCCTCATTATCCTCATAATCGACATTAATCCGGCAGCTTTTTAAGTGCCTCTTCAAGTTGCCGTCCGAGCAAAAAGTCTTCTTACACCACTCGCAGGGCCATCTCTTTTTTTTGGGAGCCTCCGATTTAGACTTGTTCTCACGAGATTGTTTTGACATCTGTTCATCAGGATGAAAGCTTTTTACGTGTCTCCTAAAGTTTGACAGATGGTTAAAAGTGCGATGACAAACATGGCATTCCCAGTTCTCGTGTTCTTTTAGCTTTTTGTTTTTGTGTGCTTTCCCCGTTTTACAAGTCGGATTTCTGGAGTTTTTAGGAGGGTGCTCGGTGCGCAACCCGGAAAGAATGAGTCGAATGGGTTCGGCCATAGCCTCATCGGCGGACAATTTTACCAGAGTCTCTAAAATCACGGCTTCTCGTGCTTTAACTTTTGTTCCACAAGTCGGCTTTCTGGAGTTTTTAGTTGCAGTGGGTGCTTGATGAGAGTGCTCGGAGCGCATGCCGGAAAGAAAAAGTCGAATCGGTTCGGCCATAGCGTCATCGAAGGATAATTTTATCAGAGTCTCTAACTTCTCGCCTGGGTCTTTGACGTCGCTGGCACTGCTGCCGGCGCCAGCGCTGGGCTTCGATGTCGCCATATCGGACTGTAAAAAAATAAATGTGTTATAGTTTAACTGACCACACTATCAAAAGCAAATTCGACAATATTCCTTTTAGTAGTCACTATCACGATCACGATCAATCAATCAATCGAATTCATAAATTACGTCATATGTTCCCATAAATATATTGTACTCTTTGCTGTCAATCCGTACAGTTCCTTTTCCTGCACGGCTATCACAAGACGCGCGAGCTATCTCGATTTTTCTCGCACTAAGTATACCTCTCTTTCTAAGTTTTCTAATAAGAGAGAGACGGATAGTGCGAGAAAAATCGAGAGAGCTCGCGCGCCGTCTTGTGATAGCCGTGCTGTATCTATTCCTTCACTCCTGTATATAAATGACTCATTCTTGTATAGGAATATTAGGTATATTATATATTTTTCACATCTCATGCTCGAAAAGTGTGTCATCTTAGGCTTAATAAGCGGGGCTAAAGTAGTACATTTAGCCCCTAGGGAAAATATGTATACATATTAGTGATTTTTAACACATTTAATTTGTCCAATCAAAACACTTCACCATATTAAATCCACCAATCACAACTCTTTCAAAATACATTTATCTTTGCTATCAACCAACCAGAATACCTACAGCTACATATTAAAATCGACCAATCAAACATCAGGTGTTTTTTAGTCCCTAATTCCAAATCATTTAAATCCACCAATCACAACTCTTTCAAAAAATATTTCTCTTTGCTATCAACCAACCAGAATACAGCTACATATTCAAATCGACCAATCAAACATCAGGTGTTTTTTAGTCCCTAATTCCAAATCATTAAAAAAGAAAACGCCTCACGCTAAATTGGACAATGTCTTCGCAGTGAAATTTGTTATTGGATAATCTTTGTTTTACTATTTTCTCGCAGTCGAAGTGAAAAGTAGAGTGTATAACTCGGGTCTAAAAGCCATATTACCCCTCGAATTATTATAAAAAATTATTCTAAAATATCCATCTCGTGGTAACATGGCTTATTTTAGCCCCTTGTCATACAATCTACTATTATATATTTTTTTGTCTTTAAATAATATCAAACTTTAATATATATTAAACTACTCTTTCCTAGTCTTTCGCTTCTCTTACAAATTTTCGATCTATCCGTCTTTTCTTTTAATCCCATTTTCGTACTTTGGCTGAATGCGCCAAGCCAAGAACGCCATGCCAAAAAAACCAGATAATTTGTGTCACTTAAATTGTTCAAATTTGTTGATACATTTATTGAAATTACGCCTAAATACGAAATCTGTGCATATGAATTCTCACATCAAAATCTATTGTTTTTTTATGCTTTATCTTTTGGTATGCGTTTCATGTGTGGGATTCGAACCCACGACTGTCAAACGGCAGTCGTGGGTTCGAATCTTCGAATCCCAGCTCGGACCAATTAGTTTTTCGGAACTTATGTACCTACGGAATATCATTTGATATTTACCGTTAGCTTTTCGGTGAAGGGAAACATCGTGAGGAACCTGCATACATTTGAGAAGAAATTCAAAAAGGTATGTGAAGTCCCAAATCCGCTCTGGGCCAGCGAGCGTGGGGACTACTGCCCGTTCCCTCTCATTCATGACAGGTGGCCTGTGTCCCAGCAGTGGGCAGTATATAGGCTGATGATGATGACGCGTATCGTGAAAATCTATCGTAGTCGTAGACCGGGTGCGCAGCCCTCTATCAACACCCGTATCTTCGACCGCCGTGAAAGAAAATCCCCAACCGCCGAGGATGAGAGACCAAGAACCAATAGGCCACATTGAAGCTGTATCTACAGCAAAAATTGATAAATGGATGACCTACATAGAGCAGTGTCTCAATATGAAATGCTGTCGTTTTATAGAGGGATCACTTATTACTAGTTTTTATTAGGGTTCCGTAGCCAAAATGGCAAAAACGGAACCCTTATAGTTTCGTCATGTCCGTCTGTCCGTATGTCACAGGCATTTTACTCGAAAACTATAAGGTGTATTTGCATAAATTTTTGAGGATAGGTGTATTTTGTTAGCCGCTACATAGTTTTGTAATTAACATTACTAAAAAAAATTTTTTTAGGGGTGCACTCCGTACATAAAACTAAAAGTCAATTTTTTTTATTTTCATCGTGAGCCCACGTGTGGCACATGAATCGATAGGCCTTTCAAAATAAATATAAGGTTTCTCGGCAATTTTTTTGATTAAGTGAATACAGTCAGAGATAATCGCCCCGAAAGTCACTAAAATTCTGTCCCCCCCCCCTCTAATTTATGAACGGTGCATTTTAAAAATATGAAAAAATTAATGGACCCAGGACTTATTAAGTTCATTCACCGAAAATTGTTTTGAACAAGATCGGATGAAAGGTTTCCGAGATATTGCTGAAAAACTGCCTTCCTCAAAGAAAAAGACGTAAGTACCGTAAGATTTCTAAGACGATACGACCTTTTTAATAGGCACGGAACCCTTCATTTTGCGTAGTCTGACACGCACTTGGCCGCTTTTTATGTTTAGAAATTCATTAACAGAGTAGACACATAGTTCGTATAGCCATATAAACAGTTTCTTCTTGAATTGTTTCAGGGGTAGGTCTTTTATGTCTCTAGGAAGCTTGTTGAATATTGTGATGCACATTTGCAGTTACTGCACTCAGTGTTTAACATCCAATTATAGGTAAATACTGTTATTTTAAAATTATGTATTTTTACGAGACTTAATTGAACTGAAGTAAAAGTTCCCTAATAAGGCCCGCAACCTGACCCTAACTACAAGTACGTCAAAAATGTATTATTCTAACTTATTTATGAATATCATATACAGGCGGATATAAAGAATTTCAAACATTCCGTAGCCAAAATGGCAAAAACGGAACCCTTATAGTTTCATCATGTCCGTCTGTCCGTCTGTCCGTATGTCACAGGCATTTTACTCGAAAACTATAAGGTATATTTGAATAAAATTTTGAGGATAGGTGTATTTTGTTAGCCGCTACATAGTTTTGTAATTAAAATGACAAAAAAAAAATCAGGGGTGTAGGTGTACTCCATAACTACATAAAACTTAGTCACAATTTTTTTTTCATTGTGACCCCCCGTGTGGCACATCAATCGATAGGCCTTTCAAAATAAATATAAGGTTTCTTAGCATTTTTTTAAATAAGTGAATAGGGTCGGAGATAATCGCCCCGAAAGTCACTAAAATTCTGTCCCCCCCCCTCTAGTTTTTGAACGGTGTATTTTAAAAATATGGAAAAATTCATGGACATAGGGCTTATTAATTACATTAACCGAAAATTGTTTTGAACAAGATCGGTTTAGAGGTTTTCGAGATATTGCTGAAAAACTGCCTTCCTCAAAGAAAAGGACGTAAGTGCCGTAAAATTTCTGTGACGAACCGACCTTTTTAATAGGCAAGGAACCCTTCGTTTTGCGTGGTCCGACACGCACTTGGCCGGTTTTTTTTAGTCTTTTGTGGTCGTTTTATAGCTAGCCATTTATCATTTTCATACTCCTAAAAGGCCCCCACAGTTATAATTTTAGGATATTTTTAATATCTTATTAAATCGATTTAATTAAAATAACTAGTACTTACATTGTGATACAACTGAGCTATGTTTATCATTACATCCGAGGCAGAATTGTTGACGCGAGCCGCAGCTGAGCGCGATAAGAGAGCCGAGAATGTAATTATCAAAGCTCACGCGTTTCATACGGCGCTTTACATCACATTTGCGAGAAAATAAATAACTACAAAAGACAGAAAAATCTATGTTTCATTTCATACAACCCGCACCAATCAAAAATTTACGAAATTGTCAACTTCACTTCCAGATCAGTGCCAGTGGAGCGCGCAGCTTCAATATTTCATCAATCACAGAGCAGTACATCAGTATTTTTGCGGCTCGTGGCCACCTAGTTTTTTTTTAACCAATCACAGAGCAGAATTCTTGTTGTGCACGACCAAAGAGATTTGCTTAAACCAATCAGATCACACACAAACTCATAATATTCGGCTATTTTAAAAATGCACCGTGTTTATACATGCGCCTTGTTGCTAGGTACATCTTAATCGGGATAAGCATATAAATATAACGCACGAGTGTCGTAATGCTATAATAGTACATTGTTTAACGAGGGGCGTAAGTGAAATTGCAATATTCTTACGCCCGTGTTATACACAATGTTTTTCATCACAGTTGCGAGGAAATAAATAAGTACAAAAGACAGAAAAATCTAAGTTTCATACAGCCGCACCAATCAAAAATTGACTACTTCACTTCCAGATCAGTGCTAGTGGAGCGCGCAACTCAATATTTCAACCAATCACAGAGCAGTATTATTGCGGGGCGGGGCGACTTGACCAACTAGATTTTTTTATTCAACCAATCACAGAGCAGAATTCTTGTGGCCCACGACCAACGAGATTTGCTTAACCAATCAGATCACACACAAACTCATAATATTCGGCTATTTTAGAAATGCACCGTGTTTATACATACGCCTTGTTGCGAGGTACATCTTAATCGGGATAAGCATATAAATATAACGCACGAGTGTCGTAATGCTATAAAAGTGATTATAAAACATTATGAGCCTAACAGCGACGTCATAAGAGGCAAGTTACGAGCAAGTGTGATGAAAAGTGTATGCGACGGTACTTATATCATTAACATTGTCGATGGGTCTCAGTGACACCCTACTGACTTACGCATGCGCATAATATATAACCTTGGCCTTCAGTTCGTTATTTCGTAAGGACCGGCGGGATACGGGCGGGGTATGAAAACGCCTGTAGGTACAGTCAGCATCATAAACATGTATACATTCTTCGACCTTATTACTTAGACATAAGGTCGAAAAGTGTATACATGTTTATGATGCTGACTGTACAGTAAGCCATGAAACTGGTCCAATTTTCGAGTAAGTATTATAATTAGAGATCGGACTAATGAGTGCAGATGGCAGTAACAAGGGTGAAACATATATTAAACGTTGACTGGAAGAGACACTTTACACTTTACGTTACCGTAATGAATGAGTTATTCGGTTCGGAGTGTGGAATAAAGTGAATTTGTTGATTGTATTTTAATGTGTGTAATATAAGTGGCGTACCGAACTTTTTGACTACTTTGGTTACTACAAAGTATTTGAAGCCGAGTGTACAAAGCTTTCGCTGACATGAACCCACCGCACCCGCTACTCGGGTTCTCGGGTGCCCTTTGTTTCCCATATTTTTTTGTTCCGAATTTCGATGGTCAGAAGTTGATATCCATAAAATTTATAGACATACATATCAGTAGTCACAATTTTTGTTAAGTATAACGCTTAATAGTTCTAATATCAATGACCTATAATATTAAATCCTATAATCTCAAAAGTCATAAAATTGATGACTATAATGTTTAAAGGTCTATAGATAATTATTCAAAAATGTTGTAAGGCATTTATTTCAACGTACTAATGGTTGTTATTCATATCGTATTAATGCCTAAAGTTAATTATGTCTAAGAAACCAAATCTATAACATCCATAGGTATATGGATAATTACTCAGAAACATTTCTAGACATAATAAAACTACTATCAAACGTACCAATCAAAATGTAGAACCTATCAAAATAAGCATAAAACGTCACATAAACTTTTCTCTGAGATCAACCAATGCCAAGATAGTAGTGTATAAAGTTCAAGTTTTTCGAAGAACAACAAGAACAGGGACTTAGTGGCAAAACCGACTCGGATCGCGGATAGGTTAGAAGACGGAAGCGGGAGCTTTGCTCCCGCTTTCGTCTTCGAGGTTATTGTTTTTATTAAAGAGCGTAAACGCTTGTTTGCAAAAAATATTATAATTTTGCAACACAAACATTGTAATTTTTACCCTACGCACTACTTAAATTGGGATATAAATCGTATGTCATTTAGAGATGCAACGGATAGTGGTTTGGCCGGATACCGAATACCGAATATCCGGCGGCGCAGCCGGCCGGATATCCGCTATCCGGCCGCCGAATATCCGGCCGAAGTAAAATGCCTAAATTTAAGTGTTAAAAACTTAAAATAATTAGTGGAAGATAATAGTGATAAAACTGATTAATATTGCTTCATTGACTTGTGTGATTAAGCAGAACCCGATTAATGGTACCTAACTAATAGAAATAATAGATAAATAACAGTGTCATTTAATTTATCTTTTTCTTTTCATACGAAGATTAACTCATTAAACTGACTTTAATAATTGATTGCTTTGTAGTTTGTTATTTATTCATCCTTCTTTTACCTACTCTGGTTCTATCTTTACCTATGTTCTTCTGTGTTAGTGTGTTAAAATACTATCCGGTATCCGGCCGGATACTACGCCACTATTCGGTATTCGGCCGGATAGTAAATATGTGGCCGGATAGGCCGGATACCGGATAGTGGCCGGATATCCGTTGCATCTCTAATGTCATTGCAATATTTTTGGATTAGTATTTTAAAAAATCTATACTGACTCGTACAACCACTTGGATAGGTTCGTTAGTTCAAGAACAACAATTTATTTAGAACAAGAATTTTATACCTTCTTATAATTATTGCGAGTATTTTTATTGACTGTAATATTATGAAGTCTGACACCACCCTCACATTAAATGTTATGACTAACTAACCACGTGACTACCCATCATTATGACCTGCGAAAAAAGACTTTACAACAATTATAATAAGCAAGTTTATTGCCTTCAATAATATGAAATGGCATACCATCTGGACATTGAATGTTATGACTAAACAATTTTATGACTAACAATAATAATGACTTGCAAAAATCGGAACTCCAATTTATACTGTTTAATTTTATGACTTTCGACAATATGACTTATAACAATTATGTTGGGAAACGGTATGGACTGAAAAAATCGGAACTTAAATTTTATGGGAACCAATAGAGACCCCGGGTTCTCTGCTCGTAGCTAGGTTCCACTACAAAGTGGAAAACCATGCTATCGTCTACGCGTATAGCGCTACGAAACAAATAAATAAATAAACAGTCAGCACGGAATCTTAGGAAAATAAACTTATTTACAAGAAAAGACTTACGACTACTGACACTTTTTCCACCTTTTATAAGGTATTAATCAAGTATTCAATGCTAAGGTGTAAACAATTACGTATGCAAATCTGGGGGCACGGCAGTGCTCCCGCCAGGACGAGCCAAGCGAAGCGCAAACTGAGCGTTCTTCAAAAAACTGTACATGAACTTTTTTTTTTCAGATTTCAATTTTTTTGGGGTTTTCTTACTCAGAATCGTTGATACTATCGATCCTCATACAAGAAAAAAAATGGCAAAAACGGAACCCTTAGGTATAGTTTCGTCATGTCCGTCTGTCCGTATGTCACAGGCATTTTACTCGAAAACTATAAGGTGTATTTGAATAAAATTTTGAAGATAGGTGTATTTTGTTTTAAAATTATTTTGAACAATATCGGTTCAAAGGTTTTCGAGATATTGCTAAAAAACCGCCTTCCTTAAAGAAAAGGACGTAAGTGCCGTAAGATTTCTGTGTCTAAGTCTGATTTCGTGTTATATTTTGTATGGCGTGTAACACAAACTTTGTTTATTGCATAACACAAAACTATCACAAAAGTGCCAAATGCAAAACAAAACGTAACACAAAACAGACTTACGTTAAAAAAAACCCGCAAATTTCGACGGCCGCGGCCTTACCCACTATCATGGAATTTCCATTCAATGTGTCATACAGATGTGTTCGCGTAAACATCAATCGGGCGCTTCTAAAAATAAAGCAGCATTTTCTTTGAAATTAAAACTTTTTGTATGTTAAGTAGCTATCACTTGCATTATTTCTAGTAAGTAGATAGGTAGGTAAGTTAAGTAAATATCAAAAACCCTGTCAAAAATATGTCAAAACAACGCGCAATACCTACTGGTCCGGAAATCCCCAAGTAGGTATTTTATGTAGATATTATTATAATAACATTACTAAAGCCAGCTAACAATACACTGCATAACTGTTAAAAACGTTCATTTCATACCTCTGGTTATAAACTGGTAGAAACTCACTAAAACACTGTCAATGTAAAAAAAATACGCCCCACATTTGGGCGACGCCCGTTTCTTATCAATTATTTTGGCAAACTGTGGACAAACTAAATTCTATGGTAGATTGGTAGAAAAACAAGCCTACGTCATCACATCAGCATCTTTAAAGCCCTCTATACACCTATCAATTTGTCACATCAACCGCCTTCAAAGTGAATGAATTGAACGTTTGCTGTCTGCTTCCATCATATAAATGCGTTAGAGACGTTGATGTGATAAGTACCGTCAACCGGGGTGATTGGGTACAATTTTGAACTTTGAACGTGATTATAGCTAAATATTTCTATAAGCGATTACAAAGGTTTTAATTTTTTTATCTTGTGTTTGAGAACCCAATAATATTTTACATAAAAAATTGATTTAAACCCACTTTTTAAAAAAAAAACAGGCCGTCCTTATTCATACTGGATATGGGGTCAATACAGACGAATAAGGGTACCAATAGGGAAAAATGGCTAGGGCTGTCACAAATATAATATGCTGGCAAATAAGTAGGTAACCTAACATAGGTGATGCTTATGTAGGTACTTACTAGCTCTGAATGTACCTTAATTAATATCGTAGAATAAATTCAAATAAAATACCTACATTTGAATTTAAAAAAAATAATTTTGGTTTAAGTTATAAGAGAGAGAAAAAATATTTGTAAAACAAAGTCATAAACAAAATACACACCCACTGTGTCATAAATAATGTAACAAAAACAAATCTTGTAAAAGCTCAGATTTAAGACTCGACATTTGGGTAGATAGTAAGTTTAGGAGTTACATATGCATTAATGAGATCTGTACCTTGCAGATATATTTATAAAATGTATAACAAAGAATATACCCTCTATAAAATCAACATAACAGGCAGGTAGGTACCAATAATTATAAACTAGAAAAAAATTGTAGCAAAAACAAACACCACAGTGCTTATTCTACGGGATGTAATAAAACCCCATTCATTAGAATTTACATTATAGCTGTTAGAGTCTATGACCCCAAGTATGATGCATATGGAGTAGTATTGTATGTTTACAGGCATTCTATATTTGAATTTTCTATTTTCTCGTACTATCAGCATAGCACCACTACAAATGAAATTCCACGTTTTCGATAATTGATCTATACCTACTAGTTATATCTTAATTCAGAAACATTCTTCTTTTAATCTGTATTCATTTATTTAAAAAACCATTCACCTAATGAAATTTTTATATACCTACATACAATTTTTTTTTATAAATATTATTTATATATACATCATATAAATACTACATATAATATTTATAATATTTATTTATAAAGAGTTGTACAAATATACATAAACATACATACGTACACACATACTAACTTCAAAACATAATCCTCTTTCTTTCGCGGTCGGGTAAAAACTACCAAGGTAGGTTTATACCAAAACGAAACTACGTTTTGGCAGCCCTGTCCCTGTACACCCTTTACCGTCCCGATTTCAACTTATTACGTCCCTATTAACTACCAACGGCGTGCCTTTTCATCTCACACTCGTCCCTTATAACCCTCGTTGCGTCCCTATAAACCTCGGATTTTTTCAAAATTTTCCATGCATCACTATTTTTGCAGTTTTACTTACAAAACAAAGATAATGTGGACTTACCGTGCTTAAAACAGGTTCTGTATTAAATTCTAAACACCTTTTGCACCATTAAAAGTATCTACTTTCATTAAAACTATTAAATAACAAGGAAGTTTTGCAGAGCAAAAAAACTGCTGTCACCGAGACCCAACTTCACACGGTTAGTTTGACAATCTAGGACCACCTTCATGCCATTCCAGTGTTGCCCTTACTGAAACCAACTATTCTACTACTATTTTAAATAACACGATAAAACTTCTAATTGGTAGTTTTTGAGAAATTATCGGGTAAATGTCATTCTCGGTTTTCGTCCCTATTCCCCACGCCATCCCTAATACCCCCGGTTGACGGTAAACTAAAAGTTGTTGTGACAAATTGCTATGTTATAGTTTACTGTGTGTGTGTGGTGTGGTGTGTCTTATTAGTATTGTGTTGCGCTTAAGCAAGAATAGAAGGATAAATGTGGCTAGCTCAAGCAATTACCGCCCTATTCTACTCCCTTTATCTCTGTGTCTTTTGTATAGTGAATAAATGTCTTCTTTTCTTTTCTATTGCTCTTGCAAATATGATAGCACGACTATTGAAAAGGGTGCCTCATCAGCTCGCCGCTCCTTTTCTGTACCCGCCACGCCAGCCCGCTACATGAGCGCTGGACTGAGTACCATGGGCCGTCAAGGTTTCCTTGATTTAAATAATAAATAAATATTAGCGGACATTCTTACACAAATCGAACTAGCCCTATAGTAAGCTCAGTAAGGCTTGTGTTATAGGTACTAGACGACGATATATATAAATACATAGAAAACATCCAAGACGCGGAAACAAATATTCATGCTCATCACACAAATATTTGCCCTTACCGGGATTAAAAACCCAGGACCTTCAGCTTCGTAGGCAGCGTCACTATCACTACCCTACCCACTAGACTAACCGGTCGTCAATAATTTAATTTAATATATAATATGTTTTAATTTAATTTATTTTCAATTAATAATGATGTATCTACTTTATATGGACTAGTATGTTTCCGGAATAACTAATTTTAATTTCATTAAGCCTGTCGTCTTGTGACCAAGGATGTTGAGACATCTGAAACGTCGGGAAGCCTCAAAGAGTTAAAAAAATAAGGTAATAATATACGACTACTCAATAAGTCCTGTTTATTAAAAAATATGTGTGAGAATCGTGAAGGTTTAAATCAATTAATTGCTATGATTAATCCGTAATCACGGTTCAGGAGCATTGGTTCCCCACTTCGTCAGAGGCATTTCGGCAAGCGACGTAAAACGTTCTATCAATTTGCCACAACAACTGACTTCTAAGTGAATAAATTGAATGTTTGCTGTCTTTTTTCATGTTATAGCTGGGTTGTTGTGACAAATTGCTATGTGTATAAATGCCTTAATGCTCGAACGTTATTTCACTACCAAGGTCACGCCCTCCAACTGTTCGTCGATTATTAGTGTGCCGAAAAAGTTGTCCGAGAATAGACGGCCGCACGCCGCCTAACCTAACAGCGGCGCAAAATGTTTTTCAATATTAATTAATAAGTCAGTGTTTCGGTGGATTTCTACACGTTGATAACGAAAGGTACTTATTAATGTTTCAAAAACCCATTCAGCATATTATTTAGGTTGGTTTTAGTTATGTTTTTATACGAAATAGGTACCGGACGGGACAGGGGGCCTACCGCCAACAGCATTCGAAGTTTTCCCTCTCTGTTGCACTTACGTACGAACTCGCAAGTCTGACAGAGAGGGAAAACTTCGAATGCCTTTCGCGGTAGAGCCTCAGGGCGCGGTGAATGGTGTATTACGCGTTATTTTGTTTGACGTACTTTGTCGTTTATGGCTATAGGCATGATGACTCACTCATGTTAAAATTAATAACACAGTGTTGCTAAATGGATAGTAAACCATCAAATTATTGTAATAAAGTATACATTTAAAAATATTTATTTATAAATTAATAAATATCATAAAAAAGATATGACCGAACCTTGAAAGTACCTATAGAAAAAAAATGCATTTTTTTACTGTCCAAGTGTAAATTTAAAGCTACCAATAGAATCCTTACGCTTTTATAGAAACAAAATTGTACAACAACTATGGACCTAAACGCAGTATTTCGCGACAGAAACAGCAATTTACTTCCCCTACAAAGATTAGTTCAAATACGAAAGTGTAACGTCATACTTTTGAGTCAATATTACGAAGCGTTTTGGGTGCGGCCAGGCGAGGGTCCATCTTTAACTCAATTTTTTGGGAATTTAGGTATGTTCTTTTATTGTAGTTGCTCCCATACAAACATTTGTTCCTCTCCAAAAACTGGTTCAAATGGCATCGGGAATAAAATTTAGTCATCATGGCTATTATATATCCAGCGGTACCTATTTATTAAAGTTTAAAAATTTACTCAGTGTTTCATCAGTTTCATGTCTACTTTCCTAATTTACAAGTATTTTAAAAAACATACCGGACAGGGCGTGGTGTATTGCTCGTTACAAATGATTTTGCGTAGGTACGTACATAAGTTTTTTTTAAACCTAGTGGTACTAGCCGGTGTTTCTGTGCAAATTCAAAGTCGCTTGCCTTACCACTCGGCTATAGGGCTCTAAAGACCCCAGAAAAAAATACTGTTCTGAAAAACATTAAAAGTAACGTTTTGTTGTTTATTCAATTTTAAAATGTTATTCTAAGATTTCATTCAAGAATCCAACAAACTTTCCACACGAAGTAATTTTATAGATTTAAATAAAGTAGGTATTCATAGTCCTTTTGTTTTACGATTTATCTTGAATTGAATTTTATCTAGGTACCTATAGGACACATGTAAATTAACCAAAATAAGGATTAAAACTTTTATTAATATTTTTCCCGACTGTCCATCAGCTACCTAATTTGAGTTTTTTAGATTTTTTTTGATGTCTTATTTTTGTTGGATTTTATCTCTATAAAATCTCTATACCTAAATTGTAGGTAATTATACAAATGCCTAGGTATATAGGCACGGATATCCGTTACACAGAAAAAAAAACATATTCATCATCATCATCATCATATCAGATGTCAGTGTGTGTGCATCTGTCAGATGCACACACACTGACATAGAAATCTGCGGTTAAGTATAAATCCCATTTTTTATTTTATTAATAAAAACACAATAAATTAACAGATAATAAAGGCTTAAAACTAAATAAAAATAAAGTAAATAAGTAGTAAGTTTCTGTAAATTAGTTATTAAAAGGGGTGAAATTTCATCTAATTTTATCGGTAAATTTTGTTTTTTGGTTGTTAGTAATTTGTTTTTTTCACAGATTTTTAATCTTTTTAGTTTTTTAGGGTTCCGGTACATCAAAAGGAAAAAACGGAACCCTTATAGGATCACTCGGTTGTCTGTCTGTCCGTCTGTCACAGCCGATTTGCTCCGAAACTACTGGACCGATTGAGTTGAAATTTGGTACACATATGTGTACCAAATTATCTATTATTAAGTATCTTTGGGTCACCAATTTACATATGTAAATTGGTGACCCAAAGATGGACGCGTAAAGTAAATTAATGAATTCTGAACAAGGGGGCCACTTTTGGGGGGTAAACTGGAAAATTAAAAAAAAAAGTTTCACAAACTGTATTGTGTGACATATCAAATGAAAGGGGTTGTTGTAAGCATCTCAGATATACTTTTTTATAATTTTAACAAAAATAGATTTGAAGTAATTTAGGAAATAAGACGTAAATTGACCATCCCCCCCCCCCCCCCCCTTATCTCCAAAACTATTAGGGTTAAAATTCTGAAAAAAATATGGAAAATAGTTCCTTGCCTAAAGATTACAGGAAAACCTATAAGAACTTTGAGTATTCAAAGTAAGGGGAATATTCTCAATATGTTTGTGCATTTTGTATGGAACGCCTAATCCTTAGAGAATAGGAATTTTACGGAACCCTCACCACGCGGGTTGAACTCGCACTTGTCCGGTTTTTTCGTAAGTAGTAGGTACGGTACACCTAATTGAGACGGTATAACTTTTTTTATCTAGATGGTCAATATAAAAATGCAGGTTAATCACAATGGACAGGTTATTGACAATAACAATTAAACAACCAATCAAAACAAGAAATCTTCCAAAATCCAAACTTAAACCAAGTGCGTGTCGGACCACGCAAAACGAAGGGTTTCGTGAATGAATGATAATTTATTCGCTGAATATGGTCACATTAGCTGGTATATAAACAATGCTTAGTAGGTATCTAACATATTCTACCGGAAACCGGTGTACGAATTTTATACAATAATAATTAATTAAATAGGTAGACACCAGTTAGTAGGTACCTAAGTTTAACGGTCATAGTGTATGCAAACATGTTTTCGTCGTGCTTATTAAAAAGGTCGTATCGTCACAAAAATCTTACTGCACTTATGTCCTTCTCTATAGGGAAGGCAGATTTCAGCAATATCTCGAAGACCTTTGAACCGATGTTGTTCAAAATTCTTTTCGGTAAAAGAATTTAATAAGCCATATGTCCATGTTTGTTTCCATAATCTTAAAATACACCGTTTACCCCCCCGGCCCCCGCCCCACTTTTATGGGGTAAACTGGAAAATTAAAAAAAAGTTTCGCAAACTGTATTGTGTCACATATCAAATGAAAGGGGTTGTTGTAAGCATCTCGTAGTAATTTATAAAAAAAACCGGCCAAGTGCGTGTCGGACCACGCAAAACGAAGGGTTCCGTGCCTATTAAAAAGGTCGTATCGTCACAGAAATTTTACGGCACTTACGTCCTTTTCTTTGAGGAAGGCAGTTTTTCAGCAATATCTCGAAAACCTCTGAACCGATCTTGTTCAAAACAATTTTCGGTGAATGAAATTAATCCATGAATATGTCCATGAATTTTTCCATATTTTTAAAATACACCGTTCAAAAATTAGAGGGGGGGGACAGAATTTTAGTGACTTTCGGGGCGATTATCTCCGACCCTATTCACCTAATCAAAAAAAATGCTAAGAAACCTTATATTTATTTTGAAAGGCCTATCGATTGATGTGCCACACGGGGGGTCACAATGAAATTTTTTTTTTTTACTTAGTTTTATGTATGGAGTGCACCCCTAAAAATTTTTTTTTGTCATTTTAATTACAAAACTATGTAGCGGCTAACAAAATACACCTATCCTCAAAATTTTATTCAAATACACCTTATAGTTTTCGAGTAAAATGCCTGTGACATACGGACAGACGGACAGACGGACATGACGAAACTATAAGGGTTCCGTTTTTGCCATTTTGGCTACGGAACCCTAAAAAAGACAAAAATTAACCATCCCCCCCCCTTATCTCCGAAACTACTAGGTTTAAAATTCTGACAAAAATATGGAAAATAGTTCCTTGCCTAAACATTACAGGAAAACCTAGAAGAAGTTTGAGTATTCAAAGTGACGGGAAAATTCTCAATATTTTACGAAACCCTCGCCACGCGAGTTGAACTCGCACTTGTCCGGTTTTTTATTTGTACAATTAGTACAATTACCCAGCTGGACGCCAAATTTCAACTTTCGAGGTCATCTGGCAGTGGGTTAGGTTTTAGGTTTTTGACCGTCAGCTAATAAGTCATTAAGTCAGTCAATGATATAATATACTCACCGGCAGAAAATTTGGCCCTAAAACTTTTCGTGATTTCAAACTATACATTGAATAAATTAAATAATGTATTCCTGCATAGTAAACTTTTTCTAATTTGGGCCAAATTTTCTGCCAGTGAGTATATTAAAAAGAGGTAGATAGTGTAGATATGTTGTCCATACGAAATTCCGTGTTTAAAAATGGCCACCAAATCGGACAGCTAACGTTTCCATCGACGACTCGAAACTGAGGCAAGTTGTCCCAATTGACTCAATTTTAGTGTGCCAATTTTTGAGCGCGTATAACTTATCTACCTCTTTTTTATATTACTACATCATTGAAATCAGTGATAAAAATGCTGATTTTAAGATTGTTATATCACAATGACCTGGTAAAGGTCGCGGGAGTCCGCTGGATGCGGGTGGCGCAGGACCGGTCAATTTGGCACTCTCTGGGGGAGTCCTATGTCCAGCAGTGGACGTCTTTCGGCTGATATGATGATGATATCACAATAACCGTTTTACCTGTATATAGTATAAAATTTTAGTTAATCTAAGGGGTATACTATACCATACCATACCACTAATACATTATACCAAATTTCATGTTAACAGTTAGATATATTTTGAGTTATTAAGGAGTCAAAAGTGGCTCCAAATGGTTCGTGTAATTAACACACGGCTGCTGCGTCGCCGTTCCTTTTAGCTCTGACCTTGGCAGGACACGCTGCCGCGTGGCTAGATATAGGGAATTACAGGTACTAAATGTCGTCCTATTCAGATTAAAGGTAAGGTCAGTTGTACTAAAATACGGTTAATTTGTTCACAGTCCAAGATTGTCCATCGACGTCAACATCCGTCGCCGACTGCAGCGGCGCTGGCGTCCGACTAGACAAAGCCGTGTTCCCTCAGGGCCTGGTAAATATGTCCGGGGATGAAGATAATGCCGAACCTGTGTCTTCTCAAGCACCAAGCATAAATTCCAAAAAGCGAACTCTTGAAACAGAGAATGACGCACACGGAAACAAAAAGAAGAAAGAACACAAGAACAGCCGGCAATGTACATTTTGCGACCGGACTTTTAGCCGCACGGGAAATTTAAATCAACATGTTAAAAGGTTCCACACTAATAAATTCGAACAAGGCTCTGAAACCGCCTCGAAGAAATCCCCTAAACGCGGTAAAGGACACCGACGGACTGGCAAGGGGATCAAGCGTGGGAACACCAACGAAACTGGTGGTGAGGATAGGCCGTGTGCTAGCTCCGATCGATATGCTCCGATCGTGTACCACTGCAGACGTTGCAAAACAGCCACT
The DNA here is from genome assembly GCA_932294315.1 of Epinotia nisella. Taxonomy (NCBI): domain Eukaryota; kingdom Metazoa; phylum Arthropoda; class Insecta; order Lepidoptera; family Tortricidae; genus Epinotia; species Epinotia nisella. Next base: position 2,508,800 of record OW028698.1, on the reverse strand, counting down.
ATCAATATTGACTCTACCGTGAAACACGCGGAACTCCATAAGCAACCCAACTTCGAGCCGATCATTAGCTTATGTGACATCTGTGGCTGGTCATTCGAACCTCTGTATAATCATTCGTCAATTCACGCTTGCAATACAGATCAAGGATTTTTAGTTTTGGATTACAATCCAGATCGAATCCTCGACAAGGACTGGCGTGACAGGTTTCTAGTTTCTATAAAGACTTATGCGAAACAGATTAAGTCCTCGAGTATTTACCAGCATACCAGGAAGGTTAAAATGAACTCGAACAGTTCTTCCGGCAGACCGCTGTATAAATGCAGCCGATGTCTCATGTGCGTACGTCCCGAGGAAGTGGAAGATCACTGCGATTTAGACGGCGAATGCGAGGAGACTGTACACCCAACGAATTTTTGTACTCAATGCGATGAAATTTTCTACACATCCAGCATGTTGGAGGAACATAAGAAAGAGCACGAGCGCTATGGAGCTGACGGTTTCAGAACAATCACTTTCAACAGCAAGGAGGATGCACCGATCGAAATGGAATTGAAAAAATTCCGAAACAAAAATCAAGCTTTAGATATAAGCACTTGCACGCACGTTTTGCTTAGAAAACCCATGGGTAAAACGAAACCCTCTGGCTACGCTGGCCCGTATCGCGTGTTAAAGAGAACCAAAGACACCGTCACTGTAGATTTACTAGTCGGCGAAGTGACCGTCAAGACGATCTATGATGGAATCGTCGTGCCAATATCACCTACATACATAGCCCCCTATGATGTCCCGTACAAGACTCGCTCTAATCGTAAAAGCAGAGGTATGTCTATATATAACTTGTATTATATGGAGCATTACCTTTGTGGTTTGCTGTAGATACATAGCCCAAATACATCTAATCCGATCCAACATATATTATTACGAGTAAAGGTTATTATATGTATGGATCTACTCACTGCAACATTAGTAATTTATCAATGTTGAGTCTAGCCCCTTTTTACCCGACTGCCAAAGGAGGAAGGTAATGTTTTTCGAGTATATATGTAAGTATGTCTGTTTCTTTGTGGCCTCCTTTAGCCTAAACGGCTTGATGGATTTTGATGTATGAGGTATCGTTAGATTCGTCTTGATCGTAGGAGTGACATAGGCTATTTGTAAAAAAGCAGTCGGGTTTTTCGAAATTTTTTTTGATTTCACTCGCCTCGGACGTTACTGTATAACTTGTGAGTGGAGTGGTATCGAATATTTTGTAGTTTAATTGTACCATAAATAAAGTATATTTTCTCTATGATTATGATTGTACTTACGTTTTGGTTTTCTTTGAGGAGGATTGTCCATTGTATATTTTGTAACTGTTGTTTGAACCTGTTTATATTTTTGTCATTAAATATCCTTTTAATCACAAGTTTGTGTAGTTTTATATCAAATAATTGTAATATAATATTTTTAATAAACTCGTTATATTTAAAGTTTTTTAGAAACCTTTTATTTACTATCCAAACAAGATTGGTGTTGATTTAACTCGCGTTAGTTATATCCCACCCAAAACATAAATGTAAAAAAGGAGAGCCAAGTGCAATACAAAAATTATGCTTGGCTGTGGGCTTCGCTGCAAAAAGAATGAAGTTTTTTTTTAAATTTATTTATCAAAAGTACAAAACAATTAACAATGTTATGTTACTTGCCAAACTGCGATAACAGTTTGTTGGCGAGACCGCGCTCATTTTAACTAGTGTTGAGTACCTATGATAAAACTATGTTAGGTATGCTATGTGAACTACATATGATCTGCAACACTAACTTACACACTAAACATGACAATGCCTGAACACTTCACCCCTGCACTTAAAGTGCTATACTTTACAATTATTTATTTATTAAATTATTTTTTAACTGCAAGTATTTTTTTTACCTATATATGTATTAATGTAATTTTTCCAAAAATGTCTTTTAAGGGTTCCGTAGCCAAAATGGCAAAAACGTAACCCTTATAGTTTCGTCATGTCCGTCTGTCCATCTGTCCGTATGTCACAGGCATTTAACTCGAAAACTATAAGGTGTATTTGAATAAAATTTTGAGGATAGGTGTATTTTGTTAGCCGCTACATAATTTTGTAATTAAAATGACAAAAAAAAAATTTTAGGGGTGCACTCCATACATAAAACTAAAAGTCTTTTTTTTTTTTCATTGTGACCCCCCGTGTGGCACATCACTCGATAGGCCTTTCAAAATAAATATAAGGTTTCTTAGCATTTTTTTTGATTAAGTGAATAGGGTCGGAGATAATCGCCCCGAAAGTCACTAAAATTATGTCCCCCCCCTCTAATTTTTGAACGGTCTAATTCATGGACATAGGGCTTATTAATTTCATTCACCGAAAATTGTTTTGAACAAGATCGGTTCAGAGGTTTTCGAGATATTGCTGAAAAACTGCCTTCCTCAAAAAAAAGGACGTAAGTGCCGTAAAATTTCTGTGAAGATACGACCTTTTTAATAGGCACGGAACCCTTCGTTTTGCGTTGTCCTACACGCACTTGGCCGGTTTTTTAATCTATTTTTTAATTCAGTGGAATTACGACCTTTTTAATAGGCACGGAACCCTTCGTTTTGCGTTGTCCTACACGCACTTGGCCGGTTTTTTAATCTATTTTTAAATTCAGTGGAATTAAAAAATAGATTAAAAAAGACATTTTAAGAGAAATTGAGATTGATTTGATTGATGCTACTAACGGGAAGAGACCTGACGGTTGCACTCTCGTGCCTTGGAGCCTAGGCCGCCCTTTAGCGTGGGACGCTACCTGCGTAGACACGCTGGCTCCGTCCCACGTCGAAGGGTCGGCTCGGAAACCTGGGACTGCCGCTGACCAAGCCCATTATATATAACGAGACTGATTGGTTAAGAGAAGAAAAAAAGTGCAGCAAAGTTGAATTAAAAAATAGATTAAAAAAGACATTTTTGGAAAAATTACATTAATACTTATAGGTAAAAAATACTTGCAGTTAAAAAAATAATTAAACACATAAATAATTGTAAAGTATAGCACTTTAAGTGCAGGGGTGAAGTGTTCAGGCATTGTCATGTTTAGTGTGTAAGTTAGTGTTTAAGATTATAATATGTAGTTCACATAGCATACATAACATAGTTTTAACGTAGGTACTTAACACTAGTTAAAATGAGCGCGGTCTCGCCAACAAACTGTTATCGCAGTTATATAACATTGGTAATTGTTTTGTACTTTAGATAAATAAATTAAAAAAAAAAAAAAATGTCCAAACGCCGAAAGTACGCATTCCTCACCAATGAATATGAATTCGCGGCTCTTGCGGTGGAGACTTTGGGCCCTTGGTCGTCCGACACCAAAAAATTTATGAAAGAGGTGTCGGTCCGACTCATTGGTGTTTCAGGCGACCACAGGGCCGGTTCCTTCTTTGCCCAGCGTCTAAGCCTAGCAGTGCAAAGAGGCAATGCAGCAAGCGTCCTAGGGACCATGCCTCAAGCGGGTGAACTGGGTGGGGTATTTTATATTTAGTTTATAATTCTAGTTCGTAGTTCTCTTTTAGTGTCCAAATGTTTTGTAATAAAAGCTTGTAAGATACTGAATAAATAAAGAAATATAAATTTAAAAAAGTAAAACTTCGTTTTAATTATGTACCTATGTTAAAAGACTTCAAAACTAATTTCAGAGTTTTCTCAATTTCATCCACTAAGAGTGTTAAAAGGTGGTTTAAAGTTTGTGTAGGGAGCAAGATATTTTTAACACGCTTTTATTAGGTCGTGTATGTATGTAACTATGTAATTGAATCTAAGGTAACTAATTTAACCATCTTCCAAGGATCGTAGCGTCATGAAAATTGGCAGCTGTATGTAATTCTGATGACAATACAATAATATGGTACTGTCGAACTGATCTGATGATGGAGAAGGAAGGTGGCCGTAGGAACTCCTTAATTACACAGGATAAACCCGTCGTGTTTGGGCTCGTTACAATCCTCTGAATGAGCAGTTGATGAGTGTGCAAAAAAAAGTACAGTCGGCAAAAAAATCCAACATGGCGGTACACCCAAGATGGCGGGCTAGTTATTTTTAATGCACTCCTACAATATGGGTAGGTATCAAATGAAAGGGCTTGCTGACAATAACTCGAACAATAAAGTGACGTCACTCTAAATCCAATAAGGCGGACAATATACTGAGATACCTGTCCAGCAATGACTAAAAAGTAAAAAATAAATAAAAAGTAAAAAAAACGTTTTAAAAACAAGCTGTTATTTAAATGCGCTAAAAAGAATAAAATAAACTTTCTAAAACCGAAGTTACAAAACTCATACTTTAATAAAAAAAACTTTTTAAGAAACAAGCTTTAATTTAAATGTGCTAAAAAGAATAAAATAAACTTTTCCTTTAAAAGTTTTACTTTCAACTTATAAACGTCATAACACTTTTTAGATGATATAAAAGCTTGTCGCGAGATTTAGGTACTCGTATATATACTTCTGGTAAATCTCGCGACAAGCTTTTATTAGATAAGTTCCGGATTCGCCGGATTCCTGTTTCGCCGGATTCTTTTTTCGTCGGATTCTTGTATCGTCGGAATCTTGTTTAATGTCTAAACAGGTTCTGCCAGTTATCATAATATATTAATTAATTCAATAAATATTTTTTGATAATACTTGTCTATCATTTATTTAATAGATGAGTAAAGCCACGATATTTACATAGTTTTCTGTAATTGAAGATTTCCAACGAATCAAGAATCCGTCGAAACAAGAATCCGGCGAAACAGGAATCCGGCGAATCCGGAACTAATCTTTTATTATCATCTAAAATGTGTTATGACGTTATAAGTTGAAAGTAAAACTTTTAAAGTCTATCTATATATATTATATATTATTAAAGCTATCGATTGTAAAACCGCTATTTAAGAAAGGCGACCGGGACGACCCAAATAATTACAGACCCATTACTTTAGTCCCTGTTTTGTCGAAGGTCATTGAGAAAGCTATGATTGTGAGACTATTGGATTATCTGACGTTACATAAGATACTGTCACCAGAACAGTTTGGTTTTCGAAAAGAGCGCTCAACTGAACTGGAATGTTTTGATTTCATTAGGTACATAACAGAGGCCATTAATGACAAAATGCCAGTGACATCGATATTTCTTGACATCAGTAAAGCCTTTGACTGTGTAAATCACTCTAAACTTCTCTCCAAGCTTGAATCATACGGGATAAGGGGTATTGTGCTCGATTGGATGTCAAGCTTCCTAGCCAACTGAGAACAATCCACAGAAATCTCGAGAGTGGTTACAAAAGGGAACAACCTCATAAGGGAGAAGTACAGATCAGATTATCGTGTAAATAGAACAGGGGTTCCACAAGGAAGTAATTTGGGACCTTTACTATTCTTGTTGTACATTAACGACCTACCACAGACAACGTCGCAAAAGTGTACCTATTCTTTTTGCAGACGACACAACCTTAGTAATAAAGGGAACTAATAAAAACACGTACGAATCGGACATAAATAAGGCCCTAGTTGACATTAACAAGTGGATAGATAACAATAATCTTAAAATTAATATTAGTAAAACTTCGTTTATACAATTCCACTCATACAAATCAAATCCGATACCTCTGACTATTTTGTCGAATAATACTTCAGTTGAAGAAACTCATAATGCCATATTCTTAGGCTTACATTTCGACAAACATTTAAACTGGAAACATCACATTGACGCTGTTTGTTCAAAATTATCAAAGTTTGTTTTCGCACTGAGAAGCCTAAAAAATTCTATCTCAACTCGGGCCGCGTTAACGGCTTGCCATGGATACGTGTCGTTCACTCTGAATTACGGACTTTTGCTGTGGGGAAAATCTGTTGATGTCCAGAGGGCATTTATAATGCAGAAAAAATGCCTAAGAGCATTAGGTGGCGCTAGATTTGACGATAGCTGTAGACCTCTTTTCAAAAAGTTTCAATTTCTTCCCTTAGCTTGTATGTACATTTTTAAAGCTTGTTTGTTTGTCAAAAGTCACCCAGAATATTTTAAAAAGCGTGAGGAAATGTTCACTGGAAAGCCGAGAGCGCAGTATGCAAATTTGTTATATCAGCCAATTTGTAGATCTGATATTTACAAGAAAAACGCATACAACAATGTGTATAGTCCTATTTAACAAACTCCCAAATGAGTTGAGGACCTTGCATGCGAAAATTTTAAAGACAAAATGCACAGTAAATTGAATTTGACATGTTATTACTTCCATTCTGTTTTATAATAATTCTGAGCATAGATTAATATCTGTTATTATGCATATATTTTGCATGTTGACTTCAAGTTGACTGAATACTGATTCTGTAAAAAATTTAAGACCACCAATTGTAACGTATTCTGGCAAATAAATATATCATTCATTCATTCATTCATTCATTCAAGGAAAAGTTTATTTTATTCTTTTTAGCACATTTAAATAAAAGCTTGTTTCTTAAAAAGTTTTTTTTTATTAAAGTATGAGTTTTGTAACTTCGGTTTTAGATTGTTCGTTTAAAAACCAGAAAATGCATTTCATCGTTTTTTTTTATTTATCCCCACCCCAAGAGGGTTAAAAGAGAGTTCAAATTTTGTATGTAGATCAATCATTTTTCTAAGACAATAAAAAGTTCTACGTGGACGAAGTCGCAGGCAACAGCTAGTTTTGGTATATCTAATAGATATTTAATTTATTTCATATTCATAATACATATAATTCTGTACATTTATTTATAGAATTAACTATAGAGATACAAAAAATAAAATTGTAACTATTAGATACGTTTAAAAAAAAAACTAACGTGGGCAGAATGTATATTTTAACTAATTATTACTCTTAATATACCTGTCTTATAAAATGTACGTGTACTATTTTACTATCCTCACAGTCGAAATGAAAAGTAGCGTTTAACTCGGGTGAAATTACCTATTTCACCCTCGAACTATTGGCGCTCACACTTCGTTCGAGCGTGAATTTAAATAAATAATCGACATATTTTCACTCGGGTGAGATGGGTAACTTTCAACCCTCGGTTAACAATCTACTATTCATTTTCATTCGTGTCCAACATAAAATATAAAAATACTAGGTACTACTGCAACTGGGACTATTTAAATTATAAAAATGTTTGACAGACCAAATCATTTTATTAATATTTCATTAATGATAGCTAACTGACATCATTTATACAAGGCTGAGGTTTGTTGACAAGCCGCAATTTTACTACAATAAGTGATGTTTAGTTCATTCCACTTGACGGGGTATTGTTCTGCGTCTAACAGAATATCACAAATAGGAGAACAACATTTATCAAGGTCACCGCAGCAAAAAATGTTCTTAAGTATATCGAGTTCCAGCGATAGCAATCTTTCAGCTATTGCTTTAAGTATTTCATATCTTGATAGTAATATAGCGTTATAACAGCGTGGGCTTGTTATACTGAATGGAGAACTTGCAGCCTGCCTGAATAAATTTGCTGCGTCCTCATACACATACTTCAGCTGCTTCCTCTCAATCAACTGTTTTCCCAGCTCAACCTGTGAACAAAATTGGAGAATAAGTAAATAATAGTAATATAACTCGGCTTTTTTTTTATATTTCTTCTTGCAATGTGTATTGTGCAAACATTAGCATAGGGTTAAGAATTTCTCATTTTGTGTTGAAGGGTCAGTCAGTCCAGCGACGTGCGCCCTGCCCATTATGTATAACAATCCCTACAAGTCTCTCTCAATATAACTAGGTGAGGCCAAATTCTTTGCCAATTAGATTTTCTATGAAAGCTTTACGCTGTGACACAAAAATTAACCATACATATAAATTTTATTTTATTTATAAGTCACAACGGAACTTCGCTCACTTACTCCGTTTGTATGGCTGACTAGGCTAAGTAACTTAATAGGAGAGCATTGTTTGAAAGATTCGTTGAACCAAAGCAAATTTCCAATACCTGAGCGACTGGCCGCATTAGGAAAAGGTCGCTGATTCCGCGATTCGAATCTAGAGGGGCTCTACACCGCCAAAGGAAAACGAACTTCGTTCGTGTGGAGATACACTGTCTCTTGCTAGTGCGAGCGACAGGGAGGGATACTCGAACTCGAACGAAGTTCGTTTTCGTTTCGCGGTAGCCCCTCAGCGCACGCGCTACTGCTCTGTGCTACCACTTCACAAAAGCCGAGGCGAGAGCGCACGAGTCGATTCGACCCAAGTGGGCTCTCTTCACACTCGCCTCGCCGCCACTCTGGGAGAGTGTGAAGTGGTGGCATAATACTAAACTAACTAATGGTGCTAGACGGTCGCCAACAAGCCCCTCCGACCGAGCGACCTTGGTCGGCACCGACCGTTGTAGTATAAAATTTCGCTGCAAACAACTGTCTACACCGGCTACAAGGCTTGTTGGCGACCGTCGAGCAGACCCTTATTACTGTCATAAATTGTTTATAATTAATTACCTTCTCTTCACCTTCACGAAGTCGAGAATTCAAGACGATGAGGGCTGTTTCCATAATTGTGTTATTCCTTATAACTTATAAGTTATAACTAATATCTCAAATAAACCACTGACCAGTTACAAGGTAATGGAATGACGAAAATAATCCCTTCCAATAGTAAAGTTATCGTCTTCTTTCGGCCGAGAGTCAAGCAACAGAGAACTTCACTACCGAAAGAACCACTCCCACTGAGCTCATCAAACCACGTCGTGACGTGACATTAAAGAGTAAAGTAATAATAAGCGTAATGCGTGACATGCTGTCATACATGTAACCGGAAATTCCCGTTTCGGAATTGCCAGTCAATATTTATCGACCACAACTCTTTAAGCGATCTACAGATTTTGTGATTTATCACCTGTAGATTGTCGAATTCAAGTTGAAGCTGTTTTGTGTTGCAACCTTTAAACGACTTGAACCGTGTTCAAACATGATGGGCGTTCCGCAGGGTTCCTGTTTGTCTAACACCTTATACTCGACGATGCGCTCTCACACACGAAGGGTTTCGTACCATTATCTATAAAAACGAGCAAAAAAGTACGTTTGTTATTTTGGACCAATCAACTCCCGTGCCATAACTTGTGAGAAGGTTAAGAATGTTGCATCAGAAGCCCCGTGGACGTCAGCTGCGGCTCCGTTGGTGGGTTGACCAGCAGCAGCCTCCCAAAGATGTAAAAAAAAATTTTTTTCTGTATTTTTGTCCCGATTCATTTTATCATCAAATGATAGTTAATCCAATATTATGACGAGAAACAGTCGTCAACTGACTGTACAGTGGTGGAAAGTCCGTCAGCTGGTCATACGAACATGTAAAAAGAAACAAAAACAGTCATTTCCTCCCAACTGAAATTTTGTCAGATGACAGTTTATATGCTATTATAAATATATCAACGCGTCAGCCGGTTCTATCGCGGTGGAAAACTCGTCAGCTGATGCCCTGAAGTTTGTAAAGCAATAGCCCGCGTACTAGGCACAATTTTTTGTCAGTTACTTTCTCCCGTGCCATAACTTGTGAGAAGGTTAAGAATGTTGTATCATGAAGCCCCGTGGACGTCAGCTGCGGCTCCGTTGGTGGGTTGACCAGCAGCAGCCTCCCAAAGATGTAATTTTTTTTTTTCAGTCATTTCCTCCCGATTCATTTTATCATCAAATGATAGCTAATCCAATATTATGACGAAAAACAATCGTCAGCTGACTGTATAGTGGTGGAAAGTCCGTCAGCTGGTCATACGAACATGAAAATTTTTTTTTCAGTAATTTCCTCCCAACTGAAATTTTGTCAGATGACAGTTTATATGCTATTATAAATGTATCAACGCGTCAGCTGGTTCTGTCGCGGTGGAAAACTCGTCAAGAACGGGAACAGGCTGTGACCCGTTTCACAAAGCTACAAGTTACAATTTTACAAGTTTCAAGTGGCAACACTGAGGAACTCGACCAATAACGATCGGCTATTTGACCAGAGGGCCTACCGCGAAACGATATTCGTTTTCGTTCGTGCAAGTGCAAAACTAGCAAGTGCGACAGAGACGGAGATACACGAACGAAAACGAATATCGTTTCGCGGTAGGCCCTCAGTTCGTGAAAGGGGTCACAGCCTGTTTCCATTCTTATTACTTCGCAGTTATAATTGGAATTCATTCCTTTGCGCTTGAAATTCATGCCTTGAAGGCTTCAATAAGAGGTGTTCATGCACATGCTAAAAGTTGACATAGTAAAAAACATATTGCTTGGTTTGATAGAAACGACTAATTATCGGAATAACCCGACTTTCGGAGTTAGTCGAATACACTATAACCACACGAATGTTTCGACTTATAACATGTTACGAAAAATAAATTTAATTTCGTTATTGAGTCCGTTAAGAATTATTAAAGTTAACGCATTCACTATAAATTTGTTCTTAGATGGCGTGGCTGACAGCGAATGAGTTAACTTAAAAGTGAACTTCGTAACAAAGGGTTATATCCTAATTAACAGAATGACAGTTTTGTGCCTAGCTCTGCAAATTGCTTGGTGTGTAATGGCCTTAAACCGGCTTCTGACCCGCGAAACGATATTCGTTTTCGTTCGTGTATCTCCGTCTCTGTTGCACTTGCTAGTTCGAGCGACGAAGAGGGAGATACACGAACGAAAACGAATATCGTTTCGCGGTAGGCCCTCAGGTTTTTGAACGTAATGATTTTAATAGTCTGTCAAGTCTGTGGTCATTCAAAATCATTCTTTTGTTGTCAAAATTGTCAAACTCATGTCAAGTCGAGAGACGCTAACAATTTTGATGCATTTTTGAAAATAGTAATCGATATAACTATCATTTAGTGTTTAAAATAGCATAACGAAAAGCCGGGGCACTATTTAAAAGGCTAATTATGGATGATTTATGCACAACGTGCCTGTGTTCTGGGCGTAACCTTTATTTCCTTGAAAATACGGAATATTATGATTTGTATTTACAAATATTAAATGAAATTCAGGTAAGTACGTTTATTTACGGTTTTGATACATTCTTTATGTACCAAATTCTTCATGTATATGTATAACTAGCTTTTGCCCGCGACTTCGTCCGCGTAGAATTCGTTTCACTACACAAATTGTTGTTTTACCCCCTCTAGAGATTATTTTCTTTTGCACGCTATTTAAAATTAAAACTAAAAAAAATTACTTTGCTTACGGTCTAGTATATTGTCAGACAATAAAGCACCTAAGCGAAAAGCTTACAAAAATACTGAAACTAAAAAAATTAGTTGGCCGCTTCGCCGCTGCTACTTATTCCAATATACTTCTATAAACTATATTGTATGATTTATTTCGTTCTGCTAAAACATGTAGATTTTTAGATTTAGACACACGTGAGCAAGCTACATATAACTGCCCGTGGGAACAACATGCCTAAATGTAATCTCCCTACTTTTAAGGTTTGACCCTGCGATTTGTTAATTGTCATTGAAAACGCTACTTTTAAAGGGAACTGTAGTCGTTTAAAGTTAAATGGCAAGTTATTAGGTATAATTGGAATACGGGGTATGAGTATATCTTCTCCTTTCGCTTCACCAGTTAAGATTGTGCCCTTTACTACGTATTTTCCCAATTCAGTGACCCGTAATCTTGTTCCATTGCACAATTTTGGTGCATCTAAGTTGCGCATTAACATTACGGGTACGCCTACTTTTAATTCGAGTTTGTGGGAAGGTACCCCGGATAGCTCCAGAGAGTTTAAGAACTCAACCGGGTAACTGGTGCTGACGTCGGATGTCCATACTGTATCTATGGAGTTGAAAACTGTTGTTTCGGTTGATATCTTTTCCAAGGTTTTTTTATTTATTTTTGATACTGTCTCATTTTTTGGTGCCAGTATGGTTCTTTCACACAACCAATTTTCATCCAGAATAGTTTGTTGCAGATTCGGAAAAACTTGAGCAATAAGCTCGTCTTCCGAATCCACAACATGACAAAATTGGTTGGTGAATAGAATGATACCTTCATCATCAGTTTTTAATCGACCGTCGCCTATCTCAAGCAATTTTTGAGCATACGCACCTAACTCTACATCATCAAACAGCTGGACTCGCATGTTTGTCGTGAGGTGGAACTTTTCCACCTTGGTCCACAACTCCACACGCGTGATGCTTTGAGACAGTAGCTGACTTATATAAATATGTCGCCTTCTAGTAAACAGTACAGTTTTATTTTAAAAACACTGATATTGTAATTATAAAAATCATTAAAAGATAATGTAACCTTCAGAAACTACTTGCCTATAATACGTAGTCTAATAGCGTTGAACACTTCGCAACAAACACCAAAGTTAAGCAACGTCGAGTGAGGTCAATATTTGGATGGGTGACCGTTTTTTTTCATACAAATTCTCAAACGCCTTTTGACCCCCTTAGAGAATGAATTTTCAAAAACGCAGAAATTAGTTTCCTAATATTTTGATATAAAATCAATCTACGAAGTTTCAAGTTTCTATTTTAAAAAAAAAATTAAGTCCCATACAATCTTTGGTTCCTTATGCACGCTATGTTCTACTCTGAGGTATAAACAACAATATTGGAAAGTTTCAATAAAATCGGTTCGCATATTTTTGTTAAATTTGTCCTCAACGCCACTACACCACATTAGGAAGAATCCATGTTTCTACTGATTACCAAAAGATGGCGCTGGTGATGTGTTCTTAAATCGGTATTTCTCAAACTCCGTCTACGATACCTAAACTCCATCAAACTCTTTTTTTATACGTTCTCATATGGTTTGGCAGAGTTTAAACGCATAGAAAAATCGGAAGAATTACCTACTACGGCTAGAATATGCCTGGAAATGTGTGAAGCTCTGCATCGCACTATTGAAGTTTTTAACGTTAGTTGTATAAATACAATTTCCGTCGATGTTACTTCATTATGTGTCTTTGACCACATGGATTTCCATATGGACACTGTCTCACATTTATAATATTAGTGTGATTAATGAATAATTGGCGACACTTTACACAAAATACCTAGTCCCACACGCGTGATTGTAAGTAAAGCTTTTTTACAAGTAGCTTTAACCATGTTCAACAGAGATAAAAAGAAAATGTTGTTGTACAACCCGTTTACTATAAGTTTGGAGCAGATCAGATCCAAACTTATAGTAAACAGCATTGCCATAAGAAATATTCGTGCTCATCACACAGATAAATGCCCTTACCTGGATTCGAACCCGGGACCTACGGCTGCATAGGCAGGGTCACTACCAACCAGGCTAAAGTGGTCGCCATATGATTATGCATGTCAATAATTTGTTTGAATACAAGGGCTATTTTATTTTCTTATAGTTGCCAGAGTTGAGCGTTCGCGTGTGCTGGGAGTGCTGTGCGGTGCTGCGCCGATTCCAGGAGTTCAGGCGGCAGGCGCGCCGCTGCCAGCGGCTGCTGAATGAACAGGCAAGCATACCCAGCGGTTCACTAGAGTCAGGGTTGTCAATCTTGGCATTTTGGGTAAATCTGGCTCCAACACAGCTCCAAGGTGCAGATTACACTACATAAAAGTCATTTGACGGCCTCCTGGCCGTTATAGCTGATAGGCTGGACAGTCAGCTTCTCATACATTGGTTTGTAATGTTTTTTAAGTCCCTAATTCACAATTATTAAAAAAAGGCCTCTGAGCGTCAATAGCCGCGTTCAAACGTTCAAGCATGGTTGACTGCATACATGGCATAAGCTATGAGATTGAGCGGGATAGACTGCTGTCTATAGATCTCGCTTTATCTTATGCCCCATATGCTGTCCGCCGCGCTCGGAAGTTTGGACGCGGCTATTAACGGTCAGAGGCATTTATTCGTAGTGTCAATATTTTGTATCTGTATCAAAGCAGTTTATTAAATGCTACCAAATTGAACAATCTTCTCGCTGTGGAATTTATTATTCACTGTGGATGGATAACCTTTGTTTTTACTATTTTCTTGCAGTCATAGTGAAAAGTAGAGTGTACATAACTCTGGCTATATTACCCCTCGAACAATTTTTCCTCACTAGGCTCGGGAAAATAACCATCTCGTGCTAATATGGCTTATTTAAGCCCCTCGTCAAACAATCTACTATTAAATCCCTAAGCTGTGTAATTTGTTTTCCAGGGTATTCCGAAATACGCGCTCTGCCAGCCGCCTCGCCTGTCGACACAGCTGGTGGCAGCCGTCAGCTATCCCCCGCTGGACATTAAACCGGAGCCAATAGACAATGCAGTTAATGTGGAGATTATAGACAATATAAAGGTAATCTTATGGTGCATACGAATTAGAGCAGCCTCGGGTTGAGGCACGCACGGCTCACCTATTTTGCTCAAATTCGTACGCGCTCACGCGCTGCGCGCGAGCAGCGCGCGGCGAGCCGCCCAGAGCCGGTCTCTTGACCGCGCTCAAAGGCGCCTCAGTGTGCTGCCTCGCGGCACATGGACGTGTATCTGAGCGTGCCGCGGACAGAACGACAAGATCGAACATGTTTGTGCGCTAAACGCGTACGCATTTGAGCAAGTGGCTGAGCTGTGAGTGTGTAATAGTTTGTTAGTAAATTTGGAACAATTATTGATACAAATACATGAAAAGCAAAAGGTATCCTGGGTCCCGAAATCAATCAGCTGTCATCGTGTCGACGCCATTTTGAATGAATGTCATGTGGAACTATTTGGCGCGCGAGCAGCTCGCCGCGCGGGGCGAGCATGCCTCAGGCTGAGCCGCTCAGCTTTAGAGTTTCTTTTTGAATGGACTACTTTGATGCAATTCTGCCAATTCAAATAATCTCAAGTATATTTTCTTCGTTTCCATGATTACGACTCCATAAAACTTTAAAACTATGATTTTATAGAGTTTGAATCCACTAAAAATGTGGTTTTTAACCCCCCACGCTAAAAGAGGGGTGTGCGTTTTTTTTTGTTCGAAAGCTGATGTTAGCGAGATGGTTCTTAGCTACCTTTCAACAAAATCGGTCCACCCGTTTTTGAGATATTGAACTTTGAAATGAAAATGTCGGGGGTTTTTCAACTTTTCTAAGTTGTAGTTATGTTGAATTGGTAAATCCATTCTAAGGTGCTCCACCACCTAAGCATGCTAGGAGTCATGAGTATCTCTGTCACTGCTCTCTCCTGGCTTACCGGGATAGAATTAATACAACAAATATACAACAAAAAATACAAAATTCTTTATTTGCGTAAAATGTACATAATTTATGATTAAAAAAAAAAAATAACTTTAACTTTAATTTACTTAAAAACATACTTAATTTTGGCGGGTGATGGTTTATTTGCTGCCACCTCATTACTAACTTAGTTGCGGTTAAACTGTTAACTTTTTAGATACACCTTAAAGTTATTGTGTAGTACAGTACCGATTAAGTTAGGTAATTCTATCTATGTAATATTAAATATTAGAGAATAATTTACGATATAGTGTATTTCATGCATTATAAACTTACTTTTAGGTTGAATTGGACGATACTGTAGAACACTGCGAACCAGAGACATTCGTCAACGAATTGGAACTAAAGAAATGTGAGGATTCAGAGAAGAGTGAGGATTTGAAAAAGGTAAATTAATTTTCTATTTTATAGAAAAAAAAAACCGGCCATGTGCGAGTCGGACTCGCGCACCGAGGGTTCCGTACAAACCTGTAGGTAAATTATTAAAAATATTTATATTCTATGACAGGGTAGGCGAACCTTTATGCATCAACGTGCCATTTTTTCTAAAGAATGTTTAATGGGGTCATTGACGTGCCATCAAATAATTTTGAATTTCTGATCGAACTGAGAGAAGTTCAGTTTATGAAATGACATCACATCTGGGTACATAATAATTTTTTACACATGTTTTATGATCGGCGACGTGCCCAAAATATTGTGCCGCGTGCCATCAATGGCACGCGTGCTATAGGTTCGCCTACCCTGTTCTATGATGTTACTAAAGACTTACGGTTTTCGCAATTTTTCCTTTATCTGTGCTATAAGACGTTGCTTCGTACCAAATTTCAAGATTCTGTGTTCACGGGAAGTACCCTGTAGGTTTTGATTCCCTTGCGAGTTTTGAAAATTTGCGGAAATTTGCGGCGTAAACGGCTGTATTTTTTGATTGCGTTGGCTTAGAAGTTTGATTTTTTCACAGCTCCAAGGGACAGTAGACCTGAGTATTTGATATAAATGTAGTAAGTTTGACGCGTTAATGAGAAAAAGGGTCTTGACAGATGGACGATGGACGGACGGACGGTCGGACAACAAAGTGATCTTATAAGGGTTCCGTTTTTTTCCTTTCGAGGTACGGAACCCTAAAAATTATTTATTTCATATGATAACCGCAATTAATTCCATGTATAATTGGAACCTTTGTGCTAAGGTTAAAACATGAGTTTTAAATTTCAACAGTTTTTTTTGTAGGTCTATCAACTTTTTCTTGTCCCTTCGTTTTTTCTTCATTATCAGTTACCACTACATGTATATTTGATAAAATCTATAAGTTCTTATAGCCAGATAAACAGTATTTGAACATATACTATGTTGCATCTCGCAATGGAACGTATTCTAGAAGAAAACATGGTTGTCCAGATGATAAACCACTATTTTCATACAAATCGTAATTGAGGGCAAATGAATATTTTTTAAATACAATTGTCAATGTAGTTTCATGCTATAATTAATTGAGTTAAGGAATGTAACAACAATTAACAACAGCAGAAATCGAATTTTCTTGTAATCTCCTTTTAAACAACAAATACTAGAAACGGGGAGGACACTAAAGTTGGTTCACCCATGTCTTAGAGCATACATAACTGGAGTAGCCTTTCAGTAACTTAGCCCTCTGTAAAAAACCTTGCACAATGTGCAAAAAATCATACAAAGACAATTTCACAATCGATCACAAAACCGCCTCGCAAGAGAACACTGATCATAAAAATGCCCGCATGTTGCTGTAAGTACTTGATATTATAAACGTTCAACCACTTCAAGCTTGTAATATATAATCCCACCAAACGCATTCTGTAAAAAAGTAGCCAAGTCTCAATGGAGCTGCTTGTTTATTAGTCCAGGCAATGAACTGACAACTTGTATGGAAAAATTGACATATTTGGAAATAATTTATAATAGCTAATTTTTTTAATGTAACGGATATATTATTAATTAAATAGTTACCTAGAGGCAAAATCCAACAAAAAATCAGACATCAAAAAATCAATATTTAATTAGCTCCTAAAAAGTCCGGATAAATATTAATATATTTTTTTATCTTTATTTAGGTTCATTTACATTTGCTTTAAAATATTCAATATAAATAAAATAAAAAAGACAATGAATGTTTAATTTAAATCTATATAATTACTTCCGGGTGGAAAGTTTGTTGGATTCTTGAATAAAGCATCTTAGAATAATGTTTTGGAATGAAATAAACAATAAAAACGCTATTATAAATTAATGTTTTTCGAAACCGTATTTTGCCTCGGCTATATCTCTGAAAAGTAATGAAATCTAGACAAAGTCGTGCCAAGTCTAAGGTTCCTTACTGCGATTTCTTTATTATTATTGTTAATGTTGTGTGACTTTGCCGTTGGCAATAGCGTGACATTCACACAGTAAGTGTTCCATAGTCTCATCCTCCTCGCCACACATACGGTACGTCAGTCCGCGTGCCGTCCGTGCGCCTCATAGAGGTTTTAAAAGGAATGCAGGTGTAGAAAGTTCTTAACCCTCTGCCGCTGATGTTACGTCTGACAGACACCATAACAACTTTGCATTGTTGCTACGTCGCCATTTCGCAGCGTATCTGTGTACAGTCGAGTTCGAAAATATATGTACGGACAAAGTGTTTAGCAGGACGCTGTATGCGCGTACTTATGCAATAATATTACGCAATATTATTGCAACACAAACAACAGATAGATTTATAGTTTTCTATAGACTCTTACCTGCAGACAAACTGTTAAAACAGTATTGCAGGGAAGTGTAATAGATTAAGTTTTCTATCGTTTTTTTTCCATTGTTTAGTAATAATAAATAAAATAATAAAAGTGACCAAAATATGTGAACACGACTTTATTGTTAAGGGCATAAGGTTGATTAGATAACTTTGAACCTTTGGAAATATAAATATATTTACGACGGAGTTACAGCTGTTTGAGTAGAGCAGAGTTACAGCTGTTTGGTGTCTACAGGACGTAAGGTCAGTAATTAATGATCAATCTGGTAGACGTATTGTCAGTAGTATTGCCTAATATTATTATAACTTCATACTGTCATACATACATCAAGTCAGTAAATTAATTATATTCATAGTGTGTGACCGATCAGGCCCCTATTTCACCCACTTGACAATTGTCACCTGACAATGACAATAGGCTTGTGTCCTAATTTTTTTTACGATGCCATTCGAACCAGTTTTTGGTGTGGAACAAATGTTTGTATGGGAGTAAGTACAATTAAAGAACATAAATACCCAAAAAATTGAGTTAAAGACGGACCTCGCTGGCGGTAGCCGAAAACGTTCCATACTGATTAACATTGAATCATGACGTCACAGGGTAATATTTGTACTAGTCGTTATATGGAAAATCAAGTAAATTGCTGTTTCGGTTGCGAAATACTGCGTTTAGGACCATAGTCGTCATACAATATTGTTTCTATAAAAGCGTAAGGATTCTATTGGTAGCTTTAAATTTACTTTTGGACAATAAAAAAATGCATATTTTTTGTAAACTTTCAAGGGCCATATCTTTTTATGATTTTAATTATATTTCGTAATTTATACTTAATTGCATTTATTAGAAGGTTTACTATCAATTTAGCTACACTGCGCTATCAATTTTAACATGAGGCTAGAGTTGTAACGGATAGTGGTTTGGCCGGATACCGGATACCGAATATCCGGCGACGCAGCCGGCCGGATATCCGCTATCCGGCCGCCGGATATCCGGCCGAAGTAAAATGCCTAAATTTAAGTGTTAAAAAATTAAAATAATTAGTGGAAGATAATATGTAGTGAAAAACTGATTGGCTTGTGTGATTAAGCAGAACCCGATTAATGGTACCTAACTAATAGAAATAATAGATAAATAACAGTGTCATTTAATTTATCTTTTTCTTTTCATACAAAGATTAACTGACTTTAATAATTTATTGCTTTGTAGTTTGTTATTTATTCATCCTTCTTTTACCTACTCTGGTTCTATCTTTACCTATGTTCTTCTGTGTTAGTGTGTTAAAATACTATCCGGTATCCGGCCGGATACTACACCACTATTCGGTATTCGGCCGGATAGTAAAAATGTGGCCGGATAGGTCGGATACCGGATAGTGGCCGGATATCCGTTGTATCTCTAATAAGGACACAACCCAATTCGCCATACATTGCCCGTTCTGGAAGTTAAGGTGGTCGCTTGGTTACTTGTGGAACCAGCAATGCACGGAGAATTGTCGTTGTCAGGTGTCAATTGTCAAGTTGGTGAAATATGGACCTGGCAGACGTATGTCAGTTATATTTATATTATTATAACCCCATACTGTCTTACAATATGTCAAGTCATTAAATTAATTATATTTATACGGTCATATTCATAAACGTCAAGCCTATTTTATTTAACTAAAATGGCTTTAAATATCGTTTGTTTTGTTTCTTTATCTGTCACATTGACATTTGTGTTCATAAGAAAGGGACAGGACAGGTCGCACCCTTAGAATGAAACCGACAAACTCAAAAAAAATTACAAAATGATTTAGCAACCACTCGAGAACCTTTCCGCCCCAACGGCCATCGGTTCTACGTGCAATGTGCCCCGCCCACTGCCACTGGATGCGGGTGGCGCAGGACCGGTCAATTTGGAACTCTCTGGGGGAGGCCTATGTCCAGCAGTGGACGTCTTTCGGCTGATATGATGATGATGATGATGATGATTTAGCAACATATCTTGATGCAGTATGTAATTTTGAGTCGATACGTGTTACTAACTCATTTTGTATTTTTTTTTGAGTTAGGCCGGTTTCATTCTAAGGGTGCGAGGTATTCAAGGGGGATAGTGTTTACCAGTCGTTACATCAGTAGGTAAAATATTTTCAACTGAAAATCGTTTCTAGGTGCAGCACAGTATATTGTTGGACATTGATTCTAGATGGCGAGCGAGGCTCAGGCTAGGCCTTCGAGAAAAAGAAAGGCCGCTGGAGCAGTTAACATCACCAGCGAGCAGGAAATTCTGCAATGGTTAGATAAAGAGGAACACGAATTTAGTGATTTTGACGACGATGTGGACGATAAAGAATTCGTTATTAAAAAGGAGGGTCATGAAAGCGAAATATCAGCAGACGAAGACAGTTTGGATAATGAGAGTGTGGATTCCGAGCCAAGAATTACGAATGAGACCAGAGGGAGACGGGCAGAGAGTCTGCAGGACGAGACCAAAGGTCCCGATGTAAGAGTTACAAACGAGAGCAAACCTCAAACGTCAAATCGAGATTGTTACCGAGGCAAAAATGGATTTGTCTGGTCTAAAACTGATTTTTCAAGGGCTTCACGAACACCTGCTAACATTATTTCTGTACAGAGACAAGATAGCCAGCAATTTCCTGGACACGAAAAGCTTTGGGAGTGTTTTTTCGATGACGAGATGGTCGAAACATTGGTAGTTTGTACGAACAGGAAGCTTGAAGCGTTTCGTCATCAGTTCTCCAACTACGCAAAACAAGAACTAAGAGATACTAATGGTTTAGAAATCCGATCTTTGATTGGATTACTATATTACTCATCAGTATTTAAGTGTAACGATGCTGATTCAAATTACTTATTCGCAACAGATGGAACGGGCCACGAAATATTTCGATGTGTTATGTCCAAATACAGATGTAACAGTCTGCTTAATTGTTTGAGACTAGACAACATTGATGACCGACAGGAACGGTTGAAAACAAACCCACTTGCTGCTGTGTCATGCTTTTTTGACAGATTCATTGCGAATTGTCAGTCTCATTATACTCCTGGACTGTACGCCTGCATTGACGAAATGTTGCTACCTTTCAAAGGACGGTGGGAATTTAATAATAGACCTGCGAGAGATGGAATCAAGATAATGGTATTAACGGACGCTCGCCAATTTTATGTTTATAATGCGTATATTCATCACGGAAAAGGATCTTATGGTATAGGATTGTCAGACGCAGAGCAAAAGCTTGCTGTACCTACACAAGCCGTGTTAAGACTAGTGAAGCCAATTGAAAGCACAAATCGGATTATAACAGCCGACAATTGCTTTAGTTCAATACCTCTAGCAGAAATTTTATTGAGGAAAGGCTTGACCTATTTGGGGACGCTGAAACAGAATAAAAGAGAGATACCGCCTCAATTTAAACCGAATAAAACTAGACCTGTGCAGAGTTCTGTCTATGGATTTACCAAAGATTTAACTTTACTGTCCTTTGTGGCGAGGAAGCATAAGGCAGTTATCCTTGTGTCTAGTTGCCACCATAGTGCCAGCACTGACGAAGCCACTGGCCAACCAATGATGGTTGTCGATTACAACCAAACGAAAGGCGGTGTGGACGAGGTCGACAGAAAATGTGCCGTCTATACATGTAGTCGGAAAACGCGACGCTGGCCGCAAGCAATATTCTATCGCCTCCTGGATATGGCCGGAGTAAACACATTTGTGCTGTACCGTCAATGCCAAGGGGCAAAATTAAGGAGAGGAGACTTTATGTTGCATTTGGCTAGGGAACTAGTGCTCCCTGCCTTGAAACAGAGAGTTTATAGTGAAAAGTTGCCTAGAGAATTAAGGATGACCTTGCGCCGGGTATTAGGGGGGGATTTACCACCACCACTGCCACCGAGTGAGCCTGAATCAACTGGAAGGAAGTTGTGCCGCGTATGTCCTATCAAATTGAAGCGGCAAACGAGATTTGTTTGTTGCGCTTGCAAAAAACCGATTTGTCTGCAGTGTGCGGCGCAAATTTGCGAAGACTGCAAGAGTGAAGTTTGTGGCTGATTTAAAAAAAAGCAGCTTAAGGGTTATTATTATTATTAGGCACATTGCACGTAGAACCGATGGCCGTTGGGGCGGAAAGGTTCTCTCATGGCGACCACGTACCGGCGCGGCGCGGCGCGGGTAGGCCCCCCACAAGGTGGACTGATGACCTGGTAAAGGTCGCGGGATGGTAAATTTTCATCTTTTTTCCTACATTACTTCAAATATGTTTTTGCTAAAATTGTAAAAAAAATATCTGAGATGCTTACAACAACCCCTTTCATTTCATATGTCACACAATGCAGTTTGCGAAACTTAAAAAAAAAATCTATTTTACCCCTTAAAGTGGCTCCTTGTTCAGAATTCATTAATTTACTTTACGCGTCCATCTTTGGGTCACCCAATTTCAACTCAATCGGTCCAGTAGTTTCGGAGCAAATCGGCTGTGACAGGCGGACAGACAGTCGCACGAGTGATCCTATAAGGGCTCCGTTTTTTTCCTTTTGAGGTACGGAACCCTAAAAAAGTGTACCATAATGTGACGTCACGCGGAACTTTAACGGGCTATAATCTTCATCATTTTTTGTTTGATTGAGAAAATAAAAAATACGTGTCCAATATTTTTTGATAATCTGACAGACTAAATAGATTCTTGTAGGAAAGTAGCCAATTCTCCATTTTGAGCTGTCGGGCTGCCAGTCAGTTGCAATCATGGCTTAATTATTTTAATTATCGATTGTTACCCGACTGCCGAAGGAGAGGAGGGTTATGTTTTCGAGCGTATGTATATATGTATGTATGTGTGTATGTCTTATTCTTTGGCACGCCCTGCAGCCTAAACCGTTTGACAGATTTCGACATATGAGGTGTCGTTGGGTTCCTCTTAATCGTGGTGACATAGGCTATAATATTTGCAAAACAGCAGTTGGGTTTTTATTAATGTTATGCTAGAAGAAGGCAAATGTAAGTTGGAATTGTTGATTTTATGTTTTTGTTTTGTAGTCTTTTTTATAAAAGCTGTGTTCTTAGTTTCTAGATTATGATGATTATAAACAAGATTGATTATTTTTCGATGAGTTTCATTTCAAGTATAACCTTTTCTAGTTCTATATATTACTACAAAATAATACGTATAGACTTATATATACGAAAGTTTTTTTTTAAATAACCGCAACTAAAATGCACGTCTGACAGACTACTCCTCAGTGGAATGATTACAAGAAACCCACCTCGGCGGCAGAGGGTTGAACGTAGAGAGGTACACCGCGAAATGTCATCTCGATTCTATTCGGAGAGCGACTGGGGAGGTGCCTCCACCTCCACAGACGGCTATAATCACGCCTCTTTCCCAGAGGGGTAGGCAGAGATCACGGATCTCCATTTACTACGATCCTGACAAACCACTTTCGCTTCACTCACCTTCATAACATTTCTCATACATGCTCGGCGGTTTAGGGAACTTTTGACCTGGCCAATTTTATTTATATATTTATTTATTTAAAACGACTTAAATCAAAATAAAAAAAACAAGACGGCGCGCGAGCTCTCGATTTTTTCGCACTATACCCTCTCTTTCTAAGTTTTCTAATAAGAGAGAGACGGATAGTGCGAGAAAAATCGAGAGAGCTCGCGCGCGTCTTGTGATAGCCGTGCAGGTGGTACTTAATGCGATAGATAAGCAACATTGATAAATAATAAATAAATAAATATTAAAGGACAATCTTACACAAATCGACCTAGTCCCATAGTAAGCTCAATAAGGCTTGTGTTATGGGTACTAGACGACGGTATATTTAATAGATACAAATACTTAAATACATAGAAAACATCCAAGACTCAGGAACAAATGGAGCTCATCACACAAATATATCCCGGTGGATTCGAACCCAGGACCTTCAGCTTCGTAGGCAGCGTCACTACCCACTAGGCTAACCGGTCGTCAAATGACGAATTGATGAACAGTATAAGTACATAATAGCAATACCTTGACAGTATAAAGGTAACTAAAATGCACGTATGACAGACTACTCCTCAGTGGAATGATTACAAGAAACCCACCTCGGCGGCAAAGGGTTGAACGTAGAGAGGTACACCGCGAAATGTCATCTCGATTCTATTCTGAGAGCGACTGGGGAGGTGCCTCCACCTTACAGGAGACTGCAGTCATAATTCTATTTATACATACATATAATCACGCCTCTTTCCAAGAGGGGTAGGCAGAGATCACGAATCTCCATTTGCTACAATCCTGACAAACCACTTTCGCTTCACTCACCTTCATGAGTTTAGAGGTACACCGCTAAATGTCATCGCGATACTATTTAATAACACCACCCGCTCCGTAAGTATGTGGTGTTGTTCCTGGTGGCGTCCGAAGATACGCTTTGTTAAGAGAGAGGGACATGCATTGACAATACAATGAATCGGGTAATCAATGTCGACTGCTCATGAGTGCGTTAATGGGTGTCCGCTTATCATCAAACTCAAACTCAAATTCCTTATGTAAGTAATACAGATGTTACAGGATTTATAGATATAAACTGCCTAAAAGGCGTACAATGTCCTTAAAAATTAAAGTAGGTACCTACATCTATAATTTTATCTACACACATACTATAAACCAGCTAAAATGCGTTCAAAAACTGGCAGTAATGACCAGCATTATATCAATAAAAGCATGAAAGCATGAGAAAGATATTGAAAGGAGAGTGAATGCAGGGAATCGAGTGAATGAACGCCTTTATGGGCAGCCAGAAAATATCACAAAAAGCGCGCGTGGCTGTGCATAGAGGAGTGTTGGTGCCCACACTTATGTATGGTAGTGAAAGTTGGGTGTGGCAGAAAAGACATCAAAGTCGAGTGAATGCAGTAGACATGAGAGCGTTGAGAAGTATGTGTGGAGTGAAATTCAGTGATAGAGTCAGAAACAGTGTGATAAGAGATAAGTGTGGAATGGATGGAGATATAGTCACGAAAATCGAGAAGGGTATGTTAAGGTGGTTTGGGCATGTAGAGAGGATGGATGAGAGAAGATTAACGAAGAGAGTGTATATAAAAGGAGTGGAAGGGGAAGACCTAGGGGAACTTTCTCTGATCAAATTGGAGAAATGTTACAAAAAGGCCAGGTCAAAAGTACCCTAAACCGACGAGCATGTATGAGAAATGTTATGAAGGTGAGTGAAGCGAAAGTGGTTTGTCAGGATCGTAGCAAATGGAGATCCGTGATCTCTGCCTACCCCTCTGGGAAAGAGACGTGATTATATGTATGTATATGTATGTATGTATATCAATAAGATTTATAAAACTAAATTACTTGTCTGGTCGTAAGTAATTTTGTACGTATTTTCATTAAGATATCGATATTGATAAAGTAATGACTTTCAAATTTCGAAGCGTAGCCCAGAGGTCAGAGCAAATCATGACCATCTAGATTTTGTTATGGACATCTAGTTGGTCACGATCTGAAATCTAGTCGGTCATGGCGGTGCAACGGCGGTTATTCCTTCCCGAACATGTCATTGAGGATTTATTAGGTATATGTGTGTAGATAAAATAATGTATACAACTGTACATAATTAGGCCTTAAAACAGTCGTGTGATCCTATTATGAAACTCGCTGTAGCACGTGTCATAAAACCACACTCGTCATTTAAGGCCTCACATTATGTACAGTCACATAAACTATTATTAAATAGCATGCGATAATAAATATCTACTTTAAATGCAAACAGTAATAATTAAGAAACAACAGTAGTATTAAATTCATCAGACGGGTATGTGTGTTTGCCACCGCTGTGGTACAGTAGATAAAACGAAACTGTGCAAACGTCTTTTCAACTCAATCGGTTAAAGCTTCAAAATTGAGTTGCAAATTTTGATGGACAACTTACATATTTACATATTACATACGGACAGATCAAGTCTTAGAGCATACATAACTGGAGTAGCCTTATGTCGTATTTGCGTACAAAAAAGTCTGCCGAATTTTGCGGGGGCGGGGGGAGCATCTTAATAGGATATTGAAACTGAATTATATATTGAAAGCTTGAAGTGGTTGAACGTTTATAATATCAAGTGCTTACAGCAACATGCGGGCATTTTTATGATCAGTGTTCTGCTGTTCTCTTGCGAGGCGATTTTGTGATCGATTGTGAAATTGTCTTTGTATTGCACATTGTGCAAGGTTTTCTACAGAGGGGTAAGTTACTGAAAGGCTACTCCAGTTATGTACGCTCTAAGGATCAAGTCAATATAAAGCCTTTAAAAACTTCGTCAAGCATTCAAATTTAATAACTTTGCAGCCAAGCAAAAAGAAGAAGAAGAAGTTAAAAGGAAGTAAAAAGAAGAAGAGATTAGACGAGCCGGTATCAGACGGGATCAGCGACCGAGACTGTGATAATATAGATGACGAGGACAGCGGTATTCCTGTCAAATGCATGTGTTCCGTGTGTGGACTCACTTTCGATGACAGGGCATCCATGGATCGGCATGTCAAGGAGCAACATTTGAAGGTATGTAATGTCATAAACTTTTTGACATATTAAGGGCGGGGTTACTTACGATGACATCCATGGATCGACATGTCAAGGAGCAACATTTGAAGGTATGTAATGTCATATACTTTTTGACATATTAAGGGCGGGGTTACTTACGATGACATCCATGGATCGACATGTCAAGGAGCAACATTTGAAGGTATGTAATGTCATAAACTTTTTGACATATTAAGGGCGGGGTTACTTACGATGACAGACCGATCAACGTTAAATATGGCGTTAAACTTTCCGTACATTCAAATTTTAACGAAAGCGTTTAGGTGCATAGTTGTCATTCAATGTTTTTTGTATTAAAACAAGGATCCTAATGGTAGCTTTTTCTTTACTCATGGATAATGAAAAGTATGCATATTTATAATGATTTTGATTATATTTTGTAATTAAACGAGCGAGCGAAGCGAAGCTGCTCTCCGTTTCAGCTTGGGTAAAAATGCTTTCATATGTTCGGCGTCTGTCCGGCCTCTACAGATCGTGAAATTATGTGAGCAGATTCAATGATAATATAGATTTTTCACGGCACTGCTCGGAAATGTGACAAGAGATGGTCAGAATTCAGGCTTCAAAGCTGGGGTTAGTTGGACGTCGCACGAACAGGCCATGTGTGAATTCAAACTGTCCAACAATGTTATTGTTGGACAGTTTGAACAGCGCCGCGCCTCTTTCTCTTCGCGGGGCCGCGCTCTTTTGTTTAGTATTATGATCTTCAATTGGGTACTTAATTTTGATTTATATTTATAATCATTTGCAATTTCCTCGCAGTAGGTGTGAAAAGCACTGTGTTAAGCTTAAAATAATGTTTCTACCACTGGCTAGATTACGATAGTGTTTTGTTTTGCCGTGAAAAATCCGTGCTCTGGTTATAAGTTTGTTTTAACTTTTTTCTGTAACAGTATAAAGTGTCTTGTAACATTGTTTGCAGGGGGAGGTTGCGAGTGCACCAAAACCCAGGACTCGGAGTAAAGAGGTGCTAGCCGAGAGGCCCACCTGCGCTGAGTGTGGAAAGGTCTTTAGTTCGCGGAAGACTTACAGATATCACCTCAAGTGAGTAACCTTAAGAGGCTCCCAGCTCCCGATGACCTTCGATCTGTTACTGTCCGTTTTTTCATGTTTTTAGGGTTCCGGTACCTCAAAAGGAAAAAAACGGAACCCTTATAGGATCACTCGGTTGTCTGTCTGTCCGTCTGTCACAACCGATTTGCTCCGAAACTACTGGACCGATTGAGTTGAATTTTAATACACATATCTAAATTGGTGACCCAAAGATGGACGCGTAGAGTAATTCTGAACAAGGGGGCCACTTTTGGGGGGTAAACTGGAAAATTAAAAAAAAAGTTTCGCAAACTGTATTGTGTGACATATCAAATGAAAGGGGTTGTTGTAAGCATCTCAGATATGTTTTTTTTTATAATTTTAGCAAAAATAGATTTGAAGTAATTTAGGAAATAAGACGAAAATTGACCATTCCTCCCCCTTATCTCCGAAACTAATAGGCTTAAAATTCTGAAAAAAATATGGAAAATAGTTCCTTGCCTAAAGATTACAGGAAAACCTATAAGAAGTTTGAGTGTTCAAAATAACGGGAAAATTCTCAATATTTTTGTGTGTTTTGTATGGAGCGCCTAATGCTTAGAAATAGAAAAAAACGGAGACAGAGTGAAAGAAGTTTCTACAGGCTTCTTTCAGAGGATTCTGTCAACAGGTTGCGTTCAGAAACTAGCTACAATTATCAAGATAAAGAATTTAAACGTTTCACTGACTAATATTTAACAAATCCTCCTTCTGAAGCCGTCGGGTAATAACATCCCACTATATCGATCGATTTTTCTTTGTTATTACCCGACTTCCGAAGGAAAGGAGGGTTATGTTTTTGGAGCGCATGTATGTATGTATCTATGTATGTCTTATTCTTTGGCACGCCCTGCAGCCTAAACCGTTTGACGGATTTCGACATATGAGGTCTCGTTGGATTCCTTTTAATCGTGGTAGTGACATAGGCTATAATATTTGCAAAAAAGCAGTTGGTTTTTTTTTAAATCTTTCAAAAAAAAATCTTTTGTGCTTTGTGTCAATGTTAGTGTTTGTGTTTCAGTGTGTTGCACAAAGGGCAGAACAGATATCCGTGCCCTCGCTGCGGCAAGGTGTACCAGTGGAAATCGAACCTCGGTCGCCACCTCAGAACACACAAGGTAATATCACAGTCTAACTGCACACAGTCTGCAAGCTCGGCTCTGCGCGGGCCAATGATGGGGGGTGCGCGGGGAAGCGGGAGGCGACTCATGAGATAGCCTGGTGACAGTCAGACAGACAGACGGGCGGACAGCGGAGTCTTAGTAATAGGGTCCCGTTTTTAGGGTCCCGTAGCTAAAATGGGAAAAACGGAACCCTTATAGTTTCGTCATGTCCGTATGTCACAGGCATTTTACTCGAAAATTATAAGGTGTATTTGAATAAAAATTTGAGGATAGGTGTATTTTGTTAGCCGCTACAGTTTTGTAATTAATATGACTAAAAAAGTTTTTTAGGGGTGCACTCCGTACATAAAACTGAATGTAATATTTTTTTTTTCATTGTAAGCCCACGTGTGGGCACATCAATCGATAGGCCTTTCAAAATAAATATAAGGTTTCTCAGCAATTTTTTTGATTAAGTGAATATAGTGCGATATTCGCCCCGAAAGTCACTAAAATTCTGTTCGCCCCCCCTCTAATTTTTGAACGGGGTATTTTAAAAATATGAATGAATGAATGAATGATAATTTATTCGCTGAATATGGTCACATTAGCTGGTATATAAACAATGCTTAGTAGGTATCTAACATATTCTACCGGAAACCGGTGTACGAATTTTATACAATAATAATTAATTAAATTAAAGTCAATTAAATTTGGAATACTTAATATCTATTAAATCTACATGTACTTTTTGTTAGGAACTCCTTGGTAGTGTAGATACATTGTTCAGTTAGCCACACTTTGAACGTTTTACAGAACTGTCTAACTGGTAAACTGCTTATTTGTAGTGGTATAGAGTTATAAATCAATGCGGCCATATAATAACAGTTGTCTCTATATAATTCTAGTTTTGGACCAGGCATTTTAAGAGGAAGATGGGTTTCAGCTCTTTTGTTTCTGTTGTCTCTCAGTTCGAAAAGTGACATGTTCTGTTTAATGAACTTACTTATTTCGTAAATATAAATAGCAGGTACTGTTAACAATTTATGTTTTAAAAAGAGTGGGCGACAGGAGTCAGTATTTTTCAGACCCCAGATTGCTCTTAGGCATTTTTTTTGGGCTACAAATACTTTACTTGTTGCCGAAGAGTTTCCCCATACTATAATCCCGTATCGGATGAGAGAACAAACATATGCATGATATACTGTTATTGCGGTATCAATAGAACTTGTGTTTTTTATGGTTTTTAAAGCATAGACGAATTTGTGTAATTTTCCACATAGAACATCGACATGATCTTTCCAAGACAAGTGTTGGTCAATATGGAGACCCAAGAAATTAACGCTCTTCACCTGTTTTATTTTTTCCTCCCGATAATGGACATGGAGATCTAATTTTCTAGCTTGAACTGTAGAAAATTGTACAAAATTCGTTTTTTGAGTATTTATTTGTAGGTTGTTCCTCTGCAGCCAAGATATCACATTGTTTAATGCAGTGTTTATGGATGATTCGTATGTTTTAGCATCTGTAGGGAAGCTGCATTTAAACATAATCGTTGCATCGTCAGCGAAAAGTATGCATTTTTGTTTTGTCGCTAAGGGAAAATCGTTAATGTAGATTAAGAATAGCAGAGGTGACAATATGCTACCCTGAGGTGTACCTCTGTTTGTCAATTTAACATCCGCATCATAATTTTGAACTGTGTTTGTTATTTCGTCAAATTTTGCGATTCTCGTTATTTGTTGTCTGTCGCGTAGATATTCTTGCAACCATTTATTTGCAGTTCCTCTTATACCATAATTATATAATTTACTAAGCAGTATCTCATGGTCAACAAAGTCGAAGGCTTTGCTCAAATCCAGAAACAAGCATGAGGTGGGACTTTTTTCATTGATATTACTCAGCAAATACTTTACGAGTGTAAAACCAGCCAAAGCAGTGGATTTATTTTTCCTGAAACCATATTGTTCAGGAGTTAAGATTTCATGCTTTTCCAGAAACCCTAGTATTCTTGAGTACATAATCTTTTCAAATATTTTAGATAAATAATTTATTGAATCAGGCGTTACTTTGCGGAAATTCATGATATATTACGAGAACAATATTCCTTTCAATCTTTAAGTCTAATTTCGCAAAACATTTATTGGAGGAAAACCATGCATTGTCTGACAATCATTCTTTCAACATCTTGCATGTTTGCGGAAAAGGACTGCGTTTAAGTGTTCTAGAACAATTAGAAATAATTAGGTACAACAATAGAGGCGTGATTATTAACGAACAGTTGAATGTTGCGTCATCACCGCTGTTACGTATTTTTCCGTCTCATTCACACATGCATGGTAGTATGGGGGGTCAGACTATAAATAGGGCTGACGGTTCTAGACGGCTCATTTGCTCAGTGGACGTGGCGCAAGCAACATCTCCTGCCAGCATCTCCTGATGATGCCTCGTAGAGAGGCGAAACACGTGTCGAGGTTTTTTCATTATTGGTGGTGGTTTTCTGTAATTATTTGCATGTTTATACGCAATTAGTTGCATTTGATCTCCGCTGATCGACCTGCACGTTTTGTAGCGGAATAGCAAAGGAATATTGTTCTCGTAATATATTTTAGATAAGATTGGAACTAATGCTATCGGTCTGTAGTTGGCCAGATCGTTTCTTACACCCTTTTTATGTAACGGCTTTATGATGGAAAGTTTAAGTCGTTCCGGGAAATCGCCATGTTCTAAAGACAGATTGGTTATGTACGAGAGGGGATTGGCTACTGTCGCAGCGACTGATTTTAGACATTGTGTTGTTAAATCGTCATAGCCAGTAGACTTCTTGTTTTTAAGGGACATAATAGTTTTGTACATTTCTGTTGGGGTTGTTGGTCTGAGAAACATACTTGATGCTACTGTTTTTGTTACATTAAGCTTATTTGCGATACTACCTTTTTTATTTTGGTTGTTATTTTCAGTACACTCAATAAAAAAATTATTAAAAGTATTAGCTATTTCAAATCCATCTCGTAAGGTAATATTATCTTTATTTTTAATTTCAGTAATGTTACATTTATTTGAAGTCGATGCTATTTTTTGCTTTACGATGTTCCAGGACGCTTTACCTTTATTGTCGGAGTTTAAAATATAGTTTTTGTTACACTGTTTTTGCATGTGATACATACATTTCTTTAGACATTTTGAGTATAATTTTGCATTATTCTTGTTTTCCGTTGTTTTACTCAAATAATATCGTTGCCTTAGCGCTCTTTTTACCTTGCAACTCTTTCTGATGCCTTTTGTGATCCATTTAGGTTTTTTGTTTCTAAGATTTATTTTTATCTTTATTACTGGGAAACAAAGTTTAAATAATAGTGTTATAAGGTCATGGAAAAGATTGAAAGCAGTCTGTGTGTTATTTGTTTCGTAAACTTCTTGAAAAGAAATACTATTAAGGTACTCGCCAAATTTTCTAGTGTTCTCAGGACTAAAGTCATATCCATATTTAAAATAATGCGTTGCGATAGTGTTTGGGTCACACCAGGTACAATTTACTTCTACAGTTTGAAATATATTACAAAAAAATCATGGCTTAATAAGATCTTTCACCGAATTTTTTTTGAACAAGATAGGTTCAAAGGTTTTCGAGATATTGCTGAAAAACTGCCTTCCTTAAAGAAAAGGACGACGTAAAATCTTACGGACTTCTGTGACGATACGACCTTTTTAATAGACACGGAACCCTTGGTTTTGTGTTGTCCAACACGCACTTGGCCGGTTTTTACCCTTTGGGTACGGAACCCTAAAAACGCGTATTTATGTAGATACGTGTGTGTGTAATGAACTATTTGAAGTCATTTACCATGTATGGATCTACTAAATGTTGTTTAATTTACTTGTAATGTCGCTTGAAGCACTTCCTGAAGAACTCCTGAAGAGTTCGAAACATGTCGCCTGTAGTGACATTGAACATGTGATTTTAACCGTGGACTTGTTAGTAGTGTTTTGGACATGCTCACGAAAGTTTAAATTCGATAGCTGGGATTATTGAATGCGACCGGCCTTTTTGTAAAACTGTCATTGGAATTTGATGAATCTTTTACCTTGGACGGTAGAGTTGCTTTTTGAATCGGGAATGGTTGAACGTTTTGAACGTAGCACCCATTACTGAAAAGTTGAGAGGAAATCGCCTACGGTGGTATGGACATGTTATGCGGAGGGATGATAGTAATGTTGCTAGAAGGGCATTAAGTATGAATGTTGAGGGTTGCAAGAGAAGAGGTAGACGAAGAAAAAGGTGGATGGTGCGTGAGAGACGATATGAATAGGAAGGAAGTGTGTGATGAGTTGACGGGCGATATAGAGGTTTGGAAGAAAAAACCACGCTGCGCCGACCCCAAGTAAATGGGATAAGGACAAGCAAATGATGATAGGAATAACCTTCCTTAGCACCAGAAGAAAGTTGCAGACTTATCAGCTGCGTCATTTTTTTTTTGAAAAATATGAATTGTTTCCTCACTTACGTTTTGGGTTTAGGACGGCGAATAAGACGCTTTCCTTGATATGTCTCATATTACTAAAAATATTTTAAATATCCGACCCTGGCAATGACAAATATAGCTGCTGCAGCTGTCAATATAATTGCCAGTGTCAGTTTACCACGGATATTTAAGATATTTTTTGTAATATGAGACAGATCAAGGAATGAATTCGCCGTCCTAAACCCAAAACGTAAATGAGGAAACTGTTTATATTTTTCAAAAATAATTGACGCAGCTGAAACACCTGAAACTTTTCTGGTGCTAAGGAAGGTTATTCCTATCACCAAAAAAATAATCAGGCATTTCCAAAAAAATCATCCATTCCCAATTCGGTCAGCATAGTAACTTCAAGTACCTACAGTCAGCATCATAAACATGTATACATTCTATGACCTTATTACCTAGACATAAGGTTGAAAAGTGTATACATGTTTATGATGCTGACTGTACCACAAAATTAACATAAGGAAGGTACAGTCAGCATCATAAACATGTATACACTTTTCGACCTTATGTCTAAGTAATAAGGTCACAGAATGTATACATGTTTATGATGCTGACTGTACCCATAAACTATTATTATTATTATTACTCGATGACCGAATAGCCTAGTGGTTAGAGAACCTGACTATGAAGCTTGAGGTCCCGGGTTCGATTCCCGGTCGGGACAAATATTTGTACGATGAATACGAATGTTTGTTCTCGAGTCTTGGATGTTTGATATCTATTTGAGTATGTATTTATCTATAAATAAGTATGTTTATCCGTTGTCTAGTACCCATAGTACAGGCTTTGCCTAGTTTGGGACTAGATCAATTGGTGTGAATTGTCCCATGATATTATTTATTTATTTATTAAACATAGCATGCTTTTTTACAGGCGAGAGACGACGGAGAGTTGTACTGCGCTCTATGCGACAAGCGATTCGCTTCGGTGGCGACATACCGGCAACATCTGCGCGTGTCGCGGCGACACGTCTCCGAGAGCGAGTTCAGGTGAGACGACACGTGCGACACGGTGCCTTTCCAGCACGCTAGCACAACTTGCCGCTCAGTCGCTTCGCGCGCGACTAAGCGTCCCCTATCTCACTCGCACCGGTCAAATTAGAAAAAGGGGGGTAGAGCTTTCTCGACTCGCGACGCGGTGCGACGTCAGTTACGCTAGCCCCGCTGTAAAGGTAAACAGAGGTACACAGAAGGTACCTCACGTGAGGATGGCGTGGACCTATTTTTGAAGATAGCTCGTTTTCAGGAGAGGTACACAGAATTTTAGGGGCGGTGCGGTTCTCGAGTGGCGACCACGTACCGGCGCGGCGCGGCGCGGGTAGGCCCCCCACAAGGTGGACTGATGACCTGGTAAAGGTCGCGCGAGTCCGCTGGATGCGGGTGGCGCAGGACCGGTCAATTTGGCACTCTCTGGGGGAGGCCTATGTCCAGCAGTGGACGTCTTTCGGCTGATATGATGATGATGCTGAGATAGTATAGCTCACGCAAAATAGGCACACTGGATGTCGATTTTCGGAAAATGCCCATTAAAACTAACTAACCTATAGGAGCACTCGCTACGCTCTGAATCCAAATTGAGTCGCGTTAAGAATATGAACGACGAAAGTATCTGTGTGATCGTCTGTGGCATCATAGCTTCCAAACGACAGACACCATCGAGACAAGACTCTCTATTAAAAAATGTACATTTTATCAAAAAACTGTGAATGTCGATTGTCATCACTTAAAAAGTTAGTAAAGGTCTCCTAAGAGCATTTTCGCGTAGCAGCAAAAGATCTTGTAGCTGCCCTCACTGCCCCATCTCAACTTTCCACCCTGTATAAAAAAATACTTTCATAATGTAATTTTGATACATGAAAATACTTTTTTTTTTCAGTTTCATTTGCAACGAATGTGGCAAAAAGTTCGTGAACAAAACGCGACTTCGAGACCATGTGGACTGGGAGCATTTGAAGAAAATCAAGTTCCGCTGCCAGCAGTGCAATAAGGTAATTGAGCGTTAAAAAAAACTGTAAATGTTCTGTTTTATTCGGACCTCCATTTTTTTTTGTTTGGTCGTTCTTTTTTTCTGTTTTTTTTGGATTTTGAGCTATCGAAAACTTTGGTTTTGGTGTGCGATTAAAAACATGTATATGTTTCTTTGTTATGACTAATTAAAGTTTCCTATCCGGCCAATATAGATAAATAAATAAATATCGTGGGACAATTCACACCAATTGATCTGGTCCCAAACGCAAAGCCTACAAAATACCTAACACCTAACCTACCTAAATAAAAAAAAAACTAAATATAAATAACGTAATATAACCTAAGATATACTTTTTTATGTTGATTATTTCAAAAATTATGTGACAAAGTGGACTCTTTCAGTGGGGACCACATTTTTGGTTTACCACTCTGTCATGGCATTCTATGAAAAACAAACAAACCGTATTAAAAAAACTGCTGGTTAGAGAAAGCGAAATCCTATCTACAAATTCAAATTGTTGCAGCCATTCAAATGTAATTAATTAATTATATATGGTTGCTGTAATCATATGTGATTGTTGTAAATATATATGATTGCTGTAATCACATATGACTGTTGTAACCGTATATGATTGTTGTAATCATATATGATTGGTGTAATCATATATGACTGTTGTAGCCATTCAAATGTAATCCTATATGATTGTTCTAATTCTATATGGTTATTGTAATCATATATGACTGTTGTAGCCATTCAAATTTAATCCTATATGATTGTTGTAATCCTATATGATTGTTGTAATCATATATGACTGTTGTAATCATATGATTGTTGCAGCCATTCAAATGCCACACATCACTGTACGTACATCTTCAAAATGTCCACCGAAATAAGGAGAAAAAGGACAACCTGTGTCATGTGTGCGGGAAATCCTACCAGGTGAGTGTGGTCACATGTTTAACTTGGTTAAGGGTTACGTTCGGCTCTCCATACAAGGCTATATTTTTTCACGCGGGTATGGTTGCGTTCTTTGCTATGCGCGGGCGAAGCCGCGAGGGCAGCTAGTTAACAACAACAACAACAAATACTCTTTTCACGCCACTGCTCGGAAATGTGGCAAAAGATGGTCAGAATTCAGGCTTCAAAGCTGGGGTTAGTTGGACGTCGCACGAACAGGCCATCTATGACTTCAAACTGTCCAAATGTTATTGTTGGACAGTTTGAACAGCGATCGACCAATCACAGGGCCCCGCGCGGTCGCGCCGGCGTGCGCCCGCTCCTCCTCCGCCGGGCGCGAGGCAAGCGAGCCTGTTTAGTATTATGATGTTTTATAATTATTTGCAATTTCCTCGCAATAGGCGTGAAAAGCACTATGTTAAGCCTCGGCCGAAAGTGCAATAGCTGGACTCGTACTTTCGAGGGCCTCCGCTACGCGTCGGCCCTCGAACTAACTCGTCCATCTATTGCTTACTTTCTAGCCTCTTCAACAATGTACTATTATTGCACACCTCACACAAACGAAGCAGTTACAGAGAGAAACAATACAATAACATGTAGGTAGCGGTAGACAACAGGCGGTCTTATTGATTTTTCAAGATTTTTATTAACTTGTAATGTATGTAACTGAGTCAATCAACTATTTCTTGTCGTTATTCTGTCCCGTTGGGCAGGAGACAGAATTACAGAGTTTCTTAAAAAAGTGGTTACAATATGGACTTCTGACATGCCTAGAAGATGGTCCATACAAAAAGGTGTCGAAATCGCAGTTTTAAAAAGTGACTCAAGAGGCGTAACCGTGGCCTAGTGACAGAAAAAAGTTGATTCCCTGATTGTATTTTTTGGCTGACTGTTTATGTGTCATATATTTGTGTTTGTGTTATTTGTATATATGTATGATTGTGTATGTATGTTTATATATAGAGGTATTTATGTATGTTTATTTTTATGATTTTTGATTTATAATAATCTCTGCACCACCTACTGCATAATCTAGTTTTCTCTTTCTCCGATACCCAAAGGTTGTCTGGAAGAGATCGCTCTTCAGCGATAAGACCGCCTGTTGTCTACCTCTACCTACATGTTATTGTATTGTTTCTCTCTGTAACTGCTTTGTCTGTGTGAGGTGTGCAATAAAGAGTATTTGTATTGTATTGTATTGTATGTTTGTTTGGGTGGAATCTTGCAACTCAATTTTGAAGCAGAGATCATTAAACGATTGAGCTGAAATAGGCTTAGTGACCTTCGATTTTTTTATGATGCCACTCGAATTGGTTTTTGGAGAGGAACAAATGTTTATATGGGAGCAACTACAATGAAACAACATAAATACCCAAAAAATTGAGTTAAAGATGGACCTCGCTGGCGGCAGCCGAAACGCTGCACACAGATTGACTCAAAAGTATGACGTCACACGTTGCTATTCGAACTAATCATTGTAGGGAAAATCAAGTAAATTGCTGTTTCGGTCGCGAAATACTGCGTTTGGGTCCATAGTTGTCATACAATTTTGTTTCTATAAAAGCGAAAGGATTCTATTGGTAGCTTTTTATTTACTTTTGGACAATAAAAAAATACCATTTTTTTCTGATGGTTTACTATTCATTTACCAACACTACGTTATCAATTTTAACATGAGGTCACAAGCCCATCCTGGGTTTAAGTATAGTTTGGATGACAATTCAATATTATGGTACCATCGAGCTGATCTGATGATTAGAAGGTGGTCATGGGAATTCAGTACTTAACCGGCGTAACCCCGCCGAGTTTGGGCTCGTTAGAATCGTCGCAACGAGTAGTTGATGACGGTACACAGAAAAGTACAGTCGGCAATAAAAGCTTGTACTAAAAAACGGGCCAAGTGCGAGTCGGACTCGAGCACCGAGGGTTCCGTACAAACCTGTAGGTATATAAGTAAAAGTGCACTCTTCACGAAGATATTAAAAATATTTTTATTGTATGATGTAACTAAAAATTTACAGTTTTCGCAATTTTTCCTTTATCTATGCTATAAAACGTTGCTTCGTACCAAATTTCAAGATTCTGAGTTCACGGGAAGTACCATGTAGGTTTTGATTCCCTTGCGAGTTGCGAAAATTTGCGGCATAAACGTCTGCATCTTTTGATTGCGTTGGCTTAGAAGTTTGATTTTTTCACAGCTCCAAGGGACAGTAGACTTGAGTATTTGATATAAATTTTAGCTTGATACCTCCACGCGTTCCTGAGAAAAAGGGTCTTGACAGACGGACGGACGGACAACAAAGTGATCCTATAAGGGTTCCGTTTTTTCCTTTCGAGGTACGGAACCCTAAAAATGAAATTTTTGACCGAAGCTTAGCTTACAGAAAGTATTATAAAATTTTTAAATACTCTGATACTGATATGATATATTGTATACTGTTTTGAAATAATGACACCTCGCCGAGTTTATTACGCCGGTTCTTCTCGAGGCAGAGGTTTACTTTCCGTACCGGTGGTAGTTTATCGACATTCATAGGTGCATGTAATATGCATAAATTGAAGAATAAATCACTTTGACTTTAGAAGCTAAACTTAGCTTAACTTACGTTTTTCAGAATGCAGCCAAGCTGAAGTATCACATAGTGGCCATGCACACACGAGAGACCCCCTACCAGTGCGGGCAGTGCGGTGCCGCCTTCGGATGGTACTCGAGCCTTTATCGCCACATCCGGGAGGTGCACTATAAGGTACATGGTACAGTCACGAGCGTTCATTTGGGACCCATTTCCTTCAAATGTTGTTAGAACATTTACAATGCAATAAGGTCGAAAACTTCAGTTCAATAATAATTGTGAAGTGTCAAGATGACACAATAGGCTTGTGTCCTAATTTTTTTTTACGATGCCATTCGAACCAGTTTTTGGTGTGGAACAAATGTTTGTATGGGAGTAAGTACAATTAAAGAACATAAATACCCAAAAAATTGAGTTAAAGACGGACCTCGCTGGCGGTAGCCGAAAACGTTCCATACTGATTAACATTGAATCATGACGTCACCGGGTAATATTTGTACTAGTCGTTATATGAAAAATCAAGTAAATTGCTGTTTCGGTTGCGAAATACTGCGTTTAGGACCATAGTTGTCATACAATGTTGTTTCTATAAAAGCGTAAGGATTCTATTGGTAGCTTTAAATTTACTTTTGGACAATAAAAAAATGCATATTTTTTGTAAACTTTCAAGGGCCATATCTCTTTATGATTTTAATTATATTTCGTAATTTATACTTAATTGCATTTATTTGAAGGTTTACTATCAATTTAGCAACACTGCGCTATCAATTTTAACATGAGGACACAACCCAATTAAATGTCTTATTGAATGGGCCCTTGAATCGATAACGTCTTTGCCAAAAGCTATCATTACAGTTTTCTAATTACGAACATGTGTCATTGTGTGTCAGTGTCAGACAAGAAAATTTATTGAAAACTGTCATTTTCACAAAATACTATTTTCAAATAACAAATATGGCCGGAGAGAAGACAGGGCCTCTAACACGGGCGACAATTAGTCGGAAAAAACCGGAAATGATCGTTTGACTCGTTCCGCCCGGTTGACGTCACTGAGCGGTTTCCCCTAGTCACGTATAGTAACGTAAGTTGTCAGCATCATGGCAAACATTGACACTCCTTTAAAATATTAGCTTTAAATGTCTCCAGTTTGCTATACGATATTCCACCTTAGGTGGGTCCCAAATTAACGCTCGTGACTGTACATACTTATACACAGGACACTAAATACTATAGAAGGGGTATCAAGCGCGGTTTGTATCGGTAGCGGTGTCGCCTCATCCCCTCCACGTCGCCTACAACTGTGCGAGCGACTGCACGGCGATCAGGTGACGTTGGCGCGGAAGCTAACAGCGCATGCGCAGACTAGTGGCGCGCGTGCCACGCCCACATCGCCTTTCTATAGTATTTAGTGTGTATAACTGAGTTCTAGTACGAATCCTTTTTCTAGAACGAATTCATTTCTGTTTGCGCCTATTAAACGTAGCCAATTTCTTTCATTGTTAAGTGTAACCGCTAATTGATACTGTAATAACTACAACTTGAAAAACCCCCGACATTTTCATTTCAAAGTTCAATATTTCAAAAACGGCCGAACCGTTTTTGTTGAAACGTAGCTAAAATTGTCTATGACATAAAAAACCGCATTCAAATCGGTCCATCCGTTTGGGAGCTACGTTACCACAGACATATACACAGATACACGTTAAAGTTATAAAACCCCTCCCTTTAAAAATGAAATGCAGGACTTGACCAAGTATTGTAGTAAGTGGTGATCACAATAGATCAGCAATGGTCGTAGTGATATAAGGGCTCTCACAGCCAAGGACCGCAAAACCCCCTCAGGCTTAAGCCTATCGATTTGGTAACCTTACGATAAGGTAACCTTGGGGTTTGTGCACAAATCACGCGAGGTTCGATAGGGGGGAGGGGGATCAGGAAAAAATCACGACAGATCACGTTGGGGGAGATTGGGGGGGGGGGGGGGGGTATAAGGAGACCTCACGTGTATTTTTCTACAGTGAACGAAGCTAAGAAAAATATCTACCACACGATTAAAAATAAAAAAAATCAACAAGATTTACTATATACTACACTATTTATCTTACAATTAGGTCGAATGAAAAAAATATACGAGAGGTTAGGTGGGGGGGGTAGACAAGAACCTCACCAAATATCACCAGGGGGGGGGGGGGGTGTCAAAAAGTAGCCGAAAAAACCTCGCGTGATTTGTGTGTGTGTGTGTGTCATGATGTTTTCCTTCATCGAAAAGCTAACGGTAAATATCAAATG
The DNA here is from genome assembly GCA_932294315.1 of Epinotia nisella. Taxonomy (NCBI): domain Eukaryota; kingdom Metazoa; phylum Arthropoda; class Insecta; order Lepidoptera; family Tortricidae; genus Epinotia; species Epinotia nisella. Next base: position 2,467,780 of record OW028698.1, on the reverse strand, counting down.
ATGTTTCGACATAAGTTCCGAAAAACTCATTGGTACGAGCCGGGATTCGAACCCAGGACTGCCGTTTGACAAGCCCTTACTGATAGGGTGACCCTATTGTTATGGTAAGCATACCGGATGTGGTAATCATAAGTTAACCCTATTGAGATAGGGTTTTGAAGTGGATACTTCTTTGCTCGCGTTCTTGTATAAGGGGTACAGTTCAAAATGTATCACGTGACTTCCGGAATAACTTTTTGTAGAGAAGCCTAGTCTGATTTCAAATAATTGTTTGTTACATGTTTTAATCCTTCTTTATTTGCCATTAGTTGTTAATCGCAAAATGTTATTTAGTTTATGTGGCGGACATGAAAATAATGCTGAAATGACCGCCATTTTCAATGTATCGCGAGTCAAATGAGCTACGTCAGTCAATGTTGCCATATATACCGATTTATCTGTACTTATACAGATTTTAGTGAATTAATTCAGATATATATTTCACGGGTACAAGGGGGTTCCATAGCCAACAAAGAAGTATCCACTTAAACTTAATTAACGGTTGTATCTCCAACACGACCCTTTTTTTTAGGGTTCCGTACCCAACGGGTAAAAACGGGACCCTATTGCTAAGACTTCACTGTACGTCCTTCCGTCCGTCCGTCCGTCCGTCCGTCTATCTGTCACCAGGCTGTATCTCAAGAACCGTGATAGCTAGAGAGTTGAAATTTTCACAGATTATGTATTTCTGTTGCCGCTATAACAAATACTAAAAAACCGGCCAAGTGCGAGTCGGACTGGGGCTCCCATACAACAGACATGATTCATTTGCCGTTTTTATAGATAATGGTACGGAACCCTTCGTGCGCGAGTCCGACTCGCACTCGCCGGTTTTTTTTGCAAATTTAAATCTATTACAGATGAAGGTGCAACCCAAGAAATCCAAGAAGGGAAAGAAATTGGAAGTGGTGGAGGTTATTCCGCTGCAACTGCCCGGGCCCGCCTGAACACACACACACACACATACACACACACACACACACACACACACACACACACACACACACACACACACACACACACACACACACACACACCGAGAGGAATGGGAATGCTAATTATTAGTAACTAGCTTCTGCCCGCGACTTCGTCCGCGTGGCTCGTTTATATCGTTGCTCCATACAAATTTTCACCCCACATTTCATCCCCTTATGATATGATTCCCGGGATAAAAACTATCCTATGTCCTTTCCCGGGACTCGAACTATCTCCATACCAAATTTCATCTAAATCGGTTCAGCTGTTTAGGCATGAAGAGATAACAGATAGACAAACACACTTTCGCATTTATAATATTAGTAGTTGATAATAGGGTTGTAGACACCAAATAAAATAATCAATAATGTTGTATTTTCTCGAAAAAGGATAAAAAATGTAGTCAAATGGAGAGAAAAATCAACGCAAGAGGTTAAATAATCACAAAGTGAGTGTCCAAAGTTTTAAGAGGAGGCATATTCTGTACCTTTTCCGAAAAACGCACCTTCATATGAAACCATTGTCAATTACTATGACGCTCGGGGATCGTGACGTCACGATCCTCGCTCTCGCTCTCTAACAAGCAATATTAAAATGGTTGTAGCTTAGTAATTTTTTGAGATATCTCAATAGGTTTTTTGTCACTAGGCACATTTATTATACATTTTGAGTCCACGACCCTATTATCAGAAAAATTACACTTTAACGTCAACTTCTCTATTACCTGTCTGTCTGTAGCAATGTAATTTTAAAATTTTATAATACTCTGATACTGAAATGATATATTGTATACTGTTTTGAAAAAATGACACCTCGCCGAGTTTTTTACGCCGGTTCTTCTCGAGGCAGAGGTTTACTTTCCGAACCGGTGGTAGTTTATCGACATTCATGGGTGGGTCGTTCTTCTTTTCGACCGACAATAGCCTGTCCTTCGTCTTATTACGGCATCTCATTTGAGTAATGATGTTTACGGTTTTATAATGTTCGAATGAACGTCCATATTATTTTATTAATTAGTGATATTTAATAATTCACTTTCTCTAACTAGCATTTTTTTAAATGTTTTTTTTCCGTAGAATGCCGTGACAGAGTGGTAAACCAAAATGTTGTCCCCACTGAAAGAGTCCACTTTGTCACATGTTTTTTTTAGAAACCAACCGTAAATAAATATTTATATTGGCCAGAAAGGAAACTTTAATTAGTTCTAATGAAGAAACCTATGCATTTTTTTTTAAATCGCACTTCAAAACCACAATTTTCGATAGTTCAAAAACCAAAAAAACAGAAAAACCTCGGTTCATTGTCGGTAAAAAAGATGAACGACCATGGTGCAAATCACTTTCACTTTGACTTTTGGACAGGCAACAGTTTGTGAACTATCGTGATAACTAGAATTTCATATTGAGTATCTTAAATTTAATGTGTATTGATAATTTTCGTGATAATTATAATTAGATGGTTATGGTCAAGTTATGGTGTATAGAGACTGAATTATATTTTTAAGTACTTTTACGATTTAAGTACCTAAGTTTAAAATTAAAGTATATAAGTAATAGTAATTGTAATGTAAAGATGAAATAAATTTCTTTTTGTATAAATTGATTAGTTTTACTTACATGTGCATCTAAATAACCCTTTCCTGTTATAAATAAATAGGATATAAAGTAAATGGTTAGTAGCTGGCCACCTCATACTAAAAATGAACTCTATTCACCTAGAATAGAATTCATTTTAGTATAAGGTTTCAAAAACTGGCCACGTCATACTAAATTGAATTCAGTTTGTAGGGGAACAGTTTATTTTTATTATGAGGGGGCCAGCTACTGGCGATTTACCCTACAAGAACGGATCTTATTTTAAGACTTATCGGGCCAACAAAGCGAACACAAACGCTTCGAAATGAAAAAGGCCATGTTTAACCCATTCAAGGCCCGTGACGACACGTATGCGTCCTTACGCCGTAGTTGCTTTCCGCTATATACGGGGAAAACCACGGGATTGGCTACGAGCGTAGCGCGTATCGATTCTGGGCACACGAGCGTAGCGCGTAGCGATTCTGGGCACACGAGCGTAGCGCGTAGCGATTCTGGGCACACGAGCGTAGTGCGTAGCGATTCTGGGCACACGAGCGTAGCGCGTAGCGATTCTGGGCACACGAGCGTAGCGCGTAGCGATTCTGGGCACACGAGCGTAGCGCGTAGCGATTCTGGGCACTGAATGTGTTAATATTTAAACACATTATTCGAATAGTGACTCGATCGTTAAAGTGAGGTGCCACAGATAACGGTGCTAACAACTTTTTATTCAAATTCAAAATTATTTATTCGCTTTAACACGCAAGTATAAACAAAACAGAGATATCCGGCGGACCCCAAAGTAGGCTGAGCCTGTATCTTGGGGCCCTGGAGTGCAAATATGTGAAACAGGTTTGGTAGATGAACATATGATGACTGATGACCTGGTAAAGGTCGCGGGAGTCCGCTGGATGCGGGTGGCGCAGGACCGGTCAATTTGGCACTCTCTGGGGGAGGCCTATGTCCAGCAGTGGACGTCTTTCGGCTGATATGATGATGATGATGATGAGATGAACATAGAAAGTATAGACACATTTTACAAGCAGAAATCTACAATACAATACGAGGCGACAATACAAGTGCACTAGCCGCGATGTGTGTGTGTGTGTATATGATAGTTATTAACAGTTGCAGCGTACTTAGTACAACGTAAACAATTAGCAGTTACACTTAACAATGAAAGACAAGGGCTTTGTCTTATATTTGTGCTTAGTAGGCGTACTATAAAATGATTCGCACCATACAGTCGCCATCAGATATATCAGAGCGGCGAAAGCGCTCACAAATATCTGAACACGTCTCTAATGCCTCGACAATAGAGACGTGTTCAGATATTTGTGAGCGCTTTCGCCGGTCCGATATATCTGATGGCGACTGTAGATAACTAGGTACCTAGTCAACGAATACTGATGTGAGTTGAGTACATAATTTTGAACTGAAAAAGATTATCTAAATTTCAGCTAGTTACAGAAAAGTAGGAATGTAAAGTCGACGTCTAAGATATGTTTACACTTTTGGACCTTCATCATCATCATATAATTATTTGAACTTTTGAAAATAGTTTACACCGCACTCTGCGAATCCGTGCTAGGCTATTGCAATTCGGTTTGGGGAGGGGCAGCAAAGACACACCTTATTAGGTTGGAAAGAGCGCAAAGATCCCTTCTCAAGGTTATCTACCGCAAACCATCACGTTTCAGCACCAAAGAACTATACAAAGTTGCTAACGTCCTCTCTGTCCGTCAACTGTTTTTAAGGAAAATACTGTACAGTTATGGAAAACTACATGACAAGAATTTTCAAGCAGATACAAGACGCCGCCAGCGCTGGAAAACCCCAAAAACGCGTACAACATGTGCCCAGAGATTTCATCCCTTTATTTCTCCTCTAGTTATGAGATTGTCCTGCACATGTCACCTCATAAAAAGACCTCCAAGCAAACGGTTGTGGACTGCGTGGCTTAAGCCCGTGCTAGACGGTCGCCAACACGCCTCTGACGGCGTGACCTTGGTTGGTGGCTCGTCGGAGGCTTGTCGTGAGTTGTCTGGCTAGACGGTCGGCCGACAGTGTCTTCAGAACTCGCGGACGGACAACACCCATTGCAAGCGCATTATCATGAGACTGAACTCCTCATGACCGTGATAAAATGATTACCACCCATTTTGTCACTATTCTGATGTACTTAGGTAATTTTATTATTTATTTTATCTTATTATATTATTTATTATAGAATTTTATGCCTGGCATCACACATTAATCACACACACTCACACACACACACACACAAAATTTAGCATCTATATATAGATAAGTAATTGTATAGATACGAAACTGGGTCCTGTAACACAGGGTTTCCTAGCTCAGGACTCAGGGTCGTGATTCATATTGTAATGCTGCCCTTGTTCAATAAACTTATTTCTTTTTTTTTCTTTTTTCATTGAAGGTAGGGATGTAGGTATAGGAGACACGTACGAAATCGGCGGACATTGCTTGGCCGTCCGTCAGTTTCGTAGAAGTAGCGTCTCCTTATGTGGTATCTGAGCCTTAAGCCGCGTCCGCTGCGCGATATCGTGGTTTTAAAACGTCAAAAATGTATTGCCAATCAAAACAATACCCTATTTGTTTGCCGAAACTAACGGATAACATGTTAGATGTTTAAAAACATCAAAAACATTGGCGCAGCGGGCGCAGCTTAAGTGCTTTTTGATCGAGTCTGTGGGCCTACCGCGAAACGAAAACGAACTTCGTTCGTGCATCTCCCTCTCTGTCGCTCGAACTAGCGAGTGCGACAGAGACGGAGATACACGAACGAAGTTCGTTTTCGTTTCGCGGTAGCCCCTTATATTCAGGCCCCGTAGCATGGTTGGCCTTGTCACGCGATAGGTGATAGGATAGAGCGTGCGTCACTGGCTGACACCATTCGATAGAACAAGACGATGCTCTTATCTTGTCACTTGTCGCGTGATAAGGCCAACCATGCTACGACTCCAGGTTTGAATGAAAATCCGAGTATGATGCTTGAAATTTATTGATACAAACGGTACAGCCGTTACTGTAATTAAACTGTTAAATAAACTAATCTAAGAAAAACATCGGTTGCCATTAGTCATTGCTTATGTCGCCGGGTAAATCAATAAAATATTCGCTAAATATAAAAGTTATCAAAATGCTTTTAACATAATTACCCAATACAATAATTAATGTTGAATGGTTGCTAATTACATTTTGATAACTTTTAGACCCACTGCCTTTTAACACCACGATGTGGAAAAGAAGAATACGGGCTGCCTGTGATAAGCAATACCGTAACCTATGTACAGTAAGGGACATGTATTCGTGTACTTTTTTATGCCTTGTTGTCATAGTAAGAAGATCGACAAAGGTACGTGAACACGTTTCCCTTACTGTACGCTTGCCCAGAAGAGTCATACATACGTTATTTTATTCTAAGTCATCATCAAACGCATATACAGTAAAATTATTCTTAAAAAGGTGACTATGTTCTGGTGGTAAAAATATTGTGGGTCTAGAAGCCGAACTCTCTAACTTAACAACTAGAGCTTTCGGAGGATTCCTCGCTGGAGCTGCTGGAACTGCTGGAGCTGCTGCTGGCCGCGGAGTTACTGCTGGATGACCTGGAGCTGACGCTTCCGTCGTTGCCAGTTACGACAGAAGCAGATTGTTGGGATGCTGAGCTAGCTTTGTTTGAGGAAGCGGCGTTTTTCTCTGAGACAGCCTTAGTCACTCTGCCATTCGCATCGTTGGTTTCTGAACTCGCTTTCACGCTCGTCGACTGTCCGTCGCTGGATTGCGCGGCGTTGCTTGATTTTGAAGCGTTTACAGCGCTACCATCGGCATTTTTGGTTTGAGAGGCAGATTTACTGCCTTGCGAGCTCTTTTTGCCCGAGGAAGCAGACTTTTCGTTTGAGACAGCGTTGGTGTTGCTACCATCAGCACCAGTTGCCTGCGAGGAAGCATTCTTCTCTGATGATTGGCCGTTGTTTTCTTGCGCGGCGTTGCTTGATTTTGAAGCGTTTACAGCGCTACCATCGGCATTTTTGGTTTGAGAGGCAGATTGACTGCCTTGGGAGCTCTTATTGGCCGAGGAAGCAGACTTTTCGTTTGAGACAGCGTTGGTGTTGCCACCATCAGCACCAGTTGCCTGCGAGGAAGCATTCTTCTCTGATGATTGGCCGTTGTTTTCTTGCGCGGCGTTGCTTGATTCGGAAGCGTTTACACCGCTACCATTGGCATTTGTGGTTTGAGAGGCAGATTGACTGCCTTGGGAGCTCTTATTGGCCGAGGAAGCAGACTTTTCGTTTGAGACAGCGTTGGTGTTACTACCATCAGCACCAGTTGCCTGCGAGGAAGCACCGTTCTCTGATGACTGGCCGTTGTTTTCTTGCGCGGCGTTGCTTGATTCGGAAGCGTTTACACCGCTACCATTGGCATTTGTGGTTTGAGAGGCTGATTGACTGCCTTGCGAGCTCTTATTGGCCGAGGAAGCAGACTTTTTGTTTGAGACAGCGTTGGTGTTACTACCATCAGCACCAGTTGCCTGCGAGGAAGCACCGTTGTCTGATGACTGGCCGTTGTTTTCTTGCGCGGCGTTGCTTGATTCGGAAGCGTTTACACTGCTACCATTGGCATTTGTGGTTTGAGAGGCAGATTGACTGCCTTGCGAGCTCTTATTGGCCGAGGAAGCAGACTTTTTGTTTGAGACAGCGTTGGTGTTGCTATTATCAGCACCAGTTGCCTGCGAGGAAGCACCCTTCTCTGATGACTGGCCGTTGTTTTCTTGCGCGGTGTTGCTTGATTCGGAAGCGTTTACACCGCTACCATTGGCATTGGTGGTTTGAGAGGCAGATTGACTGCCTTGGGAGCTCTTATTGGCCGAGGAAGCAGACTTTTCGTTTGAGACAGCGTTGGTGTTACTACCATCAGCACCAGTTGCCTGCGAGGAAGCACCGTTCTCTGATGACTGGCCGTTGTTTTCTTGCGCGGCGTTGCTTGATTCGGAAGCGTTTACACCGCTACCATTGGCATTTGTGGTTTGAGAGGCTGATTGACTGCCTTGCGAGCTCTTATTGACCGAGGAAGCAGACTTTTTGTTTGAGACAGCGTTGGTGTTGCTACCATCAGCACCAGTTGCCTGCGAGGAAGCACCGTTCTCTGATGACTGGCCGTTGTTTTCTTGCGCGGCGTTGCTTGATTCGGAAGCGTTTACACCGCTGCCATTGGCATTTGTGGTTTGAGAGGCTGATTGACTGCCTTGCGAGCTCTTATTAGCCGAGGAAGCAGACTTTTTGTTTGAGACAGCGTTGGTGTTGCTACCATCAGCACCAGTTGCCTGCGAGGAAGCACCGTTCTCTGATGACTGGCCGTTGTTTTCTTGCGCGGCGTTGCTTGATTCGGAAGCGTTTACACCGCTACCATTGGCATTTGTGGTTTGAGAGGCTGATTGACTGCCTTGCGAGCTCTTATTGGCCGAGGAAGCAGACTTTTCGTTTGAGACAGCGTTGGTGTTACTACCATCAGCACCAGTTGCCTGCGAGGAAGCACCGTTGTCTGATGACTGGCCGTTGTTTTCTTGCGCGGCGTTGCTTGATTCGGAAGCGTTTACACCGCTACCATTGGCATTTGTGGTTTGAGAGGCTGATTGACTGCCTTGCGAGCTCTTATTGGCCGAGGAAGCAGACTTTTCATTTGAGACAGCGTTGGTGTTACTACCATCAGCACCAGTTGCCTGCGAGGAAGCACCGTTGTCTGATGACTGGCCGTTGTTTTCTTGCGCGGCGTTGCTTGATTTGGAAGCGTTTACACTGCTACCATTGGCATTTGTGGTTTGAGAGGCTGATTGACTGCCTTGCGAGCTCTTATTGGCCGAGGAAGCAGACTTTTTGTTTGAGACAGCGTTGGTGTTACTACCATCAGCACCAGTTGCCTGCGAGGAAGCACCGTTGTCTGATGACTGGCCGTTGTTTTCTTGCGCGGCGTTGCTTGATTTGGAAGCGTTTACACTGCTACCATTGGCATTTGTGGTTTGAGAGGCAGATTGACTGCCTTGCGAGCTCTTATTGGCCGAGGAAGCAGACTTTTCGTTTGAGACAGCGTTGGTGTTGCCACCATCAGCACCAGTTGCCTGCGAGGAAGCATTCTTCTCTGATGACTGGCCGTTGTTTTCTTGCGCGGCGTTGCTTGATTCGGAAGCGTTTACACTGCTACCATTGGCATTTGTGGTTTGAGAGGCTGATTGACTGCCTTGCGAGCTCTTATTGGCCGAGGAAGCAGACTTTTCGTTTGAGACAGCGTTGGTGTTGCCACCATCAGCACCAGTTGCCTGCGAGGAAGCATTCTTCTCTGATGACTGGCCGTTGTTTTCTTGCGCGGCGTTGCTTGATTCGGAAGCGTTTACACTGCTACCATTGGCATTTGTGGTTTGAGAGGCAGATTGACTGCCTTGCGAGCTCTTATTGGCCGAGGAAGCAGACTTTTCGTTTGAGACAGCGTTGGTGTTGCCACCATCAGCACCAGTTGCCTGCGAGGAAGCATTCTTCTCTGATGACTGGCCGTTGTTTTCTTGCGCGGCGTTGCTTGATTCGGAAGCGTTTACACCGCTACCATTGGCATTTGTGGTTTGAGAGGCTGATTGACTGCCTTGCGAGCTCTTATTGGCCGAGGAAGCAGACTTTTCGTTTGAGACAGCGTTGGTGTTGCTACCAACAGCACCAGTTGCCTGCGAGGAAGCATTCTTCTCTGATGACTGGCTGTTGTTTTCTTGCGCGTTGTTGCTTGATTGTGAAGCGTTTGCTTCGCTACCATTGGCATTTTTAGTTTGAGAGGCAGATTGTTGGGCAGCGGAGCTGGCTCCTTTGGCAGAAGCGGAGGTCTGCTTTGAAGCAGACTGGCTTGCAACACCAGCAGCACCTATCACTTTCTCGCTTTTCTCTACGGAACTAGAACTACCATTCTGTTCAGAGGCAGTGTTTGCGCTTTGACTGAAAAATGACAAAAAGCATATTTTATTGACTAATTACTTATAGAGTTTTTGGGATAGAGAATTCATACATTCCTTTACGCTACAATAAACTAAACCTATACATAGATTAGAGGTGTAAAATCTTATTTGAGTTTTGGTATGTGCGTTTCCAAAAATGTAGGCTTCACACTTAATTGCAAAAATTAACTGTGATGTCATTAATTTACTTATTATTTTTACGACCGACTGTTCACTTCGTAACTTAGAAAAAGTTAAGAAATGTAATCATTGAAAGTCTCCTTAGAACACAAGTATAGTGCCACCATTCAAAGTCAAAGTGATTTATTCTTCAATTTAGGCATAGGTATTACATGCACCTATGAATGTCGATAAACTACCACCGGTTCGGAAAGTAAACCTCTGCCTCGAGAAGAACCGGCGTAATAAAATAAATATATATATATTATATAAACAAGGAGATGCGTGTTCGCGTATTTGCTTTATTTGGCCAAAACCGAATTTTAGGCGAAATGCGAAACTAATTTTAGGCGGTGAAACGGTACTGTTTGGTTTCCACGGGACAGGCCCAGCCTAGTGTGGGACCATAGCCTCTATGTTTTGTATTGCTTTTTTCGGGAATAAAATATATTTCATATTTCATTTATTTCAATATTTGCACGAAAAATCGGTCGGTTTTTGGTCACACATCAAATGACGCAAATACGGCAATTGCGTTCACCGTCTACACTTGGCTCGCTGAGCTGAATTTTGAATTGCGAACATATTCGCTTTGTTTGTTTCATATGCTTTTAGCTACATTTTAATTCAGTGCCTAGAAATTGGTAAGGGCCGGAAAGTTGTATTAGGGTTCCGTACCTCAAAAGGAAAAAAAACGGAACCCTTATAGGATCACTCGTGCGTCTGTCTGTCTGTCTGTCACAGCCGATTTGCTCCGAAACTACTGGACCGATTGAGTTGAAATTTGGTACACATATGTAAATTGGTGACCCAAAGATGGACGCGTAAAGTAAATTATTAAATTCTGAACAAGGGGGCCACTTTTGGGGGGTAAACTGGAAAATTAAAAAAAAAAGTTTCGCAAATTGTATTGTGTGACATATCAAATGAAAGGCGTTGTAGTAAGCATCTCAGGTGTACTTTTTTTTATAATTTTAGCTAAAACATATTTGAAGTAATTTAGGAAAAAACCTTCCCCCCCCTTATCTCCGAAACTACTAGGCTTAACATTCTGAAAAAAATATGGAAAATAGTTCCTTGCCTAAAGATTACAGGAAAACCTATAAGAAGTTTGAGTGGGAAAATTCTCAATATTTTAATGTATTATATATGGAACCCTCACCACGCGAGTTGAACTCGCACTTGTCCGGTTTTTTTTTACTTGTGTTGTCTGGGTGCAGGGTGTGTGAGGTTGGTTTTACCTAAACGATGATGAAACCTTTCACGATGAAAGAAAAAGCGACAGGCGATAAACGAAAGAGGCAGGTTACGGGGCCAGCGGGAGCAGCAGTTGTATTATTTAGACACCCAAACACACAGCAATAAGTTCTCCTGCGATTATCACACATTTTACATTCATTTAGCGGTGCCGCAAAAGCCATGACGCGCGAACCTTGTGCAGTGTTAGCCCCGACTGGCGCACTGAGAAACGGGTCGAGATTTTGTTTGAGTGTGTGTGCGGCGACGCATAGATACTATGGCGGACACATACAAGCCGCGCGCGATGCGTTTGTATGAAGGTAACGTACTTTCCACTCTTTTTAGGGTTCCGTAGCCAAAAACGGAACCCTTATAGTTTCGTCATGTCCGTCTGTCCGTCTGTCCGTCTGTCCATCTGTCCGTATGTCACAGGCATTTTACTCGAAAACTATAAGGTGTATTTGATAAAAATTTTGAGGACAGGTGTATTTTGTTAGCCGCTACATAGTTTTGTAATTAAAATGACAAAAAAAAAAAATTAAGGGTGCACTCCACACATAAAACTAAAAGTCAAAGAAAATAATTTCATTGTGACCTCCTTGTGGCACATCAATCGATAGGCCTTTCAAAATAAATATAAGGTTTCTTAGCATTTCTTTTGATTAAGTGAATAGGGTCGGAGATAATCGCCCCGAAAGTCACTAAAATTCTGTCCCCCCCCCTCTAATTTTTGAACGGTGTATTTTAAAAATATGGAAAAATTCATGGACATAGGGCTTATTAATTTCATTCACCGAAAATTGTTTTGAACAAGATCGGTTCAGAGGTTTTCGAGATATTGCTGAAAAACTGACTTCCTCAAAGAAAAGGACGTAAGTGCCGTAAAATTTCTGTGACGATACGACCTTTTTAATAGGCACAGAACCCTTCGTTTTGCGTGGTCCGACACGCACTTGGCCGGTTTTTCTATGTTTAAGTCATCTATGTTACCTGGTAGAGACCGCATTTCCAGCGCAGTCCACGGAGCTCGAAGCGGATTCTTGCTGGCTAGAACTTTTGCTGTCGCTCTGAGCGGCTGATTTAATCGTTCTTGTTGAGATCGATCCCGGATCTTGATGAAAGTAACATAATTTTAAATATGACGATAATTAAAAGAGGATAAATGACGGGTGACAGAGATGGATGGAAGGATGAGTAATGCTGTCTATACGATTATACTATTTCTAAACGACTTCAAAAAAGAAGTAGGTTCTCAATTGGGTTGTGTCCTCATGTTAAAATTGATAGCGCAGTGTTGCTAAATTGATAGTAAACCTTCAAATAAATGCAATTAAGTATAAATTACGAAATATAATTAAAATCATAAAAAGATATGATGGCCCTTGAAAGTTTACAAAAAATATGCATTTTTTTTATTGTCCAAAAGTAAATTTAAAGCTACCAATAGAATCCTTACGCTTTTATAGAAACAACATTGTATGACAACTATGGTCCTAAACGCAGTATTTCGCAACCGAAACAGCAATTTACTTGATTTTCCATATAACGACTAGTACAAATATTACCCTGTGACGTTATGATTCAATGTTAATCAGTATGGAACGTTTTCGGCTACCGCCAGCGAGGTCCGTCTTTAACTCAATTTTTTGGGTATTCATGTTCTTTAATTGTACTTACTCCCATACAAACATTTGTTCCACACCAAAAACTGATTCGAATGGCATCGTAAAAAAAAATTAGGACACAAGCCTATTCGGTTGTATGTTTTTTTATGTTTATTACCTCAGAACTCCGTCATTTATTAACTGATTTGTAGAATTCTTTTTTTATTTGAAAGTATATGCTTCCAGGTTGGTCCCATTGTTATCAATATGGGCCTTAATTTAATGTATGCTTTAACTCTCTTCCATTGTGTAACGAAAGTTACCCATATAAAACGTACGGGTGATTGCCGTTACACAATGGATTTTTTTTAAAGCGGAAATTAGTTTAAGGCACTCAACTATGTATTTTTTTTTACAATCTACTCTAAAGATGGTTCTTTGAGTCTGAAATAGTCTGTTTTTTTTTTACTAATAGACATTATTGAACCGCAATATTGATGCCAACCGCTTTCGTAATAAAAAAACAATCTTGAAAATCGGTTGACAATTGACGGAGAAATTGGTGATATACATTAAAAAAATACATACAGTGAAAAATAGAACCTCCTCCTTTTTAAAAGTCGGTTAAAAACTGGTCATCATCATCATCATATCAGCCGGAAGACACCCATTGCTGGACATAGGCCTCCCAAAACTAGTGCCTACGCCAAAACTTGGGATTAGGTGCCAATGCGGACCCCGGGCTCCTTTAGGAACCGGGAAAAAACGCTAGGTGGATGATGGAAGATGATTGAATTGATTAAGTATTATACTTACAGGCCTGCACGGCTACAAAGGCCTGAAATAAGAAAAATAGCACATTACGACAAAATCTATAAAAGTATTTTCTCGTATCAGAATCGATTCTTTTTTTATGCTTTATCTTTTGGTATGCGTTTCGTGAAAGTCTATCGTAGACCAGAGGGTCAATTCCTAACGCATTGTACGCGCGTGAGGTAGGTCTAAATGTCACTTTTTAGGGTTCCGTACCTCAAAAGGAAAAAAACGGAACCCTTATAAAATCACTCGTGCGTCTGTCTGTCCGTCTGTCACAGCCGATTTGCTCCAAAGTACTGAACCGATTGAGTTGAAATTTGGTAAACACATGTAAATTGGTGACCCAAAGATGGACGCGTAAAGTAAATTAATGAATTCTGAATAAGGGGGCTACTTTTGGGGGTAAACTGGAAAATTAAACAAGTGAAATCAAAAGAATTTTCGAAAAACCCAACGGTTTTTGACAAATAGCCTATGTCACTCCCACGATTAAGAGGAATCCAACGACACCTCATACATCAAAATCCATCAAGCCGTTTAGGCTACAAGAGGCCACAAAGAAACAGACATACAATCATACATACATAAATACTTACATACACTCTAAGAACATTACCCTCCTCCTTTGGCAGTCGGGTAAAAAAAAAGTTTTGCAAACTGACATATTAAATGAAAGGGGTTGTTGTAAGCATCTCACTTTTTTTTATAATTTTAGCAATAATAGAGTTGAAGTAATTTAGGAAAAAAGACGAAAAATGACCATCCCCCCCCCCCCCCCCGTATCTCTTAAAATTCTGAAAAAATATGGAAAATAGTTCCTTGCCTAAAGATTACCTACAGGAAAACCTATAAGAAGTTTGAGTATTCAAAGTAACGGGAAAAGTCTCAACATTTTTGTCTATTTTTTATGGAGCGCCTGATGCTTAGAGCATAGCAATTTTACGGAACCCTCACCACGCGAGTTGAACTCGCACTTGTCCGGTTTTTTTTTCCAAATACAAATCTGACGAAAAATAAAACTTCGGCAAAAATATAAAGATCGATCTTTTATGCGATTCTGAATAGGAAAAGAAAAAAAAATATTCTAAAAACGCCGTAATACGAAACATTTTGTGAATCAATGTTCCAAGAATATTAAAAATTTGCACAATAAGAATGAAAGGTAATTCAACTCACCGATATAGCGACGACTGCCAGTAAAAGTTTCATGGTGCCTGTTCTCTGAAACTTCCGCCCTCGCATCTCCTTATATAGTCGTCTCCATGATGCATATTTACTCATTAAACTTAACGAAACAATTACCTAATTATGCACGAACCTGTGCAAATATCAGACGTATGAACAGATGGTCCCCGATACTTCTCGAACGTATTAAACTGCATTTATATTAGGTTTTTATCGCGTTTAAGCATTTTCAAAGTTAAATTTAGGTTTACGGGGACAGTAAAATTAAATTAATATTAAAAATCAATATTTTATTCGGTGATGGAATATATAAGTAGGTAATGGACATTAAATATTTAGAACATCACTGCTTTTGGTATTGTAAATTATTATTATTGGTATTTTTTCCGGTTATTTTGATGGGTCTATAATCTTTACGTGATATATAAACTTAGACGTATATTTATTTATGTATGGACTTTAATTAGCTATGACATTTTTTTTCATTATACTTATTATATATTTGAAGATTGTGATATAAATTCAGCTAGCTTTAATTTATATTGTAATTATATTATAAAATAAAAAATCTAAATCTAAATCAATTACATTGGCGCGCTAGTGAATGTCGGAACAACACACACACAAGTGACAGAACGTCCGTCCATTTGGATGCATCCATTTGTCAACGAGACACGTTTGTTTTCTCGTAAGGCCCAAACAATTTTTAGGACTAATGTAATAACGGCCCAGTGTCCTGAAAACAGGCCATAAAACTAACTACCTAAGTATTTTGAAATTCCGAGTCCCTAAATAGACAATTGATTGAATCAGGCGTTACTTTGCGGAAGTCCGTGATATGTCACGACAGCAATATTCGTTAAAATGCGCAAATAGGTACACCTCATCATCGCTGATAGTTCAACACGTTTTTTAGCTGAATATCAATGGAATATGGTTCTCGTAACATCCCTAAAAGAGTTCAAATTTTATTACAAAGAACTAATGAGGTCTGTCAATCTATTGTCCTAAAATTAGGCCGGTAGGCCCTACGAGAATAAACCCTTCCTTCGTTCATCGGTACAAATGTATGTAATTGTAAATAATAATAATTAATTGAAAGTACCAAGACTAAGCTAACATAGAATCAGAAAAACAAATAAACTGCTCAATAATACAGCGTGTATTTTTAATATTACCTCAAATTGTAATCAGAGGTAGGTGTTAGGGCTGTGAACCGATATTGCAAGAAAATTTTAATTTAATCTTAACTACCGAAGCGTAATTAATTTTTGAAAAATTATCGAGCAGCAATGCGTACACACATTTGACTCATGGAAGAAGCGGGTCACTTTTGTGATTGTGACAGTTGTTACGTTGCGTCAGTAAGATAAAGTAGTGATCCATTGCGTGCTGAATTATTTTATATGGACAAAAAAAGTTGGTAGTTAAGAGAAATTTCTTGCAATATCGGTTCATAGCTCTAACACCTACCTCTGGTTACAATTTGAGGTAATATTAAACATACAGGCTGTATAGGTAAGTATAACCATCTTTGACATTTTCTGTGTCAATGTGACAAATTACTAGCTACAGAAGTAGAACATATATTATTATCCCAGCTTTGTTTATATCTAACAAGCATATGGCTTTCCTGATGTTAAGTAAACACCGCCATATGAAGGCTCCGTTGGAGTAGCAAGCGCGCTGATTATTGATTTGAGGATTGAGGAATTTTCGCGTGGGGTGCGTGTCCACCAGAACTTTGCAGGGTAGTGGTGTGTACGGTAAGCAAGATATCAGGGCATTATCAGGTCAAGATAACATCCTGAATACCAGGTCCCTTGACCTTACTTACCCAGGAACAAAACACTGCAGTACCCTACCTGCTTAGTACTTCAGTTTAATTGTGGCGGTCTTCGGTAAGGTTGACGTACTTGTTGTCGGGCTGCTTTAAAATAGCTAAGAACTATAAGCCCACAGGCGGATTATCCATATAGGCAAACTAGGCACGTGCCTAGGGGCGCAGGGTTCCAAAGGGTCGCGCGTTTTTAGGGTTCCGATACCTCAACAGGAAAAAACGGAACCCTTATAGGATCACTCGGTTGTCTGTCTGTCCGTCTGTCACAGCTGATTTGCTCCGGAACTACTGAACCGATTGAGTTGAAATTTGGTAAACACGTGTAAATTGGTGACCCAAAGATGGACGCGTAAAGTAAATTAATGAATTCTGAACAAGGGGGCCACTTTTGGGGGGTAAACTGAAAATTTAAAAAAAAAATCGCAAACTGTACCTATTGTGTGACATATCAAATGAAAGGGATTGTTGTAAGCATATCAGATATTTTTATAATTTTAGCAAAAACAGATTTGAAGTAATTTAGGAAAAAGACGAAAATTTACCATCGGGTGGGGGGGCCCCCTTATCTCCGAAACTACTTGGACTAAAATTCTGAAAAAAATACGGAAAATAGTTCCTTGTCTAAAGATTACAGGAAAACCTATAAGAAGTTTGAGTATTCAAAAACACTTATGAAATTTAGATTATATACGGAACCCTCACCACACGAGTTGAACTCGCACTTGTCCGGTTTTTTTTTCGTTATAGTTTTTAATCTATGTCCGCTAGAGGGACGCCGGTGAGGTGCTTGCCTAGAGCGCTCTTGACATTTAATCACTGTATATGCCCTACCTCAGGGCTATACCACTCTAAATATCATATGGACCATCTCTGAAGATACATAGAGTACTAGATACATGATACAATTAAGTATTAGGTATGTATACTTCGCATTATCTCCGCTACCCAAAGGTTCGCCAGAAGACATCGCTCCTTTCGCTTTGCTATAAAAGTCCATCTGTTTTTTTTAAGTTTTATGATCCGTATTCTGTTCTTTTGTGGGGTTTGCAGGAATAGGGCGATAAAGCAAGGGATGTGTCAGATCGCAGGTATTTGCGTGAGGCAAGGGCAAGGATGCAATCTTAGGCTTTCTTTATTACTGACCGTGATGAGTACAAAATTGTTCGTCTCCCTCTGACCAATAACTGTAACATTTCATGCGTAGCGGGCGGTAATTGCCACTTTACGGCCTTAGTGGCCAATAGTTATGGTCCAATTGTTATTAACCATTACACCATTTGTTATTAACTAATAGCCAGTGAAATATCAATAAACTACTAGGTAACTCACTTCAAAATCTAGTGAAATAGAACTACTTAGTAGCCAGCAGCAAAATATTCGTGCTCATCCATGCTCATCTGACAAATATTTCATTTAGCCCCGACCGGGATCCGAACCCGGAATCACTTACTTCGTAGGCAAGTAGTAGTATATTCTTTACATATACAAATGCGCTATTATGTAACGGAACTGTTTCCATCAGGTAGACAGAGTTTTATATATTTACGAATAGAAACGACAAAAATCCAGACAATAATTTTATTCACCAAAAAACGAAACAAAATTTTCAATGTAACTCGGGGGGAATACTTTAATTTGGAATGTTTTTACAAGCTTTATATTAACTTGACCTGTTCGTATGTAAATATGAAAGTATGTAATAGGTAAGTTGTCCATCAAGTTTTCTTCACAGTTCTTTCAGTTGCGAGTGTAAAGCCTGAGTACCCGTTCAAAACCGAGCCTTCGGTGAGGTGGCCGGCATTTTGCATGTGTTTAACCTGCACGCTGCGCGCCCCGCAACGCTGCACGCCCAACTCAAGCGGACACTCATGATGCACACTGACTTTTGAACTGTCGAGCTTAAAAACTAAAAGCATGTTGCTAATGGAGCACTACAGGGTGGAGATACAGGAGATCACTGATTAGTTAAAGTCTTAAGAAGTGCGATAAACTGGCGTTGTATCTCCATTGTGATTGGATCACTTGTATTTTAGCACTCGATGACTTCCTCAGAACTGGAAGAGCTAGAGGATGCGGATGATTTTTGGGCGCTAGAGGTCGAAGAAAACGTTGTGCTGATATTTCCATCGGCGTCTACTGTTTGGCTGGTTTTCTGGTCTTTCGAGGAGCTAGCATCGGCAACGCAGGCACATGCCGACTTTTCCTTCTTGCAGACGGTGCAGCCATTTGGGTCGTGAGTGATCCTCACCGACTCGTTGTTGGTCGATGCCGCATTGTGCGACGCCGCATTGCTGTTCTTAGAGCTCATGATGCTCTTACTGCCATCAGCGTTTGTAATGCTCTGGTTGCTTTGATTGTTGCTCGAAGTGCCGCTTCTCTCTGAAGCGCTGTTGCCAGTGTCGTGAATGTACACGGTTTTACCATCCTTATTTGTGCTTAAATATGTGCTATCGTGGTCTTTTGATGCTGAACTGGCTGCTGCAGCGTTATTACCGCTGTAGGTGGACGAACCACTTCCGCCATCAGCATTTTTATATGTGTTTGTACCCTTGTATGAGTTAGAGCTGCCAGATTCTTCAGAGGCGCTTTTGCCTTTATTGATTTCTTTGACTAATCCTCCCCGACCGTCTGTCTTTTCAGATTTTTCGACGTAATTTTCTGATGCGCCTTTTTTAATCGCAGCGCTACTGCCGCTGGAAGTGGATGTTCGGGTATTGCCACAGTCATCTGTGTCTGAGCTTTTACTGTTGTAGTCACTTGAGCTGCCAGTTTCGTGAGACGCGCTGCTTCCCTTCTTTTCGATCTTTTCTTCTGTTCCCCAAGGGCTTTTCTTTATTTTTACGTGGTCGTAGCTCTTTGATGCGCCTTTTTCCTTCTCAGCATTATTGCCGCTGTAGGTGGACCAACCACTTCCGCCATCAGCATTTTTATATGTGTTTGTACCCTTGTATGAGTTAGAGCTGCCAGATTCTGCAGAGGCGCTTTCACCTTTATTGATTTCTTTGACTGATCCTCCCCAAGCGTCTGTCTTTTCAGATTTGTCGACGTAATTTGCTGATGCGCCTTTTTTAATCGCAGCGCTACTGCCGCTAGAAGTGGATGTTCGGGTATTGCCACAGTCATCTGTGTCTGAGCTTTTACTGTTGTAGTCACTTGAGCTGCCAGTTTCGTGAGATGCGCTGCTTCCCTTCTTTTCGATCTTTTCTTCTGTTCCCCAAGGGCTTTTCTTTATTTTTACGTGGTCGTAGCTCTTTGATGCGCCTTTTTCCTTCTCAGCATTATTGCCGCTGTAGGTGGACCAACCACTTCCGCCACCAGCATTTTTATATGTGTTTGTACCCTTGTATGAGTTAGAGCTGCCAGATTCTGCAGAGGCGCTTTCACCTTTATTGATTTCTTTGACTGATCCTCCCCAAGCGTCTGTCTTTTCAGATTTGTCGACGTAATTTGCTGATGCGCCTTTTTTAATCGCAGCGCTACTGCCGCTGGAAGTGGATGTTCGGGTATTGCCACAGTCATCTGTGTCTGAGCTTTTACTGTTGTAGTCACTTGAGCTGCCAGTTTCGTGAGATGCGCTGCTTCCCTTCTTTTCGATCTTTTCTTCTGTTCCCCAAGGGCTTTTCTTTATTTTTACGTGGTCGTAGCTCTTCGATGCGCCTTTTTCCTTCTCAGCATTATTGCCGCTGTAGGTGGACCAACCACTTCCGCCATCAGCATTTTTATATGTGTTTGTACCCTTGTATGAGTTAGAGCTGCCAGATTCTGCAGAGGCGCTTTCGCCTTTATTGATTTCTTTGACTAATCCTCCCCGACCGTCTGTCTTTTCAGATTTTTCGACGTAATTTGCTGATGCGCCTTTTTTAATCGCAGCGCTACTGCCGCTGGAAGTAGATGTTCGGGTATTGCCACAGTCATCTGTGTCTGAGCTTTTACTGTTGTAGTCACTTGAGCTGCCAGTTTCGTGAGACGCGCTGCTTCCCTTCTTTTCGATCTTTTCTTCTGTTCCCCAAGGGCTTTTCTTTATTTTTACGTGGTCGTAGCTCTTTGATGCGCCTTTTTCCTTCTCAGCATTATTGCCGCTGTAGGTGGACCAACCACTTCCGCCACCAGCATTTTTATATGTGTTTGTACCCTTGTATGAGTTAGAGCTGCCAGATTCTGCAGAGGCGCTTTCACCTTTATTGATTTCTTTGACTGATCCTCCCCAAGCGTCTGTCTTTTCAGATTTGTCGACGTAATTTGCTGATGCGCCTTTTTTAATCGCAGCGCTACTGCCGCTGGAAGTGGATGTTCGGGTATTGCCACAGTCATCTGTGTCTGAGCTTTTACTGTTGTAGTCACTTGAGCTGCCAGTTTCGTGAGATGCGCTGCTTCCCTTCTTTTCGATCTTTTCTTCTGTTCCCCAAGGGCTTTTCTTTATTTTTACGTGGTCGTAGCTCTTTGATGCGCCTTTTTCCTTCTCAGCATTATTGCCGCTGTAGGTGGACCAACCACTTCCGCCACCAGCATTTTTATATGTGTTTGAACCCTTGTATGAGTTAGAGCTGCCAGATTCTGCAGAGGCGCTTTCGCCTTTATTGATTTCTTTGACTAATCCTCCCCGACCGTCTGTCTTTTCAGATTTTTCGACGTAATTTGCTGATGCGCCTTTTTTAATCGCAGCGCTACTGCCGCTGGAAGTGGATGTTCGGGTATTGCCACAGTCATCTGTGTCTGAGCTTTTACTGTTGTAGTCACTTGAGCTGCCAGTTTCGTGAGACGCGCTGCTTCCCTTCTTTTCGACCTTTTCTTCTGTTCCCCAAGGGCTTTTCTTTATTTTTACGTGGTCGTAGCTCTTCGATGCGCCTTTTTCCTTCTCAGCATTATTGCCGCTGTAGGTGGACCAACCACTTCCGCCATCAGCATTTTTATATGTGTTTGTACCCTTGTATGAGTTAGAGCTGCCAGATTCTGCAGAGGCGCTTTCGCCTTTATTGATTTCTTTGACTAATCCTCCCCGACCGTCTGTCTTTTCAGATTTTTCGACGTAATTTGCTGATGCGCCTTTTTTAATCGCAGCGCTACTGCCGCTGGAAGTGGATGTTCGGGTATTGCCACAGTCATCTGTGTCTGAGCTTTTACTGTTGTAGTCACTTGAGCTGCCAGTTTCGTGAGACGCGCTGCTTCCCTTCTTTTCGATCTTTTCTTCTGTTCCCCAAGGGCTTTTCTTTATTTTTACGTGGTCGTAGCTCTTTGATGCGCCTTTTTCCTTCTCAGCATTATTGCCGCTGTAGGTAGACCAACCACTTCCGCCATCAGCATTTTTATATGTGTTTGTACCCTTGTATGAGTTAGAGCTGCCAGATTCTGCAGAGGCGCTTTCACCTTTATTGATTTCTTTGACTGATCCTCCCCAAGCGTCTGTCTTTTCAGATTTGTCGACGTAATTTGCTGATGCGCCTTTTTTAATCGCAGCGCTACTGCCGCTGGAAGTGGATGTTCGGGTATTGCCACAGTCATCTGTGTCTGAGCTTTTACTGTTGTAGTCACTTGAGCTGCCAGTTTCGTGAGATGCGCTGCTTCCCTTCTTTTCGATCTTTTCTTCTGTTCCCCAAGGGCTTTTCTTTATTTTTACGTGGTCGTAGCTCTTCGATGCGCCTTTTTCCTTCTCAGCATTATTGCCGCTGTAGGTGGACCAACCACTTCCGCCATCAGCATTTTTATATGTGTTTGTACCCTTGTATGAGTTAGAGCTGCCAGATTCTGCAGAGGCGCTTTCGCCTTTATTGATTTCTTTGACTAATCCTCCCCGACCGTCTGTCTTTTCAGATTTTTCGACGTAATTTGCTGATGCGCCTTTTTTAATCGCAGCGCTACTGCCGCTGGAAGTAGATGTTCGGGTATTGCCACAGTCATCTGTGTCTGAGCTTTTACTGTTGTAGTCACTTGAGCTGCCAGTTTCGTGAGACGCGCTGCTTCCCTTCTTTTCGATCTTTTCTTCTGTTCCCCAAGGGCTTTTCTTTATTTTTACGTGGTCGTAGCTCTTTGATGCGCCTTTTTCCTTCTCAGCATTATTGCCACTGTAGGTGGACCAACCACTTCCGCCATCAGCATTTTTATATGTGTTTGTACCCTTGTATGAGTTAGAGCTGCCAGATTCTGCAGAGGCGCTTTCACCTTTATTGATTTCTTTGACTGATCCTCCCCAAGCGTCTGTCTTTTCAGATTTGTCGACGTAATTTGCTGATGCGCCTTTTTTAATCGCAGCGCTACTGCCGCTGGAAGTGGATGTTCGGGTATTGCCACAGTCATCTGTGTCTGAGCTTTTACTGTTGTAGTCACTTGAGCTGCCAGTTTCGTGAGATGCGCTGCTTCCCTTCTTTTCGATCTTTTCTTCTGTTCCCCAAGGGCTTTTCTTTATTTTTACGTGGTCGTAGCTCTTTGATGCGCCTTTTTCCTTCTCAGCATTATTGCCGCTGTAGGTGGACCAACCACTTCCGCCACCAGCATTTTTATATGTGTTTGAACCCTTGTATGAGTTAGAGCTGCCAGATTCTGCAGAGGCGCTTTCACCTTTATTGATTTCTTTGACTGATCCTCCCCAAGCGTCTGTCTTTTCAGATTTGTCGACGTAATTTGCTGATGCGCCTTTTTTAATCGCAGCGCTACTGCCGCTGGAAGTGGATGTTCGGGTATTGCCACAGTCATCTGTGTCTGAGCTTTTACTGTTGTAGTCACTTGAGCTGCCAGTTTCGTGAGATGCGCTGCTTCCCTTCTTTTCGATCTTTTCTTCTGTTCCCCAAGGGCTTTTCTTTATTTTTACGTGGTCGTAGCTCTTTGATGCGCCTTTTTCCTTCTCAGCATTATTGCCGCTGTAGGTGGACCAACCACTTCCGCCACCAGCATTTTTATATGTGTTTGAACCCTTGTATGAGTTAGAGCTGCCAGATTCTGCAGAGGCGCTTTCGCCTTTGTTGGACGTTGACGTATAGCCTCCGTTTGCATTTTTCACAGTTTCAATATTATTATATTTAGCAGATTTTGCATCGGTGCTCGATGCGGATTTCTGCGAGCTGCGGCCACTAGAATAGTCACCCCCGGCTGTCTTATAAGTATATTCGTTATTGTCCTCGCTTGATTGAGCTTTCTTGGCTGAAGCGCTTGAGCCCTGGTCTCGTATGGAGACGGAGTTTCCATCGCAATTGGTGATGTCGATGCGGTGGTCTTTGGAGGCTGATTCTGCTTCGGAGGCGACTGCGTTCTTGGAGTTGGAGGATCTGTCGGAGAAGTCTCCGTTCTTATAGAGGATGGTTTCTTTGTTGGCGCGTTCGTTGGAGCTGGCGGCGGCGGCCTTGGCGCTGTGGTCGTCGGTGCTGACGCGGATCTTGCACCCGCTGGCGAGGTTGTGCTCGACGCTGGTGACGGAGTCCTGAGAGCTGCCGCTGCTCGTCTCTGCGGAGTTCTGCGAGCTGCTACGCTTGATTAATTTCGGTGCGGGGATCAGCGGTGGGGATGCTGCAACAATCGACAACATTTTCATTTTTAACATCCGACGCAAAAAGAGGGGTGTTATAATTTTGACGTGTCTGTCTGCGGCATCGTAGCTTCTAAACGAATGGACCGATATTGATTCGGTTTGTTTTTGTCCGAAAGCTAACATGATTGAGATGGTTCTTAGTTCTTTTTCAAATAAATCGGTTCAGCCGTTTTTGATCTTTGAAATGAAAAAATCGGGGGTTTTTCAACTTTAATATTGATCGAGAAAGCTTGTTAAAACTGGATATTTTCTTACTTTGATTTAGTGTCTATTTTTTCAAACTAGAATTCTTCATTGGACCTTATTCCGATAATCTCAGTCTCCTTATTCCTGTTTGATCGAATTTGGACTACAAATGCATTTGCAAAATCACTAATTCTAAAAAAAAACAGAGAAAGGATGATACAGCAAACATGCGAGGTGTCAAATATATGAAAACACATTTTCGCACATATCTGATGTTATTCACGCTATAGCTGCATTCACCAAAGTTTGTTTCTGCGACAAATAGATGCATCCAAATGGATGAACAAAATATTTTGACTACATTCACGAGCGCTCCACGTAGCTGTCACTTGGTCATGGTCGTGTGTTGTTTCGGCATTCACTGGCGCGCCATTTGTGTCTGCGACAAAAGGAAGCATCCAAATGGATGGACGTGATATTGTTCCAAAGTTACATTTTGACATTCACGACAGTTTTATTCGAATCAGCGTCAAATACTCTGTAGCTGTCAAAGTGGCCAAATAGTACGGTACACCATACTAAATATATATGGTGTACCGAACTATTTGACTACTTTGATTGCTACAAAGTATTTGACGCTGGGTGTACCTACGGAGTGGTAAGAACCATTATTTTATTTTTCTACCAGTGCTCGGCTATTTCTAGGTTATGCTGTCGTCGTACGTTTAAGTAGAATTTTAGGTGAAAATTGAATATGGATCGGACGTTTTAAGAAATGAAACCCCGTTCTTAAACCGTTATCGAAATGTATGTTAGTAATTACATTACATATACATATAATCACGCCTCTTTCCCAGCGGGGTAGGCAGAGATCACGGATCTCCATTTGCTACGATCCTGACAAACCACTTTCGCTTCACTCACCTTCATAACATTTCTCATACATGCTCGTCGGTTTAGGGTACTTTTGACCTGGCCGTTTTGTAAGATTTCTCCAATTTGATCGGACAAAGTTCGCGTAGGTCTTCCCCTTCCAACTTGCCCTTCCACTCTTTTTACATACACTCTCTTCGTTAATCTTCTTTCATCCATTTACTATGTACAAATTATGTGCAAATACTCACTTGGAAAAGCACCCACCGCGACGAAGGCCTGGAAACAAACAAACAAACAACATTAAACATGAATTTAATATAATAAAGAAATATTTTTAAAAACCTAAGCACAAGGAACATTTTAAAATGGCGATTCCTAGCTGAGAGTAGCAAAGAACTCAAGTCCAGAACCTCAAAAAGGTATAGGAATGTTCTGAGAAATTTCTGTACAGGTTTACAGAACTTAAAGTAGGTTTCCGTTAAAGAAGTTTAATTCAAGGTACACTCAAGTGCAAAAAATGGTAAAGCGTATGTGAGCGTTTTTCAAAAAAAGTGTACATAAACTTTTTTTTTCAGAATTCGATTTTTTTGGGTTTATCTTACTCAGAATAGTTGATACCTACTATCGATCCTTATACGAGAAAAAAGTTGTCCCAGATTTTACTATGTAAATTTTTTCTTCCAGTGCGTCACGACACGACCATATAAATAAAAAAAGACTGCATACAAAAATGTGACGATCTGGAATGGAA
The DNA here is from genome assembly GCA_932294315.1 of Epinotia nisella. Lineage (NCBI taxonomy): Eukaryota > Metazoa > Arthropoda > Insecta > Lepidoptera > Tortricidae > Epinotia > Epinotia nisella. The sequence continues at coordinate 2,442,002 of OW028698.1, read as the reverse complement.
TATTTTGGACACTTTTTTTCTTGTATGAGGATCGATAGAGTCAACGATTCTGAGTAAGAAAAACCCAAAAAAAACGAATTCTCAAAAAAAAGTTTATGTACACTTTTTTGAAAAACGCTCATGTTAATAGTAAAAAAAAAATTGTATTAGAAGTTAAATAGAAAGTGTAGTTTATTTCCAAATGATTTATTTAATTACTAGTAAGCTAATTAATGTACTTATTTTTGAAACGCATGTTGCAGTGCCCTGCAGGGTTTCATGGCAGAACATTTATATCTTTACCAACTGTAAACTGTACCCATGAAAAGCAATAAAGATTACTGATTACTGATGGGTGCATACAACTTACTCAATAAATATGCTCTTATGTCACCGGATTAAGCGTTCGGTACAAAAAAAACTAACTAACGGTATTTAAGAGGTTTAATAATAATATAGTGGGACAATTCACACCAATTGATCTAGTCCCAAACTAGGCAAAGCCTGTACTATGGGTACTAGACAACGGATAAACATACTTATATAGATAAATACATACTTAAATAGATATTAAACATCCAAGACTCGAGAACAAACATTCGTATTCATCATACAAATATCTGCCCCGACCGGGGATCGAACCCGGGACCTCAAGCTTCATAGTCAGGTTCTCTAACTACTACGCTATTCGGTCGTCGTCGTCGTTTAAATCAATACTTTTGCACTTGGCTGTACCAACTATTGTGGAGTCAAAACCAACGTGCCGGGCAATAAAACGAGCTAGGTATAGAAAAGGCATGTGGCCGGCCCGGAGATTTATGGCCCGGCCGGCACGTTCGTTTTGACTCCACAATAGGCTAAAGTGCTCCTCATCCTCAATAATATTTCAACAATTTCAAGCGACTTACCACAACAGCAAATAAAGCAATAGAAGTCTTCATGTTGCTATGATGCTGCCTGTGTGCCTTCTGGGCTCATAGCTCAGGTTTATATACTAATCACAACAATAGCTCACCACTACAAAGGATAACATTAATCAATACAACATAATAAGTAACTTAATAAGTGATAGCGAATAATATATTTTTCTGTTTGGTGGTCTCATTGTTTAACATTTCTTTGAGTAAGTTGTTTGTAACGATGAACGTGTGTCTATATTATCTGTGTAAATATTATTAAATAGTAAATGTTAATGATAAAAAACTGTTTATTGCCCTATGAAGGTGACGAAGGTGGTTAAAGGAGCATACGTACATGTTTGATGTTTGCGCGCCTTGACATCTGGCGCGTACAGCGCAGCGGCCCCTCCGTTCGCTCTACCTTCGTTTCGGCGCTGTCTAAATGACACTGTGGCGTCTCTTCTGTCAGTGTCATGTCTTGACATGTTCTGCATCGCGCTATCGAAGTTTCGTAAGTCAGTTGCATAAATACAACTTCCCGTCAACTCTCATTGGACTTCGGTCCCTGAGAGATCTCTCTATTGCCGTGTTTCCCTACATTGGTGACCTCCGACAATGGACATAAATCGCAACCTCTGAAAAAATACCTGACGCAGACATGACAGCACGCCACAAAAAAAAAAACTCTTTCTCTCTCGCTTGTCCTCTACGCTCACCACGCTGGCTCTGAGCACTGCCTCGCCATGCTGGTTCTGAGCACTGCCTCGCCACGCTGGCTCTGAGCACTGCCTCGCCACGCTGGTTATTAGCACTGCTGTTCTGTACATAGTTCATCTTACGTCGTTCTCGTTCACTGACCCCTCCGTCTCAAAGGGGGGCTGATGTGGCGTCTCTTCTGTCAGTGTCATGTCTTGACATGTTCTGCATCGCGCTATCGAAGTTTCGTAAGTCAGTTGCATAAATACAACTTCCCGTCAACTCTCATTGGACTTCGGTCCCTGAGAGATCTCTCTATTGCCGTGTTCCCTACAACACTGTGGCTTTATTTTCTGGGGGATGACGGGGTGATGTGGTATTTCTGTCCAATAAAAACTCCACGACTCCCGCTATGTGCGCTCTCATGCGAAGGACTCTCGCTACGCGGTCATGCCGCGCCACGCGTCACGCCTAACGAAACTAGACCTCTACCTACGCTTAGTTACTACGAATCGCGGCGCCAAGATATATTTGTGGGTGAGCTTTGAGGTGAGCTTAAAACAAGTTCAGGAGCCGTAGCATGGTTGGCCTTATCACGCGACAAGTGACAAGATAAGAGCGTCGTCTCGTTCTATCGAACGGTGTCAGCCAGTGACGCACGCTCTATCCTATCACCTATCGCGTGACAAGGCCAACCATGCTACGGCTCCTGGGGGGCAGAGGGCCTACCGCATAACGATAACGAACTTCGTTCGTGTATCTCCCTCTGTCGCTCGAACTGGCAAGTACAACAGACGGAGATACACGAACGAATTTCGTTTTCGTTTCGCGGTAACCCCTTTGGGATCCCATACTGAACGCACTGGCGCCTTCCTCGCGCCTCGTCACATTTGGCTCGTTTTAGGGCGAAAGACGTTTGCCCGCTTCCTGAGGTTTTTAGGGGAGTGCCCCTCCCCCCGCCCCCCGCTACATGAAATACTCGCGATCCCGGTGACACCCTTTACCCACTGCAGTCTAAAAGTACAAGAGTACTGAAAAGTCCTCCGCCACACTCTAATGCTACGAATGGATGGACCCCCCTTTTTAGGGTGCCGTTTCTCGAAAGGAAAAAAAGGAACCCTTATAGGATCACATTGCACGTAGAACCGATGGCCGTTGGGGCGGAAAGGTTCTCGAGTGGCGACCACGTACCGGAAGGCGCGGCGTGGGTAGGCCCCCCACAAGGTGGACTGATGACCTGGTAAAGGTCGCGGGAGTCCGCTGGATGCGGGTGGCGCAGGACCGGTCAATTTGGCAGTCTCTGGGGGAGACCTATGTCCAGCAGTGGACGTCTTTCGGCTGATATGATGATAGGATCACTCGTGCGACTGTCTGTCCGTCTGTCACAGCCGATTTGCTCCGAAACTATACTTGACCGATTGAGTTGAAATTTGGTAAACATATGTAAATTGGTGACCCAAAGATGAACGCGTTTAGTAAATTAATGAATTCTGAACACGGGGGCTACTTTTGGGGGGTACCTATACTGGAAAATTAAAAAAAAAAGTTTCGCAAACTGTATATTGTGTGACATCAAATGAAAGGGGTTGTTGTAAGCATCTCAGTTTTCTTTAAATATAATTTTAGCAAATACAGATTTGAAGTAATTTAGGAAAAAAGACAAAAATTGACCACCCCCCCCTTATCTCCGAAACTACTAACCTTAAAATTCTGAAAAAAATATGCATAATAGTTCCTTGTCTAAAGATTACAGGAAAACCTTTAAGAAGTTCAAAGTAACGGGAAAATTCTCAATATTTTACGGAACCCTCACCACGCGAGTTGAAGTCGCACTTGTTATTCTACGAACAGGCGGGGAAGACCGTAGACCAATTCTTGTCCGAGCCTATACGGCTTACGACACCGTAGCCTATATTGCAAGTTGGGGCAAGACGGGCATCAGTTTGTTTTAAATCACGGAGGACTTGGCCCGGTTTGTAACCCCCGACGCAAAGGGGTGTTGGGTCATTCTTCTTTTTTACCTACAATTTCTTGTCCTTATTTTACCATACGTCATTAGTTAGAGTATTGGTAATTAATGAATTAGTGTTTGAATGTACGTCCATATATTTTATTCATCTATTAGAACTAAATAGTCTTTCACTTTCTCTATCCAGTTATTTTTTTATAAGTTTGTTTTTCATAGAATCGCGTGACAGAGTGGTAATCCAAAATGTGGTCTCTGCTGAAAACGGCCACTCTGTCACAATATTACCTGAAAAACTACCATAAAGATAAAAACATTATCGCCACGGAAAGAATAATTAATTAGTCCAAATAAAAGATACATGCAACGTTTATTAAAATCAAATATTAAAACCATGATTATCAATAGTTGAAAAACGCAAAAAACAGAAAAATGACGATATATTGTAGGTAAAAAAGAAGAACGACCCTGTTATAAGTTTAACGTGTCCGTGTAGGTATCTGTGTATCCGTCTGTGGTATCGTAGCTTCCAAACGGATGGACCGTTTTGAAAGCGGTTTTTTTGTATCATAGATAATTTTAACCCGAGTGTTCTTAGACATGTTTCATCAAAATAGGTTCAGCCATTTTTGAGATATTGAACTTTTATAAAAATGCGCTATGGTTTAATAGAAAGGCTTTAATAATCGATATTATTTAAGGCTTTCTCGCACCACGTACCTATACGTATGAGAAAGCCTTTAATAATATCGATATGAACAGCACTGGCCAAACTATGGTCATATTTGTGACTTTGCACCTGTCAGTATAGTTCGCCTAGTTGTGGATTCCATTATAGTAACTCAGTACATTTTTAGGGTTACGGAACCCTTATTTGTTGTCCATGTATATGTCTGTCAAGACCCTTTATCTCTGGAACGCGTGAAGGTATCGAGTTGAAATTAAAACCATATACTCAAGTCTACAGTCCCTTGAAGCTGTGAAAAAAAACAAACTTCTAAGTTAACGTATAAAAAGATACGGCCCTTTATGCCGCAAATAAAAACCGGACAAGTGCGAGTTCAAGTCGCGTGGTGAGGGTTCCGTAATATATTGAGAATTTTCCCGTTACTTTGAATACTCAAACTTCTTATAGGTTTTCCTGTATTCTGTAGGCAAGGAACTGTTTTCCATATTTTTTACAGAATTTTAATCCTAGTAGTTTCGGAGATAAGGGGGGGGGGGGGGGGGCGGAATGGTCAATTTTCGTCTTTTTTCCTAAATTATTCCAATCTGTTTTTGCTAAAATTATAAAAAAAATATATCTGACATGCTTACAACAACCCCTTTCATTTGATATATCACACAATACAGTTTACGAAACTTTTTTTTTTAATTTTCCAGTTTACCCCCCAAAAGTGGCCCCCTTGTTCAGAATTCATTAATTTACTTTACGCGTCCATCTTTGGGTTACCAATTTACACATGTTTACCAAATTTAAACTCAATCGGTTCAGTAGTTTCGGAGTAAATCGGCTGTGACAGACGGACAGACAGACGCACGAGTGATCCTATAGAATATAATAGAATAGAATAGAAGATAATTTATTTCAGTATAAGTATACAAAAACACAGTAAGTAATACAATTACAAAAAAAAGAAAAAAAATGAAGCAAAGGAAGAACTTTATTGAACTTTTAACTTACTTGAATGTTTGTGTTTTAATGTATTTTAATTTATTTGACTGTTTTGTGTTATAATGTATTTTAATTTATTTGATTGATTGTGTTTTAATGTATTTTAATTTATTTGACTGTGTTTTAATGTATTTTAATTTATCTGATTGATTGAGTGTTAGGATATTTACTGTTGGTTTTAGTCTTAAGTAAGTTCAAACACAATCTTGTATTGTTAATGAAATAAATAAATGAAAAATAAATGAAATAAATGAAAACTTATCAGCTATATACTAATTACTAACTTATACTGAAAAGGGTGAACACTCAGCATAATGCCGGGCGCTACTAGAGTACCCGACGCTGGTCTTCCGTGATCACCAGTAGGGAGCGTAGTTGCGCGTAGCTGCTAATTGAATCCCGAATATAAGGGTTCCGTTTTTTCCTTTTGAGGTACGGAACCCTAAAAACGTATATTTCGTCACTCTCAAGGAAATCAAAATGTATAGGCTACTTTCCGTTGACCTAGAACTATGAAATTTGCCATGGAGATAGCTTCGCTTGAATCCCGGAAAATTAGGTACTGAAATAATCCCCTAAGGCCCTGGTCTCCTATAAATCACGCCGTACGCTGCGTCACAATGCTGACTATGGAGATGTACTGATGTGGCCGACGATAACAACAGTACATCTCCATAGTAGGCATTGTGACGCAGCGTACGGCGTGATTTATAGGAGACCAGGGCCTTAGGAGATGAAAACGAGGACCGAAGTTTGTACTTATCGAGTTCCACCGCGAATGAATTCGCGGATAAAACCTAGTGCAGAAATAAGTGAATTCTATAAACCATTGAAGTTGTTTGTTTCCGAAATACCGATTGAGAGGGAACTTCAAAGGTAGGTTACTGTCTGTATCTGGTTCCGTGTTAAGCTATAAAACAAATTAGGAGGTTATTTTAGTGCAAAGTAGGGTGACCACGCTGAAAGTGCGGACATTAATGTTTGAAAAGGGGCGTTGCCCAATTTATTATTTAAAAAAGAAATTGTATATTGATTGTTTGTTTGCTTATTGTTACTAACATAATTTAGTATTAAGTCATTTGTTACTAGGGTCGTTCTTCTTTTCGACCGACAATAGCCTGTCCGTCGTCTTATACGGCATCTCATTTGAGTAATGATGTTTACGGTTTTATAATGTTCGAATGAACGTCCATATTATTTTACTAATTAGTGATATTTAATATTTCACTTTCTCTAACTAGCATTTCTTTTAATGTTTTTTTTTTTCGTAGAATGCCGTGACAGAGTGGTAAACCAAAATGTGGTCCCCACTGGAAGAGTCCACTTTGTCACATGTTTTTTTTTGAAACCAACAGTAAATAAATATTTATATTGGCCAGAAAGGAAACTTTAATAAGTTCTAATGAAGAAACCCATGCATTTTTTTTAATCGCACTTCATAACCACAATTTTCGATAGTTCAAAAACCAAAAAAAACAGAAAAACCTCGGTAAAAAAGAAGAACGACCCACTAACATCCTATGGATCAACTGAAATAAAAGTTATTTTTTTATTTTTTTATTGATGTTTGACTTGAACATTGCTTCATGCTTCGTATTTTAAATGTGGAAGATACAGCTCATTGTTTTTATGTAACAATCATACATAAGGATCGATCAATCCTACTGGATTTTACAAAATGCCATCTGACCTGGCAACACAGAGGGAAAACTTAACCTAGTTGGGATCGGAATCGGATCGGTTTCCTCGCGATGTTTTCCTTCACCCTAAACCTGTAATGACAGGTAGTTATTATTATTACCTATGTCTTTCCCGCTCACGGGACATGATGTCCCGGACCTTTGGGAGGCGTGCGTAGGGCTAGGTACCTACAAAGTACCAACTGAGCCAACACGTAGAGGCCCTTTTGACAATTTAATGGGATGCAAGGAGTACACCGGGCGGATGCTGTCCCTGCCCTTGTCATGGGACGCACACAGAGACAGCACCCGCGGGGGTGTATAGGGACTATTACTGGTTGATGGAATCTAAATAAAACGGGTTATTGGATGAAAATGATGGACTAGTGACTGGGCTATTGGTGAAACACCGGACGCCTGCCTAATAAAACTGTTTCACTTTTTATCTCTGGCAGACGGTGACTCGCCAACTGCTAGATGGGCCCCTATTAATAGCGACATTAAAAAATGGCCTAAGGGCAACACCGGTCAGAGAGCTGGGGGGGTAGAGAGGTGGTACTGGACTTTAAACATATTACCTACTATTATTACAAGCTTTATATTAACTTGACCTGTCCGTAGGTAAATATGTAAGTTGTCCGTCAAAATTTGCAATCCATTTTTCAGTCGCTTGCCGTTATCTGAATGGGCTGAAATTTTGGATTTAAGTATAGTTTGGATGACAATTCAATATTATGGTACCATCGAGCTGATCTGATGATGGTGACAGAAGGTGCCATGGGAATTCGGTACTTAACCGACGTAACCCCGTTGAGTTTGGGCTCGTTAGAATAGGCTTGTGTCCTAATTTTTTTTACGATGCCATTCGAACCAGTTTTTGGTGTGGAACAAATGTTTGTATGGGAGTAAGTACAATTAAAGAACATAAATACCCAAAAAATTGAGTTAAAGACGGACCTCGCTGGCGGTAGCCGAAAACGTTCCATACTGATTAACATTAGTAATAGTAATAGTCATTTATTTAAAAATAAATAAATGACTATTACTATTACTAATGTTAATCAGTATGGAACGTTGAATCATGACGTACTGATTAACATTGAATCATGACGTCACAGGGTAATATTTGTACTAGTCGTTATATGGAAAATCAAGTAAATTGCTGTTTCGGTTGCGAAATACTGCGTTTAGGACCATAGTTGTCATACAATATTGTTTCTATAAAAGCGTAAGAATTCTATTGGTAGCTTTAAATTTACTTTTGGACAATAAAAAAAATGCATATTTTTTGTAAACTTTCAAGGGCCATATCTTTTTATGATTTTAATTATATTTCGTAATTTATACTTAATTGCATTTATTTGAAGGTTTACTATCAATTTAGCAACACTGCGCTATCAATTTTAACATGAGGACACAACCCAATTGTCTCACTGAGTAGTTGATGACGGTATTTTAACTTCTGGGCTGTTATTCGCTACGCGCTCATGCGCCTCACCCCACGCGTCACACCTAACGAAACTAGACCTCTGCCTTCGCTTAGTTACCACGAATCGCGGCGTCAAGATATATTTGTGGGTGAGCGTTAAGGTGAGCTTAAAACAAGATACAGAATAGGGGGGCTGAACAAATTTGGTATATTTGACCTAAAATTACCTTGAAAAAAAGTATATTTGCCGTTCGGAGCTTCAATGGTTAACGAGTATAAGTACAAAAGAGATGAAGTCGCAGGTAAAAGCTACATGTTAATACAAAAATAATGTATATTTGTCAAGCACCGTGTAGCGGAATGTCCTAGAGAAAGCCGCGTGATGGTCACAGCAGCCGCACGCGCCACATGGCCCCGGACACGGTAAACACGTACAAACTGCACTGCTGACCAAAAGTAGACCTTATCTCAGTGCTATAAGGTACACAAATGGTCAGTTATATGTTGTCGATGATACGGTCAGCGGAATCCGTACAAACGGCCCACAAACAAGTGGAATTAAAAGAATTTTCAAAAAACCCGACTGCTTTTTTGCAAATATTATAGCCTATGTCACTCCCACGATTAAGAGGAATCCACAGAGGAATCCAACGACACATCATATGTCGAAATCCGTCAAACTGTTTGCCAAAGAATAAGACGTACATACACACATACATACATACATACATACGCTCGAAAAACATAACCCTCCTTTCCTTCGGCAGTCGGGTAAATATACAGTTGATATTGTCAAAGTTTGTAAGAAGTGGATCTCCGGAACTTCTCATCCCATTTGATTCACCTGTATACAGGATGTCCCTAGCCTCTAGACAAATAATGAAAATTAAAAATAATTTACACAAGCACTAAATCCCTGTGTAAAAATTTAAATCGTGGCTGTATGCCGAAAAAAAATTAACGAAATGGACGATTGACATTAGTATTTATTTTGTTTCATATATATGTTTGCGCAAGCACGAATGGACGATTTTCATGCCATAATGAGAAAAAGAATCGCCTCTCAAATGTTTCGCCTGCGAGGTAGCACCAACAGCTTGCTGATAGATGTAGCAGAGAGATGGGACTGCCCGTTCTTTGGTCACTGGGCGTCTGCTCATCGTCCTGTGTATCAAGACCCCAAATAGAGTGTAAGGAATAAAAAACTGTGAGACCTAGGTTAAGATGTACTAATACTAGTAATGTAAGTCTGTATGTTACTAACAAGCTATGGGCAAATTGGCCTGAAATAAATGGTTTTATTATATATGCATTTATTTCCTCCCAAATTTGATGAAAAACATTGTGTGGGACACGGACGGTGAGATTTTTTACGTCACCCTAGGCCGTAAGTGGGATTTTCTGCCCGCTACGCGAGGAGACAATCTCAATTCCTGGCCAAGGCAAGACGTAAAACTTTAGACAAACCACGGGCGGTAATTCGTAAAGCCCCAGATCACATATTTATATACAATCACCTGCGTTCTGGGGCATTCACGAATTCACCGCTCTAGGTATGTAATGTAGGTACTATTACAAACTCGAGCCATCAAATAGACGTTCAACGTTCGTCAAAAACGTAGTACCTACTATCTATCTACTATATTTGACGACCGGTTAGCCTAGTGGGTAGTGACGCTGCCTACGTAGCTGAAGGTCCTGGGTTCGAATCCCGGTAAGGGCAAATATTTGTGTGATGAGCATGAATATTTGTTTTTGAGTCTTGGATGTTTTCTATGTATTTAAGTATTTACGTCTATTATATATATCATCGTCTAGTACCAATAACACAAGCCTTATTGAGCTTACTATAGGACTAGTTCGAATTGTGTAAGATTGTCCTCTAATATTTATTTATTTATTTATATTTATTGTGCATAAAGAGTGTAACTACTACTGTTACAACTTTGACAATGGTCTGTCTTTGACCCGGTGCGGGTGCGCCGTTTTTAAGTCTGTTGCTCATTTGTTCATTACGAAATGATATACCTATTATATTCATCATCATCATCATCATCATATCAGCCGAAAGACGGCCACTGCTGGACATAGGCCTCCCCTAGAGCGTGCCAAATTGACCGGTCCTGCGCCACCCGCATCCAGCGGACTGCCGCGACCTTTACCAGGTCATCAGTCCACCTTGTCCAGCCTACCCACGCCGCGCCTTCCTACGTGGTCGCCACTCGAGAACCTTTCCGCCCCAACGGCCATCGGTTTTACGATTTTCGTCCAATATCCCGCAGTGTCTCAAGACGGAGAGTCTTTGACCAGTGTGTGTTGCCAGTGATGACATATGGCACTGAAACTTGGTCGCTTACTATGGGCCTCATAAGAAGGCTCAAAGTCACCCAAAGGGCAATGGAGAGGGCTATGTTGGGTTGGGAGTATCTCTGCGTGATCGCATCAGAAATGAGGCTATCCGCAGCAGAACCAAGGTAACCGATATAGCCCTCCGAATTGCTAAACTTAAGTGGCAGTGGGCGGGGCACATTGCACGTAGAACCGTATTATATTGCACTCTTTTAATATAAGAGGTAAGGACAAACTTGCTGTGCCTCAATCTCCATAAAGTAAATTGGTCTTTTATGGGAAATTGTGTACGCTTCTACAATAAAATCCCTAAAAATGTTTTGAAATGCTTACTAAATTTAAGAAAACTGTAAAAGACGCCTAGTATGTTAGGCCTATTATAGTGTTAAGGAATTTATCGAAGGCAATAACTTCTTTTAAGCCATTATGTCATTGCTCAGTGAGATTCTATTTTATTCTACGTTTTTATTTTTATTACTTTTAAGTGACATTTGTGAACTGTTTGTAGTTCTATAATTTTGTGTGTACAGTCAGCTGTTAAACTTTAATGTGTATTTCTAAATTTGGTACGATTGACACCTCTGTATACTTGATTTTTGTGACATGACGTTTTTCTTTGACTTTGAGTCTATTTGAAATAAAAATAATTTTGATTTTGTTTTGTAATTGCCCATGTGACCTCTAATTGCAGAATAAACGTTAGATTTTGAATGTCCAAAGAAAAGTGGTGAACCTTGATCCGTATAGCGTAGAAGTACATACCTATAACAGTATTTTAGAGGTACCAACGATACGTCAGCCACTTGTGGCCGTAATGGCTTTAATAAACACAGGTCTATATCCGTTGGTGGCTTCCGCTGAGGGCCATCTGGTTTACAACACCCAGGTCCGAGCGGATTCTGGCAAAACGTAAATAGAAAACCGGCCATGTGCGTGTCGGACCACGCGCAGTGTAGTTGCCTGTCTGTTTTTGTTATTGTTATGTGCGCCAACTAAACGTTGCGGTTGTGCGAAGTACGAAAGTTGGCCTTTTCAAGTCCGTAAGGGTCACTGAGCTAGGACAGACGGACGGACGGACAGACGGACAGACAGGCAGAAACTATACGGGTTCCTTGTTGACTACGGAACTCTAAAACCTAGCGTGATAGTATGAAATATGTAGAAGGTAAATACAAGATGATGATTAACATTAAGTAAATTAAATTAAAACTAAGTTAAATCTAAGAAAGGCCCTCGAGGCATTGTGCCGAGGATGCTGGCGGCATTTCCTCGCTGAATTGCAATGCTGATGCGTTGCGCGAGAAAGCTGCCAGCTCTTCGGTCACCAGTTACATCGACCAGACGTTTCGCGATTTCTGCAAATAACTTGTGCGCACTGGGACCCCACGGACCGAGGGCCTCGACGCCAAAGGGTACAAAGTCGTACTCTCTGTAGTAGGTTAGATATGTAGAAAATAAGTTTCTGTCCAAAAAATCATTTTTGGTACAAGCTTTTATTGCCGACTGTATTTTTCTATACACCGTCATCAACTACTCATTGAGACGATTCTAACGAGACCAAACTCAACGGTTTAGTAGGTACCCCTCCCATGGCCACCTTCTGTCTCCATCATCAGATCAGCTCGATGGCACTTATAATATTGAATTGTCATTGTCATCCAAACTGATCTCAAAGGTATCTTTACCCACCTACCTACTTGTATATTTAAGTTCTTTTGTGACAATAAATATTTTTCTATTTCTATTTACCCAAAATTTCAGCTCAATCGCATAACGGCAAGTAACTGAGGAATGGATTGCAAATTTTGACGGACAATTTACTTACCTACATACTTACAGTCTTACATACACTCGGGTGCAAAGAAATCGAGCCACCTTCATATCTTATATGTTTTATCATGGACCTAAGATACTCGGGACAGGCTATACGTGATGCCACAATGATGGACGGAAAGGTTTCCATGCGGCTAAATTAAGAACTGGTCCTAAAATGGCTGATCGCTCACCATAAACAACCTACTTAATTTGGGTGGGTAGTGATTTACTGGCCATAACTTCATACTAAGTCATTGTGGCAAACAGAAAAAAACTGGCTAAGTGCGAGTCGGACTCGCGCACGAAGGGTTCCGTAACATTATCTATAAAAACGGCAAAAAAATCATGTCTGTTGTGTAGCCCAAGTCCGACTCGCACTTGGCCGGTTTTTTAGTATTTGTTGTTATAGCGGCAACAGAAATACATGATCTGTGAAAATTTCAACTCTCTAGCTATCATGCTGACAGACAGACGGACAGCGAATTCTTAGTAATAGGGTCCCGTTTTTACCCGTTGGGTACGGAACCCTAAAAAAGTGGAACTATGACAAGGACAACGAATGATATTTCCTTTTCTGTCACACTTATAGAGATTTGTATGCTACCATCTCGCTCGGACGTGGTATATGGAAAAACTATCGAAGGAAATGTGGAAAATGAAGTATCGTCTGAAAGATAATTTTGTTTTCTATCGAATGACTTTATTTTCAAGTGAAAAACGGGTGTTAAAATGGCATTGTAGCAACGCAATGAAGATTCTAGTGTAGGGAAAATTTACATGGAAAATTAAAAATCTTTCATTCTCTTGTATTGGCTTCCTCTAGCTCTATGTCATGCGTTCATGCGATTACTAGTGCTCGTTATCTACGTACACTTTTCGTAGCAAAGAGTATGGTTGTCAGAAAAAACAAATACTTACATATTGAATACTAGCTGCTGCCTGCGACTTCGTACGCGTATAAATTATGGATGACATGATATTCTTATGTTTCACCATACGATACCTACTACATTGATAAATTAGATTATTACGATTTCATTTCTATAAATTATGCGTGTAACAGTTCAAATCCTCATAAACTTGTCGTCAATAATATTTAATTATATTGATTTCTTAATCTTTATTGCAAACGAAGTACCTAAGTACTTATAGTAGAAGAAAAATTACCAAAACCGGAATTTAAATATAAGATTTCATAATTGAAACAAATGGCCCGAGGGCGAGACCCCAAAGATACTCTATATCTCCGGGTGTCTTGTCAAACTACCCCTGAGAGCCAAAGTCCAGAAGGTAAACGGGGAGGCAAGCGAGGCCGAAGACTGAGCTTTTCGTAGGAATAAAAGGCCCAACGTACCCTTATAGATAGCGCTCCATATGCGAGCCAGAGCATCGAAGGCCCGAGGGCGAGACTCCATGGATACTTACTGACCACAGGTGTCTTGCAAGCGAAACATGAGCCATAAGTCCCAAAGGTGAGGGGTGAGGCAAGCGAGCCCGAAGGCCGCGCTTTTCGTATGAATGAAAGGCAAAAACCAACCCTTCAGAGAGCGCTCTCTATGCGAGCCCGAGGGCCGAAGGCCCGAGAGCGAGCTTTTCATAGGAATGAAAGGCCCAAACCAACCCTTAAGAGAGCGCGGACACTAACTAAACCCAGGTGTCTTGCAAGCGAAACCGGAGACCAGTCCTGTGCGAGAGAAGTCAGAAGGAGAGCGGCGAGGCAAGCGAGACCAAAGGCCGAGCTTTTCGTTGGAATTAAACCCAGCGTTCTGGCTTTAGCCAGCACAAAATTACAGGATTTTGAAAATGGTCTGGCTTCGAGAAAAGGATGGTACGGCCTCTTTGTTCGCTCGACTTGGCGGGGGCACTGACGTGCCCGCATATATCTATTTGGCCGGCAATCCCTATTCTCCCAGCCTTTGTAATATACTATAGTTAGTAACGGACGAATGCTTTGTGTCTGATATACCTAAATTTGCTGTACTTGGGTACTGCGGTGCCCCCAGATGCTATCATACTATAGTCCAGACAATGAACTGACAACTTGTATGGAATAAATGTCAAATTTGGAAATAATTTATAATAGCTAATTTTTTTAAGGCAACGGATATATTATCAATTAAATAGTTACCTAGAGGCAAAATCCAACAAAAAATCAGACATCAAAAAAAATAATTAATTAGCTCCTAAAAAGTCCCGATAAATATTAATATTTTTTTATCTTTATTTAGGTTCATTTACATTTGCTTTAAAATATTCAATATAAATAAAATAAAAAAGACAATGAATTTTTAATTTAAATCTATATAATTACTTCCGGGTGGAAAGTTTGTTGGATTCTTGAATGAAGCATCTTAGAATAACGTTTTAGAATGAAACAAACATAAAAAACGCTATTATAAATTAATGTTTTTCGAAACCGTATTTTGCCTGGAGTTATAGCTATGTAGGTAAAGGTATATCATTCGGGGATAACATATGATAAATAAAAACATCTATGGACTTAAAATATATTTTATTTGTTTCATTCTTTGGCAACGAGTATCTTTGGTACAACATTAACATTAAGATATTAATTACCTACTTAATTTAACTTAATTAGGTCTAAATCTATCACTTAGACTCCGCGATTTTTTCGTGTCAACTCGTTAAGGGCCATGATTCCATTTGTCTTTATAGTTAATTGACATATAATGGCGTCCAAGCACTGAACAAGCTTGGAAAGCACAATAAGGTGCAACTAGTTTGGATAGGTACCAGGACCCGTAGCATGGTTGGCCTTGTCACGCAATATGTGATAGGATAGAGCGTGCGTCACTGGCTGACACCGTTCGATAGAACGAGACGACGCTCTTGTCTTGTCACTTGTCGCGTGATAAGGCCAACCATGCTACGGCTCCAGGGCACGAGGGCTTTATCGGCAACGAAAGAGCAGATGAGCTTGCAAGAAAGGAGTCTACAAATCACTTTGTAGGTCTGATAACCACAATATCGGCCTTTAAAGCCTACGCCAAAACCAAACACCAGCACGAGTGGAGGAATGAGGCGGGTTTAAGGCACTCAAAGCTCTTCATAGAAGGAGTGGACTCGGGCTGGACCAAAAAACTCTGGAAATCCAGCAGGAAGCAACTCAGGATTCTATCTGGGGTGTTCACAGGTCACTTCGGCGTCAAGGATCTCTTGGCAAAGATGGGACTATCGAACAGTACAGACTGTAGAATGTGTGGCGAGGAGGATGAGACTATGGAACACTTACTGTGTGAATGTCATGCCCTTGCCTGACAAAGAATGAATCGCTTTGGTAACGGCTACCCGCAACCAAAGGAATTCAAGGTGCTTCCGCTGAGCTGCATCATCCGTTTTGTGGAAATATATCCGAAAGGGGCCTAAACTAGATAAGATAAGTTAATTGACAGGATAGGAGACCTAGGATATCGTTTTTATTTCATGTCTCTGTCATTCTGATTTTGGAAGACACAGACATAAATATCCTTACGACATGCCGAGAAAGTCATGTCACAGATCGCAAATCTATAATTATCTATACGTGTGGGAACGGAACGTTACAGCGGAGAGGTGAGGTGAGAAACGGTGAAATAAATCTTTGTAAATTAATAAAGCCTTTCCAGAAAAATTTAATCAAAAGTCACCTTTTTCGACGTTACACTTCTCAGCAAACATATAAACAAAGTTCTGTAATTTTTCTACGTTTTCAGTGGCAGGCATTCATAGAGTCAAATAATTATCGTTGAAACGAAACATTCGACATTTTTTTTCGATTATTTTGATTCGACAAAATCACATCGAATTCTGAAGGGAGCATACATAACTGGAGTAGCCTTTCAGTAACTTACCCCTCTGTAGAAAACCTTGCACAATGTGCAAAAAATCATACAAAGACATTTCACAATCAATTAATGGTCATTCACAAAATCGCCTCGCAAGAGAACACTGATCATAAAAATGCCCGCATGTTGCTGTAAGCACTTGATATTATAAACGTTCAACTACTTCAAGCTTTCAATATACAATCGAGTTTCAATTCAATATCCTATTAAGATGCTCCCTCCCACCCCCGCAAAATTCGGCAGACATTTTAGTACGAAAATACGACATAAGGCTACTCCAGAAGCCGTAGCATGGTTGGCCTTATCACGCGATAGGTGATAGGATAGAGCGTGCGTCATTGGCTGACACCGTTCGATAGAACGAGACGACGCTCTTATCTTGTCACTTGTCGCGTGATAAGGCCAACCATGCTACGGCTCCAGTTATGTATGCTCTTAGTTGCGCAACCATTCAAGGCCATTGACCCACATATACATATGTCTCTACAAGCGATTTCCGCTACAAAGCGTGAAAATGCTGCTACGCGCTGCGGCGTAGCACACCTAGCGTTGTTTGGTCGCTTACGTCAACACATTCAGTGCTGGGAACCGATATGGGGTGCCTACTGCCTACGCCGCGCCGTAGCCGCTTTCCGCTACATACGAGGAAAACCACGGAATCGGCTACGAGCGTAGCGCGTAGCAATTCTCGGCAGCGAAAAAAGTTATCTTTCCTCGGCAGCAAGGAAAAGCATTAGTTTTTTTTTTAATGATGAATGCCATAGAAATTCTGTGTAAATAGCGCCATGAACGCCAGCATTCGAAGGCTTTTACTTTTCCATACCAAATATCATACAAACAATCAGTATATGCTATGAGCTCAATCGTAGCGGCGTGGCGTCGAGTGATCCAGGCTAGACCCAGGTCTAGACCACCCAGGCTAGACCCAGGTCTAGACCACCCATGCTAGACCCAGGTCTAGACCACCCAGGCTAGACCCAAGTTAAACCCAGGTCTAGACCACCCACGCTATATAGAGCTACATCTAGACCATACAGGCTAAACCCAGGTCTAGACCACCCAGGCTAGACCCAGGTCTAGACCACCCATGCTAAACCCAGGTCTAGATCACCCAGGCTAGACCCAGGTCTAGACCATACAGGCTAAACCCAGGTCTAGACCACCCACGCTATATAGAGTTACATCTAGACCATACAGGCTAAACCCAGGTCTCGACCACCCAGGCTAGATCCAGGTCTAGACCATCCAGGCTAGACTCAGGTCTAGACCATACAGGCTAAACCGAGGTCTAGACCACCCAGGCTAGACCCAGGTCTAGACCACCCTGGCTAGATCCAGGTCTAGCCCACCCAGGCTAGAGCTGCTCTAGCCTATCTATGTAAATTAAATGTAAGATCAATGTATCACTTGTGTTCTTGCAAATAAAGATCATGTATCTTGAATGTAGACCATCACATAGAGCTAGGTCTTGAGGTTCTGTTCTGTTTTGAGCTCCAGCGCCCACACGTGCTGCGGCCAGCCGGTGCGCCCGTTCCCTCTCTTCTCCGCTGTGCTCTGAAACAACACACAAGGTTACAGCGGTTACCTTTTCAACGCTCTGTCAAAGAGAAAAACCGGACAAGTGCGAGTTCAACTCGCGTAGTGAGGGTTCCGTAAAATATTGAGAATTTTCACGTTACTTTGAGTACTCATACTTCTTAAAGGTTTTCCTGTTATCTTTAGGCAAGGAACTATTTTCCATATTATTTTCAGAATTTTTAGTGTAGTAGTTTCGGAGATAAGGGGAGGGAATGGTAAATTTTCGTCTTTTTTCCTAAATTACTTCAAATCTGTTTTTGCTAATATTATAAAATATATATATCTGAGATGCTTATAACAATCTCTTTCATTTGATATGTCACACAATACAGTTTGCAAAACTTTTTTTTAGTTTTCCAGTTTACCCCCCAAAAGTGGCCCCCTTGTTCAGAATTCATTAATTTACTTTACGTGTCCATCTTTGGGTCACCAATTTACATATGTTTACCAAATTTCAACATAATCGGTCCTGTAGTTTCGGAGCAAATCGGCTGTAACAGACGGACAGACAGACGCACGAGTGATCCTATAAGGGTTCCTTTATTTCCTTTTGAGGAACGGAACCCTAAAAATTAACAACCACACGCCAAATCAACAAGACATTTAGTGCGGAGTTGAACCTTATGTCAATGCAAGAAGGTTGCTATCGCGCTGGGCTCCTTGACGCGTATATCAGTCGTTGGCGTTGAACCTGCGGTGCGGATATATGCGTCGTTGGCGTCGAAAAGATTAACCAGTCAGTTTCTTTATACGGGGTGGGCCCTGTAACAGGAGCAAATTCAAAAGGACGCTTCCTTAGAGCACCTGCAGTTTTCCCTTGTGTCCAATTTTTTTTCTTCTTTTAATTCGGAGAAATTTTGATCTAAGGTTATAAGGTTAAGGTTACCTCCAAGTAATCTTGGCACCACGAGATCATAGCAGAGTAGTCAATGCAGATTTTGTGGTAACATCATGTAGTGAATCATAATAGTTTTATTGCGTTTATGTTTTCAAAAGATTTTTTGTGATTTTAAAATAAAACAGTTACTTTTATCACCCCAGAAGGGTAAAAGAGTACACTTACTCTTATTTCAAACAAAAATTTTTTTTTTTTGTTTTTTTTTTTTTTTTCAATTAAAACCACTTGAAAATAATTGCTCACAAGCTTATATTCCACCGTTTATTTTTTGCTCCTGTTACACCCACCGCATATCCTGTATAAAGACGATGTCAAAACTATTTACTTGACGACCGAATAGCCTAGTGGTTAGAGAACCTGACTATGAAGCTTGAGGTCCCGGGTTCGATCCCCGGTCGGGGCAGATATTTGTATGATAAATACGAATGTTTGTTCTCGAGTCTTGGATGTTTAATATCTATTTAAGTATGTATTTATCTATATATATATATATATATATATATATGTTTATCCGTTGTCTAGTAACCATAGTACAGGCTTTGCCTAGTTTGGGACTAGATCAATTGGTGTGAATTGTCCCACTATATTTATTTATTTTATTAGCAAAGCTAGCTTGACAGTTAGCAAACACCGTAGCTTACGGCCGCTTGTGACTCCGAAGAATCATATTTCAAGAGTGGACTAATTTAGAACACCATTTTCCGCTAAACGAACATTTGGACGCAGATGATTTATTTGAATACCTAAGTACATGTATACCTGAACAGGTTAGGTTAGTATTATATCCTTACAAATCAAAAACTAATTCAGCGGAACCTAGTTTTCGGAAAAAATATGCTCACAGTAATGACTTCGGTATTATGTAGTTTGTAAGTTAAGTTTGTATGAAAATGTTCGCAAATGACGTCACGGTTTTCAATGGTCAAACAGCGTAAGATACATTTTATTTATCTTTTTGTATTTAAAAGGGAAAATAAGTAGATTGATGTTTTTCCAGTATTTCTGTAAGTTTTTTCTTATTTAATAACAAATTATTTATACTGATTCAGATACCGTTTCATAATTTTTTTAGATGATAAAAGTCAGTTTTTTTTTTATCTTTCCTGCGGCTCTGTGTATGTTCCAGTAATAGATTTACGAGCGGCGATACCTGCGCGTGCGGCGCGGTCGGCGCGGCGTCTGCGCAGCGTCAGGCGCGCGCGTGTTTATTATAAAAACCAGGGCGTCCGGAGTCCCGACTCACCTACATACATTATAGATCTACTAACTTCTGCCCGCGACTCCGTCAGCGCTGAACTCGTTTATATCGTAGTTCCATACAATCTTGACCCCCTTTTTCACCCCCTTAGGAGATGATACCGGAATGAAAACTATCCTATGTCCTTCCCCGAGACTCAAAATATCTCTATATTAAATTTCATCTAAATCGGTTCAGCGCTTTAAGCGTGAAGAGGTAACAAACAGACAGATAGACACACTTTTGCATTTATAATTTTAGTATGGATAGTACCTAGGCGACCGAGTTATGCTCGGATGAAAATAGAGAGAACTAAGTTACCCACGTGATCTCTTATATAGAAAAAAAAAACTGCCTATACCTATACGTCCCACTGCTGGGCACAGGTGGGTCTTATGCATGAGAGGGAACGGGCAGTAGTCCCCACGCTGGTCCAGTGCGGGTTGGGGATCTCACATACACCTTTGAATTTCTTCGCAGATGTATGCAGGAGCCGTAGCATGGTTGGCCTTATCACGCGACAAGTGACAAAATAAGAGCGTCGTCTCGTTCTATCGAACGGTGTCAGCCAGTGACGCACGCTCTATCCTATCACCTATCGAGTGACAAGGCCAACCATGCTACGGGGCCAGGTTTCCTCTCGATGTTATTCCTCACCGAAGAGCTAACGGTAAATATCAAATTGTGCACATAAGTTCCGAAAAACTCATTGGTACTAGCCGGGATTCGAACCCACGACCGCCGCTTGACAGCCGCATGGCTGAACCACAAGGCTACCGTAGCTTCGGGGGGCGTCGTGGTGACATGCTCGCGATCCCATGGCGCTCCCATTAACGGCAGAGACGGAAACGCCGGAGTGGTTTTAGTGGGTAGACGCCCTCCCCCCTCTCTTTCAATAGAGTTGGCCGGAGGGTGAGAGTCCCACATACCCCCCTATATAGCTTCCCCAGGCTGAGGGGGGATGCGTAAGTGCATTTCCACTCCGTCAAAAAAAAAAAAAAAAAAAAAGGCTACCGTAGCTTCTTGTTGCAAATGTCATCGAAATCATTAGAGCCGCTTTCGAGGCCGTGATTGCAAATATTATATACAAATATTGCTCAGCGCCGGCTAAGCAATGATCGGAATTATGTCACCAAAAATACCAACTCTTCCCAAGAGGACAAAATATAGAGTGGTTACAACCGGGTAGAATTTTTTTTCTTGAATACCTACCGGGTATTTGAATTTTTTTGCGGGTACTAGTAGTAATGTTAAACATACATGTATTTACTTACAGAACGGGATGTTTTATGTTAATCTAAAAGTATTTTTGACGACCGGTTAGTCTATTGGGTAGTGATGCTGCCTACGAAGCTGAAGGTCCTGGGTTCGAATCCCGGTAAGGGCAAATATTTGTGTGATGAGCATATTTGTTTCTGAGTCTTGGATGTTTTCTATGTGTTCAAGTATTCATACCTATTATATATATCATCGTCTAGTACCTATACCACAAGCTTTAATGCGCTTACTATAGGCCTAGTTCGATTTGTGTAAGAATGTCCCCTAATATTTATCATTATCATTATTATTATATGTCTTTCCCGCTCACGGGACATGATGTCCCGGACCTTTGGGAGGCGTGCGTGGGGCTAGGTACCTACAAAGTACCAACTGAGCCAACACGTAGAGGCCCTTTTGACAATTTAATGGAATGCAAGGAGTACACCGGGCGGATGCTGTCCCTGCCCGTGTCATGGGACGCGCACAGAGACAGCATCCACTGGGGTGTATAGGGACTATTACTGGTTGATGGAATCTAAATAAAACGGGTTATTGGATGAAAATGATGGACTAGTGACTGGGCTATTGGTGAAACATCGGACGCCTGCCTAATAAAACTGTTTTACTTTTTATCTCTGGCAGACGGTGACTCGCCAACTGCTAGATGGGCCCCTATTAATAGCGACATTAAAAAATGGCCTAAGGCCAACACCGGTCAGAGAGCTGGAGGGGGGTAGAGAGGTGGCACTGGACTTTAAACATATAGCCAACTCGCCACTTAGGTGTCCACATCTACCCTCGAGCAACAGCTCTTGCGACTCCACTCTGGACGGCCGGTTAAGGCAAGCCTGGGGGCCTGTCCAACCATCCATCCGATCGGCTCAGCCTGACCACAGGACACCCCCAGGAGCACTCAGGTACGTAGGGTCGCTACTCCCTAACAGCCCGCCACAAGCTGCCTTACGTTGACTGATTGCACCAGAAATCTGGTGGGCGATGGGGCCGTCACTATTATCATTATTAAAAGTTATAATACAACTATTTCACCTTTTGACGTGGTAACGTCTTATAAATCAATGAACGCCGGCTGTACGCACGAAAGTGTGACTAACTGACATATCAACGCACAGCCCAAACCGCTGGTTCTAGAGATTCCAAATTTGGCACGTAGGTTCCTTATAAAGTCTAGGGGTGCACTAAGAAAGGATTTTTCAAAATGGGGGTCCGAAGTTTGTACGGGGAAACAAGATTAGATCGACTTTTTTCTTATGACGATATCACGTACAATTATCGTCCGTAAACCGACTTTACAGACAACCATTTTTTAAGTAACATAAGATATCCCGTACTGTAAGTAAAAACCGGCCAAGTGCGTGTCGGACCACGCAAAACGAAGGGTTCCGTGCCTATTAAAAAGGTCGTATCGTCATAGAAATCTTACGGCACTTACGTCCTTTTCTTTGAGGAAGGCAGTTTTTCAGCAATATCTCGGAAACCTTTCATCCGATCTTGTTCAAAACAATTTTCGGTGAATGAACTTAATAAGCGCTGTGTCCATGATTTTTTTCATATTTTTAAAGTACACCGTTCAAAAATTAGAGGGGGGGGACAGAATTTTAGTGACTTTCGGGGCGATTATCTCCGACCCTATTCACTTAATCAAAAAAAATGTTAAGAAACCTTATATTTATTTTGAAAGGCCTATCGATTGATGTGCCACACGGGGGGTCACAATGAAAAAAAATTTTTTGACTTTTAGTTTTATGTATGGAGTGCACCCCTAAAAAAATTTTTTTTTGTAATTTTAATTACAAAACTTTGTAGCGGCTAACAAAATACACCTACCCTCAAAATTTTATTCAAATACGCCTTATAGTTTTCGAGTAAAATGCCTGTGACATACGGACAGACGGACAGACGGACAGACGGACAGACGGACAGACGGACATGACGAAACTATAAGGGTTCCGTTTTTGCCATTTTGGCTACGGAACCCTAAAAATATATAATGTTTAACATTACGACTTGTATCCGGATAAGTATCGAATACCCGGTCAAGAAAAGCAATATTGTAATCACTCTATATTATTAACCCCCGACGCAAAGAGAGGGGTGTTATAAGACGTGTGTATCTGTGTATCTGTCTGTGGTGTCGTAGCTCCCAAACGGATGAATCGACTTGAATGCGTTTTTTTTTTGTGTCATAGATAATTTTAACCCGAGTGTTCTTAGCCACGTTTCATCAAAATCGGCTCAGCCGTTTTGGAGATATTGAAATTTGAAATGAAAAAATGGGGGGTTTTTCAACTTTTCTAAGTTGTAGTCATTTCCTATTGCGAAGCATATGTACTCGTATTTTAGCTCACCTAAATCCGATCACTGAGATAATTAGGTACTGGGTACTATTATCTATTCTGTGGTACTGGCATATATTTGCCAGCGGCTTCATTCGTATGCTAATCAACTGTCATCGCCAATGTATTCCCTTTTTTGGGGATGATTTTTGGGGATGATTTTTGGGGATAAAAGTGTAAATTAAATAAAATAAAAAATAAAAAAAAATAAAAAAAAAACAAGATAAGGGTAGTTATCTTAAGTGCAATTGTAAGCTGTGAAAAAAGATATATATATATCTTGAGCTTGAGATTAGGACTCAAATGAGTTGGCCACAATGTATCAAAGTAGTCTAGCTCATTCAAAAAGAAACTCTACCGTCCTAGGTAGAAGACCCCAATTCCAACGACAGTTTGATAAAAAGTTGGCCACATTACTACAATAATTAACCATAACTGTATTATTTGCATCTGAGTGAATGCGTCACTGAATGGTTGAACATGTGTTGACAAATGATACGATACGGGTAATTTAATAATGTATTTTCTGTGTCATTTCGATGATAAATTTCATAGTCTGTCTAATGAAAACTGAACCTACTAGATTCAATCACGCGGCAACACTTTGAGTCATAACTACAACTTAGAAAAGTTGAAAAACCCCCGTCTTTTTCATTTCAAAGTTCAATATCTTAAAAACGGTAAAACCGATTTTGTTGAGACGTAACTAAGAACACTTGGGTTAAAATTATCTATGACACAAAAAAACCGCATTCAAATCGGTCCATCCGTTTGGGAGCTACGATACCACAGACAGACACATCAGACATGTTAAACTTATAACACCCCTCTCTTTGCGTCGGGGGTTAAAAATACGTATGACGTTTAGTGTTGCCGTGTAATTGAATCTAGGGTTCAGCTTTCATTAGACAGACTCTAATTAGGTACCATTAAATATAAAACATTTTTCCGTTGCTGTTTTTGGTGAACGATAAAATTGCCATTATGTACAGCTACTAGCTGCAGCCTGTTTCACGTAACGACAAGTTTCAATTTTACAAGTCAAACAATAAGTACATTGTTGAAGAGGCTAGAAAGTAAGCAATAGATGGACGAGTTAGTTCGAGGGCCGACGCGTAGCGGAGGCCCTCGAAAGTACGAGTCCAGCTATTGCCCTTTCGGCCGAGGCTTAACATAGTGCTTTTCACGCCTACTGTGAGGAAATTGCAAATAATTATAATTTAAAATCAAAATTAAGTATCTAATTGAAGATCATAATACTAAACAGGCTCGCTTGCCTCGCGCCCGGCGCGGAGGAGGAGGAGCGGGCGCACGCACGCCGGCGCGACCGCGCGCGGGGCCCTGTGATTGGTCGATTGCTGTTCAAACTGTCCAACAATAACATTGTTGGACAGTTTGAAGTCATAGATGGCCTGTTCGTGCGACGTCCAACTAACCCCCCCGGCTTTGAAGCCTGAATTCTGACCATCTTTTGCCACATTTCCGAGCACAGTGGCGTGAAAAACTCATAGGTATCCATCTAAATCTAAAAAACCGGCCAAGTGCGTGTCGGACCACGCAAAACGAAGGGTTCCGTGCCTATTAAAAAGGTCGTATCGTCACAGAAATTTTACGGCACTTACGTCCTTTTCTTTGAGGAAGGCAGTTTTTCAGCAATATCTCGAAAACCTCTGAACCGATCTTGTTCAAAACAATTTTCGGTGAATGAAATTAATAAGCCCTATGTTCATGAATTTTTCCATATTTTTAAAATACACCGTTCAAAAATTAGAGGGGGGGGGACAGAATTTTAGTGACTTTTGGGGCGATTATCTCCGACCCTATTCACTTAATCAAAAAAAATGCAAAGAAACCTTATATTTATTTTGAAAGGCCTATCGATTGATGTGCCACACGGGGGGTCACAATGAAAAAAAAAATTTTGACTTTTTGTTTTATGTATGGAGTGCACCCTTAAAAAATTTTTTTTTTGTCATTTTAATTACAAAACTATGTAGCGGCTAACAAAATACACCTATCCTCAAAATTTTGTTCAAATACACCTTATAGTTTTCGAGTAAAATGCCTGTGACATACGGACAGACGGACAGACGGACAGACGGACAGACGGACAGACGGACAGACGGACAGACGGACATGACGAAACTATAAGGGTTCCGTTTTTGCCATTTTGGCTACGGAACCCTAAAAAGGCCCTCGAGGCATTGTACCGAGGATGCTGGCGGCATTTCCTCGCTGGATTGCAATGCTGATGCGTTGCGCGAGAAAGCCGCCAGCTCTTCGGTCACCAGTTACATCGACCAGACTTTTCGCGATTTCTGCAAATAACTTATGCGCACTGGGACCCCACGGACCGAGGGTCTCGACGCCAAAGGGTACAAAGTCGTACTCTCTGCCGAGGCCTCTATATTTATTACATTTCAGATTTTCAGCGTTTTCCGCCGCTGCACCCGGTTTATATTGGTTGAAAATATTTTTTCTTTACATTATAGTTATGTATGTAGGTAACCCAGAGTTGTGGGTCTTCGTCTTACATTTTGCACAAACAGGCAGTTTTGATGGCATAACCTAAAGGCAAATTACGCAGCTTTTGTGTAGTTAGGTGGTCCTAAGTAAATAAAGAATAATCGTTAGTAAAATACACTATTATACTCACGTACCTATAATTTAATAGGTCGAGCTGGTGGTGGTAACCCTAGCTCTAGGCCTCCGCCTCCGAAAGAACGCGTTGCATGCGATAGAAAGAAATGGCCACAATTAGGCACGTTTGGCGTACCTAAACAGGGAATTTGTTAACAGAGAACCTTCTGTACGTAGTACTATTACTTATTCTGTGACAAAAGCCACGTGCCCCCAATTTTAAGACGATTATACGCACCATAAACGAGGCATTGAAAAAACCGTGTAACCTAATCGGTGGCTATGGAAACAAGCTTTTTTCACAAACACTTTTTATATGGAAATTGCTACCACGTGTCGATGTCGGCAGAATAGCGGTGGCCGTTGTTTCGAAAAAAGTTGGGTGAAAAAACATGGCTGACGTCTGGATTGATCCCTTGGGATCTTTAATTTGAGCGTTTCTAGAAGCGACTTTACTGTTGTTTTAATTAATGATTAGTTGATTTATGTAACAAACACTTTTCACATGTCTTGTCTAGCAATGTACAAGTTGCAGAACATTCTCAAAATATCAGGAAAGTTGTCAGAAAATTCCGGAAACTTAATAATTGATATTATTTACCGGTTTATATTAATTGATATTAACCGGTGGTAGTTTATCGACATTCATAGGTGCATGTAATATGCCTAAATTGAAGAATAAATCACTTTGACTTTGACTTATTTTAATTTAACGATAGATATTAAAAAAATTAAAAAAGGAGGCCACTACACCCTGTATTTTGTATACAGGGTGGCACATTTAGATCGGTCAGTATGGGAAAGTCTGAAACTATAAGACATACGAAGATCTCTTCTTAGGAACCATGTCATCGATTTTAGTAACAAGAAAAACTGCATTCATACATTTAAAAAAACGAGTTGAATTTTGTATTGAAAAAAAATGGTGGTCGTTTCGAAAACTTACTAAAATAAATTAAAGGATATGAAAACAATGCATTTTATTCATATTAGACGCCATGTTTCACAGTAACATTTACTGCTTAAGACCTACACAATCGATATCTAAATAGAAATAGTGTTAGTTTTATTTATCAAAAAGTCCGGGTTCAATTCCTGAGCTTTTTAGTTTTTTTTTTACAAGTTTTTTTTTTGAATGTATGAATGCAGTTTGTAGGGTTCCGTAGCCAAAATGGCAAAAACGGAACCCTTATAGTTTCGTCATGTCCGTCTGTCCGTCTGTCCGTCTGTCCGTATGTCACAGGCATTTTACTCGAAAACTATAAGGTGTATTTGAATAAAATTTTGAGGATAGGTGTATTTTGTTAGCCGCTACATAGTTTTGTAATTAAAATGACAAAAAAAATTTAGGGGTGCACTCCATACATAAAACTAAAAGTCAAAAAAATTTTTTCAATGTGACCCCCCGTGTGGCACATCAATCGATAGGCCTTTCAAAATAAACATAAGGTTTCTTAGCATTTTTTTTTCTTGTTACTAGAATCGATGACATGGGGCCTAAGAAGAGATCTTCGCATGTCTTGTAGTTTCAAACTTTCCCATACTGACCGATCTAAATGTGCCACCCTGTATAAGTACCTTGTGAATACATCAAACTAGTTTTTATGTTGCTGGATTCGTCGATCTATGAACCCAAAAGAAAAACGGCCGTTTTAACGGACGTTATACAGTAACGCCATAAAATAAACGAACGACTAAGGGACACACACACACATTAACTATAAAAAAGAATTATTAAATGTATAAGTGCGAGTTCAACTCGCTTGGTGAGGGTTCCGTAAAATATTGAGAATTTTCTTGTTAGGTACTTTGAATACTCAAACTTCTTGTAGGTTTTCCTGTAATCTTTAGGCAAGGAACTATTTTCCATATTTTTTTCAGAATTTTAAGCCTATTAGTTTCGGAGATAAGGGGGGGAATGGTCAAAATTCGTCTTTTTTCCTAAATTACTTCAAATTTGTTTTTGCTAAAATTATAAAAAATACATATCTGAAATGCTTACAACAACCCCTTTCATTTGATATGTCACACAATATGGTTTGCGAAACTTTTAATTTTATTTTCCAGTTTACCCCCCAAAATTGCCTCCTTGTGCAGAATTCATTAATTCACTTTACGCGTCCATCTTTGGGTCACCAATTTACATATGTTCACCAAATTTCAACTCAATCGGTCAAGTAGTTTCGGAGCAAATTGGCTGTGACACACGGTCAGACAGACGCACGGGTGATCGGGCAGTGTTTTTCAAACTTTTTGGTGTCACGGCCCTTCATGACCATCAAAATTCCTTCGCGACCCCCCAAAACCCCATTTGTACGATTAAACTTAAAACCCAATTATTAACTTAACTTAACAGATTCAGAATGCACCCTTCAATCAATGCAATCATTCAATCAGTCATGCGTTTTGGAACGCACCTTTTATCATTAATCAACCAGCCATGTGTTTTGGAACGCAACCTGTATTTAGGTATCTGAAGGTAGTTTTACTGTTTCCCAACCTACCCCTTTTTAAATATAAAACGAAGCAAATCTCTTTTATGCTGTGCGACTGTTATTTTGGGGATTATTTCACAACAAAATGGATAAGTTTCTAAAAAGAACATCAATGCCTTCAACGTCTGGAGTAACATCTGGAAGTGAGCTTAAAAAGAAGAAATATAGAAAATATGACGAAAAAAACGGAACCCTTATAGTATAAGGGTTCCGTTTTTTTCCTTTTGAGGTAAGGAACCCTTAAAACACTAATTATAACTGCCGCTTCAGTATTCAAGTATTACTTCAATGGGAAATTGTAGTTCGAAGTTTATACCTATTGTGATAGCTAGTATTTCGGGGTGACGTAGACTAATGCTACCCTTAAAATAAAACACCCAGAAATAAAGAAAAACTTTATCTATAGATACAGTCACGGACTTTACACACGCAATAGACACGCAATAAAGATAAACTGTAGTACCTACCTCCAACGAAACTAGTAAAATCATTCAAACAAGGTCTCCCTCTCAAAATTACTCTATATAATTTTCTACCCTCTCACATAACAAACATGCCATTTATAGAATTTAAGAGCAGGCTTACACGCTTCTTTCAATGTAACCCATTCTACACAATCAACGAATTTACAGAAAAATTTAAACAAGAGAGATCACTTTTATAAATTGTTATATAGTATGTAAACATAGGTACTTGAACTTTTGACATGTTAACTTTTCATTGTTGTAAGTAATCGTATTTTATAAGTGCATGATTAAAATAAGAGAAAATTATTATATATCATGACTTGCTAGATGTACCTAACGTTATTTTGTTACTTGGCCAAATAAAGGAACTTGAAATTTGAAACTTTAATCCTTGAAGCCATGTTTTTTTATAATTTATAGCTTCACTAATAAAAACCAAAATTAGTTGACAATTAAATGGCACAACTCAACGATTAAAGTTCGTGACTGCTATCTACGCCTTGGCTCGTCGTCTGTTTTCGAGCTAAGAACTCTATTGTCAATCCAGCTTGCCATTAACCTGTACAAACCATGTAAAATGAAGTTAATTACTTATTAATGATTCCAATTGTTTGTGCAGTAAGGTAATTACAATTTAGCGTGACATGATGCATGTGTAGACTTAGCCGCAACTGTGTAAATTGTCGTCAATGTATAAACGAACTCGAGTATCCAATTAAAGACTGTATCCCGTTGCAATAAGGTCTATGAATGGTGAGTTAACATTGTTCGATGTTACACCTTGTGACCTTGTAAATCGCAACATGCTTCGAATCACATCACCATTTTAAACTGACCCTGAGATTCGTAATAACTACGCGTGTCAAGAGTCCTATACTTATATTGGACATGGACAGTAAGCTCTGTGGGTGCCTTTTGGCAGAAATACTCGGAGCACTATTTTGCGTTTTTATAAAATCACAAACGTACATAAAAAATCGTTTTATTATTGCGTACCTTTAAGTAAGTAATAGTGACTGTGTCTATTAAAGGCACAACTTTGAGGATTTTGGTTTCCGAGTTATATGCATTTTTTTAAATTATTGAAAATTACGTAGAATGGGTATTTAATGTACTAATCGGTTATTATTAATACCTTAAATATCATAAATCTTTGATGATAGTAGATTAACTTGGTACCAATCATACCATAACTTCCTAGTAGAAGTGTTTTTTTCACGAGCATAAACTATAAAATCAATTTTTTTTTTCAATTGGTTCATTTTACCTACTGCATGTTTAAAAAATTATAAAAAAAATAATGATTGCACCTAGGAAAATGATTCTTTCTTCACTGAATAGCTAATTTTACCTAGTTTTAGGAGATATTAATAAGTCCATAACGCTAAAGTGGCCCCTTGTCCCAAAGACAGTCACAATTATTATTAATAAAAAAAAAGTTTTTACGTCAAACATACAGATTTTTAGAAGCTAATTACTTTTAACGTAAGCAATATTTCTTAAAAATCAAAACGTACAGACCTAGTTTTTCATTATATCTACAACATATTCAAAAATTATAAAAATCGAACGATGTTTACGGGTCGAAAAACTTTATCGCTTTTTGTATGAAAATGTACAGGTTCACAATCCTCTTAAACCACGACGGTGGAAAACCAGCAGTTTATCTCGGGAACGCGTGGAGGTATCGAGTTGAAATTAAAACCATATAATCAAGTCTAACAGTCCCTTGAAGCTGTTAAATAAATCAAACATCTAAGTTTCAAAAAAAGATACGGCCGTTTATGCCGCAAAAAACCTATATTTCGACAATCGACAACTCTCAAGGGAATCAAAATTTATAGGGTACTTTGCGTTGAACTTGGCAAGTAATATCGTCTTATACTACAAGTATCCATCCAGTATAATCCTTCCCCAAAAACCGTCAAAATTATACCGAACATTCTCCTCATGTGTAATGTCACCTCTAAAACTGATATTGGCAAATCCACCTTGCTCAAATAGCAAGGTGTCAAAAGCCGTTAAAAAAAAAGGAGTGCTGAGACTGGTACCCATTGCCCAGATATGTCATAAATGCTTAGTTTAAACTGTAGTTTTTTTTCTTTTCTTCATTTTGTTGGTAAAGTTGTGGCAATAAAACATTTTTTAAGTACAGGGCACAATCTGAAAACTATACATTTGTCATTTAGTACGGAACCCTCGGTGGGCGAGTCCGATTCGCACTTTGCCGGGTTTTTTTGATCGTAATGACAGTCTGGTGAGTTCTACAGCTCACGGACCACTCGTTATTTATTATCTATTCTTTTTAGGGTTCCGCACCCAACGGGTAAAAACGGGACCCTATTACTAAGACTTCGCTGTCCGT
Organism: Epinotia nisella; assembly: GCA_932294315.1. Lineage (NCBI taxonomy): Eukaryota > Metazoa > Arthropoda > Insecta > Lepidoptera > Tortricidae > Epinotia > Epinotia nisella. Next base: position 2,410,376 of record OW028698.1, on the reverse strand, counting down.
CCGTCCGTCTGTCTGTCACCAGGCTGTATCTCAAGAACCGTGATAGCTAGAGAGTTGAAATTTTCACAGATTATATATTTCTGTTGCCGCCGTAACAACAAATACTAAAAAAACCGGTCAAGTGTGAGTCGGACTGGGGCTCCCATACAACAGACATGATTTTTTTGCCGTTTTTATAAATGGTACGGAACCGTGCGCGAGTCTGACTCGCACTTGGCCGGGTTTTTTTTTAATTTGTTTGTAAGTATGTTTGTAAAGTTGTGGGAATAAAACTTTTTTTTTAAGTACAGGGAACAATCTGAAAACTATGCATTTGTCATTTAGTACGGAACCCTCGGTGGGCGAGTCCGACTCGCACTTGTCCGGTTTTTTGTCGTAATGACAGTCTGGTGAGTTCTACAGCTCACATACCACTCGTTATTTATCAGGTACTAGCTTCTGCCCGCGACTTCGTCCGTGTGGAACTCGTTTATATCGTAGCTCCATGCAAACTTTCGCCCCCCATTTCTCCCCCTTTCCCGGGATAAAAAGTATTCTATATGTTAATCCAAGCTATACACTATGTGTATACCAAAATTCGTCTTAGTCCGTTTAGCCGTTTTTGCGTGATTGAGTAACAAACATCCAAACATCTAAACATCCAAACATCTAAACATCCAAACATCTAAACATCCAAACATCTAAACATCCAAACATCTAAACATCCAAACATCTAAACATCCAAACATCTAAACATCCAAACATCTAAACATCCAAACATCTAAACATCCAAACATCTAAACATCCAAACATCTAAACATCCAAACATCTAAACATCCAAACATCCAAACTTTCGCAATTATAATATTAGTAGGATTAGTAGGATCTATTCTTGATTTTCAATAACAAAATTGCATTTCACCACATTTTAGTGGGATTCGCCCCTGTATACATAATTATAGCGATAGGCAATAAAAGTTCTCGCCCGAGCTGCTTTATCGCGCGCGGCCATCTGGTTACGTTATTAAATTAGTAGAGTCTGGCTCGCGCACTCTCCTGATTAGTTGGTGTATCTACACACACACAAAACCATCAAATAGTATGAAAGAAGCGAAGAAGAATTATTTATTGAATCAGGCGTTACTTTGCGGAAATCCATGATATATTACGAGAACAAAATTCCTTTGCTATTCCGCTAAAAAACGTGCAGGTCGATCAGTGGAGATCAAATGTAACTAATTGCGTATAAACATGCAAATAATTACAGCAAACCACCACCAATAATGAAAAAACCTCGACACGTGTTTCGCCTCTCTACGAGGCATCATCAGGAGATGCAGGCAGGAGATGTTGCTTGCGCCACGTCCAATTAAAAAAGAAATATTAAGAATTATTTGAAAATAGAAAGTAGGGTAAACCTTGGCTAATCGGTGATAGTTAGGTTTTTTGACAATATAATATTAACTATCAATTCAATCATTGCTGAATGCATGAATTTGTCTACCATTTCTGAACTTCTGATTATATGTATGATGTACAGTCGCCATCAGATATATCGGAGCGGCGAAAGCGCTCACAAATATCTGAACACGTCTCTATTGTCGAGGCATTAGAGACGTGTTCAGATATTTGTGAGCGCTTTCGCCGCTCTGATATATCTGATGGCGACTGTACCAAATTAATTTAATAAACATTTTTATTGACACATAAAAAAGTAGATGATTCGGTGATATTCAGGTTAATATGTGACATGTGCTTGGTGCAGGATTAAAAAATAGAAAATTGTTACTTTTACAATTCTAAAAATAATTGATGTATTTAAAAACTATTACCCTAAAGGGTTTTTCTTTAGTTTTTCGTTAGACGTTACACTTAAAGTTATTGATTTGTTTGACATATGTTTTTTCTTATTTTTGACGGATGCGTTCGGATACTTGCTGCACGTTGGCATGTTGAATGACAGTGCCGCCACCTACTGGAGATTATTACAAGCCGTAAAGATATCGAGTAATTCCGCTATTAGACTATAAGTAACTATCACCGAATTACTTCGTATCACCGATTAGCCAAGGTTTGCCTAAGCCGACTGGCATTGTCAGAGATGATGGCAAAAGACCGGATACGGGAAGCTACCTGTGTGGACACCTAGCACCATCCCAACAGGAGCAAACCCTGCAAAGGACTACTCATCCTAATAGCACTAGGTCGGTGTCCACTGGAAAATTTGATGTGCCAAGAGTTTATAACTACTATGGAGTTAGAACATTAAAAACCCGACAAGTGCTAGAGGGTTCCGTATATAATCTAAATTTCATAAGTGTTTTTGAATACTTAAACTTCTTATAGGTTTTCCTGTAATCTTTAGGCAAGGAACTATTTTCCATATTTTTTTCAGAATTTTAATCCTACTAGTTTCGGAGATAATGGGGGGGGGGGGGGGGTCAATTTTCGTCTTTTTTCCTAAATTAATTCAAATCTGTTTTTGCTAAAATTATAAAAAAATATATATCTGACATGCTTACAATTGATATGTCACACAATACAGTTTGCGAAACTTTTTTTTTTAATTTTCCAATTTACCCCCAAAAGTGGCCCCCTTGTTCAGAATTCATTAATTTACTTTACGCGTCCATCTTTGGGTTACCAATTTGCATATGTGTACCAAATTTCAATTCAATCGGCCCAGTAGTTTCGGAGCAAATCGGCTGTGACAGACGGACAGACAGACAACCGAGTAATCCTATAAGGGTTCCGTTTTATCCTTTTGAGGTATCTGAACCCTAAAAAACGTTTGCCATATATCTATAACAACTTGCCTGAAGACATCAGACTTGAACAAACGGAACGCTTATTTAAAAGAAAATTAAAAAAACATTTTCTAGAATCCTTACCTAAATATTTATTCATTCCTACATAAATTTGATATATATTACCAAAGCATATATTATATTATTTACTACTGTAGAATTATGTTTAAGTCGAAATTAACTAGGTTTGTAAAATTAGATAAGTTATTATAATAAGTCTTCCTGCAGTAAAACTGTTAAAACAGTTTTGCATGACTTACTTTAAGTAGTTAGTGTTTTTGTAGATTTTTTTAGTAACTAATAAATAAAATAAAAAAACTTCCAACGGACTACTAAAGCGGATGCAGCGGCGGAAAACGCCGAAAATCTGAAACGTAGTAAATATAGAGGCCTCGGCAGAGTACAACATTTTGTCGAGGCCCTCGGCTATTTGCGGCAATCGCGAACGTCTGGTTGATGTTACTAGTCGCACAGAATAAGTAATAGTACTACGTACAGAAGGTTCTCTGTTAACAAATTCCCTGTTTAGATACGCCAAACGTGCCTAAATGTGACCATTTCTTTCTATCGCATGCAACGCGCTCTTTCGGAGGCGGAGCCTTAGAGCTAGGGTTACCGCCAGCTCGACCTATTAAATTATAGGTACGTTAGTATAATAGTGTATTTTACTAACGATATTACGATTATTCTTTATTTACTCAGGATCACCCAACTACACAAAAACTGTGTGATTTGCCTATAAGTTATGACATCAAAACTGCCTGTTTCTGCAAAATGTAAGATGAAAACACACAACGCTGGGTTACCTACATACATAAACATAATGTAAAGAAAAATTATTTTTAACCAATATAAATAGACGATGCGGCATATTTATTTTACGAGGCGAATGACGATGCAATGTGTTGCGCGAACGCGTGCGTCCCGTAACAGCGCGCGGCAACCACTGATAGACCGCCTAAAGGAGGCCGGCCGGCATGTTTTTGTGCGGCGCGACGAAATCAAAGACCGCCCCTGCATGGCTATCACAAGACGGCGCGCGAACTCTGTCGATTTTTCTCGCACTATACCTCTCTTTCCAAGTGGTCTAATAAGAGAGAGACGGATAGAGCGAGAAAATCGAGAGAGCTCGCGCGCCGTCTTGTGATAGCCGTGCTGGTGGTGGCGGAAGAGCTGGCGGCTTTCTCACGCAAGTCGCCCAACGTATCAGCATTGCGATTCAGCGAGGAAATGCCGCCAGCGCCCAGCATCCTCGGTACAATGATGGAGACAGAAGGTGGTGAAAAGCAAACTGCTAAACTAGAAAAGATTTGGCTCATTCATTTCATTCGGTAGTTAATGACCAGAGCGCGGATTTTTCACGGCAAAACAAAACACTATCGTAATATAGCGGTAGAAACATGAAAAAAAGTCATCAAATAAAATAAATATTTAATAAAAAAATACGTACATCAAACACGTCGGTTTCAAAGCGTTCTAAGAAATAAATAATATCTATACGCAATTTATGTTTTATACGTAATGAAATGATATCTAAAGTCTTATGGAGTGAGAGATAAAGTGTCTATTATTGACTGTATTGTCTATTATTTTCAATGAGGTGGTATAGTCATTATCGAGACTTTTTAGTTGGCTCAAATACCTTATTTTTTCGCAAGAAAAATACACTTCTAGTTTTTTTTTATAAAAAAATATAAAAAGGTTGTTTTGAACACTGCATACTGTCAACAATGTAAAAATATATCGGCATGTTATTTTTATTACCTAATAATACTCGATAATAAAATAATGTTTCTATCATTGGCTAGATTACGATAGTGTTTTGTTTTGCCCTGAAAAATCCGGGCTCTGTTAATGACTGTGTTGAAAAGTACAGTCGGCAAAACGGCTTGTACTGAGAGGACGATGATAATTCCTAACTAACAAGAATGCATGCGCGCACGCATCGCTGCGCCGCCGCGGCGCCGCGGGCACTTCAGCGCATGTGCGAGATAACAGTTCCCAAGAGAAACACTCGAGCGCACTCGAGTGCAACCGTGATTGGGTTTTATGTAGCCGTGTATGTTTGACGTACAGACAAAACATTTTTACAAGCTTTTATTTAGTTTCACCTGTCCCGATGTTCGTCATCCATCAAATTTTGCAAATTAAGTTTGATCCACTTCCCGGTAATCGATTGAGCTGAAATTTCGCATACATGCGTAAAACGCGTTACGTGACAGTGCAATATATTTTGGACTGTCAAACGTTCAGATCAGTAGGTCAATCACGTAACGCTTTGTACGCGCGTCAGGCAGATCTGAATGTCAATTTTTATATGGAAAAAAACCGGCCAAGTGCGTGTCGGACCACGCAAAACGAAGGGTTCCGTGCCTATTAAAAAAGGTCGTATCGTCACAGAAATTTTACGGCACTTACGTCCTTTTCTTTGAGGAAGGCAGTTTTTCGGCAATATCTCGAAAACCTCTGAACCGATCTTGTTCAAAACAATTTTCGGTGAATGAAATTAATAAGCCCTATGTCCATGAATTTTTCCATATTTTTAAAATACACCGTTCAAAAATTAGAGGGGGGGGACAGAATTTTAGTGACTTTCGGGGCGATTATCTCCGGCTTTATTCACTTAATCAAAAAAATGCTAAGAAACCTTATATTTATTTTGAAAGGCCTATCGATTGATGTGCCACACGGGGGGTCACAATGAAAAAAAATATTTTGACTTTTAGTTTTATGTATGGAGTGCACCCCTAAAAAAATTTTTTTTTGTCATTTTAATTACAAAACTATGTAGCGGCTAACAAAATACACCTTTCCTCAAAATTTTATTCAAATACACCTTATAGTTTTCGAGTAAAATGCCTGTGACATACGGACAGACGGACAGACGGACAGACGGACAGACGGCCAGACGGACAGACGGACAGACGGACAGACGGACAGACGGACAGACGGACAGACGGACAGACGGACATGACGAAACTATAAGGGTTCCGTTTTTGCCATTTTGGCTACGGAACCCTAAAAATGACAGTTGTACCTACTGTCCTAACCTAACGCGCGTTCGAAACGTTACGTGATTACTCCCCTTATATACTTAGGTACATAACATAAAACATAGTCGGGTTGGTTACACCGTGTAAAACTCAAGAACGGATGGACTGATTTTCATGATGTTTGATTTGTTAGATTTGTCTCCGCTCCGCATCCGCTCTATAGCAGAATGCCTATCTATCAAAAAAAATAAGCTAAAAATAAATGTACTTAAATTTGTTTTCTCTGAATACATTGTGTATGGCGTGGCGTGGCCAGGTGACACAGACTTCGCGTGTTCAGATAATGGGGAATGGATAAAAATTTTGGAAATGCCTGATTATTTTTTTGGTGATAGGAAGAAACTTCCTTAGAACCAGATAAAAGTTGCAGACTTTTCAGCTGAGTCATTTTTTTTTTTATGTATACAGTTTCCTCACTTACGTTTTGGGTTTATGACGGCGAATAAGGCACTTTCCTTGATGCGTCTCATATTACAAAAAATATTTTAAATATCTGACCCTGGCGATGACAAATATAGCTGCTGCAGCTGTCAATATCGTTACCAGTGTCAGTTTACCACGGATATTTAAAGTAGTTTTTGTAATATGAGACAGATCAAGGAAAAACTCTTATTCGCCGTTCTAAACCCAAAACGTAAGTGAGGAAACTGTTTATATTTTTCAAAAATAATTGACGCAGCTGAAACACCTGAAACTTTTTCCTGGTGCTAAGGAAGGTTATTCCTATCACCAAAAAAATAAACAGGCATTTCTAAAATTGTCATCCATTCCCAATGTGAAAATTCCACTTTTCGCAATAAATGATTGAGTATTGAGCAAGCAGTACCAAATTTTAAGTACCTACGTAGAAAACAGTCTTAGGCGTCGTTCTAATTAGCAGCGATCGTACGATGGCCGTCGTGTGCGATGAGTTCAACTCTTTGAAAATTGTTTGAAGTTGAACTCATCGCACACGACGGCCATCGTACGATCGCTGCCAATTAGAACGACGCTTAACCTGATTTAAAGTCCTTTTTTTAATAAGAGGAAAGTCCTTTTTGGATTACCTCCACGCCACGGGGATAGCACGGAGGTTATGTCGGACTCGCACCGACTAAAAACCCCCCGATGGTCCTCCTCGACGCATTTCGGCCGGCTCTGGGATCTCCTACGGAACGCACCAGTGCCGCCCTACCGTCATGCCTCAGTGGGTTCTATCTTTTTGTGCAGCCCCCGAGTGTAACCGTGCACAACCCCGAGGAGCCCTTTCAGTCGCCTTGTACGACAGGCAGGGGATACCGTAGCCGTATTCTAATGCCCGGGCTACAAGGCGCTGATTTAAGTACCAACCTGTGTGTCAGCGCGGCGACGCGGCGGCGCGTGATGAAGCTCGGCCCTAAAGCCTCCGGCTGGCTCTCCATCAGTCTCCAGAACCTTCAGCAGGTAGGAGATGTACGACGTCGCCAGACGCAGCGTCTTGATCTGCAAAGAATTCTGGCATGAGCACCTTCAGCAACACCAGCGGTTCCAGGGTAGAGATGGGGGAGAGGGGCTAACAGTTTTTATTTTTATTTTTTAGTGTACCCCCCAAAAGTGGCCCCCTTGCTCAGGATTCATTAATTTACTTTACGCGTCCATCTTCGAGTCACCAATTTTCATATGTTTACCAAATTTCAACTAAATCGGTCCAGTAGTTTCGGGGCAAATCGGCTGTGACAGACGGATAGACAGACGCACGAGTGATCCTACAAGGATTCCGTTTTTTTCCTTTTGAGGTACGGAACCCTCAAAAGAGGTAGATAGGTTGTCTACACGTACCTAATTCCGTGTTTAAAAATGGCTATCAAATCTGACAGCTACCATGTTTCCATTGACGACTCGAAACTTGGTGCAATTGACTCAATTTTAGTGTGCCACTTTAGGAGCGCTTATAACCTATCTACCTCTTTTTTATAATACATCACTGGTTTATCCAATTACAGGCAAACACATCATGCACGTTGACTACCTAAGACTAAACATTCTCGCTCTATCTCAGCTTGACCGTGCAATCGGAGCAATACTGGACCGTCTGCGGTTTTAGGCGCAGAACACACGAAGCGTTTCGACACCGCGCACCGCGGGCCGCGTGAACGCGCGGAGGGGCGGGCGCAAAGTCGCAACGAAGAGGGCGCGCATTTTACATTATGTTTCGAAACGCGCATCGCCGCGTTGCGCGGTACCGAAATGCCTCGTGTGTTCTACGAGCTCCACCGACCTTGGATAGCTTAGTGTCGGGCGCGACGCGGGGGATGTGCGCGCGGAGCTGCGAGAACGCTGCGTTCACGCCCGCCGACCGCACTGCCGTCTGCCACAAAGGTCATAACATTATACCTACCTACAGTCACGATCTTTAGTATAGGTAGGGATGGCTTAGGGCTCGGCCTACACGAGCGACAGCGGCACCGGTGCGCCACACGTGTGAGCGAGAGCTCGGAGCGCGGTCTCTCACGTATAGCAAATTGGAAAATCACTGCCGCCGCCGCTTGAAATCATGGCCGAACTGTTACATCAACTGCAGCAACTAAGCTTTTGTGATATTTTTTGGTACGGAAATACCTACTTAATTTGCACGAATCTCGAATCTAAGGCTTCGAGAAGCATAAACGAATTGGGTTCTGCGTGTGGCTGTAATTTGGACAAGGTAGGTACCTCGGATACGGATTAATCGGAGGTAATGATCGCTAAATCACTACACGGGTACTTTTAGGTAAGAATCAAAGCCAATGCTGGTGTAAAGAGTCCTGTATAATGACGGAGTACTTGAGAAGGAATACTAATTAGGCAGACGGCAGCACAATCTAGAATTACACTGAAGGCAGTAAGGTATTTATTATAGGTCTAGGTCACTTCCGCTGTCCGCATTCGGTGGGGCGGATCGGTATCATTATTTATTTATTTAAACTTTATTGCACATTAAAAAGTTAACTACCAGTCAATCAAATAAACATTGCTATCACATCGCATCCAGCGCCAATAAGTAAGCACTTACTCAAATGTTGGCGTGCAATAAAATCTGTACTGTCTCGGTGACACCTTGCTGACACCTCACCGACTCCGCATAACTAAATTCCTATTTGCAGAGCCATTCTAAAGCAAAGTTTATCACGCGTCGTTTAAAAGCATCTTAAGATTAGAAGAAACCTCCAAGAACTCACCTTAGAAAGCGACAAAACCCTGCATGTTTAGGAATACAAGCTTAATAGAGCTCACTTTGGGCTGCGATAGAGAAAGTCGTAGTCGTCGTCTTAAGGGTAGGTGACCAGCAATAGGAGCTCACCTTGGACATTGTGGCAGGACGTCAGAAGCAGGGGAGAGGTCTCATATTGGACAGCGATGGATCAGCACGTCATCGGTACCAGGCAACCAGCAATAGAAGCAGCTAACCTTGGACAACTTCGTGTCTGGCGGCCAAACGTGCCCCCAACAGGATGCATCCCGTACTTCTTGTTGAAAAGCACGTCATAGGAATCAGGGTACCGGTAACTAAATCAGCTAACCTTGGACAGTCAGGCGTTGGGAATAGAGCGACAGACGGAGCTCACATTCCAACTGATCACGTCATCGGTACCAGGCTACCAGCAACGCAAGGAGCTCACCTTGGATAGCTTGGTGTCTGGCGGTGTGGCAATACATTTGGGATGCACTCCCGCAGGTCTTTGAACGCCGTGTTTTAGGGACTGCGTGCAATGGCGCTCCTTTTTACACAGAAAGTATTATTTTTTTGGTAGACAGAAGCACTTAATTACTACCAGATAGCCAGCAACGTAAGGATCTCACCTTGGACAGTTTGGTGTCTGGCAGCAGCACGTTGGAGATAGAGCGACAGACAGCAACTCACATTGCTACAGAATAGCGCATCATTGGTACCAGGCGAGCAGCAACGGAAGGAGCTAACCTTGGGCAGTCAGGCGTTGGAGATAGAGCGACAGACAGAAGCCGTAGCATGGTTGGCCTTATCACGCGACAAGTGACAAGATAGGAGCGGCGTCTCGTTCTATCGAACGGTGTCAGCCAGTGACGCACGCTCTATCCTATCACCTATCGCGTGACAAGGCCAACCATGCTACGGGGCCTGAGCTCACACTGCGACAGTAGCATCATAGGTACCAGGCGACCAGCAACGCAAGGAGCTAACCTTGGACAGCTTCGTATCTGGCGGCACATTGGGAATGCACTCCCGCAGGTCCGTGAACGCCGTGTTGATGGACTGCGTGCGCCGGCGCTCCTTTTTACACAGAAAGTATTATTTTTTTGCTAGACAGAAGCACTTAATTACTACCAGATAGCCAGCAACGTAAGGGTCTCACCTTGGACAGTTTGGTGTCTGGCAGCAGCACGTTGGAGAAACTCACATTGCTACAGAATAGCGCATCATTGGTACCAGGCGAGCAGCAACGGAAGGAGCTAACCTTGGGCAGTCAGGCGTTGGAGATAGAGCGACAGACAGAGCTCACACTGCGACAGTAGCATCATAGGTACCAGGCGACCAGCAACGCAAGGAGCTAACCTTGGACAGCTTCGTATCCGGCGGCACATTGGGGATGCACTCCCGCAGGTCCGTGAACGCCGTGTTGATGGACTGCGTGCGCCGGCGCTCCTTTTTACACAGAAAGTATTATTTTTTTGCTAGACAGAAGCACTTAATTACTACCAGATAGCCAGCAACGTAAGGGTCTCACCTTGGACAGTTTGGTGTCTGGCAGCAGCACGTTGGAGAAACTCACATTGCTACAGAATAGCGCATCATTGGTACCAGGCGAGCAGCAACGGAAGGAGCTAACCTTGGGCAGTCAGGCGTTGGAGATAGAGCGACAGACAGAGCTCACACTGCGACAGTAGCATCATAGGTACCAGGCGACCAGCAACGCAAGGAGCTAACCTTGGACAGCTTCGTATCCGGCGGCACATTGGGGATGCACTCCCGCAGGTCCGTGAACGCCGTGTTGATGGACTGCGTGCGCCGGCGCTCCTTCTTGTTGGCGGTGCTGCGTCGCTTGACAACGCGCACGAAGGAGGGCGCGGCGGGGCGCGGGTAGCGGGGGAGTTGGAGCTCGCAGTCCATCCCTGTTGAAGTGAAATTGTGTTCGTTATTGTAATTCTAAATCTTGAATAATAAAGACGCTTTCAAGATCACGGTTAAGAATTGGTCTAGAGAAATAATAAGGAGCTTATACATATACTTAGTAGTGTAAATAATATTAATAGCTACGCACAAATTTAAAAAAAAATCACTCTTCTGTGAAGAAATTCAAAGGGGGTGCAACAATTGCTGAAGCTGAACACATCAACTAATAGTCTAATAATCCGATAACAAAAATTATTTCACCAGTATTTATGTACGGTCAAGGACTTTAATTATTGAGCCATTTAGGTGTCAACTAATTTTAATGTTTTAATAGTTAAGCATAGAAGTGTCCAGTATAAAGTGAACTCTAAATGGATCAACAATTAAAGCCCGTGACTGACCATACTTATAACGCGCGCAGATAAAGAATGGATCTGAAAATGGCGTCCGCTCGCATGCTATCTCGCTCACACCCTATCGCTGTCTATACTCACACAGTTACGTACTCGCTGCTAAAAAATAATGCTAATATTTTTAGAGAACTACTAATTAAATGGGCAGCCGTTTTGCCAACCATATCTACCATTGGTAACCGCCGCCATTTTCAGATCCATTCTTTATCTGCGCGCGTTATAGCAATGTACAAGTTGCAGAACATTCTCAAAATATCAGGAAAGTTCTCAGAAAATTCCGGAAACTTACATGAGAATTTAAAAATAAGTTTCCTTTAGGCAATTTTTGCTGGGAATTTTTCATGGATGTATCATTAATTACATGTATAATCTAGTATTCTTTAAGCAGGCAATTTAAACAGCTGATAATATATGTATCCAGAGAGTTTTTGTCATGTTTTCAGTGTTCAAATTTAAGTTCTGAGAACTTTCCTTATTAGAATTTTCGCAACTTTGTAAACTTCTCCGCGGTGCATTTCTTAACCATACTTTGGCTTTGCTTTGCGCCGCATGGGCAACTACTTAGTAAATAAATAAAGAGAGAAGCAGAGAGAGAGAGCTCACCTGTGTTGTTAGGCATGTAGTTGTGGTGCATGTTCTGATGGAATACGTCGTAGGGCTCGTTCGACATGTTCACATCGTCGTAACCTGCGTAACAGTCAGTAACAGAATGTCAAATACCTAAACTTTACTTACGAAAATCTTGATGTTTACTATTATGGTTTCATATTGTGTTAAAGTGTCCGCGAAACGCATAAGGTATGGTGGTTCAATTCACGGTAGGTCGAATAATTTTTACGTGCTGGAGCCGTAGCATGGTTGGCCTTATCACGCGACAAGTGACAAGATAGGGGCGTCGTCTCGTTCTATCGAACGGTGTCAGCCAGTGACGCACGCTCTATCCTATCACCTATCGCGTGACAAGGCCAATCATGCTACGGGGCCTGACGCACACGTAGGTAATTGTCACTTTAGGGCGAGGCCGACGTTTAGACGGATTTGTTCTAATGAAAACTGATGAGTTCGACAGTTTCCTGACGTGAAATTTTCATTACGTATTCTTTCGTTTTGACGTTACGAGACCTTTTACATCTCTAAAACACAATTTATTTACCTAGTTTCAGACTTTCCCATACTGACCTATCCTATCTAAATGTGCCACCCGTATGTCAGTTTTAATGATAGCTACCATTGTTGCTTATAGGCCTTTCACAGACTGGTGCGGCCTGGCCGCGGCGGTCAATAGTAAACTTCTAATTGTCAAATTTACTATGGACCGCCACCGCAGACCGCGCCAGTGTGATGGAGGCCTATTTGTATTTGTAAGCTCTGACATTTAAAAGAGCCCTTAAGGCCTAATTTGAGTTTGGAATTTTGCTACAGCGACGTCAGCGACCTTACCATAGCTTCGCGAGATGTAGTGCGTGTTGTCGTGGTACACCTCCGGGGTGTCGAACTCAGGCTCCACGCCGGGCCAGTACACCCCGCCGTCCATGGGGCTGCCTGGAGACACAATCAGCGTTTAGATCACATTTAGACATATGGTAGCATGGCTTGTTGAGCAGTTTTGAAGGGTTTTGACATATAATAATCACGCCTCTTTCCCAGACGGGGACACAAAGATCACAGATCTCCATTTGCTACGATCCTGACAAACCACTTTCGCTTCGCTCACCTTCATAACATTTCTCATACATGCTCGTCGGTTTAGGGTACTTTTGACCTGGCCTTTTGTAAGATTTCACCTATTTGATCGGAGAAAGTTCGCCTAGGTCTTCCTCTTCTAACTTCTCATACACTCTCTTCCTTAATCTTCTTTCATCCATCCTCTCTTCCAACCCACCTTAACACACCCTTCTCAATTTTTGTGACTATATCTCCATCCATTCCACACTTATCTCTTATCACACTGTTTCTGACTCTATCGCTCAATTTCACTCCACACATACTTCTCAACTCTCTCATTTCTACTGCATTCACTCGACTTTGATGTCTTTTCTGCCACACCAAACTTTCACTACCATACATACTCAAAATAATATAATTAATAGCTATGTTTATATTCTTAATATAAGATATACGTAACTAAGAAAAGAAAAAACAGATATAACTAAAACTAAATGTAAAAAATTTGCCCCAGATCGCTGCCAGGCAGTGGTGTACCCAGAAGGCTGGCAGCATTGCCACGTTGTATGGCAATGCTGATCCTCTGGGCGAGGTAAAAGCCAGCCTTCTGGTCACGCGAAGCCTCGACCAAGCGCTTGCATAATCCATTGAAGATACGGAGCGCGCCTGGTCCCCACGGTCCGAGAGTCTCAACGCCGAACGGCTCAAATATGAAGCCACTGTCGACGGCTCCATACTTGTGCCGTTTGAGACTCTCAGCTGAGTCAGCAGCGGAACCAGCCCTACATGAAGTCCCCGGAAGATGTGACGACGCCAGGGTGTCGACGCACGTGGCGTCCCACACTAGGGGTCGACCCATCTTCGAGGGAATGAGAGTCATTCCGTCCGGTCTTTTTCCGTCGTCGCGTGTCAAACCAGTAAGTTCGAGGACAGCAGGGACACCGGCGCTGACGAAGGCCCGACGGATGATGTCGTTAAGGCTGGCATGACGCGGGATGCGTCCTGGAGCCGTAGCATGGTTGGCCTTATCACGCGACAAGTGACAAGATAGCAGCGTCGTCTCGTTCTATCGAACGGTGTCAGCCAGTGACGCACGCTCTATCCTATCACCTATCGCGTGACAAGGCCAACCATGCTACGGCTCCTGCACTCTTGCAGAACGAGAGACCGTGTGGTGGGCTAGACGATCGACCTCATAGCTATGTTAATGACCTAAGCTTATTCTAATATGTGTTGGGCTCGTCCAGAAATCATGTTATCATATTTAGCCTGCTTTTGACCCCCCTCTCCCTTGGTGATATTTGGTGACTATAACGCTACGCTACCCGCTCCTCCCAATCAAGATCTCGTGTATTTCTGTGAGTATTAATTAAGTTAGTTAATTGAAAAAACCGGACAAGTGCGAGTTCAACTCGCGTGGTGAGGGTTCCGTAAAATTCCTATTCTCTAAGCATTAGGCGCTCCATACAAAATACACAAAAATATTGAGAATTTTCCCGTTGCTTTGAATACTCAAACTTCTTATAGGTTTTCCTGTAATCTTTAGGCAAGGAACTATTTTCCATATTTTTTTCAGAATTTTAAGCCTAGTAGTTTCGGAGATAAGGGGGGGGATGGTAAATTTTCGTCTTATTTCCTAAATTACTTGAAATCTATTGTTTCTAAAATTAATAAAAATATATATCTGAGATGCTTACAACAACCCCTTTCATTTGATATGTCACACAATACAGTTCGCGAAACTTTTTTTTTAAATTTTCTAGTTTATCCCCCAAAAGTGGCCCCCGTGTTCAGAATTCATTGATTTGCTTTACGCGTCCATCTTTGGGTCACCAATTTACATATGTGTACCTACCAAATTTCAACTCAATCGGTCCAGTAGGTAGTTTCGGAACAAATTGGCTGTGACGGACGGATAGACAGACAACCGAGTGATCCTATAAGAGTTCCGTTTTTTCTTTTGAGGTACTACCGGAACCCTAAAAATTACAACAACTTACTAAAATTTGTTTTAATTTAAACCGCGTCACGCTTTTCGATGGTGATGATTTTGGATTTACACGCTCAGAGCGGATTATTTTGATATGAGAAGAGTCCGTGACAGTTGGAAAGGATGCGCTGCATTCTCAAGCTATCAAGTTGATGAATCCTCAAATCGATAAAGGGTGAACAATACGCTTGCCATCTTCAGTCGCAAGCGTCCATTAGGCTACGGTGTTTACCATCAAGCAGGCCGTATGCTTGTTTACCACCGTCATCCTACTCCTCTAATAATATAAACGTGAAAGTTTGGATGTACGGATGGATGGATTTACGTTCCGCTTAATCTCAAACACTACTGGACGAATTTATATGAAACTTTCCAGTTATGTAGGTACCTTATATAGGTATCAGAATAGGACATAGGCTATAATATGTCAAATTTCATCCCTTTCAGGGACTAAAAAGGGGATGAAACTTCGTATGGAGACCAAATTGCTTGTTGCCTTCATCAGGCGCTGGCAAAATCCGACTCGCACATGACCAAAATTGTAATTGATATTATTTAATAGACTATCTTTGTAACCGATATAGCCCTCCGAATCGCTGAACTTAAGTGGCAGTGGGCGGGGCACATTGCACGTAGAACCGATGGCCGTTGGGGCGGGAAGATTCTCGAGTGGCGACCACGTACCGGCGCGGCGCGGCGTGGGTAGGCCCCCCACAAGGTGGACTGATATCCTGGTAAAGGTCGCGGGAGTGTGCTGGATGCGGGTGGCGCAGGACCGGTCATTGTGGCACTCTTTGGGGGAGGCCTATGTCCAGCAGTGGACGTCTTTCGGCTGATATGATGATGATGATGATGAATAGGCTATAATTTATGTCATCACTTTTAGGATAGTTTTTATCCCGGGTCGGGCAGACGAAGTCGCGAGCGGACGCTAGTACAGAATACAGAATTTATTGGTAAAATAAGCATTTTACAAGTCACAATTTCATTACAATATACACCCAATGTTTTAAGGTTTTAGAAATACTTATATTACATACCTTGATGGCTTGGTGGACAGTAGAAAGGCGGTTCGTATCTGTCGAAACCCTCGTCCGAGGGAGAGATGCTACCGTAACTCGACATCCTGCGAACAAACAACACATTATTTGCTTTGGTCGTGTCGTGCCGGCGGACTAGAATGTCATCACCCCCTATCTACCCGTGGGGGTCGTAAGAAGCGACTAAGGGACACACACACACATTAACTATAAAAAAGAATTATTTCTCAAACATGCAATGAAATGTCGTCCTTACGTGCGTTATAACAGGCTTCAAAGTATCACGTTTCGGGCGGAACAACTCGAGAGAACTGTAAAGGAATTTCATACAAAATTGAAGGCCTAGGCCGGGAAGTTTTTTTTTTAACTTTAATGTTAACATGGCGTCTGTGTTCATCAACAGGCTAAACAGCTGATTTATATATTTTTTTTATTTTTTCTAGTGGCTGAATGGTTATCGGACCAAAAATATCCGCGTTAATGCCTATTACACACGAACCTTTATTAAGAAAACAAATCTGTATGATTCAATGTGTTGATGAATAAATTAAAATATTATCTATACATAAGTCACCAGAGACCATAGACAATATTTAGAATCCTCTGCATTTATTTTATTCATCATAGAAATTAAGATTCTTATTATCAGGTTATGTATAATGGCCCTAATAGGGTCTATTCAAACACTACACACGCGAAATACGGACGACTTTCGTAAAAAAAAACTTTAAGTATGGAGGGATTGGAGGGAAAATTAATGTACTATTGTGAGTGGTGTATTGTTTTATTTCATTGCATATGTTTGAGAAAAGCACTATACATGCCTGGCCGTGAAAAGGGCTTGCCGGGTGAGTAGGTATAGACGGCCGACCCTATGGAGGCCGGATAGTGATACGAAGCTTTCTCACGCTTCTTTCCCGGCGTCTGCAGTAATGTACTATCGCCCAAGGGTACGGGTTCACACCTCTAGGATCATTTTCGAGCGTTCGCTATGCAAGTGCAGGCGATTTTGAACGGAAAGTGTGAACCCGTACCGTTGGGCGATAGTACTATTAAATGTATCCACTGAAAAACCGGACAAGTGCGAGTTCAACTCGCGTGGTGAGGGTTCCGTAAAATATTGAGAAATTTCCCGTTACTTTGAATAGGTACTCAAACTTCTTATATGTTTTCCTGTAATCTTTAGGCAAGGAACTATTTTCCATATTTTTTTCAAAATTTTAAGCTTAATATGCAATTTGATTTGATATGATTTAATATACTTTTTTCGATTTAAGTGACTCTTTTTGTCTATAATGCAATGTAATGTACTCACCTAACGATAGTTCAGTTAAATGGCATACCTCTACTCGTAATTTTGCATGTCGGATGTTCGACTGAATACTGAGACACATTTATGTAACACGTAAGACCCTTTGTAAACGTATTCTGGCAAATAAACCATTCTTATTCTTATAATTTCGGAGATAAGGGGGAGGATGGTCAAAATTCGTCTTATTTTCTAAATTACTTCAAATCTGTTTTTGCTAAAATTATTAAAAATATATATCTGAGCTGCTTACAACAACCCCTTTCATTTGATATGTCACACAATACAGTTTGCGAAACTTTTTTTTTTTAATGTTCCAGTTTACCCCCCAAAAGTGGCCCCCTTGTTCAGAATTCATTAATTTACTTTACGCGTCCATCTTTGGGTCCCCAGTTTTTCCTAAAGTAACCCCATTAATTGCGAGGTCTATAGACATTGTGCACGTGAACGGGTTTCATAAATAAATATTAGGTAGAATCTTACACACAAATTGAGGTCCCATAGTAAGCTCAATAAGGCTTGTGTTATGGGTACTAGACGACGGTATATTTAAAGATATAAACACTTAAATACATAGATAACATCCAAGACTCAGAAACAAATATTCATGCTCATCAGTCATCACACAAATACAGTACCGGTCAAAAGTTTAAGTTCACTCTTTGTTTTAGGTACAAATGAGTACTTTTGGACAATCATTTTTTGCAGTTCGGAAGCCGAAATTTGTTTCCAACTGATCCGTTATTGTTTCCAGAGATTTGTTTAATTAGTCAGACACAATTCACGTAAATTTCTAAACAACGCATTCCCTAAAATCTTATAGGAATGACGGCAAAGGCTGGGCCATATATGGGCTTGCCACTTAAAACGTACAATGATCAGATACAATGTTGGTTTTTAGGGAATCAGTTGTTTAGAAATCTACGTAAATTGTGTCTGACTAATCAAACACATCTCCGTAAACAATAACGAATCAGTTGGAAACAATTTTCGACATCAATCTGAACTGCAAAACATTATCGCACAAAAGTACAAATTTGTACCAAAAGCAAAGGGTGAACTTAAACTTTTGACCGGTACTGTATTTGCCCTTACCGGGATTCGAACCCAGGCCCCGTAGCATGTCACGCGATAGGTGATAGGATAGAGCGTGCGTCACTGGCTGACACCGTTCGATAGAACGAGACGACGCTCTTATCTTGTCACTTGTCGCGTGATAAGGCCAACCATGCTACGGCTCCTGGATCTTCAGCTTCGTAGGCAGCGTCACTACCCACTAGGCTAAATGGTCGTCAAAAAAAAACATTACAAGAAAAAATATACATTTACGGCACAATAATGGCTTGTCCCGAACTACTGAAACTACTTGAATACTGCAGTTACAAGTGGCACTTGAGATCCTAACTGTACCCTGCGCCGGCGCCGCGCTATCAGTACGTATGTATATCTGTCTGTACAGGCTCATCCACTTTCAGTGCAATATTTTACCCCTTTATTCATAAAACTAGAGTCCACAGTAAGCTCGGTTCTCCATTAGGGTTCCGTAGCCAAAATGGCAAAAACGGAACCCTTATAGTTTCGTCATGTCCGTCTGTCCGTCTGTCCGTCTGTTCGTGTGTCACAGGCATTTTACTTGAAAACTATAAGGTGTATTTGAATTAAATTTTGAGGATAGGTGTATTTTGTTAGCCGCTACATAGTTTTGTAATTAAAATGACAAAAAAAATTTTTTTTAGGAGTGCACTCCATACATAAAACTAAGTCAAAAAAAAAAATTCATTGTGACCCCCCGTGTGGCACATCAATCGATAGGCCTTTCAAAATAAATATAAGGTTTCTTAGCATTTTTTTTGATTAAGTGAATAGGGTCGGAGATAATCGCCCCGAAAGTCACTAAAATTCTGTCCCCCCCCCTCTAATTTTTGAACGGTGTATTTTAAAAATATGGAAAAATTCATGGACATAGGCTTATTAATTTCATTCACCGAAAATTGTTTTGAACAAGATCGGTTCAGAGGTTTTCGAGATATTGCTGAAAAACTGCCTTCCTCAAAGAAAAGGACGTAAGTGCCGTAAAATTTCTGTGACGATACGACCTTTTTAATAGGCACGGAACCCTTCGTTTTGCGTGGTCCGACACGCACTTGGCCGGTTTTTTCTTAATTACTTCAAATCTGTTTTTGCTAAAATTATAAAAAAAAATATATATCTGAGATGCTTACAACAACCCCTTTCATTTGATATGTCACACAATACAGTTTGCGAGACTTTTTTTTTTAATTTTCCTGTTCACCGCCCAAAAGCCCCCTTGTTCAGAATTCATTAATTTACTTTACGTGTCCATCTCTGGGTCACCAATTTACATATGTAGGTATACCAAATTTCAACTCAATCGGTGCAGTAGTTTCGGAGCAAATCGGCTGTGACCGACGGACAGACAGACGCTCGAATGATCCTATAAGGGTTCCGTTTTTGTCCTTTTGAGGTACGGAACCCTAAAAAAGCTGGTTTGAATTCCTATTTCGCTCTAATTTTAAAACGACTAGCTAGTTTGCTCTGAAACTTTCTACTTAGAATAAGTTAAGGTATATCCAGGTCTGTAATTAGTTTATGTAGCTTCAGATACCATAGTAAAAAAAATACAGCGAATTTAAGTTTTTCATACAAAACTAGTTTTTGCTGTATTTCGTTTGTTTTATAAACTGGAGCCATTTAAACTAACTACAGAGCTAGACATACCTCATGTCATTGTATATGCAAAGTTTCGTTACAATCCAACACGTAGTTTTAAAATGAGAACGTAACTCCGTTTGACGGGGGGAGGATGCCAAGAATGCTTTTAAAATTGCTTGCCCGGGTAAAGATTTTCCAGATAACCCAAAATCTCAAAGGAGCTGGGACGATATTTATTGCGATTTAACCTACAAATCTATTCTGAGCCGCAGTTCAGGTCCAGATCGCGCAAGACTTTTGGCGGTTGGAGCCAGAGAGGCCGGTCACTGGCTACATGCCCATCCCTCTCCAAATACCGGTACCTTCCTGGATCCGACCTCCCTTCGTCTGGCGACTGGTCTGCGGCTTGGGGTCACGGTATGCACTCCACTCATTATATTATGCCCTTGTGGCACGGACGTGGACCGACTGGGTCACCACGGACTTTGTTGTCAAAAAAGTGCAGGCCGCTTTTCAAGACATGCGACACTTAATGACATAATCCGCCGGTCTCTTGCCAGCTTCAATGTGCCTGCTCTTCTTGAGCCTCCTGGCATTGTCAGAGATGATGGCAAAAGACCTGATGGTGTGTCTCTGGTTCCATGGAGGTTGGGACGGATGCTTGTGTGGGACGCTACATGTGTAGACACACTGGCACCGTCTCACCTCCAACGGACTACTTCTAAAGCGGGTGCAGCGGCGGAAAACGCCGAAACTCTGAAATGTAATAAATATAGAGGCCTCGGCAGAGAGTACGACTTTGTACCCTTTGGCGTCGAGACCCTCGGTCCGTGGGGTCCCAGTGCACATAAGTTATTTGCAGAAATCGCGAAACGTCTGGTCGATGTAACTGGTGACCGAAGAGCTGGCGGCTTTCTCGCGCAACGCATCAGCATTGCAATTCAGCGAGGAAATGCCGCCAGCATCCTCGGTCGGTACAATGCCTCGAGGGCCTTTTTTAGATTTAACTTAGTTTTAATTTATCTTAGTTAATGTTAATTATAATCTTGTATTTTTATTTCAATAAATTTTTCATGCCACTCCGTTTGTATGGGAAGGTGAAATTCGGCCGATCTTGCCGCGGACTCTTAACAAATTTCTGTTAACGAACTCATGCATGCGATAATTCCGCATTAAAATTAAGCACAATAACACTCATAGGGAAATAACGAATCTGTTATTATCTTCCTTATTCCTAATGCAATACGGTCTATTATTTGGGTTTACCGACTTATGAAATAACGGGTTTTGTAACGTAATGTGTTATATATAATCACCGGCAGAAAATTTGGCCCAAATTAGAAAAAGTTTACTATAAATAAATAAATAAATAAATAAATAAATAAATATTAGGGGACATTCTTACACAAATCGAACTAGACCTATAGTAAGCTCAATAAGGCTTGTGTTATAGGTACTAGACGATGATATATATAATAGATATAAATACATAGAAAACATCCAAGACTCAGAAACAAATATTCATGCTCATCACCCAAATATTTGCCCTTACCGGGATTCGAACCCAGGACCTTCAGCTACTATGCAGAAAAACATTATTTAATTTATTCAATTTATGGTTTGACATCACAAAAAGTTTTTGGGCCATTGCCGGTGAGTGTATATATGTAGAAATATCAAAGTGACAAATAAAGACAAAACCAATTTTAGAGCATTTCTAGAATAGTTTGTACCTTCAATTAATTAAATATTTATATTGTAATTTTTATTCAAAAAAAAAAATTATCTAATTTTAATGTTCCTATTTTGATACATTTTGTTGTATTTTATTACATTAAGGCATGATTTTAATGTTCCTATTTTGTTACGTTTTTTATTATACAATGATTTAAGATTTTCTAGTTTGAGAAAGAATAACAATAAAACCTTAGTTATAAAATAATTTTTCATAGTTCATATAACATTACTACTAGGTAAGTATAACTAATTAAAATGTTGGTAACAAAATAGGAAAATTAAAAGCATGCCTCGGCGTACTTATTTTGAAGATAAAATTCGGGGCAGGTAAAATTTAATTAAGGAAAACATGCTCATAGGTAGGTATACGTATAGTAAAGGCGAAAAATTCGTTCTTGGGAAATTGTATAAAAATCCAAATATAATTCCAAAACACATCACCGAACTTGATGACTCCAAATTGAAATTTGTCGTAAAACACTTATTTCAAAAGCAGATTATATTTAAAACGAAAAAGATTGGGTAGGTATATAATGGATAAAGATGTTTGGCAATGATAGATTATATAATATGTACGTGATACCTAGCATCCTGCCCTGATAGGGCTGCTAGCATAACTTGACTCTCGACTCTACTCGCGCGCGAGATAGACCGTCCGTCACTTTCTGATTAATGCTGTCAAAAAGTGACAGATAGTCTATCACGCGCGCGAGTAGAGTCAAGAGTCAAGTTATGCTAGCAGGGCTGCAAGAGTAATCTATCGCAAAAATAAATAAATTCGCAATGTAATTTTTAATTCCCGACGCAAAAAGAGTGCTGTTATAAGTTTGACGTGTCTGTGTGTCTGTATGTCTGTCTGTGTGTCTGTTTGTGACATCGTAGCTCCGAAACGAATGGACCGATTTTAATGCGGTTTTTTTGTCCGAAAGCTGACGTGATAAAGACGGGTCTTAGCTACGTTTCAACAAAATCGGTTCAGCCGTTTTTGAAGTGGAAATGTCGGGGATTTTTCAACGTTTCTAAGTTGTAGTTATACAATACAGTGATTTTGAAATGATATCGGGTATTGTGTACTGTTTTGAATAAATGATACCTCGTCGAATTTTCAGGTGCATGTAATACCTATGCGAAAATTAAAGAATACGTGTTTGCCTTTGAACTTCTAGTCAAGCACTAGCCTATATCGTACAGTCACGGACTTTAATCGTTGAGCCATTTAGAGCTCACCTTTTACTGGACATTCATTCATAGAAGGAGTGGACTCGGGCTGGACCAAAAAACTCTGGAAATCCAGCAGGAAGCAACTCAGGATTATATCTGGGGTGTTCACAGGTCACTTCGGCGTCAAGGATCTCTTGGCCAAGATGGGACTATCAAACAGTACAGACTGTAGAATGTGTGGCGAGGAGGATGAGACTATGGATCACTTACTGTGTGAATGTCATGCCCTTGCCAGACAAAGAATGAATCACTTTGGTAACTGCTATCCGCAACCAAAGGAATTCAAGGTGCTCCCACTGAGCTGCATCATCCGCTTTGTGGAAATGATGGAGCGAGCTTCGGAGTATAGCTATAAAGGAGAGGGCAAATGCATAAAAGATCCCACTGGGTTGGAGTGTATCCGAAAGGGCCCTCAACTAGATAAGATAAGACTGGACGTTCATAGCTTAACTATGAAAAACCAAAATTAGTTGACACCTTAATGGCTCAACTTATAAAGTCCGTACCTACTGGATAATGTGAACAAGCTCTAAATCTCAACTCCATAGCGGACCCAAAACAATATGAACGATATGACGGCCTCCGACGTGTCTCATGTAAATACACAAACATTGATACAACGTGGCATCCACGTGTGGCAGCTCAAGTGTAGACAGCGACTGTAGTCCTTAATATCGTCTAATTAAGACCTATATTTGATAAAACTAGCTTTATTGGAATCATGACATATGTGGACAATAGACTAATTTTGTAGGAGCGCCTATGTCGCTTAGGATTATTTTACGGCGAAGTGTGTGTTTGGATCGTAAAGATTTTTTAGGAAACATAGTTTTGGGACGAGTTCATTTAATTCGAAGCTAAATTTTGATTTAAATACGTTCTCACACAGTTTTACTAACAATGTAAGTAGGTATCATGTTTTTGTTTAGTTATCAATTTTTTGATTAAGTTTTGTTTAATATTATTATTCAGACGAGGCCAGAATGTTATGCAAACTATACTCTAAAGTTTTGTTAAAATATAATGATTTAAAAAAAATCGCCTATAAGAACTTTTTTTAGAACGAGGAAGTCATTCATTGTAAGTTGTTTGGTATTTTTTTGTATACCTAGGGGCAAATCTTCAGAACTATTCGGAATTATCTGATTTGAAAGATAAACCGGCCAAGAGCGAGTCGGACTCGCGCACGAAGGTTTTCTTACCATTATCTATTAAACGAGCGAAAAAATCACGTTTGCTGTATGGGAGCCCCCTTAAATATTTATTTTATTCTGTGTTTACTAAATACAAGATGATGATTAACATTAACTAAATTAAATTAAAACTAAGTTAAATCTAAAAAAACCGGCCAAGTGCGTGTCGGACCACGCAAAACGAAGGGTTCCGTGCCTATTAAAAAGGTCGTATCGTCACAGAAATTTTACGGCACTTACGTCCTTTTCTTTGAGGAAGGCAGTTTTTCAGCAATATCTCGAAAACCTCTGAACCGATCTTGTTCAAAACAATTTTCGGTGAATGAAATTAATAAGCCCTATGTCCATGAATTTTTCCATATTTTTAAAATACACCGTTCAAAAATTAGAGGGGGGGGGACAGAATTTTAGTGACTTTCGGGGCGATTATCTCCGACCCTATTCACTTAATCATAAAAAATGCTAAGAAACCTTATATTTATTTTGAAAGGCCTATCGATTGATGTGCCACACGGGGAGTAACAATGAAAAAAATTTTTTTGACTTTTTGTTTTATGTATGGAGTGCACCCCTAAAAAATGTTTTTTTTGTCATTTTGATTACAAAACTATGTAGCGGCTAACAAAATACACCTATCCTCAAAATTTTATTCAAATACACCTTATAGTTTTCGAGTAAAATGCCTGTGACATACGGACAGACGGACAGACGGACAGACGGACAGACGGACAGACGGACAGACGGACAGACGGACATGACGAAACTATAAGGGTTCCGTTTTTGCCATTTTGGCTACGGAACCCTAAAAAGGCCCTCGAGGCATTGTACCTAAGATGCTGGCGGCATTTCCTCGCTGAATTGCAATGCTGTTTTTTAGTATTTGTTGTTATAGAAATACATCATCTGTGAAAATTTCAACTGTCTAACTATCACGGTTCATGAGATACAGCCTGGTGACAGAGAGACAGACGGACGGACAGCGGAGTCTTAGTAATAGGGTCCCGTTTTTAGGGTTCCGTACCTCAAAAAGAAAAAAACGGAACCCTTATAGGATCACTCGTGCGTCTGTCTGTCCGTCTGTCACAGCCGATTTGCTCCGAAACTACTAGACCGATTGAGTTGAAATTTGGTACAGATATGTAAATTGGTGACCCAAAGAGGGACGCGTAAAGTAAATTAATGAATTCTGAACAAGGGGGGCACTTTTGGGGGGTAAACTGGAAAATTAAAAAAAAGTTTCGCAAACTGTATTGTGTGACATATCAAATGAAAGGGGTTGTTGTAAGCATCTCAGATAGTTTTTTTTATAATTTTAGTAAAAACAGATTTGAAGTAATTTGGGAAAAAAGTAAAATTTTGACCATCCCCTCCCCCCTTATCTGTATGGAAAATAGTTGCTTGCCTAAAGATTACAGGAAAACCTATAAAAAGTTTGAGTATTTAAAACGGGAAAATTCTCAATATTTTACGGAACCTTCACCACGCGAGTTGAACTCGCACTTGTCCGGTTTTTACCCTTTGGGTACGGAACCCTAAAAAGACAGACTCGCGAGATCTACAATCTAAATCTATAGCTCACAGAGCAACCAATTGATATAGTTTAATTGGATGTTAATTTGATCAGTCGGCAACCCTCTCTTGAGTCTGACAATAGATCAGCAATGGTCGCAGTGATAAGGGTTTGGTATCCCGGAATATCCACTACCCGAATATCCTACTATCCTACTAATACTATAAATGTGAAAGTTTGGAAGTTTAGATGTTTGTATGTTTGTTACTCAATCACGCTTAAACGGCTCAATCGCTTGGATGAAATTTTGCACGAAAATAGTTTATAGCCTGGAATAAAATATAGGATAGTTTTCATCCCGGGAATCATCCTCTAAGGGGGCGAAATGGGGGGCCAACGTTTGTATGGAGCTACTATATAAACGAGTTCCACGCGGAGTCGCGGGCAGAAGCTAGTTATTAATATGTTTCAATTTATTCTTTGTATAATATCGCGCAATTTTTCGGCAAAATATACCTAAAATATAGTTAGGAAAACCTGCATACACCTAGTCCCGAAGGCTACCCACTCTAGGCAAACGTCTGTATTAGGTACCGTCAAACATATATGCCTACTTTGCCACCAGGGAGAACTTTGCCCAAAAAAGCAAATATTGAAGAAATCTGGTAATGAACGAAAGTACGACATATTTATGGCAACCTTACTATTTTTAGTAGAAACTAGATTACACGTGTCTTTAACTTCAGCCAGGGGCTTGCAGCAAATGTATCTACCTACATACAATAAGCTAAATACAGGTCCCATCATTCTTATTATATTAAGTACCTATTTGCAACTCGGGTTTTGGTTTGGTTTTTCGTTGGACATAGCGTATCTCTTAGCTTAGGTTAATGTACTCTTGTTATGTTAATACTTTAGTTTTAGTTTATCGAACGGATCCACTGAAAATTAGCGTCGCTGCACTCTGTGTGTCGACTCATGCTGAGTGGAGACCTTTTTTGTAGTAACACTAAATTTAATTTTTTTTTAGATTTAAGCCTTATGTAATGTATATTAATGTTGTTGTTACAAAATAAATTTATTCTATTCTATTCAAATTGTGGAATATGGATGGAGGTGTATGCATTTGTATGGCAAAGATTGAAAATACCCAGATAACATTGCCCATCTGTATTGTGTAAAACGTTTCGTAGTTATAAGAAAGATGTTTAAATGGAACGCCATGTTTGCCCAAAATTTTGGACTGAGTCTTGTCTCAACATCATAAGAGCTGTAGTTGCGTCAGTAATTCAGACAACTTTACCCGCGATCAAAATCGATGAAAATTTGGAATAGGTGGATGTTGATTAAAAAAATATTTCTTCTCCTGAACACATGCGTATGATTACGAAGGATCCGATAAGCAAAAAAATATATAATCCTAAGTACAAAACATATGAGATATCCGTGTTTTTTCGAAAAAAGCGGGCAAAGTAGGCATGATTGACACCTAGTATACCTACATATAGGTAATTTCCGTCTAACACCTGTTACCTGGCACTACCTATAAGTATTTTAGGAGGTAAGTACCTATTAGGTACACATACGTAATTTTAGATTAAATCTATTAAAATAAAATTTCTTCAAAATCTAACTTACTTACCTTGAGTAATAAAATGTAGGTAGGTAGGTACTTCAAAAACAAACAATTCATAAACTTAACCACATCTTTATCATTTCACTATTTGAAAAAAACAAATTCAACAATATTTATCACTTTCACCTAATTCTTTAAAAATATAATTTTTTTCACTATATTACTCATTTTATATAATTATAAAGCCTTATACGGGCGGCACTTTGCGCCCACTTTTTTAATTCGGTAAAATCGAAACGCATTAGCTGTCAGTTTGACAGGTATCGCGGCAACAGCGGGGTCGGCACTGGATTGTGTCTCATCCCGGAGGGGAGTGGCTTGTAGTTATCTCAAATTACGGATTTTAGGAGCTAAAAGCAGTAACCGCCATACTTCCATGTTCTAAATTAAAGGGGCGTAGTTCGACAGCGTTCGAAGGAAGGACCAAATGAGTATTTCTAGAAAATATTGTACCAATGAAGGCATGCTTTTAATTTTCCTCTTTTGTTACCAATCTTTTTGCTGGTGGTTTCAAATACATATACTTACGATGTTTTGAGATTCTCTAGATTAAGAAAGATTTCTTTAGAGTTACTATAAACGCACCTTAATTATAAAAAATAGTGTAATAAAATTAATATAAGATTACAAAAATACGTAACAAAATAGGAAAATCTTAGATGGCGTACTGAATTGGTACTTACTACAAACATTTCTACATTTAACCTGCAGTTTTATATACTAAGACAGACAGAAAGGAATAAGTTGGTACCTATTACCTGGGCATTTTCGCGAAGAAGATTCAACGTTAGTGACGTCGCCGAGTAAAAGTTAAAAATGTTCCATTTTGTAACTTTTATTTGTCTTACAAATAGTATTGTTAATTGTGGTTACAAAATGGAATATTGTAACTCGTTGACGTTCACTAACGATGCATAACTTCTCGCGAAAATGCCCACATATTTAAGTGACATTTGAATTTGTTTAAAATGGTGGTAATAAGTAGTAAAATCATAAAAGAAATACAAATTTAGTGTAGTTATGTTAAATATGGTTTTCTCGTGCGCGAAGACCTATCGTGTGTGTTGTCTTATCTAGATTAGGTATATCTTACTTACATAAGGGCGTGGTTTAATCGAGGCATTCCCTTAATGTGATGACGTGATGACGTATGACACGGAAACTTGGTCGCTTACTATGGGCCTCATAAGAAGGTTCAAAGTCAGGCAAAGGGCAATGGAGACGGCTATGTTGGGAGTATCTCTGCGTGATCGCATCAGAAATGAGGCTATCCGCAGCAGAACCAAGGTAACCGATGTAGCCCTCCGAATCGCTAAACTTAAGTGGCAGT
This sequence comes from Epinotia nisella, assembly GCA_932294315.1. NCBI lineage: Eukaryota > Metazoa > Arthropoda > Insecta > Lepidoptera > Tortricidae > Epinotia > Epinotia nisella. Next base: position 2,381,734 of record OW028698.1, on the reverse strand, counting down.
GCTGGGCGGGGCACATTGCACGTAGAACCGATGGCCGTTGGGCGGAAAGATTCTCGAGTGGCGACCACGTACGCAGCGTGGGTAGGCCCCCCACAACGGTAGACTGTGACCTGGTAAAGGTCGCGGGAGTCCGCTGGATGCGGGTGGCGCAGGACCGGTCATTGTGGCACTCTTTGGGGGAGGCCTATGTCCAGCAGTGCACGTCTTTCGGCTGATATGATGATGTTGAAGATTCCCTTAATGCTGCACGAGATTAATTAATTAGGGATGTGTAGGTAGGTAGATATTGATAACAAACTGGACCGGCCAAAGTCTTACCGACTCTCACAAAACCTGTCGAGTGAGGCCTTTGTCTATTCGTGTTTATAACCCCCAACACAAAAAGATGGGTGTTAAAAAAAAAAGAGGAAGAGGAAGACCCCTCCAAACATGGATAGCTACCATAAATGAGGACATGAAGGATGCAAATGTCACATATATCTGAGACAACCCGGGACAGAGCGTCCTGGCGAAGAAGGACTATAGGAGAGCCGACCCCAAATGATGGGATAAGGCTAAGGCGGAGAGAGAGAGAGCAAAAAGATGGGTGTTACAAGTTTGATGTGTTTGTGGCACCGTAGCTCCTAAACGAATGGACCGATGCGGTTAATTATGCGGTTAATGCGATTTTTTTTTCCGAAAGCTGACATGGTCGAGATGGTTCTTAGCTATGTTTCAACAAACACGGTTCAGCCGTATCTGCAATATTGAACTTTGAAATGAAAAAATCGGGGGTTTTTCAACTTTTCTAAGTTGTAAGTAGTTACCTATTTTCAACTAGCTTCTGCCCGCAACTCCGTCCGCGTGGATATCGTTTATATCGTACGTAGCCATCGTAACAAACTTTCACCACCCATTTCATCTCCTTAGGGGATGATTTTGGGGATGAAAACTATCCTATGTCCTATTTAAACTTTTTTGTAAAATACGCGGACGGAACCGCGCGTGTAGCTATATCTATAAGTACTAACTAAAGAAGGTATTTTATCCCATAGATTTGCCCCGCGTTCTTTGCAAGTCTAATAATAGAATGCATTCGAAAACAACGCCGATACTATCGATTAAAGAGTCGCATACGACTATTCGACTAAAAACCTAAATAATCTCCTCCCTATACCTAATTCTTGCTATTGGGCGAACACACCTCGCTATCCTACAGCACAACATTTCTAAGGAATTCCCACCTTATCGTCTACTACATTAGATTCAAAATAGATCGCCACGTAACTGTCAATAACTCTCAAAATATCGTACCGTTGTTTAACACGGTATAAGAAATTGAACCCTATTTAATAGTAGCAGAGATGATTTTTTAATAGCGAGGTTGATTTAGATATGAACTTGTGAAAGTAATCTATCGTTGTCTAATGAATGAACTCCAGCGTCAGAACATTAGTTTTGAGGATAGAGACAAAGTAAATTGTGCTTTATGTGTTTTGTGACAGGGTTCAAACTTGTTTGAAATGTTCTTAATGACTTAACTTTATAATGTTACAAAGTGTTCCATAATGTGACGTCACGCGGAACTTTCACGGGCTATATCTTCATCATTTTTTGTTTAATTGACAAACAGAAAGATACATTTCCAATATTTTTTGATAATCTAACTGACGGACTATAAATATATAGTTTAGGAAAGTAGCCAATTATGAACCAGTGCAATAAAGCGTTGAAAAAATGCGTTAAAGAGATTTTCTAGGAACTAAGTTTGTACCATTTAAGTAAAGTAGGTAGGTACGACGTAGGTACGTTAATTAAGTCATACCTATTTTAATTTTCCTCTTTCGTTACAATTTTTTTTTGTAATTTCCTTTGATTTAGTATTTTGTAATATTAAATCAATGGTAATTTGTAATGCGAAGTAACATTATAAAAAAAAATAGTAGGTAATCAATCAAGTTCCGACTAATACTCCAGGCAAAATACTGTTTCGAAAAACATTAATTTATAATAGCGTTTTTTTTGTTTATTTCATTCTTAAACGTTATTCTAGGATGCTTTATTTCAAGAATCCAACAAACTTTCCACCCGGAAGTAATTAGGTAGGTATATATACTTTGATTTAAATTAAACATTCATTGTCTTTTATATTTTATTTATATTGAATATTTTAAAGCAAATGTAAATTAACCTAAATAAAGATAAAAAACATATTAATATTTATCCGGACATTTTAGGAGCTAATTAAATATTGATTTTTTCGATGTCTGATTTTTTGTTGGATTTTGCCTCTAGGCAACTATTTAATTGATAATATATCCGTTACATTAAAAAAATTAGCTATTATAAATTATTTCCGAATCTGTCATTTTTTCCATACAAGTTGTCAGTTCATTGCCTGGACTATAAAAGGTGTCCTCGGGGTGGTACACGGTTGCAGTTGGGGGCTGCAATCGGAAAAAAAGGGTAGATACCACTGGGGCATGACGCTAGGGCGGCACTGGTGCGTTCCGTAGGAGATCCCAGAGCCGTCCGAAATGCGTCGAGGAGGACCATCGGGGGGTTTTTAGTCGGTGCGAGTCCGACATAACCTCCGCGCTATCCCCGTGGCGTGGAGGTATCCATAACGGATTTTCTTCACATATAAAAAAAAGGTTATCAAGTTCATAAATAAATATTTAAATATTGGTAACAGAGGGAAATTGAAAATACTTATGCTTGCATTGACAGCGCATATCATCGCTAAATAGACCAGAGGGCCTAACGCGAAACGTAAACGAACTTCGTTCGTGTATCTCCGTCTCTGTCACACTTGCTGATTCGAGTGACAGAGAGGGAGATACACGAACGAAGTTCATTTTCGTTTCGCGGTAGCCGGGCCCTCTGCACGTTTTATAGCGGAACAGCAAAGGAATGGGACGCGACCTGCGTAGACACACTGGCTCCCTCCCATCTCAGCGGCACCACAAGTAGGCCCGGTGCTGCGGCAGAAACTGCCGAGGCAAACAAAAGGCGCAAATATAGGGGTCTTGATACCAACTGTAACTTTGTTGCTTTTGGTGTCGAGATATAGAGTCCGTGGGGCCCAGCCGCACATGAACTGTACCGTGAGTTGGCAAAACGGTTAGTCAAAAATGACATATCCTCAATGTCTGATGACATTGACGTTATTGGTCTTGAGTTCAAGATACCTTCTATCTGAACTAATACAGTGTACAGTTCTTCATATGTTAATACATGAGAGCATAATACTCTTTTTAAATGGTATTTAACGCTTTTTACTGCGGCCTCCCATAGAGCATCCGGCTCGAAGGACCATGTTAAAGAATCTAATAGGCCCGTGGAGTTATTTTAATAAATAAAATAGGGACTTGACGTATGTGCAGCTATGTATTTCAAGCAAGAGAGGGAAACAATTGAGGACAATATTATTGCCATATAAAAACATAAATTAATGTTGCTATACAAATATAATCAAGATCGCAACAGTCGTCACCGGGGATAGGAGAGCTGGCAGCTTCCTCGCTCAGCGCATAAGCATTGCTATTCAGCGAGGAAATGCTGCCAGCGTCCTCGGTACCCTGCCACAGGCGCCCATTTTAGAACATGACTTTTAGTTTTATTACACATTATATTTATTTATTTTAGATATAATTTTCAATGTTATTTTAAATTAGTTTAATGCATATTATACCTGCAAATAAATGAAATTATTAATGTCATTTACTAAAATCAAGGAATATTGTTCTCGTAACTTATCTGGCATTTGGGAGCTCTCAGCACGTCTATCACAAGACGGCGCGCGAGCTCTCTCGATTTTTCTCGCACAATGCAAGCAAACGCGACTCCTGCAAGAAAAGCGAGAGCAATATGTCAATGCGCACGACATTGCCTCATAATATATGAAGTGTCACTTCTACTCCCCTTTGCCTAGCGCCGACTATCGTGACGAGCCGTAGCATGGTTGGCCTTATCACACGACAAGTGACAAGATAGGGGCGTCGTCTCGTTCTATCGAACGGTGTCAGCCAGTGACGCACGCTCTATCCTATCACCTATCGCTTGACAAGGCCAACCATGCTACGGGACCGACAGTGTGATACGTTTATTGGGACCGAGCGCGACGACAGCGCCACGTGACAGGCGGCCATTATGGACAATATTGTCACCGCTGTCAAACAAGAAGTAAGTAAATATTGTGAAAAATATGTTATTACTATTCTTCTTGCTGTTATTACAATTCACAACAACACATCTTACCAGGACCATATTTTTATCTCAAAAACGATTAGAAAATGTTTACTGCAATATGGATTTGACAGCTCAAGTCAGCGACAAAAATGACAATTTTAGCCGTAGCGAGCGCTGTGATCGTTTAGGCTACCCCCTCCACCCGCTTTGCACTCTGCCAATATCAAATAAAGTTAATATTCAGTAACAGTGGCGGATTTACACATTTGCCGCCAGTAGGCTGTTCAAATGTTGCCGCCCCAATCATAAATTTGCCGCTCCTAAAATCTGCCGCCCTAAGCTCCAGTCTACTCAGCCTGCTGGTAAATCCGCCACTGTTCAGTAATCTAGCGTTATTTATTCACAACAATCCGTCTCTCTCTTATTAGAAAACTTACAAAGAGAGGTATAGTGCGAGAAAAATCGAGAGAGCTCGCCGGCCGTCTTGTGATAGCCGTGCAGGGCTGCTAGCATAAATTGACTCTCGACTCTACCCGCGCGCGAGATAGGCTGTCCGTCACTTTCTGATTAATGCTGTCAAGAGTGACAGATAGTCTATCACGCGCGCGAGTAGAGTAGAGAGTCAAGTTATGCTAGCAGGGTAGGACGGCCCGCGAGATGTTTCGCGGCGACATAGACTATCCGTCACTTTCTAAGCGTTCTAATTAGAAAGAGACATACAGTCTATCTCGCCGCGACACAGCTCGCGGGCCGTCCTGTGATAGCCGTGCAAATATTTTTACGTCACCCTAGGCCGTAAGTGGGATTTTCTGCCCGCTACGCGACGAGACAATCTCACTTTCTGGCCAAGGCAAGACGTAATACTTTAGACAAAGCACGGCGGTAATTCATAAAGCCCCAGTTCGCATAAGTCAAAGTCAAAGTGATTTATTCTTCAATTTAGGCATATTACATGCACCTATGAATGTCGATAAACTACCACCGGTTCGGAAAGAAAACCTCTGCCTCGAGAAGAACCGACGTAAAAAACTCGGCGAGGTGTCATTTTTTCAAAACAGTAATACCTACAATAGTTATTTACGATACAAGTGCAGAAAATAGGAAATTCGCACGTGTATCGTACAACGTTTTACAGTACCTACATATGGCTCCTTAAAGTTTCAACTTATGCACGGAAAGTGCTCATTTCCGCACTCGTGCGGAAAAGTAACACCATGTGTACTGTAATATATCATTTCAGTATCAGAGTATTATAAAATTTTAAAATTACATTGCTACAGTAGAAAGCCTATTTATTTTTATGCAAAACACCTGCGCTCTGGGGCATTCAGGAATTCACCGCCCTAGGCCGCCTACTATTACGTACCTTTTTCGCTCATCTTACTATGACAATAAGGCATAAAAAGGTACGTAAATACATTTCCCTTACTGTACCTAATACCACAGACTAAGTAATACCTACTTTACGGAACCCACGCGAGTAGTATTACCGTCCAAATTATGACAATTATTTAATAGATCATTAGAACACGATAACTCCATCGTCCGATTGTCCCCTAACCCAATAATCGTGTTGCATTGTGTACTTGATATTATCTAAGTTCGCCGAATTGCATCAAAGTTGTCCTTTCAAAAAGCAACTCTATTGTCCAAGGTTGAAGATTACAATTGTAATGACAGTTTTATAAAAAGTCGGCCACATTAGATAATGGTGTCGGATTATGGGGAGTGTGTTTTGACAAGGTCCCCATGGGACTGTAATGAGTTTAGCAATTATAACCCTATAACAGTTCCCGGAGATATATTAACGCGGTTAGTGTGACGGTGTAAGTTGATTACATTTTTTTCATCACACTTGCTCGTAAATGGTGTTATTCCACGGGAGTTATGGCGAGTTTGTATTCCCTAGGGAGTAATGAGCTTGTGTGATTGGCTTAAGCAAACCTAGTTGCTCTGTGATTGGTTGAAAAAAAAAACTAGTTGGCCAAGCGCCGCAAGAATACAGCTCTGTGATTGGTTGAAATATTGAAGCTGCGCTAGTGCTCCACTAGCACTGATCTGGAAGTGAAGTTGTCAATTTCGTCAATTTTTGATGGGTGTGGTTGTATGAAAATTAGATATTTCTGTATTTTGTAGTTATTTATTTCCTCGCAAATGTGATGAAAAACTTTGTGTAGTAACTTACGCCCCTCGATAAACAATGTACTATTATCTATCCACACTAATATTATAAATGCGAAACTAAATCCGTATGTTTACTTTCCACGCTTAAACTGCAGAGCCGATTTCGATGAAATTTGGCATGGATATCCCAACAACCTGGGAACTAGGATAGTTATAAAGGTTAGTAACAATAAACAAACAATCAATACAATACAATTTCTTTTTACAAGTTTTTATTTACTTTCACCTGACCGTTGGAGCCGTAGCATGGTTGGCCTTGTCATGCGATAGGTGATAGGATAGAGCGTGCGTCACTTTCTGACACCGTTCGATAGAACGAGACGACGCTCTTATCTTGTCACTTGTCGCGTGATAAGGCCAACCATGCTACGGGTCCTTAATCAAATCTTGCAAGTTAAATTTGATCCACTTCCCGGTTTCCAATTGAGCTGAAATTTTGCATACATGTGTAAAACGCGTGACAATGCAATATTATGATGACATGGTGCTGATCTGATGATGGAGCTGGAAGGTGGCCATAGGAACTTCGCAATGAAACGACACAACCTCATCGAGTTTGGGCTCGTTAGAATCGTCTCAATGAGTAGTTGATGACGGTATACAGAAAAGTACAGTCGGCAATAAAATTTTGTAAAAAAAATGAAATTTTTGACAAAAAACAATACTTAATATAGGTAATCGAGCGTTGGAGTTTGTAACCATTATAACATTTCAGTATTTTTACCCGACTGCCGAAGGAAAGGAGGGTTCTATTTTTCGAGCGTATTGTATGTATCTATGTGTGTATGTCTTATTCTTTGGCACGCCCTGCAGCCTAAACCGTTTGACAGATTTCGACATATGAGGTGTCGTTGGATTCCTCTTAATCGTGGGAGTGACATAGGCTATAATATTTGCAAAAACTCAGTTGGGTTTTTTGAAAAATCCTTTTTAATTCCACTTGTTGCCTATAAATGAAAGGCTGTTGTCAATTGATATATTGGTATATTTATACAGCATAATAACAAAATTGGTGTATAATCAGTTGGCTTATTAGTCTTATTACATTTAATAACAATGTACGTAAGTAGGTATTCTTAATATGGGTAATCGTTACAGTTTTAGCCGCCAACCACATGCTTTTTTTTTTGGGTTCCGTACCCAACGTACCCTATTACTAAGACTTCGCTGTCCGTCCGTCCGTCCACCTGTCACCAGGCTGTATCTCAAGTGATAGCTAGAGAGTTGAAATTTTCACAGATTATGTATTTCTGTTGCCGCTATAACAACAAATACTAAAAAACCGGCCAAGTGCGAGTCGGACTGGGGCTCCCATACAACAGAATTTTTTTGCCGTTTTTATAGATAATGGTACGGAACCCTTCGTGCGCGAGTCCGACTCGCACTTGGCCGGTTTAACAAACAATATGGCGTGTTACAAATCAAGGTGTTCAGGAATCCAAATCACTTTACTAGCGTACAAGTATTGATGAAGTCGCAAGGACTAAGCAAATATATATATGAATTTAGGTCCTATTAAGAAGGTTTTTTTCATACATTACAAAGGTATATACCTACATACAAAAAATCTGAGCCGAGCCTAAACAAGGCCAGGAACACTCAGTATAATTTTAAACATAAATATTGTTCACAGGAATAACAATATCAATAGACAGGGAACTCGTTGTCCACGTTCTTAGCCCAGGCATGCAGGCCACCGATGACGTCGCGTATGCGTCCAGCGTGCTGGCCGTCCAGCGCGTCCAGCACGAGCTTCGCTGCCAACTGCGAGTCGTTGCCGCGCCGACAGATGAATGCCACTGGTAAATACGCACACGTTAGTGTCATCGATTGTGTAAATGTTTTCTAAAACGATAACGATATTGCTCGCCACTTCGCAATTAAATAGAAAAAAAGAAAGAAAAGAAAAGAAGACATTTATTCACTAAACAAAAGACACACAGAGACAAAGGAGTAGACATACAATACAATTGACACATATTGTGTGTCTTCGCTGCAGTGAAACGGTCGCTGTCTCAGCATTGTGCCGAGGTGTCAGACAGACACCTGCAGCGCTGGTTTTCAGACAGCACCGCAAGTGGCCCACGGAACGCAACGCAACACAGCATTAGATAAAAAGTAAGTAGACACATAATAAATAAATAATTAATGCAAAATATTGAAAAAAAAATAATAATATATATATCGAACAGTAGCACGACGGGATGAAAAACACAAAGCATAAAACGCGACACGGTTGGGATGTTAAAAGTGCTGGATGGGTTAGGGTTGGGATTTTTGGAGCGTCAACAAATAGCCTTTAAGCTGGCGCTTAAAGGTATACCTGCTAGACGCTCCTTGGATAGGTGGAGGGAGATCATTCCAACACTTGGACGCTGTGAACCTAAAACTTCCTCGAAACGCCGCGGTCCGATGCTCTGGCACCAGAATCATCGCCTTACACCTACGCTCACTCTTGGGCCATGCAAGTCTACTCAGCAAATATGCTGGGACCCCAGATCGTACTATGCCAAAGAGAAGAGTGGCGAGGTGAAGCCGTCTGCGTGCAGGCATGTTCAGCAGACCATGATGGAAAGTCTACTGACGTCTAATAGCAATTATGCTATTAGACGTCAGTAGACTTTCCATCAGGCACCGCACTTGTGCCTAGCTGGGTCAAACACAGATTTAGGTTCGCGTCTTTTCCTGTGGGAGTTATTATTATTATTATTCTGGTAGTGGCTATTGTATCACTGCGACCATTGCTGATCTATTGTGATCGCCACTTACTACAATTCTTGGTCAAGTCCTGCGAACTCGAAGAATTGCAGGATTTTGTTGAACTCGAGAAACTTGATCTCCTCCGGGCACATGAGGTGTTTGCCCAGAATGGAGTTACGACTGCGCATAAGACAAGGGCAATCGGTTAGGATGTGTGTAGGCGTCTCCTCTGCTTCAAGGCAGAGTCTGCACTGCCTTGTGTCACACAGCCCCAACCGTTGCATGTGCTTGTTTAGGCGACAATGCCCTGTAAGCACCCTTACCAGCATGCGTAGACCGTTCCTACCTGTTTCCTGTGAGAGTTAGGGGCTACAAACAGTAGGGGATCCCCCCCAGTAGTGTCCCCCACAAACCAAAACTCTGGATCCGCTACTGGCTACAAAGCCTAATTTTTGGTTGAACTTTTAATCGGCACTAAACGGCGTCTCCTCTTGTATATTATTAAGGTGGTTCGATTTCCATACAAAACGTTATTTGACATTCCCAGGCTAACAGCGCGATATTTTAAGAAACTAATGTAACCAAATTTCATAAATTGGCCTACCATTTGCACGAAATTCCCCCTTTCCTAGAATAAACTTGTATAAACTAAGAATAATTTGAGAAATTAGTTTGGGACGTGAAATTTTGGGAAAACCATTTTCTCTAATTATTCTAGTTTATACAAGTTTATTCTAGGAAAGGGGGAATTTCGCGCAAATGGTAGGCCAATTTATGAAATTTGGTTACATTAGTTTCTTAAAATATCGCGCTGTTAGCCTGCGAATGTCAAATAACGTTTTGTATGGAAATCGAACCACCTTAAGTGATAAAAACATTATTTATGTGCACGTATACTCTCAACTATTGACCACATTAATTTAAATTATAATTTTACTTTATTTTAACCTTACCTTAACCTTTGTGTACCCGTTTCACAAATAGATTATTGGAATTTCTAATTTGACATGACACCGCCATCTCTCGGGCAATTTAGAAACTAAACCGTCCTTCACTGTCGCTCTCCCTTACTTCTCCAACAAGCTTTTCCAAGACGGCGCCTCTAAGCGAGCCTATAGGATAGTTGACAGCTTCTATGCTGAACCAAGAGCAATAATAATCTACTTAAATTGATGTAATGACTATTTCAGGAAAAATCTTAATAGCGCGATGTAGAATTACAACTCTCACTTGACAGCGCCACCTCTCGGATAAATCAGTAACTAAACCAAACCAATCTTCACTGTTTATTCTGCAAGTAGGGCACATGGGCTCTTTCACACTTCTTCTTTTTTTTGGTTACTTTCCCTTATTGCTTCAAGATGCTTGTCCAAGATGTCTCCTCTAAGTGAGTCTATAGGATGGTCGACAGCACCATATATGTGGCGCATGTCGAACTAACAGCAATAATAATCTACTTACAATGATGTAATGACTATTTTAGGAATAATCTTAATAGCGCGTTTTGTAGAATTCCTAATTTCACACGACACCGCCATCTCTCGGGTAATGCAGTAACTAAACTAAACCAACCTTCAGTGTCGCTCTCCCTTATTTCTCCAACAAGCTTTTCCAAGATGGCGCCTCTAAGCGAGTCTATAGGATAGTTGATAGCTTCTATGCCGAACCAAGAGCAATAATAATCTACTTACATTGATGTAATGACTATTTTAGGAAAAATCTTAATAGCACGATGTAGAATTACAACTCTCACTTGACAGCGCCACCTCTCGGATAAATCAGTAACTAAACCAAACCAATCTTCACTGTTTATTCTGCAAGTAGGGCACATGGGCTCTTTCACACTTTTTCTTTTTTTGGTTACTTTCCCTTATTGCTTCAAGAAGCTTTTCCACGATTTCTCCTCTAAGTGAGTCTATAGGATGGTCGACAGCACCATCTATGTGGCGCATGTCGAACTAACAACAATAATAATCTACTTACAATGATGGAATGACTATTTTAGGAATCATCTTAATAGCGCGTTGTATAATTCCTAATTTCACACGACACCGCCATCTCTCGGGTAATGCAGTAACTAAACTAAACCAACCTTCAGTGTCGCTCTCCCTTATTTCTCCAACAAGCTTTTCCAAGATGGCGCCTCTAAGCGAGTCTATAGGATAGCTGACAGCCCCATCTATACGGCACATGGCGAACTCTGGAGCGCTTCGCACGTCGACCAGAAGGTGCGAGCGGGACAGGAGAGCGGGCAGCTGAGCAGCAGCCATGCGGTGTGAGGGAGACAGGATGTTTAGGTCCAAGTCCTGGAGAAAAATAATTGCTAAGGTTGATTTTCAACCAGCGTTGAACAATACCGTTAGCGCCAGGCAGGCGATATACAATCGTTTCTTATGAGTCAATCAACTATTTCTTGATGTTATTCTACCCCGTTAGCCAGGAGACAATATGACAGAGTTTCTGAGAAAAACGTGGAATTACAACGTGGACTGGGCGTAGAAGATGGCATAAAATCAAGATTTTAAAAGTGACCTAGGAGTAACTAATTACATAAATAAGTTTCTGTCAAAAATTTCATTTTTGGTACAAGCTTTTATTGCCGACTGTACTTTTCTGTATACCATCATCAACTACTCATTGAGACGATTCTAACGAGCCCAAACTCGGCGGGGTTACGCCGGTTAAATACTGAATTCCCATGGCGACTTTCTGTCTCCATCATCAGATCAGTTCGATGGTACTATAATATTGAATTGTCATCCAAACTATACGGCAAGTGACTGAAACATGTTTTGCAAATTTTGACGGACAACTTGTACATACTTATTTACTTAGTTTTTTTTTTTTTGAAAGGAATATATTTATTGAGATAAAAATAGTATACAATAAATAACAAAAAAAAATAACTACTAAAATTACTAAAACTAACTTAACCTATGGGGCCTACACTATATTTACATATATCCCCTAAATCGATGCCACTTGCTGGTAGGGTGCCCATAAGGCTGGCTGCATTTCCTCGCTGAATGGCAATGCCAATGCGTTGAGCGAGGAACGAGCCAGCCCTATGGTCACCAGTGGCGCGTGTGAGCATTTTTGAGATTGTATTGAATAATTTTAGGGCCTCCGGTCCCCATGGACCCAAAGTCTCTACGGCAAACGCCGCTAATACGTAACTGTCACCTAAAGATGCGTATTTGCGGCGCTTTGCAGCTTCAGCAGCAGCGGCCGCACTGCCCGCCTTCAACGACGTCGTGCCGAGGTGGGACGGCGCTAGGGTTAGTTAGTTAGTTAGTTACATACGAGCAGGTCAAGTTAATGTAAAGCTTGTAAAAAGTTGAATAATTCATATTTCATCAAAGAATTTACTGTCATTTAGAACAAACGGAAAATCGACACCTCGAAAATATACGTTGAATCCGAAAAAAGCCAACGGTAACCTTATCACTAAATTCACTTTTGGGCCAACTTCAAAATGGTAATGTCAAGTTATTGAATTTGGCCGCAGAAGAAACCTCCGCGAGTTGAAGACCCTTGCATTAGGCCAACCGGTCATCAATAGATGATAGGTTTGCCTAACGTCGGTTCAGCAAAACTAAAGATAGATTTAATGAATACAGGTCGCCAGAGCTTGGGAGTGTTGTTTAGAGTGAGGGGGATTTGTCTCTGGCTGTCAAGACAACGAGTCCTCAAATCAATAAAGAGTAGGCAACGCGCTTGTGCCTCTTATAGAGTCGCAAGCAAAATTGAGAAACATAAGTACCCTACTTAAATACGTATTGCCACCGTATAACAATGCGTACGGCAAAAGAATATCGAATCGGACTATGAATGAATAATAATGAATGAGTGAAGGTAACGAACGGTGAATGTATGTAAGTAAGGGTTAGTCTACAAAGACTGGCACAGACGTGTGTGTAAGGGTGTGGCTACACGTCTGTGATGATGTGTGCTTGATGGCTACAGTAGGCAATAAAAACTAAGTACCCTATTTTTATTTTGTTATTATCTTTAACTTGATTTGAAAGATTTGCAGACGATCTAGTAGTACTAGCTGAATGTGCCCTAAATCTACAATACATGATCGAAAGTCTTCATAAAGCTAGCCTAGAAGTAGGTCTAGAAATGAACATTGCTAAAACAAAAATCATGTCAAATTATAGACAATCAAATATCACATTAAATAATAAACCATTAGAATACGTGGACCAATACATATATTTGGGGAAGCAAATAGGATTCAACAGAAATAACAATGAATTAGAAATAGAGAGGAGAGTCAAAATTACTTGGAACAAGTACTGGTCCTTAAAAGAAGTGTTTAAAAGCAACATGCCAATAAAGTTGAAAAAGAAAGTTATGGATACTTCTCTCATCCCATTTTTGACATATGCATGCAAGACGTGGAAATTTACAAATAAAATAAAGAATAAAATAAACGCATGCCAAAGAGGAATGGAACGTAGCATGCTAAACTTAAAAAAAAATGCACAAGATAAGACACACAAAGATTAGAGCAACGATAAAAACCAAAGATGCACTCAGTCAAGCTCGAAAGTTGAAATGGCGATGGGCTGGACACGTGGCGCGACTCAAAGACCGCAGATGGACGAAAATCGTCACTCTATGGAAAGGCCCTCAGGGCAAACGCCTAAAAGGAAGACCATATTCCCGTTGGGATGATGACATAAGATAAGATAAGATAAGATATATTTATTGTCAAAACTGTGTACATTGTGATAACATGTTATATAATAATTTGTATCAACAGCTTGCCCATTTCGGACGTACAAAATAATGATAGGATAAAATTTGAATTCAATGAAAACGGATATATAACATTGGCATTCATAATTAGGCATTAATAAGAAAAATCGCAGGACCAAATTGGCAAGACGCTGCTCTGGACAGAGTAAAATGGCAAGCTTTGGAAGAGGCCTTCACCTGAGAGGGGTTCCTGTTCTTCACAAATGTTTAATATTTAATTTAAAAAAAAAATTTTTTTTTTAAAAAACTAACATGGTTACAGCAAGAAAACTAGATTTAAAAGTAAAGACTAACAAAATCTAAATCAAATTGTAAAAAAATTACGGGAAATAAAAGGCTTTTTATTTTATTATTATCTTAACTAAAAATTATTGTAAAACGAGCGACAATGGCGACAGATAAACCGTACGCGGTTTTCGCTCGCTGTTCGAACCATGTAAATAGTGTTTAAGTATATTGGATAAATAAATTTAAAAAAGCGCGTTGCCGATCTGGCAAGTTGTTGTTCATCGCTTTCGCATTTACGGATTTGTTACAAAGAGACATTACGCTTGACAGACTACCGTGAGTTGTGGAAACTATTTTCTAATGGAATTAAAACTACATCAAATCAATCAACAATTTATTTTCTTACAAATACACAATATACACATTCAATCTTATTCTAAAAAGAGTTATAACTTTTTTTGGATAATATTCCGTCTCTTGATCCACGAGACAGCAATGACAAGGTCTCTTAGTTTATTTTGTCATGTATGCTACCAATATTGTCAGGAGAAAGTTCATAAATTAAAGCTTTTGTGACTTCTAATATATTTTACAGTACACATGGTGTTACTTTTCCGCACGAGTGCGGAAATGAGCACTTTCCGTGCATATGTTGAAACTTTAAAGAGCCATATGTACTGTAAAACGTTGTACGATACACGTGCGAATAGGTAATTCGCAACTCGTGTCGATTTAAAACACTCCCTTCGGTCGTGTTTTAATTTATCGCCACACGTTGCGAATTTCCTATTTTCTGCACTTGTATCGTAAATAACTATTTCATATCTCATGCTCTGAAAGTGGGCAGAAAGTGATACGTTTCTGCTCTAGTGCAGAAAAGTAGTGTATTCCAATTAGTCCTCGCCTTATAAGCATTATGCGGGAACCAATTCTAATAAATATCAATACTTACGCCGCCACTGACAAAGGGAAATAATTTTATTCTTACTAGTTCATTAAATTTATTTTATTAAATATAAAATAAGTTTATCTTGTAAATTCATAACTTTTATTTTAGCTACAATATCCACTAGGCTCTATGGGGTGGTGACAAATGGAATACACCCACAAACCTGGTTTTTTTTTACTTTCCTCGAATTCGATATGAAAAGTAGAGTGTTTAAATCGGGTCAAAGTCACCCATTTTTTACTCGAACCATTGGTTGCAAATGCAAATAAATAACGGTTGAAATTAGAACATTAAATATTCGCGCCAAAAAGGCAGCTGCCGCCATTATCGTGACGTCAACTCCAACAACAGACCATAGACTACTAAGAAGATACTATGTGCAGAAACATAGAAACGTCAAATGTGCATGTCCGTCTACGCTTTCTTTGCATTTGCTGTTCTGACGTCACTGACAAGACAAAATGGCGCTCGGCGTTTTCGGTCACGTAACATACAGATAATAAAACTAAGATTTTATATATGTATATGTTTGGATGTTTGTTACTCAATCACGCTTAAACGGCTCAACCGATTTGGATGAAATTTTGCACGAAGATAGTTTATAGCCTGGATAAAAATATAGGATAGTTTTTATCCCGGGCCCACGCAGACGAAGTCGCGGGCGGAAGCTAGTAAAAAATATGTTTTTGTAACAAAACGGTGTTATAATAGTATTTCTTATGGTAAAAAAATACTTTGATGAATGAAAATACTCTATTAGTATTTTAGCTATGCAAATCAGTATTTTTTAGGTTGTTAATTCTTTTTTTGATGTGCCTTTAAATACTAGCCGTGCTATGTTAGTATTTATAAAACGGAAACCATAGTCTCACCACTGCGCTGTATAACTAATATTCATAACGCTCTGTCCCAAATCTAAATTCAAATTCTCCAACTGATACCCATTATTCATGACATTATGTTGGCTCACTATATCACACACGTCGCTCTCATTCTTCGGCTTAAAAATCTTCAAATTCTTCGCCAAAAACACTTTCGCAAACGTCTTTCTGGAGGCCGGCAAAATCCCTTTCAATTTCATATCTTTCACGTAATGATTATAAAGCTGATATTGATTTTTAATACTACTTATATCTATATATAATAAATTACTGTACATCGGCGTAGATTTACAATATGTGCATTTAGTTTCTGCTTTAGGCAAGCTGTCTATGTAAGATTCTACGTTTAGAGTTTTTAATGGCTGCTTTGTCCCCTTGGGTTTGTCTTCTTTGACGAGCCAGCAGCGCACCATGGCTTCTTTGATCCCTAGTGTGTTAAGGAAGGTGGTCCGGCAAACGGGCAGTTTCTGGTCATTGTATAGGAGGTGGTAGAGTTTGGAGTCGCCCTTTCTGGAAACCTGGCCTTTGTGTTTCAGTCTTCTTCTCTTGGCAGGAATATTGTCGACTAGGGTCCTGAAAATATGTTAATCACATTAACCTGTAGCCGCCCAAAGGCATTTTAAAAGGCGGGGTAGCCTATTCAATGATATTCATTCTATTACCCTATTCAAAATTAGCGTGAGTGCTAAACTAAAATTAACTCAGTGTCAGTTTTCAAAGTCAAAGTTGAAGTGATCTATTCTTCAATTTAGGCATATTACATGCACCTATGAATGTCGATAAACTACCACCGGTTCGGAAAGAAAACCTCTGCCTCGAGAAGAACCGGCGTAAAAAACTCGGCGAGGTGTCATTTTTTCAAAACAGTATACAATATATCATTTCAGTATCAGAGTATTATAAAATTACATTGCTACAGTAGAAAGCGATAGATTTCTAGTGCAGGACTTTATCGCTGCCAAATATCCCTATCCATGATGTAATAGTTTATCTTATAATATGCTTTTGAAATAAGTGTCCGTTTTACGACAGATTTGAATTTAGAGTCAGTAAGTTCGGATGTGTTTTGGAATTTTATTGTACAATTTTATACAATTTTCCAAAAACGACTTTTTCGCTTTTTTGTGACGAAAATGAAGCATACAAATGAAGTGAAAATGAACTTGTTTTACATTTAAATAATGTGTTATACATATCAAATTAAAAATTAAAAAAAGGTTATTAATTAAACAAACTAAAATATTTTTTGTTTAACATCTCACGCTAATTGGGTATACACATTTTTGAAAATGCCCTGCTATTAAAGGAGGAATATTTGCATGTATATATATTTGTAATTATATTCGTTCATAGGGGTTTACGGAAGCGAGCATCGCGAGCGCTCATGAATAAGAACCGCATATGGACTCGAAGCATTCTGAGCGATATTCATCCTTAACGACGTAAGTGACTCGTTTCATGATTTTAAGTTGTTCTTTTTATATCACTTTTACTTTATTTTGTTTTTACTCAATGTCTTTTAACATCGGAGTCCCTTATATTGTCGACAAACGTTTCCCCGAATTTTCATTTCATCAATTTTTTTTGCTCAGGAAAAGTTAAGTTTATAGGAAAAGCTAAAAGGTCATTATGTAGAAACCATGAGGTTAGGTTTGTTTTATAAAAATCCTGAAAAGTATACTGTTTTTGAAATAAAATATTTTCGATGAAATTAAAATTCTACGAAACATACTAACGATGCAACGTTCTCCGGTAAAATAATTAACCCTTTTAACGTATTTCGTAAGATTTAGGTAACGAACAAAAATATGGATCATAACAGTCTGAAAAAAAAATATATGTATATATATTAGTGGACAATCTTACTCAAATCGAACTAGTCTCATAGTAAGCTCAATAGAGGCTTGTGTTAATGGGTACTAAACGACGATATATATAATAGATATAAATACATAGAAAACATCTACAACAAATATTTGCCCTTACCGGGATTCGAACCCAGGACCTTCAGCTTCAGCAGCGTCACTACCCACTAGGCTAACCGGTCGTCAATTTTTTTTTATAACTCACCTAACAAAAAATTTCTTCCCCGCCCAATCCAGTTCATTCCAAAAGGAATCAAATATCTTCCCCCTCGCTTCCTCGCCGAAGCTCTGGCACTTTCTCGCCGTCCCTTTCGCACAGAACGGCGACGAGCAGGCCGGCCCTATCTTCCTCTCCTGCTTCAACACATCTTGCACCCATTTATCTCTGTCCCTGTCCCTCCTGAACCCGTAATAACTCTGGCCAGCCATGCGTTTCTCTTTCTCTTCCTTTCTACGTTGACACTTGATCTTGGCGTCTGTTTTTTTCTGGAACAAATTCCTATACTATTAAATGAGCAATATTTGTATATACCTATATGTATATATATATATATATTTTCACTTCTCATGCTCGAAAAGTGTGTCATATTAGGCTTAATAAGCGGGGCTAAAGTAGTACATTTAGCCCCTAGGGAAAATATGTATACATACTTATGATTTTTAACACATTTAATTTGACCAATCAAAACACTTCACCATATTAAATCCACCAATCACAACTCTTTCAAAAACATTTATCTTTGTTATCAACCAACCAGAATACAGCTACCTACATATTAAAATCGACCAATCAAACATCAGGTGTTTTTTAGTCCCTAATTCCAAATCATTTAAATCCACCAATCAAAACTCTTTCAAAAAACATTTGTCTTTGCTATCAACCAACCAGAATACAGCTACATATTGGCATGTTGGCACTTTCTCGCCGTCCCTTTCGCACAGAACGGCGACGAGCAGGCCGGCCCTATCTTCCTCTCCTGCTTCAACACATCTTGCACCCATTTATCTCTGTCCCTGTCCCTCCTGAACCCGTAATAACTCTGGCCAGACATGCGTTTCTCTTTCTCTTCCTTTCTACGTTGACACTTGATCTTGGCGTCAGTTTTTTTCTGGAACAAATAACTTCTCAATTAATAAATAACTATTAATAAACGACGATATTTTTGACGACCGGTTAGCCTAGCGGGTAGTGACGCTGCCTACGAAGCTGAAGGTCCTGGGTTCGAATCCCGGTAAGGGCAAATATTTGTGTGATGAGCATGAATATTTGTATCTGCGTCTTATTTATATGTATCGTCGTCTAGTACAGTCGAGTTCTCCAATATCTATGCAGACTACCTTTCAAAAATATCTACACATGCACCTTATGTCAGTAACAATAAAGACTGAGTATAGATATTTTTGAAAGGTAGTCTGTATAGATATACAAGCCTTATTGAGCTTACTATAAGTTCGATTTGTGTAAGAATGTCCCCTAATATTTATTTATTTTAATCCGATTTCCATATATTGTACGGTCGCCGCCAAAAATACGTTTACACTATTCGCCTTGTTGCAATGGAATAAGGTGCAAAATTGTAAACGCGTTTTTGGCGTCGACTGTACATGGGCGAATTTTTTTTTTTCAGTTGACATGGTTACGTATCCTGCTTCATAATTAGGGAATTTCAAAAAAATAGGGGTGTAGGTAGACACTTAATAAAATAACGTTAATAATGTTGTATTTTCTCGAGAAGGATTAAAAATGTAGTCAAATGGAGAAAAAAGCAACGCAAGAGGTTAAATAATCACAAAACTATGTGTGTCCAAAGTTTTAAGAGGTATGTTCTGTTTTTCCGCAAAACGCACGTTCATAAGAAACGATTGTCATTTACTATGACGCTCGATGGTCGTGACGTCACGATCTACGAGCGTTTTCTCTCTCTAACCGTTTTAACGGTTGTACGAATATCTTCGTAATTTTTGAGATATTTGAATGGGATTTTCGTCATTATAGGCATATTTTTTGCCTTCTTTCTTTTGAAGTGATAATAAATTTAGAGCCTACATCCGTATTGCAGATTCAGGTTGACTAAAGTGATGCTTAAGTCACGTCTAACCTGTCGGTTTCGTTACTAAACGTATGCGATTGGCATTGACTGTCGGTTTTGTTACTATCCGTAAATGTCCGTTTCATCATATCAGCCCAAAGACGTCCACTGCTGAACATAGGCCTCCCCCAAAGAGTGCCACAATGACCGGTCCTGCGCCACCCGCATCCAGCGGACTCCAGCGACCTTTACCAGGTCATCAGTCCACCTTGTGGGGGGCCTACCCACGCTGCGCCTTCCGGTACGTGGTCGCCACTCAAGAACCTTTCCGCCCCAACGGCCATCGGTTCTACGTGCAATGTGCCCCGCCCACTGCCGCTTAAGTTTAGCGATTCGGAGGGCTATATCGGTCACCTTGGTTCTGCTGCGGATAGCCTCATTTCTGATGCGATCACGCAGAGATACTCCCAGCATAGCCCTCTCCATTGCCCTTTGGGTGACTTTGAGCCTTCTTATGAGGCCCATAGTAAGCGACCACGTTTCCGTGCCATATGTCATCACTGGCAACACACACTGGTCAAAGACTCTCGTCCGTTTAAGGGGACAAAAATAATTAATATGCCCATTTTACTACTGACATTTTATGGGGATTTTAACGGATCCACGAATTGTAGGATTTTTTTGATATTTGAACCGTGTACGTGTGACGTGTTTGTGTTTCTTTCTGTGGCATCGTAGCTCCTAAACGAATGGACCGATTTTAATGCGTTTTTTTTTGTCCGAAAGCTGACGTGATCGAGATGGTTCCTAGCTACGTTTCAACAAAATCGATTTAGCTGTTTTTGAGATGTTGAACTTTAAAATGAAAAAAATCAGGGGTTTTTCAACTTTTCTAAGTTGTTATGTTTTTATAAGAGCCACTTTTAAGCTCGTTAAAAGTCCACATTGTCACAATTTCTCTAATAAACTCTGTTATTTCGTCTCCTGGCTAACGGGAATGAAAAATAACAAGAAATAGTTGACTGACCCATGTACTTTTTAGTACTACACTACGAGTAAATCCCATTTTTGGATTTCTGCTTTAAATATGTGATCTGGTCCGAGAAATAAATAAATAAAATTTTAGCGGACAATCTTACATAAATCGGCTTGGTCAAAAGTATTGAGCACCCCACGTGTTCCTTTGTAAGTTATGGATAAAGTATTATTTTTCAATTTCATAAATACACGAAGACGTAAAATATAATAAGTGTTTGAACACGTGCAAATCATTAATATATATCATTTTGAAATTGCTGTTTGCGTGTGAAAAATGAGCTAGAAAAAGTTGGGTTTTACAATAAAGGTTGACTTGTATATTTTTTTCACGGAATTTCCCTTAACGTCATTAAATATGACGAATTTTTCCGATAGATACACAACTTTCTATTATAAAATATGTAAATGCACCTTTGAAAGTTTGACTTTTGTATGAAAAACGCATGGGTGCTCAGACATGAATTCAAAATGTAATAATAAACCCGGCCAAGTGCGTGTCGGACCACGCAAAACGAAGGGTTCCGTGCCTATTAAAAAGGTCGTATCGTCACAGAAATTTTACGGCACTTACGTCCTTTTCTTTGAGGAAGGCAGTTTTTCAGCAATATCTCGAAAACCTCTGAACCGATCTTGTTCAAAACAATTTTCGGTGAATGAAATTAATAAGCCATATGTCAATGAATTTTTCCATATTTTTAAAATACACCGTTCAAAAATTAGAGGGGGGGGGGACAGAATTTTAGTGACTTTCGGGGCGATTATCTCCGACCCTATTCACTTAAGACGACGGGTAAGGCAAGGCATTCTCCATACAAACGTTGTGCAAGTTTTTTTTCGTCGGTTTTGGCACTACAGAATATTCGTTTTTTTTGCTTGTTCATATTGAATTTACGCAGCACATGATGTTAAAATTTTGTTAGATATAAAAATAATGAAAATTAAAAAAATATAAATGAGTATAAAAATAAAAAATAATAACATCAGTGAATAGCTAACAGAAAAATAAGTATATTGACCTAAAAATTATATTTATAGCCCAAATACAAACGAAGAAAAACTTGCACAAAATTTGTATGGAGAAGGCTTGCCCTACCCGTCCTCTTAATCAAAAAAAATGCCAAGAAACCTTATATTTATTTTGAAAGACCTATCGATTGATGTGCCACACGGGGGGTCACAATGAAAAAAAAAATTTTGACTTTTAGTTTTATGTATGGAGTGCACCCCTAAAAAAAATTTTTTTTGTCATTTTAATTACAAAACTATGTAGCGGCTAACAAAATACACCTATCCTCAAAATTTAATTCAAATAGACCTTATAGTTTTCGAGTAAAATGCCTGTGACATACGGACAGACGGACAGACGGACATGACGAAACTATAAGGGTTCCGTTTTTGCCATTTTGGCTACGGAACCCTAAAAATGGTGTTAAAGAACCCTTAATATTTTTGAACAAGCTATCTAACGAAACACCACCCCACACCAAGAAAAAAATTACAGTGACGTACCCAAAAAAAAAAAATGTATTTCAAAGTGTAGGCTACCATTTTGTCCGCGTGATTGATTTATATACCCATACCGAATTACAGCTTTCTATTAGTAAAGGTCACTGAGCTAAGCCGCAGACGGACGGACGGACGGACGGACATGGCGAAACTACTGAAAACAGTAAATTCAATACCGCGAATGTAAGATATGTAATAAAAAATATTCCATTTGTAGTATAAAAAGCAAGCTTACCTTTGACATTCGCGATTTTGAACATCTGACACACGAACACAGAACACACTAAAATAACACACACACTGTAACTATTTAAAAAAAAGTAATAAAAAAAACCGGCCAAGTGCGAGTTCAACTCGCGTGGTTCCGTACCTATATAATACACAAAAATATTTTTCCAAATTTTTTCAGAATTTTAAGCCTAGTAGTTTCGGAGATAAGGGGGGGGGGGATGGTCAATTTTCGTTTTTATTTGCGGTCTTTATTTTACAGTTTGCGAAACTTTTTTTTTTCCAGTTGACCCCCCAAAATTGGCCCCCTTGTTCGGAATTCATTAATTTACTTTACGTGTCCATCTTTGGGTCACTAATTTACATATAATAAAATAAAATAAAATAAAATATCTTTATTTCAGAACAATCATTCCATATAAAATTACATAAAAATTTCATTAGTTTCATTAAAACAAATATAATTTAAAACAATTTATACTATTTTATTCCTAAAATACAATAATAAATAATTTAATTTAATGTCAACAGAGTAAATGTCAAGGTGGTTAGTTAATTATTTTTACCCAGGCACGTACATATGTTTACCAAATTGTCTGTAAAGTCGGTTTACGGACGATAATATTACGTGATAACACCTCATAAGAAAATATTGATGAAAAATTGCATAGCACGTATTGACTCATTTATCGTTAGGAATACTCCTGTGAAGTTTCGAATACAATAGTCGATCTAATCTTGTTTCCCCATACAAACTTTAGACCCCCATTTCACAACCTTAGAGGGTGAATTTTGAAAAATCCTTTCTTAGTGTACCCCTATATCAAAAGGAACCTGCGTGCCAAATTTGGAATCTCTAGAACCAGCGGTTTGGGCTGTGCGTTGATATGTCAGTCAACGAAACGCAATGAGTCACACTTTTTCGTGCGTGCCAGCGTTCATCGATTTATAACATTTTCACGTCAAAAAAATGTTTCAAATTATCCCACAACGGTACATCATCATCATATCAGCCGAAAGACGTCCACTGCTGGACATAGGTCTCCCCTAGTGAGTGCCAAATTGACCGGTCCTGCGCCACCCCCATCCAGCGGACTCCCGCGGTTGAATTAATATCGGCAGTGTTGTGAGATTAGAGCTCGGCTGATCCCCAAATACTCGAGCCATCAGTACAGGGCTAACGCAAGTCTTCTTGTAGTATAAGACGATATTACTTGCCAAATTTCATAGTTCTAGGTCAACGGGAAGTACCCTATAAATTTTGATTCCCTTAAGAGTGTCGAAATAAACGTTTTTCGCGGCATAAACGGCCGTATCTTTTTTTAACGCCAATTTAGAAGTTTGTTCTATTTCACAGCTTCAAGGGACTGTAGATTTGATTCATCATCATCATAAATTTAAGAGCCAGGCTCTTGTCGGTGGAGTAATGAGACGGAACGAATGGAATGAGTCTAGACGCGTGGTGACTCACACAATTACAACTTCAGGCGACGCGGCGACCTGCGCCCACCCGCCACACGTCTCGCAAAGGCCAACAAATGTCTCCACTCGATAGGCCCCAAGATATACAACAAGTTGCCCCAAGAAGTTAAAAACGCGCCGAGTATGAGGTGTTTTGTGAATAAACTTAAAATTAAACTAGCATCCGATGCATACTATTGCATAGACGAATTCCTGAATTATGTACACTGATGGCCAAACATCTTTTCAACTGACTTACTACCCAATCAATCGATACTGTGATGTTTAAGGGCCTACGATAAAATAATATTAACTGTTCTCCTAGAAACACGACAATTTATAAATGTACCTACTACATAATAATCAAATCGTATTGACCGCGTGCTGCGTAACTTAAGACATAACTGTTATAAATCAAACGATATTATGTACCTAATGTTATTTAAGAATGACCTAAACTATTAAAAAAAAAAAAATTGATATATATAAACTGACATGTAAAACTATGTTTTATCAAGGAATAAATGAAATTAAATGAAATGAAATGAAATCGCCATTCTGTTCTTCTTTCTGCCACTGTTTTGAGCTCCTGATACGACATTACATTAACTTTCTCTTTAGCTTGGTCCATAAACGCACGTCTTGGCCTTCCCCTGCCTCTCCTTCCTTCAATTTTTCCTTCAATTATAGTTTTTATGTAATTGTCATGTCGTATCAGGTGCCCCAACATATTTCCCCTTCTGTTTTCAATAGTTTTTAGTAGACATCTTTTGATTTGATTTGAGATTTGATTACCTTGTTTAAATTTCAAATCGATACCTCCACGAGTTCCCGGGATAAAGGGCCTTGACAGACAGACACACGGACAACAAAGTGATCCTATAGGGATTCCGTTTTGTCTTTTTAAGGTACGGAACCCTAAAAATATTTTGATAATAGGGTAGACTATAGATTTATTATAACTTCAAAAGAAAGAAGGCAAAAAAATATGCCTCATGACGAAAGTCCCATTCAAATATCTCAAAAAATTACGAAGCTACAACCGTTTTAATGTTGCTTGTTAGAGAGAGAAAACGCTCGTAGATCG
The DNA here is from genome assembly GCA_932294315.1 of Epinotia nisella. NCBI lineage: Eukaryota > Metazoa > Arthropoda > Insecta > Lepidoptera > Tortricidae > Epinotia > Epinotia nisella. The sequence continues at coordinate 2,356,640 of OW028698.1, read as the reverse complement.
TGACGTCACAACACTCGAGTGTCATAGTAAATGACAATTGTTTCATATGAAGGTGCGTTTTGCGGAAAAGGGACAGAACATACCCTACTACCATACCATACCATATTTAACCTCTTGCGTTGCTTTTTTCTTCATTTGACTACATTTTTAACTGACTTCAAAAAAGGAGGTTCTCAATTGGTTTTTTTTTGTGTGTTTGTTACGCGATACGCGATAAAAATTCTTTCTTTGTTTGAAAGCACATACTTTCAGATTGGTCAAGATGTCACCAAAATCCAGTTCTGATGATGGGATCCAGGACAAATCGAGGGAACTCTTCAAATTTTATAGGCAAACTTGAAGCAGTTTGGCTACTGATTTGAAGTCCGTTAAAAATTTGTTTTCAAAGTAAATTATTAATCATCTTTGGAAAAAATACAACATCATTGGTTATTAACCGACTTTATGTTTTTTTTTTTGTGTTTTTGACGCGATAACTCGGTAATTTATGAACCGAATAGAAATTTCTTTCTTTGTTTGAAAGCATATACTTCCAGATTGGTCCCGTTGTCACCAAAATCCAGTTCTGATGATGGGATCCTCGAGAAATCGAGGATACTCTTCAAATTCATGTCAAATCTATGTTTTTACATCCGGTTAGCGAACGTGAAACCTATAAAATAATAAAAAGCTTAAAAAATAAACACAGCTCTGGAATTGATGAAATACCTCCAACCCTGTTAAAAAAATGCGCTTACGAATTAACCCCACCTCTAACCCAACTCATTAACCAATCGTTTGCAGAGGGAATCGTTCCAGACGACTTGAAGATATCCTTAGTTAAGCCAGTGTTCAAGAAGGGTGACGTTCTGGATCTCAGTAATTATCGTCCAATCGCATTACTCTCGTCTATAGCAAAAATATTCGAGAAAGCAGTATGTAACCGCCTCAACGCCTTTCTCGAAAACTATAATTTGCTTCATGATAATCAATACGGCTTCAGAAAGAAACGCTCTACATCATTAGCTGTTTTAAACTACGTACAAAAAATCATAACGGCTCTAAATAACAAAAAAAATGTGGTAGGCTTATTTCTAGACCTATCAAAAGCCTATGATAGAGTCTCCCATAATATTCTACTAGAAAAGCTATTTAGTTATGGAATTAGAGGTATAGTGTACGACTGGTTTAAATCCTATCTGAACAATCGCATCCAATACGTCCAAATTGAGTATTATAATTCCGCTACAAACGAAATAGAGCACACACGCTCTGAAAAACGTGCACTGAATGGGTCCATACCCCAAGGAAGTGTACTCGGTTGTGTGCTATTTCTGTTGTATATTAATGATCTACCGAAAATCCTCTCCACGTATAATGTCCTATTCGCAGACGACATCTCCCTTATGTTCGAATTTGACAAAAATGATAACCACAATGAAATTCTAAAAAATACTCTTAACGATATCAATGACTGGCTGTATCTACATAACCTGCAAATCAATTTAAATAAGACAAAGCTAATTCAATTCTATCCAATTCAAAAAAAGAGCAAATTAAACATAGATGTTGACATAAATGGTACAATGTTAGAAGAAGTGAATAATTTCAAACTATTAGGAATGACTCTTGACAGTAACGTAAACTGGAAGGAACACATACAGTTGACTAAATCTAAAATTTCTAGCTATACGTACGCGTTATTTAACCTGCGCAGACAAACAGACAAAAAGACTGCACTATCGGCCTACCACGCGTTCGCGCACTCACGGCTCAGCTACGGCATCGCGTTATGGGGTGGCAGCACGGATGCCCACCATCTGTTCATCATGCAGAAAAAATGCTTGCGAATCATAGCAGGTATCCAAAGCCCAACTAGTTGCAGACCTTTCTTCGGAGAATACGGCATTCTGACCCTCCCTTGCCAATATATCATGGCATTAGCTATCTATGTCCGAAATAATAAACACAAGTTTCAGGAAAACAGAAACCCCAGATATAAATACCAGCTCCTCCAACCCGCTGCTAAAATCAAAATGCTGCAAAATAGCCCAGGATTTATTGCTGTCAAAGTATATAACAAACTGCCAACCTGTATTAAATCTCTTGACAGTTATAACTTGTTTCACAAAGAATTAAAATCATTACTGTTAAGAAAATGCTATTATTCTTTAAATGAATATATGTGTGATAATATAAAATAATGAATAATATAATGCTAAAAATGGAATTAAATGCTAGTCATATAAATAATAATAATAAATTGAATTGTATAAAATGTTACCTTACTTAATTTGTTTTTTTTATTGTTTGCTTAATTTGTTAAATAACTATAAAGTCTTAATTGTAATCTATACCCATGTGTACCTATAAATGTATTGAATCATAACTTAATTATGATAAGTATATTGCAATACCCAAAATGGGTGCATGTTGATACCTACTGTTCACCGTACTTAACACCCTGTAAAACACATGTAAGCAATTAAATAAATAAATAAATAAATAAATAAATTTTATAGGCAAACTTAAAGCAATTTGGCTACTGATTTGAAGTCGGTAAAAAAAATCGTTTTCAAAGTAAATCATTAATAATTTTTGGAGAAAATACATAATTGTTTATTTTATTTAGCATCTACACCCCTATTTCATTTTGATAGACGAAAATACCCTAATAGTATAGTATATCTTTTCCGTGTGAATGTCATGCCCTTGCCAGACAAAGAATGAATCACTTTGGTAACCGCTACCCGCAACCAAAGGAATTCAGGGTGCTCCCACTGAGCTGCATCATCCGCTTTGTGGAAATGATGGAGCGAGCTTGGGAGTAGATATAAAGGGGAGGGCAAATGCACAAAAGATCCCACTGGGTCGAAGTGTATCCGAAAGGGCCCTGAACTAGTAAAATCGTATCTAGACAAAATTAAACATTTTAAATTGGAAAAATTAAGCAATAGAAGAACGTTGCTTAGTATGTCTTTCTTGTATAAAATCATGAACAATCTAATTGATTCGCCTCAAATTGTTGATACATTATCTTTTCTCCAATATGCTCGGAAATGTGCGCCTTACTGTAGCAAAAATAGTACGTGAAGTTCCTTGTTACTGACAAGCGCAAATTTAAAAAGTTAAATGTCATTATTGTACAGCTTCAGCGGCCAGGAATGTGTATGAAATTTCTTTACTGTATACTTTTTTTACCTTTTAATCATGTTTTGACCATGACAAATCACTACAAACAGCCAAATGCTCGTAAGTTTAAAGGCCTAGCAATTTGTCATAACAACTTGCTATAGTTAGACTGGTTAGTAATGTATGGCTGTCTCTTTCCAACTATTGCAAGTTGGTGTGACAAATTGCACCAGTTTGTAGTGTGCTTAAGAACGAAGCAACTCAGGATTATATCTGGGGTGTTCACAGGTCACTTCGGCGTCAAGGATCTCTTGGCCAAGATGGGACTATCGAACAGTACAGACTGTGGAATGTGTGGCGAGGAGGATGAGACTATGGAACACTTACTGTGTGAATGTCATGCCCTTGCCAGACAAAGAATGAATCTCTTTGGTAACGGCTGCCCGCAACCAAAGGAATTCAAGGTGCTCCCGCTGAGCTGCATCATCCGCTTTGTGGAAACGATGGAGCGAGCTTGGGAGTAGGCATAAAGGGGAGGGCAAATGCACAAAAGATCCCAATGGGTCGAAGTGTATCCGAAAGGGCCCTCAACTAGATAAGATAAGATAAGATAAGAAGTGTGCTTAAAGTTTTCCTAAGTTTTTTTTTTAAATTGTCATAGACAAAACGATTACTTTTGCAAGAGATCGAAGTGTCGTTTTAAAAAATGTCTCAAATAGAATCAACTGAAGAAATTTAAATATTTTCGAAATAATATTCAAAACGAACTAAATTGCGTTACACTTTTATTGTTATTATTATATATAAAAGTGAATACAAGATTATAATTAACATTAACTAAGATAAATTAAAACTGCGACCAATTGCGTTTAGATTTCAATCCCGTGTAATCTTTAATAATTTTAATTACATAAAACAAAATTGTAATCGATTCTAATGTTTTTAATTTTTTGGGCGGGTCAATTGAAACTGACACCATGAGTCATGCCATGTACATACTCGTACTTTAAAAAAATAATTTGGGCGGGAACATGATAGGTTATTGACATACTACTCGCTGTTTTAAAATTATTGAAAATATTATTTGATTTCCTCGCATTTATGGAGAAAAGCACTATACCTGCCTCGGCGGGAATGGCAATTCGTGGATTCGTCTCTATTGTCGGATTCAGCTTCGCTTCATCCGACAAAATCAACTCATCCACGAATTGCTGTTTCCCGGCCTCTGCAGTAATGTACTATTAAGCGTCCCGACCAGAACACCTCGCATGCCTCGTGCCTTATTTCACGTTCCTTTTTGTAAGACCAACTTTGGTAAGCACTCGCCTGTCGCGTGCTTACAATGATCTCGTTACAGAACAGGAAAATATTGATACTTTTTGTGACTCCCATAAAAGCTTCAAATGCAAAATCAGGGATTTGTTGTTGAACCTTGAATCATAGTCCGACTGATGTGATTCAGTTTATCTTTAAGCTTAGATAATTAGTTAGTGCATCAATGCTAAAATTGTAGCGCATGCCGTGGTTGCCTATTATTAGGGTCACAATTAGACTTTATATTAGTGCTTGTTTTTTTGTATCATCATCATCATATCAGCCGAAAGACGTCCACTGCTGGACATATGCCTCCCCCAGAGAGTGCCAAATTGACCGGTCCTGCACCACCCGCATCCAGCGGACTCCCGCGACCTTTACCAGGGGCCCATTGCATAACAATTTACAACTTATATTACAAGCGGAAATCTCTTTTCAACTCCTCGTATTAGAAAGAGACTTCCGCTTGTATTAAAAGTTGTAAATTGTTATACAATGGGCCCCTGGTCATCAGTCCACCTTGTGGGGGGCCTACCCACGCCGCGCCGCGCCGGTACGTGGTCGCCACTCGAGAACCTTTCCGCCCCAACGGCCATCGGTTCTACGTGCAATGTGCCCCGCCCACTGCCACTTAAGTTTAGCAATTCGATTTTTTTTGTATAAAATGTAACATTGTGAACTCCGTTGGCAATCCTTAAATAAATGAATAGACTAGATAAGATAAGATAAGATACCTTTTCCGTAGCCTTGGCCTTGCAGAAGGTCTCGTAGTCCAGCAGCCGCGTGACGGTGGGCGTGTCGGAGCAGGCCGCGCACTCGGGGTTGCGCGGGCGCAGCTTTACTGTACAACAAACCTTACTATTCAAATGATTATTCAAAGACGACCGCTTTAGCAAACTCAAACTCAAAATGATCTTTATTCAAGTAGACCTAGTAACAAGCACTTTCAAATCGTCAGTTAATTTTTTAGAGTAATTGTTAAACATAAAGAATAAAATATATATGATAAAAAAATATATAAAAATACTAGGAGAATATTTCTAGAAAAACAATCTAATGTCAAAAAACAAAATATTACGAAAATAATAGATTAAAAATTCAGTCAAAATTAGTTTCATGGAGTTTTATCATTCATGTAGTCTTGTGTGCTATAATAAGCTTTCGAGATAAGTTTACGCTTCACATAGTTCTTGAATTTATTAATAGATAACTCAGTTAAGTTTCCTGGAAGTTTGTTATAAAACCTTACACAATTACCCATGAATGATTTTTTTTTCCTAGTCGTTTGCCTAGTCGGTAGTGACCCTGCCTACGAAGCAAGAGGTTCTCGGTACGGGCATTTATTTGTGTGATGAGCACGAATATTTGTTCCCGAGTCATGGATGTTTTCTATGTATTTAAGTATGTATTTATCTATATAAGTATGTTTATCGTCGTCTAGTACCCATAGTACAAGCTTTGCTTAGTTTGGGACTAGGTCGATTTGAAAAAAAAAGTCATTTTGGACTGTAAGCAGGCAGAAGTCGTGCATCGTGACCTGAGGTTATAGCAGAATATCAGTACTCACGCGAGCAAAGCAAAACTGAGTACCTTTGCGTTGCAACAATGCCTTATGTTTTTGTCCTTTTTCTTTCTACTTATTTTTTGTGTACTTATTTTTGTTTGTTTTATTGTAGTTGCAAAGTGCCAAACATAAATGATTGATTAATCTATCTATAGGAAAAATCGGACAAGTGCGAGTTCAACTCGCGTGGCGAGGTTTCCGTAAAATTGCTATGCTCTCAGCATCAGGCGCTCCATACAAAATACACAAAAATGTTGAGAATTTTCCCGTTACTTTGAATACTCAAACTTCTTATAGGTTTTCCTGTAATCTTTAGGCAAGGAACTATTTTTCTGAATTTTAAGCCTAGTAGTTTTGGAGATAAGGGAGGGGGGAATGGTATCAAATCTGTTTTTGCTAAAATTATAAAAAAATATATATCTGAGATGCTTACAATAACCCCTTTCCTTTGATATGTCACACAATACAGTTTGCAAAACATTTTTTTTATTTTCCAATTTACCCCCCAAAAGTGGTACCCTTGTTCAGAATTCATGAATTTATTTTACGCTTCCATCTGTGGATCACCAATTTACAGATGTTTACCAAATTTCAACTCTATTGGTACAGTAGTTTCGGAGCAAATCGGCTGTGACAGACGACAGACTAGCACGAGTGAAGGGTTCCATTTTTTTTCCTTTTGAGGTACGGAACCCAAAAAAACACCTCGGGTTCCACTCTGGACACACTACGGGACGCAGTCAGCAATACCAAGGCACTCGTAAACTTTATAGAGGAGCTGGGGTGGTTAGAGTAGCGCCACCTGCCGTTTCACGCAAAATAGGCACGTTGGATGTCGACTTGCGGAAAATGCCCAGTAAAACTAACCAACTAACATCGCCGCTCGAGAACCTTTCCGCCCCAACGGCCATCGGTTCTACGTGCAATGTGCCGGCGACCACGCACCGGAAGGCGCGGCGTGGGTAGGCCCCCCACAAGGTGGACTGATGACCTGGTAAAGGTCGCGGGAGTCCGCTGGATGCGGGTGGCGCGGGACCGGTCATTTTGGCACTCTTTGGGGGACAACTAACTAGGGGGTAACTGACCAGTCCGGAAAGTGCAGTCGTCTCCGTCGAAGATGAGCATTCTCTGGACCAGCAACTTCTGGTGCGCTTGACCTACTATCAGCTTGATGGCTTCCAGAGCTTGTAGCACACCTGAAACCAAACTGAGTTTTAACCTTTTCAACGCTTTGTAAAAGAGAAAAGTTGTCAACCCACACGCCAAATCAACAAGACATTTATTTATTTAAAATTTATTGCACGAAATAAAAAAAATTATGTACAAATGGCCAGATGGCATTCTCTACCAGCTAACCATTGGGCTAAACAGAGACTTATAACAGGTGCAAAGAAAAAAGTATGATGATTTCTGTTACGAATATACATGAGAAAGGAAAAAAAACAAATGTATTATACACTACATATAGACATACATAAATAAAAATATATAAGATACATACAAAAAGATATACTACTAAATATTCAATATATACTACCATTATGTGGAAGGATTTTAGTCGAATTCTTGTCTAAGCAGATGCTTACGCAGCATCCGCTTGAAAGCAAACTTGCTTGGGGCTTGTCTGATGTTGAGAGGCAGTGAATTCCATTTAGTGCGGAGTTAAACCTTATGTCAATGCAAGAAGGTTGCTATCGCGCTGAGCTCCATGACGCATACAGGGCGTCCCACGGCTATGCCACACGGAGGGAAAGTACCTTGAATATTGTAGATGGAACATTTTACTGAAAGAAGACATTGTTTTAATTTAAACCTTTCAATCGAACCTCCTACGCAAGAAATAGGTTTATTGTAAGAGCATGTCAAAAATACAACGATAAATATTCTCACATAGACCATTTTCACCTTTCATCGGTACAAAAATTTGTTTCTGCAATTAACAGCAAGTAAATAATGCAATTTTATTTTATCTTTAAGGAATCATGAAACTATTTTAATTGTTTAATTGAATTTACTTTTTGTTAAGTTCATGCATGTAGGCATGTTAGATAGTTTATAAAAAACACTCCAGTTCTAAATATGATGTCTTCTTTAAACCAATATCGTGTACAATAGTAGATTTCACTTTATATATATATATATATATATAAATATATATTATACTTTTTATATATTATAATATATGAGAGTCTTGTCTGAGCAATCATAATGATATTAATTTATAAGTGGAAACTGTTTTGGCTTTTGTATTGTCTAAATTTAAGTATTCATGTGTGCTATTTTTAGCTGTTTGTTTCCCATGTTTAAATAAATAAATAAAAAATAAATTAAAAAACCATTTGAACTGCATTCATAGATTTTTAATTAATTACATGGTTGAACCGGGAATCGAACCAGCTACATGAGAAAAAATTAATAGAAATGTTAATTTCATGGTCTTCTTTTTATTTCGGACACTATGTTATTTAGTAAAAAATAATCCTTATGATGAAGCCTTTCGATCGGCATGATAAAGCTACAGGGTAATTTTTTTTCTCGTGTACATGGTTCGATTCCCGGTTCAACCATGTAGTTAATTAAAAATCTATGAATGCAGTTTAAATTGTTTTTTATATTAAAACAATGTCTTCTTTCAGTAAAACGTTCCATCTACAATATTCAAGGTACTTTCCCTCCATGTAGCATAGCCGTGGGACGCCCTGTATATCAGTCGTTGGCGTTGAACCTGCGGTGCGGATATATGCGTCGTTGGCGTCGAAAAGATTAACCTGCAGCCACCTACAGACCTATTAAAAGGCACGTTCGCTGCGCGCGGGGCCCTAAAAAAACCTGCGCTGGATAGAATCACAAAATGAAATTAAATACTTTATTCGGGACAAACCCAGACACAAGGTATTAAACTAAAGACGACCGCTTTAGCCTAGTTGGTAGTGACCCTGCCTACGAAGCAAGAGGTCCTGGGTTCGAATCCTGGTACGGGCATTTCTTTGTGTGATGAGCACGAATATTTGTTCCCGAGTCATGGATTTTCCTATGTATTTATCTATATAAGTATGTTTATCGTCGTCTAGTACCCATAGTACAAGCTTTGCTTAGTTTGGGACTAGGTCGATTTGTGTAAGATTGTCCGCAAATATTTATTTATTTTTATTTATTTATATATAAAAAAACCGGCCAAGTGCGAGTCGGACTCGCGCATGAAGGGTTCCGTACCATTATCTATAAAAACGGCAAATAAATCATGTCTGTTGTATGGGAGCCCCAGTCCGACTCGCACTTGGCCAGTTTTTTAGTATTTGTTGTTATAGCGGCAACAGAAATACATCATCAGTGAAAATTTCAACTGTCTAACTATCACGGTTCATGAGATACAGCCTGGTAACAGACGGACGGACAGCGGATTCATGTTTTTACCCTTTGGAACCGCAAAAATGATTCTAACCCTAGCTAGATTGCGATAGTCTTTTGTTGTGCCGTAGAAATACGGGTGTAGACACTAAATAAAATAACCAATAATGTTGTATTTTCTCGAAAGAGATATAAAAACGTAGTCAAATGGAGAAAAGAGCAACGCAAGAGGATAAATATTCACAAAGTTATAAGTGTCCAAAGTTTTAAGAGGGGGTATGTTCTGTCCCTTTACCGCAAAACGCATCTTCATATGAAACGATTGTCATTTACTATGACGCTCGATGTTCGTGACGTCACGATCTACGACCGTTTTCTCTCTCTAACAAGTAATATTAAAACGGTTGTGGCTTCGTAATTTATTGAGATATTTGAATGGGATTTTCGTCATTAGGCATATTTTTTTAGGAAAAAAGAAAAGAAAAGATGATATTTATTCGCTACACAAAAGACACACAGAGATAAAGGGAGCAGACATACAATACAATTGACACATATTTTATTTATTATATTTTTGCCTTTTTCCTTTCGAAATACATTTTGAGTTTACACCCGTATTGCAAGAGATCGTTTTTCAAAAAAAGTGTACACAAGTGTAAACTTTTTTTTCAGAATTCGCTTTTTTTGGGTTTTTCTTACTCGGAATCGTTGACACTATCGATCCTCATACAGTCGCCCACACTCCTAACTGACCATTTGTGAACCTTATTTCAGTGACATAAGGTTCACAAATGGTCAGTTAGGAGTGTGGGCGACTGTACAAGAAAAAAGTGTCCAAAATATTCCATTCCAGATCGTTAAATTTTTGTATGCAGTCTTTTTTTTATATGGTCGTGACGCACTGCAGGAAAATAATTACATAGTAAAATCTGGGACAACTTTTTTCTTGTATAAGGATCGATAGTATCATTATTCTGAGTAAGATAAAGCCAAAAACATCGAATTCTGAAAAAAAATATTCATGTACACTTTTTTTGAAAAACGCTCAAGAATGCGTGCAGAAAGCTTAAGCTAGGATAGGACATGGGCTATTGGGCGCGCATTTGGCCGGTTTTTTTACCTTTTTGGTACGGAACCCTAAAAAGTAGTGTCTGGTATAGTTAACATTTTTTAAAGTCTTATCTGCCGATGAATGGTTTTGTTCTCTATTGTTAAAGCCGACCGCTAATCACCCGTGCAAAATGAAATGCATAAATAACAAATGATTTCATACGAATAACAACTTTATAATAAATAAATAAGGTTCAAATTTCATCAGCACGCACTCGACATAAAACCTTTTGGAACGTAAGAGCCGAACACCTGGACGATCACGGCTCTTATTTCATTCATAGGCAGATAAGATTTGAAGTGGATTCCTACTTTTTAAAAAATGTTAACTATAGCGTTGTACAGGTCTCACCTATAAGGCCGGGCACAGGCCCCGCCACGCCGTTAGCGGAGCAGCTGCCCACCGTCTCGGGCGGCGGCGGCGCCGGGAACAGGCAGCGGTAGCACGGCCCTTGATACGCCTCCTGGTACACAGATAAATACTACATTGTACTATCGCCCAAGGGTACGGGTTCAAATATTACCTATACACCAGAGAGTGCAATATATGATAGCTGTAGAAAACTATTTTAATAATGAGTATAAGGTTTTAACACAAAATAAATATAAAACTAAAAATGTAAGGGCAAAGAAATATGTACAGAACTCTGCTAAAAACTACTATGGCAAAAGAGCTAATATATTTATGATACCAAAAATATATAACGAGACTGATTGGTTAAGAGAAGAAAAAAAGTGCAGCAAAGTTGAATTAAAAAATAGATTAAAAAAGACATTTTTGGAAAAATTACATTAATACTTATAGGTAAAAAATACTTGCAGTTAAAAAATAATTAAACACATAAATAATTGTAAAGTATAGCACTTTAAGTGCAGGGGTGAAGTGTTCAGGCATTGTCATGTTTAGTGTGTAAGTTAGTGTTTAAGATTATAATATGTAGTTCACATAGCATACATAACATAGTTTTAACGTAGGTACTTAACACTAGTTAAAATGAGCGCGGTCTCGCCAACAAACTGTTATCGCAGTTTGGCGAGTAATATAACATTGGTAATTGTTTTGTACTTTAGATAAATAAATTAAAAAAAAAAAAAAAAAAAACACCTCTAGGCTCATCTTCGAGCATTTGCTATGCATGTGCAGACGATTTTGAACAGAAATTGTGAACCCGTACCCTTGGGCGATAGTACAACAAGTGCATAAAACGCACCATTTTACGCGCGGCATAAAGTCGAGTGTAAAATATACAGTCACATGAACGGGAGAAAGCATGTTTCTCTCCCGGCCTTGCAGCACTGGCTGGGGTAATTTTTTTTTTTTTTTTTTAGAACCTGACTGTTGCTATAATAGGACGGACCCAATATAGCTGTCGAACTGAATGGTTGGAGAGTATCCTGGGGAAAATCCAGGGGGAACTCTCCGGCACGACCACGCGGGGGATATCATCATCATCATCATATCAGCCGAAAGACGTCCACTGCTGGACATAGGCCTCCCCTAGTGAGTGCCAAATTGACCGGTCCTGCGCCACCCGCATCCAGCGGACTCCCGCGACCTTTAATTACCAGGTCATCAGTCCACCTTGTGGGGGGCCTACCCACGCCGCACCGCGCCGGTACGTGGTCGCCACTCGAGAACCTTTCCGCCCCAACGGCCATCGGTTCTACGTTCAATGGCACTTAAGTTTAGCAATTCGCAGTGCTATACCGGTACAATAGGCTGAATAGGCATGATGACTAAAATTTTTTAACGATGCCATTCGAACCAGTTTTTGGAGAGGAACAAATGTTTGTATGGGGGCAACTACAATTAAAGAACATAAATACCCAAAAAATTGTGACAAAGATTGACCTCGCTGGCGGCACCCGAAACGCTTCATACTGATTGACTTAAAAGTATGACGTCACACGTTGCTATTTGAACTAACCGGTGTAGGGAAAATCAAGTAAATTGCTGTTTCTGTCGCGAAATACTGCGTGTAGGGCCATAGTTGTCATACAATTTTGTTTCTATAAAAGCGAAAGGATTCTATTGGTAGCTTTAAATTTACACTTGGACAATAAAAAAAAGCAAACTTTCAAGGTTCATCTTTTTATGATATTAATTATATTTTTTAATCTATACTTTATTACAATAATTTGATGGTTTACTATCCATTTAGCATCACTATGTTATCAATTTTAACAAGAGTCATCATGCCTATTTCGTTATCATAAAACTAACTATAACACTATAATGCCGTGGAAACATGTATTTGTAATAAATACATTATTACATTATTACCTTTTCATTGGGATCCTTCGGGCCTTGGTACCCGTATATGGTGAGTTGTCCCTCCATTTTTAAGGCACTTCCAGATATGAGAGGCAACTGAAAAGAAAAAAATCTGTTACACCACTTAAACACCTCAAGAATGTTGAGATCCGATGTCGCACTAAGCTGCGTGACGAGATTACTTACCTCATCACCAGAGCTCTAAGAAGGCTCAAAGTCCCCCAAAGGGCAACGGTGAGGGCTATGCTGGGAGTATCTCTGCGTGATCGCATCAGAAATGAGGCTATCCGCAGCAGAACCAAGGCAACCGATATAGCCCTCCGAATCGCTAAACTTAAGTGGCAGTGGGCGGGGCACAGTGCACGTAGAACCGACGGCCGCTGGGGCGGAAAGGTTCTCGAGTGGCGACCGCGTACCGGAAGGCGCGGCGTAGGTGCCCCCCACAAGGTGGACCGATGACCTGGTAAAGGTCGCGGGAGTCCGCTGGAGGCGGATGGCGCGCCGACCGGTGATTGTGGCACTCTTTGGGGGAGGCCTATGTCCAGCAGTGGCCGTCTTTCGGCTGATAAGGTGATGATGCTGATTGATATTCTAGAGAGGTAGGACTGGACTTACATATAGCCAACTCGTCACTTAGGTGTCCACATCTACCCTCGAGCAACAGCTCTTGCGACTCCACTCTGGACGGCCAGTCAAGGCAAGCTAGTTCTGTCCAACCATCCACCCGATCGGCTCAACCTGCCCATAGGACATCACCAGGAGCACTCAGGTACGTAGGGTCGCTACTCCCTAACAGCCCGCCACAAGATCCCTTCCGTTGACTGATTGCGCCAGAAATCTAGTGGGCGATGGGGCCGTCACATCCCTACGCTTATATTATTATCTAAGGGTAGGTAGATAGCACTGACCTTGGTGAGCCCACAGGCGTCGTTGAGCAGGTATCTGGTGGGCACGTTGTCTGTGCAGTCTAATATCACGTGGTAGCGGGCCGCGATGTCTAGAGCGTTGCTGGAGGTCTGCTGCGTCTCGTGAGGGGTGATGGTTGGTCCCTCTTAAGGGCAGGTAGCACTGACCTTGGTGAGCGCACACGCGTCGTTGAGCAGGTATCTGGTGGGCACGTTGTCTGTGCAGTCTAATATCACGTGGTAGCGGGCCGCGATGTCTAGAGCGTTGCTGGAGGTCTGCTGCGTCTCGTGAGGGGTGATGGTTGGTCCCTCTTAAGGGCAGGTAGCACTGACCTTGGTGAGCGCACACGCGTCGTTGAGCAGGTATCTGGTGGGCACGTTGTCTGTGCAGTCTAATATCACGTGGTAGCGGGCCGCGATGTCTAGAGCGTTGCTGGAGGTCAGCTGCGACTCGTGAGGGGTGATGGTTGGTCCCTCTTAAGGGTAGGTAACACTGACCTTGGTGAGCGCACAGGCGTCGTTGAGCAGGTATCTGGTGGGCACGTTGTCTGTGCAGTCTAATATCACGTGGTAGCGGGCCGCGATGTCTAGAGCGTTGCTGGAGGTCAGCTGCGTCTCGTGAGGGATGATGGTTGTTCCCTCTTAAGGGTAGGTAGCACTGACCTTGGTGAGCGCACACGCGTCGTTGAGCAGGTATCTGGTGGGCACGTTGTCTGTGCAGTCTAATATCACGTGGTAGCGGGCCGCGATGTCTAGAGCGTTGCTGGAGGTCTGCTGCGTCTCGTGAGGGGTGATGGTTGGTCCCTCTTAAGGGCAGGTAGCACTGACCTTGGTGAGCGCACACGCGTCGTTGAGCAGGTATCTGGTGGGCACGTTGTCTGTGCAGTCTAATATCACGTGGTAGCGGGCCGCGATGTCTAGAGCGTTGCTGGAGGTCAGCTGCGTCTCGTGAGGGGTGATGGTTATATTGGAGTTTATCCTGGTGACAAAAGTTAAATGCTAAATTAAATGCCATTCATTGACGACCGGTTAGCCTAGTGGGTAGTGACGCTGCCTACGAAGCTGAAGGTCCTGGGTTCGAATCCCGGTAAGGGTAAATATTTGTGGGATGAGCCTTGGATGTTTTGTATGTATTTAAGTATTTATATCCTACTAATATTGTAAATGCGAAAGTTTTGCTGTTTGGATGTTTGTTACTCAATCACGCGAAAACGGCTAAACGGATTATGATGAATTTTGGTATACATACAGTGTATAGCCTGGATTAACATATAGAATGCTTTTTATCACTGGAATCATACCCTAAAGGGGCGAAATGGGGGGCGAAGATTTGTATGGAGCTACGGTATACGATACAAAAGCTAGTACATACATACGCTCGAAAAACATAACCCTCCTTTCCTTCGGCAGTCGGGTAAAAAAGCATTTATTTGTACTTATTAAAATTTTAATAGGATTTGGAAGTTTATGTGTTTGGGTGTGTTTGAGTTCACCCACCTTCTGAGAGCTTCAGCGGCGGAGTGCACCTTGCTTACGCCCTGGTCGCTCTCAGCATGAAGCAATTGACGGTGTATGTTGGTCAAATCCACCGTGTCGTAGTCCACTATGCCTATTTCACCTGTGAATTAATACATACATGAAATTGAGAAGCATGGAACGATTAAGTTGGACAGCTCGAATTCATAGAAGACCTGTTTGTGCGACTTCCAGCTAACAGTTTTGAAGCCATCTGACTAATTCTGACCATAGTTTGCCGCGTTTCCAATCAGTGGCGTGAAAAACTCTATGCAGTAGCTGTCCTTTAGAATACATACATACATATAATCACGCCTGTTTCCCAGAGGGGTAGGCAGAGATCGCGGATCTCCATTTGCTACGATTCTGACAAACCACTTTCGCTTCACTCACCTTCATAACATTTCTCATACATGCTCGTCGGTTTAGGGTACTTTTGGCCTGGCCTTTTTGTAACATTTCTCCAATTTGATCAGAGAAAGTTCGCCTAGGTCTTCCCCTTCCAACTTGCCCCTCCACTCCTTTTATATACACTCTCTTCGTTAATCTTCTCTCATCCATCCTCTCTACATGCCCAAACCACCTTAACATTATTTATTATTAATAATAAAGCCTTTTTATTTCCCGTCTTCTAATTGTTACATTGTTGTGTATTGTATTGTATTTCAATTTTCCTGGACAGGAACCCCCATCCGGGTATAGGCCTCCTCCAGTCTAGTCCAGTACTCTCTGTCCCTAGCCAGCCTCATCCACTCTTTTCCTGCTGTATCTATGACGTCATCGCTTCACCTTTTCAGAGGCCCTCTTCGTCTTTTTCCGCGAGTGAATTAATATTATTTTTCCATAAATGCACAATAGTACATTGTTGAAGAGGCTAGAAAGTAAGCAATAGATGGACGAGTTAAAAAAGTACGAGTCCAGCTATTGCACTTTCGGCCGAGGCTTAACACAGTGCTTTTCACGCCTACTGCGAGGAAATTGCAAATAATTATAATTTTAAATCAAATTTAAATATCTAATTGAAGATCATAAATCTGATTGGTCGATCGCTGTTCAAACTGTCCAACAATAACATTGTTGGACAGTTTGAAGTCATAGATGGCCTGTTCGTGCGACGTCCAACTAACCCCAGCTTTGAAGCCTGAATTCTGACCATCTTTTGCCACATTTCCGAGCAGTGGCGTGAAAAAATATTTACTTAAACACTAGGGATTGCTGTCATCTAAACCTATTAACTTTAACTACAACTTGGAAAAGTTGATAATCCCCCGATTTTTTCATTTCAAAGTTCATCACGAACCTAAACCGACTGACTCGTAAGTTGGTCCTACCGGCCCTTAGAGACCTTATACACCTCTAACTTCCCTTTCATATTCATATCATTTATTGCGTCCATAGTTGTACAGGTCTTATAAAATAATAGGTACATTCATTTCACATTGGCCCTAGTAGTTTCGATAGTTCCGTACCCAAAGGGTAAAAACGTGACCCTAGTCCTAAGACTTCGCTGTCCGCCCGTCTGTCACCAGTCACCAGGCTGTATCTCATGAACCGCGATAGTTAGACGGTTTAAATTTTCACTAATGATGTATTTCTGTTGCCGCTATAACAACAAATACTAGAAACAGAATAAAATAAATATTTAAGGGGGCTCCCATACAACTAACGTGATTTTTTTGACCCTTCGTGCGCGAGTCCGACTCGCACTTGGCAGGTTTTTAGGGTTCCGATACCTCAAAAGGAAAAAACGGAACCCTTATAGGATCACTCGGTTGTCTGTCTGTCCGTCTGTCACAGCCGATTTGCTCCGAAACTACTGGACCGATTGAGTTGAAATTTGGTACACAAATGTAAATTGGTGACCCAAAGATGGACGCGTAAATTAATGAATTTTGAACAAGGGGGCCACTTTTGGGGGGTAAACAGGAAAATGAAAAAAAAAGTTTCGCAGACTGTATTGTGTGACATATCAAATGAAAGGGGTTGTTGTTCACAGATTTTAAGTAATTTAGGAAAAAAGGTGAAAATTGACCATCCCCCCCCTTATCTCCGAAACTACTATGATTAAAATTCTGAAAGAAATATGGAAAATAGTTCCTTGCCTAAAGATTACAGGAAAACCTATAAGAAGTTTGAGTATTCAAAAACACTTGTGAAATTTAGATTATATACGGAACCCTCAACACGCGAGTTGAACTCGCACTTGGCAGGTTTTTTTTTTATACGCACCAACCCCTGCTCCCGCGAGATAAGCCGCCGCGGGGCAGCCGAGCCCCCCCGCCCCCACCACGAGCACCCGCGCCGCCAGCAGCGCCGCCTGCCCCCCCACGCCGATATCTGGCAGCAGGATCTGACGGCTGTACCTGCCGTCACATGGGTAGTCGTTCATATATAGTAATACTAGCTCTTGCCCGCGGCTTCGCCCGCGTACTAAAAGTAATTTTAACCGTCTACAAAAAAGGTGCATCTCAGTTTCAGTCTTTTATATATTTAGATCGACTCTACATAGACTCTACATATCGAATCTACATATCGACTCTACATATCGACTATACATATCGACTCTATATATCAACTCTACATATCGACTCTACATATTTAGATAGAAGTCCACTGTGTACTTAGGTGTCGACTCTACATATCGACTATATATCGACTCTACATATCTGGACCCCCATATAAAATTTCACCCCCTCTTTTAAGGGGTTGGGTGCAGATTTCCAAAAAAAATGATGCATGATTTTTTGTTAGTTACAAATAGTCCGCATACCAATTTTTAGCTTTCTACCTTGAAAATTGCGGAACGCTCCATACAAACTTCCATTCCCATTTTAGGGAAGTGAGGGGTTAGAAAGAGACAAAAAGTAGCCTATGTCTAATTCCATCCCTTCAACTATCTCCACTTAAAAAATCACGTCAATTCGTCGCCCCGTTTTGCCATGAAAGACGGACAAACAAACAAACAAACACACACATACACTTTGCCATTTATAATATTAGTATGGATAATCACAGTACACTAAATACTATAGAAAGGCGATGTGGGCGTGGCACGCGCGCCACTAGTTTGCGCATGCGCTGTTAGCTTCCGCGCCAACGTCACCTGCTCGGCGTGCAGTCGCGCACACAGTTGCAGGCGACGTGGAGGGGATGAGGCGACACCGCTCCCGATACAAACCGCGCTTGATACCCCTTCTATAGTATTTATTTAGTGTTCTGTGGTATAAAATAATAATCAGCCGATATATAAGTTGCACTGCCGCACAGGCCTGTTCTGGCAAGTTTTTCATTTCTCAAATGATAAAAACGCATTCAGGACTTTTTAAGTCTTCACATAACTAGTTAGGTTAGGTTTGTTTTATAACAAGCGTAGAAGTATACGGTTTCAGAAAATAATGATGTATTAAACAAGTGGAATTAAAAGATTTTTCAAATACACACAAATAAATATTAGGGAGCATGCAATATAAGCTCAATAAGGCTTGTGTTATGGATACAGACATAGTTTACGTAACAACTGATACAAATGATGTTTCACAAATTATAATCATTGTATTTACCTCTCAATGGCCCATCTGGGTAGTAGACCCACTTGTGCCTGGCCGTGGACTCCATTCGGGTTCACTTGCATCTGATTGTCTAACTGCGGCTTCTGTGAAACAATACAAATAATATGTTTATGGGTGAATCAACTTTTTAGCGTCTTCAACGTTTCTACTATTTGCCGTTTAAAAGGAAATTACAAGAAAATATGATGCCTGCTGTTGTTAACCTTTTGATCCAAAACAAAAACAATAACCAGACAAAATATAAATAAAATGAAACTTCTGATAAATATTGTCAATGTATGTATCATGAACTTTTTAAAAAAATGGGTCAAGTTACTTGTAAAGCTTTTTATTACATAAAAGTAACGAAAAAGCGCAAAGCGCACGCGCGGCTGTGGCCGTCCGTGGCTTCAGTGGCACGAGTATTCGTCGGCGTCCACAGCCGTCTTTAGCTCTCAAAAGGTTAATTGTTGTTGCAATTTTTACTCAATTAATTATAGTGTGAAACTACATCACAACTGTATTAATAAATATTAATTTGCCCTCAAAAGGTTGGGCAGCGGACGTAAAATGTCCCCCGGTTTGTATGATCTAGTTTGCACACTTAAGCATATTATTATGGAGTATGGTAGTGTAGTTTTAGGATAGTTTACGCTCATTGTTACTTGTAATCATGCTGTGCATACATGTTTTGGATGGCATTCCTAACCAGAACCCCCGATTTATTTTGTACAATCTATGTAATGAATGTTATCTGTTTTGTGTGCCTAATAAATAAATTATACAAATATAAAATAGTGGTTTGTCCGCTGGGCAACCATGTTCTTTGCTAGAACATGTTTTTTTGCGAGATGCAAAATATATGTTCAAATAGACTGTTTATCTGGGCTATATGAACTTATAGGTTTTATCAATAATATATAGATAACTAAGGGACTAGAAACAGTTGATTGACCATTACAAATAATAAATACTTATACTTTAAAGTGGGTTTCATATTCCCACATATCCAAATTCCTATTTGTTATTAAACATATATATTCATGTTCCAGTTTCAGTTTATAATCTGTTCTTAAATATTATGATGCTACTTTTAACTCTTTATTAAGTTTCTCAAATAATGTGACTGACTCAGTCAGATACGTGACAATATTATTAGACAATATTTCAACAAAATTATCGTCGGTGGGACATTATTATGATACATATTTTATATGGTTCTATCATGTAGAATACGCCAAAATAAGCATGTTTTATTTGAAAAACTTTTCTCTAAAATCAAGAATGGGTGAGATATTGGACGCATCGCTAGGTAAGTTAAGTTCGATAGGTAGCTTCAAATGTCTCAGAAATATGAGCCCTACTGCGCGGGGCTCCGACAAGTCTTGCGTTACAAAAAAAATGTAAGATATTTGCACTTTTGATCTTTTTTTTTTGCGTATCCTGGTTTTTTGTTTTGGTACACCCCAACCCTCAGTAGACATCTTGTTAAACAATCTCGCTCAATTAACCCTAGCAGTATTGCGCCACAACTGTCAGCCGCGATGCTACAAAAGCTACTAATAAACGATTATGGTTATAATTATGATATTGTTCTGGACGACTCACGCCGCTCCATTCTACAGGTAGTATTGTCCCGCAACAATAAGAAACGTAGCTACGATGAAACCACAGGAGGATAACAATACATACCGATAGCCATTTCTGCTTTATTTCGTACAATTCATGCTCTTTTGCAGCTAAAGTCTTACGGAGGTCGGCTATTTCTCGCTCCAATACGCTTATACATTCCATTATGTGATAAAATTAAGCTTAAAACTATTAATAAACATAAATTATTCGAAGATATACACGAGAACTGAGAAGTTTATTGATAATTGTCAATTTGACAGATTCCCGATTTTTTTTTCTAAAAGTCAGTTTGAGGGTGAAACGTACATCCACTACATATTCTGGCTCTGTCTTACTAACCCTAATTAGAAACATCTACCCATCTCTTTCTACGCCATAATTATGGCAGTGTAAGAAAGTGCTAATAAGTGTCTCTCAGATACCACGAATTGTTGGTCAGTGGTCTGTACATGGTCTGTATCTATTTATGAACGCACTCCCAATTGCAAAAACGGCGAAACGGAACGCAAAATCCAAACGCCAGCTGAAATGTCATCGAACTGCTTTGGCTTGCTGCGGTCTTGAGTTATTTCGCTTGTAAACCTGCAGTTTTCGTAAATATCTCTAATAAATACGTCCTATTGGCGACTTTAATCCAGTTTACACTTCGTTTTGGTTTTTGCGTGTTTAATTCCGGTGTTATTTGACAAGTGCTTCGTTACTCCGTAACCATGTAACTTGACCGAGAAACATAGTTTTGTGAAAACAATGGTTTTCTTCAGTTCGTTTAGTATATACAAAGTGTTCAGTGGAACGTTTCTGTGAAGTAGCCATTTGAGGTGAGTCTCCGGTTCCAAGACTACTTGTTATTAGAGGTTTTTGAGACTAGTAGATTTTAATGTAATTTTGGGGTTATTTGGTTGTTATTGCTCTGTTGACCTGTGGGGTGGCATTATTTCATAGATTATCTGGTTCTATTGTTTCAAGTGTACTGTGTGTTCGATTTGGCTACCTAGAATATTGTTTTTGTTACGTTTCATCACGTAATTCACATCTTAGTGTGGTATTACACTTTCCCAATTTCTTGGTCAAATCGCTAGTTCCAATGATCACGAAAAGGACCCAGGGACCGCTTTGACACCTAATCATTAATTTCTAGTCCCAATATTTGCTCAATTTTTTTTCAATTCACAGGCCCATTCCACTTATCCAAAATCATTGTCTAAGTTTTTTAGTTTTTTTTGCATAGCCATAGCCATATTGCTATTAAATGTCATCATTCTTAGTCTTTGATCAAATATCAGTATTGCTATACATCTGATGAAGTTTTTGATCTAATGTAATATTTATTTTGACAATCTTAATATTCTATATTTGATAAAATTTATTTTATGGATGTCCATTTCACTTGACCAATTCTCATTTTTTTTTGTGTAGTCAATATGATTAAAATGTCGGTCTTTGATCAAATATAGGTGTTACTCAAATCATCCAATTTCTTTGATTGTACAAAGTTAGTGACTAGCACCCTTAGCTAGCAAAAGTTGTAATATGTGTTGTACGTGTCCAAGATGGAGTTTCCAGGCATCCTGTCATACCATTGACTACTTTCTGGGTTCTTTGGTCTACGTAAGATATAACAAAATTTTGGGCTAAGGTTCTGGTAAGTCTTGGTAGCTAACAAAAATCTCATAGAAAAAATATTAAAAAAAATAACCACATTGCATTTAGCGAGTCTGAATATTTTCGACAAAGTACTTGCACATAGAAATAATTCGTTCTTTTCTTTTATACATATTTAGATTTTTGGTTAAATACATTTTATTTCCAAAATATTACTGCAATACTGCAAGTAAACAGTATCCATTGAAATTGGGCAAATATGAAATTATCTTAGATATCATCAATTTTTCTGACGAGATCTCGAATCACTAATCTCAACATCAGAGTTAATTACATGAGATATCGAATAGATAATCTTAGCTCGAATTTACCTTCAGTTCTTTGTAGATTGAACAATCTATAATACATACGTATAGGTTTATAGGACAAACATAGTTATTGATGATGACTCTATTTCCAAGATGGCGGAAGGCAGCTGGTCGCGCTTCACGGCGGCGGAGGGGGGTGCGCGGCTCGCGGCCGCAGCCCGGAGCCGGAACACAATCGCGGCTGAGCTGGCGGCCTTCACGTCGATACGGCTGTTGCATGAGGAGGCGCATGTGATACGGGGGTGAGTTGTGACGGATGCTAGTTGTAACAGGGGCTAGTTGTGACGGAGCGGGGGCTAGTTGTACCACCATCGCGGTTGACCTGGCAGCATTCACGTCCACACGACTGCTGCATATGGACGGGGGTGAGTTTTGCCGGGGGCTAAATGTACCAGGGACTAGTTGTAACACATCGCGACACGCGCGCCACTCGATTGAGCATACGCTTTCGCGCCACCGTCACCTGATCGCCGTGCAGTCGCTCACACAGTTGTAGGCGACGTGGAGGGGATGATGTGGCGACACAGGTTCCGATAGAAATCGCGCTTGCTAGTCCTTCTACAGTATTTAGTGTTCTGTGGGCCCAGATATGCCAGTACGGCGCCTGCATCATCCTACATCGTTTCGATAAAAATAGCGTCAATTTCTCTATTACAGACCTTTCTCGTCGGGCAAGCAGCGCTCCGTTGTCGTCACGCGCGCGACGCGCGTGCCATGCGCGGCGTACGAGCTGCGCATACTGACTGACCTGGCTGTGGCCAGCGCGGCGGCGTATGAGGAGGTGGAGGGGTGGACGGAGGAGGTAGAAGTTAAAGAGGTGAGTCTAAGGGACTATCACAACTTTTTTTAGGGTTCCGTACCCAACGGGTAAAAACGGGACCATATTACTAAGACTTCGCTGTCCGTCCGTCCGTCTGTCTGTCTGTCACCAGGCTGTATCTCAAGAACCGTGATAGCTAGAGAGTTGAAATTTTCACAGATTATGTATTTCTGTTGCTGCTATAACAAAAAATACAAAAAACCGGCCAAGTGCGAGTCGGACTGGGGCTCCCACGGAACAGACATGATTTTTTTGCCGTTTTTATAGATAATGGTAAGGAACCCTTCGTGCGCGAGTCCGACTCGCACTTGTCCGTTTTTTTTATACCACGCCGGACGGTGGCCATGAATCGTACGGCCTGCCTGATGGTAAGCGGTCACTTTAGCCTATGGACGCTAGCAACTCCATGGGTGTCACATGCGTATGGCCGACCCTTTAAACATGTATACTTCTTGAAGAACCCCGTGCTGTAGTCCCTCGGTATACATTCGGCAGGGACCTATTGGGATAGGGAGTATGCGGTTCTTCAAAAATGGAATATATTCATTTATAAAGTGTGGGCAATGAGCATGTGACACTCCTTGGGGAAATGCATTGGAGTTGCAAGCATCCATAGCATTAAGATTATGTCTTTTCAGGCTAATATTTCAGCGTTAACAACGTTAACAACGCTGAAATATTGGCCTGAAAAGACATAATACAATTTTAGAATACAATAATAAGTTTCTGTAAAAATTTCATTTTGGTACAAGTTTTATTGCCGACTGTACTTTTCTGTATACCGTCATCAACTACTCATTGAGACAATTCTGACGCTCGGGGCAGATATTTGTACGATGAATACGAATGTTTGTTCTCGAGTCTTGGATGTTTAATATCTATTTAAGTATGTATTTATCTATATAAGTATGTTTATCCGTTGTCTAGTACCCATAGTACAGGCTTTGCCTAGTTTGGGACTAGATCAATTGGTGTGAAATGTCCCACGATATTTATTTTATTTATTTATTGAGAACCGCCCTATATAAGCTTTTTGTCTCACATTGTATGTATTTCCAGGTGTTGGTGTGCACATCCGCCGTACTCCGACGTCTGTTAGAGGACGGCGTTCTCACAATGACTAGAATAAACGTCCTAGTCGTTGACAGCTGTCATCTAGTGCACACAGACTCCGACTTGCAGCGGGTGAGTGACAGTGCCGAAAGAAATATTTGATATGCGACCACAATAGGCGCCACTTAAAGGACCATGGTCACATTTGCCCCAAAAAGAACAAACATGAGGGTTGGGGCATTAAATAGGTCTTTAAATCGAAGTTATTTCATGCTATAGGCACGAAGTCGAATTCCATTGCAGAACTGAGATATTCATAGTTTTAGTCAGCGTGAATACGAGCTGAAAATTCTGTATAGTTGAAGTGTAAAATGATGTTACATGTGACAGTCTTTGTCCCTTTGACATAAGGTTGCATTTCACGTGTCCCGCGTAAATTCTTTTTACACTGCATCTTTATTAGTACATTGTTTAACGAGAGGCCTAAGTGGAATATTGCTAACGAGAGTCTATCAGAAGTATAGTATATCTCTTGATGACTCGAGTTTGCAATATTCTTACGTCCGTGTTTATTTCTAATAAAGGAAAAATTTGAAAATTTAATGCTCCGAGCCGGATTCGAACCGGCGACCACAGGCATACATGACCCGTCGCTAGTAAACAACTGAGCTATCGGAACAATCTGTCTCGGCCACTAAATCTTTCAATCAGTTACTTCTTACAATTTTTCAATTTTTCCTTTAATAAGATAAATTTCGTTAGCAGCGATACTGCGTAATACAAAAATGAAAACAAAGTAGCCATCGAAAACTAAGTCTCCACTGTCACCCAGTAGGTCTAGGTGGTTCAAACCGCAATTAGACAGCCAACTGAGTATTCTTTTTTATGTATAAGAATCTAAAGTCCATCCATTTTTCCTTAAAAGTGGTGAATTCCTACATTATTTATGTATGTCTATATGTAGTGTATAATACATTTGTATTTTTTTTCCTTTCTCCTCAAGTATATTCGTAACAGAAATTATCATACTTTTTTTCTTTGCACCTGTTATAAGTCTCTGTTTAGCCCAATGGTTAGCTGGTAGAGAATGCCATCTGGCATTAAGCTCGCCATTTGTACATATTTTTTTTGTATTTTGTGCAATAAAGTTTAAATAATAAATAATAATAATAATTATGCCAGTTAAAGCTTAAAGCCTTAGAGCATACAAAACTGGAGTTATGTCGTATTTGCGTACAAAAATGTCTGCCGAATTTTGCGGTGGCGGGGGAGCATCTTAATAGGATATTGAAACTCAATTGTATATTGAAAGCTTGAAGTGGTTGAACGTTTATAATATCAAGTGCTTACAGCGACATGCGGGCATTTTTATGATCAGTGTTCTCTTGCGAGGCGATTTTTTGAATGACCATTAATCGATTGTGAAATTGTCTTTGTATGATATTTTGCACATTGTGCAAGGTTTTCTACAGATGGGTAAGTTACTGAAAGGCTACTCCAGTTATGAATGCTCTAAGATAATAATAGAAATTTCCAGTTGGATTTTTTTTATTGTGTAATATAAATCAATTAATTTCGTAGTATCAAGGTCCTGGCAGAATACCAGCGATGAAGGCTCGAAAAGCACTTGATGTAATAGGAATTAAACTGTATAACTCTCTTCCAACTGAATTGAAAAACTCATCGACTGACGCCATTTTCAGAGGAAAACTGAAGAAGATTTTATTGGGCGTGGCATACGCCATTGACGAATTTCATGATAGGTATCATTGACTCACTCATAACTAATAACGTAATAACCCTTAATTAGACTGACTTATACAATGTTTATGAATTCATCATCATCATCATCATATCAGCCGAAAAACGTCCACTGCTGGACATAGGCCTCCCCCAGAGAGTGCCAAATTGACCGGTTAAAGTTATGGATTAATTTTAAGAAATACTATGTATCTTAAACAATGATTATTATAATGAAAATTACCCTTACATGTAATAAAAACGTATGTACCTACCTACTTTATATCCTGCCTGACATGTAAAATAATGTGTTTTACCAATAAAATTCTGATTCTGATTCTGATTTGGCTTGCCACATAATAATGCTGCGCCGGCGCCATTTCCCTGCCACGACACATGGCTTCCTAATATTGTACTTTTTGCATGCTTTCTTTAGATATGTATTTTTTATTTTACCTTTACTGTTTAAATTTTGTATTTTATTAGGGTTCCGTAGCCAAAATGGCAAAAACGGAACCCTTATAGTTTCGTCATGTCCGTCTGTCCGTCTGTCCGTCTGTCCGTCTGTCCGTCTGTCCGTATGTCACAGGCATTTTACTCGAAAACTATAAGGTGTATTTGAATAAAATTTTGAGGATAGGTGTATTTTGTTAGCCGCTACATACTTTTGTAATTAAAATGACAAAAAAAAATTTTTTTAGGGGTGCACTCCATACATAAACCTAAAAGTCAAAAATTTTTTTTTCATTGTGACCCCCCGTGTGGCATATCAATCGATAGGCCTTTCAAAATAAATATAAGGTTTCTTTGCATTTTTTTTGATTAAGTGAATAGGGTCGGAGATAATCGCCCCGAAAGTCACTAAAATTCTGTCCCCCCCCCTCTAATTTTTGAACGGTGTATTTTAAAAATATGGAAAAATTCATGGACATAGGGCTTATTAATTTCATTCACCGAAAATTGTTTTGAACTAGATCGGTTCAGAGGTTTTCGAGATATTGCTGAAAAACTGCCTTCCTCAAAGAAAAGGACGTAAGTGCCGTAAAATTTCTGTGACGATACGACCTTTTTAATAGGCACGGAACCCTTCGTTTTGCGTGGTCCGACACGCACTTGGCCGGTTTTTTTATGTGGAAATGAATAAAGTTTTAATCAATCAATCAATGTCCCCTCTTGTTGACCAGATCATGGAGCTGTACAAGTCAAGTCCATCTCAGCCGCGTGTCCTGGGGCTGACTTACCCCCTGTTCCCCGCCAAGAGACCGGACTCTGAAGACCAGGGGGCGGTCGGAGATGACAAGGAAGATTCATGTGAGTTTCTGTAAATACGCAAAATTGTTCCCTATATTGTCACGATTTTTAGCGATAGCAGAAAAGAACCATATGTGTGTGCACGTCGAGTAGGGAATGCAAACCGGTTTTAACCGGTTATCGGAATTTTGAATAACCGGTCACGGTTATTTTCGGTTATAGTTTTCCTCACTTAAATTATCAAAATAAATAAGCACACATTGTGTTTTTGACAAATAAGTACAGTTGCGGTGGTGTATTATTGGATAATTGCTTAAAAAAGGTGAAAACAGTGCGCTCTTGCTTGTTAGTTGTGGCACGGGCGGTTCACTCTTTGATTTCGTCGCGCCGCTCAAAAACATGCCGGCCGGCCGCCTTTAGGGGGTCTATCAGTGGTTGCCCTAGTTGCAACAAAAAAAAGCTAAAAGATACTGTATCGCAACGGGTTGTAAAAATAACGACACAAATACGGAACATTTGTTTTTCTCGCTACCGTCAGGACGGTCGGAGAAGGCAAATTACTCAGCTTTTGTGTAGTTCGGTGATCCTAAGTAAATAAAAAAATAATCGTAATATCGTTAGTAAAATACACTATTATACTAATGTACCTATAATTTAATAGGTCGAGCTGGCGGTAACCCTAGCTCTAAGGCTCCGCCTCCGAAAGAGCGCGTTGCATGCGTTAGAAAGAAATGGCCACATTTAGGCACGTTTGGCGTACCTAAACAGGGAATTTGTTAACAGAGAACCTTCTGTACGTAGTACTATTACTTATTTTGTGGTTGTGGTTTGACTCTAGAGGTGCCTACAGTGAAACTCGAGCTACGTTACTATTACTTTTATTTATAAATGAGTGTGTATTTGGGTTGCCACAATTTGTCAGAATGGTCTAGTAATTATTTTCTGGTGTTTAGCCGATAGTTTTCTTGTTTTTAACATAAAATAACGGTGACCGGTTATAACCGGTTTTCAGTCATTTTCCCACAATAAGAAGAAGAAGAAGAAGAAGAAGAAGAAAAACATTTATTCATGACAGTTAAAAAAAGTAAAATTAAAATAAAACAAAACAAAATTAACACAAATGTCACGAAAAGGTCTCGCCTCAGCATAATGCCGACTCAAGAGCCGGCGCTGATCTTCCGGCGAGACCCAAAGTGAAGTGTGACGGTAATAACTGAAGTCATAACCGGTTATATAAAATATGCCCGGTTATTGCATTCCCTAACGTGAACGACCAGAGTGATATCACTACAGTTTTCTTGATACTGAGCTTAAGTCTGAATCTGCGGCAAAATTCGTAGCAATCGGGCTCATGCTGTTCCATGAGTTTTTTTCTCGTCTACGAGTCGGCCGTCTACCCCAAACTCGTCCAGCAATCCCTTACTTCCCGGCCTCTGCAGTAATATTAAGAAATTATATCAATTTGTATTTTTTTAAATCTCTGACACAGGTGCCAAACAAACCACCGAAAGCCCAGAAGAGTTCGGTGTAAGCGAGAATGTGGATGACTTCGAGATGTACAGGAAGCTGGAGTGGAACATCAGGCGGCTGGAGGAGGGTCTGTGCTGCAAGATGGACCTGGCTGAAGACATGGACGGGGGGAAGAGGTGAGCGAGGGTTGAAGGGGGTGAAACATGGTGAAAGAACTGAATGTAGATGACTGCGAGATGTACAGGGAACTGGAGTGGAATATCAGGCGGCTGGAGGAAGGTCTGTGCTGCAAGATGGACCTGGCTGAAGACATGGACGGGGGGAAGAGGTGAGCGAGGGTTGAAGGGGGTGAAACATGGTGAAAGAACTGAATGTAGATGACTGCGAGATGTACAGGGAACTGGAGTGGAATATCAGGCGGCTGGAGGAAGGTCTGTGCTGCAAGATGGACCTGGCTGAAGACATGGACGGGGGGAAGAGGTGAGCGAGGGTTGAAGGGGGTGAAACATGGTGAAAGAACTGAATGTAGATGACTGCGAGATGTACAGGGAATTGGAGTGGAATATCAGGCGGCTGGAGGAGGGTCTGTGCTGCAAGATGGACCTGGCTGAAGACATGGACGGGGGGAAGAGGTGAGCGAGGGTTGAAGGGGGTGAAACATGGTGACAGGGCTGAATGTAGATGACTGCGAGATGTACAGGGAACCGGAGTGGAACATCAGGCGGCTGGAGGAGGGTCTGTGCTGCAAGATGGAACCGGCTGAAGACATGGACGGGGGCAAGAGGTGAGGGGGTTGAAGGGGGTGAAACATGGTGAAAGGGCTGAATGTGTAAGACTGCGTCATGTACAGGGAACTGGAGTGGAACATCAGGCGGCTGGAGGAGGGGATGTGCTGCAAGATAGACCTGGCTGAAGACATGGACGGGGGGAAGAGCTGAGCGAGGGCTGAAGGGGGTGAAACATGGTGACAAGGCTGAATGTAAATAGTCCGCATACCAATTTTTAGCTTTCTACCTTGAAAATTGCGGAATGCTCCATACAAACTTCCACCCCCCATTTTAGGGAAGCGGGGGGTTAGAAAGAGACAAAAAGTAGCCTATGTCACTCTCCATCCCTTCAACTATCTCCACTTAAAAAATCACGTCAATTCGTCGCCCCGTTTTGCCGTGAAAGATGGACAAACAAACAAACAAACACACATATACACTTTCCCATTTATAATATTAGTATTAGTATGGATTCAAGGAATCACAAAGGTTTTAAAAAGTCTTCCAGGAGACGCAACCTTGGCAATGAGCAAAACACAGCGCATTGACCACAAAAACTGTTTGTCACAGGTTCACCGGCGCTGTGACCAAACCCAAGGAGCTGATAGTGGAATACAGCACACGCAGACCCGTCGGCGAGGACTACGAGGCCCTGGAGACCTTTATGAGGACCGCCGCTGGGGAGGTCACGAATTTCTTGGAGGAGCACAGGTGAGCATATTCTGGGTCATCAATATCATCTGACATTGTGTTGTATTGACGACCGGTTAGCCTAGTGGGTAGCGATGCTGCCTACGAAGCTGAAGGTCCTGGCTTCGAATCCCGGTAAGGGCAAATATTTGTGTGATGGGCATGAATATTTGTTCCTGAGTCCTGGATGTTTTCTAACAGTATTTGTATCTATTAAATATATCGTCGTCTAGTATCCATAACACAAGCCTTATTGAGCTTACTATGGGGCTAGGTCGATTTGTGTAAGATTGTCCTGTTATATTTATTTATTAACCACAAAACATACCAACAAATGTACCATATTCGGAGAAATAAACTTATTCTATTCTATCCTATCCTAATAGCGTTGTTCCCAGCTGGACTCTCTCTCTGTGTCGGTCCTTCATGTCTGAGGGTCGTGGTCAGCATCAGGGTTGCATCTGTTCTGAATGATGTGCCACCACTGGTTTCCGTCCTGCGCGTCCCTTACATTGGATAGTTTCCTCATGTTAAAATGCGGGTGTAGACTCTAAATTTATTATAACTTCAAAAGAAAGAAGGCAAAAAATATGCCTAATGACGAAAATCCGATTCAAATATCTCAAATAATTACGAAGCTACAACCGTTTTAATATTGCTTGTTAGAGAGAGAAAACGCTACTAGATTGTGACGTCATGGCACTCGAGCGTCATAGTAAATGACAAAAGTTTCATATGAACGTGCGTTTGGCGGAAAAGGGACAGAACATACCCCCTCTTAAAACTTTGGACACTTATAACTTTGTGATTATTTCACGTCTTGCGTTGCTTTTTTCATCACAGCGTGACGTAAGTGTGCTCGCTCGCGCGGCGCCATCCTGCGGTGTGTGTGGTCTTTACGCACGAGTACAGTCAGCATCAAAAGTAGCTAGGCAAACGAAGACGTCAAAAGTCTTTATTATAAGGGAATAAGAGCTTTTGACGTCTTCGATTGCGTAGTTACTTTTGATGCTGACTGTACACGCAATGACCTTAATTCACTTTATCTATAATGTATAAGTTAATGATCCATTTGACTCCATGCAGCTGCAACCCACATCATTGTGCATGCACACAGCCACTGATGAAAGTCCTTTAGAAACCCATGTATTTCATAATAAAGTGTTCATTCATTTCCCGACTTTCGTCTATATTATTTCACTCCATATCGAACCCACAAAGCCCGTGACTGGCGGCCTCAGGCCACGCGAGCGATAGGTGTCTAACGCGACGCGCCCCGCCCACTGCAAGCCCCCTGACCGTAGCAGACACCCGTACCGTATGGTTGTATGATTTGAAAGTTGATTCACCGTATTGTTTTCAGATACGACCCCACTGAGATATACGGTGAGGATTTGATCGAGGAATTTAAGAACATACCGGACCCCACGGTGGACCCCAAGCAGGTGTTCAAGCAGTTCCTCTACGTGTTGGACGAGCTAGGTTAGTTATTACAATGTACTGCCGCACGAAATGGGCTGTTTACACTTTGATTCGTGATTAGTGCGAGCTCATACATCTGCTGCAAGTGCGTGTAGCTTTTGTATAGAATCGCATAATCAGTAATCAGCGAACACCGGATTGATGAGGCAAACCTGTACTGACGTTTAATAGTGCGAGGACACATTAAACTAATTTTATTAGTTGATATCGATAACAATGACGTACAGCTGTTCTGTCATTTTAAACATTTGATTTATAAAGAAAACGACGCCATACACAAAAATAAACTTCTAACCTCCATTTTATTGTTGGGTATATTATTCAGCAGTAGATTAACGCAGATAAAACAGAATAAAGTGTATAAGGAATTTATTAGGCTGCTCACATATGAGATGTTCTAGACCGACTGACTATACAAAAAGTAAACAAATCAACCATGGAAGGGTTGCTAGCTAGAATACGAATTTGACACACTTCTATCTATGCCAGTATGCAAGCCACTACCTGTAAGTAGGTTTCGATAAAGTGAACTGATATCACATTAAATATATTCAATATTTATCTGAATTAAAATAATAAATGAAAATACAAGATTATAATTAACATTAACTAAGATAAATTAAAACTAAGTTAAATCTAAAAAAGGCCCTCGAGGCATTGTACCGAGGATGCTGGCGGCATTTCCTCGCTGAATTGCAATGCTGATGCGTTGCGCGAGAAAGCCGCCAGCTCTTCGGTCACCAGTTACATCGACCAGACAATATTTTTTTTTTTTTTTTTAATAATAAATAATAATAATAAAACCATTTATTTCAGGCCAATTTGCCCATAGCTTGTTAGTAATATACAGTCTTACATTACTAGTGTTAGTACATCTTAACCTAGGTCTCACAGTTTTTTATTCTTTTAACTTTATTTGGGGTCTTGATACACAGGACGATGAGCAGACGCCCAGTGACCAAAGAACGGACAGTCCCATCTCTCTGCTATATCTAACAGCAAGCTGTTGGCAGGCATTAAAAGCAGGAACAGGAACAGGAACTGCAGATTTCAATCTTGGAAAAAAAAATAGTTTAGGCGGCAAATAGAATAACTAACACGAGAAGTCTGGACTTAACATCTTTAATATTTTATATAATTTTCATAATATACTATCAAAAATGTTTCTACATTTTCAGACTTTAATCTTCGTCGTCTTACTACTAAATGTCTTTTTCACACCTCTCATTCAGAAAAGTAAGTTTTGGTCCCCGACGAGAGGGAGCAAAATGCCACTTTTCTGTTCAAGCTACTTTTTTTAATTAATGTAGCATTTACGCAATGTGCCAATGGAACACAGATCTTAAGAAAATAATCGATTGTAATTTCATCGTAATCGATTAAAAACGAACATATTTCAAGTTTTAACTTAAGCAACGTTATAGGTACATTTACATATTAAAACTTGAGAATTTTTCGTAATATTTGAAAAAATTGTCACAATAAACTATACGTTTTACTGAAATCAAAACTATGATTTCGTTAAATTTTCCTCATAATCGGTGTGAAAAGTTACATGTGTCACTCAGGAGCAAAATTATTTTCGTCTTGGGCGTTAACACTTGAATCCCTCACTACGCTCAGGATCCTACGTTAGAATCCCTCGCTACGCTCAGGATTCTATTGTAGGATCCCTCGCTACATTCAGGATTCAATACACCGCCCTCGCCGTAAATATACTATTTTGCTCCCTTGTGACACAAATAACTATTCTAGGTCAACTGTAGTAATTGGAGCAAATTCAAACAATTTATTGTGTTGATGAATTTCTTCTGTACGACTCAGTTCTATTTGTTTTCCGGGTACCAAATCATCATCATTATTTATTTGGCTTCTTATATGCTTATGTAGTTATTTATTTCCTCGCAAATGTGAATGAAAAACATTGTGTATAACACGGGCGTAAGAATATTGCACACTCGAGTCATCAAAAGCCCTCCGCTTCTGATAGACTCTTGTTCGCAATATACCACTTACGCCCCTCATTGTTATTATTTCATTTAATTTTTTTCTTTGACAGGTCCATACGGTGCAGACAAAGCAGCGTTCTCATTGCTAACTAGACTGGAAAAACTAAAAATAAAAGTGCCATACGAACGACATTTCCTATTACTCTGCCTCTGCACCACAGTTCTTGTCAAAATTCGGTGCTACGCTGACCAGATGTTCTCCAAATACACCGACTTAGATAGAATCACTACTTTCTCAACACCCAAAGTGCTTAGGTTTATCGAAATATTAGCCCAATTCGACAATAACGAGGAAATTGAAAAAGCTGATGCTGAAAAGATAACAGATAAAAATGAAGATTGTGATAATCAAAATAAACTAGATTCTAAAAC
The DNA here is from genome assembly GCA_932294315.1 of Epinotia nisella. Taxonomy (NCBI): domain Eukaryota; kingdom Metazoa; phylum Arthropoda; class Insecta; order Lepidoptera; family Tortricidae; genus Epinotia; species Epinotia nisella. Next base: position 2,322,694 of record OW028698.1, on the reverse strand, counting down.
TGAGCAAATTCTAACCAACGGTTATCATGAACTTAATGCTGAAAAACCAAACGAGATAACTTCAACGAGAAAGATGCTAGACGACATAGAGAAATGCGATTTTATAACGCTAAGCAACAAAATCGAGGACAGAGTGAACACTTACGAAGCGAACTTGAAAGAGATACATTTAGATGAAAAATATGTAACTAAAGAAAATATAACGGTACCAGATTTACCAAAGCCTGTGGATCCTAAGGACCCCAGGTCGTTGCTAGGGTTCCCCAGGCGGCCGCATCGGGTGAGGGGCCGCGGGAGGGTCCAGAGGAACACACGGAACCAACAGGCGCTGCAGAACCCTGATGCGCTGTGCGGGATTGTGTTCATGAACGAACCTATTATGGCGAAGATTATGTTTCTCCTGGTTGTGGTGAGTGCTTTTACAAGATTATTATTTGGTTTACCCTTGAATTGCCGACAGACATTTTATCGAATATTATTTCATCGACAACGTTTCAAGTATTTCCATTTAATCGACAGACATCGTCGTACGTCGATGAAATGAAAATACTTGAAACGTTGCCGATGAAATAATATTCGATAAGATATCTGTCGGCAATTCAAGGGTAAACCAAATGACTTGTCGATGAAATGAAAATACTTGAAATGTTGTCCATGAAATAATATTCCATGAAATGTCTGTCAGCAATTCAAGGGTAAACCAAATTACTTGTCGATGAAATGAAAATACTTGAAATGTTGTCAATGAAATAATATTCAACGAAATGTCTGTCGGCAATTCAAGGGTAAACCAAATGACTTGTTGATGATATGAAAATACTTGAAATGGTGTCGATGAAATAATATTCCATGAAATGTCTGTCGGCAATTCAAGGGTACATGTTATTGTTTACTAGACTTCGTCCGCGTGGACCCGGGATATAAACTATCCTATATTTTAATCCAGACTATAAACTGTCTTCGTGCAAAATTTGATCCAAATCGGTTCAGCCGTTTAAGCGTGATTGAGTAACAATCATCTAAACATTCTAACTTTCGCATTTATTAGTAAAGTCGGCAATAAAATATTGTACTAAATTTTATATTTTTGGCTGAAACTTATTTTCTTATATCTGTTATAAGCTTTTTATTAACTTGCAATACGTAACTATATGTTTCTTTGGTTGGAATATTGCAACTCAATCTTCAACCGATTGAGCTGAAATATTGGGTTTAAGTAGGGCTGCCATCCGTCCGGGTTTCCCCGGATTTGTTCTAGTTTGGAGGCCGTCCGGGGGCCGTCCGGGGGGGGTTTCAAAAAACGTCCGGGGAAAACCCGGACACTTTTCATGTGAGGAAACACCTCATTGAATTTAAGTATTTACCGGCATTTTTGTGTACAAGTAGGTAAAAACCGCATAAATAATTTTCGGACTCGTCCGGGGAAAAAATGCGATTTACGCCAAATGTCCGGGTTTTTTTGAATCTATGTCCGGGTTTGGCGAATTTCGAGATGGCAGCCCTAGGTTTAAGTATAGTTTGGATGACAATTCAATATTATGGTACCGTCGAGCTGATCTGATGACGGAGATAGAAGGTGGCCATGGGACTTCAGGACTTAACCGACGTAACCCCGTTGAGTTTGGGCTCGCTACAATCGTCTCAACGAGTAGTTGATGATGGTATACAGAAAAGTACAGTCGGCAATAACTATCCACGCCGTGACCGGCGATGGCGACCCTAGCTAGTTACGGGCGTGAGCCCTGATATGGCTTGCGAAGCCGAACTTAGTCTTGAACACTCGGTCGCAAGAAGCACAGTAAAGCTGACCAGAGGTATTGTATGTGTAATTGTAGTTGGGCTTTGGGCGCGATTTTCGTGCGCGACGTCTCTCATCAAGTTCGACGAGACGAGCAGCTTCAAAATGGTTGATGCTCGTTTTGATGCGAGAGCGCCATTCTGGGCGCAGCGAGGCAAGCTCCTCCCACTTATGCGTTGGAATTTTACAGGCAGTAAAAGCACAGATTATATAATAGTTCTAACGAACAGATACTCGACTCTGAATAAAAAAGCTTATACCTACCGCTTTCCATGCCTACTAAATTTAACAATAGAGCGACCTTGAACGCGCCGGTCGTTGCCAGCCAATAGACGCTAGGGTTGACACCGCTTAGAAATGAAGTTATAATTAATATTTTTTGAAATATTTTTATTATGATGTGTAACCAACTACAATTGCTTCACCTTGATGTAATGTTGCACGAATATTTTTCCTTCTCTAAATGTTCAGCGCGTGAGCGCGTACGAATTTGAGCAAAATAGGTGACCCGTGCGTGCCTCAACCCGAGGCTGCTCTAATTCGTACTTTGATACTTACATATCAATTTTAATGTTAATGTTGAGATTTATGGCATGACAATTATATTTTATCAGTCTGGTAGGTGATATGTACGCGTATGAAGAGTTACGCAATTGCCCTGCTGTATGTATCTAAGTAACAGACGTCGTAACGTTCTAATAAAAATACAATTTTATTTAAGAACCTACTTTATATTTTAAATTCTAAGGTTTTTGTATAAATTATAAAGCATGTGGTGTGACCTATATGTGATTGTGACATCTATCTTTACAATGCAAAATGAATGAAGTCATGAATGTACTGATATTAACAATTGTTATTGAACCTAAATAAAAAAAAATTAAATCTCCGTTCAGCTGTCACAACAAATCCTCAAATCAATAAAGGGTCGGCAACGCGCTTGTTATTCTTCTGGAATCGCAATCGTCCAAAGGCTACGGTGTCTGCTTATACCATCAGGTAGACCGTATGCATGTTTGCCACCGTCGTAGTATTAAAAAAAACATTGTGTCGGCTAGGACGTTTTATTATTCGTGCAGAACCACACATTCCATGCACTTCACTGTTTGATCAATTTAATTGTTATCGTTTTTCAATTTTCATTTTTCAAAAGACTTGTATGTATTTCCGAAGATTCTGCCAGTATCTGAACTCCATAGCTACATACCTACATACAGGCATATCAACGTAGCATGTTAAATAAAATGTAATGTCAAGTATCTCTCACCCTGTCTATGGTTACGACAGTCTGAATGTAGGTACATTCGAGTTCTCCAATATCTATACAGACAACCTTTCAAAAATATCTGTACACAGGCTTTATTACTGACATAAGACACATGTATAGATATTTTTGGAAGGTTGTCTGTATAGATATTGGAGAACTCGACTGTACCTATTAATTTGAAATAGATATTAGGTGTTCCGTAAAAACATTACGAACTCATTTTTAAAGAATTGGTGAATAACTTTTCTTGTGCGCGTAAGCAGCGTCCGGCCGTGAGCGCGTGCGCCGACCCACTGGCGGATGTACCGTGTGCGGCGCGCAAAGTTTAGGTATAATTCTGAGTTCCCACGGCGCAGTTAGGTAGCACTGGTAAAAGCTTGTACCTAAAATGAAATTTTAGACAGAAACTTATTTTTTAATACAGTTGCTCAAAAAGTGCTACTTTACGTAGCAGTTTAGCGTGCGGAAAGTTTGTTTTCGCGCACTAGTGCTTTTTCCTTTTCCTTGTACAAATTGTACCTTTAATTATTATGTCAATAAAAAATAAATAATAAAGAACTGTATTAAACTGTATATAAACTGTATTAAACTTCGATTTTTTTTCAACTGTATTAAAATGATGTTACAGAATGAATAATATAAAAGTTTCGAATTCCTTACTTGTTGTTTTTCTTATTTTTTCGCAACTGTATTAAAAAACGTCGTTCGATACACGTGCGGAAATGTCATTCATATCTCGCTACTCGTGACGTAATGACATACTTTCCGCACTAGCATCGAAATGTACTATTTTAATTTTTGTGTGTTACTAAGTATTAATAGCAATGAATTATTGTTGTTGCAGGAACTGTCCCGCAGCTCGCCGCGCCTGTGCGGAGTGAGCGCGCAGTACGTGGCGGGCGGCGCCGCCGCCGACGCCGCCGACGTGCGCCGGCGCGCGCGCGCGAGCGAGGACGCATTAAAAAAGTCAGTGCTCTTCATCATGTAATTTTGGATAAGGGTATAGTTTCGATGACAATTGGGAATGGATGAAAATTTTAGAAATGCCTGATAATTTTTTTGGTGATAGGAATAACCTTCCTTAGAACCAGAAAAAAGTTTCAGATTTTTCAGCTGGGTAAATTTTTTTTGAAAAATATAAACTGTTTCCTCACCTACGTTTTGGGTCAGTTACGGCACCTTCCTCGATCGGTCTCATATTACAAAAAATATATTAAATATGTGTGGTAAACTGACACTGGCAATGATATTGACACTTGCAGCAGCTATATTTGTCATTACCAGTACCAGTTTACCACAGATATTTAAGATAGTTTTTTGTAATATGAGACAGATCAAGGAAAATGTCTATTTACCGTTCTTGACCCAAAACGTAAATGAGGAAACTGTTTATATTTTTCAAAAATAATTGTCGCAGCTGAATAATCTGAAACTTTTTTCTGGTGCTAAGGACGGTTATTCCTATCACCAAAAAAATAATCAGGCATTTCTAAAATTTTCATCCATTCCCCATTCAATGTTATGGTACCATCGAGCTGATCTGATGATGGAGACAGAAGGTGGCCATGAGAATTCAGTACGTAACCGACATAACCCCGTTGAGTGTGGGCTCGTTAGAATCGTCTCAATGAGTAGTTGATGACGGTGTACAGAAAAGTACAGTCGGCAATGAAAGCTTGTACCAAAAATGAAATTTATGACAGAACCTTATTATATTTGTCCTCAGATTCCGGATGCACGATTGCAATCTGTTGCTGGCGACGTCGGCGCTGGAGGAGGGCATCGACCTCCCGCGGTGTAACCTGGTGCTGCGGTGGGACATCCCGCCATCGTGAGACCTTTTATACGCTTTTATTCAACTTAGCCTGTTCGTTTGTTAGTGTTGGTTACTTTGCTGTTGGTTAAATAGTCTGACTAATCTTCATTCCCTATACAAACTTTGGACCCCCATTTCACCTACTTTCGGAGTGAATTTAAAAGTGCACCCCTAGACCTTATAAGGAACCTACGTGCCAAATTTGGAATCTCTAGAACCAGCGGTTTGGGCTGTGCGTTGATAGATCAGTCAGTCAGTGTCTCCTTTTATATATTTAGAGGTCGATATGCAGGTACCGGTCGCACGGCTTGTGTCGCGGCCGCGCGCGCGCGCCCCGCGCCGCGTGCGCGCTGCTCGCGCCCTGCGCGCGCGCCGAGGACTTGCTGCACCACGTGGCTGTCTACCGGGAACTCGACCAGGTCAGTTGGCATACCTGCACGATATCTTAACCAGGCCGCGCCGGTCAATAGTAAACTTGTCGTTAACTGTCAAATTGAATAAAATTCTACAATAAAATTCCAAAACACATTACCGCACTTTCTGACTCTAAATTCAAATCTGTCGTAAAACAGACACTTATTTCAAAAGCATATTATAAGATAAACTATTACATCATGGATAGGAATATTTGTGATAGAAACACACACAATATATATTAAACTCTTTATTCATATCATTTAATATGCAACCTCAGAATAATGTACAATAATATGTAAAATCACGAAGCAAAGGATAAACGCTAACCGGAATGCAATATATTATTTGAACTGCATAAACTGTTAACTAGTTATAGATACTGCATAGATACAGCCACAATCATAGAAGGAAAACTACTTTAAGCTTCATTTTAAATCAAGTAACCAAGTTGGGGACGTAGTACAATTTTTAGTTATGTTACCGTTATTTTAAAGAATAATATAACCACACCGGAACGATACCAAGGTGACCGTCTGCGACGCTGGTGAAGGCAAAAGTGGCGGGCTGGATCTCCTTCCTCAGCACCATGACTCGGTTCTGCTGCAGAGGGCGCCATCGACAACTTCAGGTTGGTGAACCGCCACCAACTTCAGCCCATGATCTGCGTTTCTGCTTAGACTCCAAAGATGGCGTTGTTTTCGGTTTAGCCGGAAGAAAACACCGTGGCGACAACATTTGGCAGCGATAAAGTCCTGCACTAGAAATCTATCGCAAAATAAATAGGCTTTCTACTGTAGCAATGTAATTTTAAAATTTTATAATACTCTGATACTGAAATGATATATTGTAAATTGTATACTGTTTTGAAAAAATGATACCTCGCCGAGTTTTTTACGCCGGTTCTTCTCGAGGCAGAGGTTTTCTTTCCGAACCGGTGGTAGTTTATCGACATTCATAGGTGCATGTAATATGCCAAAATTGAGGAATAAATCACTTTGACTTTGACTTTGAATTTTCTGTTGACCGCCACCGCAGGCCGCGCCAGTGTGATTCAGACCATGGTCTCCTATAAATCACGCAGCGTACTGAGCCTCGCTTAGGCTATGGTCTCCTATGAATCACGCTGTACGTTGTGACGCAGCGTATGTCCACTGCTGGACATAGGCCTCCCCCAAAGAGTGCCAAAGTGACCGGTCCTGCGCCACCCGCATCCAGCGGACTCCCGCGACCTTTACCAGGTCATCAGTCCACCTTGTGGGGGGCCTACCCACGCCGCGCCTTCCGGTACGTGGTCGCCACTCGAGAACCTTTCCGCCCCAACGGCCATTGGTTCTACGTGCAATGTGCCCCGTTCACTGCCACTTAAGTTTAGCGATTCGGATTCGTTGATGATGATGGTATACAGAAAAGTACAGTCCGTAATAAAATCTTGTACCAAAAATGAAATTTTTGACAGAAACTTATTTTTAATCCCATGTGGTATTTTCCATACTGTCTTAAGGGGCAGAATAACAACAAGGCACAGTTGATTGACTTTTGTTCACTTTTCAGATGATAAGCCGAAAATGTGGCTGCGGTATTCAGGACGAGCCCCCGCAAGAAGAGGAGGACCATGCGGACGCCTTCACTGCGCTCGTGCTCCCCTACACGCCCTCGGAGATTGAAGAGAAAGAGAAAACGATCAAGAACGATAAAGAAGAACATGTTAAAACTATCAAAGAATTGAACATTAAGGATAGTGAAGTTAATAGAAGCAATAAAAATAATGAAAATAGTGAAGAAAAAACTCTAGTCAAAACCGGAATAGACACCAGTAAAGATAATAGTAAAAATGATAATTTCAAACTCAATGAAACTAAAGTATTGAATGTGAATAAAGAAATTGATGAACTTTGTAATTTAATAGGTAATACTGAAATTGTAGAATCCGATACAATTAGTGAAAGAACTAGTGCCAGTGTAGATAATTTAGAGTGTAATAAGACTAGTGATGACAAAGAGTGTGGTGGTGATAAAGTTGACAGGGAAGTCAAGAAAGATGACATTGCCAGTGTGGATCTCAGCTCGGCTATAGCTTTGATAAACAGGTGAGTCGAGTCGTGACTGGTGACAGTAATTCTCCTAGCGTAGCGTAGACAAACAGACAGACAGACAGACAGACAGACAGACAGACAGACAGACAGACAGACAGACAGACAGACAGACAGACAGACAGACAGACAGACAGACATACATACATACAGACAGACAGACAGACAGACAGACAGACAGACAGACAGACATACAGACAGACATACAGACAGACAGACAGACAGACAGACAGACAGACAGACAGACAGACAGACAGACAGACAGACAGACAGACAGTCGAGTTCTCCAATATCTCTACAGAGAACCTTTCAAAAATATCTGTACACAGGCTTTATTATTACTGACACTTCTGTCAGTAATAATAAAGCCTGTGTCTTGTGTCTTAACACATGTGTCGATATTTTTGAAAGGTTGTCTGTATAGACATTGGAGAGCTCGACTGTACGTATTTTCATTAAAATATCGATATTGATAAAGTAATGACTTTCAAATTTCGACGCGTGGCCTGGGCCTGGGTGTGCACGCTGCGGCTGCCGCTCAACTGCCCCGTCAAATACAACATTGTGGTCAGTAAAGACAAACATTACAGATACTGCGGCAAGCTCCCGTCCGACACGTTCACCCGGCTCGCCCCCTCGTGGCGCACGGAGCGAGTGTGCGTGAGCCCGGGAGCGCGGCGCGCGCCGGCCTGGGTGTGCACGCTGCGGCTGCCGCTCAACTGCCCCGTCAAATACAACATTGTGGTCAGTAAAGACAAACATTACAGATACTGCGGCAAGCTCCCGTCCGACACGTTCACCCGGCTCGCCCCCTCGTGGCGCACGGAGCGAGTGTGCGTGAGCCCGGGAGCGCGGCGCGCGCCGGCCTGGGTGTGCACGCTGCGGCTGCCGCTCAACTGCCCCGTCAAATACAACATTGTGGTCAGTAAAGACAAACATTACAGATACTGCGGCAAGCTCCCGTCCGACACGTTCACCCGGCTCGCCCCCTCGTGGCGCACGGAGCGAGTGTGCGTGAGCCCGGGAGCGCGGCGCGCGCCGGCCTGGGTGTGCACGCTGCGGCTGCCGCTCAACTGCCCCGTCAAATACAACATTGTGGTCAGTAAAGACAAACATTACAGATACTGCGGCAAGCTCCCGTCCGACACGTTCACCCGGCTCGCCCCCTCGTGGCGCACGGAGCGAGTGTGCGTGAGCCCGGGAGCGCGGCGCGCGCCGGCCTGGGTGTGCACGCTGCGGCTGCCGCTCAACTGCCCCGTCAAATACAACATTGTGGTCAGTAAAGACAAACATTACAGATACTGCGGCAAGCTCCCGTCCGACACGTTCACCCGGCTCGCCCCCTCGTGGCGCACGGAGCGAGTGTGCGTGAGCCCGGGAGCGCGGCGCGCGCCGGCCTGGGTGTGCACGCTGCGGCTGCCGCTCAACTGCCCCGTCAAATACAACATTGTGGTCAGTAAAGACAAACTTCTTGTTGTTGACTCGATGTTTTATGTTTTGTTCATTTAATCTTTTCAACGCCAACGCATACAGCCTTGGTCATAAGTGTTGAGCATCCATGCGTTTTTCATACAAAAGTCAAACTTTAAAAGGTGCATTTATATATTTTATAATCCTACTAATATTATAAATGCGAAAGTTTGGATTAAGATGAATTTTGGTATACATAATATATTGTATAGCCTGGATTAACATATAGAATAATTTTGATCCCGGGAATCATCCCCTAAGGGGGCGAAATGGGGGTTGAAAGTCGTCGTTTTATTTCTTCTTTTATTTATGTGTTGTTACGAATAAATGTTTGAATTTGTTTTTTTTTTTAAAGTTTGTGTGGAGCTACGTTATAAACGAGTTCCACGCGGACGAAGTCGCGGGCAGAAGCTAGTATTTTATAATAGAAAGATGTGTATTTATCGAAAAAAATCGTCATATTTATTGACTTTAAGGGAAAATCCGTGAAAAAAATATACAATTAAACCTTTATTGTAAAAACTGACTTTTTCTAGCTTCAGCTTCAAAATGATATATAATAATGACTAGCTTTTACCCGCGGCTTCGCCCGCGTACTAAAAGTAATTTTAACCGTCTACAAAAAAAGGTGCATCTCAGTTTGTCCCGTATGTTCCAATTGAATTGCAATTTGGCACAAATACTTTCAAGAATTTTCATATCCACAATGTTAAATTTCAAAATCGATGCCATTTTCATAATTAACGTCCCTAAAAACCATAAAAACGACACCCATATTGATATTTAGACATTTCAACCCCATCGCACGCCAAGTCCCCAACACGGGAGATGATATTTCACGTCCGCCACGTTGGATTTTAAAATCGTTGTTTTCGTAATCAGCGACCAGGGACCCGATAAACCATAGAAACAATTCCCATGTTGATTTTCAGACATTGTCACCACATTTCCCCCTTTAGGGGTTGAATTCTCAAAAAACCTGAAACATATATTTACTCATTTATCGATGGGAATACTGCAGTGAAGTTTCGAATGATATACTCTTACTTGTTTCCCCATACAAACTTTGGACCCCCATTTCACCCACTTAGGGGGTGAATTTTGATAAATCCTTTCTTAGTGCACCCCTAGACCTTATAAGGAACCTACGTGCCAAATTTGGAATCTCTAGATCCAGCGGTTTGGGCTGTGCGGTGATATGTCAGTCAGTCAGGCTGGTCAGGCAGCCAGTTTCTTCTCTACATAGACTCTACATATCGACTACCAATCGACTCTAGAATACGACTCTACATATCAACTCTACAAATGGACTCTACATATCGACTATACATATCGACTATACATATCGACTCTACATATCGACTACATGTCGACATTACATGTCGACTACATACTTAGATAGATGTCCACAATATTAAATTTCAAAATCGATGCCATTATCGTAATAGGTACCGTCCATAAAAACCATAAAAACGACACCCATATTGATATTTAGACATTTCAACCCCAGCTCACTCCAACAAGGGAGATGGTATTTCACGTCAGCCACGTTGGATTTGAAAAATAAACCATAGAAACGATATCCATGTTAAATTATTTTATTATTCGTTTGTATCATAGAACCTGTACTAATTTTGCGGAGTCTCACACAAATTTCCATCCCCTATTTTAAGGGCTGGGGGAAAATTAACAAAAAAAAGGCAGGTATTTTTCGTTGGTAACAGAGTTTGTGTACCAATTTTTAGCTTCCTACCTTAAAAACTGCGAAAAGTCCTATATAAAATTTCACCCACTCTTTTAAGGGGTTGGGTGCAGATTTACAAAAAAAAATGTTGCACGATTTTTTTGTTAGTCACAAGTAGTCCGCATACCAATTTTTAGCTTTCTACCTTGAAAATTGCGGAATGCTCCATACAAACTTCCACCCCCTTTTAGGGAAGTGGGGGGTTAGAAAGAGACAAAAAGTAGCCTATGTCACTCTCCACCCCTTCAACCTTATCCTTCATACCATATCTCCACTTAAAAAATCACGTCAATTCGTCGCCCCGTTTTGCCGTGAAAGACGGACAAACAAACAAACAAACAAACACACACATACACTTTCCCATTTATAATTATTAGTATGGATATAGATGTTTGCTCGGGTGTAATCTTGCATCTCTTATGAAATATAGATATCTTCAACCGATTGAGCTGAAATTTTAGGTAAAGGTGTAGTTTGGATGACAATTCAATATTATGGTACCATCGAACTGATCTGATGATGGAGACAGAAGGTGGCCATGAGAATTCAGTACTTAACCGACGTAACCCCATTGAGTTTGGATGGATATAAGTACTTGCTCATTACACAAATATTTGCCCTTACCGGGATTCGAACCCAGGACCTTCAGCTTCGTAGGCAGCGTCACCCACTAGGCTAACCGGTCGTCTTGTCCACAGGGCCACCCGATGCCTACGCGCGTGTTGGCGCGGCGCATGGCGGCGCTGCAAGCGTGCCGGATACTGCACAAGTCTGGGGAACTCGACGACCACCTCATGCCTATAGGTGGGTGACAAACGACACTTCTGGCCGCAAAGTGGCGGTACCACCCGCTACGCGTGCCGTAAATCCCACTTCCCGGCCAGGAAGGAAGTAATAGTACATCGTTTAACGAGGGGCGTAAGTTACGCCCGTGTTATACACAATGTTATTCATCATATTTGCGAGGAAATAAATAACTACAAAAGACAGAAAAATCTAAGTTTCATACACCCTCACCAATCAAAAATTGACAACTTCACTTCCTAGTAGCTAGTGGAGCGCGCAGCTTCAATATTTTAACCAATCACAGAGCAGGATTCTTGTGGCGCGCGCCCGACTCGATTTACTTATACCAATCAAATCACATACAAGCTCATAACTCCCTAGGGACTAAAAACTCGCCATAACTCCCGTGGGAACAATTTAGGCCATTTACGAGCAAGTGTGATGAAATAGTACATTGTGCCACAAGTATGGTAAGATATGATTTACGAACGAGGGTCTATTAGAAGTTTTAGAAGCCCGACGCCGAAGGCACCGCTAGCCTAGGAAACAAGAGCTTTTGAATGTTGATAATGGTGTTTGTTGTACAGGCAAGGAGAACTTCAAGGCGGGTGAGCTGGAGGCCTGCGCGGAGGCCGACGCGCGCCCCGGGACCACCAAGCGGAGGCAGTATTATTACAAACGGGTAACTTAACACAGTCACTGCCAAACATTTCGTAGCGCCGCGCTCATAGCAGGTCCAACCTCCTAGCGTTTTGTACAGGCAAGGAGAATTCAAGGCGGGTGAGCTGGAGGCCTGCGCGGAGGCCGACGCGCGCCCCGGGACCACCAAGCGGAGGCAGTATTATTACAAACGGGTAACTTAACACAGTCACTGCCAAACATTTCGTAGCGCCGCGCTCATAGCAGGTCCAACCTCCTAGCGTTTTGTACAGGCAAGGAGAATTCAAGGCGGGTGAGCTGGAGGCCTGCGCGGAGGCCGACGCGCGCCCCGGGACCACCAAGCGGAGGCAGTATTATTACAAACGGGTAACTTAACACAGTCACTGCCAAACATTTCGTAGCGCCGCGCTCATAGCAGGTCCAACCTCCTAGCGTTTTGTACAGGCAAGGAGAACTTCAAGGCGGGTGAGCTGGAGGCCTGCGCGGAGGCCGACGCGCGCCCCGGGACCACCAAGCGGAGGCAGTATTATTACAAACGGGTAACTTAACACAGTCACTGCCAAACATTTCGTAGCGCCGCGCTCATAGCAGGTCCAACCTCCTAGCGTTTTGTACAGGCAAGGAGAATTCAAGGCGGGTGAGCTGGAGGCCTGCGCGGAGGCCGACGCGCGCCCCGGGACCACCAAGCGGAGGCAGTATTATTACAAACGGGTAACTTAACACAGTCACTGCCAAACATTTCGTAGCGCCGCGCTCATAGCAGGTCCAACCTCCTAGCGTTTTGTACAGGCAAGGAGAATTCAAGGCGGGTGAGCTGGAGGCCTGCGCGGAGGCCGACGCGCGCCCCGGGACAACCAAGCGGAGGCAGTATTATTACAAACGGGTAACTTAACACAGTCACTGCCAAACATTTCGTAGCGCCGCGCTCATAGCCGGTCCAGCCTCCTAGCGTTTTGTACAGGCAAGGAGAACTTCAAGGCGGGTGAGCTGGAGGCCTGCGCGGAGGCCGACGCGCGCCCCGGGACCACCAAGCGGAGGCAGTATTATTACAAACGGGTAACTTAACACAGTCACTGCCAAACATTTCGTAGCGCCGCGCTCATAGCAGGTCCAACCTCCTAGCGTTTTGTACAGGCAAGGAGAATTCAAGGCGGGTGAGCTGGAGGCCTGCGCGGAGGCCGACGCGCGCCCCGGGACCACCAAGCGGAGGCAGTATTATTACAAACGGGTAACTTAACACAGTCACTGCCAAACATTTCGTAGCGCCGCGCTCATAGCAGGTCCAACCTCCTAGCGTTTTGTACAGGCAAGGAGAATTCAAGGCGGGTGAGCTGGAGGCCTGCGCGGAGGCCGACGCGCGCCCCGGGACAACCAAGCGGAGGCAGTATTATTACAAACGGGTAACTTAACACAGTCACTGCCAAACATTTCGTAGCGCCGCGCTCATAGCCGGTCCAGCCTCCTAGCGTTTTGTACAGGCAAGGAGAACTTCAAGGCGGGTGAGCTGGAGGCCTGCGCGGAGGCCGACGCGCGCCCCGGGACCACCAAGCGGAGGCAGTATTATTACAAACGGGTAACTTAACACAGTCACTGCCAAACATTTCGTAGCGCCGCGCTCATAGCCGGTCCAGCCTCCTAGCGTTTTGTACAGGCAAGGAGAACTTCAAGGCGGGTGAGCTGGAGGCCTGCGCGGAGGCCGACGCGCGCCCCGGGACCACCAAGCGGAGGCAGTATTATTACAAACGGGTAACTTAACACAGTCACTGCCAAACATTTCGTAGCGCCGCGCTCATAGCCGGTCCAGCCTCCTAGCGCTTTGTACAGGCAAGGAAAACTTCAAGGCGGGTGAGCTGGAGGCCTGCGCGGAGGCCGACGGGTCTCTTGGCTTACCGGGTCAGAATAACATTAAGAAAAAGTTGATTGACCCAGATAACAAAAGTCAACGTTACGAAGGCATTAAAAAATATTATTTTACAAATATATTACACGTACTCGTTAATATTATAGAAAACTTTGACAGACAGCCATTTTTTTACTTTCTTAAGAAATTTTACATAATTTTCGATATTTTTTTATTATGCAAACCGTCTTGTTAGCCACCATGGGGGTAGTAAATAAATTGTTTGTTTTGTTACAGACAGCGCGAGCGTTTACAGACTGCGAGCCTATAGTAGACACGACAGACGAGCAGTTGGCCGCAGAGACAGACGGACATACAGATAAAACAAGCAGTAAGTTTAGACTATAATGTATAATTGGGTAGTTTCTACATGTTAAAATCGATAACGCAGTGTTGCTAAATTGAGAGTAAACCATGAAATAAATGTAATTAAGTATAAATTAAGAAATATAATTAAAATTATAAAAAGATATAGACCTTGAAAGTTTAGAATAAATATACATTTTTTTTTATTCTTCAAAAGTAAATTTAAAGCTACCAATAGAATCCTTATGCTTTTATAGAAACAAAATTGTATGACAACTATGGTCCTAAACGCAGTATTTCACGACAGAAACACCAATTTACTTGATTTTCAATATACAACGATTAATACAAATATCACCATGCGACGTCACGATTCAATGTTAATCAGCATGAAACGTTTTCGGCTGCCGCCAGCGAGGTCCGTCTTTAACTCAATTTTTAGGGTATTTATGTATTTTAATTGTAGTTGCTCCCATACAAACATTTGTTCCTCTCCAAAAACTGCTTCGAATGGCATCGTAAAAAAAATTTAGGACACAACCCAATTTGGAAAAGCGAGTTTTCCTGACACGGGTACTATAATACCTTGTTTGAGACGGCTCGGATGAGACCGATCGAAAAAAGTGCCGTCCTTCACCCAAAACGTAAGTGAGGAAACTGTTTATAGTTTTCAAATCTTATATTGTTCTGAATGCCAATAAATCAAATATTTGCCCTTACCGGAAAGGGCCACCGGCTTCGTAGGCAAAAGTGTTATTACTAGAGTTGGGATGTTTGGTGGCATTGGGGTGAACAAAAAGCAATGGAGTCGTTTTTATATATATTTTGATTGAATGAATGAATGAATAAATGATTGATAAACCAACCAGTATATGCTTTTCATAATCTTGACAACCGTTAAACATCAGAAGATAATATGCAAGATTTTGAAACTTTAATTACAGTTGCAAGTTGTTCAAGCTCTTGAATACATAAACATTTTAGCAAACAAGTAAAATTTATTTAAATGTTATATTATATAATCATTATTATAATTTACAGTATTGCATTGCAGTTGTCGTCAAAAATGTATGTAAAATATGTAACTAGTAAAATATGCGATGTACAACAAACCTAAATTGTTTACTCTATAGGTACACGTTACACGTTTATACAATAAAACGCAAAGGTGATATATTATTAGCCGGTACTGTAATGTATCGTTCAGTCATTAATTTATTCAAATAAAAAAATATACAATGGCGACTCCACTGCATTACTTGTGCTAAACTGCCACCAGAATCCTAACCCTAGTTATTACAGTTTACGAGAAATGCGACTGGTCTTTTGACACATCGCGACACCCATAAAACGTAAATTGTCACTGCTCATCGAAATAATAATAAACAAACACCCGATTGACGGGGACAAATCTGTACTGACGTTTAATAGTGCGAGGACACATTAAACTAATTTTATTAGTTGATATCGATAAAAATGACGTAAGTACAACAGTTGTGTAATTTTAAGAATTTGAAATAAGAAGAAAACGACATACACAAAAATTAACTTTTTGAGCAATTAACTTCTTTACTATTTTGTATAATTTGGTTGTCAAATGTGACTCGACACAGTCAATGTCAGATATCGGTTGTTTACAGTTGCGATAAGTATAAATGAAAAAGGTTTGCACTTAATTAAAAGTATTCAAACTTAGCCATTAAAATAAATAAATAAATATTAGAGGACAATCTTGTACCATCTAGTCCCATAGTAAGCTCAATAAGGCTTGTGTTATGGGTAGTAGACGACCACCATTAGTTATGATAATGATGGTTAAAAATTGTTTTTCACACCTCTCATTCAGAAAAGTAAGTTTTGGTCCCCGACGAGAGGGAGCAAAATGCCACTTTTCTGTTTAAGCTACTTTTTTAATTTATTCATTGGCATGTAGCATTTACGCAATGTGCCAATTGGACACAGATCTTAAGAAAATAATCGATTGTAATTTCATCGTAATCGATTAAAAACGAACATATTTCAAGTTTTAACTTTAGCAACGTTATAGGTACATTTACATATTAAAACTTGAGAATTTTTCGTAATATTTGAAAAAATTGTCACAATAAACTATACGTTTTACTGAAATCAAAACTATGATGTTATTGTATATAAATTATATAATAATGAATATTGATATTCGTCAATTTTCCTCATAATCGGTGTGAAAAGTTACATGTCACTCAGGAGCAAAATTATTTTCGTCTTGGGCGTTAACACTTGAATCCCTCACTACGCTCAGGATTCAATACACCGCCCTCGCCGTAAATATACTATTTTGCTCCCTTGTGACACAAATAACTATTTATCGATGTTGATAAACTTAGTCGATTTTTAATGAATCACTAGCACTGGTACATTTCTGCCCCGTCAATCCGGTGTATGATAATAAAATGCTTCAATAGCTTACGAGTTACGAAACAAAGTTCAATCTCCACGCACGCTCTTTTTAGCGCTCTTAAATTATTGTAATATTTTTTTACGGCTTATTTGTGCAGAAATTAGCTTTCGAGCTATTGGAGTTTGTCAATTTAGAAATAAATGAATGAAATAATTGTGAATAGGAAAAAAAAATTATTTAATTACTGTCACGATAATACGAAATAGAATCACGTCGATCCACGAATCGCACATATTTGATTGTGCAAAATGTTCCGTTTGAAAATATGCACTTATATAGGTACTTTGCACTCGTAACTGAAATGGTTTTTTATAATATCGTTACACAATAATGGCTATTAAAGTCGAGTACCGTGTTTAGTCTAAGTAAGGTACGAGAATATAAGAGCTAATTGTGTAACTATTGTATACAATACTTTTTATACGAGTCAACAGAATAGTACATTTCGATGCCAGTGTGGAAAGTATGTCATTACGTCACGAGTATCGAGAAATCGGGACGAGTGAAGAATGACATTTCCGCACGTGTATAACGATGTTTTTTTTTAATACAGTTGCGAAAAAATAATAAAAACAACAATTAAGGAATTCGAAACTTTTATATTATTAATTCTGTAATATCATTGTAATACAGTTGAAAAATAATGAAGATTAGTATAGTTTAAATACAGTTTAATACTGTTCTGTCTTATCTATTTTTTATTTACATATAATTAATGGTACAATTTGTACAAGGAAAAGTGAAAAGCACTAGTTCGCGAAAACCAACTTTCCGCACGCTAAACAGCTACGTAAAGTAGCACTTTTTGAGCAACTGTACTAATAGTAGGTACATTGTGTTACAAGTACGTTAAGTTATGAATTACGAACGAGAGTATATTAGAAGCCCGACGCCGAAGGCTTTGATGACTTGAGTTTGTAACAATCTTACCGTACGTGTCGCATACAATGTTTTTCATCACATTTGCGAGGAAACCAATACATTTTTAACAAAATGGTTACTAATCGTAATAAAAACTACAATTCTGAACGTGAGGCGCTTAGAGCAAAGACCCTTCTGGATACAGCCACGATTTAAAATCACAGTTTAAAATATTTTACACAGACACTAAATTGCTACATTTAAGTTTTTAAATCTTTAAATCATTCTGTTAATCATATTTTATTCGTGTTTTTACGTTTAAATTTACTTATAAATACGTTTTCAAACATCGTGTTTGAGTTAAAAACCTCCTTGCTCTATAACTGACGTAAGAGTGACAAATACAATTTAAGAAAAAAAACCATTACGCCCATGGGCCTAATTAAGGCTATTACAGCTCTGTATGCCTGCGCGTTATGAAGCGCTTTTCGAGCAAGTGTGATGAAAGAATAATTAAACAGACTTGGTATTTAATGAAAAATATCTAAGCCGTGCTGAAACGAAGTGCAAGTCAAAGGTGCGCGGGCTCGTTGATGTCTTTTGTATTGGAATCAACGCGACGTCCTGTTGGTCAAATTCATTATAGACAGTAAAGGCGCCACGTGATTGGTCGAATTTATTTTAATTGTCTAAACAATTGTGAACTATAATGAATTTGACCAATAACACGTCCTCTTGGCTACAGAAAAAAAGACAACAATGACGTTGAGCCGGCACTTCTTGCACTTCGTTTTAGCAGGCCTTAGATTTTCAATACATACCAAGTTTGTGTAATTATTACAGTTGACTCATAGAAAAAGTATTGTATACAATAGTCACACAATTAGTTCTTAAATTCTCGTATCTAAGCGTAATTCATCACGTAACTTAGGCCACGAGGCTTAGGTACTCGATTTTAAAAGCCCTCATTGTGTAACGATTGTATAAAATATCCTCCATCCTCCCGTATGATTATTTTAGTGAAAAAAAAAATCTTTTTGTGAACCAGTTTTCTAGTTTATCTTATAAATATAACTGTGGTGAAAATAACGTGATAGAAACTTTGATAGAGCAATATCGTTGATTAATTAGCAATCGTACTCCACGCTAGCCCAGTGCGGGTTGTAGAGTTCACATACACCATTCTGTTACTGTCGTTAATCGTACAGGTAACAACGTGCTGTACGCGATCTCGTGTCAGTTGTGGTGCGCGCTGCCCGAGCGGTACAACACGCGCGGCCGCCGGCTGCACGCGCCGCAGCACGCCGCGCAGGCGGCCGGCGTGCTCATGCGCGCCAGGCAGCCCGACAGGTGACAGATAGTACAGTTGTGGTGCGCGCTGCCCGAGCGGTACAACACGCGCGGCCGCCGGCTGCACGCGCCGCAGCACGCCGCGCAGGCGGCCGGCGTGCTCATGCGCGCCAGGCAGCCCGACAGGTGACAGATAGTACAGTTGTGGTGCGCGCTGCCCGAGCGGTACAACACGCGCGGCCGCCGGCTGCACGCGCCGCAGCACGCCGCGCAGGCGGCCGGCGTGCTCATGCGCGCCAGGCAGCCCGACAGGTGACAGATAGTACAGTTGTGGTGCGCGCTGCCCGAGCGGTACAACACGCGCGGCCGCCGGCTGCACGCGCCGCAGCACGCCGCGCAGGCGGCCGGCGTGCTCATGCGCGCCAGGCAGCCCGACAGGTGACAGATAGTACAGTTGTGGTGCGCGCTGCCCGAGCGGTACAACACGCGCGGCCGCCGGCTGCACGCGCCGCAGCACGCCGCGCAGGCGGCCGGCGTGCTCATGCGCGCCAGGCAGCCCGACAGGTGACAGATAGTACAGTTGTGGTGCGCGCTGCCCGAGCGGTACAACACGCGCGGCCGCCGGCTGCACGCGCCGCAGCACGCCGCGCAGGCGGCCGGCGTGCTCATGCGCGCCAGGCAGCCCGACAGGTGACAGATAGTACAGTTGTGGTGCGCGCTGCCCGAGCGGTACAACACGCGCGGCCGCCGGCTGCACGCGCCGCAGCACGCCGCGCAGGCGGCCGGCGTGCTCATGCGCGCCAGGCAGCCCGACAGGTGACAGATAGTACAGTTGTGGTGCGCGCTGCCCGAGCGGTACAACACGCGCGGCCGCCGGCTGCACGCGCCGCAGCACGCCGCGCAGGCGGCCGGCGTGCTCATGCGCGCCAGGCAGCCCGACAGGTGACAGATAGTACAGTTGTGGTGCGCGCTGCCCGAGCGGTACAACACGCGCGGCCGCCGGCTGCACGCGCCGCAGCACGCCGCGCAGGCGGCCGGCGTGCTCATGCGCGCCAGGCAGCCCGACAGGTGACAGATAGTACAGTTGTGGTGCGCGCTGCCCGAGCGGTACAACACGCGCGGCCGCCGGCTGCACGCGCCGCAGCACGCCGCGCAGGCGGCCGGCGTGCTCATGCGCGCCAGGCAGCCCGACAGGTGACAGATAGTACAGTTGTGGTGCGCGCTGCCCGAGCGGTACAACACGCGCGGCCGCCGGCTGCACGCGCCGCAGCACGCCGCGCAGGCGGCCGGCGTGCTCATGCGCGCCAGGCAGCCCGACAGGTGACAGATAGTACAGTTGTGGTGCGCGCTGCCCGAGCGGTACAACACGCGCGGCCGCCGGCTGCACGCGCCGCAGCACGCCGCGCAGGCGGCCGGCGTGCTCATGCGCGCCAGGCAGCCCGACAGGTGACAGATAGTACAGTTGTGGTGCGCGCTGCCCGAGCGGTACAACACGCGCGGCCGCCGGCTGCACGCGCCGCAGCACGCCGCGCAGGCGGCCGGCGTGCTCATGCGCGCCAGGCAGCCCGACAGGTGACAGATAGTACAGTTGTGGTGCGCGCTGCCCGAGCGGTACAACACGCGCGGCCGCCGGCTGCACGCGCCGCAGCACGCCGCGCAGGCGGCCGGCGTGCTCATGCGCGCCAGGCAGCCCGACAGGTGACAGATAGTACAGTTGTGGTGCGCGCTGCCCGAGCGGTACAACACGCGCGGCCGCCGGCTGCACGCGCCGCAGCACGCCGCGCAGGCGGCCGGCGTGCTCATGCGCGCCAGGCAGCCCGACAGGTGACAGATAGTACAGTTGTGGTGCGCGCTGCCCGAGCGGTACAACACGCGCGGCCGCCGGCTGCACGCGCCGCAGCACGCCGCGCAGGCGGCCGGCGTGCTCATGCGCGCCAGGCAGCCCGACAGGTGACAGATAGTACAGTTGTGGTGCGCGCTGCCCGAGCGGTACAACACGCGCGGCCGCCGGCTGCACGCGCCGCAGCACGCCGCGCAGGCGGCCGGCGTGCTCATGCGCGCCAGGCAGCCCGACAGGTGACAGATAGTACAGTTGTGGTGCGCGCTGCCCGAGCGGTACAACACGCGCGGCCGCCGGCTGCACGCGCCGCAGCACGCCGCGCAGGCGGCCGGCGTGCTCATGCGCGCCAGGCAGCCCGACAGGTGACAGATAGTACAGTTGTGGTGCGCGCTGCCCGAGCGGTACAACACGCGCGGCCGCCGGCTGCACGCGCCGCAGCACGCCGCGCAGGCGGCCGGCGTGCTCATGCGCGCCAGGCAGCCCGACAGGTGACAGATAGTACAGTTGTGGTGCGCGCTGCCCGAGCGGTACAACACGCGCGGCCGCCGGCTGCACGCGCCGCAGCACGCCGCGCAGGCGGCCGGCGTGCTCATGCGCGCCAGGCAGCCCGACAGGTGACAGATAGTACAGTTGTGGTGCGCGCTGCCCGAGCGGTACAACACGCGCGGCCGCCGGCTGCACGCGCCGCAGCACGCCGCGCAGGCGGCCGGCGTGCTCATGCGCGCCAGGCAGCCCGACAGGTGACAGATAGTACAGTTGTGGTGCGCGCTGCCCGAGCGGTACAACACGCGCGGCCGCCGGCTGCACGCGCCGCAGCACGCCGCGCAGGCGGCCGGCGTGCTCATGCGCGCCAGGCAGCCCGACAGGTGACAGATAGTACAGTTGTGGTGCGCGCTGCCCGAGCGGTACAACACGCGCGGCCGCCGGCTGCACGCGCCGCAGCACGCCGCGCAGGCGGCCGGCGTGCTCATGCGCGCCAGGCAGCCCGACAGGTGACAGATAGTACAGTTGTGGTGCGCGCTGCCCGAGCGGTACAACACGCGCGGCCGCCGGCTGCACGCGCCGCAGCACGCCGCGCAGGCGGCCGGCGTGCTCATGCGCGCCAGGCAGCCCGACAGGTGACAGATAGTACAGTTGTGGTGCGCGCTGCCCGAGCGGTACAACACGCGCGGCCGCCGGCTGCACGCGCCGCAGCACGCCGCGCAGGCGGCCGGCGTGCTCATGCGCGCCAGGCAGCCCGACAGGTGACAGATAGTACAGTTGTGGTGCGCGCTGCCCGAGCGGTACAACACGCGCGGCCGCCGGCTGCACGCGCCGCAGCACGCCGCGCAGGCGGCCGGCGTGCTCATGCGCGCCAGGCAGCCCGACAGGTGACAGATAGTACAGTTGTGGTGCGCGCTGCCCGAGCGGTACAACACGCGCGGCCGCCGGCTGCACGCGCCGCAGCACGCCGCGCAGGCGGCCGGCGTGCTCATGCGCGCCAGGCAGCCCGACAGGTGACAGATAGTACAGTTGTGGTGCGCGCTGCCCGAGCGGTACAACACGCGCGGCCGCCGGCTGCACGCGCCGCAGCACGCCGCGCAGGCGGCCGGCGTGCTCATGCGCGCCAGGCAGCCCGACAGGTGACAGATAGTACAGTTGTGGTGCGCGCTGCCCGAGCGGTACAACACGCGCGGCCGCCGGCTGCACGCGCCGCAGCACGCCGCGCAGGCGGCCGGCGTGCTCATGCGCGCCAGGCAGCCCGACAGGTGACAGATAGTACAGTTGTGGTGCGCGCTGCCCGAGCGGTACAACACGCGCGGCCGCCGGCTGCACGCGCCGCAGCACGCCGCGCAGGCGGCCGGCGTGCTCATGCGCGCCAGGCAGCCCGACAGGTGACAGATAGTATAATAGTTTTTATCTACGCACATATTATAAAGTTTATAGAATAAACCCGCTAAAATGCGTTCAGAAACTGACAGTAATGACCAGCATTATATCAATAAGATTTATGAAAATAAATTACTTTTCTCTGGCCGTAGGTAATTTTGTTCGTATTTTTATTATGATATCGATATTGATAAAGTAATGACTTTCAAATATCGAAACGTGGCCCAAAGGTCAGAGCCTTCGATACTGTTCGATGTAAATCTAGTTGGTCATTATTTGAAATCTAGTCGGCCATGGCGGAGCAATGGCGGTTATTGTAATGGTTCCCGAACACATCGTTGATTTTTTATGATATATGGATAGATAAAGTAGTGTATGCAACTGTACATAATTAGGCCTTAAAACACTACGTTCGTTTCATAAAACCACACTCGTGTGTGATTTAAGGCCTCTCATTATGTACAGTCAACATAAACTACTATTTCCCAAACATGCAATGAAATGTCGTCATTACGTGCGTTATAATATAACAGGCTTTAAAGTATCATGTTTTGGGTGGAACAACTCGAGAGAACTGTAAAGGAATTTCATACTAACTTGAAGACCTAGGCCGGGAAGATTTAATTTTTAATTTTAATGTAAACATGGCATCTGTGTTCATGAACGGGCTATACAGCGATTTTTTTTTCTTGTGGCTGGAATGGTTATCGGACCAAAAATATCCGCATTAATGTTTATTGCACACGAACTGAGACTTAAGTTAAGAATATACAAATCTGTATGATTCAATGTGTTGATGAATAAATATTGTCCATACGTAAGTCACCAGAGACCATAGACAATATTTTAAAATCCTCTGCATTTATTTTATTTATAAATTAAAATTCTTACTATCAGGTTGTGTATAATGGCTTTAATAGGGTCTATTCGAACACTACACACGCAAAATACGGCCAAAAAAAACATTTATGGAGGGATTGGAGGCAAAATTTATGTACTATTTTGAGTGTTTTTTTTAATTATTTCATTGCACATGTTTGAGAAAAGCACTATGCATGCCTGGCCGTGAAAAGGGCTTGCCGGTTTCGTATCAGTATTCATCTATATCTATACCTACTCACCTGGCAAGCCCTTAATTTCCGGCGTCTGCAGTAATGTACTATATCACTGAATTTTAGAAGTACAAAACAGATCTCGGTGGGAACTAGGGATTGCCTGCCTCGTATTATTGGACAACCTTGCTAACACACTTGGCAGGCAATCCCTTCCTTCCCGCACTGTGTAGTAACGTTCTATTTCATCACACTTGCTCGTAAATGGTTTTACTCCATGCCTGTATACAGAAGGACAATGGCCTAAATTGTTCCCGCGGGAATTATGGCAAGTTTGTAGTCCCTAGGGAGTTATGAGGTTCTGTGTGATCAGGAGCCGTAGCATGGTTGGCCTTATCACGCGACAAGTGACAAGATAAGAGCATCGTCTCGTTCTATCGAACGGTGTCAGCCAGTGACGTACGCTCTATCCTATCACCTATCGCGTGACAAGGCCAACCATGCTACGGGGCCTGATTGGTCGAAAAGCAAATCTAGATGGCCGCGCGCCACAACAATACTGCTCTGTGATTGGTTGAAATATTGAAGCTGCGCGCTCCACTCGCACTGATCTGGAAGTGAAGTTGTCAATTTCGTCAATTTTTGATTTTTGCGTTGTATGAAACTTAGATTTTTCTGTCTTTTGTAATTATTTGGGTCAATTAACTTTTTCTTGTTGTTATTCTGTCCCGGTAAGCCAAGGGACAACAGTGACAGTTTCTTAAAAAAATACTATAAATTGGACTCCTATCATGGTAAGGAGATGCCCCACTATGGAATGGGTTTACCAATATAACAAAAACACGTGTTTAGTGGATTTAAACCCCATAAAATCATAGTTTTTAAAGAGTGACCCAGGAGACGTAACCAACGAGCAACAAAAAATAGTTGATTGGCCCATTTATTTCCCCGCAAATGTGATGAGAAACATTGTGTATAACACGGGCGTAAGAATATTGCAAACTCGAGTCATCAAAAGCCCTCCGCCTTTCTTTTCGGGCTTCTGATAGACTCTTGTTCGCAATATTAAAAAATAAAAATGTTTTATTGCCACAACTTTACAACATAAAAACAAATCAATAAAAGAGAAAAAACTAAAGTACAATTTAAACTAAGCATCATTATCAGTGATCGGTTATTTGGATTCTCCCTCGCGGGATATCAAGTAGAAAAGTTAATATAGATACGACAGTTTCCCGCGATACCGAACAAACCGTTCAAAAATAAAACAATTTAAATTATCTCTAAGGAATTTTTTACTCTTACATGGCAACCAGTTGACACAAAAACTTCTATTCTTTTCCTAATCTCTACACTTTATTTTAAGCAAAATATATTAAAACCTCCACAAAGTATTAGCTTATATATATGTCATGATGGAAAAAATACTTCAAAATCTTGACATGGACATTTCATTATTTTCTCTGGATTTCTGTTCTAATTATTTGCTTCAAAGGATTGCATAAATAAATAGGTATCAGCTGTATAATTCATACTATAATATTAGGTCACAGGTTATCGTATAAGTGCAAATACATAGATCTTATAGCTCAAAAGCGATCCAATAAATAAGTATCCACGTTAAGTTCGCACGCTATGATTTATGGTTCAATTTTCATTTCATCGACTTGTTTCTGAGATTATCTTTTCTAACAACATAAAGCCCGGATTCCCGGGGCATATCCATACTAACATAATGATTGAGGTCGTTCACCCCATGTCGAATCCAAAAAACCGATCACTGATGATTAGATATATCTGGGCAATGGGTACCAGTCTCAGCTTTTGCTGAATGGGATGTTTACATCCAGCGCTGATTTTCAGACTGGTCCCTTTTTGTGTATGTATACATATGTATATATATATATAATATATATATATATCTATATGTATGTATGTATGTAGGACGGCCACGTGCGTTCCACTTACGCCCCTCGTTAAACAATGTACTATTATTATGGCAGGCTGCAGATCCCGTCGTTCCCTGTGTACACGCGCTCGGGCGAGGTGCGCGTGGCGGCCGCGCGCGCCGCGCGCGCAGACACCAGGCTCAGCCCGAGGAGGAAGGAACTCGTCATCAGGTACTCATGGCTGTGTGAGCTGGTCTCCTCGCATGTCCGTCTTTTTTAAACATTTCTAAAAACTAATTCGACGCACAACGAATGGTTCCGTGCCTATTAGAACGGTCGTATCGTCACAGAAATCTGATTAAAGAAAAATCTGAGATAAAGGTTTTCGTCGCTGATCCGTAACATTTGACCGCGAGTGTATTGCCATTAAGTCCCTGTACTAGTAACATTGAAGCAAAAAGCAAATAAAGTTAGGTTTAAGGCCGATATACACGATGCAACAACTCGTATGCGATTTTCTTTTCAATGCGGGGCCGCGAGCTACCGAAATACGATGAATTCAATCAAACATTGCAATGTAATAAAATGCGAGTTGTGGCACCATTTAAATCAGCCGGTAATGTATTTTAGTTGCACGATTAGTCAATTTGTAGTTTTTTTTTTGACAATGGAAACTTACTTTATTGTGGTGCACCTTTAAGTATCAGTTTTAGAAATTCCGTAGTAAGGTTGTACAATTTAGAGTGCGAGTTAGTGTTTTTGATAAACAATTCGCATTTTTGTTTTATAAATCATGTATCCGATGTACAAACCACATTTTTGGTGTGAATTCGATAAAAAAGGTCATCTCGTTTTATGCGATTTTTTAGTTTTTTTGTAGGACATGTTTAGTTAAACATGTGTTTTTTTGCTCAGCATTCATTTTTCTGGTATTCCTATCGATTGATGTGACTTGTAGTTACATGTATGACTGCACCCCCAAAAAGACAGGTGGAACATCCGGACAGACGGCCATACGAAAGCACGTTCGTCCAAGCTGAAACAGAGAACTTCGTTCGCTCGTAGGACTACGTGGACGATTTGATAGTGGTTATTAGGTATAGCAAATGATGTGTTCTCATGTGCGCAGGTTCATGCGCTTCGTGTTCGCGGACGTGCTGCGCGTGCGCCGCCGCGGCATGACGCTGCAGCCGGACGCGTGCGACACCAACAACTACTACGTAGTGCCCACCGTCAAGGGTGAGTGCAGACCGACCGGCTCCTTATGTTATTTTGAACTCAGCTGCTTTTTGGGGGGGAAGGGGGGGGGGGAGGGGCTTGAGCTGATTCTGATTATGATATATCTCTCTCACAGTGAACAACCCCGACGGGAGCACCGTGGTGAACATAGACTGGAAGTTTCTCGAAGAAATATACCAGTACACAGAGAACAAGGCTAACGCGGAGCTGCAGAAACCCGTGCTCTGGCCGGAGGAAGCGAAGCAAGAAGGAGACGAGAAGCGAGCAGGAGACACGGGGGGGAAGCGGTTGGGAGATGTGGAGAAGCGGGAGGAAGACGCGAAGCCAGCAGAATACACGGGGGGGAAGCGGTTGGGAGATGTGGAGAAGCGGGAGGAAGACGCGAAGCCAGCAGAAGACACGGGGGGGAAGCAGTCGGCAGATGTAGAGAAGCGAAGCGAAGGAGCGGCAGCGGTAGAGCGTCAAAAAGGTATGTTTTCTGTTGTGAAAAGAAAATGTGATGGAGACTGATAACATAATGAACTAAATGTTTTATGCAGCAACAAGTAGCCGGTTGTTCATTGATTGAAATCGATTAATTTAAATGACTTTTTTACATATAGAAAATGAAGAAGCATCGTCGTCTAAACAATCTGACAATGAAGAAAAACGGGTTATAACTGAAGACTCTGCTAATCTAAAATGCAAGAGTGGTAACAAACCTACGAGCGAAGAAACTGCTTCGGAAGCGAAGCGGCCGGAAGGCGAAGCTAGGGCGAAGCAGGACATAGAAGCAAAAGTAAGTGTCGAATTCTTCGTTTTTGCTGTTTCTCGTTATGAATGCTATTCTAATCATCTATACTTTTATCCGCTCACTTGAATATGGATTGGAAAAATTGTAGACTAAATTGTTTATTTAAAACCGGCCAAGTGCGTGTCGGACCACGCAAAACGAAGGGTTCCGTGCCTATTAAAAAGGTCGTATCGTCACAGAAATTTTACGGCACTTACGTCCTTTTCTTTGAGGAAGGCAGTTTTTCAGCAATATCTCGAAAACCTCTGAACCGATCTTGTTCAAAACAATTTTCGGTGAATGAAATTAATAAGCCCTATGTCCATGACGTCCTTTTCTTTGAGGAAGGCAGTTTTTCAGCAATATCTCGAAAACCTCTGAACCGATCTTGTTCAAAACAATTTTCGGTGAATGAAATTAATAAGCCCTATGTCCATGAATTTTTCCATATTTTTAAAATACACCGTTCAAAAATTAGAGGGGGGGGACAGAATTTTAGTGACTTTCGGGGCGATTATCTCCGACCCTATTCACTTAATCAAAAAAAATGCTAAGAAACCTTATATTTATTTTGAAAGGCCTATCGATTGATGTGCCACACGGGGGGTCACAATGAAAAAAAAATTTGACTTTTAGTTTTATGTATGGAGTGCACCCCTAAAAAAATTTTTTTTTGTCATTTTAATTACAAAACTATGTAGCGGCTAA
Organism: Epinotia nisella; assembly: GCA_932294315.1. Lineage (NCBI taxonomy): Eukaryota > Metazoa > Arthropoda > Insecta > Lepidoptera > Tortricidae > Epinotia > Epinotia nisella. Next base: position 2,294,480 of record OW028698.1, on the reverse strand, counting down.
CAAAATACACCTATCCTCAAAATTTTATTCAAATACACCTTATAGTTTCCGAGTAAAATGCCTGTGACATACGGACAGACGAACAGACGGACAGACGGACATGACGAAACTATAAGGGTTCCGTTTTTGCCATTTTGGCTACGGAACCCTAAAAATGCGCCGCGAACGAGGGTTGGTATAAGACTTATAAGATTAACTCTCAAACGGATGAACCGATTGAAGTGCATTTTTTTAATTCGAAATTCTTGTCTGTCGATATGGTTCTTGTCTATGGTTTTTCTGTGAGTAAAGTAAGTCCCCGCGTAAGGTCAAATGCAACTGCAAGCCGTGACACGGCACTGATTCACTTTTATCACAGAATAAGTAATAGTAATACGTACAGAAGGTTCTCTGTAAACAAATTCCCTGTTTAGGTACGCCAAACGTGCCTAAATGTGGCCATTTCTTTCTATCGCATGCAATGCGCTCTTTCGGAGGCGGAGCCTTAGAGCTAGGGTTACCGCAAATTATAGGTACGTTAGTATAATAGTGTATTTTACTAACGATATTACTTCTTTATTTACTTAGGATCACCCGACTACACAAAAGCTGTGTAATTTACCTTTAGGTTTTGACATCAAAACTGCCTCTTTCTGCAAAATGTAAAACGAAGACACACAACTCTGGGTTACCTACATAAACATAACGTTAAAAAAATATATTTTTAAACAATATAAATAGACGACGCGGTGCTTTGTTCAGGCATGTTTATTTTACAAGATTACGGAGGCGAATAACGATGCAATGCGTTGCGCTAACGCGTGCGTCCCGTAACAGCGCGCGGCAACCACTGATAGACCGCCTACAGGCGGCCGGCCGGCATGTTTTGTGCGGCGCGACGAAATCAAAAAGTGAATCGCCCCTGCTTTTGTTTCTTGTGTTGTCTTGTAATAAGGTCTCGTTGTGTTGTGTTACGAATAAATGTTTACTTCTGATTTTGATTCAAAAATATGTGTAAATTTAATGCGATTTAAAGCGATGGGACATTTATGAGTAACTTGTATACACTGTATATTTTTAGGGTTCCGTACCTCAAAAGGAAAAAAAACGGAACCCTTATAGGATTACTCGTGCGTCTGTCTATCCGTCTGTCACAGCCGATTTACTCCGAAACTACTGGACCGAATGAGTTGAAATTTGGTACACATATGTAAATTGGTGACCCAAAGATGGACGCGTAAAGTAAATTAATGAATTCTGAACAGGGGGGCCAGTTTTGGGGGGTAAACTAGAAAATTAAAAAAAAAAGTTTATTTCCGAAACTACTAAGCTTAAAATTCTGAAAAAAATATGGGAAATAGTTCCTTGCCTAAAGATTACAGGAAAACCTATAAGAAGTTTGAGTATTCAAAGTAACGGGAAAATTCTCAATATTTTACGGAACCCTCACCACGCGAGTTGAACTCGCGCTTGTCCGGTTTTTTTTACACTTGACTGTACTTAAACAAGTTCAAATTCAAGTCCAGTTTCGAACTGTAATCAAGTTCACGAAGGTTATATTTTTTTTTGTGCATTCTCAGACAGAGAGCGCTCACGCTGGGAAAGTGAAGAAGATGGAGAACCCGCTTCTGAAACCGGGCGAAGTGTTCGTGTTCGACGCGGAGAAGTACAGAGAAGCTGTCGTGACTCCTTGGTACAGGAACCAGGACCAGCCGCAGGTGGGTGCCACCACGAGCTTTTATATACACACATACTATAAACCCGCTAAAATGCGTTTCAAAAACTGGCAGTAATGACCAGCATTATATCAATAAGATTTATAAATAGTACATTACTGCAGAGGCCGGGAAAGAAGGGCTTGCCGGGTGAGTAGGCGGATAGTGATACGAAGCCGGCAAGCCCTTTTCACGGCCAGGCATGTATAGTGCTTTTCTCAAACATATGCAATGAAATAAAACAATACACCACTCAAAATAGTACATAAATTTTCCCTCCAATCCTCCATACTTATCGTTTTTTTTTTACGAAAGGCGTCCGTATTTCGCGTGTGAAGACTTCGAATAGACCCTATTAGGGCCATTATACATAACCTTCTAGAATGAATAAAATAAGGAGGATTTTAAATATTGTCTATGGTCCCTGGTGACTTACGTACATAGATAATATTTAAAATTTATTCATCAAGACATTGAATCATAGAGGTTTGTATTCTTAATAAAGGTTCGTGTGTAATAGGCATTAACGCGGATATTTTTGGTCCGATAACCATTCTGCCACTAGAAAAAATAAAAAAATAATAATTCAGCTGTTTAGCCTGTAGATGAACACAGACGCCATGTGAACATTAAAATTAAAAAAAAAATTACTTCCCGGCCTAGGCCTTCAATTTTGTATGAAATTGCTTAACAGTTCTCTCGAGTAGTTCCGCCCGAAACGTGATACTTTGAAGCCTGTTATAACGCACGTAAGGACGACATTTCATTGCATGTTTGAGAAAAATAAATTACTTGTCTCTGGCCGTAGTTAATTTTTTACGTATTTTCATTGAGATATCGATATTGATAAAGTAATGACTTTAAAATTTCGACGCGTGGCCCAGAGGTCAGAGCAAATCGTGACCAACTAGATCTTGTTATGGACATCTAGTTGGTCACGATTTGAAATCTAGTCGGCCATGGTGGTGCAATGGCGGTTATTCTAATGGTTCCCGAACACATCATTGAGGATTTATTACATGTGAGTGGATAAATTAGTGTATACAACTGTACATAATTAGGCCTTAACACACTGACGCTCGTTTCATAAAACCACACACGTGATTGGGTACTTTCCTAAGTAAAAAATATATAATTATACAGGTTGTTTGGTAGTTACGTGCAAAGCTTTAAGGGGGTGATAGTCGGGGTAATTTTGAGCAACTTTTAATATGGGAGTAACCCTGAAATCATAGAAAATGACAATCGTTTCATATGAAGGGGCTTATTGAAATCAAAACTATCCATGACTGATATATTTTCCACATAGTCTGAAAAATTGTATGTGTGCACTCAGGAGCAAAATTATTTTCATCATGGGCGTTAACGATTCAATGTACCGCCCTCGCCGTAAATACATTATTTTGCTCCCTTAGACACAAATAACTATTTCATCATACTTGCTCGTCAATGGCGTTATTACTTGCGTGCGTACAGAGCAGTTATAGCCGTTTTACCTCCCACGGGCTGTTAAGTTTAGTTTTAAAATATAGAACCCTCTGATTGGCTTAAGCAAATCTGGTTGCTCTGTGATTGGTTGAAAAAAAATCTAGTTGGCCAAGCCGCACCGCTCCGCAAGAATACTGCTCTGTGATTGGTTGAAATATTGAAGCTGAGCGCTCCACTAGCACTGATCTGGAAGTGAAGTTGTCAATTTTTGATTGGTGCGGCTGTATGAAACTTAGATTTTTCTGTCTTTTGTAGTTATTTATTTCCTCGCAAAGCAATATTCCACTTACGCCCCTCGTTAAACAATGTACTATTGTTCCAGTTCTTCCTGGTAGCAGAAATATGCTCCAACCTAACTCCCGACTCTGAGTTCCCCTCCGACACCCACACCAGCTTCCGAGACTACTACAGGAGCAAATACGGCGTCTCGCTCACACAGCCCGACCAGCCTCTGTTGGACGTGGACCACACTAGCGCCAGGCTGAATCTGTTGACACCTAGGTGAGATAATTTACTTTAAAAACGAAGTTCTAACCGACTTCTAATCAGTAAATAAATAAATAAATACCGTGGGACAATTCACACCAATTGATCTAGTCCCAAACTAGGCAAAGCCTGTACTATGGGTATTAGACAACGGATAAACATACTTATATAGATGAATACATATTTAAATACATATTAAACATCCAAGACTCGAGAACAAACATTCACATTCATCATACAAATATCTGCCCCGACCGGGGATCGAACCCGGGACCTCAAGCTTCATAGTCAGGTTCTCTAACCACTAGGTTATTCGGTTGTCTTATTGCTTAGCTTAGTAGCCAAATTGCTTCAAGTTTGCCTATAAAATTTGAAGAGTTCCCTCGATTTCTCTAGGATCCCATCATCAGAACTGGATTTTGGTGACAACGGGACCAATCTGGAAGCATATAGCTTTCAAAGAAAGAAAGATTTTTTCAAATCGGTTCATAAATTACCGAGTTATCGCGTAACAAACACACAAAAAAACAGTCGAATAGAGAACTTCCTCCTTTTTTTAAATCGGTTAAATATGTCGGGCGTTTCGCAAATAACTATATTGACCATTTTAGAGTGAAAGAGTCGAGCCGCTCGTAAGCCAAGAATCGTTTCTCTGGTCGGTTTGCGAAATGACTTGATTTCGATTGTCGTTTCAGATACGTGAACCGCAAGGGCGTGGCGCTGCCCGTGTCCTCGGAGCGCACGCGCCGCGCCAAGCGAGACCGCCTGGACCAGAAGCAGATATTAGTACCGGAACTGTGCACTGTACACCCATTCGCCGCGCCGCTGTGGTTCGCCACCGTGGCCCTACCCTGTGTGCTGTACAGGTCAGTGCATACACGTCCGTATAGTCGAGCGACCACGGGGCAGAAGCCCGATACGTCTGTTCACGACGCTCGCTCTGCTCTCGGCTACAAGCAGAAGATGGAGAGACATCATCCGCATTACAGCACCCATCGCGCTTACCGAGAGCGTCTGGACCAGAAGCAGATATTAGTACCGGAACTGTGCACTGTACACCCATTCGCCGCGCCGCTGTGGTTCGCCACCGTGGCCCTACCCTGTGTGCTGTACAGGTCAGTGCATACACGTCCGTATAGTCGAGCGACCACGGGGCAGAAGCCCGATACGTCTGTTCACGACGCTCGCTCTGCTCTCGGCTACAAGCAGAAGATGGAGAGACATCATCCGCATTACAGCACCCATCGCGCTTACCGAGAGCGTCTGGACCAGAAGCAGATATTAGTACCGGAACTGTGCACTGTACACCCATTCGCCGCGCCGCTGTGGTTCGCCACCGTGGCCCTACCCTGTGTGCTGTACAGGTCAGTGCATACACGTCCGTATAGTCGAGCGACCACGGGGCAGAAGCCCGATACGTCTGTTCACGACGCTCGCTCTGCTCTCGGCTACAAGCAGAAGATGGAGAGACATCATCCGCATTACAGCACCCATCGCGCTTACCGAGAGCGTCTGGACCAGAAGCAGATATTAGTACCGGAACTGTGCACTGTACACCCATTCGCCGCGCCGCTGTGGTTCGCCACCGTGGCCCTACCCTGTGTGCTGTACAGGTCAGTGCATACACGTCCGTATAGTCGAGCGACCACGGGGCAGAAGCCCGATACGTCTGTTCACGACGCTCGCTCTGCTCTCGGCTACAAGCAGAAGATGGAGAGACATCATCCGCATTACAGCACCCATCGCGCTTACCGAGAGCGTCTGGACCAGAAGCAGATATTAGTACCGGAACTGTGCACTGTACACCCATTCGCCGCGCCGCTGTGGTTCGCCACCGTGGCCCTACCCTGTGTGCTGTACAGGTCAGTGCATACACGTCCGTATAGTCGAGCGACCACGGGGCAGAAGCCCGATACGTCTGTTCACGACGCTCGCTCTGCTCTCGGCTACAAGCAGAAGATGGAGAGACATCATCCGCATTACAGCACCCATCGCGCTTACCGAGAGCGTCTGGACCAGAAGCAGATATTAGTACCGGAACTGTGCACTGTACACCCATTCGCCGCGCCGCTGTGGTTCGCCACCGTGGCCCTACCCTGTGTGCTGTACAGGTCAGTGCATACACGTCCGTATAGTCGAGCGACCACGGGGCAGAAGCCCGATACGTCTGTTCACGACGCTCGCTCTGCTCTCGGCTACAAGCAGAAGATGGAGAGACATCATCCGCATTACAGCACCCATCGCGCTTACCGAGAGCGTCTGGACCAGAAGCAGATATTAGTACCGGAACTGTGCACTGTACACCCATTCGCCGCGCCGCTGTGGTTCGCCACCGTGGCCCTACCCTGTGTGCTGTACAGGTCAGTGCATACACGTCCATATAGTCGAGCGACCAAGGGGCAGGATCCCCAAATAGGTTGCGTTCCCAGGTACCGACCTGTAACAAGGAAGGAATAATTTTATTTTCACCTCACTAGTTCGGAAAGACCTTTTTTATTCTTTAAAAACAGATAGCAAAACTGCATTTTATCCACATGTGTGCAAAGAATATTTGAACTCCGAACGTGTTACTAGTTACTTTTTTAAACATAATAAACACGTAAAGGCCAGTCCAGACAGGACAATTTTCGGCTATCTGATAAAATTGTCTGATCGAAACAGGAGGTGTGGACGCAAAAATAGTTTTATATTGAATTGCATTCAATTAAAAACATATAGTGCAAACAATTTTGTTAAATGATTTTACCTTAAAACACTTAAAACTGTAACCGTACAAAAATGTGAAACCACAATATTTAATTTAACGTTGCATAATAATTGTGTTATTTGTGTAATTACTAGTTAAAATAAAGGCTGATATTTCAGTTGTTTTTCTTATGTAGTATTTTCATCGGTTTAGTGAGGTGAAAAGATTTGTGTTACACGCGGCTGCAAGTTATTTTGACGTCTCGTGTGTTGCAACACTCGCTTTACTCAGGATTCTATTTTTGAACCACTCGCTACGCTCAGGATTCTATTTTCGAACCACTCGCTTCGCTCGTGGTTCAACCATAGAATCCATTCGCTAGCTCGTGGTTCAACCCTAGAATCCATTCGCTGGCTCGTGTTTCAATTCCACACTCGCGGTTAAAATATAACTTTGCACCCTTGTATAACAAATAACTATTGTAGTTAGTTTTTGGCATGAAGTACCAAAGCTAATAATTTGAATTTAATATATGTAGTAGGTCTATAGATGGGCAATTTATGAAATAAAAACTGTAGGTGCCGCTACACCAGAACACCAAAAAAAAAAAATTATAGTTTCCATTATTTTGACATATATTTGTACTAAAGTGTCAGGCAATATTTTTTGTAGTGATGGGTTTTATTATGTAGTATAGTTTACCAAAAAATCAAATTAATCGCAAAGACCGAATTCAAGAAATAAATTAAAAAGTGAAAAAAAACAAACTGCCATATTACGAAAACTGTCAAGTGTACATGGCTCTCCTTTGGGGAACAGACCTTTGCCTACAAGGAGTATCTAAAAATGAAATTACTAGACCATTTGACAGAAAGGCAAATTTTGTATAGAAACACGGCTATAGCCTTTACATTTAATTTTATTCACATTTCATTTTATTAATGCTATTTATCTCTCTTTGACATATTTGTAATTATGAATATTATTATTTTTGACTTGAAATTTAAAATCTAAATAATGAAAACTTGATTTAAGAATTAATGAACATTATGTTAAAATATTATAAATTACTAACCAATATGGACCTGATTCCGAAATAAACGTTTTCATTCATTCATGATGACTGACGACCGGTTAGCCTAGTTGGTAGTGACACTGCCTACGAAGCTGAAGGTCCTGGGTTCGAATCCCGGTAAGGGCAAATATTTGTGTGATGAGCATGAATATTTGTTTCTGAGTCTTGGATGTTTTCTATGTATTTAAGTATTTATATATATTATATATATCGTCGTCTAGTACCTATAACACAAGCCTTATTGAGCTTACTATAGGCCTAGTTCGATTTGTGTAAGAATGTCCCCTAATATTTATTTATTTATATTATTTATTTATTTATTCATTACTCCATTCATTCATTCATTGTATGCGCAGGATGAACGCGCTGTTGATCGCGGACGAGATCCGGCGGGGCGTTGCGCGGGGCGTGGCGCTGGGCGCGGCGCGCGCGGCGCCCGGCTTCCAGTGGCCGCCGCTCGACTTCGGCTGGAGCCTCGCCGAGGTAATGTACGGACTACGGAACACTACACACCGGAGGAGTCTTTAACTCTCCGTCCTTTTTTTTTTGTTTAGGGGGGGGGGGGGGGGGGAATGCGTTACGCATACCACCCGAGTGCAGGGGGTGACCCGAGTGGTTATGTGGGACCGTATACCTAAGCTGGCCCCGTAGCATGGTCGGCCTTTTCACGCGACAGGTGATAGGATAGAGCGTGCGTCACTGGCTGACACCGTTCGATAGAACGAGACGACGCCCCTATCTTGTCACTTGTCGCGTGATAAGGCCAACCATGCTACGGCTCCTGATGAGACTCACGGTGTACCCACTAAACCCCCCCCCCCCCCCCCCCCCCCCAAGCGGCTCCCTCGCGGACGCCCGAGGGCCCTCCACGAGAGGCACGCCAGATGTTTCGGCGCGCCTGCCTCCTCGATCTCCACCTGTTCAGTAGCGGACCCCTCTGAGTGATTTTCATTAATAGTCCAGGCAGTGAACTGACAACTTGTATGGAAAAAATGACATATTTGGAAATAATTTATAATAGCGAATTTTTTTAATGTAACGGATATATTATCAATTAAATTGTTACCTAGAGGCGAAATCCACCAAAAAATCAGACATCAAAAAAATCAATATTCAATTAGCTCCTAAAAAGTCCGGATAAATATTAATATTTTTTTTTATCTTTATTTAGGTTCATTTACATTTGCTTTACAATATTCAATATAAATAAAATAAAAAAGACAATGAATGATGTTTAATTTATATCTATATAATTACTTCCGGGTGGAAAGTTTGGTGGATTCTTGAATAAAGCATCTCAGAATAATGTTTTAAAATGAAATAAACAAAAAAAACGCTATTATAAATTAATGTTTTTCGAAACCGTATTTTGCCTCGGCTATAATTTGGACGATCGATAGCCTAGTGGTTAGAGAACCTGACTATGAAGCTTGAAGGTCCCGGGTTCGATCCCCGGTCGGGGCAGATATTTGTATGAATACGAATATTTGTTCTCGAGTCTTGGATGTTTAATATCTATTTAAGTATGTATTTATCTGTATAAGTATGTTTATCCGTTGTTTAGTACCCATAATACGGGCTTTGCCTAGTTTGGGACTAGATCAATTAGTGTGAATTGTCCCACTATATTTATTTATTGTGTCAAAGATAATATAATAATATTTATTAAAAGTGAATACAAGATTATAATTAACATTAACTAAGATAAATTAAAACTAAGTTAAATCTAAAAAAGGCCCTCGAGGCATTGTACTGAGGATGCTGGCGGCATTCCCTCGCTGGATTGCAATGCTGATGCGTTGCGCGAGAAAGCCGCCAGCTCTTCGGTCACCAGTTACATCGACCAGACGTTTCGCGATTTTTGCAAATAACTTATGCGCACTGGGACGATTTATTTATTTAATTAATTAATTAACTGTTCTTAGGTGCTGAGCGCTGATTCCGAAAAGAGCGACAAGAAGAAAGAAAACGACGAGGAAACTAAAGAGGACGAGGCGGAAGTGAGGTGAGTAAACAAGAAGCTGTATTGACAGACCTTTCGGAGTTTCAGAATCAGTGACCGTTCTCAGATTTAAGCACACAATAAATAATTACTCGTTCGTACATAAGGTCCTCTATCTAAAAAAACCGAGACAAGTGCGAGTCGGACTCGCCCGTACAAAATTACAAATGTACAGTCTTCATACTTTTCCCTGTACTTGTAGTATAAGACGTTACTACTTGCCAAATTTCATAGTTCTAGGTCAACGGTAAGTACAGTCAGCAGCAGAAGTAGCTAAGCGGGCCGGATGTTCAAAATAACCTACACACGCTCTTAATTTCTTAAGAATAAAGTCGTGTGCAGGTCATTTTGAACACCCCGCCCGCTTAGCTACTTCTGCTGCTGACTGTACCCTAAAATTTTTGATTCCCTTGAGAGTGTCGAAATATACGTTTTTTGCTGCATAAAAGGGTGAAAACGTCCGTCCGTCCGTCCGTCTGTCTGTCACCAGGCTGTATCTCGAGAACCGTGATAGCTGGAGAGTTGACATCTTCACAGATTATGTATTTCTGTTGCCGCTATAACAACAAATACTAAAAAACCGGCCAAGTGCGAGTCGGACTGGGGCTCCCATACAACAGACTTTTTTTGCCGTTTTTATAGATAATGGTACGGAACCCTTCGTGCGCAAGTCCGACTCGCACTTGGCCGGTTTTATTATGCAATAAATAATCTAATTTATCGCATACACGACACTACACCTTGTTTACTACCGAGGAGTAAAATGTCAAATTACATTTTCTTTTTCAGTGAAAAAGAAGAACAGAAAGAGACGGAAGAGCCCAAAGAGAAGACGATAAACGATATTTTACAAGAAAAAGAAGACGCTGAGAGTGTAAGCATTATTTCCAAGCTTTTATTGTATGGCCATTAACCCTTTAACGAGCAAAGTTAAAAATATTTATAAACATGTGATACAAATATGTCCTTAATCGTTATAACTGGAAACTATGCTTCCGAAATAGGTTAAAACGTATGATTTAGGGTAAACAAGCCAGTTAATAAGGTATTAAATAGTCTTCAAGTGATGTAATGTTGCAGGGTTTCGAGATCGGCACTTGGGACAACAACATGGCGTCGTCACTTCCGCCGGAGATCGACGAGTATTTAGAGCCTCTGCCCCCGAACCTCACCTTCTGCACATCCGCTTCCGGTGAGTTGCCACACGTCGCTAATATATGCCCGGCACGAAGGACCATCTCATGTTCGTGGATCACTAGTTCTATATCCGGCACGAAGGACCAACATGATTTGATCGTTTTGTCCACCTAACGCGCAAAAACCACCCAGCGTGTCTCATGTGCGATCCGAGGAATGCAAAACCATACCCTCATTAGAAAAAAAACACGCCCTAATAAATTGCGTACGTTAAATTACTTGCCACCATACCTGTTGCCACGCAATAATAACACTTATGTGACAGGACAATTAATTACTTACTTCCATTTATCTTAAATAACCTGCCCAAGAACTTATTACAGGACCTTACCGAAGCCTTCATTAATCATGACAAATGTAAGAAGCTACTTAAAAAGTACTACCTAAGTTTAGATGAATAAGTGTAGGTAAGGAATAAAATTGTAGCCAATGATGTCAATTTGTTATATAATAAGTAACTAACTTAAGGAACGCGGGATGAACTGCGCGATCTCGCCAACTATTGCCTAAACCATCCAGTTTTTAAATAGTGGCTTTATGTGCAACACTGTAACTATTATAACAAAATTGTATTAAATAAATTAAAAAAAGGACCAATGTCCATTCCAGTCCCGTAAACTCAGTCTTATCCGGCTAGAAGGACCAATGTGTTTCGAGATCGGCACGTGGGATAACACCATGGCGTCGTCACTTCCGCCCGAGATCGAAGAGTGTTTAGAGCTCCTACCTCCGAACCTATTCTCTAGGTATTCCTATAACAATTAGTTAATGGACCTGACCACACGCCCCTTCTAAACATGTTTGATAAGATTTGTCTTACAGTGCCAAAACCAAACTCCCGTCGAGCCCTCCCCTAGGGGTACCCTGAAGTACACTCACTAGCGAGAACCAACACACAAAACGGTTAGGGCGCATAACGTCCCACTCGCAGAATGTCCCTTTGTCCCTTTCGCGAAATGTCCCTTACGCAAAACGACCCTTCTGCAAAAGGTCCCGTTCGCAAAACGTCCCTTCACATAAATAAAGTCCCGTTCGCAAAACGTCCCTTTCGCAAAATAACCCGTTCGCAACACGTCCCTTTCGCAAAATGACCCGTTCGCAAAAAGTCCCTTTCGCAAAATGACCCTGACCAGGGTTCACTACCGAACACAGTGGTACATTTATAAGTATCATTAAACACTCATTGAACCTAAGATTTGAATACTATAAAAATACTCCTTAAGTATCAATGCCAATGTTTAAAGTAATACCTAAAGTGTAAGTACTACTGTAATTATTTTTAAGCCGACTTAATCATAAGATGTATGGCTTATAAAATAAATGAGATTAAAAAAAAATGACCCTGACCATGATAGGCAGAAAGTTGTTAGGCCAAACATAGGTAACCCGGTCAAACAAGTAACATCGCTTGCTTGCTTATATATATCTGAATTTCCAATCCCAAGTCATCACATCACTAAGGGAATCAGTGTTAATTTACCAACAGGTGGAGCGAACTGGTGTGACCCGGTCCAGAAGCCCAAGAGCCAGTTCAACCCTTCCAGAACCTTCTCTATGGCCGATAGCGACTGCTCATACATGTCCAGGTAATGGTCTATGTTTCAAAATCGAACGAAACCAACAAATGCAACTCTGTTCCAATTTAGAACGGTCTATATTCCATTGCAAACATGGACCTAAGATACTCGGGACAGGCTATACGTGATGCCACAATGAGGGACGGAAAGGCTTCTATGCAGCTAAATTAAGAACTGATCTTAAAATGGCTGATGGCTTACCATAAACAACCTACTTAATTTGGTTGAGTAGTGATGTATTGGCCATAAGATAAGATAAGATAGCCTTTATTTGCTGAGTTATTTTGTTACATTTCATTTACTACGTGCATGCTTATTACATAACTTAAACTAATTTATTTTCCTAATTAAAATTTTTAATTTTTCTATACATATTTGTTTTATTTTCCTAACTTCAGCTTGCCTATCGGACATAGGCCTCTTTCCAAGCTTTCCATTTTGTTCTGTCTTTAGCCTCCCTTCTCCATATTGTTCCTGCTTTCTTTTTAATATCGTCCTCCCATCTCATTATTGGTCTTCCTCGTTCCTCGTTTTCTGTCTTGGATACCATTCCGTGATATCCTTGGTCCACTTTTCCATTTTTTCCCTCATCATGTGTCCTGTCCACCTCCATTTCAATTTTTTGATGCACCGTCTTATATCCGCCATTTTGGTTTTCTTCCTAATTGTTGTCCTTCCTTTTTATGTGAAGCATGCTGCGCTCCATGCTTTGTTGGCATACTTTCAGCTTCTGGGTGTTTCTTTGTGTGGGGGCCCATGTTTGGCTTCCATATGTGGCACAGGGAAGTATGCACATGTTGTATACTTTGCTTTTTAGTGTTTGTGGGAAATGCTTGTTTTTCATTACCTCTAGGTAATGTATTGGCCATAACTTCATACTAAATCAGTTGTGGCAAGCAGAAATAAGTGGAACTATGACAGGGACAACGAAAGATATTTCCTTTTCTGTCACACTTATCGAAATTTGTATGCTACCATCTCGCTCGGACGTGGTATTATTATTACCATAGCTTGTCCCGAGTATCTTAGGTCCATGATTGCAAAGGAGTATGCCTTTTAAATGGCCTCTGGGCAGATAGAGATTAATAAAAACCGTTTTTCAGTGACTTTGACACGGACGATTCGGACCTGAACTCTGAAGACAGCGACGACACGGACACCAGTGGGTTCTGCAGCAGCAAAAGTAATGGTAAGTGTATATATTTGGTTATTTTTACAAAAAAAAACCGGACAAGTGCGAGTTCAACTCGAGTGGTGACGGTTCCGTAAAATATTGAGAATTTTCCCGTTACTTTGAATACTCAAACTTCTTATAGGTTTTCCTATAATTTTTAGGCAAGGAACTAGTTTCCATATTTTTTTCGGAATTTTAAGCCTAGTAGTTTCGGAGATAAGGGGGGGGGGGGATGGTCAATTTTCGTCTTTTTTCCAAAATTACTTCAAATCTGTTTTTGCTAAAATTATAAAAAAAAATCTGAGATGCCTACAACAACCCCTTTCATTTGATATGTCACACAATACAGTGTGCGAAACTTTTTTTTAATTTAATAGGGTACCTCTCAAAAGTGGCCCCCTTGTTCAGAATTCATTAATTTACTTTACGCGTCCATCTTTGGGTCACAAATTTACAAATGTTTACCAAATTTCAACTCAATCGGTCCAGTAGTTTCGGAGCAAATCGGCTCTGACAGACGCATGAGTGATCCTGGAAAATTAAAAAAAAAAAATCGCAAACTGTATTGTGTGACATATGAAGTGGAAGAGGTTGTTGTAAGCATCTCAGATATTTTGTTTTATAATTTTAGCAATAACAGATTTGAAGTAATTTAGGAAAAAAGACGAAAATTTACCATCCCCCCCCCCCTTTATCTCCGAAAATGCTAGGCTTAAAATTCTGAAAAAAATATGGAAACTAGTTCCTTGCCTAAATATTACAGGAAAACCTATAAGAAGTTTGAGTATTCAAAGTGACGGGAAAATTCTCAATAGTTTTGTGTATTTTGTATAGAGCGCCTGATGTTTAGAGCATAGCAATTTTACGGAACCCTCACCACGCGAGTTGAACTCGCACTTGTCCAGTTTTTTGGGTATGTGTGTTCTCCAATGGTAGTTGCTCCCATACAAACATTTGTTCCTCTCCAAAATCTATTATCTACTAGCCTATTATCACCCGTACAGAGATCGATCGCTCAAACAGTTATTCTTTGATTTACTTGCAGCGGCTATGGGCGTCCGGATAGAATACAAGACAGCGCACGAGGCCGAGGCAGTAGATCTGGAACGACGCGCCCAGAGACCCGCGCCGCAGCCGGACAGGCGGGACGACGAGAGGGACGTCGCGGCGCACGCCAGCCTCATGCGGGCCGGAGACTTGCCGGAGGAGGTACGAAAGATTTGCCACTGAATGTGTGCACTACATTGTGAGGACGAGTTCTTTAGATAAGTTAGATAAATTTATTTGAGATGGACTCGTCTCCTTCGAGGTCCTCACCTGCGGCTCGGACCTCGAACTAACTCGCCCGTCTATTGCTTACTTTCTAGCCTCTATAACAATAATAATAATTTATTCATAAAACATAATGTACATAGTTACTAAAGACTAGGAGCTTATTATTAGAGGCAAATAACACACGCGTACCCTGTGTTTCAGGCAAAAAAGGACTAACAATTGAATATGTTATTCACATGCAAAAAATAATAATACAATATCATTGTTATTGAATATAGTACAAATAATTAGGAGTTTATAACCTATGCGGTATAAAAGGTAGAACAAAATTTATTTTAGAACGACAAATAACTTCTCTGTATCGTCATAAGACATATTTAGTAGGTCTTCTCGTAGCGGTGATTTACATTTCATGTAGTTTAGGGAATATAGATCTAGCCGAGCATTAAGTCTATTGTATAGAAGTGGACCTAGGAAAAGAAATAATCTAGAACAATGTACTATTTCACGCCACTGCTCGGAAATGTGGCAAAAGATGGTCAGAATTCAGGCTTCAAAGCTGGGGTTAGTTGGACGTCGCACGAACAGGCCATCTATGACTTCAAACTGTCCAACAATGTTATTGTTGGACAGTTTGAAGAAGGACGCTACGCGTCGGCCCTCGAACTAGCTCGTCCATCTATTGCTTACTTTCTAGCCTCTATAACAATGTACTATTGTTACAGTGTCTAGAACAATTCAAGAAGTCAGTGGCCGAACACGAAGAGGAAATAGTCCAGAAAGGCCTCCTGATAGCCCAAGACCTGCCCGTCACCGACATCCTGCCTGAACCCCTGAAGGACAGCCGGAAACCGGAATCCATACCTGCAGACCAGATCACCACCAGATTTGAACAACTATTCCCGTACGAAAACAAGCATCTAACCGTCGACAATGGAACTATAACTCTAGAAGCCATCGAGAAGAATAAACGGCATCTACTGGCTGAATTTAAAAAGACTTTGAGCGAGGAGGAAATTAAAAAGTATACGTGCTTCTCTATGATCGATGTTGATATAGATTCGCCCGAATATAAGAACGAGAAGATATCGAATATAGGGTTTGACGCGTTGGAGAATTATGAGGAGAGGGTGAACGATGCGAGGGAATTTGCACCGTATTACGATGACAGTAAGGGTCAGAATGGGAAGGAGTTTGACTTTGATTACCAGCCGGATTTGGAGGGGCATCCGGGGCCGAGTCCTAGTGTTATTTTACAGGTGTGTATTTGGCAGGGATCGGATACCGGTATTTTCTCCATACAAATTAAACTGGTATTATTTCGTTCTTTGGTTATTATATCATTTTTGGTCGGGCAATCTAATAATACGAATATGTTAACTAAATACACGATAGAGTCCTACGTTAAGAGCATAAAATAATTCAAAATATTAGACTACTTCGGCGATTTTTGAAAAAACCGGTTCCGATCCCTGGTATTTGGGTGGATACTTTTTCTCAAAGTTGTAAAGAAATTTCGACATGGCTTCAAATTAGGTCGGGAAGTACTACGTATCCGGTGCGGTGAGTGAAGATGATATGTAAAGGAATTTATAATGTAAAGGAATTTCATACAGCCTGACACACCTAGGCCTGTAAAGCAACCTTCATTTTGCATTCAACCATCAAAAAAAAAACCGGCCAAGTGCGTGGACCACGCAAAACGAAGGGTTCCGTGCCTATTAAAAAGGTCGTATCGTCACAGAAATTTTACGGCACTTGAGTCCTTTTCTTTGAGGAAGGCAGTTTTTCAGCAATATCTCGAAAACCCCTGAACCGATCTTGTTCAAAACAATTTTCGGTGAATGAAATTAATAAGCCCTATGTCCATGAATTTTTCCATATTTTTAAAATACACCGTTCAAAAATTAGAGGGGGGGGGGGGGGGGGACAGAATTTTAGTGACTTTCGGGGCGATTATCTCCGATTCTATTCACTTAATCAAAAAAAATGTTAAGAAACCTTATATTTATCTTGAAAGGCCTATCGATTGATGTGCCACACGGGGGGTCACAATGAAAAAAAAAATTTTGACTTTTAGTTTTATGTATGGAGTGCACCCCTAAAAATTTTTTTTTTGTCATTTTAATTACAAAACTATGTAGCGGCTAACAAAATACACCTATCCTCAAAATATTATTCAAATACACCTTATAGTTTTCGAGTAAAATGCCTGTGACATACGGACAGACGGACAGACGGACAGGCGGACATGACGAAACTATAAGGGTTCCGTTTTTGCCATTTTGGCTACGGAACCCTAAAAACCGGACAAGTGCGAGTTCAACTCGCGTGGTGTGGGTTACGTAAAATTGCTATGCTCTAAGCATCAGGCGCTCCGTACAAAATAGAAAGTGAGAATTTTCCCGTACATCAAGAGCAAGAACAAACATCCATATTTATCATACAAATATCTGCCCCGACCGGGGATCGAATCCGGGACCTCAAGCTTTATAGTCAGGTTCTCTAACCACCAGGCTATTCGGTCGTTATACTTTGACTTTGACAAAACTTTGGACACTCATAACTTTGTGATTATTTAACCTCTTGCGTTTCTTTTTCTCCATTTGACTACATTTTTAATCCTTTATCGAGAAAATACAACATTATTGGTTATTTTATTTAGTTACACCCCAGGACCACCGTATCACGCGACAAGTGACAAGATAAGAGCGTCGTCTCGTTGTATCGAACGGTGTCAGCCAGTGACGCACGCTCTATCCTATCACCTATCGCGTGACAAGACCAACCATGCTACGGGGCCTGTTGTGTAAAACTGCCCCCTAATGTGTGTTCTCCACAGGCGCTGACGATGTCGAACGCAAACGACGGCATAAACCTGGAGCGGCTGGAGACCATCGGCGACAGCTTCCTGAAGTTCGCCATCACCGCCTACCTGTACTGCGCGCACCCCGCCGTGCACGAGGGCAAGCTCTCGCACATGCGCAGCAAGCAGGTCACACACACGGACACACATAGCTCGGGCCCTTCATTCTAGCCTGGAGTAGCCAAAACATACCTTCTGACATTCATTCTAGCCTATAGTAGCCAAAACATACTTTCTGACATTTATTCTAGCCACGAGTAACCAAAACATACCTTCTGACATTCATTCTAGCCTAGAGTAGCCAAAACATACCTTCTGACATTCATTCTAGCCTATAGTAGCCAAAACATACTTTCTGACATTCATTCTAGCCACTTTCTGACATTCATTCTAGTATAGAGTAGCCAAAACATACCTTCTGACATTCGTTGAAGCCTAGAGTAGCCAAACATACTTTCTGACATTTATTCTAGGCTAGAGTAGCCAAAACATACTTTCTGACATTCATTCTAGCCTAGAGTTGCCAAAACATACCTTCTGACATTCGTTCTTAGCCTAGAGCAGCCAAAACTTTCCCTCTGACATTTCATTCTCATTATATTTTAACATCGTGTATTTTATATAGAAAGCTCCCGTGAGTCTCATGAATATTCGATCTTAAAGACACGAGTGACCTGTTTCACTATATTTTACCAATGTGCATGTGGGCAGGTATCGAACCTGAACCTGTACCGGCTGGGGCTGCGCAAGCGGCTCGGCGCGCGCATGATCGCGAGCAAGTTCGAGCCGCACGACAACTGGCTGCCGCCGTGCCACCGCGCGCCGCCCGCCGCGCACGCGCCCGTGAGTCACACACACGCACGGACGCGCACACACACACACACAGACACACACACACAGACACACACACACACACACACACACACACACACACACACAGAGAGAGACACACACACAGACACACACACACGCGCGCGCACACCCACGCACGCACACATACACACACACACATACACACACATACACACACACGATTCTGTTTCAGTCGTTGGGATTCAGTCGTTGGTCTCACGGGAAATGCTGTTCAGTGGAAGCATCTTTGCTTTTACATTCCGGATCGTGCCACCAAAATCGCCCAGTATTATCTGAATCAGTTGTTCCAGGAAGTTAATGTGATGTATTGACATCACAAATATATAGTATATATGCGAAGGTAGCGGCCGTGGTGAAGCAACCCGACAGCTCTCGGCAATTGGCTACCAGCCCTGCTACCATAACTTGACTCTCTTCTCTACTCGCGCGCGTGATAAATAATAAATAATAATCATAATAAGAAGGCGGTACTCCTGGACACGGCGCGGATAGTCAGGAGGTTCCTCTCTCTGTCGCCCTGACCACCGGTAGTTTAGGCCCCGCCTCGCTGCCGGCGGCACCCTAGGTTAGGCTTTTATAATGATTTTACATTTTACTTTTTATATAATTTTTGTACAAACCTAACTTAAGACGGAATATAAATAAAGAATATAATAATAATAAAATAACTTTATTTGCAAGAAAATACTTAGGACTACTTACACGTTTACACCTTTTATAAGGTATAAACAAGTATTAACCTACAGTACTCTATTATATGTTCTAAAATATACATCATCATCACGCACACTCACACGATCTCACTCACACACTACACACACACACACACACACACACACACACACACACACACACACACACACACACACACACACACACACACACACACACACACACACACACACACACACACACACACCTACACACACGCACACACGCGCACGCCCGCGCGCACACGCTCACGCACACGCGCATACATACAAATGGATAAAATTGTACCATCTTAAACTTTCTTTTTGCTTGTTTAAAAAAAGGAGCGGGGCTTCATGATACAGGTATTGCATACTTAATAGGAAGTCCCAACCTTTAATTGTTTTAAATGCACTCTTTATTAGTGAAATAAATATTTTTTCATTTTAATTTTTTTTTCATTAAGTGCTAGGTGTAAACAATTGGGTTGTGTCCTCATGTTAAAATTGATAGCGCAGTGTTGCTAAATTGATAGTAAACCTTCAAATAAATGCAATTAAGTATAAATTACGAAATATAATTAAAATCATAAAAAGATATGGCCCTTGAAAGTTTACAAAAAATATGCATTTTTTTTATTGTCCAAAAGTAAATTTAAAGCTACCAATAGAATCCTTACGCTTTTATAGAAACAATATTGTATGACAACTATGGTCCTAAACGCAGTATTTCGCAACCGAAACAGCAATTTACTTGATTTTCCATATAACGACTAGTACAAATATTACCCTGTGACGTCATGATTCAATGTTAATCAGTATGGAACGTTTTCGGCTGCCGCCAGCGAGGTCCGTCTTTAACTCAATTTTTTGGGTATTTATGTTCTTTAATTGTACTTACTCCCATACAAACATTTGTTCCACACCAAAAACTGGTTCGAATGGAATCGTAAAAAAAAAATTAGGACACATATGTAAAAAAAATTGTAATACGCGTAAGCTTCCTCTGTTCCCCGTACTAGCAATTATACTGTATCACGGTGGAACAGACTATCTATCACTTTTTGACAGCATTAATCAAAAAGTGACGGACAGTCTATGTCGCGCGCGAGTAGAGTCCAGAGTCAAGTTATGCTAGCAGGAGCCGTAGCATGGTTGGCCTTGTCACGCGACAGGTGATAGGATAGAGCGTGCGTCACTGGCTGACACCGTTCGATAGTACGAGACGACGCTCTTATCTTGTCACTTGTCGCGTGATAAGGCCAACCATGCTACGGCTCCTGGTCAGCTGTCGGCGAGCGAGGTCAATCTGCGCGCCTGAGCTAGCAGCACTTAATGGTGAATCATCACAGTTAACAGTCCTGTGTTCCTGCAGGTGGACTCGGAGGAAGGTAACCAGGAGGCGCCGGTCGCCGGCTGCTTCATACCGTACAACCTGATCACGCAACACAGCATTCCAGGTAAGTACATAACTAAAATAAAATGGAAAATGTTATAATATTTATTTATTTATATTTGGAGAACCAACAGCTACAGAAACACAATGATATTATAGATAGAATACGAAAAGCCAATTACAGGTTCCCACCGATAGCATCAGAGTAAGTATACCTACTTTATAGAACAACACTCACACATGCTTACATACTCACGCATGCACGTGTGCTCGAACACACACACTCTTACACACAAACGCGCGCGCGCGCGCACTCACACACGCTCAAGCACAACACACGTTCACACACACACACGCCCACACACATGCCCACACACACACACGCACACACACACACACACGCACATACACACACGCACATTGCAAAAAAAGGGTGGGTTTTTTGAAAAATGTTTTATTACCACTTGTTTACGTGTACAGATAAGTCGATAGCGGACTGCGTGGAAGCCCTGATCGGGGCGTACCTCCTGTCGTGCGGGCCGCGCGGCGCCCTGCTGTTCATGTCGTGGCTCGGCATCCGCGTGCTGCCGCGACACGACATCCCTGTCGCCGACCACACCGCCCACCGGCTGATGAGGACCGTATGTATATCTGTTTACGTGTACAGATAAGTCGATAGCGGACTGCGTGGAAGCCCTGATCGGGGCGTACCTCCTGTCGTGCGGGCCGCGCGGCGCCCTGCTGTTCATGTCGTGGCTCGGCATCCGCGTGCTGCCGCGACACGACATCCCTGTCGCCGACCACACCGCCCACCGGCTGATGAGGACCGTATGTATATCTGTTTACGTGTACAGATAAGTCGATAGCGGACTGCGTGGAAGCCCTGATCGGGGCGTACCTCCTGTCGTGCGGGCCCCGCGGCGCCCTGCTGTTCATGTCGTGGCTCGGCATCCGCGTGCTGCCGCGACACGACATCCCTGTCGCCGACCACACCGCCCACCGGCTGATGAGGACCGTATGTATATCTGTTTACGTGTACAGATAAGTCGATAGCGGACTGCGTGGAAGCCCTGATCGGGGCGTACCTCCTGTCGTGCGGGCCGCGCGGCGCCCTGCTGTTCATGTCGTGGCTCGGCATCCGCGTGCTGCCGCGACACGACATCCCTGTCGCCGACCACACCGCCCACCGGCTGATGAGGACCGTATGTATATCTGTTTACGTGTACAGATAAGTCGATAGCGGACTGCGTGGAAGCCCTGATCGGGGCGTACCTCCTGTCGTGCGGGCCGCGCGGCGCCCTGCTGTTCATGTCGTGGCTCGGCATCCGCGTGCTGCCGCGACACGACATCCCTGTCGCCGACCACACCGCCCACCGGCTGATGAGGACCGTATGTATATCTGTTTACGTGTACAGATAAGTCGATAGCGGACTGCGTGGAAGCCCTGATCGGGGCGTACCTCCTGTCGTGCGGGCCCCGCGGCGCCCTGCTGTTCATGTCGTGGCTCGGCATCCGCGTGCTGCCGCGACACGACATCCCTGTCGCCGACCACACCGCCCACCGGCTGATGAGGACCGTATGTATATCTGTTTACGTGTACAGATAAGTCGATAGCGGACTGCGTGGAAGCCCTGATCGGGGCGTACCTCCTGTCGTGCGGGCCGCGCGGCGCCCTGCTGTTCATGTCGTGGCTCGGCATCCGCGTGCTGCCGCGACACGACATCCCTGTCGCCGACCACACCGCCCACCGGCTGATGAGGACCGTATGTATATCTGTTTACGTGTACAGATAAGTCGATAGCGGACTGCGTGGAAGCCCTGATCGGGGCGTACCTCCTGTCGTGCGGGCCGCGCGGCGCCCTGCTGTTCATGTCGTGGCTCGGCATCCGCGTGCTGCCGCGACACGACATCCCTGTCGCCGACCACACCGCCCACCGGCTGATGAGGACCGTATGTATATCTGTTTACGTGTACAGATAAGTCGATAGCGGACTGCGTGGAAGCCCTGATCGGGGCGTACCTCCTGTCGTGCGGGCCGCGCGGCGCCCTGCTGTTCATGTCGTGGCTCGGCATCCGCGTGCTGCCGCGACACGACATCCCTGTCGCCGACCACACCGCCCACCGGCTGATGAGGACCGTATGTATATCTGTTTACATGTACAGATAAGTCGATAGCGGACTGCGTGGAAGCCCTGATCGGGGCGTACCTCCTGTCGTGCGGGCCGCGCGGCGCCCTGCTGTTCATGTCGTGGCTCGGCATCCGCGTGCTGCCGCGACACGACATCCCTGTCGCCGACCACACCGCCCACCGGCTGATGAGGACCGTATGTATATCTGTTTACGTGTACAGATAAGTCGATAGCGGACTGCGTGGAAGCCCTGATCGGGGCGTACCTCCTGTCGTGCGGGCCGCGCGGCGCCCTGCTGTTCATGTCGTGGCTCGGCATCCGCGTGCTGCCGCGACACGACATCCCTGTCGCCGACCACACCGCCCACCGGCTGATGAGGACCGTATGTATATCTGTTTACGTGTACAGATAAGTCGATAGCGGACTGCGTGGAAGCCCTGATCGGGGCGTACCTCCTGTCGTGCGGGCCCCGCGGCGCCCTGCTGTTCATGTCGTGGCTCGGCATCCGCGTGCTGCCGCGACACGACATCCCTGTCGCCGACCACACCGCCCACCGGCTGATGAGGACCGTATGTATATCTGTTTACGTGTACAGATAAGTCGATAGCGGACTGCGTGGAAGCCCTGATCGGGGCGTACCTCCTGTCGTGCGGGCCGCGCGGCGCCCTGCTGTTCATGTCGTGGCTCGGCATCCGCGTGCTGCCGCGACACGACATCCCTGTCGCCGACCACACCGCCCACCGGCTGATGAGGACCGTATGTATATCTGTTTACGTGTACAGATAAGTCGATAGCGGACTGCGTGGAAGCCCTGATCGGGGCGTACCTCCTGTCGTGCGGGCCGCGCGGCGCCCTGCTGTTCATGTCGTGGCTCGGCATCCGCGTGCTGCCGCGACACGACATCCCTGTCGCCGACCACACCGCCCACCGGCTGATGAGGACCGTATGTATATCTGTTTACGTGTACAGATAAGTCGATAGCGGACTGCGTGGAAGCCCTGATCGGGGCGTACCTCCTGTCGTGCGGGCCGCGCGTTTTGTCGAACATGATATATCATCTCTCGAGAGAACTATAATGCAAAATCTAAGAACATTTTTGTATTCTAAATACGAACAATGTTGCAATTGTTTTGTTTCGTTCGATTTGAAAACAACCATTATCCTAAATTGTAATCAAGTGGTATTTCTTTCTTTCCCGAAACTCCAGGAAAATGCCGAATTTCAAAAATAGATTAGACTTCATCAAATCCAGACTAATAATGGTCTGAATCCAGGTTTTCAGTCTACGTTGCGTTGTCCCTTACACTATGTATTTCCTATTATAGTTAATACAAATAATATTGCCAATTTTTCTTGTATGGTCAGTGGCTAGACGATGACTATGCGGGCCATCATCATCATCATAAATTTAAGAGCCAGGCTCTTGTCGGTGGAGTAATCGCCATTCTGTTCTTCTCTCTGCCACTGTTTTGAGCTCCTGATACGACATTTCATTAACTTTCTCTTTAGCTTGGTCCATAAACGCACGTCTTGGCCTTCCTCTGCCTCTCCTTCCTTCAATTTTTCCTTCAATTATAGTTTTTATGTAATTGTCATGTCGTATCAGGTGCCCCAACATATTTCCCCTTCTGTTTTCAATAGTTTTTAGTAGACAACTTTTTTCTCCTATCAAATTTAGAACCTCTTCGTTTGTTCTTCTTTCTGTCCAACTAATACCTTCCATCCTTCTCCATGCCCACATTTCAAATGCGTTCAGTCTCTCTCTGTCACGCTGGGTTAGAGTCCACGTCTATGCGGGCCAATCAACTATTTTTAGTTACGTCCTCTGGGTCACTCTTTAAAACTATGATTTTATGGGGCTTAAATCCACTAAACACGTATTTTTGTTATATTGGTAAACCCATTCCACGGTGGGGCAATTCCTTACCATGATAGGAGCCCAATTTATAGTTTTTTTTTTAAGAAACTGTCACTGTTGTCCCTAGGCTTACCGGGACAGAATAACAACAAGAAACAGTTGATTGACCCACTAACTGACATATTTTTGTTCTTCAGAAAAAGAAGTCTGCGCGTGAATCGAGTGGCGAGTCTGAGTCGGACTCCTCCGACGATGAGGAGGCACCTCCCCGACCGGTCGGGTCCCTGCCGCCGTATAGGGACGACAGTGGACAATGGTTCCTGGTAAGTTTATTTATTTATTTTATTTATATAAACTTTATTGCACAAAATACAAAAAAAATATATGTACAAATGGCGAGCTTAATGCCAGATGGCATTCTCTACCAGCTAACCATTGGGCTAAACAGAGACTTATAACAGGTGCAAAGAAAAAAGTATGATAATTTCTGTTACGAATATACTTGAGGAGAGAGGAAAAAAATACAAATGTATTATACACTACATATAGATATACATAAATAAAAATATATAAGATACATACAAAAAGATATACTACTACATATTCAATATATACTACCATTATGTGGATGGATTTTAGTCGAATTCTTGTTTAAGCAGATGCTTACGCAGCATCCGCTTGAAAGCAAACTTGCTTGGGGCTTGTCTGATGTTGAGAGGGAGTGAATTCCAGAGACGGCTTGCCTGTACGGCGAAGGAGCGAGTCATTAAACTAGTGCGGTGCGAAGGTATGGATAGTTTGAGGACACGGGAGGTACGCAGCTCACAGCCTGGGCGAGGGGTATCGAAAATAAATTTACTTTTGAGGTATCCTGGAGCAGAAGGCTCAGACAAGATTGAAAAAAGGGTGCAAAGTAATCTGAGGGATCTACGACGGCGAATGGAGAGCCAGTTAAGTTGACGTTTATTGAAGTTTATATATGTAGCCTATCTAATGCGTAGACAGCTGCGATGGAGTGGTCATATCTCCCGCATGGCCGAAGAACGAGTGGCTTAGCGCATCTTTTACTCAGAACTGCAGGAAGGCAAGCGAAAACAGGGCGGCCAGCTTCTGCGCTGTAAAGATGTGCTGAAGCGCCACATGCGGAGGTGTGATATTGACCCATCGCGCTGGGAGATTTTGGCTCAAGATCGGTCAAAGTGGAGACATACAGTGAAGGTTAATGTGCAAGCCTTCGAAGAACGAAGACGTAACGAACTCGACGCTAAGCGCGAGGAGTTGAAGGCTCGACCACCTGCGGCCATACACTACAATTTTGTCGGAGGGGTGCTGACCTGTAGGGAATGTGGTCGCACATTCTCTGCAAAGATAGGCTACGTCAGTCACCTGAGAGCTCACGAACGACGCTCCAGTTAGCCAGAACTCTTCTCTTTTTCCAGTCGCCGTGGTCGAAATCGGCCAGGATGATGATGATGATGATGATATATGTATAAAGGTGTACATTGTTTTCTGCAAGATGCGCGTGCACTTTGCACTAGCCCAATATAATCTCATTAACCTTGCGCACGCGTCACTGTATCCGACGTGTAGTTATATATTATAAGTGTAGCATAAATCAGTGTACGATTGACCAGCTAGTAGTAAAGTTTCGCAAACTGTACTGTGTGACATATCAAATGAAAGCATCTCATATTTTTTTTTAATAATTTTAGCGAAAACAGATTTGAAGTACCTAGGAAAAAAAACAATTTTGACCATCCCCCCCCCCCCCCCCCTCCCACCCCTTATCTCCGAAACTACTAGGCTTAAAATTCTGAAAAAAATATGGAAAATAGTTCATTGCCTAAAAATTACAGGAAAACCTATAAGATGTTTGAGTATTCAAAGTAGCGAGAAAATTCTCAATATTTATTTATTTATTGGTATTCACTATAACAACAGCCGTAAATATACAGTTTATATTTTACGGAAGCCTCACCATGCGAGTCGAACTCGCACTTGTCAGGTTTTTTTTATGTTTATCAATCAAAAAATTTGGGAGGGACATTTAAAAAAAAGCGACTGTTTTTGGACTCCTATCGTGCTAAGGAGATGCCCCACCATGGAATGGGTTTACCAATATAACAAAATCACGTTTTAGTGGATTTAGAGCCCATAAAATCTTCCTTTTAAACAGTGACCCAGGAGACGTTACCATGGCAATGAGCAACAGAATATAGTTGATTAATAATAAATAATAAATAAATAAATAAATAAATATTAGGGGACATTCTTACACAAATCGAACTAGGCCTATAGTAAGCTCAATAAGGCTTGTGTTATAGGTACTAGACGACGATATAATATAATAGATATAAATACTTAAATACATAGAAAACATCCAAGACTCAGAAACAAATGTTCATGCTCATCACACAAATATTTGCCCTTACCGGGATTCGAACCCAGGACCATAGCCCTGATTAGCCCATATAATGTATTGCAGCCCATGTTCGGCGCGCTGCGCGCTCCGCCCTCCCCGCTGCTGCGCTACATCGCCGACCCGGAGGGAGAGCTCCAACAGATGCTATCAGGTAACACCGACGATGGTAGAGGCTGGGCCGGCCCTAACGGCGCTTCACTGAGCATCTACATGGCGATTTTGAAAGTGACAATACAATACAATACAAATACTCTTTTCACATCTCATGCTCGAAAAGTGTGTCATATTAGGCTTAATAAGCGGGGCTAAAGTAGTTCATTTAGCCCCTAGGGAAAATATGTATACATATTTATGATTTTTAACACATTTAAATTGACCAATCAAAACACTTCACCATATTAAATCCACCAATCACAACTCTTTCAAAAAACATTTCTCTTTGCTATCAACCAACCAGAATACAGCTACATATTAAAATCGACCAATCAAACATCAGGTGTTTTTTAGTCCCTAATTCCAAATCATTAAAAAAGAAAACGCCTCACGCTAAATTGAACAATCTCTTCGCAGTGAAATTTGTTATTGATTGTGGATGGATAATCTTTGTTTTACTATTTTCTCGCAGTCGAAGTGAAAAGTAGAGTGTATAACTCGGGTCTAAAAGCCATATTACCCCTCGAATTATTTTCCCTCGCTTCGCTCAGGAAAATATCCATCTCGTGGTAATATGGCTTATTTTAGCCCCTTGTCATACAATCTACTATTATTGCACACCTCACACAAAAAAGCAGTTACAGAGAGAAACAATACAATAACATGTAGGTAGAGGTAGACAACAGGCGGTCTTATCGCTGAAGAGCGATCTCTTCCAGACAACCTTTGGGTATATATAAAGAGATAAAACTAGATTATGCAGTAGGTGGTGCAGCGATTATTATTAATCAAAAATCAAGAAATTATAAAAATAAACGTACATAAATACCTCTATATGTAAACATACATATATACAAATAACACAAACACAAATATAATGATACATAAACAGTCAGCCAAAAAATACAATCAGGGTTAGGGGAGAGACAAATAATGTTCTTTAAGAAGGGATTTGAGGTTGCCGATAGATTTTGCTTGTCTGATGTCAAGAGGGAGAGAGTTCCACAGTCGGATAGAATTAATAGTGAACGAACTATTGTAAAATTTGGTAGATGACGAAGGCACAGTTAATACACTGTTTAACGAGGGGCGTAAGTGAGACACTGCGGAATATTGGACGAAAAGATGTGCCCGTAGCTTCCCGAATGCCGCCCAGCCGAGTCGGGTTCGACGATAGGGAATATGCGTGGGAATTCATTTTTGAATAAACTGCACTCAATCGATGCGGATATACGTAGAAATATCATACAACAGAAGTATATATTTAAAAAAACTGTTGTATTGTTATCTCACGTTAAAATCACTCAATATATTTTTTTAAATTTTTCTGTAAAGTTACATAACAGTAAGACAGAATATTGAATTATAAATGATATTTTGTATGACAAGTATAGATTTAAACGCAAATTTTAAGGAGATAATTACAAAAGAATGACTAACTTGACGTCATAGTCTATGCCCCTTTAATATAGAGCGTTATCAGTGGGTGCCGGCGCGTGCAGATTTTAAATGCCTATAACATCAGAAAAAAAATCGTAAGAAAGCTTTAATGCTACAGTTGATATTCCTCTGGATTATACTTTTGATTTTCGCAATAAAAAATAAAGATGCATATTCCCTATTGACCTCTTTCTCGAACCTATCTAACTGGACAGTCTGTTATTACTTTTTCATCACACTTGCTCGTCAATGGCGTTATTACTTGCGAGCGTACAGAGCAGTTATAGCCGTTTTACCTCCCACGGGCTGTTAAGTATAGTTTTAAAATATAGAACCCTCTGATTGGCTTAAGCAAATCTGTATGCTCTGTGATTAGTTGAAAAAAAATCTAGTTGGCCAAGCCGCCCCGCCCCGCAAGAATACTGCTCTATGATTGGTTGAAATATTGGAGCTTGGCGTTCCACTAGCGCTGATCTGGAAGTGAAGTTGTCAATTTTCGATTGGTGCGGCTGTATGAAACATAGATTTTTCTGTCTTTTGTAGTTATTTATTTCCTCGCAAATGTGATGAAGAACATTGTATGTACACGTACGGTAAGATTGTTACAAACTCGACTCATCAAAGCCCTCCGCCTTCGCGTCAGTTTGTAATCCACATCTTACCGTCCTTGTAACACAATGTACAAATTCGGGTCAAATCTTGCAAATGAATTTTAGCCGTTGGCCTCAACCGACAATTAACAACATTTCATTTTTCTGACTCCTTAATTTTGTTTAGGCATTTAATAGTATTTGAAAAGTTAGGAGACACGTATTTTTAGGGTTCCGTAGCCAAAATGGCAAAAACGGAACCCTTATAGTTTCGTCATGTCCGTCTGTCCGTCTGTCCGTATGTCACAGGCATTTTACTCGAAAACTATAAGGTGTATTTGAATAAAATTTTGAGGATAGGTGTATTTTGTTAGCCGCTACATAGTTTTGTAATTAAAATGACAAAAAAAAAATTTTTTAGGGGTGCACTCCATACATAAAACTAAAAGTCAAAAAAATTTTTTTCATTGTGACCCCCCGTGTGGCACATCAATCGATAGGCCTTTCAAAATAAATATAAGGTTTCATTGCATTTTTTTTGATTAAGTGAATAGGGTCGGAGATAATCGCCCCGAAAGTCACTAAAATTCTGTCCCCCCCCCTCTAATTTTTGAACGGTGTATTTTAAAAATATGGAAAAATTCATGGACATAGAACTTATTAATTTCATTCACCGAAAATTGTTTTGAACAAGATCGGTTCAGAGGTTTTCGAGATATTGCTGAAAAACTGCCTTCCTCAAGAAAAGGACGTAAGTGCCGTAAAATTTCTGTGACGATACGACCTTTTTAATAGGCACGGAACCCTTCGTTTTGCGTGGTCCGACACGCACTTGGCCGGTTTTTTTCTTTTCATTTTAATTTAAGTTAAACCCCCTCAATTTGGGTGTTTTAAACTACCACATTTGAAAAGGGCATAAGTACATTTCGAGTATGAATAAGATTAGTACTGTGGTCAATTTATTGAATTAAAAAGTAAATAGCATGCCGTGTCTGTGACAGTGACATTTGATATTGACAATGACAAGATAGAAGGAGTCAAATAACTATACCTAGATATTTTTCTAGCAGGAATAACATTTGTTTAGTGCGTGCCACAATAAAAATATCGACAATCCTGCTATCGATAAGTACATACTACTTCAACGACAATACGTACATACAACCACAGACATACATATATTGGCTACCTACCTAGACGCCGCGTGCACCTACACTGTAACCATATACTGAGACACAGATTTGTTTTGGGGGCAAAAATGGGATTGGGAAAAACTACATGTTGTGATATTCTGCGTCGATTTGAAAGACAATTTCGGTGTGTGTGTGTGTGTGTGTGTGTGTTATGGAGTAACTTAGGGGATAATTAATTCAGTGACACTAAGAAAGAAAGTTACGAAAGTATTGTAAATTGTTTTCTGAAGTATGTAAAATATAAATAAATTGATAGTTTTTTTATTATTGTCTATTTTTTAACGCGCCCTTGAAAAAGTTGAAGTGGTACTTATCGATAACAGAACTGTCGATGTTTTTATTTTGTCAATCACTTACAATAAGTCGTTCGTGCTAGAAAAATATCTAGGTAGGTATACAAATAACTGTCAATGTCACAACATTTTTTTTCTTACAAGATGCATAAGCACAGCTGTGGAATATCCACATTCAGCCTTTAAATGGCTTCCTCAAAGTGATTTCCAGTTTTCTCAAGAACTAGCGAATATAAAAATCCATTATTTTTTATATTTACTCAGCAAGCCCAAATCTCTGAATGGTTTTTAGTTTGAGCTATGAAAAAATGAAATGTTGTCAATTGAGCTGAAATTTTGCAGCCGTTATACAAACAATAAACGCAGCTACACAGGTCAATCTGTGACGTACACATTCCAACTGGATTCCAATGTGTTTCACACGTCTGAAACGTTAGCACGTGGAATGCGCAATGTAGGTATGTTCCAAATTGATCCTAAGCGCAAGGCATGCGCACACGCATGAGTCACCCCTCCTACGCCATTTATTTGTAAATCATGCAATTTGTATTTTAATGCATTTGCATCCTTAATCCAGGTTCTTGTTCTTATTTGTCTGCGGTCGAAGTTTATTGCTTCATTATTAATCATGCCATAACATAAATGGTAAATATTTGTAGTTATAATTTATATATAATATTTAGGTAGTCGTGTACTATATTAAAACAAGAGCTACTTAGAACATTCTTTGTGAGCATACATTTAAGCGTGTGTGTTAATACGGTTGTTCCCAGGCTATGACGCGCTAGAGCGGACCCTCCAGTACCGCTTCAAGGACCGCTCGCTGCTGCTGCAGGCCCTCACGCACGCCTCCCACCAGACCAACAGGCTCACCGACTGCTACCAGCGACTCGAATTCCTCGGGGACGCCATCTTGGGTACGTTTCTTTACGTCACCCTAGGCCATAAGTGGGATTATCTGCCCGCTACCAGGGGCGGTTCACTCTTTGATTTCGTCGCGCCGCACAAAAACATGCCGGCCGGCCGCCTTTAGGCGGTCTATCAGTGGTCGCCGCGCGCAACAGCGCAACAACGGGACGCACGCGTTCGCATTGCATCATCATTAGCCTCGTAAAATTATAATTATATTTATATTGGTTGACAAGATTTTTTCTTTACATTATGTTTGTGTATGTAGGTAACCCAGAGTTGTGCGTCTTCGTCTTACATTTTGCGGAAACAGGCAGTTTTGATGTCATAACCTAAAGGCAAATTACACAGCTTTTGTGTAGTTGGGTGTTAAGTAAATAAAGAATAATCGCAATATCGTTAGTAAAATACACTATTATACTAACGTACCTATAATTTAATATGTGGAGCTGGCGGTAACCCTAGCTCTAAGACTCCGCCTCCGAAAGAGCGCGTTGCATGCGATAGAAAGAAATGGCCACATTTAGGCACGTTTGGCGTACCTAAACAGGGAATTTGTTAACAGAGAACCTTCTGTACGTAGTACTATTACTTATTCTGTGCCGCTACGCGAGGACAGGATCTCACTTCCTGGTCAAGGCAAGACGTCAAACTTTAGATAAACCACGGGCGGTAATTCGTAAAGCCCCAGATCGCAGGTGTCTGGCCCGAACCGAGGATTCACGAATTCACCGCCCTGAGTGTGTTATGTACTATTATTTAAGGTCACAAATTACTAAATTACACAATTAAACAAACAAAACAAGCAAAAGAAAAAAAACTAAATAAGAGGACGTTAACCCTTTGAGAGCTAAAGACGGCTGTGGACGCGGACGAAAACTCGTGCCACTGAAGCCACGGACGGCCACATGATAATATTGATAAATATTGTCATTTTGACATGACAATATTTATCAGAAGTTTAATTTTATTCATATTTTGTCTGGCTATTGTGTTTGTTCTGGCCTCAGTTGGGCACCGTTTTGTTTTGCACCCTCGCTGTCAAAAAGTTAACAACTATCACAAGTGGCGACACAAACGCCAGCAACTTGTATTGGGTCGTTCTTATTTTCGACCGACAATAGCCTGTCCTTCGTCTTATTACGGCATCTCATTTGAGTAATGATGTTTACGGTTTTATAATGCTCGAATGAACGTCCATATAATTTTATTAATTAGTATTATTTAATATTTCACTTTTTCTTACTAGCATTTTTTTAAACGTTTTTTTCGTAGAATGCCGTGAAGGAGTGGTAAACCAAAATGTGGTCCCCACTGAAAGAGTCCACTTTATCACATTTTTATAAACCAACCGTAAAAAAATATTTATATTGGCCGGAAAGGAAACTTTTATATGCATATTGTTTTAAATCGCACTTCAAAACCACAATTTTTGATAGTTCAAAAACCAAAAAAAAACAGAAAAATCTCGGTTCATTGTCGGTAAAAAAGAAGAACGACCCTATTAACTATGAAAAAAATATAAAATAAATATATTAGTGGGAGTTTTACACAATTTTGGGTTACCAAGAACTAAAATAGCATAAATGCAAAAATTTAAGTTTTTTTTTTCGCCAGACTACCTGATCACGCGGCACCTGTACGAGGACCCGCGGCGGCACTCGCCCGGGGCTCTGACCGACTTGCGCTCGGCGCTCGTCAACAACACCATCTTCGCCACGCTGGCCGCCAGGCATGGGTTCCACAAGTGAGTGAGACATATTGTATACGGCTGACTGGCAGCGTGTTTCCGGCTGCAAAAACGAGCTATGAGAGCGATGGCGCAAGTGCCATGGCATGAGTCGGCTAAACAATATTTCATAGACTTGTGCATTCTTACCTTGCCTAGCCTCTAAACCTTTTGACAGCTGGGCACAAAACAGTGCCCAATTGAGGCCAGAACAAAAACAATAGCCAGACAAAATATGAATAAAATAAAAACATCTGATAAATATTGTCATGTCAAAATTAATATACGTATCATGAACTATTTAAAAATGGGTCAAGTTACTTGTAAAGCTTTTTATTACATAAAATTAACGAAAAAGCGCAAAGCGCACGCGCGGCTGTGGCCGTCCGCGGCTTCAGTGGCACGAGTTTTCGTCCGCGTCCACAGCCGTCTTTAGCTCTCAAAAGGTTAATACTACCTCTGTAGCCTAGTTGGTAGTGACCCTGCCTACGAAGCCGGAGGTCCCGGGTTCGAATCCCGGTAAGGGCATTTATTTGCGTGATGAGCACCAATATTTGTTCCTGAGTTATGGATGTTTTCTATGTATTTAAGTATTTAATTATGTATATAATTTTTTTTTTTTTTTTTATTTATTTAAGAAAAAAGAAATTACATTTTATAGTTTTTATATAAACTCGCCAAACTGTGACGTTTGATGGCGAGAAACGCTCATGTTCTATACTAGAATAACCTATTTAATTATATCTAACATTTTCTATTTATACTTAACATTCTTATATATCTTTATGGTTTTACCCTGTGATTGTGTACAATAAAGTGCTTACGTCATGCATTTAACTTAACAACAAACAACTAAGCATGCTCGTAGGTAAGTACTTATCCTTATAAATTTATTTAGTCGACGGTGACTCATTATCAAGGAGGAAGCCCTTTAACTTTGATTTTAACACCTTTTTGCTTACTTTGGGAACTTCTCTTAGGATATTAATTTTGTTAAATATTTTTGGTACCATATATTTTGACATTCTTTTACCATAATAGTTTCTCGTTTTCTGTTGTACTAGTTTTTTTTCTCTAGCCCTTCTTGTATTATATTTATTACTAATGGTTATTTTGTGATCGTCACTATAATAATGTTCTAACCCTATTAAATATTCCACTTTTTTATCGATCGGTAAGATCTTACATAAGGGAAATAACTTGTCATATTCTTTGTTGCATTTTTTTTTAACTTTTTTGCTTACAAGGAACTTTATTAATCGAGTTTGCAATTTTTTGACATCATTAATGTAAGTTATAAATGTTCGACCGTAAACAATAAGACCATAGCTCATCAGGGAGTCAGCGAGCGCGTAATACACTACCCGTAGTGTGTTTTTATTTAATGTACTGTTGAGTTGATAGAATTTTGCCAATACCGACCTTAGTCTATTACATATATAGTTTACATGTGGCTTCCAGTTAAAGTTGTTATCAATTGTTAAACCTAGGTACTTAAACGTTTCATTACTTATATCGTCGTCTAGAATCCATAGTACAAGCTTTGCTTAGTTTGGGACTAGGTTGATTTGTGTAAGTTTGTCTTCAAATATTTATATCTCAATAAGTGTGACAGGAGTGGCGACCACGTACCGGCGCGGCGCGGCGTGGGTAGACCTCCACAAGGTGGACTGATGACCTGGTAAAGGTCGCGGGAGTCCGCCGGATGCGGGTGGCGCAGGACCGGTCAATTTGGTACTCTCTGGGGGAGGCCTATGTCCAGCAGTGGACGTCTTTCGGCTGATATGATGAAGTGTGACAGAAAGGGAAATATCATTCGTTGTCCTTGTCAGGCATCGTCCTAATACAACGCGTCTGCGCGATTATCGCAAGTTCGCGCGAACGCGCGATCAAACATATTGAACTCGAATAGGTGTTCTGATTGATTGCGCGAATATCAAGCAGGACACCTATTTGGGTTCAATACAGAAAGGCAAATATCATTCACTGTCCTTGTCAAAGTTCCACTTTTTTTTTATTTGCCACAACTGATTTAGTATGAAGTTGTGGCACAGAGGCGGCTCTAGTCCATGTAGTCGTTAATCATCATCATCATATCAGTCGAAAGACGTCCACTGCTGGACTATGTCCCCCAAAGAGTGCCACAATGACCGATCCTGCGCCACCCGCATCCAGCGGACTCCAGCGACCTTTACGAGTAGTGTAGAGCCCTCTAGCACCCCCCCCCCCCCCCCTAGCTCGTTTGTGGGCTCTCACAGGGAACCATAATATCGGTCTTTAAAACCTACGCCAAAACCAAACACCAGCACGAGTGGAGGAATGAGGCGGGTTTAAGGCACTCAAAGCTCTTCATAGAAGGAGTGGACTCGGGCTGGACCAAAAAACTCTGGAAATCCGGCAGGAAGCAACTCAGGATTATATCTGGGGTGTTCACAGGTCACTTCGGCGTCAAGGATCTCTTGGCCAAGATGGGACTATCGAACAGTACAGACTGTAGAATGTGTGGCGGGGAGGATGAGACTATGGAACACTATGTGAATGTCATGCCCTTGCCAGACAACGAATGAATCACTTTGGTAACGGCTACCCGCAACCAAAGGAATTCAGGGTGCTCCCGCTGAGCTGCATCATCCGTTTTGTGGAAACGATGGAGCGAGCTTGGGAGTAGCTATAAAGGGGAGGGTAAATGCACAAAAGATTCCACTGGGTCGAAGTGTATCCGAAAGGGTCTTCAACTAGATAAGATAAGATAAGATAAGGACCGTGCGCCCGGGTGCACCGCACCCCCTGCACTATAGGTAGAGCCGCCCCTGTGTGGCAAAAAAACCACTACCCGCCCAAATTAAGTAGGTTGTTTACGGTAAGCCATCAGCCATTTTAAGACCAGTTCTTAACCCTTTGGGAGCTAAAGACGGCTGTGGACGCGGACGAAAACTCGTGCCACTGAAGCCACGGACGGCCTCATGATAATATTGATAAATATTGTCATTTTGACATGACAATATTTATCAGAAGTTTCATTTTATTCATATTTAGTCTGGCCATTGTTTTGTTTTGGCCACAGTTGGGAACCGTTTTGTTTTGAACCCTCGCTGTCAAATTGTTAATTTACCTGCATAGAAGCCTTCCCGTCCCTCATTGTGGCATCACGTATAGCTTGTCCTGAGTATAAATAGGTCCATGAGCGAAATCTTTATTTTAACTAGGTATCGTACTAATTATTAACTGAACCTAAATGTACACACACAAACACACGCACACTCACACACACACACACACACACACACACACACACACACTCACACACACACACATACACACTCACACACACCTACCAGTAATGTATTGTATTAGTATTACTTGAATTAGGCTAAAATATGTATTTCCTACCTACTTGCCAGTTATGGAAGAGCGGGCCATCCTAACACAGGTTTACTTACCTAAAAGGAAGCCCCAATCACTGTCTTTTGTACCTTAAAAACAAAGGGAAAAAAATAAACAATTTTTCATTTTCATTTTCATCGTTCCAAAACGAATGGCATCATATTGTGTTGGTTCATCCCAGATACTTCCGTCACATGTCGCCCGGGCTTAACGAGGTGCTGACGCGCTACGTGCGCATACAGGAGGAGAACGGACACTCCATAAGCGAGGAGGTGAGTACCAACATACATACATAGGCGACAGATTATCCATCGTAGGAGTGTACCACCTGTGCGAGCATCAAGTCGACCAATAGCATCGCTGGCCTCGCCCACGTATCTCTTCCCATTGGTTGTTTTTACAAGCTTTTATTTATTATTTAGTTCCACCTGTCCCGATGTCATCAAATCTTGTAAATTAAATTTGATCCACTTCCCGGTAACCGATTGAGATGAAATTTTGTATACATGTGTAAAACGCGGGACAATGTAATATTATGATGACATGGTGCTGATCTGATGATGGAGCTGGATGGTGGCCATAGGAACTTCGCAATGAAACGATACACCCTCATCGAGTTTGGGCTCGTTAGAATCGTCTCAATGAGTAGTTGATGACGGTATACAGAAAAATACAGTCGGCAATAAAATCTTGTACCAAAAATGAACTTTTTGACAGAAAGGTTTTTTCCTCGCACGCCGCTCTGCTATCTCGCTAGAATTAACACTGAAAAATGTAACTTATTTTGCAGCAGTGTGACATTCACTTTTTATTGGAAATTTATGGATTCTCTTGCTCAGAATCGTGTGGTACTGTTTCATTCTGATACAGAAAAAAATTGTCCCTAATTTCCCATTTTTTTAGGTTCCCACTAGCAGTCCATACAAAATGTTTGAAAAACGTGACGTCAGTAGTTATGTTATGATTGTATAACCCTTCCTTTTTTAATGAAATAAACAGTGCAATATATTCATTTATTTTTAAAAAAATTGGGACTTTTTTATTTATTAGAATAAAGAGTGCTCTTAATTCGCAGTAAAAAAACCCCCCTTATGAGCAGCTCACCAAATTCGCAATTCACCACATGCTCAGTTCATTAAATTCTCATTTGACCATGTTCGCAGCTGATCATTTTGGCATCTCACGGCGAGATGAGAAAGTGCTTAGCTGAGAACATGGTTAAATAATAGTATGGTGTGCTGAGAAAATGGTCAGGTGAGATTTTGGTGAAATGAGCACGTGATGAGATGAGAATGTGCTCAGCTGTGAGCATGGTGAGATGCGAACATGGTGAGTTGCGAAAGTGATGAGATACCAAAATGATCAGCTGCGAACATGGTCAAATGAGAATTTGATGAACTGAGCATGTGGTGAATTGCGAATTTGGTGAGCTGCTCATAAGGGAAAAACCCAAACTCCAAATTCTGAGAAAAAAGCATATGTTTAATGCAAACGCCAGAACGCAGGCATGGGTTGATGTATGTTTGTATGTGTGTGCAGCACTACCTCATCCACGAGGACGAGCTGGAGCAAGCTGAGGATGTGGAGGTCCCGAAGGCTCTGGGAGACCTGTTCGAGTCCGTGGCGGGAGCCATCTTCCTGGACTCCGGTGAGTCATTCAACTATTTTGTTCTCTGTAGGAACCGGAGCTCAGTAGGCTATTGCAAATTGTATTTTGTGGCAAAAAAATAAACACGTGTGTATTTTTTTAATGAAAAACTAAAAGTAATATATAGAAATATGAACTTTTTATTTTCATCATATATACAGGGTGGAAATAGATTTTGGGTCAGTGAGGGCAGCTACCCGATCCCGTGTTGCTAGGCGAAAATGGTCTTAGAAGACCTTCCATCGATTTCAAATTAAAGAAGATTGGCGTTTACAGATTTTGGAAAAAACATACAGGGAGCGAGAAAATTGTCATTTTTGACAAACTTTTTTTTTGATGCCAATCGATCCCATTCCTGTCCAGGATCAAAAGCTTGTATGGGACCAAAAAGAAATTTCCAGCTAAAAAAGCGATAAATCGAGAAAAACTTTCCCCATACAATTTGTATGAAAATGAAAAAAGTTTTTTTTACATGTATTTTTTATGTCAATCGATTCCATTTCTATCCAGTATCAATAGTTTCCTTGGGGTCAACTTTCAGTAATTTACAAAAAAACCAGAAATTAAAGAAAACTGTTTTCATACGTTTACTAAAAATAAAAGTTTGTCAAAAATTACCATTTCCTCGCACCCTGTATGTTTTTTCCAAAATCTGTAAAAGCCAATCTTCATTAATTTGAAATGAAGGAAGGTCTTCTAAGATCATTTTCGTCTAGCAACATGGGATCTGGTAGCTGCCCTCACTGACCCAAAATCTATTTCCACCCTGTATATATAGAACAATTAGAGATGTAGCGACTAGTCGGGAAAGCCGACTATCCGGCCACATTTATAGTCGGCGACTAGTCGGACGCCACAGCGCCGATTAGTCGGATAGTCGGCAAAATCCATAGAACCAGTGAGCTTCATCTTAGGCCCTATCGTCGTCTACCATCAGGCCCCTATTTCACCAACTTGACAATTGTCACCTGACAACGACAATTCTCCGTACATTGCTGGTTCCACAGGTAACCTAGCGACCACCTTAACTTCTAGAGCAAGAAATGTATGGCGAATTGGGTTGTGTCCTCATGTTAAAATTGATAGCGCAGTGTTGCTAAATTGATAGTAAACCTTCAAATAAATGCAATTAAGTACAAATTACGAAATATAATTAAAATCATAAAAAGATATGGCCCTTGAAAGTTTACAAAAAATATGCATTTTTTTTATTGTCCAAAAGTAGTTAAATTTAAAGCTACCAATAGAATCCTTACGCTTTTATAGAAACAACATTGTATGACAACTATGGTCCTAAACGCAGTATTTCGCAACCGAAACAGCAATTTACTTGATTTTCCATACAACGACTAGTACAAATATTACCCTGTGACGTCATGATTCAATGTTAATCAGAATGGAACGTTTTCGGCTACCGCCAGCGAGGTCCGTCTTTAACTCAATTTTTTGGGTATTTATGTTCTTTAATTGTACTTATTCCCATACAAACATTTGTTCCACACCAAAAACTGGTTCGAATGGCATTGTAAAAAAAAATTAGGACACAAGCCTATTGTCGTTAGATAGATAGATGACATTTATTGTCAATACTGTGTACATAAGATCTCATGTCATATTTACATTGAAAGGTATCAACAGTTTGCCCTTTTCGGGCGTACAATATTTTTGAACTTAAAATTAAACTTAATAATTTGTAGACCTATACGAAATATTCATTAAGATTGTAAAAGCATTTATTAGTCAGCCATTCCTTCAGTACCTTTTTGAACTGAGTGCTATCGAGTGACTTAATATATTCAGGTAAGTTATTAAAGATTTTGATTCCCATATCATAGGTACTCTTGCTAATTATGTAACTAGAAGGCCTAATTGTACACATATCAAATCTGTATTGTGATCTTAAATTAGGGTTGGAGTCACTTTTTTTAATAAAAATATCGTGTCGTTCCTTGACAAATACACAAATGTCTAGTATGTAGATACAAATCAGGTGACAGTTGTCAAGTCGGTGAAATAGGGGCCTGGTGAAACTAGGGCCGATCACTGGTCTTTTACGAAAGTGCAAGTGTTGACTGGACTCGCCGGCGTCCCCAGGCATGTCGCTGGCCGCCGTGTGGGGCTCGTACGGGCAGCTGATGGGCCTGGAGCTGGAGGCCTTCTCCGCCGCCGCGCCCAAGTCCCCCGTGCGGGAACTGCTGGAGGCCGAGCCGGACACAGCCAAGTTTGGGTAAGTTGACGATGACCACTTACAGGCCCCGTAGCATGGTTGGCCTTGTCACGCGATAGGTGATAGGATAGAGCGTGCGTCACTGGCTGACACCGTTCGATAGAACGAGACGACGCTCTTATCTTGTCACTTGTCACGTGATAAGGCCAACCATGCTACGGCTCCAGGTAAAAGCGGCCAAGTGCGTGTCGGACCAAGCACTGAAGGGTTCCGTGCCTATTAAAAAGGTCGTATCGTTACTGAAATCTTATGGCGCTTACGTCCTTTTCTTTAAGGAAGGCAGTTTTTTTGAAATATCTCGGAAACTTTTGAGACGATTTTGTTCAAAACAATTTTCGCTGAATGAATTTAATAAGCCCTACACTACCGGTCAAAAGTTTAAGTTCACTCTTTGTTTTAGGTACAAATGAGTACTTTTGGACAATAATTTTTTGCAGTTCGGAAGCCGAAATTTGTTTCCAACTGATCCGTTATTGTTTCCAGAGATTTGTTTAATTAGTCAGACACAATTCACGTACAACGCATTCCCTAAAATCTTATAGGAATGACGGCAAAGGCTGGGCCATATATGGGCTTGCCACTGAAAACGTACAATGATCAGATACAATGTTGGTTTTTAGGGAATCAGTTGTTTAGAAATCTACGTAAATTGTCTCTGACTAATCAAACACATCTCCGTAAACAATAACGCAACTGCAAAACATTATCACACAAAAGTACAAATTTGTACCAAAAACAAAGGGTGAACTTAAACTTTTGACCGGTACTGTATCTATGTCCATGATTTTTTTCATATTGTTAGAGGAGGGGGGGACACAACTTTAGTGACTTTCGGTGCGGTCAATTGACTTGGTTTTCCATAAAACGATTAATACGGTCAACGACTTTAATTGTTGAGCCATTTAGGTATCAACAAATTTGATTTTCTACGAAGCTATGAAGTGGCCACTATAAAGTGAGCTCTAAATGGCTCAAGAATTAAAGTCCACCGTGACTGTACAAATATCACACTGTGACGTCACGATTCAATGTCAAAAGTATGAAACGTTTCGGCTGCCGCCAGCGAGGACCGCCTTCAACTTAATTTTTTGGGTGTTTATGTACTTTAATTGCAGTTGATCCCATTTTGTTAACTTAGCTTTACACTCGTGTGTGGTGGAGGAATACATATCTATGTGCTTATTTATAAGATTATACAGGTTGGCAGATTGGGCTGCTTGTTGTCTCCTTGCAAATGCAGATTTCACTGTGGGAGTGTGGATAACTTTGGTTTTTTTTCTACGTGTACTTGTTTTTTCCGGTGTATATGTGTTTGCCTTATGTGTTTTTATAATTAGGTTAAATATATACAATTTCCTTACAGATAATAAGTGTATAAAGTTTGTCGGTGGAAAATCTGTAATCCGGTTTTAAATACTCTGCTCGCTCTCTCGAGCTCAAGGAATTTGGTCTTTGTTGCACCACCCCATATACAATATGTGAGGACTGATTACTGACCATACAAACATTTGTTCCCCTCCAAGAACTGGTATGAAATGCATCGTAATTTTTTATTATCTACACACGTACTATAAACCCGCTAAAATGCGTTCAGAAACTGGCAGTAATGACCAGCATTATATCAATAAGATTTATAAAAACAAATTACTTGTCTCTGGCCGTAGGTAATTTTGTACGTATTGGATAACGTAATGACTTTCAAATTTCGAAGCGTGGACCAGAGGTCAGAGCAAATCATGACCAACTAGATTTTGTTATGGACATTTAGGTGGTCACGACTTGAAATCTAGTCGGTCATGGCGGTGCAATGGCGGTTATTCTAATGGTTCCCGAACACATCATTGAGGATTTATGATATGTGTGTAGATAAAGTAGTGTACGCAACTGTACATTAATTAGGCCTTAAAACACGTGATTTACGGCTTCTCATTATGTACAGTCACATAAACTACTATTAGGACACAAGTGTATTGTTTACTAACATTGTGTGTTTGTATGTTTGCAGCAAGCCGGAGCGCCTGGCGGACGGGCGGCGCGTGCGCGTGTGCGTGGAGGTGTTCGGGCGCGGCGCCTTCAAGGGCGTCGGCCGCAACTACCGCATCGCCAAGGGCACCGCGGCCCGCTGCGCCCTCAGACACCTCAAGCGACACAAACAACACTAGTTCACCGGCCCGCTGCGCCCTCAGACACCTCAAGCGACACAAACAACACTAGTTCACCGGCCCGGTGCGCCCTCAGACACCTCAAGCGACACAAACAACACTAGTTCACCGGCCCGCTGCGCCCTCAGACACCTCAAGCGACACAAACAACACTAGTTCACCGGCCCGCTGCGCCCTCAGACACCTCAAGCGACACAAACAACACTAGTTCACCGGCCCGGTGCGCCCTCAGACACCTCAAGCGACACAAACAACACTAGTTCACCGGCCCGCTGCGCCCTCAGACACCTCAAGCGACACAAACAACACTAGTTCACCGGCCCGCTGCGCCCTCAGACACCTCAAGCGACACAAACAACACTAGTTCACCGGCCCGGTGCGCCCTCAGACACCTCAAGCGACACAAACAACACTAGTTCACCGGCCCGCTGCGCCCTCAGACACCTCAAGCGACACAAACAACACTAGTTCACCGGCCCGGTGCGCCCTCAGACACCTCAAGCGACACAAACAACACTAGTTCACCGGCCCGCTGCGCCCTCAGACACCTCAAGCGACACAAACAACACTAGTTCACCGGCCCGGTGCGCCCTCAGACACCTCAAGCGACACAAACAACACTAGTTCACCGGCCCGGTGCGCCCTCAGACACCTCAAGCGACACAAACAACACTAGTTCACCGGCCCGGTGCGCCCTCAGACACCTCAAGCGACACAAACAACACTAGTTCACCGGCCCGGTGCGCCCTCAGACACCTCAGGCGACACAAACAACACTAGTTCACCGGCCCGGTGCGCCCTCAGACACCTCAGGCGACACAAACAACACTAGTTCACCGGCCCGGTGCGCCCTCAGACACCTCAAGCGACACAAACAACACTAGTTCACTATGTCTAAAGGGAAGGCAGCTTACCATTGAAGGCACTTCGACCCATTGGGATCTTATGTGCATTTGCCCTCCCCTTTATATCTACTTCCAAGCTCGCTCCATCGTTTCCACAAAGCGGATGATGCAGCTCAGCGGGGGCACCTTGAATTCCTTTGGTTGCGGGTAGCCGTTACCAGTGATTCATCCTTTGTCTGGCAAGGGCATGACATTCACACAGTAAGTGTTCCATAGTCGCATCCTCGCCACACATTCTACAGTCTACACTGTCCGATAACACCTTGGCTAAGAGATCCTTGACCCCGAAGTGACCTGTGAACACCCCAGATATAATTCTGAGTTGCTTCCTGCTGGATTTCCAGAGCTTTTTGGTCCAGCCCGAGACCACTTAACCCATTCAAGGCCCGTGACGACACGCGTGCGTCCCTACTCCGTAGTCGCCTTCCGCTACATACGAGGAAAACCGATTCTGGGCACTGAATGTGTTAACCAAATTACGTTTGTATGAAGAGTTGACTGTGCTGGGGAATCTTTAACGGATTTTATTAAACACACCAATCGTTCCGTCGTGGATCTATGTCGGTCTTCATTCCCGCACAAATATGCCATAAAGAGCCTTCAAAGTATTGAATAATAATAATATTGAATAGTAATAAGTAATACTGTAACTTTTGTAACGTGTGTTTTTTTTAATGAATATATATTGTAAATAAATTGTGTAATCGTTCAATGATTTTTATTTATTCAAAATCCTGCAACAAACGACATTCCATTTAATCATGTTTGTCTTATCCGATAAATCGAATAATCAAGCCGAATAATTTTTCGTCAAATACACATTTATGTTCTTACTAGCTTTTGCCCGCGGCTTCGCCCGCGTACTAAGAGTAATGTTAACCGTCTACAAAAAAGGTGCATCTCAGTTTCAGTCTTTTATATATTTAGATCGACTCTACATAGACTGCATATCGAACATAGACTCTAAATATCGAATCTACATATCGACTGTGTACTTAGATAGGTGTCGACTCTACAATACTGTGCCGCTATCTCAACCAATCCAGTCCAATCCAGTCCAGTTGATGGCCCAAATTTGAACTTACATCAAAAAAACAAAAGTTACTCATTATTCCACAATTCCTAACCAATAAACAAAAGGTATCGTATGGTGAAACATAAGAATATCATGTCATCCATAATTTATACGCGTACGAAGTCGCGGGCAGA
Source organism: Epinotia nisella (assembly GCA_932294315.1). Taxonomy (NCBI): domain Eukaryota; kingdom Metazoa; phylum Arthropoda; class Insecta; order Lepidoptera; family Tortricidae; genus Epinotia; species Epinotia nisella. The sequence goes on along the minus strand of OW028698.1, from coordinate 2,249,751 downwards.
AGCTAGTAAACAAATAAACTTGATACTAACTTTAAAATAATTAACTAACAAACTAATCTTAAATCTTATTGATAATCTAATAATTTTATTGTTATACTTTATTATAAATTCACCTAAAAATAATTCCGTGTTAAAATGTGAATGATGTGTTCACCTATAATTGGGGTACGTAAGTGCCTAAATACCACATAACTATTTAAATGTAACTCACTCTTCTTATGTACTCTGTTGGTGTCCCGTATAAATAAATAAATAAATAAAAAAAAAAAAAAATACATATCGACTCTACATATCTGGACCCCCATATAAAATTTCACCCCCTCTTTTTAGGAGTAGGGTGCAGATTTCCAAAAAAAATGATGCACGATTTTTTTGTTAGTCACAAATAGTCCGCATACCAATTTTTAGCTTTCTGCCTTGAAAATTGCGGAATGCTCCACTCCATACAAACTTCCACCCCCCATTTTGGGGAAGTGGGGGGGTTAGAAAGATACAAAAAGTAGCCTATGTCACTCTCCATCCCTTCAACTATCTCCACTTAAAAAATCACGTCAATTCGTCGCCTCGTTTTGCCGTGAAAGACGGACAAACAAACACATACATTTTCCCATTTATAATATTAGTATGAATTTTAGTAGTAGTTCAAAAATAATAGACTTATTTGTATTGTTTTTATGTTCAAGAAGTTACGTTTATTTTACGCACACACGTTATTATTTGAGTTATCTTCGTCTATTACTCCAAAAGAGTCCACTTAGTTAACTAAATATATTCAATTACAATAAAAAGGTAAACATACCTAGTTACATATGGTTTCATTTAGTACCATAATAATTAAAGCCAAGTTATCGTATTTCATCAACTTTCAGTCAATACTAGTACAGTCAGCATCATAAACATGTATACATTCTATGACCTTATTACCTAGACATAAGGTCGAAAAGTGTATACATGTTTATGATGCTGACTGTACAAAAATCTTGTATCTTACGAATAACATTAAATATAATAAAAAGTGGTTTGGGCGTCTTGCTCTTACTACCATGCTAGAGCAAGACGCCTATAAGTAGTTGCCGGCCACACATTTCCGGAAAAGTATAGCCCGTCTACAAGCCCCATAAGTTATGAAAATATTTGTTGAAATAATGACTTGTTATCAAAGTATTTCATGACACTGACATGAACTTATTTCTATCACAATAATTCACTGGATGTTTTTTGTTCCTCCTAGAAATTTGACGATTTTCAGATACGAGTTTTTTCCTAAGTAGTGACGTGAAGTATACCACGGTGTAATCAGTTCCTTATAAACGGCAAAAGCCCGTGCTAGACGGTCGCCAACACGCCCCTCCGACCGAGCGACCTTGGTCCGCAGCGACCGTGTAGAGTCTACACGGTCGCTGCGGACCAAGGTCGCTCGGTCGGAGGGGCGTGTTGGCGAACGTCTAGCAGACCTTAAAATCGCAGCGTTGGAGGAGACTAGGGGATGGCAATCTCGATATCGCGAGATCTCTTCCACATTTTACGAGACTGAGTCTCGTACAATTTTCGTACGAGATGTCGTAATCGCAGTATTATTATAATAGGTTAAGTACAGATGTAGTGCATAATTGTTTTCCATCGTATTTTCTCCGAAACGTTCGTATTTGTCATGCTACTACAGTCAGCCTCAGTACTTTTTGTACTGTGATTGCAATAGAAAGCATATAGAAATAGCAAGACGCGTTCGTACGTTTCCGTGAAAATACGATGGAAAATAATTATGCACTGCATGTGTATGTTTTGAGAAATAAACTATTTTTATTTGTATTTATATATTTCATAAAATACATGGTAAATGTTTAACAGTATTTCTGCTATACAGCCGACATCAAACATATATAATTTTACACTTTTGCACCTTATTTAACTGTAATACGGCGAAAAATGTTAACATATCTTTTACATTGACTGTACTTGCTAACTTAAACTTAAATAATGTAAAACATATTAAACTTAATTCAAATTGATTATATGTATAGGAAATATTTTTGTAGTACTTGCCAACTTAAACTTAAATAATGTAAAACGGGTCGTTCTTCTTTTTTACCGACAATGAACCGAGGTTTTTCTGTTTTTTTGGTTTCTGAACTATCGAAAATTGTGGTTTTGAAGTGCGATTTAAAAAAAAAAGCATAGGTTTCTTCATTAGAACTAATTAAAGTTTCCTTTCTGGCCAATATAAATATTTATTTACGGTTGGTTTCTAAAAAAAAACATGTGACAAAGTAGACTTTTCAGTGGGGACCACATTTTGGTTTACCACTCTGTCACGGCATTCTACGAAAAAAAAAACATTTAAAAAAATGCTAGTTAGAGAAAGTGAAATATTAAATATCACTAATTAATAAAATAATATGGACGTTCATTCGAACATTATAAAACCGTAAACATCATTACTCAAATGAGATGCCGTAATAAGACGAAGGACAGGCTATTGTCGGTCGAAAAGAAGAACGACCCAAACATATTAAAGTTATTTATATATATGTTAAGCTAAAATTTTCATGAATAATGAATAATCTGAGCATTAGAATTTCCAGTAGATAAATACTATCAAACTTAATCCAAATTGATTACATGTATAGTAAATATTAAAAAAAAATTGTTGTACTTGTAAATTAAAACTTAAATTGTGCAAAAAATAAACTTAGGTAATCCAAATAATAATATAATTTTATTATTTCATTCAATTTCTCAGTGTTTTTAATCCATTAGCCGCCACAGATAAAAATGCGAGGTGACACCTCCACGCCACGCAAACTAAGTCTATTGTCTTTGGACTTCGTATGACGTCGTCGGCAGGTAGATGGCAACAATGACGGCGAATGGGTTAATATAATAGCATTGTAATTGAAAATATTGAAATACAAATTGAATTACATTTAATGCAATTACGAGTAATACATTACACTTGTAATCGCAGTATATGTAATTTGAATTACCTACTTCGTAATTTGTAATTGAAATTACATAAATTCGTAATTGAAATTACATTAATTGGTAATTAAATTATTCCATAATGTATTTTTATGTAAACTAAAAAGAAGCAAATTTACTTGATTATAAAGTAAAACTGACTCGATAATAATATTTTATATAATTAACGAACCTGCTCACAATTTTACGTGAATTGGTAAGAAATGCGACCTGTCTGTGGGCAGCCGGAAATCTGGACAAACGGACATACGGAAGCGTTTTTCCGCAAGCGGAGACGCATCGCTCTCTCGGTATTAAATAAAAGTAATTTGTAATTTTACGAAGTGTATTACAAATTATCATTACAAAATATAATGTGTAATTTGGATTACAAATTACATTTTGTACAAAATGTAATGTGTAATTGCATTAAATTTTATTTGTAATTACATTTTGTAATTGTAATTTTTAATTTGTAATTGAATTACTTTTTGCCCTACCTACCTAAATACTTATTTTTCTATGATAACTGATGAAGTAACCTTCATTCATATAACATGAATCTTAACACTCACTCCCAGCAACTTGTCTCTCTGCATTCGCAGTTGGCAGTGGATGTTAATATACTTATGTTTTGTATAAAAACATGACAGTCAATGCATAGTCTAGCTAATGCATATTATGGTAACAAATATTACATTATAAAAATAACCTAAGTACCTTTGGTTTGAATATATATGACACCAAATACATAGAACATATATATTTTTGTTACTTATGGTTCAAGTAACAAAATAGGGTAGAGCAGTGCACATTTTTATGCTGTCTCTAGTACGTCAAGTACGATACTCGGGCGCGGGCACCCGGCGCCCCACTGCAGCACCACACGAGGTGGACGAGCGAGTTACATCTGTAACCTTAATTGCATTTTTTGTACAATTTAGTCGCAATCTAAGTGAAAAATCATTGTTTAACTTGTGTATATAACTTATTATATCCTCGATTTTATATCGACCCTCGCTTACAGGTCGGATAAAATAGCTTATTTTATGCACTTGTACACAATCTACCATTTTTTAGCACCTCTGATTTTCATACATTGCACATTTAAGGCAAATCACGTTTTTAATACATATAATTCTAGCGCTTAAGGCTCACCCACGAGGCCAAGCTCTTAGGCGTCGTCCTAATTGGCAGCGATCGTACGATGGCCGTCGTGTGCGATGAGTTCAACTCTTTGAAAATTGTTTGAAGTTGAACTCATCGCACACGACGGCCATCGTACGATCGCTGCCAATTAGGACGACGCCTTAGGCCGTATATGACAGGCAGGTGGTTTAACGGCGCGAGACAAGAGCAACTGCGAGCTGTCAGGCGAGTATGGAAACGCTCACGCTTGTACATAAAGGCCCCGCATCCCGCTCCGCTAGTCCATAAACACAGCCTTATATTTTCTGTATCAATAACAATATCGCGGCCATTCACAGCCGTCTTATGTATTTTTACAAATATAAAAATAAGTCCTCATAAAAATATCGTTGAAAGGTCTCATCCTTACAGCACTTTATTATCTTCTAAGGCTGCGCAGATTCATCTTCTGACAGCATTCTGTTGAGAATGTATCTTGATGATTTGTTTTCTACATTATTCTCTTTAGTTTGAGTTGTGCCATCAAATATTGTGTGGCTCTCAGTTCCAATCTGTGTCACATTTGGGTAGCTTAGGAAAATACCTTGCGAATTGTTTGCTTGCGTGTTTTTATTCTCGCTGTCACTGAAACTGGAAGAGATTGGGGTTCTTATTGCATCATTTTCAAGGGTTTCTAGCCTATCGTCCACTGTTATATCGTCAGGGATAAACGCCCATTTATTCATATTAATGCAGAATTCCTTGAACCCCAGATGGTGTATATCACGTTTCAATTCATTTGTCATATCTTCACTGAACTCATCAAATATAATGTTATCTTCGGCGGGAGATGAGATAACCACCTCTGAATTATTTTCCGCGTTCTGCACGTCATCAGTTGCACCAATTTCTACATCATTGTTTTCATTGGACATTACAACAGGATCACTTTGGACGTGAACATCTGCGTGGACTGTATTAGAAGAGATCTGTAGGCTGAGACAGGAGTCATTGTCGCTATTCCACTGTTCCACCGTTCCTCCGACCTCACTTTCCTCTGTTTCGATAGCTGCATTTTGAGTTGCAACTTCTCCAGGATGTTCACTCTTATCAGCTTCGATTCTCTGGTTGTTCTCTGGTTCAAATAGTGTATCGTTATTAACTTTGTGCATAGCTACATGAGCTTCGAACTCCGAAATCAAAATGAACTTGTTACATTCATTGCAAAATTTACTTACTATATCGTTTCCGAGGATTTTAATTGGTTCTTCAACTGTTACCCTTCCGAGTTTTTGTAGTGCTTGATTTAAAGTTTCGTCCTCTCTGCAATTGAAAGTAACTTTTCTGAAACTATTGTTTCCATAATTCCTGTGTTCCTTTTCGTGCGCTGTCAACGCTGCCCCCGTGTAGAAAAATATCTCACAATCAGAGCAAAAGTGGCCAGGTGCCTGGATTTCAACGCAAGAAGTTTTACCGTAACAGTGCCCCTCAACATCCTTCGGACGAACGTAAAGTTCGCACTTACCGCATTGGTACAGCGGTATTCCGGAAATCGCATCTGAATTCATTTTAACCCTCCTAGTGTACTGATAAATACTGGAAGCCTTGATTCTGTCGACGTGGCTCTCTGACAGGCCTTGGAACATTTCCGCCCAGTCATCCAGCAATTTAGACGGATGGAACTTTACCATTGTATATTCCGTTATACCGAGATGGTGCGTAGTGTGGTCTGCGAAGCACTGCGCTTCGAAGGCGAGGGAACAGATGTCGCAGGTTAGTGGTATGGGCTTGTAGCCGCCGGCTAGGTGGTGGAGTAGCGCGTGCTCGATGGAGGCGTCGCACGTGGTCGCCGCTACTCCGCACTCCGCGCACTGGTACATTATCAGACCAGCCGCATCCTCCTCAACTGCTTTCTGACCAGCACGCGCAGGACCATCACTGCATTTGCTTTCGGTCTTATTAACTGGACGAGTTGTGTGGGATGAAATCCTATGTTGTCGTTTTGTCGCGCGACTGGCGGGCTGGTCTGCCACATCCGCTCCCTTTTCAGCTCTGAACAAACATCGAAGATAATTAAGTCTATTCAGAACGTCCTCCTTTACCTTATGTTCCGCTATGTAATGCTTCTCCAGTAAATCTACATTGTTGTACTCAGTCTCGCACAGTCTGCAAGTGTTACAAGTGTACCTTCTATCGGCTTTTTCTCTTTCGCTTAAAAACCACGGAGCTTGGCCTCTATCCGTGTCAATAACAGTGGAAACCAGAACGTTGCCGTTGTCGAACAGCATTTGTTCAGGATATTCAATCATATGTACATTGCCGTAGTGCTTGTAAATCTGTACAACGTCTTTGTGACACAAATCACACTTGTACTTCTTGCATTTTGGCTTTTCTTTTATTTTAGGACCATGTTTGTCATTTTTATGCTTATCTAAAAGCGCTTCGGTAGCATAAACTAGACCACACTCTCGACAATCAATAGTGTCACGAAGAATTGTATTCTTCACGTTTGTTTTCAAGCTGGCTTTGTGCGTTTCCGTTTTTTCATCCATACGACAAGGATCTTTCTCTCTAGCGGTAGCAACATTTGATTTTCTGCGCATAGGAGTTTTCGAAGGTGTCAAACCGATCAAATGCGCTCCTTTCTCTGCCCTAAACAGACGTTTAAGGTTGTCCAACATCGCCGGATCCACCATATGGTACAGCATGTAATGGTCTGCCAATATTTCCGGATTGCCAAAGCTTGTTTTAGCCTCGCATAACCTGCAAGTGACATCATCATACAGATCCATTTTTTCCTTTTCTTTTAAAAACCACGGAGCTTTTCCACTGTCTGAGTTTATATCGGAACGAACTAGGGCGGTTCCTTTATCGAACAGAATTTGTTCTGGATAATCTATCTTATGGTGACCACCGTAGTGGTTATAAATGTTGGTGCATTCTTTATTGCAGAATGCACACGGGTATTTGTGGGGTTTCGCGTTAGTGGAGGTAGTTGCATGGGTGTTCATATGAGTCCCCAAAGCCGCTTGCGTAGCAAAAGTGTCCTCACACTCCTCGCACTCAAACACTTCTGTCGCAATGAGCCTCCTCTTGTCATGGGCGCTTTTAACATGTCGTTTCAAGTTCGCTTTGTTGCTAAAAGAGCGAGAGCAAACCTCACACGGCCATCCGGAAATATGGTCGTCCTCGCGTGATTTCTTGCTTCTCCCATGTTTCAAGTCAGTTTTATGAGACCGCTTCCTGTTGTTTTGAGACTCAGAGAAGCTGTAGCTGGAGAGGATGAGTCGGATGGTTTCTAAGGGAGGGTCAGGGGCGTTGGCTAACTGAGACAAGCCCTGGAGCGCACGGACCGGATCTGCTTCGACTTCAGCCGTCGACATCTCGGCCTGTGGACAAACAAAATGAAATAATTTAATTTAAAGCTATTGCGTGCTACGCATCGAGTTAGACTAGACTTATTATTACGACCTTTAGGTAACTTTAATTTCGACGAATCTACGCAAAATAAAAAACCGGACAAGTGCAAGTTCATCACGCGTGGTGAGGGTTCCGTATATAATCTAAATTTAAATTCAAAATATTGAGAATTTTCCCGTTACTTTGAATACTCAAACTTCTTATAGGTTTTCCTGTAATCTTTAGGCAAGGAACTATTTTCCAGGTTAATCCATAATATAAATTCATAGACGAAGAGAAACATTTATCGTCTATAGTCTAGCTAATGCAAGTTACCTATCTATTTATATCTATAAGTCATGAGTTGTTTTCAATCTCACAAGTCTAGATAAGAAGTACCTAAAGATGAGTGCACGCTATCTGAATTTGATTCTGCTCCAAACATTTCGATGTCTAAATTTCAAATCAAATAAAAATATAAAAATTAAAAAAATGTCATGCTCGAAGCTCCTAAATGTCATTACTCATTAGCAACGCTTCAAACAAAAAAAAACTATGTCTTATTATCGTTTACAGAACGGATCCATACTTCCATACTAATACTAATATTATAAATGGGATAGTGTATGTGTTTGTTTGTCCGTCTTTCATGGCAAAACGGGGCGACGAATTGACGTGATTTTTTAAGTGGAGATAGTTGAAAGGATGGAGAGTGACATAGGCTACTTTTTTTCTCTTTCTAACCCCCCACTTCCCTAAAATGGGGGGTGGAAGTTTGTATGGAGCATTCCGCAATTTTCAAGGTAGAAAGCTAAAAATTTATATGCGGACTATTTGTGACTAACAAAATAATCGTGCATCATTTTTTTTGGAAATCTGCACCCAACCCCTAAAAGATGGGGTGAAATTTTATATGGGGGTCCAGATATGTAGAGTCGATATGTAGAAACGATATGTAGAGTCAAATGTAGAGTCGATATGTAGAGTAGAGTTGATATGTAGAGTCGATATGTGGAGTCGATATGTAGAGTCGATATGTAGAGTCTATGTTCGATATGTAGAGTCTATGTTCGATATGTAGAGTCTATGTAGAGTCGATCTAAATATATAAAAGAAGAAACTGGCTGACTGACTGACTGACATCACTGCACAGCCCAAACAGCTGGATCTAGAGATTCCAAATTTGGCCAGTAGGTTCCTCATAAAGTCTAGGGGTGCATTAAGAAAGGATTTTTCAAAATTCACCCCCTATGTGGGTGAAATGGGGGTCCAAACTTTGTATGGGGAAACAAAATAAGTAAGACTATTTCATTCGAAACTTCACAGGAGTATTCCTAGCAATAAATCAGTAAATACGTGTTTCAGGTTCTCCCTCAAGGTGGCCGAGTCTTGCCCTCGTATCTTTGAAGCCTACAGGTTTTATTTATTTATTTATTATATTATTTATAACAATAATATATATTTGTCACCTAACATATATATTTGCCCATAAGTAAAACCAAACCACGGCCAAGTATAATACATTTTAAAATAGGTACACAGTTTACACACAACATTACTCACACTTAAAATACATTTTTACACATTAAAGACTATTATATGTAAGGGTCTAACTGAAAACCAGCGTTGCGGTGTAGGTATACCTATACCTACTCACTGCAACATTATGCTGAGTCTAGCCCCTTTTTAGCATCACACATTGTTATGCCTCGTATGTACGGTACTGTATAGGTTTTAAGTCTAATCTTAAGTCTAATTTGTACACTATATGTTTAACATGTGATGCTGAATAAAAATTTTCTATGTCTATGTCTATGTCTTAAGGCAGGCATGGCTGAAATTTTGAAAAAGTTTGACGATTCGCAGGCTACTATTGCCGTGTAATGCAAAGAAAATATCAGTTTGCGTAATAGTGCCCCGGAAACTCGGTCACCAGCGGGGTCAAATTTCAAGAGTAATAACCGGGCGTCAAGTGTCGACTCGGTCAGTTTGCATGTTGCTGACACTGCGCATGCCAATCCACGGCCCGCGTGCCCCCTCCGCGCCGGGCCTCCTCTCGCCCCATCCTCTAAATCACGTCATCGCTATGCTGATGCCGTAGCTGGTCGGCCTGTCGCAGCCGACTGGAGAGACGCGCCCTCAAGAGCGCGTGAAGTTCGGGTTCCTCCAAAGGAGAAGCCCCCGCGCACCGATGTGGCTAAGGAGGGTTTTACAACGGTGTCGAGGAAGCGCAAGCCGCGCAAGAGTCAGTGTGGTACTGCAGAACTGGTCGGTTCCGGTCTGCGGGTTGCCACACCGAGCAAGGCTCTATATGTATCGCGCCTGCATTACACCGCCACGGCTGATGATGTGGTGGAGTACGTTCGTCAGAAGACCGGCTTCACGCTGAGGGTGTTCCAGCTGCGTTCGCGCCACTATGTGCACTTCAGCTCGTTTGTGGTGCGCGTGCCGCGGCCGCTGCAGGAGACCATCGCATGTGCTGACTTCTGGCCGAAGGGTGTCGTGTTTCGACAGTTCCGGGGCAATCTGCCGAATCCTACACCTGAGATGACGACGCAATGGGGCCACGCCGTATCGTCGCCTAAATAGTATTATTTGTTGTTTTAGTTTCGTGACACATTGGTCATTACTGTAATGTCTGTAAATATTTGTCAATAAATAAATAAATAAATATATAACGCAGTCTTGCTAAATGGATAGTTCACCATCAAATGAATGTAATTAAGTATAAATTACGAAATGTAATTAAAATCATATAAAAATCTTGAAACTAGAAAAAATATGCATTTTTTTACTGTCCAAAATTAAATTTAAAGCTGCCAATAGAATCCTTACGCTTTTATAGAAACAAAATTGTATGACAACTATGGACCTAAACGCAGTATTTCGCGATCGAAACAGCAATTTACCTGATTTTCCCTACAATGATTAGTACAAATATTACACTGTGACGTCATGATTCAATGTTAATCAGTATGAAACGTTTTCGGCTGCCGCCAGCGAGGTCCGTCTTTAACTCAATGTTTGGGCATTTATGTTCTTTAATTGTAGTTGCTCCCATACAAACATTTGTTGCTCTTCAAAAACTGGTCAAACACATCAGATTGACGGAGCGTACAGATGAAAAAAAAACTGGTGGACTTTTTTAACATGTTATTCACCGTGGTATTATTTCGGCAATTGGTGGCTAATATAAACAGGCACGCCTATAATTTTTTACGAGAAAGTGGAAATTGAATCGATCATCTTATAATTTTGTGAGTTTATTCTCTTGGGTACAGGTACAGGTTGACAATATCTTTGTGCCTCTCATTGTGATAAGATAAATATATATAAATATAAATGTGTATATTTATACTAGGACGGTGGCAAACAAGCATACGGCTTGTTTATAATAATTCCTTCGTGTCGAGTCATCCTCTGTAGCTCGACATTGTGCTGAGTGGACTTCTTTTTCGCATTTCATTGTGTAATTTTGTATTTGCGAAATAAACTTATATTCTTTCTTTCAATATCACATCATTAACGGAATATAGACGTGAATTTACTTACGCATAACAGGGAATTTTCAAATAATTGTATACCCAATTCGTGTCATCTAACAAAAATTTACAGTGTCAGTTTTGTGATGACAATTAAGCATACAAATTACGCGAACTTTTACATTTAAAAACCGGCCAAGTGCGTGTCGGACCACGCAAAACGAAGGGTTCCGTGCCTATTAAAAAGGTCATATCGTCACAGAAATTTTACGGCACTTACGTCCTTTTCTTTGAGGAAGGCAGTTTTTCAGCAATATCTCGAAAACCTCTGAACCGATCTTGTTCAAAACAATTTTCGGTGAATGAAATTAATGAGCCCTATGTCCATGAATTTTTCCATATTTTTAAAATACACCGTTCAAAAATTAGAGGGGGGGGGACAGAATTTTAGTGACTTTCGGGGCGATTATCTCCGACCCTATTCATTTAATCAAAAAAAATGCTAAGAAACCTTATATTTATTTTGAAAGGCCTATCGATTGATGTGCCACACGGGGGGTCACAATGAAAAAAATTGTTTTGACTTTTAGTTTTATGTATGGAGTGCACCCCTAAAAAAATTTTTTTTTGTCATTTTAATTACAAAACTATGTAGCGGCTAACAAAATACACCTATCCTCAAAATTTTATTCAAATACACCTTATAGTTTTCGAGTAAAATGCCTGTGACATACGGACAGACGGACAGACGGACAGACGGACAGACGGACATGACGAAACTATAAGGGTTCCGTTTTTGCCATTTTGGCTACGGAACCCTAAAAACGCGTTTGTGCATATCATTTACAAATTGAAAAGAACAGTGACCAAAACAAAACAATAGCCAGACAAAATATGAATAAAATGAAACTTCTGATTGAAATATTGTCATGTCAAAATGACAATATTTATCAATTAAATGTCGTCACAAAACTGGCATGGCACTGAGTTAATTTTTGTTTGACAACTCACGTTAATTGGGTGCACACTGCACAATTATTTGAAAATGCCCATAAAACAAGGCCACATTAAAACTAAACCAAGTTCTAGACGGCAGGAAGTATCGATAGTCGCGTCCGGCCTGTGACGCATGTCGTACAAGTCAAGAGTTCGGACATGTGCAAACTTGTTTACTGCGCACTAATTCCTAAAGTAGTTTTAAAGTTTAACTTCCTAAGTATAAACATAATTTTAGGATTTCAAATAATAAATAAAAACAACTATCGAAACCTCCAAAACACTGGAGATTACTTGTTATTGTTACAAACATTAGTTTACCTTGGTTATGGATGCGCCGGTCCGGTTATTTATTCTTTAGTTGCACAATTACATTTCGCATACACTACTTATTGTACCACCATTCACTGCTATTACACTGTGTGTGTACATTATAATATAAGGATCCGAGCACTTTCTCGGTCACCGAGTGATAAATATAACAAAGTACTTTGTGGATAATAGATAATAATCAATCCACAGACTAATCTGAAGTAATGACTGAGACTGACAGCGAGTCAGCGACGTCAGGTTGTGACAGGTGACAGATAAATATAAAGGGCATTACACATCTAGCAAATTGTCACATCAACCTGCTATAAGGCGACGCCAAACGAGCGAAATCGGCGGACGGCCAGGCATGGGCATAGAAAATCTAGTACAGCGTGAACTTGGTTTGGCTGGCCACCGTGCTTCTGGCAGTTATCACACGGGTAGAAATCATGAGGCGGGCGCACGCTTGCTCGTCTGGACGTGCCTATACTGGGTATAAACATAAACTGTAAGATAGATCGAGATCTAGAACACAATGTTTCTTGCAGAATGTTGTATGTAGATGTAGTCCACCGTGCTCAGACGTTTGGACGCGCCTTTCAGTCCTGAAATTTGTCGCAACATTCTATCTCATTCCACCTAAGTTGTTGTAAAAAAAATGCTAGGTGTGTAATGGCCTTAAGGCCGGTAATAAACCTTCCGTTGTTGCTGCAACAAAAAAAAAAAAATGTTGTAAGCTTGTAAAGGTGCCGCTACACATATTACATTGGCGGACTGTATGCAAGCAACGCGTGATTTCTGCCCTTGTGGATGGCGAACAATACACTGTGAATAAATACTGACAATCCACCATACTTGTCTCACTCTATCGCATGTTATAGAGTGAGACGGCCGGAAGCATGGCGGCCGACAAAAACAAGGTTACTCCGCGTACCTGCGGTGCTACCACGAAAATCGAAACTCAAAGTTCTAGTAATAATTTAATAAAATTATGCGCGATTAAGTCCCGTTTAGTACCTAATAGTTATTTACGATACAAGTGCAAAAAATAGGAAATTCGCAACGAGCGGCGATAAATTAAAACACGACCGAAGGGAGTGTTTTAAATCGACACGAGTTGCGAATTACCTATTCGCACGTGTATCGTACAACGTTTTACAGTACACTATGGCTCTTTAAAGTTTCAACATATGCACGGAAAGCGCTCTTTTCCGCACTCGTGCGGAAAAGTAACACCAGGTGTACTGTAAAATTATCATCACATCATATATATGATGAAAATTAAATTAAAAAAAGATAATTTAGAAAATAAAAAAACCCGACTGCAAAAAAGCTATCTTTAGAAAAAAAAACTGAAAAGAAAAAAACAAGTTCAGTAGTCGAGAACATTGAATCAGTTTCATGATTTACATTTCGTATGTCAATTTGGACCTTGGAGTTTAAAAATAATGTCCAAATCGCTTGTGACGGATCCGGAACGAGGCATACGAATCGTTATGACACAGATAAAACAAACTACACATTCTTATACGAAAAAGCAACTTCAACAGTCGGGTCCCATTAAAAGTTTAGGCTGCGGCACTAATGTTGACGACAATAATGGGTCCCGACTGTTGGAGTTGCTGTTTCGTATAAGAATTTCGTTCGTCGTATGCCTCGTTCCGGATCCGTCACAAGCGATTTGAACATTATTTTTAAACTCCAAGGTCCAAATCGACATACGAAATGTTAATCATGAAACTGATTCAATGTTCTCGACTACTGAACTTGTTTTTTTCTTTTCATTAGGGTTCCGTAGCCAAAATGGCAAAAACGGAACCCTTATAGTTTCGTCATGTCCGTCTGTCCGTCTGTCCGTCTGTCCGTCTGTCCGTCTGTCCGTATGTGAGGCATTTTACTCGAAAACTACAAGGTGTATTTGAATAAAATTTTGAGGATAGGTGTATTTTGTTAGCCGCTACATAGTTTTGTAATTAAAATGACAAAAAAAAATTTTTTTAGGGGTGCACTCCATACATAAAACTAAAAGTCCAAAATTTTTTTTTCATTGTGACCCCTCGTGTGGCACATCAATCAATAGGCCTTTCAAAATAAATATAAGGTTTCTTAGCATTTTTTTTGATTAAGTGAATAGGGTCGGAGATAATCGCCCCGAAAGTCACTAAAATTCTGCCCCCCCCCTCTAATTTTTGAACGGTGTATTTTAAAAATATGGAAAAATTCATGGACATAGGGCTTATTAATTTCATTCACCGAAAATTGTTTTGAACAAGATCGGTTCAGAGGTTTTCGAGATATTGCTGAAAAACTGCCTTCCTCAAAGAAAAGGACGTAAGTGCCGTAAAATTTCTGTGACGATACGACCTTTTTAATAGGCACGGAACCCTTCGTTTTGCGTGGTCCGACACGCACTTGGCCGGTTTTTTTTTCTAAAGATAGCTTTTTTGCAGTCGGGTTTTTTGACCTGGACTTTTTGTAAGATTTCTCCAATTTGATCGGAGAAAGTTCGCCTAGGTCTTCCCCTTCCAACTTGCCCTTCCACTCTTTTTACATACACTCTCTTCGTTAATCTTCTTTCCATCCTCTCTACATGCCCAAACCACCATAACAAGTTGCGTATGAAGATACAGCCCGTTATAGTTCCGCGTGACGTCACATTATGCTAAAAAGTGTACCATAATGTGACGTCACACGGAACTTTAACGGGCTATATCTTCGTCAGTTTTTGTTTAATTGACAAACAAAAAAATACGTGTCCAATATTTTTTGATAATCTAACAGACGGACTAAATAACTTTTTTTAGGAAGGTACAGTAAAATGGTCCTACTTTGCTCCAAAATTGGCTCCACTTTTACAAATTGCATTGCAACTTTTATAAATATGGAGTTATGGTATTGGTAATGATGTTATCGGAGAAAAGTGCTCTTTACCTTTATATTTGCTCGAACTTTGTTGCAACTTAGTTGGAACGGATCTTAATTTTTTTTTTAATTGGAGCATAGTTACGACCCCAGGAGCAAAGTAGGACCATTTTACGGTAGCCAATTTGTATTCCCAGCTGCAGACATTTATTATAAATAAAAAAATAAAAAAATCTTTATTTCAGAACAGTCATTCCATATAAATTACATAAAAAATTCCTTAGTTTCATTAATATTAAAATAATTTAAAACAATTTATACTATAATATTAACCTAATACTAGAAGTCGGGAATAGGATGGTGACGATAGCGTTACGCCTGAAAACTCTCTCTGGCCCCTTCCAAACCAACTCGGGTCAAGCTAATACTTACTAAATGGAATCACACTTACAATCATACTTTCTAAACTTTTTAACCAATTTACAAACGATTTTCAACCTTATTTCTCGTGATTTAAGGGATATGTATTAGTTTTCAAGCTGCTAAATTAGTTTGGCAGTTGTCACCAATCCCCTTTTCTTGGAAGAACTGTGATTGGCTCTTTTAGGATTTGCGCGCGCAAAAGTCGAATTTCGGTGGCGGTTTTTTGGAGAAAACTCATTCCATTGACGCTTTGGGTAAGAGAATGTTCCCTGTCAACTTAGATAACGCGCAGTGAATAATGAGCTAATCTACATAGGAAATAGGGATGACTAGATACAAAATTCTTTCATTCGGGATGGTATTTCAAACGAGGTGCCCCGTTGCACCTTCAACTTTAATTTATATACAGTTAAAATAAAAAAGTGCTCTTAATTACTTAAATAAATATACACATTTATCTATATAATTTTGTAAAAGACAGTGCCTTAAACGGTTTTGTAAAATATTAAATTGCTGATTTGATGTGAGTTTCGGCCATTTTAAAAACTTTTTCTAGACCACGGCTCGCTCAAACAGCCGTAACTTGTGAAAATAAATAAAAATGGCGAATGTGGGGAAAGTGTTAGCCACAATCAAAGCAGTTATTACAAGATTAGTGTTTGCCTGCCACGGGATCATAGCTATATGGCAAGTCACAGAGTTCAAAAACGACATCATATATTGGTACTTGGCATCACCAATCCTTCTACTCATCTTCGAAGGCGTTTTTACGTTGACCATTAAAGAGAACCAGGAATGGAAATGGTAAGTTAATAAACTTCTTTTTTAGGGTCTGTCTGTCCGTTTGTCACCGCCGATTTGCTCCGAAACTACTAGACCAATCGGAGCTATTATAAAAAAAAAACTGAGATGCTTGCAACAATTTCATTTGACATGTCACACAATACAGTTTGCGAAACTTTTTTTTAATGTTCCAGTTTACCTCCCAAAAGTGCCCCCCTTGCTCAGAATTCATTAATTTACTTTACGCGTCCGTCTTTGGGTCACCAATTTACATATGTTCACCAAATTTCAACTCACTCGGTCCAGTAGTTTCGGAGCAAATCGGCTGTGACAGACGGACTGACAGACGCACGAGTGATCCTATAAGGGTTCCGTTTTTTACCTTTCGAGGTACGGAACCCGTTTTGACGAGTTTTGAGTTGAAACTCCTGCGTCAAAACTATAGATATATTTATAGCACAAACGTTTATCGGTTCCTCAATCCTTTATATGTATCTACATTTGCATCAGAGTTTTTTTGAAAATAATGAATATTGATTTTTTTTATGATTCATTCAAATATGGTCCAAAAAAGCTCTGTTTTCGATATAAATATGTTGTTTATGCACTTTTATATATGACATCTACATGGTACTGTTTCTTAATGACGTCTCTAACAACCCATCAGAGATTTTTATTTTTAATTTTCACAAAACTTGCGTCCAAGAAATTGGTTTTTTAGCCTAAATTTGCCAAGGTTTGTTAAATTTGGTGGCATATATATCGAAGACTGTGAGGTTTGAAGGAAATATGGGATACTATTTCGCTAAACCTCGTTGTTGCTAATGAGATATTAAGCCATAAGAAAACATGAAAAAACGGACAGTTACAGATCGAAGGTCATTGGGAGCCCCTTAACGAAACTAGACCCCTGGAGTCGTAGCATGGTTGGCCTTGTCACGCGATAGGTGATAGGATAGAGCGTGCGTCACTGGCTGACACCGTTCGATAGAACGAGACGACGCTCTTATCTTGTCACTTGTCGCGTGATAAGGCCAACCATGCTACGGCTCCTGACATGGCGAGTGGCAAGACTCTCGACGAGTGAAGAATGACATTTCCGCACTTGTATCGAACGACGTTTTTTAATACAGTTGCGAAAAAATAAGAAAAACAACAAGTAAGGAATTCGAAACTTTTATATTATTAATTCTGTAACATCATTGTAATACAGTTGAAAAATAATGAAGTTGTTCAAAAATATTTTTTAATACAGTTCTATCTTATTTATATTATATTGACATAATAATTAATGGTACAATCTGTACAAGGCAAAGTGAAAAGCACTAGTTCGCGAAAACCAACTTTCCGCACGCTAAACAGCTACGTAAAGTAGCACTTTTTGAGCAACTGTATTAAAAAATCAAAAGAATTTTCGAAAAACCCGCTTTTTGACAAATAGTATAGCCTATGTCACTCCCACGATTAAGAGGAATCCAACGACACTCATACATCAAAATCCATCAAGCCGTTTAGGCTACAGGAGGCCACAAAGAAACAGACATACATACATACATACTTACATACACTCGAAAAACATTACCCTTCTCCTTTCAAAGTCAAAGTCAAATTGATTTATTCTTCAATTTAGGCATATTACATGCACAGACTGCACAGTCTATGAATGTCGATAAACTACCACCGGTTCGGAAAGAAAACCCTGCCTCGAGAAGAACCGGCGTAAAAAACTCGGCGAGGTGTCATTTTTTCAAAACAGTATACAATATATCATTTCAGTATCAGAGTATTATAAAATTTTAAAATTACATTGCTATAGTAGTAAGCCATTTATTTTGCGATGGACTTCTAGTGCAGGACTTTATCGCTGCCAAATATCCTTTGGCAGTTGGGTAAAAATAATTATGCACTACATCTGTAGTTGAGGTTAAAACAAGTTACGGAATAGCGGGGCAGCTCGCAGTGCCTCACAGTGCCTCACAGTGCCTCACAGTCTCACAGAACCTCTAGTATAAAAGGGGCGAGTGAGGTGAGGCGATGCGTTGTGTATATCTATTCGTTTACGACCAAGGTGACTCGACCATTGACCGAGGTCACCCTTTCTTTTCGCCCCCTATCATACGCTCATGCCTATATACGCTACAGGGGTAGGCAGGATTGATAAAATAAAGCAGTCAACGTTAATAACGCGAATCATGAAAAGGAAAAGTTTTGCTTTAAAAGTAAGAAGTGATACTCCCGATGGTTTCCGTCACCGAACAGCTATCTACAGTTAAATATCAAATGATGTTTTTGCTCGTAAGTTGCTTTGAAAAACCCATTGGTACGGGGTTCGAACCCTCACCCTCCAGATTGAAAAACCCAGTGGTACGGCCTGGGTTCGAACCCACACCCTCCAGATTGTAAACCTCAGTGGTACGGTCTGGGTTCGAACCCACACCCTCCAGATTGTAAACCTCAGTGGTACGGCCTGGGTTTAAACCCACACCCTCCAGATTGAAAAACTCAGTGGTACGGCCTGGGTTCGAACCCACACCCTCCAGATTGAAAAACCCAGTGGTACGGCCTGGGTTCGAACCCACACCCTCCAGATTGTAAACCTCAGTGGTACGGCCTGGGTTTGAACCCACACCCTCCAGATTGAAAAACCCAGTGGTACGGCCTGGGTTCGAACCCACACCCTCCAGATTGAAAAACTCAGTGGTACAGCCTGGGTTCGAACCCACACTCTCAGATTGAAAGACCCAGTGGTACGGCCTGGGTTCAAACCCACACTCTCAGTTTGAAAAACCCAGTGGTACGGCCTGGGTTCGAACCCACACCCTCCAGATTGAAAAACCCAGTGGTACTGGGTTCGAACCCACACCCTCCAGATTGAAACTCAGTGGTACGGCCTGGGTCCGAACCCACACCCTCCAGATTGAAAAACCCAGTGGTACGGCCTGGGTTCGAACCCACACCCTCCAGATTGAAACTCAGTGGTACGGCCTGGGTCCGAACCCACACCCTCAGGTTGAAAGTCGCGTGTCTTACCGCTAGCCCGCTACACTAGAGTGGTTTGTAAACAGTTTCACTGCCTGGCATCAGCTAACTAGAGTAGCGTTAAGCTCACTAGCCCGTGGTTTTCCCGCTAAGTAGCGTAAAGCGCCTACGGCGTAGGCGCGCCCTAGGCGGGTTCCTAGCAGTGAATATGTTAAGTCACCGAACCTGGAAAACGTTGTACCAACAATGCAAGTAGATGCACCTACCAACGCTAAACGTCAAGGTCATCAATCTAAGGGTTGTCTATCGTTTACCCGAATTTCATTTTCCATAGTTTCATTTGCCCGAATTTTATATTTCATAACGTTTCACTTTTCATAATATTCATTTGACATAATATTCATTACTAGCTGCCCGCGCGGCTCCGCCGCGTATACAAAGAACCTAGGCGGAGCGACGGGATAAAATATTATAGCACATAATCCCGTAGGTCCAGTCTACATATATAACATAGGTACTGAAGAAAGGATTTTTAGAATACGATGGGTATAGTTTCTGAGACTATCCCCAACATACAAACTTACATTTCACAGACATTACACCTGTTTGTTATTAGTATCAGCACAGATCAAAGAATACTGTATCGGGGACCGTTAACGGTTTAAAATAATATTTTACCGGTTATAGTTGCATTTGACTATTTATACCGCTAAATAGTTTAATACTGGTTTATGTTTTCCAGTATTAAGTCATATCGGTTTGACAAATTACAATTTATACCTACCTGTAATCGAAATATAATTATCTGAACCTGAAATAATTTGGATGGTATTCAAGTCAGGTGAATAAAGTTGCCAATGGGAGTCCCCGGTATCCGAAAAGAAATTTTAGTACTTAATCGAGGTTCGTTTTCTACATCTTTACTTCAAATTTGAAGCCTATCGGTGCCTACGGCATTGTGCTAAGTAAGGTAAATAAAGCCTATATGGGGTCCACGACAATTAATGGGTTTAAACCTCATTCTTCTCCCAACATCTCGAATATGCTTTG
Source organism: Epinotia nisella (assembly GCA_932294315.1). Taxonomy (NCBI): domain Eukaryota; kingdom Metazoa; phylum Arthropoda; class Insecta; order Lepidoptera; family Tortricidae; genus Epinotia; species Epinotia nisella. The sequence goes on along the minus strand of OW028698.1, from coordinate 2,229,379 downwards.
AGTATTAAGCCACTGGAGATGTCATAGACAGGCGACCCCCTCCGGCAAAGTACATTGGTCAACTGTTCAACCACGTTATATAAAACTACTTAAAGTCGCTTCACCGTCATTTTGTATCGTTCCGTGTCGCATGACGTTTCTCTCGAAAAATGGTGACTTGTGCAATATTATCATGTAAAAGGTGATCTGACAGCTCAAATTCGCAACAAGTTCACGTTTCCTATCATAGGTAAGTATTTTTACTAACTATTAAATGTGTATTGAAGTACAATCTCCATTTAAAGAAAATGCCGTTAGCGATACGTAAACGACAGAACGTAAACATGATTATAGTGGTAAGGGTTCGAATCGGTCTTTAGGGATGTGATAAAGTAAGAAAGGCGACTCAACATTTGAATTTATCATTCATTCATTCAATCACTGCAGTTTGTTTAATAGTCAGTTTTTTTATTAGATATTGAATTAAATAGTAGGTATAGATGTATGTTACATTTAAATCTTGTAAGGTGAATCAGAAAAATTACTTTTCTCTGGACTTACGATGTTGAAATTTAGTCTTAAAAAGAAATGAATTATTGGCAAAAAAAAATCTGTAAAAGGAATACATTTAGTGCGGGACTATGAGTGTATGTGTTATTCATATACTATTATTTACAGTATTATACTTTATTTAATATAATTGTATGTCCTTTTAGATTTCCAAAAGATCCCTATATAAAGGAGAAATGGAGAACAATTTGTAATTACGAAAATTATTCTTGGAAACCTACACGTACAAGTGTTATCTGTTCGGAGCACTTTACTCCGGAAAGCTACAAAAATGATTACGTGTACAATAAACTTATTCATTTTAAAAATCAATAAAAATACTAATTAATAAAAGTCTTAAGCGGGTCTTAAAAAACCCTACCAGAGAATTTAAATTAATAAATATGTGGTAATTCTAATAAAATTAACAATTCATTTTATTGCTTTCCCTTTGCTCATTTATGTTTTGAAGTAACTTTATTTACTTCAAAAACTTTATAAATGTGGTGAAAGCTGAGCCTTATTAAAATATAATTGCATATACATAGGTTCTTGCAAATACCAATCAATAAGTATCAGCCCGGAAAACCGCGGGCGAGAGTTCATTCCACAGTTTAACTGTGCGAGAGGGCTAAGGACACTAGGGCACATAATTACAGACAGACATATATACAAACAAACATTTTTTTGGGTAGTATCTTCAATGGACAGAATTTTCACTTTTACAATTTAATAATAAATAGTATAAGATAATTCAGTTCATTCATCAAACTAATTTGACTCATTCTTCAGATGTCTTCGATGTGTCCCATCACTAACTTGTTCGCATGTATGCTGCATCAGTTACGTGAAAACTCTGTCTGTGTGCGTGTAATTTTTGATGTGTTGAATTTTTTTGTAGTGTGCGTTTATCGCAACAGCAAAACTTGTGTCTGTTGAGTTATTCCTCTTTTGGTGGTGTGCTATACGTGTTTTACCTCGCCCCCCGCCAAAAGTGGCGAAAAAATTTGTTCGAAGAGTTTACGTCATGGCATCTCCAGTGGCTTAATACTCAAAGCGAATATGGGAAAATAAGTTAGTATATAAACTTTTTGAAATAAATATAAACATGGCAAATAATATTGACAACTCTATGTCACTAAAAAAAATAATCCACAGTTGACACAATACGTCTGTCAGTTTTTGTAAACATTGCAAAAGATCGTTTATTTTCTATTTACTTAATTTTCTTAATGTTGTATCTATATGTGGCCGACTCAACATTTATAATTTCTTATGCTGAAGAACTTACTACAGGTTTGAGTTCAATTCTTGTTTATTTATTTTACATTGTCATCTCAAGTCAAAACAGGAGTTAGGTACGTCACGTGACGTCACACAGCCAAGGTCACGTGGTCAGCGCACGGTAGATTCTTTAAATTAAAATTTTAGTACTTTTTCAATAAAAAATTAAAAATCGGAGACCTTATTGCAAATCTCCAGCATGAGACGAATCGAACGACATATCATTTATCAAAATCGGACCATAACTGTAGATCTGATGGCATGTACAAAAATCGGGCTCGCGTATTATATATATAGATAGATATATAGATAGAATAGATAGATTATTTTCCATAATGCTGTACACCCGAATCATTCATATGCCATAAACTTTATTTTCCATAATTTTATATGCAATAATTTTACTTGACAGAATATTCATTTGCCATAATTAACTACTTACATTTCTGCTAGCCGTTCGAATGTTGCGAATGTTCGGTTCTGGTGATCAGGTGAGCCGTACGCTTTTTTACCACGGACATGGTATAAAAAAACCAGCCAAGTGCGAGTGGGACTCACGCACGAAGGGCTCCGTACCATTATGTATAAAAACGAGCACAAAAATAACGTTTGTTGTATGGCCCCATTAAATATATATTTTATTCTGTTTTTTAGTATTTATTGTTGCAGCGGCAACAGAAATACATCATCTGTGAACTGTCTAACTATCACGGTTCATGAGATACAGCCTGGTGACAGACGGACGGACAGCGGAGTCTTAGTAACGGTCCCGTTTTTACCCTTTGGGTACCTACTGAACCCTAAAAAACTGAAATACCCAGACTGACCTTGTTTAGTTTAGTTGCGAAATACTTAGTTGGGTATCTTTGCCCCATTTGATTACGCACCCTTCAAACTGCCCGGCTAAAGGGCTTAATGTGACAGGGTTGTACCTGGGCTGTTATTCGCGACGCGCTCATGCGCCTCACCCCACGCGTCACGCCTAACGAAACTAGACCTCTACCTACGCTTAGTTACTACGAATCGCGGCGTCAAGATATATTTGTGGGTGAGCGTTGAGGTGAGCTTAAAATAAGTTAGAGGGGGGCTGTTAGGTCGTTTGTTAATCTAGTCGCGACGGTGACATTTGCAGGCTTTGTCAACAGGCAGCCGAGGGGAACTCGCGATTAAAACAGCTTGCTGACTTAGTGACACCTAAAATTGGGTACTTTGCCTGGGTAAAAACTATAATTATATTTAGACCGTCGGTTAGATTATCAAAAAATATTGGACACGTATTTTTTAACACAAAAAACAATGATGATATAGCCCGTTAAAGTTCCGCGTGTCGTCACATTATGCTAAAAAGTATCTTCATTATTTTTTGTTTAATTGACAAACTAAAAAAAAAAACATCACTTCTCGTCAATGGCGTATTACTTGCGAGCGTACAGAGCAGTTATAGCCGTTTTACTTTTAAACTTTTAGTTTAGTTTTAAAATGTAGAACCCTCTGATTGGCGTAAGCAAATCTGGTTGCTCTGTGATTGGTTGAAAAAAAAATCTAGTTGGCCAAGCCGCCCCGCCCCGCAAGAATACTGATCTGTGATTGGTTGATATATTGAAGCTGCGCGCTCCACTAGCACTGATCTGGAAGTGAAGTTGTCAATTTTTGATTGGTGCGGCCACTTACGCCCCTCGTTAAACAATGTATTATACATGTATTATTTTTTGATAATCTGACGGACTAAATGTTTTTTTTTAGGAAAGTAGCCAATTGTTACACTAACAGCTTTATTTCTATGTAGGTAGGTTATCTAATTAGATGCCCGCACGGTTTCACCCGCGTTTCGCAAAGAACGCAGGCAAACCAGCGGTATAAAATATAGCCTATGTCCGAAGAAAAGTCCATTCTACACATACCTAGGTGATTTTTGAACAACTACCAACATACAAACTTACAAATATTTACAAAACCTAATACTAATCGCTGACGTCACCAGTTTTGTTTTTCGAGCGTATGTATGTATATGTATGTATAATATGTATGTATGTGTATGTCTTATTCTTTGGCACGCCCTGCAGCCATGCACCGTTTAACGGATTCGACATATTAGTCCAGGCAATGAACTGACAACTTGTATGGAAAAAATGACAGATTTGGAAATAATTTATAATAGCAAATTTTTTTAATGTAACGGATATATTATCAATTAAATAGTTACCTAGAGGCAAAATCCAACAAAAAATCAGACATCAAAAAAATCAATATTTAATTAGCTCCTAAAAAGTCCGGATAAATATGAATATATTTTTTTTTATCTTTATTTAGGTTCATTTACATTTGCTTTAAGATATTCAATATAAATAAAATATAAAAGACAATTATTGATAATTGTTCCGGGTGGAAAGTTTGTTGGATTCTTGAATAAAGCATCTTAGAATAACGTTTTAGAATGAAATAAACAAAAAAAACGCTATTATAAATTAATGTTTTTCGAAACAGTATTTTGCCTGGAGTATATGAGGTGTCGTTGGATTCCCCTTAATCGTGGGAGTGACATAGGCTATAATATTTGCAAAAAAGCAGTTGGGTTTTTCGAAATTTTTTTTGATAGTCGTGCAGGAATCTGCCTAGCGGGCGCCGGCCGCCTACGCCGTAGTCGCTTTCCACTACGCGGGGAACACCACGGGATCGGCTACGAGCGAAGCGCGTAGCGATTCTTGGCAGTCGATGTGCTACATTCGTAACGCTACGCTCGTAGCCGTAGCCGATAAAATAGCGAAATCCGTATGTAGAGGAAAGCCCCTTCAAGCTGAGCGCCCAGTCGCCGTCGGGTTTCTGCCACTGTTTTCATTTGTTCAATTCAATTTTCAATTCAATTCAATTCAACATTTATTTATGAACAATACAATGATTGTGTTTGAAATTTGTACATACACTTAATAATAGAAGTAAAGTGAGTCTTGGATGTTTTCTATGTATTTAAGTATTTATATCTATTATATATATCGTCGTCTAGTACCTATAACGCAAGCCTTATTGAGCTTACTATAGGCCTAGTTCGATTTGTGTAAGAATGTCCCCTAATTTATTTATTTATTATTTATTTAAATACTATAACTAGGATCACGTACATAATTTTAACCGATATTATACAAAAACTAGTTTTTTAATCTTGTGCAATCGACAAGATAGTTATTTCACGTCATGACGAGCCGTAGCATGGTTGGCCTTATCACGTGACAAGTGACAAGATAACAGCGTCGTCTCGTTCTATCGAACGGTGTCAGCCACGCACGCTCTATCCTATCACCTATCGCGTGACAAGGCCAACCATGCTACGGGGCCTGTTGTGTAAGACTGCCCCCTAATGTGTAACATGTTTTAACACGTTCACGGACAGTACGGCCACAGGCGTAAATTGAGACCCTCGTGATACGACACTACGGCTGTGGCCGGTGATCTTCAACGCGACAAAACTGCCACTCCGTCCACGGGCGACAAATTTTCATAGGATTATAATGAAGGCGGACATGTTGTGCCGCTTTAGGTACGGTCGAGGAAATTGAATGTTTAGCACTTTTGGACTTTAATGTCATTCAAATAGAGTCCAAAAGTGCTAAACATTCAATTTCCTCGACTGTACATTACAATTTTTCCTAGTGCCGCAACAAAAGCTTAAAGGGCCACCTCAATTTTACATCAGGGGAATGACGCGTGCTGTGACTCAATACGTCTGTAGACGTTACGGCTGTGGCCGTGCTGCCAGGAGAGTTTGAGTTTGTAACAAACTACATACATACCTAGACGAAACAGCGGCTGCACAATATTTGCCTAAACAGTGATGTGGCAGTACGTCCATGGCCGAACCAAAAAAAAAATGAATTTTATACATCACACAATTTTCAGAATGGTGCTGTGTCCTATCCGTGAACGTGTTAAGCTTCAACAATTTTTTATTGCAATAATCACACTGGCACCGTCTCACCTCCAACGGACTACTTCTAAAGCGGGTGCAGCGGCGGAAAACGCCGAAAATCTGAAATGTAATAAATATAGAGGCCTCGGCAGAGAGTACGACTTTGTACCCTTTGGCGTCGAGACCCTCGGTCCGTGGGGTCCCAGTGCGCATAAGTTATTTGCAGAAATCGCGAAACGTCTGGTCGATGTAACTGGTGACCGAAGAGCTGGCGGCTTTCTTGCGCAACGCATCAGCATTGCAATTCAGCGAGGAAATGCCGCCAGCATCCTCGGTACAATGCCTCGAGGGCCTTTTTTTAGATTTAACTTAGTTTTAATTTATCTTAGTTAATGTTAATTATAATCTTGTATTCACTTTTAATAAATACAACATTTTAGCAAAAAAAAAAATTACACTTATAGGGTAAAAGGTGGGTGCCCAGTATGGGAAAGGCACCCACTATTGAGTTGGAAGGCTGTAACGGGCCTCCCTGCCCTACCTGGTCGGTTGCGTGTTCAGGTTGTCCTCCTCGGATCTCGGTGGAATAAAATGCCAGTTGGAATGAAGATTGGTGGATACCCTAGCGCCGTCCCATCTCTCGGGGACCTCGATCAGGGCCGGGGCTGCCGCCGACGCGGCTGAGCTCCTCAAACGGCGCAAATATGCAGCCATAGACTCTGGCTACATGTTTGAGCCGTTTGGGGTGGAAACGTTAGGGCCGTGGGGACCAGGTGCTCTTAGCATTTTTAAAGAGCTGGCAAAGCGTCTTGTCGACGCGTCAGGTGACCAGAAGGCTGGTGCGTACCTTGCACAGCGCGTCAGTATCGCCATCCAGCGCGGCAATGCTGCCAGCCTTCTGGGCACCCTGCCCCCGGGTTCCGAGCTTGAACCAATTTTTTATTTGTAAATATTTTATTTAGTTTTTAGTGTATTTTATCCTTAGTTTAGTATAAGTAGATTATTGTATGAGTTTCATTTTCTAATGTCCAGATTGGTGTATTGGTAAACTTATAATTTTATTGCACTATGGAGACTAAATAAGATTCAATATAAAATACGTGTTCACAAGCTTTTTAGCAATCTAGTAATGTCACAAGACAGATTAAAAATCTAGACATATAATTCATATTTCGAACCAGCCTAACCAGCCTGTTGTGCAACAAGGTTGCCACACACTTTGCTACGCGGGAGAAGCCGCGGGCAAAAGCTAGTAAGTGCTAAAATGGCAACGGTCTTAGGCCCGCAGGATACAAGTTATAGGTATGCTTGTTTTCCGTTCATCAATGAAGTGACACCGCTAATAGACCGTGACATGCTAATGGCTGCCTAGCCCATTTTGTTTGGAAAACGGTGTACGGCTGTAGTAAAAAACCGGACAAGTGCGAGTTCAACTCGCGGGGTGAGGGTTCCGTAAAATATTGAGAATTTTCCCGTTACTTTGAATACTCAAACTTCTTATAGGTTTTCCTGTAATCTTTAGGCAAGGAACTATTTGTTATATTTTTTTCAGAATTTTAAGCCGCCAGTTTCGGAGATAAGGGGGGGGGGATGGTCAAAATTCGTCTTTTTTCCTAAATTACTTTAAATCTGTTTTTGCTAAAATTATAAAAAAAAAACTGAAATGCTTACAACAACCTCTTTCATTTGATATGTTACACAATACAGTTTGCGCAATTTTTTTATTTTATTTTCCAGTTTACCCCCCAAAAGTGGCCCCCTTGTTCAGAATTCATTAATTTACTTTACCCGTCCATCTTTGGGTCACCAATTTACATATGTGTACCAAATTTCAACTCAATCGGTCCAGTAGTTTCGGAGTAAATCGGCTGTGACAGATGGACAGACAGACACACGAGTGATCCTATAAGGGTTCCGTTTTTTTTCCTTTTGCGTTTCTCAACTTCGGAAACTTCCCCGCGGTGCATTGCTAGCTGTAGGCAAAAATGAGTGACTTTCAGACTCACTTTAAACACAAACTTTCAAAAATATACCTACTGGACTAGTTGCCCGCGCGGCGCGGGCTCTACAAAGAACCCAGGCGGAGGCGGGGTGAAATATAGTATATGTCCATTCTTTATACCTACCGCTGAAGGAATTTTTGAAATCAGATTAGTAATTCTGGAGATTTCCCACCCACATACAAACTTCCAAAACTATCTCGCAGAAGTGTACTCATGCTTGATTGTTACATATTTCTGTGTGACTTTGAATTTCTCCAGAAGTTGATAAAAAACGCTACCGTAGCCTAGTCGTTCAGGCAGTCGTGGGTGCGAATCCCGGCTCGTTCTAATGAGTTTTTCGAGACTTATCTGCGGAATAGTTACCTAAAAATCTTAGGTCACACCTCTATCATGTTTCGTCTTCTAACAAAGAACAAGATACTTATCTAATATTTTTTTTTATAGTTTATTTTTAATTTTTATTTAATAATACCTATCTAATAATTATGATGATGATATGATGCATAATTTATCGCTCCCAAGATACAGGCTGCGCCTTTTAGGGCTGACGGTGATTCTTCTTTGTTTGTTAAAAATGTGCATTAACAGAACCTAGGTTTAACTCACTCGGTTGTAACGCTGTTATGGTAAATAAATAATTTTGTATTTGTATGAGCACTTTTTGAAATAGTTCACACCTTTCGAGAAAGTGTCCCAATTGGGCAAGTGTACATTTTCGGAAAGGTTGACTTATGGAAAAGAGTACTTTTTGAAAATTGGGAAAGTGTATCTTTTTGGGAGTGTACATTTTGCGGAAAGTGCACTTTTAGAGAAAGTAAGTTTATCCGAAACATAATTCTTTGGTTTTCCATTTCAGATAGTATATACAGCGTGTGACTTTCATAAGAACATTTATTTTAAGGGCTGAAAGTATAAGCCCTAATGAACGTAAATTGGTATCTCTAGTTTAAAAAAACTGTTATTTTTTTTCATACAAATTAATTCGGCCCGCAATGTATTGGTAACAAAGCTAACAACTGACAGTAACTAGCTCTGCCTCTCTGAAACGTCAAGTGAATGTTAGCAGTACATTGCTGCTCGAGAAAATTTTAAAAATTAACAACTCTCCATTAGAAAAGGTAATTGTTATATTTTTTCGATAAAACGGTTCACAGCAATGAAAGCTATCGTTCCTGAAAATAAATGTTCTCATGAAAGACACACACTGTATATACATACATTTTTTTTTATATATACCGTAAACGCGGGTTACTTTAGCCCTGGGGGGTAACTCTGGCCTTCGCAAATTACTCTGTCCACCGCTTTTTAATAAATTTGAACGGGGTCAAATCAGCGTCAATAGTTTTCATATCAGCTAACTGTTCACGTTGTTACTTTTTTTATGTATCATTGCTATGTGTGGTTTTCATGCGGGTCGAAGTAACCCTCCTTTGGGTCAAAGTAACCCGAGTTTACGGTATGGGTTTTGCGCAGAGTTCAGCCGCTTCATCGTTAATGTTGATATCTATAGCTTGTTTTCACCCACGTATCCATTGTTCCCAGGTTCTGCCCATCAGTGTTCATCTACCTCGGCCTCGTGGTGCCAGCTATCTGGCTTCTGGAGCTCCACAAGGTGGACGTCCGCGTCAACAAACTGGCCCTCAACGCCAGTATAGTCGAGGTAAGTCTCAACAACAGTGTCATAGCCGAATTAGTGTCTCATTGCCACTGCCATAGTCGAATTGATGTCTCAACGCCAGTGCCATAGTCGAATTAGTTTCTCAACACCGGTGCTATAGTTGAATATGTGTCCCAAGCCCAACACCAGAGCTATAGTCGAATTAGTGTCTAAACACCAGTACTGTGGTCAAATAAGTGTAATTTCACCAGTATCATAGTCGAATAAAATTAGTGTCTGAACACCGGTGCCATAGTTGAATTATAGTGTCTCAAAGCCAGTGTCATGCATAATAGAGTGGGTGCCTCAACAGCAGCAGTACCATAGTTAGTTACTTCCTAATTTCAATGCCAAAGTCCAGTTAGTAGCTGAACTCCAATACCGTATAACGTATGACCGTTTTGATGTCCTATAGAAAGGAACCTAGGACTCGGGCATTAGAATACGGCGACTAAAAGGGGTCCTCGGGGTGGTACACGGTTGCAGTTGGGGGCTGCAATCGAAAAAAGGTACGAACCACTGAGGTAGGACGCTAGGCCGGCACTGGTGCGCTCCGTAGGAGATCCCAGAGCCTTCCGAAATGCGTCGAGGAGGACCATCGGGGGGTTTTTAGTCGGTGCGAGTCCGACATAACCTCCGCGCTATCCCCGTGGCGCGGAAGTATCCATAACAGATTTTCCTCCCATTAAACAAAAAAGGACTCAGGAGGTTAGGTGTCTTTCACTTTTGGGATCAGGAGTCACATTACTGTTGCCCAGTCCATACAAATATTCCTGATACGTGCATCTGTCTCCAGACAGAGATAGGCTTCGGCGTGGCGGCGAAGATCCCTACAGACATGTGGGTGACTCTCATCGAGCAGTTCCTCATGCTGACCCTCATCGTGGGCCGCTGGCTTCTGCCCAAGGGGGACCTGACGAGGGATCAGCTCAGTCAACTGCTGCTGGTCTATATAGGTAAGTTAGAGATCCCTACGGACATGTGGTGACCCTCTTCATGGGTCGCAGGCTCCTGACCAAGGGGGACCTGACGAGGGATCAGCTCAGTCAACTGCTGCTGGTCTATATAGGTAAGTTAGAGATCCCTACGGACATGTGGTGACCCTCTTCATGGGTCGCAGGCTCTTGCCCAAGGGGGACCTGACGAGATATCAGCTCAGTCAACTGCTGCTGGTCTATATAGGTAAGTTAGAGATCCCTACGGACATGTGGTGACCCTCTTCGTGGGTCGCAGACTCCTGCCCTGAGACCAGCTGAGTCAACTGCTACTGGTATGTACCTCTATAGGTAGATTAGAGGTAAGGTCCTATGGATACAGATTTCATGAGAAATATTTTTTTTTGAAAATGGGTCATGCTGGACACAAATTTCGGTAGGTTATGTGGGTAACGAGAACTACTCATCAGAATATAAAAACTCTTTCACCAGTAGGTATTCAATATGGACCTTCAGGATAGTCATAAACTGTGTTCCATCCCGTGGCTCCGCCTGGATTCTTAGCTGGCTGAGATTCGTATTCTAGTTATAAGACATTTAATGCCACTTGTAACTACTAGGAACCGCAGCTGACATCATCGAATTCTTCGACTCCTTCAAAGACGAGAAGGTCGCCTCGGAGAAGGTGCTCGTCCTCCTGACCCTCGCCATCTGGTCCTGGTCGCTGGTGCAGTTCACGGTCGTCCTGACTGCGACTAAGAGTCGCAAGTCGCGCGGCACGGCAAATAGGTCCGACATGTACGTAACGCACGCAGCCACGCAACACACGGCACGCACGGAGCGGAGGTTTTCAATAACGGTTACACACTCATTCATAACGGCATCGCACCAGCTCGGGACAAGCTGCCGAGGGTGGACAGCTGGGTGAATGTCGCTTTAACACGTTGGCTGCCCCCTATACTACTCCTACAGTAGGTATTCCTCCCACGCCCCATACAAATTTACTAATCCCATTGATGATGCTCAAAGCATCGCTCTATTTCTGAGATGCTATGAGCATCACCGGTGGGATCGTTGTATTTTCTCTATGTGGCCATGGGTATCACCGGTGGGATTAGTATCTCATTTTTCAGGGTATTGTTTTGCAGTTTTTTTGGTTGTATATCAACTAGACAAACAGAAACTTCTTGGTTTGTTTGGTGGCTCGAAAAACTTGGCAGGCCCAAATATGGTAAAAAATTATGATAATATACCCATTTTAGGAGCCCCTCAGAAGCTAGGTATCTAAAAATTCAAATCAATCAGTTTTAGTTACTTACTAAAACTGACTGTTTTGAATTTTTATTCTATAGAGTATCCTCTACAAAATAGCATTCAAAGTTTGGCTCTGGCCCCCAAAAAAATCCGCAAAACAATACCCTGAAAAATTTGCTTCCGATCCTACCGGTGATGCTCATGGCCACACTGAGAAGATTACGTGATTCCACCGGTGATGCGCATGGCAGCCAACGTGTTAAGCTGACGACTGTCCCGCTATTCTATAACTTGTTTTAACTTCACCTCACGCGTCACCCACTAATATATCTTGACGCCGCGATTCGTAGTAATTAAGCATAATCAGAGGTCTAGTTTCGTTAGGTCGTCGGTCTAGGTTCTAGTTCTTCGTGACGGGTAAGCTGAGGCGAATGGACGCGTTCCCAGACGTCCGAGCGCGGAGGACGGCACGAGTGATACGAAGTTATAGTACCAATAGAGCGAGTTGGGAATAGAATGTTGCTGGACGCCGTGTTCACACACGGGCCGAAATCAGGCGGCGGACTGCATACAGTCTGCTAATTTATATCGTCCGGCGGCAGCGTTAGCTGCCGGCAAGAGACGCGTGAATATGTGTCACAAATTAACCATGAGTTTACAATTACAAGCGTTTAACCTTTTGACAGCGAGGGTGCAAAACAAAACGGTGCCCAACTGTGGCCAAAACAAAACAATAGCCAGACAAAATATGAATACAAATGAAACTTCTGATAAATATTGTCATGTCAAAATGACAATATTTATTAATATTATCACGTGGCCGTCCGTGGCTTCAGTGGCACGAGTTTTCGTCCGCGTCCACAGCCGTCTTTAGCTCTCAAAGGGTTAATGGAACTCGAAATACTTGGAAAACCTTTGCTCCGTCGTTAAAAACAAGATGAAATTCACATTTAACAAAACAAACAGTTCCAGGCTATTGTTATATTTTTTACAATTCGTAGTGATTTTGATCATAATTAGGTACTTTCCTAAAAAAAAGTTATTTAGTCCGTCTATTAGATTATCAAAAAATATTAGACATGTATTTTTTTGTTTGTCAATTAAACAAAAAACTGACGAAGACATAGCCCGTTAATTTTTTTACCATAATATATGACATAATACACTTTGTAGCATAATGTGACGTCGCGCGGAACTTTAACGGGCTATATCTTCATAATTGTTTGTTTAATTGACAAACAAAAAAATACGTGTCCAATATTTTTTGATATTCTTACTGACGGACTAAATATAATTATAATTTTTTTACCCAGGAAAGTACCCAATTCGAGGGAACTTGTATATAATATAATGTTAAGTAAGTATTGTTATATAAATACAGCCGGAAAGTAATAGCCAAGACGAATTAGTACTGGTGCCACGTTAATTTTGTTTAATTAAGTCTTAAACATTCTTTGAAAGAAATAAACATTTAAAGGCAACTGGGAAAATAAGTGACTTACGAGTTGTCAAGAGGTACGATATTTTCTACATCTTATGCTATTAAACAAGCAATATTTGTATGTATATAAATATTTTATTTACACACATATATATATATATATATATATATATATATGTGTGTAAATACACCTATATATATTATATTTCTAATTACGTTCTCGAAAACGGCCTTAAGTATTTCGATGAAATTGGAAATATAGCAGGTTTTGGGGGCGTGAAATCGATCTAGTCATTTTACCTGTTACGTATTACTTGATGTGTTGAATTTCATCTTTTGTGTAGCTTCTTTCAGCTAGTTAGCAAATGCACTTAATTCATACTTCTTTGATCTATGACTCCTCTAAGGCTTTTACAAGTCTTAACCCTGAATTTAAAAAAAAACACCACTCAAAATCGTAGCGTAATGTTTTTGAAAAAGTAGGATAGTAAATTCAATGTTTTTATACTTACAATAGGGAATGGATGAACATTTTGGAAATGCCTGATATTTTTTTTGGTGATAGGAATAACCTTCCTCTCCTCTTAGCACCAGAAAAAAGTTGCAGATTTTTCAGCCACTTCATTTTTTTTAAAGTCTAAACAGTTTCCTCACTTACGTTTTGGGTTTAGGACGGCGAATAAGACACTTTCCTTGATCTGTCTCATATAAAAAAAATATTTTAAATATCTGACCCTGGCAATGACAAATATAGCAGCTGCAGCTGTCAATATCATTGCCAGTGTCAGTTTACCACGGATATTTAAGATATTTTTTTGTAATATGAGACGGATCAAGGAAAGTTTCTTAATCGCCGTCCTAAATCCAAAACGTAAGTGAGGAAACTGTTTATATTTTTCAAAAATATTTGTCGCAGCTGAAAAATCTGAAACCTTCTGGTGTTAAAGAAGGTTATTCCTATCACCAAAAAAATAAGCAGGCATTTCTAAAATTTTCATTCATTCCCAATTCGGTCTATAATATATAGAAATAATTATAGTAGATTACTTAAATGTAGGTATAAGCTGACTATTAAGTCGTAGAGGAATTGTATATCTGTCGCAAGGAAATGATAAAAACTGGGATGTGATCAAAACTCTGGTTCAGTTTAATTAAATGATGAATTGTTGTGTCAAAATCAGCCATTTTAATCGTACTTACTGTTTCCCAGCGACAAATTCACTTTGCACTTTTGTTACATTTTCATCACTTATACGCTTTTCTGCACTTTATTTTGGCATTTGGAGCACAAATTGTGTGCACCAATTTCTGTTCGATATAATAGTGAAAAAACCAAGGTTCATCTTTCTATCTCGCTTTATCTCATAGCTTTCAGGACTGTGTAGACTGGCTGCGCCTTTAACATCTAGGGGTTTGGGTCAGTGTTTATTAATCCTGATCTTGAAGTAAAATTGAAGCAAGGATTTAATATTTATGTAAAATTAAAGATACAGGTAAGTTAAGAATAGCGAAGAGTGGGGAAATCGCAGGCCGCGCCAGTCTGTGAGAGGCTTTAGGCATGAATCAGGCCTCTCACAGACTGGCGCGGCCTGTGTGATGCAGGCTTCAGGCGCGGCCTGCGGTGGCGGTAAATAGTAAATTTGACAGCTAATGACAAGTTTACTATTGACCGCCGCGGCCAGGCCGCGCCAGTCTGTGAGAGGCCTTATGCTTATCATTAGCTGTCAAATTTATTAGCGCCAGGGTGTTGCAGGCTTAAAATGAACTGAAATCAAGCAAGCGTGGGTAGGCCCCCCACAAGGTGGACTGATGACCTGGAAAAGGTCGCGGGAGTCCGCTGGATGCGGGTGGCACAGGACCGGTCATTGTGGTACTCTTTGGGGGAGGCCAATGTCCAGCAGTGGACGTCTTTCGGCTGATATGATGATGAGTAGGTATACATCTGGCCGCGCCAGTCTGTGTGAATGAGAGGCTTTAGGCCATGTTGATGGACAGGCCGGGTTGACCAGCTGTCAGGTGAGCATGAAGACGCAGTCCCCGGCCATAAAAGCCACATAACATTATGGTTGCTATTGACAATGATTTCCAGAAACAGCAGGGCCTGCTGCTGCTCCATCGAGGTGTGCGCCATCATGATGAACATCGCGCTGCAGGACGCACCCTTCCTCGCCTTCCGACTCCTCATCATCGCGCATTACAAGATCATCAACTATATGAACATATTCTTCACTTGCAAGAACACTCTGGTAAATACTTTTTTAGGGACGGATAACCACGAGGTTTCATTTTCCAATTTTGATGACGCCTTTTGAGATCGAGACGCCTCAGAGACTGTCGCAGCGCTCGAAAATTAAATAAATGTACCGACGCAGCGCTCGAAAATTAAATAAATGTACCGACGCAGCGCTCGAAAATTAAATAAATGTACCGACGCAGCGCTCGAAAATTAAATTAATGTACCGACGCAGCGCTCGAAAATTAAATAAATTTAATCGTAGTGTCATAATTGGCTACTTACCTAAAAAAAATATTAGACACTTATTTTTTATTTTGTTAATCAAACAAAACATGTTGAAGATATAGCCCGTGAAAGTTCCGCGTGACGTCACAATATGGTACACTTTTTAGGATAATGTGACGTCACGCGGAACTTTAACGGACTATATTATCTTCACCATTTTTTGTATGATCGACAAATTAAAAAATACTTGTCCAATAATTTTTGATAATCTAACTGACGGACAAGAAAAAACAAATATAACTAAAACTAAATATAATAAAATTGCCCCACATCGCTGCCAGGCGGTAGTGTAGGTACTCAGAAGGCTGGCAGCATTACCACGTTGTATGGCGATGCTGATCCTCTGAGCGAGGTAAAAACGACCCTTTCTATTAATTTAAGTTTTTACCCAGGAAAGTATCCAATTGCAGGCGCTTACTTTCTATCGAGATGGAATTGAATGCGAGTTTTTCGATTTTCTATCTGTAGTCTCTTGCTTTCCAATAAATTCGCTGCCTTGGTGTTATGGAGCATCCGGCCGACTCCCGCATGGAATGCGGGTGGCGCAGGACCGCCTATTGTGGCACTCTTTGAGGGAGGGCCAGGAGGTCTTACTGCTGGTATGATGATGAGGGTATGTTGTCAGGTAATCCTGCTGCAGATCTACCGGCTGTACGTCCTGCACCTAGAGACCACGGACGAGGGGGGGTCGGTGTATCGCAAACACAAACACAAAGATACGAAGAAGGACAAGGAGCATAAGAAGCGTAAGGAACACAAGTAAGCAGTATACCACACAAGAACACTGACAGGAGCCGTAGCATGGTTGGCCTTGTCACGCGATAGGTGATAGGATAGAGCGTGCGTCACTGGCTGACACCGTTCGATAGAACGAGACGACGCTCTTGTCTTGTCACTTGTCGCGTGATAAGGCCAACCATGCTACGGCTCCTGGTCACTGTAATGCGGCTGTCAAGCTGTCGTACAATTTTGTTTCTATAAAATTAAATGTCGCGGGAGTCCGCTGGATGCGGGTGGCGCAGGACCGGTCAATTTGGCAGTCTTTAGGGGAGGCATATGTCCAGCAGTGGACGTATTTCGGCTGATATGATGATGAAAAGAAAAGAAAAGAAAAGAAGACATTTATTCACTACACAAAAGACACACAGAGACAAAGGACGATAAAAATTAAATGTATTTAAAAAAAATTACGAATTGGTTATGTCAGAAATGTTTTTACGGCGTTTAAAGAGTTCTTAAATCGTTAAGTAAATAATTTGAAATTAAATTCAACTGAAATTGATATTTGTACGCTAGTTTGTAGGCATAATGTAGATCAGAGATGTTTTATTTTGAGACCGTTTTGTAAACACACTATTAACAAATAAAATATTCATTCATTCATTCAAGCATAAGGATTCTACTGGTAGCTTTAAATGAACACTTGGACAGTAAAAAATGCATATTTTTTCTAAACTTTCAAGGTCTATATAAAGAAAAGAAAAAGAAAAGAAGACATTTATTCACTACACAAAAGACACACAGAGACAAAGGAGTAGACATACAATACAATTGACACATATTGTGTGTCTTCGCGGCAGTGAAACGGTCGCTGTCTCAGCATTGTGCCGAGGTGTCAGACAGACACCTGCAGCGCTGGTTTTCAGACAGCACCGCAAGTGGCCCACGGAACGCAACGCAATATCTTTTTATGATTTGAATTATATTATGAATCTAGATGTAAGAACCACAAATATTGAGTGCCCTTTACAGGGTGTCATGTACCTGATGTACCTACCACCCTATACTTGTAACACCTCAATGTACTATGAACATGACTACAATATAATAAAGAATTAGGTATATTTGGTTTAGCGTTTAGCTGCACTGCGTTATCAATTTTAACACGACGCAACTAGCCTATTAACTAATGTGTTGCAGAAAACACCACAAGTCCAGTAAGCACAAGAGACACGAAGAGACCTCTATATCGGTGATCACGGACAAGAGACAGGAGCGCATCGAGGGCGGGCGGATCCGGTGAGCAACACCAGTCTAAAAAGGTCGTAACATACCTTTAGCAATTTGCAGCGAACGAATAAACCATAGAAGACGATCTCCTTACAAATTTCTACCCAAAAACGTGCCCGTTGGGGTGGAAAGGTTCTCGAGTGGCGACCACGTACCGGAAGGCACCGTGGGTGCCCCACAAGGTGGACTGATGACCTGGTAAAGGTCGCTGGAGTCCGCTGGATGCGGGTGGCGCAGGACCGGTCATTGTGGCACTCTTTGGGGGAGGCCTGTGTCCAGCAGTGGACGTATTTCGGCTGATATGATGATGATGACGTGCCCAAAACTAAACGGCTGCTTGGCATCCTTCTGACACCGCGCCCGCATCCCGCCCCCACTTCCGCATACGTCCGCATAATGGCAATGTGCATCCTTTTTGTGGGGGCCACTTTTCGGCGCTACACTCGTTGTCGCACTCCCATTGGTCGTGTTTTAATTTATCACCACTCATTGCGAATTTCCTATTTTCTGCACTTGTATCGTAAATAACTATTATTCGATGGTTTACTATCAATTTAGCAACACTGCGTTATCAATTTTAACATGTGGAAACTACCCAATTGTTTTCCATCGTATTTTCACGGAAACGTACGAACGTGTCTTGCTATTTCAGTCGGTCACAGTACAAATAGTACTGAGGTTGACTGAAGTAGCATGACAAATACGAACGTTGCCGAGAAAATACGATGGAAAACAATTATGCACTACATGTGTAACAATAAGTGTTCCGTTGGTACGTAACACTAGGAATATTGAGACCCTAAGTGTAAGGCCTGAGTGGACGCTCCGCTGTGAGCGGGGCGTGCAGCGTCCATATAAATTGCATTTGTTTTATATGGACGCTGCACGCCCCGCTCACAGCGGAGCGTCCACTCAGGCCTTACAGTAATAGAGTCGACTTCTGATAAAGTCCATCAAGCCTATTTATTTGTAGAGTTTGAACAAATAAAACTATCTTGAATCATGACGGATAGAAGCATTATAGTTGATTGTATGTATGTAGGAAGATGGGGTCGATAGTCACCTTGACACCGCGTTCGCAGTGCTTTGGGGATGGGAACCATCGATATCGATAGTTCAGTCAGCGATGTTGTATATACAGGGTGGAAAAATAAGTCAGTCCCTTCTCCAACCATGCAGTTCGACAGCTATATTGGGTCCGTCCTATTATAGCAACAGTAAGGTTCAAAAAAAAAAAAAAGTCAGTCCCTGGAGGGAAACTACCTTTAATCCTTGAGTTGGCTCATTTTACTTAAAGGAGGCATTCCTTTATTTTTAAAAAGAAACAAAATTGCATACAAAGATTTTCTAAAACTCGCTTGCCTCGGGACTCGAACCAACAAAAATAAAAAAAACAAACACTCGCTATTTTATTTATAAGAAAACATTGATGAAAAATTGCATTAACACGTATTTACTCATTTATCGTTAGGAATACTCCTTTGAAGTTTCGAATAAAATAGTCAATCTAATCTTGTTTCCCCATACAAACTTTGGACCCCCATTTCACCCCCTTAGAGGGTGAATTTTGAAAAAACCTTTCTTAGTGCACCCCTAGACCTTATAAGGAACCTACGTGCCATGTAATCTCTAGAACCAGTAGTTTGGGCTGTGTGTTGATATGTCAGTCAACGGAACGGGACAATGAGTCGCACTTTTTCGTGCGTGCAGCTGGCGTTCATCGATTTATAAGACGTTATCACGTCAAAAATGTTACGGCCATTTGAAATTTCGTTTTTTAATGATTATCTGTCGCTTCATTTCATAGTTCTAACGATAAACACAGAAATAGTGGAAAATTCCACCACACCCCGTAGTGGACGTACGGAACCCTAAAAAGGCCGCAATTTTGAAATTCTTTAAATATGGTTCCATTTCGCCTTTTTAAAAATCCAAATCGATTTTCAACGATATCGGAAAATAAACTTTTTTTTTAAATGGCCGCCATTTTAAAGTTTTATTCTATTTAAAGATCTGAGTGAGTGTTTTAATAAAATAACAACATACCTACAGTACCGGTCAAAAGTTTAAGTTCACCCTTTGTTTTTGGTACAAATTTGTACTTTTGTGCGATAATGTTTTGCAGTTCAGATGTCGAAAATTGTTTCCAACTGATTCGTTATTGTTTACGGAGATGTGTTTGATTAGTCAGACACAATTTACGTAGATTTCTAAACAACTGATTCCCTAAAAACCAACATTGTATCTGATCATTGTACGTTTTAAGTGGCAAGCCCATACATGGCCCAGCCTTTGCCGTCATTCCTATAAGATTTTAGGGAATGCGTTGTTTAGAAATGTACGTGAATTGTGTCTGACTAATTAAACAAATCTCTGGAAACAATAACGGATCAGTTGGAAACAAATTTCGGCTTCCGAAATGCAAAAAATTATTGTCCAAAAGTACTCATTTGTACCTAAAAAAAAGAGTGAACTTAAACTTTTGACCGGTCGGTAGTGTATGAAATGCTTGAAAATTAAACAAGTAATTAAGAAAATTAATATCTCTCCAAACATATTTGACAACCCTGAGCGGTTACGCTAAGCGCCCACGTAAATTCGAAAGATGAATGAAGCTTGCCTACTAGTTGTAGTTCTTTATACTGTGGTAAGTACCCATTGCCACTGGTCATCAAAACGCGAATGAACGCTAAAAATATCTGTATCACCCTACGTCATGAACCTAGCACGGGAGGGTTAAAATATCGACATTTTCCGGCCCTAGCAGGGAGCGGCCGACCCGATGGCATAACCCCTCCTCTGCAATTCACCTGTGTCGATTCACCTCAAAACTGGCTACTGTGACTTGACCTCTAGATCCGTGTCAAATGTACGTAATCTGAGTCCAGACTTATACTGGTTATTTGAAGCGAGTTGTTTGAGAGCCCTATTTATATTAACGTGGACGCGGCCCCAAATTAAGCCTAAACAAACAATAATAGTCCCACATTTAGAAGTTTGCTAAAACGAGGGTATTTTTCCGAATTTGGGATGTTTTTTCGATTATGTACCTACAATACAATACAATTACGCTTTAGAGCAAACCTTAATGTATCATCATCATCATCATATCAGCCGAAAGACGTCCACTGCTGGACATAGGCCTCCCCTAGAGAGTGCCAAATTGACCGGTCCTGCGCCACCCGCATCCAGCGGACTCCCGCGACCTTTACCTTATCCTCTTCAGTCCACCTTGTGGGGGCCTACCCACGCCGCGCCTTCCAGTACGTGGTCGCCACTCGAGAACCTTTCCGCTGCAACGGTCATCGGTTCTACGTGCAATGTGCCCCGCCCACTGCCTCTCAAGTTTAGCAATTCGGAGGGCTATATCGGTTACCTTGGTTCTGCTGCGGATAGCCTCATTTCTGATGCGATCACGCAGAGAGACTCCTAACATAGCCCTCTCCATTGCCCTTTGGGTGACTTTGAGCTTTCTAATTGTATGAAACTAATATACTCAGCTACTAAACATAGTCTAAAAAGTAGAGGTAGGTAAACAACAGGCGGTCCGATCGCCAAAGAGCGATCACTTCGAGACGACGTTTGAAAAGAACTATATACTCATATATACACAATGGATTAAGTATATGTATAGACTAGATATTTTACCTGACCCTTACCTATCTACCAGCGACTTTACCTTACCCACGCCACGACTTAGCCTGCTTTCATGGCATTGCGCCTACCTACCTCAACTGTAACAATTTTTTTGCAATACATTTTTCACGGCAAAACAAAACACTATCGTAATCTAGCCAGTGGTAGAAACATTATTTTATCGATATCGATAACTGTGTAGTAGAAAAAAAACATCACCAAATAAAATAAATATTTAATACAAAAATGACGTGAAGTTTGTATGAAATGATATAATTAGAAACAGATGCAATTTCTTCTTCGTAATCCACATCAGAACACACAGCAGCACATGCCATTTTATTTGTGTAATAGTGATAGGAGTAGATAATCATAAGTATTTCAACATTCTCTGGGGGTAGGTAAACAGTTTTGTTTATCACTATAAAGCCATTTATGTATACTAAATGTACGTTCAACTTCACTTGACGTCAAGGGAGCAAATTTATAAAATTCATTTTCAGTTTGGGTAAATACTTTCAGATATTTCTCTTAAATTTTCATAATCAGGATATCGTTCGAGCACAGCTTCAAATTTAATTAATTTAAAAAAGTTTAATTACTCCAATTTACGTAGCAACTAACAGTATCCAGAATGAGGAAGGATTCCGCAATGGACAAGGTCGAACATTGCAATACCAGGCGTTTTCGGTAGAAAAATACACTTCTAGATTTTCATTAAAAATATAAAAAGCTTGCACACTAAATTGTCAATAATGTAAAAATACATCGCTATGTTAATTTTATACCTATATATATATAGGAAGGAGGCCTTTACCCTCTCAGCAGGGGTTCTTGCGTAAATATTGTATGTAAATTTATTGATTCGAACATAATTATTATTACATTATCAAAAGTCACGCTTTGATATACAAACTGCTCAAATTATGCTATATAATTATTAATGTAAAAATTTAAACGTGCATGATTAAATGTCAAAAAAAACAAAGTATAGTAAATTTATACTATAAAATAATTAATAATAAGTAAGAGTATTTGTATTGTATTGTAATAATAAATTTAAAATGTGTATGCAAAATTATTATATTAAATGTGGTAATTAGCAAGAAATTAAAGGCTTTTTTTTATTTTTTTTATATACGTACCTAATAATACTCGATATCGATAAAATAATGTTTCTATCACTGGCTAGATTACGATAGTGTTTTGTTGTGCCGTGTAAAATCTGGGCTCTACTAATGAGTGTATTGCAAAAAAATTGTTATAGTTGAGAGCCTTAATCTAATCTACCTACGCTTAAACTTTTTTCCATTGTGTCACGACAATTATCCATACATTTTATCTGGGTAATTGTCATGGTAATAAAAGGGCGTGGTTTTCGCAAATCAACTCGGATCTAGGCATCGCCTTAAACGCAAAACAATGTAGTTATTGTGTGCCCGTCTGTCACAGGGCGATCATCCTGACCAACAACGATGAAATCGAGGAATTGGAGCTCAGCAGGCTCTTTAAGGACCAGGTCTGCTTGGAGAACGAGAAGAAACGGGGGTAAACACGCTTACCTTACAAATCAATTGTCTATCTACTTCCTAACACTACTACTACTTAAGTAGCACAATTTACGCCGATGAAAACTTGATTCTGGAATCAAGAAAAATTCATTAATCTTCCCGATGAATTTCTTTGTTCAAGAATATTTATCTGGATAAATATTCTTGAACAAAGAAATTCATCGGGAAGATTAATGAGATTTTCTCGACTGCCGCGAAATTATCTTGAACTAAGAATTGTTTCGAGAGTAATCTTTAGGTACTTCAAGATGATATCTGTTTCATTCAAGATAATGGCGTTCTTCCCATGAGTTTCTTGATTCAATGGATGGGTTTGGAACACCTTGGCAGATTTACAGTGATATAACCTTGTTAATGTGCCCAATAGATATGACAGCTATGTTATATCATTATTTTCATACATCGGGGTTTTCGGAGCGGGAACGTTTGACATTAGCCAAAGAGTA
This sequence comes from Epinotia nisella, assembly GCA_932294315.1. Classification (NCBI taxonomy): domain Eukaryota; kingdom Metazoa; phylum Arthropoda; class Insecta; order Lepidoptera; family Tortricidae; genus Epinotia; species Epinotia nisella. The sequence continues at coordinate 2,206,192 of OW028698.1, read as the reverse complement.
GGTATTTACTTAAAAACAGATCGTACCCTAGTAGGTTTCTACCGAATGAATAATTGATTGAAAAATAAATAAAGATTAATCATACATATAGGTACATATTTTATATTGGTCATTCATTATCAACCTCTTCAGGTAAGTCTATTCATTTATAAGAAAATGCTTCATAGATATCGAGCGTCAAGATTGACATTGTATTAGACACCTATTGTCAACCGTTACCCTTGCTTGTCTAGTAGATAAACTTATATGCTATGCTATAGCACACTAAAAATTATAAATGAGTTGGTACAAGGCAAAGAAATAGAACTTCAATCTCAAACTTCTCGTGCATCAATTGATTCCTACAAAAAATTTAAATATGCACCTATTACAACTGTCGACGTGGAAAGATCATTTAGCTCCTTGAAATGGATATTTACAGCAAGACGCCGTAGATTAACTGTCCCAAATATAGAAAAAATATTAATAGTTTATTCTGAAAATCGTGTCAACTATTCAATTTACAGCAGGTAATTAATTAAAGTTATTTTAATTGTTACCTTATAAGTTATAAGACTTTTACGGAAATTAAAATAAAACTTTGTCACAGATTGTATACAACTCACAGAGAGGTAGTTATTCATTAGGCATAATATGATATTTTCTTAGTGTTGAGATTTGTAGAAGCTAGAAAAAACTAAAATATAATAGATGGCGTTACTAGTACCGAAAACAGCACATACGCCACACGTCGCCGACGGAACATTAAGAAAATATGTACATATCAAAATTAGTTCATGAATTAGCCGCTAGATGCCGATATCCTTAGTACAAACTCGCTAACGAGATTTTTCCTGAAATCATGGGGTCAAGACGCCTTCAAGCTCAAATTAGTAACCAAAAGTAAATAATACAACCGGGTATAATAAAAGTAAAGTACAGTGAAGTCTAATAGCGAGTAACGGTTAGGTGAAGTGTTGCTGTGGTGAACGGAAGTACAGTCAGGTGCGAACATTTGGTCCTTCGAGCCGGATCAGACTGTGACGCGAGTGATAGTGCAGTGAAAAGTGAACTCTATTGGATTGCATTAAGGACTATATTCGAGTAAGGTCGTTTCAAAAGTATGGACTTGTAAAATTTCTCGCGATTATTGGGACTTAGAATATTCAGAAGTGTTTTGGACTTAGAAAAAATACGTGATTCCGAGACTTAGAATATTTCGCGTTGTTTTGGACTTAGAATAAAATCGTGTTTCAAGGACTTGTAAAATTTTTCAAAAAATATTGAGTTGGACTTTGCTAGAAGTTTCGAACTTGGAAAACAATCTAGAAATTGGACTTAGCAAAAATGGATTCATTATACATAGTTCAACTGGATAACTTAAACTCTCTTAAGAAGGCTACAGCAAATTTCAAGAAGTGTCCTAGAGCTCGACTTTCTAAGGCTTACGTTAAAGTGAGAGTTGAGAACTTGGATAAACATTGGGAGATTTTTCAAGAAACACATCGAGAGATATTAATGAAAGCTACAGCGGAACAACGAAAGAGCCATGAATATTTTGTGAAAGATGTACACTGCATTGGAGAAGAGGAGTATTTAAACACCAAAGCAGACATGTTTGAAATTTTGGAACAAGTTCAACCAAATGACATAACAGGAAAGGAAGCTCAATCCATCAGACCACAGTGCCAAGAAGTGAAGCTGCCTAAGATCAACATACCACAGTTCAATGGAAATTACAATGATTGGGGGACTTTTAAGGATCTCTACACATCTCTCATTCATAACCAGAGTTCATTGAGCCCGGTGCAGAAACTGCACTACTTGAAGAGTTGTCTTATTGGTGAAGCGGAGCAACTACTAAAACACATTCAGATTACTGAAAAGAACTATGAAGTGGCATGGAAGACATTGCATAATCGGTACAATAACAAGAGGATCGTGGTGAATACAATCTTGAATAGATTTATGGGTCAAACGAAGCTTAGCGTTGAATCAGCTAAAGGTGTCAAAGAGCTGCTAGATACGACAGCAGAATGTCTGCATAGCCTGAAGAACAATGACATAAGCATCGACAACTGGGATCCCATAATCATCCATCTTTTGGTGAACAAGTTAGATGCTGAGTCACATAAACAATGGGAAGAAGACTTGAAGACATTGTCTGTTGAAGAGTTACCCACTTTGGACCGCTTTAACGCATTCTTAGAAGGAAGATTTAGAGTACTGGAGATGATTCAAACTGGACACCCAAGAGAGAAGCCACTACTCAAAACCAAAGCATTCCATGCAATTGCCCCGCATAGCAGCACTGCAGATTCCAAACAACAATGTGGTTTCTGTAATGAGGATCACTTTATATTCAACTGCAAGGAGTTTACGAAGCTGGATCCCGAACAACGATCCCAAGAAGTTCAAACACGAGGTCTTTGCTTCAACTGCTTACGGTCTGGACATGGCGTTAGATTTTGCAAACGCAATACTTCATGCCTGCGTTGCAAGAGGAAGCATCACACGCTATTGCACGTTACTAAATCGAACCCGGTATTAGGAGAAGAAAACAACGAGAACGAAAACGTTGAAAAAACTACACCACCGATTAAAATAGTATCTCACTGTGCCTCACAAAGTCAGGTTACTCTTTTAGCTACAGCACTAGTGAATATTACGACGAGCAGAGGAGCGCAAATAGTTCGAGCCCTTATAGATCCTTGTTCTCAAGAGTCTTTCATAACAGAAGAAACAGCACGAAAACTACAACTCAAGAGAACAAATGTGGATGGACAAGTTACAGGTGTTGGAAAAATGACGACTCCAATTAAGCACGCGGCGGAGATAGAAGTCGTATCGAGAATAAACAACAACTACAAGATGAAATGCACCGCCTACGTGATAAAACAAGTCACCGAAATCATGCCTGTAATGAAGATTGATGTAAAACAATGGACTCAACTACATGGGTTGGAACTAGCTGATCCTACCTACCACAATCCTGGAAAAATAGACCTGCTACTTGGTGTGAACGTCTACACTGACATACTTATGAACGGCGTCATCAAGGGCGATCCAGGATCTCCGCTTGCGCAACAGACATTATTCGGGTGGATAATATCAGGAGGAGCACCCGCAGAGTACGGGAAAAATGGAAGAATTGTTAGCATGCATTTAAATGTAAACCTTGACAACATGCTGCAAAGATTTTGGGAATCGGACACGCTAGAAATAGAGAGCAAACACACTCTGACGCCACTCGAGAAAAGAGCTGAAGAGATTTATGAGAAAACACTAGCAAGAGACATGGATGGAAGATTCATAGTGGGACTACCATTCATACGAGATACACCGATTCTACCCGAACACTCCCGCACAATTGCTGTGAAAAGACTAGAATGTCTTGAGAGGAAGCTAGCACACAACAGCAAATTGAAAAACGAGTATGATAATGTTATAAAAGAGTACCTTACCTTGAGTCATATGGAACGGGTAGATAAACCTAATGGAGACCTGAAAACAGTTTACCTGCCGCATCATGCAGTAGTACGTGAGGATAGAGAGACCACAAAGGTACGAGTCGTGTTCGACGCATCCTGTAAAGGAAGTAATGGAGTATCTCTCAATGATGAATTATTAGTTGGTCCAACTCTACTGGAGGAGTTGAGAGACGTCATCATGAGATGGAGACAACATAAAATATGCTTCGTCGCAGACATCGTCAAGATGTATCGTCAGATTAAAGTGCGAGAAACAGACACTGACTATCAAAGAATAGTGTACAGATTCGATCCAAATGAAGAAATTCAAGATTTCAGAATGCTTACAGTTACATTTGGTACAGCCTCAGCCCCGTATTTGGCAATTAGAACCTTAAAACAACTGGCCAAAGAAGAAAGAGAAGTATTTCCTACAGCATCTGAAATCATTAACAGAGACTTCTACATGGACGATGTACTTACAGGATTTGACGATGTAAAGTCTGCATTAGAGGCACACGAGCAGCTTCAACAAGTGATGAGCAAAAGAGGTTTTGAATTACAAAAATGGGCTTCTAATTGTGAAGAATTCATGTCCGCCATACAACCTGGAAAGAGAGAAAACTCAACTACCTTAGATATGAACAGGAAGAGCCACATAAAGACACTAGGTATAATTTGGAACATAGACGAAGACAACCTGAAAGTTACACAAAAGGGAATTGATGCTGAGAATGCCAAACCTATCACCAAGAGGAGTGTACTCGCTCAGATCGCTTCACTTTTCGATCCGTTGGGATGGTTAGCGCCAGCTATCATGACAGCCAAGAGGTTCATGCAAAAGTTATGGCTAGAAAAGCAAGATTGGGATGAAGAGTTACCAGCAGATCTAAAGGAAGAATGGGTTGAGTTCCAAGAAGACTTACCTGCCTTAACAGATATACTACTTCCCCGGTGGACTGGTGCCAGTAAAAACTCAGCGATCGAGCTACATGGATTCTCGGACGCATCTCCGACAGGATATGCTGCAGTAGTGTACATAAGAGTGGTAAACAAAGATGGGTCACAATGTCGAGTGTCTTTAATAACGGCGAAAACAAAGGTAGCACCAGTTGTCAAACCACTGTCTCTGCCACGCCTGGAGTTATGCGGTGCATTTTTGCTGAGCAAACTTATGAAACATGTCATGAAGGTTTTAAACATAGAGTTACAACAGACATATGCGTGGGTAGATTCAAAGGTAGTTCTGGCATGGTTAAAAGGAGATCCGAACAGGTGGACACCCTATGTGAAGAACAGAGTTTTAGATATTAGAAACAACTTAGACACTCACTGGTTATATGTCAACACAAAGGAGAATCCAGCAGATCCAGCATCTAGAGGTCTGTTCCCTAGCAAGCTGAAACAAAATCAGTTATGGTTCAGTGGTCCGGATTTCTTACACCAACCTGACTTCAGCGTACCGGTAGACTCCATACCTGAAACAGATCTTGAGAAACGGTTGCAAGTAAAATGTAAAACAACAACTCTGGACTTGGACACTGAAAAACTTACCTTATTGAAGAAATACTCATCCCTGCAGAAACTTGTGGATGTAGTAGCATATTGTAGAAGATGGCTAAAGGTTCTGAAAAATGAAAAAGAGTTCACTAAGCATATAACCTGTGAAGAAAAAGATGAAGCACTTACCTTATGTTTGAAGATGTCCCAGGAGATAGAATTCCCGGATGAGATGAATGCCCTGAAGAATATAAAGGCAATTAAGAAAAGCAGTCGCCTACTACCCTTCACACCTTATCTAGATGATAAAGGACTTCTGAGATTAGGCGGAAGACTGAAGTACGCAGATTTGAGTGTCGAACAAAAACATCCGATACTTATAACAAAAGATAATCCACTCTTACATGTTTTGTTAGATGATGCTCATAAAAACACACTTCATGGAGGACCTCATCTGATGACACCATATCTGAGAAGCAAATACTGGATTATTAAAGGAGGTTCATCAATTAAGCATTTCTATAGAAAATGTGTTACGTGTGCAAGATATAATGCCAAGACCAGCACTCAATTGATGGGAAACTTGCCTGAAGTTCGAGTAAAGCCTTCACGCCCCTTTTTAGTAAGCGGTGTTGATTTCGCTGGTCCCATCACCTGCAGAATGAGTAAAGGACGAGGAGCTAAAACATTCAAGGCGTACATTGCGTTATTTATATGTATGTCTACCAAAGCCATACACCTTGAATTAGTTAGCGATATGACCACGGATGCGTTTATCGCTGCTTTCAAGAGATTTATCTCCAGGCGAGGGCATTGCAAGGAACTTTGGAGTGATCATGGTACTACATTCGTTGCAGCTGAAAAAGAATTGTTAAAGATGTGGCAGCATAGTCGCAACGAAGTCCCAGAAGAGCTACTTAAGAGTTTAGATGACAAAGGTACTCGATGGAGATATATACCCCCCGGAGCACCAAACTTTGGAGGATTATGGGAGGCCGGTGTCAAATCGACAAAATACCACCTGAAAAGGATAATGAGAGATTCCACACTAACATTTGAAGAGATGTACACCGTACTGACGCAGATAGAAGCGTGTCTTAATTCACGCCCATTGGCTCCATTGGGTGATAATTTAGATTATTTGTCACCAGCTCACTTTCTGGTCGGCGAACCCTTAATTAGCTTGCCAGATCGTAGTTATGAGCAGAGTACAATATCAAGTTTATCGAGATGGCAATTGACTCAACGCATGCTAAGAGATTTTTGGAAGAAATGGCAAGCAGAATACCTTTCTCGCTTACAACTACGTCCAAAATGGAATACACCACAAAAGGATTTAGAACTTGACGAACTGGTATTAATCAAAGATCCTAGATATCCACCAGCAAACTGGAGAGTCGGTAGAGTACTTAAGAAATACACTGGCACTGATGGATTGACTCGTATGTACGACATCCGCACAGCTTTTGGGACTACTCAACGATCGATTGCCAAGCTGTGTAGACTTTCAAACTAGAGCATTATTTCCTTGGCGGCGGAGGATGTTGAGATTTGTAGAAGCTAGAAAAAACTAAAATATAATAGATGGCGTTACTAGTACCGAAAACAGCACATACGCCACACGTCGCCGACGGAACATTAAGAAAATATGTACATATCAAAATTAGTTCATGAATTAGCCGCTAGATGCCGATATCCTTAGTACAAACTCGCTAACGAGATTTTTCCTGAAATCATGGGGTCAAGACGCCTTCAAGCTCAAATTAGTAACCAAAAGTAAATAATACAACCGGGTATAATAAAAGTAAAGTACAGTGAAGTGTAATAGCGAGTAACGGTTAGGTGAAGTGTTGCTGTGGTGAACGGAAGTACAGTCAGGTGCGAACACTTAGACTAACATATCTGTTTATCTCTACTCTTTCTCAAATCATTCCCGCTCCGAAAACCCCGACGTATGATTATTTTATTACTATTACAGCTACATCTCGCAGTATCTAATCGAACAGTTAACCCTAAATTATTATTTTTATAAAAAAAATATCAGGTCAGTAGATAAAACTTGATCCAAGTGTTTATAACCAAGCGGGGGATTCGCCATAGCGAGACGCGGGCTGTCAGTCGAGTGCGAAAACGCTCACGCCTGTTCATAAATACTCCTAAAACCGTGTTTTACCTCTCACAGACTAGCGCGGCTTGGCCAATAGTATACTTGTCATTAGCTGTCAAATTTACTATTAACCGCCACCGCAGGCCCCGCCAGTGTGACTCAGGCCTTTTATTACTGTCAAGCGAACGACTTTTTTTAACAACGTGCGTTCAAGAAGTTAATCATCAAATACTTACGTATTTTGCAGTAATAAGAAGAAACAAAAATCGGAGTCCGAGGAGTCTCTGAACAACATCCACCACACGACTGACGACTCGGGGATTTGACACCAGCGCGTGCGGCGCGAGAGTCCGCGCAGGCACAGGTACGCCGACAACGCACATAGTCATCATTAGGAAAATTACGACAACGCACATAGTCGTTATTTGGCAAATACCCAAAACACACATACTTAGTCGTCTTTGGATAATGCCGACAACGCACTTAGTCGTCATTACGGTAGTGCCGAAAACGCTTATAGACGTCAGTAATACTCATGGTCATTACTCATTATAATTAGATTTTTTTAACAGCCGATATTTGACAGCCGTCATCCCGGTACAGTAAACGTCAATGATGACATATGATGACGTAAATTGTACTGGGATGACAGCTGTCAAATATTGAATATAAGGGCGTTTTCACTATAGTATAACACCATGGGCGCTAGTGGCCATAGCGCATAACCAGCATACTAGCAAGTCCATAAGTGCGAGAGGGAAGCTTTATGCCCGACATAAAAGCGATCATGCTCGCTATTTCATAATAGTATAGCACTATAATGAAACGTTCTCTGTGAAAAAGATGTCGGAACAGGACGCGTTGGTGCGACAGAGACAGAGAGCGCAACACAGGTGCCCGGATAGTACAGATAGTTTTTGACAATGATCCTTTTTCACAGGCACGATAAAAAAGAGAAGAAATGCAAGAAGAAACACGTCTCCAGTGATAGCAGCAGTAGTTCGAGCTGAACGAATGCCGGTGACTTGAGGATTTCCATTTTGACAGCTGTCAGTGTGACAGATCGTGGTTTGTGGATTTTGCAGTACAAACGCCAACGCAGTTAACTGACCATCCTGTATTTATATTGAACCTTATTACAATGTTTATAAAGTGCACGGATGGTTAGTTAACTGTGTTGGCAACGGTACCTACTGTAAAAACTCTGACAAATTGTTGTATTGTACCGTGATCGGAAGTGACAGAGCGCAGCGCTATGACAGTTGTGTATACTTTTAGAATGTCCATGGCTGTAAGTTGGTAATTTTTAAGGCTTTTATTACAGTTTCTTTTTACGAATTGTAAGGTTTCGCAATTTGGTTTTTTTCTACTACCTATTCAAGATTTAAAACCTACTATAAAGTGTATAATCAATTACCTAATTATTTTTGTAATGTAAGTACTGGTCAAAACTGTAATGTCGCACAGAAAACGAAATCGTTGATTCGACGTCAATATATATTCTTAAACCAAGAATTAATTAGGAGGATGTTGAATTAGGATCTCGAATGAAGCGTAATTATCTTGAGTCAAGATTTTTTTATTCTCCTAGTTCGTGGGAATCATCTTAATTCAAGATAATTTCAGTCTCATTCAAGCCAATGGTGGTCCTCTTTATGAATAGTAAATAAACAATAATTTACTTTAAAAAAAGTTTTAACCGACTTCAAATCAGTAGCCAAATTGCTTCAAGTTTGCCTATAATATTTGAAGAGTTCCCTCGATTTCTCCAGGATCTCATCATCAGAACTGGATGTTGGTGACAACGGGACCAATCTGGAAGTGTATGCTTTCAAACAAAGAAATAATTTTTCAAATCGGTTCATAAATTACCTACTTACTCAGTTGTCGCGTAACAAACACCAAAAAAAATACAGTTGAATTGAACCTCCTACTTTTTTGAAGTCGGTTAAAAAGTAGCACTAAAATTACAAGTGCAGATAGGAATACGGTGGTTAAATGGGTAATTAGCAGTGGCGGCGCGTGAATTTCATATTGTCGATGGGCCATCCGGAACAACAAAAGTTATGCAAGAGTTTAGAGTAGGTATAGGTAATATAACTATAGGCTTGTCTAAAGTTAATTTTAGGCAAGCCGATGGGAATCAGTTTGAATGGGCGTTCCGCCACTGGTACTTAGGTTGCCTTTAAAGATATGCAAATCTATAGTCGCCGGCACGAAACCAGGGGGCCTACCGCGAAACGATTTTCGTTTTCGTTCGTGTATCTCCGTCTCTGTCGCTCGAACTAGCAAGTGCGACAGTGACGGAGATACACGAACGAAAACGAAAATCATTTCGCGGTAGGCCCTCAGAACCAATATGGCGTTTATCCGCGCAGGTTCTTTAGTGCGCATGCTCAGACAGGGCCATCTGTGCGCCTTTAGGTTAGTTAAGCTTTGGTGGAAAAGAAGCCCAAACCTAAACCAATCGTTATTTATAGGCGACCAAAACACTGTGAAGTATTATCACGCGATCCACGCGCTGTCTCTGTCTCATTGCATGTTATAGATGACAGCTAGAACAATATCACGATAATATTTCACCGTGTAAAGGCCGTCAAAGACCATTTACACACCTAAGGAATTTGTCACAACAACTTGCCATAGTTGGAATGATTTTCTTGGCCTGCTATTGGCGATGATTACAGTGTGACTATTATCACGCGATACACTCACATCACAATACGTATCGCATGCATATTGACGTTATTGAAGCAACTTATCTATACAATTTTGAGTATTGCAATAATACCTACTCGATGTGTAATCCCTGCACGGCTATCACAAGACGGCGCGCGAGCTCTTCGATTTTTCTTGCACTATCCGTCTCTCTCTTATTAGAAAACTTAGAAAGAGAGGTATAGTGCGAGAAAAAGAGAGCTCGCGCGCCATGATAGCCGTGGTGCCATTCTAACTATAGCCAGTTGTTGTGATAAATTGCTAGGTGTGTTATATTATCGGAACTCTTCTCCGAAAGTAGAAATGTTTTGAAAGTTCAGAGGGGCTACCGCGAAACGAAATTCGTTTTCGTTCGTGTATCTCCGTCTCTGTCGCACTTGCTAGTTCGAGTGACAGAGACGGAGATACACGAACGAAAACGAATTTTGTTTCGCGGTAGGCCCTCAGAACTTAGGTATCATATGTCATAGTTAAATAATAAAAGGACAAAAAAACCTATCTTAAACTATGTGAACCTAAATTAATTAATTAATTATGTAAAACTCAGGAATAAAATTAAAAAAAAAAGAAATGCACAGGAAGTTTTATAGTGCCACCATAAAGAGGATTGCGACTTTGTTGGTATAGAAAGTCCTATTGATTTTGATTAATTCTATATAAACTATTAAATTTTATAAGAACTCAAATTGTATTTTTACTGTTATCGGTAGGATGCTTAGAGAATACATAACTGGATTTTTGTACGCAAATACGACTTAAGGCTAGTCCAGTTATATATGCTCTAAGGTAGGATGTTACCTACCTGTGAAATAAATCTAATATGTATATTTTATTTGACTAGTTTGTAATTTCGCACAATATATTATTACCTACTGTTCCTAGTATATAGTTATCTGAGATGGAAATATAACATCTATTTTATAACTTTGTTAGATTTTATAAATAAAACATTATAAGTAAATGTTTTTTTTGTCAACTTCATTCCCCTATAAAATAACATTATTTATTGTATTTATACGTTTTAAGAAGTTGGATTATGCCTTAGAATAGAAGGTAATCAGAATAGAAGAGAACGTGACTCTTTGTCATCAAAGGGATTATAATTATTCTTCAAATTTTTTTCAATTTCGTCAAAGAAATTGTACCTACTTATGTACCTATATAGGTACCTAAAGTGGAAAATAGGTAACTTCGTAGAAATAAAACAGAAAGAAAAGCATGAATATGCAATTTTATTTTATAATACAATGCCAGTTAACAACTACCTATAGAATAAATATTTTTGAGAGTAACATTACGTTTTCAATAAATTAATATAAACGCCACTATACACCTAGGAATTTGTCACACCAACTTTCTGAGACGCAGCTATAACTAGAATGAGACAGCAATCATTCAATCATTCACTTCCAACTGCCAATTTGGAGCATGGCACTGATTTATGATCTGCCAAGTTTTTGTCAATTTTGATGTGAGATATTGCTACGTGTAATGGTCTTAAGGTAAGTTATAAGGTCGTTCTCTACTCTTGCGCCAGTCCCGTGCCATATTTGTAGAAGAAGGCGCGCCAGAAGTACGCCCGGTCCGGAGTAAGAGGCGCCACATACTGGGGCTCCAGGTTGATCTCCAGGTGGTGGGGCGCCGGGAGCCACTCGCCGCTAGCCGGGTCGGGAGTCGGGGTGCTGAAACCAGGGAAGACTATTAATACTAGCTCTTGTTCACAGGCTTTTTAGCAAACATTTTTGGTAGGTCCTTTTGTTGCCATCTGTACTTTGTGAACAATCATCTACTACTTGGTGAGAGGGTCAAAATGACCCTAAACACGGGTTACCTAGTGTAGTTTAGGTATTGCTACGGCCACCTCCTATCTCTATCATCAGATCAGCTCAGTGGCACTATAATATTGCGTTTTTACCGAACTAAACTAATTAAACGAACTTAACTTATTAACTAATGTTCAATGTGTGGATGGGGCAAAAGCGGCTGAAAATTCAGTTGCAAGATTTGACCCACGTACAGTAAACATCAAAAGTAACTACGCAATCGAAGACGCCAAAAGCTCTTATTCCCTTTTAATAAAGACTTTTGATGCTGACTGTACATTTAACGAACGAACTAACATGGCAAGTTATTTTATAGCTTGTTATAATAAAGCTTGTAAAATGTATATTTTGGAAGAGCTTGTTTGTAGCCTGTTTGTAGTATGTTGCCAAGTGGGAATAGAACTTACCCGAACTTGGCGAAGTTAGTCCACATCATAGTCATGAAGGTGACTATCCTGGCGTCATTCTCGTCCATAGGCAGCGGCAGTCTCTCCAGCTCGAAGATGTAGAACAGCTCATCCCGGTTAGCCGTCGCAGGTAGACTGCTGTTCGTCAGAAGCCTGCCCAAGTTCCTGTTCCCTATATAGTTGAAGATAAACTCATAGACAGGAACGCTGGAAGAGTTAGAGTAGAGTTCAGAGAATAAAGACATCGGCCCGACGTAGGAGAAGTCAGAGTTGAGGTTTATCAGGCCTCCTATCAGCGCCTCGTCGGAGGTAACGTTGGTGAAGTACGTCTCTTTCATTATGCTTCTGTATTCTTCTAATTCTTCTTTAGGGACTATGAGGGAGCTTTGGTCTAGAGCAGAATAATCCTCGTTCTTTATCCTGTCCATTTGGCTGGTTATAGTGTTGTAGTCTAAAGTGCTTATTAAGCCTTCGACTGTGTTTAAGCCTATGACAATTGGTACTGGGTTGAACGATTTGTGCTCCTTTTCTGACAGGATGTTGAAAGGAGTGTCTGTCAAAAAGGCTTCTTCGCCATCGAATACTTTCTCAACGGACGGAATAAAGATGGATTTAGAATGCATCTGCTTCGCAATCGCCTCTTCTACCTTCATGACTGGGGTATCAGTGTAGAGCTTGAGAAGTTTCTCCGGGTCAGTGCTCAATACTTCCAAGGACTTTGCGACTTGGCTGGCGGTAGCTAGAGCATCATGGTCAAAGGATTCAGGAGTGAATAGCGTTCCACTTTCAGATATAACTTTATGGAACAAACCTTTTGTAGATTCTGATAGAGTTAGGTACAAAGCAGCAGTCCCGCCGCTACCCTGCCCGAAGACAGTCACATTATCCACATCACCGCCAAAATTGAGAATATTCTCCTTAATCCATCTCAAAGCTTGCCTAATGTCCTTCAATCCAGCATTTCCTGGAGCTCCCTCTATCCCTAGATTGAGGAATCCATAGGCGTTGAGTCTATAGTTTATTGTCACGACGACAACGCCATGACTGACGAGGTACTGCGGCCCGTAGAAGCTGGGGGAGCCAGCGCCGACGCCGAAGCCCCCGCCATGGAGGAACACCATTACGGGTAAGCTCGTGTTGAGGCCTGTCACGGGGGAGGGGGTGAAGATGTTCAGAACAAGGCAGTCCTCGCTGTCGCTGGGGGCCGCGAGGGGGTCGTTGGAGGGGAACTGAGGGCAGAGGACTGCGCGGGAATCCGCTTTGTACACGTCGGAGAATGATGGGGGCTCCAACGGTGCCTGGGAAAAAACATCGTAATTCTTACCAATGTACACAAGACTTTACAGAAATTTCGGTGCTAATTTATCCCCGGCACTATTCATGAGCCAGCTCGGTCGGGTCATCCACGGCAGGTAATCCTATTTCATAGCCTAAGATTTAGTACACACAACAGGCAACCTAGCATGATCGGTCTAAGTCTGACATAAAGGCCTTCTCGTACTTAAATACTTGCTAACTAGTAAGGGATGAATGCTTTATGCCAGACATATACGAGACCATGTTAGTTAGCATATATAGCATACAACACAATCAATGATCAGATTCTAGCAGTATTGGGTAGGTATCTGGCACCTAAAAAACCGGACAAGTGCGAGTTCAACTCGCGTGGTGAGGGTTCCGTATACAATACACAAAACTATTGAGAATTTTCCCGTTACTTTGAATACTCAAACTTGTTATAGGTTTTCCTGCAATCTTTAGGCAAGGATCTATTTTCCATATTTTTTACAGAAGTTTAGGCCTAATAGTTTCGTAGATAAGGGGGGGGGATGGTCAATTTTCGTCTGTTTTCCTAAATTACTTCAAATCTGTTTTTGCTAAAATTATAAAATCGTCCTTTTTCTGTCTTTGCTAAACTTATTAAAAAAAATTATCTGAGATGCTTACAACAACCCCTTTCATTTGATATGTCACACAATACAGTTTGCGAAACTATTTTTTTTAATTTTCCAGTTTACTCCCCAAAAGTGGCCCCCTTGTTCAGAATTCATTAATTTACTTTAAATCAGCTGTGACAGACGGACAGACAGACGCACGAGTGATCCTATAAGGGTTCCGTTTTTTTCCTTTTGAGGTACGGAATCCTAAAAATGGCGCTTTTTTTGATAACTCAAAACCCAAGACCAAGAATAACAAAGAGCACGAAGCCGTAGTCCTGATTGATGTGAAATTTAGACAAAACCTTACAAACTTACCTTAAACTTAACCGGCACTCCATATCGGATCCCCAGGAACTCACAATATAATCCGTTTGAAGCTAAACTACCCTCTACTTTGCCCTGCTTAGTCGAAATTATATATTTGTCATCCCCCCAAGCCACCGCAAAAATGGCGACAAAAAGCGCTAGGCTGAACACGCTCATGTCCCTTGCTCTTAAAACTATAACTATTTTTTAATTGTCTACGCTTTTATACTGATCGTTTTGAAAAACACCTAAGTAAAATTAAAAAGTTAACTGCTAACCAATTTTAATCCTTACGTGCTCAATAACAAGACTTAGTTTTAAATAGCATATCTTAGTCAAGTTAGTCAGTACGTGATCTGCAGATGAATTTTATTAATCGATTTACAAAGAATTATTGCACTGTCGGATGCGCTCTATCTTGATTCTTGATAATCATTATGATTATTGTTGTGAAATCTATTATCTAACATTAGCATTAGCACATTTTAGCATATACGTAAGTAGTCATAGGTCTGTAAAATAAGTTTTATATAAATTATTCTTAATTAGGTACTCTTATTCTTAATTCATTATAATTAGTAACTTGTTACCTATTCCCCTTTCTTTGTTTCAGTAAAAAATACTTATCATCAGATTTGCTCCGGCTTTTCGGGATGTTAAGAGTTTATAAAGAGGTAGGAAAGTTTGTGACACCCTTTGGCCGTGTTCAGTGTAAAAGCAATGGCGGCGCGGGGCCCGAGTCAGAACATGCGTAAACACCTCAGAACATAAATCTGAGGTACCTAAACACAAACAGAATGCCCCGCTTGTCCGTAAACACGGAATTTGTAAGGGGTAATATTCAAAACTACTTACTAATCAGATTTCAATTTGTTTTCACCGATGTATGGAGTAAACGGTGTGGCATAGGCTAGATATGGCACTGGTCCCACCGCCGGCGACGAGCGATGAGCTATCGGCGATTTTCTCGCCCAAGAAACGAACAAAAGATAATCGCTCCCGTGTAAATAAAAGAGCGAGATATAGTTCATATAGTTGATCGCGGTGTGAATAGCGAGCGATGAACTAATAAATGTATATATCTCTCTTTTATTTACACGGAAGCGATTATCTTTTGTTCGTTTCTTGGGCTAGAAAAAAGTCGACAGTTCATACCTCACTCGCCGGCGGCGGTAGGACCAGTGCCTAAACCTATTTTATTCTGGCGGGAGGACCTTCTTTGTACTCCACAAACGGAGCTATGGGAACTAGGAAAGTATTAATACCTACTTTCTAATAAACATAAAGAATTTTTGATCCAATTCCCAAGAGTTCGTTCGGGGAGTCAGCAGAATGGAGAGTCAGAGTGCGCTGCTGTTTTGAGAGCGACACTTTGCTCCCAATACAGAAAATCCTCAACTGGAGTTGCAATCCTCAATAGTGTACGGTTTCCTATCAGACCAGTGCCGGATCCAGGATTTTGGTTTGAGGGGGCTTCAAACTTTTGGGAGTAGGGGAGGGGGAAGGGGGGGGGGGGGGTCTACAATATGTCTCGGAAGGACTCGGATGCCATTTAATCAAGCATAAGACAACAGTACATGGGGTTTTCCGATTTATTCGCTATGAATTTCAAAGCATTCAAAGATTCGGTGGTGAAACCAGGTCTGCCATTTATACATTTAAACCACTTTTCAACAGTATGAGGATGTGGTAAGCACAAATTAAAAACCTTTCTAACATAACTATTTGTATGCTTTGCTCAAATAATAGTGTAATGTTAGAGCAAAACTCCGAAGCGCCGGTGAATATTTTGATGTACTGCACGGTTATCACAAGACGGCGCTCGAGCTCTCTCGATTTTTCTCGCACTATCCGTCTCTCTCTTATTAGAAAACTTAGAAAGAGAGGTATAGTGCGAGAAAAATCGAGAGAGCTCGCGCGCCGTCTTGTGATAGCCGTGCTGGTTAAGTAGGTACGCTGTCGTTCTTAACCTTTTCACGCTCTGTCAAAGAGAAAAATTGTCAACCACACGCCAAATCAACAAGACATTTAGTGCGGAGTTAAACCTTATGTCAATGCAACAAGGTTGTTATCGCGCTGGGCTCCTTGACGCATATATCAGTCGTTGGCGTTGAACCTGCGGTGCGGATATATGCGTCGTTGGCGTCGAAAAGATTAATCTGTCTACAATAAAGTTCTTTAGTTGTGCCGTTAGACGAATTGAACAAATTCGCTTGCTCATCATTTAAAAAAGACTTTTCTTGTCTAATAAAGCCATTATCGTAAGTATCTTTAGGCCTTTACGACGATTCTGTTCCCTCAGTCTTTTTATTTGCTTCTTTTGCCGTTTAATTTTTTGTTGAGCTTGATTCAATTTGTGTAACAATATTTTTTTCTTGGGTGAATTTAACGGTGTCTGCTCATTTGATGTGGACGGTTCCTTGATATCCTGCAACACATTAATAAAATAATATTCAGAATAATTTGACATACACTAATAGTGCCTAGATTCTTGCAGTACAATAAAACACTTACCTGTTCTAATTTTATTTTATTTGACGTATTGGTTATTGGAAGTTTGTCTGCCGAAAGTACTTCGTTTTCATCCTGCGAAACACAAGGTTAAATGTAAAGTTTAATTTAAAAAACCGGACAAGTGCGAATCGGACTCGCCCACCGAGGGTTCCGTACAAGTTTCCTCCTGCCTCGATGATTGATTACGTATAGTTTAAATAAATACTATATTTTTTAAGATTTAATTACAAATGTATAGCTTTCAAATTTTTCCCTGTAAGTACTTGTACTGTAGTATAAGACAATATTACTTGCCAAATTTCATTTTTCTAGGTCAACGGAAAGTACCCTATACATTTTGATTCCCTTGAGCGTGTCGAAAATTTCGAAATATTAATTTTTTGCGGGATAAACAGCCGTATCTTTCTTTTACGTTAACTTAGAAGTTTGATTTTTTCACAACTTCAACAGACTGTAAACTTGAGTACATAGTTTGAATTTCAACTCGTGTTGCGAGATACAGGGTCTTGACAGACAGACAGTTTGATTTTTTGCACAGCTTCAAGGGACTGTAGACTTGAGTATATGGTTTTAATTCCAACTTGATAAAGCTTGCGTTCCCGAGATAAAGAGTCTTGACACACGGACAGACAGACGGACAACAAAGTGATCCTATAAGGGTTCCGTTTTTGTTCCTTTTGAGGTACGGAACCCTAAAAATATGTAAAATTTAATTCCTAAACAGGAAAAAAGGAATAAAAAGAAAATAGAGCAAAGCACTGTGATTTTGATTTACTGCCACCATTCTTCAAAACTGTTTTATAACACCATGAAAATTTTAAAATTGAAATTTCTGTTCTAAATACACCTGTCTATTACCCCACGTTTATAACGTTGAATGTGAACTATCACATATTATATATCGCCGATAAACGTAATGTTTGGCGAAAATTGAACAAATGTATATCGTACCATACTTTTTTTGCTGAATAAATAATAACAAAAAAATAGGTTTTAGAGAACAATGCCAGTGAATCAAGACTATCGAGGCCAATATCAATCTACTTACTGCTTCACATGTTGATGTTTTCAGTACATCAATGGTTGGTATTGCTTCTGGAAGCAGTCGTTGATATTTTTTGGTCTCCTTAAAGCAGTTCTTATCGAAATGTATAGAACAAATTCTACTATTTTTGGTTGGAAACCAATTTCTTTGCCCGGTCGCTTCCATCCATTTCTCTTTTAAGTTTGGTTCATTTGGAAACCTATAATTTATAATTAATGTAATTTTATATAATTAACCTGTAATTTCTGTTATTCTGACAAAAATATTATTGCAAATTTGATGGTACCATAATATTGAATTGTCATCCAGACTACACCTTTACCCAAAATTTCAGCTCAATTGGTTGAAGATATCTGTTTCATAAGATATGCAAGATTCCACCCGAGCAAACATAGTTACATAGTTAAGTACATACTTACATTGCAAGTTAATAGAAAGCTTGTAAAAATAATTTACCTACGTCGAACCAAATTCCTAGGCGGACCCTCTGTTTCGAATCGAAAAATCGGTTAGAATCGTGAAGAATCGAAAGGTAACATCACTATTTTGCTTCATTTGACAGAAAAAAATGACAATAGTACCCCTACCAAGAAACCGAGCGACACAAGCTAAAGTTCGATCGATACATTTCCATTGCGCGTTTAATATAGGCAGGCCCTACAACTTTGCAAATAAAGTAAGCAATGTATCATGAACATGAAGTAATCACACACAGTCTTATTTTTCATAGTAAAACTACGAGGAACCTAAAATAAATGATTTTTAAATAAATAAAACATAATTATAAAATAAATTTACTTACTTGTGGTAGGAAACATGTCCATTATTTGGGTCAGCTTTCCCTGTACAGTTTTTACAGCTTAATACGGAACAACCAGTCATTTTTCTAGATGTCGGTTGACGTCCGAAGGCAATAACAATAACCGACTAACCGTCAATGGCGTCAATCGCGGACTAAATGAAGTGGCGTTGAAAGCAGACATTTTTGCTGCATTTTGACACGCGAAGTACATCACATCGATCCGTATCCGTCACCGATTTTTGAGCACCTGTGTGGCCGGACCTTTATACATTTTAACGTCCTTATTGTATTGTGGACCACAATTTTGTTTTAATTCTGACGCATGACAGCTTCGAACTGGGTCAAGTACGAACTCGTATTTCGCAGACATAAAAAAAAAACGCCTAAACGAAACGTATTTTTTGACGTTTCTCTGCTGTCTGTCTCTGTCTAGAAAACTGAAGCAAATCATAATCAAATCGTGATCACTAGAAAGTTTTCAGTAAAATCGATATATTCACCTTTTCTTCCGTCAAAACACTGATCAGGAGAACTTTTATTTCCTAAAAGAAGCCTTCGCGACGGTTCAACCGCGCCAGTAACCGACTTCCGTCCTTCCAAAATAGTGCTTACGTGTGTAAAAGGTATCATCAAATTGTGTACTGCTCAGTTATGATTGTATGATTTGAAGAACAAATAGGCTTAGTTATGAATAAAAAGCCGGCCCGCACTGGTCCGAAAATACGAATAACACGAGCAGCGTTTCGACTGAAGAAGAACGAAGATCCACCGCTTTTCACGCCGCAGGCTACCGAAGAACATAAATACGTCTATACTTGTCAGTACTGCAGGCTCAAATTTACACAGAACATCCAGTTTTTCCGCCACATGACGTCGAATCACGAGTCTCAGCAGAAACAAGCGACGTTTGAGTGCAACGAGTGCCAAGTCGTGTTTTCTAAGAAAGCGAACTTGGATTTGCACTGTCAAACACATCACCAGGCTAAGAGTAAGTCGCGGTGCGAGCCTTGTGCTATCACGTTCAAGTCCCGGCATTGTCTGCGGCGACATCTCAAGTTAAAACAGCTCATGTTGGAGAACTCGTGTCTGAATTGCCACAAAAAGTTCACGAACAAGGACCGCCTAGCGAAACATGTGAAGAACAAGCATACGTTTAAGAATGTTACGCATCAGTGTGATATCTGCTCCGTCAAGTTTAAGGAGAAGGAGTCGCTGCTGAACCACTTGAACCGCATCCACAAGAAGTTATGATTCAGGAAATGCGTTTAATTTTGTATATATTCAGTTTCTGGGTTGTCTACTCATTGTTGTGAAACTTAAATTGTTGCTCGGCTCTTTACAAGGTGCACAATTTATGATAGGTTGTGACTCTGGGGTGCTTTATTGACAGCCAATACATGGTGAAGTATTATCACGCGATCCACACTCTGTCTCTATCTCATTGCATGTTATAGATCGAGACAGCTATGGTGGATCATCAATATTTAATCACAGTGTATTGGTCGCCATTAGATTTACATGCTGAAACTCATGTGTGTCCCCAAAAAGGGTAGGCAGAAAACATGAAATTAAATTTCCAGTTGCAATGAACAATTCTAGTTTTAAACATGGAGAAAATATGATATTACAGTCACTGCAATATCATAATGCAGTGATAGGTTGCTAGTACATCACCCATAAGACACATCAACCCAATTCCCATACTCAACTCTTACAATATGGGCTGAATAGATGACGGGGCTGTCATATCAGTTGGACACTTTAACCCTTTTCCAGGCCGGCAGTTGAAAAATGACAATCAAATGTCAGTCTTATTTATTGACATTAAGATACATGTTTGACAGGTTGTATGTGGTCGATATAACGTCTGTGCCTGGAATAGGGTTAAGCCACATGGAGACTTGGTGTGGCTTGCAGTGGCAGTCAATAGTAAACTAGACCATGGTTTATTATTAATAAACCATGGCCAGTCGTGGGTTCGAATCCCGGCTCGTACCAATGAGTTTCTCGGAACTTGTGTAGGGAATATCATTTGATATTTACCGTTAGCTTTTCGGTGAAGGGAAACATCGTGAGGAAACCTGCATACATCTGAGAAGAAGTTATGTGAAGTCCCCAATCCGCACTTTGCCAGCATGGGGACTACTGCCCGTTCCCTCTCACCCAAGGGAGGAGGTCTGTGCCCAGCAGTGACGTATATAGGCTGATGATGATGATGATGGCCTAGTCTGTAACTTTGACTGGTTAGTAAATTATTAACCAGTCAAAGTGACAAGGTTACGTCACTGTTAAGGGCGAATATATCCATCAGCGATGTGCAGAGCTGTGTTTTCATATATTTCACACCTAGCTGTCAAGCATCATCATCACCCAAAAGACGTCCACTGCTGGACATAGGCCTCCCCCAAAGAGTGCCACAATAACCGGTACTACGCCACCCGCATCCAGTGGACTCCCGCGACCTTTAGCAGGCAATCAAGTCAAGCTTGTGAGGTGAGGTGACATATACAAACAGATCTTTGCACATCTCTGGTAGATATTTACTCACTAGATGTTCACAACCTTTCATAAATTTTGCAACTTATAATACAAATAAAAATTCTCCAGATTCGTGACGACCCCATATAAAATGCTCGTAAATGGTTGTGGTACCTAATTAGACAAGACACAACGGCAGACATAAAATTTGCGAATGCCTTTGGTATGAAATGAATAATATACCAGTCAGTCTGACAGTGTCAAACATCATTCATTAACACGTTCCCTGTCCGGGTGCCCCCAATGTGGGGCCATGAACCTTTTCTTCAGGAGTCCGTGTCCCCATTATGGGTCCACGGGTTGTTCACGGCTACGAACTACAACTGTCACTTGGATTTGTGAAATTGACGGACAATTTTGTATGGGGACAGGGAAAGTGTTAAATGTTATTTTAACCCTTTTCCAGGCAGAGGCGTTATATCGACCACACACTGCTTGTCAAACATAATATCTTAATGTCAATGAATAACACTGACATCCGATTGTCACGTTCCAACAGCCAGCCTGGAAAAGGGTTAAAGAAAATTGTTGAAAGAAAGGAACGACTGTCTCTCAATCACATTTTCCACCGTTTTACTTCTTTTTAACACATTCACTGGCACTGGCAGTAATGGCTATAGTCATACTTGCCAATTGACAGTGAGCCTAAATACGGTCAACCAATTTGAATCCTAGGCCACTCTAGAACCCTGTCTTATTGACACCCTGCTATTTTATTTATGTATTAGCCGTAGAAGTCACTTTGACGTTTAGTGTGAAAAGGTTCTACAGTGGCCTAGGATTCAAATTGGTCGACTGTAAATATTTAGAGCCTGGCCACATGTCTGCAGTGCGGCGCCGCGTTGCATCGTGTTTTCCTAAAGGTGCGTACGAATCAGAGCAGCCTCGGGTTGAGGCACGGCGCCTATTTTGCTCAAATTCGTACGCGCTCACGCGCTGTGCGCGAGCAGCGCGCGGCGAGCCGCCCAGAGGCGGTCTCTTGACCGTGCTCAAAGGCGCCTCAGCGTGCGTGCCTCGCGTCACTTGGACGTGTATCTGAGCATGCCGCGGTGTGGTGCCACCATAATTCGTACGCGCTCACGCGCTGTGCGCGTTGTGGGTCCCGAAGTCAATCAGCTGTCATCGTGTCGACGCCATTTTGAATGTCGGCTCGCGCGAGCGCGCTGCCTCGCCCGCGCATGTTTATGTGGAACTATTTGGCGCGCGAGCAGCTCGCTGCGCGGGGCGAGCATGCCTCAGGCTGAGCCGCTCAAATTCGTACGCAGCTTAAGGTGCTGCGTCGTGATAATTTAATACAACGATCAGTCTTATCCATATCGGTTTGAAGACTGATCGTTGTATTATCACGACACAGCACCTTAGGAAAACACGACGCAACGTGGCGCACGATTTCGCAGCATTATATAAAAACAGGGACCGGTACCGGTTACCTACCCTAATCAGGGTTTTCCATAGGCTAATTTTAGAAGTTGTTTTTAAAACACTCCATAATGGTAACCTTACTGATAGGGTAACCCTATTGTTATGGTAAGCATATCGGATATGACAAGATATGGGATATGGTAATCATAAGTCATAAGTTAACCCTAAAGAAAGCCTATCTCATTAGAGATACCACATCCAATATGCTTACCATAACAATTGGGTTACCCTATCAGTAAGGTACCCTATTGTTATGGTAAGCATATCGAATATGACAAGATATGGGATATGGTAATCGTAAGTTAGGTAACCCTAAAAAAACCTTATCTCAATAGGGTTAACTTATGGTTACCACATCCAATATGCTTATCATAACAATTGGGTTACCCTATCAGTAAGGTAACCTTACTGATAGTGTAACCCTATTGTTATGGTAAGCATATCAGATATGACAAGATATTGGATATGGTAATCGTAAGTTAACCCTAAGAAAACCTCAATAGGGTTAACTTATGGTTACCACATCCAATATGCTTACCATAACAATAGGGTTACCCTATCAGTAAGGTTACCAAATTGAAGCCTGAAAAGGGGTGTTCCGGTCCTTGCAAAATGTAACTGTAACTTTGTATTCCATTCAATGAAATGTCTTCTTATGTAGGTCTTATCACCTTATTTTTGTAACTAAGTAAATATGGTTTTGTGTAACTATCACTAGTAAACTTGTTTATCATATAATGTACATAGCTAAGCAATAATATATCTAGAGTTAAACCTTGAAAACAAACGAAGGATGCCGTTTTTAGTTTATTGGGCCAATTTTTGTTTTGCTGTTTATTTCTTTTTAAATTTGAGGTGAAACAGGAGCCGTAGCATGGTTGGCCTTATCACGCGACAAGTGACAAGATAAGAGCGTCGTCTCGTTCTATCGAACGGTGTTAGCCAGTGACGCACGCTCTATCCTATCACCTATCGCGTGACAAGGCCAACCATGCTACGGCTCCAGGTCCGGTCCGATTTTTTGTGCATTTTCAATTTGTAATTGAATCGATAATTCTACTAAGGCTTGTTCACAAAAAAAGCGCCCACTGTTGTAAATTCAGTTTTTCAATATGAAATGTCATTTTTTAAAGAATTTAATTAAAAAGAAGGCTTCACCAAACATTGAGTGGCGTTATGGATATCTACATATATCAAGTTTTTTTTCTTTGACTTCAAGAGTCCCCAGGTAGCTGGACTCTCTATACAAACGTAGTTTCGTTCTCTTTTTAAAACGGCATCCTCTAATAACATGAAATTTTGTATACACAACGGCAACGGGATCCGCCATATCTAGATTGGAAACTAGTTTATCGCTGTTATTGTTACTCAAGATGAAGTCCAATGTTATTAACTTGAGATTATAATTAAAACTTAGGTTGTACTTAACAATTATTTGTCAATAATTACAATGTAGGTATTTATTTTTGTTCTCGAATAGTTAAGTATTAATTATTCGGAAATTAAAATCACCCTTTGTAACGTACAGCCTTGGCCAAAAGTATTGAGCACCCCACGCTTTCCTTTGTAACTTTGTAACTTATGGATAAAGTATTATTTTTCAATTTCATAAATACACGAAGACGTGTGTGCAAATCATTAATATACAGGGTGTTACATAAGTCGTGATACAAATTAGCAAAATGTGAATCTATCCATGATTCTGAACAACTTTTACTAAGGGACCAACTTTGTGTTTTACAAAAAGGAAAGAACTATTTCATACACTTTGCTCATTTTAGACTGACGAAAATGTATGAACAGCCTGTTTTTTTTGCATGATACAAAGTTGGCCCCATAGTAAAAGTTGTTCAGAATCATGGATAGATTCACATTTTGCTATTTTGTATCACGACTTATGTAACACCCAGTATATCATTTTGAAATTGCTAATTGCTTAAGAAAACTGAAGCTAGAAAAAGTCGGGTTATGCAACAAAGTTTTACAATAATTTAATTGTATATTTTTTCACGGAATTTCCCTTAACGTCAATAAATATGACGAATTTTTCCGATAGATACACAACTTTCTATTATGAAATAAACACGGTGCCCGTGAGCATTGCGAGAGATTTTAACAGGATATTCCTAACTATATTTTAAGTTAAAAATGTTAATTAACGACGAGTAAATTCGGTTCGGTTTTAGAAATATTTCCATTTTTGTGTAAAAATGTTGTAATTAAATCTCCAGTATGAAACACCTTTATGATTGCGACGTTACGAGACTTAACCATCTACTTTGACAGCTCGTCCTAAAGACACGTTTTTACTAGATTAGCAATTATTGTGTATGAAAATAAGAAAAAAATTAAAAATCATAATTCGACCTAGCTTCATATAAAATTTATTACTCCTTATAGCCTCAGGAATTCGTGATTAAAATCTCTCGCAACGCTCACGGGCACCGTGTATAAATGCACCTTTGAAACTTTGACTTTTGTATGAAAAACGCATGGGTGCTCAACACTTGACCAAGGCTGTAGTAAACCAGCGGGACGTGCCCACGCTTGAAGCTTGAAAACGTCCATAGATTATAGTGGCAGCTATGAATGCGGTGGCACATGCGTGTTGCTGATGAAAATGTTTTGTTTTGTTTAATTTTTATAGGTCCTCCGAAGAGGAACTACAGCACAAAACTAAAATAGTCAACTCAGAGAAATAAAAAATAGGGCTACTTTGATAGTAGGTATTTGGTAAATTATTTTTACACCAAACGATCGCACGAAAATACCTTGTAAATACGAAGCTTCAACTTATTTTTGCTATTTTAGATTTTTAAATAAATAAAGACTAAAAGAAAGACGCTGTTTGACTGAGACGCCGCCGCTACGAAGTACTTCCTTACTAACTTTTATACAGATACATTAGGGTGTTGCTTAAAAACCGAAAATTTGAAATTTAAGTGAGTCACCCTATTATATTGGTTTAATACGTGAAAAAATTACGTCTGTTTTTTATTTTTATTTTTGGATAAGTTTTAGGGGTCGCTACCGAATTTTGAAACTCCTTAAGGTTGCGTTTCTCCATAGTAAGTTTTTTTTTATATTTTAACATTTTTCTAGTTTATTGAGCAACATTTGATAAAGAAGGAATAAACAATCGAGAAAATACGATTTTGGTTCACGAAATGTTCGACGCTTATTTGAAATCAAATATAAAGTCTTAAAATCATCGCCAAAGTCCGTTTTTAGCATATTTAGCACAATAAAATTCATTTTTGAATTACTGACTGAAATTTAGTGATTTTTTTTTATGTTTTCCAGATTATTCATTTCCTATCCCCAGGCAGCGTACTGGGTCCATTGCTATTTTTAGTATATGTAAACGAACTTCCTGAAGTTGTAAGTGAACTTTGTGTGTTGTTTGCGGATGATGTATCAATACTTTTCTCAGGGGGTAAGTCAGAAATACCTTTACTCAAACAGAATATTAAGTTAACGCTGAAAAAAGTTGTAGAGTGGCTCTCTAGTATCAATCTTAGTGTCAATTTAAGCAAAACGAAGCTAAAGTTTAGAAACAATAAATCAACTCCCATATCATTAAACATTAGCGAAGCTGGAGTTCCGGTACAAGAAGTAGAGAGTGTTAGTTTTCTGGGAGTGACTATTGATACCCATTTGAGTTGGAAAGCTCACATTAAAAAGATCAACAATAGCATTTCTAGCAACTGCTACGCTTTGTCAATACTATCTGCAACATGCTCAGAAAAAATCGTTAGAAATGCCTATTTCGGAAATGTGTATCCATTATTAAGATATAGTATCATCTACTGGGGAAACTCTGTTGATATACAGTCTACTTTTATTTTGCAGAAGAGATGCATTCGCACCATATACCGCTTACATTACCAACATTCGCTTCGAAGCATTTTTAAAGAAAAGGGTCTTCTGACTCTTGCTGGTATATATATAATGGAATTATGTCTATTTGTAAAAAATTATCCAGACTATTTTGTTAAACAAAACTTGTTAAAAGAAAATATAAGGTCTCAATATAAATTCAATTTACTGCGTCCAATTGCTAACAATGCGATGTATTACAAAGGTACATTTTTTACGGCAATACGTGTCTTTAATGAATTACCTAACGAATTGAAAATGCTGCAAGGTAATATATTTAAGTATAAGTTAAAGAAATGGCTGATTGAGAAGGTGTACTACAATCTTAAAGATTTTTTTGACGACGCATGCAGCCGCAGAATGTAAATTAGTTTGCAAATATAGTATACGCTTTGTTTATAATTAGGTTTTAAGGATTATATTGTATGTTCGCAAAGGACAGCTGTTGATACCATTTTCTGTACTGATCATCTTGTATACCTACACAGTGGACAATAAAAACATTCTTATTCTTATTCTTATTCTTATTCTATCATTAAATGTAGCTCATTAAAAAAGTAAAATGTTAAATATATAAAAAAACCTTACTATGGCGAAATGCAAACATTAAAGAATTTCAAAATTCGGTAGCGACCCCTAAATCTTATCCAAAAACAAAAATAAAAAACAGATGTTATTTTTTTACGTATTAAAACAATACAATAGGGTGTCTCACCGAAATTTAAAACTTTCGGTTTTTAAGCAACACCCTAAGATACATAGTGTTACATTTACATACAGAGCGTTTTAGATGTTTCATAAAATGTACCGTACTATACATATAACCTAAGCAAAATACGTTTTTTTGAATTGGATACTTTGCTCGCGTTCTTGTATAGGAGTACAGTTCAAAATGTGTCACGTGACTTCCGGAATAACGTTTTGTAGAGAAGCCTAATCTGATTTCAAATAATTGTTTGTTACATATTTTAATCCTTCATTATTTGCCATTAGTTGTTTTATGTGGCGGACATGAAAATAATGCTGTAATGCCCGCCATTTTCAATGTATCGCGAATCAAATGAGCTACGTCAATCAATGTTGCCATTATATACCGATTTATCTGTACTTATACAGATTTTAGTGAATTAATTCACTTATATATTTTACGGGTACAGTCAGCATCATAAACATGTATACACTTTTCGACCTTATGTCTAAGTAATAGGTCATAGAATGTCATTTCCATGATGCATATATTTTAGGATTCAGGTCGTAAGGAGATACAACTTAATTAAGTTTAAGTGGATACTTCTTTGTTGGCTATGGAACCATTGTACAGTCAGCATCATAAACATGTATACACTTTTCGACCTTATGTCTAAGTAATAGGTCATAGAATGTATACATGTTTATGATGCTGACTGTACAATGGTTCCATAGCCAACAAAGAAGTATCCACTTAAACTTAATTAAGTTGTATCTCCTTACGACCTGAATCCTAAAATATATGCATCATGGAAATGACAGCATTTTAATGAAATATTTTCCTTGAGATAATATTAAATTTCATCCGGCCTATGGAAAAGGGTTTTTCATTTACAAAAATAAGTGGATTATGCGCGTAACCCAAAGAACGTATCTAGAAGTAGTAAATTATAAAGTAGAGAAAGTTTATACCATTTTCGCCTGATTTTACTTGGTATGGTTACGTGATATGGTTTTCGTCTGTAATAATCAACGTATTTCTACTCTCGAAAAACAGTCCATGTGGTAAAGTGGAAAGGAGATGTGGAAATGTTCATGTAGCTTGGCGGAGTAGGTACTAAATTGAAGTCGGTTAAAACTTTGTTTTTAAAGTACCTACTTAAATAATGTCAAGGGTGTTTCGCAGCTGCACGGCTACCACAGGACGCCCCGCTAGCTCCCAGGTAGCAATGTGACGTCACTGACGAAACCAAGACGTCATTTGTAGGTCATTCAATTAACGTGATACATCAGTCGGTCTTTTCGACGTCAATTTCACGTCACCCAATCGACGCCCAAAGTTCGACGTCCACCTCACGTCTCACAGACGTTGCCTGGCTGACGTCTCACTTTTGCCAACTGCAGTACGTCACCACGGTGTCTGTTTTAAGTCACCAAATTGACGTCCGAGGTTCGACGTCCGTATCACGTCCCAAGACTCTAACTAAGTCACGTCATTTTTATGGCAACCGCAGTATGTCTTTGCGACGTCATTCTAAAGTTATCCAAGTGACGTCCATATATTCACGTCGCTTTTACGTCACACTGACTTGAAGTTTCTGACGTCTGTCTTAGAGCAGCTGCTGTACGTCTCCACGACGTCAATTTTTAGTCACCCAATCGACGCCCAAAGTTCGACATCCACCTCACGTCTCACAGACGTTGCCTGGCTGACGTCACACTTTTGCCAACTGCTGTGCGTCACCACGGCGTCAGCTTTAACCACCACAATTTGACGTCCGAGATTCAACGTCCGTATCACGTCCCAGGAATCTGACAAAGTCACGTCATTTTTATGGCAACCGCAGTATGTCTTTGCGACGTCATTCTAAAGTTATCCAAGTGACGTCCATATATTCACGTCGCTTTTACGTCACACTGACTTGAAGTTTCTGACGTCTGTCTTAGAGCAGCTGCTGTACGTCTCCACGACGTCCATTTTTAGTCACCCAATCGACGCCCAAAGTTCGACGTCCACCTCACGTCTCACAGACGTTGCCTGGATGACGTCTCACTTTTGCCAACTGCAGTACGTCACCACGGTGTCTGTTTTAAGTCACCAAATTGACGTCCGAGGTTCGACGTCCGTATCACGTCCCAAGACTCTAACTAAGTCACGTCATTTTTATGGCAACCGCAGTATGTCTTTGCGACGTCATTCTAAAGTTATCCAAGTGACGTCCATATATTCACGTCGCTTTTACGTCACACTGACTTGAAGTTTCTGACGTCTGTCTTAGAGCAGCTGCTGTACGTCTCCACGACGTCAATTTTTAGTCACCCAATCGACGCCCAAAGTTCGACATCCACCTCACGTCTCACAGACGTTGCCTGGCTGACGTCACACTTTTGCCAACTGCTGTGCGTCACCACGGCGTCAGCTTTAACCACCACAATTTGACGTCCGAGATTCAACGTCCGTATCACGTCCCAGGAATCTGACAAAGTCACGTCATTTTTATGGCAACCGCAGTATGTCTTTGCGACGTCATTCTAAAGTTATCCAAGTGACGTCCATATATTCACGTCGCTTTTACGTCACACTGACTTGAAGTTTCTGACGTCTGTCTTAGAGCAGCTGCTGTACGTCTCCACGACGTCCATTTTTAGTCACCCAATCGACGCCCAAAGTTCGACGTCCACCTCACGTCTCACAGACGTTGCCTGGCTGACGTCTCACTTTTGCCAACTGCAGTACGTCACCACGGTGTCTGTTTTAAGTCACCAAATTGACGTCCGAGGTTCGACGTCCGTATCACGTCCCAAGACTCTAACTAAGTCACGTCATTTTTATGGCAACCGCAGTATGTCTTTGCGACGTCATTCTAAAGTTATCCAAGTGACGTCCATATATTCACGTCGCTTTTACGTCACACTGACTTGAAGTTTCTGACGTCTGTCTTAGAGCAGCTGCTGTACGTCTCCACGACGTCAATTTTTAGTCACCCAATCGACGCCCAAAGTTCAACATCCACCTCACGTCTCACAGACGTTGCCTGGCTGACGTCACACTTTTGCCAACTGCTGTGCGTCACCACGGCGTCAGCTTTAACCACCACAAATTGACGTCCGAGATTCAACGTCCGTATCACGTCCCAGGACTCTAACTAAGTCACGTCATTTTTATGGCAACCGCAGTATGTCTTTGCGACGTCATTCTAAAGTTATCCAAGTGACGTCCATATATTCACGTCGCTTTTACGTCACACTGACTTGAAGTTTCTGACGTCTGTCTTAGAGCAGCTGCTGTACGTCTTCACGACGTCAATTTTTAGTCACCCAATCGACGCCCAAAGTTCGACATCCACCCCACGTCTCACAGACGTTGCCTGGCTGACGTCACACTTTTGCCAACTGCTGTGCGTCACCACGGCGTCAGCTTTAACCACCACAATTTGACGTCCGAGATTCAACGTCCGTATCACGTCCCAGGAATCTGACAAAGTCACGTCATTTTTATGACAACCGCAGTATGTCTTTGCGACGTCATTCTAAAGTTATCCAAGTGACGTCCATATATTCACGTCGCTTTTACGTCACACTGACTTGAAGTTTCTGACGTCTGTCTTAGAGCAGCTGCTGTACGTCTCCACGACGTCAATTTTTAGTCACCCAATCGACGCCCAAAGTTCGACGTCCACCTCACGTCTCACAGACGTTGCCTGGCTGACGTCTCACTTTTGCCAACTGCTGTGCGTCACCACGGCGTCAGCTTTAACCACCACAAACAAAACATAGTATGCATAGGTCGGAAAATTTTGAAGTGTCACAGAAGTCATCACGTGAAAAATACTGTAAATGGGAGCCAATCGGTAGGCTCGGTGACAAATTTCCTGTATGTGGGCTCCAGCACTATCCGCTTATGCTGAACAAAAGTCAACCTTATTTCGATTGAATTAGTTGATCATACTTATTTTCGCTTACAACGATTAAGGTCTAGTTGTATCTATTATGTCTATGGAAAAGCGTCATCATGGGCTTATTATTACCCCCTCGCGTGGTCGTGCCGGAGAGTTCCCCTGGATTTTCCCCAGGCTACTCTCCAACCATGCAGTTCGACAGCTATATTGGGTCCGTCCTATTATAGCAACAGTCAGGTTAAAAAAAAGGACTTATTATTACTAACAGGACTGAGTACTCGCAGCCTAAAAGCGAGCGGAGCAGGATGTCTAATACAGAGGCACTGTGTCCCTTTCTAATAGGGTGACCACAATGTTTTTGTTACGTGGGACAACTATATTGAGTAACTTTCTTAAATATTTTTTTTTTGCATTATAGATGGCACAATGATAGTAGGATATATTATATATAAAGTTCATTTCAATAAGATACGTAACTTTCTAAACAAGTATGAAATTTTACCCTTAGCGCACGAATTTGTATTATTAGTATAGTTTCCTAGTAATTTGAATTATATTTACTAAATATTTATTAATTAGACATAGATAGACATAGAAAATCTTTATTTAACATCACATGTTAAACATATAGTTTACAAAGTAGACTTAAGATTAGACTTAAAACCTATACAGTACCGTACATACGAGGCATAACAATGTGTGATGCTAAAAAGGGGCTAGACTCAGCATAATGTTGCAGTGAGTAGGTATAGGTATACCTACACTGCAACGCTGGTTTTCAGTTAGACCCTTTCATATAGCTTTAATCATAGTATTATTATGTCGGAACGTAGTAAAAATGTATTTTAAGTGTGAGTAATGTTGTGTGTAAACTGTGTACCTATTTTAAAATTTATTATACTTTGACCGTGGTTTGGTTTTACTTATGGGCAAATATATATGTTAGGTGACAAATATATATAATTGTTATAAATAATAAAAGAATGAAATACAAAAACATAAAAATAAAATGACATATATATATAGTATTTATTGGCTTCAAAGATACGAGGGCAAGACTCGGCCACCCGGAGGTAGATATTTTTGTAAATGGAGGATGTGCTGCTTTAATCGTAATTTGAAAGTATTCAGGCTATTTATAATTTTGAGAGGTGGAGGTATGTTATTCCAGCTTATTATAAAAAATAATTCAAGTTATTATAAAGTTTTTGTACGTATAACTTTTTAGGTAAACATAATTCTACTAAACAATTATTATCGCACGTCAGTAAAATCCTGCTCACTCGCCGGAGTTGCATTCGGAATTCTATGTCAAACTCAGGGATCGGATACCGGTATTTTCACCATACAAGAATACCGGTTTTATTTCGTTCAATTTCGTTCTTTGGTTTATAATATCATTTTTGATCAGGCTGTCTAATAATACGAAAATGTTACCTAAATACATGATAGAGTCGTACATTAAGAGCCTAAAATAATTCAAAATATTAGACTACTTCGGGGACTTTTGAAAAAACCGGTTCCGATCCCTGGTCAAACTTCATGTCGTAGGTATAGTACGGTCGATTAATTCGCGATCGCGATTGATTAGTAGTTTCATGAAATTATGACAAAAATAAAAGAACCTGTACATGTTAATATCATTTATTTTTATAATTATGAAACATGGCTAAACAAAATTGTTTTGTGCAATTTTTGTCGGAGGCCAATCTTACTGCCTAATTTTCTCAAGGAAAGAGATTTTGCATGATGGAATATTCTTTAATTAGCTAACGCCTTCACTAACTGTACCTCGTGTGGTTCCTCATTATTACATTGAACCGGATGCGGCGGAAAAAAATGATCATTAAGTTTCGTAAAAAAACTTGCTTTAGTCTTCTTCTTCCTTGCCTTATCCCTTCATTTGGGGTCGGCTCTCCTCGTACTTAGGCGCCAGGACCACCTGTCCTAGGTTGTCTTTAAGCATGGGTTTTTTTGTAATGACCATGGACTTATTATTCAGACAATTAGTAAATTATTATACTAAATCTAAGCTTAACTTCTAAATATGAATTAAGTTCATATTTGATTAGACAGTATTTTGTAACTTACATCTTTTTTAACCTGTCATTACTTAAAACTACTTACCTAGGTGGGAATATTATTATTTACTACACTGGCAACCATTTGAATGTGTCATAGGGAGTGTTAGATTTGTAACAATACAGGGTGACCACGCGGTTTAGACATGCCATCAGCGAATTAAACGACCGTACTATACCTACGACATGAAGTTTGATATAAAATTCCGAATGCAACTCCTGCGAGTGGGCAGGATTTTGCTGACGTGCGATAACAATTGTTTAGTAGAATTATGCTTAAAAAGTTATACGCACAAAAACTAAAAAACTTTATAATAACCTGAAATATAAATATTTTATTTGCTAAAAGCAGGGATCGGATACCGGTATTTTCTCTATACAAATTTAACCGGTATTATTTCGTTCTTTGGTTATTTTATTTTTATTTTATTTAGAATAATGATATTCTTATAATTTAGATACAACTATTTAGCCAATAACAGATCTCCCTAAAGTATAGAAAAACATTAACGGAAATGCTTGTTATAACTATATTTTTCATAATATTACTATTATTATGCGTGTATGTGGTGTGTGCGCACTGAGGGGCACATTAAAAAGACGAGGGTGCCTTGTGTTGGTTCTAGGTGTAAAAATATGTTATAATATCATTTTTGATCGGGCAGTCTAAATAATACGAATATGTTACCTAAATACACGATAGAGTCCTACAAGAGCCTAAAATCATTCAAAATATTAGACTACTACGGGGATTTTTGAAAAAACCGGTCCCGATCCCTGGCTGAAAGGATAGAACTGTCTAGGATATTTAGTAATGATGTTTAGGGTGCGCGCCAGCCGCCACAGTCTCCTGGCCGTTGTAGCGGGGAGATGGGACAGTGCCCTAATCAGGCACTGGGCCACCCAACACTTAAGTTTAGGTACTAATATAGTTATTTAAGTTAATTTGTAATACTAACACTGTTATGGACTCAAAATGTCTGAAATAAATGTTTTTTTTAAATTCAAATTACTAGGAAACTATACTAATAATACTAATTTGTGCGCTAAAGGAAAAATTTCCTACTTTTGAGATTAGAAAGTTGCGTATCTTATTGAAATTAACTTTACTTAATAATATTATCCTACTATCATTTGTACCATCTATTATGTAAAAAAATATTTACTGAGGAAAGTTACCCAATGTTTTGCGGCTTTAATATAAATATTGTCCCACGTAACAAAAAAATTGTGGTCACCCTATCAGAAAGGGACACAGTGCCTCAGCACGGCTATCACAAGACGGCGCGCGAGCTCTCTCGATTATTGTCGCACTATCCGTCTCTCTCTTATTAGAACACTTAGAAAGAGAGGCATAGTGCGAGAAAAATCGAGAGAGCTCGCGCGCTGTCTTGTGATAGCCGTGCTGTATTAGACATCCTGCTCAGCTCGCTTTTAGGCTGCGAGTACTCAGTCCTATTAGTAATAATAAGTCCATGGTAATGACAGGTTTAAAAAATATTTAAGTTACAAAATACTATTTAATTTAGTATGAACTTAAATCTTATTAATAAATTAAGCTTAGATTTAGTATAATAATTGACAACTTGTATGAAATAATTTCTACCTTTTGCAACCAACTACCACGTTTCTATCGCATGGCAATTAACTGGACGTACTATACGCCGGATAATATACGCCGTCAAGAGGATGTTTTATTGATGTCTATTTAGAGTCGGTATCTGGACGTACCAAATTTATCCCAAAGTGGACGTTTTATTGACGTCTATTTAAGGTCAGTATCTGGACTGGACGTAGCAAGTTCGTCCCAAAGTGGATGTATGACTTCAATTTTGGGTCAGCATCAAGACGTACCAAATTCATCCAGTGGACGCATTATTGTACGTCATACTTACGTACTACTAGTACCTACTGTACTGTACTTACTGTATAGGTCATAAATGGTACCTCCTAGCGACGTCATTTTACAGTCTCCGGTTGACGTCTGTTGCATGACGTATCTGGTCCCGAAGGAAGAGGTAAAGAACGATATAGGAATGCATCTGACCGACATAATTCCATGAGTGAAGTCTACCATCATAACGAATACTAAGGACAAATTACTAATACATTATAACAAGGTTTTTTGTATAGCCGGTACGTACTTATGCATAGAAATTTTGAACCGTTTCATAGTCGTTATTAAGTATCCGTCTTCAAAAATAATGCGTTTCGTTTCTTGATATCAATTTGTCAATCTTGTGTTGTAAAATATTTATTAAGTACTTAAAAAAACATTTTCGTCTTTTTAGGTAACTCCAAAGTTACTATAAAGTAATTCATTACAGGTTTATAATGAATAACATCACGACAAGCTTAAAAATGTGATTTTTAAAACATCAAAAGTTGGAACGGAACGAAATTGTGACATTTTGATTTGATTATGTCTCCTTTTTCGTTTGCCCGGTGTGAGTGTCGCGTCCGTGATTGTGCTGTGCTTTCCTTAATTTCATTATAATAATATAATAGAACTAACATGTACTCAGTGATCCAATTCGGTGAAAAAGACGGCGGAACCGTGTCCATAATAAACAATCAGTGGTTTACGCCAAGGAAGTGTGAAGTTTTTTGGCCACCGGTCAAAGGAACTAAAGCCTTTGAAAGGATTTTGGCTGATGCTCAGACACCAAACGAGAAGTGGAAATGGAAACTATATAGCGTGCAAAGAGTTTTTTGTGAGACTGGTACGTATATATATATTTTTTTACTAAGCTCTTGTGTTTGCCTTTTTGTACCTAACGAAACTATTAGACGGGTGTCCAGCATTTTTGGGATAATTTTACCTTGCATAGTCTCTGTACTTACATCTCTGGTGTCCAAGTAAATGATAATTGACTGTGAAGTTACTAACCATGAAGTTAACCATATCATGCATTGACTTGCATTTGTCACAGGCTGGCAGCATATATAAAATATATTGTCTCTTGCATTGACTACTAGTTACCTAAGATGGATAATTTTAGAAACTGCTTGGACTTTCTTTTTCTTGGAAACTGGATGGTTTTGTACTATTATCTATTCTGTGCTATGGTGTGCTAACCTCGGGGGCAAATTTGTATTTGCATGCAAATATTAAAATTTCAATTTTGTTTAGATTTACTGAGGGAAGGCCAAGATTACAACATAGGTAATACATATATTTATATATATATATATATGGGTAGGCTGGTGATGGCCTGGTCGCGGGAGTCCGCTGGATGCGGGTGGCCCAAGACCGGTCACTTTTTGCACTCTTTGGGGGAGGCCTATGTCCAGCAGTGGACGTCTTTTGGCTGATATGATGATGATGATGATGATGATGATGATGATGACATATATATATATATATGACACATAAATACACAGTCAGCATCATAAACATGTATACACTTTTCGACCTTATGTCTGAGTAATAATGTCATAGAACGTATACATGTTTATGATGCTGACTGTACAGTCAACTAATTTGATTAGTAGGCTATTTTAACCTTTTCACTATTAATTGCACAATAAATTAATTAATTACTTTTAGCAGGCATGCTGGCATGTCATCACATTACAACATTCATTGTCAAAAGGTTCAAAGTGGCTTACTAGTCAAATTGGTTGACCATACAATTTCAGGTGTTCCTATTAATGCAACTTCATCCTTTACTAATAACCTTGATTTAATTCACTGAGGGATGCATGTTGTGTTCATTTATTATTTTGCATATTGTGTGTATTTTTTTTATGATATAGAGAAAGCAAAAAAAAAAACTAAAACTGGCTGAGGAGTCATCGGACTTGCAGACTGAAGCAGAAGCGGAGCCCAGTCAGAAACATAAAGGGGCAAAAAGACATTTTACTAGCAGCGATGAAGACGAAGATGACAATCACATAAGACCACCACTCTTAAAGAAAAAGACATTAAACACATTGCAAAAATTTCAAGCTACTAGCAATGCATGCTTAGTTGATACCTATGAAGGTCAGTATTATTATTACTTTATAGTCAATGGCCGTTATGAAGTATGAAGTTTCTGAATATTGAAAATGTGAACAATGGGAAAAAATGCTGTACTTGTTGCATGTGTCAGAATAGTAAGCATAGCATTTTTTCCTAAGGTTTATATTGCCAATATTCAGTTTAGCAACTTCATTGTTGTGCAAAGTGTCAGGATTTACTTCAATAACAGCCATTATCTGTTGTTATTTTTAGTTCATTGACATATTTGCCGCATTCTCATATTCAAAGAACTTTCAGCAAGTTCATTAGAGCTCTGTTTGAATTTTATAATGTAGTTTTGTCCCATGGTTCCCTTGCAAATATGATATACAAAGAATACGGAAAGTACCTACCTATTTATTACAAGTTTTTAATTAACTTGACCTGTTTGTTAGTGTGGGACAAATCTTGCTATGCATTAAATTTTACCCACTTCCTGGTGTTAGATTGCACTCAAATTTTTCATACTTAATTAAACTCGGTGACAATGTAATATTGTGGTAGGTACCATCAAGCTGATGTGATGATAGAGCCGGGATGGAGATACTGGAATATACCAAATTATTAAAAGTGTTGAGACGGTTGAGTTTTGGCTCATTTGTTTTGTGGTTTTGGGTACTTTCTGACAGTACAAGTACAGTCAACAAAAAGTACAGTCAGCAAAAAAAGTTAACAAAAACTTATTTTGGTCAATATAGCTAGCTGTACCTAACTGCTTGACACTGTTTTATAGAAGTTTGTTTTGTTGTCAAACTTAAACTTTTTAACCCCCGACACAAGAAGAGGGGTGTTATATAGTCTGCCCGTCTGTCACAGCCGATTTACTCCGAAACTACTAGACCGATTGAGTTGAAATTTGGTAAACATATGTTAATTGGTAACCCAAAGATGGACGCGTAAAGTAAATTAATGAATTCTGAACAAGTATCTCAGATCTTTTTATTTTTAGCAAATACAGATTTCAAGTAATTTAGGAAAAAAAGTCGAATATTGACCATTCCCCCCTTATCTCCGAAACTACTAGATAATCTCCCCGAAAGGCACTAAAATGGTGTGTGTGTCCCCCCCCCCCCCTCTAATTTTTGAACGTCATGAACATAGGGCTTATTAAATTCTTTCACCGA
Source organism: Epinotia nisella (assembly GCA_932294315.1). Taxonomy (NCBI): domain Eukaryota; kingdom Metazoa; phylum Arthropoda; class Insecta; order Lepidoptera; family Tortricidae; genus Epinotia; species Epinotia nisella. Next base: position 2,167,945 of record OW028698.1, on the reverse strand, counting down.
AAATTATTTTGAACAAGATTGGTTCAAAGGTTTTCGAGATATTGCTGAAAAACTGCCTTCCCTATAGAAAAGGACGTAAGTGCCGTAAGATTTCTGTGACGATACGACCTTTTTAATAGGCTTCGTTTTGCGAGGTCCGACACGCACTTGGCCGGTTTTTTTTACATGTAATTGTAGGTAGGTAAGTATGAAATTCCAAAGTAATGTCAAAAATAATATGTTGTTTTGTGCAGATACCCATCAAGCTCAGCCAAAAGATAGACAAGAATCCCCTTCAACACCAGAAAGTAAGTAAATTATAATGAACCTGTTAAAGATTAGGTTTGAGTACGGCTTATAAAAATGCATCGCATTTTAGAAAGTGATCAGCACGGCTATCACAAGACGGCGCGCGAGCTCTCTCGATTTTTCTCGCACTATAACTCTCTTTCTAAGTTTTCTAATAAGAGAGAGACGGATAGTGCGAGAAAAATCGAGAGCTCGCGCGCCGTCTTGTGATAGCCGTGCAGGTAAGGTAACCTTTGACATAAAAAAATAGATTGTTCAGGCTGGCTGACATACCTGATTAACTGCTGAAATGTGAATAGTCATTTTTGTGGAACACTGTAATTATAATGTATTTTACTAAGGCTGACTTGCCCAGTCCCGAGTTAAACGAATAAATCGCTAACCCGGGGTTACGTTTCACAGTTTATTTACATGTACATAAAGACCAGTATCGCTTGAAAAGCTCGCGCGGTTGGCCGCAGTCACAGAGTTCCGGGGCCGCGGTGACGCGAGCGGCCTCGCGGCCACGCGCGTCTTGTCGGCGGTTCTACCCGGGGCTGCCCGCGGCGACGCGCGATGGGAGTTCGCTCGCGTCACTGCGTTCGGCAGCGCGAGCTTTTCAAGCGATACTGGTATTTATGTAGATGTAGATAAAGTGGGGTCTAGAGGCCAAAGCCATGTCAAAATACATGAAAATGTCAAACATAACCCCGGGTTGGCGATTTATTTGTTTAACTCTGGACTGGGCAAGTCAGCCTAAACGTGCATTGTGTTATTATAACTCGTAGAGTTGTTGTGGGTGTGAAAATATAATACATAATTAACTTAATGTTTTTTTGCCAACAGAGACCCCTCAATACTGAATGTTGTCGACGGGCTTCCCGGCGCCTCTGCCGCGACTCTTCAATCGAGACCCCGACGCGCCTCCGCCGCGACTTACCTGTGTGCTATGCGCGTAATGGATGCAACTAAGACTGTTTTATTTTATTTATTGAAAACACAGTCACACAAAATATATAGATAGATCTATACGAACGAACCTATTAAAATAGGTTCGTTACAAAATAGACCTGGAGGATGTTTGTAGCACAACTTTTGTACTTTACCTATCTGTATTATTGAGATTCTTATGAAGGTCGTAATTGTAGTATTTTGATTTGAAACATGTTTGTCGTACTCAACTTAATGAATATAAAGGCGCATTTACATTGGTCGTTTGCAAAAGTACGTGCATGAGGGTCGTTCTGGCCCGCGTGTTTTCTAGACCGCATGCTTTCCAGGCCGCATGCTTAATCCGTTTACATTAGTCGTACGGTCGTTTTGGGAGTTAAGGATAAACAGTACCCTCACGTGGGTCCCTCATCGGTTTTTAATTAATTGCAACAAAGCTACAGAAGATATGACTATGGTAATTTTAAACCACAACTATACATTAATACGGTGTTTTAGGAGTTTTTACTTTCTATGAAAAGATTGTGTGGTAGTTATGTATGTCATTTCTAAAAAAAGTGGTCACTTTTAACAAAAAACGACATACGTAAGTACCACAAAATCTTTATAGAGAAAGTGAAAACTCCTAAAACAATGTATTTGCATAGGTTGTCGTTAAAAAGTTACCATACTTATATCTTCTGTAGCTTTGTTGCAATTAATTAAAAACCGATGAGGGAGCCACGTAGGTACTGTTTAACCTTAATTGGCGCGTGCTTTTCGCCGCATGCTTCTTATCGACCAGTCGACCACACTCAATGATCCGTCGTCGTTTATATTATGCCTTTTGAAGCACGTGCCATGCCTTAGACTTATGAAGCATATATACTTGCTATTGACTGTTTAAACGACTTATGTAGTTGCCCCTCTTTTGTCTTAAACTTTGATCAGTCACTGATTGATGCTTATAAAGGTCGTAATTGTAGTATTACGAGTATAATTTGAAACATTCCCATTATGATTATTGAATAACGATGTTTGTAGCACAACTTTATGAATGTAACTTTTGTACTTTTACCTATTTAAATCACTGTTTGATTCTATATGACTAGGTCGTAATTGTCGTATTGTAATTTGAAACATTCCCATTATGTGATCATTATGATTATTGAATAACGATGCTTGTGACACTCTATTTTATGAATATAACTTTTGTACTAAATTTTGATATGTTTGATTGAACCGTCATTATTTGTGACTTTTTGAGTAACTTGTCTAATATATCGATCGTTCTCCGTTTGGCACAGCACATACCAGCGCGGAAGCGGAGTGAACGCGAACCGAAACTGCGGTGCGTATCCCTTTCACGCGCTCAAAAAGGTGTTCGCTCTGATTTCGAGCTGGTGTAGCTGCTCTATTTTGGTTGTAATAAGCGCGACGTCGGTATTAGACGTTCTCAGGACGTCACAAGCAGACCTGCCAAGACGTCTGAGCTACGTCCATATTTGACCGTCTCAAGACGTTACAGTATATGACGTCTTGGCTACGTCAAAACTACTATACCTCGTGACGTCTTGACGACGACAGTCTCAAGACGTAAGTATGTAACGTGTAAGTGACGTCTCGATGGCACGTACTGCCGACGACATAACAATACGTCTTCGCGACGTCGAAATTTGGCCGTCTCGGAGACGTTAGTGTTTGACGTCTTGGCTACGTCTCAAATTATGAGCATCGTGACGTTTTAATGGCACGTCCTGACGACGTCAAATCAAGACGTACAAATTTGGTAGTCCTAATGACGTCTTGGCTACGTCTCAAATTATGAGCATCGTGACGTTTTAATGGCACGTCCTGACGACGTCAAATCAAGACGTCCAAATTTGGCAGTCCTAATGACGTCTTGGCTACGTCTGAAACTATCAGCCTCGTAACGTCTTAATGGATCGTCCTGACGACGAAGCCTGGGCCACGTCCAAATTTGGCCGTCTTAATGACGTCTTGGCTACGTGAGAACAATCAGCTTCCTGACGACTTGAAGATACGTCCTAGTGACGTCGGTAACATGTCGTCTTGAGATAACGTCTGTGCGACGTCAGGAAATGACGTCAGAAGTCGCGACATCACGACGTCATTTGCGACGTCGCAGGTACTTCGCTTTTAGGACGTCATTACGTCAGAAATAACTTTAATATGACGTCATTACGACGTAAAATTGCTAGCTGGGCTGTGTCGTGGAGAAGACTAATCCGTCTCTTTATAAGCGTTCTAATTGGAAAGAAACGGAAAGTCTAATCTCGGCTCGACATAGCTGCGATCACTGCGATATACGATTATACGAGCGAAGCGAGGAGTGTTAGGTTCATGGACCTAAGATACTCGGGACAGGCTATACGTGATGCCACAATGAGGGACAGAAAGGCTTCTATGCAGCTAAATTAAGAACTGGTCTTAAAATGGCTGATCAAAACAACCTACTTAATTTGGGTGGCTAGTGATTTATTGGCCATAACTTCGTACTAAATCAGTTGAGGCAAACAGAAAAAAGTGGAACTATGACAAGGACAACGAATGATATTTCCTTTTCTGTTACACTTATCGAGATTTGTATGCTTTCTCGCTCAGACGTGGTATTATTATTACCATAGCTCGTCCCGAGTATCTTAGGTCCATGGTTAGGTTGAACTGCGACCCTACAGCGCGCGAGCCGAGCGAGCGAAGCGAGCGTGCCGCGGCAGCGGCCGCTAATAATTTCCTCTATGGCGACCGCCGAAGAGCCAGGACCGAACACTTTTTTACTACCTAATACTTACATATTATATAAGTACAATTTGCAAAGCGTGATCTGCGTTTAGGACATTGTGCGTTCAGGTTATCTGCGTTTAGGACATTTTCTTGATTTAGATGCGTCAAGAGGATTAATTCTGGGTATGAAAGTATTTGAAATGAATCACTTGAAATATCGACCTTAAGGCTTAAGCAAGAAGATTCCAATTTCAATGTATTTGTAACTTTTCGTTAATTTCAAATAATTTCAACCATAGACGCATACTTTTGGATAATAAATGCAAATGTAGTGCTCAAAACTATTTTTATTTACATAATGTATATTTTATCATTTTAGTTATTGCATTGCGGTAGTAGTACGGTGGATTAATACTACATATTGTGATGTGTTATATTATAATAGGTACTAAAAGCAATATTAATTTATTTACAGGTATAATATACATTAAACTAATTTAAATAACATTGACAATTATATCTAAATATAAAAAAAAACATTAAGCTAGCCTAAAATAAATAAATATAATTTGTAATAAAACAAAAAGTCATATTCTAAAATGGGCCCCTGTGGCAGGGTACCGAGAGGACGCTGGCAGCATTTCCTCGCTGAATAGCAATGCTTATGCGTTGAGCGAGGAAGCTGCCAGCTCTCCTATCCCCGGTGACGTCAACCAACCGTTTTGCCAACTCACGGTACAGTTCATGTGCGGCTGGGCCCCACGGACCAAGGGTACTAAAGAAAATGTTCTCTGTCACACCCCTTGACCAAAATTATTAATGCTACATATTGCGACTGAAATTTTACTGTTGCTAACATTGCAACTGACAGGAACCGATGGAGATAGCTTCCATTCCACTTGCATCCCATCATGACTTGACTTATATACAGGTTGGCACATTTAGATCGGGTCAGTATGGGAAAGTCTGAAACTATAAGACATACGAAGATCTCTTAGGAACCATGAAATCGATTTTAGTAACATGAAAAACTGCAGTCTCATAGTTTCAGACTTTCCCATACTGACCGATCTAAATGTGCCACCCTGTATAATAGTCATGATTCATAGATTTATCATATATCATGACTACTATACATATACATTATATACTGCCAATGTCTATAATGTCTCCTTGCATTAAAATTATGAGCTGGTTGTGAGACTGAATGTTTTCAATAAAATAAGCAGTGAATGATGTAATATAAAAAAGAGGTAGATAGGTTATAAGCGCTCCGAAAGTGGCACACTAAAACTGTGTCATTTCACACAACTTTCCTCAGTTTCGAGTCGTCAATAGAAAGGTTAGCTGTCAAATTTGGTGGCCATTTTTAAACACGGAATTTCATATAGACAACATATCTAGGTGCATTCGGCTAACTCCGAAAGCCAGGTAATTCCTATAATTTCTAATTTTTATTAAACCAAATTAGAAAACTGTCAACTTTTACCACGCCGCCGTGTTGTCCACGTGCTAAAAGTTGACAGAGTAAAAAAAATATTGCTTGGTTTGATAGAAATTACTAATTATCGGAATTACCCGGCTTTCAAATAGACTTTCGGAGTTAGCCGTATGCACTATACCTTTTTTTATGTTACATCATTGAAAATAAGTTCTATTAATACGTAACTAACACCTCTTATACACTCACGAGCAAAATAATTGCATCACTTAACAATTTTTCGTCTGCATCAGATATTTTTGTAAATAAAGTAAATTGCTGAAATATTTTAATTAAATTAGGATAATTACAGTTTAATCTTTATAAAAACATAAGAAACATTAATATCGGTCCCATATTTTCCTGAATACAGGCATTTTTCTGGCTAGTATGCATTTCCGGCCTGTCCCGCCCACGAGTTGAGCACCCTTTAACCCCCATAAAAAGGGGGTAAAAGAATGCTTTGTTATCAGTCACTTATCAGAAGTCGACTAGTACACATCTCCGCATCTGTTACCACCAAGAAAACCTGAAAAAAATGGACACAACTGAAGCTGAAGTCGCCGTAGTCGTCCGCTTGCTGCAAGAGGGGCGTAGTCAGCGTTCCGTGGCTGCCGAGTTAAATTTAACTCAATCCACGGTCTCCAGAGTCTACAAACGGTACCAGCAGACAGGAGCCTTTACGCCGAGACCAAGAACGGGCCGCAGAAGGTGCACATCTGAGAGGGATGACCGCTTCATCGTCACCACATCGCTACGTGATCGTGACCTAACTGGAGTTGCAGTCCAGCAGCGTCTCCAAGAGGCACGAGGAGTGGCTGTCAGTGAGTGGACAGTGAGGAGAAGACTCGTGCAAGCCAACCTGACTCCAAAAAGGGCTGCGATGGGGCCCAGGCTGCTGCAGCGTCACCGCACAGCTCGACGGATATTCGCTGAAGAACACAGGGATTGGACACTCGAGCAATGGACACCCGTTCTTTTTTCGTTCCCGTTCGGACGAGTGCAGGATGTGCTTGAATGGCTCTGACAGACGGAACAAAGTCTACAGGAGGCCAGGAGAACGATTTGCACAATGCTGCTTCGCTGAAAGGGTCGCCTACGGAGGAGGTTCCGTCATGTTCTGGGGCGGCATTTCCTTTGACGGGCGGACGGAGCTGGTTTTCGTGCCTGGTGGCGGCCGTGGTGGTGGTTTGACAGCTGCAAAGTATATCACCGACATCCTGGAGGAGCACGTCATCCCTTACGCCGGTATGTTCGACGAGGGGTTCCTCCTCATGCAGGATAATGCCCCTTGTCATACAGCAAGGGCCACTGCAGCGTATCTTCAGGAGGTCGGCGTCAACACCTTGGACTGGCCAGCGATGAGCCCTGACCTGAATCCGATTGAACACATGTGGGACCGTCTGAAAAGAAGAGTTCGCAAGCGAGATCCTGTTCCTGCCGACATTGGAGACCTGAAGACTGCTTTGCTGGAGGAGTGGGACGCCATTCCCCAGGATTACATAAGAAGCCTAATTAGGTCCATGAGACGCCATCTTGAATGCGTAGGAAGGGCGTATGGTGGTAACCAGGTATTGATTGATTTAAATAAACACTTTTCCTAACAAAGACGCCTTTAATTCTCCATTCCCTTAGTAAAATTTTCAATCGTTTTCTGACTTTTGTCAAGCCATCTACCTTTTTTCTATACTTAAGTTGGTAATTACTTCAAACTTTGACGTTTTTAGTTAGGTTACATTGTCAGCTTTCAATTGCCACCTTAATTTTTAAATTCGTGTAAAAATTTACAAAGATATCAGTTGCACACGAAAAAATGCAAAGTGATGCAATTATTTTGCTCGCGAGTGTATAGGTCGGTGATGACCTGAAATAAAATATTTCATTAATTGCATACATTCAATACTTAAGAGTAGGTACATATTTTATTCTTGATTATAAAATTTATAAATTAAATTAGTTATTCTAGTAATAAATAAAGTAAACGATATTTACTAACCACGGTTGGTAATAAAATAAAGAAAGTCTGAGACCGCAAATTGTTATCAACCTAGGCGAGTTCACGGTTAATATTATTGTGAAGTTAGGGCATATACTTACAACTGGTTTTTATTTAAAAGATTTTATTTAACTTGTTGCAATAATAAGTACCTATAAAAAATAGGGTTATTCAATTAGGAACATTGGAAAAACAAGGTTCCTTCAATTTAAGATAACTATAATATTATATGTATATCTATAGACCACAGATGCTAAAAGGAATATGCAAAAAAAAAGGAAAATACACTTTTGGCTTTGGTAAGCCGACCTGTGCTATTACCACGAACTTCAAAATTCGGGTATCTCCATCGGGTATATCCAAATGGTTATTGTGGGTTATCCTTAAGAGATAGACATATACTGTTGCGGACTTTTTTGTAGACCTTTTTAAGGTGTACAATACTGTAAGTATGGTCGAGGAAATTGATTGTTTAGCACTTTTGGACTCTATTTGGATGACGGTAAGGTCCAAAAGTGCTAAACATTCAATTTCCTCGACTGTACATTATTTTAATCTATCTTGTAGGGTTCAGCCAGCGTTTGCAATGTAAGCGCAAAAAAATTAGTTTTTTTTCGACATCACATTAGAAACCTCTAAAATTATCAGTGTTTCTCAAATATATTATGCATGTAATACATATAAACCTTCCTCTTGAATCGCTCTATCTATAAAAAAAAACCGTTGCGTATTTAAAGATCTAAGCATACATAGGGAAAGACATACAGCAGGATGCGACTTTGTTTTATACTATGTAGTGATTACCTAGTTAAAATAATAATTTAAAGTTCTAAACTAATATTGTTTATTCTATGTGCCAATTGAGTCTTGGTAATGGGGATCACCATTGTCGAAGTCCATACCAAAGTTGATGAGCAGGGAGCGAAACTTTGGTGCTGGTGACGTCATTATGACGCAGTCGCATATAGGATGTTTTTTTAAAACAACATTGCATCACCTCAACGATTCTTAATAATGTATAATAATGGCAATATAATATTAATGTTTAGTTATTTGTACAAAAAATTATGTAAATATTAAGAAACGATACGAATAACATTTTTAATTGGGTAATGTAATTCTAACAACAAAATATTTTTCCTCAAGTAAATGAAACAACACAACAAATGTTTCGTTGGATGACGAAGTATGCAGAACGCTTAAAGTTTTAACATAATATCGCATCTTCTTTCTTATTGAAAAAAACGAAAAAACTTCTGCAAATACGGCTTCATGGACTCCATATCATAGCGACTTCGCTCAAGCGAAACAACAATACTTCGATTATATTTACAATTTACAAATAAAAATAATAATAAACGGAAATTGGTTGTTGTTTCCAACAATCTTGTTTTAACATGACAAAGAGAAGGTGCCAATAAGTTGTTATCTTATTAGCTATCTATTATCTAGATAAAAACACTCTGTATGTAGCTTGACGTCATACGTCTGTCATCGGCACTAAAGTTTCGCTCCCTGTTGATGAGTCAACAATATCTCCCCTATGACACCATTATCAACCTGTCTATGTTGTAAATATATTTAATACAATACAACATAGACAGCTATGACATCAGGCTGAAAGTTATAGTTAAACATCGAAGGCTCTTGGCATCTCAGGTAGCATAGTGATGCGACACAACGTTTTTCATGCGGTATTTTCGATACGATAAAATAACCAATTAGTAAGTTTTGTATTTCAACCTTCATAGTTATATTTATCAAATATCTGTGAAGTGGGCAATTATGAAAAACAATGTCAATTTGTCAATATGAAATATGTCATTGTCATTTATTCAATAATTATTAAAAGACGTGTCGCGAGTGTTGCGTTCGTGAAATATTTATCAAATAATGGAGGAAATCATGAAAAAACATTAATTGTGTATCACGAATGTCACATATTAAATGGTTGAATTGAAAACAATCTTTTTTTTAATTTGGGTCCTTTATCGACTTGGCTACATCACTAGTCTGTGATAAACGTCAAATGCTACCTAGATGCCACGAGCCTTCGATGTTTAGTTATAGTGACTGCTATTGCCAGACTCCTGGCATAATATATTCTCACACAGTTTGATCCCACACTAAATTACCCTTATTACCTACACAATATCTGAAGACTTAACAAGTTTACCATTAAGAAAACCCATTCTATGTTTCTCCCGCACGTGCCGGACTAAATGGTCCTTTCTTTTATAAGTCTGTGAACACAACGGGCACACTACGAACTGATTTAGGTGTTGGGACTTGACGTGCCGGAGCATGTGGTCTCTCCGCTTGAAGGAAGTCTGGCAGTGTGGGCAGAGGTGTCTCTCCGTCAGTAAATGTGTTAACTCATGTTTCTCCAGCTCCGGGTGACTGCTGCATTCGTATTCACACTCTCTACAATGGTAAATCTGAGGGCCTTCCGCGTGTTTCTTTTTAATGTGCTTCAGCAGTAAATCCTGTCTTTTTAGGTCTTGCCCGCATACGGGGCAGAAGCAGAACTTCTGGTTCGAATGTAGACTCTGAATGTGCCGCTTCAAATGATCTTGTCTTCGAAATGTGGCGGTGCAAATGTCACAAGTCAGAAAATTTCTCTGACCGTGCATTTCTACATTGTGATGCTCGCATTCGGCTAGATTTTCGAATGTGAGGTTGCAGTGGGGGCAGTAGTTATTAAATTCAATGATCCGTGGCTTAGAAGGTCGATGGGTGATGGTAACTTGGCTATCAAAAGGGTGCACCACGTATTTGTTGCCTTCAGAGCCGTCCAAATAGTAACTCGTTTTCACACTTTCCACCATTGTTGATATCACGATGCGGTAAATATATTTTTGGCTGAGAGACCTACAATTCAGCAACGCAGTAGATTCAATGACGGGGATATTTTAATGGTAAATAAATAAAAATAATAAATATGAGATTGTAGACATTTTGGATTTGACTTAGGATCCTTAGGCGTTTTTTATAGAAGTTCCGAAGTTCGTGAACTTTAGGTGATTTCTTAATTTAAATGCTTATTTCACTGTCATTAAGCATTAAAAAAACCAGGAAACCATGTTCTCATCAGAATTTTAACTTTTACTTATTTATATTTATACAGATTCATGGAATATAAAAACGAAAATAAATTTAAAAATGTGTCCTCGTAATCAAATTTAAAAACGCCTCTAATGGCCAATCAATTGGAATGACAGCTAAGTTAGAATGTTGCCAGAGCAAAATGTTCAAATAGCGACCAAAATAATTTAAAGCTTGGCTGCATGTGTTCGGTGCGATACGGTTACTAGTGACATCTAGTGTAAGAATATCTCAATTCCGAATTCAGAGTAACGAACAGATGGCGCTCAGCTCCATGCCATCTATGGACCGTCCTAAGATACTCGGGACAGGCTAGGCTATACGTGATGCCACAATGAGGGACGGAAAGGCTTCTTTCTATGCAGCTAAATTAAGAACTGGTCTTAAAAATGGCTGATCACTTACCATAAACAACCTACTTAATTTTGGTGGGTAGTAATTTATTGGTCATGACTTGATACTAAATCAGTTGTGGCAAACAGAAAAAAGTGGAACTATGACAAGGACAACGAATGATATTACTTTTTCTGTCACTTATCGAGATTTTTATGCTACCATCTCGCTCGGACGTGGTATTATTATTACCATAGCTTGTCCTGAGTATCGTAGGTCCATGTTTACTATTGTCTGCCACGGCATATAATAAATAGGTAATCATTTCCGCGGCCAGGCCGCGCCAGTCTGTGTGAGGCCTAATGAAAGCACTGTAGGTAATATATTATTACGCCACAGATGTAGGCACACATTATCTGTATGCGTATACTAGGGAGCGTTTAGAGTCACAGGGATAAATCGTCAATATCTTCGCAAATAAAAAATCTTATTTGTGTGAACCTACGCGCTATAGTCCTCTTAACCTTTTCAAAGCTCTGTCAAAGAGAAAAGTTGTCAACCACATGCCAAATCAACAAGACATTTAGTGCGGACTTAAACCATATGTCGATACAAGAATTTCTGTTCCGTGGTTACCATCGCACTGGGCTTATTGACGTATATATCAGTCGTTGGCGTCGAAAAGATTAATTCTAACTATTTAAACTTATTTGTTTTTTTTACATTAGGCCGGCAACTCATTGGCCATATTTGCAAAAAATATTCATGTGAAGTACAGTCAGTCAGGGGTATTAATATATGTAAGTACATAAATCCATACTAATATTATAAATGAGAAAGTGTGTCTGTATCTCTGTTACTTCTTCACGCTTAAACCGCTGAACCGATTTAAATTACATTTGGTATAGAGATTGTTTGAGTCCCGCGGAAGGACATAATATGATAGTTTTATTTGCATGGAGCTACGATATAAACGACTTCCACGCGGACGGAGTCGCGGGCAGAAGCTAGTAAGGACATAAATATCTGTACACACCGGCACGTCTAGCACAACTTGCTGCTCAGTCGCTTCTCGCGCGACTAAGCGTCCCCTATCTCACTCGCACCGTACAAATTAGAAAAAGGGGGGTAGAGCTTTCTCGACTCGCGTCGCGGTGCGGCGTCAGTTGCGCTAGCCCCGCTGTATGACATTCAAGATAAAGTCCTGTACAGATAATTATATCGTTATTTATGTACGCATATTAACATTTCAACGCTCTGTCAAATAGAAAAGTTGTCAACCACACGCCAAATCAACTAGACATTTAGTGCGGAGTTAAACCTTATGTCATTTCAAGAAGGTTGCTATCGCACTGGGCTCTTTGACGCAATATCAGTCGTTGGCGTTGAACCTTCGGTGCGGATATATGCGTCGTTGGCGTCGAAAAGATTAATACCCCTGACTGTGCCTACATCTCTTTCGTTAGTATAGAAAGGAAAGAGTCGCGAATACGACGAAGCGAGTTGCCGGCATGTTTTGCGTCACTCTTATTGCAAATGAACAAAATAAATGGGGTTTTATAATGAAACAATCGTATAAAGATTTAATATTGAACTAATATTTAGTAAAATACCATATTATAATAATAAAATTCATATAAAAATTCAAGTTTTTCAGTTTTAAACAATACTACAACTTGCCGGCATGGCAACAACACGTTTAGAATTAAGTGAATGTTTGGCGGAGTCTAGTCAAGTCCGAGGTCTGCTTTTAATGACAGGTAGGAGTGTGGGGCATTCTAATTCAATCCCGTTTTTTTTATCCCAAAACTGCTATGTGACTATGACAATGTATATTTTCTGTACTTAATTACCTATTGCGAGTCTTTCATCGATGGATACTTTTCTTGGCAAAAGTTAGGTCTATCAAGTACCTAATTGAAAGTGCAGTAGCTGATATCCAAAATAAATTTGTTTCAGTGTAGTAATGTCAGCTGCGTTGAAAACGATCTAAACGATAAGCTTGTGTAGATATTTTGGGTTTCGTTCGTCCGCGTAGTTACTTCTGAATAAGTTTGGAAAACTGTCATAGGATCATGGGACGGCTAGAAAAGACTCCAGTGATCGTTATAAATAGACTAGAATGCATTAAACAGCAGATCTAAAGCAGTCGCCAGACTCACGTCGAATATTCCAACTATCCACCCGGCCGACAAGCTATTTCATAATTCTAAGTAATACTATTATTCAAACAACAAAAAAATAAATCATTCTTAACCATAAAATAATAAAACACAGGTAAATCCAAGACTACATAGTTACGCCTAGGTAAATAAGTAAATATAATACAAAAATTCGTGTGAATTAAATATTTTATCATTGGTAAAGCTCTGATTTAGAAATTTGGATCTATTCCGCGATTCGGTATCTATTTCATTTGACAATATTACATATTATACATAAACAATACTTATAATGTAACGTCTTATAGCCAATGTGCACTCAATGTTATATTGGCGAAGCTTAAGATATCTAGTTGCTGTGTATACTTATACAAATTTCAAAAACAATACTGAACGAACTAACACTAATATACAAATACAAAAAAAAACTAAATACAAACGACTACACTACTAACTATTCAAAACAATTGATAAAATTTAAAAAAGTTATACAAAAAGGTAAAAAATAAATAGGAATCCCACATCCAAACAAGCGGGTGATAAATAAAAAAAAGAATATAAAAAAGCGTGTTAAGCCTTCTCCAGGAATTAAGTCAAAATAGGAAATTGGCGGGCGCTGCGCTGGCAACCCTGTCTTTTTGGTAGCATCTTTGGGACGCATCTTGTCTTTGGTCAAAGATCTTGGTCTTGGTGGCTTAAAAAAAATGTACTTACAAAAATAAGGATTTATCGAAGCACACAAAAAACATGGCGGTTCCTTGCATCACCAAATACTGCTTTCGTTCCCAAAATACCGATAGTGGGATTAGTGTGTAAGTAAACCCGTAATCCTGGTAATTTATGTTAATCCGGTACTTCCGAAATTAGATATTTTGGCATCGAAATACACAAGTAAATATATTAGGTCTTTAGCAAGGCAGATGACCTAATATAATTACTCAGTAGGTACTACTAATAAAACTGCAAAACAGTAAATTCCAGTACTTGTCAAAAACGACTAAAAACCTACCTACTTCATTTTGTTAGTGGCATTTATCTTAGGTAGGTAATGTACAATTTTGAAAGTGCTGGAATTTTTCAAACTACAAGAGGAAACGAGTGAAAAAGTTTCAAATTCATTTTAATATTTTTCACAATATCCTAGAACAGAAGCGTGAGCGTCGTCGTCACAGTGAACCTGAACAATTTTACTGTACAGTGTAAACGAGTCAAAATCTGCACACTTTCGTTTGGGTCAATAGCAACCATGGCAAAAGGAATGTGTTGCGACGTACAAATCCAATTCATTTAGCCCGAAGCCCGCGCAGACCGCGCAATAATCGTTAAAGCCCTATACAAAGCTAGCAATTTATCGCAACAACCGACAGAGATGCAGCTTCTGTTGGAATGCGACTTTAATACATACCTCTCATTCTAACTATAGCTGCGTCTCTGTCCTTTGCAATACCATGCTGCCCTTGTAATGACCTCAACTTGACTGTCGATGAACTATGAATTTTTAGAAGATCACAAACGAAAATATACTAATCATTTTTTAACTGCAACGCACCTAATGCCACGTGTCAAATTTAGCAAAAAACGACCAATGCTTAACACTAAAAGGAAATCTTAAAAATAACCTTAAATAACTACTTCTCACTAAGTTTGTCTATTCACTACGCACGTTGAACCAAACGAAAGTGAACAATATTAATAGCAAAGGAATCTAATCGAAACGAGACTTCAATTTTCAACAAAATTGATTCTATGTAACAACCGTCTATAAAAATATCAGTATATATAAATCTTATTTCAAATTAATTTATTACAGTGAGGGACGGCCCCGTTTTGAACCATAGTTTCGAAAACTAACACGAATTTACCGGTCTCAAGACTAAGTACAAGTCTTTGGAAAAGTACCTACAATTTTATAAGTAAGTTCAGCAAAAAACTTCATGCTTTACCTAATCCGATGGTTTTAATTCAGACCGGTACAATAACGCGTTGTCTTCAAAGTAATTATGTTGACGATACTAAATTAAACACCGTGGGAGACACCCATTCACACACATGCAAGTGCTAATGATAGATCATTAGATGTTAATGACTTCGGAACTGACGAATTTGTGTGGAAAATTGTAATATGTACTACCGGGTTTAATTTAACACGATCAACATTTAAAGAGTATAGGGGCCGTCCAATTTCAAAATTTGATAAAAAAATAATTTCATCGCACCATCAGTGCTGAATACTAACGGCCTCCGCAACAACTTGTAACATGCGATACAATGGGAAGTATTTTTAACTCCTACTATAGGAAAGGGATTCCCGTTAGCATATCAAGTTGCAAATTGTTGTATAACGAGGCCTAACTTGTGATACCGAAATTCAAAGTGTTTGAAACCAGTAACACACGACGGTGCACGAAATTCCATACAAACTTAATATTGTCTAGCTTACGGCTGGGATACTAAACCCGCACCGTATACGATATACTTCAACTAGGTAGGTATTTCATGAATTGCGCTACTTTTTGCTATTATTTTAATTTATAATTTCGCTAAAACCTCTATCCCGAGGCCTAGGTGCGCGGCCGCCCGCCTCGTTCCTGAGGCGTCGATAAAAAATTCTTTTTTTGCGCTTTTTTATTTTTTTTCCTTAAGAATCCAACGTACTGATTCACTATATACATGCAGTGAAAAATAGTGCGAAGAAACTCACTCAGAGTAAACGACGAGGGCACGAAACACCGACTTCGAAACAACAACAACTTTTTACATTTTAAAGATAGCTACGATATTTTAAAAAAGTACAAATGTCACGCCGAAAATATGAACGTCGGTCGACGCTTGTCCCGGCTCTAGGTCGCCGACAGTCGTATTTGCGTTTTTGCGATTGTAAAGTCGGGACAGAACGCGACCGGTGACGACGCAAGCCGGCTGCACCTACACTTTAGTTGCACGAAGTTAAAGAGCTCGGTAGCGTTCAATTTGATAACACTCACTTCGGTAGTATCTTCAGTAGCACCAACTTCGTTAGCCTTAACGTTAAGACTGAGCAACATAAGTTAACAGGTGCCGCGGCTCCAAATGAAAAAAAACGTTAATTAACACCCGTCAGCTAAAGTTATATTTAATAGAAAAACAGACAACGTATAAATAACGAGAACAAGCCGCAGTGGCGATAAACGAGGAACCAAGCAAACAACCTACAAACTAACGCACTAAACAAGAAAGAAAACGTCGCCTCGCAGCTAAAAACTAAAGGGCACTCGAAATCAACTAAAAAACCGTTTCGCACGTGAAAAGCGCTACAAATTCATCAAAATCAGACCTTTTCATAGAAATTAAATACATATTTATAAACTAAATACTGCGAGGCGAATCGAAGAATCAGTAACCAACTGAGTGGTTACTAACTGAAAATCCTTAACAAGAGAAAGACTCGGCAAACTAAACAGATGAGCATGAAGTGGGCTCTAGCGAACCAATAAACTGATTGTTATCGCAACATGTGATAAACGCCAGCTTCAAACTGTACCACTTAGTCCGACGATTAAACTATTAAGAAGAAACGAGGCAAAAATCACGAGAAATCGAAGCCTCCCTAGAACAATAAACAATATAAATCCTCCGTCAATAACAGACCAACCGCACTTTGCGGGCACAGCCGCACGCAACAGACCACATATCCCAAACTCACCTCGGTTGTATTATTCTAACACCAATTAACTTTTTTTATATAATAACGCCGAAGATCGGATCTTCTGTGACCCGTTCAACGAAGCTACAAGTTGGAACTTTTGCAAGTCTAACAACTGAACAAAGGTTGCAATCTTTGTTGCCAATTCAGACTTAACTTGTAGGTCCGAGAAATAGGCCGCTGGCGTCGGGCGCGGAAACGGAACGCATTCTATCATTCAACCGTAATAGAAAAGTGTCCGTCCAGCGTGTCAAAAACGTTGCGCGTAAATTAAAAAACCACGTCCGAATTCACAATTTCGTTTTTTATAAAAATATAAAAATACAAAAATGGGACAGTGCTACCACACGACACGAACCAAGCATCCAGTATCAAGTCACAGTCACGCGTCCCGCCGCTAGGAGGGGAGGGCACTTCCAAACAATTACAAAAAACATTGAGCAATTTCATACAAAAGAACCACCAATAACAGGAAATGCACACATCACTAGTGAAATTATAGAAAAATAAACTGATAAAAAATCGAATTTTCTACGAATAAAAACAATAGTAAATAGAGACGTTTGAAAATGCAGTCGCAATTTGTCTGGTGAAGGATTCAGAATGAACTGAGGTGCGGAGAGTGCGCGGGCCTCCGAACCACGAGGAACAATCTAGAACTCGCGACATGGTATTGTATTTCCTACTAACACGACGTGTTCGTCCGCTTCATACGACTTTTTATATCACTAAATATATATTAATATAGCTAAGTTTTCTAAAGACTAAGAAAATATATATAATTTTATATTTCAAATATTTTGTCCTAAATTTTACAGGGCCACAGAGCGGCTCGCGATTCAATATAATATGAATATAAAAAGTCCCACAATGCGGCTTGTATTATGGCAAATAATTTCACTAAAATGCATCTACTAACAATACGAATTGTACCTACTTAACTTTTAGAGAATTGATTATAACTATTTATATAAAGTAAGGGATGGCGGTGATCCCGGGCGCGACTACAATAGTTTTCACACCTGACAGCTGTCAATTATTTTCTACTGCGGTGTTACCAGCTGCCAAAAATGGTAGTTTCATAGACAAACCCAGTTGGACGCGTGTCAAATGATAATTCAAAGTGCATCAAACGCTCGAGACCAGACGAACCCACGTGTCGGTCACACCGGCGGGCACACACACCAAGGCACTTCGTAGCCTCACCTTTAAAATTTAGAAAAAACTCGACACGTAAAAACCTCTACCAAACGAAAAAAATTGTTCAAAAAATTCGCGCAAGTCTTTTCCTACAGTCTATATGCCGCGGTCGTCGGGATACGGTGTCCAGCCGTCAGCCTCAGTACCCGTCGCCTCGTTAAGTACACACTGAGCCCCCGTTCCATAACTCATCGATACAACTCCAATATAACCTCAAACAAACGCGAGTGATAAGCAAAAGGTAAAAACGTGAACCACCGCATATTTACACTAGTTTAATAATTGGTTAATATATTTTTTATAGTATACTAAACTACGGTCTATTGCACTATCCCGGCGAATCCAAAAAATATTTTTTATTATCATACTTTTATTAACGCTAAAATATAAGAAAAGAGATATACTCGCGTCGAGCAATACTACAGCCAAAATTGGTAACGTATTTTTTATCGTTTGTACTAAAAACCCGTCCCTACCGCCTCCCAGAGAAACGAACAGACTAACAATACCTTTCCTAGGGCAGCGCACCAACCAGGCTGCGTCTCTTTCTTACACATGCAACACGCATTTATCAGAAAGAGAAGTTTGTTGCCGATCAAGACCGGTCAAAACCAAAAATGTCAGAAGATCGAGTGACAATGGCAACAATGGTTTCTAGTCTGTGGCGCTGTCAAATGTCAACGCCCAGTTCTCGAACTGTCAACGCTAAACCGTTAGTTAAAATCGTCCACCCAGCCATCAGCCGGGTCAAACGGGACGCCGAAGTTAAAAAAAAACAGCAACAATATCCAAGTCGACTAAATAATCGAGGAAAGTCTTAGGAAATTGTTTCTAGCTACACAGGTACAATTATGTTGAGAAATCAGACATTCCACTTATGTCTTACGTTAATCTTAGGATTAGGGCGCGTGCGCCGAGTATAGCTTACCCACAAACGACAAACGGACAGCTAGCTAACTTTATGGATAGGTACACATTTGCTTAAATCCCAAATCGTTAAGGCGCATCCACGTGGTCCTGCAAACTATCTCGCTCTCGATATATGAATGACCTTGAGTCCCTCATTTCGATCACGCCCTTACAGCTGGCAGTATTGCAGTACGCCACGCAGGACCGTCTGGATTCGCCTCTACATTTTCCCACGGCGCGGCTGTTATGCAGCCGTTTAAGAACATTAGGAAGTGTACCTACACCCCTTACTTGAATATCTGCTTAATATTAAACGTTGGATAAAGTTGCGTTTTAATAGAATCCTAATGTATGGCCCAATAATCCGCGTCCAAGTATAATCTTGTATATGTACCCCTTTAAGTAAGTAAGCCCTTCCTTTGTACTTTTGGTTAAAAGGAGATATAGAGGGCACGGATGATTGGGTCGCACATCATAGGAATTATGTTTAGGTACATTCTGTCGTGTCTAATACGAGGTACATAAATACATAGAATCCTAAACGTAAACGCCTTCTCCGAATAGTCTCCTCAAATTTGACTACTTAAAAGAATTTTGACTGAAAAGAGTTAAGTTACAATCATTCGGATGAAGCGTTTTTCAACATTCACCTCCGATGTGGTTTGGGTTTGGCTTTGTTGAAATACGTCTTAGACAAGGAAAGACATATTCAAAAATTTCTAGACATATTTCGAGTACGAACAAAGTGGGAGTGCGGAGAGCACCAAAGCGTAACCACTAGTGTCGACGAATTGTCACTCGTGTAAACTTATTGTTATCAAACGTAACCACTAGTGTCAATGACTGGCATCCGAGCGTAACCGCTAGTGTCTACGAATTGTCAGGGTAACCATTACTGTTCTATATATATTTTGTTAAGGTGTCGATGTCTAATACGAATAGGTTTCTGGGTATATACCCGCCCGAATGGGCGTACGAAACGTTGTAAATATTTAATCGTTAGAGTAGGTAACAACACAAATTAACACTAGGCAGGAAACGGTCTTATAGTGAATTGATTATGGCGGATATTATAAGACAACACTTGTGTTGCGTTATTACGCGTTCACGTTGCGAAATTGCTTTATATTGAGAAAATCTAAACAGATTCGGAATTATAATACATTAGCGAATCAGCACTAGCAGTTACACGACCTACTTATGGTTAACCGTTCCATGGGTCGATGAACTTTCTTGTTGTTTTTTCTGTCCTGATAAACAAGCTAGGAGACAATAGTGACAGAATTACTTGGAAGAAAAATTACAATATGGCCTTATTCCTAACATGCTTAGTTAGGAGATCACTACTAGGTATATTGGTTTACCATTGTCACTTTATCCAATCTTTAGCATAAGTGGTTACACGCTTCTAAGAGTAATCGGACTCGGAATCGCCATTAGTCATTGCGTTACCAAAAATGTTTACACGCTTCTACATCGAGTAATCATGACAGAGTCGGAATTGCCAATAGTCATTGCGTTAGCACTAGTGGTTACACGCTCCTACACAGTGTCGTGGTATAGTCGAGGAATGAAAAGCTTCGTCACTTTTAGACTTTATTTTCATGAACTTAAGGTCCAAATGTGTTGTTACCAAGTGCGCTCACGCACTGTAACCGGCGCGAGGCAGTCGCAAGCCACGTTAAAATCTACCCGCTTTGTTTCGGGATAAAGCGGCACAATACGCAAAACACACCGGTAGCAGCGCTCACTTTGCACCAATATTAATTTAAGTTATTTAAGTCTCTCGTAAAAGTGAATTAATTGTAATTCTTTGAATATAAAAGTGAGGAAGTTTTAATTCCGCGACTAAGCGAAATTTATTTACGCAGGTGCCACCGTAGAACCCTGTCGCAATTGACAGGCCGCCGTCACTCAAGCTCGAGTGGAATGTCACCTTATTGCGATAGGGTTCTACGGTGGTGCGTGTCTACACTTCCCGGTACGTACGTCCACACTAGTGGTTACGGTGACGTCGACAAACCGTTGTACACAGTGTAACGGTGGCGTGGTCGGGCGCGGGCGGTGGTCGGTGCGCGCTCGCTCGCCCGTGCTCGCTCGGGCTCGTGCTCGCGCTCGTGCTCGGGCTCGTGCTCGGGCTCGTGCTCGGGCTCGTGCTCGCTCGACTAGCACCAGCGGAAGGGCACGGCCCGGGGGCGGTCGGCGCCCTCCTTGACGAGCGGCTTGTGGAACTCGCGTCCTGGCCGCGAGTGGATGGTGGCCCAGCAGTGCTCGCAGTAGTACTGCAACCAGACGGTACCCACACTCAGTTTCACATTATTTACAATACAATACAATACAAATACTCTTTATTGCACACCTCACAATACAATAACATGTAGGTAGAGGTAGACAACAGGCGGTCTTATCGCTGAAGTGCGATCTTCCAGACAACCTTTGGGCATCGGAGATAGAGATAAAACTAGACTATGCAGTAGGTGGTGCAGAGATTATTATTAACAAAAAACCAAATTGTAAAAATAAACGCACATAAATGGCTCTATATATAAACATACATACACAAACGTACATGTCAGCCAAAAAAGACAATCAGGGTTAGGGGGATTTAGTTACAAAACAAGATTTAAATACTCTCCCCTCTTATGACGGGGGGGTGGGAGGGGGGGGGGGGGTGTAGGTACCTGGAGGCAGGTGACGTTGGCGCAGAAGAAGGGCGCGAACTTGGAGCCGCAGCGCGCGCCGGCGCACTCGTCACACATCTGGTCGTCCAGCACGTACGGCTTCACCTGCACACACACACACACAAGGGTCATGGCATGCATGATACTGACACATGGACCTAAGATGAGTATCTTTTATTTTGGCAAATAATCTTAACCGGTTTTCGGTATTGTGAATAACCGGTTACGTCCCAGGCGTGGACCTATGATACCTAATCGGGACAAGCGATGGTAACAATAATACCACGTCCGAGCGAGATGGTAGCATACAAATCTCGATAAGTGTGACAGAAAGGAAAATATCATTCGTTGTCCTTGTCATAGTTGCACTTTTTTTCTGTTTGCCACAACTGATTTAGTATGAAGTTATGACCAATAAATCACTACCCACCCAAATTAAACAGGTTGTTTATGGTAAGCGATCAGCCATTTTAATAATAATAATAATAATAAAGTTCTTTATTGACAGGCAAAAGACCCATAAATCAAAATTACATAAAAAATAAATTGTATAAATGTAAATAACAACATTAATAACCTAATTATGTTTAGGCAGTCACAAACAAGAAGACCTACTTCTTGTTCCCTTCGTGATGCACGGAAACCCAAAATTTTAAGACCTGTCGCACTTATCGAGATTTGTATGCTACCATCTCGCTAGGACGTGGTATTATTATTACCATAGCTTGTCCTCAGTAGGTATCATAGGTCCACGCCTTGGACGTAACCGGTTATTCATAATTTCGAAAACCGGTTAAGATTTTTTGTCAAAAAACCGGTCAAGATTTTTACAACCGGTTTCCTCGGTTAAACCGGTTAGCACTGCCCTAGCGGTGTTACCTCGACGCGTTTGTCGATGTCCCCGTGCTGCAGCTGCACGAAGCGCGCGGAGATGGCCGCGATGTACGACTGCTGGTTCGAGAACGCCACGCGCCCCGCGCCCTGGAATACCGCAGAACATGCACTACGTTAACTACAGGTTGTTACAACAAGTGAAATCAAAAACCCATCTGCTTTTTTACAAATATTACAGCCTATGTCACTCCCACGATTAAGAGGAATCCAACGACACCTCATTTATGTATGTCGAAATCCGTGAAACGGTTTAGGCTGCATGGCGTGCCAAAGAATAAGACATACACACATACATACATACGCTCGAAAAACAACCTCCTTTCCTTCGGCAGTCGGGTAAAAATACCCCTAAAGCCGAAAGGGAGTTAAAAGGTCCCTTGCATTGCAAAGTCTATTAGCAATATTTGAAAACCGTAGGTAGTCCACGCAAAATAATTTGGATAAAACATAAAATAATCATCATTGAAACAACCCTGAAAACGTAAAACTGAAGAGTAGACTACCCAGAAAGTTATGCACTATTTTACCTAATTTCCTCTGAGAGGAAAATTACAGAAACCTTGTCCGAGTTAGAGTACACTCAGCGTGAAATAATCCCTTTGTGGTCATATGAATGAGCCCACAGACCATTTAGCCCGCGGGCTGAGTTGCCCACTTTGTTTTTTTTTTCGTGGATGACTCGACCCACACTTATCAAAAAAAAATCCGTAGGCAAACTCGGTTCTGGCGCTTCGCCGGCCGCTACCGCGCCACGCTCGCTTCGCTCGCTCGGCTCGCGCGCTGTAGGGTCGCAGTTCTTCCTAACACTCGTCGTACCTACACCGACCTGCCTTAGAGTAGAATAGGTAGGTAGCAGGGGGGCGGGGAATGTAATGGCTTAGCTAATAGATTAAGTGGATCAAGTCACCCATAGAAAAATGAATACGGTCAACTCAGTCCGCGGACTAAGTGGTATTTGGGTTCATTTGACCTCAAAGGCGAAATAATTTGTAGTAACCAAAGTAGTCAAATAATTCGTTACACCATATATTTAGTATCGTGTACCGAACTAAGTATTAGGCCACTTTTGTGCCACTGTGTCTTACACTAACAATTCAAACACAATGTATATTGTTCAATGAATAAATGACTAAATGTACCTTGGGGTACTTGAGCTCGGGGTCGGTGTCGATGCCGGCGTAACACACGCCGCCGTACAGCCGGTCCATGATCATCGCCAGCTCCGCTGTAACAACATCCTTTATAAACACCCAATTGGCTAATTTCCTAAAAAGAATATTTAGTCCGTCAGTTAGATTATCAAAAAATATTGGACACGTATTTTTTTGTTTGTCAATTAAACAAAAAATTACGAAGATATGGCCCGTTAAAGTGCCGTGTGACGTCACATTACACTTTTTGGCACAATGTGACGTCACGCGGAACTTTAACGGGCTATATCTTCATCATTTAACAATAGACTGCGTGGCGGCGTGGAGGCGTCCAGCACGAAGTCTGTGTCGGCGCGCCGCCACGGGCAGATCTGCACGAACTTGACATTGATGGTTGACGACAACAGAGCTTGTTAAACTGACTTGTTGTGTCGCAAGGTCAGCAAACTCACCAGCCGCCGGCAAAGACAGTATTTCCTTCAGGCAACTTGCCATGGGAACTCTATTACAGAGGATAGACTCACCAGCTTTGAGCGGACGCGGCACGCCACCAACAAACACAGTCTTCCTCGGATCGAGCGGCATGGAGGCGTCCAGCACGAAGTCTGCATCAGCGAGCCGCCACGGGCGGATCTGCACGACCTTGATGTGGATGGTTCACAACAACGATACTAACTTGCCGTGTCGTCAGGTCAGCGCACTCGCCAGCCACTGGCAAAGATAGTGTTTCCCTGAGGCAGAAAGTTTTTGGGAACTCGAGTACACAAGACAGACACACCAGCTTTGAGGGGACGGGGCACGCCCGCCAACAAATAGTATTCCGCGGATCGAGCGGCATGGAGGCGTCCAGCACGAAGTCTGCATCAGCGAGCCGCCACGGGCGGATCTGCACGAACTTTATGTGGATGGTTCACGACAACGATACTAAATTGCCATGTCGTAAGGTCAGCGCACTCGCCAGCCACTGGCAAAGATAGTGGTTCCCTGAGGCAGAAAGTTTTTGGGAACTCGAGTACACACCACAAACCAGTATTCCGCGGATCGAGCGGCATGGAGGCGTCCAGCACGAAGTCTGCGTCGGCGAGCCGCCACGGGCGGATCTGCACGGGCTTATTATGGCTGGTTGACGACGACAAGAAGAGATACAGCTTGTTAAACTGACTTGTCGTGTCGTAAGGTCAGGAAACTCACCAGCCGCTGGCAAAGGTAGTATTACCTTCAGTAAAAGTCTCTACAGGAACCCGAGTACAGAGGATAGACTCACCAGCTTTGAGGGGACGGGGCACGCCCGCCAACTAACACAGGTCTTCCTCGGATCGAGCGGCGTGGAGGCGTCCAGCACCAAGTCTGCGTCGGCGAGCCGCCACGGGCGGTTCTGCACGAACTTGATATTGATGGTTGACGACAACAGAGCCTGTTAAACTGACTTGTTGTGTCGCAAGGTCAGCAAACTCACCAGCCGCCGGCAAAGACAGTATTTCCCTCAGGCAACTTGCCATGGGAACTCTATTACAGAGGATAGACTCACCAGCTTTAAGCGGACGCGGCACGCCGCCAACAAACACAGTCTTCCTTGGATCGAGCGGCATGGAGGCGTCCAGCACGAAGTCTGCGTCGGCGAGCCGCCACGGGCGGATCTGCACGGGCTTGTCGCGGATGGTCGGCGAAGACACGCAGAGATACAACTTGTCGTCGTCCGTGATGCAAGCCTCCATCAGAGCCGCGACCGAGCTCTCGTCCTGGAAAGAGTGGCGGGTGGTTTTCGATTGATGTAACAAGCAAAACAACAACATCCAATTATACCTATCCACTATAAACTCGTACAAACAGGATAGTGTTGTGTTTTAATTCTAAGCCGAGCTTTGAAGACTGGTGCCGTTAACTCTGCGTAAGGCCACGGTCTCCTATAAATCGCGCCGTACGCTGCGTCACAATGCTTACTATGGAAATATACTGTTGTGGTCGTCGGCCACAACAGTACATTTCCATAGTAAGCATTGTGACGCAACGTACGGCGTGATTAATAGGAGACCATAGCTTCATGCAGTACTGAGAAGACTCGCGTTAGCCCTGACGGCTCGAGTCTTTAAGGCTCGGATACTCCAGGAACTTAAATTAGATTTAAATAGTCCTCATGCGTCGTCACTTCTGTTTTATATCCTGGATATCCGGTCTATCGTCGCCTTTATTTTAAGACACGACATAATGTATTTATCAGGCATAGACTGTCTATCTTTTACAGACAGTACGAGTATGTGGTCGATATATGTCATTATCGACCACTATACAGTCTAAAAGATGATTCTTTACTAAGACTAACACTCATTGTTATTTCTCAACGGCCGATGCCGCGCCGGTTTAAAGGGTTAGGGTGAATGTGTACTGTGCGAAGAAGCTAGCTTGCTTGACGGCTAAGTTTCACATGTACAGAAACTCTTTAGTATGTCTCCGGTGAATATGCAACCTAACTGGCGGTTACTACTGACCTGGAACAGTAAGAAAGCGTAGCCCTTGGGTGGGAAGTAGCTCTTGCTCTCGGCCTTGTGGGGCCAGTCCACGACCAGCGGCCCGAACCGCCGGAACGAGGAGGTGATCTCATCTGGAACATAATGGTAGTGGGTTAGTTTGGAGAAATGATTGAGTGTGTTTCTAGAAAATAGAGGCACATAAGGTAAGTTGATTATATTATATTGTTCATCCCAGAAGTAGTACCTATTTGACGACCGGTTAGCCTAGTGTGTAGTGACGCTGCCTACGAAGCTGAAGGTCCTGTGTTCGAATCCCGGGTAAGGACAAATATTTGTTGATGAGCATCAACATTTGTTTCTGAGTCTTGGGTGTTTGCTATGTATTTAAGTATTTGTATCTATCAAATATATCGTCGTCTAGTACCCATAACACAAGCCTTATTGAGCTTACTATGGGACTAGGTCGATTTGTGTAAGATTGTTGAACCATAAAAAAAGAGCTTCCGCGGTGGACCCGGGATAAAAACTGTCCTACATTTTAATCGAGGCTATAAACTATCTTCATGTACATCCAAATAGGTTGACCGTTGAGCCGTTTAAGCGTGATTGAGTAACACACATCTAAACATCCAAACTTTCGCATTTATAATATTGGTAGGATAGAATTAAGTAGTAGGATTGACTAAATAAAATCCATAGCTAAAATTGTAAAAGTATTTGTAAGTTTGTGTGTAGGTAGGTGCCTCCCGGAACTACACACATCAGAAAAAAAAATATTGATTGCGTTTTTTGTACAGTCAAGCTCATACATTTACTATGACTCGTTCTGGAGTCAAAAACGTCCATAGGCAACGGTGTATGTTTACACCAGGCAGGGCATATTCTTGTTCACCACCGTCATGGTATAAATAAACTAAAGGGGTTGACTGCAATTCGTTTTGGTTCGTCTTTTTCATTGTGCGGCGCGGTTGCCGAGCAACGCTCGTGCAAACAAATGTAGTAGTTTTGTGAGTAAGGGCTAGACTATTCTAAAGGCTCAAACCCCCGTAAGACTAGCTTTTGTAGGTGCAAGAAATCTAGCCTCAGTCTTAATGTCTGGTCTAAAAAACTTGGGTCGCGCCGTTCAGACCTTAAGGGCAAATGCGAGGTCCAGATCTCAAACTATACTGTAAACCATTGAATAATGATGAGTTTGTCTGCTCGATTCGAATTTTGATGATGTATTTACACTGGAGTTCTGTAGATGGTAGTAATTTAATCCGTTTTTATTGCGTTTTAAAATGATAAAAAAAAAACATCCAATAATAAACCTAAATATTACTATTAAATTAATAGGCAACATATCACTCCAGTATCACTTGTTGAACTGCCTACCTATATATTACTGTCAAAATCAACACAGCTAAGTTAATCTAATCATACACCTACGATTTATAAAATAAACAGAAATAGTAAAGTACTAGGTACTTATCATATTTAATCCTTCACCCACTTTCGTTAGTCGGCAAAAAATTGCATTAAACAAAGTTGTTAAAACAACCTACTTACAATTGGTTATTTCAACACTGGTATACATAAATAGGTATATTGGCGAATCTCTTTGTGTAGACACCTGAATAGTAATGATGTTCAAAATTGGTAGGTATGGTATAAAATGTAAACAAACTAATTCTATCTGTTTGCTTACTTTTTAAAAGAGCGTGATCATAATTTTGTTTTCACACCTCTCATTCAGAAAAGTAAGTTTTGGTCCCCGACGAGAGGGAGCAAAATGCCACTTTTCTGTTCAAGCTACTTTTTTATTAGGGTTCCGTAGCCAAAATGGCAAAAACGGAACCCTTATAGTTTCGTCATGTCCGTCTGTCCGTCTGTCCGTCTGTCCGTCTGTCCGTCTGTCCGTCTGTCCGTATGTCACAGGCATTTTACTCGAAAACTATAAGGTGTATTTGAATAAAATTTTGAAGATAGGTGTATTTTGTTAGCCGCTACATAGTTTTGTAATTAAAATGACAAAAAAAAAATTTTTTAGGGGTGCACTCCATACATAAAACTAAAAGTCAAAATTTTTTTTTTCATTGTGACCCCCCGTGTGGCACATCAATCGATAGGCCTTTCAAAATAAATATAAGGTTTCTTAACATTTTTTTTGATTAAGTAAATAGGGTCGGAGATAATCGCCCCGAAAGTCACTAAAATTCTGTCCCCCCCCTCTAATTTTTGAACGGTGTATTTTAAAAATATGGAAAAATTCATGGACATAGGGCTTATTAATTTCATTCACCGAAAATTGTTTTGAACAAGATCGGTTCAGAGGTTCTCGAGATATTGCTGAAAAACTGCCTTCCTCAAAGAAAAGGACGTAAGTGCCGTGAAATTTCTGTGACGATACGACCTTTTTAATAGGCACGGAACCCTTCGTTTTGCGTGGTCCGACACGCACTTGGCCGGTTTTTAATTTATTCATTGGCATGTAGCATTTACGCAATGTGCCAATTGAACACAGATCTTAAGAAAATAATCGATTGTAATTTCATCGTAATCGATTAAAAACGAACATATTTCAAGTTTTAACTTTAGCAACGTTATAGGTACATTTACATATTAAAACTTGAGAATTTTTTGTAATATTTGAAAAAAATTTCACAATAAACTATACGTTTTACTGAAATCAAAACTATGATGTTATTGTATATAAATTATATAATAATGAATATTGATATTCGTTCAATTTTCCTCATAACCGGTGTGAAAAGTTACATGTGTCACTCAGGAGCAAAATTATTTTCGTCTTGGGCGTTAACACTTGAATCCCTCACTACGCTCAGGATCCTACGTTAGAATCCCTCGCTACGCTCAGGATTCTATTGTAGGATCCCTTGCTACATTCAGGATTCAATACACCGCCCTCGCCGTAAATATACTATTTTGCTCCCTTGTGACACAAATAACTATTTATACCACGTGGTGGCAAACGAGCGACGGCCCGCCTGATGGCAAACGGTTACAGTACCTAACGGTTATCAACAGACTCTTTAAAAACTTGTACATTCTTTTCTTAAAGACCCCCCACACTGTAGTCCCTCGATGGCAGTTCATTCCACAGCCGTGGAAATTCCTATAGAACCGTGCTGTGCACGACCATTTAGGTTCCAAGGTGTGAGGATGAACAGCCTACCAACGGCGAGCGCCGTACGGCACCTGAGCCCAATAGATCAACTATTCCTCCATGGATTTCATGTTGAATTCGAAGGCTTTCGCGTGATCGCCGGCCAAACTACAGAATTGGGAATCGATGAAAAATTCAGAAATGCCTGATTATTTTTTTGGTGATAGGAATAACCTTCCTTAGCAACAGAAAAAAGTTTCCGATTTTTCAGCTGAGTCAATTTTTTTTGAAAAATATAAACAGTTTCCTCACTTACGTTTTAGGTCAGTTACGGCATCTTCCTCGATCGGTCTCATATTACAAAAAATATATTAAATATGTGTGGTAAACTGACACTGGCAATGATATTGACACTTGCAGCAGCTATATTGATCATTACCAGTGTCAGTTTACCACAGATTTTTAAGATAGTTTTTTGTAATATGAGACAGATGAAGGAAAGTGTCTATTTACCGTTCTTGACCCAAAACGTAAATGAGGAAACTGTTTATATTTTTCAAAAATAATTGTCGTAGCTGAAAAATCTGAAACTTCTTTCTGGTGCTAAGGAAGGTTATTCCTATCAACAAAAAAATAATCAGGCATTTCTAAAACTTACGAGAATGCGCCCCACTCCTCATTGCGTGCATTGTCCTAATTGATTGGTATCGAGGGTGGGATACTTTGGGAGTTATAACCTTGTCAAAATATGGCTGCTATGTCGAATGAATGGTTAATGAACAAAGTTAAAGTGTGACAGGGTTATATCTATCACTGTTAAATCTCGCTAAGTGTCACAGACCCACGACGCATAAATTACACGAGGTAACAATCTGTTCTGTGCGTGTCTACTAGTCTGTGTGAAGTGAATGAGGTGAGTCTTCGTGGACTGTACGCGATTTTTCCTCATTAAACGAGCAATATTTGTATATACCTATATATATATATATTTGCAATCATGTTCTCGGAAACGGCTCTAACGATTTCGATGAAGTTTGGAATATAGGGGTTTACGGGGGCGAGAAATCGATCAAGCTAGGTCTCATACATGAGACATGTCTGGGAAAATTCGTTTTCTCCGTATTTTCTCTACTTTAAGCCCAGCAGTGCTCGGTCGCTCAGGGGCTCATACTAACGCGGCGTAACAGTGGCGCGGTCAAATGTCAAGTCAGTCTGACCATATTTATTAGCGAATGCAAACCGGTTTTAACCGGAACCGAAGAAATCGGTTATAACCATTTATTTCGACAATAAACCATAACCGGTTTTGGATTTTTTAATAACCGGTGACGGTTATTTTCGGTTATACTTTTCCTTACTTATATCATCAAAATAAATTAAGTTTCTTACATTATTTCTGTAATTTTGACAAATACGTACAGTTTTAGTGGTGAATTACTGGACAATTGCATTAAAAAAGGCGAAACAATGCGCTGCTGCTTGTTATTTGTGTTTTGACTTTAGAGGTGCCTATGTACACAATGAAACTCGAAATACGCTACTTTTGCGTTTATTTATAAATGAGAGCGTGTATTTCGGTTGCCACAATTCGCCAGAATGGTCTAGTAGTTATTTTCTGGTGTTTAGTCGATCATTTCCTTGTTTTTAACATTAAATAGCCTTAACCGGTTATAACCAGTTTTTGGTTATTTTTCCACCATAACCGAGATCATAACCGGTTATAAAATATGACCGGTTATTGCATTCCCTAATAGTTAACTCCAAGGTACAAGGAACAGTGTGATTCAGGCCTAACTCCGACAATCGTCACAGTAGTGATTGCGCCACATCCCACCGCTGGACTGACCCCGTTCGCCCACAATGGCACAATGCCGCGCGGACAATGCGAGCTACCCACTGACACTACAATGTCCGTCAAAATTATCTTCTAGGGTAAAAGGTAATCGATTCAATGCTAGTTCCTGCTGAGCGGGTCTCGTGTTGTTTTGTAAATTAAGTTACGAACACGTGTATATTTATTTTCATTTCAATTATTACTTTCAATACCGGTTACAGTTTTGCTATCTTAATTTTATTGTTTTGGAAACTACTCCAATAGACATACCGTCATATATGGCGAAAGGACACGCACCTACTTAACACCGCGAATATTTAACACTATTAATATCGAAAACGAGTTTAGCAGAAAAAATATCTTTAAGATCAAACTCAAAAAGTTGCTATTGAACACCTCAACGTAAGAGCAATTAAATACACAATAAAAAATAGATAAGTTACATAAATAAATACACAGATTGTGGTCAGTCATTAGAAGAGATAAGTAATGGGTTGGCTATGTAACGTTCTCGGGCGTGTGTAGGTGGGATTTGTTTTTCACTTTCCATGACTAAAAATGATAGTTAGACCTGATTGGCGCGCGTACAGAGCGATGCGTAGTCAACCCGCTGGTACATAAATGGAAGTGAGTGTACTATTCGCCGATAAACGTAATGTTTGGCGAAAATTAAATAAATGTAAATCGTACCATACTTTTTTTCTGAATAAATAAATTAAAAAAATACGCCTACTTTGCCCGCTTTTTTTCGAAAAAAACACAAATATCTCACATTTTTCCTATATTGTTTTTGCTTAACGAATCCTTCGTAGTCATACGCATGTGATCATGCGGAGAAATATTTTTTAGAACTACATATTTTCCCCATTGTTATCGATTTTGATCGCGGGTAAAGTTATCTGGACTTTTGCCAACATTGCCCATGGTCGAATTATTGACGCAACCATAGCTCTTATGATGTTGAGACAAGACTCAGTCAAAATTTTGGGCAAACATGGCATTCCATTTGAACTACTTTGGTCTTAACTACGAAAAGTTTTACACAATACAGGATGGGCTTGCAATGTTACCTGGGTATTTTCATTCTTTGCCATACAAGTTCATACCCTTCACATTCCACAATTTGCTGCAAGCTCCTGGCTGAAGTTATAGACATGTATGACTCAAAGTCAAGTCATAAATATAATCTAGTTTCTACTAAAAATAGTATGGTTGCCATAAATAGTAGACAACTTTTCTCTTTGACAGAGCGTTGAAAAGATTAATAGTGTGTTCAGGTCAGTTTTCAATCTATCACACAATATTTCTCTCACAAAATATCTACTTAATATATAGCGTTGACGCAACATGCTACAGAAAGAATGGGCCTAATTAAAGAGTTCGCTAAAGTAAATGACTGAAGCCTGAGGAATCTGCGCCACAATAATTCCACGTGACTTAGTAGTTCGTACTCTGCAAGGTAACCGACTAGAAAAAGGGAAGCCTGACATCGAATAAGTATTTTAAAACATTGCTTTGTGAGTCGAGTTAGAAAATAGCACCACCCCCTTCAAGTGGGCGTGGGTGTCGTAAAAGTTGATCACAGGATCGGGTTGTGGACGAAAGGCTTCCTTACCTGACACTACACTATCGCATTTACTCCGACTTTAATCGCACATTGCTAGAAATCAAATTTAATAGTCTCTTACCTACCGTGCCGCTATACGCTATAGGTCGATTGACTCTACCAACTTGAACTTTCTCTAAGTGAGAACCAGAGACCGGAATTTTTGAAATTTTTGACGCGGACTTTGAGGTGCGTCAGTGTGCCGAGTAGACCTGGTACTTATTCAATGGAGCGAAGTCTAAACACGGTTGAGACTAGTTGAGAAGCTTTAGCTAATATCTGTTCGTCGTTCGTTAAAATCTGAATGCATGGAAAGTTTAACAAGCTTCTATGAAATGACTATGAGTTGCCGGCGCCATATTTGACGCTGATCGGCCTGTAACCGCAATTTGGTGCCACCCGCGTTTTGTGTGGTCGAGTACTCACCCTCGTCGATGTCCGGCGGCAGCCCGCCGACGAACACCTTGCGGCTGAAGCGCTCGCCGTGCTCCGAGCCCGCCGACACGGGCGACGAGCGCGCCGGCGACCCCAGCGCCGACACGCACATAGACAGCCCTGGAACAATACCAACAATCAGTAAGTCTATAGTGTTGTGCGTCGGCCGAGCAAGACACGACCAGTCAGTCTTTTCAGTACTGCATAACACCTCATCATATCAGCCGAAAGACGTCCACTGCTGGACATGGGGTTCCCCCAAAGAGTGCCACAGTGACCGGTCCTGCGCCAACCGCATCCAGCGGACTCCCGCGACCTTTACCAGGTCATCAGTCCACCTTGTGGGGGGCCTTACCCACGCCGCGACTTCTGACCACGCGCCACTCCAGAATCTTTTCGCCCCAACGGCCATCGGTTCTACGTGCAATGTGCCCCACCCACTGCCACTTAAGTTTAGCGATTAGGAGGGCTATATCGGTTACCTTGGTTCTGCTGCGGATAGCCTCATTTCTGATACGATGATCGACGATCAGAGAAACTCCCAACATAGCCCTTTGGGTGACTTTGAGCCTTCTTATGAGGCCGGTAAGCGATCACGTTTCAGTTCATAGCGCTGTTATCACGCGATGAATATGACGCTCAGTCAGAACGATTGAGCCTTGCAATGGTTATGTGCTTACCGGCGGCGCCAAGTCGCAACACGACGTCGTGAGCCTGATCAGAGGTGACGGATGGCGCGTTGGGGCTAGACCACGTGTTACGTATGGACGTAAGTAAAACAACCGTGTAGTTCCGATGCTAATTTATTACTGTCAAACAGCGCAGCTCATTGAGGTATAGGTAGGTCCATAGATATGTATATCTATGTAGGTGCGTACACATCACCACGACTTCAAGTTGCGGCGGCAGCGGCAGCTGTAGGCCTCACGCCACTGCCAGTCGTGGCCGAGTTGTGTCGCTTGGCTTTCCTGGTGCTTGCAGCTTCTGTGGTGTCACTAACTTGCAGAGAGCTCGACATTGAACGCGGTGATAACTAGACTACTGACCGGCAGCGCTGAGTCGCGACAAGTCATCCTGCGCGTGGTAGGAGGACACCGATGGCACGAATCTTGACTCTCGTGATGCCTGCAGTTTCTATGGTGTAGCTAACTTTCAGAGAGCTCTACATTGAATGCGGCGATGACTAGACTAATGACGGGCAGCGCTGAGTCGTGACACGACGTCCTGCGCCTGGTCCGAGGTCATCAGGACACTGACGAAGCGTATTTTGGCTGCTCTGGCGTAGCTAACTTTTTCAGAGCTCTCTGGCTCCATATAGAACGCTGTGATGGCCAGGGTACTCACTGGCAGCGCTGAGTCACGACACCACGTTCTGCGCCTAGTCGGCGGACATCAGAGCACTCACAAAGCGTACCTTAACTTTTGTGGCCTATCTTACTTTGTCAGAGCTCACTGGCTCTACATAGAACGCGGTGATTGCCAGGGTGCTCACCGGCAGCGCTGAGTCACGACACCACGTCCTGCGCCTAGTCGGAGGACATCAGGACACTGACGGAAGCGTATCTTGGCTTCTCTGGCGTAGCTAACTTTGTCAGAGCTCTCTGGCTCCATATAGAACGCCGTGATGGCCAGGGTACTCACATGCAGCGCTGAGTCACGACACGACGTCCGGCGCCTGGTCGGAGGACATCAGAGCACTCACGAAGCATACCTTGGCTTTTGTGGCGTAGCTAACTTTGTCAGAGCTCTCTGGCTCTACATAGAACGCGGTGATAGCCAGGGTGCTCACCGGCAGCGCTGAGTCGCGACACGACGTCCTGCGCCTGGTGGACATCAGGATACTGACGAAGCGTACCTTGGCTTTTGTGGCGTAGCTAACTTTGTCAGAGCTCACTGGCTCTACATAGAACGCGTTTTTGGCCAGGGTACTCACCGGCAGCGCTGAGTCATGACACGACGTCCGGCGCCTGGTCGGAGGACATCAGAGCACTCACGAAGCATACCTTGGCTTTTGTGGCGTAGCTAACTTTGTCAGAGCTCTCTGGCCACTTTGTTCCTTACAGGAGCAAGAAGAAGATTGAAACGCTGGATCTTAGAAAATTATTATAATTTTCCTTTTTATTACAGAGGTTTTCTCGTATGTCGTTTGGGTTTTGGAATGTAAAGTGTCAAGTGCGGCGTGGCTGTGACGTATGTGTGTGAGAGTGTCTGTGATTGGTTAACTACAAGCATGTCGTGATATGTGAGTGTTGTGATTGGTGAAAGGAATAAGGAAATAAAGGAAACGCGGTGATAGCCAGGGTGCTCACCGGCAGCGCTGAGTCGCGACACGACGCCCTGCGCCTGGTCGGAGGACATCAGAGCACTCACGAAGCATACCTTGGCTTTTGTGGCGTAGCTAACTTTGTCAGAGCTCTCTGGCTCTACAGCCAGGGTGCTCACTGGCAGCGCTGAGTCGCGACACGACGTCCTGCGCCTGGTCGGAGGACTTCAGGATACTGACGAAGCGTATCTTAGCTTCTTTGGTGTAGCTAACTGTCAGAGCTCACTGGCTCCATATAGAACGCTGCGTTGGCCAGGGTACTCACCGGCAGCGCTCAGTCGCGACACGACGTCCTGCGCCTGGTCAGAGGGCACGGAGGGCGAGCCCGCGGCCCCGCCGCTCGCCAGCGCCGCCTCCTCCACACCAGGGAAAAACGGCGACTTGCCTGCAACAAGAGAGATAGGAATTTAGTTATATTTCACCTAAGGAACGTGAACATGTGCTTATAATAGCATTGTGATTGAGCTCTAACTCACAACACTAGCTCACAAAGGCAGCCTTTTACTGAGGACACGAACGGAGCAGACATGTATAGTACCTGACAGTAGATCTTCTTGCTTTAAAACTGTTGAGATACTGAGATTGCCTTGAAAACAACACATAAAGAGGACAGGTCTGCGAGGCTGTAAGTAGGAGTTACTTCGGGCCCACTAATCCGATTTAATTCTGTGTGTAGAATAGACTTTCTGGGTGGACAATAAAGGGTTTGTTTTATCCCGCGGGTTTTGCTTGCGTTCTTTGCAATCCGCGGGTAGCTAGTGTGTTATAAAGGTTGAACACGCCAAAACTGGGGCATGTAAAATCGGCTATTATTACGGGAAAAATAGAGCTAATACAAATTTTTAGACACCAATTTGATCACAAGGAACTGCCCTATAATATGTCTATTGTTTTCTTTCTTATTTTTATTCGTTCTCAAAATGTCGCGCAAACAACATCAACAACGCAAACTCATTTTGCACGAATGTATAGAAAATTCAATGCTAAGCTACAGAGATATCGCGAAAAGACTGAAATGTCCTCAATCTACGGTTTGTCGCGTATTAAAAAGGTTTCGTGAACGCTTAACAATAGATAGAAAGCCAGGAAGTGGTGAGAAGCAGGGAGTCAAGAATAAAAAAAAGGACGAGAGTGTTGTAAGGATTTTTGCCTCAAATCCTAAGATTTCATCTGGTGATGTTGCCAAGAAAGTGAAAATGTCTCAGTCCTATGTTCAAAAAGTAAAACGTAGGGCAGGACTAAGAAGTTATAAAGCCCCAGGCCGCACCAGATCGAGACTCGAAACAGAACTTATCCACAAAAAAACGGTCACGAAAACTTTATGAAAATTTCATTACGAAATTTGCATGCGTGGTCATGGACGACGAAACATATATAAAAGCAGATTTTAAACAAATTCCTGGGCAGAGTTATATACCAGCGTAAGTCGAACAGACGCTCCTGAAGAATTCAAATTAAAAAAAAAACTATATTTCCAAAAAATACCTTCTTTGGCAGGCATTACGTAGCTGCGGAAAAAGAAGTCGCACGTTTATTACCACCGGCACAATAAACGGTGATATTTATCAAAAAGAATGTTTACAGAAACATTTGCTGCCTTTCATAATAAAGCACGACTCACCACCGTTATTTTGGCCAGATTTAGCCAGTTGCCATTACGCAAAAACAGTGATGGAATGGTATGACGCAAACGGGATCGTGGTGGTACCCAAAGTATGCAACCCACCAGATAGTCCAGAACTGCGGCCAGTTGAAGAGTACTGGAGTATTATGAAGGGAATTTTAAAAAAGAAAGGCGGAGAAGTAAAAAACCACTATGAGCTACAAAAAATGTGGACATGGGCGTCGAAACGGTGTCCTAATGAGATGGTGCAAAGTCTTATGAGCCATGTGCGTAGGAAAGTTAGAAGTATGGCTTACTGTGTAGACAATAACTAAAATAGGAAATGTTATTTTAAACTTTATTAAATTTGTCATTAAATATGGTAAACATAATATAGTTATTTATTGTTAAAATTATTTAATGTCAATATTTGCGTGCCCCAGTTTTGGCGTGTTCAACCTTTAAGTATAAAAGTTGGAAACCTGTGTTACATTTTCCCTGACCAACCTCTCTTGGCCCAGTTGGTAAGCTCGAATTTACATCGGCCGAGACACGCCAGGTAGACATGTTTATTCGTACAAGCAAAGAAACAACACACTCAAAAAGTTCCGCGTAGTGACGCGTAGTCATATGAATGTTTGGGTGCGATCGACTTGAAATACAGTCCTAAGAGCCAGCGAGTCTGCCCCAAACACAATTTTACCGACCGTTGAAAGAATCCGACTAATCTTTCAAGCGATTTGTTTTAATAAATATAAATACGACGTAAATGGATGACATAAGAAGACGCATCAGCGCTCGAGTCAATGACTTTGGGCTGAAAAATAGTAAACTATTTGGCTGCGGGCCAACGCGGTGCGTCTAGTTGACAAGCTTTAAAGAAGAAAAAACAATGACGTTTGGTATCAACCTATCAACCGAGCTCCGTATTTTTTTGCAAGATTGTAGCGAAGACGTCTCGACCAAAGAAGTGACTATAATCAATAATCTATACTAATATAATAAAGAGGAAACGTCTTATATAGTTTTGTAACTTCATAATGTATGTATGTACAATAATAATAAATAAATAAATATTAGGGGACATTCTTACACAAATCGAACTAGGCCTATAGTAAGCTGAATAAGGCTTGTTTTATAGGTACTAGACGACTGCATCACTAATGCAGCGGATGGGTGGCAG
The DNA here is from genome assembly GCA_932294315.1 of Epinotia nisella. NCBI lineage: Eukaryota > Metazoa > Arthropoda > Insecta > Lepidoptera > Tortricidae > Epinotia > Epinotia nisella. Next base: position 2,129,852 of record OW028698.1, on the reverse strand, counting down.
CGGTAACAGTATCCTGAGGACGTTGGCTGCGAGGCTGGATGCTCCATTACCTAGGCACTGGAACACTGCATTGTGCAGGAACCTATGCGAGGGGATGGAGCATCTAACTCTATTAGGATTTAGGATTAAATTAGTTTGTATAAAAAACATTAGTGGATAAGTTGTGCTTGTATACTAACAAATTATGGATACTTTCGAAATAAAGAATTGGGTGGTTTCCACATGTTAAAATCGATAACGCAGTGTTGCTAAATTGAGAGTAAACCATGAAATAAATGTAATTAAGTATAAATTAAGAAATATAATTAAAATTATAAAAAGATATAGACCTTGAAAGTTTAGAATAAATATACATTTTTTTTATTCTCCAAAAGTCAATTTAAAGCTACCAATAGAATCCTTATGCTTTTATAGAAACTAAATTGTATGACAACTATGATCCTAAACGCAGTATTTCACGACTGAAACACCAATTTACTTGATTTTCAATACAACGATTAGTACAAATATCACCCTGTGACGTCACGATTCAATGTTAATCAGTATGAAACGTTTTCGGCTGCCGCCAGCGAGGTCCGTCTTTAACTCAATTTTTTGGGTATTTATGTTTTTTAATTGTAGTTGCTCCCATACAAACATTTGTTCCTCTCCAAAAACTGGTTCGAATGGCATCGTAAAAAAAATTTAGGACACAACCCAATTGAATTGAATTGAATAATTAATGAAATACATAGAAAACATCCAAGACTCAGAAACAAATATAATATTTGCCCTTACCGGGATTCGAACCCAGGACCTTCAGCTTCAGCATGTATGTATGTAGGTATGTTTGTGTCATGTGTTTGTGTGTATGTTTGTAATTTTTTTTATGCTTTGTACGTGCAACTAGCTTTTGCCCGCGGCACTCTTTGACCTGCGTCTAGAATGGGCTTTCTGGATGGTTATGGTCTAGATTTTATCCCCCGGGTTTAGCGTCCTTTTCAATAGGCGGGCGAAGCCGCGAGGGCAGCTAGTCATGAATGTTAGGTTTAATACGGCTTTTGTCTGCTATATTATGAATTAATTAAATTCACCCTGACGTCTCAAGCCTTTTCCAGCGCACGTGCTCAATCTGGAAGGCCACGAGCGCTGGAAAAACTTAATTATCGCAGATTCATCATAAATTATACAAGTCACACAATAGGTAGGTACCTACAGTCAAATGCAAAAATATGTAGCCAATTAATCCTCTCATAAATATGTACCGAGACCTTAATCCGATGTGCGATGGGACATATTTTTACACCTAACTGTATGAAGCGAGGAGTGGGAGGCTTCCTCGAGAATAGAACAATAATAGGTAATTTGAATGAACTTGAATAGGTTGTTTAGCTGAAGCGAATCATGTGAACGCACCGGCCTCCGCGGCCGCTAACAGCACTAATCAGTAGGTATGGAGCCAAGGTCGGCTATTGCAAACGTGGTGACACCGTTTGTACCTGCGTAATATGCGCGCGCGGCGAAAATATACGTTTACTATAACTACAGAACATTGTGCGGGGCGTAAGTGATAGCTCTTGTTCGCATTCGCAATATTCTTACGCCCGTGTTATACACAATGTTTTTCATCACATTTGCGAAGAAATAAATAACAACAAAAGACAGAAAAATCTAAGTTTCATACAGCCGCACCAATCAAAAATTGACAACTTCACTTCCAGATCAGTGCTAGTGGCACAGAGCAGTATTCTTGCGGCGCGTGGCCAACTAGATTTTTTTTTCAACCAATCACAGAGCAACCAGATTTGCTTAAGCCAATCAGAGGGTTCTATATTTTAAAACTAAACGTAACAGCCCGTGGGAGGTAAAACGGCTATAACTGCTCTGTACGCTCGCAAGTAATAACGCCATTGACGAGCAAGTGTGATGAAATATACGTTTACTATAACTATAGAACATTGTTTAACGCGGGGCGTAAGTGATAGCATTCGGCGTCGGGCTTCTGATAGACTCTTGTTCGCAATATTCTTACGCCCGTGTTATATACAATGTTTTTCATCACATTTGCGCGGAAATAAATAACTACAAAAGACAGAAAAATCTAAGTTTCATACAACTTGTAGTCAATATTAACTTTCTTTTGTTGCGTTGCGTATATATTGTGACGTTTCTCAAGCACTGTTTGAGTCTATTTGAAATAAAATTATTTTTGACTGACTATTAGAGTATTTCAGGGATCCTTTGAACCAGGAAGCCATAAGTAAAGACCGCCGAACGTGAGCATGTACTTCAATTTCTATATTATATGGTATGTCTGGGAAATTGTAAACATATGAACGGAAACAAAATTTGTCTTAACTCCACTGTATATAGGGTGGAAAGTTGAGATGGAAGGGTAGCTACTAGATCTTTTGCTGCTACGCGAAAATGCTCGTAGGAGACCTTTAATAACTTTTTAAGTGATGACAATCGACATTCACAGATTTTTGATACAATGTACAGTCAGCAAGAAAGTCGACAGATTTGACTTATTTTTTTAATGCCAATTGGTTCCATTTCTATCAAGGATTAAAATACTCTTTGAGACCAAATAAGGTTAGAGTACTAGAACACCAAGAAATCAAAGAAAACTTTTTCCATACAGTTCATAGGATAATTAATTACAAAGTGAAATTTTCTTTAGCCTAAACATCATTAAATTGTATGGAGACACCTACAATTAGTTTTTGAGAGAAGGTGTTTTTAATTTAGGGTCTATTAATGACTAGAGTATTTTGGGTTTTGTTTTGGCACATGAATGCCGATGACTACCTACCTACCTAGCAATGACGTTGACGTGCAAGTCAATCTGTGTGTGATCAGTGTTAAAAGGGTTGATGTCTGTAATCAAAAACTCCACTCTAGTCCCGGATGCATTCAACCATCGACCGATTCGAACCCGTGACCCCGCGGTTATCGCCCCCCGAATCCAGCGGGCTTTGATTTTATAGTTACTTTCCTGTCGGGAACTAGACCCCATCCGACGTGGCACTTCATGTGCTAGCTGATTAGTTCCTGTTTGTATTCATGTTTGGTACGGTCAAGTGCAAAAATATGTATCGATTTGATCCTCTGTTAAATATGTATAGAAACCTCTATCCGCATAATTACATCTCAATTGTACATCATATCATGAAAGCTTGAAGTGGTTGAACGTTTATAATATCAAGTGCTTACAGCAACATGCGGGCATTTTTATGATCAGTGTTCTCTTGCGAGGCGATTTTATGATCGATTGTGAAATTGTCTTTGTATGATTTTTTCGCCGTTTTGTCGTGGTCCCATTGATTTGTCCCATCAATGGGGCCGCAAGGGAGACTTGTTTCTCGTAGTCCCATTCAGTTCAATTGAAAGTATCTATCCGCAGACACAGCCGTAGCTTAATCAGCTTTAAGTTGTATAGAATAACTAATCCAGCTTTTATGCAGCTAATGTGTTACTTGGGTTCTTATTAATACTGAGAAATTGCTTGTCAAATTTGTCATATATTTAATTATTTATCATCTTCCACTTCACTCAGCATTAGATAAAGTAAATGCGTACATATTGATTTTATACAGGAAGTGATTTTTTATTAATGGGACTACGAGAAATAAGTCTCCTCAATGGGACCACGAGTAACGGGGGATTTTTTGCACAATTTGCAAGGTTTTCTACAGAGGGGTAAGTTACTGAAAGGCTACTCCAGTTATGTATGCTCTAAGGAGCGATGGGACATTATTTATGAGTTAATAAAAGTTAATAAGATAAGATATCCGATCGCAAGTAGCGCCAATCGTCCTACTCCACACGGCTTAACTCTACCAGCCGCGCTCTAAAAATTCTATATCTTGGCTAAAAAGTATACCATACCGTATGCACGCGCGAGATTCTATGCGGCGACCGGGATGACAATGTACTCAACAAAGCTATACTTTTTAGCCAAGATGTAGAATTTGTAGAGCGTGGCTGGTAGAGTTAAGCCGTGTGTGGAGTAGGAAGCTTGGCGCTACGTGCGATCTGATATCTTTTTAACGCTGAAAGCTATTATGAGCTAGAGAGTCTTGGCAATCACTTTACGTCTTATAAATCGATGAACGCCGGCTGCACGCACGAAAAAGTGTGACTCATTGCCCCGTTCCGTTGACTGATATACCCAAACCGCTGGTTATAGAAATTCCAAATTTGACACATAGGTTCGTTATAAGGTCTAGAGGTGCACTAAGAAAGGATATTTCAAAATTCACCCCCTAAGGGCGTGAAATGGGGGTCCAAAGTATGTATTGGGAAACAAGATTAGATCTACTTTTTTATTCGAAACTTCACAGGAGTATTCCTAACGATAAATGAGTAAATAGGTGTTATGCAATTTCTCATCGAATGTTTTCTTATGACGTTATCACGTAAAATTATCGTCCGTAAACCGACTTCACAGACAACCGTTTTTAGGGTTCCGTAGCCAAAATGGCAAAAACGGAACCCTTATAGTTTCGTCATGTCCGTCTGTCCGTCTGTCCGTCTGTCCGTATGTCACAGGCATTTTTCTCGAAAACTATAAGGAGTATTTGAATAAAATTTTGAGGATAGGTGTATTTTGTTAGCCGCTACATAGTTTTGTAATTAAAATGACAAAAAACATTTTTGTTAGGGGTGCACTCCATACAACATTGAACAAGATCGGTTCAGAGGTTTTCGAGATATTGCTGAAAAACTGCCTTCCTCAAAGAAAAGGACGTAAGTGCCGTAAAATTTCTGTGACGATACGACCTTTTTAATAGGCACACGTTTTACGTGGTCCGACACGCACTTGGCCGGTTTTTTAGTGGGATAGAATTGTCTCCGAGTAGTTAATGAGTGCGAAAAAATAAATAAATAAATAAAATAAATATCGTGGGACAATTTACACCAATTGATCTAGTCCCAAACTAGGCAAAGCCTGTACTATGGGTACTAGACAACGGATAAAATAAATAAATAAATAAATATTTGCGGACAATCTTACACAAATCGACCTAGTCCCAAACTAAGCAAAGCTTGTACTATGGGTACTAGACATAAACATACTTATATAGATAAATATATACTTAATAGATATTAAACACTTCAAAGTTCACAAAACGCACGGTAATTATAGCGCAGCGTCTGTAATTGCGACATTACGGAGCACCATCGATCCCCGTGAGACTGGGCACGTGGAATCCACCTTGGAATGGCACGGTTCTGGATTAATGCGGCAAACCACGTGTTTATTGTTTGTCCAGTACCTAATGACATTGAGCGCGTATGGCAGTTTCTCGAGCACCTTGGATACACTTGTGGGGTCCACAGATGTTCGCCAATAATACCTATGTTTTTTAATCATTGAGAATTGAGACCAATTTTCATTGCTATTCGGTGTTCGAGACGACTTTAACGGGCAGTGACACCGGATTATCCTGTGGTTATACTCAAGGACCGGAATACATCATAGCAAAAATCAAACTGTCAGAGGTTTTGACCAAAGTGTTTAACGACTATCGATAAATAAATGTCACTTAATGACACATTGCCAAGTAAAGAAATCAGGCTTTTGGATATACAATGTATGCCGTATGTAAGCATAATGGTAAGGAAAAAACGCATTATAATCGGTCCGTTCGTTTCGGACCTACGATGCCACAGACAGACACACTGACACGTCAAACAAGGGGTTAAAAAGTAAAAAATTGGTCGTGATTTATTACGATCTCTAGTTTTGTAGACGATTTAAAAGAGGCCGTTTTTGTCAAGACTCGCATGGCCGCCTAGACCGTCAAGGTTCGGTGACCCAGCCATGGATCACTGGGGCCGAGTTTCGCTCAACTGACACAGTTTCTACCTTTTTGTGGAACCAACGAAGGTTACACGATTAAGTACACAAACTAAGCTGATCCTCTTATCTTATCTAGTTGAGGGCCCTTTCGGATACACTTCGACCCAGTGGGATCTTTTGTGCATTTGCCCTCCCCTTTATAGCTCGCTCCACCATTTCCACAAAGCGGATGATGATGCAGCTCAGTGGGAGCACCTTGAATTCCTTTGGTTGAGGGTAGCCGTTACCAAAGTGATTCATTCTTTGAATGGCAAGCTGATCCTCACTGCGCAATCGGTTATATAAATACGAAAAGTGAATGAAAAGTCGTGCTAGTGCCTGCAATGCGGTCACATCTCAAATGTATTTTAAGATATATAAGATAAGATGTGGCCGTATAGCAGGCGCTAGACGGAGTAATGAGGAGAGGCTCAGACCCCGCATCCCGCGTGCGGAAGCTCGTGTTGTCTCGTCATCTCTTCTAAAAAGGACGAGGATAGCACGAGCTGTCGCGTACGGGAAAATGAGCCCTAAATAATAGGGGTTTGTTTGGGGGTAGCACTTAACCTGCAAAGCTAGTTATATGACAAAAAAAAACCGGCTCTCAGCTACAACGAAACATGATTTACAAAAACATCGTTGAATTAAGAAACACTTCATGGAGTTTAGTAAACAGAAGTGCGAGTAGTTAGAATGAATATTACGTAGAAAATAGCAGTCAACACCACGGGGAATTGCTAGTTTTTGTAACGAAGCAAATCTCAGGATATTTCGTTAAATTCTGGCAAAGAAAAACGAAGACTTTTCTATTAAATAATAAACCGATTGTTTGCTGTATCAACGTCAAGCAATTTGATACGAAAAAATAAACAAAAATTGTCAAACTATGACATCAAATTAATAACCGTCAAAACCGTAAAACAATCAATTTTCAATTCTTACGTGAAATTTATCAACCAAAAAAAACAATCTTTCGCAAATCTTTTTTGCACAATGAAACAAATTGACATGAACACGAAACATAAAAGTAACTAGAACTCTTCATATTGGTACCTATATTTCAAATAAGGACATACAAAATTAAATATCATATTGTACTCACTTTTTCTAAATGGGAACCTCGGTCCTCTTATAAATGGTGTGATCAATGATGGGATTGTATGCAGCGACATATTCAAATTTCACACAGCAAACTTTTATTTATAATGAATTTTATCGCCGAATTTCCTATAGGCTTTTTAATATTTGAAATAAACGAGTGTCTTCCACCGCAAACCCAGGCGAATGAAAAAAACGACGATCGTTCATTATTCGAAAAAGAAATAGAAAAAGTAAACTGCCAGAGATAATAAAATTTATTTAGAATTTCAACATAAACCTTTTTGGTCTTTGTCTTTAAAAAGTTTACAGGTAAGTAGTTTTTTTTTATTCGACAGGGTTGTAGTTGTAACACGGTTTTAACATAAACATTTTACTTATTATCACGCAGTCGTAAATAATAAATTAATTAATTTTTAATGAAACTTAGATATCAGCGGCGATTCGGGGTGTGATTTTCCAAGAGGATTCCTATATGTTGTATGATACATTTGGAATTACGATTATAAAGGAAGTATTTTAGAAAGTACGTTAACTATGATAAACTTATAACATGTTTCAACCTAGATTCTAATAGGAATCGCACAATGACCTCTGGCTGTTTTGGCGGGATGTCGCATAATTGACCTTTAGTTTAAAAGTTTTTTTTTAATTTATTGATTAAGACAAAAAGAAAATATAAAGGTATATAAAGGCGTCTCGCTCTTACACATAATATTACGCGTGAGTAGGAGAGGGACACATTGATAATTATGAATAAGTGTTTCTGCAGCTCCAAAGACCAGGAATATATATTAAAATCTTAGCAATATAGTAATTTAACTAGATGATGGGCTTTATTAATCAGAAAAATCATAGAGAAGGTTTATATGCATAGAAGGCATAGAGAGGCCCACATAACTACATCCTATACAAATATAAGGCCTGAATCAGACTTACGCGGCCTGACCTGCGGTGGCGGTCAATAGTAAATTTGATAGCTAATGACAAGTTAACTATTGACCGCTGCGGCCAGACCGCGCCAGTCTGTGAGAGGCTTAAGGCCTGCAACACACTGGCGCGGCCTGCGGCGGCGGTCCATAGTAAACTTAAGATTTAGGCCTGGATCACACTGGCGCGGCCTGCTAGTAAACTTGTCATTAGCTGACAAATTCAGTATGTACCACCACCGTAGGACGCAACAGTGTGATGCAGGCTTAAGTCTTTCACAGACTGGCGCGGCCTCGCCGGGGCGGACAATAGTAAAGTCGTCATTAGCTGTCAAATTTACTATCGACCGCCACCGCAGGCCGCGCCAGTGAATTGCAGGCCTTACAGACTTTAGTGTACGTAGTACAATTTCTTTGGGTTTGTCACTGTTGTAACTCTACGCGCATGCGCGGACGTCAGCGCAATGCAAGCAGGCCAATGCCGCGCCGCAGCGCCGATGCGCCAAAAGTGACGCAACGCGTGTTTACACTTTGGTGTAGTGCGATTTCGGTGAGCGATGCGGCCAGATCTGCTGGCTAATCAAGGTCAAAGCCAAACTGTATTAGGTATTAGGTAACCACGAAAATCGGAATTCGGTTATCTCTTTCGCACCTATTATACTTACTTAATGTTAGTCGCAATAACGCTCATTTGATATAATTCTTGAGGCATAATAACAACACATATGATACTCGTATAATTATCATTTTATAAAATGATCATTTGATATAATAACATTTAATATAACATACTTTAAGTTGCATATTTCCTATAATGAACATTGAATAGAGTCGGAGATAATCGCCCCGAAAGTCACTAATTCTCCTAGTCCTCTAATTTTTAAACGGTGTATTTTAAAAATATGAAAAAAATCAAGGATATAAGGTTTATTAAATTCTTTCAGCGAAAATGTTTTTCAACAAGATCGGTTCAAAGGTTTTCGAGATTTTGCTGAAAAAATGCCTTCCTTAAAGAAAAGGACGTAAGTGCCGTATGATTTCAGTGACGATACGACCTTTTTAACAGGCACGGAACATTTCGTTGTGCGTGGTCCGACATGCACTTGGCCGGATTTTTAGACTATATAATAGTCTAAAAATCCGGATTTAAATTTCGCATAATTGACAACATTTCATATATCTGAGCCTACAATTTTATTGTTTCTCTGTATTTTGTTTGAAAAGAGGTACCGTAAAATGGGGCTAATTAAGACCTGCGAGGCTATTTGGAAAAAAAAAATTATAAGTTTTGAGTCCATATATTTTTTGTCATGGCAATGGTAGAAACGTAGATCTTCGTCTGGAAACCGTAAGTCTAATGTGAAGTTTGTTAGTGGTCGCAGTGTCGCCAAAGATTTAGCACGAGTGCTTAAAAAAAATCTTGATTGTGTCGCTGGAAAATCAGTGCAATTAAACACCGTCCTACTTCTATTCAAATGTTGGCTGGCTGTGGGGTAAGCTTTTTTTTTGTATACATACCTAAAAGTACATATTCTCGGGAGTTTTTTAAGCTATATCACATAATTTTAGCCGTTTATTTTGAATTAGATTTTAACGGTTTTTTTAAATGAGGCTATTTGAGACGGCTTTTGGGGTTATTTGGTTACTAGTACCAAATATCCCCCTTACTGTAAAGGTAGGTTGACCATCTTTTTTTCCAACAGGATAATGGTGCGAATTTCAACCCTACACTACACGTCATATACTCAAGAAGCATTGGCTAATGCTATGGCTGACGTGGCAGCTCGCCATGTCTTTGGCAGAAGCTGGCGAGAAACATAATTTACCCAAAAGTCGCTATCGCGGAAATGTAGGGGGTTTGATAATACACAAGATAAAGCAGGAGGCCCAACTTTATTCACGCCTGCTGAGGAGAAAGCCTTCATTCAGTACGTGAAGGTAGTTACTAGGTGATTGGGGCTTTCCGTTTGATACTTTGGACTTAAGAATTTTTGCCTTAGAAGTTGACTTAGAAGTTATAATTTTTTAAATATATAATATGTAGTTGATTTACTGTTGTCATGGACGTTTATTTTATGTTTATATTAAAGAGCACATTTTGGGTTAATATAAATGTAACTACGCTTCCTTAAATGTGTGTTACAGGTAAAAAAAGATTTTAATAAAACTTGACTTTGTTAGTACAACTTTGTGATTTTTTTTGTCCCGATTTTTTTGTTGAAAATATGGTTACACCGCTTTTAATACCTTCGGCGGTCGTTCCTAAAGCGTCTCAAATAGCACTAGTTATGTTTTAAATAACACAAGCTTCAAAATTCAGCCAAAACCAGTTCGAAACCCGTCGATTCCCAAAAAGCCACAAACACGAGGTTATTTGGAACACCTCTTTAAAAAAAAAATACTCATCCTGTGTTAACAATTAAGACACGTGCAGTTCATAGAAGGATGGAGCATTATGCGTTTTATATATTAAAAATATTATACGTTTGATAAACACATAAAACATGGATTTATTGATGTTTTAGTCAAAAAATTGTGCCAAATAGCCCCATTTTACGGTATACACTAATAGTTTATTTATTTTCACTAGGACTTATATTTAATTTATTATTAATTTATTAATATGTACTTATTCTAAAAAGGCGTAACTTCAGTTCTGCGACCGAATAGATTCTACTTTAGTCTTATCTCGATCGAAAAAAAGTGATGACTTAATTTATGTCAGATAAATTATCTGACGTTTGTCATTGTGAATATTTTAAACTGTGTTTTGTGGTTTATTTAAACAATTTTCAAGATTTCTACGACAATTTTGGCTATAGGTAATAACGGAAATGATTCCTCGGAAATAAAGGTAAAAGTAAATTCAAGGTTATGATTAACATTAACTAAAATAAATTAAAACTAAGTTAAATCTAAAATAATAGGCCCTCGAGGCATTGTACCGAGGATGCTGGCGGCATTTCCTCGCTGAATTGCAATGCTGATGCGTAGCGCGAGAAAGCCGCAGGTAAATAGATATCACTTAAGACACGCGTGTAAAACAATAATTTAAATATGGTGTACTAGCGAGAATTTAATGGGGGATTTTCACTATAGGTTTAGGTTGGTTAGTACCGCGGGCCGCAGATTTATACTTGTTCCCAACCAAAGTGACGACTGAGGCCATGAAGAAAGACAGTGAAAGACAATGCAAAAGAGATAACGCGAGCCTATGGTTTTATGACCTCAGTCGTCACTTTGGTTGGGAACAAGTATAGTATAGCTACCCCGCTATTCTGTAACTTGTTTTAAGGTCACCTCAACGTTCACAAACAAATATATCTTGACACCGTGATGCGTAGTAACTGAGCGTAGGTAGAGGTCTAGTTTCGTTAGGCGTTACGCGTGGGGTGAGGCGCATGAGCGCGTAGCGAATAACAGCCCTGGTTTAGAGTTTAGAGCCAACGTGATTACGGCTATTGGGGTCACCGTTGACAGCTGTGTCGGCCATATTGGAGCAACGAGGCACTTCCTGCCAAAGCCGACCTGGAGTTTACGAACCGGCGGCGGCTAGAATGCGATGTTGATGGCATTGGAACTAACCTAAACAAGTTTTTTTTGGATAATTTTGCCAATTATTAAAAAAAACCCGGCCAAATGCGAGTCGGACTCGCGCACGAAGGGTTCCGCACCATTATCTATAAAAACGGCAAGAAAATCATGTCTGTTGTATGGGAGCCCCAGTCCGAATCGCACTTGGCCGGTTTTTTAGTATTTGTTGTTATAGCGGCAACAGAAATACATCATCTGTGAAAATTTCAACTGTCTAACTATCACGGTTCATGACATACAGCCTGGGCTGTTATTCGCTATGCGCTCATGCGCCTCATCCCTAGGTCACCTAACGAAACTAGACCTCTACCTACGCTTAGCGACTACGCACCGCAGTGTCAATATATATTTGTGGCTGAGCGTTGAGGTAAGCTTAAAACAGCGTCACCTAACGAAACTAGACCTCTACCTACGCTTAGCTACTGCGCACCGCAGTGTCAAGATATATTTGTGGGTGAGCGTTGAGGTGAGCTTAAAACAGCGTCACCTAACGAAACTAGACCTCAACCTACGCTTAGCTACTGCGCACCGCAGTGTCAATATATATTTGTGGGTGAGCGTTGAGGTGAGCTTAAAACAACGTCACCTAACGAAACTAGACCTCTACCTACGCTTAGCTACTACACACCGCAGTGTCAAGATATATTTGTGGGTGAGCGTTCAGGTAAGCTTAAAACAGCGTCACCTAACGAAACTAGACCTCTACCTACGCTTAGCTACTGCGCACCGCAGTGTCAAGATATATTTGTGGGTGAGCGTTGAGGTGAGCTTAAAACAGCGTCACCTAACGAAACTAGACCTCTACCTACGCTTAGCTACTGCGCACCGCAGTGTCAATATATATTTGTGGGTGAGCGTTGAGGTGAGCTTAAAACAACGTCACCTAACGAAACTAGACCTCTACCTACGCTTAGCTACTGCGCACCGCAGTGTCAATATATATTTGTGGGTGAGCGTTGAGGTGAGCTTGAAACAGCGTCACCTAACGAAACTAGACCTCTACCTACGCTTAGCTACTGCGCACCGCAGTGTCAAGATATATTTGTGGGTGAGCGTTGAGGTGAGCTTGAAACAGCGTCACCTAACGAAACTAGACCTCTACCTACGCTTAGCTACTGCGCACCGCAGTGCCAAGATATATTTGTGGGTGAGCGTTGAGGTGAGCTTAAAACAGCGTCACCTAACGAAACTAGACCTCTACCTACGCTTAGCTACTGCGCATAGGGGGGCTGGTGACAGACGGACGGACGCGGACGGACGGACTGTGAAGTCTTAAAGGTCTGCTACACGGTCGCCAACACGCCCCTCCGACCGAGCGACCTTGGTCGGCCCCGACCGTTGTAGTATGAAATTTTGTTGGAAACAACTGTCTACACGGTCGGTGCGGACCAAGGTCGCTCGGTCGGAGGGGCGTGTTGGCGACCGTCTAGCACGGGCTTTAGTAATAGGGACGGACGAAAAGATGTGCCGGAGCTTCCCGAACGCTGCCGTAGTAACTAAGTATTTTATTCAATTATTTAAATGGAAGGTTTACAGGGATTTATTTAATGTTAGGGTGTTTCATGAAGATGGCGACAAGAAGAGTATGGTTGGATTATTTAATGTGACCGACTTTTTATAACACTGTCACTGGAATCGGAATGTTCTGCTTTGGACAATAGAGTTGCTTTTTGAACGGACTACTTTGATGCATTTCGGCCAACTCAAATAATTTCAATTATACATTAACTTGATCTAAGTAATTGGGTTGTAGAACGAGGGGGGAGGGCTTAGAGCATACATAACTGGAGTAGCCTTATGTCGTATTTGCGTACAAAAAGTCTGTCGAATTTTGCGGGGGTGGGGGGGAGCATCTTAATAGGATCATCATCATCATCATCATATCAGCCGAAAAACGTCCACTGCTGGACATAGGCCTCCCCCAGAGAGTTCCAAATTGACCGGTCCTGCGCCACCCGCATCCAGCGGACTCCCGCGACCTTTACCAGGTCATCAGTCCACCTTGTCGGCCTACCCACGCCGCGCCTTCCGGTACGTGGTCGCCACTCGAGAACCTTTCCGCCCCAACGGCCATCGGCTTAATAGGATATTGAAACTCGATTGTATATTGAAAGCTTGAAGTGGTTGAACGTTTATAATATCAAGTGCTTACAGCAACACGCGGGCATTTTTATGATTGTGAAATTGTCTTTGTATGATTTTTTGCGCATTGTGCATGGTTTTTTACAGAGGGGTAAGTTACTGAAAGGCTACTCCAGTTATGTTTGCTCTAAGCGGTAAGTACGAGTATACAAGTGACATTCACAGCTGTGACAGTTTTTATTGAAGTTGTTAACTAACGCAACGCCGTATGTGCATGTGGGTCAGGAGGGAGGAAATCAATACAACGCCATTGACGCCCGGGGTGAGCCCTTTCCATAGCATAGGGCTAGTCCGCGAACCTCCGTACACTATTTTAGGTCAACTTAGTAAATATAGAGGCCTCGGCAGAGTACGACTTTGTACCCTTTGGCGTCGAGACCCTCGGTCCGTGGGGTCCCAGTGCGCATAAGTTGTTTGCGGAAATTCGATGTAACTGGTGACCGAAGAGCTGGCGGCTTTCTCGCGCAACGCATCAGCATTGCAATCCAGCGAGGAAATGCCGCCAGCGTCCTCGGTACAATGCCTCGAGGGCCTTTTTTAGATTTATTTTAATTTAATTTAGTTAATATAAATTATCTACTTGTATATAAGAACTATAGAAAATAATTATTCTTTATATTTTAGGTCATATGCAGAGTTATACTCAGAAGGTAGGACGCAATAAAACTCACTATTAGCCGACACCAATACAGAGCTGTTATTCGCTACGCGCTCATGCGTCACGCCTAACGAAACTAGACCTCTACCTACGCTTAGTTACTACGCACCGCAGTGTCAAGATATATTTGTGGGTGAGCGTTGAGGTGAGCTTAAAACAAGTTACAGAATAGGGGGGCTGGTATCTAATCCGTTTTGTGTCGCCCCTATTCTTAGCTAAGCCTGTTTGTAAGTTTGCACCTAACCTTGTTACGGTGTTACACAAGATAGCTATTCATACTGATATTATAAAACGGATACATTTACATAGAAGTCTTATACAGCCCTCTAGACTATTAGTACAAAGAAATTTTGGCAATTTTTGCCGTCACAATATGTGGAATATTTTCTTATGACGAAAAGTACTTACCAACCATTACCGCCATCTTTTGTTTATTAGTTATCTTCAAGTAGGATTGTAAAACAATAGGCTTTGTGTCCTATTTTTTTTACGATGCCATTCGAACCAGTTTTTGGAGAGGAACAAATTTTTGTATGGGAGCAACTACAGTTAAAGAACATAAATACCCAAAAAATTAAGTTGAAGACGGACCTCGCTGACGGCAGTCGAAACGATTCAATACTAATTGACATTGAATCATGACGTCACAGTGTGATATTTGTACTAATCGTTGTATGGAAAATCAAGTAAATTGTTGTTTAGGTCGTGAAATACTGCGTTTAGGACGACAGTTGTATTACAATTTTGTTTCTAAAAAAGCGTAAGGATTCTATTGGTAGCTTTAAATTTACTATTGGACAGTAAAAAAATGCATATTTTTCTAAACTTTCAAGGTCCATATCTTTTTATGATTTTAATTATATTTCGTAATTTATACTTAATTACATTTATTTGATGGTTTACTATCCATTTAGCAACTTACACTGCGTTGTCAATTATACGTCGAGTTCTCCAATATCTATACAGCCGACACTTCAAAAATATCTAAACATGCACCTTATGTCAGTTACAATATAGACTGTGTATAGATATTTTTGAAAGGTTGTCTGTATAGATATTGGAGAACTCGACTGTAACATGTGGAAACTACCCACAATTGTAACATGTGGAAACTACCCAATTACGCATAAACAATACCTAGAACAAACAGTAACTATTGACGTCTCTTTGTTATCTTTTCCTTTCATATTTAGCAACAAAAGAAGTTGTAAAATCCCACATTAAGTGCATTTTCAAAATCCTACTACTATTATAAATGCGAAAGTTTGGATGTTTAGATGTTTGTTACTCAATCACCCTTAAACGGCTCAACCGATTTGGATGAAATTTTGCACGAAGATAGTTTATAGCCCGGATTAAAATATAGGATAGTTTTTATCCCGGGTCTACGCAGACGAAGTCGCGGGCGGTAGCTAGTTTAAACTAAAACAAACTATACCTACGGCCAGGCGTATTTTAAAGGAACACGACATTGTATATTGGCAGTCTTTATAATTTACTACTCTCTGATTCTAGTACGCTGGTTAGGTCTGTTACGATACTTAGACACGCTAGTTCACCTATCCAGGGTAGAAATCGTATGTCGCTTATCATAACGGGCTTTGAACATACTAGAACCGTGTTTAAGAGTCCGCAACTCCGCAGTAAGCTCGGTTCTCCATACCAACGTAGTTACGCTCTCATTTTAAAACGACTAGAGTTTGCTCTGAAACTTTGTACTTAGCATAAGCTAAGGTATATCCAGGTTCATAATTAGTTTATGTAGGTTCAGATACCATAGTAAAAAAACCGGAAAAGTGCGTGTTGTACTCGCGCACCGAGGGTTCCGTACAAACCTGTAGGTATATTTCGGGGGGCGTCGTGGTGGAATGTTCGCGATCCCATGGCGCCCCCTTAACGGTAATGCGGGTGACGCCGGTGTGTTTTTAGTGGGTATGCTCCTCGGATGGCGGTGGGAGGAGAGAGTCCCACATAACCCCCAAATGGGCCTTCCCCGGGTCGGGGGTATGCATAAAGCATTTTCACATCGTCAAAAAAAAAAAAAAAAAAGGTATATAAGTAAATTATTAAAAATATTTTTATTATATGAATTAACACAGGGTAAAACCATATAGATAACATATAAGAATGTTAAGTATAAATAGGAAATGTTAGATATAATTAAATAGGTTATTCTAGTATAGACCATGAGCGTTTCTCGCCATCAAACGTCACAGTTTGGCATTGACATTTCTTTTTTCTTAAATAAATAAAAAAAAAACTAAAAATTTACGGTTTTCGCAATTTTTCCTTTATCTGTGCTATAAGACGTTGCTTCGTTCCAAATTTCAAGATTCTGAGTTCACGGGAAGTACCCTGTAGGTTTTGATTCCCTTGCGAGTTTCGAAAATTTGCGGAATAAACGGCTGTATCTTTTGATTGCGTTAGCTTAGAAGTTTGATTTTTTCACAGCTCCAAGGGACAGTAAACCTGAGTGTTTGATATAAATTTTAGCTTGTTACCTCCACGCGTTCCTGAGGAAAAGGGTCTTGACAGACGGACGGATTTCCTTTTCAGTCGGAACCCTAAAAAATACAGCGAATTCAAATTTTTTCATACAAAACTTGTTTTTGCTGTGTTTCGTTTGTTTTATAAACTGGAGCCATATAAACTAATAGCAGACCTAGATATACCTCATGTCATTGTACATGCAAAGTTTCGTTACAATTCAACACGTAGTTTTAAAATGAGAACGAAACTCCGTTTGTATGGGAAGGTGAAATTCGGCCGAGCTTACTGCGGACTCGGGCGATCGGCGGCGCGGTACGCGCGTCGGAACACGAGCATACACTAATATTAGGCGTAGGTGAGATTGTTTTTAGGGTGCCGTAACTCAAAAGGAAAAAACGGAACAAAGTCAAAATCAAAGTCAAAGTGATTTATTCTTCAATTTAGGCATATTACATGCACCTATGAATGTCGATAAACCACCACCGGTTCGGAAAGTAAACCTCTGCCTCGAGAAGAACCGGCGTAAAAAACTCGGCGAGGTGTCATTTTTTCAAAACAGTATACAATATATCATTTCAGTATCAGAGTATTATAAAATTTTAAAATTACATTGCTACAGTAGAAAGCCTATTTATTTTACGACAGATTTCTAGTGCAGGATTTTATCGCTGCCAAATATCCCTATCCATGATGTAGTCGTTTATCTTATAATATGCTTTTGAAATAAGTGTCCGTTTTACGACAGATTTGAATTTAGAGTCAGTAAGTTCGGTAATGTGTTTTGGAATTTTATTGTAGAATTTTATACAATTTCCCAAGAACGACTTTTTCGCTTTTACTAGCCTGTAAAAAGTTGTTTTGAGCTTCCCTGCGCTTCTGGTAACCTTGGGCCTATCAGTGTTTGTTGGGTAGTATAGGATCACTTTTTCTGTCTGTCTGCTGTCAAGACACTTTATCTCGGGAACGGGTGGAGGTAGTTTGATTGCGTTTTAAGAGACTTTTTGAGTAAATGATAGAAAGGTAATAATTCGTCACAGCGAGAAGGGAAAGTGACTATTTTCCGTCTGACTGAACATTTGATTGGTTTCCAACCTTAAAGTTTGTTTTAAACATCACAATCGCTATTGTTGTTCGTAATGACGACCGCTTTAGCCTAGTTGGTAGTGACGCTGCCTACGAAGCAAGAGGTCCTGGGTTCGAATCCCGGTAAGGGCATTTGTTTGTGTGATGAGCACGAATATTTTGTACCTGAGTCATGGATGTTTTCTATGTATTTATCTATATAAGTATGTTTATCGTCGTCCTTAACCCATAGTACAAGCTTTGCTTAGTTTGGGACTAGGTCGATTTGTGTAAGATTGTCCGCAAATATTTATTTATTATTTATTATTTTATGTAGAGTCAGCCATTAAAGTGAGCAACCAAAATTGAACCTTATATCACTATCAGTAATAGAGTCGAAAAATTGTTGACCACATTTTTGGCTTACCGTCAACAATATTAAAATCAATAATATCTGTACACGTCACGTTTTTTGCCCACCTACTAGAGTCGAAAGGAACGGAAATGGATTTTAGCATTCTAAAGACTGTACACGATAAAATTCGGGCACACCACACAAGTATATCTAGTATATTTTTCTACCAACTGCTTATTAAGTAACAGCACTTTCTTAAATAACCTATAGATATAATACTTTTTTTACAAGCCTAAAGGGTGTCCCACTGCTGGGCAAAGGCATCCCCTCTTGATTTCCTGTTGAAAAAAATGAAAAACCCCCGACATTTTCATTTCAAAGTTCAATATGTCACATGCGGCCGGCAATGGAATGGGTGCGTTCACGGGTCGCGAAAATAAATAAATAAATAAATTTTTGCATTTTTGTTTGTTTATGTTATTTTTCTCAAACATGCAATGAAATGTCGTCCTTACGTGCGTTATTACAGGCTTCAAAGTATCACGTTTCGGGCGGAACTACTCGAGAGAACTGGTAAGATATTTCATACAAAATTGAAGGCCTAGGCCGGGAAGTAATTTTTTTTAAATTTTAATGTTAACATGGCGTCTGTGTTCATCTACAGGCTAAACAGCTGAATTAATATTTTTTATTTTTTCTAGTGGCAGAATGGTTATGGGACCAAAAATATCCGCGTTAATGCCTATTACACACGAACCTTTATTAAGAATACAATACGTCTTAATGAATAAATTTAAAATATTATCTATGTACGTAAGTCACCAGGGACCATAGACAATGTTTAAAATCCTCTTTATTTTATTCATTATAGAAATAAATAGACAATTTTTAAAATCCTTTTTATTTTATTCATTCTAGAAGGTTATGTATAATGGCCCTAATAGGGTATATTCGAAGTCTACACACGCGAAATACGGACGCCTTTCGTAAAAAAAAAAGTATGGAGGATTGGAGGGAAAATTTATGTACTATTTTGAGTTGTGCATTGTTTTATTTCATTGCATAAGTTTGAGAAAAGCACTATACATGCCTGGCCGTGAAAAGGGCTTGCCGGCTTCGTATCACTATCCGGCCTCCCTACGGTCGGCCGTCTATACCTACTCACCCGACAAGCCCTTCTTTCCCGGCGTCTGCAGTAATGTACTAATGTTATGTAACGTTGTTTGCTTGTTTTCAGTTTTAATTATTACTTTTTGGTTTAGGTAATTGTCATTTCGGTTTTTATATAATTTAATTTCTTTTATTATTTCTGTCTTTTGTTTGTTACTGTAATGTATTAAATGTGTTACGTACCGTGTCCTCACTGGATGGGCCCAACGGAAGATCAGCGCTGGCTGCAAAGCCAGCATCATGCTGAGTTGGGCCCATTTCGTGACATGGCACAGATTCTTTTTTTTTTCTTGTGTTTTTGTCTTGTAATATTGTACCTATGTTGTGTTGTGTTACGAATAAATGTTGATTTGATTTGATTTGATTTTGAATATCTCAAAAACGGCTGAACCGATTTTGATGAGACATAGCTAAAAACACTCGGGTTACAATTATCTATGACACAAAAAAAACCGCACTCAAATCCGTCCATTCGTTTAGGAGCTACGATAGCACAGACAGATGCACATATACATATACTAGATCAGCCCTGCTAGCATAACTTGACTCTCTACTCTACTCGCGCGCGTGATAGACTATCTGTCACTTTTTGACGGGATTAATCAGAAAGTGACGGACAGTCTATCTCGCGCGCGAATAGAGTCGAGATTCAAGTTATGCTAGCAGCACAGGTATGCCCAGATTTTATCGCGTACCTATCTTTATTAACATTTAGGGGCGTCAGTCACTTTAACAGGGCCGGACCACGGGGAGTGATTGATAGGCGCGCGGCGCATGCGCGAGCCGCCACGTGCTCGTTCAATGACCTTCAACACCGCTCACGCTTGACAGCTCCTAGAGGACCTATGTACGGTCAACAAATTTGAATCCTAGGCCACTCTAGAACCCTGTCTTATTGACCCTCCTATACATTTATGTATTATAGCCATAGAAGTCACTTTGACGTTTACTGTGAAAAGGTGCTACAGTGGCCTAGGATTCAAAGATATGAAGGTATAAGTCTTTTCAACATATATTTAACACCACTGGCTGCCCGCGCGGCTTCGCCCGCGTATTGCAAAGAACAAAGTTTTCAGAGATATGATTCCTGACTATATGATTGTTTATCTGATTTAATCGATACATGATGGCGAACATTTACTCGATACAAAAAAAATGCAAAGTTGGGTCATTATTTTCTTTTACGCGACTGCCAAAGGACAGGAGGGTTATGTTTTTCGAGAGTATATATGTATGTATGTATGTATCTTTGTGTGTACTATGTCTTATTCTTTGGCACGCCCCGCAGCCCAAACAGACGGATTTCGACATATGATGTGTTGTTGGATTCCTCTTAATCGTGGGAGAAACAGAGGCTTAATATTAGCAAAAAAGCAGTTGGTTTTTCGTTTTTTAGGGTTCCGTAGCCAAAATGGCAAAAACGGAACCCTTATAGTTTCGTCATGTCCGTCTGTCCGTCTGTCCGTATGTCACAGGCATTTTACTCGAAAACTATAAGGTGTATTTGAATAAAATTTTCAGGATAGGTGTATTTTGTTAGCCGCTACATAGTTTTGTAATTAAAATTACTAAAAAAAAATTTTTTCTAGTAATTTTCTTTCTAAAAGTCAAAAATTTTTTTTTCATCGTGAGCCCATGTGTGGCACATGAATCGATAGGCCTTTCAAAATAAATATAAGGTTCCTCGGCAATTTTTTTGATTAAGTGAATACAGTCAGAGATAATCGCCCCGAAAGTCACTAAAATTCTGTCCCCCCCCCTCTAATTTTTGACCGGTGTATTTTAAAAATATGAAAAAATTATTGGACACAGGACTTATTAAGTTCATTCACCGAAAATTGTTTTGAACAAGATCGGATGAAAGGTTTCCGAGATATTGCTGAAAAACTGCCTTCCTCAAAGAAAAAGACGTAAGTGCCGTAAGATTTCTATGACGATACGACCTTTTTAATAGGCATGGAACCCTTCGTTTTGCGTACACTGACACGCACTTGGCCGGTTTTTTTTTTTGATTTTTGTTGTTTATTCTCAGCTTACTCAAACAATAAATTATTTTACGACACAGTCAAGTTAATTCTATGGTATTTTATGTCATCAAAAATTTCGGTCCTTTTTCGTCTTTTTTCCTAGATTACTTCAAATCTGTTTTTGCTAAAATTATAAAAAAAATATCTGAGATGCGAACAGCAATCTCTTTCATTTGATATGTCACACAAAACAGTTTGCGAAACTTTTTTTTTAATTTTCCAGTTCACCTCCCAAAAGTGGCCCCCTTGTTCAGAATTCATTAATTTACTTTACGCGTCCATCTTTGGGTCACCAATTTACATATGTTTATCAAATTTCAACTCAATCGGTCCAGTAGTTTCGGAGCAAATTGGCTGTGACGGACGGAAAGACAAACGCACGAGTGATCCTTTTTTTCCTTTGGAGGTACGGAACCGTAAAAATTCTTTCCCGAAGAGTGTTGCATCTATTTTTCTCGAGGCAGGCATTAAGATTGTCTCTGTCAAGGGGGCGTAGTTTTCGCAAATCTCGCATCAAGGCATCGCTTTACGCGTGCTACGCCGTAGCGCGTAGCAGCGTTTTTCCGCTCTGTAGCGGAAATCGCACGTAGAGGCGGGGCGCATACAATACAATACAATACAAATGCTCCTTATTGCACACCTCACACAAACAAAGCAGTTACAGAGAGAAACAATACAATAACATGTAGGTAGAGGTAGACAACAGGCGGTCTTATCGCTGAAGAGCGATCTCTTCCAGACAACCTTTGGGTATCGGAGAAAGAGATAAAACTAGATTATGCAGTAGGTGGTGCAGAGATTATTATTAATCAAAAGTGAGTCATTTAGTAAAACAGACATTAGTTGCTATTTCAACGGAATCATATAAAAATCAGTAACGTGCTTTTACAGTTTTAAGTGCGAGTTCTACAAGTCAATCTTGTCTTCAGCAAATTTGTGATTAATTTGTGTGTGTGTGGTGTAAATACACTAGTTGTAATAGAACATACCGAAATGACAACATGCGTGCCTTCTATATTTGAGGAGTTCCCTCAATTCCTCATGATTCCCATCATCCAACTGAAGTTTTGATAACAATGGGACCAACCTGGAAGCATATACTTTCAAACAAAAAATAATTGTACGAATCGGTTCATAAATGACGGAGTTCTGTGGTAATAAACATTAAAAATAAATAAAAAAATACAAGTGAATGCAGAACCTCCTCCTTTCAAAGTCAAAGTCAAAGTGATTTATTCTTCAATTTAGGCATATTACATACACCTATGAATGTCGATAAACTACCACCGGTTCGGAAAGTTAACCTCTGCCTCGAGAAGAACCGGCGTAAAACCTCGGCGAGGTGTCATTTTTTCAAAACAGTATACAATATATCATTTCAGTATCATAGTGTTATACAATTTTAAAATTACATTGCTACAGTAGAAAGCCTATTTATTTTACGATAGATTTCTAGTGCCGGATTTTATCGCTGCCAAATATCCCCATGATGTAATCGTTTATCGTATAATATCCTATTGAAATAAGTATTTGTTTTACGACAGATTTGAATTTAGAGTCAGTAAGTTCGGTAATGTGTTTTGGAATTTTATTGTAGAATTTTATAAAATTTCCCAAGAAGGAAAGACTTTTTCGCTTTTACTAGTCTGTAAAAAGTTGTTTTGAGCTTCCCTGTGCTCCTGGTAACCTTGGGCCTATCAGTGTTCGTTAGGTAGTTGTATAAATTCTTCCTAACATACATTATTTTCCTAACATGCTTTTTTTGAAGTCGGTTAAAAATACAGTCAAATCGATCGTTTTGAAGTCAGCGAAAAAGGGAAAGCAACAGAAAGTGAAAGGGATGCCAATGTCGAAGCATCGCCAGACGGAGATTACAGCATTTTACGATAGTCCAGTCAACGGGGCGGTTGACCTCCACAATATTTCTACCGTCTCGTCTGCTTGGATGTACTCGTAATCTCCGTACAGTGTCCTCAGGGCTGTTATTCTGTACGCGCTAATGCGTCTCACCTCACCCGTAGCGCCTAACGAAACTAGACCTCTACCTACGCTTAGTTACTACGAATCGCGGCGTCAAGATATATTTGTGGGTGAGCGTTGAGATGAGCTTAAACAAGTAACAGAATAGGGGGGCAGCATAGTCGACCTCAAAGATATGTGACAACAATGCTCACTTTTAACAACGCAAGAAATAATCTTTTCTAAAACATGCAATTAAATGTCGTCATTACGTGCGTTATAACAGGAGCCGTAGCATGGTTGGCCTTATCACGCGACAAGTGACAAGATAACAGCGTCGTCTCGTTCAATCGAACGGTGTCAGCCAGTGACGCACGCTCTATCCTATCACCTATCGCGTGACAAGGCCAACCATGCTACGGGGCCAGGCTTCAAAATATCACGTTTCGGGCGGAACAACTCGAGAGAACTGTAAAGGAACTTCATACAAAATTGAAGGTCTCGGCCGGGAAGTAATTTATTTAAAATTATAATGTAAACATCGCGTAGTGCTTATGAACAGGCTATACAGCTGAATTATATTTTTGAGTGGTGTTTTTTTTTTATTTAAATAATATAAATAAATAAATATCGTGGGACAATTCACACCAATTGATCTAGTCCCAAACTAGGCAAAGTACTATGGGTACTAGACAACGGATAAACATACATATATAGATTAATACATACTTAAATAGATATTAAACATCCAAGACTCGGAAACAAACATTCGTATTCATCATACAAATATCTGCCCCGACCGGGAATCGAACCCGGGACCTCAAGCTTCATAGTCAGGTTCTCTAACCACTAGGCTATTCAGTCGTCAAAAATATGTTTGAGAAAGAGTGGAGTGGAAGGGCAAGTTGGAAGGGGAAGACCTAGGCGCACTTTCTCGGATCAAATTGGAGAAATGTTACAAAAAGGCCAGGTCAAACATACCCTAAACCGACGAGCATGTATGAGAAATGTTATGAAGGTGAGTGAAGCGAAAGTGGTTTGTCAGGATCGTAGCAAATGGAGATCCGTGATCTCTGCCTACCCCTCTGGGAAAGAGGCGTGATTGTATGTATGTATGTACGTATGTTTAAGAAAAGCATTATACTTATATGCCTGGCCGTGAAAAGGGCTTGCCGGCTTCGTATCACTATCAGGCCTTCCTATAATACCTACTTACCCGGCAAGCCCTTCTTTCCCGGCGTCTGAGTTTTGTTTATTGGTAATCATCATTACCATAATCATCATCAGCCTTCAGTTCAACTGCTGAGCACCGGGTAATAGTAATGTAAGAGCATTTTTTTACTATTTTCAACTAACATATTATGCATCAAATTAGACCATTCAAATAGCAACTCTACCGTCCTAAACAAAAGATTCCAATTCAAATGACAATTTTATAAAAAGATGACCACGTAAAATAATCTCATGTAGGTATTGCTAGACGACCGGTTAGCCTAGTGGGTAGTGACGCTGCCTACGAAGCTGAAGGTCCTGGGTTCGGAGCCCGGTAAGGGCAAATATTTGTGTGATGGGCATGAATATTTGTTTCTTAATTAGTCTTGGATGTTTTCTATGTATTTAAGCATTTATATCTATTATATATATCGTCGTCTAGTACCTATAACGCAAGCCTTATTGAGCTTACTATAGGCCTAGTTCGATTTGTGTAAGAATGTCCCCTAATATTTATATTATATTATTATTATTATATTATTGCTAATGATTCGATAACGCGTGTCCAACTAAAACTGGGTTTGAAAATCGCTCATAAACGTGTATTTCTAAATAATAATTTTCGCTTGGACGATGGTGCAGTCGAACTCATAAAGTAGTTGATTAGGCACCCTTAATACCTTGTCGCTTTTACCCGTTTTAGAATTTCGTATAGCAGTTTAAACATGACGTTACAGCGACACAGTACAGTCGCCACCAGATATATCGGAGCGGCGAAAGCCCTCACAAATATCTGAACACGTCTCTATTGTCGAGGCATTAGAGACGTGTTCAGATATTTGTGAGCGCTTTCGCCGCTCTGATATATCTGATGGCGACTGTACAATAGTTCAGGCCCTTTCTAGGACGCTACAGCTATCCTGTGTTCCCTTAGAGCATACATAACTGGAGTAGCCTTTCAGTAACTTACCCCTCTGTAAAAAACCTTGCAAAATGTGCAAAAAATCATACAAAGACAAATTTCACAATCGATCACAAAATCGCCTCGCAAGAGAACACTGATCATAAAAACCCGGACTAGTGCGAGTTCAACTCGCGTGGTATAGGAATACTCAAACTTCTTATAGGTTTTCCTGTAATTTTTAGGTAAGGAACTATTTTCCATGTATTTTTCAGAATTTTAAGCCTATTAGTTTCGGAGATAAGGGGGGGAATGGTAAATTTTCATCTTTTTTCCTAAATTACTTCAAATCTGTTTTTGCTAAAATTATTTAAAAAATACATCTGAGATGCTTACAACAACCCCTTTCATTTGATATGTCACACAATACAGTTTGCGAAACTTTTTTTAAAATTTTCCAGTTTACCCCCCAAAAGTGGCCCCCCTTGTTCAGAATTCATTAATTTACTTTACCCATTCATCTTTGGGTCACCAATTTACATATGTGTACCAAATTTCAACTCAATCGGTCCAGTAGTTTCGGAGCAAATCGGCTGCGACAGACGGACAGACAGACGCACAGGGTTCCTTTTTTTTCCTTTTGAGGAACGGAACCCTAAAAATGCCCGCATGTTGCAGTAAGCACTTGATATTATAAACATTCAACCACTTTTAATATATGAGATTCAATATCCTATTAAGATGCTCCCCCCGACCCCGCAAAATTCGGCAGACTTTTTTGTACGCAAATACGATATAAGGCTACTCCAGTGATGTATGCTCTAAGCCTTAATACCTTGTCGCTTTTACCCGCTTTAGAACTTCGTATGGCAGTTTTAACATGGTGTTAAAGCGACACGGTACGTATAAGAGTTCAGCCCCTTTCTAGGCTACAGGCTATCCTGTATCCCCGTAAAATAGGTCACTGTCCTAGCCTACGCATTAATTTCAAAGTTTACAGAAATTCAGGGCGATTTCAGGGCGGTGAGGTCGGCCTGTCATTATGTAGGTCGTCCAGGCCGGCCCAGTTACGGCGCCATTTTGCGTCGCCATGGCAACACGCATGCGTATTGCCCACTGCGACGCTAGACATATTTTTCCAAAACGGCATCGTTCTTTTGCAACCGCAATCTGAATCCGACCTTAGACTTATTATAACAAGGTTTCTTTTACAAAAAAAGCGAAATGGAAATTCGTTATTTAATTTGAAAGCCGGAATATGTTTCAGCGGTTCTGAATTAGACTTTATTGTTTTAACAACATGGTTCATTTTCTGGGAGTGGGGGTAAGTTGTTTTTGAGTGAGCTGGCACTCTAAAAGCTTTGCTACTTTACTGAACTAGTCCTTATGCGGATGGGATTAAAGTTGGTTTTTGCTAAATTGTGAAATAACAAGAGCTAGACAGAAATAACAAGCTATTCAGCTAGGTAGAGCTAAAATCTGACTATACTAGTATTTGGTAATGGATGTGCTATGTGATACTAAATAGTCTAAATACAATAAATTTTAAGGAAAATTCAACTCTAGAAAGTCAAAGTCAAAGTCAAAGTGATTTATTCTTCAATTTAGGCATATTACATGCACCTATGAATGTCTAAACTACCACCGGTTCGGAAAGAAAACCCTGCCTCGAGAAGAACCGGCGTAAAAAACTCGGCGAGGTGTCATTTTTCAAAGCAGTATACAATATATCATTTCAGTATCAGAGTATTATAAAATTTTAAAATTACATTGCTACAGTAGAAAGCCTATTTATTTTGCGATAGATTTCTAGTGCAGGAAATAAGTTTTATCAGGAATGATAATTATTATACATGCTTATTTAATTTATGTATATTGTATACCTAATCGATTTGGCTTGTAAAATTTACATTTAAACATTAACATCATCAAAATCTGAATATTCACATTGTCTTAAACTTTAACCTTTTCAACGCTCTGTCAAAGAGAAAAGTTGTCAACCACACGCCAAATCAACAAGACATTTAGTGCGGAGTTAAACCTTATGTCAATGCAAGAAGGTTGCTATCGCGCTGGGCTCCTTGACGCATATATCAGTCGCTAGCTTTGAACCTGCGCGGTGCGGATATATGCGTCGTTGGCGTCGAAAAGATTAACAATCAATATTCTTTAATATCCTCGGAGTCAAAGGACTAATATAAGGACCATATACTCGCAAATTCAAAAAATACAACAGCACAGAAGCTCCTTCTTTTAAAGTTGGTTAAAATTGATGTCTTACCGTAATACGCCATGTTGCTCACCAGGTGTTGGTTGATCATTTTTCACACAAAAAACTAAACACAAACTGATTCAGTATAACATGATTTTGACACTGGCACTGAAATAACGTTGAATTGAGAAAAGTGGAAATATTTCTACATATATAATATTTAAAAAGTGACGATGGATTAATTTCCTAAAGATGATCGAAATAATTACTAATGTACTTTTATGTATGAGCCTGTAAAGTTACTCGAAATAAATGATTTATTATTATTTTATTATTGTTAAGTATGCCCAACTTACTATTTAGTGGCTGAAAAATGGTTTTCATTACACTTGCTCGTAAAGGGCTTCTTAACGCGCAGGCATACAGAGCTACAATAGCCTTTATTACGCCTAAGGGCGTAGTGGGTGTGATCTGATTGGTTTAGCAAATCTAGACGGCCGCGCGCTACAAGAATTCTGCTCTGTGATTGGTTGAAAAAAACCGGACAAGTGCGAGTTCAACTCGCGTGGTGAGGGTTCCGTTATATAATCTAAATTTCATAAAAATATTGAGAATTTTCCCGTTACTTTGAATACTCAAACTTCTTATAGGTTTTCCTGTAATCTTTAGGCAAGGAAGGAACTATGTTCCATATTTTTTTCAGAATTTTAAGCCTAGTAGATTCGGAGATAAAGGGAGGGGAATGGACAATTTTCGTCTTTTTTCCTAAATTATTTCAAATCTGTTTTTGCTAAAATTATTAAAAAAAATATAGGTATCTGAGATGCTCACAACAACCCAGTTTGCAAAACTTTTGTTTTTAATTTTCCAGTTTACCCCCCAAAAGTGGCCCCCTTGTTCAGAATTCATTAATTTACTTTACGTGTCCATCTTTGGGTAACCAATTTACATATGTGTACCAAATTTCAACTCAATCGGTCCAGTAGTTTCGGAGCAAATCGGCTGTGACAGACGGACAGACAGACGCACGAGTGATCCTATATGGGTTCCTTTTTTTTTCCTTTTGAGGTACGGAATCCTAAAAATAGGTACTATAAATTGGGCTCATATCATGGTAAGGAGTTGCCCCACCATGGAATGGGTTTACCAACATAACAAAAATACGTGTTCAGTGGATTTAAGCCCCATAAAATCATAGTTTTAAAGAGTGACCCAGGGGACGTAACCATTGCAACGAGCAACAAAAAATAGTTGATTGGCCCATTTAATGTATTTCTGTTGATAAATCCATCTCGTACAGTCGAGTTCTCCTACATCTATACAGACAACCTTTCAGAAATATCTGTACACATCGAGCTTTATTATTACTGACATATTAAGACGCATGTTTCATGTTTCAAGCATGTTTGACATAAGACGCGTGATCGCATCAGAAATGAGGCTATCCGCAGCAGAACCAAGGTAACCGATATAGCCCTCCGAATCGCTAAACTTAAGTGGCAGTGGGCGGGGCACGTTGCACGTAAAACCGATGGCCGTTGGGGCGGAAAGGTTCTCGAGTGGCGACCACGTACCGGAAGGCGCGGCGTGGGTAGGCCCCCCACAAGGTGGACTGATGACCTGGTAAAGGTCGCGGGAGTCCGCTGGATGCGGGTGGCGCAGGACCGGTCAATTTGGCACTCTCTGGGGGAGGCCTATGTCCAGCAGTGGACGTCTTTCGGCTGATATGATGATGATGATGATGAAGACGCATGTGTAGATATTTTTGAAAGGTTGTCTGTATAGATATTGGAGAACTCGACTGTACTTGGCCATAATTGTGTCACAGTTTTGAATACCGTCACGTACTTATCAAACTTGGATAACGTGTGTGTGTGTCTCCCTTTACGCTTGTCGGCAATATTGCCTGAAGATAAGAAATCATCAGGACACGAAAATGAGTCGGTGATTGAGTAACGAGGCGCCGAGATAAGGTTTTTAAGTATCTCTGACGAAAATCACCGTATTTTGACTTATGGCGTAACGTCAACTTACGATCATAGACCTATGATACTCAGGACAAGCTATGGTAACAATACAAATCAGGAGCCGTAGCATGGTTGGCCTTATCACGCGACAAGTGACAAGATAAGAGCGTCGTCTCGTTCTATCGAACGGTGTCAGCCAGTGACGCACGCTCTACCAACCATGCTACGACTGCAGCTAGCATACAAATCTCGATAGGTGTGACAGAAATGGAAATATCGTTCGTTCTCCTTGTCATTGTTCCACTTTTTCGGGTTCCGTACCTCGAAAGGAAAAAACGAAACCCTTATATGATCACTTTGTTGACACCGTCCGTCCGTCCGTCAGTATCCTACTAATATCCTACTAATATTATAAATGCGAAAGTTTGGATGTTTAGATGTTTGGATGTTTGTTACTCAATCACGCTTAAACGGCTCTACCGATTTGGATGAAATTTTGCACAAAGATTGTTTATAGCCTGGAATAAAATATAGGATATGTTTCATCCCGGGAATTATCCCTTAAGGGGGCGAAATGGGGGGTGAAAGTTTGTATGGAGCTACGATTTAAACTAGTTCCACGCGGACGAAGTCGCGGGCAGAAGCTTGTAAGTAAGGAAGTAAATAAACTTGACCTGCATAAAGCGTTGCATATATTTTGCATGCATATGCAGTTCCGATTACAATAACTGCATTTAAGTCAGCAGAATAGAAATGCTGAACCATGCTAATGTTTGATTCCCTTTTACGAGTGTATTTTTTTTTATTGCTCACATGATCAGTGTTGCCAGTGATGACGTATGGCACGGAAACGTGGTCGCTTACTATGGGCCTCATAAGAAGGCTCAAAGTCACCCAAAGGGCAATGGAGAGGGCTATGTTGGGAGTATCTCTGCGTGATCGCATCAGAAATGAGGCTATCCGCAGCAGAACCAAGGTAACCGATATAGCCCTCCGAATCGCAAACTTAAGTGGCAGCGGGGCACATTGCACGTAGAATCGATGGCCGTTGGGGCGAAAAGGTTCTCGAGTGGCGACCACGTACCGGAAGGCGCAGCGTGGGTAGGCCCCCCACAAGGGGGACTGATGACTATATACTTTATACGAAATTTACTAAATATATACAGGTTTGCGAGGGCGAAAATCTACCTCATTTCCAGGAAAATTCGTTTTATCTATGTTGTCACACACAGCACAGTGCGACACTAGGACCTCCTAGTTATTGATAAGTATATAAATACTATGTAAATACCTAAGTAATAATAATAATAACCATCTCACAAAACCCTCATCATAATCTTACTTCATAAATAAATGTTAATACTCCTACATCATTCAAATGCATACAATAAACTATGAAAGAGCGAGTGCCAACTATACAAAAGTGGCTCGTCAAGCTATTATCGACTCTAACAGTATGCAAATAAGGTCGACGGCTGCCGCGCGAAAACAAAGGTAATTGTGGTAATGGACGGGTCAGCCATTTTCTGGAAATTACAATAGGCTACGGATGCGACCGGAGAATACGCATTGTCGATATCGATAATAGTTTTCTATACCAGTCTATATATCAATAAGTTGTGTGTATACTAACTAAGTTGTGGTGTTAAAAATTCCACAGACAGGAAGAATTTATACAACTACCCAACAAACACTGATAGGCCCAAGGTTACCAGAAGCGCGGGGAAGCTCAAAACAACTTTTTACAGGCTAGTAAAAGCGAAAAAGTCGTTCTTGGGAAATTGTATAAAATTCTACAATAAAATTCCAAAACACATTACCGAACTTACTGACTCTAAATTCAAATCTGTCGTAAAACGGACACTTATTTCAAAAGCATTATAAGATAAACGACTACATCATGGATAGGGATATTTGGCAGCGATAAAATCCTGCACTAGAAATCTGTCGTAAAATAAATAGGCTTTCTACTGTAGCAATGTAATTTGAAAATTTTATAATACTCTGATACTGAAATGATATATTGTATACTGTTTTGAAAAAATGACACCTCGCCGAGTTTTTTACGCCGGTTCTTCTCGAGGCAGAGGTTTACTTTCCGAACCGGTGGTAGTTTATCGACATTCATAGGTGCATGTAATATGCCTAAATTGAAGAATAAATCACTTTGACTTTTGACTTTGACTTTGACATTACCTCTTTACTATTATTATAGACAAGTAAACCGTTTCAGATGCATGTTATTATACCAAAGTAAGCTATTCATATCAAGCAGCAATTAACGCAAATCCCCATACAGTACAAGAAAACGACACGGCTTAGTACTAAATGTATGTCTTATACAACCTTTCCATACTACCCCGTTACACCCCTTAATCCGGCCAACTTTACCGACCCTACTGCAAAGTAATCTGATCTATAAACTTTACACGTTAAGGCTTAGAATTGTGGGACGTTAGTTAGCGCAGTTTCCATTGTGTCGACGTTTTCAATTGGTACTGTCGAAAAGTTGGGTTCGCGTTGAATTCTGGGCTTAAAGTTATGGTGAAAATGGGTTAATTACAAAGTGAATTTTAACTTGACTTGGAGTTAGACTAGTTTTTTTGTACAGTCAACCAATTTGATTTCTGGCCCACTTCGTACCTTGTTACAGTGACAATGATATGAGATCTCTAGGGGATTTCATATTGATTATCACTGTGACAAAGTTCGAACTGGCCCAGAAATCAAATTGGTAGACCGTACATCGAATTTGACTAATGTATTGATTTGGTAAGTTGACAAACTTATTTTTACCTGCTTGAGATATTATTTGAACGAGTTAGCGAGGCGAACGAAGTTCTCTGCTTCAGCTTGGGCCTAATTTCTTTCGTATTATTATTGTTCTGGTAGTGGCTATTGTATCACTGCGACCATTGCTGTTCTATTGTGATCGCCACTTACTACAATTCTTGGTCAAGTCCTGCGAAATCGAAGAATTGCAGTATTTTGTTGAACTCAAGAAATTTGATCTCCTCCGGGCACATGAAGTGTTTACCCAGAATGGAGTTTCGGCTGCGCATAAGACAAGGGCAATCGGTTAGGATGTGTGTAGGCGTCTCCTCTGCTTCAAGGCAGAGTCTGCACTGCCTTGTGTCACTCAGCCCCAACACTTGCATGTGCTTGTTTAGGCAACAGTGCCCTGTAAGCACCCTTAGCAGCATGCGTAGACGGTTCCTGCTTAGCGCCAAGGCGTTAGTGGACGCCTTTTTGCTAAAGGCTCTAATGAGCGCTTTGGAATGTTTCAGTCCTGGGATAGTTCTCCTTGAATGGTCTTGTAGAAACAATAGGTCTTTAGAGTGAGCTTGGTCAGACTTTTGGGGACACCATAAATTCTTCCGTATGTCCAGCTGTTCTCGTCTACAGGTACTATTATTCAACCGATACCAACCATTATCCAACTACTTGCCGGTATTCGATTAAGTTGAAAGACATACGTACTTATCGCTTGCTGTGGGACGTGGGACTACATAAAAATGTGTACGATTGTCACCTATTCATTTATTTATAACGATGTATTAAGGTCAATCAACTATTTCTTGTTGTTTATTTCTCCCGTTAGCCAGGAGACAAAATTGCAGAGTTTCTTAGAAAAATTGTCACAATGTGGACTTCTAACGTGCCTAGAAGATGGTCCATACAAAACGGGGTCGAACTTGACAAGAAAACCTCTCATTTGCTGTTTTAACTTGGAGTTAGACTAGTCTCATAAATCGCAGGTTTAAAAAGTGACTCAGGAGACGTAACCATGGCAACACCCATTAGTTACATTTTGGACGCTTGTCTTAATGATTCGGGAGTGATTACCCAAGTCAGAGGTGAGTTATCGACGACCTCGCGCATCACTAGCGAGCGTGGCGCAACGCAAGGTCACGCGCAATTGTCACCGGGGCCGCGCAGGCGCAGTGCAGCGCGCGCGCAGTACAGTAAACTCGAGCGTTGATGAATTAATTAGTGGAACCAAATAACTGCGTGCTGATTAGGGAATGCAATAACCGGTCATATATCATAATCGGTTATGATTTTGGTTACGGTGGAAAAATAAATGAAAACCGGTTATAACCCATTACGGTTATTTAATATTAAAAGTAAGGAAATCATCGCTTAAACACCAGAAAATAACTACTAGACAATTATGTCAAAATGAGACAACCCAGATACACACTCTCAAATATAAATAAAAGCAAAAGCAGCGTAGTTCGAGTTTAATTGTATATGTACACCTCTAGAGTCAAACCACAACTAAAAAAAACCTGCCAAGTACGAGTCGGACTCGCGCACCGAGGGTTCCGTACAAACCTGCAGGCAGGTATTAAAGTAAATTATTAAAAATATTTTTATTATATTATGATGTAACTAAAAATTTACGGTTTTCGCAATTTTTCCTTTATCTGTGCTGATAAGGCGTTGCTTCGTACCAAATTTCAAGATTCTGAATTCACGGGAAGTTCCCTGTAGCATGTAGGTTTTGATTCCCTTGCGAGTTTCGAAAATTTATTAAAAATATTTTTATTATACACTCAAGAGCAAAAGTTTCGGGTACACTTTGTATAGAATTTCATTACAAACTGTACCCAAAACTTTTGCTCTTGAGTGTAGTAAATAATAATCTAAAAAATGCGTATCTTCTGCGTTACAATATCAAAAAAAGTTAATAAGCTTGTATAAAACTTTTGTTCTGTCTTTTGTAGTTATTTATTTCCTCGCAAATGTGATGAAAAACATTGTGTATAACACGGGCGTAAGAATATTGCAAACTCGAGTCATCAAAAGCCCTCCGCCTTCGGTGTCGAGCTTCTGATAGACTCTTGTTTGCAATATTCCCGTTCCCCTCGTTAAACAATGTACTATTTTCGGTAAAACGGTTCACAGCACTTAAAGTTATCGTTACTTAAAATTTATTGTAATGGATGTCACACGCTGTTATCATTATCAACCAACGCTAATAAATTGACTTGGAACAGATTATACAAGATGAATGTATCGCCAATCGTGTTACACCCCTGCGTTTAGATATGTCTAAACATAGACATAGACATAGAAAATCTTTATTTAACATCACATTGTACAAATTAGACTTAAGATTAGACTTAAAACCTATACAGTACTGTACATACGAGGCATAACAATGTGTGATGTTAAAAAGGGGCTAGACTCAGCATAATGTTGCAGTGAGTAGGTATAGGTATACGAGTGTGTGTGTGTGTGTGTGTGTGTGTGTGTGTGTGTGTGTGTGTGTGTGTGTGTTTGTGTGCGCGTGTGTGTGTGTGTATGTGTGTGTGTACGTGTGTGTGTGTGAGAGTGTGTGTGTGTCTGTGTGTGTACCTACACCGCAACGCTGGTTTTCAGTTAGACCCTTTCATATAGCTTTAATCATAGTATTATTATGTCGGAACGTAGTAAAAATGTATTTTAAGTGTGAGTAATGTTGTGTGTAAACTGTGTACTTATGTTAAAAAATTTACAGACAATAGTTTACAGACGCGACGCGTGCGGCGGCGCGGGGGCCGCGTCTGAAGTCGTCTATATACAAACGTACCTATGACGTTGCTTGCGAGAATTTTTACCACTATACGTGAAATATTACAATTACAATCAAATGTATGTGTATCAACATCGTGTTTTGCGAATATGGTATTATGAGAATTATCTTGTTTTGCGAATGATATTATGAGAACATCGTGTTTCGCGAATATGATATTTTGAGAATATCGTGTTTTGCGCATATGATATTCAGTAACGGAGGGAAATAAAGTGAAATGGAGAAAAAAAAAGAACGAAGTAATGTAACAAGTGGAATTAAAAGATTTTCAAAAAACCCAACTGCTTTTTTGCAAATATTATAGCCCATGTCACTCCCACGATTAAGAGGAATCCAACGACACCTCATATGTCGAAATCCGTCAAACGGTTTAGGCTGCAGGGCGCGCCAAAGAATAAGACATACACACATACATACATACATAGATACATGCATACATATATACATACATACGCTCCAAAAAAGAGGTAGATATGTTGTCTATAAGAAATTCCGTGTTTAAAAATGGCCACCAACTGTGACAGCTAACGTTTCCATTGACGACTCGAAACTGAGGCAAGTTGCAATTGACTCAATTTTAGTGTGCCATTTGTGGAGCGCTTATAATTATAACCCATCTACCTTTTTTATATCATCATTGTCATCATCATATCAGCCGAAAGACGTCCGCTGCTGGACATAGGCCTCCCCCAAAGAGTGCCACAATGACCGGTCCTGCGCCACCCGCATCCAGCGGACTCCAGCGACCTTTACCAGGTCATTAGTCCACCTTGTGGGGTCACTACCCACGCTGCGCCTTCCGGTACGTGGTCGCCACTCGAGAACCTTTCCGCCCCAATGGCCATCGGTTCTACGTGCAATGTGCCCCGCCCACTGCCACTTAAGTTTAGCGATTCGGAGGGCTATATCGGTTACCTTGGTTCTGCTGCGGATAGCCTCATTTCTGATGCGATCACGCAGAGATACTCCCAGCATAGTCCTTTCCATTGCGCTTTTGACTTTGAGCCTTCTTTTTTATATCATTTGAAGTTTCCGGATATTTCTGAGAACTTTCCTGATATTTGGAGAATGTTCTCCATTGTACATTGCTAGTGATAGCTCGTGTCTCGCGCCGCCTCATGCACGGCCGATAACCAAGGCTTAAGGTCACGGCCATAAGGTGTTAATAGTTGATGTATGATCGGGTTTTCTCACAGCGAGAAACATCGCACTTGACCAATCGTTTGGCCTATTTGTGCAGCAGCGACCATATTCCCAGCAGAAAATTCCTAAAGGAGACTTATATTTAAATTCTCATGAAAGTTTCCGGATATTTCTGAGAACTTTCCTGATATTTGGAGAATGTTCTCCATTGTACATTGCTAGTGATAGCTCGTGTCTCGCGCCGCCTCATGCACGGCCGATAACCAAGGCATTAAGGTCACGGCCATAAGGTGTTAATAGAAGTGTAACTATGATCGAGTTTTGAGACAGTGACAAACATCGCACTTGCTCAACAGTTTGGCCTATTTGTGCAGCAGCACCCATATTAGAGCCCTCGCCCACGGCGACTTTTTGCAGCGATGCTGTCGCACGTTTTTTAAACGCGCAATGTCGTCGCAACCAACGCGCTTTGGTCGCATTTGCAACGCGCTACAGAAGCGATGCCAACGCGCTACTAACGCGCTACAGCATCGCGACTGTGTCCGTACTATTTCCACCGAAGATGCGCCGGGAGTGAATTGAAAATTGTTTCTGTTGCAGAGTTAATTTAATCTCTATTTCAGAAACAATACGGTTTATTTTTATACAAACAAATATTTCAATTCACGTCGCGCAAATTCTCTTCAATCCGTACTATTTCCACCGAAGATGCGCCGGGAGTGAATTGAAAATTTGCCATACAAATTTCAATTCACGCCGCGCCGCGCCTCGTCAATCCACGCCGGTGGAAAACCACCTTTAGCCATACAATCACAGTACAACCCATACTACGTAGAACGGTACAATAACTTGCGTGTTAATGTTTACAAGTATTTTTTTTTTGAAGCTGAATGCCCTGGGTTCCAGGTAAGGGCAAATATTTGTGTGTTGAGCATGAACATTTGTTTCTGAGTCTTTGATGTTTTCTATATATTTAGCTATTAAATCTATCGTCATAGCACAAGCCTTATTGAACTTACTATGGGACTGGGCCGATTTGTGTAAGATTTTCCTTTAATATTTATTTATTCATTTATTTATTTACTCATTTATTTATTTATTCTACAACGGTAGCAAATGTGCATACAGCCTGCTTGATTGATAACCAGAAACCGTAGCCTATGGACGTCTGCGACTCCATACGAGTAAAAAGGTGCCAACCCTTTGTTTATTTGATAGGTAGTTCGTTTTGCTTCTTTCGCATCTGTGCAACTTTTTGCTCTTAACCATTTGAGAGCTAAAGACGGCTGTGGACGCGGACGAAAACTCGTGCCACTGAAGGCACGGACGGCTACATGATAATATTGATAAATATTGTCATTTTGACATGACAATATTCATCAGAAGTTTCATTTTATTCATATTTTGTCTGGCTATTGTTTTGTTTTGGCCACAGTTGGGCACCATTTTGTTTTGCACCCTCGCTGTCAAAAGGTTAACTGTAAAGTCGTGTTGCACATACTTTTGAACTACTGTATGTTAATTAGTTAGTATGTTATGTCAAATACTCAGTCTACTAGTCCGTTTTGCCGAAATCGAATCGAGTAGAAGTTTTTTACACGACCGTGTAAGTCCGGTGGTTTAATGATGGAGACAGAAGGTGGGCATTGCTGCTAAACTGCGCAAGATAAAAACATCGTTTGTGTGCTCAAAATACTCTCTTAATGAATTGACGGCTGTGCAAAAAAGTGCATTTTCGACAGAAAAACTTCTTGAGATTTCTGTCTTTCCGGCTTATGAGTTAGTTATCGCGTAAACCAAAATATTTTTGGCTGTTTCTTACACCGCTTGATAGACAGTGATAGAGATATATGGTTATAACTCCGATTTGCGACCATCTAATTTAGTGTGCCGGTTTGAGATCACTTTGATGGAAATTCGATTCCTATAAAATAGCGGAAAAACTATTGCTCCCTGTTTTAGGATCTGTGGGAATGTTATTATCTTCAATTGAACAAACCTTGACTTAAGCTGATCTCATAGCCGATGTATGTACGAGTACCTACATCGTATGCTGTGTTGCGTTCCGTGGGTCACTTACGGTGCTGTCTGAAAACCAGCGCTGTAGGTGTCTGTCTGACACCTCGGCACAATGCTGAGACAGCGACCGTTTCACTGCCGCGAAGACACACACAATGTGTCAATTGTATTGTATGTCTACTCCCTTTATATCTGTGTGTCTTTTGTGTAGTGAATAAATGTCTTCTTTCTTTCTTTCTTTCTTTCTTTACCTACAGTAGTATGATAGAGTTCATACATTTTACTGTATTTAAACGTAAAGGGAAGTAACGTAACGTATTGGGCGGAAGAAGCACCTAGCAGGGACGCATGGAGATCCGGGAGAGGCCTTTGAGCAGCAGTGGGAAATTCAATAGGCAAAAAAAAAGTAAAGGTATCAGATGAAAGGCAATGTACTGTATATAATGTAACTGTTGTGAATCAAATTTGATTTATAGGCGACATCAACATCTTTATAGATTTGGATCAATAAGTCATTTCCAAGTGATTTAGGCAAGAGGTTTTTTCCAATATCGTAAGTAGGTATTATGTACAATTTATTTGGAATATTTATATATTTATTATACGTTAGAGTTCTTAAAAAAGGTATCAACTACTTAGCATTTATTCTCTACTAAAAACGTAATCAAATTGACAACCCTATTTCTATAATATTCCACTTATTGTAACAACCCTATTTTTAATACCTAGCTATAGATAGATCACCATTTCGAGGGTATTATAATGCAGCTATCAATCTTTTTTATCTTTATCTCCCACGAGAGAGATAAAAGTCATATCCGAAAACTAATTAAAAATTCATCCGTCACTAACTAAGTATAAAATACCTTAAAAACGCCTAAAGTTATAAATATTTCCACTTTTCACAAAAGCACTGCACTCCAAATCACTCAAAAGAAAAACGCTTCTTACTTCGAAAAAAAAAACAATGACGCATGCGCCTCACTCGCCCGCGTTTTCCCAACTGACAACCACGCGCGGGCAAACTTAGAACAGATAGCCCGGCTAAATTAACATCGCAAGCTTTAACTCTAAAACCTGCAGCTTATCCGACTTCTCAATTTAGACGCATTACTTCATTCGTTTAACACGGTAAAATTAAATATGTTGGATTCAGCTTCTGTGTTCTACATTTTGAGGTTATGTTTGAGTTGGCAAGGTTATATGAAAATGTTATTGAATAGTCACGAGACTATTCAGTGTATTTTGGTGTCGCTTTTAGACGAGGTTATTTTCGTTGGTCTAGCAGCCAAACTGAAAATGTCAGGAGTTGTTTTGCATTGGTTAGTGCATGTTTGTGGTCGTTTTAACTGTTGTACTTCTAGTTAATGCCTGCCGTTAGGTAATTATATAAGTTAAAGCTCCGAACAAATTTCTGAGATTTTCCTCCGGACTTTACCGGGATTTATAAGGGATGCTCGGATTTAAAAATCAAGGACTTTAATTATTGAGCCATTTAGGTTGCTTGACGAACAGACCAACATGATAATTTAAATTAACCTAGCGTGGTTTATCTACACTATACCAGTTATATATATACCTAATTAACAATTTAAAACACAATCGTACAATATGACCGATAACGCATATGGCCCAATCACAGTTATCGTTGTATATAAACAACAGAATTATAAGATAATGAGGTTGAAAACAATATAAAGTTTTTACAGACGATGCCAATACTGAATCTTCACAAAATATTAGAATGACCGGAGACCAAAGGGCTGGCAGCTATTTTGGCCAATCCAAAGAGGTTTCAAGGAAACAGATATTCTAACACTGCCGTCGCTATACGTATTTGAAATAATAATGTATGTTAGGAAGAATTTATACAACTTGCCAACGAACACTGATAGGCCCAAGGTTACCAGGAGCACAGGGTAGCTCAAAACAACTTTTTACAGACTAGTAAAAGCGAAAAAGACGTTCTTAGGAAATTGTATAAAATTCCAAAACACATTACCGAACTTACTGACTCTAAATTCAAATCTGTCGTAAAACAGACACTTATTTCAAAAGCATATTATAAGGTAAACGATTACATTATGGATTGGCAGTGAAAAACTCCTGTACTACTCGTATATCTTTCGCAAAATAAATAGGCTTTCTACTGTAGCAATGTAATTTTAAAATTTTATAATACTCTGATACTGAAATGATATATTGTATACTGCTTTGAAAAATGGCACCTCGCCGAGTTTTTTACGCCGGTTCTTCTCGAGGCAGAGGTTTTCTTTCCGAACCGGTGGTAGTTTATCGACATTCATAGGTGCATGTAATATGCCTAAATTGAAGAATAAATCACTTTGAGTTTGAGGTAACGCTGCCAGCCTGGGCACCATAGAAAACGACGGGACCTGGGGGGCATTTTCTTTTTATAGGTTTAGTTAATAATGTAGGTCTATTTTAGTCACAAGTTTGTGTAGAGTTTTATCAAATAATTGTAATATAATTTATTGTGACTTCCCTTAATTTATATTAATTATAAGGTGCGTAATTAATAAAACTTTTTTTTTAAACTGTCTTTGGAATTGGAATCTTCTACCTTGGATGATGGAGTTGCTTTTTACCCGACTGCCGAAGGAGAGGAGGGTTATGTTTTTCGAGCGTAATATGTATGTGTGTATGTCTTATTCTTTAGCACGCCATACAATCTAAACCTTTTGACGGATTTCGACATATGAGGTGTCGTTGGATTCCTCTTAATCGTGGGAGTGACATAGGCTATAATATTTGCAAAAAAGCGGTTGCGTTTTTCTAAAAAATCCTTTGATTTCACTACCTCCGTGGCGCGGAGGTATTCATAAAGGATTTTCCTCCCATTAAAAAAAGGTAATATTAATTTATATTTGCTATATACTATTGAAGATAAATCATACATAAAAAAACATTTATGCTTCATTTAGGTACATTTATAAAATTATGTCCGGGCGGGAAGTTTGTAGGTAGGATTCTTGAATAAAGCATCTTAAAATGAATTTGATGAAAAAACCCGCTATTATATTAAATAATAATGTTTTACAAAACCGCATTTTTACTGGAATAACAGCGGTATGTCATCTCAGTACCTGAGTAGTACAGTCACGGACTTCAATCGTTGAGCCATTTAGAGCTCACGTTTTACTGGATATTCATAAAAAAAAATTAAGAGCCTATTGCTGGGCAAAGGCCTCTTCCCGTGATCTCCATGCGTCCCTGCTAGATGCTTCTTCCGCCCAATTGTTGAGGAATATATCCAGGTCGTCCCGCCATCTCCGTCTAGGTCGGCCCCGTCTGCGGTGCCCATCATGTGGCACCCATTTCGTAGCTATATTAGCCCACCTGTCTGGATGCATGCGGCAATGGCCGGCCCAGTCCCACTTGAGCCTGGCAGTTTTTGCACCCACATCAGCTATGCGTGTTTTGGAGCGCAGTGTAGTATTTCGGACCCGATCCGTCCTTTTGACACCAATACTGCGCTCCATAGCGCGTTGGCAAACTTTAAATTTGGACTTCTAGCTCTCGGTGAGTGACCATGTTTGCGCACCGTAGGTTAGGACAGGCAAAACACACATGTCTACGAGCTTCCGTTTTAGCTTATTTCATAGCTTAACTATTAAAAACCAAAATTAGTTGACACCCAAATAGCTCAACGATTAAAGTCCGTGACTGTACACAAGCAATGCGCGCGAGTGTATTTTTTAGCTGTAATTACAAAACAAAGCGCAAGGCCGCTTGCGCAAGCGACGCGCACGCGCACGTATCACAGACAACGGGGATTTTTTAATTGCGTTAGAAACCGCGACCTTATGAGCTCAGACATAAGAGCGATTTTTCAATTTCGGCTTTAGGAGAGACAGGGAGCTGTCGATGCTATTTTTTTCCAAAAAAAGAATAGGGTTAAGTTTTTATGACATATAAGTTCGCAGAACACACCTTCCCCTTTTCCGCGCACATATTTACAAAATTGTTAAAATCGGGCTAATATATTTTAGTATATGTATTCTAATTCTTGCATTCTTATTCCATCAAGATCAGGCAATTTTTTCTTCAATTTTTTTTTCGTTCTGATTTTTATTTACTTTTTGATATCTAAAACTTGCATTTGCACTGTTTGACATTGACATAAGTTTGGCATTCTAAGAATTTCACTTTACAATTACTTATGCTTCATTTCAGTTATCTCGTCAGTCATTTTGGCATAATGGTCAATTAATATGTGCATATTATGGTGCCCAGTTTCCTAATTTCCTAATTTTTTTTTGCCTTTTTTTTATTTTACTATGGTCAAAGTCAAAGTGATTTATTCTTTAATTTAGGCATATTACATGCACCTATGAATGTCGATAAACTACCACCGGTTCGGAAAGAAAACCTCTGCCTCGAGAAGAACCGGCGTAAAAAACTCGGCGAGGTGTCATTTTTTCAAAACAGTATACAATATATAATTTCAGTATCAGAGTATTATAAAATTTTAAAATGACATTGCTACAGTAGAAAGCCTATTTATTTTACGATAGATTTCTAGTGCAGGATTTTAGCGCTGCCAAATATCCCTATCCATGATGTAGTCGTTTAT
Source organism: Epinotia nisella (assembly GCA_932294315.1). Lineage (NCBI taxonomy): Eukaryota > Metazoa > Arthropoda > Insecta > Lepidoptera > Tortricidae > Epinotia > Epinotia nisella. The sequence continues at coordinate 2,086,909 of OW028698.1, read as the reverse complement.
CTTATAATTATGCTTTTGAAATAAGTGTCCGTTTTACGACAGATTTGAATTTAGAGTCAGTAAGTTCGTTAATGTGTTTTGGAATTTTAATAAATTTGGAATAAATATTTCAATCTCCTTTTTAACAGATAGTTGCGTCCCTTTCGCAACCCCAAGTTATTATGCCTCTACAGTAGTCTATAGCCCTGTCAGCAAGCGTTAGACAAGACGGCGCGCGAGCTCTCTCGTGTCGACATAGACTATCCGTCTCTATCTAAGTGTTCCTATTATAAAGAGACAGGAAGTCTATGTCGACGCGAAGAGAGCTCGCGTTTTGGCAACACAATAGTTATTGCGAGAGATCGGAGCGCGGCCTCTCGCTCCCACGTGTCGTGCACGCTGCCGGCGCCGCTGGAAGTTGTGGCCATGCGTATCTACTGCGTAGGCGCACCCTACTTGGCGCTGCGAAGGGGCCGAAGGGCTATCCTAAACCATCCAGTTTTTATGTTATTCTTTTAGTTCATTTGACATTTGTTATCTTTTATTATTTGTTTCGACCATAATTTAATATTATTATGTTATTTTACTTAAGAACTACCTTTTTAATGTTTAATGTAAATTTTCGCCGCTCCTTTAATTAATAATTAATGTTTGCCTATTTTTATTATAGAAATTAATGCATGTTAGACACTAAGTATCTTAATGCCAATTAGCACGTAAGATTTAACTGTTAGTGCTAATTGAATAGTAAATAAATAAATAAATAAAATAAATAAATAAATAAATTTTAGGGTTCCGTACCCAACGGGTAAAAACGCGACCCTATTACTAAGACTTCGCTGTCCGTCCGTCTGTCCGTCTGTCTGTCACCAGGCTTTATCTCGAGAACCGTGATAGCTAGAGAGTTGAAATGTTCACAGATTATGTATTTCTGTTGCCGCTATAACAACAAATACTAAAAAACCGGCCAAGTGCGAGTCGGACTGGGGCTCCCATACAACAGACATGATTTTTTTGCCGTTTTTCTGGATAATGGTACGGAACTAAAGAGACTCGCACTTGGCTGGTTTTTTGTATCTTGTATGTCTTAGCTTAGATCCCTAACATAGTTCTTAAGGTTTGCTGTACTAACAACATATGGATCTTTAATGGTCTGAAATAAACGATTTTTATTTTTTATTAGTATTGACCTCTTAATACGCACATTTGGTACGATTCTCGGGGCCTAGATATACTAGTCGAGTGGTTAGATATGCCGATACAGGGTGTGATATACACGAAATTATTTACGCCATTAACACCGTGTGAATCGCGTAGATAATTTCGTTAACCGCTAAGAAGGAAGTCGCGACCAATATAATTAATATTAACAATCATATGATAGGTTGACACAGACACTTTGCTAAAAGAAAATAGATCGTATTCGGAATAGTTAGGATTCGTTTTCGAATGTGGCGTTTGAAATATGTCGTGTCGTTTGCTTGTTAGATATTGTGAAATTGTGTTGTAATTTTGTGTATTTTTCCAAATATTTGGAGTAGTAGCGTAAAGAAAAGAATAGAGTTGTTGACTGATAGTTAAATCAGCTACTTTTTATGATAGTTAAATATATATAATACTAATTCAGCCTATATATCCGTCCCATGTGGGACAGGTCTAATGGATGAGAGGGTACGGGCATTAGTCCCACGCTGGCCCAGTGCGGATTCATCATCATCATCATATCAGCCGAAAGACGTCCACTGCTGGACATAGGCCTCCCCCAAAGAGTGCCAAAGTGACCGGTCCTGCGCCACCCGCATCCAGCGGACTCCCGCGACCTTTACCAGGTCATCAGTCCACCTTGTGGGGGGCCTACCCACGCCGCGCCTTCCGGTACGTGGTCGCCACTCGAGAACCTTTCCGCCCCAACGGCCATCGGTTCTACGTGCAATGTGCCCCGCCCACTGCCACTTAAGTTTAGCGATTCGGAGGGCTATATCGGTTACCTTGGTTCTGCTGCGGATAGCCTCATTTCTGATGCGATCACGCAGAGAAACTCCTAACATAGCCCTCTCCATTGCCCTTTGAGCCTTCTTATGAGGCCCACAGTAAGCGACCAAGTTTCAGTGCCATATGTCATCAATCGCTCAAGTGTAAATAAAAGAGAGATATAATAGTTCATCGCGGTGTGAACAGCCAGCGATGAACTATAAATATACAGGGTGAGCAATCCAAATGGGTCAGTATGGCGGTTTTGGAAACCATAACAGATAGCGAAATCTTGGCTTAGGAACCATGACGTTGATTTTAGTAAAAAGAAAAACTGCATTCATATACTTACAAAAATACGTGTAGGTACTCGGCACAGGAATCGAACCTGGACTTTTTGAAAAATTAAATTTCGTTATTTTCCTTTGAATATCGGTTATGTAGCTCTTAAATAGTAAATGTTACTAAGAAACATGATATCTAAAACTAATAAAATGCATTGTTTTTAAATAACGAAATTTAATTTTTCAAAAAGTCCAGGTTCGATTCCTGGGCCGAGTACACGTATTTTTGTAAGTATATGAATGCAGTTTTTCTTTTTACTAAAATCAACATCATGGTTCCTAAGCCAAGATTTCGCTATCTGTTATGGTTTCCAAAACCGCCATACTGACCCATTTGGATTGCTCACCTTGTATATATCTTGCACTCGAACGTCCGATCCCTAGTGTAGCGATTCGGAGGGCTATATTTTTTTTTTCATCTTAGAGTACATTTATTAACATAATTCGGAGGGCTATATCGGTTACATCGGTTACGCAAAGTGGACTGATGACCTGGTAAAGGTCGCGGGAGTCCGCTGGATGCGGGTGGCGCAGGACCGGTCAATTTGGCACTCTCTGAGGGAGGTCTATGTCCAGCAGTGGACGTCTTTCGGCTGATATGATGATGATGATGATGATTATCTTTTGTTCGTTTCTTGGGCGAGAAAATCGCCTGCAGCTCATCGCTCGTCGCCGACGTTGGAACAAGTGCCTAAAGAGTGCATTGTAAATATATATTATTTAAGACTCACCTTTCATGTGGTCTGACGTGTCAGCCCGCATGATGTCTGTCAGGTAGTGCTCTAGCGACCGCATGTTTTCCAGCCCAGTGCGTTCCTGGAACAATAAAATTAATTATCGTCAATATAATAATGACTATATACGTGGATAAAATGTGAGACAGTTTTATTAGGAGGCGTCCGTTCATCCAATAACCCAGCCATTAGTCCTTATTCGTCACTCTATAACTCAGTTAATAGGGATGTAGATACGATATAAAATAATAACCAATAATGTTGTATTTTCTCGAAAAAAGATATAACATGTAGTCAAATGGAGAAAAAAGCAACGCAAGTAGTTAAATAATCACAAAGATAAGTGTCCAAACTTTTAAGAGGGGTATGTTCTGTCCCTTTTCCGCAAAACGCACGTTCATATTGTCATTAAGGCAATGGTCTCCTATCACGCAGAGAAACTCCCAACATATATAGCCCTCTCCATTGCCCTTTGGGTGACTTTGAGCCTTCTTATGAGGCCCATAGTAAGCGACCACGTTTCCGTGCCATATCTCAATCATCAGTGCGGATTGGGGACTTTCAAATACAAATATACAAACCGTTTATTTGCTGAATACGTTAATGATGGTGTACATATTTTCAAGTTCAGTGAATCCAGCCTGCGTGCAGGCGTACAAATGAATGGCTTTTGATTAGAAAATTAGAGCACTGTTGTGCTCGTCGGTCACAACGGTACATTTCCATAGTAAGCATTGGGACGCAGCGTACGGCGCGATTTATAGGAGACCATGGCCTTACTATGACGCTCGATGATCGTGACGTCACAATCTACGAGCGTTTTCTCTCTCTAAGCAATATTAAAACGGTTGTAGCTTCGTAATTTTTTGAGATATTTGAATGGGATTTTCGTCATCAGGCATATTTTTTTTGCCTGATGACATCAAAAGAAAGACTTGATGTTTTTTTTTAATAAAAAAATATTAGGGGACATTCTTACACAATTCGAACTAGGCCTATAGTAAGCTCAATAAGGCTTATGTTATAAGTACTAGACGACGATATATATAATAGATATAAATACTTAAATACATAGAAAACATCCAAGACTCGGAAACAAATATTCATGCTCATCACACAAATATTTGCCCTCACCGGGATTCGAACCCAGGACCTTCAGCTTCGTAGTCATCTAATATTCTAATATATATAAAGTTATAATATGTTTAAAAAGATCATTGACCCTAACACAGGCGAAAAATTGTAAATTTTATTATTTTGTGACTTGTAAATGAGATGTACATTTATGAATATTTTTAAATAAATAAATAAATAATTAATTGCATTCCGCTGTGCCCTACTTTTGGCAAATGTAAAATCGATAGATCAAATATCTCGAAAAAAAAACTTAAGAAATTTTTGTTTTCATCAAAAAATATGTTAACTGCATAATCTATTACGCGTACACTTAATTAAACTGTAAGTGACGGAAGTGCTTATAAAATGTAATATTAATAAAAGCTTTTCGTTAAGCACAGTATACCCCACCGTGATATGCTCTGTCATCGGAACTAGACGCACCTTACTTTGATAAATAAAATGCAGAATTTGGCACAAACTTTGGAGACTCATCGTTTCATTATCATTATAGGAAACTAGATGTGCCCAGTCCAACAGTCGATAACTAATTACCGAATAAGTTATTTGCAGAAATCGCGAAACGTCTGGTCGATGTAACTGGTGACCGAAGAGCTGGCGGCTTTCTCGCGCAACGCATCAGCATTGCAATATTTGCAATCCAGCGAGGGAATGCCGCCAGCATCCTCGGCACAATGCCTCGAGGGCCTTTTTAGGGTTCCGTAGCCAAAATGGCAAAAACGGAACCCTTATAGTTTCGTCATGTCCGTCTGTCCGTCTGTCCGTCTGTCCGTCTGTCCGTCTGTCCGTATGTCACAGGCATTTTACTCGAAAACTATAAGGTTTATTTAAATAAAATTTTGAGGATAGGTGTATTTTGTTAGCCGCTATATAGTTTTGTAATTAAAATAACAAAAATCCTTTTTAGGGGTGCACTCCAATAAGTACAGTCAGCATCAAAAATAACTACGCAATCGAAGACGTCAAAAGCTCTTATTCCCTTTTAATAAAGACCTTTGACGTCTTCGTTTGCGTAGCTACTTTTGATGCTGACTGTACATAAAATAAAACTGAAAGTCAAATTTTTTTTTTTCATTGTAAGCCCATGTGTGGCACATCAATCGATAGGTCTTTCAAAATAAGTATAAGGTTTCTAAGCATTTTTTTTGATTAAGTGAATAGAGTCGGAGATAATCGTCCCGAAAGTCACTAAAATTCTGTCCCCCCCCCTCTAATTTTTGAACCGTGGATTGTAAAATTCTTTCAGGGAAAATTTTGAAAGGAAAAGGTTTTCGAGATATTGCTGAAAAACTGGCTTCCTTAAAGAAAAGGACGTAAGCGCCGTAAGATTTCTGTGACGATACGACCTTTTTAATAGGCACGGAACCCTTCGTTTTGCGTGGTCCGACACGCACTTGGCCGGTTTTTTAGATTTAACTTAGTTTTAATTTAATTTAGTTAATGTTAATTGTTAATTACCGAATTATCCGACGTAGCACGTATCTTTATTTTTCTAAAGATTACATCACACTTACATCCCCATATTCATATGAGGAACGGATATAAGTGTATAGATTATTGAAAAGAAAAATTGTCGTTTTGACCTATTTCACTTTCACCCTGTAAATATATGTAAGCACGCTAAGTAGACAGAAACCCCAGACACTGGTTTAAATTCGCAAGTCTCCCATAAAACACCCAAATAAATCAAAGCGGGCATTATAAAAGCGCTAGCTAAGAGGCCGATTTCAGAAGGCCACTTCCCCCACAGATTATGTATTGACCTAAGCCCCCCTCCGCTTGGCCGGGTACCCAGTGACCTACTTACACTACGCAGCGTGACGTCACAACAGCAATGCGCTACGGCCTGCGTCCCTATACAACCCAATTCCTACCTTATCAGCACAGTATAAAGTTGAAATTAGAATGATTTTTGTTTGTTGATAAGTTACACGTCTCCGCCGTTTGAAAATGGAATTTATTTAGAATAGATAAGGTCGAGATATAAGTGTGTTGTAAGGTGTTAATTTAATATGAATTTTGGGCCTATTTGTGGTCTCAGATTAGTGGTTCTAAATTTTTGGGAAGCAAAATATTAGCTTTGATACAAGCCTTTGTTAAGTAACCCTTTAATTAAGTTAATCTTTTGCCTCCTGAGTTTGTCTACAGTCATAAATAAACCGTGATTTGTAAATTTCGTTCAGAAAGGTACTTGAAATTATAACAATATTTTCTTACAAACTAATCAAAGCAACGGGAAAATGTTCATAGTTGTATGCTGCTTCAGTTTTCTAGCACATTTGGAAAGTAAGTATATGCTCCTGATAAAAAAATTGTTTATATAGGTATACAAATCCATGTCAAATTCCTTTTCTAAAATAAAATACAAGTTTCATTCAATTTACTATTCTGAATATGTAACATTGTTTTTGTGTGATTCATCGCAAGAAAACAGCGCGATTCATTTGTTTTGAAAGAGCGACGTCTCTGTTTGCTTGTTTAAATAAAAAACCGGACAAGTGCGACTTCAACTCGCGTGGTGAGGGTTCCGTAAAACATTGAGAATTTTCCCGTTACTTTGAATACTCAAACCTCTTATAGGTTTTCCTGTAATCTTTAGGCAAGGAACTATTTTCCATATTTTTTTCAGAATTTTAAGGCTAGTAGTTTCGGAGATAAGGGGGGGGGGGATGGTAAATTTTTGTCTTTTATCCTAAATTACTTCAAATCTGTTTTTGCTAAAATAATAAAAAAACATATCTAAGATGCTTACAACAACCCCTTTCATTTGATATGTCACACAGTTTACCCCCCAAAAGTGGCCCCCTCGTTCAGAATTCATTAATTTACTTTACGCGTCCATCTTTGGGTCACCAATTTACATATGTTTACCAAATTTCAACTCAATCGGTCCAGTAGTTTCGGAGCAAATCGGCTGTGACGGACGGACAGACAGACGCATGAGTGATCCTTTTGAGGTACGGAACCCTAAAAATAAATAAAAGACCTATTATAAGACCAAAGGAAATGAACGTATATGGAAATGTACTAATTAAAGAATCTCGTCTTTTAACAGTACTTCCTCACTACAAACGAGCTAAATATAGCACCTTTGTTAGCGCTTCTCGATTTGGTGTGATTTAGTTTCCAAATTAACTGTTAAATAAGCTGGGCATGTATACAGATCGCTCCAACCAGCTTATACCCTATACCCTATCCATACTAATATCATAATTGCGAAAGTGTGTCCGAAAGGTAACCGATATAGCCCTCCGAATCGCTAAACTTAAGTGGCAGCGGGCGGGGCACAATGCACGTAGAACCGATGGCCGTTGGGACGGAAATGTTCGTGTGGCGACCGCGTACCGGAAGGCGCGGCGTGGGTAGTGACAAGGTGGACTGATGATGGATGCGGGTGGCGCAGGACCGGTCACTTTGGCACTCTTTGGGGGAGGCCTATGTCCAGGAGTGGACGTCTTTCGGCTGATATGATGATGAAAGTGTGTCTGTCCGTCATATAGGCTATGGCTAAGCGGTCGTTTTTAAAGGGAATAAGAATGATTTGCAGTTGCAAGCGTCCATAGGCTTCGGTAACCGCTTACGTAGAGAACCTTGTTTGCCACCGACGAGGTATTTTAAAAAGAAACGATCGTGAATGTCAAAATTGAGACAAAAGTAATAGCCTAGGGATGTCCCCTTCTGTCAATTAAGACCAAATGAAATAGCGGTCCCGTTAAGTGTAGTTTAGTACATGTTTTAACTAGATGCTGCTGTCCCCTGTGTGACGAGTTAATCCATGTATGCATACATAATGTCCGACTAGCGCGGCGGCATAAAGGGTGAGTTTAGAATGGACCGTAGTAGTAGTAGAAATAGTCATTTATTTAAACACATTCTGTTACAGCACGGCTATCACAAGACGGCGCGCGAGCTCTCTCGATTTTTCTCGCACTTTCCGTCTCTCTCTTATTGGAAAACTTAGAAAGAGAGGTATAGGGTAAGTAGAGGTATATGTAGTAGTATATCTTTTTGTATGTATCTTATATATTTTTATTTATGTATGTCTATATGTAGTGTATAGGTAATACATTTGTATTTTTTTCCTCTCTCCTCAAGTATATTCGTAACAGAAATTATCATACTTTTTTCTTTGCACCTGTTATAAGTCTCTGTTTAGCCCAATGGTTAGCTGGTAGAGAATGCCATTTGGCATTAAGCTCGCCATTTGTACATATTTTTTTTGTATTTTGTGCAATAAAGTTTAAATAAATAAATATAGTGTGAGAAAAATTGAGAGAACTCGCGCGCCGTCTTGTGATAGCCGTGCTGCTAGCATAACTAGACTACTCGCGCGCGTGATAGACTATCTGTCACTTTTTGGCATTAGAGCGTTTTTCCAAAAAAGTGTTCATGAACTTTTTTTTCAGAATTTGTTTTTTTTTGAGTTTTTCTTACTCAGAATCGTTGATGCTATCGATCCTCATACAAGAAAAAAAGTGTCCCAAATATTCCATTCCAGATCGTCACATTTTTGTACCTATGCAGTCTTATTTTATTTATATGGTCGTGTCGTGACGTGACGCACTGGAAGAAAAAACTTACATAGTAAAATCTGGACGCTTGTTTTCTTGTATAAGGATCGATACCTAGTATCAACGATACTAGGTATCGATCCTTACACAGGATTATAACTTATACTTATGAGTAAGAAAAAAAAATGAAAAAATAAAACATGTAAACTTTTTTTGAAAAACGCTCATTAATCAGAAAGTGACGGACGGTGTATCTCGCGCGCGAGTAGAGTCGAGAGTCAAGTTATGCTAGCAGCCCAGGGGTCCCACAGTGTTTTATGAACCCCATTTTTGTCGCATCCCTCTTTTATTGTGAAAACCGTTTCTTTATATCATTCTTAGCACTAGACTAATACTCCCCTATCGATACGACATGTAGTGGGGACGTCCCCACACTAGGCTACGCCTGTATCCTGGAGAACCAGTTAATTTTTAAATATCAGAAATAAGTTACCTTAAACAGGTATTTATTACATTCGGAGACAGTAACTTAAATATCATCAAGTGAAAACAGAAGATTTTTTCGAATAACCCAACTGTTTTTTTGCAAATATTATAGCCTACGTCACTCCCACGATTAAGAGGAATCCAACGACACCTCATATGTCGAAATCCGTCAAACGGTTTAGGCTGCACATACATACATACACACATACATACGCTCGAAAAACATATCCCTCCTCTCCTTCTGCAGTCGGGTAAAAATAGCTTCAGTCTCGGCATAGTTTAGTGAACATAATTTTTTAAAGAAAATTTAAACATAAATGTGTACTGTAATTTAATTTAATGTTAATGTAAATGTAATTATGGATTTTTATCTGAAATAAATGATTATTATTAGTATTAACATGATATGATTTCATGTTATAGTATTTTTTCTAAGAAACTCTGTCACTATTGTCTTTGGCTTACCGGGACAGAATAACAACAAGAAAAAGTTGATTGACCCTCCTGCAGCCGTAGCATGGTTGGCCTTGTCACGCGATAGGTGATAGGATAGAGCGTGCGTCACTGGCTGACACCGTTCGATAGAACGAGACGACGCTCCTATCTTGTCACTTGTCGCGTGATAAGGCCAACCATGCTACGGCTCCTGCTAACTTTTAGTACTGTCGGGAATTGGTGAAGATGCTGGGATACCCTTTCAGCAATCTTTAAAGTTAAGGTATATAGGTATGTTGGCATAAGTCATGCATTTCAATATGCTTTGCGCTTCCGACGAGGCTTTGTCCGTATTTACCTTGTTCACGGTATCTTTTTATGGACACAGTTTACAGTAGATTCGAGAATGCGTGGCCCAATAATGTTCTTATTATAGAAGCGAGTTACAGCTAGTTTATGAGTCTTGCGACACGAAGCTGCGCAGTTTATGTACACACATGCCGACATGCTAGACAGGTGAAATGGCGGAGAAAATTAAAAAGATAATTCTTTGCGAGAATTAGGATGTTGTAATCAAATAAAATGCCGTTAAAATTAATTTTGTTTGTCTAAGCTTCCGGAAATACGAAACGGAAGAGAATTCCAAATAGAGACAGTGCGAACCAAAACATTTCTAAAATCGCAAGGTGCGGCATAGATCAATTCAACTCTACTAACCTGGATAACCCGGTTATAAACATGGGATGATTTATTTGTGGAAAATCAACCCCCAAATAAATTAAATAGGGGATGAAAGTTAATGAATGCCAGTTAACATTAGTCGTACAATAAATAGATAGGTACTAAAGGTAAAAGATAAAAAAACCGACCAAGTATGTGTCCAACCACGCACAACGTAGGATTCCATGCCTATTAAAAAGGTCATATCGTCACAAAAATCTTACGGCACTTTACGTCCTTTTCTTTAAGAATGGCAGTTTTTCAGCAATATCTCGAAAACTTTTGAACCTATCTTGTTGAAAATAATTTTCGGTGAAAGAATTTAATAAGTCCTATGTCCATGATTTCTTTCATATTTTTAAAATATACCATTCAAAAATTAGAGGGGGGACAGAATTTTAGTGACTTTCGGGGCGATTATCTCCGACTCTATTTACTTAATCAAAAAAGTTGCTGAGAAACCTTACATTTATTTTGAAAAGCCTATCGATTAATGTGCCACACGTGGGATTACAATGAAAAAAATGTTTTGACTTTCAGCTTTATGTATTGAGTCCTCCCATAAAAAAAAATTTTTTAGTCATTTTAATTACAAAACTATGTAGAGAGAGATTACAAACCTATGTAGAAGCTAACAAAATACACCTATCCTCAAAATTTTATTCAAATACACCTTATAGTTTTCGAGTAAAACGCCTGTGACATACGGACAGACGGACAGACGGCCAGACGGCCAGATGGCCAGATGGACAGACGGACAGACGGACATGACAAAACTATAAGGGTTCCGTTTTTGCCATTTTGGCTACGGAACCCTAAAAGTAACTTTATTGCACAAAAAAAAATACAGTTGAAAACAAAAGTAACGTGGAAAAGAATTTACAATACGAAAGTGCCTGGGGTCGCACTAGGCTAGGCCTGTATCGCGGAAAACCAGAGGGGCTACCGCGAAACGAAATTCGTTTTCGTTCGTGTATCTCCGTCTCTGTCGCTCGAACTAGCAAGTGCGACAGAGACGGAGATACACGAACGAAATTAGTTTTCGTTCGTGTATCTCCGTCTCTGTCGCTCGAACTAGCAAGTGCGACAGAGACAGAGATACACGAACGAAAACGAATTTCATTTCGCGGTAGCCCCTCTGGTTCCTATTTGGTGTCATGCCTATAATATTATTGTTTATTGTTTACGTTAAGTCGAAATATGTTGTTTTTGGATCAGAGCATCAAATCCGTAGTACTATCAGTAACCTCGAGACTTTGACTACCAGTAGTGTTGCCATCATGGGCGAACCAATAGAGAGGGTGGTAGAAGCCAATAACCTTGGCCTCCTCATGGACGGCAAGCTGCGCTTTGAGAACCACATAGGTACTAAAAGTTGTGAGTAACTGCTTCTACCGCCTTAAAGTTCTTTACAATGTTCGCGATTACTTAAGTGTTGATTTGCGTGTTAACCTTTGTGAATCGCTGATATTGTCCAGATTAAACTATTGTGATGTTGTCTATGCTGGCTGCATTACTGGTCGTACAGTCAGCATCATAAACATGTATACACTTTTCAACCTTATGTCTAGGTAATAAGGTCATAGAATGTATACATGTTTATGATGCTGACTGTACAAAAAAGCTCATACAACGAGTGCAAAACGCATGCATTCGTTTCTGTTTCCGAGTCCCACCTCGCTCCCATATCACTCCCTACTTGAACGCCGCTGGTCTGCTGAACATGCCTGCACGCAGACGGCTTCACCTCGCCACTCTTCTCTTTGGCATAGTACGATCTGGGGTCCCAGCATATTTGCTGAGTAGACTTGCATGGCCCAAGAGTGCGCGTAGGTGTAAGGCGATGATTCTGGTGCCAGACCATCGGACCGCGGCGTTTCGAGGAAGTTTTAGGTTCACAGCGTCCAAGTGTTGGAATGATCTCCCTCCACCTATCCAAGGAGCGTCTAGCAGGTATACCTTTAAGCGCCAGCTTAAAGGCTATTTGTTGACGCTCCAAAAATCCCAACCCTAACCCATCCAGCACTTTTAACATCCCAACCGTGTCGCGTTTTATGCTTTGTGTTTTTCATCCCGTCGTGCTACTGTTCTATATATATATTTTCAATATTTTGCAATAATTATTTATTTATTATGTGTCTACTTACTTTTTATCTAATGCTGTGTTGCGTTGCGTTCCGTGGGCCACTTGCGGTGCTGTCTGAAAACCAGCGCTGCAGGTGTCTGTCTGACACCTCGGCACAATGCTGAGACAGCGACCGTTTCACTGCCGCGAAGACACACAATATGTGTCAGTTGTCATGTATGTCTACTCCTTTGTCTCTGTGTGTCTTTTGTGTAGTGAATAAATGTCTTCTTTTCTTTTCTTTTCTTTTAAGTAATTGAAAATTAAAACAAAATGAACATAAGAACTGTACTATTGAATATCTCATATACCGAACGCATTTTTGTCTTATTTTAAGATAAACTTTTGGTTATAGCTAAGCATAAACACAGTCGAATCAATCTGGGTTATTGATAAGAGTAAGAGACGATCTGTCAAACACCTGTCGCGGAGTCAGAAGATAAGATAAACTTGAAGAATTACTGTCGACATACGTATAGGAGAAACAAGATATTACATCACATGAAATGTGAAATACGGACATATTTGGGCGTTTTAAAAAAAAAGTGTACATGTACTTTTTTTCAGATTTCGATTTTTTTGGGTTTTTCTTACTCAGAATCGTTGATACTATCGATCCTCATACAAGAAAAAAGATTTTATTTTGCAATTTTCCCAGATTTTTATTTTATTAATAAAAAACGTAATAATTAAACGTAAATGAGGAAACTGTTTATATTTTTCAAAAATAATTGTCGCAGCTGAAAAATCTGAAACTTTTTTCTGGTGCTAAGGAAGGTTATTTCTATCACCAAAAAAATAATCAGGCATTTCTAAAATTTTCATCTATTCCCAATTATAAAATTTATTTTACAATGGTTCATAAATACAAACAATAAAACAACAACTTAACCTACAAGGACAAAAAAAACTATAAATTAAAACTTAAAGATAAAAAAATTGGCCCAAATCGCTGTCAGAGGGTAGTGTGCCCAGAAGGCTGGCAGCATTGCCACGCTGGATGGCAATGCTCACTCTTTGAGCAAAATGTAGGCCAGCCCTCTGGTCAGCGCTGGTGTCTATTATGTTGCCTATGTGGAATGCGATATTCCGGATATTATTAATTAACTAGTTTAATATAACCACTCGAGTGTTAACCAGAATACACAGTGCGCGATCATCTGATGATAACAGAGGCAGATAACGGCTGATAACGCTGGTATGCGCGTACGCGGTTTTTTAGGACATTACTTTGAGAAGAATCTATTAACTACTGAGACTACTGAGCCGTTTTCACGAAGCTATGAGCTCGTACAAGCAGGGTCGGTTCACTCTTTGATTTCGTCGCGCCGCATAAAAACATGCCGGCCGGCCGCCTTTAGGCGGTCTATCAGTGGTTGCCGCGCGCTGTTACGAGACTCACGCGCAACGCATAACGCATTGCATCGTCATTCGCCTCGGAAAATAAATATGCCGCGTCGTCTATTTACGAGTATATTGGTTGAAAAGATTTTTTCTTTACATTATGTTTATGTATGTAGGTAACCCAGAGTTGTGCGTCATCGTGTTACATTTTGCAGAAACAGGCTGCTTTGATATAACCTAAAGTCAAATAACACCGATTTTGTGTTGGGTGATCGTAAGTAAATAAAGAATAATCGTAATATCGTTAGTAAAATACACTATTATACTAACGTACCTATAATTTAATAGGTGGCGGTAACCCTGGCTCTAAGGCTCCGCCTCCGAAAGAGCGCGTTGCATGCGATAGAAAGAAATGGCTACATTTAGGCACGTTTGGCGTACCTAAACCGGGAATTAGTTAACAGAGAACCTTCTCTGTACGTAGTACTATTACTAATTCTGTGGTACAAGTACTCGGCTCGCTGTTAATACTACTCAGCTACAGTAGCATCGGACAATTTCTAACTACCTATGCAAAAAAAGTTACTCATTTTAATTAATTGGTGACGTGTAAGTTTTCTCAATAATCCCATTTTCAGACAAGCTTTTATATTCTTAATTAGCGACGTCAACGAGGCGGTCATGTTATAACAAGGTTATAGAGTCTGGCTAATGAAAGCTGAACCTGAAAAATAGCGGCAAATTCAAAAAAATCATGACAGGGTAACACAGAGTCACTCACACAGCCGCAATTTTCTCAGAGAAATTTCAATTTGACATACGACATGACACCTCAGATAGACACACATAGAGACAAAGTGTTGCCAATCAAATAACTACTAGGTTCAACTTTCATTAGACAGACTCTATCACTATTGAATCTCCAATCCAAAGTGTTCTAAAGCCACGACCTGTCTGGGCTTTTTAGGGTTCCGTACCCAACGGGACCCTATTACTAAGACTTCGCTGTCCGTCCGTCCGTCCGTCCGCCCGTCTGTCTGTCACCAGGCTGTATCTCAAGAACCGTGATAGCTAGAGAGTTGAAATTTTCACAGATTATGTATTACTGTTGCCGCTATAACAACAAATACTAAAGAACCGGCCAAGTGCGAGTCGGACTGGGGCTCCCATACAACAGACATGATTTTTTTGCCGTTTTTATAGATAATGGTAGAGTCCGACTCGCACATGGCCGGTTTTTTCTTGTATGAGGACCGATAGTATCACCAATTCTGATTAATAAAAAACCGGCCAAGTGCGTGTCGGACCACGCAAAACGAAGGGTTCCGTGCCTATTAAAAAGGTCGTATCGTCACAGAAATTTTAAGGCACTTACGTCCTTTTCTTTGAGGAAGGCAGTTTTTCAGCAATATCTCGAAAACCTCTGAACCGATCTTGTTCAAAACAATTTTCGGTGAATGAAATTAATAAGCTCTATGTCCATGAATTTTTCCATATTTTTAAAATACACCGTTCAAAAATTAGAGGGGGGGGGACAGAATTTTGGTGACTTTCGGGGCGATTATCTCCGACCCTATTCACTTAATCAAAAAAAATGCAAAGAAACCTTATGTTTATTTTGAAAGGCCTATCGATTGATGTGCCACACGGGGGGTCACACTGAAAAAAAAATTTTTGACTTTTAGTTTTATGTATGGAGTGCACCCCTAAAAATTTTTTTTTTGTCATTTTAATTACAAAAGTATGTAGCGGCTAACAAAATACACCTATCCTCAAAATTTCATTCAAATACACCTTATAGTTTTCGAGTAAAATGCCTGTGACATACGGACAGACGGACAGACGGACAGACGGACAGACGGACAGACGGACAGACGGACAGACGGACAGACGGACAGACGGACAGACGGACAGACGGACAGACGGACATGACGAAACTATAAGGGTTCCGTTTTTGCCATTTTGGCTACGGAACCCTAAAAACCCAAAAAATTGGTTGTCTAAAAAGTCGGTTTACGGACGATAATTTTACGTGATAACGTCATTAAGCAAACATTGTGCTGCATTTGTTTGTGCTTCTAATCTTGTTTCCCCATACAAACTTTGGACCCCCATTTCACCCCCTTAGAGGGTGAATTTTGAAAAATCCTTTCTTTAGCACCCCTAGACTTTATAAGGAGCCTACGTGCCAATTTGGAATCTCTAGAACCAGCGGTTTGGGCTGTGCGTTGATGTCAGTCAGTCAACGAACGGAACGGGACAGTGAGTCACACTTTTTCATGCGTGCTGCCGGTGTTCATCGATTTATAAGACGTTATCACGTCAAAAATTGAATTCTGAAAGAAAAAGTTCATGTACACGTTTTTGAAAAACGCTAGTCTCACATAAATTATGCAGGTTTATTGTATAGGGGATGGCGTAGAACCGATTGCCATTGGGGCGGAAAGGCGCGGCGTGGGTAGGCCCCCCACAAGGTGGACTGATGACCTGGTAAAGGTCGCGGGAGTCCGCTGGATGCGGGTGGCGCAGACTGGTCATTGTGGCACTCTTCGGGGGAGGCCTATGTCCAGCAGTAGACGTCTTTCGGCTGATATGATGATAGTATAGGGGATGAACGTTCAGATATTTTTGCACGTTTGGTGGCGTAAATATTTATGAATAGCTTCTATTATATATATAACTAATTTTGTCACGTTGTTACGACTGTCTGTACTTTTATTTTAGACGTGTTGGTGGTTTTCAGAAATTTGCATGCTTATCGGGTGAACGAACGATAGCGATTTTTTACTTTATTTCGGTACTTTTTGAGTTCTTTAAACTAGTTAAACTTTTATAAATATAAGTAAATGTATCATACTATATACTTTATATTTTACTAATATTATAAAGAGAAAGAGAAACACCGTTTTTTAGGGTTCCTTAGTAAACAAGGAACCCTTATAGTTTCGTCATGTCCGTCTGTCCGACCGTCCGTCTGCGGCTTAGCTCAGTGATTCTTGCATTCTTGCATATTCAACATTCTAAATAAGAACAAAAAAAGACTGAAAAACAATTCATATAGGTACCTACAGTTTTTTGAACAACGCTGAATGAAAATCACTTCCTGAGTGTGTGTGTGTGTGTATGAAGGGTGACGTGGCCCAGTTAGCGTTATCAACCTGCCGAGCCAACAACCTTATCAGCGGGTCTGTTTTGGTGCGTTATCTCCGAAACTGGAGACCACCGAAATGGTATGCCATCGCTTTTACTGAAAGTATGTTTCGACGCGTGAGTCAGTTTTGAAGTGAATTTTAAATAATTGTTTGTTACATGCTTTAATCCTTCTTTATTTGCCATTAGTTGTTAATCACAAAAGGTTATTTAGTTTATGTGGCGGACATAAAAATAATGCTGAAATGACCGAAAATATAGGTTTTTGGCGGCATAAACGGCCGTATCTTTTTATTACGTTAACTTCGAAGTTTGATTTTTTCACAGCTTCAGAGGCACTGTAGACCGGAGGGGTAATCACGTAACGTTTTGAACGCGCGTTAGGTAGATCCAACTGTCATTTCTCCATATAAAAATTTACATTTACGTCTACCTGATGCGCGTACAATGCGTTACGTGATCGACCAGCTTAGTAGGTTTTAATTTCAACTCGATACCTCCACGCGTTCCCGAGACAAAGGGTCTTGACAGACAGACAGACAGATAGACGGACAACAAAGTGATCCTATAAAGGTTCCGTTTTTTCCGTTTGCGTTTTGACGTTTTGTCCGGTACGGAACCCTAAAAACTACCTCATGGTCAAAACCAAAGTCGTTTTTTACTTGCCGTTAGTTTGACAGAATTTACTCTCACAGTTTCAGATAGAGTATACCTGTGACCTATGTATGACCTCCATTTTGAATTCGGCTGTAAAAGAAATGAAGCGCGATAATATTATGTCGGCTCTAGATGGCCGCGGAAATACAAAATGGCCGCCGCAATAACTTTTAATTACCGTGGTCGTTCTTTTTTATGTTTTTCACGAGCACGTGTATTTATTATTGTAATATAGGTACGGAATCTGGTGTTAAAGATAATGTTAAACTATTTACATGCTAACAAGGCAATAGATAACACAGGCGCTTTATTAATTAAAGTATAATACCTAGATAGATTTAGAAGTGTAAAAATAAATACCTAACTGGAGGTTTTATTTATTCATTAATAAGTGTGTTGAATAATTTACGAATCAATCAATCATTTATTTATTAAACACACGTGGAATGTCGGTACGGAAAGGTATGGATAAATCGTGTGTTTTTGTTTTGCCTACAGGCATACAAAAACAAGCCGTGTGTAATTTTTTTGCCTCTACATTACTCACGAGATAAAAGGCAATGAAATGTTAAATCAATTCTAGAGTAGGTAGTTAGAGTAGGTAGGTATAGGTAGTCATGATCATGTAATTTATCGAATGCACGTTAGAACAACTCAACTGCCATTTTTTCCAGACCTTGCCGTAATACAGTTTTAACTAGTACGGAAGGTGGCTTACTTTAACTTAATATGATTAGTTTCTTAATATGTTTACCTTTACTTACCTAAGATATCATGCAAAAATGTTTAGTTTAAGTAAGCTGATAAATAAATAAATAAATAAATATTTTTTTTCCAGACAAACACTGACATTTAGATCTACCTGACGCGCGTATTAATGCAGAACAAAACAACATCCCCTTTACATTATGTCAAAAAAGTATCGGGAATTGATAATTTGTTTATGGTTCCAATTTCAATATATCTTTTTGAAGTGGATACTTCTTTGCTCGCGTTCTTGTATAGGGGTACAGTTTAAAATGTATCACGTGACTTCCGGAATAACTTTTTGTAGAGAAGCCTAATCTGATTTCAAATAATTGCTTCTTACATGTTTTAATCCATCTTTATTTGCCATTAGTTGTTAATCACAAAATGTTATTTAGTTTATGTGGTTGTAAGTTGCGAATTTCATAATGGACAAAAATATCGAACAAAGAGTTTTTCTCATATTTTGCATAGTAAATGGAAATTCGTGTTCGGAGTCGCTGAAAACGTTACAGAAGGCTTACAGTGAATCGACTTTATCAAAAACACGTACTTATATACTAACACTATATGGATCGTTGATGTCCGAAATAAATGATTAATTGAAAATTAACTGGTGACCGAAGAGCTGGCGGCTTTCTCGCGCAACGCATCAGCATTGCAATTCAGCGAGGAAATGCCGCCAGCTCCTCAGCACAATGCCTCGAGGGCCTTTTTTAGATTTAACTTAGTTTTAATTTATTTTAGTTAATGTTTATCATAATCTTGTATTTACTTTCAATAATAAAAAAAATTCATGAGTGGTACAATGGAATGATTGTCATGTTGACTGTTTTCTTTAACTATCACGGTGTTGTGCACTCGGAATTCTTGCCGGAAGGTCAAACGGTAAATAATGACATTATTGCAGAGGCCGGGAAATAGCAACGTGGATGAGTTGACTTTGTCGGATGAATCAAAGCTGAATCCGACAATAGATACGAATCCACGAATTGTCCTTCCCGCCAAGGCAGATATACTGCTTTTCTCCAAAAATTCGAGGAAATCAAATAACCCTACTATATTTATATATATATCCTCATATATAAATTCCTCATTACATTATACTTATACTGCGAAATAAATGCGAAAGTTTAGATGTTTGGATGTTTGTTACTCAATCACGCTTAAACGGCTCAACCGATTTGGATGGAATTTTGCACGAAGATAGTTTATAGCCTGGATTAAAATATAGAATAGTTTTTATCCCGGCTTCACGCAGACGAAGTCACGGGAGGAAGCTAGTAAATAATAAATCGGCCTATTTACGTCCCATTGATGAGAGGGAAGTGTTGTGCGGGTTGGGGAATTCGCCACACAGCTTTGAATTTCTTCGCAGATGTATGCAGGCTTCCCCACGGTGTTTTTCACCGAAAAGCTATCAAATTATATTCCGTATACAGTTCTAAATAACTCATTGATTCGAACCCATGGCCACCGTTTGACAGCCGTAACTAGACTGAACCACTGGGCTACTATAGATTTACTGTCAGAATATTAAAATAAGTTTCTGTCAAAAATTTCATTTTTTCTACAAGCTTTTATTACTGTACTTTTCTGTATACCATCATCAATTACTCATTGAGACGATTCTAACGAGCCCAACCACAACGGTGTTACGTCGGTTAAGTACTGAATTCCCATGGCCACCTTCTGTCCCCATCATCAGATTAGCTCGATGGTACCATAATATTAAATTGTCATCCAAACTATACTACCGCCCAAAATTTCAGCTCAATCCGACAGCGGCAAGTGACTGAAAAATGGATTTCAAATTTTGACAGACAACAATACAATACAAATACTCTTTATTGCACACCTCACACAAACAAAGCAGTTACATAGAGAAACAATACAATAACATGCAACAACATACATACTTATTAGTTACATACGAACAGGTCAAGTTAATATAAAGCTTGTAAAAAACACAATCAAATCACTTTGCTTAGGAATGTACTCGTATGTACAGGCGTGAGCGTTTCCATACTCGCGCGCGCCTATCCATAAATGCAGCCTTACTTACAGGCAGTGGAAGTGCAAGTTGGAAGGGGAAGACCTAGGCGAACTTTCTCCGATCAAATTGGAGAAATGTTACAAAAAGGCCAGGTCAAAAGTACCCTAAACCGAGCATGTATGAGAAATGTTATGAAGGTGAGTGAAGCGAAAGTGGTTTGTCAGGATCGTAGCAAATGGAGATCCGTGATCTCTTCCTACCCCTCTGGGAAAGAGGCGTGATTATATGTATGTATGTACTTACAGGCATATTCCGAGCTATACTTAACATACATAGGTACACGCATACGTAACTTGAATGCCTAAATCATTACAGCCCGAACAATACCTACACTCGCTCGTAATCTGCAAAACTGCGTCCGATTTGATTTCGCAATGGAAAAATAGTAAAAATATCCCGTACCAACTACGAGTACCTATGTACGTTCGTTCAATCATTCGTGGTTATGTAAAACACTTTACTCTTATAAATTTTCACTAACTGCTGCTTGTTTTGGATGAAATTTGTGAATTTGAAGTATTGGTATTGAAGAGGCCCAAATACGGCAGAGCCGAAAGGTAGGGATATTGGGACCGAGCGCGACGACAGCGCCACGTGACAGGCGGCCATTATGGACAATATTGTCACCGCTGTCAAACAAGAAGTAAGTAAATATTGTGAAAAATATTAATGAAATCTTGTGTTATTACAATTCACAACAACACATCTTACCAGGACCATATTTTTATCTCAAAAACGATTAGAAAATGTTTACTGCAATATGGATTTGACAGCTCAAGTCAGCGACAAAAATGACAAATTTAGGCTACCTCCTCCACCCGCTTTGCACTCTGCCAATATTAGTTAGTTAGTTTTACTGGGCATTTTCCGCAAATCGACATCCATCGTGCCTATTTTGCATGAAATGGCAGGATGGCGCTACTCTAACCACCCCAGCTCCTCTATAAAGTTTATGAGTGCCTTGGTATTTTTGTCTCATAGTGTGTCTGGAGACCCTATGTGCTTTTTCCTGTATCCTTCTCCTTCTTACAGTCCAGTAGAATATGTTTAGTCGTTTCTTCTGCCTCCATGCACGCTCTGCACATGGGGCTGTCTGTGATACCTAAATTATACAGGTATCTGTTCAAAGTGTTGTGCATGATGCAAGACAAAGAATGAATCACTTTGGTAACAGCTATGCGCAACCAAAGGAATTCAAGGTGCTCCCGCTGAGCTGCATCATCCGTTTTGTGGAAACGATGGAGCGAGCTTGGGAGTAGGTATAAACGGGAGGGCAAATGAACAAAAGATAAGATAAGATCTTGCGTAGTTGGTAATTCAGAGGGATAATGATTTTAGTAGTCTATATGGTGGATTCGTTGTAGGCCAGTTTCTTATTGTGTCGTATTCTTAGTAGGTCAGTTTCTTAATTGGCGATTTCCTGATATGTCATTTCCTTACTTTACCGGGTTCTGAGTAGGTCAAATATCTTATTTAATTAAATTCTAAGTACTTGTTTTTCTCTGAGTAGGTCAGATTCTTATTTTGTCGGATTCGTAATACATATTATTGCTATATCGGTTTAAAGAATATTTATTCTCATAAGAATTACAATAAATTCACTTAACTGAGATTATTTAGGTATATATTAGTTATTAAGGGTGCAGTATTTAAAGTAAAACATATTTACTAGTTAGAATAGGTACTTACTTATTATGGTTAAAGAACTTTATTCTCATAAGAATACATGGGATTCACTTACATGAGAACATTACAATTTATTTTATATCTAGGGTTAAGCGCACAGCGTTTATAAAGTGTTAAATTATAGTTAGTTAAATACACAAAAGAGGGTAAATATAAGTTAGGTTTAGTTGCTATGCTTGTAAGGTAGAAGTACCAGTGCACGACATGTCAACAAAAAATACTTATTTGAATCACGATATTATGCTCATTTAAGATGTATTAAACAGTTTCATACGGTTTGGGAGACGAGGTATTTACTCAAGTTACTGATATGGAATTCGTTTCATATGGTGATCTTATAAAAAATCCTGATAAATATAAGAATTAGGTAATCAATCCGAATGTACGAGTAAATGGCAGGCGGTTATGCTGGCAGTCCCAATAGATGTAATTTCAGTACAAATGTCATGAATGACAGACTGACATTTATTGGGACTTGAAGGTTTAAGTCATTGTCCCAATTGATGGCAGCTGGTTTTAACAAATATGTTCATAACTTATAAATAAGTTATTTGTCTTGAAATTGTGATAAGAAATATTGAAGTCACTAACATTTAGTAACTTAAAAATGATGTCGTGATCAATCTTAGTTTATTATTAGCTAGTTAAATTATATTCGTCGAGTACTAGTACCGCGTCGGGCACTAGTACTTCTACCTTACTTATAATAAGATAATATATCCATATTCAAAAACTGAATTCCACAGTACCTTGCATACGATCGACTTCAAAGACAATGATCTAATATATAAAAAGGTAGATATGTTGTCTATACGAAATTCCGTGTTTTAAAAATAGCTACCAAATCTGACAGCTAAAGTTTCCATTGACGGACGACTTGAAACTGCGGCAAGTTGGTGGTGCAATTGACTCAATTTTAGTGTGCCATTTTTCGAGCGCGTATATATATCTAACTCTTTTTTTAACCCCCGACGCAATGAGAGGGGTGTTATAAGTTTAACGTGTCTGTGTATCTGTCTGTGGTACCGTACGCGTAGCTCCCAAACGGATGGACCGATTTGAATGCGGTTTTTTTTGTGTCATAGATCATTTTAACCCAACTGTTCTTAGTCATGTTTCATCAAAATCGGTTTAGCCGTTTTTGAGATATTTAACTTTGAAATGTAAAAATCGGGGGTTTTTTCAACGTTTCTAAGTTGTTATATTAGGTACATCATTGTTCAAAGATATGTCAAAAAAAATTGATCTTATTCCTTTGCAATAAGGTGACATAATGTATACATATCTTTGACATTGATTGTACATGCTGCCTTGTGTATATAAGCAATATAACTAGCCTTGAAAATGCGATAACAGAGTATTGTTTCAGACGAAGTAGTTGCCACGATATCGTGATGTTCATTTGTTCCCCGTGTGGGTTAAGGCCTCTCTCAGACTGGCGCGGCCTGCGGTGGCGGTCTATAGTAAACTTGACAGTATTGTCTTTACTATTGACCGACACCAGCCCTGCTAGCATAACTTGACTCTCGACTTTACTCGCGCGCGAGATAGACTGTCCGTCACTTTCTGATTAATGGTGTCAAAGTGACAGATAGTCTATCACGCGCGCGAGTAGAGTAGAGAGTCAAGTTATGCTAGCAGGGCAGGGGCGGTTCACTCTTTGATTTAATCGCGCCGCACAAAAACATGCCGGCCGGCCGCCTTTTGGCGGTCTATCAGTGGTTGCCGCGCGCTATTAAGGGGCGCACGCGTTCACGGTTTGCATTGCATCTTCATTCGCCTTGTAAAATAAATATACCGCGTCGTCTATTTATATTGGTTGAAAATATTTTTTCTTTACATTATGTTTATGTATGTATGTATGTTGGTAACCCAGCGTTGTGTGTCATCGTCTTACATTTTGCAGAAACAGGCAGTTTTGATGTCATAACCTAAAGGCAAATTACACAGCTTTTGTGTAGTTGAGTGATCCTAAGTCAATAAAAAATGATCGTAATACCGTTAGTAAAATACACTATTATACCTATAATTTAATAGGTCGAGCTGGCGGTAACCCTAGCTCTATGGCTCCGCCTCCGAAAGAGCGCGTTGCATGCGATAGAAAGAAATGGCCACATTTAGGCACGTTTGGCGTACCTGAACAGGGAATTTGTTAACATAGAACCTTCTGTACGTAGTACTATTACTTATTCTGTGCCGACACCGCAGGCCGCGCCAATGTGTTTCAGGCCTAAGGCGTGTGTCCCGTGCGTTCGGTAAACACAGATCTGGGGGGCTACCACCAACGGCATTCAAAGTTTTCCCTCTCTGTTGCACTTACGTACGAACTCGCAAGTCTGACAGAGAGGGAAAACTTCGAATGCCTTTCGCGGTAGGCCCTCTGTTTCGTCTTCCTATTCAGAGCAATGACGCGTATTTGCAGTATCCAAGAGTTAACTCCTGAAGTGTCGATGGAACCGCCAACTTGGACTGACGCGGAAGTGGTTAGAGCACGCAGTTGTCTACAAAGAAACTATACGCGTGCCACCATAAGTGTAAGGCCTGAGTGGACGCTCCGCTGTGAGCGGGGCGTGCAGCGTCCATATAAAACAAATGCAATTTATATGGACGCTGCACGGCGATCACAGCGGAGCGTCCACTCAGGCCTTACACTAAGGGACGATGCTCCTTTCAGCTAAATTAAGAACTGGTCTTGACGGCTTACCATGAACAACCTTCTTAATTTGGAACTATGACAAGGAATGATATATACCCTTCTGTCACACTTATTGAGATTTGTATACCAACTTCTCGCTCGGTTTGTTGGAGCAGTCATGAATAGCCAGTTTTATAGTAGTTATCCACCCACTGTTTTAATCTCACCTCACTGCGAGAGTAAAGTCCACCAAGAATATTGCAAACTCGAGTCATCAAAAGCCCTCCGCCTTCGGCGTCGGGCTTCTGATAAACTCTTGTCCACAATATTCCACTTACGCCCCTGTTAAACAATATATTATACTCTCGGAAAGCAGTCCATGTGGTAAAGTGGAAAGGAAATGTGGAAATGTTCATGTGGCTTGGCGGAGTTATAAATTGAAGTCGGTTAAAACTTTGTTTTTAGTACATCACTGCAGAGGCCGGGAAACAGCAATTCGTGGATGAGTTGATTTTGCCGGATGAAGCGAAGCTGAATCCGACAATAGATACGAATCCACGAATTTCCATTCCCGCCGAGGCAGATATAGTGCTTTTCTCCAAAAATGCGAGGAAATCAAATAATATTTTCAGTAATTTTAAAACAGCGAGTAGTACCTATCATGGTCCCACCCAACTTATTTTTTTAAAGTATGTACACGGCAGGACTCATGGTGCCAGTTTCAATTGACCCACATAAATAATTAAAAACATTAGAATCGATTACAATTTTATGTTTTATGTAATTAATATTATTAAAGATTAAACGGGATTGAAATCTAAAAGCAGTTTAGTTCGTTTTGAATATTATTTCGAAAATATTTTAATTTCTTCAGTTAATACTATTTGAGACATTTTTTAAAACGTCATTTTGATCTCTTGCAAAAGTAATAGTTTTGTTTGTTTTTTTTTTCTTTTTTTTTTTAATTTTTTTGTATTCCGTTAAGTTACCGCGTAATAGCAGCTTATTTTATTAGTAGCATTTGCATAATTATAACATACTACTAGTTTTGTCTATGACATTAAAAAAATATAAAACTTCTAACCAATCTAACATAGCAAGTTGTTATGACAAATTGCTAGGCCTTTAAACTTACGAGCATTTGGCTGTTTGTAGTGATTTGTCATGGTCAAAACATATGATTAAAAGGTAAAAAAGTATACAGTAAAGGAATTTCATACATATTCCTGGCCGCTAAAGCTGTACAATAATGACTTTTAACTTTTTAAATTTGCGCTTGTCAGTAACGAGGAACTTCACGTACTATTTTTGCTACAGTAAATTTCCGAGCATATTGGAGAAAAGTAAATTATTCTCTCCTCGCCACCTGAAAGTGCAAGAGCGCCACTTGAAACTACCGGCCAACACGTGTATGCGTTATCTGACAATTAACTCTTATCACGACATTGATTAGCTTCTGGAGAGCAATTGATTTCTTATGCCTGGCATCTCCTGTATGCCTAATACCTATTATTACAGTAGAGGGGCGATTCTCCGAGCGTTTGTACAGTCAGCATCATAAACATGTATACACTTTTCAACCTTATGTCTAGGTAATAAGGTCATAGAATGTATACATGTTTATGATGCTGACTGTACCGCTCGGTTCTAACGTCATTGTCGGCTCAAGATTATTTCAGCAGAGGTAAAGCATACCGCGGAAATTTTAATGAAAAGAGACTCAGTACTGGTATTGGCTTACGTCTTCATCAGAAGTAGACTTTGATATTCGTCTCTTTTAGTAGTATTTGCTGGCGACGACAATGACGAAAAAAAAAAACGCCTTAAAAACGCTGAATATTTGCCTAGAGCCTCTATGGGCGAGTGGTACAGCGCGCGACATTCAATCTGAAGTTTGTGGGTTCGAACCCGGCTCGTACCACTGAGTTTTTTTTCAAAAAACTTATGTACGAAACTAAATTTGATACATACAGGGTGGCACATTTAGATCGGTCAATATGGGAAAGTCTGAAACTATAAGACACACGAAGATCTCTTCCTAGGAACCATGTCATCGATTTTAGTAACAAGAGAAACTGCATTCATACATTTAAAAAAAACTTGTACTCAGCTCGGGAATCGAACCCGGACGTTTTGAAAAATAAAACTAACACTATTTCTATTTAGTTATCGATTGTGTAGGTCTGTCTTAATCAGTAAATTTTACTATGAAACTTGATGTCTAAAACAGGGATCAGATACCGGTATTTTCACCATACAAAAATACCGGTTTTATTTCGTTCAATTTCGTTCTTTGGTTTATAATATCATTTTTGATCAGGCTGTCTAATAATACGAAAATGTTACCTAAATACATGATAGAGTCCTACATTAAGAGCCTAAAATAATTCAAAATATTAGACTACTTCGGGGACTTTTGAAAAAACCGGTTCCGATCCCTGGTCTAAAATAAATAAAATGCCTTGTTTTCGTGTCCTTTAATTTATTTTAGTAAGTTTTCGAAATGACCACCATTTTTTTCAATACAACATTCAACTCGTTTTTAGGGTTCCGTAGCCAAAATGGCAAAAACGGAACCCTTATAGTTTCGTCATGTCCGTCTGTCCGTCTGTCCGTCTGTCCGTCTGTCCGTCTGTCCGTCTGTCCGTATGTCACAGGCATTTTACTCGAAAACTATAAGGTGTATTTGAATAAAATTTTGAGGATAGGTGTATTTTGTTAGCCGCTACATAGTTTTGTAATTCAAAAGACAAAAAAAAATTTTTTTAGGGGTGCACTCCATACATAAAACTAAAAGTCAAAATTTTTTTTTTCATTGTGACCCCCCGTGTGGCACATCAATCGATAGGCCTTTCAAAATAAATATAAGGTTTCTTAGCATTTTTTTTGATTAAGTGAATAGGGTCGGAGATAATCGCCCCGAAAGTCACTAAAATTCTGTCCCCCCCCCTCTAATTTTTGAACGGTGTATTTTAAAAATATGGAAAAATTCATGGACATAGGCCTTATTGATTTCATTCACCGAAAATTGTTTTGAACAAGATCGGTTCAGAGGTTTTCGAGATATTGCTGAAAAACTGCCTTCCTCAAAGAAAAGGACGTAAGTGCCGTAAAATTTTTGTGACGATACGACCTTTTTAATAGGCACGGAACCCTTCGTTTTGCGTGGTCCGACACGCACTTGGCCGGTTTTTTTATTTTAATGTATGAATGCAGTTTTTCTTGTTACTAAAATCGATGACATGGTTCCTGAAAAGAGATCTTCATATTATAGTTTCAGACTTTCCCATAATGACTGATCTAAATGTGCCACCCTGTATACTATTAAGTTTATGAGCAATTATTTCCAAGTGGCTATAATTTTTTTTTAAATACATACATTCGCTCGAAAAACCTAACCCTCCTGTTCTTTGGCAGTCGGGTAGAAAAAAGTAAATAGGTTATAAAAGCGCTCCAAAAGCGGCGCACTAAAATTTAGTCAATAGCAAACTTGCCTCAGTTTTTAGCTGTCAGATTTGGTGGCCATTTTTAAACACGGAATTTCGTATAGACACTACATTTTTACATATACTTCAAAATTGGTCCCATTGTCACTAAAATCCAGTTTTGATGATGGGATCCAAAAATTCGAGAGAAACATATAGCTATTTTTGTATTTTCGGCAATAAACCAAGCATTTGCATTCACAAATTCAGTTTTTTTTATTGAAGTCAGTTTTTTTTAAATTAATTATAATATTACAGATTGGCCATTTTACTAGCGCTCCTGGTGGTGCTACGAGCGTAGCACTGCTACGGAGCTACGCGTCGTAGAGGGTCTCAGACCACCACATTCACTGCTAAAGATTTTGTAACGCTACGCTAGTAGCCGATAATGGGATGACCCGTGCGTAGAGGAAAGCGCCTACGAGAGAGCGCCCACTTAGCGGGCTCCTATCACTGAAAGTGTTAAAATTGCATTATCGTCACGACGACGTAAAAAGAAGCCTAATATTTTTCATAAAATGAATGGGTTCATAGTTGTGGGGGCCTACCTACGCTGCGCCTTCCGGGTACGTGGTCGCCACTCAAGATCCTTTCCGCCCCAACGGCCAACGGTTCTACCTACGTGCAATCTGCCCCGCCCACTGCCACTTAACTGTAGCGATTCCTATTTTAGTATAATATCTTCCATTGATGTCGTTATTTTTAATCCCCGACGCAAAAAGAGGGGTGTTATAAGTTAGACGTGTCTGTGTGTATGTTCGTGGCATCGTAGCTCCTAAACGAATGGACCAATTTTAATGCGGTTTTTTTGTCCGAAAGCATGTCATCTAGATGGTTCTTAGCTACGTTTCAACAAAATCGGTTCAGCCATTTTTGAGACATTGAACTTTGAAATAAAAAATTGGGGGTTTTTCAACTTTTCTAAATTGTAGTTATTTGTAATTGTATTACCTACTGTGTCACATTAAATAAATACCCTTAGGTATAGTTTTTCATACTTAGAACGTATATGTAATCAGTTTCTCCATGTAATAAAAATAAAAACTCATTATCAATGCA
This sequence comes from Epinotia nisella, assembly GCA_932294315.1. Classification (NCBI taxonomy): domain Eukaryota; kingdom Metazoa; phylum Arthropoda; class Insecta; order Lepidoptera; family Tortricidae; genus Epinotia; species Epinotia nisella. The sequence goes on along the minus strand of OW028698.1, from coordinate 2,057,648 downwards.
ACCAGCTTTTAAAGGCGAAAACTAGCCTGTATAAAGTAACTCTAATCTTATTTTGTGTGTAAGTGTATGTGTTAGTGTACTTACATTGTACTTGTTTTTTATGATAAATAAAGACCTTTTACAAACAAACAAACCTACTGTGTTCCTGTGTACTTATACTGAAATAAATTATTTTCTACTAGCTTCTGCCCGCGACTTCGTCCGCGTAGAACACGATAAAATTATCCAGCGGGTCGTAATATATAGCCTATTAAATAATTAAATAACATATCAATTAGAATGTTGGTCAAGTGCGAGTCGGATTTCAGTTTTTAGCAACGAGCAATTTGGTCTCTATAAAAAGTTTCATCCCCTTTTTCGTCCCTAAAAGGCATGAAATTTGACATAAATTATAGCCTATGTCCTATTCTGATATATAAGGTAACATAACTGGAAAGTTTGATATAAATTCGTCCAGTAGTTTTTGAGATTAAGTGGAACGTACATCCATCCATCCATACATCCAAACATTCACGTTTATAATATTAGTAGGATTTTATTCTATTCTAAACATGGACCTAAGATACTCGGGGCAGGCTATACGTGATGCCATAATGAGGGACGGAAATCTATGCAGCTAAATTAAGAACTGGTCTTAAAATGGCTGATCGCTTACCATAAACAACCTACTTAATTTGGGTGGGTAGTGATTTATTGGCCATAACTTCATACTAAATCAGTTGTGGCAAACAGAATAAAAGTGGAACTATGACAAGGACAACGAATGATATTTCCTTTTCTGTCACACTTATCGAGATTTGTATGCTACCATCTCGCTCGGACGTGGTATTATTATTACCATAGCTTGTCCCGAGAATCTTAGGTCCATGATTCTAAATGTCCACTGCCATTGACTATGCCGTATACGGAATCAGTAATGCTGGCAACACCGACGCAGGCCGCCGAGCGCGCCGCATTGCGGGCGGAACTAGGTCAGTCCTCACGTGGCATTACATAACGCCAGCTGATATACACCCAGCCTGTAATACAGTGTTTTCTACCTCTTTCATGGTGACCTGCTGGTCAATGATTTTACGCATTGTACGTGCGTCTGGTAGATCTAAACGTCAATTTTTAGGGTCCCGTACCTCAAAAGGAAAAAAACGGAACCCTTATAGGATCACTCGTCTGTCTGTCCGTCTGTCACAGCCGATTTGCTCCGAAACTACTGGACCGATTGAGTTGAAATTTGGTACACATATGTAAATTGGTGACCCAAAGATTTTTTTGTTTTAATGCACTCTTTATTAGTGAAATGAATATTTTTATACGCGTAAAGTAAATTAATGAATTCTGAACAAAGGGGCCACTTTTGGGGGGTAAACTGGAAAATTTCAAAAAAAAGTTTCACAAAGTGTATTTTGTGACATATCAAATGAAAGAAGTTGTAAGCATCTCAGATATTTTCTTTTTATAATTCTAGCAAAAACAGATTTGAAGTAATTTAGGAAAAAAGACGAAAATTGACCATCCCCCCCCCCCTCCCACCCTTATCTCCGAAACTACTAGGCTTAAAATTCTGAAAAAAATATGGAAAATAGTTCCTTGCCTAAAGATTACAGGAAAACCCGACGACGCAAAAAGAGGGGTGTTATAAGTTTGACATGTCCGTGTATATGTGTGTCTGTGTGTCTGTCTGTGGCATCATAGCTCCTAAACGAATGGTCCAATTTTGATGCGGTTTTCTTGTCCGAAAGCTGACGTGGTCGAGATGGTTCTTAGCTACGTTTCAACAAAATCGGTTCAGCCGTTTTTGAGATATTGAACTTTGAACTGAAAAAATCGGGAGTTTTTCAACTTTTCTAAGTAACGCGCGTACAATGCGTTACGTGATTGACCCGTTGTGATACAGCGTTTACTACCTTTTTCACGCTACACGATTGTTATTCAAGACCAAACACCGGCCAAGTGCAAGTTGGACTCGCGCACGAAAGGTTCCGTACCAATCTATAAAATCGAGCAAAAAATCACGTTTGTTGTATGGGAGCCCCCTTAAATATTTATTTTATTCAGTTTTTTTAGCATTTGGGTCAATTTCAACAGTACACGTTTTTTGTATCACTCCGGTGTGGTGTGAGTCCTTGTTTAGAATAGAATAGAATAGAAAAATATTTATTTGGTGTGATAAAGAAATTACACAAGTGTAAAGTTACATCTGAAATGCACCAAAATGGACGCCACTCAGCATATGCCAGCAGCAATATATGCTAAAGGCGCTGGTTTTCAGGGCACCCAGAGAGAGATACAGAACTTAAAATATGGCTTATAATTATAAGTTATACATAAGAAAACTTAATTAATGAGAAGGAGAGGTCGCTGGTCAATTAATTAATTCAGAGCTAAGTGTATACAAATAAGGTCAAAGGTAAGTGATGATGAAATACAGCTGTTTGTGTGATGTCATTTACAGGTATTGAAGTTCAAGAGCTATGTGTATTGTCCGCTTATGCATTAGATATTTGTAGGTTGATAAGGTACATTTTAATTTTGTTTTTGTTCTTTTTCGTGGTTTTTTTTTTGTGTCATAATAGGTCACATTATGAAAATCTTCTTAAAGGGCACTTGATATCTTTAATAGTTTTTGAGATAATAGAGGATGAAAAATGAAACTCACAGCGGAATGATAACTATACACTGGGATGATAAAAACAGTCCACGGGAATAGTGACAACAGAAATACATCATCTGTGAAAATTTCAACTGTCTATCACGGTTCATGAGATACAGCCTGGTGACAGACTAACAGACGGACAGCGAAGTCTTAGTAATATGCTCCTATTTTTACCCTTTGGGTACTGACCCCCAAAAACAAGCATAATTCTGGGCATATATGGGTTAAACGGCTCGGCTTTATTATCGGTTGTATTGTTTTTATTTACCTACGTGCTTTGCGGAATGCATTGTCCGGAGCGGAGGTGGCAAAGTAAACAAACTCCTTTTTAAAACAACGGGAGTCGAGTTACTGGCAACGCTTATTGTGGAACATTTGTCGCGAAGCCACCTCTGTCCAGTCTCATGGCCGCGAATGAATACCTATAGCACTCTAGCTTAAGTACTTGCAACTATAAACATACTCTTACAACTTGCGGAATCCTTTATACATCTGACATATGGGCTGCCGCCTCGTGCGTACCAGCTCCATATGAGGTGTGGGGACTTTCGTCCCCGAGAATGTCCTCCAACCTCCCCTTATAGACATCCCTAACCACACAACTGATAGGTACTGTTCCAATCCACACGCTACTGATCCAGTTATTACCCGGGTGCACCCCTGATTGATACTGATATGGACTGAGGCTGAGACTACCGAACCTGAGACGCTGTTGTTACATTTGTTAATCCTCTCATACTAAGAACTGTGTTAATGTGTACGTGATCTGTAGGAAAACCTTATTCATGTACATGATAAACCGTCACGCCTCTCAAAGAGAATAAGACATGTAGCCGCAGATAAATACATCACATCTAAACAGTCATCGTCGGATCTGTGTAAATGATAATAAATCGTAACAATATCACAGGATGCATCGAAAGTGATTATGGAAAGAGCTGACCCTGGTTTTCCTCCAAATTTAACACTACAAATCTGCACTTAACTTTTCGTTCACAATCTAGCCCTCAGGAACTCTGACTACTCGCCTACCCGTCAACATTGTTATAAACATGATTTCTTGTAGGTGTTGCTACATGAAATAAATCGGCTGTTTGAGACATCATTATTAACATCGTCATAAATGTAAATATACTATCGTGAATCATGACCATTCACGACAACACTCGTGATACTCGTTCATACATAATACATCAAATACAGAATCAAAATAGTATGTATTTGTTGTCACAAAAAGAAAAAAGTACAACTTTGTACCCTTTGGCGTCGAGACCCTCGGTCCGTGGGGTCCCGGTGCGCATAAGTTATTTGCAGAAATCGCGAAACGTCTGGTCGATGTAACTGGTGACCGAAGAGCTGGCGGCTTTCTCGCGCAACGCATCAGCATTGCAATTCAGCGAGGAAATGCCGCCAGCATCGTCGGCACAATGCCTCGAGGGCCTTTTGTAGATTTAACTTAGTTTTAATTTAATTTAGTTAATGTTAGTCATCATCTTGTGTTAACTTTAGAAAATAGAGATTATTTATAAAAATCAATTATGAATAAAAAAAAGAACAAACAATATTCGTACCTTTTACTTAGGACTTTAAGAGCCCTTATTGTGCAAAGATTATATAAAATACTATTTCAGATTTATTCTATAACTCATGTATTCAGCGTAAGTAGCTACTCTACTTATAATATATTAATAATGTGTGCGATCGATAACACCGCCATGTTTTCACAGGGCATTCACTATATTAGCTAGCTATGACAGCCACGGCACAATATGACAGCTGTATTGAACGATCTGTAAGCCACTGTAGCCTATGGAGGTAGGCGTCTCGCCGGGACCCGCGACCTAGTTACAGCGTGCCAGATCGATACCCCAGTCAACGGGGCCGCGGCACAACGAGCCCCTGAACGGAACGTGGATTTATTGTGCCAATGTCAACTTACCTACTGAAGTTTGACAATCTAAGAGCGGTTTTACACGGCGACTTTTTGTATTCATTATTTACTAGCTTCCGTCCGCGACTTCGTCTGCCTGGATCCGGGATAAAAACTATCCTATATTTTAATCCAGGCTATAAACTATCTTTGTGCAAAATTTCGTCCAAATCGGTTGAGTCGTTTAAGCGTGATTGAGTAACAAACGTGTAAATATCCAAACATCCATCTTGTAGGATTTTAACTTTAATGCACAAAAAGAATAAGTGCAAAAGGCGAAATTAGTGCCTCAAAGCATTCTCTACCAGTCAACCACAGGGCCGAACAGAGAACGATCGGAAGTTGCAAGAGACAGGAAAACAAAAATGCTGAGATACAAGAAATAATATCTAGCAATGGGGAATGAATGAAAATTTTAGAAATGCCTGATAATTTTTTTGGTGATAGGAATAACCTTCCTTAGCACCAGAAAAAAGTTTCAGATTTTCCAGCTGCGACAATTATTTTTGAAAAATATAAACAGTTTCCTCATTTACGTTTTGGGTCAAGAACGGTAAATAGACACTTTCCTTGATCTGTCTCATATTACAAAAAACTATCTTAAATATCTGTGGTAAACTGACACTGGTAATGATAATGACCAATATAGCTGCTGCAAGTGTCAATATCATTGCCAGTGTCAGTTTACCACACATATTTAATATATTTTTTTGTAATATGAGACCGATCGAGGAACTTGCCTTAACTGACCCAAAACGTAAGTGAGGTAACTGTTTACATTTAAAAAAAAATTGACGCAGCTGAAAGATCTGAAACTTTTTTCTGTTGCTAAGAAAGGTTATTCCTATCACCAAAAAAATAATCGGGCATTTCTAAAATTTTCATCCATTCCCAATTGTGACTGTGTCTAGTAAAAGGGGGGGGTGAGGATTTTAGTTTCCGAGTTATATGCATTTTTAAAAATTAGTCGAAAATTACGTAGAATGAGTTTTTAATTCTAATCGGTTATTAGTACCTTAAATATCATAAATATTTGATGATAGTAGATTAACTTGGTACCAATCATTCTATAACTTCCTAGTACGAGTAGAAGTGTTTTCACGAGCATAAACTTTTTAAAAAAAATTCTCAATTTGTACATTTTGCCTACTGCATGTTTAAAAATTTATAAAAAAATAATGACTGAACCTAGGAAAATTATTCTTATTTCACTGAATAGCTTATTTTACCTAGTTTTTGGAGATATTAATAACTCTATACCGCTAAAGTGGTCCCTTTTCACAGACACAGTCACAATCTTATACAAATGCCAAATTATATTTAATCCTATCCTACTAATATTATAAATGTGAAAGTTTGGATGTTTAGATGTTTGTTACTCGGGTGCGCCAAAGTTCATATAATATTGCAACTTCGATCATTGGATTTCCGTAAATTTATCTCATCCAACGAATTGACGATACTCCCGATCGCGCTAGGAGCGAAAGAGCACGAGCATGCGGCGAGCGTGCGAGCGTTGCCACGATTTGGTTTTTCTATCTTTTGACGTGCCTGTGTGTCTGTATGTCTGTGTGTCTGTATGTCTGTCTGTGGCATCGTAGCTCCGGAAAGCATGGACCGATTTTAATGCGGTTTTTTTTCTCCGAAAGCTGACGTGACCGAGATGGTTACTAGCTATATTTCAACAAAATCGGTTTAGCAGTTTTTGAGATATTGAAGTTTGAAATGAAAACGTCGGGGGGTTTTCTACTTGGTTATTAGCTACTGTACGCAAGTCCCGTTTACTATAAGTTTGGACCTAGCGTCTATGAACCGACATTTCTCATTGTAAGAAGGTACTATTATTTTGTTTTCATCACACTTGCTCGTCAATGGCGTTATTACTTGCGAGCGTACAGAGCAGTTATAGCCGTTTTACCTCCCACGGGCTGTTAAGTTTAGTTTTCAAATATAGAACCCTCTGATTGGCTTAAGCAAATCTGGTTGCTCTGTGATAGATTCAAAAAAAATGTAGTTGGCGCAGCCGCCCCACCCCGCAAGAATACTGCTCTGTGATTGGTTGGAATATAGAAGCTGCCAATATTTGATTGGTGCGGCTGAAGTGAAGTTGTCAATATTTGATTGGTGCGGCTGTATGAAACTTAGATTTTTCTGTCTTTTGTAGTTATTTATTTCCTCGCAAATGTGATGAAAAACATTGTGTATAACACGGGCGTAAGAATATTGCAAACTCGAGTCATCAAAATCTGATAGACTCTCGTTAGCAATATAACGCCTTATAGCGTTCTTGCCATGCTTAATCATTGCCATGATTACTCAGGCAGGACAAGCTATGGTAATAATATTACCACGACCAAACGAGATGGGGACAGAAAGGGATATGTCATTCGTTGTACTTGTCATAGCTGCAAATAAACCATTACCCGCCCAAATTAAGTAGGTTGTCAGCTATTTTTAGACCAGTTCTAAATTTAGCTGCATATGAGCCTTACATATAGCTCCTCTGTAGAAATCTATTAAGTTGCCATATGATTCTCATGCCATATACATACATACAATCACGCCTCTTTCCCAGAGGGGTAGGCAGAGATCACGGATCTCCATTCGCTACGATCCTGACAAACCACTTTCGCTTCACTCACTTTCATAACATTTCTCATACATGCTCGTCGGTTTAGGGTATGTTTGATCTGGCCTTTTTGTAAGGCCTACAAACATTACTTATGTAGGGCGGTAAAACAAAGAATGTCTCAGATCGCAGGTATTTGACGCCCGAGGCGAATATGCTATCTGAGGCTTTCTTTATTACCGCCCGTGGTAAGTACAAAATGTTACAGTCAGCATCAAAAGTAGCTACGCAAACGGAGACGTCAAAAGTCTTTATTAAAAGGGAATAAGAGCTTTTGACGTCTTCGATTGCGTAGCTAATTCGATTAATTCGATTGCGTACGTCTCTTCCAGGCCAGGAAGTGGGATTAGGTATGCTACGCGTGCTGAAATTGGTACTTTTTGGTCAGGTGTGACCTAAAATGTTTAACAGCACGGCTATCACAAGACGGCGCGCGAGCTCACTCGATTTTTCTCGCACTATCTGTCTCTCTCTTATTAGACAACTTAGAAAGAGAGGTGCGAGAAAAATCGAGAGAGCTCGCGCGCCGTCTTGTGATAGCCGTGCAGATAAATAAATGAGTTATGAATTTATTCTGTGAAAATACCTAAGAATAATATTAAGGTATTTACGTTTTAATCTCCACTTAGTCGTAGTAAGTATGCCTAGACAACTGAACAAACAATGCCTCATTACTAACAGTACATACAAACTTTAGAATGGCGTCGTTGGAACATATAGAGGCGAGTTTAGTTTATTTACTCTATCTTTGTAGCAATTCCTACTAATCCTACTAGGTAATATTATAAACGTGAAAGTTTGGATGTATGGATGGATGTACGTTCCACTTAATCTCAAAAACTACTGGACGAATTTATATGAAACTTTCCAGTTATGTACCTTATATATCAGAATAGGACGTAGGCATAATTTGTGTCAAATTTTATCCATTTTAGGGACGAAAAAGGGGACGAGACTTTGTATGGAGACCAAATTGCTCGTTGCCTTCATCAAGCGCCGGGTCTCAAAATGTATGGGAAAACTAAAACTCCGACACTGAAATGATATATTGTATACTGTTTTGAAAAAATGACACCTCGCCGAGTTTTTTACGCCGGTTCTTCTCGAGGCAGAGGTTTACTTTCCGAACCGGTGGTAGTTTATCGACATTCATAGGTGCATGTAATATGCCTAAATTGAAGAATAAATCACTTTGACTTTGACTTTGTATGGAGACCAAATTGCTCGTTGCCTTCATCAGGTGCTGGGTCTCAAAATGTATGGGAAAACTAAAATCTAACTCGCACTTGACCAACATTCTAATTTATATTATTTAATAGGCCATAATACACCGCCACGGCTGATGATGTGGTGGAGTACGTTCGTCAGAAGACCGGCTTCGCGCTGAGGGTGTTCCAGCTGCGTTCGCGCCACTATGTGCACTTCAGCTCGTTTGTGGTGCGCGTGCCGCGGCCGCTGCAGGAGACCATCGCATGTGCTGACTTCTGGCCGAAGGGTGTCGTGTTCCGACAGTTCCGGGGCAATCTGCCGAATCCTACACCTGAGATGACGATGCAACGGGGCAACGCCGTTTCGTCGCCTAAATAGCATTATTTGTTGTTCTTATATGTGTTTTGTCTTGTTTAGTTTCGTTCCATGACGCATTGGTTTTACTGTAATGTCGTGTTAACATGTTTTTATTAAATAAATAAATAAATAATAATTTATGTCATCCCTTTTAGGATAGTGTTTATCCCGGGTCCACGCAGACGAAGTCGCGGGCGGACGCTAGTCTGCTATAATCGCTAGACTTCTCACAGGATCAGCAGCAATTGGGTTGTTTCCTCATGTTAAAATTGATAGCGCAGTGTTGCTAAATTGCTAGTAAACCTTAAAATAAATGTAATTAAGTATAAATTACGAAATATAATTAAAATCATAAAAAGATATGGACCTTGAAAGTTTACAAAAAATATGCATTTTTTTTATAGTCCAAAAGTAAATTTAAAGCTACCAATAGAATCCTTACGCTTTTATAGAAACAACATTGTATGACAACTATGGTCCTAAACGCAGTATTTCGCAACCGAAACAGCAATTTACTTGATTTTCCATATAACGACTAGTACAAATATTACCCTGTGACATCATGATTCAATGTTAATCAGTATGGAACGTTTTCGGCTACCGCCAGCGAGGTCCGTCTTTAACTCAATTTTTTGGGTATTTATGTTCTTTAATTGTACTTTCTCCCATACAAACATTTGTTCCTCACGAAAAACTGGTTCGAATGGCATCGTAAAAAAAATTAGGACACAAGCCTATTATCGTACTTACTGCAATAACAACTTCCACTCCGCTTTTCACCCCTTTAAGTGATGATTTCTGCGATAAAATGTCCTTCCAAGGGTCTGAAGTATTACCTACAAACATTTTTAACCCCCGACGCAAAGAGAGGGGTGTTATAAGTTTAACGTGTCTGTGTATCTGTCTGTGGTATCGTAGCTCCCAAACGGATGGACCGATTTGAATGCGGTTTTTTTGTGCCATAGATAATTTTAACCCGAGTGTTAGTTAGTAACTGTTTCATCATAATCGGTTTAGCCGTTTTTGAGGTATTGAACTTTGAAATGAAAAAAATCGGGGGTTTTTCATCTTTTCTAAGTTGCAGTTATTGTTTATCAAAGACAGAATAGTTATTTGTTGTACAAGGGTGCAAAGTTGTATTTTTACCGCGAGTGTTGCAACACACGAGACGTAAAATAACTGGAGCCGTAGCATGGTTGGCCTTATCACGCGACAAGTGACAAGATAAGAGCGTCGTCTCGTTCTATCGAACGGTGTCAGCCAGTGACGCACGCTCTATCCTATCACATACGTCGTTATCGCGGGTACAATTACCAATCAGATAAAGAGCAAATAAAACAGAATGTCTATTTGGTAGAATCGGACGTATTCTGCCTACAGCTTCTAAGCATCTAAGAAGCTCTTTACATGTGGAGAGTTTTCTCTAGAAAAGATCAATAAAAAATACAGCTGCATAGGGGTATGGGTTAAACAGTTGTCATCTGTTTAGTTAACAAGTTTATACATAGGAAATAAGTAAGTATATTTAATTATCTTTTAACGTTTTTTTTACAATATTAACAATATATACGTACTTGTGTGAAGATAATTGTTATCGTCTGCTAATTAAACGCTTACCTACTTAGAAGAAAGTCTATTTAAAAAATAAGAAAACAACGTGTGTAATTTTTACTAACGTGTATTTTTGACGTGTATTATTTGGTTTTCGTAATAGAGTACAAAGATTTTTTCCTAATTTTTCTACAGTCAATTTGTGGCGTCTAGCAGTAAATATCCATTTTAATTGACTAAATGATCTTTCAACATCTACTGTTGTTGTAGGTTGGGTATTAGAAATACCTAATGTGTGATACATTTTAAACTCGTAGGAGTAGGCATAGATGTAGATGTTCCTCAAAATGAGTTTCGCGTCTGTTATTGCTTGTTTTTCATAATCTTTCTGTACTGTCAAATCGTTTTTGCACCCGCGATAACGACGTATGCATCACCTATCGCGTGACAAGGACAACCATGCTACGGCTGCAGCACCCGTGTGTAACACAAATCAAGTCACCTCACTAAAGCGAGGAAAATACTACAGAAAAACAACTGAAATATGTAAATTCGTTCAAAAAATTAAATTAAATTGTTTGCACTATATTATACCTATAGATTTGAAACCTAGCTTATAAGCCTTAGTAAGCAAATCGTTAGAGCCGTTTTCTAGAACGTGATAACTAATATATTTACTATTTATTTTATTATGTAAATATAAGATGATGATTAACATTAACTAAATTAAATTAAAACCAAGTTAAATCTTCCTCGCTGAATTGCAATGCTGATGCGTTGCGCGAGAAAGCCGCCAGCTCTCCGGTCACCAGTGACATCGACCAGACGTTGCATTTCTGCAAATAACTTATGCGCACTGGGACCCCACGGACCGAGGGTCTCGACGCCAAATATATTATATATATACAGATATTGCTCGTTTAATATTATAGAATCACCTTGTCATGACGTCGGAGTCGTCGAACTACTCAATTACCCAGTTACGTCGATGTGACGGACACGTCATTAAAAAGTTATATTATATACGCGCGCGCGCTGGCGGCAGCGCCCTGCTGGCGGTCGTCGCAGACCGTATTGACGGTCCATTTATGAGACACTGGCAGTCGTTGCATGCACCAGTGTCTCATATATGGGCTAAATAATTTATGTAATGTAATGTAAGAGTAGTATTTAATTATTTATTTTGTTACTAACACTTAATTTAAGTTTATAATTTTATTGTAACTAACACATATGGGTCCAAAAGCCTGAAATAAATGACATTGAACTGAATATTTCAGTGATTTATCTCACGGTGTTCTACACCACAATAAATTGACCAAGCCACAATCGTTTATCGCTGTTGATCCCGTCCTTCTCGCACTCACACACTCGTCAGAACGAGAGATGGCGATTCGATATCACATGAACAGCGATAACTGCGGTTGTGTTTTACAACTGTTTACGCTAACACTGAACAGATTGTAATGAAATCGGTTGTTCAAAGTCAAAGTGATTTATTCTTCAATTTAGGCATATAACATGCACCTATGAATGTCGATAAACTACCACCGGTTCGGAAAGAATACCTCTGCCTCGAGAAGAACCGGCGTAAAAAACTCGGCTATTGAGATAGTTTGAGTCATAGAGTGAGCGCCTAATGCTTAGAGAATAGGAATTTTACGGAACCCTCACCACGCGAGTTGAACTCGCACTTGTCTGGTATTTTTTTGTTTTGTTTATTTTTATAGCGTTATTCTAAGATGGATATTCAAGAATCCAACAAACTTTCCACCTGGAATTAATTATATGGATTGAAATCAAACATTAATTGTCTTTTTTGTTTGATTCATATTGAATATTTTAAAGCAAATGTAAGTGAAAACCAAAATAAAGCTTTAAACATTTATAAAAAATTCCGACTTTTCAGGTAGCTCCTGGAAAAATAAAAAGTATTGATATAAAACTAATAGGTATTAAAACCTCGATAGATATGTCATGACAGGGCTATACCACTGTTAATTCTTAAAGTATCCCAGATCCATCATTTTGTTACAAGTCGTAATCAGAAGTTACGAATAATCAAGGAGAATATAGAGAGCATGACAAGAAGCAAAAATGGTTTAAAAAACTGTTGTATCTCTCCCGACTACGAAAAACTGAAAGGACACTGTTTATTTTTCATACAAAAGTTAGCCTATGTCACCGGGAGCATAATTTCGAATCGATTGATATCTCACTCATCAAAACCTGTTCAGTATCTTAAACACTGCGCTGGAACATATCGTACGTGAAATACATACATAAATTGCTATCCCTTGCTTTCGGATGTACGGCAGGGTAAAAATTAATTTGCTCTGAATATATCTAGCTTTTATATGTAAATTCAAACGTACCTATTTTGTTCGTTTTCAGTACAATTCTAGCACCACGTCACAATTCGAAAGACAGCAGAAGAGAAACGTGTTTTAGAGAGAGCGAGAGAGAAATTTTCACATTGACATTTTATAGGGAATCCGATTTTCTAAAGTAAATGACAATGGGCATTTTGGTTCCCGGACCAACAGATATGAGGGATAGGTCTTGAAAAATAAATAGATATTTAGGGTAAAACCAACCACGCAAAATGAACCGTTTCTTTGCTCGGCAGTGCAATCAATCCTGAATAACTTCTATAATACAGTGATTCGAGACTGGCGACCTAGTGTCTATTATTTCACATAAAATTACCTTTCCAGTGATATACGCACCCTTAGAATGAAACCGACCGAACTCAAAAAAATCGACAAAATGAGTTAGCAACACATCTTGATGTAATATGTAATTTTGAGTCGATAGGTATGTGTTGCTAACTCATTTTGTCGATTTTTTTGAGTTTGGTCGGTTTCATTCTAAGGGTGATTATGTATATAGCTTATGTCTATTGTTCCGGGTACCAGGTTCCATACATTTTTGCCCATTGTTTTCATAATGTTTTTGATTATGGGACATTGTAATTAGACTTGAACAAACCACAATTGACTTGTATATAGAACCTAAACAAAACATATTGCAATCGATCATTTGTTCAGTGAAGTAGCAAATCACGTCAACACAGCTGAAAATTACACGCCAGTATCGCCTGAAAAACAATTAAAATTTTACGTGTAAATTTTCAATTTCGTACTGTGTTTCGGTATTGTTTTACTACTGAATCGCAGGATTTATGGAAAATTGTTCTAGCAAGAACATACGTGTCAAATACGCTTCGATTTTCAATTGTTTTGAAGAGGCTTACCTGGTAGGGCTCGTCAGGTTTTCCAGGGTAGCTCGCGCTGCGTCTGTAGTCCGGAGGCCGGGGCGGCGCGGGCGCCCTACGCCACGGGGCGAACGCCGACGGCTGTGGAGGCTGCGAAGGCCACCTGTACTGTGGGGTGCGTCTAAACGGCGTGCGATATTGCCTCTCGTCCTCCACACTAGGGGCCCCCGGATATTGTAGCTCCCCCATCGCACGTAGTATCGACGCGCAAGCCGCGCGCCAACTGACGTTCTTATCGCTGGTCGATATTGCGCGCGCATGGAACAATTTCGAATAAGGAACAAAACGGCATAAGTGTTCTGTTAAAGCGCTCGGTTACGCCATTTGATTGTGGACGTTAGCGCGGCTTCTCTTTAACGTACATACGTGGTAACATTACCGGGAATACTTGTTAGTTATGCTCTTTTGCTCGTGAGCATATAGTTTTAGGAGTGATAAGGCGTATGTACGGACGCTAGGTTATGGTGGGGAGGTATTTTGGAGCTGGCTCGGAGCTGGAAAGTTGGTGCAATCCGCACTGCGAACATTATGTCAAACCCTGGATGTGGTTGTCAGTGTTGTTTTTTAGCTGAATTAGGTCGAATTTGAAGGCTACAAGCATTGGCCATTTACTTTATTTTTGCTGTAATATGTCAATAAATCAGATACGGCGATAATAGTGCTGTACTCCTTAAAAAGCTCTGAATTGAAGCCATTGACTGATTTAGACATTTTAACCCTTAATTAAATGTATCCAAAAGGCTACAACTGAATTATGTCAATTATAGACTATGTCAAACTTGACACATAGTCTTAAATATGACGTGGATTTAATTGTAAATAAGCCATTCCAGAAGCAAAATGATTGATACCATATGCATCTAAGAGTTAGAAACATTTTACGAGTATGACAGTGATTGACTTATTTTATTTTATATATTAAGTATCTTTTATTTTAGCGATCGTGTTACCAGTACTGAGTTCATTCCGTCATCGTCAGGAACTTTGTACAGTCGAGTTCTTTCAAAAATATCTGTACAGGTTTTATTATTACTGACATAAGATACATGTATAGATATTTTTGAAAGGTTGTCTGTATAGATATTGGAGAACTCGACTGTACATGGGAGTAATTAGAATGTGTAATTTAATTATCAATGCACCGCGGAGAAGTTTCCAAACTTGCGAAAATTCTAATAAGGAATTTATTTTTACGTATTTATTTTAATACATGGAAAACCAACAGAGCAACATGTTCATATACACAATATTAAAATCATATACTCAATTACAAGTTCTGTTTCTATAAAGAAACAAACTAATACGAAGAAATCTATAGGTAACTGTTTGTCAAATTCAGGTCAAAAGTATGCGAGGATTTCAGGTCAAATACTGCATTTTCATGGCTTCGGCTTATCAGATTTTCATTATTATGTATACCTATGGACTTGCGGCACTTGCGTACCTCAAAAGGAAAAAACGGCACTCGGTTGTCTGTCTGTCCGTCTGTCACAGCCGATTTGCTCCGAAACTACTCGACCGATTGAGTTGAAATTTGGTACACTTATGTAAATTGGTGACGCGAAGATGGAGGCGAAAAGTAAATTAATGAATTCTGAACTAGGGGGCAACTTTTGGGGGGTAAACTGGAAAATTAAAAAAAAAAGTTTCGTAAACTGTATTGTGTGACATATCAAATGAAAGAGGTTGTTGTAATTGTAAGCATCTCAGATATTTTTTTTATAATTTTAGGAAAAACAGATTTGAAGTAATTTAGGAATAAAGACGAATTTTGACCATTCCCCCCCCCCCCCCCCCCCCTCCCCCTTATCTCCGAAACTACTGGGCTGAAAATTCTGAAAAAAATATGGAAAATAGTTCCTTGCCTAAAGATTACAGGAAAACCTATAAGAAGTTTGAGTATTCAAAGTAACGGGAAAATTCTCAATATTTTACGGAACGAGGGTTCCACACGCGAGTTGACCTCCGGTCCGGTTTTTTTAGGAGCCAAATCTGTATCATTCTGAAAAAAAAACAACTATGAGACCAACCATGAATACGAAATACATCGGCTGTTCCATACATTTCAGTTACTGTGCTGCAGATGTACATACGCGTTATATAGAAAATTACTTAAACAGGTATGTAATAAAAAAACGATTTTGTTGTTGGCAGTATAATTTTTATGCTATGAGATTAGAAAACACATCATTTGCAATTTTTTTCTACTTAAATTATTTTACGATTATTGATTACCTACTGTAAACGCATTAGTCTCATTTGACAGTTTGCCGATGACATTACCACTTTACAAAAATGGCCGTATGGTCGGCACGTTACCAGCTGCCTATAAACAATACCGAATAGCGCCCCAGATATCAGCATTGCGCTAACACGATATATTACATTATAGAATTATTCCAACTCTGTGCCAATGTAAGGCACTGTGTCAATGCTACGCCCTCCCTAGAAGGCAGTAAACGACAAAACAATAGACTGAAATCGATAACTTTTCTGACAAAAACTGCAGAGGTAACCAGCGTCAGTTCCGGAAAATTCTCATAGATGGCGTTCGTCAGTGTACAATTTTGAATTTAGCGTCACCTAGCGTGGGGTAGCTGAACTGTTGAAACTGGTAGTCCAGTTAAATAGAAGATAGTAAAAGAATGATAGCGCGCGTCGCTGCAGTTGCTGTTAAATATCATAGGTGGCGCTTTAGAACAATTTTTGAAATATATTGTACGGTTTGCAGAAAAACGTGTATTACTTAAGTATGTATTTAATAACTACAACTTAGAAAAGTTGATAAACTCCCGATTTTTTCATTTCAAAGTTCAATTTGTTGAAACGTAACTATAAGAACCATCTCAGATCACGTCAGCTTTCGGACAAAAAAAAACGAATTAAAATCGGTCCATTCGTTTAGGAGCTACGATGCCACAGACAGACACACAAACACGTCAAACTTATAACACCCCTCTTCTTGCGTCGGGGGTTAAAAACAGGTATAATGCGAGTCGGCCTTGCATACAATGCATACCGAGAGTCCCGTTGATATTAATTTCGCATAACCGTTATCATAGTAGATCTTATTGCGTGTTGCGTAAGGTTTAATTTCAATTAGCGCTGGGAGATTTTGGCTCAAGATCGGTCAAAGTGGAGACATACAGTGAAGGTTAATGTGCAAGCCTTCGAAGAACGAAGACGTAACGAACTCGATGCTAAGCGCGAGGAGTTGAAGGCTCGACCACCTGCGGCCATACACTACAATTTTGTCGGAGGAGTGCTGACCTGTAGCCTGTAGGGAATGTGGTCGCACATTCTCTGCAAAGATAGGCTACGTCAGTCACCTGAGAGCTCACGAACGACGCTCCAGTTAGCCAGAACTCTTCTCTTTTTCCAGTCGCCGTGGAATAGGCCAGGATGATGATGATGGAATTTCAATTAGAACACATTTTTTTTTTTATTGACATTGATAATGAATAATTAAAATTTATTAACACATTTTGTTTCGAATGTTACGTTGAAAGTTGGAAACACATTGTAATTACACATTACGTTTCTAAAGCAGTGTTCATGAATCATGAACGGCGGCAAATAAGCATATGGCCTACCTGATGGCATAGATAAATTTCTCAATAATCTTTGCTGATGGCAAGCGGTTAGTCTAAGCAAAAGAGGTATAAAAATTGTGCGAGAAAAATCGAGAGAGCTCGCTTGTGATAGCCTATCGGGTTTATGTTTACCGGTCGTTATCAATAATAATCTGTGGCGTTTATGACCCCCACTTGTCAAGTCAGTTTAGTGAGTGGCGCGAGTTCCCGCCGCGCGGTCGTGCCATAGATAAGACATGGAGTTTATCTCGACAGGTATTTTATTAGACCATCGCTATTTACATTTATTAATTTAGCAGTGTCAGTAGAAATGTAACGGTAGATTTAGAACGCGTAAATGAATAGTAGGTATACAGTAAATCGAATGTTTATTTAGAATATTCATATCACCAGTATTAAGTTCATCAAATACCTTACGTATTATTTAATGTGAAGAAAAGAGATAGATGGATTTCGGTGTATATAGGTAGTACAAGCGTATTGTGTATTTGAGTGAATCAACTTTTTCTGGCGCTAGTTGTCTTGGTTACTATCCTGGATCACTTTTTTAAACTGTGTTTTTTTATTTTATGCGTATAAATCTACCTAATATAGCTTTACTAAGACAAAAAATGTAACTCCATTTTTAGGGTCCCCTTAACCCTTATAGTTTCGTCATGTCCGTCTGTCCGTATATCACAGGCATTTTACTCGAAAACTATAAGGTGTATTTGAATAAAATTTTGAGGATAGGTGTATTTTGTTAGCCGCTACATATTTTTGTAATTAAATGACAAAAAAAAATTTTTAGGGGATGCACTCCATTCATAACATAACAGCAAGTCAACATTTTCATTGTAAGCCCACGTGTGGCACATCAATCGATAGACCTTTAAAAAATAATATAAGGTTTCTAAGAATATTTTTGATGAAGTGAATAGAGTGGGAGATAATCGCCCCGAAAGTCACTAAAATTGTGTAGGTATTCAAAAAATATAAAAAAAAACATGGACAGGGCTATTAATATATTATTAAATTATTTCACAGAAAATTATTTTAAACAAGATCGGTTCAAAGGTTTTCGAGATATTGCTGAAAAACTGCCTTCCCTATAGAAAAGGACGTAAGTGCCGTAATATTTCTATGACGATACGACCTTTTTAATAGGCACGGAACCCTTCGTTTTGCGTGGTCCGACACGCACTTGTCTGGTTTTATATGTAAGTACGTTAGAAATACAGTCACAGACTTAATTGTTGAGCCACTTAGAGCTCACTTTATACTGACTAAAGGACAATCTATATACTATCATTTATTCTGTGGTTTATAATGAACTGCAATTCCATATGCTGAATAGGTGCTGACTATTACTTAGTTATTAGTGCTTATCTAAGACCTAAGTAAACATGCTGACCTATTGATAAACTTGACATTGATTGTAATACAGCGTTATGCAACGTCTTATACTGGCACCACACTTGGCGTTGCGTGTTCGCGTTGCATCGTTGCCTCTCTTCCATTTGCCGTAGGAAGGAATAAGATGCAACACGAATATTTGGGCAAATACCGCCATTAAACTAATAAGTGTAAGGTAGGACCCTTGCGAATGACTCCATTGCGAATATACCTATTTATTTACCTCGATGTTCTGGACATGCTGTGCCATCTTTGTTCGCAAGAGAACTGGTGAGATTTTTTTCTAGTTGCACAGGTTTTTCTAACTACCCGCACTTCATGGATACATATACCTACTTAGTATTTATTATTAAAAGTGTACGCTAGGAATAGGGACCCTCTATTGAAAGTCTACCCGCGAACAAGGATGTTGTAACAGATCTGAAATGTCGACGAATTCCTTTAGTTATGTGTAACCTTTGCCTAAGTCATGCGTTATTTAAGTTCGATACATTGTTCGTTAGTGAATCACCTTTTTTTTTGACGGAGTGGAAATGCACTTACGCATCCCCCCCACCCTGGGGAAGCTATAGATAGGGGGGTATGTGGAACTCTCACCCTCCGGCCAACTCTATTTAAAGAAAAGGGGGAAGGAGTCTACCTCCTAAGGCTAGGTTCACATGGCAACGTCCTGCACGTTTTTCCACGTATTCGATTTTAAACGTACAACCAGTCGGGTGTTCACACGTTAGATTTTCATGCGTGTAATAACCGTTTTCACGCAGCTGTCGCAGTGGGTAGACGCGGGGCTAATATGACGTCTCAAATCAATAGAAGAAAATGTCTGTCTAAATCGTATTCTATGTTTTTTTCCAGAGCACCAACACACCCGCTACAACCCGCTCAAAGACGAGTGGGTGCTGGTGTCCCCGCACCGCTGCAAGCGGCCGTGGAGCGGGCAGACCGAGCCAGCGCCGGCGGACGCGCCCGACCCCGACCCCGACAACCCGCTGCGGGCGGGCGCGGTCAGGGCTAGCGGACAGGTAGCGACATCTGTTGAGACTTCAGAGGTTGTAGACAGTACAGCGACATCTGTTGATGAGTGGTTTAGTGCAGCGATATCTATTGACCGAGAAGGATATTAATAGCGCTGTTAGAAAATAGATGGCGCTCTGCACAACTGACCGCGCGCTTTGCACGCAATTGACCTATCCTATGATATTGAGATGGCGACGCTGTCGAACTGCGTTATGACTGCTTTTTACTCCGCGCCAGTCAGTTGCCATACAGCAGCTCATTATAGATTATTTGGTAAGACCACTTCAACCCAAAGACGAGTGGGTGCTGGTGTCCCCGCACCGCTGCAAGCAGACAAAGCCGGCGCCGGCAGACGCGGCCGACCGACCCCGACAACCTGCTGCGGACGGGCGCGGTCAGGGCTAGCGGACAGGTAGTGACATCTGTTGAGTGGTTGAATGGGGCAGTGACATCTGTTGGTATGTAGTATAGTACAGTGACATCTTTAGGGAATAGAGAAACAAAGCAACGACATCAGTAGAAAATTAGGACGATATTCCATTCGAGACTCCAACATCCAGCTGTCTAAGTCCGTCGAGAGGTAGAAAGTAGTGACATCTATTCAGTTCAGATCAGAGGTAGTAAAATAGTGCAGCGACACTGGTGACAACAGAGATATTTTAATAGCGCTGCTAGAAAATAGATGGCGCTTTGCACAACTGTACGCGCGCTGTTGAGATAATCGTACTTGAGATGTAGTAGTAGATAGTGCAGTGACATCTGTTGGGAAATAGGAAGTCTATAGAATTAAGCCTCTTACAGACTGGCGCGGCTCGGCCGCGGCGGTCTATAGTAAACTTGTCATTAGCTGTTAAATTTACTATTGAGCGCCACAGCAGGCCGTGCCAATGTGATTCAGGCTTTAGGAGACTGTCAATTCCAGAATCTAACATAATAGAGACTATATACAGAGGTAAAAGTGCATGAAGACATAAATTGAGGAACTGTTTCGAAATCTGGAAAACAGATAGTTTTCTGCTGTTCACATATCAACTCCCCTTTTAAATCAAGCTGTCTTATGAGTGGATTTTATAGTTATAAATCTTTGCCTACATTTCCATTCCCCAATGTTCCAGAAAAACCCGATATACACGTCAACGTACGTGTTCCCAAATGACTTCCCGGCGCTGCTGGAGCGCGTACCTGAGCCTCCGGCGCCGGACCACCCGCTCTTCCAGGCCCAGCAGGCCAAGGGCACTTGCAGGTACTCCACCACAGTTATATATGGGAGACGAAGATCGTACCGCCGTACTTCTGCCTCATTCGCACTGTGAAAAATTAAAAAGGAAGAGGGTAGATCCTCATCTCGCATCGCGTCGCGGCTTCTTTTGTGCTAGCCCCACAATTGTCGAGGCGCGAGAGCCTCCAGTGCATACGTACCTATGATCCTGGAATCCTGCCATGGCGTTTTTTGGAGGTTAGAATACTGCGTAACCCCATCATCTCCCGATGGCTGTACCTGTCGCAGGGTGTCCAGCAGGCCAAACGCAGCTGCATGTACACCAGTTCACACAGTCCGAACGACTTCCAGGCGCTGCTAGAGCGTATGCCAGAGCCCTCGCCACCGCACCCGCTCTTACAGGCCCAGCAGGCAAGTATGCTGTTAGAACTCCGGGATCTTAAAATGAACGCACCCGCGCCTTGCTACTTCTACCTGACTCATCTGTGGCCGTCTTTTCTTCCTTGGGGTCGTTGAGTCCCGTGACTGAACCGCCACGGAGAACGCCATGTCATCCCAATGACTCCCTTTAGTCGCCGTTTACGATGGGTAGGAGATAATAGTCTATCCTCAGACGACTAGGATCGGAGCTTAACTTGAGTGGAATTATCAATTAAGTACCTACATAGGGATTGGGCTGGGGTCAACGACGAAACCTAAGTCCATTGATCCGGTCGGCTCGTGATCTGAAACCAATTTCGATTTGGCTAAAAATATCAAACTCATCTAGCCATCTGAATGCACACGACCTATCTTTATTGTAAGTAAGTTCCTATCGCATACAGCATATGTATTGTAAACAAGACATTTACGTTCGTGTTTTGCTGAATGTTCGAATATGAAAATGTTATGATACCAAACTTTTTTTCCAGAGTGATGTGTTTCCACCCGGACTCCAGCATCTCCATTCCACTGATGAGCGTTGAAGAGATCATGGCAGTCATTGACGAGTGAGTATGCTCCTATTTCAAGCTTAAAATGCCCAACATTCCCCAAGCGCACCAATCGTCGACGCTGGCTGACGAGGTCACAGATAAATCCTCTTGTGTCTGCGCTACGCGGACAAGTCGAGGAGTCCGATTTGTATGGATGGGGCTCGCGGTGCGGTGCGAGGCGCGGCTCGCGGCTCGTTTAGGTACTGAATCCCACGCTTAACACAAGCATAGCACGGAGAGTAAACACAGAGCCCTCATTGGACATGCCTCCTCAAACATAACACCCGTTTGGAGACATGACTCAGTTTCTACGGAATTGCTATCAGTTTATTAGTAACCAGCTGTACCCGCGGCTTCGCTTGCCTGGGATTCGGTCTTCGTCAATTGTCACTCCTCTCTTAGGGGGTACCTAGAAAAAAGGAAAAATAGAAAGAAGGAAGAAAATAGGTTCAGTACCGTCAAATGGGGTAACATGGGGCACACCGGGTTACTTTGAGACACCGGTTTTCACCAGGAACTAGTGTGTGTTTGTCTGTAGGTATAGCCTCTATATCTAGCTCAACATACAAGCTAGAGGGCTAGAATACACCGACATACAAACACACACTAGTTCCTGGTGTCTCAAGTAACCAGGCGTGCCCCATGTTACCCCATTTGACCGTAGTTAAGCAGTGCAAAGGTAACACATAGAGTGACAGAGTTACTTTCGCAGAATAGATAGGTGTATGGAATTAAGGATAATCTTCTATTTAATAAAATTATTTTCGCAGATGGAAGAACCAGACGACCGAGCTCGGTCGAAAGTATACGTGGGTGCAGATCTTCGAGAACAAAGGTACCATCATGGGATGCTCCAACCCCCATCCCCACTGCCAGATATGGGCCTCCAGCTTCCTGCCGAACGAAGCTCGCATTAAGGATAGGTATGAATAGCTGCTTTTATATTTTAGTCTATTTATGTAAAAAAATCGGCATCGATAATTACAGAGTATTGAAATGCATTAATTTCCGTTTTCCTTATTTTGAAGTAAAGAAGTAGGTACCTAACAGAGTTCACTCTAATTTAATAATTCTGGGATATCGTTACGTAATTATACAGGGCGTCCCACGGCTATGCCACATGGAGGGAAAGTACCTTGAATATTGAAGATGGAACATTTTACTAAAAGAAGACATTATTTTAATTTAAAAATCAATTTAAACTGCATTCATAGATTTTTAAATAATTACATGGTTGAACCGGGAATCGAATCCACTACACGAGAAAAAAATGACCCTGTCGCTTTGTTATACCGATCGAAAGGCTTCATCATAAGGATTATTTTTTGCTTTTTTGATCATGTTGTGGTTGATATTTAGAATAATACGTCTAAGTACCGCTTGTAGCTCGTGGACACTTTCATACTGGTTCTTGTAAACGAATTTTTTTTACATAACCCTATGTCAGTTTTCATTTTTCTGAATAAAATTTCACATTAAATGTTTCAATTCATGGTCTTCCTTTTATTTCTGACACTATGTTATGTTTATGTAGCAAAAAATAATTCTTATGATGACGCCTTTTGATCGGTATGATAAAGCTACAGGGTAATTATTTTTCTCGTGTAGCGGGTTCGATTCCCGGTTCAACCATGTAATTATTTAAAAATCTATGAATGCAGTATAAATTGGTTTTAAAATTAAAATAATGTCTTCTTTCAGTAAAATGTTCCATCTACAATATTCAGGGTACTTTCCCTCCATGTGGCATAGGCGTGGGACGCCCTGTATACACGGTGTTTCCGGGAATTTCCGTTAACCTCGGCATATTGCAGAGCACATTCACAGTAACAAATAAAATTAATATAATTATTAAAAAAACCGGACAAGTGCGAGTTCAACTCGCGTGGTGAGGGTAAAGGCTACACACACCAGCAATTTGTCACAACATCTTGTCACAGTACATACTTTTCAATCTAAATGCCATTACACACCAAGCAATAATTAAGTCACAACACTTGCTATAGTTGGAACGAAACAGAAATACATACGTTTCATTCATTAAGTATAATGTGCTTTAACAAAACTTTGTGATTTCAGGTGCCAAAAGGAATATTTCACCAAAACTAAGAAACCATTGCTTGTGGACTATCTGGAGCAGGAACTGCAGAAACAGGTAGATTAACCAATAGCCTTTCGGTCTACACTTAGACGGGCTCCATATGAATTGTCTTTATCTTCATCAGCACGGTTAACAAAAAACGACCGCGTTATATACCGAATAGCCTAGTGGTTAGAGAACCTAAGCTGACTATGAAGCTTGAGGTCCCTGGTTCGATCCCCGGTCGGGGCAGATGAATACGAATGTTTGTTTTCGAGTCTTGCGATGTTTAATATCTATTTAGGTAAATATGTATTTATCTATATAAGTATGTTTATCCGTTGTCTAGTACCTATAGTACAGGCTTTGCCTAGTTTGGGACTAGATCAACTGGTGTGAATTGTCCGACGATATTTATATATATTTATATTCTCGAGCTCTCTCGCACTATCTGTCTACTTCTAAGTGCTCTAATAAGAGAGAGACGGATAGTGCGAGAGGTATATCGCGACCGTGCTAACCTCGCTGGTTTTATTTGTACTCAGGAACGCATAGTCCTCATGAACGAGGAGTGGGTAGCGCTCGTCCCGTACTGGGCGGCGTGGCCGTACGAGACGCTCGTGCTCCCGCGGCGCGGGCGCCCGCAGCGGCTGACGGACCTAGGAGCCCCGCAAGTGCGGGCTCTTGCGGAGATCATGAAGGGCCTGAATACGCAATATGATAATCTGTTTCAGTGCAGTTTTCCTTATAGTATGGGATGGCATGGTAAGACTTCTAACTTTTATACTTGGACCCAGCTCAGCATGTTGCTAGCTTTACAGCCAGCGCTGGTCTTCCGCAGGTTCCATTCGGTGAAAGCACGGTGGGTGACAACGACCGATGATGCACACATAAAATAACGAACTACGAACTACTATCTAATCGACGAACACAGAAAAATGCAGCTCGCGAAAACTTTAAGGTTATACAGTGAATTGAGATGGAAATAGGTCTTTCGGACGGAGACGGTGGTGGATGACGTCAATACACCGCAATTTACTCTGCAGCAACAAAAACAAAGTGAGCGAGCGTGAGAGTGGTTGATTCCCTCGCCTCACCTCCTCGCGTCCGAAAAACCGACAACAAGCGGAGCGAGCCGAGGAAAGACGACGGGACACGAGCGCACCGTCCACAGTCCACACTCTCGTACTCGCGAGTACCACCCTCCTGTAGCCTCGTGGATAGTCGGGCGCCGGCATTAGACGTCCTTGATGTTCGAAGGTTTAAAGGCATTTTTGTTTCAGGAGCCCCTACCGGCCCGTCGAAGACGCCGATGGACTCTCCCCATTGGCTGCTCCACGCCATATACTTGCCTCCACTTCTTCGTTCCGCTAGTGTTAAGAAACATATGGTGGGGTACGAGCTACTGGCGCAAGTGCAAAGGGATTTAACTCCCGAGCAAGCCGCGGCCAAACTACGAGAATGCGACCACGAAGTACATTATAAAAATAAGAAGTAATATTTTACATGTTTTGGATTTTTCGTTTTATTTTCACACTACCCAATAAAAAAAATTGTTTTATTAGGTCCAGCTTGTCTATGAGTAAAAATAGTATTATTAACATTTTTAAACTAAACATCAGAT
This sequence comes from Epinotia nisella, assembly GCA_932294315.1. Classification (NCBI taxonomy): domain Eukaryota; kingdom Metazoa; phylum Arthropoda; class Insecta; order Lepidoptera; family Tortricidae; genus Epinotia; species Epinotia nisella. The sequence continues at coordinate 2,032,143 of OW028698.1, read as the reverse complement.
TTTCAAAATGGCCGCTCTAAATCTGTTTAGTTGGTAGCCTTGTAGCACAGATTATATAATAGCTTGTAGCGAGGCACTAGCGAGGGCTGTTACTGGTTGAAAAGAAAACTCTACCATAATTATACTTCCGGACAAGGAACTTGAATGTTAGTTCACACGCCTTGCATTATTGTGTTTTTCATAACTTCATAAGCGCACACACAATGTGTCACACCAACTTGCTGTATTTAAAATGAAAGGTGTGTATATTGCTGTATGATCATTATTATAGTCTGACCAGAGGTCACAAAAAAAAACGGCATAGTTGAAAAAAAAACGCATGCTGGGAACACAAAATGCATGGCGGCATAATAATTAGGTACTTGTAACTGACAGCTTATTTCATATGTAAAATTGATTGAGATAGACTAAGTACCTCAGCCATTTGCTGGTTTATAGCTGTGTGAAGTTAATCATATATTTAATTTTCGTGCTGCATTGAAATGAACAATATAACAAAAATCTATACACCACAATTAAAAATGAAGATATTACGAAAAGATAAGATGCACTCGACTCGTGGTACACGGCTACACCTTTTACCACATTCAAGGATTTTTTTTTACGCTGGTCACACTATATATAAATTCGGTAGTGCCAACTGCAGACGCGGCGAGACGTCAAAAAGGCAAAATGGCCGAAAGAAAGGAATAAAGAATCCTTCGTCTATAAAGATATTTTTGTGGTAATTGGGATATATAGTTAATAAAGTAGTATTTAAAATGAGGGAAATAAATATAAATATCGAAGGTTATAATGTGAACGGTATTTGCGTCGGTTGCTTGAACTATAATCGAAAAATGTTTTATTGTGATCAGATCAGAGAATGCTTCAAATTACTTGGAAATATCGATGTAAGTGAATTTGTTGGCTTATTTTAGTGTTGAAATGAGTGTGTTTATTGTTAATTTACGTATTCACAAGTTAGTAGAGATGTTTTAAGTTATGTTTTGCTCGTTCGCTATGTAAACAAAGCGAAGAACAGGAATCCTAGGACCGGCCATTTTACAAATTTCTTGTTGTGATAATTTTGTTATATTTTATTTAGGGCATATAGTTACCGTGTTATTTCTAATCCATTTTAAGAGTAAAAGGATTTACATGATCAATAGTCATTTTTGAAGGCAATTTTGATCCAATATGGAATTCACTCATCAGAGTCTGATTCCTTGATCACTTGTTGAGCAGCTTATGCCTGTTTGGGGGACTTCACATTCACCTTTTGGTGGCACCACACTTGGTGGTATTTGCCCAATTATTTGTGCTGCATCTTTTTCCTTACTACGGCAAATGAAAGCGAAACAATAATGCAAAGCGAACACGTAACCCCAAGTGTGGTTACAGTATTTGAATTTCTTTGAACAAACTAGTATGTTAATATGAGTAGGTGTCCTCATGGATTAAACCGGAACCAATCTGGTTAATTGTTTCTGAGTAAATTTTATAAATAGTTAGTGTTGCTTTTTAATAAAGATAAGACTATTAGGCTCTATAATTATTCTATTCATACCACTAGATTGGCATTCGTAAGTCAACATACACACACAAACATACACATATATATGAGACTGTATAATGATAATAATATATTCCAGGTGCCAGACGGGCTCCAGGTGCAGGTGTGCTGGGAGTGCCTGGCCTCCGTGCAGGCCTCACTCCGCTTCGGGAACCTCATTGTCAGCTCCTACAGTGTACTCATTGATTACTCCAAGAAGGTAAACAACTATTAGGTTATAATTATATTATAACCAACGGGTCACTCATGTCTTTAAGGTCGAATATCGCTTGACTGTTTCGAACCGATAGGCGGTGCCCAATCGTGAGCGCTCGCGGTGCCGTCGCTTTTATTAGTTTATCTACACACATAATATAAACCCGCTAAAATGCGTTCAGAAACTGGCAGTAATGACCAGCATTATATCAATAAGATTTATAATAGTACATTGTTTAACGAGGGCCGTAAGTGGAATATTGCTAACGAGAGTGTATCAGAAGCCCGACGCCGAAGGCGGAGGGCTTTTGATGACTCGAGTTTGCAATATTCTTACGCCCGTGTTATACACAATGTTTTTCATCACATTTGCGAGGAAATAAATAACAACAAAAGACAGAAAAATGTAAGTTTCATACAGCAGCACCAATCAAAAATTGACAACTTCACTTCCAGATCAGTGCTAGTAGAGCGCGCAGTTCAATATTTCAACCAATCACAGAGCAGTATTCTTGCGGGGCGGGGCGTCGTGACCAACTAGATTTTTTTATTCAACCAATCACACAGCAACCAGATTTGCTTAAGCCAATCAGAGGGTTCTATTATTTAAAAAAAAAACCATAACGCCCATGGGCGTAATATAGCCCATTACAGCTCAGTACGCTTGCGTATAATAACACCATTTTCGAGCAAGTGTGATAAAAAAATAATTAAAGGTCATTTTGTACGTATTTTCATTAAGATATCGTTATTGATAAAGTAATGACTTTCAAATTTCGAAGCGTGGCCCAGAGAGCAAATCATGACCAACTACATTTTGTTATGGACATCTAGTTGGTCACGATTTGAAATCTAGTCAGCCATGGCGGTGCAATGGCGGTTATTCTAATGGTACCCGAACACATCATTGAGGATTTATGATATGTGTGTAGATAAAGTAGTGTATGCAACTGTACATAATTAGGCCTTAACACACTCGTGTGATCCTATTATGAAACTCGTGACGCTCGTTTCATAAAACCACACTCGTGATTGAAGGTCTCTCATTATGTACAGTCACATAAACTACTATTTATTACTTAAGTCATAAATGACATCGAACAATGGCGAAGAAAACAAGGGTAGATTCTAACCACTAAGGCACTGGTCCCACCGCCGGCGAGTGAGATATGAACTATCGACTTTTTTCTAGCCCAAGAAACGAACAAAAGATAATCGCTTCCGTGTAAATAAAAGAGAGATATATATATTTATAGTTCATCGCTCGCTGTTCACACCGCGATCAACTATATGAACTATATCTCGCTCTTTTATTTACACGGGAGCGATTATCTTTTGTTCGTTTCTTGGGCGAGAAAATCGCCGATAGCTCATCGCTCGTCGCCGGCGGTGGGACCAGTGCCTTAGGCGTATCGGTTCGGAACATATTCGACCTTGAAAATTATAATCAAAATCAATTCTACTATAATATTATAAATGCGAAAGTTTGGATGTTTACATGTTTGCTATGCTATGCGCGTACGAATTAGAGCCAAATAGGTGAGCGTGCGTGCGTCAACTCGAGGCTGCTCAAATTCGTAAGCAGTTTTACATGTTTATTTATTACTAGCTTCCGGCCGCGACTTGGTCTGCGTGGACCCGGGATAAAAACTATCCTATATTTGAATCCAGGCTATAAACTATCTTCGTGCAAAATTTCATCCAAATCGGTTGAGCCAAACTTTCGCATTTGTAATATTAGTAGGATGCGAAAGTTTGGATGTTTAGATGTTTGTCACTCAATCACGCTTAAACGGCTCAACCGATTTGGATGAAATTTTGCACGAAAATAGTTAATAGTCTGGATTCAAATATAGGATAGTTTTCATCCCTGGTCCACGCAGACGAAGTCGCGGGCGGAAGCTAGTAATAAATAAACATGTAAAGCTGCGTACGAATTAGAGCAGCCTCGGATTGAGGCACACACGGCTTACCTATTTGGCTCTAATGATGGCACCACACTTGGCAATATTTGCCCAAATATTCGTTTTGCATCTTTTTCCTTCCTACGGCAAATGAAAAGGTGCTTACGAATTAGAGCAGCCTCGGATTGAGGCACACACGGCTTACCTATTTGGCTCTAATGATGGCACCACACTTGGCAATATTTGCCCAAATATTCGTTTTGCATCTTTTTCCTTCCTACGGCAAATGAAAAGGTGCGTACGAATTAGAGCTGCCTCGGGCTGAGGCACGCACGGCGCCTATTTTGCTCTAATTCGTACGCGGTCACGCGCTGTGCGCGAGCTGCGCGCGGCGAGCCGTCCAGAGGCGGTCTCTTGACCGTGCTCAAAGGCGCCTCAGTGTGCGTGCCTCGCGTCACTTGGACGTGTATCCGAGCGTGCCGCGGACAGAGCGACAAGATCGAACTTGTTTGTGCGCTAGGCGCGTACGAATTTGAGCAAGTGGCTGAGCCGTGCGTATACTCTTTTTTTTTTTTATTCCAAATAATTCTATTTCGCCATATTTGGCAGAGTTTCATGGTATTACTTGCTAAAGCCATTAATGGCTTATTTACAGCTAGAGTTCGGACTAACTATTTACTAGGTATGTAGTTTAATTATTTTTTTACTAAACGAGACTTAATCACATATGTAACTTATTTATATTAACCTATGTGGTTTAGTAAAAACAATGTGTGTGGATCGTGACAGTTTCCATAAACATTATGTACTTGCATTAAGTTTACTGTATTACCAATCAATCAATCAAATCGTTTATTCGTAAAACATAGGTTCTTATACATAGGTGTTATGAACATTTACAGGTCTCACTATGTCTTCGCCATAAGGCATACAAATAGTCATAACATAAATATGTATGACACAAAAATGAGAATATATTAAACAAAATTATTAAATAATCATATTAATCATGCATCATGCTCAAATTAATTCATGTCAAATTACGCAAAATAGAATAATAATAATTAAAATTAAGATTTTCAAAATGTATACCTATACTGTTATGTTATATTATATGTCTATGTCTATTAAATATTCTTGTATGGAATAGTATGCTTTTTGTGCCAAAAATTGAAATAGGCTTTTTTTTGAAATTCTTAACGTTGTCTATGTCTAAGATCGATCTTGGTAACTTATTGTAAACTCTAGGCGCCATACCGAATATACTTTTTGACAGTAGGGCAGTTTTAAAGGATCTGTTGTCTATTTTCCCTCGCTGTCGTTACTATTATTACTGGTGAACAATAACAAACAATACAGACAACCTTTCAAAAATATCTGTACACAGGCTTTATTGTTACTGGCATAAGGTACGTGTGTAGATATTTTTGAAAGGTTGTCTGTTTAGATATTAGAGAACTCGACTGTACGCAGCTTTAAACTAACACTTAATGTTACAGCATACCTTCCTGAACTCCCCGGCAGACCTGTCCGTGTTTGCGCGCCAGCGGCTGACGGTCACCGAGCCAGAGCTATCTGAGCTGCAGGCTCCGATGCAGATAGAGGTTGATGTCAGTGTGGTGAAGGATGAAACCAAGGAGGAACTAGTTGGTGAGGGACTTGTGTTCTCGTCTTTTACATCTTTAGGAAATGTTAGGATTACCTTTTTTTCATCATCATCATCATATCAGCCGAAAGACGTCCACTGTGCCACAATGACCGGTCCTGCGCCACCCGCATCCAGCGGACTCCAGCGACCTTTACCAGGTCATCAGTCCACCTTGTGGGGGGCCTACCCACGCTGCGCCTTCCGGTACGTGGTCGCCACTCGAGAACCTTTCCGCCCCAACGGCCAGCGGTTCTACGTGCAATGTGCCCCGCCCACTGCCACTTAAGTTTAGCGATTCGGAGGGCTATATCGGTTACCTTGGTTCTGCTGCGGATAGCCTCATTTCTGATGCGATCACGCAGAGATACTCCCAGCGTAGCCCTCTCCATTGCCCTTTGGGTGACTTTGAGCCTTCTTATGAGGCCCATAGTAAGCGACCACGTTTCCGTGCCATACGTCATCACTGGCAACACACACCTTTTTTTTACTAGCCTATATTGCCACTGCTGGGCAAAGGCCTCCCCTTTTTTCCGCCACTCGTCTCGGTCCTGTGCTAATGTTCGCCAATCTGTAAAAAACGTATCAAGGCCGTCCCGCCATCTCCTTTTCGTCCTGCCTCTGCCTCGGGAGCCATCTTGTGTATAAATTACATTCATGTCAATTTAAAAGAATGCCTATTGTGGTTGTCAATACATTTGGATAAATAAAATACAACATAATTATAGAAACAAGACAAATAAGGCAAAAACAGTCAAAGGCCCTTTGACTGTTTTTGCCTGTGGTTGGCAAGATATGTTGATTGGATGTCTGGGATCTATCCTACTAATATTATAAACGTGAAAATTTGGATGGATGGATGGATCCACTGACGACGTTTCACTTAATCTCAGAAACTACTGGACGAATTTATATGAAACCTTCCAGTTATGTACCTTATATATCAGAACATAGGCAATTTATGTAAAATTTCATCCCCTTTAGGGATGAAAAAGGGGATGAAACTTTGTATGGAGTTTTGTGTTGCTCGTTGCGTTCATCAGGCGGTGGGTCTCAAAATGTATGGGAAACTAAAATCCGACTCGCACTTGACCAAAATTCTCATCAACATAAATTTAAGAGCCAGGCTCTTGTCGGTGGAGTAATCGCCATTCTGTTCTTTTCTCTGCCACTGTTTTGAGCTCCTGATACGACATTACATTAACTTGCTCTTTAGCTTGGTCCATAAACCCACGTCTTGGCCTTCCTCTGCCTCTCCTTCCTTCAGACCCGCGGGATTTTTTATCGAGTTCTACGCGGACGAAGTCGCGGGCAGAAGCTATTACAGCAGTCAGAATGCGATCCGCAATGTTTGCAAACGGAACTACCCTGAGAGTCCGTACTAAAAAGCGTTTTGTCATTACAGAATCGGAAACAGTCAAGTCGGAGGCAGACTACTTCGAGAATGACTTCCCTCCAGAGCCGGTGACGTCCGAGGACGACGTGCAGCTCTCCAAGCTCAAGAAAAAGAAGGAGAGAAGGATCAAGAAGGTGAAGAGGAGAGAAGACAGACAGAGAATCAAGGCTGAGGTAAATACAATAGTAGTTTAGAAAAAGAAAAAGAAAAAAACATTTATGCGTGACATAACACATAAAAACAAACTGTATAGACACAATACACACAAACACATTTGCCACGAAATGGTCACAACTCAGCGTGATGCTGGCAGCGCCCGCGCTGGTCTTCCGTTGTGACCATTAGGTGAAACACGAACAATGACGCCACGATCGCACACGAGGACAATTTACAAAAATAACCATAAAAATAAATAAATAGAAAGAACATAACTATTAAAAGGAATATACAATAAATGAAATATAAAATAAACATAAAAAGACATCTTAAAAAAAATTACTCTAACACAACATGCATGGTCGTGTGGTAGCCACTTAATATGAAAAAAAAGAAAAAGACTGACAAGTCTATGGTAATGATTGGTGACAGTGACAGTTTAGTTTTGACACATTACATACTTATTATACAATTATTTTTGCACATTACAATCAATCATTACATTTACATAAAACTAAACGCGTGCTGCTGCAAAACTATGCTACTAAATCAAACACCATTAACATGAGGTGAGATAACTAAAAAACATCAGGCCACGGATTGGTTGTCACAGTTTATGTGACTGTACATAATGATAGGCCTTAAACCACCTAGTGTTTTAAGGCCTGATTATAATTATGTATAGTTGCATACACTAATTTATCTACACACTTATAATAAATCCTCAACGATGTGTTCGGGAACCATTAGAATAACCGCCATTGCACCACCATGGCCGACTAGATTTCAAATGGTAACCAACTAGATGTCCATAACAAGGTCATGATTTGCTCTGACCTCTGGGCTTCGAAATTTGAAAGTCATTACTTTAACAATATCGATATCTTAATGAAAATGCGTACAAAATCACCTACGGCCAGAGACAAGTGATTTATTTTACGTCACCCTAGGGCCGTAAGTTAGATTTTCTGCCCACTACACGAGGACAAAATCTCACTTCCTGGACAAGGCAAGACGTAAAACTTTAGACAAACCACGGGCGGTAATTCGTAAAGCCCCAGATCACATATATATGACCCTCACCTTCGGTTCGGGCCACAAACACCTTCGATCTGGGGCATTCACGAATTCATAGGTATGTAATTTACTATTTCATCACACTTGCTCGTAAAGGGCTTCATAACGCGCAGGCATATAGAGCTGTAATAGCCTTTATTACGCCCATGGGCGTAATGGTTTCTTTCTTACATTGTATTTGTCTCTCTTACGTGAGTTATGGCGCAAGGCGGTTTTACTTAACTCAAACACGACGTTTGAAAACGTATTTTTAAATAAATTTAAACGTAAAAACAAGAATAAAATATGATTAACAGAATGATTTACCGATTTAAAAACTTAAATGTAGCAATTTAGTGTCCGTGTAACATATTTTTAACTGATTTTAAAACGTGGCTGTATGCAGAAGGGTCTTTGCTCTAAGCGCCTCACGTCATATTCAACAAAATGGACGATTGACATTTTGTAGTTTTTATTACGATTAGTAACAATTTATTTAAAAATGTTTTGGTTTCCTCGCAAATGTAAAGAAAAAGAAAGAAAGATACATTTATTCACAAACACACAGGACACACATATTAAACAATAAAATAAACAAGAGAAAAATATAACACATGAAACAAAGTGTGTCTCTGCGGCAGTGAACCGGACACTGGCTCAGCATTATGCTGAAGTTTCCAGACACCTACAGCGCTGATTTTCAGCCAGTACCGTTAATGAACAACAAACTCGAGTCATCAATGATTCTAATAGACTCTCGTACGCAATTCATATCTTACCGTACTAGTAACACAATGTACTATTATGTATCTAAGTACAATTATTAAATTTATCCTGTGCCCTTGTTTGCAGGACACGAAAACGGAGAAGGTCCAGCAACGGAACTACCGGAAGCTCAAGAACCTCCCGGCGGACTTGGTGGAGTTGTACACCATGACCGAGGAGGAAATGTGGGAGGTAACTAAAGTACTAACTACACTTGCAATGTATGTAACTATATTACGAGAACAATATTCAGATTAAAAAAAAAAAAAAAACAAAAAAAAAGAAACAAAAAAACTAAAAAAAATACGGAATAGCAAAAGGAATATTGTCTCGTAATATATCATGAATTTCCGCAAAGTAATGCCTGATTCAATAAATCGTATGTAACTATGTTCGGTTGGAATCTTGCACAGGCTTTGTATGGTACTACAATTACAACGTACAGTCGTGTTCTCCAATATCTATACAGACAACCTTTCAAAAATATCTACACATGTGTCTTCATCATCATAAATTTAAGAGCCAGGCTCTTGTCGGTGGAGTAATCGCCATTCTGTTCTTCTCTCTGCCACTGTTTTGAGCTCCTGATACGACATTACATTAACCTTCTCTTTAGCTTGGTCCATAAACCCACGTCTTGGCCTTCCTCTGCCTCTCCTTCCTTAAATTTTTCCTTCAATTATAGTTTTTATGTAATTGTCATGTCGTATCAGGTGCCCCAACATATTTCCCCTTCGGTTTTCAATAGTTTTTAGTAGACATCTTTTTTCTCCTATTAAATTTAGAACCTCTTCGTTTGTTCTTCTTTCTGTCCAACTAATACCTTCCATCCTTCTCCATGCCCACATTTCAAATGCGTTCAGTCGCTCTCTGTCACGCTGGGTTAGAGTCCACGTCTCACTTCCGTACAACGCTATGCTCCAGATGTAGGTCTTTATAAAACGTTTTCTGATCTTTCGAGATATTTTCGCTTTTAATATTTGCTTTTTGGCATGTGTCTTATGTCAGTAATAATAAAGCCTGTGTACAGATATTTTTTAAAGGTTGTCTGTATAGATATTGGAGAACTCGACTGTACAGGAACTACAATTAAAGAACATAAACACCCAAAAAGTTGAGTCAAAGAACGACCTCGCTGGCGGGAGCAGAAACGATTCATACTAATTGACATAGAAGTATGACGTCACAGTTTTCTATTTGTACTAATCGTCGATATACTGCGTTTAGGTCCATAGTTGTCATAAAATTTTGATTCTATAAAAGCGTAAGGATTGTATTAGTAGTTAACAATATGTGTCAATTGTATTGTATGTCTACTCCTTTGTCTCTGTGTGTCTTTTGTGTAGTGAATAAATGTCTTCTTTTCTTTTCTTCTTTCTTTTTTAAAATTTACTCTTGGACCATAAAAAACTTTCAAGGTTCATATCTTTTACGACTTTCATTATATTTCGTAATTTATACTTTATTACAATAATTTGATGGTTGACTATCCATTTAGCAACGCTACGTTATCAATTTCAACATGAGGACTCACACTCACTCACAGTACACTAAATACTATAGAAAGGCGATGTGGGCGTGGCACGCGCGCCACTAGTCTGCGCATGCGCTGTTAGCTTCCGCGCCAACGTCACCTGCTCGCCGTGCAGTCGCGCACACAGTTGTAGGCGACGTGGAGGGGATGAGGCGACACCGCTCCCGATACAAACCGCGCTCGATACCCCTTCTATAGTATTTAGTGTTCTGTGGGGAAACTACCCTATTGTAAGCCCTATTATGTTGTTGTCAGGTGCGGCAACAAGACGTGGACAGCGCTGAGTTCTGCGCGCTCAAGTATAAGTGTGGCGATTGCATCATCGGGTTCAACTCGGAGCGGCTCATGCACGACCACATGCAAGGGAAACACGCGCCGGTGAGACAAATTATCTGTTCATGTATTTTATACCCGGTTGCAAACTAGCGTACGGCCTGCCTGTAAGAGCGCACGCACATTAAGCCACTACTGGCTACTAAACGCGGCCACTCTGCCGCACAATAAGCCACTAAACGCGGTCACTCTGCCGGACATTAAACCACAAGTGGCTACTAAACGCGACTACTCTGCCGCACATTAAGCCACTAAACGCAGTCACTTTGCCGGACTTTAAACCACAAGTGGCTACTAAACGCGACCACTCTGCCGCACAATAAGCCACTAAACGCGGTCACTCTGCCGGGCATTAAACCACAAGTGGCTACTAAACGCGACTACTCTGCCGCACAATAAGCCACTAAACGCGGTCACTCTGCCGGACATTAAGCCATTAGTGGCTACTAAACGCGACTACTCTGCCGCACAATAAGCCACTAAACGCGGTCACTCTGCCGGACATTAAACCACAAGTGGCTACTAAACGCGACCACTCTGCCGCACAATAAGCCACTAAACGCGGTCATTCTGCCGGTCATTAAGCCACAAGTGACCACTAAACGCGACTACTAAGCCACTAGTGGCTACTAAACGCGACCACTCTGCCGCACAATAAGCCACTAAACGCGGTCACTCTGCCGGTCATTAAACCACAAGTGACCACTAAACGCGACCACTCTGCCGCACAATAAGCCACTAAACGCGGTCACTCTGCCGGACATCTGCTGCCGGACTGCCGCACATTAAACGTGTATTCCCTACTTTTTAGCCTCTACAACTATGTAGTATAGTTAACATCGTTCATTACAGAAAAGCCCGGACTGTCACCAATGCGACGTATGCAAAGCTTACTTCCTGACCCTGGACAACGTGGCCAGCCACCGCGCGCTGCACCTCGCCGCGTACCGCTGCACGGCGTGCGGCGCGCGCGCCGGCCTCAAGCGCCGCATGCTGGCCCACGCGCACACGCACCGCGAGCAGCCCGCCGCGTGCCCCACCTGCGGGGAGGAGTTTAGGTGAGTGCCATTCTGTCCCACGCGCACACGCACCGCGAGCAGCCCGCCGCGTGCCCCACCTGCGGGGAGGAGTTTAGGTGAGTGCCATTCTGTCCCACGCGCACACGCACCGCGAGCAGCCCGCCGCGTGCCCCACCTGCGGGGAGGAGTTTAGGTGAGTGCCATTCTGTCCCACGCGCACACGCACCGCGAGCAGGCCGCCGCGTGCCCCACCTGCGGGGAGGAGTTTAGGTGAGTGCCATTCTGTCCCACGCGCACACGCACCGCGAGCAGCCCGCCGCGTGCCCCACCTGCGGGGAGGAGTTTAGGTGAGTGCCATTCTGTCCCACGCGCACACGCACCGCGAGCAGGCCGCCGCGTGCCCCACCTGCGGGGAGGAGTTTAGGTGAGTGCCATTCTGTCCCACGCGCACACGCACCGCGAGCAGCCCGCCGCGTGCCCCACCTGCGGGGAGGAGTTTAGGTGAGTGCCATTCTGTCCCACGCGCACACGCACCGCGAGCAGGCCGCCGCGTGCCCCACCTGCGGGGAGGAGTTTAGGTGAGTGCCATTCTGTCCCACGCGCACACGCACCGCGAGCAGCCCGCCGCGTGCCCCACCTGCGGGGAGGAGTTTAGGTGAGTGCCATTCTGTCCCACGCGCACACGCACCGCGAGCAGGCCGCCGCGTGCCCCACCTGCGGGGAGGAGTTTAGGTGAGTGCCATTCTGTCCCACGCGCACACGCACCGCGAGCAGCCCGCCGCGTGCCCCACCTGCGGGGAGGAGTTTAGGTGAGTGCCATTCTGTCCCACGCGCACACGCACCGCGAGCAGGCCGCCGCGTGCCCCACCTGCGGGGAGGAGTTTAGGTGAGTGCCATTCTGTCCCACGCGCACACGCACCGCGAGCAGGCCGCCGCGTGCCCCACCTGCGGGGAGGAGTTTAGGTGAGTGCCATTCTGTCCCACGCGCACACGCACCGCGAGCAGGCCGCCGCGTGCCCCACCTGCGGGGAGGAGTTTAGGTGAGTGCCATTCTGTCCCACGCGCACACGCACCGCGAGCAGGCCGCCGCGTGCCCCACCTGCGGGGAGGAGTTTAGGTGAGTGCCATTCTGTCCCACGCGAACACGCACCGCGAGCAGCCCGCCGCGTGCCCCACCTGCGGGGAGGAGTTTAGGTGAGTGCCATTCTGTCCCACGCGAACACGCACCGCGAGCAGCCCGCCGCGTGCCCCACCTGCGGGGAGGAGTTTAGGTGAGTGCCATTCTGTCCCACGCGAACACGCACCGCGAGCAGCCCGCCGCGTGCCCCACCTGCGGGGAGGAGTTTAGGTGAGTGCCATTCTGTCCCACGCGCACACGCACCGCGAGCAGGCCGCCGCGTGCCACACCTGCGGGGAGGAGTTTAGGTGAGTGCCATTCTGTCCCACGCGAACACGCACCGCGAGCAGCCCGCCGCGTGCCCCACCTGCGGGGAGGAGTTTAGGTGAGTGCCATTCTGTCCCACGCGCACACGCACCGCGAGCAGGCCGCCGCGTGCCACACCTGCGGGGAGGAGTTTAGGTGAGTGCCATTCTGTCCCACGCGCACACGCACCGCGAGCAGGCCGCCGCGTGCCCCACCTGCGGGGAGGAGTTTAGGTGAGTGCCATTCTGTCCCACGCGCACACGCACCGCGAGCAGGCCGCCGCGTGCCCCACCTGCGGGGAGGAGTTTAGGTGAGTGCCATTCTGTCCCACGCGCACACGCACCGCGAGCAGGCCGCCGCGTGCCCCACCTGCGGGGAGGAGTTTAGGTGAGTGCCATTCTGTCCCACGCGCACACGCACCGCGAGCAGCCCGCCGCGTGCCCCACCTGCGGGGAGGAGTTTAGGTGAGTGCCATTCTGTCCCACGCGCACACGCACCGCGAGCAGCCCGCCGCGTGCCCCACCTGCGGGGAGGAGTTTAGGTGAGTGCCATTCTGTCCCACGCGCACACGCACCGCGAGCAGGCCGCCGCGTGCCCCACCTGCGGGGAGGAGTTTAGGTGAGTGCCATTCTGTCCCACGCGCACACGCACCGCGAGCAGGCCGCCGCGTGCCCCACCTGCGGGGAGGAGTTTAGGTGAGTGCCATTCTGTCCCACGCGCACACGCACCGCGAGCAGGCCGCCGCGTGCCCCACCTGCGGGGAGGAGTTTAGGTGAGTGCCATTCTGTCCCACGCGCACACGCACCGCGAGCAGGCCGCCGCGTGCCCCACCTGCGGGGAGGAGTTTAGGTGAGTGCCATTCTGTCCCACACGCACACGCACCGCGAGCAGCCCGCCGCGTGCCCCACCTGCGGGGAGGAGTTTAGGTGAGTGCCATTCTGTCCCACGCGCACACGCACCGCGAGCAGGCCGCCGCGTGCCCCACCTGCGGGGAGGAGTTTAGGTGAGTGCCATTCTGTCCCACGCGCACACGCACCGCGAGCAGCCCGCCGCGTGCCCCACCTGCGGGGAGGAGTTTAGGTGAGTGAACCCTAAAAACTATCGATTTGTCGATAACATCGATAAACAGTGTTGTTCTCTCTCTACAAGTTGTCCAAAGCCCCAAAAATCCGAGCCCTAGGATATGATCAAGAAGAAGAATTCTTATCCTCGACATCCTAGCATTTTCCCGGTAAGGACCTCGGGGTCCGCTTCGGCACCTAAATACCCAGATTTGGGGTAAGCACGAGTTTTAAAGCGACTAGCATCTGGCCTTCCTGGCCGGAGGGTTAACTAGATCTAGTTCGGACTGTGCCCATCACATGAAAGTCTAATTTTTCGCTTTCGATAATCTAGTCGCTACTCTAAATATTGAGATTAGGTGCCCAAGGTCTGGGCTCCTTTAGAGCACAACCGAAGGAACGCTAAGATGATGATGATGATGATCGTGATAAAGATTATGATGATATTTCTTAACTTTGTTCTCATTTAATTCGCGTGGGAAAATAGGAGTGCATAAGTTTTACAGCAGTCGCCGCACACGCGCTAACTCTCGAACTGCTGTGACCCTGGTACATCGCTGCTTTGCAACGGATAAAGTGGTCGTGACGTGATATACGCTGCTGCCTGATCTGCTAGTTCGGAAAGCGTGAGTGCGAGCGAGTGAACTGAGGGGCTGCCGCGAAACGAAAACGAACTTCGTTTCGCGGTAGGCCCTCCGGTTGCATCGGCTACGTGTTTGGCTACGAGCACCTGCTACGCGCATCGGCTACGTGCATCCGCTACGCCCACCTGCTACGCGCATCGGCTACATCTACTACAAACTCTAAGGTGTTTCTGTTATCCTGGTACCAGTGTTTCGAAAACATGAGCAGTGATTTGAATGCCAGCATGGTCGGTGGGCGCAGAGTATTTGCAGTGCATGCGGGGGCATAATAGTACATTATTACCGTGGCCGGGAAGGAGGCAATTGCAGGCTGAGTATTTGTTTAAACGGACGAGCTAGCGAGTCCGTTTAATTATAATACTAAGCCTCCAATTGCCATTCCGGCTAAGGCTAATATAGTGCTTTTCTCAAAAATGTGGGAATAATAAACTTCAAATATCGTTGCACAACGTGAAAATATTAATGATTTCCCGCCGTTTTTCTTTGTAAACCAAAGTGTATTTTTCCACCGAAAAACGCAAACTATTTGCGACACACAGAAAAACGTCGCGTTTGCAACAGAAAAATACGAGCTGAATTGGCTGAATACGACCTGTGCCGTTTTTTATATGCCGGTTTCAACTTCTTGAAAAGTTTAGTACTCGACAAATAAAGAAATTTATATGTAAAGGTGCGTACGAATTAGAGCAGCCTCGGGCTGCAAGGCGGCCTGCAATGTTTTTTATTTTTTAATTTTGATCTGACCTGAAACTATACACTTTACCTTCCAATATGTAGCGACTTATGTACACTTTGCGGGCCATTTTTGAGAAAAATAAATATAAACGCTCACTCACGATGATGATGATGATGATGATGATATATTGTTTGCAGTACCAAATCCAAGCTGTCGTACCACCGCGGCGTGTGCAACCAGGCGCGGCCGCAGTGCGACTGCTGCGGGAAGGTGTTCGCCAACAAGATGACTCTCAAGTACCATCTCAAGTGAGTACCAGCAGTACGTCTACCACAACTTGCTGCTCAGTCGCTTCGCGTGCGACTGAGCGTCTCCTGACTCACTCGCACTGTAGTCCAGGCAATGAACTGACAACTTGTATGGAAAAAATGACATATTTGGAAATAATTTATAATAGCTAATTTTTTTAATGTAACGGATATATTATCAATTAAATTGTTACCTAGAGGCAAAATCCAACAAAAAGTCAGACAACACGAAATCAATATTTAATTCGCTCCTAAAAAGTCCGGATAAATATTAATATTTTTTTTATCTTTATTTAGGTTCTTTTACATTTGCTTTAGCAATTCGGCTTAAAAAATTAAAAAAACCGAATTGCTAAACTTAAGTGGCAGTGGGCGGGGCACATTGCACGTAGAACCGATGGCCGTTGGGGCGGAAAGGTTCTCGAGTGGCGACCACGTACCGGCGCGGCGCGGCGTGGGTAGGCCCCCCACAAGGTGGACTGATGACCTGGTAAAGGTCGCGCGAGTCCGCTGGATGCGGGTGGCGCAGGACCGGTCAGTTTGGAACTCTCTGGGGGAGGCCTATGTCCAGCAGTGGACGGCTGATATGATGATGATGATGACATTTGCTTTAAAATATTCAATATAAATAAAATAAAAAAGACAATGAATGTTTAATTTAAATCTATATAATTACTTCCGGGTGGAAAGTTTGATGGATTCTTGAATAAAGCATCTTAGAATAATGTTTTAGAATGAAATAAACAAAAAAAACGCTATTATAAATTTATGTTTTTCGAAACCGTATTTTGCCTCGGCTACTGTGCAAATTAGAAAGAGGAGGGTAGATCTTTCTCGACTCGCGTCGCTGCGCGGCGTCAGTTTTTTTTGGAGAAATAAAAAAAAAAAAAAAAAAAAAGTTGTATTAGCCCCGCTGGTCTACTTCTACAGGGTGGAATAGGGGTCGTGAAGCAAGAAGACCAAAAGCGAATAGGACGGTCATATTGAACAATTTTTCCCATGAGACCGACCACGAAATCCACTTTTTTTGAAAAACTCTCCCTCACAGAAGACAAAATGGCGGTTAATTAACACGCTTCTATTAGGTCGGCCTGTATGTAACTAACAACGTAATGAAATCTTGCAGGTTAAATTTGACCAACTTCCCGGAGTCCAATCAAGTTGAAATTTTGTACAATTATGTACTTGTATTGTTTTTTTTTTTGACGAGCCACATTATCGATTTTTTTTTGAAAAAAGGCAGGCTACATAGATTAGATTAGATTAGATTATTTATTTCATGATAAAAAATACATTACAAATTTGTTTACATGTCAAAAAAATAAGATTCTTTATCACGATCGTCAAAATTAATTAAAAATAAATATACAATAATATGACGATGTCAATAAATGTGTACACTACACAATAATTTCGAAATAGTAAAATAAAACAAAACCACAAAGCAAAGCAAATATATCAACCATTAGGTATCGTCAATAATATTAATTCAATTTTAAATAATTATAATAATAGTTTAACATGTCAAATCGAGATTCATATACTCTTGAACTGAGTACAATGTATTTTCCAATAAAAGGCTTTTCAGGCGGCGTCTAAATGCTTCGTCAGATGGTTCCAGTCTAAGATCAGCGGGCAGTCGCTCGTAGTAGGTAGGCCCAATGACACGCGGGTTCTTTTCTGCAAGTGCCATGCGACGGGGAACTGTTCTCAAACGCCCAGTGCTGCGGAGTGTTTTGCCAATCGCATTTACGGTATCGAAAATAGAAAGATTGTTCCTTACAAACATTATAATTTCGAATATGTAGAGTGAGTAGTGCGTCATGATACCGTGCATTGGGAAGTAGCCTCTACATGAAGTCCTCGATTTTGCCCCAATCATCGCACGTACGGCATGTTTCTGCATAAGCAGCACTCTGTTGGCATCCGGTGAGTTTAAAAGAGTAACACTCGTTTTTTTTTTTCAGAATCCTGCCACAGAATAAAGAGGAAAAGCCGAAGGAGAAGCTCTATATAACCTGCAAGGGCTGCAACAAGGTGTTCCACTCCAAGAAGAGCTACCGAGCACACGTGTAAGTACATCCGGATTCATACTTATTTATTACCCGACTGCCGAAGGAAAGGAGGGTTATGTTTTTCGAACGTATGTATGTATCTATGTGTGTATGTCTTATTCTTTGGCACGCCCTGCAGCCTAAACCGTTTGACGGATTTTGACATATGAGGTGTCGTTGGATTCCCCTTAATCGTGGGAGTGACATAGGCTATAATATTTGCAAAAAAGCAGTTGGGTTTTTTGAAAAATCTTTTAATTCCACTTGTTTATTTAATTGCTTGCATGTGTTTTACAGGGTGTTAAATAGAGTGAACAGTAGGTGTCAACATGCACCCATTTTGGATATTAAACTATAATCTAATTAAGTTATGGTTCTTAAAATTACATTGAAGACTTTATAGTACATTGTTTAACGAGGGGCGTAAGTGGAATATTGCTAACGAGAGTCTATCAGAAGCCCGACACCAAAGGCGGAGGGCTTTTGATGACTCGAGTTTGCAATATTCTTACGCCCGTGTTATACACAATGTTTTTCATCACATTTGCGAGGAAATAAATAACTACAAAAGACAGAAAAATCTAAGTTTCATACAGTCGCACCAATCAAAAATTGACAACTTCACTTCCAGATCAGTGCTAGTGGAGCGCGCAGCTCAATATTTCAACCAATCACAGAGCAGTATTCTTGCGGGGCGGGGCGACTTGACCAACTAGATTTTTTTATTCAACCAATCACACAGAAACCAGATTTGCTCAAGCCAATCAGAAGGTTCTATATTTTAAAACTAAACTTAACAGCCCGTGGGTAAAGGTAAAACGGCTATAACTGCTCTATACGCTCGCAAGTAATAACGCCATTGACGAGCAAGTGTGATGAAATAGTTATTTATGAAATTAAGCAAACAAAACAATTCAATTTATTATTATTATTTATATGACTACCAATTAATTCCATTTCGTAGCATTATATTATTCATTATTTCATTTTATTGCATTTTCTTAACAGTAATGATTTTAACTCTTTGTGAAACAAGCTATAATTGACTAGAGATTTAATACAGGTAGGCACTTTGTTATATACTTTGACAGCAATAAATCCAGGAGCCGTAGCATGGTTGGCCTTGTCACGCGACAGGTGATAGGATAGAGCGTGCGTCACTGGCTATCACCGTTCGATAGAACGAGACGACGCTCTTATCTTGTCACTTGTCGCGTGATAAGGCCAACCATGCTACGGCTCCTGGGCTATTTTGCAGCATTTTGATTTTAGTTTACGGTTGAGGGGTATGTGCCATGATCGCCACGCTTGGCGTGCGGGTTGGCGACCGCGGTATATCCACCGATCTCCAGGGATGCTGCTGCCCATCCCCCGGTGGTTTTGGTCGTAGTTTTAGTACATAACCGGGTCCCGTGTGTGTTGCCAGTGATGGCGTATGGCACGGAAACGTGGTCGCTTACTATGTGCCTCATAGGAAGGCTCAAAGTCACCCAAAGGGCAATGGAGAGGGCTATGTTGGGAGTATCTCTGCGTGATCGTATCAGAAATGAGGCTATCCGCATCAGAACCAAGGCAACCGATATAGCCCTCCGAATCGCTTAGCTTAAGTAACAGTGGGCGGAGCACATTGCACGTAGAACCTGTGGCCGTTGAGGCGGAAAGGATTTTCGAAAATTCGCCCTCTAAGAGGGTGAAATGGGGGTCTAAAGTTTGTATGGGGAAACAAGATTAGATCGACTATTTTATTCGAAACTTCACAGGAGTATTCCTAACGATAAATGAGTAAATGCGTGTTATGCAATTTTTCATCAATGTTTTCTTATTTATCGTCCGTTAACCGACTTTACAGACAAACATTGTTTTTTTCTGCATAGATTCGAAAGTACTTTCGAATGTTATGGGAGAAGATTTCATCTCAAGATTTTTTGTTCCATTCCGTTACCGTTTTCATACTAAGCTTGTATGGTGGTAACGGAACGAAAAGCCGATAATTTTATGTAACATTTTGGACACTTTTTTTCTCCTATTAGGTTCGAAAATGCTTTCGATTCTGAGTAAAAAAAAACTATTTTAACGAAATTAAAAAAAGTCGACTTTCAGTGAAATGGCCCATTTAATCGTTCTAGCTTTCGGCTTGGGCGTCAAATACCCTGACTAAATCTACTATAGTTAGTTAGTTAGTTTTACTGGGCATTTTTCGCAACTCGACATCCAATGTGCCTATTTTGCGTGAAACGGCAGGTGGCGCTACTCTAACCACCCCAGCTCCTCTAAAAAGTTTACGAGTGCCTTGGTATTACTGACTGCGTTCCGTAGTGTGTCCGGAGACCCTAGGTGCTTTTTCCTGTACACTTCTACCTGCTTACAGTCCAGTAGAATGTGTTTAGTCGTTTCTTCTGCCTCCATGCACGCTCTGCACATGGGGCTGTCTGTGATACCTAAATTATAGAGTTACCTACTAAAGCAATTTTACACAGGGTCAGTAACTGATGTCAGTCGACTGCCGAGTCAGTGATGACCTGGCACTGCCATCGTATAAATTGATTTCAAGTCAGTACAGTACTGTCGCGTCAGCACTGACTTCAATATTCCCGCTTCATATTTTCGGCGTCAGTCCGCTCCCCCCGCCACCCGCGCCAGCGCAATTGGGAATGGATGAAAATTTTGGAAATGCCTGATTATTTTTTTAGTGATAGGAATAACCTTCCTTAGCACCAGAAAAAAGTTTCACGTTTTTCAGCTGCGTCAATTTTTTTTGAAAAATATAAACAGTTTCCTCACTTACGTTTTGGGTCAGTTACGGCAAGTTCCTCGATCGGTCTCATATTACAAAAAAATATACTAAATATGTGTGGTAAACTCACACTGGCAATGATATTGACACTTGCAGCAGCTATATTGGTCATTACCAGTGTCAGGTCACCACAGATATTTAAGATAGTTTTTTGTAATATGAGACAGATCAAGGAAAGTGTCTATTTACCGTAACTGACCCAAAACGTAAATGAGGAAACTGTTTATATTTTTCAAAAATAATTGACGCAGCTGAAACACCTGAAACTTTTTTCTGGTGCTGAGGAAGGTTATTCCTATTACCAAAAAAATAATCAGGCATTTCTAAAATTTTCATCCATTCCCAATTGACGCCGTGTAAATATTGAAGTCAGTCGCTGGTCAGTCGCTGCCACTGTATTGTACGGGGACCACGCTGCGTCGCACAATTCGTCGAAGTTGTTTGACGTCATTCTCAAAGCCGGTTTATATTCCCGAGGATCTTCAATTCTCAACTGGTTTAGCGACATAGCGGAACCTCCATGTTTATCTCTGTCATCTATCCATTTTCTCACCCAAATTCTTTTCTGTTTGGATAATTCTTCTTCTAACATACCAGTTACTTCTTGCATCATGACAAACGTAAATTTTCTCAACAAATTATTTAGTTCAATTTTTTGCTGTTTTCGAGAATTCATTTTTCCGCACTGACTTTACAAACGTGTGTACACCGAAAGAAATATCCTCGACTACTGACGAAATTATTTATTATTATTATTATTTGATGTTTGTGGGCCTTTAATGTGCCGCTTCGACCAGTGAATGATCTATTGTGGCAGCCCTTTCCTGTTTATAGTTCACCGTTAAGACCCGTTGCCTCCAAGAAATTCCAGATTCTTTGGGCGGTGATATGTTGTACCTCTTCTGGGTGCATGATGTGCCGCCCTAGGTAGGTACTTCTTTTTTGCATGAGTGGTCCGCAGGAGCAGAGAATGTGCATTGCTGTCTCCTCTGTCTCCTGGCAGAACCTGCAAGTTGCGTCTTGTTTCATACCCATTTGAAACAGGTGTTTGTTCAATTTGCAATGTCCTGTCAGGATTCTCGTCACTGCACAGGTTTTGTGCCTTTTGAGTTGTAATAGCTCTTTAGACAGTTTACTATTGAACCCTTTAATTAAGGCTTTAGCCTGTTTTTGTCCTTTGGTGGACATCCACAGCTTGATTGCCTCTTGATTTTTCTGTGTTACTTAGCAGAGAATATGCTTTCCGTTTTGTGATACCACAGAACGGTTCTACTGACGAAATACTGACTGCGTCTAAATAGCACGAGTCAGTTTTCGGCGCCAGCACTGACGACAGTTACTGACCCTGTGTAAAATTGCCTTAACCGACGGTTGAATGTTTTTTGCAGAGTAATACACGACGGATTGACGTATCCTTGTCCTATATGCGGAAAACTGTTCCAGTGGAAACGGAATCTGGCCCGCCACACGAGGAACCACAGGTAAATAAATGACGATGGATCTACTGTATGGTTTGTCAGTCAAAATTAAATTATCAAAGTGTAACACACACCTGCACACACACACACCCACACACACACACACACACACACACACACACACACACACACACACACACACACACACACACACACACACACACATAATACGAAATGTTTACTTTTTAATTTATATTTAAGTTATAGCCACACCTAAGCTAACAAATTGTAAGTCACAACATGTGGAAGAGCGGTGTTCTCTTAGCACAAGTATATTATACTTAAAAAGAGGCACCAGCACAGATACTGTATCCTAAATTAAGTTACGGAAATATTTTTTTTTTTTTTTTTTTAATTATTTTTGTCTAAAAATAAGATATAAGTCAGTTGGGGCAAATGCGCCACCGGGGTAAGTGCGCCTTTTATCAAAAATATCGAAATGTACAGATATTACACAACTAGCTTCCGCCCGCGACTTCGTCTGCGTGAACCCGGGATAAAAACTGTCCTATATTTTAATCCAGGCTATAAATTATCTTTGTGCAAAATTTCATCGAAGCCGTTTAAGCGTGATTGAATAACAAACGTCCAAACTTTCGCATTTATAATATTATATAGCTTCTGCCTGCGACTTCGTCCGCGTAGAACTCCTAAAAGGGATGACATAACTATAGCCTATGTCCTATTCTGTTATATAAGGTACATAACTGAAAAGTTTCATATAAATTCGTCCAGTAGTTTTTGAGATTAAATGGAACGTAAATCATACATCCAAACTTTCACGTTTATATTATTAGTAGGATTGACGACCTCTTACATATGGATGTTGGATCCATGGGGAACCAAGTATCAAGAATTTTATTGCATGGATCATGGATGTATACCGGTGGGACTCACCGTGGCTGAAGCACTGGGTGCAGCTGCATGCCCCAATGTGTAAAAACTTATATTAATATACATAATACTAACCCTAGAATTAACACTATGTTACTAACACGGTATGGACTTTGCCCGAAATAAAATTAATTGAATTGAATAACGTTGTTATGATGAAAGGCGCGCTTACCCCGGTGGCGCACTTGCCCCCAAAAAAAACCGTTTTACCCATAAAATAAGTTGAAATTTCACCCCTTTTCATTTGTACAGTTTATCAAGAACCGCCCTGTATATAAAGCTAGCTATACACTGGCGTTTCTAAAGCTCGCCGGCGAAACGCTCGCGCACATGTCCTAACCACTCGCATTGCAGGGACCGCGACGCGGGCGCCACGCACGAGTGCCGCGACTGCGGCAAAACGTTCAGCAGCCGCGACTGCTACAACAACCACATGAAGCTCAGCAAGCGGCACGTGCACGAAGACGCATACGTGTGAGTACATCACACAGTGTTCCAGAAACGCTTGGGACCGGACATTGCAGGGACCGCGACGCGGGCGCCACGCACGAGTGCCGCGACTGCGGCAAAACGTTCAGCAGCCGCGACTGCTACAACAACCACATGAAGCTCAGCAAGCGGCACGTGCACGAAGACGCATACGTGTGAGTACATCACACAGTGTTCCAGAAACGCTTGGGACCGGACATTGCAGGGACCGCGACGCGGGCGCCACGCACGAGTGCCGCGACTGCGGCAAAACGTTCAGCAGCCGCGACTGCTACAACAACCACATGAAGCTCAGCAAGCGGCACGTGCACGAAGACGCATACGTGTGAGTACATCACACAGTGTTCCAGAAACGCTTGGGACCGGACATTGCAGGGACCGCGACGCGGGCGCCACGCACGAGTGCCGCGACTGCGGCAAAACGTTCAGCAGCCGCGACTGCTACAACAACCACATGAAGCTCAGCAAGCGGCACGTGCACGAAGACGCATACGTGTGAGTACATCACACAGTGTTCCAGAAACGCTTGGGACCGGACATTGCAGGGACCGCGACGCGGGCGCCACGCACGAGTGCCGCGACTGCGGCAAAACGTTCAGCAGCCGCGACTGCTACAACAACCACATGAAGCTCAGCAAGCGGCACGTGCACGAAGACGCATACGTGTGAGTACATCACACAGTGTTCCAGAAACGCTTGGGACCGGACATTGCAGGGACCGCGACGCGGGCGCCACGCACGAGTGCCGCGACTGCGGCAAAACGTTCAGCAGCCGCGACTGCTACAACAACCACATGAAGCTCAGCAAGCGGCACGTGCACGAAGACGCATACGTGTGAGTACATCACACAGTGTTCCAGAAACGCTTGGGACCGGACATTGCAGGGACCGCGACGCGGGCGCCACGCACGAGTGCCGCGACTGCGGCAAAACGTTCAGCAGCCGCGACTGCTACAACAACCACATGAAGCTCAGCAAGCGGCACGTGCACGAAGACGCATACGTGTGAGTACATCACACAGTGTTCCAGAAACGCTTGGGACCGGACATTGCAGGGACCGCGACGCGGGCGCCACGCACGAGTGCCGCGACTGCGGCAAAACGTTCAGCAGCCGCGACTGCTACAACAACCACATGAAGCTCAGCAAGCGGCACGTGCACGAAGACGCATACGTGTGAGTACATCACACAGTGTTCCAGAAACGCTTGGGACCGGACATTGCAGGGACCGCGACGCGGGCGCCACGCACGAGTGCCGCGACTGCGGCAAAACGTTCAGCAGCCGCGACTGCTACAACAACCACATGAAGCTCAGCAAGCGGCACGTGCACGAAGACGCATACGTGTGAGTACATCACACAGTGTTCCAGAAACGCTTGGGACCGGACATTGCAGGGACCGCGACGCGGGCGCCACGCACGAGTGCCGCGACTGCGGCAAAACGTTCAGCAGCCGCGACTGCTACAACAACCACATGAAGCTCAGCAAGCGGCACGTGCACGAAGACGCATACGTGTGAGTACATCACACAGTGTTCCAGAAACGCTTGGGACCGGACATTGCAGGGACCGCGACGCGGGCGCCACGCACGAGTGCCGCGACTGCGGCAAAACGTTCAGCAGCCGCGACTGCTACAACAACCACATGAAGCTCAGCAAGCGGCACGTGCACGAAGACGCATACGTGTGAGTACATCACACAGTGTTCCAGAAACGCTTGGGACCGGACATTGCAGGGACCGCGACGCGGGCGCCACGCACGAGTGCCGCGACTGCGGCAAAACGTTCAGCAGCCGCGACTGCTACAACAACCACATGAAGCTCAGCAAGCGGCACGTGCACGAAGACGCATACGTGTGAGTACATCACACAGTGTTCCAGAAACGCTTGGGACCGGACATTGCAGGGACCGCGACGCGGGCGCCACGCACGAGTGCCGCGACTGCGGCAAAACGTTCAGCAGCCGCGACTGCTACAACAACCACATGAAGCTCAGCAAGCGGCACGTGCACGAAGACGCATACGTGTGAGTACATCACACAGTGTTCCAGAAACGCTTGGGACCGGACATTGCAGGGACCGCGACGCGGGCGCCACGCACGAGTGCCGCGACTGCGGCAAAACGTTCAGCAGCCGCGACTGCTACAACAACCACATGAAGCTCAGCAAGCGGCACGTGCACGAAGACGCATACGTGTGAGTACATCACACAGTGTTCCAGAAACGCTTGGGACCGGACATTGCAGGGACCGCGACGCGGGCGCCACGCACGAGTGCCGCGACTGCGGCAAAACGTTCAGCAGCCGCGACTGCTACAACAACCACATGAAGCTCAGCAAGCGGCACGTGCACGAAGACGCATACGTGTGAGTACATCACACAGTGTTCCAGAAACGCTTGGGACCGGACATTGCAGGGACCGCGACGCGGGCGCCACGCACGAGTGCCGCGACTGCGGCAAAACGTTCAGCAGCCGCGACTGCTACAACAACCACATGAAGCTCAGCAAGCGGCACGTGCACGAAGACGCATACGTGTGAGTACATCACACAGTGTTCCAGAAACGCTTGGGACCGGACATTGCAGGGACCGCGACGCGGGCGCCACGCACGAGTGCCGCGACTGCGGCAAAACGTTCAGCAGCCGCGACTGCTACAACAACCACATGAAGCTCAGCAAGCGGCACGTGCACGAAGACGCATACGTGTGAGTACATCACACAGTGTTCCAGAAACGCTTGGGACCGGACATTGCAGGGACCGCGACGCGGGCGCCACGCACGAGTGCCGCGACTGCGGCAAAACGTTCAGCAGCCGCGACTGCTACAACAACCACATGAAGCTCAGCAAGCGGCACGTGCACGAAGACGCATACGTGTGAGTACATCACACAGTGTTCCAGAAACGCTTGGGACCGGACATTGCAGGGACCGCGACGCGGGCGCCACGCACGAGTGCCGCGACTGCGGCAAAACGTTCAGCAGCCGCGACTGCTACAACAACCACATGAAGCTCAGCAAGCGGCACGTGCACGAAGACGCATACGTGTGAGTACATCACACAGTGTTCCAGAAACGCTTGGGACCGGACATTGCAGGGACCGCGACGCGGGCGCCACGCACGAGTGCCGCGACTGCGGCAAAACGTTCAGCAGCCGCGACTGCTACAACAACCACATGAAGCTCAGCAAGCGGCACGTGCACGAAGACGCATACGTGTGAGTACATCACACAGTGTTCCAGAAACGCTTGGGACCGGACATTGCAGGGACCGCGACGCGGGCGCCACGCACGAGTGCCGCGACTGCGGCAAAACGTTCAGCAGCCGCGACTGCTACAACAACCACATGAAGCTCAGCAAGCGGCACGTGCACGAAGACGCATACGTGTGAGTACATCACACAGTGTTCCAGAAACGCTTGGGACCGGACATTGCAGGGACCGCGACGCGGGCGCCACGCACGAGTGCCGCGACTGCGGCAAAACGTTCAGCAGCCGCGACTGCTACAACAACCACATGAAGCTCAGCAAGCGGCACGTGCACGAAGACGCATACGTGTGAGTACATCACACAGTGTTCCAGAAACGCTTGGGACCGGACATTGCAGGGACCGCGACGCGGGCGCCACGCACGAGTGCCGCGACTGCGGCAAAACGTTCAGCAGCCGCGACTGCTACAACAACCACATGAAGCTCAGCAAGCGGCACGTGCACGAAG
Organism: Epinotia nisella; assembly: GCA_932294315.1. Classification (NCBI taxonomy): domain Eukaryota; kingdom Metazoa; phylum Arthropoda; class Insecta; order Lepidoptera; family Tortricidae; genus Epinotia; species Epinotia nisella. Next base: position 2,005,049 of record OW028698.1, on the reverse strand, counting down.
ACGCATACGTGTGAGTACATCACACAGTGTTCCAGAAACGCTTGGGACCGGACATTGCAGGGACCGCGACGCGGGCGCCACGCACGAGTGCCGCGACTGCGGCAAAACGTTCAGCAGCCGCGACTGCTACAACAACCACATGAAGCTCAGCAAGCGGCACGTGCACGAAGACGCATACGTGTGAGTACATCACACAGTGTTCCAGAAACGCTTGGGACCGGACATTGCAGGGACCGCGACGCGGGCGCCACGCACGAGTGCCGCGACTGCGGCAAAACGTTCAGCAGCCGCGACTGCTACAACAACCACATGAAGCTCAGCAAGCGGCACGTGCACGAAGACGCATACGTGTGAGTACATCACACAGTGTTCCAGAAACGCTTGGGACCGGACATTGCAGGGACCGCGACGCGGGCGCCACGCACGAGTGCCGCGACTGCGGCAAAACGTTCAGCAGCCGCGACTGCTACAACAACCACATGAAGCTCAGCAAGCGGCACGTGCACGAAGACGCATACGTGTGAGTACATCACACAGTGTTCCAGAAACGCTTGGGACCGGACATTGCAGGGACCGCGACGCGGGCGCCACGCACGAGTGCCGCGACTGCGGCAAAACGTTCAGCAGCCGCGACTGCTACAACAACCACATGAAGCTCAGCAAGCGGCACGTGCACGAAGACGCATACGTGTGAGTACATCACACAGTGTTCCAGAAACGCTTGGGACCGGACATTGCAGGGACCGCGACGCGGGCGCCACGCACGAGTGCCGCGACTGCGGCAAAACGTTCAGCAGCCGCGACTGCTACAACAACCACATGAAGCTCAGCAAGCGGCACGTGCACGAAGACGCATACGTGTGAGTACATCACACAGTGTTCCAGAAACGCTTGGGACCGGACATTGCAGGGACCGCGACGCGGGCGCCACGCACGAGTGCCGCGACTGCGGCAAAACGTTCAGCAGCCGCGACTGCTACAACAACCACATGAAGCTCAGCAAGCGGCACGTGCACGAAGACGCATACGTGTGAGTACATCACACAGTGTTCCAGAAACGCTTGGGACCGGACATTGCAGGGACCGCGACGCGGGCGCCACGCACGAGTGCCGCGACTGCGGCAAAACGTTCAGCAGCCGCGACTGCTACAACAACCACATGAAGCTCAGCAAGCGGCACGTGCACGAAGACGCATACGTGTGAGTACATCACACAGTGTTCCAGAAACGCTTGGGACCGGACATTGCAGGGACCGCGACGCGGGCGCCACGCACGAGTGCCGCGACTGCGGCAAAACGTTCAGCAGCCGCGACTGCTACAACAACCACATGAAGCTCAGCAAGCGGCACGTGCACGAAGACGCATACGTGTGAGTACATCACACAGTGTTCCAGAAACGCTTGGGACCGGACATTGCAGGGACCGCGACGCGGGCGCCACGCACGAGTGCCGCGACTGCGGCAAAACGTTCAGCAGCCGCGACTGCTACAACAACCACATGAAGCTCAGCAAGCGGCACGTGCACGAAGACGCATACGTGTGAGTACATCACACAGTGTTCCAGAAACGCTTGGGACCGGACATTGCAGGGACCGCGACGCGGGCGCCACGCACGAGTGCCGCGACTGCGGCAAAACGTTCAGCAGCCGCGACTGCTACAACAACCACATGAAGCTCAGCAAGCGGCACGTGCACGAAGACGCATACGTGTGAGTACATCACACAGTGTTCCAGAAACGCTTGGGACCGGACATTGCAGGGACCGCGACGCGGGCGCCACGCACGAGTGCCGCGACTGCGGCAAAACGTTCAGCAGCCGCGACTGCTACAACAACCACATGAAGCTCAGCAAGCGGCACGTGCACGAAGACGCATACGTGTGAGTACATCACACAGTGTTCCAGAAACGCTTGGGACCGGACATTGCAGGGACCGCGACGCGGGCGCCACGCACGAGTGCCGCGACTGCGGCAAAACGTTCAGCAGCCGCGACTGCTACAACAACCACATGAAGCTCAGCAAGCGGCACGTGCACGAAGACGCATACGTGTGAGTACATCACACAGTGTTCCAGAAACGCTTGGGACCGGACATTGCAGGGACCGCGACGCGGGCGCCACGCACGAGTGCCGCGACTGCGGCAAAACGTTCAGCAGCCGCGACTGCTACAACAACCACATGAAGCTCAGCAAGCGGCACGTGCACGAAGACGCATACGTGTGAGTACATCACACAGTGTTCCAGAAACGCTTGGGACCGGACATTGCAGGGACCGCGACGCGGGCGCCACGCACGAGTGCCGCGACTGCGGCAAAACGTTCAGCAGCCGCGACTGCTACAACAACCACATGAAGCTCAGCAAGCGGCACGTGCACGAAGACGCATACGTGTGAGTACATCACACAGTGTTCCAGAAACGCTTGGGACCGGACATTGCAGGGACCGCGACGCGGGCGCCACGCACGAGTGCCGCGACTGCGGCAAAACGTTCAGCAGCCGCGACTGCTACAACAACCACATGAAGCTCAGCAAGCGGCACGTGCACGAAGACGCATACGTGTGAGTACATCACACAGTGTTCCAGAAACGCTTGGGACCGGACATTGCAGGGACCGCGACGCGGGCGCCACGCACGAGTGCCGCGACTGCGGCAAAACGTTCAGCAGCCGCGACTGCTACAACAACCACATGAAGCTCAGCAAGCGGCACGTGCACGAAGACGCATACGTGTGAGTACATCACACAGTGTTCCAGAAACGCTTGGGACCGGACATTGCAGGGACCGCGACGCGGGCGCCACGCACGAGTGCCGCGACTGCGGCAAAACGTTCAGCAGCCGCGACTGCTACAACAACCACATGAAGCTCAGCAAGCGGCACGTGCACGAAGACGCATACGTGTGAGTACATCACACAGTGTTCCAGAAACGCTTGGGACCGGACATTGCAGGGACCGCGACGCGGGCGCCACGCACGAGTGCCGCGACTGCGGCAAAACGTTCAGCAGCCGCGACTGCTACAACAACCACATGAAGCTCAGCAAGCGGCACGTGCACGAAGACGCATACGTGTGAGTACATCACACAGTGTTCCAGAAACGCTTGGGACCGGACATTGCAGGGACCGCGACGCGGGCGCCACGCACGAGTGCCGCGACTGCGGCAAAACGTTCAGCAGCCGCGACTGCTACAACAACCACATGAAGCTCAGCAAGCGGCACGTGCACGAAGACGCATACGTGTGAGTACATCACACAGTGTTCCAGAAACGCTTGGGACCGGACATTGCAGGGACCGCGACGCGGGCGCCACGCACGAGTGCCGCGACTGCGGCAAAACGTTCAGCAGCCGCGACTGCTACAACAACCACATGAAGCTCAGCAAGCGGCACGTGCACGAAGACGCATACGTGTGAGTACATCACACAGTGTTCCAGAAACGCTTGGGACCGGACATTGCAGGGACCGCGACGCGGGCGCCACGCACGAGTGCCGCGACTGCGGCAAAACGTTCAGCAGCCGCGACTGCTACAACAACCACATGAAGCTCAGCAAGCGGCACGTGCACGAAGACGCATACGTGTGAGTACATCACACAGTGTTCCAGAAACGCTTGGGACCGGACATTGCAGGGACCGCGACGCGGGCGCCACGCACGAGTGCCGCGACTGCGGCAAAACGTTCAGCAGCCGCGACTGCTACAACAACCACATGAAGCTCAGCAAGCGGCACGTGCACGAAGACGCATACGTGTGAGTACATCACACAGTGTTCCAGAAACGCTTGGGACCGGACATTGCAGGGACCGCGACGCGGGCGCCACGCACGAGTGCCGCGACTGCGGCAAAACGTTCAGCAGCCGCGACTGCTACAACAACCACATGAAGCTCAGCAAGCGGCACGTGCACGAAGACGCATACGTGTGAGTACATCACACAGTGTTCCAGAAACGCTTGGGACCGGACATTGCAGGGACCGCGACGCGGGCGCCACGCACGAGTGCCGCGACTGCGGCAAAACGTTCAGCAGCCGCGACTGCTACAACAACCACATGAAGCTCAGCAAGCGGCACGTGCACGAAGACGCATACGTGTGAGTACATCACACAGTGTTCCAGAAACGCTTGGGACCGGACATTGCAGGGACCGCGACGCGGGCGCCACGCACGAGTGCCGCGACTGCGGCAAAACGTTCAGCAGCCGCGACTGCTACAACAACCACATGAAGCTCAGCAAGCGGCACGTGCACGAAGACGCATACGTGTGAGTACATCACACAGTGTTCCAGAAACGCTTGGGACCGGACATTGCAGGGACCGCGACGCGGGCGCCACGCACGAGTGCCGCGACTGCGGCAAAACGTTCAGCAGCCGCGACTGCTACAACAACCACATGAAGCTCAGCAAGCGGCACGTGCACGAAGACGCATACGTGTGAGTACATCACACAGTGTTCCAGAAACGCTTGGGACCGGACATTGCAGGGACCGCGACGCGGGCGCCACGCACGAGTGCCGCGACTGCGGCAAAACGTTCAGCAGCCGCGACTGCTACAACAACCACATGAAGCTCAGCAAGCGGCACGTGCACGAAGACGCATACGTGTGAGTACATCACACAGTGTTCCAGAAACGCTTGGGACCGGACATTGCAGGGACCGCGACGCGGGCGCCACGCACGAGTGCCGCGACTGCGGCAAAACGTTCAGCAGCCGCGACTGCTACAACAACCACATGAAGCTCAGCAAGCGGCACGTGCACGAAGACGCATACGTGTGAGTACATCACACAGTGTTCCAGAAACGCTTGGGACCGGACATTGCAGGGACCGCGACGCGGGCGCCACGCACGAGTGCCGCGACTGCGGCAAAACGTTCAGCAGCCGCGACTGCTACAACAACCACATGAAGCTCAGCAAGCGGCACGTGCACGAAGACGCATACGTGTGAGTACATCACACAGTGTTCCAGAAACGCTTGGGACCGGACATTGCAGGGACCGCGACGCGGGCGCCACGCACGAGTGCCGCGACTGCGGCAAAACGTTCAGCAGCCGCGACTGCTACAACAACCACATGAAGCTCAGCAAGCGGCACGTGCACGAAGACGCATACGTGTGAGTACATCACACAGTGTTCCAGAAACGCTTGGGACCGGACATTGCAGGGACCGCGACGCGGGCGCCACGCACGAGTGCCGCGACTGCGGCAAAACGTTCAGCAGCCGCGACTGCTACAACAACCACATGAAGCTCAGCAAGCGGCACGTGCACGAAGACGCATACGTGTGAGTACATCAGTACATTACTATATTGAGGATTCGCTGTGTTGAAGGCTAGACACAAATGCAGGTGCACTCTCAATACATCGCATCATCGGCCTCACCAATGCGGTGTATGTGTCTTTTCACGCACGAGTACACATGGTCTCTATTTTTTTAGGGTTCCGTACCTCAAAAGGAAAAAACGGAACCCTTATAGGATCACTCGTGCGTCTGTCTGTCTGTCCGTCTGTCACAGCCGATTTGCTCCGAAACTACTGGACCGATTGAGTTGAAATTTGGTAAACATATGTAAATTGGTGACCCAAAGATGGACGCGTAAAGTAAATTAATGAATTCTGAACAAAGGGGCCACTTTTGGGGGTCAATTGGAAAATCAAAAAAAAATCGCAAACTGTATTGTGTGACATATCAAAAAAGGGGTTGTTGTAAGCATCGCAGATATATTTTTATTATAATTTTAGCAAAAACAGATTTGAAGTAATTTAGGAAAAAAGACGAATATTGACCTTGCAATTTTTACTCTTGCACTTGCTTCTGAAATTACGCAGGTGCCATAATAAAACTTAAGATTATATACGGAACCCTCACCACGCGAGTTGAACTCGCACTTGTCCCGGTTTTTTTTACTGAAACTTATTATTCTTTTCACCAGTCGCCGTGGCTGAAATCAGCTAGGATAATGGTGATGATGATGCTGCTGATAACGATGATGATGATGACTGTATTTGTTCATCTATTCCAGACACGAGTGCTCTTACTGTGGCAAGAAATTTGCGACCAAATGGTGCATGGTAGATCACATAGACTGGGACCATCTCAAGCGGATCAAGTACCAGTGCAGCGTCTGCTTCAAGGTGAGCCACAGTGGACCAGGTGGGGTACTGGGGACCACAAGCGGATCAAGTATCACTGCAGCGACTGCTTCAAGGTGAGCCACAGAACATACCACAGGTGGAGCACAGTTGACCAGGCGGGGGGCACAGTGGATCATATAGACTGGAACCATACCTAGCGGATCAAGTACCAGTGCAGCGTCTGCTTCAAGGTGAGCCGCAGATCAAACTACGGGTGGGACACAGTGGACCAGGTAGGGTACAGTGAACCTCACAGACTGGGACCATCTCAAGCGGATCAAGGACCAGTGCAGCGTCTGCCAAGGTTAGCTACGGAACAGAAGCTACAGGTGGGGCACAGTGGACCAGGCGGAAGCGGATCAAGTACCAGTGCAGCGTCTGCTTCAAGGTGAGCCACAGCACATACCACAGGTGGGGCACAGTGGACTAGGTGGGGTACTGGTGACCACAAGCGGATCAAGTATCACTGCAGCGACTGCTTCAAGGTGAGCCACAGAACATACCACAGGTGGAGCACAGTTGACCAGGCGGGGGGCACAGTGGATCATATAGACTGGAACCATACCTAGCGGATCAAGTATCAGTTCAGCGTCTGCTTCAAAGTGAGCCGCAGATCAAACTACGGGTGGGACACAGTGGACCAGGTAGGGTACAGTGAACCTCACAGACTGGGACCATCTCAAGCGGATCAAGGATCAGTGCAGCGTCTGCCAAGGTTAGCTACGGAACAGAAGCTACAGGTGGGGCACAGTGGACCAGGCGGGGTACAGTGGATCACATAGACATTAGACTGGCACCGTTTCAAGCGGATCAAGTACCAGTGCGATTATAATCAGTGATATAGACACACACACACACACACACACACACACACACACACACATACTGTCATTTGTTTTGTCTCAATAGTGTTTCCTTTTCTCTAGACTACATAATGTTAAGTGTTAGATGCGCTGATGTAGAATGTAGATGTAATACTCATTCTGCTATTGTTATTATTATTATTTTCTGTACTCTATATCTTACTGTAATTAATAATAAAGTACGATCCGATGTTAACCGCACTCGCAGTAGGCCAAGATACAGGCTCAGCCTAGTTTGGTCACTGACAGACAGCCTCGATTCATTGTAATATTTGTTTTTGTGAAATAAACTATTTTGTATTGTATATTAATAATAATTATACTGTGTTAATGTGAGATTGACGTGTTCCAGGCATTCAAGACGGCGAAGATAATGGTGGCTCACATGAACAACATACACGAGGGCAAGAAGAACAGGGAGCCCGAGGGCGAGCATCTGTGCGAGATCTGCGGGAAATCATACAAGGTGAGGCACACGGGGCAGCTGAACCGGCCATAACCCTTATCTGATGATGGTGATGGAAGGTGGCTGCGGTAACCCTGAAAATGAAAATGAAAATGAAAAAACCGGCCAAGTGCGTGTCGGACCACGCAAAACGAAGGGTTCCGTGCCTTAAAAGGTCGTATCGTCACAGAAATTTTACGGCACTTACGTCCTTTTCTTTGAGGAAGGCAGTTTTTCAGCAATATCTCGAAAACCTCTGAACCGATCTTGTTCAAAACAATTTTCGGTGAATAAAATTAATAAGCCCAATGTCCATGAATTTTTCCATATTTTTAAAAAAACACCGTTCAAAAATTAGAGGGGGGGGACAGAATTTTAGTGACTTTCGGGGCGATTATCTCCGACCCTATTCACTTAATCAAAAAAAATGCTAAGAAACCTTATATTTATTTTGAAAGGCCTATCGATTGATGTGCCACACGGGGGGTCACAATGAAAAAAATTTTTTTGACTTTTAGTTTTATGTATAGAGTGCACCCCTAAAAAATTTTTTTTTTGTCATTTTAATTACAAAACTATGTAGCGGCTAACAAAATACACCTATCCTCAAAATTTTATTCAAATACACTTTATAGTTTTCGAGTAAAATGCCTGTGACATACGGACAGACGGACAGACGGACAGACGGACAGACGGACAGACGGACATGACGAAACTATAAGGGTTCCGTTTTTGCCATTTTGGCTACGGAACCCTAAAAATGAAAAAAGTTTATTGAACAAGGGCAGCATTACAATATGAATCACGACCCTGAGTCCTGAGCTAGGAAACCCTGTGTTACAGGACCCAGTTTCGTATCTATACAATTACTTATCTATATATAGATGCTAAATTTTGTGTGTGTGTGTGTGTGTGTGTTTGTGTGTGAGTGTGTGTGCGTGTGTGTGTGTGTGTGTGATTAATGTGTGATGCCAGGCATAAAATTCTATAATAAATAATATAATAAGATAAAATAAATAATAACATTACCTAAGTACATTGTATGTTATTGTATTGTTTCTCTATGTAACTGCTTTGTTTGTGTGAGGTGTGCAATAAAGAGTATTTGTATTGTATTGTATTGTACATTAGAATAGTGACAAGATGGGTGGTAATCATTTTATCACGGTCATGAGGAGTTCAGTCTCATGATAATCCCGTTTCATAAGCCACGCAGTCTACAACCGTTTGCTTGGAGGTCTTTTAATGAGGTGACATATGCAGAACAATCTCATAACTAGAGGAGAAATAAAGGGACGAAATCTCTGGGCAAATGTTGTACGCGTTTTTGGGGTTTTCCAGTTAGTTTTTAAGAATGTGCGGTTTTATTTTGAACAACACCGACTTATCCATATTAGTCATTACTATTCATTAGGTAGGACGTCAAAGTGGCATAAAATGCTTCCGATAGCCGATCATTTTTTATTACATATATTCTATTCTACAGTACCGGTCAAAAGTTTAAGTTCACCCTTTGTTTTTGGTACAAATTTTGTACTTTTGTGCGATAATGTTTTGCAGTTCAGATGTCGAAAATTGTTTCCAACTGATTCGTTATTGTTTACGGAGATGTGTTTGATTAGTCAAGACACAATTTACGTAGATTTCTAAACAACTGATTCCCTAAAAACCAACATTGTATCTGATCATTGTACGTTTTAAGTGGCAAGCCCAATATATGGCCCAGCCTTTGCCGTCATTCCTATAAGATTTTAGGGAATGCGTTGTTTAGAAATGTACGTGAATTGTGTCTGACTAATTAAACAAATCTCTGGAAACAATAACGGATCAGTTGGAAACAAATTTCGGCTTCCGAACTGCAAAAAATTACTGACCAAAAGTACTCATTTGTACAGTCGCCATCAGATATATCAGAGCGGCGAAAGCGCTCACAAATATCTGAACACGTCTCTAATCCCTCGACAATAGAGACGTGTTCAGATATTTGTGAGCGCTTTCGCCGCTCCGATATATCTGATGGCGACTGTACCTAAAACAAAGAGTGAACTTAAACTTTTGACTGGTAGTGTACCTACACCAAATTTCCTCCAAACCGGTTCAGCGGTTTAAACGTGAAGAGATAACAGACAGACACAGTTTCATCATCATCATCATATCAGCCGAAAGACGTCCACTGCTGGACATAGGCCTCCCCCAGAGAGTGCCATATTGACCGGTCCTGCGCCACCCGCATCCAGCGGACTCCCGCGACCTTTACCAGGTCATCAGTCCACCTTGTGGGGGGCCTACCCACGCCGCGCCGCGCCGGTACGCACACAGTTTCGCATTTATAATATTACTTAATATTACTCGTTAGTCTTTAGCCCGAACAGACTCAAACTCATTTTCTATCGTCAAAAACATGAGTAAAACGTAAATCAAACAAAAAAAGTACAAAAAAAATTCCCAAAAAAAAAACTTTGATTTTTAAAAAAAACGGGCACCTATTCTTTAAAAACTAAGTACGTCAAAAAATCAGAAATAATTAGTATTGTAACCATCCGCGAGGATATTACGGTTTTCGTTTTACTTTCAGAGAAAATCCGATTTTTCACATACGCTCCATACAATTTTTTTTTGAAAAAATTATAAGGCTTTATTTAGCGGGCCAAATTATCTCAAAATCATGTTGTGGTATGATAATGACTAGAAGAAGCCATTTCCCGAAAAAAAAGTAACCTAATATTTTAAAATGCCTATTTCTATGGAGAGCCGATTCTCAGCCCACAGTGCGGTGGTAGTTTATCGACATTCATAGGTGCATGTAATATGCCTAAATTGAAGAATAAATCACTTTGACTTTGACTTTGACTATGGATTTCAGAAAAAAAAAAAAAAAAAAAGAGGAAGCGTGGCAGGCCAACAAGGAGATGGGTTGATGAGATTAAGAGCGCAGCAGGAGGTTGCTGGACTACAATAGCAAAGGATAGGGAGAAATGGAAAGAGTTAGGGGAGGCCTTTGCCTACAAAAGGCATACAGATATTAATTAAATATGTTAACAACTACAAAATGCAATGTACTTAAATCTGAAATAAAGGCTATTTTATTTTATTTTATTTATTTATTATTATGGATTTCAGACGGTGAAGCGGCTGAAGGGGCACGTGTGGGCGATGCACACGAACCGCTCCACCACCAAGAGCTTCAAGTGCAAGCTCTGTCCGGCCACCTTCACGTGGCAGACGTCCATCTACAAGCACGTCAAGATGATGCACGACAAACGGCCCAAGGTACGGTCGTATCTATAAGATTCTCTCAAAAAAATTAATTTTTCACACCTCTCATTCAGAAAAGTAAGTTTTGGTCCCCGACCAGAGAGGGAGCAAAATGCCACTTTTCTGTTCAAGCTACTTTTTTAATTTATTCATTGGCATGTAGTATGTAGCATTTACGCAATGTGCCAATTGAACACAGATCTTAAGAAAATAATCGACTGTAATTTCATCGTAATCGATTAAAAACGAACATATTTCAAGTTTTAACTTTAGCAACGTTATAGGTACATTTACATATTAAAACTTATCGTAATATTTGAAAAAATTGTCACAATAAACTATACGTTTTACTGAAATCAAAACTATGATGTTATTGTATATAAATTATATAATAATGAATATTGATATTCGTTCAATTTTCCTCATAATCGGTGTGAAAAGTTACATGTGTCACTCAGGAGCAAAATTATTTTCGTCTTGGGCGTTAACACTTGAATCCCTCACTACGCTCAGGATCCCTCGCTACATTCAGGATTCAATACACCGCCCTCGCCGTAAATATACTATTTTGCTCCCTTGTGACACAAATAACTATTTGGTACACGCTTTTATTGCCAACTGTACTTTTCTGTATACCGTCATCAACTACTCGTTGAGACGATTCTAACGAGCCCAAACTCAACGGGGTTACGTCGGTTAAGTACTGAATTCCCATGGCCACATTCTGTCTCCGTCATCAGATCAGCTCGATGCTTAGAGCATACATAACTGGAGTAGCCTCATGTTGTATTTGCGTACAAAAATGTCTGCCGAATTTTGCGGCGGCGGTGGGGAGCATCTTAATAGGATATTGAAACTCAATTGTATATTGAAAGCTTGAAGTGGTTGAACGTTTATAATATCAAGTGCTTACAGCAACATGCGGGCATTTTTATGATCAGTGTTCTCTTGCGAGGCGATTTTGTGAATATCCATTAATCGTTTGTGAAATTGTCTTTGTATGATTTTTTGCACATTGTGCATGGTTTTCTACAGAGGGGTAAGTTAAGGTTACTCCAGTTATGTATGCTCTTAAGGTATACCGTCATCAACTACTCGTTGAGACGATTCTAACGAGCCCAAACCCAACGGGGTTACGTCGGTTAAGTCCTGAATTCCCATGGCCACATTCTGTCTCCATCATCAGATGAGCTGGTACCATAATATTGAATTGTCATCCAAACTATACTTAAACCCAAAATTTCAGTGCAATCGGGTAATATTTGCTTCACATTGAGTTGCAAGATTACATTGCAAGTTAATAAAAGGCTTGTTAAAAATACACACGATTTTTAATCCTATTCCCCAGGCATAAGTTCGAAATCGTGTACATGTAATTAGTCGTAACTGTACAAAAATCTAAATCAAATATTTCGTCTGCAAACAGAATAGAACACTTTTACTTATTTCACAACTGAAGAAGAAAAACCCTTATCAGGTATCGATTTGGTAACCCTATCAATTTGGTAACCTTATGATAAAGTAACCTTACTGATAAGGTAACCCTATTGTTGTTGTAAGCATGTCGGATGTGGTAACCATAAGTTAACCCTATTGAGGTTTTTTCAGGGTTAACTTATGGTTACCACATCCAATGTGCTTACCATAACAATAGGGTTACCCTATCAGTAAGGTTACCTTTTCATAAGGTTACCATTATGGATAGGGTTTTAAACACAACTTCTAAAATTTGCCTATGGAAAACCCTGATTAGGGTAACCGGTTCCGGTCCCTGATTTAAAATTTTAACTGACAACGTACTATTGTTCCAGCAAATCCGTCCGGTGACCGCGAAGAAACAGGAGTTTCCTGGCGCGGAGCTAGTCGCGCGACACTACTTCCCGCAGCCCGACTTGTCGCACCTGCCGCTGCCCGTGCACAACATAGTGCACAACATCGTCTAACACGACCACAACATCATGCGCCACATGTTTAACACGACCATAACTTCGTGAATCACGTCCTCTAACACGACCACAACATCGTCTAACACGACCACAACATCGTGCGCCACAATGTCTAACACGACCACAACGTCTAACGCGACCACAACTTCGTGCATCACATCCTCTAACACGACCACAATATCGTCTAACACGACCACAACATCGTGCGCCACAAAGTCTAACACTAACACGACCACAACTTCGTGCATCACATCCTCTAACACGACCACAATATCGTCTAACACGACCACAACATCGTGCGCCACAAAGTCTAACACTAACACGACCACAACTTCGTGCATCACATCCTCTAACACGACCACAATATCGTCTAACACGACCACAACATCGTGCGCCACAAAGTTTAACACTAACACGACCACAACTTCGTGCATCACATCCTCTAACACGACCATAATATCGTCTCGACCACAACTGCGTGCACCACATTGTCTACCACTAACACGACCACAACTTCGTGCATCACATCATCTAACACGACCATAATATCGTCTCGACCACAACAGCGTGCACCACATTGTCTATCACTAACACGACCACAACTTCGTGCATCACATCATCTAACACGACCATAATATCGTCTCGACCACAACTGCGTGCACCACATTGTCTACCACTAACACGACCACAACTTCGTGCATCACATCCTCTAACACGACCACGATATCATCTAACACGACCGCAACATCGTCTAACACGACCACAACGTCGTGCGCCACATTGTCTAGCACGACCATCGAGGAAAAAATCTACCAATAGCGTGGCTGCACGGACTCGCGCATCGCTTTCTATTTGTGCATTTTTTCCTCACTCACCGCCTCGCAACTCCGGACAAGCTATGGTAATAATAATACCACGTTCAAGCGAGATGGTAGCATACAAATCTCAATAAGTGTGACAGAATGGGAAATATCATTCGGTGTCCTTGTCTGTGTACACTTCTCCGTTAATCTCACTTATTTCCAGACAATAAGACACTTAAATGTATGGTAGGGATATCTTTTAGTCGCTACACGCGTTGCCTGTATATAAAAGTTATGGAAAAGGCAGCGTTTATATCGGGAGCCTGAGTCCAGTTGTGCAGTCGAGGCCAAAAATACGTTTACACTTTTGCACCTTATTCCATTGCAATAAGGCGAATAGTGTAAACATATTTTTGGCGTCGACCGTACCTAGACTGAAAGGACAGTACGAGATGTCAAAAACTGTGAAATATTTATTTTGAATATTATTTTTTTACCTTACTATAACGTTATAGCTTTACTTTATACAATTTAATATTGCCATAATAATTTACTTAATTTTAAGGTTATGAAAGTGATTTTTATACAAATAAAAAGCAATAATAGAATGTAATCCAAGTTTTATTTCTTAGTGTTTCTTCTTTACCCGACTGCCGAAGGAGAGGAGGGTTATATTTTTAGAATAGAATAAAATAGAATACTTTATTGCTCCCATGTTGACATACGTCTTAAATTATGTGTTCCGTTCGACTTCCAATATCCGGTTAACTTGAGAGGGCGCCACTGCGCACGATCGAACGTAGCCATTTGCGTAAACAAGTCGCTCCACGCCATCGCTGTGACGTCACATCCACCTCCACTCCTGACAAACCAGAGCCCGCGCCCGTGCACCCGCCGCCATGTTGGCTTTCTCACTGTTGCGTCGTCTGCCGTAGAGTTCGGACGTACCATAGCTATTCTGTAAACTATGCAACGAGGAATCTTAAAACCTCGATTTTTAAAATTAGATAATATAAATTTTACCTAGAGGGAGTCTTAAAAACGATAAAAATTAAAGAAATCGAATCGCGAGTGATATTTTTTCCGTTGGACTACCCTCTTTTGTAATTTTTATTTTATTTTTGTACTTCGTTGTTCGCGAGTGTTTCGGAATCGCATTATGAACAACGAAAGTCGCTCCGCGTCGAAGGAGAAGGAACGCGCTTCGTGATCACGTAGGCACGTGCGCTCATCGAGCTGCATTAGCGGGCCCGGAACGGAGGTTTGAATATCTTTCGAACCAATCGGTGAGTCAGTTACATAACAATATCCTAGGTGCCCCGCGTGCCCGCCGTCGCCGCGGCGGGGCAGGCCGCCGCCCGCGCGCCACGTGGCGGCGCCCGCGCCGCGACGGCTCCAACTTCTGTGGTGTTGCCGACTGTTATGGTGTAATGGTGCCAATGGCACAATGCCGCCACCGACAACGATGTTCATCACTTCTTACCCTGGTGCCGTCCGCCTCAATGGCGCCACCCCTTTATCTGGTGCCGTCCGCCTCAATGGCGCCACCCCTTTATCCGGTGCCGTCCGCCTCAATGGCGCCACCTCCTACTATGGGCCGTCCGCCACGATGGCGACGCCGTTCGCGAACGTACTGCCCGCCGCTGGCTCTGTCGCCACGGCGGTGCTGGCCGTCTCGCTGGTGCTGTCCGCCAGGGAGGCGCTGCCTACCATGCTGATGCTACCCGCCTCGGTGGCGCTCTCTACCACGGCGGCGCTGTCCGCCACGCTGGCGCGATTCGCTAGGGTGGCGCTGTCTGCCCCGCTGGCGTTGTCCGCCTTGGCGCTGCTGTCCGCCACGCTGGCGCTGCCTGCCACAGAAGTGCTGTCCACTACGCTGGCGCAACCCGCCACAGTTGTGCTGTCCACTACGCTGGCGCAACCCGCCACAGTGGTGCTGTCCACTACGCTGGCGCTATCTGCCACAGTGGTGCTTGTCACTACGCTGATGCTACCCGCCACAGTTGTGCTGTCCACTACGCTGTCGCTACCTGCCACAGTGGTGCTGTCCACTACGCTGGCGCTATTTGCCACAGTGGTGCTTGTCACTACGCTGATGCTACCCGCCACAGTTGTGCTGTCCACTACGCTGGCGCTACCTGCCACAGTGGTGCTGTCCACTACGCTGGCGCTATCTGCCACAGTGGTGCTTGTCACTACGCTGATGCTACCCGCCACAGTTGTGTGTCCACTACGCTGGCGCTACCCGCCACAGTTGTGCTGTCCACAACGCTGGCGCTACCCGACACGCCGGTGCTGTCCACTACGCTAGCGCTGCCCGCCACAGCGGTGCTTTCTACCACGCTGGCGCTACCCGCCACAGCGGTGCTGTCCCACGCTGGCGTTATCCGCTACTCAGGCGCTGCCCGCTACGCTGGCGCTGCCCGTTGCTCTAGCGCTGGCCGCCAAAGCAGTGTTGTCCGCTACGCTGGCGTTATCTGCTACTCTGGCGCTGCCCGCCACCCTGGCGCTGCCTGCCACGGCGGTGCTGTCCGCTATGCCGGCGCTATCCGCTTCTCTGGCGCTGCCCGCTACTCTAGCGCTGCCCACCAAGGCGGTGCTGTCCGCCATACTGGCGCTATCCGCTACTCTGGCGCTGCCTGCCACGGCGGTGCTATGCTGGCGCTATCCGCTACTCTGGCGCTGCCCGCTACTCCGGCGCTGCCTGCCACGGCGGTTCTATGCTGGCGCTATCTGCTACTCTGGCGCTGCCTGCCACAGCGGTGCTATGCTGGCGCTGTCCCTTACTCCGGTGCTGCCCGCCACGGTGGTGCTGTCGACCTCGACGGTAACGCCCGCCGTCCGGAGTGGAAGATGGCCACGTTACATCGATGCAGGAGAACTACTTACGTCTCCGGGCTTCATAGAGGTAATAATCACTGAGGAGCTGCCCGGCTTCCCCGGCGTTCTGGCGCTCGCGAGTGACCCAGTAGCTGCAGAGTACCGCGGTGCAACCTAACGTTCAAAATGAAGCCCTAGGTTCTCAATTCTATCCAATTGGTCCATTAAGCTGCAAGCCGGGACGCCCGGCGCGCTCTTACCTACTTGATAATCAATCTAATTACAAGCTCCTGCAGTTCGTCTCAGGAAAACGTACCATGAGGTCAGGGGACTCAATCTGAGATTTGTTAACGAGTAAGTTGTGGAGGATATCGGATGGGTCTCCGACCTCTGATTACTATATTTCTCAGCCCCGTCAAACTGTCCTCGTACCTATGGAGAATGGAGGTCATGGGCAAGGTAGGCAAACAGATTTCACATCGTCTCTTAGCTCGCTCTCCCGCTCAGGTTCTTCTCTATAAAGACAAACCTTTCGCAGAAGCCTAATAAACAAAATTGGGACAAAACAACTGGCCGCTCCTAAGCGATCCCGAGATTCCGCTCACCTCAAATCGGATAAGCCACTTTAGAAAATGACTTCCGTGAATTCTCAGCGAACTGTCTTACCGTAACAGTTGCATTGACTTGAAAGCCCCGAAAATCATCTTAGAGTTCAGATACTGATACGTTACTGAACGGTTTTCTTTTGTTCAAAAACCCCTATTGATTGTGCTATCTATCGACTTCGCTAATTCACAAACTTTTACACTGCCATACGCATCCCGATACAGTCTCGACACAGAAAATCTCTTCAAAGAAGCTTTTCAAAGCTTAAGTACTTCTGCTAGTCTAAAACTTATAGTTATAAATTATTCATGACTATTTTAAAGAAATTAGCGCAATTTGTCCCAGGGCCTTCTGGTAATTGTCTATGTGGACGACGTCCTTGTTACAAACCAATCGAAGTGATCGCTAATAAAACAGAGGATTCGTTCATAAAGTTCATGTTTTTTTGTAGACATTGCCAAAATTAAGGGTAATAAAGCCCAACTTCTTGGTAGGACTCCTAATAGTCCGTATAAACGTCTCCTGTTATATAATTTTATGCAATAGGAACTTTGTATACTTGCAAGTAAGCCCTTAACTAATTGCCACGGGAAGAACGACTTTTGCTTTTGGTCCTCACGCAAACCTTCGAGTTCCTGGTGCCGAGGGAAAAGGTAAACTACTGGGCGCGACTTATATGCCTGTCTCGCTTTGGACAGTCTCGTACTGGAAGGAATCGTCTCAACTTTGCAATATTTGCGACCCACGGAGAAAGGTCGCATTGCTGCACTCTCCGACTATACCTGTGAGACCACGAGGAGCGCCGTGCACTCTCCATCGTCTCCCTTCTGCTGTACAAGATACCGTACCATAGTTGACCAGCATAACAGTAAGTAAGAAAGACTAACTATATTGTAAAGAGTGTTGTGCTACAAATGGACAACCGGTGGATGGTAGCATGCATGCCTTTCCCTGCTGCAAACTGCTGGCAAGTTGGGAAACACTGGTCCCATACTAACTGCAAGATCGGTAGCGCCCAGAAACTACCGAAAAAGAAATTTTCATCCGCTCTGGGGTGCCTCGCCCGTCGACCTCAAGGTCACCTCGGAGGGCACACACTTTATGGCAATACGTCTCGATCGACTCGCAAGTCTCGAGCGCCTACTGTCACGACGTGTTCAACAGCTTCTGGTGTTACGACACGACTACGCCTACGTTCCAGACTCCTGCCTCGCGCTCCACATCACCTCGACATCATGTTGTGTCTGTTGAGCACAATGACTCACAAGTGAAGCAATATCATGTGTTGACCAGACCTGAAGAGGCAAGCTGTAGCGGAATTATTGAAGGTTCACAATTTGCAGGCGTTCCTGCGTGACACTACATACACGGGAAATACACGCCTGTATGACCAATGGCCGTCATGGCGCGCCAGGTACAATATCAACAGCCAGTTACCTCCTCCCATGCGCACTTATTTCTGTCGCATGTGTTCGCGTACTGCATTCAGTACGAATTATTATCTTTGTTTATAAATCTGCAATGATCGCTATGACCTACGTTTTTGGTCACTAGGATATCTTCGAACGCCTCACTCAAGAATACCATCAAAACAACGTTCTTGTGAATACCACTGTCTCCCAAACCACTGAATAGGTTTGGAATGTGGTAAATTTACATAATTAATTATGCTAAACACAACAATCTTACTTCAATAACTTATATTATATGACGCATCCAGATCGGCTGCACTTTTACTGTAAGAGTTTTCAGGTCCCAGAAATCATGGCTACACTGTAGCCCAGATAAATAGACAAATTTTGCTCTATACCCGAAGTCTGATCCTAAATAAGATTGTTATCAACAGAGTTATCGAAAGCTTCGGACAATTTTTTTTTTTTAATCCAGTGTTCTGGATAGGTATAACGATTTCAGAAGGTGTAAAACTTCACTATTTTACTCTAATTTAGACGAATCAACTAGAGTAGCGTCCAAGCCAACCTCAACCACGCTTATCGGAGACGAGATTTAAAGTACATATGTACTTTATCTACTCTATGATTTATGCTACGCCTTTGGACAGAATCGGGCCTTCAAGTAACATCTGAGTAACTTTTCGACCCGTGGTATCGTCGTTAAAACTGGCTGGACAACTACCCAATTACATTTTAACAAAAGCTATTTGGCAACTTGAATCTATTCTCAGACGTTTATCTCGAATCTATTTAAGCAAGTTAGAAATCTAACGATAATCTAATAGTTTTCTTTTGTAGGAATTTTATTTTTCCACAGGCGCGTGGGCGCCCGCTGACCCGCCACCAGGAGATAATAAACAGATCTCAAGTTAACCGGATATTGGAAGTCGAACGGAACACATAATATGAAATTTTACCTTCCAATAAAATTGGTATTATGTTTCCTGAGACTTCCAATATCCGAATAATGGCTTCCTGGTGGGCTGCCAACGGCATTTCCTCCGCAACAGTGAGAAAGCCAACATGGCGGCGGGTGCACGGGCGCGGGCTCTGGTTTGTCAGGAGTGGAGGTGGATGTGACGTCACAGCGATGGCGTGGAGCGACTTGTTTACGCAAATGGCTACGTTCGATCGTGCGCAGTGGCGCCCTCTCAAGTTAACCGGATATTGGAAGTCTCAGGAAACATAATACCAATTTTATTGGAAGGTAAAATTTCATATTATCACAGTTTATGGTACAACATGACACCCTGTAAGGGTATTGCAATTCCTTGTCTCAAACGTAGACCAGGTACACATTAAGAAATTATAGTACTTAACCTAAATCACACGTAGGTAGGTGTTAATATCTAGAATAACCTACTTTAAGAATATTTATGGTATCTATTTACACATAAGAAGTCATTCAGTGAATAAAAACAGTTTTCTATTAAATAAGTTTTCAACTTCTTAACACATTTGGTACCTATATTTGACCTCATCAGCTATTTCTTTAGGAAGACTGTTGACTGTGTTTAGAGCGTATGTATGTATGTTTATGATGACCTTGCAAGAAGGGGGTCTACAAATCACTTTGTAGGTCCAGAACCGTTTGTGGGACTCGCAGGGAACCGTAATATTGGCCTTTACAGCCTACGCCAAAACCAAACACCAACACGAGTGGAGAAACGAGGCTGGTTTAACCTTTTGAGAGCGAGGGTGCAAAACAAAACGGTGCCCAACTGAGGCGAGAACAAAAACAGAAGTCTGGTCTCGGCAAAACATAGTGATTTCAAAGAGGAATATCGATACTTAAATAATAATAATAAAGTTCTTTATTGACAGGCAAATAACCCATTAATCAAAATTAGATAAAAAATTAAATTGTATAAATGTAAAAATAAAAACCTTAAAATGCTATGCTATAATAACATTAATAACCTAATTATGTTTAGGCAGTCACAAACAAGACCTACTTCTTGTTCCCTTCGTGATGCACGGAAACCCAACGTTTGTAGATCGGATTACTTAGATGCCCGGACAGCTCACGGAGGATACCGTTGTCTGACGTTCGGACGCGGCTCCAGAAGGAAGCTATGCGGGAGCGTATGATGGCAAAGAAGTCCGGCACTTTAGCTTCGGCAAACATGCTCGATGCGCTGCAGTATCTTGGCAGTTTCATTAGAATACGGTATGCGTCATTATACTGCACTCTAATTAACAACACTCAAACTAAAATAATTAGCTAAATAACAATAAAGTCGAAAACCTGTTAGAAATATACTACAATGTGATGTTATTGTGTTTTCATTGATTATTAACATTATAAAACAACTTTAAACTATGAAAATATCAAAAAATTCGCACAGAATGCATTTGAGAATTATGATTGGGTAACAACACTACTTGTCACAAAGTACTTTGTTATATACTGAAATAGAGAACAATCTCTGGGCCTAAAAACGGAAACCCTGTAATTCACGCCATCTATTATCTTAGGTTGACATGTACCTCACGTCAATGTCAAAATGCATGCGTGTGTGGGTGTGTACGTATATAGGCGTATGTGTGCTCTCACACATGCACATACTTAAATAACTACGATATTTAAAAAAGGTATTTTTCCAAAAAAAGCTAGCTTCACTTATGCATCCAAGTGTTCGGCAGATTTGATATTTTTCAAAATATGGGTGAAAAGTGGAGTTAGCTTTTTTGAAACTTATTATTTCACAAATATATTATTCCTTTGTCAATGACAAAATAATCGTTTTAATCGAAGGGATAATTATATTTAAAAATAAACAATAATTCATATCTATATTTATTCTGCAAGAGCTTTACATTACAAGTAATAAATAATAAAATATCAATGGTGACATGAATACATAGCAACAATAAAAACGTAATAACACACGGCACTTCTAAAACTGAAGCAAAGTTAGCGCGTGTTAATTGCACTTACGGATAATTAATTACACCACACTAGAATCACGATAGAATGATTAATTACAATACAATTATTTAAATAGATTGTTATGAGATGTTACGACATGGAAAATCTTAGAAAACCACGAGTGACACTGACAACAAATTTGTCTTTTTAAATTCCATAGACAATTGAATAGAGTTTGACGGCCTATACACGGTGAGTAAATACTGACAATCTACCATAGCTGTCTCACTCTGTAACATGCGATAGAGTGAGACAGCTATGGTGGCTTGTCAGTATTTACTCACCGTGTATGGGCCCCGCCTCTGAATAGGTCGGATATTAAAACTATTAACAAGCCAAATACTCCAAAAGAATTGTATAGTTAAAGGAAATTAATAAATTACACAAGTATTTTAGTTTTTCTAAATTATTGTCCGATATTATTAGTATAATTAATTAGTTTCTGTTTTTTTGTAGGTGACGCATTGCTTACATCTATTAACAGAGGTTGACATCTATGAATTATAATGTGACTAAATTGGAAATCACTAGATATTCATAGTAGGTCCCTATACTTAATGTCTTTCTTTATTTAGTTAACTTACTGTTCTGTCATTAGTGTCATTACCGTGCTCGTAGTACTAAGATTAGCCGCCCTGCTAGTATCCTAGGTTCATGTTGGCAAAGGTCAAATTGACAGTGACAGTCAAGCCAAGCCAGGAATGCGGTAATGCGATGCGGTTACTTTGCAAGTTATTGAAACGTCGAATATTTGGAGTTAGTAGTTAAAACGATAGCACAATATCTCTCGCGTCTCTACTAGTTAATGATGGAGTCGCCAGCGCCGAATGGAGCAAGTGCAGGGGAATCGTGTGTGAAGTCGGAGCTCTCTTTGGGTTTGGAGGGTGTCTGTATTAAAAGCGAGCCCTCGTTGGACGATGCGTGTGTACAAGACGAGCCCTCGTGCTCAGATTTGTGTGTAAAAGACGAGCCTTCGTGCTCGGATGCGTATGTAAAAGACGAGCCGTCGAGTCCGGAGGCCGCGGACGCGCGCGGCGTCAGCGCGGCGGCGGCGGCGGCGCGGCTGTACGCCGACCACGTCGTGAAGGACGAGCTCGTGCTCAGCCTCGAGCTAGTGCAGCCACGCCGCGTGCTCTGCGCAACGCCAGGTCAGTTTAATACTACGAGTATGTATGCAATGAGCAAGGAGCGGAATTCACATAACAGAAATCAAACAATGTTAAAAAGTTGACAACAAGCAAAGCAATAACACCGATTACTGGAATGGTTGATAAAACAATGGTCAATCGCTCTTGAAGTTTGATTTCTGCAATGAAAATTCATCTTGTAGGCAATGAGATAATTATGCTTAATGTCCATGATCTTTTTGAAGACTATGCAGAAGCTGAAATTCCAGTTGAGCTTGGCTATTTTTAAAATTTATCTCAATGTATATCTCAAGGTATAAGCTTCATTGTTAGAAACATTCTGTGGATAAAATCTGGTATACTGTCTAAAGCAGGCCTGTAAATCCCGCTAAAATTTTACTTTCAGTTTATTATTATACATATAAAAAGCTGTATCCACAAAACAATATTTGACATGTTATGAACAGGCCGCGGGTATCTTGTTGCATGGTTAGATGAAACCAAACTAGGGAGCCAACATTAAAATTAAAATTCAACTCTTATTTATTCTCATTTATTTTTAAATCCCAACATGCCTTTACTATCATCCTGAAGGAAGATTAAAATCCTACTAATCCTACTAATATTATGAATGCGAAAGTTTGGATGTTTAGATGTTTGGACGTTTAGATGTTTGGACGTTTAGATGTTCATATGTTTG
The DNA here is from genome assembly GCA_932294315.1 of Epinotia nisella. Taxonomy (NCBI): domain Eukaryota; kingdom Metazoa; phylum Arthropoda; class Insecta; order Lepidoptera; family Tortricidae; genus Epinotia; species Epinotia nisella. Next base: position 1,981,967 of record OW028698.1, on the reverse strand, counting down.
GATGTTTGTTACTCAATCACGCTTAAATAGGGTCCGACTAAAGCAAAGGGGGCGCAATATAAGGACTTAGATTTTTATTGACCAAAAGTGAAAATTATATAGGAATCATAAAACACTTAGAAAAATTTCATTCAAGACGCTAAAATAAGCATGTTTTGTAGAAAAACTTTTTCTCTAAAATGAAAAATGCCCGAGATATTGGACCTCAAAGTTGGCACCATTTTAGGACTTTGAAAAAATTCGATGGATGTTGTTGTCATTATAACACCTATTTTTTATGATGTTATCCTTGAGAATACGCTAAAATAAGCATGTTTTGTAGAAAAATATTTTAGAATCAGTTACAGTGTTATATGGGACCATATGGCTCACACAATTCATTGTCCAATTTTTTATTATACTAACGATTTGTATTCATAATCATCACTTCATAATTGTAGTTGCTCTCCACTAGCTCCCATACAAACATTTTTTCTCTCCAAAAACTGGTTTGAATAGCATCGTACAATAATCTTAGTCAATACCTATTCAACCATGCCTCCACCTAACAGTAACACGATACAATTGTTTACTTATAAAAATAATATTAACATGTCCATGTTAAACAAAATAAAACTTATTAAGTATAATTTTATTGCGCAAATACGTTTCTTAGTTAGATTTTTTAATAATTAAAAAAAATTCAACTATATTTTCTCTTTTTAATTCTGTACTGTATACATTGCAGGGCAAACTCAACAGAAGGAGCCAAGCGGGAGAGCTAAAGCTTACCAATGTGGCAAATGTGGTTTCACAACTGCTAGAAAGGCCTCTTTAGTAAGTCATGAAAGGAAACACATTGACAAGGAACGCTTTATCTGTGATCACTGTGATTACACAGCCAGTGAAAAAGCATTGTTACAAAATCATATGGGTAAACATAATCACAACAGGTCTTATAAGTGTGGCCAATGTAGTTATACAAGTTCCCTAAAAGGCAAATTACTAGTCCATGAAAAAAAACATATGGGTGAGAAACCTTACAAATGTGGCCAGTGTAGTTATGCTAGTGCCTTAAACAGTAATTTAAAAATTCATGAAAGAATACATACTGGTGAAAAGCCATACAAATGTGGCCACTGTAGTTATGCTAGTACCCGTAAAAGTGAATTAAAAATCCATGAAAGGTTACATACTGGAGAAAAGCCATACAAATGTGGCCACTGTAGTTATGCTAGTACCCGTAAAAGTAAATTAAAAATCCATGAAAGGTTACATACTGGAGAAAAGCCATACAAATGTGGCCAATGTAGTCATGCGAGTGCCCGAAAAGGTAATTTAAAAATCCATGAACGGATACATTCTGGAGAAAAGCCATACAAATGTGGCCAATGTAGTTATGCGAGTGCCCGAAAAGGTAACTTTAAAATCCATAAAATGATACATACTGGAGAAAAGCCATACAAATGTGGCCAATGTAGTTATGCTAGTGCCCATGAAGGTGGTTTAAAAATCCATGAAAGGAAACATACTGGAGAAAAGCCATACAAATGTGGCCAATGTAGTTATGCTAGTGCCCATGAAGGTGGTTTAAAAATCCATGAAAGGAAACATACTGGAGAAAAGCCATACAAATGTGGCCAATGTAGTTATGCTAGTGCCGTAAAAGGTGATTTAAAAATGCATGAAAGGAAACATACTAAAGAAAAGCCATACAAATGTGGCCAATGTAGTTATGCTAGTGCCCATGAAGGTGGTTTAAAAATCCATGAAAGGAAACATACTGGAGAAAAGCCATACAAATGTGGCCAATGTAGTTATGCTAGTGCCGTAAAAGGTGATTTAAAAATCCATGAAAGGAAACATACTGAAGAAAAGCCATACAAATGTGGCCAATGTAGTCATGCTAGTTTCGGAAAAGGTAATTTAAAAATCCATGAACGGATACATTCTGGAGAAAAGCCATACAAATGTGGCCAATGTAGTTATGCGAGTGCCCGAAAAGGTTATTTAAAAATCCATGAAAAGAAACATATTGGTGAAAAGCCATACAAATGTGGCCAATGTAGTTATGCGAGTGCCAAGAAAGGTTATTTAAAAATCCATGAAAGGAAACATACTGAAGAAAGGCCATACAAATGTGGCGAATGTAGTTATACTAGTGCCCAAAAAGGTTATTTAAAAATCCATGAAAAGAAACATATTGGTGAAAAGCCATACAAATGTGGCCAATGTAGTTATGCTAGTACCCGAAAATGTCAATTAAAAATGCATGTAAGGATACATACTAAGCATTGTGTATCTACGACCAGTTAGCCTAGTGGGTAGTGACGCTGCATGCGAACCTGGGCCTGGGTTCGAGTCCCGGTAAGGGCAAATATTTGTGTGATGGATGAGCATGAATATTTGTTCTGAGTCTTGGTTGTTTTCTATGTATTTATACCTATTAAATATATCGTCGTCTAGTACCTACACCACAAGCCTTTGTACGCGCGGGCATCGGACGACTAGGGTCGGGGCGCTCGCGCACCGCCAGTCGGGGAGCCAGTATCAAGCGCTGCGTGTTAGTTTTCAATAAATGTGTATTTCAAAGAAAACTGCATTCTGATTGTCCGCCTGGACAGCCTTATTGAGCTTTACTTAGTTCGATTTGTGTAAGATTGTCCACTAATATTTATAAAGTGAACTCGAAAAGGTGATTTAGAAACCCATGAAAGCTTATATGAAAAGCTCCACTAATGCGGTCAATGCAGTTATTCCTGTAACCAAATGAGGAAGTTAATATTCCATAATAGGGAACAAATTGGTGATAACATTCGTAACATTAATGCCGCTGCAGAAACCGACCGTACACCCGCCGCCCGCGGACAGTGCAGCCCGTCGCCGCGTCGGCCACGACCATACTTACGGGAGACGAGAGCCTGCGCCGGGACCCTGCGCCACTTCTCCAAGTTTGTGCGTATTTCTTACTAAGACTAGACTGTCAGATTGGTGCGTAACAAATAAAATGTCTTTGAACGTAAAGAAATGTAAACACATAAAATTTACAAAAAACAGAAATATCATACCAACTACCTATAACTTGAGTGGTGAAGTTCTTGAGGAAATTAAAAATATTAGGGATCTTGGTGTGACTTTTGATAGTAAACTAAAATTCGTGGAGCACATAGATAGTATCATCTTAAAGGCATCTAAACTGTTGGGTTTTGTTTTACGAGAATGTAAAAACTTTAGAAATATTGGAACGAAGCTTGTCATGTATAACGCCTTGGTGAGAAGCAACTTGGAATACTGTAGCGTAGTGTGGTCACCTTGTTATAATCTACATATAAATAGAATTGAAAGGGTCCAGAAAAAGTTTGTTACAAGTTTAACATATAGCTGCAAAAAAAACAAGGTGTTAAGAAGTTATCGTGAGCGACTTAAATACTTTAAGATGGGATCGTTGGCTGATAGAAGAACTATAAGTGATCTAGTGTTTTTGAAGAGAATTGTTACCGGTGCATTAGATTGCCCAGATTTACTGCAAAAAATAAATTTCCACGTACCCTCTAGAATTCCTAGAGCATGTAATATTAAGCTGTTCAGTTTAGCTACTCGTCGTACTAACCTCAAGCTACACTGTCCACTGTCACGGATGTTTACGGCTTATAGCAAACATCAAGATTGTATTGATCTAAACTCGTCAAGTATCCCATTCATAAAAGCCACGATTGCTGACAAGACTTAGTAATTATTAGTTAAGAGTAAACATATTGTAATCTGTTTTTTAGTTGAATTTCACTGTTAATTGATGCATGCTGTGTCCTTCTGTAATTAATAAGGTACTTAGTTTTAATTTGCGCATATAAGTGTAATATTATGTAATGGTATGCTTATTGTTGAAGGTCCTAATAAATAAATAAATAAATAAATAAATAAACTTGTTATTTAATTACCACATAATAATTAATAGTACATGCAAATGCACACTCAAGAGAGGTTGGGCATCGCGAATGTCGTCTCACACATATTCCGGAAGCATCCCCGCCTTACGGAAGACCGTTACCTTAATAGCGCCACGATTTGGCCTGTAGATATCGTGTTTTGGTGGAGAGTAAGGTCGTCGGAGCTAATGAGTGTTATGCATCAACTCATTAATTGTAGGATACGTGAATTGGAAAATATCGCGTTCTTTGAAACGCTGTTCTGACACGATTAGGTAATAATGAGGATTGATTTTCAGATATACAAGGGTGAATCAAAAAGTTCTTAGAAAATAGGGTCAAAAACAATCGGTTTTTTTTTTACATAATTTCCTTTTTGTTCTTTCTTTTTTAGGGTTCCGTAACTCAAAAGGAAAAAATGGAACACTTCTGTCTGTCTGTCAAAACCCTTTATCTCGGGAACGCGTGGAGATATCGAGTTGAAATTAAAACCATATACTCAAGTCTACAGTCCCTTTAAGCTGTGAAAAAATCAAACTTCAAACATAACGTAAAAAAACCGGCCAAGTGAGTGTCGGACCACGCACAAAGAAGGGTTCCGTGCCTATCAAAAAGGTCGCATATTTACTGAAATCTTATGGCACTTACGTTCTTTTCTTTAAGGAAGGCAGTTTTTTAGCAATATCTCGGAAACCTTTGAACCGATCTTGTTCAAATCAATTTTCGCTGAAAGAATTTAATAAGCCCTATGTCCATGTTTTTTTTCGTATTTTTAAAATACAACTTTCGAAAATTAGAGGGGGGGGGACAGAATTTTAATGACTTTCGGGGCGATTATCTCCGACTCTATTCACTTAATCAAAAAAATTGCTGAGTAAACCTTTTATTTATTTTCAAAGGCCTATCGATTGATGTGCCACACGTGGGCTTACAATGAAAAATTTTCAGTTTTATGTATGGAGTGCACCCCTAAATATTTTTTTTTGTCATTTTAATTACAAAAGTAACACATATCCTCGAAATTTTATTCAAATACACTTTTTAGTTTTCGAGTAAAGTGCCTGTGACAAACGGGCAGACGGACATAACGAAACTATAAGGGTTCCGTTCTTAAATTCTTCTATAAGATACTGTCGTTTATGCCGCAAAAATGTATATTTTGACACTCAAGGGAATCAAAATTTATAGGGTACTTCCCGTTGCGTATCTACACAAAATAATTTTAATGCAACTACTGTCATATTTCCCGCGAAAACAAAATGGCGGCAAAAAAAGGTTGTATACCTCCAATTTGGTCACCTTGTATTTACGCTCGAACCACGTCTTGGAGTGGGCGTTTGATGACGCAGGGTTAGCGAGTGTAACCCTGCACTGAGCGTGGCCCGGCACGCACTTGGCCGGTTTTATTATCAAGTAATTTCAGAGGTCACGTGGTAATACAATTTATTTGTCCGCAGAATCACGAGACGAGGCTTCGATTGAACAAGACACGCAGACCAGTTTTATTCTTTAGCCGCCCACGCTTGGCAATGAAATTCGGATTAACTATTATTGTACATAGTAGAGATGTTTTTGTTTAATATGTATGTATAAAATAGTATTAATTCCATTGAAGAGGAGAGAAAAAAAAAAAGACATTTATTCACTACACAAAAGACACACACATATAAAGGGAGTAGACATACAATACAATTGACACATTGTGTGTGTCTTCGCGGCAGTGAACGGAGGAGGATGTTTATATGGATAGATGAAGGTGCAGAATTACCTATATAAAAATATTATTTTGGATATGCATAAGATTTATTCATGATGTAATTTTTACTTCTTAATAAATGTTGGAACTTGTTGGATGTTTATTTATCCTACCAGCTTCCGAGGCATTATCCTACTCCTACTAATATTATAAACGTGAAAGTTTGGATGGATGGATGGATGTACGTTCCACTTAATCTCAAAAACTACTGGACGAATTTATATGAAACTTTCCATTTATGCTTGTATATCAGAATAGGACATAGGCAAAGGGTATTTATTTATGTCAAATTTCATCCCTGTTAGGGACGAAAAAGAGGATGAAACTTTGTATGGAAACCAAATTGCTCGTTGCCTTCATCAGGCGCTGGGTCTCAAAATGTATGGGAAAACTTAAATCCGACTCGCACTTGACCATAATAGATATTATTTAATATATAATACGGCTATAATTTACGAACCGTGGGTTTTTTTTTATCAAGTTCTACGTGGACGAAGTCGCGGGCAGAAGCTAGTTATACTATAAATAAAAAACCAAGTGCGTGTCAAACCACGCACAAGAAGGGTACCTACACACCAACACGAAGGGTGGCAATAAAAGTACATTATTTAAAATAAAGATGAAAGCGATGGGGTAATTTTTAGTTACATGGTCACCCCACAGGAATCATCTACTTTGTTGCCGTCCATGGTGGCGACACCTACGTAGCCTCTGTACTCTTTATATTACACTCTTATTTATGCTCTTTGTGTGTGTCTGTGTCTCGGTCGGATATACTCAAATCATGGACCTAAGATACTCGGAATAAGCTATGGTAATAATAATACCACGTCCGAGCGAGATGGTAGCATACAAATCTCGATAAGTGTGACAGAAAAGGAAATATCATTTGTTGTCCTTGTCATAGTTCCACTTTTTTCTGTTTTCCACACCTGATTTAGTATGAAGTTATGGCCATTAAATCACTACCCACCCAAATCAAGTAGGTTGTTTATGGTATTTTAAGACCAGAGGGCCTACCGCGAAACGATATTGTTTTCGTTCGTGTATCTCCGTCTTTGTCGCACTTGCTAGTTCGAGCGACAAAGAGGGAGACACACGAACGAAAATGAATATCGTTTCGCGGTAGGCCCTCAGTTCTTAATTTGGGATCACGTATAGCCTGTTCCGAGTATCTTAAGTCCATGACTCAAATAAAATTTGTTTATTTCGGACAAAATCCATTTGACACTAATTATTAGGTAATTAATCTTTTCGACGCCAACGTCACATATATCCGCACCAAAGGTTCAACGTCAACGACTGATACTTCTTGCATTGACATAAGGTTTAACCCCGCATTAAATGTCTTGTTGATTTGGCGTGTGGTTGACAACTTTTCTCTTTGACAGAGCGTTGAAAAGGTTAAAGCGTCTAAGCAAAGCGTTTATTGAACAAAATTGATAAATATCGAATCGGAATGCAACTAAACGCACAACTCACTCTACTCTATGTCAAATTGACAGCCAACCTAAGAACCTAACGCCAAGCCAGGAATGCAGAATGCGGTGCGGTTACCGGTCACTTGACTTACTTGGTGGTTAGAACTTTGCAAGTTATTGAAACGTTGAATAATTTATTTGGAATTAGTAGTTAAAACGATAGCATCTCACGGTCCGAGTCTCCGATTGCTTCTAAACCTAGACAGAGGCGTTTACTAGTTGATGATGGAGTCGCCAGCGCCGATTGGAGCAAGTGCAGACGAAGTGTGTGTGAAGTCAGAGCACTCTTTGGGTTCGGAGGGTGTCTGTATTAAAAGCGAGCCCTCGTTGGACGATGCGTGTGTACAAGACGAGCCCTCGTGCTCAGATTTGTGTGTAAAAGACGAGCCTTCGTGCTCGGATGCGTATGTAAAAGACGAGCCGTCGAGTCCGGAGGCCGCGGACGCGCGCGGCGTCAGCGCGGCGGCGGCGGCGGCGCGGCTGTACGCCGACCACGTCGTGAAGGACGAGCTCGTGCTCAGCCTCGAGCTAGTGCAGCCACGCCGCGTGCTCTGCGCAACGCCAGGTCAGTTTAATACTACGAGTATGTATGCAATGAGCAAGGAGCGGAATTCACATAGCAGAAATCAAACAATGTTAAAAAGTTGACAACAAGCAAAGAGATTCAATAACACCGATTACTGGAATGGTTGATAAAACAATGGTCAATCGCTCTTGAAGTTTGATTTCTGCAATGAAAATTCATCTTGTAGGCAATGAGATAATTATGCTTAATGTCCATGATCTTTTTGAAGATTATGCAGAAGCTGAAATGCCAGTTGAGCTTGGCTATTTTTAAAATTTATCTCAAGGTATATCTCAAGGTATAAGCTGCCAGGTTTCATTGTTAGAAACATTCTGTGGATAAAATCTGTTCTATCTAAAGCAGTTCTGTAAATCCTGCTCGAATTTTACTTTCAGATTATTATTTTACATATAAAAAGCAAACAAAACAATATTTGACTTGTTATGAACAGGCCCCGGATATCTTGTTGCATGGTTAGATGAATGTAACCAAACTAGGGAGCCGACATTAAAATTAAAATTCAACTTACTGATACTCATTTATTTTTAATCCCTACATGCCTTTATTATCATCCTGAAGGAGGGGTTTCTGACGCCGCTAGGGTCGTACCTGGTGCAAAGGTTGTCCGTCGCCATTCAACGTCCATTCAAAGTGGTAACCCGATGAGTGGGGTACCTTTGCGCCAGGGACGACTCCAGGGGGACTTTATGACTAGTCTTAGGTTAAAGTTTATTGTTATTCTATTGTTGACATTTGTTTTTTAATTGACTTGTATATTTTTTTGTATTGTGAAGGAAGATTAAAATCCTACTAATATATATACAACTAGCTTTTACCCGCGGCTTCGCCCGCGTACCAAAAGTAATTTTAACCGTCTTAAAAATGGTGCATCGCAGTTTGACCCGTATGTTCCAATTTGATTGCAATTTGGCACAAATACTTTCAAGAATGTTCATGTCCACAATGTTAAATTTCATAATCGATGCCATTTTCGTAATTAAAGTCCCAAAAAACCATAAAAACGACATCCATATTGATATTTAGACACAACCCCATCTCACGGGAGATGGTATTTCACGTCGGCCACGTTGGATTTTAAAATCGTTGTTGTTGTTTTGGTAATCACCGACCAGCAACCCGATAAACCAACATGGGTATTGTTTCTATAACAATACCTATGTTGATTTTCAGACATTGTCACATTTCCCCCTTTTAGGGGTTGAATTCAACCCCTAACAGGGGGAAATGTGACTGTGTTTCAGGTTTTTTGGGAATTCCCAAAAAACCTGAAACATGCATTTACTCACTTATTGCTAGGAATACTCCTGTGAAGTTTTGAACGAAATAGACTTACTTATTTTGTTTTCCCATACAAACTTTGGACCCCCATTTCACCCACTTAGGGGGTGAATTTTGAAAAATCCTTCCTTAATCGGCAACTACATATTTATATGTATTGCTTAAGCGCGGTACATGGCGAGGCTAGAAAGTAAGCAATAGATGGACGAGTTAGTTCGAGGGCCTACGCGTAGCGGAGGCCCTCGAAAGTACGAGTCCAGCTATTGCACTTTCGGCCGAGGCTTAACATAGTGCATTTCACGCCTACTGCAAGGAAATTGCAAATAATTATTATTTTAAATCAAAATTAAAGATCATAATATGAAACAGGCTCCCTTGCCTCGCGCCCGGCGCGGAGGAGCAGGAGCGGGCGCACGCCGGCGCGACCGCGCGGGCCCTGTGATTGGTCGATCGCTGTTCAAACTGTCCAACAATAACATTGTTGGACATATTACGAGAACAATATTCCTTTGCTATTCCGCTAAAAAACGTGCAGGTCGATCAGCGGAGATCAAATGCAACTATTTGCGTATAAACATGCAAATAATTACAGCAAACCACCACCAATAATGAAAAATCCTCGACACGTGTTTCGCCTCTCTACGAGGCATCATCAGGAGATGTTGCTTGCGCCACGTCCACTCAGCAAATGAGCCGTCTATTTTTTTTTTTTTTTTAGAACCTGACTGTTGCTATAATAGAACGGACCCAATATAGCTGTCGAACTGCATGGTTGGAGAGTATCCTGGGGAAAATCCAGGGGGAACTCTCCGGCACGACCACGCGGGGGAGTATAACACTGGAATACTCTAAGAGTTTGCGCTCCAGTGAGATTGGTTGAACGGTTTCAACCGAATCTGATGTGTGAGCCGTCTAGAACCGTCAGCCCTATTTATAGTCTGACCCCCCATACTACCATGCATGCATGCATGCAATATTGTTCTCGTAATATATCATCATATATCATCAAAAAAAAATATTGTTGGACAGTTTGAAGTCATAGATGGCCTGTTCGTGCGACGTCCAACTAACCCCAGCTTTGAAGCCTGCATTCTGACCATGTTATGCCGCATTTCCGAGCAGTGACGCGAATAGTACATTGTGCCACAAGTATGGTAAGAGTTTGTAAGTTCCTTACCATATGTGTGGCACACAATGTTTTGCGTCTCATTTGTGAGGAAACAAATATATATAACACTAATGGCAATAAAAACTACACATTGTCTTCCATTTGATTGAATTTGACGTTAATATCACTGTTAAAAATATTTTTTGTACAGCCACTTAACTCCCGTGAGAATCAGACTTATGACATAATTAAAAAATATAATTCACGATTTTAACGTGAGTAACCCGTTTTCATAATACTTTTACATTTTAATTTTAAAATCGATTAATAATTAAGTTAAACAACATGTTTTATAAGTGTTTTTACAATTCGATTTATTTATTATGAGGTTTTTTTCCATCATATTTGAGTTAAACCTCCTGGCTTTATAACTGACGCATGAGTGACAGAGTGACACAATTTAAAGAATGATTACGCCCATGGGCATAACTTAGGCTATTGTAACTCTGTATGCCTGCGCGTTATAGTGAATATTGAATTTGATATAACAGTATCTTAACACATTCACTGCTAAGAATCGCTACGCGCTACGCTCATAGCCATTCCCGTGGTTTTCCTTGTATGTACTATGTAGCCTAAATCGACTACAGCGTACGCGCGCGCTAGGTGGATTCCTGGCACTGGCAGTGATAGTGCTAAATACTAACGAAATTATATTGTTTTTTTACATAACGTTATATAGATTAAAAAATATAATTAAAATCATTAAACCATATCCTTTTATGATTGACCTTGACCTTAAAAAATTTGAAAAAATATGCACTTTTTTCCAAGAGTAAATTTAAAGCTACCAATTCCTTACGCTTTTATAGAAACAAAATTGTAGGACAACTATGGACCTAAACGCACACCGAAACAGCAATTCACTTGATTTTCCGTACAATGATTAGTAGAAATAGCATGTGATGTCATACCTTTATGTCAATTAGTATGAAGCGTTTTGGGCTGCCTTCAGCGAGGTCAATCTTTGTCTCAAATTTTTGGGTATTTAAGTTCTTTAATTGTAGTTGCTCCATACTTGCCCCACTACAAACATTTTTGCTCTCCAAAAACTGGTTCGAATGGCCTCATGCAATAATCTTAGTCAATACCTATTCAACCATGCCTCCACCTAACAGTAACACGATACAATTGTTTTCTTATAAAAATATTATTAACATGTTCATGTTAAACAAAATAAAACGTATTATGTATAATTTTGTTGCGCAAATACGTTTCTTAGTTAAATTTTTAAATAATTAAAAAAGATTAACACTATTTTTTCTCTTTTTAATTCTGTACTGTATACATTGCAGGGCAAACTCAACAGAAGGAGCCAAGCGGGAGAGCTAAAGCTTACCAATGTGGCCAATGTGGTTTCACAACTGCTAGAAAGGCCTCTTTAGTGAGTCATGAAAGGAAACACATTGACAAGGAACGCTTTATCTGTGATCACTGTGATTACACAGCCAGTGGTAAACTATTGTTACAAAATCATATGAGTAAGCATAATCGCAAAAAACATACGGGTGAGAAACCTTACAAATGTGGCCAATGTAGTTATGCTAGTGCCAACAAACGTCAATTAAAAATCCATGAAAGGTTACATACTGGAGAAAAGCCATACAAATGTGGCCAATGTAGTTATGCTAGTGCCAACAAAGGTGTTTTAAGAAAGCATGAAAGGATACATACTGGTAAAAAATCATACAAATGTGGCCAATGTAGTTATGCTAGTGCCAACAAAGGTGTTTTAAAAAACCATGAAAGGATACATACTGGTAAAAAGTCATACAAATGTGGGGAATGTAGTTATGCTAGTGCCAACAAACGTCAATTAAAAATCCATGAAAGGATACATACTGGTAAAAAGTCATACAAATGTGGCCAATGTAGTTATGCTAGTGCCAACAAAGGTGTTTTAAAAAACCATGAAAGGATACATACTGGTAAAAAGTCATACAAATGTGGGGAATGTAGTTATGCTAGTGCCAACAAACGTCAATTAAAAATCCATGAAAGGTTACATACTGGAGAAAAGCCATACAAATGTGGCCAATGTAGTTATGCTAGTGCCAACAAAGGTGTTTTAAAAAACCATGAAAAGATACATACTGGTAAAAAGTCATACAAATGTGGCCAATGTAGTTATGCTAGTGCCAACAAAGGTGTTTTAAAAAACCATGAAAGGATACATACTGGTAAAAAGTCATACAAATGTGGGGAATGTAGTTATGCTAGTGCCTACAAAGGTGTTTTAAAAAACCATGAAAGGATACATACTGGTAAAAAGTCATACAAATGTGGGGAATGTAGTTATGCTAGTGCCAACAAACGTCAATTAAAAATCCATGAAAAGATACATACTGCTGAAAAGCCATACACATGTGGGCAATGTAGTTATGCTAGTGCCCGCAAACGTCAAAGATACTTACCTAACCTAACATCACTGTATATATTAGAATCATGCAAATTTATACGAAAACATCAACATCTATACCCCAAACCCGAACACGTAAACCCAGATACACATAACCTACGTCAGCGCAATAAAACAGTTCAAGCAGTTCCCGCCAAACTAACAATGTTTAACAAAGGCCCTTACGCTATGTCTATAAAAATCTATAGCAATATTCCACAATATATTCGAAATGAAGCAAAATACAACATCTTTGTTGATAAACTTAAGGCTTATCTTTTAACAGAATGCCCATATTCACTACAAGAGTTCATGAGTTAAGTCCTAATATGTGTCGTATAAGTATAAGAATAGATATCTGTTGGTTAACAGATATCTATATATGTTATATGTTATGATATATGTTATCTAATGTGCAGATATATTTGTTTTAGTCTTTACGCTTAGGTTTAGTTTAAACATGTTGCTACCCCCTAGTAGGGTCCATGTTCGCACTGGTTAGATTTTAAGAACACCTTGTAAATACCATGGTTGCAAGGAATAAATATGATTATGATCAATTAAAAATCCACGAAAGGAATCATACTGGTGAAAAGCCATACAAATGTGGCCAATGTACCTAGTTATGTTAGTGCCATCAAATATAATTTTAAAATCCATGAAAGGATACATACTGGAGAAAAGCCATACAAATATGGCCAATGTAGTTATGAAAGTGCTCAAAAAGGCCAATTAAAAATGCATGTAAGGATAGTGCCGCTGCAGAAACCGATCGTACACCCGCCGACTACGGACAGTGCAGCCCGTCACCGCGTCGGCCACGACCATACTTACGGGAGACGAGAGCCTGCGCCGGGACCCTGCGCCACTTCTCCAGGTTTGTGCGCATTTCTTCCTAAATTGTTATTTAATTACCACATAATAATTAATAGTACATGCAAATGCACACTCAAGAGAGGTTGGGCATCGCGAATGTCGTCTCACACATATTCCGGAAGCATCCCCGCCTTACGGAAGACCGTTACCTTAATAGCACCACGATTTAGCCTGTAGATATCGTGTTTTGGTGGAGAGTAAGGTCGCCGGAGCTAATGAGTATTATGCATCAACACAATCAATCCTACAATTAGAAGCGTGAATTGGAAAATATCGCGTTCTTGAAACACCGTTCTGACAAGATTAGGAAATAATGAGGATTGATTTTCAGATATACGAGGGTGAATCAAAAATTTCAAAAACGGAATAGGGTCAAAAACCAACGGATATGACTACTTTCTTGTCCGTCTGTCTATCTGTCAGTCAAAACCCTTTTTATTACGAGTTGAAATAAAAAAGCGGCCAAGTGCGTGTCGGGCCACGCGCAGGGTAGGGTTCCGTAGTTGCCCGTCTGTCACAGAATGCGGACTTAAAAGGGGCTTTTATTGCCGACTGTACATTTCTGTATACCGTCATCAACTATCCATTGAGACCAACGAGCCCAAACCAGATGAGGGTGTGTCGTTTCATTGCGAAGTTCCTATGGCCACCTTCGAGCTCCATCATCAGATCAGCACCATGTCAGCATAATATTGCATTGTCACGCGTTTTACAAATATAGATATGCATAATTTCAGCTCAATCGGTTACCGGGAAGTGGATCGAATTTAATTTACAAGATTTGATGACAAACATCGGGACAGGTGGAACTAAATAAAAGCTTGTAAAAATAAAGGTCCTCTGTCTGCAACCTGATGTTTGACAGCTAGGAAAGTCAAATCACAGCATCCCGCTCGGGCGCGCTCGCCGCACAGCTCGTGCTCTATCGCTGCTCGCCCGCTCGGGGCATCGACACCTGAGAGGTGTGCGAGAGCCGAGGTTAGCCGAGGCGGCCAGAGGAAGTGGCCCGCTATTACATTCCGCTGCGGTGTCGAGCTGACCCCACTTTCAGTAACAAAAAAGTACTTGAAAAATGAAAAATAGTTTGAAAATGAAAAATAATTTATTCAGTAACTTATAGGATACTTAACTAAATACAGGTTGGCGTCTCTTTTTAAGTATTGAGATACCTGTGTCACCGCTCTTCCACAGAGTGTAACTTGACATATTAAAAAGTGCATAGAACATGATCAAATAAAAAATAAAAAAACTAGGGTTTGTTTACTAAAGGAGTAAAAATATAAAAGGAGTACTTACTGAAGCAGTCAAGCCGTACGGCGAGCCGCATGTGTGTGTGTGTGTGTGTGTGTTCGCGTGTGGGTGTGTGCATGTGTGTGCGTGTGTGTGTGTGTGTGCGCGTATGGGTGTGGATCTATGTAGGTATATAGTGAGTTTTATCTGTGATTTTCCGATGATAAGCTTTCAACATCGGAGTAACTTTTACCCTTTAGCCAAGTCGTCATTTTGTTTTTACACTCTTTATGGGTTGAGGAGTAGATGTTAATAAGAGGATTTATTAGGTTGTATAGGTGAATAGACTGGAACTCGTATTGTCTCCCAGCGTAAGCATAGCTGTCGCGGAGGGGATTGCCTTTGGCAATCTTCTCGTCCTTAAGGTGTTGGGTTTATAAAAAGTATTTTAGTGTCTTCTCAAAATAGCATATAACACATACAACTTTCTGACGGTCATCAGCTCACAAATTTGGTACAGCTCCTATAGGGTTTGGAGTACATCACCTTTAACAGAGCTCTTTGTGCTTTTTCTAACTCTATAAATTTCGTTTTGGTGGCACCACCCCATATAGGAATGCAGTATACAAGGACAGACTGGGCCAAGGAAACATAAATTTGATTGAGAAGATTCTTCGAGGCTATTATGTTTAAGATTTTTATAGATGTACATCATTTTACGTGTTCTGGTTAAGATCAGTTCAGTATGTGTATGCCACGAGAGTCGCTGGTCAAGCATGATGCCAAGGTATTTTGTGTTCTCAGCCCTGTTGATCAGCCTTATATTCATTAATACCTGGTGGCACGTACAAAGAACGCTGGGTGCATATAAACTGCATGGCGGTCAGCAGAGTTCTTTTTACGTGCATTGAAGTCTCAGAGTAATTATGAATTGAATTAACGGTTAAATTCTATGTAACCGGCTACTACGCCTCTAGTCGCTATTCGGCCAGATACAGGACAATGGCCGGATATCCGTTGCTTCTCTAATATTTACGCTCGAACCACGTCTTGGAGTGGGCGTTTAATGGCGCAGGGGTAGCGGGTGTACTATATAACCCTGCACTGCGCGTGGCTCGGCACGCACTTGGCTGGTTTTATTATCAAGTAATTTCAGAGGTCACGTGGTAATACAATTTATTTGTCCGCAGAATCACGGCTTCGATTGAACAAGACACGCAGACCAGTTTTATTCTTCAGCCGCCCACGCCCACCATACAAGAAAAAAAATTAGCAATGAAAATAGGATTAAGTATTGTATGTACATAGTACAGATATCTTTGTTTAAAATGTACATGTATAAAATAGTATTAATTACATTGAAGAGGAAGATGTTTATATGGATAGATGAAGGTGCAGAGTTACCTATATAAAAATACTAGCTTTTGCCCGCGACTTCGTCCGCGTAGAATTCGTTTCACTACACAAATTGTTGTTATTTTACCCCCTCTAGAGATTATTTTCTTTTTCACGCTATTTATAATTAAAACTATAAAAATTACTTTGCTTACCTAGTATATTGTCAGACAATAAAGCACCTAAGCGAAAAGCTTACAAAAATACTGAAACTAAAAAAATAAGTTGGCCGCTTCGCCGCTGCTACTTATTCCAATATAGGTACTATATTGTATGATTAATTTCGTTCTGCTAAAACATGTAGATTTTTAGATTTAGACACACGTGAGCCAGCTACATACAACTGCCCGTGGGAAAAACATGGCGTGCCTAAATGTAATCCCGCTACTTTTAAGGTTTGACCCTGCGATTTGTTAATTGTCATTGAAAACGCTACTTTTAAAGGGAACTGTAGTCGTTTAAAGTTAAATGGCAAGTTATTAGGTATAGATAAGATTGTGCCCTTTACCTACTATGTATTTTCCCAATTCAGAGACCCGTAATCTTGTTCCATTGCACAATTTTGGTGCATCTAAGTTGCGCATTAACATTACGGGTACGCCTACTTTTAATTCGAGTTTGTGGGAAGGTACCCCGGATAGCTCCAGAGAGTTTAAGAACTCAACCGGGTAACTGGTGCTGTCGTCGGATGTCATTACTGTATCTATGGAGTTGTACACTGTTGTTTCGGTTGATATTTTTTCCAAGATTTTTTTATTTATTTTTGATACTGTCTCATTTTTTGGTGCCAGTATGGTTCTTTCACACAACCAATTTTCATCCAGAATATTTTGTTGCAGATTCGGAAAAACTTGAGCAATAAGCTCGTCTTCCGAATCCACAATATGACAAAATTGGTTGGTGAATAGACTCGTACCTTCATCATCAGTTTTTAATCGACCGTCGCCTATATCAAGCAATTTTCGAGCATACGCACCCGACTCTACACCATCAAACAGCTAGACTCGCATGTTTGTCGTGAGATGGAACTTTTCCACCTTGGTCCACACGCGTGATGCTTTCAGACAGTAGCTGACTTATACAAATATGTCGCCTAGTAAACAGTACAGTTTTATTTAAAAACACTGATATTGTAATTATAAAAATCATTAAAAGATAATGTAACCTTCAGAAACTACTTGCCTATAATATATGTAGTCTAATAGCGATGAACACTTCGCAACAATCACCAAAGTTAAGCAACGTCGAGTAAGGTCAATATTTGGATGGGTGACCGTTTTTTTTTTCATACAAATTCTCAAACGCCTTTTGACCCCCTTAGGGAATAAATTTTCAAAAACGCAGAAATTAGTTTTCTATTTTGATATAAAATCAATCTACGAAGTTTCAAGATTCTATTTTTTTTTAAATTTAAGTCCCATACAATCTTTGGTTCCTTATTCCACTCTCTGAAGTAATTATATCAAAAAAACGGCCCGCTATGTTCTACTCTGAGGTATAAACAACAATATTGGAAAGTTTCAATAAAATCGCCACTCAAAAGCCACACCACATTAGGGAAGAATTCTTGTCGCTACTGGATACCAAAAGATGGCGCTGGTGATGTGATTTTAAATCGGTCATTCTCGAACTCTGTCTACGATACCTAAACTCCATCAAACTTTTTTTTATACGTTCTCATATGGTTTGGCAGGGTTTAAACGCATAGAAAAATCGGAATAATTACCTACTACGGCTAGAATATGCCTGGAAATGTGTGACGCTCTGCATCGCAGTATTGAAGTTTTTACCGTTAGTTGTATAAATACAATTTCCGTAGATGTTATTTTATTATGTATCTGTTTCACATCTATAATATTACACATTTATAATATTAGTGTGATAGTGTGATGATAGTGTGATTACTTTGGATATGCATAAGATTTATTCATTATGTAATTTTTTCACTTCTTAATAAATGTTTGAAATTGTTGGATGTTTATTTTATCCTACCAGCTTCCGAGGCATTATTATACTATAAATAAATAAAAAACCAAGTGCGTGTCGCACCACGCACAACGAAGGGTTCACACCAACACGAAGGGTTGTGGCAATAAAAGTACATTATTTAAAAAAAAAGCTATCTTTAGAAAAAAAAAACTGAAAAGAAAAAAACAAGTTCAGTAGTCGAGAACATTGAATCAGTTTCATGATTAACATTTCGTATGTCAATTTGGACCTTGGAGACAGCAACTTCAACAGTCGGGACCCGTTATTGTCGTCAACATTAGTGCCGCAGCCTAGACTTTTAATGGGTCCCGACTGTTGAAGTTGCTGTCTCCAAGGTCCAAATTGACATACGAAATGTTAATCATGAAACTGATTCAATGTTCTCGACTACTGAACTTGTTTTTTTCTTTTCAGTTTTTTTTTTCTAAAGATAGCTTTTTTGCAGTCGGGTTTTTTTATTTTCTAAATTATCTTTTTTTTATTTAACACTTTTTAGTTAGTATTAAAAGACGGCAAATTTCGCAATCTTGTCATTTCATTGAGGGAGTTAATATCGTGAGGATTATTAAGTAGCTTGCGGTGGTCTAAACTACTGATAATTAATCCATTTAGAGACCTAACGCGGCTCAAAACTATATATGCTTGACCTTTTGCAAAAATGCGTGAACTTAAATCAACCACAGCTCGGTCTAAAGTCGTTCCTTGTAGCTTATGCAGTAACATCCCAGCACAATATCAACGGCAACTCCTTTGCGTCGCGCAGTGCAGTATTAATACTGAACAGAATTACTATAACTTTATAACGTTATAGATTTTAAATGGTTACTCTAAATGAAAAACTTTAAGAGAAACCTATAACTGATTTTTAAATACCTATTCAGTGATACCCCACTCGACATATTTCGTTAACTTTTTTTTTTTTTTTTTTTCAATTTTGGCATCTGGTTGTCGCCATATTGAATTTTGATTACCGTCATGTCTTTAGTGGCACTCGCAAGAGTAAGACGGTTCGATTGACGTAAGAATTATCAAAATCGGTTCACGCGTTTGGTCTCTGGAGTGCCACATAGGAACAAACATACATACATACATACATACATATATAGGCTGATAAACACATTACCCTCCTTTGCGTCGCGCAGTCGGGTAATAAAGATGGAAGCGATGGGGTAATTTTTAGTTACATGGCCACCCCACTTTGAGACTTTTTTGGCGGGAAGTCAAACTAAGCGGGTAAATTAAGTTATCTCCTGTTTGCAAATTAAGGACGAGAGTGCTTTATTCGGTTTAGTGAACATTTTATAGTCTTCAACTATAAAATGTTCACTAAACCGAATTATAAAAGACAATTCCCAGAAAATCACAGTGCCGAGTGCGTTGTTTACGTAGAATTTCAAGACAATGACAAGCTAGGTAATAGAAACCCTATTACTCTAACAAAACTATTTACGGAGCAGGTAAAAGATATTGTAGCTGTCCATAGAGTGAATGCCTACAAAATTGGAATAACATTTAGGAAGCCCGCGCCGGCAAATAATTTTCTTGAAATGGACCATTTCCTGGGCAGGAATAAACTTAAGAAGAAGAAGAAGAAAATAAGTTTATTCATGACGTTTTAAAACTTAGGCTAATACATAGGAGAAGAAACAGTAGTGAACATTTTAAATCGTCATTGAAATGGCCTCCACTCAGCTTTATGTCAAGGTACCTTGTGAGTACCTTGACGCTGGTCTTCCGTGGATACCCTTGTCAACGAAAAAATCAAACTCAAATGTAAAGATAACTATCGACAACTCTTTAAAATCTGTAGAATATTACCGGTAAGCATGAAACATAAGTATCTACTTGCTACTAATAACCATGGCTGTCTGGAACATAACCCAGAGTATATTTCATTAAAACCAATCGATCATACCTATAATACCAAGGCTATGGCGACTGGTAAACTATTTGTTCCTAGGATAAATAATTACTATGGGGACAGAACCCTCAAAAAGCGTATCCCATACCTACTCAATAGTTTGCCTGAAGCCATTAGATGTGAAAAAAATAAGAATAAATTCAAGAGACTATTAAAAAAGCATTACCTAGATCTACTCATATAACACCATGTAAGCTTAGTATATAACTGATTTATGTATAGTATATTACACTTTTATTTATGTTTATTTCTTACCTTGAGACTGCCGATCCCACAGTCAAACTGTTACTACAGTTTTGTGGGACAATGTTTAATTTTAAGTATTAAGTAAATTGTTCTTAATAAATGAATAAATAATAAAAAAAAAAAATAAGAGAACGCACGAATACGCGGCAAACATAACTTATAGTAACAGAAATTAGCTAAATGATAAATAACATTAGACATAGTTTGAGGAGATCCAATACACTAAAACTACATTGCAATATACAAGATCAAAAAAGAAATAACAGGCTTACATACTATTTTGGGTGGGTTATATTATTATAAAATTTAACTAACCATTAAAATTTTATATGCTGACAGTCATAGTCGGAAGTTTTTTATGAAATTGGTACCTAGATCAACATAATTTTTGCAAATTTAAAATATACTTTTTGTATTTAACTTTAATGGAGGGAACTGATGGTGAATTTCTGATAGGTGGCGGTATATTATTCCAGCACTTTGCTGCAAACTTAAAGCGTTTGTGCCTGCAAGACTGACTGAGACCACATTTCGATATGTACCAAAGGAATTGAAGAATAAGGAGATATACAAAAATATTGCATGTGAAGCGTTAATCATATCGGTAAAAAGATTCATGCGAAAAGTTGTTGGGAAACTGGTCCCTTTGGGGACAATAGCATCACTTTTGCAACTACACTCACGAGCAAAATAATTGCATCACATTGCAATTTTTCATCTGCACCCTATAACTTTGTAATTTGTTACCCAAAACTGACAAGTGAGGTACCAAATGAAAGCTGGCAATATAACGCAGTAGAAAATCTAAAAGTTTTCAAGGAAATTCCAGTCCAAAGACTGAAAAAAATCGGAAAACTGAAAGCAGTCGGAAATGTACACAATCATAGAATTTATTACTACAAATTAATACCTGGTGTTGCCACCCCTAGCTTTAATTTAGGCGACGTTGCATTGATCTTATCAACTTCCTGACGTAATCCTGAGGGATGGCATCCCACTCCTCCAGCAAGGCTTCCTTCAGCTCCTCAATGTTGGACGGGGCAAGTTTCCGCTTCCGAACCCTGCGTTTTAGGTAGTCCCACATGTTTTCGATCGGATTAAGGTCCAGGCTCATCGCTGGCCAGTTCATCGTGGTGATGTCCACCTCGGGAAGGTAGGTGGTAGTGTCTCTTGCGGTATGGCAGGGGGCATTATCCTGCATAAAAATGAACTCCTCATCAAACATTCCTTTGTAAGGGACAACGTGCATCTCCAGGATCTCGGTGATGTATCTTCCAGCGTTCAAACCACGTCCACGACCTCCAGAAGGCACGGGAATCAGCTCGGTCCGCCCGTCGTAAGAAATGCCGCCCCAAAACATGACAGAACCTCCTCCGTAGGCGACTCTCTCGGAGATGCAGCACTCAGCAAATCGTTCTTCTGCTCTCCTGTAGACTCGTCCTCTTCTGTCGCAGCCGTACAGGCACATCCTGCAGTCGTCCGAAAAGAGAACCGGGGTCCATTGCTCGATGGTCCAGTTCAAGTGATTTGCAGCAAATTCACGTCGTGTTCTTCGGTGTCGTGGCAGCAATCTGGGCCCCGTCGCAGGTCTCCTCGGTGTAAAGTTGGCTTTCTTGAGTCTTGTCCTGACTGTCCACTCGCTGACAGTCACTCCTCGGACCTCACGGAGTTGCTGCTGAAGGGAAATGCCTGTCTGGTGACGATCTCGGAGAGCTGACGTGACAATGAAGCGGTCGTCCCGCTCCGATGTGCACCTTCTGCGGCCGGTTCTTGGTCTTGAAGTGAAGGCCCCAGTCTGGAACCTCTGGTAGACTCTACAAACTGTAGATTGCGTTAAATACAGCTCGGCAGCTACTAATCGTTGGCTACGGCCCTCTTGCAGCAAACGGTCGACTGCGGCGACTTCAGCTTCTTATTTTTGATAAAGGAAATAAATGTTTGTCGCCAGAAAATATTTTCAAGACAATATAATGTCTCGGATTAAGAATATCCTCGAATCTTTTTTTTCCGTGTGGTATCCATGTTTTCAGGTTCTTCTTCACGGGAAAATATGCGGAGATGTGTACCGGTCGACTTACGTACTACCCCCCCCCCCCCCCCCCCCCCTTATATAGGCGAGCTCAACTTGAGCACCTACTAAGGCGGTAACGCCCACAAACCAAGAAAATGCCCGTAATGTGAAAAATATTGGGTCAATTTTCATGTTTGTTAGCTTTTTGCAGAGCTTAGATTTCAGGTAACAAAACCTCATTAAAATATTTTTTTAAGTTATATTATAGGGTGCAGATGAAAAATTGCAAATTGATGCAATTATTTTGCTCGTGAGTGTACAGTATTACCCCAACATGCATTACCTCAATATGTTTAGATACAAGGTGCATGCGTATATTGGCAGAGTGCAAAGCGGGTGGAGGGGGTAGCCTAAACGATCACAGCGCTCGCTACGGCTAAAATTTTCATTTATGTCGCTGACTTGAGCTGTCAAATCCATATTGCAGTAAACATTTTCTAATCGTTTTTGAGATAAAAATATGGTCCTGGTAAGATGTGTTGTTGTGAATTGTAATAACACAAGATTTCATTAATATTTTTCACAATATTTACTTACTTCTTGTTTGACATCATCATCATCATATCAGCCGAAAGACGTCCACTGCTGGACAGCGGATCCAGCGGACTCCCGCGACCTTTACCAGGTCATCAGTCCACCTTGTGGGGGGCCTACCCACGCCGCGCCTTCCGGTACGTGGTCGCCACTCGAGAACCTTTCCGCCCCAACGGCCATCGGTTCTACGTGCAATGTGCCCCGCCCACTGCCACTTAAGTTTAGCAATTCGGAGGGCTATATCGGTTACCTTGGTTCTGCTGCGGATAACCTCTGAAGTTGTTTGACAGCGGTGACAATATTGTCCATAATGGCCGCCTGTCACGTGGCGCTGTCGTCGCGCTCGGTCCCAATACCACCCCTACTCCAATGTTATGAATGTCTGAAGTTTAACCATTCAGCCCGGGTTTGCAGAGGTGAACAAATGTGTTCTTCCTGTGCCGGACAACACTCCTACAAAGAATGTCACGTCAATGAAATCGTATGTATAAACTGCAGCGGGAACCACCTTGCTATATCTAGGGAATGTCTCATACAGAAAATTGAAAAAAAAACAGGAGTAAGTATGCTAATTCGAACCAGTCATATGCCACTGTGGTGAGTACTCCATCGCAACCGCCTGTTGTCAATCCTACTGCCTTTCCAGCTATGCCTAATAAACCTATTAGCCGTAGCCAACAAGCCTTGTTAAACAACTTGTTAATAATGAAATGTGTCAATGAATGCAATAGTTAAGTCAATGGTCTGTCTTGGCAATGACAAAAATAATACCCCAATCACAATTAAAAGAATTAAAGAAATATTGTTAACAAATTTATTCAACTAATTAATGGATACATTTTTAAAAATAGCACAGTTTAACATACAGAGTTTACAGAGCAAGAAAACCTTATTAAAAACATTTCTTTTTGAACAAGATATTGATATGTTTATTAAATGAGACTTGGCTCAAAAGTACAAGTATAATTCCTAATTTGACACCATATAACTTTATAGATAAAACCGGCCAAGTGCGTGTCGGACCACGCAAAACGAAGGGTTCCGTGCCTATTAAAAAGGTCGTATCGTCACAGAAATTTTACGGCACTTACGTCCTTTTCTTTGAGGAAGGCAGTTTTTCAGCAATATCTCGAAAACCTCTGAACCGATCTTGTTCAAAACAATTTTCGGTGAATGAAATTAATAAGCCCTATGTCCATGAATTATTCCATATTTTTAAAATACACCGTTCAAAAATTAGAGGGGGGGGACAGAATTTTAGTGACTTTCGGGGCGATTATCTCCGACCCTATTCACTTAATCAAAAAAAATGCTAAGAAACCTTATATTTATTTTGAAAGGCCTATCGATTGATGTGCCACACGGGGGGTCACAATGAAAAAAAAATTTTTTGACTTTTAGTTTTATGTATGGAGTGCACCCCTAAAAATTTTTTTTTGTCATTTTAATTACAAAACTATGTAGCGGCTAACAAAATACACCTATCCTCAAAATTTTATTCAAATACACCATATAGTTTTCGAGTAAAATGCCTGTGACATACGGACAGACGGACAGACGGACATGACGAAACTATAAGGGTTCCGTTTTTGCCATTTTGGCTACGGAACCCTAAAAATTCAGTAAACACACATAATGTTACCTAAACAAAATTTACAGCATAGCAGCATAACTAACTAACACAACTTTTTATGAATCCATTAAAAATATCTGTATATCAATAGAGACATCAATAGGGACTTTAAGTATTCTTTGTGTATAATTGTCCTCCTAATGGTAACAGGTCTGACACCACCAAAATGAAAAAGGTATTACTGGAAACCCCTAAGCCATTTGTATTATCATGGGAGATTTTAATGCACATCACATATTGTTTGGATGTCATTCAAATAATAACAGAGGCAATAGCTTGTACAAAATCATTGATGAATTGGACATGTGTGTTTTAAATGATGGTTTTGCAACAACTGTGTATCCAAAAAGACATCCGTCTGCAATTGATTTAGCTCTAGTCAGTCCCAGACTGGCCCCACTTTGTGAATGGCGCGTTCATGACGATCCAAAGGGCAGTTATCATTATCCAACTCAGGTGGTCGTAAATGTGAAACCTTCCATATATGAGATCTGACCTGTAGAAGAAAAATATATTTATAGTAAAGCAGATTGGTCTAAATACTATAATTTGTGAGAAACCTGTTTTTCTCAATGATATATTAATAACACAGAACCACTTAATTTGTACAACAACTTTGTAAACATTTTGCATAACATTAGATCAGAAACAGTCCCAAAACTAAAGCCATAACAAACTCCGAAAGTCATGAGAAAACTGATGAAATAAAGCAAGGCAATAATCTTTAAGTTTAAACAAATTTATTAGGTATAAACAAACGGTATGACAGTTATACTTTTAACACTATGTAGGAGCGAGAGACCTGGCGTCCTCGATAGGCACAAATACAGCGATGGTATACTTTGCCATGACATAAGTTTCAGGCGTCCATATTTCCATCATTTCTGCTCCTTTGTGGAATCCAACATGTGATGAGGCGTCGTACAAAAATCGAAACAAGCTTTAATAGAGTACAGAACATCACCAAGCATTAACAATTTCATAAACTACAAAAAGGTTGACGCTCAAAAGAAAAGAATACTAAAAGAAGAAAGTGTTAATTCATGGCATGACTTGTGTAGTAGTTTTAATAGAATGACACCTATTGTTAGGATATGGGGCTACATTAAACGATTTAAAAGAATAGGTTCCTCTCACAACAGATATCTAAATGATGAATGGGTACCAAGTTACTTAGATAAAATATCAGATTCGTCTCAGTTTGATCCAAATAACCTAAGTGACATATTGAATCAGTCTGCCGAGAATCAAACTAACTCCTTTCTCAATAGGCCATTTACATTGAATGAATTGTATATAGCACTCAAAACTAGAAAGGACACAACACCAGGGTTGGATAACATACCATATATGTTAATTAAAAGGTTACATCCCAATGCTGTAGAAATCCTAATACAAGTTTAGAATAAACTATGGAATAGTTCAGTTATACCATCATCATGGAAAACACAATGTGTGATTCCCATCCTAAATCCAAATAAAGCTGTCAATAATCCTTCATCGAACAGACCTATATTATCATCATGTTTAGGGAAAATTTTTGAAAATATGTTAAAGTTAAGAATAGATTACTTTGCTGAAACCCAAGGAAAGTTACCAGATATTCAATTTGGATTCAGAAAAGGCAGGAGTTGCTCTGAAAGCTTTGTATCTCTCATCATCATCATCATCATATCAGCCGAAAGACGACTACTGCTGGACATAGGCCTCCCCCAAAGAGTATCTCTCATATCTGATCTTAAAAAGGCAAAACTCAGTCACTCTAATATTGTATGTGTTTTATTAGATGTTAAAGGTGCCTTTGACAATGTTAACATTGAAAGTCTAATTCATGTTTTACATGAATTGGACTTACCAAGTAAAACTTTAAAATGGATATTCGATTTCTTACACAATAGAACCTTATTTGTTAAATTCAATAATAAACTACACGGACCTAAAAATGTAAGTAAAGGTACAATGCAAGGCGCAACATTGTCACCTATTTTGTACAACTTATATACATCTCAAATCCTTAATTATGTAAATACATCCCAAGTTAAAATCTTGCAATTTGCAGATGACTTGCTTTTGTACAGTGAAAATCAGAACTTGAACTTGGCTGTAAATAACATGAATACAGCATTAAACCAACTAACAACTTTATTAGGGTTAGGGTCAGAACGCCTTGGTAGTGAAATGCCTACATGTATAAAACGTCGTAATTGTAAAATACCTCGGTGAACATAATGACCTTTGTGAACAATGACCTGGTAGCATTATGTCTTGGTTGCACGATTGTCAACTACAGCATAATGCCGAAGTTGCATAATGACTAGGTAGATATTGGCCCATATCATGTTGTGACATATGCATATGTAGCAGACTCTGTGGTAGCGGCGGGGAACACAGATTACACATGGCGTGAGGTCGAATAGAGAATGTACCTACTAAGAAGAAAGCCTTTTATTTAATTACTCCTTATTGCATAAACCTAGTATGCAACATGGTGTCAGGTGTAAAATAAAGGAAGATAAAACCTAAAGTGGCAGCATAGTTGAGTAAAGGAAGTAAGAAAACACCTGGGTGGAGTGAGGACATCGCGGAGTGAGGGAGGACAAAATGGCAGAGAAAAGTAACTTGGGGTTACAGCCTCCCAAAGGCTTTAAAATAGAAGATGCAGAGGCGTGGAGGAAGTACAAGCAACTATTCAACTTGTACATAAAGGCGACGGATTTAGAAAAGGAAAAGGATGAAAAAAAAGTCGCCATTTTCTTAACGTGCGCGGGAGAAGAGATTTTAGAAATCTATAATGGAACGAACGATAGTTCGACATTGAAATGGTCAGAGTTATTGGAAAAGATTGATGCCCATTTTAGTAATCAAACCAACACGGTAGTAAATAGTTACAGATTTTATAATATAAAACAGGAACAGGATGAACCAGTAGAAAGGTTTGTATTGAGATTGAAAAATGCGGCTAAACTGTGCAGTTTTACGGAGGAAAACCGGATGGTAAGAGACATGCTGGTCATCGGGTTGAGAGATGGAAGCGTAAAAGAGAGATTGTTAAGAGAACGTGATTTGACTTTAGACATAGCAGTGGAATTATGCAAAGCAGCTGAGTATAGTAAGAAAAATATGAGGGAGTTGGAAGAAAAAATACAGACGGTGGATCTGGTAAAGGAAAGTCAGTATTACAGAAAAGAAAAATCAAGTTATAGTTGCAATAAATGTGGAAAGCAGCATGAGCCAAGAAGATGTCCAGCTTATGGTAGAAGATGTGCAGTATGCAACGTTTATAATCATTTTGCAGTTATGTGTAGGCACAAGAAGAAAGAAGAGAGACCACATCAGCAGCAAAGATTTAGTAAGAAAGTGGATGGTATTAAGGAGTCTACAAATGACAGTGACAGTTCAGACGAATTTGTGGTGGACTCAGTAAGTAGTTGCAATAGATTACAATGGTATCAAGTAATAAATGTTGAAGGGGTTGAAATCAATTTCAAATTAGATTCGGGTGCCGACTGTAATACACTACCACTAAACTTATTTAACAAGCTCAAGTTGGATAAAGGCAAACTAGGTGAACCTACAGTGTTGGTAGTGTATAATGGACAAAAATTCAAAACCGTAGGAAGTATTGATTTGAATTGTACAGTAAAAGGAAAAAAAGGCTGTGTTAGATTTTGTGTTGTGGATATGCCCATTCAGCCAGTGTTAGGCTTACCAGATTGTGTCAATTTTGATTTAATTAAGAAAGTAGATGTCTTAGTGACTGAAGATAAGAATAGATTTATACAAGTAAATCAGGATGTGTTCACAGGGTTGGGTAACATAGGCACATATAGAATAAAGTTGAAAGAAAATTCAGAGCCAGTAGTTAAATCTATTAGAAGAGTACCACAGACTATTAAGGAGAGACTTAAAGATACATTGAATAATTATGAAAGTAGAGGTATAATAGAAAAAGTTGAGGGCCCTACAGCATGGTGCAATAATCTTGTTATTGTAGAGAAACCAGACAAGTCACTTAGGTTGTGCTTAGATCCCAAAGAATTAAATAAAGCGATTCTCAGAGAAAATTATCAAATCCCATCACCTGAAGAAATATATAATTCACTTGCAGGTAAAAGTGTCTTCACAGTACTAGACTTGAAAGATGGATTTTTTCAAGTCAGTTTGGAGGATGAACAAAAGCTCTGCACCTTCGGTAGCCCTTACGGAAGATATTTTTTCAAGCGTTTGCCGTTTGGAATCTGCTCGGCCCCAGAGGTAATGCAAAGAATAAACACTGCTATATTTAGTGATATACAAGGGGTTAACGTGTACTATGATGACATAATTATTGCTGGGGATGACTTAGCAGATCATGATAAAATTTTAAGTAAAGTAATAGACAGGGCAAGAAAATTCAATGTAAAGTTTAATCCAAATAAGGTTCAGTACAGGAGTGATTTTGTCAAATATGTGGGCTTGTTGGTATCTAAATCAGGCATTAAACCTGATCCTGAACATGTAAAGGCTATTGTGGACTTGGAGGAACCAAAAAATGTCAAAGAACTACAAAAGTTTCTTGGTATGTGTAACTATTTGAGTAAGTTTGTACCACAATACTCAAAAACAACAGAAAAACTTAGGGATCTCTTAAAAAAAGATGTATTGTGGGACTGGGATGTAGCACAAAAACAAGCATTTGAAGAAATAAAAATGAAAATTAGTAGTGCTCCAACTTTGGATATTCTAAAAAAAGAAGGGTTAGTAACATTACAAACAGATAGTTCAAAAAGTGGAATGGGTGCTTGTTTGTTACAAAAGGGCAAACCAATATCGTTTTACTCAAGATGTTATACAGAATGTCAACAGAGATGGGCTCCGATTGAAAAAGAGCTCTTTGCAGTCTGTTTAGCCATGGAAAAATATCATCAATTTGTGTATGGTCGCAAAATTATAGTTGAAACAGACCATAAGCCGTTAGTGGCGATAATGAATAAAGACATAAATAAAATTTCGGCCAGACTGCAAAGAATGGTACTAAAACTCTTAAAATATGAGTTTGATATTAGATACATACCAGGATCTCAAATGTATGTCGCTGATTATTTGTCTAGACATTATAATTCAACAAATGGGAAAGTGGAGCCAACACTTAAAGAGTTAGTGCATTGTGTGGAAGCAGAAACAGTGTATGGGTTAGATAAGGACTTACAAATATCAGAGAGTAATCTGAAACATTTACAGGATGAAACAAATAAAGATGGTAATCTGCAGCAAATAAAGTTATGGTATAATTCAGAGTGGCCAAAAAATGACAGAAATATACATGGTAGAGAATTGAAAAAGTTATATAAGTTGAGAAATGAGTTAATGGTTAAAGATAATATTGTATACTTTGGAAATATGGTACTTGTGCCTAGAGCATTAAGACAGGAAATGCTGGATATACTGCACTCGGGGCATGCAGGTGTGGTAAAATGTAAAAAGAGAGCAAGAAAAATACTGTATTGGCCGGGAATGTCAAGAGATATAGAGGGTCATGTCTTAGCTTGTAAAGCGTGTGAAAAGTACAGGGTATCCAATTGCAAACAGCCTATTATATCTCATGATATTCCTGAACTTCCTTATAGCAAAGTAGGTATGGATGTGGGACATTATGCAGGCGAAGACTTCTTAGTGGTTGTAGACTATTTTTCAAAGTGGATAGAAGTTGCAAAATTAAAGAACAAATCTGCCGCCAATATCATGTTTGAGTTGATAAAAATGTTTAGCACCCATGGAATTCCTAGACAAATAGTCAGTGACAATATGCCATTTGGCAGCTATGAATTTGAGCAATTTGCAAGACAGCATGGAATAGAATTGGTTAAGTCAAGTCCACATTATGCACAATCAAACGGTTTAGCAGAAAAAGCTGTGGGAATCGTAAAAAATATGATGAAAAAATGTAGAGAAAGCGGTGATAACTTTGACTTAGCGTTGTTACATTATAGAACAACACCGGTAGCAAACTTGGATTATAGTCCTTCAGAGCTGTTAATGAGTAGATTATTAAGAACAAATTTACCTTGTTCAAAAGAAATGTTGAAACCTAAGTTATGTTTTAATGTCAAGGAACAAATGTCAATTAACAATGAAAAATCTAGGATCAATTATAATAAAACTTCCAAAATTAAAAAGTCATTTCAGAAAGGGGAGGAGGTAATTATTCAAGATGTAAATAAAAGCAAATGTTGGTATTCAGGTAAAATTGTGGAAGAGGCCAGGGGACCTAGATCATTCATTGTTAAAAATGATAAAGGTAATTTAGTTAGAAGAAATGAAAGACATATTAGACCTAGTAAAAATAAGTTTATTGTTAAAAGTGATTATATGCTGGACTCCTCTGAGTTCAATCAAACCAGGGAGAGAATGGGGAATTATATAAGGCAGGATGCAACAGTATCTCCTGCACCAAGCTCTCTTGCACCTGTAGCTGACCCAGAGCCACCTGAGGTACTCAGGGCGACCAGGACAGGGAGGTTGGTGAGGAAACCCGCCTATTTAAGGGATTTTGATTTAAGCTAATTTTATTTCTTAAGCGGGGGATGTGACATATGCATATGTAGCAGACTCTGTGGTAGCGGCGGGGAACACAGATTACACATGGCGTGAGGTCGAATAGAGAATGTACCTACTAAGAAGAAAGCCTTTTATTTAATTACTCCTTATTGCATAAACCTAGTATGCAACACATGTTATGCCTTAGTTGTAAAATGCCATAGTATGTATTATGTCTACATAGTACATCGTCTTGTATTAAAAATGGTTAAATAGCAAAACGTCGTGGTGTCAAAAGGACTAAGTTATTCTAACTGATAACGACGTCTGTTTGTACAAAAGCAGTGACAAGATACACTGACGTTTTAGTACCTATCTTATCTAAATACTAGCTTCTGCCCGCGACTTCGTACGCGTATAAATTATGGATGACATGATATTCTTATGTTTCACCATACGATACCTACTACACTAATAAATTAGATTATTACGATTTCATTTCTATAAATTATGCGTGTAACAGTTCAAATCCTCATAAACTTTGTCGTCAATAATATTTAGTTATATTGATTTACTTAATCTTTATTGCAAACGAAGTACCTAAGTAGAAGAAAAATTACCAAAACCGGAATTTAAATATAAGATTTCATAATTGAAACAAATGGACCGAGGGCGAGGCCCCAAAGATACTCTATATCTCCGGGTGTCTTGTCAAACTACCCCTGAGGGCCAAAGTCCTGAAGGTAAACGGGAAGGCAAGCGAGGCGAAGCGAGCTTTTCGTAGGAATGAAAGGCCCAACGTACCCTTATAGATAGCGCTCCATATGCGAGCCAGAGCATCGAAGGCCCGAGGGCGAGACTCCATGGATACTTACTATCCACAGGTGTCTTGCAAGCGAAACATGAGCCTTAAGTCCCAAAGTTGAGGGGTGAGGCAAGCGAGCCCGAAGGCCGAGCTTTTCGTATGAATGAAAGGCCCAACCAAACCAACCCTTCAGAGAGCGCTCTCTATGCGAGCCCGAGGGCGAGCCTTCACGAACACTAACTAAACCCAGGTGTCTTGCAAGCGAAACCGGAGACCAAAGTCCCGAGCGAGAGAAGTCAGAAGAAGAGCGGCGAGGCAAGCGAAACCAAAGGCCTAGCTTTTCGTTGGAATGATAGGCCCAAAGAACCGTTTAAGAGAGCGCTTCCTATGCGAGCCCGAGGACTGATGCACACTATCTCCAAGTGTCTTGAAAGCGAAATCTGAGTTCCAAAGTCCCAAAGGTGAGTGACGAGGCAAGCGAGCCTGAAGGCTGAGCTTTTCGTATGAATGAAAGGCCCAATACATCGCTTCTATGCGAGCCCGAGGGCCGAAGGCCCGAGAGCTAGCTCATGCGGACGCTCACTATACCCGAGTATTCATAATAATATTTCTGAATGTCACAAACGCTGAAGTTTTATACATAAAAAATGGTACCTACTTAATTCTCGGCGGAATGCCGTTGTTTCCAAATTTTATACCCACGTCTCTTGACGTTGGTGAACTACCTATGCTAATTCGACGTAAGTATTAAACTCAACCTATCATACATCTTTAGATGACCTCTGAATTCATAGCAATTATATAGGAAGACGAAGATCAAGGTTGCTGGATTTCAATATTAACAGCGACGTTTTCAGCGACTGAGTTTCCAAAATAATTAGGTTTCTAATGTCTAACAGCTACTATCGGTTGAGATATCAAACATTTTTGGTTATTATAGATAGTCTTTAGCCATCTAGCACTCATTTTCATCCCGTGGTTTTTCACGTTTTATCTATATTTTTTTATAATGTTTGAATGGAGTTCTTTTTACTTTCAAGTCAAGTGTATGTTTATCAATTTTCAAGTCTAAAGCTCATGGATTTGAGGAGTTTCCATACAAAGTTTTGCCCCATTTTTTACCCCCTTTGAACTAATATTTATCATTTTTACAGCCTATGACCTGGCCAGGGATTTTCTCGACCGATTAAGTAAAAGTTGCATCAAATTCACTAAGCTTCTCTGCGTTTTTTGAAAAATATACATTTTCAAAAACGCAGACACAAAAAAATTAAAACTACAAAAAGTGCATGCTGCTGGGTTTGAACTCGGGGACACCGACTCCGTAAGCTATGGGTCAAACCACTGGACTAACTATCAGTTGTAAGAACACGATGAATTTTCGAATATATTGACGACATGTTACCATGGTAATGATACTGTTATAACCCCGCTCTTGCAACATTATATTATAGTTTCTAGTCGCCTCAGAACCTATTTTCATCCCATATTTTTCACGTTTTATCTATACATTGCTAAAAGTTTGAATGGGGTCGTTTTTACTTTCCAGTCAAGTTTATGGTTACCAATTTTCAAGTCTGTAGCTCGTACATTCAAGGAGTTCCCATACAAAGTTCAACCCCATTTTCTACCCCCTTTGAACCCTAATCTTTAAAATTTTTGTAGCTTAAAACCTATCCGGGGATTCTCTCGACAGATTAGTAAAGTTTGCATCAAAATCCGTTCAGCCGTTTCCACGTGATACTCTGACAAATAAACAGACAAACAGATAAACAGATAAACAGACAAAAATTCTAAAAACTGTTGGAACGTGTCCTGTTATCAATTCTAAGTATCCCCAGCCAATTTTTTTTCGTTTATCTTCCATGTACAGACTTTCGACCCTCTTCAGCTTTATTATATGTATTGGATATTGTGTATCTCTACCCTTTTCATTTTGTATACAGGCAACACTCTATGGTCTCTGAGATGACACCGGTCTCTATCCGGTTCCTTCCTTGTCTTTCGTCGAACCTTGCTCCACAATGTGCCTTGTATTATGTAACTAATAATTTATCGTTAATAGATTTAATAATGTGAATCTGTAAAGTGTAACAGTCACCGATATGTGTTTTAATTGTGGATAATTGAAATACATTTATTGGTTGAACAACAACTTTTTATTTCGACATCAACATCATCGTGACCTCGTCCTTTGCCGAACTCCGTCGCCAAGCCCTGCGCACGTTCTCTGCTCAATAGGTTAGTGTACCCAGAAGAGGGTTCTGCAAATAAAGAAAAACCAAAGAAAGGTACGTCAATTCCAGATAAAATTTTTGAGGTTAGAAAAAGGCACTTTCCCCTCGTGCTTCACTTTTTCTACGAGTTGTTCAACCAACCACACAACACATAATGTCGGGACATAACGATAGTAATGGCCATATCCCTGTTGAGAAGTTAGAAGGTCTGCAAAATTACACAAATTGGAAATTTGCAATGAAAATGTTATTAACGCTGGATGGTCTGTGGGATTGTGTTGAAAATGATGACGCTGATGCTACCCGCAACAACCGCGCCTTAGCGAAGATTTGTCTTTCAGTAAAACCTGCTTTATTCCAATATGTACGCGATGCCACGTCAGCCAAGGACGCATGGAAGAAGTTGGCAGATGCTTTTGAATCCAAAGGCTTGTACAGGAAGGTTCTTTTACTGCGACAACTTCACAGAATCGAATATAGTCAATACGGCGGCATGTCAGAATATATCGAAGCCGTCACGCGGCTTGTTCAACAGCTTTCCGATATTGGTAAAAATATAGATGATGATGAAGTCGCTGAAATCCTTTTGAGCGGCTTGTCTCAAGAATTTGACAACCTTGTATCCGGCCTGGAAACTGCCTGCCTCACCAACAAATTAACGGTAGAACTCGTGCGTGCTCGACTTCTGCAAGAGGAACACCGGAGGAATGGAGGTGAAGAGGAAGGAGCGAAGGCGTATTTCGGTAACAAGAAGAAGAAGACTACATCACCTATGTTCTGCCAGTTTTGCAAGCGAAGCGGTCACACTATAAAGCGATGCTTCAAGCGCAAGAAGGAGCTGAAGAACAATGAAGACCACACAATGCTTGCGTCAGCCATGGTGTGCAGCAGCGGCAGCGACCATGAATTTGTGGTTGATTCCGGGGCATCTCAACACATGATTGCTAATAAAGAGCTGTTAAGGGAACCTAAAGGTAAACATTCCGTAATTTATATTGCAAATGGAAATAAATTACATAGCAATAGTACTGGTAAAGTCCTTTTAGCCTCTAATATTAGCTTAGGTAATGTTCTACATGTGCCTGACCTCTCCAGCAACCTTCTATCTGTCAGTCAGATCACTGACAAGGGTTACACTGTTGTTTTCAATAAGGATCATTGTAAAATCTTTGATGAAGTTAAAGTCACTGGCAATCAAGTTTTAATTGCTTCAAAGGAAAAAGGTTTGTTTAAATATAAGGCTCAAGAACGACACATCCTTGAGGAGGAGCATTCCAATCTCTTGCAAACCAGGCAAGAGACAGCGAACGCTCACACTGTTTCGGCTGTTCCAATGGACATTTGGCACAAGCGTTTGGCACACTTGTCTGAACAAGGTATGAAGACTCTTGGTGATGGGAAAAAATGCATGGACTTATCTTTTCAGAAAGAAGACACCATCAGTGGTAGGTGTGTGCCGTGCCTGACTGGCAAGATGGTTAAGCAACCTTTTCCTGCTGTCAGCACGAAGCGCACTACCCAAGCACTAGAGATCATCCATTCAGATGTGGCCGGACCAATGCAAGTCGAAACTTGGGGTGGAGCTCGTTATCTATTGACCTTCACAGACGACCATACCCGCAAGACATGGGGTTACCTTATGAAGCACAAATCAGAGGTGAGTTCACTTTTCATTAGTTTTAAAACTATGGTTGAAAAACAATCTGGTTTGTCTATAAAAATCTTGCGCACCGATAACGGCCTTGAGTTTATAAATAATAGACTTGGCACTTATCTCAAAGATAATGGTATAATACACCAAACCACTGTCCCTTATAATCCTGAGCAAAATTCTACAGCTGAAAGGGCTTTTAAAACGATTTTTGATAAAACGAGAGCTATGCTGCAGGAATCCGGCCTTTGCAATCGCTACTGGGGAGAGGCTGTTATGACAGCCATTTATCTCAAAAATAGATCTCCTACCAGAGCGCTGTCAGGCGGAATTCCCGAAAGCTGGTGGACTGGGTCTCCTGTAGACGTCAGCCATTTACGTGTCTTCGGGTGTACTGCTTATGCACATGTTCCTAGTCAAAAACGTCAAAAACTTGATGTAAGAGCAAATGCTCTCATCTTTGTTGGTTATGGTGAAACTTTTAAAGGATACCGGTTAATTGATCCCTCTAATCCTCATAAAATAATTAAATCGAGATCTGTCGTTTTTATTGAGGACAATTTTATAGGAAAACATGACAGTTGTAAAAAGATTTGTGGAGGCAATTTTTATAATTATTATATTGACAAAGACAATTTTAATATTGACTCAAATTTGAATAAAAATTTAATTAATGAAATTGAGCAAAATAATGAAAAAGATAAATCAACTGAGAGCTCATCCACACTTCCTCAAATTTCAGATACTGAGTCACCGAGCCCACCGGCGTGGTCGCCTCTATCTGAACCTTACTGTACAGGCGATGAAGGTGCAAGTGACAGTCCTGGTGAAGAAGCTTGTGTCCATAAGGGCGCCGTGTCTTCTCTGCTGGAATCACTTGGTAGTTATGACAAAGGTGATGAAGCTGATGCTCCGATGGGGGGCGTGTCTTCTCTGCCGGAGTCTCCACCAAATGAGCGTACGTTGCCGGCTAAGCCCGACACGTCTCGTTCACATCCCGTGCGTAAAACTCGAGGTAATGTGCCTGACCATCTCAAAGATTATGATTTATCCATGATAGCGGAAGGTTGTTCGCCAGACGAGCCTACTTCATACCGAGAAGCCATACAGTCTCCTGAAAAGGATGAATGGCATAGGGCAATGCAAAGTGAGTATGACTCTTTAATTAAAAATAATGTGTGGACCTTGGTAGATAAGCCTGCAGATGAAAATATCGTCAAATGTAAATGGGTTTATAAGAAAAAACTTGACACATCAGGTAAACTTACAAAATATAAAGCAAGATTGGTTGCCCGTGGTTTCAGTCAAGTTGAGGGGATTGACTACACGGACACGTTTGCACCTGTTGTGAGGCATAGCACATTGAGAATATTATTTTCTATTGCTACAGAATTAGAACTTGATATAGACCATATTGATGTAACCACTGCATTCTTAAATGGCGAATTGAATGAGAAAATTTACATGGAACAGCCTTCTGGCTTTAAGAACTGTGATAAGGTTTGCTTGCTTAATAAGAGCTTATACGGCCTTAAGCAGGCAAGCCGCATGTGGAATATAAAAATACATGATTTTCTAGCACAAAATAATTTTACTCAGAGCAAATGTGAACCATGTATTTATACTAAGAAAACAAAGACTGAATATATTATTATTGCACTGTATGTTGATGATTTCTATATATTTCACAATAATTGTTTAAATAATGTTTTACAACTTTTACAAAATAATTTTGAAGTCCGATATTTGGGCAAATTAAATAATTGTTTAGGAATGAATGTTCATAGACGGAAAGGCATCACAACTTTAGATCAAACAGAATACATAAAACGTTTATTGGTCAAATATGGTATGTCGGATTGTAGATTTGTTACAACACCTTTACCAGTTAATTGTAAACTACAAAAGTCTACTGAGAAATGTTTAGATGACGATGTTTATCAATACAGGCAATTACTAGGAAGCCTAATGTACTTATCCGTATGTACTAGACCGGACATATCATATGCATGTAGTATTCTAAGTATGTATAACACATGTTTCAATGAGAATCATTGGCGCATGGCGAAGCGTGTGCTACGTTATTTAGCTGGTACAATAAATTACGGCCTTTGTTTTACAAAGTGCAATACCTTCAATCTTACCGCATACGCTGACGCTGATTGGGCTAATGATTTGTCAGACCGCAAGTCCTATACTGGCTTTGTGATTAAATTGGGCTCTAATGTCATTAATTGGGAGTCCAGAAAACAACGTTGTACCTCGCTTTCAAGTTGTGAATCCGAGTATGTAGCTCTTGGAGATTGTTGTAAGGACATTTGCTTTGTACGAAGTTTCTTATCGGAAATTATCGACAAAACTTTTAATGTTGTCATTTATAATGATTCCCAAAGTGCTCAGAAGTTACTTCTAGTCAAAGAGCACTCCCATAGAAGAACAAAGCACATAGACCTGAGGTATCATTTTATTAAAGATCTTGTTCAAGAAGGACACATAAATGTTAGGTACTTGCAAACTGACAAAATGGTAGCAGATGTTTTAACCAAACCTTTGTGTGCTGAAAAACATTCCAAATTTATAGAAGGACTGAATGTTAGAGAATTGAAATTTAAATGATTCAAATTATTTTTTTTTGTCACATGTTCTAGCTGCATTTATTATTATGTCTATGTGTGCTTGTGTAGACTTAAGTTTGCAGCATGTTAATATTGATAAGTGTACTTATATTATGTGTTATATGTAGAGCCATGATTATAGAGTCTCTTATCAAATGCAAAGTGTAAGGAGGAGTATTGGATATTGTGTATCTCTACCCTTTTCATTTTGTATACAGGCAACACTCTATGGTCTCTGAGATGACACCGGTCTCTATCCGGTTCCTTCCTTGTCTTTCGTCGAACCTTGCTCCACAATGTGCCTTGTATTATGTAACTAATAATTTATCGTTAATAGATTTAATAATGTGAATCTGTAAAGTGTAACAGTCACCGATATGTGTTTTAATTGTGGATAATTGAAATACATTTATTGGTTGAACAACAACTTTTTATTTCGACATCAACATCATCGTGACCTCGTCCTTTGCCGAACTCCGTCGCCAAGCCCTGCGCACGTTCTCTGCTCAATAATATGTATAGATTACAGAACATTTCTGTGATTTCCTTGTCGTTCGATAACCTAGGCGTTTTGCAAGTGAGACTGTGAATATTTGACCATATGCCTATTTTGTCATTTTACTCTCAGTACGTTGTGCTACTAGGTCGATTTGCTTATAAGACTTTTTGCTCATTAGCCGATTTGCAAACAAAGACGTTTTGCAACTAAGTCTAAGTGTATACCGAGCCAGTTTGAAACTATGCTATTTAACATGCTTGGACATTTTACTACCTTGACCTGATGCCAATTAGACCTTTTACTTATTTAGTAATTTTACTACCAAGGCGGTCTGACCATAACCCGTTCTGACCCTAACCCCTTTATTATAGGAACACTTTAAAATTTGAAATAAGTTCAGAGAAAAGTACATTAGTACAGTACTAGTATTCAGTAAAGACCCATTTGCACAGTCTGCTGTAAATATTATATATGATAACAATGTAATTTCTATTGTTAGTCATCATACATTTTTAGGTGTATGGATGATAAGCTAAAATTTGATAAGCACATAAATAATATTTTTATACCTATAACTGCACCTTCATCTATACCTATAAAAATCCTCCTCTTCAATGGAATTAATAATATTTTATACATACATTTTAAACAAAAATATCTCTATGTACCTATAATAGTTAATCCTAATTTCATTGCCAATTTTTTTTCTTGTATGGTGGGCGTGGACGCCTAAAGAATAAAACTGGTCTGCGTGTCTTGTTCAATCGAAGCCTCGTCTCGTGATTCTGCAGACAAATAAATTGTATAACCACGTGACCTCTGAAATTACTTGATAATAAAACCGGCCAATTGGGTGCCGGGCCACGGTCAGTGCAGGGTTACACCCGCTACCCCTGCACCATCAAACGCCCACTCCAAGACGTGGTTCGAGCGTAAATACAAGGTGACCAAATTGGAGGTATACAACCTTTTTTGCCGCCATTTTGTTTCCGTGGGAAATATGACAGTAGTTGCATTAAAATTACTTTGTGTAGATACGCAACGGGAAGGACCCTATAAATTTTGATTCCCTTGAGTGTCAAAATATGCGTTTTTGCGGCATAAACGACCGTATCTTTTGTTTACGTTATGTTTGGAGTTTAATTTTTTCACAGCTTAAAGGGACTGTAGACTTGAGTATATGGTTTAAATTTCAACTCGATATCTCCACGTGTTCCCGAGATAAAGGGTTTTGACAGACAGACAGAAGTGTTCCATTTTTTCCTTTTGAGCTACGGAACCCTAAAAAAGAAAGAACACCAAGGAAATTATGTTAAAAAAAAACTTGTTTTGGACCCTATTTTCTAAGAACATTTTCATTCGGCCTCGTATATCTGAAAATCAAACCTCATTATTTCCTAATCTTGTCAGAACGGCGTTTCAAAGACCGCGATATTATCCAATTCACGCTTCAAATTGTAGGATTGATTGTGTTGATGCATAATACTCATTAGCTACGGCGACCTTACTCTCCACCAAAACACGATATCTACAGGCTAAATCGTGGCGCTATTAAGGTAACGGTCTTCCGTAAGGCGGGGATGCTTCCGGAATATGAGTGAGACGACATTCGCGATGCCCAACCTCTCTTGCGTGTGCATTTGCATGTACTATTGTATATTATGTGGTAATTAAATAACAAGTTAGTAAGAAATGCGTACAAACCTGGAGAAGTGGCGCAGGGTCCCGGCGCAGGCTCTCGTCTCCCGTAAGTATGGTCGTGGCCGACGCGGCGACGGGCTGCACTGTCCGTGGTCGGCGGGTGTACGGTCAGTTTCTGCAGCGGCACTAATGTTACAAATGTTATCACCCATTTGTTCCCTATTATGGAATATTAACTTCCTCATTTGGTTACAGGAATAACTGCATTGGCCGCATTAGTGGAGCTTTTCATATAAGCTTTCATGGGTTTCTAAATCACCTTTTCGAGTTCACTTTATAAATATTAGTGGACAATCTTACACAAATCGAACTAAGTAAAGCTCAATAAGGCTGTCCAGGCGGACAATCAGAATGCAGTTTTCTTTGAAATACACATTTATTGAAAACTAACACGCAGCGCTTGATACTGGCTCCCCGACTGGCGGTGCGCGAGCGCCCCGACCCTAGTCGTCCGATGCCCGCGCGTACAAAGGCTTGTGGTGTAGGTACTAGACGACGATATATTTAATAGGTATACTGTTATGATGATGATGTTAGATGTACATGTTAACCTACGAATACACGTCAGTACGCTAACAGTAAGCAGTGGTTTCACTTGTCTCACCCTACGTATTCATCAGTGGCGACGGGTACCCACATTCAAAAAAAAAAAAAAAGTGAATTTACGGAAATGTCTGGTGCAAGTTTCGGGTTTTTGTCTGCGTTTGACCACACTGTGCAGTCCTGGGACACGTACAAGGCTCGCATATCACAGTGGTTTATCGCGAATGACATCAACAGTACTAAAGACGTCACGGGTATAAAGCGACGAGCGATCCTGCTTAGCGCACTCAGCGATGGCACGTATAAGCTTGCAGCGGATCTCGCTCTGCCTAAGCAGCTACAAGACGTGCCATACGAAGATATAGTCGATCTGCTGGATGATCACTTCACTCCGAAGCGTTGTGGATTTGCCGAGCGTTACAAATTTTACTCTGCTACGCAGCAGTTGGGTGAAACGTTCGCACAGTGGGCGGCGCGCCTGCGCGGGTTAACGGCGCACTGTGGGTTCACTGACGTGGGGGAGGCTCTCCGAGACAGATTCGTTATGGGAATGTTAGCAGGTCCGGAGAAGGATAAACTCTTCGCACATAGCCTTTCAAACCTAACTCTGGCCAAGGCGGTGGACTTAGCGGAGAGTGTACACTGCGCGCGCGCCGGGGCAGCCGCCGCGCAATCATTACAGGTACACCACGAACAGCTGTTTAAGATCACGGAAGCACGACAGCAAGGCAGTGCGTCCGGGAGGAGCGACGATCGCGGTAACAAAGTGCAGTGCCAAGTGTGTGGTTATTATAATCACAAAACATTGCAGTGTCGTTTCGCGAAATCCAAATGTAAGAAGTGCAAAGCTACGGGTCATTTAAAACGTATGTGTAAGAATGTAAACTTCATGGAAGCGAGCGCCGGGGATGAGGGTGATGATGATGGTGAGTGTTTCAATATTCGTTCAGTGAGAGGTGAACCAATGGTCGAAACCGTTTCAATATTAGGGGTTTCACTGGAATTTGAAATTGACAGCGGTTCAGCCGTTACAGCAATTCCTGAACATATTTATAAAAATCATTTCAATAATTCACCATTGTTACTAACCAAAAAACAATTATTTTCTTATACTGGTGATAAGATTCCATGTTTGGGAATAGCACATCTACCCGCCACATACTCGAATCAAACGCACTCGCTTGATCTTTACGTGGTGCGGAATGCGGCCGCGAATATACTGGGGCGAGATTTTATTTCGCTTTTTAAGTTGGAATTGATACCAGTACTATACTGCGAACAAGCGGACGGAATTAGCAAAACTATTAGTAATTTGGAAGCTCGTTACGCGCCTGTATTTTCAAATGAATTGGGACGATTCAATAAATACAAAGTTCATTTGGAATTAAAAGAAAATGCAAAACCAGTTTACATTCGCGCACGGCCTATAGCATTTGCGTTACGGGACAAAATAGATAAGGAAATAGATAGAATGTTGTCACTAGGTATTTTAAAACCGGTCGAACACTCGCAGTATGCATCTCCGATTGTACCTGTGTTAAAGCGTAATGGAGCGATAAGGATTTGTGCTGATTATTCGACGGGCTTAAACAAACAGCTTTTCATCGATCAGTATCCATTACCCACGGTAACCGAGCTCTTCGCGAAGTTGCACGGCGGGCAAAAGTTTACGAAATTAGATTTGTCAAACGCGTACAACCAGTTTGAGTTAGACGAGGAGTCGCAAGAGTTAACTTGTATAAATACCCATCGAGGGGTATTTAGGTATACTCGAATGGTCTTCGGGCTGGCTTCCGGACCAGGGGTGTTCCAGCGTGCCATGGAGGGGGTGCTGGCAGGCGTGCCGGGCACGCTGTGCCTGCTCGACGACGTACTCGTCACTGGCGAGAACACCGAACAGCACTTGCTCAGGCTTAATGAGGTTTTACGGAGGTTACAAGACGCAGGCCTCACATTACAAAAAGAGAAATGCGAGTTCTTTAAAGATGACATTAATTATTTAGGTTACGTGATAAATAAAAATGGCTTAAATAAATCACCGCTTAAAGTCAAAGCGATGGTAGATGCGCCCTTACCGTCGAATGCGAGCCAGCTCCAATCGTTCTTAGGATTAGTGAATTATTATAGGAGTTTTGTACCGAATGCGTCTGCTATATTAAGTCCACTTTATAACCTATTAAAAAAAGGAGTGAAATGGTGCTGGACACAAGAACACGACAAGGCCTTCGTTACCATTAAAAAGTGTCTGGCCTCAGAGCAAGTGTTAGCACACTTCAACCCGGCCGCGGACCTGGTTCTTACAGTAGACGCTGGCCCTGCTGGTTTAGGTGCGATCTTATCGCAGGTCGAAGCTGACGGCTCCGAGCGGCCGATATCATTCGCGTCACGTACTCTTAACGCTGCCGAGAAACGGTACTCGCAGATTCAAAAAGAAGCAACGGCTATAATTTTTGGTGTACGGAGGTACCATCAGTACTTATATGGCAGGTCGGTGGCCTTCACACTCCGTACGGACCATAAACCCCTTTTGTCTATTTTTGGGCCATACCGTGGCATACCGGAAGTATCAGCGAATCGACTCCAACGATATGCTATATTCCTAAGTGGGTATAATTATAACATTGAGTACGTACGCAGCGCTGATAATAGTGCGGATTTCTTATCTCGCGCCAGCCTGCCCGAGCAGGCGGGCCGCTGCGCCAACGCTGTGCTAGACGTACCCGACCGCGCCTCGTACATACATTTTGTGGTGGACGGTGATTTGCCCGTAACCTTGACCGATTTACGTGAACAGACGGGAAAAGATACTGTATTGCAAAAGGTAATAGGTTTCATTTTAAACGGCTGGCCGAAAAAAGTGTCAGACGTATCTTTGAAACCGTATCATTTATGTCGGTTACAGCTCTCTTATGAAAACGGTTGTATTATGAGAGGCCATAAAGTTGTGATTCCAGAAAAATTTCAAAAAGTTGTGTTAATGGAATTACACCGGTCTCATTTAGGAATAGTAAAAACGAAGGCAGAAGTTCGATCGAGGTTCTGGTTTCCGGGAGTGGACGCGGCGCTAGAAAAAATGATAAGCTCATGCTCGGTATGTATACAGCACCGCCCCACCCCTGCTCGCGCGCCTCTCGCGCAATGGGAGTACCCGCCATCTGCATTTTATAGGGTACATTGCGATTTTCTGGGTCCTATTAATGGATGCACTTATCTAGTTATGGTGGATGCATATACAAAATGGGTAGAAGTATACAATATGAAAAACACGATTACAACTACGGCAACAATAGATAAAGTATGTGAATTTATGTCAAGATTCGGAATTCCACATACTTTGGTAAGTGACAATGGTGCATCCTACACATCGCGCGAGTTTAAGGCTTTTTGTACATTGAACGGTATTTCGCATGTTACGTCACCGGCTTATAGCCCGGCTTGCAACGGGCAGGCGGAATCCTACGTCAAAATAATTAAGAAAGGCATTAAAACCTGTTTACTGAGCGGCAATGGGGTACAGAATTCGTGTAAAAATCTATTAAAATACTTGTTCGATTATAGGAATTCTGTACACACGACAACAGGAGTT
The DNA here is from genome assembly GCA_932294315.1 of Epinotia nisella. Lineage (NCBI taxonomy): Eukaryota > Metazoa > Arthropoda > Insecta > Lepidoptera > Tortricidae > Epinotia > Epinotia nisella. Next base: position 1,937,347 of record OW028698.1, on the reverse strand, counting down.
TCGCCTGCCGAGCTAGTGTATGGCCGGAAGCTAAAGACACGTTTAGATCTAATTAACCCTAAAACGCCGTCACCATCATCCCCGACACTCGCTGACACGGTACGGAAAAATCAGTGTTTGCAGAGTAAAGCATCAGGAGGTTGTAACACCCAATGTTTCTCTCAAGGAGACTTTGTATTGTTTAAGACATTCACTGTAAATAATAAATATAAGTGGTGCCGAGGCACAATTGTAAAAAAAATCGGGAAGGTAGTCTATATAGTGAGAGACACTTCTACCTCTAAAACATTTAAAAAACATAAAAATCAAATGGTGTTGGATAAAGGGTACGATTGCACGCAGTTAAATCATTGGGATACGGATGAGGAAATCCGAGCTGACGAGCCATTATTGAGCCGCACCATAGCGACGGGTGAGGAGCCTCAGCTTACCACGGGGGAGGGAGGAGAGAGCACACTCATTTCGGAATTGGAACCTGCAGCAAGAGAATCTTTGAACACAGAGCCGGCGGAGGATCCTTGGAAGTCAGTGATGCTGCAAAGTCAAACCCAGTCGGACGATGAACGATCCCAGGAGGCTTTGCCTGGTCCCGCTACGGAAGCCACGGAGTCGGACGCAGCCACCGCTCGAGAGCCTGCTGGCGAGACTCACAGCCCCACGTCTACCATCCCTCAGTCTAAGCGCCATCGACCCAAGGTTAACTATAAACAGTTCTTTTAATTAGTTGTATAACCAACATGATTAGCCGTAGTCCTATTTTAGTTATATTCAGACGTGTATCTAGGCTAAGGGGAGGAATGTTGCGTATGTGTGCTCACGCATACCACCAGCCATGTTAACCTACGAATACACGTCAGTACGCTAACAGTAAGCAGTGGTTTCACTTGTCTCACCCTACGTATTCATCAAATACTTAAATACATAGAAAACAACCAATACTCAGAACAAATATTCATGCTCATCCATCACACAAATATTTGCCCTTACCAGGACTCGAACCCAGGACCAGCTTCGCATGCAGCGTCACTACCCACTAGGCTAACTGGTCGTAGTTATACAATGCTAGTATGTATCCTTACATGCATTTTTAATTGACATTTTCGGGTACTAGCATAACTACATTGGCCACATTTGTATGGCTTTTCACCAATATGTTTCTTTTCATGGATTTTTAAATAACCTTTTTGGGCACTAGTATAACTACATTCGCCACATTTGTATGGCTTTTCTTCAGTATGTTTCCTTTCATGGATTTTTAAATAACCTTTCTTGGCACTCGCATAACTACATTGGCCACATTTGTATGGCTTTTCTCCAGAATGTATCCGTTCATGGATTTTTAAATTACTTTTTTCGGCACTAGCATGACTACATTGGCCACATTTGTATGGCTTTTCTCCAGTATGTTTCCTTTCATGGATTTTTAAACAACCTTTCCCGGCACTCGCATAACTACATTGGCCACATTTGTATGGCTTTTCACCAGTATGTATCTTTTCATGGATTTTTAAATAACCTTTCTTGGCACTCGCATAACTACATTGGCCACATTTGTATGGCTTTTCTCCAGAATGTATCCGTTCATGGATTTTTAAATTACCTTTCTTGGCACTCGCATAACTACATTGGCCACATTTGTATGGCTTTTCTCCAGAATGTATCCGTTCATGGATTTTTAAATCACCTTTTACAGCACTAGCATAACTACATTGGCCACATTTGTATGGCTTTTCTCCAGTATGTTTCCTTTCATGGATTTTTAAACCACCTTCATGGGCACTAGCATAACTACATTGGCCACATTTGTATGGCTTTTCTCCAGTATGTAACCTTTCATGGATTTTTAATTTACTTTTACGGGCACTAGCATAACTACATTGGCCACATCTGTATGGCTTTTCTCCAGTATGTATCCTTTTATGGATTTTAAAGTTACCTTTTTGGGCACTTGCATAACTACAGTGGCCACATTTGTATGGCTTTTCACCAGTATGTATTTTTTCATGGATTTTTAAATTACTGTTTAAGGCACTAGCATAACTACACTGGCCACATTTGTATGGTTTCTCACCCATATGTTTTTTTTCATGGACTAGTAATTTGCCTTTTAGGAAACTTGTATACCTACATTGGCCACACTTATAAGACCTGTTGTGATTATGTTTACTCATATGATTTTGTAACAATGCTTTTTCACTGGCTGTGTAATCACAGTGATCACAGATAAAGCGTTCCTTGTCAATGTGTTTCCTTTCATGACTTACTAAAGAGGCCTTTCTAGCAGTTGTGAAACCACATTGGCCACATTGGTAAGCTTTAGGTCTCCCGCTTGGCTCCTTCTGTTGAGTTTGCCCTGCAATGTATACAGTACAGAATTAAAAAGAGAAAATATCTTTTAATTTTTTTTAATTTTTAAAAAATCTAACTAAGAAACGTGTTTGCGCAACAAAATTATACATAATAAGTTTTATTTTGTTTAACATGGACATGTTAATATTATTTTTATAAGTAAACAATTGTATTGTGTTACTCTTAGGTGGAGGCATGGTTGAATAGGTATTGACTAAGATTATTGTATGATGCCATTCAAACCAGTTTTTGGAGAAAAAAATGTTTGTATGGGAGCAAGTGGAGAGCAACTACAATTATGAAGTGATGATTATGAATACAAATCGGTTTTTTTTCTAGGTTGGGATAGCTGCGTTTATAGAATATCTCTGAGTTCAGTGTGCCTCTTGGCATAGGCCTCCTCTAACATCTTCCACTGTGTTCTGTCACTAGCAACTCTTCTCCAGTAAGGACCCGCTGTGAGTTTTAACTCATCTTCCCATCTCTTTTTCTGTCTTCCTCTACTTCTTTTTACATCTCTAGGGTACCAGTCTGTTATTATTTTGCTCCACTTTTCTTTGTTACTACGTAGCATGTGTCCCGTCCATCTCCACTTTTGTTGGTCTATCTTGGTAAGTATGTCCATAACCTTTGTTTTGTTTCTTATGAAGGTGTTTCGTTTCCTGTCCTGCTTCTTAATACCTATCAAGCTTCGTTCCATGGCCCTTTGACAGTACTCTAGCATGTTTCTGTGATGTTTCGTAAGAGACCAGGTTTCACATCCATATGTGATGCACGGGAGGATGCAAGTGTTAAAGACCTTTCTCTTGATACTGATACTGAGGTCAGTGGATTTCATAAGCTCCTTTAGGGGCCAATATCTTTTCCAGCCATTTGCTATTCGTCTTTTAATTTCTTTAGTAGTTTGGTCCGAGTGTGATATGATCTGTCCCAGATAGATGTATTCCTCTACATATTCTATAGGTTCATTGTTGATTTTAATTTCATATTTATCTGAATTTGTTAAAAGTTTAGTTTTGTTTATGTTCATACATAGGCCGACGTTTCCACTTTCTTTGTTAAGGTCTTGGATCATTTTTTCTAGATTCGATGGATTTTCTTCGCACAGGACAATATCGTCCGCAAATCTCAGGTTGTTGAGTCTCCGTCCATCAATACGTAATCCAAGTTGACTCCAGTGTAGCTTTCGGAATATATTTTCTAGGACTGCAGAGAACAACTTTGGGGACAGCGGGTCACCTTGCCTGACACCTCTTTTTATTTTAAATACCTCGCCCAAGGATTCTAGTTGTATTCTTGCTTTACTGTTGGAGTATATATTTCTAAAGATATTTATGTACAGTGGAGTGATTCCCTGTTTTTCAAGGCTTTCCCATATGGCTGTATGGCTTATACTGTCAAAAGCTTTCCAGTAGTCGACGAAAGCCATATATAGAGGTTGTTTGTACTCGTTATATTTCTCCATAATCTGTTTCACTGTGTGAATATGGTCTGCCGTGGAGAAGTTTTTTCTAAATCCCGCTTGCTCTATTGTTTGATTTTCATCTAGGGTGATGCTAACGCGGTCGAGAATAATCTTGGAGAATATCATATAGATGTTGGACATCAGGCTTATTGGTCTGTAATTCCCTATGTCGTCCTTTTGACCTTTCTTGTATATAAGGGTTAAATGTGATGTTTCCCACTGTTCCGGGATATGTCCTGATCTTAGAATGTTGTTACAGATTTTTGTTAGTATAGGGATTAATTCATCTTGAGTTCCTTTTAGTACTTCGTTAGTAATCTTATCAGGACCTGGTGCTTTATCTGATTCTTGGCTTTGTATCGCTTTTCTAACTTCACAGGGTAATATTTCAGGTTCCGGGTTCCATAATGATGAATCATAGTTTAAACCTTCTTGATTTGTTTGCATGCTGGTGTCTTTGTTGGAGTAGAGATTACTGTAAAGTTCTTTTAGAGCCTTCCTGGTTCCCCCTGTTTTCATGATATGTTTTTCTAGTGTTAACACTGTAACTGGTTCTAAAATATTTTTCTACCAAACATGCTTATTTTAGCGTATTCTCAAGGATAACATCCATCGAATTTTTTCAAAGTCCTAATATGGTGCCAACTTTGAGGTCCAATATCTCGGGCATTTTTCATTTTAGAGAAAAAGTTTTTCTACAAAACATGCTTATTTTAGCGTCTCGAATGAAATTTTTCTAAGTGTTTGATTCCTATATAATTTTCACTTTTGGTCAAAAAAAATCTAAGTCCTTATATTGCGCCCCCTTTGCTTTAGTCGGACCCTGATTGAGTAACAAACATCTGAACATCTAAACATCCAAACATCTAAACATCCAAACTTTCGCATTCATAATATTAGTAGGATTTTAATCTTCCTTCAGGATGATAGTAAAGGCATGTTGGGATTTAAAAATAAATGAGAATAAATAAGAGTTGAATTTTAATTTTAATGTTGGCTCCCTAGTTTGGTTTCATCTAACCATGCAACAAGATATCTGCGGCCTGTTCATAACATGTCAAATATTGTTTTGTGGATACAGCTTTTTATATGTATAATAATAATCTGAAAGTAAAATTTTAGCGGGATTTACAGGCCTGCTTTAGACAGTATACCAGATTTTATCCACAGAATGTTTCTAACAATGAAACCTGGCAGCTTATACCTTGAGATATACAATGAGATAAATTTTAAAAATAGCCAAGCTCAACTGGCATTTCAGCTTCTGCATAGTCTTCAAAAAGATCTTGGACATTAAGCAAAATTATCTCATTGCCAACGAGATGAATTATCATTACAGAAATCAAACTTCAAGAGTGATTGACCATTGTTTTATCAACCATTCCAGTAATCGGTGATATTGAATCTCTTTGCTTGTTGTCAACTTTTTAACATTGTTTGATTTCTGCTATGTTAATTCCGCTCCTTGCTCATTGCATACATACTCGTAGTATTAAACTGACCTGGCGTTGCGCAGAGCACGCGGCGTGGCTGCACTAGCTCGAGGCTGAGCACGAGCTCGTCCTTCACGACGTGGTCGGCGTACAGCCGCGCCGCCGCCGCCGCCGCGCTGACGCCGCGCGCGTCCGCGGCCTCCGGACTCGACGGCTCGTCTTTTACATACGCATCCGAGCACGAAGGCTCGTCTTTTACACACGCGTCTGAGCACGAGGGCTCGTCTTGTACACACGCATCGTCCAACGAGGGCTCGCTTTTAATACAGACACCCTCCGAACCCAAAGTGTGCTCTGACTTCACACACACTTCCTCTGCACTTGCATTCGGCGATGGCAACTCCATCATCAACTAGTAAACCTCTCTGTCTAGGTTTAGAAGCAATCGGATACTCGGACTGAGAGATATATGTGCTATCGTTTTAACTACTAATTCCAAGTAAATAATTCAACGTTTCAATGACTTGCAAAGTCCTAACCACCAAGTAACCGCACCACCGCATTCTGCATTCCTGGCTTGGCTTGGCTGTCAATTTGACATTGAGTGAGTTGTGCGTTTAGTTGCATTCCGTTTCGATATTTAGCAATATTGAAAATAACATATATACAATATACATATATACATACATACAATATTGAAAAAAACATTGTCAATTTTAGGAAAAACTGTGACATACATAATATTAATACTAGAAATAAGCATAAGCTTGCGGTGCCCACCACTCGGCTCCAAAAAATTAAAAAATCATTCATGGGTAATTGTGTAAGGTTTTATAACAAACTTCCAGGAAACTTAACTGAGTTATCTATTAATAAATTCAAGAACTATGTGAAGCGTAAACTTATCTCGAAAGCTTATTATAGCACACAAGACTACATGAATGATAAAACTCCATGGAACTAATTTTGACTGAATTTTTAATCTATTATTTTCGTAATATTTTGTTTTTTGACATTAGATTGTTTTTCTAGAAATATTCTACTAGTATTTTTTATACAATTTTATATCATATATATTTTATTCTTTATGTTTAAAAATTACTCTAAAAATTAACTGACGATTTGAAAGTGCTTGTTACTAGGCCTACTTGAATAAAGATCATTTTGAGTTTGAGTTTGAGCTTGAGTTTATTGTTCAATAAACGCTTTAATTAAATAAATTGAAGAGTGGCTGTATGCGTTTCTGCCTTAGCTCACATGCACAACTTTAAGTTAAAAGAGGTTTGTGGGTGTATTCCATTTGTCACCACCTCATTGAGCCAAGTGAATATTTTAGCTAAAATAAAAGTAATGAATTTACAACATAAACTTATTTTATATTTAATAAAATACATTCCATGAACTAGTAAGAATAAAATTATTTCCCTTTGTCAGTGGCGTGGTAAGTATTGATATTTATTAGAATTAGTTCCCGCATAATGTTTATAAGGCGAGGACTAATTGGAATACACTACTTTTCTGCACTAGAGCAGGGGGCCTACCGCCAACGGCATTCGAAGTTTTCCCTCTCTGTTGCACTTACGTACGAACTCGCAAGTCTGACAGAGAGGGAAAACTTCGAATGCCTTTCGCGGTAGGCCCTCAGAGGGCCTACCGCGAAACGATATTCGTTTTCGTTCGTGTATCTCCGTCTCTGTCGCACTTGATAGTTCGAGTGACAAAGAGGGAGATACACGAACCAAAACGTATATCGTTTGGCGGTAGGCCCTCAGAAACGTATCACTTTCTGCGCACTTTTTAGAACAACAACGACCCACTTTCAGAGCATGAGATATGAAAATTTATTGATTTATTTTATTAGAGTATATATACCTACAGAGGCGACGTAAGTGTTGCCACCATAGACCTATGATACTCAGGCATAATCAGGCATGGACCTAAGATTCTCGGGACAGGCTATACGTGATGCCACAATGAGGGATGGAAAGGCTTCTATGCAGCTAAATTAAGAACTGGTCTTAAAATGGCTGACGCTTACCATAAACAACCAGTTAATTTGGGTGGGTAGTGATTTATTGGTCATAACTTCATACTAAATGAAAACGAACTTCGTTCGTGTATCTCCCTCTCGAACTAGCGAGTGCGACAGAGACAAACGAAGTTCCTTTCCGTTTCGCGGTAGGCCCTCAGTTGTGGCAAATAAAAAAAAGTGGAACTATGATACTGGCACCACACTTGGGGTTGCGTGTTCGCGTTGCATCGTTGCCACTCTTTCATTTGGCGTAAGAAGGAAAAAGATGCAACACGAATATTTGGGCAAATACCGCCAAGTGTGGTGCCACCTTGACAAGGACAACGAATGAATTTCCCTTCTGTCACTTATTGAGATTTGTATGCTACCATCTTGCTTGGACGTGGTATTATTATTACCATAGCTTGTCCTGAGTATCATAGGTCCATGGTCGCCACGACGAGGGACGGCAACAAAGTAGATGATTCCTGTGAGGTGACCATGTAACTAAAAATTACCCCATCGCTTCCATCTTTATTTTAAATAATGTACTTTTATTGCTACAACCGGTGTTGGTGTGAACCCTTCGTTGTGCGTGGTCCGACACGCACTTGGTTTTTTATTTATAGTATAATAAATAAGGTATCCCCTTGGATCGCATAATGCTTTTTAGACTAATGCAGTTTCGCATAATTGGTTTGGCATAATAGTACTTTCGCATAATAATATTTGTACCTATTGTTTTTCTGGCATACTACGCTAATAGCATAATTTCAGTTGAACTAATCTGTATCGGCCGAATATACATTAATTGTTTGGGCTAATAATTATTTGGTGTATCTGTCATTATCCATAATTTCAGTTATTTTGTTACGGGCGCATTGAACCTGTAAAATGAACAACAACAAAATATTACGTTACGTAACGTTAGGTCACATTAGATAGGTACATTAGGTTAGGTTCGGTTAGTATGAAATCCAGGCGCGAAGCGCCTAAGCAACACGGAATAGGGGGTCCGCGAAGCGGACCTCCGTCAAGATCGCCTTAGTTCCTAAATGTATACACAAAAATAACAATATAGCAATTTTATTACTATGAGCCTTTTGTACATAACTTTTTTTAGGACATTACTGACATTATTTTTGACATTAGTCTTCATGAAGATTATGCTTTCAGTTTTTATGCTATTTAATGTTATGCTTATATAATTATGCAAAAGACTTATGCATATCTTATTTTCGGCGTAAAGTAATTATGATTTCATGCCTCTCAATAGTAAACCGTATAATAATGCCTCGGAAGCTGGTAGGATAAATAAACGTCCAACAATTTCAAACATATATTAAGCAGTAAAAATGAATAAATCTTATGCATAGGAACCTATCCAAAATAATATTTTTACATAACTCTGCGCCTTCATCTATCCATATAAACATCCTCCTCTTCAATGGAATTAATACTATTTTATACTATACAATAAAAAAAAGATCTCTACTATGTACAATAATATTTAATCCGATTTTCGTTGCCAATTTTTTTTCTTGTATGGTGGGCGTGGACGCCTAAATAATAAAACTGGTCTGCGTGTCTTGTTCAATCGAAGCCTCGTCTCGTGATTCTGAGGACAAATAAATGGTATTACCACGTGAGCTCTGAAATTATTTTATAATAAAACCGGCCAAGTGCGTGCCGGGCCACGTTCAGTGCAGGGTTACACCCGCTTCCCCTGCGCCATCAAACGCCCACTCCAAGACGTGGTTCGAGCGTAAATACAGGGTGACCAAATTGGAGGTATACAACCTTTTTTTTCCGCCATTTTGTTTTCGCGGGAAATATAACAGTAGTTGCATTAAAATTACTTTGTGTAGATACGCAACGGGAAGTACCCTATAAATTTTGATTCCCTTGAGTGTCAAAATATACGTTTTTGCGGCATAAACGACCGTATCTTTTGTTTACGTTATGTTTGGAGTTTAATTTTTTCACAGCTTAAAGGGACTGTAGACTTGAGTATATGGTTTTAATTTCAACTCGATATCTCCACGCGTTCCCGAGATAAAGGGTTTTGACAGACAGACAGAAGTGTTCCATTTTTTGTTTTTGAGCTACGGAACCCTAAAAAAGAAAGAACACCAAGGAAATTATGTAAAAAAAACGATTGTTTTTGACCCTACTTTCTAAGAACTTTTTGATTCACCCTCGTATATCTGAAAATCAAACCTCATTATTTCCTAATCTTGTCAGAACGGCGTTTCAAAGACCGCGATATTTTCCAATTCTCGCTTCGAATTAAAGGATTTATTGTGTTGATGCATAATACTGATTAGCTCCGGCGACCTTACTCTCCACCAAAACACGATATCTTATTCTATTTTTATCTATTATCCTATTACGTGGTGATTAAATAAAAATTTAGTAAGAAATGCGCACAAACCTGGAGAAGTGGCGCAGGGTCCCGGCAGGCTCTCGTCTCCCGTAAGTATGGTCGTGGCCGACGCGGTGACGGGCTGCACTGTCCGCGGTCGGCGGGTGTACGGTCGGTTTCTGCAGCGGCACTATCCTTTCATGCATTTTTAATTGGCCTTTTTGGGCACAAGCATAACTAAATTGGCCACATTTATGTAGGTTGGGATATATGTCCTGAGTGAAACCACGTCGTTTTAGAAATTATTTATTGTAAAAACCTCACACGAACCACATATCTTTGAAACGGTCAACCGCCATGTTGCCTTACTATCTCTATCCCTCTCTCTCTCTGTCCCTTTCACACACTTACGTTCCGTTTCCCACATTCGGCCATTCCTGCAATATGTCTGTTCCACAGACATCGCATCCACAGTCATCCTCTACCACTAATCATCATGCGTCATCATCATCATTCATCATACAGTCTTAAATAAACTAAATAACAATCTTAAAAATCTTGTTTTAATCATGCCCTTTGCCTAAAATGATATTAAACTTAACCTTTATTACAATTCTAAAAAAAACAACAAATAATTTTCCATAGTTATTAAAACAGTCAGCTAATCTCTGTAGTTAACAAATTAACACAACTTTATCATTACACAATTCGCAAAATATATAGGACATTTACAACTTCACTTATTTAATAAGTAACGAGTCTTAATTAAAAACGAAATGGCTTACACATAAGCCTTAAACTAAAGTAAACTCATTCATTCAATCATCTCAAATCAACATAACAATATAATCATATTTACCTCGACTTTACTCCATATCTTCACCACCTGGCCATCTCTTCATGAAGTCAGCGGAGCTGGAAGTATGGTTGGGTCCTTCTGCAGAGCTATCAGCCTTCTCCACCTCATAGCGGTCATTCACATTTACTTTCGTAACCTTGTAAGGTCCTAAATACTTCGGCTTTAGTTTCAGACCTGTTCCAAACTGAGTTCTCTTAATAGCTACCAAGTCGCCCACCATATACTTCTGGCTCTCCTTTCTCCTTTTGTTATAATATTTCCTGTTCTCTTCTTGGACTGCTAACATCTGTTCTTTAGCCTTCTTGCGTAATTCTTCTCTATCACTGTCATACAGACTGGCAGATTCTTCTTTGAGTAATCTCAAGATTTCAATGTCATCTTTACATCTCATCTCAGCACCTACTAACAGCTTAAAAGGTGTTGTATTTATACTTCTCTGGAATGTGCTGTTTAGCGCTCTCTGCACTCTGCTGACGTGCTTGTACCACACTCCTGCATTCTCGATGCATAGTTTTGTTAACATAGGGATGATTATCTTGTGCACCCGTTCAACTTGACCATACCCTCTAGCTATTCCGGTAGTGATTTTCACATGCTGAATACCCTCGTCGCTACAGTAGTCTTCAAAGTCGTGGCTGGTAAACGCAGCTCCTCTATCAGATATCAATCTTCGTGGATTTCCGAATGTTTGCTGATGTATCCTCAACTTATTTATTGCCTCTGCACTTCCAGTACTCTTCGTTGGAAATAACCACACAAACTTCGTAAAAGCATCAATCATTGTCAGTATATAATTGTACTGCTTACGGGTTTCTGTTAATGGACCCACATGGTCTATGTGTAAGGTATCCAGAGGAATACTATTCTTTTCAATGGGATTCAAGTACCCTTCCTGCTTTCCTTCCTTCCTTGTAGCCAATAAGCATGGTATACAGGCAACTATAAATTCGTCTATCTTCTTATCTACGTCCTTTATGTAATAATCCTGTAAAATCAGCTCCTTCATTTTCCTTCTTGAAAAATGACCGTTTCCATGTACTCTCATTATAATTTCCTTTTCCAAATATTTTGGTATAACCAACATGAAGTAAACACAAAGATGGCTCGACATAGACTGTTTTATTATTTCCAAAATCTACCCACAGCAACACATATTTATAAATACACTACATCTCCCTTCTTATGAATTGTTTACGCTAAAGTATTTACATCTAGGCATAAGTAACTTAATCGTACGATCAGTTTTAATATAGGTACAGTGTGCAGTACAAGTATACGACATTCAATACATAATATCATCCCCTTTATGCAAAATATTTGTATACCTACTTATTTATTATGTAAATATTTATGGTCGAAATTATTTGAAACGAACATAAACTTTCTAACATTGTCCTTAAAGTTGGAACCTTCTGATTTAGAACGTAGGGTCGATTTTTGATTACATAATTTTGTTAATGTTCGTCTCTAATCTTTTCTACATAAATACAACAAGACACAGTAATGAAACGAATGAAATACCTATACATGCAGTTGCGAACTAATGCCCAAGTTATTGTAAGTTTCGTAAATCGGTACTCAGGTTATAGACAGTTAATAATAATGCATTAACAGTTGACTGTGAATATGGGTTCATACAGTGTAAATACGAAACTTTTTTTTTTTTTTTACTTAATTAAAAATAAAACAAAATAAAATATTCCTTTAGCCTAGTATAGTAACATTATGAATATACCTAGCATTATTGTTTAAGCTTCCTTGTAGCCTCGAGTGCAGCTGCTCTTGGAATGCGCTTACTAGTATTATCATTAATAGGCCCTGGAACAATAGCCTGATGGTCGGTCGGGAATTGTATGCTCCGATCTGCGATGTTAGAAGCAATGTCAACTGATTCATCCACGTCGTGGACATCGTCGTTGATACTACCATCGGTGGAGTGATCTGCATCATCATCGTTCATTATCTCGTGTTGAGATGATGACGAAGATGTGTCCTCGGGTTCTACTTTGATCAAATGCCGTCTGTTCCTTCTATAACGCTTGCCTGTCGCATCCGTTATGAAGTACGAACGCGGTTGCGGAGCCCGGCCCGAGACGCGGGCCGCGCGCCGCCGGCCGCCGCTGCCGTCCAGCGCGATGACGTCATCGCCCGGCTGCAGCTCCGGTAGGTCTCGCGCACGCTCGTCGTGCCATTGTTTACTTCGCGCCTGATTACGCAATATGTTTGCATAGTCGGGTGCGTTATCTCTATCCGGTACCAACATGGTTTCATGAACCGGTAACCGGGTATTTAAACGCCTACCCATCAGCAGTTGTGCGGGACTCGCGATTCCATTCCGCGATGTAGCCCTATAGTTTAATAAACCTAAATAAAAGTCGGAACCTGCATCCAATGATTTTTTTAAAATCATTTTGATCGTCCGCACCGCCCGTTCACTGCGTCCATTAGATTGGGGATATTTAGGCGATGAAGTTGAGTGCCTAAAATCCCATAAATCTGCAAAATTTCTAAACTCCCTTGAAGAATAAGCTGGACCATTATCTGAAATTAGTTCCACAGGGATACCATGTCGAGCAAATTGATCTTTCATTGCTAATATTACACTGGATGAGCTCGTTGACCTTAAGGGGCACACCTCAACAAAGTTTGAAAAGTAATCAACTAATATTAAATAGTGTTTATTTTTGTACTCAAAAATATCCGAACCGATTTTCGCCCATGGTAAATCAGGTATCAGATGCGGCACCATCGGCTCTCGCTGCGGCGCGGACGCGTGCTGCGCGCAGACACGGCAGCGGCGCACGGCGCGCTCCACGTCGCGCGACATGCCAGGCCAGAACATTACCTCTCTGGCGCGCCGCTTGCACCGGTCTATGCCGAGGTGACCCTCGTGCACCCTCGAAATCATCTCTGACCTATCCAGTCTGTGGGGAACTGTAAAAGCCTTTACTCTGCAAAAGGTGGCGTAGAAAATGTTTTGACACAATATTGTTTAGGTATGGCAGGTTAATAAAAATCCAAGTTCTCGACCTTGAAGGACCCAGGCGTTAGCCGCCATCTTGAATTAAAGGTGCCAAAATTAGGTATATTTTAATTAACTTCTCAATTGTTTACTAAATCACAAAAGTGTCTATGAAGGGTTCAAAGAAGACAAAATTGCCTACATTTTTTGCGTACATGATTATTCTGTAAGTCTTATAGGTAAAAAGTTACAAGCGACCGATGTGGCGGCCTTTCCGCCTCCACGGTATCCTGCCTGCCTCCGCGCTTGCGCGATACAGCGCGCCGTTGCGTAGCAACGGAAAATAACACTCCTGTCAGTGCTGTGATTCAAACCTAATCCGTTGTGTTCAATATCTTATTATTTAATGCATTATATATATATTCCAGTACATTTGTAAATAGCTTGCTGTAAATAAATACGTGTACATAACGTTGTATATATCTATATTGGTAGGGGTGTTGCCATACGCTGCGCACGCGCACCTCTACCACACGGCTATAAATATATATTTTGGTAAATATATATTTTGCACTGTGTTATGACGGAGTATGGCGGATACCGAAGTGAATTTATGTTTTATTTGTGATAAAATTGTACATGAAAGTGACTCAGTTGTTGTAAAAGAGAGAGGTGTGCAGACTCTTATTAAATCGAGTGAAAAACGTGGACAACACGAACATGTGCGCTTTTTGAAAACTTTGTCGTCAGTGACTGTGCACAACGCATGTCAAAAGCATTATAATAACGAAAAACTGATCGCCGCGTACCTTAATAGGAAAAAAAACCCGCCCCCAGCGGAGACGTCGACGTCACGTCGATCAAATTCCAAGTTTCAATTTTAAAACACAATGCTTTTTGTGTACTGAAGAAATACCGGAAGACTTTTTGAAAATACAGACAAAAAAAGAATTATTGGATCGAGATAAAATTCACCTGGTAAAGTCATCAATAAAAAGTAAATTTAATCTTGCTTCTTTGCCGCCGACAAAGGACGCTGCACGGTATCATGCGTTTAGGACATACCACCAAGTCCAAAAATGGTACGGAATAAAAAAAAAACCAGAAGACTGGGGCTGGAGATATGACACCAATAGGCTTATTCCAATAACAACGACAGAGAAAGCAGCACCCCAGACGCTTTTAAGTGTAATTTCTTGCCACTGTAAAAAAGGATGCAGCAAAACATGTAGTTGCAGAAAAGCTGGATTAAAATGCTCTATTGTTTGCGGATTCTGTAGTGGTCAGCTGTGTGAAAATGCAGTAGAGATTCAGATAGATAAGGAAGACTGTGATGACGACGAAATTTCATGGTTGGAAACTAAAAATACAGACAATGAAACAGAAAATTTCAGCGACGATAATGAAGAAGGCACCATTAACCAGCCCGGGCCATCAAAAAGAATTAAAAAATGATAGCTATACAATTTTTAAACAAAATTAAAATATTATCATGATTTTTGTAAATATTATTATTTCCGTCGCTTGTAACTACTTACCTTTAAGACTTACAGAATAATCATGTATGCAAAAAATGTAAACAATTTTGTCTTCTTTATACCTCTCATAGACACTTTTGTGATTTAGTAAACACTTGAGAAGTTATTTAAAATATACCTAATTTTGGCACCTTTAATTCAAGATGGCGGCTAACGCCGGGGTCCTTCAAGGTCGAGAACTTGGATTTTTATTAACCTGTCATACCTAAACAATATTGTTTCAAAACATTTTCTACGCCACCTTTTGTAGAGCATAAATACCTACTGACTGGATTACTAAGATTTGCCGGAATGTACACCAAATTGTTCTTGAATATCACACCATCAGTGTATTCAAAACATTCCCTGCTATCCCAAAGCGCTCTCACAGGTTCATCCGACTCATGTTTGGAATTTGGCCAGCCATTTTTTATATAGTTTATGAGAACTTGGCATACCTTGTCATTATGTGTAGACTGTTTTATGGCGTCCATCTTATTGTCACTTAACCGCACCATACGCAACAAAAAACAAGTCTGATCATCGACCTCCTGGGACACTTTCTCGCTCATTAATTCAGGGAGCGGCGCCCGTGATAATGTGTCAGCGATAAACATATACTTACCGGGCTTGTAAACCACTGAAAAGTCGTACCTTTGAACGCGTAACATCATGCGCTGCAACCTAGCCGGCACAGAGTCCAGCGACTTTTTGAAAAGCGCTTCTAAGGGTTTGTGATCCGTCTCAACCACGACGTCTGTCTTCCCGTACACATACTGGTGGAACCTTTCGAGAGCGAAGACTATAGCGAGCATCTCCTTCTCGATCTGCGCATAGCGTTGCTGAGTGTCGGTAAGAGTGGCAGATGCAAACTCGACCGGGCGCGCGTTCTGCAGAAGCACGGCACCCAGAGCGCGGCTACTGGCATCCACGGACAGAACGCAGGGCTGCGTGGGCGCGAACAGCGCCAGCACCGGCGCCACGCACAGAGCCTGCTTCAGGGCGCGCACTACACGTTCCTCGCACTCACCCCAGCACCACTCGCTGTCCTTCTTCAACAGGTTTCTCAGCGGAGCAACCTGTTCCGAATAGTTTGGAAGGAATTTGGCAACATAATTCACCATACCCAAAAAACGCTCCAAGGACTGTCTATCACTGGGACTCGGCATTTCCTTGATAGCCTTTAACTTTTTGTGGTCAATTTTAACGCCCTCAGCATTAAACGTATGACCTAAGTATGTAACTTCAGGCACACGAAACTCGCATTTGTCTCTGTTGAATCGTATACCTACCTGTCTGGCTCTCTCGAGTAGGCATTTCAGCCTGGTGTCGTGCTCGTGCTCCGTGGCGCCCCAGACGATGACGTCATCGACAAACGAATCGACGCCTTCGAGATCCTCTAGTAGCTGCCGGATCTTGCTGTGGAACACCTCTGAAGCCGAGTTTATTCCGTATGGGAGACGCAATCTATCGTCATCCAACTGGATCATCCAAAATCCAGACCTGGCATCCAACTTACTGAAATAGCGCGCATCCCTTAATTTTGTCGCAATCTCCGTAACTGTGGGCAAAGGATAATGCTGACGACGAATGACGCAATTCAGAGGTCGCGGGTCGAGACACACTCGAAAACTACCATCTTTCTTTGCTGCCATGACTATGGCATTTACCCAAGACGTTGGGTGTGTAACCTTCCGTATAACACCTAGATTTTCCATACGAGTCAACTCAGTTAACAGCTGATCCCTAACACCTAACGGTATCTTCCGCACGGGGCAGATAACCGGACAAGCGTCGCTTTGCACAGGTATTTTGTACTGACCTGGGAGTTTACCTAACCCACAGAACAAATCGTCAAACTCCTGCACGTTCACCGAGTATACACGCTGTATAAGGCCTAATTGTTCCAGGGCGTTTTTTCCAAGAATGCTTTGACAATCATTACTCGATATAATAAATTTTAACAGAAAGTCCTTCTCTTTATATGTACATTTAATAATACATGAACCTATGATGGAAACATAATTACCACAAAAGGATTGCGCTTTTACATTGTCCGGATTTATATCAGAAACCAGAAATCCTAGCTTAACAAAGTTATTTTTTGATAAAACATTCAGATCCGACCCTGTATCTAGCTTGAAATTATGTTTTACTAACTTGTTTAAACAAAGTAATTGCAACGATTCATACCATTTAGAGTCCTCGATGTGATCAATTTCCTCAATTATGTCCAAATAATACAAGTCTTCACTGTCTTCTTGCAACTGATAAACTTTGTTCGTCGTACGCCCCGGACACACTTTTTTATAGTGACCTTTGAACCCGCATAAGAAACATTTGACACTTTTAGCCGCGCAGCGAGCACCACCGTCGCAATAACTCTCAGCACACGCTGCACATAACCGCCCCCGAGCACTCCCGGCCGCTCCCGCGCCGCTACCGCCGGCGGCGGGACCCGCGCTGCCGATGCCGCCACCGGGCGCGCGCGCGCCGCCTCCGCGGCCCCAACGCCCGCCGTGACGCGCCATACCGCGACCGTAGCCCGAGCGATTCCTCAGCGCATCCACTGACATGCTACTGCTCGCCTCACTCTTGACACCTTCTATCTGACGGCTCTCTTCACTGGTTATCTCACTCGACTGACATATGCGCATAGCCTTTTCCAGTGTCAGATCGTCTGTGCGTAGCAGTCTATCCCGTACTACGCTATCCTTAATCCCGCACACGATGCGATCGCGTAGCAGGCCATCTTCGAGTTTGTCAAACTCGCACTGTTGACTTATTATCCTCAAAGCGGTTACATATTCGTCGATGCTCTCACCCGTCTCCTGGTTACGTGTAAAAAATTTAAACCGCAACATGATAACATTTGTTTTACTGCCAAAATGACGGTCAAACTTTTCAATTAACTTAGTTATGCTGTCACGTTCCTCTTCCTTATCAAACTTGAATGTGGTATAAATGTCGTAACCTTCGGGCCCAATCAAATTGATTAACAAACTCGCCTGGACATCGGGTGGTTCCTTGTATACTCCAGACGCTTTCAAAAACACTTTAAACTGTTTCAACCATTTACGCCACGAGTCAGCGCGATTTGCTGGACCGCCTTCCAAAGTCAATTCAGCGGGAGGACGTGCGTGCTCCATTGTTCAAAATGTTGTAACTGCACTGGTAATACTTAATAATTACTATCAAGGCACTACACGAAACTATAACTGGTACTTTAATGTTTATTTCCTAGCACCGCTGTCACCATGAAGTAAACACAAAGATGGCTGGACATAGACTGTTTTATTATTTCCAAAATCTACCCACAGCAACACATATTTATAAATACACTACACAACAATTTACTACTTCCTTTGTATAAGACATCTCCATCCAATGAGTAATCCTTGTAAGTCTTATCCTTTAAAATTTCCTTTATGGCTTTAACACCGTCATCTTGATCTTGTGCCAGTTCAACCTGGTCACGTAGTGACGTCACAGTGGACACGTAGGGGTTCCTACTGAGTGCGTCGACATGTTGCATCCTTGCTCCCGCTCGGTGCTCCACAGTGTACGAGTACTGGTTCAGGTCAATCACCCATCTTGCTACTTTAGCCGTCAGGTCCTTTTTCATCAGTGTTTGCTGAAACGCTTGACAATCGGTTACTATCTTAAAATGCTTTCCATACAAATAGTGCCGAAACTTCTTAACAGCCTCGATAATTGCTAATGCCTCTAATTCATAACTCGAATAATTACTTTGAGTATCGTCAGTCTTACGACTCATATACTGGACTGGATGCAGACCAGTGTTCGGGTGATACTGCATGAGAACAGCTGATATAGCTATACTGGATGCATCAGTATGCACTTCTATTCTTAAATTGGGATCATATATCTTTAAAACTGGATCCGTTATTAACTTCTCTTTCAATATATTAAATGCTTGCCTTTGCTCTTCGTCAAACACAAAGTTCTTCTGCAAGTCAGATAAAGGCTTTGCTATGGTGGCATAGTTCTCTATATATTTTCTAAAATATCCAGTCAAACCTAAGAAACTTTTCAGTTGCTTACCCGTAGCTGGTTCTGGAAACTTCATAACTGCATCAATCTTCTCTGTGGTTGGTCGCACTTCACCATCTTTAATAGCATGACCCAAATACTCAATCTCCGTTTGTAACAGCTTGACTTTCTTCCAATTAATCATCAATCCATATTCCTCTGCTACTGCTAGCACTTGCTTCAGTCGTTGCAATGCTTGTTCCTCGTCTTCGGCTGGAATGATTGTATCATCAATAAAGATCATCATTATTTTCTGAGCCAAGAGCTCGCTGAACACTATGTTCACGAACCTCGTGAATGCCTTTGGACTGACCGAGAGCCCAAAAGGTGCTCGGAGAAACTCCCATTGACCATGATGGGATACAAACGATGTGTATGGGATAGATTCCTCGCTAACCTTTAAATGAAAGACCCCATTTTTTAAATCCAACACACTAAAAACCTTAGCCCATGAAAGCCGGTCAATCAAATCATCGATGATGGGTAATGGATACTCATCCTTCACCATTTTGGCATTAATTTGCCGGTAATCTACACAAACACGAGTTGAACCATCTTTTTTCTTGACTAACACAAGAGGGCTTGAATACTCAGAAAAACTTACCCTGACTATCCAGTCTTTTAGCCACTCTTCAACTTGTGCTTCTACAATACCCTGCTCCGTGTAAGACAACTGTCGTGGTCGTTGTGCTATAGGCACATCATCTTTCAATACAATCTTGAGCTGTAAAGGTACCTCCCTCACTTGAACTGGATGATAGCTCTCCACACTACGATGTACCTCGTCCTTGATTAATGGATCCTTGATATGCTCCACCAGAGATTCTACCTCACCTGTAAAGCAATTCACATCATTCAACCACTCACTCTCATCCTTGAATATGTTCACACATCCCTCACTCATTAAAACTGTCACCTCTTTCAAAAACTCATGACCTATAATTATATCGTAAGGCATACAGTCTCTAGGTATTAAGTGAAATTTAACACCGTCGTAACTCTGTCCATCCACCGTAATTGTCGTCGTAACTTTGCCCAAAGATCGCACTTGTGAGCGTCCAAGTCCTGTTAATGTCAGCCCGCCGCCGACATGACACTTTTCACTAAATATTTCGTCGTACAACTCTGCCGCCAAAAGATTAACGTCACTGCCAGAGTCTATCAGCGCGTTATAGCTGTAATCTTGCGCTATGGTCACTACCTTCACTGGTTTATTATCGTCGTTTTTGCTACACTGAAACTTCTTTGACTCTTTGTTTACAATTTGCATAACCTCTGAATTGTCCAAACACGAAGTTGACGATTCGTTGACATTGTCATAAATATGGCTGCTCGTACGATCGTTGTGATTGGCCGCTTCCGACGTCCCGAACATAGCCGCACGCTGCTTTACCGACGGAGTAGCGCCATGGCTGCCAACCGCACGAAGTTGAGACGCACCAACTGCAGACTGCTTTACCGACGTGTTTCGGTCGAACTTCGCACTGTTATTATTTGGGCACCGAATTCCAATATGACCATACTCGTTGCATCTGAAGCACTTTATGCCGTTAGGACAATGCGAAGATACGTGGCTTCTGTCTCCGCAATTGTAGCAACGCCGAAATGATTCATTTTTCTTCCTTACAGCTGTCTCGACCCGAACTTCTTTTTTCATGTCATCAGTCTTCATTTTCTCGTAAATAGCCAATTTCTCTTTCAGCACACCATACGTAGTTACGCCAAGCAGAATCATCTTATTCACTTGCAAGTCTTCAATACCGTCGATTATGTATTGTCTAGCTACATAATCGGGAAACTTCGCTCTTTTACCCAATTCTTTCATACGCAACATATACTGATAGCAAGTCTCATCTTTAGACTTCTTTGTCGCTGCCATTAACTCGTGCATTTCCTTACAGTTTACAGCATCTGGAAACTCCTTCTGTAGCGCATGCTTCAGCTCTTCATAGGTCTTAAACACTTTTTCAGACTTCAGCCATAAACTCGCCGTGCCGCACAAGGATCTGCGCGCGATCACTAATTTTTGTTGCGGAGTCCAAGCAAACACATCCGCGTTATCTTCGATATCTTGAGCCCACTTTGTCGAAGTGTACGTCTTGTCTTCGCCGTCGAACTGAGTAATGCCGCCATCGAAAAATACGTTTGATGCCAGAAACCTGAGCCTCCATTCTTGTTACCGCTGTCTGTACTTGTAGAAGGATCGGGGGGCATGTCGTCGTCGTCTCTTCCGTAGTCGTCTTCGTTTCGAAATTGTAACAGTCTTCTTAAAAGATACGTCGTGTCTTAATAAAAATGCGTCGTCGTCGTCGTTTGTTCGTCTTGATCGTCTTTTGTCACGGAACACTATGCCGTAAGCCTCGTAGAAAATCTTGCACGTCGTAATAGTCGTCTTCTTTCACTCTTAGGACATCCCGGACGAGCCCCCAAAAGATGTAGGTTGGGATATATATCCTGAGTGAAACCACGTCGTTTTAGAAATTATTTATTGTAAAAACCTCACACGAACCACATATCTTTGAAACGGTCAACCGCCATGTTGCCTTACTATCTCTATCCCTCTCTCTCTGTCCCTTTCACACACTTACGTTCCGTTTCCCACATTTATATGGCTTTTCTCCAGTATGTAACCTTTCATGGACTTTTAATTGACCTTTTTGGGCACTAGCATAACTACATTGGCCACATTTGTATGGCTTTTCACCAGTATGTATCCTTTCATGGATTTTTAAATTACCTGATTCGGCACTAGCATAACTACATTGGCCACATTTGTATGGCTTTTCACCAGTATGTATCCTTTCATGGATTTTTAAATTACCTGATTCGCCACTAGCATAACTACATTGGCCACATTTGTATGGCCTTTCACCAGTATGTATCCTTTCATGGATTTTTAAATTACCTGATTCGGCACTAGCATAACTATGTATCCTTTCATAGTTTTTCGAATCACCTTTGTTTGCAATAGTGTAACTACACTGGCCATATTTGTATGGCTTTTCACCAGTATGTAACCTTTCATGAATTTTTAATTGACCTTTGCAGGCACTAGCATAACTACATTGGCCACATTTGTATGGCCTTTCACGAGTATGTATCCTTTCATGGATTTTTAAATTACCTGATTCGGCACTAGCATAACTACATTGGCCACATTTGTATGGTCTTTCACCAGTATGTATCCTTTCATGTATTTTTAAATGACCTTTTTGGGCACTAGCATAACTACATTTGCCACATTTGTATGGCTTTTCACCAGTATGTGTCCTTTCATGGTTTTTTAAAACACCTCTTTTGGCACTAGCATAACTACATTGGTCACATTTGTATGGCTTTTCACCAGTATGTATCCTTTCATGGATTTTTAAATCACCTTTTTTGGCACTAGCATAACTACATTGGCCACAGTTGTATGGCTTTTCACCAGTATGTATCCTATCATGAATTTTTAAATAATATTTACGGGCACAAGCATAACTACATTGGCCACATTTGTATGGCTTTTCACCAATATGTATCCTTTCATGGATTTTTAAATCACCTTTTTTGGCACTAGCATAACTACATTGGCCACAGTTGTATGGCTTTTCACCAGTATGTATCCTTTCATGGATTTTAAAATGATATTTGTTGGCACTCGCATAACTACATTGGCCACATTTGTATGTCTTTTCTCCAGTATGTATCCTTTCATGGATTTTTAAATGACCTTTTTGGGCACTAGCATAACTACATTGGCCACATTGGCCACATTTGTAAGGTTTCTCACCCATATGGTTTTTTTCATGGACTAGTAATTTGCCTTTTAGGAAACTTGTATACCTACATTGGCCACACTTATAAGACCTGTTGTGATTATGTTTACTCATATGATTTTGTAACAATGCTTTTTCACTGGCTGTGTAATCACAGTGATCACAGATAAAGCGTTCCGTGTCAATGTGTTTCTTTTCATGACTTACTAAAGAGGCCTTTCTAGCAGTTGTGAAACCACATTGGCCACATTGGTAAGCTTTAGCTCTCCCGCTTGGCTCCTTCTGTTGAGTTTGCCCTGCAATGTATACAGTACAGATTTAAAAAGAGAAAATATAGTTTAATTTTTTTTAATTATTAAAAAATCTAACTAAGAAACGTATTTGCGCAATAAAATTATACATAATAAGTTTTATTTTGTTTAACATGGACATGTTAATATTATTTTTATAAGTAAACAATTGTATCGTGTTACTGTTAGGTGGAGGCATGGTTGAATAGGTATTGACTAAGATTATTGTACGATGCCATTCAAACCAGTTTTTGTAGAGAAAAAATGTTAGTATGGGAGCAAGTGGAGAGCAACTACAATTATGAAGTGATGATTATGAATACAAATCGTTAGTATAATAAAAAATAGGACAATGAATTTTGTGAGCCATATGGTCCCATATAACACTGTATTTTTTTATTTTATTATAGCCTTTTATCCTGAACTCTTTTTATATATATATTTTTTTGTAGTTTGGGATAGCTGCGTTTATAGAATATCTCTGAGTTCAGTGTGCCTCTTGGCATAGGCCTCCTCTAACATCTTCCACTGTGTTCTGTCACTAGCAACTCTTCTCCAGTAAGGACCCGCTGTGAGTTTTAACTCATCTTCCCATCTCTTTTTCTGTCTTCCTCTACTTCTTTTTACATCTCTAGGGTACCAGTCTATTATTATTTTGCTCCACTTTTCTTTGTTACTACGTACTACGTAGCATGTGTCCCGTCCATCTCCACTTTTGTTGGTCTATCTTGGTATGTCCATAACCTTTGTTTTGTTTCTTATGAAGGTGTTTCGTTTCCTGTCCTGCTTCTTAATACCTATCAAGCTTCGTTCCATGGCCCTTTGACAGTACTCTAGCATGTTTCTGTGATGTTTTGTAAGAGACCAGGTTTCACATCCATATGTGATGCACGGGAGGATGCAAGTGTTAAAGACCTTTCTCTTGATACTGATACTGAGGTCAGTGGATTTCATAAGCTCCTTTAGGGACCAATATCTTTTCCAGCCATTTGCTATTCGTCTTTTAATTTCTTTAGTAGTTTGGTCCGAGTGTGATATGATCTGTCCCAGATAGATGTATTCCTCTACATATTCTATAGGTTCATTGTTGATTTTAATTTCATATTTATCTGAATTTGTTAAAAGTTTAGTTTTGTTTATGTTCATAGATAGGCCGACGTTTCCACTTTCTTTGTTAAGGTCTTGGATCATTTTTTCTAGATTCGATGGATTTTCTTCGAACAGGACAATATCGTCCGCAAATCTCAGGTTGTTGAGTCTCCGTCCATCAATACGAAATCCAAGTTGACTCCAGTGTAGCTTTCGGAATATATTTTCTAGGACTGCAGAGAACAACTTTGGGGACAGCGGGTCACCTTGCCTGACACCTCTTTTTATTTTAAATACCTCGCCCAAGGATTCTAGTTGTATTCTTGCTTTACTGTTGGAGTATATATTTCTAAAGATATTTATGTTTTATGTATTATTTATTTATTTATTATTTATTTACTGTCAAAAGCTTATATTTCTCCATAATCTGTTTCACTGTGTGAATATGGTTTGCCGTGGAGAAGTTTTTTCTAAATCCCGCTTGCTCTATTGTTTGATTTTCATCTAGGGTGATGCTAACGCGGTTGAGAATAATCTTGGAGAATATCATATAGATGTTGGACATCAGGCTTATTGGTCTGTAATTCCCTATGTCCTCCTTTTGACCTTTCTTGTATATAAGGGTTAAATGTGATGTTTCCCACTGTTCCGGGATATGTCCTGATCTTAGAATGTTGTTACAGATTTTTGTTAGTATAGGGATCGATTCATCTTGAGTTCCTTTTAGTACTTCTTTAGTAATCTTATCAGGACCTGGTGCTTATCTGATTTTTGGCTTTGTATCGCTTGTCTAACTTCACAGGGTAATATTTCAGGTTCCGGGTTCCATAATAATGAATCATAGTTTAAGCCTTCTTGATTTGTTTGCATGCTGGTGTCTTTGTTGGAGTAGAGATTACTGTAAAGTTCTTTTAGAGCCTTCCTGGTTCCCCCTGTTTTCATGATGTTTTTCTAGTGTTAGCACTGTAACTGATTCTAAAATATTTTTCTACAAAACATGCTTATTTTAGCGTATTCTCAAGGATAACATCCATCGAATTTTTTCAAAGTCCTAAAATGGTGCCAACTTTGAGGTCCAATATCTCGGGCATTTTTCATTTTAGAGAAAAAGTTTTTCTACAAAATTCTTATTTTAGCGTCTCAAATGAAATATTTCTAAGTGTTTTATGATTCCTATATAATTTTCACTTTTGGTCAAAAAAGTCTAAGTCCTTATATTGTGCCCCCTTTGCTTTAGTCGGACCCTATTTAAGCGTGATTGAATAACAAACATCCAAACATCTGAACATCTAAACGTCCAAACATCTAAACATCCAAACTTTCGCATTCATAATATTAGTAGGATTAGTAGGATTTTAATCTTCCTTCAGGATGATAGTAAAGGCATGTTGGGATTTAAAAATCATCAATCAATCATATCAGCCCAAAGACGTCCACTGCTGAACATAGGCCTCCCCCAAAGAGTGCCACAATGACCGGTCCTGCGCCACCCGCATCCAGCGGACTCCAGCGACCTTTACCAGGTCATCAGTCCACCTTGTGGGGGGCCTACCCACGCTGCGCCTTCCGGTACGTGGTCGCCACTCAAGAACCTTTCCGCCCCAACGGCCATCGGTTCTACGTGCAATGTGCCCCGCCCACTGCCACTTAAGTTTAGCGATTCGGAGGGCTATATCGGTCACCTTGGTTCTGCTGCGGATAGCCTCATTTCTGATGCGATCACGCAGAGATACTCCCAGCATAGCCCTCTCCATTGCCCTTTGGGTGACTTTGATTTAAAAATAAATGAGAATAAATAAGAGTTGAATTTTAATTTTAATGTTGGCTCCCTAGTTTGGTTTCATCTAACCATGCAACAAGATATCCGCGGCCTGTTCATAACATGTCAAATATTGTTTTGTGGATACAGCTTTTTAAATGTATAATAATAATCTGAAAGTAAAATTTTTGCCGGATTTACAGCCTGCTTTAGACAGTATACCAGATTTTATCCACAGAATGTTTCTAACAATGAAACCTGGCAGCTTATACCTTAAGATATACAATGAGATAAATTTTAAAAATAGCCAAGCTCAACTGGCATTTCAGCTTCTGCATATTCTTCAAAAAGATCTTGGACATTAAGCAAAATTATCTCATTGCCAACGAGATGAATTATCATTGCAGAAATCAAACTTCAAGAGTGATTGACCATTATTTTATCAACCATTCCAGTAATCGGTGTTATTGAATCTCTTTGCTTGTTGTCAACTTTTTAACATTGTTTGATTTCTGCTATGTGAATTCCGCTCCTTGCTCATTGCATACGTAGTATTAAACTGACCTGGCGTTGCGCAGAGCACGCGGCGTGGCTGCACTAGCTCGAGGCTGAGCACGAGCTCGTCCTTCACGACGTGGTCGGCGTACAGCCGCGCCGCCGCCGCCGCCGCGCTGACGCCGCGCGCGTCCGCGGCCTCCGGACTCGACGGCTCGTCTTTTACATACGCATCCGAGCACGAAGGCTCGTCTTTTACACACAAATCTGAGCACGAGGGCTCGTCTTGTCCACACGCATCGTCCAACGAGGGCTCGCTTTTAATACAGACACCCTCCAAACCCAAAGGATGCTCTGACTTCACACACACTTCCTCTGCACATGCATTCGGCGATGGCGACTCCATCATCAACTAGTAAACCTCTCTGTCTAGGTTTAGAAGCAATCGGAGACTCGGACTGAGAGATATATGTGCTATCGTTTTAACTACTAATTCCAAGTAAATAATTCAACGTTTCAATGACTTGCAAAGTCCTAACCACCAAGTAACCGCACCACCGCAGGCTTGGCTGTCAATTTGACATAGAGTAGAGTGAGTTGTGCGTTTAGTTGCATTCCGTTTCGATATTTAGCAATATTGTTCAATTAACGCTTTAATTAAATAAATTAATGTCATATAGATTTTGTCCGAAATAAACAAATTTTATTGATTTATTTTATTAGAGTATATATACCTACAGAGGCGACGTAAGTTTTGCCACCATAGACCTATGATACTCAGGCATGGACCTAAGATTCTCGGGACAGGCTATACGTGATGCCACAATGAGGGACGGAAAGGCTTCTATGCAGCTAAATTAAGAACTGGTCTTAAAATGGCTGACGCTTACCATAAACAACCTACTTAATTTGGGTGGGTAGTGATTTATTGGTCATAACTTCATACTAAATCAGTTGTGGCAAACAGAAAAAAGTCGAACTATGACAAGGACAACGAATGATATTTCCTTTTCTGTCACACTAATCGAGATTTGTATGCTACCATCTCGCCCGCACGTGGTATTATTATTACCATAGCTTGTCCCGGGTATCTTAGGTCCATGTACTCAGGACAAGCTATACGTGATGCCACAATGAGGGAAGTCTTAAAATGGCTGATGGCTTACCATAAACAACCTACTTAATTTGGGCGGGTAGTGGTTTATTTGCCACAATTTCATACTAAGCCAGACGGTCTACCGCGAAATGAAAACGAACTTCGTTCGTGTATCTCCCTCTCTGACGCTCGAACTAGCGAGTGCGACAGAGACAAAGAGATACACGATCTTCGAAGATCAATTTCCCTTCTGTCACTTATTGAGATTTGTATGCTATCATCTCGCTCGGACGTGGTATTAATATACAATAGCTTGTCCTGAGTATCATAGGTCCATGGTCGCCACGACGAGGGACGGCAACAAAGTAGATGATTCCTGTGAGGTGACCATGTAACTAAAAATTACCCCATCGCGTCCATCTTTATTTTAAAAAACTAGCTTTTGCCTGCGGCTTCGCCCGCGTACAAAAAGTAATTTTAACCGTCTAAAAAAAAGGTGCATCTCAGTTTGACCCGTATGTTCCAATTGAATTGCAATTTGGCACAAATACTTACAAGAATTTTCATGTCTACAATGTTAAATTTCAAAACAGATGATTTTCATAATTAACGTCCCAAAAAACCATAAAAACGACACCCATATTGCCATCGCACCCCAACAGGGTAGATGGTATTACACGTCCGCCACGTTGGATTTTAAAATCGTTGTTTTCGTAATCAGCGACCAGCGACCCGATAAACCATACAAACAATACCCATTTTCATTTTAAGACATTATCACCACATTTTACCCTTTTAGGGGTTGAATTCTCAAAAAACCTGAAACAAATATTTACTCATTTATCGCTGGGAATACTCCTGTGAAGTTTCGAATGAAATACTCTTACTTAATTTGTTTCCCCATACAAACTTTGGACACCATTTCACCCACTTAGGGGGTAAATTTTGAAAAATCCTTTCTTAGTGCACCCTTAAGGAACCTACGTGCCAAATTTGGAATCTCTAGATCCAGCGGTTTGGGCTGTGCGGTGATATGTCAGTCAGTCAGTCAGCCAGTTTCTTCTTTTATTTAAGTATCGGCTCTACATAGACTCTACATATCAACTTTACAAATCGACTCTACATATCAACTTTACAAATCGACTCTACATATCGACTACATATAGACTATACATATCGACTCTACATAACGACTCTACATATTAAGATTGATTAAGATAGATGTCCACAATATTAAATTTCATAATCGACGCCATTTTCGTAATAACGTCCATAGTAAAAACCATAAAAACGACACCCATATTGATATTTAGACATTTCAACCCCGGCTCACCCCAACAGGGGAGCTGGTATTTTACGTCAGCCACGTTGGATTTGAAAAATAAACCATAGAAATGTTAAATTATTTTATTATTCGTTTGTATCATAGAACCTGTAGGTACTAATTTTGCGGAGTCTCACACAAATTCGTCGACCCGTTTTGCCGTGAAAGACGGAAAAACAAACCAACACATACACTTTCCCATTTATAATATTAAGTATGGAAGTATGGATATGGATGTACTTTTATTGCCACAACCGGTGTTCGTGTGAATCCTTCGTTGTGCGTGGTCCGACACGCACTTGGTTTTTTATTTATAGTATAATAAGGTATCCCCTTGGATCGCATACTGGTTTTTAGACTAATGCAGTTTCGCATAATTGGTTTGGCATAATTATTTGTGGCATAATAGTACTTTCGCATAATAATATTGCGGCCTATTGTTTTTCTGGCATACTACGCTATAGCATAATTTCAGTTGAACTAACTGTATCGGCCGTATATACATTACGCATACTATTGTTTGGGCTAATAATTATTTGGTGTATCTGTCATTATCCATAATTTCAGTTATTTTGTTACGGACGCATTGAACCTGTAAAATGAACAACAACAAAATATTACGTTACGTAACGTTAGGTCACATTAGATAGGTACATTAGGTTAGGATCGGTTAGTATGAAATCCAGACGCGAAGCGCCTAAGCAACACGGAATAGGGAGTCCGCGAAGCGGACCTCCGTAGACATCGCCTTAGTTCCTAAATATATACACAAAAATAGCAATCTAGCAATTTTATTACTATGAGCCTTTTGTACATAACTTTTTTTAGGACATTACTGACATTATTTTTGACATTAGTCTTCATGAAGATTATGCTTTTAGTTTTAATGCTTTTTAATGTTATGCTTATATAATTATGTGAAATGTGACTTATGCATATCTTATTTTCGGCTTAAAGTAATTATGCGTAACCATATTAGTATTAATGATTTTATGCCTCTCAATAGTAAACCGTATAATAATGCCTCGGAAGCTGGTAGGATAAATAAACGTCCAACAATTTCAAACATGTATTAAGCAGTAAAAATTACATCATGAATAAATCTTATGCATAGGAACCTATCCTAAATAATATTTTTACATAACTCTGCGCCTTCATCTATCCATATAAACATCCTCCTCTTCAATGGAATTAATACTATTTTATGGATACATTAAAAAAAAAGATCTCTACTATGTACAATAATATTTAATCCTAATTTCATTGCCAATTTTGTTTCTTGTATGGTGGGCGTGGACGCCTAAAGAATAAAACTGGTCTGCGTGTCTTGTTCAATCGAAGCCTCGTCTCGTGATTCTGCGGACAAATAAATTGTATTACCACATGACCTCTGAAATTATTTGATAATGAATGGTACCCTAGAGATGTAAAAAGAATCTACTTCTTTTCCTCTAGGAAGACAGAAAAAGAGATGGGAAGATGAGTTAAAACTCACAGCGGGTCCTTACTGGAGAAGAGTTGCTAGTGACAGAACACAGTGGAAGATGTTAGAGGAGGCCTATGCCAAGAGGCACACTGAACTCAGAGATATTCTATAAACGCAGCTATCCCAAACTACAAAAAAAAATATATATAAAAAGAGTTCAGGATAAAAGGCTATAATAAAATAAAAAAATACAGTGTTATAATGGGACCATATGGCTCACAAAATTCATTGTCCTATTTTTTATTATACTAACGATTTGTATTCATAATCATCACTTCATAATTGTAGTTGCTCTCCACTTGCTCCCATACAAACATTTTTTCTCTCCAAAAACTGGTTTGAATGGCATCGTACAATAATCTTAGTCAATACCTACTCAACCATGCCTCCACCTAACAGTAACACGATACAATTGTTTACTTATAAAAATAATATTAACATGTCCATGTTAAACAAAATAAAACTTATTATGTATAATTTTATTGCGCAAATACGTTTCTTAGTTAGATTTTTTAATAATTAAAAAAAATTTAACTATATTTTCTCTTTTTAAATCTGTACTGTATACATTGCAGGGCAAACTCAACAGAAGGAGCCAAGCGGGAGAGCTAATGCTTACCAATGTGGCCAATGTGGTTTCACAACTGCTAGAAAGGCCTCTTTAGTAAGTCATGAAAAGAAACACATTGACAAGGAACGCTTTATCTGTGATCACTGTGATTATACAGCCAGTGAAAAAGCATTGTTACAAAATCATATGAGTAAACATAATCACAACAGGTCTTATAAGTGTGGCCAATGTAGGTATACAAGTTTCCTAAAAGGCAAATTACTAGTCCATGAAAAAAAACATACGGGTGAGAAACCTTACAAATGTGGCCAATGTGGCCAATGTAGTTATGCTAGTTCCCAAAAAGGTCATTTAAAAATCCATGAAAGGATACATACTGGAGAAAAGACATACAAATGTGGCCAATGTAGTTATGCGAGTGCCAACAAATATCATTTTAAAATCCATGAAAGGATACATACTGGTGAAAAGCCATACAACTGTGGCCAATGTAGTTATGCTAGTGCCAAAAAAGGTGATTTAAAAATCCATGAAAGGATACATATTGGTGAAAAGCCATACAAATGTGGCCAATGTAGTTATGCTTGTGCCCGTAAATATTATTTAAAAATTCATGATAGGATACATACTGGTGAAAAGCCATACAACTGTGGCCAATGTAGTTATGCTAGTGCCAAAAAAGGTGATTTAAAAATCCATGAAAGGATACATACTGGTGAAAAGCCATACAAATGTGACCAATGTAGTTATGCTAGTGCCAAAAAAGGTGTTTTAAAAAACCATGAAAGGACACATACTGGTGAAAAGCCATACAAATGTGGCAAATGTAGTTATGCTAGTGCCCAAAAAGGTCATTTAAAAATACATGAAAGGATACATACTGGTGAAAGACCATACAAATGTGGCCAATGTAGTTATGCTAGTGCCGAATCAGGTAATTTAAAAATCCATGAAAGGATACATACTCGTGAAAGGCCATACAAATGTGGCCAATGTAGTTATGCTAGTGCCTGCAAAGGTCAATTAAAAATTCATGAAAGGTTACATACTGGTGAAAAGCCATACAAATATGGCCAGTGTAGTTACACTATTGCAAACAAAGGTGATTCCAAAAACTATGAAAGGATACATAGTTATGCTAGTGCCGAATCAGGTAATTTAAAAATCCATGAAAGGATACATACTGGTGAAAGGCCATACAAATGTGGCCAATGTAGTTATGCTAGTGGCGAATCAGGTAATTTAAAAATCCATGAAAGGATACATACTGGTGAAAAGCCATACAAATGTGGCCAATGTAGTTATGCTAGTGCCGAATCAGGTAATTTAAAAATCCATGAAAGGATACATACTGGTGAAAAGCCATACAAATGTGGCCAATGTAGTTATGCTAGTGCCCAAAAAGGTCAATTAAAAGTCCATGAAAGGTTACATACTGGAGAAAAGCCATATAAATGTGGGAAACGGAACGTAAGTGTGTGAAAGGGACAGAGAGAGAGGGATAGAGATAGTAAGGCAACATGGCGGTTGACCGTTTCAAAGATATGTGGTTCGTGTGAGGTTTTTACAATAAATAATTTCTAAAACGACGTGGTTTCACTCAGGATATATATCCCAACCTACATCTTTTGGGGGCTCGTCCGGGATGTCCTAAGAGTGAAAGAAGACGACTATTACGACGTGCAAGATTTTCTACGAGGCTTACGGCATAGTGTTCCGTGACAAAAGACGATCAAGACGAACAAACGACGACGACGACGCATTTTTATTAAGACACGACGTATCTTTTAAGAAGACTGTTACAATTTCGAAACGAAGACGACTACGGAAGAGACGACGACGACATGCCCCCCGATCCTTCTACAAGTACAGACAGCGGTAACAAGAATGGAGGCTCAGGTTTCTGGCATCAAACGTATTTTTCGATGGCGGCATTACTCAGTTCGACGGCGAAGACAAGACGTACACTTCGACAAAGTGGGCTCAAGATATCGAAGATAACGCGGATGTGTTTGCTTGGACTCCGCAACAAAAATTAGTGATCGCGCGCAGATCCTTGTGCGGCACGGCGAGTTTATGGCTGAAGTCTGAAAAAGTGTTTAAGACCTATGAAGAGCTGAAGCATGCGCTACAGAAGGAGTTTCCAGATGCTGTAAACTGTAAGGAAATGCACGAGTTAATGGCAGCGACAAAGAAGTCTAAAGATGAGACTTGCTATCAGTATATGTTGCGTATGAAAGAATTGGGTAAAAGAGCGAAGTTTCCCGATTATGTAGCTAGACAATACATAATCGACGGTATTGAAGACTTGCAAGTGAATAAGATGATTCTGCTTGGCGTAACTACGTATGGTGTGCTGAAAGAGAAATTGGCTATTTACGAGAAAATGAAGACTGATGACATGAAAAAAGAAGTTCGGGTCGAGACAGCTGTAAGGAAGAAAAATGAATCATTTCGGCGTTGCTACAATTGCGGAGACAGAAGCCACGTATCTTCGCATTGTCCTAACGGCATAAAGTGCTTCAGATGCAACGAGTATGGTCATATTGGAATTCGGTGCCCAAATAATAACAGTGCGAAGTTCGACCGAAACACGTCGGTAAAGCAGTCTGCAGTTGGTGCGTCTCAACTTCGTGCGGTTGGCAGCCATGGCGCTACTCCGTCGGTAAAGCAGCGTGCGGCTATGTTCGGGACGTCGGAAGCGGCCAATCACAACGATCGTACGAGCAGCCATATTTATGACAATGTCAACGAATCGTCAACTTCGTGTTTGGACAATTCAGAGGTTATGCAAATTGTAAACAAAGAGTCAAAGAAGTTTCAGTGTAGCAAAAACGACGATAATAAACCAGTGAAGGTAGTGACCATAGCGCAAGATTACAGCTATAACGCGCTGATAGACTCTGGCAGTGACGTTAATCTTTTGGCGGCAGAGTTGTACGACGAAATATTTAGTGAAAAGTGTCATGTCGGCGGCGGGCTGACATTAACAGGACTTGGACGCTCACAAGTGCGATCTTTGGGCAAAGTTACGACGACAATTACGGTGGATGGACAGAGTTACGACGGTGTTACATTTCACTTAATACCTAGAGACTGTATGCCTTACGATAAAATTATAGGTCATGAGTTTTTGAAAGAGGTGACAGTTTTAATGAGTGAGGGATGTGTGAACATATTCAAGGATGAGAGTGAGTGGTTGAATGATGTGAATTGCTTTACAGGTGAGGTAGAATCTCTGGTGGAGCATATCAAGGATCCATTAATCAAGGACGAGGTACATCGTAGTGTGGAGAGCTATCATCCAGTTCAAGTGAGGGAGGTACCTTTACAGCTCAAGATTGTATTGAAAGATGATGTGCCTATAGCACAACGACCACGACAGTTGTCTTACATGGAGCAGGGTATTGTAGAAGCACAAGTTGAAGAGTGGCTAAAAGACGGGATAGTCAGGGTAAGTTTTTCTGAGTATTCAAGCCCTCATGTGTTAGTCAAGAAAAAAGATGGTTCAACTCGTGTTTGTGTAGATTACCGGCAAATTAATGCCAAAATGGTGAAGGATGAGTATCCATTACCCATCATCGATGATTTGATTGACCGGCTTTCATGGGCTAAGGTTTTTAGTGTGTTGGATTTAAAAAATGGGGTCTTTCATTTAAAGGTTAGCGAGGAATCTATCCCATACACATCGTTTGTATCCCATCATGGTCAATGGGAGTTTCTCCGAGCACCTTTTGGGCTCTCGGTCAGTCCAAAGGCATTCACGAGGTTCGTGAACATAGTGTTCAGCGAGCTCTTGGCTCAGAAAATAATGATGATCTTTATTGATGATACAATCATTCCAGCCGAAGACGAGGAACAAGCATTGCAACGACTGAAGCAAGTGCTAGCAGTAGCAGAGGAATATGGATTGATGATTAATTGGAAGAAAGTCAAGCTGTTACAAACGGAGATTGAGTATTTGGGTCATGCTATTAAAGATGGTGAAGTGCGACCAACCACAGAGAAGATTGATGCAGTTATGAAGTTTCCAGAACCAGCTACGGGTAAGCAACTGAAAAGTTTCTTAGGTTTGACTGGATATTTTAGAAAATATATAGAGAACTATGCCACCATAGCAAAGCCTTTATCTGACTTGCAGAAGAACAATGTACACTTTGTGTTTGACGAAGAGCAAAGGCAAGCATTTAATATATTGAAAGAGAAGTTAATAACGGATCCAGTTTTAAAGATATATGATCCCAATTTAAGAATAGAAGTGCATACTGATGCATCCAGTATAGCTATATCAGCTGTTCTCATGCAGTATCACCCGAACACTGGTCTGCATCCAGTCCAGTATATGAGTCGTAAGACTGACGATACTCAAAGTAATTATTCGAGTTATGAATTAGAGGCATTAGCAATTATCGAGGCTGTTAAGAAGTTTCGGCACTATTTGTATGGAAAGCATTTTAAGATAGTAACCGATTTTCAAGCGTTTCAGCAAACACTGATGAAGAAGGACCTGACGGCTAAAGTAGCAAGATGGGTGATTGACCTGAACCAGTACTCGTACACTGTGGAGCACCGAGCGGGAGCAAGGATGCAACACGTCGACGCACTCAGTAGGAACCCCTACGTGTCCACTGTGACGTCACTACGTGACCAGGTTAAACTGGCACAAGATCAAGATGACGGTGTTAAAGCCATAAAGGAAATTTTAAAGGAGAAGACTTACAAGGATTACTCATTGGATGGAGATGTCTTATACAAAGGAAGTAGTAAATTGTTGGTTATACCAAAATATTTGGAAAAGGAAATTATAATGAGAGTACATGGAAACGGTCATTTTTCAAGAAGGAAAATGAAGGAGCTGATTTTACAGGATTATTACATAAAGGACGTAGATAAGAAGATAGACGAATTTATAGTTGCCTGTATACCATGCTTATTGGCTACAAGGAAGGAAGGAAAGCAGGAAGGGTACTTGAATCCCATTGAAAAGAATAGTATTCCTCTGGATACCTTACACATAGACCATGTGGGTCCATTAACAGAAACCCGTAAGCAGTACAATTATATACTGACAATGATTGATGCTTTTACGAAGTTTGTGTGGTTATTTCCAACGAAGAGTACTGGAAGTGCAGAGGCAATAAATAAGTTGAGGATACATCAGCAAACATTCGGAAATCCACGAAGATTGATATCTGATAGAGGAGCTGCGTTTACCAGCCACGACTTTGAAGACTACTGTAGCGACGAGGGTATTCAGCATGTGAAAATCACTACCGGAATAGCTAGAGGGTATGGTCAAGTTGAACGGGTGCACAAGATAATCATCCCTATGTTAACAAAACTATGCATCGAGAATGCAGGAGTGTGGTACAAGCACGTCAGCAGAGTGCAGAGAGCGCTAAACAGCACATTCCAGAGAAGTATAAATACAACACCTTTTAAGCTGTTAGTAGGTGCTGAGATGAGATGTAAAGATGACATTGAAATCTTGAGATTACTCAAAGAAGAATCTGCCAGTCTGTATGACAGTGATAGAGAAGAATTACGCAAGAAGGCTAAAGAACAGATGTTAGCAGTCCAAGAAGAGAACAGGAAATATTATAACAAAAGGAGAAAGGAGAGCCAGAAGTATATGGTGGGCGACTTGGTAGCTATTAAGAGAACTCAGTTTGGAACAGGTCTGAAACTAAAGCCGAAGTATTTAGGACCTTACAAGGTTACGAAAGTAAATGTGAATGACCGCTATGAGGTGGAGAAGGCTGATAGCTCTGCAGAAGGACCCAACCATACTTCCAGCTCCGCTGACTTCATGAAGAGATGGCCAGGTGGTGAAGATATGGAGTAAAGTCGAGGTAAATATGATTATATTGTTATGTTGATTTGAGATGATTGAATGAATGAGTTTACTTTAGTTTAAGGCTTATGTGTAAGCCATTTCGTTTTTAATTAAGACTCGTTACTTATTAAATAAGTGAAGTTGTAAATGTCCTATATATTTTGCGAATTGTGTAATGATAAAGTTGTGTTAATTTGTTAACTACAGAGATTAGCTGACTGTTTTAATAACTATGGAAAGTTATTTGTTGTTTTTTTTAGAATTGTAATAAAGGTTAAGTTTAATATCATTTTAGGCAAAGGGCATGATTAAAACAAGATTTTTAAGATTGTTATTTAGTTTATTTAAGACTTTATGATGAATGATGATGATGACGCATGATGATTAGTGGTAGAGGATGACTGTGGATGCGATGTCTGTGGAACAGACATATTGCAGGAATGGCCGAATGTGGGAAACGGAACGTAAGTGTGTGAAAGGGACAGAGAGAGAGGGATAGAGATAGTAAGGCAACATGGCGGTTGACCGTTTCAAAGATATGTGGTTCGTGTGAGGTTTTTACAATAAATAATTTCTAAAACGACGTGGTTTCACTCAGGACATATATCCCAACCTACATAAATGTGGCCAATTTAGTTATGCTTGTGCCCAAAAAGGCCAATTAAAAATGCATGAAAGGATAGTGCCGCTGCAGAAACCGACCGTACACCCGCCGCCCGCGGACAGTGCAGCCCGTCGCCGCGTCGGCCACGACCATACTTACGGGAGACGAGAGCCTGCGCCGGGACCCTGCGCCACTTCTCCAGGTTTGTGCGCATTTCTTACTAAATTTTTATTTAATCACCACGTAATATGGATAATAGATAAAAATAGAATAAGATATCGTGTTTTGGTGGAGAGTAAGGTCGCCGGAGCTAATCAGTATTATGCATCAACACAATAAATCCTTTAATTCGAAGCGAGAATTGGAAAATATCGCGGTCTTTGAAACGCCGTTCTGACAAGATTAGGAAATAATGAGGTTTGATTTTCAGATATACGAGGGTGAATCAAAAAGTTCTTAGAAAGTAGGGTCAAAAACAATCGTTTTTTTTACATAATTTCCTTGGTGTTCTTTCTTTTTTAGGGTTCCGTAGCTCAAAAACAAAAAATGGAACACTTCTGTCTGTCTGTCAAAACCCTTTATCTCGGGAACGCGTGGAGATATCGAGTTGAAATTAAAACCATATACTCAAGTCTACAGTCCCTTTAAGCTGTGAAAAAATTAAACTCCAAACATAACGTAAACAAAAGATACGGTCGTTTATGCCGCAAAAACGTATATTTTGACACTCAAGGGAATCAAAATTTATAGGGTACTTCCCGTTGCGTATCTACACAAAGTAATTTTAATGCAACTACTGTTATATTTCCCGCGAAAACAAAATGGCGGAAAAAAAAGGTTGTATACCTCAAATTTGGTCACCCTGTATTTACGCTCGAACCACGTCTTGGAGTGGGCGTTTGATGGCGCAGGGGTAGCGGGTGTAACCCTGCACTGAGCGTGGCCCGGCACGCACTTGGCCGGTTTTATTATCAAATAATTTCAGAGGTCACGTGGTAATACAATTTATTTGTCCTCAGTATCACGAGACGAGGCTTCGATTGAACAAGACACGCAGACCAGTTTTATTCTTTAGTCGTCCACGCCCACCATACAAGAAAAAAAATTGGCAATGAAATTCGGATTAACTATTATAGGTACATAGAGATATTTTTGTTTATAATGTATGTATAAAATATTATTAATTCCATTGAAGAGGAGGATTTTTATAGGGATAGATGAAGGTGCAGTTATAGGTATAAAAATATTATTTATGTGCTTATCAAATTTTAGCTTATCATCCATACACCTAAAAATGTATGATGACTAACAATAGAAATTACATTGTTATCATATATAATATTTACAGCAGACTGTGCAAATGGGTCTTTACTGAATACTAGTACTGTACTAATGTACTTTTCTCTGAACTTATTTCAAATTTTAAAGTGTTCCTATAATAAAGGGGTTAGGGTCAGAACGGGTTATGGTCAGACCGCCTTGGTAGTAAAATTACTAAATAAGTAAAAGGTCTAATTGGCATCAGGTCAAGGTAGTAAAATGTCCAAGCATGTTAAATAGCATAGTTTCAAACTGGCTCGGTATACACTTAGACTTAGTTGCAAAACGTCTTTGTTTGCAAATCGGCTAATGAGCAAAAAGTCTTATAAGCAAATCGACCTAGTAGCACAACGTACTGAGAGTAAAATGACAAAATAGGCATATGGTCAAATATTCACAGTCTCACTTGCAAAACGCCTAGGTTATCGAACGACAAGGAAATCACAGAAATGTTCTGTAATATTTAGATAAGATAGGTACTAAAACGTCAGTGTATCTTGTCACTGCTTTTGTACAAACAGACGTCGTTATCAGTTAGAATAACTTAGTCCTTTTGACACCACGACGTTTTGCTATTTAACCATTTTTAATACAAGACGATGTGCTATGTAGACATAATACATACTATGGCATTTTACAACTAAGGCATAACATGATATGGGCCAATATCTACCTAGTCATTATGCAACTTCGGCATTATGCTGTAGTTGACAATCGTGCAACCTAGACATAATGCTACCAGGTCATTGTTCACAAAGGTCATTATGTTCACCGAGGTATTTTACAATTACGACGTTTTATACATGTAGGCATTTCACTACCAAGGCGTTCTGACCCTAACCCTAATAAAGTTGTTAGTTGGTTTAATGCTGTATTCATGTTATTTACAGCCAAGTTCAAGTTCTGATTTTCACTGTACAAAAGCAAGTCATCTGCAAATTGCAAGATTTTAACTTGGGATGTATTTACATAATTAAGGATTTGAGATGTATATAAGTTGTACAAAATAGGTGACAATGTTGCGCCTTGCATTGTACCTTTACTTACATTTTTAGGTCCGTGTAGTTTATTATTGAATTTAACAAATAAGGTTCTATTGTGTAAGAAATCGAATATCCATTTTAAAGTTTTACTTGGTAAGTCCAATTCATGTAAAACATGAATTAGACTTTCAATGTTAACATTGTCAAAGGCACCTTTAACATCTAATAAAACACATACAATATTAGAGTGACTGAGTTTTGCCTTTTTAAGATCAGATATGAGAGATACTCTTTGGGGGAGGCCTATGTCCAGCAGTAGTCGTCTTTCGGCTGATATGATGATGATGATGATGAGAGATACAAAGCTTTCAGAGCAACTCCTGCCTTTTCTGAATCCAAATTGAATATCTGGTAACTTTCCTTGGGTTTCAGCAAAGTAATCTATTCTTAACTTTAACATATTTTCAAAAAGTTTCCCTAAACATGATGATAATATAGGTCTGTTCGATGAAGGATTATTGACAGCTTTATTTGGATTTAGGATGGGAATCACACATTGTGTTTTCCATGATGATGGTATAACTGAACTATTCCATAGTTTATTCTAAACTTGTATTAGGATTTCTACAGCATTGGGATGTAACCTTTTAATTAACATATATGGTATGTTATCCAACCCTGGTGTTGTATCCTTTCTAGTTTTGAGTGCTATATACAATTCATTCAATGTAAATGGCCTATTGAGAAAGGAGTTAGTTTGATTCTCGGCAGACTGATTCAATATGTCACTTAGGTTATTTGGATCAAACTGAGACGAATCTGATATTTTATCTAAGTAACTTGGTACCCATTCATCATTTAGATATCTGTTGTGAGAGGAACCTATTCTTTTAAATCGTTTAATGTAGCCCCATATCCTAACAATAGGTGTCATTCTATTAAAACTACTACACAAGTCATGCCATGAATTAACACTTTCTTCTTTTAGTATTCTTTTCTTTTGAGCGTCAACCTTTTTGTAGTTTATGAAATTGTTAATGCTTGGTGATGTTCTGTACTCTATTAAAGCTTGTTTCGATTTTTGTACGACGCCTCATCACATGTTGGATTCCACAAAGGAGCAGAAATGATGGAAATATGGACGCCTGAAACTTATGTCATGGCAAAGTATACCATCGCTGTATTTGTGCCTATCGAGGACGCCAGGTCTCTCGCTCCTACATAGTGTTAAAAGTATAACTGTCATACCGTTTGTTTATACCTAATAAATTTGTTTAAACTTAAAGATTATTGCCTTGCTTTATTTCATCAGTTTTCTCATGACTTTCGGAGTTTGTTATGGCTTTAGTTTTGGGACTGTTTCTGATCTAATGTTATGCAAAATGTTTACAAAGTTGTTGTACAAATTAAGTGGTTCTGTGTTATTAATATATCACTGAGAAAAACAGGTTTCTCACAAATTATAGTATTTAGACCAATCTGCTTTACTATAAATATATTTTTCTTCTACAGGTCAGATCTCATATATGGAAGGTTTCACATTTACGACCACCTGAGTTGGATAATGATAACTGCCCTTTGGATCGTCATGAACGCGCCATTCACAAAGTGGGGCCAGTCTGGGACTGACTAGAGCTAAATCAATTGCAGACGGATGTCTTTTTGGATACACAGTTGTTGCAAAACCATCATTTAAAACACACATGTCCAATTCATCAATGATTTTGTACAAGCTATATTGCCTCTGTTATTATTTGAATGACATCCAAACAATATGTGATGTACATTAAAATCTCCCATGATAATACAAATGGCTTAGGGGTTTCCAGTAATACCTTTTTCATTTTGGTGGTGTCAGACCTGTTACCATTAGGAGGACAATTATACACAAAGAATACTTAAAGTCCCTATTGATGTCTCTATTGATATACAGATATTTTTAATGGATTCATAAAAAGTTGTGTTAGTTAGTTATGCTGCTATGCTGTAAATTTTGTTTAGGTAACATTATGTGTGTTTACTGAATTTTTAGGGTTCCGTAGCCAAAATGGCAAAAACGGAACCCTTATAGTTTCGTCATGTCCGTCTGTCCGTATGTCACAGGCATTTTACTCGAAAACTATATGGTGTATTTGAATAAAATTTTGAGGATAGGTGTATTTTGTTAGCCGCTACATAGTTTTGTAATTAAAATGACAAAAAAAAAATTTTAGTGGTGCACTCCATACATAAAACTAAAAGTCAAAAAAAAATTTTTTCATTGTGACCCCCCGTGTGGCACATCAATCGATAGGCCTTTCAAAATAAATATAAGGTTTCTTAGCATTTTTTTTGATTAAGTGAATAGGGTCGGAGATAATCGCCCCGAAAGTCACTAAAATTCTGTCCCCCCCCTCTAATTTTTGAACGGTGTATTTTAAAAATATGGAATAATTCATGGACATAGGGCTTATTAATTTCATTCACCGAAAATTGTTTTGAACAAGATCGGTTCAGAGGTTTTCGAGATATTGCTGAAAAACTGCCTTCCTCAAAGAAAAGGACGTAAGTGCCGTAAAATTTCTGTGACGATACGACCTTTTTAATAGGCACGGAACCCTTCGTTTTGCGTGGTCCGACACGCACTTGGCCGGTTTTATCTATAAAGTTATATGGTGTCAAATTAGGAATTATACTTGTACTTTTGAGCCAAGTCTCATTTAATAAACATATCAATATCTTGTTCAAAAAGAAATGTTTTTAATAAGGTTTTCTTGCTCTGTAAACTCTGTATGTTAAACTGTGCTATTTTTAAAAATGTATCCATTAATTAGTTGAATAAATTTGTTAACAATATTTCTTTAATTCTTTTAATTGTGATTGGGGTATTATTTTTGTCATTGCCAAGACAGACCATTGACTTAACTATTGCATTCATTGACACATTTCATTATTAACAAGTTGTTTAACAAGGCTTGTTGGCTACGGCTAATAGGTTTATTAGGCATAGCTGGAAAGGCAGTAGGATTGACAACAGGCGGTTGCGATGGAGTACTCACCACAGTGGCATATGACTGGTTCGAATTAGCATACTTACTCCTGTTTTTTTTTCAATTTTCTGTATGAGACATTCCCTAGATATAGCAAGGTGGTTCCCGCTGCAGTTTATACATACGATTTCATCGACGTGACATTCTTTGTAGGAGTGTTGTCCGGCACAGGAAGAACACATTTGTTCACCTCTGCAAACCCGGGCTGAATGGTTAAACTTCAGACATTTATAACATTGGAGTAGGGGTGGTATTGGGACCGAGCGCGACGACAGCGCCACGTGACAGGCGGCCATTATGGACAATATTGTCACCGCTGTCAAACAAGAAGTAAGTAAATATTGTGAAAAATATTAATGAAATCTTGTGTTATTACAATTCACAACAACACATCTTACCAGGACCATATTTTTATCTCAAAAACGATTAGAAAATGTTTACTGCAATATGGATTTGACAGCTCAAGTCAGCGACATAAATGAAAATTTTAGCCGTAGCGAGCGCTGTGATCGTTTAGGCTACCCCCTCCACCCGCTTTACACTCTGCCAATATACGCATGCACCTTGTATCTAAACATATTGAGGTAATGCATGTTGGGGTAATACTGTACACTCACGAGCAAAATAATTGCATCAATTTGCAATTTTTCATCTGCACCCTATAATATAACTTAAAAAAATATTTTAATGAGGTTTTGTTACCTGAAATCTAAGCTCTGCAAAAAGCTAACAAACATGAAAATTGACCCAATATTTTTCACATTACGGGCATTTTCTTGGTTTGTGGGCGTTACCGCCTTAGTAGGTGCTCAAGTTGAGCTCGCCTATATAAGGGGGGGGGGTTATCAGTCACTTATCAGAAGTCGACCGGTACACATCTCCGCATATTTTCCCGTGAAGAAGAACCTGAAAACATGGATACCACACGGAAAAAAAAGATTCGAGGATATTCTTAATCCGAGACATTATATTGTCTTGAAAATATTTTCTGGCGACAAACATTTATTTCCTTTATCAAAAATAAGAAGCTGAAGTCGCCGCAGTCGACCGTTTGCTGCAAGAGGGCCGTAGCCAACGATTAGTAGCTGCCGAGCTGTATTTAACGCAATCTACAGTTTGTAGAGTCTACCAGAGGTTCCAGACTGGGGCCTTCACTTCAAGACCAAGAACCGGCCGCAGAAGGTGCACATCGGAGCGGGACGACCGCTTCATTGTCACGTCAGCTCTCCGAGATCGTCACCAGACAGG
The DNA here is from genome assembly GCA_932294315.1 of Epinotia nisella. Taxonomy (NCBI): domain Eukaryota; kingdom Metazoa; phylum Arthropoda; class Insecta; order Lepidoptera; family Tortricidae; genus Epinotia; species Epinotia nisella. Next base: position 1,893,445 of record OW028698.1, on the reverse strand, counting down.
CGTTTCCCTTCAGCAGCAACTCCGTGAGGTCCGAGGAGTGACTGTCAGCGAGTGGACAGTCAGGACAAGACTCAAGAAAGCCAACTTTACACCGAGGAGACCTGCGACGGGGCCCAGATTGCTGCCACGACACCGAAGAACACGACGTGAATTTGCTGCAAATCACTTGAACTGGACCATCGAGCAATGGACCCCGGTTCTCTTTTCGGACGACTGCAGGATGTGCCTGAACGGCTGCGACAGAAGAGGACGAGTCTACAGGAGAGCAGAAGAACGATTTGCTGAGTGCTGCATCTCCGAGAGAGTCGCCTACGGAGGAGGTTCTGTCATGTTTTGGGGCGGCATTTCTTACGACGGGCGGACCGAGCTGATTCCCGTGCCTTCTGGAGGTCGTGGACGTGGTTTGAACGCTGGAAGATACATCACCGAGATCCTGGAGATGCACGTTGTCCCTTACAAAGGAATGTTTGATGAGGAGTTCATTTTTATGCAGGATAATGCCCCCTGCCATACCGCAAGAGACACTACCACCTACCTTCCCGAGGTGGACATCACCACGATGAACTGGCCAGCGATGAGCCTGGACCTTAATCCGATCGAAAACATGTGGGACTACCTAAAACGCAGGGTTCGGAAGCGGAAACTTGCCCCGTCCAACATTGAGGAGCTGAAGGAAGCCTTGCTGGAGGAGTGGGATGCCATCCCTCAGGATTACGTCAGGAAGTTGATAAGATCAATGCAACGTCGCCTAAATTAAAGCTAGGGGTGGCAACACCAGGTATTAATTTGTAGTAATAAATTCTATGATTGTGTACATTTCCGACTGCTTTCAGTTTTCCGATTTTTTTCAGTCTTTGGACTGGAATTTCCTTGAAAACTTTTAGATTTTCTACTGCGTTATATTGCCAGCTTTCATTTGGTACCTCACTTGTCAGTTTTGGGTAACAAATTACAAAGTTATAGGGTGCAGATGAAAAATTGCAATGTTTTGCTCGTGAGTGTAGTTGCAAAAGTGATGCTATTGTCCCCAAAGGGACCAGTTTCCCAACAACTTTTCGCATTAATCTTTTTACCGATATGATTAACGCTTCACATGCAATATTTTTGTATATCTCCTTATTCTTCAATTCCTTTGGTACATATCGAAATGTGGTCTCAGTCAGTCTTGCAGGCACAAACGCTTTAAGTTTGCAGCAAAGTGCTGGAATAATATACCGCCACCTATCAGAAATTCACCATCAGTTCCCTCCATTAAAGTTAAATACAAAAAGTATGTTTTAAATTTGCAAAAATTATGTTGATCTAGGTACCAATCGTCGGGAATCCATACTCTGGCGCATACTAAATATGTATACAATATATCTCATTCTATGGACCACGAAATTCTTAGTCTAATAATGCATCGCTACAGTAAAAGAGATTGCAAATTATATGTTGTGACTCATACCATGGTTATGTAATGCTTCGCCTGCCATCTGTGTCCAGTTCTGCAGACGATGAGAACCGCATGGCTGTCTTACCTAACTGCTTACACCACCTGTGGGTTTAATACCACATGATTCCTCCGTCATGGATCACGAAGTGTCTCAGGTTTACCTACATTAAGGGATTGCATTATACATTTAGGTAATTAGTTATACTTGACCACGCATTGATTGCTTTATATGTCACTTGTGACCAGTATTGGTTGTGACCCCGGGCTTGAGTGCTAGTGCACTACGATAGGTATCCGCAGATACAAACCGCGCTCATGCGTGAGCCACCCACCTCCTCCCCGGGGAATTCCATGTCATTGCACGGAATATACTCGCAAGTTGGTAGCTATGCCACCGTCACAAAAGACGGTGGCGCTATATCCGTCGGCCATCGCAACAGCTTCTTTTGACAGATCTCCAACTGAGTTTGAGGCAAATGGTCAAGTATCAGTCTTCACGAGACTATTTTATTTGTATCATTACTTCTAGAACTTTATTAAGTAAACCTAAGGCACTTAGCTTATGAATCCAGGCTCGCCTCTCGTGATGTCACTCCCAGCAAATTCTTCACGATACTGTTCATGCAATGACCAGTAAACTCTGACATTAAAGATGGAAGTGACATCTTAGAGAACGCGACATATATAACGTTTTATCTTTGCTCTATGGCAGACAGAGGTGAAGGTGGACATACTTACCATAGAGATATAGTTTCGCTATGCAATATATTAATTTCGCGCAAGAGTCGCGACACTCCCACCGGGAACGATTAAAGCAAGATGGACATCAAATTATGTGTCCATTCCCTTATTTGCTCAAGGGCTCCAATTGCTGCAGCTCCTAAAATTGTTCTTCTACCGGTTGTTTGTCCTTTGCTATAGAATCGCTGTCTATTATAATTATCTAAAAGTTAATACTATGAGTCAAAGTCAAAGAATAGAATCCGCAACAGGCTTCGTCAGCAATACATACTAAACTAACAAAAAGGACCGTCCCGGATCGTTGGTGGCCCGAAAGTTCCCAAGTGGATTATCTAAATCCTCTTTCAGATCATTTGATTTATATCAGTACATTCGATCTCTACGTCTGAATCTTCACTTGCAATATGTATTAATGTGTCCTCTGTCATTTCAACTGCATCTACTTGTGTAACATCTGATGCTACTGTGATAACAGTAGGTATAACTTTTGGCAGAGAAGCTTCAGTAGGCAATGTTTCCAACTTTTCCCTCGAGGTAATGTCTTGAAGAACCTCAGGAACTCGATCTTGACTTTCGCTGTCTTCTACCTCTAGAGGGTATAAATGCGCAATAGAACGTGTAAAGATTGTATCCCCTACTTTTACTCGAGCTACTCTAACTAAACTATCGGATCCTTGTACCAAGGAAATATTTTTTCCTACTTTCCAGCTTTCCCAGTTTGAGCCTTTAATCTGAACTATTTGGCCGTCTTTCGGGATCAACTATGTCAGCTATCAGTTTGAATTGTAAGGCGTTATCGGAAGTGATGATGGATTCTTGGATGTCATTCATCTTCGTCAGATCCTCCCCAACCAAAAGAACATTCTCTCTGGATCTATTTTTCGGCTATCCATTGATTCCAAGTCCCACAAGCGCTGTAAATTCCCATTATCTAATAGAATTATTTGTTTAAATTATTATTTATTTATTTAAATTAGTTGGCACCTATTCTGCCTTTCCTATCGCCTTTGGGCACAGTGTCATATTGTGGACTCCATATTTATGACAGTATTGACATTTCCTCTTAGAAGTACAAGTACTCAAATTGTGTCCAACTTTAAAACACATAAAACATCTGTCCTTTAATTTTGCCTTCCTTTCGTCAATATTTTTAACTTTGTCGCAATCCATATTGAAATGGTTGCCACCGCAGAAAATGCAAGGCCATTTCTTCCATTTTGCACTATTCCATTTTCCGTTTTCCTTTGATTCAAATTCTCTTTTGGTAGTTAATCTGTATTTTTGCTTAGTATCATTCCATTGCTTCCGAATGCCCGTATCCTTAAAGGTTCTGTTATTTTTGAATGAATGTGCTTTGTCCCGCTGGAAGGTATCATTTACATGTAAAGTCTCCACTGTATACTGTGGTTGTGAAGTTTCATTCACTATATCCTGGTTTGTTAATGTGATTCTACGCGCTTCTTCCTTAGTAGAAATAATCATAGATAATTGTTTTAGAATGTCCTCGACGGACTCTGTTCCAGAGCAAAGTCTCATTTTTGTCTCATATATGAGCTCGGTAGGAAATTTTTCCATTATCAAATATCTCATTTGATTTGTTGCAATGTTTTCACTCATCGATTGAAGTACTCTTAAATGTCTCTCTATATCATCCAAAGTGGACTGACAGTCTTCCATTTTTTCAGCCCTTTTAACTTTATTTAGTGCTCTGTGATGAGCGTGAACAATCTCATGTTCTTTTCCATATCTTGCTTTTAATGTATTGACCGCAAGTTCATAACTTTTATTAGTTGTGTCAAACCCGTCTATCAGTTTGGCAGCGGCTCCATTTAGAGAACCTTTGAGGTACAGTAATTTGTCCACATCATTTAGCTTTCTTCTATTTATGTTGGACATAAACTGGTCCCAAAATTGGTGCCATTCGAGCAAGTCACCACTAAATACAGGCATATTTAAATCCGGGAGCTTGCCATATGATGACGGTTCAGCATCCTTTCTTGCTGACAATTCAGACTTTGATTTTAATCTTGCCTCAAGTTCGGCAAACACTTCTTCTCCTTCTAGCTGGTACTTAGTAAAATTCGAGATCTCATCTGAATCAGGATCTTTGCAGATGTTAAAGTAGTTGTACAATTCTGATGTAAAGCGCGACAGAATTGACTTCAGCTTAGCTGCAACTACCTTTGCCGTTTCCAAGTTATCATTGTCTAAGATGTTACAGAGGTTCTGTGCTTGACCTGATAGAGTTCTAATGTCGTCGATAAATTTGGACAACCGGTTTAAAATGATTTCATCCATTATTAGGTACTTAAGTCATTCTGGAAATAAGTTTATTTCATTTTATAAAATAAATATTGCCAGGCAAAAATGCCATGTGCATCACCGTTAAATAACATGAGTTGCTAATAAGTATTCATAAAGAAGAAATATTTAGTATTACCAGTCCACAAAATCTTAATATGCTTTAATACCAAATAATGCACCAATCCTAAGATGTGTGCACCTAGGTAAAATATACACTGCTAAAATAAAAGAAGCATTGAAGCATAAACAAATCACTAATTTGCAATGTAGATTTAATATAGCAGAATCCAAAAAATAATTATATTAGAACTGCCATTATTCATTTATTTAAACTTCACCACATTTAAAACCAAAAAGAAAGTTTCTATTAATGTTCAGGCCATAGTTAAGTACTTATACTAGCAAATAACTCCCAAAATTTATTTATGGTATACTACAATGAATTCGTTTTTGTTTTAATGAAACTTGAATTCGTATGGCCGCGGTAAGAACTAAATTACATAACGTTATTGAGAACAGACAATTTGGACCGTGGTTACCGTTTTTTACTTGGTTCGTTTAAGTATTAGTTGGATATAACTTATTTTCACCAATGTTATGACTGAAATTTCCGGCATATACAAATTATATCATCAGTATCATCACACAATAGAAAATAAATAAATCCTACAAATTATATCACTAAGACGCTCACCTGCTTAATATTCGAAATAGTTTGGATTGTTTTAACCACTTTTTCACACGATAATTACAATAACTTATTCCAACAGAAATCGTATTCAGTTCGTCGTATTGAAATAATTACAATGGCGCCGTCAGGCAGCAGATAGTCTCTTGTTTTGTTAAGCGGTTTACACACGCGGTGACAATTCTCATTGCGATTTGATGAAGTGAAATTGAGACTGTTATGTTATAAAATATGTCAATTATTATGAATAATGTTGCAATCATTGCCCAACTTTAATTATTGTAATGAAACATACGCATTCCTAATACTTAAATTTTCACAATATAATGTACTTCCGTACTATAACTGTGATGATATAAATATATTAAACAAACATGCTATGATGATCAGTCTGATTACAAAATTACATAATATATTTATAGCATCATCAGATCTCCCAAATTCAAGCAAAAAAAAATCTTATAAGTAAGATTTTATTAAGTTTTCATATTTTATTAACATCAAAAAACAGACAAAATAAAACATTAACCATGTTTTAATAATTAAGGACTAAATAAAACCAATAGACAATTAATCACGTTGACATGTTTCTCATTCCACTATAATATCAGCATCTCTTGCCGGCTGCCGTAATATATTGCACCGTCTGTGATGCCCTTAATAGAATTTTCTAGGATTCAGTACCGAAATGTCAGTAGCCATTTGTTACTTATGAAAACATGAATTATTTTATAAAAATCCGTAGTTGCATTTCTGCACAACTTTTTAACATGTAAATTTGCTTAATATTAATGTCTTAATTTAACATAATTCATATTCAAACCTACTAGCTTGAATTAAATATAGGAAAAAAATAAATAAGTCATGTTCAAAATTAATTTTGTTACTGGACAACAGATGGCGTTAAGGGTTATATAAGTCACAACTTGCAATTTTTCTCATCTCTTTAAATATAAATTTCTTTTGTAATGCATTATTATTAAGTCTCAGGATACTTTACATCAAAAAAAAAAAAAACCCAGCATCTCCACCATGTCGGGAATCCATACTCTGGCGCATACTAAATATGTATACAATATATCTCATTCTATGGACCACGAAATTCTTAGTCTAATAATGCATCGCTACAGTAAAAGAGATTGCAAATTATATGTTGTGACTCATACCATGGTTATGTAATGCTTCGCCTGCCATCTGTGTCCAGTTCTGCAGACGATGAGAACCGCATGGCTGTCTTACCTAACTGCTTACACCACCTGTGGGTTTAATACCACATGATTCCTCCGTCATGGATCACGAAGTGTCTCAGGTTTACCTACATTAAGGGATTGCATTATACATTTAGGTAATTAGTTATACTTGACCACGCATTGATTGCTTTATATGTCACTTGTGACCAGTATTGGTTGTGACCCCGGGCTTGAGTGCTAGTGCACTACGATAGGTATCCGCAGATACAAACCGCGCTCATGCGTGAGCCACCCACCTCCTCCCCGGGGAATTCCATGTCATTGCACGGAATATACTCGCAAGTTGGTAGCTATGCCACCGTCACAAAAGACGGTGGCGCTATATCCGTCGGCCATCGCAACAGCTTCTTTTGACAGATCTCCAACTGAGTTTGAGGCAAATGGTCAAGTATCAGTCTCCACGAGACTATTTTATTTGTATCATTACTTCTAGAACTTTATTAAGTAAACCTAAGGCACTTAGCTTATGAATCCAGGCTCGCCTCTCGTGATGTCACTCCCAGCAAATTCTTCACGATACTGTTCATGCAATGACCAGTAAACTCTGACATTAAAGATGGAAGTGACATCTTAGAGAACGCGACATATATAACGTTTTATCTTTGCTCTATGGCAGACAGAGGTGAAGGTGGACATACTTACCATAGAGATATAGTTTCGCTATGCAATATATTAATTTCGCGCAAGAGTCGCGACACCAATTTCATAAAAAACTTCCGACTATGACTGTCAGCATATAAAATTTTAATGGTTAGTTAAATTTTATAATAATATAACCCACCCAAAATAGTATGTAAGCCTGTTATTTCTTTTTTGATCTTGTATATTGCAATGTAGTTTTAGTGTATTGGATCTCCTCAAACTATGTCTAATGTTATTTATCATTTAGCTAATTTCTGTTACTATAAGTTATGTTTGCCGCGTATTCGTGCGTTCTCTTGGAAGGGTATCCACGGAAGACCAGCGTCAAGGTACTCACAAGGTACCTTGACATAAAGCTGAGTGGAGGCCATTTCAATGACGATTTAAAATGTTCACTACTGTTTCTTCTCCTATGTATTAGCCTAAGTTTTAAAACGTCATGAATAAACTTATTTTCTTCTTCTTCTTCTTAAGTTTATTCCTGCCCAGGAAATGGTCCATTTCAAGAAAATTATTTGCCGGCGCGGGCTTCCTAAATGTTATTCCAATTTTGTAGGCATTCACTCTATGGACAGCTACAATATCTTTTACCTGCTCCGTAAATAGTTTTGTTAGAGTAATAGGGTTTCTATTACCTAGCTTGTCATTGTCTTGAAATTCTACGTAAACAACGCACTCGGCACTGTGATTTTCTGGGAATTGTCTTTTATAATTCGGTTTAGTGAACATTTTATAGTCTTCAGCACTCTTGTCCTTAATTTGCAAACAGGAGATAACTTAATTTACGCGCTTAGTTTGACTTCCCGCCAAAAAAGTCTCAAAGTGGGGTGGCCATGTAACTAAAAATTACCCCATCGCTTCCATCTTTATTTTAAATAATGTACTTTTATTGCCACAACCCTTCGTGTTGGTGTGAACCCTTCGTTGTGCGTGGTGCGACACGCACTTGGTTTTTTATTTATTTATAGTATAATAATGCCTCGGAAGCTGGTAGGATAAATAAACATCCAACAATTTCAAACATTTATTAAGAAGTGAAAATTACATAATGAATAAATCTTATGCATATCCAAAGTAATCACACTATCATCACACTATCACACTAATATTATAAATGTGTAATATTATAGATGTGAAACAGATACATAATAAAATAACATCTACGGAAATTGTATTTATACAACTAACGGTAAAAACTTCAATACTGCGATGCAGAGCGTCACACATTTCCAGGCATATTCTAGCCGTAGTAGGTAATTCTTCCGATTTTTCTATGCGTTTAAACCCTGCCAAACCATATGAGAACGTATAAAAAAAAGTTTGATGGAGTTTAGGTATCGTAGACAGAGTTCGAGAATGACCGATTTAAAATCACATCACCAGCGCCATCTTTTGGTATCCAGTAGCGACAAGAATTCTTCCCTAATGTGGTGTGGCTTTTGAGTGGCGATTTTATTGAAACTTTCCAATATTGTTGTTTATACCTCAGAGTAGAACATAGCGGGCCGTTTTTTTGATATAATTACTTCAGAGGGTGGAATAAGGAACCAAAGATTGTATGAGACTTAAATTTAAAAAAAAATAGAATCTTGAAACTTCGTAGATTGATTTTATATCAAAATAGAAAACTAATTTCTGCGTTTTTGAAAATTTATGCCCTAAGGGGGTCAAAAGGCGTTTGAGAATTTGTATGAAAAAAAAAACGGTCACCCATCCAAATATTGACCTTACTCGACGTTGCTTAACTTTGGTGATTGTTGCGAAGTGTTCATCGCTATTAGACTACATATATTATAGGCAAGTAGTTTCTGAAGGTTACATTATCTTTTAATGATTTTTATAATTACAATATCAGTGTTTTTAAATAAAACTGTACTGTTTACTAGGCGACATATTTGTATAAGTCAGCTACTGTCTGAAAGCATCACGCGTGTGGACCAAGGTGGAAAAGTTCCATCTCACGACAAACATGCGAGTCCAGCTGTTTGATGGTGTAGAGTCGGGTGCGTATGCTCGAAAATTGCTTGATATAGGCGACGGTCGATTAAAAACTGATGATGAAGGTATGAGTCTATTCACCAACCAATTTTGTCATATTGTGGATTCGGAAGACGAGCTTATTGCTCAAGTTTTTCCGAATCTGCAACAAAATATTCTGGATGAAAATTGGTTGTGTGAAAGAACCATACTGGCACCAAAAAATGAGACAGTATCAAAAATAAATAAAAAAATCTTGGAAAAAATATCAACCGAAACAACAGTGTACAACTCCATAGATACAGTAATGACATCCGACGACAGCACCAGTTACCCGGTTGAGTTCTTAAACTCTCTGGAGCTATCCGGGGTACCTTCCCACAAACTCGAATTAAAAGTAGGCGTACCCGTAATGTTAATGCGCAACTTAGATGCACCAAAATTGTGCAATGGAACAAGATTACGGGTCACTGAATTGGGAAAATACATAGTAGGTAAAGGGCACAATCTTATCTATACCTAATAACTTGCCATTTAACTTTAAACGACTACAGTTCCCTTCAAAAGTAGCGTTTTCAATGACAATTAACAAATCGCAGGGTCAAACCTTAAAAGTAGCGGGATTACATTTAGGCACGCCATGTTTTTCCCACGGGCAGTTGTATGTAGCTTGCTCACGTGTGTCTAAATCTAAAAATCTACATGTTTTAGCAGAATGAAATAAATCATACAATATAGTATATTAGAATAAGTAGCAGCGGCGAAGCGGCCAACTTATTTTTTTAGTTTCAGTATTTTTGTAAGCTTTTCGCTTAGGTGCTTTATTGTCTGACAATATACTAGGTAAGCAAAGTAATTTTTTTAGTTTTAATTATAAATAGCGTGAAAAAGAAAATAATCTCTAGAGGGGGTAAAATAACAACAATTTGTGTAGTGAAACGAATTCTACGCGGCCGAAGTCGCGGGCAAAAGCTAGTATTTTTATATAGGTAACTCTGCACCTTCATCTATCCATATAAACATACTCCTCTTCAATGGAATGAATACTATTTTATACATACATTTTAAACAAAGATATCTGTACTATGTACATACAATAGTTAATCCTATTTTCATTGCTAATTTTTTTTCTTGTATGGTGGGCGTGGGCGGCTAAAGAATAAAACTGGTCTGCGTGTCTTGTTCAATCGAAGCCTCGCCTCGTGATTCTGCGGACAAATAAATTGTATTACCACGTGACCTCTGAAATTACTTGATAATAAAACCGGCCAAGTGCGTGCCGAGCCACGCGCAGTGCAGGGTTATATTGTACACCCGCTACCCCTGCGCCATCAAACGCCCACTCCAAGACGTGGTACGAGCGTAAATATTAGAGAAGCAACGGATATCCGGCCATTGTCCTGTATCAGGCCGAATAGCGACTAGAGGCGTAGTAGCCGGTTACATAGAATTTAACCGTTAATTCAATTCATAATTACTGTGAGACTTCAATGCACGTGAAAAGAACTCTGCTGCCGCCATGCGGTTTATATGCACCCAGCGTTCTTTGTACGTGCCACCAGGTATTAATGAATATAAGTATTTTTTTGCTACTGAAAGTGGGGTCAGCTCGACACCGCAGCGGAATGTAATAGCAAAACCTCGGCTCTCGCACACCTCTCAGGTGTCGATGCCCCGAGCGGGCGAGCAGCGATAGAGCACGAGCTGTGCGGCGAGCGCGTCCGAGCGGGATGCTGTGATTTGACTTTCCTCGCTGTCAAACATCAGGTTGCAGACAGAGGACCTTTATTTTTACAAGCTTTTATTTAGTTCCACCTGTCCCGATGTTTGTCATCAAATCTTGTAAATTAAATTCGATCCACTTCCCGGTAACCGATTGAGCTGAAATTATGCATATCTATATTTGTAATTTGCTAAACTTAAGTGGCAGTGGGCGGGGCACATTGCACGTAGAACCGATGGCCGTTGGGGCGGAAAGGTTCTCGAGTGGCGACCACGTACCGGAAGGCGCGGCGTGGGTAGGCCCCCCACAAGGTGGACTGATGACCTGGTAAAGGTCGCGGGAGTCCGCTGGATGCGGGTGGCGCAGGACCGGTCAATATGGAACTCTCTGGGGGAGGCCTATGTCCAGCAGTGGACGTCTTTCGGCTGATATGATGATGATGATGATGATATTTGTAAAACGCGTGACAATGCAATATTATCCTGACATGGTGCTGATCTGATGATGGAGCTCGAAGGTGGCCATAGGAACTTCGCAATGAAACGACACACCCTCATCTGGTTTGGGCTCGTTGGTCTCAATGGATAGTTGATGACGGTATACAGAAATGTACAGTCGGCAATAAAAGCCCCTTTTAAGTCCGCATTCTGTGACAGACGGGCAACTACGGAACCCTACCCTGCGCGTGGCCCGACACGCACTTGGCCGCTTTTTTATTTCAACTCGTAATAAAAAGGGTTTTGACTGACAGATAGACAGACGGACAAGAAAGTAGTCATATCCGTTGGTTTTTGACCCTATTCCGTTTTTGAAATTTTTGACCCTATTTTCTAAGAACTTTTTGATTCACCCTCGTATATCTGAAAATCAATCCTCATTATTTCCTAATCTTGTCAGAACGGTGTTTCAAGAACGCGATATTTTCCAATTCACGCTTCTAATTGTAGGATTGATTGTGTTGATGCATAATACTCATTAGCTCCGGCGACCTTACTCTCCACCAAAACAGGATATCTACAGGCTAAATCGTGGCGCTATTAAGGTAACGGTCTTCCGTAAGGCGGGGATGCTTCCGGAATATGTGTGAGACGACATTCGCGATGCCCAACCTCTCTTGAGTGTGCATATGCATGTACTATTAATTATTATGTGGTTATTATATAACAAGTTAGTAAGAAATGCGCACAAACCTGGAGAAGTGGCGCAGGGTCCCGGCGCAGGCTCTCGTCTCCCGTAAGTATGGTCGTGGCCGACGCGGTGACGGGCTGCACTGTCCGCAGGCGGCGGGTGTACGATCGGTTTCTGCAGCGGCACTATCCTTACATGCATTTTTAATTGGCCTTTTTGAGCACTTTGATAACTACATTGACCATATTTGTATGGCTTTTCTCCAGTATGTATCCTTTCATGGATTTTAAAATTATATTTGATGGCACTAACATAACTAGGTACATTGGCCACATTTGTATGGCTTTTCACCAGTATGATTCCTTTCGTGGATTTTTAATTGATCATAATCATATTTATTCCTTGCAACCATGGTATTTACAAGGTGTTCTTAAAATCTAACCAGTGCGAACATGGACCCTACTAGGAGGTCGCAACATGTTTAAACTAAACCTAAGCGTAAAGACTAAAACAAATATATCTGCACATTAGATAACATATTTTTTAACCAACAGATATCTATTCTTATACTTATACGACACATATTAGGACTTAACTCATGAACTCTTGTAGTGAATATGGGCATTCTGTTAAAAGATAAGCCTTAAGTTTATTAACAAAGATGTTGTATTTTGCTTCATTTCGAATATATTGTGGAATATTGCTATAGATTTTTATAGACATAGCGTAAGGGCCTTTGTTAAACATTGTTAGTTTGGCGGGAACTGCTTGAACTGTTTTATTGCGCTGACGTAGGTTATGTGTATCTGGGTTTACGTGTTCGGGTTTGGGGTATAGATGTTGATGTTTTCGTATAAATTTGCATGATTCTAATATATACAGTGATGTTAGGTTAGGTAAGTATCTTTGACGTTTGCGGGCACTAGCATAACTACATTGGCCACATTTGTATGGCTTTTCTTCAGTATGTAATCTTTCATGGATTTTTAATTGACGTTTGTTGGCACTAGCATAACTACATTCCCCACATTTGTATGACTTTTTACCAGTATGTATCCTTTCATGGTTTTTTAAAACACCTTTGTAGGCACTAGCATAACTACATTCCCCACATTTGTATGACTTTTTACCAGTATGTATCCTTTCATGGTTTTTTAAAACACCTTTGTTGGCACTAGCATAACTACATTGGCCACATTTGTATGACTTTTTACCAGTATGTATCTTTTCATGGTTTTTTAAAACACCTTTGTTGGCACTAGCATAACTACATTGGCCACATTTGTATGGCTTTTCTCCAGTATGTAACCTTTCATGGATTTTTAATTGACGTTTGTTGGCACTAGCATAACTACATTCCCCACATTTGTATGACTTTTTACCAGTATGTATCCTTTCATGGTTTTTTAAAACACCTTTGTTGGCACTAGCATAACTACATTGGCCACATTTGTATGACTTTTTACCAGTATGTATCCTTTCATGGATTTTTAATTGACGTTTGTTGGCACTAGCATAACTACATTCCCCACATTTGTATGACTTTTTACCAGTATGTATCCTTTCATGGTTTTTTAAAACACCTTTGTTGGCACTAGCATAACTACATTGGCCACATTTGTATAATTTTTTACCAGTATGTATCCTTTCATGCTTTCTTAAAACACCTTTGTTGGCACTAGCATAACTACATTGGCCACATTTGTATGGCTTTTCTCCAGTATGTAACCTTTCATGGATTTTTAATTGACGTTTGTTGGCACTAGCATAACTACATTGGCCACATTTGTAAGGTTTCTCACCCGTATGTTTTTTGCGATTATGCTTACTCATATGATTTTGTAACAATAGTTTACCACTGGCTGTGTAATCACAGTGATCACAGATAAAGCGTTCCTTGTCAATGTGTTTCCTTTCATGACTTACTAAAGAGGCCTTTCTAGCAGTTGTGAAACCACATTGGCCACATTGGTAAGCTTTAGCTCTCCCGCTTGGCTCCTTCTGTTGAGTTTGCCCTGCAATGTATACAGTACAGAATTAAAAAGAGAAAAAATAGTGTTAATCTTTTTTAATTATTTAAAAATTTAACTAAGAAACGTATTTGCGCAACAAAATTATACATAATACGTTTTATTTTGTTTAACATGAACATGTTAATAATATTTTTATAAGAAAACAATTGTATCGTGTTACTGTTAGGTGGAGGCATGGTTGAATAGGTATTGACTAAGATTATTGCATGAGGCCATTCGAACCAGTTTTTGGAGAGCAAAAATGTTTGTAGTGGGGCAAGTATGGAGCAACTACAATTAAAGAACTTAAATACCCAAAAATTTGAGACAAAGATTGACCTCGCTGAAGGCAGCCCAAAACGCTTCATACTAATTGACATAAAGGTATGACATCACATGCTATTTCTACTAATCATTGTACGGAAAATCAATTGAATTGCTGTTTCGGTGTGCGTTTAGGTCCATAGTTGTCCTACAATTTTGTTTCTATAAAAGCGTAAGGAATTGGTAGCTTTAAATTTACTCTTGGAAAAAAGTGCATATTTTTTCAAATTTTTTAAGGTCAAGGTCAATCATAAAAGGATATGGTTTAATGATTTTAATTATATTTTTTAATCTATATAACGTTATGTAAAAAAACAATATAATTTCGTTAGTATTTAGCACTATCACTGCCAGTGCCAGGAATCCACCTAGCGCGCGCGTACGCTGTAGTCGATTTAGGCTACATAGTACATACACGGAAAACCACGGGAATGGCTATGAGCGTAGCGCGTAGCGATTCTTAGCAGTGAATGTGTTAAGATACTGTTATATCAAATTCAATATTCACTATAACACGCAGGCATACAGAGTTACAATAGCCTAAGTTATGCCCATGGGCGTAATCATTCTTTTCTTAAATTGTGTCACTCTGTCACTCATGCGTCCGTTATAAAGCCAGGAGGTTTAACTCAAATATGATGGAAAAAAACTTAATAATAAATAAATCTAATCGTAAAAACACTTATAAAACGTTGTTTAACTTAATTATTAATCGATTTTGAACTTAAAATGTAAATGTATTATGAAAACGGGTTACTCACGTTAAAATCGTGAATGACCCGTTTTAATTATATTTTAATACTTATGTCATAAGTCTGATTCTCACGGGAGTTTAGTGGCTGTACAAGAAATATTTTTAACAGTGATATTAACGTCAAATTCAATCAAATGGAAGACAATGTGTAGTTTTTATTGCCATTAGTGTTATATATATTTGTTTCCTCACAAATGAGACGCAAAACATTGTGTGCCACACATATGGTAAGGAACTTACAAACTCTTACCATACTTGTGGCACAATGTACTATTCGCGTCACTGCTCGGAAATGCGGCATAACATGGTCAGAATGCAGGCTTCAAAGCTGGGGTTAGTTGGACGTCGCACGAACAGGCCATCTATGACTTCAAACTGTCCAACAATTTTTTTTTTTTTTGATGATATATTACGAGAACAATATTGCATGCATGCATGCATGGTAGTATGGGGGGTCAGACTATAAATAGGGCTGACGGTTCTAGACGGCTCACACATCAGATTCGGTTGAAACCGTTCAACCAATCTCACTGGAGCGCAAACTCTTAGAGTATTCCAGTGTTATATCCCCCTCGTGGTCGTGCCGGAGTTCCCCCTGGATTTTCCCCAGGATACTCTCCAACCATGCAGTTCGACAGCTATATCGGGTCCGTTCTATTATAGCAACAGTCAGGTTCTAAAAAAAAAAAAAATAGACGGCTCATTTGCTGAGTGGCGCAAGCAACATCTCCTGATGATGCCTCGTAGAGAGGCGAAACACGTGTCGAGGATTTTTCATTATTGGTGGTGGTTTGCTGTAATTATTTGCATGTTTATACGCAAATAGTTGCATTTGATCTCCGCTGATCGACCTGCACGTTTTTTAGCGGAATAGCAAAGGAATATTGTTCTCGTAATATGTCCAACAATGTTATTGTTGGACAGTTTGAACAGCGATCGACCAATCACAGGGCCCCGCGCGGTCGCGCCAGCGTGCGCCCGCTCCTGCTCCTCCGCACCGGGCGCGAGGCAAGCGAGCCTGTTTCATATTATGATCTTTAATTTTGATTTAAAATAATAATTATTTGCAATTTCCTTGCAGTAGGCGTGAAATGCACTATGTTAAGCCTCGGCCGAAAGTGCAATAGCTGGACTCGTACTTTCGAGGGCCTCCGCTACGCGTAGGCCCTCGAACTAACTCGTCCATCTATTGCTTACTTTCTAGCCTCGCCATGTACCGCGCTTAAGCAATACATATAAATATGTAGTTGCCGATTAAGGAAGGATTTTTCAAAATTCACCCCCTAAGTGAGTGAAATGGGGGTCCAAAGTTTGTATGGGAAAACAAAATAAGTAAGTCTATTTCGTTCGAAACTTCACAGGAGTATTCCTAGCAATAAGTGAGTAAATGCATGTTTCAGGTTTTTTGGGAATTCCCAAAAAACCTGAAACACATTGTCACATTTCCCCCTGTTAGGGGTTGAATTCAACCCCTAAAAGGGGGAAATGTGACAATGTCTGAAAATCAACATATTTGACAAATTAATTTCATATTTGTGCTGTTTATATGATTGTAGAAGTTGCAGGTTTAACTTGTTGTTCCAAGTTTACAGAAAGATTAGTCTGTCAGGTGGTGCAGACCAATATTGACTTATGTGCAAATGCAACACCCCATGCTTGATTTTAAGATGGCTTGATGTGTTAGGACAACAATAGTATTTAAAGTACTGGGAAAAGGGTTAAATGCCTACAACATGCATTAATTTGTTTCATCTGTCACTTGTATATTTTTGTGTCACTCATGGATGTCACCTGCATAGTGCAGTTGTTTAAGAGATGATCTATGTTGTGTTAGTTAATGATTGAAACATAGGTAGTACACAAGAAACCCCTGTTGATTTTATTTCATTTGTCATGGAATGTAACAGGGAAAGTAATCTAGTGAACTGTACATTCTGGTCAGCCTTGGATGACAGACTGGTTAAATAGTTGGCTGTAATGTTTACAAGATCTAGTATGAAAGAGGTGCAATACTTTTAACCTTTTGAATGCGATCGACGTTGTAAGTCGGTCTTACCTATCAGTACTGGTATCTGACTAGTGCTTGGGTAGGTACTACCAACTAGTAAGTTATTAAGTGGTGAGCTACCCCACATTCAAGCAAGGTTTTGTTTTGTTCGATTGAAGCAAGAACTGAATGTGGTAGTATGGGCTAAAAATGACTGAAGTAATGAGTCAGTGAGAGCCGAACGGTCTAAAGTCTAAACATAAGATGACAGATAATCCGAATGGAGTTTTTATGAGGATTATGGTGGTACACGGTATGTGAACTGTTTTCCAATGAGTAGCGACGTTAGTCCAATAGATAGGGACTTGTAATGGCGGTGATCGTAAAAGCAATTGTACTTGCTAATTAGATTTCATTGTGTTTGCAGTGGATGTCTACTGTTAGAAGAGGACGCTATTAACTGCGGTTGATATGCGGGTCTTATGGGGAAGCCAGAAGATCAGCCATCGAGTATTGCTGATGCTGCTACTACTGCAGTGCTGTGAAGAGGATAGTGGTGCCTGGAGTTATGCGCTGCTTTCCTGGAGGCTATGAACTGCGGTTGATAAGCCGATCCTGCTATCTGGCTCTGTGGAAAGAATGGTGATGCCTGGAGGCATGCACAACTTTCTTGGACGCTCTTGACTACGGTTGATGAGCGAGTTCTCATATCTGAGGATGTGGAGAGGAGAGTTGTTGGGTCATGCGCTACTTTCATTGCTGTTCCTAAGAGTTGTGATTCTGTTTATCATAAGCCCACTCTGTATCCTCTATTCTCTTGTCTCAGACCCTCTTAGTCTTTAATTGGCCAATAAATTTATCTCGACGTACCCATCTACTTACTGTTACTGACTGACTTAATCGTACATGATAAAACGAATCACAATAAGGCATTAATGTTGGTAGACGTGTGTGCAGGTTAACAAGCAATCCTGCTGTGCTTTGGTTAACATTTTAGTTTGAGCAGGTTGACATGTTGTTGACATTTTAGTTGGAGCAGGTTTACATGTTGTTGTCGACAGAGCAGGTTGACATACTACTGTCAACGTTTTAAGTACTTTGATGAGCAGGTTATCATGCTAGTGGGACGCCTCTAGCCTCTGTTAACGCATACATGGTGCGGGTTAACAAGCGCTTGGGATGCCTTGTTAATCACATGTATGCAGAAGGGTAATTGCGTGACTTTTCGAGCGAGCGTTGCTAGGACGGATCAACTGTCATTTTCCCGTACACAGGAATGACATTTGATGTAACTGGCGCGAGTGCGGGGCGTTACGTAGTTGACCAGCAGGTTAACAAGTGTGTGTGATCCTTGTTAACGGAGGAGGAGACTTGTGTTCTCAGCTTCCTGGGTGATGAAGGGGAACGTTCCTAATCTCCGTGTCAAGTAGGCAATCCTACTTTGGCTGCTGATGAGACGTCTCAGTGAAAGTTATTAAAAAGTTGATGAATGATTCCTGGTTTCGCATGATATGATGGTGATGTTATGTTGAATGAAAGATATATAAATGAATGAGTTGTGGTGATGCGGTAGCGATGTTGAAAATTACTTTCAATGTATGAATTGCCATGTCTGTTGAATAAGAAAGTCAGAATGAAGACTGAAAAGAAAGTAATGTCAAATAAGGTATGAGTATGGAGACTAAGGTCATTATCTTTCAGATTACTAGTCCTTGGTTCCTGATGCTGGTTCTGCAGAAGCCAGCGAGCAAGAAACATCGGGAGTGGAGCCACGAGTTGCCGACTGCGTGCAGCAGTTGCTGCGGGTGTTGGTGATGAAGAGCTGAAGATGCAGTCGAGGACGACGCACTGTCAGGAGAGGCCGTGTTGGATCTGAGCTTCAGCATCGCCTACGTTTTTAACAACGCCTTAAACAGACCGGTTGACATTAGCTGTCATTTAACGCGGGAATAGCCTAGATTTCACTTTGTCATGTTTGCTAGTAGGACTTGGATTGTTTGAACGTTGATATTATCGTAGAATCGTTGATTTGATGTAAATTCATTTAATATTTGTAGAAAAAGCGATTATAATTGTTAATTTTGATCCGTGTGTATTTTATTGCCAAAAGTATATATACCTACAGAGGCGACGTAAGTGTTGCCATCATAGACCTATGATAATCAGGCATGGACCTAAGGTACTCGGGACAGGCTATACGTGATGCCACAATGAGGGACGGAAAGGCTTCTATGCAGCTAAATTAAGAACTGGTCTTAAAATGGCTGATCGCTTACCATAAACAACCTACTTAATTTGGGTGGGTAGTGATTTATTGGTCATAACTTCATACTAAATCAGTTGTGGCAAACAGAAAAAAGTAGAACTATTACAAGGATAACGAATGATATTTCCTTTTCTGCCACACTTATCGAGATTTCTATGCTACCATCTCACCCGCACGTGGTATTATTATTACCATAGCTTGTCCCGGGTATCTTAGGTCCATGTACCCAGGACAAGCTATACGTGATGCCACAATGAGGGACGTCTTAAAATGGCTGATGGCTTACCATAAACAACCTACTTAATTTGGGCGGGTAGGGGCGGGTAGTAGTTTATTTGCCACAACTTTATACTAAGTCAGACGGTCTACCGCGAAATGAAAATGAACTTCGTTCGTGTATCTCCCTCTCTGACGCTCGAACTAGCGAGTGCGACAGAGACACACGAACGAAGTTCCTTTCCGTTTCGCGGTGGGTCATCGTTGCCTCTCTTTCATTTGGCGTAAGAAGGAAAAAAGATGCAACACGAATATTTGGGCAAATACCGCCAAGTGTGGTGCCACCTTGACAAGGACAACGAATAAATTTCCCTTCTGTCACTTATTGAGATTTGTATGCTATCATCTCGCTCGGACGTGGTATTATTATTACCATAGCTTGTCCTGAGTATCATAGGTCCATGGTCGCCACGACGAGGGACGGCAACAAAGTAGAGGATTCCTGTGAGGTGACCATGTAACTAAAAATTACCCCATCGCTTCCATCTTTATTTCAAATAATGTACTTTTATTGCCACAACCGGTGTTGGTGTGAACCCTTCGTTGTGCGTGGTCCGACACGCACTTGGTTTTTTATTTATAGTATAATAATGCATGGGAAGCTGGTAGGATAAATAAATGCCCAACAATTTAAAAACATTTATTAAGCAGTAAAAACTACATCATGAATAAATCTTATGCATAGGAACCTATCCAAAATAATATTTTTACATAACTCTGCGCCTTCATCTATCCATATAAACATCCTCCTCTTCAATGGAATTAATACTATTTTATACTATACATTTAAAAAAAAAGATCTCTACTATGTACAATAATATTTAATCCGAATTTCATTGCCAATTTTTTTTCTTGTATGGTGGGCGTGGACGCCTAAAGAATAAAACTGGTCTGCGTGTCTTGTTCAATCGAAGCCTCGTCTCGTGATTCTGCGGACAAATAAATTATATAACCACGTGACCTCTGAAATTATTTGATAATAAAACCGGCCAAGTGCGTGCCGGGCCACGCTCAGTGCAGTGTTACACCCGCTTCCCCTGCGCCATCAAACGCCCACTCCAAGACGTGGTTCGAGCGTAAATACAGGGTGACCAAATGGAGGTATACAACCTGTTTTTGCCGCCATTTTGTTTTCGCGGGAAATATGACAGTAGTTGCATTAAAATTACTTTGTGTAGATACGTAACGGGAAGTACCCTATAAATTTTGATTCCCTTGAGTGTCAAAATATACGTTTTTGCGGCATAAACGACCGTATCTTTTGTTTACGTTATGTTTGAAGTTCAATTTTTTCACAGCTTAAAGGGACTGTAGACTTGAGTATATGGTTTTAATTTCAACTCAATATCTCCACGCGTTCCCGAGATAAAGGGTTTTGACAGACAGACAGAAGTGTTCCATTCTTTCCTTATGAGTTACGGAACCCTAAAAAAGAAAGAACAACAAGGAAATTATGTAAAAAAACCGATTGTTTTTGACCCTATTTTCTAAGAACTTTTTGATTCACCCTTGTATATCTGAAAATCAATCCTCATTATTACCTAATCGTGTCAGAACAGCGTTTCAAAGAACGCGATATTTTCCAATTCACGTATCCTACAATTAAGTAGGATTTATTGTGTTGATGCATAATACTCATTAGCTCCGGCGACCTTATTCTCCACCAAAACACGATATCTACAGGCTAAATCGTGGCGCTATTAAGGTAACGGTCTTCCGTAAGGCGGGGATGCTTCCGGAATATGAGTGAGACGACATTCGCGATGCCCAACCTCTCTTGAGTCTGCATTTGCATGTACTATTAATTATTATGTAGTAATTAAATAACAAGTTAGTAAGAAATACGCACAAACCTGGAGAAGTGGCGCAGGGTCCCGGTGCAGGCTCTCGTCTCCCGTAAGTATGGTCATGGCCGACGCGGTGAGGGGCTGCACTGTCCGCGGGCGGCGGGTGTACGGTCGGTTTCTGCAGCGGCACTATCCTTTCATGCATTTTTAATTGGCCTTTTTGGGCACAAGCATAACTAAATTGGCCACATTTATATGGCTTTTCACCAGTATGTAACCTTTCATGGACTTTTAATTGACATTTTTGGGCACTAGCATAAGTACATTGGCCACATTTGTATGGCTTTTCTCCAGTATGTATCCTTTCATAGTTTTTTTAATCACCTTTGTTTGCAATAGTGTAACTACATTGGCCACAGTTGTATGACTTTTCACCAGTATGTAACCTTTCGTGATTTTTTATTTGACCTTTGTAGGCACTAGCATAACTACATTGGCCACATTTGTATGGCTATCCACCAGTATGTGTCCTTTCATGAATTTTTAAATGACCTTTTTGGCACTAGCATAACTACTTTGGCCACATTTGTATGGCCTTTCACCAGTATGTATCCTTTCATGGATTTTTAATTTACTTTTTTGGGCACTAACATTTGCCACATTTGTATGGCTTTTCACCAGTATGTAACCTTTCATGGATTTTTAATTTACTTTTTTGGGCACTAGCATAACTACATTGGCCACAATTGTATGGCTTTTCTCCAGTATGTAACCTTTCATGGATTTTTATTTTACTTTTTTGGGCACTAGCATAACTACATTGGCCACAATTGTATGGCTTTTCTCCAGTATGTATCCTATCATGCATTTTTAAATGAAATTTACGGGCACTAACATAACTACATTTGCCACATTTGTATGGCTTTTCACCAGTATGTGTCCTTTCATGGTTTTTTAAAACACATTTTTTGGCACAAGCATAACTACATTGGCCACATTTGTATGGCTTTTCACCAGTATGTATCCTTTCATGGATTTTTAAATCACCTTTTTGGGCACTAGCATAACTACATTGGCCACAATTGTATGGCTTTTCTCCAGTATGTATCCTATCATGCATTTTTAAATGAAATTTACGGGCACTAACATAACTACATTTGCCACATTGGTAAGCTTTAGGTCTCCCGCTTGGCTCCTTCTGTTGAGTTTGCCCTGCAATGTATACAGAATTGGAATGAGAAAATATAGTGTTTTTTTAAGTATTAATAAATCTAACTATGAAACGTAGTTGCGCAACAAAATTATATATAATTATTTTTATTTATTTGAACATTTACAGGTAAATATTATTTTTATAAGTAAACAATTGTATTGTGTTACTGTTAGGTGGGGGCATGGGAGAATAGGGGTGTTGACTAAGATTTATTTACGATGCCATTCGAACCAGTTTATGGAGAGAAAAAAATATGTATGGGAGCAAGTGGGCAGCAACTACAATTAAAAAACATAAATACACAAATATTTGAGACAAAGTTTGACCTCGATGGCGGGAGCCCAAAACGCTTCATACTAATTGTCATAAAGGTATGACGTCACATGCTATTTCTAGTAATCATTGCATGGAAATTCAAGTGAATTGCTGTTTCGGTCGCGAAATTGTGCGTTTAGGTCCATAGTTGTCCTACAATTTTGTTTCTATAAAAGCGTAAGGAATTGGTAGCTTTAAATTTACTCTTGGAAAAAAGTGCATATTTTTTCAAATTTTTTAAGGTCAAGGTCAATCATAAAACGATATAAAAAAACGTTTATTTCAGACCATTAAAGATTGTACATTTGATTTTGATTGTTGTTAGTACAGCAAACCTTAAGAACTATGTTAGGGATCTAAGTTACGACATACAAAAAATAAAAATGAGCTAAAAGAATAACATAAAAACTGGATCGTTTATGCTAGCCCTTCGCAGCGCCAAGCAGGGCGTCCAAAATGCTCTACTTGGCCCTGCCAATAGTCCCCTCCACCCAGTACTTTGTGAGCGGACAGTCGGGGCGCTCGACTAACGCCCTTAGCAGGCCGTTGCCGCTGCCGCGGCGCACCCGCGTAAGCAGTGACCCTACTCTTTTTCGCCTAGTGACAGAGAAGTCATCCGTTCGCGGCTCAGCGAACATCCCGGATGCACTGCAGTGCCTCGGCAGCTTCAACAGCATCCTAAGGATGTTCTTGTATTGCACGCGCAACGCGTCATATGCCTTCTGTGTAAATCTTACCCACAGACTGCACGTGTAGAACACACTGCACTGTGCGTGTGTAGATATGGTTTTATGATTTTAATTTATACTTTTTAACAATTTATTTTATAACAATAATTTGATTGTTTACCATCCATTTAGCAACACTACGTTCAGGGATCGGATACCGGTATTTTCCATACAAATTAAACCGGTATTATTTCATTGACGTTCAGTGACGACCGAATAGCCTAGTGGTTAGAGAACCTGACTGTGAAGCTTGAGGTCCCGGGTTCGATCCCCGGTCGGGGCAGATATTTGTATGATGAATACGAATGTTTGTTGTCGAGTCTTGAAGGTTTAATATCTATTTAAGTATGTATTTATCTATATAAGTATGTTTATCCGTTGTCTAGTACCCATAGTACTAGATCAATTGGTGTGAATTGTCCCACTATATTTATTTATTTATTTATATTTATTCTTTGGTTATAGTATAATTTTTGATCGGGCAGTCTAATAATAAGAGCCTAAAATAATTCAAAATATTAGACTACTTCGGGGATTTTTTTTAAAAAACCGGTTCCGATCCCTGACTACGTTGTCAATTTTAACATGAATCTACACCCCTATTGGGAGATTAACACATTCACTGCCAGAAATCGCTACGCGCTACGCTTGTAGCCGGTCCTGCGGCGGTCCGGCCAAGTAGCGGAAAGTGGCTGCGGCTCAGGCGCCCGCTAGGCGGGCTACAGACAGCGAAGGTGTTAATGCCTGCTTTCTCCTCGTCTATCTAGCTCTATACCAAGTCTTTATAACGTTATGTAAAAAAACAATATAATTTCGTTAGTATTTAGCACTTTCACTGCCAGTGCCAGGAATCCACCTAGCGCGCGCGTACGCTGTAGTCGATTTTCGCTACATACGAGGAAAACCACGGGATTGGCTACGAGCGTACTACTGGTAGCCGTACAAGCCCAATTTCAAAGAAAAACTGCAAATAGATGTACAGTTTAGCCATTTGGCACACGCATACTAGAGGTCTAAACAATTTTTTTTGACCCGCAGTTCCTAAAAAAAAATCCCTTGTGCAGAGACATTTATATTTTTGTATGGATTTTTTTTTCAGAAACCTATCGTGTGTGGGTTAAAGGGTTAAAGGGGGTATTTCCCGTTGGATACATGGATACTACGTATCATTTTATGATTAATATGTACCGTACTGCAGTACAGTTCCACAAGTATCGTAAAATAGGTATTTAAGTAGAACTGTGTCACTTTGTGATATTGGAAAGAAAAAAAACTTTATTAAATTATTTTCAAAATTGTTTTCTTGAGGTTAGATTAAAGGATATCACGTATCATTTGTGGTATATTGTACAAAAAAAAATCAGCCATATCTTATCTGGTTTTTTTTTGCCAAAAAGGCCCAAAGGTGATCGGCATGGCCATGATGGCCTGAAGCGTCCCTTCAGAGCTCGCTCTCTACGCGAGCCCGAGGGCCGAAGGCCTTACGGCCGAGCCCACGCGGACACACACCCCCCGCAGTGTTCACAAGCAAGACGACTGAGTGCAAATTCCGATGTACAAATCTCACTCCGCTTTTCGCTCCCCATAGCAGTTTTTCACCTTTTCTTAGGAAATACTCAAACAATCCCAGTCAGATTTGGAATAAAGTCTAAGTACATAACTAGTTAGTTAGTTTAACTGGACATTTTCCGCAAATCGACATACAATTAATGTGCCTATTTTGCGTGAAATTGGCCTATTTTCCTCACAATGTTTCACGATGTTTTTCCTTCACCGAAAAGCTAATCGTAAATATTTCGTACATAAGTTCGGGCAAAGAACTAGTTAGAACCTATGAAGTGGTCGTGTGTCGTCGTGCCCACCACGCCAATAACCACTAAAAAGGTCGGAGTGAAGGGTGTACCTTGATCATGAATAAAATCTATTATGAATTGTTTTTATTGGTTTATAACGTTACATCAAGTTAATCCAGAGCGCTCATTAGAGCCTTTAGCAAAAAGGCATCCACTAACGCCTTGGCACTAAGTAGGAACCGTCTATGCATGCTGGTAAGGGTGCTTACAGGGCATTGTTGCCTAAACAAGCACATGCAAGTGTTGGGGCTGAGTGACACAAGGCAGTGCAGACTCTGCCTTGAAGCAGAGGAGACGCCTACACACATCCTAACCGAATGCCCTTGTCTTATGCGCAGCCGTAACTCCATTCTGGGCAAACACCTCATGTGCCCTGAGGAGATCAAGTTTCTTGAGTTCAACAAAATCCTGCAATTCTTCGAGTTCGCAGGACTTGACCAAGAATTGTAGTAAGTGGCGATCACATAGATCAGCAATGGTCGCAGTGATACAATAGCCACTACCAGAATAATAATAATACATCAAGTTAAAGTGCTTGGCGTGTGAGTGATCACTTCATTCAAATATGAAAGCATTCAAAGGGCTAATCTTCCTTGAGGATGGTAATAAAGGCATGTTGGGATTAAAAAATAAATGAGTATTAAATAAATATTAGTGGACTATCTTACACAAATCGAAGTAGTCCCATAGTAAGCTCAATAAGGCTAGTGTTATGGATACTTTTAATAGATATGAGGACGGTATATTTAATAGATATAAACATATAAATACTTAAATACATAGAAAACATCTAAGACTCAGAAACAATTTGTTTCATCTAAACATGCAACAAGATATCCGCGGCCTGTTCATAACATTGATTTGTGCATAAAATCTGAAAGTAAATTTTTAGCGGGATTTACATGCCTTCTTTAGACAGACCAGATTTGATCCACAGAATGTTTCTAACAATGAAACCTGACGGCTTATACCTACAGTGAGATAAATTTTAGAAATATCCAAGCCCAACTGGCATTTCAGCTTCTGCATAATCTTTAGGAAGATCTTGGAAATGAAGCATAATTATTTCATTGCCTATGAGCAAAAATCAAACTTTAAGAGGGAATGACCATTGTTTTATCAACTATTCCAGTTATCGGTGTTATCAAATCTCTTCGCTTGTTCACTTTTTAACATTATTCTGTAACATTTGAAGTCTTTGATATATTAAAATGGTTAATCCTAAAAGAAAAACAATTAATAAATGGACAAACAACTATCCATCACTTAGTTACAATGAAGTTTCTTCCACAATATATTGAAATGAAATAAAACTATAATTTCTGTTTCATTAATTATTTTTAACACAAAGGTCTAATTTCATTACCTAAAAGATGTCCTGCTAAGTGACAGTTATTATTACCAATAGTCGATAAAACATAATGTCCAATCCATCTTGAAGTTTGATTTCTTCATGTGAATTCCGCTCCTTGCTCATTGCATACGTAGTATTAAACTGACCTGGCGTTGCGCAGAGCACGCGGCGTGGCTGCACTAGCTCGAGGCTGAGCACGAGCTCGTCCTTCACGACGTGGTCGGCGTACAGCCGCGCCGCCGCCGCCGCCGCGCTGACGCCGCGCGCGTCCGCGGCCTCCGGACTCGACGGCTCGTCTTTTACATACGCATCCGAGCACGAAGGCTCGTCTTTTACACACAAATCTGAGCACGAGGGCTCGTCTTGTCCACACGCATCGTCCAACGAGGGCTCGCTTTTAATACAGACACCCTCCAAACCCAAAGGATGCTCTGACTTCACACACACTTCCTCTGCACATGCATTCGGCGATGGCGACTCCATCATCAACTAGTAAACCTCTCTGTCTAGGTTTAGAAGCAATCGGAGACTCGGACTGAGAGATATATGTGCTATCGTTTTAACTACTAATTCCAAGTAAATAATTCAACGTTTCAATGACTTGCAAAGTCCTAACCACCAAGTAACCGCACCACCGCAGGCTTGGCTGTCAATTTGACATAGAGTAGAGTGAGTTGTGCGTTTAGTTGCATTCCGTTTCGATATTTAGCAATATTGTTCAATTAACGCTTTAATTAAATAAATTAATGTCATATAGATTTTGTCCGAAATAAACAAATTTTATTGATTTATTTTATTAGAGTATATATACCCACAGAGGCGACGTAAGTTTTGCCACCATAGACCTATGATACTCAGGCATGGACCTAAGATTCTCGGGACAGGCTATACGTGATGCCACAATGAGGGACGGAAAGGCTTCTATGCAGCTAAATTAAGAACTGGTCTTAAAATGGCTGACGCTTACCATAAACAACCTACTTAATTTGGGTGGGTAGTGATTTATTGGTCATAACTTCATACTAAATCAGTTGTGGCAAACAGAAAAAAGTCGAACTATGACAAGGACAACGAATGATATTTCCTTTTCTGTCACACTAATCGAGATTTGTATGCTACCATCTCGCCCGCACGTGGTATTATTATTACCATAGCTTGTCCCGGGTATCTTAGGTCCATGTACTCAGGACAAGCTATACGTGATGCCACAATGAGGGACGTCTTAAAATGGCTAATGGCTTACCATTAACAACCTACTTAATTTGGGCGGGTAGTGGTTTATTTGCCACAATTTCATACTAAGCCAGACGGTCTACCGCGAAATGAAAACGAACTTCGTTCGTGTATCTCCCTCTCTGACGCTCGAACTAGCGAGTGCGACAGAGACAAAGAGATACACGAACGAAGTTCCTTTCCGTTTCGCGGTAGGCCCTCAGCACGGCTATCACAAGACGGCGCGCGAGCTCTCTCGATTTTTCTCGCACTATACCTCTCTTTCTAAGTTTTCTAATAACAGAGAGACGGATAGTGCGAGAAAAATCCAGTGAGCTCGCGCGCCGTCTTGTGATAGCCGTGCTGTGGCAAATAAAAAAAGTGGAACTATGATACTAGGGATGTCACGAATGCGAATATTTAGGATTCGAATGTGCGAATGCGAATGTCAAGGAAAAGGAAAAAAAATGAACTTGACAAAAACTCCAAAAACGTAAGGCGAACTAATCAAGTAATCACAAACAACCAGCGGGGTACAAATCTACGAATGCTTCATTTTGGTCAAAATTAATCACGTATCTTCCGGTCTGCGCGCCTTACGCATGTGCGACTTGACGGCGACGGGTGGCCGGCGTAGCGAACTCAACGCAACATGCACACATTCGCATTCACAAAAATTCGCATCATTTGATGCGAATTTTTAAAATGATGCGAACCATTCGCATATGCGAATGCGAATATTCGTAACATCCCTATATGATACTGGCACCACACTTGGGGTTGCGTGTTCGCGTTGCATCGTTGCCACTCTTTCATTTGGCGTAAGAAGGAAAAAGATGCAACACGAATATTTGGGCAAATACCACAAAGTGTGGTGCCACCTTGACAAGGACAACGAATCAATTTCCCTTCTGTCACTTATTGAGATTTGTATGCTACCATCTCGCTCGGACGTGGTATTAATATACAATAGCCTGTCCTGAGTATCATAGGTCCATGGTCGCCACGACGAGGGACGGCAACAAAGTAGATGATTCCTGTGAGGTGACCATGTAACTAAAAATTACCCCATCGCGTCCATCTTTATTTTAAAAAACTAGCTTTTGCCTGCGGCTTCGCCCGCGTACAAAAAGTAATTTTAACCGTCTACAAAAAAGGTGCATCTCAGTTTGACCCGTATGTTCCAATTGAATTGCAATTTGGCACAAATACTTACAAGAATTTTCATGTCTACAATGTTAAATTTCAAAACAGATGATTTTCATAATTAACGTCCCAAAAAACCATAAAAACGACACCCATATTGCCATCGCACCCCAACAGGGTAGATGGTATTACACGTCCGCCACGTTGGATTTTAAAATCGTTGTTTTCGTAATCAGCGACCAGCGACCCGATAAACCATACAAACAATACCCATTTTCATTTTAAGACATTATCACCACATTTTACCCTTTTAGGGGTTGAATTCTCAAAAAACCTGAAACAAATATTTACTCATTTATCGCTGGGAATACCCCTGTGAAGTTTCGAATGAAATACTCTTACTTAATTTGTTTCCCCATACAAACTTTGGACACCATTTCACCCACTTAGGGGGTAAATTTTGAAAAATCCTTTCTTAGTGCACCCTTAAGGAACCTACGTGCCAAATTTGGAATCTCTAGATCCAGCGGTTTGGGCTGTGCGGTGATATGTCAGTCAGTCAGTCAGCCAGTTTCTTCTTTTATTTAAGTATCGGCTCTACATAGACTCTACATATCAACTTTACAAATCGACTCTACATATCAACTTTACAAATCGACTCTACATATCGACTACATATAGACTATACATATCGACTCTACATATCGACTCTACATATCGACTCTACATAACGACTCTACATATTAAGATTGATTAAGATAGATGTCCACAATATTAAATTTCATAATCGACGCCATTTTCGTAATAACGTCCATAGTAAAAACCATAAAAACGACACCCATATTGATATTTAGACATTTCAACCCCGGCTCACCCCAACAGGGGAGCTGGTATTTTACGTCAGCCACGTTGGATTTGAAAAATAAACCATAGAAATGTTAAATTATTTTATTATTCGTTTGTATCATAGAACCTGTAGGTACTAATTTTGCGGAGTCTCACACAAATTCGTCGACCCGTTTTGCCGTGAAAGACGGAAAAACAAACAAACACATACACTTTCCCATTTATAATATTAAGTATGGAAGTATGGATATGGATGTACTTTTATTGCCACAACCGGTGTTCGTGTGAATCCTTCGTTGTGCGTGGTCCGACACGCACTTGGTTTTTTATTTATAGTATAATAAGGTATCCCCTTGGATCGCATACTGGTTTTTAGACTAATGCAGTTTCGCATAATTGGTTTGGCATAATTATTTGTGGCATAATAGTACTTTCGCATAATAATATTGCGGCCTATTGTTTTTCTGGCATACTACGCTATAGCATAATTTCAGTTGAACTAATCTGTATCGGCCGTATACATTACGCATACTATTGTTTGGGCTAATAATTATTTGGTGTATCTGTCATTATCCATAATTTCAGTTATTTTGTTACGGACGCATTGAACCTGTAAAATGAACAACAACAAAATATTACGTTACGTAACGTTAGGTCACATTAGATAGGTACATTAGGTTAGGATCGGTTAGTATGAAATCCAGACGCGAAGCGCCTAAGCAACACGGAATAGGGAGTCCGCGAAGCGGACCTCCGTAGACATCGCCTTAGTTCCTAAATATATACACAAAAATAGCAATCTAGCAATTTTATTACTATGAGCCTTTTGTACATAACTTTTTTTAGGACATTACTGACATTATTTTTGACATTAGTCTTCATGAAGATTATGCTTTTAGTTTTAATGCTTTTTAATGTTATGCTTATATAATTATGTGAAATGTGACTTATGCATATCTTATTTTCGGCTTAAAGTAATTATGCGTAACCATATTAGTATTAATGATTTTATGCCTCTCAATAGTAAACCGTATAATAATGCCTCGGAAGCTGGTAGGATAAATAAACGTCCAACAATTTCAAACATGTATTAAGCAGTAAAAATTACATCATGAATAAATCTTATGCATAGGAACCTATCCTAAATAATATTTTTACATAACTCTGCGCCTTCATCTATCCATATAAACATCCTCCTCTTCAATGGAATTAATACTATTTTATGCATACATTAAAAAAAAAAGATCTCTACTATGTACAATAATATTTAATCCTAATTTCATTGCCAATTTTGTTTCTTGTATGGTGGGCGTGGACGCCTAAAGAATAAAACTGGTCTGCGTGTCTTGTTCAATCGAAGCCTCGTCTCGTGATTCTGCGGACAAATAAATTGTATTACCACATGACCTCTGAAATTATTTGATAATAAAACCGGCCAAGTGCGTGCCGAGCCACGCGCAAGTACAGTTATGTAGTACACCCGCTACTCCTGCGCCATCAAACGCCCACTCAAAGACGTGGTTCGAGCGTAAATACAGGGTGACCAAATTGGAGGTATACAACCTTTTTTTGCCGCCATTTTGTTTTCGCGGGAAATATGACAGTAGTTGCATTAAAATTACTTTGTGTAGATACGCAACGGGAAGTACCCTATAAATTTTGATTCCCTTGAGTGTCAAAATATACGTTTTTGCGGCATAAACGACCGTATCTTTTGTTTACGTTATGTTTGGAGTTTAATTTTTTCACAGCTTAAAGGGACTGTAGACTTGAGTATATGGTTTTAATTTCAACTCGATATCTCCACGCGTTCCCGAGATAAAGGGTTTTGACAGACAGACAGAAGTGTTCCATTTTTTCTTTTTGACCTACGGAACCCTAAAAAAGAAAGACAACAAGGAAATTATGTAAAAAAAACGATTGTTTTTGACCCTACTTTCTAAGAACTTTTTGATTCACCCTCGTATATCTGAAAATCAAACCTCATTATTTCCTTATCTTGTCAGAACGGCGTTTCGAAGACCGCGATATTTTCCAATTCACGCATCGAATTGTAGGATTGATTGTGTTGATGCATAACACTCATTAGCTCCGGCGACCTTACTCTCCACCAAAACACGATATCTACAGGCTAAATCGTGGCGCTATTAAGGTAACGGTCTTCCGTAAGGCGGGGATGCTTCCGGAATATGTGTGAGACGACATTCGCGATGCCCAACCTCACTTGAGTGTGCATTTGCACTACTACTATTATTTATTATGTGGTAATTAAATAACAATTTAGTAAGAAATGCGTACAAACCTGGAGAAGTGGCGCAGGGTCCCGGCGCAGGCTCTCGTCTCCCGTAAGTATGGTCGTGGCCGACGCGGTGACGGGATGCACTGTCCGTGGTCGGCGGGTGTACGGTCGGTTTCTGCAGCGGCACTATCCTTACATGCATTTTAATTGGCCTTTTTGGGCCTAACTAAATTAGCCACATTTATATGGCTTTTCACCAGTATGTAACCTTTCATGGAGTTTTAATTGACCTTTTTGGGCACTAGCATAACTACATTGGCCACATTTGTATGGCTTTTCTCCAGTATGTATCCTTTCATGGTTTTTTAAATCACCTTTGTTTGCAATAGTGTAACTACACTGGACGCATTTGTATGGCTTTTCACCAGTATGTATCCTTTCATGAATTTTTAATTGACGTTTGTGGGCACTAGCATAACTACATTGGCCACATTTGTATGGCTATCCACCAGTATGTGTCCTTTCATGAATTTTTAAATGACCTTTTTGGGCACTAGCATAACTACATTGGCCACATTTGTATGGTTTTTCACCAGTATGTATCCTTTCATGGATTTTTAAATAACCTGTTTCGGCACTAGCATAACTACATTGGCCACATTTGTATGGTTTTTCACCAGTATGTATCCTTTCATGGATTTTTAATTTACTTTTTTGGGCACTAACATAACTACATTGGCCACATTTGTATGGCTTTTCACCAGTATGTGTCCTTTCATGGTTTTTTAAAACACCTTTTTTGGCACTAGCATAACTACATTGGTCACATTTGTATGGCTTTTCACCAGTATGTAACCTTTCATGGATTTTTAATTTACTTTTTTGGGCACTAGCATAACTACATTGGCCACAATTGTATGGCTTTTCTCCAGTATGTATCCTATCATGCATTTTTAAATGACATTTACGGGCACAAGCATAACTACATTGGCCACATTTGTATGGCTTTTCACCAGTATGTATCCTTTTATGGATTTTTAAATCACCTTTTTTGGCACTAGCATAACTACATTGGCCACATTTGTATGGCTTTTCACCAGTATGTATCCTTTCATGGATTTTTAAATCACCTTTTTTGGCACTAGCATAACTACATTGGCCACAGTTGTATGGCTTTTCACCAGTATGTATCCTTTCATGGATTTTAAAATTATATTTGTTGGCACTCGCATAACTACATTGGCCACATTTGTATGTCTTTTCTCCAGTATGTATCCTTTCATGGATTTTTAATTGGCCTTTTTGGGCACTAGCATAACTACATTGACCACATTTGTATGGCTTTTCTCGAGTATGTATCCTTTCATGGATTTTTAAATTAAATTTTTGGGCACTAGCATAACTACACCGGCCACATTTATACGGTTTCTCACCCGTATGTTTTTTTTCATGGACTAGTAATTTGCCTTTTAGGAAACTTGTATAACTACATTGGCCACACTTATAGGACCTGTTGCGAGTAGCTTTACTCGTAAGATTTTGTAACAATGCTTTTTCACTGGCTGTGTAATCACAGTGATCACAGAAGAGTTCCTTGTCAATGTGTTTCCTTTCATGACTTACTGAAGAGGCTTTTCTAGCAGTTGTGAAACCACATTGGCCACATTGGTAAGCTTTAGGTCTCCCGCTTGGCTCCTTCTGTTGAGTTTGCCCTGCAATGTATACAGTATAGAATTAAAAAGAGAAAATATTGTGTTTAATTTCTTATTATCTATATCTATACATATAATAAAGCTGAAGAGGGTCGAAAGTCTGTACATGGAAGATAAACGAAAAAAAATTGGCTGGGGATACTTAGAATTGATAACAGAACACGTTCCAACAGTTTTTAGAATTTTTGTCTGTTTATCTGTTTGTCTGTTTATTTGTCCGAGCATCACGTGAAAACGGCTGAACGGATTTTGATGCAAACTTTACTAATCTGTCGAGACAATTGCCGGATAGGTTTTAAGCTATAAATATCTTAAAGATTAGGGTTCAAAGGGGGTAGAAAATGGGGTTGAACTTTGTATGGGAACTCCTTGAATGTACGAGCTACAGACTTGAAAATTGGTAACCATAAACTTGACTGGAAAGTAAAAACGACCCCATTCAAACTTTTAGCAATGTATAGATAAAACGTGAAAAATATGGGATGAAAATAGGTTCTGAGGCGACTAGAAACTATATAATGTTGCAAGAGCGGGGTTATAACAGTATCATTACCATGGTAACATGTCGTCAAGATATTCAAAAATTCATCGTGTTCTTACAACTGATAGTTAGTCCAGTGGTTTCACCCATAGCCTACGCCGTAGGCCCTACGGAGTCGGTGTCCCCGAGTTCAAACCCAGCAGCATGCACTTTTTGTAGTTTAAATTTTTTTGTGTCTGCGTTTTTGAAAATGTATATTTTGAAAAGGTATATTTTCAAAAACGCAGAGAAGCTTAGTGAATAGAGGATTTTGATGCAACTTTTACTTAATCGGTCGAGAAAATCCCTGGCCAGGTCATGCTGTAAAAATGATAAAAATTAGTTCAAAGGGGGTAAAAAATGGGGCAAAACTTTGTATGGGAACTCCTCAAATCCATGAGCTTTAGACTTGAAAATTGATAAACATACACTTGACTGGAAAGTAAAAAGAACTCCATTCAAACATTATAAAAAAATAAAGATAAAACGTGAAAAACCACGGGATGAAAAAGAGTGCTAGATGGCTAAAGACTATCTATAATAACCAAAAATGTTTGATATCTCAACCGATAGTTATAGTTATACCGCTGTTACACATAAGAAACCTAATTATTTTGGAAACTCAGTCGCTGACAACGTCGCTGTTAATATTGAAATCCAGCAACCTTGATCTTCGTCTTCCTATACATATAATTGCTATGAATTCAGAGGTCATCTAAAGATGTATGATAGGTTGAGTTTAATACTTACGTCGAATTAGCATAGTTCACCAACGTCAAGAGATGTGGGTATAAAATTTGGACACAACGGCATTCCGCGGAGAATTAAGTAGGTACCATTTTTTTATGTATAAAACTTCAACGTTTGTGACATTCAGAAATATTATTATTATTATGAATACTCGGGTATAGTGAGCGTCCGCATGAGCTAGCTCTCGGGCCTTCGGCCCTCGGGCTCGCATAGAGAGCGCTCTCTGAAGCGATGTATTGGGCCTTTCATTCATACGAAAAGCTCGGCCTTCGGGCTCGCTTGCCTCGCCACTCACCTTCGGGACTTTGGAACTCAGATTTCGCTTTCAAGACACTTGGAGATAGTGTGCGTCAGTCCTCGGGCTCGCATAGGAAGCGCTCTCTAAAACGGTTCTTTGGGCCTATCATTCCAACGAAAAGCTCGGCCTTTGGTCTCGCTTGCCTCGCCGCTCTTCTTCTGACTTCTCTCGCTCGGGACTTTGGTCTCCGGTTTCGCTTGCAAGACACCTGGGTTTAGTTAGTGTCCGTGAAGGCTCGCATTGAGAGCGCTCTCTGAAGGGTTGGTTTGGGCCTTTCATTCCTACGAAACGCTCGCTCTCGGGCCTTCGGCCCTCGGGCTCGCATAGAGAGCGCTCTCTGAAGGGTTGGTTTGGGCCTTTCATTCATACGAAAAGCTCGGCCTTCGGGCTCGCTTGCCTCACCCCTCAACTTTGGGACTTAAGGCTCATGTTTCGCTTGCAAGACACCTGTGGATAGTAAGTATCCATGGAGTCTCGCCCTCGGGCCTTCGATGCTCTGGCTCGCATATGGAGCGCTATCTATAAGGGTACGTTGGGCCTTTCATTCCTACGAAAAGCTCAGCCTTCGGCCTCGCTTGCCTCCCCGTTTACCTTCAGGACTTTGGCTCTCAGGGGTAGTTTGACAAGACACCCGGAGATATCTTTGGGGTCTCGCCCTCGCTCGGTCCATTTGTTTCAATTATGAAATCTTATATTTAAATTCCGGTTTTGGTAATTTTTCTTCTACTATAAGTACTTAGGTACTTCGTTTGCAATAAAGATTAAGTAAATCAATATAACTAAATATTATTGACGACAAAGTTTATGAGGATTTGAACTGTTACACGCATAATTTATAGAAATGAAATCGTAATAATCTAATTTATCAGTGTAGCAGGTATCGTATGGTGAAACATAAGAATATCATGTCATCCATAATTTATACGCGTACGAAGTCGCGGGCAGAAGCTAGTTTAAAAATATAACTAAGGAACGTAGTTGCGCAACAATTGTAAATTGTTGTAGAGGGTAGAAAGTAAGCAATAGATGGACGAGTTAGTTCGAGTTCAGCTATTGCACTTTATACCGAGGCTTAACACAGTGCTTTTCACAGCTACTGCGAGGAAATTGCAAATAATTATAAATATAAATCAAAATTAAGTACCTAATTAAAGATCATAATTCTAAACAAACGCCAGCTCAACGGGGAGGAGCGACGCACAACCGCCTGTGATTGGTCGAATCGGTGTTCCAACTTGTAGTCCAAAAACATTGTTGGACAGTTTGAATTCATAGTTGGCCTGTTCGTGCGACGTCCAACTAACCCCAGTTAGTAATGGACGGTTGTATGTAGAGAGGGGTTAGGGGGCGATGTTGGGTAGAGCGGCCCCGTCGTTGCTATTCACATGCTATTTCTACTAATCATGTACGGAAAATCAAGTGAATTGCTTTTTCAGTCGCGAAATAGTGCGTTTAGGTCAAAGTCAATTATAAAAGGATATGGTTTTATGATTTTAATTATATTTTTTAATTTATACTTTATTACAATAATTTGATGGTTTACTATCCATTTAGCAACACTACGTTGTCAATGTTAACATGAGTCTACACCCCTATTGGGAGATTAACACATTCACTGCCAGAAATCGCTACGCG
Organism: Epinotia nisella; assembly: GCA_932294315.1. Taxonomy (NCBI): domain Eukaryota; kingdom Metazoa; phylum Arthropoda; class Insecta; order Lepidoptera; family Tortricidae; genus Epinotia; species Epinotia nisella. Next base: position 1,856,330 of record OW028698.1, on the reverse strand, counting down.
CTACGCTTGTAGCCGGTCCTGCGGTGGTCCGGCCAAGTAGCGGAAAGTGGCTGCGGCTCAGGCGCCCGCTAGGCGGGCTACAGACAGCGAAGGTGTTAATGCCTGCTTTCTCCTTGTCTATCTGGCTCTATACCAAGTCATTATAACGTTATCTAAAAAACAATATAATTTCGTTAGTATTTAGCACTTTCACCCGCCTAGCGCGAGCGTACGCTGAAGTCGATTTCCGCTACATACGAGGAAAACCACGGGAATGGCTACGAGCGTAGCGGTTCTTAGCAGTGAATGGGTTAAGATACTGTTATATCAATTTCAATATTCACTATAACGCGCAGGCATACAGAGTTACAATAGCCTAAGTTATGCCCATGGGCGTAATCATTCTTTTCCTAAATTGTATCTGTCATTCATGTGTCAGTTATAGTCCGTTTGCTAAGGGGAATCCTAGTATGGAGAGGTATACAATTTTGAGTACAGCAATGGCATTTGGTATGGGTATTATACACGTCCACCTGAGTCCAAAACGCCCGGTAGCCAGTTTGAACTCCGCGACAGTTGGGGGGGAGGGGGGGTCAAAGTGCAGAGCTCCCGGCACTAAGTTTTTTTTTCTGGCGGATTAGTTTGGACATTTGAGTCAAGTTTGGTATCGTTATCAGGTAACTAGATGATGCCTAATTCATTTCCCATACCAGTTTTTAGAGTTCCGTAGCAAAATATGACGCAATACTTAAAAATATAAACTTTTAGTAGTAACGAAATGCAAACAAACCCTCATATTTTCATATTTTTTGTATAAAACTTGGTTTATAAAAAATACTGTCTGAAAGTCTATTTAATGCAGATTCTAAAAACATTAACAGTAAACATAAATTTGACTACTTTCAATGTAAAATAAAATATTGAAATTACTGCGACGTTCGTCAGCGCAGCGTAGGAGATGGTAAAAAGTCACGAAAAACAAGTATTACTAACAACAAAAATCAGCCAAATGCGAGTCTGACTCGCGCACTGAGCGTTCCGTACAAATTTTTCCTCATCCCATCCCATCTTAACTGGTAGGGCGCGGTTAAGTTAAGCTTGTACCTAGAACGTATGGCGCCGCATACAAATGAGGTCCAAACTTAACGTAAACGGGTTGTCCTCATATAAATATTGAAAACACAATTTTATATGATTTAATTAGAAATGTTTAGTTTTCAGATTATTCCCTGTACTTGTAGTATAAGACGATATAACTTGCAAAATTTCATAGCTCTAGGTCAACGGAAAGTACCCTATAAACTTTGATTCTCTTGAGAATGGCAAAATATACATAAACGGCCGTATCTTTTTTTTTCGTTAACTTAGAAGTTTGATTCTTTCACAGCTTCAAGGGACTGTAGACTTGAGTATATGGTTTTAATTTCAACTCGATATCTTCACGCGTTCCCGAGATAAAGGGTCTTGACAGACAGACGGACCCACGGACAACTAAGTGATCATATAAGGGTTTCGTTTTTGGCGATTGAGGTACGGAACCCTAAAAATAAGATATTCATAGTCCCTTGAAGCTGTCAAAGAATAAAACTTCTAAGTTAACGCAAAAAAAGGATACGGCCGTTTATGTATATTTTGCCATTCTCAAGAGAATCAAAGTTTATAGGGTACTTTCCGTTGACCCAGAGCTATGAAATTTGGCTAGTTATATCGTCTTATACTACAAGTACAGGGAATAATCTAAAAACTATACATTTCTAATTAAATCATAAAAAATTGTGTTTTCAATAATTGTATGAGGACAACCCGTTTACGTTAAGTTTGGACCTCATTTGTATGCAGCGCCATACGTACTAGGTGCAAACTTAACTTAACCGGGCCCTACCAGTTAAGATGGGATGGGATAAGGAAAAATTTGTACGAAACGCTCGATGCGCGAGTCAGACTCACACTTGGCTGTTTTTTTTTGTTATTAGTACTTATTTTTCGGGACTTTTTGCCGTCCCCTACAATGCGCTGATGAACGTTGCAGTACTTTCAATATTTTATTTTACATTTAAAATAGTCAAATTTATATTTAATGTTAATGTTTTTTGAATTTGCATAAAATGGGCTTTCAAAAAGTATTTTTTATAAACCAAATTTCATACAAAAAAATATAAAAATATGAGGGTTGGTTTGCATTTCGTTACTACTAAAAGTTTATTATTTTAAGTCTTGTGTTATATTTTGCTACGGAACCTTAAAAAACTGGTATGGGGAATGAATTGGGCATCATCTAGTTACCTGATAACGATACCAAACTTGACACAAAGGTCCAAACTAATCCGCCAGAATTTTTTTTCTTAGCGCCGGGAGGTCTTAACTTTGACCCCCCCTCCCCCCCCAAACTGGCTACCGGGCGTTTTAGGCTTAGGTTGACGTGTACAACATTCGTACCAAATGGTATTGCTGTACTCCAAAATGTCATACTGTTTGCCCTTAGCAAACCGACTATTACAAAGCCAGGAGGTTTAACTCAAATAGATGAATGATAGAAAAAAACCTAATTATAAATAAATCTAATCGTAAAAACACTTATAAAACATGTTGTTTAACTTAATTATTAATCGATTTTAAAATTAAAATGCAAAAGTATTATGAAAACGCGTTACTCACGTTAAAATCGTGAATGATCCGTTTAAATTATATTTTATTACTTATGTCATAAGTAGAGGGCGGAGTACCGGTGGCAAATTTCACACTAAATGTATGGAGTCGCCTAAGTATTCTTATGATTAAATAGATAACGAATAAATTATTAATTTTGCATAATAATTTTTAGGAACTTATAGAAATTATCTTACGAGCATACAAATATAATGTAATATGTTGTTAATATCTATAATACATGATAATATGTTTTCTTATCAAAACATTATCATTAGGTACTAAATACTAGACTAAGAAGTTATACCTGCCAAACGATATATTATATTAAAGACCATTCAATTAAAATCATTCAACTTTGTTAAAAGAAATTGAAAAATAACCCAAAACATTTACGACATAACATTTAGGTGTTCCTGAAATCGATTTATGAAAATAAATGTTAAGTACTTACTTCCAATTTACGAGTAGGTACCATACTAAGTACATTAGGTAAATGAATAATTTTATTATTCAAGCCTAAAATAATATAATTATAAAAACGACTCCATACCTTTTGTGTGAAATTTGCCACCGGTACTCCGCCCTCTAGTCATAAGTAAGTCTGATTCTCACGGGAGTTAAGTGGCTGTACAAGAAATATTTTTAACAATGACATTAACGTCAAATTCAATCAAATGGAAGACTGCCGATGTGTAGTTTTTATTGCCATTAGTGTTATATATATATTTGTTTCCTCACAAACGAGATGCAAAACATTGTGTGCCACACATATGGTAAGGAACTTACAAACTCTTACCATACTTGTGGCACAATGTACTATTATAACATATCAAAATATAACTTTACAAGACAAAGCTATAGCTAATATAATATCGTTTGGATCTACATATGTACCGCGCGCTATTGCCGCTTAGTGCCGATAATTCTTGCTGCGGCAATGGATTGGCATTACCCCTAAGAAATGGATTTTGACACTTGACATCACGAAATTGTAGCCTGTCAATCTTAATACACCACTTGACCAAGTATTGCTATGCTATTGCTTATTGTTTTATAATAGCCGAGGCAATATACGGTTTCGAAAAACATTAATTTATAATAGCGTTTTTTTTGTTTACTTCATTTTTTAGAACTATTATATAATCTGTGACATTATTCTAAGATGCTTTATTCAAGAATCCACCAAACTTTCCACCCGGAAGTAATTATATAGATTTAAATTAAACATTCATTGTCTTTTTTATTTTATTTATATTGAATATTGTAAAGCAAATGTAAATGGACCTAAATAAAGATAAAAAAAAATATTTATATTTATCCGGACTTTTTAGGAGCTAATTAAATATTGATTTTTTTGATGTCTGATTTGTTGTTGGATTTTGCCTCTAGGTAACAATTTAATTGATAATATATCCGTTACATTAAAAAAATTAGCTATTATAAATGATTTCCAAATATGTCATTTTTTCCATACAAGTTGTCAGTTCATTGCCTGGACTATAACCAGGCCGCGGACATCTCGCTGCACGGCAAGTTGCAAGCGAACTATGGAGTCGATATTAACATTAAAATTTAACTACCTAATTACTCATCATTTAACTATTGCAAAACTTAATCCATGCTCATCCATACTACTAACTACTTAAAAACTATTACCTTAGTTTAGATCAATAAGTGTAGTTAATTGTATTTAATAAATGCAATTTATTATAACTAATCTAAGCAACGCGGGATGAGCCGCAAGATTTCGCCCACTATTGCCTAAACCTCAAAGGTTTTAAATAGTGGCTTTATATGTAACACTGTAGGGTGCGCTTTTGTTCACATAAGTTTTTAAGTCCTATTATTGGCTATTATCCAACCCCAACCAACAGCCTCCTAGCAATTATAGCAAATAGGCTCGACTGTCCCATAATGAAGTACTGGGACTGGTACCAGCTCCATGTTATGTAATATTTGTATCATGTTTTATACCTACTAACATAAGTTTTAAGTTACATACGCGGTAAATAGCTTGGGCGATGTTAACCACAATGTTTTTTATTTTATTTCTAACTATCTTCCGCCCATGACTTTGTTTGCGTGGTCCCGATATTTGAATCCAGGCTATAAACTATCATCTTGCAAAACTTCATCCAAATTGGTTGAGCTGTTTAAGCGTAACAAACATCCAAGCATCCCAAATTTCGCATTTATAATATTAGTAGGATTTTAATCTTCCTTCAGGATGATAATAAAGGCATGTTGGGATTACAAAATAAATAAGCATAAGTAAGAGTTGAATTTTTATTTTAATGTTGGCTCCCTAGTTCTATGACAAGCAACAAGATATCTGCGGCCTGCGTTTTATTTGTAAAATAATAATCTGAAAGTAAATTTTTAGCGAAATTTACAGGCCTGCTTTAGACAGTATACCAGATTTGATCCACAGAATGTTTCTAACAATGAAACCTGGCAGCTTATACCTTGAGATATACATTGAGATACATTTTAAAAATAGCCAAGCTCAACTGGCATTTCAGCTTCTGCATAGTCTTCAAAAAGATCTTGGACATTAAGCATAATTATCTCATTGCCAACAAGATGAATTATCATTGCAGAAATCAAACTTCAAGAGTGATTGACCATTGTTTTATCAACCATTCCAGTAATCGGTGTTATTGAATCTCTTTGCTTGTTGTCAACTTTTTAACATTGTTTGATTTCAGCTATGTGAATTCCGCTCCTTGCTCATTGCATACATAGTATTAAACTGACCTGGCATTGCGCAGAGCACGCGGCGTGGCTGCACTAGCTCGAGGCTGAGCACGAGCTCGTCCTTCACGACGTGGTCGGCGTACAGCCGCGCCGCCGCCGCCGCCGCGCTGACGCCGCGCGCGTCCGCGGCCTCTGGACTCGACGGCTCGTCTTTTACATACGCATCCGAGCACGAAGGCTCGTCTTTTACACACAAATCTGAGCACGAGGGCTCGTCTTGTACACACGTATCGTCCAACGAGGGCTCGCTTTTAATACAGACACCCTCCAAACCCAAAGTGTGCTCTGACTTCACACACACTTCCTCTGCACTTGCATTCGGCGATGGCGACTCCATCATCAACTAGTAAACCTCTCTATCTAGGTTTAGAAGCAATCGGAGACTCGGACTTAGAGATATATGTGCTATCGTTTTAACTACTAATTCCAAGTAAATAATTCAACGTTTCAATAACTTGCAAAGTCCTAACCACCAAGTAACCGCACCACCGCATTCCGCAATCCAGAGGCCCTACCGCGAAACGAAATTCGTTTTCGTTCTTGTATCTCCGTCTCTGTCGCACTTGCCGGTTCGAGTGACAGAGACGGAGATACACGAACGAAAACAAATTTCGTTTCGCGGTAGGCCCTCTGCCTGGCTTGCCTTGGCTGTCATATTATTTGACATTGAGTTAGTTGTGCGTTTAGTTGCATTCCGTTTCGATATTTAGCAATATTGTTCAATAAATGCTTTAATTAAATAATTCATGTAAATAAACAAATTTTATTGATTTATTTTATTAGCGTATTGTTGGATCTGAGCTAAAGCATCGCCTACGTTTTTAACAACGCCTTAAACAGACCGGTTGACATTAGCTGTCATTTAACGCGGGAATAGCCTAGATTTCAATTTGTCATGTTTGCTAGTAGGACTTTGATTGTTTGAACGTTGATATTATCGTAGAATCGTTGATTTGATGTAAATTCATTTAATATTTGTAGAAAAAGCGATTATAATTGTTAATTTTGATCCGTGTGTATTTTATTGCCAAAATCAGAAGTGAGATCTGATTCATTTGCCCACAAGGCATTAACATCTACCGCGCGCTTAGCTAACTTGTTGTGTTGTACGCTGAAGTAATCGCTAAAAATATGCAACTCGGTTACAATATGTCTAAGATCAACGTTCAGACAATCTGATTAGATCAACTAGCAAGAGATCGGAAGTGACGTAATTTGCTGCGCAGTTGCGCACACGCTGGTCGCGAAAATTGCCGTCTCTTAGCTCAAATTTTGTTATCCCTTGAGTTATTTGTGTTTGAATGGCAAAAACATACTACAACTAGTCTATTCAATTATCTACGTGTTAAATTTTTGACAAACATGACGAAGTTATACCTCACAATCGGTGTGGTTACGCATCGATCGATTATCAATGATTGCGGTTCCGAGGCGATTTCTATTAAGTGTCCACAGGTCAGGAGGGTTATGTCACAAGGTGCAACGGGACCTACCTAGCAACTACACCTACAGCAGTCAGTGCCAGACTTCATGGGTGTGCTCGAGTTGTCAAGTACTTATGTAGCAGTTGAGTCAATGGAAACACAGGAGCACTGGAAAGTGCACAGCGACTGCACAGCGAGCAGCAAGCGAACCAATCAACCTTATTTCCTGTGTGGTGGACGTCCCTGACTTGGCACAGTGACAAACAAGTGGTTATACGCATGGCAAGTAGTCAGATGGGTGAGTACTCATCTTGAAAAATGAGTGCTACCTAGAAGGATCAACCAGGTACTAAGCAAACTTTTAAATCATTATGAGCATTGGCATATATGTGTAATCACAGACAATTTCCTGGTTTCTTAGTGGATCTAGTAAAGTCCTAGTGTGGTATAGTCATATTTAGCATTTCTGGACTCAAACTACAAACTTGTCATCATATCTTAGTGCGATAGGATTTCAAGTAAGATGAGAATTGCAAGAGTGCATACAAAATCACATAAATGCCTAGAGTAGTCCTAGTATTTACATGCACCAGCATTCAAGCACATTGTGCATTTCAAGTACATACATGATCGGGTTAGACATTGATTTTAGTGTCAAAGAATTATGTTTCAAAATGCAGTAGAAATATTAAAACAGTCAGCGGTTAAGTTAACTATTAGTGACTGTATTTGTGTCACTATCAATTTAGGTGAATGTTAAGTTAAGTGACTTCAGTAGTTATTATTTTGAACTTGTTTTTAAAATAATTCTTTGAGACAAACTTGTGAGTACATCGCTGATGATAAATTACACAACATGAGTAGGTAAACCTAGGAACGGTAGCATACACTGTGATGAAAGTTTGGCATGCAATTGAGGGAATTATGACATGAGTACATGACAGTTATGATGTATCTTGTAACATTATTCCTTTAGTAGGTACCTGCAAAAGTTGTCAGTAGTTCAGTGGTACATATGTATTGTGATGTGTTTGATGAGAAACTGACAACATCCCTAGGTATCAAGTTTGAATTTTAAGGGACAAAGTGAGAAGTCAGTCATGCATGACTGCTAGACTTTCAGGTCAGGAATTGCATCAGATTTGACAAATGGATACAAGACTGTAATTTTATCTAGAAGTTTAACACATACAAGCTTTTATTCAATTTGCAATGTTTGTTTGCTTGTATGCATGTAGTTATGTATGTTGACTTGTTTGGGTCAAGTCTTGCAGGTCCAATTTAGACAATTTCTTGAAGTTCAATTGGTTTGAAGTTGAAATGATGAAATGTACTAACATTTGAGTTTGTCAGATGTCGATGCAATATTATGGTGCCATCAGGCTGGTCTGATGAGGGAGACAGAGGCTAGTCATTGTGGGTCTTTGATTACACTTAGGTACACATGGTAGACTCATCATGTTGGGGTCCATTGGAATAGTCTCAATGATTAGTTGATGACTGTACAAAGAAAGGTACAGTTAGCAAAAATAAAAGTGCCTACCAAAGGGTTAAGTTTTTGACAAATTAATTTCATATTTGTGCTGTTTATATGATTGTAGAAGTTGCAGGTTTAACTTGTTGTTCCAAGTTTACAGAAAGATTAGTCTGTCAGGTGGTGCAGACCAATATTGACTTATGTGCAAATGCAACACCCCATGCTTGATTTTAAGATGGCTTGATGTGTTAGGACAACAATAGTATTTAAAGTACTGGGAAAAGGGTTAAATGCCTACAACATGCATTAATTTGTTTCATCTGTCACTTGTATATTTTTGTGTCACTCATGGATGTCACCTGCATAGTGCAGTTGTTTAAGAGATGATCTATGTTGTGTTAGTTAATGATTGAAACATAGGTAGTACACAAGAAACCCCTGTTGATTTTATTTCATTTGTCATGGAATGTAACAGGGAAAGTAATCTAGTGAACTGTACATTCTGGTCAGCCTTGGATGACAGACTGGTTAAATAGTTGGCTGTAATGTTTACAAGATCTAGTATGAAAGAGGTGCAATACTTTTAACCTTTTGAATGCGATCGACGTTGTAAGTCGGTCTTACCTATCAGTACTGGTATCTGACTAGTGCTTGGGTAGGTACTACCAACTAGTAAGTTATTAAGTGGTGAGCTACCCCACATTCAAGCAAGGTTTTGTTTTGTTCGATTGAAGCAAGAACTGAATGTGGTAGTATGGGCTAAAAATGACTGAAGTAATGAGTCAGTGAGAGCCGAACGGTCTAAAGTCTAAACATAAGATGACAGATAATCCGAATGGAGTTTTTATGAGGATTATGGTGGTACACGGTATGTGAACTGTTTTCCAATGAGTAGCGACGTTAGTCCAATAGATAGGGACTTGTAATGGCGGTGATCGTAAAAGCAATTGTACTTGCTAATTAGATTTCATTGTGTTTGCAGTGGATGTCTACTGTTAGAAGAGGACGCTATTAACTGCGGTTGATATGCGGGTCTTATGGGGAAGCCAGAAGATCAGCCATCGAGTATTGCTGATGCTGCTACTACTGCAGTGCTGTGAAGAGGATAGTGGTGCCTGGAGTTATGCGCTGCTTTCCTGGAGGCTATGAACTGCGGTTGATAAGCCGATCCTGCTATCTGGCTCTGTGGAAAGAATGGTGATGCCTGGAGGCATGCACAACTTTCTTGGACGCTCTTGACTACGGTTGATGAGCGAGTTCTCATATCTGAGGATGTGGAGAGGAGAGTTGTTGGGTCATGCGCTACTTTCATTGCTGTTCCTAAGAGTTGTGATTCTGTTTATCATAAGCCCACTCTGTATCCTCTATTCTCTTGTCTCAGACCCTCTTAGTCTTTAATTGGCCAATAAATTTATCTCGACGTACCCATCTACTTACTGTTACTGACTGACTTAATCGTACATGATAAAACGAATCACAATAAGGCATTAATGTTGGTAGACGTGTGTGCAGGTTAACAAGCAATCCTGCTGTGCTTTGGTTAACATTTTAGTTTGAGCAGGTTGACATGTTGTTGACATTTTAGTTGGAGCAGGTTTACATGTTGTTGTCGACAGAGCAGGTTGACATACTACTGTCAACGTTTTAAGTACTTTGATGAGCAGGTTATCATGCTAGTGGGACGCCTCTAGCCTCTGTTAACGCATACATGGTGCGGGTTAACAAGCGCTTGGGATGCCTTGTTAATCACATGTATGCAGAAGGGTAATTGCGTGACTTTTCGAGCGAGCGTTGCTAGGACGGATCAACTGTCATTTTCCCGTACACAGGAATGACATTTGATGTAACTGGCGCGAGTGCGGGGCGTTACGTAGTTGACCAGCAGGTTAACAAGTGTGTGTGATCCTTGTTAACGGAGGAGGAGACTTGTGTTCTCAGCTTCCTGGGTGATGAAGGGGAACGTTCCTAATCTCCGTGTCAAGTAGGCAATCCTACTTTGGCTGCTGATGAGACGTCTCAGTGAAAGTTATTAAAAAGTTGATGAATGATTCCTGGTTTCGCATGATATGATGGTGATGTTATGTTGAATGAAAGATATATAAATGAATGAGTTGTGGTGATGCGGTAGCGATGTTGAAAATTACTTTCAATGTATGAATTGCCATGTCTGTTGAATAAGAAAGTCAGAATGAAGACTGAAAAGAAAGTAATGTCAAATAAGGTATGAGTATGGAGACTAAGGTCATTATCTTTCAGATTACTAGTCCTTGGTTCCTGATGCTGGTTCTGCAGAAGCCAGCGAGCAAGAAACATCGGGAGTGGAGCCACGAGTTGCCGACTGCGTGCAGCAGTTGCTGCGGGTGTTGGTGATGAAGAGCTGAAGATGCAGTCGAGGACGACGCACTGTCAGGAGAGGCCGTGTTGGATCTGAGCTTCAGCATCGCCTACGTTTTTAACAACGCCTTAAACAGACCGGTTGACATTAGCTGTCATTTAACGCGGGAATAGCCTAGATTTGACTTTGTCATGTTTGCTAGTAGGACTTGGATTGTTTGAACGTTGATATTATCGTAGAATCGTTGATTTGATGTAAATTCATTTAATATTTGTAGAAAAAGCGATTATAATTGTTAATTTTGATCCGTGTGTATTTTATTGCCAAAAGTATATATACCTACAGAGGCGACGTAAGTGTTGCCATCATAGACCTATGATAATCAGGCATGGACCTAAGGTACTCGGGACAGGCTATACGTGATGCCACAATGAGGGACGGAAAGGCTTCTATGCAGCTAAATTAAGAACTGGTCTTAAAATGGCTGATCGCTTACCATAAACAACCTACTTAATTTGGGTGGGTAGTGATTTATTGGTCATAACTTCATACTAAATCAGTTGTGGCAAACAGAAAAAAGTAGAACTATTACAAGGATAACGAATGATATTTCCTTTTCTGCCACACTTATCGAGATTTCTATGCTACCATCTCACCCGCACGTGGTATTATTATTACCATAGCTTGTCCCGGGTATCTTAGGTCCATGTACCCAGGACAAGCTATACGTGATGCCACAATGAGGGACGTCTTAAAATGGCTGATGGCTTACCATAAACAACCTACTTAATTTGGGCGGGTCTTTGAGTATTAAGCCACTGGAGATGCCATGACGTAAACTCTTCGAACAAATTTTTTCGCCACTTTTGGCGGGGGGCGAGGTAAAACACGTATAGCACACCACCAAAATAGGAATAACTCAACAGACACAAGTTTTGCTGTTGCGATAAACGCACACTACAAAAAAATTCAACACATCAAAAATTACACGCACACAGACAGAGTTTTCACGTAACTGATGCAGCATACATGCGAACAAGTTAGTGATGGGACACATCGAAGACATCTGAAGAATGAGTCAAATTAGTTTGATGAATGAACTGAATTATCTTATACTATTTATTATTAAATTGTAAAAGTGAAAATTCTGTCCATTGAAGATACTACCCAAAAAAATGTTTGTTTGTATATATGTCTGTCTGTAATTATGTGCCCTAGTGTCCTTAGCCCTCTCGCACAGTTAAACTGTGGAATGAACTCTCGCCCGCGGTTTTCCGGGCTGATACTTATTGATTGGTATTTGCAAGAACCTATGTATATGCAATTATATTTTAATAAGGCTCAGCTTTCACCACATTTATAAAGTTACTTCAAAACATAAATGAGCAAAGGGAAAGCAATAAAATGAATTGTTAATTATATTAGAATTACCACATATTTATTAATTTAAATTCTCTGGTAGGGTTTTTTAAGACCCGCTTAAGACTTTTATTAATTAGTATTTTTATTGATTTTTAAAATGAATAAGTTTATTGTACACGTAATCATTTTTGTAGCTTTCCGGAGTAAAATGCTCCGAACAGATAACACTTGTACGTGTAGGTTTCCAAGAATAATTTTCGTAATTACAAATTGTTCTCTATTTCTCCTTTATATAGGGATCTTTTGGAAATCTAAAAGGACATACAATTATATTAAATAAAGTATAATACTATAAATAATAGTATATGAATAACACATACACTCATAGTCCCGCACTAAATGTATTCCTTTTACCTAGATTTTTTTTTGCCAATAATTCATTTCTTTTTAAGACTAAATTTCAACATCGTAAGTCCAGAGAAAAGTAATTTTTCTGATTCACCTTACAAGATTTAAATGTAACATACATCTATACCTACTATTTAATTCAATATCTAATAAAAAAACTGACTATTAAACAAACTGCAGTGATTGAATGAATGAATGATAAATTCAAATGTTGAGTCGCCTTTCTTACTTTATCACATCCCTAAAGACCGATTCGAACCCTTACCACTATAATCATGTTTACGTTCTGTCGTTTACGTATCGCTAACGGTATTTTCTTTAAATGGAGATTGTACTTCAATACACATTTAATAGTTAGTAAAAACACTTACCTATGATAGGAAACGTGAACTTGTTGCGAATTTGAGCTGTCAGATCACCTTCTACATGATAATATTGCACAAGTCACCATTTTTCGAGAGAAACGTCACGCGACACGGAACGATACAAAATGACGGTGAAGCGACTTTAAGTAGTTTTATATAACGTGGTTGAACAGTTGACCAATGTACTTTGCTGGAGGGGGTCGCCTGTCTATGACATCTCCAGTGGCTTAATACTCAAAGGGGCGGGTAGTAGTTTATTTGCCACAACTTTATACTAAGTCAGACGGTCTACCGCGAAATGAAAATGAACTTCGTTCGTGTATCTCCCTCTCTGACGCTCGAACTAGCGAGTGCGACAGAGACACACGAACGAAGTTCCTTTCCGTTTCGCGGTGGGTCATCGTTGCCTCTCTTTCATTTGGCGTAAGAAGGAAAAAAGATGCAACACGAATATTTGGGCAAATACCGCCAAGTGTGGTGCCACCTTGACAAGGACAACGAATAAATTTCCCTTTTGTCACTTATTGAGATTTGTATGCTATCATCTCGCTCGGACGTGGTATTATTATTACCATAGCTTGTCCTGAGTATCATAGGTCCATGGTCGCCACGACGAGGGACGGCAACAAAGTAGATGATTCCTGTGAGGTGACCATGTAACTAAAAATTACCCCATCGCTTCCATCTTTATTTTAAATAATGTACTTTTATTGCCACAACCGGTGTTCGTGTGAACCCTTCGTTGTGCGTGGTCCGACACGCACTTGGTTTTTTATTTATAGTATAATAATGCAACGGAAGCTGGTAGGATAAATAAATGCCCAACAATTTAAAAACATTTATTAAGCAGTAAAAACTACATCATGAATAAATCTTATGCATAGGAACCTATCCAAAATAATATTTTTACATAACTCTGCACCTTCATCTATCCCTATAAACATCCTCCTCTTCAATGGAATTAATACTATTTTTATACTATACATTTAAAAAAAAAGATCTCTACTATGTACAATAATCAACAAAGCTAGCAGGAGCGGGTATAGTTATACCCAAGCTGCATGAAAGAGTATCTATCCCACTGGGGAGGTATGCAAGCGTATTTCAAGCAGAAGTGTGCGCGATAATGAGGTGCGCACAGATGATAAAGGAGACAACGCAGCAGACTGGAAGGGTAGTGATCTATACGGACAGTCAGGCAGCGCTGAAGGCACTAGGAAAGGCAACGGTAACATCCGCCTTAGTGAGAGAATGTAAGGAAGAGCTCAACAAGATAGGAGTATACCCAGGTGTCACAGTGGCATGGGTGCCAGGACATCAGGGGATAGCGGGTAACGAGAGCGCGGATGAGCTGGCAAGAGAGGGGGCGGGACGGGAGTTTATAGGCCCAGAACCGGTCCTTCCGTTCTCAGCTCAGGTCACAAAGGGGGTCATAGAAAGACTAAAAGAACAAGATGTGGAGAGAGAATGGAGAGAAGAAACTGGGTGCAGACAGACAAAGATGATGATAGGAGGTATGGATCACAGAAGAACCAGGTATCTGCTGAAACTGGGTAAGAGCAATTTGAGGTTGCTGACTGGTATCGTAACTGGTCACAATACTCTAAATAGACACTTGAAGGTAATAGGTATTAGTAGCGATGCTTCCTGCCCACACTGTGGGGAGGAAGAAACTAGTAAGCATGTATTAGCGGAATGTATTATGTACGCGGCACCGCGGTTTAATACATTCGGTAAAGATGTGTTAGAGGAGAGGGAATTGAGGGATGTCGACCTTAAAGATGTCCTTCTGTTCTGCAGGAAAACGAGAAGAATGGAAGAATTTGATGTGGGAACGCTGCCGGGACAGTAACCTTAGCGCCAACCTGAGGGAAATGGGCTGAATGAACGTGACAAGCGATCGACAGCCCGCCTGTTTCCGGCCAGGCGTCCCTTCACAACATCAACATCATCATCAACATGTACAATAATATTTAATCCGAATTTCATTGCCAATTTTTTTTCTTGTATGGTGGGCGTGGACGCCTAAAGAATAAAACTGGTCTGCGTGTCTTGTTCAATCGAAGCCTCGTCTCGTGATTCTGCGGACAAATAAATTATATAACCACGTGACCTCTGAAATTATTTGATAATAAAACCGGCCAAGTGCGTGCCGGGCCACGCTCAGTGCAGTGTTACACCCGCTTCCCCTGCGCCATCAAACGCCCACTCCAAGACGTGGTTCGAGCGTAAATACAGGGTGACCAAATGGAGGTATACAACCTGTTTTTGCCGCCATTTTGTTTTCGCGGGAAATATGACAGTAGTTGCATTAAAATTACTTTGTGTAGATACGTAACGGGAAGTACCCTATAAATTTTGATTCCCTTGAGTGTCAAAATATACGTTTTTGCGGCATAAACGACCGTATCTTTTGTTTACGTTATGTTTGAAGTTCAATTTTTTCACAGCTTAAAGGGACTGTAGACTTGAGTATATGGTTTTAATTTCAACTCAATATCTCCACGCGTTCCCGAGATAAAGGGTTTTGACAGACAGACAGAAGTGTTCCATTCTTTCCTTATGAGTTACGGAACCCTAAAAAAGAAAGAACAACAAGGAAATTATGTAAAAAAACCGATTGTTTTTGACCCTATTTTCTAAGAACTTTTTGATTCACCCTTGTATATCTGAAAATCAATCCTCATTATTACCTAATCGTGTCAGAACAGCGTTTCAAAGAACGCGATATTTTCCAATTCACGTATCCTACAATTAAGTAGGATTTATTGTGTTGATGCATAATACTCATTAGCTCCGGCGACCTTATTCTCCACCAAAACACGATATCTACAGGCTAAATCGTGGCGCTATTAAGGTAACGGTCTTCCGTAAGGCGGGGATGCTTCCGGAATATGAGTGAGACGACATTCGCGATGCCCAACCTCTCTTGAGTCTGCATTTGCATGTACTATTAATTATTATGTAGTAATTAAATAACAAGTTAGTAAGAAATACGCACAAACCTGGAGAAGTGGCGCAGGGTCCCGGTGCAGGCTCTCGTCTCCCGTAAGTATGGTCATGGCCGACGCGGTGACGGGCTGCACTGTCCGCGGGCGGCGGGTGTACGGTCGGTTTCTGCAGCGGCACTATCCTTTCATGCATTTTTAATTGGCCTTTTTGGGCACAAGCATAACTAAATTGGCCACATTTATATGGCTTTTCACCAGTATGTAACCTTTCATGGACTTTTAATTGACATTTTTGGGCACTAGCATAAGTACATTGGCCACATTTGTATGGCTTTTCTCCAGTATGTATCCTTTCATAGTTTTTTTAATCACCTTTGTTTGCAATAGTGTAACTACATTGGCCACAGTTGTATGGCTTTTCACCAGTATGTAACCTTTCGTGATTTTTTATTTGACCTTTGTAGGCACTAGCATAACTACATTGGCCACATTTGTATGGCTATCCACCAGTATGTGTCCTTTCATGAATTTTTAAATGACCTTTTTGGCACTAGCATAACTACTTTGGCCACATTTGTATGGCCTTTCACCAGTATGTATCCTTTCATGGATTTTTAATTTACTTTTTTGGGCACTAACATTTGCCACATTTGTATGGCTTTTCACCAGTATGTAACCTTTCATGGATTTTTAATTTACTTTTTTGGGCACTAGCATAACTACATTGGCCACAATTGTATGGCTTTTCACCAGTATGTAACCTTTCATGGATTTTTATTTTACTTTTTTGGGCACTAGCATAACTACATTGGCCACAATTGTATGGCTTTTCTCCAGTATGTATCCTATCATGCATTTTTAAATGAAATTTACGGGCACTAACATAACTACATTTGCCACATTTGTATGGCTTTTCACCAGTATGTGTCCTTTCATGGTTTTTTAAAACACATTTTTTGGCACAAGCATAACTACATTGGCCACATTTGTATGGCTTTTCACCAGTATGTATCCTTTCATGGATTTTTAAATCACCTTTTTGGGCACTAGCATAACTACATTGGCCACAATTGTATGGCTTTTCTCCAGTATGTATCCTATCATGCATTTTTAAATGAAAACGGGCACTAACATAACTACATTTGCCACATTGGTAAGCTTTAGGTCTCCCGCTTGGCTCCTTCTGTTGAGTTTGCCCTGCAATGTATACAGAATTGGAATGAGAAAATATAGTCTTTTTTTTAAGTATTAATAAATCTAACTATGAAACGTAGTTGCGCAACAAAATTATATATAATTATTTTTATTTATTTGAACATTTACAGGTAAATATTATTTTTATAAGTAAACAATTGTATTGTGTTACTGTTAGGTGGGGGCATGGGAGAATAGGGGTGTTGACTAAGATTTATTTACGATGCCATTCGAACCAGTTTATGGAGAGAAAAAAATATGCATGGGAGCAAGTGGGCAGCAACTACAATTAAAAAACATAAATACACAAATATTTGAGACAAAGTTTGACCTCGATGGCGGGAGCCCAAAACGCTTCATACTAATTGTCATAAAGGTATGACGTCACATGCTATTTCTAGTAATCATAGCATGGAAATTCAAGTGAATTGCTGTTTCGGTTCCGCGAAATTGTGCGTTTAGGTCCATAGTTGTCCTACAATTTTGTTTCTATAAAAGCGTAAGGAATTGGTAGCTTTAAATTTACTCTTGGAAAAAAGTGCATATTTTTTCAAATTTTTTAAGGTCAAGGTCAATCATAAAACTATATAAAAAAACGTTTATTTCAGACCATTATAGATCCATATGTTGTTAGTACAGCAAACCTTAAGAACTATGTTAGGGATCTAAGTTACGACATACAAAAAATAAAAATGAGCTAAAAGAATAACATAAAAACTGGATGGTTTATGCTAACCCTTCGCAGCGCCAAGCAGGGCGTCCAAAATGCTCTACTTGGCCCTGCCAATAGCCTCCTCCACCCAGTATTTTGTGAGCGGACAGTCGAGGCGCTCGACTAACGCCCTTAGCAGGCCTTTGCCGCTGCCGCGCACCCGCGTAAGCAGTGACCCTACTCTTTTTCGCCTAGTGGCAAAAAAGTCATCCGTTCGCGCCTCAGCGAACATCCCGGATGCACTGCAGTGCCTCGGCAGCTTCAACAGCATCCTAAGGATGTTCTTGTATTGCACGCGCAACGCGTCATATGCCTTCTGTGTAAATCTTACCCACAGACTGCACGTGTAGAACACACTGCACTGTGCGTGTGTAGATATGGTTTCTCTCTCGCCTATCCTAATAATATATTAGTATGTAGTTTATATATTAAAATTGTATGACGTTTCCGTGAGTCACCAACGGTACTGGCTGAAAATCAGCGCTGAAGGTGTCTGACACCTCAGCATAATGCTGAGCCAGTGTCCGGTTCACTGCCGCAGAGACACACTTTGTTTCATGTTTTATATGTTTCTCTTGTTTATTTTATAGTATAATATGTGTGTCCTGTGTGTTTGTGAATAAATGTATTTTCTTTCTTTCTTTCTTATGATTTTAATTATATTTTTTAATTAATACTTTATTTTATAACAATAATTTGATTGTTTACTATCCATTTAGCAACACTACGTTCAGGGATCGGATACCGGTATTTTCCATACAAATTAAACCGGTATTATTTCATTGACCTCGACCGAATAGCCTAGTGGTTAGAGAACCTGACTGTGAAGCTTGAGGTCTCGGGTTCGATCCCCCGTCGGGGCAGATATTTGTATGATGTATACGAATGTTTGTTGTTGAGTCTTGGATGTTTAATATCTATTTAAGTATGTATTTATCTATTTAAGTATGTTTATCCGTTGTCTAGTACCCATAGTACTAGATCAATTGGTGTGAATTGTCCCACTATATTTATTTATTTATTTATATTTATTCTTTGGTTATAATATCATTTTTGATCGGGCAGTCTAATAATACGAGCCTAAAATAATTCAAAATATTAGACTAATTCGGGGATTTTTTTTAAAAACCGGTTCCGATCCCTGACTACGTTGTCAATTTTAACATGAGTCTACACCCCTATTGGGAGATTAACACATTCACTGCCAGAAATCGCTACGCGCTACGCTTGTAGCCGGCCCTGCGGTGGTCCGGCCAAGTAGCGGAAAGTGGCTGCGGCTCAGGCGCCCGCTAGGCGGGCTACAGACAGCGAAGGTGTTAATGCCTGCTTTCTCCTCGTCTATCTGGCTCTATACCAAGTCTTTATAACGTTATGTAAAAAAACAATATAATTTCGTTAGTATTTAGCACTTTCACTGCCAGTGCCAGGAATCCACCTAGCGCGCGCGTACGCTGTAGTCGATTTTCGCTACATACGAGGAAAACCACGGGATTGGCTACGAGCGTACTACTGGTAGCCGTACAAGCCCAATTTCAAAGAAAAACTGCAAATGTGACGGTGTTCAGTAAAAGGGCCCACTTTGTCGATTCTAGTTACGGAGTTACGGGCAGTTTAGTGAAATATGGCAAAACTTACCGAAAATCAACTTTCGATGAAAACTGTTAGAACATACTGTAATAAACCTATGATTTTGATGACGACGCATAAATCTACATTTTAAGCACCTTTTCAGGGCCTCAAAGTTTAGTGCCCAGCGACCCACTTTGTCGCATACAGAAAAAATCGTCGATATCATATTTGTGACGGTTTTTGGGAAAACGTCCCACTTCGTCGATATGGACTTAACAGTAGTTCCTAATACTACAGATCATACGCTATCTTTTGGTGAAAGATTCATGTCTCTAGGTGCTATAGTTATTTTTTTTAAATTCTGCAAAGTTGCAGAAGTGAAAAAGCGACAATTGAGAAAACGTTGGTTAAAGTTTGGGATGGCAGAAAACACACTTCTACTTTGAAGTTATGGAGTGGTTGGTATTAAATGAATGGGCATACTTTAGGGATTTCAAATTAGTTAAAATCATGTCTGTAACCTTAGTATTTTGAATGTTATGGAGGCTTGAACATAAAAACAGGACGAAAATATGTAAATCCTGAATATGGGTTTATTTCTATATTCTATTATACGGCACGCAGATTTATCATTAAAGTTGTATTTAGATATAAATGGTTTCCCATGCTAAAAAAGACAGAAATAATTCTGTGGATACTTTTATTTAGTAATTGTCGGGAGTAGCTTTATAATTAGAAAATAAGTCTCTAGAATTAACTATTATGTACCTACTGTCAATAAACAAATATATGTGTTAGCTCTAAGTCTTAATTAAGTTCTTATCATTTTATGCTATATTTTTATGTCTTTGCAATCACCAGTTCATGTAATGTATGAGATTTGCGTAAATAAAGGGATGGTGAGGTCGAGTTCACGGTATTACACACGCACACAATTCATAAGGTAACATTGTGTGGAAGCCACGCCCACAGCGCGACCTAATTCATATCGCGGGGTCACGCTCCCACGCAATACGGAGCCTCGCGCGCGCATATAATGGCCGCCCGACCCTCCTAAATTCAGTTTACAGTTTATACACCAACGAGCAACACCTTTACACATCTACCTCGGCAGTACCATGTAAAATCAACCAGTAGTGTTTTTATTTCTTCAACCTCAAAAGTTATCACCTCAAGCTACAGTCAACAATGGTCCTTCATCGTCGGATATCTTCGAGCCAGCAGAAGAAAGAAGAAACCTACTAGACACAGTCTGGTCAATCAAATAGACAAGGCATAGAGTAGCCCTCGGGTGAAAACTTGTCTGGGCCAACCGCCGTTGGCTATCCTCGGTGTAAGAGGCTTCGGCCTCCGGATCCGAGAGGAGAATCGTAACGCGGGGGACGTAGCCTTAGGGCAGCGAAACCTGGGCGACTTTCTCACCCTCCCCATGCACGCCCTTGCGGTGTTAAGCGTGTAGTGGGTCTGGGCAGCGGGTCTTCGTGTGCATTCGAGTATTGTACACCGCACCACGCAAGTGGTTCGTACCTCTCGGCTGCCTTGCCGGTAAGCGTTCGCGAGAAAGTGGGGGACTCCATGCCGTGTAACGGACAGAGACCAAGCCGTTACAGCCGGGGGTGATTCCAGACCACCGGTGGGCACTCATTTACTCGCCGCGCCACTGCCGGAGCAGCGCGTTTACCTATCCCTTCCTAGCCGGCTCCCCGAGCTAGCAACCCGGCTAGGCCCTAGGGCCCGTTAGGCACGCGCCGCGCAGGCCCACCAGGGGGCAAGCGCGCCGCTCAGGAACAAGCGTAAAAGTGTAAAGTGTTAAAAGTGTATACAGTGTTGCGGAATTATCATAAATGAGTGTTAAATTCACGGGATGTTATTTGTGTTAATTTCGATGATTTTCGTGTTTTAAAGTGTTAATTTTCGTAATTTTGTACCGCGTTCTTATTATTGTTGTTTTCTCCGTGTAGTTTGTGTAGTTTTGGTCACTCATTTATTTGTAAAAGTACGATTCACAATAGGTTTAGTAGGCCCCACGTGTGCAAAATGGGTGAAAATGAGCATCGTTTGTTGCGTAGTGGGAAAGTCACGCCGGCACCGACGCCGACGGACCCTGCCTCGACTAGTACAAGCAGTACAGGCGAGACCTCGAACGGGACTTATAATACGAGTAGTGACGCGACCGGAACCACGGAGAACTCGAACGCGGTAGGCGCGCGCGACCAGGCGGCGTCGCCAACTCACGCCTTAAACGAGACGGCAATTAGAGTCAGTGTACCGGGCACACTAGTAGGCGCGGACACGGAAGACTTAGGCGTATTGCGAGCGGAGTTGGCGTTAAATAACGCGATATTAGCACAGGCCAACGCGGCGGCAGCGGCCGCCCGGAGCCAATTAAAACTAGCCAGGGCTGAGGCCGCCCAATCCGACGTAGATTCAGTAATCCAGGAGGACTCGCCGGCAACAGTGCCGGCAGCCTCCGCCCCCGTACCCACGGCAGGGACGAGGGGGCCCGCAAGTACGGCCGGGCGGATAGAGCAAGTTCGTACACCAGCCAGGGCTGAGGCCGCCCACATCGAACGCGATTCGCTAATCCAGCAGGGAAATGTACTATCGGCGGCGAAGCCGACTCCCTCAGCTTTCGTACCCACGGACGGGGCAAAGGCACCCGCACGCACTGCCGGGTGGATAGAAGAGCAGAATCGTATTCACATCAACGATAGGCGCGTTATGGACCCGGCAGCGCAGCCGGCGAGATACGTAGTCGATAACGAAGTCAAGTTTGAGAACAGAGACGTAGAATTGCTGTCAAATAGATTAGAGCGGGCTATCACACGCAATAAACCCGAGTTCACCTCGCATCGACACATCCCAGAGCTACCGCACTTCGATGGGTCGATAACAGAGTGGATAGTATTTAAATCAGAATTCCTAGACACCGAATCTTCGTTCTCAGACGTGGCTAACGTTGGCAGAATTAGGCGAGCATTGCGGGGTGACGCTAGACACGCAGTCAAAGCGTTGCTATACACGTCTATAGACCCGTACGAGATTGTAGATATGTTGGAAATGCAGTTCGGTAACCCCGAAGGAATCGTACTAGCCGAAATCGACGAGGTCCGTAGATTACCTAGATTGACAGACGATAACTCCAACATAACTGCATTCGCGGGTCAAGTGGCAAACGTCGTGGCCACTATAAAATCTTTAAAGCAAGAGCAATACCTGCTCGCGCCGGAGCTAGTAGGTAGACTCGTAGAAAAGTTAAATCCCATTATGCGTTACGAATGGAACAAATATCGCGTAGGGAATGCGAACGTACCCGGTCTGGTGGCGCTAGCGAAGTTTCTATCAGATTCCAGTAAAGCCGCAGCTTTAACGTACATATCGGGAGCGCGTCGGCCAACCGCGAGGCCGCGCCATAACGTAAATAATATGACGCATAGGCGGAACTATCGCTCGTACTCGCGCTCGTCTAGCAGAGAGTCGTACAGGGAGGAGAACTCGCGCGCCAAAGGGCCCGCTACGAACGTTAAAAAGCATACCGTAGCACAGCTAAGCAAAGCGTCCGGGCATACCAAAGCCAAGCCGCCGTTCAAATCCCGCCCCCCGGCAACAGGGCCGGGGGACACTCGCGTAAAGTGTTCAATGTGTAGCGGGGAGCATCCGACTGCAAAGTGCGCCGATTTTATCAAATTAACAGTTAACGAGCGATGGGACAAAGCTAAGCAATTTAAATGGTGCTATCGTTGTCTCGGCGCGAGTTTCAAGGGGCACAAGTGCGGATACTCTCCGTGCGGCATCGGCGACTGCGAGGCCGCGCATCATAAGTTATTGCATGGGTTTAAGCGCGAAGGCGAACCGCGCGGCCCTACCGGCGCAATTCATCATCTACACGACACAAATACATACTTAAAGATAGTACCTATCGAACTGAGCGGCCCGCTAGGCACGGTACAGACATACGGCCTCATGGACGAAGGCTCGTCACTCAGTCTCATAGAAAGGCACGTCGCGGATAAGATAACGCCTAGAACGAAAGAAGAGCAGCTTTCACTAGGATCCATAGCGAATAACGTCGTTAGGGACAACGCGTCGTGTCTAGTTAATGTATCTATTCGCGGGTTATGTAGTCGGGAGTTCGAAAAGTTATCAGCGTACACCATCGACCAGTTAAATTTGAGCCCTCAAGCAATCGGAAATGAGGTAATCGATAAATGTCCCCACTTAGAAAGTATGCGCGACGAGTTATGCTACGAAAATGCAGTACCCACGGTCTTAATCGGGCAAGATAATTGGCATTTAATAGTCACAAGACAACTCGTCAGCAACGGGAAATCGCTGCCCGTGGCTTCGCTTACGAGACTAGGATGGGTGCTGCATGGTCGATTGGATGAAGCGCCGCGTGTACTCCGCGGGCAAATAAATCACCTAACGGTCAAAGGTGACGCGGAAGCTTACGAACTAATAAAGAGGCATTTCAGTATCGAGTCTCTGGGAGTCGAACCCAAGACCACAAAAGCGGACCCCGACAAACGCGCGTTACAAATACTAGAAAACACATGCACGCCTATGGCGGGGGAGCCCCGGTATCAGGCCGGGCTTCTGTGGCGAACGGACGGGGAAACTCTGCCTGATAATAAACAACAAGCACTTAAGAGATTGTTTACGCTCGAGCGCAAGCTCGATAAAGACGAGTTGTTAAAGGCAGAATTTTCCAAACAAATAACTAACCTACTGGACAAGGGCTACGCGGAGAAGGTAGATACTCCTTTGCCCTCGCCCAGGGGGTTCTATTTGCCGTATTTTCATACAATTCACCCGACCAAACGAAAAGTGCGCCTAGTTTTCGACGGGAAATGCCGCACGGCCGGTAAAAGCCTAAACGACGCGCTTTTGTCGGGTCCGGACCTGCTACAGTCTCTGTTTGGCGTACTCATACGTTTCAGGGAGGGGAAGATAGGTATAATAGCGGATATAAAGGAAATGTTCCTACAGATAAAAGTTATCGAACAAGATCGTGACTCCCTACGGTTCTTATGGAGGGGGGGACGGCGGTCGGGACCACCAGACGAATATAGGATGAGCAGCCTAATTTTCGGGTCCAGCGCATCGCCCACGACCGCTATATACGTGAAAAATAAGAACGCAGAACGTCACGCCGAGGAATATCCGCTGGTACATAGCACGACGCTACGGAATTTCTACGTAGACGATCTGTTAGTTAGTTTCGACGACCCTGCACAGGCTAAACAATTAGTAAACGACATGGTAAAGGTATTCAATAAAGCCTCATTTACCCTGCGCAGCTGGGCGTCAAACGAACCGGAGGTACTCAGTGACGTGACGGACGTAATGAAAAGCGATATCTCCGAGCTAGGCCGAGACGAGTGCGAGCGAACGCTAGGCCTATTATGGAACAATAGAAATGATACGCTAGGCTTTAACGTAAATTTCAGAAACGTACCGAGTAACATTTTAGACGGAACTGTAGTACCCACCAAGCGTCAAGTGACGGCGGGCGTGATGAGCCTATTCGATCCCGTAGGTCTGATATCACCTGTCACAGTTACAGGCAAAGTATTGATACAACGGATATGGAGATCCGGGATCGACTGGGACGCACAGATCGCGCCCGACGATCACAAAGCGAGGCTAGTTTTCGTGGATAATATGAAAAATCTGCATAACTTACATATCGAAAGGCACGTGCCTTCGCAGCTTAGAACCGTAGTCACGCATACATTCTGCGACGCCAGCGAAAGCGCATACGCCTGTGCCGTGTATATGGTCGACACGGACGAAACAGGCAAACGGCGCTCCTCTTTAGTCGCCGCGAAGGCACGCGTGTGCCCGCTAAAAAACGTTAGTATACCGCGTTTAGAACTGCAATCCGCCACGCTAGCGAGCCGACTAACGCACTCAGTAAAGCGGGAATCGGACTACGCAATAGAAAAGTCATACTACTGGTCGGACTCCAAGACGGTGCTAGCGTGGATAAGAGCGGACCCGCGCACGTTTAAATGCTTCGTGGCGCATCGTTTAGCCGAAATTGAAGACACCACATCTCCGTGCGACTGGAGGTGGGTGCCTAGCGCGTTAAACGTCGCGGATGACGCGACGCGCGACATACCCGCGAATTTCAATAGCGCACACAGGTGGTTTAGCGGCCCGGAGTTCATCCGTTTAGAACCCGAGCATTGGCCCATAGAAAAGCAAAGCAACGCGCCCCCACCCGCTACGGGGGAAGAACGTACAGTCAAATCAATTAACGTAGTGATAAAACATAACGAATTTACCTACCTACCAGACGTAAATCGCTTTTCTAAATATTCACGACTGGTGCGCGCGTCCTCCCGCGTTCTGATCGCCGCTGAGAGTTTTAAGGCCGCAATACACGGTCAAGCGACGAACCGCAACGTAACAAACGACAAGCTCAAACTAGCAGAACTATTGTTAATTAAACGTAGTCAACGGGAGTCGTTTAGGGAAGATATCAATTTGTTAGAGGCTGGGCGGCGTACACCGAAGAAATCGCCGCTGAACAAGCTAGCAGTCAAGATCAACGAACACGGTATCCTGCTGTTAGACGGCCGCATCGATAGAGACCGAGGCACCCCAGTCCTACACGCCAAAGAAGCGCTGACGAGATTGATCATCGCACACTACCACGCGTTGTTCAATCATGCAAACCACTCTACTGTGATGAACGAGCTAAATACGAGATATCACATAGTGGGACTGCGCGGGGCCACACGGTACATTAGCAACACATGCCAATGGTGTCGCACGTACAGAGGGACCCCCCTCAAGGTTCCTCTGGGCGATCTACCAAGTGAAAGGCTTACAGCTAATCAACCAGCCTTCACAGCTACGGCTTGCGACTATTTTGGACCTATGCACGTGACCATCGGGAGAAGACACGAGAAACGATGGGGCGCCCTATATACCTGCCTAACTACTAGGGCGGTACATCTCGAGTTAGTGCCCTCCCTATCGGCCTCCTCGATGATCCTGTCACTCCGGCGCCTGATGGCGCGCCGGGGGCAACCAACAGTACTCTACACAGACAACGCTACCTGTTTCTACGGCGCAGAAAGAGAACTCGCGGAAGCAATAGCATCAAACGAGAAAGAGATAGAGTCATACGTCTCGTCCAAGCAAATAGTATGGAAAAAGATACCTCCCGGCAACCCATCAGCAGGGGGAGCTTGGGAGAGGCTAGTCGGGTCCGTGAAGGCTGCGCTACGGGTCACGCTGAAAGAGAAGCATCCAGCCGAGGAAATACTGCACACCCTACTGCTGGAAGCCGAGCACATAATCAACTCCAGGCCACTGACCCCAGTACGGCTAGATGATAGCCAAGAGGCCCTCACACCCAACCACTTTCTTCTGGGTCGAGCAAACGCCATGACCCCCTTAGGCCGCTTCAGCGACGCGGTACTAAATGAAAAATCATGGAAAACAGCACAAGCGCTGGCCGACAGATTCTGGTCAAGATGGACCAACGAATATCGGCAGACACTGAGGCCAAGAACGAGCCCAAATGACCCAGCCTACCGTAACGTGCAAATCGGAGACATAGTCATCATAGCAGACGGAACCATGCCACGCAGCACATGGCCGCGAGGAGAAGTAGTTCAAGTCTACCCCGGCCCCGACGGCAAAGTACGAGTCACTGAGGTCCGCACCGCAACGGGAATGATACGTCGTCCAGCCTCCCGCCTCATAGTCATTTGACTAATCATGTACGCATATACTCCCTTCGATTTAGGGTGTTGGCACACGTGGGGCGGAATGTCGGGAGTAGCTTTATAATTAGAAAATAAGTCTCTAGAATTAACTATTATGTACCTACTGTCAATAAACAAATATATGTGTTAGCTCTAAGTCTTAATTAAGTTCTTATCATTTTATGCTATATTTTTATGTCTTTGCAATCACCAGTTCATGTAATGTATGAGATTTGCGTAAATAAAGGGATGGTGAGGTCGAGTTCACGGTATTACACACGCACACAATTCATAAGGTAACATTGTGTGGAAGCCACGCCCACAGCGCGACCTAATTCATATCGCGGGGTCACGCTCCCACGCAATACGGAGCCTCGCGCGCGCATATAATGGCCGCCCGACCCTCCTAAATTCAGTTTACAGTTTATACACCAACGAGCAACACATCTACCTCGGCAGTACCATGTAAAATCAACCAGTAGTGTTTTTATTTCTTCAACCTCAAAAGTTATCACCTCAAGCTACAGTCAACAGTAATTATGTCAAAAAGTTAATAACAAATGATTTGAAGAGTACCATGCATAAAAATTAAAATACACGTGTCTGTTAATATATAACATGAGATTACTTAAAAAAACATACTTATCAAGCATAGAAAGTATGTAAAATATCAATTTATAAGTACTTTTTGTGTGTATAAAGTTTAGTGATTTTATATAGGGAGCGTCCCACTTGGTCGGTTTACTAAACTTTAGTGTTTCTTCATTGAAAGTGTTTGTGTTTGGTATATTTTTCAGTTTTATGTATGAGATAATGGTTTGTTATTGTTAATCTAAGAGTCTTTGATACTAACGTCGTTTGTTTAAACTTTTTTAACGTAATCGAACGAAATTTCTTTTCGACTCAAGTTTAGTGACCCACTTTGACGGTTTGGTGGATCATACGCTACTTGATGCACATTACTACACCCAACCTCAGCGGTAGCTTGCCTCGCACTGATCGCCGTCGCCGCTTGCGCTGCGCGTCGAGCCGACCGGCGTAGGTACATACCCACGTCGGCTCTACACAAAGCGCTTAGCGGCGGCGGTGCCTTTGATGTCGCCGACGAGGCGGCGCGGCGACTTATATAAACGTTGCGATGAGTTCGATCCGTTTGCTACATCTCATAGGTTTAATACGTACACCATTTTTGGTTTGTAATTATACTGTTTTTGGTTCAGCAAATTACACCTATGTTTATAAATTATGATTTTATACTTGTAGTAATTTTTTAGGGTATGATCCACCAAACCGTCAAAGTGGGTCACTAAACTTGAGTCGAAAAGAAATTTCGTTCAATTACGTTAAATAAGTTTAAACAAACGACGTTAGTATCAAAGACTCTTAGATTAACAATAACAAACCATTATCTCATACATAAAACTGAAAAATATACCAAACACAAACACTTTCAATGAAGAAGCACTAAAGTTTAGTAAACCGACAAAGTGGGACCCTCCCTATATAAAATCACTAAACTTTATACACACAAAAAGTACTTATAATTTGATATTTTACATATTTTCTATGCTTGATAAGTATGTTATTTAAGGAATCTCATGTTATATATTAAGAGACACATGTATTTTAATTTTTATGCATGGCACTCTTCAAATCATTTGTTATTAACTTTTTGACATAATAACTAAATAAAAGGATCCACAGAATTATTTCTGTCTTTTTTAGCATGGGAAACCATTTATAAATACAACTTTAATGATAAATCTGCGTGCCGTATAATATAATATAGAAATAAACCCATATTCAGGATTTACATATTTTCGTCCCGTTTTTATGTTCAAGCCTCCATAACATTCAAAATACTAAGGTTACATACATGATTTTAACTAATTTGAAATCCCTAAAGTATGCCCATTCATTTAATACCAACCACTCCATAACTTCAAAGTAGAAGTGTGTTTTCTGCCATCCCAAACTTTAACCAACGTTTTCTCAATTGTCGCTTTTTCACTTCTGCAACTTTGCAGAATTAAAAAAAATAACTATAGCACCTAGAGACATGAATCTTTCACCAAAAGATAGCGTATGATCTGTAGTATTAGGAACTACTCTTAACTCCATATCGACAAAGTGGGACCTTTTCCCAAAAACCGTCACATATGCTTGACCTTTTGCAAAAATGCGTGAACTTAAATCAACCACAGCGCTGTCTAAAGTCGTTCCTTGAAGCTTATGCACAGTAACACCCCAGTACAATATCAACGGCAACTCCTT
Organism: Epinotia nisella; assembly: GCA_932294315.1. Taxonomy (NCBI): domain Eukaryota; kingdom Metazoa; phylum Arthropoda; class Insecta; order Lepidoptera; family Tortricidae; genus Epinotia; species Epinotia nisella. Next base: position 1,827,150 of record OW028698.1, on the reverse strand, counting down.
TGCGTCGCGCAGTGCAGTATTAATACTGAACAGAATTACTATTACTTTATAACGTTATAGATTTTAAATGGTCACTCTAAATGAAAAACTGTAAGAGAAACCTATAACTGATTTTAAATACCTATTCAGTGATACCCCACTCGACATATTTCGTTAACTTTTTTTTTTTCAATTTTGGCGTCTGGTTGTCGCCATATTGAATTTTGATTACCGTCATGTCTTTAGTGACACTGGCAAGAGTAAGACGGTTCGATTGACGTAAGAATTATCAAAATCGGTTCACGCGTTCTGTCTCTGGAGTGCCACATAGGAACAAACATACATACATACATACATATATAGGCTGATAAACACATTACCCTCTTTTGCGTCGCGCAGTCGGGTAAAAAACCCAGCTGCATGTTTGCAAACATTTTAATATTTTTTTAGCCTATGTCACACCCACCTTTAAGAGGAAGCGAGTGGCGAGAGATAGGAAACATTGGAAGGAGTTTTAGTTCGTTTTGTTAGGAGTTCAAGGAGGCCTTTGCCAATAGGCACATTTTATAAACAAGAATTGTGGAAAACTAATGTTCAGAATAACTCCAACTCCACTCCAAATGGAGTTAGAGATAGAGAGACGAATTGCTAATTCTCGGAAAAGGTTTTAGACTCTGAAAGAAGTGATGAAAAACAAACAATACAACATTGAAACTAAAAGAAAAATATATAACACCTGCATATGCATACTTCCTATTCTAACATATGGCTGCCACACGTGTGCAAACACACAAGGACAAGACCACAAACTGATAACCTGCCAAAGAGCCATGGAAAGGAGTATCCTAGGCTACACAAGTAGAGACAGAAAAAGAGCTACAGATATAAGACACACAACAAAAGTAGAAGATGTCACGGCTACAACTAAACCCCTCAAGTGGAGATGGGTAGGAGGCCATATACTCAGAGAAAACAAATGGACAAAAGCCTTAACAAATTGGACCCCTAGATTCCAAAGGAAAAGAAAAAGAGGAAGACAAAGAAAACGATGGTCTCACACCATTAAAAAGATAGCAGACCCTTTATGGTACCTATAAAATAAAGAAATAGAGTGGAAGAAGTTGGAAGAGCTTTTGCCTCACAAAGACGCACTTCAGAAAGAGTTGTTGGCAATAAAGGCTAATAAAATAATAATAATAATGTTCAGAATAAAGGGCTATGTAAAGGTGCGTACGAATTAGAGCAGCCTCGGCTGAGGCACGCACGGCTCGCCTATTTTGCTCAAATTCGTACGCGCTCACGCGCTGTGCGCGAGCACCACGCGGCGAGCCACCCAGAGGCGGTCTCTTGACTGTGCTCAAAGGCGCCTCAATGCCTTGCGTAACTTGGACGTGTATCTGAGCGTGCCGCGGACAGAGCGACAAGATCGAACTTGTTTGTGCGCTAGGCTCGTACGAATTTGAGCAAGTTGCTGAGCCGTGCGTTTGTAATCGTTTGTTAGTAAATTTAGGACAATTATTGATACAAATACATGAAAAGCAAAAGGTGTTGTGGGTCCCGAAATCAATCAGCTGTCATTGTGTCGACGCCATTTTGAATGTCGGCTCGCGCGAGCACGTTGCTTCACCCGCGCATGTTTATGTGGAACTATTTTGCGCGCGAGCAACTCGCCGCGCGGGGCGAGCATGCCTCAGGCTGAGGCTGCTCTAATTCGTACTCACCTTAATGAGTTTGTAATTTATTTTATATGTCAGCACTCCATGGAGCGAAGCATGATCGGCGTAAAAAGGAAAGACAAAAAACGACTTGATGACATTAGAAGACAAACAAAGATTGAAGACATAACTGTAAAGATCAGAAAACTAAAATGGAAGTGGACAGGACACATGATGAGAGGAAAAGACAAATGGAGTCGCACTGCGACAATATGGTATCCTAGAGACAGAAAGAGGAAGAGAGGACGACAGTATAAGAGATGGGTGGATGAAATCGTCTAAGTAGCTGGGAAAACCTGGACAAGACTTGCAACCAACAGAGAAAAATGGAAAATGTTGGAGGAGGCCTTTGCCAAAAGGCAAACGGACACGCAACGCAAAAAAAAAAAAATGTATATAACTTATAACTTGTCTGAATAAAGGGCTATTTTATTTTATTTTTATTTTATTATTTATTATTTATAACTAGCTTCCACCTGTGATTTCATCTGCGTAGACCTGGCATAAAAGCTATCCTATATTTTAATCCAGGCTATAAACTATCTTCCTGCAAAGTTTCATCCTAATTGGTTCAGCCATTTAAGCGTGATTGAGTAACAAACGTCCAAACATCTGAACATGTAAACATCCAAACTTTCACATTTATAATATTAGTAGGATTTTAATCTTCCTTCAGGATGATAGTAAAGGCATGTTGGGATTAAAAATAAATGAGAATAAATGAGTTGAATTTTAATTTTAATGTTGGCTCCCTAGTTTGGTTTCATCTAACCATGCAACAAGATATCCGCGGCCTGTTCATAACATGTCAAATATTGTTTTGTGGATACAGCTTTTTATATGTATAATAATAATCTGAAAGTAAAATTTTAGCGGGATTTACAGGCCTGCTTTAGACAGTATACCAGATTTTATCCACAGAATGTTTCTAACAATGAAACCTGGCAGCTTATACCTTGAGATAAATTTAAAAAATGGCCAAGCTCAACTGGCATTTCAGCTTCTGCATAATCTTCAAATAGATCTTGGACATTAAGCATAATTATCTCATTGCCAACGAGATGAATTATCATTGCAGAAATCAACCTTCAAGAGCGATTGACCATTGTTTTATCAACCATTCCAGTAATCGTTGTTATTGAATCTCTTTGCTTGTTGTCATCTTTTTAACATTGTTTGATTTCTGCTATGTGAATTCCACTCCTTGCTCATTGCATACAAAGTATTAAACTGACCTGGCGTTGCGCAGAGCACGCGGCGTGGCTGCACTAGCTCGAGGCTGAGCACGAGCTCGTCCTTCACGACGTGGTCGGCGTACAGCCGCGCCGCCGCCGCCGCCGCGCTGACGCCGCGCGCGTCCGCGGCCTCCGGACTCGACGGCTCGTCTTTTACATACGCATCCGAGCACGAAGGCTCGTCTTTTACACACGCGTCTGAGCACGAGGGCTCGTCTTGTACACACGCATCGTCCAACGAGGGCTCGCTTTTAATACAGACACCCTCCAAACCCAAAGTGTGCTCTGACTTCACACACACTTCCTCTGCACACGCATTCGGCGATGGCGACTCCATCATCAACTAGTAAACCTCTCTGTCTAGGTTTAGAAGCGATCGGAGACTCGGACTGAGATATATATGTGCTATCGTTTTAACTACTAATTCCAAGTAAATAATTCAACGTTTCAATAACTTGCAAAGTCCTAACCACCAAGTAACCGCACCACCGCATTTTGCAATCCAGAGGGCCTACCGCGAAACGATATTCGTTTTCGTTCGTGTATCTCCGTCTCTGTTGCACTTGCTCGTTCGAGTGACAAAGAGGGAGATACACGAACGAAAACGAATATTGTTTCGCGGCTTGTCTTGGCTTGGCTGTCAATTTGACATTGAGTTAGTTGTGCGTTTAGTTGCATTCCGTTTCGATATTTAGCAATATTGTTCAATAAATGCTTTAATTAAATAATTAATGTAAATAAACAAATTTTATTGATTTATTTTATTAGCGTATATATACCTACAGAGGCGACGTAAGTGTTGCCATCATAGACCCATGATAATCAGGCATGGACCTAAGGTACTCGGGACAGGCTATACGTGATGCCACAATGAGGGACGGACGGAAAGGCTTCTATGCAGCTAAATTAAGAACTGGTCTTAAAATGGCTGATCGCTTACCATAAACAACCTACTTAATTTGGGTGGGTAGTGATTTATTGGTCATAACTTCATACTAAATCAGTTGTGGCAAACAGAAAAAAGTCGAATTACAAGGCCAACGAATGATATTTCCTTTTCTGTCACACTTATCGAGATTTGTATGCTACCATCTCGCCCGCACGTGGTATTATTATTACCATAGCTTGTCCCGGGTATCTTAGGTCCATGTACTCAGGACAAGCTATACGTGATGCCACAATGAGGGACGTCTTAAAATGGCTGATGGCTTACCATAAACAACCTACTTAATTTGGGCGGGTAGTGGTTTATTTGCCACAACTTTATACTAAGTCAGACGGTCTATCGCGTTCGGAACTTCGTTCGTGTATCTCCCTCTCTGACACTCGAACTAGCGAGTGCGACAGAGACGGAGATACACGAACGAAGTTCCTTTCCGTTTCGCGGTAGGTCATCGTTGCCTCTCTTTCATTTGCCGTAAGAAGGAAAAAGATGCAACACGAATATTTGGGCAAATACCGCCAAGTGTGGTGCCACCTTGACAAGGACAACGAATAAATTTCCCTTCTGTCACTTATTGAGATTTGTATGCTACCATCTCGCTCGGCCGTGGTATTATTATTACCATAGCTTGTCCTGAGTATCATAGGTCCATGGTCGCCACGACGAGGGACGGCAACAAAGTAGATGATTCCTGTGAGGTGACCATGTAACTAAAAATTACCCCATCGCTTCCATCTTTATTTTAAATAATGTACTTTTATTGCCACAACCGGTGTTGGTGTGAACACTTCGTTGTACGTGGTCCGACACGCACTTGGTTTTTTATTTATAGTATAATAATGCATGGGAAGCTGGTAGGATAAATAAACGTCCAACAATTTCAAACATTTATTAAGCAGTAAAAACTACACCATGAATAAATCTTATGCATAGGAACCTATCCAAATTAATATTTTTACATAACTCTGCACCTTCATCTATCCATATAAACATCCTCCTCCTCAATGGAATTAATACTATTTTATACTATACATTTAAAAAAAAAGATCTCTACTATGTACAATAATATTTAATCCGAATTTCATTGTCAATTTTTTTTCTTGTATGTTGGGCGTGGACGCCTAAAGAATAAAACTGGTCTGCGTGTCTTGTTCAATCGAAGCCTCGTCTCGTGATTCTGAAGACAAATAAATTGTATTACCACGTGAGCTCTGAAATTACTTGATCATAGAACCGGCCAAGTGCGTGCCGAGCCACGCGCAATTACAGTTATGTAGTACACCCGCTACTCCTGCGCCATCAAACGCCCACTCCAAGACGTGGTTCGAGCGTAAATACAGGATGACCAAATGGAGGTATACAACCTGTTTTTGCCGCCATTTTGTTTTCGCGGGAAATATGACAGTAGTTGCATTAAAATTACTTTGTGTAGATACGCAACGGGAAGTACCCTATAAATTTTGATTCCCTTGAGTGTCAAAATATGCGTTTTTGCGGCATAAACAACCGTATCTTTTGTTTACGTTATGTTTGAAGTTCAATTTTTTCACAGCTTAAAGGGACTGTAGACTTGAGTATATGGTTTTAATTTCAACTCAATATCTCCACGCGTTCCCGAGATAAAGGGTTTTGACAGACAGACAGAAGTGTTCCATTCTTTCCTTATGAGTTACGGAACCCTAAAAAAGAAAGAACAACAAGGAAATTATGTAAAAAAACCGATTGTTTTTGACCCTATTTTCTAAGAACTTTTTGATTCACCCTTGTATATCTGAAAATCAATCCTCATTATTACCTAATCGTGTCAGAACAGCGTTTCAAAGAACGCGATATTTTCCAATTCACGTATCCTACAATTAAGTAGGATTTATTGTGTTGATGCAAAATACTCATTAGCTCCGGCGACCTTATTCTCCACCAAAACACGATATCTACAGGCTAAATCGTGGCGCTATTAAGGTAACGGTCTTCCGTAAGGCGGGGATGCTTCCGGAATATGAGTGAGACGACATTCGCGATGCCCAACCTCTCTTGAGTCTGCATTTGCATGTACTATTAATTATTATGTAGTAATTAAATAACAAGTTAGTAACAAATACGCACAAACCTGGAGAAGTGGCGCAGGGTCCCGGTGCAGGCTCTCGTCTCCCGTAAGTATGGTCGTGGCCGACGCGGTGACGGGCTGCACTGTCCGCGGGCGGTGGGTGTACGGTCGGTTTCTGCAGCGGCACTATCCTTTCATGCATTTTTAATTGGCCTTTTTGGGCACAAGCATAACTAAATTGGCCACATTTATATGGCTTTTCACCAGTATGTAACCTTTCATGGACTTTTAATTGACATTTTTGGGCACTAGCATAAGTACATTGGCCACATTTGTATGGCTTTTCTCCAGTATGTATCCTTTCATAGTTTTTTTAATCACCTTTGTTTGCAATAGTGTAACTACATTGGCCACAGTTGTATGACTTTTCACCAGTATGTAACCTTTCGTGATTTTTTATTTGACCTTTGTAGGCACTAGCATAACTACATTGGCCACATTTGTATGGCTATCCACCAGTATGTGTCCTTTCATGAATTTTTAAATGACCTTTTTGGCACTAGCATAACTACTTTGGCCACATTTGTATGGCCTTTCACCAGTATGTATCCTTTCATGGATTTTTAATTTACTTTTTTGGGCACTAACATTTGCCACATTTGTATGGCTTTTCACCAGTATGTAACCTTTCATGGATTTTTAATTTACTTTTTTGGGCACTAGCATAACTACATTGGCCACAATTGTATGGCTTTTCTCCAGTATGTAACCTTTCATGGATTTTTATTTTACTTTTTTGGGCACTAGCATAACTACATTGGCCACAATTGTATGGCTTTTCTCCAGTATGTATCCTATCATGCATTTTTAAATGAAATTTACGGGCACTAACATAACTACATTTGCCACATTTGTATGGCTTTTCACCAGTATGTGTCCTTTCATGGTTTTTTAAAACACATTTTTTGGCACAAGCATAACTACATTGGCCACATTTGTATGGCTTTTCACCAGTATGTATCCTTTCATGGATTTTTAAATCACCTTTTTGGGCACTAGCATAACTACATTGGCCACAATTGTATGGCTTTTCTCCAGTATGTATCCTATCATGCATTTTTAAATGAAATTTACGGGCACTAACATAACTACATTTGCCACATTGGTAAGCTTTAGGTCTCCCGCTTGGCTCCTTCTGTTGAGTTTGCCCTGCAATGTATACAGAATTGGAATGAGAAAATATAGTGTTTTTTTTAAGTATTAATAAATCTAACTATGAAACGTAGTTGCGCAACAAAATTATATATAATTATTTTTATTTATTTGAACATTTACAGGTAAATATTATTTTTATAAGTAAACAATTGTATTGTGTTACTGTTAGGTGGGGGGCATGGGAGAATAGGGGTGTTGACTAAGATTTATTTACGATGCCATTCGAACCAGTTTATGGAGAGAAAAAAATATGTATGGGAGCAAGTGGGCAGCAACTACAATTAAAAAACATAAATACACAAATATTTGAGACAAAGTTTGACCTCGATGGCGGGAGCCCAAAACGCTTCATACTAATTGTCATAAAGGTATGACGTCACATGCTATTTCTAGTAATCATTGCATGGAAATTCAAGTGAATTGCTGTTTCGGTCGCGAAATTGTGCGTTTAGGTCCATAGTTGTCCTACAATTTTGTTTCTATAAAAGCGTAAGGAATTGGTAGCTTTAAATTTACTCTTGGAAAAAAGTGCATATTTTTTCAAATTTTTTAAGGTCAAGGTCAATCATAAAACGTTTATTTCAGACCATTAAAGATTGTACATTTGATTTTGATTGTTGTTAGTACAGCAAACCTTAAGAACTATGTTAGGGATCTAAGTTACGACATACAAAAAATAAAAATGAGCTAAAAGAATAACATAAAAACTGGATCGTTTATGCTAGCCCTTCGCAGCGCCAAGCAGGGCGTCCAAAATGCTCTACTTGGCCCTGCCAATAGCCCCCTCCACCCAGTACTTTGTGAGCGGACAGTCGGGGCGCTCGACTAACGCCCTTAGCAGGCCGTTGCCGCTGCCGCGGCGCACCCGCGTAAGCAGTGACCCTACTCTTTTTCGCCTAGTGACAAAGAAGTCATCCGTTCGCGGCTCAGCGAACATCCCGGATGCACTGCAGTGCCTCGGCAGCTTCAACAGCATCCTAAGGATGTTGTTGTATTGCACGCGCAACGCGTCATATGCCTTCTGTGTAAATCTTACCCACAGACTGCACGTATAGAACACACTGCACTGTGCGTGTGTAGATATGGTTTTATGATTTTAATTATATTTTTTAAATAATACTTTATTTTATAACAATAATTTGATTGTTTACTATCCATTTAGCAACACTACGTTCAGGGATCGGATACCGGTATTTTCCATACAAATTAAACCGGTATTATTTCATTGACCTCGACCGAATAGCCTAGTGGTTAGAGAACCTGACTGTGAAGCTTGAGGTCCCGGGTTCGATCCCCGGTCGGGGCAGATATTTGTATGATGAATACGAATGTTTGTTGTTGAGTCTTGGATGTTTAATATCTATTTAAGTATGTATTTATCAATTTAAGTATGTTTATCCGTTGTCTAGTACCCATAACCCATAGTACTAGATCAATTGGTGTGAATTGTCCCACTATATTTATTTATATTTATTCTTTGGTTATAGTATCATTTTTGATCGGGCAGTCTAATAATACGAGCCTAAAATAATTCAAAATATTAGACTAATTCGGGGATTTTTTTAAAAAACCGGTTCCGATCCCTGACTACGTTGTCAATGTTAACATGAGTCTACACCCCTATTGGGAGATTAACACATTCACTGCCAGAAATCGCTACGCGCTACGCTTGTAGCCGGCCCTGCGGTGGTCCGGCCAAGTAGCGGAAAGTGGCTGCGGCTCAGGCGCCCGCTAGGCGGGCTACAGACAGCGAAGGTGTTAATGCCTGCTTTCTGCTCGTCTATCTGGCTCTATACCAAGTCTTTATAACGTTATGTAAAAAAACAATATAATTTCGTTAGTATTTAGCACTTTCACTGCCAGTGCCAGGAATCCACCTAGCGCGCGCGTACGCTGTAGTCGATTTTCGCTACATACGAGGAAAACCACGGGATTGGCTACGAGCGTACTACTGGTAGCCCTACAAGCCCAATTTCAAAGAAAAACTGCAAATAGATGTACAGTTTAGCCATTTGGCACACGCATACTAGAGGTCTAAACAATTTTTTTTGACCCGCAGTTCCTAAAAAAAAATCCCTTGTGCAGAGACATTTATATTTTTGTATGGAATTTTTTTTTGCAGAAACCTATCGTGTGTGGGTTGAAGGGGGTATTTCCCGTTGGATACATGGATACTACGTATCATTTTATGATTAATATGTACCGTACTGCAGTACAGTTCCACAAGTATCGTAAAATAGGTATTTAAGTAGAACTGTGTCACTTTGTGATATTGGAAAAAAAAAAACTTTATTAAATTATTTTCAAAATTGTTTTCTTGAGGTTAGATTAAAGGATATCACGTATCATTTGTGGTATATTGTACAAAAAAAAATCAGCCATATCTTATCTGGTTTTTTTTTGCCAAAAAGGCCCAAAGGTGATCGGCATGGCCATGATGGCCTGAAGCGTCCCTTCAGAGCTCGCTCTCTACGCGAGCCCGAGGGCCGAAGGCCTTACGGCCGAGCCCACGCGGACACACACCCCCCGCAGTGTTCACAAGCAAGACGACTGAGTGCAAATTCCGATGTACAAATCTCACTCCGCTTTTCGCTCCCCATAGCAGTTTTTCACCTTTTCTTAGGAAATACTCAAACAATCCCAGTCAGATTTGGAATAAAGTCTAAGTACATAACTAGTTAGTTAGTTTAACTGGACATTTTCCGCAAATCGACATACAATTAATGTGCCTATTTTGCGTGAAATTGGCCTATTTTCCTCACGATGTTTCACGATGTTTTTCCTTCACCGAAAAGCTAATCGTAAATATTTCGTACATAAGTTCGGGCAAAGAACTAGTTAGAACCTATGAAGTGGTCGTGTGTCGTCGTGCCCACCACGCCAATAACCACTAAAAAGGTCGGAGTGAAGGGTGTACCTTGATCATGAATAAAATCTATTATGAATTGTTTTTATTGGTTTATAACGTTACATCAAGTTAATCCAGAGCGCTCATTAGAGCCTTTAGCAAAAAGGCATCCACTAACGCCTTGGCACTAAGTAGGAACCGTCTATGCATGCTGGTAAGGGTGCTTACAGGGCATTGTTGCCTAAACAAGCACATGCAAGTGTTGGGGCTGAGTGACACAAGGCAGTGCAGACTCTGCCTTGAAGCAGAGGAGACGCCTACACACATCCTAACCGAATGCCCTTGTCTTATGCGCAGCCGTAACTCCATTCTGGGCAAACACCTCATGTGCCCTGAGGAGATCAAGTTTCTTGAGTTCAACAAAATCCTGCAATTCTTCGAGTTCGCAGGACTTGACCAAGAATTGTAGTAAGTGGCGATCACATAGATCAGCAATGGTCGCAGTGATACAATAGCCACTACCAGAATAATAATAATACATCAAGTTAAAGTGCTTGGCGTGTGAGTGATCACTTCATTCAAATATGAAAGCATTCAAAGGGCTAATCTTCCTTGAGGATGGTAATAAAGGCATGTTGGGATTAAAAAATAAATGAGTATTAAATAAATATTAGTGGACTATCTTACACAAATCGAAGTAGTCCCATAGTAAGCTCAATAAGGCTAGTGTTATGGATACTTTTAATAGATATGAGGACGGTATATTTAATAGATATAAACATATAAATACTTAAATACATAGAAAACATCTAAGACTCAGAAACAATTTGTTTCATCTAAACATGCAACAAGATATCCGCGGCCTGTTCATAACATTGATTTGTGCATAAAATCTGAAAGTAAATTTTTAGCGGGATTTACATGCCTTCTTTAGACAGACCAGATTTGATCCACAGAATGTTTCTAACAATGAAACCTGACGGCTTATACCTACAGTGAGATAAATTTTAGAAATATCCAAGCCCAACTGGCATTTCAGCTTCTGCATAATCTTTAGGAAGATCTTGGAAATGAAGCATAATTATTTCATTGCCTATGAGCAAAAATCAAACTTTAAGAGGGAATGACCATTGTTTTATCAACTATTCCAGTTATCGGTGTTATCAAATCTCTTCGCTTGTTCACTTTTTAACATTATTCTGTAACATTTGAAGTCTTTGATATATTAAAATGGTTAATCCTAAAAGAAAAACAATTAATAAATGGACAAACAACTATCCATCACTTAGTTACAATGAAGTTTCTTCCACAATATATTGAAATGAAATAAAACTATAATTTCTGTTTCATTAATTATTTTTAACACAAAGGTCTAATTTCATTACCTAAAAGATGTCCTGCTAAGTGACAGTTATTATTACCAATAGTCGATAAAACATAATGTCCAATCCATCTTGAAGTTTGATTTCTTCATGTAAATTCCGCTCCTTGCTCATTGCATACATAGTATTAAACTGACCTGGCGTTGCGCAGAGCACGCGGCGTGGCTGCACTAGCTCGAGGCTGAGCACGAGCTCGTCCTTCACGACGTGGTCGGCGTACAGCCGCGCCGCCGCCGCCGCCGCGCTGACGCCGCGCGCGTCCGCGGCCTCCGGACTCGACGGCTCGTCTTTTACATACGCATCCGAGCACGAAGGCTCGTCTTTTACACACAAATCTGAGCACGAGGGCTCGTCTTGTACACACGCATCGTCCAACGAGGGCTCGCTTTTAATACAGACACCCTCCAAACCCAAAGTGTGCTCTGACTTCACACACACTTCCTCTGCACTTGCATTCGGCGATGGCGACTCCATCATCAACTAGTAAACCTCTCTGTCTAGGTTTAGAAGCAATCGGAGACTCGGACTGAGAGATATATGTGCTATCGTTTTAACTACTAATTCCAAGTAAATAATTCAACGTTTCAATAACTTGCAAAGTCCTAACCACCAAGTAACCGCACCACCGCATTGACGCATTCTGCAATCCTGCCTGGCTTGGCTTGGCTGTCAATTGGACATTGAGTGAGTTGTGCGTTTAGTTGCATTCCGTTTCGATACCGTCAACCGGGGTGATTAGGTACAATTTTGAACTTTGAACGTGATTATAGCGAAATATTTCTATAAGCGATTACAAAGTTAAGGTTTTAAATTTTTTATCTTGTGTTTGAGAACCCACTTATAATAATATTTTACATAAAAAAATAATTTAAACCCACTTTTTTTTTTAAAAACAGGCCGTCCCTATTCATACTGGATATGGGGTCAATACTGACGAATAAGGGTACCAATAGGGAAAAATGGCTAGGGCTGTCACAAATATAATATGCTGGCAAATAAGTAGGTAACCTAACATAGGTGATGCTTATTTAGGTACTTACTAGCTCTGAATGTACCTTATTAATTAATATCGTAGAATAAATTCAAATAAAATGCCTACATTTGAATTTAAAAAAACTTTTATTTATTTTTTGGTTTAAGTTATAAGAGAGAAAAAAATATTTATAAAACAAAGTCATAAACAATTCTTTTAATCTGTATTCATTTAAACCATTCACCTAATGAAATTTATATATACCTACATACAATTTTTTTTATAAATATTATTTATTTATACATCATATAAATACTACATATAATATTTATTTATAAAGAGTTGTACATATATACATAAACATACATACGTACACACATACTAACTTCAAAACATAATCCCCTTTCTTTCGCAGTCGGGTAAAAACTACCAAGGTAGGTTTATACCAAAACGAAACTACGTTTTGGCAGCCCTGTCCCTGTACACCCTTTACCGTCCCGATTTCAACTTATTACGTCCCTATTAACTACCAACGGCGTGCCTTTTCATCTCACACTCGTCCCTAATAACCCTCGTTGCGTCCCTATAAACCTCGGATTTTTTCAAAATTTTCCATGCATCACTATTTTTGCAGTTTTACTTACAAAACAAAGATAATGTTGACTTACCGTGCTTAAAACAGGTTCTGCATTAAATTCTAAACACCTTTTGCACCATTAAAAGTATCTACTTTCATCAAAGCTATTAAATAACAAGGAAGTTTTGCAGAGCAAAAAAACTGCTGTCATCGAGACCCAACTTCACACGGTTAGTTTGACAATCTAGAACCACCTTCATGCCATTCCAGTGTTGTCCTTACTGAAACCAACTATTCTACTACTATTTTAAATAACACGACAAAACTTCTAATTTGTAGTTTTTGAGAAATTATCGGGTAAATGTCATTCCCGGTTTTCGTCCTTATTCCCCACGCCATCCCTAATACCCCCGGTTGACGGTATTTAGCAATATTGTTCAATAAATGCTTGAATTAAATAATTAATGTAAATAAACAAGTTTTATTGATTTATTTTATTAGCGTATAGAGGCGACGTAAGTGTTGCCATCATAGACCTATGATACTCAGGCATAGTGATGCCACAATGAGCATGAACCTAGGATACTATGGACAGGCTATGGTAATAATAATACCACGAACGAGCGCAACGGTGCTATACGAAACGCAATAAGTGTGACAGAAAGAGATATATCATTCGTTGTCCTTGTCATAGTTCCACTTTTTTTCTGTTGGGCACAACGGTTGTGCCCAACAAAGCGCGCGTGTGGGTGCATACTAGCTAGAATAACCTAAATTATTTAATGCTAATGTGACTTAAATCGACGCGATTAAAGTTATTTTACTCACAATAAGGTGCCTGTGTTCCGACTGTGCCAAAAAAATGGTCTATTGCTGTGTTCTCGGCTGTAAAAGCCGGTCGGAACACTCTGATGAAAATAATACCTTTCACACTTAAGTAGAACATTTTTCACTTTTATTTATACGCAATACGTAAAAATGGCATCGTAAAATTACATTACGCTCAAAATCTTGTTAAATTAGATGATTATAATAGAAATAACATCATTGTTTACTTTGTTCAAGAAAATATTCGTTGACAAATTATCCGCCCAAATTACGTAGGTTGTTTATGGTAAGCTGCGACAGGTATAAGAATGTCTTCTCGATTTAGCTTCTTTGCAATCATTTTAGGGATATCAGCCAATACAACTTAAAAATACCCCATTTCTCGGGTAATTTATACTTTAACAAAATTGTAGTACTCGTTATTACCTAACATTCGTATAAAATGGGTGGGATCTATTTTTATATACTTATATTTTCTCTATACTCATAAAAAAGAGGCAAAGCTTTAATTTAGCGAGTAATCTCCGGAACTATTCATCCCATAACAAAAAATCCTGCATCTGCGCCTCCGCTCGGGTTCTTTCTAATACGCAAGTGGAGACGCGTGGACAGCTAGTAAGACAGATAGATATAGATAAGTAAAGACGATCGACGGTATAGAATGATTCATAATTTTCTATAAGCCCTATGCTTTGAAAATTGAATGTAAAATAATATGTTTTATTTTCTAGGTTTCCACTAAATGAGGATGTGCGTACGCGGAGTATTTGGATTGAGAAATATGTATACAAAATTAATATTATTCAAAGGCCAGTAAGCGACCCCTACCTAACAACCTAAATAGAGATAACCTTATATAAATAAATGTTTTTTTAATATGGTTGTGTCTCATTTCGGTCCTTAGTATCATTATTTTATCCGCCTTAGCCTAATGACAAGTTTACCACTGACCGCCGCGGCCAGGCTGCGCCAGTCTGTGAGAGACTTAAATAAAGCCTCTCACAGACAGGCGCGGCCTGCGGTGGCGGTCAATAGTAAATTTGACACTATCTGTCAAGTTTACTATGGACCGCCACCGTAGGCTGCGCCAGTGTGATTCAGGCTTTATAATAATTAATTAAGTAGATCAGGACGACCCGCGAGCTGTGTCGCCGTGAGGTAGACTGTCCGTCTCTTTCTAGTAAGGACGCTTAGAAAGGTAAGATACGGACAGTCTACCTTGCCGCAACATAGCTCGCGGGCTGTCCTGTGATAACTGTGCTGATCACTCTATACGGTTTGTAGTGCTGATAAGAAACACAGATAAGCCGCTTGCACAAGGACTATTAATTACTTACATGTTCTGTTACTAGAATCATATTTCATGTTATTAAACTGAATATTACTAGTGCCTGCGAACAGCGCCTGCTAAGCAATGAATGTGTAAAGCTTCATTAAATCTACTTACAATAAAAGCGCATTATTTAAAATAAACATATGGACGCGATGGGGTAATTTTTAGTTACATGGCCACTCCACGGGTATCATCTACTTTGTTGCCGTCCCTCATTGTGGCATCACGTATAGCCTGTCCATAGTATCCTAGGTTCATGCACAATGAGGGACGGAAAGGCTTCTATGCAGCTAAATTAAGAAGTGGTCTTAAAATGGGTGATCGCTTACCATAAACAACCTACTTAATTTGAGTCGGTAGTGATTTATTGGTCATAACTTCATACTAAATCAGTTGTGGCAAACAGAAAAAAGTCGAACTATGACAAGGACAACGAATGATATTTCCTTTTCTGTCACACTTATCGAGATTTGTATGCTACCATCTCGCCCGCACGTGGTATTATTATTACCATAGCTTGTCCCGAGTATCTTAGGTCCATGTACTCAGGACAAGCTATACGTGATGCCACAATGACGGACGTCTTAAACTAGCGAGTGCGACAGAGACGAAGATACACGAACGAAGTTCCTTTCCGTTTCGCGGTAGGTCATCGTTGCCTCTCTTTCATTTGGCGTAAGAAGGAAATAGATGCAACACGAATATTTGGGCAAATACCGCCAAGTGTGGTGCCACCTTGACAAGGACAACGAATAAATTTCCCTTCTGTCACTTATTGAGATTTGTATGCTACCATCTCGCTCGGCCGTGGTATTATTATTACCATAGCTTGTCCTGAGTAGCATTGGTCCATGGTCGCCACGACGAGGGACGGCAACAAAGTAGATGATTCCTGTGGGGTGACCATGTAACTAAAAATTACCCCATCGCTTCCATCTTTATTTTAAATAATGTACTTTTATTGCCACAACCGGTGTTGGTGTGAACCCTTCGTTGTGCGTGGTCCGACACGCACTTGGTTTTTTATTTATAGTATAATAAATAAGGTATCCCCTTGGATCGCATAATGGTTTTTAGACTAATGCAGTTTCGCATAATTGGTTTGGCATAATTATTTGTGGCATAATAGTACTTTCGCATAATAATATTGTGGCCTATTGTTTTTCTGGCATACTACGCTAATAGCATAATTTCAGTTGAACTAATCTGTATCGGCCGAATATACATTACGCATACTATTGTTTGGGCTAATAATTATTTGGTGTATCTGTCATTATCCATAATTTCAGTTATTTTGTTACGGCCGCATTGAACCTGTAAAATGAACAACAACAAAATATTAGGTACGTTACGCAACGTTAGGTCACATTAGATAGGTACATTAGGTTAGGATCGGTTAGTATGAAATCCAGGCGCGAAGCGTCTAAGCAACACGGAATAGGGGGTCCGCGAAGCGGACCTCCGTAGACATCGCCTTAGTTCCTAAATATATACACAAAAATAGCAATCTAGCCATTTTATTACTATGTATGAGCCTTTTGTACATAACTTGTTTTAGGACATTACTGAGATTATTTTTGACATTAGTCTTCATGAAGATTATGCTTTCAGTTTTTATGCTTTTTAATGTTATGCGTGTATAATTATGCGAAATGTGACTTATGCGATATATATCTTATTTTCGGCGTAAAGTAATTATGCGTAACCATATTAGTATTAATGATTTTATGCCTCTCAATAGTAAACCGTATAATAATGCCTCGAAAGCTGGTAGGATAAATAAACGTCCAACAATTTCAAACATGTATTAAGCAGTA
Organism: Epinotia nisella; assembly: GCA_932294315.1. Lineage (NCBI taxonomy): Eukaryota > Metazoa > Arthropoda > Insecta > Lepidoptera > Tortricidae > Epinotia > Epinotia nisella. The sequence goes on along the minus strand of OW028698.1, from coordinate 1,810,261 downwards.
AAAATTACATCATGAATAAATCTTATGCATAGGAACCTATCCTAAATAATATTTTTACATAACTCTGCGCCTTCATCTATCCATAAAAACATCCTCCTCTTCAATGGAATTAATACTATTTTATACATACATTTAAAAAAAAAGATCTCTACTATGTACATTGTACAATAATATTGAATCCTAATTTCATTGCCAATTTTGTTTCTTGTATGGTGGGCGTGGGCGCCTAAAGAATAAAACTGGTCTGCGTGTCTTGTTCAATCGAAGCCTCGTCTCGTGATTCTGCGGACAAATAAGTTGTATTACCACGTGACCTCTGAAATTACTTGATCATAAAACCGGCCAAGTGCGTGCCGAGCCACGCGCAAGTACAGTTATGTAGTACACCCGTGCGCCATCAAACGCCCACTCAAAGACGTGAATGCTCGTAAATATTAGAGAAGCAACGGATATGCGGCCATTGTCCTGTATCAGACCGAATAGCGAATAGAGGCGTAGTAGCCGGTTACATAGAATTTAACCTTTAATTCAATTTATAATTACTGTTAGACTTCAATGCACATAAAAAGAACTCTGACCGCCATGCAGTTTATATGCACCCAGCGTTCTTTGTACGTGCCACCAGGTATTTATGACTATAAGTACATTTTTGTTACTGACACCGCTCGACACCGCAGCGGCATGTAATAGCGGGCCACTTCCTCTGGCCGCCTCGGCTAACCTCGGCTCTCGCACACCTCTCAGGTGTCGATGCCCCGAGCGGGCGAGCAGCGATAGAGCACGAGCTGTGCGGCGAGCGCCTCCGAGCGGGATGCTGTGATTTGACTTTCCTAGCTGTCAAACATCAGGTTGCAGACAGAGGACCTTTATTTTTCTTATCCATCCATACTAATATTATAAATGGGAAAATGTATGTGTGTTTTTGTTTGTTTGTTTGTTTGTCCGTCTTTCACGGTAAAACGGGGCGACGAATTGACGTGATTTTTTAAGTGGAGATAGTTGAAGGGATGGAGTGACATAGGCTACTTTTTGTCTCTTTCTAATCCCTCACTTCCCTAAAATGGGGGGTGGAAGCTTGTATGGAGCATTCCGCAATTTTCAAGGTAGAAAGCTAAAAATTCGGACTATTTGTGACTAAAAAAAATCATCCATCATTTTTTTTTGGAAATGTGCATCCAACCCCTTAAAAGGGGTAGAAATTTTATATAAGGGTCCAGATATGTAGTCGATATGTAGAGTCGATATGTATAGTGGATTTGCAGAGTCGATATGTAGAGTCGATATGTAGAATCGATATGTAGTCGATATGTAGAGTCGATATGTATAGTCGATATGTAAAGTCGATATGTAAATTCGATATGTAGAGTCTATGTAGAGTCGATCTAAATATATAAAAGAAGAAACTGGCTGACTGACTGACTGACATCACCGCACAGCCCAAACCGCTGGATCTAGAGATTCCAAATTTGGCACGTAGGTTCCTTATAAGGTCTAAGAGTGCACTAAGAATAGTTATTTACGATACAAGTGCAGAAAATAATCTATCGCAACGAGTGGCGATAGATTAAAACACGACCGAAGGGAGTGTTTTAAATCGACACGAGACACATCGCATTGTTAGCAATTGGACGCAGTAAATTAAATTTATATTGACACCTTATATTTTCTTTTAACAAGTTTTGTTTCACAAAATAGTCGGGATATTTTTTTACAAATAGACATAATTCCATTATATATATACTGGCAAGAGTCAGAAGACCCTTTTCTTTAAAAATACTTCGAAGCGAATGTTGGTAATGTAACGGTATATGGTACGAATACATCTCTTCTGCAAAATAAAAGTAGACTGTATGACAGAGTTTCCCCAGTAGATGATACCATATCTTAATAATGGATACACAATTCCGAAATAGGCATTTCTAACGATTTTTTCTGAGCATGTTGCAGATAGTATTGACAAAGCGTAGCAGTTGCTAGAAATGCTATTGTTGATCTTTTTAATGTGAGCTTTCCAACTCAAATGGGTATCAATAGTCACTCCCAGAAAACTAACACTCTCTACTTCTTGTACCGAAACTCCAGCTTCGCTTATGTTTAATGATATGGGAGTTGATTTATTGTTTCTAAACTGCATTAGCTTCGTTTTGCTTAAATTGACACTAAGATTGATACTAGAGAGCCACTCTACAACTTTTTTCAGCGTTAAATTAATATTCTGTTTGAGTAAAGGTATTTCTGACTTACCACTGAGAAAAGTATTGATACATCATCCGCAAACAACACACAAAGTTCACTTACAACTTTAGGAAGTTGGTTAACATATACTAAAAATAGCAATGGACCCAGTACGCTGCCCTGGGGAACTCCTATATGTACTGTCTCAAATTCGGATCTGAAATACTCCAGAGTTTTGTTCGATTTACAATATTTAACAATGACTGTCGCTTGTTCCCGGTTGGACAAGTAATTATCGAACAATTTAAGAGCTTGCCCTCTTACACCAATTGTCTCAAGCTGTTGCAACAGAATATTATGGAAAACACAATCAAACGCCTAAATCAACAGGCTAAATCGTGGCGCTATTAAGGTCTTCCGTAAGGCGAGGGTACTTCCGGAATATGAGTGAGATGACATTCGCGAAGCCCAACCTCTCTTGCGTGTGCATTTGCATGTACTATTATTTATTGTGGTAATTAAATGACAAGTTAGTAAAAAATGCGCACAAACCTGGAGAAGTGGCGCAGGGTCCCGGTGCAGGCTCTCGTCTCCCGTAAGTATGGTCGTGGCCGACGCGGTGACGGGCTGCACTGTCCGTGGTCGGCGGGTGTACGGTCGGTTTCTGTAGCGGCCCCTCATGCATTTTTAATTGGCCTTTATGGGCACTTTCATAACTACATTGGCCACATTTGTATGGTTTTTCACCAGTATGTATCCTTTCATGGTTTTTTATATTATCTTTGTTGGCACTAACATAACTACATTGGCCACATTTGTATGGCTTTTCTCCAGTATGTATCCTTTCATGGATTTTAAAATTATATTTGATGGCACTAACATAACTACACTGGCCACATTTGTATGTCTTTTCTCCAGTATGTATCCTTTCATGAATTTTTAAATAAAATTTTCGGGCACTAGCATAACTACATTGGCCACATTTGTATGGCTTTTCTCCAGTATGTATTCTTTTATGAATTTTTAAATAAAATTTTCGGGCACTAGCATAACTACATTGGCCACATTTGTATGGCTTTTCTCCGGTATGTAAACTTTCATGGATTTTTAATTTACTTTTTTGGGCACTAGCATAACTACATTGGCTACAATTGTATGGCTATCCACCAGTATGTGTCCTTTCATGAATTTTTAAATGACCTTTTTGGGCACTAGCATAACTACATTGGCCACATTTGTATGGCCTTTCACCAGTATGTATCCTTTCATGGATTTTTAAATTACCTGATTCGGCACTAGCATAACTACATTGGCCACATTTGTATGGTCTTTCACCAGTATGTAACCTTTCATGGATTTTTAATGTACTTTTTTTGGCACTGGCATAACTACATTGGCCACAATTGTATGGCTTTTCTCCAGTATGTATCATTTCATGGATTTTTAAATCAATTTTTCTGGCACCAGCATAACTACATTGGCCACAGTTGTATGGCTTTTCTCCAGTATGTATCCTTTCATGCATTTTTAAATGACATTTTCGGGCACAAGCATAACTACATTGGCCACATTTATATGGCTTTTCTCCAGTATGTATCCTTTCATGGATTTTAAAATTATATTTGATGGCACTAACATAACTACACTGGCCACATTTGTATGTCTTTTCTCCAGTATGTATCCTTTCATGAATTTTTAAATAAAATTTTCGGGCACTAGCATAACTACATTGGCCACATTTGTATGGCTTTTCTCCAGTATGTATTCTTTTATGAATTTTTAAATAAAATTTTCGGGCACTAGCATAACTACATTGGCCACATTTGTATGGCTTTTCTCCGGTATGTAAACTTTCATGGATTTTTAATTTACTTTTTTGGGCACTAGCATAACTACATTGGCTACAATTGTATGGCTATCCACCAGTATGTGTCCTTTCATGAATTTTTAAATGACCTTTTTGGGCACTAGCATAACTACATTGGCCACATTTGTATGGCCTTTCACCAGTATGTATCCTTTCATGGATTTTTAAATTACCTGATTCGGCACTAGCATAACTACATTGGCCACATTTGTATGGTCTTTCACCAGTATGTAACCTTTCATGGATTTTTAATGTACTTTTTTTGGCACTGGCATAACTACATTGGCCACAATTGTATGGCTTTTCTCCAGTATGTATCATTTCATGGATTTTTAAATCAATTTTTCTGGCACCAGCATAACTACATTGGCCACAGTTGTATGGCTTTTCTCCAGTATGTATCCTTTCATGGATTTTTAAATCACTTTTTTTGGCACTAGCATAACTACATTGGCCACAGTTGTATGGCTTTTCTCCAGTATGTATCCTTTCATGCATTTTTAAATGACTTTTTTGGGCACTAGCATAACTACATTGGCCACATTTGTTTGGCTTTTCTCCAGTATGTAACCTTTCATGGATTTTTAAATGACTTTTTTGGACACTAGCATAACTACATTGGCCACATTTGTATAGCTTTTCTCCAGTATGTATCCTTTCATGGTTCTTCAAATGACATTTTTGGGCACTAGCATAACTACATTGGCCACATTTGTAAGGTTTCTCACCCGTATGTTTATTTTCATGGATTTTTAAATGACTTTTTTGGACACTAGCATAACTACATTGGCCACATTTGTATGGCTTTTCTCCAGTATGTATCCTTTCATGGTTCTTTAAATGACATTTTTGGGCACTAGCATAACTACATTTGCCACATTTGTATGTTTTTTCACCAGTATGTAACCTTTCATGGATTTTTAATTTACTTTTTTGGTCACTAGCATAACTACATTGGCCACAATTGTATGGCTTTTCACCAGTATGTAACCTTTCATGGATGTTTAATTTATTTTTTTGGGCACTAGCATAACTACATTGGCCACAATTGTATGGCTTTTCTCCAGTATGTATCCTATCATGCATTTTTAAATTACGTTTACGGGCACTAACATAACTACATTTGCCACATTTGTATGGCTTTTCACCAGTATGTGTCCTTTCATGGTCTTTTAAAACACCTTTTTTGGCACTAGCATAACTACATTGGTCACATTTGTATGGCTTTTCACCAGTATGTATCCTATCATGCATTTTTAAATGACATTTACGGGCACTAGCATAACTACATTGGCAACATTTGTATGGCTTTTCACCAGTATGTATCCTTTCATGGATTTTTAAATGACCTTTTTGGGCACTAGCATAACTACATTGGCCACATTTGTATGGCTTTTCTCGAGTATGTATCCTTTCATGGATTTTTAAATTAAATTTTTGGGCACTAGCATAACTACACTGGCCACATTTGTATGGTTTCTCACCCGTATGTTTTTTTTCATGGACTAGTAATTTGCCTTTTAGGAAACTTGTATACCTACATTGGCCACACTTATAAGACCTGTTGTGATTATGTTGACTCATATGATTTTGTAACAATGCTTTTTCACTGGCTGTGTAATCACAGTGATCACAGATAAAGCGTTCCTTGTCAATGTGTTTCCTTTCATGACTCACTAAAGAGGCCTTTCTAGCAGTTGTGAAACCACATTGGCCACATTGGTAAGCTTTAGCTCTCCCGCTTGGCTCCTTCTGTTGAGATTGCCCTGCAATGTATACAGTACAGAATTAGAATGAGAAAATATAGTGTTTTATTAAGTATTAATAAATCTAACTATAAAACGTAGTTGCGCAACAAAATTATATAAATTAATTTTTATTTAATTGAACATTGACAGGTAAATATTATTTTTATAAGTAAACAATTGTATTGTGTTACTGTTAGGTGGGGGCATGGGAGAATAGGGGTGTTGACTAAGATTTTTTACGATGCCATTCGAACCAGTTTATGGAGAGAAAAAAAATATGTATGGGAGCAAGTGGGCAGCAACTACAATTAAAAAACATAAATACACAAATATTTGAGACAAAGTTTGACCTCGATGGCGGGAGCCCAAAACGCTTCATAATAATTGACATAAAGGTATGACGTCACATGGTATTTCTAGTAATCATTGCATGGAAATTCAAGTGAATTGCTGTTTCGGTCGCGAAATTGTGCGTTTAGGTCCATAGTTGTCCTACAATTTTGTTTCTATAAAAGCGTAAGGAATAGGTAGCTTTAAATTTACTCTTGGAAAAAAGTGCATATTTTTTCATTTTTTTTAAGGTCAAGGTCAATCATAAAACTATATAAAAAAACGTTTATTTCAGACCATTATAGATCCATATGTTGTTAGTACAGCAAACCTTAAGAACTATGTTAGGGATCTAAGTTACGACATACAAAAAATAAAAATGAGCTAAAAGAATAACATAAAAACTGGATGGTTTATGCTAACCCTTCGCAGCGCCAAGCAGGGCGTCCAAAATGCTCTACTTGGCCCTGCCAATAGCCTCCTCCACCCAGTATTTTGTGAGCGGACAGTCGAGGCGCTCGACTAACGCCCTTAGCAGGCCTTTGCCGCTGCCGCGCACCCGCGTAAGCAGTGACCCTACTCTTTTTCGCCTAGTGGCAAAAAAGTCATCCGTTCGCGCCTCAGCGAACATCCCGGATGCACTGCAGTGCCTCGGCAGCTTCAACAGCATCCTAAGGATGTTGTTGTATTGCACGCGCAACGCGTCATATGCCTTCTGTGTAAATCTTACCCACAGACTGCACGTGTAGAACACACTGCACTGTGCGTGTGTAGATATGGTTTTATGATTTTAATTTATACTTTTTAACAATTTATTTTATAACAATAATTTGATTGTTTACCATCCATTTAGCAACACTACGTTCAGGGATCGGATACCGGTATTTTCCATACAAATTAAACCGGTATTATTTCATTGACGTTCAGTGACGACCGAATAGCCTAGTGGTTAGAGAACCTGACTGTGAAGCTTGAGGTCCCGGGTTCGATCCCCGGTCGGGGCAGATATTTGTATGATGAATACGAATGTTTGTTGTCGAGTCTTGAAGGTTTAATATCTATTTAAGTATGTATTTATCTATATAAGTATGTTTATCCGTTGTCTAGTACCCATAGTACTAGATCAATTGGTGTGAATTGTCCCACTATATTTATTTATTTATTTATATTTATTCTTTGGTTATAGTATAATTTTTGATCGGGCAGTCTAATAATAAGAGCCTAAAATAATTCAAAATATTAGACTAATTCGGGGATTTTTTTTAAAAACCGGTTCCGATCCCTGACTACGTTGTCAATTTTAACATGAGTCTACACCCCTATTGGGAGATTAACACATTCACTGCCAGAAATCGCTACGCGCTACGCTTGTAGCCGGCCCTGCGGTGGTCCGGCCAAGTAGCGGAAAGTGGCTGCGGCTCAGGCGCCCGCTAGGCGGGCTACAGACAGCGAAGGTGTTAATGCCTGCTTTCTCCTCGTCTATCTGGCTGTATACCAAGTCTTTATAACGTTATGTAAAAAAACAATATAATTTCGTTAGTATTTAGCACTTTCACTGCCAGTGCCAGGAATCCACCTAGCGCGCGCGTACGCTGTAGTCGATTTTCGCTACATACGAGGAAAACCACGGTATTGGCTACGAGCGTACTACTGGTAGCCGTACAAGCCCAATTTCAAAGAAAAACTGCAAATGTGACGGTGTTCAGTAAAAGGGCCCACTTTGTCGATTCTAGTTACGGAGTTACGGGCAGTTTAGTGAAATATGGCAAAACTTACCGAAAATCAACTTTCGATGAAAACTGTTAGAACATACTGTAATAAACCTATGATTTTGATGACGACGCATAAATCTACATTTTAAGCACCTTTTCAGGGCCTCAAAGTTTAGTGCCCAGCGACCCACTTTGTCGCATACAGAAAAAATCGTCGATATCATATTTGTGACGGTTTTTGGGAAAACGTCCCACTTCGTCGATATGGACTTAACAGTAGTTCCTAATACTACAGATCATACGCTATCTTTTGGTGAAAGATTCATGTCTCTAGGTGCTATAGTTATTTTTTTTAAATTCTGCAAAGTTGCAGAAGTGAAAAAGCGACAATTGAGAAAACGTTGGTTAAAGTTTGGGATGGCAGAAAACACACTTCTACTTTGAAGTTATGGAGTGGTTGGTATTAAATGAATGGGCATACTTTAGGGATTTCAAATTAGTTAAAATCATGTCTGTAACCTTAGTATTTTGAATGTTATGGAGGCTTGAACATAAAAACAGGACGAAAATATGTAAATCCTGAATATGGGTTTATTTCTATATTCTATTATACGGCACGCAGATTTATCATTAAAGTTGTATTTAGATATAAATGGTTTCCCATGCTAAAAAAGACAGAAATAATTCTGTGGATACTTTTATTTAGTAATTATGTCAAAAAGTTAATAACAAATGATTTGAAGAGTACCATGCATAAAAATTAAAATACACGTGTCTGTTAATATATAACATGAGATTACTTAAAAAAACATACTTATCAAGCATAGAAAGTATGTAAAATATCAATTTATAAGTACTTTTTGTGTGTATAAAGTTTAGTGATTTTATATAGGGAGCGTCCCACTTGGTCGGTTTACTAAACTTTAGTGTTTCTTCATTGAAAGTGTTTGTGTTTGGTATATTTTTCAGTTTTATGTATGAGATAATGGTTTGTTATTGTTAATCTAAGAGTCTTTGATACTAACGTCGTTTGTTTAAACTTTTTTAACGTAATCGAACGAAATTTCTTTTCGACTCAAGTTTAGTGACCCACTTTGACGGTTTGGTGGATCATACGCTACTTGATGCACATTACTACACCCAACCTCAGCGGTAGCTTGCCTCGCACTGATCGCCGTCGCCGCTTGCGCTGCGCGTCGAGCCGACCGGCGTAGGTACATACCCACGTCGGCTCTACACAAAGCGCTTAGCGGCGGCGGTGCCTTTGATGTCGCCGACGAGGCGGCGCGGCGACTTATATAAACGTTGCGATGAGTTCGATCCGTTTGCTACATCTCATAGGTTTAATACGTACACCATTTTTGGTTTGTAATTATACTGTTTTTGGTTCAGCAAATTACACCTATGTTTATAAATTATGATTTTATACTTGTAGTAATTTTTTAGGGTATGATCCACCAAACCGTCAAAGTGGGTCACTAAACTTGAGTCGAAAAGAAATTTCGTTCAATTACGTTAAATAAGTTTAAACAAACGACGTTAGTATCAAAGACTCTTAGATTAACAATAACAAACCATTATCTCATACATAAAACTGAAAAATATACCAAACACAAACACTTTCAATGAAGAAGCACTAAAGTTTAGTAAACCGACAAAGTGGGACCCTCCCTATATAAAATCACTAAACTTTATACACACAAAAAGTACTTATAATTTGATATTTTACATATTTTCTATGCTTGATAAGTATGTTATTTAAGGAATCTCATGTTATATATTAAGAGACACATGTATTTTAATTTTTATGCATGGCACTCTTCAAATCATTTGTTATTAACTTTTTGACATAATAACTAAATAAAAGGATCCACAGAATTATTTCTGTCTTTTTTAGCATGGGAAACCATTTATAAATACAACTTTAATGATAAATCTGCGTGCCGTATAATATAATATAGAAATAAACCCATATTCAGGATTTACATAATTTCGTCCCGTTTTTATGTTCAAGCCTCCATAACATTCAAAATACTAAGGTTACATACATGATTTTAACTAATTTGAAATCCCTAAAGTATGCCCATTCATTTAATACCAACCACTCCATAACTTCAAAGTAGAAGTGTGTTTTCTGCCATCCCAAACTTTAACCAACGTTTTCTCAATTGTCGCTTTTTCACTTCTGCAACTTTGCAGAATTAAAAAAATTAACTATAGCACCTAGAGACATGAATCTTTCACCAAAAGATAGCGTATGATCTGTAGTATTAGGAACTACTCTTAACTCCATATCGACAAAGTGGGACCTTTTCCCAAAAACCGTCACATATGCTTGACCTTTTGCAAAAATGCGTGAACTTAAATCAACCACAGCGCTGTCTAAAGTCGTTCCTTGTAGCTTATGCACAGTAACACCCCAGTACAATATCAACGGCAACTCCTTTGCGTCGCGCAGTGCAGTATTAATACTGAACAGAATTACTATTACTTTATAACGTTATAGATTTTAAATGGTCACTCTAAATGAAAAACTGTAAGAGAAACCTATAACTGATTTTAAATACCTATTCAGTGATACCCCACTCGACATATTTCGTTAACTTTTTTTTTTCAATTTTGGCGTCTGGTTGTCGCCATATTGAATTTTGATTACCGTCATGTCTTTAGTGACACTGGCAAGAGTAAGACGGTTCGATTGACGTAAGAATTATCAAAATCGGTTCACGCGTTCTGTCTCTGGAGTGCCACATAGGAACAAACATACATACATACATACATATATAGGCTGATAAACACATTACCCTCTTTTGCGTCGCGCAGTCGGGTAAAAAACCCAGCTGCATGTTTGCAAACATTTTAATATTTTTTTAGCCTATGTCACACCCACCTTTAAGAGGAAGCGAGTGGCGAGAGATAGGAAACATTGGAAGGAGTTTTAGTTCGTTTTGTTAGGAGTTCAAGGAGGCCTTTGCCAATAGGCACATTTTATAAACAAGAATTGTGGAAAACTAATGTTCAGAATAACTCCAACTCCACTCCAAATGGAGTTAGAGATAGAGAGACGAATTGCTAATTCTCGGAAAAGGTTTTAGACTCTGAAAGAAGTGATGAAAAACAAACAATACAACATTGAAACTAAAAGAAAAATATATAACACCTGCATATGCATACTTCCTATTCTAACATATGGCTGCCACACGTGTGCAAACACACAAGGACAAGACCACAAACTGATAACCTGCCAAAGAGCCATGGAAAGGAGTATCCTAGGCTACACAAGTAGAGACAGAAAAAGAGCTACAGATATAAGACACACAACAAAAGTAGAAGATGTCACGGCTACAACTAAACCCCTCAAGTGGAGATGGGTAGGAGGCCATATACTCAGAGAAAACAAATGGACAAAAGCCTTAACAAATTGGACCCCTAGATTCCAAAGGAAAAGAAAAAGAGGAAGACAAAGAAAACGATGGTCTCACACCATTAAAAAGATAGCAGACCCTTTATGGTACCTATAAAATAAAGAAATAGAGTGGAAGAAGTTGGAAGAGCTTTTGCCTCACAAAGACGCACTTCAGAAAGAGTTGTTGGCAATAAAGGCTAATAAAATAATAATAATAATGTTCAGAATAAAGGGCTATGTAAAGGTGCGTACGAATTAGAGCAGCCTCGGCTGAGGCACGCACGGCTCGCCTATTTTGCTCAAATTCGTACGCGCTCACGCGCTGTGCGCGAGCACCACGCGGCGAGCCACCCAGAGGCGGTCTCTTGACTGTGCTCAAAGGCGCCTCAATGCCTTGCGTAACTTGGACGTGTATCTGAGCGTGCCGCGGACAGAGCGACAAGATCGAACTTGTTTGTGCGCTAGGCTCGTACGAATTTGAGCAAGTTGCTGAGCCGTGCGTTTGTAATCGTTTGTTAGTAAATTTAGGACAATTATTGATACAAATACATGAAAAGCAAAAGGTGTTGTGGGTCCCGAAATCAATCAGCTGTCATTGTGTCGACGCCATTTTGAATGTCGGCTCGCGCGAGCACGTTGCTTCACCCGCGCATGTTTATGTGGAACTATTTTGCGCGCGAGCAACTCGCCGCGCGGGGCGAGCATGCCTCAGGCTGAGGCTGCTCTAATTCGTACTCACCTTAATGAGTTTGTAATTTATTTTATATGTCAGCACTCCATGGAGCGAAGCATGATCGGCGTAAAAAGGAAAGACAAAAAACGACTTGATGACATTAGAAGACAAACAAAGATTGAAGACATAACTGTAAAGATCAGAAAACTAAAATGGAAGTGGACAGGACACATGATGAGAGGAAAAGACAAATGGAGTCGCACTGCGACAATATGGTATCCTAGAGACAGAAAGAGGAAGAGAGGACGACAGTATAAGAGATGGGTGGATGAAATCGTCTAAGTAGCTGGGAAAACCTGGACAAGACTTGCAACCAACAGAGAAAAATGGAAAATGTTGGAGGAGGCCTTTGCCAAAAGGCAAACGGACACGCAACGCAAAAAAAAAAAAATGTATATAACTTATAACTTGTCTGAATAAAGGGCTATTTTATTTTATTTTTATTTTATTATTTATTATTTATAACTAGCTTCCACCTGTGATTTCATCTGCGTAGACCTGGCATAAAAGCTATCCTATATTTTAATCCAGGCTATAAACTATCTTCCTGCAAAGTTTCATCCTAATTGGTTCAGCCATTTAAGCGTGATTGAGTAACAAACGTCCAAACATCTGAACATGTAAACATCCAAACTTTCACATTTATAATATTAGTAGGATTTTAATCTTCCTTCAGGATGATAGTAAAGGCATGTTGGGATTAAAAATAAATGAGAATAAATGAGTTGAATTTTAATTTTAATGTTGACTCCCTAGTTTGGTTTCATCTAACCATGCAACAAGATATCCGCGGCCTGTTCATAACATGTCGAATATTGTTTTGTGGATGTGGATACAGCTTTTTATATGTAAAATAATAATCTGAAAGTAAAATTTTAGCGGGATTTACAGGCCTGCTTTAGACAGTATACCAGATTTTATCCACAGAATGTTTCTAACAATGAAACCTGGCAGCTTATACCTTGAGATAAATTTAAAAAATGGCCAAGCTCAACTGGCATTTCAGCTTCTGCATAATCTTCAAATAGATCTAGGACATTAAGCATAATTATCTCATTGCCAACGAGATGAATTTTCATTGCAGAAATCAAACTTCAAGAGCGATTGACCATTGTTTAATCAACCATTCCAGTAATCGGTGTTATTGAATCTCTTTGCTTGTTGTCAACTTTTTTACATTGTTTGATTTCCGCTATGTTAATTCCGCTCCTTGCTCATTGCATACATAGTATTAAACTGACCTGGCATTGCGCAGAGCACGCGGCGTGGCTGCACTAGCTCGAGGCTGAGCACGAGCTCGTCCTTCACGACGTGGTCGGCGTACAGCCGCGCCGCCGCCGCCGCCGCGCTGACGCCGCGCGCGTCCGCGGCCTCCGGACTCGACGGCTCGTCTTTTACATACGCATCCGAGCACGGAGGCTCGTCTTGTACACACGCATCGTCCAACGAGGGCTCGCTTTTAATACAGACACCCTCCGAACCCAAAGTGTGCTCTGACTTCACACACACTTCCTCTGCACTTGCATTCGGCGATGGCGACTCCATCATCAACTAGTAAACCTCTCTGTCTAGGTTTAGAAGCAATCGGAGACTCGGACTGAGAGATATATGTGCAATCGTTTTAACTACTAATTCCAAGTAAATAATTCAACGTCTCAATGACTTGCAAAGTCCTAACCACCAAGTAACCGCACCACCGCATTCTGCATTCCTGGCTTGGCTTGGCTGTCAATTTGACATTGAGTGAGTTGTGCGTTTAGTTGCATTCCGTTTCGATATTTAGCAATATTGAAAATAACATATATACAATCATGGACTTATTATTATTATCTCTTTATTTATATTTTATCTTAAGTTAGGTTTTTACAATATTAATATAAAAAGTAAAATATAAAACTATACATACAAAATATAAAATCATTATAAAAACCTAACCTAGGGTACCGCCGGCAGTGAGGCGGGGCCTAAACTACCGGTGGTCAGGGCGACAGAGAGAGGAACCTCCTGACTATCCGCGCCGTGTCCAGAAGTACCTACCGCCTTCTGTATCTGACCCTTGACCCAGCCATCTAGCGAGAGTCTCTTAAGGTGGCGGTCGAGACTCTTCGCTATTAAACCGTTCGCCGAAACGACTATCGGGACGATGATCGTCGAATCAACATCCCACATGTACTTGCTGGCTTTGTCCTTCTCGGCCTTCACGAGGTTCTCGTCATGGGGGATGGTGATGTCGACGAGCACTGCCTGGCGTTTCGATCGATCTGTCAGCACGATATCGGGCCTATTGGCAAGAATAGTCCTGTCCGTAATGACAGATCGATCCCAATAGAGCGTGGCACGACCATTTTCGAGAACTGGCGCAGGTGTGTACTTATAGTAAGGCACTTCGGAGACCACAAGACCGTATAGCAGAGCAAGTTGCTGGTGAATAATTCTGGCTACAAGGTTATGTCTGTGCAAGTACTCGCCGTTAGCAAGATGACCACAACCGGAGATAATATGCCTGAGTGACTCCCCGGGACGGTGGCATGCCCGACAAATGCCGACCGTACCGTCCTTAAGGATGTACCTCCGGTAATTGTTCGTCATGATAACTTCGTCCGCAATTGCACAGACAAAACCTTCGGTTTCCCCGAAGAGATCCCCGAAACGTAGCCAGTTCACCGACGCGAACAGATCTACATCGGGCCCTGTGAGGGCCTTATAGAACCGCCCGTGAAGCTCCTTGCTCCTCCATACCGCCTTGCGGTCCTCGGTGCTCATTACTTTAAGTCTGCGCCAATTTTCGTTTGCCAAGGAGAGCGGGGTGAAGTTTCCGTCTACTGCTACTACGTCGCGATGCATCCCACACTCGTTGTTTAGGAAATAATCCCGGAGGCTGCACACTTCGCGGTTGTGGAGGTCTTTGGCATTTAAAAAGCCGCGACCTCCACATTTCCGCGAGATGTACAGTCTCATAACAGACGAGCGTGGGTGTAGCATGCGATGCGCAGTAAGCAGGACACGGACTCTTCGGTCCAGGGCATCCAGCTCAGTCTGAGTCCACCTTAGTATGCCAAAGGAGTAAGTAAGCAAGGGCATCACCCAGGCGTTGAAGGCGCGCACCTTGTTGCCGCCCGACAAATGACTATTAAGTACTTTTGTCAGACGACAAAAGAAGCGCTTATTATTATTATTCCTTTATTTATATTTTATCTTAAGTTAGGTTTTTACAATATTGATATAAAAAGTAAAATATAAAACTATACATACAAAATATAAAATCATTATAAAAACCTAACCTAGGGTACCGCCGGCAGCGAGGCGGGGCCTAAACTACCGGTGGTCAGGGCGACAGAGAGAGGAACCTCCTGACTATCCGCGCCGTGTCCAGAAGTACCGCCTTCTGTATCTGACCCTTGACCCAGCCATCTAGCGAGAGTCTCTTAAGGTGGCGGTCGAGACTCTTCGCTATTAAACCGTTCGCCGAAACAACTATCGGGACGATGATCGTCGAATCAACATCCCACATGGCGGTTACCTCGTGAGCCAGGTCTAGGTACTTGCTGGCTTTGTCCTTCTCGGCCTTCACGAGGTTCTCGTCATGGGGGATGGTGATGTCGACGAGCACTGCCTGGCGTTTCGATCGATCTGTCAGCACGATATCGGGTCTATTGGCAAGAATAGTCCTGTCCGTGATGACAGATCGATCCCAATAGAGCGTTGGCACGACCATTTTCGAGAACTGGTGCAGGTGTGTACTTATAGTAAGGCACTTCGGAGACCACAAGACCGTATAGCAGAGCAAGTTGCTGGTGAATAATTCTGGCTACAAGGTTATGTCTGTGCAAGTACTCGCCGTTAGCAAGATGACCACAACCGGAGATAATATGCCTGAGTGACTCCCCGGGACGGCGGCATGCCCGACAAATGTCGACCGTACCGTCCTTCAGGATATACCTCCGGTAATTGTTCGTTATTATTATTATTATTACTTATTATAAGTCCATGTATACAATATACATATATACATACATACAATATTTAAAAAAACATTGTCAATTTTAGGAAAAACTGTGACATACATAATATTAATACTAGAAATAAGCATAAGCTCGCGGTGCCCACCACTCGGCTCCAAAAAAATAAAAAATCATTCATGGGTGTAAGGTTTTATAACAAACTATGTGAAGCGTAAACTTATCTCGAAAGCTTATTATAGCACACAAGACTACATGAATGATAAAACTCCATGGAACTAATTTTGACTGAATTTTGAATCTATTCTTTTCGTAATATTTTGTTTTTTGACATTAGATTGTTTTTCTAGAAATATTCTACTAGTATTTTTTATACAATTTTTATATCATATAGGTATATTTTATTATTTATGTTTAAAAATTACTCTAAAAATTAACTGACGATTTGAAAGTGCTTGTTACTAGGCCTACTTGAATAAAGATCATTTTGAGTTTGAGTTTGAGCTTGAGTTTATTGTTCAATAAACGCTTTAATTAAATAAATTAATGTCATATAGATTTTGTCCGAAATAAACAATAGTAGATTGTTAACCAAGGGCTGAAGCTGAAAGGCACCCATTTCGAACGAAGTGAGAGCGCCAATGGTTCGAGTCAGAAATGGGTGACTTTCACCCGAGTTAAACACTCTACTTTTCATATCGAATACGAGGAAAGAAAAAAAAAACACAGACGGAAAAAATTACAATATGTTTTGTATTTATTATTAGTATTAGTTGAAGAGTGGCTGTTTGCGTTTCTGCCTTAGCTCACATGCACAACTTTAAGTTAAAAGAGGTTTGTGGGTGTATTCCATTTGTCACCCCCTCATTGAGCCTAGTGAATATTTTAGCTAAAATAAAAGCAATGAATTTACAACATAAATTTATTTTATATTTAATAAAATACATTCCATGAACTAGTAAGAATAAAATTATTTCCCTTTGTCAGTGGCGTGGTAAGTATTGATATTTATTAGAATTAGTTCCCGCATAATGTTTATAAGGCGAGGACTAATTGGAATACACTACTTTTCTGCACTAGAGCAGAAACGTATCACTTTCTGCGCACATTTTAGAACAACAACGACCCACTTTCAGAGCACGAGATATGAAAATTTTATTGATTTATTTTATTAGAGTATATATACCTACAGAGGCGACGTAAGTGTTGCCACCATAGACCTATGATACTCAGGCATAATCAGGCATGGACCTAAGATTCTCGGGACAGGGGGCCTACCGCCAACGGCATTCGAAGTTTCCCCTCTCTGTTGCACTTACGTACAAACTTGCAAGTCTGACAGAGAGGGAAAACTTCGAATGCCTTTCGCGGTAGGCCCTCAGGCTATACGTGATGCCACAATGAGGGACGGAAAGGCTTCTATGCAGCTAAATTAAAAACTGGTCTTAAAATGGCTGACGCTTACCATAAACAACCAGTTAATTTGGGTGGATAGTGATTTATTGGTCATAACTTCATACTAAATCAGTTGTGGCAAACAGAAAAAAGTCGAACTATGACAAGGACAACGAATGATATTTCCTTTTCTGTCACACTTATTGAGATTTGTATGCTACCATCTTGCTCGGACGTGGTATTATTATTACCATAGCTTGTCCTGAGTATCATAGGTCCATGGTCGCCACGACGAGGGACGGCAACAAAGTAGATGATTCCTGTGAGGTGACCATGTAACTAAAAATTACCCCATCGCTTCCATCTTTATTTTAAATAATGTACTTTTATTGCCACAACCGGTGTTGGTGTGAACCCTTCGTTGTGCGTGGTCCGACACGCACTTGGTTTTTTATTTATATTATAATAAATAAGGTATCCCCTTGGATCGCATAATGGTTTTTAGACTAATGCAGTTTCGCATAATTGGTTTGGCATAATTATTTGTGACATAATAGTACTTTCGCATAATAATATTTGGCCCTATTGTTTTTCTGGCATACTACGCTAATAGCATAATTTCAGTTGAACTAATCTGTATCGGCCGAATATACATTAATTGTTTGGGCTAATAATTATTTGGTGTATCTGTCATTATCCATAATTTCAGTTATTTTGTTACGGGCGCATTGAACCTGTAAAATGAACAACAACAAAATATTACGTTACGTAACGTTAGGTCACATTAGATAGGTACATTAGGTTAGGTTCGGTTAGTATGAAATCCAGGCGCGAAGCGCCTAAGCAACACGGAATAGGGGGTCCGCGAAGCGGACCTCCGTAGACATCGCCTTAGTTCCTAAATGTATACACAAAAATAACAATATAGCAATTTTATTACTATGAGCCTTTTGTACATAACTTTTTTTAGGACATTACTGACATTATTTTTGACATTAGTCTTCATGAAGATTATGCTTTCAGTTTTAATGCTTTTTAATGTTATGCTTATATAATTATGCGAAATGTGACTTATGCATATCTTATTTTCGGCGTAAAGTAATTATGCGTAACCATATTAGTATTAATGATTTTATGCCTCTCAATAGTAAACCGTATAATAATGCCTCGGAAGCTGGTAGGATAAATAAACGTCCAACAATTTCAAACATGTATTAAGCAGTAAAAATTACATCATGAATAAATCTTATGCATAGGAACCTATCCAAAATAATATTTTTACATAACTCTGCGCCTTCATCTATCCATATAAACATCCTCCTCTTCAATGGAATTAATACTATTTTATGCATACATTTAAAAAAAAGATCTCTACTATGTACAATAATATTTAATCCTAATTTCATTGCCAATTTTGTTTCTTGTATGGTGGGCGTGGGCGCCTAAAGAATAAAACTGGTCTGCGTGTCTTGTTCAATCGAAGCCTCGTCTCGTGATTCTGCGGACAAATAAGTTGTATTACCACGTGACCTCTGAAATTACTTGATCATAAAACCGGCCAAGTGCGTGCCGAGCCACGCGCAAGTACAGTCATGTAGTACACCCGTGCGCCATCAAACGCCCACTCAAAGACGTGAATGCTCGTAAATATTAGAGAAGCAACGGATATGCGGCCATTATCCTGTATCAGACCGAATAGCGAATAGAGGCGTAGTAGCCGGTTACATAGAATTTAACCTTTAATTCAATTTATAATTACTGTTAGACTTCAATGCACATAAAAAGAACTCTGACCGCCATGCAGTTTATATGCACCCAGCGTTCTTTGTACGTGCCACCAGGTATTTATGACTATAAGTACATTTTTGTTACTGACACCGCTCGACACCGCAGCGGCATGTAATAGCGGGCCACTTCCTCTGGCCGCCTCGGCTAACCTCGGCTCTCGCACACCTCTCAGGTGTCGATGCCCCGAGCGGGCGAGCAGCGATAGAGCACGAGCTGTGCGGCGAGCGCGTCCGAGCGGGATGCTGTGATTTGACTTTCCTAGCTGTCAAACATCAGGTTGCAGACAGAGGACCTTTATTTTTCTTATCCATCCATACTAATATTATAAATGGGAAAATGTATGTGTGTTTTTGTTTGTTTGTTTGTTTGTCCGTCTTTCACGGTAAAACGGGGCGACGAATTGACGTGATTTTTTAAGTGGAGATAGTTGAAGGGATGGAGTGACATAGGCTACTTTTTGTCTCTTTCTAATCCCTCACTTCCCTAAAATGGGGGGTGGAAGCTTGTATGGAGCATTCCGCAATTTTCAAGGTAGAAAGCTAAAAATTCGGACTATTTGTGACTAAAAAAAATCATCCATCATTTTTTTTTGGAAATATGCATCCAACCCCTTAAAAGGGGTAGAAATTTTATATAAGGGTCCAGATATGTAGTCGATATGTAGAGTCGATATGTATAGTGGATTTGCAGAGTCGATATGTAGAGTCGATATGTAGAATCGATATGTAGTCGATATGTAGAGTCGATATGTATAGTCGATATGTAAAGTCGATATGTAAATTCGATATGTAGAGTCTATGTAGAGTCGATCTAAATATATAAAAGAAGAAACTGGCTGACTGACTGACTGACATCACCGCACAGCCCAAACCGCTGGATCTAGAGATTCCAAATTTGGCACGTAGGTTCCTTATAAGGTCTAAGAGTGCACTAAGAATAGTTATTTACGATACAAGTGCAGAAAATAATCTATCGCAACGAGTGGCGATAGATTAAAACACGACCGAAGGGAGTGTTTTAAATCGACACGAGACACATCGCATTGTTAGCAATTGGACGCAGTAAATTAAATTTATATTGACACCTTATATTTTCTTTTAACAAGTTTTGTTTCACAAAATAGTCGGGATATTTTTTTACAAATAGACATAATTCCATTATATATATACTGGCAAGAGTCAGAAGACCCTTTTCTTTAAAAATACTTCGAAGCGAATGTTGGTAATGTAACGGTATATGGTACGAATACATCTCTTCTGCAAAATAAAAGTAGACTGTATGACAGAGTTTCCCCAGTAGATGATACCATATCTTAATAATGGATACACAATTCCGAAATAGGCATTTCTAACGATTTTTTCTGAGCATGTTGCAGATAGTATTGACAAAGCGTAGCAGTTGCTAGAAATGCTATTGTTGATCTTTTTAATGTGAGCTTTCCAACTCAAATGGGTATCAATAGTCACTCCCAGAAAACTAACACTCTCTACTTCTTGTACCGAAACTCCAGCTTCGCTTATGTTTAATGATATGGGAGTTGATTTATTGTTTCTAAACTGCATTAGCTTCGTTTTGCTTAAATTGACACTAAGATTGATACTAGAGAGCCACTCTACAACTTTTTTCAGCGTTAAATTAATATTCTGTTTGAGTAAAGGTATTTCTGACTTACCACTGAGAAAAGTATTGATACATCATCCGCAAACAACACACAAAGTTCACTTACAACTTTAGGAAGTTGGTTAACATATACTAAAAATAGCAATGGACCCAGTACGCTGCCCTGGGGAACTCCTATATGTACTGCCTCAAATTCGGATCTGAAATACTCCAGAGTTTTGTTCGATTTACAATATTTAACAATGACTGTCGCTTGTTCCCGGTTGGACAAGTAATTATCGAACAATTTAAGAGCTTGCCCTCTTACACCAATTGTCTCAAGCTGTTGCAACAGAATATTATGGAAAACACAATCAAACGCCTAAATCAACAGGCTAAATCGTGGCGCTATTAAGGTCTTCCGTAAGGCGAGGGTACTTCCGGAATATGAGTGAGATGACATTCGCGAAGCCCAACCTCTCTTGCGTGTGCATTTGCATGTACTATTATTTATTGTGGTAATTAAATGACAAGTTAGTAAAAAATGCGCACAAACCTGGAGAAGTGGCGCAGGGTCCCGGTGCAGGCTCTCGTCTCCCGTAAGTATGGTCGTGGCCGACGCGGTGACGGGCTGCACTGTCCGTGGTCGGCGGGTGTACGGTCGGTTTCTGTAGCGGCCCCTCATGCATTTTTAATTGGCCTTTATGGGCACTTTCATAACTACATTGGCCACATTTGTATGGTTTTTCACCAGTATGTATCCTTTCATGGTTTTTTATATTATCTTTGTTGGCACTAACATAACTACATTGGCCACATTTGTATGGCTTTTCTCCAGTATGTATCCTTTCATGGATTTTAAAATTATATTTGATGGCACTAACATAACTACACTGGCCACATTTGTATGTCTTTTCTCCAGTATGTATCCTTTCATGAATTTTTAAATAAAATTTTCGGGCACTAGCATAACTACATTGGCCACATTTGTATGGCTTTTCTCCAGTATGTATTCTTTTATGAATTTTTAAATAAAATTTTCGGGCACTAGCATAACTACATTGGCCACATTTGTATGGCTTTTCTCCGGTATGTAAACTTTCATGGATTTTTAATTTACTTTTTTGGGCACTAGCATAACTACACTGGCTACAATTGTATGGCTATCCACCAGTATGTGTCCTTTCATGAATTTTTAAATGACCTTTTTGGGCACTAGCATAACTACATTGGCCACATTTGTATGGCCTTTCACCAGTATGTATCCTTTCATGGATTTTTAAATTACCTGATTCGGCACTAGCATAACTACATTGGCCACATTTGTATGGTCTTTCACCAGTATGTAACCTTTCATGGATTTTTAATGTACTTTTTTTGGCACTGGCATAACTACATTGGCCACAATTGTATGGCTTTTCTCCAGTATGTATCATTTCATGGATTTTTAAATCAATTTTTCTGGCACCAGCATAACTACATTGGCCACAGTTGTATGGCTTTTCTCCAGTATGTATCCTTTCATGCATTTTTAAATGACATTTTCGGGCACAAGCATAACTACATTGGCCACATTTATATGGCTTTTCTCCAGTATGTATCCTTTCATGGATTTTAAAATTATATTTGATGGCACTAACATAACTACACTGGCCACATTTGTATGTCTTTTCTCCAGTATGTATCCTTTCATGAATTTTTAAATAAAATTTTCGGGCACTAGCATAACTACATTGGCCACATTTGTATGGCTTTTCTCCAGTATGTATTCTTTTATGAATTTTTAAATAAAATTTTCGGGCACTAGCATAACTACATTGGCCACATTTGTATGGCTTTTCTCCGGTATGTAAACTTTCATGGATTTTTAATTTACTTTTTTGGGCACTAGCATAACTACATTGGCTACAATTGTATGGCTATCCACCAGTATGTGTCCTTTCATGAATTTTTAAATGACCTTTTTGGGCACTAGCATAACTACATTGGCCACATTTGTATGGCCTTTCACCAGTATGTATCCTTTCATGGATTTTTAAATTACCTGATTCGGCACTAGCATAACTACATTGGCCACATTTGTATGGTCTTTCACCAGTATGTAACCTTTCATGGATTTTTAATGTACTTTTTTTGGCACTGGCATAACTACATTGGCCACAATTGTATGGCTTTTCTCCAGTATGTATCATTTCATGGATTTTTAAATCAATTTTTCTGGCACCAGCATAACTACATTGGCCACAGTTGTATGGCTTTTCTCCAGTATGTATCCTTTCATGGATTTTTAAATCACTTTTTTTGGCACTAGCATAACTACATTGGCCACAGTTGTATGGCTTTTCTCCAGTATGTATCCTTTCATGCATTTTTAAATGACTTTTTTGGGCACTAGCATAACTACATTGGCCACATTTGTTTGGCTTTTCTCCAGTATGTAACCTTTCATGGATTTTTAAATGACTTTTTTGGACACTAGCATAACTACATTGGCCACATTTGTATAGCTTTTCTCCAGTATGTATCCTTTCATGGTTCTTCAAATGACATTTTTGGGCACTAGCATAACTACATTGGCCACATTTGTAAGGTTTCTCACCCGTATGTTTATTTTCATGGATTTTTAAATGACTTTTTTGGACACTAGCATAACTACATTGGCCACATTTGTATGGCTTTTCTCCAGTATGTATCCTTTCATGGTTCTTTAAATGACATTTTTGGGCACTAGCATAACTACATTTGCCACATTTGTATGTTTTTTCACCAGTATGTAACCTTTCATGGATTTTTAATTTACTTTTTTGGTCACTAGCATAACTACATTGGCCACAATTGTATGGCTTTTCACCAGTATGTAACCTTTCATGGATGTTTAATTTATTTTTTTGGGCACTAGCATAACTACATTGGCCACAATTGTATGGCTTTTCTCCAGTATGTATCCTATCATGCATTTTTAAATTACGTTTACGGGCACTAACATAACTACATTTGCCACATTTGTATGGCTTTTCACCAGTATGTGTCCTTTCATGGTCTTTTAAAACACCTTTTTTGGCACTAGCATAACTACATTGGTCACATTTGTATGGCTTTTCACCAGTATGTATCCTATCATGCATTTTTAAATGACATTTACGGGCACTAGCATAACTACATTGGCAACATTTGTATGGCTTTTCACCAGTATGTATCCTTTCATGGATTTTTAAATGACCTTTTTGGGCACTAGCATAACTACATTGGCCACATTTGTATGGCTTTTCTCGAGTATGTATCCTTTCATGGATTTTTAAATTAAATTTTTGGGCACTAGCATAACTACACTGGCCACATTTGTATGGTTTCTCACCCGTATGTTTTTTTTCATGGACTAGTAATTTGCCTTTTAGGAAACTTGTATACCTACATTGGCCACACTTATAAGACCTGTTGTGATTATGTTGACTCATATGATTTTGTAACAATGCTTTTTCACTGGCTGTGTAATCACAGTGATCACAGATAAAGCGTTCCTTGTCAATGTGTTTCCTTTCATGACTCACTAAAGAGGCCTTTCTAGCAGTTGTGAAACCACATTGGCCACATTGGTAAGCTTTAGGTCTCCCGCTTGGCTCCTTCTGTTGAGTTTGCCCTGCAATGTATACAGTACAGAATTAGAATGAGAAAATATAGTGTTTTATTAAGTATTAATAAATCTAACTATAAAACGTAGTTGCGCAACAAAATTATATAAATTAATTTTTATTTAATTGAACATTGACAGGTAAATATTATTTTTATAAGTAAACAATTGTATTGTGTTACTGTTAGGTGGGGGCATGGGAGAATAGGGGTGTTGACTAAGATTTTTTACGATGCCATTCGAACCAGTTTATGGAGAGAAAAAAAATATGTATGGGAGCAAGTGGGCAGCAACTACAATTAAAAAACATAAATACACAAATATTTGAGACAAAGTTTGACCTCGATGGCGGGAGCCCAAAACGCTTCATAATAATTGACATAAAGGTATGACGTCACATGGTATTTCTAGTAATCATTGCATGGAAATTCAAGTGAATTGCTGTTTCGGTCGCGAAATTGTGCGTTTAGGTCCATAGTTGTCCTACAATTTTGTTTCTATAAAAGCGTAAGGAATAGGTAGCTTTAAATTTACTCTTGGAAAAAAGTGCATATTTTTTCATTTTTTTTAAGGTCAAGGTCAATCATAAAACGATATAAAAAAACGTTTATTTCAGACCATTAAAGATTGTACATTTGATTTTGATTGTAGTTAGTAGTAGCAAACCTTAAGAACTATGTTAGGGATCTAAGTTACGACATACAAAAAATAAAAATGAGCTAAAAGAATAACATAAAAACTGGATGGTTTATGCTAACCCTTCGCAGCGCCAAGCAGGGCGTCCAAAATGCTCTACTTGGCCCTGCCAATAGCCTCCTCCACCCAGTATTTTGTGAGCGGACAGTCGAGGCGCTCGACTAACGCCCTTAGCAGGCCTTTGCCGCTGCCGCGCACCCGCGTAAGCAGTGACCCTACTCTTTTTCGCCTAGTGGCAAAAAAGTCATCCGTTCGCGCCTCAGCGAACATCCCGGATGCACTGCAGTGCCTCGGCAGCTTCAACAGCATCCTAAGGATGTTGTTGTATTGCACGCGCAACGCGTCATATGCCTTCTGTGTAAATCTTACCCACAGACTGCACGTGTAGAACACACTGCACTGTGCGTGTGTAGATATGGTTTCTCTCTCGCCTATCCTAATAATATATTAGTATGTAGTTTATATATTAAAATTGTATGACGTTTCCGTGAGTCACCAACGGTACTGGCTGAAAATCAGCGCTGAAGGTGTCTGACACCTCAGCATAATGCTGAGCCAGTGTCCGGTTCACTGCCGCAGAGACACACTTTGTTTCATGTTTTATATGTTTCTCTTGTTTATTTTATAGTATAATATGTGTGTCCTGTGTGTTTGTGAATAAATGTATTTTCTTTCTTTCTTTCTTATGATTTTAATTATATTTTTTAATTAATACTTTATTTTATAACAATAATTTGATTGTTTACTATCCATTTAGCAACACTACGTTCAGGGATCGGATACCGGTATTTTCCATACAAATTAAACCGGTATTATTTCATTGACCTCGACCGAATAGCCTAGTGGTTAGAGAACCTGACTGTGAAGCTTGAGGTCTCGGGTTCGATCCCCCATCGGGGCAGATATTTGTATGATGTATACGAATGTTTGTTGTTGAGTCTTGGATGTTTAATATCTATTTAAGTATGTATTTATCTATTTAAGTATGTTTATCCGTTGTCTAGTACCCATAGTACTAGATCAATTGGTGTGAATTGTCCCACTATATTTATTTATTTATTTATATTTATTCTTTGGTTATAATATCATTTTTGATCGGGCAGTCTAATAATACGAGCCTAAAATAATTCAAAATATTAGACTAATTCGGGGATTTTTTTTAAAAACCGGTTCCGATCCCTGACTACGTTGTCAATTTTAACATGAGTCTACACCCCTATTGGGAGATTAACACATTCACTGCCAGAAATCGCTACGCGCTACGCTTGTAGCCGGCCCTGCGGTGGTCCGGCCAAGTAGCGGAAAGTGGCTGCGGCTCAGGCGCCCGCTAGGCGGGCTACAGACAGCGAAGGTGTTAATGCCTGCTTTCTCCTCGTCTATCTGGCTCTATACCAAGTCTTTATAACGTTATGTAAAAAAACAATATAATTTCGTTAGTATTTAGCACTTTCACTGCCAGTGCCAGGAATCCACCTAGCGCGCGCGTACGCTGTAGTCGATTTTCGCTACATACGAGGAAAACCACGGTATTGGCTACGAGCGTACTACTGGTAGCCGTACAAGCCCAATTTCAAAGAAAAACTGCAAATAGATGTACAGTTTAGCCATTTGGCACACGCATACTAGAGGTCTAAACAATTTTTTTTTGACCCGCAGTTCCTAAAAAAAAACCCTTAGGGGATTGCAGAGAAATTTATATTTTTGTATGGATTTTTTTTTTTTCAGAATCCTATCGTGTGTGGGTTGAAGGGGGTATTTCCCGTTGGATACATGGATACTACGTATCATTTTATGATTAATATGTACCGTACTGCAGTACAGTTCCATAAGTATCGTAAAATAGGTATTTAAGTAGAACTGTGTCACTTTGTAATATTGAAAAAAAAAAATACTTTATGAAATTATTTTTAAAATTGCTTTCTTGAGGTTAGATTAAAGGATATCACGTATCATTTGTGGTATATTGTACAAAAAAAAATCAGCCATATCGTATCTGGCTTTTTTTTGCCAAAAAGGCCCAAAGGTGAATGGCAAGAAATGCGAGGCCGAAGACCGAGCTCCGCGTATGATGGCCTGAAGCGTCCCTTCAGAGCTCGCTCTCTACGCGAGCCCGAGGGCCGAAGGCCTTACGGCCGAGCCCACGCGGACACACACCCCCCGCACTGTTTCACAAGCAAGACGACTGAGTGCAAATTCCGATGTACAAATCTTTTCTTAGGAAATACTCAACCAATCCCAGTCAGATTTGGAATAAAGTCTAAGTAAATAACTAGTTAGTTAGTTTAAATGGACATTTTCCGCAAATCGACATCCAATGTGCCTATTTTGCGTGAAATTGGCCTATTTTCCTCACGATGTTTCACGATGTTTTTCCTTCACCGAAAAGCTAATCGTAAATATTTCGTACATAAGTTCGGGCAAAGAACTAGTTAGAACCTATGAAGTGGTCGTGTGTCATCGTGCCCACCACGCCAATAACCACTAAAAAGGTCGGAGTGAAGGTGTACCTTGATCATGAATAAAATCTATTATGAATTGTTTTTATTGGTTTATAACGTTACATCAAGTTAATCCAAAGCGCTCATTAGAGCCTTTAGCAAAAAGGCATCCACTAACGCCTTGGCACTAAGTAGGAACCGTCTACGCATGCTGGTAAGGGTGCTTACAGGGCATTGTTGCCTAAACAAGCACATGCAATTGTTGGGGCTGAGTGACACAAGGCAGTGCAGACTCTGCCTTGAAGCAGAGGAGACGCCTACACACATCCTAACCGATTGCCCTTGTCTTATGCGCAGCCGTAAGTCCATTCTGGGCAAACACCTCCTGGGCCTGGAGGAGATCAAGTTTCTTGAGTTCAACAAAATCCTGCAATTCTTCGAGTTCGCAGGACTTGACCAAGAATTGTAGTAAGTGGCGATCACATAGATCAGCAATGGTCGCAGTGATACAATAGCCACTACCAGAATAATAATAATACATCAAGTTAAAGTGCTTGGCGTGTGAGTGATCACTTCATTCAAATATGAAAGCATTCAAAGGGCTAATCTTCCTTGAGGATGGTAATAAAGGCATGTTGGGATTAAAAAATAAATGAGTATCAAATAAATATTAGTGGACTATCTTACACAAATCGAAGTAGTCCCATAGTAAGCTCAATAAGGCTAGTGTTATGGATACTTTTAATAGATATGAGGACGGTATATTTAATAGATATAAACATATAAATACTTAAATACATAGAAAACATCCAAGACTCAGAAACAAATATTCATGCTCATCACACAAATCTTTGCCCTTACCGGGATTCGAACCCAGGACCTTCAGCTTTGTAGGCAGTGTCACTACCCACTAGGCTAACTGGTCGTATTAAATGAAGTAAGAGTTGAATTTGTTTCATCTAAACATGCAACAAGATATCCGCGGCCTGTTCATAACATTGATTTGTGCATACAGCATTTTATTTGTAAAATAACAATCTGAAAGTAAATTTTTAGCGGGATTTACAGGCCTTCTTTAGACAGACCAGATTTGATCCACAGAATGTTTCTAACAATGAAACCTGACGGCTTATAAATACAGTGAGATAAATTTTAGAAATAACCAAGCTCAACTGGCATTTCAGCTTCTGCATAATCTTCAGGAAGATCTTGGAAATGAAGCATAATTATTTCATTGCCTATGAGCAAAAATCAAACTTCATGAGGGATTGACCATAGTTTTATCAACTATTCCAGTTATCGGTGTTATCAAATCTCTTCGCTTGTTCACTTTTTAACATTATTCTGTAACATTTGAAGTCTTTTATATATTAAAATGGTTAATCTTAAAAGAAAAAACAATTAATAAATGGACAAACAACTATCCATCTCTTAGTTACAATGAAGTTTCTTCCACAATATATTGAAATGAAATAAAACTATAATTTCTGTTTCATTAATTATTTTTAACACAAAGGTCTAATTTCATTACCTAAAAGATGTCCTGCTAAGTGACAGTTATTATTACCAATAGTCGATAAAACAAATGTCCAATCCATCTTGAAGTTTGATTTCTTCATGTAAATTCCGCTCCTTGCTCATTGCATACATAGTATTAAACTGACCTGGCGTTGCGCAGAGCACGCGGCGTGGCTGCACTAGCTCGAGGCTGAAAACGAGCTCGTCCTTCACGACGTGGTCGGCGTACAGCCGCGCCGCCGCCGCCGCCGCGCTGACGCCGCGCGCGTCCGCGGCCTCCGGACTCGACGGCTCGTCTTTTACATATGCATCCGAGCACGAAGGCTCGTCTTTTACACACAAATCTGAGCACGAGGGCTCGTCTTGTACACACGCATCGTCCAACGAGGGCTCGCTTTTAATACAGACACCCTCCAAACCCAAAGAGTGCTCTGACTTCACACACACTTCTTCCACACTTGCTTCATTCGGCGCTGGCGACTCCATCATCACAACTAGTAATAGCCTCTATCTAGGCTTAGTTTAGTAGCAATCCGAGAGATATGTGCTATCGTTTTAACTACTAAATCCAAATAAATTATTCAACGTTTTAATAACTTGCAAAGTAACAGGATTCGCTTTGCAATCTCTGCGTGTGCATTCTGGCCAATGACAAAAGAAACATTGATTCTGGCATTTCTGGCTGTCAATTTGACTGAGTGAGTTGTGCGTTTAGTTCAATGTTTAATTGCATTCCGTTTCGATCTTTTTGCAATCTTGTTCATTAAACGATTTGGCAATGTGCGTTCGAATAGCTGATGCCAGACGTCCGAGCGCGTCGGACGGCACGAAGTTGTAAGAAAGAGCGAGATAGGGATAGAATTTTGTAAGACGCCGTGCTTACGGCACGTATCCACATGGGCCAAAATAATGCGGTGAACTGCATGCAGTCCACCGATTTCGTACTTGTGGTGGCAGCTTTAAATGGAGACGTTAAAAACCATCGTACAACTATTGGTTTTTATAGAGTGAGACATCTATGGTGGATCATCAGCAGAGACCGGAATTTTCGTGGCATTTTTGAGCTGTCACAGTGACTTCTCATTTAAGGCTCGGACAGACAGACAGCACAATAAGTTGCCCAATATCTATTTTGAAATTACATACGTACGCTATCAATACCTTTACATTGAAAGTCGATAAATGAGAAGTCACTATGACAGCTCAAAAATGCCACGAAAATTCCAAGGTCTCTGATCATCAGTATTTACTCACCGTGTATAAGCGGCCATTGTACGGCCTTCTCTGGGGTTCAAACTGTTTGTATACAAAATTTCAGCTTAAAGCCTGCGACACATACTAGCGCGGCCAGAGGTGGCTGTCAATCACAGAACAATGAGCTGTCAATAGTTAATTTGACAGCATTTGACAGCTTCCTATGACAAAATTCCTATCATGGACTTATTATTACCATGGACTTATTATTACAAACAGGACTGAGTTCTATCAAAAATTCAAATTACAAAAACACACCTTAACGTATTGTATTAAGACTCAATTTGGGCTACCAGTATTGATAGAGGCAAAACGAGCCGAGTGAGATATCTACATCGAAGGCCATTTGTCCCTTTCTAACTCTTGCCATGCGATAAAAACTTGGTAGTTGGTTGAAAATGGTAGAATTTATTTCAGACAATTAGCCAATTATTATTATAAATCTAAGCTTAACTTATTAATGAGAATTATGTTCATATTAAATTAAATAGTATTTTGTAACTTAAATCTTTTTTAACCTGTCATTACTTAAAACCCATGCTTAAAACTACTTAGGTGGGAATATTATTATTTACTACTCTGGCAATCCTTTCAATGTGTCATAGAGTGTGTTATATTTATGACAATACAGGGTGACCACGCGGTTTAGCCATGTCGTCAGTCAGTACTATATTTGATATTCTGTGGCCGTTAGTAATTATTTCATTATAATATTTCGAAATACTAGCAAAAATAGAATTTTGATGATAGTAAAGCAAGTTTTTTTTACGAAACTTAATGATTTATTTTTTCCGCCGCATCCGGTTCAATGTAATAATTAGGAACCACACGAGGTACAGTTAGTGAAAGCGTTAGCTAATTCATATTTAAATTTAAGAATATTCCATCATGCAAAATCTCATTTCTTGAGGAAATTAGGCAGTAAGATTGGCCTCTGACAAAAAATGCACAAAACAATTTTGTTTAGCCATGGTTGATAATAATAAAAATATATGATATTAATATGTACAGGTTCTTTTATTTTTGTCACAATTTCATGAAACTACTAATCAATCGCGATCGCGAATTAATCGATCGTACTATACCTACGACATGAAGTTTGACATAGAATTCCGAATGCAACTCCGGCAAGTGAGCTGGATTTTGCTGATGTGCGATAACATTTGTTTAGTAGAATTATGTTTACCTACAAAATACAAAATAGTTTATTTCACAAAAGCAAATATTACAATGAATCGAGGCTGTCTGTCAGTGACCAAACTAGGCTGAGCCTGTATCTTGGCCTACTGCGAGTGCGGTTAACATCGGATCGTACTTTATTATTAATTACAGTAAGATATCGAGTACAGAAAATAATAATAATAACATTAGCAGAATGAGTATTACATCTACATTCTACATCAGCGCATCTAACACTTAATATTATGTAGTCTAGAGAAAAGGAAACACTATTGAGACAAAACAAATGACAGTATGTGTGTGTGTGTGTGTGTGTGTGTGTGTGTGTGTGTGTGTGTGTGTGTGTGTGTGTGTGTGTGTGTGTGTGTGTGTGTGTGTGTGTGTGTGTGTGTGTGTGTGTGTGTGTGTGTGTGTGTGTCAGTGTGTGTGTCAGTGAGCGTGTGTGTGCGTGTGTGATGTACGTGAGCCCGCATTTATAAATTAGTTCTATGGTTAAATTTATTTATCTTTGAATGATTTCTTCAGTCTCGGAGTAAGATAGCGTGTACAACCACTGTTTCACTACTCTCTTAGCTCTGAGAACTGGCTGATGTTTGATATCACATATATTGCAAACATAGTTATATATGCAGCAATACGAGTATGAGGGTGCTCTCCTAGCTAGTGCGGACCTGTACGGTGGGGTTGGTACTCTGTACGTACGTTTCCGCAACATTTCCTCGTGGCGCTCAGAGTTGAAGATGCTGCTATGAGTACGTAT
The DNA here is from genome assembly GCA_932294315.1 of Epinotia nisella. Taxonomy (NCBI): domain Eukaryota; kingdom Metazoa; phylum Arthropoda; class Insecta; order Lepidoptera; family Tortricidae; genus Epinotia; species Epinotia nisella. Next base: position 1,778,076 of record OW028698.1, on the reverse strand, counting down.
GGTCGCTTTCATAATAAAGAGCTGTCTCACTCTAAGCAGTCTCGTTTCGTGGTACAGCAAGTTAGTGGGGTAGCGAAACGGCTTCCTAAGCATAACCTTAATAACCGCTCGCTGCGCACGTTCCAATAGGATCATGTGGCTCTTGGCTGCACAGCCCCAGACTGCCACTCCGTACTGCAGGATCGATTGCCCCAAAGCATGATAGACAAGGCGTAGTACATCAGGAGTAGCACAGTCTCGGAGTCTCTTCATTACGTACATTAGTTTTCGGACTCTTGTAGCAAGAGTGATGATGTGCTGCGCAAAAGAGAACCTAAAAAGTTATACCCACAAAAACTTTATAATAACCTGAAATATAAATATTTAGTACATATAATTCACTGCCGCGAAGACACACAATATGTGTCAATTGTATTGTATGTCTACTCCTTTGTCTCTGTGTGTCTTTTGTGTAGTGAATAAATGTCTTCTTTTCTTTTCTTTTTTTCTTTAAATTACTAGAAAACTATACTAATTATACTAATTCGTGCGCTAAGGGTAAAATTTCATACTTTTGAGGTTAGAAAGTTACATATCTTATTGAAATTAACTTTATATATAATATATCCTACTATCATTGTGCCATCTATAATGCAAAAAAATAATTTCTTTAGGAAAGTTACCCAATATAGTTGTCCCATGTAACAAAATTGTGGTCACCCTATTAGAAAGGGACACAGTGCCTCTGTATTAGACATCCTGCTCGGCTCGCTTTTAGGCTGCGAGTACTCAGTCCTGTTAGTAATAATAAGTCCATGATTATTACGCAAATCGAAGTAGTCCCATAGTAAGCTCAATAAGGCTAGTGTTATGGATACTTTTAATAGATACGAGGACGATATATTTAATAGATATAAACATATAAATACTTAAATACATAGAAAACATCCAAGACTCAGAAACAAATATTCATGTTCGTCACACAAATATTTTTCCTTGCCGGGATTCGAACTCAGGACTTCGTAGGCAGCGACACTACCCACTAGCTGACCACAGACGTATGTATACAAAGTTTCATGTTATTCTAGCCCTAGCGTTTCGTTTTAAAATGAGAAACGAATTACGTTTTGTATGGAGAGTCGAGCGTAATGGCAACCCTTAAATTGTTAGTGAGTTAGTTGTGCGTGTTCTATAGCTTGCTAAACGCGGACGAATTCCCGGGCAAAAGCTAGAATAATAAAGTTATAGTAAGGACTTCAGCGGATAAATAAAATAAAACCGGCCAAGTGCGTGTCGGACCACGCAAAACGAAGGGTTCCGTGCCTATAAAAAAAGGTCGTATCGTCACAGAAATTTTACGGCACTTACGTCCTTTTCTTTGAGGAAGGCAGTTTTTCAGCAATATCTCGAAAACCTCTGAACCGATCTTGTTCAAAACAATTTTCGGTGAATGAAATTAATAAGCCCTATGTCCACTAATTTTTCCATATTTTTAAAATACATTGTTCAAAAATTAGAGGGGGGCGGACAGAATTTTAGTGACTTTCGGGGCGATTATCTCCGACTCTATTCACTTAATCAAAAAAAATGCTAAGAAACCCTATATTTATTTTGAAAGGCCTATCGATTGATGTGCCACACGGGGGGTCACATTGAAATTTTTTTTTTTGACTTTTAGTTTTATGTATGGAGTTGGAGTGCACCCCTAAAAAATTTTTTTTTGTCATTTTAATTACAAAACTATGTAGTGGCTAACAAAATACACCTATCCTCTAAATTTTATTCAAACACACCTTATAGTTTTTGAGTAATAAGGCCTGTGACATACGGACAGACGGACATACGGACAGACGGACAGACGGACATGACGAAACTATAAGGGTTCCGTTTTTGCCATTTTGGCTACGGTACCCTAAAAACTAAAAATACTCACGGAAACACAGTAACGAACTCATTTCAAGAGTCGAGGTCAACTACTCTATTTTTCTTATCTCTTAGGCTTCGTTCACACGGCATTGTCCTGCACGTTTTTTTTGTAGTGTACGTCTTAACGGATAAATAGTGGCACGTTTGTACTGCAAAAAAAGTACATTCTTTATACGTTTAAGGGTCTTCTACGGCAATCGAGGGTCGGGAATGTAAGAGAATTATATAGAAAACGACGTTCAACAACCTTGAAAAAATTCATACAGCTAGCCAATGAACGTTATTATATCTTGAAACATTCGAAATTAAGATAATGCTTATGGATCAGTGTAAAAAAATCAGAAAATCACTAAAAACGTGTAAATCGCACTCCCGTATTTACTAAACTGAGTCGGAAGTATTAATAATTATTAAATGAATTTTATGAAATAATAAAGTTAAATCTATAAACAATGTCTTGAAATCTTCATTTCTTAATAAATATATTCTTATTTTGTGTAAAAAAATCACAAAGTTGCCCAATTTTTACGCTCAAAATCTTCATACAATTTACTATGGAGCGGCGCACTACGAGTGCGACCGCTCGCGGCGATCAGTCTTGGTTCAGTCGGCCACGTGCCTCCGACCGAAGTGAGAGCACGCCACTTTGCGCCGCATTCACAGATCGCGATCGAACCGTGTACTCACACAAAAACCACTGCACAGTGGTAATAGTTAGGTAAGTAGAAAGTACTTAGGTATAGTTCTTAAAGTAAACGGATACTCACCGGAATTGTCAAGCAAATCGAATAAAATTTAACGTATTCTGTTTGCAGTGGCGCGTAGTATAGTTCTGTTTCATTCACACGGCACGATGTTGTACGTTTTTTATCGAATAGCAACCGAATGTGTCTATAGTACTAGAGTAACTTTTGGCGGGAACGAACAAAATGATTGACGAATCTTTGATAGACAATGAATTATTAATTAATTTAGTCGAACATAAGCCAGTTTTGTGGGATAAAACTACCGATCTATATAAAAATCGTGTCGCAACTCAAGCGGCTTGGAAGGAAATTGTGAAAGTATTTGATCCAAACTTCGAGACGAAGGAAAAAAAAACTGGACAAGCCTTCGGTATGTAGCTTTGTCGCCATCGATACCAATATAAAAGTACGATGAACCGTGGATCCATCTCAGACGTCTGCCCACTGCGACAACTGCGTGAAAACTGTCGCTATTCGGCGTGAAAACGGTTATTAAACGCATGAAAATCTAACGTGTGAACACCTGACTGGTTGTACGTTTAAAATCGAATACGTGGAAAAACGTGCCGGACGTTGCCGTGTGAACCTAGCCTTACCCTGGGAGACTTTTATGCCCTCTTTACGACCTTAGATAGTTTCCCCTAACACTAAAAACACATCAGAATATTGAACAAGTACCACAGTATTTATCGCGATACTGATGACGCGGTTTTTTTGGAAATGAAGCGAACGAAGTGCACCGTTTCAGCTTGGGCAAAAATTCTTTCGTATATCCGGCGTCTGTCCGGCTATTGGCAGAGTGCAAAGCGGGTGGAGGGGGTAGCCTAAACGATCACAGCGCTCACTACGGCTAAAATTGTCATTTTTGTCGCTGACTTAGCTCAAGTCAGCGACCCATATTGCAGTAAACATTTTCTAATCGTTGTTGAGATAAAAATATGGTCCTGGTAAGATGTGTTGTTGTGAATTGTAATAACACAAGATTTCATTAATATTTTTCACAATATTTACTTACTTCTTGTTTGACAGCGGTGACAATATTGTCCATAATGGCCGCCTGTCACGTGGCACTGTCGTCGCGCTCGGTCCCAATACTCGTCTACAGTTCGCATTTCTCAACCGATTTTGTGAGCCAGTTCGATGTTACCTATTTTTTTTGTAGATTCAGTTGTTTGAAATTAAAACATTTCTTTTATTGTTAAGACTTAAGTGACTAAAAGTGGGCTCATTTTGAAAAATCCCCGCTGTACCCACTGCCGCGAGTGAGCATATTTCGTTTTTAATTTGCCGTGTAGGTAAGTGTAACAGTTTACAAACTGCACTACGACACAGAATACTTATGTGGTACTCCATCGCATTCCTAGATGGCGCTAGTTACACATTTGTTCCTGAAACCTGTAATATATAAGCTTGGAGTAGCCGTATGTCGTATTTGCGTACAAAAATGTCTGCCGATATTTTAGGGGGGCGGGGGGAGTATCTTAATAGGATATTGAAACTCAATTTGAAAGCTTGAAGTGGCTGAACGTTTAGGTATAAATAAGTAGTCCAGGCAATGAACTGACAACTTGTATGGAAAAAGTGACATATTTGGAAATAATTTATAATAGCTAATTTTTTTAATGTAACGGATATATTATCAATTAAATTGTTACCTAAAGGCAAAATCCAACAAAAAATCAGACATCAAAAAATCTATATTTAATTAGCTCCTAAAAAGTCCGGATAAATATTAATATATATTTTTTATCTTTATTTAGGTTCATTTACATTTGCTTTATAATATTCAATATAAATAAAATAAAAAAGACAATGAATGTTTAATTTAAATCTATATAATTACTTCCGGGTGGAAAGTTTGGTGGATTCTTGAATAAAGCATCTTAGAATAATGTTTTAAAATGAAATAAACAAAAAAAACGCTATTATAAATTAATGTTTTTCGAAACCGTATTTTGCCTCGGCTAAAGGTAATATCAAGAGCTTACAGCAAGGACATGCGGACATTTTATGATCAGTGTTCTATTGCGAGGCGATTTTCTGAATGACCATTAATCGATTGTGAAATTGTCTTTGTGTGATTTTTTGCACATTGTGCAAGGTTTTCTACAGAGGGGTATGTTACTGAAAGGCTATACTCCAGTTATGTATGCTCTAAATATATGAGACATGCCCAAGTCGTTACAAATGTAGATATAAGCACATATCTCAGCAGCATTATTATATGAATAGTTTGAAGGATTAGGATAAAAAAAAAGAAGAAAAACATGAAATGTATAATTTATTGCAAAACATTGAAACGAGACCTTAGCCCCGTGCCGTCTACCATACAAAAATTTGGTCAGTCTTTGAATCAAGTACCGTAAAATGGTCCTACTTTGCTCCTGGGGTGGTAACTATGCTCCAATTAAAAAAATGTTAAGTTCCGTTCCAGCTAAGTTGCAACAAAGTTCAAGCTAATATAAAGCTAAAGAGCACTTTTTTCCAATAAAATCATTACCAGTACCATAACTCCATATTTATAAAAGTTGCGATGCAATTTGTAAAAGTGGAGCCAATTTTGGAGCAAAGTAGCCATTTTACCAAATAAGTCGATCATTTGGTTGTAAAATTTTATAAACAAAATACCTACTACTTTGTGTTACGAAAGGTCTAATTTCCAATGAAATCGATTGTACAATCGATTGTGCAGCAGAATGTACATTCTGCGGGGCTAGCACAACTGACGCCGCGCCGCGACGCGAGTCTAGAAAGATCTACACTCCTTTTTCTATCTTGTACGGTGCGAGTGAGATAGGACACGCTTAGTCGCACGCGAAGCGACTGAGCAGCAAGTTGTGCTAGACGTACTGCTGCACATTGGGCACGAGGATAAAGTCGTTACTACATATTACATCTGTATCTACCAGCGCTTCGGAAGCGACATCTGGTGAGAAGAAGCACCGCAAGAAACTCACCAGGCATAAATAAACTACAATATGAACTAGTTAACACACTTACAAATTAAAACCACTAATGAATGAGAAGCACCAGCCATAAAATCAACGATTTTAATTAGGGTGACTATAAATACTTATACTTTATATTTTTTATTATATCAGTTAGGTACTACTAATATCATAACTTATTATGTCTTTCCCGCTCACGGGACATGATGTCCCGGACCTTTGGGAGGCGTGCGTGGGGCTAGGTACTATCGCCCAAGGGTACGGGTATACACCTCTAGAGTCATTTTCGAGCTTTCGCTATGCATGTGCAGACGATTTTGAACAGAAAGTGTGAACCCGTACCCTTGGGCGATAGTACCTACAAAGTACCAACTGAGCCAACACGTAGAGGCCCTTTTGACAATTTAATGGAATGCAAGGAGTACACCTCGCGGATGCTGTCCCTGCCCGTGTCATGGGACGCGCACAGAGACAGCACCCGCTGGGGTGTATAGGGACTATTACTGGTTGATGGAATCTAAATAAAACTGGTTATTGGGTGAAAATGATGGACTAGTGACTGGGCTATTGGTGAAACATCGGACGCCTGCCTAATAAAACTGTTTCACTTTTCATAACTTATTATTATTATTATAATAAAATCTAAGTTAAAACTAAACTAATTCTAAAAATGGCCCCTGCAGCATTGTGCCGAAGCTGATGGCAGCATTACCTCCCTTGAATAGCAGCTAAGCGTTGTGCGCCAGCTGCCAGTGCCAGCTCTTCGGTCACCTCACCAGTCGATCTCGCGAAATCTCGTCCATATTTTACAAGACAGTCTCGTACAATTTTCGTATGACATCTCGCGAGATTGAACTTTCCTTTCCATAAACACAGCATGCCAAAAGTTTCATCTGACTGATAAAATACAACCTACAGTTGAATCCACAATTGGGCGAACTATATGTATAGTATAGATATATAACTATATATATATATATAGATAGGTAATAACTACAACTTAAAAAAGTTGAAAAACCCCCGACATTCTCATTTCAAAGTTCAATATTTCAAAAACGGCTGAACCGATTTTGTTGAAACGTAGCTAGGAACCATCTCGATCACGTTAGCTTTCAGACAAAAAAACCGCATTCATTCATTCATTCATTCATTTATTGATTGTAAAGTCATGTACATTTTATAATTAAGGTGTTATATACAGTTTGGTAAGTCAGTCCATGACGTCCTGAGAGGACATACAACATTATACTACCTCAACCTAGGCTAATCATTATAAAATAGAATTTATTAATTATCATGCGAATAACAAATATACAAAGCCTTCTAAATTAGTATTACATTGGAATATGTTACAATTATTATTAATATTATTATAATGAATTTTATGTCACTTACATTTTCTACATGTTGTTTATATTTAAAATTAAATGAATATTAAATGAAGTCTGTATATTTATTAAAATCAGTCCATTCGTTTCGGAGCTAGGATGCCACAGGCCCCTCTTTTTGCATCGGGGGTTAAGAAAGCACAAACGTGGCCATAGTTAGACGCCATTATGTGGAGCAGGCTGAAGGCCTGAAAGGCCTACACCACACTGGCGCGGCCTGCGGTGGCGACCCATACTAAATTTGACAGCTAATGACAAGTTTACTATTGTCCGCCGCGGCCAGGCCGCGCCAGTCTGGGAGAGGCCTCACACTAGCGCGCCCTGCAGTGGCCGTCAATAGTAAATTTGACAGCTAATGACAAGTTTACTATTGTCCGCCGCGGCCAGGCCGCGCCAGTCTGGGAGAGGCCTCACACTAGCGCGCCCTGCAGTGGCCGTCAATAGTAAATTTGACAGCTAATGACAAGTTTACTATTGTCCGCCGCGGCCAGGCCGCGCCAGTCTGAGAGAGGCCTCACACTAGCGCGGCCTGCGGTGGCCGTCAATAGTAAATTTGACAGCTAATGACAAGTTTACTATTGTCCGCCGCGGCCAGGCCGCGCCAGTCTGAGAGAGGCCTCACACTAGCGCGGCCTGCGGTGGCCGTCAATAGTAAATTTGACAGCTAATGAGGCGCGGTACTGATGAATTCAGAGGGTCTACCGCGAAACGAAATTCTTTTTCGTTCGTCTCTGTCGCTCGAACAAGCAAGTGCGACAGAGACGGAGATACACGAACGAAAACGAATATTGTTTCGCGGTAGGCCCTCAGGTTAGTGGTGCCTAAATAAATAAATAAAAAATATGTGTATTTCTTGTTTTGTAAAGTTACATTAATTTTCTTATAAATACTATTACTTAGTTTTATGAATACAATACTTATTCAAATTTTAAAATATTAGCTATTCATTTTGACAAGTATAGCGCTGTTCCAGTGAAACATATTTTTCCGAAACTACCTCTGTATTTAACTTCAAGATCAACTTTTTCGGTTTGTTTGGTTTTTTATTATATGTATCATTATGGACATTTATGACATGGGTTTTGTACGATTTAGGCTTTATATATATACCACAACTTTCACACAACCTGTGAATACAGTGGGGCGGCACGGTTCGATCCTCTATGGAATGATTTTCCCTCAAATGGCTTAAAAATCTTAGTGGGAGGGAAAAATCAATATTACATACAGGGCATCTGTATATTTCCTCATTCATTTTCTTTCTTGCAGAGGGTTGATGAGCTTTAGATTTAGTCTTTTTTTCTTTAGTAATAACTTCTTTTTGCTTTCTTCCAGGAATCTTCACTTGTGGTAACTCTTCTTCGTTAGAAATGCAATTTTCCCTGAGAGTATTGCGGATGTTGTTTAATACTTTTAATACTTCTTCGGTTACTCGAGTAGCGTTGTCGCCGCTTTGCTCGTCATTTTCACAAGGCGTTTTGCGGTGTTTTTCTAGGTTTTTGTTATTATCTGAACTGTTCATGGACGCATTTGGACTTGTACCGGTTTCAGCTTCTGTACTAACTGTATTAGATTTGACGTTTTTACGTTGCATAAGTCCCTTAACAATTGATTCTTTTAACCTGTTCCTTGGTATTTTCACGACGCAGTCTTTAGTGTTACCGCATTGTGTAGTCCTGCTACCATCTAAGACATGTTTCGCATTAGCCCTGGCTTGGTCATCTGTTTTAGCTCTTTCAGGACTTAGCGGTAAGCCAGTTGTTACACTATTATCTGTTGGCCTGCGGTCTCTACAGTCTTTTTGGTTGGAAAGTGAATTGCGTGAATAAGATTTACGCTCATTAGTAGACTTTTCTGTCGCGGCATCTTTTTTAGCAGCATTCGAATTAGTTTCCGAGTTATTCGATACCATTGGTACTGGTGCCTCGATATTTTCATCTATTTTCCATTTTGCTTCAACCAAAGTAGTATTCATTATATTTTCTCTAGGTATACTAGATTTATTTATTTCTTGATAGTTTTTCATGGATCTGTGTCTCTCCAATACTTTTGTTTCTAGTCTTCTTTGGAGAAGTGAAATGTTCTCATTATTATTCCCACTTCTTTGTTCTGTGCGGATAGGTGAATAATCGATAAAATGTTCTTTTATAACCTGTGCAATGTATTCTCCGTACACGTCAGTGGGTATTTTTATTTCATACTGATTCTCGCTATCTCTTGGTGCTTTTCGTTTTATTGCACTCCACCGTGCCAATTTTTTTCGCGCAATTTCCAATTCTGGTGTACTGACAACTATCACCTGTAGTTCGTGATCAATTCTTGCTTCATGATGGTCACTTGTGGTTGTATGTGCAATCATTTTATTATTGTCATTATAATTATCAGTATCGTCGCACTTCCTAACTTGATTTTCATAGTTTTGATCAACTATAGCGGCTGTTTTAGTTGGAATCTGCTGAACGTTGTTTAGAATGTCTTGGAAGTATTCTATTGGACGATTAAAAATTTGATTAACAACCCCTATGGTGGTCACTCTTGTTTCTATACGATGATCGACTGTCTTCAATATTGAGTTTGCATTTGCTATACCCTGAACTGAATCTGTTTCCGCATTAATTGAAGCAGACGTCAATTTTTTTTCAATAGTGGTAGAAGTCGTGGATTCTTTAACTCCATAAGCATTTGAACTCGGTAGAACAAGTGTTTTAGGAGTTGGTATTGCATCAGTTTGAGCTCTGTAATTATTATTGAATAAGTTCATTGTAATCTGCCAGTTAGTGTTGTTGTTAGCTGGTTTTATAAAGTCACCAGTTTGGAGTGTTTTTGCAGTCGTAGCCATATCCATTGCAGCTAGGATAGGTGCAGTGTTTAGCTTTGTCCTTTTAACAGTTGCTTTATTGATATTCAAGTTCATATTAGTTTGCTGGTCCATAATCGGCGGAATTTGTGCGCTGTCTCTATTCATGTTTATGTTCACTGCTTGTGGTGCTTCCACTAGGACATTTTGTGCTCCATTATTATTTATGTACGTTGCTGCAGAATGTAAATTACATTCTTTGCTCATTGGAGCTTGTGCTAGGAGCATAGGAGTTTTGGCTTTTGGCGTGTTAGTACTCATTGTTGTTAAATTAGCGCCAGTGTACAACGGTGGTTGTGTTAAATTAGGAATATTGTACATACTAGGCTGCGTACAAGCTGATGTTAAATCAAAACTTAGTATCTTAATATTGTTCCTCTCTGGTATCCACATGTTCGAAGGAGCATGTACTTGGTGTTTGACAGGCAATGAAGCTTTTGCTTTTAATGTGTTCGAGTTCGGTTTAACAGCTCGTTTCCTGGCATCAGCTTCTTTGATCCTGAAAGCATCCCTGTTTGGTATGTTAAGTCCTGCACCACTGCCCCTTATGTTATTATACGTCGAGCTTGTGGTGCTGGTATTTCCGAGTTGGTGTTTATAGCAATTTATATGTTTGTAGTTACTGATTTTAGTACCAGCACTTTTATTGGTGGATTTTACTCCTGACCTCACATTCAATTGATATGAAGTGCCCGCTTCATATGTGGCTTCGGTTTTCATCAATTGCTTTCTTTTGAGATTGAAATTATCTAGTTGTATTTTAGCAATATATCTTGCGAAGTGTCGATCTGTATATGGATCATTTTGGGGTACAAAATGTGTGCTACTTTCGTAACCGTTCAAATAAAAGTTTTGACAACTATTCATTGGTACACTTTTGAGTTGAGAATTCGTTAAAGTTAGTCTTTGTCCGTTATATGTCATACCCATATCCATAGAAGACATTTGTTGATGGTTTGTAGAATGAGCAGACATGTGCATTTGGCTCATGGGTGGTGGAGCTCTGTGATTATAATCCGCCGCTTGTTCATTATATTCTGCGGGAGCACAGGCATATATTTGCGGTTGATGACCATTCTGAACTGGCCAAACATTGGTCATTGCTGTTGGGTAGATCGTGTTTACTCCATTATGTCTATGAGTTAACCGGTGAGGTCCATAAGACATGGCTCCTTCTAAATGGTTTCCTGAGTAAGGGACGTTCGCACCGGCCTGCCTATCGGCATTAATGCTTGGTGCCCTTAGCATATGCGGTATGTTTCCATTTTGAATTTCAAAAGGATTTTGCAGAATTGGGACCCTTTGGTCTTGGGGTGTGTTCATATGAGATCCTGGGGATCTTTGATAATCAGTGGCTGCAGTGGCTCTGCGTAGTCTTGGATCGTTGTTCTGAGCCTCTGCTCTTAAAACTTCATTATTCACTGATATAGCCGTATTCTGTTCAATATCAGCTAAAATGTTAATTTTGTTTTCAATCAGCAAAGCAAGGAAATCAGAATCTTCGTCTTCATTTGAGTTTGCGGCATCAGTAATACGAGCAAATTTTTTGATAGTAAGTCTAGGCATCTCTTCGTTTGCATTAAGTAAATTAGTGTCGTTAACCGGTGGTAATTCTGCAGAATGATTTCTTACATTAATTAGTTCGCTTGGTTTCGTGTTAGATTCGGGAGAAATGTTATCAGTGCTGATATTCTGGTTTTCTGAAGTCTTCTGTCTCTTGGGGCTGGGTGGCTCCTCCCGTTCGTCTATGCAAAGGTCGTTGTCGCTGTCACTGTCTTCATTTGCATCCAACATGATGGTTATAGGTGCTTTTCTGAAATGCGTACACGGCGACAATTACAGCTTGCTATAGTCTGTGCTTTTGGGCAATGAGGCGAAGCGAATGTTACATGATTGCCATAGACTACGTTTTTAACGTAAATGGGAACTTAAGCTACATATACGACATCTCTAATACGGTAGTGTTTAAATCCTTGATAATCAATTTTAGAGAAGTCAACCTTAGAAGTTAAATCACACATTAACAAAGCATATGTTGGTAGAGATTTAGGTTCATCTCTTTCCTGAAGTAGTGAAGTAGTTGGAGGTAGGCCCCTATTGACCACAGGAAAAACGGTTCCAGTCTTTTGACCCACTCGACTGAAAGACGGTTCGGAGCAGGCCAACAGGGGAAGTGCCTCCACGTTACAGGTCTTCTGTAACGTGGGGGCACTTCCCCTGTTCCACATCCAGAGTAACTAGTGTCCGACCGAAGATTCGGTTTCGGTTTCGGCCAGTTTCGGCGAAAAAATCATGTTTCGGCCATAGTTCCGGTTTCGGCCAAAAAACAGCCGAAACTTACGAAATGGTACTTCGGGACGCGTTCGGCTAAATTCGGGTGCGCTCGGCACAACCGGCAATATGGCGTAGCTCGCCCGAGTCCACCGGCCACCGGCCACCGGCTCAGTGAAGTAACGCTTTGTGTGCTTGTTCCCGAATTATGGTAAGTACTTATTTTGTTTGTTTTTGTTAAAAATGAAAGTTTACCGAATTTGTTATATTAAAGTGTAATTCTATACTATTTTTTACAAAGTTTACGAACAGAAATGACGGATATATTCATTATTTTGTATAGAAGTACAAAATTATGTCCGTTTAAACATGTTTTAGAAATTCTCTTGGTTGTAGGTAGGTACGTAATAGCGTAAGACCAATGTGCCTATTTATTTCATAAAGTTGATACTGATCTCTAAAAAAAAAACAAAATACCCGTTATTAATATTTTTCTTGTACTAAACCTTGTTTTATTTTATACAACCTTTACGAGTTTCAGGTGTTACATTGTTAATATGTGTATAAAAGCGGTTTTATGTCACTTTTTAAACGATTTTTAATAAGTCTACAAAAGTTTCGATTTCGGTTTCGGCCGAAACTAGAGCCAAAGCCAAACCTTCGGTTTCGGCAAAAAAACGTTTCGATCGGACACTAATAAAAAACCGAGTTAGAAAATTTAACTGAACGAAAAAGAAGATATAAGTACAGGGCGTCCCACGGCTTTGCCACATGGAGGGAAAGTACCTTGAATATTGAAGATGGAACATTTTACTGAAAGAAGACATTATTTTAATTTAAAAACCAATTTAAACTGCATTCATAGATTTTTAAATAATTACATGGTTGAACCGGGAATCGAACCCACTACACGAGAAAAAGAAATATCCTGTAGCTTAGCTTTATCATACCGATCGAAAGGCTTATTTTTCATCATAAGGATTATTTTTTGCTAAATAACATAGTGCCAGAAATAAAAGGAAGACCGTGAATTTTAACATTTTTAATTCAAGATTAATCAATTTAATTTATCAAATGCTCAAAATGAGTCCCATTCTGTTGAATCCATACAAAGTCGCACTCTTTTGATTATTTCGCTCCCTGTAGATTTTTTGATCATGTTGTGGTGGATATTTAGAATAATACGTCTAAGTTCTGCTTGTAGCTGGACACTTTGAAACTGGTCCTTGTAAACGATTTTTTTTTACATAACCCTATGTCAGCTTTTCCTTTTTCTGAACAAAATTTCACATCAAATGTTAAAATTCATGGTCTTCCTTTTATTTCTGACACTATGTTATTTAGCAAAAAATAATCTCTATGATGAAGCCTTTCGATCGCTATGATAAAACTACAGAGTATTTTTTTTTCTCGTGTAGCGGGTTCGATTCCCGGTTCAACCATGTAATTATTTAAAAATCGATGAATGCAGTTTAAATTGTTTTTTAAATTAAAATAATGTTTTATTTCAGTAAAATGTTCCATCTACAATATTCAAGGTACTTTCCCTCCATGTGGCATAGCCGTGGGACGCCCTGTATATTAGGTATACAATATAAGTTACCTTTTAATAAACTGGTCAGCTCAGCTGATGACTGAAGTTCAGCTGAAAAACACTAAGTCGAGAAGTCACGCTTCTGGACTTAGCTGGGACCTGAAAAAAGGGGTTCAATCAGTGACACGTAGGTATTGTATAGTCAATGGAGTTGGCCGGTGAAAGTTAATTGTAGATGGCGCTCTTCTAGACTCCATACGATGATAGAGAAAAACAAAGGATGTACAGAAACCATATAGGGACAGTTCTCAGGCAAAAATCTTCCCCATAGCTTTAATATTTTATTTTTAGCCTTTTCCGCAAAACGTAGATTCATTATCGCAAAAATAAATAAGAACTACTTCCCGCTATAATAATAATGTGTATACAACAAATGTCTCACTCATCATCATCATCATCATCATATCAGCCGAAAGAGGTCCACTGCTATACATAGGCCTCACCATATCAGCCGAAAGCAGTGTTCGACCGAAGGTTCGGTTTTGGTTTCGGCCAGTTTCGGCCAAAAAATCATGTTTCGGCCGTAGTTTCGGTTTCGACCAAAAAACGTTCGGCTAACTTATTAAATTTGGTATTGTAGTAAACCTTGTTTGAACCAAATTCAAAAAAAGGAGGAGGTTCTCAATTCGGTTGTATTTTTTAATTTTTTTTAGTTTTAATGTTAGATACCTCAGAACTCCTTCATTTATGAACCGATTCGTACAATTCTTTTATTTCCGACTCTATTCACTTAATAAAAGAAATGCTGAAAAAGCTTATATTTATTTTCGAAGGCCTATCGATTCATGTGCCACACGTGGGCTAACAATAAAAAAAAATTTGGCTTGCAGTTTTGTATAAGAGTGCACCCCTAAAAAAACATTTTATTACAAAACTATGTAGCGGCTAACAATATACGCCTATCCTCAAAGTTTTATTCTAATACAGCTTATAGTTTTCGAGTAAAGTGATTGTGACATACGGACAGACGGACAGACGGACATGACGAAACTATAAGGGTTCCGTTTTTGCCATTTTGGCTACGGAACTCTAAAAACGTGACCCTATTACTAAGACTGTCGCTTTCCGTCCGTTTGTCTGTCTGTCTGTCTGTCCGTCTGTCACCAGGCTGTATCTCATGAACCGTGATAGTTAGACAGTTGACATTTTCACAGATGATGTATTTGTATCTGTTGCCGCTATAACAACAAATACTGAAAAGCAGAATAAAATAAATATTTAAGGGGGCTCCCATACGACAAACGTGATTTTTTTGCTCGTTTTTATAGATTTATTTATTTATTTATTAAAAACATGTTAACACGACATTACAGTAAAAAAACCAATGCGTCATGGAACGAAACTAAACAAGACAAAACATATATAATTACATTGGTACAGTTGATTGCCGGTCATCCATCTTCTCACAGAATCTCAGACATTCACTGCACACATACATCCATCGCCACGCAAGTAAGTCACACTCCGGTGCTGATGCCGAGAGCGCGTTGAGTTGTGAGAGAGCGCGGATCAGCGGCGAGTTCCTAGAGCCCGATTCGAGAGTTCCGAGAGCTAGATAATGGTGCGTAACCCTTCGTGCGCGAGTCGAACTCGCACTTGGCCGGTTTTTATTCAACGATTTTAACAAGTCTACGAAAGTTTCGGTATTGTTTTCGGCCTTAATTAGAGTCAAAGCCGAACCTTCGGTTTCGGTTTCGGCAAAAAAACATGTTTCGGTCACTAGCCGAAAGACGTCTATTGCTACATGGGCCTTTCGAGTAAAATAGCTGTGACATACGGACAGACGGACATGACGAAACTATAAGGGTTCCGTTTTGGCCATTTTGGCTACGGAACCCTAAAAAGACCGGACATGTGCGAGTCGGATTCGCCCATCGAGGGTTCCGTACAAAATTACAAATGTATGGTTTTTTCATTTAGAAAATCAAAATAAGTGTTACTATCGGCAACCTCAAATCCCTTCTTAAAGAACATTATTTGTCTCTCCCCTAACCCTGATTGTATTTTTTGGCTGACTGTTTATGTATCATTATATTTGTGTTGTCTCGAAGAGATCGCTCTTTAGCGATAAGACCGCCTGTTGTCTACCTCTGCCTACATGTTATTGTATTGTTTCTCTCTGTAACTGCTTTGTTTGTGTGAGGTCTGCAATAAAGAGTATTTGTATTGTATTGTATTGTAAATGGACTCCTTAATGGCTCCCACTATTAAAGTCTTGATCATACCTACATAAGATCACAATTGCGTAGGCGGTGGGAAGTCTATTAGGCAGAACATGTAATTTTGAAATAGAAATAGAAATAGAAATAGAAAAACATTTATTGCACAAAAGAATCTTAAATATACACGGAGGTAGGGTAAAAATTAAAACAATTACAAGAAAAAGATTAAAAAAAAAAAACACAACAATAACACTATACTTAAGTTAAGACTCTAATGGGCAATGGGTCCCAGTCTCAGCATTATGCTGGGCAACACGGCCCGGCGCTGGTTTTCAGACTGGTCCCTGGCTGGACCTCGGTCGGTCACAAAGTAAATAAATTTAAAACATATCATTTAGAAACAAACTTTTTATTTTTTTTATTTTTAAATTTTTTTTTTGTGGCATTTTCAGCATTTGTAGGTTTACGACACCCTCGGCTTGAGAGGGGGTGCTAAATTATTCTGACCCGACCACAGAATAAGTAATAGTACTACGTACAGCAGGTTCTCTGTTAACAAATTCCCTGTTCAGGTACACCAAACGTGCCTAAATGTTGCCATTTCTTTCTAACGCATGCAACGCGCTCTTTCGGAGGCGGAGCCTTAGAGCTAGGGTTACCGCCAGCTTGACCTATTAAATTATAGGTACGTTAGTATCTATATATATAATACGCGAGCCCGATTTTTGTACATGCCATCAGATCTACAGTTATGGTCCGATTTTGATAAATGATATGTCGTTCGATTCGTCTCATGCTGGAGATTTGCAATAAGGTCTCCGATTTTAAATTTTTTATTGAAAAAGTACTAAAATTTTAATTTAAAGAATTTACCGTGCTCTGACCACGTGACCTTGGCTGTGTGACGTCACGTGACGTACCTAACTCCTGTTTTGACTTGAGATGGCAATGTAAAATAAATAAACAACTTATTTATCCATAGCTGAAACTCCGCCACTTATGTATACCCATAGCTTTACATGTTTTCATAATAGTCTAAATAATTGTCAATGCAAACCAATTGAAAAGTCAGACTGTGTAACATATCTTGGAGTCAAGGTCGATGCTTCATTTTCCTGGCTTCAACATATTAGTTATATATCAAGTAAATTAAGAATCCTTTTAGGAAAATTTTACCATCTAAGTTTTAAAGTTCCTAGTAACATACTGAAATGTCTTTACTTTGCAATAGTAGATTCTGTATTGAGCTATGCCCTTGACTGTTACGGACTCACATTTAAATCTTACATAGATAAACTGGAGGCATTACAAATTAGATTTTTAAAACTACTAGTAAATAGGAAAACAAAAAATAGTTGCAAGGGAGATTATTCAAGATTATTTAAAATTTGTAAAATCCTTCCTATTAGTTTAAAACATAAATATCTACTAGCAGTGAACAACCATGGCAGTCAAGTGCACAGTCCAATACCGATAGATCACAAGCATGGCACTAGGTCGGTGTCTGCGGGTAAGTATGAAGTACCTCGCGTAAGTAACTACTTTGGAGATAGAACGTTAGCTAAACGACTTCCATACCTACTAAATACCTTGCCCGAAGACATTCGACACGAGCCAAATAAAAGTATATTTAAAAAAGGTTTGAAAAAGTATTTACTCCAAACACTTGAGTGACAATTGCCTACAAGCAAATGTCATCCAAGTCTTAGCACGACGCTTTATGTACTATAGTTTATGTACTATAATGAGACTCCTACCTGCAGACAAAC
This sequence comes from Epinotia nisella, assembly GCA_932294315.1. Taxonomy (NCBI): domain Eukaryota; kingdom Metazoa; phylum Arthropoda; class Insecta; order Lepidoptera; family Tortricidae; genus Epinotia; species Epinotia nisella. The sequence goes on along the minus strand of OW028698.1, from coordinate 1,760,436 downwards.
TGTTAAAACAGTTTTGCAGGGAAATGTATTAGATAAGTTTTTGTATCCCATTACTTAATAATAATAAATAATAATAAAAAAAAAAAATAAAAAAAAAAATAAAAAAAAAGAATTGAACTCAAACCTGTAGTAAGTTCTTCAGCATAAGAAATTATAAATGTTGAGTCGGCCACATATGGATACAGATAAGTACAACACTAAGAAAATTAAGTAAATAGAAAATAAACGATCTTTTACAATGTTTACAAAAACTGACAGACGTATTGTGTCAACTGTGGATTAATTTTTTTAGTGTCATAGAGTTGTCAATATTATTTGCCATGTTTATATTTATTTCAAAAAGTTTATATACTAACTTATTTTCCCATATTCGAGATGTTGGGAGAAGGATGAGGTTCAAACCAATTAATTGTCGTCACAGAACAAGTAAATACTATAGAAACGGTAATGGGCGGGGTGCGCGTAGCCGGTGTTATGATTAGACGCCCATGAAACTGTCAAACGCTGTCAAAACGCAGATCAGATGTTATTTGACCGTGGGTGACGATTTTTGCCGTATTAAAAATAAAAACATGGTGTGTTGTGCAATTTTGTCGTGCCGAGAGGCAAACAGGGACCCAAGGGTTCCTCCGGGAGCGATTTTCTATCACCGGTAAGTACTGAAATAAGTGTTTTTTGAATAAATACGCAATCGATTATGACATTCGCCATTACTCCGTTGGTAAAATAGAAACGATATGCATGCTTTACATTGCTTGCTAGCTAAAGCCGCACATTATGGAACTAACGTAATGTCACAGCTATGTATCGCGTTATTCGCGTTTGTCATTTTAACGGGGCGATTGTCAGTATGACTAGAGTGGTACCATGCCTAGTGTATGTACTTATCGATGATAAAATTGTATTACTTTATTTGTAACCCAGACGGAATTCGATTTCAATAAAATTATTATAAAATGAATGGGGCTGATTGTAGTCCATCCGTTATTTGTCATCCAGTAAATATATTTTTATTAGAAATACATAACATGTATTTATATATATATAAATGTTAAAATTAACATTTAGTTATTATCTATGTAGGTTGGTATGGTACCATTAAGTATATTTATTTGTACGATAATTCTGTCCATATTATATTCTGTCAATTTATTCTGTAATTTATAGAATAGAATAGAAATGTGTATTGCGTGTCACATTACAGGTTACAGATGATGAAAACAATAAAGATATAGATGTGACGCCCTGCAAGGGCACTGCAATCATGAGAGGGCTAAAATGAATACTTATACCCTTATTCATAAACGTTCATCAAACCTATATACATACTACTTGAGTCATCATTGTCTAAAAATAAGTCTATTTCTAGTTCCTTGCTGGAAAAACCCTGAATATTCTGACGAGAAATATTAATACTCAGATTGACTTGGTGGCGCTACTAGTTGAGCTCTTAAATTAATTTGGTTTTAAATAAATTTGAGACTGTGGGAGAAGACAGGTTAAAAGCTAATAGACCCACTAAAGACAAGAAATATTTCTTAGTCAAAGAAATGATATTTGTTAATGAAACAAATGGCATATCAAAGAATTTAAATGTTCAATTTTAAATGCCTTAAAATCATATTTTATTATTGTCTATGATATGTCATAGTCACCTTGAAAATACTTTAAAATTTGTACGTATTTTAATTAAAAATTGTTATCATGTTTTCGTGAGCTACACGATTTCTCGGAGAGTTGCTTTCAGCACGCGCACTAGATCAAAATTTCGTTTCCCGATTTCTTAGGATGTAATTTCTCATACAAATAGCACTACTAACTGCTACTTAATCGGACTGATATTTATCAGGCCCCGTAGTATGGTTGGCCTTGTCACGCGATAGGTGATAGGATAGAGCGTGCGTCACTGGCTGACACCGTTCGATAGAATGAGATGACGCACTTATCTTGTCACTTGTCGCGTGATAAGGCCAACCATGCTACGGCTCCAGGTTCGGATCGGCCGCAGTACGCAAATTCTCTTACTCTAAGAAATAAGGGCCTTTTTTATTTTACTATATGCATATATATACCATATAATATATAAACTATATACCTAGAATATAAAATATCGATAATTATGATTTTAGTCTCACCTCTTTTTCGTATTCTAAATTTCCAAATAGGTGTATCACCATAGAGTGTCATAGTAACATAAGACCTTTGGTTTCGAACGTAATCAAACGTCAAGTTCATTTGAACAGGACGTTCATTTGGCAATCAAAAAGTTAATGTCAATTTCCGTCAAAAATGCGTCACGCTCACACACGTTTAGTTATGCTCTAATGCAAGAAGGACAACATGTATCAAGACTATTCACATATCACTTCCATACTTGAAAACCCCTTTCGAAATTGGCTCCTATATACTGATAAAGAATAGACTTACGTGACATTTTTTTGACATTGGAAATTAGACCGCAAGTAATGCAGTTTTGAGTTACTTTTCGTTCTAAAAATTATAACAGTTGAAATCGTAATGGAATTAAAAGCTTTTACCAATTAGAAGCGATTTGCAGTAGTGTTGACATGTACGCATTCAGTTATGATTGTGTGGGGCTGGCTACGCAGGTTCCCGAAGTAACTAGCTAACACGCCGCTTCCATCTTATTTAAGTATTCCGTGATTGTCGTGGACCCCATATAGGCTTTATTTACCTTACGTAGCACAATGCCGTAGGCACCGATAGGCTTCAAATTTGAAGTAAAGATGTTGAAAACGAACCTCGATTAAGTACTAAAATTTCTTTTCGGATACCGGGGACTCCCATTGGCAACTTTATTCACCTGACTTGAATACCATCCAAATTATTTCAGGTTCAGATAATTATATTTCGATTACAGGTAGGTATAAATTGTAATTTGTCAAACCGATATGACTTAATACTGGAAAACATAAACCAGTATTCAACTATTTAGCGGTATAAATAGTCAAATGCAACTATAACCGGTAAAATATTATTTTAAACCATTAACGGTCCCCGATACAGTATTCTTTGATCTGTGCTGATACTAATAATAAACAGGTGTAATGTCTGTGAAATGTAAGTTTGTATGTTGGGGATAGTCTCAGAAACTATACCCATCGTATTCTAAAAATCCTTTCTTCAGTAGGTACCTATGTTATATATGTAGAATGGACCTACGGAATTATGTGCTATAATATTTTATCCCGTCGCTCCGCCTAGGTTCTTTGTATACGCGGCGGAGCCGCGCGGGCAGCTAGTAATAGTGTATTTTATTAACGATTATTCTTTATTTACTTAGGATCACCCAGCTACACAAAAGCTGTGTAATTTGCCTTTAGGTTATGACATCAAAACTGCCCGTTTCTGCAAAATGTAAGACGAAGACACAACTCTTGGTTACCTACATACATAAACATAATGTAAAGAACAATTCTTTTCAACCAATATAAATAGACGACGCGGCATATGCCGCCTAAAGGTCACAGCTCATTACAGCCACCCGGCACCCGACCCGCACCGCCTCGCCTCGAGCGGTTAGTATTCTTCATATGGATTTGTATGGGCATGCGCTCACTACATCAACTCCGTAGCATCACCGGATCGCCTCGCTCTCGCGAGGTGTCCACGCGCAGACTGCGAGAGCGAGTGTACCGCAACGCGCGGTTTGGGAGCGGGAGGGGAGCGGAGGGGGGAGGGGTGGGGCGGAGGGGGGAGACTACGCGAGGTCCACTCGTTGACGACGCGAGGTTCACTGGTGACAACGCGGCGTCCACCTGTCGACAACGAGTGGACGCCGAACGACGAGGCGGTGCGGGTAGGGTGCAGGGTGGCTGTGATGAGCTGTGACCTTAAAGGCGGTCGGCCGGCATGTTTTTGTGCAGCGCGACGAAATCAAAGAGTGAGCCGCCCCTGTACGGCTAGCACAACTTGCTGCTCAGTCGCTTCTCGCGCGACTAAGCGTCCCCTATCTCACTCGCACCGTACAAATTAGAAAAAGGGGGGTAGAGCTTTCTCGACTCGCGTCGCGGTGCGCGTCAGTTGCGCTAGCCCCCCTGGCCCGACGTCACACGATAAAATGCGTGCCTTGTGTGCATAAGGCCGCCATTACGCACAAGCTAATTTGGGGTCCGGGGCTAAAATGCCCGACCTTGTTATTGAACAAGCGATAAGCGAACGAAGTATCAGATTAAGCAAAAAAAAATTGTATGTCCGGACTGTCTGTTGCCACTACACGGGACCGATTTAGACTTTCTAGCGCTCGACACTTTCACTCGAAAAGTGACAATAAAAAAAACCGGCCAAGTGCGAGTCGGACTCGCGCACGAAGGGTTCCGTACGATTATCTATAAAAACGGCAAAAAAATCATATGTCCCATATAACACACGTGATTTTTTTGCATGTATTTATAGACAATGGTACGGAATCCTTTGTGCGCGAGTCCGACTCGCACTTGGCCGGTTTTTTGTATATTCAGATTTACGAAATTAAAAAAAGACACGCTCCCGAGACCTACAGCTAATAGAGACACTAGTAAGTAACAGTAGGTATAATATTTTAGCAAGGTTTTCCCGCTCGGGTACATTTACTAATTAACAGAAATGGCGTGGGTCGGAAGTTTTTTACGACCCGTGACTCCGTGACGTTGCGTAGCGAAGAATCCCCATTTTAATTCCTTGAGTGTAGATTCTATCATTAGGTAGGTATTAGGAAATATAAAGGTACAATGCCTCTAGGGCCTTTTTTTTAGAATGAACTTAGTAGTTTTTTTTTTTTTTTTTTTTTTTTTTTTTTTTTTTTTTTTTTTTTTTTTTTTTTTTTAGTTAATGTCATAATCTTGTATTTAAATTCTGAATAAATAAATCTCAAGGTACTGTATTTAACCAGACATTAATGATTTATTATACATGGTGATAGAATGTATACATGTTTATGATGGTGACTGTACCATTGGAGTCCAATCCAATACATGAACTCTGTTAGTATAGGGCACAGCAATATAATCTTCAATGTTCGGCTATCGGTTTTTTTTTTTTTTAATAATAACATTTATTAAAAGTGAATACAAGATTATAATTAACATTAACTATGGCCGGCCATCGGAAGCATTTTATGTCACTACTAGCTTTTGCCCGCGGCTTCGCCCGCGTATTAAGAGTAATGTTAACCGTCTACAAAAAAGTTGCATCTCATTTTCAGTCTTTTATATATTTAGATCGACTCTACATGGACTCTGCATATCGAACATAGACTCTACATATCAAATCTACATATCGACTCTACATATCGACTATAAATATCGAATCTACATATCAACTCTACATATCGACTACATATCGACTCTACATATTTAGATAGATGTCCGCTGTGTACTTAGATAGGTGTCGACTCTACATATCGACTACATATCGACTCTACATATCGACTCTAAATATCGATTCTACATATCGACTCTAAATATCGACTCTACATATCGACTCTACATATCAGCTCTACATATCGACTCTACATATCTGGACCCCCATATAAAATTTCACCCCTTCTTTTAAGGGACTGGGTGCAGATTTCCAAAACAAATGATGCACGATTTTTTTGTTGGTCACAAATAGTCCGCATACCAATTTTTAGCTTTCTACCTTGAACATTGCGGAATGCTCCATACAAACTTCCACCCCCCATTTTGGGGAAGTGGGGGGGTTAGAAAGAGACAAAAAGTAGCCTATGTCACTCTCCATCCCTTCAACTATCTCCACTTAAAAAATCACGTCAATTCGACGCCCCGTTGCCGTGAAAGACGGACAAACAAACAAACAAACACATACACTTTCCCATTTATAATATTAGTATGGATGGATGGTGATAGAAATGTATACATGTTTATGATGGTGACTGTACCATTGGAGTCCAATACATGAGCTCTGTTAGTATAGGGCACAGCAATATAATCTTCAATGTTCGACTATCGGAAGCATTTTATGTCACTTAGACGTCCTACTACCTAATTAATAGTAATAACTAATATGGATAAGTCGGTGTTGTTCAAAATAAAACCACACATTCTTAAAAACTAACTGAATTTAATTTGTTATAGTAAATAATCATTATTTTTTCTATGTTTGATATTGTCAATCGATTACTTTTAACATTCAGGATCGATTTATATAAAGAGAACGACCCGACCGTTCGACATCAACAGATGTCAGAGGCGCATAGTTGTAAACTGATATTTCGTTGTTATCATTCAAGTTCGTAATCAGGGATTCTGTCGATTACTGATTTCATTTTGTTACTTAATGAATTTGAGGACGTCATCATTACATACAGCCTTACCTCATCTAGTAAATCTAATGATTCTCTGATAGATAAATAGATAAAATTAAAACCTCGATAGTTACACAATAAAAAACATAAATTTTTACTAGGAAAAAAAATTGTGCAAGAAACGAATTAGTCATGTCCATGTAATAATTTCGTCATCAAATTGACGTTTTAGATAATTACGAATGCTCATGTATTTACTTTTCCTCTAATTATTAACTACTTAGGTATGTCATATTATGTGAGTTAATAATTACCTAGAGGAAAAGTAAATGCAACGAAAGTCTACAGTTTGTTTTTATGTATTTATGTCACGAATAAATGTATTTTTCTTTCTTTATTTCTTTGGGGAGGCCTATGTCCGAGCCGTAGCATGGTCACGCGACAAGTGACAAGATAAGAGCGTGGTCTCGTTGTATCGAACGGTGTCAGCCAGTGACGCACGCTCTATCCTATCACCTATCGCGTCGCGTGACAAGGCCAACCATGCTACGGCTCCAGTGGACGCCCTTTCGACTGATATGATGATGACGCAGCGGGCATTTATCGTAATGTGATGTGACAAAACAAACTTGACAAAGTCACGATGATATTTGACAGTGATTATTTTGGAACTGGAGCGACCATCACGGATATTGAAAAGTAACGCTTCCCATCTCAAGGCATGAGTCATGTAATAGTCCAGGCAATGAACTGACAACTTGTATGGAAAAAATGACATATTTGGAAATAATTTATAATAGCTAATTTTTTAAATGTAAAGGATATATTATCAATTAAATTGTTACCTAGAGGCAAAATCCAACAACAAATCAGACATCAAAAAAATCAATATTTAATTAGCTCCTAAAAAGTCCGGATAAATATTAATATTTTTTTTATCTTTATTTAGGTTCATTTACATTTGCTTTAAAATATTCAATATAAATAAAATAAAAAAGACAATTAATGTTTAATTTAAATCTATATAATTACTTCCGGGTGGAAAGTTTGTTGGATTCTCGAATAAAGCGTCTTAGAATAATGTTTTAGAATGAAATAAACAAAAAACCGGCCAAGTGCGTGTCGGACCACACAAAACGAAGGGTTCCGTGCCTATTAAAAAGGTCGTATCGTCACAGAAATTTTACGGCACTTACGTCCTATTCTTTGAGGAAGGCAGTTTTTCAGCAATATCTCGAAAACCTCTGAACCGATCTTGTTCAAAACAATTTTCGGTGAATGAAATTAATAAGCCCTATGAATTTTTCCATATTTTTAAAATACACCGTTCAAAAATTAGAGGGGGGGGGGACAGAATGTTAGTGACTTTCGGGGCGATTATCTCCGACCCTATTCACTTATCAAAAAAAATGCTAATAAACCTTATATTTATTTTGAAAGGCCTATCGATTGATGTGCCACACGGGGGGTCACAATGAAAAATATTTTTTTGCATTTTAGTTTTATGTATGGAGTGCACCCCTAAAAAATTTTTTTTTGTCATTTTAATTACAAAACTATGTAGCGGCTAACAAAATACACCTATCCTCAAAATTTTATTCAAATACACCTAATAGTTTTCGAGTAAAATGCCTGTGACATACGGACAGACGGACAGACGGACAGACGGACAGACGGACATGACGAAGCTAGAAGGGTTCCGTTTTTGCCATTTTGGCTACGGAACCCTAAAAACGCTATTATAAATTAATGTTTTTCGAAACCGTATTTTGCCTCGGCTATAATGTGAGTCATTGGTCTTGAATAGGTAATCGCGTACAAAAAGATAAAACACTGCGGAATATGAAACAACTCAAGCGGTACCTAAGTAACCGTTATTTTCCCATTTCGCATTTTATGTTTTAGGCTACGAACGTATATAAATATCAGCATTACCTACTCTCTTTTTACTATTAAACGAGCAATCCATACTAATATTATAAATGCGAAGGGATTCTGTCTGTCTGTTACCTCTTCCCGCTTAAACCGCTGAACCGATGTAGATGTAATGTAGTATAGAGATAGTATGAGTCCCGGGGAATAACATAGATTGATTAATAGTAGATTGTATGACAAGGGGCTAAAATAAGCCATATTACCACGAGATGGATATTTTCCCGAGCGAAGTGAGGGAAAATATATCGAGGGGTAATATGGCTTTCAGACCCGAGTTATACACTCTAATCAATAACAAATTTCACGGCGAAGAGATTGTTCAATTTAGCGCCATGTTTTTTTTTTACTAAACTGCTATGACACAGATACAAAATATTGACTCCATGAGTAAACGCATCTACAGGCGCATCCAAACGGCCACGCGGCGGACAGCGTACGGGCACAAGATAACAATCTCTAGCAGTCAACCACGCTTGAACGTTTGGACGCACGGTCAGAGGCGTTTTCTTTTTTTAATGATTTGGAATTAGGGACTAAAAACACCTGATGTTTGATTGGTCGATTTTAATATGTAGCTGTATTCTGGTTGATTGATAGCAAAGAGTAATGTTTTTTGAAAGAGTTGTGATTGGTGGATTTAAATGATTTGGAATTAGGGACTAAAAAACACCTGATGTTTGATTGGGCGATTGTAATATGTAGCTGTATTCTGGTTGGTTGATAGCAAAGATAAATGTTTTTTGAAAGAGTTGTGATTGGTGGATTTAATATGGTGAAGTGTTTTGATTGGTCAAATTAAATGTGTATAAATCATAAATATGTATACATATTTTCCCTAGGGGCTAAATGTACTACTTTAGCCCCGCTTATTAAGGCTAATATGACACACTTTTCGAGCATGAGAAGTGAAAAAGTTTATTTTTTCCCACAACATATACATCGCATAGGATAGTTGGGTGAAAATTTGTATGGAGCTACGATATGAACGTGGATGGAATCGCTGGCAGAAGCTAGTTAACTTATGGTTACCTGGTAACCTTTATCCCTAAAAACCCTATTTCAATAGGGTTAACTTATGGTTACCTTAATTAAGGTTATCTATTTTTTTAGTCAGTTAATTTCTCATTTCTTAATAACAGTGTATAATTACATAACATATGGAAGGGCGGTGTCTCCCAACAGGCACTATTGCTTACCGGGAGGCACCATCCCTTAAAATCATAAATTATGTACATTTTACGCAAATAAAGAATTTTGTATTTGTATTTTTGTATTTGTTATCACATTCAATATGCTATCAGTAGGGTTACCTATCCTATCAGTAAAGTTACCTTATCACAAGGTTACCAAATTGATAGGGTTACCAAATCGATAGGGTTACCAAATCGATAGGGTTACCAAATCGATAGGCTTGAGTCTGAAAAGTCGGGTTTTCCGGTCGTCAGGATGAGACCTAGCTAGATCGATTTCTCGCCCCCATAAATGCCTGTATATATGCCAAATTTCATCGAAGTCGTTATATATACTCTTTCCGTGGACCTAGAAGTGAACTATGAAATTTGGCAAGTAATATCGCCCTATGCTACAGGTAAAGTGAAAAATCTGAAACCTTTACATTTGTAATTTTGTATGGAACCCTCGGCGGGCGAGTCTGACTCGCACTTGCCCGGTTTTTAAGATGATGCCACTTTTCACACAGCGGAACAATCATGGATTTCTGAAAAATCCCAAACCCTCGTCTCGTCCCCTGGCCCTCAAGAAATCTCATTATCTCAATGCATTTGGAGTTTTTTATAAAGCACTTTCAAAGATTACGTCTAAAAAAAAATTGAATGAGAATATACAGTATAAGTTAAGTTAAAGGACGATATCCGATTTCAAGGAACTGAACGTGATTTTCGGCTCGGCCAGTTACAAAAAACTAAAGTATAGTTTCCAGCGTAAAAAAACTAAATCTGCATTTGTCTTCGTTTAATCGTTATGAACAATTTTGTTCTGTAAACCTCTTCTTTCTTTTTAGAAAGACGTACCGTACCTCAAAAGGAAAAAACGGAACCCTAGGTTGTCCGTCTGCCTGTCTGTCCTTCGTCAAAACCTTGCAACTCAGGAACGCGTGGAGGTATCTATGGAGTTGAAATTAAATCCATATGTATATTCAAGTCTACAGTACCTTGAAGCTGTGAACAAGTCAAACTTCTAAGTTATAGTAAAAAGAGATAAGGCCGTTTTTGCCGCAAAAACGTATATTTCGACACTCTCAAGGGAATCAAAATGTATAGGGTACTGTCCGTTGACCTAGAACTATGAAATTTGGCGAGTAATATCGTCTTATACTACAGGTACAGGGAAAAATCTAAAAGTTATACATATATTTGTACTTTTGTACAGAACCTTCGGTGGGCGAGTCCGACTGCGGTCGGGGGTTTTTTTTAGGGTTCCGTCGCCAAAATGGCAAAAACGGAACCCTTATAGTTTCGTCATGTCCGTCTGTCCGTCTGTCCGTCTGTCCGTCTGTCCGTATGTCACAGGCATTTTACTCGAAAACTATAAGGTGTATTTGAATAAAATTTTGAGGATAGGTGTATTTTGTTAGCCGCTACATAGTTTTGTAATTAAAATGACAAAAAAAAATTTTTTTAGGGGTGCACTCCATACATAAAACTAAAAGTCAAAAAAAATGTTTCATTGTGACCCCCCGTGTGGCACATCAATCGATAGGCCTTTCAAAATAAATACAAGGTTTCTTAGCATTTTTTTTTGATTAAGTGAATAGAGTCGGAGATAATCGCCCCGAAAGTCACTAAAATTCTGTCCCCCCCCTCTAATTTTTGAACGGTGTATTTTAAAAATATGAAAAAATTCATGGATATAGGGCTTATTAATTTTATTCACCGAAAATTATTTTGAACAAGATCGGTTCAGAGGTTTTCGAGATATTGCTGAAAAACTGCCTTCCTCAAAGAAAAGGACGTAAGTGCCGTAAAATTTCTGTGACGATACGACCTTTTTAATAGGCACGGAACCCTTCGTTTTGCGTGGTCCGACACGCACTTGGCCGGTTTTTTTGACTTTAAACTGAATATTGTATGTATTCATAAAAATACATTTCATTTACATGTCAGGTTAAATAACCAACTCAGAGCCGTACCACCATATCACGCGACAAGTGACAAGATAAGAGCGTCGTCTCGTTTTATCGAACGGTGTCAGCCAGTGACGCACGCTCTATCCTATCACCTATCGCGTGACAAGGCCAACCATGCTACGGCTCCAGGAAGAGCGAGTCCTCCTGACACAGGGTGTCTACATACCCTAATCATTTGTAACTATTGTTAAGTTGTTATCACAAAATAAATTTATTATTACATAGTATTATTACATCGTCCCTAGAAACTGGTACGAATGGCATCACGAAAAAATAGGAAAGTAGCAAATTAACAAAATTTCATTTTTCTGACTCCTTAATTATGTTTATTTATTTGAAAAGTTAGGAGACACGTATTTTTGCTTTTCATTTTATTTTAAGTGAAACCCCCTTAGTTTTGGTGTTTTAAACTATCACGGTCGAAAAGGGCATAAGTACATTTAAATGATGAAGAAGATTAGTACTGTGGTCAATTTATTGAATTAAAAACCGGACAATTGCAACTATTGCAAGTTCAACTCGCGTGGTGAGGGTTCCGTAAAATATTGAGAATTTTCCCGTTACTTTGAATACTCAAACTTTTTATAGGTTTTCCTGTAATCTTTAGGCAAAGAACTATCTATATATATAATACGCGAGCCCGATTTTTGTACATGCCATCAGATCTACAGTTATGGTCCGATTTTGATAAATGATATGTCGTTCGATTCGTCTCATGCTGGAGATTTGCAATAAGGTCTCCGATTTTTAATTTTTTATTGAAAAAGTACTAAAATTTTAATTTAAAGAATCTACCGTGCGCTGACCACGTGACCTTAGCTGTGTGACGTCACGTGACGTACCTAACTCCTGTTTTGACTTGAGATGACAATGTAAAATAAATAAACAAGAATTGAACTCAAACCTGTAGTAAGTTCTTAAGCATAAGAAATTATAAATGTTGAGTCGGCCACATATGGATACAACACTAAGAAAATAAAGTAAATAGAATATAAACGATCTTTTACAATGTTTACAAAAACTGACAGACGTATTGTGTCAACTGTGGATTATTTTTTTTAGTGACATAGAGTTGTCAATATTATTTGCCATGTTTATATTTATTTCAAAAAGTTTATATACTAACTTATTTTCCCATATTCGAGATGTTGGTAGAAGAATTAGGTTTAAACCCATTAATTGTCGTGGACCCCATATAGGCTTTATTTACCTTACTTAGCACAATGCCGTAGGCACCGATAGGCTTCAAATTTGAAGTAAAGATGTAGAAAACGAACCTCGATTAAGTACTAAAATTTCTTTTTGGATACCGGGGACTCCCATTGGCAACTTTATTCACCTGACTTGAATACCATCCAAATTATTTCAGGTTCAGATAATTATATTTCGATTACAGGTAGGTATAAATTGTAATTTGTCAAACCGATATGACTTAATACTGGAAAACATAAACCAGTATTAAACTATTTAGCGGTATAAATAGTCAAATGCAACTATAACCGGTAAAATATTATTTTAAACCATTAACGGTCCCCGATACAGTATTCTTTGATCTGTGCTGATACTAATAATAAACAGGTGTAATGTCTGTGAAATGTAAGTTTGTATGTTGGGGATAGTCTCAGAAACTATACCCATCGTATTCTAAAAATCCTTTCTTCAGTAGGTACCTATGTTATATATGTAGAATGGACCTACGGGATTATGTGCTATAATATTTTATCCCGTCGCTCCGCCTAGGTTCTTTGTATACGCGGCGGAGCCGCGCGGGCAGCTAGTTTTCTATATTTTTTTCAGAATTTTAAGCTAGTAGGCTTTTTGGAGTAGTCGTCTTGTTTCCTAAATTACTTCAAATCTTTTTTTGCTAAATACAATATGAAATGGTCAATTTACAATAAAAGAAAACAGTACCTACATTGTAAAATTTGTTAATATTCTTAATTGACACGAGACATGATAAGGAAATATAAACACATCAGCAGGCGGTCTCTCTAATCATATATTCATAGAACATTATGATATCATATCTATGTGCATAATAAGACCATTCAAATCGTAGTCATTTTTAGGGTTCCGTAACTAAGGAAAAAAACGAAACCCTTATGGATCACTTTCTTGTCCGTCTGTCTGTCGATGCTTGTCTGTCTGTTTGCCAGGCCAAGACCCTTTATCCCGGGAATGCGTGGAGCTAACAAGTTTAAATTAAAATCATATACTCAGAGTGGTAATCACGTAACGTTTTAAATAAAAAATAAATAATAATAAATTTTAGGGGATATTCTTACACAAATCGAACTAGGCCTAGTAAGCTCATTAAGGCTTGTGTTATAATGTAATATATATAAATACTTAAATACATAGAAAACATCCAAGCCTCGGAAACAAGTATTCATGCTCATCACACAAATATTTGCCCTTACCGGGATTCGAACCCATGACGTTCAGCTTCGTAGGCAGCGTCACTACCCACTAGGCGAACCGGTCGTCAACCGGTTTTGAACGCGCGTTAGGTAGATCCAACTGTCATTTTTAGGGTTCCGTAGCCAAAATGGCAAAAACGGAACCCTTATAGTTTCGTCATGTCCGTCTGTCCGTCTGTCCGTCTGTCCGTATGTCACAGGCATTTTACTTGAAAACTATAAGGTGTATTTGAATAAAATTTTGAGGATAGGTGTATTTTGTTAGCCGCTACATAGTTTTGTAATTAAAATGCCAAAAAAAAATTTTTTTAGGGGTGCACTCCATACATAAATCTAAAATGCAATTTTTTTTTGTCATTGTGACCCCCCGTGTGGCATATCAATTGATAGGCCTTGCAAAATAAATATAAGGTTTCTTAGCATTTTTTTTTTGATTAAGTGAATAGGGTCGGAGATAATCGCCCCGAAAGTCACTAAAATTCTGTCCCCCCTCTAATTTTTGAACGGTGTATTTTAAAAATATGGATAAATTCATGGACATAGGGCTTATTAATTTCATTCACCGAAAATTGTTTTGAACAAGATCGGTTCAGAGGTTTTTGAGATATTGCTGAAAAACTGCCTTCCTCAAAGAAAAGGACGTAAGTGCCGTAAAATTTCTGTGACGATACGGCCTTTTTAATAAGCACGGAACCCTTCGTTTTGCGTGGTCCGACACGCACTTGGCCGGTTTTTTCCATATATAAAGTGACATTTAGATCTACCTGACGCGCGTACAATGCGTTACGTGATGGACCCCCTGGTCTACAGTCCCTTGAAGCTGTGAAAATAATCAAACTTCTAAGTGAACGTAAAAAAAGATACAAAATAAGTAAATAAATATCGTGGGACAATTCACACCAATTGATCTAGTCCCAAACTAGGCAAAGCAAAAACGTATATTTTGACACTCTCAAAGGAATCAAAATAGGGTACTTTCCGTTGACCTAGAACTATGAAATTTGGCAAGTAATATCGTCTAATACTACAAGTACCTACAGGGAAAAATCTGAATACTATACATTTGCAATTTTGTACGGAACCCTCGGTGGACGAGTCAAACTCGCACTTGTCGGTTTTTAGGGTTCCGATACCTCAAAAGGAAAAAACGGAACCCTTATAGGATCACTCGGTTGTCTGTCTGTCCGTCTGTCACAGCCGATTTGCTCCGAAATTACTGGACCGATTGAGTTGAAATTTGGTACACATATGTAAATAGGTGACCCCAAAGATGGACGCGTAAAGTAAATTAATGAATTCTGAACAAGGGGGCCACTTTTGGGGGGTAAACTGGAAAATTAAAAAAAAAAGTTTCGCAAACTGTATTGTGTGTCATATCAAATGAAAGGGGTCGTTGTAAGCATGTCAGATATTTTTTTTTAGAATTTTAGCAAAAACAGATTTGAAGTAATTTAGGAAAAAAAACGACAATTGACCATTCCTCTCCCCTTATCTCCGAAACTACTAGGTTTAAAATTCTGAAAAAAATATGAAAAATAGTTCCTTGCCTAAAGATTACAGGAAAACCTATAAGAAGTTTGAGTATTCAAAAACACTTATGAAATTTAGATTATATACGGAACCCTCACCACGCGAGTTGAACTCGCACTTGTCCGGTTTTTTTAATGAGTAAGTGGGATTTGGCCAAACAAGAATAATGTTTATTCCAAGAATTCCCCCTAGCTATTATTTTGACATTTATCTCATGACTCATGATTAAGTCCTTATCTTTGCTAGTGAAATCCGGCGGAATTATTATAATTACATTAATTAGAATATGTATGAACTATTACGAGTGAGTGGGTGGGGTGTATCACATCACACCCGCACTTCACAAATATTATACTTAGTGTATATTTTATTTGTATATATAAATATATATACGGCTTTAAAAATCATTCATGGGTAATTGTGTAAGGTTTTATAACAAACTTCCAGGAAACTTAACTGAGTTATCTATTAATAAATTCAAGAACTATGTGAAGCGCTGAAGCGTAAACTTATCTCGAAAGCTTATTATAGCACACAAGACTACATGAATGATAAAACTCCATGGAACTAATTTTGACTGAATTTTTAATCTATTATTTTCGTAATATTTTGTCTTTTGACATTAGATTGTTTTTCTAGAAACATTCTACTAGTATTTTTTATACAATTTTTATATCATATATATTTTATTCTTTATGTTTCAAAAATAATCTAAAAAATTAACTGACGATTTGAAAGTGCTTGTTACTAGGCCTACTTGAATAAAGATCATTTTGAGTTTGAGTTTTGAGTATATACATATTTTCGTTTTTACATAACTAGTTTAGTTTGTCCTTAGTTTAATAGGTATACATGTTTGTTTTTGAATCCTACTAATATTATAAATGCGAAAGTTTGGATGTTTAGATGTTTGGATGTTTGTTACTCAATCACGCAAAAACGGCTGAACGGATTTAGATCAATTTTGGTATACATATAGTTTATAGCCTGGATTAACATATAGAATACGCTTCATCCCGGGAATCATCCCCTAAGGGGGCGAAATGGGGGGCGAAAGTTTGTATGGAGCTACGATATAAACGAGTTCCACGCGGACGAAGTCGCGGGCAGAAGCTTGTATATATTTATTAAAAGTGAATAGATTATAATTAACATCAACTAAGATAAATTAAAACTAAGTTAAATCTAAAGGCCCTCGAGGCATTGTACCGAGGGTGCTGGCGACATTTTCTCTCTGAATTGCAATGCTGATGCGTTGCGCGAGAAAGCCGCCAGCTCTTCGGTCACCAGTTACATCGACCAGACGTTTCGCGATTTCTGCAAATAACTTATGCGCACTGGGACCCCACGGACCGAGGGTCTCGACGCCAAAGGGTACAAAGTCGTACTCTCTGCCGAGGCCTCTATATTTATTAGCCGAGCTAGTATTATATATATGTAGGTACAGGTACTTGAATAATTTTCTTACGCAGATTTACCGCATGAGGAGAATTTTGCATCTCTTCACAACTTGGAGTATACATGTGGGCGGGTGGGGTGAGACCTTAGAGCATACATAACTGGAGTAGCCTTATGTCGTATTTGCGTACAAAAAGTCTGCAGAATTTTGCGGGGGCGGGGTGAGCGTCCTGGTAAAGGTCGCTGGAGTCCGCTGGATGCGGGTGGCGCAGGACCGGTCATTGTGGCACTCTTTGGGGGAGGCCTATGTGCGTGCAGTGGACGTCTTTCGGCTGATATGATGATATTGATGGGGGGAGCATCTTAATAGGAGGATATGAAAACTCAATTATATAATATATTAAAAGTTTGAAGTGGTTGAACGTTTATAATATCAAGTGCTTACAGCACCACGCGGGCATTTTTATGATCAGTGTTCTCTTGCGAGACGATTGTGTGATCGATTGTGAAATTGTCTTTGTATGATTTTTTGCACATTGTGCAAGGTTTTTTACAGAGGGGTAAGTTACTGAAAGGCTACTCCAGTTATGTATGCTGTAAGCTTCACAACCATGCATGTCAGCGGGAAATAAAATCACAATGCCAAAGAATGCTTTTAAAAATTTCTTGCCCGAGTAAAGATTTTCCAGATAATCCAAAATCTCAAAGGAGCTGGGACGATATTTATTGCGATTTAACCTACAAATTGATTCTGAAGCCGTAGCATGGTTGGCCTTATCACGCGACAAGTGACAAGATAAGTGCGTCGTCTCGTTCTATCGAACGGTGTCAGCCAGTGACGCACGCACTATCCTATCACCTATCGCGTGACAAGGCCAACCATGCTACGGCTCCTGAGCCGCAGTTCAGGTCCAGATCGCGCAAGACTTGGCGGTCGGAGCCAGAGAGGCCGGTCACTGGCTACATGCCCATCCCTCCCCAAATACCGGTACCTTCCTGGATCCGACCTCCCGTCTTTCGACTGGTCTGCGGCTTGGGGTCACGGTATGCACTCCACACATATCTTCATCATCTTGTATTTACTTTAGAAAATAAAAATACTAGAAAATACTTCAAACGTTGTTGATGAAATAATATTCGATGAAATGTATAGCAGCAATTTAAGGGTACTACACGGGTATTTTACTATCTATTTTTACCAACATATGGCGTGTTCCTTCGTTATGTAAGCATAGATATTTTTACGATTTCTTGTTAACATTTATTAATATTATAACAATATACTTGTTACCTTATACTCAATTCCTTCATAATATTTATATATATATAAAAACACATTATACAAGTAAATTTGGTCTTGGACGATAAAAAATACATATTTTTATACTTTCAAGTCTTATAATCTTTTTATGATTTTAATTGGTATATTTCGTAATTTACACTTTATTGTGATAGTTTGATGGTTTACTATAAATATAGCAACACAATTTTATACATTTTTACGTGTATAAAATTACGCTACGCGAACAGAAAATCTCACTTCCTGGCTAAGGCACGACGTAAAACTTGAGACAAAACCACGATCGCATATTTATGGCGCTCGCCTTCTGTTCGGGCCACAAACACCTGCGATCTGGGGCATTCACGAATTCACCGCCCTTGGTATGTAATGTACTATATATTACACGAGGAAAGTATCCATTTAAGGTGTTAAGAATTAGGACATTTCCTTATTACGAGTACAAAGATTACATGTAAGAATCGACATTTTTTCCTTATTAGGGTTCCGTACATCAAAAGGAAAAAACGGAACCCTTATAGGATCACTCGTGCGTCTGTCTGTCCGTCTGTCACAGCCGATTTGCTCCGAAACTACTGGACCGATTGAGTTGAAATTTGGTACACATATGTAAATTAGTGACCCAAAGATGGACGCGTAAAGTAAATTAATGAATTCTGAACAAGAGGGCCACTTTTGGAGGGTAAACTGGAAAATAAATAAAAAAGTTTCGCAAACTGTATTGTGTGACATATCAAATGAAAGGGGTTGTTGTAAGCATCTCAGAAGACGAATTTTGACCATTCCCCCCCTTATATCCGAAACTACTAGGCTTAAAATTCTGAAAAAAACATGGATAATAGTTCCTTGCCTAAAGATTACAGGAAAACCTATAAGAAGTTTGAGTATTCAAAGTAACGGGAAAATTCTCAATATTACGGAACCCTCACCACGCAAGTTGAACTCGCACTTGTCCGGTTTTTTTCATATATAAGATATATTAAGAATAATATATTTACCATAACTTAGAATAACAAATTTCGTTAGATGTCATGCCCTTGCCATACAAAGAATCGCTTTGGTAACGGCTATCCGCAACCAAAGGAATTCAAGGTGCTCCCGCTGAGCTGCATCATCCGCTTTGTGGAAATGATGGAGCGAGCTTGGGAGTAGCTATAAAGGGAAGGGCAAATGCACAAAAGATCCCACTTTGTCGAAGTGTATCCGAAAGGTTCATCTAGATAAGATACGAGTAAGGCATAGCCTGTATATGGGAGGCATAAGGCAGTACGAACACGAATTGCAAATATCATGCGGCTATTCAAAGAAATTTAAATACTATAATAAACAATTGTTTAAAACATGCAATTTGTTGAATTTGTGCGTAGTATTATTGAGTGAATGATTGTAGGAGAGTGTGTGTAGTGTAAATGTAGGAAATGCAAAGGTGCAAATAATATAACACGTTTGTTTGTGGTTGTGACTCGTGTTATGTATAACGTCGTCTTTAAGTTGAATCTAAGTATAATTTGTACACTGTATATATAAAATGTGATATTAAACAAAGTTTCTGTGTAAGATGTTCTACGTTGCTCTTACTGTCAATGCGCGTAGCGATACGCGCTACGCTCGTAGCCGATTCAGTAGGTTTCCCCGTATGTAGCTAAAAGTACATTATTTACCTAGGGCGGTAAAACAAAGGTCAGATTGTACCAATGGGGGGGGCCGAATAAGGACAGAAAAAAACAATTTTTTTTTTGCAGTTTTTCGACATGTTTTGTATTGGATCATGTAGAAAACGCTAAAATAAGCATGTTTTATGATATAAACTTTTTCTCTCCGATCAATATTTACCGAGATATTGGGGTTCAAAGTCAACCATTTTAAAGGGCTCTGGGACTTAAGAAAAATTTCAGTTGTGAAATTTATGTCAGTATAACACCTAATTTTTATTGATTTATCCAATAAAACGTGCTAAAATAAGCATTTTTTATGATGTAAACTTTTTCTCTCCTATCACTATTTACCGAGATATTGGGGTTCAAAGGTCAACCATTTTGAAGGACTCTGAAACTGAAAAAAAAATAGTGGTGAAATTTATGTAGCTTCCCGACGCATGTCCAAAAACGTTAATAAAATAGTTAAGCAGTGCCATATATATATTTTTTAAATATCTAATTAAATAAAGTCGGTTCTCGCTGTAGGGTCGCAGTTTAACCTAACACTCCTCCACGCTTCGCTCGTCGTCGTACCTACACCGACCTGCCTTAGAGTAAATTACTCAGTCAATTTCGGTTTTTTCAAAACAAAAGACACACAAAACATGCTTATTTTAGCGTCTTCTATACCATAGCATCATAAAAAATAGGTGTCATAATGATACCAACCCCATCGTTATTTTTTTATTTCAGCCATTTTTGATTTTAAAGAAAAATTGTTCAAGTAAAATATGCTTATTTTAACGCGTTCTATACGATACAATCATTCAAAATAGGTCTCATAATGACACCACTTTATACAAAAAAAAATCTAAGTGTTAAAAATTTTCAATATTCGGAGCGCCTTATTTCAGCCATTTTTGATTTTAAAGAAAAATTGTTCAAGTAAAAGATGCTTATTTTAACGCGTTCTATACGATACAATCATTCAAAATAGGTCTCATAATGACACCACTTTAGACAAAAAAATTCTAAGTGTTAAAAATTTTCAATATTCGGAGCGCCTTATTTCAGCCATTTTTGATTTTAAAGAAAAATTGTTCAAGTAAAAGATGCATATTTTAACGTGTTCTATACGATACAATCATTCAAAATAGGTCTCATAATGATACAACTACGAGGTAAAATTTTATAAGTGTCGGCCCCCCCTTTGCTCCAGTCCAACCAAAACAAATAATACATATCTCAGATCGCAGGTATTTGACGCCCGAGCCGAAGGCAAGGGCGATAAATTCCTACGTAATACGCTTATGACCTTCGATTTTTTTTTAATGATGCCATTCGAACCAGTTTTTGGAGAGGAACAAATGTTTGTATGGGAGCAACTACAACTAAACATTATAAATACCCAAAAAATGAGTTAAAGACGGACCTCGCTGGCGGCAGCCGAAACGCTTCATACTGATTGACTCAAAAGTATGACGTCACACGTTGCTATTTGAACTAAGTAATCATTGTAGGGAAAATGAAGTAAATTGCTGTTTCTGTCGCGAAATACTGCGTTTAGGTCCATAGCTGTCATACAATTTTGTTTCTATAAAAGCGTAAGGATCTAGAAAAGCCTACGGTGGTATGGACATGTTATGCGGAGGGATGATAGTAATGTTGCTAGAAGGGCATTAAGTAGAGAAGAGGTAGACCAAGAAAAAGGTGGACGGTGCGTGAGAGACGATATGAATAGGAAGGAAGTGTGTGATGAGTTGACGGGCGATAGAGAGGTATGGAAGAGAAAAAACATGCTGCGCCGACCACAAGTAAATGGGATAAGGACAAGCGAATGATGAATCATGAAATGATTCTATTGGTAGCTTTAAATTTACTCTTGGACAATAAAAATATGCATATTTTTTCTAAATTTTCAAGGTCCATATCTTTTAATGATTTTCATTATATTATGTAATTCATACTTTATTACAATAATTTGATGGTTTACTATCCATTTACCGACACTACGTTATCAATTTTACCATGAGGTCACAAGCCCATTCCTACTTTTTAAAGTAGTACTTTATGCCCAGGTATGACGTAAAAGTTAGTCCAAAGTCCAACCCCGTCTCACGTGTAACCCGGTCTCCGCTGTAAAGCGCATTATACATGCAACAAATTGCATGCAACTTCCATTGCATTGCGGGTTACCGAGGTATACTGAGTTCAATTGATGTATCACCGCAATATATTTCAAAAATGTACTTTTAACAATGTAACCTCAATAATGAATGAATACAGTGTTTAATTTCTTTTGACATGTAAATTGTATTTTACGAATAAATGAGTTAAGTATAGTTTAAATTTTTTTTCTTTTGAATTTTATGTTTTTTAATTTTTTTATATTATAGACTGAGACACTGACATTTGTATTATATTATATATGGTATATTCATACTATACCTATAGTGCACTTTTCGCACAATATTTGAAATTTTTGTAAATATTATAATTGTTCCACATACAAAACATGGTAA
Source organism: Epinotia nisella (assembly GCA_932294315.1). Classification (NCBI taxonomy): domain Eukaryota; kingdom Metazoa; phylum Arthropoda; class Insecta; order Lepidoptera; family Tortricidae; genus Epinotia; species Epinotia nisella. The sequence goes on along the minus strand of OW028698.1, from coordinate 1,738,284 downwards.
ACAATTTATTTAAACTTTATAAATTGTAAATGTTTGTAAAATAATTTTGTTCGTGTGATGTTTTATAAGTATTTAATTTTCATGTAAATGGTGCTTGAATTGTTTTTGAAATAGCATGTAAACGACGTGGTATTTATTGTGTGATTGAAATGAAATGAAATAGTTAGGCTTGCATGCAATTTGTTGCATATGTTAATTTTAAGGCTCATGAACATATCTAACTCACAATTTTATCCGGCGAGAATACGTATTAAATTGTCACTTTCTGAATTTCACTGTCGCGGTAATTTCTCTTTGATAGTGGCAGTTCTTTTGATTTTCGGCAAAACTTTTTTGTTTACACACGAGCGTCGAGATGAACCACATTTCGACCGTCTGACGCACTCAACGAAAAATATTACAGGAGCCCGGCAAAGAGCGAGACGCATTGGTGGCGTTGTCTCGCTTGTGCGTAGTGCGTAGTGCGTAGAAGCTGGGTTTATCCCTAGGGTTGCCTGGCGTAAGGGTTTTACCCGGCATGTCACGAATAACCTGTGAGAATAACGGAATAAACAATACGAGAATTCTATTATTAGGTAAATAGTGGGTTGGCAACAGAACAAATAAACATCAAATGAAGCTATTTTAGTCCTACGCAATATTATAGTACATTACATACCTAGGGCGGAGAATTCGTGAATGTAAGGGCCATGAATATGCGATCTGGGGCTTTACGAATTACCGCCCGTGGTTTGTCTAAAGTTTTACGTCTTGCCTTGGCCAGGAAGTGAGATTTTCTCCTCGCGTGGCGGGCAGAAAATCCCACTTACGGCCTAGGGTGACGTAAAAATACTTAAAAGATTTTTGCCACCGTAGTACAGTTCGCATCATAAACATGTATACACTTTTCGACCTCATCTCTAAGCAATAAGGTTATAGAATGTATAAATGTGTATGATGCTGTACCATTTTCGACTAATTTTGAGTGAATGTGCAGAAATTTCGAATTGAAAAATATTCATAATAATAATTTGCTAGCTATTATTACAATAATAATAAATGATTGGGAACAAGCCCCATAAAATCAAAGTAAAAAAAATAAAAATAAAAATTATTTATTCAGTCACATAAAGGTTTCACAATAATCAGTTTATGGTGCCTCTTTTTAAGTAGGTATAGCATACCTGTGCTAAGAGGCACCGCTCTTCCTTAGTTGTTATTGGACATGTGGAGAATAATAATTTAAGAGTAATCAAAATTAAAACAAACTCAAATGAACTGAAATGAAATAAATGAACATTCTTATATTATATGTTAACAAAATCAGAATGTCTTATCCTAAGTTACAATTTATAAAGTACCTATACAGGTAGGTTATCTGGGTACGAGTATAATTTATGTGTGTGTGTGCATCTATTATATTTCAAAAATGTTTTGTAATAAATTTTCTATATCATAATAACTTTTAGGTTTTAACCAATCATATATATGTATATATTTTGCATTCATAATAAGGTAAGTGAAAAATGTGGGGGGCCTACCCACGCCGCGCCTTCCGGTACGTGGTCGCCATGACAGAACCTTTCCGCCCCAACGGCCATCGGTTCTACGTACAATGTGCTCCGCCCACTGCCAGCAATTCGGAGGGATCGTATAAGATATTGATTTTTAATGTGGGTGAATTAGTAGTTTTTCTCTATTTAATTTCATTCAAGGTTAAATCGCTGGGGCCTTGTCTGGTGCCTGGGACCCTCTCAATCTCAACCCACCAAGCGCGCCACACCCGTACCTATACCCTTCGAGTAAGAATATTTGGATGCGCGAATCGTTCAAGGAATTCGTTCAATTTTATTCAGTATCTAGATAGGTGAATCCTTCGTTAGAGGCGGGTGTACAAGTAACTGCAATGGCCTTACTCATACTCATTCTCATATTTTATTGATTGAAAATTACAAGTCAGTATAAATAAATAAAAAAAAAAACCGGACAAGTGCGAGTTCAACTCGCGTGGTGAGGGTTCCGTAGAATATTGAGAATTTTCCCGTTACTTTGAATACTCAAACTTCTTATAGGTTTTCCTGTAATCTATAGGCAATGAACTATTTTCCATATTTTTTTCAGAATTTTAAGCCTAGTAGTTTCGTAGATAAGGGGGGGAATGGTCAATTCGTTTTTTTTCCTAAATTACTACAAATCTGTTTTTGCTAAAATTATAAAAAATATATATCTGAGATGCTTACAATAACCCCTTTCATTTGATATGTCACACAATACAGTTTGCGAATTTACAGGAAAACCTATAAGAAGTTGGAGTATTCAAAGTAACGGGAAAATTCTCAATATTTATTTGTATTTTGTATGGAGTGCCTAATGCTTAGAGAATAAGAATTTTACGGAACCCTGACCACGCGAGTTGAACTCGCACTTGTCTGGTTTTTTTTTACCCCCCAAAAGTGGCCCCCTTGTTCAGAATTCATTAGTTTACTTTACGCGTCCATCTTTGGGTCATCAATTTACATATGCATACCAAATTTCAACTCAATCGGTCCAGTAGTTTCGCAGCAAATCGGCTGATCTTACGAGTGATCCTATAAGGGTTCCGTCTTTTTCCTTTTGAGGTACGGAACCCTAAAAGCTTATTTAAAGAAGTTAATTATGGTTACTATGCCGTTAAAATTCGTTGATCTTTATACACAAAACTACATAAGCACATTTTAGCCAACGGGGGTTTGTTGAAGGAGGAGTAAATAAGGTTCCAATTATTTAATAATGCGCTGCAGAATATAAACTATAACTAACGGGAAGTGAAAGATTTTTCAAACTTTCGGCCAATTTTAGGTGCGATTATCTTCTGATTCTTGCTCAGCACAACTTTCTCGACCGTGTGCCATGCATTTTATCACGTTGTCACGTGACGTAGGTATACATGAGCCGTAGCATGGTTGGCCTTATCACGCGACAAGTGACAAGATAAGTCTCGTTCTATCGAACGGTGTCAGCCAGTGACGCACGCTCTATCCTATCACCTATCGCGTGACAAGGCCAACCATGCTACGGCTCCTGGGCGTCTCTCCTCCTGGCGTCCTCTGACGCCAGCTGTCCCAAAAGCATTGTTGAGGCTCCTTTTAAGTTTCTTTCGCTTATCCAATTTGTCATCCAAACCCGATTGCTTCGTTTTAGTTCATCTACTAAATCACTCACTTCTTGTAACAGTAGTAAATGAGCAGTTTTTAAACAATTTTTGAGTTTCTTTCTAGAAATCATTGTCACCGATGTGTTACCAATCCAGCTACTCTTAAAAGACTGGAATAATGTAAACGATATGCTACAGTCCAGCACTGGACTGGATTAGCCCGCTGGATCACTGGACTGGAATAATGTGAACCGGGCATTACGGACTATTATGAACACGAATGAGCAGAGCGCGCTTCTACGATTCACGTTATGACCGTGGCCATGCCCATGGCGCATGCTTATTCTTGTAGGTACGCAGTCGTCGTGTTATCGACGCGGAGAGTCTCGCTGTCGCGCTCTCGCTGTTATAGGTAGTTCCACCAGAGTTGAGGTCACGCACACAACAACATGTCATGTAATGACAGCGGGGTTTTGAAATTACTGTTCTTTCTCCGTACCGATAGCAAGTTCCTCCTCTGCGCAGAATCGTTCAAAATTACAATGATCATTTTAATCAAATAGACATATTTAGCTCTAGTATTAGTTCATACAAAAAACAAATAATAGAAATACTAAAAACAATATAAAATAACTGAAACACTTTCGATATTGTTTACTTAGTTTAACTCAGCTAAGTTTCACTACTCATGTAAAATGTAATACATATTAGCACTATCTTCCCTTTAATAAAACCACTTACTCCGAATGATGAAATGAATGTAGAAAAGTAATATGTGGTGAACGGTGTTGGTCACACATATTGTATTTATGTATAAGGACAATTAATATTAAGATTTCCTTGTAGTGACTGTTTGTTTACCTAAAAAAAAAAAGAAAAAAAAAAAAAAAAAAAAAAAAAAAAAAAAAAAAAAAAAAAAAAAAAAAAAAAAAAAAAAAAAAAAAGTTCAACAGTGAATTGCAAAATAGACCAAAAAGTTTCCTTAAAGTATTTTAATACATCGAATTAAAACAAAAACAGAAAATATAATATTTTGATATAGAATAATAAATTGCCTTGTTTTTTTGTTTGAGATTTATGTAGCAGTTAAAGTCGTCATCACATTTTCATTAATTTATTATTTCGTTATCAAACCTCTTCAAAGATGACTGAAACAACTGGCACTCGTTACATCGTTGTCATGCCTATTGACAACTGCATTTTCCACAAGATAAGAAAACATGCAGATGCTTATTTGAATAACTACGGAACCATATATATATATGTTTTATTCACTCATTCATTCATTCACTTTTTTTGCAATCAGTACTTTATGTAGCTGTGTGTGTAATCATTCACCTCAACTCTAGTGGAACTACCTATATACTCTATTTACTATGTACCTATGCCTGGGCGACCGAACTCGGCTCGAGTGAAAATAGAGAATATTATACCTTCAGTTGTCCCGTTTTAGGTAATAATTCATTAAATGCACGACTTAGATGTTGTACGAATCGAGACCGGGAATAAGAGAGTGAGATGCCAGATTGAATGAATGAATGTATGTACATATGAATACAAACAAAGTAAAAGGTTGGCACCTCCTTTTAAGCATTGCATTATGCTTGCGTTATGGTTGTGTTGAGGAGGAGGAGGAATCTAATATGTTTAAACCAAAAATAAACTATTTTTCATTTTCATTTTTTTTTTCATATGAATTGCTGGATATACAGGGTGGCACATTTAGATCGGTCAGTATGGGAAAGTCTGAAACTATAAGACATACGAAGATCTCTTCTTAGGAACCATGTGATCGATTTTAGTTACAAGAAAAACTGCATTCATACATAAAGAAAAAAAAACTTGTACTCAGCTCGGGAATCGAACGCGGACGTTTTGAAAAATAAAACGAACACTATTTCTATTTAGATATCGATTGTGTAGGTCTAAGCAGTAAACGTTACTAAGAAACATGATTTCCAAAATGAATAATAAAGCCTTGTTTTCGTATCCTTTAATTTATTTTAATAAGTTTTCGAAATGACCAGTGCGATTTTTTTCAATACAACATTCAACTCTTTTTTTTAAATATGAATGCGGTTTTTCTTGTTTTTAAAATCGATCACATGGTTCCTAAGAAGAGATCTTCGTATGTCTTATAGTTTCAGACTTTCCCATACTGACCGATCTAAATGTGCCATCCTGTATATCACTCTCCCCCGCACACAGAATAATGATTACAAACTATATGTCTAGTCAGTACATGTTAACATAGAATACTAATCATACGGGACGGGCCCTGTAACAGGAGCACATATTTAAAAGGAGGCTTCCTTAGAGCATCTGTAGTAACCCCTTGTGTCCATTTCTTTAATTTTTTTTAATCGGGGAAATTTTGATCTAAAGTTATGACCTCCGAGTAATGTATCTTAGCACCACGAGATCATAGCACAGAAGTCAATGCAGATTTTGAGGTAACATCATGTAGTGAGTCATAGTTTTTGCATTTTTGTTTTCAAAAGATATTTTGTAATTGTTTAAATTTTTTCAGTTTTTTTTAGTGTTGTTAAAATAAAAAGTAACTTATATCACTCCAGAAGAGTACAAAAGTACACGTAAACTTATCAGCATTGCAGTTCAGCGAGGAAATGCCGCCAGCATCCTCGGCACAATGCCTCGAGGGCCTTTTTAGGGTTCCGTAGCCAAAATGGCAAAAACGGAACCCTTATAGTTTCGTCATGTCCGTCTGTCCGTCTGTCCGTCTGTCCGTATGTCACAAGCATTTTACTCGTAAACTATAAGGTGTATTTGAATAAAATTTTGAGGATAGGTGTATTTTGTTAGCCGCTACATAGTTTTGTAATTAAAATGACAAAAAAAATTTTTTTTTAGGGTTGCACTCCATACATAAAACTAAAAGTCAATTTTTTTTTAATTGTGATCCCCCGTGTGGCACATCAATCGATAGGCCTTTTAAAATAAATATAAGGTTTCTTAGCATTTTTTTTGATTAAGTGAATAGAGTCGGAGATAATCGCCCCGAAAGTCACTAAAATTCTGTCCCCCCCCCTCTAATTTTTGAACGATGTATTTAAAAATATGGAAAAATTCATAGACATAGGGCTTATCAATTTCATTCACCGAAAATTGTTTTGAACAAGATCGGTTCAGAGGTTTTCGAGATATTGCCGAAAAACTGCCTTCCTCAAAGAAAAGGACGTAAGTGCCGTAAAATTTCTGTGACGATACGACCTTTTTAATAGGCACGGAACCCTTCGTTTTGCGTGGTCTGACACGCACTTGGCCGGTTTTTATTTTACGTTAAGTTCGAATATACATATATTATGTTGCTTATGGGGTACTGTAAGCGTCGGCGCCCCAATAATCCCGCTCTTCCAATAGCGGCAATAGCGGGCTAATATAATATCCACTCAAGAGTCCAAGGCCAACAATGATTTATACCTACGCCCGCACAATTTATATTTCGCCGGCGATCGCATTAAATTTATATAGATTCTCAGAACGCGTGCCTCGCGTGCAAAAACACAAACATTTGTTCACTCGTCAACAGATAATTATAAAAACAAGGGCCGTAAATTTATTACCCAACTGCCGAATGAGAGGAGGGTTTCACTGCCGCAAAGACACACACAATGTGTCAATTGTATTGTATGATTTGTATGTCTACTCCCTTTATATCTGTGTCTTTTGTGTAGTGAATAAATGTCTTCTTTCTTTCTTTATGTTTTCGAGCGTATGTATGTGTGTATGTCTTATTCTTTGGCGCGCCCTGCAGCCTAAACCGTTCGACGGATAGGTTATAGGTTATAGGTGTACGCGGGCTGGGTTTCCGCAACTCGACGTCATAATTGCGCCTATTTTGCGTGTGGGTTGGCACTACTATTATTCGTGCCAACCCAGTTCCACCAGGAAGCCTAGCAGACCCTTTATGTTGCCGACGGCCTCCGGTAGTGACCCCGGTGTTCCGAGGTGCTTTGCCCGGTAATCTGCCACCCCAGGGCACGTCAGGATGACGTGGGCGGCTGTCTCCTCCTCTTCCATGCAGGCTCTGCAGAGAGGACTGTCTGTAACACCTAGGGTGAAAAGATGTTTGTTTAATAGTGCATGACCAGTTATGGCTCCCGTCAGGAGACGAAGTGCCGGCCTCTTTAGCTTCTTTAGCTTCCTTGACAATCCGGCGTTGATTGTCGGGAGGGCCTCCCTGGTTTGCCTGCAGGTTCCTAGGGTATGCCAATATTTTTGGTGTTCTACCTTGGTGTTTAGTCGCAGTGTGTTCCGCAGCCATGCTATGGGTAGAGGAATTGTGGGTTCGACGGATTTCGACATATGAGGTGTCGTTGGATTCCTTTTAATCGTAGGAGTGACGTAGGTTATAATATTTGCAAAAAAGCAGTTGTGTTTTTCGAAAAATCTTTTGATTTCGCTTGTTATCTTTTTATGCATGGGTTAAAAAGAGACAGGGCTGTTATTCGGAACGCGTTAATGCACCTAACCTCACCCGTCTTGCCTAACGGATAGACCTTTAGAGACTTTACGAATCGCGGCGTCAAGATATATTAATGTCTAATATCACATTTAACACTTTTACTACCATTACGTCTAACACAACTTGCTGCTCAGTCGCTTCGCGCGCGACTAAGCGTCTCCTATCTCACTCGCACCGTACAAATTGGAAAAAGGGGGGTAGATCTTTCTCGACTCGCGTCGCGGTGCGGCGTCAGTTGTGCTAGCCGTGCAGGAGCCGTAGCATGGTTGGCCTTATCACGCGACAAGTGACAAGATAAGTGCGTCGTCTCGTTCTATCGAACGGTGTCAGCTAGTGACGCACGCTCTATCCTATCATCTATCGCGTGACAAGGCCAACCATGCTACGGCTCCTGGTAGCCGCCTAACGGGCGCCTACGCTGTAGACGCTTCTCGCTACTTGCTGCTACGCGCTACGGCGTAGCGCACGCATGGTTGTTTAGTCATGACGAGACATAAAAACACATATTTAAACACAAAATATTTATTTACAAATGTTTAACACTGAAACACATAAATAAATACGACAGCCATTCTGGTAAAAGTTTAAAAAATAATGACTATTCAAGGTGACTAGATTGGTTTGAGTTGGCATAGTGCAGATTCATTTTCTAGATCGAATTCACTTATCTTTGCGCCTAGTAAACAATGCGATTGTCTTTCATTGTTAAGTGGTAAACAAAGCGATTGTCTTTTATTGTTAAGTGTAACCGCTAATTGATACAGTAAAATAAATGTAGTAAACGTCAAAACCTTTTCAACAAAAGGCGGCTTTAAATCTAAGGAAAGGAGAAACACCACATTCATAAATACAGAATTATTTATGAAAACTGTAGAACCGATGGCCGTTGGGGCGGAAAGGTTCTCGAGTACCGGATGGCGCGGCGTGGGTAGGCCCCCCACAAGGTGGACTGATGATCTGGTAAAGGTCGCGGGAGTCCGCTGGATGCGGGTGGCGCATGACCGGGCACTTTGGCACTCCTTGAGGGAGGCCTATGTCCAGCAGTGGACGTATTTCGGCTGATATGATGATGATTTATGAAAAGGCCATATGCCTTTTCATTTCGAAGCGTTTGTGGCACGTGGCTATTTTGGCTAAGCAATTGCTCTGTTGGACCGATGGGTCTTAAGATAAGATCCGGTCTAGAAAAAGAATTCCCACTATAAGCACTTGGTTTTATACGAGGGGTCCATTTTAGAAGTTACAATTTCGAGTCTACACCTAGACCTTTAGTCATTGTTAGAACGTCTCAGCGTTGTCGGTTTAGACTTGGAAAATTGTCAGATTTAGGTAGACGTCTCTTCTGTGGACATTGTCAAAGTTAAGTCAAAGCCTAACTTTCGCTTGAATTCTGAATCCGCATAAACCCCTTCGTCCGCGTACGTAACTAAGTTTTGTAACCAGCTACGAACTAGGATTTGTTTTTCGTGGATTGTAACCAGTTTTGTTTGCCCGCGTAACCAGGTTACAAACAATAGTACATTGTTTAACGAGGGGCGTAAGTGGAATATTGCTAACGAGAGTCTATCAGAAGCCCGACGCCGAAGGCGGAGGGCTTTTGATGACTCAAGTTTGCAATATTCTTACGCCCGTGTTATACACAATGTTTTTCATCACATTTGCGAGGAAATAAATAACAACAAAAGACAGAAAAATGTAAGTTTCATACAGCAGCACCAATCAAAAATTGACAACTTCACTTCCAGATCAGTGCTAGTAGAGCGCGCAGTTCAATATTTCAACCAATCACAGAGCAGTATTCTTGCGGGGCGGGGCGTCGTGACCAACTAGATTTTTTTATTCAACCAATCACACAGCAACCAGATTTGCTTAAGCCAATCAGAGGGTTCTATTATTTTAAAACTAAACTTAACAGCCCGTGGGAGGTAAAACGGCTATAACTGCTCTGCACGCTCGCAAGTAATAACGCCATTGACGAGCAAGTGTGATGAAAAGAATTTTTATTTCCTTCTTCGTAGCTGGGTTACGAACAAATAATTATTTTTTCATCACACTTGCTCGTCAATGGCGTTATTACTTGCGAGCGTAAAGAGCAGTTATAGCCGTTTTACCTTCCACGCGGGCAGTTAAGTTTAGTTTTAAAATATAGAACCCTCTGATTGGCTTAAGCAAATCTGGTTGCTCTGTGATTGGTTGAAAAAAAATCTAGTTGGCCAAGCCGCCCCGCCCCGCAAGAATACTGCTCTGTGATTGGTTGAAATATTGAAGCTGCGCGCTCCACTAGCACTGATCTGGAAGTGAAGTTGTCAATTTTTGATTGGTGCTGTATGATGTTACATTTTTCTGTCTTGTAGTTATTTAAACATTTTGTATAACACGGGCGTAAAAATATTGCAAACTCGAGTCATCAAAAGTATACTTATGTCCTTGTATATTCGCTTAATCGTGCTGTGGGCTATTTAAATTTCCATCTACGAGTACCACACATCGTACTAGATGGAGTCACCGGAGTGAATCTTTTTAATCCTGATTTAGAGTTCTGACCGCCCTAGGCTAATTATGAACATGCTAATATTAATATCTAAGTCTCAACTCAGCTTCACGCCCTCCGCCACCTCTTGGTCCCTGCGCTTTACTAGCCTACGGGTAAATCAGGCCTTGTTTTTTAGTCAGGCCCCGTAGCATGGTTGGCCTTGTCACGCGATAGGTGATAGGATAGAGCGTGCATCACTGGCTGACACCGTTCGATAGAACGAGACGATGCTCCTATCTTGTCACTTGTCGCGTGATAAGGCCAACCCATGCTACGGCTCCTGGATTCAAAAGTGCTGCGCCATCATGGACCTAAGATACTCGGGACAAGCTATGGTAATAATAATACCACGTCCGAGCGAGATGGTAGCATATACATTCATTGTCCTTGTCATAGTTCCACTTTTTTCTGTTCGCCACAACTGATTTAGTATGAAGTTGTGACCAATAAACCACTACCCACCCAAATTGAGTAGGTTGTTTATGGTAAGCGATCAGCCATTTTAAGACCAGTTCTTAATTTAGCTGCATAGCCTTTCCGTCCCTCATTGTGGCATCACGTATAGCCTGTCCCGAGTATCTTAGGTCCATGTGCGCCATAAGCTGTGGATAACCAGGCGTAGCATCTTGCCGCATACGATTGATACGTTCTGAAAGGGTACACATTCTTGAATCATTTACTTAGTCTCACTGTCTCCTTTTTCCTCACTAACATCTTCTTTTTTCTCAACTTCTAAGCTCTCCTTAGCCTTCTTAACCAAACCCTCATCTATGGAACTTCTCGACAGCTGCCTGAGAATATTCTCGAATATTCTCGGTGCGCTTTTCGTGTTCGGCAAGGAGATATCCGTTTGCGTGGTCACCGTCTCGCATCTCTTCACCTCTATAACTTCTGCGGGCACGTTAGTATCTTTCAGGTCTAATGTCATTGTTTTTTTCTTCTGGTCCTTTGCTGTATCAGCCTGTAAAATAGAAATTTAAAAGTGTTATGTAGTACTCTTAATTACAGGTAAATTACTTTCGAGATGTTTTTGCATTTGTAGTAGTATTTGTATATTTACAGGAACACACTTACACGTTGACGTACACAGACACTCGTATGTGTGTGTGTGAGGCTGGCTACAGAGGGCACAACTACAAATGAAAAAACGTCTCCAATGTAATTTACCTGTAACAATTTAGAATTAAGTAAAATTAGTAATTTTTCATCACACTTGCTCGTCAAATGGCGTTATTACTTGCGAGCGTACAGAGCAGTTATAGCCGTTTTACCTCCCACGGGCTGTTAAGTTTAGTTTTAAATAAATAAATAAAATAAATAAATAGTTATAGGTACTAGACGACGTAGAAGTTTTAAAATACAGAACCCTCTGATTGGCTTAAGCAAATCTGGTTGCTCGGTGATTGGTTGAAAAAAAAATCTAGTTGGTCAAGCCGGCCCCGCCCCGCAAGAATACTGCTCTGTGATTGGTTGAAATATTGAACTCCACTAGCACTGATCTGGAAGTGAAGTTGTCAATTTTTGATTGGTGCGGCTGTATGAAACTTAGATTTTTCTGTCTTTTGTAGTTATTTATTTCCTTGCAAATGTGATGAAAAACATTGTGTATAACACGGGCGTAAGAATATTGCAAACTCGAGTCATCAAAAGCCCTCCGCCTTCGGCGTCGGGCTTCTGATAGACTCTCGTTAGCAATATTCCACTTACGCCCTTCGTTAAACAATGTACTATTGAAACATGCCGTGGCTTATAGTTGAAAAATTCTGAGCTAACAGAAATGTTTATTTTAATTAAAAACCTCTTAGACTGGATTCATAAATGACTAGTTTTTTTACAAGTTTTTACTCAACTTGCACTGATACGCTTCTTCGCTTCAGCTTGGGCAAAAATGCTTCCGTATGTCCAGCTCTATATCTCAAATTCTGTGAGCAGGAGCCGTAGCATGGTTGGCCTTGTCACGCGATAGGTGATAGGATAGAGCGTGCGTCACTGGCTGACACCGTTCGATAGAACGAGACGACGCTCTTATCTTGTCACTTGTCGCGTGATAAGGCCTAAGGCCAACCATGCTACGGTTCCAGGATCGACAATTATGTATATTTACGGATTTTTTTGACATTTTCGTTTTTGGAGTTTTTTTTTTTGTTTTTATTTTATTGACAGAATTTATGATAATCGTTTCATATGAAGGTACAGTCACGAGCGTTAATTTGGGACCCACCTAAGGTGGAATATCGTATAGCAAACTGAAGACATTTAAAGCTAATATTTTAAAGGAGTGTCAATGTTTGCCATGCTGACAACTTACGTTACTATACGTGACTAGGGGAAACCGCTCAGTGACGTCAACCGGGCGGAACGAGTCAAACGATCATTTCCGATTTTTTCCGACTAATTGTCACCCGTTTTAGAGGCCCTGTCTTCTCTCCGGCCATATTTGTTATTTGAAAATAGTATTTGGTGAAAATGACAGTTTTCAATAAATTTTCTTGTCTGACACTGACACACAGTGACACATGTTCGTAATTAGAAAACTGTAATGATAGCTTTTGGCGAAGACGTTATCAATTCAAAGGCCCATTCAATAAGACATTTAATTGTGTCATCTTGACACTTCACAATTATTATTGAACTGAAGTTTTCGACCTTATTGCATTGTAAATGTTCTAACAACATTTGAAGGAAATGGGTCCCAAATTAACGCTCGTGACTGTATCTACGTTAGAACATACTCTCCTCTTAAAACTTTGGACACTTATAACTTTGTGATTATTTGACCTCTTGCGTTGCTTTTTTCTCCATTTGACTATAATTTTAATCCTTTTTCGAGAAAATACAACGTTATTGATAATTTTATTTAGTGTGTCTACACTACACCCCTATTGCTTTAAACACTGTGTATGCCCGCCTGGGTGGACGTTCGGGGAAGGGGTTTTTGAGCCACGCTTGAGATAAAATATGTTAGTTGAGCATCGACCTCTAACATACTGCTACATCTCGTTCGTGACTGAATTATGAAGATATAATTAGCCCTCATTCTTTGGCCACATGGCCCGCCAAGACCAGTCCAGCTTGGAGAAGTTGGTAATGGCTAAGTTGAAGGAAATAGGAGTAGAGGTAGAGCACCCACACGATGGGCTGATGTAATCCGCGACGCCACGAGCGTCAATAGCAAGAGCAATACAAGTTGCCCAAAATAGAGGGGTTAGTAACGAAAGTAGACGTCGGCAAACGAATTACACACTTAAAGTGGGGGTGGGCGGGACACTTAGCGAGAAGAAACGATGAGAGATGGACAAAACGGGTTACAATGGTGGCCAAGGTCATCGAAACGGTCAGCGGGCAGACCACCAGCCCGATGGACCGATGATATCTGCCGAACAGGAAGCAAGCAGTGGATGAGATTAGCACAGGCCCGAGGAGAGTGGCGTAATAAAGAAGAGGCCTATACTCAACAGTGGCTGGATACGGGCTGAACAGGTAGATAGAGGGATTGGGAGAACTGTTGTGAAGAACTGCGCTCCTGGTGGTCACCCTCAGCTTTGAGGAACCGACGAAGAAGAATTAAGCTTAAGCGCTAACAAGGATAACAATACACGGTGGATTTTTTAGGAGTAACCAAATTGAAGTATGTTAATCCTTATACAAAATCCCCGCATCCCCGCGCCCCTCCCCACCATCTATAACAACCGTGAGTCACGCGGGCGCCCTCCCCCGCCCCGGCACCCCGCCTCCGCGTCAAATTGATACGAGTAACACAAGTTGCTGATCGGGCGGCCAGCCGGATGTAAATGTGAACTACCCTCACTACAACACATTTTGTGTCTCTAGTTTGTTTACATTCGACTCGGTGACCACACTACAGTCAGATACTCATAAAAAACAACCTGTATAAGGTCTAACCTCAACCACTAGCTCCTGCACTTTGTCAGGTTCATCCTTCTCCCTCGATCTCCTCTCGATGGCTTTGCTCAGCACGTTTCCCAGGATATGAGCGCACTTGATGATGTTCTGCGTCTCCCGCGGAGTGAGATGCAGACCCTCGTTGCGAATGATGCTGTTTATGTTCTTCACGTCCTCTGGAGACCGCTTCCGTGAGCCTTCCGAGAAATCTGGAAAGAATGCCGTACGGTGTCATTAATGCAGCTAAGATTTATTTTAGGTATATTCTTGTTGTGCATTGTAATAAATGTAATGTTTGTTGGTGGGTGTTTTTATTTAGCACGTTTTATTATCTAAAGTGATAGGAGTAAATCAATTGGGATATTATAAGGCAGTACTGAACCAACCATGACCTGGTAAAGGTCGCGGGAGTCCGCTGGATACGGGTGGCGCATGACCGGTTACTTTGGCACTCTTTGGGGGAGGCCTATGTCCAGCAGTGGACGTCTTTCGGCTGATATGATGATGATGATGATGAATAAACCATAGGAGCAGTAGAGAAGCAGTCATATTTACCTAGTGGTCGGTTTATGTTTCTGAGCAAACAAAATTCTTTGTTTTTTTCAGATCGAGCCGAAGACACGCTGGAGTTTCCCTTATTACCGCCCGAGCTGTGTACAGCTCTCTAGAGAAATGGGATTTGCTGCCAGCATAGCGGTTGGTAATTCCTGCTATACACTACAGACCCGAATATATTTCAAGTTACTAGTGTTACCTGTTCATTAGGTATTTAGGTGAATCAACTTTTTTCAGTTGCTGGTCTGGTTACGTCTGGGTCACATTTTCAAACTAATTGACCAAAGTTGGAGTTAAACCGGGCTACATAAGGTTTCAGCTTACCTAAATCAGCTAAGTCGATATTCTCCGTCCGATAGGGCGTCGGGCATTGGTCGTAGTAACTTTTCATCGGGACCTGGAAATAAAATGATTCTAATTTCAACAAAGCCGAGGTTTATGGCACTGTGCCAAGCTGTATAAAAGCAAATATCCCTTTTTTTAATGAGAGGAAAATCCGTTATGGATATCTCAGCGTCTCGGGGATAGTGTGGAGGTTATGTCGGACTCGCACCGACTAAAAACCCCCCGATGGTCCTCCTCGACGTATTTTGGACGGCTCTGGGAACGCACCAGTGCCGCCCTAGCGTCATGCCTCTGTGCCTACTTTTTTTTCTACGATTGCAGCCGACAACTGCAACCGTTCACCACCCCGAGGACCCCTTTTAGTCGCCTTGTACGACAGGCAGGGGATACCGTAGTCGTATTCTAATGCCCGGGCTACAGGGAAATTGAAAATGAAAAATGTTTCGCCGTAGGACGATGTCTGTCGATGAAATGAAAATACTTGAAACGTTGTCGATGAAATAATACTCCATGAAATGTCTGTTATAAATAAATAAAATTCGAAGCGTCGAAAAATCGTAGTATCGATTCTTCGACGCAATTTTATTTATTTATTTATGTAAACTAGTTAGCTTAACAGTAATAACTAAACAACTGTGAAACTATAGAACAAGGTTCACAATGTTTTTAAAATTAGCATCTCAATCTTCTCGCAGAAATTCAAAAACATTCATCACGCACTACATTCCATCTACTTGCAAACAAATCGCACTCGGAAGCTGAATACAAGGAGCTGAATGGCTTGTCGATGAAATGAAAATACTTGAAACGTTGTCGATGAAATAATATTCGATGAAATGTATGTCGGCAATTGACAACATTTCATTTTTTCATAGCGGCTCAAACTAAAAACCATTCAGAGATTTGGGCTTACTGAGTAAATATAAAAAATAATGGATTTTTATATTCTCTAGTTCTTGAGAAAACTGGAAATTACTTTGAAGAAGCCACTGAAAGGCTGAATGCGGATATTCCATAGCTGTGCTTATGCATCTTGTAAGAAAAAAAAAATTGTGACATTGACAGTTATTTAACTCCTTCTATCTTGTCATTGTCTATGTCAAATGTCACAGACACATTATGCTGTTTACTTTTTAATTCGATAAATTGACCACAGTACTGATCTTATTCATCATTTAAATGTACTTATGCCCTTTTCGAACGTGGTAGTTTAAAACACCCAAATTAAGGGGGCTTAACTAAAAATAAAATGAAAAGAAAAAATACGTGCCTCCTAACTTTTCAAGTACTATTAAATGCCTAAACAAAATTAAGGAGTCAGAAAAATGAAATGTTGTTAATGCAATGGTAAACCGTTGGGAATACCTTGGCGATGGAGTTGTTGTAGTTAACCCAGAAGGTGTTCCACTCCCCGTCGGCGCGGCGGTCCTCGGTCCTCGTTTCAGAGCCCTCCAGCCAACTGCTCACACAGCTATGGGGTTACCAGAAAACAAAACAATATTCATTATAGGCCTGTCTTTTAACACATTCACCCACAGACTAATAAGAGATACTGATTCACTGCCATTCCTGGCAGTTCCCTCTAAGTGGCGGAAAGTACCTACAGCGTAGGTGCCGGTTAGGCGGGTTTTTGGCAGTGAATGTGTTAACTGAGGTAAATTTGCTGTAGGTACAGTCGCGGAATGAAAAGGATGACCAGGAGCCGTAGCATGGTTGGCCTTATCACGCGACAAGTGACAAGATAAGAGCGTCGTCACGTTCTATCGAACGGTGTCGCCAGTGACGCACGCTCTATCCTATCACCTATCGCGTGACAAGGCCAACCATGCTACAGCTCTTTTTTAATAAATTCATTTACGAGTTGCAAGCACATGTTACCTTTTTAAACTGTGTAACAGACGAGTGTTGTATTGGAAATTATGTTTAACGGTTTGACAATAAAGTTCATATTTACTGAGACCTTGACTATTAATAGATAATAGATGAACTAAAACCTTTTTATTAGTTTGATCTTGCCATTACGTTGTGTCAAGTTTGTTAAATCTAATGATTACATCCTCTTCGATTATAATTATTAAAACTATAAACGTGAATAACAGTATAACAGTGTCTGTCAATGTCATCCATGCTTATTCTCGTATTCTTGTTAATATGTGAAATGATGGTGAAATGACATTCATTATGACGGAATGTGTCATACTCGGTCGATAAGTGGTCGATAAAGCAGCTACTGATGAGTCTGATGACGTTAGAGCTCTATCTATTGCCCGCTTCACCGGCTTTTTACAAGATTTACAAATTTACAAACAACATACAAATACAAAATTCTTCATTTGCGTAAATGGTGCCTCCCGGTAAGCATATATGTAGGTATAGTGCCTGTGTTGGGAGACACCGGTCTTCCTTAGTTATACACTGTTATTACACAATATAATATATTACATTACTAATTTAATCATTTAATCAAAAGTGAATATGTGAGTCGAAAACAGCTAAAATAGGAGAAATCTATGAGAAATTAACTGACTAAAAAATGTTTCATGCATAGGCCTACGTATTATTAACTTGGCCTGTTCGATGAATGAAGTAAGTTGTCCGTCAAAATTTGCAATCAATTTTTCAGTCACTTATCGTTATCCGATTGAGCTGAAATTTTGGTTATTAGTATAGTTTGGATGACAATTCAATATTATGGTACTATCGAGCTGATCTGATGATGGAGACAGGAGGCCATGGGAATTCAGTATTTAACCGACGTAACCCCGTTCAGTTTGGGCTCGTTAGAATCGTCTCAATGAGTAGATGATGATAGTATACAGAAATGTACAGTCAGCAATAAAAGCTTGTACCTACCAATTTCTTTTTTACAGAAACTTTTGTCTTTAGTTTGTTTTGTATCCTCTTATGGGACCATTTATAGTGTCTATGTGAGACGCGCTCTCGACCTATCCTTGCGGGCTGAGCCGAAGCCAATCGTTTTGCCGGCACCGTCACCCCTCTTGCACTACGCAACTACCGCAGGAACTATGTATGTAAGTATGCCTATAACTTAAAATTATTATTTTATTTCAACGCTGAGACATATCGTTTCTGTGTGCCGCATACATGAGGTAAACGTCCGAGTGCTCGACGCAGTAGGTACTAGTATATGGCATGGGCACTCTATGTCAAAGGCTTAAATTCGAATGAAGCAAAATCCTCTTAGTTCGAATTTAACCCATATTGCTTTGCCATAGAGTGCCCATGCCATATACTAGTACAGCGTCGAGCACTCGGACGTTTACCTTATACATTTTGTTTTTTCAAAATGTTTCGTCGTTGTTTTGGACTTATTTAGTGGATATCCAGTTTACCTGGACAAGTCCTGGCTGCACTCCAGCTTGGTCTGCGGCGGTGAGGCTTCTGTCGAGGACTGGGAGTATTCTGGAGACACGGAAGAGTAGTCCTGCTCTGTGGTCACATCTTGTCTGTATCATCGTATAAATTAGCATGATTAGCAGATCCAGAGGAGGCTCAAGCCCCCCCCCCCCTCCCCCCCCCCCCCCCCTAAAAGCATCTGGAGACCCCAAATGACATTAAAGGGATTTTATTAGCGCTTACGGCATCATGCTCTAAGGCCGCGTTAATGATTAAACGGGGAGTTTGGAGAGGCGGAACCCGAGTTGGCAGTCGCTCAAATGCAAACATAATACATGTATATGGCTTTGCTATTATGTTGTTGTGTTGCGTTCCGTGGATCGCTTACCACCACCACCGTAGCGCCGTAGTGCTGTCTGAAAACCAGCGCCGTAGGTGTCTGACACCTCGGCACAATGCTGAGACAGCGACCGTTTCACTGCCGCGAAAAGACAGACACAATGTGTCAATGGTATTGTATGTTTACTCCCTCTGTCTGCATGCGTTTTTACAAAATCTCTCCTTTCTTTTTTCTATATTGCGCGGATGCAGCGCGGTTCGCATACAGAACCGCATTCGTACCGCCTCGCTTCTGCGCGTCCTGCTTATTCAATCAAAGGCAAAAGCAAAGGCCTCTGAGGCTGCCACTTCACTATTAACTAACTAACTCAGTTGACCTAATACGAAAGCCTCTCACAGACTGGCGCAGCTTGGCCGCGGCGGTCAATAGTAAACTTGTCATTAGCTGACAAATTTACTATTGCCCGCCACCGCAGGCCGCGCCAGTGTGATTCAGGCCTTAGTCTTGTCAATTCTTACCTGTAACTGGCACTTGGCGGTTTAATAATGCTAACGCTCCGGTTCGTCCTCTGCCCGCCCTGCCCACTCTCCCCACTCCTCTCCCATCTGGTGGGCTGAGGGAGAGAGGCTCTCTTCTTCGGGGTAGAGGTCGCGAAGGCGTTGAATTTCTTGACGCCGTATTTTGAGTTCATGTCTTCGAAATCTGACACCTGGAGGACATCTTTTATAATGTACCAAATTACATACATTATTTTATACCAAAGTGACCAAAGGTTCCTGAAAAACATGAAGGTGACGTAGGTTCATGGTCTTCTCTACCTCTCAAGCGTGAGCGAGATGGAAGTGCGTGTTCGGAAACGCGGATGTCAGGTTTTTCAATTTAAAATTTTTGTGCGTTTAAACCAATAAAAAGTAATAGCTAAGGTCCCTCAAACATGATATTGCCGATTTTTAGAACCAATTTTAATATGTATAGCTTTCGAGCATAATTTGTTACGAATGTTTTAAGTGTATTTTAGACCTATGTTCGTGATTTTTTTCTATAGAGCACAAGTCAAAAACTCAGGATTTTGAATACCTAGCTATAGTCCCTCGAGAGAGGCCTCAAGATTGCTAATTAAATTTAAGGCAACCGCCCGTATTATGACCCAAACAAGCACTACGATTTTTTTACAATCCGTTTTCTGAATCTACGTCGCCTTAAACGAGGTATTATACGTAGAGTGGCCGCACATTATGGCATACTTTGCTCAATGTGCAGCCACTCTAAAGCCTCTCACAAACTGGCGCGGTCTGGCCGCGGCGGTCAATAATAAACTTGTCATTAGCTGTCAAATTTATTATGGACCGCCACCATGGGCCGCGCCAGCGTGATGCAGGCTTAATCTCACAAACTGGCGCGGCCTGGCCGTGGCGGTGAATGGTAAACTTGTCATTAGCTGTCAAATTTACTATGGACCGTTACCGCAAGCCGCGGCATTCTGAGGAATTACCTTAAGGGCTGACTGATGATGGACCTCGAAGGAGGGAAGACATATTATTTTCTGTGTCATTTATCAGGACCTAAAATGGGTACACTATACAGAATTCCGAAGTCATTTTATTTTGAACGAAAGTATATTTTGTAGGTCCCGAATTTGCACCTCGGAGATTGTGCGTGAGAGCCGAAGTGGCAAAAAGGACAGGCCTAGTCATATTCAACAGTACCTGACTGAGCTCCAACGCCATATCATCCTCTAGCGATGTCTCCCGACTCTTGGAGGACTGGGACTCGTTGGCCAGCTTCTTGGGTGACGGAAGTCTCTTTGGCTTCGGAGTGTCCAGGGAGGGCCGGCGGCGGGACGACGCTGGCAGGGAGTTGGCGCGGTCAGACCTGAATTTGTACACACAAATACAATTGTCGTTTCGATGGTCTGAAGCTGAAGGCGCACTTTGTACACTTTTGCATATTGAACCTGGGTTGGATAGGTTGGAAGATGGGCATCAGCCTTTCGCAGGGATATGAGATACACGTCCGATTTCGCTTTCCGACTGTGTCATTACATACGCGCGTCTAGACGTAAGAATCGGACGTGAATTGAGCAAATACGACAGAAAGTCGGATATGACTATCGGAAGTGTAATGGGACGTGTATGTATACAACCTCAATTCCGCAGCCACTCGGCTGAATTCGGCGGCGTAATTCAGTCCGCCTGTTCGTGGCAGAGCCATACAATTTATATGGAGCAGCTGCGGGCAGAACCCGCCGGCTGAATTTGGTGACGGAATTAATTGTTAGTGTCAAGCGGGTTGCCATTGCCACTAAAAGACTGAATTCCGTCACCGAATGGACCAGCAAGCCTGATTCACAGCGATTAGCGCTGTAAAATGTATCCACATATCACTGAAGGTGACTGTCGTCACCTTCGAAAGCTAGGTTCATCATCATCATATCAGCCGAAAGACGTCCACTGCTGGACATAGGCCTCCCCCAGAGAGTGCCAAATTGACCGGTCCTGCGCCACCCGCATCCAGCGGACTCCCGCGACCTTTACCAGGTCATCAGTCCACCTTGTGGGGGGTATACTTTACAATTTGTCAACCACACCTAAACACACAACACCACGCTGCGCTCCAAAACTCAAATAGTCGATGTAGCTCGGAAGTCGGCCAAGTTGAAGTGGGACTGGGCTAGTCATGTCTGCCGCATGCCGAGTGAACTGTGGGCCAAGATTGCCACTGAATGGTAGCCCGACAGCTCGAGACGGAGACGTGGCAGACCTCGTCGGCGATGGAGAGAGCTAGACTCCTTTTTAAAAGACTAATTGTCACGGCAGGTGTCCGCTAGTCTCCTCCTAAACCCATTATCCAGTCCATCCAACATTCAACTCAATAGCCCATGACCTTAATTTCCATCGCAGTCACAGTGCTGCACTGCAATAGTCTTTGGCGGTGACCATCACCGGTTGTAGAGTCTGTCTAATGAAAGCTGAACCTGAAAAAAAGCGGCAGATTCAAAAAATCAATGACAGGGTAACACAGGGTCACTCACACAGCCGCAATTTTCTCAGAGAAATTTCAATTTGACATACGACATGACACCTCAGATAGACACACATAGAGAAAAAGTGTTGCCAATCAAATAACTACTAGGTTCAACTTTCATTAGACAGACTCTATCATGTTGTGCGCTCGGAGATGGTATCCGCTGTGTGCATCTCTTGCTTTAGATTATTGTTGTCTTAAAGGGCCTCTGCGCTGTTGGCTTCGGCCCCACGTATGCCTTCCAAAGGTCCGGGATCCCATGGTCCCGAGATATGGCAAAGACATACAAATAATAATAATAACCACCTAAGTGCCCCCCCCCAGCTCTCTGACCGGTGTTGCCCTTAGGCCATTTTTTAAAGTCGCTATTAATAGGGGCCCATCTAGCAGTTGGCGAGTCACCGTCTGCCAGAGATAAAAAGTGAAACAGTTTTATTAGGCAGGCGTCCGATGTTTCACCAATAGCCCAGTCACTAGTCCATCATTTTCACCCAATAACCCGTTTTATTTAGATTCCATCAACCAGTAATAGTCCCTATACATCCCAGCGGGTGCTGTCTCTGTGCGCGTCCCATGACACGGGCAGGGACAGCATCCGCTCGGTGTACTCCTTGCATTCCATTAAATTGTCAAAAAGGCCTCTACGTGTTGGTCAGTTGGTACTTTGTAGGTATCTAGCCCCACGCACGCCTCCCAAAGGTCCGGGACATCATGTCCCGTGAGCGGGAAAGACCGGGAAAGGATTTTTGAAATGTTTATTCTAAAACAGCGCAAGTCTCCCCGTACCTCTTCAAGCACTGTTTCCCAGTGACAACAAAGTCCAAGTTCTGCGGCTTCACGACCTTCTTGGGGGTGGAGGTGGCGGAGGCGGGCGGGGACTTCTTCTTCTTGGAGCCTCTAGAAGACGCGGAACTGCGGCGCGAGCGCGGATCGGGGTCATAATCGGAAGGCCAGCGATCGCTGCGCTGCATGCCGCTGGGGAAGAATGCACGCCAATAAACGCTATGTTTAAAAAAAAATCGTGGGACAATTCATACCAATTGATCTAGTCCCAAACTAGGCAAATCCTGTACTATGGGTACTAGACAACGGAAAACATACTTATATAGATATTAAACATCCAAGACTCGAGAACAAACATTCGTATTCATCATACAAATATCTGCCCCCATCGTTTATATTATACTATGCTTCTCTTTCTTTCTAATTAGAACACTTAGAAAGAGACGGGTAGTTAAAGTCCGCGCGCGCGGTTTTGTGTCGTGCTACCCGTGCAGAATGTGTTCCTAGCATCATTGGGTGTCAATGATTAAGATCCAAAACAATGCTCGTTCATTTTTAAAGGCGTTTGTTTATTGTATACTTCGTACCCAGTCAGAATGTCTCTATCTTGTCTATGATCAAATTTAAATAGTACCATATGTACAAACATTGAATATTTATTTTTATACGTTTCATAACTATGTCGTAGTAATATAATTGGCAACTTTCCTAAAAAAAAATATTCAGGCCGTCAGTCAGTTTTAAAAAAAATATTGAACACATATTTTTTTGTTTGTATATTAAACAAAAAAATATGAAGATATAGCCCGTTAAAGTTCCGCGTAACGTCACATAATGGTACACTTTTTAGCATATCGTGACGTCACGGGGAACTTTAAGGGGCTATATCTTCATAATTTTTTGTTTATTTTTATCTTCATAATTGGGAATGGATGAAAATTTTAGAAATGCCTGATTATTTTTTTGGTGATAGGAATAACCGTATAATATGAACTATAAACAGTTTCCTCATTTACGTTTTGGGTCAAGAACGGTAAATAGACACTTTCCTTGATCTGTCTCATATTACAAAAAAACTATCTTAAATATCTGTGGTAAACTGACACTGGTAATGACCAATATAGCTGCTGCAAGTGTCAATATCATTGCCAGTGTCAGTTTACCACACATATTTAATATATTTTTTTGTAATATGAGACCGTTAGAGGAAGGTGCCGTAACTGACCCAAAACGTAAGTGAGGAAACTGTTTACATTAAAAAAAAATTAACGCAGCTGAAAACTCTGAAACTGTTTTCTGGTGTTAAGGAAGGTTATTCCTATCACCAAAAAATAATCAGGCATTTCTAAAATTTTCATCCATTCCCAATTGACAAACCAAAAAAATACGTGTCCAGTATTTTTTTAAACCTAACTGACGGAATAAATAGAATTGTATTTATTTCCCAGGAAAGTACCCAATTCAATGTATACTAATCATAAAGGACTATCTCGCTGTAATGTAGTTGACGATTTTCACCAGGATATTGTATGGGTCTTCGGGATGTACAAATAGGCTATATTTTAGCCCATAGCTCCGAGGGGGCTCTTCATAGGCAGAGCCGCGCGGGCAGCTAAATGTATATTAAAACAAGTGACATGATGTAGAACAGACGAATAAATCGCAAACTATCACAGACCGTGTATTGCAAATTATCACAGACCGTGTATTGCAAATTATCACAGACCGTGTATTGCAAATTATCACAGACCGTGTATTGCAAATTATCACAGACCGTGTATTGCAAATTATCACAGACCGTGTATTGCAAATGGTCACAGACCGTGTATTGCAAATTATCACAGACCGTGTATTGCAAATGGTCACAGACCGTGTATTGCAAATTATCACAGACCGTGTATTGCAAATGGTCACAGACCGTGTATTGCAAATTATCACAGACCGTGTATTGCAAATTATCACAGACCGTGTATTGCAAATGGTCACAGACCGTGTATTGCACATTATCACAGACCGTGTATTGCAAATTATCACAGACCGCGTATTGCAAATTATCACAGACCGTGTATTGCAAATTATCACAGACCGTGTATTGCAAATGGTCACAGACCGTGTATTGCAAATTATCACAGACCGTGTATTGCAAATGGTCACAGACCGTGTATTGCAAATTATCACAGACCGTGTATTGCAAATGGTCACAGACCGTGTATTGCAAATTATCACAGACCGTGTATTGCAAATTATCACAGACCGTGTATTGCAAATTATCACAGACCGTGTATTGCAAATGGTCACAGACCGTGTATTGCAAATTATCACAGACCGTGTATTGCAAATTATCACAGACCGTGTATTGCAAATGGTCACAGACCGTGTATTGCAAATTATCACAGACCGTGTATTGCAAATGGTCACAGACCGTGTATTGCAAATTATCACAGACCGTGTATTGCAAATTATCACAGACCGTGTATTGCAAATGGTCACAGACCGTGTATTGCAAATTATCACAGGCCGTGTATTGCAAATGGTCACAGACCGTGTATTGCAAATTATCACAGACCGTGTATTGCAAATTATCACAGACCGTGTATTGCAAATTATCACAGACCGTGTATTGCAAATGGTCACAGACCGTGTATTGCAAATTATCACAGACCGTGTATTGCAAATTATCACAGACCGTGTATTGCAAATGGTCACAGACCGTGTATTGCAAATTATCACAGACCGTGTATTGCAAATGGTCACAGACCGTGTATTGCAAATTATCACAGACCGTGTATTGCAAATTATCACAGACCGTGTATTGCAAATGGTCACAGACCGTGTATTGCAAATTATCACAGACCGTGTATTGCAAATTATCACAGACCGTGTATTGCAAATTATCACAGACCGTGTATTGCAAATGGTCACAGACCGTGTATTGCAAATTATCACAGACCGTGTATTGCAAATTATCACAGACCGTGTATTGCAAATGGTCACAGACCGTGTATTGCAAATTATCACAGACCGTGTATTGCAAATGGTCACAGACCGTGTATTGCAAATTATCACAGACCGTGTATTGCAAATTATCACAGACCGTGTATTGCAAATGGTCACAGACCGTGTATTGCAAATTATCACAGACCGTGTATTGCAAATTATCACAGACCGTGTATTGCAAATTATCACAGACCGTGTATTGCAAATTATCACAGACCGTGTATTGCAAATTATCACAGACCGTGTATTGAAAATTATCACAGACCGTGTATTGCAAATGGTCACAGACCGTGTATTGCAAATTATCACAGACCGTGTATTGCAAATGGTCACAGACCGTGTATTGCAAATTATCACAGACCGTGTATTGCAAATGGTCACAGACCGTGTATTGCAAATTATCACAGACCGTGTATTGCAAATTATCACAGACCGTGTATTGCAAATGGTCACAGACCGTGTATTGCAAATTATCACAGACCGTGTATTGCAAATTATCACAGACCGTGTATTGCAAATGGTCACAGACCGTGTATTGCAAATTATCACAGACCGTGTATTGCAAATTATCACAGACCGTGTATTGCAAATTATCACAGACCGTGTATTGCAAATTATCACAGACCGTGTATTGCAAATTATCACAGACCGTGTATTGCAAATGGTCACAGACCGTGTATTGCAAATTATCACAGACCGTGTATTGCAAATTATCACAGACCGTGTATTGCAAATGGTCACAGACCGTGTATTGCAAATTATCACAGACCGTGTATTGCAAATGGTCACAGACCGTGTATTGCAAATTATCACAGACCGTGTATTGCAAATTATCACAGACCGTGTATTGCAAATGGTCACAGACCGTGTATTGCAAATTATCACAGACCGTGTATTGCAAATTATCACAGACCGTGTATTGCAAATTATCACAGACTTGCAAAAAAATCAGAGATAGCAAAAAACGCAGGCAAACCCGCGGGTTAAAATATAGCCTATTAATCATCCAGAGTTTTTGAAATCGTATATAATAGGTTCCGGAGTTTTCCTAAAAGATACAAACTTACATAGCTTCCTATATTTTAATCCAGGCTATAAACTATCTTCGTGCAAAATTTCATCCAAATTGTGTAACTACAACTAACAAACATCCAAATTTTCGCATTTATAATATTAAGGCCTGACTTACACTGGCGCGGTCTGCGGTGGCGGTCAATAGTAAATTTGACAGCTAATGACCGCCGCGGCCAGGCTGCGCCAGTCTGTGAGAGGCTTAACTAGTAGGACTATAGAGACTACCCACAGACTACCTATAGATACACCTATGTAATAGTACATTGTGTTACAAGTACGGTAAGATATGAATTACGAACGAGAGTCTATTAGAAGCCCGACGCCGAAGGCAGAGGGACTTTGATGACTCGAGTTTGTAACAATTTTACAATGTTTTACATCACATTTGCGAGGAAACCAATACATTTTTATCTAAATTGTTACTAATCGTAATAAAAACTATAAAATGTCAGTCGTCCATTTCGTATGTCCCTTCGGCGTCGGGCTTCTAATAGACTCTCGTTTGTAAATCATATCTTACCGTACTTGTAACACAATCTGCTATTACATAGGTGTATCTATAGGTAGTCTCTATAGTCCTACTAGTTAAGCCTCTCACAGACTGGCGCAGCCTGGCCGCGGCGGTCATTAGCTGTCAAATTTACTATTGACCGCCACCGCAGACCGCGCCAGTGTAATTCAGGGCTTAATATTATAAATGCGAAAGTTTGGATGTTTGTTACTCAATCACACACTAGGAGCAGGTCAAAATACGGACCAAACGGGTTTTACTCGGTGCAACCTTATCATAACTAAGGGAACTCTTTGAGAAATTGCATTTAATGTTTCACCAAGGTATTTATTAGTAAAAAGCTCACTTACATGTATGTATGTCCGTCAGCGATGTGTGTTGTTGCAAGGGCGGTGTCACACTGGCCGCGGGCCGCGATACGCTCGGATGAGTATTGGATAGGGCGGTGACGCATTGACAGGGTTAGCGATTAAAAATAAAGTGTTAGTACACGACGTCACTTAGACTACGTGTTTAAATTCGGTTAATAGTGGCCAGGGGGGCTAGCGCAACTGACGCCGCACCGCGACGCGAGTCGAGAAAGCTCAACCCCCTTTTTCTAATTTGTACGGTGCGAGTGAGATAGGGGACGCTTAGTCGCGCGAGAAGCGACTGAGCAGCAAGTTGTGCTAGACGTGCTGATTAACCACAATGAACTGTTTCACGATGCTAAAACTTATAAATCTCTGTCAAAAATGTCATTTTAGGTACAAGCTTTTATTGCCCACTATATTTTTCTGGAGCCGTAGCATGGTTGGCCTTGTCACGCGATAGGTGATAGGATAGAGCGTGCGTCACTGGCTGACACCGTTCGATAGAACGAGACGACGCCCCTATCTTGTCACTTGTCGCGTGATAAGGCCAACCATGCTACGGCTCCTGTACACCATCATCATCTACTCATTGAGATGATTCTAACGAGCCCAAACTCAACGGGGTACGTCGGTTAAATACTGAATCCCCATGGCCACCTTCTGTCTCCATCAACAGATCAGCTCGATTATACCATAATATTGAATTGTCATCCAAATTATACTATACCTAAAATTTCAGCTCAATCGGATAACGGCAAGTGACTGAAAAATTGATTGCAGATTTTGACGGACAACCATACTTATACTTACGTACGAACAGGTCAAGTTAATATACAGCTTGTAATAAAATAGACAACACAGGTCAAATAGTCGTCTTTATTGGACATGCGCGGACTCGTCGATCTATGAACCCAAAAGAAAAACGGCCGTTTTAACTTTGGACGCATAGACTGATAGATTGACAAATCCTGCAACATAAAAACTAGTTTGATGTATTCACAAGGTACTTAAATACAAAATACAGGATGTAGTGGCCACCTTTTTAGGGTTCCGTAGCCAAAATGGCAAAAACGGAACCCTTATAGTTTCGTCATGTCATGTCCGTCTGTCCGTCTGTCCGTCTGTCCGTTTGTCCGTCTGTCCGTATGTCACAGGCATTTTACTCGAAAACTATAAGGTGTACTTGAATAAAATTTTAAGGATAGGTGTATTTTGTTAGCCGCTACATAGTTTTGTAATTAAATTACAAAAAAAAAAAATTAGGGTCGCACTCATAGTTATACATTTTTTTTTCGCTGTAAGCCCACGTGTGGATCAATAGATAGGCCTTTCAAAATAAGTATAAAGTTTCTCAGCAATTTTTTTGATTAAGTGAACAGAGTCGGAGATAATCGCCCCGAAAGTCACCAAAATTGTATCCCCCCCCCTCTAATTTTTGAATGGTGTATTTTAAAAATATGAAAGAAATCATGAACATAGCTTATTAAATTCTTTCACCGAAAATTATTTTGAACAAGATCGGTTTAAAGGGTTTCGAGATATTGCTGAAAAACTGCCTTTCTTATAGAAAAGAACGTAAGTGCCGTAAGGTTTCTGTAACGATACGACCTTTTTAATAGGCACGGAAACCTACGTTGTGCGTGGTCCGACACGCACATGGCCGGTTTTTTAATATCTATCGTTAAATTTAAATATTCACAATTATTTACCAGCGGCGCTAGTGAGCACGTTAACGCCCTCTTAAGCATGGCCGTTTTAGGCCTGTCACAGACTGGCGCGGCCTGGCCGCGGCGGTCATTAGCTGTCAAATTTACTATTGACAGCCACCGCAGGCCGCGCCAGTGTGTTGCAGGCTTGATTTATGTCAAGAATGTTAAAATGACGGATATAAACTCGCTTCCGCGTCCGTTTCCGCTACGCTCGTGTCTATATCGCAGCGCCTTATTAAGGCGGCAGGGTGAGCAGTGGCGCATGCAACAGGTGCCAGGGGATGCGTGGAGTCGCTGCGATTTATTAAAAATCTTTTTGTAAATAATAAAGTTAATACATACCTAATGTTAGTGTAAATAGTGTCATTTTGTACTACCTACTTATCTAAGCAGAAATAAACAGTGAGTAATGAGGAAGTTTTAAAAAAAATGAGACAGCCAGTGGGCTTGTGACCTCATGTTAAAATGAAACAGCAATTTACTTGATTTTCCCTACAATGATTAGTTCAAATAGCAGTGTGACGTCATACTTTTGAGTCAATCAGTATGAAGCATTTCGGCTGCCGCTAGCAAGGTCTGTCTTCAACACAATTTTTTGGGTATTTATGTACTTTAATTGTAGTTGCTCCCATATAAACATTTGTTCCTCTCCAAAAACTGGTTCGAATGGCATCGTTGAAGATCATAGATCACATGCCTATTCTATCTCTCTCTCTCTCGCTATCTATATTCCTCTGTCGCCCGCTCCATCATACCTTCCTAATAATAACCATGGAATACTTCCCGTTGCCTTAGAACTATGAAACTTGGCAAGTAATATCGTCTTAAACTACAAGTATAGAGAAAAAAAAAAGGTAATTTAGAAAATAAAAAAACCCGACTGCAAAAAAGCTACCTTTAGAAAAAAAAACTGAAAAGAAAAAAACAAGTTCAGTAGTCGAGAACATTGAATCAGTTTCATGATTAACATTTCGTCGTTTCATTTTCGCTTGTGACGGATCCGGAACGAGGCATACGAATCGTTATGACACAGATAAAACAAACTATACATTCTTATACGAAACAGCAACTTCAACAGTTATACATTTGTAATTTTGTACGGAACCCTCGGTGGGCGAGTCCGACTCGCACTTGTCTGGTGTTTTTATTTGCCGCAACCACCCGCAACTGAGTTAGGTTGGGTTGAATAGGTAGGTGTAAGAGCATACATCCTTATGTCGTATTTGCGTACAAAAATGTCTGCCGAATTTTGCGGGGGCGGGGGGAAGCATCTTAATAGGATATTGAAACTCAATTGAGTTATATTAAAAGCTTGAAGTGGTTGAACGTTCATAATATCAAGTGCATACAGCAACATGCGGGCATTTCTATGATCAGTGTTCTCTTGCGAGGCGATTTTGTGATCGATTGTGAAATTGTCTTTGTATGATTTTTTGCACATTGTGCAAGGTTTTTTACAGAGGGGTACGTTACTGAAAGGCTACTCCAGTTATGTATGCTCTAAGGTGTGGGGTCTGGGTTGGGGCAAATAAACCACTACCCGCCCAAATTAAGTAGGTTGCTTATGGTAAGACGTCAACCATTTTGAGACTAAGTTTTTAATTACCGTCCCTTAGTGTGGCAACGCGTATAGCTCCTCTGTAGAAACCTATAAGTCCGTAAATGTTTTTTCATCATACTTGCTCGTCAATGGCGTTATTACTTGCGAGCGTACAGAGCAGTTACAACCGTTTTACCTCCCACGGGCTGTTAAGTTTAGTTTTAAAATATAGAACCCTCTGATTGGCTTAAGCAAATCTGGTTGCTTTGTGATTGGTTGAAAAAAAATCTAGTTGGTCACGACGCCCCGCCCCGCAAGAATACTGCTCTGTGATTGGTTGAAATATTGAACTGCGCGCTCTACTAGCACTGATCTGGAAGTGAAGTTGTCAATTTTTGATTGGTGCTGCTGTATGAAACTTACATTTTTCTGTCTTTTGTTGTTATTTATTTCCTCGCAAATGTGATGAAAAACATTGTGTATAACACGGGCGTAAGAATATTGCAAACTCGAGTCATCAAAAGCCCTCCGCCTTCGGCGTCGGGCTTCTGATACACTCTCGTTAGCAATATTCCACTTACGGCCCTCGTTAAACAATGTACTATTTCATCATACTTGCTCGTCAATGGCGTTATTACCTGCGAGCGTACAGAGCAGTTACAACCGTTTTACCTCCCACGGGCTGTTAAGTTTAGTTTTAAAATATAGAACCCTCTGATTGGCTTAAGCAAATCTGGTTGCTTTGTGATTGGTTGAAAAAAAATCTAGTTGGCCAAGCCGCCCCGCCCCGCAAGAATACTCCACTAGCACTGATCTGGAAGTGAAGTTGTCAATTTTTGATTGGTGCGGCTGTATGAAACTTAGATTTTTCTGTCTTTTGTAGTTATTTATTTCCTCGCAAATCGTTTGCAATATTCCACTTACGCCCCTCGTTAAACAATGTACTATTGATAGCAGTCTCCACGCATGACCCTGTGCTGCCCACGGTGTAGACCTCAAATTAACCTTATAAGCCTAAACATAGAACCCTGTGATCGATACACTGTTTATATTTTGATACGATATTATACAGACGTTACATTTAACCGATTTCACAATTAGGAAGAACCTCTATAATGTTATACTGGCCAGTGAAAGAAATAGGGTAGTTGTTTGAGAGATTTACTGTCATTTGGAACAAATGGAATTTTAATGGTCAACACGAAATAACCATTTTGAAAAAGTAATACCATCAAAATTCAAAAGTGAATTTGGCAAAGTGAATGTAACCTGTGTCTATACTTTTTAACGATATTTTTTTTTCTTGTTAAAACCTAATGGAATCTAGTTCAGTGTGAAATAGATTCATATTTAAATACGTGTGCAAAGTGAATGTGGTCTAATTTATTTTATACCAAAATTTTATATGTATTCGTAAATTTTGTACGTAATTCATATGATGACGTATTTCCGATTGGTAAATTTTTGGAGTGTACGTATTTATTTCGACCTAAGTTATCAAGTAAGAGTGTATATTCGCCAACAAACTGTTATGCAGTATGGCGAAGACTTAGAGGAGAACAGCCCCTCTATTCTGTAACTTGGTTTAAGCTCACCTCAACGCTCACCCACAAATATATCTTGACGCCGCGATTCGTAGTAACTAAGCGTAGGTTTTCGTCCAATATTCCGCAGTGTCTCAAGACGATAGTCTTTGACCAGTGTGTGTTGCCAGTGATGACGTATGGCACGGAAACGTGGTCGCTTACTATGGGCCTCATAAGAAGGCTCAAAGTCACCCAAAGGGCAATGGAGAGGGCTATGCTGGGAGTATCTCTACGTGATCGCATCAGAAATGAGGCTATCCGCAGCAGAACCAAGGTAACCGATATAGCCCTCCGAATCGCTAAACTTAAGTGGCAGTGGGCGGGGCACATTGCACGTAGAACCGATGGCCGTTGGGGCGGAAAGGTTCTTGAGTGGCGACCACGTACCGGAAGGCGCAGCGTGGGTAGGCCCCCCACAAGGTGGACTGATGACCTGGTAAAGGTCGCTGGAGTCCGCTGGATGCGGGTGGCGCAGGACCGGTCATTGTGGCACTCTTTGGGGGAGGCCTATGTTCAGCAGTGGACGTCTTTGGGCTGATATGATGAAGCGTAGGTAGAGGTCTAGTTTCGTTAAGCGTTGACGCGTGAGGTGAGCCCCGTGGGATAACAGCCCAGACGGACAGCCGGACAGCGATACATCCGGACATACGAAAGAGATTTAGGCACAAGCTCAAACGGAGAACTTCGTGCGCTTCGCCCGCTCGCTCAACTACGGCGAAAGGAAACTAAAACTTAATTGAAGACCAATCCCAATTAATCTCCCGTGCCACTTTCATATCAACAAAGATGGTAGTGTACCTTTTGTGAAGCACTGATGACGAACTAGCGAACTACCCACATCCGCCGTACGAAGAGGCCGCCGGAAATGAGTCAACCGTGAAACTTTTTAACTCTTCAAAGTAAAGCGTTGTATCCGGTTGATTAAGTCACTGGTTAAGCGAGTTCATTTGATTGCGTTTATGTCTGGCATAAAGCTTTAGTTCCTTCATCATCATCATATCAGCAGATAGACGTCCGCTGCTGGACATAGGCCTCCCCCAAAGAGTGCCACAGTGAAATATGTATGTACTGTTGTTTGCCTCTGCTTATATTTGCGGTGTCGTTCGTCTTAATTACGACATCACATCTCATTTGAGTATTGATGTTTACGGTTTTATAATGTTCGAATGAACGACCATATCATTTTATTGATTAATTATTGTTTAAAATTTCACTTTCTCTATCAAGTATTTTTTATTTGTGTCTCCAGGGAGCAAAATTATGTATTTACTGTGGTACATTGAATTTAGGGCGGTACATTGAATCCTGAGCGTAACGAAGGATTCAAGCGTTAACGCCCATGACGAAAATAATTTTGCTCCTGAGTGACACATACAATTTTTCACACCGACTATGAGGAAAATATAACAGCCATCGAGAGTTTTGATTTCAGTAAAACGTATAATTTATTGTGACAATTCTTTTAAATAGGTATTACGAAATAATCATAAATTTTCATATAACGTTGTTATAGTTAAAACTTGAAATATGTTCGTTTTTAATCGATTGCGATGAAATTAGAATCGATTATTTTATTAAAATCTGTGTTCAATTGGCACATTGCATAAATGCTACATGTCAATGAATAAATTAAAAAAGTAGCATTTTGATCCCTCTCGTCGTGGAGCAAAACTTAGTTTTCCGAATGAAAGGTGTGAAATAGTTATTTGTGTCACAAGGGAGCAAAATAGTATATTTACGGCGAGGGCGGTGTATTGAATCCTGAATGTAGCGAGGGATCCTACAATAGAATCCTGAGCGTAGCGAGGGATTCTAACGTAGGATCCTGAGCGTAGTGAGGGATTCAAGTGTTAACGCCCAAGACGAAAATAATTTTGCTCCTGAGTGACATATGTAACTTTTCACACCGATTATGAGGAAAATTGAAATAAAATGCTCTAAAAATAATTAAATAACCTTTATTTAAGTTTTATTGAAGAATGACGTTTATTGTGAATTTTTTTTCAAATATTACGAAAAATTCTCAAGTTTTAATATGTAAATGTACCTATAACGTTGCTAAAGTTAAAACTTGAAATATGTTCGTTTTTAATCGATTACGATGAAATTACAATCGATTATTGTCTTAAGATCTGTGTTCAATTGGCACGTTGCGTAAATGCTACATGCCAATGAATAAATTAAAAAAGTAGCTTGAACAGAAAAGTGGCATTTTGCTCCCTCTCGTCGGGGACCAAAACTTACTTTTCTGAATGAGAGGTGTGAAAAATATTTTTTTCTACGAGGTTGTATGTCCATATTATGTCCTCTTGCGAAGAATAGTTATTTTAGCTCACCTAATTCCGATCACTGCATATAACATTCGATTTTTAACGGGCGAATTCGTCTACGTTTTCTCGTTTAATATTAAGGTTTCAAATGGAAATAATTGAAAATAATAGAAATACTTTTACTTTTACTAGTTTTACTTTACTTATTTCGATTATTAAGTGCTTTCCAAAAATAACAACACACTTTTCATTGCGTTTCAAAATAGTTTTTTTTAATCGCTTGACGATTAACGCACGGTTTTTCTGATCCTATATGGAATATGGTATTGATCCGATCTGACACACTATTGAACTGATTTAACACCTAATCAGTAATCAGTAATTTATTTTGTGAAACATAGGTATTATACATTCTAGATCTTAAATTTAAATCTAACCTAAGTAACCTCCCAAATTCGGAAAAAAGAGCACCTATACTTACTGCAATATTTATCATCCTAGATGATAAATATTGAGTAGATATTTCGATTTGTAATCTCACGAAAACAACGCAATGACGTAACGTGTCCGTCATGTTGGCTGAATGCGGATCTGCTTTCTTTTAAAAATATTTGGCACCATGATGCAATTGTCTGTGGTACAATATGGCGTCGCGCGCCAAGTGACACATGCTTTGGCCCTTTGTAAATAATTTACTAGTTTTGTAAGTAATTGTAAGTATTGTTTCGGTGGATGAATGCCTTCGTTTGCCACTTTCGAAACTATACAAAGTGTGTGTACACTATTTACAGGACGGTAATTGGTGCGGCTAGGAGGCCTATCTGACGCAACACTTCATATGTCAATATAGGTGTAATAGCGGGGTGGGCCCCGCGTCATATTATGAAACATCGACTAGATTGGGATTTGAGGGGACGGTTTTGCAATATAAAAGCCTCTCACTCGTTGGGAATTACCTACTTTCCGCACTTATATCCTACTAATATTATAAATGCGAAAGTTTGGATGTTTGGAGTTTGGATTGTTTAGATGTTTGGATGTTTGTTACTCAATCACGCAAAAACGGCTTAACGAATTAAGATGAATTTTGGTATACATATAGTGTATAGCATGGATTAACATATAGAATACGTTTTATCCCGGGAATCATCCCCTAAGGGGGCGAAATGGGGGGCGCAAGTTTGTATGGAGCTACGATATTTATAAACGAGTTCCACGCGGACGAAGTCGCGGGCAGAAGCTAGTCATAAATAACTATTCACCTTTGATAGGTACCTGTAGGCCTGCAGGTCAATCACGTAATGCATTGTACGCGCGTCAGGTAGATCTAAATGTCACTTTTTAGGGTTCCGTAGCCAAAATGGCAAAAACGGAACCCTTATAGTTTCGTCATGTCCGTCTGTCCGTCTGTCCGTCTGTCCGTATGTCACAGGCATTTTACTCGAAAACTATAAGGTGTATTTGAATAAAATTTTGAAGATAGGTGTATTTTGTTAGCCGCTACATAGTTTTGTAATTAAAAGGACAAAAAAAAAAATTTTTATGGGTGCACTCCATACATAAAACTAAAAGTAAATATTTTTTTTTCATTGTGACCCCCCGTGTGGCACATCAATCGATAGGCCTTTCAAAATAAATATAAGGTTTCTTAGCATTTTTTTTTGATTAAGTGAATAGGGTCGGAGATAATCGCCCCGAAAGTCACTAAAATTCTGTCCCCCCCCCTCTAATTTTTGAACGGTGTATTTTAAAAATATGGAAAAATTCATGGACATAGGGCTTATTAATTTCATTCACCGAAAATTGTTTTAAACAAGATCGGTTCACAGGTTTTCGAGATATTGCTGAAAACTGCCTTCCTCAAAGAAAAGGACGTAAGTGCCGTAAAATTTCTGTGACGATACGACCTTTTTAATAGGCACGGAACCCTTCGTTTTGCGTGGTCCGACACGCACTTGGCCGGTTTTTTTTGATTAAGTGAATAGGGTCGGAGATAATCGCCCCGAAAGTCACTAAAATTCTGTCCCCCCCCCTCAAATTTTTGAACGGTGTATTTTAAAAATATGGACAAATTCATGGACATGGGGCTTATTAATTTCATTCACCGAAAATTGTTTTGAACAAGATCGGTTCAGAGGTTTTCGAGCTATTGCTGAAAAACTGCCTTCCTCAAAGAAAAGGACGTAAGTGCCGTAAAATTTCTGTGACGATACGACCTTTTTAATAGGCACGGAACCCTTCGTTTTGCGTGGTCCGACACGCACTTGGCCGGTTTTATATGGAAAAATGACAGTTTGATCTACCAAACGTCTACAATGACTCTGATCTACAAAAAAACTCTGGAAATCCAGCAACTCAGGATTATATCTGGGGTGTTCACAGGTCACTTCGGCGTCAAGGATCTCTTGGCCAAGATGGGACTATCGAACAGTACAGACTGTAGAATGTGTGGCGAGGAGGATGAGACTATGGAACACTTACTGTGTGAATGTCATGCCCTTGCCAGACAAAGAATGAATCACTTTGGTAACGGCTACCCGCAACCAAAGGAATTCAAGGTGCTCCCACTGAGCTGCATCATCCGCTTTGTGGAAATGATGGAGCGAGCTTGGGAGTAGCTATAAAGGGGAGGGCAAATGCACAAAAGATCCCACTGGGTCGAAGTGTATCCGAAAGGGTCCTCAATTAGATAAGATAAGATAAGACCAAACAGTACCCTAAACCGACGAGCATGTATGAGAAATGTTATGAAGGTGAGTGAAGCGAAAGTGGTTTGTCAGGATCGTATCAAATGGAGATCCGTGATGTCTGCGTACCCCTCTGGGAAAGAGGCGTAATTATATGTATGTATGTATGTGCGGTCGGAACGTTAGGTGATTACCCCTCTGTTTACGATTATTAGGCAGGCAGGTGTCATAATTTAGTCATCAAAAGTAGGTATTCATAACCATTCCAAGGAATGACTTGCTCACTCGGTGCACTCTCGCGCAGCGAAAACCAGTCAAACCACTTGGTTTTAAAGTATGTTTGTTTTACTCGACTGCTTGTAGGCGTAGCTTGTAAACAATGGCGCATTACCTACATATAATATTGACTATCGTTTAGTTGCATGAAATAAATGCATTTTATTCTGCAAGTAGGCCACAATGGGACTTTTACAAGTCAAATTCTTCGAGCGTTTCTGTAAAAGAAAACCATTGCCAAGAAAAAACGCCGAAACAAACTCAACTCAACAGTCAGTATTTTTTTGCCAAAAATAAAATTATTATATTGATAGTACTTAAAATATTCAAATACATATACAAAGAAAAAATAGTACATTTCGATGCTAGTGCGGAAAGTATGTCATTACAGTCACGAATACCGAAATATATATGACTCTGGACGAGCGAAGAATGACATTTCCTTTATAATATTCATTCTGTCCTGTCACATCATTGTAATACAGTTGAAAAGAATGAAGTTTAATACAGTTGTATCTTATTTATTTTTTATTGACATAATAATTAATGGTACAATTTGTAGATAGTTGTATGCATCAAAATTTCATTCTAAGTACAACGGTCGGTGCCGACCAAGGTCGCTCGGTCGGAGGGGCTTGTTGGCGACCGTCTAGCAGAGGGGCTACCGCGAAACAAAGACGAACTTCGCTCGTGTATCTCCCTCTCTGTCTCTCGAACGAGCAAGTGCGACAGAGACGGAGATATACGAACGAAGTTCGTTTTCGTTTCGCGGTAGGCCCTCAGCGGCGCTACCACGAACTTCGAAACTCGAATTTGAAAGTTCGGGTATCTCCATCTTTATCGCACTTACAATACTCGAATGACAGGGATGCATATATACGAATACGAACTTCGAGTTTCGAAGTTCGTGGTAGCGCCGCAGACCTTTAATGCTAATGATACCACACACCGGTCAGACTCTACCAATAAATAAAAAGTACTTAAATCGAACTATGTTGACAGCCGATCATTAATCCGTTTCGAAATGCCGGGAAATAGTTCTGAATCTTGATAAAACAGAATTACCATACCACGGCCAGGTTACGAAACAAATTCCCATAACAAATGGTGGCAATTACAGTGCGTTCAACTTTACTGAGAATTAGACGATTTACGAAGACAGTAGACAGGTGGAAGCTGCGTTAGCGCATCCAAACGGGTGTTGTATAAGCTGCGTCGGCTGCGCCATGTTTTCGTGGTTTTTAGGGTT
The DNA here is from genome assembly GCA_932294315.1 of Epinotia nisella. Classification (NCBI taxonomy): domain Eukaryota; kingdom Metazoa; phylum Arthropoda; class Insecta; order Lepidoptera; family Tortricidae; genus Epinotia; species Epinotia nisella. The sequence continues at coordinate 1,699,594 of OW028698.1, read as the reverse complement.
CCGATGCCTCAAAAGGAAAAAACGGAACCCTTATAGGATCACTCGGTTGTCTGTCTGTCCGTTTGTCACAGCCGATTTGCTCCGAAACTACTGGACTGATTAAATTGGGGACCCAAAGATGGACGCGTAAAGTAAATTAATGAATTCTGAACAAGGGGGCCAATTTTGGGGGGTAAACTGGAAAATTAAAAAAAAAAAGTTTAGCAAACTGTATTGTGTAACATATCAAATGAAAGGGGATGTTGTAAGCATGTCAGATGTTTTTTTTATAATTTAAGAAAAAAGACGAAAATTGACCACCCCCCCCCCCCTTATCCCCCCTCCGAAACTACTAGGATTAAAATTCTGAAAAAAATATGGAAAACAGTTCCTTGCCTAAAGATTACAGGAAAACATATAAGAAGTTTGAGTATTCAAAAACACTTATGAAATTTAGATTATATACGGAACCCTCACCACGCGAGTTGAACTCGCACTTGTCGTCCGGTTTTGAAACGTCAAAAATGTTTTGCCAATCAAAACAATACCTTATTTGTTTGCCGAAACTTGACGGATAACATGTTAAATGTTTAAAAACATCAAAAACATTGTCGCAGCGGACGCGGCTTTAGGTATAGATTTATTTGGACAAACTATACGCGTTGCCACAAATGACGAAAAGGCTCCTATGCAGCTAAATTAACATGTAAATTAAGAACTGGTCTTAAAATGGCTGATGGCTTTCCACAACCTACTTAATTTGGGTGGGCAATGGTTTATTTGCCGCAACGCCCGCAACTTCAATATTAAGCTAACTCAGTTGCCGCAAACAAAAAAAGTGGAACTATGACAAGGACAACGAATTGTATATCCCTTTCTGTCACACTTATTGAGATTAGTATAGGATAGACCAGGGGGGTAATCACGTAACGTTTTGAACGCGCGTTAAGTAGATCCAACTGTAATTTTTCTATATAAAAAAAAGAATTATCAAAATCGAACTATTCTGTAAAAAGTTATGCGTGGTCATACCTACGTTACAATCGGTGAGTGAAAAATCAATCATCCCCTATTTTCCTACCCTTAAGGTTGGTTTTTTTTTGACATATGTGGTGTCGTTGGATTCCTCTTAATCGTGGGAGTGACATATGTTATAATATTTTCAAAAAAGCTGTTGGGTTTTTTGAAAAATCTTTTAATTTTACTTGTTACTCCCCCTAAACCTCAGTAAGGCCTGGGAAGCTGTGCCGGCCGGTTAGGTACGTACGTGTATCGGAGGGTGGTCTACAAAATACGCCAAAGTTAGTTTTCACAATTTTTTTCAATCTTGTCTTTTGAAGTTTTATTTGAAGAAGACTCTTGCTTTTATTTTATACTAGCTTTTGCCCGCGGCTTCGCCCGCGTACTAAAAGTAATTTTAACTGTCTACAAAAAAGGTGCTTCTCAGTTTGACCCATACGTTCCAATTGAATTGCAATTTGGCACAAATACTTTCAAGAATTTTCATGTCCACAATGTTAAATTTCAGAATCGATGCCTATTTCGTAATTAACGTCCCAAAAAACCATAAAAACGACACCCATATTGATATTTAGACACAACCCCATCGCACCCCAACAGGGGGGGATGGTATTTCACGTTCGCCACGTTGGATTTTAAAATCGTTGTTGTTGTTTTCGTAATCAGCGACCAGCGACCCGATAAACCATAGAAACAATACCCATGTTGATTTTCAGACATTGTCACATTTCTCCCTTTTAGGGGTTGAATTCCCAAAAAACCTGAAACACGTATTTACTCATTTATTGCTAGGAATACTCCTGTGAAGTTTCGAATGAAATAGTCTTACTTATTTTGTTTCCCCATACAAAATTCCGGAATAGGTGTCAAATAGGTGAAAACACAGCTTTGACCGCTCTCAATGCTAATTTGATTTCAATTTGTTTGCTTAGTGCGCGTAGAATGGATCAAATAATGTTCAGGGTTTCCGGATCAAATGTCTGAACATGCACTCTAATGAGATTAAAAAACCGGCCAAGTGTGAGTCGGACTCGCGCACGAAGGGTTCCGTACCATTATCTATAAAAACGTCAAAAAAATCATGTCTGTTGTATGGGAGCCCCAGTCCGACTCGCACTTGGCCGATTTTTTAGTATTTGTTGTTATAGCGGCAACAGAAATACGTAATCTATGAAAATTTCAATTATCTAGCTATCACGGTTCTTGAGATACAGCCTGGTGACAGACAGACGGACGGACGGACAGCGAAGTCTTAGTAATAGGGTCCCGTTTTTACCCGTTGGGTACGGAACCCTAAAAAAAGACTCTTGAAAATTGAATCGTGTTCAGATGTTTCTGAGCACCTTGTTTCATCATCATCATCATCATATCAGCCCAAAGACGTCCACTGCTGAACATAGGCCTCCCCCAAAGAGTGCCACAATGACCGGTCCTGCGCCACCCGCATCCAGCGGACTCCAGCGACCTTTACCAGGTCATCAGTCCACCTTGTGGGGGGCCTACCCACGCTGCGCTTTCCGGTACGTGGTCGCCACTCGAGAACCTTTCCGCCCCAACGGCCATCGGTTCTACGTGCAATGTGCCCCGCCCACTGCTACTTAAGTTTAGCGATTCGGAGGGCTATATCGGTTACCTTGGTTCTGCTGCGGACAGCCTCATTTCTGATGCGATCACGCAGAGATACTCCCAGCATAGCCCTCTCCATTGCCCTTTGGGTGACTTTGAGCCTTCTTATGAGGCCCATAGTAAGCGACCACGTTTCCGTGCCATATGTCAGCACTAGAGATGCAACGGATAGTGGTTTGGCCGGATACCGGATACCGAATATCCGGCGGCGCAGCCGGCCGGATATCCGTTATCCGGCCACCGGATATCCGGCCGAAGTAAAATGCCTAAATTTAAGTGTTAAAAACTTAAAATAATTAGTGGAAGATAATAGTGATAAAACTGATTGATATTGCTTCATTGACTTGTGTGATTAAGCAGAATCCAATGAATGATACCTAACTAATAGAAATAATAGATAAATAACGCGTCATTTAATTTATCTTTTTCTTTTCATATCAAGATTAACTCATTAAACTGACTTTAATAATTGATTGCTTTTTAGTTTGTTATTTATTCATCCTTCTTTTACCTACTCTGGTTCTATCTTTACCTATGTTCTTCTGTGTTAGTGTGTTAAAATACTATCCGGTATCCGGCCGGATACTACACCACTATTCGGTATTCGGCCGGATAGTAAAAATGTGGCCGGATAGGCCGGATACCGGATAGTGGCCGGATATCCGTTGCATCTCTAGTCAGCACCTTGTTTGACTGTCAACATTGACCAAATTCCCGGCAGTAGTTCTGGAATGAGCATATTACCAACAGCACCTTAAACGTGAGCTTGGAATGATCCCGTGGGGATGGCACGATGAATGGCCGCTCCCATGTGTCCGCCATATTGTTTCGTCGTTTGGGCGAAAGCGTGCGTGGGCGCAGCTTTCACTGGTGCGAGAAAACTGGCGGCGGCCATCTTGCGGGATGCTGTGGGACAGTCCTGTTCATCTTTCTTCAAATTCTTGCTCACGCGCCGTCTGCCCATAAACAAGGCCATATGGTATACAATTGGGAGCGGACATAAAAGTTTTATTTATAACTTTTATGCCCACTCCCAAGGTAAAAAAATAACTTTCTGCCAAAAATTATTTTTGGCACAAGCTTTTATTGCTGACTGTACTTTTTTGTATGTAACTACTCATTGAGACGATTCTAACGAGCCCAAACACAACATGGTTGCGTCAGTTAAATACTGAATTCCCGTGGCCACCTTCTGTCTCCATCATCAGACCAGTTCGATGGTACTATATTATTAAATTGTCATCCAAACTATACTACTACCCAAAATTTCAGCTCAATCGGATACCGGCAAGTGACTGAAAAATGGATTGCAAATGTTGACGCACTTACTTAGTTACATACGAACAGGTCAAAGTCAAAGTCAAAGTGATTTATTCTTCAATTTAGGCATATTACATGCGCCTATAAATGTTGATAAACTACCACCGGTTCGGAAAGAAAACCTCTGCCTCGAGAAGAACCGGCGTAAAAAACTCGGCGAGGTGTAATTTTTTCAAAACAGTATGAATTCAATATATCATTTCAGTATCAGAGTATTATAAAATTTTAAAATTATGTTGATACAGTAATAAGCCTATTTATTTTGCGAGGTCAAGTTAAAACTTGTAAAAAGATAGTCTCAAGGCAGCCCCGACGCGTGGCCACCCCACGTTACGTCATCGCCGCGGGCGCACGCGTAACGCATTCCGCAGGTGAACGCCCATACGACCTTCAGCGGACCTTTGGCTTGATTGCCTGTCAATTAACTTTAAATTTTTGACATATTTTTGGTATTTATGTTCGTTAAAACCGTTGCACAATAAGAATTTTAGAATGAGTTATGTCACCAGCTGGCAGCACTGTGGCGAGACTTCTTTTGCAGATTTTGAAATCCACCAATCGAATAGATAATGATTAAACATTAAACATGGTGGATTTTAAAAGCTACTGTTTAAAAGACAACCGTCATTAACGCTTAGAGCATACATAACTGGAGTAGCCTTAAGTCGTATTTGCGTACAAAAAAGTCGGCTGAATTTTGCGGGGGCGGAGGGGAGCATCTTAATAGGATATTGAAACTCAATTTATATATTAACAGCTTGAAGTGGTTGAACGTTTATAATATCAAGTGCTTACAGCAACATGCGGGCATTTTTATGATCAGTGTTCTTCGCTACCCGTCCGTCCGTCCGTCCGTCCGTCTGTCTGTCACCAGGCTGTATCTCAAGAACCGTGATAGCTAGAATAACTAAAATAACTAAAAATCCGGCCAAGTGCGAGTCGGACTGGGGCTCCCATACAATAGACATGATTTTTTTGCCGTTTTTATAGATAATGGTACGGTACCCTTCGTGCGCGATTCCGACTCGCACTTGGCCGGTTTTTTGCACATAGTGCAAGGTTTGGGGTAAGTTACTGAAAGGCTACTCCAGTTATGTACGTATTTAGCATAGGTTTAGTTTCGATATTTATTGCCCATTAAAACCTATTCCACGACTGATTGCGCCACTGAAGCCGAGCGAGAGGTAAGGCACGCGGATTCAATCTAGAGGTCTTGAATTCGAAACCCGGCTGAAACACTTAATATTGTCCCAGAAGTACCACGTCACAGTGACACGGGACGTAGGTCAGGCCCCGTAGCATGGTTGGCCTTGTCACGCGATAGGTGCTAGGATAGAGCGTGCGTCACTGGCTGACACCGTTCGATAGAACAAGACGACGCTCCTATCTTGTCGCTTGTCGCGTGATAAGGCCAACCGTGCTACGGCTCCAGCTCAAGAGGACCTAACCAGCCTAACATGACCCCAGTAAAAGTTGTTTCGAGTTACCACCCGTTCGGGCGGACGGCGCGGCGCGTCAAAGCATTCCCCCAAGGGCTCGTCCAGAAATCAATGTGGTCATATTTGGCCTAATTTTGACACCCCCCCCCCCCCCCCCCCCCATTCAAGATCACGTGTCTTTATTAAGTTAGTTAATTAAAAAAACAGCAATAACTTAATAAAAACTGTTTTAATATAAGCCATGTCACGCTACGCGAGTGCGTCATCTCCTCGGTCCACGGGTTTTCACAATATGAGAAAATTATTTTTTACTTTCCTGCTGTGTAAAAAAATACACGTGATTTCTCGGACCTCCCCCCCCCATCGTGATCATTTGTGATATTTAGCTGACCCCCCCACCCCCCTCCGCATAAACCATCACATGATTTCTGGACGAGCCTTCTTAGCTTCTTCTTGAGCTTCTCACATCATTGGATAATTCACCCTTACCTTACTCGTATCAATTGTGAATGTACCTTCGCTGCTATGCTATGATCTCCGTACAGTCAGCGTCAAATACTTTGCAGCAACCAAAGTAGTCAGATAGTTCGGTACACCATATATTTTTCACACCTCTCATTCAGAAAAGTAAGTTTTGGTCCCCGACGAGAGGGAGCAAAATGCCACTTTTCTGTTCAAGCTACTTTTTTAATTTATTCATTGGCATGTAGCATTTACGCAATGTGCCAATTGAACACAGATCTTAAGAAAATAATCGATTGTAATTTCATCGTAATCGATTAAAAACGAACATATTTCAAGTTTTAACTTTAGCAACGTTATAGGTACATTTACATATTAAAACTTGAGAATTTTTCGTAATATTTGAAAAAATTGTCACAATAAACGTCATTCTTCAATAAAACTTAAATAAAAGTTATTCAATTATTTTTAGAGCATTTTATTTCAATTTTCCTCATAATCGGTGTGAAAAGTTACATGTGTCACTCAGGAACAAAATTATTTTCATCTTGGGCGTTAACACTTGAATCGCTCACTACGCCAGGATCCTACGTTAGAATCCCTCGCTACGCTCAGGATTCTATTGTAGGATCCCTCGCTACATTCAGGATTCAATACACCGCCCTCGCCGTAAATATACTATTTTGCTCCCTTGTGACACAAATAACTATATTAGTATGGTGTACCGACCTACTTGGCCACTTTGACTGCTACAGAGTATTTGACGCTGACTGTAGTACAATGGTACAAACATACACTGACCATAACTGGACCGTATGTCGACGCAATGGGGTGCATAACCTATTCAGTTGACTGTATTTATGTTTGTATCGTGGTAAACCCGTGTGACCTTCTGATTTCTATCCGGTCTTGCTTTCATCTCGGAGCATCGAAAGCTCGGTGTCAACAAAATTATGCGAATGGTCAGTATGGCGGCCATTTTGTAATTAATTTCGTTATTTATAGGGTAACTTTTCTATAATTATTCTTATTCGATTCGATATTTGATACTGCGATGCATCTTCTGTTCGATATGTCTCTCCGAACGCGTATCACACATAACGCAAGCTATATAACCCGCGGCATAAAATATACCTAGCCCATGTTCATAAAGAAGGTACAATATATAAACTTGGTATAGTTATTTGTGTCTCAAGGGAGCAAAATGATGTATTTACGGCGAGGGCGGTACATTGAATCCTGAGCGTAACGAAGGATTCAAGTGTTAACCGCCCATGACGAAAATAATTTTGCTCCTGAGTGACGCATACAATTTTTCACACCGTCTATGAGGAAAATTTAACAGTCATCGATAGTTTTGATTTCAGTAAAACGTATAACTTATTGTGACATTTTTTTTAAATACTAAGAAAAATTCATAAATTTTCATATAACGACATTTTTTTAAATGTTAAGAAAAATTCATAAATTTTCATATAACGTTGTTGAAGTTAAAACTTGAAATTATGTTCGTTTTTAATCGATTACGATGAAATTACCATAGATTATTTTCTATATATTCAATTGGCACACGCCAAGAGGCTTTTATTTAATTAGTTATTTTATTTATTTTTTCTAAGTTTAAGATTTAGTTATTTTAATTTAATAATAGTTTTAGTAATAATTTTCATAATTAAATGTACATCTAATATTGTCAATTTCAAATAAATTTAACCCATTAATATTGGCACATTAGAACTATTATATAATCTGTGACATTGCGTAAAATGCAACATGCCAATGAATTAATTAAAAAAGTAGCTTCAACAGAAAAATTGCATTTGGATCCCTCTCGTCGTGGAAAAAACTTACTTTTCCAAATGAAAGGTGTAAAAAAACATTTATTTCAATTTTTTTAAAGCGTCAGTGTTGATTCTGCTATTCGATAAAGAGTCATTGTTGTTCAATTTTCCTCATAGAAGGTGTGAAAAAACAGTATGTACAGTCGTGTTCTCCAATATCTATACAGACTACCTTTCAAAAATATCTGTACACAAAGTCAAAGTCAAAGTCAAAGTGATTTATTCTTCAATTTAGGCATATTACATGCACCTATGAATGTCGATAAACTACCAGCGGTTCGGAAAGTAAACCTCTGCCTCGAGAAGAACCGGCGTAAAAAACTCGGCGAGGTGTCATTTTTTCAAAACAGTATACAATATATCATTTCAGTATCACACAGGCTTTATTATTACTGACATGAGACACATGTATAGATATTTTTGAAAGGTTGTCTGTATAGATATTGGAGAACTCGACTGTACTTAACAGTAGTAAAAACATTGTTCAACAGTACTTAAGTCGTACTGACACTGCAAATTCAGTGAAGCTATAAAAGGTATGCTCGATAAGCCATCGTTTCAGCCTCGACTGACCAGTGACGGTGCTTCTATGATATGGGCCGGCAGTCGGTTGTACACCGTCGGCCCCATGACGTGGGTAAGTTTGGTAATTTTCGCCAAACGGTGCCTGATGCCCACTAGCTTATTAGTTTCACAGGTTTCGACCATGGATCTCTGCTCCACTCGAATATTCTTCCAGGTGACTGCGTACATATGTGGCCACCTGGAATATTTACAATTATTTGATAAAACTCTACACAAACTTGTGACTGAATTAAACCTAAATTATTAACTAAACCTATATAAAGAAAATGCCCCCCAGGTCGCCGTCGTTGGCTATGGTGCCCAAAAGGCTGGCAGCGTTGCCTCTTTGGATTGCTAGGCTAATCCTATTTTTTTGTATATATATTTATTTTATTACTTTTTCTTCTATATATATTTATTTATTTTTAAAATCTACGAACTAAATTTATTTTCTGAATGAACCCCTAAGCGGGTATAGGCCTCCTCCAAAATATTCCACCTCTCTCTATCTTGGGCTATTCGTGTCCAGGAGGAACCAGCAGTTCCGACGATGTAGTCTTCCTTAATGGCTCTTATTAATTTTTTATTTATTTATTTTATTTATTTATTTAAACAACTTAAGTCCATCATTACAGGCGGCACCTAATGCGACAGACAAGCTACATTGAACACAACATAAAATAAAATAGGTGTAATAGCAGAACCATTACCAATATTAAAAAAAAGTTAAATTTAGGTACACACTTAACCTAGACGTAACATATAATAAACATAGCGGCCTTAGCGAGATTAACTACGAGTATGTACATTTTTTTTACTTTCCACCCATTTATTGAGGCGGCCTTATAAATTCTGAGTGTAGGTGCAAATGTAGGATACACAATTTTAAAATATTCCGTAATATTTTGGCACACAAGCCATATTGTGGCAGACAGTTGCGTCATTCCGCCAAATATGTTTTTAAAAGAAAGTTGTTCCGCATACAGCCAACAAAAACGAAAAGCAAAGTTACGATGCATTTGATATGATAATCAATAAAGCCAATAATACTTGTAGGTAAACCGGAAAAATCATATCAAACCTAACTTGACTTATTTTAGTTAATTAAGTACCTTTTTGTCCGATTGATTTTAGCAGTCCACCGTAGCGTTCGATAACGGGTTTTTCATTAGTTTTCCGGAGTCTGGATACAGTTTTTTGAACTTTTTATGCTTGTTTAGTCACTGTTATTATCAATATTACGCAAGATATGATATTATTCCATTGTATGTTAATACTTGACGCATCAGAATCTATGAACAACATGTCTTTTACATACCTAAATGAAAGCAATTAAACATTAAATTTAAATTAAAATTATTTATTTACCAAAAATACACTTAATATTATAAACTTTATGTCCGTCAGACGCCAAACTAGGCCGAGCCTGTATCTTGGCTGTCTGCGAGTGCGATTTACACGAAATAATTAGAATATTACCATTTGCAGTACAACACACTAACTTCTGTTGTTTGTTATAAATATTTTTTTAAAGTAAAATTAAGATAAGATTAGATTAACATTACAATTTAAAACTAAAATTACTATTTGCGTATGTGTGAGTGACTGTGGGTTTGGTGTGTGTGTGTATATATGACTGTGTTTGTGTGTATGTGCGCATGTGTGCGTGTGGGCGTGTGAGAGATCCACAAGACTACAACAGTTTCGGTTTGGTTATATTAGGTTTTCAGTCAGAGAATATGAAAGCGTTAATAACCAGTTCTTCACTACACATTTGGCTTTAAACACGGGTAACGTTTTAATGTTAAGATTATTGCAAATGTTATTGTAAATTTTTGCTGCGGTTTTTTATAAGGTGGGGAAGCAGTCGCGGAGAAGTTTCCAACGTTGCGAAAATTCTAATAAGGAAAGTTCTCAGAACTTAAATTTTATAAACACTGAAAACATGTCAAAAACTCTCTGGATACATATATTATCAGCTGTTTAATTTATCTGCTTAAAGAATACTAGATTACACATGAAATTAATGAATTTAATGATACATCCATGAAAAATTCCCAGCAGAAACTTCCTAAACGAAACCTATTTTTAAATTCTCACGTAAGTTTCCGGATTTTTCTGAGAACTTTTCTGATATTTTGAGAATGTACTATGTCATCACATCGAAATGAGAGAGCTTGTAAGGTTTTCGGTAACAAGACCTCCTTTCTTATGTTAAGTGTTAGAGATCATATTCTGACATGATTGATAATTTGTTAGATCATATCTTATTGACAGGTCTCACACCTTGTAAGTTGTAGAGCGATTGTCTGTGGTTTAGGCTTTCTATTGTACCGAAAACCCGGTTAAGCCCGAGTAGAAGTCACTCTTTTAGGTTCCGTATGTGTTTATATTATAATTGTCCAAATTGCTAAACTTTAGTGGCAGCGGGCGGGGCACATTGCACGTAGAACCGATGGCCGTTGGGGCGGAAAGGTTCTCGAGTGGCGACCACGTACCGGAAGGCGCGGCGTGGGTAGGCCCCCCACAAGGTCGACTGATGACCTGGTAAAGGTCGTGGGAGTCCGCTGGATGCGGGTGGCGCAGGACCGGTCAATTTGGCACTCTCTACGGGAGGCCTATCCAGCAGTGGACGTCTTTCGGCTGATATGATGATGATCATGATGTGTTTATAAACGAATCTGTTGGTGTCTGAAACAAAGGTGGAATACGGGGTGGAAAGTTACAATAAAACTAATAGAAGGTTAAGTAACTATAGCTACGTATTTAAAATTAATCTAAGGCCACCCTCATATTTTATTTATTTATAAAAATACGATTTTGACAAACAAATTTATATTAGCGTTTCATTTTAAAATGTTATTCTAATATGCTATATATTCAAGAATCCTACAACTTTCCACGCGGAAGTAATTATATGGATTTAAATGAAGCAGTCGTATTTTTTTGTATGATTTATCTTAAATAGAGTGAATGTCAAATTAACTAATAAAATAAAGTTTTAAAACATTTATTAATATTCTTTCTGGCCTTTCAGGATTTTGTGTCTAGGTAATTACAATACATTCAATCGATAGCCGATCCCGTGGTATTCCTCGTATGTAATGGAAATCGACTACGGCGTAGGGACGCATATGTGTCGTCACGGGCCAGAAATAAATCTGCTATTATAATTTTTTTATTGGAAAATGACAGTTGAATTGTCCTTACGCACGTTCGAAACGTTAGGTACTCCTCACTCCTCAGTACTCCGCTTCAAGTGTGTCTATAAAATTTGAAGAGTTCCCTCGATTTCACCAGGATCCTATCATCAGATCCTGACCTGTTGACCATGGGACCACATGGGAAGGTTACCCTTTCAAAGTAAAAAAAAAAAATCCAAAAAGGCGTCTTCGAGTAATCGGGGAATTTTTTACTGGGCATTTTCCGCAAATCGACAACCAATATGCCTCATCATCATCATCAACATCATATCAGCCCACGCTGCGCCTTCCGGTACGTGGTCGCCACTCGAGAACCTTTCCGCCCCAACGGCCTTCGGTTCTACGTGCAATGTGCCCCACCCACTGCCACTTAAGTTTAGCGATTCGGAGGGCTATATCGGTTACCTTGGTTCTGCTGCGGATAGCCTAATTAGCATAGCCCTCTCCATTGCCCTTTGGGTGACTTTGAGTCTTCTTATGAGGCCCATAGTAAGCTACCACGTGTCCGTGCCATACGTCATCACTGGCAACCCACACCAACGTGCCTATTTTGCGTGAAAGGATTAGACCGGTTTCCTCACGATGTTTCCTTCACCGAAAAGCTAAATAATAAATAAATAAATATTTGGGGAAAATCTTACACAAATCCACCTAGCCCCAAACTAAGCAAAGCTTGTACTATGGGTACTAGACGACGATTATACATACTTATATTATATAGATAAATAAATACTTAAATACAAACACAAATAAATGCCCTTACCGGGATTCGAACCAGGGACCTCCGGCTTCGTAGGCAGGGTCACTACCAACTAGGCTAATAAGTTCCGAAAAACTCGTTGGTACGAGCCGGGATTCGAACCCACGACCGCCGCTTGACAGCCACATGCCTGAACCACTAGGCTACCGTAGCTTCTTTTTAACATACATTTATTTCACACCAATTAGTCCCAAACTAGGCAAAACCCGCACTATGGGTACTAGACAATGGATAAACATACTTATATAGATAAATACATACTTAAATAGATATTAAACATCCAAGACTCGAGAACAAACATTCGTATTCATCATACAAATATCTGCCCCAACCGGGAATCGAACCCGGGACCTCAAGCTTCATAGTCAGGTTCTCTAACAACTAGGCTAGTCGGTCGTATATTCCGACGAATAAGTCCTTTTTTGAAGTCGTCCATCCACCGCCGATTAATGAGTGTCATCTCTCCAAGTCTCCACTGACATTAACACACTTCTTAATTTAGAAACCTTATCAGCATCAACGCCCCAAATTAAAAAAAAATGTCGTAACCCAATGTCCGACTCACTTTCATACTCACTTATGTAAATTTGCAAAATTCTCAACAGATCCGCTACGGGCGCGGCTCACAAAATAAAAGAGAAAATGTACGTATAAAATATCCTGGTTTACAACTGCCGACACGCCAAGCCAACATAGTATTTAGCACCTGTAATTAAAGAGCATTATCGCTTACAGATCGAAGAAGATGGACTCAAGTTTTACGTCCACGAAAACAAAGTGTTGATGAGAATTAAAACGATTTGAACTGTAAAGTTTTGAAGTTAGGATTCACATTTGACCGATCGGCGTGTTAATGTCAATGACAACAAGGTATTCGCTGAAATAACTGCAAAATATACCCTAATAACAGACGATAGGGTAAGAAGTAGCTTGGAGCGCTCTCAATAAGAGATTGGCTACAGGTTTTCATACACCGCTCTGCCATATGGGAAACAACATCCCACTTTCTTCGACTGAGATCTTGAGCCCGCAGTCTCGACCCAAACAGAGGACGCGCGGCTGTCTGCCGGCGATTAAAAAAATATTTAAAAAAGTTGAGCGCGCCAAGTGTGTGACATTTGTGGGTGTTTTTTTTTAATAGACAATATTTTGTGTGCCTGGATTTTGGATACTTTTGACTGGGAAAATGGTAAGTCTTGTATTTGTGTTTGTTTATTTTTACTAATATAATTAAAGAGTAAGGTACATTTATTTTTGTAAAATAAAAATCAATAGAATTTTTTTTATGTACACAACGTGTTTTTTTATCGGAAGTGACATAGAGCTTGCAGCCTTTTTTTCTTAAAAGTCGGTCAAACGCAAGCTTAAGCGGCCTTTAACGATGTCACAGTAGCTTAAAGACAGTAATTAAAATGCGATGTGGTGTGCCCGGCCAATGCGATGGTAAACGATGATAATTTAATTAATTAAAAAACGATTTTACTCATTAACGTACCGTACTAATTATCCTGGAATTTTACCGGATTTCCTTTTGAAAGCATGTCGTGTTTAAGTAAAGAAAGTTTGGACATAGGTTCACAAAATATTTTTTTTCTACATAATTCGATTCGCTAGTATTGGCTCAGCACAAAAAAAAATAAACATTAATCAATAAGTCTAAATTTTATTTTTACAGAGTCCTATAGACCTATTTACCTCATCTGTATATAGGGTGAGATTTAACAAGGGCCGTTCTGATAATGGCTTTTAAAAAAAATCGTAACAAGTAGGTAGGTATAAGTAAAGATACTTTTCACCAGCTTTTTACATCATTTTTTTTCATGTTACTTAAAAACAGACAAAAAACGATTTTTTTTAAATAAACTTAAACCTAGTAGAAATAAAGGTTTTTTTGGGGAATTACTGCGTCCTATTTCAACAATTGTATTATATACCATAATTACCATAGATACACAAAATGCAGCTGTGTTTAACATACTGGCGTAAGTAAGTAGTATTCCGTAACTATAACACGAATTCCGAAAGATATATATATACGGGGTGGGCCCTGTAACAGGAGCAAATATTCAAAAGGAGGCTTCCTTAGAGCATCTGTAGTAACCCCTTGTGTCCATTTATTTTCAATTTTTTAACTCTGAGAAAAATTGATCTAAAGTTATGACCTCCGAGTAATGTATCTTGGCACCACGAGATCATAGCACAGTAGTCAATGCAGATTTTGAGGTAACATCATGTAGTGAGTCATAATGGTTTTTGCATTTTTGTTTTCTAAAGATATTTTTGTGATTTTTTCAATTTTTTAAATTTTTTTTCTTAGTGTTAAAAACACTAAGAAAAAAAGTTAACAAAAAACAACCTAATCATGACACATAAAAGGATAAAAGATAAAAAGCTTAAAAGAAAAATATTTATTCCGGTCCACGATACTGCGTATCAGTGTATGACACAAAAAAACCGGATAAATGCGAGTTCAACTCGCGTGGTGAGGGTTCCGTAAAACTGCTATGCTCTAAGCATCAGGCGCTCCATACAAAATACAAAAAAAAGATTGAGAATTTTCCCGTTACTTTGAATACGTTTGAGTTCTGATAGTTTTTCCTGTAATCTTTAGGCAAGGAACTATTTTCCATATTTTTTTCAGAATTTTAAGCCTAGTAGTTTTGGAGATAAAGGGGGCGATGGTCAATTTTCGTCTTTTTTCCTAAATTACTTCAAATCTGTTTGTATTAAAATTATAAAAAATATATATCTGAGATGCTTACAACAACCCCTTTCATTTGATATGTCACACAATACAGTTTGCGTTTTTTTTTTAATTTTCCTGTTTACCCTTCAAAAGTGGCCCCCTTGTTCAGAATTCATTAATTTACTTTACGCGTTCATCTTTCATTTCACATTGTATTAGCGCACGTGGTAAACACTAAAGTTAATTAACTTTCATGCAATACAGCGAAAGTTATAATTAGTGGAACTAGTTTTAGATTATAATTCAGCTATTTTCAAGTTGCGAATTATAATGTATCTACTTTAATGACCGTTAATATGAGGCACACTATAAAATTTACACTTATTTAGGCACTTTTTACGAACTACACCTACGGACTAAAAATCGACTCAAACATTATTCTGGTTTCATTAGGTTTCAATGTGCAATATCTCTGAAACTAATATTAGAAATAAAAACCGGCCAAGCGCGAGTCGGACTCGCGCACGAAGGGTTCCGTACCATTATCTATAAAAACGGCAAAAAAATCATGTCTGTTGTATTGGAGCCCCAGTCCGACTCGCACTTTTTAGTATTTGTTGTTATAGCGGCAACAGAAATACATAATCTGTGAAAATTTCAACTCTAGCTATCACGGTTCTTGAGATACAGCCTGGTGACAGACAGACGGACGGACGGACGGTCAGCGAAGTCTTAGTAATAGGGTTCCGTTTTCACCCTTTGGGTACGGAACCCTAAAAAGTATTTTCCAAATCAGTCCCAGCGTCTTCGAATAATCGGGGAACATACATACAAAATAAAAGATTCCGACGATTTGAGAACCTCCTCATTTTTTTTCTCAGTCCGTTCAAAATAAAATAAAAACATACAGGGTGGGAAGTTCCGGTGGCGTTCCGTCCGACATACTCTGACCCGCTAAAGTGATAGTTGCCCGCGCCGGTTTCCATCCGCTCGTGTGCGCAAGCGCACTTGACGTATTTAAACGGTGCTAGTGACAAACAAACAGTTTCTATTTGTCGTGATTGAGTAAAAATATATTTACGATTCAGCTGTGAAGGCTTGTGAGGCCTGGATGAAAACAATTTAGCTATTTTTTATGTCTAGGTACTTTGTTAAACCTATTTATGTACGCGATGTAACACAAATGCCGGGGATCCATTCAAAGGTGTTCATTAGTGTCGCATTGTGACTAAAATTAATTAGGTATGCCACCATTTTTAAAATTTTAGTTTATACAATTTGGAGTCTCAGATTAAGATATTAATCCAGTTTCGTCAAATCAATCCTGAGTAATATTCGATAGAAGTCTACGAGTCGCGTTTAAAACAAGTGCAGTATTAACACTAGCTTTTAAGGGTTCCGTAGCCAATGGAACCCTTATAAGTAGTTTCGTCATGTCCGTCTGTTCGTATGCCCGTATGTCACAGTCATTTTACTTACATAATTTTGAGGATAGGTGTATTTTGTTAGCCGCTACATAGTTTTGTAATTAAAATATCTAAAAAAAAATTTTTAGTAGTGCACTCCATACATAAAACTGCAAGTCAAATTTTTTTTTTTCATTGTAAGCCCACGTGTGGCACATCAATCTTTCAAAATAAAAGGTTTCTCAGCAATTTTTTTTGATTAAGTGATTAGAGTCGGAGATAATCGCCCCGAAAGTCACTAAAATTCTGTCCCCCCCCCCCTCCTCTAATTTTTGAACGGTGTATTTTAAAAATATGCAAAAAATCATCGACATGGCTTGTAAAATTCTTTCACCGAAAATTATTTTGAACACGATCGGTTCAAAGGTTTTCGAGATATATTGCTGAAAAACTGCCTTCCCTATAGAAAAGGACGTAAGTGCCGTAAGATTTCTGTGACGCTACGACCTTTTTAATAGGCACGGAACCCTTCGTTTTGCGTGGTCCGACACGCACATCGCCGGATTTTTTTATGAAAAATATAAATTTTATAATCGCACGACTAAGATGAATCTAACGACTGACACCTCTCACTTTAAAATTCATCCAGCCATTTCTGCTGAGCGTGCTAAAAATACATACCCACATACGAGTACGTACAAAATAGACATACATTTACGTACATTCAAAAACCGGACAAGTGCGAGTTCAACTCGCGTGGTGAGGGTTCCGTATATAATCTAAATTTCATAAGTGTTTTTGAATACTCAAACTTCTTATAGGTTTTCCTGTAAGTCAAGGAACTATTTTCCATATTTTTTTCAGAATTTTAGTCCTAGTAGTTTCGGAGATAAGGGGGGGGGGGGGGGGGAAATCGTCTCGTCTTTTTTCCTAAATTACTTCGAATCTGTTTGTGCTAAAATTGTAAAAAAATATATCTGACATGATTACAACAAATGAAAGGGCATTTGATATGTCACACAATACTGTTTGCGAAACTTTTGTTTTAAATTTTCCAATTTACCCCCCAAAAGTGGCCCCCTTGTTCAGAATTCATTGATTTACTTTACGCGTCCATCACCACCAATTTACATATGTGTACCAAATTTCAAATCAATCGGTCCAGTACTTTCGGAGTAAATCGGCTGTGACAGACGGACAGACAGACAACCGAGGGATCCTATAAGGGTTCCGTTTTTTCCTTTTGAGGTACGGAACCCTAAAAACATAACCCTCCTTCTGCTTCCGTCGTAATAAATTACACCTCAACATCATATACATGCACAACAAAGGTGACATTGCGAAAAAATGACATTGACGTGTGTTTCGGCGGGAAATTGCATTCACACCATAGACAATTTTCGTCCATTCTTTCCACATACAATTGAAGATACCCCTTTGTTGCTTTCCTCATCTCTAATCAAATATAATGACTCGATAATGGCGCCATTGAAATGTTTAACAATGATATTATTATATGGTATAAAGTACCTAATATGTACTGTCGATTTCTGTACGACGTGCCTGTAAAATTTGAGGGTTGCCCTCGATTTCCCTGGGATCCCATCATCAGATCCTGACTTTTTGACAGTGGGACCATCTCGGGAGTATACATTTTCGAATAAAAAAATATTTTTTTTAAATCGGTCTACAATTGACGGAGAAATCGGCGAACATACAGCCTTGGTCAAAAGTGTTGAGCACCCATGCGTTTTTTATACAAAAGTCAAACTGTAAAATGTGCATTTATATATTTTATAATAGAAAGTTATCGGGCAAGTTCGTCATATTTATTGACGTTAAGGGAAATTCCGTGAAAAAAATATACAATTAAACCTTTACTGTAAAACCCGACTTTTCTTACCTTCAGTTTTCACACGCAAATAGCAATGTCAAAACATATATATAATAATGATTTGCACATGTTCAAACACTTATTATATTTTACGTCTTCGTGTATTTATGAAATTGAAAAATAATACTTTATCCATAAGTTACAAAGGAAAACGTGGGGTGCTCAATACTTTTGGCCAAAATTGAACATAAAAAAATAAAAATAAAATACAGTGGAACATATAACCTCTTTTTTTGAAGTCAGTTAATTATTATAAGACAAAGACACAAGAAAAAAGTAAATCTGTGATGTGTCACGAAATGGGTTTTCTAGGCTGACTTGACAAGTTGAGGTGAGAACTTTACTAAAAACACCGCCATTGTGTCCCAAAATGTATGTAAATTGAAGTCTTAAGTGTGGCGAGATTGCGAAATTTCGCTTTTGTCATAATACTTTACACACGCGGCAGCGTGTCCAGCCAAGTTCAAAGCCAAAGATGAAATGAAAATCTAGACACGTTCAAGCAAAGGAACTGGCTAGCCAGCGCCAAGTGTATCATTACACGAACCACTTGGTGCCACTTTTGACCCTTCTATAACTCAAAACCTCTTTAACGTAAACACATAAAACTACGTGTGTTTAATTATATCCATAATACCATACCTAGAAGCCCAAATTTCATGAAGCTAGCTCAAACGGTTATAAAGATATGAAGGTCAAAAAGTCGTAAATTTTAGTATTGACTGACATATAGTACCTAAACCTAACCTACTTCCAGATGACCTAGAAGGATGAAATTTGGAATCCAGCTCGGTAATTGTGTGTAAGCGTAGAAAAAAAATCAAAAAAAAAAATCAAAAAAAAATAGGGGGTGTCGCCATACAATTTTTTTTTTATAATTGTAGCGTTGAAAACATCCCAATATATGTATTATTATATTTGCTATATAACAGAAATAATAAAATAAAGTTTAGTCAAAAAATAAGTGGTGGCCCCATACAAAAAACTTGTAATACGCGCTAAACAACCGGCCAACGGTGTGTCGTCGGCGGCGCGCGGCACCACATAATTATACACAGAACAGAAGTAAATCTACATAAAAGCGCTCCCGAGCAACACGGAAACGCAAGAAAAAACATTAATATCTGCCTAGTTTTCTTCACAAAAAGTAATGATATCCCACCAAAAACATAAATGTAAAAAAGGAGAGCCAAGTTCAATACAAAAATTATGCTTGGCTGTGAACTTCGCCGCAAAAATAATGGAGATCTAAATGAGTGCCAAGTTATGCAAAATCCAAATATGTATTTATAGGAACAAAATAACATTATGAACAAGTATTAAACTCTATTTCTTTGCTTTATTGGATACCTATAACAATTGCTGTTATTTAAAAATGTGAGTTCTTAAAGTAGGTTAGATTTGACTTGCCCAGTTTTTATCAGAATTAAATATACATATATATATATATATATATATATATATATATATATATATATATATATATATATATATATATAATGTTGAATCCATACTAATATTATAAATGGGAAAGTGTATGTGTTTGTGTGTTTGTTTGTTTGTTTGTCCGTCTTTCACGGCAAAACGGGGCGTCGAATTGACGTGATTTTTTAAGTGGAGATAGTTGAAGGGATGGAGAGTGACACAGGCTAATTTTTGTCTCTTTTAACCTCCTACTTCCCCAAAATGGGGGGTGGAAGTTTGTATGGAGCATTCCGCAATTTTCAAGGTAGGAAGCTAAAAATTGGTATGCGGACTATTTGTGACTAACAAAAAAATCGTGCATCATTTTTTTTGGTAATCTGCACCCAACCCCTTATAAGAGGGGGTGAAATTTTTTATGGGGGTACAGATATGTAGAGTCGAAATGTAGAGTCAATATGTAGAGTCGATATGTAGTCGATATGTAGAGTCGACACCTATCTAAGTACACAGTGGACATCTATCTAAATATGTAGAGTCGATATGTAGTCGATATGTAGAGTTGATATGTAGATTCGATATTTATAGTCGATATGTAAAGTCGATATGTAGAGTCGATATGTAGATTCGATATGTAGAGTCTATGTTCGATATGCAGAGTCTATGTAGTGTCGATCTAAATATATAAAAGACTGAAACTGAGATGCACCTTTTTTGTAGACGGTTAAAATTACTCTTAGTACGCGGGCGAAGCCGCGGGCAAAAGCTAGTAACTTTATAAAATGACTGATGTAATGAACCGCTCCGCCGTGCGGGCATAGACTACATTGTAGTTCCCGTGTTATATGTATAACCATATAAAGGCGCATTTGCAGAGCAAGTGCATTGTAAAATGTTTTAAGAACATATCATTTCTTATTTTTTCTGCTACAAGCCATTGTTTCAAGTGGAAATGACATTATGGGTTTTAATTAATTAAGTGGTACCATTATAATTATGGTGCATAACTTCATGAAAGTGAATATGAATGTGCATCATATAATTTATGTTTAATCTCTGGCACGTAAGTGGTACTAAAATGGCAGCCCATCTAGCCTATTTTTTAACCCCCGACGCAAAAAGAGGGGCGTTATAAGTTTGACGTGTCTTTGTGTCTGTGTGTCTATCTGTGGCATCGTAGCTCCAAAACGAATGGACCGATTTTACTGCGGTTTTTATGTCCGAAAGCTGACGTGATCGAGATGCTACGTTTCAACAAAATCGGTTCAGCCGTTTTTGATATATTGAACTTAGAAATGAAAATGTCGGGGGTTTTTCAACTTTTTTAAGTTGTAGTTATACACTCAAGAGCAAAAGTTTTGGGTACAGTTTGTACTGAAATTCTATACAAAGTGTACCCGAAACTTTTGCTCTTGAGTGTATTTGGAGCTACGTACCCAGTCATCGGGAGATAACCTGGTTGAAAATGAAAAATGTTTATTAGGTTAAACTGTACAAGTTTTGTATCATATAAGGTTGGGACCTCCTAGTAAGTAAAGTATACCTGTATCAGGAGAACCCGCTCTTCCAACAATAAGCTTGGGTATTGTAGATTTTAACCTAATTGACTAACACGTAGTCTAATTATACTAGGTACAATTATAAAATTAGGAATTTAAACAAAACAAAAGGAATAGATAAAATTATTTATTAAAAGTGAATACAAGATTATAATTAACATCAACTAAGATAAATTAAAACTAAGTTAAATCTAAAAAAGGCCCTCGAGGCATTGTGCCGAGGATGCTGGCGGGATTTCCTCGCTGAAGTGCAATGCTGATGCGTTGCGCGAGAAAGCCGCCAGCTCTTCGGTCACCAGTTACATCGACCAGACGTTTCGCGATTTCTGCAAATAACTTATGCGCACTGGGACCCCACGGACCGAGGGTCTCGACGCCAAAGGGTACAAAGTCGTACTCTCTGCCGAGGCCTCTATAAGGAATATATATGTATAATAATTAAGCTCTTAAATGTATTCTTATGGGTTGGTGATACTTGTTTTTTTTTAATGTGTTATTTCTATCCACTAAAAACTCCACAGTGGCCACCATCTCCGCTCTCATGCGGTGGACTCCATTATCTCATACCAAACGCGCTCCATGCGCCTCCATCCGCCGTGCAGGCATAGAGTTCCAGTGTTTATGTTGAACAATATAAAGGCGCACATTCCGAGCAAGTGCATTGTAAAAGTCCATTACAATTCAATTCATAGCAACCACAAATGACGTGACTTATTTTTTCTCATAATTTAATTTGACATAATTCCGCCGGAACTTGCGGTTTTGCCATAATTTGTGCAGTACTCGTTTTTAGGGTACCGTATCTAAAAAAAATACTTGACCAGCTGACCACTACATATTTTATTTCTTAATTTGCTTCTGAATATATTTGAGTTAGCATTTTATTTTACAAAAGTAATTTATTTTTATTGCCAAAAAAATATAAATTAAAAATAACGGATTATAGCACAAAGTATTCATAGAAAACGATTAGAAATATTTTTTAACGGCAGTAAAATTAAGAAACTGAAAACCAGGCTGTATGTGTCTGTCTGACACCTCGGCATAATGCTGAGACAGCGACCGATTCACTGCCGCGAAGACAGAGTTTTCAGAGGCTAGTTAAATATTGCAGGTACAGTCAGCATCATAAACATGTATACACTTTTCAACCTTATGTCTAGGTAATAAGGTCATAGAATGTATACATGTTTATGATGCTGACTGTACCTAAATATAGAAGCTTATTCACGCTTAGCCGGTTGTCGGTCCAAATTTGTGGTCACCTGACATTTAACAGACGTAACCATTTCGTAACAAACGCAACTCTGCGGTTACCCTGTTGTTCAGAAAAGCGATAATGCGTCGTGCACTGCGGCCATGATGGCCCATTGTGTATAGTGGATCTCGCCTCAACTCGTCCTTGTTCAGCATCATCATCATATCAGCCGAAAGACGTCCACTGCTGGAGCCGTAGCATGGTTGGCCTTGTCACGCGATAGGTGATAGGATAGAGCGTGCGTCACTGGCTGACACCGTTCGATAGAACGAGACGACGCTCTTATCTTGTCACTTGTCGCGTGATAAGGCCAACCATGCTACGGCTATTGGACATAGGCCTCCCCAAAGAGTGCGACAATGACCGGTCCTGCGCCACCCGCATCCAGCGGACTCCCGCGACCTTTACCAGGTACCCAAAGAGTCCACCTTGTGGGGGGCCTACCCACGCCGCGCCTTCCGGTACATTTCCTTATTATTGTCCTAAAAGTATACTTCATCACATTGTCGATTCTTGCGACACTCATGGAATGAGAAGCGCTAAACTAATACTCATGTTGCTTAATGTTAACAACTCATTAAATTTCACTTACCTAAACAACTATTCGGTGTAGAACGACTCAGTATTTGATTGTGGATGGATGAAATATAACATAAGATAAGATCTGTCGGCCGATCCGGAAGTTTCGAAACGACTTATCGCGAGAAAGGTTTCCAACCGGTTGTCTATGGCACGGTTTAAACATTACACGCAGCATAGAGACTCGATTTTAATTTATTGTAAGGCCTAAGATGGCTGCCATGTTTATCCCCTATCTAATCGTTGTGGATCCTACTCCCTCAGGGTAGGCGAACCTATGGCACGCGTGCCATTGATGGCACGCGGCACAATATTTTGGGCACGTCGCCGATCATAAAACATGTGTAAAAAATTATTATGTACCCAGATGTGACGTCATTTCATAAACTGAACTTCTCTCAGTTCGATCAGAAATTCAAAATGTAACGCGGGAATTGTCTGTGACAATGAATACGCGTGAGATGACACCGCCGCCTAGCGGAGATGTAAGGAACGATAGGCTCCTCCCCTCCGCGAGCCCGCGCCCGCGCAGAGCGGTGAAGCGGCCGCAACGTTTTAACAGTTAGTTGATTTATAGACTAAGTTCCTATTTTCGGTGTGTTTAATTATGTAATATGTACTCATGTTCTAAAAAGTGTTGTCTAACGTTCGATTAAAGTGCATAATAACTCCGTGCTGTGTATTTTTTACGTACTCTACGACCACTACAACAATAACGAGGTGTGACACCACGCCCGTTTCAAAAATTATTTGATGGCACGTCAATGACCCCATTAAGCATTCTTTAGAAAAAATGGCACGTTGATGCATAAAGGTTCGCCTACCCTGTCCTAGGGCCTTATCACACTTGCGATTTACAAGCGATTTGAAAGCGAAGCGTACGCGCGGCGTGTTCGTCGCGTGCCCGTAACCAATTCGCCGCGAGTGCGTCGCGATTTTGCCGCGATTGCGTAACGAATACGCTGCGCAGCCGTCAGTAAATCTCAACTGTTGACGCGGCGAACTCGCTGCGCAGTCGCGGCGTATTCGTCACGCGGTCGCGGCGTAATCGCGGCGAATTGGTTGCGGGCACGCGACGAACACGCCGCGCGCACGCTTCGCTTTCAAATCGCTTGCAAATCGCAAGTGTGATAAGGCCCTTACTGTTGATAGTTTATATGAAGATAGTTTATACCCTGGATTAAAATATAGGATACTTTTTATCCCGGGTACACGCAGATGAAGTCGCGGGCGGAAGATAGTGGTTAATAAACCAGTCTATAAAACAACTACGTCATAACAAGGTTATATCAATATCAGTTAGTAGGGCGGTTATTCACAGCGATGCAAACGCGCGACTGTCGCGCGACGCGACAGCGACACTAAGTACCTACTAACCATAGAGCACCGGTCCAAATTATCTGTATCGATACTGTATCGCGTTTGCAAGGCCTCTCACAGACTAGCGCGGCCTAGAGGCGCCGGTCAATAGTAATCTTGTCATTAGATGTCAAATTTACTATGGACCGCCACCGCAGGCCGTAAGGGCGTAGCCAGGAAGTGAATTTAAGTATTTCATACAAAACTTGTTTTCGCTGTAAAAAAATATATATATATCGTGGGACAATTCACACCAATTGAGCTAGTCCCAAACTAGGCAAAGCCTGTACTATGGGTACTAGACAACGGATAAACATACTTATATAGACTGTATTTCGTTTCTTTTATAAACTGGAGCCATATAAAGTAATTACAGAGCTAGATATACCTCATGTCATTGTATATGCAAAGTTTCGTTACAATCCAACACGTAGTTTTAAAATGAGAACGAAACTCCGTTTGTATGGGAAGGTGAAATTCGGCCGAGCTTACTGCGGACTCTTAAATAATGCAAGCATGGACCTAAGATACACGGGACAGGCTATACGTGATGCCACAATGAGGGACGGAAAGGCTTCTATGCTGCTAAATTAAGAACTGGTCTTAAAATGGCTGATAGCTTACCATAAACAACCTACTTAATTTGGGTGGGTAGTGGTTTATTGGTCACAACTTCATACTAAATCAGTTGTGGCAAACAGAAAAAAACCGGTCAAGTGCGACTCTGACTCGCGCACCGAGGGTTCCGTACGAAATATCATACAACACACCCGTCTTGCCCCACCCATTAATTTTGGAAAAATCTAAACAACGCATAGTATAGTAAAGTCATGAGCATGACATGAGTACCTACAGCGCCATTTATCGGTGCATTTTGTTACTAAATTGCGCGACCAAGGAACTCGGTATGTACAGTAAGGGAAATGTATTCACGTACCACCGTAGAACCCTGTCGCAATTGACCGGCCGCCGTCACTCAAACTCGAGCGGTATGTCACCTTATTGCGATAGGGTTCTACGGTGGTACGTTAATACATTTCCCTTACTGGATGTTGGTTTTTCAGCGATAATTCTTTATCAAGTGAATTAATTTCTATAATTCGTTTTTTATTTGCTAGAAGGTACTTTCAGAACACTTTCATACGAATTTGAAGGCAAAAAATTAAACACAGAAGTATTAAATTACAAACAAAATTAACATATGATTCTTGAAGAATAAAAAAAAACTACGCTAGATAGAGGTATCGTTATACTTTTCCGGTAATATTCACGTTAATATTAATAATATATATTATTTTCAAATTTTTCGCTTGGTTAACTTCGGAGTAGAGAATGCAATCTCGCGAGATTGGGGTTCAGGCGAGATCTCGCGAGATTGTGAATATGAATACCGCGAGATCTCGCCAATTTCGAGATCTCGCGAGATTGGCGGTTTTGTATGTTTGTTCTTGCAATAATCACAAATCGTGATCACAATACTTAAATACATTTAGGAGAAAAAAAAGGATTAGAGATGTTATGAAATAAACATTTATTTTAACGTATTATTTTTATAAACTTTTACGTTATGACGTAGCTAATAATAATCTATCATTTTTCAATAAACTTTAAAGTAGTAAACTTTGGTGTATCATTATCGATTATCATGTATCTAATCAAATAAGCAATAAAATAAACAATCGGTCTTCTCTTCTAACATTAAACAAAAGTCTTTTAATAATAAAATAACAACAACAAGTCCAAAACTAAAATGAAAAATGAATCTCAGTAACTAAGTTGAGTACTAAATATTCTGTGGTTGAGTTGTAGTTGAGTTGAGACCAAAATTTAAATATTATTAAAAATTTAAGAAAATTAAACCTACTCAGAGATCTATTAGAAATTAAATATTAATTAACAGATATACTAATAAAATAAAAAGCTTGTTCAGTAATCAGTTTGCGTCACACGCAATTATTAAGTTATTATTATTAATAGATAGGGTTAGGAGGTTATTGTTATTAGGAATTATTTTTAAAGTAGCTCCTTAGGAAGCACAAAACGTCCAACGTATCGTCTGCTAATCGGCTTCTTATTTTGCTGGCCAGTTAACCTGCCGCTGAGAAGGCCTTCTCGCTTCAAATAAGACGTTTTTATACTCGAGCGCAATCTCGTTAAACTCACGAGATCTCGCCAATTTTTCGACCGAGATCAGTCTCGCTAAAAAAGGCCGAGATCTCGCAAAAACGAGATCTCGCGAGAACGAGATTGCATTCCCTACTTCGGAGATAAGGGGGGAATGGTATTTTTTTCAACATTTTTCTTTATAAATCAAAATTTTACCATTGTAGAAAAAAAAAATTGTTTTAGAATGTACAATTCAAGCCCTTTCATATGATACCCCACTTGGCCTACTAACTAGACTTTGAATTTTTGACCCCCCTCTTATTCGCCCTTTTTTATACAAATTAAAAGTATATATTAAAATTTTTCATTTTCCATACACGAGGATTAGCTTTATTTACAACTATTCCAAATTTCAAATCGATAGCATTAGTAGTTCCTGAGATATTTGACTTTGTGACAGACAGACAGACAGACGGACGGAGTCGCACCATAAGGGTTCCGTTTTTACCTTTTTGGTCCGGAACCCTAAAAAAGTGGAACTATGACGAGTACAACGAATGTTATTTCCCTTTCTGTCACACTTATCGAGATTTGTATGCTACCATCTCGCTCGGACATGGTATAATTATTACCATAGCTTGTCCTGTGTATCTTAGGTCCATGGATGCAAGTTATAGAATATTTTTTATTCCAAGTCGTTATACTGTATCACAACCGTGTCTGCAGCAACTTGTCTATGGTCTATGAGAAGTTCCCACAAGTTCATTGTGAAGGTCGGTCGAGGCTCGATCCATGCATTACTGATCCCACTTTACAAAGGCGAAAGTATTTGTACAGTCGACGCCAAAAATACGTTTACTCTTTTGCACCTTATTCCATTGCAATAAGGCGAATAGTGTAAACGTATTTTTGGCGTCGACTGCTAAACTGCTAAGCTACTGATGCTTTAGCCTTCGCTCGAACACGAAAATGGAAGTGGGCAGGACACGTAGCGCTGGACGAAAATAATAACATCGTGGAAGGGACCAAAAGGAAAACGTCGCAAGGGAAGACCCTTCACAAGATGGGAAGACGACATCGTTGGAACTGCTGGTTCCTCCTAGTCACGAATAGCCCAAGATAGAGAGAGGTGGAAACTTTTGGAGGAGGCCTATACCCGCTTAGGGGTTCATTCAGAAAAATAATTTTAGTTCTTAGATTTTAAAATTAAATAAATATATATATATATAGAAGAAAAAGTACAAAAAAAATAACAAACAATTACTAAGTATGTTATATATATATAATAAATAACATACTTAGTTTACAGATTTCTTTTTATATACAAGATACTAACGTTATAGATTATAATACTATTAATTGTGTAACTTGAATGGAATAAAGGCTTTTTTATTTTGATTTATTTTATTTTATTTTATTTATTTTTGGCGTTGTACAAGAGGTCTTTGTCGTCAATCGTCATTCACTTGTGCCGTGGATAGCCGTTGCCGGCACGGTTAGGACAAGACGTCGCACGAGCTTTGTCGCGGCGAGATAGACTATCGTCTCTTCTAACTGGGTAGTGACCTCATCTTAAAATGGGGAAGGCAACTGTCAAACTGACAGCACCAATTATGGTCCTTAAAAAAGCTAACCTATCTCACCCTTGTCTTAGAGATATTATAGAGTTAGCGAAATGACTATCGCTCATATTTAGACCTTTAAGGATGTACCTACATACAGCCAGAGACGGATTAAATGTCGAGAGCGAGGACATAGATTAAAAATTATACAAAAAAAAATTTCACGCATGCCTTTGGAACCCCCATGGACCTAGAATACTCGGGACTTGTGATGCCACAATGAGGGACGGAAAGGCTTCTATGCTGCTAAATTAAGAACTGGTCTTAAAATGGCTGATCGCTTACCATAAACAACCTACTTAATTTGGGTGGGTAGTGATTTATTGGCCATAACTTCATACTAAATCAGTTGTGGCAAACAGCAAAAAAAGTGGAACTATGACAAGGACAACGAATTTCTGTCACACTTATCGAGATTTATATGCTACCATCTCGCTCGGACGTGGTATTATTATTACCATAGCTTCTCCCGAGTATCTTAAGGTCCATGGGAACCCCGAGCCCCTAGGCACGTGCCTAGTTTGCCTAGAAAAGCTGCTCTAGAGCCGTACGTTTGATGACCAACACTGACACACATATGTGACCAAATCACATCGATTGGTTCCGAGAGAAATCGAACCAGATGAAACTGGGGCGTGGTGGAAATTAATCGCAACCGTATTCGACATGCTTATGACTTTAACGAATATCGAAAACGGAATGATACGCCAATGACTGTACGATTGGTGACTCGATATATTTTGTTCATCGCTCATTGCGTTCGAATATGTTTTGTGTGCACGTTCTGACGCGATCTTAAGATAAGGGACGGAAAGGCTCAGAGGCCTCTCTCTAGCCCATGTAGCGCACGGGTGCAATAATTACTCTAGCGGCCTCTCTAGCACCCCTCCCCCAATCCCCTAGCGCGCGCTAGGCGCTCGGGCGCCCCCTAGTACCGTGCGCCCGGGTGCACCGCACCCCCTGCACTATACATAGAGCCGCCCTTGGAAAGGCTTCTATGCACCTAGCGCTAACTTGCCATAAACAACCTACTTCATTTAGGCAGGTAATGGTTTATTTGTCGGCAGATTATAAACGGTGCGTCAACCGTCAAGTGTGTTTGCGCACTAATGCTTTCCAGGCTGATCGGTTTTTGGCCATCCGGGGTTTTTGGGCATCCGGGGTTTTTGGGCATCCGGATAGACGTCTGCAAGTTTCCTTTGCAGATTTCCTTCACTGCGTCGGTCCAAGCAACGGGTACATTAATATCGACATTGATAACTTTCAAACGGAGGTTCAAATCGTGGCTCGTACCAATGAACTCTCGGAACTTGTGTATGGAATTATCTTAAATCTAAGAGCCGAACTCTTACCGGTCGAGTACTGTATAGATACTTTTTCATACTTAGAACATAATATGGGTCAATCAACTATTTTTTGTTGTACCTTCTGTCCCGTTTGCCAGGAGACAACAAAGTGCAAGTCAGAGGGGCACCGGCTCGTTGATGAATTTTGTATTGGAATCAACGCGACGTCCTATTGGTCAAATTCATTATAGTTCAGTAAAGGCGCCACGTGATTGGTCGAACTTATTTTAGTTGTCTAAAGCGTTGTCTTATAATTATTATAGTTGAGTTTAGTGTACGAAGTCTTAATCTAAACATTAAAGTCGACGAGTATAAAAACCCTTCAATAATCTGCTAGCTGTTTCATTAAAGAACCATAAACTGAACCACGAACGTGGTTTTCCTCTAGGCAATAATCATTTCTCTAGCTTTCGTAATTGAAGTTCTTTAAAACTAAACATTCTAAACAAATACCACAAAGTTATTACCTAAACTAATTATGTCACAAATTAGCTAATTCACTAACAGTTGTTTTCTTAAACTGTTAACAACCGGCGTTTTTTTTAAAGCTGAATGAGCATGACTATTTGTTTTTGCCGAACATGACTAATGATTTGCAGTAATGATGCATGAACAAAGATGGTAGAAAGTAACACAGAGTTATGTAATTATTTAAGTAGGTAAGCTAAAACCGATACGAGTTATAAGTGATTTTAGTTATTCGCTACAGGTACAAAAAAAGCTTGTATTTTTATCATCATCATCATCATCATATCAGCCCAAAGACGTCCACTGCTGGACATAGGCCTCCCCCAAAGAGTGCCACAATGACCGGTCCTGCGCCACCCGCATCCGAGTCCGCTGGATGCGACCTTTACCAGGCCATCAGTCCACCTTGTGGGGGGCCTACCCACGCTGCGCCTTGTGGTCGCCACTCAAGAACCTTTCCGCCCCAACGGTCATCGGTTCTACGTGCAATGTGCCCCGCCCACTGCCACTTAAGTTTAGCGATTCTAGAGAGGGCTATATCGGTTACCTTGGTTCTGCTGCGGATAGCCTCATTTCTGATGCGATCACGCAGAGATACTCCCAGCTCCCAGCATAGCCCTCTCCATTGCCCTTTGGGTGACTTTGAGCCTTCTTATGAGGCCCATAGTAAGCGACCATTGTATTTTTATAGCAAATAGAAAACCCGACCAATGACATTTGTAAGCGATTGAATCAGGCGTTACTAAAAAAAACTATCGATAGAAAATAAGTGCGTGCAATTTTGACATTACAATTATATTTACTTTTATTAAATTTTCGAGCGCTCGAAAGTCAATAATCGGTCCCCTGAACGTTTTTGAAATAATTATGTATGTTAGGAAGAATTTATACAACTACCCAACAAACACTGATAGGCCCAAGGTTACCAGAAGCGCAGGGAAGCTCAAAACAACTTTTTACATGCTAGTAAAAGCGAAAAAGTCGTTTTTGGGAAATTGTATAAAATTCTACAATAAAATTCCAAAACACATTACCGAACTTACTGACTCTAAATTCAAATCTGTCGTAAAACGGACACTTTTATTTCAAAAGCATATTATAAGATAAACGACTACATCATGGATAGGGATTATTTGGCAGCGATAAAATCCTGCACTAGAAGTCTGTCGTAAAATAAATAGGCTTTCTACTGTAGCAATGTAATTTTAAAATTTTATAATACTCTGATACTGAAATGATATATTGTATACTGTTTTGAAAAAATGACACCTCGCCGAGTTTTTTACGCCGGTTCTTCTCGAGGTAGAGGTTTACTTTCCAAACCGGTGGTAGTTTATCGACATTCATAGGTGCATGTAATATGCCTAAATTGAAGAATTGACTTTGACTTTGTTTTCAGCGGAATACTTAGCAAAGGAATATTGTTCTCGTAACTTAAATGAAAATTGTGATGTCACTTTCTGTATTTACCTACAAACTTTATACTAACAGAGCTAGGGATCTAACGTTTTTTGGTCATAAAAAGTTGCCGATTTGACTATTCAGCGAAATACCATAACTAATAGAATAATTTATGTTACGATGTAAGTAAATTGTTAAATAAAAATATCACATAGATGTAAGAATTGCGGAAAGTTTCCAAAAAAGACGGAAAGTTCCCGGAAAATTCTAGAAAGTTTCACAAGTAATAAAGGAAATTTCCAAATTGGAAATGGAAAGTTTCAATTCTCATACAAAAATGAGGAAAATTCCCGAAAATTTCCTATGTTAAATTGCAGAAAAATTTCGCAATTTAGGAAACTTTCCGTCGGCACATCAGTAAATAGATCATTAATCAACCGCCTGAAAACATATTTCAGCATGGTAAAATGTTTATTTTCTAAAGATGTGACTATTGAGAGCGACACTCTCCAATTGTACCTACCTTATTACAATTTATGCATGTTAAGTTAAACTATTATATTACAATTATTTGATAAAACTACACAAACTTGTGACTGAATTAAACCTACATTATTAACTAAACATATTAAAAGAAAATGCCCCCCAGGTCGCCGTCGTTGGCTATGGTGCCCAAAAGGCTGGCAGCGTTGCCTCTTTGGATTGCTAGGCTAATCCTTTGGCCAAAATAGCTGCCAGCCGTTTGGTCACCGGATGTATTAATGAGCCGCTCCGAAAGGTCCCCACGGCCCCAGGGTTTCCACTCCAAACGGCACAAACATGTAGCCCTCGCCGAGGACAGCACATTTGCGCCGCATGTGTTGCTCTGCCGTGGCGGCCGCAGCTCCGCCTTTAGAGGAGGTCGCCTGGAGATGGGACGGGGCAAGCGTATCAACGCAGGTAGCATCCCACACAAGAATCCTCCCCAGCTTCCATGGAATGAGCGTCATGTCGTCGGGACGCTTGCCATCGTCACGTGCGATACCGTTCGGCTCTAAAATGGCCGGCACGCTAACGGAGGCAAGAGCCCTACGGATGACGTCATTCAGAGAGGCATGGCGGGAGATGCGGCCAGCACTCTGTGCCTACCTAAATTCCACTTGTGCCTTGATCATTAAAACGGTGTGATATAATACGACACGTGATTATAGCGTTCAATGCAAATACAGGAATAACGTAAATGAATTCGCGTAAATCGAAAGTTGTCAAATACAATACTTATGTCATGCTTCACGCACTTGTTTGACATTATTACATGCATATTTGCATTTACGTCACTAATGGGAAGAGAAAACCAATATGTGACCCCAAAACGAGGTATTGCGTGAAAACTAAACAATCAACGTGCCATAGTGAAACGAAAACTGATAAGCAAACATCCCGGGTAGCCGCGTGAGCCGGGAATGTTTGAGATTTTGTGACGCGATGAATAATAGGCAATCCACGTACACGCATTAAATTTTCCTGTGTGTGTGTTCCCAATTTTGTTAACTTAGGGCGTTCCCATTTATTATTTGTAAACAATGATGTAAATATAAAAAAGGTAGATATGTTGTCTATACGAAATTCCGTGTTTAAAAATGGCCACCAAATCTGACAGCTAACGTTTCCATTGACGACTCGAAAGTGAGGCAAGTTGTGCCAATTGACTCAATTTCAGCGCGTATTAACCCATCTACCTCTTTTTAGGGTTTCGTGACATGCATTTATCAATAGTCATATTGGTAAAGATGAGGAAAAGGGTGGGACCCAGAGCGCTGCCCTGCGGGACGCCGAAAGGGACTATTGAGTCATCACTAACATAGTGTCCTATTTTAACTCTTCGTGTACGATATTTTAGGTAGTCACTTAGCAAATCGAGATATGTGCCCCTTACGCCAATATGCTCTAACTTGTCTACAAGAATAGGAAAAGAAACTGTATCAAAGGCTTTTTTCAAGTCTAAGAATATCGCAAGTGATTTATTTCCCTTATCTACCTCGCTGCGGATTAGTGACATCAGTTGTACAACTGCGTCCTCAGTTGATTTACCCTTCCTAAACCCGAATTGTGACGTTGAAAGCAAGTTGAAATTGTTGAAATAGTTGACGAGTTATCATCAATGTCATGCACAAACTTAAGGCTAGCATAACAGACTCTGCGACACGACGCGAGACGAGAAAAATCTACCGTCTTCTTTCTAATATGCACAGTGCGAGTGAGACAGGAGTCACTGAGTCGCGCGCGACTTGACTTGGCATTAAGTGCTGCTAGACATACTGGAGGATGTTTGCTCTATACTATACAACGTGTCCCAAAACTCAACGATAAGCCGGCACCAGAGGATGGAGCTACTTATGATTAGTCGAGAAAAAATAAGGAAAAAAATATATCTCAATTATTTTAGAAATTACAGAAAAAAAATGAAATTCATCGAAAATCGACATCCCTAATGGTATTTTTAACGACCATGTCTACAAATATTCAAATATTACTGTTTTTTTTTGTTTTTGGAAACTTAAGTAGCCCTGCTATCTAACACAGTTCTTAAAAATACCATAATACACGTAGTTTTTACACAAAAAATAATCAAAATCGATTTTGTCCCTACAATTTTGAAAGATTTTTTCTTACAGTCCACTTTCAATCATCATGGTGTAAAAAAATTGTATTGACACCACAATGGCAATTATTTTCAAAAGTTGACGCAACTAACCAAGATTCCAAAATGGTATAATACTTTAGGAAACCTAGTCACAAAAAAAAACAACGAATTTTTAAACAAGAATCGACATTATTTAATGTTGGCGGTAATCACTTTTACTGTACCCAAAAAAGGATTTTTGTTGTTGAAAAATGTTGAATAAATGCAAAGAAATGGTACAATTTTTTTAATTTTTTTAAATTCATTTACTACATTATTAATACTACAGTAAATGTTCAAATTGCCTGCCACCGGCATTAATACAGACATGACATCGCCTTAGAAATGATCGTTTTATCCGTCGTGCATATCTTCTACCATTGATACGATCCGCAGCTTGTGTGATTTTTTGGCGAAGCTCGTCCAATGTTGCTATGGGTTTTGAGTAGACTTTGTCTTTAAGACAGCCCCAGTAGAAGAAGTCCAGGGGGTTCAGGTCGGGCGAACGGGGTGGCCACAAGATAGGACCAAGTCGCCCGATCCAACGCCCTGGATACTCTTGGTTTAAGTATTCTCGCACTGCACGGGCATAGTGAGCTGGGCAACCATCATTTTGAAACCACATGTTTTGTAAATCACGTAAAGGCACGTCTTCTAATAATTCAGGCAAGTCGTTTTGTAAAAAGTTCAAATAGCCATTACCATTAAGGTTTCCTTGTAACTCAAAGGGTCCAATTACATTTCCATTTAAGATGCCCGTCCATAAGTTAACCTTGATTTGATACTGAGATTTGTCTTCTCTCATCAGGTGCGGATTTTCATTGCTCCAACTATGTAAGTTGTGTAGATTTGAATAGCCATCTTTCTTGCAGGTTGATTCATCCGACCATAGAACTTTGTCTAAGAATTGGGGATCTTCCCTGTGCTTTTGCAGCATTGCACGGCAAAATGAGACCCGATGTGGATAGTCCCGCGGTAGTAACGTCTGCACACGCCTGTAGTGATATGGGTGAAGTCTGTGACGTTTAAGAATTCGATGTGCAGAACTTTTTGGTATTCCCGTAGCTAGTTCATGGCACGTACCGAGGTAGTTGAATCGTTTTCTATTTCATTGAGAACTTCTTCATCGCGTTCCAATCTAGGTCTTCCAGTGTGTCTCCTGTCAAATGGTAAACGACCTTCCGTAAAGGCTTGATGTACATTAATAAACACTCGATAATCCGGATGTCTTTGAACATTTGGGTACCTTTCTCGATACAATCTGCTAGCAGCGTTAGCATTGCATCGGCATTCTCCATAAATGAGATGCATATTAGCGTATTCCAACGGTGTGTACGGTAGCGGCATGATAAACGCTAAACAATCCAGAATACGGAAAAAGTCCAATCACAACACAATCACAGTCCAAAATAATGCCAGGTCAGTACAGTTTGCAGATCACCAGTCCAAAAAGCAAAGCCAAGAGTTGTTAGTATGAGAGCCACATCAATTAATACGGAACGGTGCACAGCGAACAAAGGATCAGAGTGTACTGACTTGAAAATTGTATTAACTACCCACATTTTCCATTGAAATTTTAAAACTTGCAACAACAACCCTTTTCAAAAGTGATTAATATCAACATTTAAAAATGTCGGTTCTTGTTTAAAAATTCGTTGTTTTTTGTTGTGACTAGGTTTCCCAAAGTATTATATCATTTTGGAATCTTGGTTAGTTGCGTCAACTTTTGAAAATAATTGCCATACTGGTGTCAATACAATTTTTTTACACCATGATGATTGAAAGTGGACTGTAAGAAAAAATCTTTCAAAATTGTAGGGACAAAATGAATTTTGATTATTTTTTGTGTAAAAACTACATGTATTATGGTATTTTTAAGAACTGTGTTAGATAGCAGGGCTACTTAAGTTTCCAAAAACAAAAAAAAAACAGCAATATTTGAATATTTGTAGACATGGTCGTTAAAAATACCATTAGGTATGTCGATTTTCGATGAATTTCATTTTTTTTCTGTAATTTCTAAAATAATTTAGATATATTTTTTTCCTTATTTTTTCTCGACTAATCATAAGCAGCTCCATCCTCTGGTGCCGGCTTATCGTTGAGTTTTGGGACACGTTGTATAACTCAATGGTATGACCTATCTGTGTTATTAACGCCTTGGCCACGACTTTGGTATTAAGCGACCTGCGGCAGCGTTTTATCTGTTCATTGCGCGGTCGAGACGCGCAACGCACTGTGGTTAGTTGGGGATCACGCGCAATGAATTAGAAAAACAGCTGCCACAAGTCGTGGCCAAGACGTAAGGCCTCTCACAGACTGGCGCGGCCTGGCCGCGGCGTGCAATTCAGCTGTCAAAATTACTATGGTCCGCCACCGCTGGCCGCGCCAGTGTGATGTAGGCCTCATGGAATATTAACTGTATTCCATCTTAGTCTCGTCTCTGCTCTCGTGGCTACTCTATGCTCGTCCACTTAAACATCGACTTAAACTTTCACCTTCAACTTTCACGCCCCCTGTTTGATTTGACACAGCCACGCCAATTATTTGACATTCAGTGACCAATGACGTGTGACATTGCGTCACATGTGGAATGTTTGGAAAGCCGAATAATGTTTTGGTGTTATGGAAATATTAGCTGTAAAATTCTTTGGTCTTCCGTGTTGTTTTGTTCGTCGGAATCTTCGGCCGCGGTCGGTAGCCCGCTTCACGAAGCGAATAAGTCTAAACAGGGGCCTCATTAGAAGGCTCAAAGCCATCCAAGGGATAATTATTATAACTTTTCGGTTTTCTTTACTTTTCTCAGTATTCCAGGAAATATACTATAATGAAATGCACGGGCCGAAGCCAAGTGCATTTCATCCAGGGGTAACTGATGAAGGTATTGTTAGGGAGTTGTAGTTCATTTTGAAGGAATTTACTGACTATTCTGCAAGTGTTGAGGATAACAGCATTCTGCATTATTACATTAGAAGACGGTGGCAATATGAGGGTTTTTATTGAAGTGTGTAGCTGTCGTGGAATGACACCTAGCATGGTTGGCCTTGTCACGCGATAAGTGATAGGATAGAGCGTGCGTCACTGGCTGACACCGTTCGATAGAACGAGACGACGCTATTATCTTGTCACTTGTCGCGTGATAAGGCCAACCATGCTACGGCTCCTGGACTATTGCACTTCCTACATAAGTCAACGGCTTTTTCATGATGAACTTCTGGTAATTACGGGTCTCAATTACTTGGTCCTGAAAAGCCATCATGAAGCCCTCAGTCTCCGGAAAAACCCGCCATGGTTAAGCCACGCGTTCGACGCCACTTTATCGACATTGGCTTAAATCATGGCGATGCCTTCCGTGTAAGGATTTTGCACTCCACTCGGCTATCTTGGTTTTACGATCCTTAAGTTCTTCAGTTTTTTGAGTGGATCTGTCTTTTAGATGCAGAGTTGTGAGGTGGTGGTCATTTTGTTCTATGGCCTGATGAATAGCGGAGAAACTAGATTTATTTATTTATTTATTTATTTAAACTTTATTGCACAAAATACAAAAAAATATATGTACAAATGGCGAGCTTAATGCCAGATTTCTAGTGAAAGTACTCGCTTAATGCTGTGATTTGTTTATTATGTGGATTGGTTATGTCTATGAGTCCTCTGCCGCCTTCTTTCCTTGGTAGGGTTAGTCTTTGCATGCAGGATCTAGGGTGGTGTTTTCTAAATTTAGTCATCATCATCATCATCATCATCATATCAGCCGAAAGACGTCCACTGCTGGACATAGGCCTCCCCCAAAGAGTGCCACAATTTAGTCATACTGGTATTAATAGGGCGTTGGACAGCTGGAAAATGCAGCCTGTAGAGGACAACAGCTGGAAATTCCCATCGGGGTATCATGTAACTATTTTATAACTATGTGATGACATGAACGAATAAACGAATACATCAGGACATACGAAAGAATTTTGAATATGCTCTCTCGTTCTGAGTTCAAGAGGAACTTTTCAACGTTTTTGAAAAGTGCCTCGTTCATTCCACCCAGTATATGTACAATAAGTTTCGCTACCTTAATTGGTAAAGCGTGTAAGTAAATGCACGCCCTACTCTATGCCGCAACATTTACTTTGCAAAGCTTCCGTGAAAGCACACAATGACCCGTGACCTCTAAGCATTACCTGTGCGGATGTAGACCCAAATTAAACACGAGTTTTTTTTTCACAAAGTGTCAATAAGCTTACGGCTACCAAGACGTAACTGACATCGTTAAGAATTCG
Organism: Epinotia nisella; assembly: GCA_932294315.1. NCBI lineage: Eukaryota > Metazoa > Arthropoda > Insecta > Lepidoptera > Tortricidae > Epinotia > Epinotia nisella. Next base: position 1,661,344 of record OW028698.1, on the reverse strand, counting down.
GTTGCTCATGGAATGCATAGCGCTCGCGCGGCGTGTCGTCCAATATTACGCATGTGCGTAAACGCGTCATACAGAATTTTCCGATTAAATCGCAATGACATTCATATTATTGTCAGCAATATTGCCCATGGCATTTCCTCATAGGAATATGGGGTGTGGTGCCAATTAAGCCGCATAAGAACAGGCATTGGTAACTGCGCCCACAATTTGTATAAATGGGGCTGGTGCGATTCTTCTCGGTGTGCGTGTGGAAACCCCGATCAGACAGTCAACTACATGGTTCTGGAATGCACGACAACAAAATTTTCAGGACGTATGGAGGACCTCAAGAATCTTACTGAACTTGCTACAGAGTACTTGAAGAGGACTAATCTTAACCTTTGAATTAATCAATCTTATTATATGTAATCCAGTGACCAAAATGCCATACGATAAATAAATAAACTCTCTAGGTACTTGTCTTCCCTATTGTGCAAGCTTGTTTGTTTGTTATGTAACATATTAATAAGTCTCACTTCGATGCACATGTTTGATGATAAGTACCCACATCTTGGCATTTTTGTATATTTAGGTCGTATTTATGGTGTTAAATTGAGCGGTAACATTATGAATGCGTTATGCAATACCTATTTCTGTACTGAAAACTATTCAGTGATATATTCGTTGCCTCTTTGTCTTACATCAATGACTATAGTGCTTTTTAAATTGCTTGGGTAGGGTGACATACGTCAATCTAATACATATAACCTCTTTAATTTAAGGCGTAGGACACCTAGCAATTTGTCACAACAACTTGGCCTAATTGGTATACAGCTATACGCACACCATTCATAATCATCATCATCATATCAGCTTAAAGACGTCCACTGCTGGACATAGGCCTCCCCCAAAGAGTGCCACAATGACCGGTACTGCGCCACCCGCATCCAGCGGACTCCCGTGACCTTTACCAGGTCATCACTCATCAGTCCACCTTGTACGTGGCCGCCACTCGAGGACCCTCCCGCCCCAACGCCCATTAACAAATTCTAAAGCACACTACAAACGATGCAATTTTGTCACACCACCTTGTTAAGGTAGCCGAAAAGACCTCGCGTGATTTGTGCACAAGCCCCAAAAAGAATGACCTGTAATACTTAGCCTGCCACACGGCTAAAAATTACGGCAGAAAATAACCTTGGACGTTGACTTGAAGTTCGGTCACAATAGTGAGGTTTGACCAATCTCACTTTCTTATAATATCAATAAGGATGGACCGTCTGTCAACTTTCGTGCTCGCTTTCTCGCTCGGAATGTCGTCTGACCTGTTCTAGCGACGTCAAATATTGGTTGGGTAGGTTCGGTCAAATTATGGGTTGTAGCGTCTTTCCGTGAGCAATTTAATGACAATAACGTGATTGAAACGTGAGTTACTAACCTTTTGGAGTGATTTATATAATCTACTAGCATCCGCCCGCAATTTCGTCTGCGTGGACCCGAGATAAAAAAACTATCCTATATTTTAATCCAGGCTATAAACTATCTTCGTGCAAAATTTTATCCAAACCGGTGAGCCGTTTCAGCGTGATTTAGTAACAAACATCTAAACATCCAAACATCACGCTTAAACGACTCAATCGATTTGGCTGAAACTTTGCACGAAGATACTTTATAGCCTGGATTCAATTATAGGATAGTTTTTATCCCGGGTCCGTGCAGACGACGTCGCGGAAGGAAGCTTGTAGGTTATATTTTATCCCGCCGGTTTGCCTCCGTTCTTTGCAATACACGGTCAATATTATCATATATACAATCTTACACAAATCTAACTAGCCACTAAGTTCAATAAGGAAAACATTCACGGTATAAATTACTCATTTTAAAATAACATTGTGACATTTACGTTTTTTTTTTCAAGCCTGTAGAGTGTCCCACTGCTAGGCAAAGGCATCCCCTCGTGATTTCCACTCGTCCCGATTCTGAGAAATCTCTGGCCAATCGTTGCGAAACAATGTCGGACATCCCGCCATCTCCGTCTCGGCCTGCACGTTAAATAGTTTATAATTTTTTTATACTTAAAACAAACTATTATAGTACATTGTTTAACGAGGGGCGTCAGGCCTTCGGCGTCGGGCTTCTGATAGACTCTCGTTAGCAATATTCTTACGCCCGTGTTATACACAATGTTTTTCATCACATTTCAATAAATAACTCCAATCAAAAATTGACAACTTCACTTCCAGATCAGTGCTAGTGGAGCGCGCAGCTGCAATATTTCAACCAATCACAGAGCAGTATTCTTGCGGGGCGGGGCGACTTGACCAACTAGATTTTTTTATTCAACCAATCACACAGCAACCAGATTTGCTTAAGCCAATCAGAGGGTTCTATATTTTAAAACTAAACTTAACAGCCCGTGGGAGGTAAAACGGCTATAACTGCTCTGTACGCTCGCAAGTAATAACGCCATTGACGAGCAAGTGTGATGAAAATTATATGCATGCCTATTTTAGGTCGAACATAGAACTCCAATTGTTATAAAGATCTTGTATACTTTTCTTGCAATAAAAGTATCTTTAAGTACTTAACGTATGTATTTTTGTTTCAGATCCCTCGGTGGAGATCGGTAAGATGGTAACCCAGAGTTACAAGAACACGGTAACGTTCATTCATTCATCATCATCATGACCATAATTTAAGAGCTTGCAAAATGTCAATCCTATGTGTTTCCGCTTGCTTCTGTAGGGCTGCTGGTCGATCACGTAACGCACTGTACGCGCGTCAGGTCTAAACGTCAAGTGAGCGTCGGACCACGCAAAACGGACCACGCAAATCTTACGGCACTTACGTCCTTTTCTTTAAGGAAAGCAGTTTTTCAGTAATATCTCGAAAACCCCTGAATCGATCTTGTTCAAAATAATTTTCGGTGAAAGAATTTAATAAATCCTATGTCCATGACTTTTTCATATTTTTAAAATACACCGTTCAAAAATTAGAGGGGCGGACACAATTTTAATGACTTTCGGGGCGATTATTCCGACTCTATCCACTTAATAAAAAAAAAATGCTGAAAAACCTTATATTTATTTTGAAAGGCCTATCGATTGATGTGCCACACGTGGGCTTGCAAGGAAAAAAAATGTTGACTTGCTGTGTTATGTATTTTTTTTGTCATTTAATTACAAAACTATGTAGCGGCTAACGAAATACACCCATCCTCAAAATTTTATTCAAATACACTCGCCTCGCCCACCGAGGGTTCCGTCCAATATTACAAGTGTATAATTTTCAGATTTTTCCCTGCTTGTAGTATGAGACGATATTACTCGCCAATTTTCATAGTTTTAGGTCAACGGGAAGTATCTACCCTATAAATGTTGATTCCCTTGAGAGTGTCGAAATATACGTTTTTTTGCGGCATAAACGGACGCATCTTTTTTTACGCTAACTTAGAAATTTTATTTTTACACAGCTTCAAGAGACTGTAGACTTGAGTAACTTAGGTTTTAATTTCAACTCAATACCTCCGCGCGTTACCGAGAGTTTTTTTTTAAATAAATAAACTGTGAGTTAATTGAGATTTAGTGTGCAGAACACCTGTTTTTTGCAATTATGTGGTTTGTCTCATTAAACAAAAACCGGCCAAGTGCGAGTCGGACTCGCGCACCGAGGGTTCCGTACAAACCTGTAGGTAAATTATTGTAAATAGTTTTGTTATATAATGTATCTAAAAATTTACGGTTTTCGCAATTTTTCCTTTATCTGTGCTATAAGACGTTGCTTCGTACCAAATTTAAAGATTCTGAGTTCACGGAAAGTACCCTGTAGGTTTTGCTTCCCTTGCGAGTTTCGAAAATTTGCGGCATAAACGGCTGTATCTTTTGATTGCGTTGGCTTAGAAGTTTGATTTTTTCACAGCTTCAAGGGATAATAGACTTCAGTATTTGATATAAATTTTAGTTTGATACCTTCATGCGTTCGTGAGAAAAAGGGTCTTGACAGACGGACGGACGGACAACAAAGTGATCTTATAAGGGTTCAGTTTTTAAAAATAGTTCAGTAGGTATACCTAACCATCTTCTTTACTTTTTGTCATACCTGATCGTGACCTTATAATTACCCAATAAGCAGGTATAAGGTTTTAAATTAATCCTGAGTCTGCGATTAGATAACATAACTAGTATAACTACCACATCTATCCTCGACAATATAATAGAATAAGTAAGTCGGAACTCTTTCCTTTTACAACCATCAAAACTACTCCTTACCTAAGTAGGTCTACTTCCGAACTATGGGAATACGAGTTAATCACTATTGTTATAGTAATTAAACCAAGCAGTAGGAAGACATTCATTGTGCTATAAAAAGACAATCTATCACAGAGAGGGCTTGGCGGAATCTCATGTCGCTCACATTTTGAGCAGACCAGCTAGGGAACACATTGCACGTAGAACCGATGGCCGTTGGGGCGGAAAGGATCTCGAGTGGTGACCACGTACCGGAAGGCGCGGCGTGACAAGGTGGACTAATGACCTGGTAAAGGTCGCTGGAGTCCGCTGGATGCGGGTGGCGCAGGACCGGTCATTGTGGCACTATTGGGGGCAGGCCTATGTCCAGCAGTGGAAGTCTTTCGGCTGATATGATGATGATGATGAATCTTTAGGCAAGGAACTATTTTCCATATTTTTTTCAGAATTTTAATTATAGTAGTTTCGGAGATAAGGGGGGGAATGGTCAATTTTCGTCTTTTTTCGTAAATTACTTCAAATCTGTTTTTGCTAAAATTAAAAAAATATATATCTGACATGCTTACAAACTTTTTTTTTTAATTTTCCAGTTTACCCCCTAATGGTGCCCCCCTTGTTCAGAATTCATTAATTTACTTTATGCGTCCATCTTTGGATCACCAATTTACAATATGTATACCAAATTTCAACTCAATCGGTCCAGTAGTTTCGGAGCAAATCGGCTGTGACAGACGGACAGACTTCCTTCTTATAAGGGTTCCGTTTTTGTCCTTTTGAGGTACGGAATCCTAAAAAACATTAGATACATTATATACAATTCTATAATTCTATAATCATATACATTTTGGTGGCGAGTGAGGTTACCAGAGCGGCCGAGGACTATCTGACTTGAGTGAGAGTGAGGGTGCTTTGGTCTCTAGCCACATCTCCAGCTAGAAATAATCCCGAAATCAATGAAGGATCGGCAATTGGGTAGTTTCCACATGTTAAAATTGATAACGCAGTGCTGCTAAATTGATGGTAAACCACCAAATAAATGTAATTAAGTATACATTAAGATATAATTAAAATCATAAAAAGTAATAAAAAATATATAATTTAGAAAATAAAAAAACCCGACTGCAAAAAAGCTATCTTTAGAAAAAAAAAACTGAAAAGAAAAAAACAAGTTCAGTAGTCGAGAACATTGAATCAGTTTCATGATTAACATTTCGTATGTCAATTTGGACCTTGGAGACAGCAACTTCAACAGTCGGGACCCGTTATTGTCGTCAACATTAGTGCCGCAGCCTAGACTTTTAATGGGTCCCGACTGTTGAAGTTGCTGTCTCCAAGGTCCAAATTGACATACGAAATGTTAATCATGAAACTGATTCAATGTTCTCGACTACTGAACTTGTTTTTTTCTTTTCAGTTTTTTTTTTCTAAAGATAGCTTTTTTGCAGTCGGGTTTTTTTATTTTCTAAATTATATATTTTTTATTTAACACTTTTTAGTTAGTATTAAAAGACGGCAAATTTCGCAATCTTGTCATTTCATTGAGGGAGTTAATATCGTGAGGATTATTAAGTAGCTTGCGGTGGTCTAAACTACTGATAATTAATCCATTTAGAGACCTAACGCGGCTCAAAACTATATATGCTTGACCTTTTGCAAAAATGCGTGAACTTAAATCAACCACAGCTCGGTCTAAAGTCGTTCCTTGTAGCTTATGCAGTAACATCCCAGCACAATATCAACGGCAACTCCTTTGCGTCGCGCAGTGCAGTATTAATACTGAACAAAATTACTATAACTTTATAACGTTATAGATTTTAAATGGTTACTTTAAATGAAAAACTGTAAGAGAAACCTATGACTGATTTTTAAATACCTATTCAGTGATACCCCACTCGACATATTTCGTTAACTTTTTTTTTTTTTTCAATTTTGGCGTCTGGTTGTCGCCATATTGAATTTTGATTACCGTCATGTCTTTAGTGACACTCGCAAGAGTAAGACGGTTCGATTGACGTAAGAATTATCAAAATCGGTTCACGCGTTTGGTCTCTGGAGTGCCACATAGGAACAAACATACATACATACATACATACATATATAGGCTGATAAACACATTACCCTCCTTTGCGTCGCGCAGTCGGGTAAAAAGACCTTGAAAGTTTAGAAAAAAAATTTTTTTTTTTATCCAAAAGTAAATTTAAAGCTACCAATATAATCCTTACGCTTTTATAGAAACAAAATTGTATGACAACTATGGTCCTAAACGCAGTATTTCACAACTTAAACAGCAATTTACTTGATTTTCAATACAACGATTAGTACAAATATTACGTTTTCGGTTGCCGCCAGCGAGGTCCGTCTTTAATTCAATGTTTTGGGTATTTATGTTTTTTAATTGTAGTTGCTCCCATACAAACATTTGTTCCTCTCTAAAAAATGGTTCGAATGGCATCGTAAAAAAATTTAGGAGACAACCCAATTGTTGTGATTCTTCTGGAGTCAAACGGCCATAGGCTACGGTGTCTACTTACACCAGACGGTATGTTCCGTACCGGCGTAGTATTAAAATCCAAGCTCCCGAAGAATTGGAATTGAATAGAATCTAATAGAATACCTGATGTATTCTATTCGATTCTTTTCATTCAGATTCATAGGCTGAATGCCGGCATTGTGCGTTTTCACTTTCATCACATCACGACTCCATAGAGCACGTTCTGATTAATGTGGGATCATTAAAATTAATGAAAGGTTTAAATTTATTAAGACTTCGCTGTAGTCGCTGGTAAGACAGTAAGTTCCACTTAAAGCCTCTCTCAAATTGGCGCGGCCTGCAGTGGCGGCCAGTTGTTTGTAAATCAGCAGGAGCCGTAGCATGGTTGGCCTTATCACGCGACAAGTGACAAGATAAGTGCGTCGTCTCGTTCTATCGAACGGTGTCAGCCAGTGACGCACGCTCTATCCTATCACCTATCGCGTGACAAGGCCAACCATGCTACGGCTCAGGTCAGTCACGTAACGCATTGTACGCGCGTCAGGTAGATCTAAACGTAAATTTTTAAGGTTCCGTACCTCGAAAGAAAAAAACGGAACCCTTATAGGATCACTTTGTTGTCCGTCCGTCCGTCTGTCAAGATCCTTTTCTTCGGGAACGCGTCAAGCGTCAAGCTAAAATTTATATCAAATACTCAGGTATACTGTTCCTTGAAGCTGTGACAAAATCAAACTTCTAAGCCAACGCAATCAAATAATACAGCCGTTTATGCCGCAAATTTTCGAAACTCGCAAGGGAATCAAAATCTACAGGATACTTCCCGTGAACTCAGAATCTTGAAATTTGGTACGAAGCAACGTCTTATAGCACAGATAAAGGAAAAATTGCGAAAACCGTAGATTTTTAGTTACAGCATAAAATAAAATATTTTTAATAATTTACTTATACCTACAGGTTTGTACGGAACCCTCGGTGCGCGAGTCCGGCTCGCACTTGGCCGGTTTTTTTATTGTAATAAAGATATGCTCGCCCGTTTTACAGTTCACAGAGCCACGAGTATAACCGTAGGTTTATGTATAGGTTATATTACGGGTTACTAATAAAATACATAATATTGTTTGCCATAAATGTAACGTCTTGTCATAATAATAATTTGCTCTAAATAGTTTCTGTCAGAAACTGTAAAATTTTCAGGATTCATACCTATTAAACAAATCTAATAAAGTAATGAGCGTTTTTCAAAAAAAGTGTACATGTAGTTTTTTTCAGATTTCGATTTTTTGGGTTTTTCTTACTCGGAATCGTTGATACTATCGATCCTCATACAAGAAAAAAAGCGTCCAAAATATTTCATTCCAGATCGTCACATTTTTGTATTCCGTTCTTTTTTATTTATATGGTCGTGACGCACTGGTGGATAAAATTTACATAGTAAAATCTGGGACACTTTTTTTCTTGTATGAGGATCGATAGCATCAAAGATCACAAGCCTTATTGAGCTTACTATAGGCCTAGTTCGATTTGTGTAAGAATGTTCCCTAATATTTATTTATTTATTTAACGATTCCGAGTAAAAAAAACTCAAAAAAATCGAAATCTGAAAAAAAAATCCCTTACAGTTTTTTTTTAAAAACGCTCTAATAACCTAACAAAGGTTTTTAAAGTTGTTTCCAGCGGGTATCAGTCCATCTTGTGGGGTTACCCAGGCTGCGCCTGCCGGTTACGTGGTCGCCACTCGAGTACCTTTCCGCCCCAAGAAAACGCGAAAATTTTACGGTTTCAGAGGAAATTTCTTTAATTGCAAATGACGAGTATGGCTGCTATTGTTATAGCAAATTAATTTATGGATATCGAGTCCAGGCCCTGCAGGTCCACTGCCACTTAAGTTTAGCGATTCGGAGGGCTATATCGGTTACCTTGGTTCTGCTGCGGATAGCCTAATCTCTGATGCGATCACGCAGAGATACTCCCAGCATAGCCCTCTCCATTGCCCTTTGGGTGACTTTGAGCCTTCTTATGAGGCCCATAGTAAGCGACCACGTTTCCGTGCCATACGTCATCACTGGCACCACACACTGGTCAAAGACTCTCGTCTTGAGACACTGCGGAATATTGGACGAAAAGATTGATATATAATAATAAATACGAAAAGATAGTTATCTTTTACTTAAGAGCTATATTTGTTTGAAACGAACTTTTGAAGAGGTGGGATTTTTTTGACGCTGTGTTCCGTGCGTACCAAGCCTTACATCAGATAACATGTAATTCGAAACCAATGTTTCTTTGCACTTGCGCGACCGCAGGCCACTTTCACTTATTACATTATACTTGTTATTATATTACATGTAATCGATGACTTTTACCTGATGTTGAACTCGGCAGGGTCAATTAACTGCGTTGTTTTGTTGTGGCGTTTGCCAGATTAATTCATCATCATCATCACCACCATCATCATTATCATCATGACCACGTACCGGAAGGCGCAGCGTGGGTAGGCCCCGCACAAGGTGGACTGATGACCTGGTAAATGTCGCTGGAGTCCGCTGGATGCGGGTGGCGCAGGACCGGTCATTGTGGCACTCTTTGGGGGAGGCCTATGTCCAGCAGTGGACGCCCTTTCGGCTGATATGATGATGATCATCATCATCATCATCATCATCTGAGCATGTGCCCTGTCCATGGGCAGGGCACATGCTCAGATATAGTCAAGAAAAGTGGAGCAAAATTGTTACACACTGGTACCGCAGAGACGGTAAGAGGAGTAGAGGAAGGCAATACAAGAGATGGAGGACGAGCTCAAACTAACAGCTGGTCCAATCAGGAGCCGTACCATGGTTGGCCTTATCACGCGACAAGTGACAAGATAGGAGCGTCGTCTCGTTGTATCGAACGGTGTCAGCCAGTGACGCACGCTCTATCCTATCACCTATCGCGTGACAAGGCCAACCATGCTACGGGGCCTGGAGAAGAGTCGCAAACGATAGACAGCAATGGAAAAGGTTAGAGGAGGCCTTTGCCAGGAGGCATACCTACTGAACTCAGAGATATAATATAAATAAATAAATAAATATTCAAGTAATCAAGTAATTTATTGCATTCGTGTTATTACATAAAGGTGGTAAGTGTTACAATGTGGACGTATCAAACATGAGCCCTGCGAGGGCATCGCAAATTAAATTAAATACTAACTACAAGATTATAATTAACATTAACTAAGATAAATTAAAACTAAGTTAAATCTAAAAAAAAGCCCTCGAGGCATTGTACCGAGGATGCTGGCGGCATTTCCTCGCTGAATTGCAATGCTGATGCGTTGCGCGAGAAAGCCGCCAGCTCTTCGGTCGCCAGTTACATCGACCAGACGTTTCGCGATTTCTGCAAATAACTTATGCGCACTGGGACCCCACGGACCGAGGGTCTCGACGCCAAAGGGTACAAAGTCGTACTCTCTGCCGAGGCCTCTATATTTATTACATTTCAGATTTTCGGCGTTTTCCGCCGCTGCACCCGCTTTAGAAGTAGTCCGTTGGAGGTGAGACGGTGCCAGTGTGTCTACACATGTAGCGTCCCACACAAGCATCCGTCCCAACCTCCATGGAACCAAAGACACACCATCAGGTCTTTTGCCATCATCTCTGACAATGCCAGGCGGCTCAAGAAGAGCAGGCACATTGATGCTGGCAAGAGACCGGCGGATTATGTCATTAAGTGTCGCATGTCTTGAAAAGGGGCCTGCACTTTACTAATACTACCTTCCAATACTAACTTAAAAACTAACAAATCTTAAAGTAGGTAATACTCGTACTTGTTGGTGTAAGATGGCTAGTGGTATTATTGTAAAATTGTTTAAAATAATTTGTCTTCTAAGTATTCATTAATAGAATAATACGCTTTATTCATAAGAATTTGTTTAACCTGACTTATAAATTTATTTTCTTTGCTTTCTTTTTTAATTTCTTTTTTAATATTAGGGGACATTTATACACAAATCGAACTAGGCCTATAGTAAGCTCAATAAGGCTTGTGTTATAGGTACTTGACGACGATATATATAATGGATATAAATACTTAAATACATAGAAAAAATCCAAGACTGAGAAACAAATGTTCATGCTCACCACACAAATATTCGCCCTTACCGGGATTCGAACCCAGGACATTCAGCTTCGTAGGCAGTTACCCACTAGGGTAACCGGTCGTCTAAAAAACAACAAAAAAAACCGGGCAAGTGCGAGTTCAACTCGCGTGGTGAGGGTTCCGTATATAATCTAAATTTCATAAGTGTTTTTGAATACTCCAACTTCTTATAGGTTTTTCGGTTTTTCGGCAAGGAACTATTTTCCATATTTTTTTCAGAATTTTAAACCTAGTAGTTTCGGAGATAAGGGGGGGAATGGTCAAAATTCGTATTTTTTCCTAAATTACTTCAAATCTGTTTTTGCTAAAATTATTTAAAAAATATATCTGATATGCTTACAACAACCGCTTTCATTTGATATGTCACACAATACAGTTTGCGATTTTTATTTTTATTAATTTTCCAGTTTACCACCCAAAAGTGGCCCCTTTCTTCAGAATTCATTAATTTTCTTTACGCGTTCATCTTTGGGTCACCAATTTACATATGTGTACCAAATTTCAACTCAATCGGTCCAGTAGTTTTGGAGCAAATCGGCTGTGACAGACGGACAGACAGACAACCGAGTGATCCTATAAGGGTTCCGTTTTTTCCTTTAGAGGTATCGGAACCCTAAAAAACGAATGTAAATACATAAAGTTATACAAATACAATACAATATGATGCATTCAATATAGAGTTCAGGATCAAAGGCTTAAGTAGAACGCTTTTCATACAAAGTCTCTAATCGCTTTTTTTTTCAGTCCCATTTTAAAATGAGAACTCAATCACGTTTGTATTTGAGGACTTGGCTCGACCGTGCTGGGGACTTTTAACGAACAGATTCACTTTCACGTTTATATTATCAGTATAAATTACACGATCTCATCTCATTCATATTCAAATGCCCGTGAACCTGCGCGCGCGCCGGTCGTTGACGCCGACAGCCTCTCACCTGCCACGCTATTAATGTACACATAACTTGTTTTAAGCTCACCTAAACGCTCACCCATAAATGTCATGCATCTTGATGCTGCGATTCATAGTAACTAAGCGTAGGTAGAGGTCTAGGTTCGAGACGGTCGCCAACAAGCCCCTCCGACCGAGCGACCTTGGTCCGCACCGACCGTGTAGACAGTTGTTTGCAGCAAAATTTCATACTACAACGGTCGGTGCCGACCAAGGTCGCTCGGTCGGAGGGGCTTGTTGGCGACCGTCTAGCAGAGGCAGACGCATTAGGCTTGACGGGTGGGGTGAGACGCATGCGTAAAGAATTGCCCTGCGCCTGCGACTGCTACGAAAATTGAACCAGCTCAGAATCGATTTTGTCCCAGATCCTTTGAGATCTTGAGTTATCATCAGCCTAAGCAAAATACGTTTTTTTTTGGAAATAATTCAATATCAGGCTAATTATTTGTACACGGCTTTTATATGTTCATTTAAAAGCTATTATTATTGAAATCACTAAATCCATGGACCGAAAGTTAGGACACATTGCACGTAGAACCGATGGCCGTTGGGGCGGAAAGGTTTTCGAGTGGCGACCACGTACCGGAAGGCGCGGCGTGGGTAGGCCCCCCACAAGGTGGACTGATGACCTGGTAAAGGTCGCGGGAGTCCGCTGGATGCGGGTGGCGCAGGACCGGTCAATTTGGAACTCTCTGGGGGAGGCCTCTATGTCCAGCAGTGGACGTCTTTCGGCTGATATGATGATGATGATGAAAGTTAGGAAAACAACAACTTAGAAAAGTTGAAAAATGGCCCCACAAAAAGGATGCACATTGCCATTATGCGGATGTGGGGGCGGGGTGTCAAAAGGATGCCAAGCAGCCGTTTAGTTCGTACATGCGCATGCGCATACCGGGTTTTGGGCACGTGTTTTTGGGTAGAAATTCGTAAGGAGTTCGCCTTCTATGGTTTTTTCGTTCGCTGGGACAATCTTAGTCTATAATTCTATCCTAAACTAAATAGAACTAGCCAGTAGGTCGTCAGTCCACCTTGTGAGGGGCCTACCCACGCCGCGCCTTCCGGTACGTGGTCGCCACTCAAGAACCTTTCCGCCCCAACGGCCATCGGTTCTACGTGCAATGTGCCCCGCCCACTGCCACTTAAGTTTAGCGATTCGGAGGGCTATATCGGTTACCTTGGTTCTGCTGCGGATAGCCTCATTTCTGATGCGATCACGCAGAGATACTCCCAGCATAGCCCTCTCCATTGCCCTTTGGGTGACTTTGAGCCTTCTTATGAGGCCCATAGTAAGCGACCACTGCTGGCCACATGCTGATCACTACCCAACGCAACGTGGGTAGGCCCCCCACAAGGTGGACTGATGACCTGGTAAAGGTCGCTGGAGTCCGCTGGATGCGGGTGGCGCAGGACCGGTCATTGTGGCACTCTTTGGGCCTATGTTCAGCAGTGGACGTCTTTGGGCTGATATGATGATGATGATGATGATCAGCATTTTAGATAATTTTAATTTTATCCGGTGAACTTAATAATTATCTACTATGAAATGTCACTTCGAAATAAGTATTTCAAATAGTTATCGATAAATTGAATATCGGAAGGAAGTCCCTAGTTAATTGACATCTTTGCCACAAAAACTTCAATGTCTGGTTATGGCAAATTAAATTATGAATATCGAAGGTATCCGTAACTACTTGAATGCTTGACTAACTACGGTCCCGAGGCAACCCCGAGTCGTGAGTGAAAGAGAAAGCGTTATTTAATTTATGGTAACCAGATAAGTATACTTATAGATAAACTGGTATGTTGACGTAACGTGGGGTCACGTTGGAAAGTTAACTGGTTGGGGCCTTGGAATCCTTAAAGCTTAGTCTACACTTATAGCCGGGCCCACTTATTTTGATAATATACGGGGTGGGGCCTGTAACAGGAGCAAATATTTAAAAGGTAGTTTCCTTACAGCATCTGCAGTAACCCCATGTGTACATTTTTAGGGTTGCGTACCTCAAAAGGAAAAAACGGAACCCTTATAGGATCACTCGTGCGTCTGTCTGTCCGTCTGTCACAGCCGATTTGCTCCGAAACTACTGGACCGATTGAGTTGAAATTTGCTAAACATATGTAAATTGGTGACCCAAAGAAGGAGGCCACTTTTGAGGGGTAAACTGGATTTTTTTTAAAAAAAGCTTCGCAAACTGTATTGTGTGATATATCAAATGAAAGGGGTTGTTGTAAGCATCTCAGATATATATATATATATTTTATAATTTTAGCAAATACAGATTTGAAGTAATTTAAGAAAAAAGACGATCTCTTCGAAACTACTAGGCTTAAAATTCTGAAAAAAATATGGAAAATAGTTCCTTGCCTAAAGATTACAGGAAAACCTATACGAAGTTTGAGTATTCAAAGTAACGGGAAAATTCTCAATATTATATAATACCCTCAATACGGAACCCTCAACACGCGAGTTGAACTCGCACTTGTCCGGTTTTTTTTTAATTTTTAGTCTGGAGAAATTTTGGTCCAAAGTTACGACCTTCAAGTAATGTATCTTGGCACCACGAGATCATAGCACAGCAGCCAATGCAGATTTTGATGTAACATCATGTAATGAATTAAGTATGTTTTTGCATTTTTGTTATCAAAATATTTTTTTGTGATTTTTTTTAAATATCAATTGCTTTTAATGTTTTTAAAATAAAAAGGTCACTCCAGAAGAGTGAAAAAATACACGTTCACTAATTATCACAAAAACTGTTTGCTCCTGTTACAGGGCCCACCCTGTATATAATAAATATAAAAATACTTGAATGTTTCTAATTTTTTTTTTTATGTGTCTATTACCTATGTCTGTTATTCAATGTAAGTATGTCTTTCAAGTATGTTCATTTCATCGACAGACATCGCGTCGTACGTCGATGAAATGAAAATATTGAAAGGTTGTCGATGAAATAATATTCGATGAAATGTCTGTCGGCAATTCAAGGGTAAACCAAATGACTTGTCGATGAAATGTCTGTCTGAAATTCAAGGGTAAACCAAATGACTTGTCGATGAAATTCAATTACTTGAAACGTTGTCGATGAAATGTCTGTCGGCAATTCAAGGGTACACGAGTTCCGTAGATTACTCTATATAATATACAAACTTATTAGATTAAACTAGCTGCCCGCGCGGCTTTGCCCGCGTATTACAAAGAATAAAGCGGCTGCGGGATAAAATAGAGGAGCTTTTCAACCATAAATAATATTAGTATAGAAGTAAATATTTAAGGTATTTTCATTATTTCACAATTACTGTACTTAAACAATGTAAGGTAGAAGTACTAGTGCCCGACATGTCAACAGAAAATACTTATTTGAATCACGATATTATGCTCATTTAAGATGTTTTAAACAGTTTCATACGGTTTGGGAGACGAGGTATTTACTCAAGTTACTGATATGGAATTCGTTTCATATGGTGATCTTATAAAAAATCCTGATAATATAACAATTAGGTAATCAATCCGAATGTACGAGTAAATGGCAGGCGGTTATGCTGGCAGTCCCAATAGATGTCATTTCAGTACAAATGTCATGAATGGCAGACTGACATTTATTGGGACTTGAAGGTTTAACTCATTGTCCCAATTGATGGCAGCTGGTTTTTAACAAATATGTTCATAACTTATAAATAAGTTGTTTGTCTTGAAATTGTGATAAGAAATATTGAAGTCACTAACATTTAGTAACTTAAAAATGATGTCGTGATCAATCTTAGTTTATTATTCGCTAGTTAAATTATATTCGTCGAGTACTAGTACCGCGTCGGGCACTAGTACTTCTACCTTACTTGTATTAAACTGAAGAACTTCTTTAACAAACTGAGAATGTTATTTAAACAGCATACTCTGTTAATGGTTTTGTCTATGCCTACATTCACTTCCGCCTTGACACTTCCCATGACGGCAAAAAGCGCGGGAACTCAGCTTGTAGTTAATTGGGGCCGATTGTCTACGGCTGGTGGCGTAATACACAATGGCGGGAAGACTATGGTCTTAGTGGAGTGGTTCGATGTTATCGATATCGATTAGTAAAACTTGCTTCGGTAAAATTATGATGGTACGGTCAGAGGCGGATTATCCATAGGCAAATAAGCACGCGCGAGATTTTATTCGTTATAATTTTTAATCTATGGCTGCTAGAGGGGCGCAGATGAGGTGCTTGCCTAGGGCGCTCACGACAAATAATCCACCTTTGGGTACGGTTATGAAACAAGTTAAATGTTAAAAATGTGTTGCTCCGAGCAGGATTTGAAGCTGCGGCCTTCTGATATACGCGACCAGTTGCTGCTAGCAACTGAGCTATCGGAACCAACGAGTTTATATCAAGGAAAAAGTAACTCTGGAAGAATAATAATAATCATAGTATAAATAAACACTTATTCAATAAATGTTAACAATTTGACTTGTAAAACGTACCAATAAAATTAGGTATCGGTATCTGAACCAATTGCTCGGACGACGTAGCTTTCAATCAGTTCTCTCTTACAATGCCTTGTATCGAGATAAAGTCTCATCGCTTAGGGGTGGTAACATTTAATCATTTTTCGCTACCGTAGTTTAGCTATTGTAGTTTAGCTTCGACCGTGGTTAGTGTGGTACGATGCTACCAAACTACGGCCAGGGGTGGTTCACTCTTTGATTTCGTCACGCCGCATAAAAACACGCCAGCCCGCCGCCTTTAGGTGGTCCATCAGTGGTTGCCACGCGCTGGTACGGGACGCACACGTTCTTGTTTTGCATTGCATCGTCATTCGCCTCGTAAAATAAATATGCCACGACGTCTATTTATATTGGTTGAAAATAATTTTTCTTAGCATTATGTTTTTGTATGTTGTGTTTTACAAAAAAGGGCTGTTAGAGCAATTTATAACCTCGGGTCGCGTGAGTCATTAAGAGAATTTTTCAAGGAAACATATTCTAACACTGCCGTCGCTATACGTATTTGAAATAATAATGTATGTTAGGAAGAACAACCCAACAAACACTGATAGGCCCAAGGTTACCAGAAGCGCAGGGAAGCTCAAAACAACTTTTTACAGGCTAGTAAAAGCGAAAAAGTCGTTCTTGGGAAATTGTATAAAATTCTACAATAAAATTCCAAAACACATTACCGAACTTACTGACTCTAAATTCAAATCTGTCGTAAAACGGACACTTATTTCAAAAGCATATTATAAGATAAACGACTACATCATGGATAGGGATATTTGGCAGCGATAAAATCCTGCACTAGAAATCTGTCGTAAAATAAATAGGCTTTCTACTGTAGCAATGTAATTTTAAAATTGTATAATACTCTGATACTAAAATGATATATTGTATACTGTTTTGAAAAAATGACACCTCGCCGAGTTTTTTACGCCGGTTCTTCTCGAGGCAGAGGTTTACTTTCCGAATCGGTGGTAGTTTATCGACATTCATAGGTGCATGTAATATGCCTAAATTGAAGAATAAATCACTTTGACTTTGTGTGTCATCGTCTTACATTTTGCAGAAACGTGCAGTTTTGATGTCATAACCTAATGGCAAATTACACAGCATTTGTGTAGTTGGGTGATCCTAAGTAAATAAAGAATAATTACTTACTCTGTGCTACGGTGCCATAGCTTACTTATTGGTTGAATTGTTGCCTGGTAGAGCCATAGAGTTATCTTGTTGTTTAGCCCCCAAGTCCTATCTACCATTTCCGGCATAGCCAGAAGGCGACTGTAGCTTTTTGAATTTTATTCTCTAGGTGAGAGTACGTCTACCGCGATTAGAGTTCTGAATTGATGTTCTGTCCTTTCTCGTTATTCTGTAACTTGTTTTAACCTAACCTCACCATCACGCACAAAAAAAAATTGACACCGTCGTAGGCAGAGGTAATCGGAGAACCGTAATCAGAGGTATAGTTTCGTTAGGCATCACAGGTGAGGTGAGGCGCATGAGCGCGTTCCGAAAAACGGCTATGAACTATAAGATATAAGGTATCTCATAAGATTTTACAATATCAGGAAAAGGGTTAAGGTCTCCTTGGGGTCTTCCTTCTCGAGAGGCGTTGGTAAAATACGATAACCATCGACACTTTTCCCCGCACTACGCTTTAATCTAGTTTATGGTCCCATTGTGCGGCGAGAGTGTACTCTATGGTGATTAGTCTATGATACAGCTGGGTCATTGTCAATACAGGGGACGATCCTGATCCTACACTAATACATAAAGGCCTGAATCACACTGGCGCGGCCTCCGGTGGCTGTCAATAGTAAAATTTGACAGTGAATGAAAAGTTTACTATAGACCGCCGCGGTCAGGCCGTGCCAGTGTGCAAGGGTTAGGCCTCTCACAGACCGGCGCGGCCTAGTATACATACTTATATAGATAAATAAATACATATATAGAAAACATCCATGACTCAGGAACAAATATTACACAAATAATGACTCAAATAATGACGAAGTGTTCACTGGAAAGCCGAGAGCGCAGTATACAAATTTGTTATATCAGCCAATTTGTAGATCTGATATCTACAAGAAAAACGCATACAACATGTGTATACCTAGTCCTATTTAACAAACTCCCAAATGAGTTGAATACCTTGCATGCGAAATTTTTACAGACAGAATTAACCAAATGGCTACAAAATTGTTTCTATAATGTTAAGGACTACTTAAATTTTAATGTAAATTGAATTTGACATGTTATTACTTCCGTTCTATTTTATAATAATTCTGAGCATAAATTTTATATCTGTAACTATATTTTGCATGTGGACTTTAAGTGGACTGAATACTGATTCTGTAATTATTTTAAGACCACCAATTGTAACGTATTCTAGCAAATAAATATTTCATTCATAAATGAATGTCCTTATCGGGATACGAACCTACAGTAGAATCCACAATTAGGCAAACTAAACTAACTAACTTATCTCTTGCTTCTCAAGCGGTCGTCAAATAATGTTTATGGGTGAATCAATTTTTTTTGTCCCTGGTTGCCATGGTTACGTCTTCTGGGTCACTTTTTAAAACTGCGGTTTTGCGGATGGAAATCCACCAAAATGTGGGGTTTTCTTGTAATTTTCGACCCCTATCTTTAAGAGTCATTTTCTAAGCTAGTTAGATGTCCAAGTTGTAACAATTGGGTTGTCCTAATTTTTTTTTCGATGCCATTCGAACCAGTTTTTGGAGAGAAACAAATGTTTGTATGGGAGCAACTACAATTAAAAAACATAAGTACCCAAAAAATTTAGTTAAAGACGGACCTCGCTGGCGGCAGCCGAAAACGTTTCATACTGATTAACATTGAATCGTGACGTCACAGGGTGATATTTGTACTAATCGTTGTATTGAAAATCGTTTCGGTCGTGAAATACTGCGTTTAGGACCATAGTTGTCATACAATTTTCTATAAAAGCGTAAGGATTCTATTGGTAGCTTTAAATTTACTTTTGGACAATAAACAAAAAACATATTTTTTCTAAACTTTCAAGGTCCATTATCTTTTTATGATTTTAATTATATTTCTTAATTTATACTTAATTGCATTTATTTGATGGTTTACTATCAATTTAGCAACACTGCGTTATCAAATTTAACTTACAACTACCCAATTTTTCTAAAAAACTCTGTCATATTGTCTCTTCACTAACGGGACGGAACAACAACAAGAAATAGTTGATTGACCCTAATATACTTGATTTAGAAAAATATACGTGGTCTACACAAATCAAATATACAAAACATCACGGCTTGGTTTACAAAAAGAAAGTTGGTATGTGATTTCTAGTTTCCATACGGTGGCTCGGATAATTTGCTAAATGGCTGCACGGTAATGGGATGCAATACATCTTTTTAATGTTTTTAATATCAGGTTTCGAAGTCTACTTTAATTTATGATGTGATTAAAAACTAACGGAGACACGAATAGTGAATAGTGACATCAATTTGTTTAAAGCAGTTGAAAGCGAATTCGAACAACGTGTACGGTCAAATGGGGTAACATGGGACACGCCAGGTTACTTGAGACGCCGGTTTTAACCAGGAACTCGTGTGTGTTTGGTGATGCAGTTATGACGTCACGATAATGGCGACTGCCTTTTTGGCGCGAATATGTAACGTTCAAATTTCAACCATTATTTATTTGCATAAAGCGATATTATTTTGAGGAAATAAATATACCAGTTGTCTATCGAATCTGTACAAACATTTTAAAATATATAAAAAAATATAGAATAACCTATTGGCTATTTTATTTGTCGCTGAACATACTTCCGCTCAAGCGCTTTTCGCAAAACGTAACCGGTACTGACTGATTGAAACCTTACTTTCGAACACTAGCGGTAGATGGCGCTGTTATCAACAAAGCTAATAAGCGTTTTTTTTTGACAGGTGCTGCTGTTATGGTGTGTCCTGGGGCTCGCACTAGCGGAGGACACGCCACCCGGGCTTGTGTCAAAAGACAGCGAGCAAGATCTAGTGGCGGAAGCGACGCAGTCAGGTAAAACTGATTTTGCTTTGTAAATATGTACAGTCGACGTAATTTTTCGCCGTATTATAAATAACTAGCTGCCCGCGCGGCTTCGCCGCGTATCAAAGAACCTAGGCGGAGCGACGGGATAAAATATTATAGCACATAATCCCGTAGGTCCATTCTACATATATAACATAGGTACTGAAGAAAGGATTTTTAGAATACGATGGGTATAGTTTCTGAGACTATCCCCAACATACAAACTTACATTTCACAGACATTACACCTGCTTATTATTAGTATCAGCACAGATCAAAGAATACTGTATCGGGGACCATTAATGGTTTAAAATAATATTTTACCGGTTATAGATGCATTTGACTATTTATACCGCTAAATAGTTTAATACTGGTTTATGTTTTCCAGTATTAAGTCATATCGGTTTTACAAATTACAATTTATACCTACCTGTAATCGAAATATAATTATCTGAACCTGAAATAATTAGGATGGTATTCAAGTCACGTGAATAAAGTTGCCAATGAGAGTCCCCGGTATCCGAAAAGAAATTTTAGTACTTAATCGAGGTTCATTTTCTACATCTTTACTTCAAATTTGAAGCCTAACGGTGCCTACGGCATTGTGCTAAGTAAGGTACATAAACATAAAGCCTATATGGGGTCCACGACAATTAATGGGTTTAAACCTCATTCTTCTCCCAACATCTCGAATATGGGAAAATAAGTTAGTATATAAACTTTTTGAAATAAATATAAACATGGCAAATAATATTGACAACTCTGTCACTAAAAAAATTAATCCACAGTTGACACAATACGTCTGTCAGTTTTTGTAAACATTGTAAAAGATCGTTTATTTTCTATTTACTTAATTTTCTTAGTGTTGTATCCATATGTGGCCGACTCAACATTTATAATTTCTTATGCTGAAGAACTTACTACAGGTTTGAGTTCAATTCTTGTTTATTTATTTTACATTGTCATCTCAAGTCAAAACAGGAGTTAGGTACGTCACGTGACGTCACACAGCCAAGGTCACGTGGTCAGCGCACGGTAGATTCGTTAAATTAAAATTTTAGTACTTTTTCAATAAAAAAATAAAAATCGGAGACCTTATTGCAAATCTCCAGCATGAGACGAATCGAACGACATATCATTTATCAAAATCGGACCATAACTGTAGATCTGATGGCATGTACAAAAATCGGGCTCGCGTATTATATATATAGATAGATAGATAGATAGATACAATGAATGCTAAAAAGAGGAATAATGCTGCTTCACGATACAGCTCGCTCGCGTAGCGTTGCTTGGCCTCGAATGACAATTTTTTGTATGTTTCTAGGTGTGCAAGCTCAAAAGCGGGAGGCGTCGTTGTCCAACTCTTACGGAGAACCGCTGCCAGCTGACGCTTACGGACCCCCACGGGACATCTCAAACGGTAATTCTTGGATGTTTCCTATGTATTTAATGTATTGTTGTCAAGCCTCGTAAGTCTTAGCATACTACACAACAACAAAAACAACAAACAAACAAACAAACAACAAACAATACAAGCAACAATATATAGCTCGCCATTTGTACATATATTTTTTTTGTATTTTGTGCAATAAAGTTTAAATAAATAAATAAATAAATACAAGTACAATTTCAAATCGAATTTTAAACTTTAAAGGAATCAACGAAAGTTCCAAATTCAAAATCGAGCTTACTCGATCCCATTCCATATAACATTAAAAATTTATCGGACAAATTCGTATATGTTACTTTGTTTATGTAGGATATCAACGGGAAATATTGTACTAAGTGGGTAGTCTTACTTATTTCGACCATCAAGTAAGTGCTTTCCAAACATAACAACACTACCTAATGTTTTTGCATTTCATGGTTTTCCATGAAATCACATGGAGATTCGCACACACGTTATTTCTAATCGTTTCTGGATATTTAGATGCTAATAATGGTCATGAAGGTAATTTACACCTTTTAGGAATACAGCATTGAGCTAAGAGATCCATTTCTGGAATAGTGATGTTTGGGATAAAATCTTTTGTGAAAACTATACTTATCGTAACGGCATTACATCTTATTTACCTCTTAAAACGTGTATTTCCAGGTCTCCAGCTCCCAGCGCCGGTGTTCCAACAGCAGGACTTCCATCAACAGGACTTCCAGCAACAGGATTTCCAGAACAACATCTTCGACACACCTCCAGGTGCCTACGGACCCCCCTCGCCGGTCGTGTTCCCCAGCCATAGCTACGAAGGCCCCCCTCCGCCCGCCCGCAAGCCCGTTTACGGCCCTCCGAAAGAGACATACGGACCCCCTAAACAAAACTATGGACCCCCTAAACAAACTTACGGGCCCCCCAAACCGGTCTATGGTCCGCCTAAGAAAATGTACGGCCCCCCGAAACAGAGTTTACCAAAGCCGAACTATGGAAGTCCTTTCAAACCACCGAAAATAAGCTTCCCTAAGCCAGTTTATGGAGTGCCTAAGCAAATGTACGGAGCTCCGAAGCCTATCTATGGGCCTCCAAAAATACAAACGAGTTACGGGTCCCCTGTGAACAACTTCCCTAACATACCCTTACCTGAGCTGCCACCGATCAATTTGCCGCAGAACTTTGGAACCGGAATCGGCAACATCGATTTACCAGCAACCATCTACGGAACCCCGATCCCTTCCTTACCTTTAGACCTTAAACCTAACTTCCCCATTCCTTCAGACACTTATGGCCCCCCTGGACACCTCCTCGGCCCCATAGGACCCAATGAGCAAGACGTCGTTCAAGATGTCAGTCATATAGGCCATTACGGGCCTCCTCAACCTGACCCGAACCCTCGCCCGCCGCACCCGGGTATCCCTGCCCCTCCTACCCCCCCTCACGTCCTCTATGATGGTTGGAAGCCGATCCCTGGTGTCTCCAAACCAGTGATTGAGAACCTGGATAACAATATTGGCGATCAGTATGGGCCCCCACCGCCTGCTCCAGTCCAAGATATCAGATTGAACTTTGATGGACATTCTCTGCCAAATGCTAATCCAGGCCCTTCATTCTCAGGAGCTCAGATAACTTCAGGATACTCCAACGTACACCAGGACATCTTAGCGAACATCGATCTGAATGCTATCGTTGGTGGAGATTCTAACCACATCGATCAATCAAAGACGGTCTTTGAGGCGCATTATACTGAACCTAATCAGGACTTCGGAGTCCAAGGTCTACCTTTAGCACAGACTAAGCCTTTTGATACATACGGCGCTCCACCTGTGGAATCTTTATCCAACGGACCTTATCCTGCGTCGATAAGACAACAAGGAGCCAAAGGACTAGTTCCTCCTTCAGGTGTGTATGGCGTACCTCCTGGAAGCCAATACGGCGCGCCGCCAAGACCACCGCCATCTAATCTACCAATTCCTTACGGAAGTCACTCTGGCGGCGGCCATTCTGGCGGCAGCTCACCTCGCCACCCCATCAAATTCAGAGACTCTGTCCCCGAAGGTCTTTTCCAAAACATTGGGCATACTACGCGCCACAAAGACGTGCATGGCATTGACCACGTGAAGCAAGGACCAACGTATCTGCCTCCTCCTGTCAGAGAAGTTAAAGATATTAATCAACAGACCGGCAATTTCGGCATTGGAAACCTCGCTTTGTCCATAGAACCTTCTAGTCTTTACAGTCTTCCGCATTCCGGAAACCCTATCAACTTCCAGCAACAACAACCTAGCAACCTGTACGGTTCTCCTATTGATTCTTATTCTGCGCCTCTCTTAACTGTGGCTGACCATACAGCTTTAGGCTCTAACACAAACGCAGTAACGGCTACTTTGGACGGCACGATCTTAGCTAACCTTTCAAACTTAGATGCGGCAGCGATTTTGAAACACTGCCCATACCATGAGGCTATTCTTAAAGCTGCTCAATTAGGAGAGAAGATACCATCAGAGTTGGCATCCAGTTACGTAGCCAGTTTGAGTTCTTTAGGATCTACATTGTCCAAGAGTCAGCAGACTTTAATATCACCCCAGAACGGTTTTAACACACCAGCCGCTGGCAGCGAATCAGTCTCATACAATTCTAAAGACCTAGATACAGCATCTCATACATTAGTCCAAACGGTTCTACCAAGCAATAACATAAAGATCGAAAAGACAGAGAAGACCAGTGTACAGAAAGGAAAATCCATAAAAGATGAGTCTGGAAAGCATAGTTACAAGCATGAAGGTTTGCAGCAGCAAATCTTGCAAACATCTGAGAAAATTAGAAATTTGAGCGAAGAAACTAAGCAACTACAGCAGAAGATTGTATCAACGAGTCAAAGCTTGGGCCAGGTTAACGGACAAATATCGCAATTTGGACAGGGAGAGAAGAGCAAAGGCAACAGCTATTCGTTCCAGATACAATCCTCAGCGGACCACAACGGTAAAGGAAAACAGCCTTCAATCCCTCACGAGCAACTACTATCTGAAAGCCTTTTGCAAAGCATTTTGCAAGCCATTGAGCAACCATCACAAAAACCTAGGCAAGTGAAAGTACAAAACCAGAATATCAATTACGAACACGCCAGCACGTTAGACTTGGCGAACTTGGACGCAGGTGGCCTCATTTTACCAGCTGGGTATGAACCTATCGATAGAACCAAAGAAACAGAAACAAAAACCCAAGAGAAACAGGTAACTATTGACCAGGAAATACAGAGTACTAACAAAGACATTACGCAGATTTTGAACAGCGAGATAATACACAGACACAGAGGTGACATTCCACATACCGAATGCGATTTGCGAGCAGACAACTCCGTGACACATACTATAGTTGTTCCACCACCAAATGTTGATAAAGTAGCGCCAGTTGAAGAAATCGATGATAATGATGTAGCTATATATTTTGATGAGAAAACTGAAACAACAGAAAAACAGGAACCTGTGACCGAAATCTCAGTAGCGACGAGCATAAGCGAGGGAGAGTACAGAAATGTACCTGAATTTGGGAATAAAATTGAAAAGAAACAATCGTAGGAAATGTTAAGAGGGTCTAGTCTGTACATCAGTGAGTTAAAAGACTATACATTTTACGGGAACTTAATGGAAAATTTGCAAATATAGCAAGTAAATAGAAAATTTAACCATGAAATGAGTAGAGAATATTGAGAGTCATGTCCACAAAGTCTAGTGTGACTAAAGTTTTTGTGATTTCTTTGCCATAATTTATATTGCATTACTAGCAAATACAAGTCACGATTTAAAATTTGTCATGTCCCTTCTAAAAATTACTCTAGATAGGGTTCAGTTCTTGAAAACAAGTCAAAAGAGGCTCACTGGTATAATAAAAATGCCATCTAAAGTTGCTTATGTCTAAAAAAATTCCTTGTCCAAAAACTACTTTAAAAAACATTTTTAAACTGTTTATTGTTCATGAGGGACTTGTTAGAAATAAGCAAAACTACAAATTCGTAAAAGGTGACAGAATTAAAGACTGATTCAACATCTTTTCGCAAACGATTTTAAATATAACGAATCTAATTTAATTTATTTATAATAACGCCATCCATGGGAGATCTGAGAAAACTCCACCGTTTAAAAGCTCTATTCTCGTTAGAGCTTTGTAAACTGCTTGAGCTTTCTCAGATAACAAAGTAATTTAAACATTATTTATATCTTTAACCATAATTATAACTTTTACTTTAAGCAATTCAGTATTTTCTTGTTTCTCCACTATTTATTGATCTTTGGTAAGTGGATATCTGTATGTACAGTGGTACAAATATATTTTTATAAGACAAATAAAATGTACAGTAAAATGAATGGTTTTATTGACAATTATCATTCGTTCCTTTCTTTAGGTCACATAGAGGCTGAATTTAGCCGCTAAATTAAGCCAGCTGATACTATAAAAGTATGGCTCTAACACAGCACAGACAGACGAACTGAATTCCGTCGCCAAATTCATCCGCCTGTCAGTATTTATTTAATAAACAGAGTCATCATCATCATCAACATCATATCAGCCGAAAAACGTCCACTGCTGGACATAGGCCTCTCCCAAAGAGTGCCAAATTGACCGGTCCTGCGCCACCCGCATCCAGCGGACTTCCGCAACCTTTACCAGATCATCAGTCCACCTTGTGGGGGGGCCTACTCACGCCGCGCCTTCCGGGACGTGGTCGCCACTCGAGAACCTTTCCGAATAAACAGAGTATAAAAACATAATAAATACTTACCTCACAAAACTGTCGGAACAGTTTGTGGCTGGGCCATACCTACATTTTAAATAGAGAGGCTGAGGGTGGAATCAGCTCTACGGAACGAGGGCTACCGCGAGTGAATTCGCCGCTAGGGGCGCTGGTGGCGCGTCGGGGCTTCAAAATGTCAAATGCCATAGTTTGTGAGTGGATTTTGCGGGTTTTTCCATAATTCCTAACAATGTGAATATGTTGCATAGCTGAGATTAATTATGGCAATTATGTGTTACGGATCAATGAATCTCATCGCTTTAAAAGTGAATCTAAGATAAACTCGTGTAAAAATAAATCAGAGGTAATAATAATAAGTATTATTACCGTATTATCACTAGTCCATCATTTTCACCCAATAACCCGTTTTATTTAGATTCCATCAACCAGTAACAGTCCCTATACACCCCAGCGGGTGCTGTCTCTGTGCGCGTCCCATGGGACATGACACGGGCAGGGACAGCATCCGCTCCGTGTACTCCTTGCATTCCATTAAATTGTCAAAAGGGCCTCTACGTGTTGGCTCAGTTGGTACTTTGTAGGTACCTAGCCCCACGCACGCCTCCCAAAGGTCCGGGACATCATGTCCCGTGAGCGGGAAAGTATTATTATTTTAAATAATTGACTTACTATTTTAAGCATGATTTGAATGTAAAATGTGTTTTACGCCGGTAATAACAAACTTTAATAGCTATATTTCTGGACGCGACACGCCAGTGGCGCCAACTGGTGAGCGCAAAAACGGTAGCCCTCCTTCGGCTCCTGTTCTTCGGTCGCGTAATTCAGCCTTTATGCGGGCCTTAGAACTGCGCCGTCATAAAAAATGCAAGGCCATAAAAGACCGTTTCAGGAATTATTTCAGCAATGTATTTAGTGTCATTTAGATCAGCCCACAAAAGTAAAAATCCGTAATGACGACCGTTTGACGACGACCGAATAGCCTAGTGGTTAGAGAACCTGACTATGAAGCTTGAGGTCCCGGGTTCGATTCCCGGTCGGGGCAGATATTTGTATGATGAATACGAATGTTTGTTCTCGAGTCTCGGATGTTTAATATCTATTTAAGTATGTATTTATCTATATAAGTATGTTTATCCGTTGTCTAGTACCCATAGTACAGGCTTTGCCTAGTTTGGGACTAGATCAATTGGTGTGAATTGTCATACGATGTCAAACTTACAAAAATTCAACAAAACAAGTATCGGCTACCAGCGCAGCGCTACGAAATCTTTGGCATCAAATGTGTTAATTCAGAGCACGCATGGAAATAAGGTTGGAATCGTATTTGATGCCTTCTTGCAGGCGCTATCCGTAGCGTTACGTAATGTGACCGTGTTTATATCAATCGGGTAAGTATCTCTCGTCTCTCCCATGCCAGAAAGTAGGACGCGTGCGGTAATTGCTACTTTGTGGCCAGGTATGACGTAAAATAATGAAACTAAGCCACAAAAGTCAGAATAATTTATTAATGTAATACACTAATCTATAGGTGGGTATAACAAAATCTAAGAGTAAATTGCAACTTACTGTAAAAGGGCCACATAAGTTTTTTCTAGTTCTAAAAGTAAACATTAACCTTATTGATTAGACTACACATTTTTATTCAAAATTAGAAGTAAATAATATATTAAATAAATTAAAAATGATTTATTCCGGTCTTTGAATCCATACTTTGGTAGTAAAAATATTTACTTAAAAATTAACAAAGTAACTTAACAGCTAATTAATATCGACATGAGGGTAGAGGTAGTGGGTAGGTACTTACATACAACACATCTTAAGTACAGATTTTAATAACTTAAAAACTCTTACATTTGCATATGAGTATAATTTATAGCCTATTACATCTTATTTCACGAGTTTCATCAGATCCTTGAGAACCTCCACCTTTTTTTGAAGTCGGTTAAATATCGAATACAATTTTTGTGGACAGAAATTTCGAGTATTTTCCAAAATTATAATTGCATGTAGACAGACCCCCACAAGGTGGACTGATGACGTGGTGGTCGCGGAAGTCTGCTAGATGCGGGTGGCGCGGACCAGCCCTTGTGGCACTCTTAGGGGGAGGCCTATGTCCAGCAGTGGACGTGTTTCGGCTGATACATCATATTACATCTTTATTGACATAACCAATAATAACGAACTGTTTTGATTTGAAATCCTATACTTACTTTTAGTATTTTATTGCATAACTTATTGTTTTTTGGCATTTTTCATTTTCCTTTGCAGCCTTGAATGCCATTTTAATACATGTTTGTTGTATACACGCTCCCTTACAGAGGCTTGACACGTCGGACACACAATGTGGGTATAAGTGTCCCTCCGTAGGTTGGGTTCGTCTATGCCATGATCAGTTGTCAAATGGCGTATCATATTTTCCAAGTTTCTAAGATGATGACAATTCATCATTTTACATTCATACATCATTTTAATTGCCTTGCTCTTTTTCGCTTTTGGCTGCTTTGTATTTTTAGTACGGTTTCTGCCTTCATTACGTCCTGTACCGTGCCGTTCAGTTTTCAATGTAATGGAAATATGTTTTCTCACACATTTGTCCCAAGCAAAAAAGTTGCGTTTTCTTTCGTAATTGCGGCTTTGGATAGAAGTCGCATTCGAAATAATACTTGCTCGAAATTTCCATTTGTCCGATATTTCTTGACACTTTTCGTCTCTAGACGTGCTAGCTTGCGGTGTTACTTGCGAACTCTTCTGTGAACTTGGGGATACCTTCGTCATTATATTTTGTGCTTGTGGTTGGGCAGGACCGCAGGCGTCAGGTGCTATTTTGGTCCGTGATTGCGATGTATCTGCCAAATTCCTCGACTCTGTGCTACTTACGGCAACGTTTGATGTTGCATGTTGGAACACATTGGGCCCCGTTTTTGACTGTGATGTGACAGTGGTCAGATCGGACCTTGACTGTGCGATACAAACGGTAGTGTTCGGTGTTGTGTCTTGTGCTTCATTTGATGCTATATTTGACTGTGGTTGTGTAGAACCGTGACCCAAATTGATACTCGTCTCTGCGGTACGAACAGTGGTCCTAAGCGCTTCATGAGACACCATATTTGACTGCGATTGTGTTGAAGCATGTACCAGATCGTACCATGCCTGTTCGTTACGAACAGAACTCTTCGGTGCTCTACTTTGTGCTTCATTAGACCAAATTTTTGAATGTGATTGTGTTGAACCCAGATTGGACCACGACTGTGCAGCACGAACAGTAGTGTTCGCTGTATGTTGTACTTCATGGGACACCGTATTAGACTGTGATACTGTTGAACTCTGATCCAAATTGTTCCTCGACGGTGCGGTACGAACAGTAATGGTCGATGCTTTATGTTGTGTACGATTGATGTTTGACTGTGATTGTGTAGAGCCATGGGCTGGACTGGTCCACGACTGTCCGGTCCAAATAGCAGTGTTCGACGCTGCATACGATGCATAATACGCTGCACCAATCCCTGATTGTGATGTACTTCGGGCCAGGTTTGAACCCAGATTGGACCACGACTGTGCAGCACGAACAGTAGTGTTCGCTGTATGTTGTACTTCATGGGACACCGTATTAGACAGTGATACTGTTGAACTCTGATCCAAATTGTTCCTCGACGGTGCGGTACGAACAGTAATGGTCGATGCTTTATGTTGTGTACGATTGATGTTTGACTGTGATTGTGTAGAGCCATGGGCCGGACTGGACCACGACTGTCCGGTCCAAATAGCATTGTTCGACGCTGCATACGATGCATAATACGCTGCACCAATCCCTGATTGTGATGTACTTCGGGCCAGGTTTGAGTCGGTCTCCTTGGGTGTACAAGCAGAAGTGTAAGGCGTTGGAACGGCCTGTGTTGAAACATTGACCGTATCGGACCGCGACTGTGAGGCGCAAATCGTAGTGTTAGACGCTGCATTATACGCTGCACCAATCCCTGATTGTGATGTACTTCGGGCCAGGTTTGAGTCGTAAGGCGTTAGAACGGCCTGTGTTGAATCATTGACCGGATCGGACCAAGGCTGTGAGGCGCAAATCTTAGTGTTAGACGCTGAATTACACGCTGCACCAATCCCTGATTGTGATGTACTAGGGGCCAGGTTTGAGTCGTAAGGCGTTAGAACGGCCTGTGTTGAAACATTGACCGTATCGGACCGCGACTGTGAGGCGCAAATCGTAGTGTTAGACGCTGCATTATACGCTGCACCAATCCCTGATTGTGATGTACTTCGGGCCAGGTTTGAGTCGTAAGGCGTTAGAACGGCCTGTGTTGAATCATTGACCGGATCGGACCAAGACTGTGAGGCGCAAATCTTAGTGTTAGACGCTGAATTAGACGCTGCACCAATCCCTGATTGTGATGTACTAGGGGCCAGGTTTGAGTCAGCCGCCGTATGAGCGTAAGCAGTAGTGTACGATGCTTCGCCGCCAACGGCCTGTGTTCTTCTAGGCGCAATACACAGTGCTGAACTATTAGCCAGATTGGACCACGATTGTGAGGCGCAGATTGTAGAGTTTGTCGCTGCACCAATCCCTGATTGTGATGTTCTAGGGGCCAGGTTTGAGTCGGCCTCCATAGGAGTATAAGCAGAACTGTACGGCGCTACAACACCGATGGCATGTGTTCTTCTAGACACCATATGACGTCCAAAGTGTGCTGAATCATGGGGCAAATTAGTTCTCTCTGAACAATGTACATTTGATGCATACTTTGCTTGCCATACACCGTTCCGATTCCATCGTGGTTCTGAACGGTTGTTGGCGTTAGACGCAATGTTGGATTCTAAATAGGAATTAGGTCCGTTGGGCTTTGTTGCTGGGATTAAAGGAGCGTTGCCGCTCATTCCATGTAGTGATAGAATCGAAGAATCTTGTGAACAATCTACATCTGGCCTTGAAGTGTCCGGTGTAGGTATAGCATATTGTGGTGCCATATCCGTCGGTACCTGGGGCTCTATTTGTTCCACCGTCCGCCGCACGTAAGTATAATTATAGACTTCAATGGTTTCCCTGTAGTTCTGTTCTTGGACGTTGGAAAGGAAGTCAAAGTCTGCATCATCCAACAGATCGAGTCTTCTGCGGTAGTTGGCCATGTTGATGACTGCTTGAGTGATTCAGAAATCCAGGAACACCTGGAAACACCATCCAATTTATCAGAATTAAAAAGAACAACAAAAACTGAGGACAATCATACACAAATCGACCTAGTCCCAAACTAAACAAAGCTTGTACTATGGGTAGGTACTAGACGACGATAAACAAACTAATATAGATAAATACCTTTAAATACTTAAATATACGTAGAAAACATCCATAACTCAGGAACAAATGTTCGCGCTTATCACTCAAATAAATGCCCTTACCGGGATTCGAACCCAGTAATCAGTAATCAGTAATCAGTCATTTATTCGCTTAAACATGGTACAAATAGGTGGTATAAAAGAAATACAATAGAACTACATGTTTGGTCACAAGGACATGCAAATGTATAAGGATGTCATGTGTATCGCATGCATAAGGTGCTAATACTAATGCCTAAGAATTTATGTCATTAAGATATTCTTGTACTGAGTAATACGCTTTGGATGCTAAAAAGTTATATAACGCAGTCTTGAATTCTTTATCACTTTCTAATTTTAAAATATTCGTTGGTAGTTTATTATATATTCGGGGTGACATACCTAATATGCTTTTTGATAGAAAAGCAGTTTTTGAGGTGTTATAATTAATTTTCTCCTGATGCCGCAAGCTCTTAAATTTAGTAAATTGGGCTATGTTATATTTGACATACAGTGATATTTCGTACACATATAGGCAAGGTAGCGTCAATATTTTAAGTTGTATGAAATGGGGTTTGCATGAATCGATCGGTTTAATACCGCATACTGATCTTAAACATTTTTTCTGACTCTTGAACACCATTTCACGATCTGAAGCATTACCCTAACCCCAGGACCTCTAGCTTCGCAGGCAAGCTCACTACCAGCTAGGCTTAACCGATCGTCAAAGAAAAAGTTATGTAAGTAGGTATAAGTTCGGTAGTGACGGTACTCATTTGACTAATAGTCAAATCAGCAACTGTTTATCATCATCATATCAGCCGAAAGACGTCCACTGCCTCCCCCAAAGAGTACCAAAGAGACCGGTCCCGCGTGACTTTTTATGCGTTGCATTAAATTAAACCAATAGAGTGGGTAAATTAGTGAACAGCAATATATTCTAAGTATTAAATTATGTGTGTCCAAAATTTTGTTTAACGGAATTTTGCAATTTTGTATTAATTATGCTTATGCGCAAATTGCTCTCCGGAATTTTTATGCGTCATTGAATATCTGAGTGGATATCCGTATCATCTGATACGGATATCCTGTGGGCGAATAGGTATCCGGCGAAACCACTATCCGTCGCTTATCTAGTTAAAGAGGCTGCAACTACAGTCGAGTTCTCCATATCTATACAGACTACCTTTCAAAAATATCTATACTCAGTCTTTATTGTTACTGACATAAGACGCATGTGTAGATATTTTTGAATGGTAGTCTGCATAGATATTGGAGAACTCGACTGTACCAAAGGGCTTGTATCCCATTCTTTTTTACAATGCCATTCGAACCAGTTTTTGGAGAGGAACAAATGTTTGTATGGGAGCAACTACAATTAATGATCATAAATAAATACCCAAAAAATTGAGTTAAAGACGGACCTCGCTGGCGGCAGCCGAAAACATTTCATACTAATAGACATTGAAGTATGACGTCACAGTGTGATAATTGTAATAATCGTTGTATGGAAAACCTAGTAAATTGCTGTTTTGGACGTGAAATACTGTATAGGTCCATAGTTGTCACGCGAAAATTGTCCCGGCTGGATTGCATTCGGATTTCAAACACGCTCGGATTTCAAATATTCTTTGCGAGTGCAAATATCATTAATTGAATATGATCATTAATTGTAGTTCACAAGAGTTGTGAATAAAATGCAGTTTTGCTATTTGTTTTTAAAGAATAAAAACCGACCAAGTGCGTGTCAGATCATGGAGAACGAAGGGTTCCGTGCCTATTAAAAAGGTCGTATCGTGACAGAAATCTTACGGCACTTACGTCCTTTTCATTAAGGAAGGCAGTTTTTCAGCAATATCTCGAAAACCTTTGAACTGATCTTGTTCAAAATAATTTTTGATGAAAGAATTTAATAAGCCCTATGTCCATAATTTGTTTTCATATTTTTAAAATACACCGTTCAATAATTAGAGGGGGGGGACACAATTTAAATGAATTTCGGGACGATTATCGACTCTATTCACTTAATCAAAAAAATTGCTGAGAAACCTTATATTTATTTTGAAAGGCCTATCGATTGATGTGCCACACATGGGCTTTTAATGAAAAAAAATTAACTTTCAGTTTTATGTATGAAGTGCGCACCTCCAAATTTTTTTAGTCCTTTTAATATATATATTCACACTTACCTAGTGAAGTATGTATATCATTGACTCGGCACTGCACTAGTGAATCTTACGATAATCTGATCATTTTAGCGTACTTTATACTTCTTTAAGTTTTAAACTCCGACCCTCCAAATATCTTCTTTATTTCCGGGTCTCTCTGCTCTACAGATATCCTCTTTATAAATGAGTCGAATACGCGGACACTGCTTTACTTCCTATTACTGTACTGTTAACTGTTTCTATGTTTTATTATATTTTAATTAAAGAGAGGCGACCTCCCCTGTCCAGGCCACAGTGACACTGAAACTACTTAATAGCTACTGAAAAGTCTGGATAATTTTACACTACTGTGTGACCGCCTAGTCGGGCTTACTCATATCCTTCCGATAACGCGGGAATCATGTACTTTAAGGTGGATATAACTTACATAATTTGACCGAATTATTCGTACTAATTACGCGTATTGAGAGGTCATAATAACTGGTCACATGCCAAGAGAGGGTTCGGTCTCAACTTTGGCGGCGGCACCAGTGCGATATACGATTTTAGGAATGCCACAGTAGGTACGTTAGAGGTGAATACAAGATTATAATTAACATTAACTAAGATAAATTAAAACTAAGTTAAATCTAAAAAAGGCCCTGGAGGCATTGTACCGAGGATGCTGGCGGCATTTCCTCGCTGAATTGCAATGCTGATGCGTTGCGCGAGAAAGCCGCCAGCTCTTCGGTCACCAGTTACATCGACCGGTACGTTAGTAGGTAATATTTTTCTCAAACACTTTTTTTGTATATTGGAGTTATACAGATTCAGATATTTTATTTCTCAATAGTAATACAACATTTTCATACATTAGAATAAAAACATGCACACAATATTGAGATCCAGGGTGTCCCAAGAAGTAGTATATACTGAAGCTGCTAAAAAAAAAAAAAAATGCCAAGAATGATTTTATTTTTTAAGGGCCCTTGAAGTTGTGAACATACTGGGTAACTTTATCTTTCTTGGCATTTTTTTTATTCCATTCAAGGATCTAACGATAGTAAATGTTACCATACTGAATTGGCCTATCTATCAGCTTAGCACACAAAAAAAATCAAGCATCTACCGCAATAATTCACGTCACCATAAATAAAAAACTCATCGTACTCGGCGATAGGTGAAAAATTTAAAAAAAAGTCATAACTCCGAAAATACGAAAAATCGCGGAACATACATGGGGGTGATTCAGATAGCCCTCTAGGTCCTCTACCTCCCAGCTTCAGTATATCACTACTTCTTGGGACACCCTGTATACACGGTGCCCGTGAGCATTGCGAGAGATTTTAACAGGATATTCCTGACTATATTTTAAGTTAGAAATGTTAATTAACGTCGAGTAAATTCGGTTCGGTTTTAGAGATATTTCCATTTTTGTGTAAAAATGTTGTAATGAAATCTCCAGTATGAAACACCTTTATGATAGCGACGTCGCGAGACTTAACCATCTACTTTGACAGCTCGTCCTAAAGACACGTTTTTACTAGATTAGCAATTATTTTTTTTTATTATTATTATTTGCGGACAATCTTACACAAATCGCCCTAGTCCCAAACTAAGCAAAGCTTGTACTATGGGTACTAGACGACGATAAATATACTTGTATAGATAAATACATACTTAAATACATAGAAAACATCCATGACTCAGGAACAAATTATATTCGTGCTCATCACACAAATAAATGCCCTTACCGGGATTCGAACCCAGGACCTCTTGCTTAGTAGGCAGGGTCATGAAAATAAGAAAAAAATTAAAAATCATAATTCGACCCAGCTTCATATAACATTTATTACTCCTTATAGCCTCAGGAATTCGTGATTAAAATCTCTCGCAATGCTCACGGGCACCGTGTATTATGAACGGATAATAAATTATTATATTGTGAACATAGTTAACGTGACGTAAAACATAACGATAAAACGTATCGTGCTCGGGCAGGACGGCAGCGAAGTCGGCGCTGTTACGATGCGTTGGTTTGACTCCGGATGAGCCATTTCGAACGCGGTCGGGTGCGGGTTGATAAGTGTGCGTTAACCCTTAGGTAGCTGTTGTATGGTGTAGTTATCTGAATCAGGCTCAACAGTATACCTAGTAGTTGCTAGCTTATCCGGGGGTAGTCAGATGTTTGTGGGCGGAGGAAGTACACTGCCGACAGACAAATGTAAAAAAAATATCTCTTAAATGACTAATAGCTATTAGTCATCTAGGGGCATATTTTATCATTATTATTAAATATTTAGGAACATTTTAATAGTAAATTTTATTTATCTGAAACAACAAACGAACACAATATATAAAAAACTTTAAACTAACTTAAACTATGTGAACCTAAACTATATCGAGGGT
This sequence comes from Epinotia nisella, assembly GCA_932294315.1. Taxonomy (NCBI): domain Eukaryota; kingdom Metazoa; phylum Arthropoda; class Insecta; order Lepidoptera; family Tortricidae; genus Epinotia; species Epinotia nisella. Next base: position 1,624,955 of record OW028698.1, on the reverse strand, counting down.
TGCCTGGTAAAACCCGATAAAATAATTGTTCTTTGAAATTGGCAGAGTGCAAAGCGGGTGGAGGGGGTAGCCTAAACGATCACAGCGCTCGCTACGGCTAAAATTGTCATTTATGTCGCTGACTTGAGCTGTCAAATCCATATTGCAGTAAACATTTTCTAATTGTTTTTGATATAAAAATATGGTCCATAAGATGTGTTGTTGTGAATTGTAATAACACAAGATTTCATTAATATTTTTCACAATATTTACTTACTTCTTGTTTGACAGCGGTGACAATATTGTTCATAATGGCCGCCTCTCACGTGGCGCTGTCGTCGCGCTCGGTCCCAATAAGAACTCAACATTCGTTAGGCATGGTTCTACTTGCAAGGAACCTATTACGCGATTTATCACCAGAGGACCGCATGAGCATATTGCTTACCTTTTTAAAAACCTTAATTGCATCTGGTCCCCAAGGACCCAGGGTCTCCACGGCAAACGCCGCACATATTAATATTTTTCAATGTTCGTTATTCGGCTGAATTATGTAATATCACATTGCACGTAGAACCGATGGCCGTTGGGGCGGGAAGGTTCTCAAGTGGCGACCACGTACCGGAAGGCGCGGCGTGGGTAGGCCCCCTACAAGATGGACTGGTGACCTGGTAAAGGTCGCGGGAGTCCGCTGGATACGGATGGCGCAGGACCGGTCAATTTGGCAGTCTTTAGGGGAGGCCTATGTCCAGCAGTGGACGTCTTTCGGCTGATATGATGATGATGATGATCATACAGAGGTTTTTGTATAACAAGTGAAAGCCGGGCAGGCTTTCGAAGCGCCTACAGTTATTGAATAGCAGCAAGACTTCTGAGAAAGTATCAGAACGAAACTATCAGGAGTCTGAATAGAGACAAATGCAGGTCCCCACCCCATGAACCTATGATACTCGGGACACGCTATGGTAATAATAATACCACGTCCGAGCGAGATGGTAGCATAAAAATCTCGGTAAGTGTGACAGAATGGGAAATATCATTCGTTGACCCTGTCATAGTTCCACTTTTTTTATTTGCCACAACTGGCCCCGTAGCATGGTTGGCCTTGTCACGCGATATGTGATAGGGTGATAGGATAGAGCGTGCGTCACTGGCTGAGACCGTTCGATAGAACGAGACGACGCTCTTATCTTGTCATTTGTCGCGTGATAAGGCCAACCATGCTACGGCTTCTGATTTTGGAAGTGGCAAAAAAACCACTACCCGCCCAAATTAAGTAGGTTGTTTATGGTAAGCCATTAGCCATTTTAAGACCACGGACGTGGTATTATTATTACCATAGCTTGTCCCGAGTATCATAGGTCCATGGGGACAGACTCAAACCAGACCCCATGGTGAACTAGATGCAGGTTGTGGACCTGACATAGTTTTTTTTAGACTTCAAAAAATGTTCTCAATTCGTCGGAATCCTTTATTTTTCATGTATATTTCCCGATAACTCGAAGACGCTTGTACCGATTTGGAAAATACTTTTTTAGTTTGAAAGGGTATCCTTCCCAGGTGATCCCATGGTCATCAGGTCAGGATCTGATGATGGGATCCTGGAGAAATCGAAGGAACTCTTCAAGTAAGGCGAAGTGCTGAATTGAAGTCGGTCAATTGTTTTCATTCGCAGATAATATTTGGGTGAGTTTCAATAATACGAAGCAAATTATATTTTTATAATTTATTTAACTTAATCTATTCACAATTTATTTAATATCTCGCGTTGATTATATTAAAGTCGCATGCATTTAAAACCAAAATATTCCATTTAACACTTAAAATGTTTGACAATTTGTATGTAAGTAAAATTGCGAACAAAATGAATAACTTTAAATTGTTCAAAACGGATCGACATAATTTTTAATTAATGTTTTACATTATTTCAAGTGAATCTGGTGTATGGTAAACTAACACCCTAAGGCCATATTTATGGACAGGCGGAGCGAGACGCGAGCTGTCAAGCGAGTGTTAAAGCGCGCCCACTGCCTGCGCAAATACAGACAAGGCGTTACATAAGAGCGTTTAAGTACATCCCTCAAAATCGTGCGTCAATCGTCGTGCGATTTCAAGGAATACCATTGTGAAACGTAATAGTACAATTACCTACCTAGGGCGGTAAAACAAAGAATGTCTCAGATCGCAGGTATTTGACGCCCGGGCCGAGGGCAAGGCCAATAAATATGCTATCAGATGCTTCCTTTATTACCGCCCGTGGTGAGACAATTTTACGTCTCTCCCTGGCCAGCAAGTGGGAGCTTCCGCACGTACGGTAATTGCTACTTTATGGCCGGGTATGTCGTAAAAAAATTGTACTGTTATGTTTGAAAACTACTTAATGATCGAAATAAGTAAAACTATACCTGTTCCCAACCAAAGTGACGACTGAGGCCATAAAGAGAGACAATGAAAGACAATGGAAAAGAGATAACGCGAGCCTATGGTTTTATGGGCTCAGTCGTCACTTTGGTTGGGAATAGAGGTGTGCGCCGATGGCAAAATCATCGGCGGCGGCGTCCGGTGGGATTTTGATCGGCGGCGGCGGCGTGATCGGCGTGAAATCGGCGTGGTAATTTTTTTTCGGTGTATGGTAAAATAACTATAAAGCGCAAATCCTCATTGTGAAATAAATAAGTTTTAACATTTTCTGAAATTTAATTGCAACAAAAATATATCAATTAAGAATTTTGATTTTTCTTCTTCTTTGTCGGTTCCTCAAGAATGAGGGTCGTGACTCCCAAGATCGCAGTTCTTCAAAAACATTCTCCAAACCTTTCTACTTTTGGCTATTTGTATTGCACCTTGGATATTGACGCGCGTGGCATCTCGGATGGCATCAATCTATCGTATGGGTGCTTTGTCTCTACTCCCCTTTCCTTCAACGCAGCCAACCATTATCATCTTCTCCAAGCTGGACTGGTCTTGGCGGGCCACGTGCCCAAATAATGTCATCATTCTCTGGAAGCATGCAATTGAAAGTCGGATGTTGATACAAAGCTCTTTGAGTATCGACACATAAGTGCGCCGTTGTATACATGAGATGACCAACATTCTACGCAAGTGCCACATTTCAAATGTATCTATTTTTGCTCTCAAGCGTGGCTTCCAAGTCCATGTTACAGAGGCATAAAGAAAAATGGAGAAGATAAGGGTGCGCATAAGTCTGGCTTTGGTGTTGCGGTAGATGTTCCTGTTATCTCCTATACTCCTCTGAGACGTGGTGTGTGTACCGTCACCACATCGCACTTTGGATCGTTTCCACTTCAAAAACCTGCGATCCATCATGAAGATCAGATGGTCCGACAGAGTGCTAAACACCGAAGTCCTGCGACGAACCCGTGTTGGTGGCATTGAGGCCTATCTAATGCGTCGGCGGCTTCGGTGGTGCGGTCACGTGTCTCGTACGGTGGAGGTGAGAGTGGCGCAACGCATCTTCTACTCTGAAATGGAGGGCAAGCGGAAGCAAGACGGAACAAGGATGTCCAAAAGCGACAAATGAAGAGATGTAACATTGAGCCCTCTCAATGGGACTGTTTGGCAGCACAGCGGTCAGAATGGCGCAGGATGGTGAACATCCAAGTCCGCGAGCTCGAGGATCAGCGCAAAGTTGACCTTGACTATAAACGCGACCAGTTAAAGGCCCGCACAGCTGCTGCCATAGCATACAATTACCAACACAGCGTACTTACGTGCCCGCAATGTGCACGGAATTTCGCCGTAAGGATAGGCTACATAAGCCATCTTCGAGCGCACGAGCGCCAAAATGGAGTATAAGAGTCGGAGTGGTCGCCATGACCGAAAACGGCAGATGTTCACGATCATCATCATCAGATGTTCCTGTTATTCCATATATTTTCCAAGCGCTTTACTGCTGTTTAAGCAATTTTCGATCTTCTGATGACCTATTTCATGCAGTCTCCGTCGTTGGAGACCTGTGAGCTTAAAGTAGACAAAGTTTTCTACTAAGTCTACATCAACCCAGCTATGAACATTATCTACATTTTTCCCTGATTACGTGGAGGCCCTACTGTACACTGATCATTTCGATTTTTTTTAGAAGTCTAGCTAGCTAGGTCAGTTTCATATGCAACTATGTCATGTCATCAGTGATTTGCAAATTGTTATTCACCTACTCGAACGCCGCCCTATCAGCTGTCAAGCACTCTGCGCAGTCTGCGCATTATGTGTTCGCTGAACAAGACGAATAGTTGCCGGGACAGTTGCAACCCTGCCTCGATTGGTCTTAAAGTATTTGGACTCTTATTTCTTATATCTTGGACTTATGGGTATGTTAAATTCTTTGCTCTTCTGGATTAACTGCCTGATATTTAGGATCTGCTCTCTTGTGCCACTACCCTTAACTAAACCCGCTTGCTCTATAGCGATTTGTCCGCTTCTGTAGTACTCTAGACGTTTGTTTAGATTATACAATAGAACCTAGCAAGGAATATAAGGGAGATAAGTAGTACGATAGTTGTCACATTTACGGGTAGAGCATTTCTTATGTAGTGGGACATCCATGGAATCTGCCCTTTGTGGTATACCCAGACCCGACCAGAGGTATTAGGGAACAGATTTCTTCATGGAATGAGTAAAAAAACTTTTAGTTACTGGAATAATGCCCCAGTTGATTATGTTTATAGATTGTTAGGTGAAATAAGATCACGCTCATGAATTAGAGGTCGTTCCTCTAATCCTTGAATACAAAAAAAACTAAAGTCGCAAACCTTTTAACTCTATCTAATCCAATTTTACAGAAGGCTCAAAAAAACCTATTTAATATACATCAAGGTTACATCACAATAAAAGTAATGAAATAAGTAAATGATTTGAAAAATGGAATTAAGCGGTTTGTGACTTTAGCCTACGATATCTGTCATGGCGTGTATCTGTATGTTCGCAAGAATGTTATAATCATGCATGTATACGTAAACTGCAGAATTGCCGATTTATAACTTATTGCGAAGCGAATTAAAGCAAACTTTTTAATGTAGAAAATTAGAGAGTCGTCATGTGCTGTAAAGATTCCTTATTCGGCATTGGAATTAAAATTACTTAAATAATTTGCATCGAATAATTAACACTGTTCCCGAAAAAAACGCAATTATGCCACGCCGATTCCACGCCGGTCAAATTCATCGGCGGCGGCGGCGTGGAAAAATCGTCGGCGGCGGCGGCGCGGCGGCGCGGCGCACACGTCTTGGGAACAGGTTTAGTACAATAAACTAAGAAACGCAGGCGAATTTGTCAGTTAAAAATCTGCAACCAGCTATAACTAGCATATATAGCGATCGAATAATCGGATCGATAAATACCTACACTTTGGCGGACTCAATTTTTTTTTAATAAATTAAATAATCAACAAAAAAACGTGTTTAAGTACATACTTATCTACTTAACATACTTATTTCAAGTTATTTTTCATGTAAATATCTACTAAGTGTTATTAATTTACCTGCAATTTGTTACAGTACGGTAAAATGGTCCTACTTTGCTCTAAAATTGGCTCCACTTTTACAAATTGCATCGCAACTTTTATAAATATGGAGTTATGGTACTGGTAATGATGTTATCGGAAAAAAGTGCTCTTTACCTTTATATTAGCTTGAACTTTGTTGCAACTTAGCTGGAACGGAAGTTAACATTTTTTTAATTGGAGCATAGTTACCACCCCAGGAGCAAAGTAGGACCATTTTACGGTATTTAAAATCAATTTTACAAGAAGCCGATTCCATACGGGCTTAACATTTTCTGGGAATTAGCAAACTTTAGGCATTTATCTGTCCGATTATCCGATCTATGATGATATAGTTTTAGTAGAAATGTGTTGATGATGACATAAATCACTTTTAACTTATGTACGACACAAACACGATCATGTTAGCTACGCTGTACAGTCAGCATCATAAACATGTATACACTTTTCGACCTTATGCCTAAGTAATAAGTCCGTAGAATGTATACATGTTTATGATGCTGACTGTACATAAACAAACGCCTAACTGTCCCAAACACAGGGATAGATAAAATGGATTCACGTTAACCCTTACTGGGATGCCATAGCGACGTCGCCGGCTACCGTATCCAAACAAATCATATAGAAATGTATGGAGGTTAACTCACTTGGCAACGCTTGGCTACCACTGTATGGGATACGTCGCCATGGCGTCCCGGTGAGGCAGGGTTTTAAAATGCAAGTAGTATCAAAATTGTATTAAACTAGGATCTTAATGTATTATACGAGTTTTTGAGATATTTTCCATGTAAGGGGCTTATTTTACATACAGTAAGGGAAATGTATTCACGTACCACCGTAGAACCCTGTCGCTATTGACAGGCGTCCGTCACTCAAACTCGAGTGATATGTCACATTATTGCGATAGGGTTCTACGGTGGTACGTCAATACATTTCGCTTACTATACAGTCAATGGATGTAGTCCAAATAAACAGTGAACATTCAACTAGAACACCGTATTATGTGAAGTCAAATTATGCGCCTACAGTTATTGAATAGCAGCAAGACTTCTGAGAAAGTATCAGAACGAAACTATCAGGAGTCTGAATAGAGACAAATGTAAATGGGGTGGGGCCCCATGAACCTATGATACTCGGGACACGCTATGGTAATAATAATACCACGTCCGAGCGAGATGGTAGCATAAAAATCTCGGTAAGTGTGACAGAATGGGAAATATCATTCGTTGACCCTGTCATAGTTCCACTTTTTTTATTTGCCACAACTGGCCCCGTAGCATGGTTGGCCTTGTCACGCGATATGTGATAGGGTGATAGGATAGAGCGTGCGTCACTGGCTGAGACCGTTCGATAGAACGAGACGACGCTCTTATCTTGTCATTTGTCGCGTGATAAGGCCAACCATGCTACGGCTTCTGATTTTGGAAGTGGCAAAAAAACCACTACCCGCCCAAATTAAGTAGGTTGTTTATGGTAAGCCATTTTAAGACCACTGACGTGGTATTATTATTACCATAGCTTGTCCCGAGTATCATAGGTCCATGGGGACAGACTCAGACCAGACCCCATGGTGAACTAGATGCGGGTTGTGGACCTGACATAGTTTTTTTTAGACTTCAAAAAATGTTCTCAATTCGTCGGAATCCTTTATTTTTCATGTATATTTCCCGATAACTCGAAGACGCTTGTACCGATTTGGAAAATACTTTTTTAGTTTGAAAGGGTATCCTTCCCAGGTGATCCCATGGTCATCAGGTCAGGATCTGATGATGGGATCCTGGAGAAATCGAAGGAACTCTTCAAGTAAGGCGAAGTGCTGAATTGAAGTCGGTCAATTGTTTTCATTCGCAGATAATATTTGGGTGAGTTTCAATAATACGAAGCAAATTATATTTTTATAATTTATTTAACTTAATCTATTCACAATTTATTTAATATCTCGCGTTGATTATATTAAAGTCGCATGCATTTAAAACCAAAATATTCCATTTAACACTTAAAATGTTTGACAATTTGTATGTAAGTAAAATTGCGAACAAAATGAATAACTTTAAATTGTTCAAAACGGATCGACATAATTTTTAATTAATGTTTTACATTATTTCAAGTGAATCTGGTGTATGGTAAACTAACACCCTAAGGCCATATTTATGGACAGGCGGAGCGAGACGCGAGCTGTCAAGCGAGTGTTAAAGCGCGCCCACTGCCTGCGCAAATACAGACAAGGCGTTACATAAGAGCGTTTAAGTACATCCCTCAAAATCGTGCGTCAATCGTCGTGCGATTTCAAGGAATACCATTGTGAAACGTAATAGTACAATTACCTACCTAGGGCGGTAAAACAAAGAATGTCTCAGATCGCAGGTATTTGACGCCCGGGCCGAGGGCAAGGCCAATAAATATGCTATCAGATGCTTCCTTTATTACCGCCCGTGGTGAGACAATTTTACGTCTCTCCCTGGCCAGCAAGTGGGAGCTTCCGCACGTACGGTAATTGCTACTTTATGGCCGGGTATGTCGTAAAAAAATTGTACTGTTATGTTTGAAAACTACTTAATGATCGAAATAAGTAAAACTATACCTGTTCCCAACCAAAGTGACGACTGAGGCCATAAAGAGATAACGCGAGCCTATGGTTTTATGGCTTCAGTCGTCACTTTGGTTGGGAACAGGTATAGTACAATATTTCCCTTCGCTATCCTAGATAAACTAAGAAACGCAGGCGAATTTGTCAGTTAAAAATCTGCAACCAGCTATAACTAGCATATATAGCGATCGAATAATCGGATCGATAAATACCTACACTTTGGCGGACTCATTTTTTTTTATAAATTAAATAATCAACAAAAAAACGTGTTTAAGTACATACTTATCTACTTAACATACTTATTTCAAGTTATTTTTCATGTAAATATCTACTAAGTGTTATTAATTTACCTGCAATTTGTTACAGTACGGTAAAATGGTCCTACTTTGCTCCAAAATTGGCTCCACTTTTACAAATTGCATCGCAACTTTTATAAATATGGAGTTATGGTACTGGTAATGATGTTATCGGAAAAAAGTGGTCTTTACCTTTATATTAGCTTGAACTTTGTTGCAACTTAGCTGGAACGGAACTTAACATTTTTTTAATTGGAGCATAGTTACCACCCCAGGAGCAAAGTAGGACCATTTTACGGTACAATATTTAAAATCAATTTTTCAAGAAGCCGATTCCATACTGGCTTAACATTTTCTGGGAATTTGCCAATTTTAGGCATTTATCTGTCCGATTATTCGATCTCTGATGATATAGTTTTAGTAGAAATGTGTTGATGATGACATAAATCATACGTTGCAAGTGGGACGAATACTTTAAATTATGTACCACACAAACACGATCATGTTAGCTACGCTGTACATAAACAAACGCCTAACTGTCCCGAACACAGGGATAGATAAAATGGATTCACGTTAACCCTTACTCGGACGCCATAGCGACGTCGCCGGCTACCGTATCCAAACAAATCGTATAGAAATGTATGGAGGTTAACTCACTTGGCAACGCTTGGCTACCACTGTATGGGATACGTCGCCATGGCGTCCCGGTGAGGCAGGGTTTTAAAATGCAAGTAGTATCAAAATTGTATTAAACTAGGATCTTAATGTATTATACGAGTTTTTGAGATATTTTCCATGTAAGGGGCTTATTTTACATACAGTAAGGGAAATGTATTCACGTACCACCGTAGAACCCTGTCGCTATTGACAGGCGTCCGTCACTCAAACTCGAGTGATATGTCACATTATTGCGATAGGGTTCTACGGTGGTACGTCAATACATTTCGCTTACTATACAGTCAATGGATGTAGTCCAAATAAACAGTGAACATTCAACTAGAGCACCGTATTATGTGAAGTCAAATTATGTGAACCGAAATCATAAAAACGCACTTTTCAATACCTCCTGTCAAACAATTACTTTATTTTAGAATCAAAAACGGATATAGAATTTTAAAATAACTTAATTTAACACCAGTTTACAACAACTTCGTGTCATATTGAAGTTTCCAAACTATCAATGTATTAACATAAGTTTATTTCATATTAAAATAAATCTAAAATTATAAACAAGTATTTACATCTTATAAGAATTCTAGTAAGCGTAGTTACTTCTCGAATTTTTAATATTCTTACAGTCGAAGTGGATGTATTTTCATACATTAGTTAAATTAATAAAAAAATTGAGTATCAAAACATACGAACACTCAAAGTACCTTATAAACAGAATTTATAAATGACAAATTTTTATATGAAATTTGTCATAATGTTTGTTATAATAAAAAATACACATAACCTCGACTGCGAATATATTCTGTGAACGGAAAACGAGTTTGTCATAATCTCTTATTTTATCAATAATAATATATCTTCTGTTAACTTATAATATAAAGCGTAATTATAATATTGCCTTGAAGAACAATTTAATTAGTTTTTTGCAACATTTATATTTTGTGAAACACATATAGTCAAGTGGGAGCTGAACTCATGTTTATTTCTCTTTTATTTGTTTATGGAAACAATTATTATATGAACAGAAAAAATACAACACATTAGCAATTAAAAACCACACTAAATTAATTATGTAGGGAACTTTAAATGGATGCATTGATTTGTCTTTTCAGTTTTAACAAAATATAATTATTGCAAAAAACTTGACCTAAACTAAAACACAAATAGCATAATCGTTTCACCTAGACCTAATTATTTACAGTTTTTAATCTTGGGTTTAAAAAACGGCACATTTTTTTATTAAAGCTTTTCACCTTTACGCGTAGTGAGGAAAGGAGGAGGAAGATGGTTTTTATCATGAGCAAAAAATCATGTACGTAGGTATATACTAATAATTATAAATGTGTAAGTAATTCTGTTTGTCTGTCCACATTCACTGCCAAGAATCTACGCGCTATCGTGGCCGATCCAGTGGTTTTCCCCGTATGTAGCGATGAGCGCCTACGGCGTAGGCGCCCGCTAGGCGAGTTCCTGGCAGTTCAAGTGTTAATGACATTTGGTGTAATGACTGAGGATTACAGTTTCAATTCCGGAGAAGGACATAGGATAGTTTTTATCCCCGAAATCATCCCATAAGTGTGAAATAGGGATATTAAGGAGATCCAGTGCGAGTAAGACAGGAGTCACACTCGCGCGCGACGCGACTGGGAACCAATTGAAAGGATTTTGATAGGATACACTCAAATCGACTATTCCGACAATTTGTATGTATGTAACTCAATTACAAGTCTCCATACAAATGCCAATATGTCCCATTTTAAGTAGATAGGGTACTTCCAATTATTTCTCTAAACTACAACTAGGTATATTGCAAAAGTCAAACGAAAACTTACACTATGGCATAATTAAAATAGGTGGGATATACTTTTTTAAGCCTATTTTTGTACTAAAAACTTAGTTTTTAACAATAATATGGCATTCTTCGTATTACAAATAAGTAATTAAATTTAGTATTACAGAGATTTCATTTCGGGTTTGTTAACCGAAATAACAGTTGTGATGTAAGATTCTTTAGGTCTACTCAGTAGACCCTTTTTTTCAGTAGACCACAGGTCTTTCGAGTAGACCACACATGGTAATTACAGAAATTAAAATATGCAGACCTTTTTCATTAAGTTAATAAACCGCTGGTCCTTTGATAGGGCCTTTTGACCGATCTTTTCTTTAAGATTTAGCTTTTTGGGTAGGCCAGAACCTAGTCTACTCAGTTGTCAGTCTTTGAAGTGCAAAGGTCTTCTTAGACTGTTAGGATGGGTTACACCAGACCGTCTGTAATCATAAGCAGTGTTAGTTAACATCTGAATGTATGGAAACTTTGACAAGTGTCTATGGAATGACATCTGCCAGCGCCATATTTAAGCGTCGGTCGGTCATCGAGTAATATCGCTCTGTAAACACACCCTTAGTCTTTCGAGAAGAACGGGGAATGGATGAAAATATCAAAAGTGCCTGATTCTTTTTTTGGTGATAGGAATAACCTTCCTTAGCACCAGAAAAAAGTTTCAGATTTTTCAGCTGCGTCAATTATTTTTGAAAAATATAAACAGCTTCCTCACTCACGTTTTGGGTCAAGAACGATCAATAGACACTTTCCTTGATCTGTCTCATATTACAAAAAAATATCTTAAATATCTGTGGTAAACTGACAGTGTAAGTTTATCACAGATATTTTTATGTAATATGAGACGGATCGAGGAAAGTACCGTCCGTGGCCCAAACTGTAAGTGAGGAAATTGTTTATATTTTTCAAAAATAATTCACGAAGCTGAAAAATCTGAAACTTTTTTCTGGTGCTAAGGAAGGTCGTTCCTATCACCAAAAAAATTATCAGCCACTTCTAAAAATTTCATCCATTTCCAATTATGTTTTTACAACAGTTGCTGAACGATACAATCGACTGCTTAGATATAGTTAATCGAGTTGGATTTAGAGTGCCGTCTCAATTGCCACGATACCCATGTGCCTTGCTTGATGTGCCTCGTGTGCCTCGCTTGTAATATCTGAACACGTCACTATTGTCGAGGCTTTAGAGACGTGTTCAGATATTTGTGAGTACTTTGGCCGCTCCGATATATCTGATGATGACTGTACAGCAAACTCGCTAGCAGACTACTGTCGTCGGGCGTATTTCACGACAGCGAGCCAGCATTTAAATATAAAATACTCTCCGTTGACGATTCGATTTCGGTTATTTTAGTTATTATTTTATATAGTTTTAACTGTTTTTATTGTGTAGCTTAAAGTTGTTAAGTTCTCAATGTTCTTTATTTATTGCATGCTGTGATTGCCAGATCAATTATAATGTTTAGTAGGTATCTAGTATCCACCCTCGGTCTTTCGAGTAGACAAACCCAAAACCGACCTCAGAACAGAAGCTTATCCGATCTACAACACGTACTATCCTTAGTCATATCAAAAGACCGTCGGTCTTTTCAGTAGACCACCGGTCTTTCGAGTAGACCATTGGTCTTTTAAGTAGACCATCGGTCTTTCGAGTAGACCATTGGTCTTTTAAGTAGACCATCTGTATTTCGAGGAGACCATTGGTCTTTCGAGTAGACCAAACCAAAAAAGTATTCAGAACAGCAGACGATTCCGTCTATGGTGAGTAGAAGAGGATGGCTGCTGCACAGATCTGTGTTGTCTCAACAGATCGCGGTGTTTGGGATCCAACATGGCGGTGTATCCGGCCGGGGAGCAGAGGTCCGGGTACCGCTGGTAGAAGGCGCGGTAGCCCTCGTGCAGGAGGTAGATCTCGGGGTAGTGGAGGGACGGATAGTTCTCCTTGTTTTTCTCGCGGTCTGACGAGCGGAGGAAACGAGAGCTGAAACAAAAGAGGAGAACTTTATTTATTTATTGTGTCTTAGACAACAAGGTCCATATTTACAAATACCTTTCAGACTAACTTACATATCAATATAAAAAAAAAAACTTTAGTTTGAACTAGTATTTAAATTCTGTTCAGTGTGCCATATCACATTTTCACTCAGTTGCTCAAATGTTAGCTGGAAGAGATCCCTTTAAAGTGACAAGTTCGGCTTTGTACAAGTGTTAATCATTTTTATGTTCTGTTGCTTACTTGTTTTGTGCAGTTAATAATACTGTGTACTACTATTAGTAATTTAATACTGTACAGCAACAGTCATTCGAGTAAGTTAAAGATCTATCGAGATGATGGAATACACTTACGGTCTTTCAAGTAGACCTGTGCTCTTTCGAGTAGATACACGATTTTTCACTTGGTTTTTTTTAGTAGAGTAGACCAGCGAGTTTTCAAGTAGACCAGCGAGTTTTCAAGTAGACCGATGGAATATACCTGCGGTCTTTCGAGTAGACCAACTATATTTTGATAAACTAACACGTTTCGGAATGTCCAACAGTTTTTCAAGTAGACCAACGGTCTTTCGAGTAGACCGGTGCAGTATACCAGCCGTCTTTCGAGTATACCCATTGTATTTTAAATACACCAACGGTCTTTCGTATATTCCAATGTTTTTTCAAGTAGACCAACGGTCTTTCGAGTAGACCAACCAAAAAAAAATATTTAATATACTTACAGCTTAGGTCCCCTCTCTAACGAGAACTCGCAGTGGAACACGAGCACCCTGCCCTGGGGCCGGGGGCCCTGCACCAGGTCGAGGATCTGGGTGTGGCTGTACAGGTTCTGAGCGCCAGCTATGTGCCCGCCTGAGAACTCGTAGGGGTAGCGGCAGTCGATCACCTGGGGAAGAAAGGTGGTTTTATGGCGTGGAGTAGATAAAGGAATGGCAGATGGTATGACGACCATAATGTCTGAGCTTCTGTGAGGGAATGGATGACAGGCAATCAACTGTACCAATGTAATAGGCATGATGAAAAAAAAAATTGACGACGCCATTCGAACCAGTTTTTGGAGAGGAACAAATGTTTGTATGGGAGCAACTACAATTAAAGAACATAAATACCCAAAAAATAGAGACAAAGATTGACCTCGCTGGCGGCAGCCCAAAACGCTTCATACTGATTGACTCAAAAGTATGACGTCACACTTTGCTATTTGAACTAATCATTGTAGGGGAAATCAAGTAAATTGCTGATTCGGTCGCGAAATACTGCGTTTAGGTCCATAGTTGTCATACAATTTTGTTTCTATAAAAGCGTAAGGATTCTATTCCTTCGGCATACAGCCACGATTTAAAATCACAGTTAAAAAGATTTTACACGGAAACTAAATTGCTACATTTAAGTTTTTAAATATTTAAATCATTCTGTTAATCATATTTTATTCGTGTTTTTAGTTTAAATTTATTTATAAATAAGTTTTCAAACATCGTGTTTGAGTTAAAACCTCCTTGCTTTTTAACTGACGTAAGAGTGACAGATACAATTTAAGAAAAAACCATTACGCCCATGGGCGTAATAAGGGCTATTGCAGCTCTGTATGCCTGCGCGTTATGAAACCCTTTACGAGCAAGTATGTGTCATACAAAATATGCATTCTTGAGTAGAACGGCTCATACCTGGAAATCGGTGATTTTCTGATAGTCGCCCCGGAACAGTCCGGCGAGGGTGTCACAAGAGATGCTCTTCAGGTCGGAGTGGTTCCCGCGAGTGAGCGGGAGGGCGAACGGTTGGCTGAAGTCACCGATCAGGTCGGGGTTCACGTCAGCTGCAGAAAAAAAAAACAATAGGCTATTCTACGATATTTTTTTTTTATTTTAAAATGTTCGTATACGGGTCGTTCTTCTTTTTTACCGACAATGAACCGAGGTTTTCCTTTTTTTTTGGTTTTTGAACTGTCAAAAATTGTGATTTTGAAGTGTGATTAAAAAAAATGCATTGGTTACTTCATTAACACTAATTAAAGTTTCCTTTCCGGCCAATATACATATTTGTTTACGGTTGGTTTTTAAAAAAAATATGTGACAAAGTGGACTCTTTCAGTGGGGACTACATTTTGGTTTACCACTCTGTCACGGACTTCTACGATAAAAATACGTTTGAAAAAAATGCTAGTTAGAGAAACTAAAATATTAAATAATACTAATTAATAAAATAATATGGACGTTCATTTTCGAACATTATTAAACCGTAAAATCATTACTCAAATGAGATGCCGTAATAAGACGAAGGACAGGCTATTGTCGGTCGAAAAGAAGAACGACCCATACAGTCGATAGTCAACTGGTATTTTTATATCCCCAGAATAATATCGCTTTATAAAAATAATTATAATTAAAATCGGTCCATTTGTTTAGGAGCTACGATGCCACAGACAGACACGCAGACACGTCATAACAGTATTACTAACTTTTAAAAATAACAAAGTATTCTTTCAGCAAAATATCTTAAAGTACTTTCCTTTCATGTCGCACAGGCTTGGGACGCCCTATATAGTTTTAATTTCAACTCGATACCTCCCCACGCATTCCCGAGACAAAGGGTCTTGACAGACAGACAGACGTACAACAAAGTAATCCTATTAGGGTTCCGTTTTTTTTTATTTTGAGGTACAGAACCCTAAACAAGTGAAATCAAAAGAATTTTCTAAAAGCCTGTCACTCCTACGATCGATTAAGGGGACTCCAGCGCAGGGTTGATATGATTTAAATCACTTGATTTAAATCAGTGATTTAAATCGTGATTTGAATCAAGGGATTTTTTCAAAAAAATCATTGATTTAAATCATTGAATTTTTACTACAACCAAATCGGGCCAAAATTGTTTTAGCCGAGGCAAAATACGGTTTCGAAAAACATTAATTTATAATAGCGTTTTTAGGGTTCCGTAGCCAAAATGGCAAAAACGGAACCCTTATAGTTTCGTCATGTCCGTCTGTCCGTCTGTCCGTCTGTCCGTCTGTCCGTCTGTCCGTATGTCACAGGCATTTTACTCGAAAACTATAAGGTGTATTTGAATAAAATTTTGAGGATAGGTGTATTTTGTTAGCCGCTACAAAGTTTTGTAATTAAAATTACAAAAAAAAATTTTTTTAGGGGTGTACTCCATACATGAAACTAAAAATCAAAAATTTTTTTTTCGTCGTGAGCCCACGTGTGGCACATGAATCGATAGACCTTTCAAAATAAATATAAGGTTTCTCTGGAATTTTTTTGATTAAGTGAATACAGTCAGAGATAATCGCCCCGAAAGTCACTAAAATTCTGTCCCCCCCCTCTAATTTTTGAACGGTGTATTATAAAAATATGAAAAAATTCATGGACACAGCGCTTATTAAGTTCATTCACCGAAAATTGTTTTGAACAAGATCGGATGAAAGGTTTCCGAGATATTGCTGAAAAACTGCCTTCCTCAAAGAAAAGGACGTAAGTGCCGTAAGATTTCTGTGACGATACGACCTTTTTAATAGGCACGGAACCCTTCGTTTTGCGTGGTCCGACACGCACTTGGCCGGTTTTTTTTGTTTATTTCATTCTAAAACATTATTCTAAGATGCTTTATTCAAGAATCCAACAAACTTTCCACCCGGAAGTAATTATATAGATTTAAATTAAACATTCATTGTCTTTTTTATTTTATTTATATTGAATATTTTAAAGTAAATGTAAATGAACCTAAATAAAGATAAAAAAAAAATATTAATATTTATCCGGACTTTTTAGGAGCTAATGAAATATTGATTTTTTTGATGTCTGATTTTTTGTTGGATTTTGCCTCTAGGTAACTATTTAATTGATAATATATCCATTACATTAAAAAAATTAGCTATTATAAATTATTTCCAAATACATCATTTTTTCCATACAAGTTGTCAGTTCATTGCCTGGACTATTTAGGGAATTCCCCGGACCACTACGGCACGCACACATGTGCAAGCGAGTCATAGCGTAACAGTTTCGGGGAAACCCCGAAACTATAGTACGTGACGTATGGTACCGAAACGGTTCCAGTGGGCCTACCGCGAAAGGCATTCGAAGTTTTCCCTCTCTGTCAGACTTGCGAGTTCGTATGTAAGTGCAACAGAGAGGGAAAACTTCGAATGCCGTTGGCGGTAGGCCCCCAGGATTCCCCGAAACTAAAACACGAGACGCATTTCGCTTTTCAAAAAGACAAGAAAATGAAAAAATCAAAAAAATCTGATTTTAATCAAATAAATGCGATTTAAATCAAATTAATCGGATTATTATGATTTTTTTTATAATAATCATGATTTTTATCAACCCTGCTCCAGCGACACCTCATATGTCGAAATCCGTCAAACGGTTTAGGCTGCAGGGCGTGCCAAAGAATAACACATACACACATGTTTATATACATACAGTCATACAAACATACTCTCGAAAAACATAAAAAAATCGAAAAACTCGAAAAATAATACTTTTTTTTTACTCCTTGCTACTTTAGCAAGGTGGATTTGCCAATATCAGTTTTAGAGAATACAAGAATACTTACATCGGTCCAAAGCAGACATGATGGAAGCATTGTTCTCTGAGAAGCACCTCTGGAGCACCGGCCTGACCTCACATTTCCTTCTCTTACTCTCTCCTCCCTCCGAGGGCTCACTTCTCTTCTGACTTCTCTTCTGCGGAGACTCCAGTATAGACAGTAGAGAAACTCTAGCCTTCGACTGAGCCGGGTTGTAACTCATACTCCGATACAACGGCTGCTTCACATTGCTTATAACGTTGTTCTTAATCTGTCCCGATAGAAGATTATCAAAGTTAGCCACTTTAGGAGAGTTCGACTCTTCGATATCCAGCAATTGGTCATCGAACTCCGAAACGAATCCGCTTTCCATGGAGGTTGTGCTATCGGAAGTGAATAACCTCTTCATCGAGTCCTTGGTTGGTGTCTCGCTGAATTTCAGAGATTTCTTAACAGAGCCGGAGCTTGAACTCTTCTTGATGACCGGTGAAGGGAATTCGAAGCTGTCTTCGAAGTTTAAGGCTCTCGCTGGCCGGTTGAAGGATGTCGACTGTTCGGTGTCAGCGAGCGGTGCTCCGAATACAAAATTCCCATTGATTTTTCTATTTGAAGAATTCCTGCCTCTGGAAATGATGTCGGGGCTGTCCGTTGAAATAATTTCATACTTAGTGCATTGATCGAATGTGTCGTTATCGAATTCCTCTTCCAAATCGTGGAGTGTGTCAAAGTCTGGGTCCAGTTCTTCTTTTTCTGGTACGAAAGTGTCTTCCGTTTTGAAATCCTCTTTAAATGTGGGAAGGACGTCAGTGAAATCCAACTGGAAAAAAAAAACTTTTTAATACAGTTGCTCAAAAAGTGCTACTTTACGTAGCTGTTTAGCGCGCGGAAAGTTGGTTTTCGCGCACTAGTGCTTTTCACTTTTCCTCGTACAAATTGTACCATTAATTATTGTGTCAATAAAAAATAAATAAGATAGAACTGCACGGTTAGCACAAGACGGCCGCGATATATTCTCGAGCTCTCTTGCACTATCCGTCACTCTCTTATTATACCACTTAGAAAGTGAGGTATAGTGCGAGAAAAATCGAGAGAGCTCGCGCGCCGTCTTGTGCTAACCGTGCTGTATTAAACTGTATTAAACTTAATTTTTTTCAACTGTACAATTTTGTACAATGATGTTACAGAATGAATAATATAAAAGTTTCGAATTCTTTACTGTATTAAAAAACGTCGTTCGATACACGTGCGGAAATGTCATTCTTCACTCGTCCCGAGTCTTGCCACTCGCCTACGGCTCGTAGCAAGATATCTCGGTACTCGTGACGTACTGACATACTTTCCGCACTAGTATCGAAATGTACTATTTCACACATTTCATTCGGAAAAGTAAGTTTTGGTCCCCGACGAGAGGGAGCAAAATGCCACTTTTCTGTTCAAGCTACTTTTTTAATTTATTCATTGGCATGTAGCGTTTACGCAATGTGCCAATTGAACATAGGCTATCACAAGACGGCGCGCGAGTTCTCTCGATTTTTCTCGCACTATACCTCTCTTTCTAGGTTTTCTAATAAGAGAGAGACAGATAGTGCGAGAAAAATCGAGAGAGCTCGCGCGCCGTCTTGTGATAGCCGTGTTGATCTTAATAAAATAATCGATTGTAATTACATCGTAATGGATCAAAACCGAACATATTTCAAGTTTTAACTTTAACACCGTAATATTAAAAAAAATTGTCACAATAAATTATACGTTTTACTGAAATCACAACTATCGATGACTGATATATTTTCCTGGTGTGAAAAATTGTATGTGTCACTCAGGAGCAAAATTATTGTCGTCATGGGCGTTAAAGCTTGAATCCTTCGCTTCACTCTGGATTCAATGTACCGCCCTCGCTACGTCATTTTGCTCCCTTGAGACGCAAATAACTATTTTACTGTTGTTAAAGATACAGCAATGTTCAAATCAGCACGGCTATCGCAGGACGGCCCGCGAGCTGTCTCGCGGCGACATAGACTAACCGTTTCTGTCTAATTGGAACGCTTAGAAAGAGACGGATAGTCTACGCCCTGCAGCCTAAACCGTTTGACATTCGACATATGAGGTGTCGTTGGATTCCTCTTAATCGTGGGAGTGACATAGGCTACAATATTTGCAAAAAAGCAGTTTGGTTTTTCGAAAATTCTTTTGATTTCACTCGTTTACAAATATTATAGCCTATGTCACTCCCACGATTAAGAGGAATCCAACGACACCTCATAAGTCGAAATAGGATGCAAGGCGTGCCAAATAATAAGACATACATACATACGCTCGAATAACATAACCCTCCTTTCCTTCGGCAGTCGGGTAAAAACAGGAGGCCAATTATACAGGTGTCCATTTTGTTAAATTTTGATCATCATCATCATCATATCAGCCCAAAGACGTCCACTGCTGGACATAGGCCTCCCCCAAAGAGTGCCACAATGACCGGTCCTGCGCCACCCGCATCCAGCGGACTCCCGCGACCTTTACCAGGTCATCAGTCCACCTTACCCCTGACCCCGCTGGTACCTTGGCTGCTACCACAATAACCAGGGTACCGGGGGTCGCCGGATACTCGGATAAATTTTTTGGTAAGCCAACAAAGTTTAGTAGTACCAACTCCCATTTCAATCGGACACTTTACGCTCGAAGGACAGACTGTCCAGTTAGGTAGGTCTAACTTCGAGAAAGAGGTCAATCGTCGAATCCGACTCGACTGGGCAGCGTTCGGGAAGCTCCGGCACATCTTTTCGTCCAATATCCCGCAGTGTCTCAAGACGAGAGTCTTTGACCAGTGTGTGTTGCCAGTGATGACGTATGGCACGGAAACGTGGCCGCTTACTATGTGCCTCATGAGAAGGCTCAAAGTCACCCAAAGGGCAATGGAGAGGGCTATGCTGGGAGTATCTCTGCGTGATCGCATCAGAAATGAGGCTATCCGCAGCAGAACCAAGGTAACCGATATAGCCCTCCGAATCGCTAAACTTAAGTGGCAGTGGGCGGGGCACATTGCACGTAGAACCGATGGCCGTTGGGGCGGAAAGGTTCCCGAGTGGCGACCACGTACCGGCGCGGCGCGGCGTGGGTAGGCCCCCCACAAGGTGGACTGATGACCTGGTAAAGGACGCTGGAGTCCGCTGGATGCGAGTGGCGCAGGACCGGTCATTGTGGCACTCTTTGGGGGAGGCCTATGTCCAGCAGTGGACGTCTCTGGGCTGATATGATGATGATGATGATGAACAAAATTTTCCCCTATTGTAATATCTCACCTTAGTAGCCGTCCAATTCTCCTGCTGATACTGAAACGGTGCATCTCTGGTCTCCTCCTCAAATTTCTCCACGTTCTCCATCTTGAACTGACTCCGCTCCTCAAAGATCCTGCTAATCTTCTTGAAGGACCGCTGGCTGCTCACCGGGGAGTCAAACACCGGACTGTCCAGGAGCTTGAACAGGGGAGAACGGGTGAGCGTGTTCAGGTCCAGCTGGGGTGGCGTTGGTGAGAACTTCTGCGTCTCAAGAGCTTTCCTTGCCGGAGTGAGGGTTTGTGGTTTCCTGGGTGTCTGACTGAAGTTCTGCACTTCGCCGAGAACTTTCCTGGCCGGGCTGAAGTTTTGGAGTTCTCCGAGGACCTTCCTCGGTGTTGGGAATGGTGACTTGTGATGTTCATGTGTAAGTCTTGGGGAGCTTTTGAAGGGTTTTGGAGTGAGCGCGAAGTCGCATGTGTCGAACGATGGCTCTATTCGGTCTTCGTATGATAGGCCTGAAACCAAATTAGATATTCTGTTTAATTGTATTGATACAAATTACCGGCCAAGTGCGAGTCGGACTCGCGCACGAAGGGTTCCGTACCATTATCTATTAAAACCGCAAAAAAATCATGTCTTTTGTATGGGAGCCCCAGTCCGACTCGCACTTGGCCGGTTTTTTAGTTTTTGTTGTTATAGCGGCTGATGATGATGATGATGATGGTTATAGCGGCAACAGAAATACATAATCTGTGAAAATTTCAACTCTCTCGCTATCACGGTTCTTGAGATACAGCCTGGTGACAGACAGACGGACGGACGGACAGCGAAGTCTTAGTAATAAGACATAAGACATTTATTTAGCAAACATGTTTACACGTAGTATTATAAGTACCAGTCCCTGCACTAGGCTTTGCCTGTATCGCAGGAGACCGTATATTACATTTTACGGTCTTGCATGTTAATAGTTATTTAAGATACAAGTGCAGAAAATAGGAAATTCGCAACGAGTGGCGATAAATTAAAACACGACCGAAGGGATAAAACACTCCCTTCGGTCGTGTTTTAATTTATCGCGACACGAGTTGCGAATTACCTATTCGCACGTGTATCGTACAACGTTTTACAGTACATATGGCTCTTTAAAGTTTCAACATATGCACGGAAAGTGCTCATTTGCGCACTAGTGCGGGAAAGTAACACCATGTGTACCGTAAAATAATTATTAGATAGTATATTATAAATATCAATTTAAATAAATAATACAATTTGTGTTTTTGTTAAGATTTCGACATTCTAAGCGTTTTATGTTGTAGGTTGTAATGACCACACACACGTAGCACAATAGAACAGAATAATTTTATATAATTACTGAGAATTTTGTGAAAATAATGACTCAATACAAGAAAAGTGAAGAAAATATCACCCGTCAAGTTTGACATCCGTCACAGAAAAAAATAGGGTCCCGTTTTTACCCGTTGGGTACGGAACCCTAAAGAAACCAGCCAAGTGCGAGTCAGACTCGCGTACGAAGGGTTCTTTACCATTATCTATAAAAACTGTCATACATCATCTGTCATAGATGCTGTGGCCAATGATTATGATGACGAGCTTGTCCTGAGTATTATAGGTCCATGGCTTGGAGCATACATAAGTGGAGTAGCCTTATGTCGTATTTGTGTACAAAAAAAGTCTGCCGAATTTTGCGGGGGCGGGGGGAGCATCTTAATAGGATAGTAAACTCAATTATATATTAAAAGCTTGAAGTGGTAGAAGGTTTATAATATCAAGTGCTTACAGGAACACGCGGGCATTTTTATGATCAGTGTTCTCTTGCGAGCCGATTTTGTGATGGATTGTGAAATTGTCTTTGTATGATTTTTTGCACATTGTGCAACGCTTTTTACAGAGGGGTTACTGAAAACTAGCTACTCCAGTTATGTATGCTCTAAGGTCCATGGCTCGAACTCGTGTCCGAGCCATTTGGAAATCAATCATCATCATCATCATCATATCAGCCCAAAGACGTCCACTGCTGAACATAGGCCTCCCCCAAAGAGTGCCACAATGACCGGTCCTGCGCCACCCGCATCCAGCGGACTCCAGCGACCTTTACCAGGTCATCAGTCCACCTTGTGGGGGGGCCTACCCACGCCGCGCCTTCCGGTACGTGGTCGCCACTCGAGAACCTTTCCGCCCCAACGGCCATCGGTTCTACGTGCAATGTGCCCCGCCCACTGCCACTTAAGTTTAGCGATTCGGAGGGCTATATCGGTTACCTTGGTTCTGCTGCGGATAGCCTCATTTCTGATGCGATCACGCAGAGATACTCCCAGCATGGCCCTCTCCGTTGCCCTTTGGGTGACTTTGAGCCTTCTTATGAGGCCCATAGTAAGCGACCACGTTTCCGTGCCATATGTCATCACAGGAGTCCTTGGAAATCAATGTATTACCTATATTGGGTGAGCAGTTCTCTTTCTGATACGACTGGGGCCTCCGCTTGGGTGGCGTGGGAGACTTCGGGGACAGGTTGAGGCTGTGGGGGCTCATCTTATACTTGAAGTTGCTCAGCTGCGCCTCATCTCGCCGCCTCTTCGTCGCACTGTTCCCGCTGTTGATAGTGAAGTTGTCGGTGATGAGGCTGGAAAGAGATAGGTAAAAATCAGAACTTCCGCAAAACTATGTTCATATGTACTCCAGGCAAAATACGGTTACGAAAAACATTAATTTATAATAGCGTTTTCGCCACCTCTTCGTCGCACTGTTCCCGCTGGTGATAGTGAAGTTATCGGTGATGAGGCTGGAAAGAGATAGGTAAAAATTAGAACTTCTGCAAAACTATGTTTACAGTACACATGGTGCTACTTTCCCGCACTAGTGCGCAAATGAGCACTTTCCGTGCATATGTTGAAACTTTAAAGAGCCATATGTACTGTAAAACGTTGTACGATACACGTGCGAATAGGTAATTGCCTATTTTCTGCACTTGTATCGTAAATAACTATTATATGTACTCCAGGCAAAATACGGTTTCGAAAAACATTAATTTATAATAGCGTTTTTTTTATTCATTTCATTCTAAAACGTTATTCTAAGATGCTTTATTCAAGAATCCAGCAAACTTTCCACCCGGAAGTAATTATATAGATTTAAATTAAACATTCATTGTCTTTTTTATTTTATTTATATTGAATATTTTAGAGCAAATGTAAATGAACCTAAATAAAGATAAAAAAAATATTAATATTTATCCGGACTTTTTAGGAGCTAATTAAATATTGTTTTTTTTGGTGTTTGATTTTTTGTTGGATTTTGCCTCGAGGTAACTATTTAATTGATAATATATCCATTACAATAAATAAATTAGCTATTATAAATTATTTCCAAATTTGTAATTTTTTCCATACAAGTTGTCAGTTCATTGCCTGGACTAATGATTGACCAGGGTGTGAGGCAATATGTAAATTTTGTTATTTTCCACTATAGATTATTATACATAATATGTTGATTTTATATATTTGTATAAATGTTTACCTTAGTTTATTAATTTATTTATTGCATCATGCTGTTAACAAAGGTCTTATCACTACATTAGAATCGAATACATGAACTTTGTTAGCGCACAGCAATATAATATAATCTTAAAGTTAACATGCATCCATACAAATACTAAGTACCTAACATTCGTAATCAATACATTTTAATTCGACGACCGAATAGCCTAGTGGTTAGAGAACCTGACTTTGAAGCTTGAGGTCCCGGGTTCGATTCCCGGTCGGGGCAGATATTTGTATGATGAATACAAATGTTTGTTCTCGAGTCTTGGATGTTTAATATCTATTTAAGTATGTATTTATCTATATAAGTATGTTTATCCGTTGTCTAGTACCCATTGTACAGGCTTTGCCAAGTTTGGGACTAGATCAATTGGTGTGAATTGTCCCACTATATTTATTTATTTATTTACTTTTTCTTCTAGGTCTACAAAATTATAGTACAGTCGAGGAAAATGAAGGTTTGGCACATTTGAACTCTATTTGAATGGCGCTAAGGTCCAAAAGTGCTAAACATTCAATTTCCTCGACTGTACAATTTGGTTATCCTCTGTTTATTGTTTTAACAATACAGGAGTTACTTGTGTTTATATTTGGTTCTGCCCTTACAAAGCCAAGTTGTAACATATCCAAAAATTCATTTCATTTCATTCATTTCAAATAAAATAAAACAAAGAACCATTTTAGTAAAATTAAAAGGGATAAAATACAAAAAACTAGTAACAATTCAAATTGAAGACAAAACGCAACAAAAAAAAGGAATCCTCATAAGTTTCAATTCTCTCCGTGTATCGGAATAGTCGTAAATCCCACCATTATTGCCACCATGGGTGTAAATTTAAACAGTGAGGCCAACAATGATTTCAACCCTTAAGCGCATCGTAGGACCCTCTGCCATCAATATCGGCTATCAAGGGTCGTAAATAAATCGAAAAAAACCAGTTCCTTACCTTCGAACCCTTCCCTACTGTCCCACCTAGTTATTGTGTTTTACTTTCCGAAGATAACAAAAGACGAAACTTTTTAAGGTTATGAGAACTTTAAACCGTATTCTAAGGTCAATATCTCGTGCGAACACTCGGAAATGATGAAAAGACACGATATTTCACTGTAGCACAGGGTTTTTGTAGTCAAAAAGCTGGTTTTGATGACAATATTTCAGGTAGATTGAGATTGTGAATCAGCTGTGTGATTCGTGTTCGCGCGCTTTACTTTTTTTAATCGAAATGTCAAGTTGAAGTTGCGTTTCGTTCGGACACGTGAGAAGATATTTTATAAACTTGTTGCTCTATACGCAAATTATTGTTTTGTTTCAATAATTGTGTGTAACAATTAATTAAATCATAATTCATTTCCATATGTATATTACACAGGTACTCATTACTCGAAGTAGTCAAATAGTATTTGAAATACATTATTATTCGAATTTTATTCCCATAATTGATATTATTATGCCTACGTAAATCTTTCGAATGCTGTAAATACTGTTGATATAAGGTAAAGTCAGTATAAAGAGTGCATTTGCATAATCTTATCATTGCCCACGTTTAAAGCTCAAAAGACGTTAGAAAAAATTAGTCTTTTATTGAATTATGTGCATTATTTACAATAGCTTAATACGTTCAAAAAGCAAATCGGTTACACGATCAATATTTATCACACAAAATAGGGTTGGGGTGTCCTGCATTCATTAGACATCGGTTTTTTGAATATCCGTTTTGATTTTTTAACGGAAATTATCTTGACTAGGTTTTTAGGGTTCCGTAGCCAAAATGGCAAAAACCGAACCCTTATAGTTTCGTCATGTCCGTCTGTCCGTCTGTCCGTCTGTCCGTCTGTCCGTCTGTCCGTATGTCACAGGCATTTTACTCGAAAACTATAAGGTGTATTTGAATAAAATTTTGAGGATAGGTGTATTTTGTTAGCCGCTACAAAGTTTTGTAATTAAAATAACTAAAAAAAATTTTTTTAGGGGTGTACTCCATACATAAAACTAAGAGTCAAAATTTTTTTTTCATCGGGAGCCCACGTGTGGCACATGAATCGATAGGCCTTTCAAAATAAATATAAGGTTTCTCGGGATTTTTTTTGATTAAGTGAATACAGTCAGAGATAATCGCCCCGAAAGTCACTAAAATTCTGTCCCCCCCCCTCTAATTTTTGAACGGTGTATTTTAAAAATATGAAAAAATTCATGGACACAGCGCTTATTAAGTTCATTCACCGAAAATTGTTTTGAACAAGATCGGATGAAAGGTTTCCGAGATATTGCTGAAAAACTGCCTTCCTCAAAGAAAAGGACGTAAGTGCCGTAAGATTTCTATGGCGATACGACCTTTTTAATAGGCACGGAACCCTTCGTTTTGCGTGGTCCGACAAGCACTTGGCCGGTTTTTTAATTTTCAGATAGGTTTAAATTTGTTTAATATTTTTAATTCTTATAAACTATAGAGAGGTATAAATTGAAAATGTGTCCGATGGCAAGATGTTGTCATTCTGTGCATTTGTTGTTGTGACCAGTGGGAGCTTACGGTTTTCACTAATGTTTACCCGACTGCCGAAGGAAAAGAGGGTTATGTTTTTCGAGCGTATGTATGTATCTATGTATGTATGTGTGTATGTCTTATTCTTTGGCACGCCCTACAGCCTAAAGCGTTTGACGGATTTCGACATATGTGTCGTTGGATTCCTCTTGATCGTGGGACATAGGCTATGATGTTTGCAAAAAAGCAGTTAGGTTTTTTAAAAAATCTTTTCATTTATTAAACTATAATGAACTATTGGTATTGAATTGAGGATTCCTCCTTTTAAAAAATACTTTTTGACAGCGTAAGGACCTGTTGACAAGAGAGCTAACGGTTTGTCACGGGGGTCACAAACAGCCGAAGCAGGATTTCGTCGTTGGACGGCTTTTAGGGGGCACTATAGTGACGGTGGCAGCGTTTTTATAAGCGAAAGCGATTCGCCATCACAGACAGACGAACGGTTCCGTTTTTACCTTTTTGGTCCGGAACCCTAAAAACGAAAAAAATATATTTTATTCTTGGAAGTTGGGCCCAACTTTACTAAAGCCTGGCTATTAGATGTTATTAGATGTTGATGAATGAATGTTATATACAATAATGTAATATAAAAAAGAGGTAGATAGGTTATACGCGCTCGAAAAATGGCACACTAAAATTGAGTCAATTGGCACAACTTGCCTCAGTTTCGAGTCGTCAATGGAAACGTTAGCTGTCAGATTTGGTTTGTATTACATCATTGGTTATATAGATACAGGGAGAAACGCTGGAGTGGTTTAATTTAATCGGTTGTATCAAAATGTGTTTTGGCTATGTTAAATGTTTAAACAACTTTTTAGGGTTCCGTACCCAAAGGGACCCTAATACTAAGACTTCGCTGTCCGTCCGTCTGTCACCAGGCTCTATCTCATGAACCGTGATAGTTATAGACAGTTGAAATTTTCACAGATATTTCTGTTGCCGCTATAACAAATACTAAAACAGAATAAAATAAATATTTAAGGCGGCTCCCATACAACAAACGTAATTTTTTCAATGTGGGTCAACTCACGCTTACAGTCCGATCAACGTCAAATATGGCGTCGACAGCTGTCGTTCCATAGAAACTTGTCAAGCCTTCCATCCAGATTTTAACGAACACCGCTTAAGATTACAGGCGGTTTTTTGCAACCCACCAATAGTATCTACTCTCTACAATCGCTACCGCTCCCGCTCCGCCGCCCGCTCCGCTCGCTGCGCGCGCGCACCCCAACCCCAACAATGGCTGCATTCGGTGCACTTACCGTTTTCTTATCACAACGTCAAGGGTGGTTTTTTTTAACGGCAAGGGGACTTGCGGATTTATAGTGAATGCCGTTAAACGGTAATAACGGATTTTTTTGGGTTGTACGACTGTGGCAAACAAGCATACGGTCTGCCTGGCGGTAAGCAGACATTTTATTTTATTTGTTTAAACTAGTTACACTGCATAACAGTAATTACTAAACAACTGTGAAACTATAGAACAAGGTTTCCAGTATAATTTAAACTAGCAATATTACAACAACAACATCACCATCTACTGCATAATCTAGTTTGATCTCTTTCTCCGATACCCAAAGGTTGTCTGGAAGAGATCGCTCTTCAGCGATAAGACCGCCTGTTGTCTACCTCTACCTACATGTTATTGTATTGTTTCTCTCTGTAACTGCTTTGTTTGTGTGAGGTGTGCAATAAAGAGTATTTGTATTGTATTGTATTATTAACAGTTAACAATTCCAATAATTAACAGTAGTCATAGAAATCAATCTTCTTGCAGACATTCATCAAGCATTGCAAGCAAGCTACATCTACATTCCATCTACTAACACGTAGCCTGCGATTCGAGAAGAATCACAAGCGCGTTGCCGACCCTTTATTGATTTGAGGATTCGTTGTGTTGATAGCTAGAGAACGAACGCGGGTGCCTCAACGGCTCAATCTCACTCAACACACCACATCCAACGACAATTAGTTCGGTGGCTGTTAAAAACACGGTTACCATCGGTTCATTTTGTTACCGTCACTATGGTAAACCTAGGTAAACTTGCTCCGGCTTGCCATGGCTTTGTTTGTCGCCACTGGTTTTATTAATGTTCAATGAATACAAATCGTTTATTTGCTAAATACAGTTTATAGGATGGTGTACAGTATTTTCAAGTTCGGTGTATCCAGGCGTGCCAATTCATATCAGCCGAAAGACGTCCACTGCTGGACATAGGTCTCCCCCAGAGAGTGCCATATTGACCGGTCCTGCGCCACCCGCATCCAGCGGACTCCCGCGACCTTTACCAGGTCATCAGTCCACCTTGTGGGGGGCCTACCCACGCCGCGCCTTCCGGTACGTGGTCGCCACTCGAGAACCTTTCCGACCCAACGGCCATCGGTTCTACGTGCAATGTGCCAATTAATGGTTTTTGATTAATTAAATTTAATTAAAAAAATTACAATAAAGAGTGTCAAATACAGTAAAAAATGTAAATAAATTAACAAATGGTACAAATGAAGCAAGGAGATATTGAAAAAAATAGAAATATTATGAGGCATTGAATAATCAAGTTCTTAAATACTCATTTAAACTATAATAGCATTTTCTTATTAACAATGTCTGTAGTAAATATTTAAATCTATTAGTGGTTTCCAATTTAGGAAGCATTATTGTTTGAATTATATCATAAAGGACTTGTTTAGCTTTTCACACTTCCAAAAAAATGTTTAAAATATTTCTTTGGCCCTTTTTAGAAACCCAATCGCTGTATGTCTTCAGAGGGGTGATCACGTAACGTTTCGAACGTACGTTAGAACAATTCAACTGTCATTTTCCATACTAAAACTGACATTTAGGTCTACCTGACGCACGTACAATGCGTTGCGTGCTCGACCTGCAGGGTGCCAAGTTCAATTCAGTACCTGTTTTCACCATTTCATACACCACTAAAGAGAACTTTAAAAACAAATTCATTACGCATTTATAAAAAAAAAAAAAACTGAAAATCGATACCCCATCCTATTGTTAACAACCACAAAAGCCAAACTACACCTAAACCCTATTGCATCAAGGTTAAAAATCCTTTGAATCCTAATCATTCAAATCAAAGTACGTTACGTCTTTTGTTAGTTCATCAAGTGCATTCATCGTTTTATTAAAACGCATTAAAAGCAAATTTATATCACTGCATATTCAATTCTGTTCCGTGGCTATAGAGTTTAAAATGGTGCAGCTGATGCTGTCGCTTAGACAGTTGTATGCGCCTGAGCAGTGGCGGTTGCATTCAAGTGAGTTGTTGAGCCAGTTGCTTTGATGAGCCTTATTCAGACTAACGACTATAGTGTGAGGATAGGGTAATCAGAACCCCTTTAGAAGCCATCTTCAAAACAAAAACTAGTTGGTAAATATCGCCTTAAACTAGGTATAACTATAACTCGGTTAGGACATATGTATAGCTTTCATACTTTTGAAAAACGAAATGAAAATATTTTTTTTGCAATATAATAACTACAACTTAGAAAAATTAAAAAACCTTTTCTCATTTCAAAATTCAATATCTCAAAAACGGCTGAACTGATTTTGATGAAATATGGCTAAGAACACTTGGGTTTAAATAATCTATGACGCAAAAAAAACCGCGTTCAAATCGGTCCATCCGTTTGGGAGCTACGATACCACAGACAGATACACAGATACGTTAAACTTATAACACCCCTCTCTGCGTCGGGGGTTAAAAAGGTGTGAACAGTAATCGCACAACAGCACAATTACAAAAGCCGAAAAGTATACAATTAGAGCAGTTTAAAATAATAATAATCGGAAGATCGATATTCGACTAAATGCCTATTGTTTCCCATCCCTAGAATCTGAATAGGTAGGTACTGCACGGTTATCACAAGACGTCGCGACGTCTTGTGATCTCGCTGCTGTGTGAGCTGTGTGTGGCGGCGAGATAGACATTTTTAGGGTTCCGTACCTCAAAAGGAAAAAAACGGAACCCTTATAGGTTCACTCGTGCGTCTGTCTGTCCGTCTGTCACAGCCGATTTGCTCCGAAACTACTGGACCGATTGAGTTGAAATTTGGTACACATATGTAAATTGGTGACCCAAAGATGGACGCGTAAAGTAAATTAATGAATTCTGAACAAGGAGGCAACTTTTGGGGGGAAAACTGGAAAATTTAAAAAAAAAGTTTCGCAAACTGTATTGTGTGACATATCCAATGAAAGGGGTTGTTGTAAGCATCTCTGTTTTTTTATAATTTTAGCAAAAACAGATTTTAAGTAATTTAGGAAAAAAGACGAAAATTGACCAGTTTCGGAGATAAGGGGGCCTTATCTCCGAAACTACTAGGCTCAAAATTCTGAAAAAAATATGGAAAATAGTTCCTTGCATAAAGATTACAGGAAAACCTATAAGAAGTTTGAGTATTCAAAGTAACGGGAAAATTCTTAATATTTTTGTGTATTTTGTATGGAGCGCCTAATGCTTAGAGAATAGGAATTTTACGGAACCCTCACCACGCGAGTTGAACTCGCACTTGTCCGGTTTTTTCACGTGGCTAAACAATTGTTGGGCCGAGCGGTCTTAAAACAAGATCCGTTCTAGGAAAAGAATCCTTACTAGACCCATGTCTTTGGCGACAAATCACTGGTACAATATTAAAATTATTAACCGCCTAAAAAGAAAAAAAAATCGCAACATTCGCTCAGACTCGTATATCACCAACGGCCACAGTTGACAGATTCGGTAACCACATGTGTTAAGTTAAGCCAAATATAGAACCAAGGCTGACGGAAGGATATCGGCTCAAATAATGCGTGGCTTCCTGTTTTTACCGACTTTTAAGCACCTGCTCTAATATAAAAAACGTATTTTTAGCGAATGTGTAAACGGGACTTTAACTAAACTATGTTGTGTCGCGTTCCGTGGGCCACTTGCGGTGCTGTCTGAAAACCAGCGCTGTAGGTGTCTGTCTGACACTTCGGCATAATGCTGCGACAGCGACCGATTCACCCAATATGACTGTGTCAATTGTATTGTCTACTCCCTTTATCTCTGTGTGTCTTTTGTGTAGTGAATAAATATCTTCTTTCTTTCTAAACTAGTGTTTCTGTGAGATGTAGAAGTAAAACCCGCGAGCCTGTCCTTTAAAAAAAATACATATCCAAAAACTGAATCAACAAAAAATCTACACATACCTACAATACAAATACTCTTTATTGCACACCTCACACAAACAAAGCAGTTACAGAGAGAAACAATACAATAACATGTAGGTAATGGTAGACAACAGGCGGTATTATCGCTGAAGAGCGATCTCTTCGAGACAACCTTTGGGTATCAGAGAAAGAGATTGTATATATTAAAATATTTAAAGTATATTTATGTCTAGTTTAATAAATTATTTATATAATTAAAGCATGATTTAATCAAACCCTGCAATCGACCAAAACGCAATCAGATATAACATTGGGGCGGCGAAAATCGATCGAAAAACCGTTACTGAGTGCGCGGGTAACGACCCTAGTGCAACTGTCTTTAAAAAAAAAGATTGTTTATGGTATTTTTTAAGTGTTTTATTGGTCAATCTTTTCATTTCAAATGAAAGCCGATTAATTCACTTTGCATCATATCAGGTTAGATTTAGAAATGAAAATAAGTAAAAGTTGGCGGTGTGCACAAATGCATTTTAACATTGAAATGATAGAAAAAAACAGCATAATTTTATTGTTTAAATTACTTAAGCCGATTAACAAAACCTATAAATATGATAATCAGGGAAGGTGGACGTTTAGAAAAAAAACAAGAATAGAATTTAGCTGATAAGTAAGCAATTATTGATATCGACACTGCAATAAATAAGAAAACAATTGACAAACACCAATATTATTACCATACGGCCTTAAATTAAAAAAGCAAATAAAACGAAGATAAAGTTCTAATTCTAATCTACGCGAAACCCATCGACAAAGGTCATCGTACCGCCAAAAAAAAGAAATAGGGCAGAACGTAACAACGCCTTCGTCTCAAGACTCAAAGGTGCGACTGGCAGCTGTTACAGCTGCGTTCAGATTGAAAAATTCACTTGTCGCGCATAGTCTATGGTATTGTTACGTTAAGTTTGTAATGTTGGCAGATGTGGGAGCATGCGCCGTTTACCTCTGACCTGATAACGGAAGTCATTGTTACTTGCGATTTTGACGTCTTTCACGGTTTTTATGGGCACCGGGTCCGGAAAAATTATTGGGTTTATAGGGTTACGTAGTCAACAGTTACGCCATGTCCGTCTGTCCGTCTGCGGCTTAGCTCAGTGACCCTTACTACTAGAAAGCTGTAATTCGGCATGAGTATATAAATCAATCATGCCGACAAAACGGTAGAATATAATCTAGAAAAAAATATTTTTAGGGTACACGCAAAGTGGGGGTGTAATGTTTTTTGTCTCTAAACCCATGGTGTGGGGTATCGTTGGATAGCTTGTTCAAAAATATTATGGGTTTTTAAGAACCATATTTCCACTCAGTGATTCGCTTGCGTGATATTGGGCTTTGAAGTCCTAATTTTTGTTCAAGTCAAGTGTTCAATTCAATTCATTATATGGGGGCATATAATGAATTTAAAAGGATAACTATCACGGCTAAGAAAGCATAACTAGTTAGTAGTTACCGAGTAATAGTCGACCAACTTAATGTGTACTTGGAAATGCTATCTTTAGTACAAATTCGGCCGACACAACCGCAGCATTTAGTTGTCGTGGCGCGCGCGTCGATGTATCATGTAACAAAGACAGGCAACTACGGAACCCTACACTGCGCGTGGCCCGACACGCACTTGGCCGGTTTTTTTTAATAACTGTAAGAAGTTGACGTGCAACTGGACACTTGAATGCGAGATAAGTAGATACTGTGACTCACTTTTTTTAGGGGTCACAAACTAATCCGATCCCGGTATTCTTAGAGCCTAAGGATAAAATATATTAGCGATCTAAGTGCACAATATTTTTGTAATAAAGACTTACTCTAAGATTAAATGTCTAAATAATGTACCTAAGACCTAATATTGGGCGTCTTGACTAGGTTGACTAAATTGGCACTTAAATAACTACTGATGTGTAATCCAAACCATTTCATTCGATCCACCATTGGAAGCAACTCTAAACAAGTCTAAACTAAATTGCTAACAATTGAAATTTATCCGTCTAAATACTAAGTTATGTCTTTCCCGCTCACGGGACATGATGTCCCGGACCTTTGGGAGGCGTGCGTGGGGCTAGGTACCTACAAAGTACCAACTGAGCCAACACGTAGAGGCCAAGTTATTATTATTACTAGAGTTCTAACTGACCTCTAAATCAATTTCAAACCACTTAGCCGTTATATCAGGAGCAGATGATATATCAAATAAGGAAGCAGGAAGAAAAAGACGTTACGCATCAATAAAAGTCAGTATCTTCAACAATATAACAATAAACACACATTAGGTCAAAGGTCTTCTAACTATATTAGTAAAAATGCACCCTATTGCAGCAGCCTTAAGTGCATTATCTTTTGACGCGTTGAAATGTCTTGCCGTTCGAAAACCGAAAATCTGAAGCCGTTTAATAAAGTTGAAATCCGAACATATTTTTTTTTTGTAACTGTAAGGTACCATAGACAATTTTATTTTATTTGTAATCTTGGCGCGTGCGGGGGAGGCACATCTGCCAACAACAATGAGAGGGAACAAGTGTTTTTAGCGCAGCTGCAGGGCTGCACGATCACTGATCTGTGCTTGAAGACGTTAAAATAACATTCGGGAAGCATTTATGTAGGTAACTGTTAACTTCTTTTTAGGGTTCCGATTCCGAAAATTGACCTTCCCCCCCCCCCCCCCCCTTATTTCCGAAACTACTAGGATTAAAATTCTGAAAAAAATATGGAAAATAGTTCCTTGCCTAAAGATTACAGGAAAACCTATAAGAAGTTTGAGTATTCAAAAACACTCATGAAATTTAGATTATATACGGAACCCTCACCACGCGAGTTGAACTCGCACTTGTCCGGTTTTTTTAGAAATAAACAACTCTAAGTGCTTTCTGTTTTTTTTTTACTGTACTAGACGTAATTGTACTGTACAATTCCAATTGAAAGCAAAAATTAAACCGGAAGAGCACGTGCGCCTCATACAAATAATAGATCACACGCATCCGATTCACTTTCAATGAATGTATGAAAGAGTTGTATGACAACAATGGTAACCGGTGACACTTGGTTATTGACACTACTGTAAGATAATTATCCTAGTTTAAGCCGTTAGGTTTTGAGTAAGTATGTCAATTATATTTCTATTTAATCACACATCAGAAACTGCCGTTCATATTGAACACTAAATACAACTTTTAACAGTCAAAGACAATAATACACACAATAATAGACAGTAATTAATCAAGATGAGTAAAAAAAAAAATTACCATGGCAAAACTTAAAAAGAACAAAATAAACAAAACACAAAAATATTGTTTGTGTCATAAACTACGTACCTAACGTAACAGTCTACGTAACAGTCAAAGACAGTTTAATTAATCAAGATGAGTAAAAAACAAAAGAATTACCATGGCAAAACTTAAAAAGAACAAAATAAACAAAACACGAAAATATAGTTTGTATAATAAACTACGTACCTGTATTCAATTGGACATCTCATTGTTTCAACTGATTTCCAAACGAAACCAAAAACAATCGCGCCGAAAGTTTTTTTTTTCAACGCATCCCCATGCAGCCGGGACCGTTAACGATCGATACCCGCCATTGTGCATTGTTCCCTATTCAAAATCGAGGGTGCGTTATGGTATTATGACGTATTGACTATCTGTGGTACTCGGTTACAAAGTTAAATTGTGCGTTCGTGAACTACCTTTTCTACAACAGGTCGCATGGGATTTGTATAAGGTTTAAGTTTGTTGGGATGTTTCCGCTGACATAAATAAGTTGGTTTTATTGAACAAGTTGCGTTGATTGCACTGGCCATTAATATAAAGTGTTATATTACAAATATTGTGGTTAATTCGTTATCCTTATAGCAATTATTACTTATATAGCGAGTTAAAGTTATATACCGTTTGAGGTAAAACAAATAGATGTAGGTACACTGGTACATATAATGAAAACTTCGTTCACATAATTTGCTGTGCTGTTTCGGCATTCGCATATATGCGTTTGAAAAATAGAGAGACTGTGTATTCTAAACCAAAGGAACGAGCATCCTTGCATATAATATGATTGATTTTTGGCTAAGAAAAACGTTAAAATCCGGAAAATATCCTTGTTATTGGTATACATGCGAGGCTAGTTTTAGGGTTCCGTACCTCAAAGGGAAAAAAACGGAACCCTTATAGGATCACTCGTGCGTCTGTCTGTCCGTCTGTTACAGCCGATTTGCTCCGAAACTACTGGACCGATTGAGTTGAAATATGGTAAACATATGTAAATTGGTGACCCAAAGACGGACGCGTAAAGTAAATTAATGAATTCTGAACAAGGGGGCCACTTTTGGGGGGTAAACTGGAAAATTATAAAAAAAAAGTTTTGCAAACTGTAATTGTGTGACATATCAAATGAAAGAGGTTGTTGTAAGCATCTGTTTTTTTTATAATTTTAGCAAAAACAGATTTGAAGTTATTTAGGAAAAAGCGGCCAAGTGCGTGTCGGGCCACGCGCAGGGTAGGGTTCCGTAGTTGCCCGTCTGTCACAGAATGGGGACTTAAGGGGCTTTTGGGGTTTTTATTATAGCTTACCCTCGTTTGCGCGCTCGCCGCGGGCAAGAAGCACCGTGCCGTGAAAAAGCAACTCTACCGTCCACGGTAAAAGGTTCAAATTCCAATGACATTGAGACACATGACTCGAACAAAAATTAGGGCTTTAAATCCCATTATCTCGCAAACGCACAACTAAGTTGAAAAATAGTTTCAGTAAACCCATAATTTGAACAAGCTATCCAACGATACCCCACACTATAGGTTTAACGAGAAAAAAAATAGGTACATCACCAATTTACATGTAGGGAAGGTACCCTAAATTTTTTTTTATTTTAGGATTTTATTCTACTGTTTTGTCGGCGTGATTGATTTTTATACCCACGCCGAATTGCAGTTTTCTAGTTGTAAGGGTTACTGAGCTAAGCCGAAGACGGACTGACAGACGGACGGACATGGCGAAACTATAAGGGTTCCTTGTTGACTACGGAACCCTAAAAACTAGCTTCGAGTATTCCGCAATAAGTACGTGATTTGTGGACGGAAATCTTCATCCTGGTCACAGCCCACATCAAGGGGTATCGAAGCAACCAAGCTTGATTCCTGCGGTCGCCCACGATTTCCGCTCTACCCCAACAGACGCGCCCTCAATCGTCGCAAATGCAACGACCTTACAAGGAGCATACGCCATTTTGAAAACAAGTGAGCGCAGTATGGATTCATTCAAGTTGTGAAGGAGGTTCTTTATCGGGTTGAATTGTCTTTGTGTAGAGGAATTCGGACATCGTTGTCAATGGATCAATTGAGTGTTTCTTAAAATATTTGTACATCCTCAATTCATGCATATTAATGATAGTTTAATGTAGTATACATTAAATAGGTATTGCAGACAATAAAGAAGTTTACTTCAATCAATCAATAATTTTTATTGCAACCATGGTGTTTAAGATCTTACATATTTTTTTTTTTTTTTCAGCCATAACCTAATGACATACGAATGTACCACTTAAGGCCAGAATCACACTGACGCGGCCTGCGGTGGCGGTCAGTAGTAAACTTTTTCATTAACTGTCAAATTTACTATTGACCGCCACCGCAAGCCGCATCAGTGTAATTCGCTTAAGTCTCTCCAGACTGGCGCGGCCTAGCCGCGGCGGTCAATAGTAAACTTGTCATTAGCTGTCAAATTTTCAGTGTAGTTCAGGCCCGAAGCCTCTCATATACATAGAGCGATGACGAACAATATTACATTTGACATTAACTGTCAAGTTTGCTATTGACCGGCATTCAGGTCTCAATTCTATGCTCAAGTACCAACTTAAAATCCCATCTTGCCGGAAACCCGAAATCACCTGACATTTCTAAGAAGGCGTGTGTGGTCTTCAACCATAGACAAACACGATCCAGAATCCCGAACGAAAAATCGAAATTGGTTCCAGAGCGCTGCAAACTTAACTTTGCTGTTATCCAGTGGCGCTTCACGTCATGGTAGTATGTATAATGTACTGTAATCTGTATGGGAGAACTTTAGTTTCAAAGTTCCCCGTCGGCGCGTTAAGTTTGTGTTTCGTTTTTAAAACGGTTCGAACACGTGTTAGGTTTTTTATGGTGCACAGTTCAAGGGCAGTGATTAGGTGTTTTTTTCTTGAGATGAGATAAACGCTTTATCGGTGTCTGAAGTCTGGCTTCTGTTAGTTTTAGGCTGTTAATGTTTTCAGTTATCTGCATTCGTCGACGATCTTATCGTTAAAGAGACCTCTCATTGAGAAACTTCGTAACTAATATGTCTAATAACGTATCATTAACTTAATCTTATTGCACAAAAGAATATCTTATGGTACAGAAGGCGGACCTAATGCTACAAAGCATTCTACCAGCCAGCCCTGCTAGCATAACTTGACTCTACTTTACTCGCGCGCGTGATAGACCTGTCACTTTTTGACAGCATTAATCAGAAAGTGACGGACGGTCCATCTCGCGCGCGAGTAGAGTCGGGAGTCAAGTTATGCTAGCGGGGCAGTCAAAGCAGATCAATTGTTTCCATTCCACTTCAAAGTGACACGCAAGCTCGCACGCAGTGATGCGCAATAAACGATTAAATTTGAAGTCAT
This sequence comes from Epinotia nisella, assembly GCA_932294315.1. NCBI lineage: Eukaryota > Metazoa > Arthropoda > Insecta > Lepidoptera > Tortricidae > Epinotia > Epinotia nisella. The sequence continues at coordinate 1,586,342 of OW028698.1, read as the reverse complement.
TGCGTGTTGAAAATCATGTAATAAACTCCATTTGTGCCAGTGGCAGTGGGCGGGGCACATTGCATGTAGAACCGATGGCCGTTGGGGCGGAAAGGTTCTCGAGTGGCGAGCACGTACCGGAAGGCGCGGCGTGGGTAGGCCCACAAGGTGGACTGATGACCTGGTAAAGGTCGCGGGAGTCCGCTGGATGCGGGTGGCGCAGGACCGGTCAATTTGGCACTCTTTGGGGGAGGCCTATGTCCAACTGTGCACAGATGTTGTACCACGTATAGTCATAATTTACAAGTACTGTGTAACAGTATCACCCGCATAGCGCTTATTCCGAGCACCGCCATATTGTATGTATGTATGAAATATGTATGTATGTATGTACCAGACCCCCCGCTCGCGCCCTCACGCGTTGCTCAAACATATGGCGTACGCATTGGAACATGACATTTTGCATGTGTAGTCAAATATTGGTTTACACTTTTACAGCCAACGGTTGCATATTGCATAAAGCCATACGACATAGCTAATTATTGTTATTAATTAATTTAGATAATAAAATTTTAAGTATATAATTATCGACCCTGCTCACAAATTTTCTCTAGAACCTGGAAAAGAGAACAGCCGGACGTACTAAAGAACTTTGACCCAAGCTGAGGACTTCGTTCGCTTCGCTCGCTCGATCAATTAATTTTAAAAAACACGCTCTTTCAGAAATGTCATCATGATTGACCATGGACCTATGATACTCAGGACAAGCTATGGTAATAATAATACCACGTCCGAGCGAGATGGTAGCATACAAATCTCAGTGTGACAGAAAGGGAAATATCATTCGTTGTCCTTGTCATAGTTCCACTTTTTTATTTGCCACAACTGATTTAGTATGAAGTTGTGGCAGATAAACCACTACCCGCCCAAATTAAGTAGGTTGTTTATGGTAAGCCATCAGCCATTTTAAGGCCAGTTCTTAATTTAGCTGCATAGAAGCCTTTCCGTCCCTCATTGTGGCATCACGTATAGCTTGTCCTGAGTATCATAGGTCCATGTGATTGACAGTTGAACTAAATGACAGAGCACAGATGAAAAAACACATAAACAAGATAAGTTCGTTTCGTTCCCATTGTCCGAGCTGACCGGAAAGGATAAGCGTTGACGCCGCATCCGGTGAGAAAAAGTAATTGAGAACATGACTGGCTGGAGTCTTCGCGTAAGATGTTGGTCATTAATTAAAAAAAAAACAAAATCCGAAAAACTGCTTGAAAAAAATCGGCTTGGAGAGTTCGTTCGTAGAGGAAAAATGGAATTAATTGAAATGAAAAATTTATTGATAACAATTATTATAGGTCATTTTATAGTAGGTAGGCTCTAATTATAAATGAGGTTTAAATACATCAATTAATACATAATGGTAGGTATATTTTTATTGTCTGTTTATTATACATTGTTTTATCGTAGTAAATTATTTAATTGAGGTTTACTCTCGTTCGAAACGATAAACAAAAATATCATCGTCAATTCTTTTTTTTTCCTACTGAAATAAACCAATAGGCGTTTTTCACGTTAAAAACGAGACAAAAAGACGAAGTACAGTGTATCGTTCTAATTTTACATAGGTTTTTTTACGGAAAAAAAGATGCTATTTATGTATAAATCATAAATAAAAGAAACACATATTTTCCATCCATTTATGAAAACCTAACATTCTCAAAGCCGTTAAGATAATCAGTGACCGCAAAAACTGCCATAACTCACCCGATAAAAACCTTTTGCAATTTTGCCGCCTTTTTCAATAGCTGACAAGACGCCGCCATATTGGCATTCGTCCAGAAACAGGATGCTCTCGAGGCTCTTTGACTAATGTTTTAATTATGAATGGAATTTGTGACATCCTCGAATTTTGCCAGCTTTCATGACATTTTGACGTTCTTTATGCAATTCCTTCCTGTCGTATTTTTAATCGCTGATAAGTTTGCTGCCGTTGCAAGTGCCGAAAAAACACTGGAGAGAAACTCTAGTCAGCCCAGACCATGAACATGAAATGTCATGCAAGAGGTCTTCTTGTCTTGAAGGTCTTTCAAGCCACTGAAAATGCGAAACTGAATCTTTTTTTTTCTAATCTGACTTTAGACGGAACACGACATAATTGACATTATTAAACTTTAAAATCAAATTTCTCAATTCGTACATTTTGCATGTTTCAAAATTTATAAAAAAAAATAATGATTGCACCTAGGTAAATGATTCTTTTTTCACTGAATAGCTAATTTTACCTAGTTTTAGGAGATATTAATAACTCCATACACACTTTATATCAATTACAACTAATAATGTATACAAAAAAAAAACTAATAATCATAACTTATATCTTGTCTATGTCTGAGAGCTTCCTTGGCCTAAATGTCAATTGATCTAAATGGGTCAGTGTATCCGCTTATCAGTTGAGTTATTTGTTAGATCATAGGCCGTCAACAGAACTTCGATGCTGGGTTCCGTGGTCCGATTGAAAACCGTGAAAAAACTTACCAATATTTTACTAAACCATGTGGTGTTGTGGTTGTTTGTGTGCTCTATAGGCTACTGTGTATGATTAACACCAGTCAGGCCGTACACTTGTTTGCAACGGTCATAGTATTAAAAAAAAAACAAGACAAAAATAATCATGCCCCACCCCAATCACTTCACTAAAACTAAATGTATTAACTTTTTATTCATTCATTTGTATAATAGGCATGACGACTAAGATTTTTTCACGATGCCATTCGAACCAGTTTTTGGAGAGGAACAAATGTTTGTATGGGAGCAACTACAATTAAAGTACATAAATACCCAAAAAATTGTGACAAAGATTAACCTCGCTGGCGGCATCCCAAACGTTTCATACTGATTGACTCAAAAGTATGACGTCACAGTTCGATATTTGTACTAATAGTTGTATCGATCGATCTGTTTCGATCGCGAAATACTGCGTTTAGGCCCATAGTTGTTGTAAAATGTTGTTTCTATAAAAGCGTAAGGATTCTATTGGTAGCTTTAAATTTACACTTGGACCATAAAATATCTTTTTTTCTAAGTTTTCAAGGTCCATATCTATTTATGATATTAATTATATTTTTTAAATTTATACTTTATTACAGTAATTTGATGGTTTTCTATCCACTATAAAAAAAAAGTTTATTTTGGACAAAATCCATATGATTATTAGTTAATTAATTACATAAGAACCATTAAGCAACACTACGTTATCAATTTTAACATGAGTCATCATGGCTAATTCCAATTACAATTGGGCACTATTTAGCGATAAATCTACCTTTTTTTAATGTGTGTTGCACAATAAAGAACCTAATTATAGTTAGACTGTGGTCTTCTGAACGCGACCTAATTCCGAGTTCGTTTAAGCGATAAAACTAAAAACATGGCGCGAACTGTGTCCCATTTAATGTATGTTACATATACAATGACATCATTGTCGTTGTTTTAAAGTTCGTACAAACATGCTTGCGAGTCTTGTGACCATTATAATAATTCTCATTTCTACGGCCTCGTGAACCATAAAACTGTCCATGTATTACGTCATCGCAAAATCGGGAGGGTCTGACCATTGGATGAGACGGTAGCATGACGCGGGGTCTTGTCAAAGTGAATATGATCACTCGCTTATTCAAAAAGTGCGTAAGAAAAATTAATTGTTTTCTAACAATTACTGTCATAATAACTACAACTTGAAAAATCCCCGACATTTTCATTTCAATATCTCAAAAACAGCTGAACCAATTTTGTTGAAACGTAGCTAAGAACACTCGGGTTAAAATTATCTATGACACAAAAAACCGCATTCAAATCGGTCCATCCGTTTGGGAGCTACGATACCACAGACAGATACACAGACACGGTAAACTTATAACACCCCTCTCTTTGCGTCGGGGGTTAAAAATTAAAGTCGCCTTATATGATTTAACCTTTAACTGAAGTTGTGGTTTTAGAGTAACACATACCTACAACGTGGTGAAGGCTGACAGACGTCGTATTTAAAATGGATTGTTAACAATCCTGTTGACATGCGAGTATTATCAACGCTTTTAAACTAGTTGGTAATTATATCATTAAAAATGGGATACTAAAAACTGAATAACGTCAATCCTGCTAACAATATTTTTTTAATTATTAGGTCACATTGTTTCTCTTACTAAATTTTCGGACTTGGTTCAGTCTTATTTTTTACTAAAATTATGAGGATATTATCAATAAAAGATAAACTGATTTTTTATTATAAAATGTTTTTATCATATTAAAAAAATTAAAACAAAAAACTGTCATCACACAATTTAGGCATTTTTTATATCAAAAAAACGATGACGTAATAAATGGACAGGCCCTAAGATACTTTTCTAGGGAATGTTATAAAAAATAAGTGTATCTAACTAGAAATGTCCTTAAAGTAATTAAATAACGCCATAAATTTAATCTGTGACACAAACAGGAGACACTATTTATACTCATCTTAACAAATTAACAACATCCATGATAGTCTAATATTTTCATTCAAATATGAACTTTAATGCACTAAAACTAAAGTCCCGTTTCCTTAAACATATCGCACGGTCGGGGGTGCAGTCATATCGCTGTCTCACAGTTCCACGTAGCTATGAAAGAGACGGGCATCACTCAAAACCGTTAGTGACGTCACCGCTGAAAAGTTTTAAACTTAGAACGACGGTTTAAGTGCACAGTTCGAAAATGGAATGTTTAGCTTCGCTTCGATGTTATGTCTATGGTTTTAAGTTTTAACAAAGAGTCATTTGAATTGGAGCACATAGGCTAACTACGAATTCTATACCCTGTTAAGCCTCTCACAGACTAACTAAACTTGTCATGAGCTGTCAAATTTACTATTGACCGCAACCGCAGGCCGCGCCACTGTGTTGCAGGCCTTATAGATTATTATGTCGTATTCGTATGGCTTTATTTTCATATTTACAATAAAATATCCAGTCTTACGTACATTTACAATAAAATATCCAAGTTTGATAGCCAATTTAACAAAGAGTCATTTGAATTGGAGCACATAGGCTAACTAAAAGAACTATTCTACACCCTATTAAGCCCCTCACAGTCTAACTAAACTTGTCATTAGCTGTCAAATTTACTATTGACCGCCACCGCAGGCCGCGCCACTGTGTTGCAGGCCTTATAGATTATTATGTCGTATTCGTATGGCTTTATTTTCATATTTACAATAAAATATCCAGTCTTACGTACATTTACAATAAAATATCCAAGTTTGATAGCCAATCCTCGGCACTCGCTGTAAGCGCGTACAGATCGCTGAGTTCTCCTGCAAAGCGTCTCTTAGGAATAGAGATGCAACGGATATCCGGCCACTATCCGGTATCCGGCCTATCCGGCCTCATTTTTACTATCCGGCCGGATACCGAATAGTGGTGTAGTATCCGGCCGGATACCGGATAGTATTTTAACACACTAACACAGAAGAACATAGGTAAAGATAGAACCAGAGTAGGTAAAAGAAGGATGAATAAATAACAAACTACAAAGCAATCAATTATTAAAGTCAGTTTAATGAGTTAACCTTCATATGAAAAGAAAAAGATAAATGAAATGACACTGTTATTGATCTATTATTTCTATTAGTTAGGTACCATTAATCGGGTTCTGCTTAATCACACAAGCCAATGAAGCTATATCAATCAGTTTTATCACTATTATCTTCCACTAATTATTTTAATTTTTTAACACTTAAATTTAGGCATTTTACTTCGGCCGGATATCCGGCGGCCGGATAACGGATATCCGGCCGGCTGTGCCGCCGGATATTCGGTATCCGGTATCCGGCCAAACCACTATCCGTTGCATCTCTACTTAGGAGTCTTAGGGCACTCCTCCACAATATGAGCGGTTTGGTCTGGTGCTCCACAGTCGCAACTCGGTGAAGGCTTTAGCCCCATTTATGGTGATTCATTCATTCATTCATTTATTTATTGCATCATGTTGTTAACAAAGGTGTTACATGAACCCTGTTAGGGCACAGCACATATATAATCTTATAGCTAACATGCATCCATACAATTACTAAGTGGGTATCTAACATTCGTAATAAATATATCTAAATTTCATTTTAATTTCAATAAGAATATTATTAGAGTTAGATACATTACAAGCGGAACCAAAGATAAATAGTTAATATTAAAGTTGTTCAGTATTAGGCTGGAAACATTCCTTCAATGATCGATCTTTTAAGAATTCATCTATTGAGTAGTACGCCTTGTTAAGTAGTAAGTTTTTCAAGTTATTTTATATTTTTTTATCATTTTGTTCTTGTTTGATTCGGTCGGGGATCTTATTTGTTATGACGGTACATCGATAATGAGGGCCTTTGTGGTTGCAACGACTGACACCCGTCCTTCTCCGGTTCAGCGTAACCCAAATCTTCCGTCGTTCATTTAGGCCAGGCAGTTCCTTAGCAGGTCACCGCGAAGTTACTGAAGGACTGTGCTCGCTAAATCCCATTGCTTTTGCTAATGTGTTGCAGGGCAGAACCCTTCCGGCCCTTGGATCTCCGAGTCCGACCAGATAGGCCTACGAGATCTGAGGCGCATATCAGGAAGGTTATGGAACTAATTTTGACTGAATTTTTAATCTATTATTTTCGTAATATTTAGTTTTTTGACATTAGATAGTTTTTCTAGAAATATTCTACTAGTATTTTTTATACAATTTTTTTATCATATATATTTTATTCTTTATGTTTAAAAATTACTCTAAAAAATGAACTGACGATTTGAAAGTGCTTGTTACTAGGCCTACTTGAATAAAGATCATTTTGAGTTTGAGTTTGAGTTATCCAGCGCGTTCTTTATAGGTAAGCGCACGTCACAGCCTTATAGAAGTATCGTGCGTTAATCGCCATGCGATTTCAAGGAAAACCATGAAACGCAAAAACATTAGTGTTGTTATTGATCGAAATAAGTATAAAACCAGTACAATATTTCCCTAGTATAATTTCACTGACTTCCTTTTTACAATATTAGTATATAGATTGGTAACTATAGAATGATTTTATTGTTGTCATATCACAAGTATCATTCACTATTTCTTCGAAGTCCTGAATAGTAATAATAGCCGTCGCTATACGTATTTGAAATAATTATGTATGTTAGGAAGAATTTATACAACTACCCAACAAACACTGATAGGCCCAAGGTTACCAGAAGCGCAGGGAAGCTCAAAACAACTTTTTACAGGCTAGTAAAAGCGAAAAAGTCGTTCTTGGGAAATTGTATAAAATTCTACAATTAAATTCCAAAACACATTACCGAACTTACTGACTCTAAATTCAAATCTGTCGTAAAACGGACACTTATTTCAAAAGCATATTATAAGATAAACGACTACATCATGGATAGGGATATTTGGCAGCGATAAAATCCTGCACTAGAAATCTGTCGTAAAATAAATAGGCTTTCTACTGTAGCAATGTAATTTTAAAATTTTATAATACTCTGATACTGATATGATATATTGTATACTGTTTTGAAAAAATGACACCTCGCCGAGTTTTTTACGCCGGTTCTTCTCGAGGCAGAGGTTTACTTTCCGAACCGGTGGTAGTTTATCGACATTCATAGGTGCATGTAATATGCCTAAATTGAAGAATAAATCACTTTGACTTTGACTTTGAGTATATAAATATACGTTATACTTTATCCGTGAGAACCCAGAGAATGTTATGTGATTAGATTTACATATTCTATTGCTTGTGATATATTATGCAAACCAGTTTAGTTTATTGACTAATGATCTATTAAGGCGACGTAGGTTCAGAAAACGGATTTTTAAAAAGTTTGCGCTTGTTTGGATCATAAATTAATTAGCAATCTTGAGGCATTTCTCGACAGACTATAGCTATTCGAATCCTGAGTTTTTGACTTCCACTCTATATAAAAAATCACGAACATAGGTCTAAAATACACTTTCATACCACGACCTTTACCAGGTCATCAGTCCACCTTGTGGGGGGGGCGGGTTTACATATGTATATTTACAATAATATTATGAAAATATGATACGAACAACAGAGCGGGACAGCGATTACATAATCTAAACAAAACGCGACGACCGTTACACTATCGATATTCCAATTATAAACATGGCGGCCTTGCTGATAGCCAACGTTCGAAACCGTATATGTGCAATATAGGTCATTGAAAAACACATAATTGCCAAATCTTCAGGATAATTCATACAAAAATGTTTGGTATTTGTAGAAGAAATAGAAAAACACTTATTCGTGACAAAAAAAAGGGGTGTTATAAGTTTGACGTGTCTGTGTGTCTGTCTGTGTCATTCACCGACGACCGCTTCGGCCTAGTTGGTGGTGACCCTGCCTACGAAGCAAGAGGTCCTAGGTTCGAATCCCGGTACGGGCATTTATTTGTGTGATGAGCACGAATATTTGTTCCCGAGTCATGGATGTTTTCTATGTATTTAAGTATGTAATTATCTATATAAGTATGTTTATCGTCGTCTAGTACCCATAGTACAAGCTTTGCTTAGTTTGGGACTAGGTCGATTTGTGTAAAATTGTCCGCAATTTTTTTTATTTTTTTTATTTATTTATTCATCAACAACAAACAACATCAACCGTTAATCTGATTTCAAAAATTCTTTCAACTGCGTGTAGAATGGACTTTCTGGATGGTTTTTTTTTAATATTTCATGAACATAATTACATAATAAGGTGTTACAGTTAGTTTAGTCAATTCATGACACACAATATTTAAGTTATCATCTAATACATATTAAAACATTTCATCATAATATATTTACCGTGGAGTGAGAATAATCGAATAATAATAATAACATTGTAAAAGTGAAAGCTAAAAATTTAATTAACACTCCATGCATAGCAATTGTAAAACTAAAAGTAAACAAATAAAAAAAAATCATGTCTGTTGTATGGGAGCCCCAGTCCGACTCGCACTTGACCGGTTTTTTAGTATTTGTTATTGTAGCGGCAACAGAAATACATAATCTGTGAAAATTTCAACTCTCTAGCTATCACGGTTCTTGAGATACAGCCTGGTGACAGACAGACGGACGGACGGACAGCGAAGTCTTAGTAATAGGGTCCCGTTTTTACCCGTTGGGTACGGAACCCTAAAAATTAAATAAAAGAGCATTTCATACAATAATTTAAAATTTAAAATCCAATGTCACATCACATAATGTCAAATCATTAGTGTTGCAAATTCTTACTAGTAATTGTAATTGTGTTATAGACTATAGTTTATCCTGCGGATTTGACTGCGTTGTTTGCAATATGCGGGCGAAGCCCTATTATGAATATATATATATGACCATAATTTTATGACATTAATCAGTCTTTATTGCATACGTTGCATACAGAACGAGCCTATATTAGAAAAGAAAACGGCAAAAAAATTGCACAAAAAATATGCTAAGCATAAACAAAACGTTAAACTAAACTAGTTTCTATTGTCATAGACAAGATTCCGTGACAATAGAGCGCGGAATAGACAACGGACCACCCTTTTTAAGGAAGGTGTCGACAATAGACTACTTTCTAGCAGGTTAGTTTGACACAACTTCATTTTTATTCATTAAAAAAGTTCTAAATTTTTTATGGTTCCCACGGGACTGGAGTAATTAGCATTCTTGTTTTTGCGTACATAATTTTTTGTGGTCGTAAAAAAAAGTTGAACTTTATAGTATTAAAAAAACAGTAATGAGAAGAGTGGTTCCTCATGGATTGTGATTATTGTCGAAAACAGAACCCTCCTAGCTCCTCCGCAGTGGGTAAGACAAAGCTGCGCACACGCACTGTTTGTTGTGTTTATTGCCTACATCCTGCGCTGATAAAGTTAGACCGGCGACAAGGTCAACGCCCGACGCTAATTTGAGCTTTTAAGCTCAAGCGACAAGTCACAAGTCACACAAATACTAGGGAGCTTTGGAATGTTTTTGGTTAAACTTTCGAATTACGCACAGGCCCGCGAGATACAGGCGAGAAATTTTAGATGACCTCTTTTCTTGTAAAGAAAAACCAAATATACAACTGGCGTAAAATGCACACGTAGAATTCTTAAGGCATAAAATAAAAATAAAAATTAAATTGATTTTAATAATGCTGGTGCTTGCTGTTCAAAAGATAATATAATATTTTTAATACATTCTAAACATACTAATTAAAAGTTTAGTCTCTATTGAGAAGTCTATAAGCAAAGGTAAACTATACCTACTCTACACTATACGTAAATAATGCAAGATGCAATTCTATTAAACTGTTTACATTAACATATATTCTCCCTAGAGTGATGTGCCGGGGAATATTCCCTGGAGCGGCAATATTCCCTTGTTCCTGGGAATATTCCCCAAACAGGGGAATTATTATTGCAATGTAATAAAAGTTGGTTAAAATGAATAGTGCTCCGACAATAAAAAGCCTTTCGCCAGTTTCGCCAAAAACTGCGGTTTTGTAGTAATTCTGACTTTTCATCTTCATTATATGAATATCTTCATATTTTGTCTTAAGACGACGGGTAAGGCAAGGCATTCTCCATACAAACGTTGTGCAAGTTTTTTTTCGTCGGTTTTGGCACTACAGAATATTCGTTTTTTTTGCTTGTTCATATTGAATTTACGCAGAACATGATGTTAAAATTTTGTTAGATATAAAAATAATGAAAATCAAAAAAATATAAAAAAGTATAAAAATAAAAAATAATAACATCAGTGAATAGCTAACAGAAAAATAAGTATACTGACCTAAAAATTATATTTATAGCCCAAACACAAATGAAGAAAAACTTGCACAAAATTTGTATGGAGAAGGCTTGCCCTACCCGTCCCCTTAAGTACATATTTTCGTGATTATTTAACTTGTGATAATATGTATCGTTTTTGTAACTTACTTTTGTAAAAGTTGTTTATTTCAGCCAGGGGAATATTCCCAGTAACTATGCGAATATTCCCGGGAACATTCCCGTGAACGATACATTTCTAACACTCCCACTCTGTCATTCAGTCTAAAATTAGATCGAAAAAAAAAAACATCTGTCCGAATCGAGATCTTGGTCAACCCTAATCTTATTCTAACCCACAACCCAGCTTCCTGGGAAGCGTCTGGTCAGAGAATAGCAACAATTTCGCGCCTTTAAATTTATTGCCACTATCATAAAACAAGTTGTGCTAACTTCAATCTTAACTCCATACGGATATGAGTTCCAGCGTTTATCAGCCGGATTTAGATTGGCCCCTAAATTTGCACAATGCGATGCTGAAGCTTGAGAAACGAAAAAAAAAAACAACAATAGACAAATCAGATGATACAGATTCGCACGGGAAAGGTCACGACCCCGGCTGAATGAACTGCCTTTGCCGTAATGCAAGCTGTCTATGGATCGAGTTTTGACGAAAGTTCCCGCGCTGTTTGTCAAACAAAAACAAAAAATGTCGATCAATGAAATTATTATTTGGTGCAGTATATAAATCCGAAGACCAGCCCTCAATTATTTTACTCGTAATTTTTTTATACCTTTAAACATACATTTTTGGTAAGTATATGTATTAGTAAAGTGTATTTTATTTCACAATTATAACGCAGCGCCGGCGTGCAACAAAGTTGACAAAGTTACTTGTGGATCCGAACTTTTTAAGTAAATTGTGAGTCATTATCTGACACTAGCTTCCCGTATTTGACACTTTGAAGTACTTATTAAAAAAGCAAACGCTTTCGTCTTTCGAAATTCAAATCCCGTTCCTATTTCAAACGCCAACGTCTTAACGGCCAATTTGAATTCGTAGGGCCTTCACGCGTGATTCGTTGATGCGATTAGATATACCACAATCAAACGCTTGTTTCTGCCTTTTAATTACTGTTTCAGTTTAACCGAAAATAGAAGATAGTTACAAAAATCCTTGATATAGTAACAATACTATTTAAGTACGATACCTACCTAGTAAAAACAATATGAAACGGTGACTCCTAAACTTCCTAAAGACACTTTAATAATATAATAATTATATGTAATTAGTACACGTAAGAAGCAGCGTTGTAACATTAATTAACGCAATAAAGTTTTTTTTTATAAGTACAAATATTACCAGAAATGTATCAATTAGTACATTTACTACATATTGGTAAAAATAGACAAGCTTTGAAAAAATTACAAATAAGTAAAATTTCTAATGTAACTAATGTTTTTACTTCCTGAACCTATAATTTTAGGTATATTTCTTACGGTGAACCAACCTAAAGAAAACTAGAAATTTCCTGCCGTTTATTTCGAAGCCCCGCGCAACAGAGACGAACGATTAGAAAGAGATAGCGGGCGACCGTTGAAGCCTGTTCCATAGAGCAGGTTGTTTTTTTCTAATACACTGATTTTGTACTAGTCCTTTTCCCATATTCTTTTTTTAAAACGTGTTTAGACGTTACGCCGAGGCATTCAAATGACGTTACGCTGACCCATCAAGTCTTAAAAAAGTTTTAGTAGTCATAAAAGGTTATGGGTCCTGCCGTTCGAATACGTTGTTGTGAATATAAATTTCTATTATTTTTATAGTTAACTGATATTAATCAATAAAATCTGGTTAGCTTTGGGAATGTTGTTAAACATACCAATATGCGGAACTACAAAGAAACTAATCACGATTTTTTTTATAACTTGAAGTACATATTAACTGATTTTTTTTTTGTATTTTGGTAATATTAAATAGTTACACTATTGTAATTGTTTCATCACCACCATCACATCAGCCGAAAGACGTCCACTGCTGGACATAGGCCTCCCCAAAAGAGTGCCACAATGACCGGTCCTGCGCCACCCGCATCCAGCGGACTCCCGCGACCTTTACCATGTTATCAGTCCACCTTGTGAGGGCCTGCCTACGCGTCCATATAACATCCATACCAACCTCATCCATATAAAATTAGAATTTCAACGGACAAACTCGTTTTAGGGTTCCGTACCTCAAAAGGAAAAAAACGGAACCCTTATAGGATCATGTCACAGCCGATTTGCTCCGAAACTACTGGACCGATTGAGTTGAAATTTTGTACACATATGTAAATTGGTGACCCAAAGAGGGACGCGTAAAGTAAATTAATGAATTCTGAACAAGTGGGCCACTTTTGGAAGGTAAACTGGAAAATTAAAAAAAAAAGTTTCGCAAACTGTATTGTGTGACATATCAAATGAAAGAGGTTGTTGTAAGCATCTCAGATATTTTTTCCGAAACTACTAGGCTTAAAATTCTGAAAAAAAATATGGAAAATAGTTCCTTGCCTAAAGATTACAGAAAAACCTATAAGAAGTTTGAGTATTCAAAGTAACGGGAAAATTCTCAATATTTTACAGAACACTCGCCACGCGAGTTGAACTCGCACTTCTCCGGTTTTTTTTCTACAATACCAAAGGAAAGTATTGTATTTTGGAAAACAAACAGACATAGATGTACAGAAGAAAAAAATACAGTAATATATAATCAACTATCAACTAAGAACGCGCAACATCTAAGGCCTAAACAGTTCCAACTATAGGACTTACATTGATTATGAATACGAATGTACCTACAAAAAAACAATTCAAGAATATCACAATATTTTTGTACAAGTATTACTTCGATTATTAAGTACTTTTCAAAGATAACACTGTATATGCGTTTCAAAATGTTCTTCCTTGAAATCGCGTGACGATTAACGCACTGTATATCTTATCTTATGTTATATCTCACCGGGACACCATGGCGGCGCAGCCATTCTTTTCCATAACATACATGGTACAAAATTAAAACACAAATAACTACGACTTGTTGAGCTCTTCCTTACATTCTCTCACTATGGAAATGTACTGTTGTGGCCGACGACCACACCAGTACATATCCATAGTAAGCATTGTGACGCAGCATACGGCGTTATTTATAGGAGACCAAGGCCTAAGGCGGATGTTACCGTTGCCTTTCCTAGTGCCTTTTCGGATTATCCCATTAGCAAATTAAGCAATTGCTTAGGGGTCTTAGGACATCACGTCTTAGGGGGTGCCAAAAAAGCATAAATAACAACTTGGAAAAGTTGAAAAACCCCCGACATTTTCATTTCAAAGTTCAATATCTCAAAAACGGCTGAACCGATTTTGATGAAACATGGCTAAGGACACTCGGGTTGAAATTATCTATGACACAAAAAAACCGCATTCAAATCGGTCCATCCGTTTGGGGGCTACGATACCGCAGACAGACACGTTAAACTTATAACACCCCTCTCTTTGCGTCTGGGCTATCCACGTGTCGTGGATGGGGTATCCATATGCAAATGCTATATCTATACCGATGTTTTCTGTCCGTAGATAGGCATTTAATTCATCCTTGTGTTTTTTACATAGACCGCATGCCTATGATGTAATAGGAAGTGACGTCACGACCGTAAAGTCGAACGTGCTCGAAGCTTACTTGACGACTTGACTTGGTAGTTTATTTGAGAAGGGAATTTCTTTGATAGTCTCAGGCTCGGTTTTATAATAGGGAATTATCGCATTTATTCTATGCTATTTAAGAATTCTAAACCAGGCACTGGGTGGCTTCGAGTATAGCAGTACGGTTTTTGACTGACACAGTTTGCCATTGCCACCGTCATAGAATTAACAACTTAGAAAATTTAAAAAACCCCCGATTTTTCGTTTCAAAGTTCAATATCTCAAAAACGGCTGAACCGATTTTGATGCAACATGGCTAAGAACACTCGGGTTAAAATTATCTATTACACAAATAAGTCCGCATTCAAATCGGTCCATCCGTTTGGGAGCTACGATACCACAGACAGATACACAGACACGTTAAACTTATAACACCCCTCTCTTTGCGCCGGGGGTTAAAAACCGGCCATGTGCGTGTCAGATCACGCTAAACGAAGGGTTCCGTGTCTATTAAAAAGGTCGTATCGTCACATAAATCTTACGGCACTTACTTCCTTTCCGGGAAGGCAATTTTTCAGAAATATCTTGAAACGATTTAGATGAGAACGGTATAGAGATAGTTTGAGTCCCGGGGAAGGACATAGGATAGTTTTTATCCCGGAAATCAATCCTTAGGGGGTGAAATGGGGGGTGAACGGAGTCGCGGGCAGCAGCTAGTAATTTTTTTTTTGTTAATTCGTTTTGTTTAGGGTTCCGTACCCAACGGGTAAAAACGGGACCCTATTACTAAGACTTCGCTGTCCGTCCGTCCGTCTGTCTGTCACCAGGCTGTATCGCAAGAACCGTGATAACTAGAGTTGAAATTTTCACAGATTATGTATTTCTGTTCCCGCTATAACAACAAATACTAAAAAACCGGCCAAGTGCAAGTCGAACTGGGGCTCCCATACAACAGACATGATTTTTTTGCCGTTTTTATAGATAATGGTACGGAACCCTTCGTGCACGAGTACTCGCACTACGTACTCGCACTTGGCCGGTTTTTTTTTGTGTCAATACTTTTTTTTTATATCCTACTCGTGAGTTGAGTTCTATAGCAAACAGCGACTATAGTTATTAGTATTAGTATCTTAGTTTAGTGTAGATTTGATATGTTTCACACCATAATATTCCCGTTTTCCCGTTCATATCAAGGTTATTGATAAGAACGTATTGTATTGGCGGAAGTAGCCATATTTGTTACAGGAAACGGACGAAAGCAAAAGGCAATGATTCAAGTAACGAAGTAACAGTAGTTAGTTAGTAAAAGTGTTTGCTTCGTACTTACGAAGCAAAAACTGATCCGATTTGCGGGCGAGTTCGCCGCGTCTAGAGGTATAAATATTTCCGCGAGGCACGCAGCGTATTAGTTGCGCGCTCGCGGCGAAACCGTGACACGCTCGCAGCGAAATCGTTACGCGCTCGCAGCGAACTCGCTGCGCGCTCGCCTCGCTTTCAACTCGCCCGCGAATCGCAAGTGTAATAAAGCCCAGCCCTAAAAAATGCAATGGGGTCGTTCTTCTTTTTTACCGACAATGATCCGAGGTTTTTCTGTTTTTTTGGTTTTTGAACTATCGAAAATTGTGGTTTTGAAGTGCGATTTAAAAAAAAAATGCATAGGTTTCTTCATTAGAACTAATTAAAGTTTCCTTTCTGGCCAATATAAATATTTATTTACGGTTGGTTTCTAAAAAAAAACATGTGACAAAGTGGACTCTTTCAGTGGGGACAACATTTTGGTTTACCACTCTGTCACGGCATTCTACGAAAATAAAAGACATTTAAAAAAATGCTAGTTAGAGAAAGTGAAATATTAAATATCACTAATTAATAAAATAATATTGACGTTCATTCGAACATTATAAAACCGTAAACATCATTACTCAAATGAGATGCCGTAATAAGACGAAGGACAGGCTATTGTCGGTCGAAAAGAAGAACGACCCAATGCCATTCCAGAAGAGAGGAAGTTGACGCAAACGAAGTCGCGGGCATATGCTAATACACAACATCTTGCTTTCTGATCAAAATGCTTGTTAATACAACAA
Organism: Epinotia nisella; assembly: GCA_932294315.1. Classification (NCBI taxonomy): domain Eukaryota; kingdom Metazoa; phylum Arthropoda; class Insecta; order Lepidoptera; family Tortricidae; genus Epinotia; species Epinotia nisella. The sequence goes on along the minus strand of OW028698.1, from coordinate 1,569,811 downwards.
TCTAACCTACGCACAGATAAAAACCAAGATTCATAAAAAAGTGGCTTAGAACAGGATTCATTCAGCCGTTATTCTCCGTCTCATCTCCTATCTCTTTCTACGCATTTAACATTCTTGTTATGTCATCAGGATGTAGTTTGTTTTATGAAGATCGCGTAAGCCTCTCACAGACTGGCGCGGCCTATAGTAAACTTGTCATTAGCTGTCAAATTTACTATTGACCGCCACCGCAGGCCGCGCCAGTGTGTGGCAGCGCACGAAAAAACCATATAAAGCGATCTCCTTACACATTTCTACCCAAACACGTGCCCAAAACCCGGTATGCGCAAGTGTGCGCATGCGCATGTTCGAACTAAACGGCTGCTTGGCATCCTTGTGACATCCCGCGCCCACGTCCGCATAATGGCAATGTGCATCCTTTTTGTGGGGCCACTTTTCGGCGCTTGTTAGACTTCTATGTTTTTTTCGTTCGCTGGTTGCAGGCCTATAAATAGTCTGTCACAGACTGGCGCGGCCTGCGGTGGCGCTCAATAGTAATTTTGACAGCTATTGTCAAATTTACTATGGACCGCCACCGCAGGCCGCGCCAGTGTGTTGCGGGCCTTATAAATAGTATGTCACAGACTGGCGCGGCCTGCGGTGGCGCTCAATAGTAATTTTGACAGCTATTGTCAAATTTACTATGGACCGCCACCGCAGGCCGCGCCAGTGTGTTGCGGGCCTTATAAATAGTATGTCACAGACTGGCGCGGCCTGCGGTGACGCTCAATAGTAATTTTGACAGCTGTTGTCAAATTTACTATGGACCGCCACCGCAGGCCGCGCCAGTGTGATGCAAGCTTAAATTTTACAGTAGTTTTTGAGGGCCTAGCTAGTGTGAACGTCGTGTAGAATTTAACTAAGTTTTTGGTTACATAGATAAATCTATGTAAAAATTATTAGTAGGACTAACTTAAGCCTCGACTTTGTCTGAAATGATTTAAATAAATAAATATTTTGCGGACAATCTTACACAAATCGACCTAGTCCCAAACTAAGCAAAGCTTGTACTATGGGTACTAGACGACGATAAACATACTTATATAGATAAATACATACTTAAATACATAGAAAACATCCATAAACTCGGGCACAAATATTCCTGCTCATCACACAAATAAATGCCCGTACCGGGATTCGAACCCAGGACCTCTTGCTTCGTAGGCAGGGTCACTACAAACTAGGCTAAAGCGGTCGTCATTTCCGGGATAAAATCTCCTTTCACTTAGCGTGATTAGTGATATTTTTTTAGTTTTAGATGTCTATTATTGTAGTAATTTGTACAAGATTTTGGTGAATAAATCTCCTTCCCAGGATCAAAAAATACCTGCATACCAAATTACATCCAAATCGGTTCAGGGGTTTAAGCGTAAGGTGCCACAAAGAGAAAATGTATTGATAAATGGTATCCTGCTAGTCATGAGACTCATAAGCAACCACAGAATAGATATGGATGTTTTGCTTTCATAGACAAAGGATTGTTTTTTTTTAAGGTTCTTTATAGAGCCGCCTCACGACTCCCAATGCCCTCCATTATGGGAGATTACGTGATTGCTCCGAAGGGTTCTAGGGTTGCCACTTTTCCGAATTGGCTGCTTTCCTACAAAAAATATATTCAGTCCGTCAGTTAGATTATCAAAAAATGATACGTATTTTTTTGTTTGTCAATATTAAAAAAAACATGAAGATATAGGCTGTAACAAACTAAATTTAACTTTACACTGACATATCGATTACACACTTGTTGTCATTTCACAACGCCGTTTTAGTTAATTGAACGAGGGAGCGAAGCGAACGAAGACTCCCGATACAACTTGATAATGAGGGTCAATCAACTTTTTCTTGTTGTTATTCTGTCCCGGTAAGCCAAGAGACAACAGTGACAGTTTCTTACAAAAAATACTATAAGTTGGACTCATACCATGCTAAGGAGATGCCCCACCATGGAATTACAATTTTAAAGAGTGACCCAGGAGACGTAACCTTGACAACGAGCAACAAAAAATAGTTGGTTGGGCCACAAAGAAAAAAATCAAATAAAAAATTCTTTCCCTCTTTTGACAACCCTACTGCATGCGTGAGCGCAGCCATTACGACGATCCTTGTTCACAAAACTTGTTTTACGGCCACAGGCGGTCCAGTAAAAGTTGACCTCTAACTACCCATTGTTGTTACGAAACCAGGGTTCAATTATATTAAAGCTTTCCAAGCTTTGCGAGTAGCCTAGCCCTCAGTCTCTCCGTGAGGTAATCTCGACCCTCTGATGGACTGTTTTTTCATTCGTTAGATTCAAGATGGCGGGCAATCATAGGGTTGATCAGTTAGAACACTCTAACTCGTGTGTTGTCGTGTCGCCATGATTATAAATTTCAAAGCAATCGTTTCTGGCTATACAACTTAGAAAAGTTGAAAAACCCCCGACATTTTCATTTCAAACTTCAATATCTCAAAAACCGCTGAACCGATTTTGTTGAAACGTAGCTAAGAACACTCGGGTTAAAATTATCTATGACACAATAAAAACCGCATTCAAATCGGTCCATCCGTTAGGGAGCTACGATACCACAGACAGATACACAGACACACAGACACGTTAAACTTATAACACCCCTCTCTTTACGTCGGGGGTTAATAAACTCTAGTAAAGCGTAAATGGGTGAATCAACTTTTACTGTCACTGTTGCACTGGTTACGTCTCCTGGGTCACTTTTAAAAACTGCGATTTTATGGGTTGCATTGCAATTCACCAAATGTGGGGGTTTCTTGTCAATTCAACCCCTGCCGATATTGTAACAATTTTTCTAAGAAACTCTCGTCAAATTGTCTCCTGGCTAACGGGGCGGAATAACAACAAGAAATAGTTGATTGATCCAAATAGCTTTGTTAAAAACTAAGTATTATAAAGAACCCAGGCACAGCCTCCGGATAAATTATAGCCTATGCCCTGAATGATGGACAAGAACAACAACAACAACACACAACAACAACAACCAACAACAACAACACACAAAAAAACAAGAACCTACTCGTACATCTTCATAATCATCATTATGTCCATTCTATATACGGGTAAAAGATTTTTTATCTTTTTTCAAAATTCACCTCCTGAGGGGTGAAATAGGGGTCCAAAGTTTGTATGGGGAAACAACATCAGTAAGACTATTTCATTCGAAACTTCACAGGAGTATTCCTAACGATAAATGAGTAAACAGGTATTTCAGGTTTTTTGAGAATTCAACCCCTTAAAAGGGGGAAATGTGGTGCAATGTCTGAAAATCAACATCGGTATTGTTTCTATGGTTTATCGGGTCGCTGGTTACAAAAACAACATCGATTTTAAAATCTAACGTGGCGGACGTGAAATACCATCTCCCCAGTTGGGGTGCGATGGGGTTGAAATGTCTAAATATCAATTTGGGTGCCGTTTTTATGGTTTTTGGGAAGTTAATTATGAAAATAGCATCGATTTTGAAATGTAATATTGCGGACATGATAATTCTTGAAAGTATTTGTGCCAAATTGCATTTTAATCGGAACATACGATTCAAACTGAGAAACTCCTTTTTCGAAGCCGCGGGAAAAAGCTATAGTACCTACCTACATACAAACTAAGCTACAAAGTCACAGATTTACAATATTAGTATAGAACACTTTAACTCTAAAAATGTTGGTTCTAATGGCGCCTATCGCTCTATTCTGGCTCTATAGTCTATGGTTACCAAACAGCAACAACCCCTGCGCGTGCGCCCCCGAGGTCATTCACCCCGACAGATGCGCCCGCGCCGTTATACCTAGCAGGGTGTGACGGAAAAGTTGGGGAAATCTATTTAACACTAGATCATTGTACCCCAAAGTGGGGTAAGTAGTAAGTATTCTAGTTCTAATTTTCCACTTCATATCTATGCTTAGAAGTGAACGAAGTTCTCTTTTCTGAACTTAGGCATATCCGGTTGTTCTCCTCTACAGTGGGGACACGCGTAACGACAATTTAACTGTATTTTTTCCATATAAAAAGTGACATTTAGATCTAGAGTCTGTCTAATGAAAGCAGAACCCATTAGATTCAATCACGCGGCAACACTTTTAGTCAAAATGTATGCGTATGACGTTTAGTGTTGCCGCGTAATTAAAGCTATTGAAAGTGAAATTTTGAGTAGGCTCAATGACTTTTTTTGTCGAATCAGTTTTTCGAAAATAAAAATAATAACATTTTCTCTATGATATCACTTTGCAGAAATACTGTTAATTAACCTAAGATTAGAATTTTCATTACAGCGACCATTTAAACAAGATTTTATAGTACTCAGGCTAGCAGTAATGCCGTTGGCTAGAAAACGATATAAAAAAACCTCTTCTCTATTCCCACCGTATTTCCTTCTAATCCAGTAACATTCCAGCCAGTCCCTTGAAACCGGCCGCGGCCATTACCTCTAGATTGTCTATGCGTTCCTTTTTTTACAGAACGTGTTTTAGATTGTAACCAAACAGCCAGAACGTAAACATGGATTGAGACTCACATGGATCGATATTTGATGCAATAAAAATAACAATACGCGTAAATAGTACAATTAGAACTATACCTAAATTAGGAGACAGTAAGGCGCATTTTTGGATAGCTATAACACCCTTTGCCAAATGAACGCAGGTGGTATCACCCCTAATAAAATGGTTTGTGAATTTCGCTAACGCTAGCGGGAATTGTTTCAAAGATAAAATCTAATTTAAATTACCCCCAAAAAGACCCAATTTTATCTCAAGACAGAGTACCTTTTTCTTTTCAAGGAACTTCCCTTAAAAAAACACTCAATTTTATCTGAAGGCACAGAGTACCTTCTAAAGAACCGCTTTCGAATTTGGAACAATGGAGGTGCAATTTGTGATTCAAAATTTGGCACGCAATGTTGGCTAACATGGAAATCTTCAATTACTGCGTGCTATTAAATGAAACGCATTTTTTAGTACAAAAGGAACGTACGTACTGGGAACTTGTTATTTGTAAGTTCGTTCTCTTGTGGCATCTCGTACAAATACGTAATGATGGTCGTTATTATGACTTCAAACATGTTAAGATGAAGAAAAACGTCGTAAGACAACTAGTGTAACTGTAAAACTCGCGCGCAAGTAAAAAAAAACTTACGAGTAATTATGGAACCTACTCACAAAATTTCACAAGGATCTGTTCGAACAGCCATCGTGCCGGACAGCGGGTCATCGGGACATACGAAATAATTTTGACCTAAGCTGAAATGGAGAACTTCGCTTCGCTCGCTCGTGCAATTATCAAGTAAAATTAAGGAATTAAACAAGTGAACGCAAAGAAATCCGAATAGAAAAGGTCAAAAGTCGATGGCAGCGGTGCGCTAGCTAAATGGTTGGTGTGTGGTCTGTTTTATAAGATTAAAGCGGTCTACAAAATTGCATACGTTTTGTAAGATATAGACAAAATGTAGGTATCAACGAAATTCACCATGAGATGACTTTGTTTTAGTTAACGTTGGGAGAACCATATGAATTCCTTGATGATCAGATAATTTGTACTTTAAACTATACTTTTAAAAATTCTTAGACCCAGTGATCAACATACACGGACCGCTGTTGCAGTCAGAGGGCCTACCGCAAAACGCAGTTCGTTTTCGTTCGTGAATCTCCGTCTCTGTCGCACTTGCTAGTTCGAGCGACAGATAGGGAGATACACAAACGGAGTTCGTTGTCGTTTCGCGGTAGCCCCTCAGAGCTGCTTGACCGCATGATGACATTTCGTGCTGCGTGCTGCCAACCGCAAGAAGCGTATACAACTGCTTGAGCGGTTCGTGTATTGCGAATGACAATTTTGTATTGAAACTGCAGATCACCCAACCGCGGCCGCTTGAAGCTGTTGGCACTAGGGCATGCAATCCCGGGATTTATTACTACCACAATACCGGGTTCCCGGTACTGTAGTAGTAATAAATACCGGGATTGCATGCCCTAGTTGGCACTGACTGCTCTAAGCAGCCCGTCTATGGCCGGTCTTATTGAACGAGTGAGTGAAACAAATGAAGTTCTATAACAGTTTGTAGGTATTACAATACAAATGAACCATAGATAGACCGATACTAAGTACTATGCAAATACAAAACTTAAAGTATCGCGTGTGTGTTTATCGCTTCGCAGTCATTTAACATGCTCCAAAGTGCTCAACAACTTAGACTCGGTACAGACTAGTGAAATTGCAACATGAAATGTATCAAAGTCACAACACATTACTGTAATGTATCACGAAGGGCAACACACTTTGCAGGCGCTTTATTTAATTGCATGATACATTTCATGTTACGGTTTCACCAGTCTGTACGCATCTTTGTCTTCACGTGAACCCGCGCCAGTCTGCGCCCCCGCTACCGCTTATCGCTTGCGCGCCAGCGCCTGCGCACCGTGACGCGCCGTTAACGTACACGTTGCACGTTAGATAAACACATGTCACTGCCGACTGTCAACAGTCAAATTGACATTAGACATAGAAAATTCCACTAAACTTGCCAAGGTATTCCATCCGTACCTATAATCTATAAAATTTTAGTGGACAATCTTACACAAATCGAAATAGTGCCATAAAGCTCAATAAGGCTTGTGTCATGAGTACTAGAGCGTTTTTCAAAAAAAGTGTACAAACTTTTTTTTTTCCAGAATTTGATTTTTTTGGGTTTTTCTTACTCAGAATCGTTGATACTATCGATCCTCATACAAGAAAAAACGTGTCCAAAATATTCCATTCCAGATCGTCACACTTTTGTATGCAGTCTTTTTTTATTTATATGGTCGTGATCGTGACGCACTGGAAGAAAAAAATTACATAGTAAAACCTGGGACACTTTTTTTCCTGTATCAGGATCGATAGTATCAACGATTCTGAGTAAGAAAAACAAAAAAAAAAACGAAATCTGAAAAAAAGTTCTTGTAAAGTTTTTTTTGAAAAACGCTCTATAGACGACGATATATTTATAGATATATAAATACTTAAATACATAGAAAACTACCGAGACTCGGAATTAGATATTCATGCTCATCACACAAATATTTGCCCTTACCGGGATTCGAACCCAGGACCTTCAGCTTCGCAGGCAGCGTCACTACCCACTAGGGTAACCGGTCGTCAATTAATATTAAACACTTTTATAATACCTCTTTGTAATAAACAAAACCAGTCGTTCTTTTTCAGCACATGTATGTAGTGCATACGGGCCCATTGTGCACCCGTACCATAGACCACAGTCATAAAGTTTTGTTGTCTATGGCGTTTTGTTTTTTTTTCAGAGTGGGCGAGGGCTGTGTGTGTTATATGGGAGGGTGATATGTAAAATATGTATTGTAGGTAGTAGGTACTTTGGTTCTTAATACATAGCTTTAAGGGCTGTTTACACTTTGATAAGTGATTAGTGCTAGTTCACACATTTGCTGCAAGCGCGAGTAGCTTTTGTATGGACACGCACTAATCACTAACCAATGTATAAACATGCCCATACATGTGTAATAGTAACCACCATAGTGTATTGTAATAGGTTTACAAACCAGGAAATGTATTTGAAACCTGTCTTAATATCGGGACGCGATGTGTGTACGCTTTTGCTTGCGCAAGCGCATAGCAAAATATGTATAAGCGCGCGGACTGATAATCAGGGGGGCCATTTTTGACTTTCGAGCGCTCGAAAATTAAATAAACGTAAATGCTATTGTAGTTTCCAAATTGCAGGCACTTACTTTCTACCGATATAATTAAATACGAGTGGTCAATACCACTCGTTTCCCAATTATCTACTGCTATTTCAAAATAGCATTTCATAGTTTTAGACAGTTTTCGAGTGAAAGAGTCGAGCGCTCGAAAGTCAAAAATCGGCCCCCAGCACGGTTAGCACAAGACGGCGCGCGAGCTTTTCTCGCGGCGAGATAGACTATCCGTCTCTTTCTAATTAGAACACTTAATAAGACTTCTAAAATTGTACTTTCGTGAAACATGCCACTCGGCTCTACCTATAGTGCAGGGGGCGCGGTGCAGCCGGGCGCACGGTCCTAGGGGGCGCCCGAACGCCATTTGACGCGGGCGCACTACATGGGCTAGAGACGCCTCTGTGCCACACTGTAGTCCTCGGGACTACCGTACACCGAGCGAGGTTTTGTCAAAATCGTAACAAAAATATCAAGTCATGGGTACTAAACGTTCTCGAAGCATTTTATGCTGGCGTTTAATTTCAACGCGTACCTACCGATGCTTCACGGTTCAGCGATGGGGGCTGTACCTATTTAGAATAAAAGAGAGTAACATTCTATTAACACCTCAGTACTTCAGACGTTTTAGGTTTAGACAGAGAGGAAGTTACAGTTTAGCTGGTTACTTGGTTCCTTTGTCTTAATGTAGTTTACCGGTCGCTTTCGTAAAACTAGTGCCTATCCTCATAATAAGACATTGAATCGCTTAGTGTCGAAAATAGAGTAGGTTTGCTTTTGTTTCAAAATACGACCGAATCAAAACAAATGCAAGAATAAGTCCTGTCTGTAGGCCCATGGGCCTTAGGAGGTTAAGACAAATTTTGGCACTAAGTAGGCGCCAAAGCGGCCCCGGGCTCCTTTAGGACGCAAACAGAGACATAAACGAGTTCCACGCGGACGGTGTCGCGGGCAGAAGCTAGTATTATAAACGCGAAAGTTTGTCTGTCTGTCTGTTACCTATATGCTTAAACCGCTGAACCGATTTGAATGAAATTTGGTATATTAGAGATATTCCTAGTCCCAGGGACATAGGACAGTTTTTTATCCCCGAAATTATCCCCTGATGGGTTGAAATGGGGGTGAAAGTTTGTATGGAGCTACGGTATTTACAAACGAGTTCCACGCGGAGTCGCGGGCAGAAGCTAGTTAGTCCTATATTAATAACGTAATAGTAATGAAAGTGGACTCTCACTTTCTTCAACGAACAAACATTTCTTCGTTCGAGTTCAAGAACCTTGTCTATGGCCAAGGCTGCCCAAAACGGCGGAGGCCGGTGACGTAAGCGCAGGAGGTAATGTGCTAGCTGCGCGCGCGCCGGCGTATTGCGAACGCAGGCAAACACGCGGGATAAAACACAGCCTGTAATGTAACCATCCAGGAAGTCCATTCTACACGCAGTTGAAAGAGTATTTGAAATCGGATAAGCGGTTCCGCACATTGCACGTAGAACCGATGGCCATTGGGGCGGAAAGGTTCACGAGTGGCGACCACGTACCGGAAGGCGCGGCGTGGGTAGGTGGTGGACTGATGACCTGGTAAAGGTCGCTGGAGTCCGCTGGATGCGGGTGGCGCAGGACCGGTCATTGTGGCACTCTTTGGGGGAGGCCTATGTTCAGCAGTGGACGTCTTTGGGCTGATATGATGATGATGATGATGAAGCGGTTCCGGAGATTACCCATTACATACAAACTTACATTTAACGATGCTACACTCCACAGACATTTTCTCTTTATAATATTATAGTATCCATAGGTACTAATATTATAAATGCGATGTGTGTCTGTTTGTCTGTTACATACCTCTTCACGCTTAAAACGCTGAACTTTAATATAGTATAGAGTAGATAGTTTGAGTCCCGGGGAAGGACACTATAGGACAGTTTTCATCCCCCAAGGGGGTGAAATGGGGGATGAAAGTTTGTATGGAGCTACGATATAAACGAGCTCCACGCGGACTAAGTCGCGTGCAGTAACTAGTAGAGTATAGATTGATAAAATGGCGGAATATTTTTTACAACGCGTTTTTAGAAGACATTTAGTTTAGGTTTATGGAGTTAACTTTTTTCCGTGCATTCATATCTCTTATATTAGCGTGAAAGAGATGGATATAGTGAGTTTTTCGAATCATGCTCTTAGAATTAGGAAATCGTAAATTAAATGTGAATGTGTTCCATAACAATGAAGTAGGTATACTAAAAAGTAAGAGAAAACTGAAATCAGCCAAGTACTTTTCGAAACTACACCCCGAAACCATAAACATAATATCCTACCAATCCATATGTCGTGTTATATGAGTTAAAGTACACGTTAAATTGTATTCGTTATTCAAAATTATCAGTCACACGTCATTCAAGCTATGTTTATATAGCCGTCTCGCTCACTATCCCAACAACGTGCTTGGACCAAGCGGGACGGATATACATCATTGGCGGGAACTTCACATAACCTAGAAAATTGTATTTTACATCAAATCGGATATATTCAAAATTATTATTGATACTATTCGAGTTTAATCTTCAAATGAGGCAATAGAAGAGTCATATGCCTTGACATCTTTGTAGGAAAAGCAATAATTCCTACTTTATGCAATTGTTATGAATGAAAACTCATTCAGAACTATGCAAAAGAAGTTTATCAACAAACCACTGCCACACTAATACCATTCATACAAAAAGAAGTTTATCAACAAACCACTGCCACACTAATACCATTCATACAATAGCAATCGGTCCATTAAAAAGTAGAACAAATTGATAAAGCAGCATGCCCATCTAGTTCTGTTGTGACCAATTCATGACGAAATCGACGATAATTGGTAGTGTAAACAGAATTGCTAAATATGTAAACGATACAGCAATTTACAGTAAATAGGTATCGAACATTGAGATAAAAACGTCAAAAATATTAATTAATGACAATAATTGGCTAAATATGTTAAACGTTTTGGGTCTAATGTGCTAAAAATAATAGAAAAAGTACATTACAATAATGTAAGTAACTCGCGATCGAGCCGACGGACCACAACAAACTTTTTTTTTCTAATCGCTTTTTATTTTTTAAAACTCACCCAGAGCATTGGCAGTTGTTCTCACAAGTCTTACTGGTTTCACCCCACATTTTGAATACACTTTAAAAGTTCACTACACAATCACAAGTCCATAGTTATCAGTCTTTTTCTCCCTCACAGCTGATTTATATATTACGAGCGCGTGGCGCCGTGATCCGTCTTGAACCACGGATGGCGAACGACTGATCACTGACTGGTGCTGGCTGGCTGAACGAATTTGAATTCCCGTGCCTTCGGTTTTCGTCCTGCCTGCCACCCCTGCGCTCTGGGAACGACCGGGTAGAAAAAATATACCATTATGGTAGCTTTTTTGTAGAAGAGTAGTGGCAGAATTTGCAACATAATGGTAAGAGTAATATTTTTTGTTGTAGTTTTGTATGCTTCTGAGTAATCTATTGCTTTGTTAATGTTTATAATTTTAATGTATTTAAGAAAAAAAGTTGTAATTTTGAATGATACAAATATTTATTATATGTATATAAGTTACATTATAATCTGATGTCTAGACTCTAGACTTTAATATAGGTAAAAACAAAATCCAAGTTTCATGATATAAGAATTTTATGAGAGAAAATTTTATGAATAAAGGATCGAAATTAAATAAACTTACGGGGTTAGAAAAGGTACCTATTATATCATATTTAATAATATGCATTATTATTGTTTCTTTATTTAAAAGCACATTTAGTACGTATTTTGATTATGTGTATATTATTTTTAATGACACTAGTATTCTCTAAAAACAATAATAATTGAGTTTTGATAATATCTGGTCGTTTTAATTTATAAAACCATTATTCTATAAAATCAGAAAAGTTAAACTATTAAATAAAACCACGTGAATAAATTCTAAGAAAAAGAGTGAACTGTTGAGATTCAAATTTTTGGTAGTTATTTCAACTTTAGACCTGGCCGTGAAGCTTGCGCCTGGGCCCACCCGTCTGGCCTCACCACCTAACTAGATCGGCTATCTTGATCCTTCGCCAAGCAAATCTAAACCCTATTTTAGTAAACGTAAGACCTAGATCATTACCGTAATCATTGAAATGGAATGTCATACAAAAATCATATGGGAAACGAATCCTGTTTCCACTCACACACAGACATTATACTTAAATGGATTTGCTCCTTATGATACTGAGAACTAGGTCCTTTATTAAATGGCACGTGAAATTATCCCGCGCGGTACGCACACAAGCTTATCATATTCAAAGTTAAACGATAATGCTGCTATTGCTGCTTCTTAAGTTAATTTCTTACCTTAACCCCATTTGAATAAGGTAAAAATTTAATCGCAGCAACTTGAACCTAAGCCCATACATAATGTACAAAGTTATGCTGCGAGCGATCAGCTGACGAGCCAGCGTTTACTCTTGTGACGTAACGCACATTCTTGACTTAACTTCATTTTGGGAACTGCAAATGCGTTATTGTCGTTCCTGAGAATTCCTGTCAAATCATATGGTTGTGCTAAGAGGAATGTCTCTGGTAAGGGCTTTATAGCGCCACAAATTTAGTTTTGCGGGTCATGAGAACTGTAACTAAGAGTGATGTATACTAACGTCAATGATTCGTTTCATGTTGGCGACTAAGCTTAGCCGCAGAGATAAATTTGTAAAAATATGTATTGATGGTGTCTGGACCACCAGAGTTCCAAATTATTTATTAAGTCTTGACACTTTAGGAGGGAGTAAAATGTAATATGTATTTGCATTTTAACATATAGTATTTATATATATTAATTTAATGTTAATGGATAAGATCGCAAAACCAAATGGAAATCAAAATATAATTCTCATTTTTTAAAATCAAAATGGGACTTCCACGATTTTTAATTATTTTAATAACATATAATTTGGGTTTTATAAGGGAAATATATACGCCTCGCCATTATCAGTAGCGAACGACCGGTGAAGATTCAAATCGTTCAACTCACTTGATTTAAAAACTGATGCTCAATATGTATATTTTATAAAGAATATAAAACGATTAGAATGGGATTGGAGGAGACAGTTTTGCCACATCAATATGTCAAAGTTTATATGAACTGACAGCTTAGTCCATTCCCATTATAATTGCGGTTTGATAATGTATTTGTATACCTAGCTATGCATTAACTGCCAGCAACCTACCACGTTAAATATGCCCTTGAAGGTTTGACTATAACCTATACCCTCAAAATCATACTAAATACAGTTGGAAGGTTGTATTTAAGCCTTTTGAGGTAATTTATCTATCTCAGTCTCAGGCAAAAATTAATGGTAAGGTAAGACCACGCCCAGCAAAAGTTGGGTTAGAATGTGGTCTTTAAAATTAAATTAAAAACAACTAGTGAGAATTTTTTGTTACGTACACACTTTTACATTGTATATGTTAAGACTGTTTATAATAGTTTTAATGAAAATAGTCGAAAGAAAACGAGAAACATTAAGTATTTTGATACTTATGATATTGGTGTTAAACTGGATATATTATTTATTATGAAGTTCACAATTGTCAATTCTTAGGTATAAAATGTTCCTTGATATTCCATAACGATATCAGCTTCATGACACTATAATACTGCAATGCAATTTACACGTGTACCTTAACCTATGCATTAGCATGCTTATATGCAACCAATACATTTTATCTTATCTTATATATGCCAAGTTTCAGCCATTCAGCTAGGGTTTGCAAATGCAAGCCGCGGATCGGGATATTTCCATACAAGTCGGATCCGGACGAGTAACGTAAAAGGTTTAAAATATTGTTTATAAGATTATAACGCAACTTACTTATATAAAGTTTAATAAAAGCTTCTAGGAAAAAAGTCGAACGTTATTTTACCGCACATGGTAACATTGGTAGGTAATAATACAAAATCCATTTCGCTATTGCTAAGTTATGCCGAAAGCGTTGCCTTTTTTTGCATGGCCACGGACGAAGCAAAAGCAAATAATAATACTAGATGTCTTGGATTATCTTGTTTCGTTTATTCATTATAAACTTACATAAAGCAGGATAAAAGCAAACTATCTGTTAGGTAATTATATACATACATATTAAGATACTGGTAAATGAATTGTGCTAAGCAGCCTCAAGGGCCTTTTTTTAAGTTTAACGTAGTTTTAATTTAATTTAGTTAACGTTAATTGTCATCTTGTACTTTAGAAAATAAATAATTTTAAAAGTCACCGAAAGATTAGCAGTGTTGTAAAAAACCTCAAATTGAATAAAAGGATTATAAATTACTAAACAATAAGACTGTCTGTCATGTAATTACCACATTAGATTAGATTATTATCCTTTATTATTGTAATATTATTATTGTAATATATTTTGGTAATTTTTGTTTGCTGCTGGCAATACTTTCTATTTAATGTCATAGAAAATACGTAGCCTGTTACAATTTTTGCGCCAAAAGTCAAACAAATTATACAGCATTTATACCTAAATAACGTGTCCTTATTTAGGTTTATAATATATACACTGCTGTAAGATGTTTTTAAAAGTATTTTTTGCGCAAATTTTACATGCAATATGTAAAATTTTAAAACACTTACATTTTGTCGCCGCTAAATAATCTTTCGTTGAAAACATATAGATGACTTATTGGCATTATAAACAAAATCACTACTACTAAGATTCTGTCCACTAAAAAGACATTCATTAAATCATTTTATTATTTATTTCTCATTAAAGTACCGTAACGTAAGACGCCAAAACCACCACAAAACCTGCGACCATATTGAAAAGACAATTGTATTGGCGATATTTTGAATGCAGTGGGTAAAAGGAAATAGGTATAGGGTACAGGTATAGGGCTTTGAAATAGGTATTAGGATTCTTTCTATCCCTGCAATCATTTCCTAAGATGTAAAATAGGTGTCCGTGTCAACAAGATATAATCGGATGTATAGCCTGTAGGTGTAAGTATTAGAATAATTTTAATTCCCATCAAGTCATCTACACACGTTTCCAGCATATATACTTGTGATTATTTGAGTTAGCCGAATTGCTTCAAAGTAGTCCATTCAAAAAGCAACTCTATCGTCCAAGGTAGAAGATTCCAAATCCAATGACAGTTTTATAAAAAGTCGGCCACATTCAATCATCTCCACCTTATACCTATTCAGTTTTTGCTGGCTAGGCATAGGTATATTTATAAATCTGTTCACGTAAAACCGGTTCTAAAATGAGTTTTTTAGTCCCTACAGCTGATCTCGTCGGTAAATACGCTTTTTATGATAATCGTATTCAGTTTACGCATAAATGAGTATCTATGTCTAGATAATTAATTTGTGGCCTTTTTCCGTTATGTATCTTAATTATGCCACTTTATCGTTTTAGAGGGTTCGATGACGACTAAAATGGAGCTTTAATTTAGCTCTTTCATAATCTTAAATATTGTATTAAACGTAACCCACCATGTAATTAATCATTATCTGAAAATAAAGCGTATTTTTTATTTATTTATCTGGACATACGAATGAATTTTGGCCCAAGCTGAAACGGAGAACTTCGTTCGCTTCGCTCGCTCGATCAATAAAATTGCAACATTTCAACACTGTCAACGTCAGTCGTCAATCAACGTAGTACCTAATAATAATAATAAACCATTTATTTCAGGCAACTAAGGCCCATAGTTACAAATAATTTAAAGCAATTATAAAATTAAACACTAATTATTATGTAGGCGACGAAACAGTCCAGTGTAGAATTCGGTTTATTATGTATCGGTATTGTATGGCATGGCAACCCGGAATAGGGTTGCCATGCCATACATCAGGATTTGTCCTGACATATCAGGTAGGATTTTTGACCCTTTGCCAGGATTGCGGCCGGACTTGGTAAGTGTCAGGACTTTTAGAAATGATCTCATCGAATAAATAAAAATTGAATAAAAGAAACGATACAACTCTGTTAAAAGAAATGTCAGGACTTTCAGGATGATGTCAGGATTTTTACCAGGACAATTAATTTTTCCATATGGGAACCCTACCCCGGAACCGCCGAAACACGACACCACCCTTCGGCCAGAAGCATACGCGATGAACGCGACACGCGCACCACAAACGACCAAGTGCACGTAATGATGGCGACAGTAAAGGAAATTCTAAGAGGGCGGCAAGTAAGTAAATCAAAGGAAACATTCCACAGCGGGACACTAAATGTCCTATTACACGTAACATAAAAGACGACATGCGGAATTATCGTAATGCACCTTATCTCGGTGTAATAACGTTTATAAATGGTCAGTTGACATTTGCCGATGGTATACATGATATTATTTGAGTTGGCCGATTTGCATCAAAGTAGTCCATTCAGAAAGTAACTCTACCGTAAAAGGTAGAAGTCTCAAATTCCAATGACAGTTTTATTAACAGTCGGCCACCTTCAATAATCTCAACTACACGTATTGGGTTGGGTTGGGTTGGGTGTCTTCATGGCATCCACGCGCAAAACTTCCGGTGACGGTCTGTGACTGTGTGATGTCACTGATAACGTAACGGCTGACATAGTGTCAAGTTAAACATATGATTATACTTATATGGAATCCATACTTACTGCTTATTATTATATATGCAAGTGTGTCTGTCTGTCTGGTACCTTCACGCTTAAACCGGTGAACCGATTTAGATGAAATTTCTGTCCGTATGTCACAGGCATTTTCCTCGAAATCCATAGGGTGTATTTGAATAAAATTTTGAGGATAGGTGTATTGTGTTAGCCGCTACATAGTTCTATATCAAAAAAAAATTTTTTAAGGGTGCACTACATCCATACAGCAAGTCGAAAAAAACATAGTAAGTCCACGTGTGGCACATCAATCGATAGGCTTTTCAAAATAAATATAAGAAAGATTTAAGGTATCTTAGCATTTTTTTGATTAAGTGAATAAATAGAGTCGGAGATAATCTTCCCACAAGTCACAAAAATTGTGTCATCCCCCCTCTAATTTTTGAACGGTGTATTTAAAAAAAAAATGAAACAAATCATGGATGGCTTATTAAATTCTTTCACCGAAAATTATTTTGAACAAGACCGGTTCAAAGATTGTCGAGATATTGCTGAAAAACTGCCTTTCCTATAGAAAAGGATTAGGATTAGGAGGAGGGAGGTTTTAGGATTTATGTAAGTGCCGTAAGATTGACAATACGAGATTTTTAATAGGCACGGAGCCCTTCGTTGCGCGTGCTCGCACTTGGCTGGACTATGAAATGGGGGGCTGAAAGTTTGTATGGAAGCTACGATATAAACATTATAAACGAGTTCCACGCGGACAAAGTCGCGGGCAGAAGCTAGTAAGGATATTGGTGCCGATTACACGGCGAATATTGTGCTAAGAATAGTTTTATGAAGGTATAACGACAGCAGCATTTACCAAAGTGGAATATATAACTTATTTGCAGTTTCTAACAAAGCACAATGGATTCCTTGAAGCCCTTGAACAAGTTACAACTTCCTGTGGGCCTGTTAACAAATAGTTTAATTGACACCTCAGTTGACAACGACAATGACCATCCTGACTCTATTGTGCGTTTTGTGGCATAAAGTGGCTGTGGATACTTAAGAAAAGTATAAATGTGAAGAACAACAGGATGAAGTGATACTGCCGGTATGTGTTCAAGGCGTTGGATTCTTTGCCTATGTTTTCCACGAAGCTGCTTTGCGGTTCACACTCCGGAGAAAAACCCAAAGGATCCCGGAACAGCTAGGACGCCGGCGTGACGGAGATTTCGAATCCACGTATTTTCACGCAATAGATAGTGGATATAATGTATGTATGTATTCACTTAATCAAAAATATGGCCCCTCACAAGGTGGACTGATGACCTGGTAAACGTCGCTGGAGTCCGTTGGATGCGGGTGGCGCAGGACCAGTCATTGTGGCACTCTTTGGGGGAGGCCTATGTCCAGCAGTGGATGCCTTTCGGCTGATATGATTCACTTTGACATGTGATACAAACATACTGTACGGGTACGGCATAGACAATGTGGGAACCACAGACCATTTAACCCTCTATTATCTTCTGTGTACTGAATAAGCTTGGATTTTTTATATTTAGTATAGGAAGGATTGCATTTATGATGCGCCCTTAATTACTAAGTTATTTAATTGTCATTCTCATCGTACATTTGTCCTCTTTCGAAGATATTGTTCTGGAATGGAGAAGACCACGGAGATCACGCGCCCTCCGTAACCTCTGAACTTCTAAAAAAGTATCAGTCTGTTATCCAGATTTTCTAAACCCATAACAGCTATATTTAATCGTTTTTAAATTTAACGGATCAACCTGCGCTATGTCATTAGTTAGTTAGTTTTGTTTGGTACATGAGTCGTTAAAGTCGTAAGTCGGCGTGGCAAATTTCCTCGCATCTAAAACATAAACTTAAAACCTGCCACGGAGCTGTTTAATTTAACATACCTACATAAATAAATGGACGCAGTTGCGTCATAACACTGTTTTGTACCTGCTTAAGTATTTGTTTTAAACATATAAAACAATATTGGTTGTACCGTTACTTTTTGAACAATGTTTTAGGGCCGTTTCCTAATTCCTAGTAAGGAATAAACGAATAGGCACAAACTCGTTAGCGACCGCCCGCGAGTTTGAATATTTTGTCATAAGACTTATGTAAACAGATCTAAACATAGTTTAATATTATTTAGTTTTATCTTGAATCCACGAGTACTTATCGTTTTCCAACAGTTGAATGTTTATATTACTTATTTCAAGAACACTAAAGTTTTTTTTAAGATTGTACAAATCTTTTTTTAGAAAATCTAAAACATACATACATACATACATATAATCACGCCTCTTTCCCAGAGGGGTAGGTAGAGAAGTCTAAAACATCGTCGAAAAAATAATTTGCAACTGTCCAACTGGTGTTACTTAAAGAGCCGATGTACGAGTATATAATATTCGTACTTAATTGATATATTTGTTTCATAATTTATTCTGTTCTTGTTCATAAATCCTGCACTATGATTTTATTTATAAATAAAATACATAGTAATAAAGATATGTAGGTATGCGAAAAATGGTAGAATTATGAATTTATTGCTGACAACCCAAAAAGGTATTTTATATAGGGCACGACACTCTTATATAAAATACCTTTTTGTGTTGTCAGCAATAAATTCATAATTCTACCATTTATCGCATACCTACATATGTTTATTACTATTCTATTTATAAAAAAAAACATAGTGTAGGATTTATCAACGAGAACAGAATGAATTAATTATCCAGTTCATTGTGTCTAGATTGTAAATCAATGGAACATGGTATTTTCCTCATGCCAAGCATTTATGAAGGAAGAATCGACTGATTAAAAATAGTTATGTAGGTAAAAATCCATTGAACAAACATGATATAACTGTGTCATAATTAGTTTAGTTAATATTTTTTATTTGATAAATTATTGTTTAAGTATTTTTAATTGTACAATGTTTTTAAATTGTATCTTTAAAATGAATGATATATAAGTATATATGAATTATAGATCGAAAAACTGTGTCATAAGTTCATAACATAAACCTATTACTAGGCTATTTATAAGTCCCACTATAATGCAATATTTTTCTAGCGTATAGGTATTTCAATTAGATGTATGCAGGGCTTACTAGCTCACTACGCGCATGTGGTTCCCATATGCATTCTAGATTAACCAAATGTAAAACAGATGGGTGCGACACTTGAAAGTCTTGAAACTCAGAATTTCCAAAAACTCATTGGAATACAGTACCTGTTCAAAAACGCATCGGCAAAAACGGATGTTCTTGTAAGAAAAAACATATGTTTCTCCGAAAAAATCTATCGCCTATAATCTGTTACGGTCATTGAAAAAATGTTTATCTGTCAAGTGGAATAACAATAATTTACGCTATACAATTATGAACTTTGGTGCACTGGAGTAGAGTTTACAATAAATCATTACGGTTATCTCTGGTAGCGAAAAGCGCGCGAAACCAAATGGCCGTTGCGGTACCGTTGTAGGCGTTGACTTTCGAATCTGGAATGTGTAATCCCGACGACTCTCCCGCCAAGTGAAACCACTTCAGATATCAGCTCTATAATAAAATCAGTACCAAATTGAACCTTATTGGTTGGTGTTAAAGTATAATTTGTAAGTTACTTCTATTTTCAACTGTATATTTATCGAGGTTTTACTAAAATAGCGACTATTTACAATTGCGTTTTGTTTGCAAAATGAGATGCAATTTTGGCATCTATTGCAATTAAATAAAAGTCTTTAATTGTAACTTTAATGTGTAATTTAGTTTTGGCAAGGGTCATTCAAAATGGTGGCAAAGATAAAGAGATAAACATTTTTCAGAATAGAAAAAAAAGGTTATTTTGGTATTGATACGTATATTCAAAACTTCAAACCTGCCTAGTTAGTAATGTCAGAATCTACTAGCAAAAATAGATTTAGGAATAGGTTCAGCGTACGCAAGTGACCATGAAATGCCGCTTATGTAATATTGTATTTTATTTTATCAATGGATCGAAAGCACACGGGAAAAGATATTTTAGGGCTTTAATAGGGTAATCTTATCGTTATAAAACGGATCGAAACATCATTTACCTGTTACCGGTATTCCTTATCAGTTTTCAAGTGCGATCGTGCGAGGATTTGTCACAAATGTGGACAAATTCAGTTTTTGTACGTTTTATGAAAGAGATTCAACTCTTGGAGTTTTTAATTAAATATACTACTCGTATCAGCCGAAAGACAGCTGCTGGACATATATAGGCCTCCCCAAAGAGTGCCAAAGTGACCGATCCTGCGCCACCCGCATCGGCGCAGGTTTCAATTAAATTTTACTAAATAGCATGCCCAAACAAGTACTATATTTTTTTAAAGTGTACTATATTTTTGTCGGTTTTTTCTGGAAAATACGATATCTCCCCCAAAAAAAGTTGGCAACCCTAATTTTAGCATTCGCAAAACCAAGATGGCGGCTTTCGCAAGAACTCTCGCTAATAGGAAGACCCAATGTTTGGGAGGATGTTACTGTTTGTGCACAACCTGAGGTTACTTAGTCAATAGCAGGATGAACAAACATGTCCTGAGCTAGGTTTCTGTGTGGGAACCAGCCATCAGTCTTGCTTGAACCACCTCACCACATTCGTTGGTATACTTAATTCAGATGGGGAATGGATGAAAATTTCGGAAATGCCTGATATTTTTTTTGGTGATAGGAATAACCTTCCTTAGCACCAGAAAAAAGTTGTTATACAAGGGTGCAGAGTTGTATTTTACCCGCGAGTGTGGAATTGAAACACGAGCAAGCGAAAAGATTCTATAGTTGAATCACGAGCGAAGTGAGTGGTTCTAAAATAGAATCCTAAGCGTAGCGAGTGTTTCAACACACGAGAAGTAAAATACATTTGCACCCGTGTGTAACACAAAGCTTTTCACCACACTGTAGCGAGGAAAGTGCAACTTGCAAAACAACTTTAAATTTTTATCAGGACAATTGTCCTGATAAAAATCCTGACATCACCCTTAAAGTCCTGACATTTCTTGTAATAGGGTTGTATCATTTCATTCATTATAACTGTATAAAGTTTGTAATAAATGTATCATAAAACATATATTTAATTAGGTCATTTCGAAAAATCCTGACACTTGCCAAGTCCGGCCGCAATCCTGGCAAAGGGTCAAAAATTCTGACATATCAGGCCAAATCCTGACGTTGCCATACGTCAGGATTTGTCCTGATATGTCAGGATTACCCTACCTTACCTATCAGGTAGGACCCTACCCGCAGGTTGAGTAACTATGGCTGTGTGCGAAAGAATAGCTTTAGATATTAAAGTGAGCCTTCCTGTGAACTAGCGAGTGAAGCGAACGAAAGTTCTCCATTTCAACACGGGCAAAAATACTTTCGTAGGTATAGCTGTCCAGCGGATGGATGTCCGGCTGTTCTCTAAAGGTTGCATTTCTCAATCGATTCTCATGAAATTTTGTGAGCAGGTTCGATCATATGGTTTTTAGGGTTCCTTAGTAATTTTTTGTCGATTCCGTTTCATCATCATCATCATCATATCAGCCGAAAGACGTCTACTGCTGGACATAGGCCTCCCCCAAAGAGTGCCACAATGACCGGTCCTGCGCCACCCGCACCCAGCGGACTCCAGCGACCTTTGCCAGGTCATCAGTCCACCTACCCACGGTGCGCCTTCCGGTACGTGGTCGCCACTCGAGAACCTTTCCGCCCCAATGGCCATCGGGTCTACGTGCAATGTGCCCCGCCCGTTTCCGATTATGGATATTAAAATAGAACAGTTCTACAGCTCACAGAGCCAATATAGTAACTAGTTTAAAGTGATAGACTCATTCTATGGTTCGATTTGATCTCTCTTACACTAGCAGTTTTTGGTAAAAGTGTACATTCCAGAATTCCCGAAATACTTATAAATTATATGCTATCGATATTATCGAATTTCATTTTCCAAATTTGAAATTGCCTTTTTACAGATTGTTGATACGGTGCTGTCAAACTGCACCCAACCCAAAATGAACTCTACGCCATGGTTATAAAGTAAAAAATCGCTCGCAGCAATCATTGCATGTATGAAGTTTTCCCGCGCTTTTAAGAGTTCATTGCCGGTCACGGAACAGGTATTTAGATTCTGCGTAATGTAATTCGAATCTTATTGTTATACTTTTAAGTAGATATTAGCTCGAGGTAACATTTTCTCACGATCAACATTCTGAATTCAAAAGTACTAGTTTCGTCCTTAGTTTTTATTAGGGTTCCGTAGCCAAAATGGCAAAAACGGAACCCTTATAGTTTCGTCATGTCCGTCTGTCCGTCTGTCCGTCTGTCCGTCTGTCCGTCTGTCCGTCTGTCCGTCTGTCCGTCTGTCCGTATGTCACAGGCATTTTACTCGAAAACTATAAGGTGTAATTGAATAAAATTTTGAGGAAAGGTGTATTTTGTTAGCCGCTACATAGTTTTGTAATTAAATTGACAAAAAAAAAATTTTTAGGGGTGCACTCCATACATAAAACTAAAAGTCAAAATTTTTTTTTTCATTGTGACCCCCCGTATGGCACATCAATCGATAGGCCTTTCAAAATAAATATAAAGTTTCTAAGCATTTTTTTTGATTAAGTGAATAGAGCCGGAGATAATCGCCCCGAAAGTCACTAAAATTCTGTCCCCCCCCCTCTAATTTTTGAACGGTGTATTTTAAAAATATGGAAAAATTCATGGACATAGGGCTTATTAATTTCATTCACCGAAAATTGTTTTGAACAAGATCGGTTCAGAGGTTTTCGAGATATTGCTGAAAAACTGCCTTCCTCAAAGAAAAGGACGTAAGTGCCGTAAAATTTCTGTGACGATACGACCTTTTTAATAGGCACGGAACCCTTCGTTTTGCGTGGTCCGACACGCACTTGGCCGGTTTTTAATATGGTTTTTGTTTTTGTTAATTAGAAATGGTGATACATACTTAACTCACCGCCAGTAAATTTGGCCCAAAAACTTTTTGTGATTTCAAACTATGAATTGAATAAATTACCTAAATATTTTTTTCTGCATAGTAAACTTTTTAGGGTTCCGATACTTCAAAAGGGAAAAACGGAACCCTTATAGGATCACTCGGTTGTCTGTCTGTCCGTCTGTCACAGCCGATTTGCTCCGAAACTACTGGACCGATTGAGTTGCAATTTGGTACACATATGTAAATTGGTGACCCAAACATGGACGCGTAAACTAATGAATTCTGAACAAGGGGGCCACTTTTGAGGGGTAAACTGGAAAATTAAAAAAAACTGAATTGTGTGACATAGGTATCAAATGAAAGGGGTTGTTGTAAGCATGTCAGTTTTTTTTTTATAATTTTGTACGAAAATTGACCACCCCCCCCTTATCTCCGAAACTAGTAAGATTAAAATTCTGAAAAAAATATGGAAAATAGTTCCTTGCCTAAAGATTACAGTAAAACCTACCTATAAGAAGTTTGAGTATTCAAGAACACTTATGAAATTTAGATTAAGTATATACGGAACCCTCACCACGCGAGTTGAACTCGCACTTGTCCGGTTTTTCTAATTTGGACCAAGTTTTCTGCCAGTGAGTATATAATTAGATTTTATTAACAGCCTTCATCCAGTTACAATAAACGGCAATGATGACCTGATGATGACATAAATTGTATTGTGATGATAGTTGTCAAAATATTGGATTTAAGGGCATTTGGGTCGTTCTTCTTTTTTACCGACAATGATCCGAGGTTTTTCTGTTTTTTTTGGTTTTTGAACTATCGAAAATTGTGGTTTTGAAGTGCGATTTAAAAAAAAATGCATAGGTTTCTTCATTAGAACTAATTAAAGTTTGCTTTCTGGCCAATATAAATATTTATTTACGGTTGGTTTCCAAAAAAAAAACATGTGACAAAGTGGACTCTTTCAGTGGGGACAACATTTTGGTTTACCACTCTGTCACGGCATTCTACGAATGAAAAATCATTTAAAAAAATGCTACTTAGAGAAAGTGAAATATTAAACATCACTATTTAATAAAATAATATGGACGTTCATTCGAACATTATAAAACCGTAAATATCATTACTCAAATGAGATGCCGTAATAAGACGAGGGACAGGCTATTGTCGGTCGAAAAGAAGAACGACCCATTTCCACTACAAGTAGATTACATTTAGATTGATTTATTTCACAACATACAATTGCACTTAAAATTACACATAGTCAATTTTTAGGAATCTTGTGATCGTAAGAATAATAATGTTCCCTAATATTTATTTATTTAGCTAAAATAAATTCGACCAATCACGTGACGCCTTTACTGACCTACAATAAATTTGACCAAAAAGACATCAACGACGTTGAGCCGGCACACCTGACCTGACTTGCACTTCGTTTCAGCAGGGCTTAGATTTTCATTAGATACCAAGTTTGGATAAATATTTCTGTTGACTGGTATTCAGTAAAGTATTGTATATAGTAGTTACACAATTAGCTCTTAAATTCGCGTACCTTACTTAGTATCGTTTAGCCTCGTGGTTGACACGGCACTCGACTTTAAGAGCCCTCATTGTGTCACGATTGTACAAAACACTTTTACCTGTAGATATAGGTATGGGCCTTGACGGTGGACACAGGCTATATATTATCCCGAAGCGCTGTGTCCTATTGTAATCGCGGATGGATCAGGTAAGTGAAGATATTTCTGTTGTTAAAGCGCGGAGCGGAAGAAACTACCTATCTACGACAATAAAATATCTTTATGGTCAAGAAAAAAAAAGAAACTGTAGTAGTACCTCAAAAGTATAGTACATTG
Organism: Epinotia nisella; assembly: GCA_932294315.1. Classification (NCBI taxonomy): domain Eukaryota; kingdom Metazoa; phylum Arthropoda; class Insecta; order Lepidoptera; family Tortricidae; genus Epinotia; species Epinotia nisella. The sequence continues at coordinate 1,544,649 of OW028698.1, read as the reverse complement.
TTGAAGAGGCTAGAAAGTAAGCAATAGATGGACGAGTTAGTTCGAGGGCCGACGCGTAGCGGAAGCCCTCGAAAGTACGAGTCCAGCTATTGCACTTTCGGCCGAGGCTTAACACAGTGCTTTTCACGCCTACTGCGAGGAAATTGCAAATAATTATAATATTAAGTCAAAATTAAGTATCTAATTAAAGATCATAATACTAAACAGACTCGCTTGTCTCGCGCCCGGCGCGGGGGAGGAGGAGGAGCTGCACAGGCAGCGTCCGCCGGCGCGACCGCGCGCTGGGCCCTGTGATTGGTCGATCGCTGTTCAAACTGTCCAACAATGTTATTGTTGGACAGTTTGAAGTCATAGATGGCCTGTTCGTGCGACGTCCAACTAACTCCAGCTTTGAAGCCTGAATTCTGACCATCTTTTGCCACATTTCCGAGCAGTGGCGTGAAAAATTTATTTTCGATACCCCTCGCCCAGGCTGTGAGCTGCGTACCTCCCGTGTCCTCAAACTATCCATACCTTCCCACCGCACTAGTTTTATGACTCACTCCTCCGCCGTACAGGCAAGCCGTCTCTGGAATTCACTCCCTCTCAACATCAGACAAGCCCCAAGCAAGTTTGCTTTCAAGCGGATGCTGCGTAAGCATCTGCTTAAACAAGAATTCGACTAAAATCCATCCATACATAATGGCAGTATACATATATTGAATATGTAGTAGTATATCTTTTTGTATGTATCTTATATATTTTTATTTATGTATGTCTATATGTAGTGTATAATACATTTGTATTTTTTTCCTCTCTCCTCAAGTATATATTCGTAACAGAAATTATCATACTTTTTTCTTTGCACCTGTTATAAGTCTCTGTTTAGCCCAATGGTTTTAGCTGGTAGAGAATGCCATTTGGCATTAAGCTCGCCATTTGTACATATTTTTTTGTATTTTGTGCAATAAAGTTTAAATAAATAAATAAATAAATAGTGTATATATATATATACATACATATAATCACGCCTCTTTCCCAGAGGGGTAGGCAGAGATCACGGATCTCTATTTGCTACGATCCTGACAAACCACTTTCGCTTCACTCACCTTCATAACATTTCTCATACATGCTCGTCGGTTTAGGTTTAGTAGTGTAGGTAAATAAGACCTAATGGCACCACACTTGGCGGTATTCGCCCAAATATTCGTGTTGCATCTTTTTCCTTCCTACGGCAAATGAAAGTGAGGCAACGATGCTACGCGAACACGCAATGAATAATAGTACATTGTTTAACGAGGGGCGTAAGTGAAATATTGCTAACGAGAGTCTATCAAAAGCCCGACGCCGAAGGCGGAGGGTTTTTGATGACTTGAGTTTGCAATATTCTTACGCCCGTGTTATACACAATGTTTTTCATCACAGTTGCGAGGAAATAAATAACTACAAAAGACAGAAAAATCTAAGTTTCATACAGCCGCACCAATCAAAAATTGACAACTTCACTTCCAGATCAGTGCTAGTGGAGCGCGCAGCTCAATATTTCAACCAATCACAGAGCAGTATAATTGCGGGGCGGGGCGACTTGACCAACTAGATTTTTTTATTCAACCAATCACAGAGCAGAATTCTTGTGGCCCACGACCAACGAGATTTGCTTAACCAATCAGATCACACACAAACTCATAATATTCGGCTATTTTAAAAATGCACCGTGTTTATACATACGCCTTGTTGCGAGGTACATCTTAATCGGGATAAGCATATAAATATAACGCACGAGTGTCGTAATGCTATAACTCACGCGTGTTTAATATCCTGGATTATTAGCCAAACGGCGACGTTATAAGAGGCAAGTTACGAGCAAGTGTGATGAAAATAATTGTAAAGTATAGCACTTTAAGTGCAGGGGTGAAGTGTTCGGGCATTGTCATGTTTAGTGTGTAAGTTAGTATTTAAGATCATATGTAGTTCACATAGCATACCTAACATAGTTTGAACATAGGTACTTAACACTAGTTAAAATGAGCGCGGTCTCGCCACAAACTGTTATCGCAGTTTGGCCAGTAACATAACGTTGTTAATTGTTTTGTACTTTTGATAAATAAATAAAAATAAAAAAACGCATTCTCAGTGGTGCCACCATAATACACAGTTACACACTACCGTCTCGGGCACGCAAATGACGCGCAGAGTTTTGGCGGGAGCTAGTCTAGGCCCGGAGGTTTGGAGAATAGGACGCGTGCGTGTGAATGGGCGAGTTAACCGGTGTAAAGTAAAGATACGTGATATAAGAACATAACAGAAAGAAACTAAGGGCAATTGGTATCGGTAATTAAGTCATCATCATATCAGCCCAAAGACGTCCACTGCTGGACACACAATGACCGGTCTTGCGCCACCCGCATCCAGCGGACTCCCGCGACCTTTACCAGGTCATCAGTCCACCTTGTGGGGGGCCTACCCACGCTGCGCCTTCCGGTACGTGGTCGCCACTCGAGAACCTTTCCGCCCCAACGGCCATCGGTTCTACGTGCAATGTGCCCCGCCCACTTAAGTTTAGCGATTCGGAGGGCTATATCGGTTACCTTGGTTCTGCTGCGGATAGCCTCGTTTCTGATGCGATCACGCAGAGATACTCCCAGCATAGCCCTCTCCATTGCCCTTTGGGTGACTTTGAGCCTTTTTATGAGGCCCATAGTAAGCGACCACGTTTCCGTGGCATACGTCATCACTGGCACCACACACTGGTCAAAGACTCTCGTCTTGAGACACTGCGGAATATTGGGCGAAAAGATGTGCCGTAGCTTCCCAAATGCTGCCCAGCCGAGTCGGATTCGACGATTGACCTCTTTACTGTCATAATCATGACATAATTTAGCCGACTAGCAAAATGTTTAAGCTCGACATTTTCTTTGGCCGATCGTACGTCGTACGTTTCCATTCAAGATTATGTGATGTGGTAGATCAGATATCAAACAGTCTTGAAATTTTAATTGTTATCTATGAATGCTAGCACAAGTGTAGTTTACACCGAAATACCCAAAAACCATCAATCGCCAGACAACCAATACATTTTACTTTAATTTCTACATTTAGTATCATTTTACACCAACATAAGCGGAACGGACTCTAAATAAAAAACGCCTCTAGCGCCCATATCGATATACGGGCGCTTAAGGCGTTTTTCGGTCTTTGACAATGTTGAGCCTTACGCCCACATACCTGTTCCATAGCCAAAAGGTTGATTTTTTCCAATGAGCTCTCCTACGAATCTTCCCAGAAGTTGTAATAATGGAATGCGGCGCGACAAAGCCAACCTGTTGCCAAAAAAAAAATGGTCGATGAAAAAAGCCGGGCTCAGCTGATTCAGCTGAGAGGCGCCCCTGCACCACGAAACCGTACGGCGGCGGTTCTGTCGCTAAACTGTCGTTTTATAAAATACAATTTGTGTAATTATTGCAGAATTCATTGATAATTTCATTATTAATTTGTTGTATTTTGTATGTAGGTTGCTGGGAATCGTTTTAGACAGAAATATAAGACGGTGTTCATTCATAAATGAATGAACAATCTTGAAAATTGTCACACATTATTGAATCCCTTCTAGAGGTATTTATTGTATGTTGTGAACATTAAACAGCGATCAGTCTAGTAATTCAATTAGATATAACATTTTTAAGGAGGATATCGGAAGCGGTTTCATAATAAAAGTACCGGTCCAACTTGTTTTGCTGTCACGCACAGCTGATTCCCGCCAAAATATGGCGTCAGGCCGAGGCCGCCGGCCGGCCCATACAATAAACCACTCCTTTATAATTGCTTTTGTTAGAAAATATCTCGTTAAACATCGTGTTTTGGCGTTAACAATGGACATTTAGGTCTCATTTTAGACGTTTCTCACGTAGCGGACAAACGATCAGCTGTTTTGGCGGGAAAGTGCCATCTTGGATTCCGTTCGGAACTGGTTTGTTGCCAGGCGATACGTAATATGTTTGCTTATGAATTGGGGGGTTATTATCAAAGCTGCTGAAAAAAAATCGCTCCCCAAATAGGCTTACCTGCTTGTTCGCGATTTTGTGATCAAATGTTTGAGCTCTACTTCAATTCAAACTCTACCTCAAAGGATTTACAAAATCATAGAGTATTTTACCGAGTTTGATGCATTAAATTATAAGTAGGTTACATACATATTTTCATATTTATTAGTTAACACTAGTTAATGAGTCTAATCCCAATAAGGACTAGTTTTCCCTCTAGGTTGGAAAGTCAGATGGCAGTCGCTTTCGTAAAACTAGTGCCCACGCCAAATCTTGGGATTAGGTGCCAAAGCGGACCCCGGGCCCCTTTAGGGCACAACCGGGAATAACGCTAGGAGGATAATGATGACTAGTTAATGTGTCTCTCTACTTCAATCAAAAAATAAATTAGGAAGACCCCCAATAACTTGATTAAATAGATATTAGTTATCTTGAAATAAAATAAGGTTCTAAAATTATCCAAAAATTATAAAAATAAAAACCATTGGCATTTAATATTTAGTTAGAATCATGCCATAGTGAGATATGATATGTATGTATTTAATTTAGAGTTTCGGTCCCTTAGTTTCGGAGCCTTAACCTTCAAAAACCGCTCGGGACATACGCCTTAATGAAAGCTATATCATATGTTTATACTGGAAATAAGTTAATTTCTACAAAGTTGCACAATACGTTTTTTTACCTTTTAACGGTCACAGCAGTACATAAGAAATATTACGGTATCAGAAGCAAGCTATATGAGACTTCTGAGAGTGGAATCCTTTGTCCACTACCGTAGCTTAGCAGGTAATCCGCACTAATAACCCAAATCCCTATTTTTGTTGGTCTGTCATGCATGAAACGCGCTGGCAAAATGACCACCCTGTTTAGGTATTTAATTTTGTAGAATGTTTGTGTCATACTGCTAAAGCAAACTAACTATAGTATAGTAGACCTCTTTACAACCGAGAAATCGTCATTTTCCAAATCAAAAATACATAACAGATGCAAAAAAAAAAAATACAATTCAATGTAAACAAACACCCTCAGGCCTCACAATCATTTCAAACCGGGTGTAAAGTGTAAAGGGCTACAAATGATGAAATGTATAGTAGACGGCAAACAACTTGAACAAATTATTTTTTATTTTTACAACATTGCAAAGCGAGTAGTTAGTAATAATATGTGTCAATTGTATTGTATGTCTACTCCTTTGTCTCTGTGTGTCTTTTGTGTAGTGAATAAATGTCTTCTTTCTTTCTTTCTTTCTAATTAGTTAAAAATGACACACCCATTATAACCCAAAGAAATGTAATACCATTATTCCGATAATTTCTAATTTCTATCAAACCAAGCAATATTTTTTTACTCTATCAACTTTTACCACGCCGCCGAGAACACGTGCTAAAAGTTGACATAGTAAAAAAAATGCTTGGTTTTATAGAAATTACTAATTATCGCAATAACCGGCTTTCGGAGTTAGCCGAATGCACTATATAATTAAAATCATAAAACGCTGCTTAAGACCTACACAATCGATATATAAATAGAAATAGTGTTAGTTTTATTTTACAAAACGTCCGGGTTTGATTCCCGAGCTGAGCACAAGTTTTTTCTAAATGTATGAATACTATGAATGCAGTTTTTCTTGTTACTAAAATCGATGACAATGGTTCCTAAGAAGATATCTCCGACATCTCCGTATGTCTTACAGTTTCAGACTTTTCCATACTGACCGATCTAAATGTGCCACCCTGTATAATAATATAAATATGCAGTGACTCTACACACTACACTTGGCTAGACTACAAAGAAATGTTTCAAGTTTTTAAAATTTAATCATAATTGGGTACTTTTCTGAATAAAAAAATATAATTCTATTTAGTCCGTCAGATACAGATATCAAAAAATATTGGACAAGTACTTTTTTGTTTGTCATTTAAACATAGTTAATTAAAGCTCCGCGTGACGTCACATTACCTATGCTAAAAAGTGTACCATAATGTGACGTCACGCGGAACTTTAATTAACTATATCTTCATAATTTTTTGTTTAATTGACAAACAAAAAAATACGTGTCCAATATTTTTTGATAATCTAACTGACGGACAAAATATGATTTTTAAGAAAGTAACCAATTAGATAATATCGCATATCGCAAAAAGAGACAGTAAATCGTCCGAAGCGAAGCGCCAATTTTATCGATGACTTTCGTAGTAGGCCCCTCCGTGATTTAATATGGAATTCACTCCATGTGCACTTCATGACGTAATCGCGAGACGGCTGTACCTACCGTCCTGCTTTATAACCTCCAAAATGTGCCGGTACACGTGCTTCTAAATTCAACATTTAAATTTTACAGTTCGCGGCCCGATTCGATATTCAAAATGACACGTCCTCGGCATCTTATGAGTAGGTACTATAGTCGGATATTCCCACTTTAATTTTGAAAGAAAGGAATAAAATAAATGTATTACCCGACTGCCGAAGGACAGGAGGGTAAATACATTTACAGTACACATGGTGTTACTTTTACTTTATCGCACTAGTGCGGAAAGGAGCACTTTCCGTGCATATGTTGAAACTTTAAAGAGCCATATGTACTGTAAAACGTTATACGATACACGTGCGAATAGGTAATTCGCAACTCGTGTCGATTTAAAACACTCCCTTCGGTCGTGTTTTAATTTATCGCCACTCATTGCGAATTTCCTATTTTCTGCACTTGTATCGTAAATAACTATTACAGTACACATCATGGTGTTACTTTCCCGCACTAGTGCGCAAAAGAGCACTTTCCGTGCATATGTTGAAACTTTAAACAGCCATATGTACTGTAAATACATTTATTACACAGCGTATGTATGTGTTTATGTCTTATTCATTGACACGCCCTGCAGCCTCTAAACCGTTTGACGGATTTCGACATATGAGGTGTCGTTTGGTTTCCTCTTAACCTTTTGACAGCGAGGGTGCAAAAAAAACGGTGCCCAACTGAGGCCAGAACAAAAACAATAGCCAGACAAAATGTGAATAAAATGAAACTTGTGATAAATATTGTCATGTCAAAATGACAATATTTATCAATATTATCATGTGGCCGTCCGTGGCTTCAGTGGCACGAGTTTTCGTCCGCGTCCACAGCCGTCTTTAGCTCTCAAAAGGTTACTAGTCCAGGGCCCAGGCAATGAACTGACAACTTGTATGGAAAAAATGTCAAATTTGGAAATAATTTATAATAGCTATTTTTTTTAAAAACGGATATATTATCAATTAAATAGTTATTACCTAGAGGCAAAATCCAACAAAAAATCAGACATAAAAAAAATATTATTTAATTAGCTCCTAAAAAGTCCGGATAAATATTAATATTTTTTTATCTTTATTTAGGTTAATATACATATGCTTTAGAATATTCAATATAAATGAAATAAAAAAGACAATGAATGTTTAATTTAAATCTATATAATTACTTCCGGGTGGAAAGTTTGTTGGATTCTTGAATAAAGCATCTTAGAATAACGTTTTAGAATGAAATAAACAAAAAAAACGCTATTATAAATTAATGTTTTTCGAAACCGTATTTTGCCTGGAGTATCATAATCGTGGGAGTGAAATCTTTCACAGAAACATGGAAGCAAAGCGATATTCTAAGAGATGTCCCCTTTTGTTATATTACCAAGACAGCTAGAAGCGTGGTGATGTCCGGTTATTCGTACAAAATAACAGTATTTCATCTTATTAGGGTTCCGTACCAAAAAGCTAAAAAGGAACCCTTATGGTGCGACACTGTCCGTCTATCTGTCTATGCGTTGTTTCTGTTCTATACATAGGTTAATGAAAATGAAATCAATCCGCCGATATAAGAGCGATGGGACACATAATTTATGAGCAAGTTGTATGAATCCATAATTTTACATTTGACTGTAAGACCAATGTGAAAAAAAAATATAATAAATAAATAGGGACCTAGCTAGGTACAGTCACGGACTTTAATTGTTGAGCCATTTTAAATAAATAAATAAATATTGTGGGACAATTCACACCAATTGATCCTAGTCCCAAACTAGGCAAAGCCAAAAAATATAGATAAATACGTACTTAAATAGATATTAAACATCCAAGACTCGAGAACAAACATTCGTATTCATCATACAAATATCTGCCCCAACCGGAGATCGAAGCCGGGACCTCAAGCTTCATAGTCAGGTTCTCTTAACCACCAGGCTATTCGGTCGTCATATATACGTTAATCAAACCTATTTTAACTAAAACGCCGTTAAAATCCGTTTGTCTCTGTTTGCTTTGTGTTTGTGAGAAACGGTCACTATATTAGTCAGAGGCTTTTTTATCTAACAGAGGTATCCAAGGTTTATGAATAAAACCCACAATGTTCCACGAAGTGCCTTATTTCAACTTGAATTGTCATTTCTCAATGAGGTATTTACAACGTCTCCGCAAAGAATACCCTTGGGAGATGTAAGCGAAATCATTTGAAAGCGATTACTAATATCCTGCCACTTCTGAATAGTGTTGTGCTTTTGGGTCATTGTAAATTGACAAATAAATGAAGCAGGCAAGTGGCTGCCGTGTGTAATTCGCTTATTTCAGTTTGGCGGTGTGTTAATCCATGAGGTATGTGGTAGATTTTGTCAAAAAAGTATTCCGGGTTCCGTACCCAAAGTACACCAGGCCGTATCTCATGAACCGTTTTATTTATTTAATCGTATGGCAAACAGGACGAAATAGTAGCAAATATACATAATCAATTATAGATTAATATTAAGGCTAATCAGCCACTTGATGGCTTCGTCGCTAAGGACGATCAGGTCTTCTGGAGGGCCACCGGCGTAGTTATGGGGCAGTCCTCGATGATGTGCTGGATGGTCTGTACATCGGCACCGCAGGGGCAAGCTGGCGACTCTACCCACCCGCAACGATGTTTGTATTGAGCGCAACGGCCGTGGCCAGTACGTAGCCGATTGATATTGCACCAATGTCGTCTTGGAAGATCTGACCCTTCTATTGTGGAACCTGGGATGATCCCGGAGCCTAGCTTGCCCGCCATTTCCGCATCCCATAACTTCGACCATTCATGAACCGTGAACCGTGTAGACAGTTGAAATTTTCACAGATGGTGTATCTGTTGCCGCTATAACAACAAATGCTAAAAACAGAATAAAATAAATATTTAAGGGGTCTCCCATACAACAAACGTAATGAAAAATGAAATTTGTGTAAAGGTATAGTTTGGATGACAATTCAATATTATGTTACCATCGAGCTGATCTGATGATGGAAACAGAAGGTGGCCATGGGAATTCAGTAATTAACCGATGTAACCCCGTTGAGTTTGGGCTCGTTAGAATCGTCTCAATGAGTAGTTGATGACGGTATACAGAAAAGTACAGTCGGCAATAAACACTTGTACCAAAAATGAAATTTTTGACAGAAACTTATTTTGCCTGTGTCTGCAAATACGGATTTTCTGGCTTTCTAAGACTATTACCTACATGTATTCCAAATTCTATAGATTATCATGTCTACGGATTCCGAATTCTACAGATTCTCATGTCTACAGATTCCCAATTCTACAGATTCTCATAGCTACAGATACGATAACCAACCAGTAATTATTAATTTAGAGGAATAGGTTTTATCTCTTCTGAAAATAGCTCCGATTTTTATAAATGTTCTAATTCTAATCATATGATCACACTTGTATGTGTCTATATTTTGCGATAGTTAGAGACTAGAATTGGGAGTCTGTAGAATCAGAAATATGTAGAACTAGAAATCTGTAGAATTGGGAATCCGCAGAATTGGGAATCTGTAGAATTGGAAATCCGTAGAAATGGGATTCTGTAGAATTGGAAATCTGTAATAGAAATCTGTAGAATTGGGAACAAACCTGCTACCTAGATCATAAATCGGCAGGTCGCTCTACATTCTTCACGTAAAAAACCTGCAAAACGCCAAAATTCGCACATTCTTCATATTTTTTTGCGCAGAGCCCACACAACTCGCACCCAAATCACGCGCCAAAAAAAGGAACAATAAAAATTGTCTATGGCCACAATCGATCGATATATGACCGCAATACATTTGATATTTCAGGATGGGAATGGTCGTCCATAGTTTTAGAGATCCGTGAGATACACAATACGTCGCCTCACCTAGCTCCCACTCCACTATGGCATCTAGGGGGGGATAAATAGCTCAATTAAAGCATGTATATAAGTCCTAACTATAGCAGTGCTACCTAACTGCGCCGTGGGAACTCAGAATTATACCTAAACTTTGCGCGCCGCTAGCGGTACATCCGCCAGTGGGTTGGCGCACGCGCTCACGGCCGGACGCTGCTTACGCGCACAAGTTATTCACCAATTCTTTAAAAATGAGTTCGTCGCGATTAAATTCGGTGCACTGCAGTGTTGTGGGGTATTATATAAGCTGTGACTATAGTCAAGGCGGCAACAGTGGCTATGGCGGCAACAGTGGCGCACTGGCCATCGTTTCAAAAGTATTATAGATAGCTTCCTATCTGTGGTGTAACCTAAGAGTGAGAGAGATAGGAAGCTAACTATAATACTTTTGAAACAATGGCCAATGCGCCACTGCTGCCGCCTTGACCCTACTCGTAAAATCTAACATCAACAGGGTCAAACCAAAGTCGAGCCAGTAGCAGTAACTAATTACCTACTCAAATCCTTTTAATCTTAATTTATTTATTTATTATTTATTTATTAAAAACATGTCGAAATGACGACATTACAGTAAAAAAAAACCAATGCGTCATGGAACAAAACTAAACAAGACAAAACACGTATAATTCCACTGGTACAGTAGATTGCCGGTCGTCCATCTCCTCACAGAATCTCAGACATTCACCGCACATATACATCCATTAACGTTTTATAGGATCACTTTATTGTCCGTCTATCTGTCTGTCTAACAAGACCCTTTATCTCGGGAACGCGTAAAGGTATCGAGTTGAAATTAAATATACTCAGGTTTACAGCCCCTAGAAGCTGTGAAAAAATAAAACTTCTAAGTTAACGTAAGAAAAAGATACGGCCGTTTGTGCCGCATTGTCGGGGCGGCGGGCTCAGTAACCGTTAGGTCACCAACGGCGAAGCTAAGAGGCACCCAGGGCCGGCCTGTGTGGGCCTGCTGGCTGGTCCGAGGAGGGCGCTTCCAGCGGGCTTGGATAAGCTCGCTTAGGATGCGTTGGGGAACGCAGAAGAAGAGGAGTACCTCCTTTTCTTCTGCGGCCGAGGTGGGATCGCGGGGGGAGAGCCGTGTAGGTATAACAGTGCGCCACTCTCCCTATCCCCTGTGAACTTGGCGGGGCCGTTCCGCGGAAACGGCATTGGTGGGACCGCAGAGGAAGAGGAATGCCGGTATTACGGTGCGCCGCTTTCCCTATCCTCTGCGGGGAGACGTGGTCGGTGGCGGAACCACAGACGCCACCGGGTGCTGGAATTTCCAGGGCACCCATGATCTCCTCGTAGCGGACTAGGGGGGGTCCGCTACTGAACAGGTGGAGATCGAGGAGGCAGGCGCGCCGAAACATCTGGCGTGCCTCTCATGGAGGGCCCTTGGGCATCCGTGAAGGAGCCGCTTGTGGGCGGCTGCCGCCGGCGGGGTCGCGGATGTGTGCGCAAGCGTTCCCGTAACCTCGCCACAAGGCGGCGAGGCGGCAAGTGGGGGGGTTTTTACTGGGTACACCGTGGGTCTCATTAGCCGATGCGGGAGTCCCACATAACCAATCGGGTCACCCCCTGGAACATGGATTTCGGACTTATGAAATTCGGAAAAGTATGCTTTTGGACTACCTTAATGGCTCTCCGTCTCCGGAATTATGTAGTGTACCCGTCAACTCACACTTGACTGTTTAAAAAAACAGTAATCGTTTGATCAACAGGTAGGTTTGGGTCACACACATTGTATTTGATTGGCCGACTTTTTATAAATCTGTCACTGGCTGGAATCTTCTTCCTCAGGCGGTAGAGTTGCTTTTTGAATGGACTACTTTGATGCAGACCCAATTTCCTTAGAGGACTTTCCAGCGTTGTCGAACACTAATGGCATTTTTTACGCACAATGAGGTTAACTGTGAGAAGTTGCTCAATTCAGGAGGTTGGAATTGATTTATATGTAGTCATTCAACCATTCCTGTGACAATGTAATCCATACCTACCTTCGAATCCGGTATCTGTATGAGAAGTTCTTGGGTAAATGAGTACGTCGAATTCGACAGCTCGAACTTGCGACGATCGAAATCTATTCGAAGCGCGTTTGTTCGATTGCGTCGAATAAGGGCTCATTTTTCTATCGGTGTAATTTTGTTGTAACTGAAGTAAAAGCACAGATCATATAATAGTTCTACGAGCAGATATACAAGTCTGAATAAAAAAGCGCATACCTACCGCTTTTCATGCCTACTAAATTTAACAATGGAGCGACCTTGAAGCGCGGGTCGTTGCCCGCACGAGCTGACTAACCGACGCTAGGGTTGACACCGCTGATTTTATAATTAATAGTTTAGTGAAATAAAAAAGGGTTTATTATATTAATAATTTTAATAAATCATTTTATTATGATGTGTTTACAATTGGCACCTTAATGTAGCGTTGAATGATTTATCTCCTTCTTTAAATTTATAAGTAAATATGTATATAAATAACGTAATAATAGTTTAAAAGTAGCATTACAAACTTGAAATTAGTCACTAGCTATAAGTTATTTTAAAATATTCTGATTACGTGTTTCATCCTCGCGAGTACTCTCAGCCCTTCCAAAAGGTCATAAGTCCCTATAGCAACGACAATGTTTACGCCCTTTCTTAGACCTTACTATAGGTACTTTACCCCGCAAATCTTACTAAGTAAACTATTATAATAATTGCTGTTGGACAGGGATAAATATAAACATGAATTCAATACAAACAACTAAATAATTTGGGCATAATGGCACTGGCAGATTAAACTTGCCGGAGGCTCAGGGTAGGTTTACAATTACCGAAACTTAGGCAGACCTTCAAAATTTATATTTGAAATAGGTATTAAAGGTTCAATGTTCCGTAAAAATCGTTTACGTCTTTGTTCAAACTCACTAGTTTGTAGGTACATGTCATGATAATAATTAGTACTTAGGTATATAAAGTAGGTATTTTCGAATTTCATAATACCGAAATCCATGCTCCGCTGAATTTTTGATTTTTCAGGATAAATATAATACCAACATAAACCTAACCAATTTACATATAAAGAATCTCACACATGTGTTTTTTTTATAATTTAAGAAGTTTTTGTCATTTTATAGCAATTTCTTTATTTTCATACTCCTAAGCCTAAAAAGGCCATCATCTATAATTTTGGTATGTGATGTGTACAGAATACAGAATACAGAATTTATTGGTAAAATAATATAAGCATTTTACAAGTCACAATTTCATTACAATATACACCCAATATTTTAAGGTTTTTACCATGCAACATATTAATATTATTACAATTATTTATTCATTTGATTTCTGTTTAATACGGCGCTGGGTCAATGATCCGTCCGATTATTTGTCATTTTTTTATAAACTCATCTATTGAGTAATAAGCCTTCTGAGTAATAAGATACTATATCAATTAAAAAGTATTGATTAAACGATTATTTTAATTAATTTATTTAACAACATTTTTTAAAGTAGGTTTTTGTCGCAACGTTTAACGCAAATAACATTAAAGTATTTTTAAATATTTTAAATTAATCATTAGTAGTCCTATGAATAGCTTTTCTTTATTAATCATACTGTAATTAATTATTATACAAGGCTTTGAATGGTAGGCGACGGTACCTAACTTAAAATACTTACTCTGATGCAATATTTCATATCGGCCATTAAAATGTAGGCACATAAAAGTGTGTGTTGTTTTAGGCTTTCAAGCAGTAAAATGCTTATGGTAGAAACAAACTGGTCTACGACTGCTGAGACGACGACGGAATATCTGAGCAACAGTGACATGCAGGATTTAATGCGGTAGAAATGTTCGTATACACCTACTTGTTTTAATTTTTTCTCAAACATGCAATGCAATATTGAGGTTGTGTTAATTATATAATTAGGCTTCGAAATATCACGTTTCGGGTGCGCCGAGACGAGAGATCCGTAATGGAATTTTGTACAAAATTGGAGGAGTGATAGGGCCTGGCTTGCAAAGCGACCTTCTTTTGTTTCAATATCAATTGGGTACTTTCTTGGGTAAAAAGAATAATTCTATTTAGTTCGTCACTTAGATTATCAAAAAATATTGGACACATATTTTTTTGTTTGTCAATTAAACAAAGAATGACGAAGATATAGCCCGTTAAAGTTCTGCGTGACGTCACATTAGTGCAAAAAGTGTACCATAATGTGACGTCACATGGAACTTTAACGGGTCATATCTTCGTAATTATTTATTTATTTAAACTTTATTGCACAAAATACAAAAAAATATGTACAAATGGCGAGCTATTCGAGTGTCCAATATTTTTTGATAATCTAACGGACAGACTAAATATTTTTTTTAGGAAAGTAGCCAATTCATGACACGACGTCATGGTGCACAGCTATTAAATGATACATTCGCATTTACGTTTTCGAAAACGGCTCTAATGTTTTCAATGAAATTTGGAATATGGGGGTTTATGGGGACGAAAAATCGATCTAGCTAGGTCACAAGCCTGAGAAAAGTAGTTTTCTCCGTAATTTCTCTGTGTTCACGTGAGCAAAGCTCACAATCATATCATATCATAACATAATCTCTCTCTCGGTCGCCCAAGGACTGTATTATTAATTATTAGACGTCACATCTGGCTATTGGCAGAGTGCAAAGCGGGTGGAGGGGGTAGCCTAAACGATCACAGCGCTCGCTACGGCTAAAATTGTCATTTTTGTCGCTGACTTGAGCTGTCAAATCCATATTGCAGTAAACATTTTCTAATCGTTTTTGAGATAAAAATATGGTCCTGGTAAGATGTGTTGTTGTGAATTGTAATAACACAAGATTTCATTAATATTTTTCGCAATATTTACTTACTTCTTGTTTGACAGCGGTGACAATATTGTCCATAATGGCCGCCTGTCACGTGGCGCTGTCGTCGCGCTCGGTCCCATCTACCCGCTACGCGTGTGGAACAATGTAAAATTGTAACATATAGCTTGTAGCTTTATTGAAACGGGCCACTGCAGGTTCTATTCGCAATTTCCAAAGTTATCATTAAGTTTGAAATATTCGCCATTAAAGCCATTAAATCTTTTTTTTACTACTCAGTAAAGTTATTATTGCCCTCAAATGAGGGATCAAAGTTGTACAAAATTATTTCCATCTTGGGCGTAAACACTTGAATCCCTCGTTACGCTCAAGATCCAACCTTAGAATCCCCTGGGTACGCTGACGATTCTATTGTAGAATCTTTCGCTTTAAATGTACAATTTTGCTTCCTTGAGACACAATCTACTATTGCTTCAATATCCATGGAATAAAACTCCTAAAATACGATGTAAATAGTTTAATTTATTCACGGTTAACGTTTTGTTTTAGGTATAACCACACAACAGTGCGAAGGCAATCCCTAAGACATGCCGCGTTTAGCTACATTAATATTATTACAATTGACAACAATATCAACAACAAAACCATACATAACATTCTATTGGAAAACAACCGCTGCAACGGACAAATATTTCGACTATTGGAACCACGGGCCGATATTTATTCCAGGACTGGAGGATGTCTATACTTTAACCACAAAAGCGGCTGATATCTTCCCTCCATGGCTAACCAGAGACGCTACAACTCTTGGAACTACAACAATATTGGATAAAAAAACTACCAAGCCCACTAGCACATTTCCGTCAACAACAATCACAACTACAACAACAACAACGGGTACACTACATAATTCCTAAGAGTCATTTGTCCGAAAGCTATTTTTTCCGTATTTCATAATTCCGAAAGCCATGTTCGGCTGAAGGAGTTTTTGATTTTTTTAGGATATAATTCTAATCTATTTTTAGGGTTCCATAGTCCGTCTGCGGCTTAGCTCAGTGACCGTTACTACTTAGACCCGCCATAGACGGACTACTTAGAGCAGTCGAGACCAACGGCTCGAGAGCAGTCGTCATAGTGCATGAGGCTTCGACTGCTCTAAGCAGTCCGTCTATGGCGGGTCTCGACTGCTCTAAGCAGTCCGTCTATGGCGGGTCTCGACTGCTCTGAGCAGTCCGTCTATGGCGGGTCTCGACTGCTCTAAGCAGTCCGTCTATGGCGGGTCTCGACTGCTTTAAGCAGCCCGTCTATGGCGGGTCTCGACTGCTCTGAGCAGCCCGTCTATGGCGGGTCTCGACTGCTTTAAGCAGCCCGTCTATGGCGGGTCTCGACTGCTCTAAGCAGCCCATCTATGGCGGGTCTCGACTGCTCGATGGGTATATAAATCAATCACGCCGACAAAACGGTAGAATAAAATCCAGAAAAAAAACATTTTCTAGGGTACCTCCCCTACACGTACATGTTGGGATGTTTTTTTCCATAACTTGGGGTATCGTTGGATAGCTTGTTCAAAACTATTACGGGTTTTTAAAAACCATTTTCCACCTCGGTGATCCGTTTGAAATATCTCGGACAAATGACTTCAGAATTTCTCTGTGTTCCCCAACAGCACCAGTCACCAAAAAAGGAACTACGCCAGCAAAAAAACCAAAACCAGTTAAAATTGAAACAACTGAAGCTAAACCGACCACGACAACAGAAATTAATACGACACATCGGCCGAAACTGGTAAAACAGTTCAGTGTTGAAGAAGCTGAAAATCTGGGTCCTACAGATCCTTTCTCCGTGTTTTTGAGGAAGTTTTTGAGGACTCTATCAGTAAAGGGACACTCGGAGCTGCCCCCTTTATTTTCACCCTTCAGCAGCTACATGACAGAGTATGTAGTTAATTCAGAAACCATCTCTGGAGTACCTTCATATTCATCTTCATTTCCCGTTTTCTTTTCTTCTTTTAATCCTGTTCTTCTTTAGTGTATTCCTTCTATATTTCGCTATATCAGCCGAAAGACTCTGCTGCTGCACATAGGCATCCCCCGAAGAGTACTTTCTATATTTACCAGTAGGTATATTATATCAATATTTGGATTAATCAAATTATTTCAAAAAACCTGACGCAATCCGCTTCCGTGGACGTCATATACCTATTTGCGACCGCGACAAAGGCTAGCTAGTTTTAGAGATTATTAAATTGAAATTACTTAATTTGAATAGTTATTTGGTTTTCAGATTAATAACGGATAGAGACCTAAACCAACTCGGCGATATAGTCCTCACGTATGCCAAAGATATGATTAAAGAACTGGACGGAATGATTTTGACCCCTGATAAATTACGCAGTGAGTTTTAAACGACACCAGCCCCCTATTCTGTAACTTGTTTTAAGCTCACAACGCTGACCCACAAATATATCTTGACGCCGCGATTCGTAGTAACTAAGCGTAGGTAGAGGTCTATTTTCGTTAGGAGTGACGCGTGCACATCGATCACGTCCATCAAGCCTTCGGCGTCGGGCTTCTAATAGACTCTCGTTCGTAAATCATATCTTAACGTACTCATGGCATATTATACTATTTTGTGTTAATTGTTTTGCAGCATTGTGTTACCAGGCCTATATCATGCTTTCGAACCGTCACACTGCTTTGGAGGAAGACATCAACAACTTGCTCGACTTTTTGGACGACATGTATAACGAGGACGAAGAGGAGGTCATGCAGATCGTATTACGCGAGGCCACCAGGTTCCCTAATACCAATACAACAGCAGAAGAGATCGCCTATGGTAACATACTGTTCTATATCAAGAGGGTGTGTCTCACGTCACGAGACATAACAACAAAATATATCATTTCATATTAACGTTCACAAGATATAATGAACGTTAGCTATAACAACAAAACCAATACTTTTCTAAGAAACGACAGTCAGCTGACATAAAATTAATTTTATATAACGTTTTTTTCTATAACACTGAAATTTACTAATTTCAGTTCGTATAACATACATAACGTATACAATCATAACACATATCTTATTTTCGTATAAGGATTATAATATAGAAGATTAGGTAAATGCAGCTATAAAACGGGGGGCGGGGGGCGATGCTCCCCATAACGGGGGCTCGAGGGGCGAACCCCCCGCAGTAAAACAACAACAAATAATCGTAATAATGGTATTATTTGTAGGTTAGGTTATGATTAGCTTGTGTCCCTTAGAGCGGAAATAGGCACCCTGCGAAGCGGGGTGACGTCGACACGCTGGCAGTTAGGTAGGTGCCTGTCTGCCTGTCATTTGGTCCATACCAAATAATTAATAGCCCAAACAATAATATGCATAATGTGTATTAGTCGAAAATCAATTAGTCGAACTGTAATTATACTAAAAGCGTAATATACCAAACATGTAGTAGGCCAAAATATTACTATGCGACAGTACCATTATGCCAATACAAATTATGCCAGTTTTGGGGGAAACATACCTAACAACTTACTAAAAGATGGCGCAGGTATGTGAAAGTAAAGTATAATTATGTTCGACAGAAACCGTATCTAACATCATGCACTATTAAATAGCCTCCAACAGCGCTGTGTATGACATTTACATGTCATATTCACTGTCGCTCTCGCTTCTTTTAAATCGACGCTGCTTAAATCATCTTTTATAAATGCTAGAGGCCAATGATGATGATTAAATAGTTTTATATAGACGGCGTCGTGAAGAAAAATAGTTTGCCGAACTTAAATTTCACGAGAAATTATGAAATGTATATACCTATAGTTAATCATAATTAATAAATTGTATATCCTCAACTTTTCGTACTTATAATACGTTCACATTTTAGGTTTTGTCAACAATGTGATCCTATTACCTATGAACAGAATGAATGGAACCTCGAAATGCGATTCCCTGGTTAAAATGTTGACTGCAGCTGTGTTAAAAAGAAGCACATCGTCCAGGCGACATTTGGGCAACACACGTGGGGGGAAAAGGTCTCATAGTGACCTTCGTGACAATATCATAGTAAAGAAAAGTATAAAAAGATTCACAAAAAATAAATACAAATCAATAAGGGATAACATTGACAATATAGACAGTCTTCTTCATAAACTTGGTCTTTCCTCATTAGACACGAGTGCCGATGAATATGAGCAAAGCGAGGATGATGACACAGACAATATCAAAGTAAAACAGGTGAAAAAAATAACTAAAAAGACAAACAATCATCCGATAAACATATTTAAGACTAATAGTGACGATGATGGTGAATCATTATTGGAGAATGACGATTATAACAAAAACATGGAGTACGGACAAATGGACAAAGTAACGCCAAACATTAAAAGTATATTTGACAATTTGGGAAAGTCAATAAGTGTTACTGATAAAAGTAGCATTGTTCCAAAGGAGAACTCCATCCATTTCCGGTTTGGTAATGTTCAAAAATATCTGAATAATGAACACACTGTCTTAGTTCCAGGCCATTCAATGACGAAACTTATTAAAAAACGGATACAATACGACAGTGTCACTAAAAAACATAAAACATCTAGATACGATTATTTCACAGATGACAGACCAAAACCTATAACCTATAACATTAAAAGTATATTTGACAATTTGGGAAAGTCAATAAGTGTTACTGATAAAAGTAGCGTTATTCCAAAGGAGAGCTCCATCCATTTCCGGTTTGGTAATGTTCAAAAATATCTGAATAGTGAACACACTGTCTTAGTTCCAGGCCATTCAATGACGAAACTTGTTAAAAAACGGATACAATACGACAGTGTCACTAAAAAACATAAAACATCTAGATACGATTATTTCACAGATGACAGACCAAAACCTATAACCAAGCTCAATACACAACAGTTTCCTAAATTACCAAAAAGTCAAATTAAAAAGGAAACAGATGCCGAATTGAAACTAATAACAGATTTAAATAATCTAGCTAGCAGTAATCTTTTACAGCATCAGTTCAAAAATAAAGCGTTAGCCAGTATGCTTTTGAAACGGAAACCGTTTTATTTAGATATTAATAAAGGTTTAGAAACTTTACAGCCATTACAAGTTACTGCGTTAAAACCACTCAGCAATCAAATTACAAAACATACACCTAAAACAAGAATAACTATCAAAATGGTAAAAACTGTAAGAAGCAAAATCCAAAATAAGCAAAAGCAAGTGAAGAATATAGAGCACAATTTGAAAGAAGACCATGTAAAAGAAGAAAACGCGGATGAATCGGATGACAGTGATACATACTCTGAAACTTCTTCCGAGACTTTTGGTAATCTCCTTATTCATAATTTGGTACAGTCATAACTTCTTATTCCTAAAACGCAACAAACTGACAAAATCTATAAACTAAAAGGTGTTTTGTCCCTCCGCACATACACAAATGTTAAAGCGACTGACAAATAAAATAAAATATTTATACTTAAATAAATATTTGGGCCCAATTAGACAATACATTATGACTACTCTGGTTCATCACACATACACCACATTAGCATATTGCAGTCCAGTACTGGATGTAGGCACAGGCACCGCCCAGGGTACGCCACAAGACCCGCTCTCCAGTCAGTACCAGCTACGTTCCTCAAGTCATCGGTCCATTTGGCCGGAGGGAATCCAACACCACGTTTGCCAAGCCGTGGCCTCCATTCGAGAACCTGGATCCGTAGCATGGTTGGCATTGTCACGTGATAGGTGATAGGATAGAGCGTGCGTCACTGGCTGACACCGTTCGATAGAACGAGACGACGCTTTTATCTTGTCACTTGTCGCGTGATAAGGCCAACCATGCTACGGCTCCTGTTTACTCCACCGACCATCAGTTCTGGGACAGATGTGACCAGCCCACTGCCACTTCATTTGCTACACTTCTGAGCTATGTCAGTTACTCTGCTCTTCTGCCGGTTCTCTAATATCTATTTTGGTTATTGAATTTATTTATCACTGTTCTTTTGTCGTAGTAAAAGTTAATGATCATATTAATTTATAGGTCATAAGCCGTCGATTGATAGAAAAAGGAAATACAAGAAACTAAAGCGCAAATACAATATATTGAAACGACTAAGTGCGCAGATTTTGGCACAAAACATGGACAAAATTAAACAGGAGCAAACCTCTCCGGATGCTCATACAGAAATAAGTGAAATTGCTGACAATAATAAGGTTTCAGAAGATAAGAATAAATTTTATAATACAGTACAAGAGACAACGGGAAACGAGGATAAGAAAATAAAAATTAATAATATTAACTTATTCTTGAATGATTATGATGGTGAAATAGAATTTGTGAGCGATAGTCAAGAAACATTGCCGATGGCCAATAAATTGGTTGATTATAATAATATCCGAAAATCATTTCCGCTTAGCAAAACCACAGATAATAGTGTCAATGTTACGGCAATAGACTACAGTGATGCAGAAATAGAACTGAAACGGAACATATATGATGCTATTAGACACATGGATTTCATTAACTACAATGCTTCTAGAAGGAGTGAAGACGTTAAATCTATAGTAGGGCAGGAATCCCATGAAACTGATGTAGAGGCTGTATTGAAAACGAACATTTATAAAGCGGTGAAGAAATTATTGAAAACATAAATGTGTCTGCGAATTTGTATAGGATTTCTTTTATATATTGGTCTAAATGTAAAGGTCATGTTTATGAAGTTATTGTATTGTACGAGTATGCAATGTTTATTTAATGGAAAGGCAATTACTAAATAAACATATTTTTATAACAATAAACAAACTCATGTTACCACTGGATCGTCACATTTCCTATTTAATTACCTCTAAATAAGTATACCAATTTAATATTCCGCAGTCTCAAGTCTTTGACCAGTGTGTGTTGCCAGTGATGACATATGGCACTGAAACGTGGTCGCTTACTATAGGCCTCATAAGAAGGCTCAAAGTCACCCAAATGGCAATGGAGAGGGCTATGTTGGGAGTTTCTGCGTGATCGCATAAGAAATGAGGCTATCCGCAGCAGAACCAAGGTAACCGATATAGCCCTCGGAATCGCTAAACTTAAGTGGCAGTGGGTGGGGCACATTGCACCTATAACCGATGGCCGTTGGGGTTCTCGAGTGGCAACCACGTACCGGAAGGCACGGCGTGGTGGGCTCATGATGCTGGTCAATCCCGTAACGCATTGTACGCGCGTCATGTAGATCCACGAAGTAGAGTAGATCTAAATGTCACTCTCTATATGGAACAGTGACACTAACTGTCCTATCGCGCGTTCGAAACGTTACATGATCACCCTTCTGGTAAAGGTCGCGGGAGTCCGCTGGATACGGGTGGCGCAGGACCCGTCACTTTGGCACTCGTTGGGGGAGGTCTATTTCTAACAGTGGATGTCTTTCGGCTGATATGATGATGATATATAGATAAGATATTTTTGTTCTGCCATTCAAGAGTATGGTGTATTTGTTCAATGCAATACAATAAATACAATACAAATACAAACGAAGCAGTTACGAAGATAAATGTAACTTACTTAGTTTATTTTAATAAGGATTCATCACAGTTTTGGTTATAATTTAACTGATTATGAGGTTCAGCAACGATTTTATTAAAATGTACATTTATTATCTAAACTAAATACAAGATGATGATTAACATTAACTAAATTAAATTAAATCTAAGTTAAATGTAAAAAAGGCCCTCGAGGCATTGTACCGGGGATGCTGGCGGCATTTCCTCTTTGAATCGCAATGCTGATGCGTTGCGCGAGAAAGCCGCCAGCTCTTCGGTCACCAGTTACATCAACCAAACATCTGCACTGATTCTTGTTTTAAAAACAAGCAATTTGACTCTGCCTACACCTTTTCTACCGACTTTAAAAAATGATGAGGTTCTCAATTTGCCGTAATCTTTTATTTTTTACGTAGTTTCCCGATTACTTGAAGACGCCTGAAAATGATTTTTTTTTGTTTGAAAGGGTATCTTTCCTAGGCGTTCCCATGGTCATCAGGTCAGGATCTGATGATGGGATTCTGGAGAAATCGAGGGATCTCTTCAAATAAGGCGAAGTACTGAATTGAAGTCGGTTTAAACTTTGTTTTTAAAGTAAACTATTGCGTATACATGAACATGAGTATATTTACCTATTTATGGATATTTGAATTCGAATAACTAAATAAAGTTTTATAGGTATGTGAAATTTAATATCACTCTGGAATAACTTTTGCTTACTATTATATATTTACATGTAGTAAACATTACAATTCAGTACAAACCGAAATCACAATGTAAAGTCGAAATCGAGTGCGAAGATACAGTTGACATCTATATTATATTCTATAATGACAAACTTCTGAACACAATCACAACAATGTAATTGATCAAGAATTTAAATATTGGTTATCGACTTATTCTACCCTAAATCATTTTTAACTCTAGCTAGACGTTACTACAGCAACTGATCTATCATCAATAGAAGCATAGGTCAAAGCTAGCTTCATAAATTTATCGACCATCGATCGATTGGTGTAGTAATCTTAGGTTCCGTTTTATGAAAACCCCTAGCAGGTGAAACATTAGACACTCGTAGATACATTTGTTGACATTACTTACTGACATAAGGTCTAACGTACTCTAACGCTCTTTACAAAACCAGTCCTTATGTGAATATGAATTACTTACTACATTTATTTAACTTGGTCCAACAATATACTGTGTTAAGACTGTTTTCAGATTTCCAGGTATGGTTTTTTTTTTAACTTAGAAGACAAGTCATGCTGACCTTAACTTATAAAGCAATAGTCATAGTGCTGTTACATTCATTGAAATGTACGTCACAAACACAAACATTGCTGTATCCGTCAACCTATTGGAAAACAACATATGTGTCCGACAAAGTACCAGACTATTGGAACCATGGAATCTATGCTCCGAGACAACCAAAAAGTAAGAAAGAAGATATTTTTCCAGAATGGTTAATTAAAACCACTACAGAACCAAGTAGCCAAATAACAGAGACACACATAGAGGATTATGATATAGAGATTTGGAAAAAGTCTACTTATAAAGTTTTTAGAATCAATAATGCAGAGATAGAGAAAGAAACTGAAACGCTTAAAGCTGAGCTAGCTCAACATACAATGCCTGAAACTGACTGGATTGAACTAACTAGCATTTCACCAAGTGTAATAACAAGGACAGCAGAAACAAGAACAAATTCAATAATCAAAAATAGTATCTTTGCTACAACAGCACCAACGTCCGACACAAATGATTTTACCCGTCCTGAATATGAAACGACGATTGATGATGATTATGGCCATCCGCTATTCATCACAATGAATCCAAGTGTAATAACACCAACACCAGAATCGATATCAAATTCAATAATCCCTGATAGTGTTTATACAACAACACCAACAAAATTTGAAAAAAGTGATTTTACTCGTCCTGAGTTTGAAACATACGATGATGATGATACCCATCCTCCATTGATCGTAGTTAGTACAATAACATCAGCAGAAAAATCTATATCAACACCAAAGCCTAAAAAATATGATTTTACTCGTCCTGAATACGAAACAACGATTGACGATGATGATGCCCATCCTCCATTCTTTACAATTAATCCAAGTATAATACCACCAACGGAAGAATCTATATCTGAATCAATAATCACAGAGAGTAAAACCAACCAAACGTCTGAAAAAAATGATTTTACTCGTCCTGTATATGAAACGAAGATTGATGATGATGATGATGATGCACAACCTCCATTAATCACATTGAATCCAAGTGTAATAAAATCAACAGAAGACTCTATATCAAATTCAATAACCACAGATAGTATCTTTACAACAGCTCCATCAACTGAATATGAAACGACAGTTGATGATGACGCACACTCAATATCAACCACTATGACAACTCCTTATAAAACAACGTTTGATTACGCTGCACATCCTAATTCCACGAAAATAACGCAACAAAGTTCTAGTCCAGAATATGACACGGTTTTTTATTATGACGCAAATCTTAACAAGCCACCAAAATCTTCAACTCTAGAATTTGACACAACAGTTTTGGATGATGAATCCACCACAATGACACTATCTTCGAGTAATCCGTATGAAACAACGTTTGATTATGCCACAAGTATTTCCACAACAATGACGCAACAAACTGTTAATCCAGAATTTGACACAACTGTTCATGATTATGGCGCGCAACCGGACGCCGTTAGCATGACTCCACCAACACCAAATCCAGATGACACGAACAATGACAATGAGGCACATTATATATCCAAGATGATGACACTACCTTCAATTCCTTATGAATCAAAGTTTGCCGCGCATCCTAAACCCGCCAGAATGACACGAAAAACTTCAACTCCAAAATACGACAGGACGATATATGCGAGAACCAAGCGGACCAAAAAGAAATTATCGAAGACTACAAGACACAGTTCATTGTCAGCTGTCCCTGAAACAGTGGTCAGGGCTGTTAATAAGGACATGGGAACAGATCAGTTTTCTGTGTTTCTACGGAAGCTGCTTATAGTTTTGTCAGTTAAAAGACTCGAGGATCTGCCGCTGCTGATTAATCAATTCAAAGAGTACTTGTGGATGTAAGTGGTTTCTTTCTTTTTATCCGACCGCCTCAGAAGGAGGGTTATGTTGGACAAATCGCTGCCTACGAAGCTGAAGGTCCTGGGTTCAAATCCCGGAAACGCCAAAAATTTGTGTGATGAGCAAGAAAATTTGTTTCTGGGTCTTGGGTTGTTTTCTATACATTTAAGTATTTATATCAATTAAATATATCGTCGTCTAGAAGTGCCTACAATACGACAAAAAGCCTTATTGAGCTACTCGCTTCGTTCGTGGTTCAACCTTATAATCCATTCGCTAACTCGTGTTTCAATTCCACACTCGCGGTTAAAATACAACTTTGCACCCTTGTATAACAAATAACTATTTTCTTTAAAACTTTTTGTCTTTTATGACTCATGATTGGGTCGTTTTGCTAACATAATTATCATAATATTAATGAATCTCCAGGTCTTTATGCTTTATGTTTGTTGGTACTCTATGTGTACCACATATATATTTGGTTATGTGACTTTGGCACTCTTTGGGGAAGGCCTATTTCCAGTAGTGGACGCCTTTCGGCTGATAGGACGATGATGATGATGCTGCTTTTCAGGTTGTTGACCGGCGGGCAGCTAGGAAAGTTGGGCTTGGACATCAACTCGTTTCTAGCTCAGAAAGTTATGATACTAGATGGATGGCCGGTTGAAGCAATACGTAGTAAGTGTTTATCATATGATACGTATTAATTTTCTCGTGACGTCACGCGTCATCAGCAGTTTCGATTTTTAACCCCCGACGCAGAGAGGGGTGTTATAAGTTTAACGTGTCTGTGTATCTGTGTGTCTGTTTATCTGTGTATCTGTCTGTGGTATCGTAGCTCCCAAACGGATGGACCGATTTGAATGCGGTTTTTTTTGTGTCATAGATAATTTCAACCCGAGTGTTCTTAGCTATGTTACATCAAAATCGGTTCAGCCGTTTTTGAGTTATTGAACTTTGAAATGAAAAAATCGGGGATTTTTCAACTTTTCTAAGTTTATTAATACTTGGTCCCTTGGTATCGGTAATAAGATATTTGGTTGTATCTCAGAATCCCATTGCTGCTAGAGTTGTTTAAACGTTCTATTTTTGATACACTTGCTAACCAATCATTCCTAACAAAATTCAAAACTAGGTATTTGAAATTTGGTTTCGTACGAAAGACGTCTTGCACGTGTACCTGCTGGCCAAAATATGCTTCAGAGTGCTAAATTACACCATTAATATACGATCGATGTTGATCGTTTTGTGTAGCAACCTTCAAAGGATGATAAAAGGTATAGTTTGTTTTAGTTTAGATGACGAAAAGTACTTAAACCCAACCATTACGGACATTTATATTTTAATTGTTATTTACTCTCAATAGAACAAACAGTAGCTACTAAAGTACACGTGCCACACTTCGGTCAGCTTTATGACGTCTCTTTGTTATCTTTTCCTTTCATATTTAGCAACAAAAGAAGTGGAATCTCACGTTAAGAGCATTTTCGTCATTTTAACTAAAACAAAATATATCTTGAGTTATTCAAATGACATGAAAAGTCTTTAAATTATAAATGACATGAAAAGTCTGGTTTTTTCGCAGAATACTTTGATACGTTGCAGAAACAATTAGGTAATCGAAACAGAGAGTTACCCAAAGATATTAACGATATACTTGACTACATGGACGATACATATGATGAGGCCGAAGAAGAAGCCATGCAGGCAGTTCTACATGAGGCTTCTATATACCCCAACTCAAATAATAATAACAAAATTGCTCAAGGTACGAATAATGTTTTAAGTAATATTTATTGTATAATGAAATAGCAAACGTCTTAACATAGAAAAAGCACAAACTCCGTAAACAAGATAAACATATAAATATTCATCTTATAATCAGACCAATAAATTTTGCGACAGTCGAACACAAAAGCAAATCTTAAATGCTTTTTAAATTCTTCATTTCGTTTAAGGTTTTGTTGACTACGTGTTCCTGCACCCAATGCAGAGAGTGATGGGGACAACAAGAGGCAATGTTCTATTTGGCATGATGATAGATGCTTTGAAATTACGCGACCCATTCAAAGAAGAGCATAAGATTCCACCGGACAATGATTTACGTAAAAACTTCCATTTTAGGAAAATTCGAAAGCACCTAAGTCAGCTATCTGACATTAACAGGGATGAAGTACCTTTTGTCGAGAAATCATATCAGAGAAAATTTGAAGATAGTGAAGATAAATACGATAGTAATAGAGACAATCTTAGTGAACATTCCAAGACGGTAAAAAGTCCAAACGAAAATGAGCATAGTGATGAAACAAAGGGCAGTAAGGAAACTTTAGAAAGAAAATATAATGGACATAAGAATAATGTAACCATTGTAGCTAGAAATGGTGCATTACATCGACAACAACATCGTGCATTCACCAATGAAAACAAAGTTAGGAAATCTTTCAGCAAACTGAGGACTTTGAGATATTTGATGAAAACTAAGCTACGTAAGCTGGATGATAATGAAGAAATTCCACAACGTCTTCCACGTAAACTTTCAAGGACAATCACAGCCAATAGTGCCAATTTTCTTGAAACAACTGAGTCTAGTAATATTGAAATGGAACTTAAAGCGAAACTCTACGACACCTTTAGACGTATGAACTTAGTTAACTACATTCCTTCTAGAAGGACGAGACAAGGTATCAGGTCTACAAATAATGTACAGGATGAATCTGAAGAAACCGATGTAGAGCGCGTTTTGAAAAAGAATATTTATAAAGCAGTGAAGAAATTATTAAACTAGTGAAGCTCAAATGTATGTACGGAAAGAAATATTTATATAAAATTTAGATTTAATAAATGATTAAATAATACTGTACATTTCGTTGATTTCTCAACAATGAACAAACTAACTAATATGTTAAATTATTAGCAAATTTTAAATTACTTGATTTAAATGCTTTATTAATCCTAGGTTCCTAGTAATCCTAGTGCTCGTAACATTTCAATTCTACGCTATTCTAATATATATGAATCAAGGCTAGAATATTCTTTCATTGACTCGATTTCAGTGGTTTTCTATAAACTTTATCATTAAAATTGGTTTTTATTGTAATTTGGTATAGCAAAATAGCAGTGTTTACTTATGATTTCAAATTTAATTTCTATCCACGCAATACGAGACTTTGTGACCGTCTTGTTGTAGAAAAACAATAAAAAACTGCAAGGTTCAGAAAAAAATGTAGTGTAATGTGAAACCTGTAATAAATTACCTCAACCAATTAAAGAAATCCCAAATTGTAAATTTAACAAGATCCTGTACAAATGGCTCCTTGGTCATAGATTTTATAAATTGAATAAATTTTTGATAGACAATGATAAATAATAAAATGTGATAACTACTGACTTAAGATGAACCTGACTAACCTTAATGTAATAATTTATGCAATGAAATACTTTATAAATTGTTAATATTTTGCATGCCATATGTAACGGCTCGGCTGTTTAAGGAGGTGCTGAATACTTTGTAATAAGACCAAAACAACACTTTTTCTTGCAAAATAAACTATTTGTAACTCACATGCGAGTTCTCAGAGAGATTTTTCGCTTTAACATTGAAACAAATATGAACTACTTACATGTATATATTTCGAAGAACTGGTAAGCTGATCCGTTGGTCGAATGGTTGAATGAGATACATTAGTCTGATAATCTAGGGTTTATGCTTTAATCTTTGCATTCAATGATCTACTATTTAAAACGTGTAGTGTCTAAATATTAACATATGAAATTGAAAATTGAATAAGTACACGTTTTGCCTACCTATCTATTTTATTGTATCTATTTGCTTTTTTACCAGAATTCACAATTTCGTATACAATTGGCTTATCTAGTTACTATACTTCACTCTTGGTATTTCGCTTTCATTGATATTAGTATGTCTTTTTTTCCATTACCTCCATCTGCTTTTATTATACCAGGTATTGGTGGAGTAGATATATCACCGTAGTCACCCATCATAGCACCGGAGTCACCCAAGATAGTGTACCAACCATTTCGCAGGACTTTGCCTTCTGAAGTAATCATATCATTAATTTCCTTGGCGAGGGTTCCTATTTTAATTAACGTTTCAAACGTCTTGTTAGAATTTCCGAATATATGCCGCATTGGTGTTTTAGAGCCTAATGCTTCACTCGTCGATTCCTCCGGATTTTGGTGGACTGTATATAAGTTTCCCTTTATTGTATTCGTAGTAACCGTTTTCAAAATTTCACCTCCATCGTCTACAGCAGTATTATTTATCGTTACTATTTTACTGGATGCGGCATTTGTAATATCATATTCGACTGATTCCACATCAGTAGTTTGGCATTTTCTCTCAGAACATGATACATTTTTGCGGCCTTCATGCACTATCTCATTAGAATTAGCTCTCATTCTCTTTTCACTTATATTTCCATCAGAATATTCAGAATCATGTTTATTCAGTTGCCATCCTTCATTCACAGTGTCAAATCTTCGCTTTTTATGAATTTGGTCGTAACGTTTCTCGTAAACAAACGGAGTTACTAATGTATTTAAACCGCGGCCGGTTTTATCATTACTTATCTGAAAAGTGAACTGGTTCCAATAATGCTTAATCATTTTTATCAATTCGTGCCTAACAATATTATCCATGTTGCAATAATGATCAAATATAATATACTTTAGTGCATTCTTTAATATGATTGCTAGATCTATTTCTGTTGATATTCTTCTATGAACTAAAGCCAGTAACACTTCAATGAACTTTTCGTGTTCGCCAACATACAAAGAATTAACAAAATTAACCATATCCCTTACTTCTCCATAATTTTCAGCTCTTATAATATCTATAATGGTGTTTAAGTGCTGTCGAAGTGTATCGGCAGGCTCGTCTTTGAGTAATGCCAATTTATCAGACACATACCTTCTGATATCAGCCAACTCTTGAGATTGGCATCCGTTATACAGATTTTCCCCAATTTCGTAGTCAATTATCACAAATGCCTGCCTTAGGTCATCATTGTCGTACGTTTTCAGTACTTTTGCAATTTCTAAGATGAAGTCGGTAAATTTTAAATCCACGTTGATGCTTTTATCGCTGTCTACGGCGTTTTTGATATTGTCTACATCTATTGCGCTAGGTGTCCTCTCATCTTCAGCATCGTCAGTTACTGGCAAGACTTCTGAATAGAGTTTCTTGTTAGAGTTTCCTTGATAAAATAGATTTATTGGTATACGCTTAATTGCTTTCACTGTTACAACTGAAACTATAACAAACGAAAGTTGATTTTTATAAATATTACTGTTTAATAAGTACCTAAATATATCCATTATCAACAAATCTCGTTTATACTTACGAGAAATACTGGCCATCAATATATATAGAACGGTATTCATTTTACGAATCAAAATGCCCAACTTTAAAACGTATTTCAAACGTCACATAAAGGCAATTTTAACCAGTACAACATTGCAGGGCATAAAGTTTATAGGTACGTAAAACATTCATTCCATCTAGGCACCAGCTGTCGAAATAGTAGAAGTGATATTTTAGTGCCTAGAGTGCCAATTTATTGTCGTGATAACTGAAGATCGATCTAAACACTGTGTATTAGGTTGTGTCCATGGACTACCGAGGCTATAGGTGGCGAGCCATATGTTCCGTCAAAGACAAACATAAACCGTTGCCTAGGAGTGATCTGTACAAGCATGAGCGTTTCCTTACTTGCCTGACAGACTGCGAGTCGCGCCGCTGAACGCCTGCTTGTCCAAGAGCACGGCCTTAGGCCGCGTTTACGCGCAGCAAGATAATGCTGCGCGACACGACGCTGTCTGCAGTTCCGGATTAGCCCATAAGCAAACTAAGCAATTGCTTAGGGGTCTTAGGGCATCACGTCTTAGGGGGTGCCAAAAAGCACAAAATAACAACAACTTAGAAAAGTTGAAAAACCCCCGACATTTCCATTTCAAAGTTCAATATCTCAAAAACGGCTGAACCGATTTTGTCCAAACGTAGCTAAGAACACTCGTGTTAAAATTATCTATGACACAAAAAAACCGCATTCAAATCGGTCCATCGGTTGGGGAGCTACGATACCACAGACAGATACACAGACACGTTCAACTTATAACACCCCCCTCTTTGCGTTGGGGGTTAAAAATAGGGATACGGATAAGGCTCTCTGGCGACTATGGTCGACGATCAATCATAATCGCTAGATAGCTCGCGCAACATTATCCTGTGCGTCAATGCGGCCATAGGTTGTTTCATTATTCGACTACCTCTGTAGCCTAGTTGGTAGTGACCCTGCCTACGAAGCTAGTGGTCCTGGGTTCGAATCCCGGTAAGGACATTTATTTGTGTGATGAGCACGAATATTTGTTTCCTGAGTCATGGATATTTTGTATGTATTATTTAAGTATTTATTTATCTATATAAGTATGTATTATATATTGTCGTCTAGTACCCATAGTACAAGCTTTGCTTAGTTTGGGACTAGGTCCATTTGTGTAAGATTGTCCGCAAATTTTTATTTATTTTATTTATTATACACATAGACGCTGTACCAAAATAGAGCATGTTAATGAAACAATAGGAAATATGAACCTAAGAAGAGCTAAATCTTCATCATCGTCATTTCAGTCAGAGCACGTCCACTGCTGGTGTTACCTGCACCCAACGCTGTTCCGAGATCCAAACAGAATCGCCGGTCAACGTTATTGAGAGTCCCTCTCAGCACTACATCAACAAAATCAACAACCTTGGATCTCCTGAGATATATCCACATATCTAATTCAATTTTGTTGTTGAAATTCTGATTCTCGCCGCCCTGTGATTGCATGGTCGAATCGCTGTTCCAACCGGCCTACAAAAATATTCTTGGACAATTTGAATTCATAGAATTTGAGTTCGCGTGACATCCAGCTAAAGACAGTTTTTAAGCCTGAATTCTGACCATCTTTTGCCAAATTTTCCAAGCAGTGGCGTGAAACCGCTTCTTCTAATTGAAATTCCAAGAATAGCTCGCTAACTTAGTTAGACCATAATAAAACTCAGTTTAGGTCTACTCGAGGTTCAACGGCATGTTACACACCTACATCAGCATCTTAACCATATCAATATCACATACAAACTTAGCAACACCACTGCCCTTGCCTCGTTCGACAACAGAATTCGTACCAGGTTTCATCCCAGAAACTCGCGATTTCTTCACCAGCGTCACTCCATGGTTCCACGAAACTAAATCAACTACCAGTATGACCACATTGACATATCCCATGTACAAAGTTACCACAGCATATGACTATATTGTAGATAAAGAAACAACAGCAATAAACTATGAAGGATATGATGACCTCTCGATTGCGAGAGCCAGAAAAGTCACTGGTCTAAAATTCCTTTATGTTCTGAATTCAAATGCGTCAGATGTGTTCAAGCAATTGAACAAATCGGAAATGATTCCGACTAGACTAGACTAGAAAGAAAATTATAAAAATTGAACATCAGATTTTTGGATTTGCATAAGTAAATAAAACTCACGAAAAACCTGATATTTTTTGGAGTTATCCCTATATCGGATTTTCTAAAGAATATTCCTGAAAATAAACAATTAATTTAGGTGCACATGAATTAAATTATCCTGGCAGCACAACGTTCGATTTAATTTATTTTATGCATCACTTATTAGCTTATCTATGGTTTAATAAGTTAAAGGTATATTGCATGTTATTTATTTAGGTATAGTTACTAAATAAGCTAGTACTCTGCCTTGGAGCCAATGTACGACTTTGTGCCAGTGGCGGTGGAGACTGCGGGACCTTGGGGTACGGAGGCCAAACACTTCATACGGGATTTAGGACGGCGGCTTAGGGATAGGGGCTGATCCTCGTTCCGGATCGTTCCTGGCTCAACAGATTTCCTTGGCCATCCAGCGCGGCAACGCCGCCAGTGTCATGGGAACTTTCGGGCCACCAACGATCCGATACGGTCTTTTTTGTTAGTTTAGGCTAGGTTAGTACGTATTGCTGAGGAAGCCTGTTGCGGATTCTATCAGTTTTAATTTTGTGTCAATGAACGTGAAAAAAAAAACTATACCTGCGTAGTAAACAATCAACTGCTTTAATTATGTATCTGTTTCGACCACCTGAAAGTACCTACTTATTCTTTGTAGGTTCAGTAAGTTTCCAGATGTTACAAATCACAACCCTGAATCATAAGAAAATTCCGAAAACGAAACGAATTTTCTGTTTTTTGTTTAAGTATCCAAAGCTTAATTTTTACCGTTGCAATTTTAATTCCTAGTAGATTTCAAATCTAAGTGATACCTATCAATCTGGACTAATATTTTTTTTTAATACAGTTGCTTTACGTAGCTGTTTAGCGTGCGGAAAGTTTGTTTTCGCGCACTAGTGCTTTTTCCTTTTCCTTGTACAAATTGTACCATTGATTATTATGTCAATAAAAAATAAAAAATAAAGAACTGTATTAAACTGTATATAAATTGTATTAAACTTCATTTTTTTTCAACTGTATTAAAATGATGTTACAGAATGAATAATATAAAAGTTTCGAATTCCTTACTTGTTGTATTTCTTATTTTTTCGCAACTGTATTAAAAAACGTCGTTCGATACACGTGCGGAAATATATATCTCGGTACTCGTGACGTAATGACATACTTTCCGCACTAGCATCGAAATGTACTATTATGTCCGTTGGCCGTAGAGTTAAAACTCCGTAATATAATGTCATATTTCTAAATAATATTTGATTGTGTCTACTTACTTAAATATTAAAACAAAATTTCTAATATTTAGATGAATGAGATTTACAAATAGAGGTACCTAACAAAAAATGAACCAACTTATTTCAACTGTTAAAATCAGTGAGCGTTGAAATTTGAAACCATACAATAAAGTCCTACGTCAAAAACACGATCTGTCAATATTTTGGCGCCAACACGAACGGATGCGTTCACAATCAATACTGCCGCGAAAACTTTTTTCCATCTGATGGCGCTGCCATGAATGGCAGAACATAAAGAGTTTTATTTCACGTAGGCATTAGCTCCAATTTTAGCCACTACATTGTATTGGATTGAAATTCCGAATACTTGAATGGAGGCGCAAGTATTATTTGTATTGTACTTGTAGTTTATTATGTTGTATTTGTGTCGGTGCTTACAAACGGCGTTTAGTGGAATTCTATTTGTTTTTTTTTTTTCAAATGTTATACTCGCGTAAATTATGAATGGAATTCCGGATGCCATGCGTGGTTGCCTGATACGCCGTGAAATCCCGGGAAAATTGAGATTGGCAGAAAAAAGGCAGCACACGATCTTTAAGGAATTTGTACTAGTATTGTCGCACTTGTACTGTTTACGGTTTACGTAATTTTTCTCACGGGAATACTCGAAATCAATACCACTAATATTATAAAGAGGACAAGTCTATGCGATTGTATCTTTCTAATTCTGTACGTCGGGGGAAATTTCCGCAACCACCTAACCGAATTCAAATAATCTTTGACTAGTGTATAGATTAGACTTTCGGGGTGGACATAGGCTATATTTAACATTACCGGTTTGGCTGCGCTCTTTGAAAAAAGGCGCATCCTGACGAGCGAGCATTGTAGTTCTGCAAGCTAATAAGCGACATAGGGAGACGATCTTTCCAAGAGATTGATAGTTACTCAGATCATAGAAAGTGTTTTCCTGTTTGCTCTTAGGGTCCTGCTGGTAATTAAATTGAAATATCGTGAACCTTGCCCAATACCTTAGAACCAAAAATAAAATGGCAAAAACGTGGCCGCAAGGTTTGTCTGTCTGTTTGTGTGTCAAGGTTCTTCTTGCCGATCTTGGTGCTAGTGTGGCTCCACCTGGATCTCCCTCTGCACGGCTATCAGTGCAATCACAGGACGTTCCGCAAGCTGTGTCGCGGCGAGATAGTCTATCTGTCTCTCTCTAATTAGAACGCATAGATAGAGACGGATAGATAAGACGACACAGCTCGCGGGCCGTCCAGCACGGCTATCACAAGACGGCGCGCGAGCTCTTTCGATTTTTCTCGCACTTACCTCTATTTCTAAGTTTCCTAATAAGAGAGAGGCGGATAGTGCGAGAAAAATCGAAAGAGCTCGCGCGCCGTCTTGTGATAGCCGTGCTGGAGTTGTGACGGATGCACACCCTCGATGGCGGGAAGGGCTGTAGGCAAGTTTTGGGAGCCATCATGTTGAAGATGGTGAGGCCGCAGGGGGCTAGTCTAATTAGGGATCGGATACCGGTATTTTCTCCATACAAATTAAACCGGCATTATTTCGTTCTTTGGTTAGGGTATCATTTGATCGGGCAGTCTAATAATACGAATATGTTACGTAAATACACGATAGAGTCCTACATTAAGAGCCTAAAATAATTCAAAATATTAGACTACTTCGGGGATTTTTGAAAAAACCGCTTCCGGTCCCTGAGTCTAATAATGAACCTCAACATTTCTACTTGAAAATATAGAAAATGCATTTACCCAAGAGCTAATTTTCTAAATTTCTACTCTTCTTGCTGCTTACCGATAATAACACATTTCCGTCCTATTTATATTATTATTTAAGCGACTTCTCTGTGGGTTTGACGTTTGACATTTTGCGTTTCAAAAATCCTTTCAAATTTGTTTCATGTGGTTTCATATGGATGCACAGATTACAGAAAAGCTCACTCACATCTGTATTTCCAGTCTCTGTCTCTCAAACTTACCAATCGATCGCCTACACTGTGGCCTACATAAATAATTCAGGACGATAAAATGTCGATTCATATAAACTTTAATATCTAGTTACAACACTATTAAGTGTCGACATGACTTTGACGTTTCGGCAGTATTGTTTACTTTTTTTCACACTTTTTTTAAAGCCTCTCAAAGACTGGCGCGCTACATAGTAGTAATCTGTGCTGTGCGGTGGCGGTCAATAGTAAATTTGACGGTTAATGACAAGTTTGGAGACAAGGCGCGGCC
This sequence comes from Epinotia nisella, assembly GCA_932294315.1. Lineage (NCBI taxonomy): Eukaryota > Metazoa > Arthropoda > Insecta > Lepidoptera > Tortricidae > Epinotia > Epinotia nisella. The sequence continues at coordinate 1,507,937 of OW028698.1, read as the reverse complement.
ATGTGCCTTGTAAATGGTTCAAATTCAATTATGCAAGTTAGAAAAGTGTTACAGTGAAGGACGCTAGGAGGGTGATGAATGTAATGATGTATTAAATAAATAGCAAAAATAAAAAAAATAAAAAAGTTAGAAAAAGTAAACCATTTTTGACGTGTAACTGCACGTTTTTTATTATTATAATTAAGAAAATTGTTTTTAACATTTATAAAATGTTGAGTACTTTTGACAAGTTGAGTTTTTTATTTTTTTATTTATTAATTTAAACTTTATAAATACAAACAATAAAACAAAAACTTCATCTACAAAGACAAAAAAGTGAGTTGACATTCGTTCTGTGTGAAGTTATTTGCGCTAGTAACACCATCGTACTGTTTTTTGACACGCCTTATTGATAATCGTTGAATTTTTAATTAAATTGTGTGTGATTTCGTGTGTTATTCATCATCATTTGAGTGAGTACTTGTTTATTATGTCCTAAGATAGCTTAATACAAAATAATCCTTTGACTAAACTGAAAAACATAGGATAAAATGCGATCTGAATGTTGTCAATAATATAGCCGACCGAAATGACAAGCCAACCATTGTTAACCATTTCAATGCAATCATTGTATTTTAACATTGGTGGTATTATACATTTCTCAGATTGCATTGTACTTTGTTTATTTGTTTAATGATATATCTGTTTTAAAGCTAATTCGTAGGTTTCTTCATGATATTTCGGCAGTGGAACTGCCATTGCAAATATAAATCGTGGTATTTAGTCTCATTTTACAGTTAATTTTGGTTTATATGACTCATAAGGGCTTGTTGTACATTCACCATTGAATCTGATAACTCTCACTCGTAGTATAGATAGTCTCAGTCGCAGCAAAACAAATATCATTCAGCTTTATTTGTATATTGTGTAATGATCTAGATAATTGACAAATAACGACAAATACAAAAGTAGGTTGCATAGATAATTTTTGTAAAATCATTCTGTTGGGCATTGCATACCTAGTTTTATTTTCATTGATACTCATAATCAATTAACTTTCCTCCATTTCTTACCGTTTAGTGTCATGTGTGGTTCAATTGAAAATTGTATGAAATCAACCGGGTTACTATCAAATTTACCTTACCGCCAAAGGACTATTTCAGTTAGATGACTTAAAAGTAAAATACAAAATCAGCAGAGAGTCAATTTATCTGGACAATATGAAAGTAGGATACTCAGTCAGCAGGGAGTCAATTTAGCTGGACGGCTCACAATTAAAATGAGCAAGTAGCCAAACGTCTGGAAATATAAATAGTCCTTATGATTAAAATACCTAATTAGCTGAAAGTAAAATTAGTGAATTGACCTGAACACAGAACGAGTTAGTAGCAAAACGTCTGGAAATGTCCATATATTTAAGATACCTAATTCGTCGAAAGTAAAATTAGGTTATTGACATGAACACAGAATGAGTTAGTAGCAAAACGTCTGGAAATGTAATAGTCCATATGATTAACCTCTCATATGCAATATGCAGTTTTAGTTTTCATTATCAAGTGTCATATCAACACTTAACACTTTAAGATCCGGATATTTTGCTAACTGGCCATTTGGCGTTCATGTCTATTTAGTCATTAAGACATTACACAATCCAGACTTTTTGCTTATGGACTGTTTAGCGTTCATATCTGTTTAGTAATTAAGACATTCTAAGATACAAACTTTTCGCTACCGGGCCATTTAGCGTTTATGTCTATTAAAGTAATAAAGACTTTCTAAGACGAAGGCGTTTTGCTGCTAGAGTATTTTAAATGCTAACGTTCTAAGATCCAGACGCTTTGCTAAAGAGGCATTTAGCGTTCATGTCTGTATAGTAACACAGACAAAATCCAGACGTTTGAGCTATATTGTCCTTTGGCGATAAGGTAAATTTGATAGTGACCCAATCAACCTGGAGCCGTAGCATGGTTGGCCTTGTCACGCGATAGGTGATAGGATAGAGCGTGCGTCACTGGCTGACACCGTTTGATAGAACGAGACAACGCACTTATCTTGTCACTTGTCGCGTGATAAGGCCAACCATGCTACGGCTCCTGCACAACGGTGTTGACAGTGTCCCGAAGGGCTATAGTTTTGATGCAATATATTATAACTGGGTCCCATAATTGAGCCAAGGATTCTTTTCTTGTTGAGCCTATGTCTTTGAGAGCTTTCATGCATCTGAAGGGCTGTACACAATGGGCCAATATAGGCGCGTGAGCAGGATGCAGCTATGTAAATGAATGAGATCAAATTATAACCCTAGCCCTCCAACGCATAGCTGTATCCTGCTGACACGCCAACGTTGGCCCAATGTGTACAGAAAGCTTTACATTAATATGGGCCCATCCACCTGTGAGGCTGACCTGGTAATGCAAGAGACAGAACTGCTTCATACAAATAATACAATTTCATTATAAGTTTTTCTGCACTTTTACTATTTAGCGTATCCAAGAAGACTGCCATAAGTAGAAAAAAACACATTTAAATGGTGGACTAGCAAAGCCCCAGCTGGTTTGGGTTGCTAGTAATATAAATGTGAACTTTGTTTTATAAAGTAAATTGAAAAAAAAAATCAGTAAGAGCACAGTCATATGCAGATTACAAGGTATTAAGCTATTAAGCATGCAATACCGGTATCAGGAAATTATTTCGTCGGGTGACAAGCAAAAGTCACTAAATGCAGAAAAATTATTTAAGAAATAGCAACTGTGTTGAAGTATTAATAAGGTTGAGTTTTCCTTTACTTCTTACGAGTACTTAGTGATTTTTGCTTGTCACCCGACGATTTATATTTATTTCTGAAGTTACACAAGTCACTCGCGATACTCAAAATTGTATATAAGTGGCTTCAATATCATCAATATTTGCGATAAACATATTGTGATATGGAGATATCGCGTGATTATACTTACAGCGCGTTCACACAGTCTCCGTATTCACGGTACCCGTTTTAAGGGATACAACAACAACAATTTACTGCATACTGAATACTGTGTCATATATATAGTCGCTCATACAACTCCATACGCCATCAATGAAAAAAAAACGTATACTATAAAAACGGAGACCCTGTGTGAACGGGCTCATACCTTAATAATGTCTGCACGTGTCCCCTGGGTGGTGCTAAAGAGTGATAAACTTTAAAGGCGAAATAATGTATGCCATCTCCTTCTTTCGTGACCTTCTCCCATCTCTATTTGGGGTCGGCCCTTCTGGTCATCCTTCTGTAGATGGGTCTGTTGAGCGCTGCTGTGGCTTCAGTCAGGTTATGATTGTTCAGATCCTTGCGGATCTTCGTCGACCAAGTAGTTGGGGGTCTTCCGGGTCCTTTCTTTTTGGTGTCTAGGCCTAACGCCACCTTGACCATGTGCGTGTCTGGCCTCCGCATTAGGGTGAAGACACATATATCAGCATCGAATTGCATTTAGCTGGATGATTTTGGACACACTATACGCATCGGAAGTTAAAGTATGCTGTTACATGTGTTCAGGTGCTAAAGGGAGCTAACGCACGTTTTTAAAGCTGAAGTATCATTTAGCATGCTTTCATCCGCTAAAGCATGCGATCGCATGCTATTGAATTGAATCTCATACGTTATGCCGCAGTTGAAGTTGAAAACCGTTTTCGCTATTTCTTCCCATGCATTTTCCTTCCTCCGGTGATCACTATATATTGGTGAAGCCATGTCATAAAGGCAAGGATATTTTTGCACTAGCATAATCAATTTCTCCTCGTCCATTTTCGCAAGTAAGTAATTATTGCAATGTAAACAAACTAGTGCACTTCGCTATGGAAACGTTGTGATAAGATAATGACGCGGTCGTCCGCCCGCACTCTGTGAATACCATGCTTAAGCATGCTTTCTTATTCGCAAGCTTTCCGGCTCACGCTTAGGCAGCCTTTATCAATCGCAAGCGTTATGTCTCACACGTAATCAAGTATTCTCATTCGCAAGCATCTACTTTCACGTCTTAAGCAGCCGTCCTCATGCTTTATCATGAATAAGCATTCTTAAGTATGTTAAATGGATAGCTACACTTATACGCATTTAATGCTGAAGCTGAATCGATGCGGAAGGGTGAATTGATGCGGACGCATCTCCATATAATATTGCGTTTTTGTACTACAAAATGCGATTCGATGCTGGTATATGTGTCTTCACCCTTACGTGACCATACCAGCGGAGACGTTTTTCGGACATTTTCTCGCTTACTGGTGCTACTTTAAACGATCCTCTGACATGGGTGTTTGTTACTCTGTCCTCCAGGGTGACTCCACGTGCCTGTGATGTCCCCAACAAATCCCTTGGGATATTTATAATAGCTGGAGCGCAAGAAAACACAACCGTATAGAATATGCATGTATTGCAAGAATGCCTTAAAACTACCCTCACATTTCCTAGGCGTTTAACCCGTAATCTTATCTACCTACATTACATCCCTCCACACTTAATTATAGGAATCAACCCTTAACTACTTTTATATAAATCTAATATTATACTTAGTGGCATGTAGAGTTAATAGGTATAGAAAAACCCGTTACATTAATGTACTCTATGCCTACCTATTTTATATCTTAGCCTAGTACTTATATTTAGGAGGATTGTCTATACGACATTGTCGTACCTGACGATCCTCGCGAGTCTGGGTCGGTAACTGGGCGGCGGGGCTGCCCGGCGGCGGGCCCCCGTGGTCGGCATCGTGCCACGTCTCTTCCTCTTCTCCCGCGTCTGCCTCTCGATGCCCTAAACCCTCGTTTGACATTTCGGCCCCAGCCACTGGTTTACTCGGCGTATCCGACTGATCGCCAGGTGCTACAAGAGAACTTAGTCTACTCGACCTCCGTCTCAACTGATCGATGTGTCTATGTATTTCTTTGCCGTCCCTATCTATAACTTTATAATTAGTCGTTCCAAGCTGCTTTGAAACCGTCCCCGGAACCCACCTTTCGCCTCGCAAGTACTGCCTATACCACACTGGGTCTCCGGCCCCTACGCTCCTCTGGGTTCCCCCCGCTGCCTCTGTTTGTTTTTTCTGTGCGGCATGGACCTTAGCTCCCCTGTCTGGCTTTAACGCATCTAACCGAGTACGCAGTCTACGATTCATCAACAACATGGCGGGCGTTTCTCCCGTTGAACAATGCTCCGTGTTACGGTAATACAATAAAAAGGTATTTAGGGCTTCCGTGACGGACTTTCGTTCGGATATCGCTTTTTTCACCACCCGTTTTACTGTTTTGACCGCATTTTCACATGCCCCGTTAGATGCAGGGTGATAAGGGGCCGTGAATATATGTTCAATAAAATTACGACTCGTGTGCTCTTTAAATTCCCTACTTGTATAAGGTGGGCCATTGTCACTCACTAACTGTTTAGGCAACCCGTACCTGCTCCACAATTCCGAAAGTATATTTATGGTATGGCTAGCGGCTGTACTCGGCACCTGAAATACCTCGATCCACTTTGACATCGCGTCTAGTACGACAAGATACATTTTTCCATCGATAGGACCTAAAAAATCCAAGTGCACCCTAGCCCAGGGACGTGCAGGCCAGGGCCATGCTCGTGGCGCGTGTCCTGGTGGCTGGTCAGCGTGCGCCGCGCACACCGCGCACGCGCGGCACGCCCCCTCCACGGCCTCGTCTACCCCCGGCCACCACACGTAGCTACGGGCTAATGCCTTAGATTTCACTATGCCCATATGGGGCTCGTGAATTATTTCTACAACCTTAGGCCTACAGCTCTCCGGTATCACCACCCTGTGGCCCCACATTAGACATCCTAATTCTTCATATAGTTCCTGTTTCCTATTAAAATACGGTTTCAGGTTATCAATGTCACACTCGCTTGACCAACCGTCCCTCACGTACGATAATACTCTACTGAGAATGGCATCCTTAGCTGTATTTAGTTTTATCACATTGTAATCTAACAATAAGGCATCTTGAGCGAAATGAAGATATGTTTGTTCCGGTATGGTACCCTCTTCGGCCCCCCCTACGACCTCCGGCAATCGTGATAAGCCGTCTGCACAATTTTCTGTCGTCTTAACGTATTCAATCTCGTAATCATAAGCGGACAAAATAACAGCCCACCGCTGCATTCTGCTAGCCGTCATTAGTGGAATACCTTTGTGTTGTCCAAATATAGATACCAAAGGTTTATGATCCGTGCGTAATAAAAATTTACGACCGTATAAATATTGGTGAAACTTCTTTAGAGCAAATATGATGGCTAGCGCTTCCCGGTGAATCTGCGAATAATTCTTTTCCGCATCGGTGAGTGTCCGCGACGCGTACGCAACGGCCCGCTCGCGGCCCCCCTCGGTCCTGTGGGATAACACCGCGCCTACGCCCCGCGGGCTCGCGTCACAGGTCAGCACTAGCTCCCGGTTCGGATCGTAATGGGCTAGTATCTCCGCACTCGTAAGTAACTGTTTTACCCGTTGAAATGAACGCTGGCACTCCTCGCCCCATACCCAATCTACGTTTTTGCGTAATAGTTTATATAACGGAGCCAATATAGAACTAATATTCTTAATGAATTTCGCGAAGAAATTGACCATACCTAGGAACGAACGAAGTTCGGATACCGTCTGCGGGGTGGCCATCTTTAATATTGCATTTACTTTCGACTTATCCGCTCTTATCCCGTCTTTAGATACTATATACCCTAAATACGTTACTTCCCGGGCGAAAAAAACGCATTTACTCTTTTTTAATTTTAAACCATGATCCAGCAATCGACGCAAAACCATATCCAGGGAATGAAAGTGTTCCTCCTCCGATTTGCCTCCTATTATGACATCGTCTAAAAATACTTGCACATTCGGAATACCCCTTAGTAACTCTGTCATTATTCGCTGGAAAATACCTACACTCGAAGCCAACCCATAGACCAACCGGTTATATCGGAACAGTCCTCGGTGTGTATTTATCACGGTGTACAATTTGGACTCGTCCAGCTCCACTTGATTGTACGCCTGGGATAAATCAATTTTGCTAAAATATTGATTACCGTTTAATCCAACTAGCACATCTTCGATTTTAGGCAAAGGATAACGATCGATCAGTAGGGCGGGGTTTAACGTAGACTTATAGTCTGCACACAATCTAAGATTGCCATCAGGCTTAGGAATGGGTACCAGTGGCGAGGCCCAGTCGGAGTGGTCGACGGGCTCGATGACGCCGGCGCGCAGCATGGCGTCCAGCTCGGCGTCCACGCGCGCGAGCAGCGCGTACGGCAGCGGCCGCGCGCGGTGGAACACCGGCGTCGCGCCCTCGCGCACCGCGAGCGTCGCCTTCCCTCCCGTGTACCGACCCAGACCGCCACTGAACAGCTCCTTATATCTGTCGAGTAAATTTTCAATTTTTTTATTTACATGTTCGTTAGTGACTAAATCCGTTACAAAGTTACAGCTAAACTGAGGTATTTCAATATTTAATTCGGTTAACCATTGTCTCCCTAACAAAGAAGTTGTTCCGGAATCTATTACAAACAGTTCTAAAACTTTCATCTTATTGCCATAACGAACCGTAGGCTTTATAATTCCCAGTGGCTTTATGGTACTGCCATCATAAAATCTCAAAACAGTATTATCAGGCTCCAAGGTATAATAATCAAAAAGGTCGTTATACATTCTTTGGCTAATACAGGAAATAGCCGTGCCTGTATCGATTTGCATTGTTACAAGTTTATTGTCTATATACACCGAAACACTTACTGGTTTATAATCGCCCAAGCACAGATGGTTTAACTCTTGCTCGATATCAAACCCGTGCTCCTGAGTCTCCTCCTCTGCCTCTCGGTGCACCTCTCCAAAGTGTAGGCCATTTCTCCCGGCCCCTCCCCACTCTGGGCACACCCTGCGTAAGTGACCCGTGCGCTGGCACTTGCTGCACACGAAGTTCTTATAGCGACAGGTTGCATAGGCATGGTTTTGCGCACCACAGGCCCCACAACACGAATAACGCTGCTGCGGCGGGAATGCTGGCCCCGCTCCGGCCCGGTTGGCCCCCGCTCCGCCTCCACCGCGCTGCTGGCCCGCACGCCCCGAGCCCGCTCCGCCAGCTCCGCGTCCTCTGTACGGCCCGCCCCTGCTGATCGGCGTGAGCGCATGTACCGCGCTCGCCTCCCCGCCGACGCCGTTACCGCTCCCGCTAGCTACCGACTCCCTTGTCCCCCTCGCCTCCACCGCGGCCGCATCCCGTTCCGCCGCCTCGAGGGAGGTCGCGACCCTCACCGCTCGCGTATAGGTCACATCATCGCTCTCAGCAAACAACCTCTGCCGAATAATGTCACTCCTTATTCCACATACAAATTGATCCCGCATATTATCATTTAATTTGTCCCCAAACTTGCAATATCTGGATAATCTCTTTAATTCCGTTACATAACCGGCTATGGTTTCATCCGCGCCCTGTCTCCTTTGTCGAAACCGAAACCGCTCCGCCAAGGCCGATGGCGCAGGTTGCAAATGCTGACTCATGCACTCGACCGCCTCGGCAAATTTCAATGTAGATGGCTCCTTCGGGCTGGCTAAATTTACTAATAATTCGTAAGCTTCGTCGCCCATAGACGCGATTAGCACTGGCAATTTCATATCGTCCGCCACTTTGTTCACTTTAAAATACATTTGAAGTCGGTCCACGTACGACGACCACACCCCGCACTTAACGTCGAATTCACTTAATTTTCCAATTGACATTGTTTATGCACAAAATGTATGTCCGTCGTTTAAATTTGGGTTCAATTCACTCGTCGCCACTGTGATGTCCCCAACAAATCCCTTGGGATATTTATAATAGCTGGAGCGCAAGAAAACACAACCGTATAGAATATGCATGTATTGCAAGAATGCCTTAAAACTACCCTCACATTTCCTAGGCGTTTAACCCGTAATCTTATCTACCTACATTACAGTGCCCATCTAAGCATACGCATCTCTGCGACATGCACTTTTTGTTCTTGTGCTTTAGTGATAGGCCAGCATTCTGACCCGTAAAGCAGTGCGGGCCTTATGACAGTCTTGTACAACTTTCCCTTTACCCTTTACAGGCATTCTTTTATCACGCAGTGTTCCAGAAAGTGAGCGCCATTTTTGCCACCCTACATTTATTCGGTGTATAGAATAGAATAGAATAGAATAGAATAGAATAGAATAGAAATGTTTATTTGCAAGAATACGTAAGTACAAAGGTGTTACAATATTTTAAACATAGTTCCAGTATTCAGCCATAGCAGCATGCAAATGTTTAAGAAAACAATTAATTATATTCATTTTAAGTTTAAGTATCTACATAATAGTTATTTGTTACAGTCTTGCTTCCATATATTCCTTTACAGAGTAAAAACAGTGTTCTTGAAGCCATTTTGATAGTTTTCTCTTAAATTCAAGATCATGCAACAACTTAATGCAATCAGGAAGTTTATTAAAAATTTCTATACAACTGTTGCAGACGTTCCGTTTATAAATATCGGTACGGCAAGGAGGTTGGTATAGAAGATTCTTGTACTGTGCTCTTTGTTTCCCTTTATACACTTCTGACCGCAATTTAAAATATTCCCTATGAGTACTTACAAATACGCAAACCTTTTTAATGTACATGCATGCTAGAGGCAAAATATTATATTTTTTGAACATGGGCCTACAACTATCTGTAATCCACGCATTTGTTATTGCACGTACACACTTTTTTTGTAATTTAAAGGCTCTATCAACATGCACAGAATTACCCCATATTAGGAGACCGTAGTTCAAAGTTGACGATACATATCCGTAGTAGGCTGTAATGGCAGCTTCAGCGGAGACAGTTTTTCCTAATTTTCTTAAAGCGTGTACAAACCTATCCAACTTTGAACATATTGAATCAATATGGTTTTTCCAGTGTAAGTGACTATCTATGTTTAAACCTAAGAATTTTGTACAGCTCGTCTCTTCTACGGGTATATCATTGTATTTAATATTTATATGTCTAGGATTTGATTTACAGGATCGAAATTGCATACATTTAGTCTTAGTCAGATTAATTTTAAGATTATTATTATTGGTCCATGTATAAATGTCAGACAGAGCATCGTTAATCATTCTCTCATAGTCACTTCCACTGTTTCCTTTTACAATTAGTGTGGTGTCGTCCGCGAATAGGATGCATTTTTGCGTTGTTGCCCGTGGAAGATCATTTATGTATAACAGGAATAGTAATGGCCCTAAATTACTACCCTGAGGTACACCAGATTTATTGATCCGAAATTGTGATCTGTAACTTTTCTTAACAAGGATATTATTTACTGGAACTATTCTCGTAATTTCGGTGCATTGCTTCCTATTCGACAAATAACTTTGAAACCACTCTGATGCCTTTCCCCGGATACCATAGGAAACTAGTTTTGAGAGAAGCACCGAATGGTCCACAAAATCGAATGCCTTACTCATGTCTAAGAATATAGACATAATTGGTATTTTGTCATTAATGGCTTCTGTAACATACTTAACTAAATCAAAGCAAGCTAGCTCCGTTGAGAGGCCTTTCCGAAAACCAAACTGTTCTGGTTGCAGTATGTTGTTCTTCGTCAAAAAGTCAGTTAATCTAATATACATAGCTTTTTCTACAACTTTAGAAAGTATTGGGACGATCGTAATAGGTCGATAACAGTTTGGATCATTGCGGTCACCTGACTTAAATAAAGGTTTAACAACAGACAGTTTAAGTGGTTCAGGGAACACACCTTGACTAAGCGACAAGTTAATTATATGGGTTAAAGGGATACTTAAGGCCAAGGCATTTAACTTTAGGATATTAGTAGGTATGTCATCGTAACCACACGTTTTGGTATTATTTAGTGCCATGATCAGTTTATAAACCTCTGTCCCAGTTACAGGTTTTAAAAAGATTGTATGGGGACAATTTCCTAATTTTAAATTTGAATTATTGTTTATTGGAATATTATTAGTATTAATTATGTCAATAAAGTAATCATTTAATATTCTGCATATGTCCTGTGGATTTTGATATATTATGTCATTAAAACTAATGGAATCAACTGTGCCACTATGAGCATCTTTGCCAGTAGTCGAAGATATTACATTCCACGTAGCTTTACATTTATTTTTGTTTGCCAGTATATATTTACTGTTACTTAATTTCTGAGAAGTGGTAACACATTTCCTTAATATATGATTATAACGTTTTAGACTAATTCTATTTGAATCTTTGTTTGTAGCATTATTTCGTAGTTGTATGCACATTCTACGTTTTACATGACATGCTTTACGAATGCCTTTGGTAAGCCATTTAATATTACGTCTTTGGTTACTGACTTTAACTTTGATTATCGGAAAGCATAAATTGAAAATTAAACAGACCAGATCATAAAAAATGGAGAAAGCACTTTTGATTTCATCATTCTCCAATACTTCAGAGAATGAAAGGGCATCCATACACTCACAAAATTTCCCAATATTGTCTTTATTGAAATCTCTCTTGTATTCGAACCACGTTACAATAGTTTTGTTATTTTTGACTTTAATAGTCAGTGTTTGTGCCATATCGTGGTCAGACAGGCATAGCTTGTGGGTATCTGACTCAGCGTTTTTAATATTACTGGCTATTTGATCCAGACATGCATTGATCCTTGTTGGTGACTGAATGTGCATGACAAAATTATAATTTCTTAAAATGCTAGTAAGTTCGTTGGAATACTGATTTTCTTTAAGAATGTCTATATTCCAGTCACCACATATAATAACTTTTTTATTCCTGTACCTAGTGTTCACGCGGAAGAGAAGTTTATTCATTTTGTCTAGGAAAATGCCCGTATGGGACCGGGTCTGTTCTGGTATTCTATAAATTACTATTACTATCAAGTTTGCACCAATTATTTCAATCCCACAGCATTCAAAATAATATGTTGCATGTAAATCTGAGAGAAATTGCACAGGTTTGACTTCTAATGTTTTTTTAACAAAAATTGAGGTTCCACCTCTGCTTTTCTCCCTACAGAAGGAGGCTACGTGCTTATAATTTTCAAGCTTTGCGTTTTTTTGAGAACCTTGCTTAACAAAAGTTTCACTAAGACACAGCACATGAATTTCCTGATGATTTTGATAAAAATCCTGAAGAGCTATTTCTAGGAAATCTAATTTATTCAGAACCCCTCCTATGTTCTGATGCATAATACTAAATTTGTCTGAAGGAGTGAATTTGTGATCTAAGTTCTTAACGAAAAAATGTTTTGGGTTTCTCAGGCGTGCTTTTCATCGCACTGGCTTGTTTTAATTTAATTTGTTCAAATAAATACGGAATTGTTATCTTTTGTGGCTTACGTGGTGTGTTAGTGTTATGTTTTTGCATGTTTCCTTTATCTTTACTTGGAAAATAGTCTGTAATAAGACTCGTCTGTCTGTGTGTTTGATGGTTCCGATTTGTTTGTATTTGTTTGTTTATATGCATATTATATTCACCAATATTATTTCTATAACCAATACGTAATATCTCTCTTAATAACAATCTACTAATGTTTGTAATGTTTTTCATTGTGTTATTGAAAGGTATATAAGATGCATATTCAAGCTGAGAAGAAATCATTCGCAATAAGTTATTTAGTGCATGCACATTTAAATATTGATTGTGCTTTATCTCACCAATCAAAACATTGGTAAATGAAAGCAACGACAACTTGCTGTATAGTAGGCATTTGAAACTGAGTGGGTTCAAGTCATTCGATCCACCTATAATCACTACAAAGTCCGATTTTGTGAAGTTTTTACACATATTTTCACATGATAGTAATATTTGATCCATTGATGCATTCGGTTTCACTACAGCCGTCACTTTAAATTCGTCGCCTACTAAATTCTGCAATACCTTACGAAGTCCCTTGCCATATTGATCACTAAAAATTATAACTTTTCGTTGCGAAGTAACAATCCTGTCCTGCTTGGTTGAAGAGCGCGTGCCAAGAGATTCGTTCGTCTTTGTGGTCCTGCATTCGTTCTTCATTTCACTGGGTTTTGGGTCAGCATGGGTTTTAGTGTCATCTATTTCTAAATTAAAGCTATTATCGTGACACAGGGGTTTCGACGAGTCCTCCTCCTCAAATAAAGTAGACTCCTCATTTATCTCTTCACGGTAATCCTCTAGATGAGATAGTTGAAGGCCGGTTAGTGGTGTTGAAGATGGTGTGATTCGCATTAGCATCTTGCTTTTCTGAGATGGAGTATTAAATTCCTTTTTTTTCTTTCTTTGCTTCTTGCTGGTCTCTACTAATCTAGTTTTATTAGGTGTTTCGTCATGTAGTATTTGTTTATAAGATGTTATCTGCTTTTGGCAAGTGCTTACTGTTTTTTTCAAGTCCGTAATCTCTCCATTCAATTTGTAACATGTTCAGTGTGTAACATCTGCCTCAATTTCTCCGTCGTCACTGATGATTAGAGCCTAAGTATTTGAATTTTTCGGCTTTCGGTAGTTGGTATACACCATCAAGAAATAATGTATGCCATACGATTAAATAAATAAATAATGTCTGCCAACCATTTAAATACTACATAATCCCAATGTCGCTGTCCACAGCATCATGACGGATACTTACGGCACCCTACCGAGCGGGGGCATCACGCTCAAATGGGACCCCAAGAACCTGGAGATCCGGACGACCTCGGTGGAGCGCACCCTGGAGCCTTTGGTGCTGCAGGTGACCACCCTGGTCAACAGCAAGGACAAGCAGGCCAAGAAGAAGAGACGTAAGTCATACTTTCTCCCGATCAGCTTTCTCAATGAGGGCTAAGCATGGACCTATGATACTCAGGACAAGCTATACATACTGCTAAACTAAGGACTGGCCTTCAAATGGCTGATGGCTTATCATGAACAACTTACTTAATTTGGGCGGGTAGTGGTTTATTTGCCACAACTTCATACTAAATCAGATGTGGCAAATAAAAAAAACCGGACAAGTTCAGGGTTGATATGATTTAAATCACTTGATTTAAATCGTGATTTTAATCAAGGGATTTTTTCAAAAAAATCATTGATTTAAATCATTAAATTTTTACTACAACCAAATCGGGCCAAAATTGTTTAGGGAATTCCCCGGACCACCACGGCACGCACATCGCACACATGTGCAAGCGAGTCATATCGTAACAGTTTCGGGGAAACCCCGAAACTATAGTACGTGACGCATGGTACCGAAACGGTTCCAGGATTCCCCGAAACTAAAACACGAGACGCATTTCGCTTTTCAAAAAGACAAGAAAATGAAAAAATCAAAAAATCAAATCTGATTTTAATCAAATAAATCCGATTTAAATCAAATTATTCGGATTATTATGATTTTTATCAACTCTGGACAAGTGCGAGTTCAAGTCGCGTGGTGAGGGTTCCGTATATAATCTAAATTTCATAAAAATATTGAGAATTTTCCTGTTATCTTGAATGCTCAAACTTCTTATAGGTTTTCCTGTAATCTTTAGGCAAGGAACTATTTTCCATATTTTTTTCAATATGTTACGCCTAGTAGTTTTGCTAGTAGAGGGCGCTAGTGGCGCGTCGGGGCTTCAAAATGTCAAATGCCATATAGTTTGTGAGTGGATTTTGCAGGTTTTTTCATAATTCCCAATAATTTTGTGAATATGTTTCAAAGCTGAGATGAATTGTGGCAAATATGTGTTACGGGTCAATGAATCTCAGTGCTTTAAAAGCGAATCTAAGAAAAACTCGTGCAAAAATAAATCGGATGTAATAATAATAAGTATTATTATTTTAAATTACTGGTTTACTCTTTTAAGCATGATTTAAATGTAAATTTTGTATTACGCCAGTAATAACAAATTTTAATAGCTATTTTTCTGGACTCGACGCGCCAGTGGCGCCAACTGGTGAGCGCAAAAACGGTTGGTGCCTATTCTCGGTTCCAGCTTGGGCAAAAATGCTTTCGTATATAGTTAAATAAGGTTCCTACACACTACGGAACGCAGTCAGTAATACCAAGGCACTCTTATACTTTTTAGAGGAGCTGGGGTGGTTAGAGTAGCGCCACCCTGCCGTTTCACGCAAAATAGGCACACTGGATGTCGACTTGCGGAAAATGCCCAGTAAAACTAATTAAGGTTCCTACATAATTAATCTCAGAAACATTAAAAAACCTAAATGCTAAATAAACTGTTACAGCGGGCAAGTCCAAGCGAGCGAGCGCCCTGGTGGCGACCGTGGAACGCGCCACCGAGATCTTCATAGAGCGGGGGCAGACCATAGCTTACGAGAACCCGGAGATCACGCGTGAGATGCTCGCCGCCGTCGAGGAAGTGAGGAAGGCTGGTGAGTACAGTGGAGGGTAAAAGCACCTGAGTAGGTACCAGAACTTAGCCGCACAACTGGTTCAACGCCAAGACGAATTAATCTGTCAAGGAGTACAGTGCGATAGCAACCTACATGAAAATGAAAAAAATGAAATAAAATGAAAAAAGTTTATTACACACATTAACACATCACACTACATGCATTAACATACAGGTAAACAAACTAGAGACACAAAATGTGTTGTAGTGAGGGTTGTTCACATTTACATCAGGCTGGCCACCTGATCAGCAACTTGTGTTACTCGTATCAATTTGACGCCGGGGCGGGGGAGGGCCCCCGTGCGTGGCTCACGGTTGTAATGAATGACGGGTGGGGCGGGGCGCGGGGATGCCGGTGTGCAGCGAATATTGACAACAAACTTGCTCTTTTTTGAGACAACTTTGAGACGCCCTGCCCTAACTCAATATTTTAGTACGTAAATTATAATTTTGTATAAGGATTAACATACTTCAATTTGGATACTCATAAAAAATCCACTGTGTATATGGTCTGAAATAAAACATTTGAATTTGAATTACCAAGTAATGTGGACACTAAATAAAATAACCAATAATGTTGTATTTTCTCGAAAAAGGATTAAAAATGTAGTCAAATGGAGAAAAAAGCAACGCAAAAGGTCAAATAATCACAAAGTTATAAGTGTCCAAAGTTTTAAGAGGGGGTATATTCTGTCCCTTTTCCGCAAAACGCACGTTCATATGAAACGATTGCCATTTACTATGACGCTCGATGTTCGTGACGTCACAATCTACGAGCAATATTAAAACGGTTGTAGCTTCGTAAGTTTTTGAGATATTTGAATGGGATTTTCGTCATTAGGCGTATTTTTTTGCCTTCTTTCTTTTGAAATTATAATAAATGTAGTGTTACACCCCTATTGAAACATTGCACGTTGCTCCAGGGGCCGCCATGAGCCTGGCTGCGCGCGAGTTCTCCGAGGAGCCGTGCGCGTCGGCCGTGCGCTCGTCGATGGTGCGCGCGGCGCGCAACTTACTGTCGGCTGTGACCCGTCTGCTGATCCTGGCCGACTGCGTGGACGTGCACCAGCTGCTGTCCCGGCACCGCGCGGTAACTATCTGTTCCAGGGGCCGCCATGAGCCTGGCTGCGCGCGAGTTCTCCGAGGAGCCGTGCGCGTCGGCCGTGCGCTCGTCGATGGTGCGCCTGTGGGCGTAATTTAGGTCATTGTAGCTCTGTATGCCTGCGCGTTTTGAAGCCCTTTACGAGCAAGTGTGATGAAAAAAATACTACGAAATTCACTCCTTTCCAGGTGGAAACTGACCTGGACAAGCTGAAATCCGCCTCGTCCCAATCTGAACTGGTGGAATGCTCCCGCCAGCTGGGCCGCTCAGCGGCCGAGCTGGCGGCGGCGGCGGCGCGGCGCCAGCATGAGCTCAAGGAGCCCCGCATGAAGGACGAGCTGGCCGCGGCCAGGGCCGTGCTCAAGAAACACTCCACCATGCTGCTGACGGCTTCCAAGGTCAGTTCAGGGCTGGTTTGACTTAAGTTGGCCGCTAGAATATATGGAGCTTCATACTGACCAAAGGCAAACTTGAATGCGTCGAGTCAATAATAAGTTAGCCGCTGCGTTGTGTGGCGCTTAATACTGGCCAGAGGCAAACTTAAGTGCTGTTGCTTTTGGGCATTACAAGCTCAAGGAGCCCCGGATGAAGGACGAGCTGGCCGCGGCCAGGGCCTTGCTGAAGAAACACTCCACCATGCTGCTGACGGCTTCCAAGGTCAGTTCAGGGCTGGTTTGACTTAAGTTGGCCGCTGGAATGTATAGAGCTTCATACTGACCAAAGGCAAACTTGAATGCGTCGAGACAATAACAAGTTAGCCGCTGCGTTGTATGGCGCTTCAAACTGACCAGAGGCAAACTCGAATGCTGTAGCTATATTTAATGATCACTGAAGAAGCCGAGCATGAAGGATGAGTTGGCTGCGGCCAGGGCCGTGCTGAAGAAACACTCCACCATGCTGCTGACGGCTTCCAATGTCAGTTCAGGGCTGGTTTGACTTAAGTTGGCCGCTAGAATATATGGCGCTTCATACAGGCCAGAGGCAAACATATGTGCTACGGGTTTATTAAACCATTATTTTAATTTGTACAGGTGTACGTTCGTCACCCAGAGCTGGCGGCCGCCAAGGCGAACCGAGACTATGTTTTGCGCGCGGTTTGCTCCGCCGTAGACACCATAGCCTGTGTCGCTCAGGGGAGAGCTCTGCCTAGCACTACGCCTGCTGCAGGTAAAGTATTAATTAACTTTTCATCAATGCATTAGATTCTGCACCGACTATTAGGGTAAATCGCCAGTAGCTGGCCACCCTTCAATAGCCAGCCCCCTCATACTAAGAATGAACTCTGTTCCCCTACAAATAGAATTCAATTTAGTATGACGTGGCCAGATATTGAAGGGTGGCCATCAATTGAAACCTTATACCATAAAATGAATTCTATTATAGGTGAACAGAGTTCTAATACTAACAATTTAAGTCGAATACACATACATTTCGTCCTTTTTTCCTTCACAATATTTGAAAAATTTAAATTTAAAATTATTTATTTACCAAAAATACACTTAATATTATAAATAAATGTTATAAAAAAATAGAATAAATGTTTTCTACAATAATTTTAAAAAAATGCTTATAAATAAATGCTATTACCATTTGAATGAATTCATGATCGATCAGACCCTTAATTTAGCTTGCTGACATCTTAGAATTGTGTAATTTTGTAGTAGTATTTTCTAGTTTTTAGCTTTAGTACGTAAATAAATAATCTGTTTTTATAACAATCAATTAGGTCAATTTTAATAATTATAGCAACTATGGCTTTCTTTATATAAAACTAACTTATGTTGTTAGCATGTTAGTATATAAGACCATTGCAATGCCCTAGCAGGGTATCATGTACCTACTGTATAACCTATCTTAAGACCTACTGTATGGACAATGAACATGATCGCAATAAATAAATAAATAAATGTTATATCCATCAGACGCCAAACTGGGATGAGCCTGTATCTTGGCCGCCTGCGAATGCGATTTACACGATATTGCAATACTCTTGTCCTACTTTGTATTCATATTGACTAATGTAATATCTAAAAAAATACCGTTGTTACGACCTACTTGCTATTCCTTTATTTCCCCCTTTGAATCCCTCACTACGCTCACATTCCTATTGACAGGCGCCCGCGCCCCGACCGAGGGCCCCGGCGAGCTGGCGCAGGCGCTGGACGACTTCGACGAGCGCATGGTGATGGAGCCCCTCGCTTACTCGGAGCTCCGCACGAGGCCCTCCCTGGAGGAGAGGCTCGAGTCGATCATTTCTGGAGCGGCGCTGATGGCTGACAGCTCTTGCACCAGGTAAATAAGGACTATAGTCTACAAGGTTAAGGGGGCGTCCATTAATAGGCTATTCTACGATTTTTTTAGGGTTCCGTAGCCAAAATGGCAAAAACGGACCCTTATAGTTTCGTCATGTCCGTCTGTCCGTATGTCCGTCTGTCCGTATGTCACAGGCATTTTACTCGAAAACTATAAGGTGTATTTGAATAAAATTTTGAGGATAGGTGTATTTTGTTAGCCGCTACATAGTTTTGTAATTAAAATGACAAAAAAAAAAATTAGGGGTGCACTCCATACACAAAACTAAAAGTCAAAATGTTTTTTTTCATTGTGACCCCCCGTGTGGCACATCAATCGATAGGCCTTTCAAAATAAATATAAGGTTTCTTAGCATTTTTTTTGATTAAGTGAACAGGGTCGGAGATAATCGCCCCGAAAGTCACTAAAATTCTGTCCCCCCCCCTCTAATTTTTGAACGGTGTATTTTAAAAATATGGAAAAATTTATGGACATAGGGCTCATTAATTTCATTCACCGAAAATTGTTTTGAACAAGATCGGTTCAGAGGTTTTCGAGATATTGCCGAAAAACTGCCTTCCTCAAAGAAAAGGACGTAAGTGCCGTAAAATTTCCCTTCGTTTTGCGTGGTCCGACACGCACTTGGCCGGTTTTTTAAATGTTCGTATAGATTCGTTTCAACTGGTATTT
The DNA here is from genome assembly GCA_932294315.1 of Epinotia nisella. Classification (NCBI taxonomy): domain Eukaryota; kingdom Metazoa; phylum Arthropoda; class Insecta; order Lepidoptera; family Tortricidae; genus Epinotia; species Epinotia nisella. The sequence goes on along the minus strand of OW028698.1, from coordinate 1,488,497 downwards.
TTATTTCCTCCAAACAATATCGCTTTATGCAAATTGAAAAGATAAAGAAGAAGATTGAGAAGAATTGAATTGTTGTCATTTGAACGTTAAATATTCGCGCCAAAAAGGTAGCCGCCATTATCGTGACGTCATAACTGCAACACCAAACAACAGACCATAGACTACTAAGAAGATACTGTGTGCAGAAACATGGAAACGTCAAATATGCATGTCCGTCTGCGCTTTCTGATTTTTGCATTTGCTGTTCTGATGTCACTCACAGAAGACAAAATGGCGGTCGGCGTTTTCGGTCACGTTTCTATAAAAGCCTAAGGATACTGGTAGCATTAAATTTACCCTTGGACTATATACAAAAAAAATGTTTTTAAGTTTGTAAATTAAAATCGAAGTTTTATTATGTGTATGGTACAGTACCGGTCAAAAGTTTAAGTTCACTCTTTGTTTTAGGTACAAATGAGTACTTTTGGACAATAATTTTTTGCAGTTCGGAAGCCGAAATTTGTTTCCAACTGATCCGTTATTGTTTCCAGAGATTTGTTTAATTAGTCAAGACACAATTCACGTACATTTCTAAACAACGCATTCCCTAAAATCTTACAGGAATGACGGCAAAGGCTGGGCCATATATGGGCTTGCCACTTAAAACGTACAATGATCAGATACAATGTTGGTTTTTAGGGAATCAGTTGTTTAGAAATCTACGTAAATTGTGTCTGACTAATCAAACACATCTCCGTGAACAATAACGAATCAGTTGGAAACAATTTTCGACATCTGAACTGCAAAACATTATCGCACAATAGTACAAATTTGTACCAAAAACAAAGGGTGAACTTAAACTTTTGACCGGTACTGTATATTACGTGATAGAAAACGCCGACCGCCATTTTGTCTTCTGTCAGTGACGTCAGAACGCAAATGCAAAAATAAGAAAGCGTAGACCGCACACACATTTCACATGTCTATGTTTCTGCACATAGTATCTTCTTAGTAGTCTATGGTCTGTTGTTTGGTGTCGCAGTTATGATGTTACGATAATGGCAGCTGCCTTTTTGGTGCGAATATTTATTTGCATAAAGCGATATTATTTTGAGGTAATAAAAATACCAGTTGACTATCGAATCTATACGAACGTTTAAAAGTATATTTCAAAAAAATCGTAGTGTACTCTATTGTATACTAGCTGTAAAGTCTATATTGTATGTTAATCAGTAATCAGTCATTTATTCGCTTAAACATGGTACAAATAGGTGGTATAAAAGAAATACAATAGAACTACATGTTTGGTCACAAGGACATGCAAATGTATAAGGATGTCATGTGTATCGCATGCATAAGTTGCTAATACTAATACTAAGAATTTATGTCATTAAGATATTCTTGTACTGAGTAATACGCTTTGGATGCTAAAAAGTTATATAACGCAGTTTTAAATTCTTTATCGCTTTCTAATTTTAAAATATTCGTTGGTAGTTTTTTATATATTCGGGGTGACATACCTAATATGCTTTTTGATAGAAAAGCAGTTTTTGAGGTGTTATAATTAATTTTCTCCTGATGCCGCAAGCTCTTAAATTTAGTAAATTGGGCTATGTTATATTTGACATACAGTGATATTTCGTACACATATAGGCAAGGTAGGCAAATTTTAGTTAAAGATGTTATCTTATCTTATCTTATCTAGTTGAGGGCCCTTTCGGATACACTTCGACCCAGTGGGATCTTTTGTGCATTTGCCCTCCCCTTTATAGCTACTCCCAAGCTCGCTCCATCGTTTCCACAAAGCGGATGATGCAGCTCAGCGGGAGCACCTTGAATTCCTTTGGTTGCGGGTAGCCGTTACCAAAGTGATTCATTATTTGTCTGGCAAGGGCATGACATTCACACAGTAAGTGTTCCATGTTAAACATGTTGGTCTTCTAATAAATTAATAAAATTCAAATTTGTATTGCAGGGACGAGCGGCGCGAGCGCATCGTCGCGGAGTGCAACGCGGTGCGTCAGGCGCTGCAAGACTTGCTGCACGAGTACATGACCAATGTACGTATTGTTTTTTATACAAACGCCAACACAGTTAACTGACCATTCTGTATTATATAATGCACCTTATTACAATGCATATAAAGTGCACGGATGGTCAGTTAACTGTGTTCGCGATGGTACTAAAAGCTGGATTTTTTTATCATTGGCAACAATTGTTTTGGCGGTACAGTATCCATGCATGTATCGCGTTTGCCATAGATCACCTGTATGGATACTGTATCGCGTTTGCCATAGATCACCTGTATGGATACTGTATCGCGTTTGCCATAGATCACCTGTATGGATACTGTATCGCGTTTGCCATAGAGCATCTGTATGGATACTGTATCGCGTTTGCCATAGATCTACTGTATCGCGTTTGCCATAGATCTACTGTATCGCGTTTGCCTGTATGGATACTGTGTCGCGTTTGCCATAGATCACCTGTATGGATACTGTATCGCGTTTGCCATAGAGCATCTGTATGTCAAAGTCAAAGTCAAAGTGATTTATTCTTCAATTTAGGCATATTACATGCACCTATGAATGTCGATAAACTACCACCGGTTCGGAAAGTAAACCTCTGCCTCGAGAAGAACCGGCGTAATAAACTCGGCGAGGTGTCATTTTTTCAAAACAGTATACAATATATCATATCAGTATCAGAGTATTATACAATTTTAAAATTACATTGCTACAGTAGAAAGCCTATTTATTTTACGACAGGTTTCTAGTGCAGGATTTTATCGCTGCCAAATATCCCTATCCATGATGTAGTCGTTTATCTTATAATATGCTTTTGAAATGAGTGTCCGTTTTACGACAGATTTGAATTTAGAGTCAGTAAGTTCGGTAATGTGTTTTGGAATTTTATTGTAGAATTGTATACAATTTCCCAAGAACGACTTTTTCGCTTTTACTAGCCTGTAAAAAGTTGTTTTGAGCTTCCCTGCGCTTCTGGTAACCTTGGGCCTATCAGTGTTTGTTGGGTAGTTGTATAAATTCTTCCTAACATACATTATTATTTCAAATACGTATAGCGACGGCAGTGTTAGAATATCTGTTTCCTTGAAAAATATGGATACTGTATCGCGTTTGCCATAGATTACCTGTATGGATACTGTATCGCGTTTGCCATAGATTACCTGTATGGATACTGTATCGCGTTTGCCATAGAGCATCTGTATGGATACTGTATCGCGTTTGCCATAGATTACCTGTATGGATATTGTGCAGGTGAAGAGGGTGCACATGTTTAAATCGGGATCGGATACCGGTATTTTCACGATACAAAAATACCGGTTTTATTTCGTTCAATTTCGTTCTTTGGTTTATAATATCATTTTTGATCAGGCAGTCTAATAATACGAAAATGTTACCTAAATACACGATAGAGTCCTACATTAAGAGCCTAAAATAATTCAAAATATTAGAAAATAATTCAAAAAACCGGTTCCGATCCCTGGTTTAAATATCTTGGACACTTGTTAACGGACGACCTACGAGACGATGCGGACATTGAGCGAGAACGCAGAGCATCGGCTATTAGGGCTAACATGATAGCATGCAGATTCAGCCGGGTTAAATTAACATTGTTTAAGGCGTACTGCACATCGCTGTATACCCGTAGCATGTGTTGCAAATACACCCAGCGATCGCTCAACGCAATGTGCGTCCAGTATGACGATGCGTTCAGGGTACTGTTGCGGCTGCCGCGACACTGTAGCGCGTCCGGTATGTTCGCGGACGCTCAAGTGGATTTTATTTTATTTTCTCAAACATGCTCGGAAATGTATACGTTAATATCATGAAATGAAGACATGAAGTTTCTTGTTTAAGGCTCCCTACATTACTTCTTGGCCTTACGCCAAGAAGTAATGTATGAAAACCCTAAGTGAAACCATTATTGTCCGCTACTCTAACTTTTTAAATTTGCTTACTAATATTAAACTGACAAAGGAAAAATTACATACTGCCAACCACCACTAGACTCTGTTAGCAAACTTGCGACATAAAAAAAAATGGTGGTTAAACATGGTGCTCGAACGGCTTGTTCAAATGGCATGTTTAAAAAATAAAAAAGGCGGCAAATTAAACAATTGTTTTCTGATCTCTCGTTCCGATTGTAATTTCAACAAATAATTAATTGTATTTATTTTTATTTTAATATTTCCTCACATCGTTTGAGAAAAGCACTATACAACCCTCGGCCGGAACAGGGATTGCTGGACTCGTTGTATCCGTCTACCCCAAACTCGTCCAGCAATCCCTTACTTCACGGCCTCTGCAGTAATGTACTATTATTGTGTTGTTCGCAGGCCGGCAAGCCGGAGCAGTCCTCCGGGCTGGAGCGCGCCATCGAGAACATGTGCCGCAAGACGCGCGACCTGCGCCGGCAGCTGCGCAAGGCCGTCGTCGACCACGTGTCCGACAGGTATGGTACACTACAGCTACCCTAGGCGAACCCTACACGTCAATAAATATTGTGATAATTATCACGATATTTACTTATGTATCACAGAATACCCTACACCCATCAATACGGATCGCGTCAGTACTGAAGCGTTCTTTGTACGAGGCAGACGTGATGGACTCTAGACAGAAAAATTTGAGCTTGTTTGGCAATAATTGTAGCCGTTTCTTGAACGAGTAAAAAGTAAGCGAGTAGTTTTTTTAGCGCTTCATTTTTTTAAATCGTGTTTTGATAATTGACATGCGCGCTATTCCAAACTTCTGGCATGAATTCTAAATTGAGAATAAACTCTTTCATAATAATCTTATCGCCTGTCATGGACTGGTGGCACGGGTTCACCGCGGCAGACGCGGTGTCACCGACGTCCTCCATCGCTGCCGTCTCGCTGCGTATTGACGCGATAAATATTGATGCGACACTACACGCAAGATAAATATCTCGATCCATGATTTGATCAGATCACAGGATTTCCAGAGATCCAGCGATAAATATTGTGATCCGTCAATACACTAACCCTATACGTCAATAAATATCGTAATCCGACAGTTTATATTGACGGATCACAATATGGATCTTGTGTGTAGGGTTCGCCTTAAGGACACTTTATGCTTGAAGTTGTACCGCGCGATCTCGCCATTGCCTAAACCTTCCAAGTTTTATTTATAAAAAAAATGTATTAAAAAAAATCCAAAATAAGTTTCTCTCAAAAACTTTTGTTAGGTGTACAATCACGGACTTTAATTGTTGAGCCATTTAAAGCTCACACTATACTGGACACTTCATAGCTTAACTATTAAAAAGGTAGCTTAACTATTAAAAAACCTAAATGAATAAATTAGTTGACACCTAAATGGCCCATCAATTAAAGTCCTTGTCCGTAGAAGCTTTTATTGCCAACTGTACTTTTCTGTATACCGCCATCAACTACTCATTGAGACGATTCTAACGAGCCCAAACTCAACGGGGTTACGTCGGTTAAGTACTGAATTCCCGTGGCCACCTTCTGCCTTCAGATCAGCTCGATGGTACCATAATATTGACTGTTTGACTTGTGTGTTGTTTGCAATCATTACTCATCCATCTCATTGAATCTTCATCCAATATTATGGTACCATCGGTACGTCGGTTTAGGCTGCATAGCGTGCCAAAGAATGACATACACACATACACACTCCTTTGGCAGTCGGGTAATATAACGAAAATGTCGATGTCTGTTAATGATGATGTTTTTTTTTTCAGTTTTCTGGAAAGCAACGTGCCTCTTCTGGTTCTGATGGAAGCAGCGCGCAACGGACACGAGAAGGAAGTGGAAGAATACGCCATCGTGTTCACAGAGCACGCCAACAAACTCGTCGAGGTAACTAGATACTAATATTGGTTCCATGGAGGTTGGGACGGATGCTTGTGTGGGACGCTACATGTGTAGACACACTGGCACCGTCTCACCTCCAACGGACTACTTCTAAAGCGGGTGCAGCGGCGGAAAACGCCGAAAATCTGAAATGTAATAAATATAGAGGCCTCGGCAGAGAGTACGACTTTGTACCCTTTGGCGTCGAGACCCTCGGTCCGTGGGGTCCCGCGCATAAGTAACGTCTGGTCGATGTAACTGGTGACCGAAGAGCTGGCGGCTTTCTCGCGCAACGCATCAGCATTGCAATTCAGCGAGGAAATGCCGCCAGCATCCTCGGCACAATGCCTCGAGGGCCTTTTTTAGATTTAACTTAGTTTTAATTTATATTAGTTAATGTTAATTATAATCTTGTATTCACTTTTAATAAACATGGCAAATAATACGTAATATTGAAAGTATGTTAAAAATTTAAATTTTTAACCGGTTTAAAAAAGGGTAGGGGTCGGGTTGCATAAAGTTTAAAGTCATATTTTTGATAGGCATACGTGGATTCGTCATACTCATTATTACGCATAACTGTCAATAGTCATACATTTATGCGCATAACGTTTTTAATCATAATGTTTAAGAACATATTGTGGCGCATAAAATTATTTAAGCATACTTTACAATGGACATAAATTGGTTGCTCATAAAACATTTTAACCATACTGTATAAACGCATAAACTGCAAAACGCATAAGGACTATAGCAAACGGCGGTCAATATAAAAGTTTACAAACAAGTTTTAATAACATGTTTTTCCGCTGTTTTATAAAGAAAAATAACCTCGAAGACGAAAGCGGGAGCAAAGCTCCCGCTTTCTTCTTCTAACCTATCCGCGATCCGAGTCGGTTTTGCCACTACCACCAACGTGAAAACTTGTCATAATTTATGCAAAACGATTGTTATGATTAAAAATAGTTATGGCTTAATAATTATCGAAATTATGTCTAAATAAATGTATGACATTCGACATTGTGGTTAAACGAATTATGACTCCGTAAAATTATGACAGGGTACAATGATGCCGTAGTCCAATTTATGCCAAAAAAAAATATGAGCATCAACTTTATGCGTAAAGTGTTATGACAATAGTTGTTATGCGACTAGAGGTCCCTTTAAAAAAAGTAGGAGGTTCTCAACTCATTAACCATAGGGTCTATTACTAGTTTAATTTTTCGATCTGAACCCTAAGTTCAAAATAAATATAGGGACGACGGCAAGAGGCCTGACGGCATGACGCTGGTGCCCTGGAAGTTGGGTCGTCCCTTGGTATGGGACGCTACGTGTGTAGACACTTTGGCGCCGACCCATCTTTCGGGCACCAGAGTTAATGCTGGCTCGGCCGCATCCTCCGCAGAAGACCTCAAACGCCGCAAGTATGCCTCCCTAGGGAGTGGTTACTTATTTGAGGCGTTTGGGGTCGAAACACTGGGACCATGGGGTCCAAGCGCGCGCCGACTTTATAAGGATTTGTCGGCGCGCCTAATAGACGCCAGCGGTGACCAGAGGGCTGGCCTATATTTTGCTCAAAGAGTGAGCATTGCCATCCAGCGTGGCAATGCTGCCAGCCTTCTGGGCACACTACCCGCTGACAGCGATTTGGGCCAAATTTTTTATCTTTAAGTTTTAATTTATAGCCTTTTTCTTTTGTCTTTGTAGGTTAAGTTGTTGTTTTATTGTTTGTTTTTATTAAATAAATTTCATTAAAAAATAAATATTACCGTTTTGTTGAACACTGTTTGAGCAAGCTTGCTTATTGCGTGAATTGTAATAGTTTTAGATAAGGTAACAATTTATAAGTTGTCTTATAAGTGAAATATAATTTCTTTAGATAATAAAGTTTCTTTAAACCGAACTTAACCTCTTTTGAAACCTAAAATCATTTAACATATTACAAGGAAGGAGACAAAACTTATCACTTCATATCCTTATACAATCTTATGTTTTTATAACAAAATACAGTAGGACCTCGATAATCCGAACTTCAAAAAAACAACCCCTGTTCGGACTCAGGGAGCGTTCGGATTATAGTATGTTAGAAATAAAACATCGATAATCCGAACTAGCGTTCGGATTATAGTATACATGCCGTCAAACAACTTGAGCAAATGACCTTGCCTGCGCAAAGGCGAATTGTACGTGCAAACTGCCCCCCCACTTCGTCCCGCGTGTTCAAGTTGTTTGCCGGGAAGTGTATGTTACAAATTAAACATAAGTTTATTCTAAAAAAAAAATTATTTAAGGACTTTAAAATTACAAAAATAATGAAACTTATAAACAAAGCACATTAACACTATAAGATGGCGACGTGAAATGCTAGTTAAATCGTTTTAAGAACTCATCCAATTTAGTTTGCCGGGTGGAAGGGGACAGGGTCAGCAGTTCGGATTACAGTGACGTTTGGATTAGCCTGTGTACGGATTATCGAGGCCCTACTGTAGTGGTATATCCATATTTCTTATGGTAAAAAATATATAAAAAAAATGCTTTGATAATTTAATTTTGATACATGAAAATATTTAGAATCGCTAAATGTATAAGTGGCAGTGGGCGCATTGCACGTAGAACCGATGGCCGCTGGGGCGGAAAGGTTCTCGAGTGGCGACCACGTACCGGAAGGCGCGGCGTGGGTACCTGGTAAAGGTCGCGGGAGTCCGCGGGTGCGGGTGGCGCGGATCGGTCATTGTGGCACTCTTTGGGGGAGGCCTGTGTCCAGCAGTGGACGTCTTTCGGCTGGTATGATGATGATGAGATGAAAATACCCTATTGTCTATGCTTACACCCTTGTCACTATTGTGTGTATGTGTGCGCGAGTCCCTCTATTCTATTCCTCCTCTATGCCATATTGTAATATTGTGTGTGTGCAGGTGGCGAGTCTGGTGTGCTCCATGTCCAACAATGAAGATGGCGTCAAGATGGTCCGTCACGCGGCCGGGCAGATCGAGTCTCTGTGCCCTCAGGTATTAAACATAAAAAGTCAAAGTCGCTACATGTGTAGACACACTGGCACCGTCTCACCTCCAACGGACTACTTCTAAAGCGGGTGCAGCGGCGGAAAACGCCGAAAATCTGAAATGTAATAAATATAGAGGCCTCGGCAGAGAGTACGACTTTGTACCCTTTGGCGTCGAGACCCTCGGTCCGTGGGGTCCCAGTGCGCATAAGTTATTTGCAGAAATCGCGAAACGTCTGGTCGATGTAACTGGCGACCGAAGAGCTGGCGGCTTTCTCGCGCAACGCATCAGCATTGCAATTCAGCGAGGAAATGCCGCCAGCATCCTCGGTACAATGCCTCGAGGGCCTTTTTTTAGACTCAACTTAGTTTTAATTTATCTTAGTTAATGTTAATTATAATCTTGTATTCACCTATTATAATAATACTTGTAATTTATTCTTCAATTTAGGCATATTACATGCATCTATGAATGTTGATAAACTACCACCGGTACGGAAAATACCACTGCCTCGAGAAGAACCGGCGTATAAAACTCGGCGAGGTGTCATTTTTAGGGTTCCGATACCTCAAAAAACGGAACCCTTATAGGATCACTCGTGCGTCTGTCTGTCCGTCTGTCACAGCCGATTTGCTCCGAAACTACTGGACCGATTGAGTTGACATTTGGTACACATATATAAATTGGTGACCCAAAGGTGGACGCGCAAAGTAAATTAATGAATTCTGAACAAGGGGGCCACTTTTGGGGGGTAAACTGGAAAATTCAAAAAAAAGTTTCTAAAACTGTTTTGTGTGACATATCAAATGAAAGAGTTTGTTGTAAGCATGTCAGATATTTTTTTTTATAATTTTAGCAAAAATAGATTTGAAGTTATTTAGGAAAAAAGTCGCAAATTGACCATCCCCCCCTCCCTTATCTCCGAAACTACTAGGACTAAAATTCTGAAAAAAAATGGAAAATAGTTCCTTGCCTAAAGATTACAGGAAAACCTATAAGAAGTTTGACTATTCAAAAACACTTATAAAATTTATGATATCCCATTCAATGGTGATTGGATGAAAATTTTAGAAATGTCTGATTTTTTTTAGTTAGGAATAACCTTCCTCAGCACCAGAAAAAAAATTCAGATTTTTCAGATGCGTCAATTATTTTTTAAAAATACGGTCTCCTCATGACGTTTTGGGTCAATTCAATTTATAGAAGTATACAATTTTTCATCAATGTTTGCTTATGACGTTATCACGTAAAAACACACTACGGGTAGTGTATTACGCGCTCGCTGACTCCCTGATGAGCTATGGTCTTATTGTTTACGGTCGAACATTTATAACTTACATTAATGATGTCAAAAAATTACAAACTCGATTAATAAAGTTCCTTGTAAGCAAAAAAGTAAAAAAAAAATGCAACAAAGAATATGACAAGTTATTTCCCTTATGTAAGATCTTACCGATCGATAAAAAAGTGGAATATTTAATAGGGTTAGAACATTATTATAGTGACGATCACAAAATAACCATTAGTAATAAATATAATACAAGAAGGGCTAGAGAAAAAAAACTAGTACAACAGAAAACGAGAAACTATTATGGTAAAAGAATGTCAAAATATATTGTACCAAAAATATTTAACAAAATTAATATCCTAAGAGAAGTTCCCAAAGTAAGCAAAAAGGTGTTAAAATCAAAGTTAAAGGGCTTCCTCCTTGATAATGAGTCACCGTCGACTAAATAAACTATAAGGATAAATACTTACCTACGAGCATGCTTAGTTGTTTATTGTTAAGTTAAATGCATGACGTAAGCACTTTATTGTACACAAGCACAGGGTAAAACCATAAAGATATCATATAAGAATGTTAAGTATAAATAGAAAATGTTAGATATAATTAAATAGGTTATTCTAGTATAGAACATGAGCGTTTCTCGCCATCAAACGTCACAGTTTGGCGAGTTTATATAAAAACTATAAAATGTAATTTCTTTTTTTTCTTAAATAAATTAAAAAAAAAAAAAAAAAACGTAAAATTATCGTCTGTAAACCGACTTTATAGACAACTATATTTTATTTTATTAAGATTATTTAACTACCTTCCACATTCCACAGGTGATAAACGCCGCGCGCGTGCTGGGCGCCCGCCCCCGCTCCCGCGTCGCTCAAGAGAACGCCACCGCCTTCGCCAGGGCCTGGGAGCAAGCGGTCAGGCTGCTCACTGAGGCGGTCGACGACATCACCACTATCGATGACTTTTTGGCGGTCAGCGGTAAGTTTGTGACATGTATGCTAACGGGGGTAGCGTAGCATTAATGCTAAAACCTCCAGGAAAAAAAAAGAAAAAAAAATACAGTACCGGTCAAAAGTTTAAGTTCACCCTTTGTTTTTGGTACAAATTTGTACTTTTGTGCGATAATGTTTTGCAGTTCAGATGTTGAAAATTGTTTCCAACAGTCAGACACAATTTACGTAGATTTCTAAACAACTGATTCCCTAAAAACCAACATTGTATCTGATCATTGTACGGTTTAAGTGGCAAGCCCATATATGGCCCAGCCTTTGCCGTCATTCCTATAAGATTTTAGGGAATGCGTTGTTTAGAAATGTACGTGAATTGTGTCTGACTAATTAAACAAATCTCTGGAAACAATAACGGATCAGTTGGAAACAAATTTCGGCTTCCTAACTGCAAAAAATTATTGTCCAAAAGTACTCATTTGTACCTAAAACAAAGAGTGAACTTAAACTTTTGACCGGTACTGTATGCTTAGAGCATAATATAAGGTACGCGACCCGCAGCGCGCGCGCTGGAAAATAATACATAAATAAATATCGTGGTTATAATTCACACCAATTCATCTAGTCTCAAACTAGGCAAAGCCTGTACTATGGGTACTAGACAATGGATAAACATATTTACATAGATAAATACATACTTAAATAGATATTAAACATCCAAGACTCGAGAACAAACATTCGTATTCATCATACAAATATCTGCCCCGACCGGGGATCGAATTATGATCATACATAACTGGAGTAACCTTTCAGTAACTTACACCTCTGTAGAAAACCTTACAAAAAATCATACAAGAGAACACTGATCATAAAAATGCCCGCATGTTGCTGTAAGCACTTGATATTATAAACGTTCAACCACTTCAAGCTTTCAATATACAATTGAGTTTCAATATCCTATTAAGACATCGGAATTTCTTATGAAACAATGTAACAAATGAATTTCTTATACTGGTGATAATTACCGAACGATGACCGAATAGCCTAGTGGTTAGAGAACCTGACTATGAAGCTTGAGGTCCCGGGTTCGATCCCCGGTCGGGGCAGATATTTGTATGATGAATACGAATGTTTGTTCTCGAGTCTTGGATGTTTAATATCTGTTTAAGTATGTATTTATCTATATAAGTATGTTTATCCGTTGTCTAGTACCCATAGTACAGGCTTTGCCTAGTTTGGGACTAGATCAATTGGTGTGAATTGTCCCACGATTATCAAGAAGCGTAATTATCTTGATAACTCCGAACGCTGGATGTAACGGTGTATGTCTGTCCATCAGAGAACCACATCCTGGAGGACGTGAACAAGTGCGTGGTGGCCCTGCAGGAGGGCGACCCGGACTCGCTGGAGCGCACCGCCGGCGCCATCCGCGGCCGCGCCGCCAGGTACCCGCACCACAGACACGTCCACTGCTGGACATAGGCCTCCCCCAAAGAGCGCCGCGGCGAGCGGCCCTGCCACCCGCAGCCGGCGAGCTCAAGCGACCTACATGCGGAGATGGGCAAAATGTATCCGAATACGAATAACGAATATGAATAAATAGAATTATTCGCGGATAACAAATAATTATTCATCATCATCATCATCATATCAGCCCAAAGACGTCCACTGCTGAACATAGGCCTCCCCCAAAGAGTGCCACGATGACCGGTCCTGCGCCACCCGCATCCAGCGGACTCCCGCGACCTTTACCAGGTCATCAGTCCACCTTGTGGGGGGCCTACCCACGCCGCGCCGCGCCGGTACGTGGTCGCCACGAGAGAACCTTTCCGCCCCAACGGCCATCGGTTCTACGTGCAATGTGCCCCGCCCACTGCCACTTAAGTTTAGCGTTTCGGAGGGCTATATCGGTTACCTTGGTTCTGCTGCGGATAGCCTCATTTCTGATGCGATCACGCAGAGATACTCCTGTCCTCCAATAATTATTCGCCAATATTTATTCGACGAATAAATTATTCGCGATAAATTATTTTCGAATAAACTAGTGACGAATAAATGTTTATTCGAATAACGAATTATCCGAATAATGCCTATCTCTGCCTACATGCCATACTTGAGATTATTTGAGTTGGCCGATTTGCATCAAATTAGTGTTCATTCAAAAACCATCTACCGTGCTTTACAGCCTTTTTGACAGCTATATAGAAAGCACGTAGGTTCCTTGTAAGGTCTAGGGGTGCACTAAATAAGGTTTTTTCAAAATTCACCCTCTAAAGGGGTGAAATGGGGGTCCAAAGTTTGTATGGGGAAACAAGATTAGGTCGACTATTTTATTCGAAACTTCACAGGTGTATTCCTAACGATAAATGAGTAAATACGTGTTTCTGGTTTTTTGAGAATTCAACCCCTAAAATGGGGAAAATTGTAATTTTCATTAAACTTCTTATTTGTATACACAATAATGATAATTCAGTGATAGTTATTTAATTCAATTTATAAAAGTATGCAATTTTTCATCAATGTAGAAAACATATGTTATCACGTAAAATTATCGTCAGTAAACCGACTTTACACACAACCTGGAGAGTAATGTTTTTCAAAGATATGTATGTATGTTTCTTTGTGGCCTCCTGTAGCCTAAACGGCTTGATGGATTTCGACATATGAGGTGTCGTTGGATTCCTCTTAATCGTGGGAGTGACATAGGCTATAATATTTGTCAAAAAGCATTAGGGTTTTTCGAAAATTCTCTTGATTTCACTTGTTATAGTATATAAATAAATAAATAATAAATAAATAAATATTAGGGGACATTCTTACACAATTCGAACTAGGCCTATAGTAAGCTCAATAAGGCTTGTGTTATAGGTACTAGACGACAATATATATAATAGCTATAAATACTTAAATACATAGAAAATATCCAAGACTCAGAAACAAATATTCCTGCTCATCACACAAATATTTGCCCTTACCGGGATTCGAACCCAGGACCTTCAGCTTCGTAGGCAGCGTCACTACCCACTAGGCTAACCGGTCGTCAATCCATGTATGCAAATGGTGACTTTGTAAGTAATTTAATTCTATTCCGCAGGGTGTGCTCGGTGGTGACCCAGGAGATGGACAACTACGAACCTTGCATCTATACCAAGCGGGTGTTAGAAGCCGTCACCGTGCTCAGGGATCAAGGTTAGTGCCTCGTTTACAGGAGCGGTTAGCACAGGCTGCCTCATGGATAAATATCGTGGGACAATTCACACCAATTGATCTAGTCCCAAACTAGGCAAAGCCTGTACTATGGGTACTAGACAACGGATAAACATACTTATATAGATATATACATACTTAAATAGACATTAAACATCCAAGACTCGAGAACAAACATTCATATTCTTCATACTGATTCATCTGCCCTGACCGGGGATCGGACCCGGGACCTCAAGCTTCATACGAGGGCAGTCCCAGAAGTACCCGACCTGACACACTTAAAGAGGTTTTTATTTTAAATAATTACTCTTTTTGAAAATAATGCACTTTATAAAGTTTAAATTTGAAATTCGAACACGTAGCGTCGTTTATCTTTTGTTTAGTAGCCATCAATAGTGGACACTGTGAACAAATTTTCAGACATGGATAAAATTGGCCATCGTTATGTGTTACAATACTTTCATTTGAAAGGTTTTAGTCCAACTAGTATTAAAGCGGATCTAGATTCTGCTTTGAGGGAGTCTGCTCTATCGTTTACAACAGTAAAATATTGGGTGGCAGAGTTTAAACGAGGTCGCTCTAGTTGCGAAGATGAACATCGATGTGGTCGACCAAATGAAGTGACTACGCCAGAAACAGTAAAAAAATCCACAAAATGGTATTAAATGACCGTCGATTGAAAGTACGCGAGCTAGCAGACATGGCAGGGATTTCAAAAAGTGCTGTACATCGCATATTAACTGAAAATTTGGATATGAAAAAGATGTGCGCAAGGTGGGTGCCGCGATTGCTCACAGACGAACAAAAACGACGTGCAGATATTTCGACTGTGTGTTTGGCAAAATTTCACAGCAATAAAGCGGAGTTTTTGCCGCGTTTTATCACTATGGATGAAACGTGGGTCCATTATTTCACACCAGAGACGAAAGAACAGTCGAAGCAATGGACTCGAAGAGGAGAACCGGCCCCAAAGAAGGCAATAACCGTTTCATCAGCAGGAAAGGTCATGTCCTCCGTTTTTTGGGACTGCCGTGGGATAATCTTCATAGATTATCTTCAGAAAGGAAAGACTATCAATGGCGAGTATTATGCTAATCTTTTGCATGAATTAAGTGAAAAAATCTGTGAAAAACGACCGCATCTGGCGAAAAATAAATTTTGTTTATCAAGACAATGCACCAGTACACACGTGTGCCAAGGCCATGGCCAAAATCCGCGAGTTAAAGTTCGAATTACTTCCGCATGCACCCTATTCGACCGATTTGGCCCCTTCCGATTTTTTTTGTTACCAAATTTAAAAAAAATGGCTCGGTGGTAAAAGATTTGCCAGCAATGATGAAGTGGAGGCTGCGGTTGATGGGTATTTTGACGAGCTCGACAAATCTTACTACAAACAAGGTGTTGAAGCTTTCGAACATCGCTGGGCCAAGTGCATAGAACTAAAAGGAGATTATGTAGAAAAATAAAAAATAAAATTTTAGATTTTCTTTTGTTTTCTTTGTCAGGTCGGATACTTTTGGGACTACCCTCGTAGTCCTCTAACCACTAGGCTATTCGGTCGACATAGGATGGTAGACAGTCTTCTAGGCATATGACAAATGCGCTTTAAAGTGACGCAGGTACAGTCGCCATCAGATATATCGGAGCGGCCAAAGTGCTCACAAATATCTGAACAAGTCTCTATTGTCGAGGCATTAGGGACATGTTCAGATATTTGTGAGCGCTTTGGCCGCTCCGATATATCTGATGGCGATTGTACTACTTCTCTCCCTCTCACTGAGCATAAGCGTGAGCGAGATGGAAGTGCGTGTTCGGAAGCGCGGATATCATGTTATTTTTATTTTTTGAACGTTTAAATAAATAAAAAAGTAATAGCTAAGTTCCCTCAAACATGATATTGCCGATTTTTAGAACCAGTTCTAATATGTTTTGCTTTTGTGCACAATTTGTTACGATAAGATAAGATAAGATAAAATTTATTGGTAGCATATAAGTACAAGTCAAGGTGTTTTTAGGGTTCCGATACCTCAAAAGGAAAAAACGGAACCCTTATCATCACTCGGTTGTCTGTCTGTCCGTCTGTCACAGCCGATTTGCTCCGAAACTACTGGACCGATTGAGTTGAAATTTGGTACACATATTTGTGACCCAAAGATGGACGCGTAAAGTAAATTAATGAATTTTGAACAAGGGAGCCACTTTTGGGGGGTAAAATGGAAAATTAAAAAAAAAAGTTTCGTAAACTGTATTGTGTGACATATCAAATGGAAGGGGTTGTTGTAAGCATGTCAGATATTTTTGTTTATAATTTTAGCAAAAACAGATTTGAAGTAATTTAGGAAAAAAGACGAAAATTGACCGTCCCCCCCCCCCCCCCCCCCCCCCTTATCTCCGAAACTACTAGGATTACAATTCTGAAAAAAATATGGAAAATAGTCTCTTGCCTAAAGATTACAGGAAAGGGGGGGGGGAGAGGGGGGTCCATTTTTGTCTTTTTTTCTAAAATACTCAAATCTGTTTTTGAGAATTTTAGAAAAAAAAAACAGATGCTTACAACAACCCCTTTCATTTGATATGTCACACAAAACAGTTTTCAAAACTTTTTTTAAATTTTCCAGTTCACCCCCCCAAAGTATCCCCTTTTTCAGAATTCATTAATTTAAAAATCATAAATATATATACATATTTTCCCTAGGGGCTACATGTACTACTTTAGACCCGCTTGCTAAGCCTAATATGATACACTTTTCGAGTATGAGAAGTGAAAAGATATAAAAAAACATCCTTAACTCTCGGGAAAGGGAGGGGCATGGGACACAAAGAAACAATCAGGTAATTTAACATAAATTTATTACAAAAACTCCAAGTATAATTATATACCTGGACATGGCAATTGAGTATTATCATTAACCTACAGAAATGACCTTCCGTCAGTTAGAAATAAGTGCAAAGACATTATGTGCTATAGAACATGACTAGAAGATTACAAAATCGTTAACTTTTAGAAGACAATTGAATGCTATGTACGTAAATGTATGAGCGCGGCCACTAACCCGCTGCCGCTTGTGGAGCGAAGGTCACCCGTCGCGGGCAGCGTGAAAACACGCTGGTAGATATGGAGATTAGACAATTAGACATGGTCACTTCTTTTTCCTAGCTTAGTTCTCTGGTGCTGGGGGGTGCGCTCTGATGTACTCGAGGGAGCGCAGGATAGCCTCCGGAATTGGTGGGGGCGTGGGGAGGTGGGAACCCTGTAGAGATAAACAAATGAACGAATTAGTGGACGTTTTAGGCCTTAGGGCCGGACACATGTCACTTTGGGCTTATAACTATTTTTATTTTTTTAATTTTTTTTCCAAAAAAAAAGTACATAGCATTCAATATTTTTAATTACCCGCCAAACTGCTAAAACAGTTTGTTGGCGAGACTGCGCTCAATTTATGCTTATACAAACATTTATCTATGCTATGCCTATATAATGATATTATTGGCTATTCTAGCCACATGCAAACAAGTGCTACTAATTGCTAAAGATAACTACTTACTACTGACTACTAAATTGCACTTTTCCTCTTTATAAATATTCCCGGATCTTAAAACTTCTTGGTCTCAAAATACCTAAATTGCAGAATGCCAATTTTTTTTTCTTAAAACAGGAATCGTAATATGGTCGAATTTCAAAATAGCTTGGTCTCATAATGCCTAAACTGCAAAACACTTTCATGGCAAAACAACTACCTTGTAATACACGGATATTGTCAATATTTACATAAGATGAATGTTTCCTTTTCTTGTGTCTTATTCGTTATTTGAAGGTATTGTGCATTTGAATCTTTAGGTATTTAGAGAATATGACGTTTTAGGTCAAAGTCACAATGAATTCATTCAATTTAAGCCCATGGTAATTTAAAAATTAGGGGTCTTATCTTATCTTATCTAGTTGAGGGCCCTTTCGGATACACTTCGACCTAGTGCAGTGGGATCTTTTGTGCATTTGCCCTCCCCTTTATAGCTACTCCCAAGCTCGCTCCATCATTTCCACAAAGCGGATGATGCAGCTCAGCGGGAGCACCCTGAATTCCTTTGGTTGCGGGTAGCCGTTACCAAAGTGATTCATTCTTTGTCTGGCAAGGGCATGACATTCACACAGTGTAAGTGTTCCATAGTCTCATCCTCCTCGTCACACATTCTACAGTTTACACTGTCCGATGCTGTAATTCTGCTTTTATACTACATTCTAAATGATCAAAGTAGCTCCAATTTTTCTAAAGTACCCCGGTTTACGGTACTCTTATATCAAATTCCTAAACACATACCTGTGGTTGGTAACCGTTTTCGTCGGCCACGTACTGAAGGCTGATCTGCTCACCGTCAGGAGACGACCAGCTAGCTTGACCTTGGGCTACTATGGCTTCGGCGTCCTGTGAAATATAAAATCTCATTAGTACCTATAGAAAGAGGCAGGGCACAGCGGAATATCATTCCGTACCTCAAAAGGAACAAAAACGGAACCCTTATAGGATCACTCGTGCGTCTGTCACAGAATTGCTCCGAAACTACTGGACCGATTGAGTTGAAATTTGGTACACGTAATGTAAATTGGTGACCCAAAGATGGACGCGTAAAGTAAATTAATGAATTCTGAACAAGGGGGCCACTTTTGGGGAATAAACTGGAGAATTAAAAAAAAAAGTTCGCAAACTGTATTGTGTGACATATCAAATGAAAGAGGTTGTTGTAAGCATCTCAGATATATCTATTTTTTAATAATTTTAGCATCAACAGATTTGAAGAAAATTGACCATTCCCCTCCTATCTCCGACACTATAGTATTGGACAAGTTGTATAATGAAATAATTGGTGTTATAACTAACGCAGCCAGGCGGTCAAGCAAGAAAAAGAAATGTAAAAGGAAGAGGGGATATATTGTGGGGTGGAATAAACACGTAGCCTGTGCTCACAGGGACGCACGGCAAAAATTTCCAACGTGGGTAGAGGCTGGGCAGCCCTACTCAGTGCCTATCTATGAGGACGTGTCAGAGTAGGCGTCTTTTTAAGTCCAAGCTGCAATGGCGTCAGAATAGGCAGGCTCAAATAAAAGCAGACATCCTAGCAATGAACCATGCAGCGTAGGACTTTAAAGGCTTCTGGAAAAACACCAAGAAACTTAACGTGGGACCCGGGGTCCCTGTCAGCATCGGTGGCGTGGTTGATTACAAGGACATAGCCAACAACTTTAGAGAGATGCTAGTAAGGGTGCTTACAGGGCACTGTCGCCTAAACAAGCACATGCAAGTGTTGGGGCTGAGTGACACAAGGCAGTGCAGACTCTGCCTTGAAGCAGAGGAGACGCCTGCACACATCCTAACCGATTGCCCTTGTCTTATGCGCAGCCGTAACTCCATTCTGGGCGAACACTTCATGTGCCCGGAGGAGATCTTTCTTGAGCTCAACAAAATCTTGCATTTCCTCGAGTTTGCAGGACTTGACCAAGAATTATGGTAAGTGGCGATCACAATAGATCAGCAATGGTCGCAGTGATACAATAGCCAATACCTAAATAATAATAATGTCGCTATTAATAGGGGCCCATCTAGCAGTTGGCGAGTCACTGTCTGTCAGAGATAAAAAGTGATACAGTTTTATTAGGCAGGCGTCCGATGTTTCACCAATAGCCCAGCCACTAGTCCATCATTTTCACCCAATAACCCGTTTTATTTAGATTCCATCAACCAGTAATAGTCCCTATACACCCCAGCGGGTGCTATCTCCGTGCGCGTCCCGTGACACGGGCAGGGCATCCGCTCGGTGTACACCTTGCATTCCATTAAATTGTCAAAAGGGTCTACGTGTTGGCTCAGTTGGTACTTTGTAGGTACCTTGCCCCACGCACGCCTCCCAAAGGTCCGGGACATCATGTCCCGTGAGCGTAAAAGAGGTACTTACTCCAATTTTCTTCAGCTGTCCCTGCTCCTGAGCGGCAATGCCGTTGCTGGTCTCGAGCTCCCATTGGTAGTTGCCTTCCGGGGAAATGTCCGACGCCTGTCTCAGAATCTGCGCATCTTGGTCATTGCCACTCTGCGACCTTACTTTAGACAGATGGGACACATCAGCCGCCGCCAGCGCCACTAGGCAAGATAGGATCAGGAGTTTCTGCGGAACAGATGTCAAATTTAATTTTGCAATTAATTGAATGAGTATGATTACCTTAGAGCATACATAACTGGAGTAGCCTCATGTCGTATTTGCGTACAAAAATGTCTGCCGAATTTTGCGGGGGCGGGGGGAGCTTCTTAATAGGATATTGAAACTCAATTGTATATTGAAAGCTTGAAGTGGTTGAACGTTTATAATATCAAGCGCTTAGTGTTTACATGCGGGCATTTTTATGATCAGTGTTCTCTTGCGAGGCGATTTTGTGATCGATTGTGAAATTGTCTTTGTAAGATTTTTTGCACATTGTGCAAGGTTTTCTACAGAGGGGTAAGTTACTGAAAGGCTACTCCAGTTATATATGCTCTAAGCACTGTAACAATCTGCACCACTGAGTTGTATCAAAAACTTATGTATGAAATATCCTACTTATTATAACTGCGAAAGTTTAAATGTTAAGATATTTGTTACTCTAATCACGCTTAAACTGCCGAACCGATTTGGATGAAATTTTCTACGAAGATAGTTTATAGCCTGGATTAAAATATAGGATAGCTTTTATCCTGGGTCCACGCAGACGAAGTCGCGGGCGGAAGCTAATAAATAATAGGGGACATTCTTACACAAATCGAACTAGGCCTATAGTAAGCTCAATAAGGCTTGTGTTATAGGTACTAGACGACGATATAGATAATAAATATAAATACTTAAATACATAGAAAACATCCAAGACTCAGAAACAAATATTCATGCTCATCACACAAATATTTGCCCTTACCGGGATTCGAACCCAGGACCTTCAGCTTCGTAGGCCACTAGGCTAACCGGTTGTCGAAAAGTTAGTAATAAATCTTTAACATACTCATCGGCTCATCACATAAATGACCTTACCGGGTAACGAACCCTTTAACCTTTCCCGAGCGGTCAGCCTCAAGAATATTCATGAGTTATTTTAATGGTTACGTGTTACGACACTACTGCGAACTATGGGCCGGGCCGCGCTGACGAGCGGCAGCGAGAGCGATTCAGGGTGGGTTGGAACGATGTATGGAAAGTTTGACAAGCTTCTATGAAATGACAGCTCTAATCACGCTTAAACTGCTGAACCGATATGGATGAAATTTTGTACGAAGATAGTTTATAGCATGTATTAAAATATAGGCCAGCTTTTATCCCGGGTCCACGCAGACGAAGTCGCGGGCGGAAGCTAATAAATAATAGGGGGACATTCTTACAAATCGAACTAGGCGTATAGTAAGCAGGTACTAGACGACGATATATACTAATAGATATACATACTTAAATACATAGAAAACATCTAAGACTCAGAAACAAGTATTCGTGCTCATCACACAAATATTTGCCCTTACCGGGATTCGAACCCAGGACCTTCAGCATCGTAGGCATATATGTCGCTTGAAATTTTGTGAGCAATTTCGTTAATTATAAAAAAGATCTTTTACAGTACACATGGTGTTACTTTCCCGCACTAGTGCGCAAATGAGCACTTTCCGTGCATATGTTGAAACTTTAAAGAGCCATGTGTACTGTAAAACGTTGTACGATACACGTGCGAATAGGTAATTCGCAGCTCATGTCGATTTAAAACACTCCCTTCGGTCGTGTTTTAATTTATCGCCACTCGTTGCGAATTTCCTATTTTCTGCACTTGTATCGTAAATAACTATTATTATTGTATTGGTATTGTAAGAATGATTAATTTTACTGTTGTCACACATTGTTAACTGATTGTAAAAAACAAATGACTTTCGCATAATATTAATCTTAATTTCGAACAAATTGAGGATGTTATTCTCAGCGATCTATGCGTCCTTGTGCATGCCCTCAAGGTAACATCATTACATCAATTTAATTAGCTATTCAAAAATACTAGTTTAAGACGCGTTCGGTATTGACCCTGTCAAAGTCGGAGGTCAAAGGTTCAATTTTTGTAGGAATGTATGACATTTGCATAGCCTAGTACGCATAATACAAGCCTCATTGAGCTTAGAGAAGGCTAAGTTCGTTTTATTACCTACTAATTTTGATTGAGATTTTAAACTATTTATTTATTACTAGCTTCCGCCCGCGACTTCGTCTGCGTGGAACCGGGATAAAAACTATCCTATATTTGAATCCAGGCTATAAACTAGCTTCGTGCAAAATTTCATCCAAATCGGTTGAGCCGTTTAAGCGTTATTGAGTAACAAACATCTAAACTTACTTTATAATATTAGTAGGATAGAATTATTCTCTTTTCATTTTCTTCCTTATGCTTTTGGAAACATTTTATAAAATGTAAAACAAAAATATCCACGGGATAAATATCTAAATATGATAAATTTTTCTTTTTAAATAAGGACCTACTTAAAAAAAAATTGTCTTCGTTTATTTTTAAAATTGAAAAATCATAAGATACAATGCTCAATAGTTTTGGCCAATGCTGTATACAAAATAATTCCGAATCTGCTTAATGTGTTATAGTTTTCTAACTGACACTCCACGAGATAAATATCAAAGTATGCTAAATAAAATTTTAAATTAAGGACCTACTTAATTATTTTTTTATATTCCGATTAATAATCAAAATTAATCAAATGACCACTCCACTCACCATGGTTAAGTTGCGTGCACACTGTGACTGTGGGTCGTGAGCGTAACCCGCGCCTTATATAGCGGCGATGCGCGCGCGCCGAGGTCACGGACAACGTCAAAAGGCACGGCATGTTTGTATAGACATGCCGAGCTTTAGGGCTTCAAGTTCATAGTTTGTGCAGCCTTGTAAAAGTATACTTTAAATAGAGTATTTTAAATAAATAAATATTGTTGAGCGAGCGAAGCGATCGAAGCTGTTTCAGCTGGGGCCTAAATCTTTCGTATGTACGGATATCCAGATGTCCGGCTGTTCTCCTCTGCAGGTCGCATTTTTCAACCGATTCTCGTGAATTTTTCAGAATTATATAGAACTTTTTTATAGATTCAGTTTTCGAATTTTTTTCTTTAAAACAGGCTCGCGATTTTAACAGCTCACAGAGCCACTGGTTGTCATCATCATCATATCAGCCGAAATACGTCCACTGCTGGACATAGGCCTCCCCCAAAGAGTACCAAAGTGACCGGTCGGTCCTGTGCCACCCGCATTCAGTTATCATCATCATATCAGTCCACTGCTGGACACTGGACAGGCCTCCCCCAAAGAGTGCCAATGTGACCGGTCCTGCGCCACCCGCATCCAGTTATCATCATCATCATATCAGCCGAAGGACGTCCACTGCTGGACATAGGCCTCCCCCAAAGAGTGCCACAATGAACGGTCCCGCGCAACCCGCATCCAGTTATCATATTAGGAGACAATCTTATACAAATCGAACTAGTCCCATAGTAAGCTCAATAAGGCTTGTGTTATGGGTACTAGACGACGACATATTTAATAGATTTTTTTCATTTCAAAGTTCAATATCTCAAAAAAGGCTGAACCGATTTTTAACCCCCGACGCAAAGAGAGGTCTGTGTATCTCTGTCTGTGATATCGTAGCTCCCAAACGGATGGACCGATTTGGATGCGGTTTTTTTTTGTGTCATAGATAATTTTAACCCGAGTGTTCTTAGCTACGTTTCAACAAAATCGGTTCAGCCGTTTTTGAGATATTGAACTTTATCTCGATCACGTCAGCTTTCGGATAAAAAAACCGCATTAAAATTGGTCCATTTGTTTAGGAGCTACGTTGCTACAGACAAACTCACAGATACGCAGACACGTCAAACTTATAACAACCCTCTTTTTGCGTCGGGGGTAAAAAATATTTAGAAACCATCCAAGACTCAGAAACAAGTATTCATGGGTATCACAAATATTAGCCCTTACCGGGATCCGAACCTAGGACCGTCAGCTACGCAGGCAGGCTCACTAGACTGCCCACTAGGCTTAACTGGTCGTCATTACAAGATTTATATTAACTTGACCTGTTCGTATGTAAGTATATGTGACTGTGTCTAGTAAAAGGGACCACTTTGAGGATTTTAGTTTCCGAGTTATATGCGTTTTTAGAAATTAGTCAAAAATTACGTGGAATGGGTTTTTAATGCTAAATGATTATGGGTTATTAAAACCTTAAATATCATAAATCTTTGATGATAGTAGATTAACTTAATACCAATCATTCAATAACTTCCTAGTAGAAGTGTATTTTTCACGAGCATAAACTTTAAAATATTTCTTTTTCAATTCGTTACATTTTGCCTACTTCATGTTTAAAAATGTATAAAAAAATAATGATTGCACCTAGGAAAATTATTCTTTTTTCACTGAATAGCTAATTTAACCTAGTTTTAGGATATATTAATAACTCCATACCGCTAAAGTGGTCCCTTTTCACAGACACAGTCACATATAAGTATGTAAGAAGTAAGTTGTCCGTCAAAGTGTCCAATCCATTTTTCAGTCACTTGCCGTTATCCGATTAAGCTGAAATTTTGGGTATTAAAAAATATCTAATATTCACACCAATTGATCTAGTCCCAAACTAGGCAAAGCCTGTACTATGGGTACTAGACAACGGATAAACAAACTTATATACTCTAGAACAAATATTCGTATTCATCACACAAATATCTGCCCCGACCGGGGATCGAACCCGGGACCTCAAGCTTCATAGTCAGGTTCTCTAACCACTATGCTATTCGGTCGTCAATTAGTATAGTGACAACAATTCAATATTATGGTACCATCGAGCTGATCTGATGATGGAGACAGAAGGTGGCCATGGGGATTCAGTATTTAACCGACGTAACGAGTTTGGGCTCGTTAGAATCGTCTCAACGAGTAGTTGATGATGGTATACAGAAAAGTACAGTCGGCAATAAAAGCTTGTACCAAAAATGAAATTTTTAACAGAAACTTATTTATACGTTTGACGTTAACATTGGTTTTAGGGTTCCGTACCCAGAGGGTGAAAACGGGACCCTATTACTAAGACTTCGCTGTCCGTCCGTCCGTCCGTCTGTCACCAGGCTGTATCTCAAGAACCGTGATAGCTAGAGAGTTGAAATTTTCACAGATTATGTATTTCTGTTGCCGCTGTAACAACAAATACTAAAAAACCGGCCAAGTGCGAGTCGGACTGGGGCTCCCATACAACAGACTTGATGTTTTTTGCCGTTTTTATAGATAACGGTACGGAACCCTTCGTGCGCGAGTCCGACTCGCACTTGGCCGGTTTTTTTTCTATCGTTCCGAAGACGACAAATTAATTAAGCACAGATACACGAATTTAACATACATATCTGTTTTTTTATTACCAATCGGAATCCGTATGAAGACGAGCTCATAATCATAATATTTATGTAAATCCAGTGTTCGTGGACATTTAATGAACCTATTTCAATTTAATATTAATAATAAGGAAATTTAATAAAGGGTATAACTTAAAGCGACACGCAACCTCAAAACGCTAATATTTATTATGTAATTACTACTACACCAGTGGGTTTGTAAGCTGTAAAAACCGCGAGTCTCTATAAAATATTATATATATACATATATTTATTTTTAAACACTGAATTTTCTACAAAAATAAATAAATATTTGCGGACAATCTTACACAAATCGACCTAGTCCCAAACTAAGCAAACCTTGTACTATGGGTACTAGACGACGATAAACATACTTATATAGATAAATACATACTTAAATACATAGAAAACATCCATGACTCGGGCTCGGGAACAAATATTCGTCAAAAAAAAAGTGAAAAGTCATTGTACCTGCACACAAATATTCACGAGAATCTCTTGAGAAATGCGACTTGCAGAGAACAGCCGGGCATACGAAAGAATTTTCGCCCAAGCTGAAACGGAGAACTTCGTTCGCTTCGCTCGCTCGTACAATTAGAAAGAAAGATAGAAAAACATTCGTGACAAAAATACATACAAACAAACTGTAGACACAAAGCGCATATACACATTTTCCACGAAATGGTCACAACTCAGCGTGATGCTGGCTGCGCCCGCGCTGGTCTTCCGTTGTGACCATTAGGTGACATTACCTACTCACAATAGGGTGGTAAACAAAGATTGTCTCAGATCGCAGGCGTTTGACGCCCGAGCCGAAGGCAGGGGCGATAAGTATGCTATCTGAGGCTTTCTTTGTTACCGCCTGTGGTGAATACCAAATTGTACGTTCCCTCTGGCCAGGTAATGGGATTTTCAGTACGTGTGACAGAGGTTATTGCCACATTATGACCAGCAGACGGCGCGCGAGCTTTCTCGCGACGAGATAGACTATTACCCTTCTCTTTCCAAGTGCCTGCTTTAATTAGAAACAGACGGATAGTTTATCTCGCCCGTAGAAAGCTCGCGCGCCTTCTCGAGCTAACCGTGCTGGGGTGGCATAATAGTACATTTCGATGCTAGTGCGGAAAGTATGTCATTACGTCACGAGTACCGAGATATCTTGCCACGAGCCGTAGGCGAGTGGCAAGACTCGGGACGAGTGAAGAATGACATTTCCGCACGTGTATCGAACGACGTTTTTTTAATACAGTTGCGAAAAAATAAGAAAAACAACAAATAAGGAATTCGAAATTTTTATATTATTCATTCTGTAACATCATTGTAATACAGTTGGAAAATAATTAAGTTTAATACAGTTTAAATACAGTTTAATACAGTTCTATCTTATTTATTTTATATTAACATAATAATTAATGGTACAATTTGTATAAGGAAAAGTAAAAAGCACTAGTGCGCGAAAACCTACTTTCCGCACGCTAAACAGCTAGGTAAAGTAGCACTTTTTGAGCAACTGTATTAAAAAAATATATATTTATGATACAAGTGCGGAAAGTAGGTAACTCCCAACGAGTGACGATGACCAAAATCACGACCGTTGGGGAGTGTTTTTGATCGACACGAGTTGGGAATTACCTACTTTCCGCACTTGTATCATAAATAACTATTATCATACTAGTATATCGATGCTTAAGAATCAATACCGTCTAAGTACCAAAATTACAATGTTAGTTAGACAGTATTGATTCTTAAGCGTCGATATTACATACCTAGGGCGGTGAATTCGTGAATGCCCCAGATCGCAGGTGTTAGCTAATAAATATGCGATCTGGGGCTTTACGAATTACCGCCCGTGGTTCGTCTAAAGTCTTACGTCTTGCCTTGGCCAGGAAGTGACATTTTCTCCTAACGTAGCGGGCACAAATCCCACTTACGGTCTAGGGTGACGTGAAATTACAATGATAATCATGATAAAATCCGTTTTCAATCGGCTGACAGGGCCTTAACCACTGAATTGATGGTAGCATATACCGATGACGAAACCGTATGAGGCAAACGGGTTATTCCGAAGGAACAATTGATTATTCCTTTTATCGCGGGTGAGGGGTTATGTAATCGATTATATGCTTTACGGTAGCCAAGGTCGGGTGTGACCATACGTGTATATCATGGGCCGGTAAACAATACAAAAAAGGCCACGGCGTCAATCAAAGACATACATTTCGGAGTTATTGTGCTCTGTCTAACAAAATCTATGTCTAGAAAATCTAAATCGTCACTTACGACCGTTAAAATCTATTTCTATACTAATATTTATCATCATCTCAGCCGAAAGACGTCCCCTGCTGGACATAGGCCTCCCCCAAAGAGTGCCAAAGGGACCGGTCCTGCGACGGCCATCGGTTCTACGTGCAATGTGCCCCGCCCACTGCCACTTAAGTTTAGCGATTCGGAGGGCTATATCGGTTACCTTGGTTCTGCTGCGGATAGCCTCATTTCTGATGCGATCACGCAGAGATACTCCCAGCATAGCCCTCTCCATTCTCGTGTTATAAAAGGATCCACAGAATTATTTCTGTCTTTTTTAGCATGGGAAACCATTTATAAATACAACTTTAATGATAAATCTGCGTGCCGTATAATAGAATATAGAAATAAACCCATATTCAGGATTTACATATTTTCGTCCCGTTTTTATGTTCAAGCCTCCATAACATTCAAAATACTAAGGTTATATACATGATTTTAACTAATTTGAAATCCCTAAAGTATGCCCATTCATTTAATACCAACCACTCCATAACTTCAAAGTAGAAGTGTGTTTTCTGCCATCCCAAACTTTAACCAACGTTTTCTCAATTGTCGCTTTTTCACTTCTGCAACTTTGCAGAATTTTAAAAAAATAACTATAGCACCCAGAGACATGAATCTTTTACCAAAAGATAGCGTATGATCTGTAGTATTAGGAACTACTCTTAACTCCATATCGACAAAGTGGGACCTTTTCCCAAAAACCGTCACATATGTTACTGTTAAGATGTGAATCTGTAGAATTGGGAATCTGTAGACATGAGAATCTGTAGAATTGGCAATCTGTAGACATGAGAATCTGTAGAATTGGGAATCTGTGGACATGAGAATCTGTAGAATTGGGAATCTGAACGAAACAACTATAGAAGGCGAACCCAAACTCGTGCCCAAAACCCGGTGTGCGCATGCGCACATGTTCGAACTAAACGGCTGCTTGGCATCCTTGTGACATCCCGCCCCCACGTCCGCATAATGGCAATGTGCATCCTTTTTGTGGGGCCACTTTTCGGCGTTAGTTAGACTTCTATAGTTTTTACGTTCGCTGACTGGAACAGGCTAGTAAAAGCGAAAAAGTCGTTCTTGGGAAATTGTATAAAATTATACAATAAAATTCCAAAACACATTACCGAACTTACTGACTCTAAATTCAAATCTGTCGTAAAACGGTACTTATTTCAAAAGCATATTATAAGTATTTATAAGATATACGATTACATCATGGATATTTCAGGGATATTTGGCAGCGATAAAGTCCTGAACTAGAAATCTATCGCAAAATAAATAGGTTTTCTACTGTAGCGATGTAATTTTAAAATATTATAATACTCTGATACTGAAATGATATATTGTATACTGTTTTGAAAAAATGACCTCGCCGAGTTTTTTTACGCCGGTTCTTCTCGAGGCAGAGGTTTTCTTTCCGAACCGGTGGTAGTTTATCGACATTCATAGGTGCATGTAATATGCCTAAATTGAAAAATAAATCACTTTGACTTTTTAACTTTTAATTTTTTTGCGTACAGTCGAGTTCGAAAACATGGGCACGGACAAAGCGATCAAAAATAAGACTATCCCTAAAAAAAGACGCAGCGATAAATCACTATAAGAAATAAAAGATGTCCAAAGGCGACCTTTCCACGACAGATGAGACCGTGTTATGTAAGAGTTGGTAAAGAGGTAAAGAGATAAATTACATACCACTATAACTCAAGTCGGTATTCCCCGCGAGACAAGGCGCGGTACGTTACGGTAGGCCACACAGTTGTTCATACATACATACATACATATAATCACGCCTCTTTCCCAGAGGGGTAGGCAGAGGTCACGGATCTCCATTTGCTACGATCCTGACAAACCACTTTCGCTTCACTCACCTTCATAACATTTCTCATACATGCTCGTCGGTTTAGGGTACTTTTGACCTGGCCTTTATGTAACATTTCTCCAATTTGATCGGAGAAAGTTCGCCTAGGTCTTCCCCTTCCAACTTGCCCTTCCACTCCTTTTATATACACTCCCTTCGTTAATCTCCTCTCATCCATCCTCTCTACATGCCCAAACCACCTTAACATACCCTTCTCAGTTTTCGTGACTATATCTCCATCTATTCCACACTGTTATCACACTGTTTTTGACTCTATCACTCAATTTCACTCCACACATACTTCTCAACGCTCTCATTTCTACTGCATTCACTCGACTTTGATGTCTTCTGACACACCCAACTTTCAAAACCATACATAAGTGTGGGCACCAACACTCCTCTATCCTCTATCTAAGATGGGACTATCGAACAGTACAGACTGTAGAATGTGTGGCGAGGAGGATGAGACTATGGAACACTTACTGTGTGAATGTCATGCCCTTGCCAGACAAAGAATGCATCACTTTGGTAACGGCTACCCGCAACCAACGGAATTCAAGGTGCTCCCACTGAGCTGCATCATCCGCTTTGTCGAAATGATGGAGCGAGCTTGGGAGTAGCTATAAAGGGGAGGGCAAATGCACAAAAGATCCCACTGGGTCGAAGTGTATCCGAAAGGGCCCTCAACTAGATAAGATAAGATAAGATAACACTCCTCTATGCACTACACAGTTGTTCATAGGCGTATCATCCTCCTAGCGTTACTCCCGGTTGTGTCCTAAAGTAGCCGGGGGTCCGCTTTGGAACCTAATCCAAGATTTGGGGCAAATTACTAAGACGTTTTCCCTCTCTTCGTAATTTTATAAGATATTTGTTTTTTTGTTTTTTTTTTACATTACGCACTATTATATTTGATTTTTTTTAATGTATACGTAGTTGACAATTATGGCGTGTCCTTGTCACGTTTTTTTTTTTGTTTGGGTACGGACCTCAAAAGGAAAAAAAACGGAAGCCTTATAGTATCACTCTGCGTCTGTCTGTCCGTCTGTCACAGCCGATTTGCTCCGAAACTACTGGACCGATTGCGTTGAAATTTGGTAAACACATGTAAATTGGTGACCATTGGACGCGTAAAGTAAGTTAATTAATTCTGAACAAGGAGGTCACTTTTGGGTAAACTGGAAAATTAAAAAAAAAAGAAATCAAATGAAAGGGGTTGTTGTAAGCGTCTGTTTTTTTTAAATATAATTTTAGCAAAAACAGATATAATGCAGACATGTCCGCGCGGACGCGCCATACATATTGGTCGTGCGGAGCTGTCCGCGTGACACTAAAACTTCTAAAACCAGCCTAAGAAGTTTGAGTATTCAAAGTAACGGGAAAATTCTCAATATTTTTGTGTATTATATACGGAGCCCTCACCAAAGTCAAAGATCGAAGGCTGATATTAGGCATACAGTGTTCTTAGGACCTGCCACTGCTCCACCTAAAAGTATAACCAATCCCTCGTGGGGGGCCACTCTTGTTAGCTTAGTCTGCTAGACCCTTTATGAGATATTTGAATGGGATGTTCGTCATGGGCCATATATTTTTGCCTTCTATCTTTTGGAGTAATAAAAAAAATTGAGTCAACATCCCTATGTCCTGTCACTGTGATATAAAAATATAAAAAAATATAGTGGGACAATTCACACCAATTGATCTAGTCCAAAACTAGGCAAAGCCTGTACTATGGGTACTGGACAACGGATAAACATACTTATATAGATAAATACATACTTAAATACATATTAAACATCCAAGACTCGAGAACAAACATTCGTATTCATCATACAAATATCTGCCCCGACCGGGGATCGAACCAGGGACCTCAAGCTTCATAGTCAGGTTCTCTAACCACTAGGCTATTCGGTTGTCAATATTACAGTTGCGTAACGCGTTCTGAGATCATACAGCGCCATGTTTACTGGAATCTGTTTGTCAACATTGTATTGGAATTAGACTTCCTTGATCATAAATAATACAAATACTTGACCTTTTGCATTCGTTTTGTTAAAAAAACAGTTTATTACTGTTAGTTTTTCCTGGGTGATGTAACTCTATCTATATATTGCTTGCAGTTTTAAGGAATTAGGTTTAAGATAACTAAATTTTTTTTAAATGGCCAAGTGCGAGTCGGACTCGCGCACGAAGGGTTCCGTACCATCCTACTTCCCACTAATATTATAAATGCGAAAGTTTGGATGTTTAGATGTTTGTTACTCAATCACGCAAAAACAGCTGAACTTGGATAGGGATATTTGGCAGCGATAAAGTCCTGCACTAGAAAACTATCGCAAAATAAATAGGCTTTCTACTGTAGCAATGTAATTTTAAAATTTTATAATACTCTGATACTGAAATGATATATTGTATACTGTTTTGAAAAAATGACACCTCGCCGAGTTTTTTACGCCGGTTCTTCTCGAGGCAGAGGTTTACTTTCCGAACCGGTGGTAGTTTATCGACATTCATAGGTGCATGTAATATGCCTAAATTGAAGAATAAATCACTTTGACTTTGACTTTTTGAACGGATTAAGATGAATTTTGGTATACATTAACATATAGAATACCTACTTTTTATCCCGGGAATCATCCCCTGAGGGGATGAAATGGGGGGGGGGGGGGGGGGGAGTTTGTATGGAGCTACGATATAAAACGAGTTCCACGCGGACGAAATCGCGGGCAGGAGCTAGTATTATAAATGCGAAAGTTTAGATGTTTGGATTTGGATGAAATTTTGCACGAAGACAGTTTATAGCCTGGATAGTTATATAGTATAGTTTTTATCCTGAGTATACGCAGACGAAGTCGCGGGCGGAAGCTAGTTATATATAAAAACGGCAAAAAAATCACGTTTGTTGTGAGCTCCCCTTAAATATTTATTTTAGTCTATTTTTTATTAGGGTTCCGTACCCAAAGGGTGAAAACGGGACCCTATTACTAAGACTTCCCTGTCCGTCCGTCCGTCTGTCTGTCACCAGGCTGTATCTCAAGAACCGTGATAGCTAGAGAGTTGAAATTTTCACAGATTATGTATTTATGTTGCCGCTATAACAACAAATACTAAAAAACCGCCCAACTGCGAGTCGGACTGGGGCTCCCATACAACAGACATGATTTTTTTGCCGTTTTTATAGATAATGGTACGGAACCCTTCGTGCGCGTGTCCGACTCGCACTTGGCCGGTTTTTTTTTCTATCGTTCCGAAGACGACAAATTAATTAAGCACAGCTACACGAATTTAACATATCTATCTGTTTTTTAGGGTTCCGTAGCCAAAATGGCAAAAACGGAACCCTTATAGTTTCGTCATGTCTGTCTGTCTGTCTGTCTGTCTGTCCGTCTGTCCGTCTGTCCGTATGTCACAGGCATATTACTCGAAAACTATAAGGTGTATTTGAATAAAATTTTGAGGATAGGTGTATTTTGTTAGCCGCTACATAGTTTTGTAATTAAAATGACAAAAAAAAATTTTTTTAGAGGTGCACTCCATTCATAAAACTAAGGTCAAAAAAAAAACATTGTGACCCCCCGTGTGGCACATCAATCGATAGGCCTTTCAAAATAAATATAAGGTTTCTTAGCATTTTTTTTGATTAAGTGAATAGAGTCGGAGATAATCGCCCCGAAAGTCTCTAAAATTCTGTCCACCCCCTCTAATTTTTGAACGGTGTATTTTAAAAATATGGAAAAATTCCTAAACATAGGGCTTATTAATTTCATTCACCGAAAATTGTTTTGAACAAGATCGGTTCAGAGGTTTTCGAGATATTGCTGAAAAACTGTCTTCCTCAAAGAAAAGGACTTAAGTGCCGTAAAATTTCTGTGACGATACGACCTTTTTAGGGTTCCGTAGCCAAAATGGCAAGAACGGAACCCTTATAGTTTCGTCATGTCCGTCTGTCCGTATGTCACAGGCATATTACTCGAAAACTATAAGGTGTATTTGAGGATAGGTGTATTTTGTTAGCCGCTACATAGTTTTGTAATTAAAATGAAAAAAAAACTAAGTTAAAAAAAAAAAAACATTGCGACCCCCCGTGTGGCACATCAATCGATAGGCCTTTCAAAATAGATATAAGGTTTCTTAGCATTTTTTTTTGATTAACTGAATAGGGTCGGAGATAATGGCCCCGAAAGTCACTAAAATTTTTGAACGGTGTTTTTTTTTAAAATATGGAAAAATTCATGGACATAAATCTTATTAATTTCATTCACCGAAAATTGTTTTGAACAAGATCGGTTCAGAGGTTTTCGAGATATTGCTGAAAAACTGCCTTCCTCAAAGAAAAGGACGTGAGTGCCGTAAAATTTCTGTGACGATACGACCTTTTTATTTTTATTACCGATCGGAATTCGTATGAAGACGAGCTCATAATCATAATATTTATGTAAATCCAGTGTTCGTGGACATTTAATGAAATAATTATAAATATCAATCAAAATGAAGTACCTAATTAAAGATCATAATACTAAACAAAAGAGCGCGGCCCCGCGAAGTGAAGAAGAAGACCGCGCGGGGCCCTGTGATTGGTCGAATCGCTGTTCAAACTGTCCAACAATAACATTGTTGGACAGTTTGAATTCATAGAGGCCTGTTCGTGCGACGTCCAACTAACCCCAGCTTTGAAGCCTGAAATCTTTTGCCATATTTCCGAGCAGCGGCTTGAAAAGGTATATATATATTACTAGCTTCTGCCCGCAACTCCGTCCGCGTGGAACTCGTTTATATCGGCTGCATACAAAATTTCACCCCCGTTTCACCCCCTTAGGGCCTTCCCCGGGACTCAAACTATCTCTATACCAAATTTCATCTAAATCGGCTGAACGGTTTAAGCGTGAAGAGGTAACAGGAAGAGGTAATGACATTTATAATATTAATATGGATGTTTCTGAGAATCTTTGGGTACCTAAAAGGTAGGTTCTAGAAAGTTTTGTCTGGTGGGGCAAGGTTGAATTAAACAAATCAAGTTTATTATAAGTAGTAGGTATTTTATTGGTTGAAATAATCCGTCAAGACCAATTTCGTGTTTCAAAGCATCTATTTGTATTAGTAAATAAACTTTTTCATTGCTATTAACTTAGTTTTTACAGCACGATTCGTTCTATTTTTTTCATGAAGTTTTGTCCTTTTTACAAATAAAGTAGAAAACCATGTCTTTAACTTACAGAGTCAACTTGAAGAAGTTAAAGCATGCCTTACAGTTTAGGTTTAAAGACATTTATTCTCATATAAGATATTATATCACTTCCATGAGAACAATAGTTGAGGTACATTACTAATTATATTAAAATACATAAATTATTAATAGATAACAAGATCCGCTCGTCGGTGAAAAATTAACAGTTTGCAAATACTTATATTATGTCAATGCAATATACTTATTGCCTTCTGCTTGTTTGTCACCGTTGTAAAATAATAAAAAACCGGACAAGTGCGATTTCAACTCGCGTGGTGAGGGTTCCTTATATAATACACATAAATATTGAGAATTTTCCCGTTACTTTGAGTACTCAGACTTCTTATAGGTTTTCCTGTAATCTTTAGGCAAGGAACTATTTTGCATATTTTTTCAGAATTTTAAGCCTAGTAGTTTCGGAGATACAGGGGGGAATGGTCAATTTTCGTCTTTTTTCCTAAATTACTTCGAATCTGTTTTAGCTAAAATTATAAAAAAAAACTGAAATGCTTACAACAACCCCTTTCATTTGATATGTCACACAATACAATTGCGAAACTTTTTTTTAAATTTTCCAGTTTACGCCCCAAAAGTGGTCCCCTTGGTCAGAATCCATTAATTTACTTTACGCGTCACTCTTTGGATCACCAATTTACATATGTGTACCAAATTTCAACTCAATCGGTCCAGTAGTTTCGGAACAAATCGGCTGTGACAGACGGACAGATAGACGCACGAGTGATCCTATAAGGGTTCCGTTTTTTTCCTTTTGAGGTACGGAACCCTAAAAACAATACAAATACTCTTTATTGCATACATCTCGTAAATACATCCAATATAATATAAAGTACAAAAGAAAATAGTGGAGACATAAATCAACAGCTTGAAAGCGATCTCTTCCAGGCAACTTTGGATTGTGGAAAAAAATAACTGAACAGTAGATACTTAACATTCACTGCCAAGAATCACTAAGCGCTTCGCTCGTAGCCGATCCCGTGTTTTTCCGCTAAGTAGTGAAAAGCGCCTGCGGCGTAGGCGCCCGCTACGCGGATTTCTGGCAGTTTAAGTGTTGATTAACTGATGAAAATATTCACTAATACGACTGACGTGGCCCTTTTTCTCGGCCAAATCCAGCTTGCTCTTTTCCTTTGAGCAGGCTTCGTCCGTCCATGGTTCTATACGCATCGCCGGTATTTCGGTGCATTTTCGCATTTCGTTTCTGAAAGCAAAATCAATAATAACTAAAAATATCGCTGTCCTGATAGTCATTTCGGCAAACGGTATATAGCCCGCCACATTCTCGACAAAACTACACGAGACTGGTTTCGCCGGAATATTTGCCGAGACCGGGCGAAACTGAGAGCGGCCCTGTACATTCTCGTCTTGCGCTGTTGTAATTGGACTTTCATACAAGATGCACGTGCGTCGTGCGCTCCCCACGGTTGCCGTCGGCCGAATGACGGCGGTTTACTATTGAGAGGCATAAAATCATTTATACTAATATGGTTACGCATAATTACTTTACGCCGAAAATAAAATATGCATAAGTTACATTTTGCATAATTATATACTCATAACATTAAAAAGCATTAAAACTGAAAGCATAATCATGAAGACTAATGTCAAAAAGCATAAGCACAAATAGGCATAATAATCATTTGGCAACATATCAAAATGCATAACAGTAATGTCCTAAAAAAAGTTATGTACAAAAGGCTCATAGTAATAAAATTGCTATATTGCTATTTTTGTGTATATATTTAGGAACTAAGGCGATCTCGACGGAGGTCCGCTTCGCAGACCCCCTATTCCACAGACGGACAGACAGACGCACGAGTGATCCTATAAGGGTTCCTTTTTTTCCTTTTGAGGAACGGAACCCTAAAAATATTTCAATAATTAAGTTACCCTGGCTCTGGCAGAAGGAACGCGTATGGCTGTATGCTATCCACACCCTCGCCGTGGTCGCAGATCAACCGTGCCAGCAGGAACTTTCGGATCTCATAAAGTTGTTCTGGAACACAAACGAAATAAGCTACTTTTCCATGGACCTATGATACTCAGGACAAGCTATACGTGATGACAATGAAGGACGGAACGGCTTCTATGCTGCTAAATTACGAACTCGTCTTAAAATGGCTTACAATAAACAAAACTACTTAATTTGGGCGGGTAGTGCTTTTTTCCCACAACTTCATAGTTGTGGCCAATAAAAACAAGTGCAACTATGACAAGGACAACGAATGATATTTCCCTTTCTGTCACACTTATGGAGATTTGTATGCTACCATTTCGCTCGGACGTGGTATTATTACCATAGCTTGTCCTGAGTATCATAGGTCCGTGTACTTTTCTGTTCAAGCTACTATTTTATGTAGTATTTACGCAATGTGCCAATTGGGAATGGATGAAAATTTTAGAAATGCCTGATTATTTTTTTGGTGATAGGAATAACCTTCCTTAGCACCAGAAAAAAGTTTCAGATTTTTCAGCTGCGTCAATTTTTTTTGAAAAATATAAACAGTTTCCTCACTTACGTTTTGGATCAGTTACGGCACCTTCCTCGATCGGTCTCATTACAAAAAAATATATTAAATATGTGTGGTAAACTGAGACTGGCAATGATATTGACACTTGCAGCAGCTATGTTGGTCATTACCAGTGTCAGTTTACCACAGATATTTAAGATAGATTTTTGTAATATGAGACGATCAAGGAAAGTGTCTATTTACCGTTCTTGACCCAA
The DNA here is from genome assembly GCA_932294315.1 of Epinotia nisella. NCBI lineage: Eukaryota > Metazoa > Arthropoda > Insecta > Lepidoptera > Tortricidae > Epinotia > Epinotia nisella. The sequence continues at coordinate 1,450,622 of OW028698.1, read as the reverse complement.
AACGTAAATGAGGAAACTGTTTATATTTTTCAAATATAATTGACGCAGCTGAAACACCTGAAACTTTTTTCTGGCATTTCTAAAATTTTCATCCATTCCCAATTGAACACAGATCTTGACAAAATAATCGATTGTAATTTCATCGTAATCGATTTAAAAGGAACATATTTCAAGTTTTTACTTTAACAACGTTATATGAAACGTTTATGAATTTTTCGTAATATTTAAAAAATTGACACAAAAAATTATACATTTTACTCAAATCAAAACTATCGATGGCTGTTATATTTTCCTCATAGTCGGTGTGAAAAATTGTATGTCACTCAGGAGCAAAGTTATTTCGTCATGGACGTTACCGCTTGAATCCTTCGTTACGCTCAGGATTCTAACATAGAATTCCCTTTGCGTATCGTAAGCAAACTAGCTAACTAACATACTACATAATGTTTCATAGTTTACCTTCAGTGAATGCGCCCGGATGTACTGAATTCTCGTACCAAAACCGGTCAGACGTCCGCCAGCGTTTCATCTAGAAACAATAATTATTTATTTGAAGTATCTGGGCCAAAGGTACAAATATGCTCGTCTCGCTGCGCATAGAAGATAGACAATGATGTAATTTATAAAAATAAGTAGATAAGTTATACGTGCTCCGAAAGAGGCACACTAAAACTTGGTCAATTGACCAACCTCATCATATACTAGTCTCTGTTTCGCTGCCAGAAATTAGCAACCGTCCTGCTTTCACTTGTCATCTATGATTAGCGTACGCATGGCCATTTTTACACATGTAATGTTAGTTAGGTTTAGATACATTAAAACATAATCAATCCTACTAATATTATAAATGGGAAAGTTTTGATGTTTAGATGTTTGTCACTCAATCACGCTTAAACTGCACAACCGATTTACAAATACAAATACAAAATACATTTACCGTTCTTTACCCAAAACGCAAGTGAGGTAACTGTTTATATTTTTCAAAAAAAATTGACGCAGCTGTAAAATCTGAAACTTTTTTCTGGTGCTAAGGAAGGTTATTCCTATCACCAAAAAAATAATCAGGCATTTCTAAAAATTTCATCCATTCCCAATTGCTTGGCATACATCTAAGCCTTTCTCCGTTCTCCTCCGTTAGAACCGCCTGTCACATTTTTAATGTTGCCATAACAGATCCTAACTTAAATATGTGGCAACACTGGTTTCAGCACGTAGTAAATACTTGTAAGTTATCTCGTTACATATGCAACAATGGCCGCGGTTAGCTAAAGAATGGCCCATCAAGTTATTGAAGCTGACAGACATAGCCTAAGGTCTAAAGCTTGTTCACGAAAAAAAGTAGCCGTCACCCAGTAGGTCTAGGTAGTTCAAACCGCAATTATATAGCCAACGGAGTATTCTTTTTTATGTGTAAGAATCTAAAATCCATCCATTTTCCTTAAAAGTTGTGAAATCCATACTTAATATTATAAATGGGAAAGTGTATGTGTGTGTTTGTCTGTTGTCACGGCAAAACGGGGCGAAGAGAGGAGATAGTTGAAGGGATGGAGAGTGGCATAGGCTACTTTTTGTTTCTTTCTAACCCCCCACTTCCCTAAAATGGGGGGTGGAAGTTTGTATGGAGCATTCCGCAATTTTCAAGGTAGAAAGCTAAAAATTGGTATGCGGACTATTTGTGACTAACAAAAAAATCGTGCATCATTTTTTTTTTGGAAGTCTGCACCCAACCCCTTAAAAGAGGGGGTGAAATTTTATATGGGGGTCCAGATATGTAGTCGATATGTAGAGTCGATATGTAGAGTCGATATGTAGTCGATATGTAGAGTCGACACCTATCTAAGTACACAGTGGACATCTAACCAGCGCTGCAGGTGTCTGTCTGACACCTCGGCACAATGCTGAGACAGCGACCGTTTCACTGCCGCGAGGACACACAATATGTGTCAATTGTATTGTATGTCTACTCCTCTTTGTCTCTGTGTGTCTTTTGTGTAGTGAATAAATGTCTTCTTTTCTTTTTTTCTTTTCTTTTTCTATCTAAATATGTAGAGTCGATATGTAGAGTCGACACCTATCTAAGTACACAGTGGACATCTATCTAAATATGTAGAGTCGAGATGCACCTTTTTTGTAGACGGTTAAAATTACTTTTAGTACGCGGGCAAAAGCTAGTCCTACATAATGCCAGTTAAGGCTTAAAGCTAAAATGATTGCATAGAAATGTGTCCACTTCTGGCATGATTTAAAACAATTTATGACCTGCATACGGTAATTAAGAGTCTGGAAAGATATTCGCCGAACATTATAGCTTCGATAATCTATTTGAGTAAGGGAAAAAAAGAACCTCTATGACCCAAATGTGAAAATTACGAAATCTGAGACTACAATCCAGAGATTTCGAAAGTTAGCCCAAAAATGGATAGCAACTGATATAAATATCCATAACGCCACTCAAAACGATTGGTAAAAAATGTAATTTCGTATCGGAAACCTGAATTATACAACAGTGGCAACTTTTTTTCGTGAACATGCCTCTTAGAGCCTTTTCCCACACAACCTGTAGATCTGTGCCCAGCAGTGAGACCATAGGCTGATGATTACCTGGTGCACCATGATGCAAGCAAGGGTCGGCCCCATAACCGCTCCATGCATGGCCTGCTCCGAAATCAACCCAGCCATTAGATCAATGTCGTCCACGTGGCGATATGAAGTCTCCAGAGCTATTGCTTGCTGAAACAATGGTTCAATTTTAGTCATTGAAAACCTATCACAGCCCTTGCCATCGGCTATGTTAGGAGGGTTAGGCTCGTAAAACACACTTTCCCGAAATGTGCACTTTCTGTAAAAGTGGATTTTTTTAGAATGATCATTTTTCCGTAAAGTACACTGTCTCTAAAAGTGCACTTCCCGATATGTACACTTTGTCAATAGGTGCACTTTCCCAGAATGTGCACTTTCGCAGAAGGTATATTTTCCCGGAAAGTACACTTTAAGGGTAAGGATGTTAACACCTAGCATATGTGTGAGTGCATCGCCTAGGTCACACTCATACACGCATACGACAAATCTGCAGCGCCGAAGATCCCGCTTTACCGACTAAATGTGTATCTTTAAATAATAAATGTGTATCTTTTGAGAAAGTGCCCTAAATGGGAAAGTGTGCATTTTGGGAAAGCGTGTGTTTTGGAAAAGTGCACTGTTTGAAAAAATGCACATTTCGAGAAAGTTTCCAAATTGGGAAAGTGTATATTTTGGGAGTGTACGTTTTGCGGAAAGTGCACCTTTGCAGAAAGTGCACATTTCGGGAAAGTGTGTTTTACGAGCCTAACCCTTTTAGGACACGGCGATGTCGTATTTACTTTTATTTAATTATCGAGCGCTCGATAGTCAAAAATCAGCCCGGCCGGCCCCGTGATTTGACTTTTGCCTCAATTAAGTATGAATCCGGCTTTAGACTATTAAAACCGTTGCATCGTCTAAAAGATAATCCTGCATACCTAACGATCAGAGCTCGGATTTTTCACGGCAAAACAAAACACTATCGTAATCTAGCCAGTGATAGAAACATTATTTTATCGATATCGAGTATTATTAGGTATATAGGTATAAAAATAACATGCCGATATATTTTTACATTATTGACAACCTTTTTATATTAAAAAAAAAAAACTAGAAGTGTATTTTTCTTCCGAAAACGCCATAAGGTATTTGAGCCAACTAAAAAGTCGCGATAATGACTATACCTCATTGAAAATAATAGACAATACAGTCAATAATAGACACTTATTACTCCATAAGACTTTAATTACGTATAAAACATAAATTCCGTCGGTATAGATATTATTTATTTCTTATAACGCTTTGAAACCGACGTGTTTGATATACGTAATTTTTTTATTGAATATTTATTTTATTTGGTGACGTTTTCTCTTCTACTACACAATTATCGATATCGATAAAATAATGTTTCTACCAACTGGCTAGATTCTAGATTACGATAGTGTTTTGTTTTGCCGTGAAAAATCCGGGCTCTGCTAATGATTATATATATTGCGAAGACATACTTATTACAATTAATTCACAATTATGATCACTATAAGGTCACGTATATATTTACGGAAGCGTATAGCTACTGGTAAAATTAAGCGCTGCAATTATTCGCTAACGAAAACATATAAGCTGTTATGTAAATCGATTTAAAAATAACATATAATCGTCTTCATTGATTATTTACTATTATGGTGAAGATTTTTACATCTTGGGATGTAACCAAATAAGGCATCCATCAGGGCTGCTAGCACAACTTCACTCTCGACTCTATTCGCGCGCGAGATCGACTGTCCGTCACTTTCTGATCAATGGTGTCAAAAAGTGACAGATAGTCTATCACGCGCGCGAGTAGAGTAGAGATTCAAGTTATGCGTACCGAGTCGCTTTCGCGTTTAAAATAATACTAGCTGCCCGCGCGGTTCTGACCGGGTATTACAGTCAGCAGCAGAAGTAGCTAAGCGGGCCTAGTGCTCAAATTGATCTGCACACGGACTCTAATGTCAAGAGAATAAGGTTCTGTGCAGATCATTCTGAGCATGTTAAAGTGCTTAGCTTCTTCTGCTGCTGATTGTACAAAGAAAAAACCGGATAAGTGCGAGTTCAACTCGCGTGGTGATGCTTCCGTATATAATCTAAATTACATAAGTGTTTTTGAATACTCAAACTTCTTATAGGTTTTCCTGTAAGCTTTAGGCAAGGAACTATTTTCCATATTTTTTTCAGTATTTTAAGTCTAGTAGTTTCGGAGATAAGGGGGGGAATGGTCAATTTTCGTCATTTTTCCTAAATTACTTTAAATCTGTTTTTGCTAAAGTTATAAAAAAATATATATCTGACATGCTTACAACAACCCCTTTCATTTGATATGTCACACAATACAGTTTGCGAAACTTTTTTTTAAACTTTCCAGTTTACCCCCCAAAAGTGGCCCCCTTGTTCAGAATTCATTAATTTACTTTACGCGTCCATCTTTGGGTCACCAATTTACATATGTGTACCAAATTTCAACTCAATCGGTCCAGTAGTTTCGGAGCAAATCGGCTGTGACAGACGGACAGACAGACAACCGAGTGATCCTATAAGGGTTCCGTTTTTTCCTTTTGAGGTACCGGAACTCTAAAAACAGAGCTACGGGATAAATCATATCCCATGGCATCCCGAAGGTCGATTCTATACACGATGAGTAAATGTTACTATGAAACATGATGTCTTAATCATCATCATCATCATGACTGCTTAAGACCTACACAATCGATATCTAAATAGAAATAGTGTTAGTTTTATTTTTCAAAACGTCAGAGTTTGATTCCAGAGCTGAGTACAAGTTTTTTTTTAAATGTATGAATGCAGTTTTCTTGTTACTAAAATCGATGACATAGGTTCCTAAGAGAGATCTTCGTGTGTCTTATATTTTCTGACTTTCTCATACTGACCGATCTAAATGTGCCGCCCTGTATACAGGGTGAGCAATCCAAATGGGTCAGTATGGCGGTTTTGGAAACCATAACAGATAGCGAAATCTTGGCTTAGGAACCATGACGTTGATTTTAGTAAAAAGAAAAACTGCATTCATATACTTACAAAAATACGTGTACCTACTCGGCCCAGGAATCGAACCTGGACTTTTTGAAAAATTAAATTTCGTTATTTTCCTTTGAATATCGGTTATGTAGCTCTTAAATAGTAAATGTTACTAAGAAACATGATATCTAAAACTAATAAAATGCATTGTTTTTAAACAACGAAATTTAATTTTTCAAAAAGTCCAGGTTCGATTCCTGGGCCGAGTACACGTATTTTTGTAAGTATATGAATGCAGTTTTTCTTTTTACTAAAATCAACGTCATGGTTCCTAAGCCAAGATTTCGCTATCTGTTATGGTTTCCAAAACCGCCATACTGACCCATTTGGATTGCTCACCATGTATACCTACTAACTTACAAAGTCACAAACAAGTTGCGTGTTTATATTTTTTGTTGTGTTTTTCGCAGTCTACATCGTGCTGATACGGTTAGCATAATATAAACAATCCTGACATTTAAAACATCATAACGTTTGTTAGCGCGCTTCCTAGACTTTTTTGCCCTCAAAGAATGTCAAGGTATGTGTACACAACAACACAGTTCTAAATCTATGCAATTCCTAGTAGGAGCATGAATTGCTGGTCCGATGGGAGAATCCAGATCCGACTTGTATGGAAATATCCGGATCCGCGGATCTAGATCCGGATATTTACATACAAATCGGATCCGGATTGCAAACCCTATATGTGCCACATATGCTCCCGGATTCATATATAGAAAGAAAAAATTGGTCAATGGAATGAAAGTCAAATTTTAATGGAAGAGAGTTGCATTTGTTTGTTTCGTTTGATTTTAAAACAAATTAAATGAAAATGAAAACCCGAATAGCTTGAAATTCAATCGTTTTTATTTTAGTTTGCGGTTACAGGAAAAATGGAGTCCTTTATCCAACTCCTCAGGTCATGGCAGTATTACTTACGTTATTTTTCTAAATAAAATCAGGAGCCGTAGCATGGTTGGCCTTATCACTCGACAAGTGACAAGATAAGAGCGTCGTCTCCTTCTATCGAACGGTGTCAGCCAGTGACGCACGCTCTATCCTATCACCTATCGCGTGACAAGGTCAACCATGCTACGGGGCCAGGATCCAAAAACCAGGGTTACGCGAGTTCCTTGACCATTGATATGATGATTGAAACAGTACTGTCAGCCACTGGGGCTATACTCTGCTCTTGCGCATCTCCGAGGTGCAAATTCTCCAGAACACGGCTGATACCGCCCGACAGTGACACCTGTCAGTGTCAAACGAAATCCGACAACCTTAACAAAACGGAAGAGCACGTACTGTACGGTTGAGCGGGATGGCATGATTTGAGTTTTGTCGCCGTCAAACATAGGTTTTGTTAGATAGAGGATCTTCTGTACGTAAGTACTTATTTAGGCCCGGTCTGAGTCTTCGAAGAGATCCCATCTAGCGATATCCCTCTTTTTTTATTACAAGCTTTTATTTACTTTCACCTGACCGTTGTCCGTAATCAAATCTTGCAAGTTAAATTTGATCCAGTTCCCGGTTTCCGATTGAGCTGAAATTTTGCATACATGTGTAAAACGCATGACAATGCAATATTATGATGACACGCTGCTGACCTGATGATGGAGCTGGAAGGTGGCCATAGGAACTTCGCAATTAAACGACACAACCTCATCGAGTTTGGGCTCGTTAGAATCGTCTCAATGAGTAGTTGATGACGGTATACAGAAAAGTACAGTCGGCAATTAAAGCTTGTACCAAAAATGAAATTTTTGACAGAAACTTGTTCCAACTCACCTCCTCCTTCATCCAGTGCCTCAAATCCTGGAAGCTCTTAGCTCGATGGAGCCCGCAGAATTGACGGTACTCGTTGTAACTCGGTAGCCCTCCCGCTCGCCCCTTCATTATGTCCGAGGACACCACGTCAGAAGCAAACTGGAGACTGCCTAGGACCCTCTCGCCTATCTGAAATAAACTTCATGAAATGAAATAATTTATTTGTGACAAAACTTAATCATGCAGTTACAACTTAAAATACTAGACATATAAACTATATACTAAGCAGTTTGTTACGAAATGGTCTCTCCTCAGCATAATGCTGGCTCGCGAGAGTCGCGAGCCAGCGCTGGTCTTCCGGCGAGACCATTTGTGGTCCACGTTCTCTACTGTCCAATACGGCCTTAAAAATTAACTGAAAAAAGAGAGAGAAAAAGATCATAAGAACAATATATAATAGATAAGTAGTTGGGCTTAATTTCCAGGGACCTCAACTGGGACTGGAACTGAGGTGATATGTGCCAAACAGACCCCGGGCTTCTTTAGGGTACAACCGGGAGAAAACGCTTGGATGATGATGAGTTTGGGCTCAAAATGTAACTCGGCTCTAGTTATTGCACGCTTAGCAAAATGGCGGCAGTGTTTTAATCTTTGACGTATGCTTTGAATATTAGTTTACATCACATCTGGGCATAAAGTGACAATAACCTCACTTCCTGGCCTGGCTTCAGTGGCGTAACTATAGGGTGGCAGAGTGGGCAAAATGCCACGGGCCCCCAGGCCAAGGGGCCCCGCGGCCAGAGAGGCCGTGAGCACCGAGGAACCTATCTAACATTCTAGAAGGGGCCCCGTCAGATTATTTCGCAACGGGCCTCTTATGATATAGTTACGCCACTGTCTGGCTTCCTGGCTCACGTGTTGTAAAATGTTGTAATAGAGAAAGCCTCAGATCGTCTTTTATTCGGTCTTGACTTCCGCTCGCTCAAATACCTGCGATCCGACACATTCTTTGGTTTACCGGGCACCGCTAAGTGTGTAATGTACTAATGTACTATTCTCACTGGCTAGTCTAATTTAAGACTTGTGAGTGTATAGTCTTACCGCCTTCGAGGAAGTAAACCCAAATCTCTGAGAAAATATCTAGTGCGTCTTCCTTTGTACTTACATCGGATCCACGTTATGATCGTCGGAGGCGGCTGCGGGCTGTTTGAAGGAGCCCTGCGTGGCTCCCTCTATGGTGTTGTTTAACGGGAAAGCTCCCGTCCTCAGAATGTAGTCCACTATGTTCCTCTCGTCCACTTTCCTGCCGCGGTTGTCTTAGACACCTTTGTACTTACATCTGGATCCACGTTATGATCGTCAGAGGCGGCTGCAGGCTGTCTAAAGGAGCCCTGCGTGGCTCCCTCTATGGTGTTGTTTAACGGGAAAGCTCCCGTCCTCAGAATGTAGTCCACTATGTTCCTCTCGTCCACTATCCTGCCGCGGTTGTTTTAGACACCTTTGTACTTACATCTGGATCCACGTTATGATCGTCAGAGGCGGCCGCAGGCTGTCTAAAGGAGCCCTGTGTAGCTCCCTCTATGGTGTTATTTAACGGGAGAGCCCCCGTTCTCAGAGTATAGTCCGCTATGTTCCTCTCGTCCACTATACTGCCGCGGTTGTCGTAGAATCTATGGGTTGAATTTATTATATTTTATTATATATAAGAGTACCTTCCACGCTTTGGAAGGCACTTTAAACTGTTAGTATCAGTTGTTTTGGACCGGAATAAGCCAAGTTACATGCTTTCTGATGACACCAATTTTGATGGCAATAAACCTTTCAATTATAGACCAGTACAGAAGTTCGATACACAAGAGTCGTAAGGAAAAAAAAACGTCAGCATAATTAGCGCAGCGGAGCGCTACATCCAATGTTTCATCTATTTATCAATGGTAAAATTTTAGTTGACCACTGACAAAAAGTATCCCAAATAGGAAGGTCTGCAGGGACAGTTTGAATTTGTGGATCAGATTAGATGGCAGTGACTTCTGCAAAACTAGAACTATGATCAGGTTGACCAAACTGAAAACAGAGACTAAGAGAAAGATGATGTCCATGATATTTAAGTACGAATAAGTACCTAAGCCGACCTTCTTGCATAGTGTGAAACCAACGGTAAGTGAGCACGAATTCGAGGCTCAGTCTCGGCTCCAGGGTCTCGTCATAGTCGTCCACATGTCCATAAGTGTTGAAGATCACTCCTTGCTTCAGCAAGAACTGGTAACCTGTAACATAGGAGTATATAAAGACGGTAGATCTTCTGTGCTTAAAATAAGCTTGTTCAAGACTGTTTATTTGTCTTATCCCAGTCCATCGGGGACCAGTCTGAGCTTCGCAAAGGAAAAGCTCGTCGAGGGAGTTGAAGGCTGAGGGGAGAGTAGTAGGCAAAAGGCAAGCCGTTTCTGGAACAGTAGGGAGGCAGTATGTCTGCAAAGTTTGTCAATATGCTGATGAATCGGAGGAGGATGAAGGGTTTTGCTTGAAGAAGCCGTTGAATTCCTCTGTTTCTCCGTATTACGGAAGGAGTTCTAGGAGATAATCTCTCATCAGAAGTAATTAAACTGGGTGACTGACAATGATACGTGATGACTTGATTGTGATAAAGCACTTTTATGGTGGTAGTAACGGCACGAGGCCAATGAGTATACAAGTGAAGACCGTCTAATAGAATCTTTATTCAATGTAATTCCTATATATTTATACACGTTAGATTGCGCTGATACAAGCAATATGCGTTTATGTCGCAGTAAACTATTGTTACTGCTAAACACTAAATGTGGCCAATCGCCATACTACAATACAATACAATACAAATACTCTTTATTGCACACCTCACACAAACAAAGCAGTTACATAGAGAAACAATACAATAACATGTAGGTAGAGGTAGACAACAGGCGGTCTTATCGCTGAAGAGCGATCTCTTCCAGACAACCTTTGGGTATCGGAGAAAGAGATAAAACTAGATTATGCAGTAGGTGGTGCAGAGATTATTATCAATCAAAAATCAAGAAATTATAAAAATAAAGGTACATAAATACCTCTATATATAAACATACACACACAATCATACATATATACAAATAACACAAACACAAATATAATGATACATAAACAGTCAGCCAAAAATACAATCAGGGTTAGGGGAGAGACAAATAATGTTCTTTAAGAAGGGATTTGAGGTTGCCGATAGATTTTGCTTGTCTGATGTCAAGAGGGAGAGAGTTCCACAGTCGGATAGAATTAATAGTGAACGAACTATTGTAAAATTTGGTAGATGATGAAGGCACAGTTAATAGCAAATTGTTAGAACATCTAACAGAATTTAAAAAACTAAAACGGTCTTTGAGATAGCGGGGAGTTGCAGGGTTAAAAAGGATATTATACAGAAGCGAAATAATGTGAGAGTTACGGCGATAACGGATAGGGAGCCACTTGAGTTTAGAACGGAAACTAGAAACATGGTCATATTTGCGTAACCCAAATATGAACCGAATGCAGACATTTTGGAGACGCTCTAGCTTATTAAGTTGTTCCTCACAAAGGTCGTACTACATGATGACATCACATCCTTCTCATCAGATGACGAGCGATAGAGAGGTATGGAGGAAACTCTTGCTGTGCTGATCCCTACAATGACTGTCTAGAGCGCGAAGACCGTGAGTGAAAGAAACCATTCTAAACTTGGCTACTCACCCATCACGGACGGCATGAGCTCATAGAACACCAGCTGCTGCCATTGGGCGATGTTAATCTCCCGCGCCGTTGCGAACAGTTGATCGTCGCTCCAGCACGGGTTTATCCGCGCCAGCGCGTTGGCGATCTGGTTGTGGTTCCGTATGAACCAAAGACCGAAGAGGTTCACGCCCAGGAGTGCGTTTAAGGTTAAACTGGCTGGAATAAATGGAAGGCTTTTTTTTAGTAAGAATGTCTGCTTTAAAAGGTAAACGTTTGCGAGTTGTCATTTATCATAGATAATATTAACAGTAGGCAGTGTATTTGTACATGTCCACCAAGCGTTCTTACCAATTATCATAAACTGGACCATAAAAATACAAACACTGGTTGAGGCACCTCGTCTTTCCCCGCTGCAGCTCGTTCAGCAGGCACACGGGCGCCCTGCACGGAGACCACTCCTTGTTCAGCAGTTCCGTCTCCAGCCTGCCGCTTGTCCTTCCTGGTTGCCTCCACACTTACCCCCGTTGTGGCACCTCGTCTCTCCCCTTTGCGGCTCATTCAATATGCATACTGGCGCTCCGCTCGGCGGCCACTCTTTGCCCTTAAGCAGTTCCATCTGCAGCCGGCCGCCTGCTCCCTCTCTGCCCTTGCGCATGCCCTGCTCATTGTTGCCGTAGGCTATGGAGAGGTCCAGATGAGGAGGGGAGGTGTTTATCTGTAACATTTTATATCGCTCTTGCATCTGATAGTGTAATTGTTGACGTTGAAAATTGAGGACGATGAAAACGTACCCTGGATGGTGGTAGACTCGCCGGCGCACAGCTTAACATCTGATATGTGATCGGTGCAGTCAGGTTTAGGCAGCGCACGTTGCTTCTGCGCAAGTGTACATCATCATCCGCCACTCTGAATCACAGAAAATCAAGTATTAATCTCCTATCTCCTAGTATGACTCACTCAGCGCTATAAAAACATACTAAACCGCCATCCCAAAACCAGCTATATTCTTGCTGAGCGCTGGGAGGAGCTTGCGTCTATGAGACTGGAATGGTGAAATAAGGTCAGAAAAGGTTTATATTTTTGAATTAGCTCGACTCTAACTCCAGGTCACCCTTTCAATCCTGTGTTTTCGCTTGCAAAAATCCACATCATGGTCATTGTTTTAACCTCATGTTCCTTGTAGTATTCAAATCTCAATTCAGTTCCAGTTTTGTTAGCTCTTCGTAAGAGATTAGGAGTCCAGACTGTTATTAAAAGTCAGTCATCGTGCTCAAAGTTAATGTAACGTTGACTATCTAGTTTATGCGTTGATTCGTATATGTTGTAATGAGTTGGGGGATGGGCAGCAACAGTAAAAACACTCTTTCCTTGAAAACTATATATTGCGACCATTGAGGTTGGCACAAGAAGGAACAAGGGCCATCGTACCACAGATAATAACAGAAATATTAAAAAGCGTTATGTAACCGACTATACACAACTATTTAAATATTGTAAACTACTTCCTGTACAAAAAAAGATGAAACTTGCTGTCCTAATTGAAGAATATCATAATGTTGCAAAACTCAAAGTTAAGAAAAGATGTAGTAGATTAAGAAAATTATCATCCCGAAGTCAATTTTGTCTACCTAAATATAATAACATATATGGTGCTCGAAAACACTCACACTTACTGCCTAAAATATTAAATGAACTACCTGAACATGTACAAAACTTATATGTAAAAGGCTGTAGAATAAGAAAAACCCTAAAGAGGCACTTTTTAAAATGTAAAAATTTAAACTATATTCTGTAAATTGTAAAATAAGTTGTATAACTACCTTTAAATTAGCTAATATTACAAATCAGTAGTCAAGAACTCCCCATCGGCAAACAAACCTACTAATGGTTTTGCCAAGATGGGCATTGTAATGAATTGTAATATGTATTTTCTTTTTGTGTTAATCAATAAATTAAAAAAAAAAAAAAAAAGAACAAAGTAGTAAAAGTATGTTTAAGACTACAGTTAATATAGGTAGTACCAACTTAACTACTGTTGGAGTCTCGTTTCAGTCGTTACCCTCTTTGCAGACTGGTCGTGACCAACCACTTATACTGTCAGGCGCAGATGTTGCTCGCCATCTAATTTACCGTGATCCCTCGTCGTCAAAAGTCACTCGTCCTGAAGGAGATACAACGGTTGAAATGCCAGAAGAATCCAGATGACAGAACCTTACCTAATCGGGAAACACCTCGGGTCCTGCTCACCGCCCGGTTTGCAGCAATCCCTTGTCACGGCGACGTAGTTAATGGTGTCGTGAAGCGACGTGACATCAGCAGTCAGGAAGACGCCTATATGCGTCACCAGTTGCGTATGGTGCTCGCTGGAGCGACGCCCGTCGGGTACTATCGCCACCCTTGGAAACAGACGGAGTAACATGTTTTAGATGATTATGTCGAAAATAGTGACATCTGTCTTATAAAGTAAAGCCAGATTCACCTATTTGTGTTGTGATGCGACACGAGACGAGAAATCTACCCTCCTCTTTCATATTGCGTATTACATAATGCGGGTGAGACAGAAGTCACTGAGTCACGCGGGGCGAGGCCCCCTGATAGTTCTTTCTAACTTATTTTTTATAGGCACACTTGACGCAATTTGGGTACTGATTTGAAGTCGGTTCAAACTTTGTTTTGCAAGTGAATTATCTGAATGAGGCGTTCTTTCTTCCTGATCTCATTTTGGTATGTTGTACCATGGCAGTAGGCGAGGCACATTGCTCGTAGAGCCGTTGGGGCGGAATTCTTGAGTGGCGACCACGTACCCGGAAGGCGCGGCGTGGGTAGGCCCGCCACAAGGTGGACTGATGACCTGATAAAGGTCGCGGCAGTCCGCTGGATGCGGGTGGCGCAGGACCGGTCACTTTGGCACTCTTTGGGGGAGGTCTATGTCCAGCAGTGGACGTCTTTCGGCTGATACGATGATGGTGATGATGTACCATCATAAAGCATGACTTACCTGATGGCCCTAACATTGGGCAGATCCTCTCCATTCTGCGCGGGCCGGGCGGTGTAGTTCCTCCCGAAGATCGGTGGCAACAGACGGTAGTAAGGGGTGAGGGTGGCCCCGCGCGGGGGGTAGCGAGGGTTGTTGCACGAGTAGTCCATGCGCCGGCGTTCGTGTGGCTGACAGTCTGCCACTTCGATTGCGCACCAACTAGAATGCATGGACATTAAAACGCACGTCACAGTGGGCATCAGGCCCGTGGGCAGAAGTACAGCGCTTTATTCGCTACGCGCTCATGCGCCTCACCTCACGCGTCACACCTAACGAAACTAGACCTCTACCTCACTCACGGGTAAATACCCGGTATTTACCCGTGGGTACCCACTACCTATCTCTATCGGTGACCGAGACGGATTGTTCCGTTAGCTCAGTTGGCTACGAGCGACGGGCCGCGTATAACTGTGGTTGCCGGTTCGCTTCCAGCTCGGAGCATTAATATTATGTTATGTTTCGTTAGCAGACGTTACTGCTAAATACATATACTACAACTTAGACCTAATGAAGGGTGACCTACCTCTGTCACTTAAACGTAGGCTCATGGAAATGTGCATACTTCCAGTTCTCACCTACGGTGCACAGACTTGGTCTTTGACGGAAGCGCAGAAGTCCAAACTCGGGGTTTGCCAGCGAGCTATGGAGCGCAGCATATTAGGTGTAAAGTTAATGGATCGCATCCGGAACACCACGCTGCGCTCCAAGACCCAAATAGAGGATGTAGCTTGGAAGGCGGCCAAGGTAAAGTGGGACTGGGCTGGTCACGTCTACCGCATGCCGAATGAGCTGTGGGCCAAAGGGACCACGGAGTGGAAGCCACAAAACTCAAAACGGAGACGCGGTAGACCTCGTCGGCGATGGCGGGATAACTTGGACTCCTTTTTAAAAGACTGGCCAGATATTGCTCAAGACCGCGATGAATGGAAACAGAGGGGGGAGGCCTTTGCTCAGCAGTGGGACATAACGGGCTCGATATAAATAACAACTTAGACAAGTTGAAAAACCCCGGACATTTTCATTTAAAGTTCAATATCTCAAAAACGGCTGAACCGATTTTGTTTAAACGTAGTTAAAAACCATCTCGATCACGTCAGCTTTCGCACAAAAAACCGCATTAAAATCGGTCCATTCGTTTCGGTCCACACAGACACGTCAAACTTATAACACCCCTCTTTTTGCGTCGGGGGTTAAAAAATAATTTAGTATGAAAAATAACCGACATTATCTCGAATGAATTCAGATACTCTCGAACCAAGAGAAAAACATCTTGCCTCAAGATAATTTCGCTTCATTCGAGACAATTTAACATCTTGATAATGAATTTCTTGGTTCAAGAATATTTACCTCGAATCGATTTGTTTTCATCACACTTGCTCGTAAATGGTGTTATTCCATGTCTGTATACAGAAGGACAATGGCCTAAATTGTTCCCGCGGGAGTTATGGCGAGTTTGTAGTCCCTAGGAAGTATTAAGCTTGTGTGTGATCTGATTGGTTTAATCAAATCTGCTCTGCTCTGTGATTGGTTAGAAAAAAAACTAGTCGATCACGCGCCGCAAGAATACTGCTCTGTGATTGGTTGAAATATTGAAGCTGCACGCTCCACTAGCACTGATCTGGAAGTGAAGTTGTCAATTTCGTAAATTTTTGATTGATGCGGCTGTATGAAACTTTGATTTTTCTGTCTTGTTTGCAATATTCCACTTAAGCCCCTCGATTAACAATGTACTATTTCTACTATGTGCGCAAATGTTAAAATACCTAGTAATTATTTTGGGTGTGAAATTAACGGATCGCATTAAAAATACAATGCTGCGTTCCAAAACTCAGATAGCTGACGTAGCTCACACAACCGCCAAACTTAAATGGGACTGGGCCGGGCACGTCTGCCGCATGCCAGAAGCGTTATCGGCTACAATCACCACCAAGTGGGTCCCACAGAACAGAACACGGCGTCGCGGTAGACCAAGTAGGAGATGGCGAGACGAGCTTGACGACTTCCATCAAGACTGGTGGCCTGGTGGGAGGCTGCCCAGGACAGGGATATGTGGAAGAAAAGGAGGGAGGCCTTTGCCCAGCAGTGGGACACGTAAGGCTCTTAATAATAATAATAATAATAACTACTAAGGTCATCTTGCTAACGGCGAGAACTTGCACAGACATAACCTTGTAGCCAGAATTATTCACCAGCAACTTGCTCTGCTATACGGTCTTGTGGTCTCCGAAGTGCCTTACTATAAGTACACACCTGCGCCAGTTCTCGAAAATGGTCGTGCCACGCTCTATTGGGATCGATCTGTCATCACGGACAGGACTATTCTTGCCAATAGGCCTGATATCGTGCTGACAGATCGATCCAAACGCCAAGCAGTGCTCGTCGACATCACCATTCCCCATGACGAGAACCTCGTGAAGGCCGAGAAGGACAAAGCCAGCAAGTACCTAGACCTGGCTCACGAGGTAACCGCCATGTGGGATGTTGATTCGACGATCATCGTCCCGATAGTCGTTTCGGCGAACGGTTTAATAGCGAAGTGTCTCGACCGCCACCTTAAGAGACTCTCGCTAGATGGCTGGGTCAAGGGTCAGATACAGAAGGCGGTACTTCTGGACACGGCGCGGATAGTCAGGAGGTTCCTCTCTCTGTCGCCCTGGCCACCGGTAGTTTAGGCCCCGCCTCGCTGCCGGCGGCACCCTAGGTTAGGTTTTTATAATGATTTTATATTTTGTATATATAGTTTTATACTTTACTTTTTATATTAATATTGTAAAAACCTAATCTGAGTTTTAAAATAAATAAAGAAATAATAATAACTACTAATAGTACTCACGGTATTAGGTTCAATCTCCTCACATCAGCTTCCCTCTCCGGCGTGAGTCTCTCTCCCGTGAACGTGTCATACCACGCTCCTTCTATCACCATCACTATCATCATCATCATCATCATCAGTAATATTATCATATTCTCCATTGTCATGATCATGACTTATTTTTCACTTTACCTCACCGATTTTTGCTTTATACTCGTATTATAAACTAGGTCCCTAGTGAACAGGGCTTCATACGAAATATTATCTACACAGTTTTCGCTTCCGACTTCGTCCCCGATTTCATCAGTTTAGGGGATGATTTTCGGGTTGAAAAGTATCCTATAATAAAAATAACATTTATTTGCAAGAAAAGACTTACGACTACTTACACTTTTCCACCTTTTATAAGGCCTCCTTTACACCTGTAAGTTACTTACGTAAGTTCGTACAAATATTGCTTACAGCGACTTTCGTGAGCAGTATTTGTACTGAACTTACGTAAGAACTTACAAGTGTACATGCCGCCTGAGGTATAGATAAGATATAGACAAGTATTAAACGCTAAGGTGTAAACAATTGACAACATTTCATTATTTTAAGTGACTAGAAAATATTACGAGAACAATATTCCTTTGCTATTCCGCTAAAAAACGTGCAGGTCGATCAGCGGAGATCAAATGCAACTATTTGCGTATAAACATGCAAATAATTACAGCAAACCGCCACCAATAATGAAAAAAACCTCGACACGTGTTTCGCCTCTCTACGAGGCATCATCAGGAGATGCTGGCAGGAGATGTTGCTTGCGCCACGTCCACTGAGCAAATGACACGCACTGAACACTCGTAATATATCATGAATTTCCGCAAAGTAACGCCTGATTCAATAAATTATTTGTCTAGAAAATGTTTTTTTAAGGGACACGTGTTTTTTTTTAAATTTAATTCCATATTGTAATTTTAATTCAGGAATATAAAATATAGATATATTAGAGAATATAGATTACAAACTAACTCTATGACAATTTGATCAGATTGAGTAACAACCATCCAAAGTTTTGATTTACGACAACCAACATAAAGTAGGTATAGATTTTTGAAATGACAATAAAAAAAAAGAAAAATACATTGGTGAAAACAGATCTTAATGTACGTAACTTATGTGACGTTCTGAAACGACCGAGGCTAAATGATACGTTAGATTTTGACGAAAACACACAAAAAATCCGAAGACATTTGTCTAGAAGACATCAGCTTCGCAAATTAAAAAAAAATAACGTAAGTTAACCTCGTTAAAAAAATGCAAAAAAATGCGACTTTACATTGCGAATTAAACGGTTACACGAAATGAATTTCGGAAAAAAACATGCTCTCTTATTAAGTATTCTTTGGAATGATTTGTACACCCATTTTGGCAATGTATGTATAAAGCTCTTATTTAAAAAAAAAATTGAATCGATAAAGAACACTACCCTACCACCGTGTGCTGGATCAAATCAACTGAAACGAATACGTTATTTCTACGTTAATTCAATTCAACGGTGGAGGTTGTATTAATTACAGAGACTTAATAATTATCGGCTTCCCATCATCTAAAACGTAACGAATGTTTGCGTGTTTTAGACTCATTATTTATAGGTACAGTAAGGGAAATGTATTCACGTACCACCGTAGAACCCTGTCGCAATTGACAGGCCGCCGTAACTCAAACTCGAGTGATATGTCACCTTATTGCGATAGGGTTCTACGGTGGTACGTCAATACATTTCCCTTACTACGCATTGTAATGCGTTATGGGATCGACCAACTGATCGTATGTAAATATGTAAGTAAGAAGTTTTTCGTCAAAATTTGCTATCCATGTTTCAGTCACTTGCCGTTATCCGATTGAGCTGAGATTTTGGGTTCCAGTATAGTTTGGATGACAATTCAATATTATAGTCCAGGCAATGAACTGACAACTTGTATGGAAAAAATGACATATTTGGAAATAATTTATAATAGCAAATTTTTTTAATGTAACGGATATATTATCAATTAAATTGTTACCTAGACGCAAAATCCAACAAAAAATCAGACATCAAAAAAATCAATATTAAATTAGCTCCTAAAAAGTCCGGATAAATATTAATGTTTTTTTTTTATCTTTATTTAGGTTCATTTACATTTGCTTTAAAATATTCAATAAAAATAAAATAAAAAAGACAATGAATGTTTAATTTAAATCTATATAATTACTTCCGGGTGGAAAGTTTGGTGGATTCTTGAATAAAGCATCTTAGAATAATGTTTTAGAATGAAATAAACAAAAAAACGCTATTATAAATTAATGTTTTTCGAAACCGTATTTTGCCTCGGCTATGCCGTTATCCGATTGAGCTGAGATTTTGGGTTCCAGTATAGTTTGGATGACAATTCAATATTATGGTACAGTCAGGGACTTTTAACAAAATTTTTACCTTGGCCGGCGCAACTAGCTAATCCCCGCGCCGCTTCGGGTCGTTACGCGTCGATCGGACAAACGAATATCGCCCTAAAGGAGGTCGACCGGGAATCTCCCTGACTGTACCATCTAGTTGATCTGGTGATGGAGACAGAAGGTGGCCATGGGAATTCAGGAGCCGTACCATGGTTGGCCTTATCACGCGACAAGTGACAAGATAACAGCGTCGTCTCGTTCTATCGAACGGTGTCAGCCAGTGACGCACGCTCTATCCTATCACCTATCGCGTGACAAGGCCAACCATGCTACGGGGCCAGTACTTAACCGACGTAACCCCGTTGTACAGTCAGCATCAAAAGTAACGACACAATCGAAGACGTCAAAAGCTCTTATTCCCTTGTAATAAAGACTTTTGACGTCTTCGTTTGCGTAGCTACTTTTGATGCTGACTGTACGGTCTCAATTAGTAGTTGATGACGGTAAACAGAAAAGTACAGTAGGCAATAAAAGCTTGTACAGTCAGCATCATAAACATGTATACATTCTAGGACCTTATTGCATGAAGATAAGGTCGAAAAGTGTATACATGTTTATGATGCTGACTGTACCAAAAATGAAATTTTTGACAGAAACTTATTACAAATAAAGATACATTATTTAAAGATACACTATTTGTATTTTATTAGGAGCCACTTCAGTAGGTTTGTGACCTATGTTAATAAAATTGATAACGCTGTGTTGCTAAATGGATAGTAAACCATCAAAATATTATAATAAAGTATAAATTACAAAATACAATTAAAACCATAAAAAGATATCGACCTTGAAAGTTTAGAAAAAATATGCATTCTTTTCATTGCCCAAGAGTACTCGTAAATTTAAAGCTACCAATAGAATCCTTACGCTTTTACAAAATTGCACAATAACTATGGACATTGCACGTATAATCGATGGCCGTTGGGGCGGAAAGGTTCTCGAGTGGCGACCACGTAGGCCCCCCTACAAGGTGGACTGATGACCTGGTAAAGGTCGCTGAACCGGTCATTGTGGCACTCTTTGGGGGAGGCCAATGTCCAGCAGTGGACGTCTTTCGGCTGATATGATGAACTATGGGCCTAAACGCAATAACCTAACAGACAGAGTAACTTTCACATTTATGATATTGGTATGCACAGTAAGGGAAATGTATTCACGTACAGTTTTCGCTCTTCTTACTATGACAATAAGGCATAAAAAGGTACATGAATATTTCCCTTACTGTACATAAGACGTAAGATAACGTTTTGACCGCATCTGATATTGAATATTTACACAATGCGGTTTTATTTCTGGCCATTGTGCGCAAGCGCAACTGTTGCCTCAGGCGCTGGCGAATGCGTCGACAGCTATTCATTAAGTTAGAACATGTCAGTTGCCGCGCGGTTACACGCCGCGGGACGGGGACGACACGATTGCGGCATACGAGGGTGGTTTGAAAAGTAATTTGGTTTGATATTTATTTATTTATTTATTTATTATTAGGCTCACACAACAAATTACAGTCATACATACAGTAGCATAAGAAGCTTAGTGTCTAGATCTGGACTATAATTCTCAACAGTGTGTGCACAAAAAGATTCTTAACTTAAAGACAAACTATTCACTAGATGGAATTACATACCTATTGTGCATAAAATAATACATTCAATAATTAACATGACATATGATATAGTACATTGTTTAACGAGGGGCGGAGGGCTTTTGATGACTCGAGTTTGCAATATTCTTACGCCCGTGTTATACACAATGTTTTTCATCACATTTGCGAGGAAATAAATAACTACAAAATACAGAAAAATCTAAGTTTCATACAGCCACACCAATCAAAAATTGACAAATTCACTTCCAGATCAGTGCTAGTGGAACGCGCAGCTCAATATTTCAATCAATCACAGAGCAGTATTCTTGCGGGGCGGGGCGACTTGACCAACTAGATTTTTTTATTGAACCAATCACACAGCAACCTGATTTGCTTAAGCCAATCAGAGGGTTCTATATTTTAAAACTAAACTTAACAGCCCGTGGGAGGTAAAACGGCTATAACTGCTCTATATGTTCGCAAGTAATAACGCCATTGACGAGCAAGTGTGATGAAAAAAAACTTGTATAGGTGTTGTATATATTTTATTTTTCTACGTAATCCCCCCGAAGTTCAACGCACTTATCCCAACGCTTCTGCAACTTCTCGATGCCTTATTTTTTGAACAAGACCGTGTCAATGGTTTTTGAGATATTGCCGATTGCTGCCTGATTTGCCTTCCCTATAGAAAAGAACAATACAATACAATACAAATACTCTTTATTGCACACCTCACACAAACAAAGCAGTTACAGAGAGAAACAATACAATAACATGTAGGTAGAGGTAGACAACAGGCGGTCTTATCGCTGAAGAGCGATCTCTTCCAGACAACCTTTGGGTATCGGAGAAAGAGATAAAACTAGATTATGCAGTAGGTGGTGCAGAGATTATTATTAATCAAAAATCAAGAAATTATAAAAATAAACGTACATAAATACCTCTATATATAAACATACATACACAATCATACATATATACAAATACAAAGAACGTAAGTGAAGTAAGATTATATCATAGGCAATATGAACCCATCGTCGTGCGTGGTCCGACACGCACTTGGCCGGTTTTTTCTTCACTATTACGTTACTATCCCAAACCTCTCTATAGGTAAGGTAAGTCGTTAAGTATAAAACAGCCTCGGGCCTATTTCGATAGTTATCTTCGCAATATTTTGATAAATGCCAGTTCATTACACAACTTAACATATAACTTTTCAACGGTGATTTATGAGCAGTAATTAGCGATATTAATATATGATTATCTATATTTTAGTATTAAGTAAGTAAGTAAGTAATAATATATTGTCAGAAAAAGGGTAAGTTTACATGACTTAAAGTAAATATACAATTGTTCCATCTTTGTCAGCTGTTGTGTTTAAAATTAAGTACCTAACTAACACTTTACATTATTTTTTTAAGTTCTTTAATTTGAGATAGGTATCGATCGGATCTACGGTAAATCTTGACGAAATTATACGTTATCACGCACCATTTTGCAAGTGAAATAGTAAACTACAAATGCTACGGTATTTTTCGATTCGAAATGTCAAATTTGTGACTCACGCTAGCGTTTGGTAATACGATTCGAAAGTTAAATTACGCATCGAAAACTAGACGCTAGCGAGTAACGTTTTGTAGTTGTTTTCGGAGTATATCGGCACCATGAGTACGACGAATTTGACAGCTCGAACTTGCGAGAATCGAAATCTACGCGAAGCGCGTTAGCTCGATCTCGGGAAACGTTTACTATTGTACGTTTTCGATAGGCTCTCATGGTAAGCGTACTGACTATGAAGCTTGAGGTCCCGGGTTCGATTCCCGGTCGGGGCAGATATTTGTATGATGAATACGAATGTTTGTTCTCGTGTCTTGGATGTTTAAAATCTATTTAAGTATGTATTTATCTATATAAGCTATCTATATAAGATCAATTGGTGTGAATTGTCCCACGATATTTATTTATTAATAACATTATATTATAAAAGACTTCAAATATTTGTTCGAACTAAAAACTAAAGATCATAATATAACATTTTGTGATCCAGATATTCTCTGATGTTATAGAAACACTCTAATTTTACTATAACCAACATAATCATAACTTTTCTTAGTATTCTTTTAGGTATACATTAGTACATTGTTTAACGAGGGGCGTAAGTGGAATATTGCTAACGAGACTCTATCAGAAGACTTTTGATGACTCGAGTTTGCAATATTCTTACGCCCGTGTTATACACAATGTTGTTAAAGATAGAAAAATCTAAGTTTCATACAGCCGCACCAATCAAAAATTGACAACTTCACTTCCAGATCAGTGCTAGTGGAGTGCGCAGCTCAATATTTCAACTAATCACAGAGCAGTATTCTTGCGGGGCCCCGGGCTTGACCAACTAGATTTTTTTATACAACCAATCACACAGCAACCAGATTTGCTTGAGCCAATCAGAGGGTTCTATATTTTAAAACTAAACTTAACAGCCCGTGGGAGGTAAAACGGCTATAACTGCTCTGTACGCTCGCAAGTAATAACGCCAATGACGAGCAAGTGTGATGAAAATACTTTAGTGTGCAATAAGTGGTGCGTTAGATTGATGGTTTGGTTTGTACATAGGTCAGCATATCATGATCAACTTTCCACTCCTAAACTTACATTTAGTAGGTAACTATTTTAAATCGTTTATAAATATCACTCATAATCATAACTATACCTAGATATTTTTCTAGCAGGAACGACTTATTGTAAGTGATTGACAAAATAAAAACATCGACAGTCCTGCTATCGATGAGTACCACTTACAAAGACAAATATGACGACCGAATAGCCTAGTGGTTAGAGAACCTGACTATGAAGCTTGAGGTCCCGGGTTCGATTCCTGGTCGGGGTAGATATTTGTATGATGAATACGAATGTTTGTTCTCGAGTCTTGGATGTTTAATATCTATTTCTATTCAAGTATGTATTTATCTATATATAAGTATGTTTATCCGTTGTCTAGTAACCATAGTACAGGCTTTGCCTAGTTTGGGACTAGATCAATTGATGTGAATTGTCTCACGATATTTATTTAAATATATATAGGGTGCATTAGAAAATAGATAACAAAACTCTCAATTTATTTATATTTTACATACTTCAGAAAAAGGTTTGCAATACAAGTCTCTGAATTAATTATCCCATAAGCCATTCCATAACACACACACACACACACACACACACACACACACACACACACACACACACACACACACACACACACACACACACACACACACACACACACACACACGCACACCAATACATATAGACAACAGGCGGTCTTATCGTCTTATGAAGAGCTGTACTATAGTTTTGTCGGTTTTTTCCGGAAAATACTATATCTCCCCCAAAAAAAGTTGGCAACCCTAATTACCCAACAGAACATTATGTATGTATGGCGCCGATGAATCGTAAACTAATTAGTGGACTAGTGTTATTAAAATATAATAAGAAAGCCTCGAGGCTCGTACGTCCATTCTCTAAGGACGGATTGCACAAACTTACTTTTTAACCGACTTAAAAAAAAGAAGGAGGTTCTCAATTCGGTTGTATACAGCGTGTTACTTTCATAAGAACATTCATTTTAAGGGCTGAAAGTATAAGCCCTAATGAACGTAAATTGGTATCTCTAGTTTTAAAAAAAACGGTTAATTTTTTTTCATACCAATTAATTCGGCCCGCAATGTATTGGTAACAAAGCTAACAACTGACAGTAACTAGCTCTGCCTCTCTGAAACGTCAAGTGAATGTTAGCAGTACATTGCTGCTCGAGAAAATTTAAAAAATGTATAACTCTCCATTAGAAAAGGTAATTTTTATATTTTTTTCGATAAAACGGTTCACAGCACTGAAAGCTATCGTTCCTTAAAATAAATGTTCTTATGGAAGTCACACGCTGTATATTTTTTTATTTTTGTAAATGTTTGTTATAGTTAACATTTTTAAAAAAGTAGGAATCCACTTCAAATCTTATCTGCCTATGAATGGAATTGTTCTCTATTGTTAAGCCGACCGCTAATCACCCGTGCAAAATGAAATGCATAAATAACAAATGAGTTCATACGAATAACAACTTTATCGTAAATCAATAAGGTTCCAATTTCATCAGCACGCACTCGACATAAAACCTTTTGGAAATAAGAGCCGTGATCGCCCAGGTGTTCGGCTCTTACGTTCCAAAAGGTTTTATGTCGAGTGCGTGCTGATGAAATTTGAACCTTATTAATGTATTATTAAAGTTGTTATTCGTATGAAATCATTTGTTATTTATGCATTTTATTTTGCACGGGTGATTAGCGGTCGGCTTTAACAATAGAGAACAAAACCATTCATCGGCAGATAAGACTTGAAGTGGATTCCTACTTTTTTTTAAATGTTCACTATACCTCAAAACTTTGTCATTTATGAACCGGTTCGTACAATTTTATTTTTATTCGAAAGCATATGCTTCCAGGTTGGTCCCATTGTTTTCACAACTTTGGTTCGATGATGGGAACCATGTGGAATTGAGGGAACTCCTCAAATATAGAAGGCACGCATGTAGTAATTTTACGGTATTTTCGGAAATCACAAACTTGGTGAATTGGAACTGATGATGAAGACCACAGATGACTTATGGAACTCGTACTTAAAACTGTAGAAGTGCGTTACTGATTCTGATATGATTCCGTTGAATTAGCAACTAATGAAGTCCTAAATGTCAAGTGTGCCAAATCGACGGAACTCCTCAAATATTATCGGCCCACATACAGTGATATGGTTTTCGTCTGTAATAATCAACGTATTTATTCTCGGAAAGCAGTCCATGTGGTGAAGTGGAAAGGAAATGTGGAAATGTTCATTTGGCTTGGCGGAGAAACTTTGTTTTTAAAGTAAATTATACAGACCTATAAATAATCGTCCATCTTTGGATTTTTTATGAATCCGATTGTGATTATACCAATCTCTGACAATACTAGTAATTTACATTTTACAAATGTATTCCTGTGACGGACATATCCTTTCGCTTTGTTACTAATTTTATAACAATTACTAGCGTTTATTCTCGATTATTTTCGTACAGTGCTTATTACAAGTACAAGGTTTAGAAACAATTACCTACAAACGTACTTACTAATTCATTTTAATTGTTTGGTTTTCCTTAAAATTTGCTGTAATATCGACTGACGAAAAAAGAACGAATATCATTCGAGTACCTATATTGTTATTCGATGGGTTGATGGTTTCGATGGAAACATGCGCAATTTTTAGGGTTCCGTAGCCAACATGGCAAAAACGGAACCCTTATTGTTTCTTCATGTCCGTCTGTCCGTATGTCACAGGCATTTTACTCGAAAACTATAAGGTGTATTTAAATAAAAATTGTAACATAGGTGTATTTTGTTAGCGCTACATAGTTTTGTAATTAAAGGTCTAAAAAAATTTTTTTTTAGTTGTGCACACATAAAGCTGAAAGCCAATTTTTTTTTTTCATTTGAAATCCCACGTATGGCACACCAATCGATAGGCCTTTCAAAAGAAATATAAGGTTTCTCAGCAATTTTTTTTGATTAAGTGAATAGAGTCGGAGATAATCGCCCCGAAAGTCACAATTTTTTTATCTACTTACCTAGTATGCGTTAAAATACTATCCGGTATCCGGCCGGATACTGCGCCACTATTCGGTATTCGGCCGGATACCGGATAGTGGCCGGATATCCGTTGCGAGATGCAATACTTAATAGTCAATTTCATCATTTTATACACAATTTGTGGCCAAACTAAAAGAAACCTTACAGCAGTCTGGGCTTAGTCTATTATTCAGTGGCAAAACTACAGAGTACAGATAAATATGCCACTTGTAAACAATCATTATTTTTATATCTAGTTTTTTTTTTTTGGCTACAATTTATTATTCACACAATACCATGGAGGTACTGGTATGTAGCCTATGTCACCCGGAGCATAATTTCGAATCGATTGACATCTCATTCGTCAAAACCGGTTCAGTATCTTGAACGCCTTGGTGGAACACATGTACATACAAACATAGACTGCTAACATTATATCCCTTGCTTAGTGGGGCAAAAATAAAGTACAGTACGGTACAGGCAAGCCGTCTCTGGAATTCACTCCCTCTCAACATCAGACAAGCCCCAAGCAAGTTTGCTTTCAAGCGGATGCTGCGTAAGCATCTGCTTAAACAAGAATTCGACTAAAATCTATCCACTTAATGGTAGTATGTATTGAATATGTAGTAGTATATATTTTTGTATGTATCTTACATATTTTTATTTATGTATGTATATATGTAGTGTATAATACATTTGTATTTTTTCCCTCTCTCCTCAAGTATATTCGTAACAGAAATTATCATACTTTTTTCTTTGCGCCTGTTATAAGTCTCTGTTTAGCCCAATGGTTAGCTGGTAGAGAATGCCATCTGGCATTAAGCTCGCCATTTGTACATTTTTTTTTTGTATTTTGTGCAGTAAAGTTTAAATAAATAAAATAAAATTCCCTACTATGCACTAACCCCTGCCACGTTGCGCGAATTGCGGCGCGGCAAGCGTGTTATCTGTTCATTGCGCGGTCGAGACGCGCAACGCACTGTGGTTAGTTGGGATCACGCGCAATGAATTAGAAAAAAACCGGCCAAGTGCGTGTCGGACCACGCAAAATGAAGGGTTCCGTGCCTATTAAAAAGGTCGTATCGTCACAGAAATTTTACGGCACTTACGTCCTTTTCTTTGAGGAAGGTAGTTTTTCAGCAATATCTCGAAAACCTCCGAACCGATCTTGTTCAAAACAATTTTCGGTGAATGAAATTATTAAGCCCTATGTCCATGAATTTTTCCATATTTTTAAAATGCACCGTTCAAAAATTAGAGGGGGGGGGACAGAATTTTAGTGACTTTCGGGGCGTTAACTCCAACCCTATTCACTTAATCAAAAAAAATGCTAAGAAACCTTATATTTATTTTGAAAGGCCTATCGATTGATGTGCCGCACGGGGGGTCACAATATTTTTTTTTTTGACTTAGTTTTATGTATGGAGTGCACCCCTAAAAAAAATTGTTTTTGTCATTTTAATTACAAAACTATGTAGCGGCTAACAAAATACACCTATCCTCAAAATTTTATTCAAATACACCTTATAGTTTTCGAGTAAAATGCCTGTGACATACGGACAGACGGACAGACGGACATGACGAAACTATAAGGGTTCCGTTTTTGCCATTTTGGCTACGGAACCCTAAAAACCGCTGCCGCTAACGCCGCCGCGCAATGTCGCGGCCGGACTGTGGTGTCCGCGTCAAACTCTACTATACATAAAAGGATGTACACTTTACGACCGCCTTGGCCCATTGACACTGGCATTTGAGAGGCCTTGACACGATCTTCTCACAATAATATCAAACATCCTACACATTGCCGGTCTATGCTTTGTCCTTTACCCTTTCAACAGCTAGAACACAATAAGTAATTAAGTTTCTACTGTCATCTACTTAAAGGTTAAAATATTTGGGGACACATCGACCTATTCCCAAACTAAGCAAAGCTTGTACTATGGGTACCATATAGGCGACGATATACATACTTACTTCTAAAGGGTGAAGCTGCAGCGGCGGAAAACGCCGAAAATCTGAAATGTAATAAATATAGAGGCCTCGGCAGAGAGTACGACTTTGTACCCTTTGGCGTCGAGACCCTCGGTCCGTGGCTGGGGTCCCAGTGCGCATAAGTTATTTGCAGAAATCGCGAAACGTCTGGTCGATGTAACTGGTGACCGAAGAGCTGGCGGCTTTCTCGCGCAACGCATCAGCATTGCAATTCAGCGAGGAAATGCCGCCAGCATCCTCGGTACAATGCCTCGAGGGCCTTTTTTAGATTTAACTTAGTTTTAATTTATCTTAGTTAATGTTAATTATAATCTTGTATTCACTTTTAATAAAGTTTTATGCAATTGTCGCCTTTAAAAAAATACTTGGGTAAATACGGGGTGGGCCCTGCAACAGGAGCAAATATCTAAAAGGACGCTTCCTTAGAGCATCTGCAGTAACCCCTTGTGTCCATTTTTAGGGTTCCGTAGCCAAAATGGCAAAAACGGAACCCTTATAGTTTCGTCATGTCCGTCTGTCCGTATGTCACAGGCATTTTACTCGAAAACTATAAGGTGTATTTGAATAAAATTTTGAAAAAAAGTGTATTTTAAATTAAATTAAATTAAATAGTAATTTATTTCAGATTTTTCATGCATAGGTCTTTAACACAATTAAATTGCAGTAATTACATTAAAACATAATCAATAAAAATAAGCAAATTTTGATTTTGTGAGCCGCTACATAGTTATGTAGGCTAAAGTGGTCGTCAAGGTGTTTAACTGGAAGAGTGGTTAGCCGGAAGAGATCCCTCAAAGGGTTAAGTTCGCGTTTGTACTTCAAATATTTATTTTTTATCACACGCTATGTTTGTTTTGTACAAGAGTTATATTACTACTACAATACAAGTTATTACTAATATATATATATATATATATATATACAGGGTGGAAAGTTAAAACGGGGCAGTAAGGGCAGCTAGATCCCTTGCCGCCACGCAAAAATGGCATTAGGATTTCATTCCTAACTTTTTAAGTGATGGCAATCTACATTCACAGATTTTTGAAAAAAAGTACAGTCAGCGAGAAAATCATCAATTTTGACGATATTTTTTTTTAATGCCATTCCATCCCATTTCTATTGAGGATCACAAAATACTCTTTGGGACCGACTAACGTTTGACTACTAGAACGCCCAGAAATCAAAGAAAACTTTTTCCATACAGTTAGGAATGAAATCCTAATGCCATTTTTGCGTGGTGGCAAGGGATCTAGTAGCTGCCCTTACTGCCCCGTTTTAACTTTCCACCCTGTATAGCTATTTACGCCATGACCGGCGATGGCGACCCTAGCCAGTTACACTGTATTACTATTACACTGTAGGGTGATGGGTGATGTAAAAATTGTGTATTTTTCAAAGTACAGCATTCAAAAATAAGATCCAATTAAGAGTTAACTGTGAGTTAATTGAGAGTTAATGTATGGAACAGCTGTTTTTTTTTTTACGCTTTCGTGGTCGGTCCCATGGGAAAAGTTGTTCAGTACGACCGTCTTGTTCGCTTTCGGTCTTCTTGCTCCACGACCCCTAAATAAATATAAATAAATAAATAAATATCGTGGGACAATTCACACCAATTGATCTAGTCCCAAACTAGGCAAAGCCTGTATTATGGGTACTAGACAACGGATAAACATACTTATATAGATAAATACATACTTAAATAGATATTAAACATCCAAGACTCGAGAACAAACATTCGTATTCATCATACAAATATCTGCCCCGACCGGGGATCGAACCCGGGACCTCAAGCTTCATAGTCAGGTTCTCTAACCACTAGGCTATTCGGTCGTCATCCCCCTGTCAATCACCCTGTATAAACGAATTTAATTTACGTATTACATACATCACGTTTTTTAGAGTATAAGAATAAGAATAAGAATAAACTTTATTTGCATTAAACATTACCAGATACAAGGTGTTATTACAATAATAGGTAGGTTTATATGTTTAACCATAATTGGTATGCAAAATTGTTGTTACAGTAACTAATATGTGATAGTCATAATTACTACTTAAAGAGATCATTAAAAAGCGCGTCGATAGCTTCTCTGCCCTCATGCGCAAGCGAGCCGCCTCGCTACTGGGGAGGGTGAGGGCCAGTACCAACAGCATCCTAGCAATGTTTGCAGGCAGGTGGGATGGGGCTTACATAAACCACTGCACTGCGCTCCACGCCATATCATAAGGTTTTGTTAACACCATTATGTAATTTAATTTTTTTAATTTTTTTTTTTTTTTTTTTATGTGTATTTTAATTTAGTTTGATTTTATTTTATTTTTATTTTTATGTGAATTGTGGACCGATGTTGTCTGGAAATAAATGAATTTATTATTATTATTATTATTAAATTCAAGTTCAACATTACAATTTACGAACTATGACATCATATAGATAAGTATGTATAAACGAATTTAATTTAAGTATTACATACATCACGTTTTTAAGAGTATAGATAAGTAGATAACGTAGTGCTAGAACAGCCGTTTATTAGAATTGATTATGCCTTATTAGTGCAATAATAGTCTGAAGGCACGCAATACGTCAATCTTAACCTTACCGGCCCGCTATAATACGCGATAACATTGAGAATATGTATTAACATTTGGTCAAGGTTGGAGGGCTTAAATAGCTTCAGCAACGCAAATGTGACTTCAGTCGCTAGCGTCTATTTATTTGTTTATTCAATAATTTACATAATAGGCTTACAGTAAAACCAAAATGCATATAATGTAAACAGGTACATGGCAGTCACACACAATATACAAACACAGAAAAAGTAGCACTAACAATATACAGGGTGGGCCACGTAACAGGAGCAAAAAAATTAAACGGTAGATTATTAATCTTGTGAGCAATTGTTTCTAAGTGGTTTTAATTGAAAAAAAATTTTTTTTTCTTTAACTTAAGTTTACATGTACTTTTTTACTCTTCTATATCGGTTACCTTGGATCTGCTGCGGATAGCCTCATTTCTGATGCGATCACGCAGAGATACTCCCAGCATTGCTATGGGCGTAATAAAGGCTATTGCAGCTCTGTATGCCTGCGCGTTATGAAGGCCTTTACGAGCAAGTGTGATGAAAAAATAGTACAGGTCCTTATCTGACAGTGAAGGGGTATTAAAAAATACGAGTGTATTTTCATAACAGTCGTAAGAAAATATAATAAACACAACATATTGTATTGATTTATTTTGCAAGAACATACACAGGTGTTGGTAAATTATACAGACATGTCAGTAGGGGTTACATGCGGGTATGCTCTGCCACAATTTGGCATGCAAATCTTATTCTAACTTGAAATTAATGCTACTGTTATTTATTCATACAATCTATCAAAATACTAAAA
The DNA here is from genome assembly GCA_932294315.1 of Epinotia nisella. Lineage (NCBI taxonomy): Eukaryota > Metazoa > Arthropoda > Insecta > Lepidoptera > Tortricidae > Epinotia > Epinotia nisella. The sequence continues at coordinate 1,418,583 of OW028698.1, read as the reverse complement.
TGGTCGAGCAATCAAGTACGACTTTAATTTTATTGAGAACTAATTTATATTACTACATTGCCGTATGTCCTCATTTAAGAAATTATACATTTTTATACCATTATATTCTAAACTATTTTTAAAATTCATAAATGTCAATTCGGGTAACAGAATGTCAAAATTATATCTACATAATCTCTGAGGTCTCTTATTTATATTGTTCTTAAAACTAGACCTATTTTTATATATAAAAATGCATACTAAATATATGTAGAGTGATACCACGGTTAGTATTCCATGTTTTATAAATATTAAAAGTGTGTTCTTCATAAGGAACCTCGAAGTAACATTTTTTTTTTTCTTGTTACAGTGATGTCCAAATTCGCGGTCCGCGTGGACGCCGCAGTGTCGGCCCTGGGCGGCGGCGCGGGGCTCGACGAGAACGAGTTCATCGACGCCTCTCGCCTCGTGTACGACGGCGTGCGGGAGATCCGCCGCGCGGTGCTCATGAACCGGGTGAGTACTGGCGTAATACGTGGGAAAATACTTGGAAAAATATCTTGAGAATTACTTGAAAAAATACTTGGAGAATACTAGGAAAATTACTTTGTAAATACTAGGGAAAATACTTTGTCAATACTTGGGAAAATACTTGGAGAATACTAGGGAAACTACTAGGAAAAAATCTTGAGAAATACTTGGTCAATAGTAAACAAGATAATAGTTAACACTAATAAGAATAAGAATAAGAATAAACTTTATTTGCATTAAACATTACCAGATACAAGGTGTTATTACAATAATAGGTAGGTTTATATGTTTAACCATAATTGGTATGCAAAATTGTTGTTACAGTAACTAATATGTGATAGTTATAATTACTAGGTAGGTACTTAAAGAGATCATTAAATTCAAGTTCAACATTACAATTTACGAACTATGACATCATAACACAATACTATAAATTACCAGCTATACATAAATTATCACAATTCTGCCAGTAATTACGTGTCAAAGAATTCATGTAAACTGTAGAAGTTTTGATTATTTAGCCATCGGTGTAGTTGCTTTTTAAATGACTAAGGAACTTACTATGAGAACTCTGGGCAGCATATTAGGGACGCTATTTAGGGTTTATGAGGACACGTAGACAAAGTCTCGGTCCGCGTGGACGCGGTGTCCCCGCTGAGCGGGCGGCGCCGGGCTCGACGAGAATCATCGACTTCTACGACGGCGTGCGGGGGATGCGCCGAGCGGTGCTCATGAATCGGGTGAGTGGGTACTGGGAAGATATCAGGGAAAATATTAGGAAAAGTGCTTGGGAAATACTAGGAAAATTACTAGGGATATACTTGAGGAGTACTAAGAAAGACACTCATGAAATAATAACTAAAATATTGGGAGAATACTAGGGAAAATATAAAGGACACTAATAGGTGAAATACTTGGGAGGTTTTCAAGATACTTAGGAAATACCAGGAAAATGTGGTTGTAATATAAAGGAAAATACAGCAGCGCAGCGTTTAGGGCACACTTGGGTATTATTGCGGACATAAGCTCGAAAGGAACGAGTTCATAGACGCATCCCGCCTGGACTGGTAATAATGCCAGCAAGACTCGCTGTCTGAAATTACAGGCAAAATACTAGGAAACTACTTGTAGTATTTCACATGTAAAATACTAGGGAAAATACTTGGGGAATACTAAGATAAATAAGTGCAAGGGGGAGAATATACTATAGAAAATGCTAGGAAAGTACTAGGCTCAGGGTTCGCATCGAAAAACGTTATATCTTGCTGTCTCTATTAATCCCATGTGCGTAGGAGGAGGAGGACTTAGACCCGGAGGACGTGGAACTAGACGAGCACTACACGCTGGAGACCAGGAGCAAATGTGAGCCGTGCGCCAGCGCATGCGCGCAGGCTGCTCTGATCACAGGGGCATTTTATGATCGGTGGTTTGGGGACACTTTACAGATGTAGGGCCTGGACACATGTCGCCGTGTACGGCGCCGTGCACGGCGCATCGCTTGGTAGTTACTACCAACTACCAAGCGATGCACCGTGCACGGCGCCGTACACGGTGACATGTGTCCAGGCCCTTAGAGCGCCTGCGTATTAGCGCCTGACCACACATGTCTGCGTTGTGGAAATTCACCCCGCGCCGTGAATCTGGTGAGCACTGATGGTCGACACAAACTGCGGACGAGTTCTACCATACATTTTGTATAGCACCGGCGTACACCGAGCGTTAAGTGGCCGCGTCCGAGCCACGAGCTACGGGAGTGGTTCGCGATCGTTACCAGTGGTCGCGTTTAGAGGCGGCCACGAGCGCTGTCGCTCATGTCGTCGGTCAGTGGTCGCGTTTGGTGGCGGCTAGTGGCTGTAAGGCCCTGACCATATGTCTGCGGCGCCGCAGAAATTCACGCCGCGCCGTGAGTTTCTGCGGCGCCGCAGCAATTCTCGCCGCGCCGTGAGTTTCTGCGGCGCCGCGTTGCATCGTGTTTTCCTAAGGTGCTAAGTCGCGATAATACAACGATCAGTCTTCAAAAAGATATGGACCATATCACACGTATTCTGCTCTTGTTGTTAAGAAGATTTTGGGTGAACCCGTATCTTTCCATCATGAATCCTGATGAGTCATTTCAAGAGGAAATATGAGACGTTGAAAACCAGCGACAGAAAATTTCATGATTATTTTTGAATGAACAATATCAAGTTTTGAAGAACTACTAAGCAAAAGTTCACCTCGGATTAAAAAGCTACGTGTGATACGGTCCATATCTGTTTGAAGACTGATCGTTGTATTATCGAGTCGAGACGCAGCAACTTAGGAAAACACGATCCAACGCAGTGCCGTAGAAATTCACGGCGTGGAGGGAATTTCTGCGGCGCCGCAGACATATGGCCAGGCCCTTAACTAGCCGCCACCAAACGCGACCACTCTGCCGCTCATTAAGCCCTTAGTGACCGCCTCTAAACGGGACCACTCCCGTAGTTTGTGGCTCGGACGCGGCCACTAAACGTTTTTGTATGTATCTTATATATTTTTATTTATGTATGTCTATATGTAGTGTATAATACATTTGTATTTTTTTCCTCTCTCCTCAAGTATATTCGTAACAGAAATTATCATACTTTTTTCTTTGCACCTGTTATAAGTCTCTGTTTAGCCCAATGGTTAGCTGGTAGAGAATGCCATCTGGCATTAAGCTCGCCATTTGTACATATATTTTTTGTATTTTGTGCAATAATGTTTAAATAAAAAAATAAATAAACGATCGGTGTGCGCCGACGCCGAAATGTGTGAAAGAACTCGTCCGCAGCGTGCGGCGGCCACCAGTGCTTTTAACAGTGAAATAACTCTGCCATGTCTTGGCTTTCATATAGTTTAAACGCATTTGCTGTTGAATTAACTCGCACAAGCTTAAATTCTGTGAAAGTGTTCCCACGACCCTTTTTGTAATCCGGATACATTTTAAAATGACCCCCATCATCAGAGCAGGCTGCAAGGGTTACTCAATGTCGTATTTGTCCGTGTTCACAGGGTTCTTAATTCATATATGCCATTAAACTCCTGCATTACATACTAAAATTTTCTACGCACGTATTTTTTGGTATTCATGAATTCTGGGCCGTTTTTCATGTGTTGTTAATATGTGGCGTGGATGTGATTGGTATCATTAAAGTTGGGATATCACATTTTACCATTAGCTGTACATAATTACACGTGAAGGCTCCCACCGCGATGGCCCATCATGGCGCAGGATAGGGACGCAATTATGCGTTGGAATGCGATGGATGTCTTGTATGGGTCTATTCCCACTAGTTCTATTCTGTTATATTAATCGAACTACTTAGAATTTTAATGTAGCACAGGAGCCGTAGCATGGTTGGCCTCATCACGCGACAAGTGACAAGATAAGAGCGTCGTCTCGTTCTATCGAACGGTGTCAGCCAGTGACGCACGCTCTATCCTATCAGTCCTATCACCTATCGCGTGACAAGGCCAACCATGCTACGGCTACTGGGAAGAAAAGTTCCAACTAGTTCCATCGATAGAACAAATAATATAAATAATGGGAACAGCCCTTATGATGGGCCATAATGGCGGTTCGTGTAGAGGAGCGTTAATACTCAACGAAGGTACTTAAGTCTTCGGTAAAGTGTGATTCCGAATAACCTCACCCCCCATCGCATGCTTGTGTCTATGTAACGTGCATGTTCTAGACGAGCGACGACCTGGACACAGACACCGAGTTCGAGCCCGTTGAAGACATGACCATGGAGACTAGGAGCCGATGTGAGTACCCTGGTCTTAGTGCTACTTTGATACATCCTTACCACCTTGGTACAGCCTTCGCACCACGTTGGTACAGCCTTCGCACCACGTTGGTACAGCCTTCGCACCACGTTGGTACAGCCTTCGCACCACGTTGGTACAGCCTATGTAACATTTCGATACAGCCTTCGTACCACTTTGGTACAGCATTGGTACAACCTTCTTACCACGTTAGTACAGCCTTAATACAACTTTGGTACGGAGTTCGTACCATTTTAATACAGTCTTCGTACCGCGTTGATAGAGCCGTCTTACCTCTGTGGTACAGCATTGGTACAACCTTCTTACCACTTAGTACAGCCAACGTAACACTTTGATACAGCCTTTGTACCACGTTGATAGAGCCATCTTACCACTTTAGTACAGCATTGGTACAACCTTCTTACCACGTTAGTACAGCCTTCGTACCACTTTGGTACAGCCTTCATACCATTTTGATACAGCCTTCGTACCACTGGTACAGCCTTCTTGCCACGTTGGTGCATCCTTCATTTAATGCGGCCCGGACCCACAGTGAGTCACTTAATGCGGTCCTGAAGTCTCCTGAACTGAACTCTCGCAACAAACAACAAGTCCCTGTGATGCAATCGTCTCATAAGTTACCATTTTGATACACTCTACTCATAGGATTCCCTGGTTTAATACAACGGACTGGTACCACTTTGATACAGCTCTTCTAAGTATCTCAGCGGAGACGGCGTACTTCACATGACAACATTCTCAGACCAACTGAAACCCGTAAGAATATTGTATAAGCATGGGAGCGTTTGGTGTGTCTGTTAATATGCTAAATGTGGGCGTGTTTTTCATTGTCATGTGCTAGTTATATGTGTAAGCTACATTAACATAAGTAAGCGTATTCGGCAAAAAGTGTACCTAAAAAGTTAGAAAATATTTAAAAAATCTACTATTCATTTATTGTTCATTTCACAATTGGGCACGGTTAAGAATTTTAAAAATCCTGTTTTTTTTGGTGATAGGAATAACCCTTAGCACCAGAAAAAAGTTGCAGAAGCTGCGTTTTTTTTTTTTGAAAAATATAAACAAAAAATCTACTATTCATTAACTGTTCATTTCAAAATTGGGAATGGATAACAATTTTAGAAAATCCTGTTTTTTTTTGGTGATAGGAATAACCTTCCTTAGCACCAGAAAAAAGTTGCAGACTTTTCAGCTGAGTGTTTTTTTTTTTGAAAAATATTAACAGTTTCCTCACTTACGTTTTGGGTTTAGGACGGCGAATAACACTTTCCTTGATCCATCTCGTATTACAAAAAATATTTTTAATATCTGACCCTGGCAATGACAAATATAGCTGCTGCAGCTGTCAATATAATTGCCAGTGTCAGTTTACCACGGATATTTAAGATATTGTTTTGTAATATGAGACAGCTCAAGGAAAGCGTCTTATAGCCGAGGCAAAATACGGTTTCGAAAAACATTAATTTATAATAGCGTTTTTTTTGTTTATTTCATTCTAAAACATTATTCTAAGATGCTTTATTCAAGAATCCAACAAACTTTCCACCCGGAAGTAATTATATAGATTTAAATCAAACATTCATTGTCTTTTTTATTTTACTTATATTGAATATTTTAAAGCAAATGTAAATGAACCTAAATAAAGGTAAAAAAAATATTTATATTTATCGGGCCTTTTTAGGAGCTAATTAAATATTGATTTTTTCTGATGTCTGATTTTTTGTTGGATTTTGCCTCTAGGTAACAATTTAATTGATAATATATCCGTTACATTAAAAAAAATAGCCATTATAAATTATTTCCAAATATGTCATTTTTTCCATACAAGTTGTCAGTTCACTGCCTGGACTATTATTCGCCGTCCTAAGCCCAAAACGTAAGGGAGTAACTTTTTTCCGGTGCTAAGGAAGGTTATTCCTATCACCACAAAAATAATCAGGCATTTCTAAAAAAATCACCCATTCCCAATTATGTGAATCTATCCACCCCACCAATAATGGCAAGTACTTAAGTGCAACAGAGAGCGCAACAGCGATGCGCGTCTATGTATAGCACCGCGCGCAGCGAGAAAATGGCATTCTTTTGCGCGGTCGGGACTGAAACTGTGTAAATGTACACTTTTTTCCGAAATCGCCCACGAATGTAAAGACGCAATTCCACGAGTGCACTGGAAACAGTGCTCGACCAACGGTCAGCGCGTATGCTCGGTCGGGCGTAGCTATCGCTGTAGAAAGCATACTGTGCGTTCAGACCGATGCTCACCGTCAGCGCGTATGCGGCCATAGTAAGGCTGGAAACAGTGCTCGACCGACGGTCAGCGCGTATGCTCGGTCGGGCGTAGCTATCGCTGTAGAAAGCATACTGTGCGTTCAGACCGATGCTCACCGTCAGCGCGTATGCGGCCATAGGAGAACACGCGCGACCGACCATACGCGCCGACGTCGGTCGAGCACTGTTTCCAGCCTTAAACTAACCTACTCTGCATATGGCACGTAACTGACAAATCGAGGGTTGCCTGGTGAAACCCGATAAATCGCGTAAAATGTTTTTTGAAAATAGAACCATGCATAACGAATGTTGAGTTCTTATTTCAAGAAACAATTATTTTGATTCATCGTGTTTTAGCAGGCAACTCCTCGATATGCCTCGCTGTGGAACTGCGGCTTTATAGACCCTTTAGGGGGTAGTACTGCGTCACATCGTCAGCGACGTTACGCCTTGGCCACGACTTTGGTCTTAAGCGACCTGCGGCAGCGGTTTTTCTAATTCATTGCGCGTGATCCCAACTAACCGCAGTGCGTTGCGCGTGTCGGCCGCGCAATGAACAGATAAAACGCTGCCGCAGGTCGCTTAAGACCAAAGTCGTGGCCAAGGCGTTAGACGTCATCGCACGATAGTGGCAGATCCAGGAGGGTAGACCTTTACTGAGGTTAGATTGTGGTAAGGGTTTTTGGGGAGGGTTTGGAGGCTTGAGCTCCTTCCCCCCTGGATCCGCTAATGTCGCACGTCGCTTGACATGTCTAGCAACGTCGCAAGGTACATCGCATAGTTCGACAAAGAAGTCGTGTGATTTCGTCTGATCTCCCTGACTAAAGGCAATTTTACACAGGGTCAGTAACTGACGTCAGTCGACTGCCGAGTCAGTGATGACCTGGCACTGCCATCGTATAAATTGATTTCAAGTCAGTACAGTACTGTCGCGTCAGCACTGACTTCAATATTCCCGCTTCATATTTTCGGCGTCAGTCCGCTCCCCCCGCCACCCGCGCCAGCGCAATTGACGCCGTGTAAATGTCGAAGTCAGTCGCTGGTCAGTCGCTGCCACTGTATTGTACGGGGACCACGATGCGTCGCACAATTCGTCGAAGTTGTTTGACGTCATTCTCAAAGCCGGTTTATATTCCCGAGGATCTTCAATTCTCAACTGGTTTAGCGACATAGCGGAACCTCCATGTTTATCTCTGTCATCTATCCATTTTCTCACCCAAATTCTTTTCTGTTTGGATAATTCTTCTTCTAACATACCAGTTACTTCTTGCATCATGACAAACGTAAATTTTCTCAACAAATTATTTAGTTAAATTTTTTGCTGTTTTCGAGAATTCATTTTTCCACACTGACTTTACAAACGTGTGTACACCGAAAGAAATATCCTCGACTACTGACGAAATACTGACTGCGTCTAAATAGCACGAGTCAGTTTTCGGCGCCAGCACTGACGACAGTTACTGACCCTGTGTAAAATTGCCTTAACCTGTGACGCAGGACATCTATGATTTTAGTGCGAGGTTTAAGGAGTTGCTATCACGTACGGTCAACCAATTTGAATCCTAGGCCACTCTAGAACCCTGTTTTCTTGACACCCCGCTGTTTATTTTATGTATTAGCCATGAAAGTCACTTTGACGTTGTATTGTATTGTATTCTTTATTGGTAAATACTACAAGTCTAAAAAAAAACACATTACGTGACGTTTACTGTGAAAAGGTTCTACAGTGGCCTAGGATTCAAATTGGTTGACTGTATTTCATAATTAACTAGGCGCTTACATACAGTCAGCAGCAGAAGTAGCTAAGCGGGCCGGGTGTTCAAAATAACCTACAGACGCTCTTAATTTCTTAAGAATAAAGTCGTGTGCAGGTCATTCTGAACACCCGGCCCGCTTAGCTACTTCTGCTGCTGACTGTACATGTCGCATACAATCGCCGGTCGCGTTTGTATCAAGTTGGTAGCGCTGCGAAAATTCGCCACGTGTAACGGTTCTAAGTGTTTCCAGGACAGTTGACTAAAACGTTGTGTTATATTGACAGCGAGCGCGCATACTGGCGAACATGGAGTGGACGAATATCCTGACATCAGCGGTATCACTAATGCTAGGGTAAGTTGTATTTATCTTCCAACTTTCATCTCCAATTTAACCGTGCAGGTCACCAGAGTCAATAAAAAACTGACCATACCGCCCCTAACCATCAACAACGGCTCTAACGCTGCCTCAAACGCGCCAAACAAACTTTATATAAAAGAGAGTATCTTTTAAAATATTTGTTTTGACTGAATATCGAATCCAGGCAGCAGGCAAACCAACAAAGCTACTTCTTCGTTTATCAAAACTGCTTTAGACATTTCTATCTTAATATGTGAATGTGCCGATATAGCCCTCCGAATAGCTAAACTTAAGTGGCAGTGGGCGGGGCACATTGCACGTAGAACCGATGGCCGTTGGGGCGGAAAGGTTCTCGAGTGTCGACCACGTACCGGAAGGTGCGCCGTGGGTAGGCCCCCCACAAGGTGGACCGATGACCTGGTAAAGGTCGCGGGAGTCCGCTGGATGCGGGTGGCGCAGGACCGGTCAATTTGAAACTCTCTGGGGGAGGCCTATGTCCAGCAGTGGACGTCTTTCGGCTGATATGATGATGATGATGTGAATGTGTATACCTTCGTATAGAGTTAGGATGATTTAAAGGAAGCATCTAAGAAATCCTACTAATATTATAAACGTGAAAATTTGGATGTATGGATGGATGGATGGATAGATGGATGGATGTACGTTCCACTTAATCTCAAAAACTACTGAACGAGTTTATATGAAACTTTCCAGTTATGAACCTTATATATCACTTATATCAGACAGAATAGGACATAGGCTATAATTTATGTCAAATTTCATCCCTTTTAGGGACTAAAAATAGGATGAAACTTTGTATGGAGACCAAATGATTTTGCTCGTCGACTTCATCAGGCTCTCAAAATGAAAACTAAAATCTGACTCGCACTTGACCAAAATTCTAATTGATATTATTTAATAGGCTATAATTTATGTCATCCCTTTTAGGACGAAATATAGCCTAGTTTTTATCCCTGGTCCACGCAGACGAAGTCGCGGGCGGAAGCTAGTAAATACATAAACTTGTTTTGCATGGCACTAACCACTACCCTCGATCACCAGGAAGCCATGCGCAAGATGACAGAGGAGGACAAACGCAAGATCCTCCAGCAAGTGGAGTTGTTCCGCCGCGAGAAGATGACCTTCGACAACGAGGTCGGCAAGTGGGACGACGCCGGGAACGACATCATCACACTGGCCAAGCACATGTGCATGATCATGCTGGAGATGACTGACTTCACCAGGTGAGACACATGAGATCGAACCAGGGGCGGCTCTACCTATAAATAAAAATAAAATAAATAAAAATCGTTTATTTCAGACCATTAGTGATCCATATGTTGTTAGTACAGCAAACCTTAAGAACTATGTTAGAGATCTATGTTAATACAAAATAATAATAATAATAATAATGAGCTAAAAGACTAACATAAAAACATAGAAATAAAAAACTGGAAGGTACATGCTCGCCCTTCGCAGCGCCAAGCAGGGCGTCTATAGTGCTCTACTTGGCCCTGCCAATAGCCACCTCCACCAAGTATTTTGTGAGCGGACAGTCGAGGCGCTCGACTAACGCCCTTAGCAGGCCGTTGCCGCTGCCGCGCACCCGCCTAAGCAGTGACCCTACTCTTTTTCGCCTAGTGGCAAAAAAGTCATCCGTTCGCGCCTCAGCGAACATCCCGGATGCACTGCAGTGCCTCGGCAGCTTCAACAGCATCCTAAGGATGTTGTTGTATTGCACGCGCAACGTGTCATATGCCTTCTGTGTAAATCTTACCCACAGACTGCACGTGCACTATAGGCAGGGATTTGACGGGGCGTCACTCGCAGCTAGCGCGCGCTAGGGGGGGGGAGGGTGCTAGAGAGCGCTAGGGTAATGCTTGCACCCGGGCGCTACATGTGCTAGAGACGCCTCTGCATCATACGCCACAGTATCTGTACAGGACAAGGCCAGGTTTGGCGCAGTCAGTAGGATAGGAAGTCTCTCAAATGCTACGGTGTCACTATTAAGACAGCACTACACAATGGGCCGTCATGGTTGTAGGACAGAACGCAGTTATGCGGCGGAATGAGATTAAAGTATGTCTTACTCCCTTTGACGCATAATTGCGTCGTTAAGGATTGGGGCATGGTGGACCATCAAACGATCCAGATGATACAGACAAATCATTCCTTTAACGCTACAATATGTCTCAGTTTCGACAGGACAAGAGATCAAGGTATCGAAGGGATTGGCGCAGTCGGTAGGATAGAGTGTCTCAAATGCTTCAGTTGTTGCATACCACGAAGGGGGCACCGTTCCTTTATGACGTTAAAGTCTAATTTCGTCAAATCCTTCGTAAAATGCAACAAGTATAGACGAGTTTCAAAGATCGCAACAATAATATCACCTGTCGCTCTCATCGTCAACTGGGGAGTTCTCCTTTAAGCATCGCCACGGTAATCAGTCCCCTGAGCGTGGGTTTCACTGTGTTTCCGTCGGTGAGACGGAATCCGTCAGGAGATGATGGATTCCGTCTCATTCACGCATGCATGGTAGTATGGGGGGTCAGACTATAAATAGGGCTGACGGTTCTAGACGGCTCATTTGCTCAGTGGACGTGGCGCAAGCAACATCTCCTGCCAGCATCTCCTGATGACGCCTCGTAGAGAGGCGAAACACGTGTCGAGGTTTTTTCATTATTGGTGGTGGTTTGCTGTAATTATTTGCATGTTTATACGCAATTTTTTGCATTTGATCTCCGCTGATCGACCTGCACGTTTTTTAGCGGAATAGCAAAGGAATATTGTTCTCGTAATGACATCTATATGTAAAGAATCGATTGCAGTTTTCCATCATTTTGTAGAACTTTGATCTTTTGAAAATTGAAGTCTTTAGTACAACACTACTTTAGGTGAGACTTTTAATGTTTGATGTCAATGTATGTACTTTAATAAATAAATAAATACTACGACTTCTATTATCATCGATGACTGCGTCCTTAATCACTACAAAGCCTAGAGAAGCTAAACTGACCCAACGTGTATCCACAGGGGCCGCGGCCCTCTCAAGACCACCATGGACGTCATCAACGCAGCCAAGAAGATCTCCGAGGCCGGCACCAAACTCGACAAGCTCACGCGAGAGATCGCCGAACAGGTACCTGCTTTTAATTACCTGACTTCCTCAGGAGGGTTGGGTCGTTCTTCTTTTTACCGACAATGAACCGAGGTTTTTCTGTTTTTTTTGGTTTTTGAACTATCAAAAATTGTGGTTTAGAAGTGCGATTTAAAAAAAAATGCATAGGTTTCTTCATTAGAACTAATTAAAGTTTCCTTTCTGGCCAATATAAATATTTATTTACGGTTGGTTTCTAAAAAAAAACATGTGACAAAGTGGACTCTTTCAGTGGGGCCACATTTTGTTTTACCACTCTGTCACGGCATTCTACGAAAAAAAAAACATTAAAAAAAATGCTAGTTAGAGAAAGTGAAATATTAAATATCACTAATTAATAAAATAATATGGACGTTCATTCGAACATTATAAAACCGTAAACATCATTACTCAAATGAGATGCCGTAATAAGACGAAGGACAGGCTATTGTCGGTCGAAAAGAAGAACGACCCGGTTACGTTTTTCGAGCCTATGTACATACATATTTATGTATGTGGGCAAGAATAATTTTATTTCACAAACTACAGACCAAAACGGCTTGATGGATGTTGACATATTAGCTGTCGACATTCCTCTTAATCGTGGGAGTGAGATAAACTGTATTTTCTCAAAAATGGCCCGCAAAGTGTACATTAGTCGCTACATATTGGAAGGTAAAGTGTATAGTTTCAGGTCAGATCAAAATTAAAAACATTGCAGGCCGCCTGGAATGTTATATATAAATTCCTTTATTTGTCGAGTACCAAACTTTTTAAAAAGTTAAAACCGGCATGTAAAAGACGGCACAGGTCGTATTCAGCCAATTCAACTCGTATTTTTCTGTTGCAAACGCGACGTTTTTCTATGTGTCTCAAATAGTTTGCGTTTTTCGGTGGAAAAATGCACTTGTGATTCGGTTTAAAAAGAAAAACGGCGGGATATCATTAATATTTTCACGTTGTGCAACGATATTTAAAGTTTATTATTCCCCCATTTTTGAGAAAAGCACTATATTTGCCTTAGCAGGAATGGCAATTGCAGGCTTCGTATTATAATTAAACGGACTCGCAAGCTCGTCCGTTTAAACAAACACTCAGCCTGCAATTGCCTCCTTCCCGGCCACGGCAATAATGTACTATTATCTACACACATACTAATAAACCCGCTGAAATGCGTTCAGAAACTGGCAGTAATGACCAGCATTATACCAATAAGATTTGTAAAAATAATTAACTCATCCCTGGCCGTAGGTTATTTTGTACGTATTTTCATTATGATATCGATATTGAACAATAATAAAATACAAATAAAAATTCCACCATTATTGAATATGCACACCATCTATTAACTGTATTCAGCAAATAAACGATTTGTATTTTTTTTTTTAATATCGTGGGACAATTCACACCAATTGATCTAGTCCCAAACTAGGCAAAGCCTGTACTATGGTCATTAGACAACGGAAAACATACATATATAGATAAATACATACTTATATAGATATTAAACATCCAAGACTCGAGAACAAACATTCATATTCATCATACAAATATCTGCCCCAACCGGGGATCGAACCCGGGACCTCTAACTTCATAGTCAGGTTCTCTAACCACTAGGCTATTCGGTCGTCATTTGATAAAGTAAAGACTTTCAAATTTCGAAGCGTGTCCCAGAGGTCAGAGATCTAGTTGGTCATGATTTGAAATCTAGTCGGCCATGGCGGTGCAATGGCGGTTATTCTAATGGTTCCCGAACACATCATTGAGGATTTATGATATGTGTGTAGTTAAAGTATTGTATGCAACTGTACATAATTCGTGTTTTAACGCCTCTCATTATGTACAGTTACTTAAACTACTATTGGTTTCACCGGCCGATCTCTCAAACGACTCTCTTAACACTTTCTAATCCCAGTGCCCGGAGTCTTCAACGAAGCAGGACCTGCTGGCCTACCTGCAGCGTATAGCGCTGTACTGCCACCAGATACAGATCACCAGCAAGGTGAAGGCCGACGTGCAAAACATATCCGGCGAGCTCATCGTTAGTGGGGTGAGTAGACGGTACCTAGACGATCTTCAGACAGGAGCACATTACTGCAGAGGCCGGGAAAATAGGGATTGCCGGTCAAGTAGATGTCGACGGCCTTTGCGAGGTTGGATAGGGTTACGAGCACAGAACACTTAAATACAGAAGGGGTATCAAGCGCGGTTTGTATCGGGAGCGGTGTCGCCTCATCCCCTCCACGTCGCCTACAACTGTGTGCGCGACTGCACGCCGATCAGCACGGCTATCACAAGGCGTAACTCGTAACCACAGAACACTAAATACCATAGAAAGGCGATGTGGGCGTGGCACGCGCGCCTATAGTTAGAGCATGCGCTCTTAGCTTTCGCGCCAACGTCACCTGCACGGCTATTACAAGACGGCGCGCGAGCTCTCTCGATTTTTCTCGCACTATACCTCTCTTTCAAAGTTTTCTAATAAGAGAGAGACGGATAGTGTGAGAAAAATCGATATAGCTCGCGCGCAGTCTCGTAATAGCCGTGCAGGTGACGTTGGCGCGAACGCTAAGAGCGCAACTATAGGCGCGCGTGCCACGCCCACATCGCCTTTCTATGGTATTTAGTGTTCTGTGGTTACGGGGCTTTTTACCCGACTGCCATAGGAGGAGGGTAATGTTTTTCGGGTGTATGTATGTATGTATGTCTGTTTCTTTGTGGCCTCCTGTAGCCTAAACGGCTTGATGGATTTTGATGTATGAGGTGTCGTTGGATTCCTCTTAATCGTGGGAGACACATAGGCTATAATTCTCGTATTTGTCAAAAAACAGGCGGGTTTTTCGAAAATTCCTTTGAAAGAATTTTCGAAAAACCCGAAGTGAAAACCCGCTCTGAAAGTGCGCCTATATATGGGACAACTTTAACACGGGAAGTCCTCTATGCCCGCACGGCGCCGTGCGGGAATGGATGTTGGGCCAATATTCCCACACACGTGCGAGAATGAGATTTCATGACAGTTAAAATTTCACCTTTTATGTATTTTTTTATTTCCTTGCATGATGAATTGTAAATGTTGTATGATACATTCCTAGTTGTCCTGTTTTTGGTCATCGTCACTCGTTGGGGATAACCTACTTTCCGCACTTGTATCATACGAGCGTTTTTCAAAAAAGTGTATATGTATTTATTTTTTTCAGAATTCGATTATTTTGGGTTTTTTTTACTCAGAATCGTTGATACTATCGATCCTCATACAAGAGAAAAAGTGTGCAAAATATTCCATTCCAGATCGTCACATTTTTGTGTGCAGTCTTTTTTTATTTATATGGTCGTGACGCACTGGAAGAAAAAACTTACATAGTAAAATCTGGGAAGTTTTTTTTTCTTGTATAAGGATCGATAGTATCAACGATTCTGAGTAAGATAAACCCAAAAAAATAGAATTCTGAAAAAAAAGTTCATGTACTCTTTTTTTGAAAAACGCCCATAAATAACTATTTGGTTTCCCCAGCTCGACAGCGCGACGTCCCTGATCCAAGCCGCCAAGAACCTTATGAACGCCGTGGTCCTCACAGTGAAATCGTCCTACGTGGCGTCCACCAAATACACACGCCAGGGCACCATTGCTGTAAGTATAGCACCCGTCCAGCCCTGCTAGCATAACTTGACTCTCGACTCTACTCGCGCGCGAGATAGACTGTCCGTCACTTTCTGATTAATGCTGTCAAAAAGTGACAGATTTTCATTAACCTTTTGACAGCGAGGGTGCAAAACAAAACGGTGCCCAACTGTGGCCAAAACAAAACGATAGCCAGACAAAATATGAATAAAATGAAACTTGTGATAAATATTGTCATGTCAAAATGACAATATTTATCAATATTATCATGTGGCCGTCCGTGGCACGAGTTTTCGTCCGCGTCCACAGCCGTCTTTAGCTCTCAAAGGGTTAAGGGTGAATATCTACCACAGATGTGCGAGGATGTTTTCATATTTGACAGCTCGCATGGTGCTTGACAACTCTGTTTCGAATAGGGTAGTTTCCCCATGTTAAAATTGCCAATGTAGTGTCGCTAAATGGATAGCAAACCATCAAATTATTGTAATTAAGTATAAATTACAAACTATAATTAAAATCATAACAAGATGCATTTTTTTTTATTGTCCAAGTGCAAATTTAAAGCTACAAATAAAATCCTTACGCTTTTATAGAAACAAAATTCTATGACAACTATGGACTAAACGCAGTATTTCGCGAACGAAACAGCAATTTACTTGATTTTCCATACAATGATTGGTACAAATGGAAAGCTGTGACGTCAATACAATACAATACAAATACTCTTTATTGCACACCTCACACAAGCAAAGCAGTTACAGAGAGAAACAATACAATAACATGTAGGTAGAGGTAGACAACAGGCGGTCTTATCGCTGAAGAGCGATCTCTTCCCGACAACCTTTGGGTATCGGAGAAAGTGATAAAACTAGATTATGCAGTAGGTGGTGCAGAGATTATTATTAATCAAAAATCAAAATAATTATAAAAATAAACGTACATAAATACCTCTATATATAAACATACACACACAATCATACATATATACATATAACACAAATACAAATATAATGATACATAAACAGTCAGCCAAAAATACAATCAGGGTTAGGGGAGAGACAAATAATGTTCTTTAAGAAGGGATTTGAGGTTGCCGATAGATTTTGCTTGTCTGATGTCAAGAGGGAGAGAGTTCCACAGTCGGATAGAATTAATAGTGAACGAACTATTGTAAAATTTGGTAGATGACGAAGGCACAGTTAATAGCAAATTGTTAGAACATCTAACAGAATTTAAAAAACTAAAACGTTCTTTGAGATAGCGGGGGGTTGCAGGGTTAAAAAGGACCTCGTACTTTTATTTCAATTAGTATGAATCGTTTCTGCCCCAAGCGAGGCCCATCTTTGACTATTTTTTTTGGGTATTTATGCACTTTAATTTTATTGTAGTTGCTCCCATACAAACTTATTCCTCTCCAAAAACTGGTTCGAATGGCATCGTAAAAATTTTTTAAGTCACAAGCCTCTTATGAAAACGCAACTTCGCACGTCTCTGTTGGATATACACTTCAACACATCCACTGTCGAGAATCGCTACCCGTATGTAGCGGAAAGCGCCTGCGGCGTAGGCGCCTGCTAGGCAAGTTCCTGCCAGTGAAAGTTATAAGCATACACAGAACAATAAAAACAGTAGAAGTGTAAAGTGGGCGTGGCACGTGTGCCACTATTGCGCGGAGTTCCGCGCAACCTAGCTCAGTCCGCCGCAGTGCCTTGTGTAAGACGGTTGTGTCAACTATAACGCAAAAAAAAGAAGCGGGTTGTGTTGGAGATACAACCGTTAATTAAGTTTAAGTGGATACTTCTTTGTTGGCTATGGAACCCTTGTACCCATAAAATATATATCTGAATTAATTCACTAAAATCTGTATAAGTACAGATAAATCGGTATATATGGCAACATTGACTGACGTAGCTCATTTGAAAATAGCGGTAATTTCGGCATTATTTTCATGTCCGCCACATAAACTAAATAATATTTTGTGATTAACAACTAATGGCAAATAAAGAAGGATTAAAACATGTTTACAAACAATTATTTGAAATCAGATTAGGCTTATCTACAAAAGTTATTCCGGAAGTCACGTGATACATTTTGAACTGTACCCCTATACAAGAACGCGAGCAAAGAAGTATCCACTTCAAAAGGGATTGTTTTTTCTGTTCCGTGTAAGTACGAGTATACCAGAATCGTAACTCCATGTGTAACGTAAATTTTGAAGAGAAATATCTAACGGACGTCTTTATTTCGTAACTCGGAAAAAACTGTAACTCGAAAGTTTTTGATTCTGTATTCGAGTTGATAACAGATGTTTCAGTCTTGTAATGAGTGACGGTAGTGGGTTCGATCCCCGCAGATACTCTATGCTAGCTTTTGTCATGGCTTATGGTCAAATCCGAGTTCTTAGACCAAAGATACACGCCTTAATTGTTAAGCGTGAGTATAGCGCGTTTATCGTTTTGACAATGCAGCTACAAACCTAAATCGAACTTGATGCTTTCGACGCTTTGATTGCGATGAATGAAGCTTACGAATGGTAAATAATTTAGATAAAGCTTTTCTCGGCCCCGCTATCTGTATAGGTATAATAAAAAATCCCAATAAAAATGCTTATTTAAAAAGTCTTAAGGCTCACAAAAGAGTAGATGACGTCGAGTGTGAACATTTTAACCACTGATTCACATTTTAACCTTTTATTAAATATCGGCTAGTGCACAATCGTAATTATTCATTTTCTAAAGAAAAGCAACTTAATCTATTTTTAATTAATTTATATTCGTGGTCAAGGTGTCAGTAAGCCATTTTACCATAATACTATATGGTTATTGGTCATGTACATTGAAGAGTTAAATGTATATATTTACCTAATCCTGTTAGTAATTAACAATCTCAGGTAAATTGCTCCTTGCAATGATTATCAAATTACGTCACATTTTGAATAAAAGTATATAACCTACTTAATACATATTAAAATGCTCGAAGGAAAAGAATTTGAAACTAAGCTTAAAAGTTGGTTAATAGATAGAGAGTTCTACAATGTAAATGAATATTTTTTTAAATGCTTAAAGTAAGGCACTGGTCCCACCGCCGGCGACGAGCGATGAGCTATCGGCGATTTTCTCGCCCAAGAAACGAACAAAAGATAATTGCTCCCGTGTAAATAAAAGAGCGAGATATAGTTCATATAGTTGATCGCGGTGTGAACAGCGAGCGATGAACTATAAATATATATATCTCTCTCTTTTATTTACACGGAAGCGATTATCTTTTGTTCGTTTCTTGGGCTAGAAAAAAGTCGTTAGTTCATATCTCACTCGCCGGCGGTGGGACCAGTGCCTAAAGTAGCAATGATTAATTAAATAAAATACACAATTGTATGTGTCAAATGGTTTACATTTTTGGTAGTTTCTATCAATTGTGCTCTAGACTTTTAAACCTGATATTTAGTTGAATTGGTTAGAACAGAACGCTTTCTGCTCTTTTAATTTATAAATATAAGCATACGCATTAATATCTAATGAATTGATGACGCCATGCCTCCGGAACAGAACTATGTAAGTTGTAGTCGCTTTATATGTATATTTATAGTCTTTATTTACTTTGGTAAATCTTCACTGTTTAGCCAATAATTCGATATAGGTTTTTATTGCGGTACACACAAAAATGACAAAATACTAAGGCATTTTGCCATTTGTAACCTTTAACTAAGTTGTTAAAAGAGACAATAAAATATAGGATTAGATATGCATGTAAAATGTGAGGAGTATCTTTTTGTAATCGTATTTTTTTTTGTTGTATTTAATTTCTTATTTTGAACACAATATTGCACGTACTTAACTAGTATTGCATGTTTTTTGAATAAGTATTGGGATATAATAAATAGTTCGACGCTGTGGCACTAATTTCTTTCTCATAAATTTGAAAATCTCAGCATGATTTCTACACCCTTAGTTACAGAAATCTAGACTTTAGATTTACTATATTCATCTAAAACTTCTGTTTAGCTTTCTTGTACTCGTAGATACCTATTAAATAGACTTGATGTATGTTATGGAAATTTTACACAAACTAAAGCTGGCTTTTTGTCTGCTTAACTAGAACAACAATTTTAAAACCCTCAAGAAAACTACAGTACTAATTTTTTATTTCTGTACAATCCCTGTGAAGTTAAAAGTTATTGATTAAGATGCACTTTAATACTTTCAAGCGAGGTCTTTGTCCGATATATGTCGTATTGTATTTGTAATATCACCTATTGAAATTCTTATCCATGCAAAAAGACTGTCAAGTTTTTTATTATTTGGGTGTATCAACTTTTTCTGTCACTATAGTTGCATGGTTACGTGTCCTGGGTCACTTTAAAACTAAATTTACGTACTAAAATCCGCCAAATGAGGGGTATTCAATTCATGTCATTTTCAACCCCTTTTTAAGAGCCGTTCTTAGCCTGTTAGAAGTTAATAAGTCACTGCTGTAACTATTTTTCAAAAAAAAAGTGTCATATTGTCTCCCGGCTAACGGGACAGAATAACAAGATTAGTTGATTGATTCATTTACTCGTCAGTAATTTAACATTTGCCTTATTTTAACTTTACTTTTGGGTTGTGTTTAATGTGTATTTTCACTATCCACTATGTGCCATTCTTTGATATTTTGTTTGTAACATTGTTTTTTTTGCTTTGGATGTTATTCTTCATTAAACAGTTTAACAAGTGTGAGCTGTGGTCACCTATAAGTGGCTAAGCATCTTACAATGATTTATGTACTAGGTTAGTTTTCCATTATAAGTTTTTTTTTCTTCATATTCTATATAAATATAAAGGAAAGGAAAGGAAAGGAAGACATATATATAGTGTCTTTTGTGTAGTGAACACAAAAGACACACAGATATAAAGAATAATACACAGATATAATATTGTGATATTATTTGGTTAGTTCTCTAGCATATTGATGTATTTTCTGTTGATGATCCTTTAATAATAATACCTTTTAACCTTTCAGTCCCCGATAGTGGTGTGGCGCATGAAGGCGCCCGAGAAGAAGCCGCTAGTGCGGCCCGAGAAGCCCGAGGAGGTGCGCGCCAAGGTGCGCCGCGGCAGCCAGAAGAAACAACCCAGCCCCGTGCATGCGCTGGCTGAGTTCCAGTCACCAGCTGACAGCGTCTAACGGTCAGTATACACGCTAAGCGATTTCAGGTCGAGCCATTTTATCCTAAGGGTGTCAAGATATATTTACTTTCCCATTAAGAAAATATCGGTTCGACGTACAGTCGGCCGCTACCTTGCATCCTATAGGCAGTGTTTCAACCTAATATACCTCGCTTCGCACGTCGTCGTACAGTCGAGGAAATTGGGAATGGATGAAAATTTTAGAAGTGCCTGATAATTTTTTTGGTGATAGGAATAACCTTGCTTAGCATCAGAAAGCTGCGTCAATTATTTTTTTAAATATATGCAGCTTCCTCACTTAAGTTTTGGGTCAAGGACGGCACCTTCCTTGATCCGTGTCATATTACAAAAAAATATATTAAATATGTGTGGTAAACTGACACTGGCAATGATATTGACAGTTGCAGCAGCTATATTTGTCATTACCAGTGTCAGTTTACCACAGAAGAAGATAGTTATTTGTAATATGAAACGGATCAAGGAAAGTGTCTATTGACCGTCCTTGACCCAAAACGTGAGAAACTGTTTTCAGTTTTCAAAAATAATTGACGCAGCTGAAAAATCTGAAACTTTTTTCTGGTACTAAGAAAGGTGATATTCTCATCCATTTCTCATTGAAACACGTACCTTTTTCGCTCTTCTTACTTTGACAATAAGGCATAAAGAGGTACGTGAATACATTTTCTTTAGCGTAGAATATGTCTGCCTACTACGTCTAACGGTGTGTAAACATTCTTGTAGTGCGCTGCCGCGGCCTAAAAACTGTATCAATCATTATTAATTTAAATTGACTCTAGACCTCTCGCCGCAGAGCTACCAGGCGTTGACATGCCATTCTGAAAAACCCTCATTTGACTTACTTCTTTATTCAGAGTTGTAGGCTTCAAGTAGGCTAGCTGATGGGGCAGCTGGCCTGCTTGAAGTCCACCTCTATTCGCCAGTTAACCAAATGAGCTTTTTTAGCTTGTCTACCCATATTTGACGCCACACTCTTGCTGCACACGTCACTTAACCTTTTGGCCAGTAGATATTACAACGATATAGTTTCTTATAGTTTCTTTAATCTTCTTGTCGTCGTATTTTAGGTGCAGACGGTGAAAAACATCAAAACATCGCGAGGTAGAAAAAAGAATTTGTTCAACGTTAAGCTCATAATATTTATATTCCAAAAGTGTGATTTTCTTTTAATGTATTCGAGACATATTTTTTTACATTTTTATTGAAATTATTTAACATTATTTTGATGAGAAATATGTATCCGTATCCGATTATAATATTTGCAAGGTATGTTGTCTGTTGCATTATAATTTATGATCACAGATCGCCAACGCACGCATATTTACTGAATTGCTTGATATATATTGATTAAATAATATCACAGGCACTATATCTACCAGTGCGTAATGCTCACACAACATACACAGTATTATTCGACAATAATAACTTTAATATATATGCTATTTGATTTTCGTTATTTATAAACCCAACTGTGCAACGTTCATTTTGAATAAGAAATGTCTCGTGTGATATGTGTCGGTTTTTTATGCAAAAAATGTAATTTAAATTAAGGTTAAATATTCCTTAACCTTTCGTATAACAAAGCACCAATCAGCGCTTTCGAAAATTAACTCTAGACGGAAATGAAACAATCCTTCACGTACGAAAGGATAAATAATTTCAACCCAACGATCCATATCACGCTACAATTAGTGGTAATGTATTTCTCATCATAACCTAGTTTTAAGTATAATTTTGCGTTTTGTAACGGATACAAGGAAGCTATCAATGATTGAAGAGTGAAGCCTAACCGTACAATAAGGCAGCCAAATTTTATAGTATCAGATAACTAGAGTTTTGTATCCAGTAGTTCTACTTTGCAACGTTATAACGACGGCACTGTTCTCAAAAGACGTTATAACGTCAAACCTATTAAGTCTCTCACAGACTGGTGCGGCTTGCGGCGGCGGCCAATAGTAAATTTGACAATAACTCAAGTCTACTATTGACCGCCACCGCAGGCCGCGTCAGCGTAATTCAAGCCTTACTCCTAAATATAAAAATCAAAGGATACGTAAGGTTTAGTTGTTAGACACTACGAACGATAAATAAAAGCAGATGCCAAATTGATCGCCTTTGTCTGATTATTTGGCTACCTGCGATCTGATCTGATCTGATTCGTTATTTTGCATACCTAGGCCGGGTGCCCTATTTTGCTATTGTCTGTACCTAATTTGCAATTTTCGATTTTTTTATCATCCTAATAACTACAACTTAGAAACGTTGAAAAACCCCCGATTTTTTCATTTCAAAGTTTAATATCTCAAAAATGGCTGAACCGATTTTGTTGAAACGTAGCTAGGATCTATCTCGATGACGTCAGCTTTCGGACAAAAAAACCGCATTAAAATCGGTCCATTCGTTTAGGAGCTACGATGCCACAGACAGACACAGACACGTCAAACTTAGAAGTATAACACCCCTCTCTTTGCGTCGGGGGTTAAAAACGACCTAGAGCTCGTTGCCTAATGACTCGTAATTTGTAACACAAGCGGAAACTTATTTTTAACTTATTATACAGGAAAGAGATTTGAGGTTGTATTATGTAACTTTTAATGCAAGCGGAGGTCTCTTTCCAATAAAAGAGTTATTCATATTATTAGAGAATTATGCAACTGAGTAGTAAAAATCAAATGAATTCAGTTAGTTCCTGAAAAAATGTAATGAGGGCAAATAGGTAGTGAATTCGCCCCTAGAGGCGCTAGTGGCGTGTCGGGGCTTCAAAATGTCAAATGCAATAGTTTGTGAATGGATTTTGCAGGTTTTTTTCATAATTCCTAATAATGTTGTGAATATTTTGCATAGCTGAGATTAACTATGGCAAATATGTGTTATGTGGGTCAATGAATCGCAGCGCATCTTAGAAAAACTCGTGCATAAATAAATCGGAGGTAATAATAATAAGTATTATTATTTTAAATTATTGATTTACACTTTTAAGCATGATTTAAAAGTAAATTTTGTTTTACGCCAGTAATAGCTATATTTCTGGACCCGACACGCCAGTGGCGCCAACTGGTGAGGGCAAAAACGGTAGCCCTGATTGCACTCAGCGTTTATAGGCAGTTGTTATAACGGTGCAAAGATTTTAGCGTACGTAATATATGGGATAACGAATGTAACGAAAAGTATTAAAATTATATTAAGATCGTAGGAAAAGAGCTGTTCGTTTACTTGTTATGACATTTTATTTATATTTTATTTAGATAATATGACTTAATTTTGTTAGGCGAAGTCATGACTTTTTTATTTTTTTTGAATTGGTTTGGTATTTTTATTTTCTAGAGCAATTTATTAGTCATAAACGATCATTAACGATAATATCACATTAGACAGCTTTCTGATTACCAAGGTGAAGCATTAAACCCTTATAATATTGTCTATTTTGTTTAACAATCAATGTAATTTTTGCAACATGCCGTTTTTTTTAAAGAGCATTTGATTTTTTTAAACGTACTCTAAAAGCTGTTAAGCATATTTTTACTTACAGTACGTAAGTTTTTTTAACAACACTCTAGATTTAGTAACGCAACTAAAGGCCGCTTCTAACTTATTTTTAAGTAACTTTTCACAATGTCGTGTTTAATTTTGAGAACAGCTCTCAAAATTTACTAATCAGAACTTAGGAAATATTTAAAATTAAGATGAATTCATAGCAATACTTTATATCGACGAGTGTGTAACCGTTTATTATTTAAGATCAATTTGATGTACATTTTAACCTTTTTTGAAAGAAAAACTATTTTATAATATAAGATTAAAATCAGTACTGAATCACGAGTTTATTCACTTTGTTCAAACTCAAATATTTATTCGTGACAAACCATTACACACATGTGATAAAAGAAATAAATAAAAATAACACTTCAGGCTTTGTCACGAAATGGACCCAGCTCAGCAGATGCTAGCGCACACACAATTTTGTGCTGCATTTTACTCGTATTTCTTCAAAATACTTCATTTATCCATAACAATTTGTAATTTATGTTCGTTTACTTTTAAATGCGGTCTTCGACCACTAGTTTATAGTTAACATTTTTTAAAAAGTAGGAATCCACTTAAAATCTTATCTGCCTATGAATGGAATTGTTCTCTATTGTTAAAGCCGACCGCTAATCACCCGTGCAAAATGAAATGCATAAATAACAAATAAGTTCATACGAATAACAACTTTATCGTAAATTAATAAGGTTCAAATTTCATCAGCACGCACTCGACATAAAACCTTTTGGAAATAAGAGCCGTGATCGCCCAGGTGTTCGGCTCTTCCGTTCCAAAAGGTTTTATGTCGAGTGCGTGCTGATGAAATTTGAACCTTATTAATTTAATATATAAACTTGAAGTGGATTCCTACTTTTTAAAAAATGTTCACATCAAAAGGTTAAAATTGTACATCAGTGAACGATAAGTTTGTATGTTATATTATTTTGTACTCAAAAGACGTCCGATATGCTCATATTGAAGTATTATATTTTAAAACCGTACGTTATTATTCTGCAGTTAACTATTTCGAAATAATTATCTTTCAATTAATATTCAAATCAAAATATCAAAGTTATATTCTTGCCACTGATAAATGGAATTAAAGATTAAATCGGGCGTCTCCAAAACATTATTGTGATTATTTAATGTACTTTAAAATAAATTATTATCACTTGGTAAATAATGTATTCACTATATCTCGATATAAAGAATACGCGTGTGAGTTTTGTATGGATAGTCAATGGACTCAATAAATCTGGCAAATTCTTCAGTTTCTTTACGATTCGTCTAAATTTTCAAGTTAATCGACGAAATAAGGCCCGGTGACATTAGGGTATTACTTACTTGAAATTAAAATCCTAAGTCGATTTTACTGCACTGATGATATCAAAAATGATTCGCGATTATATCATTAATATTTAAGATGCGGTAAAAAGGTTCAGATGCATTATATTCTGCTCGCTTCACCAATAGCGATCAAGGTTGGAAGTGAATAATGTGTTAATGACAACTGCATCTAATAAACTACCAATATTTAAGATGTGGTGAAAAGGTTAAAGTCTGTACATACTCAAAACTCCCACGCGTACTCTATGACAGCAGATTTCTGTCTGATGACCTCAATACATGTTACTGTAGTTGTTCAGAATAAGGCAACTGTCTCACCGGCGATGGTTTACGAGCGAGAAATTAGTTATTTATGATACAAGTGCGGAAAGTAGATAATTCCCAATGAGTGACGATGACCAAAAACACGACACGTCAGGGAGTGTTTTTGATCGACACGAGTTGGGAATTACCTATCCGCACGTGTATCATACAACATTTTACAATGCATCATGCGAGAAAATGAAAAAATATACATACAAGGCGAAATTTTAACTGTCATCAAATCTCATTCTCGCACGTGTGTGGGAATATTGGCCCGAAATCCGTTCCCGCACGGTTCGCGCCGCCGCGCGGGCATAGACGAGTTCCCGTGTTTATGTTGAACCATATAAAGGCGCAATTTCAGAGCAAGTGCATTGTAATAGTTATTTATGATACAAGTGCAGAAAATAGGAAATTCGCAACGAGTGGTGATAAATTAAAACACGACCGAAGGGAGTGTTTTAAATCAACACGAGTTGCGAATTACCTATTCGCACGTGTATCGTACAACGTTTTACAGTACATATGGCTCTTTTAAGTTTTAACATATGCACGGAAAGTGCTCATTTGCGCACTCGTGCGGAAAAGTAACACCATGTGTACTGTAAAGTAATTTTTGTCTAAAGGCGTCTGCTAACGAACGTGAACATCTATCCGTCTGTCTGTCTGTCCGTCTTTCACCATGCTCATGAACACACATATTTAGACAGTTGAAATTTTCTCAGATGGTGTATTTCTGTTGTCGTTATAACAACGAATACTAAAAACCAAAATAAAATAAATATTTAATGGGGCTCCCATACAACAAACGCGATTTTTTTGCTCGTTTTTATAGATAATGGTACGGAACTAGTTGTGTTGACAGTTGCCGGCGCCATTGTAAACGTTGGCCTGCATGTGGGGGTGAATTGAGTTCAACAAAATATTTTAAATATAAATATTTGCGGACAATCTTACACAAATCGACCTAGTCCCAAACTAAGCAAAGCTTGTACTATGGGTACTAGACGACGATAAACATACTTATATAGATAAATACATACTTAAATACATAGAAAACATCCATGACTCGGGAACAAATATTCGTGATCATCACACAAATAAATGCCCGTACCGGGATTCGAACCCAGGACCTCTTGCTTCGTAGGCAGGTTCACTACCAACTAGGCTAAAGCGGTCGTCTGCAATTCTTCGAGTTTGCAGGACTTGACCACGAATTGTAGTAAGTGGGCGATCACAATAGATCAGCAATGGTCGCAGTGACGCAAGGGCTCTCACAGCCTGGAAGCCACTACCAGAATAATAATAATGGGGCTGGATTGCAAAAAAATCGAATCTATGCTTTAACTTTTTTCCATTTGCTCCAAAATGTATGGGTAATTGCCGTTACGCAATGAAAAAAAGTTAAAGCGTTGATTAGATTAAGGCTCTAACTTCTTAGCTCTAGGCCTTATGGGCCTACCCACGCCGCGCCTTCCGTAGTCGCCACTCGAGAACCTTTCCGCCCCAACGGCCATCGGTTCTACGTGCAATGTGCCTCCCACTGCCACGTAAGTTCAGCGATTCGGAGGGCTGTATCGGTTACCTTGGTTCTGCTGCGGATAGCCTCATTTCTGATGCGATCACGCAGAGATACTCCCAGCATAGCCCTCTCCCTTTGGGTGACTTTGAGCCTTCTTATGAGGCCCATCGGTGAATATCCCCTATTGTTCTTGTTGATGTGATGACACAACTTCACACTCCTCTAGATAGTGGATATTCACCCTAAAGTGTATTGATGCACCCCACCCTAAGACAGCGGAATTCGAATATCTCCGTCTCTATCGCATATACTAAAGTCGAGCTTTCTATTTCGTGTCACCGCCCCCGGTGAGACGGCCTTATACAGCATTAAAATTATAAATAGTGTTAAACGTTTTATCCGACATTTTGTAAGGTTTTGCAGTTTTTATCATTTTTCTACAAGCATTTTACGATTAATTAGTAGTACAATAAAATGTGTAATCTTGGATGTTGTTTTATTTTAATGTTTTATATTATAATCATACTTTAGTGGACTTACTAGTGATATTGTTTAAAATAATAATCGTTACAATTCGTTGCTACATTGTTAATAGAAAATTGGGACCGAGCGCGACGACAGCGCCACGTGACAGGCGGCCATTATGGACAATATTGTCACCGCTGTCAAACAAGAAGTAAGTAAATATTGTGAAAAATATTAATGTTATTTCTATTCTTCTTGGTGTTATTACAATTCACAACAACACATCTTACCAGGACCATATTTTTATCTCAAAAACCGGCCAAGTGCGTGTCGGACCACGCAAAACGAAGGGTTCCGTGCCTAATAAAAAGGTCGTATCGTCACGGAAATTTTACGGCACTTACGTCCTTTTCTTTGAGGAAGGTAGTTTTTCAGCAATATCTCGAAAACCTCTGAACCGATCTTGTTCAAAACAATTTTCGGTGAATGAAATTAATAAGCCCTATGTCCATGAATTTTTCCATATTTTTAAAATACACCGTTCAAAAATTAGAGGGACAGAATTTTAGTGACTTTCGGGGCGATTATCTCCGACCCTATTCACTTAATCAAAAAAAATGCTAAGAAACCTTATATTTATTTTGAAAGGCCTATCGATTGATGTGCCACACGGGGGGTCACAATGAAAAAAAAATTTTGACTTTTAGTTTTATGTATGGAGAGCACCCCTAAAAAAATTTTTTTTTGTCATTTTAATTACAAAACTATGTAGCGGCTAACAAAATACACCTATCCTCAAAATTTTATTCAAATACACCTTATAGTTTTCGAGTAAAATGCCTGTGACATACGGACAGACGGACAGACGGACATGGCGAAACTATAAGGGTTCCGTTTTTGCCATTTTGGCTACGGAACCCTAAAAATGATTAGAAAATGTTTACTGCAATATGGATTTGACAGCTCAAGTCAGCGACAAAAATGAAAATTTTAGCCGTAGCGAGTGCTGTGATCGTTTAGGCTACCCCCTCCACCCGCTTTGCACTCTGCCAATACAGCACTCAAAGCTCTTCATAGAAGGTGTCGACTCGGGCTGGACCAAAAAAACTCTGTAAATCCAGCAGGAAGCAACTCAGGATTGTATCTGGGGTGTTCACAGGTCACTTCGGCGTCAAGAATCTCTTGGCCAAGAACTATCGAACAGTACAGACTGTAGAATGTGTGGCGAGGAGGATGAGACTATGGAACACTTACTGTGTGAATGTCATGCCCTTGCCAGACAAAGAATGAATCTCTTTGGTAACGGCTACCCGCAACCAAAGGAATTCAAGGTGCTCCCGCTGAGCTGCATCAACCGCTTTGTGGAAATGATGGAGCGAGCTTGGGAGTAGCTATAAAGGGGAGGGCAAATGCACAAAAGATCCCAGTGGGTCGAAGTGTATTCGAAAGGGCCCTCAACTAGATAAGATAAGATAATAGAAAATATAAATAATCATCTTAATGTGTAACACTTAGCGGGTAGGTATTACATTGTTCTGAATGAGTTAGGATGCTGATTCAGGAAGGTGTTATCGCATTTAGCTAGTAAGGATCCTAAATCTAAACGCGATTACACCTTTCTGAATCCGCTTCCTAACTCATTCAGGATGCTAAATTCAGGACAATGTAATACCCGCCTAATGTACAAACTCACAACCGCACTAATGAAGACGCACAGAAACCAACTACGCAAGATAGTAGGAATGATAACCGGACACAACACCTTGAACAGACACCTCTATAATTTAGGTATCACAGACAGCCCCATGTGCAGAGCGTGCATGGAGGCAGAAGAAACGACTAAACACATTCTACTGGACTGTAAGCAGGTAGAAGTATACAGGAAAAAGCACCTAGGGTCCCCGGACACACTACGGAACGCAGTCAGTAATACCAAGGCACTCTTAAACTTTTTGGAGGAGCTGGGGTGGTTAGAGTAGCGCCACCCTGCCGTTTCACGCAAAATAGGCACACTGGATGTCGACTTGCGGAAAATGCCCAGTATAAACTAACTAAAACTACCCGCTTAATGGATTGACTGTACTTTTGTGCTATTACTTTTTCTACGGTCAGGCATTTATCATATTGACGTACCACGTATTTTACAGTTCTAATTAAAACAGCCAAACAGAAAAGCTTTTTTTGAATTCTTTGTGAATTGTTTTGGAGAAACGATACTGAATGAAAACTTCTGGAAGTTCATACAATTTATTTCATATTTATCAGCAATTAAACTTAACAATGGTAAAAAACTTAATAATAGAACCTTATATAATTAATAATATTTCGGAAACGGGCATGTGACACCACTGACTCCTTACCAAAAGGCTGGCCATACGCACTTTTGCCATGTGGTATTACAAACAATAGATTAAAGTTAATGATAGAGTTAAAGAAAATACTATACTACAATTATTTCTTAGAACTTACGGCACTTGTCCCACCGCCGGCGACGAGCGATGAGCTATCGGCGATTTTCTCGCCCAAGAAACGAACAAAAGATAATCGCTCCCGTGTAAATAAAAGAGAGATATATAGTTCACCGCGGTGTGAACAGCCAGCGATGAACTATAAATATATATCTCTCTTTTATTTACACGGGAGCGATTATCTTTTGTTCGTTTCTTGGGCGAGAAAATCGCCGATAGCTCATCGCTTACTCGCCAGCGGTGGGACAAGTGCCTTAAATAGAGGCCTTGGTCCGGTAGAACAACGTCAACTGAATTTTTTTTCACAAAATAACCATTACTAAATTAACTTAATCTAGTCGAGAGTCTATAAACAGTGGAATGAAAACGTCGAGATAATTATTAAGGCATGTTGTGATCTTTGACATAACCACTTGACAATAGTTATTTACGATACAAAAGCAGAAAATAGGAAATTCGCAACGAGTGGTGATAAATTAAAACACGACCGAAGGGAGTGTTTTAAATCGACACGAGTGATATCGATCGATAAAATCGCACGTGTATCGAACAACGTATTACAGTACATATGGCTCTTTAAAGTTTCAACATATGCACGGAAAGTGCTCATTTCCGCACTCGTGCGGGAAAGTAACACCATGTTTACTGTAAAATGATTAACTTAAGACTACAATACCTAATTATGGCGATAAAATAGAGACCATCTCAGACTGTCTTCAACTCGGGTGAAAAATACCTATGATCTCTTTATTTTGCCGCCTTTTCGTGAGTAAATGGACTAAAACGTCGTCCCCTGGCCAGGAAATGGGATTTGCTGTCGCGAGCGGTAGCTGCTATGACCAGGAGTGACTTTACACTAATTAGAAATTAGAATTATAATCAAGCACCGGAATTCTTCATAGCAAAAATCAAACTGTCAGAGGGTTTGACCAATCAATAGTACATTGTTGTAGAGGCTAAAAAGTAAGCAATAGATGGACGAGTTAGTTCGAAAGTACGAGTCCAGCTATTGCACTTTCGGCCGAGGCTTAACACAGTGCTTTTCACGCCTACTGCAAGGAAATTGCAAATAACTAATTTTAAATTAAAATTAAAGTTCATAATATTAAACAGGCTCGCTTGCCTCGCGCCCGGCGGAGGGAGGAGCTGCACAGGCAGCGCACGCCGGCGCGAGCGCGCGGGGCCCTGTGATTGGTCGATCGCTGTTCAAACTGTCCAACAATAACATTGTTGGACAGTTTGAAGTCATAGATGGCCTGTTCGTTCGTCGACCAACTATCCCCAGCTTTGAAGCCTGAATTCTGACCATCTTTTGCCACATTTCCGAGCAGTGGCATGAAAAGTATTTAATCGACTATCGATAAATAAATGTCACTTAATGACACATCGTCAAAGTAATGAAATCAGGCTTTTGGATATATACAATGTATGTGAGCATAATGGTAAGGAATAAAACAGAAAATATTTTTTCATCACACTTGCTCGTCAATGGCGTTATTACTTGCAAGCGTACAGAGCAGTTATAGCCGTTTTACCTCCCACGGGCTGTTAAGTTTAGTTTTAAAATATAGAACCCTCTGATTGGCTTAAGCAAATCTGGTTGCTGTGTGATTGGTTGAATAAAAAAATCTAGTTGGTCAAGCCGCCCCGCCCCGCAAGAATACTGCTCTGTAATTGGTTGAAATATTGAGCTGCGCGCTCCACTAGCACTGATCTGGAAATGAAGTTGTCAATTTTTGATTGGTGCGGCTGTATGGAACTTAGATTTTTCTGTCTTTTGTTGTTATTTATTTCCTCGCAAATGTGATGAAAAACATTGTGTATGAAAAACTCGAGTCATCAAGAGCCCTCCGCCTTCGGCGTCGGGCTTCTGATAGACTCTCGTTAGCAATATTCCACTTACGCCCCTCGTTAAACAATGTACTATTAATCAACCATTTTAGTAACACGGCACGGAAATTACTTACGACAATCAAGCGACGTAAATGGCATATGTGACGTGGGCATGATTTATTGTAATATAGAGATGCAGGTTGTTTATCAAAGAGGTCAAATGTTACAGAATAATCGTATTAATCGATAAGTGGAATTGTCGGTGAAACAATTTGGTCATTCCCTCTGACAGTTTGATTTTTGCTATGAAGAATTCCAGTCCTTGATTATAATACACTGTTAAAGTGTGCAGCATGTTTTTCTCTGACTTTAGTAATGTATTATAAATATACATATTTATTTTGTACTGCACCAGTCAGATTTTTATACAGGTATAAGTCAAAGCACGTAAAAAGGGCTCCATACTTTTATACAGGGTGGCACATTTAGATCGGTCAGTACGGGAAAGTCTGAAACTATAAGACAAACGAAGATCTCTTCTTCGGAACCATGTCATCGATTTTAGTAACAGGAAAAACTGCATTTAAAAAAAAACTTGTACTCAGCTCTGGAATCAAACTCGGACGTTTTGAACAATAAAACTAACACTGTTTCTTTTTAGACATCGATTGTTAGGTCTTAAGCAGTAAACAATACATTTTATTAATTTTAGACATCATGTTTCATAGTAAAATTTACTTGCCCCTTTTCCGCAACCGCACCTTCATGTGAAACCATTGTCATTTACTATGATATGACGTTTTTTCCATAACTTTTTCTCTATAACAACCAACATTAAAACGGATGTAGTTTCGTAATTTTTTGAGATATATGAATGGGATTTTCGTCATTAGGCGGGTCTTTCTTCTTTTCGACCGACAATAGCCTGTCCTTCGTCTTATTACGGCATCTCATTTGAGTAATGATGTTTACGGTTTTATAATGTTCAAATGAACGTCCATATTATTTTATTAATTAGTGATATTTAATATTTCACTTTCTCTAACTAGCATTTTTTTAAATGTTTTTTTTTTTTCATAGAATGCCGTGACAGAGTGGTAAACCAAAATGTTGTCCCCACTGAAAGAGTCCACTTTGTCACATGTTTTTTTTTAGAAACCAACCGTAAATAAATATTTATATTGGCCAGAAAGGAAACTTTAATTAGTTCTAATGAAGAAACCTATGCATTTTTTTAAAAATCGCACTTCAAAACCACAATTTTCGATAGTTCAAAAACCAAAAGAACAGAAAAACCTCGGTTCATTGTCGGTAAAAAAGAAGAACGACCCAGGCATATTTTTTTGGCTTCTTTCTTTTGAAGTATAATAATACATTTTGAGTCTACACTCCTATTGGAGCACTTTTTAAATGCATCAACTTGTAATATCAAAGAACCTTAATAATCAATTGACCTTCACCCTCTTACTAGCATGCTCGGACTCTTCCCCAAATGTAATTTCTTCCAGGTCCCTCTTGAGAGAGCTCCTCCTCTCGACATTGCTGTCCAAGTTCTCTTTGTCTTTTGTTTTCTTTCCCCTGCCCTTCCCTTTTACCTGGTTGGCGTAATATTCTTCTATCTTATGGCTGTCTTCTCCTAAAAAGTTAAACAATTAAGTTAGTTTTTTTTTTCACACGTTGGACATCCATATAATCAATACATAGTATAAGGGCCAATCAACTTCTCCAAAAAATATTCTATCTATGATTTTATGGGGCTTCTTAAATCCACTGAACACGTCTTTTTGTTATATTGGTAAACCCATTCCATGGTGGGGCAACTCCTTACCGTGATAGGAGCCCAATTTATAGTTTTTTTTCTAAGAATCTCTGTCACTGTTGCCTCTTGGCTAACCGGGACAGAATAACAAGAAAAAGTTGATTGACTCATAAAATGAAGTCGCCCTCCGCGTCTGTCTGTCTGTATTTCCGCTAACTCCTTAACCACGCAACGGATTTTAAAGCGGTTTTCACCATCATGGAGATAATTTATTCCAAAATGTTTGTTGTATATAAAACATCCTAATTAAAGTTTCTTAAATATAAATCTTCTTAAAAAATTATACGCTGGATGCGGGTGGCGCAGGACCGGTCATTGTGGCACTCTTTGCGGGATGCCTATGTTCAGCAGTGGACGTCTTTGGGCTGATATGATGATGATGATGATGAAATATAAATAAAAGGAAAATTTCTAGCCCAAGTCGCCAAAAAAAATACTTTCATGGCTTACGTAGCCTAAACCAAAAGAGATACATAAAAAGAATGTACTAGAGAATTGTAGTTTTTCTAACCTAAAGAAAACTCCGCGATAGCATATCTCTAACTGTTACGGTTAACCCATAGTAACCATTACGTTCATTAAAACTTTAATACCAAAAAATTCTTTTTTTCTAAATTATACCCGTGCGAAGCCGGGGCGGGTCGCTCGTGTTAGTTAATCTCATGCTTCTTGCGCATGAGTGCCTGAAAACTTTTTCTGACTGTTTCGAATAAAATAGTTGATCTAATCTTGTTTTCCCATACAAACTTTGGACCCCCATTTCACCTCCTTAGAGGGTGAATTTTGAAAAACCCTTTCTTAGTGCACCCCTAGACCTTATAAGGAACCTACGTGCCAAATTTGGAATCTCTAGAACCAGCGGTTTGGGCTGTGCGTTGATATGTCAGTCAACGGAACGGGACAATGAGTCACACTTTTTCGTGCGTCCAGTAGGCGTTCATCAATTTATCACGTCAAAAATATCCATACATTTTGTTATCATTATGGATGAAGGCATTAAAAAGTAGAAAGAAGGCATTCCCGTTGGCCTAGACTCAACCAACTTTTCAGGAAACCTTGAGAAAGTCAGACCGAGCTTAAGGTTACCTTACCCGTCAATGGCTCCAGTTCAATGGACTCATCCAGAACTTTGTTCTTTGGTTTCTCGGCCTGTTCTTCATCACCAGATGCTATAACAGGCTTCGCAGCTTTCTGTTTGGAGCTGGATGCTGAAAAGGCAGCCTACTCATAACTGATAATTTAAATTAAACAACTGACCATAAAGTGGATCATGATCTGAGACATTATTTTACTACCCTGTTTTAAGTAAGTTGTGTATCATTATTAATGTACCTTCGACCCCTTCATCCTCACTGTCCGAGCCCCGGGCAGGCTCTTTGCTAATTAAAAAGCTGGTGATAGGTTTCTGCCACTTCGGGGTCTCTCGTGGACACACTGAGTTCCCGCCCCCGCCGCCGCCGCCGCTGCGTGCCGCACGATCACTGCTGCCTACACCAACAATTCAATCATTAATCAACAAGCATAAACAGTTCAAAAAACTGTAGCCCGACTACGGAAAATTAAATTAAAAGAAGGTTTATTTTGCATGGAAAAGGTAACCTATTACTATAATTTCGAATAAAATGACAGCTCATTTCAGTATCCTATACGCTACGGTGGAACCCACGTATATACAAACATAGACTGCTAAAAACTTATCCCTTTCTTTCGGCTCCGCCGTATTTGGGCAAGAACAACGTCTAAACGTAAACAACAAAAGTAAGTAGTAGGTAAGTCTACAAACCTGAGGATCCGGACGAGCTGGCTGGTATCGCTACGCAACATCTCGCTTTACTACTTTTTCCAGACGCCACTAAAATATAATAACTGAGTTTAATGTCTCATAGCTTCATGCGAACATGGAACGATATCAATTCACTACACAAGTAAAAGAAGGTTACCTTTAGCGCCGGCTGAGGCTTTAGTTCTCGCCATGTTATGACCAATTCAAGGCAATACGATAAAATAACAGGACTCTTAAATGCAATACAATCAATAATATTGTTTTATAGATTATAATAACAGAACAGAGCGCGAGTCCATCGGTAATTTTATTTATTTTTTTAGTGTTGGTTGACAGATACAGTACAGATGACATACAGAATAGGCGCCAAAATTAGAGATGTTTGAGGTCTTTTATTAGACGCTTGAAACGAAAAAAAAATCGTTTTACCGATGTATCAAATAACGGGTCTCTTGTATTTATATCTCATAAAAAAGATATTAATAATTTCGTTTTCTTTTCGTCAATAACAACGGTGCAATATAATCCCTTTCTACCAATCTCCCATACCAAAAGTTCACAAAACCCCAAACTTGAAACTTGTATCTACCTACAATGCGGACATCAACATCTTTATAAAAAAACCGTAGTAAAGTATTTTTTGGATATTTCGAAACCTTTTCTGTATATTTCGGTTAAATTGAATAGCTATCATTATTGAAATATCCCTTTTATTTGTGATGGTGTCCATGTTGCGAAAAAATTACAACATTTACGGCTTAAATTACTAAAGGTGAGTTTATAACCAAACTTCCGTAGTGTCGGAGGATATCAACAATTTGTATTTCAGGAGCTTGAATTCGCTACCAAATTCCTAAAGCTCCTTAAAGATTTGTACGGCTACATAAAATACAAAAGATATATACAAATTCATTAACAGTTATCGTAAATGTCGACTATACTTTGTTTACGTTACAACCTCAGAAACGGGTATTTACATTAAAAGCGTAATCTTTTATCGAAAATGATCTTGCAATGTTAGCGGAATGTGTGGTGTAACAGGATCCAGGTATTGTTAAATTATTTTGTTGAAATGGCAATTATATTGAGGGCACAGTTTATCAACGAGTGTTGACGTACATTCCGTAAAATTGGGGGCACTTTCGCTATCGTATGTCAATTTACTATCCATATGAGAAACATATTAAGCGAGATTTAGTACACGAACCAGGAAAAGTTGTTTGTTTTGTTTTTATGTACACACCGGGATGGACTCTGTATTTTAGACCTTAGGCTTACAGAAACAGAACTCAAAATTGCGATAGTTAGTTGTTTTAAGTAAATTATATGGTTCCAAAATTAACCTATTTATTTTAACACATTACGGTTTTGATCTTATTATTATTACAATAATATTAATATTTCATATTTGTCACAGATATAAGTATAATAATATCTAGTAAACAATAGTGAAATCAAAAGAATTTTCGAAAAACCCGACTGCTTTTTGACAAATATTATAGTCTATGTCACTCCCATGATTAAGAGGAATCAAACAACACCTCATACGTGAAAATCCATTAAGCCGTTTAGGCTACAGGAGGCCACAAAGAAACAGACATACATACATACTTACATACACTCGAAAAACATTACCCTCATCCTTTGGCAGTCAGGTAATAATGAAGTCATACCCATACAGGGTCTACAATGTTTACAGAATAAATCTTTTATCCTTAAAATATTCAACTAATTGTATAATAATAGGGAACTAACTTACTTATCCCACTTTTTGGTAAATAGTTTCATTAACTAACTTTTAATGACTTGGGTAAGACCGTCCGCCTTGAACTAATCACTGTAGGGAAAATCATCATCAGACATAGAAGTTTTTGTGGCAAAGACGTCAATTAACTAGGGACTTCCTTCCGATATTAAATTTATCGATAACTATTTCAAATACTTTTTTTTGGTAATAACAACATTAACTAAATTAAACTAAAACTAAGTTAAATCTAAAAAGGCCCTCGAGGCATTGTACCGAGGATGCTGGCTTGCTGGCGGCATTTCCTCGCTTAATTGCACTTCGGTCACCAGTTACATCGACCAGACGTTTCGCGATTTCTGCAAATAACTTATGCGCACTGGGACCCCATGGACCGAGGCCGAGGGTCTCGACGCCAAAGGGTACAAGCCCATTAGCATTAAATTACTGTAGTTTGGGGGACTGTTAGTTTACGCTCCATTTAACTCAATTTGTCAGGCTTGGTTTCTAAATATTGTGTTTACGCTCATTACAGACTAGGTATAATGTTTGAGAATACTCCTTGGACCAGGGACGCATACTAAAATACTGGTGTTCAATTTTGGTATCTCACTTATTATTGCTGTGTGTTTCTGTATTCTAACCCACTCATTAAATAAGTAGTTGATTAATAATAATCTCTGCACCACCTACTGCATAATCTAGTTTTATCTCTTTCTCCGATACCCAAAGGTTGTCTAGAAGAGATCGCTCTTCAGCGATAAGACCGCCTGTTGTCTACCTCTACCTACATGTTATTGTATTGTTTCTCTCTGTAATTGCTTTGTTTGTGTGAGGTGTGCAATAAAGAGTATTTGTATTGTATTGTAGTTCAGTTGCATTCATTATCATCATATCAGCCGAAAGACGTCCACTGTCGGACATAGGCCTCCCCCAAAGAGTGCCACGATCGGTCCTGCGCCACCCGCATCCCATACATCCCGCATACAGTTGCATAACCTAAATGCAATTGTGGGGTGCCAAAAAATGTCAGGAATTTAGGAATCATTTTTTTTTTTTGTGAATACTGATATAAGTCCCTGCCTTGAACTAAGCCCTGCAGGGCTGGCTCTAGGGTCTTTACCAGGTCATCAGTCCACCTTGTGGGGGGGCCTACCCACGCTGCGCCTTCCGGTACGTGGTCGCCATGAGAGAACCTTTCCGCCCCGACGGCCATCGGTTCTACGTGCCATGTGCCCCGCCCATTCATTGTATATACATTTATATTACTGTGAGGCCTTTGGCTTTTTCCGATGCTTTATTAGATAGCAGCTGCTGCTGTTGTTAGGGTTGTTAGGGCTGTTAGAGCAATTACCTAACCTGGGGTCGCGTGAGTCATTAAGAGAATTCTTCAAGGAATTATACAACTTCCCAACGAACACTGACAGGCCCCAGATTACCAGGAGCACAGGGAAGCTCATAACAACTTTTTACAGACTAGTAAAAGCGAAATAGTTATTTACGATACAAGTGCAGAAAATAGGCAATTACCTATTCGCACGTGTATCGTACAACGTTTTACAGTACATATGGCTCTTTATAGATTCAACATATGCACGTGCTCATTTCCGCACTCGTGCGGGAAAGTAACACCATGTGTACTGTAAAAGTCGTTCTTGGGAAATTGTATAAAATTCCAAAACACATTACCGAACTTACTGACTCTAAATTCAAATCTGTCGTAAAACGGACACTTATTTCAAAAGCATATTATAAGGTAAACAATTACATCATATTAGATAGGGATATTTGGCAGTGATAAAGTCCTGCACTATATATCTTTCGCAAAATAAATAGTGTGCGTCAGGATGGCGGGTGGACCTCGGGAATTTCAATGAAATGTTGACAGATATTTGGTACCTTCTGTGTACCTTTGTGTACCTTTAGTAAAATTCTGTGTACCTCTCCTGAAAACGAGCTATCTTCAAAATTAGGTCCACCCGCCATCCTGACGTCAGAATGGCGGGTGGACCTATGAAATATGTACAAAACATACATTCTATTTCACCAAATGTATGTAATAATTTGGTACCTTCTGTGTACCTCTGTATACCTTTAAAAAAATCTGTGTACCTCTCCTGGAAAAAATTTTTTCTTAAAAAATAGGTCCATCCGCCATCCTTATATTACGTAGTACGTAGTCGGCCGCTCTGTCATCAGTATTTTAGTAAATAAAACGAAACACCCAACATTATATTATTACTTTTATACATCTTAAAAATGCTTGTGTAATACTGGTATAATTACAATATGATTTACTTTAAAATTAATTTGACTTTCACCTTAAAAAGTCCCTTTAACCTTTTAGGTAGCTCGGTAGCTGTCG
Organism: Epinotia nisella; assembly: GCA_932294315.1. Classification (NCBI taxonomy): domain Eukaryota; kingdom Metazoa; phylum Arthropoda; class Insecta; order Lepidoptera; family Tortricidae; genus Epinotia; species Epinotia nisella. The sequence continues at coordinate 1,378,789 of OW028698.1, read as the reverse complement.
CATGAAGTAGGTATGGCGTCACTGAATTCAGAACAAAAGTTTCAGAACTTATTTGTATATCTATGTACAAAAATTATGATGAATTTCACGAATTTACTAGGTACTTATCATAAAATCTTTCGTTGATCAATTCTTGTACAGAACTCAGGCGGCAAAGGACAGAGGCGGAGGCAAAACGACAAGATATTATATATTTACCTAATTATTTACACAAATCTTTAAAAAGGCTTATTTAATGATCATTAAATTACGATCATCATCATCATATCAGCCGAAAGACGTCCACTGCTGGACATAGGGCTCCCCCAAAGAGTGCCACAATGACCGCTGCTCAGCTGCGCCACTCGCATCCAAGGACTCCAGCGACCTTTACCAGGTCATCAGTCCACCTTGTGGGGGGCCTACCCACGCTGCGCCTTCCGGTACGTGGTCGCCACTCGAGAACCTTTCCGCCCCAATGCCCATCGGTTCTACGTGCAATGCGCCCCGCCCACTGCCACTTAAGTTTAGCGATTCGGAGGGCTATATCGGTTACCTTGGTTCTGCTGCGGATAGCCTCATTTCTGATGCAGTCACGCAGAGATACTCTTAGCATAGCCCTCTTTATTGCCCTTTGGTTGACTTTGAGCCTTCTTATGAGGCCCATAGTAAGCGACCACCTTTCCTCCGATCTTGGAGTCGGACTGACATAATGGCGTTCTCGTACAAACACTTCAGTACTTCGATATAGCGGCAGTCTACTTGGCTCCGCTGGACTGTAGTGCAGCCCAGGTTTCGATCGAATCGAAGGCTTTCTCGTAGTCCACGAACGCTAAGCAGAGAGGCAGGTTATACTCCTCAGTTATACCTAACTTGCCGATTTTCTGAAACCAGTACGAGTATCTATTTGAATGAATGAATGAATGAATGATGATTTAATTGAAACATTCAGCACAACAACGTGACATTTATTTGAGGACATGTTAAGCAACTTGCGTCTGATATTCGTTACATCTCAGTTCCATTTAGAACTTTGCATTTTATTACCAGCTTTTATTTACTTAGTTAACTCATTTTGTTGTTTGTAACTATTGCTAAGGGACAAAATTTTACGTCTTGCCTTGGCCAGGAAGTGAGATTTTCTCCTGGCGTAGCGGGCAGAAAATCCCACTTACGGCCTAGGGTGACGTAAATGATATTTAGATCTACCTGGTGGTGAGTGAGGTTGACAGAGCTCCCGCGAATGCTTTGTGTGAATCTGTCTCACAGTTGACACAACGAATCTTGGAATCAATAAAGGCCAGGCTACCTACGGTGAAGTTAACCATTAGGAAGGCTGTATGCTTGTTTGCCACCATCGTAGATTAAAAAAAACTGTTAACTTCCTGTACAAATAATTTGAAGCCCGTGAAGCCGTAATGTTTTTAATTGGTTACCAACTTAGCAATAAAATATTATGGCACCACCGACCTTTTCTGATGATGGAAACGAATAACGAATACGGCGGCCTTAAATTACCACTATGCCATGCCGTATAAAATATCCTGATTACGTCGCTTATGTGACTATTTGGTTGAATAAAGGCATCTTATACAGGGTGTTGGGTAGCTAGGTGAAAAGCTTTAAGGGGGTGATCGTCGGGATATTTTGGAGCAACGTTTAATATAGGAGCAACACTGAAATCGCAAAAAAAAACAGGTGTCCCATAATAAAGTTCAGTTGCTATTCGACCAAATTGTATGGAGAGCTGATTCTATTTTTGCGAATTCAGGGTTGCTCCTTAAAGCTTTGCACCTAGCTACCAAACCGCACCACGTTACCGTTACGTTGTGTGTCTTTTGTGTAGTGAATAAATGTCTTCTTTTCTTTTCTTTTTTTCTTTTCAAACATCCTGTATAATATGCCTTTATTCAACCAAATAGTCACATAAGCGACGTAATCAGGATATTTTATACGGCACAGTGGTAATTTAAGGCCGCCGTATAAACGTTTACTCGACATTATTACATGACTGAAATCTGATTAACTAAAATGATGATTATGTAGGTTTTATCTGACATATGCTGTATAATTTGCATTTATATGACTTTTATAACACGTAAGTATAAGCTGATTACGCTTAATCTTATATTACCATTTTGGTTGTTGGGAAAGGCACCTACGTGTGTATATGAGTATTGTACGTACGCATGTTTGTAACACGAGGACATAAGCAGTGCTACCTAACTGCGCCGTGGGAACTCAGAATTATACCTAAACTTTGCGCGCCGCAAACGGTACATCCGCCAGTGGGTCGGCGCACGCGCTCACGGCCGGACGCTGCTTACGCGCACAAGAAAAGTTATTCACCAATTCTTCAAAAATGAGTTCGTAATGTTTTTTACGGAACACCTAATACCTATTTCAAATACTTACGTGATACATTTACGCCTGCTTGAGTTTCGGTAATTTTGTATACCTACGCCGAGCCTCCGACAAGTTTAGGTACTCCGCCACTCCGTTGTTTGTATTGATTTCATGTTTATATTTATCCCTGTCTAGCAGCAATTATAATAGTTTACTTAGTAAGATTTACGGGGTGCATGCATTGCACGGCCTAAGAAAGGGCGTAAACATCGTCGTTGCTATGGGAACTTATAACCTTTTGGAAGTGCTTGGAATGCACTCGTGAGGATGAAACACGTACCTAATCAGAATATTTTAAAACAACTTATGCCTAGTGACTAATTCCAAGTTTACAATGCTACTTTTAAACTATTATACAATATGTCGTTATTTATATACTTAAGTTATAAACAACGTAGATAGGAAGGTACCTACCTACCTACTAAACTTTATTTCGTACTGTCGTCGGGATACACCTACTTACTTAAAAAATGAAGATACCTACACACTACACAACAAGTTTCGTTTTGTTATACCTATGTAGTAGCTAGTAAATTAATAGGTACAGTCGAGTTCTCCAATATCTATACAGACAACCTTTCAAAAATATCTATACATGTGTCTTATGTCAGTAATAATAAAGCCTGTGTACAGATATTTTTGAAAGGTTGTCTGTATAGATATTGGAGAACTCGAATGTACCTACATTCAGACTGTCGTAACCATAGACAGGGTGAGAGATACTTGACATTACATTTTATTTAACATGCTGCGTTGATATGCCTGTATGTAGGTATGTAGCTATGGAGTTCAGATACTGGCAGAATCTTCGGAAATACATACAAGTCTTTTGAAAAATGAATATTGAAAAACGATAACAATTAAATTAATCTAATCAGCGAAGTGCATGGAATGTGTGGTTCTGCACGAATAATAAAACGTCCTAGCCGACACAATGTTTTTTTTTAATACTACGACGGTGGCAAACATGCATACGGTCTACCTGATGGTATAAGCAGACACCGTAGCCTTTGGACGATTGCGATTCCAGAAGAATAACAAGCGCGTTGCCGACCCTTTATTGATTTGAGGATTTGTTGTGACAGCTGAACGGAGATTTTAATTTTTTTTATTTAGGTTCAATAACAATTGTTAATATCAGTACATTCATGACTTCATTCATTTTGCATTGTAAAGATAGATGTCACAATCACATAGTTATAGGTCACACCACATGCTTTATAATTTATACAAAAACCTTAGAACTTAAAATATAAAGTAGGTTCTTAAAAAAATATATTTTTATTAGAACGTTACGACGTCTGTTACTTAGATACATACAGCAGGGCAATTGCGTAACTCTTCATACGCGTACATATCACCTACCAGACTGACAAAATATAATTGTCATGCCATAAATCTCAACATTAACATTAAAATTGATATGTAAGTATCTAAGTACGAATTAGAGCAGCCTCGGGTTGAGGCACGCACGGATCACCTATTTTGCTCAAATTCGTACGCGCTCACGCGCTGAACATTTAGAGAAGGAAAAATATTCGTGCAACATTACATCAAGGTGAAGCAATTGTAGTTGGTTACACGTCATTATAAAAATATTTCAAAAAATATTAATTATAACTTCATTTCTAAGCGGTGTCAACCCTAGCGTCTATTGGCTGGCAAGTGCGGGCAACGACCGGCGCGTTCAAGGTCGCTCCATTGTTAAATTTAGTAGGCATGGAAAGCGGTAGGTATGCGCTTTTTTATTCAGAGTCGAGTATCTGTTCGTTAGAACTATTATATAATCTGTGACATAAGCGCGCGTACATCTGGTATTAAGAAACGGTAAAGCTTGTAAGTTTGTAGGTAGGTACGTAGGAGTAATCTCCGGAAAAAGTTCTCATCCAATTTCAAAAACTACTTTGCCTAAAGGTTCATTAACCTTTGGGATCGTTATCATAGGCTATAAATGTTATTCCGCAACTCCGCTTGTCTTATGCGGCCGGAGTTCAATTCTAGAATGAATAAGAAAAAAATATGATGAGTAGAGAAATGTGTAGTTTCAGGGATTACACGTACTACCAGGGAATACAAGCTTACTAAGAGACCAATTTTACATCTTTGTAATATTACATACCTAAGTAAGTAGTAACTTTTGTAAATAAATTGTTCAATTTTGTCGCGGCATAGGTACTTCGTGCGTTCTACCTAAACTAGGAACCTCGAAAGTTACAAGGAATTTTAAGGTGAAAGTCAAATAAATTTTAAAGTAAATCATATTGTAATTATACCAGTATTACACAAGCATTTTTAAGATGTATAAAAGTAATAATATAATGTTGGTTGTTTCATTTTATTTACTAAAATACTGATGACAGAGCGGCCGACTACGTACTACGTAATATAAGGATGGCGGATGGACCTATTTTTTAAGAAATTTTTTTTTCCAGGAGAGGTACACAGATTTTTTTAAAGGTATACAGAGGTACACAGAAGGTACCAAATTATTACATACATTTGGCGAAATAGAATGTATGTTTTGTACATATTTCATAGGTCCACCCGCCATTCTGACGTCAGGATGGCGGGTGGACCTAATTTTGAAGATAGCTCGTTTTCAGGAGAGGTACACAGAATTTTACTAAAGGTACACAAAGGTACACAGAAGGTACCAAATATCTGTCAACATTTCATTGAAATTCCCGAGGTCCACCCGCCATCCTGACGCACACAATAAATAGGCTTTCTACTGTAGCAATGTAATTTGATAATACTCTGATACTGAAATGATATATTGTATGCTGTTTTGAAAAAATGATACCTCGCCGAGTTTCTTACGCCGGTTCTTCTCGAGGCAGAGGTTTTCTTTCCGAACCGATGGTAGTTTATCGACGTTCACAGGTGCATGTAATATGCCTAAATTGAAGAATAAATCACTTTGACTTTGAATATGTTTATTTGTATCTTCACAGCCAACCATGGCGGACGACATCGATATCGAGGAGCACGACGTGCTCGAGATCCTGCGCCGGCGCCGCGCGCCCGACGCCGACGCGGCCGAGGGCGCAGACTTCGTCGTCAAGTCGGAGCCAGTGGAGATCGAATACGAAGGTATGCATCAACCTGTGCCCCTGTGACACTCCTGGTCTTTGAACACCTTGAAAAGCCGCAATTGGGAATGGATGCAATTTTTTTTAAATGACTGTCTTTTTTTTGGTGATAGGAATAACCTTCCTTAGCGCCAGAAAAAAGTTGCAGACTTTTCAGCTGCATCATTTTTTTTTTGAAAAATATAAACAGTTTTGTCATTTACATTTTGGGTTTAGGACAGCGAATAAGACACTTTCCTTGATCCGTCTCATATTACAAAAAATACTTTAAATATCTGACCCTGGCAATGACAAATATAGCTGCTGCAGCTGTCAATATAATTGCCAGTGTCAGTTTACCACGGATATTTAAGAATCAAGGAAGCGGTTTATTCGCCTTCCTAAACCCAAAACGTAAGTGAGGGAAGTGTTTATATTTTTCAAAAATAATTGACGTAGCTGAAAAATCTGAATTTTTTCTGGTGCTAAGGAAGGTAATTCAAAGGCCAGGTCAAAAGTACCCTAAACCGATGAGCATGTATGAGAAATGTTATGAAGGTGAGTGAAGCGAAAATGGTTTGTCAGGATCGTAGCAAATGGAGATCCGTGATCTCTGCCTACCCCTCTGGGAAAGAGGCGTAATTATATGTATGTATGTATGTATTATTCCATTTTGGACCCCTTATAGCATATTAGCAGCATCACAATCAGCCCCTCATAATCAAAGTAGCGTTATGCTACCATCATTCATCATTCAATGTTTTGACCCTAAGTAACGGTATACATACAGAATAGAAAAAATAGCCTCGGAGAGATTAACCCTCCCTGCCTTACACCACACTCTAACTGGTACTCATCTGAATGCATGCCTGCCCGTCTGACGGGGTTGATTTGGTTGCCATACTAAAACTTTAAAACCTGAATCAACTCGGCCGGCATGCTGGTTTCACTAGTCAATTTATCCCACAGACTAGACGACACGAGATCGAACGCTTTCGATAAATCCAAGAATTAGGCGTTCACCGGCGTACCCCTACTGGTACCCCTACTGAACAGTGCTTTTCAAACACAATTAGGCCGTCTCAGTCCAGGTCTAAACCCGAACTGACCATCATTCAGTTGTGTGTGTTTAGCCAGGTGTTTGTCAAGCAGGTATAATAAAGGGTATAGCCGGACTAGCATGGTCAAACTGCCCTTAGCGAAAAACCTTTTACCGGTTTAAATTTTAACCCTCAAATACTTGTGGTTATTGAGTAAATCGCATAATAAGAAAACCATTTTTTAGCCACACTACTGATCCGATTTCTTTGTCATTATTGCTTAGCAACACGTTTTTTTTGCGTTTCATGAAATAGGTTTTTGTCTAATCTTTTATATACTCAACGGAAACTACCGTATCTTAGGTATTCCATACAAAACCAATAAAGTAGTTCCCACCCCAGAAATTAATTTTGACAACACTATTGTTACACACAATGAGCCATAACAGGAAAGTCTTACGTTGTTTCAGAGCCAAACTACGAAGACCCCGGTAACTTCGAGTACCAGTGGGATTGGGACAAGGACCATGCTCCAGAAATAAAGGTGGAACCTCACTCTGAGGAACAGTTCAGGTTTGGCAAAATTATACTTGGCAGCAAGCCAGCGGAGCGTCAAGAAGACGAGGAAGCAGATGATAAAGAAGCAGAAGACAGCCAAGATGGCCAGGAGAATTATAATTACAATATGTCATTAGTTTTAGATGATTGGGGACCAATGCTAGAGAGAAGCGACTGCTATTGCAAAGACTGTGAAATACTTTTCGCGACAGTCAATGCACTGGACGCCCATAAAATGATTGCACATTCGTTCCTTGTAGCTACTGATGAAGAACCTTTCCCTGAGAGAAATAAAGCAATTAAAAGCACAGCAAAACCTAGCAATAGTGATGAAGAACAGACATGCCAAATTTGCGAATACCATTTCATAGGCACATATGGCAAGTTTAATCTTATTAGACATTACAGACAAGTTCATCAAGTAGACCCTAATACTTTGGGAAATCACAAGGATTTGAAGGGTTGGAAAATTTGCAACCACTGCAACATGTATTTCCCTGATGACACGTCTTTAGTCAAACATTTGTATGAGCTGTTGCCTATAAATAATAAGACACCTACTCAAGATGACAAAAAATCTGTTGGGCCGAGTTCTGTGAAAGCTAAACCCGTCTTAAATGTTGACAAAAGCAATACTAAATCTAACAAAGATGTCAAATCCACTAACGTTAAGATTGCTAATGTTAAAAATGTTCCATCAAATAACAAGGACAAAAAACCGCTACCAAATCGAATTATATTAGGATCTAAACCAGTGACAGTTGAAAGTGAAACCATTACTAAAAACGATATACCAATGACCAGGGCGTGCGAGATATGTGCTATAGAATATAACAGAAAGTACTATTTGCAACACATGAAGAAGTTTCACCAAGAATACTTGATTAAAAGGCTGATGAGACCGCCTGATAAAAAACAGCCCGAGAAAATCGTATTGAACAACACACGCGTAAGATTCAAATGTGGAGTTTGTAACGAAATCCTCACAACTAACTATGCCGTAAGAAAACACAGATTGAAACATCCCGGCTCTAAGGGAACAAGATTTATCTCCAAGATAGTAAAACTCAATAAAATCCACAAAGTGAAAGTGAAACCCAGCTTGGTAAAGAAAGAACCGCTAAAAGTGTATGCTGCATCAAAAACGGCATCCAAAGTTAATGTGAAGAAGGAACCAACGCAGGAAAATGAAGGAATATTAGTGTCGAAATCAACCTTGTTCAAGTGTAACAGGTGTTCTGTTCACTTCTTGACTTGCACGGGAGCGTGCCAGCACTCTATAGTGTGCGAGACTTCCAGCAACGTCAGGGACTGGGCGTGCCCCAAATGCCAGAGAGTGTTCAAGAGTGTAGAAAAAATTGCACACGAGTACCAACATAAAGTCATGAACAATAATAAGTTCAAAGTGTATGTAGTGTATTTAGAAATGATTGTCAGGATCCTTTGCGAGTGTCCGGATTGCTTTGTCTGTTTCGAAGAAGACAAATTCGCGAGACATATCAGTGGAGGGTGCCATGATGCGGCCTCGTATTACTGCAGCGAGTGCAGGCTGCCCATAGACGTGCACTCCAAGGCCAACCATGACAGCAAACACAAGCAGGGAGACTTCAAAAAGGAAGACTTCATCAAAATTGATTATATTTCCTCCAAACAAGATTTTACACACAAGAAAATCAAAACGGAATTCGTTCAAGAATTGATCAGTCCTGTGAAAAACATTAAAGCTAAGATTGATGAACCCAAAAAGGGATTGAAAAGGAAATTGGACATCTCAGTGCCGCATCAGAGAAAGAGATCAAAATTGTTGGACGACCTACACTTGTTCTACTGCTCAACTTGCAAATCTTATTTGGGCAGCAAACTAGGTTTCCATTTAAGTGGAAAATGCAAGGAAAAAAAGGTAAAACAGAGATACCTGTGTAAAGTTTGTGGAATATATTTTAGAAGTCGATATTACAAGAGCCATGTGGGCTTGCATGAGAAAAATCCTAATCTGACACTGTCCGACTTTACTTTCACGAGGATGACAGATTCAAAAAAGATAAAACCAATGCCAGAGCTCCATCCGTGCAAGAGATGTAAAGTGAACTTTTTGACTAAAAAGGCCAGAATTCTCCACAAATGCAAAAAAATTCATAGTACCAAATGTAACATATGTCAAAAAAAGATCCAGAGAGATGTATTCAAACTACACATGCAAATCCATAACTATGTTATCCCCAGTGAAGTTAAATCGATCAATGAGTTGACACCGAAAATGACGCCGAATCCGTCGCGTCTATCTCGAAAAGAAACAAAGTCGCCAATGACTCAAAATTTGACTAGAAAGGAGACCAAATCACCTATGGCGAAGTTGCCAGATTTACTGATGAAATACCAGTCGCTCACTGCCTTGTGGAATATACTGTATCTCTGCGCTACATGCGACACATTCACGGATTCGTACGACAAGGTGGTAGAGCACTGCCAAAACCACTTAACCAATATGGAAAACTACGGCGTCCTCATAATGAAGTGTCAAATATGCGACATGAAATTTGACAATGAATGTTACAAACGACACGTAGAACTGCACGCTGGGAGCAAGGTGATCAACAAGAAGACCTTTCAGATCTTGAAATACGACTATGACAAACTATTTTCTGATCAATGGTTTGACTTATTGGACTTGCCGGAAGAACAGAAATCGCAGATCGTGAGTCGGAGCATATATGGAGCGAACAGGTGTGTGAAAATGAGGCTGATACAACAAGGTCCGCCGGAGTACACCCTGTATAAATGTAGCAAATGCTTGAACTGCGTGGCCGCTGACTCGATAGTCTATCACGTAAAACTGGCCAACTGTTTAAAAGCGAACAAAACTGCTTGCTCCACCTGTGACATGACTTTCTCTATAAGAGGCCAATGCGACGAACATGAACGAATTCACGAAACAACCGGTCTCGGACTGCACTCGTTCAGAATCGTCGCTTTTAATGACACAGATGATGCAGACAGTAACACAAAGATAATGTCCTTTGACAGTGAAAATCAGGGAAGTAAGAGTAAAATATCATTTGATACTGATGATGAAACATCCAAGCCTGCTGAGTTGGGTGAAAAGACCGGAAATTCTAAATCATTCGTGTTATACAAGTGCGCCGAGTGTCATTCGTGTATTCTCCACATTAGGAATTTCGCGAGACACACGTGTAATAAAAATAACCCGAAGAAAGAGTGCGATATGTGCGGACTTTTATTCAATGGGAAGCAATATTCCTCCCATCGGAAACTTCATTACAGGTACGCATTCTCGCGTAAAAATATCATCACTAAGACGCTTAATAAAGATGGAAAAGTAATTAACATCAAAAAACAAAGTCAAGAGACAAGTGTAGGGAATCAGCACACATTAAACGATGCAACACAAAAATCAAAACTGTATAAATGTTACTGCGGCTTACATTACACATCTCTGAAAACGATCGAAAAACATTACAAAATGAAAAATTGTGGCACTGTTATACGTGAGAAATGCAGCCAATGCAATTTGGTTTTCGACCCCATTGAGGTCGTCAACCATCTCTGCAAGCATCACGCCCAAAAGCATGTCAAGAGTTTCAATATTATCACGCCCAATAAGAAGACTTTGTACAAGTGTAGTCTCTGCCACGTCCTCTTTTACAATAAGACAGCGGCTATACCGCATAAAGCCAAATGTGCTGGAACATTCTGTGGTAAGAAATGTGAAAAATGTGGTTTGGCGTTCGATGCCACCAGTATAGACATGCACATGATCGACCACCAGAGAAACAATAAACTCAGAACCGACTGTTACGTAATCGTTAAAATTCCTGATGAGAATATGACTGAATACACAAACAAAAGTTATAACAAAGACGCGTCTCCGAATGTTCTTTATAGAAGCAAATGTTGTAACAGTCATTTCTTAAGGCGAACCAGTGCCCGGAATCATATGCTGAAATCTACGGACTGCGACATGACGGCAACGCAGATATGCAAAATATGTAACCTTAAGTTTCCAAGTAAATCCATGCGCAAACACATGGGGTGGCAACATAAAACAATGAAGGTCAAGGGATTTACTATAATAGATCTTAATGTTGGCGTTAACACTAAAGTTCTGAAAGGCGATCGAAGTGAAGCAATGGTACACAAAGTGATGAAACAAGTGGAAAAGCCAGTGATTTCGAAAGCAGTACCGGTCAATGTGACAGTATTTAGATGTATCAAGTGCATGGTGCACTTCATTGATGAAAATAGTTTGGTAAACCACTTAGAAGACAGATGCAGTAAGGAACTCACCGAGGAATGCGAGGATTGCGCCGTCAAGTTCGCATCAAGGAATATCAAGGAACACAAGAAACGTCATAGCCCTGGTATTGCCCTAAAAATGGTTATCACAGAAGATATAGAGATACCTCCAATTCGTGACGATGTTAAAATAGAAAAATATAGGCATTACGAGCATAAACCGAAGGCATTTTCACTGGATAGATATGACAACAAATTGTACAGATGCACAGAGTGCAATTTTCATTACAACACGCATAGCACGCTTGTAAAACATCGAGATTTTTGCAATCTTAGTGCCGAAGGTTTGAAATGCGATGCGTGCAACATTTGTTGGTTCACCAAATACAGCCTGCGCCGTCACAGATTAATTCACGAGAAATACAATTTCACAAAAGACGATTTCGTTGTTTTGACATTGGCCGACGGAGACGTCTCAAAAGTCGAATCAGATCAAGGTGACGTAGAGACAAAAGAAGAAATGGAACAAGACGAGGTATCGATAGATTCTAGTTTTGAACTCGAGTCTACGGAGAAGTCGAATCCCGGCAAATCGAAAGAACAAAAGAAAGAAAACACTAACATAAGCTATTTATACAAATGTGCTGATTGTAACGTGTACTTCGGGACACTGAAAACTTGTCATAAACATATAGCAAATCACATCCCCCTAGATCCAAAAGAATACATTGAATGCAAGCTCTGCAGCTTCCAATTCACCATAATGGGCTTGCAGCCCCACATAAAGAAATACCACGACAAGCCTTTTAATTTAGAAGAAATATTAGTTGAAGAATACCAACCAAATGATATCAACGCAAAAGAAACTTATTACGCTAGCGAAAAAGATCAGTCTAGATTGGTTAGTACGAGCGATGATGTTAAGAATGTGTCTGATTTGAAAGAAGAAAATGATTGCGAGGTCACAAGCTGTAACGAGATTACGGAGAAAGTTGATTCCACAGATAATGACGAACAAGTTAATACAGATGTTCTGGACGAAAAAACTGAAGGGAGTGATCAAGCCACTGATGATCTGAACGTAATTACTGACCCTAGTGCATCTAGCGTACCTGCCATTGATGCTAATGTAAATAATGAACAGGACAATAAGTGTGGTTCATGATTTGTATATAACGCGCAATAAGGTAATCTTTTATGGTTTGACTAGATACTTCAATCGCACTGTGTGAATGTAGAAAAAGACTGTATGTTTAAGGAATTGGTAAAAGTAATGATTACCTCATCATTTTGTTAAGTACCTATTTTATGTATTAAGTTACAAAGCTGTGAGAATTTTGTATTGTTGGGTAATGCCAAACTTTGAAAAGATGGCAGTGTGCACTCCCATAGTTCTCTTTGTGGTCAAAATCCGAAACAAAATCTAGGCGTCTTTATTGTGGACAATACATTAGTTAACGCGGTTTAGGTCACGTATGAATTATGTTCCGATACGATACGAAGAACCCTAAACATGCTTGTATGGGTCCAGCACCAAAATTAGGCCTTTAACAGTCTTAAAACTTTGGATGTGTATGGACACATCCAAAGTTTAAACAATGAAAACACGCACTGTTTAAAGACTGAACACTCAACTGCAACTCTTACAGAAAATGTTTTCGACCATTGACGGGTCTACGGCGAATCAAACGTGGGTGTTTACGTTGATCTAACCGATCTGTACAAAGATTTAATAGCCGATTTAACTAGCCAATCTCCAAGCTACCATTTTACAAGTCCAAACAAGCCACACAGAGGAGGACCAGTAAGAGCGGCCGCAGTTGAGCCTGGCCATTTGACCTGTGTTTAGACTTGTACAATAGGCATGATGACTAAAAATTTTTCCCGATGCCATTTGAACCAGTTTTTGGAGAGGAACAAATGTTTGTATGGGAGCAACTACCATAAAAGAACATAAATACCCAAAAAATTGAGTTAAAGACGGACCTCGCTGGCCGCACCCGAAACGCTTCATACTGATTGACTCAAAGGCATGACGTCACACTTTAGTATTTTGAACTAATCACTGTAGGGGAAATCAAGTAAATTGCTGTTTCGGTCGCGAAATACTGCGTTTTAGGTCCATAGTTGTCGTACAATTTTGTTTCTATAAAAGCGTAAGGATTCTATTGGTATCTTTAAATTAACACCTGGACAATAAAAAAATGCATTTTTTTTTCTAAACTTTCAAGGTTCATATCTTTTTATGATATTAATTATATTTTGTAATTTATACTTTATTACAATAATTTGATGGTTTACTATCCATTTAGCAACACTATATATGTTATCAATTTAACATGAGTCATCATGCCTATTGTAACGTTGCTTTGTGAAACTGGCCTCTATTTAACACGTACCCTGTCCGAGTGCCTTCAATGATGGGTCATGCACCTGCTTTTGGATTCCCAGCTTCCAACTGGAAGTACACTTGCATGTGTGACATTGACAGATAATTTTGTATCGGGACAGTGAACGTGTTAACCAACTTGACAATTGCCATCTGACACTGACTGATGACTGTCACCATAGTTACTTGTCAACCCAGATATGTTATTGTCAGATGTAAATTATCAATTACTCAAAATTTTATATTGTTATATGAAACTTACAATACTGCACATTTACAATAGTTATTTGTGTCTCAATGTAGCAAAATGATGTATCTATTAGAATCCTGAGCGCCCATGACGAAAATATTTTTGCTCCTGTGTGACACATACAATTTTTCAAACCGACCACGAGGAAAATATAACAGCATTGATATTTTTGATTTTAGTAAAACGTATAATTTATTGTGACAATATTTTTAAATACTACGAAAAATTCATAAATTTTCATGTCACGTTGTTAAAGTTAAAACTTGAAATATATTATTTTTAAATCGATCACGATGAAATTACAATCGATTATTTTATTAAGTACTGTGTTCAATTGGCACATAAATTAAAATAAATTTAAAAGGTAGCTTGAACAGAAAAGTAGCATTTAATCCCTCTCGACGTGGAGCAAAACTTACTTTGCCGAATGAAGGGTGTGAAAAATATGATTACCGGCCTAGCTAGCATGACTGCGTTTATCTCGACATAAAGCATTCATCCATCTCCCACTTACATACTAAGAATGGGTTGCACCAAACCGTCTTTTACCGTGAGCGGTGTTCGTTCAAATCTGAATGGAATGTTTGACAAGCCTCTATGGGATGACAATCTCCGGCGCCATATTTGACATTGATCGGTCTGTACTGCACGGCTATCACAAGACAGCGCGCGAGCTTTCTCGATTTTTCTCGCACTACCCGTCTTTCTCTTACTAGAAAACTTAAAAAGAGAGGTGTAGTGCGAGAAAAATCGAGAGCTCGCGCGCCGTCTTGTGATAGCCGTGCTGTAATCGTTAGTTGGTGCAACCCGCCCTAAGAGACGAATACTTTATGTCCCACATAAATGCGCTAGCTAGGCAGATATATGACTTATCACGTTCCCACTATATCGAACTTAACCGGAAAAAATGTATGCGAAAAGATGTTTCCGAAAACGAATGTTATATGCAATAAAGTTGAACTGTATCTGGGCTACTGCAATAACACATTTTACAGTACACATGGTGTTACTTTTCCGCACGAGTGCGGAAATGAGCACTTTCCGTGCATATGTTGAAACTTTAAAGGGTCATATGTACTGTAAAACGTTGTACGATACACGTGCAAATAGGTAATTCGCAACTCGTGTCGATTTAAAACACTCCCTTCGGTCGTGTTTTAATTTATCGCCACTCGTTGCGAATTTCCTATTTTCTGCACTTGTATCGTAAATAACTATTATCCCATCATTCTCTCTGGTCGGTCCGTCATAAGGATGTGCAAATTGCGGAAAGTTTCCAAAAAGACGGAAAAGTTTCCGGAACTTTCTAGAAAGTTTCACAAGAAATAAAGGAATTTTCCAATTTGGAAATGGAAAGTTTCAATTCTCATACAAAAATGAGGAAAAATTCCTATGTTACATTGCAGAAAAATTTCGCAATTTAGGAAACTTTCCGTCAGCACATCAGTAATCCTTCATGTCAGAGGGCCTACCGCGAAACAATATTCGTTTTCGTTCGTGTATCTCCCTCTTCGTCGCTCGAACTAGCAAGTGCGACAGAGACGGAGATACACAAACGAAAACGAATATCGTTTCGCGGTAGGCCCTCTGAAGATCGTGGTCATGGAGGGATGCAAGTCAGGAACGAACCGTCTCCATCGGCCTACCTGTTAGTTGCAACAGCGACAGTGTGATGGTAGTTTACACGTTTGACAAGCTTCCACAAACACAAGCGTGTGAACGGGGTTGTTTTGGCTTGGCTTGCGTGAGCTTGCAAGAGCTTGTCGCGACCCGGGCTAGTGTCGGTTTTTGAAGACAGATCAAAGGGAGCTTGCGGCAAGCGCTTGCGACGTGAATACGTTGGCTCTAACCTTGTCAAGCCAAACGCAACAAGCCGTCACAACTTCTACGCCCACGTCTGCGCTTGCCTGACCGGAACTCACTAACGCACTCGCAAGCGTGTAAATGGCATCCAAGCGTTTGTAAAGGCTTGGAGTTCGTGGGCGCTTGCCAAGCCACGACAAGCATGTCTGGATTCTTGAGTTCGTCCGACCATCTAGTTGGAGAGCGGCCTCTGGGTCTTTTCCCGTGTTCCCGACGATTACAAACTTGGAGACTCACTAAATGTCTCTGCGTCTCATTAAATGTCCACATTTTCTCCATCCTTAAATCTACACTAATTTCTCGGAGTGGAACTGTTTTTTTTTAATTACCTTCCCCTTTTGGATACTTTTGATACTCTACTCATTTTGTGCGTTGGTGTATTAGGTAGATTGAGAATTTGATAATTTAAAAGTACTATAATAGGGATTTGACAGGATCTTTCGGGTGCGTCTCCACCAGCGCTGTGCGATGTAGCAGAGGTGAATAATCTAATAGCGTTGCTAGCCTCGCTCACGCATCTCTACCTATTGGTGGATTCTTTCCACACCGCACTGGTACCTCGTACAGCTCAGCTACTTAAGGGTCGCCAGGATGGTCGACTCTCCATACAAATGTAGTTTGGTACTCATTCTAAAACGGCGTACTGGAATAACATGCAACTTTGCAAACACCGGATCCGCCATATCTAGGTTGGAAACCAGTTCGTTGCTATTATAATAGAAAAAAAAATCTCTGCCAGGAACCCGCCTAGCGGGTGCCTACGCCGTAATCGCTTTCCGCTGCATTCGGGGAAACTAAAATGCGATCTAAACAACGTTGGTAAGAGTCGAGCGATCTGCCGACGCTAATTGGCAGAGTGCAAAGCGGGTGGAGGGGGTAGCCTAAACGATCACAGCGCTCGCTACGGCTAAAATTGTCATTTTTGTCGCTGACTTGAGCTGTCAAATCCATATTGCAGTAAACATTTTCTAATCGTTTTTGATTTTAATATTATTGGCAATAATGTTACTGACTACCCAATGACAATTCCAAAATTGTAATATAGTAAAATAACACAAGATTTCATTAATATTTTTCACAATATTTACTTACTTCTTGTTTGACAGCGGTGACAATATTGTCCATAATGGCCGCCTGTCACGTGGCGCTGTCGTCGCGCTCGGTCCCAATAAACAAATCTTACAAATGATATTTATAAGAAAAGTTTGTAAATTTTACTATGGAATGTAAATTATTATGACATGGTATTTTGCCAACAATTTTGTAGATTTGTACACTTGTTGTTTTGTGGGTTAGCGCAGCGAACGAAAAAAACCATAGAACTCCTTACAAATCTACCCAAACACGTGGCCTAAACCCGGTATGCGTCTGTGTGCGCATGTTCGAACTAAACGGCTGCTTGGCATCCTTCACCCACCCCGCCCCCACGTCCGCATACGTCCGCATAATGGCAATGTGCATCCTTTTTGTGGGGCCACTTTTCTGCGTTAGTTAGACTTCTATGGTTTTTTCGTTCGCTGGGTTAGCGCCCTGCACGGTTAACACAAGACGGCGCGAATCAACTACCCGTCTCTTTCTAAGCGTTCTAATGAGAGAGACGGAAAGTCTATCTCGCCGCGAGACAGCTCGCGGGCCGTCTGGTAGCCGTGCTGGACTGCTGGTGGATACTTGCTCTAAGTTTGGCTTGATCTACGTAGCTTAGTTTTATGTGTAATAAAATAAAATAAGATTAAGGATGATTCTAGATTAAGGAGTTGTTGCTTACTATGAGTATTGATAAATTTAGTTAAGGATGCTGTTTGTTTAATAAACGAATGATTTTTCTATGCTTGTGTTTTTCCGTGTTAGTTTACTTTAGAGCTTTTTACCCAACTTTTTCAGATTCAGATATTTATTTATAAAATTCAGTATTTTATATGTCATTATCATTACTTATTATTATTTGTTTATAGTTATATGCACCTAATTCTCAAAGTTTACATGTCAAAGCATTCATTTAAAGATTTTAAAGTCACAAACTAAGTATAGACAACTTACTTAGTTTGTAACTGCCGAAGAAGAGGAGGGTTCTTTTTTTAACTTTATTGCACAAAATACACAAAAATATGTACAAATGGCGAGCTTAATGCATTCTCTACCAGCTAACCATTGGGCTAAACAGAGACTTATAACAGGTGCAAGGAAAAAAGTATGATAATTTCTGTTACGAATATACTTGAGGAAAGGAAAAAAAAACAAATGTATTATACACTACATATACATAAATAAAAATAAATAAGATACATTCAAAAAGATATACTACTACATATTCATTACATACTACCATTAAGTGGATGGATTTTAGTCGAATTCTTGTTTAAGCAGATGCTTACGCAGCATCCGCTTGGAAGCAAACTTGCTTGGGGCATGTCTGATGTTGAGGTTGAGAGGGAGTGAATTCCAGCGACGGCTTGCCTGTACGGCGAAGGAGTGTCATAAAACTAGTGCGGTGGGAAGGTATGGATAGTTTGAGGACACGGGAGGTACGCAGCTCACAGCCTGGGCGAGGGGTATCGGTTATGTTTTTCGTGCGTATGTATACAGATAACCGGGGGTTATCTGTGCCTGAATCACACTGGCGCGGCCTGCGGTGGCGGTCAATACTAAGTTTGACAGCTAATGACAAGTTAACTATTAACCGCCGCGGCCAGGCCGCACCAGTCTGTGAAACGCTTAATCCTCACTTACTGGGTGCCCTGAAAACCAGCGCCTTTAGCATATATTGCTGCTGGCATATGCTGAGTGGCATCCATTTTGGTGCATTTCAGATGTAACTAAATATACACTTGTGTAATTTCTTTGTCACACCAAATAAATCCTCCGAATTGCTAAACTTAAGTGGCAGTGGGCGGGGCACATTGCACGTAGAACCGATGACCGTTGGGGTGGAAAGGTTCTCGAGCGGCGACCACGTACCGGCGCGGCGCGGCGTGGGTAGGCCCTCCACAAGGTGGACTGATGACCTGGTATAGGTCGCGGGAGTCCGCTGGATGTGGGTGGCGCAGGACCGGTCAATTTGGCACTCTCTAGGGGAGGCCTATGTCCAGCAGTGGACGTCTTTCGGCTGATATGATGATGATGATGATGACCAAATAAATATATTTCTATTATATTCTACTGTCTGATATTGTAAGCAGTGTGAGGGTAACAAAGCAGGACTTGACCAAGAATTGTAGTAAGTGGCGGCAATTATTTAAGAGATCAGCAATGGTCGCAGTGATACAAGGTCTCTCAGCCCGGAAGCCACTACCAGCACGGCTATCACAAGACGGCGCGCGAACTCTCTCGATTTTTCTCGCACTATCTGTCTCTCTCTTATTAGACAACTTAGACAGAGAGGTATAGTGCGAGAAAAATCGAGAGAGCTCGCGCGCCATCATGTGATAGCCGTGCTGAATAATAATAATATTAAGAGTGAGTAACAAGTAAAATAAAATAAATAAACAGATTTGATATTTTTAATAGAGTCAAAAAGTGTGCTTAAGTTACGACGCGTGTGCTTTACATCGAATTAGTATTTTACTATCACAAATGTCAATCTACCTAACTATTACATACATAAAGGCATACACTACAAACACTACACTACAAAACACTACTGTACGCCTAGTACTAAGTGTACTAGGCGTACACTTGCGTTTTACGAGCTATAGCGATTTATACACACTACACTATGCAATTTGTCACAGCAATCTGCTGTAGTGAGAATGAAAATTGCTGTCTCATTCCAAATATAGCATATGTCGTGACAAGTTGCAAGTGTGTAATGTCTTTTAGACTCAAAACGCAAGTGTGGTAAGGCAGCAGATAGAATTGAGCGGAAAAGCAAAAGAAAAAATTGTACCTTGAAAATAGTTAGACGGGCTACTTTGCTAGTAGGCCATTGTGAGAATTTCAGGTATTTTTTTTTCTTTGATTTCACCCATCGACCTATAATACTCAGGACAAGCTACGGTAATAATAATACCACGTCCGAGCGAGATGGTAGCATACAAATCTCAATAAGTGTGACAGAAAGGGAAATATCATTCCAGTTCCACTCTTTTTTGTTTGCCACAACTGATTTAGTATGAGGTTGCGGCAAATAAACCATTACCCGCCCAAATTAAGTAGGTTGTTTATGGTAAGCCATTTTATGATCAGTTCTTAATAATTTAGCTGCATAGCTTGTCCTGAGTATTATAGGTCCATGATTTCAGCACGGCTATCACAGGACGGCCCGCGAGTTGTGACGCGGCGACATACACTACCCGTCTCTTTCTAAGCGTTCTAATAGGCATGATGATTTAAAAAAAAACCCGATGCCATTTGAACCAGTTTTTGGAGAGGAACAAATGTTTGTATGGGAGCAACTACAATAATACAACATAAATTCCCAAAAAGTTGAGTTAAAGACGGACCTCGCCTGGCCGCACCCGAAACGCTTCATACTGATTGACTCAAAAGTATGACGTCACACTTTCGTATTTAAACTAATCATAGTAAGGGAAATCAAGTAAATTGCTGCTTAGCTCGCGAAATAGTGCGTTTAGGTCCATAGTTGTCATACAATTTTGTTTCTATAAAAGCGTAAGGATTCTATTGGTATCTTTAAATTTACTATTGGACAATAAAAAAAAATGCAAGTTTTTTCTAAACTTTCAAGGACCATATCTTTTTATGATTTTCATTATATTTTGTAATCTATACTTCATTACAATAGTTTGATGGTTTACCATCCATTTAGCAACACTATGTTATCAATTTTAACACGAGTCATCATGCCTATTAGAAAGAGATGGATAGTCAATCTCGCCGTCCTGTCATATAATAAGTTGGTATAATAGGGCCCTCCTATCTTATAAGGTTACAGCGAATCATCGACCTTTGAAAGACATCACTCGACCATCGATCCGTTGGTGCGGTTATATCCTAACTCAACATTTATTTGTTTTTTTTTGACACATTCGATTGCACAAAAACGTTCACTATTATTATAAAAGATTAATGATGCATCTGCAATCAGCAGAGCCCGGATTTTTCACGGCAAAACAAAAAACTATCGTAATCTACCCAGTGGTAGAAACCAGGGATCGGATACCGGTATTTTCACCATACAACAATACCGGTTTTATTTTTTCAATTTCATTCTTTGGTTTATAATATAATTTTTGATCAGGCTGTCTAATAATACGAAAATGGTACCTAAATACATGATAGACATGACATTAAGAGCCTAAAATAATTCAAAATATCTGACTACTTCGGGGACTTTTGAAAAAACCGGTTCCGATCCCTGGTAGAAACACTATTTGATCGATATCGATAATTGTGTAGTAAAAGAAAAAACGTCATCAAATAAAATAAATATTTTATAAAAAAAATACGTGAAGTTTGTATGGGATTATATATCAGAAACAGATGCAATTTCTTCTTCGTAATCCACATCAGAACACACAGCAGCACATGACATTTTATTTGTATAATAGTGATAGGAGTAGATAATCATTAGTTTTTCAACATTCTCTGGGAGTAAACAGTTTCGTTTATCACTATAAAGCCATTTATGTACACTAAATGTACGTTCAACTTCACTTGACGTCAAGGGAGCATAAGCATATAAAATTCATTTTCAGTTTGGGTAATATTTTCAGATATATCTCGGCATGTTATTTTTATACCTATTTACCTAATAATACTCGATATCGATAAAATAATGTATCTATCACTGGCTAGATTACGATAGTGTTTTGTTTTGCCGTGAAAAATCCGGGCTCTGGCAATCAGTTGCCCATGTATTTATGATAAATGGTTGGATTTAAACGTCCATAAGATGAGGCGAAAAAAGGAAAGCTGAAAGAAATATACTGCGCTTTTCCTAGAAAATATTAAAATAGCTAATGTTAAAGAAAAAAACCAGTGCTGTGAATATCGGTCTTGTGATCCCATTGAGGTATTTTGTAATAAAAATGCGATTTTCATAGACGGCATGGTGTTTTGTAAATTAAATTAAATTTAGTGTTCTCTGCCTACCCCTTTTTATGTATTTTTTCTTTAACATTGGCACTATTTACTTCTGGGCGCTAAAATGGAAGACCCGTGATTTACCAAAGAGGTTATTATAATTAAGTATTTTAAGTAATTAATCAAATAGGAGGTTACCCTCACAACCTCGTGGGTAAGTAAATATATACATACGTGTATGGTTGAAATTGTTGAATGTGATCGGCTTTTTGTGCCATTGGAATTGAAATCTTCTACCTAGGACGGTAGAGTTACTTTTTGATACAATTCGGCAAACTCAAATAATTTCAAGTATACTTCAAAAATTAACTAGTTTGTACTTCAAATTATATAAAAAAACCAGCAAAGTTTCACTAATTTTGTTTCATCGCGCCGCTCTACGCCACGCTTGAAAAGGAATTACTTCAATTATTATTTTTGCATAATAGCCATAGAGTAGTAATGGTTGGATTGCAAAAAAAATTGTGCATAGCTAAGAGTCTTTAATAATCTATGCTTTAACTTTTTTCCATTGCGTAACGGCAATTACCCATACGTTTAATATGGGTAACTTTCGTTACACAATGGATACACTTAAAGCATAGATTAGATTGAGGCCCTTAACTACAGTACCGGTCAAAAGTTTAAGTTCACCCTTTGTTTTTGGTACAAATTTGTACTTTTGTGCGATAATGTTTTGCAGTTCAGATGTCGAAAATTGTTTCCAACTGATTCGTTATTGTTTACGGAGATGTGTTTGATTAGTCAGACACAATTTACGTAGATTTCTAAACAACTGATTCCCTAAAAACCAACATTGTGTCTGATCATTGTACGTTTTAAGTGGCAAGCCCATATATGGCCCAGCCTTTGCCGTCATTCCTATAAGATTTTAGGGAATGCGTTGTTTAGAAATGTACGTGAATTGTGTCTGACTAATTAAACAAATCTCTGGAAACAATAACGGATAAGTTGGAAACAAATTTCGGCTTCCGAACTGCAAAAAAATATTGTCCAAAAGTACTCATTTGTACCTAAAACAAAGAGTGAACTTAAACTTTTGACCGGTACTGTATGTACAATTTTTTTGCAATCCACCCTAATGAGAGAACTACCTAAGGACTAGAAAAAAATACTATTTTTCTAATAAATTCAAGCATCGAACTATTTAAATAACTAAAATATGATATTTATAGCCTAAACACTCTAATGATTTTTAAGAATTATAATCACTTAATATTACAAAAATCGTTGAAGATCGTCAGTTGTCAGTTTAAAGCGAAATTTTAGTTTATAAAATAAACCAAAAAAAAATCTAAGTACTTCTAAATTAGAACTGCGTAGAAAAATGGTTCGTAAGAACTAGCGAGGACAATTAATCTCTATATCGCCTAGGTTTATTTTATACCTAGTGTAATAGATTATATACACATTTAATCACTAACTGTGAAAGTGAAAATACTGTTTTAATTATACGTCACTTACAACTAAAAAGCACATGAGTTAATCAAATTTACAATTATGTAGTTATGTGCTTTTTCCTAAAACGTAAAGATTTTGCGTTATTTTTCTAAAAATAACTTGTCACTAAATTAAAATATAATGATTCTTTATGAAATCAGAAAACAATACAAATCTCTCATTATATGTCTAGACAGTAGATCAATAAAGTAAATGGACGGTACCCGTTAAAACATTAGCTTCGCTCTGAACTCAATAAACCGCCCTCGTGCCCTCGGTGACGTTACTTAGTTTACTCAAGTCAGAGGTCCCAGGTTCAGACTCTGGTGAGAACAAATATTTATGACAAATGAGCATTTTTCAAAAAAACTGTAGTTACATGAACTTTTTTTTTGGTTTTTCTTACTCAGAATCGTTGATACTATCGATCCTCATACAGGAAAAAAAGTGTCCCAGGTTTTACTATGTAAGTTTTTTCTTCCAGTGCGTCACGACCATATAAATAAAAAAAGACTGCATACAAAAATGTGACGATCTGGAATGGAATATTTTGGACACTTTTTTCTTGTATGAGAATCGATAGTATCAACGATTCTGAGTAAGAAAAACTCAAAAAAATCGAATTCTAAAAAAAAGTTTATGTACCTACACTTTTTTTGAAAAACGCTCAAATATATTCACATACCACCGTAGAACCCTGTCGCAATTGACAGGCCGCCGTCGCTCAAACACTTGATATGTCACTTTATTGCGATAGGGTTCTACGGTGGTACTTCAATACATTTCCCTTACTGTACGTTGGTAATTCTGCGTAACTACAGTGTCATTCTATTGGCAAAAATAACCAACTACAGTTTTATTTAGTCCGTGGTTATACCTTGTACAATTTGTCTTTGAGAGATTAATCTATTCATGAACCGGCTGTGCTGTTAACTGAACGCATAAACTGTAGACAGTTGAGTCATGATTAGGCGTAATGACTGTTGAGTGTCCTAAACCCAACTACCCTACTTAAATTGATAAAACTTTAATTGAAAAGTTTTTTTGGACGCTTACTGCAACAAATGGACAGTTTACACATATTAAGAGCCCCCGGCAAGCTCGGCCGAATTTCACCTTCCCATACAAACAGAGTTTCGTTCTCATTTTAAATCTACGTGTTGGATTGTAACGAAACTTTGCATATACAATGACATCCAGTCAGTTTATAAAACAAACGATATACAGCAAAAACAAGTCTTGTATGAAAAACTTATTTTTTTTTACAACGGTATCTGAAGCTACATAAACTAATTACAGACCTGGATATACCTTAACTTATTCTAAGTACAAAGTTTCAGAGCAAACTAGCTAGTCGTTTTAAAATGAGAGCGTAACTACGTTTGTATGGAGAACCGAGCTTACTGCGGACTCTTTTAAGCTTGAAACAGCGAATCATTTCAAAGGTTATTTATTGTAGCCGCTTGTGGCATGATGACAATAACGTCACAACGGAACATGGTGACAAATTAGTCATGTGTTTGACCTTGAAGCGAGTCCAGTTTGCAAGCGGCGTTCAGGGTATGTAGGGGAAGACCTGCGTGACGCGGCCGATGGCTCTGAAACGATGAAAGACATCAGATATAATATCAAGAAATTATATAATAAATATTTTTTCTCCAAAATGGCCCGCAAAGTGTACATAAGTCGCTACATATTGGAAGATAAAGTGTATCTCGAAAGCGTATTATAGCACACAAGACTACATGAATGATAAAACTCCATGGAACTAATTTTGACTGAATTTTTAATCTATTATTTTCGTAATATTTTGTTTTTTGACATTAGATTGTTTTTCTAGAAATATTCTACTAGTATTTTTATACAATTTTTTTATCATATATATTTTATTCTTTATGTTTAAAAATTACTCTAAAAAATTAACTGACGATTTGAAAGTGCTTGTTACTAGGCCTACTTGAGTAAAGATCATTTTGAGTTTGAGTTTATAGTTTCAGGTCATATCAAAATTAAAAAATAAAAAACATTGCAGGCCGCCTGGAATGTTACATATAAATTCCTTTATTTGTCGAGCACCAAACTTTTTAAAAAGTTGAAACCGGCATATAAAAGACGGCACAGGTCGTATTCAGCCAATTCAACTCGTATTTTTCTGTTGCAAACGCGACGTCTTTCTATGTGTCTCAAATAGTTTGCGTTTTTCGGTGGAAAAATACACTTGCGATTCGGTTTAAAAAGAAAAACGGCGGGAAATCGTTAATATTTTCACGTTGTGCAACGATATTTAAAGTTTATTATTCCCCCATTTTTGAGAAAAGCACTATATTAGCCTTAGCCGGAATGGCAATTGCAGGCTTCGTATTATAATTAAACGGACTCGCAAGCTCGTCCGTTTAAACAAATACTCAGCCTGCAATTGCCTCCTTCCCGGCCACGGCAATAATGTAATAGATGAATATTAAGAGGATAAAAGCACGTGTAAAGACATTGTTTCAATGGGGCATTGTTTTTCATACCTACAGTCTTGGCCAAAAGATATTTGTCAATTGATATTTTTACAAAATAAAAAAAACCCGCGCAGGCTGGGGCCCGGGTGGCAAACGCCACCTTGACTATATGGCCAATCCGACCCTATTAAATAGTGCACCTTTCGAGAAAGTGTCCCAATGGGCAAGTGTACTTTTGGGAAAGGTTGCCTTATGGTAAAAAGCACTTTTTGAAATAGTGCACCTTTCGAGAAAGCGTCCCAAATGGGCAAGTGTACCTTTTTGGAAAGGTTGTCTTATGGAAAAAAGCACTTTTTGAAATAGTGCACCTTTCGAGAAAGCGTCCCAAATGGGCAAGTGTACCTTTTTGGAAAGGTTGTCTTATGGAAAAAAGCACTTTTTGAAATAGTGCACCTTTCGAGAAAGTGTATCAAATAGACAAGTATACCTTTTTGGAAAGGTTGTCTTATGGAAAAAAGCACTTTTTGAAATAGTGCACCTTTCGAGAAAGCGTCCCAAATGGGCAAGTGTACCTTTTTGGAAAGGTTGTCTTATGGAAAAAAGCACTTTTTGAAATAGTGCACCTTTCGAGAAAGCGTCCCAAATGGGCAAGTGTACCTTTTTGGAAAGGTTGTCTTATGGTAAAAAGCACTTTTTGAAATAGTGCACCTTTCGAGAAAGCGTCCCAAATGGGCAAGTGTACCTTTTTGGAAAGGTTGTCTTATGGAAAAAAGCACTTTGAAATAGTGCCCCTTTCGAGAAAGCGTCCCAAATGGGCAAGTGTACTTTTGGGAAAGGTTGCCTTATGGTAAAAAGCACTTTTTGAAATAGTGCACCTTTCGAGAAAGCGTCCCAAATGGGCAAGTGTACCTTTTTGGAAAGGTTGTCTTATGGAAAAAAGCACTTTTTGAAATAGTGCACCTTTCGAGAAAGCGTCCCAAATGGGCAAGTGTACCTTTTTGGAAAGGTTGTCTTATGGAAAAAAGCACTTTTTGAAATAGTGCACCTTTCGAGAAAGTGTATCAAATAGACAAGTATACCTTTTTGGACAGGTTGTCTTATGGAAAAAAGCACTTTTTGAAATAGTGCACCTTTCGAGAAAGTGTCCCAATGGGCAAGTGTACTTTTGGGAAAGGTTGCCTTATGGTAAAAAGCACTTTTTGAAATAGTGCACCTTTCGAGAAAGTGTCCCAAATGGGCAAGTGTACCTTTTTGGAAAGGTTGTCTTATGGAAAAAAGCACTTTTTGAAATAGTGCACCTTTCGAGAAAGTGTCCCAATTGGCTACTTTCCTAAAAAATTATATTTAGTCCGTCAGTTAGATTATCCAGATACACGGATTTTTTAGCCTGGAAGAGACACGTCTTGTTAGCTAGGTACCTGGTGCCGGAGCCCGCGGCCAGCAGCAGCCTGCGGCCGCGCACGAGGTGCTCCGGGCAGCGCAGGAACCGGAACACTGCCGGCGCCGACTCGCCGCAGCGCAGCGCGCTCTCGTGACACCTGAAGTGCTAGGCTCGCAGAAGCCTGGAAGAGACACGTCTTGTTAGCTAGGTACCTGGTGCCGGAGCCCGCGGCCAGCAGCAGCCTGCGGCCGCGCACGAGGTGCTCCGGGCAGCGCAGGAACCGGAACACTGCCGGCGCCGACTCGCCGCAGCGCAGCGCGCTCTCGTGACACCTGAAGTGCTAGGCTCGCAGAAGCCTGGAAGAGACACGTCTTGTTAGCTAGGTACCTGGTGCCGGAGCCCGCGGCCAGCAGCAGCCTGCGGCCGCGCACGAGGTGCTCCGGGCAGCGCAGGAACCGGAACACTGCCGGCGCCGACTCGCCGCAGCGCAGCGCGCTCTCGTGACACCTGAAGTGCTAGGCTCGCAGAAGCCTGGAAGAGACACGTCTTGTTAGCTAGGTACCTGGTGCCGGAGCCCGCGGCCAGCAGCAGCCTGCGGCCGCGCACGAGGTGCTCCGGGCAGCGCAGGAACCGGAACACTGCCGGCGCCGACTCGCCGCAGCGCAGCGCGCTCTCGTGACACCTGAAGTGCTAGGCTCGCAGAAGCCTGGAAGAGACACGTCTTGTTAGCTAGGTACCTGGTGCCGGAGCCCGCGGCCAGCAGCAGCCTGCGGCCGCGCACGAGGTGCTCCGGGCAGCGCAGGAACCGGAACACTGCCGGCGCCGACTCGCCGCAGCGCAGCGCGCTCTCGTGACACCTGAAGTGCTAGGCTCGCAGAAGCCTGGAAGAGACACGTCTTGTTAGCTAGGTACCTGGTGCCGGAGCCCGCGGCCAGCAGCAGCCTGCGGCCGCGCACGAGGTGCTCCGGGCAGCGCAGGAACCGGAACACTGCCGGCGCCGACTCGCCGCAGCGCAGCGCGCTCTCGTGACACCTGAAGTGCTAGGCTCGCAGAAGCCTGGAAGAGACACGTCTTGTTAGCTAGGTACCTGGTGCCGGAGCCCGCGGCCAGCAGCAGCCTGCGGCCGCGCACGAGGTGCTCCGGGCAGCGCAGGAACCGGAACACTGCCGGCGCCGACTCGCCGCAGCGCAGCGCGCTCTCGTGACACCTGAAGTGCTAGGCTCGCAGAAGCCTGGAAGAGACACGTCTTGTTAGCTAGGTACCTGGTGCCGGAGCCCGCGGCCAGCAGCAGCCTGCGGCCGCGCACGAGGTGCTCCGGGCAGCGCAGGAACCGGAACACTGCCGGCGCCGACTCGCCGCAGCGCAGCGCGCTCTCGTGACACCTGAAGTGCTAGGCTCGCAGAAGCCTGGAAGAGACACGTCTTGTTAGCTAGGTACCTGGTGCCGGAGCCCGCGGCCAGCAGCAGCCTGCGGCCGCGCACGAGGTGCTCCGGGCAGCGCAGGAACCGGAACACTGCCGGCGCCGACTCGCCGCAGCGCAGCGCGCTCTCGTGACACCTGAAGTGCTAGGCTCGCAGAAGCCTGGAAGAGACACGTCTTGTTAGCTAGGTACCTGGTGCCGGAGCCCGCGGCCAGCAGCAGCCTGCGGCCGCGCACGAGGTGCTCCGGGCAGCGCAGGAACCGGAACACTGCCGGCGCCGACTCGCCGCAGCGCAGCGCGCTCTCGTGACACATAATGCCCTGTAATAAATAAATCAATAAATAAATAATAAATGTCGTGGGACAATTGGGAATGGATGAAAATTTTAGAAATGCCTGATTATTTTTCTGGTGATAGGAATAACCTTCCTTAGCACCAGAAAAAAGTTTATATATAGGTATTGCATTGATTCAAGGATTCTATAAGACGCTCTTCACTTGTCTACTTATTCGCTCCTACCACCATACAAGTACTTTATCACATGGCGACCTTGCCAGGCTGAAAAAGATAAAATTAAGTGAAATGAGAAATGAAATGAGGGGTGAATTTTTGTATGGAGCTGCGATATAAACGAGTTCCACGCGGGCGGAGTCGCGGGCAGAAGCTAGTACCTCGATGATGGCCGTCTGTCGGACGTTCCCGACGTGCACGGTGCACTGGAAGCCGGGGGAGATCGCCGTCGAGTGCCGCAGCACGCGGATGGTCGCCTGCGAACAACGTTTATTACAATATTTTTTTATGAATGGCACAAATTACGAATATATGAACAGTAAATATCGATCAGGGATCGGAAACCGTTACTATTTGTAAACCGGTTTCGGCCGTTGGCCCCAAACCGAAATGAATAGCGCTTTTGGTTTCCGTTACCGGTATTGAAATTATATTTTTCCTAAAACCGTTTTAGGCCGCTTTCGTTTCTGTTGAACGAAATTAACCGGTACGATTGAAGTCGCCAGAGAGACAATGAGTCGTTCTTTCTCACTTACACATACAACGGGCTTCTTTCCTGGAAATGGACGGCTAAGTTTTAAGTTACCTACTTCACTCGAATTTGACTGCGCGGCAGTGCGGCACCGCCAGTCGTACCATACCAATACCATCATTCAGGGCGTGCGTGCGGTTTTAGGGTTCCGTACCCAACGGGTAAAAACGGGACCCTATTACTAAGACTTCGCTGTCCGTCCGTCCGTCCGTCCGTCACCAGGCTGTATCTCAAGAACCGTGATAGCTAGAGAGTTGAAATTTTTACAGATTATGTATTTCTGTTGCCGCTATAACAACAAATACTAAAAAAAGACTCGCACTTGGCCGAAGTGCGAGTCGGACTGGGGCTCCCATACAACACCCATGATTTTTTTGCCGTTTTTATAGATAATGGTACGGAACCCTTCGTGCGCGAGTTCGACTCGCACTTGGCCGGTTTTTTATTTTTTTAACTACTGTATTCGTTCAAGTCAGGAGTCAGGAGGTGGATAGTGGAACTCCTCAATGGCTACTAGTATACCCCTCGAGTTTGGGTTAATTTGGTTTGTTTTGACCAGTTCTATACATTACACTTGGTGACGATGGTCTGATGATGAAGTCAGGAGCTGGATAGTGGAACTCCTCAACGGCTACTAGTATACCCCCCGAGTTTGGTATCATTCGGTTTGATTTGACGAGTTCTGTGCATTACGATTAGTGAAGATGGTCAGATGATGGAGTCAGGAGGTGGATAGTGGAACTCCTCAATGGCTACTTGTATACCCCTCGAGTTTGTATTCATTTGGTTTGTTTGGACGAGTTCTACACATTACATTTGGTGACGATGGTCTGATGATGGAGTCAGGAACTCAGGAGCTGGATAGTGGAACTCTTCAATGGCTACTTGTATACCCCTCGAGTTTGGTATCATTCGGTTTGATTTGACGAGTTCTGTACATTACACTTGGTGACGATGGTCTGATGATGGAGTCAGGAGGTGGATAGTGGAACTCCTCAATGGCTACTAGTATACCCCTCGAGTTTGGTATCATTCGGTTTGATTTGACGAGTTCTGTGCATTACACTTGGTGACGATGGTCTGATGATGGAGTCAGGAGCTGGATAGTGGAACTCCTCAATGGCTACTAGTATACCCCTCGAGTTTGGTATCATTCGGTTTGATTTGACGAGTTCTGTGCATTACGCTTGGTGAAGATGGTCTGATGATAGAGTCAGGAGGTAAATAGTGGAACTCCTCAATGGCTACTTGTATACCCCTCGAGTTTGGATTCATTTGGTTTGTTTTGACGAGTTCTACACATTACACTTGGTGACGATGGTCAGATGATGGAGACAGGAGCTGGATAGTGGAATTCCTCAATGGCTACTAGTATAGCCCTCGAGTTTGGTATCATTCGGTTTGTTTTGACGAGTTTTGTACATTTCGCTTGGTGAAGATGGTCTGATGATGGAGTCAGGAGGTGGATAGTGGAACTCCTCAATGGCTACTAGTATACCCCTCGAGTTTGGTATCATTCGGTTTGATTTGACGAGTTCTGTGCATTACACTTGGTGACGATGGTCTGATGATGGAGTCAGGAGGTAAATAGTGGAACTCCTCAATGGCTACTTGTATACCCCTCGAGTTTGGTATCATTCGGTTTGATTTGACGAGTTCTGTACATTACACTTGGTGACGATGGTCTGATGATGGAGTCAGGAGGTGGATAGTGGAACTCCTCAATGGCTACTAGTATACCCCTCGAGTTTGGTATCATTCGGTTTGATTTGACGAGTTCTGTGCATTACACTTGGTGACGATGGTCTGATGATGGAGTCAGGAGCTGGATAGTGGAACTCCTCAATGGCTACTAGTATACCCCTCGAGTTTGGTATCATTCGGTTTGATTTGACGAGTTCTGTGCATTACGCTTGGTGAAGATGGTCTGATGATGGAGTCAGGAGGTAAATAGTGGAACTCCTCAATGGCTACTTGTATACCCCTCGAGTTTGGATTCATTTGGTTTGTTTTGACGAGTTCTACACATTACACTTGGTGACGATGGTCAGATGATGGAGACAGGAGCTGGATAGTGGAATTCCTCAATGGCTACTAGTATAGCCCTCGAGTTTGGTATCATTCGGTTTGTTTTGACGAGTTCTGTACATTTCGCTTGGTGAAGATGGTCTGATGATGGAGTCAGGAGGTGGATAGTGGAACTCCTCAATGGCTACTAGTATACCCCTCGAGTTTGGTATCATTCGGTTTGATTTGACGAGTTCTGTGCATTACGCTTGGTGAAGATGGTCTGATGATGGAGTCAGGAGGTAAATAGTGGAACTCCTCAATGGCTACTTGTATACCCCTCGAGTTTGGATTCATTTGGTTTGTTTTGACGAGTTCTACACATTACACGTGGTGACGATGGTCAGATGATGGAGACAGGAGCTGGATAGTGGAATTCCTCAATGGCTACTAGTATAGCCCTCGAGTTTGGTATCATTCGGTTTGTTTTGACGAGTTCTGTACATTTCGCTTGGTGAAGATGGTCTGATGATGGAGTCAGGAGGTGGATAGTGGAACTCCTCAATGGCTACTAGTATACCCCTCGAGTTTGGTATCATTCGGTTTGATTTGACGAGTTCTGTGCATTACACTTGGTGACGATGGTCTGATGATGGAGTCAGGAGGTAAATAGTGGAACTCCTCAATGGCTACTTGTATACCCCTCGAGTTTGGTATCATTCGGTTTGATTTGAAGAGTTCTGTACATTACACTTGGTGACGATGGTCTGATGATGGAGTCAGGAGGTGGATAGTGGAACTCCTCAATGGCTACTAGTATACCCCTCGAGTTTGGTATCATTCGGTTTGATTTGACGAGTTCTGTGCATTACACTTGGTGACGATGGTCTGATGATGGAGTCAGGAGCTGGATAGTGGAACTCCTCAATGGCTACTAGTATACCCCTCGAGTTTGGTATCATTCGGTTTGATTTGACGAGTTCTGTGCATTACGCTTGGTGAAGATGGTCTGATGATGGAGTCAGGAGGTAAATAGTGGAACTCCTCAATGGCTACTTGTATACCCCTCGAGTTTGGATTCATTTGGTTTGTTTTGACGAGTTCTACACATTACACTTGGTGACGATGGTCAGATGATGGAGACAGGAGCTGGATAGTGGAATTCCTCAATGGCTACTAGTATAGCCCTCGAGTTTGGTATCATTCGGTTTGTTTTGACGAGTTCTGTACATTTCGCTTGGTGAAGATGGTCTGATGATGTAGTCAGGAGGTGGATAGTGGAACTCCTCAATGGCTACTAGTATACCCCTCGAGTTTGGTATCATTCGGTTTGATTTGACGAGTTCTGTGCATTACACTTGGTGACGATGGTCTGATGATGGAGTCAGGAGGTAAATAGTGGAACTCCTCAATGGCTACTTGTATACCCCTCGAGTTTGGTATCATTCGGTTTGATTTGACGAGTTCTGTACATTACACTTGGTGACGATGGTCTGATGATGGAGTCAGGAGGTGGATAGTGGAACTCCTCAATGGCTACTAGTATACCCCTCGAGTTTGGTATCATTCGGTTTGATTTGACGAGTTCTGTGCATTACACTTGGTGACGATGGTCTGATGATGGAGTCAGGAGCTGGATAGTGGAACTCCTCAATGGCTACTAGTATACCCCTCGAGTTTGGTATCATTCGGTTTGATTTGACGAGTTCTGTGCATTACGCTTGGTGAAGATGGTCTGATGATGGAGTCAGGAGGTAAATAGTGGAACTCCTCAATGGCTACTTGTATACCCCTCGAGTTTGGATTAATTTGGTTTGTTTTGACGAGTTCTACACATTACATTTGGTGACGATGGTCTGATGATGGAGACAGGAGCTGGATAGTGGAATTCCTCAATGGCTACTAGTATAGCCCTGGAGTTTGGTATCATTCGGTTTGTTTTGACGAGTTCTGTACATTTCGCTTGGTGAAGATGGTCTGATGATGGAGTCAGGAGGTGGATAGTGGAACTCCTCAATGGCTACTTGTATACCCCTCGAGTTTGGTCTCATTTTTTTTTTGTTTTGACGAGTTTTATACATTACACTTGGTGACGATGGTCTGATGATGGAGTCAGGAGCTGGATAGTGGAACTCCTCAATGGCTACTAGTATACCCCTCGAATTTGGTATCATTCGGTTTGATTTGACGAGTTCTGTGCAATACGCTTGGTGAAGATGGTCTGATGATGGAGTCAGGAGGTGGATGGTGGAACTCCTCAATGGCTACTTGTATACCCCTCGAGTTTGGTCTCATTTTTTTTGTTTTGACGAGTTTTATACATTACACTTGATGACGATGGTCTGATGATGGAGTCAGGAGGTGGATAGTGGAACTACTCAATGGCTACTTGTATACCCCTCGAGTTTGGTCTCATTTGTTTTGTTTTGATGGGTTTTACACATTACACTTAGTGACTCAAACTCAAACTCAAACTCAAAATGATCTTTATTCAAGTAGGCCTAGTAACAAGCACTTTCAAATCGTCAGTTAATTTTTTTGAGTAATTTTTAAACATAAAGAATAAAATATATATGATAAAAAAATTGTATAAAAAATACTAGTAGAACATTTCTAGAAAAACAATCTAATGTCAAAAAACAAAATATTACGAAAATAATAGATTAAAAATGCAGTCAAAATTAGTTCCATGGAGTTTTATCATTCATGTAGTCTTGTGTGCTATAATAAGCTTTCGAGATAAGTTTACGCTTCACATAGTTCTTGAATTTATTAATAGATAACTCAGTTAAGTTTCCTGGAAGTTTGTTATAAAACCTTACACAATTACCCATGAATGATTTTTTAATTTTTTGGAGCCGAGTGGTGGGCACCGCGAGCTTATGCTTATTTCTAGTATTAATATTATGTATGTCACAGTTTTTCCTAAAATTAGCAATGTTTTTATGTACATACAGAAGGTTTTCATAGATATATTGACAATGTAATGTCATTATATTAATATTTTTAAACTTATCTCTAAGTGAGTCTCTATGGTTCAATTTATATATCGCCCGAATAGCCCGTTTCTGCAAAACAAAAATCGAATGAATCTCTGAAGCACTGCCCCACAATAAAATACCATATGACATAATGCTATGGAAGTAGCTGAAATATACTAATCGAGCTGTTTTCACGATGGACGATGGTCTGATGATAGAGTCAGAAGGTGGATAGTGGAACTCCTCAATGGCTTCTTGTATACCCCTCGAGTTTTGTCTCATTTGTTTTGTTTTGACGAGTTCTATACATTACACTTGGTGACGATGGTCTGATGATGGAGTCAGGAGGTGGATAGTGGAACTTCTCAATGGCTACTTGTATACCCCTCGAGTTTGGTCTCCTTTGTTTTGTTTTGACGAGTTCTATACATTATTTAATTTAGCTGCACATAAGTCTTTATTAGTGAAATAAATATTTTTTCATTTTCATAAGTCTCTCCGTCCCTCATTGTGGCATCGCGTATAGCCTGTCCCGAGTATCATAGGTCCATGTTTGGCTATGATGCTGGTGAACACTAACCTGGAAGTACATGCAGCCCCGAGGGTCGCCGGGGTCCTCCAGGAGCACCTCGTCCCGGCACGTGCACTCCCCCGCGTCTCTGAACACCTCCTTGTCCTCGCTGTCGTTGTCGGACACGTATATGTTCTCCTGGGTATACGAAGGCTCCTTCTTGGTGAGAGAGTGCTGGACGTTGGCGAGGTCTTGGTAGAGGTTCCGGTTTTTATGCTTCTTGTGTTTCGGCTGGTTCTGTAATGTCTCGTTGACCTGCGAATTAGGAATGTGTTTAGAAGTATGCCGTTTTGTTGCCGATTTTAATTTTTTGACAGAACTGGATAGTTTGGTAGAGGGTGAAGTTTGGTACGTCACAACAGTCTCCTACAATTTTATTGCTCCTCCAATGGTATTGCTGTTGTGGGCTTTAGAGCAGTTCAATAAAAAACGAATTTAAAATCTATGTTACTCGGTCTACATTAACAATAAAAATTTGTACAAAAATGTTAGAGGTGCCGGCGCGTGGTGATAATTATTATGGGCAGAGAAGTAGGAAGTACTTGGTCCCCAAAATATATAACGATATTCCGTATGATATAAGAAAATTTAAAACACTTGGAATGTTTAAAGTTAAAGTGAAAGAGTTTATCATAGAAAAAATAAAATCAAATTCAAATTCAAATTTTTATTGCATAAATCACATTACATTATTAGGTGGAATTAATAGCTAGGTATCCATGTGACGCCCTGCAAGGGCACAGCAACAAACTTAAAACTAACATGCTTATAATCTTTTAAATTCATCTTTTAAAGTTAGGGAAAGTGCTATCAAAATATTACTCAGTGTGTTTATCGTTAAAATACTCATCTAAGTTGTCATAGCATTTCTTAATTAACAATGCTTTGAGGTGTTTTTTGAAAAGAGTTAATTTTTGTATATTTTTAATGGAATTCGGTAGATGATTATATACTTTAATAACCATATAAGGGGGACTCGATGTAACTATTTTTAATTTAGAAAACGGCAATTCAAGCATATTTAAGTTGCGATTGTTTCTTTTGATTTTTGCTGTAGTCGGTGTAAATAAGTTTGTATGGTTTCTTACAAATTTACTTGATTCGAAGATATACATCGATGGGAGAGTAAGCATTTGAAGTTCCCTGAAGTGAAGTCTGCAAGATTCCATTTGGTCTATGTGAGTGAGTATTCTGATACATTTCTTTTGGATAATGAAGATTTTCTGCAGCTCGCTGCTATTCCCCCAGAGTACGAGACCGTATGCCATTCTTGAATACGCGTATGCGTAGTAAACGGAAAGGGCTGTTTGAAAGTCGGTCGCTCGTTTGAGGTGTTGTAGGGCGTATATAAATGAGGAAAGCTTTTTTGATAGTCTCTCGATGTGTGGTTTCCAGTTCAAACTAGTGTCGAGGTCGATACCCAATACAGTAGCTGAACTGACAGATTGTATGCTTTTATTATTATAATTAAAAATAATAGGTAATGGCGATTTTTGATACGGCTTAAATTGAATTATTTTGGTTTTTTCCAAATTAAGTTGAAGATTATGGAGGTCTAACCATTTTCCAATTTTCTAAATCTAACGCCTACTGCCCGGCGCGGACCAGGCCGCGTGTTGCCTCTCTGACACTGACCTCCTTATTTCTCTTGCACTCCCCCGGCGGACAGCCGCCGAAGGTCGGCCGCGCGGCCTGCCGCGGCCCCGGCGCGGCCAGCAGCACCATGCCGGGCCGCAGGCCGCGCGGCCGGCCGCCGAGCCCGAGCGAGGCCGACTGCCCGGCGCGGACCAGGCCGCGTGTTGCCTCTCTGACACTGACCTCCTTATTTCTCTTGCACTCCCCCGGCGGACAGCCGCCGAAGGTCGGCCGCGCGGCCTGCCGCGGCCCCGGCGCGGCCAGCAGCACCATGCCGGGCCGCAGGCCGCGCGGCCGGCCGCCGAGCCCGAGCGACGCCGACTGCCCGGCGCGGGCCAGGCCGCGTGTTGCCTCGCTGACACTCACCTCCTTATTCCTCTTGCACTCCCCCGGCGGACAGCCGCCGAAGGTCGGCCGCGCGGCCTGCCGCGGCCCCGGCGCGGCCAGCAGCACCATGCCGGGCCGCAGGCCGCGCGGCCGGCCGCCGAGCCCGAGCGACGCCGACTGCCCGGCGCGGGCCAGGCCGCGTGTTGCCTCGCTGACACTCACCTCCTTATTCCTCTTGCACTCCCCCGGCGGACAGCCGCCGAAGGTCGGCCGCGCGGCCTGCCGCGGCCCCGGCGCGGCCAGCAGCACCATGCCGGGCCGCAGGCCGCGCGGCCGGCCGCCGAGCCCGAGCGACGCCGACTGCCCGGCGCGGGCCAGGCCGCGTGTTGCCTCGCTGACACTCACCTCCTTATTCCTCTTGCACTCCCCCGGCGGACAGCCGCCGAAGGTCGGCCGCGCGGCCTGCCGCGGCCCCGGCGCGGCCAGCAGCACCATGCCGGGCCGCAGGCCGCGCGGCCGGCCGCCGAGCCCGAGCGACGCCGACTGCCCGGCGCGGGCCAGGCCGCGTGTTGCCTCGCTGACACTCACCTCCTTATTCCTCTTGCACTCCCCCGGCGGACAGCCGCCGAAGGTCGGCCGCGCGGCCTGCCGCGGCCCCGGCGCGGCCAGCAGCACCATGCCGGGCCGCAGGCCGCGCGGCCGGCCGCCGAGCCCGAGCGACGCCGACTGCCCGGCGCGGGCCAGGCCGCGTGTTGCCTCGCTGACACTCACCTCCTTATTCCTCTTGCACTCCCCCGGCGGACAGCCGCCGAAGGTCGGCCGCGCGGCCTGCCGCGGCCCCGGCGCGGCCAGCAGCACCATGCCGGGCCGCAGGCCGCGCGGCCGGCCGCCGAGCCCGAGCGACGCCGACTGCCCGGCGCGGGCCAGGCCGCGTGTTGCCTCGCTGACACTCACCTCCTTATTCCTCTTGCACTCCCCCGGCGGACAGCCGCCGAAGGTCGGCCGCGCGGCCTGCCGCGGCCCCGGCGCGGCCAGCAGCACCATGCCGGGCCGCAGGCCGCGCGGCCGGCCGCCGAGCCCGAGCGACGCCGACTGCCCGGCGCGGGCCAGGCCGCGTGTTGCCTCGCTGACACTCACCTCCTTATTCCTCTTGCACTCCCCCGGCGGACAGCCGCCGAAGGTCGGCCGCGCGGCCTGCCGCGGCCCCGGCGCGGCCAGCAGCACCATGCCGGGCCGCAGGCCGCGCGGCCGGCCGCCGAGCCCGAGCGACGCCGACTGCCCGGCGCGGGCCAGGCCGCGTGTTGCCTCGCTGACACTCACCTCCTTATTCCTCTTGCACTCCCCCGGCGGACAGCCGCCGAAGGTCGGCCGCGCGGCCTGCCGCGGCCCCGGCGCGGCCAGCAGCACCATGCCGGGCCGCAGGCCGCGCGGCCGGCCGCCGAGCCCGAGCGACGCCGACTGCCCGGCGCGGGCCAGGCCGCGTGTTGCCTCGCTGACACTCACCTCCTTATTCCTCTTGCACTCCCCCGGCGGACAGCCGCCGAAGGTCGGCCGCGCGGCCTGCCGCGGCCCCGGCGCGGCCAGCAGCACCATGCCGGGCCGCAGGCCGCGCGGCCGGCCGCCGAGCCCGAGCGACGCCGACTGCCCGGCGCGGGCCAGGCCGCGTGTTGCCTCGCTGACACTCACCTCCTTATTCCTCTTGCACTCCCCCGGCGGACAGCCGCCGAAGGTCGGCCGCGCGGCCTGCCGCGGCCCCGGCGCGGCCAGCAGCACCATGCCGGGCCGCAGGCCGCGCGGCCGGCCGCCGAGCCCGAGCGACGCCGACTGCCCGGCGCGGGCCAGGCCGCGTGTTGCCTCGCTGACACTCACCTCCTTATTCCTCTTGCACTCCCCCGGCGGACAGCCGCCGAAGGTCGGCCGCGCGGCCTGCCGCGGCCCCGGCGCGGCCAGCAGCACCATGCCGGGCCGCAGGCCGCGCGGCCGGCCGCCGAGCCCGAGCGACGCCGACTGCCCGGCGCGGGCCAGGCCGCGTGTTGCCTCGCTGACACTCACCTCCTTATTCCTCTTGCACTCCCCCGGCGGACAGCCGCCGAAGGTCGGCCGCGCGGCCTGCCGCGGCCCCGGCGCGGCCAGCAGCACCATGCCGGGCCGCAGGCCGCGCGGCCGGCCGCCGAGCCCGAGCGACGCCGACTGCCCGGCGCGGGCCAGGCCGCGTGTTGCCTCGCTGACACTCACCTCCTTATTCCTCTTGCACTCCCCCGGCGGACAGCCGCCGAAGGTCGGCCGCGCGGCCTGCCGCGGCCCCGGCGCGGCCAGCAGCACCATGCCGGGCCGCAGGCCGCGCGGCCGGCCGCCGAGCCCGAGCGACGCCGACTGCCCGGCGCGGGCCAGGCCGCGTGTTGCCTCGCTGACACTCACCTCCTTATTCCTCTTGCACTCCCCCGGCGGAC
Organism: Epinotia nisella; assembly: GCA_932294315.1. Classification (NCBI taxonomy): domain Eukaryota; kingdom Metazoa; phylum Arthropoda; class Insecta; order Lepidoptera; family Tortricidae; genus Epinotia; species Epinotia nisella. The sequence continues at coordinate 1,339,236 of OW028698.1, read as the reverse complement.
AGCCGCCGAAGGTCGGCCGCGCGGCCTGCCGCGGCCCCGGCGCGGCCAGCAGCACCATGCCGGGCCGCAGGCCGCGCGGCCGGCCGCCGAGCCCGAGCGACGCCGACTGCCCGGCGCGGACCAGGCCGCAAGGTACTCGGTTCCGGTAGATGCTTTTGACGGAGATGTCGACGAACTCGCCGGTGTCTAGGGGGCCTTTGTTAGAAAAAAAAAATAGTTGAACATTCATTTTTGTATAAACTTGAAAAATAAACACACGAAAAAGTCGTGACGACTCTTCGTCGTCGACGTCTCCTATTTCCTGCTTAACTGCGGCCTACCATGCACGTCGCTAAGAATTTTTTGGGAATCTTAAATTGAAAACCATAACTTACGTAACAACTTCTCCATAAAAAAAACTGATTCCTTAGGTTTTTGTTCCGTGATAATCTGACATTTGTACTAACGAAATTAATTAATGAAAACTATGAAATGACAATGAGTTAACATAAAATTGTTCACGCTATCAATAGAATTTGGTTATAGAAATACATCCCATCCTTTTTTCAATTTGTTCTATTGCTATAAAGCATTTTTTCACAGAACATTATTCACATTTTTGACAACCGTCAAGTCTCACGGTCGAAACCAGACTAAACGCGAAAGAGCCTCCCGAGTTGATCGGGCGGTTCTTTTGGACGGCCATTTTTTTCGGCTGATTGTGTATCTAGTTACTTATACCAAATCAATGTTTACCTATGATGAGATTGTCCCCCTCGTACAGCTGTCCCCGCGCCAGCAGTCCCCCCACCACGGGTCCCGCCGAGTCCCCCACTTGGAAGATCTCGTCGATCTGGAACTCGCACGTCTCCTGCAAGAACGATTGCTTTCAGCGAACGAAAAAATCATAGAAGTCTAACTAGCGCAGAAAAGTGGCCCCACAAAAAGGATGCACACTGCCATCATACGGACGTGTGCGGACGTGGGGGCGGGGTGTCAAAAGGATGCCAAGCAGCCGTTTAGAGCACACATGCGCGTACCGGGATTTGGGCACGCGTTTGCGTAGAAATTTGTAGGGAGTGCACCTTCCATGGTTTTTCCATTCGCTGGTTACTTTTCATAATATTAAATCCTTTTTAATAATAAATAGAACATCACTGCAGAGGCCGGGAAAATATGAATTGCCAGCCAAGTAGATATCGACGGTGGAAATTTCAAATGTCGTAAGGGACAAAAGCCTGCTTGTCCCTTACGACATTTGAAATTTCCACCGTCGATATAGACACGATGGGGATACGAGGCCGGTAATCCCTTTTCACGCCGAGGTATGTATAACTCAAACTCAAAATGATCTTTATTCAAGTAGGCCTAGTAACAAGCACTTTCAAATCGTGAGTTAATTTTTTAGAGTATTTTTTAAACATAAATAATAAAATATATATGATATAAAAATTGTATAAAAAATACTAGTAGAATGTTTCTAGAAAAACAATCTAATGTCAAAAAATATAGATTAAAAATTCAGTCAAAATTAGCGCTTTTCTCAAACATGAAATAAAATAAAATAAAACACTCCATGTTTTTTTTAAATGGCTGATGAAACAAAGAAGGACACTTTGTAATTCCAATTTTGTATGAAATTCCCTTATGAACCTTTCGTCTGGCCGCACCCGAAACGTAGTATTTCGCAGCCTATTATAAAGATCATGTCGTCAATATTTCATCGCATGTTTGGGAACCAGTGCTTTATTTGCGTGCGTTGCTCTCGCCAACTGAGCTATCGTGGGTCCCACTTGTAGCGACAAATTGGTCAATCGCCACTTTATCTAGCAGATGTGTCTAGTTCAGATTAATATTATTTTACTAGCTTTTGCCCGCGGCTTCGCCCGCGTACTAAAAGTAATTTTAATCGTCTACAAAAAAGGTGCATCTCAGTTTGACCCGTATGTTCCAATTAAATTGCAACCGATGCCATTTTCGTAATAATTGTCCCAAAAAACCATAAAACCGACACCCATATTGATATTTAGACATTTCAACCCCATCGCACCCCAACAGGGGAGATGGTATTTCACGTCCGCCACGTTGGATTTTAAAATCGTTGTTGTTTTCGTAATCAGCGACCAGCCGATAAACCATAGAAACAATACCCATGTTGATTATCAGACACACATTTACCCCTTTTAGGGGTTGAATTCTCAAAAACCCTGATACATGTGTTTACTCATTTATCGCTAGGAATACTCCTGTGAAGTTTCGAATGAAATACTCTTACTTAATTTGTTTCCCCATACAAACTTTGGACCCCCATTTCACCCGCTTAGGGGGTGAATTTTGAAAAATTATTTCTTAGTGCACCCCTAGACCTTATAAGGGACCTACGTGCCAAATTTGGAATCTCTAGAACCAGAACTCCCAAAATACCATAAAAACGACACCCATATTGATATTTTTGACATTTCAACCCCATCGCATACCAACAGGGGAGATGGTATTCCACGTCCGCCATGTTGGATTTTAAAATCGTTGTATTGTTTTCGTAATCAGCGACCCGATAAACCATAGAAAGGACACCCATGTCGATTTTCAGACTTTGTGACCACTTTCCCCCCTTTAAAGGGTTGAATTTTTAAAAAACCTAAAACACGTGTTTACTCATTTTTCGTTAAGAATACTGCTGTGAAGTTTCGAATGAAATAATCTAACTAATCTTGTTTCCCCATACAAACTTTGGACACCCATTTCACCCCCTTAGGAATTGAATTTTGAAAAATCTTTTCTTATTGCACCTTAAGACCTTATAAGGAACCTACGTGCCAAATTTGGTGCAAAATCTCTAGAACCAGCGGTTTGGGCTCTGCGTTGATAGATCAGTCAGTCAGTCAGTTTCTTCTTTTATGTATTTAGATTGTAAAAGATTCTAAATTACAATATTTATTTATTTATTTATTTTATTAGGAGAAAAAACAGAGTACACACACAGTACATTGCACGTAGAACCGATGCCACCGATGGCCGCTGGGGCGGAAAGGCTAATCTAACCAAGGTACCCACTCACCGATGTTTCTTAAGACTTCTATCGTCAAAGCCAGCAAGAACAGTGTAAATGAGTGTAATGTTTTGTATGTATGTGACCATGTTGGAGCGCCCGATGACATCTGAGGCTCGACCACCAGTTCGAAGCCGCCGTTCAGCCGACTCCTCAAGGCACCTTCCAAACTTCACTTGTTCGAGCCGACCCCCAACAGTATGGGGTATTCAGCCTCGCGCTCCCAAGTCCTAATTTAAATCTAATCTCGCCGCCCCGTATTACAAACATATACGAGATCAAACCACGGGTTACGACCCGTGCGTTCGCTCTGCGGCTTTCCGAGTGACTCTCAAGGTGACATTCCGGTCACCACCAAATGCCGGCGCAAACGACGAACGCCTGATGCCCGCGCCGCGCACGCAGCTCACCGGGAACACCGGCACCTGCTCCGTCGAGCTACACACACACACAATGCTCTCAGTAAATAAGTAAAGGTACTGACGTGGTCCGGCTGCAGCAGCGGCTCTCTGGCGGGCGGCTGCAGCGCGAGCAGGTACGCGTGCAGCGCGCTGATGCCCGCGCCGCGCACGCAGCTCACCGGGAACACTGGCACCTGCTCCGTCGAGCTACACACACACACAATGCTCTCAGTAAATCATTTTCTGTCAATAATGTCATCTTTATTACAAGGTTTTATTGCCGACTGCACTTTTATGTATACCGACTTACTCAATATCGGATGGTTTTCAATTCCGGAGATGATTATCGAGATTGGACGTCAATTCCGAAACTCATTCCGGAATTGGGATTCACCCTTTTGCAATTCAACTTAGGTGTGTCACTATTTACCAAAACATACAATTATCGTTTTATCTAAATATATATATAAAAGAAGAAACTGACTGACTGACTGACTGATCTATCAACGCACAGCCCAAACCGCTGGTTCTAGAGATTCCAAATTTGGCACGTAGGTTCCTTGTAAGGTCTAGGGGTGCACTAAGAAAGGATTTTTCAAAATTCTACCCCTAAGGGGGTGAAATGGGGGTCCAAAGTTTGTATGGGGAAACAAGATTAGTTAGACTATTTCATTCGAAACTTCACAGCAGTCTTCCTAACGATAAACGAGTATACACGTGTTTCAGGTTTTTTGAAAATTCAACCCCTAAAAGAGGGGAATGTGGTCACAAAGTCTGAATATCGACATGGGTTTCGTTTCTATGATTTATCAGGTCGCTGATTAAGAAACAACAACGATTTTAAAATCCAACATGCCGGACGTGAAATACCATCGCCCCTGTTGGGATGCGATGGGGTTGAAATGTCCAAAATATCTATATGGTTGTCGTTTTTATGGTATTTTGGGAGTTCTGGTTCTAGAGATTCCAAATTTGGCACGTAGGTTCCATATAAGGTCTAGGGGTGTACTAAGAAAGGATTTTTCAAAATACAAAACCTAAGGGGGTGAAATGGTGGTCCAAAGTTTGTATGGGAAAACAAGATTAGTTAGATTATTTCTTTCGAAACTTCATAGCAGTATATATTGCTAACAATAAATGAGTAAACACGTGTTTCAGCTTTTTTTAAAAATTCAACCCCTAAAAGTCTGAAAATCGACATGGGTATCGTCGACTTAATTACGAAAATGGCATAGATTTTGGAATTGAATATCGTGGACATATATCTAAATATATAAAAGAAGTGTTGTAGGTAGTTCCACAAATGTATGTTTACCCGTTATTATTTTAATAAATCAGTTGCTATCCAAGCTCGGTGGTTTAACTTACTACATGGTGACAGCGGTGAAAATAAAATATTTCGGCATTTATTTTGCGAGTATTTGTGGTGAAATTGTGTCTTAGTCAGTGTGAAAACCAAGTTGCGGCTAGGATGGAACATGCGAGGCCGCCCCCCGAGCTCAACACCGACGGGAGCCCCGTCAGCCGGGCTGACGCGTGGCAGTGTTGGAAGATGCAATTCAACTTATTTCTTAAGGCATCCGGGGTGTCTAAGGAAGAATCCGGGACTCAAGCAAGTTTGCTTATCAATTTAATAGGGCCCGAGGGGTTCAACGCATATCAAACATTTGTATTCGATAAGGAAAGTGATCGCGATAATATTACGATCCTTCAAGAAAAGTTTGATGGATATTTTGGCTTGAAACCAAATATAACGTTAGCGAGATACAAGTTTTTTACTCGCAATCAAGAGGAGGGTGAAACTATTGCGCAATACGTGACCGCTCTTAGGTTATTGGCAAAGAATTGTGCATTTTCATCATTGGAACAGGATTTAATTCGGGACCGTATCGTTTGTGGTATCAATAATGCGATAGTGAGAGATCGGCTACTTCGTACGGATGATTTAACGTTGGATAAGGCGATCAAGATCTGCCAAGCAGATGAAATATCGAGTGACGGTTCCCGAAGGTTAGAAGCGCTTAGAATAAGCGCGGGTCCTTCACAGGTGGACGCCTTACAGTTTCGTCACAGATTATATAATAGTTCTAACGAACAGATACTCGACTCTGAATAAAAACGCGCATACCTACCGCTTTCCATGCCTACTAAATTTAACAATGGAGCAACCTTGAACGCGCCGGTCGTTGCCCGCACTCCCCGGCTAATAGACGCTAGGGTTGACACCGCTTAGAAATGAAGTTATAATTAGTAGTTGAGTGAAATAAAAAACGGTTATTCTTTGAAATATTTTTTATAATGATGTGTAACCAACTACAATTGCTTCACCTTGATGTAATGTTGCACGAATTTTTATCCTTCTCTAAATGTTTAGCGCGTGAGCGCGTTGAGCAAAATAGGTGAACCGTGCGTGCCTCAACCAGAGGCTGCTCTAATTCGTACGCACCTTAACGATAGTTTAAATTTATTGTAGTATTATTAGAACATCACACGTTCGTTACTCAGATACTTACATGTCAATTTTAATGTTAAAGTTGAGATTTATGGCATGACAATTATATTTTGGCAGTCTGGTAGGTGATATGTACGGGCACGCGTATGAAGAGTTACGCAATTGCCCTGCTGTATGTATCTACGTAACAGACGTCGTAACGTTTTAATAAAAATACAAGTTTTTTTTAAGAACCTACTTTATATTTTAAAGTCTAAGGTTTTTGTATAAATTATAACGCATGTGGTGTTTACCTATAAGTGATTGTGACATCTATCTTTACAATGCAAAATGAATGAAATCATGAATGTACTGATGTTAACAATTAGTTGGTGAACCTAAATAAAAATAAATAAATTCTCCGTTCAGCTGTCACAACAAATCCTCAAATCAATAAAGGGTCGGCAACGCGCTTGTGATTCTTCTGGAATCGCAATCGTCCAAAGGCTACGGTGTCTGTTTGCCACCGTCGTAGTATTAAAAAAAAACATTGTGTCGGCTAGGACGTTTTATTATTCGTGCAGAACCACACATTCCATGCACTTCACTGATTAGATTAATTTAATTGTTATCGTTTTTCAATATTCATTTTTCAAAAGACTTGTATTTCCGGAGATTCTGCCTGTATCTGAACTCCATAGCTACATACCTACATACAGGCATATCAACGCAGCATGTTAAATAAAATGTAATGTCAAGTATCTCTCACCCTGTCTATGGTTACGACAGTCTGAATGTAGGTACCTATTAATTTACCAGCTACCTACCACATAGGTTTAACAAAACGAAACTTGTTGTGTAGGTAACTTAATTTTTTTAAGTTAGTAGGTTTATCCCGACGACAGTACGAAATAAAGTTTGGTAGGTAGGTAGGTACCTTCCTATCTTCGTTATTTATAACGTAAGTATATAAATAACGACATATTGTATAATAGTTTAAAAGTAGCATTGCAAACTTGGAATTAGTCACTAGGCATAAGTTGTTCTAAAATATTCTGATTAGATACGTGTTTCATCCTCGCGAGTGCATTCCAAGCACTTCCAAAAGGTTATAAGTTCCCATAGCAACGACGATGTTTACGCCCTTTCTTAGGCCGTGCAATGCATGCACCCCGCAAATCTTACTAAGTAAACTATTATACTAATTTCTGCTAGATAGGGATAAATATAAACATGAAATCAATACAAACAACGGAGTGGCGGAGTACCTAAACTTGTCGGAGGCTCGGGGTAGGTACCTATACAAAATTACCGAAACTCAAGCAGGCCTTAAAAATGTATTACGTAAGTATTTGAAATAGGTATTAGGTGTTCCGTAAAAAACATTACGAACTCATTTTTAAAGAATTGGTGAATAACTTTTCTTGTACGCGTAAGCAGCGTCCGGCCGTGAGCGCGTGCGTCAACCCACTGGCGGATGTACCGAATGCGGCGCGCAAAGTTTAGGTATAATTCTGAGTTCCCACGGCGCAGTTAGGTAGCACTGGTTTCGTGGCGGTGGAGCCAGCCGTGGGGCCCGAGGTGGCAGGCGATGGAGGCCGGGTCGCGGCGCCTGGGGCGTGCGACCCGGCGGCAGCGGCGTGACGTCACCGGCGCGGCAGCGCGGCGTTAGCGTGGTGCGTCCTCCGTGCCCGGGGTGCGGGCAGACCTGTGATCCTGGCATGTGTCCGGCCAACGGGGTGCAATGTTTTGTGTGTCAAGGGTATGGGCATTTTGCTCGAGTCTGTGCTAATAATGTGGTGAAGAGAAAAATGTATGAGATTGCCGTTTGTGACGAAGATGAACCGGATGACGAGAGTGAGTCGTTCTATATACCGGTGATTGCTGATGTGTCTTCAGTGAACGTGTCGTCGGATGACTGGTATGAGACATTAAGAGGTGAGTGTGGAGATGAAAGATTCAAACTGGATTCCGGTGCTGATATAAATGTATTGTCATTTCAAAGATATTTGTGTTTAGGTTATGACCCAAAATTAATTACAAATAAACCTAACATGAAATTGCATTCTTATAGTGGGAATATAATCCCTATAAAAGGAATATCTTTTATGAATTGGTGTTACAAAAATAAAGTGTATAAATTGAAATTTGCCATAGCTGACATAAGCTGTGAAAGCGTACTGGGGCGTGATAGCTGTAGTGAGCTAGGATTGATTAAACGCATTCATACTGTTAATTTAACAGAATATAGTGATTTGTTTGAGGGGCTGGGGTGTCTTCCAGGGCGGTACCACATAGTGGTTGACGAGTCAGTTCCGCCGGTAGTGAGTGCGACGCGGAAAGTACCGATAGGCTTGCATGATAAATTGCGGCAAGAGTTAGACAGGATGGTTCAGTTAGGGGTCATACGTAAAGTAAATCATCCTACGCGGTGGGTGAGTGCTTTGGTGTTAGCGGCTAAGAAGAATGGGTCGCTTCGTATCTGCCTAGACCCCCGCCCGCTCAATTGTGCCGTGCAGCGCGCGCATTTCCAGCTGCCTACTATTAACGAGATAGCGGCTAAACTACACGGAGCTCAGTACTTCTCAGTACTCGATGCTAGCTCGGGGTTTTGGACTACCCAGTTAGATGATGAGAGTGCAGATTTGTGCACATTCGGAACTCCCTTTGGTAGGTACCAGTACCTTAGGTTACCGTTCGGATTAAACTGTTCTTCAGAAGTGTTCCATGCTAAGGTTAAGCAATTATTAGAAAATGTAGATGGGGTCGATTCGTTTATTGATGATATTATTTGTTGGGGTCGGACCAAGAGGGAACATGACGAAAGATTGAATAATTTGTTAAAGAGAGCTAGAGAAATAAATTTAAAATTTAATAAGGACAAATGTAAGCTGTGTGTAGAGGAGGTAACATACTTAGGTCATGTGTTTAATAAAAATGGCATGAAACCTGATCCGGAGAAAATTAGGGCCATAAAAGATAAGCCGGCACCTAATGATAAAAAATCGCTTGAACGTTTTTTAGGCGCTATCAATTATTTATCCAAGTTCATCCCACATTACTCGGAACATATATTTCCGCTTACCAGACTCCTTAAAAAAGAGTCCGCGTGGTGCTGGGACACCGTCCATGACGGTGCGTTTGCAAAGTTAAAAGAGTTAGTTTGCAATGCACCGGTGTTGACTCTGTTTGATGTGTCGCAACCCGTGGTGGTTTCGGTGGACGCCAGCGCAGTGGCACTGGGCGCCGTCCTACTGCAGGGCGGGCGCCCCGTCGAGTACGCGTCGCGCACGCTCACAGACACCCAAACGAGGTATGCTCAAATAGAAAAAGAGATGTTGGCCATTCTATTTGCGTGTGAGAAATATCATCAGTACATTTATGGTCAAAAAAATGTCCATGTAGAAACTGACCATAAACCGTTAGAGAGTATATTTAAAAAAGCGCTAAACACGATCCCAGTACGCTTACAAAGAATGATGTTGCGATTGCAAGGTTATGACTTGAGAGTTAGCTATAAACCTGGTAAATATATGTACATACCAGACACCTTATCGCGTGCGCCCCTTCCGGATTTATATGATGACTCCATAAGTAGGTATGTGGTGTACCAAGTAAATCAGTTAATTAGCAATGTACAAATGTCAGAATTAAAACTGAAACTGGTCAGTGATGAAACCGCAAAAGATAAGGTTATGTGTCAGCTAAAAGAATATATCAATAATGGCTGGCCACAGCATAAGCGTAATGTTCTGGAACAATTAAGACCATATTGGTCATTTAAAGAGGAGTTACATATTATTTCGGGTGTAATTTTTAAAAACGGGCTCGTTATTATCCCGACGTCTTTAAGAAATCAAATGCTAAAAGTAATTCACGACGGTCATCAAGGCATTGATCGCTGCAAGGGTCGCGCGCGAGAAGTGTTGTTCTGGCCAGGCATATCACGAGATATTGAACTGTACGTGAGGCGCTGTGACGCTTGTCAAGAATGTCAGAATGCTCCAGCTAGGGAGTCGATGTTGCCTATACCAATCCCAGAATTGCCGTGGTGTAAAGTGGGAACCGACATTTTTGAATATAGAAAGCAATACTTTCTGATACTGATTGACTATTATTCAAGTTACATTGAAGTGGCACAGTTAAAAAATATAACGTCAATGGCAGTCATTACTGTTATGAAAGAGAATTTTGCAAGATACGGAATACCGCAAACAGTAATTAGCGATTGCGGTACCCAATATACGAGTAGGGAATTTAATCGATTTAAGACTCAATGGGGATTCGAGCACGTAACATCGTCTCCCTACTATCATCAATCAAACGGAAAAAGTGAAAGAGCCGTGCAAATCATAAAAAAGATGTTGATAAAATCAATTAATAGTGGTACTGATTTTTATCTAGATTTACTAAGTTACAGAAATACACCACGAGGAAACATAGGTTCTCCTGCGCAATTGTTTATGGGCCGTAGACTTAATTGTAGGCTACCTGTTCATCATAGTTTGTTAAAACCGGTTAGTCATGACATGCAACATTACAAGGAGCTCATTAAGCAACAAAATAAGACCAAAACAAACTATGATAAACATTGCAAAAATCTATCTGAACTAGGTGTTGGCGATGACGTAATCATACTCGATCACTCTAGTATGACAAATAAAATGAGAGGAAAAGTTGTTAAAAAATGCACCACTCCGCGTTCATATGTAATAAAAAATCGAAAAGGAATGGAGTATCGTCGTAACCGCCGACATCTAATTAAATGTGAGCCGGGAGTGCCGATGCCGGGTGAGAGGTGCGTGCCTCCCCCGCCTCCCCCGCCGCCGCCACCGCCACTACCAGCTCAGGGTTCAATCCCGCCTGAGGTAAAAAGGGCGGCGGTATCACCAGGTTTGCAGGCACAAGGTTCGAACCCGACTGCGAGCGCAAGGCCTGTTGATCGGCCAAACGGGCCCCCTCTTACTCGTAGCAAAGCTCGTGAAATGGGTATTGATATAAATAATTTATTCTAAAATAAATTTCTTTAAGAAGGGGGGTTGAACATGTAGTGTAGGTTACTTTTATATACTAGTTTTCTATTTTAGTTATCTGCATGCTTATTAATTTTAAGGGAAAGATGTTGTAGGTAGTTCCACAAATGTATGTTTACCCGTTATTATTTTAATAAATCAGTTGCTATCCAAGCTCGGTGGTTTAACTTACTACAAGAAGAAACTGACTGAGTGACATATCAACGCACAGCCCAAACCGCTGGTTCTAGAGATTCCAAATTTGGCCCGTAGGTTCCTTAGAAGGTCTAGGGGTGCACTAAGAAAGGATTTTTCCAAATTCATCCCCTAAGGCGGTGAAATGGATTCCAAACTTTATATGGGGAAAAAAGATTAGTATTTCACTTGAAACTTCACAGCAGTATTCCTAACGATAAATAAGTAAACACGTGTTTTAGGTTTTTTGAGAATTCAACCCCTAAAAGGGGGGAATGTGGTGACAAAGTCTGAGAATCAACATGGGTATCGTTTCTATGGTTTATTTTTAAAATCCAACAAGGCGAACGTGAAATACCATCTAGCCTGTTGGGCTGAGCTGGGGTTGAAATGTCTAAATATCAATATGGGTGTCGTTTTTCTGGTTTTTATGGGCGGTATTACGAAAATGGCATCGATTTTGAAATGTAATGTTGTGGACATCTATCTAAATATGTAGAGTCGATATGTAGAGTCGACATGTAATTTCGATATGTAGAGTCGATATGAGGAGTCGATATGTAGAGTCGTTATGTAGTCGATATGTAAAGTCCATATGTAGAGTCGTTATGTAGAGTCGATATGTAGAGTCGATATGTAGAGTTGATATGTAGTGTAGAGTCAATATGTAAAAGTCCATATGTAGAGTCGTTATGTAGAGTCGATATGTAGTCTATGTAGAGCCGATAATTATATAAAAGAAGAAACTGACTGACTTATCAGCATTGGCACAGCCCAAACCGCTGAATCTAAAGATTCCAAACTTGGCACGTAGGTTCCTTATAATTATAAGGTATGGGGGTGCACTAAGAAAGGATTTTTCAAAATTCACCCCCTGAGTGGGTGAAATGGGGGTCCAAAGTTTGTATGGGGAAACAAATTAAGTAAGAGTATTTAATTCTAAACTTCACAGGAGTATTTCCTAGCGATAAATGAGTAAACACATGTTTCAGGTTTTTTGAGAATTCAACCCCTAAAAGGGGGAAATGTGGTGACAATGTCTGAAAATCAATATGGGCATTGTTTTTATGGTTTATCGGGTCGCTGGTCGCTGATTACGAAAACAGCAACGATTTTAAAATCTAACGTAGCGGACGTGAAATACCATCTCCCCTGTTGGGGTGCGATGGGGTTGAAATGTCTAAATATCAATATGGGTGTCGTTTGTATGGTGGTGTGCTCGTCCGTCACTACACTAGTAGCGTGTTTAATGAATAAGACGGTAGACTCACTCGTCCCCAGCGTCGTTGTTCTCCGCGTCGTGGATGGCGTCGAGGATGAGCCGCGCCGGGCCCACGCAGTGTGCTCGTCCGTCACTACACTAGTAGCGTGTTTAATGAATAAGACGGTAGACTCACTCGTCGCCGGCGTCGTTGTTCTCCGCGTCGTGGATGGCGTCGAGGATGAGCCGCGCCGGGCCCACGCAGTGTGCTCGTCCGTCACTACACTAGTAGCGTGTTTAATGAATAAGACGGTAGACTCACTCGTCCCCGGCGTCGTTGTTCTCCGCGTCGTGGATGGCGTCGAGGATGAGCCGCGCCGGGCCCACGCAGTGTGCTCGTCCGTCACTACACTAGTAGCGTGTTTAATGAATAAGACGGTAGACTCACTCGTCGCCGGCATCGTTGTTCTCCGCGTCGTGGATGGCGTCGAGGATGAGCCGCGCCGGGCCCACGCAGTGCCGCGCGGTGTGCTCGTCCGTCACTACACTAGTAGCGTGTTTAATGAATAAGACGGTAGACTCACTCGTCCCCGGCGTCGTTGTTCTCCGCGTCGTGGATGGCGTCGAGGATGAGCCGCGCCGGGCCCACGCAGTGTGCTCGTCCGTCACTACACTAGTAGCGTGTTTAATGAATAAGACGGTAGACTCACTCGTCCCCGGCGTCGTTGTTCTCCGCGTCGTGGATGGCGTCGAGGATGAGCCGCGCCGGGCCCACGCAGTGTGCTCGTCCGTCACTACACTAGTAGCGTGTTTAATGAATAAGACGGTAGACTCACTCGTCCCCGACGTCGTTGTTCTCCGCGTCGTGGATGGCGTCGAGGATGAGCCGCGCCGGGCCCACGCAGTGTGCTCGTCCGTCACTACACTAGTAGCGTGTTTAATGAATAAGACGGTAGACTCACTCGTCCCCGGCGTCGTTGTTCTCCGCGTCGTGGATGGCGTCGAGGATGAGCCGCGCCGGGCCCACGCAGTGTGCTCGTCCGTCACTACACTAGTAGCGTGTTTAATGAATAAGACGGTAGACTCACTCGTCCCCGACGTCGTTGTTCTCCGCGTCGTGGATGGCGTCGAGGATGAGCCGCGCCGGGCCCACGCAGTGTGCTCGTCCGTCACTACACTAGTAGCGTGTTTAATGAATAAGACGGTAGACTCACTCGTCCCCGACGTCGTTGTTCTCCGCGTCGTGGATGGCGTCGAGGATGAGCCGCGCCGGGCCCACGCAGTGTGCTCGTCCGTCACTACACTAGTAGCGTGTTTAATGAATAAGACGGTAGACTCACTCGTCCCCGACGTCGTTGTTCTCCGCGTCGTGGATGGCGTCGAGGATGAGCCGCGCCGGGCCCACGCAGTGTGCTCGTCCGTCACTACACTAGTAGCGTGTTTAATGAATAAGACGGTAGACTCACTCGTCCCCGACGTCGTTGTTCTCCGCGTCGTGGATGGCGTCGAGGATGAGCCGCGCCGGGCCCACGCAGTGTGCTCGTCCGTCACTACACTAGTAGCGTGTTTAATGAATAAGACGGTAGACTCACTCGTCCCCGACGTCGTTGTTCTCCGCGTCGTGGATGGCGTCGAGGATGAGCCGCGCCGGGCCCACGCAGTGTGCTCGTCCGTCACTACACTAGTAGCGTGTTTAATGAATAAGACGGTAGACTCACTCGTCCCCGACGTCGTTGTTCTCCGCGTCGTGGATGGCGTCGAGGATGAGCCGCGCCGGGCCCACGCAGTGTGCTCGTCCGTCACTACACTAGTAGCGTGTTTAATGAATAAGACGGTAGACTCACTCGTCCCCGACGTCGTTGTTCTCCGCGTCGTGGATGGCGTCGAGGATGAGCCGCGCCGGGCCCACGCAGTGTGCTCGTCCGTCACTACACTAGTAGCGTGTTTAATGAATAAGACGGTAGACTCACTCGTCCCCGACGTCGTTGTTCTCCGCGTCGTGGATGGCGTCGAGGATGAGCCGCGCCGGGCCCACGCAGTGTGCTCGTCCGTCACTACACTAGTAGCGTGTTTAATGAATAAGACGGTAGACTCACTCGTCCCCGACGTCGTTGTTCTCCGCGTCGTGGATGGCGTCGAGGATGAGCCGCGCCGGGCCCACGCAGTGTGCTCGTCCGTCACTACACTAGTAGCGTGTTTAATGAATAAGACGGTAGACTCACTCGTCCCCGACGTCGTTGTTCTCCGCGTCGTGGATGGCGTCGAGGATGAGCCGCGCCGGGCCCACGCAGTGTGCTCGTCCGTCACTACACTAGTAGCGTGTTTAATGAATAAGACGGTAGACTCACTCGTCCCCGACGTCGTTGTTCTCCGCGTCGTGGATGGCGTCGAGGATGAGCCGCGCCGGGCCCACGCAGTGTGCTCGTCCGTCACTACACTAGTAGCGTGTTTAATGAATAAGACGGTAGACTCACTCGTCCCCGACGTCGTTGTTCTCCGCGTCGTGGATGGCGTCGAGGATGAGCCGCGCCGGGCCCACGCAGTGTGCTCGTCCGTCACTACACTAGTAGCGTGTTTAATGAATAAGACGGTAGACTCACTCGTCCCCGACGTCGTTGTTCTCCGCGTCGTGGATGGCGTCGAGGATGAGCCGCGCCGGGCCCACGCAGTGTGCTCGTCCGTCACTACACTAGTAGCGTGTTTAATGAATAAGACGGTAGACTCACTCGTCCCCGACGTCGTTGTTCTCCGCGTCGTGGATGGCGTCGAGGATGAGCCGCGCCGGGCCCACGCAGTGTGCTCGTCCGTCACTACACTAGTAGCGTGTTTAATGAATAAGACGGTAGACTCACTCGTCCCCGACGTCGTTGTTCTCCGCGTCGTGGATGGCGTCGAGGATGAGCCGCGCCGGGCCCACGCAGTGCCGCGCGGTGTGCTCGTCCGTCACGAGCAGCGGTTTCTGAGGAACACCGATTCATTATAGGAAGACTTTTAGGCCAGATGTGACGTACATTGCTTACCTAGGGTGGTAAGATTCGAACAATGTGACAGGCTTAACTGCACAATCACAATCTTAAAAGTACATTGTTTAACGAGGGGCGTAAGTGGAATATTGCTAACGAGAGTCTATCAGAAGCCCGACGCCGAAGGCGGAGGGCTTTTGATGACTCGAGTTTGCAATATTCTTACGCCCGTGTTATACACAATGTTTTTCATCACATTTGCGAGGAAATAAATAACTACAAAAGACAGAAAAATCTAAGTTTCATACAGCCGCACCAATCAAAAATTGACAACTTCACTTCCAGATCAGTGCTAGTGGAGTTCAATATTTCAACCAATCACAGAGCAGTATTCTTGAGGGGCGGGGCCGACTTGACCAACTAGATTTTTTTTCAACCAATCACAGAGCAACCAGATTTGCTTAAGCCAATCAGAGGGTTCTAAACTTAACTGCCCGTGGTAGGTAAAACGGCTATAACTGCTCTGTACGCTCGCAAGTAATAACGCCATTGACGAGCAAGTGTGATGAAAAGTAAATATAATACACTATTTTGTGAATAAAGTATTCCACGTCCCATTCTGCTTCCCCTACCTTATTGTGCGCGCTCAGTATCTCGGCCAGCCGCGCCAGCAGCGGCTGCACCGCCGCCAGCTCGCACTTGCTCACCACGCAGAAGAACGGCAACGCCAGAGCGAGCAGCACACTTATGTGCTCTTCGGTGATGCGCGTGATGCCCGCCGTCGCGGAGATCTGGGGGAAAACATCACTCATTAGTTCAATTGAAATAGTCTAACTAATCTTGTTTTCCCATACAAACTTTAGACCCCCATATTGAAAAATCCTTCTAAGGAACCTACGTGCCAAATTTGGAATCTCTAGAACCAGCGGTTTGGACTGTGCGTTGATATGTCGGTCGATCGGTCGATCGGTCGGTCGGTCGGTCGGCCGGCCAGGTCGAGGAATGAGACGAGCTTGTATACTCACGACTAGCATGGCGTAGTGGGGCGAGTAGCCGGTCAGCCCGTGCGGCGTGGTCCGCTGGTACTTGCTGTGGCCGGCCAGGTCGAGGAGTGAGACGAGCTTGTATACTCACGACTAGCATGGCGTAGTGGGGCGAGTAGCCGGTCAGCCCGTGCAGCGTGGTCCGCTGGTACTTGCTGTGGCCGGCCAGGTCGAGGAGTGAGACGAGCTTGTATACTCACGACTAGCATGGCGTAGTGGGGCGAGTAGCCGGTCAGCCCGTGCGGCGTGGTCCGCTGGTACTTGCTGTGGCCGGCCAGGTCGAGGAGTGAGACGAGCTTGTATACTCACGACTAGCATGGCGTAGTGGGGCGAGTAGCCGGTCAGCCCGTGCGGCGTGGTCCGCTGGTACTTGCTGTGGCCGGCCAGGTCGAGGAGTGAGACGAGCTTGTATACTCACGACTAGCATGGCGTAGTGGGGCGAGTAGCCGGTCAGCCCGTGCAGCGTGGTCCGCTGGTACTTGCTGTGGCCGGCCAGATCGAGGAGTGAGACGAGCTTGTATACTCACGACTAGCATGGCGTAGTGGGGCGAGTAGCCGGTCAGCCCGTGCAGCGTGGTCCGCTGGTACTTGCTGTGGCCGGCCAGGTCGAGGAGTGAGACGAGCTTGTATACTCACGACTAGCATGGCGTAGTGGGGCGAGTAGCCGGTCAGCCCGTGCAGCGTGGTCCGCTGGTACTTGCTGTGGCCGGCCAGGTCGAGGAGTGAGACGAGCTTGTATACTCACGACTAGCATGGCGTAGTGGGGCGAGTAGCCGGTCAGCCCGTGCAGCGTGGTCCGCTGGTACTTGCTGTGGCCGGCCAGGTCGAGGAGTGAGACGAGCTTGTATACTCACGACTAGCATGGCGTAGTGGGGCGAGTAGCCGGTCAGCCCGTGCAGCGTGGTCCGCTGGTACTTGCTGTGGCCGGCCAGGTCGAGGAGTGAGACGAGCTTGTATACTCACGACTAGCATGGCGTAGTGGGGCGAGTAGCCGGTCAGCCCGTGCAGCGTGGTCCGCTGGTACTTGCTGTGGCCGGCCAGGTCGAGGAGTGAGACGAGCTTGTATACTCACGACTAGCATGGCGTAGTGGGGCGAGTAGCCGGTCAGCCCGTGCAGCGTGGTCCGCTGGTACTTGCTGTGGCCGGCCAGGTCGAGGAGTGAGACGAGCTTGTATACTCACGACTAGCATGGCGTAGTGGGGCGAGTAGCCGGTCAGCCCGTGCAGCGTGGTCCGCTGGTACTTGCTGTGGCCGGCCAGGTCGAGGAGTGAGACGAGCTTGTATACTCACGACTAGCATGGCGTAGTGGGGCGAGTAGCCGGTCAGCCCGTGCAGCGTGGTCCGCTGGTACTTGCTGTGGCCGGCCAGGTCGAGGAGTGAGACGAGCTTGTATACTCACGACTAGCATGGCGTAGTGGGGCGAGTAGCCGGTCAGCCCGTGCAGCGTGGTCCGCTGGTACTTGCTGTGGCCGGCCAGGTCGAGGAGTGAGACGAGCTTGTATACTCACGACTAGCATGGCGTAGTGGGGCGAGTAGCCGGTCAGCCCGTGCAGCGTGGTCCGCTGGTACTTGCTGTGGCCGGCCAGGTCGAGGAGTGAGACGAGCTTGTATACTCACGACTAGCATGGCGTAGTGGGGCGAGTAGCCGGTCAGCCCGTGCAGCGTGGTCCGCTGGTACTTGCTGTGGCCGGCCAGGTCGAGGAGTGAGACGAGCTTGTATACTCACGACTAGCATGGCGTAGTGGGGCGAGTAGCCGGTCAGCCCGTGCAGCGTGGTCCGCTGGTACTTGCTGTGGCCGGCCAGGTCGAGGAGTGAGACGAGCTTGTATACTCACGACTAGCATGGCGTAGTGGGGCGAGTAGCCGGTCAGCCCGTGCAGCGTGGTCCGCTGGTACTTGCTGTGGCCGGCCAGGTCGAGGAGTGAGACGAGCTTGTATACTCACGACTAGCATGGCGTAGTGGGGCGAGTAGCCGGTCAGCCCGTGCAGCGTGGTCCGCTGGTACTTGCTGTGGCCGGCCAGGTCGAGGAGTGAGACGAGCTTGTATACTCACGACTAGCATGGCGTAGTGGGGCGAGTAGCCGGTCAGCCCGTGCGGCGTGGTCCGCTGGTACTTGCTGTGGCCGGCCAGGTCGAGGAGTGAGACGAGCTTGTATACTCACGACTAGCATGGCGTAGTGGGGCGAGTAGCCGGTCAGCCCGTGCGGCGTGGTCCGCTGGTACTTGCTGTGGCCGGCCAGGTCGAGGAGTGAGACGAGCTTGTATACTCACGACTAGCATGGCGTAGTGGGGCGAGTAGCCGGTCAGCCCGTGCGGCGTGGTCCGCTGGTACTTGCTGTGGCCGGCCAGGTCGAGGAGTGAGACGAGCTTGTATACTCACGACTAGCATGGCGTAGTGGGGCGAGTAGCCGGTCAGCCCGTGCAGCGTGGTCCGCTGGTACTTGCTGTGGCCGGCCAGGTCGAGGAGTGAGACGAGCTTGTATACTCACGACTAGCATGGCGTAGTGGGGCGAGTAGCCGGTCAGCCCGTGCAGCGTGGTCCGCTGGTACTTGCTGTGGCCGGCCAGGTCGAGGAGTGAGACGAGCTTGTATACTCACGACTAGCATGGCGTAGTGGGGCGAGTAGCCGGTCAGCCCGTGCAGCGTGGTCCGCTGGTACTTGCTGTGGCCGGCCAGGTCGAGGAATGAGACGAGCTTGGCGGAACGCTCGCCGATCCGCTCGGCGGTCATCAGTTCCGAACACCCGTAGTTTACCACGTTACCCTGTAAGGTAGTGTTACTATATAGATTTTTGTTTAGTATACGCCGTCAGCGGACAATAACTGTACCGGCCCGTCTCTTAAGCGACTAAGGTAGCCTATAGATGCGCGTGAAACTCTAGGACTTCGATGCACGTTGCCGACTGACTATACAGAAATACAAGGCCTAGCTTCCTCTTTAGGGCGAATAGTCGGATGGCAGTCGCTTTCACTAAAACTAATGTCTACGCAAGTCTAGGATAGGCAAGGATTCCGGGCTCCTTTCGTATGCATGAGGAGGGAAACTCAGCCATTGATAATAATATTGCAATTGGTAACCGTAAAATAAACTCTGTTGGTCAGCGTGAGTATATACGGACGTTAATGAATGAATGAATGAATGAAAGCATTTATTTCGAGTTACACAAGACTCATACAGTAAAAGTTTAAAATTACACAATTTAGCACCTATATCAAAATTAATTTTAATACAGATAGGCACTGTTGGAGACATGCATTTCACAACAGTGCCTTATATACGGAGAGTCACATCTGCCTGCTATCAAACGCAGGATGGGGTTGGGGCTGGCCGCGCGGCGCACCAGGGACGCGCACCGCTTGCGCATAGTTGCGTAGAAGCAGTCGACGCGCGCTTCTGCGAACATCCCTGATGCGCTGCAGAAGCGAGGCAGCCCCACCAGCACCCGGAACGCGTTGTTAAATTGGATCCGGAGGGCCCCGTAGGCCTGTTGCGTGTAATTTCTCCAAAGGGAAACGGATACGTTTTATGAATTTATATACTGCTAGAATACAGTCAAGCGGATGTTGATAAAAAGTTAAATTTGTACAGCGTATTCTGCCTGCTAATGGGCATGCAAATGCTAAAAGTTAATTAAATTATAATAGAAGATTTAATACCCGAGAGGCTTATAATTTAAATATTCGTTCACAGAGTAAAATGCTTTTTGAGTCAAAATGTTTCTTAAATTCCGGCATTTCAGATCCTCTTATGGTAACTTATTATATAATTTCGGTGCCATGCCGAATGCACTTTTTGTTCGTAAGGCTGCTTTTGACTGGTCATTTGCGATCTTATGTCGCTGTCATACACTATTAAAAACCGGACAAGTGCGAGTTCAACTCGCGTGGTGAGGGTTCCGTATATAAACTAAATTTCATAAGTGTTTTTGAATACTCAAACTTCTTATAGGTTTTCCTGTAATCTTTAGGCAAGAAACTATTTTCCATATTTTTTCAGAATTTCAATCCTAGTAGTTTCGGAGATAAGGGGGGGGAATGGTCAATTTTCGTCTTTTTTCCTAAATTACTTCAAATCTGTTTTTGATAAAATTATAAAAAAAAATATCTGACATGCTTACAACAACCCCTTTCATTTGATATGTCACACAATACAGTTTGCGAAACTTTTTTTTTAATTTTCCAGTTTACCCCCCAAAAGTGGCCCCCTTGTCCAGAATTCATTAATTTACTTGAGGCGTCCATCTTTGGGTCACCAATTTACATGTGTGTACCAAATTTCAACTCAATCGGTCCAGTAGTTTCGGAGCAAATCGGCTGTGACAGACGGACAGACAGACAACCGAGTGATCCGCTCGATCTGCTTTCCGAGGTAGTTTCAGGTTTGCGGCGTCTAAGTAGTGTTGGAATGATATCCCTCCCCCTATCTAAGGGGCGCTTAGCAGATACACCTTTAAGCGTAAGCTTAAAGGCTATTTGTTGACGATCCAAAAATAGATACCTTAATCCAGCACTGTTACAGCAAAAAATATGCCAATTGTTCATTTGTTTTTTTTTATCTAGTTGTTGTTTCATTTCCATAAGTAAGTTTTATACATTTTAATGTAAGTATTATTGTTTTGATTGATGCTGCATGTGGGTAGTGCCGTACAATACATCTCACTTGGTATTTATGTTTATTTCTCTCTCGCCTATCCTAATAATATATTAGTATGTAGTTAATATATTAAAATTGTATGACGTTTCCGTGAGTCACCAACGGTGCCGGCTGAAAATGAGCGCTGTAGGTGTCTGACACCTCAGCATAATGCTGAGCCAGTGTCCGGTTCACTGCCGCAGAGACACACTTTGTTTCATGGTTTATATGTTTCCCTTGTTTATTTTATTGTTTAATATGCGTGTCCTGTGTCTTTGTGAATAAATGTATCTTTCTTTTTTTCTTTCTTCTATCCTATAAGGGTTCCGGTTTTTCCTTTTGAGGTATCGGAACCCTAAAAACAGTGAATTGATTAACATTGGTCTTAACATACATAGCTATTTCTAATATGTATCAGCACGGCAGTTAATATTTTAAGTTCAATAATGTTGTATGTGTAGGGACCTGCGCGTCGAAGCCGAGTATCTCGTGGCTGAGCGAGGAAGTGCGGCCGCTCTTGACCTCGTGCAGGTGCCGGAACATGTTGAGGCGCGCGCTGCCCCGCCCGTTGTCCAGCTCGCCTGCAACACGACTGCTGTACCCAGGCGCAGGGGGGACACCAGCTCCACAGCGTGTGGAGCGAGTTACACAATTGGGAATGGATGAAAATTTTAGAAATGCCTGATTATTTTTTTGGTGATAGGAATAACCTTGCTTAGCACCAGAAAAAAGTTTCAGATTTTTCAGCTAAGTCAATTTTTTTTGAAAAATATAAACAGTTTCCACACTTACGTTTTGGGTCAGTTACGGCACCTTCCTCGATCGGTCTCATATTACAAAAAAATATATTGAAATATGTGTGGTAAACTGACACTGGCAATGATATTGACACTTGCAGCAGCTATATTGATCATTACCAGTGTCAGTTTACCACAGATATTGAAGATAGTTTTTTGTAATATGAGACAGATCAAGGAAAGTGTCTATTTACCGTTCTTGACCCAAAACGTAAATGAGGAAACTGTTTATATTTTTCAAAAATAATTGTCGCAGCTGAAAAATCTGAAACTTTTTTCTGGTGCTAAGGAAGGTTATTCCTATCACCATAAAAATAATCAGGCATTTCTAAAATTTTCATCCATTCCCCATTGGGTTGTGTCCTCATGTTAAAATTGATAGCGCAGTGTTGCTAAATTGATAGTATACCTTCAAATAAATGCAATTAAATATAAATTACGAAATATAATTAAAATCATAAAAAGATATGGCCCTTGAAAGTTTACAAAAAATATGCATTTTTTTTTTATTCTCCAAAAGTAAATTTAAAGCTACCAATAGAATCCTTACGCTTTTATAGAAACAAAATTGTATGACAACTATGGTCCTAAACGCAGTATTTCACGAATGAAACACCAATTTACTTGATTTTCAATACAACGATTAGTACAAATATCACCCTGTGACGTCACGATTCAATGTTAATCAGTATACCGCCAGCGAGGTCCATCTTTAACTCAATTTTTTGGGTATTTATATTTTTTAATTGTATTTACTCCCATACAAACATTTGTTCCACACCAAAAACTGGTTCGAATGGCATCGTAAAAAAAATTAGGACACAAGCCTATTACGAATAGGCGGAGGGATGTTGTTCCAGCATTTTGTGATGTTACGCTAACATACCTTGTGTGAGAACTCCAATCAGCGTGGACTTGCCAGCCTCGTTGGCCCCCATCACCGCCACCCGCAGCTCCACGCTCTGTTGCGTGTCCGCTAACTGCAACAAGGAATTATGTCAAGGAAGGTTTGTAAACTGTGTTTATAAAACACTAGCCGCCTACAATGAACGCAGGTAAACCCTCGGGACAAACAGAGCCTATATTATTCCTAAAATTTCGTTCTATACGATATACATCGGATAAGCGGTCACGTGCGCCAGGGTGGCCTGTAGAGCGGCCGCCATGCGCCGCAGCGTGTGTGGCGAGCCTCGCAGTACACTCACCTTCCTGATGTAGACCTCGGCCACGGCCCTGTGCTGGCGCACGCGGCGCGCGGTCACGTGCGCCAGGGTGGCCTGTAGAGCGGCCGCCATGCGCCGCAGCGTGTGTGGCGAGCCTCGCAGTACACTCACCTTCCTGATGTAGACCTCGGCCACGGCCCTGTGCTGGCGCACGCGGCGCGCGGTCACGTGCGCCAGGGTGGCCTGTAGAGCGGCCGCCATGCGCCGCAGCGTGTGTGGCGAGCCTCGCAGTACACTCACCTTCCTGATGTAGACCTCGGCGACGGCCCTGTGCTGGCGCACGCGGCGCGCGGTCACGTGCGCCAGGGTGGCCTGTAGAGCGGCCGCCATGCGCCGCAGCGTGTGTAGAGAGCCTCGCAGTACACTCACCTTCCTGATGTAGACCTCGGCCACGGCCCTGTGCTGGCGCACGCGGCGCGCGGTCACGTGCGCCAGGGTGGCCTGTAGAGCGGCCGCCATGCGCCGCAGCGTGTGTGGCGAGCCTCGCAGTACACTCACCTTCCTGATGTAGACCTCGGCCACGGCCCTGTGCTGGCGCACGCGGCGCGCGGTCACGTGCGCCAGGGTGGCCTGTAGAGCGGCCGCCATGCGCCGCAGCGTGTGTGGCGAGCCTCGCAGTACACTCACCTTCCTGATGTAGACCTCGGCGACGGCCCTGTGCTGGCGCACGCGGCGCGCGGTCACGTGCGCCAGGGTGGCCTGTAGAGCGGCCGCCATGCGCCGCAGCGTGTGTGGCGAGCCTCGCAGTACACTCACCTTCCTGATGTAGACCTCGGCGACGGCCCTGTGCTGGCGCACGCGGCGCGCGGTCACGTGCGCCAGGGTGGCCTGTAGAGCGGCCGCCATGCGCCGCAGCGTGTGTGGCGAGCCTCGCAGTACACTCACCTTCCTGATGTAGACCTCGGCGACGGCCCTGTGCTGGCGCACGCGGCGCGCGGTCACGTGCGCCAGGGTGGCCTGTAGAGCGGCCGCCATGCGCCGCAGCGTGTGTGGCGAGCCTCGCAGTACACTCACCTTCCTGATGTAGACCTCGGCGACGGCCCTGTGCTGGCGCACGCGGCGCGCGGTCACGTGCGCCAGGGTGGCCTGTAGAGCGGCCGCCATGCGCCGCAGCGTGTGTGGCGAGCCTCGCAGTACACTCACCTTCCTGATGTAGACCTCGGCGACGGCCCTGTGCTGGCGCACGCGGCGCGCGGTCACGTGCGCCAGGGTGGCCTGTAGAGCGGCCGCCATGAGCCGCAGCGTGTGTGGCGAGCCTCGCAGTACACTCACCTTCCTGATGTAGACCTCGGCGACGGCCCTGTGCTGGCGCACGCGGCGCGCGGTCACGTGCGCCAGGGTGGCCTGTAGAGCGGCCGCCATGAGCCGCAGCGTGTGTGGCGAGCCTCGCAGTACACTCACCTTCCTGATGTAGACCTCGGCGACGGCCCTGTGCTGGCGCACGCGGCGCGCGGTCACGTGCGCCAGGGTGGCCTGTAGAGCGGCCGCCATGAGCCGCAGCGTGTGTGGCGAGCCTCGCAGTACACTCACCTTCCTGATGTAGACCTCGGCGACGGCCCTGTGCTGGCGCACGCGGCGCGCGGTCACGTGCGCCAGGGTGGCCTGTAGAGCGGCCGCCATGAGCCGCAGCGTGTGTGGCGAGCCTCGCAGTACACTCACCTTCCTGATGTAGACCTCGGCGACGGCCCTGTGCTGGCGCACGCGGCGCGCGGTCACGTGCGCCAGGGTGGCCTGTAGAGCGGCCGCCATGCGCCGCAGCGTGTGTGGCGAGCCTCGCAGTACACTCACCTTCCTGATGTAGACCTCGGCGACGGCCCTGTGCTGGCGCACGCGGCGCGCGGTCACGTGCGCCAGGGTGGCCTGTAGAGCGGCCGCCATACGCCGCAGCGTGTGTGGCGAGCCTCGCAGTACACTCACCTTCCTGATGTAGACCTCGGCGACGGCCCTGTGCTGGCGCACGCGGCGCGCGGTCACGTGCGCCAGGGTGGCCTGTAGAGCGGCCGCCATGAGCCGCAGCGTGTGTGGCGAGCCTCGCAGTACACTCACCTTCCTGATGTAGACCTCGGCGACGGCCCTGTGCTGGCGCACGCGGCGCGCGGTCACGTGCGCCAGGGTGGCCTGTAGAGCGGCCGCCATGAGCCGCAGCGTGTGTGGCGAGCCTCGCAGTACACTCACCTTCCTGATGTAGACCTCGGCGACGGCCCTGTGCTGGCGCGCGGTCACGTGCGCCAGGGTGGCCTGTAGAGCGGCCGCCATGCGCCGCAGCGTGTGTGGCGAGCCTCGCAGTACACTCACCTTCCTGATGTAGACCTCGGCGACGGCCCTGTGCTGGCGCACGCGGCGCGCGGTCACGTGCGCCAGGGTGGCCTGTAGAGCGGCCGCCATGCGCCGCAGCGTGTGTGGCGAGCCTCGCAGTACACTCACCTTCCTGATGTAGACCTCGGCGACGGCCCTGTGCTGGCGCACGCGGCGCGCGGTCACGTGCGCCAGGGTGGCCTGTAGAGCGGCCGCCATGCGCCGCAGCGTGTGTGGCGAGCCTCGCAGTACACTCACCTTCCTGATGTAGACCTCGGCGACGGCCCTGTGCTGGCGCACGCGGCGCGCGGTCACGTGCGCCAGGGTGGCCTGTAGAGCGGCCGCCATGCGCCGCAGCGTGTGTGGCGAGCCTCGCAGTACACTCACCTTCCTGATGTAGACCTCGGCGACGGCCCTGTGCTGGCGCACGCGGCGCGCGGTCACGTGCGCCAGGGTGGCCTGTAGAGCGGCCGCCATGCGCCGCAGCGTGTGTGGCGAGCCTCGCAGTACACTCACCTTCCTGATGTAGACCTCGGCGACGGCCCTGTGCTGGCGCACGCGGCGCGCGGTCACGTGCGCCAGGGTGGCCTGTAGAGCGGCCGCCATGAGCCGCAGCGTGTGTGGCGAGCCTCGCAGTACACTCACCTTCCTGATGTAGACCTCGGCGACGGCCCTGTGCTGGCGCACGCGGCGCGCGGTCACGTGCGCCAGGGTGGCCTGTAGAGCGGCCGCCATGAGCCGCAGCGTGTGTGGCGAGCCTCGCAGTACACTCACCTTCCTGATGTAGACCTCGGCGACGGCCCTGTGCTGGCGCACGCGGCGCGCGGTCACGTGCGCCAGGGTGGCCTGTAGAGCGGCCGCCATGAGCCGCAGCGTGTGTGGCGAGCCTCGCAGTACACTCACCTTCCTGATGTAGACCTCGGCGACGGCCCTGTGCTGGCGCACGCGGCGCGCGGTCACGTGCGCCAGGGTGGCCTGTAGAGCCGCCGCCATGAGCCGCAGCGTGTGTGGCGAGCCTCGCAGTACACTCACCTTCCTGATGTAGACCTCGGCGACGGCCCTGTGCTGGCGCACGCGGCGCGCGGTCACGTGCGCCAGGGTGGCCTGTAGAGCGGCCGCCATGCGCCGCAGCGTGTGTAGAGAGCCTCGCAGTGCTCGCGCTCTTAGTCCCCTTAGAGCGCCGCAGTCGCGGACCCCCAGGAGGTAGACCGCGGCCCCGCCTCCGGAGCGCAGGCGCCATTTTAGCTGAAGGAAATTAACTATATCATTTTTTGTGCTAACTAGATAAAACTAGTTGCTCTGTGAGCGAACCCATCTTTTCTTAGGGTTCCGTACCTCAAAAGGAAAAAAACTGGACAAGTGCGAGTTCAACTCGCGTGGTGAGGGTTCCGTAAAATATTGAGAATTTTCCCGTTACTTTGAATACTCAAACTTCTTACAAGTTTTCTGTAATATTTAGGCAAGGAACTATTTTCCATATTTTTTTAGTAGTTTCGGAGATAAGGAGGGGGTGGTCAATTTTCGTCGTTTTTCCTAAATTACTTCAAATATGTTTTTGCTAAAATTATAAAAAAATTATATCAGAGATGCTTACAACAACCCCTTTCATTTGTTATGTCACACAATACAGTTTGCAAACTTTTTTTTTTAATTTTCCAGGTTAGGTACCCCCCAAAAGTGGCCCCCTTGTTCAGAATGCATTAATTTACTTTACGCGTCTTTGGGTCACCAATTTACATGTGTTTACCAAATTTGAACTCAATCGGTCCAGTAGTTTCGGAGCAAATCGGCTGTGACAGCGCATGCTCAGTGGCGCGCGTGCCACGCCCACATCGCCTTTCTATAGCATTTAGTGTTCTGTGGTTGGGAGAGGCTGGCGCTGTACCTGCGTGACCAGATGCTGGAAGCGCCGCTCGCAGGGCGCCACCAACTGCAGCTTGTACTCCACGTTGCCGAAGCGGGGCTCCGGGGGCAGGCTGCCCTGCGCCTCGTCGCTGTCCGAGGGCTCCGAGTTGCTGAGGAGAACAGATTAATCAGTATGTTTGAACAAATATAAACGTCACCGATTCGCCGTACAATTTGTTCGAGTACATAACCATGTACTAGAGTCTACTAAAACATGTTTTTATCGACTTAAGATATTGTACCGATTGGGCCACATTCAGTGTTTAGCAGTAACACAATAGTTTACTGCTAAATAAACGCATATTGCTTGTATACCATGTATAAAATAGGGTGGTGACATTGATTAAACAGATTCACAAATTACGATTTGGTATTAAATATTAATCCTTCACGCTGCTCGATCTCTAGACCAACCCTCATTAGATATCTCATGGCGACCTTGCCAGGACGTACGTAAATATTTCAGTACAGATGCCAGGATATCTTTCTGTGAATACACCTGTGTGTGTGTGTTTGTACCTATGTTGTGTTGTACATACATACATACATATAATCACGCCTCTTTCCCAGAGGGATAGGCAGAGATCACGGATCTCCATTTGCTACGATCCTGACATACCACTTTCGCTTCACTCACCTTCATAACATTTCTCATACATGCTCGTCGGTTTAGGGTACTTTTGACCTGGCCTTTTTGTAACATTTCTCCAATTTGATCAGAGAAAGTTCGCCTAGGTCTTCCCCTTCCAACTTGCCCTTCCACTCCTTTTATATACACTCTCTTCGTTAATCTTCTCTCATCCATCCTCTCTACATGCCCAAACCACCTTGTTGTTTTGTGTTACGAATAAATGTTGATTTGATTTAATTTTTATTTCAATATACCCCCTAGAACTCATGTTACATCTTATCTTAGTAGCGGGCTAATGAATATGAAATCGCGTCGATCACTGCATTACGCCTGTATGCTTTTTGGCATTGTGAAAACTCTAACGATCATGTATCACGATAAACTAAATTTTTCTCAACGGCCGGTCAGGGATGCAACCCTTCTTATATATCCACGGTACAGTACAACTGCTTTCCGTGGCAGTTTTAAATATTCCGCCACAAAGTGCTGGAATAATATACCGCCACCTATCAGAAATTCACCATCAGTTCCCTCTTTTAAAATTGAGTACAAAAAGTATATTTTAAATTTGCTAAAATCTTGTTGATCTAGGTACCAAATTCATAAAAAACTTCCGACTCTGTCAGCGTATAAGATTTCAATGGTTAGTTAATTTTAATTATAATATAACCCATGCAAAATATTATGTAAGTATGTTGAAGTCGCAAAAAGGGAAAGTGGTGGAAAACGCGTACCTGGTTCATACGTAGCGCTGGCTGCAAGATGTTAAGGCTGCCGGTCTTACGCACTTTTCTTCTTGACAAGAACTTCTGCGTTGATGTGACGAATTAATGGTACCGAGGATGGTTAGTTCGAAGCCTTGGGCGAGTGACGGAATGGAGATAGTACTCGACATTGACCGACCCGAACCGTGTCTAGAGCTGAACTGGTTGATTGACAGTGCTGTCAGTTGATGTCTCCATTCTACCGCGTTTTCCAGGGATAGGAATATGAAAGGTATTGGAGGTGGGTGACATTAAAGGTGACGTTTGAAATGTAGATAGGCTATCTATACTAAACATAACCGCCCCCCAAAGAGCTACTAAGCTCTTTAGATGATTCGCAAATACTTGAAGTTACTGAAAGCAAGATGATTTTCTTTATATTTAAGTAAAAAAATGATAATAATAAAAACCTTAAACTAAAACTGAATAGCGTCTATTCGCGCTTAAGAGTCTAAATTGGGTAAAGGGCAGACCTTAGCTACTGATCTCCGGCAATTTCCGGAACTAGTTTTAAGCTCTACTACGCGAACTACACCATCTGCGCCGGGGTAAAGCTTGGATACTCGCGCCTTTCGCCATTGAAGGGGCGGTAAATTGTCCTCCTTAATAAGAACGAGGTCTCCTAATTGAAGGTTGGGGACGTCCTTACACCATTTTGTGCGTTGCTGAAGGGTGTGCAAGTATTCATGTTGCCACCGGCGCCAGAAATGCTGAGAAACTTGTTGAACGAGTTGCCAACGATTGAGCCGTGAGATCGGAGTATGGTCGAAATCGTATTCAGGCAAGCTTACAAGTGGATGTCCGATAATGAGATGCCCAGGCGTCAGTGTTTCAAGATCATTCGGATCGTTTGACATTGGACACAGAGGCCTGGAGTTGAGTACTGCCTCGACCTTGGCGAAGATTGTGGTCAATTCTTCGAAGGTGAGTACTTGTTCCCCGATTGTACGTTTTAAAAGCTGCTTGGCAGACTTTACGGTGATTTCCCAAAGCCCTCCCATATGGGGCGCATAGGGCGGGTTCATGTGCCAGTTAACGCTGACTCTTGCGAGAGCGTCAGTCAAACCAGATTTATTTTGGTATAGAAAAGCGTCTACCTCGCTAAGGTGTCGTTTGGCTCCTTGAAAGTTCTTTCCACAGTCCGTGTAGACGTCGGACACCATTCCTCTCCTAGAGACGAACCTATCAAAGGCGGCCATGAAGGAATTAGTCGATAAATCGGAAGTAACTTCCAAGTGAACAGCCTTTACGGATAAGCATATAAAAACGCAGAGGTAGGCCTTGACGAGTTTGGCCTTGCGCATGTTGGAAGTTTTAATGATGAATGGACCCGCGAAATCGATCCCCACCTTGATAAAAGGTCGTGCCTCTCGCACGCGACTCGGTGGGAGATTGCCCATAAAAGGCTCCAAGGGTCTTGCCTTTAAGCGTTGACACCTAAGACATAGAAAGACTCGATGTCGAACGACGCGCCTAGCGGATAAAATCCAGTATCGCTGATGGAGTATGTTGATGAGGTCATTAGGCCCAACGTGGAGGTGGACCTGATGATAGTAATCGATGATTAAATCCGTCATGTGATGCCGCTTCGGTAAAAGAAGTGGATGCCTTGCACAGTATGATAAATTGGAGTGTCTAAGTCGACCGCCAACGCGCAGAAGACCTGAAGAGTCCACAAATGGATGAAGACGTGCAAACGGAAGTTTTAGAGCACGTTTATTGCGAATGCACTTCAGTTGCTCGGCAAAAGACTCCTCTTGTGTTAATCTGATAGCTCTATACAACGCTGCGTTGAGCTCTCGAGCGCTGAGAGGACCTGAAACTTTGTTGGTGGGATTCCGGCTATTGTGTACAAACCGTAATGACCACGCTATTACTCTCTGTACCTTCGAGAGAGAACTATAACGATCGATAAAACATGAAGTAGAGGGTTCTGCGACGACGTCGAAGACATTGAGCGACGTTGCTGCTGGAGGCTTGAGTCCAGGGAGATCGTTACATACGGGTTGAAGTTGAGAAGGCCAAGAGACAGAGTCCTGTTTTAACCATGGTGGGGACCACCATAGCTCATGGTTAACAAGATCTTGGGGTAACAAGCCTCTACTTGCGCAATCTGCGGGATTGAGTGCGGATGGCACGTAGCGCCAGATGACGGATGGGACAAGACCTTGAACCTGAGATACCCTGTTCGCCTCGAATGTCTGTAACTTGTGAGGCGGAGTACTGAGCCACGCCAAGACGATGCTAGAGTCGCACCAAGCTAACGTGTCAGTGATGACAACCTTGCCTTCCAATACCTGCGTAACGTGACTGAGTAGGCGAGCGAGGAGCACGGCTCCTGAAAGCTCGAGCCGAGGAATGGTGAGTTTCTGTTTGATTGGTGCGACTCTAGATTTGGAGAGTAGCAGATGCACTCCAACTTCTCCGGTAGAGTCGACCACCCTAAAATAAACGACGGCAGCGTAGCCGCGTTCTGAGGCGTCGCTGAAACCTACGAGATCACAGCGAGCCGGTTGACTACTCAAGATGAATCTGGGTATCTTGGGAATGTTCAAAAGATGGAATCCATCCAGGAATGCATCCCAAGCTTGAGTTGCTTCCTCAGGAAGTGGATCATCCCACGATAGTTCCAATGCCCATAGACGTTGCATGACTACCTTGGCGTAGAAGGTAATGGGAGCCAGATATCCGCACGGGTCGTAGAGCCGAGCGATGTTGGAAAGAATGTCACGTTTTGTGTAACATTTTCCGAGCTTCGATACGCGGTACACAAAGCTGTCCGTACTGGAACTCCATTCGATCCCTAAAATCTTGAAGATGTTGTCCCCTTCTTCGAACCGAAACGGCGTTTCGAGGTGATCAGGAGGACAACCTTCTAGAATGGCCTTGCTGTTGCTCGCCCACTTCCTTAATTGAAAACCTCCTTGAGCTAGCACATCAACGATCTGCCTTTGCAGTACCTTAGCCGACTCTACATCTTGGCAGCCGCTGATGACGTCATCGACGAACGTATCCTCCTGTAAAACGCGAGCCGCCGCGGGGTAAGAGTCCTTGTTAATGATGGCTAGCTCGTGTATGACGCGCATGGCCAGATACGCTGCGCTTGATACGCCGTAGGTCACAGTGGTAAGCTCAAATTGCTGGAGTGGCTTGTCAGGCGATTCTCTCCAGAATATAGTTTGGAATTTGCAGTCATCATCATGCATCCGAACCTGACGATACATCTGTTTGATGTCGCACGTGAAGACGACGGCATGCGTTCTGAAACGTAAGATAATATCCTCTATATTCTGCTGAAGCTTAGGACCTGGCATCAGAACCTGATTCAGCGACACCCCAGTGCTACTGGCGGCGGAAGCGTCGAAGACCGCTCGAAGCTTCGTAGTGCTGCTGCTCTCCTTAAGTACACCGTGATGAGGGATCCAGTACCTACTTCTGGATGGGCTACCAGTAGTAGGTCGCATGTGACCAGATTCGAGATAATCTGCCATGAATGCCGCATACATACTCTTTAATTTTGGGTCCTTGAGAAGCTTGCGCTCCAAGTTGTGAAATCGCTTGAGCGCGTTGTTATGTGTGTCACCCAAGGGCTTACACTCAGTCTTGAAAGGCAGCCGTACGATGTATCGCCCAGTCTCGTCACGCGTGTGGGTCTCTACAAAGTGCTTTTCACACTGAAGATCCTCTGGATCCTGTGCAATTTTTGTAGGAGCCTCTTCCACATCCCAAAATTTATTAAGGGTAGAGTCCAAGTTAGTTGAACAATGTAGAGCCACAATGTTGTTAGAAACAGCAAATTCAATGGGAGCTGCGCCCATCAAAACCCATCCAAATGTTGAGGCGTATGCAGTGGGTAGGCCGGTACCCAGCTGTAATCTCCTTCCATCAAAAACTTTATCGTAGAGGTCTACACCTATGAGAAGATCAATAGGGCCTGGAATGGTACATTTCGAATCCGCTAGTGAAATATCCTTACACATTCTCAGGACTGACGGAGATACCTGAATGCTAGGAAGGTTCCCTGTTATGCGCTTAAGAATAACCGCAGATGTCACCAAGGCAGGCTGAGATGAGTCGACCAAAGAACTTATTGAGCATTCTATACTGCCAGTGGTATGCTGAGCATTTGAACCTCCTAAACCATATAATAAGCCAGAGGTTGAGCGTGGAAGACGCAACTTCTGAGCTAAGTTTTCCGTGATGATTGATACTTGGGACCCGCAGTCTAGTAGAGCCCTTACAGTGTGCAGGTGCCCATTGATATCCTGTAGACCGACCAAAGCCGTGCCCAACATCATGGTAGATTCACTGCGAATACCATGACTGTGAAGAGGTTGAACAGCAGAACTTAAAGTTGTATGTGTAGCCTCAGAGCAAGAAGGCTTTGGTGCCGGAGCAGGAGCGAGAGTCGGTGGTGATGCAGATGGCTGTGCAGCTTCTTCCTTGAGGTGATCAATATGTAGTTTAGAGTGATGACGACCATTGCATATTTGACACCTACTTTTAGACTGACACTTGTTCACTGAGTGTGTCCGCAGACAATTATAGCATAAATGTTGAATTGTGACAAATTCCCTACGCTTCGCTGGTGTCATATTATTAAATTTGTCACATGTATAAAGAACATGCTCACCATTACAGCATACACACTTCAGAGAATTAACGGTGAATGTCAGCTTAGGTTGATTATTTTGTGCTGCGGTAGGCGGGGCCTTTGACCCACTGACAGTTTCCAACACCCGAAGATGAATGTCCAAAAAGCCGAGAAGGTTTTCAAATGTTGGAATGTCATTTGGAGTACTGCTGTGGTTCACTTCGAATTTACCACGCAGCTCCACCGGAAGCTTCCGCAGTACAATATGAAGCAATATAAAACTCCATGCCTTAATGTCAAACCCTAGCGCTTGCAATGCCTGAGTGTTTTCTTTCAGTGCATTTACAAACTTGCGTAAGCTAGTTTGATTTTGTTGGTTACTCAAGGATAAAATGGCCTCCAAATGTTTGTCAGCTATGAGCCTTTTGTTTTCATACCTATCCTTCAAAAGCCTATATGCAATAGTGTAGTTCTCCCCGGAAAGCTCTAAATGCCTAACTAAGCTCAACGGTTCCTTTTCTAAAACACTCAGCAAGTAGTGCATTTTTTGAACAGGTGATAGCTCTGCATTATTGTGAATAAGACTATCATACATAGCGATGAAATTTGGCCATTCTGTATACACACCAAAAAAGTGTGACAATTGAATTTTAGGTAAACAAACCTGGTTTGACTTTGAAGTGCTTGGCGTTGTTGTTATGATAGATTCTTGTAACACTTGAACGGAATAGTACATTTCGTAGAATTTATTGAAGAATGCGTCAATCTTAGAACTAACGCTTAAATCTTCGCAATTTGCCATGAACGCATTGTAAGCCTCCTGAAATCGATCACGAATGTTATCTATATCCCTATATCGAGCCTTGAAGCTCGCTACGCGCACCGGATCCTTATGAGAAGAGCTGCTAAGTTCTGCCGCTATGTTATACAATGTTGTCATGAAATTACCTTGAACATTCATAGCAATAAAACTAGCTTTCTGCTGTGAATCACCCAAGGAACCTGTAGGGTCATTATGCGCATCCAACTTATCGGCTTCTCCAAGTTTATCCATTATTCCGTACGTAAACAAGCGGAATAATGTTAACCCTTAGGTTATGTTTATGTATTGAACTTGACTTGACAACTGACGTTAAAAAACGACAGTGTTGCAAGCGTAATAATTTAAGGCCTATATACACGCACTGATCATAGGTTGGATAGAATGTCGTCCTGCAAGTCGGATGACTAGGGATGATAGTTTACCGGTTTTGTCTATGGTTGCAAAGTTAAGAATCTACCTACGAGATTTAATAAAATGTAACGATGAATTACGAAATGAGATGATTTGCAAATAATGAATCTAGAAATAAGAGATGATGTCACCTTGTAATTAAATAATATTTGGGGCGAAGGACCAGGAATGAAGTCGCAAAAAGGGAAAGTGGTGGAAAACGCGTACCTGGTTCATACGTAGCGCTGGCTGCAAGATGTTAAGGCTGCCGGTCTTACGCACTTTTCTTCTTGACAAGAACTTCTGCGTTGATGTGACGAATTAATGGTACCGAGGATGGTTAGTTCGAAGCCTTGGGCGAGTGACGGAATGGAGATAGTACTCGACATTGACCGACCCGAACCGTGTCTAGAGCTGAACTGGTTGATTGACAGTGCTGTCAGTTGATGTCTCCATTCTACCGCGTTTTCCAGGGATAGGAATATGAAAGGTATTGGAGGTGGGTGACATTAAAGGTGACGTTTGAAATGTAGATAGGCTATCTATACTAAACATATGTAATTTCTTTTTGATCTCGTATAATGCAATGTAGTTTTAGTGTATATGATCTCAAACTATGCCTAAATCATTTAGCTAGTTAATGTTACTAATAGTACATTATTGCCGTGGCCGGGAAGGAGGCAATTGCAGGCTGAGTATTTGTTTAAACGGACGAGCTTGCGAGTCCGTTTAATTATAATACGAAGCCTGCAATTGCCATTCCGGCTAAGGCTAATATAGTGCTTTTCTCAAAATTGGGGGAATAATAAACTTTAAATATCGTTGCACAACGTGAAAATATTAATGATTTCCCGCCGTTTTTGTTTTTAAACCGAATCGCAAGTGTATTTTTCCACCGAAAAACGCAAACTATTTGAGTTCATAGAAAAACGTCGCGTTTGCAACAGAAAAATACGAGTTGAATTGGCTGAATACGACCTGTGCCGTCTTTTATATGCCGGTTTCAACTTTTTAAAAAGTTTGGTACTCGACAAATAAAGGAATTTATATGTAACATTCCAGGCGGCCTGCAATGTTTTTATTTTTTAATTTTGATTTGACCTGAAACTATACACTTTACCTTCCAATATGTAGCGACTAATGTACATTTTGCGGGCCATTTTTGAGAAAAAGTTATTTTTGCCGTGCGTATTTGGAGCATTCTCTTGGAAGGCTATCCACGGAAGACTAGCGTCAAAGTACTCATAAGGTACCTTGACATAAAGCTGAGTGGAGGTCATTTCAATGACGATTTAAAATTCTCACTATTGTTACTTCTATTATGTATTAGCCTAAACTTATTTTCTTTCTTTCTTTACATGTCTTATTAACCTACAACGCAAAGAGAGGGGTGTTATTAGTTTAACGTGTCTGTGTATCTGTCTGTGGTATCGTAGCTCCCAAACGGATGGACCGATTTGAATGCGGTTATTTTTGTGTCATAGATAATTTTAACCCGAGTGTTCTTAGCCATGTTTCATCGAAATCGGTTCAGCCGTTTTTGAGATATTGATATTTGAAATGGAAAAATCGGGGAGTTTTCAACTTTTCTAACTTGCAGTTATAAGGATTCATACTTTACAACGCACGGACTGCACACGCATACGCGCAGCACACGCATCTGGTGTGCCCAGGCCTTTAACGCACATCACCATCATCATATCAGCCGAAAGACGTCCACTGCTGGACATAGGCCTCCCCCAAAGAGTGCCACAATGGCCGGTCCTGCGCCACCCGCATCCAGCGGACTCCCGCGACCTTTACCAGCTCCTCAGTCCACCCTGTGGGGGGCCTAACCAGTCTGCGCCTTCCGGCACGTGGTCGCCACTCGAGAACCTTTCCACACCTCGTGGTGTAATGTTAGAAACCGGATGCTCACGTGTCATCGTCTAGGCTCTCGTCGAAGTCATCAGAGCTGTACCACGCCTCGTTGTGGAGATCTTCCGCGTTGAACTCGCCCGCGAGATATGTGTCATCCTTTAGAATCACCTGCAGATAAATATATATGTTAGGAACCAATTTAATTTAGACCGGAAGAGATTTGTTTTAATGTGTGAACGCTTTTGGGCACTTTCATTCACATGTACCTTTTTTTATTACGTTTCACACCAATTGATCTAGTCCCAAACTAGGCAAAGCCTGTACTATGGGTACTAGACAACGGATAAACATACTTACACAGATAAATACATACTTAAATAGATATTAAACATCCAAGACTCGAGAACAAACATTCGTATTCATCATACAAATATCTGCCCCGACCGGGGATCAAACCCGGGACCTCAAGCTTCATAGTCAGGTTATCTAACCACTAGGCTATTCGGTCGCCAAATCTTTAGCGGATAGTCACAAAACTGACCGTCAATGTAAAACCCATACGTTGGCGCGTATCGTATACATAGCGTATCGTATGCATGCTTGCGATATCAGAATAATCACACGAGCGCTGCCGACCCTTTAGTCTGCGGGCGGTCTAGTGTTGTCTATGACTGTCTACAATGAGCCCACCTTCTCCAGTTTGTCGATGACGTCGTGCACGTCGGTCGCGCAGTCGCGCAGGTCGTTGACGTTCTGTCCGACGGCCAGGGCGCTCGCGGGCGGTCTAGTGTTGTCTATGACTGTCTACACTGCACACACCTTCTCCAGTTTGTCGATGACGTCGTGCACGTCGGTCGCGCAGTCGCGCAGGTCGTTGACGTTCT
Source organism: Epinotia nisella (assembly GCA_932294315.1). Classification (NCBI taxonomy): domain Eukaryota; kingdom Metazoa; phylum Arthropoda; class Insecta; order Lepidoptera; family Tortricidae; genus Epinotia; species Epinotia nisella. The sequence continues at coordinate 1,302,164 of OW028698.1, read as the reverse complement.
GTCCGACGGCCAGGGCGCTCGCGGGCGGTCTAGTATTGTCTATGACTGTCTACACTGCACACACCTTCTCCAGTTTGTCGATGACGTCGTGCACGTCGGTCGCGCAGTCGCGCAGGTCGTTGACGTTCTGTCCGACGGCCAGGGCGCTCGCGGGCGGTCTAGTGTTGTCTATGACTGTCTACACTGCACACACCTTCTCCAGTTTGTCGATGACGTCGTGCACGTCGGTCGCGCAGTCGCGCAGGTCGTTGACGTTCTGTCCGACGGCCAGGGCGCTCGCGGGCGGTCTAGTATTGTCTATGACTGTCTACACTGCACACACCTTCTCCAGTTTGTCGATGACGTCGTGCACGTCGGTCGCGCAGTCGCGCAGGTCGTTGACGTTCTGTCCGACGGCCAGGGCGCTCGCGGGCGGTCTAGTATTGTCTATGACTGTCTACACTGCACACACCTTCTCCAGTTTGTCGATGACGTCGTGCACGTCGGTCGCGCAGTCGCGCAGGTCGTTGACGTTCTGTCCGACGGCCAGGGCGCTCGCGGGCGGTCTAGTATTGTCTATGACTGTCTACACTGCACACACCTTCTCCAGTTTGTCGATGACGTCGTGCACGTCGGTCGCGCAGTCGCGCAGGTCGTTGACGTTCTGTCCGACGGCCAGGGCGCTCGCGGGCGGTCTAGTATTGTCTATGACTGTCTACACTGCACACACCTTCTCCAGTTTGTCGATGACGTCGTGCACGTCGGTCGCGCAGTCGCGCAGGTCGTTGACGTTCTGTCCGACGGCCAGGGCGCTCGCGGGCGGTCTAGTATTGTCTATGACTGTCTACACTGCACACACCTTCTCCAGTTTGTCGATGACGTCGTGCACGTCGGTCGCGCAGTCGCGCAGGTCGTTGACGTTCTGTCCGACGGCCAGGGCGCTCGCGGGCGGTCTAGTATTGTCTATGACTGTCTACACTGCACACACCTTCTCCAGTTTGTCGATGACGTCGTGCACGTCGGTCGCGCAGTCGCGCAGGTCGTTGACGTTCTGTCCGACGGCCAGGGCGCTCGCGGGCGGTCTAGTGTTGTCTATGACTGTCTACACTGCACACACCTTCTCCAGTTTGTCGATGACGTCGTGCACGTCGGTCGCGCAGTCGCGCAGGTCGTTGACGTTCTGTCCGACGGCCAGGGCGCTCGCGGGCGGTCTAGTATTGTCTATGACTGTCTACACTGCACACACCTTCTCCAGTTTGTCGATGACGTCGTGCACGTCGGTCGCGCAGTCGCGCAGGTCGTTGACGTTCTGTCCGACGGCCAGGGCGCTCGCGGGCGGTCTAGTATTGTCTATGACTGTCTACACTGCACACACCTTCTCCAGTTTGTCGATGACGTCGTGCACGTCGGTCGCGCAGTCGCGCAGGTCGTTGACGTTCTGTCCGACGGCCAGGGCGCTCGCGGGCGGTCTAGTGTTGTCTATGACTGTCTACACTGCACACACCTTCTCCAGTTTGTCGATGACGTCGTGCACGTCGGTCGCGCAGTCGCGCAGGTCGTTGACGTTCTGTCCGACGGCCAGGGCGCTCGCGGGCGGCGCGGACGACAAGTTGTTCCATGGCGGCTCGTCTTTGCCTGGTGATTGCTGAAGAACAATCGAATGGGTTTTATCACAGTTGTCCGAAATAAATGTATTTTATTTTATTTTATCTATACTTGTATTAGAATCAGGATACTACAAAACTACACTGGAAATCCCCGAAACTACTCATCTGATAACAAAAAAACCGGACAAGTGCGAGTCGGACTCGCGCACGCAGGGTTCCGTACCATTATAACACAAGCCTTATTGAGCTTACTATGGCCATCCAATAATTGTAATAAAATATAAATTACGAAATATAATTAAAATCATAAAAAGATATGGACCTTGAAAGTTTAGAAAAAATATGCATTTATTTTAATGTCCAAAAAAAATATATTAAAATTTAAAGCTAACAATAGAATCCTTACGCTTTTATAGAAACAAATTTGTATGACATCTATTGACCTAAAACGCAGTATTTCGCGACCGAAACAGCAATCTTCTTGATTTTATAGCATACTGTGACGTCATACTTCAATGTCAATTAGTATTAAACGTTTCGGCTGCCGCCAGCGGGGTCCGTCTAACTCTTTTTGGGTATTTATGTTCTTTAATTGTAGTTGCTCCCATACAAATATTTGTTCCTCTCCAAAAACTGGTTCGAATGGCATAGTAAAAAAATTAGCTCACAAGCCGTTACGCCACTTATTGAGTTGTACCTTTTTCCTTCGGCGGTTCTTGCGGCCCGAGTTCCGACGCTTTGGCTTCGTGTCTGCTTTAGGATCTGAAAGGAAAGGTATGAATAAGATTTCTTGGAACTTTTATTCATCATCATCATCATATCAGCCGAAAGACGTCCACTGCTGGACATTGGCCTCCCCAAAGAGTGCCACGATGATCGGTCCTGCGCCACCCGCATCCAGCGGACTCCAGCGACCTTTACCAGGTCATCAGGTCAGGTAAGAAGGAACTGATTGAAAGATTTAGTGGCCGAGACAGATTGTTCCGATAGCTCAGTTGCTTAGTAGCGACGGGCCATGTATGCCTGTGGTCGCCGGTTCGAATCCGGCTCGGAGCATTAAATTTTTCAATTTTTCTTCGATTAGAAGTTTATATTTACCTTCCTTCCTGTTAATTTCTATGTAGCTCTCGAAATAGCTCCCATCCTTGACGAGCAGCTCCGTGCTCAGCTCCGGTTCGCAGAGGAACGAGGACTCCTCTGGCAGGGTCTCGTTCTTGCCCTGCGTCTTCCGGCCTCTTCTCCTTCCTGAGGAGGCAAGAGTTTAGTATAGTTGACATCAATAATTACAACTTAGAAAAGTTGAAAAAATATTTTTAGGGCTCCGTAACTCGAAAGGAAAACGCGGAACCCTTATAGGATCACTTTGTTGTCCGTCCGTCCGTCTGTCAAGACCCTTTTTCTCAGGAACGCGTGGAGGTATCAAGCTAAAATTTATATCAAACACTCAGGTCTACTGCCCCTTGGAGCTGTGAAAAATCAAACTTCTAACTAAGCCAACGCAATCAAAAGATACAGCCGTTTATGCCGCAAATTTTCGAAACTCGCAAGGGAGGCAAAACCAACAGGGTACTTCCCGTGAACTCAGAATCTTGAAATTTGGTACGAAGCAACGTCATATAGCACAGATAAAGGAAAAATTGCGAAAACCGTAACTTTTTAGTTACATCATATGATAAAAATATTTTTAATAATTTACTTATCACGCACACTCACACGATCTCTCTCCAACACACACACACACACACACACACACACACACACACACACACACACACACACACACACACGCGCATACATCATTTCAATTTTCTTTCAAAATTCAACTTTCTTTTTGCCTGTTTAAAAAAATCTTTATTTTTTGTTTTATTTCCTTAAAACCTACAACTGGTTGTTATAGAGGAGCGGGGCTTCCTGATACAGGTATTGCATACTTAATAGGAAGTCCCAACCCTTAATTGTTTTAATAGCACTCTTTATTAGTGAAATAAATATTTTTCATTTTCATTTTCATTTTTTTTTTCACTTATATACCTAGTGTGAACGACGCGTAGCGTCGACGGGGCCAACGCGCGACAGGCCAGAGCTCGACCTTCGCGACCCCCACAGTCACCTGACAATGGGCGTTTAAAAGACGCAGCGGGCGAACCGCGCGGGTGAAACGCGGCGGTTGAACCGCGGCGGGTGAACCGCTCAAGCGTGCGTTTTAAACGGCCGAACACGCCTCGACAGCGTGGGTGCTCTAGGGGAGCACCAATCCCGCAGACTGAGCTGCACTGATGAAGGATGAGGTAAAGGTAAAATAATACTTGTCTTGAACTTGAATGAAATGGTATAATTAAAAAGAGAGAGAGACACAAACTACTGACTATTACTTCCCTAGCACGATTTTCCTACTTCCTATCACAATTTCCCTACTGGAGTTTTTTCTTCTTCTTCCTAGGAGCTCCCACTGGTGGGGCTGAGCGAACACAAATTGTACTGGCGATTGTAGCCCTTTTTATACCCCTTAGGTCACCTGAGCTAGTGGGATTACTAACGCGCAAAATTATATAAGATTAGGCCAATGAGGCGCTTTTCAGGATTTTAATTTAAAGGGCCTCGCCCACTTTCACTATGGAAAAACCACTTTCTACACTTTCCTGACTTCCAGGAGAACCCTAAGGGTTTTTACATATTTTCCTCTAATAATACTAGTCCTAGGCTATACATATCAACATCTACTGGTTTTCCCGCTTTTCCCATTAAAATTGGGGAAATTGATATTTACGTAAAATTACAACATTTAGAAACATTAAAAGGCTTCGCCAGGCCCTAAGGGCTTTAATTGACATTTATATTTAGAATCGATTATACATACGTAAGGGCATTTATCTTATCTTTCTAATGGTACCCTAAACGTCGTCGTACCACATCCGGTTACGACGCTATGGCCGGTAGAGACCGTCAATTTTCACACCTTCCCTAACTTGGTAGCGCAAGTTCAACTTTTGCTCCAATCTTTTCAGCCAATCAGAGAAATCAACTCGAACTTAACAACTCTTGCGCAATATTGCATAATAAACTTTATTCTAGAACCTACTTTACCTTTTTGGTAATTCTAGTCACCGATGACTCTAGCTCACGGACTAGCTCGGGATATAGTCTCGAGTTGGTTTCTTTACAAATACTTTGGCTGTCTCTCCCGTGATTATCAGGGGCTCTCCCTCTATCGATTTTAACAAAACTACTACTGGAGGTACCTGGTACCTTTACCTTCACTTTAAGAGGTTAATTACGTCTGTACTCATAGTACTTCGGTCTCAATTTTACATAACTTTCTGTCGCTCACAATACCCCCGCCGGTATGTATCGCAGATACATACTGGGTTGCAAGGGCTGGCGACAGTTTACGATAAAGTCTTTTTAGTCACGGTACGATTTGTTACCAATTACACTTTTTAATCACTTTCACTATCATGTTCATTCACTGTCTTTTCAACTCACTTATAGCTCACGTCCACCAGCCGCTGCTGCGGCTTGCTCTTGCCTTTCTGCAGGCTGCTTCTACCAAAGCGACGGGCGGGCGTGCAATGACTGTTTTCCTCGCTGTCACGTGCTTGTGGTTTGGGAGCGCGGCAGTGCGCTGTGCTGCTGCTGCAGTGGTGGCCGCTGCGGCCGGCGGGTGGGCGAGGCGACTCCTGCGCCATGCCGCCCACTCCGATCTTCTGCTAGAAGCTCTGGGGGTCATCTCTGTGGTGACCGTGGTGCTCCCGGGCTCCGGGGCTGTACTTGACTTCTCCGTTCCGGAGGTCCATGATTCGGAGGCGGCCGCGACATTGGCGCCTCTCGGTGTTGTAACTGCTGTAACATGGTAAGCCACGGCTTCTTCGATAGCCGTGGTTGTTGACACGGCGGACTCTGACTGGTGTGACGGCGTCACAGGCGCCCATCTGGCGTCTTCTGTAGGTGCAGACTCACCCACTGTCGCTGTGCGTGCTGCGTACCTCGGTACCGGCCCTTGAAACGGGACACGCGGTACATCTGCTGGTCTTGGACCCCGCGGGTCTACAAACCTTTCTTCTCTCAAAACTTTCTCGAAGTTTTCCATTAATTTCTCCTTTATAACCTCCAACCTTCTGCGCCAACCGGCTTTCAATTTTTCCACGTCGTGGTCTAACTTCTCTCTCTGACTAGAGATTTCTTCTATCTCCTTCTGGAGCTGTTCCGCCGTGTCTTCCCCCAGATCCCTCAGTGGTGCTCGCTCTGGTGTCGGAGCCCGGCAGTGGGCTCCGAAGATGTTGAGGGATCTGGAGGCTGCTCTGCTTGATGAGTTGCTGCCGCTCTGCTTGGCTAGGGCTTCGTGATGACGGAGCCCTGATGGTAGGACGCCGCAACCAGCGGCCTGTAAGCGTCCTCGCTTAGAGTTCTTCCCCCTGCGGGTCCTCTTTTCAGACCGAATGGAATCGCGGTCGAGCCTGGCTCGCCGACCAGCGACCTGCGATTTCCCAATGTGCGACTTCATGCCGCGTACCTACAGCTAACCTGTCTTTTTTTACCCTCAACTGTGGTACCGTGAATTCGGCTAACGTTTTGTCAACGACGTACGCGCCTCTCGGATTAAATCCGGCTCGAAGAACCCTATCGACCGTCAATAACTTTGACGTTGCCTTTTTGTGTAGGCGGACTTGCAACTGAACGAATTTAAACTTTAAAAAAAAACTGACTGTAAACTTCTGAAAAAACTGAATTTAAACTTTTTATAACACTTTGAACTACTTGTAGACTTCTTGAGGCACTGTTGAGATTACTAGGAGCTTCTGACTGTAGCCGAGCGAACACAAATTGTACTGGCGATTGTAGCCCTTTTTATACCCCTTAGGTCACCTGAGCTAGTGGGATTACTAACGCGCAAAATTATATAAGATTAGGCCAATGAGGCGCTTTTCAGGATTTTAATTTAAAGGGCCTCGCCCACTTTCACTATGGAAAAACCACTTTCTACACTTTCCTGACTTCCAGGAGAACCCTAAGGGTTTTTACATATTTTCCTCTAATAATACTAGTCCTAGGCTATACATATCAACATCTACTGGTTTTCCCGCTTTTCCCATTAAAATTGGGGAAATTGATATTTACGTAAAATTACAACATTTAGAAACATTAAAAGGCTTCGCCAGGCCCTAAGGGCTTTAATTGACATTTATATTTAGAATCGATTATACATACGTAAGGGCATTTATCTTATCTTTCTAATGGTACCCTAAACGTCGTCGTACCACATCCGGTTACGACGCTATGGCCGGTAGAGACCGTCAATTTTCACACCTTCCCTAACTTGGTAGCGCAAGTTCAACTTTTGCTCCAATCTTTTCAGCCAATCAGAGAAATCAACTCGAACTTAACAACTCTTGCGCAATATTGCATAATAAACTTTATTCTAGAACCTACTTTACCTTTTTGGTAATTCTAGTCACCGATGACTCTAGCTCACGGACTAGCTCGGGATATAGTCTCGAGTTGGTTTCTTTACAAATACTTTGGCTGTCTCTCCCGTGATTATCAGGGGCTCTCCCTCTATCGATTTTAACAAAACTACTACTGGAGGTACCTGGTACCTTTACCTTCACTTTAAGAGGTTAATTACGTCTGTACTCATAGTACTTCGGTCTCAATTTTACATAACTTTCTGTCGCTCACACCTAGGTACAGGTTTGTACGGAACCCTATAAGCGTGAGTCCGGCTCGCACTTGGCCGGTTTTTCATTTCAAAGTTCAATATCTCAAAAACGGCTGAACCTATTTTGTTGAAACGTAGCCAAGCACCATCTCGATCACGTCAGTGTAGTGTATAAAATCGGTCCATTCGTGTAGGAGCTACGATGCCACAGACAGACACACAGATACACAGACACGTCAAACTTATCATCATCATCATCATCATCATATCAGCCAAAAGACGTCCACTGTGCCACAATGACCGGTCCTGAGCCACCCGCATCCAGCGGACTCCAGCGACCTTAACCAGGTCATCAGTCCACCTTGTGGGGGGCCTACCCACACCGCGCCTTCCGGTACGTGGTCGCAACTCGAGAACCTTTCCGCCCCAATGGCCACCGGTTCTACGTGCAATGTGCCCCGCCCACTGCCACTTAAGTTTAGCGATTCGGAGGGCTATATCGGTTACCTTGTTTCTGCTCCGGATAGCCTCATTTCTGATGCGATCACGCAGAGATACTCCCAGCATAGCCCTCTCCATTGCCCTTTGGGTGACTTTGAGCCTTCTTATGAGGCCCACAGTAAGCGACCACGTTTCCGTGCCATACGTCATCAAACTTATAACACCCCCCTTTTTGCGTCTGACTGTGCTGGCATAGGTACAACGCTGCGAACATTCGCTCCGCACGCCGCAGCGACATGCGGCATGTGATGACCGCCTAAGCATCTCGAAGTCGATTCAATTCTTCTTAGTACATACCCTTAGGCGGATCTACTTTCTTCTTAATATTGTCTGGTTCCACCTTGTTCTGCTGTTTCATCTTGGTCTTATTCTGGTTTCCGTCAGACGGGTCGAACAGGCTGAAGAATGAATCCATGGCTACTGTAAAATATAAAAATGAAATTAAAAATCGCTTGCCGCTCTCTCCGTGTCGTTCAAACTATCACTAAAGAAGCATAAAAGTTCAAAAAACTGTAACAAAAACTGGGTACTTGTCTTACAATTTACAATTTACAATAGGGTCGAAGTGTGTAATGGATGAGATGAATGGGCTAGCAACCGGTCACTACGGTATCATATTTTCTCCATCTTAAACCTAGAATTGCTAGAAATCGTCCTAATAATTCAATTTCACATTCTCGCTACCAATATTAGGCAATCTCCAAATTCGAAAAATCCCTATGCAATTTCATTGCTGGCAGAACTAAAAAAACCGTAAACTATCTGATTAGTAGATTGTTTCATCAATATGTTTTGGTGTAATATTATTTTAAGGTATTTTATAGCATTTTGTATTAAATAAATTTCGTGTTAAAGTTGGCGCCCACAATTTATCTGCTTTGCCTTAAGGTTGCATATACCAATTGGAAATAAACGTTATATTGTAGCATAAAACATTGTTTAATTTCAAATTTGATTTCGGTGAAAGCATTTTTTGAAACATAATGATTTAAAGATTTTAAAACTTAAATGTAGCAATTTAGTGTCCATGTAAAATATTTTTAACTGTGATTTTTAATCGTGGCTGTATGCCGAAGGGTCTTTGCTCTAAGCGCCTCACGTCAAATTCAACAAAACGGACGACTGACATTTTGTAGTTTTTATTACGATTAGTAACAATTTAGTTAAAAATGTATTGGTTTCCTCGCAAATGTGTAAACATAAATGTTTCTTTTGACGTGATAACGTCTTATGAATCGATGAACGCCGGCTGCGCGCACGAAAAAGTGTGACTCATTTGCCATAAGGCAAAAAAGAGTCGCGTCCATGATTGCAAAGAATGTATTATCTTTGCAATCTTTACTCATAGAGTACATCTGAATGTCTCATAGAATACATCACGCTGAGGCGAGTGCGCGGCAGCAGCAACAGTCTTCTCAGGGTGGTGGCCGAGAGGCTGGACTGCCCGATTACCAAGTCCTGGGTTGAGGTGGCTATTGGGAGAGCGAAATATACAGGACTAACTTTCTTCGCTTTCTCAATAGCTCACATTTTTCTTTTCTTTATTTTATTTTATTCTTATGTCTTCTCTTTGTTAGTAACTAACTTAGTTCGTAAGATTTAAATCTTTATCTAGTTGAGGGCCCTTTCGGATTAACTTCGACCCAGTGGGATCTTTTGTGCATTTGCCCTCCCCTTTATACCTACTCCCAAGCTCGCTCCATCGTTTCCACAAAGCGGATGATGCAGCTCAGTGGGAGTACCTTGAATTCCTTTGGTTGCGGGTAGCCGTTACCAAAGTGATTCATTCTTTGTCTGGCAAGGGCACGACATTCACACAGTTTTAAAATTAATCTCCGCGTTCAATACAATAACGGCTTCAGGGTGCCGCTGCGGCTGCCGCGATACTGCAGCGCCTCGGGCGTGTTCGCTGGCGGTCGTCGCAGACTGTATTGACGGTCAATTTATGAGACACTGGCACTCATTGCATGCACCAGTGTCTCATATCCGGGCTAAATAATTCAAGTAATGTAAGAGTAGTATTTAATTATTTATTTTGTTTCTAACACTCAATTTCATTATACAGGGTGATTTAGGGTTACAGAGATGAGAATGTTGAGATGGATGCCCCCCCTCGTCCTTGGTTTTTTAAGAATCGTTCTCTCTCCAAAAGACATACTAGTATCATCATCCGACTTCGTCTGGGACGGGTTTGCTCGCCTGAGCTTCTTTTTAAATTTAAGCTGAGAGATTCCCCTTTGTGTGAGTGTGGTGAAGAGATCGGTTTTATTGATCATATATTTTTCAACTGCCCTCGTAATACCCCTTCCTTTAATCTCTATTCTATGTTGCCAAAACCAAAGATTCCCCTCCCTATGAATGTAGCTTCTTTAATCTGTCTTACCGAAAATCAATCAAAATCAAAATCAAAATATCTTTATTTGCCAGAATATGGTGAAAGCATGATCTTATTATGCTAAAATTGTTCGGGCATATTCAACCTGCATGCAGGTGTGCAAATTATTATGTCATAAATTTATAATTGTCAATATATTATAATTCATTAAAATAAAATAATCAAATAACATCACAAGAAATAAATAATTACCTACTCATATGTCAAAAAATCGTTTACGCTATAAAAACATTTCTCCTGCAGCCATTTCGTCAATTTACTATTGAACAATACCTTATTTTCTAATTTTATACAATCAGGCAAGTTGTTATATAGTAGTATACACATGTTGTAGCAATTCTTTTTATAAATGGCTGTTTGGCATGGAGGCTGGTATAATAGGTTTCGGTATTGAGCCCTTGTATGTCTTGCAGTAGTGTCACATCGTATCGTAAAATAATTAGGGTGGTCCTTAACAAAGAGGCATGCAACTCTTATATACATACAGGGCAGAGGAAGTATATTAAATTTTTTAAAAAGGGGTTTACAACTTTCTAGATACCATGCGTTGTCCAGGGCTCTAATACACCTTTTTTGAAGTCTGAAAGCTCTGAGAGCGTCCACAGAATTTCCCCATAACAATAGTCCATAGTTAAGGACAGAGGAAACGTAGCCGTGGTACGCTGTCAGAGCTGCGTCCAGTGACACTGTTTGCCTTAATCTTTTTAGCGCAAAGACAAATCTATCCAGTTTTTTACAAATACAGTCCACATGAGCTTTCCAATTTAAATAATTGTCAATATTAAAGCCTAAAAATTTAACAATGTCAACTAACTCTACATTCAAATTGTCATAATTTATTTTTAAAGGCAATGGGTTGGCATTATAAGAATAAAATTGCATGGCTTTTGTTTTTGTTATGTTAATCTGCATATTATTATTCTGAAACCATGTGATCGCGTCTGATAATGTCATATTTACTTTTGATTCAAAGCTAGTGTGCGTCTCCCCTTCGTTTTTTATTATAAGGGTTGTGTCATCGGCGAAGATAATGCACTCTTCTTTGACGGCATTTGGGAAATCATTAACTGCGATTAAAAATAGCAATGGGCCAAGAATACTTCCTTGAGGAACGCCAGTTTTATTGACCATAACATCTGATCTATATTTTTCTTTCATGACAGCATTATTGTTCTTTCGGATAATTTTTTCTACCTCTGTCAGTTGCGTTCTTCCCGTCAAATAACTTTCTATCCAGTTATACGCGTTACCTCTTATCCCGTATGTCTCTAATTTTTTTAAAAGTATTGTGTGGTCGACTAAATCAAATGCTTTGCTGAGATCTAGGAAAAGAGCCATGATTGGTTTTTTCTTATTTAAGCTCTCTGTTATAGTTTTGATCAGGTTAAACCCGGCTAGTGTAGTAGATTTACCTTTGCGAAACCCATACTGTTTTGGTGTTAGGATGTCATATTTGGCCAGGAAGTCGTTTATTCTACACAGTATAGATTTCTCAAATACTTTTGATAAAATCGGTATTAAAGTTATGGGTCTATAATTGCCTGGATCTGTCTTGTCCCCCTTTTTGTACAAGGGTTTAACTATGGATAGCTTTAATTTAGTTGGAAAGAGGCCATCCATAAAGGATAAATTAATGATATGCGAGAGGGGACGGCTGATAGTGTGGGCACATAACTTGAGAACCATTGTTGTGACCTCATCGTATCCAGTTGTTCTGGTATTATTTAATGACATAATTATTTTGTAAATTTCATGTTCACTTGTAGGCTTTAAAAACATTGATTGGGTATTGCATAATGATCTGTCCAGTTTTATGGATGGTTTGGATTGTTTATAATCCGTCGGATTTATAAAATATCTGTTGAAAAAGTTACTTATGTCATTAGGATCTGTGTAGGATTTATTTTCAAAATTCAAATTGTTAATATCGTGTTTGCAAAAGTCGTTTGATACCGTTGTCGAAATTGTTTTCCAAGTGGCTCTACATTTATTTTTATTACATTTTATGAATTTATTATTAATTATTTGTTGAGCTTTAAGTAAACATGATTTAAATATGTGATTGTATTGTTTAAAATTAAATTTACTACTAATATTATTACTAGAAGTTGTTCTATATTTAAAATACAATTTACGTTTCGTTTTACTGGATTTTTTTAATCCTAATGTTAGCCACTTAATTTTCCTAAGTCGATTCACTTTCTTAACTTTGATAATTGGAAAGCATAGTTTGTACAATAGACAAAAAATGTCATAGAAGTTTTTAAATGCCTCTGAAGACGATTGTGAGGAAAAGACGTCATTAAAGGAAAGCATTGAGATATAATTACAAAATTTGCATACATTTTCCTTACTGTAGTCCCTTTTATACTCATACCACGTTGTAAATGCCTTTTCTTTACTTACTTTTACTTCTAAAATTTGAGCTGTTTCGTGGTCCGATAGTCCCAAATAAGCTAACTCTGATTGTGCGTCTCTTATATTACTCGCAATTTGGTCTAGGCAAGCGTTCTGTCTGGTCGGAGTATTTATATGAGTGTTGAAATTATAATTACGTAATGTACCTAATAAGTCTTTTGTTGATAAATTATCTTTAATTGTGTCTATGTTCCAGTCACCACAGATTATAATTTTTTTACGCTTATATTTTTCCGTGGCAAAGTGTAGTAACTTTTCTAAACTATGCATAAATAGTTCTAATTGAGTTTTGCCTTTATGTGGTATTCTGTAGATGCAAAAGACCAAAATATTTAGACCAGTTATTTCAGTGCCACAACATTCAAAATTTAATTTCATTGCTATCCCAGTTGGAATAGACACTGATTTGACTTCGAATAATTTGTGGACAAGGATGCATGAGCCCCCTCTACTATGTTCTCGACAAAATGAAGCCGCTAATTTATAATTGCTTAATTTTATATTACTTTCAGATCCCTGCTTCACAAATGTCTCACTGAAACATATGATATCAACTTCTTTACCCTTGCTTGATAGTTCATTTAAGGCTATTTCAATAATGTCCAATTTACTACAGAGCCCTGCTATATTTTGGTGTAAAAATCTTGTTCTGCTTAGAATTAGGTTAGATTTTAAATTTGTATTACAAGATATGTCAGTTTGATTATAAACGTTAGTCTCGAAAAAAATCCGTCAACAATGTCTTACTTGTAACTTTGGAGTTACGCTCTGTTTTTTGTGTCAGGTAAGTTTCAGAATCTCGTGGACTAAAATAAGTAGGGATCGAGTTGACTATTGTCATTAAATCATTAAAAATAGTTACAAATCCTTTTCTGTTTAAATTTCCAAGACGGGAAAACATTTCATTGTTATAGGACAAGTTTAAATTTGAATCTAAGATGTAGCTGTTTTCCTTTTCCATATTGTTTATATTTAATAAATTATTAAAAATTTCCACGCGCTTGTTAAACAAACCTGAATAATTGTTCATTTTATATGTTGGTGAACATATGATAATGTTCGTGTTTTGAACAAGACTTAGTTGGTCATCTATGAATCTAATCAAATTGTTGTAATTCACATTTTTCTTGAAATCCTCATCTCCAATATAGATAACGCAGAAAACAAAAAAGTGTTCCGTTTACTTGCCAAGTTTGTAGAAAAGAATAACATTAGACTTTAACCTATTTAATCCCCATAACACCTCGTTTGTGATGCTAGTCTTACAATAATATTTTAGACTATTAGATTTTTAACAGTGGTGGTTGGTAGTCGTTATGTGTTTGTGTTGTCCGTTTGTTCACAGATCATGAGCAGCTCTCTTGATACTTGATACTGGCAAATTTGAGCCGAAACAGTTGGCCAGAACGCCAAAAAAAAAAAAAGAAGAAGAACTAAGAGGAAGCCTGAAAGTAGCACCCATAACTGAATTACTGAGAGCAAATCGCCTACGGTAGTATGGACATCTTATGGGGAGAGATGATAGTAATGTTGCTAGAAGGGCAGGACGAGAGGTAGACCAAGAAAAAGGTGGATGGTGCGTGAGAGACGATATGAATAGGAAGAAAGTGTGTGATGAGTTGACGGGCGATAGAGAGGTATGGAAGAGAAAAAACATGCTGCGCCGACCCCAAGTAAATGGGATAAGGACAAGCGAATGATGATGATGAGGGTGATTTAGGGGTTGTGGAGCAAGAATGACCAAAAGCGAATAAGATGGTCACACTGAACAACTTTTCCCAAGGGACCGACCAAGAAATCGCAAAAAAAATCAGGTGTTCCAAATATTAACTCTCAATTAAATCACAGTTAACTCTTAATTTGCTCTTATTTTTTTGCTATTTCGTGGTTGGTCCGATCCAATGGGAAAAGTTGTTCAGTATGTACATTATTTTATTGTAACTAACACCTATGGTTCTGAAAACTTGAAATAAATGAAATTGAAATTGAATTGAATTACAACACAACTACACTTTGACATATAGATAGACAGCCAATAATAGGTTCTCACTGGTCCCACTGGTTATCTTTATATGTGATATTTGTATATGTTTCAACCAGTTAATTCTGTTATTGTGTACAATAAGGTGCATGTATGTTTTGCTATCTGGCGAATCTATAGATTTTTGCGATTTTTAATTTGGAATTCTCAAAAATTCCATTCGACTTTGAAACTCAATTTGTATTTGTACAAGTATATGGGGACTGTATATACTGCTGTTAAGAACATAGCACTCAAAGTCAAAGTGATTTATTCTTCAATTTAGGCATATTACATGCACCTATGAATGTAGATAAACTACCACCATTTCGGAAATAAAACCTCTGTCTCGAGAAGAACCGGCGTAAAAATTTCATTACAAGTTACATTCAAATTAAAATAATTTAAAACAATGTATTTTCATATTAAATGATAATTTCTTTCCCCGACTGCCATTTTATTATATACTATGTAACAAAAGCCATTTTATATCAAAATGTTCAGTTTGAAAGCTAAAACTTGGCAACAGATCAGACACCCAACCAGGTTTTGGCATTGATTTTATTTGGCTGCATATCTCTGTTGGTAAACAAAAAAAATAAAAGCATTTAAAAATAGACTTGTATACAAATGATATCACTTTTGTAAAGTTTTATACCACAAGAGCTATGCCTGTTCCATGAATACCATTTAAAAGCATCAATATTGAATTATCTTATGTAAATTATATGTGAGTCATTAAGAGAATTTTTCAAGGAAACAGATATTCTAATGCTGCCGTCGCTATACGTATTTGAAATAATTATGTATGTTAGGAAGAATTTAAACAACTACCCAACAAACAATGATAGGCCCAAGGTTACCAGACCTTTCGGCCACTTTCGAAACCAAAAGTTCGAAACCAGTTTAGAACACAGAATTATTTTTCTTTTTAGGAAACTGGGTTTCCTAAAAATAAATCAATGTCTGTTTTAGAAACCGGTTTCTAATACGGAATGTTAAATCATTACCCATTAAATACAAACTTAACTTTTCGTCCCATTGTGCTACTGTTACATATTTTACAATTTTATAGATTAATTATTTTTTTATTATGTGTATACTTTTGTATCTAATAGTATGTTGTGTTGCGTTCCGTGGGTCACGTATCATGTTGTCTGAAAACCAGTGCTGTAGGTGTCTGTCGGACACCTCGGCATCATGCTGAGATAAAGTCAAAGTCAAAGTCAAAGTGATTTATTCTTCAATTTAGGCATATTACATGCACCTATGAATGTCGATAAAAGATGATTTAATTAAATAACTATAATTAAACTATAATTAAATCATCTTAAATCATCTTTTATAGATGCTAAAGGCCAATGAATGAAATGAATGTCGATAAACTACCACCGGTTCGGAAAGTAAACCTCTGCCTCGAGAAGAACCGGCGTAAAAAACTCGGTGAGGTGTCATTTTTTCAAAACAGTATACAATATATCATATAGTGACAGTTTCACTGCTGCGAAGGCACACACAATATCTGTCTATTGTATTGTATGTGTTGAAATTGTTGAGGTTTTTACTGGTTCGTTGGTATTAAAAAGCAAAACATTGCAAAGGAAACGATGTTGAATTTATTCCATGATTATACACTGAAGTCTAATTTGAATCTGACATAAGGTTATTTTTGACACACATTTTAATCATCTAGTTGTCATTTTAAGTAAGTATCTAAGGAGTTTGGACATGCCGCCCGCCAAGAACCACTGTTCTTAAATGTGATAAATTGCTTACAATGGTTATATAAAATTATAATAATTAAAACTTAAATGACATAATATGCTATTATAATCAACACTAGTTACAGTGTTGTGATAAATTCTTTCGAACAAAACATAAAATTAAACAGTTCCTTTAACTTGACATAAAACTAAGTAAAACAATAACAGTTAAATAAAACTATTGTCATTAGATGAAATTCAAAACATTATAAATACCCACATAACACCATCATACACTTTCGATGATGGTTACACTTGAATGAAAACAAATAAAATATTAACTTATTTGACAATTACTCCGCTAAAGGTAAGACACAAAGTTTTGACACTGGTCGTTTGATAAAAGAATTCTTATAGCGCAAAGTCACAACTCGCGTAACATTGTCCACCCCAGGATGTTTTTCAACAATCTGACCTAACAACCATCGTGATGGAGGTAAATCAAGTTCTTTAACTAACACCACATCTCCAACATTTGGCTCAGGTACAACCTGTGTCCATTTGTGCCTTTGCATGAAATGATTAAGATACTCTTGTGCCCATCGTCGCCAGAAATCTTGTAACATCCGTTGACAGAATTGCCATCTTCTCAATGAACTTATCGCCGAATGTTCGTAATTATTATCCGGAACTGTTAGTAAAGGCTCACCCACGAGAAAATGTCCGGGTGTTAAAGGCATTGGGTCCCCTTGATCATGGAGTGGTGAAGGTACTCGTAACTGACCCATCAGTTGAGGTTTGTTAGCTGCTGCATACCTTATACAAGTGACGCATTTCCTACAATGAAATTTGACAAGTGATTTAAGCCCAATGATGTAATACTTATCCCTTATAAAGTTCATCATCAACTGTGGTGCTCCGTGAAGGGTACACTTGTGTGCATTTTGTAAAATCAGAGTTGTCAACAGTGATTGCTTCGGTAAAATTATAGGATGTTTTTGATTTTCACTAATATCAGCGTTATGTAGCCGCCCACCAACTCGGAGTATACCTAACTCATCTATCTGTGGACTCAGTGAGGTAAGTACACTTCTTTTATTTACAGAGTTTCCTTGTTTAACATCCATCAATTCGTCTAAAAATGCTTGGATTTGACACTTTTTTATCATTATTGTTAGTGCCTCATCAATTTCCTTCTTTAAGAGATACTTATGTTTTGGTTTTTCTTTTTTTTGTATTCTGCGGCAATAAGCTACCACTCGCAATAACTTCGTCAACGATGAGTATTTTGACCACACTTCTTCACCATTAACGTGATCATCCGCCGAAGTAGTAAGGTGAGTTTGAATTTTCCTTTCTTCCAAATTTGTACTAATACCCTTAGGATTAGGATAGTGTATAATATCTTCACTTAACCATGAAGGTCCCTTTAACCACAGCTCAAATCCTACCAACTCGGATGCTAGGATGCCTCGTGATGCGCAATCCGCAGGATTATGTTCAGATTTGACATGTGCCCACTTGTTACGGTCTGTCACAGTTAGAATCTCGGAACACCTATTCCCGATGAATGTTTTCCATCGACTTGGATGACTGCTTAGCCACGCAAGTACTATTTCAGAGTCAGTCCACGCATGAATATTCGATTTCGGTACGCCCAAAACTTCTGATACTTCTATAAGCAGCTTGGCCAGTAATACGGCACCTGATAACTCCAGTCTTGGAAGGCTGACCTGTTTGATTGGAGCTACTCTGGTTTTTGCTGTGAGCAAACTGACGTGAACATTCCCCTTTACATCTATCACCCGTACGTATATCACTGCCGCATATGCAGAGTTTGACGCATCACTAAAACCGTGGAGTTCTACTAACTTCGCGTCACTTTTGAAGTGCGTCCAACGTTTCAACCGAAATTGTGTAAGGTCTGAAAGACTCTCTCGATACTTAGCCCATTCTTCTAATAACGGTTGTGATAGTTCCTCGTCCCAACTAATGCCTGCTAGCCATAATTTCTGTATGAATATTTTTGCTTTTATTATGCTCGGTGCTATCCATCCTTGTGGATCATATAACTTTGAAATATCCGAGATAACTTTTCTCT
The DNA here is from genome assembly GCA_932294315.1 of Epinotia nisella. NCBI lineage: Eukaryota > Metazoa > Arthropoda > Insecta > Lepidoptera > Tortricidae > Epinotia > Epinotia nisella. Next base: position 1,283,784 of record OW028698.1, on the reverse strand, counting down.
TTGTTACAGGTGCAGTTATCGGTGGTAACAAGACAGCATACACGAACTCGTCGGAACCACGACTCCAGGTAAGTCCAAGTATTTTGTTTATTGCATCTAGTTTGACTTCTATTTTCTTATCACTTTGCTTATCTAAGTTCCCTTGCTGTATTTGATTTAACATAGCTTCGCTATTGCTGAACCATTTTTGCAATTCAAATCCACCCTTTTTTAACATTTCATTCATTTGTTTATAGATTTCAATTGCTTCCTCGTCACTCTCACAGCCCGACATCAAATCATCCATATAAAATTCATGTTTTACTCTTTCAGCTGCTAAAGGAAAGTCCTTTCCTTCATCGATTGCGACCTGTATCAGGCTCTTTACTGCCAGATATGGAGCTGAAGAAGTTCCGAATGTTACTCTGAGCATCTTGTATTCTTTGACGTCTTCCTCCGGAGTTTCGCGCCACAAAATACGTTGATATTTCGAATCTTCGTCGCTGACCTTTATTTGGCGGTACATTTTAACTATATCTGCAATGAAGCAGATTGGATACGTACGCCACCGCATTATTATGTGACGCAACTCCGGCTGTAAGGATGGTCCTACCATTAAATCATCGTTTAAGGATATCCCATTCGTACCCTTACAGGAAGCATCGAAGACAACACGGAATTTCGTCGTCTGTCGGTCCTCGCGTATCACTGCATGATAAGGTATGTATAAACTCTTTGCTTTGTTGACATGAACTTCCGTCATGTGATTTAATTCTAAGTATTCATCAAATACTTTTTTGTATTCCTGTTTCAGATGCTCATCCTTTTGAAACTTCCTTTCGAGATATTCAAACCTTTTCAATGCTATATCCCGTGAATGACCATCAGCACAAGCTGGTTCACTGTCTTTAAATGGGAGTTTCACAACATAGCGACCATCTTCGTCACGTGTGGTGGTCGCATGGAAGATATCTTCACATCGCTGCTCTTCGACTGACAGAATCTTCTGTTTGTTGGATGGTTCTGCTTCAATTTCCCAGAAGGACCTTAGCAATTCTTCAACAGGCTCCACTTGTGTATGCATGGTGATAAATTTATTGATAGGTGTGTCTTGTTTCACTTGCCCGCTTAATATCCATCCCAGGGTGGTATTTTGTGCTACTAAAGAACCTGAGGGATATTTGATGACACCATGATCAATAATCCTACTATAAACCTCCGCCCCTAATAAGATGTCTATCTTATTCGGAGTGTGATATTCCGGGTCAGCTAGAGTGACGAGCTCTAGCTCCGGCCACGAGGTGATTGACACTGCAGTCACAGGTAAGTACGCTGTCAGCTTATCGAGCACATACGCTGAGACATGCATCACACAACCTGGATCGAGACGTGAACTGATTTTTAATTCTACCATGGACCTTGCGATAAGGTTCTGTTCACCTCCCAACCCTGATATAAAACCCTTGGTTGGTGTGGTTTTCAGTCCAAGTAATTGGACTGCCGCTTTTGTGATAAAAGAGGCCTGAGACCCCTGATCTAAGAGAGCTCGTAAGAGCTGATGTTCTCCGCCATTTTGTGACTCAGCTTTCACTACTGCTGTGGCTAATAGCACTTGATGTGCCACTCCTTTCACAAAATGGCTTGTGATGTTGTTAAACGTCGATGGACGCTCCTCCTGTGATGATGTGTTGGATGCCTTTACAGAAGCCACAACGGGTGTGACTTGATTATCAAGTGTATGATTAGCGACTGTTGCTTGTGCATCGCCCTTCAAATGTAATAATGAATGATGTCTCCTGTTACAAATTTGGCATGACGTGGTGTTTCTACAGTGTTTGACTGAATGGTTGTTTCCTAAGCAATTAAAACATAACCCGTGAGATTGGACAAAGTTACGCTTATTGTCGAGATTGGTGTTTATGAACTCCTTGCAACTTCTAATATGATGATCTTGTTTACAATAAACGCAAGTCTGAGTCTGAACTACGTGAAACATGTGAAGCGGGTTTGGTTTGTTATTTTGATTGCTATGAGCTTGAATGAAATTGCGCTGCTTCTGAACAAATGGAGTATTCGGTTTTGAATCTAAGAATTCCAACGAGTGGTATTTCGTTTCCAAAAACTCTTGGAATTGTGTAAAGGTAGGCAATTTATCTGAACGAGATACCAACTCGCTTACCTTAGACTCCCATTGTTTCCTACTCTCAGAATCTAATCTCTGGCTTACGATATAAATTATCATGACATCCCATGAACCAGTGTCAATCCCTAACCCTTTCAAAGCATTTAAAGTTTCTGTTGAGACATCTAGCAATTGCTTGATTGCACTGCAGGACTCTGTTGAAATGCTCTTTTGTCCGAAAAACCGTTGTAATATGCAATTAACCAGGTACTGTTTATTATTATACCGGCTTTTCAGAAGAGTCCAGCATTGCTCGTAACTATCGTTGGTTATGGGTATATGCCGTAATAATTGTTCAGCTTCTCCTTTGAGATGACCCTTCAAGTAATGTAATTTCTGGACATCATCAAGTTCATCGCTGTCGTGAATGAGTGATACAAATAGGTCCCTGAAGCTCATCCACTCCTTATAAATCCCGGAAAATATAGGGATCGTTATCTTAGGTAACTGGACATGATTCGTCTTTGATGCTTTGTGGATCGGTATATGATGATTTAAACTACTTGGACTTGGTTTCAAATTATTGAGTGCATCCTTCAGTTCACATTTGTAATCCATGTAATTTTCTTCCGTGACGTCATATACCGTTTCATTGCCATATACCGAATCTTCTATTTCTGCAGTTGTATAACTTCTAAATAAGCAATCATGTCCAGCAGAGAACCTCTGCCATAGTGACTCTAAATTTTCTAATCGAGTTTCTACGTATGACAGGGTCACTCTATCCTTTGGTGACTTTCTGAAATTGGTGTGTCCCTTTGTTATTCTTACAGAAATGTCTATGAGAACGTTAATTTCCGCTTCCGATATCCGATAACCAATTGCAAATCCTAATTGTATAAATCCGGTTTAAAAAATATTCAAATTTATAAGCATTATTTCACCCGGGAACAACTGTACCAAATTTCCCCTTTTTCAATATTTCTAGTGGGTACAATTAGGCTTGGTCTCCCCTTTCGAATAATTTCCGGATTGATTCCGTTTAATTTCTTAGGACTTGGTTACGGTTCTATTGCTTAATTAGCGTGGTTTCACGACACCATAAAGAACTTGAATGTACTCACAGTTTTATATTCCATGATTATACACTGAAGTCTAATTTGAATCTGACATAAGGTTATTTTTGACACACATTTTAATCATCTAGTTGTCATTTTAAGTAAGTATCTAAGGAGTTTGGACAGTATGTCTACTCCCTTTGTCTCTGTGTCTTTTGTGCAGTGAATAAATGTCTTCTTTCTTTCTAACTAACAAAGCTAAAATCTCACAGACTTCTAATCTTTATGATATTAGTATAGATAAAAGGATAAACCATAATAAAGAAAAGTTATTTCAATAATAACAATGATTTAACTATTTTCTTTAACCATTAAATGAAGTATGTTTTATAGGTTTTACATATTTGCATGGTTTACACACAAATTATTTTAACATGCACCTGTAATCAATCGGCAATTTTGAATGAAATCAACAGACACCATAGATGATGTCACATATCATATGTATTTCCTATTGTATTTATATAAAATGTTTCTATTCTACATTAATGCATGGTCAAATTTAATTGCATAGGGATGTATCATTCAATTTCTAAGTATTTTGCATAATCTTGGTAACTATCATCTGAGACAATGGCTAAGCAACAGTATAAAATATTGCGAAATTTCGAAAGGGCAGTTTCAAGTTTGATAATGTTTACGTCTCTAAAGTACCTACGTAAGTAATTCGTTATTTAGTAACGAATTTAATAGTAAAATACGAGTAAGATTACAGATATTGTTTTTTTTTAATGTATTAATAGCGCTAGGATAAGTATACTTACAATTACAAACAGCTGTTGCAGGTTCAAGGTCGCAGCGGTCCGCTGTCGCTAGCTCGGCGTTTCAAACAGTTGTGAGTCAACAAAACGTAACACAAACAAGGGAACACTGCCAAATTATTTACAATGACATGACGTAAATAACGATAACAATAATATTTTTAACACAACTGTACAAACAGTAATGATGCTATCGCAATCGCGTGGCTGGTTTGAGCGTAAACTGTATCTGGTAACGTCACGAAATTCACGCTCGGGATTGCGAATTGTTAACGATATATATTTTAGTAATATAATTATGACTAATACAATTTTGCTATTGTGAAATATAAAAGCAACATAAATTTGGACCGTTTGACATTTCTTGCATTCATTTCCATCCAAGATACTATTTGATTTGCCAATTTTTTTGAGGTGGCAAACTAGCTTTATTGATGAGATGTTCAGAAACTATAATATATATCATATATTGACACTGAATTAGCAGTTTATTTTATAAATATGTAGTGTATATAATGTACATACTAATTATTTAATTAATGTCATAAAATAGAGAGAAAATAATACATTCAGCTATATTATATTCTCTTTGGCTAAAGCTACAGATCATATTTTCATTTGAACGAATATTAGCATGTTTTTGAACACCATGGTGTTGCTATGGAAGATAATCATGAATTGTTTATGAAGTTAGTTTGTACTTATGAAACTTTTATTGAGCGAGTTAATTGTATACGCATTTTTTTTTAAACAAATTTACAGAATGTAAAAACCGATTTTAATAAAAATAATCACGATTTATTGAAAACAATATAAACCTAGAGAAATATCACCAGTTACAACATGTTATATTTCAGTACCGTACTTTAATGGTTGCACCACACTTGGCGGTATTTGCGCAAATATTCGTGCTGCATGTTTTTCCTTCCTACAGCAAATGAAAGAGAAGCAACGATGCAACGCGAACACGCAATCCCAAGTGTGGTGAGGTGGTGCCAGTTTGTCAGTATGACAACTGCTTCTCAAACATTGTTACCATACCTGTCCAAAAACGTAATCTGTGCCAAAAACATAAAAAAAATGGCATCTGTCAAACGTCATTTTAATATAAATTTCGCGGGAATCTGTATAACCCCAAAACTAGTTAGTTGATCACAGCACTGACAATGTCTATACACGTAGAAAATACTTTACAAAAAACTAATAAAGAAGCTTTCGAGCAACGAGCACACTACGTGCCATGTAAAGTGGAAGAAGACGGCGCTGCTAATGTGGAGAAATATTTCGAGCCGTACATTGTTGAGGAAAATGGAGGTAAGATTCAAGCATCACTGCTTATTTCTCTTTGAAATGGGGAACACAACTGCCTGTCTGTTTTAAGGCACACATGGCTCTTTTGCGCATTAAATGCTGCCTCCCTTCGAAGAGTTCTCCCATCAAACGATAGTATAGCGAAGCGCTGATCCAACATATTCATGGTAGGCTGGCCTGGCATGACTGCATCAATGCTTGTTTGTTTCTGTAGTTTGTAAAGAGCATATGCATACTTGTTAAGTTTGGTACAGATTTCATCAGTGTGTGATTTCCATGACAAGCTATTGTCGATAGTTACTCCTAAAAATGTTGTTGATCTAGCAGATTCAATAGTATGCCCTTGATAGTTACAATTGATTGGGTTTATTAGTGAGCTTTGCCTATGTATGTATTATGAATAAGGTATAATTTTCATTCTAGAACTTACGGCTTCATTCCGCGGGCGCCCTCTGGATGGCACCAAAATGAGTTTTCCTGCAGGCTTCAGAGCTGTTGTGGTGACGGAGGCCAAGCGACCGCTGTCGGAAGACGCCGATCGGAGGTTCCATGTAAATATCCAATAACTAATAGCATTTGCTCACAACTTTTTCTGTCCCCAATTGTATTCCTTTGGGGGATAATATTCGGGATACAAAGTGTCCTGTTATAAGGATCAGGCGTAGGTATCAGTTGGATCTGGCTACCTTAGACATTTGTGTACTAAGCTTTGAATATAACCCACTTGTTTATCTGTGCACCTTGGGATGTAATAATGCCATAATGATGAATGCTCTGCAATTTTTCCTAACACTCCTCCTCGCTTGCTGTCTGCTACCTACACCGACTTGCCTTAGAGTAGAATAGGTAGGTAATCCGATATCCAGATAGTTATATACGTTTGTATTTGTATATATATATATGAATAATTGGATCAAAAAAATAGCATATTATAAGTAAAAACTAACCAAAAACTAAAACATAAAGTCAGCTTATGTCAACACGTGCAAAGAAACGAAATAGTTATTTACGATACAAGTGCAGAAAATAGGAAATTCACAACGAGTGGCGATAAATTAAAACACGATCGAAGGGAGTGTTTTAAATCGACACGAGTTGCGAATTACCTATTCGCACGTGTATCGTACAACGTTTTACAGTACATATGGCTCTTTAAAGTATCAACATATGCACGGAAAGTGCTCATTTCCGCACTCGTGCGGAAAACTAACACCATGTGTACTGTAAAATATACGTGTTATATTCTTTGATAAGCGTCATGCATGGTGCCGTTCAATCGGGAGGTAATTATATGAATTATTAAATAAATTTTTTCACAACCAAGCAGCTCCGCAACTTAAACAAATTGGCGAAGAGTCGTCTTATGGGGACTAGAATCTATGAAAAAATTAATCATGTCCTCGATGCCAGATATTCTACAGTTGAGCCATTTTTGTATGCAATAATACCGACATGTAAAACCATGTTTTATCTAGAAATAAATGAAATGAAATGAAAAATATAATTTGTTATTTACCATTAGCTTTTCGCTGAAGGAAACCATTGTGAGGAAACCTGTATACATTTGAGAAGAAATTCAAAGAGGTATGTGAAGTCCCCAATCTGCACTGGGCCAGCGTGGGGACTAGTGCCCTTTCCCTCTCATTCATGAGAGGAGGCCTGTGCCCAGCAGTGGGACGTACATATATAGGCTGATGATGAGCCATTTTTAGAAATTGTGAATATCCATCAGACGCCAAATTAGGCTGAGCCTGTATCTTGGTAGTCTGATTAACAAGATGATTAAAGTTAGTTGGACATATCGTCGACAACCAATATGTGGAAAGCAGTTAGGGCCACCCTAACCACCCCAGCTCCTCCAAGGAGTTTATCAGAGCCTTATTTATTTCTTAAGTAATTCATTCATTAATTGTACTGGATACTTCAGGTTGTCGGAGGCTTCAAGGACTTCATATACTGGAATTGGGACAAGAAACCATCTAAGAACGACAACATGGTCAAAGCCATGGATTGGATCGACATCGCTGAAGCGGTATGTTTGAACATGTTATGTCTTTGTGAAAATGTTCACTGTCATTTACTTTCACTCCTAGCGTTATTCCCAGTTGTGCCCTAAAGGAGCCCGGGTCCGCTTTGACATCTAATCCCAAGATTTGGCGTAGGCACTAGTTTTTACGAAAGCGACTGCCATCTGACCTTCCAACCCATAGGGAAAACTAGATTATTGGGATTAGACCAATTTCCTCACGATGTTTTCTATGTATTTATCTATATAAATATGTTTATCGTCGTCTAGTACCCATAGTACAAGCTTTGCTTAGTTTGGGACTAGGGCGATTTGTGTAAGATTGTCCGCAATTATTATTATTTAATTTTCTTTTCAGATACACGGTGATTGACTTCCGGAACTGTGAGGTGTCTAATTTTTTTTGTGAACATGGTGTCTCTAAAGAGCACAGTGAAAGATATCCATAAATTGCTTTACCCTATCTCAGATAAGATAAGAAAAATCGTGCGTTATTTTGAAACGCAAATACATTAGTAAAGTTATGTTTGAAAAGCACTTTATGATCGAAATGAGTAAAACTCGCACAGCACGGCTATCACAAGACGGCGCGCGAGCTCTCTCGATTTTTCTCGCTCTATACCTCTCTTTCTAAGTTTCCTAATAAGGGAGAGACGGATAGTGCGAGAAAAATCGAGAGAGCTCGCGCGCCGTCTTGTGATAGCCGTGCAGTTTTCTTTGATTTCCTAGATAAACGGCATTTTTTTTTATTCTAATGTTATATGAAATATATCGCATTCTAACAAATATACTGAAAACTGTAAGGTTTGAAAAAAATCATGAATAAAAGCATATAATTATAGTTTCATTATTTATTTCACACACATCTCTTTTTTAAACATCTGTGGGCAAGTAACGATCATCACTCCATAACATCGAACAACAAAACATTACAAATATCACTCTAAATGTATAGACTCGATACGATAGCCGATACACCTAGGGCGGTAAAACAAAGAATGCCTCAGATCCCAGCAGGTATTAGACGCCCGAGCCGAAGATAAGGTAATTAATAAGGCTTTCTTTATTACCGCCCGCGGTGAGTACAAAATTTTACGTCTGAGCAGGGGCTATTCATTTATTACGTAAGACAAACTTAACCACTTTCTGATTTATATTGCACTATAAATATTTATAATTCCCGGCAATACAGTAGAATCGAGATGGCGGCTTTCGCGTAGTCCAGGCAATGAACTGACAACTTGTATGGAAAAAAATGTCAAAATTGGAAATAATTTATAATAGCTAATTGTTTTAATGTAACGGATATATTATCAATTAAATAGTTACCTAGAGGCAAAATCCAACAAAAAATCAGACATAAAAAAAATTATTATTTTTTTTTATCTTTATTTAGGTTCATTTACATTTGCTTTAAAATATTCAATATAAATAAAATAAAAAAGACAATGAATGTATAATTTAAATCTATATAATTACTTCCGGGTGGAAAGTTTGCTGGATTCTTGAATAAAGCATCTTAGAATAACGTTTTAGAATGAAACAAACAAAAAAAACGCTATTATAAATTAATGTTTTTCGAAGCCGTATTTTGCCTGGAGTATAGTGGGCATGCGCAGGCGCAGGCCCTGGCGCTGCCCTGTTGCTATGACTACGCGCGCCACCTGGCCCCTATTTCACTAAATTGACAATCACTTGACACTGACAATTCGCCATACATTGCTTGTATACTGGAAGTGAAGGTGGTCGCTAGGTTACCTGTGGAACCAGCAATGTACGGAGAATTGTCGTTGTCAGGTGAATATTGTCAAGTTGGTGAAATAGGGGCCTGAAGGTAAAGGTGCGTACGAATTAGAGCAGCCTCAGCCTGAGGCATGCTCGCCCCGCGCGGCGAGCTGCTCGCGCGCATAATAGTTCCACATAAACATGCGCGGGTGAGGCAGCGCGCTCGCGCGAGCCGACATTCAAAATGGCGTCGACACAATGACAGCTGATCGATTTCGGGACCCACAACACCTTTTGCTTTTCATGTATTTGTATCAATAATTGTCCTAAATTTACTAACAAACGATTATAAACGCACGGCTCAGCCACTTGCTCAAATTCGTACGAGCCTAGCGCACAACCAAGTTCGATCTTGTCGCTCTGTGCGCGGCACGCTCGGATACACGTCCAAGTGACGCGAGGCACGCACACTGAGGCGCATTTGAGCACGGGCAAGAGACCGCCACTGGGCGGCTCGCCGCGCGCTGCTCGCGCACAGCGCGTGAGCGCGTACGAATTTGACCAAAATAGGCGCCGTGCGTGCCTCAACCCGAGGCTGCTCTAATTCGTACGCACCTTAAGGTTAGGAGGTTAGTCACCTCATCTTACACCCGAGAATTCTGCGCCGGTTCTAGTTATGTGCCGGGGACTATCATATCTAGGACCCAAGTTCTTGTGACCTCCTGTTATAATTGATAACGTAGTTTTGCTAAATTGATAGTAAACCATCAAATTGTTGTAATCCTACTAATATAATAAATGTGTAAGTTTGGATGTTTATCTAAACATACATCTGTTTGTTACTAAATCATGCTTAAACGGCTCAACTGATTTGGATAAAAAAAAAACACGAAGATAGTTTAAAGCTTGGATTAAAATATAGTATAGTTTATATCCCGCGTCCACGCAGACGAATAAATTAAAAAACATAATTTAAATCATAAAAAGATATGGACCTTGAAAATTTAGTAAAACTATGCATTTTTTAATTGTCCAAGAGTATTTCGCGACCGAAACAGCAATTTACTTATTTTCCATACAACGATTAGTACAAATAGCAGATTGTGACGTCATACTTTTATGTCAATTAGTATGAAGCGTTTCGGCTGCCGCCAGCGGGGACAATCTGTCTCAAATTTTTGGGTATTTATATTCTTTAATTGTAGTCGCTCCCATACCAACATGGTCTCCAAAAACTGGTCCAAATGGCACCCCTATTCATGATGGAACTCCCATACAAACATGGTCTCCAAAAACTGGTTCGAATGGCATCGTAATTAAGGTCACACCCCTATTAATGAAGTCCACTTTTCGAATAGGTAACTATTATAAAAACAGAACAAACAATAACAACGTATGAAATCACGTCTTGATACAATTTGCGAAATGTTTCGGGCTCATCAAGAGTCCTCCAGGTTGAGGTTGTATCACAGCCGCGACGCGTGCTTCACGCGCGCGCTCGGAGGACCCACGATGAGCGCGAAACACGTCGCCAATAATGACGATGCTTACAGAGTGACAAACCGTTACGTTACACGTTAAAGTAGCACAACTCACTAGATCCTCAACAATACAGTTTTATATTTAGTAAACTGGGAAAGAGAAGTATTAGGCTGGATATCCACAAGAGATGAAGATGTGTTTCATATATTTAACACCTCGCCAGTTTGACAGCTAGCTGTCAAATATATAAAAAAAACATCTTCGTTCATCTCTGGTAGAAATATTCATTGCAACATATAGGTTTTTAAGGTGTTACCACAGCAAAGCGATCCACGCCAATCAACCAAGAAACGATCAATCGTCTAAACAAAGTTGACCGATCCACTTAGATCATTTTGGTATGGTAATACCTTTACAATTTGATCTGTTATTCAACAATTATGGTTTATTATATATACGTTCTATTTCGACCACATCATCCCGCTGTCCCTAATGACAATACTTTTAACTACACACATACTATAAACCCGCTAAAATGCGTTCAGAAACTGGCAGTAATGACCAGCAATCAAAAAGATTTATAAAAATAATTAAATTGTCTCTGGCCGTAGGTTATTTTGTACGTATTTTCATTAAGATATCGATATTGATAAAGTAATGACTTTCAAATTTCGAAGCGTGGCCCAGAGGTCAGAGCCTTCGATACTGTTCGATGGAAATCTAGTTGGTCATGATTTGAAATCTAGTCGGCCATGGCGGTGCAATGGCGGTTATTCTAATGGTTCCCGAACACATCATTGAGGATTTATGATATATATGTAGATAAAGTAGTGTATGCAACTGTACACAATTAGGCCTTAAACTCGTGTAATCCTATTATGAAACTACGCCCGTTATTTAAGGCCTCTCATTATGTACAGTCACATAAACTACCATTTTTTATACATCCTTATTCATAACTGTTCATCAAACCGATTTTAGTTAAAATGCCACCGAAATTCGTTTATCGTTATGTCACCTTGAAATTTGTTTTATAAGATAAGGACAAACATATTTTACAGTACACATGGTGTTACTTACCCGCACTAGTGCGGAAATGAGCACTTTCCGTGCATATGTTGAAACTTTAAAGAGCCATATGTACTGTAAAACGTTGTACGATACACGTGCGAATAGGTAATTCGAAACTCGTTGCGAATTTCCTATTTTCTGCACTTGTATCGTAAATAACTATTAGTTAACAGAGTATAACTGTTATAAGCAAATATAGGATAATCAGTTAAGTATTCGCAAACACCCATATACGCCCCTTGATTCGAAAATGATATGTACCTTCATATGCCCAGAACCGTATTATTTTCGTTGCGTTTTCGAATCAATGGGCATATAGAACACCAATAAGCGACCTAGTTCTGGGCGCAAGGGCTGTTGATCTATTTCGAAACAATGGGCAAATGAGATACCAAAAACAAGCATAATTCTGAGTATACATGGGTTGGCGATTGTATAAGAAATATGTAAAATTATAAAATAGGTTTTGGAATATAGGGACGGATGTCGTCAATTTATTTATTTAATGATGAAATCTTAACATTAAATTCATTTTAAGTTTCACTTGTAAGCCATGAAAAAGTTAATATTTAACCTTGTAAAGCATGGTCCCAAGTATGATTAAATATCATTATTTAACATAAAATGCCATTTTATTTAACGACTTTTATATTTATTAGTCTTTGAGATGTTTTAAGTACAAGCCTTTCGACACTTGACTTATATCTAATTAATGAATGTGAATGAAAATTTACCGACGCATTTTGTTCATTAGTCATACATATATATTGCTAGTGAAACTCTAACCGGCCAATATACAGTCGAGTTCTCTAATATCTATACAGACAACCTTTCAAAAATATCTACACATGTGTCTTGTGTCAGTAATAATAAAGCATGTGTACAGATATTTTTGAATGGTTGTCTGTATAGATATTAGAGAACTCGACTGTACAATAACACTCCAGACAAAATACTGTTTCGAAAAACATTAATTTATGATAGCGTTTTTTTTTTGTTTATTTCATTCTAAAACGTTATTCTAAGATGCTTTATTCAAGAATCCAAAAAACTTTATATCATAGTAATTATATAGGTTTAAATTAAACATTCATTGTCTTTTTTATTTTATTTATATTTAAAAATTTTAAGCAAATGTAAATGAACCTAAATAAAGATAAAAAATATTAATATTTATCCGGACTTTTTAAGAGCTAATAAAAAAAAAATTGATGTCTGATTTTTTTGTTGGATTTTGCCTCTAGGCAACTATTTAATTGATAATATATCCGCTACATTAAAAAAATTAGCTATTATAAATTATTTCCAAATTTGTCATTTTTTCTATACAAGTTGTCAGTTCATTGCCTGGACTATAAAAAACTAATAAGGAAACTAGAATCAATTATAATAGAAATCGTTGTAAAGTTATAAAACGAAACAATTGCAACGCTGTCCCAATAGGGGTGTAGACACCAAATAAAATAACCAGTAATGATGAATTTTCTCGAAAAAGGATTAAAAATATTGCCAAATCGATCGAGCAGGTGATTAAAGTTATAAGTGTCCAAAGTTTTAAGAGCGGTTATATTCTGTCCCTTTTCGGCAAAACGCAACGCTTCATATGAAACGATTGTCATTTACTGTGACGCTCGGGGATCGTGACGTCACGATCCTCGAGCGTTTTCTCTGTCTAACAAGCACTATTAAAACGGTTGTAGCTTCGTAATTTTTTGAGATATCGTCATTAAGCATATTTTTATGCCTTTTTTGTTATTTAATTATAATAAATGTTGAGTCGTCACCCCTATTTAGATTGTTTTAAATTAATTTGAAGAGGAGGAACCCTTTAAAAGGCTCTTGGGCGGCTAGAGGTTAAATATAGAGCTATCTTATAGAATGAGAATCTATATTGCTATTTCATTCAATAATAAGGCTGCGTCCCGCTTTTGCAGAACTGTAAGAGATACAGAATCTAGTGAAATGTGCTACATAATGTTAGATACATGATTATTTCATATATTTATTTAATATAGTAATAAACTTTTGAGAGGAAATTCCAACATATCAATTTGATATATTGAACCACTATTATAAACACCAGACACGCACGCTACTGTGACTGAGACAAAAGCATGCCCCTTGTATGTGTTAGAAAGAGACATATGTCGCAGTAACAGTAGTGTGCAGTCATATATTCTCCTACTATCTGTACATATATTTTATGCGAACGCATATAAGAATGGATAATCTTATTTTTTATATAAAATTTAAAACGCACTGTACATAATATTAATATACTAGGAGCTTGGGAGATCTATGGATAGTCAAATGGTTTATGTACAACATTGACATAGACAAATGTCTGTCTATTACATAATATCTTCTATAAATTTGCTTCACAGCAGCAGCCGTCACAACAAGAAGGCTTGTTATTTACTTATCCAGGTAAACATCAATTATTTACAAGCATTAGTATATTAATAGCGTAAAACGTAATATAAGACATATACATTGATTATCATAATTTGTACTCAATCAAAAGTAAATGATTTGTCAAAAATGGAAGCTATACAACAAGTACTAGCAAAGTACAGTTCACAATCTGAACCATAGTCTCCCAAAAACCCAATTTCAAGTACCCGATTATCTCCCAGAATGGCTTTGCTTTTCGCATTCATCCCCGCATCTGCAGTCCTCGTTTATAGAATCTAAAGACATGAGGCTCTCCTGCGAGGTCCTCAAGCACGATCTACATCTAGAATCAAAAGAAGTCCCACTCTGAGAATTCGCGTCTTCTGACACAGATTCTAAAGACCTTAAGCTCTCTAAAGAGGTTAGTTTGTACGATCTCCTGAACTCTGCGATCTCTTCCTCGCTCATATTTAACGCTAGCAGAGAGTCTCTAGCTATTTTACCTAGGGACGACACCCTTTTCTTCTTCTTGGATAATATAGAGTCCATTTTGGTTAAGGGGGAAGGTTTGTTTAAACTCTCTGGCAATGATTTGGGACTGGAACCGCTCCGGGAGCGAAGCTTCGTTCGTCTCTCGGGTATGTCTCGCGGCGTCGAGACTACCTCTGGTACTTGGAACGCTATCGTTTTCTTCTGACTCTCCTCGCATTTAGATATGTCTTCCATCGAATTAGACTTCTTAAGCTTCGCCCGCTCCGGAATGACTGGTGAAGTCTTTAAACCTACAACTTCTTTAGTGAAAACTTCGGGTATTTCAACTGCCTCGTCTATAATCAATTCTGGCGATAAATCCAAAAGTTGGTCCTTAATTTCTTTGATTTCGGCATCTCTTAATTCTTGAGCTAAGGAAGGTTCCGTTTCAGTCTTAACCGTGTCTACGCTGGGGACAGGACCCTGGTTTTCATATATAAGATACGATAGTGCATCTTTCCCTAAGTCAACGCTTTCTAACTCTCTGTTTTTAACTTCTGAATTGCCTTCCAAATTGACGCCACTGTCGCTTGAAGTATTTTTATCGTCAATAAATTTGATATCGTCAATATAATCTAACTGGGCGTTGTCTAGCGTTTCATCACAAGTTTCTTCTATGGTAGCTATGGGTGCTAATTCATTTTGGATCTTAACATCTTCTTTTTTAGGTTCATTGTCTAACGCTACTTCCCATACCGTGTTTACTATTGGTTGGCTCTTGACCTGTTTTTCCGTTAGCTCAAATGCTAGAGCTTTAGTCATGGTGGACGTCAATGTGTTCTCAGGGCTGATATTTTCTTTGATGCCCCTGATGACCTTACTGGGTAATTTATCGACAGACTGTCCCGTTTCTGGACTCTGTTTGTCTAGAGAATTCTCAGAACCGGAGGCCTTTAAGACCGCAGCGAAAGATTTTGGTCGGATTGGTTCTAGCTTTTCTTCTTTCACTTCTTTCGCTTCCGCGTCTCCAGAATTCTTGTTCTTGTCCGCTGGCTTACTCGTATCATAGTTTTTATTTAAGTCGTTGGGTTTACTGAGATCTACTATATCACACGCTTTCGCCACGTCTTTATTCCCGTTGGCGCTAGCGTCACACTTTAAGCTTAAATCTAAACATTTTTGTACTAAATTGTCATCGGTGGTTTTTTCGGTAACTTTCTCTATTTCTGCCTCGCTCGCCTCCGAGTTGCCTTGCTGGAAGGATTGGAACTCGCTAAGCGTGTTGTCAGTGTCCGTTGACGGCGTTTTGCTGTCAAGCTTTTTGGAAAAAGACTCGTCGACGAAAGAAACTTGAACTCTTTCTGAAAGAGTGGAATCTGTGGCTTCGGACAAGCTGTCTATATCTTCCCTTTCTTCCGTTTTCTCCGGCGCACTGCTCCAAGACCAGAAAGAGCTGGTGAGGGAAGAATCCTTTCTAGGAGGAGTGTTAGAAGCGGATTTCTTTTCGTCTTCTGAACTTCTAGAAAATATACTGGTAGGGTGTTGAAAGAGGCTTAGTAATTTCTCTAAATGGCCTGGAGTTTTGGATTCCTTTTCTGGTTCCGGCCTTGGTATATGGAAGCTGGCTGAAGGTGCTACCCACGATATTTTCCTCATCCGATCCAAACCTTTAGTTTTCAGTGCAGGCACGTCAAGTAAACTGGATGTTCTTTTAGGAGAGCAAGTGAGTGTCTCCTGAAGTTGAAAACCATCTTTCTTCACATTTTCTTTTAGACTTGAAGTATTTGTTAGAGTCCCTTCGTTAGACGAATTATCCTCTTTATTCTCTGATGGGTTTTGTAACGAGTATTCTATCCCAGAGTCTGCAGAGGTTACCATAACTTTTTCTTGTCTAGATTCCAAAGAACTGACACTCGCCTCTAAACTGGAGAGCGACCCGTGTATCTTCTTGTTTTTCCCAAATATAATAGGAGACACACTCTCATTGGAACTCACAGACATGTTTAAGAAATTCCCACTATTCACAGGAGTAACCTCACTCGTTGATTCTATACTGCTCTCTGTGGAGAACACCACATCAGTTTTTCTCCTATCAAGTTCTGAATCGGACTCAACGGATTCCTGAATTATTATTGGTTTGGCTGGGGTATCTATCGCGTTCAAGCTCTCCATGGAGCTTCCAGATATCTCCAAGGAGGAACTACTATCGCAGAACGGGCTGCCGATCAGCTTTTTGTTCATAAGCCTTGATACTTCCAAATCAGGGCTATCCAGGCTCGATTCACTCTTATTTTTCTTAAGAACTACATTATCTCGATTTATAACAGGTACATCGTCGAAGGTATCTAATTTACTATCTATATTTATATCTGTTTGCGTGCAATCACTCTTTACTTTGACAGGTTTGACAGTTTTCGATCTGTCTCGCATTTCCTGTATCAGGTTGCCTAGGTCCTCCGTGATCGCCTCTATCTGTTTCATGGCAACGTCGTCACGTTTCTCAACAACTATTTCTTCTACGATCCTGTGATCTTTCTCCGTACACGCTTTGGCTGCATCTACAGACTCTTTTTTCACAGTGACAGACACATGTACATCAATTTTCTCATTCTCACTCACCACTTTGCTATTTTTAACTAATTTCGTCTCGGTTTTAGTAATTTTATTATCACCTATTACACTAACGTCCTCGTCGTGCGACAAGGTCTCCGATTTGTCTCGGAACTTCTCCAAGTCTCTATAACTAAACGTAACGGTCTCACTATTTACACTATCAACAGTTACATCACTTAATATATCACTTTTGTCGTTCGTCTCTTGATCGCCCACTTTAATTTCTACAGCAGGTTTAACTACATCACCGTCTTTCGCTTCAACGTCACTGTCCTTCGCTTTAACTTCACAGTCCGTCACTTCAGCCTCACTGCTGAGTTCGCGGAGTTTACTGACGTCACTAGAGTTGTCCGCGCGCGGCCTCGCTTTGACGGGCATGGGGGTGGGCGGCGGGGAGGGCACGAAGGACGGCGTGTAGGAGGAGTCCAGGTTGCGCGTGACGGAGAAGCGCGAGGCGCGCGGCCGCGCAGGCGTGCTCGCCTGCACTTGGATCTGCGGCGGCTCCGCCACCTGTCAACACCCGACAGAAAATTAACTTTATCAAATAACAGTAGGTATCAATTTTTTTCTTTTAAGCTGTTTGTCTTTTATTCATTTAAACTTTATTGCACAAAATACAAAAAAAAATACAAATGGCGAGCTTAACGCCACATGGCATTCTCTATTAGCTAATGAGACATAAAATACATATATATATATATATATATATATATATATATATATATATATATGTATGTCTCATTATTAGGTTTCTACAACATTTTTTTTTAACAAAAAAAATACTCTATGACTACCTCATATATATTTCTTTATATGACTGTTTGTGTTATAAATAAACTAAAATGTATATATATATTTTGTGTGGGCCAGTGTTTTTCTTCTTTTTGCGAACCAGCACGGCTATCACAAGACGGCGCGCGAGCTCTCTCGATTTTTCTCGCACTATCCGTCTCTCTCTTATTAGAAAACTTAGAAAGAGAGATGTAGTGCGAGAAAAATCGAGAGAGCTCGCGCGCCGTCTTGTGATAGCCGTGCAGAGGTTAAAAAAACACTATGCAGAAAAATGTAAATTGACTGAAGCTAAGCTATAATAAATCTCGGGTCTTACTCGATCTTCGTTGCTTTACGCTTAGGTCGCGGAAATGAAAAGCTATACTCTCAAATACAAGAGACGAGAAAGAAGAGACAAAAGGTGGCTATATAATTTTACCACACCACCCTGCACTTAACACTACGTGTACTGGTTCAGTTAGGTGTCTTATAAGTATTGTAAGATTTTGACAGTACCTGCACGACTCTGAATCTGGAGGGGGCGGCATACGGCGAGTCTGATGGCGAACGCTCCGGCGTTACCCTCGTTACCTGCGGAACATTTCAATACCTAATAAATTAATGATTGGTTGAAAAAAAAATCTAGTCGGCCACGCGCCTCAAGAATACTGCTCTGTGATTGATTGAAATTGTCAATTTCGTCAATTTTTGTATGAAGCTTAGATTTTTCTGTCTTTTGTAGTTATTTATTTCCCCGCAAATGTGGTGAAAAACATTGTGTACAACACGGGCGTAAGAATATTGCAAACTCGAGTCATCAAAAGCCCTCCGCCTTCGTCGTCGGGCTTCTGATAGACGCTTGTTCGCAATATTCCACGTACGCCCCTCGTTAAACAATATACTATTATCGGGTCTCACCGAGAAGCGAGAAGGGTGCTGCGCGGGCACGGGGCTCCCGGCGGGCGAGGGCGCCGGCGAGCGCAGGCGGCCCGGCGCGCAGCCCCCGCGCGGCGCCTCCTCCGGGACGCCCACCTGCACACAAACAGCCATCACGCCTCGTGTACCAGCAGCAAGAACAGCTTGTACAGGGTAACGTATGCGGGTACACTAGGGTGTTGCTTAAAAACCGAAAATTTGAATTATATTGGTCTAATACGTGAAAAAATTACGTCTGTATTTTATTTTTATTTTTGGATAAGATTTAGGGGTCGCTACCGAATTTTGAAAATCCTTAAGGTTGCGTTTCTCCATAGTAAGTTTTTTTTTTATATTTTAACATTTTTCTAGTTTATTGAGCTACATTTGATAAAGAAGGAATAAACAATCGAGAAAATACGATTTTGATTCACGAAATGTTCGACGCTTATTTGAAATCAAATATAAAGTCTTAAAATCATCGCCAAAGTCCGTTTTTAGCATATTTAGCACAATAAAATCCATTTTTTAATTACTGACTGAAATTTAGTGTTTTTTTTTATTGTTTTCCAGATTATTCATTTCCTATCATTAAATGTAGCTCATTAAAAAAGTAAAAAAACCTTACTATGGCGAAATGCAAACATTAAAGAATTTCAAAATTCGGTAGCGACCCCTAAATATTATCCAAAAATAAAAATAAAAAACAGATGTTATTTTTTTACGTATTAGAACAATACAATAGGGTGTCTCACTGAAATTTAAAACTTTCGGTTTTTAAGCAACACCCTAGGGTACACTTATGAATTGCATCTCGGAGGGTAACTTTTCATACAGTCGTCGCTTGATTAAATGCTATGTTGAAACGGACGTGTTTCCTGTAATCTTCTAAGCAGATATTCTTCAGACGTAGGTAAGCAAAATAACACGCAAATGACCTACACAGATCCTTATCCATTAGAGTTGGTGTGCAGATAATTTTGAGCACTAGGATCGCTTAGCGACTTCTGCGGCTGACTGTATGACACGGCCTAACGTAATATAAAAACGAACGAAAAATCCTTATAAGTTAACTAGCGCCGAAAAAGCCCCACAAAAAGGATGCACATTGCCATTATGCGGACGTGTGCGGTGGCGGCGGGGTGGCAGAAGGATGCCAAGCAGCCGTTTAGTTCGAACATGCGCATGCGCATACCGGGTTTAGGGCACGTGTTTGGGTAGATTTGTAAGGAGCTCGCCTTCAATGGTTTTTTTTCGTTCGCTGCGCTAACCCACAAAACAACAAGTGTACAAATCTACAAAATTGTTGGCAAAATACCATGTCATAATAATGTACATTCCATAGTAAAATTTACAAACTTTTCTTATAAATATCATTTGTAAGATTTGTTTATTGGGACCGAGCGCGACGACAGCGCCACGTGACAGGCGGCCATTATGGACAATATTGTCACCGCTGTCAAACAAGAAGTAAGTAAATATTGTGAAAAATATTAATGAAATCTTGTGTTATTTTACTATATTACACAATTTTGGACAATGGTAGTCAGTAACATTATTGCCAATAATATTAAAATAAAAAACGATTAGAAAATGTTTACTGCAATATGGATTTGACAGCTCAAGCCAGCGACAAAAATGACAATTTTAGCCGTAGCGAGCGCTGTGATCGTTTAGGCTACCCCCTCCACCCGCTTTGCACTCTGCCAATTAGCGTCGGCAGATCGCTCGACTCTTACCAACGTTGTTTAGATCGCATTTTAGTTTCCCCGTATGAAGCGGAAAGCGATTACGGCGTAGGCACCCGCTAGGCGGGTTCCTGGCAGAGAAATTGTTTTTTTTTCTATTAGCAACAAACTGGTTTCCGATCTAGATATGGCGGATCCGGTGTTTGCAAAGTTGCATGTTCTTCCAGCACGCCGTTTTAGAATGAGTACCAAACTACGTTAGTATGGAGAGTCGAGCGTCCTGGCGACCCTTAAGTAGCTGAGCTGTACGAGGTACCAGTGCGGTGTGGAAAGAATCCACCAATAGGTAGAGATGTGTGAGCGAGGCTAGCAACGCTATTAGATTATTCACCTCTGCTATGTTTATGCCGTGGGTCTGCAATGAAAGTACCAGGAGCGCACGACACGCTGGGAGATGTACAGCACACTTACCCGATGGCGGTGTAGAAGGTGAGGCTAAAGCTACGCGCGCACTACGGTGCGGTGCGGCTAGTTGCGGTGCGTTTTTAAAATCGTAACGGAAAAAAAACCGTGTGTGTCCAGTACGCGCACAGCGGTGATATTATACGTTTTGCCATTCTAGCCCCATTTCGAGTCAAGAACGGACGTTAAAAATGGACTATCACACCAAAATGCAGATCTGTTTATATTTACTGTCGCGCATACATCTGCTCGTGGCATTGCGGCCTCTGTTAAAGGATTTTTTTTCATGAAATACAGTGACTTGCGTTTGTTTCCAAACAAATTTTTTGGCTATTACCGAATACCACGGAAACCACGCAGCACTGTGTCGCGAGAACAACTGCGTCACTTGATGGCTGCCGGGCGACGTCCGCACGGATTTTTTTCCGCAGTGCCCGGATTTACTCAATAGTCCATAGGATGCAGACAATTCGTGCGGCGCCGCACCGCAAGCAATCTGCAGCAAACCACAGATTTTTATCCGCGTACAGATTATTTTCCGCAGTGCGCGCACTTCGCGGAGGTACGATACTTCACAGATTTTGCACGAAAAAAAACGCACGGCAAAAATCCGTAGTGCGCGCGTAGCCTAATCTTAGCGAGAAAATGTCGTGGGTCTGCAATGAAAGTACCAGGAGCGCACGACACGCCGAGAGATGGACTCACCCGATGCAGACAGGCGGTGTGGCAGCGAGAAAATGTCGTGGGTCTGCAATGAAAGTACCAGGAGCGCACAACACGCCGAGAGATGGACTCACCCGATGCAGACAGGCGGTGTGGCAGCGAGAAAATGTCGTGGGTCTGCAATGAAAGTACCAGGAGCGCACGACACGCCGAGAGATGGACTCACCCGATGCAGACAGGCGGTGTGGCAGCGAGAAAATGTCGTGGGTCTGCAATGAAAGTACCAGGAGCGCACGACACGCCGAGAGATGGACTCACCCGATGCAGACAGGCCGTGTGGCAGCGAGAAAATGTCGTGGGTCTGCAATAAAAGTACCAGGAGCGCACGACACGCCGAGAGATGGACTCACCCGATGCAGACAGGCGGTGTGGCAGCGAGAAAATTTCGTGGGTCTGCAATGAAAGTACCAGGAGCGCACGACACGCCGAGAGATGTACAACTCACCCGATGCAGACATGCAGTGTGGCAGCGAGAAAATGTCGTGGGTCTGCAATGAAAGTACCAGGAGCGCACGACACGCCGAGAGATGGACTCACCCGATGCAGACAGGCGGTGTGGCAGCGAGAAAATGTCGTGGGTCTGCAATGAAAGTTCCAGGAGCGCACAACACGCCGAGAGATGGACTCACCCGATGCAGACAGGCAGTGTGGCAGCGAGAAAATGTCGTGGGTCTGCAATGAAAGTACCAGGAGCGCACGACACGCCGAGAGATGGACTCACCCGATGCAGACAGGCCGTATGGCAGGTGAGGCTGATCTTCCTAGTGACGCGGCGCTCCGGGCTGGCGGCCGCGGGCTCGTTGCGGCGACACGCGGCGCGCACCTCGCGCGTCAGGCGAGCCACGGTCGCGCACTGGCTGTCCTCGCCGAGCAGCGTCGACTCCTGCGCACATCACGCGACGTCTTATTAAAATCACACGCGGGGGCAGTTCTGACAAGCCAATAATTTTTATTTTTCTCTCGAGTCATCAAAAGCCCTCGGAGTCGGACTTCTGATAGTCTCTTGTTTGCAATATTGCCCCTCGATATACAATGTACTTTTCACACCTCTCATTCAGAAAAGTAAGTTTTGGTCCCCGACGAGAGGGAGCAAAATGCCACTTTTCTGTTCAAGCTACTTTTTTAATTTATTCATTGGCATGTAGCATTTACGCAATGTGCCAATTGAACACAGATCTTAAGAAAATAATCGATTGTAATTTCATCGTAATCGATTAAAAACGAACATATTTCAAGTTTTAACTTTAGCAACGTTATAGGTACATTTACAACTTGAGAATTTTTCGTAATATATGAAAAAAATTGTCACAAACTATGTTTTACTGAAATCAAAACTATCATGTTATTGTATATAAATGATATAATAATGAATATTGATATCCGATACCATTTCCTCATAATCGGTGTGAAAAGTTACATGTGCCACTCAGGAGCAAAATTATTTTCGTCTTGGGCGTTAACACTTGAATCCCTCACTACGCTCAGGATCCTACGTTAGAATCCCTCGTTACGCTCAGGATTCTATTGTAGGATCCTTCGCTACATTCAGGATTCAATACACCGCCCTCGCCGTAAATATACTATTTTGCTCCCTTGTGACACAAATAACCATTTTGTTGCTTAAAGTTGTCCTGCCCTTTACTGCACCGTCACTCACCGAGGGGTCGTCCAGGTCGACCTGCGTGAGGGTCTTGTTGGTCTCCATCGCGGCCAGGATCGCCTGCAGGCCCTCCGCGCCCAGTCTGTTGTCTCGCAGGTCTATCCTCTGTCAACGAAACGTACACGTAAGTTTACAAACTTAGGGATGTATGTCTTCTGAAGCCGTAAATTCACACAACAAGGGTTTGGGCGCATAACGTCCCACTCGCAAAACGTCTCTCCACCAAAGTTACGTCCCATTCGCAAAACGTCTTCTCTGCAAATGGTTCCTTATGTAAAATACCCCATTCGCAAAACGTCCCTATCTCAAAAGGTTTTTCGCAAAAATTGTCCTAGATATAACTATGCAAGTTTTTTCTGCCAGTGCGTTACGACCATATTAATAAAATATATTGCATACAAAAATGTGAAAATCTGGAATGGAATATTTGCGACACTTTTTTTCTTGTATGAGAATCAATAGTAACAACGATTCTGAGTAAGAAAAATAAAAAAAACGAAGTCTGAAAAAAAAAGTTTATGTACAGTCGAGTTCTCCAATATCTATGCAGACAACCTTTGAAAAATATCTGTACACAGTCTTTATTGTAACTGACATAAGGCGCATGTGTAGATATTTTTGTAAGGATGGCTGTATATACGGGGTGTTTCCTGTAACAGGAGCAATAAATTAAATGGTAGATTATTAAGCTTGTGATCAATTGTTTCTAAGTGGTTTTAATTGAAAAAAAATATTTTTTTTTCGGATTTTTTTTTCTTTAACTAAAGTTTTGGTGTACTTTTTTACTCTTCTGGAGTGATATAAGTATTTTATTATTTTAAAAACACAAAAAAAAATTGAAAAAAATTGAAAAAATCACAAAAATATCTTTTGAAAACAAAAATGCAAAAACTATTATGACTCACTACATGATGTTACCTCAAAATCTGCATTGACTACTGTGCTATGATCTCGTGGTGCCAAGATACATTACTCGGAGGTCATAACTTCAGATCAATTTTTCTCCGAGTTAAAAACATTTGAAAAGAAATGGACAAAAGGGGTTACTACAAATGCAGTAAGGAAGCCTCCGTTTAATTTATTGCTCCTGTTACAGGAAACACCCCGTATATTGGAGAACTCGACTGTACATTTATTTAGAAAAACGCTCATACATAAAGTTCCGAAAAACTCATCGGGACGAGCCGGGATTCGAACCCACGATCGCCGTTTGACAACTAGGCCACCGTAGCTACCTCAAGGTGGACTGATTGCCTGTTGAAGGTCGCGGGCGTCCGCTGGCGGCGTGTGGCACTCTTCGGGGGAGGCCTATGACCCTATGTCCAGCAGTGGACGTGTCTCGGCTGCTGTGACGATTGGTGATGCGTGCGTACCTGCAGGTGCGTGTCCGCGGCGAGCGCCTGCTGCAGGAGGGGCGCCGCGTCGGGCAGCAGGCGCGCGCCCTGGAGCCCGAGCGACAGCAGGGCGCCGGCGCCCACGGCGCGCACGCCGGCGCCGCCGAGGGCGTTGCGGCCCACGTTCAGCAGACGTGTCTCGGCTGCTGTGACGATTGGTGATGCGTGCGTACCTGCAGGTGCGTGTCCGCGGCGAGCGCCTGCTGCAGGAGGGGCGCCGCGTCGGGCAGCAGGCGCGCGCCCTGGAGCCCGAGCGACAGCAGGGCGCCGGCGCCCACGGCGCGCACGCCGGCGCCGCCGAGGGCGTTGCGGCCCACGTTCAGCAGACGTGTCTCGGCTGCTGTGACGATTGGTGATGCGTGCGTACCTGCAGGTGCGTGTCCGCGGCGAGCGCCTGCTGCAGGAGGGGCGCCGCGTCGGGCAGCAGGCGCGCGCCCTGGAGCCCGAGCGACAGCAGGGCGCCGGCGCCCACGGCGCGCACGCCGGCGCCGCCGAGGGCGTTGCGGCCCACGTTCAGCAGACGTGTCTCGGCTGCTGTGACGATTGGTGATGCGTGCGTACCTGCAGGTGCGTGTCCGCGGCGAGCGCCTGCTGCAGGAGGGGCGCCGCGTCGGGCAGCAGGCGCGCGCCCTGGAGCCCGAGCGACAGCAGGGCGCCGGCGCCCACGGCGCGCACGCCGGCGCCGCCGAGGGCGTTGCGGCCCACGTTCAGCAGACGTGTCTCGGCTGCTGTGACGATTGGTGATGCGTGCGTACCTGCAGGTGCGTGTCCGCGGCGAGCGCCTGCTGCAGGAGGGGCGCCGCGTCGGGCAGCAGGCGCGCGCCCTGGAGCCCGAGCGACAGCAGGGCGCCGGCGCCCACGGCGCGCACGCCGGCGCCGCCGAGGGCGTTGCGGCCCACGTTCAGCAGACGTGTCTCGGCTGCTGTGACGATTGGTGATGCGTGCGTACCTGCAGGTGCGTGTCCGCGGCGAGCGCCTGCTGCAGGAGGGGCGCCGCGTCGGGCAGCAGGCGCGCGCCCTGGAGCCCGAGCGACAGCAGGGCGCCGGCGCCCACGGCGCGCACGCCGGCGCCGCCGAGGGCGTTGCGGCCCACGTTCAGCAGACGTGTCTCGGCTGCTGTGACGATTGGTGATGCGTGCGTACCTGCAGGTGCGTGTCCGCGGCGAGCGCCTGCTGCAGGAGGGGCGCCGCGTCGGGCAGCAGGCGCGCGCCCTGGAGCCCGAGCGACAGCAGGGCGCCGGCGCCCACGGCGCGCACGCCGGCGCCGCCGAGGGCGTTGCGGCCCACGTTCAGCAGACGTGTCTCGGCTGCTGTGACGATTGGTGATGCGTGCGTACCTGCAGGTGCGTGTCCGCGGCGAGCGCCTGCTGCAGGAGGGGCGCCGCGTCGGGCAGCAGGCGCGCGCCCTGGAGCCCGAGCGACAGCAGGGCGCCGGCGCCCACGGCGCGCACGCCGGCGCCGCCGAGGGCGTTGCGGCCCACGTTCAGCAGACGTGTCTCGGCTGCTGTGACGATTGGTGATGCGTGCGTACCTGCAGGTGCGTGTCCGCGGCGAGCGCCTGCTGCAGGAGGGGCGCCGCGTCGGGCAGCAGGCGCGCGCCCTGGAGCCCGAGCGACAGCAGGGCGCCGGCGCCCACGGCGCGCACGCCGGCGCCGCCGAGGGCGTTGCGGCCCACGTTCAGCAGACGTGTCTCGGCTGCTGTGACGATTGGTGATGCGTGCGTACCTGCAGGTGCGTGTCCGCGGCGAGCGCCTGCTGCAGGAGGGGCGCCGCGTCGGGCAGCAGGCGCGCGCCCTGGAGCCCGAGCGACAGCAGGGCGCCGGCGCCCACGGCGCGCACGCCGGCGCCGCCGAGGGCGTTGCGGCCCACGTTCAGCAGACGTGTCTCGGCTGCTGTGACGATTGGTGATGCGTGCGTACCTGCAGGTGCGTGTCCGCGGCGAGCGCCTGCTGCAGGAGGGGCGCCGCGTCGGGCAGCAGGCGCGCGCCCTGGAGCCCGAGCGACAGCAGGGCGCCGGCGCCCACGGCGCGCACGCCGGCGCCGCCGAGGGCGTTGCGGCCCACGTTCAGCAGACGTGTCTCGGCTGCTGTGACGATTGGTGATGCGTGCGTACCTTCAGGTGCGTGTCCGCGGCGAGCGCCTGCTGCAGGAGGGGCGCCGCGTCGGGCAGCAGGCGCGCGCCCTGGAGCCCGAGCGACAGCAGGGCGCCGGCGCCCACGGCGCGCACGCCGGCGCCGCCGAGGGCGTTGCGGCCCACGTTCAGCAGACGTGTCTCGGCTGCTGTGACGATTGGTGATGCGTGCGTACCTGCAGGTGCGTGTCCGCGGCGAGCGCCTGCTGCAGGAGGGGCGCCGCGTCGGGCAGCAGGCGCGCGCCCTGGAGCCCGAGCGACAGCAGGGCGCCGGCGCCCACGGCGCGCACGCCGGCGCCGCCGAGGGCGTTGCGGCCCACGTTCAGCAGACGTGTCTCGGCTGCTGTGACGATTGGTGATGCGTGCGTACCTGCAGGTGCGTGTCCGCGGCGAGCGCCTGCTGCAGGAGGGGCGCCGCGTCGGGCAGCAGGCGCGCGCCCTGGAGCCCGAGCGACAGCAGGGCGCCGGCGCCCACGGCGCGCACGCCGGCGCCGCCGAGGGCGTTGCGGCCCACGTTCAGCAGACGTGTCTCGGCTGCTGTGACGATTGGTGATGCGTGCGTACCTGCAGGTGCGTGTCCGCGGCGAGCGCCTGCTGCAGGAGGGGCGCCGCGTCGGGCAGCAGGCGCGCGCCCTGGAGCCCGAGCGACAGCAGGGCGCCGGCGCCCACGGCGCGCACGCCGGCGCCGCCGAGGGCGTTGCGGCCCACGTTCAGCAGACGTGTCTCGGCTGCTGTGACGATTGGTGATGCGTGCGTACCTGCAGGTGCGTGTCCGCGGCGAGCGCCTGCTGCAGGAGGGGCGCCGCGTCGGGCAGCAGGCGCGCGCCCTGGAGCCCGAGCGACAGCAGGGCGCCGGCGCCCACGGCGCGCACGCCGGCGCCGCCGAGGGCGTTGCGGCCCACGTTCAGCAGACGTGTCTCGGCTGCTGTGACGATTGGTGATGCGTGCGTACCTGCAGGTGCGTGTCCGCGGCGAGCGCCTGCTGCAGGAGGGGCGCCGCGTCGGGCAGCAGGCGCGCGCCCTGGAGCCCGAGCGACAGCAGGGCGCCGGCGCCCACGGCGCGCACGCCGGCGCCGCCGAGGGCGTTGCGGCCCACGTTCAGCAGACGTGTCTCGGCTGCTGTGACGATTGGTGATGCGTGCGTACCTGCAGGTGCGTGTCCGCGGCGAGCGCCTGCTGCAGGAGGGGCGCCGCGTCGGGCAGCAGGCGCGCGCCCTGGAGCCCGAGCGACAGCAGGGCGCCGGCGCCCACGGCGCGCACGCCGGCGCCGCCGAGGGCGTTGCGGCCCACGTTCAGCAGACGTGTCTCGGCTGCTGTGACGATTGGTGATGCGTGCGTACCTGCAGGTGCGTGTCCGCGGCGAGCGCCTGCTGCAGGAGGGGCGCCGCGTCGGGCAGCAGGCGCGCGCCCTGGAGCCCGAGCGACAGCAGGGCGCCGGCGCCCACGGCGCGCACGCCGGCGCCGCCGAGGGCGTTGCGGCCCACGTTCAGCAGACGTGTCTCGGCTGCTGTGACGATTGGTGATGCGTGCGTACCTGCAGGTGCGTGTCCGCGGCGAGCGCCTGCTGCAGGAGGGGCGCCGCGTCGGGCAGCAGGCGCGCGCCCTGGAGCCCGAGCGACAGCAGGGCGCCGGCGCCCACGGCGCGCACGCCGGCGCCGCCGAGGGCGTTGCGGCCCACGTTCAGCAGACGTGTCTCGGCTGCTGTGACGATTGGTGATGCGTGCGTACCTGCAGGTGCGTGTCCGCGGCGAGCGCCTGCTGCAGGAGGGGCGCCGCGTCGGGCAGCAGGCGCGCGCCCTGGAGCCCGAGCGACAGCAGGGCGCCGGCGCCCACGGCGCGCACGCCGGCGCCGCCGAGGGCGTTGCGGCCCACGTTCAGCAGACGTGTCTCGGCTGCTGTGACGATTGGTGATGCGTGCGTACCTGCAGGTGCGTGTCCGCGGCGAGCGCCTGCTGCAGGAGGGGCGCCGCGTCGGGCAGCAGGCGCGCGCCCTGGAGCCCGAGCGACAGCAGGGCGCCGGCGCCCACGGCGCGCACGCCGGCGCCGCCGAGGGCGTTGCGGCCCACGTTCAGCACGCACAGGGACTTGGAGGCGCGCTGCGGGGGACAATCACTCGATGGGGACCAAATACAGACATATTTTTACTATCGAATTTGAACATTAAATTGTTTATTATTGTATTTTATATATTTATTATGAAAAAAACAGTCATACAAAGATATTTGTACAGGCATCTTAATACTAAACATACCTATAGTTTCCAATATAATTCAAAAACTTATAAGTATAGATATGTAAGCCAAAGATCCCTATGCTCGAAACCTTATAGTGCTCAATAGTTGACATATAAAGTTCAATTTAATTTAATTGTATGTATACCTTAGGAATAAAACAGTATCAATTGTTTTAAATTATTTTAATTTTAATGTAACTAATGTAATTTTTATGTAATTTGTATAAAATGATTGTTCTGAAATAAAGATATTTTTTTATTTATATTACAAGGTCACATGAAATACAGAAAGACAGATACACAGACACGTTTAACTTATAACACCCCTCTCTTTGCGTTGGGGGTTAGAACCGGACAAGCGCGAGTTCAACTCGCGTGGTAAGGGTTCCGTAAAATTCCTATTCTCTAAGCATTAGGCGCTCCATACAAAATACACAAAAATATTGAGAATTTTCCAGTTACTTTAATACTCAAACATCTTATAGGTTTTCCTGTAATCTTTAGGCAAGGAAGTATTTTCCATATTTTTTTCAGAATTTTAATCCTATTAGTTTAGGAGATAAAGGGAGGGGGGGGAGGGAGAAATGGTCAATTTTCGTCTTTTTTCCTAAATCACTTCAAAACTATTTTTGTTAAAATTATAAAAAAAAATATCTGAGATGCTTATAACAACCCCTTTCATTTGATATGTCACACAATACAGTTTGCAACTTTTTTTTTTATTTTCCAGTTTACCCCCCAAAAGTGGCCCCCTTGTTCAGAATTTATTAATTTACTTTACGCGTCCATCTTTGGGTCACCAATTTGCATATGTGTACCAAATTTCAACTCAATCGGTCCAGTAGTTTCGGAGCAAATCGGCTGTGACAGACAGACAACCGAGTGATCCTATAAGAGTTCCGTTTTTTCCTTTTGAGGTATCGGAACCCTAAAAGTGTAACTCACCACCATCCTGCTGAGATTGTGAGCGCAGTTCCTCGTGAGCTGGTTATTCCAGAGCACCAGGAACGCCAGCCCCCGGGACTCGTAGCCGCCCATCACTGCCGACAACCATTCTTTACTGTAACACCCTCACTCCTGGTCAATATATCCACACTAAGAGCATACATAACTGGAGTCAAAGTCAAAGTGATTTATTCTTCAATTTAGGCATATTACATGCACCTATGAATGTCGATAAACTACCACCGGTTCGGAAAGTAAACCTCTGCCTCGAGAAGAACCGGCGTAAAAAACTCGGCGAGGTGTCATTTTTTCAAAACAGTATACAATATATCATTTCAGTATCAGAGTATTATAAAATTTTAAAATTACATTGCTACAGTAGAAAGCCTATTTATTTTACGACAGATTTCTAGTGCAGGATTTTATCGCTGCCAAATATCCCTATCCATGATGTAGTCGTTTATCTTATAATATGCTTTTGAAATAAGTGTCCGTTTTACGACAGATTTGAATTTAGAGTCAATAAGTTCGGTAATGTGTTTTGGAATTTTATTGTAGAATTTTATACAATTTCCCAAGAACGACTTTTTCGCTTTTACTAGCCTGTAAAAAGTTGTTTTAAGCTTCCCTGCGCTTCTGGTAACCTTGGGCCTATCAGTGTTTGTTGGGTAGTTGTATAAATTCTTCCTAACATACATAATTATTTCAAATACTTATAGCGACGGCAGTGTTAGAATATCTGTTGTGGAGTAGCCTTATGTCGTATTTGCGTACAAAAATGTCTGCCGAATATTACGGGGGCGGGGAGGAGCATCTTAATAGGATATTGAAACTCAATTGTATATTGAAAGCTTGAAGTGGTTGAACGTTTATAATATCAAGTGCTTACAGCAACATGCCGGCATTTTTATGATCAGTCTTCTTACCATTAATCGATTGTGAAATTGTCTTTGTATGATTTTTTGCACATTGTGCAAGGTTTTCTACAGAGGGGTAAGTTACTGAAAGGCTATTCCAGTTATGTATGCTCTAAGCATCCACACTATCCACACTAATATTATAAATGCGAAAGTGTGTCTGTCCGTTACCTCTTCACGCTTAAACTGCTGAAGTTTCATTTTACAAACGTTTACTTGACAAACACTCAATTAGCAATTAGTATTTTATGCAACAGTTATATAATATGGGTTCTTAAAATTCGAGAGTCGCTGTAACAAAACGAGCTTTAGCGAGTTTTGTTAATAAAGACTCGAGAATTTTAAGACCTAATTATATAACGTTGCATACAGTACTTTTTCTACGACAGCTAGAACCAACTTATACTTTTAGTTATAAATAAATAAAAATAGAGACATGTAAAAACAAACATTTTATTTATGGTAATGAATATGAAGGCTTTGAATGGTGTTTTTTGTTATGATTATTGGCGCGTTGTTTTGTTTTAAGATCTGGGACATATTTATTTCATTTTGTAGAAAGTCCGGAGCGGTTGGCATTGGAGATGGATCAAATTCAGTTACAACCTCAAAAGTTAAATAAATTGCGTTACCAATGAACCTAACTGACAATTGAAAATAATTCAATTCCCGCGCTTTATGTTTTTTTATTACCATAGATAACAATACTGTTTAAGTAGATGTATTTTTCAAACATAAAAATCTTTTGGAAAAATAATATTCTTATTTCATATCTGTAATTTACGTAATAATAAACGAGTCTTTATTGTAAATATGGCAGTTACAGTAATAATAAGTTCATTTATATAAACTTTTGTCATGGATGCGGTCATGGAAACATAAATTTAAATAAAACACTTTCGCGCTGGCACATGGTCTGTAGGCGCTGGCCACTTTAACGCAAATAAAAAAAAATACCAGTTGGCTTATAATTTATTATAATATCCGTCGGAGCATTATAATGTAATTCATAGATCATAGATTTAAGTGGAATCACGAAAAGTGTATATTTTTAATATTAATGTTAGCCTTTTAATTGTCAAATTACAGTGCTGGAGTAGAAAAAAGTATATAACGTCAAATGTATTCAATAATAAAGTATTGTTTGGCAAATGTATCGTTTCGCATAACATACGATTTATATCCCAATTTGAGTAGAGCGTAGGATAAAAATTACAATGTTTGTGTTGCAAAATTACAACAATTGTTTCCGGTTTTTTATAAAAAAAATAACCTCGAAGACGAAAGCGGGAGCAAAGCTCCCGCTTCCGTCTCCTAACCTATCCGCGATCGGTTTTGCCACTAAGTCCCTGTTCCTGTTGTTCGATAATTTATAAAATTTAAATTTGTCTATTGATTATTTGGTCAAATGAGTCATTTGTAGAAAGTTGAGTTGTAAAATGTAAATTTGTTTGTTGATTATTTGGTCAAATGAGTCATTTGTAAAAAGTTGGCTTGTAAAAAAAATTTTTGTCAAAACAAAATTTTGCTAACTGTTGTTTGTTAAGTATAAATTCTGCCGCGGATAGCCTCATTTCTGATGCGATCACGCAGAGATACTCCCAGCATAGCCCTCTCCATTGCCCTTTGGGTGACTTTGAGCCTTCTCACGAGGCCCATAGTAAGCTCGCTGGAGTCCGCTGGATGCGAGTGGCGCAGGACCGGTCATTGTGGCACTCTTCGGGGGAGGCCTATGTTCAGCAGTGGACGTCTTTGGGCCGATATGATGATGATGATGAAGTGTAAATTTGCTAAACGTTTTTTGGTGCTGAAACGGCAGGACACCCGTATTGCCCTGAGTATTATGTCGTGTTTCGACAGTTCCGGGGCAATCTGCCGAATCCTACACCTGAGATGACGATGCAACGGGGCCGCGCCGTTTCGTCGCCAAAATAGTGTACAGTCAGCATCATAAACATGTATACTTTCTATGACCTTATTACTTAGATATAAGGTCGAAAAGTGTATACATGTTTATGATGTTGACTGTACCAAGTTTTGTTTAGTTTCGTTCCATGACGCATTGGTTTTTTTACTGTAATGTCATGTTAACATGTTTTTAATAAATAAATAAATAAATAAATTATACTGGCACGGGGGAGTATAGGGTGGGTGTCGGGGTGGGGGGCGCTCACCGGGGCACTGGTGCGGGGAGGCGGGCGCGGAGGCGGGCGACGGCGGCGTCTGCGCGGCCTGCTCCACCAGCGCCTCCGCGATGTGGCTCACGCCCGCGTCCTGCGACACGCACACACACAACTTACAGATCAGATCAACTTACAGATATATAATTACATCAAAAAAACAAAAGTTACTCATTATTCCACAATTCCTAACCAATAAACAAATAAACTTGATACTAACTTTAAAATAATTAACTAACAAACTAATCTTAAATCTTATTGATAATCTAATAATTTTATTGTTATACTTTATTATAAATTCACCTAAAAATAATTCCGTGTTAAAATGTGAACGATGTGTTCACCTATAATTGGGGTACGTAAGTGCCTAAATACCACATAACTATTTAAATGTAACTCACTCTTCTTATGTACTCTGTTGGTGTCCCGTATAAATAAATAAATAAATAAAAAATAAATAAAAAATAAAATCATATCACAGAACACTAAATACTATAAGAAACTAAGGAATACTTAAACGTATCGCGGCGAAACTTGATGCCTATGACAGCTGTCATATCAGAACAGTTTTTAACCCCCGACGCAAAGAGAGGGGTGTTACAAGTTTAACGTGTTTGTGTATCTGTGTATCTGTCTGTGGTATCGTAGCTCCCAAACGGATGGACCGATTTGAATACAGTCTTTTGGTAAAAAGAAGAGTGTATTACGCGGTAGCAAAATTATTTATATCTCGGGCGACGTTGAATCCTTCACTACGCTTAGAATCCCTCGCTACGCTCGGGATTCTATTCTGGAATCCTTCCCTTACAAGGGGTATCAAGCGCGGTTTTTACCGGGAGCGGTGTCGCCTCATCCCCTCCACGTCGCCTACAACTGTGCGAGCGACTGCACGCCGATCAGGTGACGTTGGCGCGGAAGCTAAACTAGTGGCGCGCGTGCCACGCCCACATCGCGTTTCATCGGTGTGCAATAATAGTACATTGTTTAACGAGGGGCGTAAGTGGAATATTGCTAACGAGAGCCTATCAGAAGCCCGACGCCGAAGGCGGAGGACCTTTTGATGACTCGAGTTTGCAATATTCTTACGCCCTTGTTATACACAATGTTTTTCATCACATTTGCGACGAAATAAGTAACAACAAAAGACAGAAAAATGTAAGTTTCATACAGCAGCACCAATCAAAAATTGACAACTTCACTTCCAGATCAGTGCTAGTAGAGCGCGCAGTTCAATATTTCAACCAATCACAGAGCAGTATTCTTGCGGGGCGGGGCGTCGTGACCAACTAGATTTTTTTATTCAACCAATCACACAGCAACCAGATTTGCTTAAGCCAATCAGAGGGTTCTATTATTTTAAAACTAAACTTAACAGCCCGTGGGAGGTAAAACGGCTATAACTGCTATGCACGCTCGCAAGTAATAACGCCATTGACGAGCAAGTGTGATGAAAAGAGTATTTGTATTGTATTTGTGTCGCCAGTGAGGTGGTTGGCGCACAGTTAACAGACGTTCACCTGTATCTGGTTGTTGGACAGGTCGAGCAGCTGTATGCGCGGGTTGGCCTTGAGCAGCGCAGCGAGCTGCGCAGCGTCGGCGCCGGTGAGGTGGTTGTCGCACAGACGCAGCTCGCGGACTGAGCGGTTGCACTTCAAAGCTATCACTGTAACGTAACACAAGTTTCTTTCTTACCAATAAAAAAAATATTTCTGGCGCAGTCGGCAGGACCATAAAGACTCGTGTCGGTTAATTTCCAGTTTGTAAGATTATAGCAGAAGAAATCTCGGGAACCATTTATCCGATTTCAAAAATTCTTTCACCTGTGTGTAGAATAGACTTTCTGGATATACAATCTGGACATAGGGAATCTTTTATCCTGCGGGTTTGCCTGCGTTCTGTGGAATATGCGAACAAAGCTGAGCGGGCAGCTGATCCATACTAATATTATAAATGTGAAAGTAACTCTAGGCATAGAGACAGTTTTGAATAAATGAATGATGAATTATTTGAAACATACACAACAACAATATTAGAACTTGCTTAAAACTAGAGAAAAATAAAATAAAAAGTAATACATTGTTGAGATTAGTGTCATAAAAGTGTCCACTCAGCATGTGTCGAGACTCATGTGCTTTAATCCCAAGGAAGGCTATAGAATACTTTTTATCCCGGAAATCATGACTAAGGGGATGAAATTGGGGGGGAATTTCGTAGTAGATAAACGAGTTTCACTCGTAACGGATTATCTCTCGAGCTCAGGCAGTGCACTTACCAAGACACAGCAGACTCTCGCCAGCCAGCGAGGCTCGCTGCAGACACAGCGCGCGCAGCCGGCACGCCGCGGGGCGTAACGCGCGCGCAAGTACAGGCGCGTGCGTCGCTTCCACCGGCCCGTCGGATACTTCTAGCTCTGACAGCTCTGCACTCTGTAAAATGAAAGAGAAAGTAAGCGCCCATGTGAAACTGGCAAGTTTACAGTTATTGCCCAAAGAAAATCCAATAGACATCGAAATACATATGTGACTGTGTCTAGGAAAAGGGGCCACTTTTGCGGTATGGAGTTATTAATATCTCTTAAAACTAGGTAAAATTAGCTATTTAGTGAAAAAATAATCATTTTCCTAGGTGCAATCATTAATTACTAGGAAGTTATGGAATGATTGGTACCAAGTTAATCTAATATCATCAAAGATTTATGATATTTAAGGTATTAATAACCGATTAGTATTAAAAATCTACGTAATTTCGATTAATTTTTAACAAGTTTCCGTCAAAAATTTCATTTTGGTACAAGATTTTATTGCCGACTGTACTTTTCTGTATACCGTCATCAACTACTCATTGAGACGATTCTAACGAGCCCAAACTCGATGAGGTTGTGTCGTTTCATTGCGAAGTTCCTATGGCCACCTTCCAGCTCCATCATCAGATCAGCACCATGTCATCATAAAATTCATTGTCACGCGTTTTACACATGTATGCAAAATTTCAGCTCAATCGGAAACCGGGAAGTGGATCAAATTTAACTTGCAAGATTTGATTACAGACAACGGTCAAAGCTTGCAAACGGAAAAGCTTGTAAATATGCATATAACTCGGAAACTAAAATCCTCAAAGTGGTCCCTTTTACTACACACAGTGACATATGCCGCCCACTGAATATCAGCCATCCTCATCACCATATTAGCCGAAAGGTGTCGACTGCTGGACATAGGCCTTTCCCAATAGCATGACAATGACCGGTCCTGCGCCACCCACATCCAGCGACCTTTACCAGGACATCAGAACATCGGGTCTACCCACGCCGCGCCTCCCGGTACATGGTACAGTCAGCAGCAGAAGTAGCTAAGCACTTTAACATGCTCAGAATAATCTGCACAGAACCTTATTCTCTTGACATTAGAGTCCGTGTGCAGATCAATTTGAGCACTAGGCCCGCTTAGCTACTTCTGCTGCTGACTGTAAGTGTGCTTGCAGCTAACCACTGTGTATTGGCATTACAATAATGACAACTTTGACGCAAGCGAATCCCATTCCAGGAGAGGGCTATGCTGGGAGTATCTCTGCGTGATCGCATCAGTAATGAGGCTATCCGCAGCAGAACCAAGGTAACCGATATAGCCATCCGAATCGCTAATCTTAAGTGGCAGTGGGCGGGGCACATTGCATGTAGAACCGATGGCCATTGGGGCGGAAAGGTTCTCGAGTGGCGACCACGTATAGGAAGGCGCAGCGTGGGTAGGCCCCCCACAAGGTGGACTGATGACCTGGTAAAGGTCGCTGGAGTCCGCTCGATGTGGGTGGCGCAGGACCGGTCATTGGGGGAGGCCTATGTCCAGCAGTGGACGTCGTTCGGCAGATATGATGATGATGATGATGAATCCCATTCTAATGTGATTTGTACAGTCACCCACAGGGACCTTGGGCTCTGACACAACACAGCGATACCAATCATTCATATTCTTCCCCAGTTCAAGGGCCAATCAAACCTTTGAGGGCTTCATCAATGGAACGGTATCAGGAGCTACTATAGCCAGCCATTTTAGCTAGTACTACGAACCGCCTTACTTGCATACTTTACATCACAATATTCCCCGATTCATTCCGAAATTACAATTTGGCAGATTTGTTACTTTTAAAGATGTCATCATCATTCGCTTGTCCTTATCCCATTTACATGGGGTCGGCGCAGCATGTTTTTTCTCTTCCTCTCTATCGCCCGTCAACTCATCACACACTTCCTTCCTATTCATATCGTCTCTCGCATCCACCTTTTTCTTGGTCTACCTCTTCTCTTGCAACCCTCCACATTCATACTTAATGCCCTCCTAGCAACATTACTATCATCCCTCCGCATAACATGTCCATACCACTAGACGATTTGCTGCCAGCTTTTCAGTTATGGGTGCTACTATCAGGCTTCCTATTATATACTCATTCCTTATTCGATCCATTCTCGTCACGCCACACATCCATCTCAACATTCTCATCTCTGTAACATGCAATCTCGTTTTCCGTCATCTTTGCGGCCCAACTCCTGATCCATGCATAACGATGCATGTTACTTTTAAAGATGTATTAATGGCTACTTAAAAAGCGTCTTGAAACCATTGAGTGTTAAAAAGCTCTGAGTAGATAAGGCGTAAGAGAGGCCGCACATTGAGCCACATGTTGCGAACGAGTTCTTTTTAGATTTTGTATAGCATCAGCGACCACCGAGCTTTTGAGTGGCCGCGTCTCAACCACAAGCGGCGAGTGGCCCGCGCTCGCTACCACTGCCCGCCAGAGTGTGCGGCAGAGTGGCTGCGTTTACCTAGTGGCAGCCACTAGCGGCCGTAGTGTTTGGCTGATCAGAGTAGACAAGATGTAATGCCGGCTCTCCACGAGCCTACAGGAGGGAACGCGAGTACGAGAGTGTGGACGGTGCGCTCGTGTCCCCTCGTCTTTTCCGAACGCTGTCGCTCCACTTGTTTTCAAACGCAAGGGGGTGAGGCGAGGGAATCAACCACACTCTCGCGCTCGCTCACTTTGTTTTTGCTGCTGCAGAGTAAATTACGGTGTATTGACGTCATCCACCACCATCTCCGTTTTGCCTTTGCGTTTCTTTTTTATTTTGATGATGTAGACGCAAGTGATTATTATAGTGGCAGGCACATGAAGTAGCTAACGCCGACACTTAAATCACGTCCATCTTGTAGTAGACGTGGCGAGCAACTGTATAAATCGGGAGTGTGGATGGCTAGCACTCCTACGGCCTCACCTCGCCAAGACTCGCGCTGAGCGCCTCGAGAGAGTCTGGTGCCGCCTTAAAGGATTGTGGAACCAACCTTCTTGATCATTCTAGAAGCCGCCTGCCACCCTCTGATGCCGAAATGCCGGGGCCCCGTGATGGCCAATGTCGTCGCGCTCTCATAGTATTCGATCATGTCAAACAGCGCCTCCTGGAAATAAAAATGCTAAATCAACAACAGTGTACACATAAAAATAGTGGAAAACTAGCGGGAGCCTAAGGAAGAGCATCCACCAGATCTGTAAGAAGTTGCGGAAACATATGCACGAAAAAAACACCAATGAGTGAGCGAGACTAGTGTGAAGATTTAACACTTGTGTTTGCTTGCTGCTACTAGTGCACTCTTCGGTGGTTCTCGTCAGTATGCCCGTTTGACCGAAGACTGCTTTCTGCCCGCCATGTCAAATTGGCGGGAAGTTGTCTGTTGCTGATTGGCTGGAGCGAACTGTCAAAACTCAGCACCAATCAGAACTGAGCAACACTGCTATTGGCTAATTCAAGACAAGGAAAGTCTAGTGTTGCTAGAATAAAATTGATTATTGTCATCCTAACTTGTTTCGATAAAAATATGGCAATAGTAGACTAATGTTGCCATTTTACTGATATTATTAACAGCTTACCGCTGCATTCACGAAGTATTTGATGATATATCAGCTTTAATCTTACTTCGAAACACAGAAATCATGACATTAGCAATGCTTTTGGTGGATTTTGGAACTCGTGGGTACAATGAGCGGAACTCACCGCGCCCTCGTCGTCCACGTCGCACTCGAGCGAGAGCCGGCGGAACTGCGCGCGGTGCAGCACCGCCTCGAGCGCGTCGCACGGCGCGGCGCCGAGCAGCGAGCAGTTTGAGAGCGAGAGCCGCGGTGCGCGCGCGCCGCCGCCTATAACGCCCTCCGGTAACTCCTGCGGACAGATTTAGGAGCAATTCAGATACAGTGCACCGTACATTGGGCCAGCGACTCTAGCAGCTTGCGGTTCGGTCGGACGCGGTCACGGACACGGCGCGGATGCTATACAAAATGCACGAACTGGCCCGCAACTTGCGGCAGCCACAAGTGGTTCTTTTTACTTATTCGTATGGCAAGTTAAGTCAGATCGGCGCCGCCGAGCAGAACGTCGCGCACATCATCAGCACGTGCCCGCTCACCGATTGCACGTAGAACCGATGGCCGTTGGGGCAGAAAGGTTCTCGAGTGGCGACCACGTACCGGAAGTCGCGGCGTGGGTAGGCCCTCCACAAGGTGGAATGATGACCTGGTAAAGGTCGCGGGAGTCCGCTGGATGCGGGTGGCGCAGGACCGGTCAAATTGGAACTCTCTGGGGAGGCCTATGTCCAGCAGTGGACGTCTTTCGGCTGATATGATGATGATGATGATGATGAATCTCCAGAGCATTAATCCACTTAAGGGTTTCGTCGTTCAAATTGATCAGGTCTTTTGGAGGTCCCCCGGTATACCGAGTTAACGGGCACTCTTGGATAATGTGTTGAATGCTCTGGTCTACGGCGCCACACTCTCAGACAGGGGTCCTGCTGCCAGCCACAACGAAAACGGTATAGGCTGCAGCGACCATGACCAGTGCGGCATATTGAGATTGCACCAGATTCATCTCGGTAGTTGGAACCCTTCTATAACTTTGACCCTGGGATACTCGAGCCAAACTTTTCATCCGTCATAGTAGACCACGACTGCTTCCACTCCTGGTTGAGGTTAAAACTAGTTTGAGACAGTGTTTGGGCAATGCTGTAAGATGGATATCTGGACTGGACTCAAGCGGCGTCTTATAGGGTCCATAAATTCACTGTGCATGGGGAGGCTGGGCTTATCCCTGATCTTACGAAATTCCCTCATGAGTGCCTCCTGCTACTAGCTACTAGCCAGTTATACCACTGCACTCATTTACGTTGTGAATTAAGCTACGGTGGCCTCGTGGTTCTGGCATGGTGCTGTGAATCAGCAGTCGTGGGTTCGAACCCCGGCTCGTACCAATGAGTTTTTCGGAACTTATGTACGGTATATCATTTGGTATTTACCGTTAGCTTTTCGGTGAAGGAAAACATCGTGAGGGAAGCAAAAATTCAAAGAGGTATGTGAAGTCCCCAATCCGCACTGGGCCAGCGTGGGGACTACTGCACGTTCCGTCTCATTAATGAGAGGGGGCCTGTGCCCAACAGTGGGACGTATGTAGGCTGATGATGATAATATCGCTCGACATGTTTCGAACCAATTCGCGATTCTTAGTCATGAGCACAGTTCCCGGCGCGTTTAGCACTGCGGGCCTGCGCCCTGGTCGCTCGGCTGGTTTGCGCAGGCGCAGGCGGGGTCAGCGCCGATGGCGAGAATCTACCCTCGTTATCTTCAGCATTGTTCAATGTCGGGTTACACAAAACGCTTACGTCACTTGCTAAAGTCTCGTCCACACCTGACCCAGGCGTAGGCATGACATGATGACTCCTGTTGTGACTGACAGTGACTGAATGTCCTGCCGCTCTAACTTAGCTGACAGCCGCTGTCCTGTTACTAAGTACATTAGTGTGTTTAATTTACCCGTATCTGCTGCAGCACAGAGTCGATCGCGGGCGTGTTGTGCCGCCGACACGACTCGAGGTAGTCCGCCGCGAGTTGCGACCGCGTCGTCGCGGGCACTGCGAACAACAAGACTGTTCAGCGCATCGGTTCTCAGCGTGGGGGTACAGTCACGGACTTTAATCGTTGAGCCATTAAGAGCTCACTTTATACTGGACACTTCATAGCTTCATACGAAACCAAAATTAGTTGACACCTAAATGGCTCGACAGTTAAAGTCCTTGATCGTACAGTAAAAGCTAACTTCCAAGTAAAGGCTATTTGTTGACGCTCCAAAAATCCCAACCCTAATCCATCCATCTTTTTAACATTCCAACCGTGTCGCGTTTTGTGTTTCTTCATCCCATTGTGCTGCTGTATATTCTACAAATTTATTACATTAATTATTTATTTATGACCTACACTTTTGTATCTATTGGTATGTCGTGTTGCGTTCCGTGGGGCACGTACGGTGCTGTCTGAAAACCAGCGCTGTAGGTGTCTGTCTGACACCTCGGCGTAATGCTGAGACAGCGACCGATTCACTGCCGCGAAGACACACACAATGTGTCAATTGTATTGTATGTTTACTCCCTTTGTCTCTGTGTGTCTTTTGTGTAGTGAATAAATGTCTCTTTTCTTTCTAAGTAAAGTTATTCCCGTATTACCAGGTCACAGTGACATCACCCTTCAGCGTAATACTTATAGTCCGGGCGCCGACGACCGTAAATGGAGAGTCGTTAAACACCGATGTATTAACATTTTATAGCTGCCTTTAAAAAACTGCATTACACTGCCAGTTAAGTAAAT
The DNA here is from genome assembly GCA_932294315.1 of Epinotia nisella. Lineage (NCBI taxonomy): Eukaryota > Metazoa > Arthropoda > Insecta > Lepidoptera > Tortricidae > Epinotia > Epinotia nisella. Next base: position 1,242,022 of record OW028698.1, on the reverse strand, counting down.
GAGGCCGCATTTGCACGCGTTTGTTGTCAAGCCTAAAAAGTTGGCACGACAATGCAATTAAGCATATTAGTATAGAATACGAGCACATACCGAGAATTGCAGGCAATGTAGTCGTGTAATGTATAGCGCTGGGAAGCTCGGCATAATTGCTTATTAAACTTTTAATGAATTTATTTTTTATTCTATGTAAATATGTGTCCTTGTTACACGAAATAAATGATTTTGAATTTGAATTAAACTACATTTGAGACCGCAGCCAACAAAATGAAATGTATTAATTCAGTATACCTAAGTTATAAATAATTAGACATCCTTAAATTTTAAATTTGAAGTATTTATGTAATTAGTAAGATTTTATTCCATTTTTGACATTTTTATATATTTAACTATTTGCATTTATTATTTATTTAAATTTCGTTTTATTTATCTTTCTTTGACATGTCTGTAATTATTAATTTTGATTGAAGTGTATTGTTTTTGACTTGAAATTTAAAATCTAAATGATGGAAACTAGTTTTTGTGAAATAATTAACATTATATTAAAATAGTCACGAAAATTGAGAAGGGTATGTTAAGGTGGTTTGGGCATGTAGAGAGGATGGATGAAAGCAGATTAACGAAGAGTGTATATAAAAGGAGTGGAAGGGCAAGTTGGAAGGGGAAAACCTAGGCAAACTTTCTCTGATCAAATTGGAGAAATGTTACAAAAAGGCCAGGTCAAAAGTACCCTAAACCGACGAGCATGTATGAGAAATGTTATGAAGGTGAGTGAAGCGAAAGTGGTTTGTCAGGATCGTAGCAAATGGAGATATGTGATCTCTGCCTACCCCTCTGGGAAACAGGCGTGATTATATGTATGTATGTATATTAAAATATTTTTTACTAACCAATATGGAATTGGTTCTGAAATAAACGTATTCATTCATAATTGGTGGCAGACAAGGTCGTAAAATTGAATCAGGTTTAGAATACATTGTGATTTTGAGTTATCAATTATCATCTTATGGAAATTCATGTCGCCGACCAGTTAATATTATTCCATGGCCCAGAGTTATTCAAACAATTGAAACCGATGAGTTTTTTGTGAATATGTGGCAATCATAAATATTAAAAGGCCTAAATTAACGTTCGTCAAAAACCGTCAACACTTAAAAACACGCGCGTACGTCGCACGGCGAGCAAAGAGATTTCTGATCTCTATCTATGTCTTTAAATTCGTTTTTCCTGGCAAAAATACACACTGGGGGCCTACCGCGAAACGAAAACGAACTTCGCGTATCTCCGTCTTTGTCGCACTTGCTAGTTCGAGCGACAGAGAGGGAGATACACGAACGAAGTTCGTTTTCGTTTCGCGGTAGCCCCTCTGACATAGTCATTGAGAACAATAACAATTACGCTTGCAACACGACAGAATATCTGTTTTTGTATGAGAGTGAAATAACTGCTTCTCCTTCTCTTCGTGTGAATGGTTTCGTACTTTTCGTTTCGACTGTGCATTTTTCCTACTAATTATGTATGTCGGGAAGTCATGGGTATAGAACATCAAACGACAACGAAACGCAAGCGTTGGATTGGCGCGCGCGCTCTAACTGAGTCTGGCCTGACGTTCGTGCATGACCGGCGAAGGGGCGGCATAAAACCAGTTGCCCCAGGCAGGAGGGGCCATTATCGGGCTTGGACCGCTGGCGAACGAACGAATCACACCGGGAACAGTTTTACGTTTCGTTACCTAAAGAAATAAATGCAGTTTATTGTTTCTTAAGTGTTTCATCTTGCCCGCACTTTCTACGCTCACTATATATAAAGGTATACGATCACTAAATAAAAAAGTGCAGCAAAGTTGAATTAAAAAATAGATTAAAAAAGACATTTTTGGAAATTAATACTTATATAGGTAAAGAAATACTTGCAGTTAAAAAAATAATTAAACACATAACTAATTGTAAAGTATAGCACTTTAAGTGCAGGGGTGAAGTGTTCAGGGCATTGTCATGTTTAGTGTGTAAGTTAGTGTTTAAGATTATATGTAGTTCACATAGCATACCTAACATAGTTTTAACGTAGGTACTTAACACTAGTTAAAATGAGCGCGGTCTCGCCAACAAACTGTTATCGCAGTTTGGCGAGTAATATAACATTGTTAATTGTTTTGTACTTTTGATAAATAAATAAAATATATATAATAATGTCCCACAACGACTCTAATTTACCCTATCGACGGTCATGTATATCAAACAAACGAGGTTAAATAAAACCGCTGACGTCCCTCGGACTACTCGGGCGTCGTTACGTCTAGCACACATTATGTGTGGTCAAGGAGAAATTACGATACGATCCGTTGCATTCCAGCTTCCACATATACAACGATACCTACAATGCGCCGTGTCAAGGCAAATATGTGGGTGACGGAAAATCGACTATGTCACGGATTACGTGGATTTTCAACCGTTGACAATGTTGACATCACACTAATATTATAAATGTGAAACAGTGCCTTTATGGAAATCCATGTGGTCATAGATACATACAATACAATACAATACAAATACTCTTTATTGCACACCTCACACAAACAAAGCAGTTACAGAGAGAAACAATACAATAACATGTAGGTAGATGTAGACAACAGGCGGTCTTATCGCTGAAGAGCGATCTCTTCCAGACAACCTAATAAATAATAAAATAACATCGCCGGAAATTGTATTTATACAACTAACGTTAAAAACTCATATTATAAACGTGAACGTTTGGATGAATTGATGAATGTACAGATTTTTTTTATTTTATTATAGGTTTATTTGGCACAATTTTGGTAACAATAATTTCCAGAGGTCTCCGCACTAGGCTTCGCCTGTATCGCGGGGAACCAATTACAAGTTATATTTTAGAATTATGTTAAAGTTTCACATAAATTCGTCCAGTAGTTTTTGAGATAGTGGAAAGTACAGTAACGGAAATGTATTCACGTACCACCGTAGAACCCTATCGCAATAAGGTGACATATCACTCGAGTTCGAGTGACGGCTGCCTGTCAATTGCGACAGGGTTCTACGGTGGTACGCGAATACATTTCCGTTACTGTACGTTCCACTTAATCTCAAAAACTACTTGACGAATTTATGTGAAACTTTCCAGTTATTTACCTTATATATCAGAATAGGACATAGGCTATAATTTATGTCAAATTCCATCCGTTTTAGGGACGAAAAAGGGGAATAAACTTTGTATGGAGACCAAATATTTTTGCTCGTTGCCTTCATTCGGCGCTGGGTCTCATAATGTATAGGAAAACTAAAATCCGACTCGCACTTGACCAAAATTCTGATTGATATTATTTAATAGGCTATAATTTATGTCATCCCTTTTAGGATAGTTTTTATCCCGGGTCCACGCAGACGAAGTCGCGGGCGGACGCTAGTAGTAACATAAGTATGCAATAACTACTTAGAAACGTTGAAAAACCCCCGAGTTTTTCATTTCAAAGTTCAATATCTCAAAAACGGCTGAACCGATTTTGTTGAAACGTAGCTAAGAACCATCTCGATCACGTCAGCTTTCGGACAAAAAAAACCGCATTAAAATCGGCCCATTCGTTTAGGAGCTACGATGCCACAGACAGACACACACACGTCAAACATATAACACCCCTCTTTTGCGTCGGGGGTTAAAAATACCTGAACATGCCATGCCATACTAATATTATAAATGCGAAAGTGTGTCTGTCTTTTACCTCTTCACGCTTAAACCGTTGCACCGATAGACCTGAGCTATAACCACGAACTTCGAAATTCGAAGTTCGGATATCTCCATCTCTATCGCACTTACTATACTTGAGTGACAGGGATGCATATATAGGCGAACCCTACACGCAAGATCCATATTGTGATCCGTCAATATAAACTGTCGGATTACGATATTTATTGACGTGTAGGGTAGTGTATTGACGGATAACAATATTTATCGCTGGATTTTTGGAAATCCTGTGATCTGATCGTAGATCCTGGATCGTGATATTAACCTTGCGTGTAGTGTCGCGTCAACATTTATCGCGTCAGTACGCAGCGAGACGGCAGCGATGGAGGACGTCGCGATGTGTATACTTTTCTCTGTTTTGTAGCCAATGGGGAATGGATGAAAATTTTAGAAATGACTGATTATTTTTTTGGTGATAGGAATAACCTTCCTTAGCACCAGAAAAAAGTTTCAGAATTTTCAGCTGCGACACTTATTTTTGAAAAATATAAACAGTTTGTGGGGGGCCTACCCACGCCGCGCCTTCCGGTACGTGGTCGCCACTCGAGAACCTTATATGGAACTCTCTGGGGGAGGCCTATGTCCAGCAGTGGACGTCTTTCGGCTGATATGATGATGATGATGATGATAAACAGTTTCCTCATTTACGTTTTGGGTCAAGAACGGTAAATAGACACTTTCCTTGATCTGTCTCATATAACAAAAAACTATTTTAAATATCTGTGGTAAACTGACACTGGTAATGATCAATATAGCTGCTGCAAGTGTCAATATCATTGCCATTGTCAGTTTACCACACATATTGAATATATTTTTTTGTAATATGAGACCGATCGAGGAAGGTGCCGTAACTGACCCAAAACGTAAGTGAGGAAACTGTTTATATTTTTCAAAAAAAATTGACACGGCTGAAAAATCTGAAACTTTTTTCTGGTGCTAAGGAAGGTTATTCCTATCACCAAAAAAATAATCAGGCATTTTTTTAAATTTTCATCCATCCCCAATTCATCACCCATCACTTTCTTTTTACTCGTTTGTTTAAAGAAAGGGGGAAAGGGAGAAATTATAGCTCAAAGCCCTAATTTTTCTCTGCCTAGAGTCCATCACGTCTGCCTCGTACAAAGAACGCTTCAGTACTGACGCGATCCGTATTGACCGTGTAGGGTATGCTGTGATCCGGCCCAAGATACATAAGTAAATATCATGATAATTATTACAATATTTATTGACGTGTAGCGTTCGCCTAACGAACTTCGAGTTTCGATTTTCGTGGTAGCGACGCCTGCTCCTGTTTCCAACTCAGTGGAAAGGCGTAACTGACAAGTGACCTACCCTCACTTCACCGCAATCACAAAACAGATAGTTACAGAAGTCAATCACATGTATATACTTCACTTTTCATACCTACGCTCGAGGCGGTCGCTCTAGGGTTGTCAACTATTTATTTATTATTATTTATTTATTTATTCAATAATTTACATAATAGGCTTACAGTAAGACCAAAGCGCCTATAATGTTAGGACTTAAACATATACACAATCAGCAATCACAAAACAGATAGTTACAGAAGTCAATCACATGTATGTACTTCACTTTTCATACCTACGCTCGGGGCGGTCGCTCTAGGGTTGTCAACTATTTATTTATTCAATAATTTACATAATAGGCTTACAGTAAGACCAAAGCGCCTATAATGTTAGGACTTAAACATATACACAATCAGCAATCACAAAACAGATAGTTACAGAAGTCAATCACATGTATATACTTCACTTTTCATACCTACGCTCGAGGCGGTCGCTCTAGGGTTGTCAACTATTTATTTATTATTATTTATTTATTTATTCAATAATTTACATAATAGGCTTACAGTAAGACCAAAGCGCCTATAATGTTAGGACTTAAACATATACACAATCAGCAATCACAAAACAGATAGTTACAGAAGTCAATCACATGTATGTACTTCACTTTTCATACCTACGCTCGGGGCGGCCGCTCTAGGGTTGTCAACTATTTATTTATTATTATTTATTTATTTATTCAATAATTTACATAATAGGCTTACAGTAGGACCAAAGCGCCTATAATGTTAGGACTTAAACATATACACAATCAGCAATCACAAAACAGATAGTTACAGAAGTCAATCACATGTATGTACTTCACTTTTCATACCTACGCTCGGGGCGGTCGCTCTAGGGTTGTCAACTATTTATTTATTATTATTTATTTATTTATTCAATAATTTACATAATAGGCTTACAGTAAGACCAAAGCGCCTGTAATGTTAGGACTTAAACATATACAAACTATGGCTTATGCACATAAAACTATCGTGGTATTAACTTTATCTTTAAAAAAAAATGCTAAGAAACCTTTTATTTATTTTCAAAGACCTATCGATTGATGTGCCACACGGGGGATCACAATGAATTTTTTTTTTTTAACTTTTAGTTTTATGTATGGAGTGCACCCCTAAAAAAATTTTTTTTTGTCATTTTAATTACAAAACTATGTAGCGGCTAACAAAATACACCTATCCTCAAAATTTTATTCAAATACACCTTATAGTTTTCGAGTAAAATGCCTGTGACATACGGACAGACGGACAGACGGACAGACGGACATGACGAAACTATAAGGGTTCCGTTTTTGCCATTTTGGCTACGGAACCCTAAAACCTTAACCTGAAATATAACCGGCCAAACGAATTAATATTAAAGTGGAGAGGGTAACTGAAATGTAGATTGATTTATGTACCTATCTGTTATGTGGCGTAACCGTGTCAACAGGCTCTAAAAGCGTACGTGACCACTGACAAGTGACCTACCCTCACTTCACCGCAATAGGATTAGTGCGGTGACGTCACTCGTTGGAAATCTCTTCAGGGTCGTTAGTTATGTGCCGTAGTTGCGTGGTTTAAGACGACGGGTAAGGCAAGGCATTCTCCATACAAACGTTGTGCAAGTTTTTTTTCGTCGGTTTTGGCACTACAGAATATTCGTTTTTTTTGCTTGTTCATATTGAATTTACGCAGCACATGATGTTAAAATTTTGTTAGATATAAAAATAATGAAAATTAAAAAAATATAAAAAAGTATAAAAATAAAAAATAATAACATCAGTGAATAGCTAACAGAAAAATAAGTATACTGACCTAAAAATTATATTTATAGCCCAAACACAAACGAAGAAAAACTTGCACAAAATTTGTATGGAGAAGGCTTGCCCTACCCGTCCCCTTAAGTGTTACTTACTACTACTTATAGTATATCATTATGTTGTGTTGTGAAGAGAACATTAGACACAAAACGCCAATTGCGAAAAGAGAGGCCTAAACCTTCCCACGTGTACAACTATAACACAACTGTCCAACTCTACTGTCCCCCATGCAATAGTTTTTAATTAAAAGTAAAAAAAAAAATTTAAAACGTAGGAAACGTTATAAGTTGATAGTAAAAGTTTTAAAGGAAAAGTTTATTTTATTCTTTTCAGCGCATTTAAATAAAAACATTTTTTTTAAGTTTTTTTACTTTTAATTTATTTTTTACTTTTTAGTCATCGCTGGACAGTTTTCTCAGTATATTGTCCGCCATATTGGATTTAGAGTGACGTCACTTTATTTTTCAAATTATTCTCAGCAAGCCCTTGCATTTGATACCCATACTGTAGGAGTGCATTAAAAATAACTAGCCCGCCATCTTGGGTGTTCCGCCATGTTGGATTTTTTTGCCGACTGTACTTTTTTTTGCACACTCATCAACTGCTCATGGAGAGGATTGTAACGAGCCCAAACACGACGGGTTTATCCTGTGTAATTCAGGAGTTCCTACGGCCACCTGCCGTCTCCATCATCAGACCAGGTTTATGGTACCATAGTATTGAATTGTCATCCGACTTACATAATTGTACAAAATTTCAACTTGCTTGAACTCCGTAAAGTTGGTCAAATTTAACCTGCAAGATTCCACCCGAACAAACATAGTTACATACATACATACATTGCAAGTTAAGTAAAAGCTTTTAAAAACTAACGGTTTTTGCGTTATGGGATTTATGGGTGACGAATCATATGTGTCACTTATATTTTCCATTTATAATTTCGGTAACCTTTATTTTCCAACGGACGAGAACGCGAAATATGACGCAACTATGCGTTAGAGGGAGACCGACATACTTCCATCGCACTCTAATGCATAACGGCGTCTCTGTCCTGCTCTATGATGACCCATTGTGTATGCCTTTAGAATTTAAACCCTGTACATACATGGTAAGATGACATCACATACAAATCATAACCATGCCATGATGAATGCTCGCGTGACAGGATATATTTCACAATGCTATTCTTAAGAGGACGGGTAGGGCAAGCCTTCTCCATACAAATTTTGTGCAGGTTTTTCTTCGTTTGTGTTTGGGCTATAAATATAATTTTTAGGTCAGTATACTTATTTTTCTGTTAGCTATTCACTGATGTTATTATTTTTTATTTTTATACTTTTTTATATTTTTTTAATTTTCATTATTTTTATATCTAACAAAATTTTAACATCATGTGCTGCGTAAATTCAATATGAACAAGCAAAAAAAAACGAATATTCTGTAGTGCCAAAACCGACGAAAAAAAACTTGCACAACGTTTGTATGGAGAATGCCTTGCCCTACCCGTCGCCTTAAGATTGCAGATAGATGTGTTCTGAGAAACATACATACACTTGTTAGTATAGTTAGATATTTATGAAACAACAGTATACGTCAAAGTCAATATGGGCCAATTTTCTGTTGTTAAAAGTGCTCTCCGCTGGAACAAACTGTGTGTGAAATCGGTAAATGGGTCGTTCTTCTTTTTTACCGACAATGAACCGAGGTTTTCCTTTTTTTTTTGTTTTTGAACTATCGAAAATTATGATTTTGAAGTGCGATTTAAAAAAAAATGCATTGGTTTCTTCATTAACACTAATTAAAGTTTCCTTTCCGGCTCATATACATATTTGTTTACGGTTGGTTTTAAAAAAAATATGTGACAAAGTGGACTCTTTCAGTGGGGACTACATTTTGGTTTACCACTCTGTCACGGACTTCTACGATAAGATTACGTTTAAAAAAAATGCTAGTTAGAGAAACTAAAATATTAAATAATACTAAGTAATAAAATAATATGGAAGTTCATTTTCGAACATTATTAAACCGTAAAATCATTACTCAAATGAGATGCCGTAGTAAGACGAAGGACAGGCTATTGTCGGTCGAAAAGAAGAACGAATTTCTTGCTAAAAGTATTTTCGGGATAGCACCTAAAATATACAATAAATTGCCAAGAAAACTCAGAAGGATTGGTAGGGTACAACAAAAGCTTGTTCGAATTCCTAGTTAAAAACCTGACAAGTGCGAGTTCGACTCGCGTGGTGAGGGTTCCGTAAAATATTGAGAATTTTCCAGTTACTTTGAATACTCAAACTTTTCATAGGTTTTCCTGTAATCTTTAGGCAAGGAACTATATTCCATATTTTTTTCAGAATTTTAAGCCTCGTAGTTTCAAAATTACAGGAAAACCTATAAGAAGTTTGAGTATTCAAAGTAACGGAAAAATTCTCAATATTTTTGTGTATTTTGTATGGAGCGCCTTATGCTTAGAGCATAGCCATTTTTACTCTTGCACTTGCTTCTGAAATTACGTAGGCGCCATAATGAAACTTTAGATCATATACGGAACCCTCACCACGCGAGTGTAACTCGCACTTGTCCGGTTTTTACAAATATTTAAGAGGAATCCAACGACACCTCATATGAACCTATAAGGTGTATTTGAATAAAATTTTGAGGATAGGTGTATTTTGTTAGCCGCGACATAGTTTTGTAAAATGACTACAAAATTTTTTTTAGGGGTGCACTCCGTACATAAAACTGAAAGTCAAAAAAAAATATTTTTCATTGTAAGCCCACGTGTGGCACATCTATCGATAGGCATTTCAAAATAAATATAAGGTTTCTCAGCAATTTTTTTGATTATAAGTGAATAGAGTCGGAGATAATCGCCCCGAAAGTCACTAAAATTCTGTCCCCCTCCCAACCCCTCTAATTTTTGAACAGTGTATTTTAAAAATATGAAAAAAAAACATGGACATATTATACTTATTAAATTCTTTCACCGAAAATTATTTTGAACAAGATCGGTTCAAAAGTGTACAATAGTGTTCCTATAATTATAAAACAAGTTGAAAAAAATAAGGAGTTCTTTCACAAGTTGAAAGATTTCTTAATCATGAAAAGGTATTATACATTAAAAGAGTATTTTAGTTGTAATTAATAGATGTTTGTTAATTTTAACCTTAATATTATTGTAAACAGTGTTGTTATTAGTACTTTTGCAGTGCCCTAACAGGGTTTATATTGGGACGTAAAATATTGTAAGACCATTTTGTAACCATATAAAGCAATAAACGATATGAATATGAATATGAATATGAATATGAAAGGTGAAAAACTGCCTTCCTTATAGAAAAAGACGTAAGTGCCGTAAGATTTCTGTGACGATACGACATTTTTAATAGGCACGGAACCCTTCGTTTTGCGTGGTCCGACACGCACCGGGCCGGTTTTTTTTCATAAAGGCCTGATGTTAAAGTCCTGTTATAAGCGAATAGCCAAAAGCTGTTTAATAAAAATAAACGGTAATATCCGTAATTAATCACATAGTGATGTAATACGATAAGCGATCGAAACAACCAAATTGACTAAAGCTTGGGGCACACTGCGCGATTATTTTTTTCTCCACTTGAATGTAAATGTGGTGTAATTTAAACAGAAATAATGTTAATCATCATGTATCATGGGATTCATGGGCACTTTCGGCCCACGAACGATCCTGGCGGTCCTTTTTGTTAGTTAAAGCTAGAATTTGATATGTGATAACCGTGTTAGCTCGAAAGAAATATTTTTCCTTGTACAGTCAAGAGCAAAAGTAAGTTATCACTTTTGTACCTTATTCCATTGCGATAAGGTGAAAAAATGATAACCTACTTTCGCTGTTGACTATACAGTCACGGACTTTAATCCTTGAGCCGTTTAGAGCTCACATTACACTCGATATTCATAGCTACTAACTATTAAAAACCAAATTTAGTCGACACCTAAATGGCTCAACGATTAAAGTCCGTGACTGTACAAAACCAGTTATCAAACTTGGTCATCAACGGAACATGGAAATGTATTGTTGACGAAGCCTGTTGCATTATCTATAATGGGGAATGGAAAATTTTAGAAATGCCTGATTATTTTTTTGGTGATAGGAATAACCTTCCTTAGCACCAGAAAAGTTTCAGATTTTTCAGCTGCAACAATTATTTTTGAAAAATATAAACAGTTTCCAATTTACGTTTTGGGTCAAGAACGGTAAATAGACACTTTCCTTGATCTGTCTCATATTACAAAAAACTATCTTAAATATCTGTGGTAAACTGACACTGGTAATGATCAATATAGCTGCTGCAAGTGTCAATATCATTGCCAGTGTCAGTTTACCATACATATTTAATTTTTTTTTTGTAATATGAGACCGATCGAGGAAGGTGCCGTAACTGGCCCAAAACTTAAGTGAGGAAACTGTTTGTATTTTTCAAAAAAAATTGACGCCGCTGTAAAATCTGAAACTTTTTTTTGTTGCTAAGGAAGGTTATTCCTATCACCAAAAAAATAATCAGGCATTTCTAAAATTTTCATCCATTCCCACTTCACACAAATCACGCGAGGTTTTTTCGGCTACTTTTTGACCCCCCCTCCCCCTTGGTGATATTTGGTGAGGTTCTTGTCTACCCCCCCAGATAACCTCACGTATATTTTTTTCATTCGACCTAATTGTAAGATAAATAGTGTTGTATATAGTAAATCTTGTTTATTTTTACTCGTGTGGTAGATATTTTTTGTCAGCTTCGTTCACTGTAGAAAAATACACGTGAGGTCTCCTTATACCCCCCCAACCCCAACGTGATGAATGAATGAATGAATGAATGAAATATTTATTTGCCAGAATACGTCACAATTGGTGGTCTTAAAATTATTACAGAATCAGTATTCAGTCAACTTAAAGTCAACATGCAAAATATATGCATAATAACAGATATTAATGCATAATAACAGATATTAATTTATGCTCATAATTATTATAAAATAGAATGGAAGTAATAACATGTCAAATTCAATTTACTGTGCATTCAAATCTAAGTAGTCCTTAACATTATAGAAACAATGATCTTGTAGCCATTTGGTTAATTTTGTCTTTAAAATTTTCGCATGCAAGATCTGTCGTGATATTTTCCAGACCCCCCTCCCCCCTATCGAACCTCGCGTGATCTGTGCAACAAGCCCTAATTACAAAGAGACTGATAGTCTATCTCGCCGCGACATAGCCCGCGGGCCGTCCTGTGTGCTCCGCGCCTATCGGCAGAAGGTCACGCGACCTTGGCTGAGTCAAGGGCGTTACGCCTGCTGTTTACAAATACACTGTGTTTACTACCCGGGGGGGGGGGGGGGGGGGGGGGGGGGGTTAGGGTGCGGACGCCACGCACGTACTCCAACACAATACAACACCATCTTTATTCTTTGATTATCAAGGGAATGGGCTTGTGGACTCGTGTTAAAATTGATAACGTAGTGTTAGTAAATGGATATTGGATAGTAAACCATCAAGTTATTGTGATAAAGTATAAATTACAAAATAATAATGAAAATCATAGAAAGAGGCAGCAAAGCGCCGCAAATATGCAATACTCCTAAATACGGTTTCGAGAAACATTAATTTATAATAGCGGTTTTTTTTGTTTATTTAATTCTAAAACGTTATTCTAAGATGCTTTATTCAATAATCCAACAAACTTTCCACCCGGAAGTAGTTATGTAGATTTAAATTATACATTCATTGTCTTTTTTATTTAGTGTATATATTTATTGAAAGTAAATACAAGATTATGATTAACATTAACTAAGATGAATTAAAACTAAGTTAAATCTAAAAAAGGCCCTCGAGGCATTGTACCGAGGACGCTGGCGGCATTTCCTCGCTGAATTGCAATGCTGATGCGTTGCGCGAGAAAGCCGCCAGCTCTTCGGTCACCAGTTACATCGACCAGGGCTGCTAGCATAACTTGACTCTCAACTCTACTCGCGCGCGACAGTCTATCCGTCACTTTCTGATTAATGCTGTCAAAAAGTGACAGATAGTCTATCACGCGCGCGAGTAGAGTAGAGAGTCAAGTTATGCTAGCAGGGCTGAGGGGCTACTACCGCGAAACGAAAACGAACTTCGTGCGTGTATCTCCCTCTCTGTCGCTCGAACTAGTAAGTGCGACAGAGACGGTGATCCACGAACTAAACAGAAACTGCGTTTCGCGGTAGGCCCTCTGATGTGCCGACGGAAAGTTTCCTAAATTGTGAATTTTTTTCTGCAAGTTAACAGGAAAATTTCATAAATTTCTCTCATTTTTGTATGGGAATTGAAATTTTCCATTTCCAAAATGGAAATTTCATTTAATTCTTGTGAAACTTTCTAGAAATTTCAGAAAACTTCCAACTTTTTGGAAACTTTCCGCAATTTGCACGTCCGTTATGATAACTATGGACCTAAACGCAGTATTTCGCGACAGAAACAGCAATGATTAGTTCAAACCCTACAATGATTAGTTCAAATATCAAAGTGTGAAGTCATACTTATGAGTCAATCAGTATGAAGCGTTTCGGCTGCCGCCAGCGAGGTCCGTCTTTAACTATTTTTTTTGAGTATTTATGTTCCTTAATTGTAGTTGCTCCCATACAAACATTTGTTCCTTTCTGAAAACTGGTTCGAATGGCATCGTAAAAAGCACACATAACATAAAAAAAAAAATAGGTATATACAATACAACCGATTTGAGAACCTCATCCTTTTTTGAAGTCGGTTAAAAAGTATCCGTTTCACAGCATCATTTAGGTGATGTCATTATGAACAATACGCACCTTGTACGGTTTCACAAATTATCACTAACTATTTTGACGTTGTCCGGTTTGATAATGGGCAATGGGCATAATGGCTCATATTTTGCTGATCAATGAGGTATTCAGTAATTTATTCGTACAATTCTTTTTTCATATGCTTCCAGATTGGTCCCATTGTTATCAAAACTTAATGAATGATGGGAACCATGAAGAATTGAGGGAACTTCACAAATATAGAAGGCACGCATGTAGTAATTTCGGTATTTTCTATTATAACTAGTGTATTTACACACGGAAATCACAAATTTGGTGAATTTGAACTGATGATGAAGACCACAGATGACTTATGGAACTCTTACTTAAAACTGTAAAAGTACGTTACTGATTCTGATATGATTTCGTTGAAATAGCAACGAATGAAGTCCTAAATGTCAAGTGTGCCAAATTGACGGAACTCCTCAAATATTATCGGCCCACATACAGTGATATGGTTTTCGTCTGTAATAATCAACGTATTTACTCTCGGAAAGCAGTCCATGTGGTAAAGTGGAAAGGAAATGTGGAAATGTTCATTTGGCTTGACGGAATTATGTGAATTGGTTATGACACTGTGATCCTGCTAACTTTGATTATTCGGGTAACATTTTATCGATTGAGCGAACGAAGTTATCCGTTTCAGCTTGGGCCAAAATTCTTTCGTATGTCCGTTGTCTGTCCGGCTGTTCTCACCTACAGGTCGCATTTCTCAACTGATTCTCGTGAAATTTTGTGAGCAGGTTCAATAATTGGAAGGGATCGCTCTTTAGCAATAAGACCGCCTGTTTACCTCTGTATCCCTGTTTTTTTTGGACCTGCTAGTGAGGTGTGCAATAAAGAGTAGTAGGGTAGTGTATTATATTAGTTCCAAATATTAAATCCACGCGCATGTGTTCGCGTGGAAATGGTGCCAAAAGCCAATCTACCTGTTGATTTAGATTTAGACGGTAATCTGAGTGTGAAGACAACTAGAACGCGGTAAATTTATTACTATATGAAAAAAACCGTGAATCTTGGCCGCAGGCCAGCGGTGATTGGCCCTGAAAAAAGCACGTGTATTTTGAACGAGGCAACGGAAAACAAAATTCTGGTTAAAATGCTTCTAATATACTTGCCCTCAACCAAAGTGACGATTGAGACCATAAAGAAAGACAATGAAAGATAATGCAAAAGAGATAATGCGAGCTTATGGTTATATGCGCGCGAGGATGTTTTTATTTTTTTTAATAAATAAATATTAGAGGACAATTTTACACTAATCGGCCTAGTCCCAATAGTAAGCTCAATAAGGCTTGTTGTGTTATAGGTAGGTACTAGACGACGATATATATAATAGATATAAATACTTAGATACATAGAAAATATCCAAGACTCAGAAACAAATATTCATGCTCATCACACAAATATTTGCCCTTACCGGGATTCGAGCCCAGGACCTTCAGCTTCGTAGGCAGCGTCACTACCCACTAGGCTAGCCGGTCGTCAAAATGCATGAAACTACATGTGTCCGTGCAACACAAGAGTTGCTGAACAGGTGACTCACTCAACTCATATATTTTTACGACAACTTACGCGGTATGGACTATGGACCGGTGCCAAGGCGCACAATGGAAAATTCAAGTTCTGGGTTAACGTCTGTAATTAGTGTCCCGGTTGCTTTCTCGGGACATTTTTATATTCATCATCATCATATGAGCCGAAAAACATCCACTGCTGGACATAGTCCTCCCCCAAAGAGTGCCAAAGCGACAGGCCCTGCGCCACCCGCATCCAGCGGACACTTTACCAGGCCAACAGTCCGCCTTGTGGAGACCGCATATGCATTAGAGATGTACCGACTAGTCACCGACTAGTCGGGGAAGCCGACTTTCCGGCAACATTTATAGTCGACGAATAGTCGGCAGCCTCAGCGCCGTTTAGTCGGCTAGTCTTGCTATCTATAGCCCATCTCTAATATGCATTTATGAAACGTGTTCACGTAAGTACCTCGGCTCAGTCAGACACTACCTGATGATTGTTTAGCGAGCTCACGCATGTCAACGATGACAATTCATTGCTATCATTAGACAAAACCGCGTCAATTCAAAGTAATTGCTGCGGTGATCTCATATCCTCTGTCGCGGGTAAAAGTTACCGGCTATGATATTCATAACTTCTTTATCATCACACTTGCTCGTAAATGGTGTTATTCTATGCTATATACAGAAGGACAATGGCCTAAATTGTTCCCACGGGAGTTATGGCGAGTTTGTATTCCCTAGGGAGTAATGAGCTTGTGTGTGATCTGATTGGCTTAAGCAAATCTTATAGATTTTTCTGCCTTTTGTAGTTATTTATTTCCTCGCAAATGTGATGAAAAACATTGTGTATAACACGGGCGTAAGAATATTGCAAACTCGAGTCATCAAAAGCCCTCCGCCTTCGGCATCAGGCTTCTGATAGACTCTTGTTGGCAAAATACCACTTACGCCCCTCGTTAAACAATATACTACTATCTCACCACCGAGACCTATAGTGGGCGATATCTTACTTCTTATCTGTCCGGCCCTCTACCGGCTAAATAGTTACTACCTAAGTACCTACTGGGTATATGAAAAAAAAACCGGACAAGACAAGTGCGAGTTCAACTCGCGTGGTGAGGGTTCCGTAAAATATTGAGAATTTTCCCGTTACTATGAATACTCAAACTTCTTATAGGTTTTCCTGTAATCTTTAGGCAATGAACTATAATATTCCATATTTTTAAGGGGGGGTGGGGGGGGGGAAGAAATGGTCAAAATTCGTATTTTTCTTAAATTACTTATAATCTGTTTTTGCTAAAATTATAAAATAAAAAATCTGAGATGCTTACAACAACCCCTTTCATTTGATATGTCACACACAATACAGTTTGACAAACTTTTTTTAAATTTTCCAGTTTACCCCCCAAAAGTGGCCTTTGTTCAGAATTCATTAATTTACTTTACGCGTCCATCTTTGAGTCACTAATTTACATATGTGTACCAAATTTCAACTCAATCGGCCCAGTAGTTTCGGACGCAAATCAGCTGTGACGGACGGACAGACATACGCACGACTGATCCTATAAGGGTTCCGTTTTTTTTTTCTTTTGAGGTACGGAACCCTAAAAATTCATGGCAGTAGTAAATATAATGAATATAGGTACTTCGAAAACATCACGGAAACTAGTTAGCGAGTAATAGTAGACCAACTTAATAATGTACTTGAAAAGGCAAACTTTCGTACAAATTCGGGCGACGCAATCGCAACGTTTAGTTGGCGCGTGTATTGTAACAAAGGTCAGAGACAGACAGGCAAACTACGAGCTACGGAACCCTACACTGCGCGTGGTCCGACACGCACTTGGCCGGTTTTTGAGTAACAATTCATATACAATGTTATGAAAGAAAGAAAGAAAGATACATTTATTCACAAACACACAGGACACACATATTAAACAGTATAATAAACAAGAGAAACATATAAAACATGAAACAAAGTGTGTTACAGCATTATGCTGAGGTGTCAGACACCTACAGCGCTGATTTTCAGCTGGCACCGTTGGTGACTCACGGAAACGTCATACAATTTTAATATATAAACTACATACTAATATATTATTGGGCTAGGCGAGAGAGAAATAAACATAAATACGAAGTGAGATGTATTGTACGGCACTACCTACATGCAGCATCAATCACAACAATAATACATCCATACTAAGTGTATGTGTTTGTTTGTTTGTTTGTTTGTCCGTCTTTCACGGCAAAACGGGGCGTCGAATTGACGTGATTTTTTAAGTGGAGATAGTTGAAGGGATGGAGAGTGACGTAGGCTACTTTTGGTCTCTTTCTAACCCCCCACTTCCCCAAAATGGGGGGTGGAAGTTTGTATGGAGCATTCCGCAATTTTCAAGGTAGAAAGCTAAAACTTGGTATGCGGACTAGGTATTTGTGACTAACAAAAAATCGTGCATCATTTTTTTTTGGAAATCTGCACCCAACCCCTTAAAAGAGGGGGTGAAATTTTATACGGGGGTCCAGATATGTAGAGTCGATATGTAGAGCCGATATGTAGAGTCGATATGTAGAGTCGATATGTAGAGTCGACACCTATCTAAGTACACAGTGGACATCTATCTAAATATGTAGAGTCGATATGTAGTCGATATATAGAGTTGATATGTAGATTCGATATTTATAGTCGATATGTAGAGTCGATATGTAGATTTGATATGTAGAGTCTATGTTCGATATGCAGAGTCTATGTAGTGTAGTGTCGATCTAAATATATAAAAGACTGAAACTGAGATGCACCTTTTTTGTAGACGGTTAACATTACTCTTAGTACGCGGGCGAAGCCGCGGGCAAAAGCTAGTTAAAAATAAAACTTACTTATGGAACTGAAACAACAACTACTTAGATAAAAAAAACAAATGAACAATTGGCATATTTTTTGCTGTAACAGTGCTGGATTAAGATATGAGACCCAACATTCATAATTATTCTTGAACCAGAATCAGACTCGAAGCTACAACACCTGGAATGCGCACGCGCTTACGAATAGTTCTCGAAATAGGCAACTCAAATTGTCACCGCCGTAAATTCTAAAATAAATCTTCATTAGCGTTTCTAGGTAACATAACGTAACGCTCATTTTACATACAAAACGACGTAAGCGGGTACAGTTCGCCTTGGTACTGCGATCATACATTATTGAGGGGAATTCAGTCATTCATTACGCAGATTATGAACGTCTGGTGCATTTGTCATGCAAGTCTGAATAGTTTAAGGTCCACATGGATTATACTTGTTCCCAACCAAAGTGACGACTGAGGCCATAAAGAAAGACAATGCAAAAGAGGTAACGCGAGCCTATGGTTTTATGACCTCAGTCGTCACTTTGGTTGGGAACAAGTATTATAAGATCAGACGAGCTGATTTTTTAAACGACTTCAAAAAAGGAGGTTCTCAATTCGACCGAGTTTTTGTTTTTTGTTTGTTACGCGATAACTTCGTAATTTATGAACCGATTTGAAAAATTATTTCTTTGTTTGAAAGCATATACTTCCAGATTGGTCCCGTTGTCACCCAAGTCCAGTTCTGATCAGGGATCGGAACCGGTTTTTTCAAAAATCTCCGCAGTAGTCTAATATTTTGAATTATTTCAGGCTCTTAACCTTTTGACAGCGAGGGTGCAAAACAAAACGGTGCCCAACTGGGGCCAAAACAAAACAATAGCCAGACAAAATATGAATAAAATGAAACTTCTGATGAATATTGTCATGTCAAAATGACAATATTTATCAATATTATCATGTGGCCGTCCGTGGCTTCAGTGGCACGAGTTTTCGTCCGCGTCCACAGCGTCTTTAGCTCTCAAAGGGTTAATGTAGGACTCTATCGTGTATTTATAACATATTCGTATTATTAGATTGCCCGATCAAAAATGATATTATAACCAAACAAAGAAATAATACCGGTTTAATTTGTATGAAGAAAATACCGGTATCCGATCCCTGGTTCTGATGATGGGATCCTGGAGAAATCGAGGGAAATCTTCAAATTTTATGGGCAAACTTGAAGCAATTTGGCTACTGCTTTGAAGTCGGTTAAAACTTTGTTTTTAATGTAAATTATTGTGGTCAACAATCGTTAGGTACAGTCGAGTTCTCCAATATCTATACAGACAAAAATATCTACACATGGGTCTTAGGTCAGTAACCATAAAGACTGTGTATAGATATTTTTTAAAGGTTGTCAGTATAGATATTGGAGAACTCGACTGTACGCTCGACTAGCAGCGCTTAATTAAATTTCTATACTAATATTATAAAAATTAAAAGTCTGTGAGATTGTAATTTTGTATGTAATGTGCAGAGCCCGGAATTTTCACGGCAATACAAAATACTTCTATCTTAACTAGTGTTAGAAACATTTTTTTATCGATATCGAGTATTATCATCAAATATTTTATAATATTTCGTGACGGTTAATTTAAAATGTACTGACTTGGATTTCAAAGAAGAAATTGCATGTGTTTCTATGTAATTTTATACAAACCTCACTTTTTTTTTTATAAATTGTTTGGTAATTTGGTGGACCGTTTTTTCTTCTTCTATTGCACTAGTAAGATTCCAACAGTCTTTTGTTTTGCCGTGAAAATTCCGGGCTCTGGTAATGTGTAATCAGTATACCTAGATATTTTTGTAGCAGGAACAATATTTGTTTAGTGCTTGCCACAATAAAAATATCGACAATCCTGTTATCGATAAGTACATACTACTTCAACGACAATACGTACATACAACCACAGACATATATTGGCTACCTAGACGCCGCGTGCACCTACACTGTAACCATATACAGAGACACAGTTTTTTTTTGGGACCAAAAATGGGTTTGGGAAAAACTACATGTTGTGACATTCTGCGTCGATTTTAAAGACAATTTCGGTGTGTGTGTGTTATAAAGTAAAGTAGGTGATAATTAATTCAGTGACACGAAGAAAGAAAGTTACGAAAGTATTGCAAATTGTTTTCTGAAGTATGTAAAATATAAATAAATTGATAGTTTTGTTATTATTATAAATTTTTTAACGCACCGTATTACCCTATATATATTTGTATTTATTTACCTCTATGACGTTGAAGTGGTACTTATCTATAACAGGACTGTCGATGTTTTTATTTTGTCAATCACTTACAATAAGTCGTTCTCGCTAGAAAAATATCTAGGTATAGTAATCACAGGGGACTATTATCTGATTTCAAAAATTATTTCACCTGCGTGTAGAATGGACTTTCTGAATGGTTGTCCTACTAATATTATAAACGCGAATGTTTGGATGTTTAGATGTTTGGATGTTTGTTACTCAATCACGCAAAAACGGCTGAACGGATTAAGATGAATTTTGGGTATACATATACAGGGTGGAAAGTTAAAACGGGGCAGTAAGGGCAGCTACTAGATCCCTTGCCGCCACGCAAATATGGCATTAGGATTTCATTATGTCCTTCCATACAGTGAGTATGGGAATGTCACTGTATGGAAAAAGTTTTCTTTGATTTCTGGGCGTTCTAGTAGTCAAACCTTAGTCGGTCCCAAAGAGTATTTTGATCCTTAATAGGAATAGCATCGAATGGCATTAAAAAAAAATATCGTCAAAATTGATGATTTTCTCGCTGACTGTACTTTTTTTCAAAAATCTGTGAATGTAGATTGCCATCACTTAAAAAGTTAGGAATGAAATCCTAATGCCATTTTGGCGTGGCGGCAAGGGATCTAGTAGCTGCCCTTACTGCCCCGTTTTAACTTTCCACCCTGTAGTGTATAGCCTGGATTAACATACAAGGTGAGCAATCCAAATGGGTCAGTATGGCGGTTTTGGAAACCATAACAGATAGCGAAATCTTGGCTTAGGAACCATGACGTTGATTTTAGTAAAAAGAAAAACTGCATTCATATACTTACAAAAATACGTGTACTCGGCCCAGGAATCGAACCTGGACTTTTTGAAAAATTAAATTTCGTTATTTAAAAACAATGCATTTTATTAGTTTTAGATATGATGTTTCTTAGTAACATTTACTATTTAAGAGCTACATAACCGATATTCAAAGGAAAATAACGAAATTTAATTTTTCAAAAAGTCCAGGTTCGATTCCTGGGCCAAGTACCTACACGTATTTTTGTAAGTATATGAATGCAGTTTTTCTTTTTACTAAAATCAACGTCATGGTTCCTAAGCCAAGATTTCGCTATCTGTTATGGTTTCCAAAACCGCCATACTGACCCATTTGGATTGCTCACCCTGTATATAATACTTTTTATCCCGGGAATCATCCCCTAAGGGGGCGAAATGGGGGGCGAACGTTTGTATGGAGCTACGATATAAACGAGTTCCACGCGGACGAAGTCGCGGGCAGAAGCTAGTAGGCTATATTTTATCCCGCGGGTTTGCCCGCGTCCTTTCTCAACTAGTACAGTCAGCATCATAAACATGTATACACTCTAGGACCTTATTGCTTGGAGATAAGGTCGAAAAGTGTATACATGTTTATGATGCTGACTGTACATGACAAATGTTACGGCCGCAAGTCCCACACACTACCAATTTAGCATCACTGTCACACTGTCAAGGTTACGCGATGATAATTACCGGGCAAAAACTAATGGAAACTTTTACATGTGTCGAGTCGAGAGGCAGGTTGTTTACTAACTTGTAACAAGGTTGTCTGGAAGAGGTCGGTTTTTAGCGATAAGGACTAGGGATGTCACGAATGCGAATGCGAATATTTAGGATGCGAATGTGCTAATGCGAATGCGAATGTCAAAGAAAAGGAAAAAAAAACTGAACTTGACAAAAACTCCAAAAACGCAAGGCGAACTAATCAAGTAATCACAAACAACCAGCGGGGTACAAATCTACGAATGCTTCATTTTGGTCAAAATTGGACAAAATTGCACGTGCCGCACATGCGCGCATTGCGCATGTGCGGCACGTGCGACTCGACGGTGACGTGTGGCCGGCGTAGCGAACTCAACGCAACATGCACACATTCGCATTCGCAAAAAATTCGCATCGTTTGGTGCGAATGCGAATGTTTAAAATGATGCGAACCATTCGCATATGCGAACCATTCGCATATGCGAATGCGAATATTCGTAACATCCCTAATAAGGACGCCTGGTTTCTTGTTTGTATCATTGTTAGGGTTCCGTACCTCAAAAGGACAAAAACGGAACCCTTATAGGATCACTCGTGCGTCTGTCTGTCCGTCTGTCACAGCCGATTTGCTCCGAAACTACTGGACCGATTGAGTTGAAATTTGGTAAACATATGTAAATTGGTGACCCAAAGATAGACATGAATTCTGAACAAGAGGGGAACTTTTGGGGGGTAAACTGGATAATTAAAAAAAAGTTTCGAAAACCGTATTGTGTGACATATCAAATGAAACTAATGAAAGGGGTTGTTGTAAGCATCTCAGATATTTTTTTTTATAATTTTAGCAAAAACAGATTTGAAGTAATTTAGGAAAAAATACGAAAATGGACCATTCGTCCCCCCTTATCTCCGAAACTACTAGGCTTAAAATTGTGAAAAAATATAGAAAATAGTTCCTTGCCTTAAGATTACAGGAAAACCTATAAGAAAGAAAGAAAAGAAAGAAAGAGACATTTATTCGTGACATCTTACAATTAAACAAAAAAGAATGTCAGAGAGCAATTTTTTGTCACGAAGCGGTTCTATCTCAGCATAAGAAGTTTGAGTATTCACAGTAACGGGAAAGGCATTATTGCCGACTGTACAGTCGACTACAAAGAGATCGGTACAGCCAAAGTTACAAAAATATGTATACACGACCTTAATGTTAAGGCAATAAAGTCGTGGATACATTTTTTTGTAACTTTGGTTGTATCTTTCTCTTTGTAGTCGACTGTACAGTCGAGTTCTCCAATATCTATATAGACAACCTTTCAAAAATATCTACACATGTGTCTTATGTCAATAATAATAAAGCCTGTGTACAGATATTTTTGAAAGGTTGTCTGTATAGATATTGGAGAACTCGACTGTACTTTTCTGTATACCGTCATCAACTACTCATTGAGACGATTCTAACGAGCCCAAACTCAACGGGGTTACGTCGGTTAAATACTGAATTCCCATGGCCACCTTCTGTCTCCAGCATCAGATCAGCGTTCGTATGGGGAGCCGACTTGTGTCGAAGGAGCTGGGGACTCTTAAGCATGAAAAGATAACAGACAGACTGCAGACAGAGTTACTTTTACATTTATAATATTGTCAGTATGAATTTCAATTGACGTAACATATGATTATTGATTACCAACGGTTTAAAACAACTGGCCCTGAAGAAGGTAAAAAAACCGGCCAAGTGCGTGTCGGACCACGCACAACGAAGGATTCCGTGCCTATTAAAAAGGTCGTATCGTCAATAAAATCTTATTGCACTTACATCATTTTCTTTAAAGAAGGCAGTTTTTTAGCAATATCTCGAAAACCTTTGAACCGATCTTGTTCAAAACAATTTTCGCTGAAAGAATTTAATAAGCCCTACGTCCATGATTTTTTTCATATTTTTAAAATACACCGTTCAAAAATTAGAGGGGGGGACAGAAATGTAGTGACTTTCGGCGCGATTATCTCCGACTCTACATATTCACTTAATCAAAAAAAATTGCTGAGAAACCATATATTTATTTTGAAAGGCCTATCGATTGATGTGTCACACGTGGGCTAACAATGAAAAAAAAATTGACTTGCAGTTTTATGTATGGAGTGCACCTCAAAAAAAATTTTTTTTTGTCATTTTAATTACAAAACTATGTAGCGGCTAACAGAATACACCTATCCCCAAAATTTTATTCCAATACACCTTATAGTTTTCGAGTAAAGTGCCTGTGACATACGGACACGACGAAACTATAAGGGTTCCGTTTTTTGCCATTTTGGCTACGGAACCCTAAAAACGAGTCACACTTATACTGGTTCTCCAGAGGCGAGTTAGTTACTGTTGTGAACCCTCTCAATAGCCATGTACCAAGATTTACAAGATAGAATAGCAAGCAGCAATTATATGAGAGCATTTAATATACTTGTAGCTCGTACGTAATTGTCTTGCGGTCAATTATACTGAAGGCAGCGGTCGTAAACCTTTTGAAGCCAAGAACATACAATAATTGATTCTTTTTCACACTTTTATAGCTTTTAACGCATACATGTTTTTCTATTAGTACAGTCCAGAGATCGGATTATTATTAAACCTGTATTATTTCGTTCTTTGGTTATGAAATCACTTTTGATCAGGCTGTCTAATATTACGTAATAATACGTAATACATTAAGAGCCTAAAATAATTCAAAATATTAGAGCAGTTCGGGGATTTTTGTAAAAACCGGTTCCGATCCCTGGTACAGTCACGGACTTTAATTGTTGAGCTATTAAGAGCTCACTTTATACTGGACACTTCTTAGCTTCACAGAAAACCAAAATAAGTTGACACCTAAATGGCTCTACAATTTAAGTCCTTGACCGTGCGTACTTACACTCTGTTATATGGGTTGAAAAAGAGAGAAAATACAGTACTTGTAAATTCTTTTTTCACCAGACTGCCGAAGGAAAGGAGGATTATGTTTTTCAAGCGTATGTATGTATCTATGTGTATGTGTGTATGTCTTATTCTTTGGCACGCCATGCAGCCTAAACCGTTTGACGGATTTCGACACATGAGGTGTCGTTGGATTCCTCTTAATCGTGGGAGTGACATAGGCTGAAGACATATTTGTAAAAAAGCAGTTGGGTTTTTTATAAATCTTTTAATTTCTATAGTTAAAATAACGATGTTTTATTTGATTAAAGATTTCAATAAACAATTACGTTCGACGTAATTATTCGACGTCTAGTACTGGACTATAGCCATTGAGGTTATTATAGGACACGTTCGATTTGTGTAAGATTCATCATCATCAGCCTATACACGTCCCACTGCTGGGCACAGGCCTCCTCTCGTGAATGAGAGGGAACGGGCAGCAGCCCCCCACGCTGGCCCAGTGCGGATTGGGGACTTCACATACCTCTTTGAATTTCTGCTCAGATGTATGCAGGTTTCCTCACGATGTTTTCCTTCACCGAAAAGCTAACGGTAAATATCAGAAAAGAAAAAAAGAAAAAGAAAAGAAGACATTTATTCACTACACAAAAGACACACAGAGACAAAGGAGTAGACATACAATACAATTGACACATATTGTGTGATCAAACTTATGCACGGAATATCAAATGATATTCCGTGCATAAGTTCCGAAAAACTCATTGGTACGTGCCGGGATTCGAACCCACGACTGCCGTTTGACAGCCGCATGCCTGCACCACTAGGCCACCGTAGCTTGTGTAATATTATTCCCTAATATTTATTTAAAGAGCGCTAAATCTTCCTATCGTGCGCCGATAGCGTAAACGTGTTCACTTATCCGAAATCGCTATTTGTGAGGCCCGCGGTAGGCAAAAGATATACCCTGCAAAGCGAGCCAACGGTTGTCGACCGCTGGCGGCGCGCGCGCAGACAGCGCGGCGGCGGTGGAACTGGTTAACCGACCTTGCGAACGCGGGTCATGTGTTTTCCCCCTCACGGAGCAAAAGTATACAATTACAACGAGTACCGTAAAATCTCCCTCGACGTCGAGGCTGCTCTTCAAATAAGGCTTTATCGACTTCGACTAATTTCTCTTATATGTAGCTGCGTTTATTTATCACTTGTATGGAAAGCTTAGAGCATACATAACTGTAGTTGCCTTTCAATAACTTACCTCTCTGTAGAAAACCATGCACAATGTGCAAGAAATCATACAAAGACAATTTCAGAATCGATTAATGGTCATTCACAAAATCGCCTCGCAAGAGAACACTGATCATAAAAATGCCCGCCATGTTGCTGTAAGCACTTGATATTATAAACGTTCAACCACTTCAAGTTTTCAATATACAATTGAGTTTCAATATCCTATTAAGATGCTCCCGCCCCCCCTCCACACAATTTTTGTACGCAAATACGACATAACATTTGGCTATTCCAGTTATATACAGGGATCGGATACCGGTACTTTCACCATACAAAAATACCAGTATTATTTCGTTCTTTGGTTTATAATATCATTTTTGATCAGGCAGTCTAATAATACGAAAATGTTACCTAAATACATGACAGAGTCCTAGATTAAAGCCCGTGCTAGACGGTCGCCAACGCGCCCCTCCGACCGAGCGACCTTGGTCCGCACCGACCGTGTAGACAGTTGTTTCCAACAAAATTTCATACTACAACGGTCGGGGCCGACCAAGGTCGCTCGGTCGGAGGGGCGTGTTGGCGACCGTCTAGCAGACCTTTAAGAGCCTAAAATAATTCAAAATATTAGACTACTTGGGGGACTTTTGAAAAAACCGGTTCCGATCCCTAGTTGTGTATGCTCTAAGATGGAAAGGAAATGTATAGCTTCTGATGGATAAACTTCCTAAAATACCTAATTCTATACCCTGTCCTAAGGCTGTGTTTATGGACTGGCGACGCGTGCTGTCAAACGACTATGGAGTCGCTCACACCAAAATCAAACTCGAACATTTATTCTGCGAATTGGCCACAAAGGCACTTAATCTAACGAGCCCAAACACAACGGGGTTACGTCGGTTAAATACCGAATTTCCATGGCCACTTTCTGTCTCCATCATCAGATCAGCTCGATGGTACCATAATATTAAATTGTCATCCAAACTATACTACCGCCCAAAATTTCAGCTCAATCGGATAACGGCAAGTGACTGAAAAATGGATTGCAAATCTTGACGGATAACTTACGTTACATACGAACAGGTCAAGTTAATATAAAAGCTTGTAACAAGTGGATCTAAAAGATTTTTCAAAAATCCCAACTGCATTTTGCAAATATTACCTATGTCACTCCCACGATTAAGAGGAATCCAACGACACCTCATATGTCGAAATCCGTCAAACGAGGCTGCAGGGCGTGCCAAAGAATAAGACATACACACATACATAGATACATACATACATACGCTCGAAAAACATATCCCTTTACTTCGGCAGTCGGGTAAAAAGTATACGCGAACGAAGTCGCGGACAAAAGCTAGCAATATTCAAATGCGAAAATAACTCTGTCTGCTACCTTTTCAAGGCTAAACTATTGACCTAATTTTCATTTTTAGAATGCAGAAAGCCCTAGGGATGAATAGGCTACTCTATACCTAAATCCGACTGCCCTGGAGCCGTAGCATGGTTGGCCTTATCACGCGACAAGTGACAAAATAAGAGCGTCGTCTCGTTCTATCGAACGGTGTCAGCCAGTGACGCACGCTCTATCCTATCACCTATCGCGTGACAAGGCCAACCATGCTACGGGGCCTGAACTGGTGGAGCGGATAGTGAGGCTGCACATTCCGTTGCAATCTCGGATACATCTACGTCCGCGAAACCGACCACTGCTTGGCTGTTATTCGCTACGCGCAAATGCGGCTCACCCCATTGGTCACCCGTTACGAAACTAGACCTCTACCTACGCTTAGTTACTACGCATCGCGGTGTCAAGATATAATTGTCGGTGAGCGTTGAGGTGAGCTTAAACAAGTTACAGGATAGGGGGGCTTGTCCCTCCGGAGACGCGAGGGCGAATCTCCTAGCGTTTGAAGGGCTCGGTTCTGACGTCATTGTCGGCTCAAAATTATTTCGGCAGAAGTATTTTAAAATATACCGCGGAAACTTTAATCAAGAAAGACTCGATACCGGTATTGGCTTACGACTTCATCAAAAGTGGACTCTGATATCTCTTTTAATAGTATTTACTATCGACGACAATGACGAAAAAAAAAACCGGACAAGTGCGAGTTCAACTCGCGTGGTGAGGGTTCAGTAAAATATTGAGAATTTTCCCGTTACTTTGAATACTCAAACTTCTAATAGGTTTTCCTGTAATCTTTAGACAAGGAACTATTTTTTTCAGAATTTTAAGCCTAGTAGTTTCGGTGATAAGGGTGGGGGGGGGAGGGAGTTGTCTATTTTCGTCTTTTTTTCTAAATCTTCAAATCAGTTTTTGCTAAAATTATAAAAAAAAAATATCTGAGATGCTTACAATAACCCCTTTCATTTGATATGTCACACAATACAGTTTGCGAAACTTTTTTTTTTAATTTTCCAGTTTACCCCCCAAAAGTGGCCCCCTTGTTCAGAATTCATTAATTTACTTTACGCGTCCATCTTTGGGCCACCAATTTATATATGTGTACCAAATTTCAACTCAATCGGTCCAGTAGTTTCGGAGCAAATCGGCTGTGACAGACGGACAGACCGCACGAGTGATCCTATAACGGTTCCGTTTTTGTCCTTTTGAGGTATGGAACCCTAAAAAGCCTTAAAAACGTTGAATATTTGCCCATATGCATCTGACTGGGATGGTTTTGCTAGTAGCTGGGTAAAAGTCTGTCGTGGATGCTTGAGGTTCTGCATGGCGATGGTCCGTCGGTCTTCGGCAGTATATTATGTGTTCAGGTAATGATAATTCTAAGATTCACAGTGCATTAGTTTTGTAACTGTAATACTGTCTAATAAACAACAAAGCACAAAGCACATCTTTTATTCAGAACTTGAGGAGGGCAAGCGAAAGCATGGCGGACAACTCCTTAGGTACAAGGATGTGCTTAAGCGTCACATGAAAAATTGTGAAATTGACCCATTGCAGTGGGAGAAGCAGGCAGCCAACCGCCAGAAATGGAGATCTTCAGTGAGAATGAAGACATCCACTTTTGAATCCCGTCGATGTATGGCTCTTGATTGCAAACGGGACGAGCTGAAGGCCCGACCACCTGCGGCGGTCAGCTATAATTTTGTAAAATGGTGTGCTCACGTGCCCATTGTGTACTCGGGTCTTCGTAAATAAGATCGGCTACGTGAGCCACACCAGAGCACATGTACGACATCAGCGCCAGAGTTGAAGCAGTCGCCGTGGCCGAAACCGGTCAGGAGAGCATACTGTCTAATAATTGTTTGAATAAATAAATAAATCTTCAGCCAATTTATTCCATTGCAATAAGGCGAATAGTGTAAACGTATTTTTGGCGTCGACCGTACAGCCCACAGAGCCACTAGTCTATATATTATGTGTTTACGCAACATATTCTGATTAGCAGAACTGATAAGTATGAACCGGTGTGTTATCTACACCTAGTCACGTGTATTGTTTATCTACTCACTACGCTATGAGACTGAAAATAAATATCTTGATACTACCGTCAAAGGTAGGGTTAACCAGCGAACGAAAAAACCATAGAAGTCTTACTAGCGCCGAAAAGTGGTCCCACAAAAAGTCACATTGCCATTATGCGGACGTATGCGGACGTGAGGGCGGAATGGCAGCTAGGGGTCACAAAACCGCTAGTATTTTTGAAAACCGGTTTTTCGGTGATATTTCGGTTTTACATATAAAAAGTGAAAAAAACTGCATTTTATGAATTTAAACTTTAATATTCTGTCATTTAACAATGGATATAAAACCTTTTTTATATCTTATAATTATAAAGGTAAAGGTCGCGGGAGTCCGCTGGATGCGGGTGGCGCAGGACCGGTCAATTTGGAACTCTCTGGGGGAGGCCTATGTCCAGCAGTGGACGTCTTTCGGCTGATATGATGATGATGATGATAAGGAACAAAAATTAAAAACAAAATAAACCCGCACACACTTTGTTTTAAAATAATCTTTTGTCATGTTAATTAACTTACAGATATTGTTCTTTATTTTAATGAAATGAAATGAAATGAAATATTTATTGATAACAATTGTTACAGGTCATTTTACAGTAGAAATGCTCTAATTATAAATAATTAGGTTTAATTTACCGTGTATTCATTTGGTGTATGTTACATGCCGTGGTTTCACTGAAATGATTCCAAGTTTTCAACGGAAGACCAGAGATGTTGTATTGAAAAACAAACGTAGGGTAGGGCAATTAGCTAATTTTTATTAAATCAATTATATGTTCTATTCTATATTTACTGATAAACTAAAAAGTAGAAATTACAAATAGAAGAAGTTATAAGTAGTAATAAACTGATAATCAAAGTAATACTTACAACTATCAAGTATTTAAGTGTAAAACCGAAAAACTCGAAAAACCGGTTTTTTTCAAATTTGAAAGCCGGTTTTCTCAATCGACGAAAAACCCGGTTTTTCCGGTTTTGTGACCCCTAGTGGCAGCCGTTTAGTTCGAACATGCGCACACATGCGCATACCGGGTTTTGGGCACGTGTTTCGGTAGAAATTTGTAAGGAGTTCGCCTATGGTTATTTCGTACGCTGGGGTTAACAGTGAACTTTTGAATCACTGTTAAGCCTTGGCCACGACTTTGGTCTTAAGCGACCTGCGGCAGCGTTTTGTCTGTTCATTGCGCGGTCGAGACGCGCAACGCACTGTGGTTTGTTGGGATCGCGCGCAATGAATTAGAAAAACCGGCCATGTGCGTGTCGGACCACGCATAACGAAGGGTTCCGTGCCTATTAAAAAGGTCGTATCGTCACAGAAATTTTACGGCACTTACGTCCTTTTCTTTGAGGAAGGCAGTTTTTCAGCAATATCTCGAAAACCTCTGAACCGATCTTGTTCAAAACAATTTTCGGTGAATGAAATTAATAAGCCCTATGTCCATGAATTTTTCCATATTTTTAAAATACACCGTTCAAAAATTAGAGGGGGGGGGGGACAGAATTTTAGTGACTTTCGGGGCGATTATCTCCGACCCTATTCACTTAATCAAAAAAAAATGATAAGAAACCTTATATTTATTTTGAAAGGTCTATCGATTGATGTGCCACACGGGGGGTCACAATGAAAAAAAAAATGTTGACTTTTAGTTTTATGTATGGAGTGCACCCCTAAAAAAATTTTTTTTTTGTCATTTTAATTACAAAACTATGTAGCGGCTAACAAAATACACCTATCCTCAAAATTTTATTCAAATACACCTTATAGTTTTCGAGTAAAATGCCTGTGACATACGGACAGACGGACATGCCGAAACTATAAGGGTTCCGTTTTTGCCATTTTGGCTACGGAACCCTAAAAACCGCTGCCGCAGATCGCTTGAGACCAAAGTCGTGGCCACGGAGTCAGAGACTAGTCTATGATGCTGTCCTGATCGATTACGGCCACAGCGACTGTGTGATCTGGATTTGATATTAACGATTAGCAATATGACTGGAGTGTTCTACTATCTGGTGCGCTCTCATGTGGCTTGCATACCCTATCTTTTTTGCAAAGGTACGAGCGCAATTTGGGCACGTTAATACCCCGCCGATGAAGTTGTACTGGATGGTTGCCGGTAGGCGAGCCTTGAGCTCGTCTCGCTTTTCATCGAGCTCGTTACGACGCTCAATTTCGAAGGCATTAGCATGTTGATGGAGTAGACTTCGCCATTCGAGCCAAGAACCTCACCCAATATCACCACGGGGAAGGTGGGAGTCAAGTAGCCGAAATAACCTCGCGTGATTTGTGAAAAAGCCCTAAACGCTACGGTAGCACACACGTAAGTAGAAAACATCCATACTATACTATGCTATTATAAATGGGAAAGTGTATGTGTTTGTTTGTTGGTTTGTCCGTCTTTCACGGCAAGACGGGGCGACGAATTGACGTGATTTTTTAAGTGGAGATAGTTGAAGGGATGGAGAGTGACATAGGCTACTTTTTATCTCTTTCTAACCCCCCGACTTCCCCAAAATGGGGGGTGGAAGTTTGTATGGAGCATTCCGCAATTTTCAAGGTAGAAAGCTAAAAATTTGTATGCGGACTATTTGTGACTAACAAAAAAATCGTGCATCACTTTTTTTTTGAAATCTGCACCCAACCCCTTAAAAGAGGGGGTGAAATTTTATATGGGGGTCCAGATATGTAGAGTCGATATGTAGAGCCGATATGTAGAGTCGATATGTAGAGTCGATATGTAGTCGATATGTAGAGTTGATATGTAGATTCGATATTTATAGTCGATATGTAGAGTATATGTTCGATATGCAGAGTCTATGTAGAGTCGATATAAATATATAAAAGACTGAAACTGAGATGCACCTTTTTTGTAGACGGTTAACATTACTCTTAGTACGCGGGCGAAGCCGCGGGCAAAAGCTAGTTAACTGCTAAAATCATAACCCTTTCTTTTCGACCGTGCCGTAGTCGGGCAAAAAGTAAAATGATCCCGGAAGTGACTTTACAAGTAGGTATGTATGTACGTATTAGTGTACGGAAATAACATCAACCATGCCTCCACGTAATAGTAGATTAATTCGGCAGATACTATACTTATCTCAACTGGTTATAACTTGAATAGTTCACGTGTAATAATATATCTTATACACAGATATAAAAGAGATATGCTTTGTAGGTGTGTACGGGTTTTACATTTTTATTCATCATCATCATCATATCAGCCGAAAGACGTCCACTGCTGGACATAGGCCTCTGCTAAAGAGTGCCACAATGACCGGTCCTGAGCCGCCCGCATCCAGCGGACTCCCGCGACCTTTACCAGGTCATCAGGTGGTCGCAACTCGAGAATAACCTTTCCACCCCAATTTTATCCATCACCAATTTTTTCAACCATTTTTATTAATACCACGGTATGCCTGAAGGTAAGTAGACACCATAGCTAATGGATGCTTGCGGCCCGAAGCGCGTTGCCGAGCCGAACCCTAATTGATTAAAAAATTCGTTGCGTTAGCACGTGGCAACTAGGATAGGGACAACGTTAACATCATCATCACCAATACGTATCACTGGTGAGCACAGGCGGGCCTAAACTCGGCTCTCGCGCACCTCCGAGGTATCGATACGCGCGATAGCGCTAGGAGCGCAAGAGCACGCGCCGTGCGACGAGCAGCAAGTCATGATTTTAATTTTCTAACAGTCAAAAATCGGCTTTGTTAAGACAGTACTATAGGCTTGTGTCCTAGTTTTTTTTACGATGCCATTCGAACCAGTTTTTGGAGGCACAAATGTTTGTATGGGAGCAATTACAATTAAAGAACATAAATACCCAAAAGATTGGGTTAAAGACGGACCTCGCTGGCAGCCGAAACGTTTCATACTGATTGATAATTGAAGTATGACGTCACAGTTTAATATTTGTACTTATCATTGTATGGAAAATAAATAGATCGGTTCCCAAACTCTTTATTTCCGCGTAGCAGAATTTCCATTCGCCGTTTTCCCCACTTTTTATTTTTCTTAGTCGATTTAATTGATATACGCAAGTATTGACAAACGGATTGTTTTCTAGTCAAGTTTTTTCCCATTTGATTATTTTCCTAGGCGATATATTTAGGTCATATTCCCACGTGTTGATGGACTGATTTTTTTCCCTTGTTCCCCATACTTAAGTAAGTAACATTACCGGCATGTCCCTTTCGCCATTTTGCTCGTAGTTCAAAAGATTCGACGGAGCCCCGCACAGCGGGCTCGTAATTCTGGTCTGTTTGCCCTTCGGTCATCTGAAGCTACCTAACGAACCTAACCTACCTAGTGTTTCGCGAATATGAGGGCTGGTTATGTAGCTTGGTTATATACGAAAAACGCGTCTGTAAAACAATCAGTCTATCACTACGTGGGAATATGAACTATATCGTCTAGAAAAATAATCAATTGGGGAAAAACGCATCTAGAAACCAAACTGTTTGTCAACACTTGCGTATATGAATAAAATCAACTTAAAAAATAAAAAGTGGGGCAAAACGCGAATGGAAATTCTGCTACGCGGAATTAACGAGTCTGGGGAACCGATCTAACCAGTCCTTTTAAAGTCCATATCTTTTTATGATTTAATTATATTTCGTAATTTATACTTTATTACAATTATTTACTATCCATGTAGCAACACTACGTTATCAATTTTTACATGAGGAAACTACCCAATTATTTATTCTGTTGCGCAGACATCTCTTCATGAATGAGACATCTGCAGCTGAGTCTGCTAAATATATGATGGAGTCATCCTCACAATGACACACACACAATGTATGGTTGAGATTAATGTGGCCAAATTTTATAAATCTCTCATTGGAATGGGAACCTTCAACCTCGGACGGTAGGTTGCTTTTTGAATGGACTACTTTGATGCAATTCGGCAAACTCATAATCTCAAGCGTAGGTGACACGCATGTTAAGTGCATCCAACTCTGAGCGCTCCGTAAAATTATATTTAGGAGAAATCTTGGCATTTTCCTATATTCCCGCGTAGAGGTGTTTTGGCACATTAGTGTTAAGGTGATTATTGCTGTTAGTCGGGTTCATTTGGATTGGCTCCTGCGCTATAACTGGTACCCGCCGTATAAGATTTATTGGGACATTTTAGAATGCTGCATGGGTTAATACTAGGGGCTCTGTGAGCTGTAGAACTCATACAGACCCACAAAAAAAAATTAACCTGTTCACAAAATCTCTCATCTCAGTACTATTTGTACTGTGACCGACTGAAATAGCGACTCGTTCGTGCGTTTCCGTGAAAATACGATGGAAAATGTGTTAGTGTTGCCGATGTATCTGATGGCGACTGTACAAGTATGTAGCAACTATGGTATTTTCCAAGTGACAAATGCATCTCGCGGAAAGCATGCACATTGCACGAACCAATCCACAATTTAGCGACTACAGTTTGATACGATGCCAACAATGCGTGCCGACGCGCTGTCTCGCAGCTAAATCAAACCACGCTATCATTCATTATTCATTAACTAGGTTTCATTAATCCTAGCCACATAAAAATGCATAGCCCACTACTACTCTCTCCTGACCGGTTTCGGCCACGGCGACTGCTTCAACTCTGATGCCGTTCATGTGCTCTGGTGTGGCTCACGTAGCCGATCTTACTTACGAAGAAAATTTTAGCTGACCGCCGCAGGTGGTCGGGCTTTCAGCTCGTCCCGTTTGCGATCAAGAGCCACACATCGACGGGATTCAAAGGTGGATTTCATTCTGAAGTGGATACTTCTTTGCTCGCGTTCTTGTATAGGGGTACAGTTCAAAATGTATCACGTGACTTCCGGAATAACTCAAATTCAAAATGATCTTTATTCAAGTAGGCCTAGTAACAAGCAGTAACAATCTTCAGTTAATATTTAGAGTAATTTTTAAACATAAAGAATAAAATATATATGAAATAAAAATTAACTAAATTTTTGGGTATTTACGTTCTTTAATTGTAGTTGCTCCCATACAAACATTTGTTCCTCTCCTAAAACTGGTTCGAATGGCATCATAAAAAATCTAAGGTCACAAGATTATTGAGACTGTCATTGATACGTCCATGCAGACGAAGTCGCGTGCATTCGCTAGTAGTGCCAGTATATAAGGAAGCAATACTAAATATTTGCACTATTCCGCTGATAACGGCGCAGACAGCTGAGAGCTGACACTATCAGTTGTTTACATTCACTGAGACATGGTTGTATCATCGACCGATATATATGTCTCTTAGGACCTTGTTGCTTTTATCATAAAAACTCCAACTTACGGCAAGTATAGTTCTTTATTTCCTTGCTGCACTTATACATAGGACAGTATATACTTAGGACATATTTATAGAAAGTCACAATCATATTAATTCATTTAACTAATTATTCGGCACCTCATCGCATTCCTATCCCTCGTTCAAGACTGCCCGCATCTGCCCAGAGATCGGCTCTTTGATCATACCCTCCTACCCAAAAAGTCGGGATATCGAACCACAACGTCCGAGCAGCACGGCTATCACAAGACGGCGCGCGAGCTCTCTCGATTTTTCTCGCACTATACCTCTCTTTCTAAGTTTTCTAATAAGAGAGAGACGGATAGTGCGAGAAAAATCGAGAGAGCTCGCGCGCCGTCTTGTGATAGCCGTGCAGGTTTCCAATACTATTGACTACCCTACGGCTACTACTACTTCGACTGCTACTTTACGGCGAGGGCGGTACATTGAATCCGGTAGAGTGAAGGGAAGGAGAATCCTGAGCGTAACGAAGAATTCCAGTGTTAACGCCCATGATGAAAATAATTTAGCTCCTGAGTGACACATACAATTTTTCACACCAACTATGAGGAAAATATAGCAGTCATGCATAGTTTTGATTTCAGTAAAATTCGTATATTTTCATATAACATTGTTAAAGTTAAAACTTGAAATATGTTCGTTTTTAATCGATGACGATGAAATTACAATCGATTATTTTATCAAGATCTGTGTTCAATTGGCACATTGCGTAAATGCTACATGCCAATGAATAAATTAAAAAACCGGCCAAGTGCGTGTCGGACCACGCAAAACGAAGGGTTCCGTGCCTATTAAAAAGGTCGTATCGTCATAGAAATCCTACGGCACTTACGTCCTTTTCTTTGAGGAAGGCAGTTTTTCAGCAATATCTCGGAAACCTTCCATCCGATCTTGTTCAAAACAATTTTCGGTGAATGAACTTAATAAGCGCTGTGTCCATGAATTTTTTCATATTTTTTAAATACACCGTTCAAAAATTAGAGGGGGGGGGACAGAATTTTAGTGACTTTCGGGGCGATTATCTCTGACTGTATTCACTTAATCAAAAAAAATCCCGAGAAACCTTATATTTATTTTGAAAGGCCTATCGATTCATGTGCCACACGTGGGCTCACGACGAAAAAAAAAATTTTGACTTTTAGTTTTATGTATGGAGTACACCCCTAAAAAAATTTTTTTTAGTAATTTTAATTACAAAACTTTGTAGCGGCCAACAAAATACACCTATCCTCAAAATTTCATTCAAATACACCTTATAGTTTTCGAGTAAAATGCCTGTGACATACGGACAGACGGACAGACGGACAGACGGACAGACGGACAGACGGACATGACGAAACTATAAGGGTTCCGTTTTTGCCATTTTGGCTACGGAACCCTAAAAAGTAGCATGAACAGAAACTCGTGGAGCAAAACTTACTTTTCCGAATGAAAGGTGGGAAAAAATAATTAAAAGACAGGTTCCCGAGTCCTACAGGTCACAGAGCCAACAATGTTAGTTCAGAAGTATAAATGAGAGGGTTGTTAAGGTTTTTATATGCAACATGGATAGTTTTATCGAAAACCATTCATGACTTAGGCATCTATGTTTTTGCAGTTAATCAATAATGAAACTTATTACTAAACAGATACAGTTGCAATTGCAATAACAATTCTCGATGCTGGATGCCACACTATGAATTGACATGATTTTATTGTCCATTATGATATGTCTCTTGGGAGCATTTGTTGATTAACTACATACATATAGATACAGGATACAGCTGATAAGACATAAAGAGGATTTACTACTTTCGACGTATAATTGAGTTGAGATTATTTAAGTTGACCGAAAAGCATCAATATTTGTTTCCGAGTCTTGGATGTTTTCCTATGTATTTATTAAGTATTTATATCTATAGTATATCGTCGTCTAGTACCCATAACTATACCTAGATATTTTTCTAGCAGGAACAACATTTGCTTAGTGCTTGCCACAATAAAAATATCGACAATCCTGTTATCGATAAGTACATACTACTTCAACGACAAGACGTACATACAACCATAGACTTATATTGGCTACCTACCTTGACGTCGCGTGCACCTACACTAACCATATACAGAGACACAGATTTGTTTTGGGACCGAAAATGGATTTGGGAAAAATTACATGTTTTGACATTCTGCGTCGATTTGAAAGACAATTTTGGTGTGTGTGTGTGTGTGTGTGTGTGTGTGTGTGTGTGTGTGTGTTATATGGAGTGGTTTATGGGATAATTAATTCAGAGACACGAACAAAGAAAGTTACGAAAGTATTGCAAACCTTGTTCTGAAGTATGTAAAATATAAATAAATTGAGAGTTTTGTTATCTATTTTCTAACGCACTCTATATATATTTATATAAATAAATAAATATCGTGAGACAATTCACATTAATTGATCTAGTCCCAAACTAGGCAAAGCCTGTACTATGGGTACTAGACAACGGATAAACATACTTATACATAGATAAATACATACTTAAATAGATATTAAACATCCAAGACTCGAGAACAAACATTCGTATTCATCATACAAATATCTACCCCGACCGGGAATCGAACCCGGGACCTCAAGCTTCATAGTCAGGTTCTCTAACCACTAGGCTATTCGGTCGTCATATTTGTCTTTGTAAGTGGTACTTATCGATAACAGGATTGTCGATGTTTTTATTTTGTCAATCACTTACAATAAGTCGTTCCTGCTAGAAAAATATCTAGGTATACCCATAACACAAGCCTTATTGAGCTTACTATGGGACTAGTTCGATTTGTGTAAGATTGTTTCTTAATATTTAACTGTGGGTCGTCCTAATGGAAAATGCCCGGTGGGCCGGCCCAGGTACCGCTGGAGTGACGAAGCCTTCAAAGATATAACTGTCCTTGGGCAGCTAACGTCGCCGGAGGATTGTGGCGCAGAATACGGAGGAGTGGCGTCATTAAGCCAGCGTAGAAAGTAAGTAAGTATATACCATTTTTTTTTAATTTTACTCATCATCCTAGCGTTTTTCCCGGTAGTACCCTAAACAAGCTTGGCACCAAATTCCAAGATTTGGCGTAGGCACTAGTTTTACGAAGGCGACTGCCATCTGAACTTCCAACCAAGTTTGGTAATTTTACTATTAGGAAATAATTTAATTTTAGCATAATTTAGGCTGGACAATTTTACATGTTAATTTAATAATGTTTTTTCTGGTAATTTTTCAGATTCAACCATTAATTCC
Organism: Epinotia nisella; assembly: GCA_932294315.1. Classification (NCBI taxonomy): domain Eukaryota; kingdom Metazoa; phylum Arthropoda; class Insecta; order Lepidoptera; family Tortricidae; genus Epinotia; species Epinotia nisella. The sequence goes on along the minus strand of OW028698.1, from coordinate 1,202,924 downwards.
GGTGGATGTGGGCGGCGCTGGAACGGTCATTGTGGCACTCTTTGGGGGAGGCCTATGTCCAGCAGGCTGATATGATGATGATGATGATGAACCATTAATTTCAAGTTGTCAATTTTCCATTTGTGCTAAATGAAATTAAATCGTGTAATTTAAAACATGTTCACAAGTATGTAATTAAAATATTAATCATCATCATCATCATCATCATATCAGCCGAAAAACGTCCACTGCTGGACATAGGCCTCCTCAAATATTAATGTAAAATAATAATTCATATAGTATTGGCTCAAATCGTACAAATTAAACCGGTATTATTTCGTCCTTTGGTTATTATATTGGGCAGTCTAATTTCTAATAATACGAACAATTACCTAAATACACGATAGAGTCCTACATTAAGAGCCTAAAATAATTCAAAATATTAGACTACTTCGGGGACTTTTGAAAAAAACCGCTCTGGCTCAAATAAATACAAAATGTTAACAAGGAGAGGTGATATGAATGATACAATAATAACACGTGAACGTGAGGTACCTCAATTAAGTCATAGATGGGGAATTTCATTATGTTAATTGATATTATGACATGTAAATGTATTTAATTTTACCGATAAACAATATGAATCTGAATCTGAATCTGAGGGCTTACTAGGGAAATATTTAAAATGGTTATTTTATTTACTATTCTTTCCTAATGTCCTGTTAGGCATCATGTATTTTTGGAAACTTACAACCTTTATGTGTTTAAGGCAAGAGTGAACAGGCAACCTCATTGAGTGTGATACATCTTAGATCTTGCCTTAACATTCTATCAGGCTACACAGAAAAGGACCTATTCCTTGCTATTCGGATAGCAGACAAAGATATCCGTAATATAGACGATGGGAAAAATGTATTAACTGGTTGTATCCCATATCATTCCCGAAATTTGATACCCCGATGTACCAAGTTTGTCATTATAGTCGCCGCATTTTGATACCGTGGATTGACGGCCCCGGATATCTCCAGGCTAACTTTGGTCCACTTGTGTCTGTCGCTTTCCCACCACCGCATGGTGTGCGATTGGGCGACCTCGTGTCAAATAGGGGGGGGTGTTTCATAAAGGCCGGAGATCTCCGGGTCCGTGAAACAGGGGCTGGTGGTAAAAAGGCCGGGTCTGGGTTACAACAGGTTAAAAGCTTGTGGCAGGGTATATTATAGTGTTACAGAAACATATTCAGGCACAGATAGCTAGCAGGCTGCTATTTTCGGCCGTGATGAGTTTGGGAATAGAATATCTGATAAATTTGACATATTTATATAGCAAAAATGTCACCCGCAATCCCATTCTAATCATGGTTTGATAATAACTCCTATATCAAAAGATGACCTTGAAATTTAAGACTACAGGTGTAAATGCTTAGCAGCATCCTAAATACATGATTTTAGGGCAGGTAAATATAGATCATTAATTAAATCCACTAATTCACAGATTATAATGTGAGTGTTTGATTTGAGTGTTGAATTTTAAATACTCCGAAAGCCTATTAGGAATACTAGGGACAAAAAAAAATTACCTAAATCTGACTAGTTATAATGCATCACAGTTTTTAGTGATTTTAATCCGCCTATGATATGTTTAAAAAGTGCATCTATGTGTCTGTCTATGGTGTTGTAGAATGAACCAATTTGAGTGTTTTTTTAAATCAAAACACACCCTTAGAATGAAACCGACCGAACTGAAAAAAATCGACATAATGAGTTAGCAACACATATCGACTCAAAATTACATATTGTATCAAGATGTGTTGCTAACTCATTTTGTCTATTTTTTTGAGTTCGGTCGGTTTCATCCTAAGGGTGCGAAAAGTATTGTAATTTAAATTAAACATACCTTAACATAGATTTTTTAGTGTAATGTTTCACTTTAAGCAGCAACTTAATCTAACTGGATTTCCATACTTTCACATGTTCTTTGAATTCCAAGAGGTAAGGTAAAGATGGTAATAAAAACCTAATTTTGTTGTTAAGGAGACAGGAATCAATTTCATTTTATAATTGTCACTTTTTGTTTACTTTGATTGAATATGGTATACAATAGGTTTTTTCTTATTGGGTTATGTTCAAGTAGTGAATAATAAAGGGTTACTTATATGTTCAACTTCTGTTTGATATGGAGTGCAGTGTGTTCTCAAAACAAGAAAGGTGTGACAAGGCAATTTATATGTTCCATGTACGATTTCCAACTTACATTAGCTAAGTCAGAGGCAACATATCCCCACCAAAACAAGGAAATATGATGTACACAAAACTTTGATTCATTGCCAAAATCGAAGACTTACCATTGTGCCAAGGGTTCGCAGGCTCGAAATATTGGGTTACGAGGTGCTCCTCGTCAGGAAAGCAGACTTTACGAGAAGATTTCTTCCTTTTCGTGGCGTCTTCGGCCGAGGACTCGACCCCGCCACTCGGATTCGCACTAACACTCGGCCATACCGTATCCTTATCAGCATCGGTAGACATATCTACGTTTTCTCTCACATAGCAATACACCGTGATGCATTAGCGAAAACCCACACAGAAAAAATATATTTTTCAAAATATAAATAACACGTTTTTTCACACACACGTAACTTTTTATTGATCTGTTTGTATTATAAACAGTGTTTTGTCGTTAGCACACCGGTCGAAGCGCTTCTTTCACGGATTTTGTTGGTTTTTTACTATTTTTATTATTCGTTTCAAATCATAACATTCTGCACCTTTCATACATCGTTTACCGCCATATTGGATTGAAGGAGACAAAAGGAAGGTTTTGGTTTTCGCACGCTAGGGGGTGCTTTTTTGCGATTAGGGATACCAGACTTAAACATAAATAAATGTCAAAATACATATTGTTCTTCTATCATATTATTTAAAAGTTCAATTTCGTATACATTATGAAAAACTCAGCAATTATACAAGCATGATTACAAATACATATTCGCATCGCATTTCCGAAATCTATTATATAATGATGACAACTCTGAACTTGTCACTTTGAAAAATTCGGCTACTCGGCCAGAGATGGCGCTTTTGACAATATTTCCCGCAACCTACCTCGGTTTGTGTAAACAAAGCTTTAAAAAAAATATAGTATCGCACTGACAGTTAATAGGACATGTTGCCATACACCAGAACAAACCGCGAAGAGTAAAGAAATTGTGTGGGCCTAGTAACAATACTTTGAGAAGATAAACAACGACAAATTTTTACAGTAATGACTGCACGTCTTATTTTCCATTGTACTCAAGTACCGGTGTATGGTGCGAACCAATGATGTGCGAACAATGATGTACTTAATATAAAAAAACCGGCCAAGTGCGTGTCGGACCACGCAAAACGAAGGGTTCCGTGCCTATTAAAAAGGTCGTATCGTCATAGAAATCTTACGGCACTTACGTCCTTTTCTTTGAGGAAGGCAGTTTTTCAGCAATATCTCGGAAACCTTTCATCCGATCTTGTTCAAAACAATTTTCGGTGAATGAACTTAATAAGCGCTATGTCCATGAATTTTTTCATATTTTTAAAATACACCGTTCAAAAATTAGAGGGGGGGGGACAGAATTTTAGTGACTTTCGGGGCGATTAACTCTGACTGTATTCACTTAATCAAAAAAAATCCTGAGAAACCTTATATTTATTTTGAAAGGCCTATCGATTCATGTGCCACACGTGGGCTCACGATGAAAAAAAAATTTTTGACTTTTAGTTTTATGTATGGAGTACACCCCTAAAAAAAATTTTTTTAGTAATTTTAATTACAAAACTTTGTAGCGGCTAACAAAATACACCTATCCTCAAAATTTTATTCAAATACACCTTATAGTTTTCGAGTAAAATGCCTGTGACATACGGACAGACGGACAGACGGACCGACGGACAGACGGACATGACGAAACTATAAGGGTTCCGTTTTTGCCATTTTGGCTACGGAACCCTAAAAACCGGCCCAGTACGAGTCGGACTCGCGTTAGAAGGGTTCCGTACCATAATCTATAAAAACGAGCCAAACATCTTCATTTCGGCAACTTGGATGGTGTGGACATGCTTTTGAGTTAACGCCCATGTCTCGCTGCCATACATGAGAGCCGGCCTTATGATGCTCTTGTAGACCAAACCTTTGAGTTTAACCGGCATTCGTCTGTCACATGTAACACCAGTCTTTCTCGCCATTTTAGCTATGCAGTGGCTATTCGGTGCTGAATGGTGCTCAATCAGTCCTCACCTCAAAGGAAATGAGATTTGAGATGTATAAATGAGAGAATAAATGAATCATGGACCTATAATACTCAGAACAAGCTATGGTAATTGCTGTGTGTGTGATGGCCTTAATGTCTTAATAAGTGTTACATTTTATGCAGACAAATTAATAACTGGTCTTAAAATGGCAGCTGGCTTACCATAAACATCCTACTTAATTTGAGCAGGTATTTTTTTTTTTTTTTTATTTATTTTAACTTCAATTTTAAGACAACTACGTGGTCCACTGGTGTTAGTTAATCTTAGTCTAGGTTAGTATTTAATAGTAAGTAGGGATTTGGTGCGGTCGGTAAGTATTTTTGTCAGGGGACAGTCAAACTTACCAGCTATCATATTCAGGATACTGTTGCCACTCCCGCGCATTCTATTTAAGAGAGAGGCAGACTTTTTCCGCCAGACGGCATCAAAGCCGTCTGTACGCGCCTCGGCAAACATAGATGACGCACTGCAGAAGCGCGGCAGTCGCAACAGCGCCCTGAAGGCATTATTAAATTGGACTAATGGTTTATTTGCCACAACTTCATACTAAATCAGTTGACGCAAATAAAAAAGTGGAACTATGACAAGGACAACGAATGATATTTCCCTTTCTGTCACACTTATCGAGATTTGTATGCTACCATCTCGCTCGGGCGTGGTATTATTATTACCATAGCTTGTCCTGAGCATCATTGGTCCATGCCTCTACCTCATTAAAATACACTTATGAAACTATTTAAAAAAATATGGATGTACATGACATGAATAAAAAACTTTTCTGGGTAACTAAAATTATTTATTACAAAACTCAACATCACTTAATAGTAGAGATGCAACGGATAGTGGTTTGGCCGGATACCGAATATCCGGCGGTCCAGCCAGCCGGATATCCACTATCCGGCCAAAAGTTGCATGAATAAAAATCGACCGCGCGCGTGCTCAGCCTCGGCGCTCTATGCAGGTTGCAATTGGTTACTCGATGAGGGTAGGTTTTGATGGAAACATGCGCAATATTTTTAATTGACACTAATAATAGATTACTTTGTAGTTCGTTATTTATTCGCACTTCAGGAGAGAACAAGAATAGGTAAGAACCTACTATTTTTCTCTTCTTCTCTGTGTTACAATACTATCCGGTATCCGGCCGGATACTGCGCCACTATTCGGTATTCGGCCGGATAGGCCGGATAGCCGATAGTGGCCGGATATCCGTTGCAGCTCTACTTAATAGTCAATTTCATCATTTTAATACACAATTTGTGGCTAAACTAAAAGGAACCTTACAGCAGTCTGGGCTTAGTCAATTATACAGTGGCAAAACTACCGGACTAGCCGGACAGCGGGACATCGGACACCGGACAAACAATTTTCGGCATAGAACTTCGTTCCCTTCGCTAGCTAAGAATTGTCATCCGTTTGGAAGCTACAATGCCACCGACAGACACAGATACACATGTTAAACTTACAACACTACTTACTTAAGTTACTTGGGCGTTTTTCAAAAAAACTGTACATGAACTTTTTTTTCAAGTTTCGTTTTTTTTGGGTTTTTCTTACTCAGAATCGTTGATACTATCGATCCTCATACAAAAGTGTCCCAAACACCTATTCCATTCCAGATCGTCGCATTTTTGTATGAAGTCCTTTTTTAACCCCCGACGCAAAAAGAGGGGTGTTATAAGTTTGACGTGTCTGTGTGTCTATCTATGACATCGTAGCGTCTAAACGAATGGACCGATTTTAATGCGGTTTTCTTTGGTCCGAAAGCTGACGTGATCGAGATGGTTCCTAGCTACGTTTCAACAAAATCGGTCCAGCCGTTTTTGAGGTTGAACTTTGAAATGAAAAAATCGGGGGTTTTTCAACTTTTCCAAGTTGTAGTTATTATTTATATGGCCGCGACGCGACGCGCTGGGAGAGCAAACTTACATTAGTAAAAATCTGGGACAGTTTTTTTCTTGTATAAGGATCGATAGTATCAACGATTCTGAGTAGGTAAGAAAAATTCTGAGGCTTCTCATTTCGTGACAAACTGCTTAGTATATAGTTTATATAGTATTTTTAGTTGTAATTCCATTGTTAAGCTTTTTCACGAAAAGTTTTATTTCAAAAACCCAAAAAAATCGAATTCTGAAAAAAGATCATGTACACTGTATTTGAAATACGCCCACTTCGCTTTAGTCTGGGGTTAACAAGTTAAATCAAAAGAATTGTCGAAAAACCCGACTGCTTTTTGACAAATATTATAGCCTATGTCACTATCCAACGACACCTCATACATCAAAATGCATCAAGCCGTTTAGGCTACAAGAGGCCACAAAGAAACAAACATACATACATACTTACATACACTCGAAAAACATTATCCTCCTCCTTCGGCAGTCGGGTAAAAAGAGATACTTTTATCTCCATGAATCTTGACTGTGCTCCATAAGGACCCTTTTAGTAGACACTTAGACAGACACTTATTTGCTACACTAAGGGCGAGTTGCACGGAACTTAGCTAAAGTTACAGGATATGGCGCCGGCTGTCATTCCACAGAGACTTGTCAAACTTTCCATACATACAAACGGTTTGGTGCAACCCGGCCTAATTTGTAAAAACACGATCCATACTTTGTATAACGTATATTTGTATAATTTTACATTTCCTATGGAAATAATATTTATAAATAGTTAGTAAATAATTTTATTCTAGTTTGTGTTTTTAGGCCTAATTGTTCCAATATGGTAGGTACATCAAAGGTCATAGATATTTTGTGATAAATTGTAAATGTAATTTTATAAACCTTAGAAATCTTAAAATAAAGATATGAATACATGTTTATGACGGTGACTGAACTTAAGCATCATTAATTGTATAAAAATATTATGAAACGGGTCACGACCAGCGAACGAAAAAACCATAGAAATCTAACAAGCGCCAAAAAGTGGCCCCATAGGTGTACGCGGGCTGGTTTTAAATTTTATGGGGCCATTTTTTTTTTAAGTGGCCCCATAAAAAGGATGCACATTGCCATCATCCGGACGTATGCGGTGGGGGCCGTTGGGGCGGAAAGGTTCTTGAGTGGCGACCACGTACCGGAAGGCGCAGCGCGGGTAGGCCCCCCACAAGGTGGACTGATGACCTGGTAAAGGTCGCTGGAGTCCGCTGGATGCGGGTGGCGCAGGACCGGTCATTGTGGCACTCTTTGGGGGAGGCCTATGTCCAGCAGTGGACGTCTTTGGGCTGGTATGATGATGCGGTGGGGGCGGGGTGTCAAAAGGATGCCAAGCAGCCGTTTAGTTCGAACATGCGCATGCGCACACATGCGCATACCGGGTTTTGAGCACGTGTTAGGGTAGAGATTTGTAGGAAGTTCGCCTTCTATAGTTTCTTCGTTCGCTGGTCACGACTCACGTCTTTGAGGCCGAATATCGCTCGAAGTGAGTGACTTCGTTTCATGATATTTTAATATGTCTGAGACTCACGGAAGTTTTCTAAATAAAATCATGAATTACAGAAGGAACATGTGTGGAGTGAAATTGAGTGATAGAGTCAGAAACAGTGTGATAAGAGATAAGTGTGGAATGGATGGAGATATAGTCACGAAAATTGAGAAGGGTATGTTAAGGTGGTTTGGGCATGTAGAGAGGATGGATGAAAGAAGATTTAACGAAGAGTGTAGGGGAGGCTGGGGCTGGTTGTGACAGGGGTAGGAAGTTACAGGTAGCAACGGTCGCGAAACAGAGACCGCTAAAGTGACGTTAGAAAGAGTTAAATGTTAAATGCTCCCGCCACCGCCGGCTAACACACCGCGAGAGCCAGTGGCGCTAGCGTTGTTGTGAGAGGAGCCCGTTGCTACTGTAACTACCTACCCCTGTCACAACCAGCCCCAGTCTCCCCTATATAAAAAGAGTGGAGGGGCAAGTTGGAAGCGGAAGACCTAGGCGAACTTTCTCCGATCAAATTGGAGAAATGTTACAAAAAGTACCCTAAACCGACGAGCCTGTATGAGAAATGTTATGAAGGCGAGTGAAGCGAAAGTGGTTTGTCAGGATCGTAGCAAATGGAGATCCGTGATCTCTGCCTACCCCTCTGGGAAAGAGGCGTGATTATATGAATGTATGTACTGCAGAAGTCGGGTAAACAGGAATTGCCCGCCAAATAGATATAGACGGATAGGGATACTAGGCTGGCCAGTAGCGGATCCAGACTTAGAGGGGAACATTCTAAGTCCTTCTAGGACGAATCTTAAATTCAGATCAAATCTAATTTTAGTAAGTTCAAGCCCCCCAAAGAGATTGAAGCCCCCTCAAAGCAAAATCTGGGATCCGCCGCTGAGCTTGGTAATTCCTTTTTACGCCGAGGTATGTACACGCAATGAATAAAAATAATAAAAACTCCAAACTTTTTTTAATGGCTGATCGCCATGACGTTGTATCACGAATTTATATTGAAACAAAAGCAGGCCGCTTCGCAGGCCTCCAATTTTGTACGAAATTCCTGGAATTTAATTCCATTACGGATCTGGCGTCGAAACGTGATACTTCGAAGCCTATTATAAAAAAACACAACGTCAATATCTCATAGCATGTTTGAGGGAAAAAAGTAATTTTAATGTGAGCTACTAAATCGCATACTTTTGAGGAGCTGTCCACGAGCTGTACGCGAAAAAATCCCCCTATAGCATTGCTAGTCTCGCTCACGCATCTCTTCCTATTGATGTTTTTTTTCCTCGCGCACCGTGGATACTCGACCTAATAAAAGCATACGCACAGTCGCACATATTTCGTCTGGCAGTACAAAACCCAGGGTTGCAATTGATGAATTGATGCTTTCTATGACAAAGACGGTACTAAAGTGACCAGTATCATATACAGGGTGGCCGGTAATTAATGGTCAACCTTGTAACCACGAATAGGGCACCTTAGACTGGTCCAGAAAATCGAATTTTAAGGTTTAGTAAAAGTCCCCTGGTTTGAGAGATATTCGCACGTTTGTTATTTTTTAATTTTTGCATTCTTATTTCACTGTAATGATTGTGATCGTACAGGCCGCCACAAATGAAAAGATTTTTATGATCTGTTTTTTTTTAATATTCTCAGCGTTTTTCAAAAAAAATGTACATTTTTGGGTTTTTCTTACTCAGAATCGTTAATACTATCGATCCTTATACAAGAAAAATTTGTCCCAGGTTTTACTATGTAAGTTTTTTCTTCCAGTGCGTCACGACCATATAAATAAAAAAAGACTGCATACAAAAATGTGACGATCTGGAATGGAATATTTTGGACATTTTTTTTCTTGTATGAGGATCGATAGTGTCAACGATTCTGTGAAAAAAAAACCCAAAAAAATCGAATTCTGAAAAAAAAACTTTATGTACACTTTTTTTGAAAAACGCTCTACTAACTGATAGTGTCTTCGTAGTGACGGTGTTTTTTTTTTGTAATTAGGCCTTAATTCAAAAAAATACATTTTAGACTAACATTTTCTACAAGTTTAATCGCCTGTGGTGACAAAAAAATGGTAAGGAAATAAAAGTCGTCTAATTCCTGAAAAATTGCCTACTCAATAGTGTTACATAAATGGTATACCACATGATATCTATCCATGAAAACAGATTTTGCCGTTAACAATAATTAAGTGCGACAATTCGATTCCAGTAATAACACTGCCATTACCGGATTTGTTCAGAGATAAAATTGTAAATTATAATGCTATTATTAACCCTTAGTCGATTTTTCTGGACCAGTCTAAAATGCCCTATTCGAGGTCAGAAGGTTGACCATTAATTACCGGACACCCTGTATACCCACATGAATTGGTCGTTTATCGTTTTGATCTAAAAACGTTCACACGTTTTTTTTTTATTAATTCACATCTCAAAGCTTGTTCTTTTTTGTATTGAAACATTATAAAAAGATTGCAAATTAAACAACCAAAAACATAATACTTAACTTATTACTGCACTAATTTCCAATATACAGTGTGTGACTTCCATAAGAACACATAATTTAAGGGCTGAAAGTATAAGCCCTAATGAACGTAAATTTGTATCTCTAGTTTAAAATAAAACCGGACAAGTGCGAATTCAACTCGCGTTGTGAGGGTTCCGTAAAATTGCTATGCTCTAAGCATCACACTCCATACAAAATACACAAACATATTGAGAATTTTCCCGTCACTTTGAATACACAAACTTCTTATAGGTTTTCCTGTAATCTTTAGGCAAGGAACTATTTTCCATATTTTTTTCAGAATTTTAAGCCTAGTAGTTTCGGAGATATGGGGGGAATGGTCAATTTTCGTTTTTTTACCTATATTACTTCAAATCTGTTTGTGCTACAATTATTAAAAAAAAACTGAGATTCTTACAACAACCCCTTTCATTTGTCACACAATACTTTTGTAAACTTTTTTTTTTAATTTTCCAGTTTACCCCTCAAATCCCCAAGTGGCCCCCTTGTTCAGAATTCATTAATTTACTTTACGCGTCCATTTTTGGTCCGTACCAAATTTCAACTCAATCGGTCCAGTAGTTTCGGAGCAAATCGACTGTGACAGACGGACAGACAGACGCAAGAGGGTTCCGTTTTTTCCTTTTGAGGTACGGAACCCTAAAGGTGTTTTTCATACATATTAAATCGGCACGCAATGTATCGGGTAACAAAGCTTAAAACAGCAGTAGCATTTGAAACTAGCATGAAACTAGCTCAGCTTCTATGAAACGTCAAAAAAATTTATAAGTCTATTTGAAATGATAATTGTTATTTTTTTTCACTAAAACGGTTCACAGCACTTAAAGCTATCGTTACTCAAAATTTATGTTCTAATGGATGTCATACGCAGTATATATAAACCTATATATGTATATATACAAAGACTAAAATTTGTTAAAAGGGCCAATCATCTTTGTCTTGTTGTTATTCTGTCCCGGTAAGCCAAGAGACAAGAGTGACAGTGTTTCTCAGAAAAAAAAAATTAAAATTGGGCTCCTATCATGGTAAGGAGTTGCCCTAGCGTGGCATGGGTTAACCAATAAAACAAAAATACGTGTTTAGCGGATTTAAGAAAAATACAACATAGTTTTAAAGAGTAACCCAACAAAAAATAGTTGATTGGCCCAAAAATAACCTAGAGACGAGAATATATGGACAACTTAGCATACCTTAATAAAAATGGAGAACATGTATAGCAGCATTCATAATGAAGTATATATAAAATCGATAAATTGTGATAATTCTATCCTAAAACCGCCCAAAGGCCTTTTAAAAGGCATCCTCTTCAGTGGAATTTATATCCTACATCGGAACAGAATTGCATTCGTTTTATTTCGATTTTAAGAGTCCCCGGCATGGTCGACTTAAGTGTACTCACAAACGTCGTTTGGTTCGCAGTTAACACAATGCAAATTTACTGTCTGTGTTTCGCTAAAATGCTCCTGTTTACTTTGTGAACGTTTACCTGTAATGTGAAATTCGCTAGAACGCTCATTACCAGGGCTCGGATTTTTCATCGCACGGTAAGACGAAAGAGAACTATGGACTCGATATCAACATTAAAATTTTACTCATACTCATTCATTACCAAACGTACAATGTTAGGTCTATCACAACAATATAGTATGTATAACTAGGTACGTTAATTTGGCACTCCTTGGGGGAGGCCTATGTCCAGCAGTGGACGTCTTTCGGCTGATATGATGATGATGATGAACTAGTAACTAAAGTGGCCTTTAGACCTGTCTAAATGCAGTGCACTAACTGCACTCACACTCACTGATTAGAGTGATATAGTTTATCATCCCTCCATTCCCCCCCCCCCCCCCATTTAGTGCACTGCATTTAGCCAGGTCCAAAGCCGCCTAAGAAAATAAGTGAGTATGAGTGTGAGTAAAGTTTTCATGTTAATATCGACTCCATATTCTTCTTTCGTCATTCCGTGCGATGAAAAATCCGAGCCCTGCTCATTACAAGTGCACACTGTAAGGCTAACAAATATTTAAGATAAGGTACACATTTGCATTCATATCCAGGTTGGTTGGTATTCATTCGGGAAAGCATTTCTGAACCTAAACCTGATATTCTTATTCTTACCGATTCATATAGTATTAGGTTATTTTTGGTCGTACTATTTATACAGTTTATTTCTTAAATTACTTCTTAGTTATCACCAATATCACTGATTCTCTTTCTTTATTTTCAAATCCAGGACTACATCTGAAAGAAAAAACACTTATCTTGCAAAGAGAGTCTAGCTTGCTACCCTGTACAAAAAAGGGACTTAAACCTTCTTAGAGCATACATAACTGGAGTAGCCTTATGTCTTATTTGCGTACAAAAATGTCTGCCGAATGTTGCGAGGGGGGGGGGAAACATCTTAATAGGATAGCTTGAAGTGGTGGAACGTTTATAATATGAAGAGCTTACGGCAACACGGGCATTTTTGCATCCAGAGGACTCCCGCGAGACACTGCAGAATATTAGACGAAAATATGTGATTCAAGCATTAGTGTTTTTAAATATTTATTTATTTATTAATACATGGAAAACCCTCCGAATCGCTAAACTTAAGTGGCAGTGGGCGGCGCACATTGCAAGTAGAACCGATGGCCGTTGGGGCGGAAAGGTTCTCTCATGGCGACCACGTACCGGAAGGCGCGGCGTGGGTAGGCCCCCCACAAGGTGGACTGACGACCTGGTAAAGGTCGCGGTAGTCCGCTGGATGCGGGTGGCGCAGAACCGGTCACTTTGGCACTCTTTGGGGGAGGCCTGTGTCCAGCAGTGGACGTCTTTCGGCTGATATGATGATGATGATGGCATTTTAAACGAATAAATAATATAAAAGTGAATATTTATTTCACTTTGCTTTACGGGCCAAAAAAGTTGCAATCAACAATACTTTGATTTACTTCTAAAGGTGCGTACGAATTAGAGCAGCCTCGGGTTGAGGCACGCACGGCGCCTATTTTGCTCAAATTCGTACGCGCTCACGCGCTGTGCGCGAGCAGCGCGCGGCGAGCCGGCCAATGGCGGTCTTTTGACCGTGCTCAAAGGCGCCTCAGTGTGCGTGCCTCGCGTAACTTGGACGTGTATCTGAGCGTGCCGCGGACAGAGCGACAAGATCGAACTTGTTTGTGCGCTAGGCTCGTACGAAATGGAGCAAGTGGCTGAGCCGTGCGTTTATAATCGTTTGTTATTAAATTTAGGACAATTATTGATACAAATACATGAAAAGCAAAAGGTGTTGTGGGGCCCGACATCAATCAGCTGTCATCGTGTCGACGCCATTTTGAATGTCGGCTCGCGCGAGCACGCTGCCTCGCCCGCGCATGTTTATGAGGAACTATTATGCGCGCGAGCAGCTCGCCGCGCGGGGCGAGCATGCCTCAGGCTGAGGCTGCTCTAATTCGTACGCACCTTAATATAACCGTGTATAACTCACCATTGTAATCGGCCACGTAGGCGATCCTCCGCGGCGCCGACTGTTTCCTCCCATGACTCCTCCTCTTGTCCTTCACACACAGATCCAGCACTCCCCCATTCTCCTCCCTTAAAACCTTGCAACCCTCGTCATACTCTTCCTTTACATACACGTGCCCATTGTCCTTCATAAAGTCACGTTTTTCTCTGTCGTCGAAAATATTTTTATCGTCCTTTATAAAGACGTTTTTTGTGTCACCATAAAACTGTTCACTGTCCTCTAGGAAGACTGTTCTGGCGGAGATTTTTTTCTTCTCGTAAATGTGATTGACGCTCTTCTGGACTAACTTGTCGATTCTGCATTCGAAGGTCCCTTTGTCTATATAGGTCTCGTTTTTGTCTCGACAAGTCTCGTCCTCGTCTCGGTAGCTCTCGCTGAGGTCTGGAGAGCTGGCGGTCTTGATTTCTTTGGGCAGATGAGATTCTAGAGCGTCTAGCTCTGGGATTGGAGACGGGTCTGACCGCTCTTGTAGGACCTGAAAACAAATATTCAAAGTCAAAGTCAAAGTGATTTATTCTTCAATTTAGGCATATTACATGCACCTATGAATGTCGATAAACTACCACCGGTTCGGAAAGTAAACCTCTGCCTCGAGAAGAACCGGCGTAATAAACTCGGCGAGGTGTCATTTTTTTTTTATGTAAGACTGATTCAATGACTGGTGCCGCTGGTGCGTACGATTTTTAGGGTTCCGTACCCAAAGGGTGAAAACGGGACCCTATTACTAAGACTTCGCTGTCCGTCAGTCCGTCTGTCTGTCACCAGGCTGTATCTCAAGAACCGTGATAGCTAGAGAGTTGGAATTTTCACAGATTATATATTTCTGTTGCCGCTATATAAAAAACCGGCCAAGTGCGAGTCGGACTGGGGCTCCCATACAACAGACATGATTTTTTTGCCGTTTTTATAGATAATGGTACGGAACCCTTCGTACGCGAGTCCAACTTGCACTTGGCCGGTTTTTGTTTTTAAGAGATTTTAGGTATATTAAATTGGCCTTATAGTTAGTTCGTTCGTTATCATATGCGGATCTAATCTTGCAAATGAATTTTAAACCAGTGAAATAAAACATCGTGAGGAAACCGGTCTAATCTCAATAAGATGTATAAATCCCCCTGGGATCAAAGGTCAGATGGCAGTCGCTTGATTCGTAAAAAAAACCGGCCAAGTGCGTGTCGGATCACGCAAAACGAAGAGTTCCGTGCCTATTAAAAACTTCTTATAGGTTTTCCTGTAATCTTTAGGCAAGGAACTATTTTCGGAGATAAGGTGGGGGGAATGGTCAATTTTCGTCTTTTTTCCTAAATTACTTGAAATCTGTTTTTGCTAAAATTATAAAAAATAATATATCTGAGATGCTTACAACAATTCCTTTTCATTTGATATGTCACACGTCACACAATACAGTTAGCGAAACTTTTTTTTTTCAATTTTCCAGTTTACCCCCGAAAGTGGCCCCTATGTTCAGAATTCATTAATTTACTTTACGCGTCCATCTTTGGGTCACTAATTTACATATGTTTACCAAATTTCAACTCAATCGGCCCAGTAGTTTCGGAGCAAATCGCCTGTGACAGACAGACGGACAGACAGACACACGAGTGACCCTATAAGGGTTCCGTTTTTTTTACTTTTGAGGTACGGAACCCAAACTAGTGCCTTCGCCAGATTCAGATCTAGGAACTAGGTGCCATAGCGGATCCCGGGCGCGTCAGCCGCCGGAGGTGCTCGAGGCTGCGCCGGCGGCTGTTCTGTGATGCCAGCTGTCACTATAGTGTTACCTGTGTGAGGTGCGCCCGCAGCGCGGCGTCGCGGCGCGTGCGCACGGCGCGCAGCTCGCGCGTCAGCCGCCGGAGGTGCTCGAGGCTGCGCCGGCGGCTGTTCTGGGATGCCAGCTGTCACTATAGTGTTACCTGTGTGAGGTGCGCCCGCAGCGCGCGGCAGCGGTCCCGCGCGGCGCTGCGCCGGCGCAGCAGCGCGCGGCGCTCGGCCAGCGCGGCGTCGCGGCGCGTGCGCACGGCGCGCAGCTCGCGCGTCAGCCGCCGGAGGTGCTCGAGGCTGCGCCGGCGGCTGTTCTGTGATGCCAGCTGTCACTATAGTGTTACCTGTGTGAGGTGCGCCCGCAGCGCGCGGCAGCGGTCCCGCGCGGCGCTGCGCCGGCGCAGCAGCGCGCGGCGCTCGGCCAGCGCGGCGTCGCGGCGCGTGCGCACGGCGCGCAGCTCGCGCGTCAGCCGCCGGAGGTGCTCGAGGCTGCGCCGGCGGCTGTTCTGGGATGCCAGCTGTCACTATAGTGTTACCTGTGTGAGGTGCGCCCGCAGCGCGCGGCAGCGGTCCCGCGCGGCGCTGCGCCGGCGCAGCAGCGCGCGGCGCTCGGCCAGCGCGGCGTCGCGGCGCGTGCGCACGGCGCGCAGCTCGCGCGTCAGCCGCCGGAGGTGCTCGAGGCTGCGCCGGCGGCTGTTTTGGGATGCCAGCTGGAAGAATATTTTAATCTAAATTTCAAGGGAAAGCAGGGGTGACAGCGTATTAAAATATGTTCGTTAAAAATAAGCTTCGAGTCGTGAAAAACCCCTAAGTATCTTATGCTCGTTAGTTCCTGTATACAGTTACCTTTCAATGAATACGAAGTAATCATTATAATTAATAGTGATAGGTATAATTTATTCGTGCGAATTACGGGGCGACGCACTATCCCACTAATCTCCTTCGAGAACCCATAGGTTTTTTTGCATACAAGCGATCAGTCCAAGATTATTTGCTAGAGTTACAAAACAAGCTTTAAGTACTCACACATATAGCACACATAACATACTCATACGCAAAACTCATCTACACACTCAATCTTGCACACTACATTGGTACACACAAATTTCAAAATGGCACACTTCTTTACTGCTTTTTTAAACTGTTGTTTATTTTAATTTTTTTTTTTTCACATTCTGTGTAGCACAGTATTATTATAAATATAAATGTCTATACCTAAGCACTGTAATTTGTTAGCCTACGGTCGACCACTCTCTCGGGACCAGTCTGAAAACCAGCGCTGGGCCTAGCTGCTGAGACTGGGGCGTATTGTCACAAATACAGTTTTTCTTATTGTTTGTTAGTTTTGTAAGTTTTTTTTATTTTCTTATTTCTTTTTGTGCCAATAAATACTTTTTCTGATTCTGATAATTCATGCATTCATGCGGCTGTCTACCACTGTATTACTTAACACAAGGAGCTAGTGAACCCTCTTATACAATCGATAATTATCAAAATGGTGTATAAGCCTAACAGGCTCCCAACCACATATGTCCTTTCAATAGTAACACAAAAACAGTCTCCATTTCATGTGGTTGTCATTGATACTTACATTCACAGAGCACATAAAAGTGTACTCTAAAGCTATCACCTTTAAAGTTTAAAATTAACTGTGTAAGTGTGAAATATTCCTTTCTTAATTAGTTCAGATCTTCAATTCTAACATCTTCAAAATGTAAGGATTGTTTAAAGCAGCGGTCGGCAACCTGCGGCCCGCGGGCCGCATGCGACCTCTTACTTGCGGCCCGCGAGCCTCACTGTATTATGAACAAGTCGCGTGAATTTCGTTAGTGACTATGTGGCCCTTGGCTGCTAAATGGTAGCCGACCGCTGGTTTAAAGCAAATGAAAATGAAAATGAAAAATAGTTTATTTTTGGTTTAAACATATTAGATTTAATAGATGGCATCCTAGCGAATGCCCGAAAGGGATGATGGTAAATTAACCTTACTAAATTGAGAAGTATCAGAACACTAATACACTCTTGACGTGTAGATATGGCTAATAATGTGCTTAAGACCCTAAATGTAAATATACCTCTGGCATAAATTGCATTCAAGAGGAGGGTGCCTTTTAATAGGACATTGGGCATCTAGATGTTATGACGAATAATTGCTCACCCTATTCTTAATACGTCTCCGGAGACCCTTCAGGAAGGACAAGTCCTCTTCATTAAGGTGGAGGGACTGCACCTTCTCCGAGTACTTCACTGTGGGAAGCCCCGCCACCTCCTCAACGGTCATGTTGATGCCTCGGGCTGAAAACGGCATATAAAAAGATTTAATTAAGTATTTGGTGTATGAAATTTTAAACACTTAATTCTAACATAATTATAGAGATTATAAACAACAGACTTAAATATGAACATACTTATTTACCAAATCTTTATATTATACCGCATTTTTTTTTATTCTTCAGGAGACTGTATTATCAATTTGAGATTTTGAATTGATGTAGGTAAATAATAGATTGTTGCATGTTGGATAAATATATATATATTTTTATAGGTTTGCTAGTAACTTAGAAAATAATTATAGGTAGGTTTGACGACCGGTTAGCCTAGTGGGTAGTGACGCTGCCTACGAAGCTGAAGGTCCATGGTTGGAATCCCGGTAAGCGCAAATATTTGTGTGATGAGCATGAATATTTGTTTCTGAGTCTTGGATGTTTTCTACGTATTTAAGTATTTGTATCTATTGGTTCTCTAAATCATCTCCGAAAATTGTATGTACGAATATCACATCGCAACCAATTTTTCGCATAATGTCATTTCGCCGAATGATCATGTTCCAATTGAATTTTATGGAATTGTTTCATTTCCCAACTAAATGTTTGGCAATTCTATCTTTGGGCTCGGTTTTTAATTGGAACTTTTTGAAATACATATTTTCATGTGGTTTATGGTTTAGTCGGTATAATATACATTTAGTTAATTAATAATTACCAAATGTGTTTTTTGACGACGAAGACGTTTCCGCTATGTTTTTGTTTATGCACCAACAAAGACAAACGTTCTTAGGATGTAATGTTTGAGTTATTGATGGAGCATGGAAATGAACATGGTATTAATCTGATGCCAAAAGTATGCGTGTTAGACTTTGAAAAAGCTGCCATACAGAGTATTCGAGCGAATTTTGAAGGATGTAACTTTCACTTAGGGCAAATTTTATACAGGTAGGTTTTTGTTTTTTAATTACAGAGCTTACACAGGTTTTTTTATTAATATTTATGAACAATAAAAAGTCGATTCTAAGCAATAACTGAGGTTTCATAGAACCGACTTTTGACCGATGAGGGGCCGCGATGCCGAGGGTATAAAAAAAACAGTCGGTTCTGGCGCTTCGCCGGCCGCTGCCGCGGCACGCTCGCTTCGCTCGCTCGGCTCGCGCGCTGTAGGGACACAGTTGAACCTAACACTCCTCCTCGCTTCGCTCGTCGTCGCACCTAACTGGACTCTGTGAAATGTTTTTTTAACGATAGATTTTTTTTACCAAATGAGCATCATATTTGTCTAAGGCAAGTACAAGAGCAGTCATAGTTTTAAAGATCCGGTTTTAGTGTGTATCTTTTACTTCGTTTAAGTAAGAAGTTGCCTCATATATGAAAAGGGCACTGTTACACTGACGAAACATTATTCGTTTAATAGTTGTTAGGCCTAGTGAAAGATTTGACAAATGATCAGTATGCCAAAAGTAATGAGTCATTACAATAATCCGCTTTATAATAATTCTGCCAAATGGAACGTTGACATACAAAAATTTGCTAATAGTTGGTTGTCAAAGTGAATCATCGGCGAAATGTTGGTTGGCAAATGAAATTCGGACAAAAAAAGTTCGGAGAAAAGGCAGAACACCGTATCTATTATATATATCGTCGTCTAGTACCCATAACACAAGCCTTATTGAGCTTACTATGGGTCTAGTTCAATTTGCGTAAGATTGTCCCCTAATATTTATTTATTTATTTATATAAAAACTTATTAGGCTCTTGATATTATTAGCCTCATTCTTTGCTCAGTGCACTAAATATTATACATATTAACTGAGACATTTCTTTTAGCACAAACTGTATAACCACTATTCTTTAGCAAATAATCATAAAAGGGTGGAACTATTCAAAGAAAAACAACATATAATTGGTATTTTGAAAGAAGATAAACACGAATACACTATTTCAGAAAATTTTATCACAAACATTATTACCAAAGTAAAAAAAAAGCCCTTAGTTTCTTTCGCAAAGTATGAACGGCGGTAATTTTTCGTTATTTTTGTATACACGGTTGTATATAAACATGCAGATTGTCACAGAAAATGAAAAAGTGCGTCACAGACGATGTACCTGTTGCTGGTTCTCAGAAGATATAAAATGTACTTGGTTTCAAATTACTTCGCAGATATTCACGCAAAACACGTACCGTCCAATATTTCCTGGTCCTGCTGATACGACGATGCGTGCTTCTCCAAATCATCCATTCTTCATATTTAAATAGTTATTTACAATGGAATATTTCTAAATATTATTCACAAAAAATCTTATCACAAGTGAACGAAGATAGGTTATGTATGTCTTTATAACATCATTTTACGTTCTTAGAAAATAGGATACATTTATCTTCACGCTAATGTAAGACGTCGCTCTTTGTAATAAGAGGTAAAATATGATTGTGACTCAATCAGAAGAATAGAAAATAGCAGCAAATATAAATTGGTCAAGAAATTGTAGCTGTCAAAGTTGATGTCATAACATTGCGTTTCGTTTTGCGCTAATTATTTTCGATAAATATGTATGAGGGAAAAATATAGATAAGTAGATTAGTTCAGAACCTAACCAATACATGAATCACATAAATAACACAAGGTATGAATTGCAAAATAAATACATAATTCATTTTTTCTTTATAATTTTGATTATGGCAACAGCACTGCTTCTTGATCGTGTCCACATCGTGTCACACTTGTCACAGCTACTTGTAGAGTCTGTGGAGTTTTGTTGACAGGAGGGGATACGAAAAGAGGTGGGACTAGTGCATTACAATGACAAAAGAAACTAAAGGACGTGAAGTATCAACAAAATGAGTGTGTCCAGTATGGGTGACAAACATGGCGGATGTAGTGCTGTCCCGCTATCGATAATACAGCGAACATGTTTATCGATAAAATAGACAGATCTCAGAACATAAAGGTTATAAGTACATTATTTTATATGAGCTAATTGAAAGTGTAGTTTTTTTTTCAATTATTGATTGTATCAGGCATTACTTAGCGGAATTCCATGATTTATAAGAGGAAAATAATTCTTTGCTATTCTGCTAAATATCATGGTTATTACGAATGTATTTATTACATGCAGTCAATAACAACAAGCAGTATTAGATTTTCCTCTTGAGCTGCTCCATGCATAACCCTAAATGTGTACCTACTGTAAGATTCAATAACATCTTCTGTATAATTTAAATCTTGCGTGACTTTTGGGACAACGTATTTATTAAGTATTTTATTTTACAATCATGTCTCCTTTTAAACGGCGTGAAATGGAAGTGATATTCATATAAATAATAATAATAAATAAATATCGTGGGACATATCACAACAATTGATCTAGTCCCAAACTAGGCAAAGCCTGTACTCCATAGTACCCATGTACTAGACAACGGATAAACATACTTATATAGATAAATACATACTTAAATAGATATTAAACATCCAAAACTCGAGAACAAACATTCGTATTCATCATACAAATATCTGCCCCGACCGGGAATCGAACCCGGGACCTCAAGCTATATGTATATTAACAAATTACAAGTCGACGAGTGAACATGAGAAAATAATGTTTTTTATGTAGGTACACGACACGATAATCCGTCCACTTTTAAAATAACATGAGATGATAGTAATCCATACTTTATTAGATATGCGGAAGTATGACTTTCGGTACCCTTTCATGCTTAATAGCACAAGAAATAAAAGTTAAATTGGCAGAAGAGTCCTGGGAAAGGTACAGGCAAGTATTATGTATTGAAAATTTAAAAAGCGTAAAGAGAACAGGGTACTCCAGCAAAATGTAGAGAGCAAATGTTTCTTTTACATTGTCTTATATTTTCAGGTCCAATTGCCTCCAACCATTTTTTCTTGGCATATTGGTAACCTTTAAAAATAGCTATATTAGCGAATCAATGAATCTTGTTTAGTTTCAAGGTACCTACTATAAAATTTTACCAATCTTGACAACCCAGACTTTTCAGGTTTTGTAAATTCAAGATACTGGCTCAGAGCTCACTGGTTATAGAACTAGAAAATTCGGTATTGCGAATGACGCATCGCCATTAATTATCGATATTTTCAAGAACAACCCTAACTGCCACTCAAAGGTAACTTTCAGTACAAAAATATCGAAAATAAAGCTAAATCCTATTACAACGTATAACGAATCTTAATATGTGTACACATTACAACATAATGCAAATGCTCAGCTCTCGATAATGCTTAAATTATCCAATATTTCAATAAAAATACATTTACGTACCGGTGCAAGGATAAACTTTGCCGATTTGGGCCTTTTCGTAAGCCACATCCAATAATGCTGCAGCTGGGCATGGTCACCACATTCCACTTATCCGTGTTCTTTCAGCCTTGTGCAGTTTATAATTTTAATTAGAAAGATATTTTAATATTTTGATTTGTTTACATGTGTCGTTGACAGATGATGTACCCACTAAACTGACGGGAACTGACATTTCGTGGCAACAAATATGGCGATTTTGGGCAACATTTGACATTTGATGATTAATGTTCGGTTCTGACTGTTATACTACCATCTCTTTTTTAATAGCCAAATGGTGCTTGGTTAAAATGAGACAGTGCTATTTTGGAGAAGTTTACGTCTAAACAGATAAATACACCCTGTCCATTAGTTTCTTTTGTCATTGGTGCATTACGAAAAGGACGAACTACGAAACGCCAAGGAAATTTGTCTTTGTTTTCGCCGGCATTTCGTTGTTTTCTATCATTGACATTTAAAAGTGGTGAGTTATTTATTATATTCAAAAAAGATTACAAAGTATTATGCTTAATCGTAAGTAGAATTTGTACTATATCTCAAATCCCAAGGTATTTACTTCAATTTAATGTACATCATGCGGTCTCTTATCATTAAATTTAACGTTTAAATTTTGAACCGTTGTGAATCAATGTTTTGCACTGCGAAGTTGCATCTTGTACACGAAATTTGCTCGCCTGCGTCGCTCGAACATCGCTTGACAACGTTTAATTGCTCTAATAGTTCGTCCGTGTCCTTTTTGATAATATAGGTTACCTAAAAAATACACCGATATATTCAATCGGTACGCCGAGGTCAAAAGACCAGTTTCCCGCGTACTTGATAAACCTTTTCTGTCATTTATCGTGCTATGCAACTTTCAGGATACCCAAGGGTGGTAATCATTTATCTATACTGCATATCAGTTAGTTAATTGCCTCATTAATTTAAGGGTCACCTTAAATACAGGTTATAAATAAAAAAATCAAAATCATTTATTTCAGACATTTGTAGTCCATAAGTGTTAGTGTGGTGTGTTATATTATATCTCACATCCCAAACTCTTTGATACAAATGGATAAAGACAACCCCACATAGCACTTGCTTCAGAATAGAAGTTATCATTTCTGTGCAAATTTCTTCACTTATTTCATGACCCAAAGGGTTTTTTTTTTTGATAAAAAGTATTCTATGTTCCATTTTAGGCCCATAGTTCATAGGTATGCAGAAAGAGATCAAGACATATTTTCCGTCAATCCAGTCGGTACTCATTGACATTTTGTTGCTTTCTGCAACTATGCTCATTAAAATCATCATCACAATTGCTTAGCATGAATATTTACAATCAGAGGGGCTAATCAACATTTATAATATTAGTGTGGATAACCGTAGAAGTCATAAGGCTACTCCAGGTACGGCTCTAAGATTTGGGGCATTAACAGCATTACAGGAAAATAATACAAAACTTAATAGCTAAAAACAAAGCCAATTATAGATGTCTGTCGAAATACACAAAATTCATTACTCAACTATAAAGAAGATGGGAAAATTAGTTTAAGCTAACAGTTGTTTTGGACCTGGAAAAGAGACACAAGCTAAGCGTAAACTATTTGTTTGGTTTAACAGCCTCAACCATTTTGAAACTGAAGAAGTATCAAAAATGTTGTTTAGCTTAACATTTAATTATTAGTTGGTCGCGCGCACACACACTCACACAAACATACAAGATTTCCATTTGTTTTATAATAAAAAGTAGAGAATACCTACCCAAACAAATTATGTACGGTCGAGGAAATTGAATGCTTATCACTTTTGGACTCTATATAATGGTATTAAAGTCCAAAAGTGATAAACATTCAATTTCCTCGACTGTACCTACTGTTAATGTTTTTCAAACGGTCACCACGACACATGCTAAGCCTAGTGTGGGACCATGGGCTAACTTAAGATGTGTTCTGTTTCTTTTAAATAAACAAATTTTATTTATTTTATTTTATGAAAGATATTAGAAAAGGCCTAATAGGCCTATACCAAGAGTTACACGCAACTTAAGAAATGTTCTATGATTAACACTTTCGCTGACTGCTACTTTTGTTATGCCTGGTAACAGTGTCACCGATGCATTAAATAAAACAAAAAATTCAGAGTGAAGGACTCATTGATTTATTGATTCTAGTTTTATGTTATTCATAGGCACTCCTTTATCTTCAGCATTTGACAAGGAAAAACATATTTTAAGTAACATAATCTCAGTTGCATAAGGAAAAAACAACCAATACCAATTAATACCATAGTTGATAACAATGCACCATGTTTTACTGGCTACCCATTTTTGTCTAATCGCACGAGCAGGGAATCAAGATTATAGTTGACTATTTTATTCGAAACTTCACAGGAGTATTCCTAACGATAATTAAGTAAACAAGTGTTTCATGTTTTTTGAGAATTCAACCCCTAAAAGGGGGAAATGTGGTGACAAAGTCTGAAAATCAACACGGGTATTGTTTCAATGGTTTATCGGGTCGCTGATTACGAAAACAACAACGGTTTCAAGATCCAAGGTGGCGGACGTGAAATACCCTCATCATCATATGAGCCCACAGACCAGTTAGCCCGCGGGCTGAGTTGCCCACTTTGTTTTGGATGACTCACCCACACTTATCAAAAAAAAAAACCGTAGGCAAACTCGGTTCTGGCGCTTCGCCGGTCGCTGCCGCGGCACGCTCAGCTCGCGCGCTGTAGGATCGCAGTTCTTCCTAACACTCCTCCTCGCTTCGCTCGTCGTCGCACCTACACCGACCTGCCTTAGAGTAGAATAAGTAGGTAGGTAAGGGGGGGGGGGGGGGGGGGGGTGTAATGGCTCAGCTAATAGATTGAGTGGGTCAAGTGACCCATAGAAAAATGAATGGTCTGTGGGCTCATTTGACCACAAAGCCGAAATACGGCTCATCACCGCTGTTGGGGTGCAATAAGAATAACAATAATTTATTGAAAAAAACCTTATTGCTAATTGTACATTGCGCTTGCACTGTTACATGTTAGGTGAATTGATTAAATGCGCCTGGACTAGGATTATCCTGTATCTCAGGCAAAGTGATATAATACGAATTCGCAAACGATCAAACAAATTAAAATCATACACATCAAAATCATAAATAAGTAATTATCTGAAAATTATACGTGCATATTAAATCTATACAGGGTGAAATAGGGGTCGTGGAGCAAGAAGACCAAAAGCGAATGAGATGGTCATAATGAACAACTTTTCCCATGGGACCGACCACGAAATCGCAAAAAAATAAGAGCCAATTAACAACTGTGAGTTAATTCAAAGTAAACGTATGGAACAGCAGATTTTTTTTTGCGATTTCGTGGTCGGTCCCATGGGAAAAGTTGTTCAGTATGACCGTCTTATTCGCTTTTGGTCTTCTTGGTCCACGACCCCTATTTCACCCTTTATAAGAATATTTCATTAAGTACCTATATTTAATTTACATACAGTATTGCAGTCTCAGCGTCTAAAACAACTGTAAACTAGGTCAATCGAGTTTCTTTAATTATTAAGTGGAATTTTACCTTAGTGCATAATAATAGAAATAGAATAGCATACATTGCAGTTTCATATTAGGTTTACGGTTATTAGGACAACATTAAAAATGACGAGTTAGTAATTAAGGTGACAGATCTATATAGATATGAACATTTTATCTACTTATTTAGGTACAGTCGCCATCAGATATATCGGAGCGGCCAAAGGGCTCACAAATATCTGAACACGTCTCTAATGCCTCGACAATAGAAGCGTGTTCAGATATTTGTGAGCACTCTGGCCGCTCCGATATATCTGATGGCGACTGTACAACTTAGTAAAGTTGAAAAACCCCCGATGTTTTCATTTCAAATTTCCGCTAACATCCCGTGTGTGCTGGAACCACCCGGCCTATGTCGCGCGGATGGCAAAAGGCCGGACGGGCTAACCTTAGTTCCGTGGCAGAAGGGCAAGTGCTTACTCTGGGACGCTACGTGCGTCAGCACTTTTGCCGCTTCGCACCTCGGCCGAACGGCGCGGATAGCTGGTGCCGCGGCAGAATTTGCTGCGGCTAGAAAAAGGGACAAATATTCGGCCCTAGAGGGCAATTATTATTTTGTTCCTCTAGCCTTTGAGACGACGGGGTGCTGGGGGGCGGAGGCGATGGCCTTCATCAGAGAAGTGGGGAGGAGAATAAGGGAAAGGGGGTCCGAGGCTCGCGCGGCTTGCTTCCTGGCGCAAAGGTTGTCCATCGCGATCCAACGTGGTAACGCTGCAAGTGTGATGGGCACCTTTGCGCCCGGAGCAACTCGCGGGGGCCTTTTTGACTAAGCTTAGGTTGTATAAGTATTTAATTGTTAATTTTTAATTGTGTTGTTGGTTTTTAATTTTAATAAATTGTAATTTCAAAGTTCAATATCTCAAAAACGGCTGAACCGATTTTGATGAAACATGGCTAAGCACACTCGGGTTAAAATTATCTATGACACCAAAAAAACCGCATTAAAATCGGTCCATCCGTTTGGGAGCTACGATACTACAGACAGATACACAGACACACAGACACGCTAAACTTATTGGGACAATCGTAAAGTCTCTCACAGGGCAATGGAGTTGAAATGTCTAAATATCAATATGGGTGTCGTTTTTGAGTTTTTTTGGGAATTTAATATTGTGGACATAAAAATTCTGGAAAGTTGTTGTGCCAAATTGCAATTCAATCGGAACGTACGGGTCAAACTGAGAACTCCTTTTTTGTAAAGAGTTAAAAATACGTTTAGTACGCGGGCGAAGTCAAGGGCGTTCGTGTTGGAGGTTAAAAACTAATCAAAATGTGTAGAAGACAAACGAAAGTATATGAGGAATATTAACTTTATTGAGTCAATTACTCGAGGATTCGCCATAGCACGATCCAAGAGCAGACCAAAAAGAGACAGGAAAAAGTATAGACAATAATTTCTTAAGTTTTTAAATCTAAAGTGTTGCAAGCAATCACTATTTATCTATGACTTACCTAAATAAAGCTATGTTCAGACTTGTCTTGAACAAAATGTATGACAACTGAACTTCCTTCTTGCCAACAGCATGATGACTGCACGGAGTAGAGGACACAACCAGGACTGGGACCCGATGAGGGACGACTTTGACAACTCCGGCTATGACCCGCAGAATGCAGATGACAATTCCAGGTACGGAGATCATCATCTTATTTAGATAAGATAAGATCATATTTATATCTGAGAATATGTTACAATGTTGGTTAGTAGAATGTTTTTCGACGTTGTTCGACGACCGAATAAGCCACTAAGGTTAGAGAACCTGACTATGGGAGCTTGAGGTCCCGGGTTCGATCCCCGGTCGGGGCAGATATTTGTATGATGAATACGAATGTTTGTTCTCGAGTCCCGGATGTTTAATATCTATTTAAGTATGTATTTATCTATATAAGTACGTTTATCCGTTGTCTAGTACCCATAGTACAGGCTTTGCCTAGTTTGAGACTAGATCAATTGGTGTGAATTGTCCCACTATATTTATTTATTTATGGACTCCAAATCATCGTCATATCAGCCGAAAGACGTCCACTGCTGGACATAGGCCTCCCCCGACTGCCAAATTGACCGGATTGATTGGACTCCAAATGTCTGAAATAAATGATTTTTAGGGTTCCGTAGCCAAAATGGCAAAAACGGAAACTATATTTCGTCATGTCCGTCTGTCCGTCTGTCCGTATGTCACAGGCATTTTACTCAAAAACTATAAGGTGTATTTGAATAAAATTTTGAGGATAGGTGTATTTTGTTAGCCGCTACATAGTTTTGTAATTAAAATGACAAAAAAAATTTTTTTTAGGGGTGCACTTCATACATAAAACTAAGTCAATTTTTTTTTTCATTGTGACCCCCCGTGTGGCACATCAATCGATAGGCCTTTCAAAATAAATATAAGGTTTCTTAGCATTTTTTTTGATTAAGTTAATAGAGTCGGAGATAATCGCCCCGAAAGTCACTAAAATTCTGTCCCCCCCCCCCCCCCTCTAATTTTTGAACGATGTATTTTAAAAATATGGAAAAATTCATGGACATAGGGCTTATTAATTTCATTCACCGAAAATTGTTTTGAACAAGATCGGTTCAGAGGTTTTCGAGATATTGCTGAAAAACTGCCTTTCTCAAAGAAAAGGACGTAAGTGCCGTAAAATTTCTGTGACGATACGATCTTTTTAATAGGCACGGAACCCTTCGTTTTGCGTGGTCCGACACGCACTTGGCCGGTTTTTATTTTTATTATTTCTTGCAGTGCCACCGTAAACCTGGACCACTGCCGGCTGTACGTAACCAACGTACCCATCGGGCTTAGTGACGACGGGCTCTCTACCGCCTTCACCAAGTACGGGAGGCTGACTGAGGTCTTCGTAAGCAAGAACCCAGACAAGAGATACGGGCTGGTGTCTTTCGAGACCCCGGGGTAAGTTGCTCGGTCCTTGTGGCACAGCGACTGGAGAGAGTTACTTTGGTAACAATTTGATAGAATACAGATGGCGAAATTGGGTACTTTCCTGGGTAGAAAAAATATAATTCTATTTCGTCCGTCAGTTAGATTATCAAAAAACATTGGACACGTATTTTTTTGTTTGTCAATTAAACAAAAAATTACGAAGATATAGCCCGTTAAAGTTCCGCGTGACGTCACATTATGATAAAAAGTGTATCATAATTCATAATGTGACGTCACGCGGAACTTAAACGGGCTATATCATCATTATAATTATTTTGTTTAATTGACAAACAAAAAAAATACGTGTCCAATATGTTTTAGTAATCTAACTGATATAATTTTTTAGGAAGGTAGCCAATTCTAAATAACTACAACTTACAAAAGTTGAACAACCCCCTATTTTTTTCATTTCTAAGTTCAATATCTCAAAAACGGCTGAACCGATTTTGACGAAACATGGCTAAGAACACTCGGGTTGAAATAATCTATGACACCAAAAAAAACCGCATTCAAATCGGTCTATCCGTTTGGGAGCTACGAGACCACAGACAGATACACAGACACGTTAAACTTATAACACCCTTCTCTTTAAAATCTATTCTGTCCGTCAGTTAGATTATCTCAAAATATTGGATACAATTTTTTTATTTTGTCAATCAAACAAGAAATGATGAAGATATAGCCCGTTAAAGTTCCGCGTGACGTCACATTATGGTACACTTGGTATAATGTTTTTTGATAATCTAACTGAAGGACTGAATAGATTTTTTTTACCCAGGAAAGTACCCAATTAGACGCAGTCACGAATCTGGAAAATGACCGACGTATGAAAAATGTTTGTTCAATAAGGGTTCAAAGGTCTATTTGTATTTGTAAAAGTACACGGGGTCGAGGATACTGTTTCACCAAATGTTAGTAAATATAGTACCAACAAAATAATCTGTTTGAAAATAACCAATTTTTTTGACAGGGAAGCAAAATTAGCCATGATGAAGCTCAACAGAACTGAACCTCTCAATCTCAAAATCAATATAGCTCATAAGGTAAGTACATCAATAACTACGATTATTTGTTAGAAATAAGCTAGGTACAGCAAGGGAAATTCACGTACCTTTTTATGCCTTATTGTCATAGTCAGAAGAGCGAAAAAGGTACTTGAATACATTTCCCTTACACACACTAGACAATCATTCCATGCCACAAGCAGCGGGGCTAGCGCAACTGACGCCGCACCGCGACGTGAGTCGAGAAAGCTCAACCCCCTTTTTCTAATGTGTACGGTGCGAGTGAGATAGGGGACGCTTAGTCGCGCGAGAAGCGACTGAGCAGCAAGTTGTGCTAGACGTGCAGGGGCGGTTCACTCTTTGGTTTCGTCGCGCCGCACAAAAACATGCCGGCCGGCCGCCTTTAGGCGGTCTATCAGTGGTTGCCGCGCGCTTTTACGGGACGCACGCGTTCGCGCAACGCATTGTATCGTCATTCGCCTCGTAAAATAAATATACCGCGTCGTCTATGTGTATTGGTTGAAAATATTTTTTCTTTACATTATGTATATGTAGGTAACCCAGAGTAGTGTCTTCCATTTTGCAGAAACAGGCAGTTTTGATGTCATAACCAAAAGGCAAATTACACAGCTTTTGTGTAGCTAAAGTAAATAAAGAATAATCGTAATATCGTTAGTAAAATACACTATTATACTAATGTACCTATAATTTAATAGGTCGAGCTGGCGGTAACCCTAGCTCTAAGGCTCCGCCTCCGAAAGAGCGCGTTGCATGCAATAGAAAGAAATGGCCACATTTAGGCACGTTTGGCGTACCTAAACAGGGAATTTGTTAACAGAGACCCTTATGTACTGTACGTAGTACTATTACTTATTCTGTGGTGAACGAGGATTCGATATTGTATCTCGTTCCCACTTGTGTATTGTCTACGCTTACATCCCTGTCACTCATGTCTCATGTGTGTATACTGTGTAATCGTCAGGCGACAAGCAAAAGTCACTAATTACACGTAAGAGGTAAAGGTAAACTCAACCTTATTACTACTTCGTCACAGTTCCTATTTCTTAAATTATTTTTCTACATTTAGTGTCCTTTGCTTGTCACCCGGCAGTATGTGTGTGTGTGTGTACTTAATGTAGGAGAAAAACTAGTGGCCGCCTTAGTTTCCTTGGCTCGTGCAGGTAACTTGTATTATTCCAAGGCGTTTTTAGGGTTCCGTATCTCAAAAGGAAAAAAACGGAACCCTTATTCATAGGATCACTCGTGCGTCTGTCTGTCCGTCTGTGACAGCCGATTTGCTCCGAAACTACTGGACCGATAGAGTTGAAATTTGGTAAACATATGTAAATTGGTGACCCAAAGATGGACGCGTAAAGTAAATTAATGAATTCTGAAAAAGGGGGGCAAACTGGAAAATGAAAAAAAAAAGGTTTCGCAAATTGTATTGTGTGACATATCAAATGAAAGGGGTTGTTGTAAGCAGCTAAGGTTTTTTTTTTAATAATTTTAGCAAAAGCAGTTTTGAAGTTATTTAGAAAAAAGACGAAAATTGACCATCCGCCCTCCCCCCACCCCTTATCTCCAAAACTACTAGGGTTAAAATTCTAAAAAAAATATGGAAAACAGTTCCTTGCCTAAACATTACAGGAAAAGCTATAAGAAGTTTGAGTAGTCAAAGTAATGCGAAAATTCTCAATATTTTTGTGTATTATATACGGAACCCTCATCACGCGAGTTGAACTCGCACTTGTCCGGTTTTTCTAGGTATATGTTTGCCAAACGCTATTTGGAAGGCTGTTTTGCATCACTTGCCCCAGTTCTGGTAATATAAACATAATAAAAAAAAACTGTATTTGATTTTTTATTTATTTAATCTTGGTTGAAACATTGTGCAAGGTTTTCAACAGACGGGTAAGTTACTGATGCTACTCCAGTTAAAATGTGTGCTCTAAGTTCAAATAACGGATATACTCTCACTCCCATAGATTTTTACCATGGTCCTATCTTCTTCTCGTGTCGATGGTTTCCTATTTCCTTAGTTTCATGGACCTAATATACTCGGGACAGGCTATACGTGATGCCACAATGAGGGATGGAAAGGCTTCTATGTAGCTAAATTAAGAACTGGTCTTAAAATGGCTGATCGCTTACCATAAACAACCTACTTAATTTGGGTGGGTAGTGATTTATTGGCCATAACTTCATACTAAATCAGTTGTGGCAAACAGAAAAAAAGTGTAACTATGACAAGGACAACGAATGATATTTCCTTTTCTGTCACACTTATCGAGATTTGTATGCTACCATCTCGCTCGGACGTGGTATTATTATCATCATAGCTTGTCCCGAGTATCTTAGGTCCATGACTCAGGCACAGAACCGCAATAATAAGCAAGACGATGTTTTATATAGTTGTCTCTGTCACTTCTTATGGTCAGCTGAGTTGAGTTAGAATGAGAGGAATAGTACGGTATTTTGAGGCTATTAACAAATTGTCTCAATCTACTATGAAACCCTTCATTCGTTCGTTTCTCCTCTATCTCTGTCGCACTTACTTATTCAAAAGAGATATTGCGAATTTCAACTTTCGTTTTTCGTGGTAGCGCCGCAGTGTTAAAAAAACCGGCCAAGTGCGTGTCAGACCACGAAAAGCGAAGGGTTCCGTGCCTATTAAAAAGGTCGTATCGTCACAGAAATCTTACGGCACGTACGTCATTTTCTTAAAGAAAGGCAGTCTTTCAGCAATATCTCGAAATGCTTTGAACAGATCTTGTTCAAATTAATTTTCGGTGAAAGAATTTAATAAGCCGTATGCCCATGGTTACCATTCAAAAATTAGACGGGTTGGGGGGAAGGGTGGGGGGGGGGGGGGGGGGGGGGGCAGAATTTTAGTTAGCAGACTTTCGGGGCGATTATCTCCGACTGTATTGACTTAATCAAAATTAATGCTGAAAAACCTTATGGTGGCAGCACCACTCGTGTTACATCTTTTTCCTTCCTACGGCAAACGAAAGAGAGGCAACGATGCAACGCGAACACGCAACCCCAAGTGTGGTGCGACCATAATATTTATTTTGAAAGGCCTATCTTTTGATGTGCCACACGTGGGCATACAATGAAAAAAAAATTCGACTTGCAGTTTTATACAGACAACGAATGATATTTCCCTTTCTGTAACACTTATCGAGATTTGTACGCTACCACCTCGCTCGGATGTGGTATCATTATTGCCATAACTTGTACTGTCATTTTGAGTATAGTTCCATGGAATTTTATTTTCTTTGTGGCAGAGCAACGCAAAATCAAAGAGACCAATGGAGAAGAGGGACAATTCGGGATATCGGAGTAACAACTCTAACGGTCCCCGCAACCACGACGATCGCAGCATCAGAGACGAAACTGGAAGTAGTGGTAGCCGATCGAATCTAAGGTATGTCAGTCGAAATTGTGACAATTTTATAAGATAAAATATATATTTTGCTCAGCTGAAATAAAACGGTGTTTATTTTGAACCATGCGTACATTGGAACGTCACAGATATGCCGTGGACGTTAAAAATACGACAGTTGTGAAGAAAGTTACGTGGTAAGTTTTCTGCAGGCCTCATTTAAATGTCGATGTCGTTCGCTGGTTTTTTCTGTTGATAATTTATTTCACATTACTTTTGTCTGTTTGTGCTATTTCCATGGACCTCGCCTCGTGCGACAGATGTAAAGAAAAAAAAAGATCAGCTATTGACCGCCTCGCTTTTAGGCGCCATTCTTTTTTTCATTAAATTCGGCCAATCACAACAAGTTGTTCAAAAGGAAGTATAGCATCATTCGCCCGCTGCAGCGCTTTATCTATTTCCGGTGCTAATATGGCCGTCTTACCTGCTTAGCGCTGTTGTGCTTACTTTTCTCTCTGCGATTGTTGTGTGAAATTCGAAACTTTTGCCGATTTTGTGTAAGTAAGTGTATTATTCAAGTGGTTTTAACTTGTGTGTTGCTTATTTTCTGTGTTTTGTCCGTGAAATCAGTCCAAAACTGCAATAACAAAACAAGTGTTTATTGCGCCATGCTGCTTAAAAAGTATTTTCAATCCATTGAAAAGGATAAAACCGAAACGTAAGTTAACTATTATAAACAAAAGCTTTAATTAGTCACAGTGAATGTTCTAAACGTTAAATAGATTATTTGTTGTGTGATAATGTAATGCATCGTTACAATTATATCGATATAACCCATGCTGGTTTTTGTCGTTTTACATGAAATAACTTGTCGCAAAGTAAAACATCACATGCATAACACATACACCCTGAAAACATTACACTCGTTTTCGTTGAGCATCAGTTATAACTAGCGAGATTTACGTAAACTCTAACATTATGGAAAAAAATTGATCTCGTAAAACTCTTGATTATCTCTCTTGATTATTAACTCTTAATTAACTGTTTATCAATCAAGATTTTACAAATACAAACTTAGGAGTTGAAAACTGAAAATGTAATGTCTACCGAAATCCACTTGTTACACAAATAATGACAAGTTAAACCATTGAAAAAAAGTATTTCGGTTTCTCGTCTAAATAATCGTTCACCGCGGCCGTCATCTCATCATCGATAGAAAATCTTCGCCCCCTGAGATCTTTCTTCAGAAGTCTGAATAGCAAATAGACACAGCAGGGGGCTAAATCTAGGCTGTAAGGGGGATGGTCGATGATATAGGTTACAGGTGTACGCGGGCTGGGTTTCCGCAACTCGACGTCATAGATTGCGTTTGGGTTATTGGCACTACTATTATTCGTGCCAACCCAGTTCCACCAGGAAGCCTAGCAAACCCTTTATGTTGCCGACGGCCTCCGGTAGTGACCCCGGTGTTCCGAGGTGCTTTGCCCGGTATTCTTCCACCCCAGGGCACGTCAGGATGACATGGGCGGCTGTCTCCTTTTCTTCCATGCAGGCTCTGCAGATAGGACTGTCTGTAACACCTAGGCTGAAAAGATGTTTGTTTAATAGTGCATGACTAGTTATGGCTCCCGTCAGAAGACGGGAGTGCTGGCGTCTTTAGCTTCCTTGACAATCCAGGGACAGGGTTAATTGTCGGGAGGGCCTACCCGGTTTGCCTGCAGGTTCCTAGGGTGTGCCAATATTTTTGGTGTTTAGTCGCAGTCCATTTCTGGCCATGGCTGTGTTGTGCGAACTGTGTGCACAGGTGCACTGTCGTGCAAAATCACAATGCCATGTTGCTGAGTTTGCCATTCCATTTTTCTGTTATAGCGTGCTTCAGCTGGCAAAGTAAATTTGCGTAATAATTGGCATTGATTGTCGTGTTTTTGGCAAATAATCTATGAGTAATATCCCTTCTGCATGCCAAAAAATTGACTATGAGTTTACTAGCCGAAGGAAGAACCTTAAAATTCCGAGGAGGCTTTTCGTCTTTGAATTTCCATTGAAGGGACTCTTGTTTACTTTCTGGGTCCCCTTGTCTAATTCAAGGCACATCACACGTCACAATCCTGGAAATAATTTCTTCCTCTTTCCTGAGACTCATGTCTAAAAACTCCTGACAACATCTGACACGTCTGTCTTTGACCCAGCGTGCACTAAACCTTGACATATTTAAATTACCATGAATTATTTTGTTAACCCATTCCATACTTATGCCCACATCTCTAGCTGTCTCCCACTGTTTCACTCTTCGGTCTTCTAGAATGACATTTTCTTCGGTGACAGCATTAGTCGTCCGCTATGAAGATCATATTCTAGGCTCTCACGACTCAATTTAAATAGCATCAGAACTTTATGGTGAAATCGGAAGGGCACAAATCACCAAATACAGGTAACATACGCAGTTTGATCTGCGATGGTGTATTACAATACAATACAATACAAATACTCTTTATTGCACACCTCACACAAACAAAGCAGTTACATAGAGAAACAATTCATTACCTTCTTTAGTAAGAAATTTTATCACTGCATGCTGCTCAATTTTAATCAAATTAGTTTTTACCAGGGACATACAAGCAACCAAGTGCAAAAAATAAATGAAGAGCAAAGAACAAATTATTGTTCGAAATTAAAAAAAAAATAGTCATTAAAGATGAATTCATAGTGGCCAGTATTTTATTAAACTGCATAGTTCTAACTAGGTACTATTTAGAAATATCGCAGATTAGCGTACATCCCAAGCTAATTCTTAGAAAACTGATAAGACTACTGTCAGTTTTCTAAGAAACTCCTTATCACCTTGGTTATAAATTTATAATGGTCATGAACAAGAGTTCCCTTAGTTGTGTGCCTGCTTTGCCCCCCCCCCCATATATATAAAGTCCGTGACTATACCATGATTTTCAACTGACTTCAAATAAGGAGGAAGTTCTCAATTCATTGGCATCTTTTATTTTCTATGCATGTTCCTCGATTACTCGAAGACGCCTGAAATGATTTGGAAAATTATTTTTTTGTTTAAAGGATATTCTTCCCAAGATGGTCCCATGGTCATCAGGTCACGATCTGATGATGGGATCCGGGAGAAATCGATTTTCCTGCAATCTGTCTCTCAGACATTCAGCAATTGGTTAAGAATTTCTTTTTTTTTTGAGGCTTGTGCAGATCGCGTCCATTGACAGGTCTGCTTTTCATAGTAATAATTTATCCAATGAGTAGATCCTGTGGTATTCTTCTTTTCAATCTCCGGGGTAGAGTTAGTTCGCTCATTAAGTGCTTCACTAGTGTGTTGGGGTGTTGCAATATTCTTGTTTTGTATGTTTCTGCACTGTCTTCGATTTCTTGCTTCACAGTTTTAATGTTGAGGTCGTGATGCAGCCTATCATTTGTTATGTACCAGGGAACTCTTCAATTTAATTTTTTTACCGAAGCATTTGCTGCGGCAGCGTGGCGCACGCCTACAAGTTTTGCCGTGTTCAGTTAAACTTGCCCTTCAAACATGATCCTTCCACTTAAAAAGGTACTCGGCTCCGCCTTCGGTAAACCTCCGGATCCGGACCGGCTTCAGATACGACTCCAACTTTCGCCGTTAAATAAAAAAATTTAACTCCGGCTCCTGTAAAGCCGCCTCCGTAACATCCCTAATCATTAGGTATATAAGTTGATTGTATCTAATGGTCGTTTAATTTTGTCACAGGAGACAAGACCCGATGGCGAACGGTGACAATATGGATGACCTGATTGATGATGACACGGTAAGGTTTAATGTTCTTTAAAAGTCAAAGTCAAAGTGATTTATTCTTCAATTTAGGCATATTACATGCACCTATGAATGTCGATAAACTACCACCGGTTCGGAAAGTAAACCTCTGCCTCGAGAAGAACCGGCGTAAAAAACTCGGTGAGGTGTCATTTTTTCAAAACAGTATACAATATATAATTTCAGTATCAGAGTATTATAAAATTTTAAAATTACATTGCTACAGTAGAAAGCCTTTTAGTTACGTGATACACGCCCCTCCCACCCCCCACCATATGCTGGTCTTATATTATATTTTTACAAGCTTTATATTAACTTGAACTGTTTGTATGTAAGTTGTCCGTCAAAATTTGCAATCCATTTTTCAGTCACTTGCTGTTATCCGATTGAGCTGAAATTTTGGGTGGTAGTATAGTTTGGATGACAATTTAATATTATGGTACCATCCAGCTGATCTGATGATGGAGACAGAAGGTGGCCATGGGAATTCAGTATTTAACCGACGTAACTAAATTGTGTTTGGGCTTATTATCCAGCTGATCTGATGATGGAGACAGAAGGTGGCCATGGGAATTATTATTGGGCTCATTAGAATCGTCTCAATGAGTAGTTGATGATGTTTTAGGGCTTGTACGCACTAAGCGGCTAGCCGCAACCGCACGCGGCTAGCCGCTTAGTGCGTACAAGGCCATACAGAAGAGTACTGTCGGCAATAAAAGCTTGTAACAAAAATAATTTTTTTGACAGAAACATATTTATTTATTTACAAAATTCAAGTAGCTGCGTTTCCCTAGAAGCTTCACAGGTTAAAAAACACTGTTCTAAATGTTCTGTGTAGGGTGAGGGTGGGCAGATCTGAAATACATAGGACTTAAGCAACATTAACCTTTTGAGACCCGTCGGCTCCATGGGTAGCCAACTCAAATTTCAGTGTTCATTTTTCTTTGCGGGTCTCGAAAGGTTACTTCAGGACTTCTCATAATACTTTGTATTGACCATTCATTATACATTGTTTCGACGACCGCCTTAGCCGCGTTAGCCTAGTGGGTAGTCATGCTGCCTACTAAGCTGAAGGTCCTGGGTTCGAATCCCTGTAAGGGCAAATATTTGTGTGATGAGCAGGAATATTTGTGTCTGAGTTTTGGATGTTTTCTATGTGTTTAAGTATTTATATCTTATAAATATATCGTCGTCTAGCACCCATAACACAATCTTTATTAAGTTTACTATGGGTCTAGTGCGATTTGAGTAACATGCCCCCTTATATTTATTTATTTATTATTTATTACAGG
Organism: Epinotia nisella; assembly: GCA_932294315.1. Classification (NCBI taxonomy): domain Eukaryota; kingdom Metazoa; phylum Arthropoda; class Insecta; order Lepidoptera; family Tortricidae; genus Epinotia; species Epinotia nisella. The sequence goes on along the minus strand of OW028698.1, from coordinate 1,164,848 downwards.
GGTTGACCAGCACCCTGGAGCCAGATGTGAATCTGGAACTGGAGAAGCTCAAGCTGAAGCACCTGAAACTGCAAGAGCAGCAGGTTCTCTGCGAGCATGAGATACTGCTGATGAAGCAGGCTAAGAGGACACCCGTGAGTATCAGCAGTAGATGACGATAGAACTTGATCCAATGCCTTGTCCATGATGATGCCCATTTCACACGAGGGCAGAACAGTGAGGCAGTACAGTGGGACAGAACAGTTGGGAAAACAGTTGGGGTTCAAACAGGCCAGTCAGATGGTACAGTCTGCGACCGGCGCACATAGGGGCAAAATGCCGATTTAGGCGGCCAAAATTATTTTATCGCATTTATGTACTCAAACTCGTGATTTGTTTGTAATTATAATTCCAAGAGGGCAGTAGCACAGTGGATCGAAATGACAAAAAAATGGACATCCACTTTTTTTTTAAAAACCTATTTAAAAAATACTTTTCGGTTGAAAATGTTGTAAGGAATAAAAAATGTTATATATATTTTTTCAAAATAAGGCTTATTTAAAGCAGAAAAAAATAATATCAGTGTTTTTTGTATGAAACTGAAGAATAAGTATCTTATTATAAGAAAACCGTTACCGATCCTGCTTTCTAACCTTTAGAATATTATTCTCCTACTTAAAACAGTTGAAAATAGTAAACAGCTTATCTCGGTAGGTGCCCGCTTTTTTCTATAATCCAGTCAAAAGTCAGTAAAAACAACACTGTTCTTAGTTGGTTTTATTTTTTTATTTTCAATAGTTTAACGGTATATTAATGATCGTTAAGTGTAAATACGACATATTTTCGTCATTTTTATAACTGACAAAGAAAACAAAATTATAGTTACGTTACGAGACAATTATGAAATTTTTTAATATAAGCAAATATGAAAGTAAGTGACCTATGAATGTCGTATTAAACTTGTGAGATTGTGTATTCATAGATTATAAAAATCTTGTCTATATTTCCTAAAGTGCTTATTGCGCGCTTCGGCTGCTTCTTCCGGTAATAACCCAATAGGCAAGAGAGCTTCTTCCATTACAGTTGCCCCATGTTATAGGATTTTGTGCATTGTTAGGCGTCATCGGATGCCAGGAATATAGTCCTACATAAATTTTGGCGGTCTCATTATTAACACTTCTGTTTTTCTTTCGTTTGCTCCTTTCACTGGATTCATCGAATATCTTTGCTGGTCGGCCTGATGATCCTCGTTTTATCCTTGGTATTTCGAAGGTTCCTTGTAACCATGCATCGTGTTTTTTTAAGATAATATCGCTCTTCCTATTTGACTCTACCCACTTCTTCTTAAAGTCTGACTTTAAAAAAGACAATTTATGCTTTATATCCTTGTTGTGTTCGTCACAATAGTTTTCTTGCGATAAAATATACGTCTCAAGATATTTTAGTTTCAATTCAAAATTTGCAAGATTTTGTGGCTGCATTTTCTCAAATAGGAACCTACGGGTCACTAATCTTGCCTCTGCAACTCCTTCCGATCCTAAAAGAAATCAAAACTATTTTAAACACAAAAGTAAAAAAAAAAAAAAAACAAGTGGTTTTGCATCGTGGTATTTAATGGCCTCTAAAACGCATATTCGCAAAAAATCGCAGCCAAAGTTAATGTAATTATCTAGTACAGTTACTCTACTTTATGAAATTACTCGTATTATGGCCCGGACGTGCCATGATGTATAACAAAAACCTTTTTATAAATCAAAAACGTGGTTTTTTACAACAATTTTAGAAGACTTATTTCTACCTCGGGAAATAATAATAGATATTCAAAATATTCACATAAATTTAATGTTTTATAATACTCTCTTACCTGTAGAACTAGGATCCATCACAACTTTCTTCAAAATAGACACTAAAAAAACACCACGATTTTTTAAATGTAACGTGTTTTTACGAATGCCGATAAGATGTGCGTGCACTGGGAGCGACGATCAACTTTCGACTGGCATGGCAGTTCAGGCACTGCTGTAAGGGTTAGGGAGGGGGTAGTTTATCATTCTATGGTTATTCAACCTTATCGGGAAGTGATTATTTCTTATCTAGGCTACATTTTTAGAAATCGATTTATGGCCGCCTAAATCGGCATTCTGCCCCTATGTGCGGCGCCGAAAAAGACGTCAATAATTTTATATTGACGTCTTTGTCGAAACAGTTGGCGTTCAAACATAGGCCAGTCAGAAGCTGAAGGTCCTGGGTTCGAATCCCGGTAAGGGCAAATATTCGTGTGATGAACATGAATCTTTGTTTCCGAGTCTTGGATGTTTTCTATGTATGTATTTATATCTATATATCGTCGTATAGTACCATTAGACGACCGAATAGCCTAGTGGTTAGAGAACCTGACTATGAAGCTTGAGGTCCCGGGTTCGATTCCCGGTCGGGACAGATGTTTGTATGATGAATATGAATGTTTGTTCTCGAGTCTTGGATGTTTAATATCTATTTAAGTATGTATTTATCTATATAAGTATGTTTATCCGTTGTCTAGTACCCATAGTACAGGCTTTGCCTAGTTTGGGACTAGATCAATTGGTGTGAATTGTTCCACAATATTTATTTATTTTATAACACAAGCCTTATTGAGCGTAATATACGGTTAGTTCGATTTGTGTACAAATGTCCCCTAATATTTATTTTATTTATTGATGTACAACTTTAATTTTGTTTCAGACTTCTGGCAGCCGCTGCATTCTGCCAAACGGTAGGATAGTGGTTCGCAATACCGACAAGTAAGTTTTGAATCTAAACAAGTTATTATATATCAGAGAGCTGGCACAGCAAATAGATGGCTGCAGGCAGTTAAACAAACAAACGTCCTACTCTGATGCGACGCAATCGCACAGCGTAGCAGCAGTAAGCGTTCATAACGCGTTGATGGAGTAAAAAAAATGTCAGATTAACCACGATCACTCGTATCGTATCGAGCTCGCGTATCCTAAGTATGGACGCTCACTTTGGGCACCTTATCACTCGCATCGTCGCGGGAGAAAATGATACTTTTGGCCGAGACATTACATAGTGCTTTTCACGCCACTGCTCGGAAATGTTGCAAAAGCTGGTCAGAATTCAGGCTTCAAAGCTGGGGTTAGTTGGACGTCGCACGAACAGGCCATCTATGAATTCAAACTGTCCAACAATGTTTTTGTAGTCCAGAGGGCCTACCGCGAAATGAAATTCGTTTTCGTTCGTGTATCTCCGTCTCTGTCGCTCGAACTAGCAAGTGCGACAGAGACGGAGATACACGAACGAAAACGAATTTCGTTTCGCGGTAGGCCCTCAGTTGAAGCAGCGATTTGAACAATCACAGCCCTCCCCCCGCTTAACTAGACAGACGGGCAACCACGGAACCCTATATTGCGCGTGGCCCGACCAAGGACGGGAACCGGTTACCCTAATCAGGGTCTTCCATAGGCTAATTTTAGAAGTTGTTTCTAAAACCCTGTCTGATAGGATAACCCTATTGTAAGGCTGCGTTTCCACCAGAGATGAGCGAGGATGCGTTGCGAGGGATGTGTTTGTCATGAACCAATAGCTAAGCGAGGATAGGTAAATGAAGTGTTTCTATTGGTTCATGACAAACACATCCCTCGCAACGCATCCTCGCTCATCTCTGGTGGAAACGCAGCCTTACGGTAAGCATATCGGATGTGGTAACCATAAGTTAACCCTAAAAAAACCCTATCTCAATATGGTTAACTTATGGTTACCACATCCGATATGCTTACCATAACAATAGGGTTACTAAATCGATAGGCTTACGCCTGAAAAGGGGTGTGTCCTGGTCCTTGGGCCCGACACTTGGCCGGTTTATTAGCCATGATTTATTTTACGGTAACTTGTTTCAGGGGGGAAAGTCATGATGCTGACGGCAGCTTCGGGGCTGGTGCGGGTGATGCGGTGAGTCCCACTTTGCAAACTCTTGTAAATTAGCTCAGGGAGAAAGTCTTGTCATAGTATATATAAACTTCATTTTTTTTTCCTTTTTTTTGGCATCATAAGCATCATACCACCAATGCACTTATATAACACAGCAGGAGGGGTTAGGGGCCAGACTGGCAATCAGCGCTGAGCTTGTAAGCTTGTGCCTGGTACAGTCAGCAGCAGAAGTAGCTAAGCGGGCAGGGTGTTCAAAATTACCTGCACACGACTTTATTCTTAAGAAATTAAGAGCGTGTGTAGGTTATTTTGAACATCCGGCCCGCTTAGCTACTTCTGCTGCTGACTGTACCCAATGGTGTAATATAAAAAGAGGTAGATACGTTGTCTATACGAAATTCCGTGTTTAAAAATGGCCACCAAATCTGACAGCTAACACTTCCATTGACGACTCGAAACTGAGGCAAGTTGTGTGAAATGACACAATTTAGTGTGCCACTTTCGGAGCGCTTATAACCAATCTGCCTCTTTTTAATATTACATCATTGCTGGTACCCATCAATCATGGATTTTAATCTGCAATTGGTTTTTATTTTTTTGCGCTTTTTATTTAATATTAATGTAATGTTTACTTTCACTGTTATATCCGTGTTTTGTATGTTGTTTTTCTTGTTTTGACGTGGGAATAAAGAATATTATTATTATTATTATTGCATGACCGCACACAACGAATCCTCAAATCGATAAGGACAACAAAGCGCTAATGATTCTTCTGAAATGGCAAGTGTCCTTAGGCAACGGTGTCTGCTTACCACCAGGCAGACCGTATTCGTATGATTTTTTGACACAGTGTATTGAAAAAAAAACCGATTTTTTGACACAGTGTATTGAAAAAAAAACCGGCCAAGTGCGAGTCGGACTCGCGCACGAAGGGTTCCGTACCATTATCTGTAAAAACGGCAAAAAAATCATGTCTGTTGTATCCCCAGTCCGACTCGCACTTGGCCGGTTTTTTAGTATTTGTTGTTATAGCGGCAACAGAAATACATAATCTGTGGAAATTTCAACTCTCTAGCTATCACGGTTCTTGAGATACAGCCTGGTGACAGACAGACGGACGGACGGACGGACAGCGAAGTCTCAACAGATGGTTCATTATCCTAGAGGGGTGTACTAGTCTTAGTATTGTCCCATCTGTTCGCAGTGCTTACTTAGGCATGGTACGGACATCTTGGAATAGCCTGTTTGTGTTTCTGCTTGTATAAAAATAAGAAGACTTTCTCTCTGGTCTAAGACTACGCTTCTTAATGAATCACCAGTCTGAACTTTTATTTTTCCGTGTTCAATGGCTTTTTGCTGCTTAGGCACTTTGCCAATGTCAAGGGGGGGGGGGATTTGGCTTTACGGATCTGTGGTGTGCACCTAATAATTTTGCCCAGGGAACTAATCATACTATATATGGATAATAATAACGATAGTGGTTAAAACAGTACATATATTCATAAATAGTTATAATTTAATGTTATTTTTATCAACAAAATAAGCCAATGCCTTGGTGACTTGCTCAAAGCTGGCCAAGAGAGTTTTAACCTTTTGATAGCGAGGGTGCAAAACAAAACGGTGCCCAACTGAGGCCAGAACAAAAACAATAGCCAGACAAAATATGAATAAAATGAAACTTCTAAATATTGTCATGTCAAAATTAATGTACGTATCATGAACTATTAAAAAAATGGGTCAAGTTACTTGTAAAGCTTTTTATTACATAATAAAACAACCCCTTTCATTTGATATTTTATTATTATTTGATGTTTGTGGGCCTTTAATGTGCCGCTTCGACCAGTGAATGATCTATTGTGGCAGCCCTTTCCTGTTTATAGTTCACCGTTAAGACCCGTTGCCTCCAAGAAATTCCAGATTCTTTGGGCGGTGATATGTTGTACCTCTTCTGGGTGCATGATGTGCCGCCCTAGGTAGGTACTTCTTTTTTGCATGAGTGGTCCGCAGGAGCAGAGAATGTGCATTGCTGTCTCCTCTGTCTCCTGGCAGAACCTGCAAGTTGCGTCTTGTTTCATACCCATTTGAAACAGGTGTGTGTTCAATTTGCAATGTCCTGTCAGGATTCTCGTCACTGCACAGGTTTTGTGCCTTTTGAGTTGTAATAGCTCTTTAGACAGTTTACTATTGAACCCTTTAATTAAGGCTTTAGCCTGTTTTTGTCCTTTGGTGGACATCCACAGCTTGATTGCCTCTGATTTTTCTGTGTTACTTAGCAGAGAATATGCTTTCCGTTTTGTGATACCACAGAACGGTTCTGGGCCGACTAGGGTTGTTTCTGCGCCCTTCCTTGCAAGTTCATCTGCTTTTTCGTTCCCTAAAATATCGGAATGCCCTGGTACCCATCTAAGTATGACTTTATTGGAGTTAGCCAGGGTGTTTAAATTGTTTTTACAATTCTGGACTAGTTTAGAGTAAGACTCTAAGGATTCTAGTGCCAGCAGAGCAGCTTGACTGTCTGAGTTGATGTAGATGAGTTGGTTTTTTTGGTTTCCTTCAAGGTTGATTTCCACGCATTTATTTATTGCGAAGACTTCAGCCTGAAAGATTGAGGCCTCCTTCCCCATGCTGACGCTAGCTTTGAGCTTTGGCCTCTCACCATAAATACCGCACCCTACATCATCACCTTTTTTTGAGCCATCTGTATACCAAATGTGGCTTCCCTCCTTGAATTCCATTTGGTCGTTTATCCATTTGTCTCTCGGAGGTATTTCCACTGTATACAGTTTAGTGAATTTGCATTCCACGTATGTGTCGTCTGTGGGCATGCTTAGGTTTTTATTATCAAAAACAAGGGCCTCAAGTTTGATTAGCGCTTGAGAGCGCCATTTTGGCCTTGTTAGAGAGCATATCCTGTAGATGCACTGCTTCGCCTCCTTTTGCACTTGCAGGTGGAGTGGAGTTAAGTCGAGCAGTGCATCCAAGGCTGCCCCCGGTGTTGAGCATAAAGCTCCTGTTGCTGTTAAGCAGGCTGTACGCTGTAGGCTGCTTAACTTTGTGATGGCTGTCTTTTGGTTGACTTTGTTGCACCAGACTGCAGAGGCGTATGTGATTACAGGCCTCACTATCGCTGTGTAGAGCCACATAGCAATTTTGGGTTTTATGCCCCATCTTGCTCCTGCCATTCGACAGCAAGTCCACATGGCCATTTTTGCCTTTTGTATTGTTTTATTCAAATGAGCGTTCCAAGTTAGCTTTTGGTCAAAAGTAACCCCTAGGTACTTGACCTCATTTGAGTAGGTTATTTCCTGTCCATTCAGTTTTAGTTTGGCAAGCTTGTCTAGTTTCCTTTTTCTTGTTTCATTTGATATGTCACACAAATTGAGAATTGAAATTGAGTTCAAATTTGGTAAACATATGTAAATTGGTAACCCAAAGATGGTCGCGTAAAGTAAATTAATAAATTCTGAACAATGGGGCCACTTTTGGGGGGTAAACTGGAAAATTGAAAAAAAAGTTTCGCAAACTGTATTGTGTTTCATTTGATATGTCACACAATACAGTTTGCGAAACTTTTTTTTTAATTTTCCAGTTTACCCCCCAAAAGTGGCCCCATTGTTCAGAATTTATTAATTTACTTTACGCGACCATCTTTGGGTTACCAATTTACATATGTTTACCAAATTTGAACTCAATCGGTCCAGTAGTTTCCGAGCAAATCGGCTGTGACAGACGGACAGACAGACGCACGAGTGATCCTATAAGGGTTCCGTTTTTTTCCTTTTGAGGTACGGAACCCTAAAAGTAACGAAAAAGCGGCGCACGCGCGGCTGTGGCCGCCCGTGGCTTCAGTGGCACGAGTTTTCGTCCGCGTCCACAGCCGTCTTTAGCTCTCAAAAGGTCAACATTAGTAGGGAACTTTAAGTTTTATTAGTAGATCATAGAGACAGGAGAGAGATGTAGGACACTCACACTCTGAACTTGGCTATTATTTATTTATTTATTTATTTCATTGTATAGTCATGTACATAGCAATTTAGGTATTTCACAATTTGATTTGCATAAGTCAGCCCATGACGCCCTGAAAGGACACACAACATAACTTAAAAACTAACTACTAAATTTTACTTATATAGGTACCAGTCTACTCATTGTCTAAAAAGAAATAGTAACATTAAATTAATCTAATAACATTTTTAAAAACTTTTATCATTTAAGAAATCCTTAACAGAGTAATAACATTTTTCTAGTAATAACCTTTCCAATTTCTTTTTAATATTATAAGTCGACTCAAATCCACTTGTCAATCTAGCAAGCACCCAACACTAGAGAGAGCATAAAACTTGGCTACCTTGGGACCGGAACCGGTTTCCCTAATCAGGGTTTTCCATACGCTTCTAAAGTTGTTTTTAAAACCCTACCCATATTGGTAACCCTATCACAAGGTAACCTTATTGATAGGGTAGTATTGATCGAGTTAACTTGGCTTGCCAGTAACCATTTTTTAAACCCATTATGATTTCCCGAACATAGGTTTTGAACCAGTTCAAACGAATATCATTTTTACGAATATTTGAATACGACTTGGGACAGCAACGCGAGTAAGATTACTGTTCTATAACGTGTTCAAATACTTTAAATTATAATTATGCACTATAAACAGGTGATGATAAGGTTGCCACAACTCAAAGAAAACCCTATCTCAATAGGGTTTGAGGTTAACTTATGGTTACCACTTCCGATATGCTTACCATAACAATAGGGTTACCCTATCAGTAAGGTTACCATTATGGATAGTGTATTATGTACATGTATATATATGATATTTCACGTCCGCCATGTTGGATTTTAAAATCGTTGTTTTCGTAATCAGCGACCCGATTAACCATAGAAAGTACCCATCTTGATTTTCATACTTTGTCACCACATTTCCCCCATTTAGGGGTTGAATAAAAAAAACACCTGAAACACGTGTTTACTCATTTATCGTTAGGAATACTGCTGTGAAGTTTCGAATAAAAAAGTCTACCTAATCTTGTTTCCCGATACAAACTTTTTACCCCCATTTTAACCCCTCACGGGGTGAATTAAAAAAAAATCTTAGTGCACCTTACGTGTAAGGAATCTACATGCCAAATTTGGAATCTCTAGAACCAGTGGTTTGGGCTGTGCGTTGATATGTCAGTCAGTCAGTTTCTTCTTTTATATATTTAGATAATTCTTTTTCTTTTCCTTACTATGTTGTATTATAACATAAATGTCCTTACGGGCGCGTGAATAAATAAATAAATCTTTTATTTGTTAATAGTGGGTTCACAAAACGGTCTTAAAAGTATTTATTCATTCAAACAATCAAATAAAAGTATACATCTTTAATCTCCACATTATGCCTACAAACTAGCGTACAAATATCAATTTCAGTTGAATTTAATTTCAAATCATTATTATCGTGCGAGGTAAGGCTATATTTATTTTTTATTTTATTTTTTATTTATTTTATTTATTTGAATTTCGGTGATAAATCAATTGTCGAGAGGTGTGGAGGATACAACTTTGCATACGGAGCGATTATTGACTGAAATATTCGTTACATTTAAAATTGTCAAGCTACGTTAAATATAATCGTGTACCTATGGCGTGCGCCAATCCGATGCACGCCAAAAAAAATTGTGAAATTATAATCTAAATACTCTTTTTCGAAAAATATAACGGGTAGAGGTACCTACTATTCCAAATATTCTCTATGTAAAAAGTCTGAGATCTTACAATTGAGGTTCGTTATTTATCCCACAAATTGTCGAAATGACTTAGACGGACTAAGAAATTTACGAATTAGAAAGCTATGTTAATATTTTGTTTAAACTTGCTGTGTGAAAATTGCATTTACAGTGTGATACTGTAGCTGATAAAAGCGGATAGCGTTCCGAATGATCATCAGAATGACACGCCGGAGCTAGCGTCCCAACCAGACTTACTTGCCCATCACCCTCAAGGATGGCATTGCTGCATGAACGCTTGGTGAAAGGCTCGCATGGCCCCATTGACGTAGCTAGCGTAGAGCTGTTACAACCCATATCCGATACCGGTGTTTTTCAACAGAACGCCCGCGAATTGTGCAGTGACAGCCAGATCAAGTGCACCTGGGACTCCGACGGCGGCAGCTCCACCGCCTCCACATGCGTACTCTGCTCCGACGATAGAAGCCGAAAGATCGTTAGTCTAGACAAGCGGAACTCGACAGATAAGTCGGATAGCAAATATACTGATAGCAGGAAAACTGGTAGTAGAAAAGTAGGCAGCGAGACCACGTTCAGCAAACACAGCAAAGCCACCGAGGGTAGTAAGTCTGATTACTGTAGAAGCAAGGCCCTTAAGAAGTCTAAATGTAGTAGCGAAACGACCAAGTACGGCGACTTCTATAGCGACAGCGAAGACGAAGTCGACGAGACCAATAGGATTATACAGTTGAGGAACACAGACTATGCAGATATCGTGGAGGACCCCTTGACGATTGTGGTAGCGCTCGTCGGCTACCCCAAGTCCAAAATGCGGCTGAGGCAGATGGAACTCTTTCAGCGGTGCATCGCCGAGGTCATGGACATGCAAATCAAAGCAGGCCTGTTAAAAAGCGTGCCATACTTTCTAGATTATTACTTGAATAGAGGCGCGATTGTCTGCGTTTGTAGGGACATGGCTACTAGGAATTGGATAATCAGGATATCCCCAGGCCTGCAAGAACGTATGGCCACTAACCTTATTTTGCTGAAGTCTAAGGTTAAACGGCTGTGCCTTGCTTATGTTAAGATACCCAGCTCCTGCTGGCCTGCCACAGCCCAGGACGCCTTCAAATTATTACAGTATTTCAATCCTACTTTGAAAACCGAATCTTGGAGGGTTTACTCGCAAAAGAGGATCGACGATGTCGAATATACTTCATTTTTGATAGACAGAGTTTCAGGGGAGATCATTCGGGGCCCAACTTTTAAGAATGTGATAGATTACGAACAAATGGAATTCGAAGTGTCGGGCTTCACGGAAATTTACTACGAATGTCTGGTGTCTGACGATATGAAAGAAGATCTGCATAGTGTTTCGTCAAGAGTGAAGCTTTTGAACGAATTGAAAACGGGAGAAACAACGCCTAGAAACCCTTCCGATTGCAGCTTAAGGAAACCTCCCTCTGTTGAAGATGCGCCAACTGATGTCGCGACGAAACGAGACGAAAACGATGAACCTAAAGAAGAGTACGTCGTAGATTTTCCTGATATATCGCATAAGGAACAAGTACATGATATAGTAAACGATGAACAAAATAATAACGTGTTGAAGAAACTAAAACATGTTGATTATATAAACGAACAGAATGAAATGATCATTTGGTCGGGGGAAATCAACAATAAAATTGAGAATATCGTTCAAGAGTATGAGAGCGAGATACAACTGGTTGGTCCAGAGTCCGTCGCTCCAGAGTCTGACAAGACTGAATCTGTAGTCGAAAGCAGCGACAACCTGATCAGCAGGAATAGTAACGTGAACATAGACAGTAACAGGGGAATCGCTTACCACAGGAGAACCAATTACCTCCACGTCGAACCAGAGTTGAAAATCGCCATCACTCTAGATGGTTACCCACAGAACAAGCTAGAAGGCACGCATATCAGAAGACTGAAGCAACTATTCAAAGAATATTTGCACAGAGACATGAAACATCAACGTTTCGGTAATCTCATCATTCCAAAATTCCAAGACATGTATCTGTCCAATGGAGCTGTGATATACATTTGTGATAGTTTAGAAACTAAGGATTACTTGATGGAGGTACTGTCAAAATTCGTTAATTCTACTGGATGGAAACTAACTTTCAGAGACATTAAGCAGTTAGTTAGATATACGAGAATCGTTATGCGACTGCCGAAAGAACACGCCAGCTTAGAAACTGCAGAGATCATATCAAAACTTCAAGAGAAATATCCGGGTCTAAAACCGGATTGCTGGAAGTTCTATTCTGACGTGGCCGGGAAACAGAAAAGGCAGTTCGGCGTAGATCCAGAGTCGCTAGAAGTAATCAAAAGCCCAGAGTTTGACCCTGAGTATGACGGCCAGAAGCTGAGCTTCAGAATCATTGATAGACAGAAACGTGATTCTTGCTTTGAAGAAAACAACCAAGATGAAGACGATGAAATTGAGAATAAAGTGTTGAAGGATAAAATTTTGAAGCTGTTTTATGTGCCCATCGAGGCAGATATGTCGAACTCTCCGCTCACAAGGATTCGCACGAATCACTATTCTGATGTAGTCGCCGACGACCTAAAACTTTACGTAGGCCCCACGAACTACCCGGAATCACGCGTTGACGAGAATCTTTTCCACTCTATAAAGAGAACCTTTGAAAATATCGTGTACAAGTCCTTCGTAGACGGCGACACCAATGAAATTTCTATGCCTAAACTTCACGACATATATTTGTTTGATGGTGTAATTTTCGTTATTTGTCAGAACATGGCATCTCGTTGTTGGATCGACGATGCCCTGATCATAGCCAGTTCTAAACTGCAAATTAATTTGAAATCGACAGAGTACCGGGGAGCCGTAGGCATTATAAGCATGGTGATGCAGACTTACTTAGACACCGAGGAGGTGATATCGATTCTGCAGTCGAATAATCCTCGGCTGCGAACCAAGTTCTGGAGGATTATCAGCAACGTCCGAGCTAAAACGAAGCTGGACGTAGTGTTGCAGATAGACAAGCTTTCTGCCCAGGTTATAAGAAGTCCCGGATTTAATATGTTCGTTGGAGATAACGCCGTTCAGTTCCAGTTGGGACATTTGCAATCCCTTGTCAAACCACTCTCCACCATTGAAAAACTGAGCAAAAAGCAGGAGAGGAAACTAAAGAAATTAAATGAAAAAAAGAAAGAAGTTGATGTCAAACAATCCACTGAATTCACTTTTGAAGAATTAAAGAAAGAATTGAAGCGAGAATTCCCTGATTTGAGGATCGACGATTCGGATTCTTTGAAGCATAGCACTCTTAAGAATATTAAAAATGGAATCGAGCGGATTGACGTCAAGGAACACATATCTGATCTAGACCCTAGGATCATTGAGGACAACACCAAACTGTCTCCTATAGAGCAGGAAGAAGCTTGCAAGATGGTGGTGAAAATACCGCCGGAGATCCTACCCAAGGAGCAAGAAGACTTGAATCTCATATTCGATTTGTTGGAAGATAACAATCCCGGTCTGAACACCGAGTTGTGGACAGTTACCAACGACTTTGGGAATTATGAGAAGGGTAAATTTATTTTGTCCATTGATAAGCAGTCCGCTGCCGTGATTCGCTGTGACCAGTTCATGCCGGTTGTCGTTGGGCACAAATTGAAGTTTCTTTTGTAATTCCTGTTTTGTAAGACTAGTTTAGTTCATATAGTACTTTAGGTAGCTAAGAATTGAAAATTGCGTGGATCTGTTACAGTGCCTTATATTTTATAAAACTGAGGCATTTCAAATATTTACAAGATGTTAAAGAGTTAGTCAACATTCCTTTAGTGACACATCATCATCATCATCATCATATCGGCCGATAGACGTCCACTGCTGCACATAGGCCTCCCCCAAAGAGTGTCACAATGACCGGTCCTGCGCCACCTGCATCCAGGTCATCAGTCCATCTTGTGGGGGGACTACCCACGCTGCGCCTTCCGGTACGTGGTCGCCACTCGAACCTTTCCTCAATGGCTATCGGCTCTACGTGCAATGTGCCGCGCCTACCACATTTTAATGAAAACTGCCATAAATAGTTTTTCACTTTTTGTCTTTGAAACACTAATATAAAATCTAATTGTCATCAATATGCTGCTATTACATAAAATGTGCCAGATGAACATGTGAACAGAATAGTAAAAGTTATTTTAGTAACATATTACTTGGTCGAATCTTATCTATCACCGAACTTGTAAACATTCCTTAATGTGTTCCATCCATGTTTCAGTTTTAATTCTTTAGTTATTGAAAATGTGACCACTAGATATCAATATGTGAATCTATGTACAGTCGACGTCAAAGATTTTGTATACAGTTTTCGCCTTGTAATGAAATGCAAAAGTGTAAACATCTTTGATGTTGACTTTAAAGTCATTTTTTGACCTGAGCTCTTCCTATTGTCGTCAAACAATGCCATTCAAATCAAACTATTGGGAATGGATGAAAATTGAAATGCCTGATTATTATTTTAGTGATAGGAATAACCTTCTTTAGCACCAGAAAAAACTTAGAGATTTTTTCAGCTGCGTCAATTATTTTTGAAAAATATAAACAGTGTCCTCGCTTACATGTTGGGTCAGGGACGGCACTTTCCTCGATTGGTCTCATATTACAAAAACAAAACTTAAATATCTGTGGTAAACTGTCACTGGCAATGATATTGACAGTTGCAGCAGCTGTATTTGTCATTACCAGTGCCATTACCACAGATATTTAAGATTTTTTTTGTAATATGAGACCAATCGAGGAAAGTGTCTATTGACCGTTCCAGCCCAAAACGTAAGTGAGGAAACTGTTTATATTTTTCAAAAATAATGGACGCTGCTGAAAAAATCTGAAAGTTTTTCTGGTGCTAAGGAAGGTTATTCCTATCACCAAAAAATTATCAGGCATTTCTAAAATGTTCATCCATTCCCCATTACATTAACGTAAACGCCAAATAAAATGTTGTTTGGAAAATAAACTACATCCTAGTCGAAGATTCAAAATAGAGTAATCAAGAATGAAGTAAACATTTCTGTGGTTTATGCTGTGTGGTATTTTATCTGGTAGTTTGATTCTATTGAATAATAAGACAATAGAGTTCACTATTCATTAAACATTTTACGTGGTGGTAACCTTTTTTTTTGCAAAATATAGCATGCGCTGTAACCACAAACCAGGGACCGGAACCGGTTACCTTAATCAGGGTTTTCCATAGGTTAATTTTAGAAGTTGTTTTTAAAACCCTCTCCATAATGATAACCTTACTGATAGGGTAGGGTAACCCTATTGTTATGGTAATCATATTGGATGTGGTCACCATAAGTTAACCCTAATAACGGTATCTCAATATGGTTAACTTATGGTTACCACATCCGATATGCTTACCATAACAATAGGGTTACCCTATCAGTAAGGTTACCTTATCATAAGGTTACCAAATCGATAGGCTTAAGTCTAAAAAGGGGTTTTTCCGGTTCTTGCCACAAATAATGGCCATTCGTTAGTTCAGTTCAAAAAATTTAGACTACATACGTGTACGAAGGAACTCATTGCTTGTCAAATATTCCGATGTCTGGCTTTAATTTGGTCATGTTATGAGCTGTGAAAGATATAATTGAACGGCTTCAATGGAAGTGACTGTCATTGATTGCTTTTAACTGTCAATATATCCGAAATAATTTTAAACGTTTACATAATTTGCGGTAAGTATTTTTAAAAGTGATTTTACAATTGTAATATTAATTTTAACATGATTTCTTGATATGTTTTAATTCGCTAATATTAATTATGATTGCTATGTAGTTATTAAAGTTAATGCATTTTTTTACTTTTTGTTGTTTTTTTTTTCTATTGAATGCATAATCAATGATGTACAGTCGAGTTCTCCAATATCTATACAGACAACGTTTCAAAAATATCTGTACACATACTTTATTATTACTGACATAAGACACATGTATAGATATTTTTGAAAGGTTGCCTGTATAGATATTGGAGAACTCGACTGTATTAACGGTGGGTTGCACCAAACCGTCTGTAATCGTAAGCGGTGTTCGTTAAAATCTGATTGTATGGAAAGTTTGACAGGTCTGTATGGAATGACAGCTGCCGGCGCCATATTTAATCGTTGATCGATCTGTCATCGTAAGTTGATGCAACCCGCCCTAAGTTAATAATAGTTTACTTTGAAAAAACAAACTTTTAACCGACTTGAAATCAGTAGCCAAATTGCTTCAATATTGCCTATAAAATTTGAAGAGTTCTCTCGATTTCTCCAGAATCCCATCATCAGGACTGGATTTTGGTGACAACGGGACCAAAGAAAGAATTTTTCAAATCGGTTCATAAATTACCGAGTTATCGCGTAACAAACACACAAAAATACAGTCGAATTGAGAACCTCCTTTTTTGAAGTCGGTTAAAAATAAGAATGAAACTCCGTTTTTGTGGTTGAATATAAGCAATATAAACGACAGGATCAACAAATAACGATGGCATAGGTGAATTCATGGAAGTTAAACATGAATTCAAGCCAATGGAACGAAAAAAAATCTGATTCTTCTGATATCGTTTTCTATTAATCTATATTCTATATCTGTATATAAAAGTAAAAAACCTGACTGACTGACTGACTGACTCACTCACTTAAATCAACGCCCAGCCGAAACCGTTGGACTTAGAAAGCTGATTTTTTCACAACTAGTTTGTATAACATAAATACCCGCTAAGAAGGGATTTTTGGAAATTCCACCCCCAAGGGGGTAAAAAAGGGGTTGAAAGTTTCTTTCAAATCAAACATATATTCGTAACACAACAACATACATTATTACAAGACAAAGACACAGGAAAAAAGTGAATCTGTGCCGTGTCATGAAATGGGCCCAACTCAGCATGATGTTGGCTTTGCAGCCATAGCTGATCTTCCGTTGGGTCCATCCAGTGAGGACATGGTACGTAACACATATGATATATTAGGTGCAATACAAACGGAAATGAGACACATGAAATGAAATGAATTTAAATAAAAACCGAAATGACAAATTAAGAACACAAAAAGTAATTATTAAAACTAAAAACAAGTTAACAACGAAATGGCATGAAAATAAGAAGCAAAAATAAAATAAATAAATAAATAACTAATTTATTTATTTTTGTGCGATCCGTGAACGCACCCATTGCCGCCCGCATGTGACAAATTTTTATGTAATCTGTGGTGCAAACAAATGTCAACTAGACAGAAAGCACCGTAGTGCGCTGACGGGTCGCAAAGACAGGTGGCTAACTAAAATTAAATAAGATACACGCATACAATACAACGCATGTATGGGGATGGAGTAAAATTTAAAGTGGGAAACTTGAAACTTTGTGTATGGACTCCTTATTACAAGAGAAGTAATTTTAGGGTTTTGGAAATCCACCTCGGAAGCGGGTTAAAAAGGGGTGCAAAGTTTGTATCAGGGATCTGAACCGGTTTTTTTTTTCAAAAGTCCCCGAAGTAGTCTAATATTTTGAATTATTTTAGGCTCTTAATGTAGGACTCTAAGTATCATGTATTTAGGTAACATTTTCGTATTATTAGACAGCCTGATCAAAAATTATATTATAAACCAAAGAACGAAATAAAACCGGTATTTTTGTATGGTGAAAATACCGGTATCCGATCCCTGGTATGTATGGGGGAAACTCTTTTTTTGAGTTACAAAATTACATTTAGTTTGGTATAGAGATGGTTTGAGTTTCGGGGAAGGATATAGGATAGTTTTTATCCCGGACATCAACCCCTAACGGGGTTATTTGTATGGAGCTACACGCGCACCACGCGGACGGAGTCGCGAGAAGAAGCTAGTTAAGTATATTAACTTGCCCGACAAAACACTAAGCCAGACAAAGAATGAATCTCTTTGGTAACGGCTACCCGCAACCAAAGGAATTCAGGGTGCTCCCACTGAGCTGCATCATCCGCTTTGTGGAAATGATGGAGCGAGCTTGGGAGTAGCTATAAAGGGGAGGGCAAATGCACAAAAGATCCCACTGGGTCGAAGTGTATCCAAAAGGGCCCTCAACTAGATAAGATAAGATAAGTATATTAACTAGTATACAGATAGGTAAAAAAACTTTAGGTCCCTCTTCTACTCTTGCGTACACTTGAGACCTAATCGAATAGGCATCATTAATAGTACATTGTTTAACGAGGGGCGTAAGTGGAATATTGCTAACGAGAGTCTATCAGAAGCCCGACGCCGAATCATCACACTTGCTCGTCAATGGCGTTATTACTTGCGAGCGTACAGAGCAGTTATAGCCGTTTTACATCCCACGGGCTGTTAAGTTTAGTTTTAAAATATAGAACCCTCTGATTGGCTTAAGCAAATCTGGTTGCTCTGTGATTGGTTGGAAAAAAAATTTAGTTGGCCAAGCTGCCCCGCCCCGCAAGAATACTGCTCTGTGATTGGTTGAAACATTGAAGCTGCGCGCTCCACTAGCAGTGATCTGGAAATGAAGTTGTCAATTTTTGATTGGTGCGGCTGTGTTGATACTAAGATTTTTCTGTCTTTTGTAGTTATTTATTTCCTCGCAAATGTGATGAAAAACATTGTGTATAACACGGGCGTAAGAATATTGCAAAGTCGCCCTTCGTTAAACAATGTACTTATATTATAGTGGGGCAGTTTCACGTGATAATGTGGACACCATGGATCGGAACCGGTTTTTTGAAAAATCCCCGAAGTAGTCTAATATGATGAATTATTTTAGGCTCTTAATGTAGGACTCTATCGTGTATTTAGGTAACATATTCGTATTATTAGATTGCCCGATCAAAAATGATATAATAACCAAAGAACGAAATAATACCGGTTTAATTTATATGGAGAAAATACCGGTATCCGATCCCTGGTGGACACGCTGGACAAAAGCACCAATTTTTTTTCAGGTAAATATTACCTAGGTACAGAGACACCAAGTTTGTCATTCTAAGTGATTTAGAACTCGAGATATTAATAATATTACTATATAATTCAAAATGACCACCATAATTCAAAGATGGCCGACCGAGGAGTTGGTTCCTATCAAAAATTTGAAACTATGTACAGTCAAGTTCTCCAATATCTATACAGACAACCTTTCAAAAATATCTGTACACAGTCTTTATTATTACTGACATAAGACACATGTGTACATATTTTTGGAAGGTTGTCTGTATAGATATTGGAGAACTCGACTGTACAGTCAAAGGCACCTATGTGTATTCACTCAAAGTTTCATAAATATGTATACTACAACAATACAATACAATACAAATACTCTTTATTGCACACCTCACACAAAAAAAGCAGTTACAGAGAGAAACAATACAATAACATGTAGGTAGAGGTAGACAACAGGCGGTCTTATCGCTGAAGAGCGATCTCTTCCAGACAACCTTTGGACTACAACCTTATTGTTGCAGAAATACGCTCTGTGTACATATTTTTGACACTTTGTGGTGTATCCATATTCGTGGCCTTAATTCCCACAATGAAACCACTGGATAATAATTGTTGTAACCGTAAACCGGGGTGGTTGAGTCAAACACACGTACGTACTATGTGACAGCTATTTATTGACTAATCGGCGCCGGCGCAGCCGCGCTATATAACTACGTTTACTACAATAATAATATCACGTGCATACATTTGAAACCGCAGCCTAAAGTTCCGGGGCTTCAGAGCTCTGGCACGTGCGTGGCGTGCGGACAACGCGCCGCGGCGTTCTGCAGCGGCTGCCGGGTGACGCCGTACTGCTCGCCGGCGTGCCAGCGGCGCGACTGGGCCGAGCGGCACAGGAACACGTGCCACAACCTGAAGCGGTGAGTGTTACCCCCTACAGACACACGCGAGAACCCCCGAGAAGCGTGAACGTGATCGCTTTCTCGCGCCCGCCTGTTCTCCGATCGGTGTCGAGAATTGTCTCGGCAAGATTTCTCGGCGAGACTTCAGCCGAAGTGAGCAGGAAAGCGGGCAGGACGAGTGTGTAAAGCCGGAATTACATTACGAAATTAGTGGCATGAAATTAATTTCGTGACATTAGTTTTACCAACGTGTAATTTATTAATTTCGTAATGCATGCATTAATGTCGTGCAAGCAAATTAGTTTCGTGCTCTGTGCGATTTTTTTTTGAAATTAGTGTCATGCAACTAGTTTCATAGTGTAAAGCCGGAATTACATTTCGAAATTAGTGTCATGCATGTTGAAATGGCTGATGCTGATGGCGCCATGGCCACTGCGATACTGTTGTTTTCACGACACTAATTATGTTACGAAATTACTTTCGCATATATCGAAACTACTTTCGTGAAACTGATGTCAACATGAATGACACTAATTTCGTAATGTAATTCCCGCTTTAAGGCGCGTACAAATTATACGCGGCTGCCGCGCGAGCCAGTGTTCGCGTGAACATTGGCTCGCGCGGCAAATGTTCGACGGAATTTAGGTAGACCGTGGCTGCCGCGCGCGGCAAGCGATCCAACTCGATCAGCGCATGGCGCGCGCGCCAATTAGTTCGTTCTAACCATGGACGCGCGTGGTCGTGCGGCAGCCGCGTTTATTGTGATTCATCACATCATTCGCAATAGTTTTAAACGAAAAAGGCGTTGGTGGGCGAAAAAAATTATTTAAATAGGTTACAATGTGGCATACAACTAATGGCGGACATGAGACATGAAGCCGTCATATGCCGAGTTCGAGTTCGAAAACTCGCGACACTTGTTAGTCCAGGCAATGAACTGACAACTTGTATGGAAAAAATGACAGATTTGGAAATAATTTATAATAGCTATTTTTTTTAATGTAACGGATATATTATCAATTAAATAGTTACCTAGAGGCAAAATCCAACAAAAAATCAGACATCAAAAAAATCAATATTTAATTAGCTCCTAAAAGTCCGGATAAATATTAATATTTTTTTTTTATCTTTATTTAGGTTCATTTACATTTGCTTTAAAATATGCAATATAAATAAAATATAAAAGACAATGAATGTTTAATTTAAATCTATATAATTACTTCCGGGTGGAAAGTTTGTTGGATTCTTGAATAAAGCATCTTAGAATAACGTTTTAGAATGAAATAAACAAAAAAATCGCTATTATAAATTAATGTTTTTCGAAACAGTATTTTGCCAGTATTTTCCACAGCAAATCATATTTCCGATACAATTGTATTAACTCGCGACACTTGTCATGACTCTCACGACAACTTGTCCATGGCAAACGTTCATTCGTCGTGCACAAACAACCGTCCAAATTGCGCGCGCGGCAGCGACTGAAGCTCCTTTGATGCGGGCTAAAAAACCGACAGCGCTCGGATCGCCCCGCGGCACGATCGAGCGCGGCAATGTTCGAGCTGCCGCGCGCGGCAACCCCGTCTACATTATGCGCGGCCGCCGCGCGAGCCAATGTTCGAGTGTTTGCCGCGCATAATCTGGACGCGCCTTTAGGCTACGCGCGAAACAAAATCTGTGAAGTATGGAACCTCCTTGAAGTGCGCGCACTGCGGATAAAATTCTGTGGTTTGCTACAGATTGGTTGCGGTGCGGCGCCGCACGAATTTTCTGCATCCTATGGACTATTGAGTAAATCCGGGCACTGCGGAAAAAAATCCGTGCGGACGCCGCCCGGCAGCCATCAAGTGACGCAGTTGTTCTCGCGACACGGTGCTGCGCGGTCATGTCATCGCTCTCAAAGTCGTGTCTGCGTAGTAAATTGCAGGACCAACAATTCCAATTAAATTGTCAAACGTTGCAATTTTCATTCGGTAATAGCCGAAAAAATTGTTTTGAAACAAACGCAAGTCACTGTAGGTCACAAAGCCACGAGCGGATGTACCCAATAACGTTTTAGGTTCTTTTTTTTTTGCGCGACAGTAAATATAAACAGATCTCCATTTTGGTGTGATAGTCCATTTTTAACGTCCGTTCTTGACTCAAGTTGGGGCTAGAATGGCAAATGGCTGTGCGCGTACTGGACACACACGGTTTTTTTCCGTTGCGATTTTAAAAACGCACCGTAACTAGCCGCACCGTAGTGCGTGCGTAGCCTTACCCCCTACAGACTCACGCGAGAACCCCGAGAACACCCGAGAAGAGTGAATGTAATCGCTTTCTCGCCGTCTCGTCGTCGTCTCTCCGATCGGTGTCGAGAATTCGGCAAGACTTCTCGGCGAGACTTCTCGCGTGAGTCTGTAGGGGGTATGTAGTGGCTATATATTGCTTCGTTTACATTCAGCCGAAGTGAGCAGGAAAGCGGGCAGGACGAGTGTGTAAACACGAACTTCTGATGTCACTCGCGCTGCCCAGCGCTCCTCAAAAAGTCGGTTATTTTGTGCGAAAGGACCGGCAGCGCGAGCAGCACTGCGTGTTTACATTCTGCTCCGTCGCTCATTACCCATTCGGTTGAAACCGTTCATCCAATCTCACTGGAGCGCAAACTCTTAGAGTATTCCAGTGTTATACCCCCCGCGTGGTCGTGCCGGAGAGTGCCCCCTGGATTTTTCCCAGGATACTGTCCAACTATACAGTCCGACAGCTATATTGGGTCCGTCCTATTATAGCAACAGTCAGGTCCAAAAAAAAAAACTCAGTACTCGCCGAGCGCCTGGAGTAGAAAGACGTCTGCCATCGCCGAAACTCGAAAGCAAAGTGAGTGGTAGAGCAGTATGTAAACACACACTCCGCTCGGTCCTGCTGGAGCAGTATGTAGGGAATTATTGCCGGCAGGGGCTGAATGTAAATGAGGTATATAGGTTTAGAACGGCTGCTCTGGCCACTAACCCACCATAGGAATCCGTTAATTAGGAAGGCTGCTGACTACGTTCCCGTCTCTCCCCCGTCTGTCGTTACTCGGCGTTCACTGATTAGGTCCGCGGCGTCCTAGGCTCACGGACCCGGACGACGAAATCACAGCGTCCATCGAAAGATGGAACGCTGCGCTTTCGGCGTCCAACTCATCGCGTACACTACGGCGCTCCCGCCGGCGGGGACGTCCACCGCGTGATCGCGACAACAGAGACACATATAGGCCTATCAGTGTTTGTTGGGTAGTTGTATAAATTCTTCCTAACATACATAATTATTTCAAATACGTATAGCGACGGCAGTGTTAGAATATCTGTTTCCATGAAAAATTCTCTCTCTCATGTAGGGACAGTCAGCCCTGTCCGCTATCATGCGCAGAATGCTGTTGGGACTTCGGCGCACCTCTGCTGCCGCCGCCCGAAGTCGTGGTTTGCAGGAATTCTGGCAATAAAATTTCACTGATGGAAGGCCTAAATATCAAACGAATCCTTTTTTACCCCCGACGCAAAAGGGGTGTTATAAGTTGGACGTAATTGGCATCGTAGTTCCTAAACGAATGGACCGATTTGAATGAGGTTTTTTTTTGTCCGAATGCTGACGTGATCGAGATGGTTCTTAGCTACATTTCGATAAAATCGGTTCAGCCGTTGAGACATTGAACTTTGAAATGAAAATGGCGGGGGATTTACAACCCTCCTTAGTTGCTAATTATCGTTTTCTATTTCAGTCAATCTGCGGGTGTTGCATCGAAACATGAAATCGAGCCAGAGTGAGTTTATATTGCTATACACTTAGTTTGTCGTAAGATAAAAGCAGATAATACAGGGCGTCCCACGGCTATGCCACATGGAGGGAAAGTACCTTGAATATAATATTGTAGATGGAACATTTTACTGAAAGAAGACATTATTTTAATTTTAAAAACAATTAAAGTGCGTTCATAGTTTTTAAAATAAATACATGGTTGAACCGGGAATCGAACCCGCTGCACGAGAAAAAAATAAATAAAAGTGTCATTCATGGTAAATTCATGGTCTTTCTTTTATTTCTGACACTATGTTATTTAGCAAAAAATAATCCTTATGATGAAGCCTTTGGATCGGTATGATAAAGCTACAGGGTATTTTTTTTTCTCGTGTATTGGGTTCGATTCCCGAATCAACCATGCTTCTTTTCATGCATGAAGCTTGAGGTCCCGGGTTCGATCCCCGGTTGGGGCAGATATTTTAAATATGTGTTTACCTATATAAGTGTGTTTATCCGTTGTCTAGTACAGGCTTTGCCTAGTTTGGGACTAGATCAATTGGTGTGAATTGTCCCACTATATTTATTTATTTAATTATTTAAAAATCTATGAAATCGGTTTAAATTGTTTTTAAAATTAAAATAATGTCTTCATTCAGTAAAATGTTCCATCTACAATATTCAGGGTACTTTCCCTCCATGTGGCATAGCCGTAGAACGCCCTGTATATTCAAATTAAAATGGCGGAAAACATTTAAATACTATTTTCATCACACTTGCTCGTCAATGGCGTTATTACTTGCGAGCGTATAGAGCATATAGCCGTTTTACCTTCCACGGGCTGTTAAGTTTAGTTTTAAAATATAGAACCCTCTGATTGGCTTAAGCAAATCTGGTTGCTGTGTGATTGGTTGAATAAAAAAAATCTAGTTGGTCAAGTCGTCCCGCCCCGCAAGAATACTGCTCTGTGATTTGTTGAAATATTGAGCTGCGCGCTCCACTAGCACTGATCTGGAAGTGAAGTTGTCAATTTTTGATTGGTGCGGCTGTATGAAACTTAGATTTTTCTGTCTTTTGTAGTTATTTATTTCCTCGCAAATGTGATGAAAAACATTGTGTATAACACGGGCGTAAGAATATTGCAAACTCGAGTCATCAAAAGCCCTCCGCCTTAGGCGTCGGGCTTCTGATAGACTCTCGTTAGCAATATTCCACTTACGCCCCTCGTTAAACAATGTACTATTAGTGTTCTGTGAATGACTGAAGATGTTAGTAAATTGTGTGTGTGTGCGCAGCACGCCCGCGGCGGCGCCGCTGCGGCGGCCGCGCTCGCCCGGCGCCGGCGCCGACAGATTCCCTCCGAGGGTAACTATTACATACATACATACATATAATCACGCCTCTTTCCCAGAGGGGTAGGCAGAGATCACGGCTCTCCATTTGCTACGATCCTGACAAACCACTTTCGCTTCACTCACCTTCATAACATTTCTCATACACGCTCGTCGGTTTAGGGTACTTTTGACCTGGCCTTTTTGTAACATTTCTCCAATTTGATCAGAGAAAGTTCGCCTAGGTCTTCCCCTTCCAACTTGCCCTTCCACTCCTTTTATATACACTCCCTTCGTTAATCTTCTCTCATCCATTCTCTCTACATGCCCAAACCACCTTAACATACCCTTCTCAATTTTCGTGACTATATCTCCATCCATTCCACACTTTTTTTATCTTCCCTTCGCCCTGTACGGTCAAGGACTTGAGCCATTTAGGTGCCAACTAATTTTAGTTTTTAATAGTTAAGCGATGAATATTCAGTATAATATGAGCTCGAAATGGCTCAACAATTAAAGTACTTAGTTAGTTAGTTTTACTGGGCATTTTCCGCAAGTCGACATCCAGCGTGCCTATTTTGCGTGAAACGGCGGGGTGGCGCTACTCTAACCACCCCAGCTCCTCTAAAAAGTTTGAGTGCCTCGGTATTACTGACTGCGTTCCGGAGTGTGTCCGGAGACCCTAGGTGCATTTTCCTGTATACTTCTACCTGCTTACAGTCCAGTAGAATGTGTTTAGTCGTTTCTTCTGCCTCTATGCACGCTCTGCACATGGGGCTGGCTATTTAAGTCCTTGAACGTACATTACATATCTAGAAATACCGAAATTGACCACCGATATTTTTTTGTGTGAAATGAATACCTGTGCAATGGTCCCTGCCTTTAAATCTCACTAAATGCTAAATCCATAATAAATTGTGCAAATGGCCACTTCTTTTGACCGCTTCACATTTTTCTAGCAGGCACTGATAACGTGTTGTTTAAGGCCTTTGCTACACTGGGTCCGTTCTGTGGTCAGGTCGAATGCAACATACAACAACAATAACAACAACATTTCATTTTTCAGACTCCTTAATTTTGTTTAGACATTTAATAGTATTTGAAAAGTTAGGAGACATGTATTTTTTCTTTTCATTTTATTTCAAGTTAAACTCCCCTTAGTATGGGTTTTTTAAACTACCACGTTCGAAAAGGGCATAAGTACATTTAAAGGATGAATAAGAATAGTACTGTGGTCAATTTATTGAATTAAAAAGTAATGTCTGTGTCTGTGGCAATGACAATGACAAGATAGAAGGAGTCAAATAACTGTCAATGTCACGACCTTTTTTTTGACAAGATGCATAAGCACAGCTATGGAATATCCGCATTCATCCTTTAAATGGCTTCTTCAAAGTAATCTCCAGTTTTTTCAAGAACTAGCGTATATAAAAATCAATTATTTTTTATATTTACTCAGTAAAGAAGAAAACATTTATTCAATACACAAAAGACACACAGAGACAAAGGAGTAGACATACAATACAACACATATTGTGTGTCTTCGCGGCAGTGAAACGGTCGCTGTCTCAGCATTGTGCCGAGGTGTCAGACAGACACCTGCAGCGCTGGTTTTCAGACAGCACCGCAAGTGGCCCACGGAACGCAACGCAACACAGCATTAGCACACACACAGCTCAGCAAGCCCAAATCTCTGAATGGTTTTTAGTTTGAGCCTCTATGAAAAAAATTAAATGTTGTCTATTAGCTCACACATAATGCCGCCTTGACCTGACCGCAGACCGCATCCAGAGTGGCAAATCCTTTAAAACATTGATATAACTTCCAGAAGTTCGGTCCTCCTGGCAGCGCGACTGCCCCGACCCCGGCCGCTAAAAGCTTCAACAATTCGCGCAGCGCGGGAGGATACAGCAGGGCCGGTCAGGGCTCCGACTCGGACAAGGGCCCGTCGGACAGGGGCAGGTTCAACCGATCTAACGACGGTCAGTATTCTGCCGAATGTCATGTCACGGAATGAAAAGGTTGACCAGTTTTCAAATAAATTCATTAGCCGCGTACTGACTGTGCGAGGATCCTCGCGAGGCGGCCTCGCGAGGAAAATCCTCGGTCAGTCAGGACGTGCCTCGCCCGAGGCGAGCGCGTGCGCGGCCTCGGGCGAGCGCGCCTCGGCCTGAGCCGCGTGTTGTCGGTTTTTGTCCATGCTCAAAGGCGCCTCAGTCCGAATGCCGCGCTCACTCAAGACGGTTGTGTTTTGCCTCGCTCGTTCGCCCCGCGTTAGCATCATGGATAATAAACAGAGCCTCAAATTAATACAGCTATATGGTGGATATAGCTTGTTATCTGTTTTGGTACAATAGTTTCATCCAAAAACGTTTACGTTTCAGTATTCTTTTCTTTACAAGACATAGAATTATTAAAAAGGCGGTGGTGGCAACCGCTTCTCGAATGAATGGCCTCATGGCACGTGCGGTCTCCGTGGGACTTCACGGTTAACTGAGCGCGTGCTCAGCCTCACCGCGGCTCGGCAATTTGCCGCGCGAAGCATTCTAAATGCAAATCCTACGACCGAGCATGCCTCGCGCGGCAAATGGCGCGCGGCAAACGTCCGAGGCTGCCTCGCGAGGATCCTCGCTCAGTCAGTACGCGGCTATTTACGCGTTGCAAGCACATGTTACCTTTTTAAACTGTGCAACAGACGAGAATGTCGTATTGAAGATTATGTTCAACTGTTTGACAACAACTTTCGAATTTACCGAAGAAAAGAATGTTCCTTGAGTATTAATCATTAATAAATATAAATAATATAAAATAAATATCGTGGGACAATTCACACCAATAGTCCCAAACTAGGCAAAGCCTGTACTATGGGTACTAGACAACGGATAAACATACTTATATAGATATATACATACTTAAATAGATATTAAACATCAAAGACTAGAGAACAAACATTCGTATTCATCATACAAATATATATATTGAGACGATTCTAACGAGCCCAAACTCGATGAGGTTGTGTCGTTACATTGCGAAGTCCCTATGGCCTTCCAGCTCCATCATCAGATCAGCATTTGCAAGATTTGATGACAAACATCGGGACAGGTGAAAACAATGTTAATCAGTATGAAACGTTTTCGGCTACCGCCAGCGAGGTCCGTCTTTAATTCATACATACATATAATCACGCCTCTTTCCCAGAGGGGTAGGCAGAGATCACGGATCTCCATTTGCTACGATCCTGACAAACCACTTTCGCTTCACTCGCCTTCATAACATTTCACATACATGCAGTCTTAAATTTTTTGGATATTTATGTTCTTTAATTGTAGTTGCCCCCATACAAAAATTTGTTCCTCTCCAAAACCTGGTTCGAATGGCATCGTGAAACAATTTCGGATACAAGCCTATTACATGGATCTTTCAGATGACAACCGGCCCAACGCGCGTCCCTACGACCGGAACAGAGACAACAACTGCTACGGCCGCAAGAACGAGGAGCGACCAGACCGACCGAGGAATCAGGACGGCGGCAACAGGACTTATGGACAGTCCAGGCCGAAGGAGGACGAAGATTGGGGACGTGAGTCTTATTTGATTACCAGAGATCGGAATTTTCGCGGCAAAACAAAACACTGTCGCAATCAAGCTAGTGTTAGAAACATTTTTTTTTTATCGATATCGATAGTTGTGTAATAGAAGACAAACAGGGTTCACCAAATAAATTAAAATATTTAATACAATTTTTTACGTGAGGTTTGTATAAAATTGTATAGAGACAGATGCAATGTCCTATTGAGTAGGTACTCATTTTCTGAAGTGTCTATTATTTTCAATGAGGTGGTATAGTCACTCCATTAAAAGTTTTACCTCTTTGATACCCGACTACGACAAAGCCAAAGAAAGGGTTGTTAGTTAATATGATAAAGTATAGTTAAGGTTTAGATGGAATAACAAATATAAAACAATTCTGTATCTTACCACTTCTTTTGCATATTTTAAATTAACAGTCGCGAATGATTATAAAATAATGTAAATATATAGGCATGTTTTTTTAATATAACAATACTCGATTTCGATAAAAGACACGTTTCTAACACTAGCTAGATTGCGACAGTGTTTTGTTTTGCCGCGAAAATTCCGATCTCTGTTGATTACTATACCCGGAATAATTAAATTGGCAATTTTCTCAAAAAAAAAATATTTAGTCCGTCAGTTCGATTATTAAAAAATATAGGACATGTATTTTTTTGTTTGTCAATTAAACAAAAAATGATGAAAATATAGCCCGATAAAATTCCGCGTGACGTCACATTATGGTACACTTTGACGGGCGATATCTTCGTTATTTTTTATTTAATTGACTAACAAAAACTAAAAAAGAAAAAAAAAAGAAAAGAAGACATTTATTCACGTGTCCGATAGTTTTTGACAATGTAACTGACAGCTAAATTTACTCTTGGTGAAAAAATACACCACAAACTCTCGATTGTAAATTACATACCTAGGGCGGTGAATTCGTGAATGCCCCAGATCGCAGGTGTTTGTGATAAATATACGATCTGGGGCTTTACGTATTACCGCCCGTGGTCCGTCTAAAATTTTACGTCTTGTCTTGGCCAGGAAGTGAGATTTTCTCCTCGCGAAGCGGGCAGAAAATCCTACTTACGGCCTAGGGTGATGTAAAAATATGTACAGTAAAGGAAATGTATTCACGTACCATTATATGCCTTATTGTCATAGTAAGAAGAGCGAAAAAGGTACGTGAATACATTTCCCTTACTGTATAGTCAAAAGCAAAAGTAGGTTATCATTTTTTTACCTTATCGGAATGGAATAAGGTACAAAAGTGATAACTTACTTTTGCTCTTGACTGTACCTATACTTAAAATTTTCCGGCAAGCCAATTATTATATTATAACTGTGCATTCCTAACCCTAGATGTTATGATTTCTAACCCAACTTTTTTTTAAGTGTAGCAAAACTTTGCTCCCCTAAAAAAAACCCTTATATTCCTGAATAAACGTACTGAGAACGCATTGTTCTCAGCTCGTAGCCGACCTGTGCCATTTCGTAACCCCGTATATTCTTTCAGCGAAACCCAAACCCTCCGACAAACCAGCCGAGCCGAAACCAGCTCCAAAGCCGTCTCCAGTGCCGAAGGAACAGCCTACAGCCGACGCCGCCAGCCCGGCGCGTCCCATAGCTTCAGTGGCCGATGTGGCTTTCGTGCAGACCCGCAAGCCGTCTGCGCCAGTTGAGACTAAGCCGGCTCCAGCACAGACTAAGCCGGCTTCACCAGCGCTGGTGCCTAAGAAGTGAGTAAACAGCAGCATCTCAAAAGGGGATCATAAGCTGCGTACGAATTTGAGCGGCTCAGCCTGAGGCATGCTCGCGCGCCAAATAGTTCCACATAAACATGCGCGGGTGAGGCAGCGTGCTCGCGGCGAGCCGAAATTCAAAATGGCTTCGACACGATGACAGCTGATTGATTTCGGCACCCGCAACACCTTTTGCTTTTCATGTATTTGTATCAATAATTGTTCCAAATTTACTAACAAACTATTACACACGCACGGCTCAGCCACTAGCTCAAATGGGGAATGGATGAAAATTTTAGAAATGCCTTATTATTTATTTGGTGATAGGAATAACCTTCCTTAGCACCAGAAAAAAGTTTCAGATTTTTCAGCTTCAACTATTATTTTTGAAAAATATAAACAATTTCCTCATTTACGTTTTGGGTCAAGAACGGTAAATAGACACTTTCCTTGATCTGTCTCATATTACAAAAAAACTATCTTAAATATCTGTGGTAAACTGACACTGGTAACGACCAATATAGCTGCTGCAAGTGTCAATATCATTGCCAGTGTCAGTTTACCACACATATTTAATATATTTTTTTGTAATATGAGACCGATCGAGGAAGGTGCCGTAACTGACCCAAAACGTAAGTGAGGAAACTGTTTATATTTTTCAAAAAAAATTGACGCAGCTGAAAAATCTGAAACTTTTTTCTGGTGCTAAGGAAGGTTATTCCTATCACCAAAAAAATAAACAGGCATTTCTGAAATTTTCATCCATTCCCAATTGGTACGCGTTTTGCGCACAAACATGTTCGATCGTGTCGCTCTGTCCGCGGCACGCTCAGATACACGTCCAAGTGACGCGAGGCACGCACACTGAGGCGCCTTTGAGCGCGGTCAAGAGACCGCCACTGGGCGGCTCGCCGCGCGCTGCTCGCGCACAGCGCGTGAGCGCGTACGAATTTGAGCAAAATAGGCGCCGCGCGTGCCTCAGCGCGAGGCTGCTCTAATTCGTACGCACCTTTACAGAAACCTATCGAGGCCCGCTCTTAAGCCGTCTTCCTCGGTGCAGCAGCCTACCTTCTCCCTTAAAGTAGCTCATGGGTCATTGTCAGATTTATGTTCGCGTCTCTTCGTGGACACTGCCAAAGTTAAGAGCTATAAAGCCTAATTTTTGGTTGAACTCTGAATCCGCATAAACTGCGTCGCCTCTTATAATTCTATGCGATAACACATCCATACTTCCATACTAATATTATAAATGGGAAAGTGTATGTGTTTGTTTGTTTGTCCGTTTTTCACGGCAAAACGGGGCGTCGAATTGACGTGATTTTTTAAGTGGAGATAGTTGAAGGGATGGAGAGTGACATAGGCTACTTTTTGTCTCTTTCTAACCCCCCACTTCCCCAAAATGGGGGGTGGAAGTTTGTATGGAGCATTCCGCAATTTTCAAGGTAGAAAGCTAAAAATTGGTATTCGGACTATTTGTGACTAACAAAAAAATCGTGCATCATTTTTTTTTTTGGAAATCTGCACCCAATCCCTTAAAAGAGGGGGTGAAATTGTATATGGGGGTCCAGATATGTAGAGTCGATATGTAGAGTCGATATGTAGAGTCAATATGTAAAGTCAATATGTAAGGTCGACACCTATCTAAGTACACAGTCGACATCTATCTAAATATGTAGAGTCAATATGTAGTCGATATGTAGAGTTGATATGTAGATTCGATTTTTATAGTCGATATGTAGAGTCGATATGTAGATTCGATATGTAGAGTCTATATTCGATATGCAGCCAATCTAAATATATAAAAGACTGAAACTGAGATGCACCTTTTTTGTAGAAGGTTAATATTACTCTTAGTACGCGGGCGAAGCCGCGGGCAAAAGCTAGTGTTATATATAACCATAAGTCCTTAACTATTGACCACAGAAAAGACGATTTTTGTTTTTAGGACTGACAATGTCCCTCATATAACTGATGCTGAAGCCGACCCATAGCTTCCGTGACTGATTTAGCGCCCGTGCCAGCTCGCAAGCAATCTGCGCCAGTTCAGAACAAGCCAAAACCTGCCTAGACCAGCATTGGTGCCTAAAAAATGAGTAAACTGAAGCATCCATTGTCTGGTACCCATAGTACAGGCTTTGCCTAGTTTGGGACTGGATCGATTGGTGTGAATTGTCCCACGATATTTATTTATTATTTCAAAATGGGATCATATAGAAAGCTGTCCAAACCCGCCAAGGACCGGAAAACCCCTTTTCGGGTTTAAGCCTATCGATTTGGTAACCCTATCAATTTGTTGACCTTATGATAAGGTAACCTTACTGATAGGGTAACCCTATTGTTATGGTAAGCATAAGGTACCATAAGTTAACCCTATTAGTCCAGGCAATGAACTGACAACTTGTATGGAAAAAATTACATATTTGGAAATAATTTATATAGTAATATATAATTTATATAATAATAATAATTTATATATAGAAATACTTTTTTAATGTAACGGATATATTATCAATTAAATAGTTACCTAGAGGCAAAATCCAACAAAAAATCAGACATCAAAAAAATCAATATTTAATTAGCTCCTAAAAAGTCCGGATAAATATTAATATTTTTTTTATCTTTATTTAGGTTCATTTACATTTGGTTTACAATATTCAATATAAATAAAATAAAAAAGACAATGAATGTTTAATTTAAATCTATATAATTACTTCCGGGTGGAAAGTTTGGTGGATTCTTGAATAAAGCATCTTAGAATAATGTTTTAAAATGAAATAAACAAAAAAAACGCTATTATAAATTAATGTTTTTCGAAACCGTATTTTGCCTCGGCTAGTTGAGATAGGGTTTTTTTAGGGTTAACTTATGGTTACCACATCCAATATGCTCAATTTAGTGTCTACACCCCTATTTCACATCGTTCTTTCTTTTCAGCTGCGTCATCGACACCCTGGCCATGAAAGACACCTTCATGCTGACCGCTGAGACCCCGGCCGAGGGCGGCGGGTTCATCTGCGTGACTCTACACGAGGACCACTCTGACAACTACGAGCGGCTCCTGGATCCCCTCTCGCAGGCCTGCGAGGCGAGCGAGGCTTGCGAGTGAGTACCTTCGCAATACTGTACACAATACTCTTCCGTCTAAGACACCTTCATGCTGACCGCTGAGCCCTCTTGTGACCTCATGTTAAAATTGATAACGTAGGGTTGGTAAATGTATAGTAAATCATCATATTATTGTAATAAAGTATAAATACAAATACTCTTTATTGCACACCTCACACAAACAAAGCAGTTACATACATACATATAATCACGCCTCTTTCCCAGAGGGGTAGGCAAAGATCACGGATCTCCATATGCTACGATCCTGACAAACCACTTTCGCTTCACTCACCTTCATAACATTTCTCATACATGCTCGTCGGTTTAAGGTACTTTTGACCTGGCCTTTTTGTAAGATTTCTCCAATTTGATCGGAGAAAGTTCGCTTAGGTCTTCCCCTTCCAACTTGCCCTTCGTCTCTTTTTACATACACTCTCTTCGTTAATCTTCTTTCATTAATCTTCTTTCATCTTACAGAGAGAAATAGTACAATAACATGTAAGTGCAATTATCTACGTTTTGAAAACATATGTATTTTCTTATTGTCCAAGAGTAAATTTAAAGCTACCAAGAGAATCTTTACGTTTTTATAGAAACAAAATTATACGACAACTATGGACCTAAACGCAGTATTTCGCGACCGAAACGGCAATTTACTTGATATTCCCTACAAGTATTAGTTCAAATAGCAAAGTGTGACGTCATACTTTTGAGTCAATCAGTATGAAGCGTTTCGGCTGCCGCCAGCGAGGTCCGTCTTTAACACAATTTTATGGGTATTTATTTAATTGTAGTTGCTCCCATACAAACATTTGTTCCTCTCCAAAAACTGGTTCGAATGGCATCGTGAAAAATCTTAGGTCACAAGCCTTTCGCCTTGAACATGCTGCCAACGAAAGATCCGCTTTCAAAGTCAAAAGTCTATTTGTGCAAAAAGTAGGTAATATTAACAACAGGTGTTATGTGACAATTCAACAAGGATCTCCACTTTTTGCCGATAAAACGGTATACAAATTTTAAATCAGGCGATTTCACCACCTTATTTAATAAACATTATTACAAAATCCTTAGTCGAGCCAATTTAAATATAAATAAATTTCAGTCATAAGACACGGTCATTTAAATATTCTTGTACAATAACATTTATCTTTCAGTATTTTACCTGATTCTATTTCTAAATCTGTTAGTTGGTAGCGTTTTCAGATATTCCGGTAACTTATTGAACAGTTTGACTGACATATAGAAAACATTTTTTCTGAATAGTGCACAGTGTGCTCGTGGAATTGTGTACTTATCTCTTGATCTAAGATTACGTTCAGGAGCCGTAGCATATGGTTGGCCTTATCACGCGACAAGTGACAAGATAGGAGTGTCGTCTCGTTCTATCGAACGGTGTCAGCCAGTGACGCACGCTCTATCCTATCACCTATCGCGTGACAAGGCCAACCATGTTACGGCTCCAGGGTTGTTTTGATATTTCTGAAAAGGTTTGTCATATTTCTTTATGAAAGATTCTGATTTGATAAACATTTCCGTCTCGCAGGCCTCGTCCGGGCGACACGTTCGCGTACCTGGACCCGAGCGACGGCGGCTGGTACCGCGCGCGCTGCCTCGCGCCGTTGCGCGCCGCCCTGCTCGACGCCGCGCGCGTCGCCACGCTCGCGCCCAAAGACCAGTGCCGCAGGCTGCATGCCGACTACGCGGTCATACCAGAGTTCTGCTGCCAGCTGGACAGTGATAAAGTGCAGGTGGGTCGATCTGCTGTTTCTTGTTGTTCTCTTCTGTTAGCCAGGAGATATTATGACAGAGTTTCTTAGAAAAAATGCAATACAATACAAATACTCTTTATTGCACACCTCACACAAACAAAGCAGTTGCAGAGAGAACGAAATGGAATGGAAATGACATGCTTAGAAGATGGCTCGGATGACCGGAACCGGTTACCCTAATCAGGGGATTCCATAGGCTAATTTTAGAAGTTGGTTTTAAAACCCTAATCATAATGGTAACTTTATAATAAAGTAACCTCACTGATAAGGTAAGCTTACTGATAAATTAACCTTACTGACAGGGTAACCCTATTGTTATGGTAAGTATGTCGGATGTGGTAACCATAAGTTAAAATGTGTACGAAATATCACTGTATGTCAAATATAACATAGCCCAATTTACTAAATTTAAGAGCTTGCGGCATCAGGAGAAAATTAATTATAACCCCTCAAAAACTGCTTTTCTATCAAAAAGCATATTAGGTATGTCACCCCGAATATATAATAAACTACCAACGAATATTTTAAAATTAGAAAGCGATAAAGAATTCAAGACTGCGTTATTTAACTTTTTAGCATCCAAAGCGTATTACTCAGTACAAGAATATCTTAATGACATAAATTCTTAGCATTAGTATTAGCAACTTATGCATGCGATACACATGACATCCTTATACATTTGCATGTCCTTGTGACCAAACATGTAGTTCTATTGTATTTCTTTTATACCACCTATTTGTACCATGTTTAAGCGAATAAATGACTGATTACTGATTACTAAACCTAAAAAACCCTATCTCAATAGGGTTAACTTATGATTACCACATCCGATATGCTTACCATAACAATAGGGTTACTCTATCAGTAAGGTTACCATATCATAAGGTTACCAAATTGATAGGGTTACCAAATCGATAGGCTTAAGCCTGAAAAGGGGTTTTTCGGTCCTTGGCCATAACATTGTCATGATGTGGTGTTCATGTGTGATAGTCACGTCATGAGATAAGATAAGATGAAGATTTATTTGCAGAAAAAGGGTAAGTTACAGGTTGAATCGCGCAATGTCCCAGTTTCGTGAAGTTTTTGCTCTTTTCACAGTTAAAAGACCAAGTGCAATGCACTGTAGTGTCGAAATCTGGCGGCGAGCTCTCCGTGTCCATCACCAACTTGGAGACTGGCGCCGCCCTGGGCTCCGGCACCGTCCGCCGCTGGCTGCCGGCGGTGCGGGGGCCGCGGGAGGCCGCTGCTGCCCCTGCCCCGAGCACCGAGCCTGCCTCTTGCGGCGGTCCAGCTGCCAGGGCTACCGGTGAGTCCGCTAAGCTCAACTACAATACTCAAGTCATCTATCAGTATTGCAGCAGTGGAACATTTTGCCAAGAGCTGCCGGTGCCGGTTTTAAGAATTTAATTTGTTATAGTAAGTGGCAGTGGCACTATAGAGTGACATTGTCATTTTGACAAAACTCTTAATGAAGATTTAAAAAAAAGATGGTACGCAATTTTCTAGGAACGAAAATGAGGACACGAGCCTATTGCATTGGTTATAGTTGCAGCCCCCGCCGCGCCCCCGCAGGTGCCGCGGCCCGCCGTGACCGCGGGCGCCGCGTACCTGCTGCTGGAGGCCGCGGAGCCCGGCCGCCTGTTCGTGCGCCCGGCGGAGCCCGGCCTGCAGGCCCAGTTCAACGAGGTGCTGTGCGACGTCGCGCTCTACGGAAACGACGGTCAGTCTCAGTATTGTTGCAGCCCCCGCCGCGCCCCCGCAGGTGCCGCGGCCCGCCGTGACCGCGGGCGCCGCGTACCTGCTGCTGGAGGCCGCGGAGCCCGGCCGCCTGTTCGTGCGCCCGGCGGAGCCCGGCCTGCAGGCCCAGTTCAACGAGGTGCTGTGCGACGTCGCGCTGTACGGAAACGACGGTCAGTCTCAGTATTGTTGCAGCCCCCGCCGCGCCCCCGCAGGTGCCGCGGCCCGCCGTGACCGCGGGCGCCGCGTACCTGCTGCTGGAGGCCGCGGAGCCCGGCCGCCTGTTCGTGCGCCCGGCGGAGCCCGGCCTGCAGGCCCAGTTCAACGAGGTGCTGTGCGACGTCGCGCTCTACGGAAACGACGGTCAGTCTCAGTATTGTTGCAGCCCCCGCCGCGCCCCCGCAGGTGCCGCGGCCCGCCGTGACCGCGGGCGCCGCGTACCTGCTGCTGGAGGCCGCGGAGCCCGGCCGCCTGTTCGTGCGCCCGGCGGAGCCCGGCCTGCAGGCCCAGTTCAACGAGGTGCTGTGCGACGTCGCGCTCTACGGAAACGACGGTCAGTCTCAGTATTGTTGCAGCCCCCGCCGCGCCCCCGCAGGTGCCGCGGCCCGCCGTGACCGCGGGCGCCGCGTACCTGCTGCTGGAGGCCGCGGAGCCCGGCCGCCTGTTCGTGCGCCCGGCGGAGCCCGGCCTGCAGGCCCAGTTCAACGAGGTGCTGTGCGACGTCGCGCTCTACGGAAACGACGGTCAGTCTCAGTATTGTTGCAGCCCCCGCCGCGCCCCCGCAGGTGCCGCGGCCCGCCGTGACCGCGGGCGCCGCGTACCTGCTGCTGGAGGCCGCGGAGCCCGGCCGCCTGTTCGTGCGCCCGGCGGAGCCCGGCCTGCAGGCCCAGTTCAACGAGGTGCTGTGCGACGTCGCGCTCTACGGAAACGACGGTCAGTCTCAGTATTGTTGCAGCCCCCGCCGCGCCCCCGCAGGTGCCGCGGCCCGCCGTGACCGCGGGCGCCGCGTACCTGCTGCTGGAGGCCGCGGAGCCCGGCCGCCTGTTCGTGCGCCCGGCGGAGCCCGGCCTGCAGGCCCAGTTCAACGAGGTGCTGTGCGACGTCGCGCTCTACGGAAACGACGGTCAGTCTCAGTATTGTTGCAGCCCCCGCCGCGCCCCCGCAGGTGCCGCGGCCCGCCGTGACCGCGGGCGCCGCGTACCTGCTGCTGGAGGCCGCGGAGCCCGGCCGCCTGTTCGTGCGCCCGGCGGAGCCCGGCCTGCAGGCCCAGTTCAACGAG
This sequence comes from Epinotia nisella, assembly GCA_932294315.1. Lineage (NCBI taxonomy): Eukaryota > Metazoa > Arthropoda > Insecta > Lepidoptera > Tortricidae > Epinotia > Epinotia nisella. The sequence goes on along the minus strand of OW028698.1, from coordinate 1,127,073 downwards.
GTGCTGTGCGACGTCGCGCTCTACGGAAACGACGGTCAGTCTCAGTATTGTTGCAGCCCCCGCCGCGCCCCCGCAGGTGCCGCGGCCCGCCGTGACCGCGGGCGCCGCGTACCTGCTGCTGGAGGCCGCGGAGCCTGGTCATAATCGCTTGCGTATTTATTCAAAAAACAGTTATTTCAGTTCTTACAGGTGAAAGGAGATCGCTCCCGGAGGAACCTTTGGGTCCCTACTTGCCTGTCGGCACGACAAAATTGCACAACACGGCATGTTTTTATTTTTAATACGGCAAAAATCGTCACCCACGGTCAAATGCCATCTGATCTGCGTTTTGAGAGCGTTTGACAGTTTCATGGGCGTTCAGTCATAACACCTACGCGCACCCCGCCCACTACCGTTTCTATAGTATTTAATTGTTCTGTGGTAGGATCTAACTTATAGAGATTTGTATGCTATCATCTCGCGTGGTATTATTATTACCATAGCTTGTCCCGGGTACCTGAGGTCCATGTTCCACGCACGCGACGTCTCGGGGAAACGCCGGTAGTGTGATAACGCGAAGTGTTTGCCCGCAGAAGGTACGCCGCGGCTGACGGAGCTGCCGGCCGCCGGGCAGACGGTGGTGGCGCGCTACGCGGACGGTAACCACTACCGCGCGCTCGTGCAGCGCGTCAGCTCCAAGCACAGGCGGTGCTTGCTGGAGTACATCGAGTACGGTAAGACTGCGGAAAAAAATATTGGCTACCGTCCTACAATAGGTATTTATGATACAAGTGCGGAAAGTAGGTAATTCCCAACGCGTGACGATGACCAAAAACACGACCGTTAGGGAGTAATGTTAATATTTTACAGTACACATGGTGTTCATTTCCCGCACGAGTGCGGAAATGAGCACTTTCCGCGCATATGTTGAAACTTTAAAGAGTCATATGTACTGTAAAACGTTGTACGATACACGTGCGAATAGGTAATTCTCAACTCGTATCGATGGTCGTGTTTTAATTTATCACCACTCGTTGTGATTTAGTAGATTTCCTATTTTCTGCACTTGTATCGTAAATAACTATTACAATGCATCACGCAAGGAAATGAAAATATGTAAATGAAAGGTGAAATGTTTACTGTCATGAACTCTCATTCTCGCACGTGTGCGGGAAAATTGGTCAAGCATAAATGTATTTCTCTTTCTATATGCACTATTTGTCAACGAGCAGGCAACGCCGCCGTGGTAGAGGACCTGCAGAGCCTCTGCCCGTGCCCGCCGCAGTTCGAGCCGAGCGCGCGGCCCACGCTCACCTCGGTGGTTTCTCTGCACATGAAGCAGAAGACCTTCTCCGCCGCAGCCACCGCCTACCTGGACAAGCTGAAGGATGATGAGGTGGAGCTGACACTGGTGAGTCGCTGTAAACACCAGGAGCCGTAGCAAGGTTGGCCTTATCACGCGACAAGTGACGAGATAAGAGCGTCGTCTCGTTCTATCGAACGGTGTCAGCCAGTGACGCGCGCTCTATCCTAGCACCTATGTCATACCAATATAATGTCAATAAGTTTGGTTAAATAGACCTCCGACTCATTGCGCGGTATAGGTAATTTATTAACAACACTGTTCTTAAGGCTGTAAATAATAAATACTAGGGCACGTGTTTTAAAACGATTCACCTTCTGTTATGATTATTTTATGCATCATATGAGCGTATTGTCAAGCTTTTAGAAAGTAATAATAAGTAGTATATATCATATTTTCGGCTCAAAAAGCTTTTATTATTATTATTATTATTATTATTTATTTATTCAGATAACTTAGATCCACTGGTTAGTAAATACAAAATCTTACAAAACTATTGTTAAAACTAAACACTACATTATTTATAAAGAGCTTAAACATAAAATTATTTACAATGCACAATGCCTGTCACCAACTTGATGAGTGCCAATCTATTTTCGATTGGCAATCATCAAATTGCTGACACGCAGATATATGGCTTTTGGTTCTGTTTGGTAACTAAAACTTGTTCTGCTTGTAACTGGTTACGTATTCGGCTTGCATGGTTTAGAATAACTATAAAATGGGAAAGCAAATTTCCTGGTTTGTAACTAGTTACGTATTGGGGTCTGAATGGTGTTTGATAATTAAACTAAGTTTTCCCGGTTTGTAACTGGTTACGAGGTCTGAATCCTTTTAGTAATTAAGTTTGTGTATTGTAATTTGTAGTCATGATTTTCAAGAACAATACCTAAATAATAATTACATGCTACGGCTCCTGGACAGGGCAGCAGATGTTATCGAAGACACAGGCGTTCTCTTTAGCAACCAGGGTCTGGCCTTAGTAACTTATTACACAGCCCTGCTAGCATAACTTGACTCCCTACTCTACTCGCGCGCGTGAAAGACTACCTGTCACTTTTTGACAGCATTAATCAGAAAGTAACGGACAGTTTATCTCGCGCGCGAGTAGTTGAGAGCATAACTTGATGCTAGCAGGGCTGGTGATTCATACACTAAGAGACTGAACACCTGGACAGCAGATGTTATTGAAGCGGTAGGCTTCTGTAGCGTCCAGGGCTCTTTGCTGGCCCAAGGAACTCGGCAGAGATGACCTTGGCGAGTGATCCAGGAAGACATGTAAATAGAACTGCGACTCCTGCCTCATTCGCATTGGGCAAATAAGAAAAAAGAATGGTATTTTCTCGTCTCACTTCGGGTCGCGACTTCAATTGTGCTTGCACAGCTGGACAGCAGATTTTATTAAAGCGGCAGGCGTTTTCCGTAACAGGTGCCCCAGGCCCTGTGCTGAAAGGAACCCTAAAGTGCTGATAGACACAGACAAGGATTGGAAACCCCCTTGGTAACCCAATTTGGTAACCTTATGATAAGGTAACCTTACTGAAAAGGTACTCCTATTGTTATGGTCAGCATATCGGATGTGGGAACCATAAGTTAACCCTATTGAGATAGGGTTTTTTTAGGGTTAACTTATGGTTACCACATCTGATATGCTTACCATAACAATAGGGTTACCCTATCAGTAAGGTTACCATTATGGATAGGGTTTTAAAAACAACTCCTAAAATTAGCATATGGAAAACCCTGATTTGTTTAACCGGTTCCGGTCCCTGCACAGAGCTTGGGAAAGACAGACAGATACTTTGAAGCTGGCGAGAGGCATTCTCTAAAGCAACCATTGTCTACTAGGACCTCAGAACTTGTCCTGCGATGTAATAAACAGAGCGGGCGGCGTTATTGTAGCGTCTCACTCTAACAAAAGACTTGCAAGATAAGATTATCCCAGCCCACTTTTTGGGCTGTGTACCGCCGAGCCGTCCCGGTTTTTTACATCCCTAGATCTCTTCATTTAGTCCTTTCAAAACTCTCGGTTCGCGACCAGTTTGTTTTTATGTGCTTTGTCACGAATAAATGTTTTTTTCTTTCTTTCTTTGTTATGCCTAATGGTAACCTTACTGACAGGGTAACCCTATTGTTATGGTAAGCATACCGGATGTGGTAACCATAAGTTAACCCTAAAAAAGCCTATTTCAATTGGGTTAACTTATGGTTACCACATGCGATATGCTTACCACAACAATAGGGTTACCCTATCAGTAAAGTTACCTTATCATAAGGTTACCAAATTGATAGGGTTACCAAATCGATAGGCCTGAAAAGGGTTTTTCCGGTCCTTGTTCGCGAAATAGCAGGCCTTATAGATTCTTACGTCTAATATATAATATTATTTTCCAGACTATCCCATCTGGTGAAAAATCCGGTCCCAGCAAGACCCCTGTCCGTCTGACCGTGGTGAAATCCGGCGAGGATGTCAACCGCACTGTGGACACACTGTCTACGCCTGAGTGGCAGAAACTCTTGGAGCGGGGCGGAGATGTGCTGGGTATGTCATGTTATTATATAATAATACCTACACAACTCGCGTGACACTATATCTTGTAATCAACCAGTGCCCAGTTGCTACAGGAGATGCAACTTATATGTAGTCATTAGTTTATTTTTATTTCTATTAGGCACACATAACGGATTGTACAAAATAAATCAGGGGTTCTGGTTAGGAATGCCATCCAAAACATGTATGCACAGCATGATTACAAATAACAACGAGCGAAAACTATTCTAAAACTACACTAAAATAATGCATAAAAATATGCTTAACCTTTCGAATGTATTGACACTGACGTTGCTGAACGATTATAAATCGGTTGAAGATATCTGCTTCAAAATTGAGCTGCAAGATTCCACCTGAACAAAGATAGTTGGGAACATATATTGCGTGGTAATAGTTCGACAGCTTCTCTGCCCTCATGCGCAAGCGAGCCGCCTCGCTACTGGGGAGGGTGAGGGCCAGCACCGACAGCATCCTAGCAATGTTTGCAGGCAGGTGGGATGGGGCTTACCTAAACCACACAGTATCTTAATGTTTAAGTACAAACACTAGATGTAAAATTATGTTTACTAACACCGTTATGTAATTTTTTAATAGCAAGTCTGAAATAAATGACTAATTACTTATTATTTAATAGAAAGCTTGTAAAAACAGTATTGTACACGCTGGTGTACTTCGAAGAAGGAGATCTTGGTGTGGTAACAGCACGTAAAACGATTGAAATATTCAAAAGTGTTTATATAAGGTTTGGCTATCCATTTATCAACCAACGGTTTGGCAGAGCGTTTTGTGGAGACTTTTAAGTCACATGTGATAAAAATTGTTGAAAGTGGCCATACACCTGAGTATGCTTGTAACTTATTCCTGTTCGATTACAGAAACTCAGTGCACAAAATGACTGGCCAAAGTCCAGCCAAGACGTTGTTTGGCAGGGAGCTGAGGTGCCGGTTTTCCCTTCTCAGGCCAAACCCAATAACTGCTCTGGTCGATAAAGAAAATATAAAACAGTCATTAAAGAGCAGTAACGTAAGGGAAGTATTTCTGATCGGGGAGAAGACCATGGTAAGAGACCATCGCAAGAATAAAAAAAATTGGACTCTGGGAAAGATTACAAAAGTGATCATACCCGGGGTGACCTACGAGGTACAAGTGGGTGACCTGAGGTGGAAACGGCACATCAATCAGTTACTAAAGTGTAGTCAACTGTTAGATTAGTTTTTTTTTTTAGTATTAGTTTATGTAAGCGGGGAAGAGTGTGGTAACGGAACGCAAAACATGTTTTTTGAGGTTAGCTGTCATGTAAAAAACGTGATATCGAAATAAAGTGTCTTGTGAAAACTATGGTGTCGTATTAATTAATTACGAAGCAAATTCCAAGATACAACACTTGGGGTTTGTGATGTGGTGAGAAATGACACTTAGTTCAAGACATGCACGTATAATGAAGATTGTAGGGTGATACAAAGTTATTAGAACACAAGTATATTGTATGTTCCTGGCAAGGTCGCCATGAAGCAAGGTTCGATATGCAGTGAAATAATAAAGACGAAAGTCGGGAAATGAATGAATACTTTATTACGAAATACTTGGGTTTATAAAGGGTTTTCATCTGTGGCTGTGTGCGTGCACTTGTGACGTGGGATGCAGCTGCATGCAATAAATTAGGATCGTTAAACTATGCATTAGACCAAGTGAATTAAGGTCAAGTGTTTATTCGTGCGTACCGTACACACCGCAGTTTGGGCACGAGCAGCCCGTTGAACGGTCGTTTTGCTACTGGCTGTGGCCCGCCCCCTCTTTGCCGCGCCCCGCACCATGCACTGCGCCGGTGACGGTTGCCGATGATTCCCGAACAGGGACGAGACGTAGACAAGTATGAATGGTGCGTTTTTTTTCAGAAACGGAGTCGCTGTTCTTCCAGCAGATCACATACGAGGAGCTGCCGGCCGCGCCGGTCGAGCTGGACGTGTTCGACTGCAGCCTGCTGCACCACGGCATTCTCAGCGGGCACGCGCGCGCCGCGCCGCACGTGGCGCGCGCGCACGCGCTCGCCGCGCAGGTACACGAGACACACTTCCAGCAGATCACATACGAGGAGCTGCCGGTCGAGCTGGACGTGTTCGACTGCAGCCTGCTGCACCACGGCATTCTCAGCGGGCACGCGCGCGCCGCGCCGCACGTGGCGCGCGCGCACGCGCTCGCCGCGCAGGTACACGAGACACACTTCCAGCAGATCACATACGAGGAGCTGCCGGTCGAGCTGGACGTGTTCGACTGCAGCCTGCTGCACCACGGCATTCTCAGCGGGCACGCGCGCGCCGCGCCGCACGTGGCGCGCGCGCACGCGCTCGCCGCGCAGGTACACGAGACACACTTCCAGCAGATCACATACGAGGAGCTGCCGGTCGAGCTGGACGTGTTCGACTGCAGCCTGCTGCACCACGGCATTCTCAGCGGGCACGCGCGCGCCGCGCCGCACGTGGCGCGCGCGCACGCGCTCGCCGCGCAGGTACACGAGACACACTTCCAGCAGATCACATACGAGGAGCTGCCGGTCGAGCTGGACGTGTTCGACTGCAGCCTGCTGCACCACGGCATTCTCAGCGGGCACGCGCGCGCCGCGCCGCACGTGGCGCGCGCGCACGCGCTCGCCGCGCAGGTACACGAGACACACTTCCAGCAGATCACATACGAGGAGCTGCCGGTCGAGCTGGACGTGTTCGACTGCAGCCTGCTGCACCACGGCATTCTCAGCGGGCACGCGCGCGCCGCGCCGCACGTGGCGCGCGCGCACGCGCTCGCCGCGCAGGTACACGAGACACACTTCCAGCAGATCACATACGAGGAGCTGCCGGTCGAGCTGGACGTGTTCGACTGCAGCCTGCTGCACCACGGCATTCTCAGCGGGCACGCGCGCGCCGCGCCGCACGTGGCGCGCGCGCACGCGCTCGCCGCGCAGGTACACGAGACACACTTCCAGCAGATCACATACGAGGAGCTGCCGGTCGAGCTGGACGTGTTCGACTGCAGCCTGCTGCACCACGGCATTCTCAGCGGGCACGCGCGCGCCGCGCCGCACGTGGCGCGCGCGCACGCGCTCGCCGCGCAGGTACACGAGACACACTTCCAGCAGATCACATACGAGGAGCTGCCGGTCGAGCTGGACGTGTTCGACTGCAGCCTGCTGCACCACGGCATTCTCAGCGGGCACGCGCGCGCCGCGCCGCACGTGGCGCGCGCGCACGCGCTCGCCGCGCAGGTACACGAGACACACTTCCAGCAGATCACATACGAGGAGCTGCCGGTCGAGCTGGACGTGTTCGACTGCAGCCTGCTGCACCACGGCATTCTCAGCGGGCACGCGCGCGCCGCGCCGCACGTGGCGCGCGCGCACGCGCTCGCCGCGCAGGTACACGAGACACACTTCCAGCAGATCACATACGAGGAGCTGCCGGTCGAGCTGGACGTGTTCGACTGCAGCCTGCTGCACCACGGCATTCTCAGCGGGCACGCGCGCGCCGCGCCGCACGTGGCGCGCGCGCACGCGCTCGCCGCGCAGGTACACGAGACACACTTCCAGCAGATCACATACGAGGAGCTGCCGGTCGAGCTGGACGTGTTCGACTGCAGCCTGCTGCACCACGGCATTCTCAGCGGGCACGCGCGCGCCGCGCCGCACGTGGCGCGCGCGCACGCGCTCGCCGCGCAGGTACACGAGACACACTTCCAGCAGATCACATACGAGGAGCTGCCGGTCGAGCTGGACGTGTTCGACTGCAGCCTGCTGCACCACGGCATTCTCAGCGGGCACGCGCGCGCCGCGCCGCACGTGGCGCGCGCGCACGCGCTCGCCGCGCAGGTACACGAGACACACTTCCAGCAGATCACATACGAGGAGCTGCCGGTCGAGCTGGACGTGTTCGACTGCAGCCTGCTGCACCACGGCATTCTCAGCGGGCACGCGCGCGCCGCGCCGCACGTGGCGCGCGCGCACGCGCTCGCCGCGCAGGTACACGAGACACACTTCCAGCAGATCACATACGAGGAGCTGCCGGTCGAGCTGGACGTGTTCGACTGCAGCCTGCTGCACCACGGCATTCTCAGCGGGCACGCGCGCGCCGCGCCGCACGTGGCGCGCGCGCACGCGCTCGCCGCGCAGGTACACGAGACACACTTCCAGCAGATCACATACGAGGAGCTGCCGGTCGAGCTGGACGTGTTCGACTGCAGCCTGCTGCACCACGGCATTCTCAGCGGGCACGCGCGCGCCGCGCCGCACGTGGCGCGCGCGCACGCGCTCGCCGCGCAGGTACACGAGACACACTTCCAGCAGATCACATACGAGGAGCTGCCGGTCGAGCTGGACGTGTTCGACTGCAGCCTGCTGCACCACGGCATTCTCAGCGGGCACGCGCGCGCCGCGCCGCACGTGGCGCGCGCGCACGCGCTCGCCGCGCAGGTACACGAGACACACTTCCAGCAGATCACATACGAGGAGCTGCCGGTCGAGCTGGACGTGTTCGACTGCAGCCTGCTGCACCACGGCATTCTCAGCGGGCACGCGCGCGCCGCGCCGCACGTGGCGCGCGCGCACGCGCTCGCCGCGCAGGTACACGAGGCACACCACTGAACACTAAAATACTATATAAGGGGTATAAAGCGCGGTTTGTATCGGGAGCGGTGTCGCCTCATCCCCTCCACGTCGCCTGCAACTGTGTGCGCGACTGCACGCCGATCAGGTGACGTTGGCGCGGAAGCTAAACCTAGTGGCGCGCGTGCCACGCCCACATCGCCTTTCTATAGTCTTTATTTAGTGTTCTGTGCATTTCACACTAGCTTTAGCAATGAAAAACATTGTGTATTTAACACGGGCGTAAGAATATTGCAAACTCGAGTCTACAAAAGCTTCTGACAGACTCTTGTTCGCAATATTCCACTTACACTCTACGTTAAACAATCTACTATTACTCTCGCATTTGATGACATTTCTGACAAATAATTTCCCTTTTCAGCTGAATGAATACTGCAACAGTCCCCTGGCCAAAGACCCGTACACGCCGAAAGCCGAGGAAGTGTGCATCGCCATGTGCCCCGAAAGTAAGCTTGCTTTGATCACCACGTATATAAGTCAAAGTCAAACTGATTTATTCTTCAATTCAGGCATACTACATGTACCTATGAATGTCGATAAATACTCCAGGGAAAATACGGTTTCAAAAAACATTAATTTATAATAGCGTCTTTTTTTTATTTCATTCTAAAACGTTATTCTAAGATGCTTTATTCAAGAATCCAACAAACTTTCCACCCGCAAGTAATTATATAGATTTAAATTAAACATTCATTGTTTTTTTATTTAATTTATATTGAATATTTTAAAGCAATAGTGAATGAACCTAAATAAAGATAAAAAAATATTAATATTTATCTGAAATTTTTTTTTGATGTCTGATTTGTTGTTGGATTTTGCCTCTAGGTAACTATTTAATTAACATTTTTTCCATACAAGTTGTCAGTTCATTGCCAGGTTTGGGCTCATAATGTCCCACTTGCAAAACGTCCTTCCACCAAAATTACGTCCCATTCGCAAAACGTTTCGCTGAAAGACCTTACTGCATAACGCTCCTTTCGTAAAACGTCCCGTCTGCGAAATGATGCATTCGCAAAATGTCCCGTCTGGAAAAAGCTTGTTTAAGTAGACACCAGGAGCTAGGAGTATTCTCATTGGATAAAAGATGTCCAATAAATCCAATAATAATCCCTACATTGGCCTTAGTGTGGAATGGGGACTTCACATATCCACTCACCTTTGATTTACCCTGGCGGGCCAACTCACAGATATGCGAAGTTTTTGCGAAAGGGACGTTTTGCGAACGGGTCATTTTGCGAAAGGGACGTGTTGCGAAAAAGACGTTTTGCGAACGGGATTTTATTTATGTGAAGGGACGTTTTGCAAGCGGGACCTTTTGCGTAAGGGACATTTCGCGAAAGCGACAAGGGGACATTCTGCGAGTGGGACGTTATGCGCCCTAACCTTCTCGTATTGCAGGGCAGCAATGGCTCCGGGCGGTGTTGCTGGAGCAGATAGGCGGGCCGGGCGGCGCCGAAGCCACCGTACTGTTTTACGACTACGGGCACATGCCGAAGGTGCCGGTGGCTTCGCTGCGCAAGATGATGCCGGAGTTCGCGCGCGACATCCCCGCCGCCGTCGTCGCGTTACAGATCAAAGGTGTGTTGCACCGCTAGCGCGCTAGGTGGCGCTGTACTGTCCGGTGGTCATTCTGAATCGCGCTGTTAACATACTGTTGTACGACTACGGGCACATGCCGAAGGTGCCGGTGGCTTCGCTGCGCAAGATGATGCCGGAGTTCGCGCGCGACATCCCCGCCGCCGTCGTCGCGTTACAGATCAAAGGTGTGTTGCACCGCTAGCGCGCTAGGTGGCGCTGTACTGTCCGGTGGTCATTCTGAATCGCGCTGTTAACATACTGTTGTACGACTACGGGCACATGCCGAAGGTGCCGGTGGCTTCGCTGCGCAAGATGATGCCGGAGTTCGCGCGCGACATCCCCGCCGCCGTCGTCGCGTTACAGATCAAAGGTGTGTTGCACCGCTAGCGCGCTAGGTGGCGCTGTACTGTCCGGTGGTCATTCTGAATCGCGCTGTTAACATACTGTTGTACGACTACGGGCACATGCCGAAGGTGCCGGTGGCTTCGCTGCGCAAGATGATGCCGGAGTTCGCGCGCGACATCCCCGCCGCCGTCGTCGCGTTACAGATCAAAGGTGTGTTGCACCGCTAGCGCGCTAGGTGGCGCTGTACTGTCCGGTGGTCATTCTGAATCGCGCTGTTAACATACTGTTGTACGACTACGGGCACATGCCGAAGGTGCCGGTGGCTTCGCTGCGCAAGATGATGCCGGAGTTCGCGCGCGACATCCCCGCCGCCGTCGTCGCGTTACAGATCAAAGGTGTGTTGCACCGCTAGCGCGCTAGGTGGCGCTGTACTGTCCGGTGGTCATTCTGAATCGCGCTGTTAACATACTGTTGTACGACTACGGGCACATGCCGAAGGTGCCGGTGGCTTCGCTGCGCAAGATGATGCCGGAGTTCGCGCGCGACATCCCCGCCGCCGTCGTCGCGTTACAGATCAAAGGTGTGTTGCACCGCTAGCGCGCTAGGTGGCGCTGTACTGTCCGGTGGTCATTCTGAATCGCGCTGTTAACATACTGTTGTACGACTACGGGCACATGCCGAAGGTGCCGGTGGCTTCGCTGCGCAAGATGATGCCGGAGTTCGCGCGCGACATCCCCGCCGCCGTCGTCGCGTTACAGATCAAAGGTGTGTTGCACCGCTAGCGCGCTAGGTGGCGCTGTACTGTCCGGTGGTCATTCTGAATCGCGCTGTTAACATACTGTTGTACGACTACGGGCACATGCCGAAGGTGCCGGTGGCTTCGCTGCGCAAGATGATGCCGGAGTTCGCGCGCGACATCCCCGCCGCCGTCGTCGCGTTACAGATCAAAGGTGTGTTGCACCGCTAGCGCGCTAGGTGGCGCTGTACTGTCCGGTGGTCATTCTGAATCGCGCTGTTAACATACTGTTGTACGACTACGGGCACATGCCGAAGGTGCCGGTGGCTTCGCTGCGCAAGATGATGCCGGAGTTCGCGCGCGACATCCCCGCCGCCGTCGTCGCGTTACAGATCAAAGGTGTGTTGCACCGCTAGCGCGCTAGGTGGCGCTGTACTGTCCGGTGGTCATTCTGAATCGCGCTGTTAACATACTGTTGTACGACTACGGGCACATGCCGAAGGTGCCGGTGGCTTCGCTGCGCAAGATGATGCCGGAGTTCGCGCGCGACATCCCCGCCGCCGTCGTCGCGTTACAGATCAAAGGTGTGTTGCACCGCTAGCGCGCTAGGTGGCGCTGTACTGTCCGGTGGTCATTCTGAATCGCGCTGTTAACATACTGTTGTACGACTACGGGCACATGCCGAAGGTGCCGGTGGCTTCGCTGCGCAAGATGATGCCGGAGTTCGCGCGCGACATCCCCGCCGCCGTCGTCGCGTTACAGATCAAAGGTGTGTTGCACCGCTAGCGCGCTAGGTGGCGCTGTACTGTCCGGTGGTCATTCTGAATCGCGCTGTTAACATACTGTTGTACGACTACGGGCACATGCCGAAGGTGCCGGTGGCTTCGCTGCGCAAGATGATGCCGGAGTTCGCGCGCGACATCCCCGCCGCCGTCGTCGCGTTACAGATCAAAGGTGTGTTGCACCGCTAGCGCGCTAGGTGGCGCTGTACTGTCCGGTGGTCATTCTGAATCGCGCTGTTAACATACTGTTGTACGACTACGGGCACATGCCGAAGGTGCCGGTGGCTTCGCTGCGCAAGATGATGCCGGAGTTCGCGCGCGACATCCCCGCCGCCGTCGTCGCGTTACAGATCAAAGGTGTGTTGCACCGCTAGCGCGCTAGGTGGCGCTGTACTGTCCGGTGGTCATTCTGAATCGCGCTGTTAACATACTGTTGTACGACTACGGGCACATGCCGAAGGTGCCGGTGGCTTCGCTGCGCAAGATGATGCCGGAGTTCGCGCGCGACATCCCCGCCGCCGTCGTCGCGTTACAGATCAAAGGTGTGTTGCACCGCTAGCGCGCTAGGTGGCGCTGTACTGTCCGGTGGTCATTCTGAATCGCGCTGTTAACATACTGTTGTACGACTACGGGCACATGCCGAAGGTGCCGGTGGCTTCGCTGCGCAAGATGATGCCGGAGTTCGCGCGCGACATCCCCGCCGCCGTCGTCGCGTTACAGATCAAAGGTGTGTTGCACCGCTAGCGCGCTAGGTGGCGCTGTACTGTCCGGTGGTCATTCTGAATCGCGCTGTTAACATACTGTTGTACGACTACGGGCACATGCCGAAGGTGCCGGTGGCTTCGCTGCGCAAGATGATGCCGGAGTTCGCGCGCGACATCCCCGCCGCCGTCGTCGCGTTACAGATCAAAGGTGTGTTGCACCGCTAGCGCGCTAGGTGGCGCTGTACTGTCCGGTGGTCATTCTGAATCGCGCTGTTAACATACTGTTGTACGACTACGGGCACATGCCGAAGGTGCCGGTGGCTTCGCTGCGCAAGATGATGCCGGAGTTCGCGCGCGACATCCCCGCCGCCGTCGTCGCGTTACAGATCAAAGGTGTGTTGCACCGCTAGCGCGCTAGGTGGCGCTGTACTGTCCGGTGGTCATTCTGAATCGCGCTGTTAACATTTTTCCTGGAATAGGTTGGGTGTTGTTTGATGTTCTTATTTAAAATTAAATTTTCTTCATACTCTTCATAGATTGTGTGAAGCATTATGTGCCACTCGGTAGCATTAGTTATTCGTGTCTCAAGGGAGCAAAATAATGTATTTACGGCGAGGGCGGTACATTGAATCCAGAGTGAAGTGAAGGATTCAAGCGTTAACGCCCATGACGAAAATAATTTTGCTCCTGAGTGAAACATACAATTTTTCACACCGATTATGAGGAAAATATATCAGTCATCGATAGTTTTGATTTCAATAAAAGATATTGTGACATTTTTTTTATATTATGAAAAATTCATAAATTTTTATATTTTGTTGAACTTGAAAGTATGTGCGTTCTTATAATGAAATTACAATCGATTATTTTATTAAGATTTTTTTGTTCAATTGGCACATTGGGTAAATGCTACATGACAATGAATAAATTAAAAAAGTAGCTTGAACAGAAAATTATTATTTTGATCCCTCTCGTCGTGGAGCAAAACTTACTTTTCAGAAAGAGTTTAACCACAGAACACTAAATACTTAAGGCGATGTGGGCGTGGCACGCGCACCACTAGTCTGCGCATGCGCTGTTATCTTCCGCGCCAACGTCACCTGCTCGCCGTGCAGTCGCGCACACAGTTGTAGGCGACGTGGAGGGGATGAGGCGACACCGCTCCCGACACAAACCGCGCTTGATACCCCTTATACTTAGAGCATACATAACTGGAGTAGCCTTATGTTATGTTGTATTTGCGTACAAAAAAGTCTGCCGAATTTTGCGGGGGCGGGGGAGCATCTTAATAGGATATTGAAACTCAATTGTATATTGAAAGCTTGAAGTGGTTGAACGTTTATAATATCAAGTGCTTACAGCAACACGCGGGCATTTTTATGATCAGTGTTCTCTCTTGAGGCGATTTTGTGATCGATCGTGAAATTGTCAGTATGATTTTTTGCACATTGCGCATGGTTTTTTATAGAGGGGTAAGTTGCTGAAAGGCTGCTCCAGTTATGTATGCTCTAAGCCCTTTTATTGCTCGTCAATGGCGTTATTACTTGCGAGCGTACAGAGCAGTTATAGCCGTTTTACCTCCCACGGGCTGTTAAGTTTAGTTTTAAAATATAGAACCCTCTGATTTGCTTAAGCAAATCTGGTTGCTCTGTGATTGGTTGAAAAAAAAAACTAGTTGGCCAAGCCCGCCTCGCAAGAATACTGCTCTGTGATTGGTTGAAATATTGAAGCTCCACTAGCAGTGATCTGGAAGTGAAGTTGTAAATTTTTGATTGGTGCGGCTGTATGAAACATGGATTTTTCTGTCTTTTGTAGTTATTTATTTCCTCGCGAATGTGATGAAAAACATTGTGTATAACACGGGCGTAAGAATATTGCTAACGAGAGTCTATCAGAAGCCCGACGCCGAAGGCGGATTTCAATTCAATTTCAATTCTTTATTCATGAACAATATACATTGTGTTTGAAATATTAATAAATAATGAAATAATAATAAGGTAGATTATTTTACATATAAGTCAATTTGATATATCAGCATAAATAATAACAACAATTAATTTAAAACTGTACAAATATCTCCTCAACACTATAACAGCATCGGGCCAACAAGAAGCATTTCAATTTGCGTTTAAAAATTAAACAATTCGCAATTAATTTTAGCTCGGTGGGCAATTTATTAAATAACGTGACAGCCTGATACCTAGCAGGTGATTCACTTACACCCCTCGTTTAACAATGTACTATTTCATCACACTTGCTCGTCAATGGCGTTATTACTTGCGAGCGTGCAGAGCAGTTATAACCGTTTTACCTCCCACGGGCTGTTAAGTTTAGTTTTATAGTACATTGTTTAACGAGGGGCGTAAGTGGAATATTGCTAACGAGAGTCTATCAGAAGCCCGACGCCGAAGGCGGAGGGCTTTTGATGACTCGAGTTTGCAATATTCTTACGCCCGTGTTATACACAATGTTTTTCATCACATTTGTGAGGAAATAAATAACAACAAAAGACAGAAAAATTTAAGTTTCATACAGCAGCACCAATCAAAAATTGACAACTTCACTTCCAGATCAGTGCTAGTAGAGCGCGCAGTTCAATATTTCAACCAATCACAGAGCAGTATTCTTGCGGGGCGGGGCGTCGTGACCAACTAGATTTTTTTATTCAACCAATCACACAGCAACCAGATTTGCTTAAGCCAATCAGAGGGTTCTATTATTTTAAAACTAAACTTAACAGCCCGTGGGAGGTAAAACGGCTATAACTGCTCTGCACGCTCGCAAGTAATAACGCCATTAACGAGCAAGTGTGATGAAAAAATAATAGAACCCTCTGATTGGCTTAAGCAAATCTGGTTGCTATGTGATTGGTTGAATAAAAAAATCTAGTTGGTCACGACGCCCCGCCCCGCAAGAATACTGCTCTGTGATTGGTTGAAATATTGAACTGCGCGCTCTACTAGCACTGATCTGGAAGTGAAGTTGTCAATTTTTGATTGGTGCTGCTGTATGAAACTTACATTTTTCTGTCTTTTGTTGTTATTTATTTCCTCGCAAATGTGATGAAAAACATTGTGTATAACACGGGCGTAAGAATATTGCAAACTCGAGTCATCAAAAGCCCTCCGCCTTCGGCGTCGGGCTTCTGATAGCCTCTCGTTAGCAATATTCCACTTACGCCCCTCGTTAAACAATGTACTATAGTGTCCTGTGAGTGTAACGATGTGTCCGTCTCCCGCAGACTTCCCCGAGCACCCCACGGAGGAGCAGCTGGAGCGCGCGCGCCGCCACCTGCGGCTCGGCGCGCGCGGCGCCGGCGCGCTGCGCGTCGCGCGCGCCCGAAAGCAGGACCTCGGCGACTACCTGGTGGAGGCGCCCGAGCTGCTCCGAGCCATCGCGTGATGAGCAACTACACCCAACAGGAACAACCGCTTATAGGTAAACAACTCATCTACACACATACTGTAAACCCGCTAAAACGCGTTCAGAAACTGCCAGTAATGACCACCATACCTCGAACAAATCATGCGGATGACGTCAAACCACTCATAGAATGA
The DNA here is from genome assembly GCA_932294315.1 of Epinotia nisella. Lineage (NCBI taxonomy): Eukaryota > Metazoa > Arthropoda > Insecta > Lepidoptera > Tortricidae > Epinotia > Epinotia nisella. The sequence continues at coordinate 1,110,830 of OW028698.1, read as the reverse complement.
TTTCAAAAAGTATTTCCATAAACAATTACTACTTATCAATTATCAACCTGTTTAATAAAACGATATCGCCACTTGACATGAGCAGAGCAGGTACATAACATCTTTGACTGACATTGTCATTCAGTTGAATCGTTGTTCAATTATCGTATTATCTAATTGTATTAAATATTTTCGCAATATCTATTAATATAATATAATTGTTCCGCAATATCCGTCATGTTGGCATGATTAACACTCTGCCATCCACTTCCCCGCTCTTTATTCATAACGTTTGTAAATGTCATGTGATTGTCTGTGATGTCCATAATTTTTTGTTTTAGGTTTCCGGACTGATCCTTCCCAAAAAACCGTCAAAATTATACCGAACATTCTCCTCGTGTGTAATGTCACCTCTAAAACTGATATTGGCAAATCCACCTTGCTAAAATAGCAAGGAGTAAAAGCCATAAAAAAAAAAAAAAAAAATATCGTACTTCGTAAACAAATCTCGCAACATTTATTTTGTTCACTAAGTACATCATCCTATCATTCAGATAATTCTGTATAGATTTCTTGAAATTGTACGCGGTTAATCTGTTACTTCATGCAATATGTCATACGGATGTTGCAATACAGACATCATCCCTGTGTGCAAAATTAGGTACGTCATTTTTACGTCATCCGCATGATTTGTTCGAGGTATGATTATATCGATAACATCAATAAAAATAAATCACTTGTCTCTGTACGTCTAGCACAACTTGCTGCTCAGTCGCTTCGCGCGCGTACACATTATAAATTAGAAAAAGGAGGGTAGCTCTATCTCGACTCGCGTCGCGTCGCGGCGCGGCGTCAGATGTGCTAGGCCCGCTGGCCGTTTGTAATTTTGTACGTATTTTCATTCAGATATCGATATTGTTAAAGTAATGATCATGACCAACTAGATTTTATCATGGACATCTAGTTGGTCACGATTTGAAATCTAGTTGGCCATGGCGGTTATTCTGATGGTTTCCGAACACATCATTGAGGATTTATTAATTGCCCAATGACAGTAAATCCTTTAATTGAGTAAAGAGAGTTGTTTGTATTGTATTGAGCTGACATTTGATCTAACGCATCATAAAAAAAATAGTGGGTTATTTAGTAATATGTTGACATTTCTATTTTAAATAACTTAAGTATCGAACAATATATTATATTGATTATCTCTTTACAAGCTGTACCGTGTGTGTATTTTCTTATTGTATAAAAGAAGGATATAATATCTCACAAAAAAAATATTTTGAAACGAAATGTTAAAAATAGTTTTAGGACATCATAGGTTAGTTTGAATGTAATAAATTGGTTGTACACTCAGCGTCATATACTCTGTAGCAGTCAAAGCGACCAAATAGTTCGGAACACCATACTAAATAAATATACCGTCGGCCACCATTGGGAGATCGATTATTGAGACTATGATGCCAATCAAAACGTACTTTATTTCAGATACTGGGTATATCTAATTACACTTTACTGTTACTTAATTGTAGCGTGGTCAGGTCCGAGGTAGCACCAATGCGTCCGGTCACTAGCGTGTCCGGCCAGAGAATGCCCGGAGCTCGGCCCGCTCGACTCCATCCTAGCGCACGGAGTGGGGACAGATGGTTCGATGTGACGTCAGCCACAAATCAACCAATCGTAGCCATTCCCACGCTGCGCTACAATTGGGAATGGATGAAAATTTTAGAAATGCCTGATTATTTTTTTGATGATAGAAATAACCTTCCTTAGCACCAGATTTTTTTTTCATATTTTTCAGCTGCGTCAATTTTTTTTGAAAAATATAAACAGTTTCCTCACTTACGTTTTGGGTCAGTTACGGCACCTTCCTCGATCGGTCTCATATTACAAAAAAATATATTAAATATGTTTGGTAAACTGACACTGGCAATGATATTGACACTTGCAGCAGCTATATTGATCATTACCAGTGTCATTTTACCACAGATATTTAAGATAGTTTTTTGTACTATGAGACAGATCAAAGAAAGTGTCTATTTACCGTTCTTGACCCAAAACGTAAATGAGGAAACTGTTTATATTTTTCAAAAATAATTGTCACAGCTGAAAAGTCTGAAACTTTTTTCTGTTGCTAAGGAAGGTTATTCCTATCACCAAAAAAATTATCAGGCATTTCTAAAATTTTCATCCATTCCCCATTTAGTGTCCGTGTACTCATGACCATCCTGTCTCCGACATATATAGTGTACCGAACTATTTGATTACTTTGGTTGCTACAAAGTATCTGACGCTGAGTGTACGTGGCAATCTACGTATACTTAGGGTGAGTGTCCACCACATCTGTGCTACGCTGTTTTTGACACAGAGAAACTCACACACACATGCACACATTAGTGGCAGATAGCATAGACAATGAAACAATTGGGAACGAGATACAATATTATATTTCCTGTGTGTCTTCAGTTGTCAAGAATTGTACTGAAACTGACGTCACGGATATATAACGACTAAAGCATATAGGCAGGGAGCGAAACTATGGTGCCGGTGACGTCATTATGACGTAAAGTCGCATATAGGATGTTTTTTAAAAGATCATTGCAACACCAACACCTCAATGATTCTTAATAATGTAATAATGGTAATATATATATTTTTTTTATAAAAATGTTTGCTATTTATACGAAAAATAATGTAAATATTAAAAACAATACGAATAACATTTGTTACTGGGTACCTAATTTAATTGTAACAAAAAAAAAATCCTTCTTTTCTTTCTTTCTTTCTTTCTCGAGTAAATGAACCAACACAACAAATGTTGATTGACGAAGTTGGATATCGCATCTTATTGACATATATACATTTCACACGCACATTCAGGGCAATATAATTGTTGGATTTCGTATACTTATATGTCTAACTTTAATCTGTTGTCGTTTCTACAGTCCCGATTTCCTATACATCATCCTTTTCCCCCATGCGCACTGATATATCGCGCTGTCTTTCTCACATACGCGACGTATGCGCATCACTCCCGCCACCTGGCGAGAGCAAGTTAGATTCTCTCCCGCTCGCGTATAAGACCAGCTGCTCCGCTGTTAAAGAAATTTAAATCGAATTAAATCCCACGTATTATCCTGCAATTTGTACAATATTTTATGTGCTGCCATCCTGGTGCTAAAAGTGTTCATGAATTGAAAGTGCGTTTGGACATTTTGGAATTACGCTGCGCGTCCCACGAAAGCGCGTGGTGTGCCACGAGGAGCCTGAAGGAGAAATTCACTCAAAATCACAAGTAAGTGCGCATGGCTCCTATTTGCTACCTTCTGTTAGCTGATTCATCGACCTGTTCCAATTTCCAAAAGCAGCTGACTTTCCTTCGCAATTTCGCGTCTAGTAGCTACGACAATAGACCACGGTTGGACACCTACATACAGTCCACTAATCTTAACGCGCTAATCTCTGAAAAGGGAAATTAGAAAGCGCACCGCAAAAAACCACCCTTGGTGTGCGTGCATCTATAATACCTAACCTCAATTCTATACGCCCCAAGTTTTGGTCACTTCGACCCGGATAAATTATATTTCATTCCCAACCTAGGATTTATATATATTAAAAGTAGCTCCTTGACATTATATATAATTTACCCATACATACGTAAAATATATATAGTATATACTTCGCATCATATCTTCGTATCATTATTCTATAGGTACGAACATTTCAGCAACGCAATTATCGATAATACTTATTCTTAGTTTTCAATTCATGTACACGTTACAAATACATTCTATTGTTCTCATCGGCTCGGGAGCGCCGACGAGTTTCGTCCATATCTACCCGCTATTTCGTTTCTAATCTTTTCGCGAACTACCGCGCCGCGCCGCGCGCCGTGCCACCAATAGGTACACGGTCATCGCTTAACCTACTTTGTAGACGGAGAGTAATCTATACCGCTTTTAGTCTCACAAACTGTTTCTTGTTGTAACACATTTCCTTTTTTATACTTTTTATTCCCGCGACTTGTGTTACACACATTTATTTTAACCGCACTTTATTTCCGCGACTTGTGTTTACTCACGTTTATTTTAACCGCTTTTTATTCCCGCAAATCGTGTTTAAATACATTTTTTTAACCGCATTTTATTCCCGCAAATCGTGTTTAAATACATTTATTTTAACCGCATTTTTTATTCCCGCAAATCGTGTTGACATACATTCTTTATTTTGTTTAGGCTAAGTTTGTAATCACACTCAACGCACATCATCATGCCACCGAAAATTGATCCTAAAGCCGAGGTGGAGAAGGACCTAGTTCTTTTGGAAGCTAAGCGTAATGCATTTTTCGCTCGCTTACAAAACATACACAGTTTATCGGTTAAGGCGCACGAAGATGAAATTCAACTTAAAACGTTCTTAAATAACGTATCAAATCTAGACCAATTGCGATCAGATTTTGAGCGTGTTTTAGACGCGTACAATGAATGCGTTGTACGAGCATCGCCTGATGCAAGCGTTAATTATCAGTCCTGGATCGCGTTTGAGGAAATGTACTGTAAAATAAAACGCATCCAGTCTGAAGCAGAAGGTGCTGCTGAATCTCAGCGGCCTTTGCAATCCGCTCTAAAGCAAAATCTTCCGGCTATGCAGCTAATGGAATTTAATGGCGACCTTCGTAATTGGCCCTTATTCTATGAACAATTTAAAAGTGTGATTCATAACAACTTACGCTTAACAGATAGCGAACGCATTCAGTTCCTAGTAGGTAAACTGACTGATAAGGCTAGGTCGGTATGCGCGGGCCTACCCGCCACAGGTGAAAATTATCCCATAATTTGGCAAGCGCTGGTCGATAAATATGAAGATAAACGCGCGATGGCGGCCGGTTATATCAATCAGCTATTGGACTTTAAACCCATAGTGAATGGGTCCGCTTCTAATTTGGAGTTTTTTCTATGTAACTTCGACGCCTCCGTTAAGGCGTTAAAAGCGCTTAAATTACAAGATTTAGCGGATTTTTTGTTCTTGCATATCGCGTTACAAAAACTAGATCACGAATCAATAAAATTATTTGAGATGTTTTATCGCAAGGAAACGTGTCCTTCGTATAATAATCTTATTGATTTCGTCAAGGAACAATCAAGGGTTGCAGCGCATACGACAACAAAACAAACATTTACGCAATCACAACCCAGATCTAGTAATAATAAAAATATACCGGTACCAAAAAACAATGCGACGAAAACTTTCGTTAATACGCAAACGCCCGCGATAGAAACTTGTTTGTTGTGTAAAACTAATAAACACGAACACTTATATCAGTGTGCCGCTTTTACAAAAATGACCCCGCACGAAAGATTTAATTTCGTAAAAACTAATTCCGTGTGTAATAACTGCCTTAGTTTTAAACACAAATTTTCCGCTTGCACTTCACACAGAAAATGCAATATGTGCAATTCAAAACATCACACTCTATTACATTTTAATCCGCCGCATAAACAATCTTATTTACCTAATTCGCATCAAACCAGTGCAAACAACAACAGTTTTGTTGACCATGCACATTGCCCGCCGTCTACGAGTAATAGTAACGGGGTGGCAAGCAATTTGCAGTCTTATCACCCAGCTGATAGGGTCGATAATGGTTTGAGGCATGACTCAACATTGAATCATTTGTCATCTCGGAATGCAACTGATGATAACATGAGAACGCTTATGAATAAAACGACGTTATTAGGGACCGCGAAAATTAAACTTTATGACGCAAGCGGTAGGGTTTATTATGCAAGGATTCTGGTGGATCCTGGAAGTCAATCTGATTATATAACTCTCGAATGTTGTAATCGCTTATCGCTACCGATTTCGAACCAAAATCGTTTTGCCAGGGTTCAGGGCTTTGGAGGTTCTTCCCAGAAAATACTTGGGATGTCAATAGTCCAATTTAGTTCCCGATTCGACAGCGGCGCGAATGGCGAGAACTCTTATACTATTCAGCCTCTGGTTGTGGAAACCATTACGTCACACTTGCCTGACTCGCCTCTTGACATATCTTTGTTTGATTGTTTTAAGAACATACCTCTGGCGGATGATTGTTTTAATGAGCCCGGGCCCATTGATATGCTTATAGGGGCTAATTTATTCTGTGAAATCTTACTTTCTGACAAAGTTCGAAGTGCCGGCTTGCCTTCGGCTTTGGAAACGACCCTAGGTTACGTCATAATGGGGGACGTCACTGTGACGTCACCTCCGCGTGCTACTCGTGCTCTCTGTGCGTTTACGCACGAACCGCTTAACCAAACTTTAGAAAAGTTTTGGAATTTGGAGGAAGTACCCTCAACCAAATTTCTAAGTCCCGATGACAAGGAATGTGAACAAATATTTACCGCAACGGCCACGCGTAACGATAATGGTTCTTACGCAGTCGATCTTCCCTTCAAGCAAACGCCAGATAATCTGGGCAATTCTTTTATAACCGCTAAAAGAAGATTTTCTATGCTAGAAAATAAATTCTTAAAAAACCCGCAACTCCGCGACAAATATGATGACGTCATTCGGGATTACCTGGATAAGGGGATTATTTCTTTGGTTCCGCCCGAAGAGTACTCTACGCCAGGTTTCTGTTTACCTCACCACCCGGTAATCCGGAACGACAAATCCACGACAAAAATCCGTCAAGTTCTGGACGGAAGCTGCAAATCTGACAGTGGACTGTCATTAAACGACATTCTTCATACTGGTTGTAATCTGCAAGCAGATATTTTCCACATTCTTCTGAATATTCGCATATTCCGCGTTGCCTTTTTTGCTGACGTCCGCCAAATGTACTTGTGCATAGAAGTACATCCGCACCACCGCTCTTTTCAACGATTTTTGTACCGCTTTTCGCCTGAAGTACCGTTGGAGATGTATCATTTTAACCGGGTCTGCTTTGGACTCCGGTCTTCGCCATTCCTCGCGCTTCGCACGCTACGCCAGCTCGCTAGTGATGAACGCGAGAGGTTCCCGCTCGCTGCCGCCGTTCTCGAGAGGGACGTTTACATGGATGATCTAGCTTCCTCTGCTTCTTCATCCGAGGAAGCAGTTGCGATAGCGAATCAACTAATCAGTCTCTTCAAGGCTGGCGGATTTGATCTGGTCAAATGGACTAGCAACTCTCCGCAGTTGCTAGAGCACATTCCCATTTCTCACCGCCAGTCGGAAGACGTCTCCTTCGGTGACGGCGACACTTTGAAGATCCTCGGTCTTCGATGGCTTCCCGCTTTGGATGAATTTGTCTTTGACGTCTCGCCTCCGCGACTCAGTGGCACGAAACGTGCTATTCTTTCCGCTACTGCCCGTTTGTATGACGTGCTAGGGCTCGTCGGTCCTGTCATACTTTATGCCAAGCTTCTTATAAAGGAACTATGGCTTTTAAGGATGGATTGGGATGATTTGCCACCTCCACACATATTGCATTTATGGGAGCAGTTCGTCAGTGAGCTTCCACTGATTTCAGCTCTTAAATTTCCGCGACATTTAGGTGTCGAGAAAAACTCAAAATTGACTCTTTTGGCCTTTGCCGATGCCAGTGAAAAGGCTTACGGCTGTGTGATTTACGCCCACGTCGTTGTTGAGAATCAAGACCCAGTCATCCGTTTGATTTGCTCAAAATCAAAAGTCGCACCAGTAAAAACAGTGACAGTTGCTAGATTGGAGCTTTGTGCTATTGTTTTAATGTCAAAGCTGCTTCGTACTGTTCACGATGTTTTGTCTCAGCGTCATCCAATTGCGGATACGTTTGCATTTTCAGACTCTGAAGTTGCCTTATGTTGGGTGCATTCTTCACCTCATAGATTTGCAACGTTCGTGGCGAATCGCATTGCTCAATGTCAAAATAATTTTACCTCGGAACATTTCTACCATGTACCGGGGTCTGAAAATGCCGCAGATTGCCTTTCACGTGGCCTTCTTCCTTCCCGCTTAAAGGACCACAATCTGTGGTTCCGTGGCCCGTCTTGGGCATCTTTGCCAGTAAGTGAATGGCCTATAACTGCATTCTCAGCGTCATTCACTAAGCTGCCAGAGGAAAAAACAACCGCTTTAGTTGCAAGTACCAATAGCAATGAGCATTGGCTTTTGAAACTAAGCGAAAAATTTTCCTCATGGAATAGATTTCTTAGGACAGTCGTTATAGTTTTGAAATTTCTTAAACGGCTTCCTCGCAACCGAGAAATAACCGCTGACGACCTGGACGCAGCCGAGCTGCTCGTTGTGAAGGTTATGCAGCAATCGTCATTCTCAGATGACATACGTAAGATACAAAAGGGCAGGGTCTGCTCCCCCGCCTTACGCAAATTATTTCCATTTAATCGCGATAATGTCCTACGAGTAGGAGGGCGTTTAGGGAATTCGTCTCTTGATTTCTCTAGTAAACACCCGGCGCTACTACCCAAAAAAGGTCACATTGTGGAGCTTTTAATTGACTCCTGTCATCGAGAAAATTTACACGCTGGTCCCCAGCTTTTGTTGTCAATCTTGCGACAAAAGTATTGGATACTTTCCGCGCGTCGAATTGTACGGCAACGATTTCATAAATGTAACGACTGCTTCCGCGCTAAACCGACTAATACTTTCCCCGCAATGGCGGATCTCCCGGACTGTCGTGTCGAGCCTAGTAAATGCTTTACGCACACGGGCGTCGACTACGCGGGACCTTTTTACATCACTTTAGTTAGAAAACGCGGCGTTAGAAGCCAAAAGGCGTGGCTTTGTATTTTTGTTTGTCTGGTGACGAAGGCCGTCCACACCGAGCTCGCTTCTTCTCTTTCCTCCGCGGCGTTTCTCGACGCATTTAAGCGATTTGTCTCTCGGAGTGGCGATTGTAAATTTTTATATAGTGACCACGGGACTAACTTTACAGCTTCTAAAGCTTACCTGAACGAGCTTCACACGTTTCTTCAGTCTGATCCGTATTATACGCATTTCAAGGAAGAACTTGCAAAAAGTCGCATTACTTGGCGTATGAGCCCCCCAAACGCGCCCCATTTTGGAGGCATTTGGGAAGGTAACATAAAATGCTTTAAAACCCATCTTCACCGTGTTATAGGCAATCAAATCCTGACATACGAAGAATTACTTACCGTGCTTACTCAGATTGAAGCAATTCTTAATAGCCGCCCTCTTTACGTACTAAGTTCTGACCCGTCAGAACCCACCGCGCTAACTCCAGCTCATTTCATGTCAACCTCGCCGTTGCCGCGTTTGCCCGCCGCTGATTTAAGCCAGGAGCGACCGAATCTATTGGCTCGTTTTTCAATGCTAGACTCGCTTGTCCAATCATTCTGGAAACGGTTCCGAGTTGAGTATCTTCACAACTTACAGAGTAGAGAGAAATGGAATACTCCTGACAAGCCGGTATCGGTGGGAACAATAGTTTTAATAAACGTTGCTAACGCGCCACCCTTGCAGTGGCCGCTCGGGATAATTACTCGGGTATTCCCTGGGCGAGACGGTGTTGTCCGCGTTGCTGAAGTGCGGACCCGCAATGGTACGCTGGAGCGACCGATCGTTCGGCTATGCCCGCTGCCTACGCAGTAGGGTTGCCTCCAAATACATACCTACTGTATATATTTTTCATAAAAAGTTATTTTTTTAGTGTAATTACATATTACACCTCGCTTATCTTTAGTTATATGGTGCGTTTTTTTTTTTTTATCTTTCTCTATATACCTACATATGTATATAATCATATTTTTTTTTTTCTCTTTGAAGGGAACCCTTCAAGCCGGGGGAGATGTTGGATTTCGTATACTTATATGTCTAACTTTAATCTGTTGTCGTTTCTACAGTCCCGATTTCCTATACATCATCCTTTTCCCCCATGCGCACTGATATATCGCGCTGTCTTTCTCACATACGCGACGTATGCGCATCACTCCCGCCACCTGGCGAGAGCAAGTTAGATTCTCTCCCGCTCGCGTATAAGACCAGCTGCTCCGCTGTTAAAGAAATTTAAATCGAATTAAATCCCACGTATTATCCTGCAATTTGTACAATATTTTATGTGCTGCCATCCTGGTGCTAAAAGTGTTCATGAATTGAAAGTGCGTTTGGACATTTTGGAATTACGCTGCGCGTCCCACGAAAGCGCGTGGTGTGCCACGAGGAGCCTGAAGGAGAAATTCACTCAAAATCACAAGTAAGTGCGCATGGCTCCTATTTGCTACCTTCTGTTAGCTGATTCATCGACCTGTTCCAATTTCCAAAAGCAGCTGACTTTCCTTCGCAATTTCGCGTCTAGTAGCTACGACAATAGACCACGGTTGGACACCTACATACAGTCCACTAATCTTAACGCGCTAATCTCTGAAAAGGGAAATTAGAAAGCGCACCGCAAAAAACCACCCTTGGTGTGCGTGCATCTATAATACCTAACCTCAATTCTATACGCCCCAATAATTCTTGAACCCCTCGCCAGTTATAAAAATTGTATAATAATATATAAAAGTTGTTATTTGATTAGGTATCTATAATCTAGATAAAAACACTCTGTATGTAGCATGACGTCATACGTCTGTCATCGGCACCATAGTTTCGCTCCCTGCATATAGGACATGAGATGTCAAGAATGTAGTAGTCTTCTGATCCTTCTCAATGTAGTCCGGTTAACCCTTAGGTGCAAGTCACTTTAGTTGTATAATTAATGTTACTTATAGACTTTGTCAACCTGTATACTCTATCTGAAACTGTAAGAGTAAATTATGTCAAACGAACGCAAGCGAAAAACGACTTTGTGATCTGACTATGAGGTAGCTTTTGGTTTGCGTTTTTTTGACGGGATCTACTCTTACAGTTTCGGCTGTAATTTTTAACCGACTTGAAGAAAGGAGGAGGTTCTCAATTTGTTGGAGAATTTTTGTGTATTTCCGTTCCCCGATTACTCAAAGACACCGGGAGCAATTTGAAAAATTAGTTTTTTGTTTGAAAGGGTATCCTTCCCGGGTCATCGGCTCAGGATCTGATGATGAGATTCTGGTGAAATCGAGGGAACTCTTCAAATGTATAGGCAAGCAAAGCAATTTGGGCACTGTTTTGAAGTTAGTTAAAACTTTGTTTTTAATGTAAATTATTGATACTGTACGATTACGAGATATTGATGATGACGGCTGTCAAATAATACAAATTCTATAAGACCTTTTTAAGACAATTTCCTCTGCGGTTCTTATCGATATTTTGAATCGATACAAAATACACCCGCAAGTTATTGCAACTGCCGCGTGCTAATCGATGTTGACGAATCGATGTCGCGCGGCTTATGTTTCCCGTCACTAAATGACGCTCGTGACGTCATAGTACAGTCGAGTTCTCCAATATCTATACAGACAACCTTTCAAAAATATCTGTACACAGGCTTTATTATTACTGACATAAGGCGCATGTGTAGATATTTTTGAAAGGTTGTCTGTATAGATATTGGAGAACTCGACTGTACCTACGCAAAATGTTACACGCTCGGTTCGCGTACTAATCGACGAGCTCTTTCCTTCTGTCATGATATAGTTCTGTGCTTGACACATATGTTGTGGACACTCACCCTAAAGCTGTTACTGTTAAGAATGACATCTGTTAGTTATACGTGTGTAAATTAACTTGGGTGTAAATGTGTCTTTGTTACATAAACATAAACACGTCTCAGCCCCGCTACTCCGTAACTTGTTTTAACCTTCACCTCGCCGTTCCCCCACAAATATACATACCGGTCAAAAGTTTAAGTTCACCCTTTGTTTTTGGTACAAATTTGTACTTTTGTGCGATAATGTTTTGCAGTTCAGATGTCGAAAATTGTTTCCAACTGATTCGTTATTGTTCACGGAGATGTGTTTGATTAGTCAGACACAACAACTGATTCCCTAAAAACCAACATTGTATCGAAAACTACCGCCCTATAGCTTTACTCAGTACTTTTTCAAAGATATTCGAAATGATTATGGCAAAACGGCTTACTTCTTTCTGTAATAAATTTAATGTTTTTGATGAAAGACAATATGGGTTTAGAAAGCAAAGGTCTACAACACTAACAGTTTATACATTTATCCAAGACGTTTTAACATTAATAGACAACAAGAAACACGCGTTTGGATTGCTACTAGATATGAGCAAAGCATACGATCGAGTCCAACATGATATCCTTTTAAATAAGCTTTACGGAATAGGTGTCCGCGGCACGGCGCATGACTGGTTTAAATCGTATCTCATCAACCGCCAACAAATTGTTGAAATAGATTTTTTTAATGACAATACCAAAACATTATCCAAAGTCCGTTCACCCTTAGTAAATACAACATGTTCTATTCCACAAGGAAGTGTACTAGGATGCATTCTCTTTATTTTATATATTAACGACTTACCAAAATTACTGAATTCTATTAATATTAAAACACTACTTTATGCAGATGACATTTCTATAATTTTTCCCGGCGCGAGCACAAATGATGTCGCGAATACCCTAGATACCATATTTAATACAATATAAATAAATAAATAAATATCGTGGGACAATTCACACCAATTAATCTAGTCCCAAACTAGGCAAAGCCTGTACTATGGGTACTAGACAACGGAAAACATACTTATATAGATAAATACATACTCATATAGATATTAAACATCCAAGACTCGAGAACAAACATTCGTATTCATCATACAAATATGTGCCCCGACCGGGGATCGAACCCGGGACCTCTAGCTTCGTAGTCAGGTTCTCTAACCACTAGGCTATTCGGTCGTCATATTACCCTGGTTTCAAGATCATAATCTAAACATAAACCTGCAAAAAACTAATTTAATTCAGTTTAGACCGCATCAGAGATCAGATTTAGAAATTAAATATTCCTACCGAAATGATAAATTAGAACCTACCAGCACCTGTCCACTTCTCGGCTTGAACATTGACGAACACATAAACTGGAAAGTCCACGTCGATAAAATTTCAACCAAGCTATCTAGGTTTGCTTACGCCCTTAGACAAATATTAATAAATACTAACTTAAAGACCGCTGTCTCTGCATATCATGCTTTTGACCAGTCATGGCTCCAATATGGAATAGTGTTGTGGGGCAGTGGTGTGAATGCTAAAGATTTATTTTTACTTCAGAAAAGATGTATTAGAGTACTCACTAATATTAGAAATGAAGAGAGCTGCAGACCATACTTTTCTAAACTAAAGTTACTTACCCTAACATCTCTGTATATATTAGAATCATGCAAATTTATACGAAAACATCAACATCTATATCCCAAACCCGAACACGTAAACCCACATACACACAACCTACGTCAGCGCAATAAAACAGTTCAAGCAGTTCCCGCCAAACTAAGAATGGTTAACAAAGGCCCTTATGCTATGTCTATAAAAATCTATAGCAATATTCCACAATATATTCGAAATGAAGCAAAATACAACATCTTTGTTAATAAACTTAAGGCTTATCTTGTAACAGAATGCCCATATTCTCTACAAGAGTTCATGGGTTATTAGTTATTAGTCATATTATGTGTCGATGTAAGTATTAAAATAGATATCTTTTTTATAAAAAATATGTTGTTAATGTGCAGAATTTATATATTTTATTTTATTTTTTATCCTTAGGTTTAGTTTAAACCTGTTGCTACACCCTAGTAGGGTCCATGTTTGTACTGGTTAGATTTTAAGAACACCTTTGTAAATACCATGGTTGCAACGAATAAATATGAATATGAATATCTGATCATTGTACGTTTTAAGTGGCAAGCCCATATATGGCCCAGCCTTTGCCGTCATTCCTATAAGATTTTAGGGAATGCGTTGTTTAGAAATGTATGTGAATTGTGTCTGACTAATTAAACAAATCTCTGGAAACAATAACGGATCAGTTGGAAACAAATTTCGGCTTCCGAACTGCAAAAAATTATTGTCCAAAAGTACTCATTTGCACCTAAAACAAAGAGTGAACTTAAACTTTTGACCGGTACTGTATCTTGACGCCGCGATTCGTAGTAACTAAGCGTAGGTAGAGGTCTAGTTTCGTTAGGCGTGACGCGTGGGGTGAGGCGCGTTAGCGCGTTCCAAGGAACGGCCCAGTTGTGTAGTATAGCGAGTGGAGATAAGGAATGCCTTGTCGTTTCCAGAGGGCCTACCGCGAAACGATATTCGTTTTCGTTCGTGTATCTCCCTCTTTGTCGCTCGAACTAGCAAGTGCGACAGAGACGGAGATACACGAACGAAAACGAATATCGTTTCGCGGTAGGCCCTCAGGCCACAGTTTGGACAGGGGCGTATGTATTTCTATTAATAATTGACAACGACAATAGTTTGACTTCGGCGGGTTCAAATTCCCTAGCGAAGCGTAAAAAAAGTATGCATGATTATTTCAATTAAGAATAAGGTAACCGTCCGAGTGCTCGACGCTGTACTAGTATATGACATGGGCGCTCTATGTCAAAGTGACATGGCTTAAATTCGAATGAAGCAAAATCCTCTTCGAATTTAACCCATATTGCTTTGACATAGAGTGCCCATGCCATATACTAGTACAGCGTCGAGCACTCGGACGATTACATTACTTTTTTTGTTGTTTTTCTCGCATAGAATCGTTGATATTAACGATCATTATATGGGTCAATCAATATTTCTTGTTGTTATTCTGTCCCGGTAAGCCAAGAGACAACAGTGACAGAGTTTCTTAGAAAAAATACTATAAATGATACTTCTTTGTTGGCTATATCTGAATTAATTCACTAAAATCTATATAAGTACAGATAAATCGGTATATATGGCAACATTGACTGACGTAGCTCATTTGACTCGCGTTACATTGAAAATGGCGGTCATTTCAGCATTATTTTCATGTCCGCCACATATACTAAATAACATTTTGTGATTAACAACTAATGGCAAATAAAGAAGAATTAAAACATGTAACAAACAATTATTAATTATTATACAAGAACGTGAGCAAAGAAGTATCCACTTCAACGATTTAATAAAATTACGACGATACAAAAACGATCTGAATTGTAATATTAGGGACACTTTATTGTTTTAAAGTCGAGTTCTCCAATATGTATACAGACAACCTTTCAAAAATATCTATACAGTATACACAACCTTTTATCGTTATCATATCAGCCGAAAGACGTCCACTGCTGGACATAGGCCTCCCCCAAAGGGTACACAGTTTTTATTTTCACTGAAACAAGACGCATGTGTAGATATTTTTGAAAGGTTGTCCGTATAGATATTGGAGAACTCGACTGTACTAGGATCGTAAGTATTAATGATTCTTAGTATAAGTAAACCGATAAAAGAATTATTATGTACACTTTTTTGGAAAACGCCTGGCTGTTGGTTCTAACAACTATTTTTACTACTTAACATTGAAATGTTTTATACAAGTGTTTAAGTTTCATTATTGTAGGTGGTTTCTTTGTAATCATTTAATATTTAACTCTTAAGTTGATGTAATTTTATATGTTTGAATACTTTATTTCTACTAAATAATACTCTCTATACCCTGTGCCCCGGGAGTATTCCAAATAATTACCTAATTTCCTAAAAAAAATATTTTTTGTTTGTCAATTAAACAAAAAAATGGTGAAGATATAGCCCGTTAAAGTTCCGCGTGGCGTCACATTGTGGTACACTTTTTAGAATAATGTGACGTCACGCGAAACTTTAACAGGCTATATCTTCATATTTTTTTGTTTAACGGACAAACAAAAAAATACGTGTCCAATGTTTTTTGATAATCTAACTGATGGACTAAATAGAATTATATTTTTTTTTTACCAAGGAAAGTACTCAATTAGAATAGCGAGTACAAAATGCCATCTAAAGTAAGCAGTTTGGCTTTTTTAAATTTATTATATTATTGTTAATAAATAAAAAAAGTGATCCGAACGCTGCATGTCATTTTTTACTCCTTAGAGCCTAGGAAACGCGCGTTTAAGATTATTTGGAAACCTCCCGGGGCACCCTGTATACAACAATGCTGTAACATACATTTTACAGGCTGGTTCACGTTAAGTATAACTTTGATTTGTAGTTAGGACGTTGCTTGGTGGCTTGTGGCCATCCTCTGAATAAGCGTATTATACAGTCAGCAGCAGAAGCAGCTAAGCGGGCCGGGTGTTCAAAATGACCTGCACACGATTTTATTCTTAAGAAATTAAGAGCGTGTGTAGGTTATTTTGAACACCCGGCCCGCTTAGCTGCTTCTGCTGCTGACTGTACCTTCGATGTTACCTTCACTCCATCAGACACGTGTGACAATTTATTAAGCGTCGACTTTACATTTAGGGTGGATTGCAAAAAACATGTAACATAGTTAAAGCCTTAGGCACTGGTCCCACCGCGAGCGAGTAAGCTGTGATGGTCGTCGCGGAGGGCGAGCCACACAAATCCTTCCGCCTGAGGGGCGTAGTGAAGGTTTCCTAGCTAGCTCAGGGGTAGAAGGGATTTCCACTAGGGTAAATAATGAACACAGGTTGACGGTCGATTAAAGTGGGACTGTGATGCCCTTTATTTAACAATTAAAAGCTTAATTAACACTGACGCTAAAGCGGGGGTTGCAACCCCGCACAAAAAATCCCTTAGGACTCGCTGGTAACACGGGTTACGGCGGTGGTTCGATTTCCGGATCGAACGCGGTCGGTCGAGGAGCCTCGGCCGGACGAAGGCGTGGTAACGTCCCACGTTCGTCGAGGGTCCTCTAGTAAATTCAGGAACGCGCGTAGGCGTGAGAAACGCCCCCGCGCGCTAGGTGCAGTTAGCCCTTGCGTCCGCTTCGGAGCAGCGGCAAAGACCAACTGGCCGGGTGGCCGCGCGCGCTTCCTTTTATACGATCGGTGCTTGCGTTGCGGCTCGGTGTAGCCGCACCCTCGACTTGGCGCGCGCGGCGGTGGCAGTGGTGGTGCGGCTGAAGAAACGAACAAAAGATAATCGCTTTCGTGTAAATAAAAGAGAGAGTTATATATTTGTAGTTTATAGCTGGCTGTTCGCACCGCCGGCGATCAACTATAAATTTATTTACACTTGAGCTAATCTTTTGTTCGTTTCTTGGGCGAGTAATCGCCGATAGCTTATAGTCTGTAGCCGGCGGTGGGACCAGTGCCGAAATCTCAAAGTCTAAAATGATTTATTCTTCAATTCAGGCATATTACGTGCACCTATGAATGTCGATAAACTACCACCGGTTCGGAAAGAAAACCTCTACGTAGTCGTTCAAATCCGTTGTAATCATGTAATTTGGGCATGATACTCGTACTGTAATTACTAATTAGTTATATTCCTGGTCGGTATTAACAACTTAACTGCCAAGAATCGCTACGCTCTTAGCCGATCGCGCGGTTTTTCTGCAAAGTAGCGGAAAGCGCCTACGGCATTGGCGCCCGCTGGGCAGGTTTCTGGCAGTGTTAAATTTAGATTTATTTTTCCATGATGGCACATCTGCACACTGTTTCTAGAGTATACAGTGGTTTTTTTACAATTCTCGTATTCAGCCATTTTTCTATTATATTTGTCAAAGTTATTCTGTGAAGAGTTTCCATTCAGAAATGTCGTTTGTCAGTACGTAAAGGCAAATGTTTCTTTACATATATATAATTACGCCACTTTCCCAGAGGGGTAGGCAGAGATCACTTTCGCTTCACTCACCTTTATAACATTTCTCATACACGCTTCTTGTACCTTTGACCTGGCCTTTTTGTAACATTTCTCCTATTTGATCGGAGAAAGTTCGATGTTTCTTTACCTACTCCAATTATCGTATCCAAGTAGGGAAATACTGCAATGAGAAAGCAATTTTTCTATCACAGTTGTCGAAGTTATTCTATGAAAAGTTTCCACTGTGAAATGTCGTTTCTCAGTCCGGCAGTTATATTTTTTCCCCGTTGGGTTTGCTGAGTGACCAGCAATAGATGCGATTGGGGACAATCATCCTGGTGTAGTTGAGTCTCGACGTCTATCAATTGTTGTTATAAATCCACATTCACGACTAGTACAGTCAGCAGCAGAAGTAGCTAAGCGGGCCGGGTGTTCAAAATAACCTACACACACTCTTAATTTCTTAAGAATAAAGTCGTGTGCAGGTCATTTTTAACACCCGGCCCGCTTAGCTACTTCTGCTGCTGACTGTATCTCGCAAGGAATTTGTTTCTGGTCTCGTTATTTGCTCGCAGGTTGCGATATTGAACCAGCGATTCACTTTTTTTTATTCTAGTCTTTTCGCGTCTATATGTGACTGTGTCTAGTAAAAGGGACCGCTTTGACGATTTTAGTTTCCGAGTTATATGCATTTTTAAAAATTAGTCTAAATTACGTAGAATGGGTTTTTAATGCTAATCGGTAATGAATACCTTAAATATCATAAATCTTTGATGCTAGTGAGATTAACTTGGTACCAATCATTCCATAACTTCCTAGTAGAAGTGTATTTTTCACGAGCATAAACTTTAAAATATTTTTTTTCAATTCGTACATTTTGTCAACTGCATGTTTAAAAATTTATAAAAAAATAATGATTGCACCTAGGGTGACCTAGGAAAATGATTCTTTTTTCACTGAATATCTAATTTTACCTAGTTTTAGGAGATATTAATAACTCCATACCGCCTGAGTGGTCTCTTTTCCCAGACACAGTCACATATGATCCTAATGAAGACTATCTTTTTAGTGTTCCGTAGTCAACAAGGAACCCTTATACTTTTCAAATATCCGACTGGGCGATTCATTTTGCTGCTAATATTGCGCCTCTGCCTCGTGCTTGAATAATCTGGACTCTGGGCACCCCGTAGTGACACATGAAAAATGGTCCTTTGACGTTGATAGAGACGATTCAAACAGCCGTTCTCTTGGCTACGTCGTCTCTAGCGTCGTTTAAGCGTTTCCGTGTTCCCGTTACATTCCAATTATTTCCTCTATTTATGTTTAATGTGGGCTGTCCAGCCTATTTCCCATTTGGATGGTTACTTTCAATTGGAAGAATTATCTGACAGCGTTGTGATTTAGCGCTCGGCCGAGCATTGAGACTCGAGCCATTAAAGCTAAGACTAGCGTTAGCATTGATGGTTAAAGTGTTTTCAACACTATCTGACTAATGCAGGCGGTCAGAGGGGCAACCACGAAACGAAAACGAACTACGTTCGTGTATCTGTCGCAATTGCTAGTTCGTTGTCGAGACGGAGATACACGAACGAGGTTCGTTTTCGTTTCGCAGTTGCCCCTTGGAATTCGGCCTTAAAAAAGTAGGCATACGAGGGACTGCGTTTCCTACTCATTACGTAGTGATACTTTAATAATTCCCATGGTGATTCATGATCATAGGTCACGGCCTATTTCCTGAAGCTAAAAAAAATTCGGTGAGAAGAAATGTTTTTGATATTAACGCTGGCGTGCGAGTCTTTTGGAAGATCTTGGGGGTAATCCCGTTTCTGGGTCTATCTGATGCGTAGATTGTTCTAATTCGTGTATGAAAGGGGAATGGATGAAAATTTTAGAAATGCCTGATTATTTTTTTGGTGATAGGAATAACCTTCCTTAGCACCAGAAAAAAGTTTCAGATTTTTCAGCTGCGACAATTATTTTTGAAAAATATAAACAGTTTCCTCATTTACATTTTGGGTCAAGAACGGTAAATAAACACTTTCCTTGATCTGTCTCATATTACAAAAAACTATCTTACATATCTGTGGTAAACTGACACTGGTAATGACCAATATAGCTGCTGCGAGTGTCAATATCATTGCCAGTGTCAGTTTACCACACATATTTAATATTTTTTTTTGTAATATGAGACCGATCGAGGAAGGTGCCGTAACTGAACCAAAACGTAAGTGAGGAAACTGTTTATATTTTTCAAAAAAAAATGACGCAACTGAAAAATCTGAAACTTTTTTCTGGTGCTAAGGAAGGTTATTCCTATCACCATAAAAATAATCAGGCATTTCTAAAATTTTCATCCATTCCCCATTCTGTTTATTTATTTCAGGTTTTAGACCCATATGTCTTAGACGCAGATGGCGTTGCCGTCACCAGACGTCTTTCTGGTTGGAAAGCTATTTTTCAATGATAGTTTCAAGTTGATTCAATTTCATTTATTTCTTTCATGGTTTAGACCCATGTCTTAATTAATATCTGCTTTTCGGTCACCAGGCGTCATTCTGGGTTGGAAAGCTATTTTTCAATGATAGTTTCAAGTTGATTCAATTTCATTTATTTCTTTCATGGTTTAGACCCATGTCTTAATTAATATCTGCTTTTCGGTCACCAGGCGTCATTCTGGGTTGGAAAGCTATTTTTCAATGATAGTTTCAAGTTGATTCAATTTCATTTATTTCTTTCATGGTTTAGACCCATGTCTTAATTAATATCTGCTTTTCGGTCACCAGGCGTCATTCTGGGTTGGAAAGCTATTTTTCAATGATAGTTTCAAGTTGATTCAATTTCATTTATTTCTTTCATGGTTTAGACCCATGTCTTAATTAATATCTGCTTTTCGGTCACCAGGCGTCATTCTGGGTTGGAAAGCTATTTTTCAATGATAGTTTCAAGTTGATTCAATTTCATTTATTTCTTTCATGGTTTAGACCCATGTCTTAATTAATATCTGCTTTTCGGTCACCAGGCGTCATTCTGGGTTGGAAAGCTATTTTTCAATTTATAGTTTCAAGTTAATTCAATTCAAATTAATTTTCCGTCACCTTTCTGGTTGGAAAAGCTATGTTTCAATTATAGCCGTTTCTGGTAACAGAGGTTTCTGTTACATAGAGCATTGAAATTTACTGTAGTGCGTACAGAAGCGTTCGCCTTTTTACGATTTTCCGTTTCCCGCTACTTACATTTGAATGATGCTCATGGTTCATGGCATTCAATATACTTTTATTCCTAATTTGCGTACGGACGCAGTCCTCCTGAACGGCGAGAAACCCAGTCGTCACAACTTTGTGTTGAACGAGCTCTAAGGAATGGCGCAAGCTATGCGTTCTTGTCTAGGTAGACTAGACTTTTTTTGGTTTCCCTGTTGGCCCTGCAGCGCGGCCAGGCACAGATGTACTGCAGGATTACTGCCCTGGGGGCCTTATGGGCCGGCCAGTTCCTTTCGTTTTCTCTTTACATTTCACCGAATTCCATGGTAATTCATGATCTTTCGTGACGTTTCCGTGCCCTAACGCAAGGCATACAATTAATAATAAGATTCTTTATTTCGGACGTAAATAAATCGATAGCTTGTTAGTGAGGGCTAATTAGGTTAGTACACAATTTGGGCCACACTTTATTTGCCCTACCCAAAACTCAATTCTTTGGATTACCTTGAACGTGGGATCCTTCCTCGCAATAGACGGCAGGTCCATCTGGACGTGATTTTCTGCGGATTTGCAGGGGCAGCAGAATGCGGCGTTGCATTATGAGGACCTGATGGAGTGGATCTCGTACCCACTCGCGGACGCATTATTGGGGCGCTGATTGGGGACTAGGTTGGCCTGCGCTGGTTGCGTGCCTATGCCATCGTTAGTCTTGTTTCGAATGCTAAACTTGTGCTATTCCACATGTAAATTAGATTATTCGCATTATTTCCTTTGGGCAGTACCTTTGAAGGAACCTATGAATGATCATTTAAATACGCAGTAGTTGCTACCAAAGGTTTATTATTATTCAGAATCAGAATACTTCAGAATATTATGAGGCTGTAGTGTCCTGGGCAAAGTCCTCCCTCGCATTTTCCAATGCTCTCGATCCTGAACAGTCTGGCCATTCTTTAAAAAAGGAGTCTAGCTCGTCTCCGATTATATCCGAATAATCCGATTCGTTAGTGGCTGCGTTTCCTAATCTTGTTCCTGGCTACGTTTTTATGATTCACGCCCATGAGGCATACTCGCCTGTTTATCCTATTAGCTTGTAGGCTCTCATTAGAGAAGAATTGTCTTTTTGACGCCGACTTTTCGTGTCCTGATATCCTTAAGTCAGTCGCTGTCGCCATCTTGGCGAGAGCACGTCTATTTGTTTTTATGAATGGTTTAATTCGTTATTTCGTTACTGACTGGCAGATGCCCTCGAGGCTGCCATTTCCCTTTTATAATAATAATCCTTAATTAATTACCGGTTTCTTTCAAAAAAACCACTGTTTTTTCACAACACTTTCGTACGTGCACCACAAGCGATAACGGATTTTCGCGGTCGCGGGTAACAACAGCCCCCCTATTCTGCAACTTGTTTTAAGCTCACCTCAACGCTCACCCACAATTATACACCTACACACCGCGATGCGGGCTGTTATTCGCTACGCGCTAATGCGGCTCACCCCGCCGGTCACCCGTTACGAAACTAGACCTCTACCTACGCTTAGTTACTACGCATCGCGGTGTCAAGTTATAATTGTGGGTGAGCGTTGAGGTGAGCTTAAAACAAGTTACAGAATGTTATGTCACACTGCGTTTGATGATCGTTTTCTAGGTGCATTTGAATGCTTCCCATGATATATATATGAAGACGGCCCGCGAGTTGTGTCGCGGCGAGATAGGCTATCAGTCTCTTTCTAATTAGAACGCTTAGAAAGAGACGGATAGTCTATGTCGCCGCGACACAACTCGCGGGCCGTCTTGTGATAGCCGTGCTGCTCTCCACGGAGAGGATTTCAATGTGTATTTTTGTTCTTTTTTTTTTAATACAGTTGCTCAAAAAGTGCTACTTTAGCGTGCGGAAAGTTGGTTTTCGCGCACTAGTGCTTTTCCCTTTCCTTGTACAAATTCTACCATTAATTATTATGTCAATAAAAAATAAATAAGATAGAACTGTATTAAACTGTATTACTTATTTTTTTCAACTGTATTACAATGATGTTACAGAATGAATAATATATAAGTTTCGAATTCCTTACTTGTTGTTTTTCTTATTTTTTCAAAACTGTATTAAAAAATGTCGTTCGATACACGTGCGGAAATGACATTCTTCACTCGTCCCGAGTCTTGCTTGATATCTCGGTACTCGTGACGTAATGACATACTTTCCGCACTAGCATCGAAATAGTTATTTACGATACAAGTGCAGAAAATAGGAAATTCGCAACGAGTGGCGATAAATTAAAACACGACCGAAGGGAGTGTTTTAAATCGACACGAGTTGCGAATTACCTATTCGCACGTGTATCGTACAACGTTTTACAGTACATATGGCTCTTTAAAGTTTCAACATATGCACGGAAAGTGCTCATTTGCGCACTAGTGCGGGAAAGTAACACCATGTGTACTGTAAAGTACTATTTCTTTCTTTCAATGATAATAATTGTCTGCGTAGGCGAGCATTTCTTTTCCATTTCTCATGAGGTTTAAGTTTAACTTGGCTGATGGCAGGTGACGGTAAAATCTAAGGTTTATCACGTTTTTCCAGAACATACATTATTATTATTAGATAGACGCCCTTTAACCTTTTCAACGCTCTGTCAAATAGAAGTTGTCAACCACACGCCACGTCAACATGAGATTAGTGTGGAGTTAAACCTTATGTCAATGCATGCAGGTTGCTATCGCACTGTACTCCTTGACGGATTAATTCGTCATTGGCGTTGAACCAGTGGTGCGGATATATCCGTCTTTGGCGTTGAAAAGGTTAACCTCGACGGTCGTAAGTTACTACAAATATGTCACCCGCATCCTAACGTCACTGCTACAACTAAATATATTTTTTCGAGTGTTATTTTATTTTTATAAAGACGTCGGCGGCAAATAATCTTAGGGCCCGCTTCATGGCAGGCGGTTACCATAGCCTATGGACGCTTGCTACTCCAGGGGCGTCACATTCGCGTTGCCAACCCTATACTGTTTTTTATTATATGATTTAATTTCTTAATTTTGTACTTAGTTAACCCCTTCTCTGATTCTGGCAATGCCCTGCGCGGCAGCCACTTCTTTTATAATATTATATAGCTTCCGCCCGCGACTTCGCCTGCGTGCACCCGGGATAAAAACTATCCTATATTTTAATCCACGCTATAATATTACATAACTGTTTGTATTATATCAACTGTACCCTGGTAAATTTGTGGCTAAGGGCCCTTATACATGGGAACAAACTAAGTTGTTTGTCCGAATGCCATTTTCCGCTAAACAAATAATTAATTAAAAAAAAAACAAAACCGACTTCAATGACAACGGGACCAATTTTGAAGCATATGCTTTCAAACAAAGAAATAATTTCTCAAATCGGTTCATAAATTACCGAGTTATCGCGTAACAAACACAAAAAAAATTGTCGAATTGAGAACCTCCTTCAAGTCGGTTAAGAATGGTAGTCTAAATATCGTTAAAGATCAAAAAAAATCGGAAAGAAAATGCTTTCGGACAAATGACTTCTAAATTATGTAGCGTGCCCATAGACACCGTCAACCGTGAATTTAGTGATAAGATTGAACGTGTTTAAAGCCTTATTACATTTACTTACATTGTATTTTTTGATAAATAAATACGTAATAATAAAACGCTTTTTATTTACAAACAGCACAACGGTACAAATCACTTTCCCTTCCGCCGCACTCGAATTTTGCCCGCGTACTCTTCGCCGAACCTCTGATACACCAATTCGGGGGAGTTCATCTTCTCCAGCGACCGAAGCACGGTGGACTTTACACACTCCATCTCTTCCTTCGAGTATATCGTGGATGCTGTGGCGGTTTTGTTGACCCACGCCTCGTAATACGGCTTCGTATGCTGGGTGATCGATTCAGGTACCCACTGGGCTACTTCTGTGGGCAAGGAGTCTGACGCGGGCGAACGTACGCGCTCCGCTTTTACCAACCTCTTGGACAGCCCGGCTCGCTTCGTTCGAAACGGTTTAGAACTTACTGGTATTCTGGAATTTGCTTTCGTCTCTGGCACCTTGTTGGGTATTTTTATCTGCAACGGCTTTCGTTGTACGCTCTCGACAAAGGTGACCGCCTTGAAGACGCGCGCCGAATCCATTTTAGACGTTACAGTCTTGATTACCGTCTTCCGTTGTCGGTATTCTCGCGTAGAATTTCTATTTTTCTCTTTGTTCACGTCTTTTTTGCGCTCTGCCAAACTGTCCGTGGGTTTGGCTGGTTTTAGTTTCATAGCGCTGACTGCTCTGTGCACTGCAGATAGGTCCTTCACTCTTTCAGTCATTTTGACATCACGAAACTCCTTAGGTTTTTGCCCCTCTGAAGACTCCAAATAGGATGCCTTTGGCAGTTCTGTAAATACAGAATATAGGTTTGTTCCCAATTCTACAAATTTCTATTACAGATTTCCAATTCTACAGATTCTCAATTCTACGGAATCCCAATTTTACAGATTCCCAATTCTGCAGATTTCCAGTTCTACATATTTCTGATTCTACAGATTCCCAATTCTACGGATTCCCCATTCTGCAGATTTCCAGTTCTACATATTTCTGATTCTACAGATTCCCAATTCTACAGATTCCCAATTCTACAGATTCCCAATTCTACAGATCCCCAATTCTACGGATTCCCAATAGTACAATAAGAAATAAGAAGAATAATAATAAAGCTCTTTGCTGCAAGAGAAAAGTAAGCAAAATTTGGTTATTTTTAGAATGGTACCTACTCTGTAGAGTTAAGAATCTGAATAAAGAATTGGTACAGCTGAGAATCTGTCTGTATTGTTAGGAATCTGTTTAATTAATAATCAGTAGAAATATGTTACTGTTAAGGTGTGAATCTGTAGAATTGGGAATCTGTTGACATGAGAATCTGTAGAATTGGGAATCTGTAGACATGAGAATCTGTAGAATTGGGAATCTGTAGACATGAGAATCTGTAGAATTGGGAATCTGTAGACATGAGGATCTGTAGAATTGGAAATCTGTAGACATGGGCCCAGGGATCGGATACCGGTATTTTCTCCATACAAAATAAACCGGTATTATTTTGTTCTTTGGTTATGATATCATTTTTGATCGGGTAGTCTAATAATACGAATATGTTACCTAAATACACGATAGAGTCCTACATTGAGAGCCTAAAATAATTCAAAATATTAGGCTACTTCGGGGATTTTTGTAAATACCGGTTCCGATCCCTGCATAGGCCTAAAGGTTTTTATATTAAATTTTGATATTAATTTAAATTAGACAACATTCACTTTGCACGTATTTGAATATGAACCTATTTCATACCTACTGGACAAAATTCCATTTGGGCCAGATTCATTTTGAACAAGAAAATAATTGGTACTAGTACATTACATACTACATACCTAGGGCAGAGAATTCTTGAATGCCCCAGATCGCAGGTGTTTGCCCGAACCGAAGGTGGGCCATGGTTTTTTTATAAAGATGTTACAAAATGAAAATGTTTCTCATGGACCCTGGTAGGGTATAGCAATAGTTCTTAAAAACTAGTTTGTATAAACTAGGTAGGTAAGAATATGTAAATCGATTTACAAAAAAATTGACCATTACTAGGTTATGATATGGGGCAGCCGTTCTGTAAGGTGAAGGTACTCCAAATGATGACATTATAATTCCTCTGTGCTTTTAAATATGAACCAGACTTACCATTTTTCACATCATACTGCATGACATAATTAAATTTACTAACATCCCCATCTTTCTCCACTTTCCGTCGCTTAAACGTATATCTGTCCTTAATTCTCTTCCGAAAATCCACGCATTTGTCGGTGTCGTACACACGTTTTGCGCGATCCCCGAAGCTCGACGGCACAGATTCAGCAAACGTATTAGTGAATCGGGAAACGAGTTCTGGTCTTGAGGTTGATTTGAATAAATCTTTAATAGTGTTAGTTTTGTTTCGCTTGATTTTGACGTCGCCGCGGTCACAGGGAGCTATTGTTTGGTGGTCCTTTTTATTCTTCCGTGTTACGTCTCCGCGATCCTTATGCACTGTTTCTGGTTGGTGTTTCTTATCCTTTTTTTGGATATTCATATTTTAAAGCGAACGTGTACTGTAATTTTGATAAGTGCCAAATATTAAGTAGGTATTTCACTGTGATATTTCATTGTGGTCGTTTGACGTTGAATGTTTTTAATTGAGTGGTCCATCTCGTCCATCTAGATTATGGTTTCATTTCAAAAACTAGCGTACGAACTTTTTTATTTTTTTCATACGTCAGTGAAGATACGGTCTTAACTGGCTACCTTAGAAACTTCTAGATCCTAGTCATTTTGGATAAGTATTGTATTAATATACTTATTATACCTAACGTTCCCACCAGTGGCGGCGCGTGAAAATTTTCAATGGGCAACCCGGAGCAAAAAAGTTATGAAAGAGTATAGCAAGTATAACCTTAGGCTTGCCTAAAAATACATTTTAGGCAACGTTAGCCGGTGGGAATCGGCTTGTATGTGCGCTCGGCCATTTTGAATAAATAGATATATAAAACCAACCTCTTTGAATTCGAAAGTCATCTTTGCTTTTCATCGACACCCCGTCGACATGACCAAGGAGAATATTAATCACTACGTGACACGACACCCTAGGAGGACACCCAAGTTGTCACAGACAAAAAGACAAAAAAAAATACAAAATGCAAGTAACAAAATAATAAAACAAAAATACAGATCACCGTTATGATTTATAGAAAGGAATATGGAGACGGTATTTGGGGCAACCATTCATAAAACTAAGTTTAATGCCTCCGCCGAGTCTGAAGACAGAATTGGCATGAGCAACGAACAATTCAAGATGGAATCTAAGAAGCGCGGGGTTTACGTGGAGAAGTGGCCCAGTCCAAAACAAATAAGCGTAGAAGGTATGACAACTACTTAACACCATCATTTTTTTACAAGCTTTATATTAACTTGACCTGTCCGTTGTAAGTTGTCCGTCAAAATTTGCAACTAAGCAGATATCTTTAACCGATTGAGCCGAAATTTTGGGTAAAGGTAATAGTTTGGATGACAATTCAATATTATGGTACCATCGAGCTGATCTGATGATGGAGACAGAAGGTCGCCATGGGAATTCAGTACTTCACCGACGTAAAGCCGTTGTGTTTGGGCTCGTTAGACTCGTCCCAACGAGTAGTTGATGACGGCATACAGCTTGTACCATTTTTTTAAATAGAAACTTATTTATACTATAATAACGGTGGCAAACAATCATACGGTCTGCCTGATGGTAAGCAGGCCGCAGCCTATGGACGCTTGCGACAGAAGACTCGCAAGTGCGTTACCGACCCCTCATTGATTTGAGGATTCGTTGTGTTGATAGCTAGAGACGAACGCGGCCCCCTCGCTCTCGTAACGCATTGTACGCGCGTCAGGTAGATCTAAATGTCACTTCTTATATGAAAAAATGACAGTTAAATCTACCTAACGCGCGTAAGAAATGTAACGTGATCGACCCATAGGAACACAACACTACATACAGTCAGCAGCAGAAGTAGCTAAGCGGGCAGGGTGTTCAAAATGACCTGCACGTGTGTAGGTTATTTTGAACACCCGGCCCGCTTAGCTACTTCTGCTGCTGACTGTACCTACCTCAATATGCTATCTTTTGGTGAAATGGCAGATATTTTTATTATTAGTTTCTTTTTTAAATTATTCTTAACACATTCAGTGCCCAGAATCACTACGCGCTACGTTCGTAGCCGATCCCGTTGTTTTCCTCGTATGTAGCGAAAAGCGACTACGGCGTAGGGACGCTTATGTGTCGTCACGGGCCGGGAATGGGTTAATAATGCGGCCGAATTCCTTCAATGTAAGACCCAAAAAAGTAGTCCTAACAACTCGCGTATTACCAACATGTAGTATAAATTAGGTATAATTCATTAGTTGTAATAATTTTCAGATAATAAGAGACAACCCAGAATGAAGGCAAAGCTCAAGAAAGCGACTCGGCCGGCATCGGCATCGGCAGTAACGCAGAAATTACTAACTACAACACCGGCAGAATCAAAAATAGCCACATTCACTCAACTCCTGGGGACAGCAGACCCCGCTGTCCGATTCAAGAAACGAAAAACCCATAAAATGACCCCATCAACGTCTAAAATCTCCAAAATGTCCAACATAATTGCCAACAGCCAGTCGAAAGAGATCAAGCCTCTAAGAAACATCATAGAAGAGAATAAGAAGAACGTGAAAAATACCAAGTTCAGATCAAATGCTTTAAGACAAGTCTATTCGAATAGGTCGGAAAAAACGATAACGTACAAGTCCCGCAGAGAGATTGTGCAAACGCCATCAAATTGCTCTAGAGTCACGCGAGACCTATCTGACCATGCCCACGGGTCCAACATTTTCCCAAGCGACCGGCAAAATACTGTAGGCAAGAATTTGCTGCAGCAGTATATTTGCAATTACGAACAGGGAGGAACCTTAAATGACAATAAACCAAATACAGATAAAAAGCCGACCGCTCCACAGGGCAAGAATCAGGAGCCAGTGGACGACTTCTTCATAGATCTCCTCGAATCTGTTTACGACGAGGAACTACTCAACACCGTTGAAGGCACGAACGAAACGAGCCCCAAAACCTCCGATGTCAAATTTGAGATCGATGACAACGTCGCGGAGAAACTTTATATGCTGCAACAGAACTCTAAGCGGTACACTATTAAAGATGAGATGTCCGAACCTTCCAACCAAAATCAGTTGGCCGATTACTACAATAACGGAAACCGTTTGGTACCTCAAAAGAGGCGGAGAAGGAAAACTATTAACAAGGGCTTTCCTTATCTCCCTCCGTACGCCAAAGATGAACGAAAGAGACGCAAAAAGCCGAATCTTCTCACCATCCTGAAGGAACAGTTGTCTATGGACTATAAGCAGGAGGAACCAGACAATATGTTCGAAGCGCTCCTCACCATAGCCAAGCAGAATAGAAGGCGTCGACATATTTACATAGACACTTCATCGAAAGAACCTAGCGAACCCGATGGAGTCTGCCGATTTAAAAGACGAAATGTCATCTCACCTAGCACAAGATTGCCGACTAAAAAGAATCTGCTGGCAAAACAGTCCATGAATGCCACAAGAGAGACGTACAGAAGTAACACCATGACTAATGACAAAGATTCAAGTCATTCCCTAAAAGTCCTCGGTTTTGATTATGAGGAAGGAGCGACCAGCCGTTTGGACATGGAGTCTGACTCCGATGCAGCAGTCAAGAGCGTCAAAAACATCAAGAAGTTGAATGAAGGCATAACGACTGTCACACAATATTGGAAACGTTGATTAATTTCTATTTAGATGTAGTTTCGGTTAACAGTTACAGCATTAAACGATTTGCATCAACGATTTTGCTTGTGTTAGAGTGGACTTAACCAAGTTCTTTGTCCAATGTGCATTTGATCAAATTTATGAGAAACTACTACTACGCCAAAGTTTGTTCAAAGATTGGATATAGAAATTGGGACAAGTGGAATACTAACCCATGGATTCAGCTATATTACTTTCCGAGATACAACATTTTTTCCCCCTATTGGGTTGGGACGGAAAAGTTTTCGAGCGACGACCACGTACCGGCGCGGCGCGGCGTGGGTAGGCCCCCCACAAGGTGGACTGATGACCTGGTAAATGTCGCGGGAGTCCGCTGGATGCGGGTGGCGCAGGACCGGTCATTGTGGCACTCTTTGGTGGAGGCCTATGTCCAGCAGTGGACGTCTTTCGGCTGATATGATGATGATGAGACCAGATCCCATGTACTTGGCGTCAGTCTTATACATGTTCTCTCATGTGCGTTGTAAGTATGTTTTTGTCATGTAATGTGTAAACTTATTTAAGTGTAAAGGTATTTTTGTAACCTCAATTGTAAAGATATCTTTGACCTCGACTACATTATCCAGCAACGATATCGAGACAAGTAAAATTAGGTGGAATCTATCGGCCTGTCTGTGATAATGCCGTAGATATGGTATGAAGCAAACTGGTGGTGCTAGTGGTGTGGTCTGGAGCAAACTGTCTGGATCGTCCCAGCGAAATTCAGTCTTGCAACGGTCCAACCGCGCATACCAGACCGCAGCGCACGCGAGGCAGCCGCACCACCACTGCCACCGCCGCGCGCGACAAGTCGAGGGTGCAGCTACACCGCCAATTTTAATCGACCGTCAACCTGTGTTCATTATTTACCCTAGTGGAAATCCCTTCTACCCCTGAGCTAGCTAGGAAACCTTCACTGCGCCCCTCAGGCGGAAGGATTTGCGTGGCTCGCCCTTCGCGACGACCATCACAGTCTGAATGTCGACTCTGCCATTGCTGCATGAGGGCTACCAACCCCGCTATTATGCAACTCGTTTTAACCTCGCCTTACCCCTCACCCACTAATATATCTTGACGCCGGCGGCTCGATTTTTAGCACCTAAGCGTAATCAGTGGTCTAGTTTTGATAGGCGTGACGGGTGGGGTGAGGCGAATGAGCGCGTTCAGAATAACAGCCCAGTAAGTAAGTGCACTGTTATTGTTATTGAATAAATAACATACAAATCATTTCAACAATATGTATTAGGAAATAAAAAAAGGAAAGCAGAATAGTTCAGCATACTTAACTGGAGCGATCAGCGGCGCGGGACGCGCGTCGGAGCACGCACAAACAGAAACGTAGCGTCACCTAGGAGTACGGATGTGCAAATTGCGAAAAAATTCCAAAAAGTTGGAAAAATTCTCGGAAATTTCTATTTTGGAAGTGGAAAGTTTCAATTCCCATACAAAAATGAGAGAAATTTCCGAAATTTTCTTATGTTAAATTGCAGAAAAATTTCGCAATTTAGGAAACTCCGTCGGCACATCAGTACCTAGGAGTGTATATGTACAGTGAGCAACAGAGAAACGTGACTCCCCTGCGTACAAACTTCTGACTGTATACGCGTTTCCATACTCTCCTGACAGACCGCGTCACGCGCCGCCGCACGCCCGCTTGTCCGCAAACAATTTTGGAAGATGTACAATACAATACAAATACTCTTTACTATAAAACTAATACCATTCTTCTTCACACAAACAAAGCAGTTACAAAGAGAAACATGTACAGTACACGGACTTAAATTGTTGAGCCATTTATAGCTCACTTTATACTGGACACTTCATAGCTTAACTACTAAAAAACCAAAATTAGTTGACACCTAAATAGCTCAACAATAAAATTAAAGTCCTTGACCGTACATAAATGGAACACGATTCATAAATTCGTATTTTATTTAATACAATTCACAATACTTTTAACCAAACTTTATTTCAATTGCATTGCTTTAACATTAACATTTCATTTATTTATTTATTTCACATTTATAGCCTTACTTACTTAGAGCATACATAACTGGAGTTGCCTTGTGTCGTATTTGCGTACAAAAATGTCTGCCGAATTTTGCGGGGGCGGGGGGGAGCGTCTTAATAGGATATTGAAACTCAATTGTATATTAAAAGCTTGAAGTGGTCGAACGTTTATAATACCAAGTGCTTACAGCAAGGTCGCCATGTAAGAGATGAGTTGAAACGAGTATTCAAGACAAACGATGCTTTATTACTGCCATTATACATGTGTAGTAGTTCTATAATAAGTGACCTATGAGCTACGTACATATCTATATCTAGTATACACCACAATGCGGGCATTTTTATGATCGGTGTTCTCTTGCGAGACGATTTTGTAATCGATTGTGAAATTGTCTTTGTATGATTTTTTGCACATTGTGCAAGGTTTTTTACAGAGGGGTAAGTTACTGAACGGCTACTCCAGTTTGTACGCTCTAAGCCCGCAAGCCAGCAACAGATTTTCATAACTAAGTTCCTACCGGTTTCATGATACAACTGTAAAAATGGGGAATGGATGAAATTATCAGAAGTGCCTGATTATTTTTTGGTGATAGGAATAACCTTCCTTAGCACCAGAAAAGTTTCAGATTTTTCAGCTGCGTCACTTATTTTTGAAAAATATAAACAACTTCCTCACTTACGTTTTGGGTCAAGGACGGGTCAATAGACACTTGATCCGTCTCATATTACAAAAAAAGATAAAAGAAAAA
This sequence comes from Epinotia nisella, assembly GCA_932294315.1. Classification (NCBI taxonomy): domain Eukaryota; kingdom Metazoa; phylum Arthropoda; class Insecta; order Lepidoptera; family Tortricidae; genus Epinotia; species Epinotia nisella. The sequence continues at coordinate 1,077,878 of OW028698.1, read as the reverse complement.
AAGAAAAGAAGACATTTATTCACTACACAAAAGACACACAGAGACAAAGGAGTAGACATACAATACAATTGACACATATTGTGTGTCTTCGCGGCAGTGAAACGGTCGCTGTCTCAGCATTGTGCCGAGGTGTCAGACAGACACCTGCACAATATCTTAAATATCTGTGGTAAACTGACACTGGTAATGACAAATATAGCTGTTACAACTGTCAATATCATTGCCAGTGTCAGTTTACCACAGATATTTATAATTTTTTTTGTAATATGAGACGGATCAAGGTTAGTGCCGTCCTTGACCCAAAACGTAAGTAAGGGAACTGTTTATATTTTTCAAAAATTATTGACGCTGCTAAATAATTTGCAACTATTTTCTGGTGCTAAGGAAGGTTATTCCTGTCGCCAAAAAAATAATTAGCCACTTCTGATATTTTCATCCATTCCCCATTCGCTTGTCAATAAAACTTAACGGGAGATTTTTTAATAGTGAACTTTCCGTACATAGTAGCGTAAGACGGTCGAAATTTACGTATTTTTTTTGAAAGTAAGTGCTTTTGTGTTACGTTTTTAGGGTTCCGTACCCAAAAGGGTGAAAACGGGACCCTATTACTAAGACTTCGCTGTTCGTCCGCCCTTCCGTCTGTCTGCCACCAGGCTGTATCTCAAGAACCGTGATAGCTAGAGAGTTGAAATTCTCACAGATTATGTATTTTTGTTGCCGCTATAACTACAAATACTAAAAACCGGCCAAGTGCGAGTCGGACTGGGGCTCCGATACAACAGACATGATTTTTTGCCGTTTTTATAGATAATGGTACGGAACCCTTCGTGCGTGAGTCCGACTCGCACTTGGCCGGTTTTTTTGTTTTGTATTTGGCACTTTTGGGATACTTTTGTGTTATGTGTAACACAAAATTTGTGTTACACGCCATACAAGATATAGAACAAAAGCAGATTTACGTAAAAAAAAACGCTACCTTACCCAGTACTATTATTTATTGTGTGGCTTGACTTAAGTGCTATGAAAATTAATCACTCTGGTCGTCGTTCAAAGTATAAACGAGGACAACATATCGAACAGACTGGTCTTGGCGGGCGCGCCCCGCGCGCGCTCGGCCGCAGCCTTAGCCAGCATGCGCGCTCGCTTACTCGTCGCGTACGCGCGCCTCTTGCGTCTCTTTCGCACGCGCCTGTTTGTGTGCGTGTGTGTTCCGTTGTCCGTGGCCGAGGGTATGGTCTCTTGTATGTCTGTATGCGTCTTTCGTACGTTTGCGTGTACGATTTCACTGTTCTTCCGTGCCTGCTCTTTATGCGTGTTTTCTTGTCCGTACACGTATGTATCTGTAGGTATAATTTCTTGTTCGTTAGTGAACGTGTTCACTTGACTGCGTATGGCCTTGCCGGGCTTCTTGCGTGTCTGCTCGCTTGTCTGTATTTCAACATCATCGTATGTGTCTGCATGCGTGTTTTGTTTTCTATTAGTATACGTGTTCACTTTCTTGTTTGTTATCTTGCGCGTCTGCTTGTTTGTCTGTATCTCAATGTCATCTTGTTCATTTATATGCGTGTTTCCTTGTCTATTTATATACGCATTCACTTTCTTGTTGCGTGGTTTCTTGCGCGTCTGTCCGTTTGTCTGTATCTCCATGGCATCTTGCCCGTTTACGTTTGTGTCTGCATGTGTGTTTCTTCGTCTGTTAGTATACGCGTACATTTCGTTGTTTGTGGTCTTGCGCGGTCTCTTGGTTGTCAGGATGGACTGAGGGCCTGGTGAAGGTTGCGAGAGTCCGCCGGATGCGGGTGGCGCAGGACCGGTCACTGTGGCACTCTTTGGGGGAGGCCTATGTCCAGCAGTGGACGTCTTTCGGTTCATATGATTAGGTCTCTTGCGCGCTTGCTCGTTGGTCTGTATTACTGTCTGCGTTTCTTCTTCATTCCTAAGTAAATCTGAATCCGTATTCTCGTGTGCTTTTGTCTGCGTGTCCCGTGCCCGCTTGCGAGCCTGTCCGTTTGTTTGCGTGTCTGTTGGCTTGTTTTTCTGCGCTTGCGACTCGACTATGTGCTTGGCGACGTGGCGGCGGAGCATGCGTGCGCTCCGGAAGCTAACTGAACACATGGGACATTTCACTGCCTCCTGAAAATAAAATACAAGTATACTGGCTGCCCGCGCGGGTTCGCCCGCGTATTGCAAGGAATGCAGGCAAACCCTTAAGAGAAAACAAGTGGAATCAAAAGATTTTTCAAAAAACCCAACTGCTTTTTTGCAAATATTATAGCCTATGTCACTCCCACGATTAAGAGGAATCCAACGACACCTCATATGTCGAAATCCGTCAAACGGTTTAGGCTGCAGGGCGTGCCAAAGAATAAGACATACATGCATACATACATATAACGCTCGAAAAACATAACCCATGGAGGGTAAATATACCTTCGCTAAATGTTCTCTCTGAATATGCTCTGCCATCCCGTTCTTGTCCGGACATTTTCTTTTGCAGATATCACATTGAAACCTGAAAAAACATCATTTCAGTTTTTGCCTACGTTAACGCCTTAAGTACCTCAAGGATCTATTTTAGGTCCATTCCTGTTCCTTGTTTATGTAAATGATCTACCATATATGGTAAGCCGAAGATCAGGCATTGTCATGTTCGCCGATGACACCTCGTTACTGTTCAAGGTTAATAGGAAAGATACTGAACTCATTGAACCAAATAACACCCTGTCCATGATATCTGACTGGTTTGCTGCCAATAACTTAGTGTTGAATCCGAAAAAAACGAAATGTATAAAATTCACACTAGCGAACTCAAATGTAAACATAGCCTCAAATATTAAACTTAATGGTGAAACCATAGAATTTGTAAAGTCAACTGTATTCTTAGGTATTACGTTAGACTCTAAACTGCAGTGGGGTTCCCACATAACTGCGATAGGAAGTAGGTTGAGCTCCGCTGCTTTTGCAGTCAGGAGAATAAGGCAGCTTACCAATGTAGCAACGGCACGGTTAGTTTACTTCGCTTACTTTAACAGTATAATTACTTATGGTCTTATTTTATGGGGATCAGCGGCAGATATTGAGACTGTATTTATTTTACAAAAAAGGGCTGTTAGATCAATTTATAACCTCGGGTCGCGTGAGTCATTAAGAGAATTTTTCAAGGAAACAGATATTCTAACACTGCCGTCGCTATACGTATTTGAAATAATAATGTATGTTAGGAAGAATTTATACAACTACCCAACAAACACTGATAGGCCCAAGGTTACCAGAAGCGCAGGGAAGCTCAAAACAACTTTTTACAGGCTAGTAAAAGCGAAAAAGTCGTTCTTGGGAAATTGTATAAAATTCTACAATAAACTTCCAAAACACATTACCGAACTTACTGACTCTAAATTCAAATCTGTCGTAAAACGGACACTCATTGCAAAAGCATATTATAAGATAAACGACTACATCATGGATAGGGATATTTGGCAGCGATAAAATCCTGCACTAAAAACCTGTCGTAAAATAAATAGGCTTTCTACTGTAGCAATGTAATTTTAAAATTTTATAATACTCTGATACTGATATGATATATTGTATACTGTTTTGAAAAAATGACACCTCGCCGAGTTTATTACGCCGGTTCTTCTCGAGGCAGAGGTTTACTTTCCGAACCGGTGGTAGTTTATCGACATTCATAGGTGCATGTAATATGCCTAAATTGAAGAATAAATCACTTTGACTTTGACTTTGCCATATCATAAGAAGTTTGGCAGGAGATGCTCCCAAGAAAAAAAAACTGCTGCTATCGTTAGTATCGTCGTGTTATTGTATTGTTTCTCTATGTAACTGCTTTGTTTGTGTGAGGTGTGCAATAAAGAGTATTTGTATTGTATTGTATTGTATAGGTATCGGCAGGAGAGTTGAGGTGAATTATTACACAGACAGCTACGTAGAGTAGTAGGGGTGTAGACACAAAATAAAGTAACCAGTAATGATGAATTTTCTCGAAAAAGGATGAAAAATATTGTCAAATAGAGAAAACAGTAAAGCAGCATGGCTATCACAAGACGGCGCGCGAGCTCTCTCGATTTTTCTCGCACTATCCGTCTCTCTCTTATTAGAAAACATAGAAAGAGAGGTATAGTGCGAGAAAAATCGAGAAAGCTCTCGCGCCGTCTTGTGATAGCCGTGCAGGGGATTAAATAATCACAAGGTTATAAGTGTCCAACGTTTTAAGAGGGGGTACTCTGTCCCTTTTCCGCAAAACGCATCTACATATGAAACGATTCTCATTTACTATGACGCTCGGGGATCGTGACCCGAGCGCTTTCTCTCTCTAACAAGCAATATTAAAATTTCATATTTTTTGGGATATCTGAATGGAACTTTCGTCACTAGGCATATTTTTTTGCCTACTTTCTATTGGGGTAATAATACATTTTGAGTCAAAACCCCGATTGCGTAGTGAATCAACGAATGAGTGAATGTGATTTAAGTAAACAATTTTATTAATAAAAATATACTATAGCCCTAGCCAGGGCCCAGGATATTTGGCTATATAACAACAATGGGTAATTGACCTCATTGTTGCGTATTTTTGTAATTATAAGCATTTTACAAAACACCGGAAAACGTTTCAAATGACCCCGAGCCTGGGTCGGATGAAACTAAGGATGGGGTCAGTTGAAACAACTAAGATAAAAAATATTTATTAAATTATTATAATCACCGCACCGCGCACTCCAGACACGCGTGTCGGGAAGTCTCGCACTATACACTCACCTCCACAGCATCTTGGCGGCATGTGTGCGCGTGCCCAGGTGCGTGCGCAGGTGCCGCGCGCCCCTGCACCGCACCGCGCACTCCAGACACGCGTGTCGGGAAGTCTCGCACTATACACTCACCTCCACAGCATCTTGGCGGCATGTGTGCGCGTGCCCAGGTGCGTGCGCAGGTGCCGCGCGCCCCTGCACCGCACCGCGCACTCCAGACACGCGTGTCGGGAAGTCTCGCACTATACACTCACCTCCACAGCATCTTGGCGGCATGTGTGCGCGTGCCCAGGTGCGTGCGCAGGTGCCGCGCGCCCCTGCACCGCACCGCGCACTCCAGACACGCGTGTCGGGAAGTCTCGCACTATACACTCACCTCCACAGCATCTTGGCGGCATGTGTGCGCGTGCCCAGGTGCGTGCGCAGGTGCCGCGCGCCCCTGCACCGCACCGCGCACTCCAGACACGCGTGTCGGGAAGTCTCGCACTATACACTCACCTCCACAGCATCTTGGCGGCATGTGTGCGCGTGCCCAGGTGCGTGCGCAGGTGCCGCGCGCCCCTGCACCGCACCGCGCACTCCAGACACGCGTGTCGGGAAGTCTCGCACTATACACTCACCTCCACAGCATCTTGGCGGCATGTGTGCGCGTGCCCAGGTGCGTGCGCAGGTGCCGCGCGCCCCTGCACCGCACCGCGCACTCCAGACACGCGTGTCGGGAAGTCTCGCACTATACACTCACCTCCACAGCATCTTGGCGGCATGTGTGCGCGTGCCCAGGTGCGTGCGCAGGTGCCGCGCGCCCCTGCACCGCACCGCGCACTCCAGACACGCGTGTCGGGAAGTCTCGCACTATACACTCACCTCCACAGCATCTTGGCGGCATGTGTGCGCGTGCCCAGGTGCGTGCGCAGGTGCCGCGCGCCCCTGCACCGCACCGCGCACTCCAGACACGCGTGTCGGGAAGTCTCGCACTATACACTCACCTCCACAGCATCTTGGCGGCATGTGTGCGCGTGCCCAGGTGCGTGCGCAGGTGCCGCGCGCCCCTGCACCGCACCGCGCACTCCAGACACGCGTGTCGGGAAGTCTCGCACTATACACTCACCTCCACAGCATCTTGGCGGCATGTGTGCGCGTGCCCAGGTGCGTGCGCAGGTGCCGCGCGCCCCTGCACCGCACCGCGCACTCCAGACACGCGTGTCGGGAAGTCTCGCACTATACACTCACCTCCACAGCATCTTGGCGGCATGTGTGCGCGTGCCCAGGTGCGTGCGCAGGTGCCGCGCGCCCCTGCACCGCACCGCGCACTCCAGACACGCGTGTCGGGAAGTCTCGCACTATACACTCACCTCCACAGCATCTTGGCGGCATGTGTGCGCGTGCCCAGGTGCGTGCGCAGGTGCCGCGCGCCCCTGCACCGCACCGCGCACTCCAGACACGCGTGTCGGGAAGTCTCGCACTATACACTCACCTCCACAGCATCTTGGCGGCATGTGTGCGCGTGCCCAGGTGCGTGCGCAGGTGCCGCGCGCCCCTGCACCGCACCGCGCACTCCAGACACGCGTGTCGGGAAGTCTCGCACTATACACTCACCTCCACAGCATCTTGGCGGCATGTGTGCGCGTGCCCAGGTGCGTGCGCAGGTGCCGCGCGCCCCTGCACCGCACCGCGCACTCCAGACACGCGTGTCGGGAAGTCTCGCACTATACACTCACCTCCACAGCATCTTGGCGGCATGTGTGCGCGTGCCCAGGTGCGTGCGCAGGTGCCGCGCGCCCCTGCACCGCACCGCGCACTCCAGACACGCGTGTCGGGAAGTCTCGCACTATACACTCACCTCCACAGCATCTTGGCGGCATGTGTGCGCGTGCCCAGGTGCGTGCGCAGGTGCCGCGCGCCCCTGCACCGCACCGCGCACTCCAGACACGCGTGTCGGGAAGTCTCGCACTATACACTCACCTCCACAGCATCTTGGCGGCATGTGTGCGCGTGCCCAGGTGCGTGCGCAGGTGCCGCGCGCCCCTGCACCGCACCGCGCACTCCAGACACGCGTGTCGGGAAGTCTCGCACTATACACTCACCTCCACAGCATCTTGGCGGCATGTGTGCGCGTGCCCAGGTGCGTGCGCAGGTGCCGCGCGCCCCTGCACCGCACCGCGCACTCCAGACACGCGTGTCGGGAAGTCTCGCACTATACACTCACCTCCACAGCATCTTGGCGGCATGTGTGCGCGTGCCCAGGTGCGTGCGCAGGTGCCGCGCGCCCCTGCACCGCACCGCGCACTCCAGACACGCGTGTCGGGAAGTCTCGCACTATACACTCACCTCCACAGCATCTTGGCGGCATGTGTGCGCGTGCCCAGGTGCGTGCGCAGGTGCCGCGCGCCCCTGCACCGCACCGCGCACTCCAGACACGCGTGTCGGGAAGTCTCGCACTATACACTCACCTCCACAGCATCTTGGCGGCATGTGTGCGCGTGCCCAGGTGCGTGCGCAGGTGCCGCGCGCCCCTGCACCGCACCGCGCACTCCAGACACGCGTGTCGGGAAGTCTCGCACTATACACTCACCTCCACAGCATCTTGGCGGCATGTGTGCGCGTGCCCAGGTGCGTGCGCAGGTGCCGCGCGCCCCTGCACCGCACCGCGCACTCCAGACACGCGTGTCGGGAAGTCTCGCACTATACACTCACCTCCACAGCATCTTGGCGGCATGTGTGCGCGTGCCCAGGTGCGTGCGCAGGTGCCGCGCGCCCCTGCACCGCACCGCGCACTCCAGACACGCGTGTCGGGAAGTCTCGCACTATACACTCACCTCCACAGCATCTTGGCGGCATGTGTGCGCGTGCCCAGGTGCGTGCGCAGGTGCCGCGCGCCCCTGCACCGCACCGCGCACTCCAGACACGCGTGTCGGGAAGTCTCGCACTATACACTCACCTCCACAGCATCTTGGCGGCATGTGTGCGCGTGCCCAGGTGCGTGCGCAGGTGCCGCGCGCCCCTGCACCGCACCGCGCACTCCAGACACGCGTGTCGGGAAGTCTCGCACTATACACTCACCTCCACAGCATCTTGGCGGCATGTGTGCGCGTGCCCAGGTGCGTGCGCAGGTGCCGCGCGCCCCTGCACCGCACCGCGCACTCCAGACACGCGTGTCGGGAAGTCTCGCACTATACACTCACCTCCACAGCATCTTGGCGGCATGTGTGCGCGTGCCCAGGTGCGTGCGCAGGTGCCGCGCGCCCCTGCACCGCACCGCGCACTCCAGACACGCGTGTCGGGAAGTCTCGCACTATACACTCACCTCCACAGCATCTTGGCGGCATGTGTGCGCGTGCCCAGGTGCGTGCGCAGGTGCCGCGCGCCCCTGCACCGCACCGCGCACTCCAGACACGCGTGTCGGGAAGTCTCGCACTATACACTCACCTCCACAGCATCTTGGCGGCATGTGTGCGCGTGCCCAGGTGCGTGCGCAGGTGCCGCGCGCCCCTGCACCGCACCGCGCACTCCAGACACGCGTGTCGGGAAGTCTCGCACTATACACTCACCTCCACAGCATCTTGGCGGCATGTGTGCGCGTGCCCAGGTGCGTGCGCAGGTGCCGCGCGCCCCTGCACCGCACCGCGCACTCCAGACACGCGTGTCGGGAAGTCTCGCACTATACACTCACCTCCACAGCATCTTGGCGGCATGTGTGCGCGTGCCCAGGTGCGTGCGCAGGTGCCGCGCGCCCCTGCACCGCACCGCGCACTCCAGACACGCGTGTCGGGAAGTCTCGCACTATACACTCACCTCCACAGCATCTTGGCGGCATGTGTGCGCGTGCCCAGGTGCGTGCGCAGGTGCCGCGCGCCCCTGCACCGCACCGCGCACTCCAGACACGCGTGTCGGGAAGTCTCGCACTATACACTCACCTCCACAGCATCTTGGCGGCATGTGTGCGCGTGCCCAGGTGCGTGCGCAGGTGCCGCGCGCCCCTGCACCGCACCGCGCACTCCAGACACGCGTGTCGGGAAGTCTCGCACTATACACTCACCTCCACAGCATCTTGGCGGCATGTGTGCGCGTGCCCAGGTGCGTGCGCAGGTGCCGCGCGCCCCTGCACCGCACCGCGCACTCCAGACACGCGTGTCGGGAAGTCTCGCACTATACACTCACCTCCACAGCATCTTGGCGGCATGTGTGCGCGTGCCCAGGTGCGTGCGCAGGTGCCGCGCGCCCCTGCACCGCACCGCGCACTCCAGACACGCGTGTCGGGAAGTCTCGCACTATACACTCACCTCCACAGCATCTTGGCGGCATGTGTGCGCGTGCCCAGGTGCGTGCGCAGGTGCCGCGCGCCCCTGCACCGCACCGCGCACTCCAGACACGCGTGTCGGGAAGTCTCGCACTATACACTCACCTCCACAGCATCTTGGCGGCATGTGTGCGCGTGCCCAGGTGCGTGCGCAGGTGCCGCGCGCCCCTGCACCGCACCGCGCACTCCAGACACGCGTGTCGGGAAGGCGCCTCGAACTGGAACTCTACTGTTTTCTGCACAAGCAACATGTGTCGGTGTTAGACACAGAACACTAAATACAAGAAGCTTGATACCCCCTATCAAGCGCGGTTTGTATAAGGAGCGGTGTCGCGTCAGCCCCTCCACGTAGATCCTGGCAAGCTCGCCATGAGGTGAGGAGGGGGGTTCGATAGAAAGACTAGTATACTTGTAAGCGATTGTAATGCAACTAAAAAACACATCTTTCTCTCTGTCTCAATCTTATATACTCGCTTATACTATATGTATACTACACGTATATGCTACACACCTCAATTATACGGGGCATAAGATAAAGCGAGATAGACAGCAGTCTATCCCGCTCAATCTCATAGCTTATGCCATGTATGCAGTCAACCACGCGTGAATGTTTGAACGCGGCTATTGACGGTCAGAGGAGTTTATTTTTATTAATGATTGTGAATAAGGACTGAAAAAACACCTGATGTTTGAAATGAATTCTGTTTTCTAATTGGTCGATTTTAATAGTAGCTGTAATATGGTGAGTTGATAGCAAATACAAATATTTATTGAAATCGCTGTGATTGGTGGATTTGTAAATGAAATAAAAATAAAATGAAATGTAAATAAAATGAAAATGAAAAGAAAATTAAATTAAATTAAAATTAAATGAAATGAAAATAAAAATGAACTGAAATGAAAATGAAATGAAATGTGAATGAAATGAAATGAAAATGAAATGACATGAAAATGAAATGAAATGAAAATGAAATGAAAATAAAATGAAATGAAAATGAAATGAAATGAAAATAAAATGAAAATGAAATGAAAATGAAATGAAATAAAAATGAAATGAAAATGAAATGAAAATGAAATGAAAATGAAATGAAAATGAAATGAAAATGAAATGAAAATGAAATGAAAATGAAATGAAAATGAAATTCAATGAAAATGAAATGAAAAAAACCACTGGGTCGGTGAGCCATTGAAGTTTGTTAGTTTTTAGGGTTTTGTTATATTATAGGATCCTTATAGGATCACTTTGTTGTCCGTCCGTCCGTTTGTCTGTCAAGACTCTTTTTCTCAGGAACGCGTGGAAGTATCAAGCTAAAATTTATATCAAATTCTCAGGTCTATTGTCCCTTGAAGCTGTGAAAAAAACCAAACTTCTAACCCAACGCAATCAAAAGATACAGCCGTTTATGCCGCAATTTCCGCAAATTTTCGAAACTCGCAAGGGAATCAAAACCTACAGGGTACTTTCCGTGAACTCAGAATCTTGAAATTTGGTACGATGCAACGTCTTATAGCACAGATAAAGGAAAAATTGCGAAAACCGTAAGTTTTAAGTTACATCATATAATAAAAATATGTTTAATAAATTACTTATATACCTACAGGTTTGTACGGAACCCTCGGTGCGCGAGTGCGACTCGCACTTTGCTGGTTTTTCCTTTTGACGTACGGACTAAAAATGGCACATCAGACTAAATACAAATACTGTATTGTATTTACCTTAAATTGATGCTTCATTTTGTGAAACGTGAGTTCCGTCTCGTTTCGAAACTCTTTTCGACACACGTTGCATTTGAGAGATGCGTCCATATGCGCCCTGAAATAATATCACAAACATTTGGGTGGATCAACTTTCCGTCACTAGTTGCTATGGTTACGTCCCCTGGGTCACTATTAAAAACTGTGATTAATGGCTTTTAAATCACCAAATGTGGGGTTTTCTTGTCATGCTCGACCCCTTTTTGTATCGACCATCTTCTAGGCATGCTAGAAAGAAAGAAAGAAAGAAGATATTTATTCACTACACAGAAGACACACAAAGATAAAGGAAGTAGACATACAATACAATTGACAAATTGTGTGTGTCTTCGCGGCAGTGAATCGGTCGCTGTTTCAGCATCGTGCCGAGGTGTCAGACAGACACCTACAGCGCTGGTTTTCAGACAGCACCGTAAGTGACCCACGGAATGCATGCTAGAAGTCTCCTGAATTTTGTCTCCTGGCTAACGAGACAGAATAGCAAGAAATAGTTGATTGACCCATTTACCAAACATATATTTTTTAAACTATATCCCGACCACGGAAAGTAACTATAAATAGACTTCGTCGTGGACCCGGGATAAAAACTATCCTATATTTTAATCCGGGTTATAAACTATCTTCGTGCAAAATTTCATCCAAATCGGTTGAGCTGTTTCAGCGTGATTGAGTAGCAAACATCTAAATAACTAACACAATAACTTTCGCATTTATATTGTGTTAGTAGGATACTAGGATCTATTTAAGGATTTATTTCTCTACTAAGTTCTGCCCGTGCTTCGTCCGCGCGGAACTCGGATATATCGTTGCTCCATACAAACTTTCTCCCCCCATTTCACCTCCTTAGGGGATGATTTCGGGGATAAAAAGTATTCTATATGTTAATCCAGACTACACACTAAATGTATACCAAAATTCATCATAATCCGTTCAGCCGTTTTTGCGTGATTGAGTAACAAACATCCAAACATCTAAACATCCAAACATGTAAACATCCAAACTTTCGCATTTATAATATTAGTAGGATATAAGATTCTTAAGGTTTGCTGAACTAACAACATAGGTATGGATCTCTAATGGTCTGATTTCAGACCATTAGAGATCCATACCTATGTTGTTTATTTAAACAATTTTTATTTGGTGTGTCTCTGGTTCCGTGGAGGTTGGGACGGATGCTTGTGTGGGACGCTACATGTGTAGACACACTGGCACCGTCTCACCTCCAACGGACTACTTCTAAAGCGGGTGCAGCGGCGGAAAACGCCGATAATCTGAAATGTAATAAATATAGAGGCCTCGGCAGAGAGTACGACTTTGCACCCTTTGGCGTCGAGACCCTCGGTCCGTGGGGTCCCAGTGCGCATAAGTTATTTGCAGAAATCGCGAAACGTCTGGTCGATGTAACTGGTGACCGAAGAGCTGGCGGCTTTCTCGCGCAACGCATCAGCATTGCAATTCAGCGAGGAAATGCCGCCAGCATCCTCGGTACAATGCCTCGAGGGCCTTTTTTAGATTTAACTTAGTTTTAATTTATCTTAGTTAATATTAATTATAATCTTGTATTCACTTTTAATAAAATTACCATAGATAGATATTTTTGTTTTATTTCATTTTATTTATAAGACTTTGTTAGTATGTTTATCGTCGTCTAGTACCCATAGCTTTGCTTAGTTTGGGACTAGGTTTTTGGGACACGTTTTGTGTAAGAATGTCAGCAAATATGAGTTAATTTATAAAGTACCTTTCAAAATGATGCCAGAGCATAGAGATTTTGAGGAAGCTCCTCCCACAGAGCTTGCACTTCGGCCGGCCGGGAACGTCGTCCTTCGGCTTAGACCTAAAAAAAAAAATTGTTTAACCCTTTGAGAGCTAAAGACGGCTGTGGACGCGGACGAAAACTCGTGCCACTGAAGCCACGGACGGCCACATGATAATATTGATAAATATTGTCATTTTGACATGACAATATTTATAAGAAGTTTCATTTTATTCATATTTTGTCTGGCTATTGTTTTTGTTCTGGCCTCAGTTAGGCACAGTTTTGCTTTGCACCCTCGCTATCAAAAGGTTAACACAACCACAAACATATTTCATTCATCATCATCATATCAGCCGAAAGACGTCCACTGCTGGACATAGGCCTCCCCTAACGAGTACCAAAGTAACTGGTCCCGCGCCAGCATCCAGCGGACTCCAGCGACCTTTACCAGGTCATCAGTCCACCTTGTGGGGGGCCTACCCACGCCGCGCCGCGCCGGTACGTGGTCGCCACCCGAGAACCTTTCCGCCCCAATGGCCATCGGTACTACGAGCAATGTGCCCCGCCCACTGCCACTTAAGTGTTAGCGATTCGGAGGGCTATATCGGTTACCTTGGTTCTGCTGCGGATAGCCTCGTTTCATTAGAACATTAAATTTCCATTTCATGCTGATAGAGTCCTAATATTGTACGCCATATTTAAAATGGCTGATTGTGACGAACCAATCAACCCCTGCCGCCTTTATAATTACCCACTTTGTGACAATATAGTATTTTATACAATCGTTACACCATGAGTGCCAAGTGGCCTAAGTAAGGCACGAGAATTTAAGAGCTATTAGTTATTATTGTGTAACTATTGTATACAATACTTTTTATACGAGTCAACAGATATAATTAAACAAACTTGGTACGAGTATATAGCTATATCTAATGAAAATCTAAGCCCTGCTGAAACGAAGTGCAAGTCAGAGGTCAGGAGGCTCAACGTCGTTGATGTCTTTTGTACTGTAGCCAACGTGACCAATGGCAGGTCAAATTTATTATAGTTCAGTAAAGGCGCCACGTGATTGGTCGAATTTATTTTAGTTGTCTACACTAAACTAAAACCACATACTTTTTTTTCTATGGAGCTCCCAACTTAACTGAAATAATTATTATACAACGCTTTAGAAAACTAACATAAATTCGACCAATCACGTGGCGCCTTTACTGAACTATAATGAATTTGACCAATAGGACGTCGCGTTGATTCCAATACAAAAGACATCAACGACAATGAGCCGGCGCACCTCTGTCTTGCACTTGGTTTCAGCAGTGCTTAGATTTTCATTAGATACCAAGTCTGTTTAATTATTTCTGTTGACTCGTATAAAAAGTATTGTACACAATAGTTACACAATTAGCTCTTAAATTCTCGCACCTAAACACTGTACTCGATTTTAAGAGCTCTTATTGTGTAACGATTATATAAAATACTATTTCAGTTGAGTTGGGCGCTCCGTAGAAAAAAAGTATGTGATTATAGTTAAGTGTACACAGTCTTAATTCAAAAATTAAATTGTATGAACTGACCTGACAACGGGCGGGCCCCGGGGAGTGTCGCTCGGGGCTTGCGGGTCCTCGTCCTCGTACAAGCCCTGCAGCCGGCATTGCTCGCCCGTGCACGGCCACTCGCTTGGTGGATTTGTAACCTAATTAATAAACAGATTGTGCTTTTGTCACGACCGAATAGCAGAACCCGACTGTGAAGCTTGAGGTCCCGGGTTCGATCCCCGGTCGGGGCAGATATTTGTATGATGAATATGAATGTTTGTTCGAGTCTTGGATGTTTAATATCTATTTAAGTATGTATTTATCTATATAAGTATGTTTATCCGTTGCCTAGTACCCATAGTACAGGCTTTGCCTAGTTTGGGACTAGATCAATTGGTGTGAATTGGCCCACGATATTTATTTATTTATTTATTTTTCATCACACTTGCTCGTAAATGGTGTTATTCCATGCCTGTATACAGAAGGACAATGGCCTAAATTGTTCCCGCGGCTAATGAGCTTGTTCCGATTGGCTTAAGCAAATCTAGTTGCTCTGCGATTGGTTGCAAAGAAAATCTAGATGGCCGCGCGCCGCATGAATACTGCTCTGTGATTGGTTGAAATATTGAAGCTGCGCGGCACTGGCACTGATTTGGAAGTGATGTTGTCAATTTCGTCAATTTCTGATTAGTGCGGTTATATGAAACATATATTTTTCTGTCTTTTATAGTTATTTATTTCCTCACAAATGTGATGAATTCCTAAATTGCAAAGCAAACAACTAATGAAGTTCTAAATGTCAAGTGTGCGAAATCGACGGAACTCCTCAAATATTATCGGCCCACATACAGTGATATGGTTTTCGTCTGTAATAATCAACATATTTACCCTCGGAAAGCAGTTCATGTGGTAAAATGGAAAGGAAATGTTGATTTGGCTTGGCGGAGTACTAAATTGAAGTTGGTTAAAACTTTGTTTTTAAAGTAAATTATTAATTTAAAATCTCTTTGGAATCAAACTATCTTTGCTTGTTTAATAACTTGAAAAACCTCTACTACTGCCTACTTACTAAGTGATAGTGAATCTGCTCCTTAGCTTTTTCGTCTCCTTGTTCTAAATCTTTTTCCTGCATCTGTGGGCCCTCATGGTCTGCGCGCGCATTAAACGCCTTTGCAAAGATAATGTTAGGAAAATGTTCTGGGTCCTCATAGTCTGACTCGCAAGACAGTGTCGATTCAGATTCTAGTTCCAACTCGCGTTCCGACGCGTGTCCCGACTTGGGTTTCAACTCGCGTTCCGACGCGTGTCCCGACTCGGGTTCCAACTCGCGTTCCGAAGCGTGTCCCGACTTGGGTTCCAACTCGCGTTCCGACGCGTGTTCCGTCTTGGGTTCCAATTCCAATTCCGACGCGTGTCCCAACTTGGGTTCCAACTCGCGTTCCAACGCGTGTCCCGACTCGGGTTCCAACTCGCATTCCGACGCGTGTCCCGACTCGGGTTCCAACTCGCGTTCCGACGCGTGTCCCGACTTGAGTTCCAACTCGCGTTCCGACGTGTGTCCCAACTTGCGATGCAACTCGCGTTCCAACTCGAGTCCCGACTCGCGCTCCAAGTCACGTGCCAACACTAGTGCCCATTCGTGTGCCAACTCTGGTCCCGATTTGGATCCGGATTCGGATGCCGGCTCGGGCTCGTATTTGATGTCAAACTCCTCTTTTAGGGAAGGCGACTGAAATAATACAACACAAATATGTATTCATTCAAGGGCTGAAAGAAGGGTAAAGGCTGTGAGTTGAACTTGGGGATGTTACGTTAGACTCTAAACTGCAGTGGGGTTCCCACATAACTGCGATAGGAAGTAGGTTGAGTTCCGCTGCTTTTGCAGTCAGGAGAATAAGGCAGCTTACCAATGTAGCAACGGCACGGTTAGTTTACTTCGCTTACTTTAACAGTATAATTACTTATGGTCTTATTTTATGGGGATCTGCGGCAGATATTGAGACTGTATTTATTTTACAAAAAAGGGCTGTTAGAGCAATTTATAACCTCGGGTCGCGTGAGTCATTATTAGGAGTTTCTCTGCGTGATCGCATCAGAAATGAGGCTATCCGCAGCAGAACCAAGGCAACCGATATAGCCCTCCGAATTGCTAAACTTAAGTGGCAGTGGGCGGGGCACATTGCACGTAGAACCGATGGCCATTGGGGCGGTGCGGTTCTCGAGTGGCGACCACGTACCGGCGCGGCGCGGCGTGGGTAGGCCCCCCACAAGGTGGACTGATGACCTGGTAAAGGTCGTGGGAGTCCGCTGGATGCGGGTGGCGCAGGACCGGTCAATTTGGAACTCTCTGGGGGAGGCCTATGTCCAGCAGTGGACGTCTTTCGGCTGATATGATGATGATGATGATGATGATGTACATAATTTATGATTTAAGGGTGCCTCCCGGTAAGCAATAGTGTCTGTGTTGGGACTTGGGAGACACCTTCCTTAAGTTATTTATTAATTATACACTGTTATTAAGAAACGAGAAATCAATGAGAAATTAACTGACTAAAAAATTACTAAACAAAAAAAAAAACTTACCTTTAGGGTAAATCGGATCGCTTCAAACAATTGTCGATTCAACTTGATTTTTTTCAGTTTTCTTAATTTGCTTGAATTGCTTAAAGTCGACGATTCTGCATTAATCGTTTCCTCTTTGGCATCTTCTGGTATCGACTCTTCAATCTAAAATAAAAAAGGCATTTAAAATTGTTATTTGTTTTACAATTTTCGAACAAGGGAGCGAAGCGACCCAAGTTCTATGCTTCAGCTTGTGCCGAAAATCGTTCGTATGTCCGGTGGCTGTCACGCTGTCCGTCTGTACTCGTATACAGGTCACATTTCTCGACCGATTCTCGTGAAATTTTGCAAGCAGATTCGTTAATTATATAGAATGGGCTTGTGACCTCATGTTAAAATTGATAACGTCGCGTTGGTAAATGGATAGTAAACCATCAAATTATTGTAATAAAGTATAAATTACAAAGTATAATGAAAATCATAAAAAGATATGGACCTTGAAAGTTTAGCAAAAATATGTTTTTTTTTTATTATCCATGAGTACATTTAAAGCTACCAATAGAATCCTTATGCTTTTATAGAAACAAAATTGTACGACAACTATGGACCTAAACGCAGTATTTCACGACCGAAACAGCAATTTACTTGATATTCCCTGCAATTATTAGTTCAAATAGCAAAGTGTGACGTCATAGTTTTGAGTCAATCAGTATGAAGCGTTTCGACTGCCGCCAGCGAGGACCGCCTTTAACTAAATTTTTTGGGTATTTATGTTCATTCATTCATTCATTTATTTATTGCATCATGTTGTTAACAAAGGTGTTATCAATACATTAGAGTCCAATACATGAACCCTGTTAGGGCACAGCACATATAATCTTATAGCTAACATGCATCCATACAATTACTAACATTCGTAATAACTATATCTAAATTTTATTTTAATTTCAATAAGAATATTATTAGAGTTAGATACATTACAAGCGGAACCAAAGATAAATAGTTAATATTAAAGTTGTTAAGTATTAGGCTGGAAACATTCCTTCAATGATCGATCTTTTAAGAATTCATCTATTGAGTAGTAATATAATAATAATAATAATAAATAAAAAGCCCATTTATTCCTTAACCAAAGTAAAAACAGTGGAATATTAAAAAAGAAAATGTAGTTAAATATAATTTAAAAATAAATAATCTTGCGGTTTTTCTTTTTTCTTAATTATAAAATATAATTTGGTTAGGACCCCTCTCGGGTAAAGGCCTCCTCCAGCTCTTGCCATCTTTCTCTGTTTTGTGCTGTATTTGGCCAGTCGGTTGTTACTTTATGGAGATCGTCGGACCACCTTGCATGGGGTCTGCCCAATCTTCTTTTTCCTCCTGGCCCCGCCCACAGAGTAGCTATCTTTGTCCATCTTTCTTCATGCATTCGGGCTACATGACCGGCCCATTTCCATTTAGATTTTAGGCTATATTCTAGCGCGTCTATTATTTTTGTTTTTTCTCTGATATCCCTGTGTCTTATCTTATCTTTGAGTTTTATTTTCATAATATTACGTTCTATCGCTCTTTGGCATGTTTTAATTTTGTTTTTGGTTGTATTGGTGTATTTCCATGTTTGGCTGCCGTACGTCATGGTTGGGAGTAGACACGAGTCTATGACTTTCTTTTTTAATTTCAGTGGAAGGCGACTTTTTAGGACCTCTTTCAGACTCCAAAACGTGTTCCAAGTTTTCTTTATTCGTCGGTCAATCTCTTCTACGGTGTTTGAAGGGTTAAATGATAGTTGTTTGCCTAAATAAACGAAGTCTTTTACGTATTCCACTTCCGTGTTTTCTAATTCAATCGGAGTTTCGTTGTAGTTTGACATCAGCTTAGTTTTTTGTATGCTTATTTCTAGACCTATTTCATTACTGGCTTTACTTAGAGATGTCATCATATACTGCAGATTATTTGCCGTGGCCGAAACAAGCACAATGTCATCTGCGAAACAGAGATGTGTCAGTTCTGTAGATGAAAGTTTTACGCCTCTATTTTTCCATTGTAGAGCCTTCATCATGTGTTGAAGAACGGCTATAAATAGGGTCGGAGATATTGGGTCGCCCTGTCTTACACCTCTCTCTATTTTTATTTCAGGTCCGATATTTTCCAGTTTGACTCTACTTATGCAGTTTTCATATATATTTTGAATTATGGCTATGTATGTAGGGTGAACCTTTGCCGCCGTCAGAGATTTCCAAATTGCTTCGTGTTCGATAGAGTCAAATGCTTTGTGATAGTCGATGAAAGCAAGGTAAAGAGGTCTTCTAAATTCAGTATATTTTTCTATCAGTTGCTCTATAACTTGCAGGTGGTCGATAGTACTGAAACCTTTTCTAAAGCCCGCTTGTTCTATTCCAAGAAAAGTCTCCACTTGTGGTGTTATTCTTGACTGCAGACCTGCTGAAAAGAGCTTATACAGGCTGGACATTAAACTTATTGGGCGGTAATTAGAAATGTCAGTAGGGTCTCCTTTTTTATAAATTATTGTTATATTAGATTCAGTCCAATCACGTGGTACTCTTTTTTCATATATTATTTTGTTAAATAATGTCGTTAGGGGCGTAAGTATATATGGGCAGCTAGTTTTCAGCAGGTCGTTTGTTACCCCATCAGGTCCAGGGCTTTTTCTTGGTTTTAGTTTCTTTATAAGCTGTAGAATTTCTATTTCATTAAAGTTTTCAATTTGTCTATATTGTTCTGTGTCTTCTGGTATCTTCTCGCTTTCAAACATAGCAGGTGATCTCTTTTTATATAGATCCTGATAGAATTTGGTTGCAATTTCCTGAATATCTTTTCTATTTTCTTTAAATGTGGAGTTTGATTTTAATTTTGATATCCATTGTTTTCCTTTGTTTAGCTCTTTATATGCCCTTTTTGTGCTTCCTGAGGTAGACAGATGTTTTTCCAATGTTGTCATTCTATGTTGAAAATATTCATGCTTAATTTTTTTGTTAACCTGTTTATAAAGGTTTTTAAGTTCGGTTTTTTCGTCTCTTGTAAGGCGCTTTTTGTTCTGTAAATCATGTCGACATTTTATTAGGTTCTTTGTTTCGTCCGATATTATGGATGGTTTTTCTTTTTTTGTACTCTTTGTACAGTGAGGCGCACTGGATATAATGCAATTTTTTAATTTTTGATAATATTCTTGCGCTGTTTCTTGTATTGTGCTTTGCATTATTTCTTCAAGATTTTTTTGGAGTTTCTTTTTATATTCAGTACTTTCTTCTTCATTAATAAATGATTGTGGTAGAGAGCTTCGGAAGTTTCTTCTGATTTTTCGGTGCTTTGAAATTGTTACTGTTGTGCGAAGGAGCCGATGGTCTGATGGGTATGTAGTTGTCAGAATCTCAAAGTTACTTATTATTTTTGGATTTGTAGTTAGAATGTAGTCTATTTCGTTTTTAGTAGTCTGGTCCGGGGATGTCCAAGTCCATCTGTGTTGTTCTTTTTTATTAAATAGGGTGTTTACTATTGTTAACTTGTTTTCAGTGGCGAATTGTATAAGCCGGTGTCCTCTTTTGTTTCTCACTCCTGATCCATATTTTCCAGCTATGAAGTGCTCTTCCTGTTTAGGTATACCAATTATGGCGTTAAAGTCTCCAATTACGAAGCGTATTTTTTCAGCTTTGTTTAAGGCTCTTTCTACTGTACTGTAAAATTCTTCTATGCTTTCATCAGTAGCAGTACTTGTAGGTGCATGTACTTGGATTAGGGATATTGTTTGGTGTTCGAAGCGTAGGTTAAGTACAGCGACTCTCTCATTGAGGCCCACAAAACTTAGTATATTGTCTTTGTACTTTTTTCTTATGAGAAAGCCGACCCCTAAGTGTCCTTGAGTCTGTCCGTAGTAACAGAATATATGTGATTCATCTTCTTCTATGCTGTAGCCTTGTCTACGTACTTCGGATAGTCCAATGATGTCATAGTTAATTAATGCAACAGCATTTTGAAATTCTATCATTCTTTCATTAGATAATAGTGTTCTTGTATTGTATGTGCAAATTAGTAACTTGTGCTCAGGTTTATTTTTCCCTATAAGAGCTGAAGGGTTTTGGTCTTTTTGTCCCGCGGTGACCGGCCGTGGTGGGACAGGATATTGGTTTTTATTGGTATGTGGTGTTGTAGTATTTGAGTTGGAGGGGGCCTCTAATCTTCATGCATTTTCAGCTCGTGTCATGTATGACATCATAGTATTCTGTGATGTTTTATATTTCTTGTTTGTTTGTATGTTTTGGTTTGATAAATTAGTATTTTCATGCAGAATATTACTAGAACATTGTTGAGGTGTTTGAGGTGATGTCGAGAGCAACCTTTTGTTGGTGGTTGTTTCTATATTATTCTGTTTTATGATTAATTTGTCATAACGTATGTAGGCTATGTTACCTTTTTCGGTCTCAATTTGTTGTTGTTGTTTTAGTTCTTCCCTTGCTTTTAGTATATTTGCCGGAAATTCTTCCTTCAGGTACATACCTGTTGTATTTAATTCCTTTTTATTTTGGAGAATTTTTATTTTCTTGCCTAAAGTCGTGAATGCCACTGATACTGGCCTGATCCGGGTACCTCTCTTGCCTATTCTCCTCACCGATTCTAGTTCATAGTCTTCAGTTTTCACCTTTACTGTTTTATTTATAATATTCAGTACTTTGTCCTGCAGCTGAAAATACGATGTTTCGTTCTCTTCGACTCCAAAAAGTATCAGATTGCGCTGTACACTGTTTCTTTCTAGTATATATAACCTCTTTTCTTGATTTTCGAGTTTTAGACGCAGGTTTCCCATGTCGTTATTCATTTCTTCAAATTTGCTGTCTATGTGTGTTTTAATAGATGAAGTTATTCTTTCTTCCATTTGGTTTGTTTGCGAAAATTTCTGATTCATTTCGCTTTTCATTTCATGCATTAACTTCAGTATCTCATCCATGTCGCTTGACGTTTGTTTTGGTACTTGTGGTGCCCCCTGTCTTGTTTTTTTGTATACTATGACAGCTCCAGTGAGCTCAGGTTCGTCGATGCTAGATCGTTTCGACTGCGCGGGGACACGTCTTAGTTCCGGCGTCTAACCAAAGATGGCTATTGAGTAGTACGCCTTGTTAAGTAGTAAGTTTTTCAAGTTATTTTTAAATTTTTTATCATTTTGTTCTAGTTTGATTCGGTCGGGGATCTTATTTGTTATGACGGTACATCGATAATGAGGGCCTTTTCTGCACATAGTCATCGTCGCATTCGGTATGACTAGCTGATTTAAGAACCTACTATTTATTTTACCAGCATCTTTGTTTGTTTTAAATAAGGTTCTTTAGTTGTGGTTGCTCCGATACAAACATTTGTTTCTCTCCAAAAACTGGTTCGAGTGGCATCATGAAAAAAATCTTAGTAGTAGTAAGTCACAAGCCTATTTTTTTGTCGAGCTACTTGTAAGATTTTTTTTGATCTGTATGATAATTTTTACAGGGTAAATGGTAATTTTTTTTCACGTGTAGCGGGTTCGATTCCCGGTTCAACCATGTAATTATTTAAAAATCTATGAATGCAGTTTAAATTGTTTTTTAAATTAAAATAATGTCTTCTTTCAGTAAAATGTTCCATCTACAATATTCAAGGTACTTTCCCTCCATGTGGCACAGCCGTGGGACACCCTGTATAATACAATATTATGTTTCATTACTCACTTTGCTGGTTATGGAGAGTTCTGGGCTATCGATAACATCTTCTTGGCACTGCAAATTAGTATCCTCATCGATTGGAATATTTGGAATCAACACAGCATAGTCCACCTAAAATTACAATTAATATTTAATAGGCAATGATGTAATATAAAAACCGGCCAAGTGCGTGTCAGATCACGCAAAACGAAGGGTTCCGTGCCTATTAAAAAGGTCGTATCGTCACAGAAATTTTACGGTACTTACGTCCTTTTCTTTGAGGAAGGCAGTTTTTCAGCAATATCTCGAAAACCTCTGAACCGATCTTGTTCAAAACAATTTTCGGTGAATGAAATTAATAAGCCCTATGTCCATGAATTTTTCCATATTTTTAAAATACACCGTTCAAAAATTAGAAGGGGGGGGACAGAATTTTAGTGACTTTCGGGGCGATTATCTCCGACCCTATTCACTTAATCAAAAAAAAATCTAAGAAACCTTATATTTATTTTGAAAGGCCTATCGATTGATGTGCCACACAGGGGGTCACAATGAAAAAAAAAATTTCGACTTTTAGTTTTATGTATGGAGTGCACCCCTAAAAAAATTTTTTTTGTCATTTTAATTACAAAACTATGTAGCGGCTAACAAAATACACCTATCCTCAAAATTTTATTCAAATACACCTTATAGTTTTCGAGTAAAATGCCTGTGACATACGGACAGACGGACAGACGGACAGACGGACAGACGGACAGACGGACAGACGGACATGACGAAACTATAAGGGTTCCGTTTTTGCAATTTTGGCTACGGAACCCTAAAAAAGAGGTAGATAGGTTATAAGCGATCCAAAAATGGCACACTAAAATTAATAAATATTACAGAGCGAAATCTAGACGTAACATGTTAAGGAGTGAAAACTCCGTTATAACATGAAGTCAAATAAATGCTCCAGAGCGAAATCTACTCGAGTCGTCATAAACTGGAAAACAGAAATTGTTTTCAGTTTATGCAATAAACTAGACGTAACATGTTAAGGAGTGAAAACTCTGTTATAACATGAAGTCAAATAAATGCTGCAGAGCAAAATCTACTCGAGTCGTCATAAACTGGAAATCAGAAATTGTTTTCATTTTATGCAATAAATTAGACGTAACATGTTAAAGAGTGAAAACTCCGTTATAACATGAAGTCAAATAAATGCTGCAGAGCGAAATCTACTCGAGTCGTCATAAACTGGAAATCAGAAATTGTTTTCAGTTTATGCAATAAACTAGACGTAACATGTTAAGGAGTGAAAACTCCGTTATAACATGAAGTCAAATAAATGCTGCAGAGCGAAATCTACTCGAGTCCTCGTAAACTGGAAATCAGAAATTGTTTTCAGTTTATGCAATAAACTAGACGTAACATGTTAAGGAGTGAAAACTCCGTAACAGCATGAAGTCAAATGCTAAGGAGCGAAATCTCCTCGAGTCGTCATAAATATGTTATATTATACTTATATGTTATATTATAGTCATAATTTAGATATTTACAGGAACAATTGTGAAGTAAATTGTAAATTAGTGTAGATTCTTCTATTATCTTCGTGTATCTAGATGTAGATTTGTAATATTCAATGTTCATCTCTGATTCTCTGTGTAATTTATATAGTGTACTCTGTACATAACATAACTATTTGCATGCTGTTAAGAAATAGCTGGAGAAGGTTGGACAATTTGTTAACCCAAGACCTGTAACTTACCCTTTTTCTGCAAATAAATCTTTATCTTATCTTATCTAAACTGGAAATCAGAAATTGTTTTCAGTTTATGCAATAAACTAGACGTAACATGTTAAGGAGTGAAAACTCCGTTATAACATGAAGTCAAATAAGTGCTCCAGAGCGAAATCTACTCGAGTCGTCATAAACTGGAAATCAGTTATATTGTTTTAATATAACTTACATTGTGGTCCAAAACATGTATTGCTCTCTGATTGATAATTCGAGAGGGCAACGCCGGAGGCAGTTTCGCGGGCTTAGTTTTGGTGGACACTGCCGCTGCAGCTCTAACCTAAAATCCATTTGAATATTATAAAAAAACCGGCCAAGTGCGAGTCAGACTCGCGCACCGAGGATTCCGTATAAACCTGTAGGTATATAAGTAATTTATTAAAAATATTTTTATTATATGATGTAACTAAAAATTTACAGTTATCGCAATTTTTCCTTTATCTATGCTACAAGACTTTGCTTCGTACTAAATTTCAAGATTCTGAGTTCACGGGAAGTATCCTGTAGGTTTTGATTCCCTTGCGAGTTTCGAAAATTTGCGGCATAAACGGCTGTACCTTGTGATTGCGTTGGCTTAGAAGTCTGATTTTTTCACAGCTCCGAGGGACAGTAGACCTGAGTATTTGATATTTTAGCTTGATACCTCCACGCGTTCCCGAGAAAAAGGGTCTTGACAGACGGACGGACGCACAACAATGTGATCCTATAAGGGTTCCGTTTTTTCCTTTCGAGGTACGGAACTCTAAAAAGCATTTACGTTCGTAAACGCGTTACGCGACGCGTGTTAACTAACACAGTCACTGCCAACGATTTCTTTGCGCTGCGTTCGTAGCGACAAGCAGTTTCAGACACTGAAAGTGTTAAGCGGAGTCGTAGGTACTTTACAGTAGTTTAGGTTTTAGTTTACATTTAGTAGTTTTGCAAGGTGGAGATTCGAACTATCAAAACAATTGAATCTCGTATTAAGTTCTATACATGTAATGATTTGTCAGCCCCAATTTATCAGAAGCTGGCTATTGTCTTAATCAAAGTCAAAGTGATTTATTCTTCAATTTAGGCATATTACATGCACCTATGAATGTCGATAAACTACCACCGGTTCGGAAAGAAAACCTCTGCCTCGAGAAGAACCGGCGTAAAAAACTCGGCGAGGTATCATTTTTTCAAAACAGTATACAATATATAACTTCAGTATCAGAGTATTATAAAATTACATTGCTACAGTAGACAGCCTATTTATTTTGCGAAAGATATCTAGTGCAGGACTTTATCACTGCCAAATATCCCTCCATGATGTAATCTTTTATCTTATAATATGCTATTGAAATAAGTGTCTGTTTTACGACAGATTTGAATTTTGAGTAAGTAAATTTAGTAATTTAATGTGTTTTGGATTGTAGAATTTTATACAATTTCTCAAGAACGACTTTTTCGCTTTTACTAGTTTGTAAAAAGTTGTTTTGAGCTTCCCTGTGCTCCTGGTAACCTTGGGTATATCAGTGTTCGTTGGCAAGTTGTATAGATTCTTCCTAACATACATTATTATTTCAAATACGCATAGCGACGTCAGTGTTAGAATATCTGTTTCCTTGAAGAATTCTCTTAATGACTCACGCGACCTCAGGTTATAAATTGCTCTAACAGCTCTTTCCAGGGTTGCGTTCCTCAAAACGAAAAAAAGGAACCCTTATAGGATCACTCATGCGTCTGCCTGTCCGTCTGTCGCAGCCGATTTGCTCCGAAACTACTGGACCGATTGAGTTGAAATTTGGTGAACATATCTAAATTGGTGACCCAAAGATGGACGCGTAAAGTAAATTAATGAATTCTGAACAAGGGGGCCACTTTTGGGGGATAAACTGCAAAATTAAAAAAAAAAGTTTCGCAAACTGTATTGTGATTGTGTGACATATCAAATGGAAGGGGTTGTTGTAAGCATCTCAGATATATTTTTTTATAATTTTAGCAAAAATAGATTTTAAGTAATTTAGGAAAAAAGACGAAAAATTACTAGGATTAAAATTCTGAAAAAAATATGGAAAATAGTTTTGCCTAAAAATTACAGGAAAACCTATAAGAAATTTGAGTATTCAAAAACACTTATGAAATTTAGATTATATGCGGAACCCTCACCACGCGAGTTGAACTCGCACTTGTCCGGTTTTTTGTAAAATAAATACAGTCTCAATATCTGCCGCTGATCCCCATAAAATAAGACCATAAGTAATTGTACTGTTACAGTAAGCGAAGTTTAATGTAATACTCACATCGGCCCAGGTCTCGTCGGACTGTACAACCTCTTCGTTGGCCACGGGCAACCACGCATCGGACTGGGCTTCTATCACCGTCGGCAGCGCGTGACATCCTGGGGCTGGACCCTGTTCCTACAGTGGGCACTTTTATTTATATTGTGGAGTCAAAACGAACGTGCCGGCCGGGCCATAAATCTCCGGGCCGGCCACGTGCCTTTTCTATAGCTCGTTTTATTGCCCGGCCGGCACGTTGGTTTTGACTCCACAATAGGACATTGTTTAACGAGGGGCGTAAGCGGGCGGAGGGCTTTTGACGACTCGAGTTTGCAGTATCCTTACGCCCGTGTTATACACAATGTTTTTCATCACATTTGCGAGGAAATTAATAACTACAAAAGACAGAAAAATCTAAGTTTCATACAGCCGCACCAATCAAAAATTGACAACTTCACTTCCAGATCGATGCTAGTGGAGCGCGCAGCTTCAATATTTCAACCAATCACAGAGCAGTATTCTTGCGGGGCGCGGCTTGGCCAACTAGATTTTTTTTTCAACCAATCACAGAGCAACCAGATTTGCTTAAGCCAATCAGAGGGTTCTATATTTTAAAACTAAACTTAACAGCCCGTGGGAGGTAAAACCGCTATAACTGCTCTGTACGCTCACAAGTAGTAACGTCATTGACGAGCAAGTGTGATGAAATAGTAGGTTGTTAACCAAGGGTTGAAAGCCACCCATTTCAGTCGAGATATTTTAGCGCTCGAACGAAGTGAGAGCGCCAGTAGTTCGAGACTAAAATGGGTGGCTTTCATCCGAGTTAAACACTCTACTTTCCATTTCGAATAATAGGAATATAAAAAACACACAGGAAATAAAACATCAAAAAAAAAATTACTAAAAAATTACATTTGTTACAATTATGTAGGTATTATTATTACTTTTCTAAATGGCTTTAATAACTTTAATTGACTTAAATTAGAACTTTTTAGATAACGTTACCGTATTAAGTAACAATAAACATCAAAAAAACAATTCAGTTTAACGAAGTGTGGCTGTTTAGGTTTCTGCCATTGGTCATTGGACCAATGGCAGAAACCTAAACAGCCACACTAAAACAATTTTTTTTTTATTACTTTTCAGCCCTAGAGGCGACATGCCTCACTTCCAACCCGCTATTCAGATAAACAATGACCTACTTTCAGAGTATGAGAGATGAAAAAACATAAACAACCAGAGACCGAAATAGCTTTATCATTCATATACAGCCTTGGTCAAAAGTGTTGAGCACCCATGCGATTTTCATACAAAAGTCAAACTTTAAAAGGTGCATTTATATATTTTATAATAGAAAGTTGTGTATCTATCGGAAAAATTCGTCATATTTATTGACGTTAAGGGAAATTTCGTGAAAAAAATATACAATTAAACGTTTATTGTAATACCCTACCTTTTCTAGCTTCAGTTTTCACACGCAAATAGCAATTTCAAAATGATATATATTACTGAATAAATAAATAAATAAATAAACATCGTGGGACAATCCACACCAATTGATCTAGTCCCAAACTAGGCAAAGCCTGTACTATGGGTACTAGGCAACGGATAAACATACTTATATAGATAAATACATACTTAAATAGGTATTAAACATCCAAGACTCGAGAACAAACATTCGTATTCATTCGTATTAAGCTTCATAGTCATGATTTGCACATGTTCAAACACTTGTTGACGACCGAATAGCCTAGTGGTTAGAGAACCTGACTATGAAGCTTGAGGTCCCGGGTTCGATTCCCGGTTTGTTCTCGAGTCTTGGATGTTTAATATTTATTTAAGTATGTATTTGTCTATATAAGTATGTTTATCCGTTGTCTAGTACCCATAGTACAGGCTTTGCCTAGTTTGGGACTAGATCAATTGGTGTGAATTGTCCCACGATATTTATTTATTGTTATATTTTAGGTCTTCGTGTATTCATGAAATTGAAAAATAATACTTTATCCTTAAGTTACAAAGGAAAACGCTGGAAGCTCAATACTTTTGGCCAAGGCTGTACATTTATGGGTTCTCTCTTCTTAGACCTAACTACTTTAGCCCTAAATGCTTCATTTGACCTAATGTTTAATTAAAAAAGAAAAGAAAAGAAAAGAAGACATTTATTCACTACACAAAAGACACACAGAGACAAAGGAGTAGACATACATGACAATTGACACATATTGTGTGTCTTCGCGGCAGTGAAACGGTCGCTGTCTCAGCATTGTGCCGAGGTGTCAGACAGAATTAGACCTAATAACTTTTTTTTTTCTTAAATAGTAAAAGGAACACGGAACCGCGTACCAAAACTGGCATCGTACAGTCAGCAGCAGAAGTAGCTAAGCACTTTAACATGCTCAGAATGATCTGCACAGAACCTTATTCTCTTGACATTAGAGTCCGTGTGCAGATCAATTTGAGCACTAGGCCCGCTTAGCTACTTCTGCTGCTGACTGTACCATCGTAGTGTCAAGACCGCGAAGCTGAAGTGGGACTGGGCTGGACATGTCTGTCGGATGCACGTGGAGCGATGGGCCAAATTAGCTACCGATTGGACCCCACAAGATGGCTTCCGAGGTAGAGGCAGACCGAAAAGGAGATGGCGGGGTTTTTTTACAGATTGGCGAACCTTAGCACAGGACCGAGACGAGTGGCGGAAAAAAGGGGAGGCCTTTGCCCAACTGTGGGACACAATATAGGCTAATAAAAATATAAAAAAAGTAAATTTTATAGGATTATTGCAAAAAAAATCTCATCATCATCATATCAGCCGAAAGACGTCCACTGCTGGACATAGGCCTCCCCCAAAGAGTGCCACAATGACCGGTCCTGCGCCACTCGCATCTAGCGGACTCCAGCGACCTTTGGCAGGTCATCAGACCACCTTGTGGGGGGCCTACCCACGCTGCGCCTTCCGGTACGTGGTCACCACTCGAGAACCTTTCCGCCCCAATGGCTAAAAAAAACCTAATCTAACCTAATGACTTCTTTTTGATTATATTCAAAGAAAAACCGGAAATTTGACAAAAGGGTATTGGGCAAAAAAATCTTTTTTTGCAGGGGCCAAGTTTTTTTTATAATTGTTTAGATGACCTCTTAATACGCATAGATATATAAAATAAAACGCGGAGCCGAGACAATTAAGTTTTGCCCTTACCAGAGGAACCTCGACGCGAAGAATTAAAATTAAAAAAAAATACTTCCCGGCCTAGGCCTTCCATTTTGTATGAAATCCCTTTACAGTTCTCTCGAGTTGTTCCGCCCGAAACGTGATACTTTGGAGCCTGTTATAACGCACGTAATGATGACATTACATTGCATGTTTGAGAAAAGTTAATTTATTTAATTTATTCAGCATCAGCATTTAGCATTCAGCCAGGAGGGTAGGTACAGAATAACAAACAGAAGCAGGAGACTGACCCACATGACCGACTTGTGAACTTACCAAGGAACTGGTTTGGTGTTTAACCCTTAAGTTTTTATAAAGAAAAAGCAGGTTCTTCGCTCCAATGAGCATGGTCCTCCGGAACTCCAGCATCGTGTGGAGCAGCTGGTTGCACTCCGGACATACCAGCAACAGGCATTTTCTAATCTTTGCCTGGAACAAAGTTTAAAGTATGGAACAGCCCGTACAGCCATGTTCAACCTTAAGCTGCGTACGAATTAGAGCAGCCTCGGGCTGAGGCACGCACGGCGCCTATTTTGCTCAAATTCGTACGCGCTCACGCGCTGTGCGCGAGCAACCCGCGAGCAGCGCGCGGCGAGCCGCCCAGAGGCAGGCTTTTGACCGTGCTCAAAGGCTCCTCAATGTGCGTGCCTCGCGTAACTTGGACGTGTATCTGAGCGTGCCGCGGACAGAGCGACAAGCTCGAACTTGTTTGTGCGCTAGGCGCGTACGAATTTGAGCAAGTGGCTGAGCCGTGCGTGTGTAATCGTTTGTTAGTAAATTTAGGACAATTATTGATACAAACACATGAAAAGCAAAAGGTGTTGTGGGTCCCGAAATCAATCAGCTGTCATTGTGCCGACGCCATTTTGAATGTCGGCTCGCGCGAGCGCGCTGCCTCGCCCGCGCATGTTTATGTGGAACTATATTGCGCGCGAGCAGCTCGCCGCGCGGGGCGAGCATGCCTCAGGCTGAGCCGCTCAAATTCGTACGCACCTTTATACAGTTGTTTCCAATCAAAGCATATATCTACTAAACTAGTCCCCGCGCGGCTTTATCCGCGTATAGCGAAGAACGCAAGCAAACCCGCGGGAGAAAACATAGGCTATGACCATCCGGAAACTCCATTCTATACGCAGGTAAAGGAATTTTTGAAATCGGATGAGTTTTACCATAGCTTGTCCCGAGTATCATAGGATACTCAGGACTATATGGTAATAATAACACCACGTCCGAGCGAGATGGTAGCATACAAATCTCGATAAGTGTGACAGAATGGGAAATATAATTCGTTGTCCTTGTCATAGTTCCACTTTTTCTATTTGCCACAACTGATTTAGTATGAAGTAGTGGCAATAAAACCACTACCCACCCAAATTAAGTAGGTTGTTTATGGTAAGCGATAAGCCATTTTAAGACCAGTTCTTAATTTAGCTGCATAGAAGCCTTTCCGTCCCTCATTGTGGCATCACGTATAGCCTGTCCTGAGTATTACATACGAACTCACAAAGCTAAAATCTCATAGACGTTTCCTCTTTATAATATTAGTAGGTACAGTCAGCAATATTTATTAAAAGCGAATAAGAGCAAAAGCTCGTCGTCAAAAGACGTCATCGATTACGTAGTTACTTTTGATGCTGATTGAACAGATATGTGAGAAATATAATGTGCATTACTTGTTTTTGCTGTTATTGTCGCTCGCTGCATGCAGTGCGTACCCTTTTTTACAAGGTTTATATTAACTTGACTTGTTACTTAATAGTTTAGTGTCTTTGTGCGCTCATAATAATGTGTTTATCTGATGTAAGTGAATTGTACAATTCTTTATCAGATTAAATGATCTTAAACCTTAATATAGATTCGTTTTTTTACTGTATTTTTGTGGACATCTGTTATTGGGACCGAGCGCGACGATAGCGCCACGTGACAGGCGGCCATTATGGATAATATTGTCACCGCTGTCAAACAAGAAGTAAGTAAATATTGTGAAAAAAATATTAATGAAATCTTGTGTTATTTTACTATATTATACAATTTTGGACAATGGTAGTCAGTAACATTATTGCCAATAATATTAACGATTACAAAATGTTTACTGCAATATGGATTTGACAGCTCAAATCAGCGACAAAAATGACAATTTTAGCCGTAGCGAGCGCTGTGATCGTTTAGGCTACCCCCTCCACCCGCTTTGCACTCTGCCAATTGGGTACTGTTTTAGTATTTTAAGTTTTGAGTTTTTGTATGTACTGACTGCTGTCGGTACCCCAAAAAATAAAAATATATAAATAAATATTAGGGGACAATTTTAAATAAATCTAAATAGCCCCATAGTAATGTCAATAAGGCTTGTGGATTCGTGTGTATACGTGTGTCTACCTATCTCATTACATGTTATAGACAGAGACAGCTATCAGTATTTCCTAGGCCTAGAGACTGATCTGAAAACCAGCGCTGGGTATTAACTTACCCTAGCATATGCTGAGATTGGGACCCATTATATAAATAAATAAATAAATATTAGAGGACAATGTTACACAAATCGACCTAGTCCCATAGTAAGCTCAATAAGGCTTGTGTTATGGGTACTAGACCACGATATATTTAATAGATACAAATACTTAAATACATAGAAAACATCCAAGACTCAGAAACAAATATTCATGCTCGTCACACATATATTTGGCCTTACCGGGATTCGAACCCAGGACCTTCAGCTTCGTAGACAGCGTCACTATCCACTAGTAGGCTAACCGGTCGTCGTTGCCCTAACTTAACCAATTGTATTGTTGTTAATTAGTTATAAGTTTATGTCTTATCTCTTTTCTGTAATGTGTAGATTAAGTATGTGGCAATAATGATATTTCGAATTTAATTTAATTTTAATTTTGTATTTAATCACAAGATTGAGCTGACCTTATAAAATATATAAATATATATCCAAAAAATTAAAAAATCGTTCATGGGTAATTGTGTAAGGTTTTATAACAAACTTCCAGGAAACTTAACTGAGTTATCTATTAATAAATTCAAGAACTATGTGAAGCGTAAACTCATCTCGAAAGCTTATTATAGCACACAAGACTACATGAATGATAAAACTCCGTGGAACTAATTTTGACTGAATTTTTAATCTATTATTTTCGTAATTTTTTGTTTTTTGACATTAGATTGTTTTTCTAGAAACATTCTACTAGTATTTTTTATACAATTTTTATATCATATATATTTTATTCTTTATGTTTAAAAATTACTCTAAAAAATTAACTGACGATTTGAAAGTGCTTGTTACTAGGCCTACTTGAATAAAGATCATTTTGAGTTTGAGTTTAAATAATTGATTGCTTTGTAGTTTGTTATTTATTAACCTTTCTTTTTACTCTTGTTCTCTCCTTACCTATGTTCTTCTGTGTTAAAATACTATCCGGTATCCAACCCGGATACGTCGGCACTATTCGGTATTCAGCCGAATAGTAAAATAGGCTGATAGGCCGGATACCGGATAGTGGCCGGATATCTATTGCATCTCTAATTTCAATACATGGTAAACTTTGGAAGAGGCCTTTGTCAATGTACACGGAGAGGTTGTACTGGTACAAAGGCCAACTTATCCCTGTAAGGGATGTCTTCCAGTTAACCTTTGCTGTGGTTGTGGATGGAGAAAATGGAAATAGATAATAAGTAACTAACACATTTTTAAGAAACATATTTAAGTTAACATGTATAAAGTATTGAACTTATAGAACTTCAACAATAAAGGTTATTTCACATACACATGCCCAACAACAGAGCAATCCACAACAGGGTTCATTATTAACCCTATTTACTAATTAAACAGCAAACAACAAGCGCTAATTAGGTACAAGAGTGGATTGCAAAATAAATTTACATAGTTAAGAGCTTTAATCTAATCTATGATTTAATTTTTTACAGTTTCATAACGGCAATTACCAATATGTATTGGTAATTGCTTGTATTGACTTTTAATAAATAATATATATGATTACCAATATATTTTATATGGGTAATTGCCGTCACGAAACTGTAAAAAGTTAAATCGTAAATTAGATTAAGGCTCTTAACTATGTACAATTTTTTTGCAATCCACTCACAAATGGCTCAAAAAAGCAGTCAAGCTGACAGTGTTGTCAAGCCATTTTATGAAAAGTTGTACATTAACTTTTCTTCTCAGAATGTTGAATTTTTAGGTTATCCATTGGGTGGGTTGCAAAAAAAATTTACATAGTTAAGAGCCTTAATCTAATCTACGCTTTAACTTTTTTCCATTGTGTAACGACAATAACTTACCCATACATTTTATAGTCATAGTCATAGTGATTTATTTGTAAACATAGGTGGCGATACATTGGTGGATAAAATGGGTTGTGGAACACTATGTTTTGCCTGTAGGCGTACAAAATCAGTAGAATTATTAAATTTATAAATTGATTAATTTTAAATGCATTAAAAACATAACAATATCACAACAAAAAGAAGAAAAAATAAAAATTCAAAATTAAAAAACTTGGTCAATATAAATAAAATGTGAAATGTCAAATAATACAGGAATACATTAATTAATTCAATCCAATTAAATAACCAATTTTATGTCATCCTACCTACTAAATGAAGTTAAATCGTCTATTAAAAAATCCGAAATTGAGTAATAGGACTTACTAATAAGTAGTTTATAAAGCTTATTTTTAAATTCCTGTAAAGGCAACATTCTTAAAACTAAGGGCATTTTATTAAACAATTTGGGTGCCATGCAGAAAACACTCTTATGCATCAGTGCAGTATGTGAAGATACAGAACAAAGGTTATGACTGCGATATGTGCTACGTTTAAATACATCTGATACCTTTACGAATAGCGCTGAGTTAGTTTTAACAAATATGGCCACTTCAAAAATATATAGGCATGGCACTGTCAGAACTTTTAGTTCTTTGAAATGGGGAACACAACTGTCTGTCTGTTTCAATGTTTTATATGGGTAATTGTCATTACACAATGGAAAACAGTTAAAGCATAGATTAGATTACCTAAGGCTTTTAACAGTCTTAACTATGTAAAATTTTCATCCACCCCTTATGCATAGGAGAAAAAAAGGGTCCTTAATTTGTATGTTTCCATAATTTCCATTCTGTTACTTTTCCACAACACTTGTATGAAAGTAACAGAATGGAAAATGGAAGTTGTATGAAAACTATGGGATACTTTTTTTCTCGTATTATGTACTATATAGCAAACGGAATCCGTTGAACCAAATATAATCCAGGGATTACATGGTTATTAGGTAATGGAGTACAGTGACATTTCCTTAACCTTTTGACCTTCATTAATTTCCCAGATGCCGCTGTTCCCACCGCCACTGGCACAAATAACGGTTCCAAGGCACTTGGAGGAAGGCTATATAAAAAAGAGTAGTCCCTTGCAAAGAAATATATGCCACCTACATAGTGACTTTTATTCAGAGGAACCACGATTCAGCAGCCCAATGTAGTATGATGTCACCTATATGTTGTCCATGTTGAATGTGTTTTGTATCTATTATTTTGTAATGTTTAATTTCTCGGTGTATTGGCTTGTCTGTAATGCCGTGTAAATAGATTGTTTATAAATAAATAAATAATTGGTAATTTGCCGTACACATGATGCACCTGTTCCTCGCAAACCATTTTTTTTTTGTTTTTCTTTGCATCTTATGCTTTAATATTTGAATCTTGATCCTATTGTGAAAATAGTAACATCCAGGGCTGCTTTACTTAGAGGGCGCTGCGGGTAATGATTACAACGGGCTACATGGGCTAGAGACGCCTCTGTGCACATCAATCGGGAAGGTTACCTAAGCTACATATTGAATTGTGTGATGTATTCTCTGTTGGTGATCCTAAATAAATAAATAACAAAAACGGGTGCAACAAGAGGCGGATTGTAGACTATAAATAAGTAACGAATTCAGGTCTTCAGACCTGGCTAAATGCAGTGCACTAAATAGGGCAGAGGAGATAAACCATCTCGCTCTAATCAGTGAGTGTGAGTGCAGTAAGTGCGGAGTGCTTTAGCCAGGTCTAAAGGCCGCTTTAGATAACAAAGTAACTTACTACGTTTATACAAGGAGATATGATTAATTCCCACAGCTGACAACGCGCGCCAGTCAACTTAATAAGCGGGTTCCCTTTGACACTGACCATGCAAACTACGCAAACGTAGAACATCTTGCATTGCGAAAATTAATTCAACAATTTAATGTTTTGTTTAACGACAAACCGAAACCGCTTCGCGAAGTGACACTAATGACAGTTGTCGAGGATACGTTCTGAATTTCTGGAGCGTCAATCGAAAAGTGTAGGGTAGAGACAAGAGTGCGTCCACGTTAACTCTGCAACAAATAATTTGGCAACACCACTCATTAACTGTCATATTTCTATGAAAAATTGACGGTTAAGGTGGTGTTGCCAAATAATTTTAATGCAGACTTAGCGTGGTTGGAATCTAGGAGAATTTATTTATTTATTTAAATAAATAAGTAAGGTACGACGATGCAACGCGAACACGCATTCCCAAGAGTGTGATACCATCATATGGATATTTTTTTTGCCTTGCCTGACTAATATAAAATGTGATAATATATTTTTGTCTCTGAATATACCTTAGAATTGTCAAAATTCGTTTCATTGTGTTTTGGTTATGTTATGTGTGATTGTATTGTATTATTTTTATTCAAATCAATGGGAATAAGAAAAATTTGAAATGTTTCGAATAGAATTTCTTAAATTGCCATTTCACTTTTATGATTGAAAACATGGAGAACAAACTAATTGTTTGTCAGGCATGCCTAAGCGACAATCGTGAGTTGTATCCCATTCGGAAATTACAGGATCTTCTAATGAATGTGGACTTGGGGGACTTAAATGTTTGTACACAAACTGCATTGAGACTACTAAAAAAAAAATTTTTTTTGGTCCGTTTGTTTTATTAAATGATCTTCTTTGTATATGATTTCAGCTAAATTATGAAGGGGGTCTTTGCTGGGAATGTAAAAGAATCATCTTAAAATTCTCGAGGTTCAGAAAGCAAGCTGCATTAGCTCAAATTTCATTGCATCAAATAGAAAAGGTTTGTTATTTAATTAAAAAAAAGTATTTACATTAACATCTATTTAGAACTGAATATTAGTAAATAATTGTTGATTCACCGGTTAAATTTCTTAATGTTTTATGTTCTTGGATCTGACTTATTGTTTCTGTTAGTACCAATAGTTAGCTGGGTCCATACTTGGTGCACACCTCAAATGAGCATGCCATCCATTTGCCGAACCAGATGGCCCCAACTGGGCACATCTACACAGCATGGATGCCCAGCCTACGAGGCATGCGCCAAGTGTGGACCAGGCTGTTGACTTATAGAGCACCTTTATGGAGGTCCGCAATAAAATAAATTTACAGTTACAGAGTCTAAAAAGCCTCAGTACCCTATCATGCACCACGTCTAGCACCTACAGCTACCCCGCCACACCTCAACCCCGTCCACTCAATGCCGAAACCATAGACAACTCAAAACTGATAAAAGAAGAAACAGAGGATATCATAGACAATTCTGACCATGATTACGATGAAAAACCAGCATGCGAACTGGATGTTGACATACAAGAGAATGAAATTAAAAAAGAAGTTGTAAAAAAGAAAATAAAAAAACTAGTCAGTCATAAGAGTAAAGAAAAAAAACTAGCCAATAGTAGAAGTAAAGTAAAATCAACTGAAAGTAATAAAAATGAAAGCATAGATTATGATAAAATTAAAGATATATTCATACAAGTGGAGTCTACAGAAGAAGAGCTGATGAAAAGCAGAGAAGAGAAGAGAAGCCACCCGAACTTCAAGAAGTTGCCATATGATTGCGACAGCTGTGTGCTCGGGTTTACGAGGAAGGAGAATTATGATCTGCATATGGAAAAGAAACATGATACGGTAGGGTCAAAATCAACATAGCTATCACAGAGCGCAAGCTGTGTCGTGGCGAGCTATCTATCCGTCTCTTTCTAATTAGAGTGCTTAGAAAGTTGATAGTCTATATCCCGACATAGCTCACGGGCTGTCCTGTGATAGCCGTGCCAATTATTTGTCTCGCAAGCATCTCGCCGTGCAGGGTGAGCATGCCTCAGGCTGAGCCGCTCAAGTTTGTATGCAGTTTATTATATACTTAGGCCACAAGGGCACTTTTACAAGTCAAAATGTATATCAAGACTAAATTCATAATTCATTTATTGGGTGGTATCATGTGGTACAAAATAGGTCTTACATAATGGTTAGATTCACACATGAGCCCTGTTAGGGCACAGCAAGTATTTCTTAAAATTAAAGCTACAGCTAAGAGGTACAGTCACACACATAAAAATAAATTAACCGCATTTATGTGCTTATAAGACTAATAAATAAAAGTAGAAGAATTCAAGTTATTTGACTACATTATTATTATCATTATTATTTCATTATTATTCACTCATTATCTGGATGTCATTTTCTATAGTTATTATTGATTTATTATAATTAATTTTTAATATTTCCACAGTAATAATACTAAATTTAAATTATACAATCAATAATAATAATAATTAATAATAATAACAATTAATAATATGTTCATGAGAAAATTAACTACATCAAAGTGTACAAGTTAAAAAACAATAAGAGAAAAAAAAAACAATCCATATTATTACTACTAAGGTGCATTCGGCTAACTCCATAAGTCGGGTTATTCCGATAATTTCTAATTTCTATCAAACCAAGCAATATTTTTTTACTCTGTCAAC
The DNA here is from genome assembly GCA_932294315.1 of Epinotia nisella. Taxonomy (NCBI): domain Eukaryota; kingdom Metazoa; phylum Arthropoda; class Insecta; order Lepidoptera; family Tortricidae; genus Epinotia; species Epinotia nisella. Next base: position 1,039,483 of record OW028698.1, on the reverse strand, counting down.
TTTTACCACGCCGCCGCCGTGACATATTCAACACCCCATTCTGTACTGCCCTTATAGCATTTATAACTGAAGTAGCCTTTCAGTAACTTACCCCTCTGTAGAAAACCTTGCACAATGTGCAAAAAATCATACAAAGGCAATTTCACAATCAATTAATGGTCATTCACAAAATCGCCTCGCAAGAAACCACTGATCATAAAAATGCACTGGCATGTTGCTGTAAGCACTTGATATTATAAATATTCAACTTTCAAGCTTTCAATATACAATTGAGTTTCAATATCCTATTAAGATGCTCCCCCCCAGCCCCGCAAAATTCGGCAGACATTTTTGTACGCAAATACGACTTAAGGCTACTCCAGTTATGTAGAGTCTGATATTTTTCAGATATTAGAAGTATCAATTGTTATTTTATTACAGCAGCGTTTGTATTAATTTTCATAATATAAATAATCCACATTGTTAATTTTCAATTACAGAAGACAATGAAGAATCAATAGAAGATCTTGTTAAAGAAATAAATGATGAAATAAGAACACTACAGCAGCAGATTAAAATAACTGATGACGAGCTTACTAATGAGAGAGTAGTAATTTTCATGTCTCTTGGTCATGACGCAGCATCCAAGTCAAAAATATTGCTTGGTTTGATAGAAATGACTAATTATCGGAACTACCCGACTTTCAAATAGACTTTCGGAGTTAGCCGAATGCACTATACTTTATTTTTTTTACTTTTCTTTATTCAAACTATAAACTATATTTGGCAGCGATAAAATCCTGCACTAGAAATCTATCACAAAATAAATAGGCTTTCTACTGTAGCAATGTAATTTTAAAATTTTATAATACTCTGATACTCAAATGATATATTGTATACTGTTTTGAAAAAATGACACCCGAGTTTTTTACGCCAGTTCTTGAAGCAGAGGTTTTCTTTCGGCGGTAGTTTATCGACATTCATAGGTGCATGTAATATGACTAAATTGAAGAATAAATCACATTGACTTTGACTTAAGCTTATTTAAAGTGATATTTCCTCCATGAGTTTTTTGCAAAAACCCAGTACGGGACTCGAATCCACGACCTCCAAATTGAAAGCCGCGTGCCATGCTACAGTGTGCATTGTGTTTATCTTTCAGAATATTGGAAGCTTCATTTGCCCAGTGTGCCAAGTTCGCTTCTCCAGCTCGAGGACTCTAATTAAACATGTCAGAAAGCACTACCACTGCTACCGATGCAAACTCTGCTCGTACGAGACTTCGGAGCTCTGGTCGGCCCTGAGCCACGCTCGGACCAAACATAAGGGGGATGCGGAGGGCTGCATACATTGCAGGCAGTGTAATTATGTTGCCAAGTAAGTTATAGTACATTGTTGAAGAGGCTAGAAAGTAAGCAATAGATGGACAAGTTAGTTAGTAGTTAGCAGTGTTGGGCAAAACGTAATTGAATTACTAATTAATAATTACAATTACAAAAAGTAATTGAAATTACAAATTATAATTAAAGGGAAAATGAAATTGTAATTATAAGTTTCAATTACAATTACAAAATGTAATTATTAATTGAATTATTAATTACATTTTGCAATTAATTACTTATTAAATTACAAATTACTCTAGTTTTATAGAATATTTTAGATAACTTATTTTTTGAATAAAATAAACGATCGGTGAAACGAAAACCGGATAGGATTAGTAATCCGGGATAAAAAATATGCTTAGGTACTTTATATTCTGGAAATATACTATCTGCGTGCCAAATTTCAGTCAATTCAAATAAATATAAATATAGGTACACACATTTATTGTTTTGATTATTACATCATTGCAATCAGACCAAGTAAACACGTATGCTTCTCATTGTTTATAAAAAAAGTTGACTTAAAGTAATTTAGTAATTTAATTTACAAATTAATGTAATTACAATTACAAATTACAAAGTAATTTCAATTACATGAAATTTTAATTACATTAAATTTAATTAACGTAATTGAATTAATAATTGTGTAATTTGTAATTAAATTACAAAAAGTAATTAATTACGCCCAACACTGGTAGTTAGTTAGGCCGAAAGTACGAGTCCAGCTATTGCACTTTCGGCCGAGGATTAACATAGTGCTTTTCACGCCTACTGCAAGGAAATTGCAAATAATTAATTATCCCACCTGCCACCAACTTTATACGAAGTCCAAATGTCCAAAAACCAGACAAGTGCGAGTTCAACTCGCGTGGTGAGGGTTCCGTATTTACATAGGTACGGAACCCTGCACAACCTACACAAAAATATTGATAATTTTCCCGTTACTTTGAATACTCAAACTTCTTATAGGTTTTCCTGTAATGTTAGGCAAGGAATTGTTTTCCATATTTTTTTCAGAATTTTAATCCTAGTGTATTCGGAGATAAGGGGGGAATGGTCAATTTTTGCTAAAATTAAAATATATATATTCGAAATGCTTATAACAACCCCTTTCATTTGATATGTCATACAATACAGTTTGCGAAACTTTTTTGTTAATTTTTCCAGTTTACCCCCCAAAAATGGCCCCTTTGTTCAGAAACTTTGACAGAAACTTTTATTTCTTTTTGCTAGCTTTCCCTACAAAACGGTGCAATTACACGGGCAATTATTTGAGCAAAGAAAGATGCAGCAACAGTGCAGTTGTCTTACTCTTCGCTAGAGGACGTCAGTTTGTGCTATTGAGATGCAATAATTGGGTTGTGTCCTCATGTTAAAATTGATAGCGCAGTGTTGCTAAATTGATAGTAAACCTTCAAATAAATGCAATTAAGTATAAATTACGAAATATAATTAATAGTATTTTTTGCAACAGTTGTATAAGAGAGGTCAAAAAAGGCGAGTGGCGTGGGTTACAATGTGAGCCGAAGGCGAACATTGTAAAGAAAGACGCCACGAGCGTTTTTTGACTTAGTTATACAACGTTGCATACAATACTTTTTCTACGACTAGCTACTATGGAATAAAATGCAAAATTAAACAAAGAATAAATTTTTCTTAAACTTTGTCGTATAGGTGCCGAGATTTAGTAGGCAACAAATTTTCGGTCACTGCTTGTGGGCTGCCGGTGTATTTCTTCTGGTGTAGAAGCAATATTTTCATCGTCATCCATTTTTATTACTTTTGAGAAACACCAACTATTTTGTAGCAAACACAACGGCCGCAAACTCAAACAACAATTTATAAAATAACCGGGAATTCGGGAAACATGAAAATGAGACAAATGGGTGTCTATGGTTAACTTTGTTTTTAATTGATGTCAACTTGCCAGTACTGCCATATTAAGAATAAGTTAGCAGCAATGCCTTTAGTTCAAAAATTTCTAAAAAGTAAAAACATTCAGTGGTTTGTTAAGTTGGTAGTACCTAATGTATAGGTTTAGAAGCGTACCTATGGCTGCTAAGCGTATCGTTTTGGCGACATAACAGCACGGCTGTGCCGTACTGTTATGGGGAATAGAGTATAGACTTTTCTGCAAACTAATTTTGTATGTCTTTATATTAGTGTTCGTGACTATGTAAATGACAGATAAAAGTACAGGAGTAGAAAAAATCATAAAAAGATATGGCCCTTGAAAGTTTACAAAAAATATGCATTTTTTTATTGTCCAAAAGTAAATTTAAAGCTACCAATAGAATCCTTACGCTTTTATAGAAACAACATTGTATGACAACTATGGTCCTAAACGCAGTATTTCGCAACCGAAACAGCAATTTACTTGATTTTTCCATATAACGACTAGTACAAATATTACCCTGTGACGTCATGATTCAATGTTAATCAGTATGGAACGTTTTCGGCTACCGCCAGCGAGGTCCGTCTTTAACTCAATTTTTTGGGTATTTATGTTCTTTAATTGTACTTACTCCCATACAAACATTTGTTCCACACCAAAAACTGGTTCGAATGGCATCGTAAAAAAAATTAGGACACAAGCCTATTGCGCAAGAAATTGCTCGTGTTAGAATTGTATCAATTTGTCACAGCAACTGCCTCCAAAGCGAATGAACGGAATGTTTTTTGCGTCTCTAGGTTGTTGTGATAAATTGCTAGGTGTATAATGGCCTTAAACTGTGATACAGGGATCGAGAGGAGCTGGCCGGGCATACGAAAAGCGCGCACTCACTCGTGTGTGACGAGTGTGGGGAAAAGTTCAAAGGCCGCGAGTCACTCAAGTCGCACATGCGGTAAGTCTCTATTCTTACGTAGTACTATATTATTTATCTCTTATTCAATTTTAAAATGAAACTTCTAATATATATTTATAAATATTGTCATGTCAAATTAATGTTCGTATCATGAACTATTAAAAAAAATGGATCGAGTTACTTGTAAAGCTTTTTATTACATAAAATTAACGCAAAAGTTAAGCGCGCCTGTCGCTTCAGTGGCACGAGTTTTCGTCCGCGCCCACAGCCGTCTTTAGCTCTCAAAAGGTTAAAAAATATCCAAAATTAATGGGCCGGGCAAGACGGATATCATCGTCATATCAGCCGAAAGTCGTCCACTGCTGGACATAGGCCACCCCCATAGAAAGCCACAATGACCGGTCCTGCGCCACCCGCATCCTGCGGACTCCCGCGACCTTTACCAGGTCATCAGTCCACCTTGTGGGGGGCCTACCCACGCCGCGCCGCGCCGGTACGTGGTCGCCAAGAGGAACCTTTCCGCCCCAATGGCCATCGGTTCTACGTGCAATGTGCCCCGCCCACTGCCACTTAAGTTTAGCGATTCGGAGGGCTATATCGGTTACCTTGGTTCTGCTGCGGATTGCCTCATTCCTAATGCGATCACGCAGAGATACTCCCAGCATAGCCCTCTCCATTGCCCTTTGGGTGACTTTGAGCCTTCTTATGAGGATATGGTGTATGAAATTTTGTACGGAACCCTCGGTGCGCGAGTTAGACTCGCACTTGACCGGTTTTTTTTTTAATTTACAGCCGCATCCACAGCACAGTGCGCGAGCACAAATGCGATGCTTGCCCTCGGGCGTTCCGCTCTCGCGGGCGACTGGAGGCGCACACCGCGACACACGGCGCGGCCGCCGCGGCGCGGCTGGCCTACTGCGTGCTCTGCAGGGTGCAGTACAAGAACCTGTACGTGTACAGGAACCATCTGGCTACCAGCGCTAACCACAGCGAGAGACGGTGAGACCAGTTGTGGCGCTCGCCTGCTGCTCGTGCAACAAACTATCTGGCTACTATCACGCAGGTTCAGCGCCAACGACTGATATATTCGTCACAGAGCCGAGTGTGATAATAACCTTCTTGCATTGACATAAAAGGTTATATAGTTAAAATTATATAAGCTGTCCGTTTAGCACTTGAAAGCTTATCTTGTGAACAATGCCTTTGTTGCCTATTGTATAAGCACATCGCAAATCCTCCGACCAGATAAAAATTAAGCCAGCAACAATAAAACTCATACAAATAACTAACTAGTTTTATTGTTACTTGCTTAATTTTTATCTGGTCGGAGGATTTGCGATGTGCTTATACAATAGGCAACAAAGGCATTGTTCACAAGATAAGCTTTCAAGTGCTAAACGGACAGCTTATATAATTTTAACTATACCTACAAATTGAAGTAATTTCGTTTCTCGGCGTATTCGTTCGCTGTAATGCCGTGTAAACAAATTGAATAATAAATAAATAGAATAGAATAGAATAGAATTATTTTATTTGCCGTTAAATAACGTTTAACGCCGCACTCTCTCCGATTTGTTGATTTGGCGTGTGGTTGACAACTTTTCTCTTTGACAGAGCGTTGAAAAGGTTTAAGGTATGTATTGCTACTGCCCCAGATAATAGTACATTGTTTAACGAGGGGCGTAAGTGAAATATTGCTAACGAGAGTCATTTGATGACTCTAGTTTGCAATTTACTTACGCCCGTGTTATACACAATGTTTTTCATCACATTTGCGAGGAAATAAATAACTACAAAAGACACAAAAATCTAAGTTTCATACAGCCGCACCAATCATAAATTGCCAACTTCACTTCCAGATCAGTGCTAGTGGAGCGCGCAACTTCAATATTTCAACCAATCACAGAGCAGTATTCTTGCGGGGCGGGGCGGCTTGGCCAACTATATATTTTTTTCAACCAATCACAGAGCAACCAGATTTGCTTAAGCCAATCAGAGGGTTCTATATTTTAAAACTAAACTTAACAGCCCGTGGGAGGTGAAACGGCTATAACTGCTATGTACGCTCGCAAGTAATAACGCCATTGACGAGCAAGTGTGATGAAAAATAAATAAATAAACCTATTTTCGTTTCTTCCAGTTATCACTGTGAAGAGTGCGGAAAAAAGTTCGCATCCAAAGTGTACTACAAGAGACATTACGCGTTCTACCACCGCAAGGAGTCCAAGTTTAAATGTGAACTATGTGACCGGGTGAGTAACTTTTGGAATAGGCTTGCGACCGAATTTTTTTACGATGCCATTCGAACCAGTTTTTGGAGAGGAACAAATGTTTGTATGAGAGCAACAACAATTAACCCTTTGACAGCGAGGGTGCAAAACAAAACGGTGCCCAACTGATGCCATAACAAAAACAATAGCCAGACAAAATATTAATAAAATAAACTTCTGATAAATATTGTCATGTCAAAATTAATGTACGGTCGAGGAAATTGAATGTTTATCACTTTTGGACTCTATGTAATGGTATTAAGGTCCAAAAGTGATAAACATTCAATTTCCTCGACTGTACAGTTAAGGAAATTGATTTGTGTACCATTTTGTACCTTGTCGTAGTAACATTCAACATGTAGGTGTTAAGCGATTTGAATGGATTGTCGCTGTGACAAGGTACGAAATGGTACACAAATCAATTTCCTTTACTGTACGTATCATGAAATATTTAAAAAATGGGTCAAGTTACTTGTAAAGCTTTTTATTACATAAAATTAACGAAAAAGCGCAAAGCGCACGCGCGGCTGTGGCCGTCCGTGGCTTCAGTGGGACGAGTTTTCGTCCGCGTCCACAGCCGTCTTTAGCTCTCAAAAGGTTAAAGACATAAGTACCCAAAAAAATTGAGTTAAAGACGGACCTCGGCAGCCGAAACTTTTCTTACTAATTGACATTGAATTATGACGTCACAGTTTGATATTTGTACTAATCGTTGTACGGAAAATCAAGTAAATTGCTGTTTCGGTCGCGAAATACTGCGTTTAGGTCCATAGTTGTTATATAATTATAAAGCGTAAGGATTCTATTGGTAGTTTTAAATTTACTTTTAGACAATAAAAAAATGTATATTTTTTTCTATACTTTCAAGGTCTATCTTTTTATGATTTTAATTATATTTCGTAATTTATACTTTATTACAATTATTTCATGGTTGAAAGTAAATACAAGATTATGATTAACATTAACTAAGATGAATTAAAACTAAGTTAAATCTAAAAAAAGGCCCTTGAGGCATTGTGCTGAGGATGCTGGCGGCATGTCCTCGCTGAATTGCAATGCTGATGCGTTGCGCGAGAAAGCCGCCAGCTCTTCGGTCACCAGTTACATCGACCAGGGTCACCAGTTACATCGACCAGGGCTTGATGGTTTACTTTACTTATCCAATTAGCGACACTACGTTATCAATTTTAACAAGGGGAAAGAAAATTATTTACAAGGCGTTTGATGGCGGCATACCGGCGTAAAAAAGCATACGCGCGCGTAACATTCAAATCAACTTCCATCCACGATTTCACTTCGTTGATTTTCAGGATAAACAGTACCTATCCTATATTTTAATCCAGGTTATAAACTTTGAACGTGCCAAAATTTAATAGGGTATTGTATTTTTTTATATAGTTTGTACCATAATAAATACGAATATAACACTATTTTGTTATAAAAACATTAATTATATTTTAATTTGAACCGAAAACGCCGACCGCCATTTTGTCTTGTTGCAATTGCAAAAATCAGAAAGCGTAAACGGACATGGACGTTTGACGTTTCTATGTTTCTGCACATAGTATCTTCTTAGTAGTCTATGGTCTGTTGTTTGGTGTTGCAGTTGTGACGTCACGATAATGGCGGCCGCCTTTTTGGCGCGAATATGTAACGTTCAAATTTCAACCGTTATTTATGTGCATAAAGCGATATTATTTTGAGGAAATAATAATACCAATAATAATAAATATAGAGGCCTCGGCAGAGAGCACGACTTTGTACCCTTTGGCGTCGAGACCCTCGGTCCGTGGGGTCCCAGTGCGCATAAGTTATTTGCAGAAATCGCGAAACGTCTGGTCGATGTAACTGGCGACCGAAGAGCTGGCGGCTTTCTCGCGCAACGCATCAGCATTGCAATTCAGCGAGGAAATGCCGCCAGCATCCTCGGTACAATGCCTCCAGGGCCTTTTTTAGATTTAACTTAGTTTTAATTTATCTTAGTTAATGTTAATTGTAATCTTGTATTCCAGTACATACGAACATTTTAAGCGAGCCCTGTGTTCCGATGCTTTACCCGGTAATCTGCCACCCGGGCACGTTAGGATGACGTGGGTGGCTGCAGTCTCCTCTTCCATGCAGGCTCTGTTGCTAGCTTGTTGGTTCGCGTGTTTGTTGCAGCTGTTCATATCGGACTGGCGGCTGCGGCACCACAGGCAGCTGCGGCACGGCGCCGCGCGCGCAAGGAACCACGCGTGCGACCAGTGCGGGAACAAATTCTACGTTAGTATCCTCTAGTCGTTAGTCATCTATCAAAATAAAAATGTACTTTTTAGGGTTACGTAGAAACAGTTTGGGCGCATAATTTTTGACGACCGGTTAGCCTAGTGGGCAGTGACGCTGCCTACGAAGCTGAAGGTCCTGGGTTCGAATCCCGGTAAGGGCAAATATTTGTGTGATGAGCATGAATATTTGTTTCTGACTCTTGGATGTTTTCTATGTATTTAAGTATTTATATCTATTATATATATCGTCGTCTAGTACCTGTAACACAAGCCTTATTGAGCTTACTATAGGCCTAGCTCGATTTGTGTAAGAATGTCCCATAATATTTATTAAAAAAAAAAAAAAGTCCCGCTCGCAAAACGTCCCTCCACCAAAATTACGTTCCATTCGCAAAACGTCATCTTTGCAAACGGCCCCGTGTGCAAAGTACCCCATTCGCATTACGTCCCTTTCTCAAACGGTCCCATGCCTTTCGCAAAATCCATTTGTCGCATGTGGTCCCGTTCGCAAATCGTCCCGTTCGATAATTCGTACCGTTGGCAATTCGTCCCAATGTGGGTGTCGCTGTTGCTCATGTGTTGCTCGCAAAGCAATGAATAGAGACATATCGGGACCCGGGCTAGGCAAAGACGGCAGAAGTGAAGGTAGACTAAAGGGCCCAAATAAATTTGACCACGACTTTAGACGGGACCTTTCGTGCGAACAGGATATTTTGTGAAAGTGACCTGCGAAACGGACGTATTGCGAACGGGACATTTCGTGAAAGGGACGTATTTTATGTGGAGGGACATTTTGAGTACGGGATATTTTGCAGCAGGGTCGTTTTGGGAATGGGCCATTTATAGAAGGGACTTTTTGCTAAAAGGACAAAGGGATATTTTGTGTATGGGGCATTATGCGCCCAAACCTTAGGAACCCTTATAGTTTCGCCTGGTTCATCTGTCGTTGGTAAACTTAAGTGGTAGTGGGGGGGGGGGGGGGGCGGTGCGGTTCCCGAGTGGTAAGCGCAGTGTGGTGCTCTTTGGCGTGGGTAGACCACTGCGGGTGTCGCAGGATCGATCACTCTTTGGGGGAGGCCCATCTCCAGCAGTGGACGTCTTCCGGCTGATATGAATCATGTTTGTCTGCCGCCTAGCTCGGTAACCCTTACTCCTTACTGAGTGTTTTTAGGGTTCCGTACCTCAAAAGGAAAAAACGGAACCCTTTTAGGATCACTCGTGCGTCCGTCTGTCACAGCTGATTTGCTCCGAAACTACTGGACCGATTGAGTTGAAATTTGGTACACATATGTAAATTGGTGACCCAAAGAGGAATGCGTAAAGTAAATTAATGAATTCTGAAGAAGGGGGCCACTTTTGGGGGGTAAACTGGTTTTTTTTTTAAGTTTCGCAATTTGTATTGTGTGACATATCAAATGAAAGAGGTTGTTGTAAGCATCTCAGTTTTTTTTTAAATAATTTTAGCAAAAACAGATTTGAAGTAATTTAGGAAAAAAGACGAATTTTGACCATTCCCCCCCTCATCTCCGAAACTACTAGGCTTAAAATTCTGAAAAAAATATGGAAAATAGTTCCTTGCCTAAAGATTACAGGAAAACCTATGAAAAGTTTGAGTATTCAAAGTAACGGGAAAATTCTCAATATTTTATGGAACCCTCACCACATGAGTTGAACTCGCACTTCAAAAAAAGTGTACATAAACTTTTTATTCAGAATTCGATTGTTTTGACTTTTTCTCACTCAGAATCGTTGATATTATCGATCCTCATATAAGAAAAAAAGTGTCCAAAATATTCCATTCCAGATCGTCACATTTTTGTATGCAGTTTTTTTTATTTAATTGGTCGTGACGCACTGTAAGAAAAAACTTACACAGTAAAATCTGGGACAATTTTTTCTTGTATAAGGATCGATAGTATCAACGATTTTGAATAAGAAAAATAAAAAAAAAACGAATTCTAAAAAAAAAAGTTCATGTACACTTTTTTTGAAAAAAGCCCTACTACTAGAAAGCTGTAATTTGGCATGGATATACGAAAGAATAACGCCAATTAAGTTTTTTTGTTGTTAAAGGTGGGTAACTTTCACGGTTTGGAGTTTCGTGATATACTTAGCTTGTTCAAAAATATTATGAGAGGATATAATCGATACATATTTTTTAACCCGACTGTTCGAGATAAAAATTACAAAACAGATTTTTTTTTAATGCTTAAAACCTTGCAAAAATTATGCATACTGTGTACTCATAGAACACTAAATGCTATAGAAGGGGTATCAAGCGCGGTTTGTATCGGGAGCGGTGTCGCCTCATCCCCTCCACGTCGCCTGCAACTGTGCGAGCGACTGCACGCCGAGCAGGTGACGTTGGCGCGGAAGCTAAACTAGTGGCGCGCGTGCCACGCCCACATCGCCTTTCTATAGTATTTTTTCTACTCCTGTACCGTTATCTGTCATTTATATATGCGCTGACTCAAATACAATAACATCGATGATAAGTCGTCGATAAACTCTATGCTCTATGGCCCATAAACGCACTGTTTAGCGTACTTTTATGATTCATACATTTTTCATAAAAGCGCTGTCAGAATGAGAACAGAAAGCCTGCCGCGAAAGGAAATTCGTTTTCCTTCGTGTATATCCGTCTCTGTGGCTCGAAGTTGTTGTTACAAATTGGTAGGTGTGTAATGGCCTTAAACCATAGACAGATTAGTATCTCTTATTTAGTTTGTGGACTGACATTTGAACTTCACTTGTTTCCCGCTAGTTTGTCCTCCTGGCGTCATTTGTTCGGTTGAATAGGTATAAAGTGCTAGTTTTGTGTAATTTTAATACTAATTTATTTAAAAGTAGTCGTAGAAATAGTATTGTATGCAACGGTGTATAAGTGGTCTAAAAACACTCGTGGCGTCTTTAATTGCGCAACCACGCCACTCGCGTTTTAAGACCCTTCTTATACAAGAGTTGCATAAAATACTATAGTGTACTGTTATCAAATATGTACATTACAGACGGGATCAACGCTCAGGGCGCACCAGCTCACGCACTCGGCCCAGCGCTCGTTCATGTGCGCCCACTGCGGGGACACATTCAAGCAGCGGCCGGCGCTGTACACTCACACTAAGCTAGTGCACAGGGGGCTCAAGCGACAACCCACCACTTAAGGGGCTCAAGCGACAACCCACCACTTAAGGGGCTCAAGCGACAACCCACCACTTAAGGGGCTCAAGCGACAACCCACCACTTAAGGGGCTCAAGCGACAACCCACCACTTAAGGGGCTCCCAGCTCCCAATGACCTTCCATCTGTAACTGTCCGGTTTTTAGGGTTCCGTAGCCAAAATGGCATAAACGGAACCCTTATAGTTTCGTCATGTCCGTGTGTCCGTATGTCACAGGCGTTTACCTCGAAAACTATAAGGTGTATTTGAATAAAGTTTTGAGAATCAGTGTTTTGTTAGCCGCTACATAGTTTTGTAATTTAAATAATTTATAAAAATTTTTTTAGGGGTGCACTCCATACATAAAACTGAAAGTCAAAAAAATGTTTTTCATTGTAAGGTTACGTGTGGGACATCAATCGACAGGCCTTTCAAAATAAATATAAGGTTTCTTAGCAATTTTTTTGATTAAGTGAATAGAGTCGGAGATAATCGCCCCGAAAGTCACTAAAATTCTGCCCCCCCTCTAATTTTTGAACGGTGTATTCTAAAGATATAAAAAAGCATGGACATGGCTTATTAAATTATTACACCGAAAATTGTTTTGAACAGGATCGGTTCAAAGGTTTTCGAGATATTGCTGAAAAACTGCCTTCCTTAAAGAAAAGGATGTAAGTGCCGTAAGATGTCTGTGGCGATACGACCTTTTTAATAGGCACGGAACCCTTCGTTTTGAGTGGTCCGACACGCACTTGGCCGGTTTTTCATGTTTTATGGCTTATCGCATTAAACACAACGAGGTTTACCGAAATAGTATCCCATATTTACTTCAAAACTTACAGTTTTCGCTATATACCTACGGCACCAAACCTTTCAATTTAGGCCAAGAAACCAGTTTTTATCGACGTAAGTTTTGTGAAAATAAATTAAAAATAAAACTCTCTGATGGGTTGTTAGAGACGCCAATAAGGAACAGAAACATGTAGATTTCATATATAAAAGTGCATTAAACAACATACTTATATCGAAAACAGAGTTTTTTTGGACCATATTATTTGAATTAATCATAAAAAAACAACATTCATTATTTAAAAAAAAACTCAATTGCAAATGTAGATAAAGGATTGAAGAACCGATAAGCGTTTGTGCCATAAATATATCTATAGTTATAACGGAGGAGATTCAAATCAAAACTCGACAAAAAGCGCGGGGAGCCCCTTAAACTAATAGGATATACCTCTTAGACTTGAAACCATAGAGTCTAGAAGAAGCTACCTTTGTGTTGCCATTAAAATGAGGAGGGTTGACACCGGTGAATTTGCATTTTTCTAAATGATGGACGTAGCTAGTTTCCATCGTTTAGAAAAGTGTAAATTAACCGGTGTCAACCCTCCTCATTTTAATGGCAACACAAAGGGTAGTTTTTTCTGGACTCTAATTATGATTTCAAGTAGTGTAATGTAAGTGAATTGTTAAAATTCTTATGAGAATTTTTTTTTTAAACCCAAGTATAAGTGATACCACTTACAAAATGCACTTTGTTTTCTGCACGGAACAGAAAAACACTGTCTGTAACGATGCGCGTGGGCTACAAAAGCGCACACGCATCGCTGTATCCGACGTGTACTTAATTATTCATTATAAGTGTAGCAATAAGTCCGTGTACGATTGAACAGCTAGAATAAATCACCTCTCCATTATTCGCGGCCTTTTATTCCTCGACACTCGTCCTCAAATTGGCACTTTATTGCATATTTATACGCAAGATATCTTCCAACGGCCTAAATGAAGTGCGGAAAATCCAATTATAGTTCTCGACATTCATCATTTACACAGCGGCCCCGCGCTATACACACACCAGCGGCGCTACCACGAACTTCGGAACTCGAAGTTTGTATATCTGCATCCCTGTAATTCGAGTAATATAAGTGCGATAGAGATGGAGATATCCGAACTTCGAATTTCGAAGTGCGTGGTAATAGCTCGGGCTCGTGCATAGGGGGGTTTAACAGCACTTAAACTATAATTGAATTTTTTTTAACAGCTGTCATCCCGGTATAGTAAACGTCAATGACGACATAATAAACTAGCTTCCGTCCGCGACTTCCTCTGCGTGGACCCGGGATAAAAAACTATCCTATATTTTAATTCAGGCTATAAACTATTTTCGTGCAAAACTTCATCCAAATCGGTTGAGTCTTTTAAGCGTGATTGAGTAACAAACGTCTAAATCAAATCAAAAACATAGGTACATACAGAGTGTTATGAACATTTTACAGGTCTCACTATGTCTTCGCCATAAGGCATATGAAAACGGGTCACTCACGTTACCTAATGTCGAAAATCGCTCGACATGAGACTCGTTTTCATTATATCTTAAAATGTCTGATTCTAACGGTAGTTTTCTAAATAAAATAATAAAAATTAAGATTTTTATTATGTTATTATATGTCTAAACATCGAAACATTCGCATTTATAATATTACTAGGATAAATAAATATTAGAAGGTCAATCTTACACAAACATACATATGATGACATTATTTGTACTGGGATGACAGCTGTCAAATATTGGATGTAAGGACATTTTCACAATAATGAAAAATACCTCGTAAAGCTGGTCATTAACCTAGGCGCCGCGCCGTTCCATGAGTCTTTTGGCGCGTCCAGACGTTGAACAGGTGAACTCAAAAGAAAAAACGGCCTTTTTAACCATAGGTTTTAACTTTGGACGCATAGATTGACGAATCCAGCAACATAAAAACTATTTTTTTTTATAACTAGGTATTCGCAAGGTACTTAAATACAAAATACAGTGTATAGTGGCCTCCTTTTTTTAAATATCTGTCTTTAAATTTTAAGTTTAAACAATCACAATTATTTACCAGTGGCGCTAGTGAGCACGTTAACGCCCTCTTAAGGCCTCTCACAGACTGGCTCGGTCTGGCCGCGGCGGTCAATAGTAAACTTGTCATTAGCTGTCAAATTTACTATGGACCGCTACCGCAGGCCACGCCAGTGTGATGCAGGCTTAATGCAATCATTATTACCACTTTAATTAAATGAATGAATAACTTTTTAATAATTTAAGGTATATACACAAATCACCAAACATGAACTCAAAGTCACGAATCGAATCGTATCATCAATTATTATACTGTGGTATCATCAGTCTATCGCACGTCTGTCGTCTGTCAATAGTGTCACATTTGCCATGTCAAATCGAGCCGAAATAGTCGAATTGGGTTGCTGATGAGTTCAAAAAAAACAATGATGGTTGTTTTGTTTGTTGAGTTGATGACACAAAGGTTGATGACAATACCTGCAAAAAAATAAAAACAATATTTAGCTAACAATTACAAAATGAGTGCGACCCGTAAATTCGACAGACAGGCCATTTGTGCGACTTGCTTAAGCCAGGACCGTAAGCTATTCTCCGTGATCGATGTAGGAGCGTGTGCGAAGTTTTATTGTGAATTATTCGTAAGTTTGCGTGATTTTTTATTAGTTTTTGGTTGAATGCATAAAATGCAATAAAGTAATTAAAACCAAGTCAAATAAGTAAACAAAGAGAGGTGTATCTTATGTCCAATATTTACGTTCAGCTATGTCGCTTATACTACTTACTCCGTTGGCTCAGCGGCCCAAAATTAATCTTGGACTCCGACACGAGATTGCGCCAAGTTCAGATTTGGAGCTCACGCAGATCCGCATGCACGGTTATCACAAGACAGCACGCGAGCTCTCTCGATTTTTCTCGCACTATCCGTCTTTCTCTTATTAGAAAACTTAGAAAGAGAGGTATAGTGCGAGAGAAAAAGAGAGAGCTCACGTGCCGTCTTGTGATAGCCCTGCTGGTCCATGTCGCTCCAGCGATACCATGGACATCCGACAGGACGTCGACCTTAAGGAAGGCCTCAGTATGTTCTCTTGACTTTGCGATCTTCCTCCGTTCTCTCCAGGTGACCAAGCCAATGGAGTCTGTGAGCTTTGATCTCTCATATGTACGCTCATCATACAAATAAATGTGTTCTTAGGTTTGGGTGCTCGTCCATCCGTTGCAATGTTTCCAGGCGACCCGGTCCGGTCCGTTCAGTGGGAATCGTACTTAATGCAGTATTAAAATTTTTCAGCTAACACAGACAGATAAGGTTTGCTGGGAGTGTCATCACACAGTGCGGAAGATCATTGCCTTCAAGAACAAGGCACGGAAGGCACAAGCTTTGTTACAGGCCGCAGAAAAAGGCCAAGTACGTAGAAATCATTGTGTACACACATAATGCGGTTTACAAAACACTTAAGTCTGTTTCTTTAGGCATATAAAAGAATGTATAGGTTGTCTGGAAGAGATCGCTCTTCACCGATAAGACCACCTGTTGTCTACCTCTACCTACATGTTATTGTATTGTTTCTCTCTATAACTGCTTTGTTTGTGTGAGGTGTGCAATAAAGAGTATTTGTATTGTATTGTATTGTAAACAAACTAAACTTTAATATGAAATTGGCTGTGTGAGGAAGTCACATGCTTTAGTGTCTTTACATTCTTTTAAATGCCTAAAGAAAGATTCTATTTTGACATTTTGAGGATTAAGTACCTTATTATTATTGTTGAATCATGGTAGGAATGCTTGTAATTTTGACATTGTTATACAAACTTATCCAGCCTGGTATTGGATTATTAAAAGCTAAAGTTACATTTACTTTTAATGTATGTATTGCCATATAAAACACAATAGTAGAGTAAATGTATGCAAAACAATTCCAAATTCTGTTTCAGCATTCCGAGATTCTGTGTCTATCTGCCCTTGATATATCAATGGGCATATTCCTCAATGTCACCGACCCTGGACTCACCACCACCAGCTCTGATTCCACACCAGCTCCAGTGTTTGTGACCGTGAAACTGGAAGTTGATGAAGATGAGAGTATACACAGCGATGAAAGAGTTGGCAGCAGTGCGGATGAAGTTAGAGATAGAGTGGAAGTAAAAGTGGAGGAGATAGATGTACCTGTCTTTAAAATACGTAAGATGTTTTTACTTGTTCAAAGCTGTTGGACATCGCACGAACAGGCCATCTATGAAATCAAACTGTCCAACAATAGTTTGAACAGCGATTCAACCAATCACAGCGCCCCACTCATCTTCTCTTCGCGGGGCCGCGCTCTTTTGTTTAGTATTATGATCTTTAATTAGGTACTTAATTTTGATTTATATTTATTTGCAATCTCCTCGCAGCAGGCGTGAAATAAGTCACCCAAAGGGCAATGGAGAGGGCTATGTTAGGTTTCTCTGCGTGATCGCATCAGAAATGCGGCTATCCGCAGCAGAACCAAGGTAACCGATATAGCCTTCCGAATCGCTGAACTTAAGTGGCAGTGGGGCACATTGCACGTAGAACCGATGGCCGGTGGGGCGGAAAGGTTCTCGAGTGTCGACCACGTACCGTGGGTAGGCCCCCCCACATGGTGGACCGATGACCTGGTGAAGGTCGCGGGAGTCCGCTGGATGCGGGTGGCGCAGGACCGGTCAATTTGGCACTCTTTAGGGGAGGCCTATGTCCAGCAGTGGACGTCTTTCGGCTGATATGATGATGATGAGGCGTGAAATAACTATTTATTTTCAGCTAAACCGCCAGAACGAAAAGCACCCGCACCAATAGACATCTTGACACAAATGCAGTACCCTCACACTCAACGCAGCGCAACCTTGGGAGCTCTGGCGACCTTGCCATCAGGAATACAACACCGCATAGGTACAGTCAGCAGTAAAAGTAGCTAGCCAAGTGCTCAGAATGACCTACACACGACTCTAACTTCAAGGGGATAGGGACCGTCTAGATCATCTAGAAATTGACTTGTTATAAATATTATTTTTCCTGTCCTGTAGAGAACACTTAAAGGTGCGTACGAATTAGAGCGACTCAACCTGAGGCATGCTCGCCCCGCGCGGCGAGCTGCTCGCGCTCCGAATAGTTCCACATAAACATGCGCGGGTGAGGCAGCGTGCTCGTGGCGAGCCGACATTTGTGCGTTGTTCAAAATGGCGTCGGACACGGTGACAGCCACGGCTGCGTTTATCATAATTCACCGAATTGTCATCAAAAAAAGAGGAAATCGCCTCGGTGGTGGACGAAGCAGTTGTACAAAAATCGTAATTCATGTGGTACTCATTTACTTCACCAAATTACATTTGAAAATCAGGTGCATGAAAAAGTGAATTTTCATTGAATGTCAAGTAACTTCTCATTGTTCCACATTTTAATCACTTAATCTTTTATTATTTACCAACAAACACGCACGCTCAGCAACTTGATTAAATTTGTACGCGCGGCGCCCACAAACAAGTTAGAACTTGTCGTTCGGCTCGCGGCACGCTCGGATACACGTCCAAATTACGTGAGGCGCGCACACTGAGGCGCCTTTGAGCACGGTCAAGAGACCGCCTCTGCGCGGCTCGCCGCGCGCTGCTCGCGCACAGCGCGTGAGCGCGTACGAATTAGAGCAAAATAGGCGCCGTGCGTGCCTCAACCTCAACCCGAGGCTGCTCTAATTCGTACGCACCTTATAAAATTTGAACATTCTGAACAGTTCCTAGCTTATATGTACTCGTATTACTCAGTGTGTTTGTGAATAATATATCGAAAATATGAGACGAGCGAGGAACAAAAGTTCCGCTTACTTACGCGAACCAAAAATTTTAAGCGTAATTTCTGTCCTAAGAACAAGATAGAGCATTGCACTAGGATTACTAGGAACCAGGCAGTAATTATTAATAAACTTCCCACTAACTTAAAAATCGTTATATTCATTATAGACTGTCTCGAGTTCAGTAAACAATTGAAAGCATATTTGTTGAGGGGGTGCTTATAGTATTGAAGAAATATTTGCACAAGATAAAAAACTAGTTTTTGCTAAATATCGGTTAAAATGATGTACCTACAGTAAAGGGAAATGTATTCACGCACCACCGTAGAACCCTGTCGCAATTGACAGGCCGCCGTCACACAAACTCGAGTGGTATGTCACCTTATTGCGATAGGGTTCTAGGGAACTAGATTTGTTAATATTTACTTCTATTATTAACAAATCTAATATTACAAAAGACCTGATGGCGTGTCTCTGGTTCCATGGAGGTTGGGACGGATGCTTGTGTGGGACGCTACATGTGTAGACACACTGGCACCGTCTCACCTCCAACGGACTACTTCTAAAGCGGGCGCAGCGGCGGAAAACGCCGAAAATCTGAAATGTAATAAATATAGAGGCCTCGGCAGAGAGTACGACTTTGTACCCTTTGGCGTCGAGACCCTCGGTCCGTGGGGTCCCGCGCATAAGTTATTTGCAGAAATCCCGAAACGTCTGGTCGATGTAACTGGTGACCGAAGAGCTGGCGGCTTTCTCGCGCAACGCATCAGCATTGCAATTCAGCGAGGAAATGCCGCCAGCATCCTCGGTACAATGCCTCGAGGGCCTTTTTTTAGATTTAACTTAGTTTTAATTTATCTTAGTTCATGTTAATTATAATCTTGTATTCACTTTTAATAAATTTATACAGTAAAAAAAAATACAAATTTCAAACACAATTATTATGATTGTATTGTTATTGAATTGAATTTTGAATTTTTGAATAGAACTTCTTTCGCTTCGCTTGCTCGTTAGATTATGGCTGCGATCTTGTGGTGGAAGTACTTCCACAGTTAGACTGCTAGCTTTTTGTTAGGATAATCCATTAAGATTAACTATTAATTTTCAGCTAAACCGGCCAAACGAAAAGCATACAAACCAATAGAGGTCCCAATAGTGGATCAACTTGATTTATACACAGAAGAGAACTTGAGTGAAGAGGGATTGTTAGAATGGTGGGAGAAGAAGAAGACAATGAAGTATTACACACAGAGTATCCCTCTAGAGCGATGTGACAAGTGTGTGCAGCCTTTAGACGGCCAGCTGGTCATAAAATCTCACGCCAAGAAGCATACCGAGGTAATTATTATTATTCTGGTAGTGGCTATTGTATCACTGCGACCATTGCTGATCTATTGTGATCGCCACTTACTACAATTCCTGGTCAAGTCTAAAAAAGTATCAGATTTTTCAGCTGCAACACTTATTTATGAAAAATATAAACAGTTTCCTCATTTACGTTTTGGGTCAAGAACGGTAAATAGACACTTTCCTTGATCTGTCTCATATTACAAAAAACTATCTTAAATATCTGTGGTAAACTGACACTGGTAATGATCAATATGGCTGCTGCAAGTGTCAATATCATTGCCAGTGTCAGTTTACCACACATATTTAATATATTTTTTTGTAATATGAGACCGATCGAGGAAGCTGCCGTAACTGACCCAAAACGTAAGTGAGGAAACTGTTTATATTCAAAAAAAATTGACGCAGCTGAAAAATATGAAAATTTTTTCCGGTGCTAAGGAAGGTTATTCCTATCATCAAAAAAAATAATCAGGCATTTCTAAAATTTTCATCCATTCCCAATTGTAGCTCTGTAATCTGTCCACAGATTTACGGAGACCTGGAGTGCGACATCTGCACGCTGCGACTGATAGACGAGAGAGAGCTGGAGTGCCACAAGAAACTGCATTACAGGTAGCGCTTGATGATAGTCATCATCATCATCATCATCATCATCATCATATCAGCCGAAAGACGTCCACTGCTGGACCCTGGTCCCGCGCCAGCATCCAGCGGACTCCCGCGACCTTTACCAGGTCATCAGTTCACCTTGTGGGGAGTCTATCCACGCCGCGCCTTCCGGTACGTGGTCACCACTCGGGAACCTTTCCGCCCCAATGGCTGCTGCCGCCAATCTGCTCTACGTGCATGGTTTTTTTTTTGCTGGACATAGCGTGGACTGCACACTGCAATGAAAATATCTATGTAATCTCAATACCTGCCTAGTTTTCTTTACAAAAAGTAATGATATCCCACCAAAATCATAAATGTAAAAAAGGAGAGCCAAGTTTAATACAAAAATTAGCTTAGGTTAAGTAATATACTCTTATATAGGTTACCGACGGATCGGATTTCACTTGTTACTTTGGGTACGGAACCCTAAGCGGTCAGTTCGTAAGCGGTCACTGTAGCCTATGGACGCGTGCAACTCCAGGGATGACGTGTGCGTTACCGACCAAAAGATATTATTTTTAACCCCCGACGCAAAGAGAGGGGTGTTATAAGTTAAACGTGTCTGTGCATCTGTCTGCGGCATCGTAGCTCCCAAACGGATGGAGCGATTTGAATGCGGTTTTTTTTGTGTCTAAGATAATTTTAACCCGAGTGTTCTTAGCCATGTTTCATCAAAATCGGTGCAGCCGTTTTTGAGATATTGAACTTTGAAAAAATCGGGGATTTTTCAACTTAAGTTGTAATTGATATAAACGGTGCCCGTGAGCATTGCGAGAGATTTTAATCACGAATTCCTGAGGCTATAAGGAGTAATAAATGTTATATGAAGCTAGGTCGAATTATGATTTTTAATTTTTTTCTTATTTTCATGCACAATAATTGCTAATCTAGTAAAAACGTGTCTTTAGGACGAGCTGTCAAAGTAGATGGTTAAGTCTCGCAACGTCGCAATCATAAAGGTGTTTCATACTGAAGATTTCATTACAACAGTTTTACACAAAAATGGAAATACATATCTCTAAAACCGAACCGAATTTACTCGACGTTAATTAACATTTTTAACTTAATATATAGTCAGGAATATCCTGTTAAAATCTCTCGCAATGCTCACGGGCACCGTGTATTATTGCGAACTAATTTGGAAACTGTCTAATACAGAATACTGAAGTGTCGGTTCTGTGAGTTCACGTGGGACGACGCGAACAGTGTGCGGCAGCACTGCAGCGACGCGCACGGCGTCACGCAGGCCGTGTGGGACTGCGACCAGTGCCGCAAGCAGTTCCCGTGAGTACCTTATACTGTACCTTATACTGTACCTTTTACCGTACCTTATTGCATTGTGGATGATCTAACAATGTTTGAACGAAATCAGTCCCATTAAAGTACGTGACTGAACCTTATGCAGGAAAAAAGAATAGATCTCTGCAGATCAACACATATAATTTATTTGTGATTACTAAAAGGCCGGTTTACCTTTATTATAAAAATTATGCTACGAGTAATATAAGCGATACGCTTGGAAAACGCGAACACCCTGTAAGGCACTGGTCCCACCGCCGGCGGCGAGCGATGACCTATCGGCGATTTTCTCGCCCAAGAAACGAACAAAAGATAATCGCTCCCGTGTAAATAAAAGAGCGAGATATAGTTCGGTGTGAACAGCGAGCGATGAACTATAAATATATATCTCTCTCTTTTATTTACACGGAAGCGATTATCTTTTGTTCGTTTCTTGGGCTAGAAAAAAGTCGATACTTCATATCTCACTCGCCGGCGGTGGGACCAGTGCCTATTTGCCTAAGGGTTACAATAAACGTTATAGGAAAACATTGATGAAAAATTGCATAACACGTATTTACCATTTATCGTTAGGAATACTCCTGTGAAATTTCGAATAAAATAGTCGATCTAATCTTGTTTCCCCATACACACTTTGGACCCCACATTTCACCCCCTTAGAGGGCGAATTTTGAAAAAACCTTTCACCAGTCACCCCTAGACGTTATAAGGAACCTGGAATCTCTAGAACCAGCGGTTTGGGCTGTGCTATGTCAGTCAACACGGACAATAAATCACAGTTGACGACCGAATAGCCTAGTGGTTAGAGAACCTGACTATGAAGCTAGAGGTGCCGGGTTCGATCCCCGGTCGGGGCAGATATTTGTATGATGAATACGAATGTTTGTTCTCGAGTCTTGGATGTTTAATTTTTATTTAAGTATGCATTTGTCTATATAAGTATGTTTATCCGTTGTCTAGTACCCATGGTACAGGCTTCGCCTAGTTTGGTATGTACTAGATCAATTGGTGTGAATTGGGAATGGATGAAAATTTTAGAAATGCCTGATTATTTTTTTGGTGATAGGAATAACCTTCCTTAGCACCAGAAAAAAGTTTCAGTGTTTTCAGCTGCGTCAATTTTTTTGAAAAATATAAACAGTTTCCTCACTTACGTTTTGGGTCAGTTACGGCACCTTCCTCGATCGGTCTCATTACAAAAAAATATATTAAATATGTGTGGTAAACTGACACTGGCAATGATATTGACACTTGCAGCAGCTATATTGGTCATTACCAGTGTCAGTTTACCACAGATATTTAAGATAGTTTTTTGTAATATGAGACAGATCAAGGAAAGTGTCTATTTACCGTTCTTGACCCAAAACGTAAATGAAGAAACTGTTAAGTCGCAGCTGAAAAATCTGAAACTTTTCTGGTGCCCAGGAAGGTTATTCCTATCACCAAAAAAATAATCAGGCATTTCTACAATTTTCATCCATTCCCCATTGTCCCACGATATTTATTTACTTATTTTTCGTGCATGCAGCCGGCGTTCATCGATTTATAAAACGTTATCACGTCAAAAGTGACCCAGACCCAATTTATAATAAGTTGATTCACCATTTGAATTGTTGCAGGTCGGCAAAAAAGTTCAGTTCGCACCTCCGCAACCACCGACGCGTCCAGTGTCCGCAGTGCGGGAAGTCTTTCGCGGGGTCCAATCTCAAAATGCACATGATGTAAGTATATTTGTGTATTTTTGCTTTGGGTTCATTACAGCGTAATTTGATTTTGCCTACTACCAGCCGCACAACATCACATTACATGTAGAACCGATGGCCATTGGGGCGGAAAGGTTGTCTCTTGGCGACCACGTACCGGAAGGCGCGGCGTGGGTAGGCCCCCCACAAGGTGGACTGATTACCTGGTGAAGGTCGCGGGAGTCCGCTGGATGCGGGTGGCGCAGGACCGGTCATTGTGGCACTCTTTGGGGGAGGCCTGTGTCCAGCAGTGGACGTCTTTTGGCTGATATGATGATGATGATGATACCAGTCGCGGCTCACTCCGTGATTACGTCGCGCCGCCGTACGGACGTCGATTTGACCGATTTAGGTGGCCAATGGCCATCGGTTCTACGTGCATACTTACTTTGTGTTAATAGGTACTTAACACGTCGCGTAGTGAGCTGTACATTAACTGGATACTCCAGGCAAAATACGGTTTTGTAAAACATTAATTTATAATAGCGTTTTTTTTGTTTATTTCATTCTAAAACGTTATTCTAAGATGCTTTATTCAAGAATCCAACAAACTTTCCACCCGGAAGTAATTATATAGATTTAAATTAAAGATTTATTGTCTTTTTTATTTTATTTATATTGAATATTTTATTGTAAATGAACCTAAATAAAGATAAAAAAAATATTAATATTTCTCCGGACTTTTTAGAAGCTAATTAAAAAAATGTTTTTTTGATGTCTGATTTTTTGTTGGATTTTGCCTCTAGGTAACTATTTAATTGATAATAGATCCGTTACATTAAAAAAATTAGCTATTATAAATCATTTCCAAATTTGTCATTTTTTCCATACAAGTTGTCAGTTCATTGCCTGGACTAGGAGCCTACCCTTTGTTTGTGACAGCCAGCATCGCGGCGGAAAGCCTCTGCACACGTGCGGGGAGTGCGGGGGGAGATTCCGGGGGGCGGAGGGGCTCAAAACACACATGAGGATTCACAGCACCGAGGTATCCTACTGATATTTTAACCTCTAGCCGCCCAGATGCCTTTTAAAAGGCCTCGTCAGTTTCTGAATATTCAATAGTACATTATTGCCGTGGCCGGGAAGGAGGCAATTGCAGGCTGAGTATTTGTTTAAACGGACGAGCTTGCGAGTCCGTTTAATTATAATACGAAGCCTGCAATTGCCATTCCGGCTAAGGCTAATAGTGCTTTTCTCAAAAATGGGGGAATAATAAACTTTAAATATCGTTGCACAACGTGAAAATATTAATGATTTCCCGCCGTTATTCTTTTTAAACCGAATCGCAAGTGTATTTTTCCACCGAAAGACGCAAATTATTTGAGACACATAGAAAAACGTCGCGTTTGCAACAGAAAAATACGAGTTGAATTGGCTGAATACGACCTGTGCCGTCTTTTATATGCCGGTTTCAAGTTTTTTTAAAGTTTGGTGCTCGACAAATAAAGGAATTTATATGTAACATTCCAGGCGGCCTGCAATGTTTTTTATTTTTTAATTTTGATCTGACCTGAAACTATAAACTTTACCTTCCAATATGTACCGACTAATGTACACTTTGCGGGACATTTTTGAGAAAAATTATAATCCATTTAAATATAACTGAAATTTCAGTGTTAATTTTTGCGTGCTGGGCGGCTAGAGATTGCGAAAGTTTGGATGTTTGGATGTTTGTTACTCAATCACGCTTAAACGGCTGAACCGATTTGGATGAAATTTTGCACGAAGATAATTTTAGTCCCACCTCTGTAGCCTAGTTGGTAGTGACCCTGCCTACGAAGTCGGATGTCCATTTTTTTTTTTTTTGCCTGGGTAAGCTATATAGGGGGGGTATGTGGGACTCCGAGACCTCCGGCCAACTCTATTTAAAGAGAAGGGGGAGGGAGTCTACCCACTAAAACCACTCCGGCGTTTCCGTCTCTGCCGTTAATGGGAGCGCCATGGGATCGCGAGCATGTCACCAGGTCCTGGGTTCGAATCCCGGTAAGGGCATTTATTTGTGTGATGATCACGAATATTTGTTCCTGAGTCATGGATGTTTTCTATGTATTTAAGTATGTATTTATCTATATATGTACATCTCTCATTATGTACAGTCACATAAACTGCTATTAATTCCACTTGTTTTTATAATATGGTATATGTTGGCAGGTGGACCCGGCCGCGTTCTGCGCAGAGTGCAAGATACAGTTCCGGGACATGTACCTTTTGCGCTACCACATGAAGTCAAACAAACATGCAGACGACTCGCAGTACCGGTACGATAAGATAAGATAAGATAAGACCGGTAGGGCAACCATTTCAGCCTCCAGTCAATACTGCCAGTAGAGGTAGCCACTAAACGCGACCACTCTACCCATAGACTTAAGATAATCGGGACAGGCTATATGTGATGCCACAATGAGGGACGGAAAGGCTTCTATGCAGCTAAATTAAGAACTAGTCTTAAAATTAACGGCCTCCGTAGCCCAGTTGGTAGTGACTCTGCCTACGAAGCTGGAGGTCCCGGGTTCGAATCCCGGTCAGGGCATTCATTTGTGTGTTATCACGAATATTTGTTCCTGAGTTATGGATGTTATATATGTATATAAGTATCTATATGTATTTATCTATTATATATATCGTCACCTAGTACCCACAATACAAGCCTTACTGAGCTTACCGTGGGCCTAGGTTGATTTGTGTAAGATTGCCTCGTAATATTTATTATTTATATTTAATTTATATTTAAAATTGATAGATAGATAAATAATTTTCTCTTTAATTTCTTAAGAGCTAGCATAAGCCTATTTGCAAAATAAATATTTTGATTTGATTTGATTTGATTTGAATCGTCGAATCCGACTTGGCTGGGCAGCGTTCGGGAAGCTCCGGCACATCTTTTCGTCCAATATCCCGCAGTGTCTCACGACGAGAGTCTTTGACCAGTGTGTGTTGCCAGTGATGACATATGGCACTGAAACTTGGTCGCTTACTGTAGGCCTCATAAGAAGGCTCAAAGTCACCCAGAGGGCAATGGAGAGGGCTATGCTGGGAGTTTCTCTGCGTGATCGCATCAGAAATGAGGCTATCCGCAGCAGAACCAAGGTAACCGATATAGCCCTCCGAATTGCTAAACTTAAGTGGCAGTGGGCGGGGCACATTGCACGTAGAACCGATGGCCGTTGGGGCGGAAAGGTTCTCGAGTGGCGACCACGTACCGGAAGGCGCGGCGTGGGTAGGCCCCCCACAAGGTACCAGCACGGCTATCACAAGACGGCGCGCGAGCTCTTTCGATTTTTCTCGCACTATTCGTCTCTCTCTTATTAGAAAACTTAGAAAGAGAGGTATAGTGCGAGAAAAATCGAGAGAGCTCGCGCGCCGTCTTGTGATAGCCGTGCTGGTAAAGGTCGCGGGAGTCCGTTGGATGCGGGTGGCGCAGGACCGGTCACTTTGGCACTCTCTGGGGGAGGCTTATGAGTCCGCTGGATGCGGGTGGCGCAGGACCGGTCACTTTGGCACTCTCTGGGGGAGGCTTATGAGTCCGCTGGATGCGGGTGGCGCAGGACCGGTCACTTTGGCACTCTCTGGGGGAGGCCTATGTCCAGCAGTGGACGTCTTTCGGCTGATATGATTTTCTGACATCTTTTAAAGTTTGACTTTTGTATGAGAAAGGCAAACGTGCTCAATACTTTTGGCCAAGACCGTAGGCTGATGATGATGATAGTAATGTACTATGTATGACTTTGTTCCTTTACAAGTATACATTTGTTTCAATAAAATCCTCTCGTTTTAACCAGGTTCAAATGTAAAGAGTGCGACATGAAGTTTTTAAAGCGCGGCCGCCTGCGGCTGCATATGGAGATGCACACCGACGTCACGTATCCCTGCGACAAGTGCGAAAAGGTAATTTTATTATTTGTGACTGTGTCTAGTAAAAGGGACCACTTTGAGGATTTTAGTTTCCGAGTTATATGCATTTTTTTTAAAATTAGTCGAAAATTACGTAGAATGGGTTTTTAATGCTAATCGGTAATTAATACCTTAAATATCATAAATCTTTGATGATAGTAGATTAACTAAAATAAGAAACGAAAAGTTAGATGTAGCTTTCACAAAACGTTTAAAAAACTGCTGGTATCAAAATGCTACTATACAATCGCGGAATACTTAAATGACAAATTCGTATAAGCATATTATTATAATTATTGTATTTTAGACTACATACCTACTTTATAATTATTCTCAAATTGAAATTGAGAAATGTTATAGAATTATAAGAATTACTTCCCTCTTATTAAATTTAAGTTTAATCTTCTTTGTTTAAAAGCAAAATTATTATTATTATTTTCTTAAGCTTCAAGCATGCAATTATAATAAAATAAAATAATACAATGCTACCTATAAAACTATAAATTTATGATAGTAGGTTTTAAGTTTAAGTACTTTTGTGATTTATATACCTATTATGCTACGCCCTTTCAGGGTTAACATGTATGACCTTATCATTGTTTGTAACACCTTTGTAACCATGGTTTTTGCAGTAAATAAATAAATAAATAAATTGGTATCAATCATTCCATAGCTTCCTAGTAGAAGTGTATTTTTCACGAGCATTTTTATTTTATTTTTCTATTCGTACATTTTGTCTACTGCATGTTTAAAAATTTATAAAAAAATAATGATTGCACCTAGGACAATGATTATTTTTTCACTGAATAGCACTAATTTTACCTAGTTTTAGGAGATATTAATAACTTCATACCGCCAAAGTGATCCCTTTTCCCAGACACAGTCACATTTATCTACTAAACACATACTATAAACCCGCTGAAATGCGTTCAGAAACTGGCAGTAATGACCAGCATTATATCAATAACAATTATAAAAATAATTAACTTGTCTCTGGCCGTAGGTAATTTTGTATGTATTTTAATTAAGATATCGATATTGTTAAAGTAATGACTTTCAAATTTCGAAGCGTGGCTCAGAGGCCAGAGCAAATCATGACCAACTAGATTTTGTCATGGACATCTAGTTGGTCACGATTGGAAATCTAGACGGCCATGGCGGCGCAATGGCGGTTGTTCTAATGGTTCCCGAACACATCATTGAGGATTTATTATATGTGTGTGCAGATAAAGTAGTGTATATGAACCTGTACATAATTAGAAAGAAAGAAAGAAAGATACATCTATTCACAAACACACACGACACACATGTTCAACAATAAAATAAACAAGAGAAACATATAAACTCGCTGACGCTCATTTCATAAAACCACACTCGTGATTTGACACATAAACTACTATTACTAGCTACCGTCCGCGACTTTGCCTGCGTGGACTCGGGATAAAAACTATCCTATAAAGAGTGTACATCCGGGCAATATATTATAAATGCGCAAGCTATATTTATTATAAATGCGTAAGTGTGTATGTCCTGTCTGTTACCTCTTCACGCTTTATGTCATCCTTTTTAGGATAGTTTTTACCCCGGGTCTGAATCTATCTATATAGATAAAGCACACAATATGAACATGCTAATGGGTAATGGGGAATGGATGAAAATTTTAGAAATGCCTGATTATTTTTTTGGTGATAGGAATAACCTTCCTTAGCACCAGAAAAAAGTTTCAGATTTTTCAGCTGCGACAATTATTTTTGAAAAATATAAACAGTTTCCTCACTTACGTTTTGGGTCAAGAACGGTAAATAATAGACACTTTCCTTGATCTGTCTCATATTACAAAAAACTATCTTAAATATCTGTGGTAAACTGACACTGGTAATGACCAATATAGCTGCTGCAAGTGTCAATATCATTGCCAGTGTCAGTTTACCACACATATTTAATACATTTTTTTTGTAATATGAGACCGATCGAGGAAGCTGCCGTAACTGACCCAAAACGTAAGTGAGGAAACTGTTTATATTTTTCAAAAAAAATTGACGCAGCTGAAAAATCTGTAACTTTTTTCTGGTGCTAAGGAAGGTTATTCCTATCACCAAAAAAATAATCAGGCATTTCAAAAATTTTCATCCATTCCCAATTCAAGAGCTGTCTCTTATGTTCTGTCTAGTCGTTCAACTCGCGGCGTTCTCGTTACTCGCACGTGAAGAAGAAGCACGAGGGGCGAGAAGTGTCGCGCGACAAGCTCTGCGACCACTGCGGCAAGGGCTTCTCGGTGAGACCACTCAACATTCGCGCGCCACAAGAATTCTGCTCTGTGATTGGTTGAAAAAAATCTATGTGGCCATGCGCCGCTATAATACTAATTGTACTGCTCTGCGATTGGTTGAATGTAATATTGAAGCTCCACTCGCACTGGTCCGGAAGTGAAGTTGTCAATTTCTTCAATTTTTGATTGGTGCGGCTGTATGAAACATAGATTATTCTGCCTTTTGTAGCTATTTATTTCCTCGCAAATGTGATGAAATACATTTTTTAATTCAGTTGCTCAAAAAGTGCTACTTTACGTAGCTGTTTAGCGTGCGGAAAGTTGGTTTTCGCGCACTAGTGCTTTTCACTTTTCCTTGTACAAATTGTACCATTAGTTAGTTAGTTAGTTTTACTGGGCATTTTCCGCAAGTCGACATCCAAATGTGCCTATTTTGCGTGAAACGGCAGGGTGGCGCTACTCTAACCACCCCAGCTCCTCTAAAAAGTTTAAGAGTGCCTTGGTATCACTGACTGCGTTCCGTAGTGTGTCCGGAGACCCTAGGTGCTTTTTCCTGTATACTTCTACCTGCTTACAGTCCAGTAGAATGTGTTTAGTCGTTTCTTCTGCCTCCATGCACGCTCTGCACATGGGGCTGTCTGTGATACCTAAATTATAGAGGTGTTGTGTCCGGTTATCATTCCTACTATCTTGCGTAGTTGGTTTCTGTGCGTCTTCATTAGTGCAGTTGTGAGTTTGTAGTCGCGCTTCGACAGAATCTCTTTGGTCTGTCTGCATGTGTCTATCTCCTCCCAGTATCTTTGGTGTAGGTCTTTGGTGTATTGGTCTAGTTTGTTATATATGTAGCATTGTACCATTAATTATTATGTCAATAAAAAATAAATAAGATAGAACTGTATTCAACTGTATTAAACCTATTTTTTTTTCAACTGTATTACAATGATGTTACAGAATGAATAACATAGAAATTTCGAATTCTATACTTGTTGTTTTACTTATTTTTTTGGAACTGTATTAAAAAACGTCGTTCGATACATGTGCGGAAATGTCATTCTTCACTCGTCCCGAGTCTTACCACTCGCCTACGGCTCGTGGCAAGATATCTCAGAACTCGTGACGTAATGACATACTTTCCGCACTAGCATCGAAATGTACTAATATGCAACACGGTAAGCACGTTACAAACTCGAGTAATCAAAGCCCTGCGCCGTTGGGCTTCTAATAGACTCGTTCGTAATTCATATCTTACCGTACTTGTAACACAATGTGCTATTTCGATTCAGTTTTTGGAATAACATTATTTTTAAAGAGACTCGCGATGTCTGCATATCACTGGTTCACTAATAACGATTTGTTACCCTTCGCAGAGTAAGGGCCAGCTGTCGTCGCACATAAACACGCACACAGGCGCGCGGCCCTTCGTGTGCAAGCTGTGCGGGGCGGACTTCGGGCACAAGAGCGCTCTCTACCTGCACGGCCGGTACAAGCACCACATACAGAAGAAACCGAAGCCCGGGACAGTTGGCCAGAAGAATACTGTTCCAGATAGTGGACATGATAACAGTGAGAAAGACAGAATGGAAACTTAAGAAGTGCCAGGAGTTATCAACAAATTGTGAAAATCATGTGTGGACAGTTCAAACCATAATCTAACTGAGAATTGATGGAAAAGCTAGTACCATACTAATTAAATCATTTAATTTCTACTACATTTTTTGCTTTGAGTCAATTGGGAATGGATGAAAATTTTAGAAATGCCTGATTATTTTTTTGGTGATAGGAATAATGGTGTGTACCGACTCCTTGCTTGCGGAGATCTGTCATTGTTGAGAAGAATAAAGGTTGTTTTGGCTATACACGCGCTGATACTAATTCCGAACGCCATGTCCCCGATTCTTCGCCTGGTTCGTCCACGCCTTTTGAACTAATAGATTTAGATGCAAACGTAGATGAATGGCATGACGCGACGGAAGGAGAGGCGCGGGGAAGGGTAGGAGAGCTGCCGCAGCAGCTAGAGGTAGAGGAGTTGCCCCCGCCGGTAGTGGCAGGAGGGATTCCGTCGCTTGTAGGAGAAGGAGAGATTCCCCCGCCGTCGGTAGAGGCAGGAGAATACAGCGGGAGCGGGAGATTAATTATAAGGTTTAATATAGTTGTACTGTATAATTGCTCCAGGTTCTCCAATTAAGGGTGGAGACGCTGGTGTGTATAGTGAACATTTTTTAAAAAGTAGGAATCCACTTCAAGTCTTATCTGCCGATGAATGGTTTTGTTCTCTATTGTTAAAGCCGACCGCTAATCACCCGTGCAAAATGAAATGCATAAATAACAAATGATTTCATACGAATAACAACTTTATAATAAATTAATAAGGTTCAAATTTCATCAGCACGCACTCGACATAAAACCTTTTGGAACGGAAGAGCCGAACACCTGGGCGATCACGGCTCTAATTTCCAAAAGGTTTTATGTCGAGTGCGTGCTGATGAAATTTGAACCTTATTAATTTACGATAAAGTTGTTATTCGTATGAACTCATTTGTTATTTATGCATTTTATTTTGCACGGGTGATTAGCGGTCGGCTTTAACAATAGAGAACAATTCTATTCATAGGCAGATAAGATTTGAAGTGGATTCCTACTTTTTAAAAAATGTTAACTATACCGACTCCTTGCTTGCGGAGATCTGTCATTGTTGAGAAGAATAAAGGTTGTTTTGTCTTGTCACGAATCGTGTTTCATTATGTATTAATTCCCAAATATATTAAATAACCTTCTTTAGCACCGGAAAAAAGTTTCAGATTTTTCAGCTGCGTCAATTATTTTTGAAAAATATAAACAGTTTTCTCACTTACGTTTTAGGTCAAGGATGGTTAATAGACACTTTCCTTTATCAGTCTCATATTACAAAAAAATACTTAAATATCTGTGGTAAACTGACACTGGTAATAACAAATATAGCTGCTGCAACTGCCAATATCATTCACAGTGTTAGTTTACCACAGATATTTATGTTTTTTTTTTGTAATATGAGTCGGATCAAGGAAAGTGCCGTCCTTGACCCAAAACGTAAGTGAGGAAACTGTTTATATCTTTCAAAAATAATTGACGCAGCTGAAAAATCTGAAACTTTTTTCCGGTGCTAAAGAAGGTTATTCCTGTCACAAAAAAACAGGCATTTCTAAATTTTCATCCATTCTTAATTGAAGGGATGTTTACAAAAACAACATAAATACATTGGTGTCGATTTTACGGGAAGAGAAAAAAAAGTTCTCCTAAATTTTTGTAGAAAAACAATTTACATTCCTATAGTAAAAATTAATATTGAATTTACGAAAACTGTTTTATTACCAAATATATTCCATCTAAATTATACATTGGGAGGCAGTTGCCCCCCCCCCCCCCCCCCCTCCTAGTAGACGTAGTCCCATTGCTCATGCAGCATTTACAATAGAACAATATATTCTTGGATTCTTGGTTTGTCTAATACACCTGCCCCCCCCCCTTAACAGGCTCGACCTAGTGTGAAGACTATTGCTTAACTCTAATATTTTAATACTCTTAGGCTAAGCTCTTTGTTATTCTTCGTGTATGTAACTCACTAGGTACAATAAACAAATTTTGAATTGTATTTGTTTCTTGTACAAACGCAAGGGCGTAGCTAGGAGTTTGTTAAGGGGGCGGGGGCAGGCGTATTGGACAAACCAAGAACATAGCTATCTAAGATAAATGCTAGGCTGCATGAGCAATGGGACTGCATCTTCTAGGGGGGAGCAGCAGCCCCCCCCCCCCCCCTGCCCGTACCTCGCTACGCCCTTAGGTAAAGGTCAACTATTGCGGATTTGGTGAGGACAATAGGCAGTCCACCGTACACGTATAAAATTTCCCTGTGTTTGTTGGGTATAGGTGTAGTTTGGATGACAATTCAATATTATGGTACTATCGAGCTGATCCGATGACGCGTTCCCGAGATAAAGGGTCTTGACACACAGACAGACAGACAACAAAGTGATCCTACAAGGGTTCCGCTTTTTCCTTTTGAGGTACGGGACCCTAAAAATCAAACGAATATATACCTACATAACATACACTCACCGGTAGAAAATTTGGCCCAAAAACTTTTCGTGATTTCAAAGTATAAATTGAATAAATTAAATGTTTTTCTTCATAGTAAACTTTTTCTCTTTTGGGCCAAATTTTCTGCCTGTGAGTATACAGCGTGTGACTTTCATAAGAACATTTATTTTAAGGAACGATAGCTTTCAGTGCTGTGAACCGTTTTATCGAAAAAATATAACAATTACCTTTTCTAATGAGAGTTATTAATTTTATAAATTTTCTCGAGCAGCAATGTACTGCTAACATTCACTTGACTGTCAGTTGTTAGCTTTGTTACCAATACATTGCGGGCCGAATTAATTCGTATGAAAAAAAAACCGGTTTTTTTTAAACTAGAGATACCAATTTACGTTCCTAATGAACATTTATTTTAAGGGCTGAAATTATAAGCCCTAGCTTATAATTTCAGCCCTTAAAATAAATGTTCTTATGAAAGTCACACGCTGTACCCACATAGTGTAGGTATGATATCAACTGGCGCATTATAGGGGTTACAACGGACACAATTCAGGTCAATTCAAATTATTTATTTCATCATATCCATATCATGTTAGTACCTAGCAATAAAAAAAATTAACTTATATAACTATATTAGTTACATTAAATTATACACTGAACCTCTTGACCCACAAAACCACGATAAGCACTTGGACTAGCAGCTATATCTGGCCCCGTAGCATGGTTGGCCTTGTCACGCGATAGGTGATAGGATAGAGCGTGCGTCACTGGCTGACACCGTTCGATAGAACGAGACGACGCTCTTATCTTGTCACTTGTCGCGTGATAAGGCCAACCATGCTACGGCTCCTGATAGATTTAAAAGCAACTACTTAATACGATTCAAATCAGTTAACGATTCGGCCAACCTCGGTAATTGTCGTGAATCCCTCATCTCTCACATAGAGTTAATAAATTTACAGATATTACCTTTAATTACTGACTCGTTGTCTTATTGAATACAATACAAGAACGATATGAGCAACAAAACCTCCTTTGTAGCTCAAAACTAACACAACCTTGTATTCACTATAAAAAAAAAACAACCTTAAAGCCGGAATTACATTACGAACTTAGTGGCATGAAATTAATTTCGTGACATTAGTTTTACCAACAGTTTCACGTGTAATTTATTAATTTCGTAATGCATGCATTAATGTCGTGCATGCAAATTAGTTTCGTGCTCTGCGCTACTAGTTTCATAGTGTAAAGCCGGAATTACATTTCGAAATTAGTGTCATGCATGTTGAAATAGCTGATGCTGATGGCGCCATGGCCACTGCGATACTGTTGTTTTCACGACACTAATTATGTTACGAAATTACTTTCGCATATATCGAAACTACTTTCGTGAAACTGATGTCAACATGCATGACACTAATTTCGTAATGTAATTCCCGCTTTATATTGAAATAAGAAAAATAATGGCCTTTTTTGACAGTCTGCCTTCTTAGTGTCAATAAAAACAGTTGTCGTATATGATACATTTATGATACAAAGTTCTTTTTGTATTTGATAGGGTACACTTCCCAGATGGTGCCATGTAAATTTTATCATAATCGGTCTAGCAGTTTTTGAAATATCAACAAAAATCGGTTACATTCGGTTTTTAATTTGATGATTATTATCAATTATTAATCCGACGTAATATCGTACTGTAACTTACATCGAACAGTAAAATATTGACTTATATATGTTTTTTTTTAAATATATTGTATACAAGTATAGCTTCAATAAATAATGAATGTTCAAATTCATGTCGCTTCTGCATAATACATTTCTTAGGTCTACCGGTTAGTAATGTCAGGTAAATCTTGGCAGGTGCTATACATTGCGTTTATGATACTTCAAATTGAATGCTACCTAAAAGAAATCGCGGTAATATATTTCATGTCATTTCCGTCTCCGAATGTAGGCGATGATATCCGAGAAAAGCCGAATCGTTAACTGATTTTAATCGTACGTACTACTAATTGACGAATACCGATAGTACCTGCAGTTGTTACAATCGCCCTTTGAAAGTTATCTTCTTTGTTGAAAGCAGCAAGCAGCAGCCCCCACAGGCCTTAAGTTAGCTTCGTTGATCAGCTCTCAACTTACCTAGTCAGCAGGAGAAGTTACCTGAAGTGTTAGGGTCGTCCTATTTGGCAGCGATCGTACGATGGCGGTCGTGTGCGATGAGTTCAACTTCAAACAATTTTCAGAAGCCTTAGAAGCTTATCCTGGGATCCGCTTTTAGAACATCAGTCACTTTTGAAAATCTGCAGAGAACTGGATTTTCCGATGGTGATCGAAGTCGCTAGAAGAAGCGGGCGTGGTTGTAGTCGTCTTGAAATCTGAACGTCGCTGTTCTTTATGCCGAAGGCTTGGAACCTTTGAGTTTAGAAAGCTTTAAGCGATGAGACGTTGTAGAAGTGTAGGTCCTTGTAAGATGGAGGCTTCAGCGATGTTGATGAGAACGAAGCTGATGGCTGCTCTTTGTGCCGTCTTGGGCTTGGTACCGCCTGCACCAGCTAGCCCGCAGCGGGGAAACAGTGCATCTCGCCATAATGGCAGTAGGGCCTAGAGTAACCATGGGGATAGCAGCACTCTGCCTGTTCAGCCTCTGTACGGCTGCAGACCTGGTCACGGACCGACGCGCACGGCGACAGCGCTTCCCATGACTAGCGCGATCACGAACAGGATTAAAAAAGTCTTTATGGCGGCCATTTTGATTTGTTGTAGGTAATTTGTAGACAGTAGTGAGCTCTCAAGTGGAAGATTGGAGTTGTTGTGTGACGAACGCCGGGCGCAACGGCTTTATATACGCATAGCGCGAGTGGTTACCAATTGATCGGGGTTTTCCTAATTTATGCGAGATCGGATGTTTTCGTTCTATGTACTTATACAGGTTATGGTTCAGATTTGTTATTAGTAAGTCTAGTCACAGTAATAATTACAAGCTTAAAGAATTACTTCAAACACGGACACTTATTTCAAAAGCATATTATAAGATTACATTATGGATAGGGATATTTGGCAGCAACAAAATCCTGCACTAGAAATCTATCGCAAAAAAAATAGGCTTTCTACTGTAGCAATGTAATTTTAAAATTTTATAATACTCTGGTACTGAAATGATATATTGTATACTGTTTTGAAAAAATGACACCTCGCCGAGTTTTTTACGCCGGTTCTTCTCGAGGCAGAGGTTTACTTTCCGAGCCGGTGGTAGTTTATCGACATACATAGGTGCATGTAATATGCCTAAATTGAAGAATAAATCGCTTTGATTTTGACTTTGAAACCTTGACGATATTTTTAGCTGGCAATATGGCGATATTACAGGCTGTCATTAAATCATATTGCTTACTAGCTCCCGCCCGCGACTTCGCGGTAGATCCGGGAGATATGGAAAAGCTTGGAGGAGGCCTTCACCCTGTAAAGGGGTTCTCATCACCACTCACACATACTTTATATTATCGCATACAAACGGCACAAATAGCCGTATAATTCTTAGATTAATTTTAGTAATAATTCTTGTCAAATTTTGCCCTCTGGAACCATCGGTCTACTTTCCCGATCGGTCCACTTTCGCAAACCGTCTACTTTCCCCTTTGGTCAACTTTTACAAACCGTCTATTTTCCCGATCAGTCAACTTCTCAAACCGTCTACCTTCCCGATCGGTCTACCGTTTAACCTTAAACTCCTTTGCTTCTGGTATATTCAATTATTTAAATAATTACATTCAATTCTCTTTCGAAGACGTTTTAAGATATAAGTACTGGCCACTTAGAAAATGATTAGATTGCAGTTTGAGTACTTTTTGTTTCAATGTCACTGTCAATTACTAAAATGTTGAATTCCCAAAATGTTGAATTCCCAAAAAAATTAATATTTTTAGTTTTGCAACATGTTGAATTCTTATAATGTTGAATTCCCAAAATGTTGAATTCCCAGAAAGTTGAATATTTTTAGTTTCGCAAAGTGTTGAATTCTTATAATGTTGAAATATCAAAAAGTAGAATTCCCACAACGTTGACCTTGTGATATCCTTATTGCTGGTAGCAGTATACATTTTGCTTAGCTGATTCTATTCAGATTACTTTATCTTACTTTGTTTTACTTGTATGTGGCTTTTATTTATATATATTTTAATCCAGACTATAAACTATCTTCGTGCAAAGTTTCATCCAAATCAGTTCAGCCGTTTAAGCGTGATTGAGAAACAAACATCCAAACTTTCGCATTTATAATATTAGTAGGATAGGATAGTAGAGGTAGGATTAGTAGGATGTTAACTAGGTGACGATATATTTAATAGATATAAATACTTAAAAATTGATTGCCTATTGATTTGGTATTGAGATAGGGTTTTTTAGGGTTAACTTAAGTACCACATCCGATATGCTTACCATAACAATAGCGTTACTCTATCAGTAAGGTTACCATTATGGACAGGGTTTTAAAAACAACCTAAAATTAGCCTATGGAAAACCCTGATTAGGGTAACCGTTGCCGGTCCCTGATAGAAAAGATAAATAAAAGAAAAACTTCATTAATCAATTGTACTTAATTCATTAGTCATATGCTATTTTTGTATATTGATTGGTTAAATAATATGTAAGTAAGTATACGAAAAAGCGTCTCATTCTAAAGTCTGGGTGTCAACAAGCAGCGTGTGCGCAACATTTCGATCTCGATATTCACGTGACGCAGCGGAGTTCCCGCGGTGAGTACCCAGCGCTTATCTTGTAATCGCTTCGCTATTCGGACAATATAAATGCCGTTGTACAATTTAAACTTCAGGTCTCCCCACCAACTTCCTCGGAAGAAACGCTTCATCATTTACTTATAAGTAACTACGTGACTAGATAGATGCTTTAGAAGTCTAGATCCTACGTGCTTGATGCTCATTGGGGGTTTTTTTTTTAAATTGGGTTTTTACCCAATTAGCGTGAGTTAACTCAGTGTCAGGCTTGTGACGAAAATTAAAAGTACAAATTATGTGAAAATGAACTTGTTTCACATTTAAAATAACGTGTTTATGCATATCATTTATAAATTTAAAAGAAAAAGTTAACATTTATATAAACTGAATAGGTACTTAATGTCGTCCCAACACTAAACTGAGTTAGTTTTTGTTTGATGACTCACGCTAATTGGGTACTTTGCTGGGTAAAAAAAATATAATTCTATTTAGTCCGTCAGTTACATTATCAAAAAATATTGGACACGTATTTTTTTGTTGGTCAATTAAACACAAAATGACGAAGATATGGCCCGTTAAAGTTCCGCGTGACGTCACATTATGTCAAAAAGTGTACAGTCGCCATCAGATATATCGGAGCGGCCAAAGTGCTTACAAATATCTGAACACGTCTCTATTGTCGAGGCGTTAGAGACATGTTCAGATATTTGTGAGCACTTTGGCCGCTCCGATATATCTGATGGCGACTGTACCATAATGTGACCTCACACGGAACTATAACGGGCCATATCTTCGTCATTTATTGTTTAATTGACAAACAAAAAAATACGTGTCCAATAATTTTTGATAATCTAACTGACCGACTAAATATTTTTTTTAGGAAAGTAGCCAAGTGGGTGCACCATTTTTTGAATATTTATTTATTTATTAACGCATTCGCTGCCAGCTACGCCCTCTGTAGGAACAAATTTGTGTGAAGGCAAACGCACATGTGCGTTGCCGGCATCGAATACGTTAACCTTTATTTATTTATTTATTTAATCATTGCTTTTCGACGCCAATGACACATATTCGCACCGCACGCAGGTTCTACGCCAACGACTGATATATGCGTCAAGGAGCCCAGCGCGATAGCCACCTTCTTGCATTGACATAAGGTTTAACTCCGTAATAAATGTCTTATTGATTTGGCGTGTGGTTGACAACTTTCCTCTCTGACAGAGCGTTGAAAAGGTTAAACACACTCGACAATCGTTACAGGCTACGATCTTAATTCGACAGTGTGGATTTTTGAAACATGTTGGCAATATGCCCTCTTATGGTTCCCTTCAGATGTTTAGTCGAACTACCTAAAAACCTGTTTTTAGGGTACCGTACCAAAAAGGTGAAAAACCGGCCAAGTGCGTGTCGGAGTCGCCAAGGGTTCCCTACCATCATCTATAACAACGAAAAAATACAGTAGGGCCTCGATAATCCGAACTTCAAAAAAAAAACCGGCCAAGTGCGTGTCGGACCACGCAAAACGAAGGGTTCCGTGCCTATTAAAAAGGTCGTATCGTCACAGAAATTTTACGGCACTTACGTCCTTTTCTTTGAGGAAGGCAGTTTTTCAGCAATATCTCGAAAACCTCTGAACCGATCTTGTTCAAAACAATTTTCGGTGAATGAAATTAATAAGCCCTATGTCCATGAATTTTTCCATATTTTTAAAATACACCGTTCAAAAATTAGAGGGGGGGGACAGAATTTTAGTGACTTTCGGGGCGATTATCTCCGACCCTATTCACTTAGTCAAAAAAAATGCTAAGAAACCTTATATTTATTTTGAAAGGCCTATCGATTGATGTGCCACACGGGGAGTAACAATGAAAAAATTTTTTTTGACTTTTTGTTTTATGTATGGAGTGCACCCCTAAAAAAATTTTTTTTTGTCATTTTGATTACAAAACTATGTAGCGGCTAACAAAATACACCTATCCTCAAAATTTTATTCAAATACACCTTATAGTTTTCGAGTAAAATGCCTGTGACATACGGACAGACGGACAGACGGACAGACGGACAGACGGACATGACGAAACTATAAGGGTTCCGTTTTTGCCATTTTGGCTACGGAACCCTAAAAACAACCCCTGTTCGAACTCAGGGAGCGTTCGGATTATAGTATGTATATGTATAGTACTAAATATAGCACACTTTTCAGCAATCGTCAAAGTTTTATGTTTACGTTTAGGTGTAGGAACCATATTTATAACCTCAAATAACACGTGGCACGCAATGCACACTGTAATTTTGCAAAGACTAATGACAAACCACAAACAAATCAAAGCTCAGGTGTTACGGCGGGGGTGGAAGGGGACAGGGTCAGCAGTTCGGATTACAGCGACGTTCGGATTAGCCTGTGTACGGATTATCGAGGCCCTAATGTAAATCACGTTTGTTGTATGGGAACCCCCTTAAACATTTATTTTATTCCGTTTTCTAGTATTTGTTGTTATAGCGGCAACAGAAATACATCATCTGTGAAAATTTCAACTGTCTAACTATCACAGTTCACGAGATACAGCCTGGTGACAGCCAGACAGACAGACGGACGGACAGCGGAGTCTTAGTAATAGGGTCCCGTTTTTACCCTCTGGGTCTGTCACCCATCGCTGAGTTAACAGTAATTACTCGGTGAGATCACACTTGCAAACAAGGTCATCTAATTTATTGAATCAGGCGTTACTTTGCGGAAATTCATGATATATCACGAGAACAATATTCCTTTGCTATTCCGCTAAAAAACGTGCAGGTCGATCAGCGGAGATCAAATGCAACTATTTGCGTATAAACATGCAAATAATTACAGCAAACCACCACCAATAATGAAAAAACCTCGACACGTGTTTCGCCTCTCTACGAGGCATCATCAGGAGATGCTGGGCTGACGGTTCTAGACGGCTCATTTGCTCAGTGGACGTGGCGCAAGCAACATCTCCTGCCAGCATCTCCTGATGATGCCTCGTAGAGAGGCGAAACACGTGTCGAGGTTTTTTTTTTCATTATTGGTGGTGGTTTGCTGTAATTATTTGTATGTTTATACGCAAATGTTGCATTGACATGCATTTGATCTCCGCTGATCGACCTGCACGTTTTTTAGCGGAATAGCAAAGGAATATTGTTCTCGTAATATAACAAGGTCATCGTCCTAAAAGCGTTTCCCACCATCTTCCTAGCGTTTAAATTGTGCCGTTTGTGCCCCAAAGGAGCCCGGGTTCCGCTTTGGCACCTAATCCCAAGATTTGGCGTAGGCACTAGTTTTTACGAAAGCGACTGCCGTCTGACCTTCCGACCCTGAGGGAAAACTAGACCTTATTGGGGTTAGACCGGTTTCCGCACAATGTTTTCCTTCACCGTAAAGCTAACGGTAAATATTCCGTGCATAAGTTCCGAAAAACTTAATGGTACGGGCCGGCATTCGAACCCACGACTGCCGCTTGACAACCGCATGCCTGAGCCACTAGGCTATCGTAGCTTCATCATTGGTAATTTATAAGGGTTGTTATGCAGTAATTATCGAAAATGTAAGAAAAACATTCAAACATTTCACAAACATCTTCTTTTTATTAATTATAAGGGCATAATATTGTATCATGCACTGTTGTCAGTGGGATTATTTTATTTCGATAAAAGTTTCCTCGAATTTTACCTTTCTCAGTTTTATTTGTGTCACTGTTAAATATCAAATTATATTTTGTACGTTCGTTTTTTTAAACCCAGTGGTACAGTCGAGGTCAAAGATATCTTTTCAATCAATTGAGTGTTACAAAAATATCTTTACATTTAAATAAGTTTACACACTACATGAGAAAAACATACAACGCACATGACAGTTTCATCTTTTCACTTTATGCACCAAAGTTCTGTTTATCACCTGTCTTCCATAGAAACATTTACACACATTGCATTGTTACAAAATAAGATTTCCTGTCAATGTGCCCTAGATATGTTTACGTCATGCATCGTGCCTTGAGATAACTATCCTTGACAATAAGATTCTAGGTATCTATCGGACACCAAATAAAATAAAAAATAAAAAAAAACTGATGACTTTATTGCCACGCTCAACTCTCATTTGGAAACTATAAATTCACACAAGAACATCGTGTTAACTGGTGATATTAATATTAATCTTAATCAAAAGCCCAATGCACAGGTTCACGAACGTACTAATTGGGACCGAGCGCGACGACAGCGCCACGTGACAGGCGGCTATTATGGACAATATTGTCACCGCTGTCAAACAAGAAGTAAGTAAATATTGTGAAAAATATTAATGAAATCTTGTGTTATTTTACTATATTACACAATTTTGAACAATGGTAGTCAGTAACATTATTTTTATCTCAAAAACGATTAGAAAATGTTTACTGCAATATGGATTTGACAGCTCAAGTCAGCGACAAAAATGACAATTTTAGCCGTAGCGAGCGCTGTGATCGTTTAGGCTACCCCCTCCACCCGCTTTGCACTCTGCCAATAGACTGAATTATTTAAATATGTTAGCGATGCAGGCCTCTTTTTACCCACAAGGGAAAACAATTGCTTAGATCATGTTATTAGTAGACCTGAACACCAGCATGAAAGAGGTTGGATTCTGAAGGATGCGGAACATCAATAATACGGGTGTAGACACTAAATAACCAATAATGTTGTATTTTCTCGAAAAAGGATTAAAAATGTAGTCAAATGGAGAAAAAGCAATGCAAGAGGTCAAATAATCACAAACTTATAAGTTTCCAAAGTTTTAAGAGGGGGTATGTTCTGTCCCTTTTCCGCAAAACGCACGTTCATATGAAACGATTGCCATTTACTATGACGCTCGATGTTCGTGACGTCACAATCTACGAGCAATATTAAAATGGTTGTAGCTTCGTAAGTTTTTGAGATATTTGAATGAGATTTTCGTCATTGCATATTGTTTTGCCTTCTTTCTTTTGAAGTTATAATAAATTTAGAGTCTACACCCCTATTAGCCACTTATCAATTGGTTTATGTCCAATAATTAACAATAAAATAGAAAAATGTAAGTGGCCCTTATTTTGTGACCAGAATAATATCGGACTATTAAAAATACTCTTTACTTGCAACTTTTTTTTATTTTACGAATTCGTAGCCACTCGTTACGGAACACTTCAAACGTAAAACTTTAATCGTTGAGCCATTTGGGTGTCAACTAATTTTGGTTTTTAATAGTTAAGCTATGAACATCCAGTAAAAAGTGAGCTCTGAATTGCTCAACGATTAAAGTCCGTGACTCCAAAAAACATTTTTGTCAGAAACTTATTCTCTATAACTCAGTCGTTACTGTCCGCTTTTTTCTCTTCCTGTTTTCCCTCTTTCTCCGCTACTTTCTTCTTCTTCTTCCACTTGCCCTTGACCTTGAGGTGTTTGAGTCGGTTGTGCGTGAACAGCGCCGCTTTGTATGTGAAGGTGGCGGGACAGAGGGGACACTGGTGGGGACGCAGCCCCTCGTGCGTGAGGAGGTGCTCCTCCAAACTCTTACGGACCTGGTGAGGAATAACGAAGATAGGTAAAGGTAAACGATAGTGACATCAAAAGATTGCAGATACAGTGAAGATAACGCTGTCCAAAGCGTATTGCACATCACCGTACTCGCACTGCGCATCCAATTTAATAATGCCTTCAGGGCGCTGTTGCAATTGCCGCGCTTCTGCAGTGCTTTATTTATTTGATGCCGAGTCGCGTACATACGGATTTGATGCCGAGGCGCGTACAGACGGCTTCGATGCCGACGCGCGTTCAGACGGCTTCGATGCCGAGGCGCGTACAGACCGCTTCGATGCCGAGGCACGTACAGACGGCTTTGATGCCGAGGCGCGTACATACGGCTTTGATGCCGAGGCGCGTACATACGGCTTTGATGCCGAGGCGCGTACATACGGATTTGATGCCGAAGCGCGTACAGACGGCTTTGATGCCGTTTGGCGCAACAAGTCTGCCTCTCTCTTGAATAGAATGCGCGGGAGTAGCAACATAATCCTGAATATGATAGCTGGTAAGTTTGATTGTCCCTGACAAAAATACTTACCGACCGCACCAAATCCCTACTTGCTATTAAATACTAACCTAGACTAAGATTAACTAACACCAGTGGACCACGTAGTTGTCTTAATAAACAAATTGAAGAAAAA
The DNA here is from genome assembly GCA_932294315.1 of Epinotia nisella. NCBI lineage: Eukaryota > Metazoa > Arthropoda > Insecta > Lepidoptera > Tortricidae > Epinotia > Epinotia nisella. The sequence continues at coordinate 994,776 of OW028698.1, read as the reverse complement.
AAAATAGGTGGTTACCGTGAAAGTTTTTCCGCACAGATGGCAGACGTGTTTCGACAGCTTGGCGCGTTTCTCGTGGACTTTCGCGATGTGCTTCCGGACGTCATTGGCTGTGGTGTACGTTTTGTCACACCGGTCGCATTTGTGTCTCTGAAAAAAAAAAAAATTCAAAAAACTGATGACGTATGCCACGGAAACGTGGTCGCTTACTGTGGGCCTCATAAATAGGCTCAAAGTCACCCAAAGGGCAATGGAGAGGGCTATGCTGGGAGTATCTCTGCGTGATCGCATCAGAAACGAGGCTATCCGCAGCAGAACCAAGGTAACCTATATTAGACCTCCGAATCGCTAAACTTAAGTGGCAGTGGGCGGGGCACATTGCACGTAGAACCGATGGCCGTTGGGGCGGAAAGGTTCTCGAGTGGCGACCACGTACGTGTCGCGGCGCGGGTCCCCCCCAAGGTGGACTGATGACCTGGTAAAGGACGCGGGAGTCCGCTGGATGCGGGTGGCGCAGGACCGGTCATTGTGGCGCTCTTTGGGGGAGGCCAATGTCCAGCAGTGGACGCCTTTCGGCTGATATGATGATGATGATGATAGCCAGCGAGCGGGACAACACTTTCACATTCGACTTAAACTAACAATACCTGGCCAAGATGCGCGACATCGATGTGTCGTTGCAGTCGCGTCTCGTCCAGAAACATCTTCTTGCACGTCTCACACTCGAATCTGCAATGTGAACCTTATTCAATAACAGTTAAAGTTTCATTTTGAAGTCGTAGTGTGTATAGGCTATTTGTTGACGCTCCAAAAATCCCAACCCTAACACATCCAGCACTTTTTAACATCCCAACCGTGTTGCGTTCTATGCTTTGTTTTTAGGGATAATATATATAATAATAATAATCAGGCCTCGGATTATTTTTCGCACGGTAAGATGAAAGAAAACTATGGAGCCGATATTAAAATTAAATTGTTATTTATATTCATACTCATACTCATTCATTTAATTACGAACTAAATTAAATTATAAATAAAATAAATCATTAGAATAGAAATAAATTATATTTTAAATAAAAAAAACATTACTTTCGTAATGTGCTCCTAGTTTCCAATACCATAGAGCAGTGATGGGCAAAGTACGGCCCGCGACTGGATTGTATCCGGCCCGCCGCCGGTCCTTCGAAATCAAAATCGAATCGAATGTTTAAATGCAATGTATATTGTTATTGAAATAATAAATGAAATGAAATGAAATAATTAGTATATGGCCCGCGAAAATTATATTTGGACATTTTTGCTGTAATTCCGGCCCTCCTCTGAAATTTCTTAAAGTTTCTGGCCCCCTATGAAGAAAGTTTGCCCACCAATGCCATAGAGCTTGTAGATACAGGAACGGGTGCCTCAAAATCTTGACAAGGTATGGCACGTGTATTGACCATTTCAAAATTACAATTGTAAAACGAGTAAATTACATTTCAAAATTACAATTGTAAAAAGTTACAGGGTAAATGTAACCCTTTACCAAGCGAAAGGCTTAACACTTCCCAAATCATACTACATAAATTAATTTTAATTACATTAAGTAAGATTAATTTTCGATGAATATTTTAGATCTGTCAACCTGCATAAGGGACAAAAGTATTACGGGACTAAGTAAATTAGTGAGTATGAGTATAAATATGAGTTAAAGTTTAGTTTTTATCGACTCCATAGTTTTCTTTCATCTTACCATGCGAAAAATAATCCGAGGCCTGATAATAATATATATATATATAGGAATAATATATTTTCACCTCATTAGCTCGGAAAGCCCTTTTTTAGGGTTCCGTACCCAACGGGTAAAAACGGGACCCTATTACTAAGATTTCGCTGTCCGTCCGTCCGTCCGTCCGTCGATATATGCGTCGTTGGCGTCGAAAAGGTTAAGCGTGATTGAGTAACAAACATCTAAACATTCAAATATCCGAACTTTCGCATTTATAATATTAGTAGGAAGTAGGATAATTACACAGCGTATTATAAAAGTATGGATTTTTAAAATTAAAAAAAGTGAATTTAAACAAAACTGGGTCACTTACTTAGGGATTGATTTCGGGTACAAGCAGTACAAAAGAAATCGAAAACCGTTTTTTTTCTATTCAGGTGCACGACATTCCATTGCAGCTTACTGTTTATATCATTATGGTGTATATTTATCATTCCGTTTGCTTTTATTTTCATTCCCATGGACTGTTTTTATCATCCCAGTGTATATATATCATTCCGTGGTGAGTTTCATAGGGACGAGCTAGACTCCTTTTGTAAAAGAATGGCCAGAGACTGCTCAGGATCGGGAGCACTGGAAGTGGGGGGAGGCCTTTGCCCTGCAGTGGGACACTACGGGCTCTCAATAATAATAATAATTATCTCAAAACCTATTAAAGATATCAAGTGCCCGTTAAGAAGATTTTCATAAAATAGTCTGAACTGTCCTTTGACATGAAAAAAACACGATACAAGGAATAAGAATGAGAATGAAAATGAGATGTTTATTGATAAAATTATAAAAAAAATCACATGTCACTCATTTTACATGGGATTATATTAATTATAGTTTATAAGTAGGTAAGTTTCATTTTATATTAATTTTAGTATACATTGGTCAGTTCTTTAAATTAAACTAAGTTAGCAATTTTAATTTAATAAAATTACTACAACTCTTATTTCATTATATTTAACATTTTTAACATTCGAATTACATATTGTTTTAGTCATCAGTCTTCCTCAACATAAATTCATTTATATCGTAACATGCTAGGTCAATTAAATTTTTTTTGAGTTTATTAGCGAATATAGCATCACTTTCGGTGTTAATGACATCATTCGGACACACCGGAATGATACTAAAAACGTGTTCTGTTGAAATTCCATTCGTAAAGTTTGTTAAGTCGGGACTTACTGGTGCTGGTCCCGTGGGATGTGCTTCAGCGTGGTGAGGTGTGTCCTGTAGGCCCTGCGGCTGGAGAACTGCACGGCGCACTGCTGGCAGAACATGTCGTCTATGGCCTCCGCGCTCTGTAACAAACACAAATTCTTATTAGGGATATTACGGAGGTGGCTTTACCGGAGCCGGACCGGATCCGGAGTTTATTTTTTTTATTTAACGGAGTCGGATCCGGAGCCGGAGCCGAAGTTGAAGCCGTATCCGAAGCCGGATCCGGAGCGGGATCCGGAGGTTTACCGGAGGCGGAGCCGGAGCCGAGTACCTTTTAAGTGGAAGGTTGATGTATTGAAGGGCAAGTTTAACTGGACAAGTCAAAACTTGTAGGCGTGCGCCGCGCTGCCGCGGTAAATGTTCAGCTGCGGTATACAGTACCGGTCAAAAGTTTAAGTTCACCCTTTGTTTTTGGTACAAATTTGTACTTTTGTGCGATAACGTTTTGCAGTTCAGATGTCGAAAATTGTATCCAACTGATTCGTTATTGTTCACGGAGATGTGTTTGATTAGTCAGACACAATTTACGTAAATTTCTAAACAACTGATTCCCTAAAAACCAACATTGTATCTGATCATTGTACGTTTTAAGTGGCAAGCCCTAATATGGCCCAGCCTTTGCCGTCATTCCTGTAAGATTTTAGGGAATGCGTTGTTTAGAATTGTACGTGAATTGTGTCTGACTAATTAAACAAATCTCTGGAAACAATAACGGATCAGTTGGAAACAAATTTCGGCCTCCGAACTGCAAAAAAATATTGTCCAAAAGTACTCATTTGTACCTAAAACAAAGAGTGAACTTGAACTTTTGACCGGTAGTGTAACTTCGGTAAAAAATTACCGGAGTCGGAGGCGGGGGTGTGAAATAAAAAATAGCAGGCGAAGCTCCGTAGCATCACTAATTCTTATCCTAACTAGGGATGTTACGAATATTCGCATATTTCAAATATTCGCATCAACATTCGCATTCGCATCGAATGATGCGAATGTTTTATGCGAATATGTGCAAGTCGTGGCGTGTTCCGTCCGCGCCGGCCGCCTGCCGCCGAGACGCCCACTCGCGCATGCGCAATGCGCGCCAACCCGTATCACGTGATTAATTTTGACCAATAGAAAATACTTTTACTTGGGTAGTGACTTGTGATTGCTTGATTAGTTTGGCTTGTCTTGTTTTGATACCAATTTTTTTGCCAAATTATAATATATTTTATTGCCACATACTTAATCTACACATTACAAAAAAGAGAAAGGAGAGATAAGACATAAACATAAAATTCATTAGTATCAATACAATTGGTTAAATTAGGGCAATGGGTTCCAATCTCAGCATATGCTAGGGTAGGTACCCAGCGCTGGTTTTCAGATCGGTCCCTAGGGAGGCTCGGTCGCAGCGTTTCGCATTCGCACATTACACACTTAATATTCGCATTCGCACATTCGCATTCGCATTCGCGAATGTAATAGAACTGACATTCGGTTCTGGTACTCCGCCAAGTCAAATGAACATTTTCACATTTCCTTTCCACTTTATCACATGGACTGCTTCCCGAGAGTAAATACGTTGATTATTACAGACGAAAACCATATCACTGTATGTATGCCGATAATATTAGAAAGAAAGAAAGATACATTTATTCACAAACACACAGGACACACATATTAAACAATACAATAAACAAGAGAAACATATAAACCATGAAACAAAGTGTGTCTCTGCGGCAGCAGCGCTGATTTTCATAATTCAAAATTTTTATTTTTTTTAATGACATTGATAATGAATTGTGTTTTAAGGAATTGGAAATTGTATCCGGTATGTAAGCGACTTGGTATTTTTTACAAGCTTTATATTAACTTGACCTGTTCGTATGTAAGTATGTACTACTTCCGTCAAAATTTGCAATCCATTTCTCAGTCACTTGCCGTTATCTGATTGAGGAGAAATTTTGGGCAATTGTATAGTTTGGATGACAGTTAAATATTATGGTACCATCGAGCTGATCTAATGATGGAGACAGAAGGTGGCCATGGGGATTCAGTATTTAACCGACGTAACCCCGTTGAGTTTGGGCTCGTTAGAATCGTCTCAATGTGTAGTTGATGATGGTATACAGAAATGTACAGTAGCTTGTACCAAAAATGAAATTTTTGGCAGTAACTTATTACTGTTATGCTTGTGTATGTCGTGAATAGATAAATCCCACTAATATTATAAATGTGAAAGTTTAGATGTTTTTATGTGTTTTGTCACGAATAAATGTTTTTTCTTTCTTTCTTTCCAATCACGCTTAAACGGCTGAACCGATTTGAATGAAATTTTGCACGAAGATAGCTTATAGCATGGATTAACATATAGGATAGTTTTTATCCCGGGTCTACGCAGAGGAACTGGTAATAAATAAAACACAGCGCGTTCTACGGAGCTCAAACGACCTTACTCAAAAAGACCTACTGTACAATAGCGGTGTAGACTAAGATTTTTTCACGATGCCATTCGAACCAATTTTTGGAGAGGAACAAATGTTTGTATGGGAGCAACTACAATTAAACAACATAAATACCCAAAAAATTGAATTAAAGACGGACCTCGCTGGCCGCACCCGAAACGCTTCATACTGACTGACTCAAAAGTATGATGTCACACGTTGCTATTTGAACTAATCATTGTAGGGGAAATCAAGTAAATTGCTGTTTCGGTCGCGAAATACTGCGTTTAGATCCATTATAGTTGTCGTACAATTTTGTTTCCATAAAAGCGTAAGGATTCTATTGGTAGCATTAAATTTACACTTAGACAATAAAAATAATGCAATTCTTTTCTAAACTTTCAAGGTTTTTTTTATGATATTAATAATATTTTTTTAATTTATACTTTATTACAATAGTTTTATGGTTTACTATCCATTTAGCAACACTATGTTATCAATTTTACCATGAGTCATCATGCCTATTATATGTACCCGCACAAAGATATCACGAGGATCATCCATCTTAAATAGAAAAGATATGCTTGTGCAATGTTTTGTGTATATTTATAAATAATTTGGAAAAAGTTTAGTGTTCGTTCTGTTTAAATAAATAAAATAATTCTTAAACCGGTAAGGGTATTTATTTGTGTGATGAGCAGGAATATTTGTTCCCGAGTCATGGATGTTTTCTATGTATTTAAGTATGTATTTATCTATATAAGTATGTTTATCGTCGTCTAGTACCCATAGTACAAGCTTTGCTTAGTTTGGGACTAGGTCGATTTGTGTAAGATTGTCCGCAAATATTTATTTATTTATTTAAAAGAATTTTATGATGATGATAATGATGATGAAGACATTACTTGCCTTTCATCATCATCATATCAGCCGAAAGACGTCCAGAGAGTGCCAAATTGACCGGTCCTGCGCCACCCGCATCCAGCGGACTCCCGCGACCTTTACCAGGTCATCAGTCCACCTTGTGGGGGGCCTACCCACGCCGCGCCTTCCGGCACGTGGTCGCCACTCGAGAACCTTTCCGCCCCAACGGCCATCGGTTCTACGTGCAATGTGCCCCGCCCACTGCCACTTAAGTTTAGCAATTCGGAGGGCTATATCGGCCTATACTTGCCTTTATATGGCAATATTTGTGGGTCTTGAGCGCGGGTTGGTTGCGGCACTGTTTCCCGCAGACGTCACATGTGCATGGGGCCGAATCGCCGTGCTTCCTGCAACACAATGTACAACAACAATATATTTGTACTAGGGATGTTACGAATATTTGCATTCGCATTCGCATATGCGAATGATTCGGATCATTTTAAACATTCGTATCGATATTCGCTTCGCATCAAACGGTGCGAATGTTTTGCGAATGCGAATGTGTGCATGTTGCGTTGTGTTCGCTACGCCGGCCACCCGCCGCCGCCGAGTCGCGCATGCCGCACAATCCGCACATGCGCGCATCACGCGATTAATTTTGACCAAAATGGAGCATTTGTACCCCGCTGGTTGTTTGTGATTACTTGATTAGTTCGATTTGTTTTCTTGGAGTTTTTGTCAAGTTCAGTTTTCTTTGACATTCGCATTCGCACATTCGCATCCTAAAGATTCGCGTTCGCATTCGCGAATGTGATAAATCTGACATTCGTGACATCCCTAATTTGTACAAAAGTACAGATTAAATGAATGAATGATATTTTTATTTCATGTAACTTTGGACACATATTTTATTAGTAGAACTTACAAAACCAAGGGGTTAGTTGGCACAACTAAACTTGCTTTAAAACAAAACAAATTTGACAGGGAAGTGCAATCCCTCGCAGTGGAGCAAGTAGGGACAATCAGCCCAGTCGGCTATCATGCGCAGAATGCTGTTGGGACGGCGGCGCACGGGGCACGCGGCGCACCGGGCATTTCCGTTTCCGTTTTGCTCCTGTTGCGTGCCGAGTGAGCGGTAAAAAAAATCTTTGTGCTTTGGACGTGTTCAATTTTATCTTGCTATCAAAACGTACAAAAAAATTGAGATGCATTCCACGTTAAATGGCTAAACATCCACGAGCCTGGAACATCCTATGGACGGACGGCGTCGGGTAAACAACTATCCCACCAAAAACATAAATGTAAAAAAGGAGAGCCAAGTTCAATACAAAAATTATGCTTGGCTGTGGCCTTCGCCGCAAAAAGAATGGAGATCTAACTAAATGAGTGCCAAGTTATGCAAAATCCAAATATGTATTTATAGGAACAAAATAACATTATGAACAAGTATTAAACTCTATTTCTTTGCTTTATTGGATACCTATAACAATTGCTGTTATTTAAAAATGTGAGATCTTAAAGTAGGTTAGATTTGACTTGACCAGTTTTCATTACATCAGTCATTTTATAAAGTTATTCAACCTATATATATATATATATACATTTATGTTTTTGGTGGGATATCATTACTTTTTGTAAAGAAAACTAGGCAGATATTAATGTTTTTTCTTGCGTTTCCGTGTTGCTCGGGAGCGGTTTTATGTAGATTTACTTCTGTTCTGTGTATAATTATGTGGTGCCGCGCGCCGCCGACGACACACCGTTGGCCGGTTGTTTAGCGCGTATTACAAGTTTTTTGTATGGGGACACCACTTATTTTTTGACTAAACTTTATTTTATTATTTCTGTTATATAGCAAATATATTAATACATAGGGTAGGGGGGCCTAAAGCCGGTAGGTTAAGGGCGACCACTAAAAAAACTGCAATTTTGGTGCATTACAGTAACAGGTTTTATGTTATCGCATAGACAATTTATTGAACTTTCAATTAATACTTCGTTTAAAATCATTGTGTGGCAATGTGTTTAGTAATATAAAAAATACAAAACCTCTCCAAAAACCCGCTTTGCCCACATATGGGCCCAAAGCGGGTAGACGCCTTTGGGCAAACCGGGTAGGGACTGGGTAAAACGGGTATGCAATTAGAAAACAAAAACTGTTCTTATCAAGTCAACAATTTAATTATTAAATATGAAAAGCAGTAACGAACCTTACATTAAATCACATTTTGGCAATATGGTACACTTTAAAACTTAGTTTTATGTACGTCTTATAGAGTATTATTTTTAATATTATTATTATCTTTATCACGTTCCTAAAACAATTCCAAAACTCCATCCATATGAAACACGTACTCCAGCAATTCATTCTCTTGTTCTTCTAATTAATTCTTGTAAATACCGAATGAAACCTTCCCAATTTTTCTCATGACTTCGTTTTTTATGTGTATTTGTAAGGTAGATAACGTGATTCCATACTTCTTTGCGGCAGCGGCAACCGATGTTGTCTTGGACTCCTCCATCGCCAGTTTCATGTATGACTCTGACCATGACGCCTGATGTATTTTGCGTTTGTATTTATTAACCATCTGAAAAAAATATAACGTTTCAATATTGAATTTGTGGTCCGGGCAAAGCGGGTAGCCACCCGCTTTGCCCTACCCACTTTGCCCAAACACACAATATCTCAATTGACAAATTTTTACTTCAAAACCCAAGCCGCGAGTGGCCTGCCTTTAATCTTATTTTAAAGTACATTAGAGCTATATTCACATAGTATAATTAATAAATGGACAACTGCAAGTAAATTCGACTAATCACACGACACTTACCTTGATTTTTTTTAACAAAACCACCCAAAAACTTTCGTTGAACACTGCTAAACATTGCTCCTACAGAGGCGCCCGCGCGGACCTGGTCGAAACTCGTCAGCGTTCGGTTTCACGTGCGGCACACTCACACTTGCACTAGCAATTCATAGAACAGCGTACGAAGCCCTACCCGCTTTAGGCAGGGTACCCGCTTTAGGCCCCCCTACCCTATATTGGGATGGTTGCAACGCTACAATTACTAAAAAAAAATTGTATGGCGACCCCCCCTATTTTTATTTTTTATTTTTAGATTTTTTCCTACGCTTACACACAATTACCGAGCTGGATTCCAAATTTCATCCTTCTAGGTCATCTGGAAGTAGGTTAGGTTTAGGTACTATATGTCAGTCAATACTAAAATTTACGACTTTTTGACCTTCATATCTTTATAACCGTTTGAGCCAGTTTCATGAAATTTGGGCTTCTAGGTGACCTTATGGATATAATTAAACACACGTAGTTTTATGTGTTTACGTTAAAGAGGTTTTGAGTTATAGAAGGGTCAAAAGTGGCACCAAGTGGTTCGTGTAATGATACACTTGGCGCTGGCTAGCCAGTTCGTTTGCTTGAGCTTGGCTTGACACGCTGCCGCGTGTCTAGACTTATTATAATTAGATTAATTTTAACAGCCGATATTTGACAGCCGTCATCCCGGTTCCCGGTACAATGAACGTCAATGATGAAATATCATCATCATCATATCAGCCGAAAGACGTCCCCTGCTGGACATAGGCCTCCCCCATAGAGTGCCGGTCCTGCGCCACCCGCATCCAGCGGCGCAGGTTTCACTAAATATTTTTTTACAGTGTACTATATTTTTGTCGGTTTTTTTCTGGAAAACACTATATCTCCCCCAAAAAAGTTGGCAAACCTACCGCGAACATCCCTGCTGCGCTACCTACAGAAACGAGGCAGTCCCATCAACACCCCGACCGCATTATTTTACTGAACCCTAAGGGCCCCATAGGCCCGTTGCGTATACTGCACCCACAGATTGCAGGTATAGAGGAAGGCGCAAAACGCCCTAAACTATGTAACTGTCACCTCTTATTTATTTTGACACCAGATTTTGCCCGCGACGATTTATTATTTATTTATTGCACTCATGATTACACAGTTATACAGTATAATGCACGAACCCTTAGGGGTGTTGCAAAAATTTACAAATTAAATTAGTGAAAATTACATATCAATTAATAACTTTACATTTACAAAATTTCGCTCCCATTTCATTTTGAACAATTTCCGGGATAAAAACTACACAAACATGGTAGTCAATCAACTTTTTCTTCTTCGGTAAGCCAAGGGACAGCAGTGCTAAAAAAACATGCTAAGGAGATGCCCCAATATGAAAAGGGTTTACCAATGCAATTCAATTCAATTATTTATTCATGAATAATATACATTGTGTTTGAAACATTTATAAATAATGAAATATAATAATAATGCAGCTTATTTTACATATATGTCAATTTGACATATCAGTATAAATTAAAACAACAATTAATTTAAAACTATACAAATATCTCCTCAACACTATAACAGCATCGGGCCAACAAAAATCAATTTGCGTTTAAAAATTAACCAATTCGGAATGGCTTTTAGCTCGGTGGGCAATTTATTAAATAACGTGACAGCCTACCTGGCACAATGCCTCACAACCTGGAGTTTTGGATAGAAATTGTGTGCAACATTTTTCGTACGTGTAGCTAGCCGCAGTTCTTCATCCTCATATGTGACGTTTATTGATTGTGGCTTAACAAATTCGGTAAGAAGAATAAAAACGTATAGACAGGGTAGTGTGAGAATGCACAGTCTTAAATAAAATAACAGCAATATCTCGGAAACCTCTGAACCGATCTTGTTCAAAACAATTTTCGGTGAATGAAATTAATAAGCCCTATGTTCATGAATTTTTCCATATTTTTAAAATATACCGTTCAAAAATTAGAGGGGGGGGACAGAATCTTAGTGACTTTCGGGGCGATTATCTCCGACCCTATTCACTTAATCAAAAAAAATGCTAAGAAACTTTATATTTATTTTGAAAGTCCTATCGATTGATGTGCCACACGGGGGGTCACAATGAAAAAAATTTTTTTGACTTTTAGTTTTATGTATGGAGTGCACCCCTAAAAAAATTTTTTTTGTCATTTTAATTACAAAACTATGTAGCGGCTAACAAAATACACCTATCCTCAAAATTTTATTCAAATACACCTTATAGTTTTCGAGTAAAATGCCTGTGACATACGGACAGACGGACATGACGAAACTATAAGGGTTCCGTTTTTGCCATTTTGGCTACGGAACCCTAAAAACCGGACATGTGCGAGTTCAACTCGCGTGGTGAGTATTTAATCTAAATTTCATAAGTGTTATGTGTGTGAATACTCAAACTTCTTATAGGTTTTCCTGTAATTTTTAGGCAAGGAACTATTTGCCATATTTTTTTCAGAATTTTAGTCCTAGCAGTTTCGGAGATAAGGGGGGAATGCTCAATTTTCGTCTTTTTTCCTAAATAACTTCAAATCTGTTTTTGCTAAAATTATAAAAAAATATCTGACATGCTTCCAACAACCCCTTTCATTTGATATGTCACACAATACAGTTTGCGAAAAAAAGTGGCCCCCTTGTTCAGAATTCATTCATTTACTTTACGCGTCCATCTTTGGCTCACCAATTTACATATGTATACCAAATTTCAACTCAATCGGTCCAGTAGTTTCGGAGCAAATCGGCTGTGACAGACGGACAGACAAACAACCGAGTGATCCTATAAGGGTTCCGTTTTTTCCTTTTGTGGTATCGGAACCCTAAAAATGATCTCGACACGACGACCATGGAGGAATGCGTGTCATCGTACGAACCGCTCGTTTTTGAGCAACAAAGGCTCTATTGATATTATATTTAAAGCTATTGCCCCAGAACTTAATGCTATATCGCGATTTCGACTCAACCAATGCGAAATACACTACTTTAAGTTGATGCAAGCCAATTTCGTCTCTAATGCTTCTCAAAGCATAGCAGGCAGAGTTGACCGCGTTTTCCATTTCTTCCAACTCTCGTTTCCAATTGAGATTAGAATCAATGTGGATTCCGAGAAATTTGACATGATCTACTGGGCTCGCAGCATTGAAAGTAACTGTACGAGGGCAGTCCCAGAAGTACCCGACCTGACACACTTAAAGAGGTTTTTATTTTAAATAATTACTCTTTTTGAAAATAATGCACTTTATAAAGTTTAAATTTGAAATTCGAACACGTAGCGTCGTTTATCTTTTGTTTAGTAGCCATCAATAGTGGACACTGTGAACAAATTTTCAGACATGGAGAAAATTGGCCATCGTTATGTGTTACAATACTTTCATTTGAAAGGTTTTAGTCCAACTAGTATTAAAGCGGAGCTAGATTCTGCTTTGGGGGAGTCTGCTCCATCGTTTACAACAGTAAAATATTGGGTGGCAGAGTTTAAACGAGGTCGCTCTAGTTGCGAAGATGAACATCGATGTGATCGACCAAATGAAGTGACTACGCCAGAAACAGTAAAACAATCCACAAAATGGTATTAGATGACCGTCGATTGAAAGTACGCGAGCTAGCAGACATGGCAGGGATTTCAAAAAGTGCTGTACATCGCATATTAACTGAAAATTTGGATATGAAAAAGATGTGCGCAAGGTGGGTGCCGCGATTGCTCACAGACGAATAAAAACGACGTCGCGCAGATATTTCGGAGTGTTTGGCAAAATTTCACAGCAATAAAGTGGAGTTTTTTCCGCGTTTTATCACTATGGATGAAACGTGGGTGCATTATTTCACACCAGAGACGAAATAACAGTGGAAGCAATGGACTCGAAGAGGAGAACCGGCCCCAAAGAAGGCAAAAACCGTTCCATCAGCAGGAAAGTTCATGGCCTCCGTTTTTTGGGACTGCCGTGGGATAATCTTCATAGATTATCATCAGAAAGGAAAGACTATCAATGGCGAGTATTATGCTAACCTTTTGCATCAATTAAGTGAAAAAATCTATGAAAAACGACCGCATCTGGCAAAAAAAAAAATTGTGTCATCAAGACAATGCACCAGTACACACGTGTGCCAAGGCCATGGCCATAATCCGCGAGTTAAAAGTTCGAATTACTTCCGCATGCACCCTATTCGCCCGATTTGGCCCCTTCCGATTTTTTTTTGTTTCCAAATTTAAAAAAAATGGCTCGGTGGTAAAAGATTTGCCAGCAATGATGAAGTGGAGGCTGCGGTTGATGGGTATTTTGACGAGCTCGACAAATCTTACTACAAACAAGGTGTTGAAGCTTTCGAACATCACTGGGCCAAGTGCATAGAACTAAAAGGAGATTATGTACAAAAATTTAAAAAAAAAATTAGATTTTCTTTTGTTTTCTTTCTCAGGTCGGATACTTTTGGGACTACCCTCGTAACATTATCATTTTTCTTAAAATTTTGTTTAAAAAGCATCATTTGACTCTTATTACTATTTAAACTAGGGTTTACTAATATAAACTAATATACCAGAAACACGTGTTCCGTAGATTTAAACCGCATAAAATCATAGTTTTAAAGAGTGACCCAGGAGACGTAACCATGGCAACGTAAAATTATCGTCCGTAACCCGACTTTACAGACAACCATTTTTAGGGTTCCGTAGCCAAAATGGCAAAAACGGAACCCTTATGTCAAACCTTGAAGTTTCGTCATGTCCGTTTGTCCGTCTGGCCGTATGTCACAGGCATTTTACTCGAAAACTATAAGGTGTATTTGAATAAAATTTTGAGGATAGGTGTATTTTGTTAGCCGCTACATAGTTTTGTAATTAAAATGACAAAAAAAAATTTTTAGGGGTGCCCTCCATACATAAAACTAAGTAAAAAAAAAAAACATTGTGACCTCCCGTGTGGCACATCAATCGATAGGCCTTTCAAAATAAATATAAGGTTTCTTAGCATTTTTTTTGATTAAGTGAATAGAGTCGGAGATAATCGCCCCGAAAGTCACTAAAATTCTGTCCCCGGCCCTCTAATTTTTGAACGGTGTATTTTAAAAATATGGAAAAATTCATGGACAAGGGCTTATTAATTTTATTAACCGAAAATTGTTTTGAACAAGATCGGTTCAGAGGTTTTCGAGATATTGCTGAAAAACTGCCTTCCTCAAAGAAAAGGACGTAAGTGCCGTAAATTTTTTTTACTCAGGAAAGTACCCAATAGGCTATATGACTATACGGATTCGACATACCCACTAACGTGTATCTTGAGGCTGGTAGAGAGCACGGATTTGCCGCAGTGGGGGCACGCCACACGCGCCGGCTTCTTACGTATCCTTTTTTTGGGGCCTTCCCTGAAATACAATAATATTTTTATACTCGTCGACTTTAATATTTGAATTAAGACTTCGTACACTAAACTAAAACCACATACTTTTTTTCTATGGAGCTCCCAACTCAACTATAATAATTATAAGACAACGCTTTAGACAACTAAAATAAATTCGACTCTTAAAAGGTTGGTAACTTAACGACCACAACCCCAAGTGAATATCTTCTCTTCTTAAATTTAAGAGCTAAGCTCTTGTCGGTGGAGCAACTTGAGAATCACTTTCTGGATTCTTTTCTTTTAGGGCCTGATAGGACTCGACGTCTATTTTTTCTTTTATCTGATCCATGGACGTTCGCCTTCCTCTCGTAGATAAAGGCCGAGTTAATATAAGGCTTGTAAAAATAAGTATATCAGTATCAAACGCTCGCTGCGCGGGCCATAACATGTGGGAACGGGACAGCTCTGTTGCGCTCTCCGTCGCACCAATCGTGAAACTGACATCCAATATTTGACATCTGTCATCCCAGTACAATTTATCCTACTATCCTATTAATATTATCTGTAGTGAAAATAAAATAAAAATTCACATACAACAACACGTAGAATTTATTTTATATAAAGCCAAACGCACTAGGATATTTCACTGTTAACACACATTTTACAGGCCGTAAACGCTACGCGGCGAGGTGAACTCACTGTCAGCATCGGAATACCTGAACTAGATTTTTAAGGAGTGCAACAGCGGTGTCGCAATCAGTTTGCCGGACCTTACGTTCTTCAATTTACGTTGAAAAGAACACCTTTGATAGGAGGGGTGATAAAAGATCAGGGTGGCAGATGGAAATGGGATATGAGAGTATGTATGATGATTGAAGGGAAATGGATGAACGCCAAAACAAGAGGTCAAAAGATTTAAACGTTGGCGTAATAGCTGCCTTTATGAATTTTGGGAAAATATAATGTGTAAGGGCGACAAGGTCCCCATCAAAGGTTGAATTTACTGAAGGGAAAAGACAACCTCAGCAATGTACAGCAACATGCACAAACAAAACTAAATTAAAAATCTAGTTTTCCTTTTTTAACAATACGATAAGGTCACCGATCGCTCGCTCAGCGCGCGCGTCTTCGAGGTCCGTTCCACGATGTGATGACTCCTTCCGTAGTACCAGTACCCGCTCAATTAGGAGCAGATAATGCCGTGGTTTGTAGGTCTCCGTACATGCACGTCCAGCAGTGAAGGACGTCGATGCATACACTTGCGTCGAACTATTGAGCTCGCACTCCGAACCCGAAAGCTAGGAACAAAATAATGTCATAAGAACTACGTTACCACAACTACATACGACTGTGAACCATCATGAGACAAAACAATTAAACAAGGCTTACCCAGATCGCTTTCCACGACTGGCCTCAGGGTAGAACAACCAAAGACGTGTCCAAAAGGAATTTCTTGCTAGGAACTGGGAAGTGGGCTGTCCTCCCTGCCAACTTTCAGAAAATCCGCCGAAGCGACAGACTAGCACTTTTAAATCAACAAAAACTGAGCTGTAATAGAAGCCCCAAATGAAAATATTAAGGAATTGCAATGAAATCCCAACAAAAAAAGGTTTACAATGGAACAGCAGACCAGCTGTTTTCAGTACCGCTTCACAAGTATCAATCATTTTTTCCTTTTCAAAACGGACAATCCCAAATCCGAATCTAGAATAATTCATATTTTAAATTTCAAATAGTCTTTATAAAAACTAACCAGTACAGAACTGCCCATACGAAGAAACTAGAAGAAGGTTAAATAACATCAACACGTGAAAAAAAACAGCGCCACCTACAGGCGGAACCAAAGAGTTCTAGCCGCATCACCTGACCAAGCAACCCAGAACACAAGCGACCACGAACCCTGAAGGAAAAAGTTCATGTAAAATGCGTTAGATGTCGTGGTAATAAACCAACTGCCAAAATTCGTTAAAATAGAAATGAACAAATATTAAAAAGGAGTCGTTAAGCGACGTCTGCGAGTTCACGCTGCATATCCTACTAATGCTACTAATATTATAAATGGGAAAGTTTGGATGTTTAGATGTCTGGATGTTCAGATGTTTGTTATTCAATCACGCTCAAACGGCTCAACCGATTTGGATGAAATTTTGCACGAAGATAGTTTATAGCCTGGATTGAAATATAGGCTGGTTTTTATCCCGGGTTCACGCAGAAGAAATCGCGGGCGGAATGATTTAGATGTTTGGATGTTTGTTACTCAATCACGCAAAAACCGCTGAACGGATTAAGATGAATTTTGGTATACATATAGTGTATAGCCTGGATTAACATATAAAATACTTTTTATCCCGGGAATCATCCCCTAAGGGGGCGAAATGGGGGGCAAAAGTTTGTATGGATGTATGATATAAACGAATTCCATGCGGACGAAGTCGCGGGCAGAAGCTAGTGTCATCATACGGCGACCACGTACCGGAAGGCGCGGCGCGGGCAGGCCCCCCACAAGGTGGACTGATGACCTGGTAAAGGTCGCGGGAGTCCGCTGGACGCGGGTGGCGCAGGACCGGTCATTGTGGCACTCTTTGGGGGAGGCCTATGTCCAGCAGTGGACGTCTTTCGGCTGGTATGATGATGATGATATGTCATCATTGACGTTCATTGTACCGGGATGACGGCTGTCAAAAAATCCAATTATAATAAGTAGTTGTTTACCCGACGCCGTTCTTCCGTCGGATGTTCCAGGGCTGTGGATTATGGGTGAACACCTCGAATTTCCCCTCACTACCAGCATCCTAAAATAAAAGTATGTTTTACATTTTTTTTAACATTGTTATGTTTTGTCATTTAACGTGGAAAGTACCAACATAACATCTCAATTTTTCATCACTAAATAAAATAGTCAATAAGGTTGTCCCTCGTAAAATGATTAAAAATGTAGGCAAATGGAGAAAAAATCAACGCAAGAGGTTAAACAATCACAAAGTTTTATTTTATTTAAAAAATTATTTATTATAATATATTTTATTTAATATATTATTTAAAAACATTCTGTAAAAAACTAGCTAAGTCTCGATGGAGCTGCTTATTTATCTCTAAAAAGTAATGAAATCTAGACAAAGTCGTGCCAAGTGGTTCTGCTATTACACCTATTTTATTTTATGTTGTGTTCAATGTAGCTTGTCTGTCGCATTAGGTGCCGCCTGTAATGATAGACTTAAGTTGTTTAAATAAATAAATAAATAAATAAAAAAGTCTAAGGTTCCTTACTGCGATTTCTTTATTATTATAGTTAATGTTGTGTGACTTGGCCGTTGAAGGCTCGGAAATGTGGCAAAAGATGGTCAGAATTCAGGCTTCAAAGCTTAGTTGGACGTCGCACGAACAGGCCATCTATGACTTCAAACTGTGCAACAATGTTATTGTTGGACAGTTTGAACAGCGATCGACCAATCACAGAGCCTCGTGCGCGCTCGCGCCGGCGCGCGCTGCCTGTGCTCCTCCCTCCGCCGGTCGCGAGGCAAGGGAGCCTGTTTGATATTATGATCTTTAATTTTGATTTAAAATTATAATTATTTGCAATTTCCTTGCAGTAGGCGTGAAAAGCACTATATTAAGCCTCGGCCGAAAGTGCAATAGCTGGATTAGTACTTTCGAGGGCCTCCGCTACGCGTCGGCCCTCGAACTAACTCGTCCATCTATTGCTTACTTTCTAGCCTCTACAACAATGTACTATTAACCTGGCGCTTATAGTTATATCAATAATTTTGTTGCTATCTACATCATCTAAGTCGCCAGTTGTTGGGTTCATTCACAGGTGATTTACTTTAGTACCCACCATTTTTGGTATTTGAACTTGTTGGATGCTCGGCGCCGAGATGCTGGCTGGGTGTTGAATGCTCTGGTCACGGGTGTTAGAGTCACAGATCCTCGTCGTTGAATCCAAGTCGCTATCAGGCTCATGTCTAGACTCGGGGCTCTCAGGCTCAAATTTCAAGATTAGCTCCTCTGTGAGAGGATTAACCTGGTATAAATAAAAGATAACTAGAGTTGGAGGCAGAAAACGGTTAAACTGAAGTGTTGAACTGGCCATCAGAGAATGTTTTATGTTTGACATGCATTTGAATTCTTGTTATAGTTGAATTTTTTTGAACTGAGCCGATCTACTTATCTACAAAACAATAGCATTCAAGTTAAACAATACGATTGTGTGGTTGACGCGTGCCAACAAACAATGAAGGAAAATTACTGCTTAGTATATAGTTTATTTTATATAGTATTTTTAGTTGTAATTCCATTGTTTTGTCACGAATAAATTATTTAATTTTCCAAAATTTCTTGTTTATACCTGGCTCGCTGTGAGCGGGGTTTTTTATCTTTTAGTCCATTTTGAATCTATTATATAAGACGATAGAGTTCATTATTCAATGAACATTTTATGTGGCGGTAACCTCTTATTTGCAAAGTTTGGCACACGCCAATCACACAATCGTATTGTATAACTTGAATGCTATTGTTTTGAAGATAAGTAGATCGGCTCAGTTCAAAAAAATTCAACTAAACGCGCCTCGGCAAACATGAAGTGTCAAGTATAAAGTGAGATCTAAATAAAATATGTGGCGGTAACCTCTTTTTTGCAAAGTTTGGCACACGCCAAACTTTGTTTTGAAGATAAGTAGATTGGCTAAGTTCAAAATATGTCAACTATACACTTGACGTAAATAAACTAGGAACATGGGAACATTTGTTTCGTTAGGTTGTGGGAAATTTTCACAAAGAACCCTGTTATAACGAGTATTTTTCATTTTTGGGATCAGTTTTACAATTTAATTTGTGTTTCGCAAATATATTATGAGTGTACATAAATTGGAGCGCTTTGATATTGAGAAGCTACGCGGACTTGACAACAGGCATGATGACTCGTGTTAAAATTGATAACATAGTGTTGCTAAATGGATAGTAAATCATCAAATGATTGTTATAAAGTTTAAATTAAAAAAAAAACATAAAAGGATATGATAACCTTGAAAGTTTAGAAGAAACTTGTTTTTTTTTTAATGTCCAAGTGTAAATTTAAAGCTACCAATAGAATCCTTACGCTTTTATAGAAACAAAATTGTACGATAACTATGGACCTAAACGCAGTATTTCGCGACCGAAACAGCAACTTACTTGATTTTCCCTACAATTAAAATAAACAAATAAATTAAAATTGATTTATTTCAGGCAGAAACCCATATTTTTACATCATTTCACATTAGCAATGGGGAATGGATGAAAATTTTAGAAATGCCTGATAACTTTCCTTAGCACCAGAAAGAAGTTTTCAGATTTTTCAGTTGCGACAATTATTTTTGAAAAATATAAACAGTTTCCTCATTTACGTTTTGGGTCAAGAACGGTAAATAGACACTTTCCTTGATCTGTCTCACATTACAAAAAACTACTACACTACTACACTGGTAATGATCAATATAGCTGCTGCAAGTGTCAATATCACCACCATTTTGCTCAAATCCGTACGCGCTCACGCGCTGTGCGCGAGCAGCGCGCGGCGAGCCGCCCAGAGCCGGGCGACAAACTCAAAGGCGCCTCAGTGTGCGTGCCTCGCGTCACTTGGACGTGTATCCGAGCGTGCCGCGGACAGAGCGACACGATCGAACTTGTTTGTGTGCTAGGCGCATACGAATTTGAACAAGTGGCTGAGCCGTGCTTTTGTAATCGTTTGTTAGTAAATTTGGAACAATTATTGATACAAATACATGAAAAGCAAAAGGTGTTGTGGGTCCCGAAATCAATCAGCTGTCATCGTGTCGACGCCATTTTGAATGTCGGCTCGCCGCGAGCGCGCTGCCTCACCCGCGCATGTTTATGTGGAACTATTTGGCGCGCGAGCAGCTCGCCGCGCGGAGCCGCTGAAATTCGTACGCAGCTTAACGGATTTTCCTCCCATTAAAAAAAAAGGTAACATACGTAATAGGGTAAAACTCACATTGGGTACCTCAACAGTGATAAATTCCTCCTTGGGTGCAGCTGTCGAAACACGAGGCTCTATTTTAAGGGTGACCACCCCGGGTTTTGTACCCTCATCCTCAATCTAAAATAAACGGGTAGTTTCCTCATGTTAAAATTGATATAGTAAATAAATAAATAAATATCGTGGGACATTCACACCAATTGATCTAGTCCCAAACTAGGCAAAGCTATGGGTACTAGACAATGGATAAACATACTTCTATAGATATATACATACTTAAATAGATATTAAACATTCAAGACTCGAGAACAAACATTCGTATTCATCATACAAATATCTGCCCCGACTAGGGATCGAACCCGGGACCTTAAGCTTCATAATCGGGTTCTCTAACCACTAGGCTATTCGGTCGTCATAGTTGTCGTAACTGAGCACATATTAATAGAAGAAAAAGAAAGTTCCAGCAGGTTCCGCAGTTGTCGGGGTTCCTTGTTATACATGGGCCAAGCCATGCGGACTAGTATCACATAAACTTGATCATAGCTTTTAAAAGGCTAGAAAATACTTACATTTTGTTCTGTATTCCGTTTTTGCAGTACATATATGAGATTTGTTAATCCAACGAGTGCTGTTTGTTGGAAGTTGTATAGCGTCTGCATTAACAGCTTGCAATTTGTGCACAGCAGCCAGTAAGCGTGACAGGCTTGGAGCTCCTTCTGTAATAGAAATTCTTTATTGAGAATTGTACAATGGAAATCAGATGTCAGTCTGTT
The DNA here is from genome assembly GCA_932294315.1 of Epinotia nisella. Taxonomy (NCBI): domain Eukaryota; kingdom Metazoa; phylum Arthropoda; class Insecta; order Lepidoptera; family Tortricidae; genus Epinotia; species Epinotia nisella. The sequence continues at coordinate 973,565 of OW028698.1, read as the reverse complement.
CCGTTCCGTCTCCTCGACAGGTCGCATTGCTTAACCGATTCTCATGTAATTTTTTGAGCAGATTCAATAACTATATAAATATTTTTTTGTTGATTCAGTTTGCGACGGTCCAACCGCGCATGACAGACCGCAGCGCACGCGAGGCAGCGTCCGGCTGCACCAACACCGCCACGGGAAGGGAGCGAGCGCGGCCGCCCGGCCAGTCAGTCTTTGCCGCTGCTCCGATACAATTTCAATTCAATTCTACAGTAGTATCCATAATGTGTTAGTATACAAGCACAACTTATACAAACTAATTTAATCCTAATAAAGTTAGATACGGTCGCAAGGATTGACTGCACCTAGCCGCCGCGTGTTTTCTACGCGTGTGCGTCCGCTAGGTATCCAGCGGGGCTAGCGCAACTGACGCTGCACCGCGACGCGAGTCGAGAAAGCTCTACCCCCCTTTTTCTAATTTGTACGGTGCGAGTGAGGTAGGGGACGCTTAGTCGCGCGCGAAGCGACTGAGCAGCAAGTTGTGCTAGACGTGCAGGGAAAAGTCCCCACTGCACTGCGCGGGCGATACCGGGTACTGCGACGGTGGAGATCCTTCCTCAATCTGCGAATCGGTTTTACGTCCGTAACCCGCGTTACCGGAGTGTCCTACGGGACCTTTATAAATATCTTGCACGGGGTTGCAACCCCCGTTTTAGAGCCAGTAGTCGTAAGTTTATATTTCAGAATAAAAGGGCATCAAGCAAGACCCATTTTTTATATTTGAACCTAGTGGAAATCCCTCCTACCCCTGAGTTAGCTTGGAAACCTTCACTCCGTTTTCAACAATCAGTCTCGCATGTTCTACAGTTCTACACTGAGCCACTAGAGTACCTATTAGTCTGTGAAAAGTGCAAACTTAACTTTTTGGATTGAATAACGATATTAGACTTTACTTCTTGCATTTCATGAAGCTTTATGATATTATATTATGAGCCATGTCTAGGCCGAGGCATGCGTCCGGTACGCATGGCTCAGCTGAGCATGCCTCGCTTGAGCGTGCGTGCTCAGTGTAGACGTGCCGAGCATGCGTCCGCTGTAGGTATAGTCCTTTATCCCGAAAATCAACCCTTACAGGGATGAATATTGATATAGCAGTTTCATTTCCAGTCTAATGTGAGTTAGTTAGCTACAGGCTGTTAGGCAGTTTTCACTTTTAAGGGTTGATATTTGTTCTCGACGATTTTTAGTTTTCGTCAGAATTAGACAAAATCAGGTAGGTTTGCAGAGCTTGTGATATGTACAATATTCCCCAGTGTTAGGTTTAACCCATCGAGTAACATGTATGGGATTTTCGCAACACAGTGCAATTTTTGGTACATCATTTTAGGGTAGATATTTGATATTGTAAATAAATTGCACAGAACCATATCACTCTTCCAACATACCCGCTTTTATTAGATCCCGACGAAAAACAAAGATCCCTAGTAGATTTTTATTTTAATAAAAAACAGCCCTTATAACGTGTCCATACTTATCCGAACCACGGTTTAATATGGACACGTTCATAAATAAACACTTTTAAATTGTTACTTACCGTGTTTATGAACGGAGACACAACAGCCTCGAGTAATCTCTTGTACTCTACTTCCATAGGCGACAGAGGCGGTCCTTTCACCATGCAGATCACGCAAGCGTGGATCATCGTGCATTTGGATTATTTCAGTTCAAATATTAAAACAATACAAGCAGTATTGCACATATTGATCAAAAGCAAAAATACATTATACCATAATAACGTATAATAACGATCTATCGAGTTCAGTTTATTTACTGATTTTGACAAGCAAGTATGAAGTTTGATTTGACAGCTACCAATTTTTTTTATTTGTCCATTCGGTCAGGCTAAGACCACGGGCCATACTGCCTCGTCTTCAGTAATTATAATTTCATTTCAAGCTACCTACATTCCACAGATAAAATAATATGCATGTTTTGTAAAAGTTTTCAGTGTACACGGCCCTTATTTTTTGCTACATATAGTTTTTATTGCATACCATAAGGCAGTAAAGCACTAGTCAATCTTAATTGGGTTTCGCGATTCAGGTATTTAAAAATACTGAGTGAGAGTAATAAAATCTTACACTAATATTATAAATGCGAAAGTTTGGATGTTTGTTACTCAGTCACGGCTCAACCGATTTGGATGAAATTTTGCACGAATATAGTTTATAGACTGGATTAAAATATAGGATAGTTATTAACCCCCGACACAAAAAGAGGGTGTTATAAGTTTGACTTGTCTATATGTCTGTCTGCGCCACAGACAGACTCTGTGGCATCATAGCTCCGAAACGAATGTACCAATTTTAATGCGGTTTTTTCGTCCGAAAGCTGATGTGATCTTAGCCACGTTTCAACAAAATCGGTTCAGCCGTTTTTGAGATATTTAAATTTGAAATGAAAATGTCGGGGGTTTTTCAACTCTTCTAAGTTGTAGTTATTATTCCATGCAGACGAAATATGAAATAAAAATAAAAACTGCATGAAAAGTTTTATAATATCCGTTTTATTTTAAAATACAACACAGTCTATTGTTTCAATATTATTTATTTATCCATAAGGTTTTAATAGCCCGGACAGACGAGTGATCGCATGTTCCGTTGGACCAATTTTTGCATGGAACACTAGAAAGTACAGTCGGCAATAAAATTTTGTACTCGGCGTCAAATACTCCGTAGCAGTCAGTGGCCAAATAGTTTGGTACACCATACTAAATATATGGTGTATAACGAACAATTTGACTACATACTTTTATTGCTACAAAGTATTTGACGCTGAGTGTACCATAAAACATTTTTGTCAGAAACTTAATATCTATATTTGTGTCGCTTAACTTCAAACTCAGATAAATCCACTCTAACCACTTGAGAGATTATTGAAAAAAAAACCGGACAAGTGCGAGTTCAACTCGCGTGGTAAGGGTTCCGTATGTAATACACAAAAATATTGAGAATTTTCCCGTTACTTTGAATACTCAAACTTTTTATAGGTTTTCCTGTAATATTTAGGCAAGGAATTTAGTTTCGGAGATAAGGCGGGAATGGTCAATTTTCGTCTTTTTTTCTAAATTACTTCAAATCTGTTTTTGCTTAAATTATAAAAAAAATATCTGAGATGCTTACAACCCCTTTCATTTGATATGTCACACAATACAGCTTGCGAAACTTTTTTTTAAATTTTCCAGTTTACCCCCCAAAAGTGGCCCCCTTGTTCAGAATTCATTAATTTACTTTACGTGTCCATCTTTGGGTCACCAATTTACATATGTGTACCAAATTTCAACTCAATCGGTCCAGTAGTTTAGGAGCAAATCGGCTGTGACAGACGGACAGACAGATACACGAGTGATCATATAAGGGTTCCGTTTTTGTCCTTTTGTGGTACGGAACCCTAAAAAGTGACGAAGGTAGTATATTTTTCTTGTGGCTAAAGCATTAAAGAAAGCGATCTTGTTCGGTAAATTCAGAATCAAAACCATCCAATCTTAACAAAAATGTTTAACAAAAAATAAAATATCGATTGGATTTACCTTCATTTGATATATCGATTGCAATTTATCTACATATCTTTAAAAAAACTTAGTGTGGATTTGTATAATTTTGATTTATCTAGATTTGAAAAAAATACGATTAAAATTACCAATTAGTTTACGTCAACTGACAGCCATGTGGAACAAACTTCTTTCGCTGATGGGCTTGGATGGACTTACGTACATTTAAAAAACTGTCATATGGATTTATCTGAACTTGATAAAATATTATTATTTTAACTGTATTTTTCTCAAAAACAACTCGGAATAAAAATTAAAAACTAAACAATAAAATTGTAACAAAACTAGTTTTTTACCTTTTTATTTTATACCAAAATCTTAAATAATGACATAATTGGATTTACCCGAGTTTGAAGTTAAGCGACTCAATTGGCTACTTTCCTAAAAATGTAGTCCGTCAGTTAGATAATCTAAAATAAAATTATGAACATATAGCCCGTTAAGGTTCCGCGTGACGTCACATTATGGTACACTTTTTAGCATAATGTGACGTCACGCGGAACTTTGACAAACTGTCCTCAGTTTGGCGAAACAGAAAATGTATGTAAATGTATACTGATATTGGCAAATCCACCTTGCTAAAATAGCAAGGAGTAAAAGCCATTAAAAAAAAAAAAAAAAAAAAAAAAAAAAAATGTATACTTATCCTTAAGTTGTTTTATGAAATAAATTAAATTAAAATTAAAACGAGCTATATCTTCATCACTTTGTGTTTAATTGACGAACAAAAAAATTCGTGTCTAATATTTTTTGATAATCTAACTGACGGACTACATAGAATTATATGTTTTTTACCCAGGAATGTACCCAATTCAATCACTGTTGTCCGCTTTTTCCTCTCCCGTTATTCCCTCTTCCTCTGCTACTTTCTTCTTCTTTCTCCACTTACGCTTGATCTTGAGATGCTTGAGTTGATTGTGCGTGTACAGCGCCGATTTGTATGTGAAGGTGGCGGGACAGAGGGGACACTGGTGGGGACGCAGCCCCTCGTGCGTGAGGAGGTGCTCCTCCATACACTTACGGATCTGGCGAGGAATAATAAAGGTTAGACACAACGCGGTTTTACCGGCGATCATGTAAAAAGCTTTATCTACACACATACTATAAACCATTATATCAATAAGATTTATAAAAATAAATTACTTGTCTTTGGCCGTAGGTAATTTCATTAAGATATCGATATTGATAAAGTAGTGACTTTCATGACGAACTAGATTTTGTTTCGGACATCTTGTTGGTCACGATTTGAAATCTAGTCGGCTATGGCGGCGCAATGGCGGTTATTCTAATGGTTCCCGAACACATCACACGCAATGGGATCCATCATTAGGTCGGACACTAGTTTCTGTTGGCGGAAATTATAATAGAAAAAAAAAATAGTGAGAAAGAAGTTTGGTAAAAAAAACTTCTATCTCTTAGAGAGCCAAACTTGCTTTGTATGGAGTCTATGGGGAGTCGACTTGAGTCGAGCTTCCTGGGGATTCTTACGGTTAGTTAGTTATATATAGGTTGGAGATAGTATGGTCATTAGTACGGACACTAAATTGTAGCGCAGCGTGGGAATGGCTACTATTGGTTGATTTGTAGCTGACGTCACATCGAACCATCTATCCCCACTCCGTGCGTTGCAGCTCTAGCATTCTCAGGTGGAACACGCAAGTGACCGGACGCACTGGTTCTACCTCGGAACTGTCCACGCTACAATTAAGTAACAGTGAAATGTAATTAGATCCATTATCTCGAATAAAGTACGTTAGTCTCAATAATCGATCCCAACAATGGCCGCCGTTATTGCCCATCCTGAACCCCTTCTCCGTCATATTTATATATATATTTAGTTTATTTAGAATACAAACAGTCACATAAACAAATATATATGGGGTACACATAGAGCACCAACAGACATAAAGAAGAAAGCCATAATAGGCAATAACAACGTGCTAATACTATAGATTGCATAGGTCGGGTTACCCGGGTTACAGCTGCCCACGTTAGGAGGCTAGATCTGTTTGCCGCGCTAGTATTACAGCCGCATAGGTTTGGTTACTGATTGCGTAGATCTGGTAACCATAGCAATATTACAGCATAGGTCAAGTTACCAGCTGTATATGAAAGGTCACCGTGCTAATATTACATGGGTTTGGCGACTGTCTGCATAAGTCTGGTTAGGTAGTATACACTGCATAGGTTTGGTTACTGATTGCGTATATCTGTTAACCATAGCAATATTACAGCATAGGTCAAGTTACCAGCTGTATATGAAAGGTCACCGTGCTAATATTACATGGGTTTGGTTACTGGTTGCATAGGTTTGGTTACCATAGTAATGTTACAAGACAGCATAAGTCAAGTTACTAGCTGTATACGAAAGGTCACCGTGCTAGTATTATACAGGTTTTGCTTGGCTGTATAGCCAGTAACCAGACCTATGCAGTACTATAGTAATGTTACAAGGCAGCACAAGTTACCAGCTTTATACGAAATGTTACCGTGCTAACATTTATAGGTCTGGTTACTGGTTGCACAGGTCTAGTTACCTTGAAAGTTTTCCCGCACAGGTGGCAGATGTGTTTCGGTACCCGCAGGTCGGCGCGCTTCTCGTGCGCTATAGCGACGTGCCGCCGGACCTTGCTAGGTGTCGCGAAAGTCTTAACACATTGATCGCACTTATGCCTCTGTAATAAACAACGAATGAATATAATATAAATAGAAAAAAAATGTAGGGACAATCTTAGGGTGGTATTCCACTTGTCCAAGACCTTTGTCCAATGTGCATTTGATCAAAGAAATTGGGTGACTTCACCTTTACTAGAATGCGAGGAAATAAATAACTACAAAAGACAGAAAAATCTAGGTTCCCATCAAAATTTTACGAAATTGACAACTTCACTTCCAGATCAGTGCTAGTGGAGCGCGCAGCTTCAATACTTCAACCAATTACAGAGCAGTATTTTTGCGGCGCTTGGCCAAGTAGTTTTTTTTCAACCAATCACAGAGCAACTAGATTTGCTTAAGGCTTAAATAATCTAAAGTTTAGATTATTTAAACAAAAATTGCACCAATGGCTAAATAATAATATTTTTATTCTCTAAATTATTATTTTCATTTCCATGAAATGATGTAAATTTTAATACTGACATGAAATAATGTATTTTTTAGCAATATTCAGATATGTAAAAGAATGTATTAATTTAGTTTGTTTTATTTAATGATTTCATAGTGTAATTGTTATTTTTTTGCATACCAGTCATGGTTAAGCATGGCAAACCTGTAATTTTATTTGTAACACCTGTTTGGTAATGTTTAACGCAAATAAATATTATGATTATGATCCAAACTTTCAGTATGGATACGTACCAGACCGAGATGAACGACATCGATGTGGTGTTGGCGACGTTTGTCGTCCACAAACCGCTTCTGGCAGGTGCCGCACTCGAACCTGCCATGTTACATGTTGTACTTGTATAACTACCCACTCTAAATAATTACTTCCAAATCAGCTATAAATTAGATCAATCGACAAACAAACCTATTCAAGGTTTTGCCTAGATGGGCATTGACATCATCATCATCATCATATCAGCCGAAAGACGTCCACTGCTGGACATAGGCCACGCCCAAAGAGTGCCACAATGACCGGTCCTGCGCCACCCGCATCCAGCGGACTCCCGCGACCTTTACCAGGTCATCAGTCCACCTTGTGGGGGGCCTACCCACGCCGCGCCGCGCCGGTACGTGGTGGCCACTCGAGAACCTTTCCGTCCCACCGGCCATCGGTTCTACGTGCAATGTGCCCCGCCCACTGCCACTTAAATTTAGCGATTCGGAGATCTAATATAGGTTACCTTGGTTCTGCTGCGGATAGCCTCATTTCTGATTCGATCACGCAGAGATACTCCCAGCATAGCCCTCTCCATTGCCCTTTAGGTGACTTTGAGCCTTCTTATGAGGCCCATAGTAAGCGACCACGTTTCCGTGCCATATGTCATCACTGGCAACACACACTGGTCAAAGACTCTCGTCTTGAGACACTGCGGAATATTGGACGAAAGGATCTGGCGTATGAATTAACAGTTAGGGTTCAATATTCAGCCACCCCAAGCTGGACTGATGACCTGGTAAAGGTCTCGGGAGTCCGTTAGATGCGGGCGCAGGACCGGTCATTGTGGCACTCTTTGGGGGAGGCCTATGTAAATAAATAAATATAGTAGGACAATTCACACCAATTGATCTATCTATCTATCAAACTAGGCAAAGCCTGTACTATGGGTACTAGACAACGGATAAACATACTTATATAGATAAATACATACTTAAATAGTATATTTACAATGAATCAAGTTGTATTTTCAATAAACACAAATATTTGAAAATTAAATTATACATTATTATACAATTAAATACAGTGTAAATAAAACTACACTTAGTCAAATAACCCGCCCCGTGTCACTCCGGGTGCAAAGGTGCCCATCACACTCGCTGCATTGCCGCGTTGAGTCGCGATCGACAACCTTTGCAACAGGAATGACCCGGAACGGGAGTCATGCCCTCTTAGTCGCAAACGGCGCCCAACTTACTTAAATAGATATTAAACATCCAAGACCCGAGAACAAACATTCGTATGCACCATACAAATATCTGCCCCGACCGGGGATCGAACCCGGGACCTCAAGCTTCATAGTCAGGTTCTCTAACCGCTAGGCTATTCGGGCGTCCACCAGTGGACGTGTTTCGGCTGATATGATGATGCCGCACGTAGAACCGATGGCCGTTGGGGCGGAAAGGTTCTCTCTTGGCGACCACGTACCGGCGCGGCGCGGCGTGGGTAGGCCCCCCACAAGGTGGACTGATGACCTGGTAAAGGTCGCGGGAGTCCGCTGGATGCGGGTGGCGCAGGACCGGTCATTGTGGCACTCTTTGGGGGAGGCCTATGTCCAGCAGTGGACGTCTTTCGGCTGATATCATGTGGTATAAAAAAACCAGCCACCTAAAAATCACGTGTGTTGTATGGGTGCCCCCTTAAATATTTATTTCATTCAAAACGGGACCCTATTACTAAAACTTCGCTGTCCGTCTGTCTGTCACCAGGCTGTATCGCAAGAACCGTGATAGCTAGAGAGTTGAAATTTTCACAGATTATGTATTTGTGATGCCGCTATAACAACAAATACTAAAAAACCGGCCAAGTGCGAGTCGGACTGGGGCTCCCATACAACAGACATGATTTTTTTGCCGTTTTTATAGATAATGGTACGGAACCTTTCGTGCGCGAGTCCGACTCGCGCTTGGCTGGTTTTTGTAGTATTTGTTGTTATAGCGGCAAAAGAAATGCTTCATGAGATACAGCCGGCAGATGGACGGACAGCGAAGTCTCAGTAATAGGGTCCCGTTTTTACCCTTTGGGCACGGCACCCTAAAAACGATATAAAGCTTGTAAAAGCATGGCACATACTGACACTGGTCCCGCGGCAGATGCTTGAGCGAAGTCAGATGCAACTTGTATAGACTGGGGTTCGGGAACTGTACGGCGCACGGCTGGCAGAACAACTCTGGCCGCGGTGGTCGAACAAACTTACTGTTCTCTACCTATGGGAGCAAAATGATAGTGTTTAGTATAGATAGATTATCTACATTCAAACCCTTTTGGCCCATGTCTACAGATTCTCAATTCTACAGATTCTCATGTCTACAGATTCCCAATTCTACAGATTTTCATGTCTACAGATTCCGAATTCTACAGATTCTCATGTCTACAGATTCCCAATTCTACAGATTCTCATGTCTACAGATTCTCATGTCTACAGATTCCGAATTCTACAGATTCTCATGTATACAGATTCCCAATTCTACAGATTCTCATGTCTACAGATTCTCATGTCTACAGATTTCGAATTCTACAGATTCTCATGTCTACAGATTCCCAATTCTACAGATTCTCATGTCTACAGATTCCGAATTCTACAGATTCTCATGTCTACAGATTCCCAATTCTACAGATTCCCATGTCTACAGATTCCCAATTCTACAGATTCTCATGTCTACAGATTCTCAAGTCTACAGATTCTCATGTCTACAGATTCCGAATTCTACAGATTCTCATGTCTACAGATTCCCAATTCTACAGATTCTCATGTCTACAGATACTATAACCAACCAGTAATTATTAATCTAGAGAAATAGATTTTATCTCTTTGGAAAAAAGGTACAAGCTTCGATTTTTATAATTATTCTAATTCTAATCACATGATCACGCTTGTATGTGTCTATATTTTGAGATAGTTAGACTACAATTGGGAATCTGTTAGAATTGGGAATCTGTAGAATTGGGTCTCCGTAGAATGTGATAAACTACCACCTCTGCCTCGAGAAGAACCGGCGTATTTTTTGCATGTTTTTGTTGTTTTATTTTTTTGACCCTCCCCCCTCCAACCCCCCAACCCAGAAATGAAAACCTGGCTACGCCCGTGGTACGGCTGATGAAGGCATTTCGTAGAACCGAATAGTTCGGCCAATTATTCGTAAAAACCCCGTTCGGCGCATCTCGTGTGGCACATTACCTACTTGCCTTTTTAATATGGTAAGACTTATGTATCTTGAGCGCGACCTGGTTGGGGCACTGCTTCCCGCAGACGTCGCACGTGCCCGGGGCCGACTCGCCGTGCTTCCTGCAACACAATAGGCTTGCTAATTTGTAGATGCCATTCGAACCAGTTTTTGGAGAGGTACAAATGTTTGTATGGGAGCAACTACAATGAAAGAACATAAATACCCAATAGCTACAACTTAGAAAAGTTGAACAACCCCCGGTTTTTTCATTTCAAAGTTCAATATCTCAAATACGGCTGAACCGATTATGATGAAACATTGCTAAGAACACTCGGGTTAAAATAATGTATGACACAAGGGGGGCGGGTGAGTCAGGGGGGGTAAGTTGGATGGGGGAGAGGGGGAGGTTGTGAGTCGGGGGGAGGGGGGGGGGGGTCACCCCCGACTCCAGGAGGGATGATTGAGTCGAGGGGGGTCGCTCACAACCCCCTCCGACCCCCCCCCCCCCCCTTCGGTAGCCCTCATTGGCTAGAACTACGGATGGGACGTACCTACTAATGTGCATTTTGAGGCTGGTGTCGAGCACGAATTTGCCGCAGTGGGGGCACGCCACACGCGAAGGCTTCTTACGTATCCTTTTTCTTGGGCCTTCCCTGCAAACACAGCACCGTCTAATTTATTTATTTAATTAACCTTTATTGCACAAATACAAAACAATACAAATGGCGTACAATGGCGACTTTCTCTACCAGTCAACTGTAGGGCAAAACAGATAATTGCTAAGGTGGGTGCAATGAGAAAAAAACAGGAAGAGCATAAACATCTACTAAAATAAATATTTATTTATTTAAACTTTATTGCACAAAATACAAAAAAAATAAGTAGGTACAAATGGCGAGCTTAATGCCAGATGGCATTCTCTACCAGCTAACCATTGGGCTAAACAGAGACTTATAACAGGTGCAAAGAAAAAAGTATGATAATTTCTGTTACGAATATACTTGAGGAGAGAAAAAAAAACAAATGTATTATACACTACATATAGACATACATAAATAAAAATATATAAGATACATACAAAAAGATATACCACTACATATTCAATATATACTACCATTATGTGGATGGATTTTAGTCGAATTCTTGTTTAAGCAGATGCTTACGTTGTTAATATGTTGATAAACTAAAAAATATGCTAACAAGAATACATATAATCATACGTGACTACCGAATAGCCTGGTGGTTAGAGAACCTGACTATGAAGCTTGAGGTCCCGGGTTCGATCCCCGGTCAGGGCAGATGTTTGTATGAAGAATACGAATGTTTGTTCTCGAGTCTTGGATGTTTAATATCTATTTAAGTATGTATATATCTATATAAGTATGTTTATCCGTTGTCTAGTACCCAATTCGTATTCATCATACAAATATCTGCCCCGACCGGAGATCGAACCCGGGACCTCAAGCTTTATAGTCAAGTTCTCTAACCACCAGGCTATTCGGTCGTCAAGTTCATGGCGAAACTATAAGGGTTCCGTTTTTGCCATTTTGGCTATGGAACCCTAAAAACCAAGTGGTTGTTTACCATACGCCGTCCTTCCGTCGGATCACGGAGGGGCGGGGCTTCTTGCTCGGCTTCGGTTTGTGACTGAACACCTGGAATAGGGTATTTGGTAAGTGACAATAAATTGTTTTTCATTAGCAACATACTAATATTACAAAATAATTACGAGAACAATATTCCTTTGCTATTCCGCTAAAAAACGTGCAGGTCGATCAGCGGAGATCAAATGCAACTATTTGCGTATAAACATGCAAATAATTACAGCAAACCACCACCAATAATGAAAAAACCTCGACACGTGTTTCGCCTCTCTGCGAGGCATCATCAGGAGATGCTGGCAGATGTTGCTTGCGCCACGTCCACTGAGCAAATCAAAAAAAAATTGCAAATTTTGCTCAGTGGACGTGGCGCAACATCTGCCAGCATCTCCTGATGATGCCTCGTAGAGAGGCGAAACACGTGTCGAGGTTTTTGCATTATTGGTGGTGGTTTGCTGTAATTATTTGCATGTTTATACGCAAATAGTTGCATTTGATCTCCGCTGATCGACCTGCACGTTTTTTAGCGGAATAGCAAAGGAATATTGTTCTCGTAATATATCATGAATTTCCGCAAAGTAACGCCTGATTCAATAAATTATTACAAAATAAGTTTCTGTCAAAGACTTAGAGCATACATAACTGGAGTAGCCTTTCAGTAACTTACCCCTCTGTAGAAAACCTTGCACAATGTGCAAAAAATCATACGAAGACAATTTCACGATCGATTAATGATCATTCACAAAATCGCCTCGCAAGCCGTGCTATAGCTTACGCGAATTAACGTCTTTTAATATTGTATCGTTTCCGTTTTAAACCTATCTCTTCTGTAACGTCCAATCTCTTTCTACAATATAGATTTTCTATGAAGCTATGAAGTGTCCACTATAACGTGAGCTCTAAATGGCTCAACAATTAAAGTCCGTGACTTAGAGCATACCTACTTTGCTCCTGGGGTGGTAACTATGCTCCAACAAAAAAAAAGTTAAGTTTTGCTCCAACTAAGCTGCAACAAAGTTCAATCTAATATAAAGGTAAAGAGCACTTTTCTCCGATAAAAGCATTACCAGTACCAAAACTCCATATTTATAAAATTTACGATGCAATTTGTAAAAGTGGAGCCAATTTTGGAGCAAAGTAGGACCATTTTACCGTACATAACTGGAGTAGCCTTATGTCGTATTTGCGTACAAAAATGTCTGCCGAATTTAGCGGGGGCGGGGGGAGCATCTTAATAGGATATTGAAACTTAATTATATATTGAAAGCTTGAAGTGAAGCAACACGCGGGCATTTTTATGATCAGTGTTCTCTTGCGAGGCGATTTTGTGAATGATCATTAATCGATTGTGAAATTGTCTTTTTTTTGCACATTGTGCAAGGTTTTTTACAGAGGGGTAAGTTACCGAAAGGCTACTCCAGTTATGTATGCTCTAAGCCTCGCAACGTCGGACAGCTGTGGTCGATAGTCCCTTACCCTATTACCCACCATTTTCGGTGTTACTTGAACTTGTTGGATGCTTGGTGCCGAGATGCTGGCTGGGTGTGTGCTCTGGTCATTGGTGTTCGAGTCACCTCTCATCATCGAACCGAAGTCACAATCCTGAAGCTCAGGCCTATGTCCAGATTCCGGGGGCCCGGGCTCTAATTTCATGATTAGCTCCCCTGTGAGAGGATTAACCTGATATAAATAAAAGATAACTAGAGTTAGAGGCGGAAAACGGTTGTGCTGAATGTAAAGTAAACGATTTGTATTGTTTTTCTATTATGTAATAATTTATCGTGTAAGTGTTTTGGTGTTCATGCTGTAAACTTACATTGAATTTAAATGAATAAATAAATAAGATACAGAACAAATCACGTACATAGGGTCTAAAATACATTAAAACATTCGTAACAAATTATGCACAAAAGCTAAACATATTAAATTTCAATTTAAAAATTAAATGTAACCTAACATAATATTAAATGTATAATTATAAGACTTGACGACCGAATAGCCTAGTAGTTAGAGAACCTGACTATGAAGCTTGAGGTCCCGGGTTCGATCCCCGGTCGGGGCAGATATTTGTATGATGAATATGAATGTTTGTTCTCGAGTCTTGGATGTTTAATATCTATTTAAGTATGTATTTATCTATACAAGTATGTTTATCCGTTGTCTAGTACCCATAGTACAGGCTTTGCCTAGTTTGGGACTAGATCAATTGGTGTGAATTGTCCCACGATATTTATTTATTTAAGTAAATGCCTACCTACTAACATAATACGGATTTTTGTGGTCTGAAACAAATGATTTTTATTTTATTTACTTTATTAAATTGGTTCTAAAAATCAGCAATATCAAGTATAAGGGAACTTATCTATTACTTTTTTGTTTATTTAAACGCACCTAAAATTAAAAAAAAAACATGATATCCGCATTTCCGAACACGCACTTCCATCTCGCTCACGCTTATGCTCAGTGAGAGGGAGAGAAGACCATGAACCTACGTCACCTTAAGAGGTGAAAAGGGCGTAGCCAGGATTCTGTCAAGGGGGGGGCAGGTGCAGAGAAATAAAGAATATATCTAGATATATGCTGCACGAGCAATGGGACAGCTGCTTCTTCTAGGGGGGGGGGGGGGGGGGGGGGGGGGGCAGCTGCCCCCCTCTGCCCGTACCTCGCTACGTCCTTGTGTAAAGTGTTAACATAAGGAATAAGGTGCAACTCACATAGGGGGGTGCTTCAAGAGTAATAAACTCCTCCCGTTCAGCGGTAGATAATTCACGCTCAATTTTAATGGTGACCACCTCGGTTTTTGTATCCTCAATCTAAAAGTAAACACGCAAAATGACACCAAATACATAAACAATAATGAAAAAATTTCTCGAACAACAATTCAAAATATAGTCATGGAGAAAATGCGTCGGTACTTTCGCACCCCGGCCGGACTGTGCAGTCAGCTGGTGCCGCTGCAGATTTTGCCGCGGCCAAAAAGCGGGAAAAATATTCGGCCCTGGGCGGTAATTATTATTTTGCACCCCTTGCTTTTGAGACGACTGGGTGCTGGGGGTCGGAGGCTATTACCTCCGTGAGGGTCGAATTGGGGAGAGGGTTGGTGACACCCGCGTAGGGTCGTACCTGGTGCAAAGGTTGTCCGTCGCCATTCAACGTGGTAACGCGGCGAGTGTGATGGGTACCTTTGCGCCAGGGACGACTCGAGGGGGCCTATATGTCTAGATTAAGTTAGTTAATTTTAATTTTTATTTTTATTGTAATAGATTGACATGTAATATTAATGATATTGTTGGATCTGAGCTTCAGCATCGCCTACGTTTTTAATAACGCTTTAAACAGACCGGTTGACATTAGCTGTCATTTAACGCGGGAATAGCCTAGATTTCACTTTGTCATGTTTGCTGGTAGGACTTGGATTGTTTGAACGTTGATATTATTGTAGAATCGTTGATTTGTTGATTTGATGTAAATTCATTTAATATTTGTAGAAAAAACGATTATAATTGTTAGTTTTGATCCGTGTGTATTTTATTGCTAAAAATATTATTAATTATATAGGTATTATAATGGAGAAAAAAGTAACAAAAGATAATAATCTAATCACAGAGTTATGTGTCCAAAGTTTTAAGAGGGGGCATACTCTGTCCCTTACCGCAAAACGCACCTTCACATGGAGCGATTGTCATTTACTATGACGCTCGAGACCCGTGACGTCACAGGTCGCAAGAGTTTTCTATAGATAAAGCAATATTAAAATGGTTGTCTTCGCAATTTTTTGAGATATTAGAATAAGATTTTCATCATCAGGCATAATTTTTGTGTTCTTTCTTTTGGAGTAATAATAAAATTAGAGTCCAGGGATGTAATGTATGTTTATTTTACATACACAAGACATTGGTAAAAATACAGACAAAATAGGTAGTAGCTTTTTCCTACTACTCCGCCCGCGTATACACGTTTTCAACTTAAGTTAAGGGATTAATAGTATGCCTATACACTTCCCTGAGACACAGCATCAATTTAAACAATCCCATAGAACCATCCACTCCCCTTATAAAAAAAAAGATCAAATGTCATCTAAAAACTCCGCGACGTCCAATAGGATCATCTGAGTGGATTACCCAGGTGATTATATTGGACGAATGTGTCCGGTGAGATCACCCAGGTGATTATATTGGACGAATGTGTCCAGTGAGATCACCCAGGTGATTACATTGGACGAATGTGTCCAGTGAGATCACCCAGGTGATTATATTGGACGAATATGTCCAGTGAGATCACCCAGGTGATTATATTGGACGAATATGTCCAGTGAGATCACCCAGGTGATTATATTGGACGAATGTGTCCAGTGAGATCACCCAGGTGATTATATTGGACGAATATGTCCAGTGAGATCACTCAGGTGATTATATTGGACGAATGTGTCCAGTGAGATCACCCAGGTGATTACATTGGACGAATGTGTCCAGTGAGATCACCCAGGTGATTATATTGGACGAATATGTCCAGTGAGATCACCCAGGTGATTATATTGGACGAATATGTCCAGTGAGATCACCCCGGTGATTATATTGGACGAATGTGTCCAGTGAGATCACCCAGGTGATTATATTGGACGAATATGTCCAGTGAGATCACCCAGGTGATTATATTGGACGAATGTGTCCAGTGAGATCACCCAGGTGATTACATTGGACGAATGTGTCCAGTGAGATCATCCAGGTGATTATATTGGACGAATATGTCCAGTGAGATCACCCAGGTGATTATATTGGACGAATGTGTCCAGTGAGATCACCCAGGTGATTATATTGGACGAATGTGTCCAGTGAGATCACCCAGGTGATTATATTGGACGAATGTGTCCAGTGAGATCACCCAGGTGATTACATTGGACGAATGTGTCCAGTGAGATCACCCAGGTGATTATATTGGACGAATATGTCCAGTGAGATCACCCAGGTGATTATATTGGACGAATGTGTCCAGTGAGATCACCCAGGTGATTATATTGGACGAATGTGTCCAGTGAGATCACCCAGGTGATTATATTGGACGAATGTGTCCAGTGAGATCACCCAGGTGATTATATTGGACGAATATGTCCAGTGAGATCACCCAGGTGATTATATTCTACGAATATGTCCAGTGAGATTACCCAGGTGATTATATTGGACGCCATGTCCAGCACGATCCCATGGGTGATTTTAGTGGACAATTATTTATTTATTTATTTGTAAGTATATACAATTTATCAACATAACAGCTTACGCCAGGGCGTTGGCAAACTTAAAGTAACTTAGTGAGTACATACACATCGTACAATGAATAAAGTTAAATCATAAGGGTAGTAGTATTAATTAAAAATAGTTTTCAAAAAACTGTAAAAGAGTCGGGCGAAGTTTGCTACATTTACAGGCAAACAGGTCGCAATCCGGTGCATGAGAAATAATTGATTTAGTAGCGCCTATGTACATATCCAGTAGGATCCCACAGAGATCAATCCCTTTGATCTCAGGGTGATCTCAATGGACATATTCGTGCAATATAATCACCTGGGAGATCCACTCAAATTGATCCCATCCGTCCCGAAAAACTCAGGCAAAATGGCAGGATAAAAAATTGCCTTTCCATTCTGACTAAAATCATAAGTAGTTCTGGAGATTTATGGGCTCTCTGTTGTCGAGGACAGCAGTCATCATCATCAACCCTACCTACCCTCCCCCAAAGAGTGCCACAATGACTGGTCCTGCGCCACCCGCATCCAGCGGACTCCCGCGACCTTTACCAGGTCATCAGTCCTCCTTGTCGGGGCCTACCCACGCCGCGCCGCGCCGGTACGTGAGGACAGCAGTAGTATCACATAAACTTGATCATAGCTTTCAAAAGGCTAGAATATACTTACTGTTCGTTCTGTGTTCAGTTTATGCAAGAGATATTTGAGATTTGTTAATCCAATGAGTGCTTTTTGTTGGAAGTTGTATAGTGTCCGCATGAATATTTTGCAATTTGCGCACGCCAGCCAGTTAGAGTGCCAGGCTTCGAGCTCCTTCTGTAATACAAATTCTTTATTGAAAATAGTAAGTGTGGTTTTGTGCAATAAAGTTTAAATAAATAGCAGGAGTAATCAGAATCTTTACTATGTATGTAAATATGTATGTAGCTGTCTTTGTAAGCCGGGAGACAACAATTAAATTCAATTCAATTCAAAATATTTAATTCGGACAACGTGATCCATAGTGACAGAGTGACAGACACAACAGTGACAGAGTTTCTTAGAAGTAAGTTTCGGCCAAACATTTCATTTTTGGTACAAGCTTTTATTGCAGACTGCACTTTTCTGTATACTGTCATACTACTAATTGAGACGATTCCAACGAGCCCGAACTCTATGAGGTTGTGTCGTTTCATTGCGAAGTTCCTATGGCCACCTTCCAGCTCCATCATCAGATCAGCACCATGTCATCATCGTCAACATCGCGGGGGTTGTAGACGACCACCCTCCAAATAAGAAAAACTACTACATGCAACATTCAATGTTCGATCTCTGGCAAATGAAGCAGGATAGTGGACTTAGTGTATGCAATATCTAAAATAAAAGGAAACATTCTCGGCATATCTGAATTACGAAGAGAAGGGTATAAAATAGAAGACACAATAAATTAAAAATCCCGAGCGAACTGCAATAAAATTGCAAAACGAATCCAGAGATGAAAAATAAAGAAAAGAAAAAAAAGAAAAGAAGACATTTATTCACTACACAAAAGACACACAGAGACAAAGGAGTAGACATACATGACAATAACCACCACAATGACCACAATGTACTTCCCATTCTCTCTGACTCCGATTGCGTAGAGAACATACAGAAATTTTAAAAAATGGCATAATTTGGAGGAGGCTTTTACCGCAGAAGGCGGCTCTTACAACTAACAAATACGATAAAAAAAATATTTTAAGAAACATACTAACAATACAGTTAACATTTGTAAAATTAAGTACCCAAAATCATTGCATCTTTTGTAAGGGATTAATCAGGGCGACAAAACGGTGGTCAGGGCGACAGAGAGAGGAACCTCCTGACTATCCGCGCCAAGTCCAGAAGTACCGCCTTCTGTATCTGACCCATGACCCAGCCATCTAGCGAGAGTCTCTTAAGGTGGCGGTCGAGACTCTTCGCTATTAAACCGTTCGCCGAAACGACTATCGGGACGATGATCGTCGAATCAACATCCCACATGGCGGTTACCTCGTGAGCCAGGTCTAGGTATTATTATTATTTATTATTATGCAAAATTTCAGCACAAATTTAACTTGCAAGATTTGATGACAAACATCAGGACAGGTGAAACTAAATAAAAGGTTGTAAAAATACTATAAATTGGACTCCTAGAATGCTAAGGAGATGCCTTACCAAAATAACAAAAACAGATGTGGATTTAAACCCCTTATAATCATAGTTTTAAAGAGTGACCCAAGAGACGTTACTATGGCAACAAGCGACAAAAAATAGTTGATTGGCCCAAGGAAAAATTGAATCTAATAAGGACAATAGGCATCGGCTTGCATTTTAAGAAGGAACGCGGCCACTCACATTTGTAAAATGCAACAACTGTAACTGGGCGGCTCGCATAACTTGACTTTCGACTCTACTCGCGCGCGATATAGACATTCCGTCACTTTCTGATTAATGCTGTCAAAAAGTGACAGATAGTCTATCACGCGCGCGAGTAGAGTCGAGAGTCAAGTTATGCTAGCAGCGCTGGTCATATAAAATAGAATTTTATATTTCAACTTTTTTAAAGAGTGATATTACAGGATTGTTGATGGTAATATAGAATACTTTTTGAATGTCGATATGGGAATTTAGCTGGACAAAGTTATTCGGTTAGGTAGCTACAGGTTGTTAGTCAGTTTTCACTTTTATCGGGTGATAAAGTTTCAGCAGACTTCAAATCAGTAGGTACCCAAATTGCTTCAAGTGATCCTATAAAATTTGAAGAGTTCCCCCGATTTCTCCAGGATCCCATCATCACCTGGTGACCATGGGACCACCGTGATCCCATGGTCCGACCACCTGACGCAAAAAAAAACAAATCGGTCTAGGCGTCTTTGAATAATCGGGGAAAAAAGAACAATTTAAAAAAGATTCCGACGAATTGAGAATCTCCTTACTTGAAGTAGGTTAAAAATAGAAATCGGCCCTTATAATGGTTTGGTTTAGTAAGCTAACAACATAAATACTTTTAAATTGTTATTTACCGTGTTTATGAAGGGAGACACGACGGCCTCCAGTAATCTCCTGTATTCTGTTTCCATAGGCGACAGAGGCGGTCGCTGGACCATGCAGATCACGCAAACGTAGACCATCGTACATTTGGAATATTAATAAACTACCTATTAATTAATAATATCTTAATATCTCAAAAGCAAAACAATATAACCATTGACTTTTGACAATTATGAATGATTTGACAGCTACCATAGATAGAGGATATAATAAACGTCGTCCATGGACCTATGTTACTCAGAGAGGCTACCGGGAAACGAAAACGAACTTCGTTTGTTTTCGTTTCCCGGTAGCCCTCTGTCGCTCGAACTAGCAAGTGCGACAGAGACGGAGATACACGAACGAACTTCGTTTTCGTTTCGCGGTACGACGCTATACGTGATGCCACAATGAGGGACGGAAAGGCTCCTATGCAGCTAAATTAAGAACTGGTCTTAATTTCGTGGCAAATGTGTTTGTGTGTATTGTGTTTACAGTTTGTTTTTATGTGTTTTGTCACCAATAAAAGTTTTTTCTTTCTTCTTTCAAAATGGCTGATGGCTTACCATAAACAACCAACTTAATTTGGGCGGTGTCGCGAATCGTGCCTAAGATTCGCGATGACAACAATCTAACATCTGGCAACCCAAGCTGAAGTATGGGTGTCTATGGTGAGTGAACTATAATGTCTATGTTAACTTTGCCATTCAGTAAGATGGCGGGCTGAGACGAAGTTGGCGCCGGCCACGTAAATGTATAAAGTTTATTGTAGTTCGTGACGAACATATCGACGCCGCCCAGAGATTGAGAGCTAAGTGAAACCCCTCATTTTCATATATTTCTAATACTATGTCTATTTCCAATTACATAATGACATTAAAACTAAATAGTCATATTTGTCATATCATGCCCGTGTGCTGCCACTAGCATAAGAATAGAGTTACTTATTTTGATATATCGTATGCCCATATCATGAGAACTAATTCAAGAACCTCGACACTTACGTGTCTTTGCTTCCTCTCTCTATACGAGCTAAAGAGCCGCCTGTCCGTGCGACGGATAGGGGTTCAGTTTGGTGCGTGGTTGCGAGTATACTCGTAGGAATCCTGATCAGGTAGCGAGATCGTACTATGCGTGAGCTATGAGGACAAGGTTCCAATATGAGCAAGACCGTATAAGCGTACGTGAGCTTTGTGTCCCAGACTGTGTTGTTAGAAGGAGAATAGACCAAGTTTGGTCTATGAGATTAGGCCCAGCGTGGCCAAGCATGCTTAGGGACAGGCATGGCCGTAATCGGCATTTATTATCAATCACGTGTTATCCACACACACAAATGTGTGGGTAGCAAGTTCACCCTTAGGACAAATAGGATAAGATAATTAGATAGATAATGCTCGTTGACTAAGAACAGACATGACAAAGGACATGACCTATGGTAGTTAAAGCCTCTCCTAGATAATACTAAATCCCTCGGGGTTCTTAGAGACAGTTGGCGTCATGAATAACCTTTAAACCACAGGTGGGGCATGCAGGCCTCGTAGAGGGAACCAGACGGCAGAGAGAGAGAGAAAGGAGAGACCTGCCAGGGATCTAGAAATAAAGGTAAGATCCAAATATGTACCCAAATAGTATATACCCTTCGCCGCGCCCTTTACCTGGCGTTATCGTGTCCATTGTGGCTGGACCTACGCCTGGTGGGGGCGTGGCGACATGGTGGAGGTGCTGGGATGTTTGGATCTTTACCAAGATGATGACATGCATAAAAAAAGGGGCTAAAAGTCGTGTCTAGTTTATCAAGGGCAATTTTTATATGAATTAGATTTATAATGAGGATTCACAGAGCTTATAAGTAATACTGTTTATATTATATATAGTGAGATCATTGTTAAAAGTAAATATTTAACAATGATTACGCTATTTTATTTTAGCGCGCTAAGGCGACATCTCAATTACGAACCGGAGTTACCATGATGGTTGTGGTTATACACCAAAAGCAATATGGCGTTGTATTCAGCATAGAGATCGATTAACTTTGTTGGAAAATACTAGATGGCGGTCGTATGCACTTTTTACACAGAAGCGAAGATATGAATTATAAGAAAATATGCGAAATAAACTCATGTCATGTCATAGGTGAACATAATAATTATAAATATGAATGCTTATGTATGCGATGATATTAT
The DNA here is from genome assembly GCA_932294315.1 of Epinotia nisella. Lineage (NCBI taxonomy): Eukaryota > Metazoa > Arthropoda > Insecta > Lepidoptera > Tortricidae > Epinotia > Epinotia nisella. Next base: position 951,377 of record OW028698.1, on the reverse strand, counting down.
TTTTTACCGACTGAGGAAAATTTACAATATAGGAAGATTATTTGATATTTGATGATCGCGATGGCGATGGCGTGAAGCTCTCTTATTGGAGGAATTCGAGCAAGAGTCGAGCGGAATTACGTAATCAAACAACGTTTTTTATAAGTTTGGATATGGATTTTCACAAGGATTTGCGGAAAATAAATCGTACAATTATTTAATTAAGTGCGTAAAATAGATATAAGTTGAAATTCGCGAAGTGATACGCGATTTATAATTAATAAAATTTAAATGGATGAAAAAGTGGAATTAGTGATATGTGAACCCTATTGCCATTAAGTTAAGGTTCAAAATCCAGTCTTGAGAGTTCCAGCCAGTTTTGTCGAATCGAGGTTAGGAAAAAGCTGACGCCGGCCGGTGAGGCCGCAAGCCGCCATTTTACTTAGATAGATTTGGAGTACGCGAGCAACTGTTGATTTTCTTTTCTGCTGTTTGTCGTTCTAGCTGCGAGGTGAGCACTCAGATACTTCTTTATTGTGCCTAAAGTTAATTCTCTAGCATCAACAACATATATTCATTAAGGATAACTAGTTTACAGTGGGTTTTAATTACGTTAGACGGAGAAGCCCTGGATGCATTTAGCTTCGCCTGGGTAGCCTTGATAGTTTAAGATAACACCAGAAAGCAGGATCTCTGGAGAATAGTTACCTCTTTATTGATTAGCCTCTGGGCTCGCGGAGTATAGATCTCTGCAGGAGGAACGTAGTGACGATTTTATCCTAATGTTATTCGTGTCGTATCCTTAGGCCTGCTCACGTGTTGCACCATAGCCCACGGCTCAGTTGTCGGCCCGGTGGTGTCCGAAGCGAAACGCCAGCTTAGTTACTGTGAGTATTTTGTGATTACGATTTCACTTTAATAATCGAGCTATGGTGTGTTAGTGCACTCGCACTGAATAAATAATCTATCATCTTCACTAGATGATGTAATAAAATAACATTTATTTCAAGTTCTCTTCTTTACTTCAAAATTGAAATATGGAACGGTATGGTTCCATTCGCTTTGGAATTAAAATTCAATTGGATGATTAACATCATACTAGCAGAAACATTTGTGATAAAAAAGTAGTGAATGTTATATCATTACTGACTTACATTTGACAATTTAATAGACGATTGTTGATTTATCGTTTATGTTATGTTATGTGTATAAATGCGAATATGAAAGCGTTCAAAAGGTTGAAGTATGGTGGATGGTGGTATGACGAGTTGTCATGACTGACAGTTCGTCATCACCATCTGTCATTCTATGTCAATAATATGTATCATGGAGTTTGCAAAGGAATAGTGATCCGCTCGATTTTAATCGGACAACATAGACTCAGGTCGATTAATATATTTGCGAATGCTTCAGTTATTAATTAAATATTTTGTATAACCTGTTATAAAATTATAAGGGTACACTGATGAATATAGTGGTTTATATGCAATCTCATTTTATTTATTTCAGCATATGATAAATATAAATTATGCTTTTAATAATAACAACTGTGTGCAGTGGTGTGTCTAGCTTTGGTTTTCAACTGTCATTAACATACTGCTATAAAGTTTTGCTTTACCTGTCTTCTTTCTTTTACTAAGTTATGTAAGGCTGCAATAGACTGAATATTTGCAAGGGAGATTGCATTTAAGCTTATGGTGTTCATCTGACTTTGGACTTGAAGCCATATTTTGTGTTGAACGTTGAGTTATGCTGACTTGAACAAACGCTTATTACTTTAATTCAATTTATAAAAATATGGCTGCATGTACCTTCTATCACCTTCCATTATATAAATTCTTCATATTAATTGCGGATAGTCCAATTTGATATATCATGAACCTGTCTATATATGGAGAGTTTTACAAGTTTTAAATAATTTATTAACTTTTAAATATTTCATTCTGGCATGATTTGCTTAAGAATTGCAGTTGTGTGACTTGTTGGAATGTCAATTACAGGTCAATATTAGTACATGTCAAGATGGAGGATAGTCTGATGATAGTTTTAGATCTCACTACTGCTCGTATTCATGAAATTGTGAATAAGGCGAAGGAATTTAATGATTTAATTGGTACCTGTATCCCGGAGAATGTTATCTTGGAAGCTGAACTGAATGCGTCGAAATTAGAAAGCGGTTTGAAGAAATTAGGGAATGATTTAAATAACTACTTTCGGTTTGTGAACGAGCCAGCTGTAGACGACATATCTAGGATTACAACTTTACAACTGGAAGCTGAAGAAGTTTTATGCGAAGTCCGAATCAAGCTCCAGCGGAACAAGCCTTCCACATCAACCGAGAACACTGCGGTAGCAACTGGGAAACTTCCGAAGCTTAGTCTGCCGGAATACTATGGCGATGTCCTTCAGTGGCACCAGTTCTGGGACCAGTTTTCATCGTTAGTGGATAGCCGAAGGTTGAGTGATGTCGACAAATTCCTGTATTTGTCTTCAATCTTGCGCGGAGAAGCTAAGAAGTTAGTCGAGGGACTGGCAGCGACTAACGAAAACTATAGTATTGCAGTTGCAATATTGAAAGCAAGATACGGCAGAATCGAGCTAGTTAAGGATGCACATTACTCTGCTTTAAATAAGATAGCACCTGCAAGCACTGCTGTAGCGGACTGTCGCCAAGTACTTAATGAGCTTGAGAGACACTTCAGAGTACTCAGCGCTCTAGGAGAAGATACAACTCACAGCTACTTTCGATTCCTGATATTGGAGAAGTTTCCAGAAGATTTAGTATATGAATTAAAGAAGAGAACTCAAGAGGATTCCGTATCAGAGATCCGGAAGGAGTTGGAAGGTTTAATCTCGGCTAAAGAAGATGCTAGCAGAGTAGCTAAAGGAAAAGAGACCAATATTGGCTACACTACAGAGGCGTTACATGTTACAGACAGGCCGAAGAAAGGAGGTTTTAAGAAGACTTACAACAGTAACCCTCAGTTCCAACATCAAGTCAACCAACCTAGAAGAGCTGCATCTTATCTTCCACAGCGTAACAAGACTTTCAAGAGAAAGCTGGATGCTGTCTGTGGTGCAGTTTGTGAGGTTAAAGCATCGTCGTCAAGACCCTCTTTTAAGAAACCTAAGTTAGAATGTATTTTATGTGGGGGTAACCACGGAACTGTGAACTGTTACCAATTTAAGACAAACTCAGAGAGGAGGGATAGACTCTCTGGTCGTTGCTATAGATGTCTAAGGCGGGGACATTGGATGAACCAATGCAATATTAAGAAGCCTTGCTTTATTTGCAAGAAAGTAGATCATGCTGACATTTTTTGTCCACATAGGAAGGCGGGCACGCCTAATGGAGGGGCTGAGAGAAACACAGTTACACAACCTACAGGTGATAAAAGAAGGACAACAAAAGATCATCATCATCATATCAGCCGAAAGACGTCCACTGCTGGACATAGGCCTCCCCCAGAGAGTTCCAAATTGACCGGTCCTGCGCCACCCGCATCCAGCGGACTCCCGCGACCTTTACCAGGTCATCAGTCCACCTTGTGGGGGGCCTACCCACGCCGCGCCTTCCGGTACGACAAACAACAAAAGATACAACCCGACAATTCCACATAAAGGACAATGGAGTAACCGTTCTACAGACGGCTGTTCTTAATGTAAATGGAGAAGATTATAATGACCAAGTTAAGAGCAGAGCCCTGCTGGATTCGGGAAGCCAACGGTCATACGTAACAAAGGAATTGGCGAGAAAACTTAACCTTGTCACCTTAGAAGAAAATATGTTGACTGTGTTTACCTTCGGAGCTGATGTACCTCAAGAAATCGAAAGCCCTCGAGTTAGAATCCACATAAATACACGCTCGGGCGCATCCGTAGCTATGACTGCTAATGTAGTTCCTATGATTACTCATAGCGTTCCACATCTTGATGTGGACCAGAAAAATTGGCCAACCAGATTCGACTTAGCAGATGATGGGTCACTAGCAGATCGAGTGGATCTACTCATTGGTAACGACTACTATTTCTCCTTGATGTTGACAGAAAAGATCAAGATTCAGAACAACCTATACTTAGTAAACTCTGAGTTGGGTTGGATTATGAGCGGAAAGACAGATATTGAACCAATCAATGAACTGTCGGTTATCACTTATTTTCAGACAAATTTAGAAGTGAGGCTGAGTCAACCTGATCTTCCTTTAGTTGAAACAAATGTCAAGGAGCTATGGGAACTTGAAGCTATAGGTATCTCCGACTCTCCCAAAGAGAACAGAGAAGAAGAAGCTCTACGCCATTTTAATGAAACCACAGAGTTCCAGGATAACAGATACCAAGTATCCTGGCCATGGATAGAGTATCCACCGGATCTGAAATCCAACTACGGTTTAGCATTGGGACGTCTAGTTACTCTTGTGAGGCGATCTGACGAAGATACATTAGCTTCATATAATCAAGTTATTACGGAACAAGAAAATTTAGGAATCGTGGAGAGGGTACCTGGGAGTGACATCCATGGTTTGGATCACCCAGTACATTATCTTCCTTTTCATGGAGTAAAGCAAGTCGATAAGCCTATGCGCCTTGTCTACGACGCCTCATCCCGTATAAAGGATAATAAGAGTCTTAATCAGTGCCTTTATTGTGGACCAATGATGCTGGAAGACTTGGCTGGTCTTTTATTGAAATTTAGAACCCACAATATTCTATTACATTCTCTCGCAAACGTAACCCCATCGCTCATAATTACTGTATAAATAACAAATATCTTAAAAGGGTCACTGAGATAAAAGATCTTGGCGTATATATTGATAATGAGTTGCAATTAACCACCCACGTAGACAAAATTGTTAGCAAAGCTTACAGTATGCTCGGATTTATTTTTCGGCAAAGCAGAGATTTTAAAGACCCCAACACAATGATTCTTTTATACAATGCATATGTGAGATCACGCTTAGAATATGCCTCCACAGCATGGAGTCCTCATTTTTCTGTCCATATTAATGCAATAGAAAGGATTCAAAATAAATTTATCAAGCGGATGAAGTATAAATTCAAAAAATTTGACTCTAGTAAGATTAATTCTCTTCAACTTAGGCGTGAAATCAGGGATCAGGTTATGATATATAAAATCCTTAACGGGTTACTGGACTCGCCTACTCTTCTGTCTAAAATATCCCTGCGTTGCCCGGACCGTCGCACCCGCTCCTCCGCCTTATTTGCACTACCTTTCAATCGAACCTCCTACGCAAGAAATAGGTTTATTGTAAGAGCATGTCAAAAATACAACGATAAATATTCTCACATAGACCATTTTCACCTTTCATCGGTACAAAAATTTGTTTCTGCAATTAACAGCAAGTAAATAATGCAATTTTATTTTATCTTTAAGGAATCATAAAACTATTTTAATTGTTTAATTAAATTTACTTCTTGTTAAGTTCATGCATGTAGGCATGTTAGATAGTTTATAAAAAACACTCCAGTTCTAAATATGATGTCTTCTTTAAACCAATATCGTGTACAATAGTAGATTTCACTTTATATATATATATAAATATATATTATACTTTTTATATATTATAATATATGATAGTCTTGTCTGAGCAATAATAATGATATTAATTTATAAGTGGAAACTGTTTTGGCTTTTGTATTGTCTAAATTTAAGTATTCATGTGTGTTATTTTTTGCTGTTTGTTTCCCATGTTCAAATAAATAAAAATAAATAAATAAATAAATAAATATAGGTATTTGTGCGGATGTGGAAAAGGCCTTTCTACAGATTGGTCTACAAACGAGGGACCGTGACGTCACTCGTTTCTTATGGATCAAAGATATAAGATTACCTGTTAATGATTCCAACATTCTACACATGCGCTTTCGAAGGATTCCGTTTGGAGTAATTTCCTCTCCCTTTCTTTTGAATGCGACCATCAAATACCATCTGTCTCGATCAAGCTCAGATAGCATGAGAAACTTAGCCCAGGAGATTTACGTGGACAACATGGTGACAGGTACCGAAACAACAAAAGAAGCTGTCAACTTATATGAAAATGCGAAGCAGATATTCAATCAGATGTCCATGAATCTCAGAGACTGGAGCTCTAACTCAAGAAGCTTCATACAACAAGTTCCTGACGCTTGTCAAGACAAGGTCGTTAAAGTATTAGGATTAGATTGGGACTTAAGAACTGATACACTTCATTTAAGGTATAAAAAACGTGAGTTTGCCAACACCAAGAGAGGTGTCCTTAAATGTATCGCGTCAATATATGACCCTAGTGGTTATGTTGCGCCAGCCATGTTACCTGCTAAACTTTTCCTACAGGACCTATGGAAACTGAAGATCAAATGGGATACACCACTGTCAAAAGATATGACTGACAAATGGAATAATATCCAGCAAGAACTCCGAAAGCTTAAAGATGTGTATGTAACCCGCTGCTATATAAGAAACTTGTACAGCAGGGCCTACCAGCTTCACTGTTTTGCAGACGCTTCAATCAAGGCCTTCGCGGCAGTGGTTTACATAGTACAGGGAGATAAGAGAAGTTTCGTGATAGGTAAATCAAGATTGGTTCCTATCAAAGACCATGATGACTTGAAAATTCCTCGTCTCGAGTTACTTGCATTTCTTATTGGACATCGTTTAATCCAATATGTTAAGAAATATCTTCCAAGCGACGTGACACAACAGGTGCTTTGGACGGATAGTCAAATAGTCATCAACTGGTATCATTCTGATAAGTTATTGGCACCATTCGTTGCTAGAAGAATCGAAGAAGTAAGAGGGAATAAAGAACTAACGGTACGGTATGTCCCTACTCATCTGAATCCAGCGGATGTAGCTACAAGACCCGCTCAGCCAGAGGAGGAAATGAAAAGGTGGTTGGCGGGGCCAGACTTCTTGTCCAAGGAGCCTACGGAGTGGCCCACCAATCCTAAGAGGGATAATTCTCTTCTGGTTGGGGAGGGTCCACCAGATACACCTATGGTGGAAAATGCAGATGTCGAAACAATACCGGAGATGACAGTTAATCCTGATATTACATCTAAAAAGGTAATGGACAACGATGGTGGAATAATTTATACAACGGTCGAAGAGATAAAAGATATCCAAATGAAATACTTTCCGGAAGAACTGGCTGATAAAGCAACCAGTATGATGAGGAACCTCGACCTGTTCAAGGATGAAGATGGAGTACTGAGGTGCAAAGGAAGATTCAAAAACGCTAATTGGACGTACGATAAGAGATATCCAATTTTATTACCTAAAGATAGTGAATACACTGATAATATCATTATGAAAACACATACCGATAACTATCACGTGGGTGCTAGCCATACCCTCAGCATAATTCGTCAATCCTTCTGGATACCACACGGAAGACAACAGGTCAGCAAAGCTATTAAGAAGTGTCCTCAATGTATTAAACATGGAGGAGGCCCATTCAAGTTACCTCCTACACCAGCTTTACCTCCAGAAAGAGTTAATTATACAGAACCCTATACGTTTACGGGTATCGATTACCTTGGACCAATATTAATTAAGTCTAAAACAGGGAATGAAAAACGATGGATCTGTCTGTTCACTTGTTTAGCGGTACGAGCGATACATCTAGAAGTAGTTCGAGACTTAACTGCGGAGGAAGGACTTCTGGCTTTAAGAAGATTCGTATCTACCAGGAATGTACCTACAGTGATTACCTCAGATAATGCTACGAACTTCAAATTAATGTCCGAAGTCTTGTCACAGCCATATTGCGTAAAAAGGAAAATCAAATGGCGCTTTATTCCTCAACTTGCGCCATGGTTCGGCGGTTTTTACGAAAGGCTTGTAGGTATAGTCAAGAACTGCTTGAAGAAAACCCTACAGAAACATCTACTTACTGATAACCAGCTAAATACCATTATTAAGGAAATAGAGGCGGTCGTTAACTCGCGACCACTTACTTATGTCGATGAGGAATTGACGCACATTCTGAAACCTTCAGACTTCATCGCGATGGGACGAACCATCGTCATGGATACCGGTTGTGAGGGACCTCTACCTCAAGGGACGCAGTCAAAGACTGACCTCGTAAACAGCTGGAGAAAAGGCATCATCGTTCTTGACGAGTTTAAGGAAATGTTTACTAATCGATACCTTTTGAGCCTGAGAGAAAGGTACTCGCACTCGCGTAAACAACCGAGGTGTACGTCTATTCTAGAACCATCTGAAGGACAGATTGTTCAAATCAAGGGGGACAGTAAGAATAGGGAAAACTGGAAGGTGGGAAAAATCGTATCTTTAACTAAGGGAGCTGACAATAGATGTAGAGTTGCTAGAGTTAAAGTAGGTAATAAGGAATACATAAGGTCTATAGCACATCTATACCCACTCGAAGTTGAAGAAGACATCAATGGTGATACTGCATCACTACCTATAGAGAAGCAAGGTGAAACAAACGACATTGAAGAAAGACGAAATGTAAGAATCGACATAGAAGATGATCGACACTTAACGCATGACGTCGAAATGATTGATAACTCACACATTCATAATGAAAGGGAACAGGTAAACCCTACTGATACAGAAAGTATCAGTAAAGAAACTGACCCAATAAGGGCAGGTTCGCCTATTAATATTGACATGAGCTGTACTAACGCCGACGACACCACTGGCGCTTCTCCCGGACCACGACCACAGCGGGAAGCCGCCATCAGAGCCAGAGAAAGGATCAGGCAGTGGACGAGCTCCCTGATCACACTTCTGTTGGCCGCCGGGAGTGTCGCGAATCGTGCCTAAGATTCGCGATGACAACAATCTAACATCTGGCAACCCAAGCTGAAGTATGGGTGTCTATGGTGAGTGAACTATAATGTCTATGTTAACTTTGCCATTCAGTAAGATGGCGGGCTGAGACGAAGTTGGCGCCGGCCACGTAAATGTATAAAGTTTATTGTAGTTCGTGACGAACATATCGACGCCGCCCAGAGATTGAGAGCTAAGTGAAACCCCTCATTTTCATATATTTCTAATACTATGTCTATTTCCAATTACATAATGACATTAAAACTAAATAGTCATATTTGTCATATCATGCCCGTGTGCTGCCACTAGCATAAGAATAGAGTTACTTATTTTGATATATCGTATGCCCATATCATGAGAACTAATTCAAGAACCTCGACACTTACGTGTCTTTGCTTCCTCTCTCTATACGAGCTAAAGAGCCGCCTGTCCGTGCGACGGATAGGGGTTCAGTTTGGTGCGTAGTTGCGAGTATACTCGTAGGAATCCTGATCAGGTAGCGAGATCGTACTATGCGTGAGCTATGAGGACAAGGTTCCAATATGAGCAAGACCGTATAAGCGTACGTGAGCTTTGTGTCCCAGACTGTGTTGTTAGAAGGAGAATAGACCAAGTTTGGTCTATGAGATTAGGCCCAGCGTGGCCAAGCATGCTTAGGGACAGGCATGGCCGTAATCGGCATTTATTATCAATCACGTGTTATCCACACACACAAATGTGTGGGTAGCAAGTTCACCCTTAGGACAAATAGGATAAGATAATTAGATAGATAATGCTCGTTGACTAAGAACAGACATGACAAAGGACATGACCTATGGTAGTTAAAGCCTCTCCTAGATAATACTAAATCCCTCGGGGTTCTTAGAGACAGTTGGCGTCATGAATAACCTTTAAACCACAGGTGGGGCATGCAGGCCTCGTAGAGGGAACCAGACGGCAGAGAGAGAGAGAAAGGAGAGACCTGCCAGGGATCTAGAAATAAAGGTAAGATCCAAATATGTACCCAAATAGTATATACCCTTCGCCGCGCCCTTTACCTGGCGTTATCGTGTCCATTGTGGCTGGACCTACGCCTGGTGGGGGCGTGGCGACAGGCGGGTAGTGGTTTATTTGCCACAACTTCATACTAAATCAGTTGTGGCAAATAAAAAAAAATGGAACTATGACAAGGACGACGAATGACATTTCCCTTACTGTCACACCTATCGAGATTTGTATGCTACCATCTCGCTCGGACGTGGTATTATTATTATTAAGTGCAGCTTGTCCTGAGTATCATAGGTACATGACTGAAACTGACGTCACCGATATAACACGACTAAATTATAAACGACATTAGAAGTCAAAGAATATATTAGTCTAGTAGCGGGCTACTGCGTTACAAACTTCAGGGCATCAGCTGACGAGTTTTCCACCGCGATAGAACCAGCTGACGCGTTTGTTTATTGACAATAGCATACAAACCGTCATCTGACATTGACCAAATTTCAGTTGAGAGGAAATGATTGAAAAAAAATTTTTTTTTTACGTGTTCCTATGACCAGCTGACGGACTTTCGGCCACTGTACAGTCAGCTGACGATTTTGAGACGTGATAATCCCGTTCCGTTGACTGACATATCAACGCACAGCCCAAACCGCTGGTTCTAAGAGATTCCAGATTTGGCACGTAGGTTCTTTATAAGATCTAGGGGTGCAATAAGAAAGGATTTTTCAAAATTCACTCTCTAAGGGGGTGAAATGTGGGTCCAAAGTTATTGAGCTTACTATAGGCCTAGTTCGATTTGTGTAAGAATGGCCCCTAATATTTATTATTATTATGTATGTCTTTCCCGCCCAGCCTGACCACAGGACACCCCCAGGAGCACTCAGGTACGTAGGGTCGCTACTGCCTAACAGCCAGCCACAAGCTTTATTATTATTTATTATTAAAGTGGACAAGTGACGTTATCACGTAAAAGAAGGATCCCACAGCTGCCGGCCACACATTTCCGGAAAAGTATAGCCCTTCTGCCGTGTCAATCCTATCTCATGTATCTTGAGATACATGAGTTACGCGTAACGGGTATCTGTTTATTTTCCATGCCTTTATCGACCTACATACTCAGTTTTTAGGGTCCCGTAGCCAAAATGGCAAAAACGGAACCCTTATAGTTTCGTCATGTCCGTCTGTCCGTATGTCACAGGCATTTTACTCGAAAACTATAAGGTGTATGTGAATAAAATTTTGAGGATAGGTGTATTTTGTTAGCCGCTACATAGTTTTGTAATTAAAATGACAAAAAAAATTTTTTTTTAGGGGTGCACTCCATACATAAAACTAAGTCAATTTTTTTTTTTCATTGTGACCCCCCGTGTGGCACATCAATCGATAGGCCTTTCAAAATAAATATAAGGTTTCTTAGCATTTTTTTTGATGAAGTGAATAGGGTCGGAGATAATCGCCCCGAAAGTCACTAAAATTCTGTCCCCCCCCCCCCTCTAATTTTTGAACGGTGTATTTTAAAAATATGGATAAATTCATGGACATAGGGCTTATTAATTTCATTCACCGAAAATTGTTTTGAACAAGATCGGTTCAGAGGTTTTCGAGATATTGCTGAAAAACTGCCTTCCTCAAAGAAAAGGACGTAAGTGCCGTAAAATTTCTGTGACGATACGACCTTTTTAATAGGCACGGAACCCTTCGTTTTGCGTGGTCCGACACGCACTTGGCCGGTTTTTTTAAAATTTAACTTACCAATTCCTTATACGAGCCCGTCACGTAACTCATGTAAATACTAAATACTGTACAAAAAAAAACTTCAAACGGCGTTATCTCAAAACTATGCTTTTTGAGATATAATTACATGAGATAGGCTTGACACGGCAGCCGTCTAGAAGCCCCATTACATATTGGTGTGAATATGTTGAACAAAAAAAAATCTCAACACAGATTCAGTATTTTTTTTTATTTCTTATTATCATCCACTTAATACAAATATATTTATACAAGCTTTCATTCAAATTGCAGTGTTTGTATTTTAGTTTAGGTCAAATCTTGAAAAACAATTTTACTAGTTGAAATTTTGTACACTTATGAAAATACAATATTATCATGGACTAAGATACTCGAGACAAGCTATGGTAATAATAATATCGCGTCCGAGCGAGATGGTAGCATACAAATCTCGATAAGTGTCACAGAAAAGGAAATATCATTCGTTGTCCTTGTCATAGTTCCACTTTTTGTCTGTTTGCCACAACTGATTTAGTATGAAGTTGTGGCCAATATAATCACTACCCACCCAAATTAAGTAGGTTGTTTATGGTAAGCGATCAGCCATTTTAAGACCAGTTCTTAATTTAGCTGCATAGAAGCCTTTCCGTCCCTCATTGTGGCATCACGTATAGCCTGTCCCGAGTATCTTAGGTCCATGAATATTATGGTGCCATAAAACTGGTCTGATCATGGAGTAGGAAGGTGGCCAGCGTTGCTATTAAACCATAGTAGAAAGAGTGGGGTTTTAGCAACAAATCACGCGAGGTTTTTTCGGCTACTTTTTAAACCCCCCCCCCCCCTCCCCTTGGTGATATTTGGTGAGGTTCTTGTCTACCCCCCCCCCCCCCCCCCCCCACATAACGTCACGTATATTTTTTTAATTCGACCTAATTGTAAGATAAATTTTCTTGTACAAAGTAAATCCTGTTTATTTTTTTATTTTTACTCGTGTGGTAGATATTTTTTCTTAGCTTCGGTCAGTGTAGAAAAATACACGTGAGGTCTCCTTATACCCCCCAACGTGATGTGTCGTGATTTTTTCCTGACCCCCCTCCCCCCTCCCCTATCGAACCTCGCGTGATTTGTGCACAAGCCTTTGTACACTGTTACCCGCAAAACTGTCTTCTAACTTATGATTCAAAGATTTTATTTGTCATGGTTCACTTCTTTTTAACCCCCGACGCAAAAAGAGCGGTGATATAAGTTTGACGTGTCTGTGTGTGTCTGTAGCATCGTAGCTCCGAAACGAATGGACTGATTTTATTGCGGTTTTTTTGTCAGATAGCTGACATGATCGAAAGGGTTCTTAGTTACGTTTCAACAAAATCGGTTCGGCCGTTTTTGAGTTATTGCACATTGAAATGAAAATGTCGGGGGTTTTTCAACTTTTCTAAGTTGTAGTTATTGACTTTATTTAAATTCTACACCAAATATCACCTTCCTAATATGACAAACGGTATTTGAGAAAACTGCCTGCGTCAGGCGGATACACCAACTGATCGAATAAGTGTCCCCTTTGGACCAAAGGCCATGGCAGGGTAAGAGAACATCTTGTGCCTTAATAGCTTTTCAGGCTGATTGTTTTTGTGATGATGGGCCCTACTGTTAGTAACTCCTATACAAAATTACAACATTCTCCTCTTCTTACTTTTCAAGAAAAAAAATAATTAAGAAAAAACATTTTCTACGCTTCTGTAGATTGAATTAATTCGTGCTTTAAACATATAATACACTTACCCGAGACGGACAATATGTCACTATAAACTGCATAACATTCCATAGACAATTTTTTTTTTCAAGGGTTAACATTTTTCATTTTTTTTTTCATAAGTTCTGAGAGAGAGACACCTTCAATTTTTTAACACATAAATAGCCTTTTTGACGGCCCATAACATAAATTAATATTTTACGGAACCACGCGAGTTGAACTCGCACTTGTCCGGTTTAAAAAAAAAAGGCTCAGTTAGCAATAAAAGCTTGTAACTAAAAAACTTATTCTGTATAACTCAATCACTGCTGTCCGCTTTTTCTTCTTCTTCTGTACTTTCCGCTTTCTCCGCTACTTTCTTCTTCTTTTTCGACTTACGCTTGATCTTGAGGTGTTTCAGTCGGTTGTGCGTGTACAGCGCCGCTTTGTATGTGAAGGTGGCGGGACAGAGGGGACACTGGTGGGGACGCAGCCCCTCGTGCGTGAGTAAGTGCTCATTCAAACTCTTACGGATCTGGCGAGGAATAATACAAGTTAATGTTTGCTTGATAATTATCCTGAATTTCAATTTTTTTTGGAGAATCCTCTATATTCGATGAATGAGTATGACATTACCAATTACACTCGCGGTCAAAAAATTCGGGTCACCCTAAATTAAATAACCACAATAGGTGTTTTTAAATGTTTTACACCAATAAATAAATCAAATCATTGTTCTAAAAAACTTCGGCTTTTTGCCGAAATGATCGGACAAAAGGTGCAGTTGGGAAATGATTAGTGATTAATCGCGATAGGTAGCCGCTAGAAGCTATAATCCTACTAATATCCTATCCTACTAATCCTACTAATATTATAAACGTGAAAGTTTGGATGGATGGAACTACTGGACGAATTTATATGAAACTTTCCAGTTATGTACCTTATTGTATATCAGAATAAGTCTATTTAAGTACATTTAACTCTGTTTGTTCTTGAAATAAATAAAATAAATAGGACATAGACTGTAATTTATGTCAAATTTCATCCCTTTTAGGGACGTAAAAGGGGATGAAACTTTGTATGGAGATCAAATTGCTCGTTGCCTTCATCAGGCGCTGGGTCTCAAAATGTATGGGAAAACTAAAACCCGACTCGCACTTGACCATAATTGTAATTGATATTATTTAATAGGCTATAATCCTTTTAGGATAGTTTTTATCCCGGGTCCACGCAGACGAAGTCGCGGGCGGACGCTAGTAGGCAATAACGTGTTAATACTATAGATTGCATAGGTCGGGTTACCAGCTGCACACCTCCCTTAAAAATCTCTTCATATGCGTTACTACCTAGTTATCGGTTTTTTTTACAAAGTATCTGTAGTACCACGGCTGCCACTTTTTGCTGCTTGAAATCTATCCAACAGCCCTGGGCTCCATGGAAGACCAGCGCTGGGGCATTGTTAATTGTCAGAGCATTATGATGAGTGGTGTCCTCTTGCGGCCGGTGTTCTGCCTTTTCTCCGAACTTTTTTTGTCCGAATTTCATTTGCCAACCAACATTTCGCCGATGGTTCACTTTGACAACCAACTATTAGCAAATGTTTGTATGACAACGTTCCATTTGGCAGAATTATTATAAAGCGGATTATTGTAATGACTCAATACTTTTGGCATACTGATCATTTGTCAAATCTTTCACTAGGCCTAACAACTATTAAACGAATAATGTTTCGTCAGTGTAACAGTGCCCTTTTCATATATGAGGCAGCGTTTTACTTAAACGAAGTAAAAGATACTCACTAAAACCGGATCTTTAAAACTATGACTGCTCTTGTATACTTGCCTTAGACAAATATGAAGCTCATTTGGTGAAAAAAAAAATAGTACTAGCTATCGTTAAAAAAAACATTTCACAGAGTCCAGTTAGGTGCGACGACGAGCGAAGCGAGGAGGAGTGTTAGGTTCAACTGCGTCCCTACAGCGCGCGAGCCGAGCGAGCGAAGCGAGCGTGCCGCGGCAGCGGCCGGCGAAGCGCCAGAACCGACTGTTTTTTTTATTCCCAGGCATCGCGGCCGTCATCGGTCAAAAGTCGATTCTATGAAACCTCACTTATTGCTTAGAATCGACTTTTTATTGTTCATAAATATTAATAAAAAGACCTGTGTAAGCTCTGTAATTAAAAAACAAAAACCTACCTGTATAAAATTTGCCCTAAGTGAAAGTTACATCCTTGTATAGTAATTCCTTCAAAATTCGCTCGAATACTCTGTATGGCAGCTTTTTCAAAGTCTAACACGCATACTTTTGGCACCAGATTAATACCATGTTCATTTCCATACTCGATCAACAACTCAAACATTGCATCCTAAAAACGTTTGTCTTTGTTGGTAATAAACAAAAACATAGCGGAAACGTCTTCGTCGTCAAAAAACACATTTGGTAATTATTAATTAGCTAAATGTATATTATACCGACTAAACCATAAACCACATGAAAATATGTATTTCAAAAAATTCCTATTAAAAACCGAGCCCAAAGATAGAATTGCCAAAGATTTAGTTGGGAAATGAAACAATTCCATAAAATTCAATTGGAATATGATCATTCGGCGAAATGACATTATGCGAAAAATTGGTTGCGATGTGATATTCGTACATAAAATTTTCGGAGATGATTTAGAGAACCCTTGCGGCCACTATAGCAGCACCCCACCAGCCTTCTTTTTTATCTGTTATTCTAGTTTAAGTGTAATAGTTAAGTTTTGTATACTGTATTTTCTTATTATGTAGTGGTGTTATTTTGGCTGGCAATAAATAAATAGTATAAGTCAGGCCCTGCCGAGGTTTTCCCGAGGGACTACAGTTTGGGGTTCTCTGAGAAATGAGTATATACATTATTAAAGGGTCGGCAACGAACATATCAGCCCTGCCCATCTAGCACGATACGATTTATCGTTATGTTTTCCAACCATACCCACCACCACCCAAACCTTGGTTACCATACTGTAAGAGGCAGCATAGGTCAAATTACCAGCTGTATACGGTCACCGAGCTAGTGTTATATAGGTTTGGTTACCATAGTAATCATTGGCCCTTGGTTACCTTACTGTAAGAGGCAGCATAGGTCAAATTACCAGCTGTATACGGTCACCGAGCTAGTGTTATATAGGTTTGGTTACCATAGTAATCATTGGCCCTTGGTTACCTTACTGTAAGAGGCAGCATAGGTCAAATTACCAGCTGTATACGGTCACCGAGCTAATATTATATAGGTTTGGTTACGATAGTAATCATTGGCAGCATAGGTCAACCTCCTAGCTATATACGGGAGGTCACAGTGCTGTATTACAGCCTGCATAGGTATGGTTACTGGTTGCATAGGTCTGGTTACCGTGAAAGTTTTCCCACACAGATGGCAGACGTGTTTCGAAAGCTTGGGCCGTTTCTCGTGAACTTTCGCGATGTGCAGCCGGACGCTTTGGACGTTGCCATACGTTTTGTCACACTGGTCGCATTTGTGTTTTCTCTGAAATAAAGGATAATTCAATATTAGGGTTTCTTAGGTCAGGTCAGTGTACCCTGGATGCGGGTGGCACAGGACCGGTCACTTTGACACTCTTTGGGGGAGGCCTATGTCCAGCAGTGGACGTCTTTCGGCTGATATGATGATGATGATTTATTTCGTGTTTCTAACATAGCATTTTAGGGCAATTGTTACTAACAAAATATTGAACCTTTTTCTGAAACAATTTTTTTTAATAATAAATCTGTCAGTAGGTACTGACAGACTCTTTGGGGGAGGCCTATGTCCAGCAGTGGACGTCTTTCGGCTGATATGATGATGATTTATTTCGTGTTTCTAACATAGCATTTTAGGGCAATTGTTACTAACAAAATATTGAACCTTTTTCTGAAATAAATAAATGTTTTATTTTATTTTATTAAATCTGTCAGTACCTGTCCTAGGTGTACGACATCGATGTGTCGTTGGAGTCGCATCTCGTCTAGAAACTTTTTCTTGCACGTCTCACACTCGAATCTGCAATGTGAACCTTATTTATTAATCGTTAGGGTTTCATTTTGGCCCACCTTCGAAGCGACGTTGTTAGAGAATCGTTAGGAGTTTACAATACAACAGTTAAATACCATATGATTTGAAATGATACATTTTATTAAGATATAGTAGATTGTTAACCAAGGGTTGAAAGTGATCCATTTCACTCGAGATATTTCTGGCGCTCAAACGAAGTGAGAGCGCCAATACTTCGAGGGTAAAATGGGTAATTTCACCCGAGTTAAACAATGTACTTCTCATATCGACTGTGAGAAAAGTAAAATACTACACGTTCATTTTATAAAACAGGTATATTAGAGTCATCAGTAAAAATAAACAGACTGCCAACTTTAGAAAAGTAAAAAAAAAAAACTAGACTGCCAAAAAGGTATCTTTAGAAAAAAATAAAAAAAACCGGCCAAGTGCGTGTCGGACCACGCAAAACGAAGGGTTCCGTGCCTATTAAAAAGGTCGTATCGTCACAGAAATCTTACGGCACTTACGTCCTTTTCTTTGAGGAAGGCAGTTTTCCAGCAATATCTCGGAAACCTTTCATCCGATCTTGTTCAAAACAATTTTCGGTGAATGAACTTAATAAGCGCTGTGGCCATTAATTTTTTCATATTTTTAAAATACACCGTTCAAAAATTAGAGGGGGGGGGACAGAATTTTAGTGACTTTCGGGGCGATTATCTCTGACTGTATTCACTTAATCAAAAAAATTGCCGAGAAACCTTATATTTATTTTAAAGACCTATCGATTGACACGTGGGCTTTACAGTAAAAAAAAAATGACTTTCAGTTTTATTTAATTCCAAAACTATGTAGCGGCTAACAAAATATACCTATTCTCAAAATTTTATTCAAATACACCTTATAGTTTTCGAGTAAAATGCCAGTGACATACGGACAGACGGACATTACGAAACTAATGGGTGTCCCAAAAAGGACGCAAGATTTTCCATACATTATGTATGGAAAATCTTGCGTCCTTTTTAGGTCATCCTATATAAGGGTTCCGTTTTTGCCATTTTGGCTACGGAACCCTAAAAACCTACCCTAGGGTAGAAAACGCTATTTTCCACCCGGCCATACTCATGAAAAGTCAACTTTCAGAACAGGAGAAATGAATTATTTTTTTCACCTGCATACAGAATGAACTTTCCGGATGATCATAGGTCGTGGTTTATCCCGCGGGTGTGCCTGTCCCTCGCAACACGCGGGCGAAGCCGCGCGGGCAGTCTAGTCGATAGCTTGTGATGGCGGCACTTACTGGTGCTGGTCTCTCGGGACGTGCTTCAGCGTCGTCAGATGTTGCCTGTAGGCGTTGCGAGAAGAGAAATGCACGGCGCACTGCTGGCAGAACCACTCTGGATCTGGAGCCGTGTCATCTACGGTCTTCGCATTCTGTAACAATAGTACATTGTTGTTCAAACAAAACATGTCTATATTTATAACAGCGCCCTCTTCAAAGTCAAAGTGATTTATTCTTCAATTTAGGCGCATTATATGCACCTATGAATGTCGATAAACTACCACCGGTTCGGAAAGTAAACCTCTGCCTCGAGAAGAACCGGCATAAAAAACTCGGCGAGGTGTCATTTTTTCAAAACAGTATACAATATATCATATCAGTATCAGAGTATTATAAAATTTTAAAATTACATTGCTACAGTAGAAAGCTTATTTATTTTACGACAGATTTCTAGTGCAGGATTTTATCGCTGCCAAATATCCCTATCCCATGATGTAGTCGTTTATCTTATAATATGCTTTTGAAATAAGTGTCCGTTTTACGAGAGATTTGAATTTAGAGTCAGTAATGTGTTTTGGAATTTTATTGTAGAATTTTATACAATTTCCCAAGAACGACTTTTTCGCTTTTACGAGCCTGTAAAAAGTTGTTTTGAGCTTCCCTGCGCTTCTGGCAACCTTGGGCCTATCAGTGTTTGTTGGGTAGTTGTATAAATTCTTCCTAACATACATAATTAATTCAAATACGTATAGCGACGGCAGTGTTAGAATGTCTGTTTTTATTTTTATTTTAGTTTGAATGTAATGATGATAATGACGATGATGTCATGAAATTACTTGCCTTATATATATGGTGATATTTGTGGGTCTTGAGCGCAGGTTGGTTGCGGCACTGTTTCCCGCAGACATCACATTTGCACGGGGCCGACTCGTCGTGCTTCCTGTAACACAATAGGGTATTACACAACAGTACGAATTAATTATTTTGACATTGCCAACAAAAAAAACTTACGAAATAGTACAATACTATAGAGGCCGGGAAACGAAGGGTTGCAGGCCAAATAGATATAGACTAGGATAGGGATACGTTTCTCGCCGAGATTTGGAGTGCTTTTCTCAAACTTGCAATGAAATAAAAATAAAAAAAGTAGTCAACTTGTTAAACTAATTCTAATATTCTTTATTGTAGGTACATGGCACAGAACACAACAACAGCACAATGATTACAAGAACAAGTAACATATCTACAAAGGCGAGCTTATCCCTATAAGGGATTTCTTCCAGCTAGCCTTTGAGCAGTTGAAATCGAATAAGTGGTTCCGGAGGGTTTATCCTTGAATTGCCGACAGACATTTCATCGAATATTATTTCATCGACAACTTTTCAAGTATTTTCATTTCATCGACAGACATTTAATTGAAAGATGACATTTCATCGAATATTATTTCATCGACAACATTCCAAGTATTTTCATTTCATCAACAAGTCATTGCGTCGAAGAACTGATACCTACTAGTGAAAGTAAATACAAGATTATGATTAACATTAACTAAAATAAATTAAGACTAAGTTAAATCCAAAAAAGGCCCTCGAGGCATTGTACCGAGGATGCTGGCGGCATTTCCTCGCTGAATTGCAATGCTGATGCGTTGCGCGAGAAAGCCGCCAGCTCTTCGGTCACCAGTTACATCGACCAGACGTTTCGCGATTTCTGCAAATAACTTATGTGCACTGGGAACCCACGGACCGATGGTCTCGACGCTAAAGGGACTAGTTAATTTAAATCAGGGATACAATACAATACAAATACTATTTATTGCACACCTCACACAAACAAAGCAGTTACAGAGAGAAACAATACAATAACATGTAGGTAGGGTAGAGGTAGACAACAGAGATCTTTTATTTCAAAGGCAACGTTTGAAGTATTTTCATTACATCGTTCGATTAAATGTCTGCCGATGAAATGAAAATATTTTAATCATTGTCGATGAAATAATATTCGATGATTTAAATTAACTAGTATCAATTCTTCGACGCAATGACTTGTCGATTAATTGAAAATACTGGAACCGTTGTCGATGAAATAATATTCGATGAAATGTCATTTTTCGATTAAATGTCTGTCAATGAAATGAAAATACTTGAAAAGCTGTCGATGAAATAATATTCGATGATTTAAATGAACAACGATTCTTCGACGCAATGACTTGTCCATGAAATGAAAATACGTTGTCGATGAAATGTCTGTCGGCAATTCAAGGGTTACACGGGTCCTGGAGGGACAAGGTTAAAATTGACATGAGTGCAATAAATGATTTGATTTGATTTGACTAGGACTATACGGATTCGACATACACACTGATGTGCTTCTTGAGGCAGGTTTCGAGCACGGATTTGCCGCAGTGGGGGCACGCCACACGCGCCGGCTTCTTACGTATCCTTTTTTTGGGGCCTTCCCTGCAAACACAGTTCTGTCTTATTAGGATATTGAAACTCAATTGTATATTGAAAGCTTGAAGTGGTTGAACGTTTATAATATCAAGTGCTTACAGCAACATGCGGGCATTTTTATGATCAGTGTTCTCTTGCGAGGCGATTTTGTGAATAACCATTAGTCGATTGTGAAATTGTCTTTGTATGATTTTTTGCACATTGTGCAAGGTTTTCTACAGAGGGGTAAGTCACTAAAAGGCTACTCCAGTTATGTATGCTCTACGGTTGTTCCTTATAGCGGGCCACTTCATCAGCTTCGGCAGTCATGGCAGGTAACAAGTGTTGCTTTACCGTGCGCCATCCTTCCGGCGGCCGTTGGGCGGTTGGGGCTTCTGGCTCGGCTGCGGTTTATGGGTGAACACCTCGAATTTCCCCTCACCACCTGCAGTTGCAGCCTAAAATAAAATTATGTTTCACTATATTTATTGAAACATTGTTAAGTTTCGTTATTTAATGTGGAAAATACACTAAAATTTTACTGTACCTTTTGATACCAAGATTTGCTCAAAGAAACGGGAGCAGGAGATAGGTAAAATAATAGTTATTTATGATACAAGTACGGAAAGTAATTCCCAACGAATGACGATGAGCAAAAATACGACCGTTAATTCTTTCACCGAAAACTATTTTGAACAAGATCGATTCAAAGGTTTTCGAGATATTGCTGAAAAACTGCCTTCCTTAAAGAAAAGGACCTAAGTGCCGTAAGATTTCTGTGACGATACGACCTTTTTACCCGACTGCCGAAGGAAAGGAGGATTATGTTTTTCGAGCGTATGTATGTATGTATGTATGTTTGTATGTATGTATGTATGTACCTATGTGTGTATGTCTTATTCTCTGGTACGCCCTGCAGCCTAAACCGTTTGACGGATTTCGACATATGAGGTGTCGTTGGATTCCTCTTAATTGTGGGTGTGACATAGGCTACAATACAATACAATACAAATACTCTTTATTGCACACCTCACACAAACAAAGCAGTTACATAGAGAAACAATACAATAACATGTAGGTAGAGGTAGACAACAGGGGGTCTTATCGCTGAAGAGCGATCTCTTCCAGACAACCTTTGGGTATTGGAGAAAGAGATAAAACTAGATTATGCAGTAGGTGGTGCAGAGATTATTATCAATCAAAAATCAAGAAATTATAAAAATAAACGTACATAAATACCTCTATATATAAACATACACACACAATCATACATAATTACATATATACAAATAACACAAACACAAATATAATGATACATAAACAGTCAGCCAAAAATACAATCAGGGTTAGGGGAGAGACAAATAATGTTATTTAAGAAGGGATTTGAGGTTACCGATAGATTTTGCTTGTCTGATGTCAAGAGGGAGTGAGTTCCACAGTCGGATAGAATTAATAGTGAACGAACTATTGTAAAATTTGGTAGATGATGAAGGCACAGTTAATAGCAAATTGTTAGAACATTGTTAGAACGGCTACAATATTTAAAAAAAGCGGTTGGGTTTTTTGAAAGTTCTTTTATTCCACTTGTTAATAGGTACGGAACCCTTCGTTTTGCTTGGTCCGACACGCACTTGGCCGATTTTGATCCTATAAAGGTTCTGTTTTTTTTCCTTTTGAGGTACGCAACTCTAAAAACCGTCATAAATTATACCCAAGACACCGTTATTCCAAAAAAAATTACTTGGAATGGCTCCGAAGATGTTTAATAAATTACCAAAATGTTTAGATTCAATCGAATTTGATTCAGAGGGTGCTCGCGGCCGACTTCGGGAGCGGCTAGTTAATAACGTGAAGCTATTCAGAGACGCGACGCAGTAAATTTCAAATTTCAAAAAATAACGACGGATTATGAACAGCCTGGGTCTGTCAGACCCTACCAGGCATGCCAAGCACTATCAGGCAATTTACCCTAGTATTTACATACCATTTTTGGTATTTGAACTTGTCGGATGCTCGGTGCCGAGGTTCTGGCCGGGTGCTGAATGTTCTGGAGATTGGTATTGGAGTCACAACTCATAGTTAAATCGGACTCGCAAACCTTAAGTTCTGGCTCGTGTTCTGATTCCGGGGGCCAACGCTCGAATTTCAAGTGTAGCTCTGTCAAAGGGTTAACCTGACAGAAAAAAATAAAAAAGATAAACGCCCCCATCACAACTTACATAGCTAAGAACCACCTCGAAAGACTTGTATGTATGTCAGTAAATACTCTATTGTACACAAAACACGGGTAAAAATACCACTAACAGGCGATTTAGCCTATAATACCCACCATTTTTGGTATGTGAACTTGTTCGATGCCCGGTGCCGAGATGCTGGCTGGGTGTTGAACACTCTGGTCATGGGTGTTAGAGTCACAACTCTTCGTCGGATCGAAGTCGCAATCGGGCTCATGTCTAGACTCGGGGCGCTCAGACTCTAATTTCAAGATTAGCTCCTCTGTGAGAGGATTATCCTGATATAAACAAAAGATAACTCGAGTTAGAGGCGGAAAACGATTATAATAATAATAATGTTCATTTCTGTGTAAAGTACATCCATATATGTTAGTAACAATTTTTTTCTTTATGGCTATGTTAGTAATATGTGCATACTTCCAGTTCTCACCTACGGTCCACAGACTTGGTCTTTGACGGAAGCGCAGAAGTCCAAACTCGGGGTTTGCCAGCGAGCTATGGAGCGCAGCATATTAGGTGTAAAGTTAATGGATCGCATCCGGAACACCACGCTGCGCTCCAAGACCCAAATAGAGGATGTAGCTCGGAAGGCGGCCAAGTTAAAGTGGGACTGGGCTGGTCACGTCTACCGCATGCCGAATGAGCTGTGGGCCAAAGGGACCACGGAGTGGAAGCCACAAAACTCAAAACGGAGACGCGGTAGACCTCATCGGCGATGGCGGGATAACTTGGACTTCTTTTTAAAAGACTGGCCAGATATTGCTCAAGACCGCGATGAATGGAAACAGAGGGGGGAGGTCTTTGCTCAGCAGTGGGACATAACGGGCTCGATATAATAATAAAAAATAGTAATATGACTCATTTCTCATAGTTCACTTGTGAGCTTTGAGACTTCGTCCAGTGGCTGAATATTAGACTGTCTGCGTTTCTGCAACTGCCCTCAGGAGTCCGTTGGAGCCGCCGCGAACACGTGGCATCAGGGACGCGACTCGCTTACGCGTAACGGCTCCTCTACACTATCGGTGATTGATTACAGACAATTACGGGCGAGCACGATCGTGTAGAGGGCGTACTCGGCTGTACTCGCCGATCATCGTCTATGATCGCCTGCGACCGGTGACTTGTCGGTTTTTCGGGCACGCATCAAAGGGAATCGCGACGTGGTGTGTTAAGCTGCGCACACGATCGCCGATCATGCCGATTATAGACGATCACACGATCAACGATCATCGCCGATAGTGCAGAACGGCCATAATAGCGTGGAGGCTATCCGTACGCGCCTCTGCGAACATCCCCGATGCCCTACAGTAGCGCGGCAACCTCATCAGCATCCTGAATGCGTTGTTATAGAGGACGCGCGGGGCGCTATAAGCACTCTACGTGTAGTTAATCCACAGGCTGCAGGTGTAAAAAGACTGGCAGTAGGCTCTAAACACTAACTTAACGAGTAAACTGAATGTAAAGAGTTAACGCAGAATAACAAGGAATAGGGTAAACTCACATTGGTGGGTGCCTCAACGGTGATAAATTCCTCCTTGGGCGCAGCTGTTGACACATGAGGCTCTATTTTAATGGTGACCCCCCTGGGTGTTGTATCTTTAATCTAAAACAAGTGAAATCATAAGATTTTTTGAAAAAGCCAACTGCTTTTTGCTAATATTATAGCGTATGTCACTCCCACGTTTAAGAGGAATCAAACAACACCTCGTATTTTATATAAAAAAACTACCGTGAGAATCAGACATATTGAAATATAATGAAAACGGGTCACTCACGTATTTAATGTCGAAAATCGCTCGAAGCCGCAGTGCTAAACGCGCCGGCAACGCGTGTGCTCATGACTAAGAACCGCGAACCGGTTCGAAACATGTCGAGCGATTTCCGACATTAAATACGTGACTGACCCGTTTTCACTATATTTTAACACCTCGTATGTCGAAACCTGTCGAACGGTTTAGGCTGCAGGGCGAGCCAAAGAATAAGACATACATACATACGCTCGAAAAACTTAAACCTCCTCTCCTTCGGCAGTCGGGGAGTAAGCAGATGCTTTTAACCCATTCGCTACTACAGATAAAAAAATCAAAGTGGCACCACCACGCCACGCCAGTCAAGTCTATTGTTTTTGAACTTCATACGAAATCGGTGGCAGGTGGATGGCAACACTTGTAAGCATTTACTAATGAGAGGGATCCAAGTTGGTCTTTGAATAAATGGGACTGTATCTAGTAAAAGGGACCACTTTGAGGATTTTAGTTTCCGAGTTATATGCATTTTTTTAAATTAGTCAAAAATTACGTAGAATGGTTTTTAATACTAATCGGTTACTAATACCTTAAATATCATAAATCTTTGATAGTAGATTATCTTGGTACTAATCATTCCATAACTTCCTAGTAGAAGTGTATTTTTCAGGAGCATAAACTTTAATATATATTTTTTTCAATTCGTACATTTTGCCTACTGCATGTTTAAAAATTTATTAAAATAATGATTGCACCCTAATAGGAAAATAATTATTTTTTCACTGAATAGCTCAAATTACCTAGTTTTAGGAGATATTAATAACTCCATACCGCTAAAGTAGTCCCTTTTCCCAGACACAGTCACAAATAAATTAAATTAAATTACGAAAACAACAACGATTTTAAAATTCAACCTGGCGGACGTGAAATACCATCTCCCCTGTTGGGGTGCGATGGGGTTTAAATGTCCAAACAATATGCGTGTCGTATTTATGGTTTTCTGGGATGTTTGAAATTTAATATTGTGGACATGAAAATTCTTTAAAGTATTTGTGCCAAATTGCAATTCAATTGGAACATAGGGGTCAAACTAAGATCCTCCTTTTGTGTAGATGGTTAAAAATTACTTTTAGTACGCGGGCGAAGCCGCGGGCAAAAGGTAGTAAGAGATATAAGTACTTAAATACATCGAAAACATCCAAGACTCAGAAACAAATATTCCTGCTCATCGCACAAATATTTGCCCTTACCGGGATTCGAACCCAGGACCTTCAGCTTCATAGGCAGCGTCACTACCCACTAGGCTAACCAGTCGCCATATTGATTAACCTATAGTCGCCATATAGATATAAGTAGCTAATTAAATTCATCGAAAAAATCCATCCTCTTCAGCTTCGTAGGAAGCATTACTAGGGTAACCGGTTGTCAAAATATCTTCCATAAGTCTAGAAAATGCTTACAGTTTGTGTATTTAGTTTGTGCAGCATACATTTAAGATTCTTTACTCCAACGAGTGCTGTTTGTTGAAAGTTGTATAGCGTCTGCAAGAACAGCTTGCATTTTGTGCACAGCAGCCAGTAAGAGTGACAGGCTTTGAGATCCTCCTGCAATATAAATTCTTTATTGAGTTTAGCACAATGTCGGAGACATGACATATCATCATGTAACTATGCACCTATTAGATTAGTCAATAAAAAGCTGCCTAAAGCACTATTTTGGGAGAAACGACGGCGTCTTTAAGATGCTGATGGTACTTACATATAGAATATTGTAATTAAATTGCACAGAATCATAAGCTCTTCCAACCTACCCGCTTTTATCAGAACATATAATTTACTTTAAAAACAAAATTTTAACAGACTTCAAATCAATAGGTACCCAAATTGCTTCAAGTGTTTCTAGAAAATTTGATGAGTTCTCTCGATTTCTCCAGGATCATCATCGTCTGATGATCATGGGACCACCTGACCCAAAAAAAAACAATTTGGTCCAGGTGTCTTCGTGCAATCGGGGAAAATGCATAAAAATATACACTTCGACCCAGTGGGAACTTTTGTGCATTTGCCCTCTCCTTGATACCTACTCCCAAGCTCGCTCCATCATTTCCACAAAACGGATGATGCAGCTCAGCGGAAGCACCATGAATGCCGGTTGCGGATCACCGTTACCAAAGTGATTCATTCTTTGTCTGATTCAACCTTCTTACTTGAAGTCGGTAAAAAATTGAAATCGGCTCTTATAATGTCTTGGTTTAGTATGAAAACAACTTGTTATTAACCGTGTTTATGAAGGGAGACACGACAGCCTCCAGTAATCTCCTGTATTCTGCTTCCATAGGCGACAGAGGCGGTCGCTTGACCATGCAGATCACGCAAACGTAGATCATCATGCATTTGGATTGTTGCAGTTCAATTATATACTACCTATTATCAAATACAAAAAATAAAACGATTTGTCGAGTTTAGTTTATTTTCAGACTTTGACAACTTGACAAGTGTGATTTGTTTGACAACTACCTATGTTCCACAAATTACGTTTGCTGCAATCGGAGGTCCGAAAAAAAACCAAAAACTTTTACAACTAATTTAATAAAAGTCAAAAATTACAGAAATTATAGCCTAAGTGCAATGACAAGTGTTCAACGAATGAATCAAGAGTGAGTAACAACCAGAATTGCATTACATAGGTAAACTCGTGTTTTGCTGAAGTTGCGCCTCGTGCGGTGGCGTGTGCGCTGCGTCAGCGGTCTCCTTTGCGGTGCAATATGTAATTCCTCCGCCCTTAAATTGGCAATTATTTTCTTACGTCCAGTGAAAAAATTGCCGGAAGTCCATCTTGGGCTTGATGTGTTTCAGTGTTTCCCGGGTCCTTGTTTCCGGGGGTCTCGCGGCTTGGCTCTGGTTCTGATATCCTTTTAATTATGTTTTTGTTGTAGAATTTTCGTAGGATTATGGCTGTAAGTGCGCTTGCACTTAGTATTAGGGTTACGTACAGTGGTATCGTTGTATGGTACAGCGTCGCTGGGCTTGTCTCTAACTGAACGGATCGCTCGAAGATGAGATTGCTCTCGGCGTCATGTAATCCTCTGAGATCGATGGATTTCAGATTGATGTGAGCGGATGGTGTAGATGGGATCCTGATATCATCGTGAGGAATCTCGGCCAGTTTTAGGGGGTGGCCTCGTATTTCGTCCTTATTATTGGTGATAGTGAATTCTGTTGTTCGCAGGTGACAGTTGAGTGGGATGGTAACCAGATAGCTTCCTTGTAGCGACGTGTAGTCCTCTCTGTTACAGGATAGTTGTATCTTCGTCTGTAGTGGAAGTGAGATGACGTAATGGCGATCGTCGAGTTTTTCCATGGCTGGCTTTGACAGGGATACCGTAGTGGGTTGGCAGGATGCTTGTGGGTCCTCGTTCCGGATTAGGCGGTGAATGCAGTCCGAAGTTGTAGATGATGTACGAAGTTGTAGGCTGGTTTCTTTTTCGCAAATATACTGGCGGCTGAACTTCGGGCATTCTGCCTCCATGTACATGAATGAATCCTCGTGCGTTGCTAGGAAGGGGTAAGGAGGTAGGAGGGCTTCTTTCTTTCTATTGGGTACGACTGATAATTTGAATAAATCGAAGACCTCTGATGTTATTATAGGGAATTGAAATGTTATTACTATCTCCCTATCTGTGTAATAGGATCCCGGGCGTATTACATCATAATATTCTCGCAACTGTAAATCTAAGACTCTTTCTTTACCGTATAATAGCTTTAATTTCTCTAACATATTTTTTAGAACACTAATCTCTATCATGGAATGATGAGTGCTAGAACTACGAATAAACGCTAAACTATTTTCTATTCTTACAAGCTCCTGGCTCAAATCCTCTACATTTTCACCTAGGATAATCAGAAGTTGAGCGAATTTTGCGTATTTAATTAAACTATTCTCTCTATAAGCGTTACTGTCTAAGATAACATCTAAGGTGGCGTTAATTTTCTTTTGATTTTCCACCAATGTATTTAATATATTGCCTTGGCGACTTGCCCAATCCTTGCTTAGGCTCACGTGATTATTTAATTCGGAAACTAATTTATTCTGGTTAAGCTGTAGGTTTTTTATAAGATTGTTGTAGTTAATGGCGTCCGTCTGATCTAAATTGCCGCTAATACTTTTAATGACCATCCCGAGTCCGTCTACGAGTCCTCTCTTGACTCGTGTCGGTTCTAGGGTTTCCAGCTGACTTTCTACTTTCATTAACTTATTTATAAGATAGTTTAACTGATTTTCATATAAGAGGTACGTGTCATTAACTAGCCTTGATTTGCATGTCTGCAATTGCCCAAAAGTTAAACTAATCTTGTCTTTTATCTCGTCAAGTTGTATGTACTGTAGGTAGGTGTGGTAATGGGTCGTGAGTCGCATGGGTCCAAGGTTGTAGGGTAAAAGTCCAGGTCCGTCATCCAGGCTCTCAAGTCTTATCTCCGAGCTTTTTATCAGGGGGATCGTCAGCAACAAACGAACTCTGCAACAAGGGTTTTCCTTTAGGGACACGTTTTAGGCGTGATTTGGCTATTGGCCCGCGTTTCTTAGAGGTATATATATGTATTGGGAGGTCGGCTAGCACTGTATCTTGGGTGTAACGTGGGGCAGTTTTCTGACGACTTGCTAGGGGATTTTTTACAAATACCTGTTGCTGCACAGCGTATTCCATCTCAGGCTCCCGAGTTTTATTCCTATTCTGCATTAATGAAGTTCGGTTTGCAAGGGCTGAGTCATTTATTATCTCGTAGACTTGTTGCATTTGTTCCCTATGGTTTTGGACATATTGTTGTAAAAGTCGCTCGGTTATATCAGTGTCGAGGGGGTTCCTGGGGTCAAAGTGTCCTGTCAGTAAGTCGAAGGGCCGGCATTTGGTAAAACTATGAATAGAACTGTTATAAGCTATGATGGCATAAGGCATAAGATTAACAATAGGTTCATGTTTCTGCTTTATTCTCAATATGCGGAGGTGTTCGAGGAGGGTTGAATGGAATCTTTCGATGATACCGTTATCGTTAGGTGAATGAGCTAGAATTCTGTGGTGGTTGATTTTATGAAGCCTTACAAATTCGGCGAAAAGCTGGTTAGTAAATTCGGTTCCGTTGTCTGTGACTATAGTAATGGGGAGTCCATGGTGCGTGCAGTATTGTAAAAGGGCTTGTAGTATGCTAACTGCGGTTCCATCACGTAGATAATAGGCTTGGCCGTATTTTGTGAATACGTCCATAAAAGTTATGTATTTTTCATTGTGAACAGTGAAAAGATCCATGTGGACTGTTTCGAATGGCTTGGTCGCAGGAGGTACAATGTTGAATTTGGGTCTAACCGGGTTCCTGTCGTATTTGGCTTGACCGCAGGTGGTGCATTCGTTTATAAATTTAGTAATTTGATCCTTCATCTTAGGCCAATAAAATTTCCTGGATAGGGCTAAGTAGCATTCTGCAATACCACGATGGTTAGTCTTACCATCGTGATAATTGTTAATAATTTCTTGCTGCCTAAGATACTCTTTGACATTTTCTAGTTCCGTTTTGGAAAGCACAAGGTTCATGGCGGAACTCCTAAAATTACTTTGGATGATGGGGATGATTTTATACATCGCGAGTCATAGTCATAGTCATAGTCATAGTCATTTATTCATTGAACAATATACATTGTGTTTGAATTATTAGCGTAAGACACAGTTACAATTTATGATTCCATGCATACACCATATGATTATATTTAATACTTAGTTGTCAAATTTAAACAATTAATACATGTTATAATTACATTACAATGTTAAATTAATATTTATATTATTTATATCAAGTATGTCAAATATGATTACAATGGGAAACTAGGACAACATGAGAAAATATAATAATAATGCCAACCATATAATAAAAATACAAGTAGAATGTGTAAATTAGAATAATGTCAATTTCAATAAATTAAAGCAATAATTAAATTCTCTGATGTCAAATATGATTTAACATAACAGTTACAATCACAATTTACTGATACTATACTAAATAACTACTTATCTAAATCAAATGTATTACCTACTCAACTACTGAACATCAATTTGATAAAGTAAGTTCGTCTACCGAATAGAGACACTTCCTTAGCAAAAAAGTTTTGAGATTTCTTTTAAACATATTTAAACTCGTAATGGACTTCAACTCAACAGGTAACTTATTAAAGAGGGCAATTGCCTGATAGCCCGAGGAGTGCTTGACAATATTTAATTTGCTGTTTATTGTTTGTGGTAGGTCCCTCCTTCTGGTAGATAGGCGTTTTAGTCGCTCTTCTAATGTTTCTATATTATTCAGGTTTTTTATCAGATCACTGAGTACTATAAGGACATATAAACCAGGAACAGTAAGGATTCCATAGTTCAAAAAATAAGGTCTGCAAGAAGTTGTCTGGGGTATTCTGGCCATGGTACGAACTGCTCTTTTCTGGCCCACAAATGCAGACTGGATGTTGTAACGATAACTATTACCCCAGAACTTGATGCTGTACCTTATTTTGGATTCGACCAAAGCGTAATAAACCATTTTGAGCTGTGATATGGTGACCTCATCTCTTAGACATCTTAGTGCATAGCAGGACGAGCTAATGGACTTTACTAGCGAGGACAATTCATCCTTCCAGTTCAGACTCGAGTCTATCCAGACACCTAGAAATTTGACTGAAACTGCTTGGTTGATGTTCACACCATGAGATGAAATTTGCAGAATGTCTTTATTCCTCGAGGTGGTTTTAAAGAGTAGAGCATTGGTCTTGGAACAGTTCAGTTTCAAATTGTTTGTGCTAAACCAGGTATTAAGGGCTTTCAGAGCATTATTGACTCTACCGTTCAGCTGCATCATATTCTCTGCTGATATGATGGCGTTGGTATCATCAGCAAAAATCACAAGTTTAGCGTCTGGCACCGAGGTCCTCATGAACGCAACTAGATCATTGATAAATATTAGAAAGAAGATTGGACCTAGTATGGATCCTTGTGGTACACCTCTTTCCAATTTGGCTACCCTAGACCTGTGTACCCTTTCTATGCTATCATGAACCCACTTTACTTCGACGAACTGTCTCCTATTCGTAAGGTAAGACTGGAATAGTTTTAACAAAGTACGTCTGACACCATAATGTTCCAATTTAGCTAACAGAACGTCATGATCAACGGTATCAAAGGCAGAGCTTAGGTCCAGGAATAAACCTGCCACTCTCTTTTTGCTGTTTAATTGGAGTACTATGTCTTCAATCAAGGTAGTAACTGCATCATTTGTGCTTCTGCTTTTTTGATAACCAAACTGCCTATCACTTAATATATGGTGCAGATTGAGGTGCTTAACTAGTCTGTCCTTCATCAGCTTTTCCAAGAGTTTGGACAGAGTTGGTAGAAGAGAAATAGGCCTGTAATTTGTTGGGTCCGATTTACATCCTTTTTTAAGTATTGGCAAAACTTTGGCTACCTTGAACTGATCAGGGAAAGTCCCAGTTTTAAAGCATTCATTGAAAAAATACACCAATGGACCAGCAAGTATATCTATATTATCTTTAATGACAGATATAGGAATCTCGTCATATCCACAAGAAGTTTTAGCTTTGAGTTTTTTTAACATTTGTTTTATCTCAATCTCATTGACCGAGTCAAAGACCATGTCGTTTTCTATCCTTGTGACATGAGCCCGTAACATAGATAATGCATCTTTTGAGGTATCTTTAGTACTACCAATATGGGTGAATTTTTCTAGAAGGGTGGCACACACGTCTTCTGGGTTGTCAAGCAGAGTTTGTGTACCCTTTTCCGAGTCAACTTTCAAGTGTAGATTATCAATGGATTGTGAAGTAGCTCTGCCACGATGCCTCTGCACGATCCTCCATATTTCTTTCGATGAGTCCTTTGCCTTTTCTATTTGTGCTTGAACAGCAATTTTTTTGGCATTCCTGATGACTCTTCCAAAGACTGTGACATATCTTTTCCTAAAATTAACTATCGAAGAATCGGTCATGTGAGTTTTGTGAGTAACAAGAACACGCTTCATGGTACTTGATACTCTTATGAGTGGGGGTTGGATAAGCATGGCGGTCCTAACCTTGGGGTTAACGTATTCCTTAATAGCGTTTATTACATCGGACTCTATGTTTAAATTAGATACTTGCACGGATATACGTGTGTGGGTGTCGAACGGCTTAGTCGTGGTCGGCTTTCGTTTCGCGTTGTCAACAACGGTGAATACGATCTGCCTGTGAAATTTATTAAGGGGCTCGTCTGTAATAGGTACTTCTAAAATAGGGCTTTCTTCGCTGGTATGCACAGTTTCCGTGGAGGAGTTATTTATGGTCTCAGGTGTTTCCGTGGGGTTAGGTAATATGGAACAAAGCTCGTCTGCTACTATAGTTTCGATCTCTTCGTTGTGAATTTCCACCCTGGACAGGGCGTCAGCATTAGTGTTGGTATTCCCCTTTTTATATATAACTGTGTAGTCATATTCACTGAGTCTTAACCTCCAACGGGTCAAGCGTGAGTTGGGTTCCTTAATATTCATGATCCATTGTAGGGGCCTGTGGTCTGTAAAAATTTTGAACTTGCGTCCAAAGAGATAGGGTCGGAAATACTTCGTCGCCCATACTATAGCGAGTAATTCTTTCTCAATGGTGCTGTAATTTTGCTCGCTTTCGTTAAGGGTACGAGAAGCATAACATACGGGTCTGTCGGACCCTGGGGGACCTTGTGATAGCACAGCTCCTAAAGCGACGTTCGAAGCATCTGTAGTCAAAAGGAAATCCTTGGTAAAGTCGGGGTATTGTAACACCGGGTCATTTGTAAGGAGAGTCTTGCATTTCTCGAAACAACTGATATATTCGGAGTCAAGGGTAACTTTGTTTCCTTTTTTCAGACAATAAGTAAGGGGTTTAGTGATATGGGCAAAGTCGGGGATGAATTTTCGGTAATAACCGAGAAGGCCCAGAAATTGTTTAATTTCCTTTGGTGTTTTGGGTATCGGATATTTCTTAATAGCAGAGATCTTTTCAGGGTTTGGCTTGATACCATCTTTACCGATTATATGTCCGAGATACGCGGTCTCGAGTTTCAGAAATTCAGACTTATCCATCTGAATTTTGAAATTGGACTCCCTTAACCTCTGAAAAACCTTTTCGAGGTTGGCCATATGTTCCTGTAAAGATGTACTAAACACGATTATGTCGTCAAGGTATACAAGGCAGATCTTGTTCTGGAGACCTCTCAGAACGTTATCCATAACCCTCTGAAAGGTGCTAGGTGAGTTTTTGAGGCCCATTGGCATACGTAAAAACTCAAAATGTCCTTGTTCGACGTTAAAAGCCGTCTTGGGAACGTCTTGGGGGTCCATCTCTACTTGATAAAACCCGCTAGCTAGATCCAGCGTGGTGAAGTACTGACACCGTCCTAATTTATCCAACACATCTGTAATATTTGGGATTGGGTACTTATCATTGATGGTTTTGTCATTCAACTTGCGGAAATCAACTACAAGACGCCATTTTTGCTTACCCGAGGCATCTACTTTTTTAGGTACTACCCAGATAGGGGAGCTCCAAGCTGAATCTGAGGGTTGGATTATCCCTTGTTCCAGCATTTTGGTTACCTGGTCCCTAACTTCTTCCCTATGTATGAAAGGATACCGGTAGCTTTTTGTATATACGGGCACCTCGTCCGTAGTCCTAATCCGATGCTTAATTTTGTTAGTGAAGGTAAGTGACTCTCCTTCGATATAAAATACGTCGGCATAACGAGAGCAAAGTAACTTCAAGTTAGCGGCCTCTTCCTTATTTAGATGATCGGTACGTAATCGCGACGTTACGTCATGCGCGCGTGTGTTATTAACCTTCTGATCGGTGCGCATGCACTCAATGTTATAGAGGTCAGCTTGAGCTGGCTGGTCGAGCGAGAAGATGACGTCATTCGGGGACTGATTTTCTACTTCAATGTAGCCGCGATTATTTTTAACTATAGTAAGACAAGGATGAATCATACATCTACTAATCATCTGTTCTTTTACGAAAGCCTCGCCGTCAGCGGTATTAATTGGTACTTTGATTATTTTTGACGTACCAGCGGGGATCATCTCTTCGAAGTAATTACAGGCATTGGCCGCGACATACATCCGTATGGGGTTGCTTGAAGTCCGCGTAATTAACATGTTAATCTTTAGGTCGATTTTCGCTTCCCATTCCGATAGTAAATCTAGTCCTATAAGACCATCAAAATAGTTATGGAAACGGTATACGAATAGTTTCATGTCGCCAGAATCCTTGAATTCCGGGAAACAGGGCAACGTCAACGAGTAGTCATTCCTGCTCACGGTGTGAACATTGGTGACCTCAAAAGGGTCATAATTAAGGGGATAATTTGGAAAATGACGTTGGACTGCTTCGGGGCTAATGAAAGACTGATTCGCGCCGGTGTCTATTAAAAATTTGAGGGGCGGATTGTTAATTTGAATATAAGGCAGTTGCCTTTGAGATTGCAAATTGAGCTCTATTTTGGCTTTCGTGACTTCCGGTCCGACCGAAAATCCTGCTGCTCACTAGTATTGGGTGCGGGTAATGCATCGTCATTCGGTTGATATTCATAAGTTGGTTCCGAATCCAGTCCGGCGGTGGGGTCGTATTCCACAAGGTTATCGTACATATTAGCTGCGTGCGCGTCATAGTAGTATTCCGGCTGCATATAGTAATTATCGAAATATGATTCACTAGTGTAGGGTGAGCATTCGTTCATGTGCATCTCGCGCGGTCTATAGAAAGGTTGATTTGCCTGGGGCAATGTTCTTGGGATGTAAGCCTGTACACCGCTCATAGGCCTGGGGGTGGAGTTATCTTGAGGGTTGTTTCTAGGGGGTAGTCGAAATACGTTACTCTGGGGATTATAATTGGGCGGACGGGCGCCGAACATTTGTTGCGTTCTAGTGGGCATACGGTTTTGTGGTTGCGTCTGTACAGGGTTGAATCTGAATGGTTGCGGGGGTTGCTGTGCTGGGCGCTGACCAAAAGGCGCAGGCCAATTTGGTGCTTGAGATAGCTGGAAAGGTCGGGGTGGCAAAAATCCCACATTTGGTGAGGGCATGGTCACCTTATTTGATTGGTGGGCTTTGGCTGTCTCTCCTCGTTGTTGTACGTAAATTACATTAAGTTCTTCTTGTACGAACTCGAGGGCTTTTTCTATAGAGTCTGGACGCATACACCTAATACGCGAACCAAGGGGTTCCTTCAATCCACGTACAAAGGCCTGCATGGTTACTTTTTTATAAAGAGTACGCTTGGCTTCTATGGTGGTAACAATATTCTCATGCAATGACACATAGGTCATTATCGTACTTAGAAGCGATTGGCAGTGATCGTAAAATTCCTGAGGTGTCCTATTACCCTGGCTGGCTATTGAGAGGTCATTGTATAGTGCGGTCTCGTCGCGTTGGTCGGAGAAATTATTTATAAGCGCCGTTCTAATACCTAACCAACTATCAGGGATGCCATTACTATTAATAGTGCTTGCAGCTGTACCAGTAATTTTATTCAAAATTCCATTGATTAGGCACAGATTTGACAGTTCGCTTCCGGCTTCGTTACTCATATAAGTGGCTACTATCCGGTCGCATATATTAATAAATCGTGTAAGGATGTTAGGATTGCCATCAAAGTCCGGGACCAGGCGTAAGGCCTTGTAAACGTCGTCCGGGTTAATTGCCATTGTTATAACGGGTTCAAATAAATCTCCAATGGCTAAATTATCCAACGAATTATCTAAATCAGAATTATCTAAATTTCTAAGCGAATCTATCTGTTCCCGTCGAACCTGACTTGATGTAGGCCCCCGGGATCCCGAATTCTTGGGGTGAAAAATTGTGAATAAATTTAAGGATCTAAGGACTAAGGAAGCAAGCAACACGAGAACAATTCAGGTGTACTCACATATGCTCCATTCTTGGTCGTCTTCGAGAATCGATTGCTGGATTCACCTCCGGTCAGCAGCTCGTAGATTCTGGATACTCGTCACCGGTGCTTGATAGCCAACCCGGGTGGCTCGCGAACGCGTGATCTTGATGTTGAAGGTCCCGAATTTATTCGCGAAAACTACCCGCGAGTATCCTACCGACTGCGCCAATTACGTTTGCTGCAATCGGAGGTCCGAAAAAAAACCAAAAACTTTTACAACTAATTTAATAAAAGTCAAAAATTACAGAAATTATAGCCTAAGTGCAATGACAAGTGTTCAACGAATGAATCAAGAGTGAGTAACAACCAGAATTGCATTACATAGGTAAACTCGTGTTTTGCTGAAGTTGCGCCTCGTGCGGTGGCGTGTGCGCTGCGTCAGCGGTCTCCTTTGCGGTGCAATATGTAATTCACAGATAAACTATTATGCAAGTGTTGTAAATATGTCAAGGCCTTTCACAGACGTGAGTACGAATAGTAAACTTGTCATTAGCTGTCAAATTTACTATGGACCGCTACTGCAGTCATATAAAGCCTGCATCACACTGGCGCGGCCTGCGGTGGCGGACCCAAAGGTTTCCATTTTCCGCCACCGCAGGCCGCGCCAGTATGATTCAAGGCTAAGGCCTCTCACAGACTGGCACGGCCTGGCCGCGGCGGACCATAGTAAACTTGCCATTAGCTGTCAAAATTACTATGGACCGCCACCGCAGGCCGCGCCAGTGTGTTGTAGGCCTAACAGTGTGTGACAATGTGGCATAGAAAATAAAAGTCTCAACTCAACTTGGTTTCAGATTTTTTTATTTCTTATTTATTATCTCCACTTAGTATACATTTTTTTTATAAGCTGTGTAGGTATTTATGTTACTTTAGGTCAAATCTTGCAAGTTGGTACTGCAACTTCTAAGACCAACGGTATTTGAGAAAACTGCCTGTGATGCGACAGACAGACAGATACCGAGTGATTGCAGTAGTGTAGTGTTCCATTGGAACAATTTTGGTACGGGACACTAATGGCGGGTTGCATAAATAGTCCAGGCAATGAACTGACAACTTGTATGAAAAAAAAACACGTGGTCTCATTATGTACAGTCACATAAACTACTATTTGGCAGCAACTTATTCTCTTTAACTTAATCATTACTGTCCGGTTTTTTCTCTTCCTGTTTTCCCTCTTTCTCCGCTACTCTCTTCTTCTTCTTCCACTTGCCCTTGACCTTGAGGTGTTTGAGTCGGTTGTGCGTGAACAGCGAAGCTTTATAGGTGAAGGTGGCGGGACAGAGGGGACACTGGTGGGGACGCAGCCCCTCGTGCGTGAGAAGGTGCTCCTCCAAACTCTTACGGACCTGGTGATGAATAAAGAAGTTCAAGGTTAGTCTATACCAGGGGTCGGCAAACCGCGGCTCGCGAGCCGCATGCGGCTCTTTGAAGGGTCGTTAGCGGCTCTTCGAGGACCCCTCATAAAGATATGTTCAAGTGAGATCGAACATTGTGTTAATGGCTCTTTATAGTTCTTAATTTTTTTTTAGAGCTCGCAAGCCTGACGCTTGATTTTCTCTCTCTAACAAGCAACATTAAAACGGTTGTAGTTTCGTAATTTTTTGAGGTATTTGAATGGGATTGTCGTCGATAGGCATATTTTTTGACGTGATAACGTGTTATAAATCGATGAACGCCGGCTGCACGCACGGAAGTGACTCATTGTCCCGTTCCATTGACTGACATATCAACGCACAGCCCAAACCGCTGGTTCTAGAGATTCCAAATTTGGCACGTAGGTTCCTTATAAGGTCTAGGGGTGCACTAAGAAAGGATTTTTCAAAATTCACCCCCTAAGGGGGTGAAATGGGGGTCCTAAGTTTGAATGGGTTTCCCAAGATTAGATCGACTGTTTTCTTATGACGTTATCACGTAAAAATATCGTCCGTAAACCGAATTTTTATTTTATTTTATGTGGGAGCAAGTTCATTGTATCAATGAATCAAAATAATAATAATAATGCCTAGTTGACACAAGAAACCTGCTCAGAGTGAGGGTTTATTATTGCCGACACCCAGAACCTTTGCAAAGGACTGTCGTATCTATCGGCCAGTATTTTTAGTATGGTGTTGGAACTGCCCTGACAACCATTTTTTTTTGCCTTCTTTCTTTTGAAGTCATAATACATTTTGAGTCTACACATTTTATACGGGAGGTCACCGTGCTAATATAACGGACTACATAGGTTTGGTTACTAGCAGGAACGGTTCACTCTTTGATTTCGTCGCGCCGCACAAAAACATGCCGGCCGGCCGCCTTTAGGCGGTCTATCAGTGGTTGCCGCGCGCTGTTACGGGACGCACGCGTTCGCGCAACGCATTGCATCGTCATTCGCCTCGTAAAATAAATATGCCGCGTCGTCTATTTATATTGGTTGAAAAGATTTTTTCATTACACTATGTTTATGTATGTAGGTAACCCAGAGTTGTGTGTCTTAGCCTTACATTTTGCAGAAACAGGCAGTTTTGATGTCATAACCTAAAGGCAAATTACACAGCTTCTGAGTAGTTGGGTGATCCTAAGTAAATAAAGAATAATCATAATATCGGTAGTAAAATACACTATTATACTGACGTACCTATAATTTAATTCGAGCTGGCGGTAACCCTAGCTCTAAAGCTCCGCCTCCGAAAGAGCGCGTTGCATGCGACAGAAAGAAATGGCCACATTTAGGCACGTTTGGCGTACCTAAACGGGCAATTTGTTAACAGAGAACCTTCTGTACGTAGTACTATTACTTATTCTGTTACTATTCGATTAGGTCTGGTTACCGTGAAAGATTTCCCGCATAGATGACAGACGTGTTGCGATAGCTTGGCGCGTTTCTCGTGAAAAACCGCGACGTGTGTTCGTAAGTTGGAGGCATTCGCGTACGTCTTGTCACATTGGTCGCACTTGTGTTTTCTCTGAAATAAACAATCAATAGATATTATAAAATGAAGTCGCCCTCCGCGTCTGTCTGTCTGTATTTCCGCTAATTCCTCCTAAACCACGCAGCGGATTTTAACCCTTTGACAGCTAAAGACGGCCACAGCCGCGCGTGCGCTTTGCGCATTTTCGTTAATTTTATGTAATAAAAAGCTTTACAAGTAACTTGACGCATTTTTTTTAATAGTTCATGATACGTACATTAATTTTGACATGACAATATTTATAAATATATATCAGAAGTTTCATTTTATTCATTGTTTTGTTTTGCACCCTCGCTGTCAAAAGGTTAAAGCGGTTTTCACCATCATGTAGATAATTTATTTCGAAATGTTTATGTAATAATAAAAGCCCTTATTATTCTTTAAAAACAGATAGCAAAACTGTATTTTATCCACAAGAATGCAAAGAATATTTGAAATCGGAATTATTAGTTACTTTTTTAAACATATAACATGTGAAGGCCAGTCCAGACAGGACAATTTTCGTCCATCTGATTAAATTCAGGACATATTTTTTTTCTGTTTCTTCTTTTTTTACTTTTATCTATTTTCCTTTCTTTTCATTTTTTTCTGTTTTTTTTTCTTCTTTTGATTTTCTTTTACTTGTTTTTTTACATGTTTCCATGGTTTTTAGGGTTCCGATACCTCAAAAGGAAAAAAACGGAACCCTTATAGGATCACTCGGTTGTCTGTCTGTCCGTCTGTCACAGCCGATTTGCTCCGCAACTACTGGACCGATTGAGTTGAAATTTGGTACACATATTACGGGAAAATTCTAAATATTTTACGGAACCCTCACCACGCGAGTTGAACTCGCACTTGTCCGGTTTTAATTTACATATTTCCATGGTTTTTCTTATTAGTTGTTTTCCTCGTTTTTGTGAGATGAAAAGATTCGTGTTGCACACGGGTGCAAAGTTGTATTTTACGTCTCGTGTGATGCAACACTAGCTACGCTCAGGATTCTATTTTTGAATTACTCGGTTCGCTCAGGATTCTTTTTAGAACCACGAGCGAAGCGTAACCATAGAATCCATTCGCTAGCTCGTGTTTTAATTCCACACTCGCGGTTAAAATACAGCTTTGCACCCTTGTATAACAAATAACTATTACGAACGTATGTATGTCGGTGGAGTAAAGTTGAAAATTGGATACATATTTTTGCTGCTGACCGTACCAGACCGAGATGCACGACATTGATGTGATGTTGCCGTCGCGTTTCGTCCGGAAACCTTCTTTTGCACGTCTCACACTCAAATCTGTAAAATAAACCTTATTTATTAACAGTTAGGTTTTAATTTAGAAAGGGAAAAGAAGTCATGTATGTATAGTCTTTTTTTTATGAACTCATGGCCGTTGTTTGTTGTCAGCGCGTGCAAAACCTACTAATATTATAAATGCGGAAGTTTGGATGTTTAGATGTTTGGATGTTCAGATGTTTGGATGTTTAGATGTTTGGATGTTTGTTACTCAATCACGCGTAAACGGTTGAACCGATTTGGATGAAATTTTGCACGAAGATTGTTTATAGTGTGGGTTAAAATATAGGATAGTTTTTATCCCGGGTCCACGCAAACGAAGTCGCGGGCGGACGCTAGTTTAGCAATAAAAGGTTTCCGTCACGTAAAATGTTAATTGAATAAATAACTATATCGTCTTATTCAATAGACTTAAAATTAAGTACAAGATAAAACACACAGCGTGCCACTCACAGAACACTAAATACTATAGGAGGGGTATTAAGCGCGGTTTGTATCGGGAGCGGTGTCGCCTCATCCCCTCCACGTCGCCTGCAACTGTGCGAGCGACTGCACGGCGAGCAGGTGACGTTGGCGCGCAAGCTAACAGCGCATGCGCAGACTAGTGGCGCGCGTGCCACGCCCACATCGCCTTTCTATAGTATTTATAGTCTGGACGTTTAGATATTTAAAAAAATGTAAACAAAAAGAACCACGTGACTTGGTCATTCAGCCAATAAGATAATACC
Source organism: Epinotia nisella (assembly GCA_932294315.1). Lineage (NCBI taxonomy): Eukaryota > Metazoa > Arthropoda > Insecta > Lepidoptera > Tortricidae > Epinotia > Epinotia nisella. The sequence goes on along the minus strand of OW028698.1, from coordinate 909,483 downwards.
ATAGATACAAAAGGTTGCTATATTATAAAAGGTTGAATGACCGAGTCACGTGGTTTTTTGTTGTTGAAATTTGGTACTGAGATTTTCCACTGGTGACTATTACTTACTGATACTGGTCCCGCGGCATGTGCTTGAGGGTCATGAGGTGTATCCTGAACACGGTGGGGTTCGGGAACGGCTTGGCGCACTGCTGGCAGTATAGCTCCGGTCGCAAGTTGTCTATGGTCGTATTCTGTAACTAACATCGGAGCGTTTTTCAAGAAAACTGTACATGACCTTTTTTTTTTGGTTTTTCTTACTCAGAATCGTTGATACCATCGATCCTCATACAGGAAAAAAAGTGTCCCAGGTTTTACTATGTAAATAATTTATTGAATCAGGCGTTACTTTGCGGAAATTCATGATATATTACGAGAACAATATTCCTTTGCTATTCCGCTAAAAAACGTGCAGGTCGATCAGCGGAGATCAAATGCAACTATTTGTGTATAAACATGCAAATAACTACAGCAAACCACCACCAATAATTAAAAAATCTCGACACGTGTTTCGCCTCTCTACGAGGCATCATCAGGAGATGCTGGCAGGAGATGTTGCTTGCGCCACGTCCACTGAGCAAATGAGCCGTCTTTTTTTTTTTTTTTTGGTTGATCGTCTAAAAGCCGGGCCGCATTGGGCCCTTTTGCTTTGGGGTGGCTGTTGCGTGTGTGGCCGCAGAGGACCACACAGCAGAAAATGAGCCGTTTAGAACCGTCAGCCCTATTTATAGTCTGACCCCCCCATACTACCATGCATGCGTGAATGAGACGGAAAAATACGTAACAGCGGTGATGACGCAACATTCAACTGTTCGTTAATAATCACGCCTCTATTGTTGTACCTAATTATTTCTAATTGTTCTAGAACACTTAAACGCAGTCCTTTTCCGCAAACATGCAAGATATTGAAAGAATGATTGTCAGACAACGCATGGTTTTCTTCCAGTGCGTCACGACACGACCATATAAATAAAAAAAGACTGCATACAAAAGTGTGACGATCTGGAATGGAATATTTTGGACACTTTTTTTCTTGTATGAGGATCGATAGTATCAACGATTCTGAATAAGATAAACCCAAAAAAAAACTAATTCTGAAAAAAAATTTATGTACAATTTTTTTTTAAAACGCCTATCAATCATCACTAGGCTTGGGACTTTTGGATGCTCGTGGTTCTAGAATCCACGGAGTCACCATTATGTTAAAATATTTTTTTCAAAGATTCAAAGATTTTTATTTAGCTCGGAATGCAGTTACATAGTTCTTAATAATACAATACAATATTCCAGTGCATTCAGCCTGCTTGCAGGCGTGCAAAACATTTTTCAGGAGCGTTAAATTACATAATAATAATTATTAAAAAAAAAAATGTATACAGGGTGTCCCACGGCTATGCCACATGGAGGAAAAGTACCTTAAATATTGTAGATGGAACATTTTGCTGAAAGAAGGCATTATTTTAATTTAAAAAACAATTTAAACTGCATTAATAGATTTTTAAATAATTACATGGTTGAACCGGGAATCGAACCCGCTATACGAGAAAAAAAATACTTTGTAGCTTTATCATACCGATCGAAAGGCTTCATCATAAGGATAATTTTTTCTAAATAACATAGTATCAGAAATAAAAGGAAGACCATCAATTGTAATTTATGAACCGATTTGAAAACATCTTTTTTTGTTTAAAAGCATTGTCACCAAAATCCAGTTCTGATGATGGGATCCTGGATAAATCGAGGGAACTCTTCAAATTATATATGCAAACTTGAAGCAATTTGGCTACTGATTTAAAGTCGGTTGAAACTTTGTTTTCAAAGTAAATTATTAATGAACTAATTTATTTTTACACTCGTCGACTTTAATGTTTGAATTAAGACTTCGTACACTATGATGTGAGGCCCCCCACAAGGTGGACTGATGACCTGGTAAAGGTCGCTGGAGTCCGCTGGATGCGGGTGGCGCAGGACCGGTCATTGTGGCATTCTTTGGGGGAGGCCTATGTCCAGCAGTGGACGTCTTTGGGCTGATATGATGATGATGATGATGACACTATGATGATGATAATGAGTTTGCAGACGCAAGGCACGAGCTGATCGGCCACCCAGCGTGTATTTGGCTCTGGAACTGTAAACACATAACTAACCTTTTTATGGGTGTTCTTGTGAGAGGTTAGCGACAATGGGTTGCGGAACAATTTCCCGCAAATATCACATTTGCACCGCGCCCACTCGCCGTGCACACTGTAACAACACAATACGCTTGTGTTCTAAAAAAAATTCGTCACGCTTGATTGTAAAAGGCTTCATAACGCGCAGGCATACAGCTACAATAGCCTTTATTACGCCTAAGAGGACGTACAATACAATACAATACAAATGCTCTTTATTGCACACCTCACACAAACAAAGCAGTTACAGAGAGAAACAATACAATAACATGTAGGTAGAGGTAGACAACAGGCGCACGTAATGGTTTGCTATGACTTTGTGTCTGATCTGATAGGTTTAAGCAAATCTAGTTGGCCGCGCTCCACAAGAATTCTGCTCTGTGATTGGTTGAAAAAAATCTAGTTGGCTGCGCGTCGCAAGAATACTACTGTACTGATCTGTGATTGGTTGAATGAAATATTGAAGCTCCGCGCTCGACTCGCACTGGCCCCGTAGCATGGTTGGCCTTGTCACGCGATAGGTGATATGATAGAGCGTGCGTCACTGGGTGACACCGTTCGATAGAACGAGACGACGCTCTTATCTTGTTACTTGTCGCGTGATAAGGCCAACCATGATACGGCTTCTGATCTGGAAATGAAGTTGTCAATTTCGTCAATTTTTGATTGGTGGGTTGTATGAAACATAGATTTTTCTGTCTTTTGTAGTTATTTATTTCCTCGCAAATGTGATGAAAAACAATTGTATGCGACACGTACGGTAAGAATGTTACAAACTCGAGTCATCAAAGCCCTCCGCCTTCGGCGTCGGGCTTCTAATAGACCCTCGTTCGTAAATCATATCTTATCGTACTTGTGTACTCTAATAGTATTGCCGCAGGCATTAGTTTTTAATCCCCGTCGCAAAAAGTTTAACGTGTCTGTGTGTCTGTCTGTGGCATCGTAGCTCCAAAACGAATGGACCGATTTTAATGCGGTTTTTTTTGTCCGAAAGCTGACGTGATCGAGATGGTTCTTAGTTAGGTTTCAACAAAATCGGTCCAACCGTTAGATATTGAACTTTGTAATGGAAAAATCGGGGGTTTTTCAACTTTACTAAGTTGTAGTTTTAGCCGAAGCGACTGCTATCTACCCCAAACAATACTTACCCAATGATGTGCGTTCTGAGGCTGGTGTTAAGTACGAATTTGCCGCAGTGGGGGCACGGCACACGTGATGGCTTCTTACGTATCTTTATTTTAGAGCCTTCCCTGAAAACGGACACTTATTTCAAAAGCATATTATAATTGTGCGTACGAATTTGAGCGGCTCAGCCTGAGGCATGCTCGCCCCGCGCGGCGAGCTGCTCGCGCGCCAAATAGTTCCACATAAACATGCGCGGGTGAGGCAGCGTGCTCGCGCGAGCCGACATTCAAAATGGCGTCGACACAATGACAGCTGATTGATTTCGGAACCCACAACACCTTTTGCTTTTCATGTATTTTGTATCAATAATTGTTCCAAATTTACTAACAAACTATTACACACGCACGGCTCAGCCACTTGCTCTAATTCGTACGCGTTTTGCGCACAAACATGTTCGATCTTGTCGCTCTGTCCGCGGCACGCTCAGATACACGTCCAAGTTACGCGAGGCACGCACATTGAGGCGCCTTTGAGCACGGTCAAGAGACCGCCACTGGCCGGCTCGCCGCGCGCTGCTCGCGCACGGCGCGTGAGCGCGTACGAATTTGAGCAAAACAGGCGCCGTGCGTGCCTCAACCCGAGGCTGCTCTAATTCGTACGCACCTTTAGATAAACGATTACAACATGGATAGGAATATTTGAATCACAATCGAACATTTATTTACATTACATATGAAAACAATTTTCAAATATGGCGCGTCATGTCAAAAAAACCGGCCAAGTGCGAGACGAACTCGCGCACGAAGGGTTCCATAGCATTATCTATAAAAACGAGCAAAAACATCACGTTTGTTGCATGGGAGCCCCCTTAACCCTTTAACTACAGCTACAATGCTCATTACATTACAAGTGAACGCTTCAAGTGTATCAGCACCTTTACCATAAAGATTGTAAAAATAAGTGGTTGTTTACCGTACGCCGTCCTTCCACCGGATGCTGGAGAGGTACGGAGCCGGCCTCGGCTGTGCTTTATGGGTGAACACTTCGAATTTCCCCTCACTACCAGCAGTAGCACCCTAAAATAAAATTATGTTTTACACTTTTCAATAATAAAGTAGAGGCTGGCAGTGAGTCACGTCACAAGCATTTTTTTTAAATTTCTTATATGCCTCGTTTACATGCTCGCGTTCAAAGCGACATTCAACGGACACAAGCACGAGCGTGTAAACAGTGTTGTAAGTCAAATGTAATACTTAAGGTTGGCAACACTGTTTGCAGCCGCCAATGCGATATTGGGATTAATAGAATACGTTGTGTTGTAGAAGTTCGCTAAATAAAATTCAGTTTCATTACTTTCTAAACGTAGTATTGCACGTAGAACCGATGGCCGTTGGGGCGGGAAGGTTCTCGAGTGGCGACCACGTACCGGAAGGCGCAGCGTGGGTAGGCCCCCCACATGGTGGACTGATGACCTGGTAAAGGTCGCTGGAGTCCGCTGGATGCGGGTGGCGCAGGACCGGCCATTGTGGGCACTCTTTGGGGGAGGCCTATGTCCAGCAGTGGACGTCTTTCGGCTGATATGATGATAATGACTATGAACGATGAAAATTAAACAATGGAATGTAGAATACAAACTGTAATTATTCCTCGATACAACTATTGATTTCACAATGATTATAGCACATCGATTACGAGCGTCTTCCCGTCACCCATACACCATGGTTCCTTCTGTCTTTTTCTACCCGCTAGTGTTACCAGTTCAAAAAGGAACTCTTATACTTCCGATATTTATGCAACAAAAATGTACTGTTATTAATTATTTTAAAAGAATTCATTCATAAAGATTACAAATGCTAACATGATGATGGTGACTTTCTAAAACCTCTTGTTTTACTCATATTCCATCAAACAGCCTGCTTATGCATGCGCCCGTGCCCATGCCAGTGCGTGCCGCCGATCGGGACGTCTGTCGGTTTTTTGACAAAGACCAAAATGTGAATGTGCTCGTGCTTGTGTACCTGTTCACACGCTCGAACGATCAAAAATGGTCAAAGAAAGAAATTTTGGAGGGTTACCAGGGGGGAACCAACAATATGCGACCCCCAGAAAACATTACAAAGATAAAAAAAATCTCCTATGTTTGCATGACAAGCACGCCCGCGAGCGTGTAAACAGCTTGCTTGGCCCGCAAGTGTACGGGCTGCGTGCCGGGCTGCATGCCATGCTTGCAAGATTGCACGGCGTGCGTGTAACGTACCACAAAATAAGCTGTCATTTATAAGGGGTGTGTAATGATCGGTATAAAAACAAATAATATAATTTCATTGGATATAACCATTTTTGATATAATTTCAAAGGGTAGAATCATTCATTGTACATAATAAACGTTTGGTATAATATCAAAATATATATTGTTATTTAGTATAACTATCATTCGGTATAACGCTTATTTCTTATAACCATCATAGAGTATAATTCTTATTTGATATACATCTCATATTGTATAATGATCAAGCGGTATAATTGTATTAAAACTATAACGCCTGAAACTACTTTTTTTCCGTTCTAACCTAACGTAAACCTAACCCAACCGCCAGCGTGTCGACGTCACCCCGCTTCGCGGGGTGCCTATTTCCGCTCTAAGGGACACAAGTGAACCCTAACCTAACCCACCCAATAGTACAATTGTTGCGAGTGGTTTTTTTACTGCGGGGGTTTTTTACTACTTTGTCAGATGTCATATCAGATGAGCGTTATTGCGAGTAATATTATATCAAAAATATTTATAGCCATCGTTACGCACCCATTTATAAGTACCTATTACGCCTACATCACACTGGCGCGGCCAGCGGTGGCGGTCCATAGTAAATTTGACAGCTAATGACAAGTTCACTATTGTCCGCCGCGGCCAGGGCGCGCCAGTCTGTGAGAGCCCTTACACCGCTATGCATTTCGTGTTACCAGCATGGGTTTTATCCTGCTCCATTATTTTATTTATTTATTTATTAAGGATCACCAACAGACAATACATCATACAATTCAATAAGTAGCTCAGGGCCCTATTTAATAAACATTACAATCCTACAATTTTGTAAAAAAGTACGAAAGACATATTTGTTAAGTTTCACTAACTAAAACTTAACAAATATGTCACTTTTATACAAAATTGTAGGATTGTAATGTTTATAAAATAGGGCCCAGGTAATATTCTAGGTATATTTTTGTGACACTTTTCAGACTCTAACCTACCATTTTAGGGATTACTTGAACTTGTTGGGTGGTTGTGGTAAGCTTTTCATTGCTCTGGGCATTGGTGTTGGCGTCACAGCTTAATTGAATCACTGTCGAATCGGAGTCGCAAGTGGGCTCAAGCTCAGACTCATGTTCAGACTCAGGCTCAGATTTCAAGACTAGCTCCTCTGCCAGAGGATCAACCTGAAATAAATAAAAATTAACTAGAGCTAGAGGCAGAGACTCATCATCATCATATCAGCCGAAAGATCCACTGGCCACTGCTAGACATTTATTTATTAAAAGCTTTTATTTACTTTCACCTGACCATTGTCTGTAATCAAATCTTGCAAGTTAAATTTGATCCACTTCCCGGTTTCCAATTGAGCATATTATAATGACATGGTGCTGATCTGATGATGGAGCTGGAAGGTGGCCATAGGAACTTCGCAATGAAACGACACAACCACATCGAGTTTGGGCTCGTTAGAATCGTCACAATGAGTAGTTGATGACGGTATACAGAAAAGTACAGTCGGCAATATTATAAAAGCTTGTACCAAAAATTAAATTTTTGACAGAAACTTGTTTCTTTATTCACCAAAGTACAATTTGCAATTACAGCTGACGCCAAAGCATTACAAACTTAAATAAATGTACATTTTGTTTCAAACCATAATTATTTATTTAATAAGGACTCTAAGGTTCTTTTACATTCCGCTACCAGTAGCGGCCATCGGGTAGCGAACACATCGACGTGCTTCGCTGCGCCGAGCACAGAGTTGAGCAGCGCCAGGGCGGTGGGGAGCGGCGCGTTGCGCAGACATAGACATAGGCCTCCGCCAAAGAGTGCCAAAGTGATCGGTCCTACACCACCCGCATTCAGCGGACTCCCGCCACCAGAGACGGAGATGAGACGAGCAGAGCAGAGCGAAAAAGAGACTAGTAATTTTTAAGACTGCAATAGGCTTGTCATTAGCTGTCAAATTTACTATTGACCGCCACCGCTGACCGCGCCAGTGTGATCAATGTCACCCGTAGCTACTCATTGAAATAAAGTTATATAAAACCGGCCAAGTGCGTGTCGGACCACGCAAAACGAAGGGTTCCGTGCCTATTAAAAAGGTCGTATCGTCACTGAAATTTTGCGGCACTTACGTCCTTTTCTTTGAGAAAGGCAGTTTTTCAGCAATATCTCGAAAACCTCTGAACCGATCTTGTTCAAAACAATTTTCGGTGAATGAAATTAATAAGCCCTATGTCCATGAATTTTTTCATTTTGTTAAAATACACCGTTCAAAAATTAGAGGGGGAGGGACAGAATTTTAGTGACATTCGGGGCGATTATCTCCGACTCTATTCACTTAATCAAAAAAGTTGCTAAGATACACCTATCCTCAAAATTTTATTCAAATACACCTTATAGTTTTCGAGTAAAGTGCCTGTGACATACGGACAGACGGACAGACGGACATGACGAAACTATAAGGGTTCCGTTTTTGCCATTTTGGCTACGGAAAATAAAGTTAACAGACTGTGATTGATGTAACACTTCTGCCTGAAAAAAGGTTAAACTGTATCTAAAGTTAAAAAAAAATGAACAGGGTAAAACTCACATTTATGGGTGCCGCAGAAACATTAGGCTCTATTTTGATAAATTCCTCCTTGGGGGCAGCTGTAGAGACATTGGGCTCTATTTTAATGGTGACCACCCTGAGATTTCTACCTTCAATCTAGAATAAAAAGGTTATTATAATAACTAACTGCGTATACTAAGAACCAATTACTAATTAGATGGTGTTCAAGTCAGGTCAACAAAGACGCCGATGGGAGTCCCGGGCAATGAGAATAAATTTTAGAAATCAAGTTTCATTTTCTATATCTTTACTGGAAATGGAAAGCTTATCGGCGCCTACGTCATTGTGTAAGCTGCGTACGAATTTGAGCGGCTCAGCCTGAGGCATGCTCGCCCCGCGCGGCGAGCTGCTCGCGCGCCAAATAGTTCCATATAAACAGGCAGCGTGCTCGCGCGAGCCGACATTCAAAATGGCGTCGACACGATAACAGCTGATTGATTGCGGGACCCACAACACCTTTTGCTTTTCATGTATTGGTATCAATCATTGTTCCAAATTTACTAACAAACTATTACACACGCACGGCTCAGCCACTTGTTCAAATTCGTACGCGCCTCGCGCACAAACATGTTCGATCTTGTCGCTCTGCGCACGGCACGCTCAGATACAAGTCCAAGCACAGCGCGTGAGCGTGTACGAATTAGAGCAAAACAGACGCCGTGCGTGCCTCAACCCGAGGCTGCGCTGATTCGTACGCACCTTGGTTAACAAAGTATCATTAATGGGTTTAAAACCTCACTCTTCTGCCAATAGGTATCTCGAATATGGGAAAATAATTAAGTAAAAAATCATGGCAATTTAATATTGACATAGAGCCCAATAAAAAAATAGATCATCAGTTGATATGTCTGTCCGTTTTTGTAAACATTGTAAATTAGCGTTGAAATTGTAAATTGAACATTAAAAGGGATTTGTTTTTTTAGATGGTTCAATTCGTTATTTCGTAGATAAATTATACGCTTATTGACTCTGGCAAATGCCCTAGGGCCTAGGCTGCCATTTCTCTTTTATACTAATAATAAATTAGCCATAATTCCTCATGCTGAGGAACTTACTACAGGTTTGAGTTCAGTTAGTTAGCTAGTTTTACTGGCATTTTCCACAAATACAGTGCCTATTTTGCGTGAAACGGCGGGGTGGCGCTACTCTAACCACCCCAGCTCCTCTATAAAGTTTATGAGTGCCTTGGTATTGCTGACTGCCCTATAGTGTGGCTTGAGTTGGATTCTTGTTTATTTATTTTACATTGTTATCTCAAGTCAAAACAGGAGTTATGTCACATGGTCAGTGCACACAATGAAGTCATATAAAAAAGAATTCACTTCAGTCACTATAAAGCTTACTATGTATTGCCAGCTCCTGCTGGCTCTGCCCATGTACTATTAAAAATGCAGGCAAAGCCGCAAGATAAAAAGTACTCTATGTCGATTCCGAAAATCCATTCTACATTCTGATTAAATGATTTTAAATTGGATGAGCACCTGGAGATTCCTCATACTAGCGTATGCATACATCTATCTATCTATATAAGCCCTTTGTCCTGAACTCCATATTGAATGTATTATATTTGATGACCGAATAGCCTAGTGGTTAGAGGACCTGACTATGAAGCTTGAGGTCCCGGGTTCGATCCCCGGTCGGGGCAGATATTTGTATGATGAGTACGAATGTTTGTTCTCGAGTCTTGGATGTTTAATATCTATTTAGGTATGTACTTATCTATATAAGTATGTTTATCTGTTGTCTAGTACCCATAGTACAGGCTTTGCCTAGTTTGGGACTAAATCAATTGGTGTGAATTGTCCCACGATATTTATTTATATTTAATATTGTAATTGTTTAAATATTATGTATAAGAGTTTAGTATGCCTACTGGCAAAGGCCTCTTTTAACCCCTTCCATTGCTGTCTATCGTTTGTGATAGAGTCGCGCGGGCTGTTAGCATCACATAAACTTCATCATAGCTTTCATAAAGCTACAAAAGACTTACTTGTGCTGTATTCAGTTTACGCAAGAGATGTTTCAGATTCTTTACTCCAGCAAGTGCTGTTTGCTGGAAGTTGTGTACCGCCTGTAGCAATGGTCTGCAATTTGTGCACAGCAGCCATTGAAAAGCTTTAAGATCATCCTGAAATACAAATTCTTTATTGATAATAGCACAATGTAGGAAACATTATAAATTGACAGTGTTTTTTTGTCAAGTAGCCAATTTAGAATGGTATAAACTCCATTGAACAGGAGGATATCTTTAAATATGCCTTTCAAGGTTATAGGAAATGGAAACTGGAAATTTTGGATCGAATAACTTTGCAGAAACTTCCTAACGATGTATGTTTTGTTTTGATGGTAGACCGGTGGTTCAAGCATGTGGCTGTTAACCGGCAGTCTTGAGTTCAAATCCTGGCTTGTACCAATGAGTTTTATGGAATTTTATTTACCATTAGCTTTTCAGTGAAGGAAAACCATTTGATATTTACCGTGTTTATAAGCGGAGACACGACAGCCTCCAGTAATCTCCTGTATTCTGCTTCCATAGGCGACAGAGGCGGTCGCTGGACCATGCAGATCACGCAAACGTGGATCATCGTGCATCTGGATTGTTGCGTTGCAGTTCAAAAAATACTTTTATTATTATAAAAGCACGAAAAACAAAAAGATTTCGGCGAGTTTATTTACGTGACTGACAACCTTAATTTGACATTGACAGCAACAACTACAGATCAACTACAGATAAAGTGACATACTTACAAGTTTTGTAAAAAAAAAAAACAATATGCTTGGCGTTTTTAACCATGGCTCAAACAACATTTAGCCTAAATCGTTTCTACAAAAATTTAAGTCTAGAAGAATATTCATTTCTTCTTCAGACACTTCACTGAAAATGTTAATGCCTGACGCTTGCCAGGGATTAAAATCAATCAATCACTTGATACAGAAACAGCCCACATTATGCAGCAGTTAAATATTATAATCAACTCCCAAACTATTTAAAAGCAGAAGAAAAATACACAACATACGCAAAAAAATTAAAATCATATCTTCTAAACAAAACCTATTACACAGTAGAAGATTTTTTTAGCGATACATAGATAATAAGAGCGAGATTTTTTGTTTTGATTATATGGCATGTATAAATATACTCAACTACTATAATAACACTACTATATAATATATACTATATCCAACATAATTTAGATATATGTAAGCTTGTGTGTTTTTGCTTTGTATTTAGCAGTTTTTGTAACACTAGGTAATGTAGGTATAACAATTTAATAATATAAAATACTCGTATGTGAGTTGCTGTACTTAGTTATTAAGTTTGCTACACCCGACCAGGGTCCATGAGACACTTATATATATATTGTAAGAACTTTTATTTTACCATGGTGCAATAAACGATTATGATTATGATTATTTCCATTTTTGTGTCATACTTTGTATGTAATTGAATCGTGAATAGCCCCCTTAATTTTTTTTGACAGTTCAACATACCATACTTGTACTTTATTGTCCATCCATGTACATGTATTCCATGGCTGTTGGTTGACAGAGAGCCAACGCTGTAGATTTTACTTCGTTGATTATTATTAAATATATATTTAAATGGCCATGGAATTAATAAACATTTGTCATGGCTGTCTATCCGTTGACAGGCAATTATTCGCTGTTGAAAATCGTGCAAAACTATACCATCAACTGTTGTTGAAGAAGTCGAACATTAAGGTAAGCAATGAATGATCTTTTTTCGAACAAAAAACGTAATATAGTAGGCGAGGCTTGCTATTGTGAAGATGGTTTGTATTTATTTTACTTTGTTCTATTCCATGGCATTGCAGATCCCCGTATTAAAATAGTTCAATATTGATAGACTAGGGTCCACAGTTGTAATTCATACGTCATAATGTACTTTTCCAGATCAAAAAGCTGATGATGTGTTGGGAGTGCGATAGGATCCTGAATAACATTCACACATTCCGTTTGAAGATTACGCAAGCTCAAGAACTGTTAAATAAGAAGTCTTTGGTGAGATATCTCAAGTCAGCAATGCGTTTATGAGTCCTGTTAAATCTCAATCTTCCATAGGCTACAGTGTCCACTTGCCGTCAAACACGCCGTATGCTTGTTTTCCACCGTTGTAGCACACAAATTGGATGATTTTAATGTTTTGTACCTACTTGACATTACAATCAACTGGTGACACCCAGTGTAGTGGGTAGGTAGTGGTGCTGCCTACGATGCTGAAGGTCCTGGGTTTGAATCCCGGTGAGGGCAAATATTTGTGTGATGAGCTTGAATATTTTGTTTCTGAGTCTTGGATGTTTTCTATGTATTTAAGTAATTATATTTTTGCCCTACTATGGCAGAGCCGAAAGAAAGAGACATGTTTTTAGCAGTCGTTTGTATTTACGTGTGTTCCACTGTAACGTTTAAAATACTGAACCGATTTTGATAGATGGGATTTCAATTAATTTGATATTATGCTCCGGGTGACATAGGCTACCTTTTGTATGAACAAGAAAAATATGACGGCTGTCACATACACAAGTGACTGACTTTGATAAAAAATCTTTTGCTATCATAGCGTGTGGGGGATCAAATTAAAGAAGAGAAATTTTTATATTAAAATATTATTCATAGGTTTTTTAAACTCTTTTAATTAAATTGCCGTCTACAATACAATACAAATACTCTTTATTGCACACCTCACACAAACAAAGCAGTTACAGAGAGGCGGTCTTATCGCTGGAGAGCGATCCCTTCCAGACAACCTTTGGGTATCAGAGAAAGAGATAAAACTAAATTATGCAGTAGTCTACTGTCTAGTACCCATAACACAAGCCTTATTGAGCTTACTATAGGCTAGTTCGATTTGTGTAAGATTGTCCTCATAATGTTTATTTATTATTTGCAGTCACAACACAGTAACCTGTCAAACTTAATAGTGACGAAAAAAATAGATAATTACCAGATAATTGTATATGAAGATGAAAAATTAAATATAATTGAAATAGGAGAACCCAAATCTATAAAAGAGGAGTGTGATAGCATATTGCACACTGAAATAGACATTAAAAACGATGATTTAGAACTTAAAGAAGAGGTCAAAAATGAAAATGATTTTGATGATACTGATGATAAAGACATAACAGAACTAGACGAAGTATTGGTACCAATTGATTTGCTCGAGAAGAAGATTGATATAAAAGTGGACCAAGGACGCAAAAAACGTGGCGTGCTGAAGAAGAAATATAGAACTATTATCATGGATGATATACCGGATAAAAGAAAATATTATGACGTGGTAGGCTGTTTTTTTTTTAAGTCACTAACATCTCATCCATGACTTTTTACTTTTTTAGGGTTCCGTACCTCCAAATAAAAAAACGGAACCCTTATAGGATCACTTTGTTGTCCGTCTGTCTGTCTGTCAAGACCTTTTATCTCGAGAACTTGATACCTCCGTTGAAATTATAACCATATACTCAGATCTACAGTCCCTTGAAGCTGTGAAAAACACATCTCACACTTCTAAGTTAACGTAAAAAAAAGACAGCTGTTTATGCCGCAAAAAACTTAAATTTCGACACTCAAAGGAATCAAAATGTATAATGTCGTTGGATCGTGGGAGTGACATAGGCTATAATATTTGTAAAAACCGGCCAAGTGCAAGTCGGACTCGCGCACGAAGTGTTCCATACCATTATCTATAAAAACGGCAAAAAAATCATGTCTGTTGTATGGGAGCCCCAGGCCGACTCGCACTTGGCCGGTTTTTTAGTATTTGTTGTTATAGCGGCAACAGAAATACATAATCTGTGAAAATTTCAACTCTCTAGCTATCACGGTTCTTGAGATACAGCCTGGTGACAGACGGACGGACGGACAGCGAAGTCTTAGTAATAGGGTCCCGTTTTTACCCGTTGGGTACAGAACCCTAAAAAGCAGTTGGGTTTTTCGAAAAATCTTTTGATTTCACTTGTCTAATAAACAGTCTAATACCTGCGATCAGAATTATTCTCTGTTTTACTACACTGTATGAATATACCATAATATTTTAGATAACAGTTGATGCGGAGACCTTAAAACGGGATATGCAGAATAAGAAGAAGAAGACGAGCAATAAGAAGTTTCAGTGCCAGCGCTGCTACAGCGGCTTCTTGCAGCAGAAGTTCTACGAACGACACCTTGCTGTGCTACATAATGAGGTAGGTTCCCAAAACCAACCAAATGATACCAAACTCGAGGGGTATTACAAGGAGCCATTGAGGAGTTCCACTTTCCACCTCCTGACTCCATCATCAGACCATCGTCAAGTGTAATGCATGGAACTCGTCCATACAAACCAATTCCCACCCTGGGGGTAATCACCTCCGTGATTTGATTTGCTTTTAATAGTTTGTGTTCACCCTATTTTTTTTTAGTTTTTTTTTTGTAAATTGTCCTTGTGTGCGATCGTGGCGTCATTGTTCGTGTTTCACCTAATGGTCACAACGGAAAGGTGCGTACGAATTAGAGCAGCCTCGGGTTGAGGCACGCACGGCGCCTATTTTGTGCTCAAATTCGTACGCGCTCACGCGCTGTGCGCGAGCAGCGCGCGGCGAGCCCCCAGCGGCGGTCTCTTGCCCGTGCTCAAAGGCGCCTCAGTGTGCGTGCCTCGCGTAACTTGGACGTGTATCTGAGCGTGCCGCGGACAGAGCGACAAGATCGAACATGTTTGTGCGCAAAACGCGTACCAATTTGAGCAAGTGGCTGAGCCGTGCGTGTGTAATAGTTTGTTAGTAAATTTGGAACAATTATTGATACAAATACATGAAAAGCAAAAGGTGTTGTGGGTCCCGATATCAATCAGCTGTCATCGTGTCGACGCCATTTTGAATGTCGGCTCGCCGCGAGCAGGCTGCCTCACCCGCGCATGTTTATGTGGAACTATTCGTCGCGCGAGCAGCTCGCCGCGCGGGGCGAGCATGCCTCAGGCTGAGCCGCTCAAATTCGTACGCAGCTATAGACCAGCGCGGGCGCTGCCAGCATCACGCTGAGTTGTGACCACTTCGTGGCAAATGTGTATGTTAGTGTGTATTTTTGTCACGAATAAATGTTTTTACAATGCACTCGCTCTGAAAGTTCGCCTTTTATTTACATATTTTTATTTCCTTGCGTGATGCATTGTAAAATGTTGTATGATACACGTGCGGATAGGTTATTCCCAGCTCGTGTCGATCAAAAACACTCCCTGGCGGTCGTGTTTTTGGTCATCGTCACTCGTCGGGAATTACCTATTTTCCGCACTTGTATCATAAATAACTATTTTCTTTCCTTCTTTCTTTCTTTATTGTTTTTTTCAGAAAAACCAATACGAGTGTGATACCTGCGGCGCCCGCTTTCCGGTACTGAGAAAGCTTACGCGGCACATCAACGAACACTACCGCCGCTTCCGCTGCAAGCTTTGCGGCGCGCTGTTCGCGGACCGCCCTCTCCTCTACATGCACTTCAAACACGGCCCGCACGGCCGCCGGATGGAGTGCAGGAAGTGCCGAGCCAGCTTCGAGTGAGTGCTTCCCTCTCTCCCTCCTCCTCGTTCTCTTCATGCCCGGCCCGGAGTCATGCCTTAGGCGCCCTAATGCCGAGCGAACTTCGAGCGAGTTGCGCCTTCCTAGCTCGCCGTCTTCTCATTCAGGGCCCGCTTTAACCATCTAGGCGCCTCGGGCGAGTCATGCCTTAGGCGCCCTAGTTCCGAGCGAGCTTCGATTGAGTTGCGCCTTCCTAGCTCTCCTTCTCATTCAGGCCCGGCCTTAACCATCTAGGCGCCCCGGGTGAGTCATGCCTTAGGCGCCCTAGTTCCGAGAGAGCTTCGAGGTTGCGCCTTCCTAGCTCTCCTTCTCATTCAGACCCGGCCTTAACCATCTAGGCGCCCCGGGCGAGTCATGCCTTAGGCGCCCTAGTTCCGGGCGAGCTTCGAGGTTGCGCCTTCCTAGCTCTCCTTCTCATTCAGGCCCGGCCTTAACCATCTAGGCGCCCCGGGCGTGTCATGCTTGTAATATAACCGACCTCCATCCTTTGTCTTGACTTAAAAAGGAAATTTAGACACATCATTATGTCATTGATTTTTATTGTAAACAAACGATATAAACGTATTATGAACTTAAATTGAGTTTATTTCATTGGCGACGATATGGACGCCGAACAATTCACGCAATTCCTAAGCGCACAACAGGCGCAACAGGAACAATTGTTAAAAATACTTACATTGGCACTCACCCGCACCACGACACAGACGGGGGCGAGTTCCTTACAATCAGACGATAGCGTGACGAGCGCTACCACCTCGCAGGAACAAGCACCAAACAGGATGGCCGTTATCAAATCCTTCAACATGGACAGGTACAACCCAGAAATGTATCGCATCAACGATTACTTAGAATTCTTTGAAGCCAAGTGTAACATTCATGGTGTGAAAGATGACGAAGACCTGAAGAAAGACCTTCTTCTTAATTGTATAACACCTGACATATTTAGGGAAATAAAAACGGCTCTTACCCCTAATTTTGAAACAAGCACGTACGCAGACATCCGAACAAAACTTTTGGATTTATATCGAATCAAGAGAACGAGATACCGTGCTCTCACTGAATTTTGGAACTCCGTGAGAGAACCTAACGAGTCGATAGAGCACTATGCTAATCGTTTGAAGGCATTGAGTATAGACTGCGGCTATGACGACAAGTTACTAGAGCGTCAACTTCGTGATAGGTTTGCGACGGGCCTAAATCACACTGAACTCGAAACGGATTTAAAACAAAAGTGGCCTAATCTAACGGAAATCGTAAATGGACAGAGTAGTGAAGTATCGTTTGCCACACTATTTACAATTGCACAATCCCGAGAGCAAGCGGAACACGACACGCCATCGACAAGCATCAAACGCATCAAAAAGAAAGCTAACCTCAGCACTGACAAACAACGGCCAACTAATTATAGAAGCCCACGGAAAATACGCTCTAGCCAATGTCTACGCTGCGGCAAGCACGATAAACATGACCTAGCAAACTGCTCAGCCAAGAAGCATACATGTGAAGAATGCAACACTGAGGGACACTACGAAAGTTGCTGCATAAAAACTGGCCGAGCGTACATTGTGCGAGACCGACCTAAAACACCCAGACATAAACTACAACGGGTAACTAACACTACAGGTAGCAGAGCATCGTCTTGCACTTACTCCTCGGAAGATGACATCACTGATGATGAGCTTGTATGCAATGTTGTACCAAAGCGCATTAGAGACTGCAAGAGGATTGACACTGTTATCAACGGAACACGCTGCACCATGGATTGGGACCCAGGATCAGCATATTCAATAATAAGCACGGCATTTTGGCGACAAATTGGGGCTCCTACATTAACCAAAGCACCCAAGTTGAAAGCCTACTGCAACTACAAGCTCAAGTCAAAGGGCCTTACAGACGTGATGGTAGAAGTTGAGGGAAAACGGAGGCTCGTACCCGTAGTCATCATGAATTATGCCGATCCAATGCTGTTTGGCTTACAATGGAGCGAGGCTTTCGGGATGGAGTTTCCCAAGCCTGTATACTCTATCAAGAACGCAGTAACATCAACGCCTACAACTTTGGAACATGTCGTCAACAAGTATAAACAAATCTTTGACGGCAAGCTGGGTAAGGTTGAGAATTACCTAGTAAATATCCACGTCAAACCTGGAGCTGAACCGGTACATTTGCCGGCACGACCTATCAAATTCGGAATGAAAAGGAATATCGAAAAAGAGATTGCACGTCTCGTGGCGGAAGGAATTATATATCAAGTAGATCCTAACATCACACCTGTGGAGTGGGCGACACCCACTGTTAATGTCGTGAAACCAAACGGTGACATTAGGATCTGCGGAGACTACAGAAGCACGCTGAACCCTGTCCTGATCAAACACTTACACCCGGTTCCACTTTTTGATGCACTACGGCAGAAACTTGCACACGGACAAATATTTTCGAAAATAGACCTAAAGGACGCCTACCTTCAATTCGAAATAGCTCCTGAATCAAAGAAGTACTTGACTCTGTCCACACATAAAGGATATTTCCGCTACAATCGTATGCCGTTTGGAATCTCTACAGCGCCCTCTATATTTCAACATTACTTAGACGAACTACTAAGCGACATACCAAACACGGCTGCTTACTTCGACGATATTGCAGTAGCAGGAAGAGACATGAAGGAACATTTAAACACGCTATGCATTATTTTCGAGCGTTTACAGAAAGCTGGTCTAAAGGTAAATCTAAAGAAATGTTCATTTTTGAAAAAAGAAATAGAATACCTTGGACACACAATAGATAAAGAAGGCATACGCCCAACACAGAGTAAAATCGAAGCAATTTCCAAAGCTTCCACGCCTTCTAATTCAAAAGAACTGAGGTCATTCCTCGGGCTTGTAAATTTTTACGAACGGTTTATTCCGCACCTTCACGGCCTATGCGCGGACCTCCACGAATTAACTAGTGGCAGACAACCGTGGCGCTGGACAGAACATGAGACGCGGATTTTCGAAGCCACAAAACAATGTATTGCTTCATCAAAACCGCTGGCTGCATTCGACGAGGATCGACAAATTTTCCTTGCATGTGACGCTTCGGAAAAAGGTGTCGGAGCTGTACTGTTTCACAAAAATGGCAACACAGAACACCCCATAGCTTTTGCATCGAGGAAACTTCGAACGGCTGAAACCAAATACTCAGTTATCGATCGGGAAGCACTTGCTATCTTATTTGGAATTAAAAAATTTGACCAATATTTGCGTGGAACTAAATTCATCTTGCTTACTGACCACAAACCCCTAATACATATTTTAGGTTCTCAACGCAACCTTCCTAAAGTAGCCAACAACAGACTTGTAAGGTGGGCATTAATAATTGGCAGTTATAATTACGATATATGTTATCAAAAGGGAGAAAACAACGTACTAGCAGATTGCCTCTCCAGATTACCGAACCATGAGACCCACCCATCAGTAACAGAGCGTTTAGTACACAGAATAGAATCACGTCTGTTAGATGTCAGAATGGCGGACTTACATCTCTGTGAGGATATTTTAAGGGAAAGAACTGAACAAGACCCGGTGTTATCGGAAGTGTTAAAATGTATGCAAACTGGCTGGAGAGAGTTGCAATATACAAACAGCTTAAAACATTATTTCAAAAAACGCAGTGAGCTGTCGGTAGAGAGCAAAATAGTAATCTGGCAAGGCAGAATGGTAATCCCAGGGAACCTACAACGCAAAGTACTGACCTACCTTCACAGAGGACATCCGGGCATATCCGCAATGAAAGCTCTTGCACGGTTCTATGTTTGGTGGCCATCCATTGACGAAGATATAGATGAATATGTCAAGAGATGCGGTAGATGCCAACAAAATAGACCTCATAACCCTGAACTTCCCGTTTATTCTTGGTCAATCCCAGAAAAAGTGTGGGAAAGAATACATATTGACTTTGCGGGGCCTTTTGAAGGTACTTACTGGTTAGTCCTAAGTGATGCCTTATCAAAATGGATAGAAATTAGACCTATGAACACTATCACTACATCTAAGCTGTGTGTCGTCTTGGATGACATATTCTGCACCTTTGGCCTTCCCGAAATAATAGTGTCAGATAACGGCCCACAATTCTCGTCATCTGAATTCAAATACTACTGTAAAAGTAATGGCATTTTACATATCAAGGCATCCCCTTACCACCCACGTACCAATGGTCTCGCAGAGCGGCTTGTGAGAACGTTTAAATCGAGATTTGCATCGGCTACAGAGCCTCATCAACAGCGTTTACGTGAGTTTCTGTTCACTTACAGGATTACACCGCATAACACTACGGGCAAATCACCGGCCGAGGTAATGTTTGGGCGACAAATAAATACGTTGTTGTCCAATATTCGCCCCAACGGAAGAAGAACCCTACATTTTAAACAAGTTAAAGCCAACATTGAAGCCACAACGCAAAATGCAGATTTTATACCCGGAAGCAATGTGTATCATAGAACACGTCTTGAAAAGGCCTGGCAGCCCGGAGTCATAGCCGAACGCAAACACCGTTATTCATACACCATTTCAACACCGGATGGAAAAACCATCAGGCGACATGCAGACCACATTCGTCCACGGTTACCATCACCGTCACCCAATAGTTCCCCTGCACCACCAGAGAACTTACAGTCTCAGAATGCCTCACCAATGGACTTGTTTCAAACACCTACTGCAACGCCCAGTGACGGACCATCGGGGGTAGCACCATCCACTTCGAACTCTATTCCAGCACCTGTTTTACGTGATGTCCCAACTGTCCCAGAAGTCCCACAACGTTTGTCACAGGGCCAGGACAACGTGACGCTGCCAACGTATGCCTCGCCCGCTATGGCAATACAGCGCCGTAGTCATCGTGCAACCAGACCTCCTCGTCGACTGATCGAGGAAATGTGACGAGGATGGGATGGGACGAATGTAATATAACCGACCTCCATCCTTTGTCTTGACTTAAAAAGGAAATTTAGACACATCATTATGTCATTGATTTTTATTGTAAACAAACGATATAAACGTATTATGAACTTAAATTGAGTTTATTTCAATGCTTTAGGCGCCCTAGTGCCGAGCGAACTTCGAGTGAGTTGCGCCTTCCTAGCTCTTTCTCATCTAATTCAGACCTGGCCATAACCATCTAGGCGCCCCGGGCGAGTCATGCTTTAGGCGCCCTAGTGCCGAGCGAACTTCGAGTGAGTTGCGCCTTCCTAGCTCTCCGTCTTCTCATTCAGGGCCGGCCTTAACCATCTAGGCGCCCCGGGCGTGTCATGCTTTAGGCGCCCTAGTGCCGAGCGAACTTCGAGTGAGTTGCGCCTTCCTAGCTCTTTCTCATCTAATTCAGACCTGGCCATAACCATCTAGGCGCCCCGGGCGAGTCATGCTTTAGGCGCCCTAGTGCCGAGCGAACTTCGAGTGAGTTGCGCCTTCCTAGCTCTCCGTCTTCTCATTCAGGGCCGGCCTTAACCATCTAGGCGCCCCGGGCGAGTCATGCCTTAGGCGCCCTAGTTCCGAGCGAGCTTCGAGGTTGCGCCTTCCTAGCTCTCCTTCTCATTCAGGCCCGGCTTCAACCATCTAGGCGCCCCGGGCGAGTCATGCTTTAGGCGCCCAAGTGCCGAGCGAACTTCGAGTGAGTTGCGCCTTCCTAGCTCTCCTTCTCATTCAGGCCCGGCCTTAACCATCTAGGCGCCCCGGGCGAGTCATGTCTTAGGCGTACTAGTGCCGAGCGAACTTCGAGTGAGTTGCGCCTTCCTAGCTCTCCGTCTTCTCATTCAGGGCCGGCCATAACCATCTAAGCGCCCCGGGTGAGTCAAGTCTTAGGCGCCCTAGTTCCGAGCGAGCTTCGAGTGAGTTGCGCCTTCCTAGCTCTCCCTCTTCTCATTCAAGGCCGACCTGAACCATCTAGGCGCCCTAGTTCCGGGCGATCTTCGAGGTTGCGCCTTACTAGCTCTCCTTCTCATTCAGGCCCGGCCTTAACCATCTAGGCGCCCCGGGTGAGTCATGCCTTAGGCGCCCTAGTTCCGAACGAGCTTCGAGGTTGCGCCTTCCTAGCTCTCCTTCTCATTCAGGCCCGGCCATAACCATCTAGGCGCCCCGGGTGAGTCATGTCTTAGGCATCCTAGTGCCGAGCGAGCTTCGAGTGAGTTGCGCCTTCCTAGCTCTCCTTCTCATTCAGGCCCGGCCTTAACCATCTAGGCGCCCCGGGTGAGTCATGTCTTAGGCATCCTAGTGCCGAGCGAGCTTCGAGTGAGTTGCGCCTTCCTAGCTCTCCTTCTCATTCAGGCCCGGCCTTAACCATCTAGGCGCCCCGTGTGAGTCATGCCTTAGGCGCCCTAGTGCCGAGCGAGCTTCGAGTGAGTTGCGCCTTCTTAGCTCTCTCTCTTATCATTCAGCCCCGGGCATAACAATCTAGGCGCCCCGGGTGAGTCATGCCTTAGCCACTCACGTGCCCTGCGCAACTACGGTTGCGATTTGTCAAAACGCAAAGTGCTCTCGCAACAGTAGTTGCTAAGTGGAGTTCCAACGGTTTTTAAATGATATCTTTAAGGAATATGCGAAGAGCGCTTTTCTGTTGACTTAGTTAGGTAATTAAAAATTAAATTAAGATTTTTATTTCAAGCAACTATGACTCATACATTGAACACTATAATTAATTTATACATTGATTAACGTGGCAACATTAAAAAAAAAGCAGTCTATGGAACAATTTTACAAAATTCAAAAAGTTGTTTTGGTGACTGTCAAAGTTCGGTGTGTCAACGAGGGAGCTAGTGATTAAAAAAATGCCGTAAGTACTCAATTTCGCATATTATAATTAGTATTGTATATCGTTGTATAATTAATCGTTGTTAACTGCTCCATACGATAAAGCATATATTTCAATACCAATTTAAATATAATGTCATAAATTCTTGCAACAAAGTACGTCGAGTGATGAAAATTTTGCGTGTTTGATTTTTAATCGTGCATTATTAACGCCATATTTCCGTCTAGGCTATTAGAATACATAACTTATTAAACTAAGCGTAAATCCTCTTTAACTGAATAATCATGTATGTTTTAAACAGGATTAGTTGAAAGAAACTCGTGACGTCTGTAAGTACAGTCGCCCACACTCCTAACTGACCATTTGTGAACCTTATGTCACTGATATAAGGTTCACGAATGGTCAGTTAGGAGTGTGGGCGACTGTACAACTGTACGCAACTGTAGTTGCTCGAAGCATTTTAACAAATCCGCGGGTCCGCGTTTTATGTCATAAGGCATGGTGCACACTGGGTTTTAGTTGCAGATTGGTTTAAATTAGCTCATTAATTTTTGTGTGTTTTTATTTTAATTTGTGGAGGCTATTACTAATTTTTTGGTTACTTTTAGTTTTTTAGGGTTCCGTTCCTCAAAAGGAAAAAAAGGAACCCTTATAGGATCACTCGTGCGTCTGTCTGTCCGTCTGTCACAGCCGATTTGCTCCGAAATTATTAAATTGGTGACCCAAAGATGGACGCGTAAAGTAAATTAATGAATGAACCAGGGGGCCACTTTTGGGGGGTAAACAGGAAAACTTAAAAAAAAAGTTTTGCAATCTGTATTGTGTGACACATCAAATGAAAGAAGTTGTTCTAAGCATCTCAGTTTTTTTTATAATTTTAGCAAAAACAGATTTTAGTAATTTAGGAATAAATATGAATTTTGACCATTCCCCCCTTATCTCCGAAACTACTAACCTTAAAATTCTGAAAAAAATATGGAAAATAGTTCCTTGCCTAAAGATTACAGGAAAACCTATAAGAAGTTTGAGTATTCAAAGTAACGGGAAAATTCTCAATATTTTACGGAACCCTCACCACGCGAGTTGAACTCGCACTTGTCCGGTTTTTTTGCAAGTGAACACTGCGTTTGTCAACTAATAATTGCCCATTAATTTTTTGGCATGATTGCATTTTTATGCTTTTTTATCGTGTTTTTGACAGGCGGGCTAAAAATGAAAGGGGTGGTCGTGGTGGACGAAGAGGAAGGCGAGGGGGTGGGGGACGAGGTAGAGGGGGAGGTAAAGTTACGCCAAAGGAGCTGTTCCCTCCTTTGGACGATCCCCAAAACGACAATGCAATCCCCGGACCCAGTACAAGGTACTCAAACATGTTTTTTAAATGGGAGTTTAAAAAAAAAGCGTACATGAGCTTTTTTTTTCAAAATTCGATATTTTTGGGTTTTTCTTACTCAGAATCGTTGATACTATCGATCCTTATACAAGAAAAAAATTGTCCCAGATTTTACTATATAAGTTTTTTCTTCCAGTGCGTCACGACCATATAAATAAAAAAAAGACTGCATACAAAAGTGTGACGATCTGGAATGGAATATTTAGGACACTTTTTTTCTTGTATAAGTAAGAAATACCCAAAAAAATCGAAATCTGAAAAAAAAAAGTTTAGGTATAAGTACACTTTTTTTTGAAAAACGCTCAAATAGGTATTGAAGACAGTAACAGGTTTTCATATAGTATTAATTTCTCAGTAGAACTTACGAAGAGCATGGAAATTTAAAGAAGTCTTCGGAAAATACAAAAAAGGCACTCAAAAGCCTAGCAAAATTTACCGAAATGAAGCGGGCAAAAGAAATGGAGCGCCTTTTACTGCCCGATGCCCTTCCACGCAAGAAATCAAGGTATAGTAAGATCCACATTTCATTGTATTTTTTGTTTTTTTTTTTAATATTATTATTTAAGGATTTTTTTTAAGAAAATTTTCTCCATCAACATCATCATCATATCAGCCGAAAGCGTCCACTGCTGGACATAGACCTCCCCCAAAGAGTGCCACAATGACCGGTCCTGCGCCACCCGCATCCAGCGGACTCCAGCGACCTTTACCAGGTCATCAGTCCACCTTGTGGGGGGCCTACCCACGCCGCGCCTTCCGGTACGTGGTCGCCACTCGAGAACCTTTCCGCCCCAACGGCCATCGGTTCTACGTGCAATGTGCCCCGCCTACTGCCACTTAAGTTTAGCGATTCGGAGGGCTATATCGGTTACCTTGGTTCTGCTGCGGATAGCCTCATTTCTGATGCGATCACGCAGAGATACTCCCAGCATAGCCCTCTCCATTGCCCTTTGGGTGACTTTGAGCCTTCTTATGAGGCCCATAGTAAGCGACCACGTCCATAGTAAGCAACACACACTGGTCAAAAAAAATTCTCCAGTACGGCAAGAATGTCGATTACAGGAGGGCTCCCCATCAACGCACCCGTCCCCAAAATTGAGACACTGGCAGATTAAGTACTGATATTATTTTTTGTTGCAATTCTACAATTAGCTTGGTTTGCTTCAAATATAATTTAATTACAGAAATAGCAAAATGACGAACCACCTCTGATATAGTTTTTTTTTTTCTTTACCAACCACACCTCACCACCATGACCGTGAATTTATAAATTGGGATACTCCAACGAGGTTATACAGTATTTGCATGAATAATTATGTTAATTTTAAAACAAGAAAGTGTTATATTCGCCTGCTAATTTTTTTCTTACAGAAATCAGCAAAATGACGAACCGCCAGATATAGATTTACTGACAACCCCTAACCACCGTGACCCTGAACCCATAAATTGCGATACCCCAACTAGGTACGCAATATATTATATAAAAACACTACATACAGTATTATACAGCCTTGGCCAAAAGTATTGAGCACCCATATGTTTTTCATACAAAAGTCAAACTTTAAAAGATGCATTTATATATTTTCACGCCACTGCTCGGAAATGTGGCAAAAGATGGTCAGAATTCAGGCTTCAAACCTGGGGTTAGTTGGACGTCGCACGAACAGGCCATCTATGACGTCAAACTGTCCAACAATAACATTGTTGGACAGTTTGAACAGCGATTCGACCAATCACAGCGCCTCGCGCGCGGTCGCGCCGGCGGGCTCCGCTCCTCCTCCGCGCCGAACGCGAGGCAAGCGAGCCTGTTTAGTATTATGATCTTTAATTAGATACTTAATTTTGACTTAAAATTATAATTATTTGCAATTTCCTCGCAGTAGGCGTGAAAAGCACTGTGTTAACCTCGGCCGAAAGTGCAATAGCTGGACTCGTACTTTCGTCTAACTCGTCCATCTATTGCTTACTTTCTAGCCTCTTCAACAATGTACTATTTATAATAGAAAGTTGTGTATGTATCGGAAAAATTCGTCATATATTTATTGACGTTAAGGGAAATTACGTGAAAAAAATATACAATTAAACCTTTATTGTAAAACCCGATTTTTTCTAGCTTCAGTTTTTACACACGCAAATAGCAATTTCAAAATGATAATCAAACACTTATTAGATTTTTCACACCTCTCATTCAGAAAAGTAAGTTTTGGTCCCCGACGAGAGGGAGCAAAATGCGACTTTTCTGTTCAAGCTACTTTTTTAATTTATTCATTGGCATGTAGCATTTACGCAATGTGCCAATTGAACACAGATCTTAAGAAAATAATCGATTGTAATTTCATCGTAATCGATTAAAAACGAACATATTTCAAGTTTTAACTTTAGCAACGTTATAGGTACATTTACATATTAAAACTTGAGAATTTTTTGTAATATTTGAAAATATTGTCACAATAAACTATACGTTTTACTGAAATCAAAACTATGATGTTATTGTATATAAATTATATAATAATGAATATTGATATTCGTTCAATTTTCCTCATAATCGGTGTGAAAAGTTACATGTGTCACTCAGGAGCAAAATTATTTTCGTCTTGGGCGGACACTTGAATCTCTCACTACGCTCAGGATCCTACGTTAGAATCCCTCGCTACGCTCAGGATTCTATTGTAGGATCCCTAGCTACATTCAGGATTCAATACACCGCCCTCGCCGTAAATATACTATTTTGCTCCCTTGTGACACAAATAACTATTACGGCTTTGTGTATTTATGAAATTGAAAAATAATACTTTACCCATAAGTTACAAAGGAAAACGTGGGGTGCTCAAAACTTTTGGCCAAGGCTGTATGTACGCAATATATTATATAAAAGCACTACATACAGTATTATATTTAAACGATGAACCACCAAAGTTTTAACGAAATGTGTTTTTTTAGCACAATTAGTTTGACAAGCTGTGTGGAAGTCCCGGGGTATTCACCCTTGCGGCGGGATTGGACGACAGGCGATTTAAGTAAGTAGTTATATGTATTTTGTAATGTACTATATTGTTTTATTCTAATTTTAATTAGCGTCGTACTATTTTTATAGAAAACCAGATGTCTCCGTCGACAAGAAAGCTGTTGAAAATCCCCAAAATTGCACGTTTGACATTTATTTGACATGAAATTGATATGTATTGACATTATACTAGGAGACCATTTTTACAGTTCCGTACCCAACGGGTAAAAACGGGACCCTATTACTAAGACTTCGCTGTCCGTCCGTCTGTCTGTCACCAGGCTGTATCTCAAGAACCGTGATAGCTAGAGAGTTGAAATTTTCACAGATTATGTATTTCTGTTGCCGCTATAACAGCAAATACTAAAAAACCGGCCAAGTGCGAGTCGGACTGGGGCTCCCATACAACAGACATGATTTCTTTGCCGTTTTTATAGATAATGGTACGGAACCCTTCGTGTGCGAGCCCGACTCGCACTTGGCCGTTTTTTTAATTTTCTAGTTTCTGACATTTTATTATATTTTGACATTATTAAGATCAATATTGTTTAAAATTGCTAACTATTTCTGTCTGTCTTTGTTAATTATTTTTGCAATAAAAAAATCTTAATTGAAAAGAAGCTCAATGAAACCAAAAGTATGATTGATTTCGTTTTTATTTTTAGCCAAACATTCTTGTATCTTCGAACCAATCGAATAAAGTTTATGCAATAACCTTAGAAGGTTCCGATTTAGATTTTTTGATATAAGGGTGGATCAACTATTTTCTGTCGCTAGTTGCCATCGTTACGTCTCCTGAGTCACTTTTGAAACCTGCGATTTATGGGTTTTAAAACACCAAATGTGAGGTTTTCTTGTCAGATTCGAACCCTTTTTGTTTGGGCCATCTTCTATACACGTTAGGAGTCCGTATTGTAACAATTTCTCTATTATTATGTCTCCTGGCTAACGGGACAGAATAACAACAAGAAATGGTTGATTGACCCATAACATTAACATTTCAGAATCTAAACTGCCGTCTGTGACATCAGCATCATCGACTCCGTCTCTGTCACTGCCAATGCCGCTGCCGAAAAAAAGTATTACTAATATTTAAATATTAATTCATAAATTCCAAGCTTTTGGTATCCGTTTTTGGCATTGTATTAATATTTCAGAATCTACCCTTCCGCACACAGCACTTCCGCCCAAAAAGCAAAGACAAGTAATTCGTGGTTCAGGTATACAGGCGTACATACATATATATATATATATATATATATATATGTATATATATATATATATATATACAGGGTGGGCCCTGTAACAGGAGCAAAAAAATTAAACGGTAGATTATTAAGCTTGTGAGCAATTGTTTCTAACTGGTTTTAATTGAAAAAAAATTTTTTTTTCTTCAACATAAGTACGTGTACTTTTTTACTCTTCTGGAGTGATATAAGTAACTTTTTTATTTTAAAAACACAAAAAAAATCACAAAAATATCTTTTCAAAACAAAAATGCAAAAACTATTATGACTCACTACATGATTTTACCTCAAAATCTGCATTGACTACTGTGCTATGATCTCGTGGTGCCAAGATACGTTACTCGGAGGTCATATTAACTTTAGATCAAAATTTCTTCGAGTTAAAAAAATTGAAAAGAAATGGACAAAAGGGGTTACTACAGATACTCTAAGGAAGCCTCCTTTTAAATATTTGCTCCTGTTACAAGGCCCACCCCGTATATATGTATATATATTGGTTTAAATTAAATCAAGCAAATCGTATAAATGTATATATTTTTTTGTAGATATCTTCACCAAAGAGCCGGCAGATATTTTTGACAGCTGGCAAGCTGAAATCGACGGTATCGATAGTGATACGGAAGACGAAGACGACATCCCACCACCTGACCCCGAACCAAACTACGTGAATTCTGAATCCACCGCCTTTTTACCGGAGCAATTGGATTCTGCAGCTCAGCAGTGGTTATCTCGGGAAGATGCAGAAGCCGACAAAACTATCCAGAGCTTACTGCCTATAGACCATTTGACATTTGACTGGAACAATGACCCGTCAACTTTTAAAGGACAACGAGAGGAGTTCCATGGCACTCCAGGACCGACTTTTACGATGACGGAAAACTTGACGGAATTGGACTTGTTTTTTAAATTTTTCGACGATGACTTACTGGACCTCATAGTGGCTGAGACAAACAAGCACGCAAAAATGACTTTGACAAAGCAATCCCATGCATCACAGTCACGCGTCTGTTTTTGGAAGGATACAGATCGTGGTGAGATAGTTATCTTCCTTGGGATACTCCTACTCCAAGGTATGGCTCCATTTGCTGTGGAAAATGAGTATTGGAAAGAAAACGGATATCTCACTTTGAAGTACTTCAAAAATTTGATGACGTACAATAGATTTGTTTTGTTAAAGAAATTTTTACATTTTACTGACAATGAAAGTCCAATGGAGGAACTGACGGCTGACGAACGCAAGCTCCGCAAGATATGGCCGGTGCTGAATCACCTGAATACGAAATTCAGTACACTGTATCTGCCGGGACAAAATATAGCGATAGACGAGTCACTCCTCAAATGGCACGGACGGATCTCATTCGCTCAGAAAATATCAACAAAAGCAGCTAAAGTTGGTATAAAGAGTTATGAGCTGTGCGAATCCTCTACCGGCTATTTGTGGAGTTTCTTTGTCTACACAGGCAAAGGACACACGCATACAGGAGATCAACAAGCGACGGATGACAACGGAGAACAAACTGACATCCAGGACGAACAACAAACTCCAAGCGAACCTACTGACGAAAACAGACATGCATGTTTTCCGCCTCCTGCTTCGACAGCTTCTGCATCTTCACCACCCGCCCCAACGAATGCCACAGCACAGATTGTGCACCATCTGGCCAAACCATTGCTTAACAAGGGCTACACCCTTATTATGGATAATTTTTACAATGCGCCACTTCTAGCTCGCTATTTAAAAGCCCAGCAAACCGACTGTTTTGGGACACTCCGCCTCAACAGGGAGTTTGTCCCAGAATCATTTAAACAAACATCAAAATCCGAAATGCGTGTTGGAGAGGTCGCACAATCCTTTTGTCGCGATATTGTCGTTATGATGTGGCGAGACACCAATATTGTGTCCATGATTTCCACGTATCACGAAGTTGATATAGGTGGAAAAGAAAAATACGGACGGCACAAATGCAAACCGAAAATCGCCCAGGACTATAATATGGCTAGGGGTGGCGTAGATAAAAAAGATCAGTTATCTGCTCATAAAGTAGAAGGAGCTAGAAATATGGCTTGGTACAAAAAAGTATTTAGGCGACTGTTGAACATTACTGTCCTCAACAGTTACGTCATTTATAAAACACAGCATCCTAAAATGACACCACGTGCATTTAGGGAAGCACTAGTAAATGATATGATTAAAAAGTTTTTACCCAGGAATGTAGATCGGCCGCTGCAAGTGCACACCTCTTCTCTTATGCCAGTGCCACTCGCTGGTGGTTTGTTGCGTCCGATATTGATCGGTAATCATTTTATCGGCACAGGTGAATCCAAGTATAAGATATGCGTTTGGTGCCGTCGATGCCGCACAAAATATATTTGCAAGATTTGTAACGTGTCTCTCTGCTTGGATATATGTTTTGAAGAATTCCATACGGTAATACGATGATGATGAATTCCATACTAGGTAGGAATGCGGCCGTAGGCATTCCAAAACTTAGCGAAGCGATGTAATTCTTTTTATTTAATAAATGGTTGTCGTAGCAGTTTTGTTTCATTTAATTTAGCTTAAAAAAACCGGACAAGTGCGAGTTCAACTTGCGTGGAGAACGTTCCGTAAAATTGCTATGGTCTAAGCATCAGGCGCTCCATACAAAATACACAAAAATATTGAGTATTTTCCCGTTATTTTGAATACTCAAACTTCTTATAGGTTTTCCTGTAATCTTTAGGCAGGGATAAATGAATGATAAATGGGGGGGGGAGGGGCAAATTTTCATCTTTTTTCCTAAATTACTTCAAATCTGTTTTTGCTAAAATTATAATTTTTTATTTAAATTTATAATTATGCTTACAATAACCCCTTTCATTTGATACGTCACACAATACAGTATTATACAGGTTATCTCCGAACAAATCCGGTAATGACAGTGTTAATACTGGAATCGAATTGTCGCTCTTAATGAATGTTAACGGCAAAATCTGTTTTCATTAAATAATATATGTATATAATATGTAACACTATTGAGTAAGCAATTTTTCAGGAAGTTGACCACTATTATTTCCATACATATTTTTTTCACCATAGGCGATAAAAATTGTAGAAAATGTTAGTCTAAAATGTAGTTTCTTGAATTAAGGCCTAATTACAACAACAAACACCGTCACTACGAATGCACTTTACTGTCAATCAGTTACTAGCACTATTTGAGAATATTAAAAAAAAACCCGATCATAAAAATCTTTTCGTTTGTAGCCTGTACGATCATTACAGTGAAAAAAGGATGCAAAAAAATAAAAATAACAAAAGTGCGAATATCTCAAAAACCAGGGGACTTTTACCAAACCTTAAAGTCGATTTTCTGCCCTATTCGTGGTTAGAAGGCTTACCATTAATTACCGGACACCCTGTATATTATGATGACAGTTGCACGAAGGCCAGCGAGTTCTTCGCCCACTACCGCGACATGCACGGCCTGGTGGTGTGCCACTACTGCGGCATGCGCAGCACCACGAAGACCAGGCTGGCGCACCACATCAGGTTGGCTCACAGCCAGTGAACGAAAAATCCATAGATGGCGAACTCCCTACAAATTTCTACCCAAACGCGTGCCCAAAACCCAGTATGCGCATGCGCATGTTCGAACTAAACGGCTGCTTGGCATCCTTCAGCCACCCCGCCGCCACGTCCGCATACGTCCGCATAATGGCAATTTGCATCCTCTTTGTGGGGCCACTTTTCGGCGCTCATGGACCTAAGATAATCGGGACAGTCTATACGTGATGCCACAATGAGGGACGGAAAGGCTTCTATGCAGCTAAATTAAGAACTAGTCTTAAAATGATCGCTTACCATAAACAACCTCCTTAATTTGGGTGAGTAGTGATTTATTGGCCATAACTTCATACTAAATCAGTTGTGGCAAACAGAAAAAAGTGGAACTATGACAAGGATAACGAATGATATTTCCTTTTCTGTCACACTTATCGAGATTTGTATGCTACCATCTCGCTCGGACGTGGTATTAGGTATTATTACCATAGCTTGTCGCGAGTATCTTAGGTCCATGTCGGCGCTAGTTAGACTTCTATGGTTTTTTCGTTCGCTGCTCATATCATAACTATATAAGTATATAACACTGACATTTGTCCGCGGCATCGTCCGCGTGAATCATCCAAACTTTGCAATTTATCGAACGAGTGAGAACGAAGTTCTATGCTTCAGTTTGGGCCGAAAATCGTTCGTATGTCCGGTGTATGTCCCGTTGATCTGCTGTACTCCTCTACAGGTGGTCGCATTTCTCAACCGATTCTCGTGAAATTTTGTGAGCAGGTTCGTTAATTATATGTTTTTTTTTGTCGAGCCACTTTCGAAATATTTTTTTTAATACAGGCTCGCGAGTTTTACACCTTGATTAAAAGCAGTTAACCACTGACAGATTGGATCAAACCTTGGGATATTCTACCTTAATACCAATGTAATTAAGTCTTTATTACAACCGTTCTATTTAAATGCAGCATGTTTACAAAATAAACTCTAATATTCTGACGTTAAGATAGAGTATCGAGTGAATTAATGCCAAATGTCAGTAGTTAACTGATTTTAATCGTAGTGTACAGCTCACAGAGCCACTAGTAATATTTATTAGCAGGATAACATATTGGCTGACGGGACCTAACTTCCGTCATAATATTAAAAAAACTGCCGGCGTGGGCGCCATTTTACAAGCTTTTATTTGCACGGCTATCACAAGACGGCGCGCGAGCTCTCTCGATTTTTCTCGCACTATCCGTCACTCTCTTATTAGTAAACTTAGAAAGAGAGGTATAGTGCGAGAAAAATCGAGAGAGCTCGCGCGCCGTCTTGTGATAGCCGTGTGCTGACCGTTGTCTGTAATCAAATCTTGCAAGTTAAATTTGATCCACTTCCCGGTTTCTGATTGAGTTGAAATTTTGCATACATGCGTAAAACGCGTGACAAAGCAATATTATGATGACATGGTGTTGATCTGATGATGTAGCTGGAAGGTGGCCATAGGAACTTCGCAATGAAACGACACAACCTCATCGAGTTTGGGCTCGTTAGAATCGTCTCAATGAGTAGTTGATGACGGTATACAGAAAAGTACAGTCTGCAATAAAAGCTTGTACCAAAAATGATTTTTTTGACAGAAACTTGTTTGATTATAATTCTTTATTATCCCCTCGTAGGTATCATTATCATCATGATGCGTATAAGGATGTCAAAATTATCCAATCAAATGAGGACTTTGAGATATAAAACAATAGGTTCAAATGTTTGGCACGAATTCGTACCTAAGCATACGAGGGGACAGTGCGGCTTATAGTTAATTTTCTCCTTCAGAATACGTCACTCCGAGGTCCGCTGCAACATATGCAACGTGGTCTTCGAGAAATTCCACTCACTGGTCACGCACAACAGGCGCAAACACGTCGTGGAGCCCACCGAGCGCAACTACTGCGTCGAGTGCGACATGCAGTTCAGCAACAACTTGTTGTACAAGGAACACGTCAGTTACAGCGTGAAGCACCGCGCTAAGCCCAGGCGAGTATCATTGCTAATTAAAATTGAAGGCATATTATCTAGGCCACCTTGGCGCCTTTGGTCAATATTTAAATATATAAAAGAAGAAACTGGCTGACTGACATATCAACGCACAGCCCCAACCGCTGGTTCTAGAGATTCCAAATTTGGAACGTAGGTTCCTTATAATGTCTAGGGGTGCACTAAGAAAGGATTTTTATAAATTCACCGTCGAAGCGGGTGAAAACTTTGTATGAGGAAGTGATGAGGAAACAATATTAGTTGAACTATTTCATTCGAAACTTCACAGGAGTATTTCTAACGATAATTAAACAAACAAGTGTTCCTGGTTTTTTTGAGAATTCAACCTCTAAAAGGGGGAAATGTGGTGACAAAGTCTCAAAATCAACATGGGAATTGTTGATATGGTTTATCGGGTCGCTGATTACGAAAACAACAACGATTTTTAAATCCAACATGGCGGAAGTGAAATACCATCTCCCCTGTTGGGGTGAGATGGGGTCAAAATGTCTAAATGTCAATAAGTGTGTCGTTTTTATGGGTTTTAGGGACGTTAATTACGAAAATGGCATCGATTTTTTAATTTAATATTGTGGACATGAAAATTATTGACAGTATTTGCGCCAAATTGCAATTCAATCGGAACATACGGTTCAAACTGAGAACCTCCTTTTTGTAGACGGGTAAAAATTACGCTTAATACGCGCGCGAGGCCGCGGTCAAAACTAATTAACTATAAACGAAATTACGCGTTGTTTTCGACGCTTCGCCAAGACCTGCAGTTCAGCAACAACTTGTTGTACAACGAACACGTCAGTTACAGCGTGAAGAACCGCGTTAAGCCCAGGCGAGTACCACCTTAATAATGAAAATTGAAGACATACTGTCTAGCCCACCCTGGCAGCTTTGGTCAATATTAACTATTAACGAAATTACGCGTTGTTTTCGACGCTTCGTCCATAACATAACATATTCGATGAAGGCACTCACGTTAAAAAGAATATATTGGGTCATGAGTCATGACCCTAAATATTCAACATGTTACGCGTTGTTTACGACGCATCAACAAGGCCTGTGGCTCAGCAACAACTTGTTGTAGTATTCGGTCGGAGCATGAAGCGTCGCGCTGAACCCATGCCAATTTAGGATATCGTACTATATATTTTCATTGAAATAAGCTTAAGATGTCACTCCTGATGTCCTGGAGTATCTTTTCGGAACACACCGGCGTTAATGCATAGAGTAGTAACAGGCAAGCGTACATGTTCGCTCCGATCCTTGGTGGCTACGAGATTCGCGAATCAAGTAATAATAATAGTTCGCGAATCTCGTACGTAACACACGGTCGAAAATGGCCCGACCAAGGTCGTTTTTCTGAGCGAAGATGTTCCCTCGTCTGTTACTACTAATAGCGAATGCAGGCTCACTCCAAAACTAAAAAGGAAACAAAAATATTCACAATGCAAACATTTCGTTTCAGGATCCCGTGCCCAGAATGCGATAGAACCTACAGCAAACGCTGCTACATGACGAACCACTACAATTTGGAGCATCTCAAGTCGAGCAAATACATCTGCCCCATTTGTGACAGGGTACGTAATTAATACGTGAAAGCAGCCTAGATTTATGTCAAATATGAAGCATTCGTCCCTCTTGTACTTACATACTTGCCAGTAAGGGACGAATGCTTATATCCGACATACATGCAACAGCGGACTTGTGATCAGCCACAAAATGCTGGAACAATATCCCTCCGCCTATTCGTAATTGTACAACTGTAGGTAAGCACTTATAAGCTACACTTTAAAAAATATTTTGTTGATATAGGTACGCGAAGTGCATAGTACGAGTATTTAATATGCATGCAATTTGCCACGTACAAGCACCTACCCTTAAATCTCTTCATATGCGTTATTAGTTATCATTTATTATTTTACTAAATATATGTAGTACCACGTCTGCCACTTTTTGCTGTTTGGAATATATCCTACAGCCCCGGGCTCCACGGAAGACCAACGCTGGGGCATTGTTAAATGTCAGAGCATAACGCCGAGTGGTGTCCAGTCTTCTTTTTATCTGTTATTTTAGTTTAAGTCGGTAATAGTTAAGTTTCTTTTGTATATTGTGTTTTCTTATTAAGAACGAAATTGTGATGTGGTGTTATTTCGGCTTGCAATAAATAAATTTCTATTTTATTACTAAGATAATTTACTTTAAAAACAAAGTTTTAACCGACTTCAACTCAGTACTTCACTAAGCCACATTTTAACCAGTTTTAACCCCCGACGCAAAATAAGGGGTGTTGTTATAAGTTTGATGTGTCTGTCTGTGGAATCGTAGCTCCTTTTTTTTTTTGACTGAGTGGAAATGCACTTACGCATCCCCCCCCCCAGCCTGGGGAAGCTATATAGGGGGGTATGTGGGACTCTCACCCTCCGGCCAACTCTATTTAAAGAGAAGGGGGAGGGAGTCTACCCACTCAAACCACTCCGGCGTTTCCGTCTCTGCCGTTAATTGGAGCGCCATGGGATCGCGAGCATGTCACCACGACGCCCCCCGAGAATCGTAGCTCCTAAGTTAGTTAGTTTTACTGGGCATTTTCCGCAAGTCGACAACCATCGTGACTGTTTTGCGTGAATCGGCGGGGCGGCCCTTGTTCCATAGTATAGTAACTTTGTTTCTATCTGCGCAGAACTCTATGAGGTTTAAAAAAAATGGTGGCATTCGTATATAGCTAGATGTGATATTATTACTTATCAAGTACCGTATTGTTCCAGAGTTTCCTCAACGGCTATGGTTTGAGGAATCACGTGAAATACACGCACGAGAAAGTCCCCAAGTCGAGGAACTATATCTGCACCTACTGCGACCGAGGATTTAATGTAAGGCCACGTAAACATAGCCGTAAAGCGGTTACGCGCTAGTTGTCTGTGACATCGCGGACCTCGAGCGTTTTCTCTCGCTAAGGCTGCGGTCTGCTTGACCCGTAGATAGAGGATTACATAGATGGAGTCCTAGCGAATCCCCGACAGAGATGGGGGTAAATTAACCCGACTAAATTGAGAAGTATCAGAAGACTAAACATCCTTGACATGTCAGAACGAAGCCAACACAAAAATATTATTGAAAATCGGAGCGGTACGCGGGAGCGCGGGAAGGATTTATATCTTCCTCTCGCTCACCCGCGCGCCTCTTATATAACAGCTCATACCGTTAGACGGGACGCGGAATTAATTAAAGTATATAAAATCACTAAGTAATAATGATTATTCAATACGTACACAATAAACAGCATTCGTACATCAATCTCCATAAGATAAAACCCGACAAGTGCGAGTTCAACTCGCGTGGCGAGGGTTCCGTAAAATATTGATAATTTTCCCGTTACTTTATATACTCAAACTTATAGGTTCTTCTTATAGGTTTTCCTGTAATCTTTAGGCAATGAACTATTTTCCATATTTTTTTCAGAATTTTAAGCTAAGTAGTTTCCGAGATAAGGGGGGGGGGGGTGGTCAATTTTCGTCCTTTTTCCTATTATTTCGTTCTCCGGTACAGGTACATCCATAAACATTATACGTACATGGTGTACGTTCAACGTACATCATTTCACCATATAATTAATTGATTTTCATGATGGTGGCACCGCAGAGCAGCACACCGTCAATGTGGCATCCCGCGTACATTTGAATACAATCGTTCCAGACGCGCCGCATCCTGGACAACCACGTGCGCACGCACACGGGCGAGCGGCCGTTCGCGTGCGCGCGCTGCCCCGCCGCCTTCGCGCAGCGCGCCGCGCTCAAAACGCACGAGCGATCGGCGCATAAATAAATTATCAAGTGCTTATTGTGGTTTTATTTGTCTTACATACGGTCAGCAGCAGAAGTAGCTAAGCGGGCCTAGTGCTCAAATTGATCTGCACACGGACTCTAATGTCAAGAGAATAAGGTTCTGTGCAGATCATTCTGAGCATATTAAAGTGCTTGCTTAGCTACTTCTGCTGCTGACTGTACATGAAACGAGATAATTGGTTACTTTCCTAAAAAAAAAATTCTTTTGTCAATCAGACAAAAAATGTTTGATAGACAAAATAAAAAATGCGTGTCCAATATTTTTTGATAATCTAACTGACGGACTAAATAGAATTATATTTTTACCCAATTGAACGAGCGAAGCGAACGAAGTACTCCGTTTCGGTTTGGGCAAAAATGCGATAATACCGCCTGTTGTTTGCTTATGCTTATATTCACTGTTTTCTTTACTGTTATTGAGGTGTCCAATAAAGAGTATTTTATATCAAATTCTGTGTAATAGAAATAAAATTTGAGCGATTAGAGACTTTTGTATCAAAAACTTTCTACTAGTTTTTTTTTTCTATTTTAATTTCTAGCAACAGAAACTAATATGGCCGATCCCATTGTGTCATTTTAAAATCAGAACCAAACTATGTTTATATGAAGAGTCCAGCGTTCTGGGGACCTTAACAAGCTACATCGCGGCTCAGCCTGAGGCATGCTCGCCCCGCGCGGCGAGCTGCTCGCGCGCCAAATAGTTCCACATAAACATGCGCGGGTGAGGCAGCGTGCTCGCGGCGAGCATTCAAAATGGCGTCGACACGATGACAGCTGATTGATTTCGGGACCCACAACACCTTTTGCTTTTCATGTATTTGTATCAATAATTGTTCCAAATTTACTAACAAACGCACGGCTCAGCCACTTGCTCAAATTCGTACGCGTTTTGCGCACAAACATGTTCGATCTTGTCGCTCTGTCCGCGGCACGCTCAGATATACGTCCAAGTGCCGCGAGGCACGCACACTGCGGCGCCTGTGAGCGCGGTCAGTCGCCCGGCTCCGGGGGCTCGCCGCGCGCTTCTCGCGCACAGCGCGTGAGCGCGTACGAATTTGAGCAAAATAGGCGAGGCTGCTCTAATTCGTAGGCATTTCAACTTTCCGCACATTTGGTTTAATGTAAAGCTTTCTTGCTTGCATGTGTTGTCGCGTCTTGATGTGCGCTGCTGCCTGCTTCTTGTTCTTAACCTGAAGATTACATGTGATGCAGTGACTATACTTAAAGTCAATCTGAAATTAAAGAAATAGAGGTTAAGATGTTGAACCTACTAAAATTAGATTCCTGGTTCCGCCGATTCCGATTTAGATGTAATTTGGTATAGAGATAGTTTGAATCCCGGGGAAGGACATAGGATAGTTATTATCCCGGCAATCATCCCCTATGGGGGTGAAAAATTGTATGGAGCTACGATATAAACGAGTTCCGCGGGCAGAAGCTAGGTTTTAATAAATAATAAGTCCTAAACCATATTTCACAAGCTTCTGCCCGCAACTGATTGCCGATCGCCGGGATGAAAACTATCCTATGTCCTACCCCGGGACTCAACGCCCCCAAACCTAAATCCTAGATCAGCCGCTGCCCATAAGTACTAATTGTCAAATAAAATTCCATAATTAAAACCAAAAATCTTTTGTAAGTTACTAATAATATATCCCCATATACAGGATGATTTAGGGGTCGTGGAGCAAGAAGACCAAAAGAGAATAAGATGGTTATATGGAACAACTTTTCCCATGGGACCAACCACGGAATCGTAAAAAAATAAGAGCCAATTAAGAGTTAACTGTGAGTTAATTCAGAGTTAATGTATGGAACAACTGATTTTTTTTGCGATTTCGTGGTCGGTCTCATGGGAAAAGTTATTCAGTATGACCATCTTATTCGCTTTTGGTCCTCTTGCTCCACGACCCCTAAATAATTATTATTAGTATAAGACGGGACCACAAAACTGGATGGCAACATTTGTTCATTGGATGTCTGTGATCTATACCATATATATCAGAAGTCAGAATGCGGTGCGCTATTTTTGCAAACGAAAGTAGTAACAAAAGGTTGGGGTATATATAAAACATGTTACCTTCCTCATACCGCGGTGATCTACGGCTTTCACAACATGATTCATATGACGCACCTCATACTTATGCGTGTCTACATCTTTTTCCAGTAATATATTATGGCAAAATATACATTGTAAGACGTTTTTACTGTGTTTGTAACTGTGAAAGTGATCCATTGGGACTTGCAGTATCTCATGTCTTGTTTTCACTTGCATCATACCATCTATTTCTTTGAATAACGTTGAGTTGGTATCAGTTAATTCATGTAGTGATTCTGCATATGTCTCATGACTATGTTTTTCAAGTAAATACTTAGCAATGGTATTTGTTGGTATGTCGCCTTGATCTAATATTTCTTGGGCTTTGTTTAGTGTTTTAAACCAACGGCTGGATGTAGGTGGAATTGTTTGCTCTAAATTCATAAGTTCCTTTTTTGCCTGGTTTGTATCATGATTTTTATCTTTTCTGTCAACTGTGTTATGATTGTCTCCGATCATAGCATTCTTAACTTCTAGTGCTTTTTCTTGGATGATATTCTCATTTAACATTGTATGGTTAGATGCAGAATCCATAAGCTCCATAGATTTGAATGATTTCACTACATCATTAGTATTTATTACAATCTCATCCATGTTATCCTCTTGTTTGTTTATCTCTTGTTCCACATCTTTAGTGTCATGAACATATTGGGTTGATATAGAATCAATAATCATGTATGTAGCCTCACACCTATCAGTATCACCCTCATTGTTGACTTGATTAACATTTTTACTGGTATGATGTGTTGCCATCCTAAAACCATAATAATCTGTACTAATATCTTGGAGCATACATAACTGGAGTAGCCTTTCAGTAACTTACCCCTCTGTAAAAAACCTTGCACAATGTGCAAACAATCATACAAAGACAATTTCACAATCAATCGCAAAATCGCCTCGCAAGAGAACACTGATCATAAAAATACCCGCATGTTGCTGTGACCACTTGATAATATAAACGTTCAACCACTTCGAGCTTTTAATATATAATTGAGTTTCAATATCCTATTAAGACGCTCCCCCCGCCCCCGCAAAATTCGGCAAACATTTTTGTACGCACATACGACATAAGGCTACTCCAGTTATGTATGTTCTAAGACTAATATATACTATTCTTCACTAATATTATACAGCGGAAGTCTGTGTGACTAACTTTGTCAGTTTGTATGTTTCAAAAATTCTTTCTTTTGTGTATAGATTGATGGAAACAGGCTATATTTTATATCGCGGGTCTGCCTGTGTTCTTACCAATACGCGGGCGAAGCCACCCGGGAAGCTAGTAATATTATAAAGAGGAAAAGAGGGTGAGGTCGTAAGTTTCTATGTAGGGAGTAACCAGAACTACATACATATAAAAAGGGACCAGTCTGAAAATCAGCGCTGCATGTAAACACCCTATTCAGCTGAAGCTGAGAGTGGTACCCATTGCCCAGATATTTAAGTGGTAATAACAGCCGAACGAATAAACCATAGAAGGCGAACTGCCTAAAAATTTCTACCCATACACGAGCCCAAAATCCGGTATGCGCATGTGTGCGTATGTTCGAACTAAACGCCTGTTTGGCATCCTTTTGACTTTGTTTATAACAGTGGTCTACACCAGCAGTCTGTTTGCTATAGTTTTTAATTGGTTTGGTAGACACAGTTTGAATAATTTGAAAGTTCTTAACAAGCAATGCCGGAGACAGAAAAACTGTTGGTTTATTGGAGAAAAAGGTGAACTGGTCATCAAACAGTACGAGCGAATCAATGCTATGTACTTATGTAGTATTAGATCCGCTAAATCCTTTGTTTACATTATATTTACCTACATTTAGACACTTTTTTCAGTTGGATATATTCTCCTGATACACCGATACCGATTGTAAAAACTGCGCAAACGAAAATATAAACAATGAAACACACCGTTAAACGGTTACAAACTTTTTTACTGAATGACAGTTAAGAAATTCGTTCTAAAACCTAAAGCCTACTT
This sequence comes from Epinotia nisella, assembly GCA_932294315.1. Classification (NCBI taxonomy): domain Eukaryota; kingdom Metazoa; phylum Arthropoda; class Insecta; order Lepidoptera; family Tortricidae; genus Epinotia; species Epinotia nisella. The sequence continues at coordinate 867,808 of OW028698.1, read as the reverse complement.
CATGCCTGCTTCACACAATGGGCCATCATGGCCCATCATACAGGACCATGGACCTACTTAGGTCCATGAAGAGAATATAACACTATAATTAGATTTTTTTAACAGCCGATATTTGACAGCAGTCATCCCGGTACAATTAACGTCAATGATGACATAAATTGTACTGGGATGACAGCTGTCAAATATTGGATTGTAGGGCTGTGATGTAATGATGGCACCACACTTGAGAAGGCGAGTTCGCGTAGCATCGTTGCCTCTCTTTAATTTGCCGTAGGAAGGAAAAAGATGCAGCTCGAATATTTGGGCAAATACCGCGTGGTGCCACCATAAGGTAAGGGCATTTTCACTATACCGGCGGAGGAAGACATATTTCCATCGCATTCCGACGCATAACTGCGTCCTAGTCCTGCGCTATGATGGCCCATTATGTGTAGGGAGCCTTAAAACCAAGAAGCAATTCCCGAACGTGTAGGACTATTGTGACAGCTGTCAGTTGGCAATGGCAAGGCAGCGTTCAGATTTTAAACTAGAATGGTTGATGTACGCATAATATTTTACCGGCATTACTCATATGTTCAATAAGATGCAATATATAACAAAAAAATGATAATAAAAACATCTGTACGGTTCAGGCTCATAAACTGATAATTTATTGTCACATCTACGCAAATATGAGATTGAGAAGCCTAATAACGGAACTGAAACTGAACGTACCCGATTTAATCAAAAGAAAACAAAACCAAAACAATTTTGGAATTTGGATGTATTTTATTTATTAAAGTATTTATAACGCCTTAATACATAGTATGATGGTAACTTAAAGTAAAAAGTATATTCTGAAATAATAAATACATACGATACAAAGTTATTTGCACTAACAATGATGCAGGCAGAAGAAATTAAGCTTGAATATAAACTAGACAAGTCTCAGTGTCATACTTGCCTAACGTTTGGTCGAAAACTGACAACTTTAGGAAAAAATGAGGATATATTTAGAAGAATTGCACCTCGAACTGAACACTGGGTAAGATTTTATATGTTATAAGAGTTATTACTTGTAAATTTTATCAAGGCAATATTATGAAAGTATTTTTTTAAAAGTTAATTTAGACTCCTCAGCAGACGGCATCTCGGAATTTTTCCATACTAGTTGTCTACTAAACTTATTCCTTTGATAGAATCATTTTCCTTGTAAAGAATGTGACAGATTCAACTTGCTTATAAAAAGTAAATACTACTCATATTTTTTATTTTGAATATTTCCACTATGATTGAAAACTATTATTGTTTGTAGATAAATTACAATATGGAGTCGGTGCAGATTTGCTGGGAGTGTAACAGAGGACTATCAAAAATGTCCGACTTCCAGAATCAAGTGCTCAGAGCCGCTGAACTTCTAGAAATGGGACAGGTTTGTACTCAAACTCAGCATCAAACATTGAAATAAATAAATAAATAGTCATTTATTTCAGATATACATCCACATGTTTACACAATTAAAAAATTACATAATGGTGTTACATATGTTACATCTAGTGTTAGTACTTAAACATTAAGATACTGTGTGGAGCGCAGTGCAGTGGTTTAGGTAAGCCTCACCCACCTGCCTGCAAACATTGCTAGGATGCTGTTGGTACTGGCCCTCACCCTCCTTAGTAGAGGCGGCTCGCTTGCGCATGTTGGCAGGGAAGCTATCGACGCGCGCCTCCGCATACATTGAGAATTTCTTTATTTAATAGTTTGATTCTTGTCAGTGTAGCTCACTTATCAAGTTATCAGCTCCAACATTGGGAGGGTTGTGCAGTAGGTTCCCATTACTTTCTGCACTGCATTTTGACATTTTGTGCCTGCTCTTCAATGTCTAGTCTTATCTTATCTTACATAGTTGAGGGCCCTTTCGGATACACTTCGACCCAGTGGGATCTTTGGTGCATTTGCCCTCCCCTTTATATTGAAAAATGAATAAGGGGTAGTTATTTAGTTTTGTTTCTAAAATGGCCAGTAAAGTATACAATAATAAGCTTCCAAAATCCATTCGAGATAGTAAGGACCTTTCACTTTTCAAAAGAATGTTAAATGAATTTCTGGCCAAAAAAGCCTACTCATTGCAGGAATACTTAAAAGATAACTAGCAAATGGTCAGTAATATCATTTTGTAGTGATAAGACCTTTGACTGATAATTAATATGACATAATCCATGATTTACCAAATATTTTATTTTTTATATTATAATAATTTAAACACCTAATGCCAAATACGCTTCATGGCCATAACATAGCGATTCTAGACTGATTCTTGTAACACCAATGTACAGTCACGTACTTTAATTGTTGAGCCATTTAGAGCTCACTTTATACTGGACACTTCACAGTTTCTTAGAAAACCAAAATTTGTTGACATCTAAATGGCTCAACAATTATAGTCCTTGACCGTACTACCTATGTTTTACAAACAAATAAATGAATTGAATTGAATTGAATCGCGTAGTACCCATAACACAAGCCTTATCGAGCTTATTGTGTTCGCCATGTATGTAGTTCAATTTGTGTAAGATTATTCCCTAATATTTATTTATTTACTACTCAGTTCAAAAGAAAGCATGTTAGATACATGCTTTTTTTTAAACTGACTGACTTTTAAACCATCCTTTTTTTCCAGGCATATGAAACCTTGTCAAATCTAACCACAATCATATTCAGTGACATAAGTCCTAACACCATCTACATCACACAAACAAATGAACCAACACGCACAGATACAAAATCCGAGGCAAGTGACATAGACAATGATACTGGCCATAATTCAGATGTCATAGACAATACAAATGAAGGATTGGTAAAAGCTGAATTGGAGGAGGTTAAGAATATGAAAAATGTGAAAATAAAGAATAATAAGTGGGCATTGAAAAGAGCTTTGTTGAATAAAAAGCCCAAGTTTAAAATAATTAATGCTCATAAAATATTCAGAAAAGTTAAAATAAGTGCCGAAGAACTAAGAGGCTGTATGGAGAAGGAGGGACATAGTGAATTGTATAACTCATTTAATTTTAAATGTGAGAGCTGTGTGCTTGGGTTTAAGGATGAAAATTCTTTGGCTAAGCATGTTGGAAAACGTCATAGTGAGGTAAGTAGATAAATAATTGTGGCACCAAAGTATCCCTTTACAACCGACTCGATAAGATCGTGCAGGTTTTTTTTTAAATGGCTTTAACACCTTGCTATTTCAGCAAGGTGGATTTGCCAATATCAGTTTTAGAGGTGACATTACACACGAGGAGAATGTTCGGTATAATTTTGACGGTTTTTGGGGAAGGATCAGTCCGGAAACCTAAAACAAAAATGACAATCACATGACATTTACAAACTTTATCAAAAAAAAAAGAGCGGGGTAGTGGATGACAGAGTGTTACGAGTAATCATGCCAACATGACGTATATTGCGGAACATGTATAATTACTAATTAGAAATATATGAAAATGTTTAATAGATCGATAGTAATAGATCGATCGAGATAGAGATCGTGCAGGATTGTTAGACTGAATTGTCATTGAAGTTCATTTTTGACTTAGCAAATCACGACCTGCGCAGTAGTCGATTTTTGGGTTTTATTTGAGGTGAGGAGGGCGCGGCGCGCGTTTCCATAGCAACGGGGCGGTGCAGCGCCAGCATGCTATCTGAACATGCGCACTAGTGAACCATAGCAAATGGTTGGTCTTGGTTCTCCTTCAGTGCGAGGATTATTATACAGCATTCTGTATTCAGAAAAGAGTCATTGCTGTAATTTGCCTGATATTCTCTGTTTAAATTCAACTTTCCTCATAGAAGGAGTGAAAAGCAGTATAAGTCACTCGGTAGCAAAATTATTTCCGCCTAATAACACTTTGATCCCACGTTACGCTCAATATTCTACTTTGGAATCCCTGGCTACGCTCTGGATTCTATTGTAGAGTCTTTCGCTTCACTCAGGCTTCAATATATGTATACCGCTCTTGAGACACGAATCTACTATTATCGGAAGGCAATAAAGTCGATTTTATGTCTGCTGAACTTTTTATGTCTGTCGATTTCATGCGAACAAATTATTCGCAGACTTCAGTCCCATTCTCCTGCGATATATGCAACACTCGAATGACCAAAAAGACTTCACTATCAGCACACATGTCTAACCACTACAACAAGCCGTGTAATAATTAGTAACTACACTAATTTTACAACCTGACTCAGACAAAAAAAAACTTTGTCGGAAGGCAATAAAGTCGATTTTGCATTGCAGACTACAGTCCCATACACCTGCGATATATGCAACAGTCGAATGACCAAAAAGTCTACACTCGCGGCACACATATATAACCACTACTACGTGTACGAGTGCACGCTGTGCGCGTTCGTCAGCCGCCACAAGACGCAACGGCGCGTTCATGCGAGGACGCATAAGACAGTGCTGCAGTGCGTCAAGTGTGAATTGAAATTTGGGTACGTATTTTATTTGTTTAATAATTATTATCTAGGCTGTGCCCGTTCATTTTCACCCCTCTACCCCTATAATACAACATTAACCTTTTTGACGCCATAGATGGATATATATATATATATATATAAACGCCGCACTAAATGTCTAGTTTGACGTGGCGTGTGGTTGACGACGTTTCTCTTTGACAGAGCGTCGAAAAGCTTAATGGTACAGAGACCTCTCTATTGTAAAATTAGCTAGATTGGCAGTCTTTATAAAGTCTCTGTCTCTGTAAAGTCTCTGATTTCAGGCAACTGTGATGATCGTATTATAAATGCGAAAGTTTGGATGTTTAAATCTTTGTTACTCAATCACGCTTAAACGGCTCAACCGATCTGGATGAAATTTTTCGCAAAGATAGTTTATAGCCTGGAATAAAATATTTTATCGGCGAACCTTAGTAGATAAATAATTGGTGGTGTTATCACAAGGTGGGTTGATGCCCTGGTAAAGGTCGCGGGAGTCCGCTGGATGCGGGCGCTGGACCGGTCACCGTGGCAATCTTTGGGGGAGGGTTGAAATGATGATGTTGGTGTTGCAGGTCACGTCGGGAATTCTTTAAGCACTACAAAGAGTGGCATGAGAGGTATATCTGCGAGCACTGCGGCGTCAGCTTCAAGATGCGGTACTGCATCAAGGACCACATCAGGTACCTACAGTAAGGGAAATGTATTCACGTACCACCGAAGAACCCTGTCGCAATTGACAGGCCGCCGTCACTCAAACTCGAGTGGTATGTCACCTTATTGTGATAGGGTTCTACGGTGGTACGTGAATACATTTGCCTTACTGTACCTACATAACGATCTCATAATCTTATCTTATCTAGATGAGGGCCACTTCGACCCAGTGAGATCTTTTGTGCATTTGCCCTCTCCTTTATTCAATTCAATTTCTTTATTTCGGAGAAACAGAGTATCCATAGAGTGTTAGTAAATATAATAAATCGGGGGGCACGGCAGGGCCCCCGCCAAGTCGAGCGCGAAGCAAACACTGCCGTACCATCCTTTACTGGAACCATTTCGCCGCATTTTCAGGCCCCTATTTGAGAACCTCTGGATAAGACCAGAACGCAGAAGTTTTCGTCATCCAGTAAGCTATAATCACATACTTAAAATTCAAAATTTCAAGTCTGTAGGTCATTTAGTTCCGAAGTTAAGCGAAAGCAAAGTTTCGCATTTATGACACTCACTCACTCATGATCATCAGAATAGAACTAGTACTTCCCATAAACTCAGAGAGCTGAAATTTGGTACAGAGTTAGGGTTTAATCGCCACATAAAGGGAAAACTATTAAAATGGTAAATTTTGTCAGTTTTCCTAAATTACTTCAAATATGTTTTTGCTAAGATTATAAAAAAAATATCTGAGATGCTTACAACAACCCCTTTCATTTGATATACCACACAATACAGTTTGCGAAACTTTTTTTTTTAATTTTCCAGTTTACCCCCCAAAAGTGGCCCCCTGGTTCAGAATTTATTAATTTACTTTACGCGTCCCTCTTTGGGTCACCAATTTACATATGTGTACCAAATTTCAACTCAATCGGTCCAGTAGTTTCCGAGCAAATCAGCTGTGACAGACGGACAGACAATCGCACTGATCCTAAAAGTGTTCCGTTTTTTTTCCTTTTGAGGTACGGAACCCTAAAAAGTGGCAGACGTGGTAACTACTACGTATATTTAGTGATAAAATAATAATAATGTTAACTAGTAACGCATATGAACGATTTAAGGGTAGGTGCTTGTGCGTGGCAAATTGCATGCATATTAAATACTCGTACTATGTACTTCGCGTATATTAACAAAATTTTGCCCCTAATATTTATTTATTTATTCGACAGGAAACAACACTCCCCATTTGAATGTAAGCATTGTGACAAGCGGTTTTCTCGATACAACGGACTGTGGTTACACAATAAGGTAGGTAAATTATTTTACGTTTTTTTAACCTTGTAACCATTAAACACACACGCACGCACGCATCCAGACATATTTAGGTTTTCTTCTTTTAAGGAGGTTAAGTATTTTAATGGCAAAAATTACCTTTTCATTTTGTTTCAGCGTTTCTTCTTTACATCTTTTTTCAGAAACGCTGATTTATTTTGTCTTGTAAAAGTGCCATTGCAGCCTACTTGCAGAATAAAATTCATTTATTTATTTATAAAAATAAAAGTGATAGAAACTTTTATGCAGGTACGCCACAGCGAGGCCTCGCAAGCCGCGTACTGTGTGGAATGCGACCGGCGGTACGCGGACGTGTACCGGTACCGCTGGCACCTCAGCAACAGCGCGCGCCACCGGCCCCGCGCCAAGCTGCGGTCAGTAAACTGTCAGTACCGTGAGTACCGGTACCGCTGGCACCTCAGAAACAACGCGCGCCAAGCTGCGGTCAGTAAACTGTCAGTACCGTGAGTACCGGTACCGCTGGCACCTCAGAAACAACGCGCGCCAAGCTGCGGTCAGTAAACTGTCAGTACTGTGAGTACCGGTACCGCTGGCACCTCAGAAACAACGCGCGCCAAGCTGCGGTCAGTAAACTGTCAGTACCGTGAGTACCGGTACCGCTGGCACCTCAGAAACAACGCGCGCCAAGCTGCGGTCAGTAAACTGTCAGTACTGTGAGTACCGGTACCGCTGGCACCTCAGAAACAACGCGCGCCAAGCTGCGGTCAGTAAACTGTCAGTACCGTGAGTACCGGTACCGCTGGCACCTCAGAAACAACGCGCGCCAAGCTGCGGTCAGTAAACTGTCAGTACTGTGAGTACCGGTACCGCTGGCACCTCAGAAACAACGCGCGCCAAGCTGCGGTCAGTAAACTGTCAGTACCGTGAGTACCGGTACCGCTGGCACCTCAGAAACAACGCGCGCCAAGCTGCGGTCAGTAAACTGTCAGTACCGTGAGTACCGGTACCGCTGGCACCTCAGAAACAACGCGCGCCAAGCTGCGGTCAGTAAACTGTCAGTACCGTGAGTACCGGTACCGCTGGCACCTCAGAAACAACGCGCGCCAAGCTGCGGTCAGTAAACTGTCAGTACCGTGAGTACCGGTACCGCTGGCACCTCAGAAACAACGCGCGCCAAGCTGCGGTCAGTAAACTGTCAGTACCGTGAGTACCGGTACCGCTGGCACCTCAGAAACAACGCGCGCCAAGCTGCGGTCAGTAAACTGTCAGTACCGTGAGTACCGGTACCGCTGGCACCTCAGAAACAACGCGCGCCAAGCTGCGGTCAGTAAACTGTCAGTACTGTGAGTACCGGTACCGCTGGCACCCCAGAAACAGCGCGCGCCAAGCTGCGGCCAGTAAACTGAAAGTAATTTTTTTTTAATGGGAGGAAAATCCGTTATGGATACCTCCGCGCCACGGGGATAACGCGGAGGTTATGTCGGACTCGCACCGTCTAAAAACCCTCCGATGCTCGATGGTCCTCTTCGACGCATTTCGGACGGCTCTGGGATCTCCTACGGAACGCACCAGTGCCGCCCTAGCGTCATGCTTCAGTGGTTCCTACCTTTTTTTTTCGATTGCAGCCCCCAACTGCAACCGTGTGCCACCCCGAGGACTTCTTTTAGTCGCCTTGTACGACAGGCAGGGGATACCGTAGCCGTATTCTAATGCCCCGGGCTACAGGGCGCAAAACTGACAGTACCTACCGCGAGTACCGGTATCGCTAGCTCCTCAGAAACAGCGCGCACCAAGTATGAGCAAGTTGTATGCACCCATATTTTTACACTTGACTGTAAATTCTGCCGTGTAGCTGATCTGGTGATGGAGACACAAGGAGGTCATAGCAACTCCTAAACTACACAAGGACCGTCGTGTCTGCGCTCACTGGAACCCTCTCAGCGAGTGGTTAGACTGTGCAAAAAAAAGTACAGTCAGCAAAAACTTGTACTAATTTTTTTTTCAGAATCTTTTTGCTCTTTGTTCAGGGTCCCGTGCCCCGGCTGCGACAAGGTGTTCACGAAGAAGATCTACATGAAGGACCACTATGATCTCGTCCACCTCAAGAAATACAAGTACCGATGCGAGCAGTGCGATAAGGTACAGTGCATGCGTCTCACGCCTGTATTCCAAACAAGCGCGAGTTCAACTCGCGTGGTGAGGGTTCCGTAAAATATTGAGAATTTTCCCGTTACTTTAAATACTCAAACTTCTTATAGGTTTTCCTGTAATCTTTGAGCAAGGAACTATTTTCCATATTTTTTTCAGAATTTTAAGCCTAGTAGTTTCGGAGATAAGGGGGGGGGGGGGGGGTCAATTTTCGACTTTTTTCCTAAATTACTTCAAATTTGTTTTTGCTAAAATTATAAAAAAAAATATCTTATATGCTTATAACAACCCCTTTCATTTGATATACAGTACAGTTTGCGAAACTTTTTTTTAAATTGTCCAGTCCCAAAAGTGACCCCCTTGTTCAGAATTCATTAATTTATTTTAGGCGTCCATCTTTGGGTCACCAATTTACATATGTTTACCAAATTTCAACTCAATCGGTCCAGTAGTATCGGAATAAATCGGCTGTGACAGACGCACGAGTGATAAGGGTTCCGTTTTTTTCCTTTTGAGGTACGGAACCCTAAAAAGGGGTAGGCAGGGCACACGCAATTTCATTTCAGTGACTTCTTTACCCTTACCCTGTCTACGAAGCTGGCGGTCCTGGCTTCAACTCCCGGTAAGGGCAAATATGTGATTAGCGTTGATATCTGTTTCTGAGTCTGCTGTTTTCCATGTATTTTGTGAAATATATCGTGATCTTGTACCCATAACGGTGGAACTACACTTGGGGTTGCGTGTTCGCGTTGCGTCATTGCCTCTCTTTCATTTGCCGTAGGAAGGATAGAGATGCAACAAAAATATTTGGGCAAATATTTACCGCCAGGTGGAGTGCTACCATAAAGCTGCGTACGAATTTGAGCGGCTCAGCCTGAGGCATGCTCGCCCCGCGCGGCGAGCTGCTCGCGCGACAAATAGTTCCACATAAACATGCACGGGTGAGGCAGCGTGCTCGCGCGAGCCGACATTCAAAATCAAAGTCAAAGTCAAAGTCAAAGTGATTTATTCTTCAATTTAGGCATATTACATGCACCTATGAATGTCGATAAACTACCACCGGTTCGGAAAGTAAACCTCTGCCTCGAGAAGAACCGGCGTAATAAACTCGGCGAGGTGTCATTTTTTCAAAACAGTATACAATATATCATATCAGTATCAGAGTATTATAAAATTTTAAAATTACATTGCTACAGTAGAAAGCCTATTTATTTTACGACAGGTTTCTAGTGCAGGATTTTATCGCTGCCAAATATCCCTATCCATGATGTAGTCGTTTATCTTATAATATGCTTTTGAAATGAGTGTCCGTTTTACGACAGATTTGAATTTAGAGTCAAAAATGGCGTCGACACGATGACAGCTGATTGATTTCGGGACCCACAACACCTTTTGCTTTTCATGTATTCACTGCACCTGCCATCTGAGACATTCTTTAGTGGGAGACTACCATAATGTGCACTATCACAGCTACTATTTGGTGACATGAACCATCATAGTGGCGTGTGCATTGTTCCAGAACTTCCTCCGCAATGCGGACTTGGCGCAGCACCGTAAGAGAGTCCACGAGGGGATCCTGCCGCCCAAGAACAAGATCTGCTACGTGTGCGGCCGGGGATTCACCGTAAGCACACATATGTATCCGTTAGTGGCCCACCGAAACATGTTTTTAGCCGAAACCGAAGGGTTCGCCTTTGGCTCTAGTTTCGGCCGAAACCGAAACTTTTGTAGACTTGCATAAAACCGCTTTTATACACATATCAACAATGTAATACCTAAAACTCGTGTAGGTTGTATAAAAAACCGGACAAGTGCGAGTTCAACTCGCGTGGTGAGGGTTCCGTATAAATTGCTATGCTCCATCAGGCACTCCATACAAAATACACAAAAAATATTGAGAATTTTCCCGTTACTTTGAATACACAAAGTTCTTAAAGGTTTTCCTGTAATCTTTAGGCAAGGAACTATTTTCCATATTTTTAAGCCTAGTAGTTATGAGATAAGGGTGAGGGGGAGGCTTGCAACAACCCCTTTCCTTTGATATGTCACACAATACAGTTTGCGAAACTTTTCTTTTTTAATTTTCCAGTTTACTCCCCAAAAGTGGCCCCCCTTGTTCAGAATTCATTAATTTACTTTACGCGTCCATCTTTGGGTCACCAATTTACATAATGTTTACCAAATTTCAACTCAATCGGTCCAATAGTTTCGGAGCAAATTGGCTGTGACAGACGGACAGACATACGCACGAGTGATCCTATAAGGGTTCCGTTCTTTTTCTTTTGAGGTATACGGAACCCTAATAAAACAAGGTTTACTATAAGCCAAATTTAATAAGTTAGCCGAACGCGACCCGCAGTACCATGTCGTATGTTTCGGCCCGGCCGAAAGGTTCGGCCGGTTTTTGGCCGAAACCGAATCTTCGGTCGGACACTAACTTAGTATCCGTATGATTCCGGCCCGTGTGGACAGTTGCAGGCTGCACAACGTCCAGCAAAACCAAGGTCATAAAGTCATCATCATATCAGTCGATAGACGCCACTGCTGGACATAGGTCTCCCCCAAAGAGTGTCACCATGAATGAATGAAGCAAGCTCCACCCTGGACCTTCCTTGTGTTTGTCATGGGGGGCTCTTGTTTTAACGACCGGCATGGCATTTTGAGCCAGTGACCCAGCGTCCTGGGGTGGGCACCGGACCCTTCTGGGGTGGACACGCCCCCCCTTCGGGTTCGGGTGAAATTGTTGATTTTGGCATAGTAAAAACGTGTAAGACCAAGCAAGCGAGAGAGCTAAAGTTGAAGTTGCACTGAATAATACGGATGTAGACTCAACATTTATTATAACTTCAAAAAAAGAAGGCAAAAAAATATGCCTGATGACGAAAATCCCATTCAAATGTCTCAAAAAATTACGAAGCTACAAGCGTTTTAATGTTGCTTGTTAGAGAGAGAAAACGCTCGGGGATCGTGACGTCACGACCATCGAGCGTCATAGTAAATGACGATCGTTTCATATGAACGTGCGTTTTGCGGAAAAGGGACAGAATATTGACCCCTCTTAAAACTTTGGACACTTATAACTTTGTGATTTTTTAACCTCTTGCGTTGATATTTTTCCATTTGACTACATTTTTAATCCTTTTTCTAGAATATACAATATTATTGATTATTTTATTTAGTGTCTACACGCCCATTCGTTCCAGACGAACAAGATCCTGAACAACCACGTGCGCACGCACACGGGCGAGCGGCCGTTCGCGTGCGCGCGCTGCCCCGCCGCCTTCGCGCAGCGCGCCGCGCTGCAGCAGCACGCGCGCGCCAGGCACGCGGGACACGGCGCTAGTGACGCGTGTGGCACGTGACAGGCGACGCGTGTGTCAAGCGACAGGTGACACGTGTGTCATGTGACAGGCGAAAGGTGGCACGCGTGTCACGTGACTAGTGACACGCGCGTCACGTGATGGATGACACATGCGTCACGCGACAGATGACACTTGTTACACGTGACTTGATAAATGTGGCACGTGACAGACAGGCTGTAGCATAATACACGGATCATGACATATCTGTGCAGCTTATTAACTGTCCTGAACAGAGCTCGGTCATCCGTTGTTTTACAAGTTGTGTGACATGACAGTCATGCAGTCAGACAGTTTTCGCTAATAAAGGTCGTACTGTACTAAAAATCTTTTTTATTTCTATACTAGCTTCCGCCCGCGACTTCGTCTGCGTGGACCCGGGATAAAAACTTATATTTTAATCCAGGCTATAAACTATCTTCGTACAAATTTTCATCCAAATCGGTTGAGCCGTTTAAGCGTGATTGAGTAATAAACATCTAGACATACAAAGAAACATCCAAACTTTCGCATTTATAATATTAGTGGCACCACACTTGGCTGTATTTGCCAAAATATTCGTGTTGCATCTTTTTCCTTCATACGGCAAATGAAAGAGAGGCAACGAGGCAACGATGCAACGCGAACACGCAACCCTAAGTGTGGTGCCAGTATCAGATTTTATTATTCTCAATCCTTTTTCCGAATCAGTATTTTTAAATTCCTGAATCGCGAAACCCAATTAAGACTGACTAATGTTTAACTGCCTTATGGTATGCAATAAAAAAAAATTGCAAAAAATAAGGGCCGTATACACTTACAAATTTACAAAACTTGCATATTGTTTTATCTGTTGAATGTAGGTAGGTAGCTTGAAATGAAATTATAATTACTGAACACGAGGCAGTATGGCCCACGGTCTTAGCCTATCCGAATGGACGAATAAAAAAAAATTGGTAGCTGTCAAATCAATCTTCATAATCATAATATAGGTAATTGTCAAACAAATCACACTTGTCAAAGTCAGGTAATAAACTAAACTCGACAAATCGTTTTATTTTTTGCATTTGAATAATAGGTAGTGTATTAATAATTGAACTGCAACAATCCAAATGCATGATGATCTACGTTTGCGTGATCTGCATGGACCAGCGACCGCCTCTGTCGCCTATGGAAGCAGAATACAGGAGATTACTGGAGGCCGTCGTGTCTCCCTTCATAAACACGGTAAATAACAAGTTGTTTTCATACTAAACCAAGCCATTATAAGAGCCGATTTCAATTGTTTACCGACTTCAAGTAAGAAGGTTGAATCAGACAAAGAATGAATCACTTTGGTAACGGTTATCCGCAACCAGCATTCAAGGTGCTTCCGCTGAGCATGATGCAGCTCAGTTTTGCGGAAATGATGGAGCTAGCTTAGGAGTAGGTTTAAAGGAGAGGGCAAATGCACAAGTTCCCACTGGGTCAAAGTGTATCCCAAAGGGCCCTCATCTAGATAAGATAAGAATGTTCTCAATTCGCCAGTTTTTTATGCATTTTCCCCGATGGCTCGAAGACGCCTGGACCGAATTGTTTTTTTTTTGTGTCAGGTGGTCCCATTGTCATCAGATGATGATGGGACCCTGGAGAAATCACGAACTCTTCAAATTTTAGAGGAATACTTGAAGCAATTTATGTACCTACTGATTTGAAGTCTGTTAAAATGTTGTTATTAAAGTAAATTATCTGTTGGAATCTGATAAAAGCGTGTAGGTTGGAAGAGCTTATGATTCTGTGCAATTTAATTACAATATTCTATATGTAAGTACCATCAGCGTCTTAAATACGCCGTCTTTTCTCCCTCAAGTTTGTCTGAGGCTAGCTCGGAGTAAAATAGTGCTTTAGGCAGCTTTTTATTGACTAATCTAATAGGTGCATAGTTACATGATGATTTGTCATGTCTCCGACATTGTGCTATTTCCTGTTTGCATGTTTATTTCCTGGAATTGGGCATTCTAACAGTTCCTTGCTTGTATGTACTCGTGTTGCTTACTGTCAAAAATATTTTAAAATATGAATCTATCGCAGAACAAGATTTGCGCCTACAAACGCGAACTGAAAACGTAACATTAAGTTTTTCCCGAAGCTCAAAGTAGCGCAGCAAAGCACAAAACATCAGGCTGTAAAAAATTTAACAAACTGCCCCCTGACTTAAAAAATATCACAAATTATAAGCATTTTTATTGAGAGGGTGCTTCTACAGTATTGACGAGATTTTTGTGCGTGATATCTAGTTATAAGAATTAACGACATGACATGTATTAGGTTAAATAAAATGTACAAATTATAGTTCATTAATAGTATAGTTAAGCAATTTTTTTATGTATTATATAAGTAATTTTAATTTTAATGTAAATATAACAAACACAATATCTGTATTGTTACTGAATAAAAAATAAAAAAAATCAATAAAGAACTTATATTGCAGGAGGATCTCAAAGCCTGTCACTCTTACTGGCTGCTGTGCACAAAATGCAAGCTGTTAATGAAGACTCTATACGACTTTCAACAAACAGCACTCGTTGGAGTAAAGAATCATAAACGTATGCTGCACAAACTAAATACACAAACTGTAAGCTGAAGAGGATGGATTTTTTCGATGAATTTAATTAGCTACTTATATCTATATGGCGACTATAGGTTAATCAATATGGCGACCGGTTAGCCTAGTGAGTAGTGACGCTGCCTACGAAGCTGAAGGTCCTGGGTTCGAATCCCTGTAAGAGCAAATATTTGTGCGATGAGCAGGAATATTTGTTTCTTGGATGTTTCGATGTATTTAAGTAGCTACTTATATCTCTTACCCGCTTTTGCCCGCGGCTTCGCCCGCTCAGTTTGACCCGTATGTTCCAATTGAATTGCAATTTGGCACAAATACTTTCAAGAAATTTCAAAATCTATGCCATTTCCGTAATTAACGTCCCAGAAAATGCGAATGTGTGCATGTTGCGTTGAGTTCGCTACGCCGGCCACCCGTCACCGTCGAGTCGCACATGTCGCACATGCGCAATGCGCGCAGACCGGTAGATAGATACGTGATTAATTTTGACCAAAATTAAGCATTCGTAGATTTGTACCCCGCTGGTTGTTTGTGTCTATATTATATGTGATTAGTTCGCCTTGTGTTTTTGGAGTTTTTGTCAAGTTCAGCTTTTTTTCCTTTTCCTTGACATTCGCATTCGCATCCTAAATATTCGCATTCGCATTCGCGAATGTGATAAATCTGACATTCGTGACATCCCTAATTTAAACCCCATCGCACCCCAACAGGGGAGTAGGTTTGTTAAACGTCCGCCATGTTGGATTTTAAAATCGTTGTTGTTTTTGTAATTTAATTTAATTTATTTGTGACTGTATTTGGGAAAAGGGACCACTTAGCGGGAGCGGTATGGAGTTGTTAATATCTTCTAAAACTAGGTAAAATGAGCTTCAGTGAAAAAATAATTATTTTCCTATTAGGTGCAGGTGCAATCATTATTTTTATAAATTTTTAAACTTACAGTAAGCAAAATGTACGAATTGAAAAAAAATATTTTAAAGTTTATGCTCGTGAAAAATACACTTCTACTAGGAAGTTATGGAATGATTAGTACCAAGATAATCTACTATCATCAAAGATTTATAATATTTAAGGTATTAGTAACCGATTAGTATTAAAAACCATTCTACGTAATTTTTAAAAATGCATATAACTCGGAAACTAAAATCCTCAAAGTGTTCCCTTTAACTAGATACAGTCCCATTTATTCAAAGACCAACTTAAATCCCTCTTATTAGTAAATGCTTACAAGCTTTGCCACCCACCTGCCACCGACGTCATATATGAAGTTCAAAAACAATAAACTTGACTGGCGTGGCGTGGTGGTGCCACTTCGATTTTTTTTCTGTAGTGGCGAATGGGTTAAAAGCATCTGCAGACTACCCGACTGCTGAAGGAGAGGAGGTTTATGTTTTTCGAGCGTATGTATGTATGTCTTATTCTTTGGCACGCCCTGCAGCCTAAACCGTTCGACGGATTTCGACATACGAGGTTTGAAAAAGTGCATGTTTACTCTCGTATTTAATGTCGAAAATAGCTCGACATGTTTCGAACCGGTTCGCGGTTCTTAGTAATGAGCACACGCGTTGCCGGCGCGTTTAGCACTGCGGCTTCGAGCGATTTTCGACATGAAATACGTGAGTGACCCGTTTTCATTATATTTCAATATGTCTGTTTCTCACAGGAGTTTTCTATATAAAATACGAGGTGTTGTTTGATTCCTCTTAAACGTGGGAGTGACATAGGCTATAATATTAGCAAAAAGCAGTTGGCTTTTTCAAAAAATCTTTTGATTTCACTTGTTTTAGATTAAAGATACAACACCCAGGGGGGTCACCATTAAAATAGAGCCTCATGTGTCAACAGCTGTGCCCAAGGAGGAATTTGTCGCCGTTGAGGCACCCACCATTGTGAGTTTACCCTATTCCTTATGTTATTCTGCGTTAACTCTTTACATTCAGTTTAATCGTTAAATTAACCTTGTTTAGAGCCTACTGCCAGTCTTTTTACACCTGCAGCCTGTGGATTAACTACACGTAGAGTGCTTATAGCGCCCTGCGCGTCCTCTATAACAACGCATTCAGGATGCTGATGAGGTTGCCGCGCTACTGTAGGGCATCGGGGATGTTCGCAGAGGCGCGTACGGATAGCTTCCGCGCTATTATGGCCGTTCTGCACTATCGGCGATGATCGTTAATCGTGTGATCGTCTATAATCGGCGATCGTGTGGGCAGCTCAACTCACCACGCCGCGATTCCCTTTGATCCGTGCCCGAAAAACCGACAAGTCACGGGTCGCAGGCGATCATAGACGGTACAGCCGAGTACGCCCTCTACACGATCGTGCTCGCCCGTAATTGTCTGTAATCAATCACCGATAGTGTAGAGGAGCCGTTACGCGTAAGCGAGTCGCGTCCCTGATGTCACGTGTTCGCGGCAGCTCCAACGGACTCCTGAGCGCAGTTGCAGAAACTCAGACAGTCTAATATTCTGCCACTGGACGAAGTCTCAAAGCTCACAAGTGAACTATGAGAAATGAGTCATATTACTAACATAGCCATAAAGAAAAAAATTGTTACTAACATATATGGATGTACTTTACACCGACATTGACATTATTATTATTATAATCGTTTTCTGCCTCTAACTCGAGTTATCTTTTGTTTATATCAGGATAATCCTCTCACAGAGGAGCTAATCTTGAAATTAGAGCCTGAGCGCCCCGAGTCTAGACATGAGCCCGATTGCGACTTCGATCCGACGAAGAGTTGTGACTCTAACACCCATGACCAGAGTGTTCAACACCCAGCCAGCATCTCGGCACCGGGCATCGAACAAGTTCACATACCAAAAATGGTGGGTATTATAGGCTAAATCGCCTATTAATGGTATGTTTACCTGTGTTTTGTGTACAATAGAGGATTTACTGACATACATACAAGTCTTTCGAGGTGGTTCTTAGCTATGTAAGTTGTGTTAGGGGTGTTTATCTGTTTTATTTTTTTCTGTCAGGTTAACCCTTTGACAGAGCTCCACTTGAAATTCGAGCGTTGGCCCCCGGAATCAAAACACGAGCCAGAACTTAAGGTTTGCGAGTCCGATTTAACTATGAGTTGTGACTCCAATACCAATCTCCAGAACATTCAGCACCCGGCCGGAACCTCGGCTCCGAGCATCCGACAAGTTCAAATACCAACAATGGTATGTACTAGGGTAAATTGCCTGATAGTGCTTGGCATGCCTGGTAGGGTCTGACAGACCCAGGCTGTTAATAATCCGTCGTTATTTTTTGAAATTTGAAATTTACTGCGTCGCGTCTCTGAATAGCTTCACGTTATTAACTAGCTGCTACCGAAGTCGGCCGCGAGCACCCTCTGAATCAAATTCGATTGAATCTAAACATTTTGGTAATTTATTAAACATCTTCGGAGCCATTCCGACTAATTTTTTTTGGAATAACGTTGTCTTGGGTATAATTTATGAAGGTTTTTTATGGTTGCGTATCTCAAAAGGAAAAAAACGGAACCTTTATAGGATCAAAACCGGCCAAGTGCGTGTCGGACCACGCAAAACGAAGGGTCCGTACCTATTAACAAGTGGAATTAAAAGATCTTTCAGAAAACCCAACTACTTTTTTGCACAATTAAGAGGAATCGAACGACACCTCATATGTCGAAATCCGTCAAACGGTTTAGGCTGCAGGGCGTACCAAAGAATAAAACATATACACATAGATACATACATACATACGCTCGGAAAACATAATCCTCCTTTCCTTCGGTAGTCGGGTAAAAAGGTCGTATCGTCACAGAAATCTTACGGCACTTAGGTCCTTTTCTTTAAGGAAGGCAGTTTTCAGCAATATCTCGAAAACCTTTGAACCGATCTTGTTCAAAATAATTTTCTGTGAAAGAATTTAATAAGCCTGATGTCCATGATTTTTTTCATATTTTTAAAATACACCGGTCAAAAATTTGAGTGGGGGACACAATTTTGTGACTTTCGGAGCGATTATCTCCGACTCTATTCACTTACTTAATCAAACAAATGCTGAGAAACCTTATATTTATTTTGAAAGACCTATCGATTGATGTGCCACGCGTGGTAAACTGAAACTGGTAATGACAATTAAAGCTGCTGCAACTGTCAATATGATTGCCAGTGTCAGTTTACCACAGATATAAGATATTTTTTTGTAATATGAGACGGATCGAGGAAAGTGCCGTCCTTGACCCAAAACTTAAGTAAGAAAACGAAATGTAATAAATATAGAGGCCTCGGCAGAGAGTACGACTTTGTACCCTTTGGCGTCGAGACCCTCGGTCCGTGGGGTCCCAGTGCGCATAAGTTATTTGCAGAAATCGCGAAACGTCTGGTCGATGTAACTGGTGACCGAAGAGCTGGCGGCTTTCTCGCGCAACGCATCAGCATTGCAATTCAGCGAGGAAATGCCGCCAGCATCCTCGGTACAATGCCTCGAGGGCCTTTTTTAGATTTAACTTAGTTTTAATTTATCTTAGTTAATGTTAAACATAATCTTGTATTCACTTTTAATAAGTAAGGAAACTGTTTATATTTTCCAAAAATAATTGACGCAGCTGAAAAATCTGAATTTATTTCTGGTGCTAAGGAAGGTTATTCCTATCACCAAAAAAATAATCAAGCACTTATAATTTTCATCCATTCCCAATTGTTTTAAGACTTGACTTTTGAGATTAGTCATTGGTTCGAGTAGTTTATAGAATTTTTTGTAGTATTCTTTATCTCCTTGTTTAGGAGATAAACGACACTTCCATAGTAAATACCTATTTCGCCTACAGCACTGTTTATTTATTGAGGTTAAGTAGCTAGTTATCGAGGTTACCCGGCCCTGCCACGTGGCCCTTTTATATACTCAGGCAATCCTTGGCCTAGGTATAGTTTATTCAATAACATTTGTATACCATAACCCAGTGATCCCCTGATGATTGGGCAGCTGGCTCGCAGATTTTCGCCACTAAAGAAAAGGTATAGTTAATTCATTCACGTCGTTTAAATTTAAATAAAGTTATTTACAATGCACTTGCTCTGAAAGTGCACCTTTATATGGTTCAACATAAACACGGGAACTCGTCTATGTCCGCACGGCGGAGGGGTGCGGGGCGGGGACGTGCGGGAATGGATTTCGGGCCAATATTCCCACACGTACGAGAATGATATTTGATGACGGTTAAAATTTCACCTTTAATGTATTTTTTTTTATTTCCTTGCATGATACATTGTAAAATGTTATATGACACACGTGCGGACAGGTCATTCTTAACGGTCGTATTTTTGATCATCGTCACTCGTTGGGAATTACCTACTTTCCGCACCTGTATCATAAATAACTTTATAATATCTACCATTTGCTCCGTTTCTTCGAGCTTTGCTCGTGGTATCAAAAGGTACAGTAAATTTTTAGTGTATTTTCCACATTAAATAACGAAACTTAACAATGTTTCAATAAATATAGTGAAACATAATTTTATTTTAGGCTGCAACTGCAGGTGGTGAGGGGAAATTCGAGGTGTTCACCCACAAACCGCAGCCGAGCCAGAAGCCCCAACCGCCCAACAGCCGCCGGATGGATGGCGCACGGTAAAGCAACACTTGTTACCTGCCATGACTGCCGAAGCTGATGAAGTGGCCCGCTATAAGGAACAACCTTAGAGCATACATAACTGGAGTAGCCTTTCAGTGACTTACCCCTCTTTAGAAAACCTTGCACAGTGTGCAAAAAATCATACAAAGACAATTTCACAGTCGCCTAATGATCATTCACAAAATCGCCTCGCAAGAGAACACTGATCATAAAAATGCCCGCGTGTTGCTGTAAGCACTTGATATTATAAACGTTCAACCACTTCAAGCTTTCAAACGTTTGCTCATGTGTTCTCTCCACGGTAACGAAACTTTTATAATCCCGCCGTCGTAAAAATACTGCAATAAGACAGAACTGTGTTTGCAGGGAAGGCCCCAAAAAAAGGATACGTAAGAAGCCGGCGCGTGTGGCGTGCCCCCACTGCGGCAAATCTGTGCTCGACAACTGCCTCAAGAAGCACATCAGTGTGTATGTCGAATCCGTATAGTCCTAGTCATTTTTGACCTTGTCTCTCCGGGACCCGTGTACGGTGTTCTGCCTTTTCTCCGAACTTTTTTTGTCCGAATTTCATTTGCCAACCAACATTTCGCCGATGATTCACTTTGACAATCAACTATTAGCAAATTTTTGTACGACAACGTTCCATTTGGCAGAATTATTATAAAGCGGATTATTGTAATGACTCAATACTTTTGGCATACTGATCATTTGTCAAATCTTTCACTAGGCCTAACAACTATTAAACGAATAATGTTTCGTCAGTGTAACAGTGCCCTTTTCATATATGAGGCAACTTTTTACTTAAACGAAGTAAAATGTACACACTAAAACCGGATCTTTAAAACTATGACTGCTCTTGTACTTGCCTTAGACAAATATGATGCTCATTTGGTAAAAAAAAAAACAAAATAGTACTATCTATCGTTAAAAAAAACATTTCACAGAGTCCAGTTAGGTGCGACGACGAGCGAAGCGAGGAGGAGTGTTAGGTTCAACTGTGTCCCTAGAGCGCGCAAGCCGAGCGAGCGAAGCGAGCGTGCCGCGGCAGCGGCCGGCGAAGCGCCTGAACCGACTGTTTTTTTTATTCCCTCGGCATCGCGGCCCCTCATCGGTCAAAAGTCGGTTCTATGAAACCTCACTTATTGCTTAGAATCGACTTTTTATTGTTCATAAATATTAATAAAAAAACCTATGTAAGCTCTGTAATTAAAAAACAAAAACCGACCTGCATAAAATTTGCCCTAAGTGAAAGTTACATCCTTGTATAGTATAGCTTTTTTCAAAGTCTAACACGCATACTTTTGGCACCAGATTAATACCATGTTCATTTCCATACTCGATCATTAACTCAAACATTACATCCTAAGAACGTTGTCTTTGTTGGTGTATAAACAAAAACATAGCGGAAACATCTTCGTCGTCAAAAAACACATTTGGTAATTATTAATTAACTAAATGTATATTATACCGACTAAACCATAAATCACATGAAAATATGTATTTCAAAAAGTTCCAATTAAAAACCGAGCCCAAAGACAGAATTGCCAAACATTTAGTTGGGAAATGAAACAATTTCATAAAATTCAATTGCAACATGATCATTCGGCGAAATGACATTATGCGAAAGATTGGTTGCGATGTGATATTCGTACATAAAATTTTCGGAGATGATTTAGAGAACCCCCGTGTACCCTTTAATTGCCGACAGACATTTCAACGACAACGTTTCAAGTATTTTCATTTCATGGACAAGTCATTGCCTCGAAGAATTGATACTAGTTAATTTAAATCATCGAATATTATTTCATCGACAACTTTTCAAGTATTTTCATTTCATTGACAGACATTTAATCGAAAGATGACATTTCATCGAATATTATTTCATCGACAACGTTTCAAGTATTTTCATTTCATCGACAAGTCATTGCGTCGAAGAATCGATACTAGTTAATTTAAATCATCGAATATTATTTCATCGACAACGTTTTAAGTATTTTCATTTCATCGACAGACATTTAATCGAACGATGTAATGAAGATACTTCAAACGTTGCCTTTGAAATAAAATATCCCTGATTTAAATTAACTAGTAGGTATCAATTCTTCGACGCAATGACTTGTCGATGAAATGAAAATACTTGAAACATTGTCGATGAAATGTCTGTCGGCAATTCAAGGGAACCACTTATCCGATTTCAACTGCTCAAAGGTTAGCTGTAAGAAATCCCTCATAGGGATAAGCTCGCTTTTGTAGATGTTACATGTTCTTGTAATCATTGTGCTGTTGTTGTGTTCTGTGCCATGTATAGTTGAAATTTTTTGAACTGAGCCGATCTACTTATTTTTAAAACAATAGCATTCAAGTTAAACATTGGCGTGTGCCAAACTTTGCAAAAAAGAGGTTACCGCCACATAAAATGTTCATTGAATAATGAACTCTATCCTCTTATTCAATAGATTCAAAATGGACTAAAATATTAAAATAAACCCCGCTCACAGCGAGCCAGGTATAAACAACAAATTTTCCTTCATTGTTTGTTGGCACGCACGCGTCGACCACACAATCGTATTGTTTAACTTGAATGCTATTGTTTTGAAGATAAGTAGATCGGCTCAGTTCAAAACATTTCAACTATACCTACCTACAATAAAGAATTATTTAGGGTAAATTGAAAAAAGTTTTCTTTTCTTGTTGGCCGGATTTCTCAATAGTTTAACAAGTTGACTACTTTTTTTTATTTATTTCATTGCAAATCTCGGCGAGAAACGTATCCCTATCCTAGTCTATATCTACTTGGCCTGCAACCCTTCGTTTCCCTGCCTCTATAGTAATGTACTATTTCATAACTTTATTTTGTTGGCAATGTGATAATAATTAATTTGTACTGTTGTGTAATACCCTATTGTGTTACAGGAAGCATGAGTCGGCCCCGTGCAAATGTGATGTCTGCGGGAAACAGTGCCGCAACCAATCCGCGCTCAAGACCCACAAGTATCGCCATAAGGCAAGTTGTTAAGTATTCATAGCTACATGTCCAAAGTCAAAGTGATTTATTCTTCAATTTAGGCATATTACAGTACCGGTCAAAAGTTTAAGTTCACCCTTTGTTTTTGGTACAAATTTGTACTTTTGTGCGATAATGTTTTGCAGTTCAGATGTCGAAAATTGTTTCCAACTGATTCGTTATTGTTCACGGAGATGTGTTTGATTAGTCAGACACAATTTACGTAGATTTCTAAACAACTGATTCCCTAAAAACCAACATTGTATCTGATCATTGTACGTTTTAAGTGGCAAGCCCATATATGGCCCAGCCTTTGCCGTCATTCCTATAAGATTTTAGGGAATGCGTTGTTTAGAAATGTACGTGAATTGTGTCTGACTAATTAAACAAGTCAACAAATTTCGGCTTCCGAACTGCAAAATATTATTGTCCAAAAGTACTAATTTGTACCTAAAACAAAGAGTGAACTTAAACTTTTGACCGGTAGTGTACATGCACATATGAATGTCGATAAACTACCACCGGTTCGGAAAGTAAACCTCTGCCTCGAGAAGAACCGGCGTAGATACACGAATGCTATTATGTTGCTGTATGTACAATGCAAAACGATCGATTTGCACCTTACTCGATCAGTTCACATGTAGGTAGGTTTTAAGTAAAACTAACGATATTGGGGAATTGATCATTTGTAGGGAAATAATTATAATAACAATAGCGTTAGGTACATCTAATTATATGACATAAATAAGTAAATAAAATAAAATATTGTGTGTTGTGAGCGCGCGAGCGTGCGAGCGAGCGTTCTGGCTAGGTATTGTATGAAGTGAACCGAGTGCTTTTTCACTGTTTTGTTCGATTGAATACTATTACTGAATTTATTTAGTAGTTAATTATATATAAGAAAACGTAATATAAATGGATAATTTCTAAATATCGTGACGCGCGCGCGCTGTATTTACGCGTAAAAAACCCGGCGAGGTATCATTTTTTCAAAACAGTATACAATATATCATTTCAGTATCAGAGTATTATAAAATTACATTGCTACAGTAGAAAGCCTATTTATTTTGCGAAAGATATCTAGTGCAGGACTTTATCACTGCCAAATATCCCTCCATGATGAAATTGTTTATCTTATAATATGCTTTTGAAATAAGTGTCCGTTTTACGACAGATTTGAATTTAGAGTCAGTAAGTTCGGTAATGTGCAGTGATCGGTTATTTGGATTCTCCCTCGCGGGATATCAAGTAGAAAAGTTAATATAGATACGACAGTTTCCCGCGATACCGAACAAACCGTACAAAAATAAAACAATTTAAATTATCTCGAATTTTTTACTCTTACATGGCAACCAGTTGAGACAAAAACGTCTATTCTTTTCCTTATCTCTACACTTCATTTTAAGCAAAATATATTAAAACCTCCACAAAGTATTAGCTATATATCTGTCATGATGGAAAAAATACTTCAAAATCTTGACATTGACATTTCATTATTTTCTCTTGATTTCAGTTCTAATTATTTGCTTCTAAGGATTGCATGAATAAATAGGTATTAGCTTCATTTATTCAAACAATTAACCCGTAGTAACCATATATTAGCTGATAGACACGCGTACTTACTCGCTGAACTTTTATCCAAACGGTACAAAATGTGCCGCTTTGGAGGCAGCAACTGAGCTGTTAGTGTAAGCACTTGTGCTCATTTGTTCGATTTAGAGAACGGAGAGTAAGTACTCGTCTATCAGCTACTTAGATGTTTTAAAGTGTAATAAAAAAACACATTGTATTTTTTTGCCTTTTCTAACAACATAAAGCCCGGATTCCCGGGGCATATCCATACTAACATCATGATTGAGGTCATTCACCCCATGTCGAATCCAAAAAACCGATCACTGATAATAATAACAAGTAGTCTGTTAACTTTGAATGATTTTAATGCAAAACGTTACAAATTATGTATATCTAGTCCACTTGTTGACTAAAATAGCGTAAGTATATGTTCGCGCGTCAACAGCGAACGGCGAAGAGTGACATATTTCAAGTAGTACTATTTGAAATAATATTGTATGTTAGGAAGAATTTATACAAGTTCCCAACAAACACTGACAGGCCCAAGATTACCAGGAGCACAGGGAAGCTAAAAACAACTTTTTACAGACTAGTAAAAGCGAAAAAGTCGTTCTTGAGAAATTGTATAAAATTCTACAATAAAATTCCAAAACACATTAGTTACCAGTGATCGGTTTTTTGGATTCGACATGGGGTGAATGACCTCAATCATGATGTTAGTATGGATCAAGAGAAAATAATGAAATGTCAATGTCAAGATTTTGAAGTATTTTTTCCATCATGACAGATATATAAGCTAATACTTTGTGGAGGTTTTAATATATTTTGCTTAAAATGAAGTGTAGAGATTAGGAAAAGAATAGACGTTTTTGTCTCAACTGGTTGCCATGTAAGAGTAAAAAATTCGAGATAATTTAAATTGTTTTATTTTTGTACGGTTTGTTCGGTATCGCGGGAAACTGTCGTATCTATATTAACTTTTCTACTTGATATCCCGCGAGGGAGAATCCAAATAACCGATCACTGATCATAATATATTTACCGTAGTGTGTAAAAATAATCGAATAATAATAATGACATTGTAAAAGTAAATGAAAGATAAAATTTAATTAACATTCCATGCATAGCAATTGTAAAATTGAAAGTAAACAAATAAAAAACTAAACAAAAAAGCAATTCTTACTTGGACGTCGCACGAACAGGCCATCTATGAATTCAAACTGTCCAACAATGATTTTGTAGTCCAGTTGAAGCAGCGCTTCGAACAATCACAGCCCTCCCCCCCCGCGCCCGCGCCCGCGCCGCCCCTCCCACCTCGCCGCGCCGGCGAGCGGGCCGCGCTCGCGCGTTTAGTATTATGATCTTTTATTAGGTATATAACAAATTTTATTTATTATTTAGGTACTCAATTTTGATTTATATTTATTTGCAATTCCCTCGCGGTAGCGTGGAAAGCACTATGCCACGGCCAAAAATGCAATAGATGAACTCGTCTCCTTCGAGGTCCTTATCTGCGGCTCGGACCTTGAACTCACTCGTCCATCTATTGCCTGCTTTCTAGCCTCTACAACAATGTACTATTTCACGCCACTGCTCGGAAATGTGGCAAAAGATGGACAGAATTCAGGCTTCAAAGCTGGGGATAGTTGGACGTCGCACGAACAGGCCATCTATGACTTCAAACTGGCCAACAATGATTTTGTTGGACAGTTTGAACAGCAATCGACCAATCACAGGGTCCCGCGCGCGGTCGGCCGGCGCGCGTGCGCCCGTTCCCCCTCCTCCGCGCCGGCGCGAGGCAAGCGAGCCTGTTTAGTATTATGATCTTCAATTAGATACTTAATTTTGATTTTTAATTATAATTCTTTGCAATTTCCTCGCAGTAGGCGTGAAAAGCACTATGTTAAGCCTCGGCCGAAAGGGCAATAGCTGGACTCGTACTTTCGAGGGCCTCCGCTACGCGCCGGCCCTCCAACTAACTCGTCCATATATTGCTTACTTTCTAGCCTCTTCAACAATGTACTATTTCACGCCACTGCTCGGAAAGGTGGCAAAAGATCAGAATTCAGTCTTCAAAGTTGGGGTTAGTTGGACGTCGCACGAACAAGCCATCTATGACTTCAAACTGTCCAACAATGTTATTGTTGGACAGTTTGAACAGCGATCGACCAATCACAGGGCCCCGCGCGCTCGCGCCGGCGTGCGCTGCCTGTGCTCCTCCTCCTCGGCGCCGGGCGCGAGGCAAGCGAGCATGTTTAGTATTATGATATTCAACTAGATACTTAGTTTTGATTTAAAATTATAATTATTTGTAATTTCCTCTCAGTAGGCGTGAAAAGCACTGTGTTAAGTTAAGCCTCGGCCGAAAGTGCAATAGCTGGACTCGTACTTTCGAAGGCCTCCGCTACGCGTCGGCCCTCGAACTAACTCGTCCATCTATTGCCTGCTTTCTAGCCTCTTCAACAATGTACTATTGTTACAGAATGCGAAGACCGTAGATGACACGGCTCCAGATCCAGAGTGGTTCTGCCAGCAGTGCGCCGTGCATTTCTCTTCTCGCAACGCCTACAGGCAACATCTGACGACGCTGAAGCACGTCCCGAGAGACCAGCACCAGTAAGTGCCGCCATCACAAGCTATCGACTAGACTGCCCGCGCGGCTTCGCCCGCGTGTTGCGAGGGACAGGCACACCCGCGGGATAAACCACGACCTATGATCATCCGGAAAGTTCATTCTGTACGCAGGTGAAAGAATTTTTTCATTTCTCCTGTTCTGAAAGTCGACTTTTCATGAGTATATGGCCGGGTGGAAAATAGCGTTTTCTACCCTAGGGTAGGTTTTTAGGGTTCCGTAGCCAAAATACCAAAAACGGAACCCTTATAGTTTCGTCATGTCCGTCTGTCCGTATGTCACAGGCATTTTACTCGAAAACTATAAGGTGTATTTGAATAAAATTTTGAGGATAGGTGTATTTTGTTAGCCGCTACAAAGTTTTGGAATTAAAATGACTAAAAAAATTTTTTTTAAGGGTGCACTCCATGCATAAAATTGAAAATCATTTTTTTTTATTGTAAGCCCACGTATGGCACTAAATCAATAGGTCTTTTAAAATAAATATAAGATTTCTCAGCAATTTTTTTGATTAAGTGAATAGAGTCGGAGATAATGGCCCCGAAAGTCACTAAAATTCTGTCCCCCCCCCCCCCTCTAATTTTTGAACGGTGTATTTCAAAAATATGAAAAAATCATAGGGCTTATTAAATTATTTCACCGAAAATTATTTTGAACAAGATCGGTTCAAGGGTAAAGGTAACCGATGGCCGTTGGGGCGGAAAGGTTCTCGAGTGGCGACCACGTACCGGAAGGCGCGGCGTGGGTCCCCCACAAGGTGGACTGATGACCTGGTAAAGGTCGCGGGAGTCCGCTGGATGCGTGCGGCGCAGGACCGGTCATTGTGGCACTCTTTGGGGGAGGCTTATGTCCAGCAGCGGACGTCTTTCGGCTGATATGATGATGATGATGATGATGACAATGCCCATCTATGCAAAACCTTGAATAGGTTTGTTTGCCGTTTGATCTAATTTATAGCTAATTTGGAAGTAATTATTTAGAGTGGGTAGTTACACAAGTACAACATGTAACATGGCAGGTTCGAGTGCGGCACCTGCCAGAAGCGGTTTGTGGACGACAAACGTCGCCAACACCACATCGATGTCGTTCATCTCGGTCTGGTACGTATCCATACTAACCCTACTAATGTTATAAACGTGAAGTTTAAGGTGGTTTGGGCATGTAGAGAGGATGGATGAAAGAAGATTAACGAAGAGAGTGTATGTAAAAAAAGTGGAAGGGCAAGTTGGAAGGGGAAGACCTAGGCGAACTTTCTCCGATCAAATTGGAGAAATGTTACAAAAAGGTCAGGTCAAAAGTACCCTAAACCGACGAGCATGTATGAGAAATGTTATGAAGGTGAGTGAAGCGAAAGTGGTTTGTCAGGATCGTAACAAATGGAGATCCGTGATCTCTGCCTACCCCTCTGGGAAAGAGGCGTGATTATATGTACTATCGCCCAAGGGTACGGGTATACACCTCTAGGGTCATTTTTGAGCGTTCGCTATGCACATGCAGACGATTTTGAACAGAAAGTGTGAACCCGTACCCTTGGGCGATAGTATGTATGTATAATCATAATATTTATTTGCGTTAAACATTACCAAACAGCAGGAGCCGTAGCATGGTTGGCCTTATCACGCGACAAGTGACAAGATAAGAGCGTCGTCTCGTTCTATCGAACGGTGTCAGCCAGTGACGCACGCTCTATCCTATCACCTATCGCGTGACAAGGCCAACCATGCTACGGCTCCTGGTGTTACAAATAGAATTACAGGTAGGTTTCCATGCTTAACCATGACTGGTATGCAAAAAAATGACAATTACAATATGAAATCATTAAATAAAAAATAAAACAAACTAAATAAGCTGAAAAAAACATAATTCCATGTCAGAATTAAAATTTACATCATTTCATGGAAAAGAAAAAAATCATTTCGAGAATAAAAATTATTGTTATTTAGAGATTGGTGCAATTTTTGTTTAAATAATCTAAAGAATGTATGGATGGATGTACGTTCCACTTATTCTCAAAAATTACTGATTGGTTGAAAAAAAAACTAGTTGGCCAAGCGCCGCAAAAATACTGCTCTGTGATAGGTTGAAATATTGAAGCTGCGCGCTCCACTAGCACTGATCTGGAAGTGAAGTTGTCAATTTCGTAAAATTTTGATGGGAACCTAGATTTTTCTGTCTTTTGTAGTTATTTATTTCCTCGCATTCTAGTAAAGATGAAGGCACCCAATTTCTTTGATCAAATGCACATTGGACAAAGATCTTGGACAAGTGGAATACCACCCTAAGATTGTTCCCACATTTTTTTCTATTTATATTATATTTATTCTTTGTTTATTTCAGAGGCATAAGTGCGATCAATGTGTTAAGACCTTCGCGACACCTAGCAAGGTCCGGAGGCACGTCGCTATAGCGCACGAGAAGCGCGCCGACCTGCGGGTACCGAAACACATCTGCCACCTGTGCGGGAAAACTTTCAAGGTAACCAGACCTGTGCAACCAGTAACCAGACCTATAAATGTTAGCACGGTAACATTTCGTATAAAGCTGATACTACCACGGTGACCTTTCGTATACAGCTAGTGACTTGACTTATGCTGTCTTGTAACATTACTATGGTAACCACACCAACGTAACCAAACCTGTATTATATTAGCACGGTGACCTTTCGTATACAGAGCTGGTTGTCTTATGCTGCCTTGTAACATTACTATGTTAACCAAACCTATGCAGCCAGTAACCAAACCTATGTAATATTAGCAGGGTGACCTTTCATATATAGCTGGTTACTTGACATATGCTGCCTGTAATATCACTATGGCTACCAGATATACACAATCAGTAACCAAACCTATGCAGTGTTATTATACTACCTAACCAGACTTATGCAGACTGTAGCCTAACCCATGTAATATTAGCACGGTGACCTTTCATATACAGCTGGTAACTTAACCTATGCTGTAATATTGCTATGGTTACCAGATATACGCAATCAGTAACCAAACCTATGCGGCTGTAATACTAGCGCGGCAAACAGATCTAGCCTCCTAACGTGTGCAGCTGTAACCCGGGTAACCCGACCTATGCAATCTATAGTATTACCACGTTGTTATTGCCTATTCTTTATGTCTGTTGGTACTCTATGTGTACCCCAAATATATTTGTTTATGTGACTGTTTGTATTCTAAATAAACTAAAATATATATATATGACGGAGAAGGGGTTCAGGATGGGCGATACCGGCGGCCATTGTTGGGATCGATTATTGAGATTATAATGCAAATCAGTGTGTTGCCAGTGATGACATATGGCACTGAAACTTGGTCGCTTACTATTTAATGGGCCTCATAAGAAGGCTCAAAATCACCCAAAGGGCAATGGAGAGGGCTATGTTAGGAGTTTCTCTGCGCGATCGCATCAGAAATGAGGCTATCCGCAGCAGAACCAAGGTAACCGATATAGCCCTCCGAATTGCTAAACTTAAGTGGCAGTGGGCGGGGCACAGTGCACGTAGAACCGATGGCCGTTGGGGCGGAAAGGTTCTCGAGTGGCGACCACGTACCGGAAGGTGCGGCGTGGGTCCCCACAAGGTGGACTGATGACCTGGTAAAGGTCGCGGGAGTCCGCTGGATGCGGGTGGCGCAGGACCGGTCAATTTGGCACTCTCTGGGGGAGGCCTATGTCCAGCAGTGGACGTCTTTCGGCTGATATGATGATGGTGATGATGAATACAAATCAAAATGTACTTTATTCGAGATACTGGATCTAATTACATTTCACTGTTACTTAATTGTAGCGTGGACAGTTCCGAGGTAGAACCAGTGCGTCCGGTCACTTGCGTGTTCCACCTGAGAATGCTAGAGCTGCAACGCACGGAGTGGGGATAGATGGTTCGATGTGACGTCAGCTACAAATCAACCAATAGTAGCCATTTCGACAGCCACGCTGCGCTACAATTTAGTGTCCGTACTCATGACCATACTGTCTCCGACATATATATAACTGACTAACCGTAAGAATACCCAGGAAGCTCGACTCAAGTCGACTCCCCATAGACTCCATACAAACCAAGTGTGGCTCTCTAGAGATAGAAGAAGTTTTTCATACCAAACTTCTTTCTCTCTATTTTTTCTATTATAATTTCCGCTAACAGAAACTAGTGTCCGACCTAGATTATGACGGATCCCATTGCGTGTGATGTGTTCGGGAACCATTAGAATAACCGCCATTGCGCCGCCATGGCCGACTAGATTTCAAATCGTGACCAACTAGATGTCCGAAACAAAATCTAGTTGGTCATGATTTGCTCTGACCTCTGGGCCACGCTTCGAAATTTGAAAGTCACTACTTTATCAATATCGATATCTTAAAGACTGTACACGATAAAATTTGGGCACACCTTCTCTATCTATCTAGTATATTTTTCTACCAACTGCTTATTAAGAAACAGCACTTTTTTTAAATAACCCATAGATATAATACTATAAAATAAAAATACAATCATATCAAAATATATGAGCATGTATGAGTTTTTGCGTTATACATTCCAACATGCTTATAATTTTTTGTCCATCATTATTTGACAATGGTCATTCGCTTTCTACTACAATACCATTATCGTATTTACATTATAACAAGGTGTTTTACACTTTTTAGAATATCATTTCACCAAAAGTTACATTAGTTGACTGGTTTCTGCTTGGGGTAGCCAGCAAGACTGTCCACTTCAAGCACTGAAAGTAGTTTTTATATGGAAGGCATTTATTTAACAAATATCAGCCAAAACGAAAATAGACTGATGTGGTAAATATCTCCTAACTTCCCCAAACAGAAATCAATTTAAAAATGTTAGTTATTGTGAAAAGACAATTTAATAAAGCATAGTACGTTGAACACTTATAAAAACCTAATATATCAATAATTTAGAGACAGAGCCTACCAAAAGACACTCAGAATTTGCTGGATAAAAAATAATAAGTATGTTGGAATATAAATATAACGGAAAACCTCACACATGCTCAAATATTTTAATATGATAGTACTTTTATTTTATAGTGTCATATCTATGGATTATTTAAAAAACCGGCCAAGTGCGTGTCGGACCACGCAAAACCAAGGGTTCCGTGCCTATTAAAAAAGTCGTATCGTCACAGAAATTTTACGGCACTTACGTCCTTTTCTTTGAGGAAGGCAGTTTTTCAGCAATATCTCGAAAACCTCTGAACCGATCTTGTTCAAAACAATTTTCGGTGAATGAAATTAATAAGCCCTATGTCCATGAATTTTTCCATATTTTTAAAATACACCGTTCAAAAATTAGAGGGGGGGGGGGACAGAATTTTATTGACTTTCGGGGCGATTATCTCCGACCCTATTCACTTAATCAAAAAAAATGCTAAGAAACCTTATATTTATTTTGAAAGGCCTATCGATTGATGTGCCACACGGGGGGGTCACAATGATTTTTTTTTTGACTTAGTTTTATGTATGGAGTGCACCCCTAAAAAAATTTTTTTTTGTCATTTTAATTGCAAAACTATGTAGTGGCTAACAAAATACGCCTATCCTCAAAATTCTATTCAAATACACCTTATAGTTTTCGAGTAAAATGCCTGTGACATACGGACAGACGGACAGACGGACATGACGAAACTATAAGGGTTCCGTTTTTGCCATTTTGGCTACGGAACCCTAAAAAGTGATGTTTCTTAATAAGCAGTTGATAGAAAAATATACTAGATCTGGTGTGCCCAGATTTCATCGTGTAGAGTCTTTAATGAAAATATACCTTTAAGTGCCAGCTTAAAGGCTATTTGTTGACGCTCCAAAAATCCCAACCCTAACCCATCCAGCACTTTTAACATCCCAACCGTGTCGCGATTTATGCTTTGTGTTTTTCATCCCGTCGTGCTACTGTTCTATATATATATTTTTTTTATTTTCAATATTTTGCATTAATTATTTATTTATTATGTGTCTACTTTTTATCTAATGCTGTGTTGCGTTGCGTTCCGTGGGCCACTTGCGGTGCTGTCTGAAAACCAGCGCTGCAGGTGTCTGTCTGACACCTCGGCATAATGCTGAGACAGCGACCGTTTCACTGCCGCGAAGACACACACAATGTGTCAATTGTATTGTATATCTACTCCCTTTGTCTCTGTGTGTCTTTTGTGTAGTGAATAAATGTCTTCTTTTCTTTTCTTTTTAAAATACATACAAAATTACCGTCGGCCAGAGACAAGTTAATTATTTTTATAAATCTTATTGCCAGTTTCTAAACGCATTTTAGCGGGTTTATAGTATGTGTGTAGATAAAGCTTTTTACATGATCGCCGGTAAACCCGCGTTGTGTCTAACCTTTATTATTCCTCGCCAGGTCCGTTGGTGTATGAAAGAGCACTTACTCACGCACGAGGGGCTGCGTCCCCACCAGTGTCCCCTCTGTCCCGCCACCTTCACATACAAATCGGCGCTGTACACGCACAATCAACTCAAGCATCTCAAGATCAAGCGTAAGTGGAGAAAGAAGAAGAAAGTAGCAGAGGAAGAGGGAGTAACGGGAGAGGAAAAAGCGGACAGCAGTGATTGAATTGGGTACTTTCCTGGGTAAAAAACATATAATGCTTTAGCCATAATAAAAATATACTGTCTTCGTTACTTTTTTTTAAATAATCTCTCAAGTGGTTAGAGTGGATTTATCTGAGTTTGAAGTTAAGCGACACAAATATAGATATTAAGTTTCTGACAACAATGTTTTATGGTACACTCAGCGTCAAATACTTTGTAGCAATCAAAGAAGTCAAATAGTTCGGTACACCATATATTTAGTATGGTGTACCGAAATATTTGGCCACTTTGACTGTTACGAAGTATTTGACGCTGAGTGTACAAACTTTTATTGTCGACTGTACTATCTAGTGTTCCGTGCCAAAATTGGTCCAATAGAACACTTATACGATTACTCGTCTGTCCGGGCTATTAGAAAAGAAAAGAAAAAGAAAAGAAGACATTTATTCACTACACAAAAGACACACAGAGACAAAGGAGTAGACATACATGACAATTGACACATATTGTGTGTCTTCGCGGCAGTGAAACGGTCGCTGTCTCAGCATTGTGCCGAGGTGTCAGACAGACACCTGCAGCGCTGGTTTTCAGACAGCACCGCAAGTGGCCCACGGAACGCAACGCAACACAGCATTAGATAAAAAGTAAGTAGACACATAATAAATAAATAATTATTGCAAAATATTGAAAATATATATATAGAACAGTAGCACGACGGGATGAAAAACACAAAGCATAAAACGCGACACGGTTGGGATGTTAAAAGTGCTGGATGGGTTAGGGTTGGGATTTTTGGAGCGTCAACAAATAGCCTTTAAGCTGGCGCTTAAAGGTATACCTGCTAGACGCTCCTTGGATAGGTGGAGGGAGATCATTCCAACACTTGGACGCTGTGAACCTAAAACTTCCTCGAAACGCCGCGGTCCGATGCTCTGGCACCAGAATCATCGCCTTACACCTACGCGCACTCTTGGGCCAT
Source organism: Epinotia nisella (assembly GCA_932294315.1). Taxonomy (NCBI): domain Eukaryota; kingdom Metazoa; phylum Arthropoda; class Insecta; order Lepidoptera; family Tortricidae; genus Epinotia; species Epinotia nisella. The sequence continues at coordinate 832,951 of OW028698.1, read as the reverse complement.
GCAAGTCTACTCAGCAAATATGCTGGGACCCCAGATCGTACTATGCCAAAGAGAAGAGTGGCGAGGTGAAGCCGTCTGCGTGCAGGCATGTTCAGCAGACCAGCGGCGTTCAAGTAGGGAGTGATATGGGAGCGAGGTGGGACTCGGAAACAGAAACGAATGCATGCGTTTTGCACTCGTTGTATGAGCTTTTTTGTACGACCAGTAATGCAGCCAGCATAGACAACATCACAATAGTTTAATCTTGACAATATCAGCGATTCACAAAGGTTAACACGCAAATCAACACTTAAGTAATCGCGAACATTGTAAAGAACTTTAAGGCGGTAGAAGCAGTTACTCACAACTTTTAGTATGTGGTTCTCAAAGCGCAGCTTGCCGTCCATGAGGAGGCCAAGGTTATTGGCTTCTACCACCCTCTCTATTGGTTCGCCCATGATGGCAACATTACTGGTAGTCAAAGTCTCGAGGTTACTGATAGTACTACGGATTTGATGCTCTGATCCAAAAACAACATATTTCGACTTGTTCGGATTAAGGACAAGGCAGTTCTTTTCCGACCAAGTAGAAATACGTTCTAGGTCTGCGTTGATGGTATTGACCGCAACAGATATGTCCGTGGGTGCGCTAGAGAGGTATAACTGGAGGTCGTCGGCGTAAAGATGGTATTTGCTGCCCCTTATATTGTGAGTGATATCAGCACTATACAATATAAAGAGCAGGGGACCCAGTATTGAACCCTGCGGCACTCCTCTTTCCACAGGGCAAAGAGCGGACCGCAAAGTGCTACCATCCATCCTACGCAACGCCACCGTCTGTACGCGGCCGGTATTAAAACCTTATGGATAAATAAATAATATTCAAACAATAGACTTTGTGTTGTATTTTGAAATAAAACGGATATTATAAAACGTTTCATTTAGTTTTTATTTTTATAACTACAAACTACAACTTAGAATAGTTGAAAAACCCCCGACATTTTCATTTCAATATCTCAAAAACGGCTGAACCGATATTGTTGAAACTTAGCTAAGATCACATCAGCTTTCGGACAAAAAACCGCATTAAAATTGATACATTCGTTTCGGAGCTATGATGCCACAGACAGACACACAGACACGTCAAACTTATAACACCCTCTTTTTGCGTCGGGGGTTAAAAACTATATTGTAATCCAGTCTATAAACTATCTTCGTGCAAAATTTCGTCCAAATCGGTTGAGCCGTGACTGAGTAACAAACATCCAAACTTTCGCATTTATAATATTAGTGGGATGTTGATAATTATTCAATGGAATTCATAGCATTTGCATAAGTACGTATCCAATCTCGCGAGATACTGGCGTTTTTACTGGCTTTGTGGCGAGATCTCGGCTAGACCTGAAATCTCGCGCCTAATTAACGTTTTCGACGCCAACGACGCATATATCCGCACCGCAGGTTCAACGCCAACGACTGATATATGCGTCAAGGAGCCCAGCGCGATAGCAACCTTCTTGCATTGACATAAGGTTTCACTCTGCACTAAATGTCTTGTTGATTTGGCGTGTGGTTGACAACTTTCCTCTTTGACCTTTTGAGAGCTAAAGACGGCTGTGGACGGCCACAGCCGCGCGTGCGCTTTGCGCTTTTTCGTTAATTTTATGTAATAAAAAGCTTTACAAGTAACTTGACCCATTTTTTTAATAGTTCATGATACGTACATTAATTTGGACATGACAATATTTATCAGAAGTTTCATTTTATTCATATTTTGTCTGGCTATTGTTTTCAGTTAGGCACCGTTTTGTTTTGCACCCTCGCTGTCAAAAGGTTAACTTTCCATTTTCTCTTCCCCGCTGTTATCTTTCTCTCTGTTATCATGTCCACTATCTGGAGCAGTGTTCTTCTGGCCCACTGTCCCGGGCTTCGGTTTCTTCTGTATGTGGTGCTTGTACCGGCCGTGCAGGTAGAGAGCGCTCTTGTGCCCGAAGTCCGCCCCGCACAGCTTGCACACGAAGGGCCGCGCGCCTGTGTGCGTGTTTATGTGCGTCGACAGCTGGCTCTTTACCTGTGTGCAAAAAACAATTCAAATCCAAACTAATATTATATTTTCTATTTCTATTTTAAATGAGAAAGTGTATATGTCTGTCTGTTACCTCTTCATGCTGAAACCGCTGAACCGATTGAAATATTTAGTATGATCTTTTGAATCCCGGGGAAGGACATAGGATAGTTTATATCATGTACGCCTTTAATTGTGGAGGTTTCCAAAGGTAAAAAAAAGGGTTTCGTGCGTATTAAAAAGGTCGTATCGTCAACTTACGTCCTTTTCTATAGGGAAGGCAGTTTTTCAGCAATATCTCGAAAACCTTGGAACCGATCTAGTTCAAAATAATTTTCGGTGAAATCATTTAATAAACCCTATGTATAATAAGCGTACTATGTCCATGATTTTTTTTCATATTTCTTAAATACACCGTTCAAAAATGTAGGGTTTAAATAAGGTTCCCAACGCCATCTATCCACAGCTAAGTGAAACTTACCCGTAACTGGTATATAGGTGGGGTTACTTTTCAAATACATCACTCAGAGGTGTTTCTAGCCCATGTAGTGCCCTCTAGCAACCCCCCCTCCCCTCTAGCGCGCGCTAGAGGGGGGGCTCGGCGCCCCCTAGGACCGTGCGCCCGGGTGCAACGCACCCCCTGCACTATAGATAAAACCCCCCCTGACATCACTTATGCGTTTTTAACCGCCGACGCAAAGAGAGGGGTGTCATAAGTTTAGCGTGTCTGTGTATCTGTCTGTGGTGTCGTAGCTCCCAAACGGATGGTACCGATTTGAATGCGGTTTTTTTTGTGTCATAGACAGGGAGCGAAACTTTGGTGCCGGTGACGTCATTATGACGCAAACTCGCATAAAGTTTTTTTTTTTAAAACAACATTGCATCACCTCAACGATTCTTAATAATGTAATAATGGTAGTATAAATATTAATGTTTACTAGTAAATGAAACAACACAACAAATGTTTCGTTGGATGACGAAGTATGCAGGACGCTTAAAGTTTTAACATAATATCGCATCTCCTTTCTTATTGACAAAAAACGAAAAAACTTCTGCAAATACGGCTCCATGGACTCCATTCCATTAGCGACTTCGCTCAAGCGAAACAATAACTTCGATTGTATTTACAATTTACAAATAAATAAAATATTAAACGGAAATGTTTCCAACAATCTTGTTTTTAACATGACAAAGAGACCTTCTCTTTGTCATGTTAAAAACAAGATTGTTGCCAATAAGTTGTTATTTGATTAGGTATCTATAATCTAGATAAAAACACTCTGTATGTAGCTTGACGTCATACGTCTGTCATCGGCACCATAGTTTCGCTCCCTGGTCATAGATAATTTTAATATTAGAATAAATATTAGTGCGGATATAAAGCTTGTAATGATATCTCACGGCGAAGCACTTCCCGCAGTGGTCGCAGACGTGGTTCCGCGGCGCCACGTGGCCCTCGTGGCGCACGCGCCGGTGCACCGCGCGCGCCGACGGGCTCCGGAACCGCTGGACAGTAACAGCGCATTGTTTAACGAGGGGCGTAAGTGGCATCGCGAACAAGAGTCTATCGGAAGCCGGACGCCGAAGGCGGAGGGCTTTTGATGACTCGAGTTTGCAATATTCCTACGCCCGTGTTATACACAATGTTTTTCATCGCATTCGCGAGGAAGTAAATGACTACAAAAGACGGAAAAATCTAAGTTTCATACAAACGCACCAATCAAAAATTGACAACTTCACTTCCAGATCAGCGCTAGTGGAACGCGCAGCTTCAAAATTTCAACCAATCACAGAGCAGTATTCTTGCGGAGCGGGGCGACTTGGCCAACTAGTTTTTTTTTACCAATCACAGAGCAACCAGATTTGCTTAAGCCAATCAGAGGGTTCTATTATTTTAAAACTAAACTTAACAGCCCGTGGGAGGTAAAACAGCTACGGTAAAATGGGGTTACTTTGATTCAGGGGGCGACTTTGATCAAATAGGTTTTTCTCCGAAATCATTGTTTTTACTTGTGGGTGATCTGTGGCAGTGAATATATTAGTATCATATCTTGCTGTATACTCCATTAAATCTTCTTAATTTCAAATAATTCTGCTTTTATACTACATTGTAAATGATCAAAGTAGCCCCTTTTTTTTCCTAAAGTACCCGGTTTACGGTATAACTGCTCTGTACGCTCGCAAGTTATAACGCCATTGACGAGCAAGTGTGATGAAAAATATTTTAATAACTGCCAAACTGCATAACACACACGCATATCGTACACCGAAGAGCTGTGCGTACGTGTGTGTATATACGTGTGTGTGTGTGTGTGTCCTTATCCTTCATATGGAAACTAAAGTATATACTAACCGCGGAGCACACCTCGCACGGGTATTTGCCCTGATCGCTGTGTTTCCCCTCGACGTGGGTCCGCAAGTAACTCCGAGAGGCATACGCCCGGGGGCATTCCTCGCATTTGTATCTACACAACAAATAAAACTCATTGAAGTATATCCACCTCACCACGTCAGTGTATCCGACCTGCGTTACCAGGGTCGTTCTTCTTTTCGACCGACAATAGCCTGTCCTTCGTCTTATTACGGCATCTCATTTGAGTAATGATGTTTACGGTTTTATAATGTTCGAATGAACGTCCATATTATTTTATTAATTAGTGATATTTAATATTTCACTTTCTCTAACTAGCATTTTTAAAAAATTTTTTTTTCGTACAATGCCGTGACAGAGTGGTAAACCAAAATGTGGTCCCCACTGAAAGAGTCCACGTTGTCACATGTTTTTTTTAGAAACCAACCGTAAATAAATATTTATATTGGCTTCTTCTAATGAAGAAACCTATGCATTTTTTTTAAATCGCACTTTTCGATAGTTCAAAAACCAAAAAAACAGAAAAACCTCGGTTCATTGTCGGTAAAAAAGAAGAACGGCCCACCAGCATCTTAAAAATCTGGCATCTACAAGCTGTTCGAAGATCGCTTTAGAAAGACAAACTTGGAGCGCAACTCTCCACTCTCAAGAATGTTCCACTAGTCCAGGCAATGAACTGACAAAATGGAAAAAATGTCAAATTTGGAAATAATTTATAATAGCTAATTTTTTTAATGTAACGGACATATTATCAATTAAATGGTTACCTAGAGGCAAAATCCAACAAAAAAACAGATTACAAAAATCATATTATTTAATTAGCTCTTAAAAGTCCGGATTATTAATATATTTATTTTTCTTTATTTAGGTTCAAAATAAAAAAGTCAATGAATGTTTAATTTAAATCTATATAATTACTTCCGGGTGGAAATTTTGTTGGATTCTTGAATAAAGCATCTTAGAATAACGTTTTAGAATGAAATAAACAAAAAAAACGGTATTATAAATTATGTTTTTCGAAACCGTATTTTGCCTGGAGTACACCTTTACATTGCCGCCGAATTGCTAAACTTAAGTGGCAGTGGGCGGGGCACATTGCACGTAGAACCGATGGCCGTTGGGGCGGAAAGGTTCTCGAGTGGCGACCACGTACCGGAGGGCGCGGCGTGGGTAGGCCCCCCACAAGGTGGACTGATGACCTGGTAAAGGTCGGGGGAGTCCGCTGGATGCGGGTGGCGCAGGACCGGTCAATTTGGAACTCTCTGGGGAAGGCCTATGTCCAGCAGTGGACGTCTTTCGGCTGATATGATGATGATGATGATGACACCTTTACAACCATCTCCCGAACTCCTTGGGAGCGGACTTGCTTCACGACAGTTTATTAAGACTTTATTATTAATTTAAAAGAAAGGTGCTCAAGCATTTCGGCTCCCAGGGTTTCTCGAGAACGTAATTAACCTTTTGACAGCGAGGGTACAAAACAAAACGGTGCCCTACTGAGGCCAGAACAAAAACAATAGCCAGACAAAATATGAATAAAATGAAACTTCTGATAAATATTGTCATGTCAAAATTAATGTACGTATCATGAACTATTAAAAAAATGGGTCAAGTTACTTGTAAAGCTTTTTATTACATAAAATTAACGAAAAAGCGCACGCGCGGCTGTGGCCGTCCGTCGCTTCAGTGGCACGAGTTTTCGTCCGCGTCCACAGCCGTCTTTAGCTCTCAAAAGGTTAAGGTTTGTTCACGAAAAAAAGTCTCCGCTGTCACCCAGTAGGTCTAGGTAGTTCAATCCGCAATTAGATAGCCAACTGAGTATTCTTTTTTATGTATAAGAATTTAAAATCCATCCATTTTACCTTAAAAGTTGTGAATTCCTACATAATGCCATTAGGGTACAAAAAAAAATTAAACAAATTTGACATATTAAATGTCAAATTCAATACATTGTTTGTTTCAATTTTTTTTCGTTTTCAATTGGTGTTTACTTTAGTTGCCCCACCGTGGAATGGGTTTACCAATATAACAAAAATACGTGTTTAGTTTACACCCATAAAATCATATTTTTAAAGAGTGACCCAGGGGACGTAACCATGGCAACGAGCAACAAAAATAGTTGATTGGCCCAAATAATATATGACGACAAAAAAGTACAGAAGGCAGTAAAAGCTTGTATCTAATAGTATGCTGTGTTGCGTTCCGTGGGTCACTTACGGTGCTGTCTGGAAACCAGCGCTGTAGGTGTCTGTCTGACACCTCGGCACAATGCTGAGACAGCGACCGTTTCACTGCCGCGAAGACACACAATGTGTCAATTGTATTGTATGTCTACTCCCTTTATCTCTGTGTGTCTTTTGTGGAGTGAATAAATGTCTTCTTTCTTTCTTCTTTTACCAAATAGTTATTTACGATACAAGTGCAGTAAATAGGAAATTTGCAACGAGTGGCGATAAATTAAAACACGACCGAAGGGAGCGTTTTAAATCGACTCGAGTTGCGAATTACCTATTCGCACGTGTATCGTACAACGTTGTACAGTACATATGCCTCTTTAAAGTTTCAACATATGCAAGGAAAGTGCTCATTTCCGCACTAGTGCGGGAAAGTAACACCACGTGTACTAGGGTGTTGCTTAAAAACCGAAAATTTGAAATTTAAGTGAGCCACCCTATTATATTGGTCTAATACGTGAAAAAATTACGTCTGTTATTTATTTTTATTTTTGGATAAGATTTAGGGGTCGCTACCGAATTTTGAAACTCCTTAAGATTGCGTTTCTCCATAGTAAGTTTTTTTTTTATATTTTAACATTTTTCTAGTTTATTGAGCTACATTTGATAAAGAAGGAATAAACAATCGAGAAAATACGATTTTGGTTCACGAAATGTTCGACGCTTATTTGAAATCAAATATAAAGTCTTAAAATCATCGCCAAAGTCCGTTTTTAGCATATTTAGCACAATAAAATTCATTTTTGAATTACTGACTGAAATTTAGTGATTTTTTTTGATGTTTTCCAGATTATTCATTTCCTATCATTAAATGTAGCTCATTAAAAAAGTAAAATGTTAAATATATAAAAAAACCTTACTATGGCGAAATGCAAACATTAAAGAATTTCAAAATTCGGTAGCGACCCCTAAATCTTATCCAAAAATAAAAATAAAAAACAGATGTTATTTTTTTACGTATTAGAACAATACAATAGGGTGTCTCACTGAAATTTAAAACTTTCGGTTTTTAAGCAACACCCTAATGTGTACTGTAAAATTAATTTATGACAGAAACTTATTTTCTTAAATAATAAACTTTATAGGATTATTGCAAGACAAACCTAACCTAATAACTTTGTATTTGATGATATTCAAAGAAAACCCGAAGAGAAGTTTTGAAGAAAAGTGCATTAGGTCTAGTGTAACATTATTTAGGGCTAAAGTTAGTATAATAAGAAAAGTCAGTATACCTTAGCTGGTCCGCGGCGACGTGTTTCGTCGCGAACTTCATGTGGGTCTTGTAGGAGGCCATGTTTCGAAACTGCTTGTTGCAATCAACGCAGAAGGCTCGCTTGTCCACCTGTCAATTAAAATGAAAAATGAAATTAAAATAACAAGTGGATTTAATAGTTATTCAAATCTGTTTTTGCTAAAATAATAAAAAATATATATCTGAGATGCTTACCCCTTACCCCTTTCATTTAATATGTCACACAATACAGTTCGCGAAATTTTCCAGTTTACCTCCCAAAAGTGGCCCCCTTGTTCATAATTCATTTTACTTTACGCGTCCATCTTTGGGTCACCAATTTACATAAAAAAAGCCTTATTTCTTGCATTACCATTACAAATAGATTATAATTTACACATTTAATCATAATAGTTATAATTTGCATGCACAATATTTTGTATTTATTATTAATTCTTTTATACTAGATTTATTATTGTTATGTTCGATGACAAGGAAACACCGATTAGGACTGACTGATGTTTATTGCATAAAATTGTCGGTACTTGTGTATTACCGCCACCCTCGAAACCAACCACACAACAATTATACTGTTTTTTTTTGACATTTATCCATGCACGTATTTTTTACATTAAAAAAAAATTATAACATTAATATACTTTAAACAGTTTGTATCAAAGCGTGACTTTTGATAACGTTAAATTGTATTCGAATTATTTAAATTTATTTCACTCCTCCCTTCTTTTCCAAAAATTTCTTTTCTTGGCCTATAAAAGCCATCTCTTTCCGATTTGTCGGGTGATGTCGTCTTCCTATCGCGCTACAGGTCTTCTTCTTTTCCTGTGAGTCGTGCGACATGTCCTGCCCATCGCCATTTCAACTTTAGGGAGTATCCAAGAGCGTCTATTACGTTTGTTTGTTTCCTTATGCGTGAGGTATTTTTTGGACGTTAAGAATGCTTCGCTCCATACTACGTTGGCAGGCTCTTATTTTTTTTTTAAATCTTAAATCCTAATATTTTAGAAATGCCTGATTATTTTTTTGGTGATAGGAAAACCTTCATTAGCGCCAGAAAAAAGTTTCAGATTTTTCAACTGTGACAATTATTTTTGAAAAATATCAACAGTTTCCTCATTTACGTTTTGGGTCAAGAACGGTAAATAGACACTTTCCTTGATCTGTCTCATATTACAAATATCGGAACCCTAAATTTTTTTTTGTAATATGAGACCGATCGAGGAAGGTGCCGTAACTGACCCAAAACGTAAGTGAGGAAACTGTTTATATTTTTCAAAAAAAATTGACGCAGCTGAAAAATCTGAAACTTTTTTCTGCTGCTAAGGAACGTTATGTAACTGCTTTGTTTGTGTGAGGTGTGCAATAAAGAGTATTTGTATTGTATTGTATTGTTATTCCTATCACCAAAAAAATAATCAGGCATTTCTAAAATTTTCATCCATTCCCACTGCCCTGCTAGCATAACTTGACTCTCGACTCTACTCGCGCGCGAGATAGACTGTCTGTCACTTTTTGATTAATGCTGTCAAAAAATGACGGATAGTCTATCACTCGCGCGAGTAGAGTAGAGAGTCAAGTTATGCCAGAAGGCCTGATGCGTCGCGTGCGCAGTGTCAGCAGCCTCCTGAACACCATTGTTGATAGGTTGGAATGCCCGATAGTGGAGCACTAGAACTCCATACATGCTAGTAATAATTGTATTGTGTTGTTTTAATGATTTTATTTGACTTATTTTAATGTAGGTTGTCTGGAAGAGATCACTCTTCAGCGATAAGACCGCCTGTTGTCTACCTCTGCCTACATGTTATTGTATTGTTTCTCTCTATAACTGCTTTGTTTGTGTGAGGTGTGCAATAAAGAGTATTTGTTATTGTAACTTTAATTTTAAATTTTATTTTTAATTAATTTATTAACTTTATTTTGTATTTATGATTGTATATGTATATGGACTTATGGTCCGAAATAAAATGATTAATAATAATAATAACGGATTTTCCCCACATACAAAAAAGGTATGGTGGTACCTTTGCATGGTGGACCCCCGAGATGTGGCTCTTGATCAGTTCCTTGGTCCGGCATTTGGTACCGCACTCCGCACATTCGAACTTCTTCCCCAGACTGGGGCCATGTGTGCTGAAACACACAAAACATTTTTACAACATCCTACGACTATTTTTTAATACATTTTGCAACGTCACTCACCAATAGATGGCATGACCAGTACTGCCGATAGAAATTACAGTATAGGAGGACAGCTTACCAGACAGCCCGCTGGATGGCGCTGCCTGTCGATTAGATGGCGCTATCGTTTGTTCGACGTAGTTTCAAGACCACCGGAGCTGAACCACTTTTTATTTGTCGAAAGCTAGCGACAAGTACTTCGCACGCTATACGCATTTAACTATGTGAAGTAGTTTTAGTGTCGCTGTACTAGAATTTTTACTACGTAAGTGTACTTCCACCCTTGTTGGTATACACCAGTGTAGTACTGTGAGAAGAAGTCATTAAAGATCATAATCGCGTAAGTCTGCTGGTTTTCTCTCCGCTCCCCCGCCTCTCCGCTGCTACAATTTTAAAATGTTCACATAGATTCGATAGTCAACTGGCATTTTTATTTCCTCAATACAATATCGCTTTATGAAAATAAAAAAACTGGCCAAGTGCGTGTCGGACCACGCGCAACGTAGGGTTCCGTGCCTATTAAAAAGGTAGTATCGTCACAGAAATCTTACGGCACTTAAGTCCTTTTCTTTAAGAAAGGCAGTTTTTCAGCAATATCCCGAAAACCTTTCATCCGATCTTGTTCAAAACTATTTTCGGTGAAATCATTTAATAAGCCCTATGACCATGTTTTTTTTCATATATTTAAAATACACCGTTCAAAAATTAGAGGGGCGATTATCTCCGACTCTATTAACTTAATCAAAAAAAATGCTGAGAAACCTTATATTTATTTTAAAAGCTCTATCGATTGATGTGCCACACGTGGGCTTACAATGAAAAATTAAATATTGTCTTTTAGTTTTATTTATGGAGTGCAACCCTAAAAAAATATATTTTTAGTCATTTAATTACAAAACTATGTAGCGGCTAACAAAATACACCTATCCTCAAAATTTTATTTAAATACAGTTTATAGTTTTCGAGTAAAATGCCTGTGACATACGGACAGACGGACATGACGAAACTATAAGGGTTCCGTTTTTGCTATTTTGGCTACGGAACCCTAAAAATGGTTGAAATTTCAAAGCATTCATCAGAAAGTGACAAACAGTGGTACTCACAGCATATGGGCCTTCATGCGAACGGTGTTGACCCTCCTCCCGCACTCCCGACAGGGCTCCGCGCCGTGATATTTCACGTGGTTCAGATATCTACCGTACGCACTGCAATGAAGTCATTTTAACACCTTAAAAGTCTGGACTACATTTTGTAAGGTTCTAAGTAGTGAGAGGCTGTCGTGATTTTCAACCTTATTACTGAAGCTTTAAAATTTATTTTTCCTTGAAAGCGGTTTTAATTTCGACTCGTACTTTGATATGCCAACCATTTCTAAACCAATTATTTTAAAACTTAATTAAAATCAACAATTATGCTTATAAATATACAAGGTGCACATAAATATTTTACTTTATCTTTGTGTATTGAGTTGGAAATTACTCTGTTCGAGATAAATACCATGCATGTTGGTTATTCATTGACGAAAGGTAATAAAGTTTCGAACACCTGCATTTTTGCTGATTTTATAAAAAAAGAACCGGCCAAGTGCGAGTCGGACTCGCGCACGAAGGGTTCCGTACCATTATCTATAAAAACGGCAAAAAAATCATGTCTGTTGTATGGGAGCCCCAGTCCGACTCGCACTTGGCCGGTTTTTTAGTATTTGTTGTTATAGCGGCAACAGAAATACATAATCTGTGAAAATTTCAACTCTCTAGCTATCACGGTTCTTGAGATACAGCCTGGTGACAGACAGACGGACGGACGGACGGACAGCGAAGTCTTAGTAATAGGGTCCCGTTTTCACCCTTTGGGTATGGAACCCTAAAAATGAACACTTGCATCTCTTTGTTGACTTTAAAGGTATTGCCGATTGTTTATTGCTTCGCATTTTGTTTACGACTCAGCCGTCTGGCCTACTTAATTAAATTGTTACCTAGAGGCAAAATCCAACAAAAAATCAGACATCAAAAAAAAAATTAATTAGCTCCTAAAAAGTCCGGATAAATATTAATGTTTTTTTATCTTTATTTAGGTTCATTTACATTTGCCTGAAAATATTCAATATAAATAAAATAAAAAAAGACAATGAATGTTTAATTTAAATCTATATAATTACTTCCGGGTGGAAAGTTTGTTGGATTCTTGAATAAAGCATCTTAGAATAACGTTTTAGAATAAAAAAAAAAAACAAAAAAAAAACGCTATTATAAATTAATGCTTTTCGAAACCGTATTTTGCCTGGAGTATTTGTATTTGTTTGTATTTGTATTTGGACAGTGGAGGAGGAGGATGATAGGACAGTGTGGTATACTCACGGTAGTTGTCTAGGGCACACGTCGCAGTCCCACGCGGTGATTGGTACGCGGTGATCCGTGTTACAGTGCAGTCGCATCGAGTTGGGGTTGTCCCACTTGTGGGCGCAGTATTTACACTTCAGCAGTCTGTACGTAACAATTAGTTACATACATAAGTTTTTTTTTTACTAATAAGTACAGTAAGGGAAATGTATTCACGTACCACCGTAGAACCCTGTCGCAATTGACATTCCGCCGTCACTCAAACTCGAGTGGTACGTCACCTTATTGCGATAGGGTTCTACGTGTGATGTATGGAATGTGGGTACATTAAGATTTACGCACCTACCGACCAAGGTGAAATAAACAGTCTTGAATATACTCGCGTGCTGTGTTATTTGTCTCCCGATTAACATACCTAGTACATAACACTACGGTGGTATGTTAATACATTTCCCTTACTGTACATATACTAAAATGACTAAAACTAACTTAACCTATGGGGCCTAGGCCTACACTAAATTAACATTATGTGACTGTGTCTGGGAAAAGGGAACAATTTAGCGGTATGGAATTATTAATATCTCCTAAAACTAGGTAAAATTAGCTATTCAGTGAAAAAATAATCATTTTCCTAGGTGCAATCATTATTTTTTTATAAATTTTTAAACATGCAGATAGGCAAAGTGTACGAATTGAGCAAATTGATTTTAAAGTTTATGCTCGTGAAAAATACACTTCTACTAGGAAGTTATGGAATGATTGGTACCAAGTTAATCAACTATCATCAAAAGATTTATGATATTTAAGGTATTGATAACCGATTAGTATTAAAAACCCATTCTACGTAACTTTCGACTAATTTTTAAAAACGCATATAATTCGGAAACTAAAATCCTCAAAGTGGTCCCTTTTACTAGACACAGTCACATATAAATAAATAAATAATAAATAAATAAATATTAGGGGACATTCTTACACAAATCGAACTAGCCCTATAGTAAGCTCAATAAGGCTTGTGTTATAGGCACAAGACGACGATATATATAATAGATATAAATACTTAATTACATAGAAAACATCCAAGACTCAGAAACAAATATTCATGCTTATCACACAAATATTTGCCCTTACCGGGATTCGAACCCAGGACCTTCAGCTATACATATATCCCCTAAATCAATACCACTTGCTGATAGGAATGGCTTGTAACTTTCCGATATTTTGAACTTTTTCCATTATTGACCGTTGAAAAGAGTACGATCATCGGAAAGTTTGCTACCATCGATAATAATATTAATGATACATTGTGTTACAAGTACGGTAAGATATGAATCACGAACGAGAGTCTATTAGAAGCCCGACGCCGAAGGCGGAGGGCTTTGATAACTCGAGTTTGGAACAATCTTACCGTACGTGTCGCATGCAATGTTTTTCATCGCATTTGCGAGGAAACCAATACATATATAACTAAATTGTTACTAACCGTAATAAAAACTACAAAATGTCAGTCGTCCATTTTGTTGAATTTGACGTGAGGCGCTTAGAGCAACGACCCTTCGGCATACAGCCATGATTTAAAATCACAGTTAAAAATATTTTACACGGACACTAAATTGCTACATTTAAGTTTTTAAATCTTTAAATCATTCTGTTAATCATATTCTATTCGTGTTTTACGTTTCAATTTATTTATAAATACGTTTTCAAACATCGTGTTTGAGTTAAAACCGCTTATAACTGACGTAAGAGTGACAGATACAATTTAAGAAAAAAACCATTACGCCCACGGGCGTAATAAAGGCTATTACAGCTCTGTATTACGCCCACGGGCGTAATAAAAGCTATTACAGCTCTGTATGCCTGCGCGTTATGAAGCACTTTACGAGCAAGTGTGATGAAAAAAGCCATAATATTCCACACGCAAAATTCCGGGCCCTAATCATCAGAACAGGTCGAGAAAGCGGGCGAAGCGGCGGGCATAAGCAAGTTGTCTATAATTCCGTCGGAAGCCGAACATCTCAATTGCATCTTACAAGCCTACACACCGCCAATTGGGAATGGATGAAAATTTTAGAAATGCCTGATTATTTTTTTGGTGATAAGAATAACCTTCCTTAGCAGCAGAAAAAAATTTCAGATTTTTCAGCTGCGTAAATTTTTTTTGAAAAATATAATCAGTTTCCTCACTTACGTTTTGGGTCAGTTACGGCACCTTCCTCGATCGGTCTCATATTACAAAAAATGTATTAAATATGTGTGGTAAACTGACACTGGCAATGATATTGACACTTGCAGCAGCTATATTGGTCATTACCAGTGTCAGTTTACCACAGATATTTAAGATAGTTTTTTGTAATATGAGATAGATCAAGGAAATTGTCTATTTACCGTTCTTGACCCAAAACGTAAATGAGGAAACTGTTTATATTTTTCAAAAAAAATTGACGCAGCTGAAAAATCTGAAACTTTTTTCTGGTGCTAAGGAAGGTTATTCCTATCACCATAAAAATAATCAGGCATTTCTAAAATTTTCATTCATTCCCCATTGGTCTTCAATTGGTCGAAAGCACACTACAAGCGATGCAATTTGTCACACCAACATTTGTCGGAACAGAGTTCTTATATGGACCATTCCAAACTACAATCTGTTTTACCATAGCTTTTTCTGTAGACAGACGTCATGTTTTATTTTTATTAAACTTTAACTTTTTAGTAAACTAAACGGGACTTAATCGCATATTTTTAACTTATTTATTTACCTCTCTGACGCGATGAAGTCCCGTTTAGTAAAAATAATGTGTGAGAATCGTGAATTATTATTTATTTTCCAAAGTATATCATCATATCAGCCAAAAGACGTCCACTGCTGGACATAGGCCTCCCCCAAAGAGTGCCAAATTGACCGGTCCTGCGCCACCCGCATCCAACGGACTCCCGCGACCTTTACCAGGCCATCAGTCCACCTTGTGGGGGGCCTGCCCACGCCGCGTCTTCCGGCACGTGGTCGCCACTCGAGAACCTTTCCGCCCCAACGGCCATCGGTTCTACGTGCAATGTAGACCCACCCCGCCCACTGCCAGTTAAGTTTAGCAATTCGGAGGGCTATATCGGTTATGACATATGGCACTGAAACGTGGTCGCTTACTGAGGACCTCATAAGAAGGCTCAAAGTCACCCAAAGGGCAATGGAGAGAGCTATGTTAGTATGTTATTTTTTGTATTTTTTAGGGTTCCGATACCTCAAAAGGAAAAAAAGGAACCCTTAAAGGATCACTCGGTTGTCTGTCTGTCCGTCTGTCACAGCCGATTTGCTCCGAAACTACTGGACCGAATTCTGAACAAGGGGGCCACTTTTGGGGGGTAAACTGGAAAATTTAAAAAAAAGTTTCGCAAACTGTATTGTGTGACATATTAAATGAAAGGGGTTGTTGTAAGCATGTCAGATTTTTTTTTTATAATTTTAGCAAATACAGATTTGAAGTAATTTAGGAAAAAAGACGTAAATTGACCATCCCCCCCCCTTATCTCCGAAACTACTTACTAGAATTAAAATTCTGAAAAAAATATGTAAAATAGTTCCTTGCCTAAAGATTACAAGAAAACCTATAAGAAGTTTGAGTTAGATTATATACGGAACCCTCACCACGCGAGTTGAACTCGCACTTGTCCGGTTTTTGTTGTATCCGCAGCATAACTAAAGTATATACAAGATGATAATTAAAATTAACTCAATTAAATTAAAACTAAGTTAACAATAGATGTCATCTATTGTTAACTTAGTTTTGCAGCTTCTCCAACAACATTTATAAAGACAAGTATGTATGCTGTCTCATTCCGACTATAGCAAGTTGTAGTGACAAATTGCTAGGTGTGTAATGGCCTTAATGCGTACACCGCTTAACAGGAAAATGGACCTCACCTATAGTGGTTGTCCCTGTGGGCCGCTAGCGCGCTCTCCTTGCTGAATCGCAGCTCACACACATCACACGATAGCCCTCCGTACATCTTTTGGCAACATTAAAACTGTCCCTTCTTAACAGGAAAATGGGCCTCACCTATAGTGGTTGTCCCTGTGGGCCGCTAGCGCACTCTCCTTGCTGAATCGCAGCTCACACACATCACACGATAGCCCTCCGTACATCTTTTGGCAACATTAAAACTGTCCCTTCTTAACAGGAAAATGGGCCTCACCTATAGTGGTTGTCCCTGTGGGCCGCTAGCGCGCTCTCCTTGCTGAATCGCAGCTCACACACATCACACGATAGCCCTCCGTACATCTTTTGGCAACATTAAAACTGTCCCTTCTTAACAGGAAAATGGGCCTCACCTATAGTGGTTGTCCCTGTGGGCCGCTAGCGCGCTCTCCTTGCTGAATCGCAGCTCACACACATCACACGATAGCCCTCCGTACATCTGTTGACAACATTCAAACTGTCCCTTCTTAACAGGAAAATGGCCCTCACCTATAGTGGTTGTCCCTGTGGGCCGTTAGCTCGCTCTCCTTGCTGAATCGCAGCTCACACACATCACACGATAGCCCTCCGTACATCTTTTGGCAACATTAAAACTGTCCCTTCTTAACAGGAAAATGGGCCTCACCTATAGTGGTTGTCCCTGTGGGCCGCTAGCGCGCTCTCCTTGCTGAATCGCAGCTCACACACATCACACGATAGCCCTCCGTACATCTTTTGGCATCATTAAAACTGTCCCTTCTTAACAGGAAAATGGGCCTCACCTATAGTGGTTGTCCCTGTGGGCCGCTAGCGCGCTCTCCTTGCTGAATCGCAGCTCACACACATCACACGATAGCCCTCCGTACATCTTTTGGCAACATTAAAACTGTCCCTTCTTAACAGGAAAATGGGCCTCACCTATAGTGGTTGTCCCTGTGGGCCGCTAGCGCGCTCTCCTTGCTGAATCGCAGCTCACACACATCACACGATAGCACTCCGTACATCTTTTGGCAACATTAAAACTGTCCCTTCTTAACAGGAAAATGGGCCTCACCTATAGTGGTTGTCCCTGTGGGCCGCTAGCGCGCTCTCCTTGCTGAATCGCAGCTCACACACATCACACGATAGCCCTCCGTACATCTTTTGGCAACATTAAAACTGTCCCTTCTTAACAGGAAAATGGGCCTCACCTATAGTGGTTGTCCCTGTGGGCCGCTAGCGCGCTCTCCTTGCTGAATCGCAGCTCACACACATCACACGATAGCCCTCCGTACATCTGTTGACAACATTAAAACTGCCCCTTCTTAACAGGAAAATGGACCTCACCTATAGTGGTTGTCCTTGTGGGCCGCTAGCGCGCTCTCCTTGCTGAATCGCAGCTCACACACATCACACGATAGCCCTCCGTACATCTGTTGACATCATTAAAACTGTCCCTTCTTAACAGGAAAATGGACCTCACCTATAGTGGTTGTCCCTGTGGGCCGCTAGCGCACTCTCCTTGCTGAATCGCAGCTCACACACATCACACGATAGCCCTCCGTACATCTGTTGACATCATTAAAACTGTCCCTTCTTAACAGGAAAATGGACCTCACCTATAGTGGTTGTCCCTGTGGGCCGCTAGCGCGCTCTCCTTGCTGAATCGCAGCTCACACACATCACACGATAGCCCTCCGTACATCTGTTGACATCATTAAAACTGTCCCTTCTTAACAGGAAAATGGACCTCACCTATAGTGGTTGTCCCTGTGGGCCGCTAGCGCGCTCTCCTTGCTGAATCGCAGCTCACACACATCACACGATAGCCCTCCGTACATCTGTTGACATCATTAAAACTGTCCCTTCTTAACAGGAAAATGGCCCTCACCTATAGTGGTTGTCCCTGTGGGCCGCTAGCGCGCTCTCCTTGCTGAATCGCAGCTCACACACATCACACGATAGCCCTCCGTACATCTTTTGGCAACATTAAAACTGTCCCTTCTTAACAGGAAAATGGGCCTCACCTATAGTGGTTGTCTTTGTGGGCCGCTAGCGCGCTCTCCTTGCTGAATCGCAGCTCACACACATCACACGATAGCCCTCCGTACATCTGTTGACAACATTAAAACTGTCCCTTCTTAACAGGAAAATGGGCCTCACCTATAGTGGTTGTCCCTGTGGGCCGCTAGCGCGCTCTCGTTGCTGAATCGCAGCTCACACACATCACACGATAGCCCTCCGTACATCTGTTGACAACATTCAAACTGTCCCTTCTTAACAGGAAAATGGGCCTCACCTATAGTGGTTGTCCCTGTGGGCCGCTAGCGCGCTCTCCTTGCTGAATCGCAGCTCACACACGTCGCACGATAGCCCTTCATACATCTTTTGGCAACATTAAAACTGTTCCTTCTTAACAGGAAAATGGGCCTCACCTATAGTGGTTGTCCCTGTGGGCCGCTAGCGCGCTCTCGTTGCTGAATCGCAGCTCACACACATCACACGATAGCCCTCCGTACATCTGTTGACAACATTAAAACTGTCCCTTCTTAACAGGAAAATGGGCCTCACCTATAGTGGTTGTCCCTGTGGGCCGCTAGCGCGCTCTCGTTGCTGAATCGCAGCTCACACACATCACACGATAGCCCTCCGTACATCTGTTGACAACATTAAAACTGTCCCTTCTTAACAGGAAAATGGGCCTCACCTATAGTGGTTGTCCCTGTGGGCCGCTAGCGCGCTCTCGTTGCTGAATCGCAGCTCACACACATCACACGATAGCCCTCCGTACACCTGTTGACAACATTCAAACTGTCCCTTCTTAACCCTTAAATTGGCACGGTTTCTTAAAAGTGCACACATTTTTTAGTTGCCTTTTTGCATTTTTTAAACGATTGTTTGCGCTCTTAGAGCATACATAACTGTAGTAGACTTTCAGTAACTAACCTCTCTGCAAAAAACCTTGCACAATGTGCAAAAAGTCATACAAAGACAACTTCACAATCGATCACAAAATCGCCTCGCAAGAGAACACTGATCATAAAAATGCCCGCATGTTGCTGTTAGCACTTGATATTATAAACGTTCAACCACTTCGAGCTTTTAATATATAATTGAGTTTCAATATCCAATTAAGATGCTCCCCCCCCCGCCCCCGAAAAATCCGGCAGACTTTTTTGTACGCAAATACGACATAAGGCTACTCCAGTTATGTATGCTCTAAGTTTGCGCTAGGCATTTGTTATTCATCATCATCATCATCATATCAGCCGAAAGACGTCCACTGCTGGACACAGGCCTCCCCCAAAGAGTGTCACAATGACGGGTCCTGCGCCACCCGCATCCAGCGGACTCCAGCGACCTTTACCAGGTCATCAGTCCACCTTGCGGGGGGCCTACCCACGCCGCGCCTTCCGGTACGTGGTCGCCACTCGAGAAACTTTCCGTCCCAATGGTGTGATTGGGTTAGACAATTTAAATATGTAATGTCTATTCGAATACGTCACCAGTCACCACTACATACGAGAAGGGTTTACTTAAGTTTTTTTGCAAATCGGCCGGCAAAATACACGTTAAACTAAACAACCCTCTTTTGCGGCAGTAGGTTAAAAACATACCTCAGTGTGCAGTTTCAAGTGTCCCAAATATGTCCTCCTCGTTATAAAGGGCTCCACACACTTCTCACATCGAAAAATAGGAATACTTTCCAAATAAAACTCATTCTCCCCCTTACTCTCCCACCATCGTCTCATCTCTTCTTCTGTCAATCTCTCTTCTGTGAACGGGTTGCTTATAGTTTGAGAGTCTTTGGGCATTTCGTGTGTATTTGTTGATTCTTGTGGCTTTTCTATTTCTGTATTATCTTCTGGCTGTTTTTGTGTAGAGGTTTCCTTGGGTAGAGGTGGGAAGGAGAGGCGAGTGCCTGATATAGAATTAATATTATTTTCACAACTGCTATTCAGAAATAGTTATTTGTGTAGGGAGCAAAATGATGTATTTACGGCGAGGGCGGTACATTGAATCCAGAGTGAAGCGAAGGATTCTACGATAGAATCCTGAGCGTAACGAAGTATTCAAGCCTTCAAGCGTTAACGACACTATGACGAAAATTATTTTGCTCCTTAGTCACACATACAATTTTTCACACCGACTATGAAGAAAATATAACAGACATCGATGGGTTTGATTTCAGTAAAACGTATAATTGAATGTAACATTTTTTTTTAATATTACGAAAAATTCATAAAATCTTCATATAACGTTGTTATATGTACGTTTTTAGGGTTCCGTACCCAAAGGGTGAAAACGGGACCCTATTACTAAGACTTCGCTGTCCGTCCGTCCGTACGTCCGTCTGTCTGTCCGTCCGTCTGTCTGTCACCAGGCTGTATCTCAAGAACCGTGATAGCTAGAGTTGAAATTTTCACACATTATGTATTTCTGTTGCCGCTATAACAACAAATACTAAAAAACCGGCCAAGTGCGAGTCGGACTGGGGCTCCCATACAACAGACATGATTTATTTGCCGTTTTTATAGATAATGGTACGGAACCCTTCGTGCGCGAGTCCGACTCGCACTTGGCCGGTTTTTATATTACATCTAATGACTGAATTTAATTGTTGACATTTCATTGTAATTAATATACTGTTTTGACGATCATGATATAAATTCATATAGATTAAGATATCATATTTTTTTATTTATTAAAAGTGAATACAAGATTATAATTAACATTAACTAAGATAAATTAAAACTAAGTTAAATCTAAAAAAGTCCCTCGAGGCATTGTACCGAGGATGCTGGCGGCATTTCCTCGCTGAATTGCAATGCTGATGCGTTGCGCGAGAAAGCCGCCAGCTTTTCGGTCACCAGTTACATCGACCAGTTTATATTGTAATTGTATATTATGAAAAAAAAAACGAATCTTATCATCATTGGCAAAAAATACTTACTTTTGTTAGTCAAAAGAGACATCAATGTTGCATTGGCTATATTTCCATCATAAGTCGCTTTCTGGTTACTAGATTCAGGAGCCAGACGGGTTTTATGTTGAAACACTTGGAATATAACATCATCATTTTCATCACCCATTTCAACCTTTATCTCGTTTTCAATATTTTCATCACCTATTTCATTATATTGTCCGCCTAATGAATTCTCATCAAGCTCAACATCCATATGATATTCTGTTTTAATCTTGTCTAACATGAGAGGGTCTAGCTCTCCTGGCAGGTCTATTATTTCCAAATCTATACCTTTCGATATTGCCAGTTTGGAAAGACTTTGAAGTTTAGTCCACTGTGAAAGATTTAAGTACAAATACAAAATATTTTATTTGTTAAACATAGGTGTGTACATCGGTGTTTAAGTTTTTGGATCGTATCACTACGTCTTGCCTGTTAAGGCATACAAATAGCCACAAAATAGCATGCAGCATGCATACTTAAACACTAAATATAAAATCGTTAATTATGCTATCATTCGCTTATGTTATGTTAGGATCATTTAAATATTCTTGTATAGAATAGTATGCTTTGGCAGCTAGAAATTTAAACAATGCTTTTAAAAAAAAAATAGCTTAAGTATAATAGTTGTTATAAAAAAAAAAAAACTATAACTGCCACTAGCAATGATAATTTAATGACAGTTGCAGCAGCTATATTTGTCATTGTCATTACCAGTGTCAGTTTACCACAGATATTAAAAATATATTTTTTTTAATATGAGATGGATCAAGGTTGACAGTATTGACCGTCCTTGACCCAAAACGTAAGTGAGGAAACTGTTTATATTTTTCAAAAATAATTGATGCAGCTGAAAAATCTAAAACTTTTTTCTGGTACTAAGGAAGGTTATTCCTATCACCAAAAAAATAATCAGGCACTTCTTAAATTTTCATCCATTCCCCATTGTGTAGATCGTTGTCCAATACTTAATTGTATTTTTTATTTTACTTACCGGTTTCCTCCGCGAAATTACAAGATTGGCTTGTGCCTGCAGTGCTTTTAATCTGAAAGCGGCCATTTTTAAAATAAAACTCTTGCACTCCCAGCAAATCATGTCTTTGGCAGTAAGCTAAAACATATAAACAGAGATTTCCGTTATATTTAGACCTCTTTGATTTTAAACATAAGCTCAGTTTGAAGTACAACTTTAAGTAGATATAACTTGTACCGCATTACTTATAAATTCTTTGTTCATTAAGTGAAAATGCCTGATTTGTGTAACGGTTCTGGTCCTTAATTTAAACTATTAATGGTTTATTACTCTAGACCTAACCAGGGTTCGTATACCGGTATTTTCTCCATACAAATTAAACCGGTATTATTTCGTTCTTTGGTTATACAATAATTTTTGATCGGGCAGTCTAATAATACGAATATGTTACCTAAATACACAATAGAATCCGATCCCTGGACCTAACAAAGTGATAGTCAGTGGCATAGCTAATGGAGGGCTAGACGGTGCTGTGCATCGGGACCCCCAAGCTCAAGACCAGCAAAACCTCAAATTAAACTAGCGAAACTTCTCCCACCTTCGGAAAGTAAACACAATATTATTTTCTAAAATAACTAGCCTAGCCTAGCTAGGCCACCTAGTGGTTAGTTAGGTGACCTAGCTACACCTCTGGCCGTAGTGTGATCCCCCAAATGTATGGGCTGTGCTACAAATGCGGACGAAAACTTTACAAATTAGCTTGTATAACAAAAAGAAGCATTATGCCCCTCATTCAGATGATGTTTATCATCTGACAACATAAACTACGATAAGTATTGAGTAAATAAACAAATATTACCCGCAAATCTTTATAAAACGTAGAAAAGGGTAACTTAGAATAATCCAACGGAAAAGGAAACATTCTCCGCCCTTGGCTCAAGCACGTTCTGCATAAGGGACCTGGCGTGTCCATTTTACAGGTATTAATTATTTTGTAGTTATACGACTTAATTCAATAATTTACAAAATTTAATTTTCGTAGACGACACCACACAACAATCAACTTGGGAAATGTCAAAGTGAACTGCACTGCACGTCAACTCAACTGTCATCAATACTTTTTTTTTTATTCGTCTATTCGGCCAGGCTAAGACCACGGGCCATACTGCCTCCTGTCATCAATACGTCTTTTTGTATTCGTCGGGCATGCGTCGGGCAAACTACAACTGTGTTGTACAATTCATTGCGCTTTTCACTATGTCTCAAACATGTCCAGGTTTGGAGCGAACTTACTGGCGCGGCCTGCGGTGGCGGTCCATCAAGGACCTATGATACTCAGGACAAGCTATACGTGATGCCACAACGAGCGACGGAAAGGCTTATATGCAGCTAAATTAAGAACTGGTCTTAAAATGGCTGATGGCTTACCATAAACAACCTACTTAATTTGGACGGGTAGTGGTTTATTTGCCACTTCATACTAAATCAGTTGTGGCAAAACAAATGTGCAACTATGATTTTTCCCTTTCTGGCACACTTATAGAGATGTGTATGCTACCATCTCGCTCGGCCGTGGTATTTTTATTACCATATCTTGTCCTGAGTATCATAGGTCCATGCGGTTCATAGAAAATTTGCCACCTAATGACAGTAGAGTAAGGGCGTAATAAAAACAGTATTTGTATTTGTGTATACCATTTAATTGTTGTTGTGTATAGTACAATACCTAGTTGCATATCGTAATGCATACCAGACCAATAAATCTTAAACAGATAGTAGTGTAACCATTAAGGCTTACTCTACACACGACCACGAGCTATACCTACGCCGTGCGAATAAGGCCTGCAACACACTGGCGCGGCCTGCGGTGGCGGTCTATAGTAAACTTGACAGTTACCTATTGTCGAATTTATTATTGACCGCCACCGCAGGCCGCGCCAGTTTGTGAGAGGCTTACAGAATAAAATCTAAAATGGTGGATTTTACTAAGAATGTTCTAATGTGTGAATATAGTAGCGCTATATACAGTAGCACGTTAGCGTGGCCGAGATGGCTCGAGAGTGGGCGCCATTTTACATTCTATTCTATATTGACGCGGCTTATTATATTCGACCGCAATGGGGCAGATTGCAGTGAATATTATCACACGTTACCTCATATTGATGTTATTGAAGCAACTTATCCATACATTGTGAATATCGCGATAATATTGCTATCAATATCTTGCAATAATAATCAGTGTGTAATGGCTGCCAATAGGTTTAGGAATGCTATAGCTGTCAATTGAGATACACAATGACGTAAGTACATGGTGTCGCAAGTCACGCAACATTATTTACAAAAAAGTGGTATCGCATCTCCTCTGCACGGCTATCAGAAGACGGCGCGCGAGCTCTCTCGATTTTTCTCGCACTATACCTCTCTTTCTAAGTTTTCTAATAAGAGAGAGACGGATAGTGCGAGAAAAATCGCGAGAGCTCGCGCGCCGGACCGGACAAACACTGAGTACACGGATTTTTCATGTCCAATCCGTGTACTCAGTACTCTTAGAGCGGCCTGTAAAACTATTGGGAAAATCTTTAGACGAGTGAATCTCCGGTGATTTGAAACGCTCGCTTCTAAAGTCATTATCATATCGCCGTAAAAGTGTGACAAAACGCCAGAATTTTGAAAAAATCAAACTTAACGAAATTGTTATACGTTTTTAACAAAAAATTAAATCTGTACAACATTTATTGATGACAATGAGGAAAACAAACGTTGAATATTTACCCAGACAGTTTTGACATTCATGGACCGATTTTGGGCGCGGCGCTTCATTCGGATTGTTGGAGCGGTTATGTATGGCCACCTTTACTCGTGCCAGTTGGCGCCCTTGTTCTCCAAGTGTATTTACTTGACGTGGCATGGCGTGTTTCTGCGTGAACTTGGCGCCGCAGTATTCGCCAGTTCGAGTTACTCGTGCCAGCTTGTGCGCTTGCTCTTCAAGTGTATGTACTTGACGTGTGACAGCATGGCGTGTTTCTGCGTGAACTTGGCGCCGCAGTATTCGCCAGTTCGAGTTACTCGTGCCAGCTTGTGCGCTTGCTCTTCAAGTGTATGTACTTGACGTGTGACAGCATGGCGTGTTTCTGCGTGAACTTGGCGCCGCAGTACTCGCCAGTTTGAGTTACTCGTGCCAGCTTGTGCGCTTGCTCTTCAAGTGTATGTACTTGACGTGTGACAGCATGGCGTGTTTCTGCGTGAACTTGGCGCCGCAGTATTCGCCAGTTCGAGTTACTCGTGCCAGCTTGTGCGCTTGCTCTTCAAGTGTATGTACTTGACGTGTGACAGCATGGCGTGTTTCTGCGTGAACTTGGCGCCGCAGTACTCGCCAGTTCGAGTTACTCGTGCCAGCTTGTGCGCTTGCTCTTCAAGTGTATGTACTTGACGTGTGACAGCATGGCGTGTTTCTGCGTGAACTTGGCGCCGCAGTACTCGACAGTTCGAGTTACTCGTGCCAGCTTGTGCGCTTGCTCTTCAAGTGTATGTACTTGACGTGTGACAGCATGGCGTGTTTCTGCGTGAACTTGGCGCCGCAGTACTCGACAGTTCGAGTTACTCGTGCCAGCTTGTGCGCTTGCTCTTCAAGTGTATGTACTTGACGTGTGACAGCATGGCGTGTTTCTGCGTGAACTTGGCGCCGCAGTACTCGCACGCGAACGGACGCTCGCCGGAGTGCGTTCGGATGTGGTTTACTAGCGTTCTGTTTGCCTGCAAAAAAAAACATTGTTAGTAAGAAACTTTTTGTAGTCTTTTTAAAGTTTCTAAAAACATTTCTAAGAATTATAATAAATATAATTAAAAGTAATAAAATTTAAATCGAATAAAAGTAAGTTTTAATTTGTCAGTCAGATGAAACTTTTGTCATGTAGTGTTTTATATGGAAAGTTCAATCGCGCAACGAGTCTCGTAAAATATGGACGAGATCGAGATGGCATTCTCTAATGTCGATATCCGACCTCAAAGACTTGAGTGAGCCATTGAATTATAATTGTTGGGGTTGGGGGCTCTTACCGCGAAGCCGCGACCACATATATTGCACAGTTTGTCCTTGTCTCTCTTGGCGCCCTCATGCTGGAACCGCCGGTGATCCAGGTACCGCGTTCGGTTCAGGAAATGCTGCCAAGCAACAGCGACGGTGAGACAAAAATATTCATGACAAAGCGAAAATTATCCTTTTGGACGCATACCTCACGAACGAACGAAGGTGACTATGAACCTTTTGGGTAAGAATGTGATTATGAACCTTAATTGAAAGGATGAAGGTGACTTTGAAAAAATTAAATCAAATGGAAGCATTTATTTCGAGTATCTACACAAGACTCGTACAGTAAAAGTTACACAATTCAGCACCTAAATAAAAATTAATATTAATACAGATAGGCACTGTTAGAGACATGCATTTCACAACAGTGCCTTATATACGGAGAGTCACATCTGCCTGCTATTAAACGCAGGATGGGGTTGGGGCTGGCCGCGCCCGCGCACCAGGGACGCGCATAGTTGCGTAGAAGCAGTCGACGCGCGCTTCTGCGAACATCCCTGATGCGCTGCAGAAGCGAGGCAGCCCCACCAGCACCCGGAACGCGTTGTCAGCGTACTTTGACAGCGTAAGTTATGTTATCAACTATAGTCGTTATTGGCGCCGTGGCCACGAAAAAACGCAAAACCTTTACGTGCTTTTGGCGTCCAAACTTATACAGCTATGCTATCCTGTTATTGGGTTTAACCTTGCCTCACCCTTCACCCCTAATATACCTGGAAGCCACGATTCCTAGTAAACTAAGCGTGATAGGTGAGGCGAGGCGAATAAGCGAGTGCATAGTTTCAAGAAAATTTAATATTTTTGCAAGCCAACATTGTTGGCGAGATATTATGAAATTACTCTATGTAACCATATCTCTAGCGAAATAAACCATTTAATTTCAGAACAACAGGCCAGGTGCGAATCCTTTACAAACATGGAGATAGGAGATACTACGTATAGCTGGGAAAACTGCTGAGGCCGAAAGCGCGAGCTGAAAGAGATGTACAGTCAGCTGCAGAGAACTGTGACCAGCGAATGAAAAAACCATAGAAGGTGAACTCCCTACAAATTCCCCCAAAAACGTGCCCAAAACCCGGTATGCGCATGTGTGCGCATGTTCCAACTAAACGGCTGCTTGGCATCCTTCTGGCACCCCCACGTCCACATAAGTAATCACAGTACACACAGTACACCAAGGTAAGTAGTCACAGTAGTGGTCGGTTCATTGTTCATGTACGTGCGCCGCGAGTACACGTTGCTGCACTCCGGACACGGGTACTCGCAGTGTACTCACCCGGTCGCAGTCCTCGCAGTAATACTTGCTCTGCTTGCTGTGCACGTGGCGGTAGTGGTTGTTCATGTACGTGCGCCGCGAGTACACGTTGCTGCACTCCGGACACGGGTATTTGCGCTTCGTCCTGCAGTAATAAAGGATTGATTAGATGGGTACACGGATCAAATCTACCTATGCATTCACAAAGGAAGAATTTTGCCCGGAGTCAAGTTTCGGCGTTTACGCGGCTGGGTACCAGATACTGCACGCACAAAATCGCTAGTTTTAAGTTATCATTTTTGTATGTATATTAGTTATAAGATCTATATATAAGAGTCTTTATTGTCGTCTGATAATAAATGATATCAGATTTGATTTAAAAGAAAAAAGTGAAAGAAATATTTGAAACATGGACGGGTTTATTCATTTATTTATTCTTCATCAAGTTTAATATACAATTTCACCCATTAAAATAGTCTTACACAGTAAAATATAAATAGTAATAATTAATAATAGTCACAATGTCAAAATTCATCAGCTGTCCTCACAATAAAGCTCAAATAATAAATGTCAAAATATCTGGTTTGCATAACGTACAGTCGTGAAGCGGGATTGTCGAGTCACTTGCCACTTATCTTAATTTAGCCGTATAATGCGAATAGAAAATAGTTTAGTATAGCTTAAGTTATATTTGTAGGTACCTAACCTACCTTAATCCCTAAACCAAATGTTTTATATTAAGTAGTTTATTATGGGTTAAACTTACCACTTCTTGTTTTTGGAAGAGCTGTGTCTCCTGACACAAGCAAAATAACTTGCTTACTAAGGCTCCAACCTTGTCTATTTTAAAAAATCCTCTTATAACCTAAATAAACTTTTAACATTTTTAATTTTTTTTTTCATTCAGTGGTACGTTTAACCCATAATAAACTACTTAATATAAAACATTTGGTTTAGGGATTAAGGTAGGTTAGGTTAGGTTAGGTATAAATTAAGCTATATTAAACTATTTTCTATTCGCATTACACGGCTAAATACGATACTGTGTCAAGTGGCTCAACAATCCCGCTTCGCGACTGTACATTCAAGTCCTCGAGTATTCGACCAGGGTACACGGACTAAATATGAATCCATTTCCATCAAGTTTCGCTCCGTGACACCTAGTACACTATTTACCTATTGTCATCTCGCTCCCTCCACACCTATAGTGAAAATGCCCTTACATCCAATATTTGACAGCTGTCATCCCAGTACAATTAATGTCATCATTGTCATTTATTGTACCTGGATGACGGCTGTCAAATAGAGGCTGTTAAAAAAATCTAATTATAGTACACTACGTGGGAGGATCAACAATTTTCTGTCACTTGTTGCCATAGTCTCCTGAGTCACTTTTTAAGCCTGCGGTTTTAAAACACCAAATGTGCGGATTTGTGTGAATGTCTTATTCTTTGGCACGCCCTGCAGCCTAAACCGTTTCACGGATTTCGACATATGAGGTGTCGTTAGATTCCTCTTAATCGTGGGATTGCTAAAAAGCAGTTGGGTTTTTGAAAAATCTTTTTATTTCACTTGTTGTATCAGGCACGTTAGAAGTCCGTATTGTAATAATTTTCTTAAGAAACTCTGTAATTTTGTCTCCTGGCTAACGAGACAGGATAACAACAAGAAATAGTTGATTCACCGACATACCCAGATGCCCAATGGTTGACTGGTAGAGAATGTACGCATCCATAGCATAGGTCACTGGTTCATATCCGGTTCGAAGGACCAATTTATGTTGGTTAGGAAAGTTATAGACTATCTTTTGTAACATAAAAATATTTATTTCTTGTCTAAAAGTACATGGCAAAGTTAGACTATAAAATACAGACTAGTAAAAGCAAAAAAGTCGTTCTTGGGAAATTGTATAAAATTCTACAATAAAATTCCAAAACACATTACCGAACTTACTGACTCTAAATTCAAATCTGTCTTAAAACAGACATTTGTTTCAAAAGCATATTATAAGATAAACGATTACATCATGGATAGGGATATTTGGCAATATTTGATAAAATCCTGCACTAGAAAACTATCGCAAACTAAATAGGCTTTCTACTGTAGCAATGTAATTTTATAATACTCTGATACTGAAATGATATATTGTATACTGTTTTGAAAAAATGACACCTCGCCGAGTTTTTTTACGCCGGTTCTTCTCGAGGCAGAGGTTTACTTTCCGAACCGGTGGTAGTTTATCGACATTCATATGTGCATGTAATATGCCTAAATTGAAGAATAAATCACTTTAACTTTGACTCCTACATAGCCAGGAAGAACAAGGGCTGTGGCCAATGGCCGCTACTCATTGCTGCCAACCCCAAAAACGTTTCATTTCATTCACTTATTATGTATGTATCTTACAGAGAATGCCTGATGGCATTAATTAAAAAAATTAATTTTAATTTTAGTCATATGTATTTTTAATTTACTCACTAACTTAGTTTTAATATTTTGTCGTTCATGTAATTTACTAACAACTATGGAGTCCTGTATTCCGAAATAAAGATTTTATTATTATTCCTTTATTTATATTTTATCTTAAGTTAGGTTTTTACAATATTGATATAAAAAGTAAAATATAAAACTATACATACAAAATATAAAATCATTATAAAAACCTAACCTAGGGTACCGCCGGCAGCGAGGCGGGGCCTAAACTACCGGTGGTCAGGGCGACAGAGAGAGGAACCTCCTGACTATCCGCGCCGTGTCCAGAAGTACCGCCTTCTGTATCTGACCCTTGACCCAGCCATCTAGCGAGAGTCTCTTAAGGTGGCGGTCGAGACTCTTCGCTATTAAACCGTTCGCCGAAACAACTATCGGGACGATGATCGTCGAATCAACATCCCACATGGCGGTTACCTCGTGAGCCAGGTCTAGGTACTTGCTGGCTTTGTCCTTCTCGGCCTTCACGAGGTTCTCGTCATGGGGGATGGTGATGTCGACGAGCACTGCCTGGCGTTTCGATCGATCTGTCAGCACAATATCGGGTCTATTGGCAAGAATAGTCCTGTCCGTGATGACAGATCGATCCCAATAGAGCGTGGCACGACCATTTTCGAGAACTGGTGCAGGTGTGTACTTATAGTAAGGCACTTCGGAGACCACAAGACCGTATAGCAGAGCAAGTTGCTGGTGAATAATTCTGGCTACAAGGTTATGTCTGTGCAAGTACTCGCCGTTAGCAAGATGACCACAACCGGAGATAATATGCCTGAGTGACTCCCCGGGACGGCGGCATGCCCGACAAATGTCGACCGTACCGTCCTTCAGGATATACCTCCGGTAATTGTTCGTCATGATAACTTCGTCCGCAATTGCACAGACAAAGCCTTCGGTTTCCCCGAAGAGATCCCCGAAACGTAGCCAGTTCACCGACGCGAGCAGATCTACATCGGGCCCTGTGAGGGCCTTATAGAACCGCCCGTGAAGCTCCTTGCTCCTCCATACCGCCTTGCGGTCCTCGGCGCTCATTACTTTAAGTCTGCGCCAGTTTTCGTTTGCCAAGGAGAGTGGGGTGAAGTTTCCGTCCACTGCTACTACGTCGCGATGCATCCCACACTCGTTGTTCAGGAAATAATCCCGGAGGCTGCACACTTCGCGGTTGTGGAGGTCTTTGGCATTTAAAAAGCCGCGACCTCCACATTTCCGCGAGATGTACAGTCTCATAACAGACGAGCGTGGGTGTAGCATGCGATGCGCAGTAAGCAGAACACGGACTCTTCGGTCCAGGGCATCCAGCTCAGTCTGGGTCCACCTTAGTATGCCAAAGGAGTAAGTAAGCAAGGGCATCACCCAGGCGTTGAAGGCGCGCACCTTGTTGCCGCCCGACAAAAGACTATTAAGTACTTTTGTCAGACGACAAAAGAAGCGCTCCTTCACCGCCCGCTTTACGCCCTCACCCTCAATACCCAATGACTGTGACATACCAAGATACTTATAGGTTTCTGCTTCGGAGATAGATTTGAGTGACATTGTCTCAGAAAGTTGTAAATTTGTTGAATTTACAGCTATTTATTATTATTATTATTATTATTAAGTCCGCCAATTGTACTTTTATTTGTATATGTGACAATGGTGATAATGATAATGATAAATGATTTATTCAGTAACTAAAAAACACTTTACAATATTAGGCTGGTGCCTCTTTTTAAGCAATCAAGATGCCTGTGTCAAGAGACACAGCTCTTCCTTAGAGTTCAGCAGGATATAATATTAACGTAGTTGGGATATTTTAATTAAGATAATAGAGGAGAGGAGAGAGCATAGAGCTTATTTCAAAGGTTTGGATGCAATAAAGTTTAAATAAATAAATAAATACCTAGTGTTGTCCCGCTCCTGCGCGTGCGCCGCGCTCGACTGCAAGTGCCGCTTGTACATGCGGTCGCTCGTGAATCTTCTGTCGCACTGCACGCAGTACGAGTTGTCCGAGACGGACGACGAGTGCTGTGTTTCTATGTGGTTCTTATATGACGAGGAATTTTTCAGTTTCTTCTTACAGTAAGGGCATTCGTAGCCGAAGTGGTATCTGTAAACAAGTTTCTGTCAAAAATTTCATTTTTGGTACAAGCATTTATTGCCGACTGTACTTTTTTGTATACCAACTATATCAACTACTTATTGAGACGATTCTAACGAGCTCAAACTCGATGAGGTTGTGTAGTTTCATTGCGAAGTCCCTGTGGCCACCTTCCAGCTCCATCATCAGATCAGCAGCGTGTCATCATAATATTGCATTGTCACGCGTTTTATACATGTATGCTAAACTTAACAGCCCGTGGGAGGTAAAACGGCTCTAACTGCTCTGTACGCTTGCAAGTAATAACGCCATTGACGAGCAAGTGTGATGAAAAAGTATTTGATTGACCCAGGTGCCTTTAGGATCGGTAAGGAACAATTCTAGGGGCATGATGGTTTATTTACCTGAGGTGTTTTTCAATAATAGAACGCGCCTTGCATCGTTTACCGCACACGTCGCACACAAAACTGCTGTGCAGCGCCTTGTAATGACTGTAGAACAGACGCACATTCCTGAAACAATGTACACAATAGGCATGATGAATAAGATTTTTTCACGATGCCATTCGAACTAGTTTTTGGAGATGAACAAATGTTTGTATGGGAGCAACTGCAATTAAAAAACATAAATACCCAAAAAATTGTGACAAAGATTGATCTCGCTGGCGGCATCCCACAATCCCACCATTCCAAACGCTGTCACCACATATTCAATATTCTCTTTGGTCACCACCTCCTTCTCATCCCACCTTGTGGGGGGGGCGCCTACTCACGCTGTGCCTCCAGGTAAGTGGTAGCACGGTGTTTTCACTTTAGAACCTTCTGTAGAATTGCTTTTCTTTTGTTTCTTTTCCTTTATTCGGATAATATTTATTCTCTCGGCTATAGATGTCACTAAAGTCAAATTTGTACTTAGGTCCGGTGCAAACCCATCGGCACACGTCAGGTGGCGGGAACCGACCAGTTCCGGTAACGGTCCGGTAGCGTGCGCCAGCACTAACCTTGTATAATTTATATTTTTTTTGCAGTAGCAACATTCATGGAAAATGAACTTTGTGGTTATTTTCACGCAGCTTTCTTCTTAATTAAACTATATTATTGAAATAATTTTATTAATCGCAATAATATTACTA
This sequence comes from Epinotia nisella, assembly GCA_932294315.1. NCBI lineage: Eukaryota > Metazoa > Arthropoda > Insecta > Lepidoptera > Tortricidae > Epinotia > Epinotia nisella. The sequence goes on along the minus strand of OW028698.1, from coordinate 799,625 downwards.
CTAAATAAATAGGAAAGCAAAAAATAATCATAAGCAGATTTTACTTATCCATAAAAAATCTACACGGGCCTTCTCAATAGTTCTGGGAAATGGAATGGTATCTGTCAAGTGTCATTTATGATGTTTAGATAAATTTCAAATTTGTTTTATTTGAATTGAGTCCGTGAATGCGATTTGAATGGAATTCACGATTATTACTGTATTTTTGGAATTCCTGACTCGTAGTTTGCTTATTTCTCTGGACCCCCTGCTTTGTGTTATCGTAATTGCAATCGGAAGACATCAAATTATTAAATCTGAACATGTAATCGCGAAAATGCAATAAGTGTGTCGATTGCGATGAAATTTGTAAGTACTTACATATTTTCGCTTATTTAGGCATTTCATACAAGTTTTGAATCCGTATTTGGCCGATATAGCTAAAAACTTACTGCACTCTAATAGCTCGGCAATAATAGCTTGTATTTACCAAAAAAATATTGTTGACAGAAACTTGTTATAGATTTGTTGCCTCGATGCCAAATGAATACACCTAACAATATAATCTTAATTTCACAGAAACAAATAACTACCAAAAGATAATGAGGAAGCACTGGAAACAGATAATATGATAACATTCAGGATTTATAGAATCGGGATCCTTTATGGGTTGATGTAGGTAACCTGAAGAAAAGATAAATATAAAGTATTGAAAAAAATATAGGAACAGGAAATGGAAATAAAGGAAATTTGTAGGTAGACTATATTTGGCTAATGTTCATTTTGATTGAGTACAGACCTACAAATATGAATGTAAAATAAAGAAGTATAAGTAAATATATTATTTTCAAATTAGTTTTTCATGATTCATTCTGATTTCTAATAGAGTATTAATCCATTATTTCGGAAACTACCAGAGTAAACTTATATAACAAACCTGCTCTGGTAGGATTTCGAAATGATGGATACAAATTGTTTCCATTAATTCAAATTCTTCTCACACATGTGTTTGAGGTATTTTGAAGTGTATGTATTCTTGCGACTCTAGATGGCGCTACTGCCAAAAATGTTGAGTGACAACTCTACTATATATATTCAATATTCTCTTTGAGTGGTAGCCGCTCGAGAACCTTTCCGTCCCAACGGCCATCAGTTCTCACTGGCACTTAAGCGATTCCGACACGGATACTGTCAAACTTCCGTGATGTTTACCACAATGAAACTTCAATGAGTAGTTTACACCTTCGATATGTTCCAAAAAAAAACACTCATATACAATTATCCGATCTGACTATATCAGATCGAACTAAAAATTTCGTTAGCTAGTTTGCGGAAGTTACAGCGACATCTAGCGGCAAATCGTATAACTAAACATTATCAATAACAATACAGTAACATGCCATTCGCTAGTTTGCGGAAGTTACAGCGACATCTAGGGGCAAATCTTAACAGATACTCACTTGAAACACAACCCGCACGCGAGACACTGCACCATCCGATCGTGCTGCTCCAGATGTCTGTCCATGACGTCCTGCGAGTAACACTGCAGCCGGCACACTTTGCACTCCCTCTGGTAGCGGTGCTTGTTCTGATGATATTGAAGCTTGTCGCGGGATCGGCAGCGAGTGTTGCATATGTCGCAGTTGTAGGGGCCACTGGTCTAGAGAGAGATCAGATTTCGTTACAGTTCTGTGGGGATGTTGTGTTGTGCTGTGAGAGACCTGCAAGCTGCCTGAAGATAAACTTAGCTAACACAACAAGTCCTCAAAGCAATAAAGCGTCTGCAATAACCTTGTGATTCTTCTACCGATGGCTGGGGCGTACGTAGAATTTAATTCTCATCATTTAAGAGAACTGTTCGCCATTGTCTGTCCGATATAGTTTAGTTTTTAATTAGTTTAGTGGCGAGGGTTCCGTAAAATATTGAGAATTTTCCCGTTACTTTGAATACTCAAACTTCTTATACGTTTTCCTATAATCTTTAGGCAAGGAACTATCTTCCATATTTATTTCAGAATTTTAAGCCTTGTAGTTTCGGAGATAAGGGGGGGGGGGGAAGATACATTTTCGCATTTTTTCCTAAATTACTTCAAATCTGTTTTTGCTAAGATTATAAAAAATATATATCTGAGATGCTTACAACAACCCCATTCATTTGATATGGTCACAGAATACAGTTTGCGAAACTTTTTTTTTTAATTTTCAGTTTACCCCCCATAAGTGGCCCACTTGTTCAGAATTCATTGATTTACTTTACGCGTCCATCTTTGGGTCATCATCTCATCAATTTACATATGTTTACCAAATTTCAACTCAATCGGTCCAGTAGTTTCGGAGCAAATCGGCTGTGACAGACGGACAGACAGACGCACGAGTGATCCTATAAGGGTTCCTTTTTTTCCTTTTGAGGAACGGAACCATAAAAACGAGTATTATTGACCACTCGTAATCAATAGGCTATTCATTTTTTTTTAAATATATGTATTTTAAAATGGTAGTCAACTGGTATTTTTATTTCCTCAAATTAATATCGCTTTAACCAAAAAAATAATGGTTGAAATTTTTACGTCATATATTCCCGCCAAAAAGGTAGCCGCCATTATCCTGACGTCATTAATGCAACACCAAACCACAGAGTACTACTTTGTTTATAGTGAAGACTTGTTTTTGGATTTGCTATTCTGAGGTCACTCGCAGAATACAAAATGGCGTTCGGCGTTTTTGGTCACGTAACATACAGATAATAAGATTTTAATTTTCAAATTTTATTTTTTAACAAAATATTCGTATTTCTGATGGTAAAAACTACATAAAAAAATGCTTTGATCATTTAATTTTGTTAGATGATGATACCCTATTAAAAAAGACCATAGACCAGAATCGAGCAGCCTGTGGGTGAAGTACACGAAAAGAGACTACAATGCCCTACGAGTGCAGTATAATAACGCGCTCAGAATGTTGTTGATGCTGCCCACATGGTGTAGTGCATCGCGTGTGTTCCCCGAGGCCCATACGGACGATTTTTACGCCGTTATACGGAAAAAAATCGTCTCGATGATGGGTCGACTTAGGGGCAGCTCCAACAGCATTCTGGGGGTGATTGCGGGCCGATATGATAGTCCAATCTTGGCTCACTGGATAGGAATGACAAAGAGCTTACTATATAGGAAATAAGTTAGATTTATTAAGTATTATTATTTACTAGCACTATTAACTATGGTAAATTATACTTCTCTAGAGTGCAGAAGGAATTTGTCCCTCATTAAATACTTCTTTCGTTTGATACGCGGCCAAATTAGTAACCCTTCTTTGTTATCCCTCATTTCACTCCAAGCGCGTCCTATCCCCAGTATTCAACTCCGTCCCCGTCGCCGCATTCTATTTGCTGTCCCGGCGGCGCGAACTCGTGCCCTATCGCACTCACCACTGCACCATGCCTTGACTCTTCTCAATCATGTACTGGACAACAGCAAACTGGATATGTTTCACACCACGGAATCTCAATTTCTCTCGACTAGCAGCCGATATTTGGAGTCTATTGCGACTTCAAGTTCCATAATTTCTTGATACTTAGCTACTGTATTACCACTGCTTTAGACCTAAGTACCTTAATGTATATTAACCTCCTGTATAATTAACATGCATAGCCTGTCTGTTAGTGTTAATTTAAGGAATGGATAAATAAATAAATAAACAAAATATGGATGTTATAAATATCTGAACAAAAAAACCTCACCTCATCATGGTATTTCTCCTTATGCTTCACCAGCCCATCCTCATCGCTCCACACCGCCACACAGCTCACACACTTAAACTCCTCTTCTAAAAACAAACCATCACTCCTCTCCTCTTCCAAACCAGACAACACTTCGCTCATCTGCAATGGGATCTTCCTTATCAGCAACCGTCTGTGTTTCTTAAGCTTAGTGTTCACAAATCTATACTTCGCTTTTCTGTTTAGTATTCGCTTCATGTTAAATTCCTTCCAATCAGACTTGGATGGTTCCACGGTTTCCACAATATCATTCTTGGGCAATGCATCTTCGTCAATTGGTTCCTCGTCTTTGATGTCCATGTCGAAATGGCAATCCTCGTCTATGTCTATTTCTTGTTTGATTTCTTTTATTTCCGGTTCTTCGTGTGTGTAATATATTTGTTTGTTGTTGGTGTGGGTGGAGAGGTTTGATAGGGAGTCGGGGAACGGATCCTGGAATTAAGAGTGTTTCAATTATTGGTTTGTTTCATGTTGTTTTGTAAGTACCCAAAATAAGCTAAATAGTGGTACTTATGTGGTTAAATAGAAAGTTAAGTGTTTAAAAGTTTAAGCTCCTTCTTGTCATCATCATATCAGCCGAAAGACGTCCACTGCTGGACATAGGCCTCCCCCACCGGTGCCACAGTGGCCGGTCCTGCGCCACCCGCATCCAGCGGACTCCCGCGACCTTTACCAGGTCATCAGTCCACCTTGTGGGGGGCCTACCCACGCCGCGCGTCAATTTAGAGCTCACTTTATACTGGACGCTGCACAGCTTCATAGAAAACCAAAATTAGATGACACCTAAATGGCTCAACAATCAATATTCGTGACTGTACAATCAGGTGAAAACATATTACATAAAACAATACTTTGGTAGTTTAATTTTGATTAATAAAAATACCCTATTATTGAGTACTGACACTTGAACTATCTTGTGGTGTTCTAGATTATATTATTTCCTTCTTCTGAATGCCATTTCAGTTTCCATCTTGATTTTCTTATAAGAGTGACTATTTTAGTTGGAATATATAGGAATCTAGTTATAATCTAGTTAGCAAGCTATGGTAGCCTAGTGCTTCAGGCATGCGGATGTCAAGCAGTTGTCGTGGGTTCGAATCCCGGCATACCAATGAGTTTTTCGGAACTTATGTACGAAATATTTACCGTTAGCTTTTTGGTTAAGGAAAACATCTGGAAGAAACCGGTCTAATCCGAAAGGAAACGCAAAAAAGGCACGTTGGATGTCGATTCGGTGAAAATGCCTAGTAAAACTAACCAACTAGGAATCTAGTGAGGATCCCTGCATACTGAATTCCGTACTTTTAATAAGTACACCAACTACGAACATTTTGGAATTGAATATAAAAATGTATATTTTCATACCTGTTTGTTTGTGTTATAAAACTGAAGTATTCTCTGAGCTTCTGCTACTTTCTTTGTGAACATCCTAAATCTCTTCAGCAATGCTATGCATTCCCAACACAAGAACACATCGGGAGGTATCTACAAATAATAAACTAAGTATAAATATGGGTGATTCTCTCTGGGTGCATAATAGTCTGGCTGGACAAACGGCCCCTCTGGCTGATTTTTATTTATAGGACAATATTATTAAGTACTTAACAATTATCCTCTAGCCGCCTAGATGCCTTTTAAAAGGCCTTATCAGTTGCTGAAAATTCAAATTTATATTCCATTTAAATATAACTGAAATTTCAGTGGTAATTATTGCGTGCTGGGCGGCTATAGGATCAATGGGAAAATTAAAAAGGATAAGATGCTATAAATAAATGAAAATGTAATGTGTGAAAAGTTATTCTGACTGTTTTGAATATGAGCCAGAGGACTATGCCGAAAAGTGGCGGACAACAATTGACATAAGTTTTTTCTGGTATAATATTTAAAAATATTAAGGCCTTAGAAATTGTAAGAATTACAGTTTTGCTAGGGGCTGTTTTTTGGGCACACAGGGGAATGATTTTTGGGCACTATAAAAATGTTTTTGATATATTAAAAGTTTAATACTATTAATAAAAATAAAAACAGTTTATTTTTATGCAAATGTGCCAGAACCATAATATTCGAGTTTACAGAGAATCGCCATAAAGCACAATCACAGTGGCAGTTATGTTTGTTACACAAAGTCAAAATATTTCCTTCTTACGATAAGCTAGTGAAAGTTAACTAGGAAAGTCACTTACCATACTTTGATTATCGCAAATTTTGTAATAAATATCGACGTATTCGGCCACAGGCGAGAGACCCCTATCCGTGCTGAGACACGCGTGGCATGATGTCGTGTATTTTGTACAAAATTCATTTTTGACTCCTATGTTCTCCATTTCATTAAAATATATAATACGAAATAAAATTGTGATGATTAGAAAATAAACAAATACATTTTTTTTACCATAAAATGACAGTTTAGCACAGACCACAGATATATACAAAACGACTCCTCACGGATGTTTGATAGGTACACGGTGAGTAAATACTGCATGAAATACTGTGATCCACCTATATCTGTCTCACTCTACCGCATGTTATAGAGTGAGACAGCTATAGGTGGATCACAGTATTTACTCACCATATATAGGCCGCCATTTGAGCTAGCTTTAATGGGGGCACCCACAGATTACAAAAAAAGGAAATTAGTCTGAGGGGCTACTGCAAAACGAAAACAAACTTCGTTAGTCTATCTCTCTCTCTCTGTCGCTCGAACGAGCGACACAGACGGAGATACGCGAACGAAGTTTGTTTTCGTTTCGCGGTAGGCCCTCTGCAACGATGTAACCAACTTGTGTTTATCAAAAACTTACGTTCAGAAATATCAAAAACCCGTATTGTTTGACATAGTCATGCGCAAAATGTGTCACTAAAAAGAAAAGATTGATATGCATCTTTCGTTCGCTGTGAAGTATATCACTCTTTTAGTTCACTAGTTCAATTTAGTTCAGTAGCTCTAGAGGTGCATTTAGATCAGTTGATGTAGTAGATAGATTTATTAGATAGATTTGATTGAGTATATTATATCAGTCGTACCTACGCATGTATTTCAATGAACTATTGAGTTACTTGCCGTATTTAAAATTAAAATAACATTAAAATACGGTGTCCGTCCATTCCATTTCACTCTCGCTCGGAACGAGTCAGAGAACTGATATACTGAAGTATTGAAGTATATGAATCCGAACTGAACTAGTGAACGAAAGAGTGACACCGAGTGAAGTACTTCATTTGAATCAGTCATTCGTGAACTACTCATGTCTAGTTTGACAGATACATGACAGGATTGCGTACGTTGATGTGTTATTGTATGTATTGCTGTGTATAAGAATTGATTCATTAGTTTTCGTGTTAAATTCCGCTTTTATCAATTACTTTTATGCCAAAGATCCGATACATAAGGCTATTGGTGTAACTAGCATAACTTCTAACATTAAAGTCATGCTTCGATGTAGCGACGTGATATAATTCTTATTGGTAAAAAAGTGAAAGAAAAATGAACGACATAAAAACGGAATCTGATGATGCGGTATGCCGTGGCTGCCTCAGCACGAACCGGCGGTTCTTGCCGTTGGCGAACTACGAGCTGTATTTTAGTCTGTTGGACGAAAAACAGAGGATAGAGGTAAGTTACAATACAATACAAATACTCATTGCATACCTCAATAAAAGAAGTAAAAGAACACTATAGAAAATAATAAATACAAGTAGAGGCCAGACAACCTTAGGGTAGCGGAAATTCGGAGTCGCGTAGGCAGCTAGTCACATATACCTAAAGGAAAGGAAAAAACTTTCTTTAGAGAATTCCCTTTATCCAAAAGTTTTATTTGGGCTAGCAAAAATTTCTGGTTACTAAACTGTGATTGGGGTTTAGGATACCACTCGGGGTGAATGACTTCAATCATTATGCTAGTATGGATATGCCGCGGGATTCCTGGCTTTGTGTGGATTGATAAAGGACATTTTTTTGGTCATATTATTAGATTACATATTAATTATAAATCAATTGCTATTATGAGTCAATGTTTTAAATAAATATGGGTATATACATATATATAATGGGTATATGAAAAAAAATAAGATAGCAGACATTTTAACATAATTTTTATAATTTATACATTTTAAGAAAATCATTAATTTCGAATATTTAGCATAATTATTTTTTTATTACTTGTCTCTATAAAATTAAAATAACAATCAAATAATTTTTCAGTGTCCTCTAATGTTAACCTATTTTGTTTGACATCTAAAACCCATTTATAACCCGAAAATGATCTTTCTACTTCAACTGACGTTAATTTGTATATAGAAATTTCATCAGATGCGGATTTGTGTGATATTTGTTAGGCGTACTAACACTGCTTATTTAATGTTGTTTATTTTATAAACATAATACCAACACGGAAATAGCGTTTATTTTTCGAACAGTTTAATTGGTATCTCGGGCCAAACGGCTCATCCATAGTACCATTTCTACTTGACATCCCGCAGTGTGGCATCCAAAACCCCAATCACTGGTAATAAAGTAATAAGTGCTAGTTTTGAATTGTCAACTTTAAGCCCCCACCAAACCCGAATACTGGATCTACCACTGGCAACTTATTTATTTATTTAAGGACCACAACATCTGAACAATACATTTGGCTTAAATACAAAAATCTATGTAAGGTGCTTGGAATTTGAATTGGAATAGAGTAACTTTAAAAATACTATCATATTTATTTATTACTCGGAGAACTAACAGCTAAAAATTTTATAATAGTTATACATGTAGGTAACAGAAAGCCAATTCTAGGTTCCCACCAGAAGACACAGACTAACAAACAATTGGTGGTTAGCACTAAGTTTTACAATGTGTTACCTTACCGTTAATATTCTAAATATGAATAACTACTTAATTAAATACAATTCTCTTTATATACTGAACTAGGAGAACAAAACTTATGACTAATTATTAAGTACATAATATGCTATACTATCGCTATCGCACACGACTCACTCACTCAAACAATTTGCCTGTCCAAATCCGTCTTAAAGTTCTGATGTTGCTATTAAAAATGTCAACATCTAGCTCCTTCGTTAGTTCATTTAGACTTTTACCAGCTCGTAATAGAAAGCTATTCTTTCTGTAATCACGCGATGTAAATGGAATTGAGAGGAGAGGGAAGTATCTTATAAATAAATAAAATATTATGTTTTATTTATTTATAACATCATAGATTGTACAAAATAAATCAGGGGTTCTGGTTAGGAATACCATCCAAAACATAGCATGATTACAAGTAACAACGAGCGAAGATAACTTTTTTGATAATAGGATTCAACTTAATTTTCAGGCGATGAGAAAGCCGTACATAATTGTATGTTGGGAGTGTGCGGCTCTATTGAGGAGGTTTCAGTTGTTCAGGGGCCAGGCGCGGAGAGCACACACTGTTCTCGAGGAATCATTATCAGCAGTGAGTATTCGTTAGCAATAATTCACTATACTACTATTGTTTGAATACTAATTCGTAGTTATTTTTACCCGACTGCCGAAGAAGGTATGTATGTATGTCTTATTCTTTGGTACCGTTTGACGGATTTCGACGTATGAGGTTTCGTTGGATTCCTCTTAATGTAGGAGTGACATAGGCTATAATATTTGTAAAAAAGCATTTGAGTTTTTCGAAAAATCTTTTGTATTCACTTGTTAGGAAATGTAACGGAGTAATGGTAGTTTATTGAAAAATTGCTAAAGAAGAAAATTGTTTAAAACACTAAGTAAACAGAAAAAAAACACTTTATTAGTATGAAGTTTGTACAGAAATAGGAATGACTTCTTATCTTTATGTACGTAATTCAAAATCTTTAAAATTACAATTGTTAAGGCCTGATGTTTTTTGAGTTTTATTTATGACTAACTAGCTTCCGCCCGCGGCTTCGTCTGCGTGGACCCGGGATATAAACTATCCTATATTTTAATCCAGGCTATAAACTATCTTCGTGCAAAATTTCATCCAAATCGGTTGAGCCGTTTAAGCGTGATTGAGTAACAAACATCCAAACTTTCGCATCTATAATATTAGTTTAGTAGGATGGAAGAACTTATTTTTACTGTTGTAAACTATGATGATATCTAATTTGCAGCCAGCAAAAGACACATTATCTCGACTCAGCATTAAAATTAAAGATAAATATGATGCTTGCTTCGAAGACAGCCAACTCCTTGAAGAACAGCTAAAATTTTCCGTTATAGAGGGAATCAAATACGAAACATCCAGAGCAGAAGCAACGGAAACAAACAGTGATAATAACGAAATCAAAGTTGAATCAGCAATTAGTAATAAGAAAGTGCCCCCAAAAAAGAGAAAAGCAAAAAACAAAACTACAGAGACAAAGAAAAGAAAAGTCTCCGAAGATGTGGTCAATTTTAAATTAGAAAAAAATGCAAAAAAGCCAGCAAAAAAAGAAAAGACGAACAAAACACTAGAAATTGAGGTGTGCAATGCAATTGATACAGATAAAGTTGAAATAAAAGTAGAAAGAATAACTGACATGGATAATGTTGAAGACAGTGAATGGACGCAAGATTTTGATGATAAACAAATGAACGACAATTCAGAATCGGATAACAGTTACAAAGATTACAAAAGATCAAAAACAAAAGATGACAAGAGGAGAATATTCACATTTAAGAAAACTATTATACAATACAATCAAGATGTTTCAAGTTATTTTACGGAAGTTGAAATGAGTGAAGACGATGTGAGAAGTGTTTTGGAGAAGCAAGTTGAGCTTGTGAACAAGTCTAAACCGTATCGATGCGAGTTCTGCGGGGTTAGTTTTAAGCAGAAGAAGACTTTGGACGGTCATATTAATCATAGTCATAGAAAGGTAAGACATTTTAGAATAGAATAGAATAGAAAAACTTTATTGTTTAACCGTGTTACATATGGTATTAAATAGTACAGGTGTTAGGTCCCTACGGTTACCCATTTCGGGTGTACAATATTTACTTAAAACTAAGGAATAACAAAACTAATATATTATATTATACATTATTTTACTTTTGAGACGAAAATTCAAAAAATTCTTTTAACGAGCAGAAACCTTTGTTACATAAGCATTTTTTTAAATTTCGTTTAAATTTTATGTCATCCAACATTTTTAATTCATTTGGAAGCTGATTGAAAACTCGAATGGCACTAATAAATGTGCTTTTTTCAAAAATTGTATTATTTACCACAAGCAACTTTAAGTTGTACCTATATTGAGTATGTAGGTTTTGAAAGACAAAACAGGTTAGAGCAAGCAGAGCTTCCCTATAAGGTCTGCTAGACGGCCGCCAACACGCCCCTCCGACCGAGAGCGACCTTGGTCGGCACCGACCGTGTACACAGTTGTTTGCAGCAAAATTTCATACTACAGCGGTCGGTGCCGACCAAGGTCGCTCGGTCGGAGGGGCGTGTTGCCGACCTAGCAGACCTTTATGGTGTAATTTTAAGAGTCAGATGTTTGAAAAGTTCGTCATCACGAGTGGAACCCGCGTTAGCTCAGTTGGTTCAGAGCATTGAACGGAACGCAAAGGTCGCGGGTTCAATTTTATATCCCGCTTGAAGCAAATACTTTTTCATACAGTGTGTTACTTAAGTCGTGATACAAAATAGCAAAATGTGAATCTATCCATGATTCTGAACAACTTTTACTATGGGGCCAACTTTGTGTTATGCAAAAAAAACAGGCTGTTCATACATTTTCGTCAGTCTAAAATGAGCAAAGTGTATGAAATAGTTTCTCTTTTTTGTAAAACACAAAGTTGGTCCCTTAGTAAAAGTTGTTCAGAATGATGGATAGATTCACATTTTGCTATTTTGTATCACGACTTAAGTAACACCCTATTGACTTGATCCTTAGCAATACGGGTGTAGATTCAAGATTTATTGTTACTTCAAAAGAATGAAGGCAAAACTATATGCCTAATGACGAAAATCCCATTCAAATATCTCAAAAAATTACGAATCTACAACCGTTTTAATGTTGCTTGTTAGAGAGAAAACGCTCGTAGATCGTGACGTCACGACCATCGAGCGTCATAGTAAATGGGTCGTTCTTCTTTTCGACCGACAATAGCCTGTCCTTCGTCTTACTACGGCATCTCATTTGAGTAATGATGTTTACGGTTTTATAATGTTCGAAAATGAACGTCCTTATTATTTTATTAATGACGAATTTTTATTTATTAAAAGTGAATACAAGATTATAATTAACATTAACTAAGATAAATTAAAACTAAGTTAAATCTAAAAAAGGCATTGTGCCGAGGATGCTGGCGGCATTTCCTCGCTGAAGTGCAATGCTGATGCGTTGCGCGAGAAAGCCGCCAGCTCTTCGGTCACCAGTTACATCGACCAGACGTTTCGCGATTTCTGCAAATAACTTATGCGCACTGGGACCCCACGGACCGAGGGTCTCGACGCCAAAGGGTACAAAGTCGTACTCTCTGCCGAGGCCTCTATATTTATTACATTTCAGATTTTCGGCGTTTTCCGCCGCTGCACCCGCTTTAGAAGTAGTCCGTTGGAGGTGAGACGGTGCCAGTGTGTCTACACATGTAGCGTCCCACACAAGCATCCGTCCCAACCTCCATGGAACCAGAGAGACACCATCAGGTCTTTTGCCATCATCTCTGACAATGCCAGGCGGCTCAAGAAGAGCAGGCGCGGCGCATTGATGCTGGCAAGAGACCGGCGGATTATGTCATTAAGTGTCGCATGTCTTGAAAAGCGGCCTGCACTTTTTTGACAACAAAGTCCGTGGTGACCCAGTCGGTCCACGTCCGTGCCACAAGGGCATATGTGTAGTATTATTAGTATTATTTAATATTTTAGTTTCTCTAACTAGCATTTCTTTAAACGTATTTTTATCGTAGAAGTCCGTGACAGAGTGGTAAACCAAAATGTAGTCCCCACTGAAAGAGTCCACTTTGTCACATTTTTTTTTAAAAACCAACCGTAAACAAATATGTATATTGGCCGGAAAGGAAACTTTAATTAGTGATAATGAAGAAACCAATGCATTTTTTTTAAATCGCACTTCAAAATCACAATTTTCGATAGTTCAAAAACCAAAAATAAAGGAAAACCTCGGTTCATTGTCGGTAAAAAAGAAGAACGACCCAAATGACGATCGTTTCATATGAACGTGCGTTTTGCGGAAAAGGGACAGAATATATCCTCTTAAAACTTTGGACACTTATAACTTTGTGATTATTTAACCTATTGCGTTGATTTTTTTCTCCATTTGACTACATTTTTAATCCTTTTTCGAGAAAATACAACACTATTGGTTATTTTATTTAGTGTCTACACCCCTATTTCATTTATATTACAACGGAAGACCAGCGCTGGCGCTGCCAGCATCACGCTGAGTTGTGACCATTTCGTGGCAAATGTGTTTGTGTGTATTGTGTCTATACAGTTTGTTTTTATGTGTTTTGTCACGAATAAATGTTTTTTTCTTTTTCTTTTTTTTCTATTTAGCGGGTGATAGTTTCCAAATTTCATCCTTCTTTCAGGCAAAGCACAAAGATCAAATTAAACAGGAACCGGATGAGCCGCCATCACAGAGACACGTGCTGTACCGGTGCTCCCTGTGTGACCGGATGTTGAGAAAGGAGCACACACAGTCACACTTACAGGAGTTCCATAGGCATAAATACCAGTGCTTGGGGTGCGAGTGGTCAGATGCGTTCTTTTGGTAAGTCTGCAGACTCTTACAACGAACGCCCACACGGCGACTACAACGATAGAAACTCGATGTCACAAAATAAATAATAGTTCTCACGTACAGAAGGTTCTTTATCTAGACAACACTCAAACTATTTCATTTTATCTAGACAACACTCAAACTATTTCATTTTATCTAGACAACACTCAAACTATTTAATTTTATCTATGAGGCTATCCGCAGCAGAACCAAGGTAACCGATATAGCCCTCTGAATCGCTAAACTTAAGTTGCAATGGGCGGGGCACATTGCACGTAGAACCGATGGCCATTGGGGCGGAAAGGTTCTCGAGTGGCGACCACTTGCCGGAAGGCGCAGCGTGGGTAGGCACCCCACAAGGTAGACTGATGACCTGGTAAAGGTCGCTGGATGCGGGTGGCGCAGGGCCGGTCATTGTGGCACTCTTTGGGGGAGGCCTATGTCCAGCAGTGGACGTCTTTCGGCTGATATGATGATGATGATGATGATAGAAGGTTCTTTATCTAGACAACACTCAAACTATTTAATTTTATCTAGACAACCCTCAAACTATTTCATTTTCACGCCTGCTCGGAAATGTGGCAAAAATGGTCAGAATTCAGGCTTCAAAGCTGGGGTTAGTTGGACGTCGCACGAACAGGCCATCTATGAATTGAAACTGTCCAACAATGTTATTGTGACAGAGTATATTCACAGGAATAAAGAGGAGCACGCGTGCCACTGGCAGAATGTGCACGCGCAGCTGGTGTGCGACATCTGTCGGCAGACGCGGCGCAACACGCACGACATGGAGCGCCACATGCGGTACGCACCACAGAACACTAAATACTATAAAAGGGGTATCAATTATCACATTACCGAACTTACTGACTCTAAATTCAAATCTGTCGTAAAACGGACACTTATTTCAAAAGCATATTATAAGATAAACGACTACATCATGGATAGGGATATTTGGCAGCGATAAAATCCTGCACTAGAAATCTGTCGTAAAATAAATAGGCTTTCTACTGTAGCAATGTAATTTTAAAATTTTATAATACTCTGATACTGAAATGATATATTGTATACTGTTTTGAAAAAATGACACCTCGCCGAGTTTTTTACGCCGGTTCTTCTCGAGGCAGAGGTTTACTTTCCGAACCGGTGGTAGTTTATCGACATTCATAGGTGCATGTAATATGCCTAAATTGAAGAATAAATCACTTTGACTTTGAAGGGCGGTTCCTATCGGGACCGGAGTCGTAAGCGAGGAAATTGTTTATATTTTTAGGGTTCCGTACCTCAAAAGGAAAAAAACGGAACCCTTATAGGATCACTCGTGCGTCTGTCACAGCCGATTTGCTCCGAAACTACTGGACCGATTGAGTTGAAATTTGGTGAACATATGTAAATTGGTGGCCCAAAGATGGACGTGTAAAGTAAATTAATGAATTCTGAACAAGGGGGCCACTTTTGGGGAGTAAATTGGAAAATTAAAAAAAAAGTTACGCAAATTGTATTGTGTGACATATGAAATGAAAGCCAGATCATCCCCCCCCCCCCCCCCTCCTGTCTCCGAAACTACTAGGCTTAAAATTTTGAAAAAATGTGGAAAATTACAGGAAAACCTACCTATAAGAAGTTTGAGTATTCAACTCGCACTTGTCCAGTTTTTATTAGGGGGGGGCTTATCTCCGAAACTACTCTGAACTAAAATTCTGAAATAAATATGGAAAATAGTTCTTTGCCTAAAGATTACAGGAAAACCTATCAGAAGTTTGAGTATTCAGAGTAACGGGAAAATTCTCACCACGCGAGTTTAACTCGCACTTGTCCGGTTGTTTGTAAATAATTGACGCAGTTAAGAAATCTGAAACTTTTTTCTGGTGCTAAGGAAGCTTACTTCTATCACCAAAAAAAATAATCAGGCATTTCTATTATTGTCATCCATTCCCAATTGCGTACAATCAACGTATTTAATTTATTTACCTCTGAGGTTTCTCGACGTATCGGATGTGTCACAAAATCATTGGCCGCGAGATGTTTCAAGTCGTCAAGCCAGCCACGCCTTGACAAGGTCACTGTTGAATCGCGCATGTGATAATGACTAGGTTTTAGAAAGATTTGTTGTTTCAGAGCAAGCCACCTCCCTATAAAATGTCCGCAGTGCCCTCGCGTGTACTCCAAGTGGAAATACTACCGCCAGCATCAGAAGATGGCCCATCCTGTGCTGGCACAGGAGCCGCCTGAGTCTAGGTATGCCATCCATCCAAGCGGGTTTGAGGTGGCTTCGCCTCTTCAATCTCTATGTGAATCGGTTGCTCCAAAAACGAACTGCTGCCAGGGTCGGCTGATCGGTTGATGGTGTGTTTATAAACAACATAAACTATGCGGACGATGTGGTTTTGTTAAGCTGCGTACGAATTTGAGCGGCTCAGCCTGAGGCATGCTCGCCCCGCGCGGCGAGCTGCTCGCGCGCCAAATAGTTCCACATAAACATGCGCGGGTGAGGCAGCGTGCTCGCGGCGAGCCGACATTCAAAATGGCGTCGACACGATGACAGCTGATTGATTTCGGGACCCACAACCATGGATCGGAACCGGTTTTTTCAAAAATCCCCGAAGTAGTCTAATATTTTGAATTGTTTTAGGCTCTTAATGTAGGACTCTATCGTGTATTCAGGTAACATATTCGTATTATTAGATTGCCTGATCAATAATGATATAATAACCAAAGAACGAAATAATACCGGTTATTTTTTTATGGAGAAAATACCGGTATCTGATCCCTGCCCACAACTCCTTTTTCTTTTCATGTATTTGTATCAATAATTGTTCCAAATTTACTAACAAACTATTACACACGCACGGCTCAGCCACTTGTTCAAATTCGTACGCGCCTGGCGCACAAACAAGTTCGATCTTGTCGCTCTGTCCGCGGCACGCTCGGATACACGTCCAAGTGCCGCGAGGCACGCACACTGAGGCGCCTGTGAGCGCGGTCAGTCGCTCCGGCGGCTCGCCGCGCGCTGCTCGCGCACAGCGCGTGAGCGCGTACGAATTTGAGCAAAATAGGCGCCGTGCGTTCCTCAACCCGAGGCTGCTCTAATTCGTACGCACCTTAAACTCTTTCACAGTGGACTACACTTCAAAGTCCTTCCAAACTGGCAATATCGAAAAGTATAGATTTGGAAATAATTGAACTACCAGAAGAACTAGACCCTCTAATATTAGACAAGATTCTCATATGGACGTTGAGCTTGATAAGAATTCATTAACTCAACCCGAGACTGCTCAAATTCGTACGCACTTTTACAGTTCGCAAAGTGAGTACATCCAAAAGTTGTTGCATTGCAGATACTGCGTGGAGTGCGACGTGCAGTTCCCGTCCATCATGGCGTACAAGATGCACGTCATGAACCAGCACCGGAGCACGCCCAAAAAGAGGTACACATCGGCACAGTACAGGTCAATTACTTTCGAGACGTTTATTGCATTTTTCACATCTCATGCTCGAAAAGTGTGTCATATTAGGCTTAATAAGCGGGGCTAAAGTAGTACATTTAGCCCCTAGGGAAAATATGTATACATATTTATGATTTTTAATACATTCAATCACCAATCAAAACACTTCACCATATTAAATCCACCAATCACAACTCTTTCAAAAAACATTTATCTTTGCTATCAACCAACCAGAATACCTACAGCTACAATCTACATATTAATATCGACCAGGTGTTTTTTTAGTCCCTAATTCCAAATCATTTAAATCCACCAATCACAACTCTTTCAAAAAACATTTCTCTTTGCTATCAACCAACCAGAATACAGCTACATGTTAAAATCGACTAATCAAACATCAGGTGTTTTTTTAGTCCCTAATTCCAAATCATTAAAAAAGACAACGCCTCACGCTAAATTGAACAATCTCCTCGCAGTGAAATTTGTTATTGATTGTGGATGGATAATTTTTGTTTTACTATTTTCTCGCAGTCGAAGTGAAAAGTAGAGTGTATAACTCGGGTCTAAAAGCCATATTACCCCTCGAATTATTTTCCCTCGCTTCGCTCGGGAAAATGTCCATCTCGTGGGAATATGGCTTATTTTAGCCCCTTGTCATACAATCTTCTATTTAGTTGTGACCTATGTAGCCAGCCTCACACACGCACATACGTGTGTCTGTGTACGTCAACGTGTACGTGTGTCCCTGTAAATATACAAATACTACTACAAATGCAAAAACGTCTCGAAAGTAATTTACCTGTAAATACATTTTCTGAATCACTAGTCTCTTATTCATAGCGGCTCAAACTAAAAACCATTCAGAGATTTGGGCTTGCTGCGAAAATATAAACATCAATGGATTTTTATATTCGCTAGTTCTTGAGAAAACTGGAAATCACTTTGAAGAAGCCATTTAAAGGCTAAACGGGTATTCCATAGCTGGACTTTTGCATCTCGTAAGAAAAAAAAAGTTGTGACATTGACAGTTATTTGACTCCTTCAATCTTGTCATTGTCAATGTCAAATGTCACAGTCACAGACACAGCATGATATTTACTTTTTAATTCGATAAATTGACCACAGTACTAATCTTATTCATCCTTTCAATGTACTTATGCCCTTTTCGAACGTGGTAGTTTAAAACACCCAAATTAAGGGGTTTTAACTAAAAAAATTAAATTAAAAGAAAAAAATACGTGTCTCCTAACTTTTCAAATACTATTAAATGCCTAAACAAAATTAAGGAGTCAGAAAAATCAAATGTTGTTAATTCTACGCACACACGCGAACTTCATCACCGCCGACCTGCACTTAGGTTTATCGTTGCGTCGCGTGTCGCGTCTCTGTGTGGCTGCGTTACTTCGGGCGTTTATGCGGATTTGTTTTACTGCTTTAAGCTTTAAATCTACTGCAGGGGCTGAATCCGGTTACCCTAATCAGGGTTTTCCATAGACTAATTTTAGAAGTTGTTTTTAAAACCTTATCCATAATGGTAACCTAACTGATAGGGTAACCCTATTGTTATGGTAAGTATACCATACCCGATATGCTTACGGGTCGTTCTTCTTTTCGACCGACAATAGCCTGTCCTTCGTCTTATTACGGCATCTCATTTGAGTAATGATATTTACGGTTTTATAATGTTCAAATGAACGTCCATATTATTTTATTAATTAGTGATATTTAATATTTCACTTTCTCTAACTAGCATTTCTTTAAATGTTTTTTTTTTCGTAGAATGCAGTGACAGAGTGGTAAACCAAAATGTTGTCCCCACTGAAAGAGTCCACTTTGTCACATGTTTTTTTTTAGAAACCAACCGTAAATAAATATTTATATTGGCCAGAAAGGAAACTTTAATTAGTTCTAATGAAGAAACCTATGCATTCTTTTTAAAATCGCACTTCAAAACCACAATTTTCGATAGTTCAAAAACCAAAAAAACAGAAAAACATCGGTTCATTGTCGGTAAAAAAGAAGAACGACCCTTACCATAACAATAGGGTTACCCTATTAGTAACGTTACCTTATCTTAAGGTTACCAAATTGATAGGGTTACCAAATCGATAGGCTTAAGCCCGAAAAGGGGTTTTACGGTCTACTGTGACTGTGACGTTGGCACCAGGCTATAATTAGATTTTTTTAACAGCCGTCATCCCGGTACAATAAACATTAATGATGATATAATGGCCAAATAATGAATGGCCAAACATAGTGATACATATATAACCATTGTACCATCTTTGTTACCTATGTTTTACAAATAAACTTTACTTTACTTTACTTTACTTTATATGAAGACATAAACTGTACTGTAAAGGCATTTTCACTATAGTTTCCTATTTAATTTCCACGATGGCAGGCTATGCGGTAGAGCGGGATGGCATGATTCTAGCTGACAAACATCTATTTGTTAAATAAAGAAAGAAAGAAAAGAAAGAAGACATTTATTCACTACACAAAAGACACACACAGATAAAGGGAGTAGACATACAATACAATTAAACAATAAAGGAGCTTCTGTTTCTGTACGTAAGCACTATTATTTATTCTGCAATACTAGTTTGCGTTTTGATCATAGCGAAGGCGTTTTTCAGTGGATTAAACATCATACAACCATGTAGATTTTTCTCATTCCATTTTGTCTAATTCTGAAGTATCCTTGCATGTTAAGTTGCGTACGAATTTGAGCGGCTCAGCCTGAGGCAAGCTCGCCCCGCGCGGCGAGCTGCTCGCGCGACAAATAGTTCCACATAAACATGCGCGGGTGAGGCAGCGTGCTCGCGCGAGCCGACATTCAAAATGGCGTCGACACGGTGACAGCTGATTCATTTCGGGTCCCACAACACCTTTTACTTTCATGTATTAGTATCAATAATTGTTCAACAAACGATTACACACGCACGGCTCAGCCACTTGCTCAAATTCGTACGCGCCTCGCGCACAAACAAGTTCGATCTTGTCGCTGTCCGCGGCACGCTCAGATACACGTCCAAGTGCCGCGAGGCACGCACACTGAGGCGCCTTTGAGCACGGTCAAAAGACCGCCTCTGGCCGGCTCGCCGCGAATTAGAGAAAAAGAGGCGCCGTGCGAGCCTCAACCCGAGGCTGCTCTAATTCGTACGCATCTTAATGTCCAGTTGAAACCAGCTCTAATATCCACAGGGCCATTAACCAGGTGTTATCGAATTTGTCCGTTCAGATGGCCGTGCCCCGCTTGCGATAAGACCCTGAACAACAAAGACACGATGAAGAAGCACTACGCATTGTTCCACAGCGATAAGACTAGCTACCAGTGTCCGCACTGCGGAAAGGTATGGCGTTACCCCGAATTCGAATTTGTTGGTTTTAGGATTTGGAATGGATGAAAAAATTTTTTGGTGATAGAATAATTATTTGTGTCACAAGGGAGCAAAATAGTATATTTACGGCGAGGGCGGTGTATTGAATCCTGAATGTAGCGAGGGATCCTACAATAGAATCCTGAGCGTAGCGAGGGATTCTAACGTAGGATCCTGAGCGTAGTGAGGGATTCAAGTGTTAACGCCCAAGACGAAAATAATTTTGCTCCTGAGTGACACATGTAACTTTTCGCACCGATTATGAGGAAAATTGAACGAATATCAATATTCATTATTATATAATTTATATATGTACAATAACATCATAGTTTTGATTTCAGTAAAACGTATAGTTTATTGTGACAATTTTTTCAAATATTACGAAAAATTCTCAAGTTTTAATATGTAAATGTACCTATAACGTTGCTAAAGTTAAAACTTGAAATATGTTCGTTTTTAATCGATTACGATGAAATTACAATCGATTATTTTCTTAAGATCTGTGTTCAATTGGCACATTGCGTAAATGCTACATGCCAATGAATAAATTAAAAAAGTAGCTTGAACAGAAAAGTGGCATTTTGCTCCCTCTCGTCGGGGACCAAAACTTACTTTTCTGAATGAGAGGTGTGAAATAGTTATTTGTGTCACAAGGGAGCAAAATAGTATATTTACGGCGAGGGCGGTGTATTGAATCCTGAGCGTAGTGAGGGATTCAAGTGTTAACGCCCAAGATAAAATAATTTTGCTCCTGAGTGACACATGTAACTTTTCACACCGATTATGAGGAAAATTGAACGAATATCAATATTCATTATTATATAATTTATATACAATAACATCATAGTTTTGATTTTAAGTAAAACGTATAGTTTATTGTGACAATTTTTTCAAATATTACGAAAAATTCTCAAGTTTTAATATGTAAATGTACCTATAACGTTGCTAAAGTTAAAACTTGAAATATGTTCGTTTTTAATCGATTACGATGAAATTACAATCGATTATTTTCTTAAGATCTGTGTTCAATTGGCACATTGCGTAAATGCTACATGCCAATGAATAAATTAAAAAAGTAGCTTGAACAGAAAAGTGGCATTTTGCTCCCTCTCGTCGGGGACCAAAACTTACTTTTCTGAATGAGAGGTGTGAAATAGTACATTGTTGAAGAGGCTAGAAAGTAAGCAATAGACCTCGAAAGTACGAGTCCAGCTATTGCCCTTTCGGCCGAGGCTTAACATAGCGCTTTTCACGCCTACTGCGAGGAAATTGCATATAATTATAATTTAAAATCAAAATTAAGTATCTAATTGAAGATCATAATACTAAACAGGCTCGCTTGCCTCGCGCCGGCGCGGAGGAGGGGGAACGGGCGCACGCACGCCGGCCGACCGCGCGCGGTGCCCTGTGATTGGTCGATTGCTGTTCAAACTGTCCAACAATAACATTGTTGGACAGTTTGAAGTCATAGATGGCCTGTTCGTGCGACGTCCAACTAACCCCAGCTTTGAAGCCTGAATTCTGACCATCTTTTGCCACATTTCCGAGCAGTGGCGTGAAAAGGTCAATTTCAGGTCCTTGCCTAGCAGTCTGCTTCCTCCCGGGCAGGGTTGGGCAGTATTTCAATTACATGTATTTGAAATACGTATTTGAAATACAAATACGTATTTTGTATTTGTATTTCAAATACTGCATGGACAAGTATTTTGTATTTGATATTTCAAACACCACACTCACATGTATTTAGTATTTTGTATTTGAAATACTTAAGATTTCAAAATGTTAAAATATATATTTAATACCTTTAAAATACATTTAATTATGAAAATTAATACTAAAACTATTATTAAATTAAAATAACTAAATCTTAAACTTAGAAAAAATAAATAAAATGACTAATTAGATAAAAGACCTGTGCCTCTTGGCAGGGTGCCCATCACGCAGGCAGCATTCCCGCGCTGAACAGCGATTGCGATTCTTTGCGCGAGAAAGCTGCCGGCGCGAGGGTCGCCTGTTGCCTCCCTTAACCTTTTGCTGAGTTCCCTGTGGAGCTCCAGCGCACCCTTACCCCAAGGACCTAGTGTCTCGACGCCGAAAGCAAAGAACTGATATTGGGCGCCGAGACAGCTGTATTTAGAGACCTTGAGGCGTTCCCGGGCGTCTGCCGCCGCCCCCGCACGCCTGGTAGTTGCTGGTAGGTAGGACGCCGCCAAGGTGTCTGTGCAGGTGGCGTCCCACACCAGCGCACGGCCCGACTTCCAGGGTATCAACGACATTCCATCAGGGCGCTTGCCATCGCCCCGCACAATCTGGGGCTCCAGAGCAGCGGGAACATTGGCGCTGACGAGCGCCCTTCTGAGAATGTCGTTGAGAGTGGCGTGGCGGGACAGGCGGCCGGCGCCCGAGGAGCAGGAGAGGCCATGGTGGCCGAGTCGGTCCACTGGAGCCCCGCAAGAAACACAGTTGTGACCTGTGCAGATCCCAGCTCCCAGCCGGAGACCGACGGCTATGCGTAGGGTGTCTGGGTCAATAAAAGTTCCAGAGTTGGGCGAGGGATATGCATGCAGCCAGTGACCGGATTCTGGCTTGGACACGGCTAACAGCCTTGCCCGGTCTCTGCCTGTTGAAGGCTCTATTAAAGATTGTAGAGTGGTGACGGAGGCTATTGTATCCCAGGCCCTTTGCCTATGTGGTTTGGATGGGAAATTTGGACTCGGTCCAGCTAGCCAGGCATTCGTGGCCTCGTCCAAACATGCAATCTCGCAGTTAATGCCCGCTGGGGCTTTTAGTATTCTACCTGCGAGATCTAGCGTGCTGTGGATTGAAGACAGGAATGCCGGCAAAGACACACTTGAAATTTTGCGGGTTCCCAAGCCGCCGTTCCTTATTGGTAAAGCGGCTTGGGACCATGCCTGTTCGCTGAAGTGAATGTTCAGAATATTTTCAATTTGGGATTTCATTAGACTGTCAATAGGTGTGATCAAATGGGGGAATTTCCAAATGGGGCAACAGCGAAGCAGGTAAGTGAATTTAGGGACAAAGAGACAGAATTTTAAGATAAATAAAGCTGAGTGGCTGCTAATTTTGACAAGGCGGTCCGAATACTTGATGAAGTTTGTAGATGATTTATTTAAGAGAGGAGGAATGGCCTCCTCAAAGATGGGGGAGCCGAGGAGGTGCAGACTATCTTTCGAAATTATTTTTATGTTAAGGGCAACGTTGTTAAAAGTTTGAGCTATTTGGGAAGCGGTTAGTGGATTTACTTTGTCCGAAATATACAATTCAGATTTGTCACAATTTAAATCTAAACCGATTCGATTGAAGTGCTGTTTAACATGCACCAAATCTGCTAGGACTGTCTGCGCGTCTCCGGCTAAGGTCCCATCGTCGAGGTACCAAATATTTAATTTTGAATTTAGGTTATGGATTATCGGATTTATCGCCAAACTAAAGATCGCTGGACCGAGGGGATCACCCTGTTGACAACCTACGGCTGAAAGAATCTCATTGGATTTATGAACTAGTTTTGAGGGGCAGTGGTAGCACTGGAGAAGGAAGTTATACATTTCCGGGACATGTATTTTAATTTCGTTTAGCAGGGTGTCCCTATTGACCGAATTAAATGCGTTTTTAACGTCTAATTTTAGAAGAACCTCGCACGAATCACTTTTTACGAAGGTACGTACAGCGTGGACTGCTGCCTCGCAACCTCCACGGGTTCCAAAGCCGACTTGTACGGGTTCAAAGAGGGTCTGTAATTTTGTTCTAGTGAGCCGGACGCAGATCTTGGCTGCTAAACGTCGGAATGTAGAGCCTACTGCGATGGGGCGTACACCACCATCCTTTTTTGCCAAGGCAATAAGATTTGCTCCATAAATAAGCGGTGTCACATCCGGGCAAACGTCTCCCAGGAGCATGAGATTGACCAGTTTTGTGAGGCTTGTGGTCAACTGCTCACCAGCCACACCTGAGCCGTAGCTAGTGAGGTCAATCAGATGCTGCGGGGATATGCCGTCTAGACCAGATGCCGATCCTTTTGGAAACGAGGCGAGGGCTGTTAGTACGTCTTTTACCGTGGCGTGGAGGCAGGCTGTAGGGTCAGATGGAGGGTCTACGAAAATCGGGGTGGAAGGGCCTGGGGGATGCTTGGACTGTAATGCGGCTTTGGTCTCCGGAGTGTCGGGTGCCAAGCTGTCGTTTGAGAACAACAGGCGTGTTGCTCCTTTGAGATCACCGTCGTGTATTTTTTCTTCGACCTTCCCAAACAAGTCATACTTCTTTCTGTGGGTTTCAGACGAAGGGGTGCAGATAGGTATAAATGGATTTAAAATATTGTTTTTTATTTTTTGCGTTAGGGAAATATTACTGTTGGATTCTTCTGAAACATGGAGAATTTTAAACGAAAAGGTAAGGAGGTCATGCCAAGAATTACTATTGTTGTTTCTAACGCAATTATTTATTGCGTCCGCTAATGCCCCTGAAACCGACGACCGGGCACCGCGTGGTATACGTTTTATAATGGAAGTTGACTGCTTGAGTTGGCCGAGGAGAGTCTGAAGAGGAGTGTCGGGCGTGGGAGGTAATGGGGGATGGGAGGGAGCCGGGATGTGATGTGTAGATGGAACAGAGGATATACGGACCTGATGGATACGCCCCTGGTGGATACGTAGACCTCTTTCCGATGAAAAAATCTTTTGGCAAACGCAGCATTCCATTTGAGGCAACAGGCACTCACTGGTACTTATGATTATCTTTTTTTAAAACTAATATCATATTTTTCTGAAAAAATATCCTATTAAAACGCCTATTTACATATTATAACTATCAAAACTAAACGTAAACATAAATAAAAATCACTGGTGACAGTTTCATTTCAAATTGAATAAAAAATCGTCTATGCGCATGTGTTCGTTCTTTGGTCGCCTTGACGATGTCAGCTTTAACCAATAGGGCGATGGTGCGTGTCGTCTCACGCCGGCGCGTTGCAGGGGGGAGATGCTGGTGGCGCAGGACAGGTGATGGTGTCTATGTCACTTCTGACAATGAGCGTTGCCAAACAAATTTTCACAAAAAGCAAAGATAGGGAAGTTCACTCAACGCTGCCCACACTCACAGTGACTCACAGCGACTCCTTGTTTCGCACGAACTTGTTTATGAGGAGAAAACTTTCATCTTGTAATTTTTATGCTTTAGATTTCAAAATACATCTGTTCAAAATACATTTTATTTGATGATTTTGAATCATGTTATGCTCTTCTGGCCCTGTCGAGAGGCTTTTTTCTTTGGCTGGTTACATCCATTCGCCAACAAGACGGAACATGTCTGATAGTACTTTCAGAAATTTGGTTTTTATGAAAGGAAATTCGACATTTCATTCATAAAAACTAAGGCTTCCATTCCATAGAGCCTAATTCATAGGGAATTTTTAATACCCAAAAATGTTTATAATATCTATGTCCAAAAGTATTTTGTATTTTGTATTTTAAATACATTGTTTAAAACACAGTATTTTGTATTTTGTATTTGAAATACCTGTCACCAATGTATTTAGTATTTTGTATTTCAAATACCTTTTCGAATGTATTTAGTATTTGGTATTTGAAATACACTGAAGTCGGTATTTTGCCCAACCCTGCTCCCGGGCATGGGCTAACGACGCCTGTTTGTTCCAGTATCTATCTTCAAAATGCTCACTGCAGCACCACCTGAACTCCCATCTGAACATCAAGCTGCCGAAGGACAAGCTTTGCTCGGTCTGTGGACGAGGCTTCTCGGTAACTACATCTTCAGGATTTTGTGTGTGTTTGTTACGCGATAGCGCGGTAATTTATGAAACTATTTGAAAAATTCTTTCTTTGTTTGAAAGCATATACTTCCAGATTGGTACCGTTGTCACCAAAATCCAGTTCTGATGATGGGATCTCGGAGAAATCGAGGGAACTCTTCAAATTTTATAGGCAAACTTGAAGCAATTTGGCTGCTGATTTGATGTCGGTTAAAACTTTGTTTTTAAAGTAAATTATGTATTAACTTTTTGGATGTTTTGACACTGACGTTGCTGAAGATTCAAAGATTTGACTGTGAGTCGTGGGGGGGTGAGTCAGGGGGGGGATGTGTCGGGGGGGGGGGGGGGTAAGTCGGGGCGGCGGGTGTGAGGTGGGGTTACCCCCGAATGTAAGAGGGATGATTGAGGGGGGGGGTTGAGTCGAGGGAAGGTCGCTCAACCCCCTCCGACCGACCTCCGACGTTGCACGTAGAACCGATGGCTATTGGGGCGGAAAGGTTCTCGAGTGACGACCACGTGCTGGAAGGCAGGCCCCCACAAGGTGGACTGATGACCTGGTAAAGGTCGCTGGAGTCCGCTGGATGCGGGTGGCGCAGGATCGGTCATTGTGGCACTCTTTGGGGGAGGCCTGCGTCCAGCAGTGGACGTGTTTCGGGTGATATGATGATGTATTGTAAAACACGCGTTGTTCCAGACGAAGCGCATGCTGCGCTTCCACACGTACACGCACACGGGCGAGCGGCCGTACCTGTGCGCGCACTGCCCCGCCGCCTTCACGCAGCCCAACCCGCTGCGCGTGCACGCGCGCAAGCAGCACCCGCACCTGCCGCGCCCCGCCGCCGCCGCGCACGCGCACACACAATAAACTCTCAAGGAAACATATTGTTTTACTCACGTTACACCTATCCCTCGCTAACCCCCTTGATTTCTGATGGTTCCAACGTTTTAGATTTTTTCGCAGTAAATCCCTCAGACTGGCGCTTCAAGAAGGCGCGTAACTTGTAATATTGCGAAATGTTAATTTGATGACGAATATTTAAGGTGGATTTCAGCATTGAATACTCCGTCCATAATGAAGATGGTGCAAACTTCTTCGATAATTCTTCAAAGTATGCCAGAATTACATTTTCTGAGGAGCTCGCTTTTTTATCCATTCTCCAGCTGATGAATTTGTCGTAGCTTTTCACATACAACTTTTGCGATTTTTTCGGCAGAAAGTTTTCAGTAGTCTTTTTGGCTATGTCTATTAATTCTTCGGGTGTACTTGGCAAATAATCACTCATTTTGTTCAATTGTTGGAATATATCATATAAAAGTTAAATAAATTGCGTTACCAATGAACCTAACTGACAATTGAAAATAATTCAATTCCCGCGCTTTATGTTTTTTTATTACCATAGACAACAATACTGTTTAAGTAGATGTATTTTTCAAACATAAAAATCTTTTGGATAAATAATATTCTTATTTCATGTCTGTAATTTACGTAATAATAAACGAGTCTTTATTGTAAATATGGCAGTTACAGTAATATTAAGTTCATTTACATAAACTTTTGTCATGGATGCGGTCATGGAAACATAAATTTAAATAAAACACTTTCGCGCTGGCACGTGGTCTGTAGGCGCTGGCCACTTTACCGCAAATTAAAAAAAATACCAGTTGGCTTATAATTTATTATAATATCCGTCGGAGCATTATAATGTAATTCATAGATCATAGATTTAATTTGAATCACGAAAAGTGTACATTTTTAATATTAATGTTAGCCTTTTAATTGTCAAATTACAGTGCTGGAGTAGAAAAAAGATATTTTTTGTAATATGAGACGGATCGAGGAAAGTGCCGTCCTTGACCCAAAACGTAAGTGAGAAAACTGTTTATATTTTTCGAAAATAATTGACGCACCTAAAAAATCTGTAACTTTTTTCCGGTGCTAAGGAAGGTTATTCCTATCACCAAAAAAAATATTTTATCCATTACCAATTATGTACAGTTGCATACACTACTTTATCTACACACATATCATAAATTCTCAATGATGTGTTCGGGATTACAATAACCGCCATTGCGTTTTTTTTTTTTTACTCAGAACTGCAGGAAGGCAAGCAAAAACAGGGCGGCCAGCTTCTGCGCTATAAAGATGTGCTGAAGCGCCACATGCGGAGGTGTGATATTGATCCATCGCGCTGGGAGATTTTGGCTCAAGATCGGTCAAAGTGGAGACATACAGTGAAGGTTAATGTGCAAGCCTTCGAAGAACGAAGACGTAACGAACTCGATGCTAAGCGCGAGGAGTTGAAGGCTCGACCACCTGCGGCCATACACTACAATTTTGTCAGAGGGGTGCTGACCTGTAGGGAATGTGGTCGCACATTCTCTGCAAAGATAGGCTACGTCAGTCACCTAAGAGCTCACGAACGACGCTCCAGTTAGCCAGAACTCTTCTCTTTTTCCAGTCGCCGTGGTCGAAATCGGCCAGGATGATGATGATGAACCGCCATTGCACCGCCATGACCAACTGGATTTCTATCGAACAGTATCGAAGGCTCTGACCTCTGGGCCACGCTTCGAAATTTGAAAGTCATTACTTTACCAATATCGATATCTTAATGAAAATAAGTACAAATATAACCTACGGCCAAAGACACGTTAATTATTTTTATAAATCTTATTAATACAATGCTGGCTCCTATTTCACCAACTTGACAATTGTCACCTGACAACGACAATCCTCCGTACATTGCTGGTTGCAAGTAACCTAGCGACCACCTTAACTTCTAGATCTAGAACAAGCAATGTATGGCGAATTGTCAGTGTCAGGTGACAATTGTCAAGTTGGTGAAATACACGTGAAATAGGGACCAGGTCATCACTGCCAGTTTCTGAACGCATTTTAGCAGGTTTATAGTATGTGTGTATATAGTCCAGGCAATGAATTGACAACTTGTATGGAAAAAACGACATATTTGGAAATAATTTATAATAGCTAATTTTTTTAATGTAACGGATATATTATCAATTAAATTGTTACCTAGAGGCAAAATCGAACAAAAAATCAGACATCAAAAAAATCAATATTTAATTAGCTCCTAAAAAGTCCGGATAAATATTAATCTTTTTTTATCTTTATTTAGGTTCATTTACATTTGCTTTAAAATATTCAATATAAATAAAATAAAAAAGACAATGAATGTTTAATTTAAATCTATATAATTACTTCCGGGTGGAAAGTTTGGTGGATTCTTGAATAAAGCATCTTATAATAATGTTTTAGAATGAAATAAACAAAAAAAACGCTATTATAAATTAATGTTTTTCAAAACCGTATTTTGCCTCGGCTAAGATAAAAGTTTTAAGACTGGTTTTCGACCACTCTTTCGGCGTGAGGGTAGAACCACAGAGGACAATATACTATAATGAAACACAATATCACACACACATTCTCTTATTTTTAGCTTCATATCAAAATAGGTATCTAATCTACGTGGTAAATCCCGAAGCATTTCATTATTAAACTACACTCGCGGTCAAAGAATTCGGGTCACCCTAAATTAAATAACCGCAATAGGTATTTTTAAATATTTTACACCAGTTTTATTTACATAATATACTACTCTCGTAATACCTAATGTAATAGCAATTTCCGGGATCCTATCATAAAAGTATCGATATCCAAAAATGACCATTTTTGCGATATTTCGCTCCGTTAACGTTGTTTTCTTCAAAGGTCTTGACGAGTCCGATTTAAACCTGGTAATGTTAATTAATTAATTTTTTTTTTACAGTTTAGATGTAAAATTAAATAAAGATCACTACAGGATTTTTAATAAATCCACAATGCACTATTTTAGGAAATACGACGGTAATTTACCGACCCGTATTCATTGTCCGCGAGTGCAGTATAGTACATATACACAAGCCATAATTATAAAAATCCTTAATGTATAATATAATTTAAATAATACTGATGATAGTAAATACTTATTATTTTATTAATTATAATTGTTATCCTTGTTCAAACTATTCAAAGGAGCGAGTCGCGACCCTCGTACTCGTAATATAGAAAAAAAACCGGACAAGTGCAAGTCCAACTTGCGTGGGTTCCGTAAAATATTGAGAATTTTCCCGTTACTTTGAATACTCAAACTTCTTATAGGTTTTCCTGTAATCTTTAGGCAAGGAACTATTTTCCTTATTTTTTTCAGAATTTTAAGCCTAGTAGTTTCGGAGATAAGGGGGAGGGGGGGCCTGTCAATTTTCGTCTGTTTTCCTAAATTACTTCGAATCTGTTTTTGCTAAAATTATAGAAAAAAAACTGAGATGCTTACAACAACCCCTTTCATTTGATATGTCACACAATACAGTTGGCGAAACTTTTTATTTAATTTTCCACTTTACACCCCAAAAGTGGCCCCCTTGTTCAGAATTCACTAATTTACTTTACGCGTCCATCTTTCGGTCACCAATTTACATATGTATACCTACCAAATTTCAACTCAATCGGGCCAGTAGTTTCGGAGCAAATCGGCTGTGACAGACGGACAAGACAGACGCACGAGTGATCCTATAAGGGTTCCGTTTTTTTCCTTTTGAGGTACGGAACCCTAAAAATAGCGACCCCACGCTCCGCTGCTCTTAACATACCAATATTTTTAGTTTCACAAAATTTGGAAAGCTTACTTCAAGATTACGCAGGCTCCATTTGAGTCGAGCAATAAAACCTTTTTTTGATTTAACAGGATTTATAATTTTTTTCAAATATATTATAATTGAAAAAAAAAATACGATTAGACAACTGACTGCCATGTTGAACAAACTTCTTTCGCTGATTCGAAAATTACCTACAGCAAAAAAACTGTCATGAATATGGATTTATCTTATTTTGATAAAATATAATATTATGATTTTTCTCAAAAACCACACGGAATTATGCTTAACCGATAAACTTGTAACACAACTAGTTTTTTTATCCTTTTATTTTATACCAAAATAAAAAAAATGTCATAATTGGATGGTTTTGGTTGTCCAGGGTATACACATATATAATATGCTGTCTTGTCCGGCGTGCCCGTACACATGCTCTGGACAAGACCTCCGAAGATATAGTACATTGTTTAACGAGGGGCATACGTGCAATATTCTTACACCCGTGTTATACACAATGTTTTTCATCACATTTGCGAGGAAATAAATAGCTACAAAAGACAGATAATTCTAAGTTTCATACATCCGCATTCCAGATCAGTGCTAGTGGAGCGCGCAGCTTCAATATTTCAACCAATCACAGAGCAGTATTCTTCCGGGCGGGGCGGCTTGGCCTACTAGATTTTTTTTTCAACCAATCAGAGCAACCAGATTTGCTTAAGCCAATCAGAGGGTTCTATATTTTAAAGCTAAACTTAACAGCCCGTGGGAGGTAAAACGGCTATAACTGCTCTGTACGCTCGCAAGTAATAACGCCATTGACGAGC
Organism: Epinotia nisella; assembly: GCA_932294315.1. Classification (NCBI taxonomy): domain Eukaryota; kingdom Metazoa; phylum Arthropoda; class Insecta; order Lepidoptera; family Tortricidae; genus Epinotia; species Epinotia nisella. The sequence continues at coordinate 768,051 of OW028698.1, read as the reverse complement.
AAGTGTGATGAAAAAACTTTAGCCATTGCCAATTTCTGGTCCCGCACAATCTAACCAAGGAAATAGGAAACCTTTGACATGAGAAGAAGGGTATACAGTTATGCAAGGGTATAGTGTTGTGACGTCACCATGGTTTAGTGACGTCACTTCCGTTTGTGAACTCGACGGACGTGGCGGGAGAGACACGAGTGCCAGCTGAAGCGCGCGGCGCAGGACGTGCACTTGTATGGGGACTCGGATGTGTGCAGCGCAATTATGTGACTGCGGAGCTTCGCGTGGTTCTGGAAAATAGCAAAATACATCCAGTGACAGACAATTTAACATAATTTATTGAATCAGGCGTTACTTTGCGGAAATTCATGATATATTACGAGAACAATATTCCTTTGCTATTCCGCTAAAAAACGTGCAGGTCGATCAGCGGAGATCAAATGCAACTAATTGCGTATAAACATGCAAATAATTACAGCAAACCACCACCAATAATGAAAAAACCTCGACACGTGTTTCGCCTCTCTACGAGGCATCATCAGGAGATGTGGCTTGCGCTACGTCCACTGAGCAATTGCTTATGTTTATACGCAAATAGTTGCATTTGATCTCCGCTGATCGACCTGCACGTTTTTTAGCGGAATAGCAAAGGAATATTGTTCTCGTAATAGACAATTTAACGCTCATACGGAGGGTACTACTTTGCGTCGCGCCAGTCGGGTAAAAAACTTAAGTAAAGCTTCTAAGCTCGCATGTAGTGGTGACGTGTTCGATTAGGCATTTTTAGTGTTCCGGTACCTCAAAAGGAAAAAACGGAACCCTTATAGGATCACTCGGTTGTCTGTCTGTCCGTCTGTCACAGCCGATTTGCTCCGAAACTACTGGACCGATTGAGTTGAAATTTGGTACACATATGTAAATTGGCGTCTTTCGGCTGATATGATGATGATGATGATGATTATGTAAATTGGTAACTCAAAGATGTCCATAATAAATTAAAGTAATGAATTCTGAACAAGGGGGCCACTTTTGGGGGGTAAACTGGAAAATTAAAAAAACAAGTTTCGCAAACTGTATTGAGTGACATAACAAATGAAAGGTGTTGTTGTAAGCATTCCATATATATATATATTTATAATTTTAGAAAAAATTGATTTGCAATAATTTAGGAAATAAGATGAAAATTGACCATCCCCCCCACCCCTCCCCCTTATCTCCGAAACTACTAGGATTAAAACTATTAGGAAAATTCTCAGAGGCTACTAAATTGGCTACTTTTCAAAAAAAACCGGACAAGTGCGAGTTCAACTCGCGTGGTGAGGGTTCCGTAAAATATTGAGAATTTTCCCGTTACTTTGAATACTCAAATTTTTTATAGGTTTTCCTGTAATCTTTAGACAAAGAACTATTTTCCATATTTTTTCAGAATTTTAAGGCTAGTAGTTTCGAAGATAAGGGGGGGGGGGATGATCAATTTTCGTATTTTTTCCTTCAAATCTGTTTTTGCTAAAATTATAAAAAAAAATATCTGAGATGCTTACAACAATCCCTTTCATTTGATATGATACAGTTTGCGAAACTTTTGTTTTTAATTTTCCAGTTTACCCCCCAAAAGTGGCCCCCTTGTTCAGAATTCATTACTTTACTTTACGCGTCCATCTTTGGGTCACTTATTTACATATGTTCACCAAATTTCAACTCAATCGGTCCGGTAGTTTCGGAGCAAATCGGCTGTGACAGACGGACAGACAGACCGCACGAGTGATCCCATAAGAGTTCCGTTTTTTAGGGTTCCGTAGCCAAAATGGCAAAAACGGAACCCTTATAGTTTCGTCATGTCCGTCTGTCCGTCTGTCCGTCTGTCCGTATGTCACAGGCATTTTACTCGAAAACTATAAGGTGTATTTGAATAAAATTTTGAGGATAGGTGTATTTTGTTAGCCGCTACATAGTTTTGTAATTAAAATGACAAAAAAAAATTTTTTTAGGGGTGCACTCCATACATAAAACTAAAAGTCAATTTTTTTTTTCCATTGTGACCCCCCGTGTGGCACATCAATCGATAGGCCTTTCAAAATAAATATAAGGTTTCTTAGCATTTTTTTTGATTAAGTGAATAGGGTCGGAGATAATCGCCCCGAAAGTCACTAAAATTCTGTCCCCCCCCTCTAATTTTTGAACGGTGTATTTTAAAAATATGGAAAAATTCATGGACATAGGGCTCATTAATTTCATTCACCGAAAATTGTTTTGAACAAGATCGGTTCAGAGGTTTTCGAGATATTGCTGAAAAACTGCCTTCCTCAAAGAAAAGGACGTACGAGTAAGTGCCGTAAAATTTCTATGACGATACGACCTTTTTAATAGGCACGGAACCCTTCGTTTTGCGTGGTTCGACACGCACTTGGCCGGTTTTTCCTTTTGAGGTACGAAACCCTAATAAGCCTAGGGTTAGTATTTATGAAATAAAATTTAATTAATTCCGTTTGAGCTGCCGCGGTACTTCGTTGTGTCATAATAGCGTAAAAGCAGTCTGTCTGAGCGTCGGCGAACATAGCCGAAGCACTACAGTACCGCGGGAGCCCAAACAGCATCCTGAATGCATCATTATATTGGACGCGCAGAGCGCTATACGCCCGCTTGGTAAATCTAGTCCGCTTCGTAAAGTTATTTACTCCAGTCAGTTGGGTTCATCATCATCATCATCGTCATATCAGCCGAAAGACGTCCACTGCTGGACATAGGCCTCCCTCAGAGAGTGCCACAGTGACCGGTCCTCCGCCACCCGCATCCAGCGGACTCCCGCGACCATTACCAGGTCATCAGTCCACCTTGTGGGGACCCACGCCGCGCCTTCCGGTACGTGGTCGCCACGAGAGAACCGCACCGCCCCAACGGCCATCGGATCGGCGGTCAGATGGAATATCAAAAGATATTGGACACGTATTTTTTTATTTGTTAGTTAAACAAAAACTGACGAAGACATAGCCCGTTATAGTCCAGGCAATGAACTGACAACTTGTATGGAAAAATGTCAAAATTGGAAATAATTTATAATAGCAATTTTTTTTTAATATAACGGATATATTATCAATTAAATAGTTACCTAGAGGCAAAATCCAACAAAAAATCAGACATCAAAAAAATAAATATTTAATTTGCTCCTAAAAAGTCCGGATAAATATTAATATATTTTTTTATCGTTATTTAGGTTCATTTACATTTGCTTTAAAATATTCAATATAAATAAAAAAAAAGACAATGAGTGTTTAATTTAAATGTATATAATTACTTCCGGGTGGAAAGTTTGTTGGATTCTTGAATAAAGCATCTTAGAATAACGTTTTAGAATGAAATAAACAAAAAAACGCTATTATAAATTAATGTTTTTCAAAACCGTATTTTGCCTGGAGTATTAAAGTTCCGTGTGACGTCACGTTATGGTACACGTTTTAGCATCTTGCGTTGCGATTTTGTGAATGACCGTTAATCGATTGGGAAATTGTCCTTGTGCGATTTCTTTTGCACATTGTGCAAGGTTTTCTACAGAGGGGTAAGTTACTGAAAGGCTACTCCAGTTATGTACGCTCTAAGTCTACTACGTAACCGATATAGCCCTCCGTATTGCTAAACTTAAGTGGCAGTGGGCGGGGCACATTGCACGTAGAACCGATGGCCGTTGGGGCGGAAAGGTTCTCTCTTGGCGACCACGTGGGTAGGCCCCCCACAAGGTGGACTGATGACCTGGTGAAGGGCGCGGGAGTCCGCTGGATGCGGGTGGCGCAGGACCGGTTACTTTGGCACTCTTTGGGGGAGGCCTATGTCCAGCAGTGGACGTCTTTCGGCTGATATGATGACGATGATGATGAAGTCTACTAGTCAACCAGTTAGTCTATGTATGGTAACTTAGACAGAGGAGACAGCAATGCACATTCTCTGCTCCTGCGGACCACTCATGCAAAAAAGAAGTACCTACCTAGGGCGGCACATCGTGCACCCAGAAGAGGTACAACACATCACCGCCCAAAGAATCTGGAATTTCCTGGAGGCAACGGGCCTTAACGGTGAACTATAAACAAGAAAGGGCTGCCACAATAGATCACTCGCTGGTCGAAGCGGCACATTAAAGGCCCACAAACATCAAATAATAATAAATGGTCACTTACGGGGAACGGTTTGCCACAATGGTCGCAGAGGTGTTCGGAGTTCTCCTTCTTGTGAACCACCTGCTTGTGAAGATACAGCGACGTGTGACTCTTGAATACCTGAAGCAAACATACGAGTGTTTGGATTAATCTTTTAAAGAAAAGAAAAATTTTTTTAAAGAAGACATTTATTCACTACACAAAAGACACACAGAGACAAAGGAGTAGACATACAATACAATTGACACATATTGTGTGTCTTCGCGGCAGTGAATCGGTCGCTGTCTCAGCATTGTGCCGAGGTGTCAGACAGACACCTGCAGCGCTGGTTTTCAGACAGCACCGCAAGTGGCCCACGGAACGCAACGCAACACCGCATTAGATAAATAGTAAGTAGACTTTTCGTTAATCTGAAACTTTTTCTGGTGCTAAGGAAGGTTATTCCTATCACCACAATAGTACATTATTGCCGTGGCCGGGAAGGAGGCAATGGGGAATGGATGAAAATTTTAGAAATGCCCTATTATTTGTTTGGTGATAGGAATAACCTTCCTTAGCACCAGAAAAAAGTTTCAGATTTTTCAGCTGCGACAATTATTTTTGAAAAACATAAACAGTTTCCTCATTTACGTTTTGAGCCAAGAACGGTAAATAGACACTTTCCTTGATCTGTCTCATATTACAAAAAAATATCTTAAATATCTGTGGTAAACTGACACTGGTAATGACCAATATAGCTGCTGCAAGTGTCAATATCATTGCCAGTCTCAGTTTACCACAGATATTTAAGATATTTTTTGTAATATGAGACCGATCGAGGAAGGTGCCGTAACTAACCCAAAACGTAAGTGAGGAAACTGTTTATATTTTTCAAAAAAAAATGATGCAGCTGAAAAGTATGAAACTTTTTTCTGGTGCTAAGGAAGGTTATTCCTATCACCAAAAAAATTATCAGGCATTTCTAAAATTTTCATCCATTCCCAATTGCAGGCTCAGTATTTGTTTAAACGGACGAGCTTGCGAGTCCGTTTAATTATAATACGAAGCCTGCAATTGCCATTCCTGCTGAGGTTAATATAGTGCTTTTCTCAAAAATGGGGGAATAATAAACTTTAAATATCATTACACAATTTGAAAATATTACTGATTTCCCGCCGTTTTTCTTTTTAAACCGAATCGCAAGTGTATTTTTCCACCGAAAAACGCAAACTATTTGAGACACATAGAAAAACGTCGCGTTTGCAACAAAAAAATACGAGTTGAATTGGCTGAATACGACCTGTGCCGTCTTTTATATGCCGGTTTCAACTTTTTAAAAAGTTTGCTACTCGACAAATAAAGGAATTTATATGTAACATACCAGGCGGCCTGCAATGTTTTTTATTTTTTAATTTTGATCTGACCTGAAACTATACACTACCTTCCAATATGTAGCGACTAATGTACATTTGGCGGGCCATTTTTGAGAAAAAATAATTAGGCACTTCTAAAATTTTCATCCATTCCCAATTCGTTGTACCGAATACCGATTTTAATGTTTTTTTTGGGGTCGGATAACCAAGGGCCCAATGTCGCCACCGCAATTGCCGCGAATTATTGTTTTAATTTTGTGACGTTAGCCAGGAGAAACATGATAATTTCTAAGAAAAAATGTTACGTCACATCATGGACTTCTAACATTCTTAGACATGGACCATAAATGGGTGTCGAAATATCGTCACTTTCGTCACCTTCTGGCACTTGTGGCAGTGGTGCGCGAACACGCGCCGGTGCTCCCAGTCGCGGTGGTCCCGCAGGCGGGTCTTGTTGGCGAAGCGGCGCCCGCAGTCGGGGCACGCGTGCGGGAACTCGTGCTCGGCCACGTGCGCGCGCGACAGCCGCAGGTGCTGCTGGAACGTGGCGTGCGAGGAGAACGCGCGGTCACAGGGCGCGCACACCAGCTCGCCGTTCGCTCTGAAAAGAGGTCATTCATGTCAAGGGCTATGTGACGGACAAAAATGCACGGCCCAAACCGGTGACCAAAAACAGCGTACAGCCGTCAATAGTGTAGTTTCCTCGTGTTAAAATTGATAACGTAGTAAACCATCAAATTATTGTAATTAAAGTATAAATTACGAAATATATTTTTAAAAAAACTCCCGCATGGACGAACAGCATCTGTCAACTTGACTATGACAGTTTCCCCGCCACTAACGTGTCCCGCAGTGCGGGGCTCCTTAGTGCTTGTAAAGGCTGTTACGTGGCTGTGTAGATGCCGCCACAAGTTCCCCGCCACTGACGTTTCCCGCAGTGCGGGGCTCTTTAGCACCGCAACATTTCGTGGCTGTTAAGACAGTCTCAAGACGATGATAGGAAGGTGACTCTTGAAGGTTTCCCGCAGTGCGGGGCTCCGTGGTCAAACAGCATCTGTCAGCTTGACTATGACAGTATTCCCCGCCACTGACGTGTCCCGCAGTGCGGGGCTCCTTAGTGCTGGTGTTAAGGCTGTTACCTGGCTGTGTGGCTGTGTAGATGCCGCAACAAGATCCCCGCTACTGACGTTTCCCGCAGTGCGGGGCTCTTTAGCACCGCAACATTTTGTGGCTGTTAAGACAGTCTCGATGATAGCAAGGTGACTCTTGAAGGTTTCCCGCAGTGCGGGGCTCCGTGGTCGAACAGCATCTATCAGCTTAAGTATGACAGTTTCCCCGCCACTGACGTGTCCCGCAGTGCGGAGCTCCTTAGTGCTTGTCTAAAGGCTGTTACCAGGCTGTGTGGCTGTGTAGATGCCGCCACAAGTTCCCCGCCACTGACGTTTCCCGCAGTGCGGTGCTCTTTAGCACCGCAACATTTCGTGGCTGTTAAGACAGTCTCAAGACGATGATAGGAAGGTGACTCTTGAAGGTTTCCCGCAGTGCGGGGCTCCGTGGTCGAACAGCATATGTAAGCTTGACTATGACAGTTTTCCTCGCCACTGACGTGTCCCGCAGTGCGGGGCTCCTTAGTGCTGGTGTTAAGGCTGTTACCTGGCTGTGTGGCTGTGTAGATGCCGCAACAAGATCCCCGCTACTGACGTTTCCCGCAGTGCGGGGCTCTTTAGCACCGCAACATTTTGTGGCTGTTAAGACAGTCTCGATGATAGCAAGGTGACTCTTGAAAGTTTCCCGCAGTGCGGGGCTCCGTGGTCGAACAGCATCTGTCAGCTTGAGTATGACAGTTTCTCCGCTACTGACGTTTCCCGCAGTGCGGGGCTCTTTAGCACCGCAACATTTTGTGGCTGTTAAGACAGTCTCGATGATAGCAAGGTGACTCTTGAAGGTTTCCCGCAGTGCGGGGCTCCGTGGTCGAACAGCATCTATCAGCTTAAGTATGACAGTTTCCCCGCCACTGACGTGTCCCGCAGTGCGGAGCTCCTTAGTGCTTGTCTAAAGGCTGTTACCAGGCTGTGTGGCTGTGTAGATGCCGCCACAAGTTCCCCGCCACTGACGTTTCCCGCAGTGCGGTGCTCTTTAGCACCGCAACATTTCGTGGCTGTTAAGACAGTCTCAAGACGATGATAGGAAGGTGACTCTTGAAGGTTTCCCGCAGTGCGGGGCTCCGTGGTCGAACAGCATATGTAAGCTTGACTATGACAGTTTTCCTCGCCACTGACGTGTCCCGCAGTGCGGGGCTCCTTAGTGCTGGTGTTAAGGCTGTTACCTGGCTGTGTGGCTGTGTAGATGCCGCAACAAGATCCCCGCTACTGACGTTTCCCGCAGTGCGGGGCTCTTTAGCACCGCAACATTTTGTGGCTGTTAAGACAGTCTCGATGATAGCAAAGTGACTCTTGAAGGGTTCCCGCAGTGCGGGGCTCTGTGGTCGAACAGCATCTATCAGCTTGAGTATGACAGTTTCTCCGCCACTGACGTGTCCCGCAGTGCGGGGCTCCTTAGTGCTAGTGAGGGCTGTTACCTGGCTGTGTGGCTGTGTAGATGCCGCAGCAGGTTCCCTCGCCACTGGAACCGTTTCCCGCAGTGCGAGCACGGGTACTGCTGACGAGCGTTGTTGACTGAAGACTTTATTTCTTATATGTGCGCTTGCTATCTTACCGCAGAGCGGGGCTCCTTAGTGCTTGTCTAAAGGCTGTTACGTGGCTGTGTAGCTATGTAGATGCCGCAACAAGTTCCCCGCCACTGACGTTTCCCGCAGTGCGGGGCTCCGTGGTCGAACAGCATCTGTCAGCTTGAGTATGACAGTTTCCCCGCCACTGACGTGTCCCGCAGTGCGGAGCTCCTTAGTGCTTGTCTAAAGGCTGTTACCTGGCTGTGTGGCTGTGTAGATCCCGCAACAAGTTCCCAGCCACTGTCGTTTCACGCAGTGTGGGGCTCCTTAGCACCGCAACATTTTGTGGCTGTTAAGACAGTCTCAAGACGATGATAGCAAGGTGACTCTTGAAAGTTTCCCGCAGTGCGGGGCTCCGTGGTCGAACAGCATCTGTCAGCTTGAGTATATTGAGTTTCTCCGTCACTGACGTGTCCCGCAGTGCGGGGCTCCTTAGTGCTAGTGAGGGCTGTTACCTGGCTGTGTGGCTGTGTAGATGCCGCAACAGGTTCCCTCGCCACTGGAACCGCTTCCCGCAGTGCGAGCACGGGTACTGCTGACGAGCGTTGTTGACTGAAGACTTTATTTCTTCTATGTGGGCTTGCTGCTTCTCTGGCGTGGTCGAGTCTTCGGGGAGGGTGTCTTTCAGCTTCCTATTGGGAAAATGTCACAATGAGTTCATTTTGTACAGTCACGGACTTTAATCATTGAGCCATTTAGGTGTCAACTAATTTTGGTTTTTAATAATTAAGCTATGAATATCCTATAATGTGAGCTCTAAATGGATCAACGATTAAAGTCCGTGACTTTATTAGGTATTATCGTCTGCTAACGAAATTCATAAATTTCAAATTAAATGAAAAATTTATAAACACGCCTCTCTAAAGAGTTGTAAGAGGGAACTGATTGAAAATTTTGGTGAACGAGACGGATTGTTTCGATAGCTCAGTTGGTAGAGAGCGACAACCCCGCATGCCTGTGGTCGCCGGTTCGAAGCCGACTCGGAGAATTATTTTTGAAATTTGCTTTAATTTGATTTTTTTTTCGATAGTAAGTTACTAAGAATCAAAGTTGCTCAATTCCTCAAAGGTTAGCTGTAAGAGATCCCTTATTTTATTGTTAATGTTAGTATTTGTACTTAAATCTTATATGACATGTTTATGTTTTTTCATCACACTTGCTCGTAAATGGTGTTATTCCATGCCTGTAGGACAATGGCCTAAATTGTAAATTGTCTAGGAATTTATGAGCTTGTGTGATCTGATTGGTTTAACCAAATCTAGTAGGCCGCGCGCCACAAGAATTCTGCTCTGTGATTGGTTGAAAAACATCTAGTTGGCAACGCGACGCAAGTATACTGCTCTGTGATTGGTTGAAATATTGAAGCTGCGCGCTCCACTCGCACTAATCCAGAAGTGAAGTGGTCAATTTCGTCAATTTTTGATTGATGCGGCTGTATGAAACTTAGATTTTACTGTCTTTTGTAGTTATTTATTACCTCGCAAATGTGATGAATAACATTGTGTATTATACGGGCGTAAGAATGTTGCAAACCCGAGTCATCAAAAGCCCTCCGCCTTCGGCGCCAGGCTTCTGATAGACTATTGTTCGCAATATTCCACTTAAGCCCCTTGTTAAACAATGTACTATAATCTGTTATTGTGTCCAATAAAGTGCTTACGACATGTACATACATGTCTCTGTAACACTTTAAACTCGCACTTTGTACATATTTAAATGATTAATTTACACGGGTCTGAAGCGATATTTGTTTTCCTTTATCTCTGAGGTTTCGACTCGGGTTGCACCGATCATAGTCGCAGATGACTGACGTCCCAGTAAGCTATCAACGGAGATATAGATGCACAATATTTCACTACCCTACAAAAGTCTATTAAAACGTGAAGGGTAGACCCGAAAAAAGTCCATCACAAATCATTTTTACCTAAGTTTTAACTGGATCTGATGCTTGGAGCTTGTCTTGACGTGCTTCTGGAGGTTAGAGGTTGTGGTGAACGATAGTCTAGAACAAAGATATCACATTGAGTACATCCTATGCTATACTATTAAACGAGAAATATTTGTATGTTTATAAATATATATACCTATATATGGTTAAAGAACTTTATTCTCATAAGAATACATGGGATTTTAAATTTAGACACAAAGATTATCCATCCACAATCCATAACAAATTTTACTGCGAAGAGATTGTTCAATTTAGCGTTTGGACGCGCTATTAACGGTCAGAGGCGTTTTCTTTTTAATGATTTGGAATTAGGGACTAAAAAACACCTGATGTTTGATTGGTCGATTTGAATATGTGGCTGTATTCTGGTTGGTTGATAGCAAAGATAAATGTTTCTTGAAAGAGTTGCGATTGGTGGATTTAATATGGTGAAGTGTTTTGATTGGTCAAATGAAATGTGTTAAAAATCATAAATATGTATACATATTTTCCCGCTTATTAAGCCTAATATGACACACTTTTCGAGCATGAGAAGTGAAAAATAGAGTTATTTTAACTTCAACAGATACTACAAGATGTACAGTGAAGTAGCGTTGTGTGACGTACTTGCAGGGCTCGCAGTATGGCCGCCGCTTCTGGCCGGCCTCTATCCGGTGTGTCTCCAAGTGTTTCCTCAGTGAAGTCTTCCATCTGAAGGTTTTCGCGCACTGCTCGCACGGGAACGTTGCCTCCGACTTTATACTGGAATTAAGCAATAATAGTTTAGCGCCAATCAAGTTTTACGGGCACAATAGGGATGTAGAACCGGTCAAATACGATAAAAAACCGGACAAGTGCGAGTTCAACTCGTGTGGTGAGGGTTCCGCATATAATCTAAATTTCATAAGTGTTTTTGAATACTCAAACTCCTTATAGGTTTTCCTGTAATCTTTAGGCAAGGAACTATTTTCCATATTTTTTTCAGAATTTTAATCCTAGTAGTTACGGGGTTAAGGTGGGGGGGATGGTCAATTTTCGTCTTTTTTCCTAAATTACTTCAAATCTGTTTTAGCTAAAATTATAAAAAAAAAATATCTGACATGCTTACAACAACCCCTTTCATTTGATATGTCACACAATACAGTTTTTTAAATTTTCCAGTTTACCCCTCAAAAGTGGTCCCCTTGTTCAGAATTCATTAATTTACTTTACGCGTCCATCTTTGGGTCACCAATTTACATATGTGTACCAAATTGCAACTCAGTCGATCCAGTAGTTTCGGAGCAAATCGGCTGTGACAGACGGACAGACAGACAACCGAGTGATCCTATAAGGGTTCCGTTTTTTCCTTTTGATGTATCGGAACCCTAAAAATTACATGCCGTATTTCATGATGCAGATCGAAAGGGTTGCTGATAAGGTTCATTTTTCTCTAAATAATCTTATATAACTACAACTTAGAAAAGTTGAAAAACCCCCGATTTTTTAATTTCAAAGTTCAATATCTCAAAAACGGCTGCACCAATTTTGATGAAGCATGGCTAAGAACACTCGGGTTAAAATTATCTATGACACAAAAAAAACCGCATTCAAATCGGTCTATCCGTTTGTGAGCTACGATACCACAGACACGTTAAACTTATAACACCCCTCCTCTTTGCGCCGGGGGTTAAAAAGGAGTTGAAAAGCTTCCCCTTGTATTACAAGCAAGGGGCTTGCAATGGGCGGGACGCGTCGCGTTAAACACCTCCCGCTAGAAATGCCCGAGGCAACCAGTCAGTCGAGGGCTAGCGTCGTGCTGTGTCCGCCGTGAGCTAAAACATTCTTTGCCCTCATTGATGTATTCTTGGCATGACAGCCCTAACGCTACACGTGCCGTGTATGAATGAATACAAGTTATACGATAGACAGAGATGCACAGAGTATGCCTAAACACCGTTTTTGCTAGGAAGTGCAATTTCTGTACTTGTACAGTCACGAGCGTTAATTTGGGACCCACCTAAGGTGGAATATCGTATAGCAAACTGAAGACATTTAAAGCTAATATCTGAAAGGAGTGTCAATGTTTGCCATGCTGACAACTTACGTCAACCGGGCCGAACGAGTCAAACGATCATTTCCGATTTTTTCCGACTAATTGTCACCCGTGTTAGAGGCCCTGTCTTCTCTCCGGCCATATTTGTTATTTGAAAATAGTATTTTGTGAAAATGACAGTTTTCAATAAATTTTCTTGTCTGACACTGACACACAATGACACATGTTCGTAATTAGAAAACTGTAATGATAGCTTTTGGCAAAGACGTTATCAATTCAAGGGCCCATTCAATAAGACATTTAATTGTGTCATCTTGACACTTCACAATTATTATTGAACTGAAGTTTTCGACCTTATTGCATTGTAAATGTTCTAACAACATTTGAAGGAAATGGGTCCCAAATTAACGCTCCTGACTGTACTATTACTTATTCTGTGTTACAAGTTAGAAGCTTTTGATAAACGGGCCCCTGTTCGTATATAACTAAGTAAGTTGTCCATCAAAATTGTCAATCCATTTTTCAGTCACTTTGCCGTTATCCGATTGAGCTGAAATTTTGGGTAGTAGTATAGTTTGGATGGCAATTTAATATTATGGTACCATCGAGCTGATCTGATGATGGAGACAGAAGGTGGCCATGGGGATTCAGTATTTTTTTAGGGGTGCACTCCATACATAAAACTAAAAGTCAAAATTTTTTATTTCATTGTGACTCCTCACACTCACATCAATCGATAGGCCTTTCAAAATAAATATAAGGTTTCTTAGCATTTTTTTTGATTAAGTGAACAGGGTCGGAGATAATCGCCCCGAAAGTCACTAAAATTCTGTCCCCCCCCCCTCTAATTTTTGAACGGTGTATTTTAAAAATATGCAAAAATTCATGGACATAGGGCTTATTAATTTCATTCACCGAAAATTGTTTTGAACAAGATCGGTTCAGAGGTTTTCGAGATATTGCCGAAAAACTGCCTTCCTCAAAGAAAAGGACGTAAGTGCCGTAAAATTTCTGTGACGATACGACCTTTTTAATAGGCACGGAACCCTTCGTTTTGCGTGGTCCGACACGCACTTGGCCGGTTTTTTTTTACTTACCCGATTGTATTAGTTTTTCCATCCTCCGTCTGACCATTCTCTTGACTGTTGTGGTTTTCAAAGCTTGGATCAATTCTGTAACATAATGACAAAGCCTATTAATATTGTAACAAAAAAAAATACCAGCCAAGTGCGAGTCGGACTCGCCCACCGAGGGTTCCGTACAAAATTACATACATCATCATCATCATCATCATATCAGCCGAAAGACGTCCACTGCTGGACATAGGCCTCCCCCAGAGAGTTCCAAATTGACCGGTCCTGCGCCACCCGCATCCAGCGGACTCCCGTGACCTTTACCAGGTCATCAGTCCACCTTGTGGGGGGCCTACCCACGCCGCGCCGCGCCGGTACGTGGTCGCCACTCGAGCACCTTTCCGCCCCAAAGGCCATCGGTTCTACGTGCCCACTGCCACTTAAGTTTAGCAATTCGAAATTACATACATACATACATATAATCACGCCTGTTTCCCAGAGGGGTAGGCAGAGATCACGGAGCTCCATTTGCTACGATCCTGACAAACCACTTTCGCTTCACTCACCTTCATAACATTTCTCATACATGCTCGTCGGTTTAGGGTACTTTTGACCTGGCCTTTTTGTAACATTTCTCCAATTTGATCGGAGAAAGTTCGCCTAGGTCTTCCCCTTCCAAAATAAAATTACAAATGTATAGTTTTCAGATTTTCCCCTGTACTTGTAGTATGAGACAATATTATTTGCCAAATTTTATAGTTCAGTAGCCAACGGAAAGTACCCTACAAATTTTGATTCCCTTGAGAGTGTCGAAATATACTTTTTTTGCGGCATACATGACCATATTTTTTTTATTAACTTTGAAGTCTGATTTTTTCACAGCTTCAAGGGACTGTAGACCTGAGTATGATTTCGATTTCAACTCGATAGCTCCACGCGTTCCCGAGATAAAGGGTCTTGACAGACAGACGGACAACAAAGTGATCCTATACAGTACCGGTCAAAAGTTTAAGTTCACTCTTTGTTTTAGGTACAAATGAGTATTTTTGGACAATAATTTTTTGCAGTTCGGAAGCCGAAATTTGTTTCCAACTGATCCGTTATTGTTTCCAGAGATTTGTTTAATTAATCAGACACAATTCACGTACATATCTAAACAACGCATTCCCTAAAATCTTATAGGAATGACGGCAAAGGCTGGGCCATATATGGGCTTGCCACTTAAAACGTACAATGATCAGATACAATGTTGGTTTTTAGGGAATCAGTTGTTTAGAAATCTACGTAAATTGTGTCTGACTAATCAAACACATCTCCGTAAACAATAACGAATCAGTTGGAAACAATTTTCGACATCTGAACTGCAAAACATTATCGCATAAAGTACAAATTTGTACCAAAAACAAAGGGTGAACTTAAACTTTTGACCGGTACACAGTGTGACAAGAACCACATTTTTTTTAGATGTTCTACTGATGATGAAAATCGATAGTCTAGACCAATTCAAAGCTGAGACTAAAACTCCCGGTTGCCAATTTCAATTAGTTTTTGAATAATAAAAATAATAAAAATTGTACTTTTTTATCCGGTTTTCAGTAGACTTAAAAATAATTAGCAATTAGCAAATATTAGCCGAATGGCGAAATATATCTCACATTCGACTATTAAAAGAGTACATTTTTCAATGATTAAAACAGTCATTTATTCATTACTTTCGGAGTAATTAACTTTTCTTTAAAATAAGTTTTTATTTTATTTTTCAAAAAGTTCTTGATATTATAAATTGTTTGTTATACACAAAAATAGCTGACAATTTCTTCTACACGATATAAAAATATTGCGTCTCTATTGCGTGGACTAATTGAGTTATCAACAAAGATAAGTTACACCCGGAATACCCGGATCCAGGGTTGACACTTACAAGTACCGAAATAAATTTGACGACCGAATAGCCTAGTGGTTAGAGAACCTGACTATGAAGCTTGAGGTCCCGGGTTCGATCCCCGGTCGGGGCAGATATTTGTATGATGAATACGAATGTTTGTTCTCGAGTCTTGGATGTTTAATATCTATTTAAGTATGTATTTATCTATATAAGTATGTTTATCCGTTGTCTAGTACCCGTAGTACAGGCTTTGACTAGTTTGGAACTAGATCAATTGGTGTGAATTGTCCCACGATATTTATTTATTTATTTTTATTTAAAGAAATTTATTATGCCTTTTACTGAAGATAGTTTTTACAATACTGTTGTACTGTCTATCTTTATCCCTCATCTGAACGTATTCCTGGTTGCAGTATAAGCCATTTATTGAGAGCATAGGACCTTTTCCTCTACTTCTCTTAGTCAAGATATGTGTTTGTGTCGGCTTTTATAAGATTGATGCCACCTGACACTGCACTGACACTGACCTAATATGTCCGCTCTATCTGCCTTCGTCAAAACCTCACTAGTGCTACATAATGTGCATCATCACGGGTTAGGTTGGCTCAGTCTTAGCCCTAAATGTGAAGCCCCAAACACCCATACTTATGGTGTGTTGCATTCCAATGAAACAAGTGACATGGGAAGCGGTCCACCCTCGTTAGGTTTAACTAAAACCCCATGCCTATACTTGTAGTCTGGAGGAACGGGGATGAGGCATTATGGAGCCGTCACAGACCCATAATGCCGCTTTGCCTCAGCAGGAGTTGACCCACCCTGCTGGGGGATGTCCTTCCGGGCTCCGACCGTGGGACTTAGTGCAAGGAGGACATGAGGGCGCCAACCCTCATGTTGGTCCACATGTGGCAGATGGAGTTGTGGATAACGCCACAACCGGCACTTTTCACCCTCCGGAAGTGTCCGTAAGTGAGTTAGGAGATGCGTCGGCGAGTAAAAGTGGATCAAAGAGTTTGTCTAGGTTGGACATCTATAAACTTTTATCCGGAAAGTACAAATCATTACCAATGACTGAGCGAGTAGATACCATAATTTTGGAAATGACTACCAACTGTCACTATCTAGGGATCTATATCGACTCCAAAATAACATAAATTGCATATATTGTATAGATTTTTACACCTAACTTTTCTTATCCGGATAGAGTGAAAACCCTATCACAAAATTTTAAAATTCCCTAATTCCTTTAGTCCACGGAATTATACAATGAAAATTTTATGGTGTATATAACAGCTTATTACCTTACGAGTTTAATAAAACAATCTTTATAATATGGCGGATTAAAAATAAAAAAAATAAAAAAACAAAATTGCTTAATTAGGTTATGATTTCGCAACGGACGGTATTTAGACTATACTGATTACTCAATCTTACGCTATTTTTGTAGCTCTAAAAGTTTTATCTAAACGTTTTCTCTGTATTTTCTATGGTTTTTGGATTATCAGCAAATTATTAGTATATCCGGGGATATTTGTCGTGACTTTTAAAAAATCATTTTTCGGAAACTATAAACATTTGGCAACCGGGAGTTTTAGTCTCAGCTTTGAATTGGTTTAGACTATCGATTTTCATCATCAGTAGAACATCTAAAAAAATGTGGTTCTTGTCACACTGTGCGGTACTGTAAGGGTTCCGTTTTTTTTCCTTTTGAGGTACGGAACCCTAAAAAATACGAGATCATAAGTTTCGGCCGAAACCAAAACCTTGGCCGAAAGTGCTGAAACCATGTGTTTTAGCGGAAACCGTACGGACAGTAATATTTACCCGTGCGCAGTATCGCGATGTTTCTGCGCGGCGCGCTTGCTGCGCGCGCGGCTTGCGCACGCGCAGCACTCGTAGCGCAGCTTGTGCTTCTTCGCGTGGTAGTTGTAGGAGATCTCGGACACGAACGAGCATGTGCATATAGGGCATCTGTGGTGAGCGGCGTTCTGAAAACAGGAATAATATATTTTCACCTCACTAGCTCGGAAAGCCCTTTTTTACGGTTCCGTACCCAACGGGTAAAAACGGGACCCTATTACTAAGACTTCACTGTCCATCCGTCCGTCCGTCTGTCTGTCACCAGGCTGTATCTCAAGAACCGTGATAGCTAGAGAATTGAAATTTTCACAGATTATGTATTTCTGTTGCCGCTATAACAACAAATACTAAAAAACCGGCCAAGTGCGAGTCGGACTGGGGCTCCCATACAACAGACATGATTTTTTTGCCGTTTTTATAGATAACGGTACGGAACCCTTCGTGCGCGAGTCCGACTCGCACTTGGCCGGTTTTTTTACTTATTCTTTAAAAACAGCAAACCTGCATTTTATCCACGAGAGTGCAAAGAATATTTGAAATCCGAACGTGTTATTAGTTACTTTTTTAAACATAATAACATGTAAAGGCCAGTCCACACAGGACAATTTTCCCCCATCTGATTACATTCATCTGGTGTGGGCATATTATTCCTTCTCTGTTTCTTCTTTATTTGTACCCTTTTTTTTTTCTTCCTTTTTCTTTTCTTTTTCCTTTTTTTTCTTCTTTATTTACTTGTTTTGGACTTTTTTTTACATATTTTCCTCACTTTAGTGAGGCAACAAGATTTGTGTTGCACACGTCTCGTGTGTTGCAACACTCGCTATGCTCAGGATTCTATTTTTGGACCATACAACCCATTCGCTAGCTCGTAGTTCAACCCTAGAATCCATTCGCTGGCTCACTTTTTCAATTCCACTCTCGCGGTTAAAATACAGGAGATTTATAACATAGCTAAGAACCATCTCGATCACGTCAGCTTTCGGACAAAAAAAAACACATGCAAATTGGTCCATTCGTGTAGGAGCTACGATACCACAGACAGACACACAGACACGTCAAACTCATAACACCCCTCTTTTTGCGTCGGGGGTTAAAAACTGGTGGACATCCTGAATATTGGAAAGGGTGTATTTGTTCCTGAGTCATGGACAGGGTTGATAAAAATCATGATTATTATGAAAAAATCATAATAATCCGATTAATTTGATTTAAATCGGATTTATTTGATTAAAATCTGATTTTTTTGATTTTTTCATTTTCTTGTCTTTTTGAAAAGCGAAATGCGTCTCGTGTTTTAGTTTCGGGGAATCCTGGAACCGTTTCGGTACCATGCGTCACGTACTATAGTTTCGGGGTTTCCCCGAAACTGTTACGCTATGACTCGCTTGCACATGTGTGCGTGCCGTAGTGCTCCGGGGAATTCCCTAAACAATTTTGGCCCGATTTGGTTGTAGTAAAAATTTAATGATTTAAATCAATGATTTTTTTGAAAAAATCCCTTGATTAAAATCACGATTTAAATCACTGATTTAAATCAAGTGATTTAAATCATATCAACCCTGGTCATGGATGTTTTCTATGAATGTATATAAGAATTTGCTATCTACATATGTTGTCTATTACCCATAGTACAAGCTTTGCTTAGTTTGGGACTAGATTGATTTGTGTAAAATTGTAAGCACATATTTTTTAAACTTGATTAAATGAGAATAACTTACCAAATCATGTTTCACAGCCACATGGTCCTTCAGATCGTCAGCATTAGGAAACGACACAATACACTGCTCGCACCGAAACATAGCATTCACATATTCCTCCCTCAACTCCATCTCCCGTCTCTCTTCCTCAATCTCACTCTCCGTCAATTCCACCTCTTTAAACAACTCAATGGGCTTCTGCTTTTTTTTCCGCTTAGCAGCTTTCTTCTTTTTCGATACGTAGTTTATAAGTAAATCATCGTCGCGATCTGAATTTGATTCAATTTCGCATTTCACTTGATCCGGGATTTCTACGGGTATTTCGATTTTTATTTCATGTGTTAGTTGCTGGTCTGCTACCGGCTCCGGTTCAATTTCCGGGTAATCAATGTTGTTTAGTTTTTGGACAGTCAATGTGGCCTTCCCGTATGGAAATTTCATGTCTAGTTTCTGAAAGATAAAGAGTTAGGTTAGTGTTTGTAAATAAACTAGCACCAGACTGTGTGATAGATAAACTAAGTCCCTTTCTTAGTGTTCTAATTAGAAAGATACAGAAAATTGACTATAAGAAAACAATAGGTTCGGAATTTACTGCTTTTGGAATTAACTAGAATACACTACCCGCATTTCATACTCCCGCAAGATGTTAAAGTTGTGTGTGACTCGTCGCTTGAACTCCGTGAAGCGGCGCAGCAGCGCCTCACACTCCCAACACAACCACACCGAGACATCACTTTCCGGTTCATACATCTATACATAAAACATACAATTTTAACCTGCTTGATACATTGACAATATCTTTAATTACGTTTAACTTATTGGTTAGAAAAGGTTTTATGGGGCAAATATAAAGGCTCCAAGATACTAAGAAATTAAATACATGAGAGCCTTACCGGGATTTCGCGTAAAATTGACATAAAACATTGCTTAGTCCAAAACTCGTGCACTGCTACCATTTTTCGTCCCGTGCCGAGACAGCCGCAGCAAAAATTACGCTCCTGGGCCGCCATAGTGTTGTTTTAATAGTTACCACACTAAAACTTGCATTTTTTCTCAGGATAAGTTATATAAATTAATAATAAACTGGGAGCATCATTTTGTCATCGGTCGGCTGAAGATGCAAGTTGCAGGCAAGTGTCAAAAACGTTTCGCTTACATGTCAGAAAACCGCTGTAAACATTATATTAGCTAAACGTACATACAACATTTCGTAAAATTATGAAGTAAATTATTGCTAACTCCAAATTTTACTCAAGTCCACAAAAAGCCCAGTTATAAGTAAATTAAGATATTATTGTCATAATTATGCATGAAATAGTACAATGCAAAAACAAAACGTTACATCTTAAACAATTATTTCTACGCAAATCACGTTTCAACGCAAACCATACTAACCACTGACTTTGCGAGAATAATGTTATGAAAAGTTGCCACGAGTAATGGAATAAAATCTCTGTCGTTGACATTATGAGTTGCGATATATAAAGGAAAATTCGCGAAATGGAAGAATTGGAGCATATATCACATTTAGATATGCCAGGATTCAGCGGAGGACAACAGTTGACCGTTAACGCAGGATTAAATACCTGCGTTTGTTGTTTGTCGAAAAATGTTTCACTTGTGTCGCTCGCAAATTGTAAACATGTCGAGTTTTTCGATTGTAGCCTAAAGGTTAAGGTAAATATACAATCAACTAAGTATTCTGTTACTTATTACCTAATAAAACTAAAACTACAGTCACTCTGCGTATTCATAGAATTTGTTCTAGTATAATAGTGTTATTGTAAATTGGTATCTCGAAAATTCAAGATGGCTGACAATTGCATTATAATACAGACATCGAATGACTCGAGACTGCGTTTTTTTATAGCACGCACTATTTGTTTTGAATGTACAATATGCATTGAAATTCTTGGAAATTAGGTATTAATATATATTTTGTTATTTCAGTTGGAGTATTCAGAAACATTAGTCTGTTATGTTTGTCATGGCATGCTCAAAAATATCTATTTATTCAAGAGGCAGGTGGAAACCAGTTTATTAAAGCTTAATCAACAGGTAATTTAATAAATTCAATAGAATATGGTGGTGGACCAGTATATTTGAATGAGCAAGCAAAGCGAATGAAGTTCTCTGAATTGATAATTCTATTTGTATTCCGTTGCAGCTTGAGCAAATACGTTTTCGTATGTATGTCCGGATGTCCGGCTGTTCTCGTCACATTTCTCAACCGATTGTCATGAAATTATGTGAGGTTTGATAATTATATGGTTTAGGAAGTTAAAAAAGATAAAGAATTAAAAGCCACCAGTTATAAAATAGGTACTTAGCTTTGATTCTTCCACAAGAGACTACTATTACCTAACTTTTTGGACTGCAAAAGTTATATACATATGAAAATTGGACAAATGTTGCAAGTTAATATATATAAAACATATTATTTGGGGGTTCAAATATGTAACAAATGTTGCAAGTTAATATAAAAAATATTATTTTACTTTACTTTAACATATGTTTAATCCAGAGATTTTACCTTCACCAGGCACAGGATCTTCAACCAAACAACATAAAGCTTTCAAAACTCGAAACATCAGACATCGAAATATTCCACACGCACAACTCGGAGCCTATAGCAAAAGACGTCATCAAGGCAAAATCTACTTTTGAAATAAAAACAGAAGTCAAAATTGAAATTGACTATTCTGACCCGGAAAACGACATTCCGTTATCAGAGATTAAAGAAAATAAAGAGAAAAAGGAAAAGAAACGTTATACATTCTTTCAACATAGGCACGAGGGAAAAATTAAAATAGTTATGTTGAGCGAGAAAGAGATGTGGGAAGATAGAACGAGAGAAGCGGCCAAAGAGAAGTACTTAAAACTGTTGTACAGATGTGATAATTGTATTGTGGGGTATGACCATGAATTAACTCTGAAGGAGCATATGGAAAAAAGACATAGTGAGGTGAGCGAAAATTTTTTTTTTATTTTTTTTATTATATTTTTATTTCGATATAAAGCCATGCTAATTGAGCGAAGCGAACAAACTTCTCGCGGCAAGCCCGAATACCATTTAGATAGACGGAACGGAGGGGGGGGGGGGGCATTGTGGGGGTGAGTGGAGGGATTGTGGGGGTGAGTGGGGGGATTGTGGGGGTGAATGGGGGAGGGGGGGGGCGTGATTATACTTACCCCAGGAAGCTCAACACAAGTCGGCTTGCCATACAAACGTAGTGGTTAGAGAACCTGTCTATGTAGCTTGAGGTCATGGGTTCGATCCCCGACCGGGGCCAGATATTTGAATGATGAATACGAATTTTTGTTGTTGAGGTTTGGATTTTTAATACCTATTTAAGTATGTATTTATCTATATAAGTATGTTTATCCGTTGTCTAGCACCTGTAGTACAGGCTTTGCCTAATTTGGGACTAGATCAATTGGTGTGAATTTTCCCACAATATTTATATTTATTCGTGTGAAAGGCCTACGAAATAGATACATTTATTAACATAATATAGGTACTAAAACAAATAATAATAACAATAATTCATATCTCTGCAATGCACAGTCAGGTGAAGTTTAGTTAGAACTGGGAATGGCTGCTCCGTCGTCAAACCCCAACAGTTTCGCTGCAGGTTTGAATTTGTGACGTGTGCCTCGTATGCACATACTGGTGGCTCGAATTATGGCAGTGCATATCCTTGTTCTAAGCCAACCCTTTATATTTATTCTATTTTATATAGAGAAAGTGTTGTTTTGGAGCACACATTAACTTCCTTTTAATAATTCGCAGGTGAACGGAGGATTCACCTGTGCAATATGCAAGTCGGTGCTCATTTCCGTCGGGTCCTTTAAGGAGCACATGCGCCGGCATTATCGGAGGTGAGTGATTCCAACATTCAATTAATTATTAGCTAACAAATAGGCTTGTGTCCTATTTTTTTTTACGACGCCATTCGCACTAGTTTTTGGAGACGAATAAATGTTCGTATGGGAGCAACTACAATTAAAAAACATTAAATACCCAAAAAATACCCAAGGTAACCGATATAGCCCTCCGAATCGCTAAACTTAAGTGGCAGTGGGCGGGGCACATTGCACGTAGGACCGATGGCCGTTGGGGCGGAAAGGTTCTTGAGTGGCGACCACGTACCGGAAGGCGCAGCGTGGGTAGGCCCCCCACAAGGTGGACTGGTAAAGGTCGCTGGAGTCCGCTGGATGCGGGTGGCGCAGGACCGGTCATTGTGGCACTCTTTGGGGGAGGCCTATGTTCAGCAGTGGACGTCTTTGGGCTGATATGATGATGATGATGATGATGATGACCCAAAAAATTGAGTTAAAGACGGACCTCGCTGGCGGCAGCCGAAAACGTTTCATACTGATTAACATTGAATCGTGACGTCACAGTGTAATATGTGTACTAATCGCTGTATTGAAAATCAAGTAAATTGACGTTTCAGTCGTGAAATACTGCGTTTAGGACCATAGTTACACACTGGAAAAAAATGGTTGAACACCGAAGTGTTCGCTTCGTTAAAATCTGAATGTATGGAAAGTTTGACAAGTTACGAAATGACAGCTGCGGCGCCATGTTTAACGTGGATCAGTCTGTAATCGTCAGGTGGTACAGTCAGCATCATAAACATGTATACATTCTATGACCTTATTACTTAGATATAAGGTCGAAAAGTGAAATGTTATGAAGGTGAGTGAAGCGAAAGTGGTTTGTCAGGATCGTAGCAAATGGAGATCCGTGATCTCTGCCTACCCCTCTGGGAAAGAGGCGTGATTATATGTATGTATGTATGTATAAGGTCGAAAAGTGTGTACATGTTTATGCTGAGTGTACAGCCCGTCCTGAGGCTCGCTGTAACCCTCCTCCAGGATCGAGTGCGCGGCGTGCGGGGCGCGCTACAGCACGGTGATGTCTGCGTCTGCGCACTACAGCAAGGTGCACGCCGCCATTCCTGCCAATTACAAATGCGACGAGTGCGACTTTACTACGACGTGAGTAATAAATAAATAGTTATTTGTGTCACAAGGGAGCAAAATAGTATATTTACGGCGAGGGCGGTGTATTGAATCCTGAGCGTAGTGAGGGATTCAAGTGTTAACGAAAATAATTTTGCTCCTGAGTGACACATGTAACTTTTCACACCGATTATGAGGAAAATTGAACGAATATCAATATTCATTATTATATAATTTATATACATAACATCATAGTTTTGATTTCAGTAAAACGTATAGTTTATTGTGACAATTTTTTCAAATATTACGAAAAATTCTCAAGTTTTAATATGTAAATGTACCTATAACGTTGCTAAAGTTAAAACTTGAAATATGTTCGTTTTTAATCGATTACGATGAAATTACAATCGATTATTTTCTTAAGATCTGTGTTCAATTGGCACATTGCGTAAATGCTACATGCCAATGAATAAATTAAAAAAGTAGCTTGAACAGAAAAGTGGCATTTTGCTCCCTCTCGTCGGGGACCAAAACTTACTTTTCTGAATGAGAGGTGTGAAGAATAAAATAATAATGGGGCGTAAGTGGAATGAAAACGAATGAAAATGAAATCGAAAATTATTTATTGCATAAATGAGAGTTACATTATGACAACAGGGTTAGCTGGTAGAGAATGCCATGTGGCATTAAGCTCGCCATTTGTATTTTTTTTGTATTTTGTGCAATATAGTTGAAATAAATAAATAAATAAACAGGGTTGGGATAAAAACAGTTGTTTGGCATCTATGTAGGTATAATCTTAAGCCATATCAGGGCTCACGCCCGTAACTAGCTAGGGTCGCCATCGCCGGTCACGGCGTGGATAGCTATATATATAGGTATAATCTTATAATAAAAACAAAGACAAATTTGCAATTTAGGTGTCACAGCCATAGTGACGTGAACCTAGAGTTGTGTGTGTGTGTGAATAATTTCGAACAAGAGTCTATCACAAGCCCGACGCCGAAGGTGGAGCGCTTTTGATGACTCGAGTTTGCAATATTCGTACGCCCGTGTTATACACAAGGGTTCCGTAAAAATGAGCAAAAAGTCACATTTGTTGTATGGGAGCGCCCTTAAATATTAATTTTATTCTGTTTTTTAGTATTAAATTTGTTGTTATAGCGGCAACAGAAATACATCATCTGTGAAATTTTCAACTAACTGTCACGGTTCATGAGATACAGCCTGGTGATCGACGGACAGACTTACCATTTGGGACTACCACACAAAACTCTGTGAATGTCGATTGTCATCACTTAAAAAGTTAGTAAAGGTATCCTAAGAGCATTTTCGCGTAGCAGCAAAGGAGCTAGTAGTTGCCCTTACTGCCCCATCTCAACTTACCATCCTGTATATATTGTATTGGTGTGGATTTTTGCGATACTAATGCTATTATTATTATTGTTGATTTATGGGCCTTTAATGTGCCGCTTCGACCAGCGAGTGATCTATTGTGGCAGCCCTTATTTTGTTTAGAGTTCACCGTTAAGGCCCGTTGCCTCCAGGAAATTCCAGATTCTTTGGGCGGTGATATGTTGTACCTCTTCTGGGTGCATGATGTGCCCTAGGTAGGTACTTCTTTTGTGCACGAGTGGTCCGCAGGAGCAGAGAATGTGCATTCCTGTCTCCTCTGTCTCCTGGCAGAACCTGCAAGTTGCGTCCTGTTTCATACCCATTTGAAACAGGTGTTTGTTCAATTTGCAATGTCCTGTCAGGATTCTCGTCACTGCGCAGGTTTTGTGCCTTTTGAGTTGTAATAGCTCTTTAGACAGTTTACTATTGAACCCTTTAATGAAGGCTTTAGCCTGTTTTGGTCCTTTGGCGGACATCCACAGCTTGATTGCCTCTGATTTTTCTGTGTTACTTAGCAGAGAATATGCTTTCCGTTTTGTGATACCACAGAACGGTTCTGGGCCGACCAGGGTTGTTTCTGCGGCCTTCCTTGCAAGTTCATCTGCTTTTTCATTCCCTAATGCTAACGCGTTGACAGAAACTACCGCCGTCTGCGCTACCACCGCGACTCGCACAAGCAAAAGGTGCGCTGCGACAAGTGCGGGAACAAGTTCGTCAACAACTCCGGACTCAAAGTGCACATGTAGTGAGTACCATTGTCCAGTCATTAACAAATTCAAATTGTTTATTTGTAAACATTGGTTAACAATAGCATTCAAGTTAAACAATACGATTGTGTGGTTGGCGTGTGCCAAACTTGGCAAAAAAGATGTTACCGCCACATAAAATGTTCATTGAATAATAAACTCTATCGTCTTATTCAATAGATTCAAAATGGACTCAAAGAACCAAAAAGATTTAAATCGTAAAAGATTCAAAATAAAAAAAAATCCTCGCTCACACCGAGCCAGGTATAAACAAGGTACGTGGTCGCCACTCGAGAACCTTTCCGCCCCAACGGCCATCGGTTCTACGTGCAATGTGCCCCGCCCACTTATCTATGCTTTAACTTTTTACCCGACTGCCGAATTGTTTTTCTAACGTATGTATGTATATGTATGTCTTATTCTTTAGCGTGCCCTGCAGCCTAAACCGTTTGACGGATTTCAACGTATGAGGTGTCGTTGGATTCCTCTTAATCACGGGAGTGACATAGACTATAATATTTGCAACAAATCGTTTTTTTTTTTTTTCAAAAAACAACTGCGTTTTTGCAAATATTATAGCCTATGTCACTCCCACGATTAAGAGGAATCCAACGACACCTCATATATCGAAATCGGTCAAACGGTTTAGGCTGCAGGGCGTGCCAAAGAATAAGACATACACACATAGATACATACATATATACGCTCGAAAAACATAGTAAAAAGCAGTTGAGGTTTTTCGAAAAATCTTTTGATTCCACTTGTTCTCTTACAGCACAGTCCACAAAGTCTCTGACCGCGTGTACTCGTGCGCGGAATGCTCCAAAACCTATCGACAACGCTCCGGTCTCCTCGCACACATGGACTCGGCGCACGGCGCGCACGGCCGCGCCTACTACTGCGCGCCGTGCCGCACGCACTTCCGCACCGAGCACAACCTCAGACACCACCTCAACACGCACAGCAAGCACGCCAGCGTCGCGGACAGGAAGTAACTAGTCTCTCTCGAACACTCCGGCTCTCCCCTATCTCTCTCGAGCTCTCCCCTATCTCTCTCGAACACTCCGGCTCTCCCCTATCTCTCTCGAGCTCTCCCCTATCTCTCTCGAACACTCCGGCTCTCCCCTATCTCTCTCGAGCTCTATCCGGCTCTCCCCTATCTCTCTCGAGCACTCTCCGACTCCCCTATCTCTCTCCGGCTCTCTCCTAACTCTCTCGAGCTCTTCCCTATCTCTCTCGAGCTCTCACCGGCTCTCCCATATCTCTCTCGAGCTCTCACCGGCTCTCCCCTATCTCTCTCGAGCTCTCTCCTAACTCTCTCGAGCTCTCCCCTAACTCTCTCGAGCTCTCCCCTAACTCTCTCGAGCTCTCCCCTATCTCTCTCGAGCTCACTCCTCCCCCCCCCTCCGTGAGCTCTCTCTCTTTACCCTCTCTCCATCTAGTTCTCTTTCGTAATAATACCAATCCATAATCGAGTTATTCTGACACTTGACTTGGCGTTGTGTGTCGCGTTGCGTGGTTGCCTCTCTTTCATTTGCCGAAGGAAGGACAAACTAATAGTTTGGTAAATACCGCCAAGTGAAGTGTCAGCATTAGAACGAGGTCGCGAGCGTTGCGGCATGTAAACCACTACCCGCCCAAATTAAATAGGTTGTTTATATTAGCCATCAGTCATTTTAAGACCAGTTCTTAATTTAGCTGCATAGGATTTCCGTCCCCTATGGCTGTAAGTATAAGACGTGGATTCGCTTGCAGGTTCGTGTGCGGCGCGTGCGACGCTCGGTTCCTGACGAGGGGCCAGCTGAAGGAACACACGGACTATGACCACCTCAAGAACACCACCCACAAGTGCGACCAGTGCAATAAGGTAATGCAGCGAACGAAAAAACCATAGGAGACGAGGCATCCTTCTGCCACCCCTCCGCCACGACCGCATAATGGCAATGTGCATCCTTTTTGCGGGGCCACTTAGATGCTAGTTAGACTTCTATGACGACCGCTTTAGCCTAGTTGGTACTGACCCTGCCTACGAAGCTAGAGGTCCTGGGTTCGAATCCCGGTATGGGCATTTATTTGTGTGATGAGCACGAATATTTGTTCCCGAGTCATGGATGTTTTCTATGTATTTAAGTATGTATTTATCTATATAAGTATGTTTGTCGTCGTCTAGTACCCATAGTACAAGCTTTGCTTAGTTTGGGACTAGGTCGATTTGTGTAAGATTGTCCGCAAAATATTTATTTATTATTTATTTTATGGTATATTGAGCCTTAGATGTTTTCTGTGTTTAAGGATTTATATATCTATTAAATATATCGTCGTCTAGTACCCATAACACAAGCCTTATTGAGCTTACTATGGAACTAGGTCGATTTCTAATATTTATTTATTATTTAATATTCACTCAGCAGAACCAAGGTAACCGATATAGCCCTCCGAATCGCTAAACTTAAGTGGCAGTGGGCGGGGCACATTGCACGTAGAACCGATGGCCGTTGGGGCGGAAAGGTTCTTGAGTGGCGACCACGTACCGGAAGGCGCAGCGTGGGTAGGCCCCCCACAAGGTGGACTGATGACCAGGTAAAGGTCGCTGGAGTCCGCTGGATGCGGGTGGCGCAGGACCGGTCGTTGTGGCACTCTTTGGGGGAGGCCTATGTTTAGCAGTGGACGTCTTTGGGCTGATATGATGATGATGATGATGATGATTCACTCGGATGTCACGCTGTTATGGTAAATTAATAAATTTGTATTTGCATACCCCCCGTGTGGTGTCGGGTTAGAATAGCACCACCCCCTTTCATCCTGTAGGTGTCTTAGGAGTCGACTAAGGGAACAGGGTTGAAGTGTGTTGTGGGCGATGGGCTAGCAACCTGTCGCAGCGATATCACATTTTGTCGATCTTTTATACCCACATTTATGCTAAAAGTGGTACTGGAACACAAGTTTCATGTGAATGAATGTATGTATGTATTAGCATCTGCACAGCTTGAAACAAAAAAAGTTGTCTATTGTCCTTGACTTCTATCAATTCAGGCATTCAAGAACAGCGCTAAGCTAAGAAGACACATCAACTACGTCCACGAGAAGAAGAGACCCCCGCGAAACAAGATGTGCGACCACTGTGGCCGCGGGTTTACGGTGAGCATCAAAATACTGCCTTTAGAACATTTAGGGTGAGCATCCACGAGAGCTGAGCGAGATAGAGAAGCGATAGCTCTTCCTGTTGGTGGTTTTTTTCCGCGCACACCACTCCGCTACCGTACACAGTCTTGGTTCTGATCAGGGATGTCGCGGATGCGGTTTTTTAGACATCCGCGGTCATGTCAAAGTCTAAAGTCAATTAAAACTTTGTTTTGTGTTGACAACTTCACTTCCAGATCAGTGCTAGTGGAGTTCAATATTTCAACCAATCACAGAGCAGTATTCTTGCGGGGCGGGGCCGGCTTGACCAACTAGATTTTTTTTTCAACCAATCACAGAGCAACCAGATTGCTTAAGCCAATCAGAGGGTTCTATATTTTAAAACTAAACTTAACAGCCCGTGGGAGGTAAAACGGCTATAACTGCTCTGTACGCTCGCAAGTAATAACGCCATTGACGAGCAAGTGTGATGAAATAGTACATTGTTCAACGAGGGGCGTAAGTGGAATATTGCTAACGAGAGTCTATCAGAAGCCCGACGCCGAAGGCGGAGGGCTTTTGATGACTCGAGTTTGCAATATTCTTACGCCCGTGTTATACACAATGTTTTTCATCACATTTGCGAGGAAATAAATAACAACAAAAGACAGAAAAATTTAAGTTTCATACAGCAGCACCAATCAAAAATTGACAACTTCACTTCCAGATCAGTGCTAGTAGAGCGCGCAGTTCAATATTTCAACCAATCACAGAGCAGTATTCTTGCGGGGCGGGGCGTCGTGACCAACTAGATTTTTTTATTCAACCAATCACACAGCAACCAGATTTGCTTAAGCCAATCAGAGGGTTCTATTATTTTAAAACTAAACTTAACAGCCCGTGGGAGGTAAAACGGCTATAACTGCTCTGCACGCTCGCAAGTAATAACGCCATTGACGTGCAAGTGTGATGAAAATGTTTACTTACTCTGATGCTATCGGTGGGAACACGTAATTGGATTTTTGTATTCTATCTATAATATCATTGTGTTTATGTAGCTGTTGGTTCTCCAAATATAAATAAATAAATAGGTGTTTTCAGCTTTTGGCAATCCTTATTTTTTTTTTTTTTTTTCGTCAGACGATGTCGATCCTGCGCTCTCACATCCGCACGCACACGGGCGAGCGGCCGCACGCGTGCGCGCACTGCCCCTCCACCTTCGCGCACTCCGCCGCGCTCTACACGCACAACAAGCTGCTGCACTCGCAGAAGCAGTGAACAGGCTACAGGTGCTGATACACATCCGCACGCACACGGGCGAGCGGCCGCACGCGTGCGCGCACTGCCCCTCCACCTTCGCGCACTCCGCCGCGCTCTACACGCACAACAAGCTGCTGCACTCGCAGAAGCAGTGAACAGGCTACAGGTGCTGATACACATCCGCACGCACACGGGCGAGCGGCCGCACGCGTGCGCGCACTGCCCCTCCACCTTCGCGCACTCCGCCGCGCTCTACACGCACAACAAGCTGCTGCACTCGCAGAAGCAGTGAACAGGCTACAGGTGCTGATACACATCCGCACGCACACGGGCGAGCGGCCGCACGCGTGCGCGCACTGCCCCTCCACCTTCGCGCACTCCGCCGCGCTCTACACGCACAACAAGCTGCTGCACTCGCAGAAGCAGTGAACAGGCTACAGGTGCTGATACACATCCGCACGCACACGGGCGAGCGGCCGCACGCGTGCGCGCACTGCCCCTCCACCTTCGCGCACTCCGCCGCGCTCTACACGCACAACAAGCTGCTGCACTCGCAGAAGCAGTGAACAGGCTACAGGTGCTGATACACATCCGCACGCACACGGGCGAGCGGCCGCACGCGTGCGCGCACTGTCCCTCCACCTTCGCGCACTCCGCCGCGCTCTACACGCACAACAAGCTGCTGCACTCGCAGAAGCAGTGAACAGGCTACAGGTGCTGATACACATCCGCACGCACACGGGCGAGCGGCCGCACGCGTGCGCGCACTGTCCCTCCACATTCGCGCACTCCGCCGCGCTCTACACGCACAACAAGCTGCTGCACTCGCAGAAGCAGTGAACAGGCTACAGGTGCTGATACACATCCGCACGCACACGGGCGAGCGGCCGCACGCGTGCGCGCACTGTCCCTCCACATTCGCGCACTCCGCCGCGCTCTACACGCACAACAAGCTGCTGCACTCGCAGAAGCAGTGAACAGGCTACAGGTGCTGATACACATCCGCACGCACACGGGCGAGCGGCCGCACGCGTGCGCGCACTGTCCCTCCACATTCGCGCACTCCGCCGCGCTCTACACGCACAACAAGCTGCTGCACTCGCAGAAGCAGTGAACAGGCTACAGGTGCTGATACACATCCGCACGCACACGGGCGAGCGGCCGCACGCGTGCGCGCACTGCCCCTCCACCTTCGCGCACTCCGCCGCGCTCTACACGCACAACAAGCTGCTGCACTCGCAGAAGCAGTGAACAGGCTACAGGTGCTGATACACATCCGCACGCACACGGGCGAGCGGCCGCACGCGTGCGCGCACTGCCCCTCCACCTTCGCGCACTCCGCCGCGCTCTACACGCACAACAAGCTGCTGCACTCGCAGAAGCAGTGAACAGGCTACAGGTGCTGATACACATCCGCACGGGTCTCTATTGGTTCCCATAAAATTTAAGTTCCGATTTTTTCAGTCCATACCGTTACCCAACATAATTGTTATAAGTCATATTGTCGAAAGTCATAAAATTATACAATATAAATTGGAGTTCCGATTTTTGCAAGTCATCATTATTGTTAGTCATAAAATTGTTTAGTCATAACATTCAATGTGCAGATGGTATGCCATTTCATATTATTGAAGACAATAAACTTGCTTATTATAATTGTTGTAAAGTCTTTTTTCGCAGGTCATAATGATGGGTAGTCACGTGGTTAGTTAGTCATAACATTTAATGTGAGGGTGGTGTCAGACTTCATAATATTACAGTCAATAACACACACTCGCAATAATTATAAGAAGGTATAAAATTCTTGTTCTAAATAAATTGTTGTTCTTGAACTAACGAACCTATCCAAGTGGTTGTACGAGTCAGTATATATTTTTTTTAAATACTAATCCAAAAATTGCAATCAATTTAAGTAGTGCGTAGGATAAAAACTACAATGTTTGTGTTGCAAAATTATAATATTTTTTGCAAACAAGTGTTTCCGCTCTTTTATAAAAAAAATAACCTCGAAGACGAAAGCGGGAGCAAAGCTCCCGCTTCCGTCTTCTAACCTATCCGCGATCCGAGTCGGTTTTGCCACTAAGTCCCTGTTCTTGTTGTTCTTTGAAAAACTTGAACTTTATACACTATCTTGGCATTGGTTGATCTCAGAGAAAAGTTTATTTGACGTTTTATGCTTATTTTGATAGGTTCTACAGTTTGATAGGTTTGATAGTAGTTTTATTATGTCTAGAAATGTTTCTGAGTAATTATCTATATACCTATGGATGTTATAGATTTGGTTTCTTAGACATAATTAACTTTAGGCATTAATACGATATGAATAACAACCATTAGTACGTTGAAATAAATGCCTTACAACATTTCTGAATAATTATCTATAGACCTTAAACATTATAGTCATCAATTTTATGACTTTTGAGATTATAGGATTTAATATTATAGGTCATTGATATTAGAACTATTAAGCGTTATACTTAACAAAAATTATGACTACTGATATGTATGTCTATAAATGTTATGGATATCAACTTCTGACCATCGAAATTCGGAACAACAAAATTATGGGAAACAAAGGGCACCCCATCCGCACGCACACGGGCGAGCGGCCGCACGCGTGCGCGCACTGCCCCTCCACCTTCGCGCACTCCGCCGCGCTCTACATGCACAACAAGCTGCTGCACTCGCAGAAGCAGTGAACAGGCTACAGGTGCTGATACACATCCGCACGCACACGGGCGAGCGGCCGCACGCGTGCGCGCACTGCCCCTCCACCTTCGCGCACTCCGCCGCGCTCTACACGCACAACAAGCTGCTGCACTCGCAGAAGCAGTGAACAGGCTACAGGTGCTGATACACATCCGCACGCACACGGGCGAGCGGCCGCACGCGTGCGCGCACTGCCCCTCCACCTTCGCGCACTCCGCCGCGCTCTACACGCACAACAAGCTGCTGCACTCGCAGAAGCAGTGAACAGGCTACAGGTGCTGATACACATCCGCACGCACACGGGCGAGCGGCCGCACGCGTGCGCGCACTGCCCCTCCACCTTCGCGCACTCCGCCGCGCTCTACACGCACAACAAGCTGCTGCACTCGCAGAAGCAGTGAACAGGCTACAGGTGCTGATACACATCCGCACGCACACGGGCGAGCGGCCGCACGCGTGCGCGCACTGCCCCTCCACCTTCGCGCACTCCGCCGCGCTCTACACGCACAACAAGCTGCTGCACTCGCAGAAGCAGTGAACAGGCTACAGGTGCTGATACACATCCGCACGCACACGGGCGAGCGGCCGCACGCGTGCGCGCACTGCCCCTCCACCTTCGCGCACTCCGCCGCGCTCTACACGCACAACAAGCTGCTGCACTCGCAGAAGCAGTGAACAGGCTACAGGTGCTGATACACATCCGCACGCACACGGGCGAGCGGCCGCACGCGTGCGCGCACTGCCCCTCCACCTTCGCGCACTCCGCCGCGCTCTACACGCACAACAAGCTGCTGCACTCGCAGAAGCAGTGAACAGGCTACAGGTGCTGATACACATCCGCACGCACACGGGCGAGCGGCCGCACGCGTGCGCGCACTGCCCCTCCACCTTCGCGCACTCCGCCGCGCTCTACACGCACAACAAGCTGCTGCACTCGCAGAAGCAGTGAACAGGCTACAGGTGCCGATACAGCATTCACATGTAACAGAACATCGAGAGTCTTCGACCAATGTGTGTTGCCAGTTATGACCAGAGATCGGAATTTTCGCGGCAAAACAAAACACTGTCGCAATCAAGCTAGTGTTAGAAACATTTTTTTATCGATATCGATAGTTGTGTAATAGAAGACAAACAAGGTTCATCAAATAATTTTTTTTTCAATAATAAATAATTTTATTTAATAAAAACAAACAATAAAACAACAACTTAACCTACAAAGACAAAAAAGACTATAAATTAAAACTTAAAGATAAAAAATTTGGCTCAAATAAATTAAAATATTTAATACAATTTTTTGCGTGAGGTTTGTATAAAATTGTATAGAGACAGATGCATGTCCTATTGAGTAGGTACTCATTTTCTGATGTGTCTATTATTTTCAATGAGGTGGTATAGTCACTTCATTAAAAGTTTTACCTCTTTGATACCCGACTACGACAAAGCCAAAAGAAAGGGTTGTTAGTTAATATGATAAAGTATAGTTAAGGTTTAGATGGAATAATACATATAAAACAATTCTGTATCTTACCACTTCTTTTGCATATTTTAAATTAACAGTCGCGAATGATTATAAAATAATGTAAATACATAGGCATATTTTTTTAATATAACAATACTCGATTTCGATAAATGACACGTTTCTAACACTAGCTAGATTGCGACAGTGTTTTGTTTTGCCGCGAAAATTCCGATCTCTGGTTATGACGTATGTACGTATACAGATATGTGAATAAACGAATTCGTCAATTTTATAGACTTTCTGTTCATAACTCACTTTAAACTGGTTCAGGGTTAAAAGTTAATAATCCCCACCACTAAAGTGAATTATTATATAATTAGCTGGCCATCCTTCAATAGCTAGCCCTCATACCCTGTTCCCAACCAAAGTGACGACTGAGGCCATAAAGAAAGACAATGCAAAAGAGATAACGCGAGCCTATGTTTTTATGGCCTCAGTGGTCACTTTGGCTGGGAACAGGTATAAAAAACCGGCCAAGTGCGTGTCGGACCACGCAAAACGAAGGGTTCCGTGCCTATTAAAAAGGTCGTATCGTCACAGAAATTTTACGGCACTTACGTCCTTTTCTTTGAGGAAGGCAGTTTTTCAGCAATATCTCGAAAACCTCTGAACCGATCTTGTTCAAAACAATTTTCGGTGAATGAAATTAATAAGCCCTATGTCCATGAATTTTTCCATATTTTTAAAATACACCGTTCATAAATTAGAGGGGGGGGACAGAATTTTAGTGACTTTCGGGGCGATTATCTCCGACCCTATTCACTTAATCAAAAAAAATGCTAAGAAACCTTATATTTATTTTGAAAGGCCTATCGATTGATGTGCCACACGGGGGGTCACAATTAATTTATTTTTTTTGATTTTTAGTTTTATGTATGGAGTGCACCCCTAAAAATTTTTTTTTTGTCATTTTATTTATAAAACTATGTAGCGGCTAACAAAATACACCTATCCTCAAAATTTTATTCAAATACACCTTATAGTTTTCGAGTAAAATGCCTGTGACATACGGACAGACGGACAGACGGACATGACGAAACTATAAGGGTTCCGTTTTTGCCATTTTGGCTACGGAACCCTAAAAAAGTGAAATAAAAAAAAACGAAAAACCCAACTGCTTTTTTGCTAATATTATAGCCTATGTCACTCCCACGATTAAGAGGAATCCAACAACACCTCATATGTCAAAATCCGTCAAACGGTTTAGGCTGCAGGGCGTGCCAAAGAATAAGACATACATACATACATTCGCTCGAAAAACATCGACAGACAGACGGGTAAAAATAAACTCTGTTCCCCTACAGTCAGAATTCAATTTAGTATGACGTGGCCAGTAATTGAAACCTTATACTTAAATGAATTCTATTACAGGTGAATAGAGCTCATTTTATTATGAGCTGGCCAGTTATTGAACGGTGGCCACCTACTAACGATTTACCCTAATTGCTGGGATTTTTCCCCCAGTCGTTTCTCCAAGAGGAAAAGTCTGTGAGATAAGTTTCTGTGTAGGGGGTAATCTATAGATCTCCTCATCCGATTTTTTAAAATCTGGCATCGCGGGCAGCTAGTCCAAACCAACCGTCTGTCTGTGTGTTACCTTTTCACGATTAAGCAGCTTAACCGCTTAAAAGGAAATTATTATCGAGGTAGTTTAGTTTGGTAAGGCCAAAGGATAGTTATATCCCGGAAATCATCACATAAGGTAGTGAAATGGCAGGCGAAAGTGCGGCAGTGCGCAAACAGGACAGAAGCTTGCGGTGTGTGTGTGTGTATGGTAAACACTTGACCTTAATTCGCTTTATCTAATGTATAATTTAACGATCCTATTTTATTGCATGCAGCTGCATCCCACGTCACAAGTGCACGCACACAACCACAGATGGAAACCCTTTATAAACCCATGTATTTTCCCGACTTTGGTCTATCATTTACACCCCGTAAACGAACCATATTTCATGGCGACCTTGCCAGAAAAAAAAAAACAAGTAAAGTATCGTTAAATAATTCTTTTATTATAGTTTATATTATAATACATCAAGTTGGAATGGAATACAAATGTGTATACTTACGAGTATACAATTAAAATATTGATATCAATTTCTACACCTATTCGTTAAAAATGGAATACATCATATTGCACATTGATTTATAATATTATAAGTTAATAAGGCTAACTAACAAAACTTTCGACACGCCAAGATATTTTCGTTGATAGGCAGTTGTATTCAGAACCTTAGATCCATTGACATAAGGTATATTCT
Source organism: Epinotia nisella (assembly GCA_932294315.1). Lineage (NCBI taxonomy): Eukaryota > Metazoa > Arthropoda > Insecta > Lepidoptera > Tortricidae > Epinotia > Epinotia nisella. The sequence continues at coordinate 731,380 of OW028698.1, read as the reverse complement.
CCTTTAGTCTTCCTCGTAGGATATATGTTGTGCATACTCTTTCTGTGGCTGTATAGAGGCGCTCTAAAGGAATCTATTTAGCTGTTGTATTCTCAACCGTATTACCACTAGTATTAGGTCCAAACTCGACGTCAATAGTCTTTCTAGGAGGATATTATTTTGTGCTCTAAACGGACAATCTATTTAGCAGTTATATTCTCGACCGTATTACCACTAGCAATATATCCACGACCTCCACAGTCTACCGCGGAGGATATTATATCTTGTGCCCCCTTTTTCTGTGGCTGTATAGAGGCCATAAAGGACTCTATTTAGTTGTTGTGTTCTCGACCGTATTACTACTAACATTAGGTCTATCCACTCGACAGTCTACCTCGGAGGATATCATATCTTGCGCACCCTCTTTCTGTGGCTGTACAGAGGCCTTAAAGTAATCTATTTAGCTGTTGTATTCTCGACCGTATTACCACTGGCATTAGGTCTATCCACGACCTCCACAGTCTTCCTAGGAGGATATATCTTGTGCACCCTCTTTCTGTGGGTGTACAGAGAGGCGCTCTGCCTAAAGGTGCATCCACACACCTCACAAGACAGCGGCCGTTCGCCTGTATGTATGAATTCGTGTTCGCGAAGACCTTTCTTATCCTGAAAAAAAGAAAATAGGGTAGTTTCCTCATGTTAAAATTGATAACGTAGTGTTGCTAATTGGATAGTAAACCATCAAATTATTGTAATAAAGTATAAATTACGAGATATAATTTAAATCATAAAAAGATATGGACCTTGAAAGTTAAAAAAATATGCATTTTTTTTATTGCCAAAAAAAAATTTGAAGTTACCAATAGAATCCTTACGCTTTTATAGAAACCAAATTGTACAACAACTATGTACCTAAACGCAGTATTTCGCGACCGAAAAAGCAATTTACTTGATTTTCCATACAACGATTAGTACAAATATCACACTGTGACGTCTTGATTCAATGTTAATCAGTATGAAACGTTTTCGGCTGCCGCCAGCGAGGTCCGTCTTTGACTCGATTTTTTGGGTGTTTATGTTCTTTAATTGTAGTTTCTCACATACAAACATTTGTTCCTCCAAAAATTGGTTCGAATGGCATCGTAAAAAAATTTAGGACACAAGCCTATTATGTTGTGTAATGGACTTACGCGCTTGGTATTCTTCAGGAATCGCAAGCGTCCATAGGCTACGGTCGGCTTACCATCAGGCAAACCAGCTTGTTTGCCACCGTCCTAGTAAAAAAGCGGTCAAGTGCGTGTCGGACCACGCACAACGAAAGGTTCCATACCTATTAAAAAGATCGTATCGTTACTGAAATCTTATGGCACTTACGTCCTTTTCTTTAAGGAAGGCAGTTTTTTAGAAATCTCGAAAACCTTTAAACCGATCTTGTTCAAAACAATTTTTGCTGAAAGAATTTAATAAGCCCTATGTCCATGATTTTTTTCATATTTTTGAAATACACTGTTCAAAAATGAGAGGGGGGACACAATTTTAGTGACTTTCGGGGCGATTATCTCCGACTCTATTCACTTAATCAAAAAAAATGCTGAGAAACCTTACATTTATTTTGAAAGGCCTATCGATTGATGTGCCACACGTGGACTTGCAATGAAAATTTTTTTTTGTCTAAGTTTTATGTATGAGTGCACCCCTAAAAATTTTTTTTTTTGTAATTTAATTACAAAACTATGTAGCGGCTAACAAAATACAACTATCCTCAAAATTTTATTCAAATACAACTTATAGTTTTCGAGTAAAATGCTTGTGACATACGGACGGACAGACAGACATGACGAATTCATAAGGGTTCCGTTTTTTGCCATTTGGCTACGGAACCCTAACAAGGGACATCACTCACCCGGAACGCTTTGCCGCACTGCTGACAGATCTTGTCCCTGGGGCCTTCCTTGACGCCCTGGTGAGCTCGCCTCACGTGCCGCGTGATGCAACGCCGAGTCGCCAACGCCTGACAAAATCACGAGCAATTTTTGTATGTAAATATATTTATATCCATCTATATACTCATATATATTTGCAATCACGTTCTCGGAAGAGGCTCTAACGATTTCGATCATCATCCTCCTAGCGTTATTCCCGGCTGTGCCCTAAAGGAGCCCGGGGTCCGCTTTGACACCTAATCCCAAGATTTGGCGTAGGCACTAGTTTTACGAAAGCTTCTGCCATCTGACCTTCCAACCCTGAGGGAAAACTAGACCTTATTGGGGTTAGACCGGTTTCCTCACGATGTTTTAGGAAAACACTAACCAACGGGTGTTTCTCTGACGATTTAGATGAAATTTGGAATATAGGAGTTTACTTACGGGGCGAGAAATCGATCTAGCTAGGTCTCATATGTCTGGGAAAATTCGTTTTCTCCGTATTTTCACCCGAGCAGAGCTCGGTCGCCGAGGGACTTACACTAATATCAGTACAGATGTAGTGAATAACGTTTTCCCATCGGGCAAACTCGGAAATGCGACTATAGACCCGAAGTGTCAATTTATAGGCTTGTGACCTAAGATTTTTTTACGATGCCATTCGAACCAGTTTTTGTCGACGAACAAATGTTTGTATGGGAGCAACTACAATGAAAAAACATAGTCACCCAAAATTTTGAGTCAATGACGGACCTCGCTGGCGCAGCCGAAACGCTTCATACTAATACACAGAAGTATTACGTCAGTTTGCTATTTGTGCTATTTGTATGAAAAATCAAGTAAATTGCTGTTTCGGTCCCGAAATACGGCGTTTAGGTCCATGGATGTAGTATAATTTTGTTTCTATATAAGCGTAAGGATTCTATTGGTAGCTTTAAATTTACTCTTGGATAATTAAAAATAATGCATAATCTTTTTATGATTTTAATTATATTTTATAATTTATACTTTATTACAATAATTTAATTTAGATGAGGCAACTACCCTATTACCGACATAAAAAATATTCATCAATCCTTTAAACACCGAATATCAAAAAAAAAATTTGCTATTTCAACTCTGTGATAATCAATTAAGATGTAATTTAGACTGTTACTTTGTCTCATATATATCAGACGATGACGGTTAAAGAGTTCGTATTGAAAAGAAAAGAAAAGAAAACGAAATATTGAAACTTCATTAGTAAATGTGAAATTGACATTTCATTTTTCTGACTCCTTAATTTTGTTTAGGCATTTAATAGTATTTGAAAAGTTGGGAGGGGAGACACGTATTTTTTCTTTTCATTTTATTTTAAGTTAAACCCCCTTAATTTGGGTGTTTTAAACTACCACATTCGAAAAGGGCATAAGTACATTTAAAGGATGAATAAGATTAGTACTGTGGTCAATTGATTGAATTAAAAAGTAAATAGCATGCTGTGTCTGTGACAGTGACATTTGACTTTGACAATGACAAGATAGAAGGAGTCAAATAACTGTCAATGTCACAACACTTTTTTTCTTACAAGATGCATAAGCACAGCTATGGAATCCGCATTCAGCGCTTCTCCAAAGTAATTTCCAGTTTTCTCAAGAATTAGCGAATATAAAAAACCATTATTTTTAGGGTTCCGTACCCAACGGGTAAAAACGGGACCCTATTACTAAGACTTCGCTGCCCGTCCGTCCGTCCGTCTGTCTGTTACCAGGCTGTATCTCAACAACCGTGATAGCTAGAGAGTTGAAATTTTCACAGATTATGTATTTCTGTTGCCGCTATAACAACAAATACTAAAAAACCGGCCAAGTGCGAGTCGGACTGGGGCTCCCATACAACAGACATGATTTTTTTGCCGTTTTTATAGATAAATAGTACGGAACTTTTCGTGCGCGAGTCCGACTCGCACTTGGCCGGTTTTTGTATATTTACTTAGCAAGCCGAAATCTACGAATGGCTTAGGAAACATACCTTCCCACATACGGGGCACTTGTGCTGGGTTTGCCCGATGTGTTGGTAGTTGACGTGGTCTCTGAGCTCGCCACGCGACCGATAACCCTTATCACACACGTTGCATTTATACCTGCGCGGATAACGATATTACTTAATCAAAGTCAAAGTGAAAAGTCAAAGTGATTTATTCTTCAATTTAGGCATATTACATGCACCTATGAATGTCGATAAACTACCACCGGTTCGGAAAGTAAACCTCTGCCTCGAGAAGAACCGGCGTAATAAACTCGGCGAGGTGTCATTTTTTCAAAACAGTATACAATATATCATATCAGTATCAGAGTATTATAAAATTTTAAAATTACATTGCTACAGTAGAAAGCCTATTTATTTTACGACAGGTTTTTAGTGTTGGGTACAGGTTTTTAGTACAGGTTTGTAATGTTCATAAACTCAACATTCTTGGGGTTTGAGCTGGATAGTGGACTGAACTGGAGCTAACATATTAATAAGATGTGCGGTAAAGTCGCTATATGCTTCGCCATAAAACGACTGGCGCGAATACTCCCGTCGGAAGCGGTCCGCGCCTGCTGTTTCGCATCGGTACACGCACATCTACTGCTGATTACAAGGAGCTATTTTGCAATGTTTTAAAATAATCATTAGTTACCTTATTTATGTATCAATACATAATATGTACACCCATATTGTAAAACTTTGACATGCAATTTATGACATTACCAATAAATATGATTATGTGTAGACAACTGTTAGCTTCGTCCACGTGAAGACGAGTGAGTGCGTCCCTATTATAATTACGTTTAAGTCTAATTTCGTAAAATCCACTCGCTAAATTCAAGAAGAACTCATTGCTATCGTATATAGCTCCCCAAAACACAATAGCTTTGTATTCCTATAGTAGCCGAAACCGTAAAGCTACCTGGCCTGAACCTCATGTCATTCGGGCTAAACACGGCTCCCGCAACGTTCCAAAGTGCAAATTCACTCTTACTTGGCTACTTCACTTACTTTAGTATGTCCTTGGTGGCGTGCGCCTGAGTGTACTTGAGGTGGTGTTCGTACGAGGCTCTGCTGACGAAGCTCTTCGCGCACTCGACGCACGCGAACTGCCCCTCCGGGAATGTATGCCTGCCACTCGGTCTAAACACGGCTCCCGCAACGTTCCACAGTGCAAGTTCACTCTTACTTGGCTAATTCACTTACTTTAGTATGTCCTTGGTGGCGTGCGCCTGAGTGTACTTGAGGTGGTGTTCGTACGAGGCTCTGCTGACGAAGCTCTTCGCGCACTCGACGCACGCGAACTGCCCCTCCGGGAATGTATGCCTGCCACTCGGTCTAAACACGGCTCCCGCAACGTTCCACAGTGCAAGTTCACTCTTACTTGGCTACTTCACTTACTTTAGTATGTCCTTGGTGGCGTGCGCCTGAGTGTACTTGAGGTGGTGTTCGTACGAGGCTCTGCTGACGAAGCTCTTCGCGCACTCGACGCACGCGAACTGCCCCTCCGGGAACCTATGCCTGCCACTCGGTCTAAACACGGCTCCCGCAACGTTCCACAGTGCAAGTTCACTCTTACTTGGCTAATTCACTTACTTTAGTATGTCCTTGGTGGCGTGCGCCTGAGTGTACTTGAGGTGGTGTTCGTACGAGGCTCTGCTGACGAAGCTCTTCGCGCACTCGACGCACGCGAACTGCCCCTCCGGGAACCTATGCCTGCCACTCGGTCTAAACACGGCTCCCGCAACGTTCCACAGTGCAAGTTCACTCTTACTTGGCTAATTCACTTACTTTAGTATGTCCTTGGTGGCGTGCGCCTGAGTGTACTTGAGGTGGTGTTCGTACGAGGCTCTGCTGACGAAGCTCTTCGCGCACTCGACGCACGCGAACTGCCCCTCCGGGAACCTATGCCTGCCACTCGGTCTAAACACGGCTCCCGCAACGTTCCACAGTGCAAGTTCACTCTTACTTGGCTAATTCACTTACTTTAGTATGTCCTTGGTGGCGTGCGCCTGAGTGTACTTGAGGTGGTGTTCGTACGAGGCTCTGCTGACGAAGCTCTTCGCGCACTCGACGCACGCGAACTGCCCCTCCGGGAACCTATGCCTGCCACTCGGTCTAAACACGGCTCCCGCAACGTTCCACAGTGCAAGTTCACTCTTACTTGGGTACTTTACTTACTTTAGTATATCCTTGGTGGCGTGCGCCTGAGTGTACTTGAGGTGGTGTTCGTACGAGGCTCTGCTGACGAAGCTCTTCGCGCACTCGACGCACGCGAACTGCTCGCGCCGGGAGTGTATCCTGGCGTGGATCTTCAGTAGGTCCACTCGGACCAGCTTGTGGCAGGTTGGGCATTGCTCGCGAGGCGGCGGCGCTACGTGGACCCTGGGGGTGTTATGTAGTAATTGATGAAAATTTTAGAAATGCCTGTTTTTTTTTTGGTGCTAAGAATAACCTTCCTTTAGCACCAGAAAAATATTGCAGACTTCAGCTGCGTAATTTTTTTTTTTTGAATAATATTAACAGTTTCCTCACTTTTTGGGTTTAGGACGGCGAATAAGACACTTTCCTTGATCCGTATCATATTACTAAAAACATTTTAAATATCTGACCAAATATAGCTGTTAATGTAATTGCCAGTGTCAGTTTACCACGGATATTTAAGATATTTTTTTGTAATATAAGACAGATATTCGCTTATATCCTAAACCCAAAACTTAAGTAAGGAAGCTGTTTATATTTTTCAAAAATAACTGACGCAGCTGAAAAACCTGAAACTTTTTTCTGGTGCTTAGAAAAGTTATTTCTATCACCAAAAAAATAATCAGGCATTTCTAAAAATTTCATCCATTCCCAATTGACCGATTTAGTATTTAGCGGTAACACAATAGATTGCTGCTTGTATCAGCGCAACCAAAACAACCAATACTGTTGTAAGAGTTCAAGTCTGTACTTGAGTACCTTATCCAAAAAAGGTTCCATGGGAAGATCAGCGCTGGCAAGAAAGACCGCATTAGTTTTTTCATCACACTTGCTCGTCAATGGCGTTATTACTTGCGAGCGTACAGAGCAGTTATAGCCGTTTTACCTCCCACGGGCTGTTAAGTTTAGTTTTAAAATATAGAACTCTCTGATTGGCTTAAGCAAATCTGGTTGCCCTGTGATTGGTTGAAAAAAAAATCTAGTTGGCGAAGCCGCCCCGCCCCGCAAGAATACTGCTCTGTGATTGGTTGAAATATTCAAGCTGCGCGCTCCACTAGCACTGATCTGGAAGTGAAGTTGTCAATTTTTGTATGGTGCGGCTGTATGAAACTTAGATTTTTCTGTCTTTTGTTGTTATTTATTTCCTCGCAAATGTGATGAAAAACATTGTGTATAACATGGGCGTAAGAATATTGCAAATTCGAGTCATCAAAAGCCCTCCGCCTTCGGCGTCGGGCTTCTGATAGACTCTCGTTAGCAATATTCCCCTTACGTCCCTCGTTAAACAATGTACTATAATTTTGTCAGTCATTTTATAAGGTGTCTTTTTAAGTTTTATCTATATAAAACTTAAGCCTATGCTTGTCTTAAGTTTTTTTAGATGTTATTCGAACCAGTTTTTGGAGAGGAACAAACGTTTGTATGGGAGCAACTACAATTAAAGAACATAAATACCCCAAAAAATTAGTTAAAGACTGACTTCGCTAGCGGCAGCCGAAACGTTTCATACTAATTGACATTGAAGTATGACGTCACAGTTTACTATTTGTACGAATCGTTGTATGGAAAATCAAGTAAATTGCTGTTTCGGTCGCGAAATGCAGCTTTTAGGTCCATAGTTGTATTAAAATTTAGTTTCTATAAAAGCGTTAGGATCCTACTGGTAGCTTTAAATTTACCCTTGGACTATTTAAAACATGCATATTTTTTCAAAACTTTCAAGGTATCTTTTTATGATTTTAATTATATTTTGTTAATTATACTTTATTACAATTATTTGATGGTTTACTATCCATTTAGCAACACTGCGTTAGCAATTTTAACAAGAGGAAACTACCCTACTGTTATTGTATTTATATATCGTCGTCTGGTTCCATCATCATCATCGTATCAGCCGAAAGACGTCCACTGCTGGACATAGGCCCCCCCTAAAAAGTGCCAAATGGAACGGTCCTGCGCTACCCACATCCAGCGGACTCCTCTAACCTTTACCAGGTCATCAGTCCACCTTGTGAGGGGCCTACCCACGCCACGCCTTCCGGTATTTGGGCACCACTCGAGAACCTTTCCGCCCCAACGGCCATCGGTTTTACGTGCAATGCCCCGCCCACTGCCACTTAAGTTTAGCGATTCAGGGGGCTATATCGGTTACCTTGGTTCTGCTGCGGATAGCCTCATTTCTGATGCGATCACGCAGAGAAACTCCCAACATAGCCCTCTATTCTCTTGGGTGACCTTGAGCCTTCTTATGAGGCCCATAGTAAGCGTCTGGTTCCATATCACAAGCCTTATTGAGCTTACCATGGAGCTAGTTCGATTTCCGCCTTTCGAGCCCGGGATCCGCTTGAGCACCTAATCCCAAGATTTTACGAAAGCGAGTGCCAACTGACCTTCCAAACTAGAGGGAAAACAAGACCTTGTTTCGGATTAGACCAATTATTCTATTCTATTGAAATACTCACTGCTCGTGCCGGCTCAGATTGTTCTTGAAGGCAAATCTCTTGCCGCACGTAGAACACTCGAAGCCGGCCCTGTGCTGTCTCTGTACGTGCTTCCAGCGCTGGTTCTTATTCCTGTGACGACGATATGTATTGAAAGAAGGAAAGATACATTTATTCACAATCACACAGGGCACACGTATTATCAGAGGCGGATTATCCGTATAGACAAACTAGGCACGTGCCTAGGGGCGCGCAGTTCCAAAGGGGCGCGCGACAAGTAGCGTGCGCGCGAAAGTATTTTCCTTATATTTTTTAATCTATGGCCGTTAGGAATACTCCTGAAGTTTCAAATAAAATAGGCGATCTAATCTTGTTTCCCCATACGAACTTTGGACCCCCATTTCACCCCCTTAGAGGGTGAATTTTAAAAAATAATTTTTTAGTGCATCCCTAGACCTTAAGGGACCTGCTACGTACCAAATTTGGAATCTCTAGAACCAGCGGTTTGGGCTGTGCGTTGATATGTCAGTCAACGGAACGGGACAATGAGTCACACTTTTTCGTGCGTGCAGCCGGCTTTCATCATCGTTATCACGTCAAAATTGGTGGGTAATAAATAAATGATGGACTAAATGACAAACCTTTTTCCTTTTCACATGCTTATATTTGTTTAATCTATGGCCGCTAGAGGGGCATAGATGAGGCGCTTGCCTAGGACGCTCTCGTCATTTAATCCGCCTCTGCATATTATACAATAAAATAAACAAGATAAACATATAAAACATGAAACAAGTGTGCCTCTGCGGCAGTGAACCTTACTGGCTCAGCATTATGCTGAAGTACTAGGACTAGGCTACTCACTAATTACAATAGCACTGCCGCAGGAGCGGATCTGGATATTTATCACGACTGCATTCGATCTTATAAAAATAAGACGTGTCGCTATCTCAACCAATCCAGTCCAATCCAGTCCAGTCGATGGCCCAAAGTGGAAATTACATCACAAAACAAATATTACTCATTATTCCATAATTCCTAACCAATTAACAAATAAACTTGAAACTAATTTTAAAATAATTAACTAACTAGTCTTAAATTTTATTGATAATCTAATAATTTTATTGTTATACTTTATTACCATAATTCACCTAAAAATAATTCCGTGTTAAAATGTGAATGATGTGTTCACGTATAATTGGGGTACGTAAGTGCTTAAATACCACATAACTATTAAAATGTAACTCACTATTCTTATATACTCTGTTGGTGTCCCGTATAAAAAAAAATTCAGACACCTACAGCGCTGATTTTCAGCCAGCACCCTTGGTGACTAAATACTGACTGGTGTACTGTGTGTGTAGTGATAGTTGGAATCGGAGACTATAATAACTCTAGGAATTTTCTTTAGTAATATCTTATGCGTGAACTCGGAAAGCATAAGTATCAAACCGATTAAAGAAAAACTAACCAGTTTGAGAATTGCGCCAGTTGTGACGGTATCTTACAAAATTCATCGACACTGCAGCACACTTTCAACTTAAAATGTTTCAACCTTTTAATATTCAGCCCATAAGAAGGGACCACTTAGATTTCCCGGCTCAGTTTATTAAATATTCTTACATTTCCCGTCTCAGTTTATTAAATATTCTTAGATTTCCTGGCTCAGTTTACTAAATATTCTTAGATTTCCCGGCTCAGTTGATTGAATATTCTTAGATTTCCCGGCTCAGTTGATTAAATATTCATAGATTTCCCGGCTCAGTTGATTAAATATCCTTAGATTTCCCGGCTCAGAGTTTATTAAATATTCTTATATTTTGCGCTGTTGTATTGTAACTATACTATCTATCGATTTATTTTAAGTGCCAATGATTTCGGAGCCTTAACTAGCCAGTTCTAGTGTTAAAACAAAGAAATCTGCTGCAATTGGAAGCATACTCGAAATTATCATAATCATAAAATGTAATGTAGTTGTAATAATATTTAAAAGATTACCATCTACTTACTCGAAATGTTTGTTGCACTCCGCACAAGGGTAGCCATAGACAGTGGGCAAGTCTAGCATCGCCCGGCGGGACCTTGACTCTTTACTCTCTGCACCCTGAGATATATACAAAACAATACGTGACAAATTCTCTTTATTATTATATATGTACTGAAAAAGCCCAGAACACAGCGAATATAAGCAGAGGCAAACAACATTATCACTAGAGAGCGATCTCTTCCGGAAAAAATGGATGGGTAATAATCTAATAATAAATGATGGACTAAATGACAAACCTTTTTCCTCTTCACATGCTTATGCGTTTTCAAATGCTTGCTCATCTCCGACATACTGTAGCAGGCTTGGTCACAGAGAACACAGGAGTGCCGTGTGTAGTGCTCCGTCTTGTGGGTGGCCAGCCCATCGCTTTTAACGTAACACAGGCAGATGAGGCACTGTGCGTGTGCGTGGTCGTTTTTCTGTGAAATGTGTGTTTCACTGAGTTTGATGAATTCTTAATTAACAATGTTGAGCCAGTTTTCTTCTTAGGGTATCATGCCTTAAAAGGAAAAAGGGACCCTTATAGGATCACTATGTGGTCTGTTAAGTTTCTCTTTCTCGAGTACGCGTGTAGGTATAACGTTCGTTGAAATGAATATCAAATTCTTAGGTCTGCAGCCCTGGCTGAAAATTGATATTTCGTTTTCTCCGAGTTTCGACAGAGCAGAACTCCCAGGTGTTTAACAAAAACGTGGCCATAAATATTTTGAAGAATGTTCAAAATACAGTAAAATTAAAGGTTAACATTCAATGATTGAAAAAACTTACCGCCAAATGGTGACCTTCATTATGCCTCTCCAAGCTAATCTGACTCTTGAACACCTCCACACAAGACTCACATTTGAAAGGCGCATCGACAAAACTTTCCGCCATCTTCCTTTTCTGCCTACACTCTATCATTTCTTCCTCAACCATACTAGTTGTAACGAAATAATCATTATAATTATTACAGATTTCAAATTTCTTTAATCTTTTAATTTTTCTTTTACATTTTACTGTGTTTTCTTCTGTCCGACAGTCTGGCTTTAGTTTCTTCTTTCTGACTTTACCAATTTCTATCTGACAATCGTTATCCGACTTCAGATTTCTAATCGCCCTATCTCCATCGTCTTCTATATGATCATTATATGACATACAATTGTCATGTAACTCTGAAAGTGGTATGTCGTCTAAATCATCAGTTTCAGTCTTTATATCCAAGCCGCAGTCTATGAAATTGTCACTTTCTTGTATGTCAGAGATAATTGTGGTGTCGTAGGTGGCTTTGTGGCAGCGGGAGAGTCGAGTGAGGCAGCCCAAGGATCTTGTCTATGAATACGAAACGAAAGGAAACAGTTGAAATATAAAACATTTATTCGCAACACACAAAACGACAAGCAGAAAACAAAAGATACATGTCACGAAATGGTACCAACTGAGGGTGTAGCTGGCGATAACCAGCGCTGGTCTTTCCGCTGGAACCATTCGGTGAAACCACGCACAGATGTTCCGAACCAAAATAAAAAATCTATAATAAAACAATAGGTGATAATATTACTTAAATTCAAATATAATAATAAAAGGGTAACATCTAACAAGTGACATTATCACCAAGCCGTTTACGCTGCAACGTAAATACAGACTTAATGCCTTAAGACAGTCTCTAGCAGTCAACTGCAGGGCTAAGGCGAGGAACACGCGGAGCGGTGTGGTGTGCGGCGCCGCGACTCCGTGTGTCCGGTCTAGGCGGATTACCTACAGCGCGATACAAAATTTCAATCCGCCCGACTGCGCGGACCTTCCGCGCCGCGCCACTCCCTTTGTTTCTCGCCTAAGCAAAAATATATGTAATCAGTTTGTGACAATGTAGCCACTTGTTGGATCTCTCAAAATGTCCTTGACCAAAACCAAGGCAGATTTTTCGAGAAAATAAAGCATCTGTCTCATTCGCAAACACTTGCTAACAATATGGTTTTTATAGGTCTCAAAAACTGTGAAACATCCAGCGTAGTCGAAAATAAGGCAATAGCAGCTATCTCACCCATATGGTTTCTTTTTATTGATCTTTGAGCAGTTACACAGGTGAGTCTTTCCAACAACTTGATAAAGTAACCGTGTGCGCGTAATTTGGAACCTACCTGCCACATACTTAGATAGGGAATAAAAAAGCAGATGAACTTGCAAGGAAGGGCGCAGAAGCAACCCTGGTCGGCCCAGAACCGTCCTGTGGTATCACAAAACGCAGAGCATATTCTCTGCTAAACAACACAGAAAAATCAGAGGCAATCAAGCTGTGGATGTCCGCCAAAGGACAAAAACAGGCCTTAATTAAAGGGTTCAGTAATAAAATGTCTAAAGAGCTATTACAACTCAAAAGGCACAAAACCTGCGCAGTGACGAGAATCCTGACAGGACATTGCAAATTGAACAAACACCTGTTTCAAATGGGTATGAAACAGGACGCAACTTGCAGGTTCTGCCAGGAGACAGAGGAGACAGCAATGCACATTCTCTGCTCCTGCGGACCACTCGTGCACAAAAGAAGTACCTACCTAGAGCACATCATGCACCCAGAAGAGGTACAACATATCACCGCCCAAAGAATCTGGAATTTCCTGGAGGCAACGGGCCTTAACGGTGAACTCTAAACAAAAAAAGGGCTGCCACAATAGATCACTCCTGGTCGAAGCGGCACATTAAAGGCCCACAAATCACTAATAAACTAATAGATAGTTGAATTGCAATGCAGGGCTTTTCTTCCACAGGATAACTGTGGGTGTTTTACACTCTTGCTAATTATTGTCCAGACATACAGTCAACCAATTTGATTTCCGGGCCACTTCAGATTTGCACTGTAACAAGGTACGAAGTGGCCCAGAAATCGTACATTCCAAATCATGTACAATTTACAAAAGGTACTCACGTCATTCCGGCCCTCGGCTACAACTGACAGCTGCCTCTGTGCGATGCAGGCCTGGCGCCTGAAGCGAGCGATGTTCCGCATGACCGCAGCACACTCCCAGCAGATGAAGAGGCTGGCTGCTTCCTTGTAAAAGCCTTCCTGTTAGTGATACAAAAATAATATACTCATGATTGGTTTAGTCTAGTATTTTTAACCCCCAACGCAAAGAGAGGGGTGTTATAAAGTTCATCATGTCTGTGTATCTGTCTGTGGTATCGTAGCTCTCAAACGGATGGACCGATTCGAATGCGGTTTTTTTGTGTCATAGATAATTTTAACCCCAGTGATCTTAGCCATGTTTCATCAAAATCGGTTCAGCCATTTTTGAGATATTGAACTTTGAAATGAAAAAATCGGGAGTTGTAGTTATTATTATTATTCGGGAAGCTACGGTAGCCTAGTGGTTCAGGTATGCGGCTGTCAAGCGGCGGTTGTTGGTTCGAATCCCGGCTCGTACCAATGAGTTTTTCGGAACTTATGTACTGAATGTTTACCGTTAGCTTTTCGGTGAAGGAAAACATCGTGAGGAAACCGGTCTAATCCCAATAAGGTCTAGTTTTCCCTCAGGGTCGGAAGGTCAGGTGGCAGTCGCTTTCGTAAAACCAGTGCCTATGCCAAATCTTGGGATTAGGTGTCAAAGCGGACTCCGGGCTACTTTAGGGCACAACCGGGAATAACGCTAGGAGGATGATTCGGATAGTGGCTGTTCCAGGCCATAAAAACTCTTGAATCGCTGCGACCATTGCTGATCTATTGTGATCGCCACTGACTACAATTCTTGGTTAAGTTCAGCAATCTCAAGTATTAGTCAAGTAGTCTCTTATTCCACTAGGTAAAAAATTAAGAAAGAAAGAAGACATTTATTCACTACACAAAAAACACCAAGAGACAAAGGGAGTAAACATACAATACAATCGGCCGCTGTCTCAGCATTATGCCCAGATGTCAGACAGACACCTACAGCGCTGGTTTTCAGACAGCACCGTACGTGACCCACGGAACGCAACACGACATACTATAGATACAAAATATATACAAAATAATGAATGTAATAAATTTGTACCTGTGCCAGTGGCGTCTCACCGTGCTCAAAGGCGCCTCAGTGTGCGTGCCTCGCGAACTTGGACGTGTATCTGAGCGTGTGGCACAGAGCAACAAGATCGGACTTGTTTGTGTACGAATTTGAGCAAGTGGCTGAGCCGTGCGTGTGTAATAGTTGGTTAGAAAATTTGGAACAATTATTGATACAAATACATGAAAAGCAAAAGGTGTTGTGGATCCCAGCGCGCTGCCTCACCCGCATGTTTATGTGGAACTATTTGGCGAGCGAGCATGCCTCAGGCTGAGCCGCTCAAATTTGTATACAGCTTTACAAAAAAACAGTTTTGAATGTTTTTAACCAAAGCTGACGGTCCTGGGTACAAATCCCAGTACAGTTTCCGGTCTTGGATAGTTTATTCAAGTATTTATATACAAATATTCTTTATTGCACACCACAATAGTATATAACAGAAATAGTTATGAACATATTTAATATAATCTAAAGAGTGAAGTGAGTGATCTTCTAAACAACCTTCAAGTAGCACATATTTATATCAATCAAAAATATGGTTGTCTGGTACCCGTAGCACAAGACTCATTGAGCGTACTATGGGGCTATTAAGATTTGGGTAAGATTGACTTGTTGTGATACTATCTTGGTAACACAAGATCATATTAGTGAGTGGATTTTTGATTTTAAATACCTGTGACAGAGGATTCTAATAAGAATTTTAAAAAAAACCGACCAAGTGCGAGTAGGACTCACGCATGAAGGGTTCCATACCATTATCTATAAAAACGGCAAAAAATCATGTCTGTTGTATGGAAGCCCCAGTCCGACTCGCACTTGGCCGGTTTTTTAGTATTTGTTGTTATAGCGGCAACAGAAATACATAATCTGTGAAAATTTCAACTCTCTAGCTATCACGGTTCTTGAGATACAGCCTGGTGACAGACAGACAGACGGACAGCGAAGTCTTAGTAATACAGTCCCGTTTTTACCCCAACGGGTAAAGATTCATTCTATCCTACTAATATTATAAATGCGAAAGTTTGGATGTTTAGATGTTTGGATGTTTGTTACTCAATCACGCTTAAACAGCTCAACCAACTTGGACGAAATTTTGCACGAAGATAGTTTATAGCCTGGATTAAAATATAGGATAGTTTTTATCCCGGGTCCACGCAGACGAAGTCGCGGGCGGCAGCTAGTAACTACATAAAACATAAATTTTTGCAGGGAGATACATCATATACTTTTTGCAACTGCACTTTATTTAGAAGCTATAATTTAATAACAGAACATAAAACTTACCCTGTAAGCTTCCGAGTCGTAAGATAGAAGCGAATAAAGATTGTTTACCCCATCATTTATTCGGCACAATTTAGACAACCTTCGGTCACTACTTAAACACGTACAACATAGCGTTTTTAAAGCTATTTCTTCAGTATCCTCCATATTACAGTCGTTCATTACTTAGTTTGGACTCGTTATAAGTTATTTAAGAATTGATTTGTTCATAATTTACGAGATTTTCATTATTTCTGTGATAATAAGCGGAAATTGATTATTGTTTTGACAGGCTATGTCAAATAAACAAAAATGTCACTGCGTTTAGTTACTAAGGAAATACAAGTTACTGTGGTCATTTAATTTTCATCTTATGTTATGTAGAATAAAATTAAGATGTAAATATTTCTAGTTTTATAGCATGTTATTTTAAATAAAAATCATTTGCAAACTGCATAATTGTGGAAAATTTACTAATTTCAGTGCTTAACATGACTTTTTAGTGACATCTAGTGGGGAGTAGTTATAACGAGGCAGACCGATTAACCGTAAGTCCTTTCTACAGAACGTCATTTCTATAGCAGGAAAATACGTGCAGCGGTTGAAATCAGAGAACATAGTAAATTCAACCGGGATGACGTGATGGTTTAAGACTTCATCCAGTCCAGTTACTAGTACAAGGCCATTACACAATAAAAACCGTATTGGGTTGCCCCAACTCCCCTTACTGATTATAGGAAACTAATATGCAAATAACTTGACTTAATACGACAATTTATTAAATACAAAATAACAATGATTTACTTAATATTAACGTGCCTGGACATTATAAAATAACCAAGCTCCTAATAAGGGCACCATGTTAATAGAGGAACAGAGTAAAACTAGGGGATTGTACAGTAGACATCAATTTTTGCCTTATTACAAAGGAACAAGTAAACATATACCGCTTAAAGAAACAAATTATTTTATTAAATATTTTGGTTTCGTGGTAATTTAACTTGGACGTTACCACGATCAAATTTTAAACGATATGATACTGTAAACATATTTCTAACCTCGACACGGGACAACTACAAGATGTCTTCAAAGGAAAAGAAATCAAAGTGTGGTGTGTGTCCAAATCATTCCAGTGAAGAATAGGTCAGTGTAATAAAACGAATTGCATGTTTAAGTTTTAATATAAATCGCTTACATTTTTCATAGTAATTTAGCACATCTTATTTAGACACCCTGTAGACATAAATTCCTAATTTCTACTTAAAATATCTTGAACCTTCTTACTAATTCAGTCTGCCCATTGATAAATGCAATTTTATCGATCCTAAATGTACCCAAAAACCGTTTTCTCTCTTATTTTTAGGTTAAACACCATTCAATGTTCGAAACGTGTAAGAGCGCGTTGATATTAAGTTCTTCCATCTTCATGATAATTATTAAAGTAATTACTCTGAAAAAAAACAAATTACAGTCAAATATTTTTTGCGGTTGCATGCGGCTAAACTATTATTTATCCAATTTATGAAAAATCGAAGTCAATATAAATTTAATATAAATTTTACTATCTAGGTAGATACATATTTTTTATTTTAAAGTTTATTTAAGAGGAAAATACTGTATCTGCTGATGTAAGTACATATATGTAAATATCTCTATCCCAATACACTTCAATTCCTCGTCTGAAGTTACAAAAAAATACGCTGGTATTCCCAAAAAAGGAAGGCACATAAAATGTTAATGTTCAGCGAGTTGTTTAGTAAATAGGTAGACTATGTAATATGGCAGCAGTAAGGTAAGTAAATTATTGAAGCACTTACGATGTATGCCTTCCAGCAGCTCCAGCAACGAGGAGTGGTGGCCGGAGCCCTCGCGCGGCGGCGGCAATGTCTCAGCAGAATCATCTGGGAGCACTACAAATGATAATAAACTTTATCGACCTCTGATAGATCTCATCTTTAAGATGTCATCATCATCCTGGCCGTTTCGACCACGGCTACTGGCTATTATTCAAAATAACTGGCTATTATTCAATAAGCAAGCGGAGCAAACGAAGTTCTCCGTTTTAAATTAGGAATAAAAAAAATGTATGCTGTTCTCCTCTACAGGTCGCATTTCTCAACCGATTCTCCTGAAATTTTGTGAGCAGGTTCAATAATTATCTAGTTGTTTTGTTTTGGCTTCAGAAAAAAAAATAAGGATTGGCTCGCGAGTTCTACAGCCCACAGAGCCACTAGTAGGTAGTAGTAGGTAATACTGATACTGCTCAGTGTAACGTGTTAAAGATTGTATAGTTGTTAGATTTAAGGACTTTAGTATAAGTATATTCAGATAAAATTGTAATATTGTTCATGAATTTATAAATGAAATGAAAAGTATTGTTTTCCTTATGTGTGGTCATGTGGCCAAAGGGACAAAAATTGTTGTTACCGTATCTTACGACGCGCAGCAGCGGCTGCGATGGGTCTGCACGGGTTTGCGTGCGGTACTCGAGGATGGCCTCCGGGCCGGATCCTCGAGCGCCTGACATCGGCGGCTGTTACAAACGGGAGTTATTTAAATTATATAATATACAAGGTGACATCAGTGCCGTATATCACTTTTTACGACACTATAATTGATGGCTCCAATAGTGATTATATGATAAAAATAGTAAGCAAAATTTGCTACCTGCCAAAAAAATGTTTACATACAATTAGCACAAAAGTGTTTTGAGCCATAGTGCGCCCCTCGGCGATGCTGGACAGTCGCTTCTGAGCCTTGCACGCCTGCTGCCGGAAGCGTATAATCTTGGACATGATAGCGTCGCACTCCCAGCAGATTATCAGGCGCCTTGGCTCCTTATTGCCATCCTGAAAATGGTATAGTTTTGTTCATGGGATTTAGTTTCGTTATAAAATCCATATAAAGATAAAGCCGCAATGTCACTTTTTAGAAGATCCCTGAAACCTGTCCAGTGTCCAATATCAACAATAACATAGTCATGATCTTTGATAATAATAATAATTATCATCATATCAGCCGAAAGACGTCCACTGCTGGACAAAGGCGTCCCCCAAAGAGTGCCAAAGTGACCGGTCCTGTGCCACCCGCATCCAGCGGACTCCCGTGACCTTCAATTCATCTTGTGGGGAGCCTACCCACGCCTTTGATAATAATAATAATAAAAATGATTTTGTACTAAGTAGTAACATTGGACTGCGTCTGCTGTCTGTTGAAATTAAGAAAAAAAAAATACAAATTCAGAAAAAAGAACTAACTTTTTTTCTAAAAACACTCGTGTACAGTTTATTATTTCTTACCGGAGAATCGTCCTGGTCATTGCACAACAACGAAGACAAACTGTTCCTGTCACCGTTGACCGTGCACAGGTGTAGCACTTTTTTGTCCTGCCTCATACAAATGCAGCATTGCTTGACTAGCGCCGGAGCCGGGCTGTGCTCGGGAGGATTCATTTCAGCCATTCCAGCCAGTTGTACTTGGAGACCGAGTTTTTTTTAACTTGTCTATTTCTTTCAAGACCAAATGATGTACCTATTCAAAATTGAATTACTTTATTTTAGTCATATGCTTTACTTTTACGATGGGTCATTTTATATTTAGGTCTGTTACGTTTTTTTTCCACCGTCGTAGCTCACCTTTACCCAGCAGTGTTTTCTTATTTTACCCCTTTTAAAAATCGATTGCGTTGCGTTTAGTTTCTACCAGGAAGTTCCTGGAATATGATTACTTTTTCTTATAAAAATTATTCAGTTATTTAAAGATATTATTTATAAAAATAATAAATATAATTCAGGATGAAACTATTATTCTTTTATATATCTTAAATTTAAGGCTGTCTAGTGGTCAATAGTGGAACCATGCGGTCTTTTGACGAATGGCCGATTTAATTGTTCAACTGTAACAAGGGCTTTACCGCCATCTAGTGTTGAGTAGCAATATCTGCTACTTGACTTGACATCTGACAGAGCAGTGCTACCACACTACAGAAGATTTCCTTCAAATCAAATGACATTAATGACATTGACAGTTTTCTCATCACTTATCATCGCCATGGATTTTTTTGTTGTACTTTGGATGTTTTGACTGTTTTCAAACCCCAAAACGATGGATTCGTCACATTATCATAATTTCCAATATTATTATCCCATGTAGTATTCTAAAAGTGCCTGTGTGTATCGCTGTTTACTGTAGATTCGGTTTTAATGTTGTTACTGAAGCAACACTGAAGTTTTTTAGAAATGTATAGTGTAAAAAGGGATACTGGAGAGGTTTTATGCCACGGATGCCTCAGTGCAGACCGGAGCCTCACTTTCCTGAAGAATTATGAACTCTTCTTCACGCTTTTAGGAAACAAACACTCGCAAGAGGTAAGTTCTCCCAGTTTGGTTTTTTTATTTATTTCTCGTAGTGATGTTGCTGTTTTGACTTTATGAAAGATATTTTCTGAAGATTGTATTTACTCAATTGGTCCTGTTCTATACTCAATCACTCTAAGGTTAACTGGAAGTCATCCCTTCTAGGAATTACTTCGCCTTTGTACATGGTGTAATCTGTTCTGTCTGTACTGTGTAGGATTTACATACATATTTGACTTTCTTTAGTATTGCCTGTGGTGAGAAAATTTAAGTCTCCCCCTGGCTAGTATGTGGGATTCTCTGCAGGTGGCTATTGCCTCTTAATGGCCAGATGTGACCATTTTTTTAACAGCTTTTATTTCACAATAACTAGAGGAGATCCCTTACAGGGATAAGTTTGGCATTTATTTATTATTTATTTAAACGTACAGGTGCTCACAAAGATATCAATTTGGCCAAAGTTACAAAAATATGTACACACGACTTTAAGGTCGTGTCGTGTACACATATTTTTGTAACTCTTTGTGATAGACTGTAGAATAAAATATTTACATTACCATATACACATTGTTTGCTTTTTCAGGAATACAAATATCTCAATATCTTGTTATGCTGGGAATGCCATGCCCTGCTGCGGCGCACGCAGGCATTCCGCCAGCGCTTGCAGCGCGCGCAACTCGCACTGACACTGGCTCACGCCCAACGGGTATGCTTTATGGACTAACTGACTAATTTTGTTGCCATGATTATCTTTTCGCTGAGGAACTGGCCCAGTAAGCAACTAGCTATCAACTATTTTCTGGCCCAGCAAACATACGCGTTGATATAGACTATGTAAATAAGGCTTGTTCACAAACAAAAGTAGCCATCAAAAACTAAGTCTCCACTGCCACCTAGTAGGTCTAAGTTCAAACCGCAATTAAATAGCTAACAAATCGATATAATCTATAAAGGAAAAAAGAACCTCTAGGACCCAAACATGCAAATATCAAAATCTAAGACTACAATCCTGAGATTTCGAAAGTTAGCCCAAAAATGGATAGCAGCTGATATAAATATCCATAATTGCACTCAAAACGATAAGTGAAGAGACTTTCTTTTTATTTAAATTTAAAAAAATATCATTTCATATTGAAAACCTGAATTATACAACGGTGGCTACTTTTTTTCGTGAACAAGTCTTACAATAGTTGATCGCTGACTGTTACTGTTAGCGAGAACTCGCTCAACTATGACAACAGCTAAGATTTTTTTTTCACTTCTCATGCTCGTAAAGTTCGATTTTATGCTGGGTGCAGGCGACATAAAATAGCTTTTTATGTTCTCGAGCATAAAGTAAAATCCTCGTCTAAAACAAAGGTAATCACGCCAACAGCCACGATTACTGTATACATTCATAGAATATAACTTACTTTTTTATTTCATTTGCTTTCCATGACAGACCAAGGTCGTCGGTTCATCAACCTTCACGCAACTAAATTTAATTAAATTCTATTTTCATCTAAGAATTATTATTGTTTTATTTCCTCACAATCGAAGTGAAAAGCATAGTGTAAAACAAGTGCATAAAACTCATTTTGTCCTTGACACTACACTGACGCCACACAAACGTAAGCACTTTTTTTTTTCACTTTTTGATTTTAGCAGTACTATTCGTGTGCACAGACCGTATTCATCGTTACGGAGTTAGTCCGGAGATTTATGCGGTTGGTCTTGCATGTTTATCTTGCTAGGGCACTCCCTAGAGAATGGACATGCTAGATAAACGAATTGTTAGAATATTTTTAGGATTAATCTTTATTTATCGATACGGAGGTAGTCCGGAGATTTATACGGTTGGTCTTGCATGTTTATCTTGCTAGGGCACTCCCTAGAGATGGACGTGCTAGATAAACTAGGAGTTGGAATATTTTTTTTAGGATTAAACTGTATTTATCGTTACGGAGGTATTCCAGTGATTTATACAGTTGGTCTTGCATGTTTATCTTGCTGGGGCACTCTCTAGAGATAAACATGTTCGATGGTCCAGTTAGAAAAATCATGCAGATATTATCTTCTAGCTAGGATATCACACATAGGTAGAGTTGAGTATGTAGAGCCGATATGTAGAGCCGATATGTAGAGTCGATATGTAGAGTGGATATGTAGAGTCGATATGTAGAGTGGATATGTAGAGTCGAGATGTAGAGTCGATATGTAGAGTCGATATGTATAGTCGATATGTAGAGTCGATATATAGCCTCGGATAAAATGGGTCGTTTTATTTATGCACTTGTTGTAAAATCTACTATATTTGTTACTCTCTTTTTTGCACCCAACTTTGCTAAATTCTGTTACGCCCTATAGTTGATGGGTAGAGAGGGCATTGGTTGCAATAAAGTTTAATAAATATTGAAGTGTACAGATACAATAAAACAGTTTTTAAATGATATTTTGTTTTATAGACTTCAACAGAAACCTTATCTACACTCAAGTACAACCATAAGCACGATTACGACTGCAGCATAAAGGAATCCATAGAGTCAAAACCTGTAGACCAATTCATAGGCAACAGCCCAGAAATAATTATAAAAGAGGAATTGGTTGCGGATCAATTCATACAGAACAGCCCAGAAATAGATATAAAAGAGGAATTTGATGCGGACATTTATGAAATCGATCGTTGCGATTCCAATCATAAAGATATAGATACTTATAAAGCAGATAAAGAAATCGTACCTCAGAAGAAAAAGACATATAAGAAAGACAGAGAGAAGAAACAATTGCAGAAAATTGATAGTAGTATAGACTTGAGTAATCTTGATAAGTATTTTAGTGAGGTGTGCCTGAGTGAGAAGGAAGTAGAAGGGATATTGGCGAGGGAAAGAGAGGAGGATTTCAGTCGGCCCCACAAATGTGACATTTGTGGATTCCAGTTTGCGAGTAAAACTGATTTATACAGTCATAGAAAGAATATGCATAGACTGGTGAGTTGTCTTGCGAGGCAAACGCTTAGAGCATACATAACTGGAGTAGCCTTTCAGTAACTTACCCCTCTGTAGAAAACCTTGCACAATGTGCAAAAAATACAAAGACAATTTCACAATCGATTAATGGTCATTCACAAAATTGCCTCGCAAGAGAACACTGATCATTGAAATGCCCGCGTGTTGCTGTAAGCACTTGATATTATAAACGTTCAACCACTTCAAGCTTTCAATATACAGTTGAGTTTCAATATCCTATTGCGATGCTCCCCCGCTCCCGCAAAATTCGGCAGACTAAGGCTACTCCAGTTATCTATTTTCTAAGATGAGTGGGAATGAGCAGTAGTCCCCAAGCTGGTACATGTGCGGGTTGGACACTACGGCTTTGCACCGAATCGTCCATAACTCAGAACATCAAAACAGCTGGGTACTTTCCTGGGTAAAAAAATATATAATTATATTTAGTCCGTCAGTTAGATTATCAAAAAATATTCAATTCAATTCATTTTTATTCATAGACCAACATGGATCATTATTGTTAGTAAAACTTAGCCTAATATTAGTGTATAATTACAAAGTTCATAATAGGTCACATACGTTCATTTAAAGAAATAATAATAATAATATAATTTAGGCCAGTTTGAAATTTACATTAAATTACGCAGTCAATTATAATAAAATAAATAATAGTTTTAATAAAATTAAACATTCACAAGATGTCAAATTAAATCATTCATTTAAATCTCAAAAATGTCAAATATCATGCGACCTCATAATTAACGTGTATGTTTGTGTGCATCATACAGCAGTGGTTTAGATACACACAGTCCATCCAATCAGCGATCATTTTCAGGATGCTGTTGGCACTGGCCCGTACCCTACGCACCAGGGATGTACATCGCTTGCGCATATTGGACACGTACATTTTTGTTTGTTAATTATACGAAAAATGATGAAGATGTAGCCCGTTAAAGTTCCGGGTGACGTCACATTATGCTAAATATGTGTACCATGTGACGTCACACGGAACTTTAACGGGCTATATCTTCGCCACTTTTTGTTTAATTGACAAAGAAAAAAAAGGTATCAGCGTAATTCGTCCCATTCGTTTTTCGTTCAATTCGTATTTCGTGTCATTCCATATTCGTCACACAATCTTTATTCGTCTTGTTCGCTATATTTCTCTATCTTCCTAAGTCTAATTCTGTAACTTGTCTCATTCTTAATAAATCTGAATCGTATTTCGTCACGGTCTTCCTAGGACTAAGTCTTTGTTCATCTCTCTCGTTTTTAGTATCATTCGCACTTTATCTTTAGACCCATTCGTTATTGGTCTTTCTCTTTGTTTGTCGTTATTGGCAACTCGTCTCGTTCTTTTTCGGGTACGTTCGCTACTCGTCCCGTACGACGTACATCTTAGTCACTATAAGTCGGATCGTCTATTCATAGTTAAACAAATTAAAATTTAGTAATTTACGGCTTTTGATTATTTTGAAACTTGCCTATTTACGAAGCGACGTTTCTTTGTGCAACTCCGGGGACATATACAGGACGGAAAAAAATTGGTGCCCTGAGGGGTAACCACGGAGTACCTTTATATATACTGAAAGGGGTAACCTTAAATACTTGGGATTGCTAATTTTTCTCAAGATGAGCATTTTTTTTAGGACATACCCGTGTCCTCTACCAAGATATGACCGCTATTTTTAGAACTCTTATGCTAAAAATGATTTAATAGATACTTTAAGATTGACGGGAAAAGACAGTTACAAATAGCGATCAAGACGCAAAACGAATGAAACGAACTTAAAATTGGACTGAAAACAAATGAGACTAACTACGAATGTGACCAACATCGAACGTATGCAAAAAATTAGGTGAATAGTTGAATGAGACCAAAATCGAAAAGGAATAATGAAAAATGAGTCCTAGGAAGACCGTGACGAAATACGATTAAGACTTATTAAGAATGAGACAAGTTACACTAAACATTAGACTAAGGAAGATAGAAACATATAGCGAACAAGACGAATAAAGAATGTGTGACGATATAGAATGACACGAAATACGAATTGAACGAAATACGAAAGGGACGAGTAACGCTGATACCGAAAAAAAAAGGTGTCCAATTTTTTTTTGATAATCTAACTAATGGACTAAATCACTTTGTTTAGGAAAGTAGGCAATTAGTCTGCGTTTAAAGTGCTTACAAAAACACTTACTAATCCACTTTCCAGCGCGTCACAACAGGCAAATGCCCCCAATGCTCCTCCCCTTACAAAACGCAATGGGAGCTGGAGCTGCACTGCTGGCGCTCGCACGCGGCGTGGCGCTGCGCGTTGTGCGGCGCGCTGGTGGGTCAGGCGCGCGACCGGCGCCGGCACCTGCTGCGGCACCGCCGCCGGTACCGCTGCCGGGACTGCGGGGTGGGGTTCGAGTGAGTACTCCAGCTAGACAATGGGAGCTGGAGCTGCACTGCTGGCGCTCGCACGCGGCGTGGCGCTGCGCGTTGTGCGGCGCGCTGGTGGGTCAGGCGCGCGACCGGCGCCGGCACCTGCTGCGGCACCGCCGCCGGTACCGCTGCCGGGACTGCGGGGTGGGGTTCGAGTGAGTACTCCAGCTAGACAATGGGAGCTGGAGCTGCACTGCTGGCGCTCGCACGCGGCGTGGCGCTGCGCGTTGTGCGGCGCGCTGGTGGGTCAGGCGCGCGACCGGCGCCGGCACCTGCTGCGGCACCGCCGCCGGTACCGCTGCCGGGACTGCGGGGTGGGGTTCGAGTGAGTACTCCAGCTAGACAATGGGAGCTGGAGCTGCACTGCTGGCGCTCGCACGCGGCGTGGCGCTGCGCGTTGTGCGGCGCGCTGGTGGGTCAGGCGCGCGACCGGCGCCGGCACCTGCTGCGGCACCGCCGCCGGTACCGCTGCCGGGACTGCGGGGTGGGGTTCGAGTGAGTACTCCAGCTAGACAATGGGAGCTGGAGCTGCACTGCTGGCGCTCGCACGCGGCGTGGCGCTGCGCGTTGTGCGGCGCGCTGGTGGGTCAGGCGCGCGACCGGCGCCGGCACCTGCTGCGGCACCGCCGCCGGTACCGCTGCCGGGACTGCGGGGTGGGGTTCGAGTGAGTACTCCAGCTAGACAATGGGAGCTGGAGCTGCACTGCTGGCGCTCGCACGCGGCGTGGCGCTGCGCGTTGTGCGGCGCGCTGGTGGGTCAGGCGCGCGACCGGCGCCGGCACCTGCTGCGGCACCGCCGCCGGTACCGCTGCCGGGACTGCGGGGTGGGGTTCGAGTGAGTACTCCAGCTAGACAATGGGAGCTGGAGCTGCACTGCTGGCGCTCGCACGCGGCGTGGCGCTGCGCGTTGTGCGGCGCGCTGGTGGGTCAGGCGCGCGACCGGCGCCGGCACCTGCTGCGGCACCGCCGCCGGTACCGCTGCCGGGACTGCGGGGTGGGGTTCGAGTGAGTACTCCAGCTAGACAATGGGAGCTGGAGCTGCACTGCTGGCGCTCGCACGCGGCGTGGCGCTGCGCGTTGTGCGGCGCGCTGGTGGGTCAGGCGCGCGACCGGCGCCGGCACCTGCTGCGGCACCGCCGCCGGTACCGCTGCCGGGACTGCGGGGTGGGGTTCGAGTGAGTACTCCAGCTAGACAATGGGAGCTGGAGCTGCACTGCTGGCGCTCGCACGCGGCGTGGCGCTGCGCGTTGTGCGGCGCGCTGGTGGGTCAGGCGCGCGACCGGCGCCGGCACCTGCTGCGGCACCGCCGCCGGTACCGCTGCCGGGACTGCGGGGTGGGGTTCGAGTGAGTACTCCAGCTAGACAATGGGAGCTGGAGCTGCACTGCTGGCGCTCGCACGCGGCGTGGCGCTGCGCGTTGTGCGGCGCGCTGGTGGGTCAGGCGCGCGACCGGCGCCGGCACCTGCTGCGGCACCGCCGCCGGTACCGCTGCCGGGACTGCGGGGTGGGGTTCGAGTGAGTACTCCAGCTAGACAATGGGAGCTGGAGCTGCACTGCTGGCGCTCGCACGCGGCGTGGCGCTGCGCGTTGTGCGGCGCGCTGGTGGGTCAGGCGCGCGACCGGCGCCGGCACCTGCTGCGGCACCGCCGCCGGTACCGCTGCCGGGACTGCGGGGTGGGGTTCGAGTGAGTACTCCAGCTAGACAATGGGAGCTGGAGCTGCACTGCTGGCGCTCGCACGCGGCGTGGCGCTGCGCGTTGTGCGGCGCGCTGGTGGGTCAGGCGCGCGACCGGCGCCGGCACCTGCTGCGGCACCGCCGCCGGTACCGCTGCCGGGACTGCGGGGTGGGGTTCGAGTGAGTACTCCAGCTAGACAATGGGAGCTGGAGCTGCACTGCTGGCGCTCGCACGCGGCGTGGCGCTGCGCGTTGTGCGGCGCGCTGGTGGGTCAGGCGCGCGACCGGCGCCGGCACCTGCTGCGGCACCGCCGCCGGTACCGCTGCCGGGACTGCGGGGTGGGGTTCGAGTGAGTACTCCAGCTAGACAATGGGAGCTGGAGCTGCACTGCTGGCGCTCGCACGCGGCGTGGCGCTGCGCGTTGTGCGGCGCGCTGGTGGGTCAGGCGCGCGACCGGCGCCGGCACCTGCTGCGGCACCGCCGCCGGTACCGCTGCCGGGACTGCGGGGTGGGGTTCGAGTGAGTACTCCAGCTAGACAATGGGAGCTGGAGCTGCACTGCTGGCGCTCGCACGCGGCGTGGCGCTGCGCGTTGTGCGGCGCGCTGGTGGGTCAGGCGCGCGACCGGCGCCGGCACCTGCTGCGGCACCGCCGCCGGTACCGCTGCCGGGACTGCGGGGTGGGGTTCGAGTGAGTACTCCAGCTAGACAATGGGAGCTGGAGCTGCACTGCTGGCGCTCGCACGCGGCGTGGCGCTGCGCGTTGTGCGGCGCGCTGGTGGGTCAGGCGCGCGACCGGCGCCGGCACCTGCTGCGGCACCGCCGCCGGTACCGCTGCCGGGACTGCGGGGTGGGGTTCGAGTGAGTACTCCAGCTAGACAATGGGAGCTGGAGCTGCACTGCTGGCGCTCGCACGCGGCGTGGCGCTGCGCGTTGTGCGGCGCGCTGGTGGGTCAGGCGCGCGACCGGCGCCGGCACCTGCTGCGGCACCGCCGCCGGTACCGCTGCCGGGACTGCGGGGTGGGGTTCGAGTGAGTACTCCAGCTAGACAATGGGAGCTGGAGCTGCACTGCTGGCGCTCGCACGCGGCGTGGCGCTGCGCGTTGTGCGGCGCGCTGGTGGGTCAGGCGCGCGACCGGCGCCGGCACCTGCTGCGGCACCGCCGCCGGTACCGCTGCCGGGACTGCGGGGTGGGGTTCGAGTGAGTACTCCAGCTAGACAATGGGAGCTGGAGCTGCACTGCTGGCGCTCGCACGCGGCGTGGCGCTGCGCGTTGTGCGGCGCGCTGGTGGGTCAGGCGCGCGACCGGCGCCGGCACCTGCTGCGGCACCGCCGCCGGTACCGCTGCCGGGACTGCGGGGTGGGGTTCGAGTGAGTACTCCAGCTAGACAATGGGAGCTGGAGCTGCACTGCTGGCGCTCGCACGCGGCGTGGCGCTGCGCGTTGTGCGGCGCGCTGGTGGGTCAGGCGCGCGACCGGCGCCGGCACCTGCTGCGGCACCGCCGCCGGTACCGCTGCCGGGACTGCGGGGTGGGGTTCGAGTGAGTACTCCAGCTAGACAATGGGAGCTGGAGCTGCACTGCTGGCGCTCGCACGCGGCGTGGCGCTGCGCGTTGTGCGGCGCGCTGGTGGGTCAGGCGCGCGACCGGCGCCGGCACCTGCTGCGGCACCGCCGCCGGTACCGCTGCCGGGACTGCGGGGTGGGGTTCGAGTGAGTACTCCAGCTAGACAATGGGAGCTGGAGCTGCACTGCTGGCGCTCGCACGCGGCGTGGCGCTGCGCGTTGTGCGGCGCGCTGGTGGGTCAGGCGCGCGACCGGCGCCGGCACCTGCTGCGGCACCGCCGCCGGTACCGCTGCCGGGACTGCGGGGTGGGGTTCGAGTGAGTACTCCAGCTAGACAATGGGAGCTGGAGCTGCACTGCTGGCGCTCGCACGCGGCGTGGCGCTGCGCGTTGTGCGGCGCGCTGGTGGGTCAGGCGCGCGACCGGCGCCGGCACCTGCTGCGGCACCGCCGCCGGTACCGCTGCCGGGACTGCGGGGTGGGGTTCGAGTGAGTACTCCAGCTAGACAATGGGAGCTGGAGCTGCACTGCTGGCGCTCGCACGCGGCGTGGCGCTGCGCGTTGTGCGGCGCGCTGGTGGGTCAGGCGCGCGACCGGCGCCGGCACCTGCTGCGGCACCGCCGCCGGTACCGCTGCCGGGACTGCGGGGTGGGGTTCGAGTGAGTACTCCAGCTAGACAATGGGAGCTGGAGCTGCACTGCTGGCGCTCGCACGCGGCGTGGCGCTGCGCGTTGTGCGGCGCGCTGGTGGGTCAGGCGCGCGACCGGCGCCGGCACCTGCTGCGGCACCGCCGCCGGTACCGCTGCCGGGACTGCGGGGTGGGGTTCGAGTGAGTACTCCAGCTAGACAATGGGAGCTGGAGCTGCACTGCTGGCGCTCGCACGCGGCGTGGCGCTGCGCGTTGTGCGGCGCGCTGGTGGGTCAGGCGCGCGACCGGCGCCGGCACCTGCTGCGGCACCGCCGCCGGTACCGCTGCCGGGACTGCGGGGTGGGGTTCGAGTGAGTACTCCAGCTAGACAATGGGAGCTGGAGCTGCACTGCTGGCGCTCGCACGCGGCGTGGCGCTGCGCGTTGTGCGGCGCGCTGGTGGGTCAGGCGCGCGACCGGCGCCGGCACCTGCTGCGGCACCGCCGCCGGTACCGCTGCCGGGACTGCGGGGTGGGGTTCGAGTGAGTACTCCAGCTAGACAATGGGAGCTGGAGCTGCACTGCTGGCGCTCGCACGCGGCGTGGCGCTGCGCGTTGTGCGGCGCGCTGGTGGGTCAGGCGCGCGACCGGCGCCGGCACCTGCTGCGGCACCGCCGCCGGTACCGCTGCCGGGACTGCGGGGTGGGGTTCGAGTGAGTACTCCAGCTAGACAATGGGAGCTGGAGCTGCACTGCTGGCGCTCGCACGCGGCGTGGCGCTGCGCGTTGTGCGGCGCGCTGGTGGGTCAGGCGCGCGACCGGCGCCGGCACCTGCTGCGGCACCGCCGCCGGTACCGCTGCCGGGACTGCGGGGTGGGGTTCGAGTGAGTACTCCAGCTAGACAATGGGAGCTGGAGCTGCACTGCTGGCGCTCGCACGCGGCGTGGCGCTGCGCGTTGTGCGGCGCGCTGGTGGGTCAGGCGCGCGACCGGCGCCGGCACCTGCTGCGGCACCGCCGCCGGTACCGCTGCCGGGACTGCGGGGTGGGGTTCGAGTGAGTACTCCAGCTAGACAATGGGAGCTGGAGCTGCACTGCTGGCGCTCGCACGCGGCGTGGCGCTGCGCGTTGTGCGGCGCGCTGGTGGGTCAGGCGCGCGACCGGCGCCGGCACCTGCTGCGGCACCGCCGCCGGTACCGCTGCCGGGACTGCGGGGTGGGGTTCGAGTGAGTACTCCAGCTAGACAATGGGAGCTGGAGCTGCACTGCTGGCGCTCGCACGCGGCGTGGCGCTGCGCGTTGTGCGGCGCGCTGGTGGGTCAGGCGCGCGACCGGCGCCGGCACCTGCTGCGGCACCGCCGCCGGTACCGCTGCCGGGACTGCGGGGTGGGGTTCGAGTGAGTACTCCAGCTAGACAATGGGAGCTGGAGCTGCACTGCTGGCGCTCGCACGCGGCGTGGCGCTGCGCGTTGTGCGGCGCGCTGGTGGGTCAGGCGCGCGACCGGCGCCGGCACCTGCTGCGGCACCGCCGCCGGTACCGCTGCCGGGACTGCGGGGTGGGGTTCGAGTGAGTACTCCAGCTAGACAATGGGAGCTGGAGCTGCACTGCTGGCGCTCGCACGCGGCGTGGCGCTGCGCGTTGTGCGGCGCGCTGGTGGGTCAGGCGCGCGACCGGCGCCGGCACCTGCTGCGGCACCGCCGCCGGTACCGCTGCCGGGACTGCGGGGTGGGGTTCGAGTGAGTACTCCAGCTAGACAATGGGAGCTGGAGCTGCACTGCTGGCGCTCGCACGCGGCGTGGCGCTGCGCGTTGTGCGGCGCGCTGGTGGGTCAGGCGCGCGACCGGCGCCGGCACCTGCTGCGGCACCGCCGCCGGTACCGCTGCCGGGACTGCGGGGTGGGGTTCGAGTGAGTACTCCAGCTAGACAATGGGAGCTGGAGCTGCACTGCTGGCGCTCGCACGCGGCGTGGCGCTGCGCGTTGTGCGGCGCGCTGGTGGGTCAGGCGCGCGACCGGCGCCGGCACCTGCTGCGGCACCGCCGCCGGTACCGCTGCCGGGACTGCGGGGTGGGGTTCGAGTGAGTACTCCAGCTAGACAATGGGAGCTGGAGCTGCACTGCTGGCGCTCGCACGCGGCGTGGCGCTGCGCGTTGTGCGGCGCGCTGGTGGGTCAGGCGCGCGACCGGCGCCGGCACCTGCTGCGGCACCGCCGCCGGTACCGCTGCCGGGACTGCGGGGTGGGGTTCGAGTGAGTACTCCAGCTAGACAATGGGAGCTGGAGCTGCACTGCTGGCGCTCGCACGCGGCGTGGCGCTGCGCGTTGTGCGGCGCGCTGGTGGGTCAGGCGCGCGACCGGCGCCGGCACCTGCTGCGGCACCGCCGCCGGTACCGCTGCCGGGACTGCGGGGTGGGGTTCGAGTGAGTACTCCAGCTAGACAATGGGAGCTGGAGCTGCACTGCTGGCGCTCGCACGCGGCGTGGCGCTGCGCGTTGTGCGGCGCGCTGGTGGGTCAGGCGCGCGACCGGCGCCGGCACCTGCTGCGGCACCGCCGCCGGTACCGCTGCCGGGACTGCGGGGTGGGGTTCGAGTGAGTACTCCAGCTAGACAATGGGAGCTGGAGCTGCACTGCTGGCGCTCGCACGCGGCGTGGCGCTGCGCGTTGTGCGGCGCGCTGGTGGGTCAGGCGCGCGACCGGCGCCGGCACCTGCTGCGGCACCGCCGCCGGTACCGCTGCCGGGACTGCGGGGTGGGGTTCGAGTGAGTACTCCAGCTAGACAATGGGAGCTGGAGCTGCACTGCTGGCGCTCGCACGCGGCGTGGCGCTGCGCGTTGTGCGGCGCGCTGGTGGGTCAGGCGCGCGACCGGCGCCGGCACCTGCTGCGGCACCGCCGCCGGTACCGCTGCCGGGACTGCGGGGTGGGGTTCGAGTGAGTACTCCAGCTAGACAATGGGAGCTGGAGCTGCACTGCTGGCGCTCGCACGCGGCGTGGCGCTGCGCGTTGTGCGGCGCGCTGGTGGGTCAGGCGCGCGACCGGCGCCGGCACCTGCTGCGGCACCGCCGCCGGTACCGCTGCCGGGACTGCGGGGTGGGGTTCGAGTGAGTACTCCAGCTAGACAATGGGAGCTGGAGCTGCACTGCTGGCGCTCGCACGCGGCGTGGCGCTGCGCGTTGTGCGGCGCGCTGGTGGGTCAGGCGCGCGACCGGCGCCGGCACCTGCTGCGGCACCGCCGCCGGTACCGCTGCCGGGACTGCGGGGTGGGGTTCGAGTGAGTACTCCAGCTAGACAATGGGAGCTGGAGCTGCACTGCTGGCGCTCGCACGCGGCGTGGCGCTGCGCGTTGTGCGGCGCGCTGGTGGGTCAGGCGCGCGACCGGCGCCGGCACCTGCTGCGGCACCGCCGCCGGTACCGCTGCCGGGACTGCGGGGTGGGGTTCGAGTGAGTACTCCAGCTAGACAATGGGAGCTGGAGCTGCACTGCTGGCGCTCGCACGCGGCGTGGCGCTGCGCGTTGTGCGGCGCGCTGGTGGGTCAGGCGCGCGACCGGCGCCGGCACCTGCTGCGGCACCGCCGCCGGTACCGCTGCCGGGACTGCGGGGTGGGGTTCGAGTGAGTACTCCAGCTAGACAATGGGAGCTGGAGCTGCACTGCTGGCGCTCGCACGCGGCGTGGCGCTGCGCGTTGTGCGGCGCGCTGGTGGGTCAGGCGCGCGACCGGCGCCGGCACCTGCTGCGGCACCGCCGCCGGTACCGCTGCCGGGACTGCGGGGTGGGGTTCGAGTGAGTACTCCAGCTAGACAATGGGAGCTGGAGCTGCACTGCTGGCGCTCGCACGCGGCGTGGCGCTGCGCGTTGTGCGGCGCGCTGGTGGGTCAGGCGCGCGACCGGCGCCGGCACCTGCTGCGGCACCGCCGCCGGTACCGCTGCCGGGACTGCGGGGTGGGGTTCGAGTGAGTACTCCAGCTAGACAATGGGAGCTGGAGCTGCACTGCTGGCGCTCGCACGCGGCGTGGCGCTGCGCGTTGTGCGGCGCGCTGGTGGGTCAGGCGCGCGACCGGCGCCGGCACCTGCTGCGGCACCGCCGCCGGTACCGCTGCCGGGACTGCGGGGTGGGGTTCGAGTGAGTACTCCAGCTAGACAATGGGAGCTGGAGCTGCACTGCTGGCGCTCGCACGCGGCGTGGCGCTGCGCGTTGTGCGGCGCGCTGGTGGGTCAGGCGCGCGACCGGCGCCGGCACCTGCTGCGGCACCGCCGCCGGTACCGCTGCCGGGACTGCGGGGTGGGGTTCGAGTGAGTACTCCAGCTAGACAATGGGAGCTGGAGCTGCACTGCTGGCGCTCGCACGCGGCGTGGCGCTGCGCGTTGTGCGGCGCGCTGGTGGGTCAGGCGCGCGACCGGCGCCGGCACCTGCTGCGGCACCGCCGCCGGTACCGCTGCCGGGACTGCGGGGTGGGGTTCGAGTGAGTACTCCAGCTAGACAATGGGAGCTGGAGCTGCACTGCTGGCGCTCGCACGCGGCGTGGCGCTGCGCGTTGTGCGGCGCGCTGGTGGGTCAGGCGCGCGACCGGCGCCGGCACCTGCTGCGGCACCGCCGCCGGTACCGCTGCCGGGACTGCGGGGTGGGGTTCGAGTGAGTACTCCAGCTAGACAATGGGAGCTGGAGCTGCACTGCTGGCGCTCGCACGCGGCGTGGCGCTGCGCGTTGTGCGGCGCGCTGGTGGGTCAGGCGCGCGACCGGCGCCGGCACCTGCTGCGGCACCGCCGCCGGTACCGCTGCCGGGACTGCGGGGTGGGGTTCGAGTGAGTATATTATTTATTATTTATTATTTATTATTTATTTATTATTTATTATTTATTATTTATTATTTATTATTTATTATTATTTATTATTCATTATTCTTTATTTATTTAGCCCTCCTAGATTTAGACCGGTCAATTTGGAACTCTCTGGGGGAGGCCTATGTCTAGCAGTGGACATCTTTCGGCTGATATGATGATGATGATGATGATGATTTATTATTTAATACCCGTGGTTGCGTACGCGTCCGAAAGAAGACTAACATACTTAGCTATATCTATCATGAAATAGAAAACCCTATTTTAAATTGTTCAAAAGAACCCTAAAAAGAGGTGAAGTCCATTTGGGGCAAAATACGTTGGTATGTGCTCCTTTCTGATTTATTTATGTTTTTACTTTAACCCTATACTTGGCAATGTATCTTTTAATGCACACATTTTTTGTCACCTTTTTGCATTAACAGAAATATTTTGTGCTCTATACATACAGCATGACTTCTCTATACAAGCACCGAGGCTTGAACCTAGCATTATTTGCATTAGTTCCTTTGGAAGCAACTGCGTATAAATCATCTTCGCAAGGCATAGGTTTCTTGGAAATGGACGGTCCAAAGAAACCTCTGCGAATAATCCTGAAAGCCCCTGTTTTTGCCAAGTTTCGATACTGCACTATGTTTTTGCACGAATGATTTGTGAGTAAAACGCTTTTACATTTCAGTAACAAGCAGCTGTTCTTGTACCACGAGAAGCAGCTGCACTCAAAGTACATTTGCGACCACTGCGGGCACGACTCCGCCGCCAAGAAGACTCTGGAGAAACATGTTGTGTGAGTTCCTCATAGACCTTAGAGCATACATGACTGGAGTAGCCTTTCAGTAACTAACCCCTCTGTAGAAAACCTTGCACAATGTGCAAAAAATCATACAAAGACAATTTCAGAACCGATTAATGGTCATTCACAAAATCGCCTCGCAAGTGAACACTGGTCATAAAAATGCCCGCGTGTTGCTGTAAGCACTTGATATATAAACGTTCAACCACTTCAAGCTTCAAAAAAGCTAAAGATATAAATCATAGAAACACAAGAAACCCGAACAGACTTGTAATAGATTCTGTTCCCAGTAGTTCTCTTTTCATGAAAAGTAGTTATTATATGTGTATACGAATATTTAATGCTCTTCCAGATAATGTTAAGGATCTCCCTCTCAATTCATTTAAAGAACAAATTTATCGTTGGCTGAAAACTAAGATGTTCTATACTACAGATGACCTGTTTTTCCATGTTAGATGATGTCAAGTAGAAGTTAGAAAAGTATTTAGTTAGGTTTAGTTAAGTTTACATTTGCATGCTAAACTAGCAAAATATGTTTTAGTACCTACAGATTATTATATTATCACCACCTCATTGTTACCATGTTTTGAGCAAATAAAGAATATTTCATTTCATTTCATTTCATTGCAAGCTTTCAATATACAAGTGAATTTCAATATCCTATTAAGATGCTCCGCCCCGCCCCCCTCAAAATTCGGCAGACATTTTTGTACGCAAAGGCTACTCCAGTATGTATAGCCTAAGACCTATAGATAAATGAAAAAATAAACTCTATTATAACACCCGTCGTTTTCGTAGGGGGTTAAAAAGGACTAGTATTCTTTATATGCTCAATTCAGTCAGTGGAATATTTAATCAAGTTAATATAAAGCTTTTAATGATTAATTGATGGCTCTGTTTACTTGCTATACTATTATCAAACACTGGCCACTAAATATGGAGACGTGACACCTCCGTTGCTGTCTGCCGCACCAATCATGGCAGGGAAGTATACTAAATAAATACAACTTACTAAAGTTGAAAAACCGTCGACATTTTCATTTCAAAGTTCAATATCTCAAAAACTGCTGAACCGATTATGTTGAAACGTAGCTAAGAACCATCTCGATCACGTAAGCTTTCGAATAAAAAAAAACCGCATTAAAATCGGTCCATTGGTTTCGGAGCTACGATGCCACAGACAGACACACAGACACACATACATACAGACACACAGACACGTCAAACTTAGAACATCCCTCTTTTTGCGTCGGGGGTTAAAAAGTGTGGACGCCTTTCGGCTGATCTTACTTCCTACTAATCCTACTAATATTATAAATGCGAAAGTTTGGATGTCTAGATGTGTGGATGTTTGTTACTCAATCACGCTTAAACGGCTCAACCGATTTAGATGAAATTTTGCACGAAGATAGTTTTTAGCCCGGATTAAAATATAGGATAGTTTTTATCCCTGGTCCACGCAGACGCAGTCGCGGGCGGAAGCTATATGATGGATGACAATGGGAACATCAACCATTAATGTTAAATTGTTCCACAGTCGTCACCACCTCCCCAACAAATGCTCCGTTTGCAACCTTCTCTTCCCGACTTGGGATAGGCTTCGGCGCCACACTCGCGACGTCCACGCGCGCTCCGGCCCCGCCTACTGCGTCGAGTGTGACGTGACCTTTGCTACCAGGGCTAAATACAAACGGCACCTCAGCCAGGCGCAGAGGCATCGGCCTAGGAAGAAAATCAGGTAGGACAACCCCTAGACAAAAAAATTGAACAGCGCTTTTTGTACATCGCAAGAAAAATCTTAACAGCGCCATTTAGCTTCGCGCTTTAAGGTGTAACCGCCATCTACCGTATCATTCGCGCACTACTGCGCAAACAAGTTGTATATAAAGGTCACGCGCGCTCCGCCCCCGCCTATTGCGTGGAGTGTGACGTGACCTTTGCTACCAGGGCTAAATACAAACGGCACCCCAGCCAGGCATAGAGGCATCAGCCTAGCAAGAAAATCGGGTTGGTCTACCCCAGTCTAACATTGCTTTGAAAATAAATTAAACAGCGCTTTTGTACATCGTAAGAAAAATCTTAACAGCGCGTTTTAGCTTCGCGCTTCAAGGTGTAACCGCCATCTACCGTATCATTCGCGCACTACTGTGTAAACAAGTTGTATATAAAGGTCACGCGCGCTCCGGCCCCGCCTATTGCGTGGAGTGTGACGTGACCTTTGGTACCAGGGCTAAATACAAACGGCACCCCAGCTAGGCGTAGAGGCATCAGCCTAGGAAGAAAATCAGGTTAGTCAACTGCTAGAAAAAATTGAACAACAAAATCTTAACAGCGCGTTTTAGATTCGCGCTTTAAGGTGTAACCGCCATCTACCGTATCATTCGCGCACTACTGCGTAAACAAGTTGTATATAAAGGTCACGCGCGCTCCGGTCCCGCGTATTGCGTGGAGTGTGACGTGACCTTTGCTACCAGGGCTAAATACAAACGGCACCCCAGCCAGGCATAGAGGCATCGGCCTAGGAAAAAAATCAGGTTGGTCTACCCCAGTCAAACATTGCTTTGAAAATAAATTAAACAGCGCTTTTGTACATCGTAAGAAAAATCTTAACAGCGCCATTTAGCTTCGCGCTTTAAGGTGTAACCGCCATCTACCGTATCATTCGCGCACTACTGCGTAAACAAGTTGTATATAAAGGTCACGCGCGCTCCGCCCCCGCCTATTGCGTGGAGTGTGACGTGACCTTGGTACCAGGGCTAAATACAAACGGCACCCCAGCCAGGCGTAGAGGCATCGGCCTAAAAAGAAAATCAGGTTGGCCTACCCCAGTCAAACATTGTTTACAATTTTTTAAATACGTACCGTACGTAAAAGTTATTGGTACCAAAAGAGCATTCGACTATTCGAGTATTGTTAGTCTTTTGGTTTTTTTCCGAAAAGCTGCACTTTGTGATGAAATCAAGTTGCTTTGCACAGTGATAGTAGTGTTTTTTTTTCGAGGCAACCAATGTTTCACTCCTTACGAGGCGAGATGGTGCCCCTTAAAAAGTAGAATTTCAAAAAGGTATAAAACAGAAGAATAATTTCTCTTTTGTATGTCATATAAATAAATCGTCAAAACAAATCGTTGAATCTCGCTGGTGAAACTTTCGTTGCCTCGAAAAAAATCACATGTGGGGTTCTGTGCAAAACGGCTTGCTTTCATTAAAAATTGCAGGTCTTTTTACCTGACTGCCAAAGGAGAAGGATAATGTTTTTCGAGTGTATGTATGTATGTCTGTTTCTTTGTGGCCTCCTGTAGCCTAAACGGCTTGATGTATTTTGATGTATGAGGTGTCGTTGGATTCCTCTTAATCGTGGGAGTGACATAGGCTATAATATTTGTCCAAAAGCAGTCGGGTTTATAGAAAATTCTTTTGATTTACTTGTTTTATTAGGGTTCCGTATTTTAATTACTAGAACTATAAACCGCAGTTCCATGAATGCGTTTGTTCCAGCGTGCCTTGCCCTGAGTGCGGCAAGGTGTTCTCGCGACGGAACTACATGAACAACCACAGGAAGCTGTTCCATTCC
This sequence comes from Epinotia nisella, assembly GCA_932294315.1. Taxonomy (NCBI): domain Eukaryota; kingdom Metazoa; phylum Arthropoda; class Insecta; order Lepidoptera; family Tortricidae; genus Epinotia; species Epinotia nisella. Next base: position 692,679 of record OW028698.1, on the reverse strand, counting down.
AACCAATCGCGCCATCACTGCCAGCTCTGTGATAAGGTAAGGTCTTGGAGCATACATAACTGGAGTAGCGTTTTGTACGCAAATACGTTTATGTCGTATTTGCGTACAAAAAAAACTGCCCAATTTGGTAGGAAAAGGTATGGAACCCTAAAAATGGCAGGCTCTGGAAGAGGCCTTTACCAAAAACTAGGGTTCTGGTTTATAATTTTCTTTCAATATCCTCATCATATCATGTAAACCCAGAAATAAACGGCTTTTTTAGGGTTCCGTACCCAACGGGTAAAAACGGGACCCTATGACTAAGACTTCGCTGTCCGTCCGTCCGTCTGTCTGTCACCAGGCTGTATCTCAAGAACTGTGATAGCTAGAGATTTGAAATTTTCACAGATTATGTATTTCTGTTGCCGCTATAACAACAAATACTAAAAAACCGGCCAAGTGCGAGTCGGACTGGGGCTCCCATACAACAGACATGATTTTTTTTGCCGTTGTTATAGGTAATGGTACGGAAACCTTTGCTTTGTAAATGAGTAAGGTATCTCGGTTTCCAGTACTTCGTCACGGGGTTCTCTCTGCGCTCACACAACAAGTACGTGCACGAGAAGATACCGATGCCCAAAACCAAGATCTGCAGCGTCTGCGGTCGCGGGTTTGGGGTAAGTATCCTTTTGCTCAATAGGGTATTTGACTACAGTAAAAAATATATATATACTAAGTAACTAGCTATTAGCTAAGAGCCTACCCATCTATTGTGCTGTAAGGGAGTCCCTCTGCCAACAAACTGTCCTGCAGTTTGGCAGAAGAAAATAATGTAAAGCAAGGGTTGTTTAATTGAATAAACTTTTTTTTTTTTTTTTTTTTTTATTACTCTAAACTCTAATAATAAAAGCTATTACCATTAAACAACCGGCTTAGTGCGTGTCGGACCACGCACAACGAAGGGTCCCGTGCCTGTTAAAAAGGTCGTATCGTCACAGAAATCTTACGGCACTTACGTCCTTTTTCTATAGGGAAGGCAGTTTTTCAGCAATATCTCGAAAACCTTTGTTCCAAATAATTTTCAGTGAAAGAATTTAACAAGCCCCTATGTCCATGATTTTTATTATTATTTTTTAAATACAACGTTCAAAAATTACAGGAGGTTTGTGACTTTCGGGGTGATTATCTCCGACTCTATTTACTTAATGAATCAAAAAAAAATGCTGAGAAACCTTATATTTAAAGGCCTATCGATTGATGTGCCATACGTGGACTTACAATATTTTTTTTGACTTGTATTTATATATATTTGGAGTGCACCCTTAAATATTTTTTTTCAGTCATTTCATTACATTACACTATCCTCAAAATTTTATTCAAATACACCTTATAGTTTTCGAGTAAAATGCCTGTGACATACGGACGGACACACAGACATGAAGAATCCATAAGGGTTCCGCTTTTTGCCATTTGGCTACGGAACCCTAAAAATGATAGAATTGGATTTACACGAGTTTGAAGTTAAGTACTCCAGGCAAAATACGGTTTCGAAAAACATCAAATTATAATAGCGTTTTTTTGTTTATTTCGTTGTAAAACGTTATTCTAAGATGCTTTATTCAAGAATCCAACAAACGTTTCACCCGGAAGTAATGATGTAGATTTAAATTAAACATTTATTGTCTTTTTTATTTTATTTACATTGAATATTTTAAAGCAAATGTAAATGAACCTAAATAAAGATAAAGAAAAAAATTAATATTTATCCGGACTTTTTAGGAGCTAATTTTTTTTTTGGTGTCTGATTTTTTGTAGGATTTTGCCTCTAGGTAACTATTTAATTGATAATATATCCGTTACATTAAAAAAAATAGCTATTATAAATTATTTCCAAATTTGTCATTTTTTCCATACAAGTTGTCAGTTCATTGCCTGGACTAAAGCGACTCAATTGGTATGTACTAACATTCTGCAAACATATATATCAAGCTCTTATATTTATATTGAATATTGCAGACGAATCGCGTGCTCGAGAATCATATGCGCACGCACACGGGCGAGCGGCCCTTCGCGTGCGCGCACTGCGCCGCCGCCTTCGCGCAGCGCGTCGCGCTCAAGGCGCACCTCGCCGCCATACACAAGGAGAAGTGAGGCCGCTACCGTGCTAGTTCGAGTGTGCGCCGATAGAGGGCGCTCAACACAACAAGTCAGCTAGGTTATCTTATCTTATCTGACTAGATAAGATAAGATAAGATGACCTCAACTGATCTTTTGTGCATTTGCCCTCCCTTTTATAGCTACCCCCAATCTCGCTCCATCATTTCCACAAGCGGATGTCAGCTTAGTGGGAGCACCTTGAATGCCTTCGGTTGCGGGTAGCCGTTACCAAAGTGATTCATTCTTTGTCTGGCGAGGGCGTGACATTCACACAGTAAGTGTTCCATAGTTTCATCCTCCTCGCCACACATTCTACTGTCTACACTGTTCGATAGTATCTTGGCCAAGAGATCCTTGACCCCGAAGTGACCTGTGAACACCCCAGATATAATCCTGAGTTGCTTCCTGCTGGATTTCCAGAGTTTTTTGGTCCAGCCCGAGTCCACTCCTTCTATAAAGAGCTTTGAGTGCGCTAGGTTACTTACTGTAGTAGTTCGAGTTTGTGCCGATAGAAGGGACCTCACACGTTTCACCACACTTTTTCATAATGTGTCTACACTCCATGTCAACACTTAGTTACACCTTATAATTTTGTAATTTTTATTATCACACTATTATTTGCAAGCTTTTTTTTATTTTTTTTATTTCACCTGCATCGTGACCTGAGGACGTGACGCGAGCAAAGCAAAACTCAGCTAGTACCTTTTTGGCATTGTTGCAACGCAAAGTATGTCTTTAATTTAATTTATATTTAATCATTATCGTAACACAGTTGTTTTTACTTGTTCTTTTACCTTTTTCTCTCTACTTCTTATTTTGTGTATTTTTTTTATTTTTGTTTGTTGAATGTTGCAAAATGCCAAATAAATGATTTATCTATCTGTCTATCATAGAGGGCGCTCAACACAAGAAGATGGCTCGAGCTTGCGCCACTAGAGGGCGCTTTACTCAAGGAGTGGCGTTGCTGTTTTTGGTTCCAGCTTACTCCGATAGAGGGAGCTTATTTATTTATACTTTATTGCACGAAGAATGACATTCTCTACCAGTCTACCTCTGGCTGGGCTATAAAGAAACGTTTGTTTAGTGCAGGATTAGATAGTGAGAACAAGAAAATGGCGCTTATGACGATCAGGGTTCGGTTGGTAGATTTTGCCGCGTGTTACCCCAAATTCGTAAAGTGGTTGCGGTCGAAGATTATTCTTTGTACGAATTCTTTTTTTCGTTACGTAACCCCGTTGAGTTCGGGCGCGTTAGAATCGTCTCAATGAGTAGTCGAAGACGGTATACAGAAAAGTACAGTTGGCAATAAAAGCTTGTAATAAAAATGTTTTTTTTTGACAGAAACTTATTAAACCCTACAGTCGGGGCGCGGTGCTACACCATTCGGCTTGTTTGAGCGGTCGTGCATGCCCGGCTTTGCCTACATATAAAGTTGAGATGCGTTCATTCCAGCTTTCGTGAATTTATCTAGTCCATCGGTTCCGAACTCGGGGGGACAGAGTTGGTGTCTAAAATGGATGAGTAAGTAACTATTAGCAGTTATTTACATTTTATTAATGGTCACGTGGGTATATAAATATATTGAAAAGGTTAGGAACTAGGTACCTACTGACCTAGTTTATAATTGAGGTATGGCGTATGGTATGTCTTATAAAGATATTATGTTTTCTTATAATCAGGAATAATGGAGTGTACTTAATATTACTTATCTATACTAATCATGGACTTATAATACTCGGGACAAGCCATGATAATAGTAATACCACGTCCGAGCGAGATGGTGGCATACAAGTCTCGATAAGTGCGGCAGAAAGGGATATATCATTCGTCTTTTCTTTTATTTGTTATAACTCAGTATTAAGTTGTGGTAAATAAATCAATACCCGCCTGTTTACGGTAAGCCATCGGCCATTTTAAGACCAGTTCTTAATTTAGCTGCATAGGGGCCATTCCGTCCCTCATTGTGGCATTACGTATAGCCTGTCCTGAGTATCATAGGTCCATGATACTAATATTATAAAGGAGGTATTAAATTGTTTGTGACTTTTTTAACGGGTTATCTCCGGAACTACACACAACAAATCAAGAACCGGAATATCCCTTTTCAGGCTTAAGCCTATCGATTTGGTTACCATACTGATAGGGTAACCCTATTGTTATGGTAAGCATATCGAATGTGGTAACCATAAGTTAACCCTATTGATATAGGGTTTTTTTAGGGTTAACTTATGGTTACCAAATCCGATATGCTTACCATAATAATAGGGTTACCCTATAAGTAAGGTTACCTTATCATAGGGTTATCATTATGGATAGGGTTTATTTATTATTAAAATCAGCTTCTAAAATTAGCCTATGGAAAACCCTGACTAGGGTAACCGGTTTCGGTATCTGCTACACATCCGATTTAAAAAAAATATTTAACCAGTAATGGGTTCTTTGCAATACGCGGGCGAAGCCGCGCGGGTGTGTAGTTGTTTATAAATGAGGTATTAGGGAGGGAATGATGGTATGTCTTTTAAAGGTGCTGATAGACTTGAGTTGTAACACAACAAGGAGCATTCGTCGTTTTTAAATAAAAATAAAACATCGCTACAAACATTTTCACGAACATTCTAGCGAACGCTCTAGTAAATGCTGTGGGCGGTAGGTGTGGGTGGGGAGGGACAATAACTAGTGCTCGGCTCGGAAAAAAGTTCGAAGCAAATTTACTTTTCACGCCACTGCTCGGAAATGTAGCAAAAGATGGTCAGAATTCAGGCTTCAAAGCAAATTAGTTAGACGTCGCGCGAACCCCTATCCCATCCATCTATAAATTCAAACTGTCCAACAATATTTTTGTAGTCCAGTTGAAGCAGCGATTCGAACAATCACCCGCGCCGCGCTCTTTTGTTTAGTATTATCATCTTTTATTAGTTACTTAATTTTGATTTATATTTAAATAGTTATTTGCAATTTCCTCGCAGCAGGCATGAAAAGCACTATATAATGTCTCGGCCAAAAGTGCAATAGATGGACTCGTCTCCTTCGAGGCCTACTCGTCCATCTATTGCCTACTTTCTAGCCTTTACAACAATGATTCTCGTTTCGCTAACGCTCCTGTTTATTACCTGTATTTGCTAGAATGCTCATTACTCATTACAAGTGAAAGTGAATGCGCATGTGTATCAGCACCTTAAACGGATGTTTTCTTATAATCAAGAATCACGGATTGTAATTATTGTAAATAAAAATCAATATTTATTTCAACTCTGTAGTTTTATTTATAGTAAAAATAATTATGATACATAATGTAAAACTCAGCCTTATAATTATCTTAATCTATCATTAATATAATGAATGTAGGTATTTCGAGGGTTAGATTTCGCTAGCTCTTATCAATTTACAAGATTTTTATCATTTGTACAGTTAAATCCCTGACACCAAAGTATGACCAATATGGCGTCTTACGTGCAGGTTCAGATAGCATGTGCGGATCCGCGCTACCCCGTTGCTATGGTTACGCGCGCGAAAATCGACTCCTGCGCAGGGAATTATACAGAATATATGCAATACCAACAGTATTTTGTACCTAGGTGGTAAAACGTCTCGAATCCCAGACTGCCCGAGCTGAAAGCTTTGGCGATAAAGGGTTCCTTTAGTACCGCCCTGTTTATAAAATTATACATCTTTCCCTAGCCCAGGGGTTCCCAAACTTTTTTTAGGCACGCCCCCCTGCTGCCAAAAATGAAATTCCCCCGCCCCCCTTCGCTTCGATGCAAGGAAACGAAAGTGAATGGGCTAGCTAGCCAAATCCGCGTCCCCCTTAAAATGTTGTCGCGCCCCCCACTTTGAAAACCCCTGCCCTAGCCAGTAATTGGGCTTTCTGCGAGCGTAGCGGACGGTAGTGGCTACTTTATTGCCAGGGTTGAAGTAAAAGTACTGTTTGTAGGCAGTTTCCTAAATAATCTTTTTACTTCTATAATCTATATACCTACGGCTTGCTTGTGAAATAATAAATGATGTACAGTCAAGTGTACAGATATACTCATAAATATGTCCCAACGCTCTCATGACAGCGGATTAAGGTTTCGGTACTTACATAATTATGAGAGGATTGAATCGGTACATATTATTGCACTTGCCTGTACTGAGATACGAGCTTACTAAACTTATTCCTCTTGTTATTTAGATTTATAAAACTCTTTCTATGGTATTTTCATACCAATTATTTTTGTCATATACAAATTTAGACCATGGATATGTTTATTTTTTTATCCTCGGCACCAAAGTATAACCAAGATGGTGGCATTCGGGCAGGTTCACTAGTGCGCATGCTCATAGTATGCGCCGGGCCCCCTTAGATTACACCCGCAACCGACTCTCGCGCAGGTTCATCCTCACTGGTCTTATTTGGTAAACAACATTATAACTGTATCTTTATAACAATAATTATATCGTAAGTAAAGCGTTCCCAGACAAGAAAATCGTGAAGTGATGTCCGAAGAGTCGTGTCCGCATGATCTAAATACTCACAAGATTGCTATTCTATCCCAAAAAGATGCATTTTGAGGTTAGAATGTTGTTTACCAAATGAGACAAGTAAGGGTGAATGCACTGTGCAGTCGCCATCAGATATATCGGAGCGCCAAAGTACTCACAAATATCTGAACACGTCACTATTGTCGAGACATTAGAGACGTGTTCAGATATTTGAGAGCACTTTGGCCGCTGCGAAGCTACGATATATCTGATGGCGATTGTACTAGTCACACGCTGTTCTATAGGTACTGTTAACTTTGGAAGCTTTAGGGCGGTAAATATACGGTATGTGTGTATTACACAAGTGTGTAAGCCAGCTTCTAATAACTTAAAACTGGGATAGGCAGACTGTACCAGAGACTTACTTCTGATTTAGTGAGTTTTTTTGAAATAAATTCAATTATAAATACCAAGGACCGGAAAACCTCTTTTCAGGCTTAAGCCTATCGATTTGGTAACCCAATCAATTTGGTAACCTTACTGATAAGGTAACCCTATTGTTATGGTAAGTATACCGGATGTGGTAACCATAAGTTAACCCTATTGAGATAGGGTTAACTCATGATTACCACATCCAATATGCTTACCATAACAATAGGGTTACCCTATCAGTAAGGTTACTATTATGGATAGGGTTTTCAAAACAGCTTCTAAAATTAGCCCATGGAAAACCCTGATTAGGGTAACCGGTTCCGGTCCCTGATAAATACTGCCATATCCAGAGATAAAAGATATTTCTATTGACTAAGCTACTTCTATTTGTTTGGGTTTGGTTTCAGTCCACCTTTGTTCAAATTACGTTACTACTGTACATAAAATAATATAATAACATTTGTGCATCTATAATGCATTTGAATTTGTACAGTAGTGAACGGAATCAATGACAGTTTTAAATGCAAGAATTATTCAATGAATGTCACCCGGAGCGTAATTTCGAATCGATTGACACCCCATATATCAAAATCGGGCCAGTATCATAAACGCTACGTTGGGACTAGGGTTGCCAACCATATTATATTATATAGTATTGTACTATATTTTGACTCTGTGTACTATATACTGTTGAAGAAATATATAGAACGCAAAAATACTATATTTTGGGGGTTCTTACGAAGTGCTTCAAATTGACCAGGTTTCTATTAAATTTTACTAAATAGCAACATTGCTTAGCCAAGTACTATATTTTTTTACAGTGTACTATATTTTTGTCGTTTTTTTCTGGAAAATTCTATATTTGCTCCAAAAAAAGTTGGCAACCCTACATAGGCTGTTAAAATAATAATATCCCTTCCTTTCGGTTCCGCCGTAGTCGGGCAAAAAGGCTTGTGTACTGATTTTGTGGTTTTCTTGCAAATAAAAATGCAGAGATAGCAACTGTGTAAACTTTTGATTAAAATATCCATGACAATAGATAATTAAAAATAATAATTCAGAGTCCTTGTAAAATAAATTAATATATAATATTCAATTAATTATGATCGAGTTTCTAATGTCCCTAATAATCAATATATCAAATTCTAATGATGATAACATAAAAATAAATCAATTCGTTTAAGTAAGATTTCCATGGCGTCAAGCGTTTTCTCCTATAATGTGATCTGCCAATGGGAACGTACTTTATAGCTTCATTAATACACTTGGATTGCACCAATGCCAAAGTTTGAGACGGATAAAATTGGACATGACATCATACTTTGTCCAGGGATTGGTTATTCTATTCCAACAAATGGACCAGTAGTTATTGCTCATGATGTGACCAGCTTCAGTTACAAGAAGGACAAGGTCTAACCCATTAGAGTCTTCAGTCTTTAATTGGATAGACCTGGGTGGGAGCCAGAGGCGTCTCTAGCCCATGTCGCGCTGTGGCGCAATCATTACCCCAGCACCCTCTAGCACCCCCTCCCCTAGCGAGCGCTAGCCATCCGGCGAGTGGCGCCCTGAGAAATGGCGGCCCTAGGACCGTGCGCCAGGGTGCACCGCACCCCCTGCACCATAGGTAAAGTTGCCCCTGGTGGGAGCAATACTGGTGGACCAAATTTGGTGGTAGCCAATATAAGCTCAATAGCCGTGTCTAGCCGGACACTCGCGCGAGGCACTACACCGAGCGCGCACGCTGAGGCCTACTGTAGACACGGCAAATGACTCTATTTAAGTTTTTCATGTTCATTCATCTAAATACCAAAAATATTATTTAAACATATGGCAATTTAAGAATGTTGTGACAGGGCTGATTTTGTTTGAGGAATAGTCTAATTTCCCAAAAAGGTTTGATGTACACGATTATACACTTATGTGAAAATGTGTGGAGTTTTCCTGGTCACGTCTACGTTAATGTTATTGATGTTAATTTGCTCCCGTCAGCCATTTTTTAAATCATCATCACAATTAGCTTCTTAACCAAATGCCAGATACGCAATACAGGAAACTATTATACATATAAAATTGTTGCAGCATACAAGAGGTAGCCACAAGTTTGGAGCATGATAGTCATGTCTATTTCGTATCGAATTTTTATATTCTCTCAATAAGTCTAGTATGACACTGGAGGCACCTGTTGCATCATGTTAGCGTAGACACACTGGCTTTCTATAGACTTCATCGGAGGCATTGGAGGGGGGGCCATCATGTGCTGCACAGGTTGCTGCTGCTGCTGCGGCTGCTGTGGCACCGCCTCCGGAGGCTTCTTGTTCTTCTTCTCGCACTTCTTGAACTTAATACCGAGCTTATTCAACAATATTAACCTTAGGGATTCCTTGCCACCCCTGTAGTTCAATTCATGTTTTGCTGCCGCTAATATCTTCCCTAGCGTAGGTACCTCTTTCCTAACCGAGTAACTGTTCACTATGCCTCGTAGCGCGCATAATTGGAAATAATCCAGCTGCACTTTTGTTTTTCTGACCCGTTTCTTCTTCGGCCCTTGGATACGAGTTTGGGTAGCTTCCGCGCGTAATCCATCCCTTTTGATGCGCTTTATGGTGCTCTCGGACAAGCCCGTGGCCGCGCAGGCCCGCTTCACAACGTTTTCGACGGGAAATGAGTAGCCTCTGTTCTGTTTTTCGCTTTCGAAGAATTTGATAACCTTGAAAATAATTTCACGGGCTTGTCCGTCTATGGCCTCTTTTTTCTTTTTATCCGCTTTAGCTTTCTTCGTGTCTTCGTTAGTGATGGACTGCACTTCCAAGCTTATGGTCGCGGTCATCTGCTGCTGCAGCTGTTGCTGTTGTTCCTGAGGCGTTTGTAACTGAACCAGAGCATTTTGTAAGATAGTATGATCGGGTCGCACTTGGCTCAACACTTGCACTTCGTGGACTTGCACGTTCATCGTGAATAATATATTATATTGAATAGTCCTCAATTAGCTATCTGATACTGTAGTTTCATCGAATTCAGGCATTAATCAGCTTATTTAATAACACTAAACTTAACTAAACAAGTAGCTTTGAGAAGGCGGACGCCATATTTACTAATTGACAGAAAAATGAATGAAAGGGATGCCACAGGGCAACATCACAGGCAACATAGATTACACAGCGAAATGGACTATTTGGAAAAACTAAACGCAAACAGTACGCAAGTGTAGATAACAAAAATATCAACAATTAACATTATTTTATCCATCGAAAAGGCATTATTCAGAACAAAATATATGGATAGCCAACTAACACGTAATATTATCACAATTCACTAAATAAAATGAATGAAAACCGGTGAGTTTGTCGTTTCCACTGGTAACACTATTTAGACATTTCATTTCATTTCCATTTTTCTTTAGTGACGAGGAACATCCACAAAATACTCTACCTCGTCGAATAATTATGATTCTTTAAAAACATCAAAATGCTGCCCTTAAATATTTGCGAAGGCTGTTTATCGTACGATAGGAAACTAACACCGGTCGAAAAACATGAGAATTTGTACCAGGAGCTATTATTGACCAAGACGCAGAATACAGTAAGTCTGCATATTATCTCAACCGAAATGTACTTTTAATTGCCTTGTTCGATAAATAAATGAATAATATGTGGTAAGGTCTTCTATTGGTTTCAACCACCTCATGCTACCCACCATACAAACAATTGTCAGCGAAAATATTTAGTTCTAAATACCAAAGTCCTGTCAAATGAAATGTGGATTGGTGATTCTCACGTAGTGTTTTTTAATCGCTCAGCGTTTGTCTTTACCGTCTTTGTAATATTGTGATTATTAATTAAAATCACAAAACATTATACGTTGCTAGGTATTGAGGATAGGTTCTGATTTTGTAAGATTAAACTCAGTTACTTACTGAATACCACAGTTAATATGGGGCTGGTAAGGACAGCGTTTGAAACGCCCGTTATATTTTTTAGAGAACTTGGATATGCATTATGTTGTAGATTAAGCTGGTAGGTATAATATTTACTAATCATGTCTTCTGTTGTTTTGTTGCTTATTGTAGGAAGTTACAAGAGCCTACTATGATTTGTAACCCCTTTTTAGGATTCCGTATCAATTGGAACTCTGATAGTTTCAGCATGACAGTCGGTCTGGCCATATATCACTTGCATTTTACTCAGAATCTAAATGAGAAAAATCTTTTACTCAAAATGTATTTTGTAATGTAGGTGGGTGGTGTGTATAAATGTTGGTTTCTTTTCATACTTTTGTAGTTAAATTCATTATCAATTTAGGGGTTGGGATATTGTCTCTGAAAACAACTTGAAAGTTAATTAATTAGAAAGTTTTGTAATAACCAAATGTTTTGGGAGATAATCACTCCAATCTCAACTCACCTTGGCTGATTGTACAATTAAATATAGCTGTTTTCTTTTTTACTTATGTGAAAACCAAATGGATTGTCCACTAATATTTATACTATTTATTTATTTATTTATCTAACTAATTTGATTTATAATGCTATATTTCAGAGCAAGATCAAGTTATGTTGGGAATGCAATAAAATCTTGGGAAATATCCACAAGTTCCGGTTGAAAATAACTTCAGCTCAAAAAGTCTTAAACAGTAGACGTTTGGTAAGTTTCTAATTGTACTTAGTAGGTACCTAGGTAGGCACAGTAGTCACTCACACTCATATTTGGAGCAGCCGAAGTGGGGAGGTATGGAGGTAGGTAATTACCAAGATGGCATCTTTTACATGTTCAGATGAAATTAAATTAAATTATTTGACCCGGGAGACTTTACATCTCTCTGCTAAATGAGTGTCCAGGTATTGAATGCACTCAAATGACTCTACATCTCTCTGCTAAATGAATGTCCAGGTATTGAATGGACCCACAGACTCTACATCTCTCTGCTCAATGAGTGTCCAAGTATTGAATGGACCCAGAACTACATGTCTCTGCTGAGTGTCCAGGTATTGAATATGGACCCAGAGACTCTACATCTCTCTGCTAAATGAGTGTCCAGGTATTGAATGGATCCAGAACTACCGTCGTAATTGTCGGCCGAGGCTGTAGCATATAACTTCGTTCAATAAGTTCCAAAATAAATCATAATTTAACTAACCTTCCTTAAACTCCTGAACTCTAAACAAAAAAAACCGGCCAAGTGCGTGTCGGACCACGCAAAACGAAGGGTTCCGTGCCTATTAAAAAGGTCGTATCGTCACAGAAATTTTACGGCACTTACGTCCTTTTCTTTGAGGAAGTCAGTTTTTCAGCAATATCTCGAAAACCTCTGAACCGATCTTGTTCAAAACAATTTTCGGTGAATGAAATTAATAAGCCCTATGTCCATGAATTTTTTCATATTTTTAAAATACACCGTTCAAAAATTAGAGGGGGGGGGACAGAATTTTAGTGACTTTCGGGGCGATTATCTCCGACCCTATTCACTTAATCAAAAAAAATGCTAAGAAACCTTATATTTATTTTGAAAGGCCTATCGATTGATGTGCCACACGGGGGGTCACAATGTTTTTTTTTTTTTTACTTTTAGTTTTATGTATGAAGTGCACCCCTAAAAATTTTTTTTTTTGTCATTTTAATTACAAAACTATGTAGCGGCTAACAAAATACACCTATCCTCAAAATTTTATTCAAATACACCTTATAGTTTTCGAGTAAAATGCCTGTGACATACGGACAGACGGACAGACGGACAGACGGACAGACGGACAGACGGACATGACGAAACTATAAGGGTTCCGTTTTTGCCATTTTGGCTACGGAACCCTAAAAAAGGGCTGCCACAATAGATCACTCGCTGGTCGAAGCGGCACATTAAAGGCCCATAAATCACTAATAATTATAATAAACATTGTTTTAGGTACTATGTAATTCCCTCTCAAAGTTAACTAAAGTGACAAGCATCAACGACTACGCAATCATTATTGAAGAAGACAAACAGAAAACAATAGAAGTCCAAGTAGAAGTAAAACGTGAAAAAGATGAATTGGATGCGGACGATAATTTTGAGATAAATAATGACGATGTAATAGCCAACGTTCAAATTGAACAAAAGGATGAATTTAACGAAGTTTTCAAAGATGAAGTGAAATTGGAAGGTGAAATAGATTATGATGATATCTTAATAGATGAAAACATAAAAAAGGAATGTGATGAAGTTTTAGTCCCTGTAGATGGGAAGAAAAATGAAGTTAAAGCAGGGAAGCGCAAACAGAGAGTAGCTTTGAAGATGAAATATAAGACTATTATTATGAAAGATATTACTCGTAAAGATAAAAGGAAGTTCTATTACAAAGTAAGTATTTTAAAGCCTTATATTACTTCTTATTATATGTGTGTCCTGTGTGTTTGTGAATAAATGTATTTTCTTTCTTTCTTTCTTTCTTTCTTTCAATAGTAATAAAATCTTACATTACAAGTACCTACATTTTCAGCCATTTCCACTAGTACATTCGTTTTAGGTTTAAATTCACTAGAGGCGAGGCGAAATTTTGGACTTCTCTCCTTAACTAGTAGCATTTTGCGTGGTGATTCAGATTGTCCTGAACCAGTTGCTCAGTTGGTGCGCCTGTATGTTCCCTCGCCCTCTAGATCGAACGGGAACGTTTAAACTTAATATTTTGGATATTTCTAGTACTATTTTCAAAAAGTTACTGACTCATTGGGTAACGTACTTTCGATAACAGTTTAAAGTTTTCTGATATCTGTTATATTTACGGAGTAATTGCCTGGCTACACTTAACGATTACACCATGGATTGTACAATAAATTTATTAGTAATATTGAACCCGAGACTCTATAGGTCTACGACAACGCGATGTAAGTTGATTATAAATTTAATTTCCTGTCACGGTCGCCAATTTTTGAAGGCCATTAACGCATTCGCTGCCAGCCACGCCCCCTAGGAACAAATTTGTATTAAGGCTAACGCACATGTGAATGCTAGCGCCAGGGCAGGAGAAAAACTAGAATGTAACCTTCTAGGTTCATTTATAACAAAACAATATATATACGTTTCTTAGACGCGAGCGTTGTTATCACCGCCGTCAAACGTAGTATCGATGGAAGCCTATTTACTTATTGATGATGATTTATGATACCATTGTAATTTATTGGATTTGTAAGCTCTGACATGTAAATGAGTCCTTAAAGCCTATTTGTAGAATATTTGAACTTTGAAACAGTTAAATAATGTGTCAGATGAAGATCGACGATAAGACGATGAAGGAGTGGATAGAGAAGAAGAAGCGGCAGACGAGTAAGAAGAAGTTCCAGTGTGAGATGTGCTACTGCGGGTTCTCGCAACAGAAGTTCTACGACTACCACATTGCCGCGCGCCACGCCAAGGTAATCGTCATCTTACAATTTTAAGGCTCCTAAACAAATTAATACTGGATGTGTTTATTTGTAAAAATCTTAACTGGCTACGCTGAGGCGCCTGACCAGTAAAAACTGCATCACACTGGCGCGGCCTGCGGTGGCGGTCAATAGTAAATTTGACAGCTATTGACAAGTTTACTATTGACCGCCGCGGCCAGGCCGCGCCAGTCTGTGAGAGGCTGTTTGGATCTTTAGATGTTTGTTACTCAATCATGCTTAAACGGCCTAACCGATTTGGATCAAATTTTGCACGAAGATATTTTATAGCCTGGGTTAAAATGTAGGATAGTTTTTATCCCAGGTCCACGCAGACGAAGTCGCGGGCGGAAGCTAGGATAGTATATAACCACAAAAGTTTGAAGTTTGTGTATCTGCATATTTGTCACTCGAGTATTATATGGAGGGTGTCTGGAAAAGATCGCTCTTCAGCGATAAGACCGCTTACATGTTATTATTTTGTATCTCTTTGTCACTGTTTCGTTTGTGTGAGGTTTGCATTTGCATAAGCAGGGGCGGGTTTACCTACAGTGCAGGGGCTGCGGGCGGTGCACCCGGGCGCACTGTCCTAGGGGCGCCGAGCGCCATTTCACGGGGCGCCACTCGCCGGGCGGCTAGCGTGCGCTAGGGGGGAGGGGGGTGCTAGAGGGCGCTAATGATTGCACCGGGGCGCTACATGGGCTAGAGACGCCTCTGTGCATAAGTGCGATCGAGACGGATATCCGAACCGCCGTTTTCGACTTTCGTGGTTATAGCCAGTACCGTTTCCCAGCGCCTCGGCCGCTACGAGTGCGCCATATGCGCGCGCCGGTTCCCCGACGTGCGCGCGCTGGCGGCGCACGTGCGCGGCCACTACGAGCTGTTCGTGTGCCGGCTGTGCGCGCGCGCGTGCGGCTCGCGCGGCGACGTGTACGTGCACCTGTCGCACGGCCCGCACGCCCGGCTCAACGAGTGCAGGCGGTGCGGGATGAGATTCGAGTTAGTAACGTCACATTTCTCCCGTCCCCCCTCGTTCCCCCTCCTACTATCGCCCCCTGCGCTCCCTCCTACCATCTCTCCCACTACCACCAACTCCTACAATATCCCCCCTACCTCCCGTACATTTTTCCTCCTAACCCCCCCACCATCTCCCTCACAACATTCCCCCGCCTACCATCTCTCCCCTTCCTTCCCCCTCCTACAATCTCCCCCCTTCCTTCCCAACATACCGTCATGTCGCACGGCCGCTTCAACAAGTGCATGTGGCCCCACCAGATTAGAGTTAGTAACGTCACATTTCTACCTCTCCCTGTTACCTGCCTTCTTTTCCCCTTGAACCATCTCACCCTCCTACCGTCTCCCCGCCCCTTCCCCCTCTTACCATCATTCACCCCCTACAACCTAGCTCTCCTTCCCTTTCTTTCCTCCTTACCATCTCAGTCCTCATCCTTCTTTCATTTCCTCCTTTCCTTCAGACCGTCCCTCACTCTATTCTAGAGTCTGACCAGCGAGTTGTGTCACGTCATGTGAATGTCATGCCCTAGCCAGACAAATAATGAATCACTTTGGTAACGGCTATCAGCAACCAAAGTGATTCAAGGTGCTTCCGCTGAGCTGCATCATCCGTTTTATGGAAATGATGTAGCGAGCTTGGGAGTAGGTATAAAGGAGAGGGCAAATGCACAAAAGATCCCACTGGGTCGAAGTGTATCCGAAAAGCCCTCATCTAGATAAGATCACAAGAAGCAGACGGCAAATTTAAAAAAATACACATGCTGGTAACACGAAATGTACCTATGGCGGCGTAATAGATTAGATTCATAGGTAAAATTGTTACCAAATATAAAGAATTTGAAAAAAATACCCATGGCACGACTCGCCGGCCAGACTTTATAATACCTTTCCTTCGTACCTCCCCTCTTTCCCTCTCCCCTTGTCCCCATCATACCTCCTTCACCTCCTTTACCTCTTTCCGTCTCCCTCTGATCTCTCTTTGTGACTGCAAGCTTTACTAATAACACATTTTAACAGTTGCAGTAAACGGAAGGAATTCTACGAACACTATAGACAGATGCACACGCAGTTCATATGCGATTATTGCAACAGAAGATATGTGAAGAAAACAAAACTCGCCCGACATATCAGGTAATTTTGATTCTACATATTAAAAACATATTTTTATAGGTACTCGTCGAACTGGGACCATGGGGTCCAAGCGCGCGCCGACTTTATAAGGATTTGTCGGCGCGCCTAATAGACGCCAGCGGTGACCAGAGGGCTGGCCTATATTTTGCTCAAAGAGTGAGCATTGCCATCCAGCGTGGCAATGCTGCCAGCCTTCTGGGCATACCCTCTGACAGCGATTTGGGCCAAATTTTTTATCTTTAAGTTTTAATTTATAGTCTTTTTTTTGTCTTTGTAGGTCAAGTTGTTGTTTTATTGTTTGTTTTTATTATCCTTGTTCTTTTAAATAAACTATTTCCTTTAATGCATGAATTAAGACTTCGTACACTAAACTAAAACCACATACTTCTTTTCTATGGAGCTCCCAACTCAACTATAATAATTATTATACAACACTTTAGACAACTTAAATAAATTCGACCAATCACGTGGCGCCTTTACTGAACTATAATGAATTTGACCAATAGGACGTCACGTTGACTCCAATATAAAAGACATCAACCGTTAATTTGTGAAGTATTGAGCACCCCACGTTTTACTATTTCATAAACACACGAATATAATAAGTGTTTGAACATGTACAAATCATTTATATATATCATTTTGAAATTGCTATTTGCGTGTGAAAACTGAAGCTAGAAAAACTTTTACAATAAAATGTTAGTTGTATATTATTTCTCGGATTTTCCCTTAACGTCAAAAAATATGACGAATTTTTCCGATAGATACACAACTTTCTATGTATTATAAAATATATAAATGCACCTTTTAAAGTTTGACTTAGTTTTTAAGATAGTATATTAATTTAAGTACTACATTTGCGATGCCCTTGCAGGGCTCATGTTAGATACGTCTATATTGTAACACTTACCACCTTTATGTAACAACACGAATGCAATAAATTACTTGATTACTTTTTTCCATTTTTAACTCTTACTAGTTTATTTAAAAGAACAAGGATAATAAAAACAAACAATAAAACAACAACTTAACCTACAAAGACAAAAAAAGACTATAAATTAAAACTTAAAGATAAAAAATTTGGGCCAAATCGCTGTCAATGGGTAGTGTGCCCAGAAGGCTGGCAGCATTGCCACGCTGGATGGCAATGCTCACTCTTTGAGCAAAATATAGGCCAGCCCTCTGGTCACCGCTGGCGTCTATTAGGCGCGCCGACAAATCCTTATAAAGTCGGCGCGCGCTTGGACCCCATGGTCCCAGTGTTTCGACCCCAAACGCCTCAAATAAGCCTTGATTACTTGACTTTTGTATGAAAAACGCATGGGTGCTCAACACTTTTGACCAAGGCTGCATATCTACAGTAAAGTGCACACGGAACACCGCTGCCAGATGTGCAACAAAGCCTTCTCCACATTGGACTCGCTGCAGAAACACAACAGACGGAAACACGAGGTCGACGCGACGGAGCACAACTACTGCGTGGAGTGCAACATGCAATTCATCAATAGCACACAGTACACGCAGCATCTCAAGTTCAGCGTTAAACACAGGGCCAACCCCGCGTGAGTATATACATCCTTAGAGCATACATAACTGGCCCCGTAGCATGGTTGGCCTTGTCACGCGATAGGTGATAGGATAGAGCGTGCGTCACTGCCTGACACCGTTCGGTAGAACGAGACGATGCTGCCATCTTGTCACTTGTCGCGTGATAAGGCCAACCATTCTACGGCTCCTGGAGTAGCCTTATGTCGTATTTGCGTACAAAAATGTCTGCCGAATTTTGCGGGGGGGAGCATCTTAATAGGATATTGAAACTCAATTGTATATTGAAAGCTTGAAGTTGTTGAACGTTTATAATATCAAGTGCTTACAGCAACACGCGGGCATTTTTATGATCAGTGTTCTCTTGCGAGGCGATTTTGTGAATGACCATTAATCGATTGTGAAATTACATGTCTTTTCTCCAAAATGCCCCGCAAAGTGTACATTAGTCGCTACATATTGGAAGGTAAAGTGTATAGTTTCAGGTCAGATCAAATTTAAAAATTTAAAAACATTGTAGGCCGCTTGGAATGTTACATATAAATTCCTTTATTTGTCGAGTACCAAAAACACATTGTGCAAGGTTTTCTACAGCGGGGTAAGATACTGAAAGGCTACTCTAGTTATGTATGCTCTAAGGATACATCGCATCAGCTGAAAAATGTCCACTGCTGGACATAGGCCTCCCCCAAACAGTGCCACCGATACGATTTTAAAATAAAAAGAGCCAGCTGCCCGCGCGGCTCTGTTCGCGTATCACAGAAAATCTAGGTGGAGCCACGGGATGAAATATATATAGCCTTATAGACATCCGGAATTCTGGAAAGTCCATACTACGAGTGGGTCGTTCTTCTTTTTTACCGACAATGAACCGAGGTTTTTCTGTTTTTTTGGTTTTTGAACTATCGAAAATTGTGGTTTTGAAGTGCGATTTTAAAAAGAATGCATAGGTTTCTTCATTAGAACTAATTAAAGTTTCCTTTCTGGCCAATATAAATATTTATTTACGGTTGGTTTCTAAAAAAAAACATGTGACAAAGTGGACTCTTTCAGTGGGGACAACATTTTGGTTTACCACCCTGTCACGGCATTCTACGAAAAAAAAAAACATTTAAAAAAATGCTAGTTAGAGAAAGTGAAATATTAAATATCACTAATTAATAAAATAATATGGACGTTCATTTGAACATTATAAAACCGTAAATATCATTACTCAAATGAGATGCCGTAATAAGACGAAGGACAGGCTATTGTCGGTCGAAAAGAAGAACGACCCGAGTATACACAGGTGAAGGAATTTTTGAAATCGGTTAAGTTTTTCCGGAGATTATCTCTACATATACAGCGCTGCTTATCCTGAAGTACAGGTCTACCTATTCAGGGAGCAGAATCCTAGTTTTAACAATCTTATATTACTGTAAAATATTGTTTGTTTCTATTCTCTTCATTTGGTAAATAAAAAAAAAATTCAAACTACAATGTAGACTGCTCCGATTTATTGGCTAAACTTTCATTCAATATTCCCTCTAGAACTAAAAGACATTATCCCCCTCTAGCTATTCCCTTTGCCCCGTGTAATTACAGGTAGAACAGTTTTCTAATTCGTGGCTGTAAATAAGTTAATGGGCTAACTAAAGACCTTGATATTGACATGTTTAACAGTAATATTCCTGCTGTGAGCGTAAACTGACGAGGAGTTTCTTTGAGTGAGCGTAGCCTTAAGTTAATAGCTTTAAGTTCATCGTACTGTGTCACTACCCTTATGACGTTGATATATAGTTTAGTTAAATTAATAAATACGTTCCCACACTTTGTAACCCCTAGGAAATCTCAGTAATGTAAAAACAGTGATCTCACAAATGTTTACTTACTCCGATGCTATCGGTGGGAACCTGTAATTGGCTTTTTGTATTCTATCTATAATATCATTGTGCTTCTGTAGCTGTTGGTTCTCCAAATATAAGTCTCCAGCGTCAAAACTTTTATAAATCTCCGTTATTATTATCGAATATAATATTGATTTACTATCCTTTTCTTTATGTATGCTCTCTATTTTGATGATTTACGTACAATCTTCCAGCATCCCGTGTCCCGAATGCGGCAAGATATACACCAAGAAGAGCAACATGACGAACCACTACGATCTCGTGCATCGCAAGAAAACCAAGCATTACTGCGCGCTCTGTGACACGGTACGTACAATACAATACAATACAAATACTCTTTATTGCACACCTCACACAAAAAAAGCAGTTACAGAGAGAAACAATACAATAACATGTAGGTAGAGGTAGACAACAGGCGTACGTACGTACGTACGCCTGTTGTACGTACGTTGTACGTTCTACGTACAATGTTCTGCCGTAATACATTGCACGTAGAACCGATGGCCGTTTAAGGCACTCAAAGCTCTTCATAGAAGGAGTGGACTCGGGCTGGACCAAAAAACTCCGGAAATCCAGCAGGAAGCAACTCAGGATTATATCTGGGGTGTTCACAGGTCACTTCGGCATCAAGGATCTCTTGGCCAAGAACTATCGAACAGTACAGACTGTAGAATGTGTGGCGAGGAGGATGAGACTATGGAACACTTAATGTGTGAATGTCATGCCCTTGCCAGACAAAGAATGAATCACTTTGGTAACGGCTACCGGCAACCAAAGGAATTCAAGGTGCTCCCGCTAAGCTGCATCATCCGCTTTGTGGAAATGATGGAGCGAGCTTGGGAGTAGCTATAAAGGGGAGGGCAAATGCACAAAAGATCCCACTGGGTCGAAGTGTATCCGAAAGGGCCCTCAACTAGATAAGATAAGATAAGATGGCAATTGGGACGGAAAGGTTCTCGAGTGGCGACCACGTACCGGCGCGGCGCGGCGTGGGTAGGCCCCCCACAAGGTGGACTGATGACCTGGTAAAGGTCGCGGGAGTCCGCTGGATGCGGGTGGCGCAGGACCGGTCACTGTGGCACTCTTTGGGGGAGAAGTGGACGTCTTTTGGCTGATATGATGATGATGATGATGATGAAATACTTCCTCTCCCCTTTTCAACGCTCTGTCAAAGTGAAAAGTTGTCAACCACACGCCAAATCAACAAGACATTTAGTACGGAGTTAAACCTTATGTCAATGCAAGAAGGTTGCTATCGCGCTGGGCTCCTTGACGCATATATCAGTCGTTGGCGTTGAACCTGCGTGCGGTGCGGATATACATATGACAAAATTACAAAACTACGATAAACAATAAAATATAACAGAATAAAATAAAATTCACAAAATATCACGAAAAGGTCCCGCTCCCGTCTCAGCATGACCTAAGCCAGGGGCGGTTCACTCTTTGATTTCGTCGCGCCGCACAAAAACATGCCGGCCGGCCGCCTTTAGGCGGTCTATCAGTGGTTGCCGCGCGCTGTTACGGGACGCACGCGTTCGCACAAAGCATTGCATCGTCGTTCGCCTCGTAAAATAAATATGCCGCGTCGTCTATTTATATTGGTTAAAAAAAAATTCTTTACATTTATGTTTATGTATGTAGATAACCCAGAGTTGTGTGTCTTCGTCTTACATTTTGCAGAAACAGGCAGTTTTCATGTCATAACCTAAAGGCAAATTACACAGCTTTTGTGTAATTGGGTGATCCTAAGTAAATAAAGAATAATCGTAATATCGTTAGTAAAATACACTATTATACTAACGAACCTATAATTTAATAGGTCGAGCTGGCGGTAACCCTAGCTCTAAGGCTCCGCCTCCGAAAGAGCGCGTTGCATGCGACAGAAAGAAATGGCCACATTTAGGCACGTTTGGCGTACCTAAACAGGGAATTTGTTAACAGAGAACCTTCTGTACGTAGTACTACTTATTCTGTGCCTAAGCTGAACGCGACCTAACTATCCTACAGCGCAATAAAATTTGTCAAGAGATGTTTTGACGTTACGTTTTAGTTAAGTGTAATCATTATTGAAACGAAACTGAGTCCTGTAACACAGGGTTTCCTAGCGCACGACTCAGGGTCGTGATACATTTCTGTAATGGTTCTTGTCAAATAAACTTTTTACTTTACTTTACAGTACTACCTGAACGGTTTTCGGCTGCGATACCACCAGAAATACTTCCACGAGAAACGGCCGAAGCCCAAGCATAAGATCTGCAAGTACTGCGGGAAAGGGTTCAGCGTACGTATTTATTCCCTCTGCCGTTATAATAAATAGCTTTTGCCCGCGGCTTCGCCCGCGTACTAAGAGTAATGTTAACCGTCTACAAAAAAGGTGCATCTCAGTTTCAGTCTTTTATATATTTAGATCGACTCTACATAGACTCTGCATATCGAACATAGACTCTACATATCGAATCTACATATCGACTCTACATATCGACTCTACATATCGACTATAAATATCGAATCTACATATCAACTCTACTTATCGATTCTACATATCGACTCTACATATCGACTCTACATATCGACTCTATATATCGACTCTACATATCGACTCTACATATCGGCTCTACATATCGACTACATATCTGGACCCCCATATAAAATTTCACCCCCTCTTTTAAGGGGTTGGGTGCAGATTTCCAAAAAAAAATGATGCACAATTTTTTTGTTAGTCACAAATAGTACGCATATTTTTAGCTTTCTACCTGGAAAATTGCGGAATGCTCCATACAAATTTCCACCCCCCATTTTGGGGAAGTGGGGGGTTAGAAAGAGACAAAAAGTAGCCTATGTCACTCTCCATCTCTTCAACTATCTCCACTTAAAAAATCCCGTTTTGGCGTGAAAGACGGACAAACAAACACATACACTTTCCCATTTATAATATTAGTATGGATTCAAGAGACTATTAAAAAAGCATTACCTAGATCTACTCATATAATACCATGTAAGTTTAGTATAACTGATTTATGGACAGTATATTACACTTTTATTTTTGTTTATGAATGTCTTAAATACCTAGAGACTGCCGATCCCACAGTCAAACTTTTACTACAGTTTTGTGGGACAATGTTTAATTTTGTGTATTAAGTAAATAATAATAATAATAAAAATCGTCCCGATAGTCGTTTCGGCGAACGGTTTAATAGCGAAGAGTCTCGACCGCCACCTTAAGAGACTCTCGCTAGTTGGCTGGGTCAAGGGTCAGATACAGAAGGCGGTACTTCTGGACACGGCGCGGATAGTCAGGAGGTTCCTCTCTCTGTCGCCCTGACCACCGGTAGTTTAGGCCCCGCCTCGCTGCCGGCGGCACCCTAGGTTAGCTTTTTATAATGATTTTATATTTTGTATGTATAGTTTTATATTTTACTTTTTATATTAATATTATAAAAAAAAACTAACCTAAGATGAAATTTAAATAAAGAGATAATAATAAAAATAAAAAACAAACAAACTGTCGTGCAGTTTGGCAGAAGAAAATTCTGTAAAACCAAGGGTTATTTAACTGTTTTTTTTTATTTTTTTGTTTTGCATACTAGCTTTTGCACGCGACTTCGTCCGTGCGAAGCGAGCGTTTGATAATAGTATAGCTGGGATAATTGTCAGTCGAAAAAGTGCGAGTCGGAATCGCCCGTCGAGGGTTCGGTACAAAATGACAAATTCCTAAAAAAAACAATTTAGTCCGTCAATTAGATTATCTAAGAATATTGGACACTTTTTTATATTTCGTCAATCAAACAAAAAATGATTGAGATATAGCCGGTTAAAGTTCCGTGTGACGTCACATTCGTCGCGGTACACGCAGCGTGCCATGAACGCCATGCGTGTACAGTACAAGGACGCGTTCAGGGTGCTGTTGCGGCCGCCGCGACACTGCAGTGCGTCCGGCATGTTGGCGGACGCGCGCGTGGACGGTTTCCATGCGACGCTCCGCAAACGCTGCGCCGCGACGCTGCGCAGGGTGCGCGCCAGCCGCCACAGTCTCCTGGCCGTTGTGGCGGGGAGATGGGACAGTGCCCTAATCAGGCACCCAACACTTAAGTTTAGGCACTAACATAGTTATTTAAGTTAATTTGTAATGGACTACAAATGTCTGAAACAAATTTTTTTTTTTTTTTTTTATCATCATCATCATATCAGCCGAAAGACCTCCACTGCTGGGCATAGGCCCTAGAGAGTGCCAAAGTGACCGGTCTTGCGCCACCCGCATCCAGCGGACTCCCGCGACCTTCACCAGGACGTCACATTATGGTACACTTTTTAGCATAATTTATTTATTTATTTATTAAAAACTTGTTAACATGACGTGGCCCCGTTGCATCGTCATCTCTGGTGTAGGATTCGGCAGATTGATAATGTGACGTCACGCGGAATTTTAACCGGCTATATCTTTATCATTTTTTGTTTGATTGACAAAATAAAAAATACGTGTCCAATGTTTTTAGACAGTTTAACTGATGGACTAAATAGAATTATATTTTTTTACTCAGGAAAGTACCCAAATTTCATAGTTCTAGGTTAACGGAAAGTACCCTATAAATTTTGATTCCCTTGAGAGTGTCGAAATATTTATGCGTTTTTTGCGGCATTAACGGCCGTATTTTTTTTTAACGCTACGGTAGATGTTTGATTTTTTCTCAGCCTCAAGGGACTGTAGACTTGAGTATATGGTTTTAATTTCATTTCGATACCTCCACGCGTTCCCGAGATAAAGGGTCTTGACAGACAGACGGACTACAAAGTGTTTCTATGAGGGTTCCATACCTCAAAAGGATAAATAAACGGAATCCTTATAGGATCACTCTGTCTGTCCGTCCGTCACAGCCGATTTGCTCCGAGACTACTGGACCGATTGAGTTGAAATTTAGTAAACATATGTAAATTGGTGACCCAAAGATGGACTCGTAAAGTAAATTAATGAATTCTGAACAAGGGGCCACTTTTGGGGGGTAAACTGGAAAAAAAAAAGTTTCGCAAACTGTATTAGTGTAACATATCAAATGAAAGGGGTTGCTGTATGCATCTCAGATATATTTTTGTTATAATTTTAGCAAAAACAGATTTGAAGTAATTTAGGAAAAAAGACGAAAATTGACCCCCCCCCCCCCTTATCTCCGAAACTACTAGGCTTAAAATTCTGAAAAAAAAAATGGAAAATCGTTCCTTGCCTAAAGGAAAACCTATAAGAAGTTTGAGTGTTCAAAGTAACGGAAAAATTCTCAATATTTTTGTGTATTATATACGGAACCCTCGCACCCGAGTTGAACTCGCACTTGTCCGGTTTTTTCCTTTTGGGGTACGGAACTTTAAAAACAAAAATCGTTTATTCACATCATATGACGACCGCTTTAGCCTAGTTGGTACTGTCCCTGCCTATGAAGCAAGAGGTCCTGGGTTCGAATACGGGCATTTATTTGTGTGATGAGCACGAATATTTGTTCCCGAGTCATGGATGTTTTCTATGTATTTAAGTATGTATTTATCTATATAAGTATGTTGGTCGTCGTCTAGTACCCATAGTACAGTCGCCATCAGATATATCGGAGCGGCGAAAGCGCTCACAAATATCTGAACATGTCGCTATTGTCGAGGCATTAGAGACGTGTTCAGATATTTGTGAGCGCTTTCGCCGCTCTGATATATCTGATGGCGACTGTAAAAGCTTTGCTTCAGGGATCGAATACCGGTATTTTCTCCATACAAATTAAACCGGTATTATTTCGTTCTTTGGTTATGATATCATTTTTGATCAGGCAGTCTAATAATACGAATATGTTACCTAAATACACGATAGAGTCCTACATTAAGAGCCTAAAATAATTCAAAATATTAGACTACTTCAGGGATTTTTGAAAAAACCGGTTCCGATCTCTGCTTTGCTTAGTTTGGGACTAGGTCGATTTGTGTAAGATTGTCCGCAATTTTTTTTTTTATATATATAAAATATAAATATTACGAGACAATCTTACACAAATCAACCTAGTCCCACGGTAAGCTCAGTAAGGCTTGTATTGTGGGTACTAGGTGACGATATATATAATAGATAAATACATATAGATACTTATATACATATATAACATCCATAACTCAGGAACAAATATTCGTGATAACACACAAATAAATGCCCTGACCGGGATTCGAACCCGGGACCTCCAGTGATGTATATGATGTGTGTGGCTGATATGATGATGATATTGTCGCAGGCCAACCGCATCCTGGAGAACCACGTGCGCACGCACACGGGCGAGCGGCCCTTCGCCTGCCCGTGTTGCGCGGCCGCCTTCACGCAGAAACAGGCGCTCGCCACGCACGTCAAGTCCGCTCACAAATAAACTTGCAAACACCAATCATTGTCTTTTATTGGACCGTTACGAATTTAAGGTGGAATTTCGTAAAGCAATGGGAATGGATGAACATTTTAGAAATGCCTGATTATTTTTTTGGTGACAGGAATAACCTTCCTTAGCACCAGAAAAAAGTTTCAGATTTTTCAGCTGCGTCAATTATTTTTAAAAATATATACAGTTTCCTCATTTACGTTTTAGGTCAAGAACGGAAAATAGACACTTTCCTTGATCTGTCTCATATTACAAAAAACTATCTTAAATATCTGTGGTAAACTGACACTGGTAATGACCAATATAGCTGCTGCAAGTGTCAATATCATTGCCAGTGTCAGTTTACCACACATATTTAATATATTTTTTTGTAATATTAGACCGATCGAGGAAGGTGCCGTGACTGACCCAAAACGTAAGTGAGGAAACTGTTTATATTTTTCAAAAAAAATTGTCGCAGCTGAAAAATCTGAAACTTTTTTCTGGTGCTAAGAAAGGGCTAAGGAAGGTTATTCCTATCACCAAAAAAATAATCAGGCATTTCTAAAATTTTCATGCATTCCCAATTAGAGATAATATTTTAATGGAGTCATAAAGTTTGCCATCGACAACTTACGTTTATCCGTGTCTAGGGACAACTGCTCAGTAACGTCAGCCGGGCGGAACGAGTCAAAGTGGAGTCAAACGATAATTTCCGATATTTTCTGACTAATTGTCACTGTATTCTCTCCGGCCATTTTAGTCCAGGCAATGAACTGACAACTTGTATGAAAAAAAAAACAAATTTGGAAATAATTTATAATAGCAGATTTTAACGGATATATTATCAATTAAATAGTTACCTAGAGGCCAAATCCAACAAAAAATCAGTCACTTAAAAATAAAATTATTAGCTCCTGAAAAGTCGGAATAAATATTAATAAATGATTTAATCTTTATTTTGGTTCATTTACATTTGCTTTAAAATATTAGATATAAATCAAACAAAAAAGACAATGATTGCTTATTTTAAATCTATATAACTACTTCCGGATGGAAAGTTTGTTGGATTCTTGAATAAAGCATCTTAGAATAACGTTTTAAAATAAAAAAAAAACGCTATTATAAATTAATATTTTTCGAAACCGTATTTTGCCTGGAGTATTTGTTATTTGCAAATTATATTTCGTGAAAATGACAATTTTCAATCAGACAAGATCTTACACTGACAAATGTTCGTATTTAAAAACCGTAATGATAGCTTTTGGGCAAAAAGGTTATCAATTCAAGGGACCATTCGATAACACTATTATTGAACTAAAGTTTTCGACCTTATTGCATCGTGAATGTTCTAACAATGGGTCCCAAATTAAAATTCGCGACTGTACCGTTGATACAGATTAAATCTTCTCACGGACTTGCGATGGCGGTCAAAAGTAAACTGTACAATTATTTATTTTCTGCCGCCACCGCAGGCCGCGCCAGTCTGTGAGAGGCTTAAAGCGGGAAGAAACTTTTGAATGCGATCGCGCAAACACTGCGGATTGCAGCTACTTATAAACCGCGCCAATAAGGTACAGATTCTAAAATGGCAACATTTCTCGCGCTATTACGCTCACACTATGGTTTAGGGTAGGAAGTAACGAAATTGAGGCTGTTTGGACTGTTCTGAATGACTAATGGAGATAATGCCATTGGGCTAAGCCCGCAATTGTGTGTTTTAGGCAATACAACATGTGCATCAAACTTTACAATAAATTGCCGACATCTTTAAAATCTTTAGCTGACCCAGAATTTAAAACTAAATTATACAGGCTGGAAATAGATTTTGGGTCAGTGAGGGCAGCTACCAGATCCCGTGTAAAAACAGTTTTCTTCAATTTCTGGCTTTTTTGTACATTACCGAAAGTTGACCCCAAGGAAACTATTGATACTGGATAGAAATGGAATCGATTGACATAAAAAAATACATGTAATTTTTTTTTTCATTTTCATACAAATTGTAGGGGGAAAGTTTTTCTCGATTTATGACTTTTCGAGCCGGAAATTTCTTTTTGGTCCCATACAAGCTTTTGATCCTGGACAGAAATGGGATCGATTGGCATCAAAAAAAAAGTTTGTCAAAAATGACCATTTTCTCGCACCCTGTATGTTTTTTTACAAAATCTGTAAACGCCAATCTTCATTAATTTAAAATCAAAGGAAGGTCTCCTAAGACCATTTTCGCCTAGCAACATGGGATCTGGTAGCTGCCGCCCTCACTGACCCAAAATCTATTTCCAGATTTCCATCCTGTATAAGTTATTGTGCGAACACAGTTTTTATAGTATCAAAGAATTTTTTGAACACAAATTTTGATGGACAGGTTTTTTGCATGTTTTTTGTTTTCAATTTGATATCAATCTTTAATTTTTTAAAGTTTAAGTCTAATTTATTTAATATATGAATTTGATTTGTATTGTTATTCCTTCAATGAATCTTGACTAAATCTTATTTTAACTCATTTGTATTATTTCTCTTTTAACGTAATTATGTTATCTACCATTTTTTTTAATTTGATTGACTGTATTTACAATGTTTATAAATTTTTTACCTAATTTTATTTTAACTTATTCGCAATATTGATTTTGAAATCCGATTGACATATTTTATTTTGAATTTTGAACAAACAATGCATGTGTTTTAAGTACTTAGCTTTATAAATTTTTATATTACAATTCTTAATTTAACCTATGACATAAAATTTTCACATGCCTGTTTTGGCGAAACATATTTAGGGACGCTAATTGATTGTAACATCTGTATGTACCATATGTTTCTGGCGAATAAACGACATTCATTCATTCATTCAATAAACTTTAATAAATCAGCACTACGAGTAGTATACAACTCACTTTCCATCAATATGCATTGCGTCTATTCTGTCTTCAATATCAAATATTTCTCTTTCCGTAAAAGTTAGTCTAGCTTTCGGTGGGACGTAGTATTTCTCTCGGTTACCAATGTACGGATTATCAGTATTGACGTAAACTTTCACCTCAGGAATGTAGCTTTTCGGATTAAGCCGAAGATTATGGACCAAAATTGGTCTTGTTGTGTATTTTCCACCGCGAGGCCTTTGCGTATGGTTATGAATATCGACGTCAATAACTCGTAGGCCTGTGATATTGGAAGATTTGTCAAATTTAGTTTGTTCTCTTAGAACTTTTTTGTGAATATCTTGTGGAACAGGGATCATTTTCATAGAACTTACGTTCTTGATAACATGTGGAACAAGGGTTGGGCTGGTAGTCCTGTTGTAGATATTTTGTGAAGAGTTTTTTGTTACACCGGCAATAGCTCGTGGAACACTGGCTGTGTTTTGTGTTCCATTCATTATAACAATTGGAACTGAAGTGATATTGGTAATTATAGTGCTGTTATCCTTTTTAGGATATTTAAGTGAGAATCTTTTTAAAATCATTGGAGTACTGGCTTGTGGAAGATATTGAGTTGTTGTCGGTAATTTCCTGAGGCGTCGTTTGGTCGCATACTTTTTATATTCCATACCTCGTTGGACAGCATTTTTGTTATTTGCATCGGATTTGAGTTTTATATCTAGTGGAACATTCTGGTTTGTTGTGATTTTTGTATCAAGTGGAACATTCTGATTTGCTGTGGCTTCGGGTTTAGTATTAACTGGAACATAGCTAGTACTTCGAGAAGTTCCATTATTAGTTTGTTTTGGTACTTCAATATCACTCAAAACGTCGTGTTGTTTTTCAGGCACTGTGGCATTTCCTGTCAAATTATGTTCTTTTTTGGTTTCTGATGTGTAATCGTTGATTAAGAAATTTCTAACCACTGTAGTACTCTTTGCTGGACTTGAAACTTTATTTTTACCAATTATGTTATCATTAGTAGAGTTTAATTTTTTTCCTACCCTTATAAACCTCCTTTGGATCGCACGTCCGCCTAATCTGTTAATTTCATCAGTTAATCTCGTTCTGATTGTATAATTCATTTTACCGTAATGTTGAATGACCAATTTGACTATTGCCTCTTTAACAACCATCATAAAATCTCGCTCTGTCTTACAATTTTTCAGTTTCCTCACGAATTCCCTCATCTTATCTCCATCTTCTTGCTTGTAATAATAGTTTAGGAATAAACCAAACTTAATTAGCGCGCTGTATTTATTCTTAACGCGGTCCATATAGTTTTTTAACTTCGTTTTCAATTCTAACGGATTCGCTTCTGACCAATCTTTCAGTTTTGCAAGCAAATACCCTCTCACCATCGAGTTATTCACAATACCAGTGATAACTGAATTGTGTTCGAAGTGAAACTTAATCTCATCATACAGCGTTTTGAAAAACAGCGCTGTCTTTTTGCGCCCAAAGTTCAAAATCACATTGGCGACATCGTTTAGAAAATTCGTTAAGTATTTGGGCGCTTGAGTTCTTCTTGAGTCAATTTGGTTTTTAAGGGCTGATGTTAGGGCGTATTTTATTTCGTGTAGGAACCTGCAAATTTTGTTGATTACTTTGTAAGTACCGTTATGGTCGTCGGGGTCGATTTGAATGCGGGTGTCCAAAGACACGTGCACGCTTTTGGGGCCTATTGCCAGAATTACAACTGAAATATGGAAATGACACACTTTAACATTCATAAGAAGGCTCTAAGTCACTCAAAGGGCAATGGAGAGGGCTATGCTGGGAGTATCTCTGCGTGATCGCATCAGAAATGAGGCTGTCCCCAGCAGAACCAAGGTAACCGATATAGCCCTCCGAATCGCTAAACTTAAGTGGCAGTTGGCGGGGCACGTAGAACCGATGGCCGTTGGGGCGGAAAGGTTCTCGAGTGGCGACCACATACCGGAAGGCGCAGCGTGGGTAGGTACAAGGTGGACAGATGACCTGGTAAAGGTCGCTGGAGTCCGCTAGATGCGGGTGGCGCAGGACCGGTCATTGTGGCACTCTTTGGGGGAGGCCTATGTCCAGCAGTGGACGTTTTCCGGCTGATATGATGATGATGATGAAGAGGCAACAGACAGACAGACACTTTTGCATTTATGATATTAATATGGATGAGATTATGTACAATATTTACCAACAAATGTGGCGAACACATTTACTCTTAAAACCGAACACATTTGGCAATATGGCGAATACGCCGTAAACTGATATTTTATTAGCTGATATAGATGATAAACATAATGCAATATAAACCACAGAATAAATAATAATACTCGCATACGCTTGAGATTATTTGACGCATTGCATCAAAGTAGTCCATTCAAAAAGCAACTCTAATGCCAAAGTTATAAGATTCCAATTCCAATGACAGCTTTATAAAGTCGGCCATATTTAACCAATCTCAATTTGGGCCAAGTTTTGTCGCTCGTTGTCTAGGTCACTTTTTAAAAACTATTTTATGGGTTCGGAAATGTAATAAATATAGAGGCCTCGGCAGAGAGTACATATTTGTACCCTTTGGCGTCGAGACCCTCGGTCCGTGGGGTCCCAGTGCGCATAAGTTATTTGCAGAAATCGCGAAACGTCTGGTCGATGTAACTGGTGACCGAAGAGCTGGCGGCTTTCTCGCGCAACGCATCAGCATTGCAATTCAGCGAGGAAATGCCGCCAGCATCCTCGGTACAATGCCTCGAGGGCCTTTTTTTAGATTTAACTTAGTTTTATATTTATTTATCTTAGTTAATCACATCATCTTGTATTTACTTTTTATGGATTTAAAGTTTAATTTAGACCAAATGTTGTTTTTTTTTTGTAGTTATTTAGCTCATTATAGTGGTTTTCCATTTTCGCAAGCGTACAACATACACTACGCTGTCTGTGCGCCATAAGGCAGACCGTGTGCTTGTTTGCCACCGTTATAGTACAAATTTTTTTTTTTAAGGTTCCGTACCCAAAAGGTAAAAACGAGAACCCTATTACTAAGACTTCGCTGTCCGTCCGTCCGTCACCAGGCTGTATCTCATGAACCGCGATAGTTAAACAGTTGAAATTTTCACAGATGTATTTCTGTTGCCGCTATACAAATACTAAAAAACCGGCCAAGTGCGAGTCAAACTGGGGCTCCCATACAACAGACATGATTTTTTTGCCGTTTTTATAGATAATGACGGAACCCTTAGAGTCCGATTTGCACTTGGCCGGTTTTATTATAGATGCTTCATCATCATCATCATATCAGCCGAAAGACGTCCACTGCTGGACATAGGCCTCCCCCAAAGAGTGCCAAACTGACCGGTCCTGCGCCACCCGCACCCAGCGGACTCCAGCGACCTTTACCAGGTCATCAGTCTACCACCGGTTCACTGTACACTGCCGGTTCACTGTACACCGCCGGTTCACTGTACACCACCGGTTCACTGTACACCGCCGGTTCACTGTACACCGCCGGTTCACTGTATACCACCGGTCTACTGTACAAAACCCGCCATCCAAGTTTGGATGTTTGTCACTTCATCATCATCATCACATCAGCTGAAAGATGTCCACTGCTGGACATAATCCTCCCCTAAAGAGTGCCACAATGACCGGTCCTGCGCCACCCGCATCCAGCGGACTCCCGCGACGTTTACCAGGTCATCAGTCCACCTTGTGGGGGGCCTACCCACGCCGCGCCTTCCGGCACGTGGTCGCCACTTGAGAACCTTTCCGGCCCAACGGCCATCGGTTCTACGTGCAATGTGCCCCCCCGCCCACTGCCACTTAAGTTTAGCGATTCGGAGGGCTATATCGGTTACCTTGGTTCTGCTGCGGATAGCCTCATTTCTGATGCGATCACGCAGAGATACTCCCAGCATAGCGCTCTCCATTGCCCTTTGGGTGACTTTGCGCCTTCTTATGAGGCCCATAGTAAGCGACCAAGTTTCCGTGCCATACGTCATCACTGGCAACACACACTGGTCAAAGACTCTCGTCTTGAGACACTGCGGGATATTGGACGAATAGATGTGCCGGAGCTTCCCGAACGCTGCCCAGCCGAGTCGGATTCGACGATTGACCTCTTCCTCGAAGTTGGACCTACCTAACTGGACATTCTGTCCTAGGTATACATAGTACATCATCCTTCCACGTGCCGGAAGGCGCGGCGTGGCTAGGCCCCCCACAAGGTGGACTGATGACCTGGTAAACGTCGCGGGAGTCCGCTGGATGCGGGTGGCGCAGGACCGGTCATTGTGGCACTCTTTGGGGGAGGATTATGTCCAGCAGTGGACATTTTTCAGCTGATATGATAATGATGATGAAGTGACAAACATCCAAACTTGGATGACGGGTTTTGTACAGTAGACCGGTGGTATACAGTGAACCGGCAGTGTACAGTGAACCGGTGGTGGACTGATGACCTGGTAAAGGTCGCGGGTATCCGCTGGATGCGGGTGGCGCAGGACCGGTCATTGTGGCACTCTTTGGGGGAGGCCTATGTTCAGAAGTGGACGTCTTTGGGCTGATATGATGATGATGATACATAGTAATCTATGTAGATGCTTAAACATGTCAAAAGTCCATGCTCTAACAATGTTTGTAAGAAACTGTAATTTTGTCTACTGGCTAACGGAACAGTATAACAACAAGAGACAGTTGATTGAGTCATTTATTCTGTAATACGAGCACACAAATAAAAATGTCTAAAAGTCTCATCATAGAAACCCTCGCTCCGGCTCGAAGTGCAAAACCGCGACGGGCCGGAAATCCTCTATAGTCTGTGGTCTGTTCGTTTCCTCTTCCTGTTTGGTTTTCTTGCAGAGCGGGTAGCGTTTGGATTTGATGTTCAGATGTACCTGTAAGAACAAGATATAAGTTAGATTTTATCAAAATTTTGTCATGTCATGAAGCAATGACCGAACGAATACGACGACCGAATAGCCTAGTGGTTAGAGAACCTGACTATGAAGCTTGAGGTCCCGGGTTCGATCCCCGGTCGGGGCAGATATTTGTATGATGAATACGAATGTTTGTTCTCGAGTGTTGGATGTTTAATATCTATTTAAGTATGTATTTATCTATATAAGTATGTTTATCCGTTGTCTAGTACCCATAGTACAGGCTTTGCCTAGTTTGGGACTAGATCAATTGGTGTGAATTGTCCGACGATATTTTTATTTTTTTTATTTTAATTTGACGACCGCTTTAGCCTAGTTGGTAGTGACCCTGCCTACTAAGCTAGAGGTCCCGGGTTCGAATCCCGGTAAGGGCATTTATTTGTGTGATGAGCACGAATATTTGTTCCAGAGTCATGGATGCTTTCTATGTATTTAAGTATGTATTTATCTATGGTCACTTTGGCACTCTTTGGGGGAGGCCTATGTCCAGCAGTGGACGTCTTTCAGCTGATATGATGATGATGATGAAGTGACAAACATCCAAACTTGGATGTCGTTTGTACAGTAGACCGGTGGTATACAGTGAACCGGTAGTGTACAGTGAACCGGCGGTGTACAGTGAACCGGCGGTGTACAGTGAACCGGCGGTGTACAGTGAACCGGTGGTGTACAGTGAACCGGCAGTGTACAGTGAACCGGTGGTGTACAGTGAACGGTGTACAGTGAACCGGCAGTGTACAGTGAACCGGCGGTGTACAGTGGACCGGTGGTGTGCAGTGAACCGGTGGTGCACAATGGACTGACCTGTCGGTTGTGTTTGTAGAGGTTGGACTGCTGCGAGAACGTGGTCGGACAGAACTCGCAGATGTACGGACGCTCGCCTGTGTGTGTTCTTATGTGTGACTCCAGTTGCACTTTGGTCTGAAATATAAATGATTTTTCTAAAAACCCGAATATTTTTTTGCATATATTATAGCCCATGTCACTCCCACGCAGGGCATATTTACCCTAGGGCCATCCGGGCCATGGCCCGGGGCGCCAATCCGCCAGGGGCGGCGTAGCCGGCCAAGTGCGTGTCGGACCACGCATAACGAAGGGTTCCGTGCCCATTAAAAAGGTCGTATCGTCAGAGAAATCTTACGGCACTTACGTTTTTAGGGTTCCGATACCTCAAAACGAAAAAAACGGAACCCTTATAGGATCACTCGGTTGTCTGTCTGTCCGTCTTCCACAGCCGATTTGGTCCGAAACTAATGGACCGATTGAGATAATTTGGTAAACATATATAAATTGGTGACCCAAAGATGGACGCGTAAAGTAAATTAATGAATTCTGAACAAGGGGACCACTTTTAGGGGGTAAACTGGAAAATTAAAAAAAAAAGTTTCGCAAACTGTATTGTGTGACATATCAAATGAAAGAGTTGTTGTAAGCATCTCAGTTTTTTTTTGATTTGAAGTAATTTAGGAAAAAAGGCGAAAATTGACCCCCCCCCCCCTTATCTCCGAAACTACTAGGCTTAAAAATCTGAAAAAAATATGGAAAATAGTTCCTTGCCTAAAGATTACAGGAAAACCTGTAAGAGTATTCAAAGTAACGGGAAAATTCTCAATATTTTACGGAACCCTCACCAAGCGAGTGTAACTCCACTTGTTCGGTTTTTTGCAAATATTATAGCCTTTGTCACTCCCACGATTAAGAGGAATCCAACGACACCTCATATGTCGAAATCCGTCAAACGGTTTAGGCTGCAGGGCGTGCCAAAGGGTAAGACATACACGGGTATTTTCGCGGGAAGAGATGCATCGTCAGTGACGTCACCGAGTAAAAGTTAAAAATATTATATTTAATAACCACAATTAACATTACTATTTGTAAGATAAATAAAAGTTACAAAATTGAACATATTTAAATTTTACTCGGCGACGTGATATGCATATTGTATAAATATAAAAATATATAATATACACAAAAAGATATACTACTACATATTCAATGCATACTATCATTATGTGGATGGATTTTAGTCGAATTCTTGTTTAAACAGATGCTTACGCAGCATCCGCTTGAAAGCAAACTTGCTTGGGGCTTGTCTGATGTTGAGAGGGAGTGAATTCCAGAGACGGCTTGCCTGTACGGCGAAGGAGTGAGTCATAAAACTAGTGCGGTGCGAAGGTATGGATAGTTTGAGGACACGGGAGGTACGCAGCTCACAGCCTGGGCGAGGGGAGAAACCAAATTGGAAATTATCTTGAACGCAATTCTATCCTTAATGAGTGTCAACACGGGTTTCAAAAAGGTAAAGGTACACATACACTATTAGCAAAGTTTACAGATGAAATAAATGAGCATTTAGAAAATAAAAAAATAGTTGCAGTTATATTTTTCGATTACAAAAAAGCTTTTGACACGCTGGAAACGGAAACACTTTTAAATGGAATGGAAGAATGTGGCATACGGCAGCCGCTCAACGCCTGGTTCCGCGACTACCTGATGTCAAGGACTTACCGTGTGAAGGTGGGCGATGTGCTCAGTGAGGAGGTGGCGGTCGACTGCGGGGTTCCGCAGGGATCGGGATGTGGTCCAGTGTGCTATCTGATGCATGTTAACAGCGTAGGTGGTGTCATACGTCACAGTACACCCTACATGTTCGCAGATGATTTGTGCACTGTGACTGCCGGGACTGACCTCGCCGATATGCGTCGTTCCGTACAACTCGACATAGATGCAATTGTGCAATGGTCCCATGACAATGGTATCTTGTTAAACTCAGAAAAAACTAACCTATTATTAATACATTCACCATATTTGAAAATACCAGATCAGGATTTCCACCTAGTTGCCCATTGTTATCAGTGCTTACATAATAACCTAGTCAATTGCCAATGTAATGTAATAGAGAAAGTAAACTGTGTTACCTACTTAGGAGTTAAAATAGATAGTAATTTTTCCTGGTCTCATCACATAGACTATGTCTGTGAAAAATTAAGAGTATTGCTAGGTAAATTCTACCACCTTAGTTATAGAGTCCCTATAGGCACTTTGAAATGCCTGTATTTTGCGTTGGTAGATTCTATACTAGGGTATGCTCTTGATTGTTATGGTCTTACATTTAAAACTTACTTAGATAAATTAGAAACGCTTCAACTAAGATTTTTAAAACTTCTTGTCCCCAAAAAAATTAAAAATAGCTGTAAAAATGACTATCGAAAACTTTTTAAAATTTGTAAAATCCTTCCTGTCACTTTAAAGCATAAATACCTTCTGATTGTTAACAACCACAGCAGTCGGGAGCATGACCTGTGTAGAACTGCACATAAGCATGGTACGAGATCGGTGTCCGCGGGTAAATTTGACGTGCCTAGAATTAATAACTATTTTGGAGACAGAACATTAAAGAAACGACTACCATATATTCTTAACAGCCTACCTGAAGACATCCGACTCGAGCAAAATGCACGTATATTTAAGAGGAAACTTAAAAAACATTTATTGAATACACTACCTTAAATTTAACTAAAATAGAACTAAATTAAGCATAATATGTATATGTTAACATGTTAACCTAAATTGTATTTACTTTAAAAGCCTTCCTGCAGACAAACTGTATAAAACAGTTTTGCAGGACTTTTGCTTAATGTATAACCTTGTTGTAAGATTAATAAATAAAATAATAAAAAAAAAAAAAAAAAAAAGGGGTATCGAAAATAAATTTATTTTTAAGGTATTCTGGAGCAGAAGGCTCAGACAGGATTGAAAAAAAAACCGGACAAGTGCGAGTTCAACTCGCGTGGTGAGGGTTCCGTAAAATATTGAGAATTTTCCCGTTACTTTGAATACTCAAACTTCTTATAGGTTTTCCTGTAATCTTTAGGCAAGGAACTATTTTTCATATTTTTTTCAGAATTTTAATCCTAGTAGTTTTGGAGATAAGGGGGGGGCAAATGGTCCATTTTCGTCTTTTTTCCTAAATTACTTCAAATCTGTTTTTGCTAAAATTATAAAAACAATAACTGAGATGCTTACAACAACCCCTTTCACTTGATATGTCACACAATACAGTTTGCGAAACTTTTTTTTTAAATTTTCCAGTTTACCCCCCAAAAGTGGCCCCCTTGTTTACAATTCATTAATTTACTTTCCGCGTCCATCTTTGGGTCACCAATTTACATATGCGTACCAAATTTCAACTCAATCGGTTCAGTAGTTTCGGAGCAAATCGGTTGTGACAGACGGACAGACTGACAACCGAGTGATCCTATAAGGGTTCCGTTTTTTTCCTTTTGAGGTATCGGAACCTAAAAAGGGTGCAAAGTAATCTAAGGGACCTACGACGGTGAATGGAGAGCCAGTTAAGTTGGCTATTACTGTGCGCGTGCGTCAGAGATGAACAGAAATAGGGCAATGCTCGTTTTTCGCTGTGCTTGGCGACCGGCCTTTAGTAGATGATGAGCAAGGACCGGAATTCTTCATAGCAAAAATCAAACTGTCAGAGGGTTTGACCAAAGTGTTTTATCGATTATCGATAAATAAATGTCACTTAATGACACATCGTCAAAGTAATGAATCAGGCTTTTGGATATATACAATGTATGTAAGCATAATGGTAAGGAATAAAACAGAATAGTACATTTCGATGCTAGTGCGGAAAGTATGTCATTACTTCACGAGTATCGGGACGAGTGAAGAATGACATTTCCACACGTGTATCGAACGACGTTTTTTAATACAGTTGCGAAAAAATAAGAAAAATAACAAGTAAGAAATTCGAAACTTTTACATTATTCATTCTGTAACATCATTGTAATACAGTTGAAAAAAATGAAGTTTAATACAGTTTAAATACAGTTCTATCTTATTTATTTTTTATTGACATAATAATTAATGGTACACTCTGTAAAAGGAAAAGTAAAAAGCACTAGTGCGCGAAAACCAACTTTCCGCACGCTAAACAGCTACGTAAAGTAGCACTTTTTGAGCAACTGTATTAAAAAATATTTTTACTAACCATTTTAGTAACACGGCACGGAAATTACTTATGACAATACAATACAATACAAATACTCTTTATTGCACACCTCACACAGACAAAGCAGTTACAGAGAGAAACAATACAATAACATGTAGGTAGAGGCAGACAACAGGCGGTCTTATCGCTGAAGAGCGATCTCTTCCAGACAACCTTTGGGTATCGGAGAAAGAGAAAACTAGATTATGCAATAGGTGGTGCAGATTATTAAAAATCAAAAAATTATAAAAATAAACGTACATAAATACCTCTATATATAAACATACATACACAATCATACATATATACAAATAACACAAACACAAATATATGATACACAAACAGTCAGCCAAAAAATACAATCAGGGTTAGGGGAGAGACGAGATTTAACAAGGGATTTGAGGTTGCCGATAGATTT
This sequence comes from Epinotia nisella, assembly GCA_932294315.1. Classification (NCBI taxonomy): domain Eukaryota; kingdom Metazoa; phylum Arthropoda; class Insecta; order Lepidoptera; family Tortricidae; genus Epinotia; species Epinotia nisella. The sequence continues at coordinate 653,058 of OW028698.1, read as the reverse complement.
TGCTTGTCTGATGTCAAGAGGGAGAGAGTTCCACAGTCGGATAGAATTAAAAGTGAACGAACTATTGTAAAATTTGGTAGATGACGAAGGCACAGTTAATAGCAAATTGTTAGACAATGTGACGTGGGCATGATTTATATCAATATGGAGATGCAAGTTGCTTATCAAAGAGGTCAAATGTTACAGAATAATCGTATAAGTCAATATGACGACCGCTTTAGCCTAGTTGGTAGTGACCCTGCCTACGAAGCAAGAGGTCCTGGGTTCGAATCCCGATACGGGCATTTATTTGCGTGATGAGCACGAATATTTGTTCCCAATCATGGATGTTTTCTATGTATTTAAGTATGTATTTATGTATATAAGTATGTTTATCGTCGTCTAGTACCCATAGTACAAGCTTTGCTTAGTTTGGAACTAGGTCGATTTGTGTAAGATTGTCCGCAAATATTTATTTATTTTATTTATGTGATAATATTCCGTAACATCGATAAGTGGAATTGTCGATAAAACAATTTGGTCATTCCCTCTGACAGTCCCCGCGTGGTCGTGCCGGAGAGTGCCCCCTGGATTTTCCCCAGGATACTCTCCAACCATGCAGTCCGACAGCTATATTGGGTCCGTCCTATTATAGCAACAGTCAGGTAAAAAAAAAAAAAACCTCTGACAGTTTGATTGTTGCTATGAATGATGACGAGGTACTGACCGGGAACCCCTTCCCGCAGTGATGGCACATCTTGTTGTTGGGGCGTCCGCGGTGCACGTTGCGAATGTGCTGGTCTAGCCCCACGCGGTTCTTGGACGGCTGGAACGTAAACAGTACATTATTGCCGTGGCCGGGAAGGAGGCAATTGCAGGCTGAGTATTTGTTTACACGGACGAGCCTGCAATTGCCATTCCGGCTAAGGCTAATATAGTGCTTTTCTCAAAAATGGGGGAATAATAAACTTTAAATATCGTTGCACAACGTGAAAATATTAATGATTTCCCGCCGTTTTTCTTTTTAAACCGAATCGCAAGTGTATGTTTCCACCGAAAAACGCGAACACATAGAAAAACGTCGCGTTTGCAACAGAACAATACGAGTTGAATTGGCTGAATACGACCTGTGCCGTCTTTTATATGCCGGTTTCAACTTTTTAAAAAGTTTGGTGCTCAACAAATAAAGGAATTTATATGTAACATTCCAGACGGCCTGCAATGTTTTTTATTTTTTAATTTTGATCTGACCTGAAACTATACACTTTACCTTCCAATATGTACCGACTTATGTACACTTTGCGGGCCATTTTGGAGAAAATTAAATTTTTGGTACAAGCTTTGCCGACTGTACTTTTCTGTACTCCGTCATCAACTACTCGTTGTGACGATTCCAACGAGCCCAAACTCAACGGGGTTACGTCGGTTAAGTACTGAATCCCCATGGCCACCTTCAGCCTCCATCATCAGATCAGCGCGATGGTGCCATAATATTGAATTGTCATCCAAACTATAGCTTTACCCATAATTTCAACTCAATCGGTTGAGGTTAACTGGTACGGATCATTTTTCAAACCCTTAGGGTCTTTTGCAACTCTATTCTAATTTAGAATGATATAAATTCTAGAGTTGGACTATGTGTTTTGCCGACTAGCCGGCTAATCGGCGCTAATGTAGCCGAGTAGTCGACGATTATTCGCCGACTATAAATGTAGCCATATAGTCGGCTTTCCCGTCTAGTCTAAATAAAATTCCAAAACACATTACTACTGACTCTAAATTCAAATCTGTCGTAAAACGGACACTTATTTCAAAAGCATATTATAAGATAAACGACTACATCTTGCATAGGGATATTTGGCAGCGATAAAATCCTGCACTAGAAATCTGTCGTAAAATAAATAGGCTTTCTACTGTAGCAATGTAATTTTAAAATTTTATAATACTCTGATACTGAAATGATATATTGTATACTGTTTTGAAAAAATGACACCTCGCCGAGTTTTTTACGCCGGTTCTTCTCGAGGCAGAGGTTTACTTTCCGAACCGGTGGTAGTTTATCGACGTTCATAGGTGCATGTAATATGCCTAAATTGAAGAATAAATCACTTTGACTTTGACTTTGGAGAGGAAGACCTTATATTATACTCGATGGGACGATGAAATTAAAAAAGTTGCAGGCCCCAACTGGTGGCAATTAGCGCGGGATAGAGAAAAGTGGGCGTCTTTGGAGGAGGCCTTTACCCAACTGGGGACCTAGCTTAATATACCTACCTACTGTAATAATTTAACCATAATTAACTAGTAATAATGTAATTTAGGATTAAAAGAAAGATAGATTTAAGTATGAATACCTAGCAAATTGTAAGTTAGCAAAATGTAGGTACCTAGATTGTAGCTTGGTCAAATAAAGGCTTTTTCTCAAACATGCAATGAAATTTCGTCCTTACGTGCGTTATAACAGGCTTCAAAGTATCACGTTTCGGGCGGAACTACTCGAGAGAACTGGTAAGCAATTTCATACAAAATTGAAGGCCTAGGCCGGGAAGTAATTTTTTAAAATGTTAATGTCAACATGGCGTCTGTGTTCATCTACAGGCTAAACAGCTGAATTATTATTTTTTTATTTTTTCTCGTGGCAGAATGGTTGTCGGACCAAAAATATTCGCGTTAATGCCTATTACACACGAACCTTTATTAAGAATACAAACCTGTATGATTCAATGTCTTGATGAATAAATTTAAAATATTATCTATGTACGTAAGTCACCAGAGACCATAGACAATATTTAAAATCCTCTTTATTTTATTCATTATAGAAATTAATAGACAATATTTAAAATCCTCTTTATTTTATTCATTATAGAAGGTTATGTATAATGGCCCTAATAGGGTCTATTCGAACTCTACACACGCAAAATACGGACGCCTTTCGTAAAAAAAAACAATAAGTATGGAGGATTGGAGGGAAAATTAATGTACTATTTTGAGTGGTGTATTGTTTTATTTCATTGCATATGTTTGAGAAAAGCACTATACATGCCTGGCCGTGAAAAGGCTTGCCGGCTTCGTATCAATATCCGGCCTCCCAACGGTCGGCCGTCTATACATACTCGCCCGGCAAGCCCTTCTTTCCCGGCGTCTGCAGTAATGTACTATTTTATTTTATTTTATTTATTAGTTGAAATTTGGTATTCATCCGAGTTCCGGGGAAGGATATAGGATAGTTTTATCCCGGATATCATCCTCTAAGGGGGTGAAATGGGGGTGAAAATTTTAGATGGATCTACGATACGGACGGAGTCGCGGGTAGAAGCTAGTACTAGATATGTTTACTATTTTATTTAAGATCAATACCTTGTGACATAAGTGGCACTGATAGGTCCGGTGCAGATGTTTCTCCTCTATGTGGTCTCGAAGCTTCGTCTTATCCGCAAATCGCTTGTTGCAGTGGTCGCAGATGAACCTGAATAATAACTACAACTTAAAAACCCCCGATTATTTCATTTCAAAGTTCAATATCTCAAAAACGGCTGAACCGATTTTGATGAAACATAACTAAGAGCACTCGGGTTAAAATTATCTATGACACAAAAAAAACCGCATTCAAATCGGTCCATCCGTTTGGGAGCTACGATACCACAGACAGATACACAGATACAGACACGATAAACTTATAATACCCCCCCTCTTTGCGTCGGGGGTTAAAAATGCTTATGAACATATATAAACATAAATAATAGTACATTGTTTAACGAGGGGCCTAAGTTTCATACAGCCGCACCAATCAAAAATTGACGAAATTGACAACTTCACTTCCAGATCAGTGCTAGCGGAGCGCGCAGCGTCAATATTTCAACCAATCACAGAGCAGTATTCCTGCGGCGCTTACCAAACTAGTTTTTTTTTCAACCAATAACAGAGCAACTAGATTTGCTTAAGCCAATCAGATGTACCTCATTACTCATCATCATATCAGCCGAAAGACGTCCACTGCTGAACATAGGCCTCCCCCAAAGAGTGCCACAATGACCGGTCCTGCGCCACCCGCATCCAGCGGACTCCCGCGACCTTTACCAGGTCATCAGTCCACCTTGTGGGGGGCCTACCCACGCTGCGCCTTCCGGTACGTGGTCGCCACTCAAGAACCTTTCCACCCCAACGGCCATCGGTTCTACGTGCAATGTGCCCCGTGCCGATTATTTCATTTCAGTTCAATATCTCAAAAACGGCTGAACCGATTTTGATGAGTCATAGGTAAAAAACCTTAAAATTATCTATGACACAAAAAAAACCGCATTCAAATCGGTCCATTCGTTTGGGAGCTACGATACCACAGACAGATACACAGATACATAGACACGATAAACTTATAATACCCCCCTCTTTGCGTCGGGGGTTAAAATACTTATGAACATGTATATACATAAATAATAGTATATAGTTTAACGAGGGGCGTAAGTGGAATATTGCGAACAAGATTCTATCAGGCTTCTGGTGACTCGAGTTTGCAATATTCTTACGCCCGTGTTATACACAATGTTTTTCATCGCATTTGCGAGGAAATAAATAACTACAAAAGACAGGACAATCCAAGTTTCATACAGCCGCACCAATCAAAAATCACAGAGCAACTAGATTTGCTTAAGCCAATCAGATGTAGCTCATTACTCCCTAGGGAATATAAACTCGCCATAACTCCCGCGGGGACAATTGGCTACTTTCCTAAAAAAAAAATTTTGTCCGTCAGTTAGATCAAAAACTATTGGACATGTATTTTTTTGTTTGTCAATTAAACAAAGAATAATGAAGATATAGCCCGTTAAAGTCCACTGTTGGCCAGCCGAAAGGCATCCACTGCTGGACATAGGCCTCCCCCAAAGAGTGCCACAATGACCGGTCCTGCGCCACCCAGGTCATCAGTCTACCTTGTGGGGGCCTACCCACGCCGCGCCTTCCGGCACGTGGTCGCCACTCGAGAACCTTTCCGCCCCAACGGCCATCAGTTCTACGTGCAATGTGCCCCGCCCACTGCCACTTAAGTTTAGCGATTCGGAGGGCTATATCGGTTACCTTGGTTCTGCTGCGGATAGCCTCATTTCTGATGCGATCACGCAGATATACTCCCAGCATAGCCCTCTCCATTGCCCTTTGGGTGACCTTGAGCCTTCTTATGAGGCCCATAGTAAGCGACCACGTTTCCGTGCCATACGTCATCACCAGTGATCGGTTTTTTGGATTCGACATGGGGTGAACGACCTCAATCATTATGTTAGTATGGATATGCCCCGGGAATCCGGGCTTTATGTTGTTAGAAAAGGCAAAAAAATACAATGTGTTTTAATACAGTACAATTATACAGCTAAAATACCTATTTATTTATGCAATCCTTAGAAGCAAATAATTAGAACTGAAATCCAGAGAAAATAATGAAATGTCAATGTCAAGATTTTGAAGTATTTTTTCCATCATGACAGATATATAAGCTAATACTTTGTGGAGGTTTTAATATATTTTGCTTAAAATAAAGTGTAGCGATTAGGAAAAGAATATAAGTTTTTGTCTCAACTGGTTGTCATGTAAGAGTAAAAAAATCCTTAGAGATAATTTAAATTGTTTTATTTTTGTACAGTTTGTTCGGTATCGCGGGAAACTGTCGTATCTATATTAACTTTTCTACTTGATATCCCGCGAGGGAGAATCCAAATGACCGATCACTGGTCATCACTGGCATACGTCAGCGAGTGTAATATGAAGTATATACCGGAGCTGGTCCTGGGTGACGTGCTTGAGGCTGTTCTTCATGTGGCGCTGGTAGGAGCACGCCGACGAGAAGCTGATGCCGCACGCCGCGCAGTACGCCGCCGACGCCATCTTGTCCTGAAATATGAAGTATATACCGGAGCTGGTCCTGGGTGACGTGCTTGAGGCTGTTCTTCATGTGGCGCTGGTAGGAGCACGCCGACGAGAAGCTGATGCCGCACGCCGCGCAGTACGCCGCCGACGCCATCTTGTCCTGAAATATGAAGTATATACCGGAGCTGGTCCTGGGTGACGTGCTTGAGGCTGTTCTTCATGTGGCGCTGGTAGGAGCACGCCGACGAGAAGCTGATGCCGCACGCCGCGCAGTACGCCGCCGACGCCATCTTGTCCTGAAAAAAAAAATGGTTTCTATGTTTCTGCACATAGTATCTTCTTAGTAGTCCGCGGTTTTATTTGGTGTTGGAGTTGTGACGTCACGATAATGGCGGCTGCCTTTTTGGCGCGAAAATACAAGGTTCAAATTTCAACCATTATTTATTTGCATAAAGCGATATTATTTTGAGGAAATAATAATACCACTTGACTATCGAATCTATACGAACATTTTGAAATTTATTTAAAAAATGGTTGTCTGTAAAGTCGGTTTACGTACGCTAGTTTTACTTGACATCGTCATAAGCACAGCTCGGACAAGTCATCGCAAAAACAGATATGGAAATACAACAAGACTCTATAGAGTCGATACATAAGATTATTATTTGTATTACTATAAACTCGCTTTATGAATGTGTATTCATATTATTGTATATTTTCAGATTATGATTATCGAAAAGCGGATATTATCGTAATTTAACCAGGGATCAGAACCGGTTTTTTTTAATCTCCCCGATGTAGTCTATTATTTTACGCTCTTAATGTAGGACTCTATCATGTATTTTGGTAACATTTTCGTATTATTAGACAGCCTGATCAAAAATGGTATTATAAACCAAAGAACGAAATTGAACGTAATAATACCGGTACTTTTGTATGGTGAAGATGCCGGTATCCGATCCCTGAATTTAACATGTGACCTTTTTAGTTACATATCTGTCATGGTTTTATCAAAGTGGCATTCTTGAAGCAGTTTTGGTTGTGGTTAATAAAATATCGGAGAACTCTTGACAAAGACGGCTTACATAATGTCCAAACATACATTTGATCAATTTACTTTATAATGAAATGAAATAGTGAATAATAATTAACACAAATAATTAAATAAAAACATTGGTTTGTTCCAGAAAATGCCGTAGTTGATGGTTCCATACAATCAATGCAACCACAGCATTAAAAAAATGTTAACGGAAATACCTTCACAAACATATGGTGAGTATAATACTGTACATAATGCGACTCTATTAATCTTGTTCTATTGCCGTGTTGCGATTGTTTTGCGATGACTTGTCCGAGCTGTGGTCATAAGAAAACATTGATGAAAAATTGCATAACACGTATTTACTCATTTATCGTTAGGAATACTCCTGTGACGTTTCGAATAGATTAGATCTTGTTTCCCCATACTTTGTACCCCCATCTCACCCCCTTAGAGGGTGAATTTTGAAAAATCCTTTATTAGTGCACCCCTAGACCTTATAAGGAACCTACGTGCCAAATTTGGAATCTCTAGAACCTGCGGTTTGGTCTGTGCGTGGATATGTCAGTCAACGGAACGGGACAATGAGTCACACTTACTGCGCGTTCTTTAGTGGAATAGTAGTACATTACTGCAAACGCCGGGAAAAAAGGGCAAGTGTACAAAGATTCAAGGCTGGCAATGCCTTTTCACGCCGAGGTATGTAGAGTACCTTGACATGGTGTTTCTCCATATGTCGCTTAAGGCTGGCTTTCCATCTGAACACCTTTTCACACACCGTGCAAGGAAACGCGTTCTGTAGCTCGTGCACTGCACTGGAAAACAAACCGCATGTCAATAACATATGGTTAAAATCACATTGACATTAACCCTATTGCTCGTCACTCAAACCAAAAAATTTATCGAGACAATAGTGACAGAGGTTTCTAGGTAAATAATTATATGAAAATTTAGGTTTTTTTTTAGTTTCATGGGGTGGTTTACGACAATCCATTTTCGGCATTACTTTTAATAGCAGCCCCAGTCGCATTGAGTGGCGGCCACTAGATGCTTAATGGCAGAGTGGTCGCGTTTAGTGGCGGCCACTAGATGCTTAATGACAGAGTGGTCGCGTTTAGTGGCGGTCACTAGATGCTTAATGACAGAGTGGTCGCGTTTAGTGGCGGCCACTAGATGCTTAATGGCAGAGTGGTCGCGTTTAGTGGCGGCCACTAGATGCTTAATGACAGAGTGGTCGCGTTTAGTGGCGGTCACTAGATGCTTAATGACAGAGTGGTCGCGTTTAGTGGCGGCCACTAGATGCTTAATGGCAGAGTGGTCGCGTTTAGTGGCGGCCACTAGATGCTTAATGACAGAGTGGTCGCGTTTAGTGGCGGTCACTAGATGCTTAATGACAGAGTGGTCGCGTTTAGTGGCGGTCACTAGATGCTTAATGACAGAGTGGTCGCGTTTAGTGGCGGCCACTAGATGCTTAATGGCAGAGTGGTCGCGTTTAGTGGCGGCCACTAGATGCTTAATGACAGAGTGGTCGCGTTTAGTGGCGGTCACTAGATGCTTAATGACAGAGTGGTCGCGTTTAGTGGCGGTCACTAGATGCTTAATGACAGAGTGGTCGCGTTTAGTGGCGGCCACTAGATGCTTAATGGCAGAGTGGTCGCGTTTAGTGGCGGCCACTAGATGCTTAATGACAGAGTGGTCGCGTTTAGTGGCGGTCACTAGATGCTTAATGACAGAGTGGTCGCGTTTAGTGGCGGCCACTAGATGCTTAATGACAGAGTGGTCGCGTTTAGTGGCGGCCACTAGATGCTTAATGGCAGAGTGGTCGCGTTTAGTGGCGGCCACTAGATGCTTAATGACAGAGTGGTCGCGTTTAGTGGCGGTCACTAGATGCTTAATGACAGAGTGGTCGCGTTTAGTGGCGGTCACTAGATGCTTAATGACAGAGTGGTCGCGTTTAGTGGCGGCCACTAGATGCTTAATGACAGAGTGGTCGCGTTTAGTGGCGGTCACTAGATGCTTAATGACAGAGTGGTCGCGTTTAGTGGCGGCCACTAGATGCTTAATGACAGAGTGGTCGCGTTTAGTGGCGGTCACTAGATGCTTAATGACAGAGTGGTCGCGTTTAGTGGCGGTCACTAGATGCTTAATGACAGAGTGGTCGCGTTTAGTGGCGGCCACTAGATGCTTAATGACAGAGTGGTCGCGTTTAGTGGCGGCCACTAGATGCTTAATGACAGAGTGGTCGCGTTTAGTGGCGGTCACTAGATGCTTAATGACAGAGTGGTCGCGTTTAGTGGCGGTCACTAGATGCTTAATGACAGAGTGGTCGCGTTTAGTGGCGGCCACTAGATGCTTAATGACAGAGTGGTCGCGTTTAGTGGCGGTCACTAGATGCTTAATGACAGAGTGGTCGCTTTTAGTGGCGGCCACTAGATGCTTAATGACAGAGTGGTCGCGTTTAGTGGCGGCCACTAGATGCTTAATGACAGAGTGGTCGCGTTTAGTGGCGGTCACTAGATGCTTAATGACAGAGTGGTCGCGTTTAGTGGCGGCCACTAGATGCTTAATGGCAGAGTGGTCGCGTTTAGTGGCGGCCACTAGATGCTTAATGACAGAGTGGTCGCGTTTAGTGGCGGCCACTAGATGCTTAATGACAGAGTGGTCGCGTTTAGTGGCGGCCACTAGATGCTTAATGACAGAGTGGTCGCGTTTAGTGGCGGCCACTAGATGCTTAATGACAGAGTGGTCGCGTTTAGTGGCGGCCACTAGATGCTTAATGACAGAGTGGTCGCGTTTAGTGGCGGTCACTAGATGCTTAATGACAGAGTGGTCGCGTTTAGTGGCGGCCACTAGATGCTTAATGACAGAGTGGTCGCGTTTAGTGGCGGCCACTAGATGCTTAATGACAGAGTGGTCGCGTTTAGTGGCGGCCACTAGATGCTTAATGACAGAGTGGTCGCGTTTAGTGGCGGTCACTAGATGCTTAATGGCAGAGTGGTCGCGTTTAGTGGCGGCCACTAGATGCTTAATGACAGAGTGGTCGCGTTTAGTGGCGGCCACTAGATGCTTAATGACAGAGTGGTCGCGTTTAGTGGCGGCCACTAGATGCTTAATGACAGAGTGGTCGCGTTTAGTGGCGGCCACTAGATGCTTAATGACAGAGTGGTCGCGTTTAGTGGCGGCCACTAGATGCTTAATGACAGAGTGGTCGCGTTTAGTGGCGGCCACTAGATGCTTAATGACAGAGTGGTCGCGTTTAGTGGCGGTCACTAGATGCTTAATGACAGAGTGGTCGCGTTTAGTGGCGGCCACTAGATGCTTAATGACAGAGTGGTCGCGTTTAGTGGCGGCCACTAGATGCTTAATGACAGAGTGGTCGCGTTTAGTGGCGGCCACTAGATGCTTAATGACAGAGTGGTCGCGTTTAGTGGCGGCCACTAGATGCTTAATGACAGAGTGGTCGCGTTTAGTGGCGGCCACTAGATGCTTAATGACAGAGTGGTCGCGTTTAGTGGCGGCCACTAGATGCTTAATGACAGAGTGGTCGCGTTTAGTGGCGGCCACTAGATGCTTAATGACAGAGTGGTCGCGTTTAGTGGCGGCCACTAGATGCTTAATGACAGAGTGGTCGCGTTTAGTGGCGGCCACTAGATGCTTAATGACAGAGTGGTCGCGTTTAGTGGCGGCCACTAGATGCTTAATGACAGAGTGGTCGCGTTTAGTGGCGGCCACTAGATGCTTAATGACAGAGTGGTCGCGTTTAGTGGCGGCCACTAGATGCTTAATGGCAGAGTGGTCGCGTTTAGTGGCGGCCACTAGATGCTTAATGACAGAGTGGTCGCGTTTAGTGGTGGCCACTAGATGCTTAATGGCAGAGTGGTCGCGTTTAGTGGCGGCCACTAGATGCTTAATGACAGAGTGGTCGCGTTTAGTGGTGGCCACTAGATGCTTAATGACAGAGTGGTCGCGTTTAGTGGTGGCCACTAGATGCTTAATGGCAGAGTGGTCGCGTTTAGTGGCGGCCACTAGATGCTTAATGACAGAGTGGTCGCGTTTAGTGGCGGCCACTAGTTGCTTAATGACAGAGTGGTCGCGTTTAGTGGTGGCCACTAGATGCTTAATGACAGAGTGGTCGCGTTTAGTGGCGGCCACTAGTTGCTTAATGACAGAGTGGTCGCGTTTAGTGGCGGCCACTAGTTGCTTAATGACAGAGTGGTCGCGTTTAGTGGTGGCCACTAGATGCTTAATGACAGAGTGGTCGCGTTTAGTGGCGGCCACTAGATGCTTAATGACAGAGTGGTCGCGTTTAGTGGTGGCCACTAGATGCTTAATGACAGAGTGGTCGCGTTTAGTGGCGGCCACTAGTTGCTTAATGGCAGAGTGGTCGCGTTTAGTGGTGGCCACTAGATGCTTAATGACAGAGTGGTCGCGTTTAGTGGCGGCCACTAGTTGCTTAATGACAGAGTGGTCGCGTTTAGTGGTGGCCACTAGATGCTTAATGACAGAGTGGTCGCGTTTAGTGGTGGCCACTAGATGCTTAATGGCAGAGTGGTCGCGTTTAGTGGCTTTATATGCGGGCGCTCTGAAGAGTCTCTGTATACTCACAGCCTGTGGTTCATGAGGCCGGCGCGGTGGCTGAAGTTCTTGTCACATTCGGGGCACTGGACGCGCGCCTTATGTGTGTCCTTGTGGTAGCGGTGGGAATCTATGGAACTATCGGTTATATGAGTGTTGGTCAGAACTGGATTTATATAAAGTTAGAAGCTAGCTTTCTGAGGTCGGGCGATGCGGCTTTTTATTATATTAACAGCGATTGTAGTAATTTGTATCATTCACGAGAAAATATAGATTATTTTCCAGAAAAAACCGACAAAAATATAGTACACTGTAAAAAAAAAATAGTACTTGGCTGGGTAATGTTGTTTTTTATTGAAACCTGCGCCACTGGATGCGGGTGACGCAGGATCGGCCACTTTGGCACTCTTTCGTGAAATTCTATGTCCAGCTGTGGACGTCTTTCGGCTGATATGATTATGAATTGAAACCTGGGCAATTTGAAGCACTTCGTAAGGACCTCCAAAATATAGTATTTTTGAGTACTATATATTTCTTCAACAGTATATAGTGCAAAGAGTCAAAATATAGTACAATACTATATAATATAGTACGGTTGGCAACCCTATTTACGAACGTACATATGTTGAACTTAACTATACATATAACTTCACTTACTTGGATATTTTCCCGCAAATATTACACTTGTACTGTTTGAGCGAGATCTCGTGCGTGGAATAGTAATGTTGCTGCATCACTTTCATGTCGAGGGTCCGTTTCAGGCATATGCTGCATTCGTACCTACAAAATTACATACATACATATAATCACGCCTCTTTCCCAGAGGGGTAGGCAGAGATCGCGGATCTCCATTTGCTACGATCCTGACAAACCACTTTCGCTTCACCTTCATAACATTTCTCATACATGCTCGTCGGTTTAGGGTTTTGACCTGGCCTTTTTTTATGTAAGATATCTTCAATTTGATCGGAGAAAGTTCGCCTAGGTCTCCCCCTTCCAACTTGCCCTTCCACTCTTTTTACATACACTCTCTTCGTTAATCTTCTTTCATCCATCCTCCCTACATTAGAAAATTAATGCTTATATTAACTAGTGACTGTGACGAGTGTGTGTGTAGACCTAGCCAGTCTACCATAAAAAAAAAACCAGCCAAGTGCGTGTCGGAACACGCAAAACGAAGGGTTCCGTGCCAATTAAAAAGGTCGAATCGTCACAGAAATCTTACGGCACTAACGTCCTTTTCTATAGGGGACGAAATTTTTCAGCAATATCTCGAAGTGGAAGAATTGAATAAGCCATGTTTTTTGTTCATATTTTAAATACACCGTTCAAAAATTAGAGGGGGGACACAATTTTAGTGACTTTCGGGGCGATTATCTCTGACTATTCACTTAATTAAAATATAATGAAAATATTTTAGTAAAACACAACATTACCTTCGCATGTGTCTTTTGTAATGCGCATTAAAGGAATCCACCGAAGCGATAACTGTCTTACATATCGGACAACTGTATTCGCCCAAATACTGGAAATAATATTTCGTTATAACATAGATTTGGATTTATTTATTTCACAACATGCAATGGGGAATGGATAAAAATTTTAGAAATGCCTGATTATTTTTTGGTGATAGGAATAACCTTCCTTAGCACCAGATAAAAGTTTCAGATTTTTCAGCTGCGTCAATTATTTTTGAAAAATATAAACTGTTTCCTCATTTACGTTTTGGGTCAAGAACGGTAAATAGACACTTTCCTTGATCTGTCTCATATTACAAAAAACTATCTTAAATATCTGTGGTAAACTGACACTGGTAATGACCAATATAGCTGCTGCAAGTGTCAATATCATTGCCAGTGTCAGTTTACCACACATATTTAATATATTTTTTTTGTAATATGAGACCGATCGAGGAAGGTGCCGTAACTGACCCAAAACGTAAGTGAGGAAACTGTTTCCCCCTTAAAACTTTGGACACTTATAACTTTGTGATTATTTAAATGACGACCGAATAGCCTAGTGGTTAGAGAACCTGACTATGAAGCTTGAGGTCCCGGGTTCGATCCCCGGTCGGGGCAGATATTTGTATGATGAATACGAATGTTGGCTCTCGAGCCTTGGATGTTTAATATCTATTTATGTTTATCCGTTGTCTAGTACCCATAGTACAGGCTTTGCCTAGTTTGGGACTAGATCAATTGGTGTGAATTGTCCCACGATATTTATTTATTAATTTAAAAATTCTTGCGTTGGTTTTTTCTCCATTTGACTATCTTATCTTATCTTATCTAGTTGAGGGCCCTTTCGGATACACTTCGACCCAGTGGGATCTTTTGTGCATTTGCCCTCTCCTTTATACCTACTCCCAAGCTCGCTCCATCATTTCCATAAAACGGATGATGCAGCTCAGCGGAAGCACCTTGAACCTCCATTTGACTAGATTATTAATCCTTTTTCATGAAAATACAACATTACTGATTATTTTATTTAGTGTATACATAACTGGAGTAGCCTTATCTCGTATTTGCGTACAAAAATGTCTGACGAATTTTGCGGTTGCGGGGGGGAGCATTTTAATAGGATATTGGAACTCAATTGTATATTGAAAGCTTGAAGTGGTTGAACGTTTATAATATCAAGTGCTTACAGCATGCGGGCATTTTTATGATCAGTGTTCTCTTGCGAGGCGATTTTGTGACCGATTGTGAAATTGTCTTTGTATGATTTCTTGCACATTGTGCAAGGATTTCTACAGAGGGGTAAGTTGCTGAAAGGCTACTCCAGTTATGTATGCTCTAAGCTACACCCCTATTGAAGCCTATAATCTTATTTGTAGGTACAGTAAGGGAAATGTATTCACGTACCACCGTAGAATCCTATCGCAATAAGGTGATATATCACTCGAGTTTGAATGACGGCGGCCTGTCAATTGCGACAAGGTTCTACGGTGGTACAGTCACGAGCGTTAATTTGGGACCCATTTCCTTCAAATGTTGTTAGAACATTTACAATGCAATAAGGTCGAAAACTTCAGTTCAATAATAATTGTGAAGTGTCAAGATGACACAATTAAATATCTCATTGAATGGGCCCTTGAATTGATAACGTCTTTGCCAAAAGCTATCATTACAGTTCTCTAATTACGAACATGTGTCATTGTGTGTCAGTGTCAGACAAGAAAATTTATTGAAAACTGTCATTTTCACAAAATACTATTTTCAAATAACAAATACGGCCGGAGAGAAGACAGGGCCTCTAACACGGGTGACAATTAGTCGGAAAAAATCGGAAATGATCGTTTGACTCGTTCCGCCCGGTTGACGTCACTGAGCGGTTTCCCCTAGTCACGTATAGTAACGTAAGTTGTCAGCATGGCAAACATTGACACTCCTTTAAAATATTAGCTTTAAATGTCTTCAGTTTGCTATACGATATTCCACCTTAGGTGGGTCCCAAATTAACGCTCGTGACTGTACGTGAATACATTTCCCTTACTGTACATGTAAATACTCACAGAGGAATGCTTGTTCGTCATATGCGCGTCATAGGACTTGACATAGTTGAAGCCAATGATACAAGTAGTGCATTTGTACCGGGCTTTCAAATAATTCTCCTTGTTCGCTTCTTTCTCCCGTTCCGCTGACATGTCCTCGTAGGAGAGCTCTATGGTTATAATCTTCCCGTCGGACGATTTTTGTTTCTGGTTAAAAATACATTGTAATGTCTATGGTGTAAAAAGAAACAAAGGAAATGCTACTTTATTTGTTTTTCATCACACTTGCTCGTCAATGGCGTTTTTACTTGCGAGCATATAGAGCAGTTACAGCCGTTTTACCTCCCACGGGCTGTTAAGTTTAGTTTTAAAATATAGAACCCTCTGATTGGCTTAAGCAAATCTGGTTGCTGTGTGATTGGATGAATAAAAAAATCTAGTTGGTCAAGTCGCCCCGCCCCGCAAGAATACTGCTCTGTGATTGGTTGAAATATTGAGCTGCGCGCTCCACTAGCACTGATCTGGAAGTGAAGTTGTAAATTTTTAATTGGTGCGGCTGTATGAAACTTAGATTTTTCTGTCTTTTGTAGTTATTTATTTCCTCGCAAATGTGATGAAAAACATTGTGTATAACACGGGCGTAAGAATATTGCAAACTCGAGTCATCAAAAGCCCTCCGCCACTTACGCCCCTCGTTAAACAATGTACTATTAATATTATGAAAGGTTCTAATCCCACTGAAACGCAGTGTACACTGTAATGCATAAAAATGTAATGATCAAGTGCAATGGCTGCATTCAGTTTTTAATTTAAGGCAATGTTGGGCCACAGAACATGGCCCACAAATGTTCTCGCCAGACGACCAGCGCTGGCTCGGGAGCCAGCATTATGCTGAGGCGGGACCATTTCATGACAAACTGCTTAGTTTATAATATATCTTATAAGTATTTGCATAGCTTTATACATGTATATCCTTTGCTTTTGTTTTTAGTTTTCATTAAAAAAAAACATCTGAACTAAAATGTGTTTTTTTCCCATTACAAGAACACTAATGTCGAAGTGATCGAAAAATAATCCAATTTTCATGGTATTTTAGCTAAAATGCGTTTGGCAAACGGTTATGAATAAGAGCATAGCTAAGTGACAGTTTGATCAGTGTGGAATTGAATCCTTAGTCTTGGGCAGTTTAAGCTGCAAACTCCTTTTTACATATGTCTCAATCGTATGGGTTCTGTCCCGTTTATGTTTTTATAGTACAGTATTGTGCAGGCTTTCCATCGGCGAGGAGAGGTGAGAGCAAATTACTTTTTAGGGTTCCGTACCCAAAGGGTAAAAACGGGACCCTATTACTAAGACTCCGCTGTCCGTCCGTCTGTCACCAGCTGTATCGCATGAACCGTGATAGTTAGACACTTGAAATTTTTACAGACGATTTTTTTCTGTTGCCGCTATAACAACAAATACTAAAAAACCGGCCAAGTGCGAGTCGGACTGGGGCTCCTATACAACAGAACAGACATGATTTTTTTGCCGTTTTTATAGATAATGGTATAGGTAATTTCACGAGAGTTGAGGCCACGCACACAACAACACTGTCATGTAATGACAGCGAAGTTTTGACATTAGTGTTCTATTATTGTACCGATAGCAAGTTCAACAGTGAATGGCAAGAAAGATCAAAAAGTTCCTATAAACTATTTTGTTAAGTATTAATATATTTCTACCAATTCATCGACTTTATAAAAAACAGAAAGCATTTTAATAAATTTTATTTACACCAATTCAAATAAAGGTCACATATGCGTAGGTATATACATGAATATATATATACCTAATATTAATCGTAGAAACGAAAGAGAATAAGTAGGTAACAAATTGCATTGTCTTTATTTATTTAGCTATTAAAATTGTATTCACATATATGTTCATTACTTTGTTATCTCGTTATCAAACCTCTTTAAAGATGATTGAAGTAACTGGCACTCGTTACATCGTTGTCATACTTATTGACAACCGGATTTTCCAAGAGACAAGAAAACCTACAGGTTTTTATTCTACGGAAACATGGCTGACACAATAGGTCATGGGAAAACTTTAAATAGACAAAGTCGGGAAATTATATTTAACGTGTTCTGTCATTTTAGAGAGAACTTAAGAAATGACGGTCAACATTTTACCTGCGACAGAACAGTTCACATTCAATAGCGTCATGAGGAAATTAAACGAAGAAATTGAAGCACTTGACAAAGAGACGTTTCAGAATATTTTCAGAAAAACCCAAGAAAATGAAGAAAGATACAGAATAAAGGAACCTAATATTGATGAACTAACCGAAACCCATAAACTTGTAATAATCAATCTTGACGATTCAGATATGCTAAGTGACGATACTTTATAAAAATATTTTTTTTTTTACTGTTGGTTATACCTATTCTTATTAAAATATATGTATATGAATATATATGAGCGTTTTTATTTACATTCACTCACTCATTTCATTCATTCACTTTTTTTGCAATCAGTACTTTATGTAGCTGTGTGTGTAATCATTCACCTCAACTCTCGTGAAATTACCTATACGGAACCCCAAAAAATAAATATTTAAAAATATTCCGGTTGTCTATTGTTTGCCCGAATTTCATTTTCCATAATTTAATTTGCCATAATTTTATATTCCATAATATTAATTTGACATATTATTATTTTCCATAATGTTGTATGCCCGAATCATTTATATGCCATAATTTTATCCTACTAATATTATTTATAAATACGAATGTTTGGATGTTTGTTACTCAATCACGCAAAAACGGCTGAATGGATTAAGATGAATTTTGGTATTCATATAGTGTATAGTTTGGATTAACATATATGTAGTATACTTGTTATCCGGCGAAAGTTTGCATGGAGTTACGATATAAACGACGGACGAAATCGCGGGCAGAAGCTAGTATGCAATAATTTTACTTGACACGATATTCATTTGCCACTACATTTCTGCGAGCCGTTAGAATGTTGCGAATGTTCGGTGCTGGCGCTTCGCCGGCCGCTCCCGCAGCACGCTCGCTTCGCTCGCTCGGCTCGCGCGCTGTAGGGTCGCAGTTCTACCCTGACACTCTCGCTTCGCTCGTCGTAGTACCTACACCGACCTGCCTTACAGTTGAGTTGGACCGAAGGCGGTGAGAATATGAGAAATCTTTTTGAATCAAATAATAATCACCTACATCCAGGTTTTTAACCCCGAGCCTCCACATTCCTTCAGTAATTTGTTATTTCACATGTAGTATGGCTTTTGAAAGGTATGGCAAATGATTTTATTGCATATTAATATTATGGGTTATAGTTTCTGGAAAATTATATTATGGCGTATGAAATTATGGTAAACAAAATTATGGCCTGCGAATATTATGGCAAATGAAATTCGGGCAAATGGATGCCTAATTTTTCACTTTGATTGGAAATTAGAATTTCGTTAGCAGAAGCCTCTGCTTAGTAAAATTGACCAGTGTTACCTTAGTTTTCTTGACTCTACCAGCTTTCTTGACTATGTTTCCCTTCTTCCGTTTCTTCTCACCGACGTGTTCTACCTTTATCGGTTTGATCTCCGTGTCTGGTTCATCTACGACTGGATCCTCTAGTTCTGCTGGTGTTATGTCTAGGTCTTCATCTAGAAAGAGCAGTTGGGTCAATTCACAGAACACTAAATACTATACAAGGGGTATCAAGCGCGGTTTGTATCGGGAGCGGTGTCGCCTCATCCCCTCCACGTCGCCTGCAACTGTGTGCGCGACTGCACGCCGAGCAGGTGACGTTGGCGCGGAATCTAACAGCGCATGCGCAGACTAGTGGCGCGCGTGCCACGCCCACATCGCCTTTCTATAGTTAAATACTATTGTTTGTTTGTTTTTTTCTGTAGGTCAATCAACTTTTTTGTTATTATGTCCTGGTAAGCCAGGAGATAACAGTTACAGAGTTTCTTAGAAAAAAATGGTCGTCCATGAGAAAACATTGATGAAAAATTGCATAACACGTATTTACTCATTTATCGTTAGGAATACTCCTGTGAAGTTTCGAATAAAATAGTCGATCTAATCTTATTTCCCCATACAAACGTTGGACCCCCATTTCACCCCCGTAGAGGGTGAATTTTGATTTGGAATCTCTAGATTCTAGAACCAGCGTTTTGGGATGTGCGTTGATATGCCAGTCAACGCAACGGGACAATGAGTCACACTTTCGTGCGGCAGCCGGCGTTCATCGATTTATAAGACGTTATCACGTCAAAAAAAAAATGATCTCGTGCTTGCTGCAGGGGATACCATAGAATGGATTTACCACTATAACAAATACACATGTTTAGTGAATTTTAACCCTAACATTCATAGTTCTGCAGAGGTCGTCTATGCAACCATTACAGTGCTGGTTGGACAGCACTATTCGTATTTCAAATCAAGCTGTCTGGAAGTCTATAAATACAAGAAGAGCTGAAGACGTCCAGCAGTCACCCCCGAGGCTTTGGCCTCAGGGCCACGCAACTCGTACTTCTCGCAATGTTCCCAAAATAAATATCTTAATATTCTATTGCGTCTATACGTCTGATGCTCAGAGGTATATACTACAGTTCTAAAGAGTTTTCCAGGAGACATAACCATGGCAACGGCAACAAAAAATAGTAGCAATAGACACAAGCCGGATTCATACTTGTCTTACGTGAAGTGTCGTGATTGTGACGAATATCGGTTTCATGGTTAATAGTTATTATGTGTTCCGTTCGACTTCCAATATCCGGTTAACTTGAGAGGGCGCCGCTGCGCACGATCGAACGTAGCCATTTGCGTAAACAAGTCGCTCCACGCCATCGCTGTGACGTCACATCCGCCTCCACTCCTGACAAACCAGAGCCGGCGCCCGTGCACCCGCCGCCATGTTGGCTTTCTCACTGTTGCGTCGTCTGCCGTAGAGTTCGGACGTACCATATAGCTATTCTGTAAACTATGCAACGAGGAATCTTAAAACCTCGATTTTTAAAATCGGATAATATAAATTTTACCTAGAGGGAGTCTTAAAAACGATAAAAATTAAAGAAATCGAATCGCGAGTGATATTTTTTCCGTTGGACTACCCTCTTTTGTAATTTTTATTTTATTTTTGTACTCCGTTGTTCGCGAGTGTTTCGGAATCGCATTATGAACAACGAGAGTCGCTCCGCGTCGAAGGAGAAGGAACGCGCTTCGTGATCACGTAGGCACGTGCGCCCATCGAGCTGCATTATCGGGCCCGGAACTGAGGTTTGAATATCTTTCGAACCAATCGGTGAGTCAGTTACATAACAATATCCTAGGTGCCCCGCGTGCCCGCCGTCGCCGCGGCGGGGCAGGCCGCCGGCCCGCGCGCCACGTGGCGGCGCCCGCGCCGCGACGGCGCCAACTTCTGTGGTGTTGTCGGCAACACCACAGAAGTGGTGTTATGGTGTAATGGTGCCAATGGCACAATGCCGCCACCGACAACGATGTTCATCACTTCTTACCCTGGTGCCGTCCGCCTCAATGGCGCCGCCCCTTTATCTGGTGCCGTCCGCCTCAATGGCGCCGCCCCTTTATCTGGTGCCGTCCGCCTCAATGGCGCCACCCCTTTATCTGGTGCCGTCCGCCTCAATGGCGCCACCCCTTTATCTGGTGCCGTCCGCCTCAATGGCGCCACCTCCTACTATGGGCCGTCCGCCACGATGGCGACGCCGTTCGCGATGGTGCTGCCCGCCGCTGGCTCTGTCGCCACGGCGGTGCTGGCCGTCTCGCTGGTGCTGTCCGCCAGGGAGGCGCTGCCCGCCATGCTGACGCTACCCGCCTCGGTGGCGCTCTCTACCACGGCGGCGCTGTCCGCCATGCTGGCGCGATTCGTTAGGGTGACGCCGTCTGCCCCCCTGGCGTTGTCCGCCTTGGCGCTGCTGTCCGCCACGCTGGCGCTGCCTGCCACAGAGGTACTGTCCACTACGCTGGCGCAACCCGCCACAGTGGTGCTGTCCACTACGCTGGCGCTACCTGCCACAGTGGTGCTGTCCACTACGCTGGCGCTACCTGCCACAGTGGTGCTGTCCACTACGCTGGCGCTATCTGCCACAGTGGTGCTTGTCACTATGCTGATGCTACCCGCCACAGTTGTGCTGTCCACTACGCTGGCGCAACCCGCCACAGTGGTGTTGTCCACTACGCTGGCGCTACCTGTCACAGTGGTGCTGTCCACTACGCTGGCGCTACCTGTCACAGTGGTGCTGTCCACTACGCTGGCGCTACCTGTCACAGTGGTGCTGTCCACTACGCTGGCGCTACCCGCCACAGTTGTGCTGTCCACTACGCTGGCGCTACCTGCCACAGTTGTGCTGTTCACAACGCTGGCGCTATCTGACACGCCGGTGCTGTACACTACCCTAGCGCTGCCCGCCACAGCGGTGCTTTCTACCACGCTGGCGCTACCCGCCACAGCGGTGCTGTCCCACGCTAGCGCTGGCCGCCAAAGCAGTGTTGTCCGCTACGCTGGCGTTATCTGCTACTCTGGCGCTGCCCGCCATCCTGGCGCTGCCTGCCACGGCGGTGCTGTCCGCTATGCCGGCGCTATCCGCTTCTCTGGCGCTGCCCGCTACTCTAGCGCTGCCCACCAAGGCGGTGCTGTCCGCCATACTGGCGCTATCCGCTACTCTGGCGCTGCCTGCCACGGCGGTGCTATGCTGGCGCTATCCGCTACTCTGGCGCTGCCCGCTACTCCGGCGCTGCCTGCCACGGCGGTTCTATGCTGGCGCTATCTGCTACTCTGGCACTGCCCTCTACTCTGGCGCTGCCTGCCACGGCGGTGCTATGCTGGCGCTATCTGCTACTCTGGCACTGCCCGCTACTCCGGCGCTGCCTGCCACGGCGGTGCTATGCTGGCGCTATCCGCTACTCTGGCGCTGCCCTCTACTCTGGCGCTGCCTGCCACGGCGGTGCTATGCTGGCGCTATCCGCTACTCTGGCACTGCCCTCTACTCCGGTGCTGCCCGCCACGGTGGTGCTGTCGACCACGACGGTAACGCCCGCCGTCCGGAGTGGAAGATGACCACGTTACATCTATGCAGGAGAACTACTTACGTCTCCGGGCTTCATAGAGGTAATAATCACTGAGGAGCTACCCGGCTTCCCCGGCGTTCTGGCGCTCGCGAGTGACCCAGTAGCTGCAGAGTGCCGCGGTGCAACCTAACGCTCAAAATGAAGCCCTAGGTTCTCAATTCTATCCAATTGGTCCATTAAGCTGCAAGCCGGGACGCCCGGCGCGCTCTTACCTACTTGACAATCAATCTAATTACAAGGTCCTGCAGTTCGTCTCAGGAAAACGTACCATAAGGTCAGGGGACTCAATCTGAGATTTGTTAACGAGTAAGTTGTGGAGGATATCGGATGGGTCTCCGACCTCTGATTATATATTTCTCAGCCCCGTCAAACTGTCCTCGTACCTATGGAGAATGGAGGTCATGGGCAAGGTAGGCAAACAGATTTCACATCGTCTCTTAGCTCGCTCTCCCGCTCAGGTTCTTCTCTATAAAGACAAACCTTTCGCAGAAGCCTAATAAACAAAATTGGGATAAAACAACTGGCCGCTCCTAAGCGATCCCGAGATTCCGCTCACATCAAATCGGATAAGCCACTTTAGAAAATTACTTCCGTGAATTCTCAGCGAACTGTCTTACCGTAACAGTTGCATTGACTTGAAAGCCCCGAAAATCATCTCAGAGTTCAGATCAGTAACGGTTTTTTCTTTTGTTCAATAACCCCTATTGATTGTGCTATCTATCGACTTCGCTAATGCACAAGCTTTTACACTGCCATACGCATCCCGATACAGTCTCGACACAGAAAATCTCTTCAAAGAAGCTTTTCAAAGCTTAAGTACTTCTGCTAGTCTAAAACTTGTAGTAATAAATTATTCATGACTATTTTAAAGAAATTAGCGCAATTTACTAGGGCCTTCTGGTAATTGTCTATGTGGACGACGTCCTTGTTACAAACCAATCGAAGTGATCGCTAATAAAACAGAGGATTCGTTCATAAAGTTCATGTCTTTTTGTAGACATTGCCAAAATTAAGGGTAATAAAGCCCAACTTCTTGGTAGGACTCCTAATAGTCCGTATAAACGTCTCCTGTTATATAATTTTATGCAATAGGAACTTTGTATACTTGCAAGTAAGCCCTTAACTACTTGCCACGGGAAGAACGACTTTTGCTTTT
Organism: Epinotia nisella; assembly: GCA_932294315.1. Taxonomy (NCBI): domain Eukaryota; kingdom Metazoa; phylum Arthropoda; class Insecta; order Lepidoptera; family Tortricidae; genus Epinotia; species Epinotia nisella. The sequence goes on along the minus strand of OW028698.1, from coordinate 629,863 downwards.
GGTCCTCACGCAAACCTTCGAGTTCCTGGTGCCGAGGGAAAAGGTAAACTACTTAGCGCGACTTATTTGCCTGTCTCGCTTTGGACAGTCTCGTACTGGAAGGAATCGTCTCAACTTTGCAATATTTGCGACCCACGGAGAAAGGTCGCACTGCTGCACTCTCCGACTATACCTGTGAGACCACGAGGAGCGCCATGCACTCTCCATCGTCTCCCTTCTGCCGTACAAGATACCGTACCATAACAGTAAGTAAGAAAGACTAACTATATTGTAAATAGTGTTGTGCTACAAATGGACAACCGGTGGATGGTAGCATGCATGCCTTTCCCTGCTGCAAACTGCTGGCAAGAAAGAACTGGGAAACACTGGTCTCATACTACCTGCAAGATCGGTAGCGCCCAGAAACTACCGAGAAAGAAATCTTCATCCGCTCTGGGGTGCCTCGCCCGTCGACCTCAAGGTCACCTCGCAGGCACACACTTTATGGCAATACGTCTCGATCGACTCGCAAGTCTCGAGTGCCTACTGTCACGACGTGTTCAACAGCTTCTGGTGTTACGACACGACTACGCCTACGTTCCAGACTCCTGCCTCGCGCTCCACATCACCTCGACATCATGTTGTGTCTGTTGAGCACAATGACTATCAAGTGAAGCATTATCATGTGTTGACCAGACCTGAAGAGGCAAGCCGTAGCGGAATCATTGAAGGTTCTCAATTTGCAGGCGTTCCTGCGTGACACGACATACACGGGAAATACACGCCTGTATGACCAATGGCCGTCATGGCGCGCCAGGTACAATATCAACAGCCAGTTACCTCCTCCCATGCGCACTTATTTCTGTCGCATGTGTTCGCATGCAGTAGCATTCAGTACGAATTATTATCTTTGTTTATAAATCTGCAATGATCGCTATTGTGTGACCTACGTTTTTGGTCACTAGGATATCTTCGAACGCCTCACTCAAGAATACCATCAAAACAACGTTCTTGTGAATACCACTGTCTCCCAAACCACTGAATAGGTTAGGAATGTGGTAAATTTAGATAATTAATTATGCTAAACATAACAATCTTACTTCAATAACTTATATGACGTATCCAGAAGATCGGCTGCACTTTTACTGTAAGAGTTTTCAGGCCCCAGAGATCATGGCTACACTGTAGCCCAGACAAATAGACAAATTTTGCTCTATACCCGAAGTCTGATCCTAAATAAGATTGTTATCAACAGAGTTATCGAAAGCTGTGTTCTGGATAGGTATAACGATTTCAGAAGGTGTAAAACTTCAATATTTTACTCTAATTTAGGCGAATCAACTAGAGTAGCGTCCAAGCCAACCTCAACCACGCTTATCGGAGACGAGATTTAAAGTACATATACATACATATACTTTATCTACTCTATGATTTATGCTACGCCTTTGGACAGAATCGGGCCTTCAAGTAACATCTGAGTAACATCTGAGTAACTTTTCGACCCGTGGTATCGTTAAAACTGGCTGGACAACTACCCAATTACATTTTAACAAAAGCTATTTGGCAACTTGAATCTATTCTCAGACGTTTATCTCGAATCTATTTAAGTAAGTACCTATAATGATTAGTGCCCGTTAGAAATCTAACGATAATCTAATAGTTTTCTTTTGTAGGAATTTTATTTTTCTACAGGCGCGTGGGCGCCCACTGACCCGCCACCAGGAGATAATAAACAGATCTCAAGTTAACCGGATATTGGAAGTCGAACGGAACACATAATATGAAATTTTACCTTCCAATAAAATTGGTATTATGTTTCCTGAGACTTCCAATATCCGAATAATGGCTTCCTGGTGGGCTGCCAACGGCATTTCCTCCGCAACAGTGAGAAAGCCAACATGGCGGCGGGTGCACGGGCGCGGGCTCTGGTTTGTCAGGAGTGGAGGCGGATGTGACGTCACAGCGATGGCGTGGAGCGACTTGTTTACGCAAATGGCTACGTTCGATCGTGCGCAGCGGCGCCCTCTCAAGTTAACCGGATATTGGAAGTCTCAGGAAACATAATACCAATTTTATTGGAAGGTAAAATTTCATATTAACCGACTTCAAAAAAAAGGAGGCGGTTCTCAATTCAGTTGTATTTTTTTAAATGTATATACCTCAGAACTCCGTCAATAGCCGTGTCCACACCAGACGCACGCTCGCATGAGGAGCTCGCCCGAGCCAGTCCGGCAAGGTTTTCGACAGAGGGGTAAGTTACTGAAAGGCTACTCCAGTTATACAGGGTGGCACATTTAGATCGGTCAGTATGGGAAAGTCTGAAACTATAAGACATACGAAGATCTCTTCTTAGAAACCATGTCATCGATTTTAGTAACAAGAAAAACTGCATTCATACATTCAAAAAAAAAAAACTTGAACTCAGCTCAGGAATCGAACCCGGACGTTTTGAAAAATAAAACTAACACTATTTCTATTTAGATATCGATTGTGTAGGTCTTAAGCAGTAAATGTTACTTTGAAACATGACGTCTAATATGAATAAAATGCATTGTTTTCAAATCCTTTAATTTATTTTAGTAAGTTTTAGAAACGACCACCATTTTTTTCAATACAAAATTCACCTCTTTTTTTTGTAATGTATGAATGCAGTTTTTCTTGTTACTAAAATCGATGACATGGTTTCTAAGAAGAGATCTTCGTATGTCTTATAGTTTCAGACTTTCCCATACTGACCGATCTAAATGTGCCATCCTATATATGCTCTAAGGGTAAAGTGGAAAGTTCATATGGCTTGGCGGAGTACTAAATTGAAGCTGGTTAAAACTTGGTTTTTAAACTAAATTATCACATGGAACACACCTCTATCATCGTCCCAGTCGATTTTCACCTCATCTTTCACATAGACGGTCAGCTGCAAGTCTTTCTGTTCTTTGGGTTCGTCCTCCGGGTCTGGGGGTACGTTGGTAGGGCTGTTTACCCGAACTAGCAGCCGCGGGGGGCGGCTCACGTCCGTTAACAGGCATTCGAAGAGGTTCTGTAACAAGTAAATTAAAAGAATTTTCATAAAACCCAACTGCTTTTTTGCAAATATTATATAGCCTATGTCACTCCCACGATTAAGAGGAATCCAACGACACTTCATATGTCGAAATCCGTCAAACGGTTTAGGCTGCAGGGAGTGCCAAAGAATAAGACATACACACATAGATAGATACATACATACGCTCGAAAAACATAACCTTCCTTTCCTTCGGCAGTCGGGTAAAAATACATAATAAGTCAAGATATTTTTGGCCATTTTGTAGTCATCAAAGTGTGCGAGTTTATAATTTTAGACCAAGAAATAAAGATAGACGAGTGATGTTATTAGACGTGCTTGTAGACATTTTAATGAACGTTTAAAATTAACAAATTTTGATATTTTTAACAGTAGTATAATATCTTTGAAGAAATTGTTCCAATGATTAGCATTGTAATACACCACTGTGTCTAAACTTATAACTGTAGCTATGACTACTTAGTTTAAAACATATTGTGTAATTAGGTAGGTGGGGGTCGTTCTTCTTTTTTACCGACAATGAACCGAGGTTTTTCTGTTTTTTTGGTTTTTGAACTATCGAAAATTGTGGTTTTGAAGTGCGATTTTTTAAAAAATGCATAGGTTTCTTCATTATAACTAATTAAAGTTTCTTTTCTGGCCAATATAAATATTTATTTACGGTTGGTTTCTAAAAAAAAACATGTGACAAAGTGGACTCTTTCAGTGGGGACAACATTTTGGTTTACCACTCTGTCACGGCATTCTACGAAAAAAAAAACATTTAAAAAACAGTTCTAAACATAAATTTCGATTCTAGATCTTGGACCCAGGCGGGTCTCCCAATTAGATTCGGTGGACTGGGCGTCCGCTCCTCATCCAGCGTGGCATTACCGGCCTTCTTGTCCTCCGCCTACAGCTCACTGTCCCTTGTCAGTATCATTTTAAACCATACTCAGATACTTGACATGGAGATAGCGTGCCTGGCGGAGGCCAGGAGTGCCTGGTGTGACTCGTGCCCAGGAGCGGACGTCCCCGAATCTAAGCATATTCAGCGAGCATGGGACACTCCACGTCTTAAGGTAACCCATGCTTCGCTTCTCGATAATAGTCCGGACGACTCCGAACGCGCGCGTATCTTGGCTGTCTCGGCGAGCGAGTCGGGTCACTGGCTGCAAGCCCTCCCTTCACGGAACGTGGGCACAGTTCTGGATCCAAGCTGCCTGAGAATTTCGGTGTGCCTCAGACTTGGAGCCAGAATATGCGTGGCTCATACGTGCAACTGTGGGAGGAATGTGGACCAGCTGGGCAGACATGGTCTCTCTTGCCATAGAAGCGCCGGCCGCCTGTACCGCCATGGCACTTTAAATGACTTGATCCGGCGTTCGCTTGCCACCGCCTCCGTGCCCGCAATCCTTGAACCTGTAGGTTTAGCACGAGACGATGGCAAGCGTCCAGATGGGGCTACATTAGTGCCATGGAAACTGGGTAGGGCCCTGGTGTGGGATGTAACTTGCGTTGACACTTTCGCCCTGTCCCACATCCAGGGCACGCGTTCACAGGCCGGCGCCGCTGCCGACCAGGCCCAATGTAACAAGCGTCGTAAATACTCCGCCTTATTAAATAATTACGAGTTTTCGGCGCTTGCTGTGGAAACATTGGGTCCCTGGTCGTCCGATATGACATCCTTTATGAAGGCCTTGTCTTCGCGGCTGGTCCAAACAACTGGAGACCCCAGAGCTGGCGCTTACCTCTTCCAACGAATTTCCATAGCAATTCAAAGAGGTAATGCTGCCAGCGTTATGGGGTCCATGCCGCAATCCGACCTCCTAGAAGCGGTGTTCTTTTTATAATTCCTATTTTAATATTTTATATTATTTTATTCATTTCATTTCATTCATTTGACATTAAGTATGTATATTAAGTTTTTAATTTTTTGTTATTTTATGTGAATAAAAAATCTTAAATAGATATTAAACATCCCACCTAATTTAAAAAAAATGCTAGTTAGAGAAAGTGAAATATTAAATATCACTAATTAATAAAATAATATGGACGTTCATTTGAACATTATAAAACCGTAAACATCATTACTCAAATGAGATGCCGTAATAAGACGAAGGACAGGCTATTGTCGGTCGAAAAGAAGAACGACCCAGGTACTATTCATAGATACACTTACCTATAAATGTAAGCACAATAACAATTTAAGGAAACTGTAGGTCATGTTACTCGGTAATATTCGGGCGCTCTTTGGTGTAGTATTTGAATTGAAAAGCGGAAACAACGAAATAAGCCGTATTATAGTGTGTTAAATAAAATTGAGATGAGTCATTCCGGCTCTCAGATAAAAAAATGTGTTGTTATTAACAATAGCGTGCTTGACCACCAGTTGACCCATTGACAGGTAAGAATTTACGCAAAACAAAAGATCGCAAAGTAGGTAGCAGACGGAATATTAATATTTCCCGAATCATAAAACTATTAACTTAGTAATATTTCATAACTTTTATGACAAAAAATGTTATTCCTCTCTGGCTGTGTAAAGGTCAACGTACGAAATTCTTTCTATTCGCCGCGCGTGCTTTTTAAAAAGTTATCACTTGTTTTTCAAGCTTTATATTATTTTGCACTATTTGTACACCGTAAACCGAGGATAATCCGTGGACAGCTGATAGTGCTACTAAATATCTCTCAGAATATTTAATTTTAGGTTAAGTTAAATAGCCTTAGTTTTCGACATATTGGCATTTTTGTAATTCGAATTAACCAAGCACTTCTGAAAAGATGTGCTATGATTTGTTATCGGAGCGCTTTATACCCGAGGCGTTTCTAGCCCATGTAGCGCCCGGGTGCAATCAATACCCTAGCGCCCTCTACCACGAACCGTTAGCTTTCGGCCCGCATCCTGTTGCGCAGGTATAAAGTGCTTCGATATCAAATACTATAACAAATCTCAACATTTCTGTACACATAATGTATTAAAAGAGTAATTTTTATAATCCCGGGTGGTTTAACTACTCTATATTAGGTGCACACGCGCCGTCACCTCAAAGATTATCCTATCGACTAATTTATTTCATTCATTACTTAAGTTATCTTTACTGACAACGAAATTTTATATCTTAATTTTTTTCTATAAAAAGTTAGATTGTGTGTCATGATATAAAATTAATTAAATTGAATAACTACCTACCGGGAGTCTGATACCATGAAACAGTAACGCGAGTACTATACTCTATAACATGTTTAAATATAATGCACAAACCACAATAAGCAGCTGATGATAGGGTTACCATAACCCAATGGAAACCCTATCCCAATAGGGTTTGAGGTTAACTCAATTAGAAGTTATGGTTACCACTTCCAATAAGGTTATATTTAATATGTTAACAGTATAATAAGGTAACCTAATTGATAGGGTTACCAGATCATTACGGTTAACCTTAAAGAGGGGTTTTCCGGTCCCTGGTTTTAAGCAGTTATATTGTCTCACCTCATTAGTATATGTCTGCAGAATCCTGTAGGAGTCCATCACTTGCTCCCTGAAAGCTACAGCTTTCCGCAGCAGGGCTTCACACTCCCAACATATGCTCGGGCAAACTTGGGGGACATTGCACAACTGTGAAAAAGAAATACTAAGAATGCAGCAGGGTTGGAAAAAATATAGCTTGTGACCGTCCCGAGAGTGAGTTATACTGGTGAAAGATTGTCTGAACTTGGTTACAGAGATACAAACAGCTCCAAATTTGACCTTTTTATATTATTACTATAATAGATTAGCACAAGGAGTGAAAGGCTCGACCACCTGCGGGCATCCACTATATTTACGATGCTGACCTGTAGGGTATATGGTCGCACATTCTCTGCAAAGATAGGCTACGTCAGTCACCTGAGAGCTCACGAACGACACTCCAGTTAGCCAGAATTATTTTCTTTTTCCAGTTGCCGTGGTCGAAATGGGCCAGGGTGATGATGATAATAGATTAAAAAATGCCCAGACAAAGCAGAGCCACAGAATAAAATAATATGTAACACGCGGCAATCTATGAATCTAACATGGCTCACCATACACACATATTTTGGAACCATGTTCTGGCTGATGGTATTGCATGTGGCAGTATCACAAGTATTGCAGAAGGCCGAGCGTGCCGGACGGCAGAGGAAGGTCAAAGAAAATCTAGCAGGGAGTGGATCTTGGTTTGGCCGGACGCCGTGCTTTCGGCACTTATCTAGACTGCATGCATTCCACCGATTCGTTTGGCGGCGGCTTTATGAGAAGTGTGGAAATTCTTCTTTAAGATCAACAACACAAGTCTTCTTTAAAATCATAATGGTTATTAAATAATAAGAAACAATAATATTAAGCGTTTCTATCCGCTCATTTTAACGGAATACTCACCTGAATTTCATTTACTGCCTCCAAGTAAAAGCGCTTCATTTTCTCATCCGTAACTTTCTGAAGGGTCCTGCCGACACATAGGCACGCCATGCATAGCAATTTATCAACTATAGCGTGCTTATTCTCCATGTTCATTCCTTTTGATATTACAGAAACACGAAGTATTTACAGAATAGAAAGTTGACGAATGTTATATCAATTTAACACGTTCAATCACGAATTCCATGCCGTAGAATAATACGGAAATACAGTTTTTCTTATTTTAGTACCAATTTCACAAGAACAGTCATGATTTTAAATGCATTTATGTGATTCATGAAAACATTTTCAAATCAAAAACATACAACAAAACAAATCGCCGCCATTATGAAAATAGTGTTGTGCGCAAGCGAAATGTCATCCAGGAGATACAAAAAATTGGACAATCGATGTGGAGAAATATAGCAACCATAGCAACAGTAACAACATGTCGCGAATGTGGTCATGGCTTTATAAATAGTATTGCCAGGTTTTATTTCATGTGACATTTGGTAATTAAAAATGCTGTTTAAAAATATTATCAAAATATTTTCCATCGTACAAATATGATTCATAAAAATATTTTTTTTTTTAGAACAAGCTATTCTTACTTTTAATTTTTTACAAAACAGTGTGTCACCGGTGTAAAAAACTATAATCCATATGGCAACATTGTGTAAAGCAGCCATTTTGTGGTGTCCCAGTATAGTTGCGTGGTCTTCTTAATTTTCGTCTATTTTACATGGAAGTATTACTTTTTGTTATGATTTGAAATCTAATCATGTATATTTAATTGGAAAAGTTTGTTTACAAACTATAACGATGTCGGTGATGGAACAAGAGGTGGACAGCGGCTTCAGAGTCGTTTGTTGCACCTGCTTGAGCTCTGATCGCAATTTAATGTCCATAAATGGCTTAGCACCAGTGTATCAAATATTTCGGCTGCTTATGTACGATTTCGCGGGCGACAGGGTAAGTTTTCAAAAGTTTTAACCCAGTTTTCTTACTCACATTTTGCAAAATTACTATAAGTGCCTTCCATATATTCCCTGTTATTACATGATACGATAAAAATATAAAGGCATAAAGCAGGTGCAGGAAGTTGCAATTTTTTTTTCTGGTACTTTGCACTATCGGTTCGGGGATAGGCCTTGATCGACTAAAAATTACTAATTTGAAGTTTTTCTCTTATGCTATGTAAGTATTTATCATTATATATTGCATTGTAGTTAAGGGCAAGGCATATTCAGTTATAGATTTTATTGAATTAAACTTTATTTAACTCCTTGTTACTAATCATGTAGGTACTTGATTCCATGAGGCATTCTCTACTTGAATCGGTGAGTGAAATAGTTACCGCTAGCAATGAGAATTAAATAGTTATTGTTATGAATAACTTAATATGATCATGATCATATTTTTTGAGAGAAACTCTTCTGAAGCCAAGATTGTAGTATTGTACGTTTGTAAATCCCTATCCCTGTAAAATACACTGGTGAACGAATTAATGAAATTGGATGCATAGTACCGGAGATTATCTCCTGATAATCTCCTAGGCTACTCATCCAATTTTTTTTTCTTCATTTGTATTTAAAATGGACTTTCAGGATGCTAATGGGCTATATTTTATCCCACAGCTACTTTCTCTCGTTCTCTGTAACTAATAATTAGGATACATACGACCGAATAGCCTAGTGCAGGGGTCGAATAGCCTAGTGCAGGGGTCGGCAAACTTTCGAACCAAAGAGCCAATTTCAGTAAAAAAAATATATTTTAAGAACCATAAAGAGCCATTTACACAATGTTCGGGCTCACATTTCCTTGAACCTATCTCTATGAGGGGTCCTCGAAGAGCCGCAAATGACCCTTTAATGAGCCGCATGCGGCTCGCGAGCCGCGGTTTGACGACCCCTGGCCTAGTGGTTAGAGAACCTGACTATGAAGCTTAAGATCCTGGGTTCGATCCCCGGTCGGGGCAGATATTTGTATGATGAATACAAATGTTTGTCCTCTAAGTCTTGCTATTTAAGTATGTATTTATCTATATAAGTATGTTTATCCGTTGTCTAGTACCCATAGTACAGGCTTTGCCTAGTTTGGGACTAGATCAATTGGTGTGAATTGTTCCACTATATTTATTTTTATTTATTTATTTAAATAGAGACCACTTATATGCTACATTGATTATCATTGAATATTTCAGTTTGCCAACTCGTTGACGGAGATGGACCAGATAATCTGCTGGGAGTGTCTGGCGATGATGAAGAAGTTTATCCGGTTCAAGCGCCAAGTGCACAGTGCGCAGGAGCACATTCGTGTGCTGGCACTCAGCGGGACCCAGGAGGTTTGTACACTAGATTGACGTCATTGTGGCGTTCTTTACGGGAGGCCTATGTCTGTAGACCTCATTCGGATGATATGATGATGACATGCTTGTCGTGGCTTGGCATGCTCTTGGATGCCATTTACGCACTTGCGAGAGTGCGTTAATGAGTTCTGGACAAGGCGTCGAAGTTGTGACGTTGATCAAACATCCTTTAATCTGTGTCAAAAACCGATAATAGTGCGATAAGCGACAAGCTCACGCAAGCCAAGCCAAACCCCCATTTAACCATGATAAAATGTCTCCATCCCTTGAACATACTTTTTTGTGTTCTGTAATATAATCGGCAAAACCGAACACAAAATGTGTGTGTGTGTGTGTGGAAATCCACTCTAGTATCTTTTGTCTGCATGGAGTTCTATCAACCAAAGTATAAATGGACCATTATTAATTTTGTGTACACTGTCACAGACATGGATGTCGCCACCATGTCACTTTAGCTGTATTTAGAATTTTACTTTTTATTGAGAAAAATATGCTACTTATTTTACTTAATATAGATTCTAAACGTTTTATAATTGGGTAGTTTCCTCATGTTAAAATGCATAACGTTTTGTTGCTAAATGGATAGTAAACCACCAAATAATTGTAATAAATGAATTACGAAATATAATTAAAATCATAAAAAGTTTAGAAAAAATATGCATTTTTTTTATTGTCCAAGAGTAAATTTAAAGCTACCAATTGAATCCTTACGCTTTTATTGAAACAAAATTGTACAACAACTATGGACCTAAACGCAGTATTTCGCGACGGGACAGCAATTTACTTGATTTTCTATACAATGATTAGTACAAATATCAAACTGTGACGTCATACTTCAATGTCAATTAGTATGAAACTTTTCGGCTGCCGCCAGCGAGGTCTGTATTTAACTAAATTTTTCGGGTTATTTATGTTATTTAATTGAAGTTGCTCCCATATAATTCGTTCCACTCCAAAAACTGATTCGAATGGCATCGTAAAAAAAATTAGGACAAATCCACAGTAGTGATATAAGAATGGTCCAAATAGGCCTTAACTCTTGAATTGTTAACAGACAATGGACCACACGTACATGTCCCAATCCCTGTCAAGCCTGGAAGTGTGCACCAAGACGGAATACGACGGCATATTCTTCGACTACACCACCCGCGATGAGTGGCCTCAGTACATATCCATCAGCAACCCGCAGAGCGTCAAGCACGAACAGTACGACGTCGCGCAGGCCGTCAGGGACAATATCAACTTGGAGATGGACGGACACATGCTGGAAGGTAAGCTTTCAAACCATTAAATTTCTCGGAGTGATAGGTTACAGGTGTACGCGGGCTGGGTTTCCGCAGCTCGACGTCATGAGTGCGCCTATTTTGCGTATGGTTGGCACTACTATTATTCGTGCCAACCCAGTTCCACCAGGAAGCCTAGCAGACCCTATATGTTGCCGACGGCCTCCGGCAGTGACCCCGGTGTTCCGAGGTGCTTTGCTCGGTAATCTGCCACCCCAGGGCACGCTGTCTCCTCCTCTTCCTTGCAGGCTCTGCAGAGAGGACTGTCTGTAACACCTAGGGTGGAAAGATGTTTGTTTAATAGTGCATGACCAGTTATGGCTCCCGTCAGAAGACGGAGTGCCGGCCTCTTTAGCTTCCTTAGCTTCCTTGACAATCCGGGGTTGATTGTCGGGAGGGCCTCCCTGGTTTGCCTGCAGGTTCCCATGGTATGCCAATATGTTTGGTGTTCTACCTTGGTGTTTAGTCGCAGTGTGTTCCGCAGCCATGCGGGGGGGTAGAGGAATTCTCGGAGTGATGCTGGACTGCCAATGTGTTAAGTATTTATATCTACTAAATATATCGTCGTCTAGCAACCATAACAAGCCATATTGAGCTTACTATGGGGTTGGGCGATTTGTGCAAGATTGTCCCGTTATATTTATTTATTTTATTTTATGTATTTATTCCGGTCCGGTCATTGTGGCACTCTTTGGGGGAGGCCTATGTCCAGCAGTGGACGTCTTTCGGCTGTTATGATGATGATGATGATGACGTATTTATTTATTTAATGCAGAAACCATGGTTACAAAAGTGTTACAAACAAGATGAGATAATACATGGTGTAAGGCTATATATATTCAATATTCTCTTTGGTGTAAGGGTGTAACCATGTAAGGGCGTAGCATAATATATAATTCACAAAAGTACTTACAGGATTATTTTTTATTTATCATCACCTTTCTGTTGCAGTGCCAGAGATAGTCCTAGAGAACCCGGTGACTGGTGTGATGTCGCACGTGGTGGTGGCCAGCGATGACCTGGCCCGCATCGAGAGTTACAGGATGAAGGGAGAGCTAACGGAACTGACTATGGAGTAAGACTCAAATTCATCTCTTTAACAGGGGGACCGGGGTCATGCCAAAGGTGACAGTCATCATCATCGTCATATCAGCCCAAAGACGTCCACTGCTGGTCATAGGTCTCCCCCAAAGAGTGCCACAATGACCGGTCCTGCGCCACCCGCATCCAGCGGACTCCCGCGACCTTTACCAGGTCATCAGTCCACCTTGTGGGGGGCCTACCCACGCCGGTGCGTGGTCGCCACTCAAGGACCCGGTGACAGTACGTTTTAAGCGTGTCATGGGAGGGGGGGGGGGGGGGGGGGGTTCCAAAACGGAATTTAATGTGACGTATTTTTTTTGGATAATTTTTCTTGTAATCTGTCTCTCAGACATTTAGCAATTGGTTATGTTTTTTTTTATTGAGGCTTGAGCAGATCGTGTCCATTGACACATCTGCTTTTCATAGTAATAATTTATCTAATGAGTAGATCCTGTGGTATTCATCTTTTCAATCTCCGGGGTAGAGTTAATTCGCTCATTAAGTGCTTCACCAGTGTGTTGGGGTGTTGCAATATTATGTATGTTTCTGCACTGTCTTTGATTTGACGTGTCGTTATATGTGGTAGTTAAGTTTTGACGTTAACCTTTTCAACGCTCTGTCAAATAGAAAAGTGGTTAACCACGCGTCAAATCAACAAGACATTAAGTGCGGAGTTAAACCTTATGTCAATGCTATCGCGCTGGGCTCCTTGACGCATATATCAGTCGTTGGCGTTGAACCTGCGGTGCGGATATATGCGTCGTCGGCGTCGAAAAGATTAAAGTGACATAATATGCTCGCCGATCACTGGTGATGATTAAGTCGCGTGTAATCTGTCGGTTTTGTTACGAAATGTATGTGTTCAACCCGTCTAACTATCCGTTAAAGGGACATACATAAATGAAATTGCCGGTCTACATATTAATGGTTGTTGCAGGCCAATGCCGACAGAGCCCAAGATCGAAGCGCTGATCATCTCGCAGCCAGTCAAAACGGTCAGCTCGCAGCCAGTCAAAACTAAAGAGGAGAAAGCTGCGCAGAAACAAAAGTACTTCACAGAGTACATGACCGAAGCTGAAATGCTGGCATCCAGGTAATTTAGGTGTTTAACTTTAACTTGAATAAACTCAAATAAAAAATAAATATTACGAATGTTAGGTAGAAATTGTAATGCATGTTAGATATAAGATTATATTGCTGTGCCCTAACAGGGCTCAATTTACTGATAAGACCTTTGTTAACTACATGACGCAAGAAATAAATGAATGAATCATCATTCGCTTGTCCTTTTCCTATTTACTTCGGGTCGGCGCAGCATGTTTTTTTCTTCCATACCTCTCTATCGCCCGTCAGCTCATCACACACTTCCTTCCTATTCATATCGCCTCTCACGCAGTCCATCCACCTTTTCCTTGGTCTACCTCTTCTCTTGCAACCCTCAACATTCATACTTAATGCCCTTCTAGCAACATTACTATCATCCCTCCGCATAACATGTCCATACCAACGTAGGCTTTTTTGATTTGCTCTCAGCTTTTCAGTTATGGGTGCTACTTTCAGGCTTCCTCTTATATACTCACTCCTTATTCGATCCATTCTCGTCACGCCACACATCCATCTCAACATTCTCATCTCTGTAACATGCAATCTCGTTTCATCCGTCGTCTTTGTGTCCCAACATTCTGATCCATGCATGACGACAAAAATAAATGAATGAATTCTATGGGGCCAATCAACTATTTTTTGTTGCTCGTTGACATAGTTACGTCTCCTGGGTCACTCTATTACCTCCTGAGACCCAGAGTACGCTTTTGTGTTTTAGAATTAGGGACTTTTTGACATTCTGTGAGAGTTCAAAGTTAATTTTGAAATTTGTACAAAATTTTGTACGCGGGGTCTTGGGAGATTAAAACTGTGATTTTATGGGATTTACATCCACTAAAAATGAGTTTTAGTTATATTGGTAAACCCATTCTATGGTGGGGCATCTCCTTAGCGTGATATGCATGAGTCAAATTTATAGTATTTTTCTAAGAAACTGTCACTGTTGTCTCTTGGCTTACCGGGACAGAATAACAACAAGAACCGGCCAAGTGCGAGTCCGACTCGCGCACGAAGGGTTCCGTACCATTATCTATAAAAACGGCAAAAAAATCATGTTTGTTGTATGGGAGCCCCAGTCCGACTTGCACTTGGCCTGTTTTTTAGTATTTGTTGTTATATATATGTTGCTTTGCTTTGTGTTTTTGTTTAATTTTTCTATTTCCAAATTATTGTGTAGTGTACACATTTATTGACATCGTCATATTATTGTATATTTATTTTTAATTAATTTTGACGATCGTGATAAAAAATCTTATTTTTTTGACATGTATACAAATTTGTAATGTATTTTTTTATCATAAAATAAATAGGTAATCTAATCTAATCTAATCTATAGCGGCAACAGAAATACATAAACATAATCTGTGAAAATTTTAACTCTCTAGCTATCACGGTTCTTGAGATACAGCCTGTTGACAGACGGACGGACGGATTGACAGCCAAGCCTTAGTAATAGGGTCCCGTTTTTACCCGTCGGGTACGGAATCCTAAAAAGTTGATTGACCTATATACTAATCTATTATCCTGCTAGCGTTTTCCTGGTTGTAACCTAAAAAAACCGGCCAAGTGCGAGTCAGACTCGCGCACGAAGGGAAGGGTTGAATAGTCAGTTAAGTGCGTTGCCGTTAGTACGTGACAGATGCAAGTACGAAATAATGTTTTCTCAAAAATGACCCGCAAAGTGTACATTAGTCGCTACATATTGGAAGGTAAAGTGTATAGTTTCACGTCAGATCAAAATTAAAAAAATTAAAAAACATTGCAGGCCGCCTGGAATGTTACATATAAATTCCTTTATTTCTCGAGTACCAAACTTTTTAAAAAGTCGAAACTGGCATATAAAAGACGGCACAGGTCGTATTCAGCCAATTGAACTCGTATTTTCCGTTGCAAACGCGACGTTTTTCTATGTGTCTCAAATAGTTTGCGTTTTTCTGTGGAAAAATACACTTGCGATTCGGTTTAAAAAGAAAAACGGCGGGAAATCATTAATATTTTCACGTTGTGCAACGATATTTAAAGTTTATTATTCCCCCATTTTTGAGAAAAGCAAGCTCGTCCGTTTAAACAAATACTCAGCCTGCAATTGCCTCCTTCCCGGCCACGGCAATAATGTACTATTATATACCGTAAAATGGGGCTAATTAAGACCTGCGAGGCTATTTGAAAAAAAAAAAGTTTTGAGTCCATATATTTTTTGTCATGGCAATGGTATCTACGTTTACATTGAACTATTATTTTATATATTTATTGAAAAATATCATATGAAATCTACATAATATAACTGTTCTTTATTGGCGTCTCTAACAACGTACAAGAGATATAATTTTTAGCTAATTTTCATAAAAGTTTGGTGCCATATATCTTGAAAACTGAGTTTTGAAGTAAATTTGGGATAATATTTCGGTAAACCTCGTTGTTGTACAAGCCATAAAAAACATGAAAAAACGGACAGTAACAGATCGAAGGTCATTGGGAGCTCCTTTTTAAGACCCCATTAGGTGGTTTTTTTTTGTGTATTTGTCCATCCAGACAGACTACAGCTTTAGGCTATGGTCTACTACTGCTTCCCATGATGTTGGATATGTATTTACAATGCACTCGCTCTGAAAGTGCGCCTTTATATAGGACAACATTAACACGGGAAGTCCTCTATGCCCGCACGGCGGTGCGGGGCGGGACGGGGCCGTGCGGGAACGGATTTCGGGCCAATATTCCCACACACGTGCGAGAATGCGATTTCATGACAGTTAAAATATCATTTACATATTTTTATTTCCTTGCGTGATGCATTGTAAAATGTTGTATGATACATGTGCGGATAGGACTCCCTAACGGTCGTGTTTTTGGTCATCGTCACTCGTTGGGAATTACCTACTTTCCGCACTTGTATCATAATAGTACATTTCGATGCTAGTGCGGAAAGTATGTCATTACGTCACGAGTACCGAGATATCGGGACGAGTGAAGAATGACATTTCCGCACGTGTATCGAACGAAGTTTTTTAATACAGTTGCGAAAAAATAAAAAATAAACTACAAGTAAGGAATTTGAATATTTTATATTATTCATTCTGTAACATCATTGTAATGCAGTTGGAAAATAATGAAGTTTAATACAGTTTAAATACACTTTAATACAGTTCTATCTTATTTATTTTTTATTGACATAATAAATAATGGTACAATTTGTACAAGGAAAAGTGAAAAGCACTAGTGCGCGAAAACCAACTTTCCGCACGCTAAACAGCTACGTAAAGTAGCACTTTTTGAGCAACTGTATTAAAAATGACTATTATGTTGTTTTAGAGAACAAGCGAAGGAGAAAGTGCAATATGCCAGCTCGGTGTACAAATGCGAGCTCTGCATCATAGGATTCTACACGCAACAACAAGTTGAAGACCATTTCGTATCAGACCACAGAGCAGTGAGTACTATGCATATACATTGGTATAAAAGAATGGGGATTCAGAAAGAAACAAACAATACAAACTATAACAAATAGGCGAAAATGGTCTGAGGAGACCTTTCTTCGATTTCAAATTAATGAAGATTGGCGTTTAAAGATTTTGGAAAAAACATACAGGGTGCGATGAAATGGTAATTTTTGACAAACTTTTTTTTTTGATGCCAATCGATCTTATTCCTGTCCAGGATCAAAAGCTTGTATGGGACCAAAAATAAATTTCCGGCTAGAAAAGCCATAAATCGAGAAAAACTTTCCCCATACAATAGGCATGATGACTAAAAATTTTTCCCGATGCCATTTGAACCAGTTTTTGGAGAGGAACAAATGTTTGTATGGGAGCAACTACCATAAAAGAACATAAATACCCAAAAAATTGAGTTAAAGACGGACCTCGCTAGCCGCACCCGAAACGCTTCATACTGATTGACTCAAAGGCATGACGTCACACTTTAGTATTTTGAACTAATCATTGTAGGGGAAATCAAGTAAATTGCTGTTTCGGTCGCGAAATACTGCGTTTAGGTCCATAGTTGTCATACAATTTTGTTTCTATAAAAGCGTAAGGATTCTATTGGTAGCTTTAAATTAACACCTGGACAATAAAAAAATGCATTTTTTTTTCTAAACTTTCAAGGGCCATATCTTTTTATGATTTTAATTATATTTCGTAATTTATACTTAATTGCATTTATTTGAAGGTTTACTATCAATTTAGCAACACTGCGCTATCAATTTTAACATGAGGACACAACCCAATTGGTATGAGAATAAAAAGTTTTTTTACATGTATTTTTTATGTCAATCGATTCCATTTCTATCCAGTATCAATAGTTTCCTTGGGGTCAACTTTCGGTAACGCCAATCTTCATTAATTTGAAATCGAAGGAAGGTCTCCTAAGACCATTTTCGCCTAGCAACACGGGATCTGGTAGCTGTCCTCACTGACCCAATAGTTATTTGTGTCACAAGGGAGCAAAATAGTATATTTACGGCGAGGGCGGTGTATTGAATCCTGAATGTAGCGAGGGATCCTACAATAGAATCCTGAGCGTAGTGAGGGATTCAAGTGTTAACGCCCAAGACGAAAATAATTTTGCTCCTGAGTGACACATGTAACTTTTCACACCGATTATGAGGAAAATTTAAGGAATATCAATATTCATTATTATATAATTTATATACAATAACATCATAGTTTTCATTTCAGTAAAACGTATAGTTTATTGTGACAATTTTTTCAAATATTACGAAAAATTCTCAAGTTTTAATATGTAAATGTACCTATAACGTTGCTAAAGTTAAAACTTGAAATATGTTCGTTTTTAATCGATTACGATGAAATTACAATCGATTATTTTCTTAAGATCTGTGTTCAATTGGCACATTGCGTAAATGCTACATGCCAATGAATTAATTTAAAAAGTAGCTTGAACAGAAAAGTGGCATTTTGCTCCCTCTCGTCGGGGACCAAAACTTACTTTTCTGAATGAGAGGTGTGAAAAATCTATTTCCACCCTGCATAGTTAGTTAAGTGTGAAAAATTACATGACTTCTTCAGAGCTTAGTTATACAAGGGTTTAGGGCTCCAAATAATTTCACCAGCGTATTCGTGAGGTCGTAAGGAGTGATAATAGATTGTTTAACGAGGGGCGTAAGTGGAATATTGCTAACGAGAGTCTATCAGAAGCCCGACGCCGAAGGCGGAGGGCTTTTGATGACTCGAGTTTGCAATGTTCTTGTTGAATGTTTGTGAATGAATGTTTTTCATCACATTTGCGAGGAATAAATAACTACAAGAGACAGAAAAAACTAAGTTTCGTACAGCCGCACCAATCAAAAATTGACAACTTCGCTTCCAGATCAGTGCTAGTGGAGCGCGCAGCTTCAATATTTCAACCAATCACAGAGCAGTTATTCATGCGGGGCTTGGCCTACTAGATTTTTTTTTCAACCAATCACAGAGCAACCAGATTTGCTAAAGCCAATCAGAGGGTTCTATATTTTAGAACTAAACTTAACAGCCCGTGGGAGGTAAAACGGCTATAACTGCTCTGTACGCTCTGTTACAGGGCAGCCTCCGTGGAGTCTTCAAGGAAACTCTTGTATAACACCCAAGCTGTTTATTAACCCGAAAACCAACACAAACTTATAGTTATCAATATTCTTAAATTACGACTGACCATGTTTCCTTAATGTAAGGTGTTATATGCAGTCATAATGCTGTCGATGCTTTACCTACATTTTATACGAATAAGCAAAACAGTTATGCATGTGTATAACAGCTCGCTAGTAATAACGCCCAAGTGTGATGAAAAACAATAACGTTTGTCTATTCTATTCTACATATCTCCCTTCCAGAAACCCGGCTATTCCCCCTGCAAAGTGTGTTACGTGTACATCGAGGAGTCCCAACTCCAGGCCCACATTCAGCAACACTACGCGCGCCTTATCTGCAAGCTGTGCGGGCACAGCGAGCGCCTT
Organism: Epinotia nisella; assembly: GCA_932294315.1. Classification (NCBI taxonomy): domain Eukaryota; kingdom Metazoa; phylum Arthropoda; class Insecta; order Lepidoptera; family Tortricidae; genus Epinotia; species Epinotia nisella. The sequence goes on along the minus strand of OW028698.1, from coordinate 610,636 downwards.
GTAGCCGCCATCACATGCCACGTCAACACGCACATGACGAAGGCGCCGCCGGTAGCGCTCATCAATATAGGGGACAGCCAGAAGAAGGTAAGCGCGACAGGCAAGCATAAGCAGAAACAGTTACTTGCTCCGAAAGTTACAAGCAGATAAAGGTATTAATTCTAAAGTTACAAGCAGGTAAAGGTATTCATCCGAAAGTTGCAAGCAGGTAAAGGTATTCATCCGAAAGTTACAAGCAGGTAAAGGTATTCATACGAAAGTTACAAGCAGGTAAAGGTATTCATCCGAAAGTTACAAGCAGGTAAAGGTATTCATCCGAAAGTTGCAAGCAGAGAAAGGTATTAATCTGAAAGTTACAAGCAGGTAAAGGTTTTCATCCGAAAGTTACAAGCAGGTAAAGGTATTCATCCGCAAGTTACAAGCAGGTAAAGGTATTCATCCGAAAGTTACAAGCAGATAATAGTATTTTATTTGACTGTAAATAATGAGAGGCCTTAAATCACGAGTGTTTTAAGGCCTAATTATGTACAGTTGCATACACTACTTTATCTACTTACATACTATAAACCACTTACTACAAATTAACTTGTCTCTGGCTGTAGGTAATTTTGTACGTATTTTCATTAAAATATTGACATTGATAAAGTAATGACTTTCAAATTTCGAAGCGTGGCGCAGAGGTCAGAGCAAATCATGACCAACTAGATTTTGTTATGGACATCTAGTTGGTCATGATTTGAGATCTAGTCGGCCATGGCGGTTATTCTAATCGTTCCCTAACACACCATTGAGGATTTATTTATTATTGACTTGGCCAGTTTTATCAGAATTAAAATATATATTAAAATATATATAATTATGTTGAATAACTTTATAAAATGACTGATGTAATGAAAACTGGCCAAGTCAAATCTAACCCACTTTAAGATCTCACATTTTTAAATAACAGCAATTGTTATAGGTATCCAATAAAGCAAAGAAATAGAGTTTAATACTTGTTCATAATGTTATTTTGTTCCTATAAATACATATTTAGATTTTGCATAACTTGGCACTCATTTAGATCTCCATTCTTTTTGCGGCGAAGCCCACAGCCAAGCATAATTTTTGTATTGAACTTGGCTCTCCTTTTTTACATTTATGTTTTTGGTGGGATGTACAGTCACATAAACCACTATTACCTATTTTGTTAACAGAGTCGAAAGAAAAAGGATCCACCGTCGAACCCTCCGAAGCCGGGAGATCTCCGCAAACTGCTGTCCAAGACCACTATAGAGGGCTACCAGTGTCTAGAGTGTGACATGTTCTTCAAGTAAGTATTGTAATGGGTCGTTCTTCTTTTTTACCGACAATGAACCGAGGTTTTCCTTTTTTTTGGTTTTTGAACTATCGAAAATTGTGATTTTGAAGTGCGATTTAAAAAAAAATGCATTGGTTTCTACATTAACACTAATTAAAGTTTCCTTTCCGGCCAATATACATATTTGTTTACGGTTGGTTTTTAAAAAAAATATGTGACAAAGTGAACTTTTTCAGTGGGGACTACATTTTGGTTTACCACTCTGTCACGGACTTCTACGATAAAAATACGTTTAAAAAAATGCTAGTTAAAGAAACTAAAATATTAAATAATACTAATTAATAAAATAATATGGACGTTCATTTTCGAACATTATAAAACCGTAAAATCATTACTCAAATGAGATGCCGTAGTAAGACGAAGGACAGGCTATTGTCGGTCGAAAAGAAGAACGACCCACATATCAAATTGACATTATCAAAAGAATTTGTTGTACTTTTAATTATAGGATAGGCCCTAGACTGTATGTCTTTACTAGTAGATTTAAAATAGAAAACAACCATAGGAATATAAGTCTTAATATTTGTTTCAGGAATTCCCGAGCGCGTAAGAACCATGTGGCGCGTTTCCATAGAGAAGGCTTGCAGTGTGACCATTGCAAAAAACGGTTCGTCAACCGGACTACGCTCGCAACACATTTAAGGTGAGTCAGAAACTTCTGGCATAGATATAAGGTTGATATTGGCATGAATTATTTGGTTGAATCAACTTTTTTCTGTCAGTTGTTGCAATGGTTACATTCTTTTTGGGGCTTGTGTCCTAAATTTTTTTACGATGCCATTCGAACCAGTTTTTGGAGAGGAACAAATGTTTGTATGGGAGCAACTATTAAAAAAATATAAATACCCAAAAAGTTGAGTTAAAGACGGACCTCGCTGGCGGCAGCCGAAAACGTTTCATACTGATTAACATTGAATCGTGACGTCACAGTATAATATTTTATTTTATTTAATCGTATGGCTTACATGGTTGAATAGGCTAATACTATAATAAAACATTAAGAGATCTAAGCCAGTTGGCTGCGTCAGGGGGAAGGTCGAACAGATCTACAGGGGGTCCATTATAGGATGTCAGAGGGCAGCGTTGAACAATGTGCTCCATGGTCTGGATTTCTACGCCACATTCACACATGGCACTATCTTTCCAACCCCACTTGTGCCGAAAATAATTACAACGACCGTGTCCAGTCCGGAGTCTGTTTAGGCGACACCAATGGTTACGCGGTAAGTCGAAACCCGGTAGCTTGGACGTAGGGTCGAGGTCCTGCACGGTCGTTCCAACGGTGGCTTGGCTCCATTCTGATTTCCATCTTTCTGGCAGGTTGAAATCGAGTGGGTTTTTGGCTGTAGAATATGGAGGTTTTCGTGACTTGAGCCGATGTGGAGGTGGTCTGCAGAAGTGGTCGTAGGCTGGAAGACCGGGGTGAGATCTTATCTTGTCGGCTTCTCTGTACAGTGCCTGTTTTCTGCGGAGGTGTGGGGGAGCGATGTGACTCAGGACGGGTAGCCAATGTGTAGGAGTCGATTTGACAGTTCCAGAGATACAGCGCATGGTGTCGTTTAACTTAGCATCCAGTTTGTCAACATGGGCACTGTTTAGCCAGACCGGAGCGCCATATTCAGCCGCGGAGTAGACTAAGGATATGCTGGATGTTCGTAAGCAGTCCGCAGACGCACCCCACGCGGTACCGCATAGTTTATGTATGATGTTATGCCTTGTTGATACTTTTTGAGATAGCTTCGAGAGGTGCTCTCTATATGTCAGTGATCTATCGAGGGTGACTCCAAGATACTTTGGACAGGGATTATACTTTAGAATCTGATCATTAAAAGGTATTTGTGGTTGATAGCTCGCCAACTTGTTGTTGAGATGAAAACACGTCACTTCTGTCTTGCTTGTACTGGGAATCAGGCGCCAGGATTTCAGGTAGTCGCCTATGATTTTTAGGTCAGCAGTCAAAACTAGTTCTCCTGTGCTGAAGTCGCTGCTCTGGGTGACAAGCGCAATGTCATCGGCGTATATAAATTTGATACCTTTGGTTTGAGGGAGATCGTGGATATATAAATTAAATAGTTGTGGGGCAAGCACAGATCCTTGTGGTAATCCGTTGTTAAGTATCCTGGTACGACTTTTGGCGTTTCCCAAGTGAACTTTAAATAGGCGTTCGGTCAGCATATTTGAAATGAGGTTAGCTATCTCTTTACTTGGTATTACGGTCAGGATTTTGTATATAAGACCTTGCCTCCACACAGTGTCATAGGCTGCCGTTAGGTCTATGAACACTGCAGTGGACTTGAGCTGCTTTTGGAAACCGGACTCAATATAGCTGGTGAGTGATAGTACCTGGTCTGTACAGTTTCTGCCTCTTCGAAAGCCGGCTTGCTCTGGTGGTATGACTGCTTCGATGTATGGTTCTATTCTGACAAGCAAGACTCTTTCCAGTAGTTTATAGACACAGCTAAGAAGGGCTATGGGACGGTAATTTTCAGGCGATTGTTCCGATTTTCCGGGTTTGAGGGTTGCAATCACTTTTGATATTTTGAAATGTTTGGGTAGTCTGTTGTTTACTAAGATGTCGGTGAAAAGAGCGGTCATCCAGCTGACACCAACCGGTCCCATGTGCTTAATAAATTCATTGAAGATGTTATCTGTCCCGGCGGCCTTGTTGTTTTTTAGGTGCTTGATTCCATTCACCACTTCGCCTATCTCGAATGGTCTGGAGAGGTGTTGGTTTGTGGGGGCACACTCTTTGAGACTTTTAAGACTCATTCTGATATTTTTAGTGAAAACCTTATCGCGTTTAACTCGGGTTACCTGAACCATTCGGGCTGCAATAGCGTCGGGGTGTGCGCCTTTGCACTCTTTTTGCGGGATATATTTACCTGTTAAGTTATTCAAGGTTTTCCAGGCCTTACGGCTTGATGTTTTGAAATCCATTTGCTCTACCACAGTCTTCCATTTCTCCTTCCTATGAGAATCCAGGGACTGGAGTAGGAGTGCACCCTTATTGTGGTCTCCTGTATTTTCGTACTCCTTGTATAGCTCTTCGCTTTCGGCATTCCAACCTGGGATGTATTCTTTCCTAAAGCCTCTCGGTATGTTATTCTTAGCTGATCGGATAATTAAGTTAACGAATTTGTCATAGTTTGCGGCGGTAGGCTCTAGGTCCGCAGACAAAAGATCCGAGTCAAGGTTCTTTTGAAATTCTTCCCAGTTAGCTCGGTTGAAATTCCATCTCGGCAGAGGCATCGAGTTCGACAGTGGAATTTTCAGTCCCACGTCCAGAATGACGGGTCGGTGTTGGCTATTGGGGAAGGCGGGCAGGACTAGACGAGTAGTAGGTAGCGGTTGGTCTAATGAATCTTTCGATGTAAATGTGAGGTCGGGATTATAGTCCTTACCCCACCTCGCTGAGTGGAAGGTTCCCTTGTCTTTAGCGTCGAACACTAGGTGAAGGTCGAAGAGCTCAGCCCACTGCACCAGCTGTTCTCCGTTTTCGTCTGTCTTCTGGTACCGCCAGTAAGTGTGATGACTATTGAAATCACCCATGTACACACAAGGGTGGGCGTGGGGCAGCAGGCAGGTCTGGGGCCACTTGACGTTGGGGGGTTTATAAACATTTATTAGGGTCAGGTCATCGACTTTTATGGTTATGGTATATATCTGGTTATCATCATTGGCATCCAAAAGTTGGACTCCACTAATAGAGGATTTAGCGTAGGTGGCTATACCGTATTGGCGATGGTGGATGGACTTTATTAGGTTGTAGCCCGGAAGCTGGCCCCTCTTCTCGAGATCTGTTGTATCCTTAGTATGTGTTTCCTGTAAATGCACGATGTCAATACTTTGGTCGGTTAATATTCTACGTAAGAAGTCACTTTTTGCAGCGCTTATGCCTTCTATATTCAGCTGCAGTATGCGGACGGATGGTCCAACATTCCTAGTCGATGGGCTCTGAAAAGAGCCTTTTATTCGTGATCTCCGATGTTGATTCGCATTTGTAGTAGCCATCATGAGGTTATTATCTCCTTTTATATATTAATTGCCTATTTGCCTATAGTTTCTAGCTCGTTTAGCACCACCCAGGGGACACGTGCAGGGTAACGGTGGGTATACTCCTGCGGACGCGAACTAGAACCGTCCCCCTGACAGTATAATATTTGTACTAATAGTTGTATTGAAAATCAAGTAAATTGCTGTTTCGGTCGTGAAGTACTGCGTTTAGGACCATAGTTGTCATACAATTGGGAATGGATGAAAATTTTAGAAATGCTTGATTATTTTTTTGGTGATAGGAATAACCTTCCTTAGCACCAGAAAAATGTTTCAGGTTTTTTAGCTGCGTCAATTTTTTTTGAAAAATATAAACAGTTTCCTCACTTACGTTTTGGGTCAGTTACGGCACCTTCCTCGATCGGTCTCATATTACAAAAAAAATATATTAAATATGTGTGGTAAACTGGCACTGGCAATGATATTGACACTGGTCATTACCAGTGTCAGTTTACCACAGATATTTAAGATAGTATTTTTTAATATGAGATAGATCAAGGAAAGTGTCTATTTACCGTTCTTGACCCATTTTGTTTCTATAAAATCGTAAGGATTCTATTGGTAGTTTTAAATTTAATTTTGGACAATAAAAAAAATGCATATTTTTTCTAAACTATCAAGGTATCTTTTTATGATTTTAATTATGTTTCGTGATTTATACTTAATTACATTTATTTGATGGTTTACTATCCATTTAGCAACACTACGTTATCAATTTTAACATGAGGAAACTACCCAACTGTATTAAATATAATTCATTATAAATAATTTTCTCTATGGTATCATATATTTATTTATTTATATTTGGAAAACCAACAGCTACAGAAACACAATGATATTATAGATAGAATACAAAAAGCCAATTACTGGTTCCCACCGATAGCATCAGAGTAAGTAAACATTTGTGAGATCACTATTTTTACATTACTGAGATTTCCTAGGGGTTACAAAGTGTGGGAACGTATTTATTAATTTAACTAAACTATATATACCAACGTGATAAGGGTAGTGACACAGTACGATGAACTTAAAGCTATTAACTTAAGGCTACGCTCACTCAAAGAAACTCCTCGTCGGTTTACGCCTCACAGCAGCAATATTACTGTTAAATATGTCAATATCAAGGTCTTTAGTTAGCCCATTAACTTTTTGACAGCCACGAATTAGAAAACTGTTCTGCCTGTAATTACGCGGGGCGAAGGGAATAGTGAGAGGGGGATAGTGTCTTTAAGTTGAACCTGAAATGAAATGAACCTCCAGGCCTTATGCTTCGTTTGTTGGTACTCTGTGTACCCCATATGTATTTGTTTATGTGACTGTGTTCTAAAGTAAAAAAAAAACTCAGAATAGCCTGTTGAACATGTTTCCCTCGCAGACTGCACGACGGCCCGCTACCAAAGGACGAGTGCCCGATCTGCCACAAGATGGTGCGCACCATACAACTCAAGTACCACGTGCAGCGCCACCAGAACAAGAGCCGGTACGAGTGCCTCGACTGCAACAAGGTATAGTACATTACTGCAGAGGCCGGGAAATAGCAATTCGTGGATGAGTTGATTTTGTCGGATGAAGCGAAGCTGAATCCGACAATAGAGACGAATCCACGAATTGCCATTCCCGCCGAGGCAGGTATAGTGCGAGGAAAGCAAATAATATTTTCAAAAATTTTAAAACAGCGAGTAGTATGTCAATAACCTATCATGTTCCCGCCCAACTTATTTTTTAAAAGTATGTACACGGCATGACTCATGGTGCCAGTTTCAATTGACCCACATTAAAAATTAAAAACATTAGAATCGATTACAATTTTATGTTTTATGTAATTAAAATTATTAAAAATTACACGGGATTCAAATCTAAACGCAATTTAGTTCGTTTTGAATAATATTTCAAATTTTTTTAAATTTCTTCAGTTAATACTATTTGAGACATTTTTTAAAACGTCATTTTGATCTCTTGCAAAAGTAATAGTTTTGTCTATGACAATTAAAAAAAAAACCTGCTTAAACTTTAAGCACACTACAAACGGGTGCAATTTGTCACACCAACTTACAATAGTTGGAAAGAGACAGCCATACACATTACTAACCAGTCTAACTAAACTTACGAGCATTTGGCTGTTTGTAGTGATTTGTCATGGTCAAAACATATTATTAAAAGGTAAAAAAGTATACAGTAAAGGAATTTCATACATATTCCTGGCCGCTAAAGCTGTACAATAATAAGGCGCACATTTTCGAGCATATTGGAGAAAAGCCTCTTTACCCGACTGCCAAAGGAGGAGGGTAACGTTTTTCGAGTGTATGTATAAAATGGGGAATGGATGGAAATTTTAGAAATGCCTCATTATTTTTTTGGTGATAGGAATAACCTTCCTTAGCGCCAGAAAAAAGATTCAGATTTTTCAACTGCGACAATTATTTTTGAAAAATATAAATAGTTTCCTCATTTACGTTTTGGATCAAGAACGGTAAATAGACACTTTCCTTGATCTGTCTCATATTACAAAAAACTATCTTAAATATCTGTGGTAAACTGACACTATGGCTATAACCAATATGGCTGCTGCAAGTGTCAGTATCATTGCCAGTGTCAGTTTACCACACACATTTCATATATTTTTTTGGAATATGAGACCGATCGAGGGAGGTGCCGTAACTGACCCAAAACGTAAGTGAGGAAACTGTTTATATTTTTCAAAAAAAATTGACGCATCTGAAAAATCTGAAACTTTTTTCTGGTGTTAAGGAAGGTTATTTCTATCACCAAAACAATAATCAGGCATTTCTAAAAATTTCATCCATTCTCAATTCCAAAACACATTACCGAACTTACTGACTCTAAATTCAAATCTGTCGTAAAACAGACACTTATTTCAAAAGCATATTATAAGATAAACGACTACATCATGGATAGGGATATTTGGCAGCGATAAAATCCTGCACTAGAAATCTGTCGTAAAATAAATAGGCTTTCTACTGTAGCAATGTAATTTTAAAATTTTATAATACTCTGATACTGAAATGATATATTGTATACTGTTTTGAAAAAATTACACCTCGCCGAGTTTTTTACTCGAGGCAGAAGTTTTCTTTCCGAACCGGTGGTAGTTTATCGACATTCATAGGTGCATGTCATATGCCTAAATTGAAGAATAAATCACTTTGACTTTGACTTCTGTTTTTTTGTGGCCTCCTGTAGCCTAAACGGCTTGACGGATTTCGACATATGAGGTGTCGTTGGATTCCTCTTAATCGTGGGAGTGACATGGGCTATAATATTTGTCAAAAAGCAGTCGGGTTTTTCGAAAGTTCTTTTGTTTAACAGACTTCATTAAAAGGAGGTGTTTTTTTTTTGTTACCTCAGAACTCCGTCATTTATGAACGCATTCGTACAATTTGCTTCCAGAGGGCCTACCGCGAAACGATATTCGTTTTCGTTCGTGTATCTCCCTCTTTGTCGCTCGAACTAGCAAGTGCGACAGAGACGGAGATACACGAACGAAAACGAATATCGATTCGCGGTAGGCCCTCTGGTTGGTCCCATTGTTATCAAAACTTCAGTTAGATGATGGGAACCATGAGGAATTGGGAATGGATGAAAATTTAAGAAATGCCTGATTATTTTTTATATAATAATAACCTTCCTAAGCACCAGAAAAAAGTTGCAGATTGTTCTGCTCCGTCAGTTATTTTTGAAAAATATAAACAGTTTCCTCGCTTACGTTTTCGGTCAAGAACGGCACTTTCTTTGATCCGTCTCATATTACAAAAAAAAATCTTAAATATCTGTGGTAAACTGACACTGGCAATGATATTGACAGTTGCAGCAGCTATATTTGTCATTACCAGTGTCAGTTTACCACAGATATTGAAGATAGTTTTTTGTAATATGAGACAGATCAAGGAAAGTGTGTATTTACCGTTCTTGACCCAAAACGTAAATGAGGAAACTGTTTATATTTTTCAAAAATAATTGTCGCAGTTGAAAAATCTGAAACTTTTGTCTGGTGCTAAGGAAGGTTATTCCTATCACCAAAAAAATAATCAGGCATTTCTAAAATTTTCATCCATTCCCCATTGAGGGAACTCCTCAAATATAGAAGACACGCATGTAGTAATTTCAGTATTTTCTATTATAACTAGTGTTTTTACACCCGAAAATCATAAATTTGGTGAAGTGGAACTGGTGATGAAGACCACAGATGACTCATGGAACTGTAAAAGTACGTTACCGATTCTGATATGATTCCGTTGAAATAGCAACTAATAAAGTCCTAGATGTCAAGTGTGCCAAATCGACGGAACTCCTCAAATATTATCGGCCCACATACAGTGATATGGTTTTCGTATGTAATAATCAACGTATTTACTCTCGGAAAGCAGTCCATGTGGTGAAGTGGAAAGGAAATGTGGAAATGTTCATTTGGCTTGGCGGAGTACTAAATTGAAGTCGGTAAAACTTTGTTTTTAAAGTAAATTATGTATAACTAGATTTGTATTCTTCACCACATCGTCAAAAAAACGTGTGTTCACGCTATCGTTCCTGCACGTCTAGCACAACTTGCTGCTCAGTCGCTTCTCGCGCGACTAAGCGTCCCCTATCTCACTCGCACCGTACAAATTATAAAAGGGGGTTGAGCTTTCTCGACTCGCGTCGCGGTGCGGCGTCAGTTGCGCTAGCCCCGCAGCTTAATAGCGAAAGTTTGTAACGACCTGATGTGTTTTCGTTTTCAGATATTTTCTCATCTTGCCACGTACCAGGCCCATCTGAAGTACTCGAGAGCACACGCTTCTGACCAAGTCTTTAAGTATGTTAACCATTCTTTTTAGGGTTCCGTTCCTGAAAAGGAAAAAAAGGACCCCTTATAGGATCACTCGGTCTGTCTGTCCGTCTGTCACAGCCGATTTGCTCCGAAACTACTGGACCGATTGAGTTGAAATTTGGTACACATATGTAAATTGGTGACCCAAAGATGACGCGTAAAGTAAATTAATGAATTCTGAACAAGGGGGCCACTTAGGGGGGTAAACTGGAAAATTAAAAAATAAGTTTCGCTAACTGTGTTGTGTGACATATCAAATGAAAGGAATTGTTGTAAAATTCAAAAAAAAAATATGGAAAATAGTTCATTGTCTAAAGATTATAGGAAGTTTGAGTATTCAAAGTAACAGGAAAATTCTCAATATTTTTGTGTATTATATACGGAACCCTCACCACGCGAGTTGAACTCGCACTTGTCCGGTTTTTTATGGTCAGTGTTCTCTTGCGAGGCGATTTTGTGATTGACCATTAATCGATTGTGAAATTGTCTTTGTATGATTTTTTGCACATTGTGCATGGTTTTGTACAGAGGGGTAAGTTACTGACAGGCTACTCCAGTTATGTACGCTCTAAGTCCATACCTCCTATCATCATTTTTGTCTCGATTATAACATTAGTATGTTAGTATGTAACAATAGTTTTTGTAAGTTGTCGAAATTATACCTATATGTAAGGAATGTTCAAACACAATGTATATTGTTCATGAATAAACTACTATGACTATGACTATGGATATTCCATTCGTGCCAACAGTCGTGAACTGACCAATGACGTGTCGCAGGTTCCCCTGCCCGATGTGCAACAAGGGGTACCCGACGAAAGAGGCGATGCAGGACCACTTCAACTACCAGCACCTCGGCAAGACGTCGCACAAGTGTCCCATCTGTGAAAAGGTACTTGCAAAGGACAACAATTATAGTACATTGTTTAACGAGGGGCGTAAGTGGAATATTGCTAACGAGAGTCTATCAGAAGCCCGACGCCAAAGGGCTTTTGATGACTCGAGTTTGCAATGTTCTTACGTCCGTGTTACACAATGTTTTTCATCACATTTGCGAGGTAATTAATAACTACAAAAGACAGAAAAATCTAAGTTTCATACAGCCGCACCAATCAAAAACTGACAACTTCAGCTCCAGATCAGTGCTAGTGGAGCGCGCAGCTTCAATATTTCAACCAATCGCTTGCGGGGCGGGGCGGCTTGGCCAGCTAGATTTTTTTTTCAACCAATCACAGAGCAACCAGATTTGCTTAAGCCAATCAGAGGGTTCTATATTTTAAAACTAAACTTAACAGCCCGTGGGAGGTAAAACGGCTATAACTGCTCTGTACGCTCGCAAGTAATAACGCCATTGACGAGCAAGTGTGATGAAAAATTACTATAGTATGTAGCTAGGTTAGGTATTTAATAGCAACCGAACAATTTAAAAGCGATGAATTTAGATCGCCGCGAAACTACACGCGACCACAAAGAGGGTTAGAACGACGAAAATACGCTGAACCTACGGCTAGCAATTACTATGGTAATAGGACACGCAGCTACTTAACACCGCCAATTAACACTATTAATTTTGAAAACGAGTGTAGCAGCAAAAATATAAATATCAAACTCAAAAAGTTGCCATCGAACACCTCAACGTAAGATCAACTAACTTGTGCAAAAGAGTTTAAAACATATATACGAATATTTATTAATTTAAGTAGTTTTCTTTGTTGAGGCTTCCTTTGAAATAACAATACAATATAAATAGGTACACTTTATTGCACACCTCAAAAAAGAACACAGTACAGCACATACAGGTACAGTAGAGGTACAGTAGATCTCTTCCAGACAACCTGTGGGACCAATAACTTATGATTCTCCAATAGGGATGTAGACTCATGTTAAAATTGATAACGTAGTGTTGCTAAATGGATAGTAAACCATCAAATTATTGTAATAAAGTATAAATTAAAAACATATAATTAAAATCATAAAAAGATATTGTCCGTGAAAGTTTAGAAAAAATATGCATTTTTATTGTCCAAGAGTAAATTTAAAGCTACCAATAGAATCCTTACAGTACCGGTCAAAAGTTTAAGTTCACCCTTTGTTTTTGGTACAAATTTGTACTTTTGTGCGATAATGTTTTGCAGTTCAGATGTCGAAAATTGTTTCCAACTGATTCGTTATTGTTCACGGAGATGTGTTTGATTAGTCAGACACAATTTACGTAGATTTCTAAACAACTGATTCCCTAAAAACCAACATTGTATCTGATCATTGTACGTTTTAAGTGGCAAGCCCATATATGGCCCAGCCTTTGCCGTCATTCCTATAAGATTTTAGGGAATGCGTTGTTTAGAAATGTACGTGAATTGTGTCTGACTAATTAAACAAATCTCTGGAAACAATAACGGATCAGTTGGAAACAAATTTCGGCTTCCGAACTGCAAAAAAATATTGTCTAAAAGTACTCATTTGTACCTAAAATAAAGAGTGAACTTAAACTTTTGACCGGTACTGTACGCTTTTATAGAAACTAAATTGTACAACAACTATGGACCTAAACGCAGTATTTCGCGACTGAAACACCAATTTACTTGATTTTCCATACAACGATTAGTACAAATAAACCAAGCGCTGCGGTTAGAAAGAATTTCGTACATTGACTCATCATTACTTGTCTCTGTCACTCGCGCGCAATTATATTGGCGTCGCGCTCACACAGTGACATTGGCATTATGGATAAAGTTTTAAAAACAACTTCTAAAATTAGTCTATGGAAAACCCTGATTAGGGTAACCGATTCAAGCCCCTGCAGTAGATTTAAAGCTTGAAGCAGTAAAACAAATCCGCATAAACGTCCGAAGTAACGCAGAAACACAGACACGCGACACGCGTCGCTATAATAAACCTAAGTGCAAGTCGGCGGTGATGAAGTTCGCGTGTGTGCGTAGAATTAACATTTCATATTTCTGACTCCTTAATTTTGTTTAGGCATTTAATAGTATTTGAAAAGTGAGGCGACACGTATTTTTTCTTTTAATTTATTTTTTTAGTTAGACCCCCTTAATTTGGGTGTTTTAAACTACCACGTTCGAAAAGGGCATAAGTACATTTAAAGGGTGAATAAGATTAGTACTGTGGTCAATATATTGAATTAAAAAGTAAATAGCATGCTGTGACAGTGACATTTGCGAATGACAAGATAGAAGGAGTCAAATAACTGTCAAATGTCACAACTTTTTTTTTTATACAAGATGCATACAGCTATGGAATATCCGCATTCAGCCTTTAAATGGCTTCTTCAAAGTAATTTCCAGTTTTCTCAAGAACTGGCGAATATAAAAATCCATTATTGTTTATATTTACTGAGCAAGCCCAAATCTCTGAATGGTTTTTAGTTTGAGCCGCTATAAAAATGAAAATATAATAAAAATTGTTTATTTCGGACAAGATCCATATGATTATTAGTTAATTAATTACATAACACTTATGCTGTAATTAAAACACTCCCGGTACGTGCGCATGCGTTCCTACCCAGTGTCTGAGAATGGGGCAGTCCGTCTTCTCACTGATGACCCTCAGGATGGAGTTGTGGCTCCCCCGCACCCTGCGCACGAGTGCGCGCGTGCGCAAACATTGCTGAGGCGCTGCAGTAGCGTGGGAGCCCCAACAACACCCTGAAGGCATTATTGTATTGTACTCGGAGGGCGTTGAAGGCTCGCTGCGTGTAATTGACCCACAGATTGCACGTGTACAAAGTTTGGCAGAAAGCTTTAAAGAGAGTAATCTTTACTTCAACGCTAGACCGTGCAAACCTGCGGGCCAGCATGTTACAGCGAACCGCCATCGCCCTCCTTTCCCTCTCCATGTCGCTATCGTCTTTCAAGTCCTCGGTCACCACATGGCCGAAAAAATGAAATCTTGTCAATATGAGTCAATGTACGAAATTAGTTGTAACCGCAGCGCTTGCTTTAGCAAGTATTGACATGTAAGCTTGTTCCGCAGCCGATAGCGTCTCGCGCCAACGTGGAGAAGCACTTGATGCGGGTCCACGGGGAGAAGAAGGACAAGCCGAGGAACCACGTCTGTCAGATATGCAGGAAGGCTTTCACAGTAAGTGCTCGAACTATACGGCGTGTTTCCTGTAACAGGAGCAATAAATTAAACGGTAGATTATTAAGCTTGTGAACAATTATTTCTAAGTGGTTATAATTTAAAAAAAAAGTTTTTTTTCTTCAACTTAAGTTTTGGTGTACTTTTTTACTCTTCTGGAGTGATATAAGTAACTTTTTATTATAAAAACAAAACAAAAAAAATGAAAAAATTACAAAAATATCTTTTGAAAACAAAAATGCAAAAACTATTATGACTCATTAAAAAAAAAAAAAAAAGAAGACATTTATTCACTACACAAAAGACACACAGAGACATTACATGATGTTACCTCAAAATCTGCATTGACTACTGTGCTATGATCTCGTGGTGCCAAGATACATTACTCCGAGTTAAAAAAAAATGATAAGAAATGGACAAAAGGGGTTGCTACAAATGCAGTAAGGAAGCCTCCGTTTGATTTATTGTTTATGTTACAGGAAACACCCCGTACATGACATTGTTTCTTTTTACAGACTGGTAAAAGCGAAAAAGTCATTCATGGGAAATTGTATAATATTCTATATTCTACAATAAAATTCCAAACTCATTACCGAACTTCATCATCATCATCATCATATCAGCCGAAAGACGTGCACTGCTGGACATAGGCCTCCCCCAAAGAGTGCCACAGTGACCGGTCCTGCGCCACCCGCATCCAGCGGACTCCCGCGACCTTTACCAGGTCATAGTCCACCTTGTGGGGGATCCACGCCGCGCCTTTCGGTTGGTCGCCACTCGAGAACCTTTCCGCCCCAATAGCTATTAGTCGTAATATGCCGTATTTTTTAGCCTCTACTATACTAGTACTTTACTTTCAGGACAAAAAGGCCCTCAACCAGCACGAAGTGATCCACTCGGGCGCACGCCCACTAACCTGCGATATATGCCAGCAGAGCTTTAAGCAGAAAGCTTCGCTGTACACTCACCGGAAACGGGTGCATAAGGTCTTCCCCGCTAAGAAACATGTGGAATTCATGGACGTCAAGCAGTAGCAGTCCTTTTGTCATAAACCAACACATACACCCGCGATATATGCTAGAGCTTCATGCAAACCTGTCTGCAAGAGCCTTATGCAGACCTGTACACGCCGCGAAAACGGCCATAAGGTCTTCCCCGCTAAGAAACATGTGGAATTCATGGACGTCAAACAGTAGTGATCCTTGTGTCATAAACCAACACATACACCCGCGATATATGCTAGAGCTTCATGCAAACCTGTCTGCAAGAGCCTTATGCAGACCTGTACACGCCGCGAAAACGGCCATAAGGTCTTCCCCGCTAAGAAACTGGTCGAATTCATGGACGTCAAGCAGTAGTAATCCTGTTGTCATAAACCAACACATACACCCGCGATATATGCTAGAGCTTCATGCAAACCTGTCTGCAAGAGCCTTATGCAGACCTGTACACGCCGCGAAAACAGCCATAAGGTCTTCCCCGCTAAGAAACATGTGGAACTCATGGACGTCAAGCAGTAGCAGTCCTTTTGTCATAAACCAACACATACACCCGCGATATATGCTAGAGCTTCATGCAAACCTGTTTGCAAGAGCCTTATGCAGACCTGTACACGCCGCGAAAACGGCCATAAGGTCTTCCCCGCTAAGAAACATGTGGAATTCATGGATGTGAATCAGTAGCACTCCTTTTGTCATAAACCAACACATACAACCGCGATATATGCTAGAGCTTCATGCAAACTTGTCTGCAAGAGCTTCATGCAGACTTTTATTCGCACCGGAAACGGGTGCATAAGGTCTTCCCCGCTAAGAAACATGTGGAATTCATGGACGTCAAGCAGTAGCAGTCCTTTTGTCATAAACCAACACATACACCCGCGATATATGCTAGAGCTTCATGCAAACCTGTCTGCAAGAGCTTCATGCAGACCTGTACACGCCGCGAAAACGGGTGCATAAGGTCTTCCCCGCTAAGAAACTGGTCGAATTCATGGACGTCAAGCAGTAGTAGTCCTGTTGTCATAAACCAACACACACCTGCGATATATGACAGAGCAGCAGAAAGCTTCGCTGTACACGCACCGGAAACGGGTGCATAATGTCTTCCCACCTAAGAAACAGGTCAAATTCATGGACATCAAGCAGTAGTACTTCTTTTTTCATAAACCAACACATACACCTGCGATAAATGCTAGAGCATCAGGCAGACTGGCCTGTACAGTAAATGAGTGCAATAAGGTCTTCTCAGCTAAGAAACAGGTGGAATTCATGGACGTGAAGCATCAATACTCATTTTGTCAAAAACCAACATACACCCGCGATATCTGCAGACCTGCCTAGTAAACGAGTGCATAAGGTCGTCCCCGCTAAGAAACAGGTCGACTTCATGGACATCAAGCAGTAGCGCTCCTTTTGTGATAAACCAACTCATACGCCCGCGAAATCTGCAGACCTGTCTAGTAAACGAGTGCATAAGGTCGTCCCGCTAAGAAACAGGTCGAATTCATAGGCGTGAAGCAGCTGCACTCCTATTGTCATAAACTATACCTGTTCCCAACCAAAGTGACGACTGAGGCCATAAAACCATAGGCTCGCGTTATCTCTTTTGCATTGTCTTTCTTTATGGCCTCAGTCGTCACTTTGGTTGGGAACAAGTATAACACATATACCCGCGATATCTGCAGACCTGCCTATAGTATACAAGTGCATGGTCTTCCCCGCTAAGAACAGACGTCTGTCAAGTTCAAACTCAGTTTTTTTATAAACCAACACATTATTCACCTGCAATATCTGCAGAACTTCAAGAAGACCTGCCTGTAGGTATAGTAAGGGATATGTATTAACGTACCTTTTTATGCCTTATTGTCATAGTAAGAAGAGCGAAAAAGGTATGTTAATACATTTCCCTTACTGTACAGTAAACGAGTGCATAAGGTCTTCCTCGCTAAGAAATGGACGTCAAGCAGTAGTCGTCCACCTTTTATCATAAAATCTGTATAATCAATAAATAATAATAATAATAAAAAAGGGGGGGCCAAAAGTAGGCCAAATATGACCACATGATTTCTGGACGAGCGCTGTGAAGGTCTAGCAAGGGCTTCACAGCGTATCGCACACAATGACGTTTTATATATATACGTTCCGTTTTACGTAGTAACAACGTAATTTTATTGATCGCACACCGTTATACTAATTTTAATTTTACATCTTCCTGACATGACGTAAGAAGTAATCCCATTGCGAAATATGAACTGTTTTGTACAAACTTAACCTGTATTCAATTTTTTTTTACTTAATCCTGACTATTGTATTATTTTACTATCATATCATATTATTATTTCCAGAATTTGATGATCATTTCGATAACAAATATATGTTCAGTTATGTGGTACAGTCGAGGTCTCCAATATCTATACAGGCAACCTTTCAAAAATATCTATACTCAGTCTTTATTGTTAGTGACATAAGACGCATGTGTAGA
Source organism: Epinotia nisella (assembly GCA_932294315.1). Taxonomy (NCBI): domain Eukaryota; kingdom Metazoa; phylum Arthropoda; class Insecta; order Lepidoptera; family Tortricidae; genus Epinotia; species Epinotia nisella. The sequence continues at coordinate 592,814 of OW028698.1, read as the reverse complement.
TATTTTTGAAAGGTAGTCTGCATAGATATTGGAGAACTCGTCTGTACGTTAAAAAACGTATCTCACTCTATGATTGTTTATTACAAAAAAATTACAGCTAACGTATGGACCTATGATGGGACCTATGATGGGAGGGATGGAAAGGCTTCTATGCAGCTAAATTAAGAACCGGTCTTAAAATGGCTGATGGCGTACCGTAAACAATCTACTTAATTTGGGCGGGTAGTGGTTTATTTGCCACAACTTCGTACTAAATTAGTTGTGGCATTTAAAAAAAGTGGAACTTTCTATGACAATGACAACGAATGATATTTCCCTTTCTGTCACACTTATCGAGATTTGTATGCTACCATCTCGCTCGGACGTGGTATTATTATTACCATAGCTTGTCCCGAGTATCTTAGGTCCATGCCTTAGAGCATACATAACTGGAGTAGCCTTTCAGTAACTTACCCCTCTGTAAAAAAAAAACATACAAAGACAATTTCACGATCGATCACAAAATCGCCTCGCAAGAGAACACTGATCATAAAAATGCCCGCATGTTGCTGTAAGCACTTGATATTATAAACGTTCAACCACTTCAAGCTTTTAATATATAATTGAGTTTCGATATCCTATTAAGATGCTCCCCCCGCCCCCGCAAAATTTGGCAGACATTTTTGTACGCAAACACGACATAAGGCTACTCCAGTTATGTATGCTCTAAGGTCCATGCAGCTAACGTCATCAGTTAAGCTTATATTTGGAATTGCAATACGCTACCGAATCAGAGGGCCTACCGCGAAACAATATTCGTTTTCGTTCGTGTGTCTCCGTCTCTGTTGCACTTGCTAGTTCGAGCGACAAAGAGGGAGATACACGAACGAAGACGAATATCGTTTCGCGGTAGGCCCTCTGGCCGTAATGGGTTCACGCCCCATGTTTGTTACAGCCTGTATGGAATGAGGTGTGGTAGAATATCAATTCTACGCTTAGTTGATATTTTGTACGTTTCAACCACAGAACACTAAATACATAGAAAGGCGAAGTGGGCGTGGCACGCGCACCACTAGTTTGCGCATGCGCTCTTAGCTTCCGCGCCAACGTCACCTGATCGGCGTGCAGTCGCTCACACAGTTGTAGGCGACGTGGAGGGGATGAGGCGACACCGCTCTCGGTACAAACCGCGCTTGATACCCCTTCTAGTGTTCTGTGGTTTCAACGCCCATATTTTAGATTTTAGTTTCCAGCATAAATGATGTAATCTATAAATTGAAGTTGCTTAATGATAAGTGTATATTGGATTGTATAATATACAATACTATATTTACAAATAAATTATTTTTAGTATACATGTGATTTTATTTATAATGAAGAATCCTGCGTTGATAACGATACTTTAGAGTGGGCAATACGTATTTGGGTCAGTCAACTATTTCTTGTTGTTATTCTGTCCCGTTAGCCAGGAGACAAAATTACAGAGTTTCTTAGAAAAAATGTACTACGGACTTCTAGCGTGCCTAGAAGATGGTCCCTACAAAAAGGGGTCGAGCATGACAAGAGAACCCCACATTTGGTGATTTAAATTTAAAACCCATAAATTGCAGTTTTAAATAGTGACCCAGGGGACGTAACCATGGCAACTAGTGACAGAAAATAGTTGATCCACTTTTAGAGCCCTTTATAAAATGATGATCCATTTAAATTTTTGTGAGTGATGTTTAAAATTATAGTAATAAACACCGTTAATTATTACTATAATTTAAATCCATATGGAATATAATATTCCATATTAACTAGCTTCTGCTCGCGACTCCGTCCGCGTGGTACTCGTTTATATCGTAGCTCCATACAAACTTTCACCCCCTTAGGGGATAATTTTCCGGGATAAAAACTATCCCATGTCCTTTAATTACCTATAATTTACTCGAGCTGGTGGTAACCCTAGGTCTAAGGCTCCGCCTCCGAAACGGCCACATTTAGGCACGTTTGGCGTACCTAAACAGGGAATTTGTTAACAGAGAACCTTCTGTACGTAGTACTATTACTTATTCTGTGCATATGTGTGCAAAATCATGAAAGTTACTTTTACAGCGTGCCTACGTACGCCACAACACAGAATCGTTATAGTGAAAATGCCCTTACATCCAATATTTGATTGCCCTGTCATCCCAGTACAATTTACGTCACCATATGTCATCATTGACGTTTATTGTAGCGGGATGACGGCTGTCAAATGTAGGCTGTTAAAAAAACTAATTATTAAACGCGCGGAGGGCACGGCAACACGCGGGTTCTTTGGGGTTTCTTGAAGTATTTAAAGGATAAAAAGTTAATTATTGACATATATGTAGGGTAGGTAGTAGAATAAATCTTTGGGCTCGGCTGACGGTTATCTGCGAAAGGCATATATTTTTCTAAACATTACCTACGAAAAGTTGTTATTACCACATACTTTCTCAAAAGTTATTAGTGATATAAATATACCAATGAAAACGCCTAAGCTATCGCATATTCAAATTCTCTCTCCGACGACTTGATAATAGTATCGATCTTGCGCCTCGTAACGTGCAAATTTCTTCTCAATTTAAACACAATTACATCAGCAGTCTCGTCCTTTATATCCGGAAACTCGGTTTTAATCCTCTCCCTGATTTCCACGAAAGTCTGATCCGGCACGCCATCTTGTATTTCTTCCCGCTCTTTTTCAAACGTCACATTATTCTGCTGCGCTTCAACTGTTTCTCTCAAATCATTCGCGAAATTGACCAGAAATTCTTCCAAAGTCTGTTTTATTTTTTCCATATCGTGTATTGTTAGGTTGTGGTATTGGTTGTTCACGTATTCAGCCATGACGTTTTTGAAGTTTTGTATGTAAGAGACGACGTTGATTGTTTTCTGGAGTTGCTCTATGTTCTCTGTGGTGGTGGGGATTTGGGTTAGCTCCTCTTTGTCTTCTAGGGGGGTGCATGTCGTTGATGCTATCAGTCCCAGCAATATTAGTGGCCCTGTAACAATTAGAGCCGTTAGGTACCGCCTAGTACATTGAATGTTCGAATTTGTAGAATTTAGTTGCGCAGTTAATTTACAAATTAGGTACTTAATTATGATTTGCTAATACATGCAAACAATTGCTGATGGTACATAGGTATTCATCATCATATCAGAAAGGTGTCCACTGCTGGACATATGCCTCCCTCAAAGAGTGCCACAATGACCGGTCCAGCGCCACCCGCATCCAGCGGACTCCAGCGACCTTTATCAGGTCATTAGTCCACCTTGTGGGGGGCCTACCAACGCTGCGCCTTCCGGTACGTGGTCGCCACTCGAGAACCTTTCCGCCCCAATGGCCATCGGTTCTATGTGCAATGCATCAGAAATGAGGCTATCCGCAGCAGAACCAAGGTAACCGATATAGCCCTTCGAATCGCTAAACTTAAGTGGCAGTGGCCGGGGCACATAGGTATTATTACCTACTAACATAATATGGATGTGTAATTGTCCGAAATAAATGCTTTGATTTTCATTATTATAAGTTTCGCGTGCCGGTAACACACTGTATATTCTCCTAAGGCCACACAATACAAAATGTTATTGAAATTTGAATCAACTAATGTAGGAAATAGAATTGCATTTCTTTTGTTTCAAACTAATTCCTTCGCTATGGTACGGTGAGATAGGACAGAGAGTTTAAGACTCCTTTCTTAATTTAGCTGCATAGAAGCCTTTCCGCCCCTCATTGTGGCATCACGTATAGCCTGTCCCGAGTATCTTAGGTCCATGACGTATAGACGTAGTCACATCACAGGCAGAGACGTCTTGCTATATCTCACAGAATTAGGTAACACTAGGGCCAAATGCGATCTACGTTTAACAATGCATGCGGTTACATTGTTATCAGCCACCATTGTTGTCGGGCAAAAAGGACTAGGCACGGAGTTGCGTCACAAAATGTCTACCCAATAGTTATAAATTGTAACCACAATATACCAATAAACAACTTATACTGCACTTATATAGGTACCCAACTTTTATATCGCTAAAACGCTGAGTAGGTATTTAAAGTGCGCCCAAGTCGCGTCGTAAGTATAAGCGTAATTACTTATTACGTTTATATGACTACTGTCAGGAGCCTATACATGCTGAATATGCTACGTTGTCGCGACCACAATATGGCTAGATTTTTGTCGACCGAATAGCCTAGTGGTTAGAGAACCTGACTATGAAGCTCGAGGTCCCGGGTTCGATCCCCGGTCGGGGCAGATAATTGTATGATGAATACGAATGTTTGCTCTCGAGTCTCGGATGTTTATTATCTATTTAAGTATGTATTTGTCTATATAAGTATGTTTATCCGTTGTCTAGTACCCATAGTACAGGCTTTGCCTAGTTTGGGACTAGATCAATTGGTGTGAATTGTCCCACGATATTATTTATTTATTTATATCTAATTCCGCGGGCGTTCTTTGCAATACGCGGGCGTAGGTAATCGTCTGATAATGACGTAGATCACGTAGATGCATATGATGATTAGGTACAACATATAAGTACTAGCAATACTCACACATTTTCCTTACTTTACAATCCGTGTTCACGTTACGAGCACAATTGGTGGACTGTGCTCTGCGGCGGCGGGTCAATGTAATGCCGAAGCGGATAAAGAAAGACATAACGTCTATTTTTCATCGCACTTGCTTGTAAAGGGCTTCATAACGCGCAGGCATACAGAGCTACAATAGCCTTTAACGCCTATGGTTTTCTATGAGTGTGTGTGTGATCTGATTGGTTGAAAAAAATCTAGTAGGCCACGCGCCGCTGTACTGCTCTCTGATTGGTTGAATGAAATATTGAAGCTGCGCGCTCCACTCGCACTGCCCTTCTAGCATAACTTACTAACTAACTAATAAATAATAAAATATTAAATCCGCAAAAAAAAAAAAAAAAACTTGACTATCGACTCTACTCGCACGCGAGATAGACTGTCACTTTCTGATTAATGCTGTCAAAAAGTGACAGATAGTCTATCCCGCGCGCGAGTAGAGTAGAGACTCAGGTTATGCTAGCAGGGCTGATCTGGAAGTGAAGTTGTCAATTTCGCCAATTTTTGATTGGTGCGGTTGTATCAAACAGATTTTTCTGTTTTTTGTACTTATTTATTTCCTCAAAAATGTGATGAAAAACATTGTAAGTACCTAACTATGCGACACGTACGGTAAGGATGTTACCGTACCTGTGGCATAATGTACTATTACGCCTCAATTTGGCTTTTTGTGTTTTACTATACTACCTATATACCGACCGACTACACCGGTTAGCCTAGTCTTTCAGCTTCGTAGGCAGCGTCACTACCCACTAGGCCCTAGTGGGTAGTGACGCTGCCTACGAAGCTGAAGGACCCGGGTTCGAATCCCGGTAAGGGCAAATATTTGTGTGATAAGCATGAATATTTGTTTCTGTCTTGGATGTTCTGTATCTATTAGATAATATCGTCGGGTGACAAGCAAAAGTCACTAATTACACGTAAGAGGTAAAGGAAAACTCAACCTTATTACTGCTTCAACACAGTTGGTATTTCTTGAATTATTTTTCTGCATTTAGTGACTTTTGCTTGTCACCTGACGATATATGTCGTCTTGTGGTACCTAGGTTTAACACTCAAGTCCAGTCTTGAGTATCAACTTAACTGCTTTGTGTAAATAATTCGAGTGTTTAAATTTAAGAAGTTAACTTTTATATAGCAAACATTTTTGTAGTAGAAAAGATAAGAAATTGTATGTTCTTAAGGATACATTTTATTTTAGGATTGTCTACTGAACTTGGCACCCATTTAGATCTCAATTCTTTTGTCGGCGAAGTTGACAACCACGCATATGCTTAATATTGAACTTGGCTCCCATTTTCATATTTATGTTTTTGGTGGAAGGATAATTTTGCGCCGCATTATAGTTTTACCATTAGCACAGATTATATAATAGTCTATCGTTGTATTGAATTCAGGTAAATTGCTGTTTCGGTCTTGAAATACTGCGTTTAGGTCCATAAGTAGTTGTCATACAATTTTGTTTCTATAAAAGCGTAAGGATTCTAATGGTAGCTTTAAATTTACTTTTGGACAATAAAAAAAATGCATATATTTTCTAAACTTTCAACGTCCATATCTTCTTATGATTTTAATTATATTTCGTAATTTATACTTAATTACATTTATTTGATGGTTTACTATATATCTAGCAGTACTGCGTAATCAATTTTAAAATGTGGAAACTACTCAATTGGTAAATTGCTACTAGTTCAGTCCCGAATACAGCCGTCCACTTAACTGAAGCAAATTATCTTATTTTACGTTCAAAGCAAAATGGTGCCAATGCGGATAATAGGTACCTTGAGGTCATCTTGAGGCCTTAAGAGGGCGTGACAGTGTACCTACACTAGCGCCACGGTAAGTAATTGTGATTATTTAAATTTAACGCTAGATATTTTAAAAAGGAGGCCACTACATAATTTATTTTGAATTTAAGTAACTTGTGAATACATCATATACTCCAGGCAAAATACTGTTTCGAAAAACATTAATTTATAATAGCGGTTTTTTTGTTTATTTAATTCTAAAACGCTATTCTAAGATGCTTTATTCAAGAATCCAACAAACTTTCCACCCGGAAGTAATTATATAGATTTAAATTAAACATGAATTGTCTTTTATATTTTATTATAAATATTTATTAAGATAAAAATGGTATACAATAAATAACAAAAAAAAGAATTAACTACTAAAATTACTAAAACTAACTATATTTTATTTATATCGAATATCTTAAAGCAAATGTAAATGAACCTAAATAAAGATAAAAAAATATATTAATATTTATCCGGACTTTTTAGGAGCTAATTAAATATTGATGTTTTTGATGTCTGATTTTTTGTTGGATTTTGCCTCTAGGTAACTATTTAATTGATAATATATCCGATACATTAAAAAAATTAGCTATTATAAATTATTTCCAAATCTGTCATTTTTTCCATACAAGTTGTCAGTTCATTGCCTGGACTAATAGTAGATTGTTAACCAAGGGTTGAAAGCCACCCATGTCAGTCGAGATATTCTGGCGCTCGAAGGAAGTGAGAGCGCCAATAGTTCGAGACTGAAATGGGTGGCTCTCATCCGAGTTAAACACCCTACTTTTCATTTCGAATAATAGGAATATAAACAACGCACAGGAAATACGACATCAAAAAAATTTATTACTAAAAAAATATAAGTAGTTCAAGATCACATATTGAAATGCATAGGTTTTGCCGTTGTTCAACAAGTGTACACCAACTTTAAAATAGTGTTTGTGTGTGGACCATTTTTGCGCCACGCCGCGCTTAAATTAATTAAATGCATAAAATGTATTAATTACTTTTCTAAATGGCTTTAATAACTTTAATTGACTTAAATTATCACTTTTTAGATAACGTTACCGTAATAACTAACAATAAACATCAAAAACAATTCAGTTTAACGAAGTGTGGCTGTTAGGTTTCTGCCATTGGTCATTGTTTTTTTTTATTACTTTTCAGCCCTATGGGGCGACATGCCTCACTTTCAACCCGCTGTTCAGATAAACAATGACCTACTTTCAGAGTATGAGAGATGAAAAAAACATTTCTACTGTCCGAGGTAGAAGATTCCAATTCAAAGGACAGTTTTATTAAAAAATCTACCACATTAAATAATCTCAACTGTACATAATGTTGCATGGACGTGAAGCAGTAAGTACCTAAGCCTTTTTTTCATAAACCAACACATACACCTGCGATATATGCTACAGCCTTAAGCAGACTTGCCTGTACACCAGTGTGGCGGCGCGTGAAAATTTTCGATGGGCAACCCGGAACAAAAAAATATACATATAAAATGTTAGTAACAATGGAAATTATAACGCTATGTTAGAGACCACAATTAAAATAATTAATTAAATAATAGGTAGTAGTTTATGTGACTGTACATAATGAGAGACCTTAAGTCACGAGTGTGGTTTTATCAAACGAGCGGAGTTTCATAATAGGATCACACGAGTGTTTAAAGGCCTAATTATGTACAGTTGCATAGGTACACTACTTTATCTACAAACATATCATAAATCCTCAATGATGTGTTCGGGAACCATTAGGATAACCGCCATTGCAGCGCCATGGCCCACTAGATTTCACATCATGACCAACTAGATGTCCATAACAAAATCTACGTGGGCATGATTTGCTCTGACCTCTAAGCCACGCTTCGAAATTTGAAAGTCATTAAGTACTTTATCAATATTGATATCTTAATGAAAATACCTACGTACAAAATTACCTACGTACAAAATTACCTACGGCCAGAGACAAGTTAATTATTTTATAAATCTTTTTGATATAATGCTGCTCATTACTGCCAGTTTCTGAACGCATTTTAGCGGGTTTATAGTATGTGTGTCATGGACCTAAGATACTCGGGACAAGCTATGGTAATAATAATACCACGTCCGAGTGAGATGGTAGCATACAAATCTCGATAAGTGTGACAGAAAAGGAAATATCATTCGTTGTCCTTGTCATAGTTCCACTTTTTTTCTGTTTGCCACAACTGATTTAGTATGAAGTTATGGCCAATAAATCACTACCCACCCAAATTAAGTAGGTCGTTTATGGTAAGCGATCAGCCATTTTAAGACCAGTTCTTAATTTAGCTGCATAGAAGCCTTTCCTTCCCTCATTGTGGCATCACGTATAGCCTGTCCCGAGTATCTTAGGTCGATGATGTGTGTAGATAAATTTATTATGTTAAAACTGCGTGGTGCGGAGTGCGGCAACTACCTAAAGGCGGGTGCAGCCGCATCCAGAGGGGCTACCGCAAAACGAACTTCGTTCGTGTCTCCCTCTCTGTTGCTCGAACATGCAAGTGCGACAGAGACGGAGATACACGAACGAAGTCGTTTCGCGGTAGGCCCTCAGCGCTGCGCCAGCCAGCACGATAATGCTGTTGCAAAGACGGTTCTGTACTTCTGTAGCGACGCGCACCGCTTTCTTATTTTGAATAAATACTGATGATCCACCTATCATCACGCATCAGCGACATGTGAGACAGCTATGGTAGATCATCAGTGTTTATTCACCGTGTATGGGCCGCCATTATCGAGGGTCTCGGTATATATAGTATATATATATATATATATATATATATATCTCTCTCTCTCTGTATATAAGTAGACTTGCCTAAAAATAAATTTTAGGCAAGCCGGTGGTAATCGGTTTGTATGGGCGCTCCGCCAGTGCTGTACACACTAAACGAGTGCGCAAGGTCTTCCCCGCTAAGGAACAGGTCTTTCAAAATAATCACGTGCTTAAATGCATTAATTTTTTTATAATAGTGACACTATAATTCAATTAGTCCACAGAGGCCTCGGCAGAGAGTACGACTTTGTACCCTTTGGCGTCGAGACCCTCGGTCCGTGGGGTCCCAGTGATCATAAGTTATTTGCAGAAATCGCGAAACGTCTGGTCGATGTAACTGGTGACCGAAGAGCTGGCGGCTTCCTCGCGCAACGCATCAGCATTGCAATTCAGCGAGGAAATGCCGCCAGCATCCTCGGTACAATGCCTCGAGGGCCTTTTTTAGATTTGACCTAGTTTTAATTTAGTTAATGTTAATCATCATCTTGTATTTACTTTAGAAAATAAATGATTTAAAATTAGTCCACATATTTTTTTACATTTCGCAATACAGCACGAACTATGAAATGAAGCAATGACGCACGGCGCTCTTTGCGCGCGTCAGCTGAAATTTAAGTAGGTCGCGTGTGTTCGCCGATTTATAGTAACTTCTAATTATTAACGAATGAAATTTGATACTCACACATAAATAATTTGTCGGTACTAACAATTATATCTTAGCCAGTTATTGGATTAGTCACCTAATAACTAAGTGGTGCGAAAAAGACAAAAATTTAATTTACTCCGATATCTATGGTACATTTTTTTTTAGAGTATCTTAGAGCACTAGTCCTTCAAACTTGCAGCATCCCATCATCATCATCATATCAGCCGAAAGACGTCTGCTGCTCGACATAGGCCTCCCCCAAAGAGTGCCACAATGACCGGTCCTGCGCCACCCTCATCCAGTGGACTCCCGCGACCTTTACCAGGACATAAGTCCACCTTGTGGGGGTCTGGCCTACCCACGCTGCGCCAGCCGGTACGTGGTCGCCACTCGAGAACCTTTCCGCCCCAACATTGGTTATTGACCCATCTGCCTGTCATTAAGTAAAGAGCTGACGAATATCAATTCTAAGTACGTTTTATTGATACTTTTTACGTCTCAAAGCTCATATTTTACATTTTAGTTTCGGACTTAACAAAATATGTAATCTATAGTCCCACCAAAAACATAAATGTGAAAATGGGAGCCAAGTTCAATATTAAGAAAATGCGTGGTTGTCAAATTCACCGACAAAAGAATTGAGATCTAAATGGGTGCCAAGTTCAGTACGTAGATAATCCTAAAATAAAATGTATTCTTAAGAACATAACACAAGCCTTATTGAGCTTACTATAGGCCTAGTTCGATTTGTGTAAGAATGTCCCCTAATATTTATTTATTTATTTATTTATTTATAACATTTCTTATTTGTACATTACACAACAATGTTTGCTATATTTTACACAAAGCAGATAAAAATAACTTCGGATAAATTGAATGCTCAAGACGACTTGGCTAGTTTTTATTTTTACCAGCAAGCTAAATTTTTCGATGAGTAAATTATTACATTACAATATAATAAACAGTTACTCACGTATAACAAAACAAAGCTCGGCTGAAGGTTTCAGAAAAAGGCATATATATATTTTTAAGCATGTGAAAAGTTTAATATCTTATTTCTCAAAAGTTATCGGTAACATGTTATAAGTACCTAAATCGTACAAACGCCTAAGCTAACGCATATTCAAATTCTCTCTCCGACGACTTGATAATAGTATCGATCTTGCGCCTCGTGACTTGCAAATTTCTTCTCAACTTAAACACAATTACATCAGCAGTCTCATCCTTTATATCCGGTAACTCGGTTTTAATCCTCTCCCTGATTTCCACGAAAGTCTGATCCGGCACGCCATCTTGTATTTTTTCCCGCTCTTTTTCAAACTTCACATTATTCTGCTGCGCTTGAACCGTCTCTCTCAAATCATTCGCGAAATTGACCAGAAACTCTTCCAAAGTCTGTTTTATTTTTTCCATGTCGTGTATCGTTAGGGTGTGGTATTGGTTGTTCACGTATTCAGCCATGACGTTTTTGAAGTTTTGTATGTAAGAGACGACGTTGATTGTTCTCTGGAGTTGCTCTATGTTCTCTGTGGTGGTGGGGATTTGGGTTAGCTCCTCTCTGACTTCTAGGGGGATGCATGCCGTTGAGGCTATCAGTCCCAGCAATATTAGTGGCCCTGAAACAATTAGGTTTAATTATTGATTGGACTTTAAATATATTAATCACAATTGAGACTAGTAAATTATAAGGACTGCCATTGTCTCTAGAATAAAATAAATTAATTTTGCAGACAATCTTACACAAATCGACTTAGTCTCAAACTAAGCAAAGCTTGTGCAATGGGTTCTAGACGACGATAAATATACTTATATACATAAACAAATACTTAAATACATAGACAAAATCCATGACTCATGAACAAATATTCGTGCTCATCACACAAATAAATGCCCTTACCGGGATTCGAACCCAGGACCTCTATCTTCGTAGGCAGCGTCACTACCAAACCAACTAGGCTACAGCAGTCGTCAGAATGTAGCGGCCCGCGACGCGAGTTGTGTCGCAGCGAGATAGACGGTCTCGATGCCGAAGAAATTTACTTCTTGATAAGGCCTATTACACAATTGAGGAGTTTTTGAATGATCAATCACTACTTATACTTGAAACCATAGAGTCCAGAAAAACTACCCTTTGTGTTGCCATTAAAATGAGGAGGTTTAATCTATTATTTTCGTAATATTTTGTTTTTTGACATTGGATTGTTTTTCTAGAAACACTCTACTAGTATTTTTTTATGCAATTTTTATATCATTATATTCTTTATGTTTAAAAATTACTCTAAAAAATTAACTGACGATTTGAAAGTGCTTGTTACTAGGCCTACTTGAATAAAGATCATTTTGAGTTTGAGTTTGAGGGTTGACACCGGTGAATGAATTATGTGTGGTATTGTATTTTAAATGAATTATGCTGTTATGTTATTGATTGTGATTATTATGCTATCAATTCAACTGTTTGTATATATTGCTGTTTTTTACTTTTGTACATTCATCATTATTATTTTATATTATTACTAGCTTCCGCCCGCGACTTCGTCTGCGTGGACCCGGGATAAAAACTATACTATATTTTAATCCAGACCATAAACTATCTTCGTGCAAAATTTCATGCAAATCGGTTGAGCCGTTTAAGCGTGATTGAGTAACAAACATCCAAACTTCTAAACATCAAAATTTTCACATTTATAATATTAAGTGGGATAGGATAGGATATCGTGGTTCGTGGTCTAGTATCCATACGCGCCATTTTAGTAGGATATTCAAATACAATGTATATTGTTATGTGAACAAATAACTATGACTAATACTAAGACTAAATGTGACATACGTTTAACAAATTACTTAACAATGCTTACGGCTACATGTTATCAGTCATTATCGTTGTTGGGCAAAAAGGTCTTTAGGCACGGAGATGCGTCACTAAATGTCAATGCAATAAATCGTAACCACAGTCGATTAGCCAGTAGCCGACTAAAGACCTATTAAAATGCATCCGTCAGAACTTATATCATTCTAAATTGGAACTGAACTATATTATTGCGTATAAGATCTAAGCAGCAAGTTAATTAAATCATATAGGTACGGCTTGACGTCGCTTGGTATTTGTTTGCATCATCATCATATCAGCCGAAAGACGTCCACTGCTGGCCATAGGTCTCCCCCAAAGAGTGCCACAATGACCGGTCCTGCGCCACCCGCATCCAGCGGAGTCCCGCGACCTTTACCAGGTCATCAGTTTGCATGATTTAGTTTAGTTTAATTTTAATTTAGTATTTAAACGAGAGAGCGCATCTATCGTCAACATTACCTACAATAGTTTTGTTTCGTACTGTTGGACGATAATTTCATTGTTTACTATCCATATACCTTATCACACCATATCATATTACACCATGTTATAAAATGTTAACATAAGTAAGAAACTACATCAGTAGGTAGGAACGGGGCTCTTCAAGAAAGGGGTGTACCAATATGTCACTTTAAAATAGTAAGAACCGTTCGTTTATAATCAGAGATCCGATATTCGGATCGATATTTACCTATTCTTGGCAAAATCCCGGAAATTGTTGGGAAAATATGGAGTCGGCTTCTTTTTATTATAAATTTAATAAATATGCTCCGGGACTCTGGGATCCTACGAAATGACATAAGATGGTACAAATGTACCTACATGTTTAGTTTATGGCTATTTTTAGAAAGAAAGAAAGAAGAAAGAAAATACATTTATTCACAAAAACACAGGACACACATATTATACAATAAAATAAACAAGAGAAACATATAAAACATGAAACAAAGTGTGTCTCTGCGGCAGTGAACCGGACACTGGCTATTTTTGTAAGGAAATATGTTGCTATATAGATCTAACAAGAACAGTGTATGTAGTGTAGCCGCAGCGTGAATTGGCAAAGTAATGTAAGCATTTCTCTATAGATATCTTACATAACTGGTTAGTCATATACTATAGTAGATTCAAGGGTTCTGTAATATAGGAGAATAATAAAGAATAATATAGGAGAAAAATTAATATTTCCCCATAGTAAATTATATTAAGTAAATAATAATCATGTCATATTATTACGATTAAATAACAAGTGAAACCAAAACATTTTTCGAAAAACCCAAATGCTTTTTTGCATATATTAATGCCTATGTCACTCCTACGATTAAGAGGAATCCAACGACACCTCACATGTCAAAATCCGTCAAACGGTTTAGGCTGCAGGGCGTGTCAAAGCATAAGACATACCCACATACATACATACTTACATACATACATACATACGCTCGAAAAACATAACCCTCTCTCCTTCGGCAGTCGGGTAAATACAATGTTAGTTTGATGTTAACTAAAACTGTAAGTACTGTAAGTTAAATGAAACACACATGAATTAAAAAATATTTTATGAATAGGAACCACTAAAATAGTTTATTTAAATACTTTAATACGAATGTGTTTAATGTTATCCTAATTTTCGGTATTCCGGGAAATCCCGAGAAGTTTATTAGTATAATTATATTGAGTCCGCCTCCATGCTACGCAACAACAACGCGGTGTAGGTACTGAGGCCCAAGAATAGGTAAATATCGATCCGAATATCCGATGTATGTTTATAATCTACCTAGTGAGATTATAAACTGGCGGGTAGGTAGGTGAGTTTATAATAATTATAATCTTTAACGCGTCAGGGTGTAACAAAAATTGTTTACATTGTTTGTGTATGACAGCAAAAACGTTAAAAGCCATCACCTGCATATCAAAAAACATACACAAAACATTTGTTTTCATAACAGCTGTGCGCGGGCGGCGGTTGAAAAATAAACCCTCCCTTCCACCCTCGCGGGGGAATGTCGTCACACAAACAATGTAAACAAAAAAAAATCAATGTAAAAAAAATTGGAATCTCAATTCTCAACATTCAATACGCTACCGAACCTCTATTCTGTAACTTGTTTTAAGTTCACCCAAAAATATATCTTGACGCCGCGATTCGTAGTAACTAAGCGTAACTAGAGGTCTAGTTTCGTTAGGCGTGAAGAATAACAGCCCTAGCCTTGATGGGTTCACACCCCATTTTTGTTACTGTATTTTAAACTAACGAACACAATTTTACGGTATCGCATGTGACTCCCAGTTGCATTGCAAGCACGCCTATTTCCCACCGACGTGGCATAAAAAAGGACGCTACCCAATTATTTGAATGTCAATAGTTATTCAGTATGTATAATATGTCAGTGTGTTTAGGTATAACATTTTAAAAGCAATACTCACACATTTTCCAATCGCCTTACACTCCGTGTACACACAATACGAGAACAATTTTATTGACGGACTGCGCTCATCGGCGGACCGGTGTGAAGTTAGTTGCATAAAGTTAGCTGACCATAGAGGAAGAATAGAATAGAGGGACTCACACACACATACACACGTACACACATTAATTAATGACAAGGGTGTAAGCATAGACACATGGACCTAATGATACTCGGGACCTATACGTGATGCCACAATGAGGGACGGAAAGGCTTCTATGCAGCTAAATTAAGAACTGGTCGTAAAATGGCTACTTAATTTGTGTGGGTAGTGATTTATTGGTCACAACTTCATACTAAATCAGTTGTGGCAAACAGAAAAAAATGGAACTATGACAAGGACAACGAATGATATTGCCTTTTTTGTCACACTTATCGAGATTTGTATTCTACCATCTCGCTCGGACGTGGTATTATTATTACCATAGCTTGTCCCGAGTATCTTAGGTCCATGAGTTAGCTGCCTAAAGTTAGCTGACCATAGAGGAAGTAGAATAGAGGGACTCACACACATACACACATGAATGAAAAGGGTGTAAGCATAGACAATACCACAAGTGGGAACAAGATAAATTGTCAAATCTCCTGTCCCTCAGCGCTTACATGCTTTTTTTGTTTGTCATCACCTGTCAAAATATTGTATGTACTGAAACTGATATGAATCACCGATGTCATCGATATAATACTGGCAGGCTGGCAGGACACTTGGGGTTGCGTGTTCGCGATGCATCGTTGCCTAGCTTCATTTGCCGACTTTGCCGTAGGAAGGAAAAAGATGCAACACGAATATTTGGGCAAATACCGCCAAGTGTGATTGCACCATTAACATGACTAAATTGCCTACAAACTTTAGGGCATCAGCTGACGAGTTTTCCACCGCGATAGAACCAGCTGACGCGTTGATATATTTATAATAGCATATAAACTGTCATCTGACAAAATTTCAGTTGAGAGGAAATGCATGAAAAAATATTCTTAGGGTTCCGTACCCAAAGGGTAAAAACGGGACCATATTGTAGATGAATTATCGAGAACATGGAATTGCATTTGTAGTGGTTGTACGCGAAAATAGAAAATTCCAATATAGAATGCCTAAACATACAATACTATACTATATACATATGCAATTCCATGCTCTCGTTAATTTATCTATACTAAGACTTCTCTGTCCGTCTGTCTGTCATCAGGCTGTATCTCATGAACCGTGATATAGTTAGTTGAAATTTTCACAGATGATGTATTTCTGTTATAACAACACGTACCTACTAAAAAACAGAATACATTTTTTTTAAGGGGGCTCCCATACAACAAACGTGATTTTTTTTGCTCGTTTTATAGATAATGGTACGGAACCCTTTGTGCGCGAGTCCGATTCGCACTTGGCTGGTTTTTTTTAAATGTTCGTATGACCAGCTGACGGACTTACTACCAATGTAGAGTGTAGGTACAGTGTACAACTGTAGTCAAAAAATGTCTCTTTTGAAGTGGATACTTCTTTGCTCGCGTTCTTGTATAAGGGTACTTCAAAATGTATCACGTGACTTCCGCAATAACTTTTTATAGAGAAGCCTAATCTGATTTCAAATAATTTTTTGTTACATGTTTTAATCCTTCATTAGTTGTTAATCACAAAATGTTATTTAGTTTATGACGGACATGAAAATAATGCTAAAATGACCGCCATTTTCAATGTAGTCAAATGAGCTACGTCAGTCAATGTGGCCATATATATACCGATTTATCTGTACTTATACAGATTTTAGTGAATTAGCCAACAAAGAAGTATCCACTTAAACTTAACTGACGGTTGTATCTCCGACACAACCTGCTTCTTTTTTCTTAGATAACGGCCCGGGCCGGACTCGACCCGTTCTATCGTGAGTCATCCTTTATCCTCACTTTCATTTGGCTACTTTCCTAAAAAAAACATATTTTAGACACGTATTTTTTGTTTATCAATTAAACTCATTATATTTAACTCATGGTCCGCGAGCTAGCAACAGATTTTCGTGATCAATCAACTCCCGTGCCATAACTTGTGAGAAGGTTAAGAATGTTGTATCATGAAGCCCCGTGGACGTCAGCTGCGGCTCCGTTGGTGGGTTGACCAGCAGCAGCCTCCCAAAGATGTACCTAAAAAAAAATGCCTATTCCTCCCGATTCATTTTATCATCAAATGATAGTTAATCCAATATTATGACGAAGAACAATCGTCAGCTGACTGTACAGTGGTGGAAAGTCCATCAGCTGGTCATACAAACCTGTAAAAAAAAATTTTTTTTTAGTCGTTTCCTTCCAACTGAAATTTTGTCAGATGACAGTTTATATGCTATTATAAATACATCAACGCGTCAGCTGGTTCTATCGCGGTGGAAAACTCGTCAGCTGATGCCCTGAAGTTTGTAACGCAGTAGCCCGCGTTCTAGGCACAATTTTTTGTCAGTTACTTTCTCCCGTGCCATAACTTGTGAGAAGGTTCAGAATGTTGTATCGTGAAGCCCCGTGGACGTCAGCTGCGGCTCCGTTGGTGGGTTGACCAGCAGCAGCCCACCGGACGTCGGCCAGCGTGCAGCTGTTATTCGTAACGCGCTAATGCACCTCACCCCACCTGTCACGCATAAGTATAGACCTCTACCTACGCTTTGTTACTACCAATCACGACGTCAAGATAATTACATTTATATGCGCTCCTAGCTGGCATCGACACCTGAGTGCGACTTGTTTGCGTGGCGATGGGCAGCAGTATGTAGTGAATGCTTGAGATTCTGTGAGGCGATGGATGCTCAACTGTTCCTATATAATTTATTTGTTACCAGTTGTTTTAAATTTTTAGTCTAAGTTTTTTGATGCATTGGTTACACTGTAATGTCATGTAAACGTATAAATAAAGTACAATACAAGATGATGATTAACATTATCTAAATTAAATTAAAACTAAGTGAAATCTAAAAAAGGCCCTCGAGGCATTGTGCCGAGGATGCTGGCGGCATTTCCTCCCTGAATTGCAATGCTGATGCGTTGCGCGAGGAAGCCGCCTCCTCTTCGGTCACCAGTTGCATCGACCAGACGTTTCGCGATTTCTGCAAATAACTTATGCGCACTGGGACCCCACGGACCGAGGGTCTCGACGCCAAAGGGTACAAAGTCGTACTCTCTGCCGAGGCCTCTATGTTTATTACATTTCAGATTTTCGGCGTTTTCCGCCGCTGCACACTGAGAAAAATGGATTGAAGTCGAGGTAATAAAATATTGTGCAAACATTCTAAAATACACTGTTTGCCACTAATAAAACAGTGCGCAATACTTTAAATAGTGACACGAATCTAAATCTAATATGTTGGGCATTGAACTTCATTGTGCAAGAAACCTCACCAAAACATAAAGTACAAATGATTTATCTTTTATCGTGCAAGTAGTATACAATATTATGCACATAGCACAAAAAGACATAACGTCACTTATGCATAGTAAAATTGCGGAATAAGCATCATAATATACAGTGATCAATGCACGATAAATTAGTGACGTCACAAATGCACCATAAAATATCGTTCTTTGCGTAGAAAATTATGGTTTGAAGAGTTGCACCATGGCATTTAGTGCAATGCATGTATATATTTCAAACTATGCAGCAAGTTTGATAGTGCCCTCCACAAAATTTGGTTTGACCTTGGTTGGCGGTTTTGGTTGGTGGATCCACGTGTAAGATATGCCATGCCACACACAAGTCAACCAAGTCAGCAGGTACGGCTTGTAGTCGCCAGCATCAATATGTTTTGTATATTATTGAAATCTATGTATTGTGCAGCAAAAAAAAAGTATTTACGTACCTCATGGTGCAGTGCAGGCGACCTAACCTACTTATACCTATTACAATTGCTAAAAATAATGCAACACAAAAAAGTTTAATGAAGCACATAAATGTATTATACGTGTTATAAGTTTTATTGCAAAGCCCGAAATTAAATCGTGCGTATGCACATAAAGTTTTGGGCGAGCCGGGGCGAGGGGAGCGCGGGCAGAGGTCGTGGCGGGTGGATTCGATGGCAATTGGGCAGTTTGCATTTGCACTCTTTGCAGTTCGCATTTTGATTTGACCTAGCGTGACGTGCGTTTTTAATGTGTTGATTCAGTGTCGATCTAATATGGATCCAAAATAAGGATCTAATATGGGAGACCTTAGAAAATGGGGCTTTAATGAAGAAGTCGTCGAACACTTTGCTAGTAAGTACATACTTAGTTACCTATTTTTTATTATTCACTGACGACGACAGATTTAGGGCGGGAACATGTACCCAGCGGTGCTAAGAACCCGCCAAGATCCGTCCTATCCCGTGTCAAAGAACCGTGTTCGGGTTTTAATTTAATTTTATGATAAACTCATATTAGTTATGTACCCACTTGCTAAACTCATATTAAGTAGGTATTTTGAAAAATTTATTTGTGTTTACAATAATTAGTAACTAACATTTATATCCTAGATGCTTTAACCTTTATATCATAGACATGGAACCGACATTCGGTGTAGATTGGAGAACCTAGGTTTTGTTTTATTTGTGTAATTTAAATCAATTTTATTTGGTATTTCAGGCGAGTACCAGCTTTAATGATCTTTCGTCGCTATTGCGGTCTGGTATAGGCAGGAAGGAACAGGATTTCCTTGACTTGAATCAAGGAGTAAGGAGGCCTTAATTGACTTGGAGGCGCTGACTGAGCCCCTAAGTCACAACTTACCACAAGTGCGGGACATCCCGCTGCCGCTGCTGGAGGAACTTCGAAACGGAACTTCGAAACGGCTAGAGGTAGGTTTCTGGAGTTTGGGCTTATTTTGTTGGTATTCGGGAGTACTTACATGCTGGACAACTATGCTGACCTGATGATGGACTTCTGAGACACCCCACGGAACTTCGAAACGGCTAGAGGTCGGTTTCTGGAGTTTGGGCTTATTTTGTTGGTATTCGGGAGTACTTACATGCTGGACAACTATGCTGACCTGATGATGGACTTCTGAGACACCCCACGGAACTTCGAAACGGCTAGAGGTCGGTTTCTGGAGTTTGGGCTTATTTTGTTGGTATTCAGGAGTACTTACATGCTGGACCACTTGGCTGACCTGATGATGGACTTCGGAGACACCCCACGGAACTTCGAAACGGCTAGAGGTAGGTTTCTGGAGTTTGGGCTTATTTTGTTGGTATTCGGGAGTACTTACATGCTGGACAACTTGGCTGACCTGATGATGGACTTCGGAGACACCCCACGGAACTTCGAAACGGCTAGAGGTAGGTTTCTGGAGTTTGGGCTTATTTTGTTGGTATTCGGGAGTACTTACATGCTGGACAACTATGCTGACCTGATGATGGACTTCGGAGAAGCCCCACGGAACTTCGAAACGGCTAGAGGTCGGTTTCTCGAGTTTGGGCTTATTTTGTTGGTATTCAGGAGCACTTACATGCTGGACAACTATGCTGACCTGATGATGAACTTCGGAGACACCCCACGGAACTTCGAAACGGCTAGAGGTCGGTTTCTTGAGTTTGGGCTTATTTTGTTGGTATTCGGGAGCACTTACATGCTGGATAACTTAGCTGACCTGATGATGGACTTCGGAGACACCCCACGGAACTTCGAAACGGGGTGCGTGCGTGAGCCGCGCGTATATGTTATCCTACTTTTTGACGGAAATCGAAACGTTTCAAACGTGTATCATCATATCAGCCGAAAGACGTCCACTGCTGGACATAGGCCTCCCCAAAGAGTGCCACAATGACCGGTCCTGCGCCACCCACATCCAGACGATTCAAATGTATAGCCGTCTTTATTTCTGAGAATTTATTCGGAAAACTGAGTTTTCATTGAATGGCTTTTTTTTTCAGATGATGACGATGTCAAGATAACTGGTGCGGTTATATTGCTGGGTTGCTTGTACAAGATTTTGCCGGCTGCAAGCAGGAAGGGGGGTACTGGAAGCCGACCCGAAGTGCTGAAGATCTTTCGTTCCGTCCGAAAACGACGTCACTGGGGCGATACAAGAGCACGCCTTAGCAACACAGGGTCCTTTCCAGCCATTTCTAATTGCAGTTGGTGAGGCATATAACATTATAACCAGTGTTTTTTTCTGTTTGACCGAAACAACATTTTGGAAGTTCAAAATAATTCACGCAGTTGCATGTCCGTACTCAACGTCATGCTATTCAACCTGGCTCGCCATTCAAATTGCATTTTATCACATTAAAACAATTTACGATGACTACAGCCGATCGCTAAAACAGCTACTATTAGATTTGGGTCTTGCTTTGACACTTCAACCATACCTTTCGTTAAAATAATATCAAAAACATTATCAAATTAACCCAAATTTGTGTAATTATATTTATTGTAAGACCACTTCACAGCCTATTGCGAAAACAAAATATATCTTGTAAATAAGGCATATCAATATGTGGCTCTACATGATACATTCGGACTGTTTAAAACATTTACGCTAGGCTAGAGTTTAATCTCTACTTACTGTCACTTTCTTTTCCGCACACATTTTGTATGGCTGTCACTGTCAAATTACCTTGTTAATCCAGGCTACTCTTTTCTACTTATTTTCGTATAAGTTATAATTGTTGTTTTCTTAATTAGACTGTTATTGTGTTTAAAGTTTAGGAAAAATAAATGTTGGTATAAATAATTAAAAATCATTTTTTTTTCTTACCCTATATCCTTTGCACAGCTACAGGTATCGTGAATTTCAGTACATTTTTTCTGACTACTATATTATATTGTGATGGCATTGTATACTTAATTTTTTAGCTAATACTAAGTACATAGTTTCAGGCTTGCAATTTCCTAGGTGTATATCTTGAAGCAATGTGATGTGCCACTGTCTCGCTTAAAAAAAACTTCATAATATTACATTATAATATTATATTACATATAATATTAGTACATCGCATTGCTTAAAGCTGTAGGTATATTTAAGCTTTGGGTATCGCAAGAGTTATTGGAATTATAGATGATTACATTAAAACAGTGAACGTATTCATAGGGTGTTTCTACTGCCCATACCTATAACAACTTTTCCCAAGGGTAGATCGAAATCTCAAAGAATAAACTTGCAACAGTACGAACGGTCCATTTTTTTTTGAGATTTCGATGTAATGGTCCTTGGGGAATGTTGTTGGGAATGAGCACTAGAAACACCCTGTGAACTTTCGTTCACTATTTTGATGTAACCTTGTATAAATTTCGATGCGAATCCTGAAAATTTATTATGCTATCACGATAATTAATAGTGCGGAAAAAAGTGCTCGGGCACGTAAAGGGATGATGCCGAGGTAGAAAAGCACTAAAACATTTAGTGCACTCGCATGTTAAAACATGGTTTCAAAGAATCAAATAATATCATGGGTAGGCACGAAATATTACGGGGCACGATTTGATATGAACCAATTAGTAAAATGCAAACGCACATAATAGTATAATGATACGGAACTATAAGTTATCGCAATGCATTATAATATATAGTGCCTCCAAAATAAGTATTTTGAAGCGGTGCACTATAAGTTTTCTTGCTTAAGGCAATACATTATGATTCCTTGAACTATCTTTTATATTGCGAGTTGCGAAAGAGCTTGTGACGTCACTAAATTGATGACGTCACAGTGGAATTATATTTTCTTGTGCACAGCCGGCAGCGTAACTTTACGTGCTTGCACGATTGGTCAAAAATATGTGCAATCACATTAGTTTATAGTGCCACATTTTTCTCAGTGCACCCGCTTTAGAAGTAGTCCGTTGGAGGTGAGACGGTGCCAGCGTGTCTACACATGTAGCGTCCCACACAAGCATCCGTCCCAACCCCCATGGAACCAGAGACACACCATCAGGTCTCTTGCCATCATCAACGTATAAATAAATTAATTAAATGAATATTGTGGGTGAATGAGACAGCCATGTACGTTCGAAGTCACCCCGTACTATTCCTCCTACTCGAGCGAGTCCTACTTAGCAATAAACTGCAGTAATGCAGGCATCCTCCTGCTAAATGGGTAATGGGCCCTCGATTAGCTAATGTAGCGGTAATACTCAGACGTACCTACCTTGTCAAGGATAATCAGGTTTACTTCTATACAGGCCTGGCAGCCATACGTATTTGACATTGCTTTAGCATAGGTAAGGACGAACTTTACGCGCATTCCAGTCACACCTAAGTCATAGTCCAGGCAGTCCGTTTGGATGCGCCTGTAGAGGGGTTTATTCATGGAGTCAATATTTTGTATCTGTGTCATAGTAGTTTAGTAAAAAAAAAAACATGCTGCTAAATTGAACAATCTCTTCGCCGTGAAATTTGTTATTGATTGTGGATGGATATTCTTTGTTTTACTATTTTCTCGCAGTCGAAGTGAAAAGTAGAGTGTATAACTCGGGTCTAAAAGCCATATTACCCCTTGAAATATTTTCCCTCACTTCGCTCGGGAAAATATCCATCTCGTGGTAATAGGTATGGCTTATTTTAGCCCCTTGTCATACAATCTACTATAGACCTATTAAGCTCTATTAAGCTAATCCTATCTCATGTATCTCAAGATATCGACACGGCTGACTATCCACACTAAGTATATTACATTCCAGATAACATTAGAACGTCAAAGAGGCTGAGGGTTATGAACGGATTTTTTCAAATAAAATTGTGTTACCTAAACTCAATTTTTTTGAAAAGTATAACTTGTTTCACATTTAACGTTTTTACGTAGGTACTTACTTACTTATCATTTACAAATTGAAAAGAAATAGCAATTTGTGTCTCAATGGAGCAAAATGATGTATTTACGGCAAGGGCGGCACTTGAATCTAGAGTGAAGCGAAGAATTCTACGATAGAATCCTGAGCGTAACGAAGGATTCAAGCGTTAACGCCCATGACGAAAATAATTTTGCTCCCGAGTGACACATACAATTTTTCACACCGACTATGAGGAAAATATAACAGTCATCGATAGTTTTGATTTCAGTAAAACGTATCATTTGTGACATTTTTTTTAATATTACGAAAAAATCATAAATTTTCATATAACGTTGTTAAAATTAAAACTTGAAATATGTGCGTGGACGTGTAGGTACTATGAAAGGATTTTTCGAAATTCTACCCTTAAGGGGGTGAAATAGGGGCTGAACCGTTGTATGGAAATCGTTCATTTGGAAAGTTATTGAACTAAAAAAAGAAAAAATTAAAGATTTTTTTTTGAAATTATTATTAAAGTTATTGTATGAAGGTTCTTTACTAAAAAAAAAAAACAAATTAAATGATTTAGCCTTATTGTAAAAATTTATCCCCTAAGGGGAGTTCAACTCTTTTTTAACCTTTAAGGGGGTTTAAAAAGAGTTCAACTCTTTTTAACCCTAAGTTTGTATAGGAAACATGTAGTTTTTAAAGTTAGACATTTAAACACAAGCTCCTAATGTACAGTCAAAAACATTGATAAGTCCATTTTTTCTAATTCATCCCTTGAAGGGGAGATGGGAGTTGAAAGTTCACATATGCTCTCCTGACCGGTTTCGGCCACGGCGACTGCTTCACATAATACTGTCGCTAGAAACATGAAAGCAGGAGAGGTTTTTAAAATATGTAGATCTATCCAGAACTATATTTTTTTAAACTTGCCCCCTAAAGGGGTGAAATAGGAGTTGTACCGAGTAAACTTAGTTTGAAAGTTCGTAGGTATATGACGACGTAGGGTTATTCATAGGGGATGTAAGTAGTAGTAGGCCGTTACCTAATAATTCAACAATTATCCGACCGAATAGCCTAGTGGTTAGAGAACCTGACTATGAAGCTTGAGGTCCCGGGTTCGATTCCCAGTCGGGGCAGATATTTGTATGATGAATACGAATGTTTGTTTTCGAGTCTTGGATGTTTATATCTATTTAAGTATGTATTTATCTATATAAGTATGTTTATCCGTTGTGTAGTACCCATAGTAGAGGCTTTGCCTAGTTTGGGACTAGATCAATTGGTGTGAATTGTCCCACGATATATATATTTATTTATATTGCAAAAAATACACTAGGGTAGGTACTACGCGGGCAAAAGCTAGTAATATATATATAAGAGGAGACGCCGTTTATGCGGATTAAGAGTCCAGTCAAAAATAAGGCTTTATAGCCCTTAACTTTGGCAATGTCCTCAGAAGAGACGCGAACCTGAATCTATCTACTTATGACCCAATCCATCCTTACTAATCGCTAGTCACCTAACGACAGGCGGAAAAACCGTAGACCTGCTACAGAAGCTTACGAATAGGTATCCATATAAAGCATTGTTTGTTATCGCCCTCAAAACCAGTCCTGCTCCTGCGCAACGAGTCTTATCCTTATCATAACAAGTTCGGCAGCCTGCAGTAAAAACAAAACACTCAGCAAGCGCGAGTCAGATTTGCGGATCGAGAATCAATATGATGTTCAAATTCAAATTTATTACAATATAATTATTAGGTGGAACAATTAATAGCTAGGTATCCATGTGACACCCTGCAAGGGCACAGCAACAAACTTACAACTAACATGCTTAATAGTTATTTACGATACAAGTGCAGAAAATAGGAAATTCGCGAATTACCTATTCGCACGTGTATCGTACAACGTTTTACAGTACATATGGCTAATTAAAGTTTCGACATATGCACGGAAAGTGCTCGTTTCCGCACTCATGCGGAAAAGTAACACCATGTGTTCTGTAAAATCTTTTACAGAGTAACACATGGTGTCCCTTCGGTCGTGTTTTAATTTATCGCCACTCTTTGCGAATTTCCTATTTTAAATCTTGTATCGTAAATAACTATTAAATTCATCTTTTAAAGTAAGGGAGAGTGCTATCAAAATATTAATCAGTGTGTTTATCGTTAAATTGTTGTTCTTGGGTTGCACCCGATGCATTCTAATTCGAACATCAGGGGCGCCGGCTTTACCTATAGTGGTGCGGTGCACCCGGGCGCACGCTCCTAGGGGGCGCCGAGCGCCATTTCACGGGGCGCCTCTAGCCAGGCGGCTAGCACGTGCTAGAGGGCTACAACGGTGGGCAACAAGCACGCGGTTTGCCTGATGGTACGCGGACACCATAGAATACGGACGCTTGTGCTAACTGGAGAATAACAAGCACGTTGCAGACCCTTTATTGGTTTGGGAATTCGTTCCTCACACAGAGGTGTCGACAGATTTTAGCAATTAAACGCTACGAATGCCCTGAGCCTCAAATTGTCCCAGGGACATATTTGTACCTGATTCCTGATGTCTGTAGCTGAGCTGAGATTATTGTAATGTGGCCGACTTTTTACATGCTTTGTATTAACTTGACTTGTTCGTATGTAAGTATAAAAGTATGTAAGTAAGTTGTCCGTCAAAATTTGCAATCCATTTTTCAGTCACTTGCCGTTATCCGATTGAGCTAAAACTTTGGATATTAGTATAGTTTGGATGACAATTTAATATTATGGTACCATCGAGCTGATCTGATGATGGAGACAGAAGGTGGCCATGGGAATTCAGTATTTAACCGACGTAACCCCGTTGAGTTTGGGCTCGTTAGAATCGTCTCAATGAGTAGTTGATGATGTATACAGAAAAGTACAGTCGGTAATAAAAGCTTGTACCAAAAATGAAATTTTTGACAGAAACTTATTATAAAACTGTTACTGGCAGTGGAATCTTCTGCCTCGGACAATAGAGTTGCTTTTTGAATGGACAACTTTGATGCAATTCGAGCAACTCAAATAATCTCAATATACTTGGGTGGTTTCAAACCGACCGAACGCGATGATTGTAAGTTACGTCCGTTAAAATCTGGAAAATGTTAGTAAGGGACTTTGACAGTTTTCTATGGGTCTGTCGCCGCCGTATTTCGTTTATATTTTTTTATTGATTTATGCCATAGCTATAAAAAATGCAGATGGTGCTGCTGCTCCTCGACGCAAGCGCAGCGGCTGCGTTAAGTTTTAATTTTTGACATCTCATGCTCGAAAAGTGTGTCATATTAGACTTGATAAGCTGGGCTAAAGGAGTACATTTAGCCCCTAGGGAAAATATGTATACATATTTATGATTTTTAACACATTTAATTTGACCAATCAAAACACTTCACCATATTAAATCCACCAATCACAACTCTTTCAAAAAACATTTATCTTTGCTATCAACCAACCAGAATACCCACAGCTACATAATAAAATCGACCAATCAAACATCAGGTGTTTTTTAGTCCCTAATTCCAAATCATTTAAATCCACCAATCACAACTCTTTCAAAAAACATTTCTCTTTGCTATCAACCAACCAGAATACAGCTACATATTAAAATCGACCAATCAAACATTAGGTGTTTTTTAGTCCCTAATTCCAAATCATAAAAAAAGATAACGCCTCACGCTAAATTGAACAATCTCGTCACAGTGAAATTTGTTATTGATTGTGGATGGATAATCTTTGTTTTACTATTTTCTCGCAGTCGAAGTGAAAAGTAGAGTGTATAACTCGGGTCTAAAAGCCATATTACCCCTCGACATATTTTCCCTCGCTTCGCTCGGGAAAATATCCATCTCGTGGTAATATGGCTTATTTTAGCCCCTTGTCATACAATCTACTATAAGGCACGTACACTGAGTCCGAGCCTGAGTCGAGAGTCCGGCGAGATCAGGCACGCGTGAGCTGAGGCGGGATCATGTAATATTTTGTGTCAGACACAAAAAGAGAAGTGAATACGGTATAGACAAATAATCCGTAGGTTCTATACCGTCTGTATGTCTGTAAGTCTGCGCCCGAAACCCTCAAACCGTTTAAAAAAACCCGATCCAGACTTGACATGTGCATTGATAA
This sequence comes from Epinotia nisella, assembly GCA_932294315.1. Taxonomy (NCBI): domain Eukaryota; kingdom Metazoa; phylum Arthropoda; class Insecta; order Lepidoptera; family Tortricidae; genus Epinotia; species Epinotia nisella. The sequence continues at coordinate 564,825 of OW028698.1, read as the reverse complement.
CATTTAACTGCCTTATCCAACATCCGCTACACGCCTTACTTCATTTATCCAAAAAACCGGCATTCAAAACCGATAACAAACCGTTATATAAACTGGTGCGGCGCCAGCGTCTTCACACTTGACGATCAAACCAATCGTTGAATACAAGATGGCCGCCGTGAAGACTCTGTTGGTTCTGATGATAGTAGCGCTGGCGTTTGCCAGTGTGGCAGCCGTTCGCGTGCCGGCTTGTGACGAGGTAACTACACTCCAAATTCTTAACTAACTACTTCATGGGCCGCTTATTTCATCGACAAACGTGCCTTGAGAAACCGTTATCCTTTTAGCATTGGCGTATCTAGGCCTGGTGTCAGGCAGAACCAAGGTAACCGATATAGCCCTCCGAGTCGCTAAACTTAAGTGGCGGTGGGCGGGGCACAATGCACGTAGAACCGATGGCCATTGGGCGCAAAGGTTCTCGAGTGGCGACCACGTACCGGAAGGCGTAAGGTGGACTGATGACCTGGTAAAGGCCGCTGGAGTCCGCTGGATGCGGGTGGCGCAGGACCGGTCATTGTGGCACTCTGGGGGAGGCCTATGTCCAACAGTGGACGTCTTTCGGCTGATATGATGATGATGGTGGCATTGTGAGGGCTACTGGGGTCTCTCAATGTTAGCTTTGGCTATATATGGCTGTCCAATAGTTTGATCTACAGTGGATCAACACGTTTCATGTTTGTGTTTTTTTTTGTGTGTGTGAGAGTTCCCAATGTTTTCCTCAGGTCTGCCCCCGTATATGGCGAGAGCAAATGACATGCTGCCGCAACCACGGGTATTACCGCAGCGCGTCCTGCTCCAGAGGGAAGATGAATTGCACCTAGACTGCGGCACGGTATTCGTTACAATTTCACAAGTCTACAGCAGAAACATCAGGTTCCCACGGATCAGAAAATCAGGGCGCGTCGCGCTTAACGTCCACGGTTTTCTAATCAGCTATTGATTGCGACAGAAGCGCTACGCACCGCTCTTGGGCGCCCTGATCCAAAAATAGTGTAAGGTGCGTGCGACTCAGCGAGTTCAGCGACTCCGTATCAGTTGCTCTCTGCTAATTAGAGAGATGGAGGTAGATTTTTATATCTCGTATCGCATCGTGGCTTCAGGAACCAGCTAATGTGTGCGTAAAGGTCACGTCATTCAAGAGTTTCATTCAACCATCGATCCAATTTGTCACACCAACTTGCTATTACCTAGTTATAATGAAAGGTGTGTGGTCCATTGCAACTATAGCAAGTTGTTGTGGCAATTAAGGTGTGTGATGGCCTTTAGACTTGTAAAATTGTAGCTTCGTGTAGCGGCCACTGCAGGCATTGTTGTTCGCGTTTATATTATACACATTGGTGAGATAATCAATACCTATTATAACATCTAGTAAATGTGACCAACATGCCCGTTTGTTCCCGTTTATGGTCGTGGATATCCGTATCCGCAATCTAAACTAACTAGAAATTATTTTAACTTTGAATCTTGTTTCCAAATTGTAGAAAAGTGCACGCGCAACGTGTTTATATTTCGTGATATCTACACAAATTACACCATTGTACTTGGTTTTTATTATTTGATGAATGAAATAAATGTTAAATAAAGATTTTTTGTTTCAATATGATGTCCAACAAAATAGTCAGCTTGCTTTATAATGGTTTATTAAATTTTATTTCGCTTAAGTGTCGCCGGGACGCTCGGCTCTCCATACAAACGTAGTTTGTTTGTCATTTTAAAACGACATGCTAGAATAACATGAAACCTTGCATACACAATGTTATCCACCACAACTAGGTCGGAAACTAGTTTACGTTGTTAGAAATTTAAATAGAAAATAGATAGACAGTAAAACAGTACACCGTTTTTCTACATGTCGTGTACAAACTCTCAAAGCGCTCAATTCTTTTTCTATTATAATTTGTAGCAACATAAATTACTTGGTTTCGGACCTACTTAGATATTGCGGATCCTAATGTTTATAATAGTAGATTGTATGACAAGGGGCTAAAATAAGCCATATTACCACGAGATGGATATTTTCCTGAGCGAAGCGAGGGAAAATAATTCGAGGGGTAATATGGCTTTTAGACCCGAGTTATACACTCTACTTTTCACTTCGACTGCGAGAAAATAGTAAAACAAAGATTATCCATCCACAATCAATAACAAATTTCACTGCGAAGAGATTGTTCAATTTAGCGTGAGGCGTTTTCTTTTTTAATGATTTGGAATTAGGGACTAAAAAACACCTGATGTTTGATTGGTCGATTTTAATATGTAGCTGTATTCTGGTTGGTTGATAGCAAAGAGAAATGTTTTTTGATAGAGTTGTGATTGGTGGATTTAAAGGATTTGGAATTAGGGACTAAAAAACACCTGATGTTTGATTGGTCGATTTTAATATGTAGCTGTAGGTATTCTGGTTGGTTGATAGCAAAGATAAATGTTTTTGAAAGAGTTGTGATTGGTGGATTTAATATGGTGAAGTGTTTTGATTGGTCAAATTCATTGTGTTAAAAATCATAAATATGTATACATATTTTCCCTAGGGGCTAAATGTACTACTTTAGCCCCGCTTATTAAGCCTAATATGACACACTTTTCGAGCATGAGATGTGAAAAATATTTAATGTACGCCACCCGCATCCAGAAAAGGTTGGTATGCTACTTGTCTAATTGAAGATGGTGTCCTGCGTGTCGTTTAACCAAAGAGCATTTCGCAAATTTACACTCACAAGCAAAATTTTGTATTGACAATTATTTTGTTTACAAATCAACTTTCTACAAATTACTGGTTTGACCAAATAATCAACAGGCAAATTTACATTTTATAAATGATCGCTAGGACAAATTAAATTTTAGCAACTAAGTTCCCTGTAAAAACTACTATTGGTCTAAAAATGTTTGCACTAATGTATTATTTGACCTGTTTTCTTTTGTTAAAAGGAACTGTTGCAAATTCTCAACTATTACATATTCTACTTCAGATACAGTCAGTAGGCCAGTAATTTTACTTCAACGGCAACGAAACTAGGTTAGTTTAGGTTATTATTTGGCTACTTACCGCGTCAAATTTTACTTTAAGGCAGGTCGGTGTAGGTAGGTACGACGACGAGCGAAGCGAGGAGGAGTATTAGGTAGAACGCTACCATACAGCGCGCGAGCGTTCCGCGGCAGCGGCCGGCGAAGCGCCAGAACCGATTTTTTTAAATATTTTTCATCACACTTGCTCGTAACTTGCCTCTTATAACGTCGCCGTTTGGCTAATAATCCAGGATATTAAACACGCGTGAGTTATAGCATTACGACACTCGTGCGTTATATTTATATGCTTATCCCGATTAAGATGTACCTCGCAACAAGGCGTATGTTTAAACACGGTGCATTTTTAAAATAGCCGAATATTATGAGTTTGTGTGTGATCTGATTGGTTGAGCCAATCTCGTTGGTCGTGGGCCACAATTATTCTGCTCTGTGATTAGTTGAATGAAATATTGAAGCTGCGCGCTCCGTGTTTTCAGTCTTTTGTAGTTATTTATTTCCTCACAAATGTGATGAAAAACGTCGTATGAAACGTGTGAGCTTTGATAATTACATCCTCGGCTCTCTTATCACGCTCACCTGCGGCTCGCGTGACAATTCCGCCTCGGATGTAATAATCAACATAGCTCACTTGAGGAACCTAGAAGGAGGGGGGATTGGGGACGAAGCCGCCCATAAGGGGTTTCGGGGGGCTACGCCCCCCGCACTAAAAAACACCATGTAATTGTAACGATGGTATTATTTAGGTAGGGTAGGTTAGGGTTAGCTTGTGTCCCTTAGAGGTTAGGTTAGGTTCAAGTAATTGGCGTGTGTTTCAGAACAACCATGCATTTATCCTCAAATGTTAGCACAACAAAGTAATTCTCACGGCCATAAGAGGGTAGCGGAACAAATAACCCAGCGGCTTAAACCCTTGGGTATTTATGACAATTAACATTTTGTTTAATGATATTTTGGTAAATGTATAAAATTGCCAAATATATCAAAAATCAAATCAAATCGTTTATTTGCTTAACAATACACATATTTACATAAAATGAGATGCCAGGCGGACCCCAAACTAGGCTGAGCCTGTATCTTGGGACCCTGGAGTGCAATTTGTAAAACAATATGAAGTTATTCAAGGAATCAGAATGAACTCAAAAGAAGAAAGTAATAAAAAGCATTATACATTTAAGAGCGCATGCGCAAACTGTGTGTCTGTGTGTGTGCGCGCGTGTGTGTGTGTATGTGTGTGTGTGTGTGTTTGTGTGTGTATGTGCGTGCGTGTGCGTGTGTGTGCATATGTGCGTTAGTTAGTGTGCAGGATTGAGTTTTACTTAATAAGAAGAATATTATTTGGTGTAGTGAAAAATGTATAATTGACACTTTATTATATTGAATACATTTGACGTTATGTACCCACTTATTGCTAATTGAGTGAATTTGAGTGATTGTCAAGTAAGTACTTAAACGAAACTTACAATTGAAACTTTTGCGCAATAACACATTTGCCAGCAAGTGAGGGATTATTTGATGAAGCGGTTTTTGTCAAACGATAATAGTTTTTAGGGTTCCGTAGCCAAAATGGCAAAAACGGAACCCTTATAGTTTCGTCATGTCCGTCTGTCCGTCTGTCCGTATGTCACAGGCATTTTACTCCAAAAGTATAAGGTGTATTTGAATAAAATTTTGAGGATAGGTGTATTTTGTTAGCCGCTACATAGTTTTGTAATAAAAATGACAAAAAAAAAATTTTTTAGGGTGCACTCCATACATAAAACTAAAAGTAAAAAAAAAAACCTTGTGACTCCCCGTGTGGCACATCAATCAATAGGCCTTTCAAAATAAGTATAAGGTTTCTTAGCATTTTTTTTGATTAAGTGAATAGAGTCAGAGATAATCGCCCCGAAAGTCACTAAAATTCTGTCCCCCCCCTTCTAATTTTTGAACGGTGTATTTTAAAAATATGGAAAAATTCATGGACATAGGGCTTATTAATTTCATTCACCGAAAATTGTTTTGAACAAGATCGGTTCAGAGGTTTTCGAGATATTGCTGAACAACTGCCTGCCTCAAAGAAAAGGACGTAAGTGCCGTAAAATTTCTGTGACGATACGACCTTTTTAATAGGCACGGAACCCTTCGTTTTGCGTGGTCCGACACGCACTTGGCCGGTTTTTTGGTTATACATTAGTAAACCAATTTAAGATAAATGAAAGTAGGAATAAAGAAGGCAAAACAAAATTGTACACGAATATAGAACATTTATTTCGATCACATCACAATTTCGTATTAGATATATATAACCATATAACATATCATATACTACACAACCAATGTTAAACATGATTGTGCGAAATCAAAAGCAAAATCGAATCGAATATGTAATAACTATAGTCTATGTAAGCTATCAACTGGCGTATAATAGGGGTTACCTCGGACACAAGAAGTCAACACATGAACTAGCAGCTATATCTGATAGATTTAATAGCAACTATTATTCGGGGAATACCGATAGTTGTTGCGTTGCGATTGCCTTTTGAAAGTTGTCTTCTTTGTTGAAAGCAGCAACGCCAGCAACCCACAAAGCGATGCCTTCAGTTAGCTTCGTTGACCAGCTCTCAACTGAGTTAGCAGCAAGTCACCCTGCAGAGAACTGGATCTTCCGATGGTGATCGAAGTAGCAAGAAGAAGCGGGCGTGGTTGTAGTCGTCTTGGAATCTGAACGCCCCTGATGTTTATGCCGAAGGCTTGGAACCTCCCGAGTTTAGAAAGCTACCAGGAGCGATGACACATTGTAGAAGTGTAGGTGCTTGTAAGATGGAGGCTTCAACGATGTTGATGAAAACGAAGCTGGTGGCTGCTGTTCCTTGTGCTTCTCCGTCTTGGAACCCCCCGGCCCCCTAGGCCAGCGTGTCCTAGTAACAGTTCATCTGACCTCGAGAGCAGCCGCCCCCACTGTGGCCATGGGCACGGCAGCACTCGTTCTGTTCGGGCCCGGTGCGGCTGCAGACCTGGTCACAAGCACCGACGTGCACGGCAACAGCGCTTGCCATGACCATCGCGATCACGACCAGGAGTAAAAGTGTCTTAAGGGCGGCCATTTTGATTTGAAGGAGCCACGAGTAGTAAGTTCTCAAGTTGAAGATTGGAGTTGTTGTGTGATGATCGACGGCGCGAGGGCAGTATATATATACACAGATATCGTGAACCTGATTGCGAATTTTATCGGAGTTTTCCTTATTTATGCCCGATTGGATGTTTACTTTAGAGACGCTAATTGCGTCGCTAGTTACTATATTTACATAAAGGACATCCAAAGGACATCCAAAGGACATGGAATATCGTTTCCAGTGCGAATTCTAGCAATTGACGTCGTCGGGGACATGAAAAGCTGCCAGCGTCCTCATTACCTACCGTCCTATGCGTCCTTTACCATCGGGATCGGGGGCCTTTTTTTGGAAGTTGTTTTATATTTAATTTATAATATAATTTCGAGTTTTTGATTGGGTATCCCTGTCGCATCCTAAAGTTTGATTTTTGACAGTTCCTCAATGACGTATTTAGACTTGTGGCTAGCATAAATCGATTGTCGTAATCAACGATTGATGGCTAAGAATTTGATTAATTAGAAACGAAATAGGTAATTCTGTTGCCAAGCAGTTTAAAAAGCTCCTGCATACTTTTTCACGTTTCACGATGGTTTCCCTTGTAATATATAGCATGGTACCTAGGTACCTATCTTCTTGATTTCGCTGAGCAATGCCAATTGACGTTGGACGAGTGTTATAAGGTGATAACAATCAATTCTTAGGATGCGACTGGCATAAATACCTACCTATCTATTAATATTTTTGAGATTATTGAATATTATTGTTCACAAAGCCGTTCAACCAAAGTGAGGTGACTCACAAGGTGACCTGATCTTTAAAAAATAATAAGTTCTTCATTTGCAATAAAATATGGTGCCAGTATGGGAAAGGTACCCACTACTGGTTGGAAGGCCTCCCTGTCCTATCAGGAGCCGTAGCATGGTTGGCCTCATCACGCGACAAGTGACAAGATAGGAGCGTCGTCTCGTTCTATCGAACGGTGTCAGCCAGTGACGCACGCTCTATCCTATCACCTATCGCGTGACAAGGCCAACCATGCTACGGTTCCTGGTCGGTATCGTGTCCAGGAGCCGTAGCATGGCTGGCTTTATCACGCGACGAGTGACAAGATAGGAGCGTCGTCTCGTTCTATCGAACGGTGTCAGCCAGTGACGCACGCTCTATCCTATCACCTATCGCGTGACAAGGCCAACCATGCTACGGCTCCTGGTCGGTATCGTGTTCAGGAGCCGTAGCATGGCTGGCCTTATCACGCGACAAGTGACAAGATAAGAGCGTCGTCTCGTTCTATCGAACGGCTCCGCCAACCATGCTGCGGCCACGTAGCATGGTTGGCGTTGTCACACGATAGCTGATAGGATAGAGCGTGCGTCACTGGCTGACACCGTTCGATAGAACGAGACGACGCTCTTATCTTGTCACTTGTCGCGTGATAAGGCCAACCATGCTACGGCTCCAGGTTGTCGTCCTCGGATCTTGGTGAAATGAAATGCCGGTTGGATTGGTGTAAGTAGGTATACCTGTTGGTTAACTTATGATTGCACTACGGAGGCTCAACATAAAATACGTGTTCACAAGCTTTTTGTACCAACCCAGCTAGCACGATACGTTTTATCGTTATGTTTTACGTGACGTTTCAGTACATATTCGCCGTAAAACCTGACGATAAAACCTACCGTGCTAGGGCCTCAGAAAGTCACTCTGTGAGTAATATGACAGATAAAAAACCGGACAAGTGCGAGTTCAACTCGCGTGGTGAGGGTTCCGTAAAATTCCTATTCTCTAAGCATTAGGCGCTCCATACAAAATACACAAGAATATTGAGAATTTTCCCGTTACTTTGAATACTCAAACTTCTTATAGGTTTTGCTGTAATCTTTAGGCAAGGAACTATTTTCCATATTTTTTTCAGAATTTTAAGCCTAGTAGTTTCGGAGATAAGGGGGGGAATGGTCAATTTCTCTGTCTGTTTTTGCTAAAATGATTTAAAAAAATATCTTAGATGCTTACAACAACCCCTTTCATTTGATATGACACAATACAGTTTGCGAAACTTTTTTTTTTAATTTTCCAGTTTACCCCTCAAAAGTTGACCCCTTGTTCAGAATTGATTAATTTACATTACGCGTCCATCTTTGGGTCACCAATTTACATATGTGTAGCAAATTTCAACTCAATCGGTCCTGTAGTTTCGGAGCAAATGACAGACGGACAGATAGACAACCGAGTGATCCTGTATAAGGGTTCCGATTTTTCCTTTTGAGGTACCGAAACCCTAAAAATCTAGACATATAAAGATGTTTTCACTTTTAGAATCCCTGCGGGGCTAGCGCAACTGACGCCGCACCGCGACGCGAGTCGAGAAAGCTCTACCCCCCTTTTTCTAATTTGTACGGTGCGAGTGAGATAGGGGACGCTTAGTCGTGCGAGAAGCGACTGAGCAGCAAGTTGTGCTAGACGTGCTGGCCAGCCTGTTGTGCAACAAAGTTGCCACAGTAGGTAATTAGTTATTTAGAATTAGAAAACACCAACCGATAGGTATCCGCTGGTCAAATAGGTAAACATGATTAGGTACTTATCATAACAGATTGATTTAATTAGTTTATGTTGTATTTTCCTTATTATCTTCTCTCGATGGTCGTTTTAAATGATATAGGTACACACAGACTTGAATGTTACATCAATGTTACTGTACAACCGTCTTACAGATAGAACCTTCATGAAGGTTTAGCAACAACGTATATTTTAGTTGTCAATGTATAAAAAGTGATTTATTATGTAAATGTCAACCAAATAAAACTAAGAGGAAAATTCACCAACGTGTTTTAATATATTATGTTATAAACATGCAAGGGAACCATACAAACAACACACCAATTTTTCATGGTCCTTCGAGCCGGATATGAACCAGCGACCTATGGATATACAGTCCAGTCCTGTTTAATTTTAATAACCGATCCCAAAATTGAAACTTACAAAAATTTAATGGTCCTTACTACCGAGCAATAAAAGTGTACAACAAAATCGATACCAGTATAAAATCCGCACAAACTGATTCATTATTTATAAAAACCTTAAAACAAAAACTAATAGAAAAAATGCTATTACTCCGTACTCCGTAGCGGAGTTCATGGAGGATAAAATTTGGTAGGTAACTGTTTTATAATTTAATTAACTTGTATATAAAAAAGGGACAATTCACACCAATTGATCTAGTCCCAAGCTAGGCAAAGCCTGTACTATGGGTACTATAGACAACGGAAAACATACTTATATAGATAAAATACATACTTATATAGATATTAAACATCCAAGACTCGAGAACAAACATTCGTATTCATCATACAAATATCTGCCCCGACCGGGGATCGAACTGACCTCTAGCTTCATAGTCAGGTTCTCTAACCACTAGGCTATTCGGTCGTTGAACTATGCCTAGAAATTGTGATATAATACTAGGTAAGATCTATTCTTTATAAATTGTTTATGTACTTTGCTTAAATGCAATTTAAAAGAACCACGTTGCTACGCCCTTCCTGGGTCCTTTGTATCTTAGAAATAAGTACTTACATAAGGTTGCAAATAAACGATTACTAATTTGTAATAGGTAGTAGATATATATATTTACAAAAACATAATTTACATTAACTAAGTGCCAAGCTATATTTATTGGTAGCCAGCGGCAACTTTCCAAACTCAGTTCAGTTTCTGTTTCACCGATCCGGTTTGACAACGCTGTCATTCCCCTGAGCAAACAAGTTAAAAATCTCGGATTAGTTATTGATTCGAACGTCTCCTGGAATGGTCAGCTCTCCGAAATTAGTCGCAAGGTCACCGGAACGCTGAGAACTTTATATAATTTTAAGAATTTCCTCCCAGTCAGTACAAAGAAGTTGTTGGTCCAGGCGCTGGTGCTGCCAATTATTGATTATGGTGATGTGTGCACTACCGATGTCACTCAACAATACCTCAATAAACTGGATCGCCTCCTCAATAATTGCATACGATTCATTTTCGGCCTCCGTAAATATGACCACGTTTCCTTCTACCGTCGTCAACTTAACTGGCTCTCCATTCGCCGTCGTAGATCCCTCAGATTACTTTGCACCCTTTTTTCAATCTTGTCTGAGCCTTCTGCTCCAGGATACCTCAAAAGTAAATTTATTTTCGATACCCCTCGCCCAGGCTGTGAGCTGCGTACCTCCCGTGTCCTCAAAATATCCATACCTTCGCACCGCACTAGTTTTATGACTCACTCCTTCGCCGTACAGGCAAGCCGTCTCTGGAATTCACTCCCTCTCAACATCAGACAAGCCCCAAGCAAGTTTGCTTTCAAGCGGATGCTGCGTAAGCATCTGCTTAAACAAGAATTGGACTAAAATCCATCCACATAATGGTAGTATATATTGAATATGTAGTAGTATATCTTTTTGTATGTATCTTATATATTTTTATTTATGTATGTCTATATGTAGTGTATAATACATTTGTATTTTTTTCCTCTCTCCTCAAGTATATTCGTAACAGAAATTATCATACTTTTTTCTTTGCACCTGTTATAATATAAGTCTCTGTTTAGCCCCATGGTTAGCTGGTAGAGAATGCCATCTGGCATTAAGCTCGCCATTTACACATATTACATACATTATTATTTGTACATATATTTTTTGTATTTTGTGCAATAAAGTTTAAATAAATAAATAAATTAACTAAAGTAAATGAACACTAAGTTTGTACCGAGGATGCTGGCGGCATTTCTTCGCTGAATTGCAATGCTGATGCGTTGCGCGAGAAAGCCGCGCTCTTCGGTCACCAGTTACACCAACCATGTATTTTTTTCAAGTTATAATACCTTTAAGTTTACATTTTACTTGTCTTCGTTATCTCTCTATGTACAGAACTATACTGTGACTTAGATACCTACATCTACTAATTATTGATACACTTGGGCTTATATTAATTAGCGATTCACTCCCGCATAGATACTAATATCAAATCTGACCCCTAATGCCCTGTCTAGAACGTAATCAATGTAATCATCCGATCCGGCAAAATAAGGAAAACTATCAATTTGCAAACATGTTCACGATCTGCGCATAGGTAGGTATAAAGGCCTCGAACCGACGATCATCACACAACAACTCCAATCTTCAACTTGAGAACTCACTACTCGTGGCTCCTCCAAATCAAAATGGCCGCCCTTAAGACTCTTTTACTCCTGGTCGTGATCGCGATGGTCATGGCAAGCGCTGTTGCCGTGCGCGTCGGTGCTTGTGACCAGGTCTGCAGCCGTACAGGGGCTGAACGGGACGAGTGCTGCCGTGCCCATGGCCACAGTGGGGGCGGCTGCTCTCGAGGCCAGATGAACTGTTACTAGGACACGCTGGCCTAGGGGGCTGGGGTTCCAAGACGGAGGAGCACAAGAAGCAGCCATCAGCTTCGTTTTCTCAACATCGCTGAAGCCTCCATCTTACAAGGACCTACACTGCAACGTGTCATTACGCCTGGCCGCTTTCAAAACTTAAGAGGTTCCAAGCCTTCGACATACTTAAGCATCAGAGACGTTCAGATTCCAAGACGACTAACAACCACGCCTGCTTCTTCTTCTTACTGCGATCACCATCGGAAGATCCGGTTCTCTGCAGGGTGACTTTTGCTGCTAAGTTGAGAACTAGTCAACGTAGCTAACTGAAGGCATCGCTTTTTGGGTTTCTGCTTCCAACAAAGAAGATAACTTTCAAAGGGCGATCGCAACAACTGTAGGTACCTACTATCGGTATTCCTCAAATAGTTGCTTTTAAATCTATCAGATATAGCTGCTAGTCCATGTGTTGACTTCTTGTGTCCGAGGTAACCCCTTTTATACGCCAGTTCGTAGCTTACATAGACTAGGTACAGTCAGCATCAAAAGTAACTACGCAATCGAAGACGTCAAAAGCTCTTATTCCCTTTTAATAAAAACTTTTGACGTCTTCGTTTGCGTAGCTACTTTTGATGCTGACTGTACATATCGTTTGATTTTTGAATTTGCTTTTGATTCGTACAATCATGTTTTAACATTGGTTAGTATAATATGTATAATACTTATGAAATAAATGGTCTATTCGTGTACAATTTTGTTTTGCCTTAGAATAGTATCTGACATTTTTTTCGCATTCGAAATTAGACCGCAAGTAATGCAGTATTGAGTTACTTTTCGTCCTAAAAATTGCAACAGTTGAAATCGTAATGGATTTAAAAGCTTTTTCACCTCACTAGCTCGGAAAGACCTTTTTAGGGTTCCGTAGCCAAAATGACAAAAACGGAACCCTTATAGTTTCGTCATGTCCGTCTGTCCGTCTGTCCGTCTGTCCGTATGTCACAGGCATTTTACTCGAAAACTATAAGGTGTATTTGAATAAATTTTTGAGGACTGGTGTATTTTGTTGGCCGCTACTTAGTTTTGTAATTAAAATGACAAAAAAAAAATTTTTAGGGGTGCACTCCATACATAAAACTAAAAGTCAAAAAATGTTTTTTCATTGTGACCCCCCGTGTGGTACATCAATCGATAGGCCTTTTAAGATGAATATAAGGTTTCTTAGCATTTTTTTTTGATTAAGTGAATAGAGTCGGAGATAATCGCCCCAAAAGTCACTAAAATTCTGTCCCCCCCCCTTCTAATTTTTGAACGGTGTATTTTAAAAATATGGAAAAATTCATGGACATAGGGCTTATTAATTTCATTCACCGAAAATTGTTTTGAACAAGATCGGTTCAGAGGTTTTCGAGATATTGCTGAAAAACCGCCTTCCTCAAAGAAAAGGACGTAAGTGCCGTAAGATTTCTGTGAAGATACGACCTTTTTAATAGGCACGGAACCCTTCGTTTTGCGTGGTCCGACACGCACTTGGCCGGGTATCCTTTTCTTTGAGGAAGGCAGTTTTTCAGCAATATCTCGAAAACCTCTGAACCGATCTTGTTCAAAACAATTTTCGGTGAATGAAATTAATAAGCCCTATGTCCATGAATTTTTCCATATTTTTAAAATACACCGTTCAAAAATTAGAGGGGGGGGGACAGAATTTTAGTGACTTTCGGGGCGATTATCTCCGACCCTATTCACTTAATCAAAAAAAAATGCTAATAAACCTTATATTTATTTTGAAAGGCCTATCGATTGATGTGCCACACGGGGGGTCACAATGAAAAAAAAAAATTTTGACTTTTAGTTTTATGTATGGAGTGGACCCCTAAAAAAATTTTTTTTTGTCATTTTAATTACAAAACTATGTAGCGGCTCACAAAATACACCTATCCTCAAAATTTCTTTCAAATACACCTTATAGTTTTCGAGTAAAATGCCTGTGACATACGGACAGACGGACAGACGGACAGACGGACAGACGGACAGACGGACATGACGAAACTATAAGGGTTCCGTTTTTGCCATTTTGGCTACGGAACCCTAAAAAGTAACTAATAACAATTAGTTACTTTTTTAAACATAATAAACTCGTAAAGGCCAGTCCAGACAGGACAATTTTCGGCCATCTGATTAAATTGTCTGATCAAAACAGGAGGTGTGGACGCAAAAATAGTTTTATATTGAATTGCATTCAATTAAAAACAATTAGTGCAAACAATTTTATTAAATGATTTTACATTTTACCTTAAAACACTTAAAACTGTAAAAAAAACCGTACGAAAATGTGAAACCACAACATCTGATTGTGTTATTTGTGTAATTACTAGTTAAAATAAAGGCTGATTATACATATTTCAGTTGTTTTTCTTATGTAGTATTATCCTTGGTTTAGTGAGGTGAAAAGATTTGTGTTACACACGGGTGCAAGTTATTTTGACGTCTCGTGTGTTGCAACACTCGCTTTGCTCAGGATTCTAGGGTTGAACCACTCGCTACGCTCAGGATTCTATTTTCGAACCACTCGCTTCGCTCGTGGTTCAACCATAGAATCCATTCGCTAGCTCGTGGTTCAACCCTAGAATCCATTCGCTGGCTCGTGTTTCAATTCCACACTCGCGGTTAAAATATAACTTTGCACCCTTGTATAACAAATAACTATTACCAATTAGAAAAGCGATTTGCAGTAGTGTTGACACGTACGCATTCAGTTAATGATTGTGTTGGGCTGGATACGCGCAGGATCCCGAAATAAGACGCTAAGCTAACACGCCGCTTCCATCTATTTTATAAACAATGGGCTTCCGCAATATCTACTCGTAGGTCCGAAACTAAGTATAGTTTCTGATGCTACAAATTATATTGTTATTGTATTGTTTCTCTCTGTGACTGATTTGTTTGTGTGAGGTGTGCAGTAAAGAGTATTTGTATTGTATAACAGAAGATCAATTTGAGCGCTTTGTGAGTTTAAATGAAAAAAGTTCTACTCGTTTTATTGTCTACAAGCTCCTGCCCGCGACTTCGTACGCGTATAAATTATGGATGACATCATGATATTCTTATGTTTCACCATACGATACCTAATACACTGATAAATTAGATTATGCGTGTAACAGTTCAAATTCTCATAAACTTTGTAGTCAATAATATTTAATTATATTGATTTACTTAATCTTTATTGCAAACGAAGTACCTATGTACTTATAGTAGAAGAAAAATTACCAAAACCGGAATTTAAATATAAGATTTCATAATTGAAACAAATGGACCGAGGGCGAGACCCCAAAGATACTCTATATCTCCGGGTGTCAATCTACCCCTGAGAGCCAAAGTCCCGAAGGTAAACGGGGAGGCAAGCGAGGCCGAAGGCTGAGCTTTTCGTAGGAATGAAAGGCCCAACGTACCCTTATAGATAGCGCTCCATATGCGAGCCAGAGCTTCGAAGGCCCGAGGGCGAGACTGCATATATACTTGCTATCCACAGGTTTCTTGCAAGCGAAACATGAGCCTTAAGTCCCAAAGGTGAGGGGTGAGGCAAGCGAGCCCGAAGGCCGAGCTTTTCGTATGAATGAAAGGCTCAAACCAGCCCTTCAAAAAGCGCTCTCTATGCGAGCCCGAGGGCCGAAGGCCCGAGAGCGAGCTTTTCGTAGGAATGAAAGGCCCAAACCAACCCTTCAGAGAGCGCTCTCAATGCGAGCCCGAGGGCCGAAGGCCCAAGGGCGAGCCTTCACGGACACTAACTAAACCCAGGTGTCTTGCAAGCTTAACCGGAGAGCAAAGTCCCGAGCGAGAGAAGTCAGAAGAAGAGCGGCGAGGCAAGCGAGACCAAAAGCCGAGCTTTTTGTTGGAATGATAGAATCATAGACTTGCCCAAAGAACCGTTTTAGAGAGCGCTTCCTATGCGAGCCCGAGGACTGATGCACACTATCTCCAAGTGTCTTGAAAGCGAAATCTGAGTTCCAAAGTCCCGAAGGTGAGTGGCGAAGCAAGCGAGCCCGAAGGCCGAGCTATTCGTATGAATGAAAGGCCCAATACATCGCTTCAGAGAGCGCTCTCTATGCGAGCCCGAGGGCCGAAGGCCCGAGAGCGAGCTCATGCAGACGCTCACTATACCCGAGTATTCATAATAATATTTCTGAATGTCACGCACGCTGAAGTTTTATACATAAAAAAAATGGTACCTACTTAATTCTCCGCGAATGCCGTTGTGTCCAAATTTTATACCCACATCTGACGTTGGTGAACTATGCTAATTCGACGTAAGTATTAAACTCAACCTATCATACATCTTAAGATGACCTCTGAATTCATAGCAATTATATAGGAAGACGAAGATCAAGGTTGCTGGATTTCAATATCAACAGCGACGTTGTCAGCGACTAAGTTTCCTAAATAATTAGGTTTCTTACTCTCTCTTTTTCATCCCGTGTTCTTTCACGTATTATCTATATTTTTTATAATGTTTGAATGGAGTTCTTTTTACTTTCCAGTCAAGTGTATGTTCATCAATTTTCAAGTCTTTAGCTCATGGATTTGAGGAGTTCCCATACAAAGTTTTTTACCCCCTTTCAACTATTTTTTATAATTTTTACAGCCTATGACCTGGCCGGGGATTTTCTCGACCGATTAAGTAAAAGTTGCATCAAAATCCTCTATTCACTAAGCTTCTCTGCGTTTTTGAAAATATACATTTTCAAAAACGCAGACACAAAAAAAAAATTAACTACAAAAAGTGCATGCCAATCGCTGGGCTTGAACTCGGGGTCAAACCACTGGACTAACTATCAGTTGTAAGAACACGATGAATTTTCGAATATCTTGACGACATGTTACCATGGTAATGATACTGTTATAACCCCGCTCTTGCAACATTATATAGTTTCTAGTCGCCTCAGAACCTATTTTCATCCCATATTTTTCACGTTTTATCTATACATTGCTAAAAGTTTGAATGGGGTCGTTTTTACTTTCCAGTCAAGTTTATGTTTACCAGTTTTCAAGTCTGTAGCTCGTACATTAAAGGAGTTCCCATACAAAGTTCAACCCCATTTTCTACCCCCTTTGAACCCTAATCTTTGAGATTTTTATAGCTTAAAACCTAGCCGGGGATTCTCTCGACAAATTAGTAAAGTTTGCATCAAAATCCGTTCAGCCGCTTTCACGTGATGCTCCTTTAAATAAACAGACAAACAGATAAACAGACAAAAATTCAAAAAACTGTTGGAACGTGTTCTGTTATCAATTCTAAGTATCCCCAGCCAACTTTTTTTCTTTTATCTTCCATGTACAGACTTTCGACCCTCTTCAGCTTTATTATATGTATAGAAGATAGATAGATTTAATATCTATTTAAATTTCTAGCAACAGAAACTAGTTTCCGACCTAGTTATGGTGGATAACCGTATGCAGTTTCATGTTATTCTAGCTTGTGGTATTTAAAATGACCAAATTACGTTTGTATGGAGAGCCGATAAGTAGCATACCAACTTTTTCTGGATGCGGGTGGCGCACATTAAACATTTTATAAAAATTAGGATCCGCAATATCTAGGTCCGAAACCAAGTAGTTTATGTTGCTACAAATTATAATAGAAAAAAAATTGAGCGCTTTGAGAGTTTGTACATGCTTGTATGAAAAACGGCCTACTTACTGTTTTATTGTCTATTTAAATTTCTAACAACATAAACTAGTTTCCGACCTAGTTGTGGTGGATAACATTGTGTATGCAAGGTTTCATGTTATTCTAGCATGTCGTTTTAAAATGACAACCAAACTACGTTTGTATGGAGAGCCGAGCGTCCTGGCGACCCGAAAGCGAAATAAAATTTAGTAAACCATTATGTAGCATGGTAACTATGTTGTTGGACATCATATTGAAACAAAAAATCTTTATTTAACCTTTATTTCATTCATCAAATAATAAAAACCAAGTACAATGGTGTAATTTGTGTAGATATCACAAAATATAAACACGTTGCACGTGCACTGTCTTTCTACAATTTGGAAACAAGATTCAAAGTTAAAATAATTTCTAGTTAGTTTAGATTGCGGATACGGATATCCACGACCATAAACGGGACCAAACGGGCATGTTGGTCACATTTACTAGATGTTATAATAGGTATTGATTATCTCACACAATGTGTATAATATAAACGCGAAACACAATGCCTGCAGTGGCCGCTACACGAAGCTACAATTTTACAAGTCTAAAGGCCATCACACACCTTAATTGCCACAACAACTTGCTATAGTTGCAATGGGACCACACACCTTTCATTATAACTAGGTAATAGCAAGTTGGTGTGTCAAATTGGATCGATGGTTGAATGAAACTCTTGAATGACGTGACCTTTACGCACACATTAGCTGGTTCCTGAAGCCACGATGCGATACGATCATACGAGATATAAAAATCTACCTCCATCTCTCTAATTAGCAGAGAGCAACTGATACAGGAGTCGCTGAACTCGCTGAGTCGCACGCACCTTACACGATTTTTGGATCAGGGCGCCCAAGACCGGTGCGTGGCGCTTCTGTCGCAATCAATCGCTGATTAGAAAACCGTTGACGTTAAGCGCGACGCGCCCTGATTTTCTGATCCGTGGGAACCTGATGTTTCTGCTGTAGACTTGTAAAATTGTAACAAATACCGTGCCGCAGTCTAAAAGCAATTCATCTTCCCTCTGGAGCAGGACGCGCTGCGGTAATACCCGTGGTTGCGGCAGCATGTCATTTGCTCTCGATATATACGGTCGCAGACCTGAGGAAAACATTGGGAACTCTCACACACACAAAAAAACAGAAACATGAAACGTGTTGATCCACTGTAGATCAAAATATTGGGCAGCCATACATAGCCAAAGCCAACGACGTTGACAAAAATGACAAACTTGTCCTTGTATCACCTACATTTCAAGAGGTAAGTCACAGCGGAATGTTACGAGTATCTTGCACATTGCACATATTTGGAGCAACCAACTAGACAAGTAGGTACATTTTTCATTTCTTAGGGTGGTATTTCTATTTATATCTTCAGGATGCTGTTCAAGCTGCCTTGTCACTGCAGTGCGTCAGGCATGTTTGCCGAAGCGCGCACTGATGGCTTCCATGCCATCATACGCAAGAGGGTCGCCTCGCTGCTGAGACGAGTGAGAGGAAGTGAGAACAACATTCTGAGGATATTGGAAGGACGTTGGGACTGCCCTATGTTAGGACACTATGTTGGCATTGTGACGGGTAGGATAATAGTACATTGTTTAACGAGGGGCGTAAGTGCCTTCGGGCTTCTGATAGACTCTCGTTAGCAATATTCTTACGCCCGTGTCACACACAATGTTTTTCATCACATTTGCGAGGAAATAAATAACTACAAAAGACAGAAAAATCTAAGTTTCATACAACCGCACCAATCAAAAATTGACAACTTCACCTCCATATCAGTGCTAGTGGACCAGCTTCAATATTTCAACCAATCACAGAGCAACCAGATTTTCTTAAGCCAATCAGAGGGTCCTATATTTTTAAACTAAACTTAACAGCCCGTGGGAGGTAAAACGGCTATAACTGCTCTGTACGCTCGCAAGTAATAACGTCATTGACGAGCAAGTGTGATGAAAAATAATTTAGAATGTTGCCCTGCACGTTGCACTGCCAATAGTGCCAATCAGCAATCAGTTTATTAATTAATAAAATTTTACGTATCTGTTTTGCCTACTAACTATTAGCTTTTAAATTATTTCACGTACTAACAAACATATGGATTCTTGAGTCTGAAATAAATGATTTTTATTTTTTATTTATTCCAGTTGTCCAATTTCTGTTAAAAAGAAAAAGAAAAGAAAAGAAGACATTTATTCACTACACAAAAGACACACAGAGACAAAGGAGTAGACATACATGACAATTGACACATATTGTTAAGTACCCAATCTTTGTTCAAATTTCTTTGACGGCGTAGTAGTTCCTCATAAATAGTTATAATATGATCAACTCATCCAATTTTTTTGAACAAATGCACATTGGACAAAGATCTTGGACAAGTGGATGCCCACCCCAGTAGGGTCTGGTGCCCACCCCAGGATTCTGGGCCACTGGCTCAAAATGCCATGCCGGTCATTAAAAAAAATGCCCGCTCGAGCCGCCCTCCCTGGCAAACGATGCTAAAAAGTTAACGGTTTCTAAAGAAAACAATCTATGAATTGGGAATGGATGAAAATTTTAGAAATGCCTGATTATTTTTTTGGTGATAGGAATAACCTTCCTTAGCACCAGAAAAAAGAATCAGATTTTTCAGCTGCGTCATATTTTTTTGAAAAATATAAATAGTTTCCTCACTTACGTTTTGGGTCAGTTACGGCACCTTCCTCGATCGGTCTCATATTACAAAAAATATATTTTCACCTCACTAGCTCGGAAAGACCTTTTTTTTATTCTTTAAAAACAGATAGCAAAACTGCATTTTATCCACATGTGTGCAAAGAATATTTGAAATCCGAACGTGTTATTAGTTACTTTTGTTGTCCGTCTTTCACGGCAAAACGGGGCGACGAATTGACGTGATTTTTTAAGTGGAGATAGTTGAAGGGATGAAGAGTGACAGGCTACTTTTTATCTCTTTCTAACCCCCCACTTCCCTAAAATGGCGGGTGGAAGTTTGTATGGAGCATTCCGCAATTTTCAAGGTAGAAAGCTAAAAATTGGTATGTGGACTATTTATGACTAACAAAAAAAATTGTGCATCATTTTTTTTGGAAGACTGCACCTAAACCTTAAAAGAGAGGGTGAAGTTTTATATGGGGGTCCAGATAGGTAGAGTCAATATGTAGAATCGATATGTAGAGTCCATATGTAGAGTCCATATGTAGAGTCGATATGTAGAGTCGATATGTAGAGTCGATATCTAGAGTCTATGTAGAGTCGATATGTAGAGTCTATGTAGAGTCGATATGTAGAGTCGATATGTAGAGTCGATATGTAGAGTCGATATGTAGAGTCGATATGTAGAGTCGATATGTAGAGTCCATTTGTAGAGTCAATATGTAGAGTCGATATGTAGAGTCAATATGTAGAGTCGATATGTATAGTCAATATGTAGAGACGATATGTAGAGTCGATATGTAAAGTCGATATGTAGAGTCTATGCAGAGTGGATATGTAGAGTCTATGTAGAGTCGATATGTAGAGTCGATGTGTAGAGTCGATATGTAGAGTCGATTTGTAGAGTCCATTTGTAGAGTCGATATCTAGAGTCGATATGTAGAGTCAATATGTAGAGTCGATATGTAGAGTCGATATTTAGAGTCTATGTAATATTTACTAGTTAAAATAAAGGCTGATTATACATATTTCAGTTGTTTTTCTTATGTAGTACTTTCCTCAGTTTAGTGAGGTGAAAAGATTTGTGTTACACACGGGTGCAAGTTATTTTCACGTCTCGTGTGTTGCAACACTCGCTTTGCTCAGGATTCTATTTTTGAACCACTCGCTACGCTCAGGATTCTATTTTCGAACCACTCGCTTCGCTCGTGGTTCAACCATAGAATCCATTCGCTAGCTCGTGGTTCAACCCTAGAATCCATTCGCTGGCTCGTGTTTCAATTCCACACTCGCGGTTAAAATATAACTTTGCACCCTTGTATAACAAATAACTATAAATATGTGTGGTAAACTGACACTGGCAATGATATTGACAAATGCAGCAGCTATATTGGTCATTACAAGTGTTAGTTTACCACAGATATTTAAGATGGTTTTTTGTAATATGGGACGGATCAAGGAAAGTGTCTATTTACCGTTCTTGACCCAAAACGTAAATGAGGAAACTGTTTATATTTTTCAAAAATAATTGTCGCAGCTGAAAAATCTGAAACTTTTTTCTGGTGCTAAGGAAGGTTATTTCTATCACCAAAAAAATAATCAGGGATTTCTAAAATTTTCATCCATTCCCCACTGAAAATTTTGCGAAACAATACAAGGCAGGTTTGTCGATGAAATAAGCGGCCCATGAAGTAGTTAGTTAAGAATTTGGAGTGTAGTTACCTCGTCACAAGCCGGCACGCGAACGGCTGTCACACTGGCAAACGCCAGCGCTACTACCATCAGAACCAACAGAGTCTTCAAGGCGGCCATCTTGTATTCAACGATTGGTTTGATCGTCAAGTGTGAAGACGCTGGCGCCGCACCAGTTTATATAACGGTTTGTTATCGGTTTTGAATGCCGGTTTTTTTGGATAAATGAAGTAAGGCTTGTAGCGGAAGTTGGATAAGGCAGTTAAAATAAAATAATGTGCTTTGATAACATTTATTTAATGTTATCAATGCACATGTTTGTGGATCGTTTTTTTTACACGGTTTGAGGGTTTCGAGCGCACATAGATTCGAAGTCAGGCTTAGGCCGCGTTGCATCTAACACTTACAGACATACAGATTACAGTCTGGTTACTTATATATTTCAGACCGATTTCCTCACGATGTTATCTTTCACCAAAATGCTACTAAGCTGTTACATAACATAATAACTCTATGTGAGCTGTTAGAACTGCTTGCGAGCCTGACGTTTTTTCGTTTTTTAGGGTTCCGTAGCCAAAATGGCAAAAACGGAACCATTATAGTTTCGTCATGTCCGTCTGTCTGTCGGTCCGTCTGTCTATTTTACTCGAAAACTATAAGGTGTATTTGAATAAAATTTTGAGGATAGGTGTATTTTGTTAGCCGCTACATAGTTTTGTAATATAAATGAGTAAAAAAAATTTTTTTTAGAGGTGCACTTACATAAAACTGCAAGTCAATTTTATTTATTTCATTCTAAGTCCACGTGTGGCACATCAATCGATAGGCCTTTCAAAATAAATATAAGGTTTCTCAGCAATTTTTTTGAAGTGAATAGAGTCGGAGATAATCGCCCCGAAAGTCACTAAAATTGAACGGTGTATATTAAAAATATTTAAAAAAATCATGGACATAGGACTTATTAAATTCTTTTACTGAAAATTATTTTGAACAAGATCGGTTCAAAGGTTTTCGGGATATTGCTGAAAAACTGCCTTCATTAAAGTAAAGGACGTAAGTGCCGTAAGATTTCTGTGACGATAAGCCTACCTTTTTATA
Source organism: Epinotia nisella (assembly GCA_932294315.1). Taxonomy (NCBI): domain Eukaryota; kingdom Metazoa; phylum Arthropoda; class Insecta; order Lepidoptera; family Tortricidae; genus Epinotia; species Epinotia nisella. The sequence goes on along the minus strand of OW028698.1, from coordinate 542,157 downwards.
GGCACGGAACCCTTCGTTTTGCGTGGTCCGACACGCACTTGGCCGGTTTTTTGTATTTACGATCCTACTCACAAAATTTCACGAGAACCGGTTGAGAAATGCCACCTTGATGAGAACAACGGGACAGCGGGACATCGGACACCGGACAAACGATTTACAAGCTGAGGCATATAACTTCTTTCGCTTCGCTCGCTCGTTCGATTATCAAAAAGATATTTCGTAAATTCATTTTTTAGAAAAACTCAGTGGTACGACCTCTGATTTGGAAGCTTAGAACATACATAACTGAAGTAGCCTTAGTAACTATTTGCGTACAAAAATGTCTGCCAAATTTTGCGGGGGCGGGGGGAGCTTAATAGAATATTGAAAGCTTGAAGTGGTTGAACGTTTATAATATCAAGTGCTTACAGCAACACGCGGACATTCACTTGTAACTAAGTATGTATGTAAGAAAATCTTGCAGGTTAAATTTGACCAACTTCCCGGAGTCCAATCAAGTTGAAATTTTGTACAATTATGTAAGTCAGATGACAATGCAATAATATGGTACCATAAACCTGGTCTGATGATGGAGACGGAAGGTGGCCGTAGGAACTCCTTAATTACACAGGATAAACCCGTCGTGTTTGGGCTCGTTACAATCCTCTCAATGAGCAGTTGATGAGTGTGCAAAAAAAAGTACAGTCGGCAAAAAATCCAACATGGCGGAACACCCAAGATGGCGGGCTAGTTATTGTTAATGCACTCCTACAATATGGGTATCAAATGAAAGGGCTTGCTGAGAATAACGCGAAAAATAAAGTGACGTCACTCTAAATCCAATATGGCGGACAATATACTGACAAAACCTGTCCAGCGATGACTAAAAACTAAAAAATAAATGAAAAGTAAAAAAACTTTTTAAAAAACAAGCTTTTATTTAGGTACATGCGCTAAAAAGAATAAAATAAACTTTTCCTTTAAAACTTTTACTACCTATCAACTTATAACGTCATAGTCCAGGCATCTTGACACTGACAACTTGTATGGAAAAAATGACAGATTTGGAAATAATTTATAATAGCTAATTTTTTTAAAGTAACGGATATATTATTAATTTATTAACCTAGAGGCAAAATTCAACAAAAAATCAGACATCAAAAAAATCAATATTTAATTAGCTCCTAAGTCCGGATAAATATTAATATATTTTTTTATCTTTATTTAGGTTCATTTACATTTGATTTAAGATATTCAATATAAATAAAATATAAAAGACAATTAATGTTTAATTTAAATCTATATAATTACTTCCGGGTGGAAAGTTTGTTGGATTCTTGAATAAAGCATCTTAGAATAACGTTTTAGAATGAAATAAACAAAAAAAAACGTTATTATTAATTAATGTTTTTCGAAACAGTATTTTGCCTGTCGCGAGATTTAGGTACTCGTATATACTCAGGTAGGTTTTCATTTTTTATGATCAGTGTTCTCTTGCGTTGCGTGGCGATTTTGTGAATGACCATTAATCGATTGTGAAATTGTCTTTTTATGATTTTTTGCACATTGTGCAAGGTTTTCGACAGAGTAGTAAGTTACTGAAAGGCTACTCCAGTTATGTATGCTCTAAGGTTTGAAGTCCCGACCGTCAATTATCGAAAGTCGCGTACCCTTACCTACCTCATACCTTACCACAGTAGCTCTTAACACCTATAATTAAAAAAGTAAATAAGGAAAATGGATCCACAATGTTTCAGGGAAAAACCTCAATGAATACAATGTCTTAAGTTAAGGAAAACCTTTCTGATAATGATAACAATTCTGGAGCAATTATCCTCGACATACCGGCTTGACAGTGTGTCAACCGATTTTATGTGTGTGAACTTCACACACATACCTATAACTACAACTTAGATAAGTTGAAAAACCCTCGATTTTTTCAATAGCTCAAAAACGGCTGGATCGATTTTGTTGAAACGTAGCTTAAGAACCATCTCGATCACGTCAGCTTTTGAACAAAAAAACCGCATTAAAATCGGACTATTCGTTTAGGAGCTACAATGCCACAGACAGACACTAAGACACGTCAAACTTATAACACCCCTCTTTTTGCGTCGGGGGTTAAAAATTCTACCCCTAAGGGGGTTAAAAAGGAACCGACGTTTGTATGGGGGAAACTTATTTTTTGAGCTAGATACTTAAAATGTTGTAGAAAGATTACTTATTAAAATACAAATAAAGTACTTTCAGCGTTTTAAAAAATTCTGCCTCTAAGGGGTTAGAAAGGGGTGCAAAGTTTGTATGGAGGAAACTTTTTGTTTTGAGCTAGAGACTCAAAACTTTGTAGAAAGATTACTTAATAGAATACAAATAAAGTACTTTCAGAGTTTTGGAAAATTCTGCCCCTAAGGGTTTAAAAAGGGGTGCAAAGTTTATATGGAGTAAACTTTTTGTTTTGAGCCAGAGACTTAAGACTTTATAGAAAGATTACTTATTAGAATACAAATAAAGTATTGTGAGCGTTTTGAAAAATTCTGCCCCGAAGGGGTTAAAGAGGGGAGCAGAGTTTGTATGGGAGAAACTTTTTTTTGAGCTAGAGACTTAAAAACTTTGTAGAAAGATTACTTATTAAAATACATATAAAGTACTTTCAGCATTTTGGAAAATTCCGCCCCTAAGGTATAAAGTTTGTATGGAAGAAACATTTTGTTTTGAGCCAGAGACTTAAAACTTTGTAGAACGATTACTTATTACAATACAAATAATATTCTATCAGCGTTTTGGTGGTGCTTTTGTATGGGCAACACTTTGTTTGAGTTAGAGACTTAAAAGTTAGTAGAATGATTACTTATTAACATACAAAAGAGTGCTTTCACCGTTTAGAAAAATTCAACCCCTAAGGGGGTTAAAAGGGGGTTCAAAGTCTATATGGAGAGCAAGAAATTTTTAAAGTAAGACTTCGGTCTAATCATGTATGTTAAAACTTCAAAACTAATTTCAGTGTTTTTTCAAATTCATCGCTAAAAGTGTTAAAAGGGGTTTAAATTTAAAGTTTGTGTTGGGAGCAAGACATTTTTAAAGTATGAGATTTGTAACTTCGGTTTTAGACTGTTTAAAAGCTAGAAAATGATTTTCATTGTTTTTTTTTATTTATTTCCCAAGGGGGTTAAAAGAGGGTTCAAAATTTGTATGGAGAGCAATTATTTTTCTAAGACGATAAAAACTTCTACGCGGACGAAGTCGCGGGCAACAGCTAGTACGACATAAGGATACTACTTCAGTTATGTATACTCTAAGCACGTGGGCTTACAATGTTTTTTTTTGACTTGCAGTTATGTAAGTACCTATGGAGTGCAAACTTAATTCTTTTTATTAATTTAATTAAAAAAACTATGTACCTAGCGGCTAACAAAATACACCTATCCTCAAAATTTTATTCAAATACAGCCCCTTCGGCCGATTTCGAAACCATAGCGAAACTATAAGGGTTCCGTAGCCAAAATGGCAAAAACGGAACCCTTATAGTTTCGTCATTTCCGTCTGTCCGTATGTCACAAGCATTTTACTCGATGTTTCCTTTCGGCCGTTTTCGAAACCATAGGTTCGAAACCAGTTGAGAAAACGGAATTATTTTTCTTTTTTGGAAACCTGGTTTCGAATCACGAAAAATAATTATGTTTTGTAAACTGGCTTCCAATACAGAATATACAGTCTTCTTTTGAAACTCATTCGCTTTTGATATGTAAGATACAAACTACTTGATCAGAAATAATTTACAACAATGACGAGACGTCATCTCAGTATCAATAGGGTGTGTTATAGAACTTATTGGAAACCAGCTTAGAAAACAGAATTATTTTTCTTGATTTGAAACCAGGTTTCCAAAGAAGAAAAATAATTCCGTTTTCTCAACTGGTTTCGAACCTATGGTTTCGAAAACGGCCGAAGGTAATAGCAATAAAGTTATTCTATTCTATTCTATTCTATTCTATTCTATTCTTATAGTTGTCGAGTAAAATGCTTGTGACATACGGACAGACGGAAATGACGAAACTATAAGGGTTCCGTTTTTAGGGTTCCGTAGCCAAAATGGCAAAAACGGAACCCTTATAGTTTCGTCATGTCCGTCTGTCCGTCTGTCCGTCTGTCTGTCTGTCCGTCTGTCCGTATGTCACAGGCATTTTACTCGAAAACTATAAAGTGTATTTGAATAAAATTTTGAGGATAGGTGTATTTTGTTAGTCGCTACATAGTTTTGTAATTAAAATGACAAAAAAAAATTTTTTTAGGGGTGCACTCCATACATAAAACTAAAAGTCAAATTTTTTTTTTATTGTGACCCCCCGTGTGGCACATCAATCGATAGGCCCTTCAAAATAAATATAAGGTTTCTTGGCATTTTTTTTTGATTAAGTGAATAGGGTCGGAGATAATCGCCCCGAAAGTCACTAAAATTCTGTCCCCCCCCCCTCTAATTTTTGAACGGTGTATTTTAAAAATATGGAAAAATTCATGGACATAGGGCTGATTACTTTCATTCACCGAAAATTGTTTTGAACAAGATCGGTTCAGAGGTTTTCGAGATATTGCTGAAAAACTGCCTTCCTCAAAGAAAAGGACGTAAGTGCCGTAAAATTTCTGTGACGATACGACCTTTTTAATAGGCACGGAACCCTTCGTTTTGCGTGGTCCGACACGCACTTGGCCGGTTTTTGTCATTTTGGCTACGGAACCGTTATAGTTTCGCTACAGAGTCGCTAGTTATACCTATAAAATGAAAATGAAATATATACAAGTTTCAAGCCTATGCATCCTAAATGAATACAAGTTAGTAAAAAAGCACAGACAGCCATTGTGAGTTATCTTAATGAAATTAAACATTGAACGTTTTTAATTGAACAGAGGTGTGGAGTCGCCGTTGAGTTGAGAAATATAAAATCAGCCATGCTTCATATTTTTGTCTGCGTATAATTGCCAAGACTCCATATAAAATATTCGTGGGCCAAAATACTTTTTGATGCCTAAAAACTGGTCCCTCCGAAAGAATAATTAATTTTATGAGATATTAATGCAAAATTGCGCAAAAAGTATACTTATATCGAAATACAACATTATTTTCTAACGCAGAAAACAAGATTTGACCGGAAAAATAAGTTATTTATCTCAAAATTGCAGTAACAATGTTGTAATTTTTGGTAACGCAGTCGTTCTTAGTACAAAATATTGCTGTCCTTGAGCACTGTGTCAAGATGTACTTAGCTATTTCTCCCAATATTTCCTAGGTGGCGTTGAATCTTAAGTGTCCTTATGAAAATGTATCATTTGAACCTTATAACAACGGCAATAGATATTTTTTGCATTAAATATTTAATGGAATAAAAAAATATTTAGTCTGTGTCCCCAACAAAGAACAACATCATAACTACCTTGCGTTGCTATATGAAAATAAACCTTAAAGTGAGTGTGCTACATTATATTTCACTTCATTTGGTTCGACTTATTGTAACTATTAGAACGAATGAGAGCAACTGCGCGGGGGGGAGACCGCTAGCCGGATCAGTCGCGTCACAGTTTTTGAGAGAGGTGCGTGTGTTTATTGCGTGGCCGCTGAGTTACCGCTGTCGAAAGGTATGTACTAACGATATTTACATTATTATTATTTTAATATGCAGTTAGTCATGTTTAGTTTCTGTCCGTGTTAGAATATTTGCATTTTGTTACTCTTTTTTAGTGAATATTTACAACGCAGTCAAAAATTTACAACTGCGTAACTGCTACACTGCGTTACTAGAAAAAAGTAACGCAGTTGTTGTGAAGGTAACGCAGTTGTGTTTTTTATTAATTTTAATGTTAGAAATACATTATTAAGACCGAAATGCAAAAATACTCTTTCTTTCTTCACAGAAAGAAGCTTCTGCACTAAATGGCGTTAACGAACGCAGAAAAGCAACGTCGTTATAGGCTTAAATTAAAGTCAGACCCTATAAAAAATGCTGAAGCCAAAAAAAAAACATCTTGAAAGGTACCACGCAAATAAAAAACTTGTAAAAGATATGACAGAGCGTGAACACAGAAATATCAAGCGTAAATGGAAGACTGCGAACAAGAAACGACGAGAACGTCAAAAGTGTGCTCAACAAATTATGAACATTACACCGGCGTCCAGCCCACGGTCAGGAACTCCAGTTTCACCAAGATCTAGAGGCCGAAGACAAATACGAAGAGATCGCTCTGCAGTTTACAGAAAAAATTTGAAAATTCAGGAAGAACTCGAAAAGATGAAACGGCTGTGCAATAAATACAAAAAGAGATACCAACGAGCTAAAACTACAATCAAAGACACGAAAAAGGTAAATAAGCTTAACCAAAACAAGTATTCAACGCTATCTAATGCAATCAAAGACCATTACAAAAGTTTGAAGTCAGTGAGAGAGAAGAAAGCCTTAAAACGAATTTTCCAAGGAGAAGGCATAGCCAAGTCTAAAATGAAGATTAGTCTTATACGCGAGACTTTAGGCATTGATCAGATGAAAGTGATGAAACGACAGAATAACCCTTTAGGGAAAAAGCTTCTGGTTGATAATATTAAAAGCTTTTTTGACCGTGATGATGTTTCTAGAGCTACGGCGGGTAAACGGGAAACTGTCACCTTTAAAAAAATAAAAATGCAGAAGCGTACGTTACTGGACACGATGAAAGGCCTATTTCGTTCATTCAAAAAAGAAAACCCAGAACTGAGATGTTCTTATTCATATTTCATAAAAAATAGGCCTTTTTACGTAAAACCGCCTTCAGTTGCTGGAAGAGAGACTTGCCTATGCAAGACACATACAAATGCGCAGTATATTATAGATGCTCTTCACAAAACAAGAGTCCTTGCCACCTCAAGCATGAACGAACTTATCGCTAGCACAGTATGCTCGACATATAACAAAGCTTGTATGACTGGCAATTGTAAAGATTGTAAGACAAAAGACATTCTTTTCAGGGAAACGACAGGTAATCTCGGATTAGTGAAATGGGCTCATTGGATAAGGAAATCGGAAATGATTGAAAAATCAGGCAAAAAAGTAAAAGTTACTAAAAATGTAAAGGAAATAGCTGAAGGAACGGTTGAAGAATTGATAGGACACTTAAAACGAACTTTGATACAGTTAAAAAAACATATTTACAACATTAAAATACAGTACAAGAGTTACCGGAATGCTATAGATAATTTGAATAATAACGAAGTCGTTCTGCATGTCGACTTTAGCGAAAACTATAACTGTAAGCATTTTGAAGAGGTGCAGTCCCACCATTTTGGCGGATCAAGAAAGCAAGTAACTTTACATACAGGAGTTATGTACACAAAACCTGAAGGACATAACAAGCCAACTGTAAATTCATTTTGTACCATTTCTGCGAATAATTCCCATAACCCTGCCTCCATTTGGGCACACCTACATCCAATTATTCGTGAAATACAACACAACAACCGTCATATAACTACAATTCACTTTTTCTCCGATGGACCAGCTACTCAATACCGGCAGAAGCAAAATTTTTATTTCATAAGCCACAGAATATTCAGCGAATACAATTTTATCCGCGTTACATGGAATTTCTTTGAAGCTGGTCACGGAAAAGGGGCTGCTGATGGCGTTGGTGGCTACCTCAAACGCACCGCAGATGAAAAAGTAGCTGCTGGTTCCGATATTTCTGATGCTGAAGCTTTTTATTACACTTTGAAGGACTTGAGCAAGGTTCGAATGTACTTACTGACTGAAAGCGACATTCAAATTGTTGAAAAAGCACTACCTAAAAACCTAGTGCCGCTCCAGGGTACTATGCAAGTACATCAAGTGTTTACTGACACTCCCGGTGAACTTCAATACAGAGACCTCAGTTGCTTTTGCGAAAGGGGTTTTTGCCGTTGCATGAATCCAAAAACATATCAGCCTGTTCCTGTTCCTGTCATTGATACACTTAGAGAAGATATTCTTTCGTTTGAATTGGATGAGGAATCAGTCCTAGACGACATTTCTAATGTCGTTGCCGTACCTAGAAGATCATTTTATAATACGGTTTATTCCTCATCTTCTAACTCTGAAGACGAACCTTTAGCAAGCATTAGCCGACCATCGGTTTCTAATATAAACGAAATGCAGCTAATTGAAAAGGAAAATGTTCATCCTTCTAAGATATCTGACGGTGTCCATGTTTTAATAAAAGTGTCTTCTGTCAAAGACAAACACTACACTTACCTCGGCGTTGCTAAAAGTGAAGTCGATGAAGAAGGAGACGTAAAAATTATGTTTTACAAGATGGTAGATAAAACTGGCAAAAGATTCAAAGCAGTGGAGACTGATACTTCTTATGAGCCTTACGATAATATCTTGGAAATTGTTCCTAACCCTAAAGTTGTCGTAAAAGGTAAAAGGGTATATTTTCATTACGATGAAGCAATTAACGTATATGAAAAGTAAGACTGAATTATTTGTATTAAATTTACTAAGTTTGTTGATTTTGAAGTAATTTGAGTTACTTGATACTATATCACGTCATAAGGAGTAAAATTTTGTTTTGTTTTATCATTATAACAGATCTCTATAAAAAGTACAAAGTATAGTATGTAAGAAAATACTACTGTGTTACTAAGTTTACTACTGCGTTACTTTTGTGTCCCTCTGATTATTGTAGTTTTTTCAGTAACACATGGGCTGCTAGTGATCTTAAATGCCTAAACCTTTTATGTATGTATTATTAATCAAAAGTGGAAGGTTATGCCATTAGATGGTATTAAATATAAGTTGTTTTTTGTTATTAATAGGAAAGTTTAAGTTTTAAAATGACACTTTAGTAACGCAGTAATCTTAATTATTATTAATACTCCATGAAACTGATTATTTCTGTGATTTTACTTACTAAGAGCTAAATGTATGCGTTGCAGTTTGAAACTGACATATTGAAAAGTCTGATTGTGCAATTTTAATTAATAAAGTTAATTTTGTAAAAAAGTAACGCTGTTGTTTAATTTCTTGACACCTTGACTTATTAGTTGCCAGAAATTAAATAAACTCATTAAAATTATCGCTGCAGAGGTATGTATATTATAAATCAAATTATAACTTATCTATATTAACCTAAAAATACAAAGAAATTTAATATTTTATTTTTATTTTTTATCGAAATTTGTAGGTTCGGATTAGGCATTAAAAAGTATTTTGGCCCTCGTGGTAATTAGACACGACCGCAGTCACACAATTTGAGAATGGCGGATTTATTCATACGTACTGTTTATTTGTGTTACAATATAACTTTTTTTTCACGAAACATGACAGATTCATATAATTTTTAACTTGATTTTTTTAGTATCGAAACATGGTGACGTAATAAATTAATACGTAGTATTACCTATATAAATAATGTCTATGGAAGAATAACCTGCTAATAATCATAAACTGCGTACCAGATATTAATAATTTATTATAAGGAAACAAAATTGCTACTTAAATGGGTTTTCCGATGTTTTAGTAGTGATGTGCTGTGCCGAGAATATTGCAATGCTACCTGCATTGCCTAATAGCAATGTTGTCGGAAATATTGCCTAAAGCGATATATGACATGATAACTGTCAGTTCCTGCAAAATGTAAAACGAAGACATAACTTGGGTAGGTACAGTCGAGTTCTCCAATATACTCGTATACAGATGTATAATCAAATCAAATCAAATCAAATCAAAAATATTTTTATTTCAAATAGACTCAAAGAGCGCTTGAGAAACGTCATGTCACAAAAATTATAGTATACAGAGGTGTCAATGGTACCAAATTGAGAAATACACATTAAAGTTTAACAGCTGACAGTCAGTACACACACAATTATAGAACTACAAACAGTTCACAAATGTCGCTTAAAAGTAATAAAAATAAAAAAGCCTGTATACAGATATTTTGTCCCTTTGTTTTGTGTGTTGTTACCTTTCAAAGGTTGTCTGTATAGATATTGGAGACACATACATAATAAATTCTTTTTGTTTTTATTTACGCTTGTTTTTTTTTTTTTTTAAATATCTAGCTAGACATTATAATTAGGTAGGTACGGTAGATAGGGTATACGGCACCGGCGGATACCCTATCAATTTGCCACATCAACCGCCTTGGCCAAGTTAAATGTTTCTGTCTCTTTCCATCTTATAGCTGCGTCTCTAGGTTGTTGTAACATATTAATGGCCTTTAAGCTGGGCATTAAACCTAAGCGCAGTGCCGTGACAAATAGTTTGAGGTTTCATCCAAATGGATGGACGTAGTATTTTCATTGAATACGCAGGCGCGCCACGTAGCTTTTTTTATTTTTCTTTCATCAAAATAGGTTTACGTGTCACTATTTTACTCTTCTAGAGTGATATACCTAACTTTTTAGGGTTCCGTACCTCAAAAGGAAAAAAAACGGAACCCTTATTAAATAGGATCACTCGTCTCGTCGTCTGTCTGTCCGTCTGTCACAGCTCCGATTTGCTCCGAAGCTACTGGACCGATTGAGTTGTAATTTGGTACACATTTGTAAATTGGTGACCCAAAGAGGGACGCGTAAAGTAAATTAAGAAATTCTGAACAAGGGGGCCACTTTTGAGGGGTAAACTGGAAAATTAAAAAATAAAGTTTCGCAAACTGTATTGTGTGACATATCAAATGAAAGGGGTTGTTGTAAGCATTTCAGATATTTTTTTTAATAATTTTAGTAAAAACAGATTTGAAGTAGTTTAGGAAAAAAATACCTATATACTTTCTCATAAACAGCTGCTTATGTATTCGTCCGATTTCGGAGCAGCTCGTCTCGATTCGTGCGAGTTTCGTAGAGTCGTACAATACGTCTAATCGCACACAACGCCGTGTCGAAGACTGCCGAACTGAAACGACGTTAGACGATGCACGGCCTTCAAGCCACACCTCCTTGCCCGTCGGAGTGGGGAGCGTGAGGTTTTTTCGTTAGGTACGGAATTTCTGGATTCGGTTCCCGCGCTCAAGGCCCGCGATAGAAGCTATGCAATAGCTTAAAAAGACGAATTTTGACCATTCCTCCTATATTAAATCCACCAATTACCACTCTTTAAGTGCTTCTGGTAACCTAGGGCCTATCAGTGTTCGTTGGGAAGTTGTATAAATTCTTCCTAACATACATTATTATTATTATTATTACCTAATATTGCGGGCAATATTTTTCCTGGTAATAAGAATATTGCCAACAGCACCGCACTACGCGTGAGATATAAATACAAGTCGAATGGATATTTTCTCACAGATTTAGGTACCTGCTCCAAACGAAATCAGGTAAGAACCTGAATCTAATAATCTTATAAGTTTTTAGCTGTATATCTGTGTGTCGGTCAGTGGCACTGTATCTTACGAACGGATGAACCGATTTGAGAGAGGTGTTGACGACGGCCTCTTTACCGTTTGCTGACTCTTGTCATTTTTATAGTTTTTCTATCTGTCATGTAATTTTCTGTTGTCAAAGAAATCTAATAAAAATCTGCACGTTATTTTTCAAGCTACGAGTTTTTCTAATAGTAAAGGTGTACAGCGTTAACAAAGTGGTCTTCGAGCCGTTTCTAGTGTTTATTTGAGCCGCACATGTGTACACCGCGAAATGTTTCGCACTCCGAGTAAAATAAAAACCCGTAGTGTTACTCGCATCGAACGCGAGGCAGAAGTAAAAATGTCGACGCCTGAGAAGGCCCCCGGCTCTTCACCAGCATCGCTGGCACGACATGCCGCAGACACGACGTTCGTGGCTGGCAGCAGCCGTATGGAACTTAAGGCGCCGTCGTTGAGGGACGACGGTGTGCCGCACCCGCTGTCACCGCACATTAAGGTACCGTCTGCATCCACATCCATGTCGACTAGAAAAAAGAAGCTGGAACTAGAGGCCGAAAAACAAATGGCACTAATGGAATTGGAGTTGAAAAAACAGAAATTATTGATCGACATACAACTGAAGGCTGATTTAGCCGACCTCGAAGATGAGAAATACAGTTCACACATTAGTAAGAGTAGCACACGTCACGACATTGAACAATGGATGGAACACAGTGAGCACGAATTTGACAAAGTACAGCCCGCCCCCGAGGATGATTTGAATATCGGCGAGTTGCACCAGTCGGCGGCACCCGTCGTCGGCACCTACGATGGGACTATTCAGATGCTCGCTGCGGCAGTTAAAAACTTGACTGTTGCCTCCATCCGCAGTAAGTGTGATGCTAATGTATTGAGTCGTATGTGTACGCCAAGAGATCTACCAGAATACTCCGGTGATCCCCTAGAGTGGCTTCAATTCAAGCAGGCGTACGAAGAATCGACCGACGTGTGCAAATTTAGCCCTAAAGAAAATCTGTGGAGATTACGCAAGTGCCTGCGCGGACAGGCTAAAGAAACCGTCTCAGCCTTGCTCATGAGTGCCGCCTCACCTGACCGCATTATGGCCACATTGGAACTACGTCACGGTGACCCAGAGTATATAGTAAGCAGGCTTATTCAGGATGTGAAGAAACTTCCACCAATGTCTAACGAGTACCAGAGAGATATTGTCAACTTCTCTGTCAAAGTACAAAACTTCGTGGAATCTGTGAAGGCCGTAGGTCGCGAGGAGTACGTACAAGGATTAAGTATTGTTCCTTTACTCATATCGAAGCTGCCGACAGTACTCGTTTCTAAGTGGTCGGACTATAGCTATCCGCTCATCAAAGCTGGAACAACGTCTCGTCTGAGCATTATGTCAGACTTTCTCAATGCGGAAGCTGTGAAGACAGCCACCACCGCTAACGTTCATCTGCAAAGTTATCGCACAGATCAGAGTAAACATAAGCAATACGATGGCTTCTCTCGCCCGCAACCGGTGTTATTGCAAACTGAGCAGCGCAGCGATAATGACAAGCGTGATAAGTGCCTCTTTTGTCGTACACAACAAAGTCACGACTTACCGGATTGTAAGAAGTTCAAACGCGCTTTGCGCAAAGACAGATGGCGCTACGTGAAAAGGCATGGACTTTGTTTCAAATGTCTATTGCATCGACATGACCGTGAGACATGTACTGCGCCTGCATGCGACAAAGACGGATGCGGCGGCGCGCACCACAATCTGCTGCACTACGAGGTCAACGGCAGCGCTCGCCGGCCGGACGACGTGACCGCCAGCGCCCTACTGCTGCCAGAGCCTGCGCATGTTCATATTGAAATCGTGCACTCACTTACCACCGACTCCTTGATCATGGCACTGCGCAGGATGGCGTCTCGACGTGGTTGGCCCGCGCACATTTACTCAGATAACGGCACCAACCTTCGGGGCGCGGACGCAGAACTGCGAAGATCTGTAGAGGAGCTCAACGAAGAATCTCTAAGAATGGAGGCTGTTAATAATCATGCTCGCTGGACCTTCATTCCCCCCGTTAGTCCCCATTAGGGTGGGGCGTGGGAGCGCTTAATACGGTCTGTCAAGAGATCACTCCATGTCATTTTAAAGGAACGAGCGCCCCGCGATGAAACCTTGAGTACTCTTCTAGCGGAAGTTGAAGGTATTATGAACGGTCGACCTTTGACACATGTCTCTGTAGAGCCGGGCTCTACTGAAGCGCTTACGCCCAACCATTTCCTTATAGGCTCTTCATCCAAACTACCACTGAACGGAGTTTTTGACGATTCGGATCTAGCCTTAAGGAAACAGTGGCGCATCGCTCAACGACTGGCGGACATGTACTGGCAACGTTGGCTAAAGGAGTTCCTTCCCCAACTGTTGCCCAGAAAGAAGTGGCAGCAAGAGAAGAGGCCTCTGAGTGTCGGTGACCTCGTGCTGGTCGTTGACCCTGACTCCCCTCGAAACGTATGGCCACGGGGCTTAGTTAAAAGTGTCGTGCCTGGCAAGGACGGCCGCATCAGAGTGGTTGAAGTAACCACCGCTACCGGCGTGCTGCGGCGGTCCGTGGCGCGCGTTGCACCTGTCCCATTAGCTGATTAAGTGCTAGTTTCGCACTAGGGTGGGGAGTGTTGACGACGGCCTCTTTACCGTTTGCTGACTCTTGTCATTTTTATAGTTTTTCTATCTGTCATGTAATTTTCTGTTGTCAAAGAAATCTAATAAAAATCTGCACGTTATTTTTCAAGCTACGAGTTTTTCTAATAGTAAAGGTGTACAGCGTTAACAAGAGGTTTATTTAATCGTGTAAAGTGTTGTCTGTAGAGAGGGCTTTTTAGGGTTCCGTAGCCAAAATGGCAAAAACGGAACCCTTATAGTTTCGTCATGTCCGTCTGTCCGTCTGTCCGTATGTCACAGGCATTTTACTCGAAAACTATAAAGTGTATTTTTAATATTAATAAAATTTTGAGGATAGGTGTATTTTGTTAGCCGCTACATAGTTTTGTAATTAAAATGACAAAAATTTTTTTTTTTAGGGGTGCACTCCATACATAAAACTAAAAGTCAAAAAAAAAAATTCATTGTGACCCCCCGTGTGGCACATCAATGGATAGGCCTTTCAAAATAAATATTTCATAATATAGAGTCGGAGATAATCGCCCCGAAAGTCACTAAAATTCTGTCCCCCCCTTCTAATTTATGAACGGTGTATTTTAAAAATATGAAAAAATTCATGGACATAGGGCTTATTAATTTCATTCACCGAAAATTGTTTTGAACAAGATCGGTTCAGAGGTTTTTGAGATATTGCTGAAAAACTGCCTTCCTCAAAGAAAAGGACGTAAGTGCCGTAAAATTTCTGTGACGATACGACCTTTTTAATAGGCACGGAACCCTTCGTTTTGCGTGGTCCGACACGCACTTGGCCGGTTTTTTCTTAGCTATATGTGTGTTGTGTCGTGTGTTTTAACTAACTATCTATCTATCTTATTTAGGTATGATTGATTGCTTGGTGATGGTTGACGACCGGTTAGCCTAGTGGGTAGAGTAGTGACGCTGCCTACGAAGCTGAAGGTCCTGGGTTCGAATCCCGGTAAGGTGAAATATTTGTGTGATGATCATGAATATTTGTTTCTGATTCTTGGATGTTTTCTATGTATTTAACCTTTTGAGAGCTAAAGACGGCTGTGGACGCGGACGAAAACTCGTGCCACTGAAGCCACGGACGGCCACAGCCGCGCGTGCGTTTTGCGCTTTTTCGTTAATTTTATGTAATAAAAAGCTTTACAACTTTTACAAGTGACTTGACCCATTTCTGTCTGTCACCAGGCTGTATCTCAAGAACCGTGATAGCTAGAGAGTTGAAATTTTCACAGATTATGTATTTCTGTTGCCGCTATAACAACAAATACTAAAAAAACCGGCCAAGTGCGAGGCGTTGTATTATGTTATGTATGGACTGCACCCCAATTTTTTTAATTAAGAGCAAAAATTATCAATAAATCAACGTTGTTGATACAATAACATGTTCATATGTGATAAGATAAAAAATTAAAAAACACAGTTATAATAAATCAAACTTTGTATATGAAACATTGTGTTCGAATTGAATTGCAATTTGGCACAAATACTTCCAAATATTTTCATGTCCACAATGTTAAATTTCAAAATCGATGCCATTTTCGTAATTAACGTCCCAAAAAACCATAAAAACGACAACTATATTGATATTTAGACATTTCAACCCCATCGCATCCCAATAGGGGAGATGGTATTTCACGTCCGCCATGTTGGATTTTAAAATTGTGTTTTTTTTTGTAATCAGCGACCCTATAAACCATACAAGTACCCATGTCGATTTTCAGACTTTGTGACCACATTCCCCCCTTTTAGGGGTTGAATTTTCAAAAAAACCTGAAACACGTGTTTTCTAATTTATCGTTAGGATTACTCCTGTGAAGTTTCGAATAAAATAGTCTTGTTTCTCCATACAAACTTTGGACTCCCATTTCACCCCCTTAGGGGTTGAATTTTGAAAAATCTTTTCTTAGTGCACCCCTACAACTTATAAGGAACCTACATGCCAGATTTGGAATCTCTCTGTTTGTTTCATAATAAATAAATAAATAAATCTCTAGAACCAGCGGTTTGGGCTGTGCGTTGATAGATCAGTCAGTCAGTTTCTTCTTTTATATATTTAGATAATAATATTATGGCCCATAATATTGCATTGTCATTCAAGCATTTCCAATTAAATGTGTATACATAATTTTAGCTCAATCGGTTGAAGATATCTGCTTCAAAATAAGTCGCAAAATTCTACCCAAACTAACATAGTTACAAGTGTTACATACAACATACGAGTACCTCCAATGTTACATACATACCTACTTGTAGTTACATATTGTAAGATAAAAAATGCAAAAACGAGCGACTACGTAGTTTTAATATAGATTTAATCGTGAAATTTAGTCGATTGAAACTAAAACTAATTTAGTTGTTAGTCGAACATTCTCACAACTAATTCAATCGCAACTAAATTAGTCGCAACTAAAAAATGACGATTGATATTTTTAGTCGATTGATTAGTTAACTAAAATATTAATCGATTAATGCCCATCGATTGTATCATACAAACTACTTGATCAGAAATAATTTACAACAATGACGAGACGTCATCTCAGTATCAATAGGGTGTGTTATAGAACTTATTGGAAACCAGCTTAGAAAACAGAATTATTTTTCTTGATTTGAAACCAGGTTTCCAAAGAAGAAAAATAATTCCGTTTTCTCAACTGGTTTCGAACCTATGGTTTCGAAAACGGCCGAAGGTAATAGCAAGAAAGTTATTCTATTCTATTCTATTCTATTCTATTCTATTCTTATAGTTGTCGAGTAAAATGCTTGTGACATACGGACAGACGGAAATGACGAAACTATAAGGGTTCCGTTTTTGTCATTTTGGCTACGGAACCGTTATAGTTTCGCTACAGAGTCGCTAAGTAGTTATACCTATAAAATGAAAATGAAATATATACAAGTTTCAAGCCTATGCATCCTAAATGAATACAAGTTAGTAAAAAAGCACAGACAGCCATTGTGAGTTATCTTAATGAAATTAAACATTGAACGTTTTTAATTGAACAGAGGTGTGGAGTCGCCGTTGAGTTGAGAAATATAAAATCAGCCATGCTTCATATTTTTGTCTGCGTATACCTAATTGCCAAGACTCCATATAAAATATTCGTGGTAATTAGACACGACCGCAGTCACACAATTTGAGAATGGCGGATTTATTCATACGTACTGTTTATTTGTGTTACAATATAACTTTTTTTTCACGAAACATGACAGATTCATATAATTTTTAACTTGATTTTTTTAGTATCGAAACATGGTGACGTAATAAATTAATACGTAGTATTACCTATATAAATAATGTCTATGGAAGAATAACCAGCTAATAATCATAAACTGCGTACCAGATATTAATAATTTATTATAAGGAAACAAAATTGCTACTTAAATGGGTTTTCCGATGTTTTAGTAGTGATGTGCTGTGCCGAGAATATTGCAATGCTACCTGCATTGCCTAATAGCAATGTTGTCGGAAATATTGCCTAAAGCGATATATGACATGATAACTGTCAGTTCCTGCAAAATGTAAAACGAAGACATAACTTGGGTAGGTACAGTCGAGTTCTCCAATATACTCGTATACAGATGTATAATCAAATCAAATCAAATCAAATCAAAAATATTTTTATTTCAAATAGACTCAAAGAGCGCTTGAGAAACGTCATGTCACAAAAATGATAGTATACAGAGGTGTCAATGGTACCAAATTGAGAAATACACATTAAAGTTTAACAGCTGACAGTCAGTACACACACAATTATAGAACTACAAACAGTTCACAAATGTCGCTTAAAAGTAATAAAAATAAAAAAGCCTGTATACAGATATTTTGTCCCTTTGTTTTGTGTGTTGTTACCTTTCAAAGGTTGTCTGTATAGATATTGGAGACACATACATAATAAATTCTTTTTGTTTTTATTTACGCTTGTTTTTTTTTTTTTTTTAATATCTAGCTAGACATTATAATTAGGTAGGTACGGTAGATAGGGTATACGGCACCGGCGGATACCCTATCAATTTGCCACATCAACCGCCTTGGCCAAGTTAAATGTTTCTGTCTCTTTCCATCTTATAGCTGCGTCTCTAGGTTGTTGTAACATATTAATGGCCTTTAAGCTGGGCATTAAACCTAAGCGCAGTGCCGTGACAAATAGTTTGAGGTTTCATCCAAATGGATGGACGTAGTATTTTCATTGAATACGCAGGCGCGCCACGTAGCTTTTTTTATTTTTCTTTCATCAAAATAGGTTTACGTGTCACTATTTTACTCTTCTAGAGTGATATACCTAACTTTTTAGGGTTCCGTACCTCAAAAGGAAAAAAAACGGAACCCTTATTAAATAGGATCACTCGTCTCGTCGTCTGTCTGTCCGTCTGTCACAGCTCCGATTTGCTCCGAAGCTACTGGACCGATTGAGTTGTAATTTGGTACACATTTGTAAATTGGTGACCCAAAGAGGGACGCGTAAAGTAAATTAAGAAATTCTGAACAAGGGGGCCACTTTTGAGGGGTAAACTGGAAAATTAAAAAATAAAGTTTCGCAAACTGTATTGTGTGACATATCAAATGAAAGGGGTTGTTGTAAGCATTTCAGATATTTTTTTTAATAATTTTAGTAAAAACAGATTTGAAGTAGTTTAGGAAAAAAATACCTATATACTTTCTCATAAACAGCTGCTTATGTATTCGTCCGATTTCGGAGCAGCTCGTCTCGATTCGTGCGAGTTTCGTAGAGTCGTACAATACGTCTAATCGCACACAACGCCGTGTCGAAGACTGCCGAACTGAAACGACGTTAGACGATGCACGGCCTTCAAGCCACACCTCCTTGCCCGTCGGAGTGGGGAGCGTGAGGTTTTTTCGTTAGGTACGGAATTTCTGGATTCGGTTCCCGCGCTCAAGGCCCGCGATAGAAGCTATGCAATAGCTTAAAAAGACGAATTTTGACCATTCCTCCTATATTAAATCCACCAATTACCACTCTTTAAGTGCTTCTGGTAACCTAGGGCCTATCAGTGTTCGTTGGGAAGTTGTATAAATTCTTCCTAACATACATTATTATTATTATTATTACCTAATATTGCGGGCAATATTTTTCCTGGTAATAAGAATATTGCCAACAGCACCGCACTACGCGTGAGATATAAATACAAGTCGAATGGATATTTTCTCACAGATTTAGGTACCTGCTCCAAACGAAATCAGGTAAGAACCTGAATCTAATAATCTTATAAGTTTTTAGCTGTATATCTGTGTGTCGGTCAGTGGCACTGTATCTTACGAACGGATGAACCGATTTGAGAGAGGTGTTGACGACGGCCTCTTTACCGTTTGCTGACTCTTGTCATTTTTATAGTTTTTCTATCTGTCATGTAATTTTCTGTTGTCAAAGAAATCTAATAAAAATCTGCACGTTATTTTTCAAGCTACGAGTTTTTCTAATAGTAAAGGTGTACAGCGTTAACAAAGTGGTCTTCGAGCCGTTTCTAGTGTTTATTTGAGCCGCACATGTGTACACCGCGAAATGTTTCGCACTCCGAGTAAAATAAAAACCCGTAGTGTTACTCGCATCGAACGCGAGGCAGAAGTAAAAATGTCGACGCCTGAGAAGGCCCCCGGCTCTTCACCAGCATCGCTGGCACGACATGCCGCAGACACGACGTTCGTGGCTGGCAGCAGCCGTATGGAACTTAAGGCGCCGTCGTTGAGGGACGACGGTGTGCCGCACCCGCTGTCACCGCACATTAAGGTACCGTCTGCATCCACATCCATGTCGACTAGAAAAAAGAAGCTGGAACTAGAGGCCGAAAAACAAATGGCACTAATGGAATTGGAGTTGAAAAAACAGAAATTATTGATCGACATACAACTGAAGGCTGATTTAGCCGACCTCGAAGATGAGAAATACAGTTCACACATTAGTAAGAGTAGCACACGTCACGACATTGAACAATGGATGGAACACAGTGAGCACGAATTTGACAAAGTACAGCCCGCCCCCGAGGATGATTTGAATATCGGCGAGTTGCACCAGTCGGCGGCACCCGTCGTCGGCACCTACGATGGGACTATTCAGATGCTCGCTGCGGCAGTTAAAAACTTGACTGTTGCCTCCATCCGCAGTAAGTGTGATGCTAATGTATTGAGTCGTATGTGTACGCCAAGAGATCTACCAGAATACTCCGGTGATCCCCTAGAGTGGCTTCAATTCAAGCAGGCGTACGAAGAATCGACCGACGTGTGCAAATTTAGCCCTAAAGAAAATCTGTGGAGATTACGCAAGTGCCTGCGCGGACAGGCTAAAGAAACCGTCTCAGCCTTGCTCATGAGTGCCGCCTCACCTGACCGCATTATGGCCACATTGGAACTACGTCACGGTGACCCAGAGTATATAGTAAGCAGGCTTATTCAGGATGTGAAGAAACTTCCACCAATGTCTAACGAGTACCAGAGAGATATTGTCAACTTCTCTGTCAAAGTACAAAACTTCGTGGAATCTGTGAAGGCCGTAGGTCGCGAGGAGTACGTACAAGGATTAAGTATTGTTCCTTTACTCATATCGAAGCTGCCGACAGTACTCGTTTCTAAGTGGTCGGACTATAGCTATCCGCTCATCAAAGCTGGAACAACGTCTCGTCTGAGCATTATGTCAGACTTTCTCAATGCGGAAGCTGTGAAGACAGCCACCACCGCTAACGTTCATCTGCAAAGTTATCGCACAGATCAGAGTAAACATAAGCAATACGATGGCTTCTCTCGCCCGCAACCGGTGTTATTGCAAACTGAGCAGCGCAGCGATAATGACAAGCGTGATAAGTGCCTCTTTTGTCGTACACAACAAAGTCACGACTTACCGGATTGTAAGAAGTTCAAACGCGCTTTGCGCAAAGACAGATGGCGCTACGTGAAAAGGCATGGACTTTGTTTCAAATGTCTATTGCATCGACATGACCGTGAGACATGTACTGCGCCTGCATGCGACAAAGACGGATGCGGCGGCGCGCACCACAATCTGCTGCACTACGAGGTCAACGGCAGCGCTCGCCGGCCGGACGACGTGACCGCCAGCGCCCTACTGCTGCCAGAGCCTGCGCCTTCGCCAGCAGCGGAACCTGCACCATCGAGTTCTTCAGTGCAGACACCGAGTGTGACAGGAGCGACGTGTTTCATAGATAACGACAAACGCGTACTACTGAAAGTGGTTGCTATCAAGATTCACGGCCCGAATGGCGTGTTTGATACAACTGCAATCTTGGACGACGGCTCGTCAGTGTCACTCCTGAGCGCCGGACTAGCGGCGCGCGCCGGCCTGCAGGGCCGAAGCGAGACCATGCGCGTGAGCGGCGCGTGGAACAATAACGTACTCGTGTGTGAATCAACTGTTATGACTCTAAATATTTCTAGCGTTGCTGACAGTACTATGCACTCCCTGACTGTACGCAGTGTCAAACAATTAGATTTGCCTGTACAAAATTTAGCACTTGTAGACTGCGATAGGTATGAGCATTTAAAAGCGCTTAAATCAGTACTGCATACTAACTCATATTGTAAACCTGAGTTGCTTATAGGTCAGGACAATTATAATTTGTTGTTGCCTTTAGAAATATGTATAGGTCGATACAATGAGCCGTCGGCTACACGAACCCCCTTAGGTTGGTGTGTACACGGGGCGGTACAGGTGGCGCGCACGTCACGGGCCGCGCGCTCGGCGCACGCCACGCTCAACCTTTGCGTGGTGCCCGAGGAGGACGCCGTCGCGCACGCGCTGCGCGAGCTACATGAAGAGGTGCGCCGGTCGTTCGCAATCGACGCTTTGGGTGTTTCAGGTAAGCCTAGGGAGAACGCTAATGATGTTAAGGCAGTAGAGATGCTAGAAAAGTCCGCCGTACTTGACAACGGCAGATGGACTGTGGGTCTGCCTTGGAAAGATCCGCACTGCAGCTTGCCTGATAGTTTTCCTAGCGCATTCAAGAGGCTACAGGGTGTAGAGAAAAAGATGCTAGCCGATAAAGCTTACGCTCACAGGTACGAGGAACGTGTCCACCATTTGTTTGAGAACGACTTTGCTCGGGAAATGGCCGACACGTCACTCACACCGAATACTTGGTACTTACCTCATTTTGGAGTTGACAATCCGAATAAGAAGAAGCTTCGTTTGGTTTATGACGCAGCTGCCAGAAGTCAAAGCAAATCCTTAAACGATTTTCTTCTCACAGGCCCGGATTTACTAGCTTCCTTGTTCGGCATTATGGTTCGTTTTCGAGAGGACAGAATAGCAGTAACCGGCGACATTAAGGATATGTTTTTGAGAATTAAAATTAATTATGTAGATCAGAATGCCCTCAGATTCCTGTGGAGAGGCAGCGACCCCACAGGCCCAGTGAAGACGTACGCGATGACGTCACTGATTTTTGGTGCTAACTGCTCGCCCTTTATAGCGCAGTACATCAAGAACAAGAATGCAAGCAGGTTTGAGGCGACGCTTCCAGCTGCTGTAGCCGCTATACATCACCAGCACTATATGGACGACTATATCGATAGTCTGCCGGACGAGCCTACCGCCATCACTATGGTTAAAAATATTCGAGATATTCACAGCGCGGGAGGTTTCGAGATCCGCAACTGGACGTGTAATAGCGCTACTGTACTCGAGACTATACCTATAAATATTTTAGGTACTACAGCTGTGACATTTGGACTTGACGAACATGACGAAGGCGAGCGCACGCTCGGACTAATTTGGTACCCCGCTAAAGATGAACTAGGGTTCGATGTGTCATTTAAGCGCATCCCTGAAAGTGTGATTAAAGGCGAACAAAGACCCACGAAACGAATTATGTTACGTGTCATAATGTCTATTTTCGACGTGTTTGGGTTTTTGACACCTTTCACTACACAAGGTAAAATCATGCTTCAGGACACTTGGCGCCTAAATACTTATTGATTGGGATGATATTATTCCAGACGAATTGTATAAAAAATGGTGTAGTTGGCTGGAACTTTTGAAAGTCATTGGAGAAATTCGCCTCCCGAGATGGTACCAATCTTGCGCTGCCAGATGTAAAGTGTTGGAAGATAAACTAACCGCAAGTGTCGGAAGCCCTTCCACTAGTGTTGTGACCAAGCAAAGCTACGGCGATTTGGAATTGCATTTATTTAGCGACGCTTCGCTCAAAGCAATGAACGCGGTCGCATACTGGCGCTGGAAGAGCAACGGTCAGATATTTGTCGCATTTGTTGCCAGCAAGTCCCGAGTATCGTCGGTAAAACCTCAAACCGTGCCACGTTTGGAACTTCAGGCTGCACTCCTAGCAGCACGGCTCGCGGATACGATAGCAAAAGCGCATCGTTTACACGTCACTCGGCGATACTTTTGGTGCGATTCCAGCACGGTACTACACTGGATATACAACAACACGCGGCAGTACAAGACTTTCGAGGCTAACAGGTTAGGTGAAATAGATGATCTCACAAAAGCCTCTGAGTGGAGATATGTCCCAACTGGACTAAACGTCGCAGACATTGCCACTAGAGAAACGTTCAATTATCACTCATTTCTCAATGAATGGTTCAAAGGCCCTACGTTTTTATACGAACAAGAGAGCAACTGGCCAGTGAACGTCATAGAACCTGAGAATAGCGACAGTTTTGAAGCCTGCGTAGCCGTTGTACAAAGTTCACCTGCTCGCTTACCCGTTCCCGACCCTGAGCGCTTCTCTTCGTGGCTACGGTTTGTTCGATCTGCTGCCTCTGTTCTGAAGTTCACAAACAAGTGTAGAGGTCTTACTCCACTCGACGACTACGCTCTGATGGAGCAAGCAAAGAGATTGGTTCTGCGGCAAGCTCAAGAGGATTCATTTGTCAGCGATTTGCAAACAATAAAGATGGGCAAAGACTTGCCACGCGATAGCAGATTGTGTAATCTCTCCCCTTACTTGGACAAGAATGGTGTTCTTCGCGTGAGTGGCCGCATAGATGCTGTTAGCGACGTAGCCCAGGAAGCGAAAAGACCCATAATCCTTGACGGACGACATCCTACTACCCGACTTTTGGTAAAGCACCATCACGTTAAGGCTGCGCATGGACACCAAGAAGCGGTAGTCAACGACTTGAAACAGATGTATTGGATAATTCAGTTGCGTCCTACTGTCAAGACTGTTGCGTCCCGTTGCATGTTCTGCAGGTTAAGAAAGGCTACTCCACGGGTGCCTCGAATGGGTGACTTGCCTCAGGCACGCATGGCGCACCATCAGCGCGCTTTTACCTTCTGCGGGATTGATCTGTTCGGACCCGTCGAAGTCACGGTAGGCAGGCACCGAGAGAAACGCTATGGCGTTTTGTTCACCTGCCTTACTGTTCGCGCGGTTCATATTGAAATCGTGCACTCACTTACCACCGACTCCTTGATCATGGCACTGCGCAGGATGGCGTCTCGACGTGGTTGGCCCGCGCACATTTACTCAGATAACGGCACCAACCTTCGGGGCGCGGACGCAGAACTGCGAAGATCTGTAGAGGAGCTCAACGAAGAATCTCTAAGAATGGAGGCTGTTAATAATCATGCTCGCTGGACCTTCATTCCCCCCGTTAGTCCCCATTGGGGTGGGGCGTGGGAGCGCTTAATACGGTCTGTCAAGAGATCACTCCATGTCATTTTAAAGGAACGAGCGCCCCGCGATGAAACCTTGAGTACTCTTCTAGCGGAAGTTGAAGGTATTATGAACGGTCGACCTTTGACACATGTCTCTGTAGAGCCGGGCTCTACTGAAGCGCTTACGCCCAACCATTTCCTTATAGGCTCTTCATCCAAACTACCACTGAACGGAGTTTTTGACGATTCGGATCTAGCCTTAAGGAAACAGTGGCGCATCGCTCAACGACTGGCGGACATGTACTGGCAACGTTGGCTAAAGGAGTTCCTTCCCCAACTGTTGCCCAGAAAGAAGTGGCAGCAAGAGAAGAGGCCTCTGAGTGTCGGTGACCTCGTGCTGGTCGTTGACCCTGACTCCCCTCGAAACGTATGGCCACGGGGCTTAGTTAAAAGTGTCGTGCCTGGCAAGGACGGCCGCATCAGAGTGGTTGAAGTAACCACCGCTACCGGCGTGCTGCGGCGGTCCGTGGCGCGCGTTGCACCTGTCCCATTAGCTGATTAAGTGCTAGTTTCGCACTAGGGTGGGGAGTGTTGACGACGGCCTCTTTACCGTTTGCTGACTCTTGTCATTTTTATAGTTTTTCTATCTGTCATGTAATTTTCTGTTGTCAAAGAAATCTAATAAAAATCTGCACGTTATTTTTCAAGCTACGAGTTTTTCTAATAGTAAAGGTGTACAGCGTTAACAAGAGGTTTATTTAATCGTGTAAAGTGTTGTCTGTAGAGAGGGCTTTTTAGGGTTCCGTAGCCAAAATGGCAAAAACGGAACCCTTATAGTTTCGTCATGTCCGTCTGTCCGTCTGTCCGTATGTCACAGGCATTTTACTCGAAAACTATAAAGTGTATTTTTAATATTAATAAAATTTTGAGGATAGGTGTATTTTGTTAGCCGCTACATAGTTTTGTAATTAAAATGACAAAAATTTTTTTTTTTAGGGGTGCACTCCATACATAAAACTAAAAGTCAAAAAAAAAAATTCATTGTGACCCCCCGTGTGGCACATCAATGGATAGGCCTTTCAAAATAAATATTTCATAATATAGAGTCGGAGATAATCGCCCCGAAAGTCACTAAAATTCTGTCCCCCCCTTCTAATTTATGAACGGTGTATTTTAAAAATATGAAAAAATTCATGGACATAGGGCTTATTAATTTCATTCACCGAAAATTGTTTTGAACAAGATCGGTTCAGAGGTTTTTGAGATATTGCTGAAAAACTGCCTTCCTCAAAGAAAAGGACGTAAGTGCCGTAAAATTTCTGTGACGATACGACCTTTTTAATAGGCACGGAACCCTTCGTTTTGCGTGGTCCGACACGCACTTGGCCGGTTTTTTCTTAGCTATATGTGTGTTGTGTCGTGTGTTTTAACTAACTATCTATCTATCTTATTTAGGTATGATTGATTGCTTGGTGATGGTTGACGACCGGTTAGCCTAGTGGGTAGAGTAGTGACGCTGCCTACGAAGCTGAAGGTCCTGGGTTCGAATC
Source organism: Epinotia nisella (assembly GCA_932294315.1). Taxonomy (NCBI): domain Eukaryota; kingdom Metazoa; phylum Arthropoda; class Insecta; order Lepidoptera; family Tortricidae; genus Epinotia; species Epinotia nisella. Next base: position 516,007 of record OW028698.1, on the reverse strand, counting down.
CCGGTAAGGTGAAATATTTGTGTGATGATCATGAATATTTGTTTCTGATTCTTGGATGTTTTCTATGTATTTAACCTTTTGAGAGCTAAAGACGGCTGTGGACGCGGACGAAAACTCGTGCCACTGAAGCCACGGACGGCCACAGCCGCGCGTGCGTTTTGCGCTTTTTCGTTAATTTTATGTAATAAAAAGCTTTACAACTTTTACAAGTGACTTGACCCATTTCTGTCTGTCACCAGGCTGTATCTCAAGAACCGTGATAGCTAGAGAGTTGAAATTTTCACAGATTATGTATTTCTGTTGCCGCTATAACAACAAATACTAAAAAAACCGGCCAAGTGCGAGGCGTTGTATTATGTTATGTATGGACTGCACCCCAAATTTTTTAATTAAGAGCAAAAATTATCAATAAATCAACGTTGTTGATACAATAACATGTTCATATGTGATAAGATAAAAAATTAAAAAACACAGTTATAATAAATCAAACTTTGTATATGAAACATTGTGTTCGAATTGAATTGCAATTTGGCACAAATACTTCCAAATATTTTCATGTCCACAATGTTAAATTTCAAAATCGATGCCATTTTCGTAATTAACGTCCCAAAAAACCATAAAAACGACAACTATATTGATATTTAGACATTTCAACCCCATCGCATCCCAATAGGGGAGATGGTATTTCACGTCCGCCATGTTGGATTTTAAAATTGTGTTTTTTTTGTAATCAGCGACCCTATAAACCATACAAGTACCCATGTCGATTTTCAGACTTTGTGACCACATTCCCCCCTTTTAGGGGTTGAATTTTCAAAAAAACCTGAAACACGTGTTTTCTAATTTATCGTTAGGATTACTCCTGTGAAGTTTCGAATAAAATAGTCTTGTTTCTCCATACAAACTTTGGACTCCCATTTCACCCCCTTAGGGGTTGAATTTTGAAAAATCTTTTCTTAGTGCACCCCTACAACTTATAAGGAACCTACATGCCAGATTTGGAATCTCTCTGTTTGTTTCATAATAAATAAATAAATAAATCTCTAGAACCAGCGGTTTGGGCTGTGCGTTGATAGATCAGTCAGTCAGTTTCTTCTTTTATATATTTAGATAATAATATTATGGCCCATAATATTGCATTGTCATTCAAGCATTTCCAATTAAATGTGTATACATAATTTTAGCTCAATCGGTTGAAGATATCTGCTTCAAAATAAGTCGCAAAATTCTACCCAAACTAACATAGTTACAAGTGTTACATACAACATACGAGTACCTCCAATGTTACATACATACCTACTTGTAGTTACATATTGTAAGATAAAAAATGCAAAAACGAGCGACTACGTAGTTTTAATATAGATTTAATCGTGAAATTTAGTCGATTGAAACTAAAACTAATTTAGTTGTTAGTCGAACATTCTCACAACTAATTCAATCGCAACTAAATTAGTCGCAACTAAAAAATGACGATTGATATTTTTAGTCGATTGATTAGTTAACTAAAATATTAATCGATTAATGCCCATCGATTGTATCATACAAACTACTTGATCAGAAATAATTTACAACAATGACGAGACGTCATCTCAGTATCAATAGGGTGTGTTATAGAACTTATTGGAAACCAGCTTAGAAAACAGAATTATTTTTCTTGATTTGAAACCAGGTTTCCAAAGAAGAAAAATAATTCCGTTTTCTCAACTGGTTTCGAACCTATGGTTTCGAAAACGGCCGAAGGTAATAGCAAGAAAGTTATTCTATTCTATTCTATTCTATTCTATTCTATTCTTATAGTTGTCGAGTAAAATGCTTGTGACATACGGACAGACGGAAATGACGAAACTATAAGGGTTCCGTTTTTGTCATTTTGGCTACGGAACCGTTATAGTTTCGCTACAGAGTCGCTAAGTAGTTATACCTATAAAATGAAAATGAAATATATACAAGTTTCAAGCCTATGCATCCTAAATGAATACAAGTTAGTAAAAAAGCACAGACAGCCATTGTGAGTTATCTTAATGAAATTAAACATTGAACGTTTTTAATTGAACAGAGGTGTGGAGTCGCCGTTGAGTTGAGAAATATAAAATCAGCCATGCTTCATATTTTTGTCTGCGTATACCTAATTGCCAAGACTCCATATAAAATATTCGTGGTAATTAGACACGACCGCAGTCACACAATTTGAGAATGGCGGATTTATTCATACGTACTGTTTATTTGTGTTACAATATAACTTTTTTTTCACGAAACATGACAGATTCATATAATTTTTAACTTGATTTTTTTAGTATCGAAACATGGTGACGTAATAAATTAATACGTAGTATTACCTATATAAATAATGTCTATGGAAGAATAACCAGCTAATAATCATAAACTGCGTACCAGATATTAATAATTTATTATAAGGAAACAAAATTGCTACTTAAATGGGTTTTCCGATGTTTTAGTAGTGATGTGCTGTGCCGAGAATATTGCAATGCTACCTGCATTGCCTAATAGCAATGTTGTCGGAAATATTGCCTAAAGCGATATATGACATGATAACTGTCAGTTCCTGCAAAATGTAAAACGAAGACATAACTTGGGTAGGTACAGTCGAGTTCTCCAATATACTCGTATACAGATGTATAATCAAATCAAATCAAATCAAATCAAAAATATTTTTATTTCAAATAGACTCAAAGAGCGCTTGAGAAACGTCATGTCACAAAAATGATAGTATACAGAGGTGTCAATGGTACCAAATTGAGAAATACACATTAAAGTTTAACAGCTGACAGTCAGTACACACACAATTATAGAACTACAAACAGTTCACAAATGTCGCTTAAAAGTAATAAAAATAAAAAAGCCTGTATACAGATATTTTGTCCCTTTGTTTTGTGTGTTGTTACCTTTCAAAGGTTGTCTGTATAGATATTGGAGACACATACATAATAAATTCTTTTTGTTTTTATTTACGCTTGTTTTTTTTTTTTTTTTAATATCTAGCTAGACATTATAATTAGGTAGGTACGGTAGATAGGGTATACGGCACCGGCGGATACCCTATCAATTTGCCACATCAACCGCCTTGGCCAAGTTAAATGTTTCTGTCTCTTTCCATCTTATAGCTGCGTCTCTAGGTTGTTGTAACATATTAATGGCCTTTAAGCTGGGCATTAAACCTAAGCGCAGTGCCGTGACAAATAGTTTGAGGTTTCATCCAAATGGATGGACGTAGTATTTTCATTGAATACGCAGGCGCGCCACGTAGCTTTTTTTATTTTTCTTTCATCAAAATAGGTTTACGTGTCACTATTTTACTCTTCTAGAGTGATATACCTAACTTTTTAGGGTTCCGTACCTCAAAAGGAAAAAAAACGGAACCCTTATTAAATAGGATCACTCGTCTCGTCGTCTGTCTGTCCGTCTGTCACAGCTCCGATTTGCTCCGAAGCTACTGGACCGATTGAGTTGTAATTTGGTACACATTTGTAAATTGGTGACCCAAAGAGGGACGCGTAAAGTAAATTAAGAAATTCTGAACAAGGGGGCCACTTTTGAGGGGTAAACTGGAAAATTAAAAAATAAAGTTTCGCAAACTGTATTGTGTGACATATCAAATGAAAGGGGTTGTTGTAAGCATTTCAGATATTTTTTTTAATAATTTTAGTAAAAACAGATTTGAAGTAGTTTAGGAAAAAAATACCTATATACTTTCTCATAAACAGCTGCTTATGTATTCGTCCGATTTCGGAGCAGCTCGTCTCGATTCGTGCGAGTTTCGTAGAGTCGTACAATACGTCTAATCGCACACAACGCCGTGTCGAAGACTGCCGAACTGAAACGACGTTAGACGATGCACGGCCTTCAAGCCACACCTCCTTGCCCGTCGGAGTGGGGAGCGTGAGGTTTTTTCGTTAGGTACGGAATTTCTGGATTCGGTTCCCGCGCTCAAGGCCCGCGATAGAAGCTATGCAATAGCTTAAAAAGACGAATTTTGACCATTCCTCCTATATTAAATCCACCAATTACCACTCTTTAAGTGCTTCTGGTAACCTAGGGCCTATCAGTGTTCGTTGGGAAGTTGTATAAATTCTTCCTAACATACATTATTATTATTATTATTACCTAATATTGCGGGCAATATTTTTCCTGGTAATAAGAATATTGCCAACAGCACCGCACTACGCGTGAGATATAAATACAAGTCGAATGGATATTTTCTCACAGATTTACCTGCTCCAAACGAAATCAGGTAAGAACCTGAATCTAATAATCTTATAAGTTTTTAGCTGTATATCTGTGTGTCGGTCAGTGGCACTGTAGCTTACGAACGGATGAACCGATTTGAGAGAGGTTTATTTAATCGTGTAAAGTGTTGTCTGTAGAGAGGGCTTTTTAGGGTTCCGTAGCCAAAATGGCAAAAACGGAACCCTTATAGTTTCGTCATGTCCGTCTGTCCGTCTGTCCGTATGTCACAGGCATTTTACTCGAAAACTATAAAGTGTATTTTTAATATTAATAAAATTTTGAGGATAGGTGTATTTTGTTAGCCGCTACATAGTTTTGTAATTAAAATGACAAAAATTTTTTTTTTTAGGGGTGCACTCCATACATAAAACTAAAAGTCAAAAAAAAAAAATCATTGTGACCCCCCGTGTGGCACATCAATGGATAGGCCTTTCAAAATAAATATAAGTTTTCTTAGCATTTGTTTTGATTAAGTGAATAGAGTCGGAGATAATCGCCCCGAAAGTCACTAAAATTCTGTCCCCCCCTTCTAATTTATGAACGGTGTATTTTAAAAATATGAAAAAATTCATGGACATAGGGCTTATTAATTTCATTCACCGAAAATTGTTTTGAACAAGATCGGTTCAGACGTTTTTGAGATATTGCTGAAAAACTGCCTTCCTCAAAGAAAAGGACGTAAGTGCCGTAAAATTTCTGTGACGATACGACCTTTTTAATAGGCACGGAACCCTTCGTTTTGCGTGGTCCGACACGCACTTGGCCGGTTTTTTCTTAGCTATATGTGTGTTGTGTCGTGTGTTTTAACTAACTATCTATCTATCTTATTTAGGTATGATTGATTGCTTGGTGATGGTTGACGACCGGTTAGCCTAGTGGGTAGAGTAGTGACGCTGCCTACGAAGCTGAAGGTCCTGGGTTCGAATCCCGGTAAGGTGAAATATTTGTGTGATGATCATGAATATTTGTTTCTGATTCTTGGATGTTTTCTATGTATTTAACCTTTTGAGAGCTAAAGACGGCTGTGGACGCGGACGAAAACTCGTGCCACTGAAGCCACGGACGGCCACAGCCGCGCGTGCGTTTTGCGCTTTTTCGTTAATTTTATGTAATAAAAAGCTTTACAACTTTTACAAGTGACTTGACCCATTTCTGTCTGTCACCAGGCTGTATCTCAAGAACCGTGATAGCTAGAGAGTTGAAATTTTCACAGATTATGTATTTCTGTTGCCGCTATAACAACAAATACTAAAAAAACCGGCCAAGTGCGAGTCGTTGTATTATGTTATGTATGGACTGCACCCCAAATTTTTTTTTTGACATTTTAATTACAAAACTATGTAGCGGCTAGCAAAATACACCTATCCTCAAAATTGTATTCAAATACACCTTACAGTTTTCGAGTAAAATGCCTGTGACATACGGACAGACGGACATGACCAAACTATAAGGGTTCCGTTTTTGCCATTTTGGCTACGGACACACAGCTCGCGCACCGTCCTGTGATAGCCGTGTTGCTTGTGATATTGTAGCCTCCCGGATCTTGTCAGTCGAACTGGCTTTTAGCTTGTTTGCTGAACCGAGGTGCTTGAAAGTTTTATCAGGCAGTTTTTAGCTGTGTTTCTTGTACCGAGTTTTTTTTTCACAGTTCCGAAATCAAAATGGCCGTGATCAAGACAAGCCTGATCCTGCTGGTGGTCGCGTGTGCGCTGATCGCGAACACGGAGGCCATCAACAACTGGGTGCGAGTCCCGCCATGCGACCAGGTGTGCAGCCGCAGCAACCCTGAGAAAGACGAGTGCTGCAAGGCGCATGGACACGCTTTCCACGCTAACTGCAACGGCGGGATGAATTGCTATAGACGCTAATATAAAAAGACAAACTACGAATAGATTTTTAGACGCATCCAGAACGGTAAATTAAGGTCATTTACTTATGTCCCCATCTTTTTCTTCAAGTTCAAGCAGCGGACCACCATGCTGAACCGTGTGGATGCACCTTAACTATGACTGTACTACAAATTTGACGGTGACAGCTGCCAAATTAGTAGAATTTATGTCCGTCAAAGATGACATAAATTGTGCGCGAATGACTATATGAACCTTTCAAATATTATGGTTAGCTTACGCAGAAAACAATACTTAACTATTCCCATTAATTTGAGTGACAAAATGAACAACGACTTTGCATTGTATACATATGTTAATTTACCAACAACACAAATTTATACAAATTCGAAATTACATCATTATAATTACTTAAGGTGCTTTTATTTACCTATTTACCGAAATTAGGTTTTCATTTCCCGTTTTTAGTCTCAGTACACAGCACAGACAGTCATATGCAGCCCCACCGGCCGTCAGTTTTGGCCTGGTCGTCAGTTTTGGCAAACAAATAGGGTTTTGTTTTGATTGGCAAAACATGTTAGATGTTTAAAAACATCGAAAACACGGCGCAGCGGACGCGGCTTTACCCTGTCTACCAATCGTAACACGATAAAAACAAATTGTATTTCATTAATTTGAATATAATTTTAAAACTTCACTGGCTGATAAGTGATAACACTAATTAAAATGCCCCGTATAAAATTATCTCTAAATGTAACTTGGAACCGGATACACAGGTAACAATATCAACAAGAAACAGGATTTCGAAATTCAAAATGATAAAGGCGTTTTCCAAAGTAATAAATACGAGCACACTTCACTTTAGGACAGTGTAAAACACGCCTCAACAGAAACAACTTCAAAATGGTTTACAAATCGAATTTGTTCGTTTTGGTGTGCGTGGCGTTTTTGATGGTGATTTCTGCGCCTAAGAACGAGGTGCAGGCAGACGTCCTTAAGGGTAGCTGCGTGTGGGGAGCCGTGAACTACATGTCGAACTGTAATGAGGACTGCAAGAGGATGGGATACAAGGGCGGACATTGTGGGAGCTTCGCGAATGTCAATTGCTGGTGTGAGCAGTAAACATTACTTAGGTACATCAAAAACAGCATTTACTAGTCTATCTCTCACCATGCTATAAGAGAGCGAATCCTAGCATAGATGATATACAATTTGCTACGTAACAGATATCTAGATCATCATCATGTCAGCCGAAAGACGTCCACAGCTGAACATATATGTACAAATATGTACATTGTTTTCTGCAGAATGCGCGTGCACTTTGCACTAGCCTAATAGGTATAATGTCATTAACCTCGCGCACGCATCACTGTATCCGACGTGTACATTATAAGTGTAGCATAAATCAGTGTACGATTGACTAGCTAGAGTAAAGCATCTTACCATTACTCGGTCTTTTTATTCCTCGGCACTCATCCTCTAGTTGACACCTTACTGCAACTTTATACAATCCCAGCATCTCTCACTGATTATACCACGCACCATGCTATAGGTAAGAGAGCGAATCCTAGCATAGATGAAATACAATTTGCTACGTAACAGATAGATCATCATCATATCAGCCGAAGGACGTCCACAGCTGAACATATACCTCCCAGCATCTCTCGCTGATTATACCACGCACCATGCTATAAGAAAGCGAATCCTAGCATAGATGAAATACAATTTGCTAAGTAACAGATAGTTCATCACCATATCAGCCGAAAGACGTCCACAGCTGAAAGCTGAACATTATAACTCCCAGCATCTCTCGCTGATTATACCACGCACCATGCTATAAGAGAGCGAATCCTAGCATAGATGAAATACAATTTGCTATGTAACAGATATATCATAATCATATCAGCCGAAATACGTCCACAGTTGAACATATAGCTCCCAGCATCTCTCGCTGATTATACCTCGCACCATGCTATAAGAGAGCGAATCCTAGCATAGATGAAATACAATTTACTACGTAACAGATAGATCATCATCGTATCAGCCGAAAGACGTCCACAGCTGAACGTGTACCTCCCAGCATCTCTCACTGATTATAGGTACCTCGCATATGCTATAAGAGAGCGAGTCCTAGCATAGATGAAATACAATTTGCTACGTAACAGATAGATCATCATCATATCAGCCGAAAGACGTTTGTAGCTGAACATATACCTCCCAGCATCTCTCGCTGATTATACCTCGCACCATGCTATAAGAGAGCAAGTCCTAGCATAGATGAAATACAATTTGCTACGTAACCGATAGATCATCATCATATCAGCCGAAAGACGTCCACAGCTGAACATATACCTCCCAGCATAATTTATTATATTTATTTCGACTTTTCAGGAGCTATATTAAGTAATATTTTTTTGATGTCTGATTTTTTGTTGGATTTTGCCTCTAGGTAAATATTTAATTGATAATATGTCCGTTTACTCAATACTGGAAGGGCACCTAAAGATACAGGATACGCAGTTCGGCTTCAGAACCGGACTATCCACAGAAAGTGCCATCTTAAGTCTCAAGCATACGGTTGGGTATTATACGCAAAGGAAAACGCCGGTATTTGCATGTTTCCTCGACTTGTCGGAAGCTTTCGACAGAGTGGAATATGACATCTTGTGGCGAAAGCTAGAGGAAACAGGCACGCCGGCTGAGGTGGTGGCTATCCTAAAACATTGGTACCAAAATCAGGTAAACCAGGTGAGATGGGCTGATAGGCTGTCCTCTGAGTATAGGCTTGAGTGTGGGGTTAGGCAGGGAGGGCTCACATCTCCCAGGCTGTTCAACCTCTATGTAAATGAGCTATTAGTCGGACTCAGCAGCATGCATGCAGGCTGCTATATAGATGGTGTAAGTATGACCGATGACATGGTGCTGTTGAGTCCGTCTATCAGCGCTCTGAGGAAGCTGCTAGCGGTGTGTGGAGCATATGCTAGGGAGCATGGACTGCAGTATAACCCTAGGAAGAGTGAGGTTATGGTCATTAGGCCAGGAATGAAAAAAACCACCTCTATACCACAAATTGTACTGCAGGGTACCCCCCTGTCTTTTGGGGATAATTTTAAATATTTGGGCCATATTATAACTCAGCGATCTAAAAGATGACCTAGATATTGAACGTGAGCGCAGGGCATTAGCAGGAAGGTCAAATATGTTGGCCCGCAGGTTTGCTCGATGTTCCACCGAAGTGAAAATCACGCTATTTAAGGCTTTTAGCCAGTCCTTCTACTCGAGCAGCCTGTGGGTGAAATATACCAAAAGAGCCTATAATGCCCTGCGCGTGCAATATCAATGCATTCAGAGTGCTGATGGGACTACCCCGATGGTGTAGCGCCTCGCGTATGTTCGCCGAGGCTCGCACGGACGGTTTTCAAGCGATTATACGCAAGAAAATCGTCTCGATGCTGAGCCGGTTAAGAGAAAGTTCCAACAGCATTCTGAGTGTCATTGCCGACAAGTACGACTGTCCAATGTTGGCGCACTGGATCGTGCAAATTAAGGCGGTCGCAAAATTTAGATATAAGTAGGCCATACTAACATACCTAGGTTAAGATATACTAACAATATATGGATGTAAAAACAAAAAATGTCCGAAATAAAGTTTTTATTATTATCTCTTTATTTAAATTTCATCTTAGGTTAGTTTTTTTATAATATTAATATAAAAAGTAAAATATAAAACTATACATACAAAATATAAAATCATTATAAAGGCATTCATCGGTTCTACGTGTAATAATATAACTTGCTCTGCTATACGGTCTTGTAGTCTCCGAAGTGCCTTACTATAAGTACACACCTGCGCCAGTTCTCGAAAATGGTCGTGCCACGCTCTATTGGGATCGATCTGTCATCACGGACAGGACTATTCTTGCCAATAGGCCTGATATCGTGCTGACAGATCGATCGAAACGCCAGGCAGTGCTCGTCGACATCACCTTCCCCCATGACGAGAACCTCGTGAAGGCCGAGAAGGACAAAGCCAGCAAGTACCTAGACCTGGCTCACGAGGTAACCGCCATGTGGGATGTTGATTCGGCGATCATCGTCCCGATAGTCGTTTCGACGAACGGTTTAATAGCGAAGAGTCTCGACCGCCACCTTAAGAGACTCTCGCTAGATGGCTGGGTCAAGGGTCAGATACAGAAGGCGGTACTTCTGGACACGGCGCGGATAGTCAGGAGGTTCCTCTCTCTGTCGCCCTGACCACCGGTAGTTTAGGCCCCGCCTCGCTGCCGGCGGCACCCTAGGTTAGGTTTTTATAATGATTTTATATTTTGTATGTATAGTTTTATATTTTACTTTTTATATTAATATTATAAAAAACTAACCTAAGATGAAATTTAAATAAAGAGAATAATAATAATAACTAACCGTTTTACACAATTTTTAATAAAAAAACTCAGATACTAGAAATTCACAATCTTGGTAAGTGGACACACTTAACACTGTCCGAATAGGCAACCACGCGCTGTAGCTGTGCGCGGCAGGCGGCGAGGTGCGCGTCCTGACGTTACGGATGTAGTCCGGAGTCAGAGGGCCTACCGCGAAACGATATTCGTTTTCGTTCGTGTATCTCCGTCTCTGTTGCACTTGCTAGTTCGAGTGACAAAAAGGGAGATATACGAACGAAAACGAATATCGTTTCGCGGTAGGCCCTCAGGCAGGACGGATCAGCAGTGGAAAGTGGCCATCAGTGTCTCAATGTGGTTTTGGGCCGGTAGTCCTAAGTCTACACGGATTTGTAGTCTGATAGAGTAGCTTATTGCGTATAGCCGCAAATCGATGTACAGTTTAGCCATTTGGCACGCGCATACATTTCCGTTAGGAGGGGAGTGCGGAGACATTTTTTTGTATGTTTTTTTTGTCAGAAACCTATCGTGTGTGGTATCTTATGAAAGGGGTATCTTATCTTTTTAAAGCGATAACAAAAATATACCACTTCATTACATTTCCGCCATTTTTTTAATTAACACAAAAATAATTTTCGAAAACATACCAAGTTTGGGCCTCCTCCAGATACGATATGGCTGTTTTTTTTTGTACTATTTCACGCCACTGCTCGGAAATGTGGCAAAAGATGGTCAGAATTCAGGCTTCAAAGCTGGGGTTAGTTGGACGTCGCACGAACAGGCCATCTATGACTTCAAACTGTCCAACAATGTTATTGTTGGACAGTTTGAACAGCAATCGACCAATCACAGGGCACCGCGCGCGGTCGGCCGGCGTGCGTGCGCCCGTTCCCCCTCCTCCGCGCCGGGCGCGAGGCAAGCGAGCTTGTTTAGTATTATGATCTTCAATTAGATACTTAATTTTGATTTTAAATTATAATTATTTGCAATTTCCTCACAGTAGGCGTGAAAAGCACTATGTTAAGCCTCGGCCGAAAGGGCAATAGCTGGACTCGTACTTTCGAGGGCCTCCGCTACGCGTCGGCCCTCGAACTCACTCGTCCATCTATTGCTTACTTTCTAGCCTCTTCAACAATGTACTATTGTACAACAACAAAAAACAGCCCTATATTTGTGGTATATTTACCACAAATGATACGTGATATCATCATATCTAACCTCAAGAAAGCAATTTTGAAAACAATTTCATTAAGTTAATTATTACAAAGTGATACAGCTCTACTTCTAGCAATGCACCGCGGAGAAGTTTCCAAAGTTGCGAAAATTCTAATAAGGAAAGTACTCAGAACTTAAATTTTATAAACACTGAAAACATGTCAAAAACTCTCTGGATACATACATTATCAGCTGTTTAATTTGCCTGATTAAAGAATAATAGGTTATACATGTAATTAATGAGACATCCATGAAAAGTTCCCAGCAGAAACCTCCTAAATTCTCATGTATTTAAGTTTCCAGAATTTTCTAAGAACTTTCCTGCATGGCTATCACAAGAAAGAGCGCGAGCTCTCTCGATTTTTCTCGCACTATACCTCTCTTTATAAGTTTTCTAATAAGAGAGAGACGAATAGCGCGAGAAAAATCGAAAGAGCTCGCGCGCCGTCTAATAGCCGTGCAGGTATTTTGAGAATGTTCTGCATCTTGTACATACATGTACATTCTTGCGTCGCTGTTCTTCCGGATGTTTTTATATATTACAATCTGCGATACATTTTATAGTCTTCTTTAAACCGTGATTGTCCTTGTGCAGTAGCTTTTCTTGTGTCCAGGGATATATTTTAAACCGACTACAAAAAAGGAGGTTTTCAATTCGTCGGAATCTTTATTTTATTTATTTGGGGCAGCAATCATTACAGGAAAATAATATAATACTTAATAGCTAAAAACAAATTAAATTAAAAATTATATATGTTCCCCGATTACTCGAAGACGTCTCAACCGATTTGGAATATTCATTTTTGTTTGAAAGGGTGGTCCCATGGTGATCAGATCAGGATCTGATGATGGGATCCTGGAGAAATCGGAATCTTCAAAATTTATAGGCACACTTGAAGCGAATGGTATTTTTATTTGGGAAATGTTCTTGACGGAGTACCTACTGAATTGGAGTACGTAAAACTTTGTTTTTAAAGTAAACTATAATGTCCATCCGAGACAAGCTCACACTATACACACGCCTCCGGAATATCCTTGTTCCTTGCATTCTAAGTTGCAATTCCTAGAAGGATCAATGACCACGTGCCCTTTATGCTGATTCCCACTCTCATTTTCCCACGAATGTTGCCCATCGTCATCATGCTCTGACACGACTTGCGAAGCCATGATTAGGAACACCACGCAGAAGAGGCAGAGAGCAGTTTTCTTCATGTTTAACGTTATGCGATTGTGTAAACCGACGACTATGGCAACTGCAGTTTATCTGTGGTATTTATATGCTTTTGTGGTATTTACATTTCTGATAAGTTATCACATTTATTTTAATTAGGTTGTAATTATGAGTTTTGCCTCGATATTTTCATTTAAAATGTCTTTAACGAGTATTTTATCCTTTTGGATACTTTAATTAAAGAAAGATTAAATTAATTAGACTGACTTGAATTACTTCTCCAGTTTAACAACATTGTATCGTTTAAAAAGTTATAAATAACACTAACAAGAGGACATCGGGTTACCTAAAAATAACTTTTTTGGTTTTAAATATTAAGAAAATCGCATTGTAACGCGGGAATTGTCTGTGACAATGAATACGCGTGAGATGACACCGCCGCCTGGCGGCGATGTAAGGAACGATAGGTTTCCCCTCCGCGAGCCCGCGCCCGCGCAGAGCGGTGAAGCGGGTTATAGAATAAGTTCCTATTTTCGGTGTGTTTAATTATGTAATATGTACTCATGTTGTAAAAACTGTTGTCTAACATTCGATTAAAGTGCATAATAACTCCGTGCTGTGTATTTTTTACGTACTCTACGACCACTACAACAATAACGAGATGTGACACCACGCCCGTTTCAGCATATAAATACCGCTAAAAACGCTTTTGACGGTCTTTAGGCGATGCCAAATGAGCGAAATCGGCGGACGGCCAAGCAAGGTCACCGAAAACCTAATACGGAGTGCCTACCAGTGCCTACGGCACGTATCCACACAGGCTGACATCACGCGGCGGACTGCATACAGTCCGCCAATTTCAAACGTGCAGCGGCACCTTTAGACCCTTTCAAGAAGCATCCGCTAGGTGGCTCTGCTCGTAGCCGCTTTCCTCTACATACGGAGTTCCCCGAGCAACAAGGAACGAGCGTAGTTCACGTTTTAAAATGAACAAAACTCTTTGCCTTCACCTGTCCCGATGTTTGTCATCAAATCTTGCAAATTTTTGATCAGGTAACCGATTGAGCTGAAATTTTGCATACATGTGTAAAACGCGTATGCATATCTGTTTGAAGACTGATTAGTATTATCACGACGTAGCACACCTAAGGAAAACACGATGCAACGCGGCGCCATAGAAACCTAGCCTAAAAGACATGTGTGGCCAGGCCATTAGGTTTGCAACATGTTTGCAACGATTATTGTAAATCAGCCACAAGGTGTTTGCGTACTGCGTGATGTATGTTTTTGAGTTGATTGACCACAAAATCAGCATCTGCAACATCTCTGGTCTGTAGCTGTCAACACAGTGAATTCTTAAATCAATAAAGGGTCGGCAACGCGCCTGATTCTTCCAGAATCGCAAGCGTCCATCCATAGGCTACGACGTCTTCTTACCATCAGGCAGACCGTATGATTGTTTGACACCAACGTAGTAAAAATAAGTTTCTGTCAAAAATTTCATTTTTGGTACAAGCTTTTATTGCCGACTGTACTTTTCTTTATACCATCATCAACTACTTATTGAGTCGATTCTAACGAGCCCAAACACAACGGGGTTACGTCGGTTAAATACTGAAATGCCGTGGCCACCATCTGTCTCCATCATCAGATCAGCTCAGCATCAGCGAAGGGGGGGAATGGTACCATAATTTGAAATTGTAATCCAAACCAAGCTACTACCCAAAATTTCAGCTCAATCGGATAACGGCATATTGACTTAGGTATGTACTGTCATTTTATGGAATTTGCTAACTATGTAAAAATCCGCCATACTAAAATTGGCATTAAATGTCAATTTCAATACATAGTTAACAAATTCAATTGATTTTGAATTTAGTTAGTTAATACATACCTACGTACCCACGCAGGTCAAGTTAATATAAAACTTGTAAAAAACATCTTAATAAGGTAAGTGGGTACCTACCGATAATTCTGACATTCATTATTTAGGTTTCACATTATCTATAAATGATAAAGTACCCGTTTAGAATTAACGAATAACAATACAGACATACACCGGATGTAATTACCAATTAAAAAATGATTAACTATAAAAACCGGTTAAAATGCGTTTAGCTTTTAATAATCAGTAAACAAAATTCCTTATATATATACCGCAAACAACAGCATATGCCATTGTCTGTTGCTACTTCAAAATGAATAAAACTGTGTACATTTTATTTTGCGTGGCGTTTTTGGTGATTGCTGAGGTGTCAGGAGGACACGGTGGTCCACGGCGTTCAAAGAAGCCGAAGGATCCCGAACAGAATCAGAATCGGCACGTTTTCGCGGTCATCGAGCCAACCACGAGCTGCGAGGCTGATTGCAAGGAGGCCGGATTCTCTGGCGGCGTTTGCATTATATGAAGACCGTATAAAACTAGGGTCTGACTGAAGAAGTGTCAGTCACTAAAGCATTATGTCGTCTACAATTTTTAGCAGCACACATTGTTATATAAGTAGTTTGTTTTACTTTTAAGTAAAACAAACAGTTAAGTTTTTTTAAATTAATATAATACATTTTTTTATAATAGTTACAGTGTAGCAGATAAAGCGACTATTTAAAACCTGGATGGTTTAGGCAATAGCTGGCGAGATCGCGCGGTTCATCCCGCGTTCCTTATAGTACATTACATAGAGGCCGGGAAAGAAGGGCTTGTCGGGTGACTAGGATAGTGATACGAAGCCGGCAAGCCTTTTCACGGCCAGGCATGTACTTATAGTGCTTTTCTCAAACATGTGCAATGAAATAAAACAATACACCACTCACAATAGTACATTAATTTTCCCTCCAATCCCTCCATACTTAATGTTTTTTTTACGAAGTCGTCCGTATTTCGCGTATGTAGTGTTTGAATAGACCCTATTAGGGCCATTATACATAACCTGATGATAATAAGAATCTTAATTTCTATAATGAAAAAAATAAATGCAGAGGATTTTAAATATTGTCTATGGTGACTTACGTATATATAATATTTTAATTTATTCATCAACACATTGAATCATACAGATTTGTTTTCTTAATAAAGGTTCGTGTGTAATAAGCATTAACGCGGATATTTTTGGTCCGTTAATTAACCATTCAGCCGCTAGAAAAAAAAAATATAAATCAGCTGTTTAGCCTGTTGATGAACACAGACGCCATGTTAACATCGAAATTTAAAAAAAAAACTTCCCGGCCTAGGCCTTCAATTTTGTATGAAATTCCTTTACAGTTCTCTCGAGTTGTTCCGCCCGAAAGGTGATACTTTGAAGCCTGTTATAACGCACGTAAGGACGACATTTCATTGCATGTTTGAGAAAAAGCATATTATAAGACAAACGATTAAAACATGCATAGGGATATTTGGCAGCGATAAAACCCTGCACTAGAAATCTATCGCAGAATAAATAGGCTTTCTACTGTAGCAATGTAATTTAAAATTTTTATAATACTCTGATACTGATATATTGTACTGTTTTGAAAAAATGATAAGTACCTCGCCGAGTTTTTTACGCCGGTTCTTCTCGAGGCAGAGGTTTACTTTCCGAACCGGTGGTAGTTTATCGACATTCATAGGTGCATGTAATATGCCTAAATTGAAGAATAAATCACTTTGACTTTGACACTCAACTCTTTAGCATTTTCGCATGTTGGGCGTAAAACTAAGTATGTCGACTAAAAGTTTAGGTACTCGACATGTTTACACCGCGTTTACTTAATTATTGTTTAATGGTGTCAAATTTCACTTTTATACCACTGTAAGTTCTAAATTAGCTGTATAAAAGCTTCTAATTTTCTAATTAGCTGCTGAAGAAGTCTTTATAGCATAGCAACCTAGCCCACCGAGCTGAAGTTGACCAAAAATTGGTCGAGATTAGGAAGATAGGCAATGGATTATCTGGGTGTGTGTAAGTAAAAGAGGTGGCATAATAATAAAAAAACGTATTATAATGCAAACATAATATATATTGTCCACTGTTTTTAAGACAAAAAATCTTAAACTAGGTAGGTACAATAAACAAAATTACTTATGAAAATATAATAACCTTTTGAACGCTTTAAAAAAATGTGTCTTATAATACAACCAATCTGTAAAAACAGCACACTGGTAAAATTGTTCCGACACATCGTGACCATTATAAACGTCATTAGTGTCAAAAAGGTTAAACAGGTATCATAGTATTCTTAACATGTTATATTGCCATACGTGACAACTTTGCCCCATAAGGTGCCGCTACACGCACGGAATTGGCGGACTGAATGCAGTCCGCCGCATGATTTCTGCCCGTGTGGATAAGTGCCGGAAGCCAAACCAAGGTCACTCCGTACTAAACTTTTTGTGACCTTGGTTGGCCGTCCGCCGATTTCGCTAGATTGGCGTCGTCTATTGGGGGGCAAGATTTAACCATTTAGCGCCATATGATATGATATAAATGGTGGGTTTTTAATTTAGTAAGCTAATTTTATACCGCAATGAACTACAGAATACAGATCAATATGCGAAAGCGGGAGATCAACCATATCAATTTGTAAAAAAAAAATTGAACTGATTATTTAATAAAAAACACTTTAGTTTATCAATTAAACTGATGACGTTTTTGTTACAAACTACTATACTAGTCATATAAGTGCCTAACTGAAAAATATATTTGTAGCTATTAAATAAATATTTAAAAGCGGACAAAAAATCGGCATGATAAAAAAACAGAATTAAAAGTAATTTACAATGAAACATAAAAATAGCATTAAAATTTCAGGCCTCGAGTGTATTTTATGGTAACAATATTACCAAATGCGTCACTAAAAATGTAAAAGTATCTTAAAACTTACTAACCTAACGTATTCATGTAATATCTCAATTGTGTATAAGAGCCCTCGCCCACGGCGACTTTTTGCAGCGATGCAGTAGCGATACTGTCGCGCGTTCGCATCGATACACTCGCAATACGGTCGCTAGCTGTGTGCCCTCGCCCACGTAACCACGATGCAGTCGCGATGGAAACGCGATACTGTCGCGCTTTAGTCGCGATGCAAACGCGATTCAGTAACTCCCCGACGTCGTCCGACACAGTCGCGCGTTTGCGTCGATGCAGTCGCGATGCTGTAGCGCGTTAGTAGCGCGTTGGCATCGCTTCTGTAGCGCGTTGCAAATGCGACTAAAGCGCGTTGGTTGCGATGCTGTTGCGCGTTTACAAAACGAAGTCGCCGTGGGCGAGGGCTCTTATAGTGTAAATTGTTCATTGTGATGTATATATATATTAATTGTTCGTCCAATAAACAGTCAGTAGCAAAGGCGGTGTCTGAAAACATTCACAATTCTCTTTTTCACTACTGACTCTATAAAATAAGTTACACATGACTTCAAAATAATATTTTTAAAAGCCTTAAGCTATGATCTCAAACAAGAAAATATTGACAATACGGTGTCAGTTACAAAGTCGTCTCAATAAATCTTCATTAACATGTTACATTTAACAACTAAAATATTATTTCGTGTTCGTTTCCAATTCAAAATTGTAGGTACTCTAATCTAACTCGGTTATGGTTGTTTTCATTTATCTCTCAGAGGAAATTAGGTAAAAAATGTCCATATTTAAATTTCTGGGCAGTCTACTCTTTAGTTGTAGGTTTTCAGGGTTGCGTTTCAATGATGATTATTTTATGTTTTATCCAAATTCTTTTTTTTATGGATCACTTTTTTGTGGACTACGGTTTTCAAATATTGCCAATAGGCTCTTTACAAGGGACCTTTCGGTTTTATTTTTGTAACACGCTTTATATTTATATAGCGTGTATTTTTAATATTACCTCAAATTGTAACCAGAGGTAGGTGTTAGGGCTGTGAACCGATATTGCAAGAAAATTTTAATTTAATCTTAAGTACCGAAGCGTAATTAATTTTTGAAAAATTATCGAGCAGCAATGTATTGCGTACACACATTTGACTCATGGAAGAAGCGGGTCACTTGTGACAGTTGTGACGTTGCGTCAGTAAGACAAAGTAGTGATCCATTGCGTGCTGAATTATTTTATATGGACAAATAAGTTGGCAGTTAAGAGAAATTTCTTGCAATATCGGTTCATAGCTCTAACACCTACCTCTGGTTACAATTTGAGGTAATATTAAACATACAGGCTGTATACAAATATTACTCGTTTAATACCTAGTATAGGATATAATTATGAAATTTAACATAGTTTCATAATAAATTGACAAATTAAAGTATGTTGTTTGTTATAAAAAAAATGGAAACAAATACCAACTAACTTTATTGTTTCCAATGAAAAAATACACTGACTAATGTATACCATGATTGCCATCCATATATACAAAACAAATATGGCCGATACGAATATCTGAACCCGACCTACACGTATCGACTTAACCAAATGTTAATTCTTAGAACAACGTTAGTAAAACTATGTCTAAGTAAACTCATGTATATCTGCGACTAAGACCGGTTTAATATTTAAATCATAAAGACTAGGTACTTTATTTTTTGGAGCCCCAGGTCCGCTTTAGCACCTAATCCCAAGATTTGGTGCAGGCCTGGACGAAAGAGCGCGCGCTATGCCGTAGCGTGCGATGACATGATTTGAATTTTCTACCTATAACGAAAGACCATAAAATACAAGTAAGTACTACACAAAAATCGTGGCCAAAATGTCATCATCATCATCATCATCAGCCGAAAGACGTCCACTGCTGGACATAGGCCTCCCCCAGAGAGTGCCACAATGACCGGTCCTGCGCCACCCGCATCCAGCGGACTCCCGCGACCTTTACCAGGTCATCAGTCCACCTTGTGGGGGGCCTACCCACGCCGCGCCGCGCCGGTACGTGGTCGCCACTCGAGAACCTTTCCGCCCCAACGGCCATCGGTTCTACGTGCAATGTGCCCCGCCCACTGCCAAAATGTACTTCCTGAAAACTTATTATTCGTAATATTAGCAAAGAACGCACTCACCGAATACTATCTTCATTCATAAAGCCTAACAGACCTCCGATAAATAAAAATGTGTTTTGTCCCTTTCTGACAAACGCAAATGTCAAAGGTACAGACAAAGACAAACGAATTTTATATATTTACAATCTCTCTCAAAAAGTTTTGAAGTTTGTCATGGTTTTCAATAAAGTAAAACTTAATTATGACTTAATATATTATATATCTATATCGCGTAAGGCACTGAAATCGATATTGAAGGTGATTAACCCTTTTTTTGTAATCCACGAAATTGGATTACAAAAAAAGGGTTAATCACCTTTAACTTACTTTGCAAGAGTTACATATAAATTTTGAGTCAACTTTGCCCATGATATAATATAATCACTAATTCAAGACGTGTAATGGGCAATGTTGTCAACTCTGAAAGTAGTTCAATATTGCCAATATCACCATCACATTGGCTCTGTTGTTATGACGTATTGTACTTATAAACTTTATGTAGTTCAGATAAGAACATAACGGTTTCTCCAAACAGCACATCTTATGAAAATAATCGAAGCAAATTTTGCCTCTAAGCATGTTTCCTTTTTAACAAAACTTTAGATCGCATTTGCACTCACAACCAAGCGAGTTTACGACAGAAAAAATAAAACATAATATAAATTCGGGGGCGTTCAAGTAATACGTAACGCAATTTGGGGGGTCTTGTAAAACGTTACGATGCGTTACAGGGGCGGGAGGGAGGTTCGAGCAACGCGTTACGTAACATTGTTTTTTGACTACGTGTTGCGGCTATGTTTCGGCGGAATGTAGAAAGCCCGAAGGTAGCTTGCAAGATCCAGCAGAACCACAGAAGACTAAATACTAAAGGGGTATCAAGCGCGGTTTGTATCGGGAGCGGTGTCGCCTCATCCCCTCCACGTCGCCTACAACTTTGTGAGCGACTGCACGGCGATCAGGTGACGTTGGCGCGAAAGCTTTGAGCGCATGCTCAAACTAGTGGCGCGCGTGCCACGCCCACATCGCCTTTCTATAGTATTTAGTGTTCTGTGAGCACAACCTTATCTGGAGTGGTATAGCACTCGTGTCCGTGAATCGTAATATTTCTTGCAAGTGATTTAATGCGCGGACGAATTCTTCTGTTTCCGCTCGAAGAGTGCATTGAAATCCGTCTTTCCGAATACTTTCCTGCCCAATCCCTCAAACTCCAAGCAGGTTTGTGGTTCTAATCAGCTAGATAAAGGATCATGCAAGTTTTCACCACTTCTTTTTAGGTTGTCCGTTGATCTGTCGACTCCTCTAAAAGGGTTTAAGCAGATGCCTTACAGTTTCTTCTGCCCATCAGTACAACCCGACCTCTTGAACAGAATATGTGCAACCTGTGGGATTTTTCAGAAAGGACATGCACATTTGACGTTTCTATGTGTAAAGGACATTCTGCTCTTTTGGCGTCACGATGATGGCGACTGCCTTTTTGGCGCGATTATATATCGTTCAAATTTTAACCGCTTTCTACTGTAACAATGTAATTTTATAATACTCTAATACGGAAATGATATATTGTATACTGTTTTGAAAAAATGATACCTCGCCGAGTTTTTTACGCCGTTCCTCTCGAGGCAGAGGTTTTCTTTCCGAACCGGTGGTAGTTTATCGACATTCATAGTAAATCAATTTGACTTTGACTTTGAACCATTTTTTTGCATAAAGTGATAATATTTTCAGGTAATAAAAATACTAGTGGACTATTGAATCTATACGAACGTTGAAAAAAAATAGACAAGCCTATTCCGGAACCATCTTCGTCTGCTTTCTGGGGGGCATTAATAAAAGAGTCTGGGTGGCGGGCAAACCCGAGGACAGAAAAGCAGTAACTCCAATTGAATTGTTTTTTTTTTACATGATACTTATTTTAATTACTACTGTTTTTTTGTTGATAAGAATACGATTTTATTTTGAATAAAATGCTTGATTTCAGTTAGGTTTCCGTTTCTAATAGCATTGCCAACGCTTAAAATCAATGTTAAGAGATTAGTAAAAAGTCCTATTTTAGGATAACGCAGGAGAAGAACAATCTGGATGAAGCCAAAAAAAAATTGGAAGGATAGGGCCAAGTCAGGAAAACGGCGTAATTAAATGTAAGATTAGTAGTAAAAGTTTATTAGGACTAATTTAAACCCACTTTACCATATTTTAAACTTAAGCAAATATTTATTGCATTATGTGTAATTGTTTTTTTAAATAACAATATGAATAAATAAATAAAAAAACATACGCATGTATTGCGAGTTATGAATCTCAATCAATCAATCAATCAATCAAAATCTCGTTTTATTTATTTATACATATTGCCGCAAACGGGCGTTTTTCAAAAAAAGTGTACATGAATTTTCTTGTATGAGGATTAATAGTATCAACGATTCCGAAAACATAAAAAAAAAACAAATTCTGAAAAAAAAAAAATACACTTGTTTTGAAAAGCGCTCATTACGCAATTAAAACAATAACAAAGTTATTTTAGCGACTGTGCAACATAATTGTAACTTTTATATATACAAATGGTCACTAGGTGTTACGTAACGGTTAATAGGGAGGGAGAGGGGAGGGTACAGAAAAACGTTACGGCGCGTTACATGGGGGGGGAAAAGAAAATCTTCACAAATTGCGTTACGTATTACATGAACGCCCCCTTCTTGTGTCATCATACTCCTAGAGTACCTAGTCCCGGGGTCGGCTTTGGCACCTAATCCCGAGATTTGGCGTAGGCACTAGTTTTACGAAAGCGAACTAACTGTTATACATATAACTGGTGTAATAAAATTAAAACATTAGATTACTTGCGTTGAAACAGTCAAATAGTACAGAAATGTTTTAAATTAATTTACGCGCGTATTTTCCAAACGATGCGCTACTTACCTCTAGCCACCTAAAGGCCTTTTAAAATGCACTTCTCCAATGGAACTTATACCATTCTACATTAGAACAGAGTCGCATTTTGCTTGACTCGATTTTAAAACAAAACAAGCTCTCTATTGCCTCTACACCACATTGCATATAAAATTTGATTTTTGACATACAAATTCGTCTTCGTTTTTCTTTCATTTGGGATATCAAAGTGTACTAGATTTATTTTCGATCATTAAGGGGCTCCCAGCTTCCAATGACCTTCGATTTGTAACTGTCCGTTTTTTAGGGTTCCGTACCCAACGGGTAAAAACGGGACCCTATTACTAAGACTTCGCTGTCCGTCCGTCCGTCCATCTGTCTGCCACCAGGCTGTATCTCAAGAACCGCGATAGCTAGAGAGTTGAAATTTTCACAGATTATGTATTTCTGTTGCCGCTATAACAACAAATACTAAAAAACCGGCCAAGTGCGAGTCGGACTGGGGCTCCCATACAACAGACATGATTTTTTTGCCGTTTTTATAGATAATGGTACGGAACCGTTCGTGCGCGAGTCCGACTCGCACTTGGCCGGTTTTTGTTCATGTTTTTTATGGCTTTGGTGGCAACAACAACGAGGTTTACCGAAATAGTATCCCATATTTACTTCAAAACTCGCAGTTTTCGATATATGGGCACCAATCCTTAGCAAATTTACGCCAAAAAACCAGTTTTTTGGACGTAACTTTTGTGAAAATGAATTAAAAATCTCTGATGGGTTGTTAGAGACGTCAATAAGGAACAGTGACATGTAGATTTCATACATAAAAGTGCATAAACAACATACTTATATCGAAAACAGAGCTTTTATGGACTTGATTTGAAAAAAAACCATGAAAAAATCTTTTTTTTTAAACTGATGCAAATGTAGATAAAGGATTGAAGAACCGATAAGCATATATGCCAAAATAAATATATCTATAGCATGGACCTATGATACTCAGGTCAGGCTATACGTGATGCCACAATGAGGGACGGAAAGGCTTCTCTGCAGCTAAATTAAGAACTGCTCTTAAAATGGCTGATCGCTTACCATAAACGATCTACTTAATTTGGGTGGGTAGTGATTTATTGGTCACAACTTCATACTAAATCAGTTGCGGCAAACAGAAAAGTGGGACTATGACAAGGACAGCGAATGATATTTCCCTTTCTGTCACACTTATCGAGATTTGTATGCTACCATCTCGCTCGGACGTGGTATTATTATTACCATAGCTTGTCCTGAGTATCATAGGTCCATGATCTATAGTTTTGACGGAGGGGTTTCAACTCAAAACTCGTCAAACTTTCAAACATTAACAATACTAATGTTGAAAATTCACGCACAATTTTTCAAATAGTATACTTGTTTCAAAAATTGCCAATTACTACTTTCCTAAAAAAAATGATATTAAGTCCATCAGCTACATTATCAAAACATATTGGACACGTATTTTTTTTGTTTTGTCATTACAACAAAAAATTATGAAGATATAGCCCGTTAAAGTGACGTGACGTCACATTATGGTACACTTTTTAGCATAATGTGACGTCACGCGGAACTCTAACCGGCTATATTCTTTGTTTGTTTAATTGACGAACAAAAAAAAATACGTGTCCATCATTTTTTGACAATTTAACTGACGGTAAATAATATATAATTATATTTAGTATATAATTATATATTTTTTACCTAGGAAAGAAAGTTGGAAGGGGAAGACCTAGGCGAACTTTCTCCGATCAAATTGGAGAAATGTTACAAAAAGGCCAGGTCAAAAGTACCCTAAACCGACGAGCATGTATGAGAAATGTTATGAAGGTGAGTGAAGCGAATGCGGTTTGTCAGGATCGTAGCAAATGGAGATCCGTGATCTCTGCCTACCCCTCTGGGAAAGAGGCGTGATCATATGTATGTATGTGAAGTAAGTGCCCAATTGTTCGTGTATAGCGGCTAGAGGTTATAACGAATAGGCCCACTGGGATCGGATACCGGTATTTTCTCCATACAAATTAAACCGGTATTATTTCGTTCTTTGGTTATTATATCATTTTTGATCGGGCAGTCTAATAAAACGAATATGTTACCTGAATACACGATAGAGCCCTACATTAAGAGCCTAAGATAATTCAAAATATTAGACTACTTCGGGGATTTTTGGAAAAACCGGTTCCGATCCATGGCCCATTTTGGGCTCAAGATTAAAGTCTACGGCCAGGTCTAGTGGCATCAGGTGTCAGGTGTTCAGCGGCATTTCTTGAGGAAGTCGAGTACCTCGGGCGGGTATGGCCGGCTGATGGACTTGCTTTGAGAACGCGCGTATTCTATTGGTGTCACCGAGCTGAAAATAACAATTTAAATTAAAAAAAAAACAGATACATCAGACCCAGATTCTTAGTTACAAAACACTTATAAATATACCTAGATATTTTTCTAGCAGGAACAACATTTGTTTAGTGCTTGCCACAATAAAAATATCGACAATCCTGCTATCGATAAGTACATACTACTTCAACGACAATACGTACATACAACCACATACATATATTGGCTACCTACCTAGACGCCGCGTGCATCTACACTGTAACCATATACAGAGACACAGATTTTTTTTTGGGACCAAAAATGGGTTTGGGAAAAACTACATGTTGTGACATTCTGCGTCGATTTTAAAGACAATTTCGGTGTGTGTGTGTGTTATAAAGTAAAGTCGGTGATAATTAATTCAGTGACACGAAGAAAGAAAGTTACGAAAGTATTGCAAATTGTTTTCTGAAGTATGTAAAATATAAATAAATTGATAGTTTTGTTATCATTATCAATTTTTTAACGCACCCTATTACCCTATATATATTTGTATTTATTTACCTCT
The DNA here is from genome assembly GCA_932294315.1 of Epinotia nisella. Taxonomy (NCBI): domain Eukaryota; kingdom Metazoa; phylum Arthropoda; class Insecta; order Lepidoptera; family Tortricidae; genus Epinotia; species Epinotia nisella. The sequence goes on along the minus strand of OW028698.1, from coordinate 490,358 downwards.
ATGACGTTGAAGTGGTACTTATCGATAACAGGACTGTCGATGTTTTTATTTTGTCAATCACTTACAATAAGTCGTTCGTGCTAGAAAAATATCTAGGTATACTTATAAAACTACACTAACTAATGTTAAAAGGCAACTTAAACTACTTATTTTTTAGAACGTAAGACATGAAGTTTGAATTTGACTTTATCCGAAATTGTATTGTACTTTGTATTGACTTTTTTAATATATCTTCGACGGAGGATTCACCTACCCAGTGGCGGGTTCAGTATTTAGGTTTGGAGGGGGGGGGGCTTCAATCTTTGGGGTGGCTTGACCCTACAAAAATTAATGTAAAAAAATAGCCCTTTATTTAGACAAGTTATAAACATGCACAACCATATCATTGAATAAATTAATGGCAGTTTTATACAATAATAGTAGTAATTGTTATTTCATTTCTAATTTACATTTACAATAACGTTTGAGTAATTATAATGCGTTGAATGTTTGATAATTATAGTAAATCAAATTAATTATTCCTTTGTCAATTTTGCATTTAAAAGTAGTTTTTTAGGGTTCCGATACCTCAAAAGGAAAAAAACGGAACCCTTATAGGATCACTCGTGCGTCTGTCTGTCCGTCTGCCACAGCCGATTTGCTCCGAAACTACTGGACCGATTGAGTTGAAATTTGGTACACATATGTAAATTGGTGACCCAAAGATGGACGCGTAAATTAAATTACTGAATTTTGAACAAGGGGGCCACTTTTGGGGGTAAACTGGAAAATTCAAAAAAAAAGTATCGCAAACTGTATTGTGTGACATATTAAATGAAAGGGGTTGTTGTAAGCATCTCAGATTTTTTTTTATAATTTTTGCAAAAACATATTTGAAGTAATTTAGGAAAAAATACGATAATTGACCAAGCCCAAAGCGTGCACTGTGCCCCGCCCACTGCCACTTAAGTGTAGCGATTTGGAGGGCTATACTTATTGATAAAGAGGTGAAATGCAATTTAGTAGTTACTAGCTTCAGCCCGCGACTTCGTCCGCATGGAACTCGTTTATATCTTAGCTCCATACAAACTTTCGCCCCCCATTTCACCCCTTTAAAGGATGATTCCCGGGATAAAAAGTATCCTACTCGTATATGTTAATCCACCACTATATGAATACCAAAATTCATCTTAATCCGAGCGTGCATGGAGGCAGAAGAAACGACTAAACACATTCTACTGGACTGTAAGCAGGTAGAAGTATACAGGAAAAAGCACCTAGGGTCTCCGGACACACTGCGGAACGCAGTCAGTAATACCAAGGCACTCTTAAACTTAGAGGAGCTGGGGTGGTTAGCGTAGCGCCACCCTGCCGTTTCACGCAAAATAGGCACGTTGGATGTCGACTTGCGGAAAATGCCCTCATATCATCATCATATCAGCCGAAAGAAGTTCACTGTTGGACATAGGCCTCCCCCAAAGAGTACCACGATGACCGATTCTGCGCCACCCGCATCCAGCGGACTCCCGCGACCTTTACCAGGTCATCAGCCCACGTTGTGGGGGACCCACGCCGCGCCGCGCCGGTAAGTTGTCGCCATGAGAGAACCTTTCCGCCCCAACGGCCATCGGTTCTAACTAACTAACTAATTCATCTTAATCCGTTCAGCCGTTTTTGCGTGATTGAGTAACAAACATCCAAACATGTAAACATTCAAACATAAGATAGTACAGTCGCCATCAGATATATCGGAGCGGCGAAAGCGCTCACAAATATCTGAACACGTCTCTATTGTTTTGAGATTGAGATATTTATTGATAAAATTATAAATAATTTTACATGTCACTCATTTTACATGGGATTATATTAATTATAGTTTATAAGTAGGTTAGTTTCATTTTATATTAATTTTAGTATACATTGATCAGTTCTTTAAATTAAACTAAGTTAGTAATTTTAATTTAATAAAATTACTACAACTCTTATTTCATTATATTTAACATTTTTAACATTCGAATTACAAATTGTTTTAGTCATCAGTCTTCCTTAACATAAATTCATTTATATCGTAACATGCTAGGTCAATTAACATTTTTTTGAGTTTATTAGCGAATATAAGCGTCACTTTCGGTGTTAATGACATCATTCGGAAGAGTGTTGTAGATCTTTACACCAATGACACTGAGTGACTTTCGAGCCTTCGCCAGTCGGCGGCGCGGGACGAGCAAGAGGTGTTGGCCGAGGATATAAGCGGGAATTACATTACGAAATTAGTGTCATGCATGTTGACACCAGTTTCACGAAAGCAGTTTCGATATATGCGAAAGTAATTTCGTAACATAATTAGTGTCGTGAAAACAACTGTATCGCAGTGGCCATGGCGCCATCAGCATCAGCTATTTCAACATGCATGACACTAATTTCGAAATATAATTCCGGCTTTACACTATGAAACTAGTTGCATGACACTAATTTCACCAAAAAATCGCGCAGAGCACGAAACTAATTTGCATGCACGACATTAATGCATGCATTACGAAATTAATAAATTACACGTGAAACTGTTGGTAAAACTAATGTCACGAAATTAATTTCACGCACACAATTTCGTAATGTAATTCCGGCATTAGAGACGTGTTCAGATATTTGTGAGCGCTTTCGCCGCTCTGATATATCTGATGGCGACTGTAGGAGTTAGGATAAGCCCAAAGCGTGCAATGTGCCCCGATCACTGCCACTTCAGTGTAGCGCTTCGGAGGGCTACACAGTGTATGTATGTATCACTTACCCGACAATCAACCCCGGATTGTCAAGGAAGCTAAAGAAGCTAAAGAGGCCGGCACTCCGTCTTCTGACGGGAGCCATAACTGGTCATGCACTATTAAACAAACATCTTTCCACCCTAGGTGTTACAGACAGTCCTCTCTGCAGAGCCTGCATGGAAGAGGAGTCAGCCGCCCACGTCATCCTGACGTGCCCCGGGGTGGCAGATTACCGGGCAAAGCACCTCGGAACACCGGGGTCACTACCGGAGGCCGTCGGCAACATAAAGGGTCTGCTAGGCTTCCTGGTGGAACTGGGTTGACATGAATAATAGTAGTGCCAACCCACACGCAAAATAGGCGCAATTATGACATCGAGTTGCGGAAACCCAGCCCGCGTACACCTATAACCTATAACCTATGTATGTATGTATGTACCTCCTGTTGGGGACGTGGGCGAGCTGCTTCCACCGGGCGCGCTCCACGTGCCGGAACAGCACCATGATGAGCTTCAGCTCGCAGGTGGGCGAGTTCACGGCCAGGTGAAGAGCCGTGTCTCCGCCCTTCACGTCCTGCGACACAGAACAGCCCAGTTAGTTAAGTAATAGTACATAGGGGCGTAAAAGGGCTGTTAGAGCAATTTATAACCTCGGGTCGCGTGAGTCATTAAGAGATTTTTTCAAGGAAACAGATATTCTAACACTGCCGTCGCTATACGTATTTGAAATAATAATGTATGTCAGGAAGAATTTATACAACTACCCAACAAACACTGATAGGCCCAAGGTTACCAGAAGCGCAGGGAAGCTCAAAACAACTTTTTACAGGCTAGTAAAAGCGAAAAAGTCGTTCTTGGGAAATTGTATAAAATTCTACAATAAAATTCCAAAACACATTACCGAACTTACTGACTCTAAATTCAAATCTGTCGTAAAACGGACACTTATTTCAAAAGCATATTATAAGATAAACGACTACATCATGGATAGGGATATTTGGCAGCGATAAAATCCTGCACTAGAAATCTGTCGTAAAATAAATAGGCTTTTTACTGTAGCAATGTCATTTTAAAATTGTATAATACTCTGATACTGATATGACATATTGTATACTGTTTTGAAAAAATGACACCTCGCCGAGTTTTTTACGCCGGTTCTTCTCGAGGCAGAGGTTTACTTTCCGAACTGGTGGTAGTTTATCGACATTCATAGGTGCATGTAATATGCCTAAATTGAAGAATAACTTTGACTTTGACTTTGATTATTATTCTGGTATTGGCTATTGTATCACTGCGACCGTTGCTGATCTATTGTGATCGCCACTTAGACATTTAGCACACAAGAATAGGCTTGTGTCCTAATTTTTTTTTACTATGCCATTCGAACCAGTTTTTGGAGAGGAACAAAAGTTTGTATGGGAGCAACTACAATTAAAAAACATAAACACCCAAAAAATTGAGTTAAACACGGACCTCGCTGGTGGCAGTCGAAAACGTTTCATACTGAGTAACATTGAATTGTGACGTCACAGTGTAATATTTGTACTAATCATTGTATTGAAAATCAGGTAAATTGCTGTTTCGGTCGTGAAATACTGCGTTTAGGACCATAGTTGTCGTACAATTTTGTTTCTATAAAAGTGTAAGGATTCTATTGGTAGCTTTAAATTTACTTTTGGACAATTAAAAAAAAATGCATATTTTTTCTAAACTTTCAAGGTCCATATCTTTTTAAGTATAAATTATGTAATTTGATGGTTTACTATCCATTTAGCAACACTGCTTTATCAATTTTAATTTGTGGAAACAACCCTATTGCAGGATTTTGTTGAACTCAAGAAACTTGATCTCCTCCGGGCACATGAGGTGTTTGCCCAGAATGGAGTTACGGCTGCGCATAAGACAAGGGCAGTCGGTTAGGATGTGTGTAGGCGTCTCCTCTGCTTCAAGGCAGAGGAGACTCGACGAGGGGCGTAAGTGGAATATTGCAAACTCGAGTCTATCTTGAATAGCCTAGTGGTTAGAGAACCTGACTATGAAGCTTGAGGTCCCGGGTTCGATTCCCGGTTGGGGCAGATATTTGTATGATGAATACGAATGTTTGTTCTCGAGTCTTGGATGTTTAATATCTATTTAAGTATGTATTTATCTATATAAGTATGTTTATCCGTTGTCTAGTACCCATAGTAAGGGCTTTGCCTAGTTTGGGACTAGATCAATTGGTGTGAATTGTCCCACGATATTTATTTATTTATATTATTTATATATCTTTTGAAGACTCGAGTTTGCAATATTCTTACGCCCTACGTGCTATACACAATGTTTTTCGTCACATTTGCGAGGAAATAAATAACTACAAAAGACAGAAAAATGTAAGTTTCATACAGCCGCATCAATCAAAAATTGACAACTTCACTTGCAGATCAGTGCTAGTGGAGCGCGCAGCTTTAATGTTTCAACCAATCGCAGAACAGTATTCTTGCGGGGCGGGGCGGCTTGGCCAACTTGTTTTTTTTTTTCAACCAATCACAGAGCAACCGGATTTGCTTAAGCCAATCAGAGGGTTCTAGATTTGTGTAAGAATGTCACCTAATATTTATTTATTTATTTAATTTTTTATTTTTATTTATTAGCGATGTATTGCTAAAACGTACGTGGAAAAGTAACGGAATGGAAATAATAACAATTTGGAACACTTTCCTTCTATTAGACTGAATGGCTAAAGCTTCGTCACCAACCAGTCCAAAAGGGTCATCGAATAGGCGTATCGTAATGTTGGCTGGAAGACACTCACCCCGGCCCATAAGTCCGACTTGCCGTGCTCCAGCAAGACGTGCACGGTGCGGAGATGCGTGCTCGTCACGCTGTGCTGCTTGCACGCCACGTGCAATGCCGTGTAGCCTGAAAACATACAACATTAGTTACACAAATATGTAATTTCACTGTTCATGCTCGTGAAGTGGCAGTGGGCGGGGCACATTGCACGTAGAACCGATGGCCGTTGGGGCGGAAAGGTTCTCGAGTGGCGACCACGTGCCGGAAGGCGCGGCGTTTGTAGGCCCCCCACAAGGTGGACTGATGACATGGTAATGGTCGCGGGAGTCCGCTGGATGCGGGTGGCGCAGGACCGGTCATTGTGGCACTCTTTGGGGGAGGCCAATGTCCAGCAGTGGACGACTTTCGGCTGACATGATGATGATGATGATGCTCGTGAAGTTTTCGAACGAGCGAGCGTAGCGAACGAAGTTCTATGCTTCAGCTTGGGCCGAAAATCGTTCGTATGTCCGGTGTCCGCTGTCTGTCACGCTGTCCGTCTGTTCTCCTCTACAGGTCGCATTTCTCAAACGATTCTTGTGAAAGGGCAGGTTCGTTAATTGTATAGAATATCTACACACATACTATAAACCCGCTAAAATGCGTTCAAATTACGACGACAGCTTTAGCCTAGTTGGTAGTGACCCTGCCTACTAAGCAAGAGGTCCTGGGTTCGAATCCCGGTACGGGCATTTATTTGTGTGACGAGCACGAATATTTGTTCCTGAGTCATGGACGTTTTCTATGTATTTAAGTATGTATTTATCTATATAAGTACGTTTATCGTCGTCTAGTACACAAAGTACAAGCTTTGCTTAGTTTGGGACTAGGTCGATTTGTGTAAGATTGGTCGCAAAATATTTATTTATTTATTAATAAAAATAATTAACCCTAGGCCTAAGGCCTTAAATAATTTTGTACGTATTTTCATTAAGATATCGATATTGATAAAGTAATGACTTTCAAATTTCGAAGCCTGGCCCAGAGCCTTCGATACTGTTCGATGGAAATCTAGCTGGTCATGATTTGAAATCTAGTCGGCCATGGCGGTGCAATGGCGGTTATTCTAATGGTTCCCGAACACGTAATTGAGGATTTATGTTATGTGTGTAGATAAAGTAGTGTATGCAACTGTACACAATTAGAACTTAAAAGACTCGTGTGATCCTATTATGAAACTCGCTGGCGCTAGTTTCATAAAACTACACTCTCATTATGTACAAGAGTGCAAGCATATGTATGTATGTGGGTTAATCAACTTTTTCTTGTTGTTATTCTGCCCCGGTAAGCCAAGAGACAACAGTGACAGAGTTTCTTAGAAAAAATACTATAAATTGGGTTCCTATCATGGTAAGGAGTTGCCAATTGAATGGAATCAACCAAGGAATCAATCAAGCCAAATAGCACGTAAGGATTAACTGTTAGTGCTAATTGAATAGTAACTAAAAAAAAAAAAAAAGACTGGGTTTACCGATATAACAAAAACATGTGTTTAGTGGAAGTAAGCCCCATAAAATCATACTTTTGAAGAGTGACCCCGGGGACGTAACCATGGCAACGAGCAACAAAGAATAGTTGATTGGCCCATTGTACGACAGTTTCTGATGCTAGTGGTACCTGACGTACCTTCAGTGTTGGCGTGCGCGTGCCGGAACAGCGGCGGCGCGTCGGCGACCAGCTCGTACAGCGCGTCGGCGAACGCGTCGCCGGCGCGCGCGCACGCCGTCACCAGCGTGTCGCCCAGCGCGTCCGTCTGATGCTAGTGGTACCTGACGTACCTTCAGTGTTGGCGTGCGCGTGCCGGAACAGCGGCGGCGCGTCGGCGACCAGCTCGTACAGCGCGTCGGCGAACGCGTCGCCGGCGCGCGCGCACGCCGTCACCAGCGTGTCGCCCAGCGCGTCCGTCTGATGCTAGTGGTACCTGACGTACCTTCAGTGTTGGCGTGCGCGTGCCGGAACAGCGGCGGCGCGTCGGCGACCAGCTCGTACAGCGCGTCGGCGAACGCGTCGCCGGCGCGCGCGCACGCCGTCACCAGCGTGTCGCCCAGCGCGTCCGTCTGATGCTAGTGGTACCTGACGTACCTTCAGTGTTGGCGTGCGCGTGCCGGAACAGCGGCGGCGCGTCGGCGACCAGCTCGTACAGCGCGTCGGCGAACGCGTCGCCGGCGCGCGCGCACGCCGTCACCAGCGTGTCGCCCAGCGCGTCCGTCTGATGCTAGTGGTACCTGACGTACCTTCAGTGTTGGCGTGCGCGTGCCGGAACAGCGGCGGCGCGTCGGCGACCAGCTCGTACAGCGCGTCGGCGAACGCGTCGCCGGCGCGCGCGCACGCCGTCACCAGCGTGTCGCCCAGCGCGTCCGTCTGATGCTAGTGGTACCTGACGTACCTTCAGTGTTGGCGTGCGCGTGCCGGAACAGCGGCGGCGCGTCGGCGACCAGCTCGTACAGCGCGTCGGCGAACGCGTCGCCGGCGCGCGCGCACGCCGTCACCAGCGTGTCGCCCAGCGCGTCCGTCTGATGCTAGTGGTACCTGACGTACCTTCAGTGTTGGCGTGCGCGTGCCGGAACAGCGGCGGCGCGTCGGCGACCAGCTCGTACAGCGCGTCGGCGAACGCGTCGCCGGCGCGCGCGCACGCCGTCACCAGCGTGTCGCCCAGCGCGTCCGTCTGATGCTAGTGGTACCTGACGTACCTTCAGTGTTGGCGTGCGCGTGCCGGAACAGCGGCGGCGCGTCGGCGACCAGCTCGTACAGCGCGTCGGCGAACGCGTCGCCGGCGCGCGCGCACGCCGTCACCAGCGTGTCGCCCAGCGCGTCCGTCTGATGCTAGTGGTACCTGACGTACCTTCAGTGTTGGCGTGCGCGTGCCGGAACAGCGGCGGCGCGTCGGCGACCAGCTCGTACAGCGCGTCGGCGAACGCGTCGCCGGCGCGCGCGCACGCCGTCACCAGCGTGTCGCCCAGCGCGTCCGTCTGATGCTAGTGGTACCTGACGTACCTTCAGTGTTGGCGTGCGCGTGCCGGAACAGCGGCGGCGCGTCGGCGACCAGCTCGTACAGCGCGTCGGCGAACGCGTCGCCGGCGCGCGCGCACGCCGTCACCAGCGTGTCGCCCAGCGCGTCCGTCTGATGCTAGTGGTACCTGACGTACCTTCAGTGTTGGCGTGCGCGTGCCGGAACAGCGGCGGCGCGTCGGCGACCAGCTCGTACAGCGCGTCGGCGAACGCGTCGCCGGCGCGCGCGCACGCCGTCACCAGCGTGTCGCCCAGCGCGTCCGTCTGATGCTAGTGGTACCTGACGTACCTTCAGTGTTGGCGTGCGCGTGCCGGAACAGCGGCGGCGCGTCGGCGACCAGCTCGTACAGCGCGTCGGCGAACGCGTCGCCGGCGCGCGCGCACGCCGTCACCAGCGTGTCGCCCAGCGCGTCCGTCTGATGCTAGTGGTACCTGACGTACCTTCAGTGTTGGCGTGCGCGTGCCGGAACAGCGGCGGCGCGTCGGCGACCAGCTCGTACAGCGCGTCGGCGAACGCGTCGCCGGCGCGCGCGCACGCCGTCACCAGCGTGTCGCCCAGCGCGTCCGTCTGATGCTAGTGGTACCTGACGTACCTTCAGTGTTGGCGTGCGCGTGCCGGAACAGCGGCGGCGCGTCGGCGACCAGCTCGTACAGCGCGTCGGCGAACGCGTCGCCGGCGCGCGCGCACGCCGTCACCAGCGTGTCGCCCAGCGCGTCCGTCTGATGCTAGTGGTACCTGACGTACCTTCAGTGTTGGCGTGCGCGTGCCGGAACAGCGGCGGCGCGTCGGCGACCAGCTCGTACAGCGCGTCGGCGAACGCGTCGCCGGCGCGCGCGCACGCCGTCACCAGCGTGTCGCCCAGCGCGTCCGTCTGATGCTAGTGGTACCTGACGTACCTTCAGTGTTGGCGTGCGCGTGCCGGAACAGCGGCGGCGCGTCGGCGACCAGCTCGTACAGCGCGTCGGCGAACGCGTCGCCGGCGCGCGCGCACGCCGTCACCAGCGTGTCGCCCAGCGCGTCCGTCTGATGCTAGTGGTACCTGACGTACCTTCAGTGTTGGCGTGCGCGTGCCGGAACAGCGGCGGCGCGTCGGCGACCAGCTCGTACAGCGCGTCGGCGAACGCGTCGCCGGCGCGCGCGCACGCCGTCACCAGCGTGTCGCCCAGCGCGTCCGTCTGATGCTAGTGGTACCTGACGTACCTTCAGTGTTGGCGTGCGCGTGCCGGAACAGCGGCGGCGCGTCGGCGACCAGCTCGTACAGCGCGTCGGCGAACGCGTCGCCGGCGCGCGCGCACGCCGTCACCAGCGTGTCGCCCAGCGCGTCCGTCTGATGCTAGTGGTACCTGACGTACCTTCAGTGTTGGCGTGCGCGTGCCGGAACAGCGGCGGCGCGTCGGCGACCAGCTCGTACAGCGCGTCGGCGAACGCGTCGCCGGCGCGCGCGCACGCCGTCACCAGCGTGTCGCCCAGCGCGTCCGTCTGATGCTAGTGGTACCTGACGTACCTTCAGTGTTGGCGTGCGCGTGCCGGAACAGCGGCGGCGCGTCGGCGACCAGCTCGTACAGCGCGTCGGCGAACGCGTCGCCGGCGCGCGCGCACGCCGTCACCAGCGTGTCGCCCAGCGCGTCCGTCTGATGCTAGTGGTACCTGACGTACCTTCAGTGTTGGCGTGCGCGTGCCGGAACAGCGGCGGCGCGTCGGCGACCAGCTCGTACAGCGCGTCGGCGAACGCGTCGCCGGCGCGCGCGCACGCCGTCACCAGCGTGTCGCCCAGCGCGTCCGTCTGATGCTAGTGGTACCTGACGTACCTTCAGTGTTGGCGTGCGCGTGCCGGAACAGCGGCGGCGCGTCGGCGACCAGCTCGTACAGCGCGTCGGCGAACGCGTCGCAGGCGCGCGCGCACGCCGTCACCAGCGTGTCGCCCAGCGCGTCCGTCTGATGCTAGTGGTACCTGACGTACCTTCAGTGTTGGCGTGCGCGTGCCGGAACAGCGGCGGCGCGTCGGCGACCAGCTCGTACAGCGCGTCGGCGAACGCGTCGCCGGCGCGCGCGCACGCCGTCACCAGCGTGTCGCCCAGCGCGTCCGTCTGATGCTAGTGGTACCTGACGTACCTTCAGTGTTGGCGTGCGCGTGCCGGAACAGCGGCGGCGCGTCGGCGACCAGCTCGTACAGCGCGTCGGCGAACGCGTCGCCGGCGCGCGCGCACGCCGTCACCAGCGTGTCGCCCAGCGCGTCCGTCTGATGCTAGTGGTACCTGACGTACCTTCAGTGTTGGCGTGCGCGTGCCGGAACAGCGGCGGCGCGTCGGCGACCAGCTCGTACAGCGCGTCGGCGAACGCGTCGCCGGCGCGCGCGCACGCCGTCACCAGCGTGTCGCCCAGCGCGTCCGTCTGATGCTAGTGGTACCTGACGTACCTTCAGTGTTGGCGTGCGCGTGCCGGAACAGCGGCGGCGCGTCGGCGACCAGCTCGTACAGCGCGTCGGCGAACGCGTCGCCGGCGCGCGCGCACGCCGTCACCAGCGTGTCGCCCAGCGCGTCCGTCTGATGCTAGTGGTACCTGACGTACCTTCAGTGTTGGCGTGCGCGTGCCGGAACAGCGGCGGCGCGTCGGCGACCAGCTCGTACAGCGCGTCGGCGAACGCGTCGCCGGCGCGCGCGCACGCCGTCACCAGCGTGTCGCCCAGCGCGTCCGTCTGATGCTAGTGGTACCTGACGTACCTTCAGTGTTGGCGTGCGCGTGCCGGAACAGCGGCGGCGCGTCGGCGACCAGCTCGTACAGCGCGTCGGCGAACGCGTCGCCGGCGCGCGCGCACGCCGTCACCAGCGTGTCGCCCAGCGCGTCCGTCTGATGCTAGTGGTACCTGACGTACCTTCAGTGTTGGCGTGCGCGTGCCGGAACAGCGGCGGCGCGTCGGCGACCAGCTCGTACAGCGCGTCGGCGAACGCGTCGCCGGCGCGCGCGCACGCCGTCACCAGCGTGTCGCCCAGCGCGTCCGTCTGATGCTAGTGGTACCTGACGTACCTTCAGTGTTGGCGTGCGCGTGCCGGAACAGCGGCGGCGCGTCGGCGACCAGCTCGTACAGCGCGTCGGCGAACGCGTCGCCGGCGCGCGCGCACGCCGTCACCAGCGTGTCGCCCAGCGCGTCCGTCTGATGCTAGTGGTACCTGACGTACCTTCAGTGTTGGCGTGCGCGTGCCGGAACAGCGGCGGCGCGTCGGCGACCAGCTCGTACAGCGCGTCGGCGAACGCGTCGCCGGCGCGCGCGCACGCCGTCACCAGCGTGTCGCCCAGCGCGTCCGTCTGATGCTAGTGGTACCTGACGTACCTTCAGTGTTGGCGTGCGCGTGCCGGAACAGCGGCGGCGCGTCGGCGACCAGCTCGTACAGCGCGTCGGCGAACGCGTCGCCGGCGCGCGCGCACGCCGTCACCAGCGTGTCGCCCAGCGCGTCCGTCTGATGCTAGTGGTACCTGACGTACCTTCAGTGTTGGCGTGCGCGTGCCGGAACAGCGGCGGCGCGTCGGCGACCAGCTCGTACAGCGCGTCGGCGAACGCGTCGCCGGCGCGCGCGCACGCCGTCACCAGCGTGTCGCCCAGCGCGTCCGTCTGATGCTAGTGGTACCTGACGTACCTTCAGTGTTGGCGTGCGCGTGCCGGAACAGCGGCGGCGCGTCGGCGACCAGCTCGTACAGCGCGTCGGCGAACGCGTCGCCGGCGCGCGCGCACGCCGTCACCAGCGTGTCGCCCAGCGCGTCCGTCTGATGCTAGTGGTACCTGACGTACCTTCAGTGTTGGCGTGCGCGTGCCGGAACAGCGGCGGCGCGTCGGCGACCAGCTCGTACAGCGCGTCGGCGAACGCGTCGCCGGCGCGCGCGCACGCCGTCACCAGCGTGTCGCCCAGCGCGTCCGTCTGATGCTAGTGGTACCTGACGTACCTTCAGTGTTGGCGTGCGCGTGCCGGAACAGCGGCGGCGCGTCGGCGACCAGCTCGTACAGCGCGTCGGCGAACGCGTCGCCGGCGCGCGCGCACGCCGTCACCAGCGTGTCGCCCAGCGCGTCCGTCTGATGCTAGTGGTACCTGACGTACCTTCAGTGTTGGCGTGCGCGTGCCGGAACAGCGGCGGCGCGTCGGCGACCAGCTCGTACAGCGCGTCGGCGAACGCGTCGCCGGCGCGCGCGCACGCCGTCACCAGCGTGTCGCCCAGCGCGTCCGTCTGATGCTAGTGGTACCTGACGTACCTTCAGTGTTGGCGTGCGCGTGCCGGAACAGCGGCGGCGCGTCGGCGACCAGCTCGTACAGCGCGTCGGCGAACGCGTCGCCGGCGCGCGCGCACGCCGTCACCAGCGTGTCGCCCAGCGCGTCCGTCTGATGCTAGTGGTACCTGACGTACCTTCAGTGTTGGCGTGCGCGTGCCGGAACAGCGGCGGCGCGTCGGCGACCAGCTCGTACAGCGCGTCGGCGAACGCGTCGCCGGCGCGCGCGCACGCCGTCACCAGCGTGTCGCCCAGCGCGTCCGTCTGATGCTAGTGGTACCTGACGTACCTTCAGTGTTGGCGTGCGCGTGCCGGAACAGCGGCGGCGCGTCGGCGACCAGCTCGTACAGCGCGTCGGCGAACGCGTCGCCGGCGCGCGCGCACGCCGTCACCAGCGTGTCGCCCAGCGCGTCCGTCTGATGCTAGTGGTACCTGACGTACCTTCAGTGTTGGCGTGCGCGTGCCGGAACAGCGGCGGCGCGTCGGCGACCAGCTCGTACAGCGCGTCGGCGAACGCGTCGCCGGCGCGCGCGCACGCCGTCACCAGCGTGTCGCCCAGCGCGTCCGTCTGATGCTAGTGGTACCTGACGTACCTTCAGTGTTGGCGTGCGCGTGCCGGAACAGCGGCGGCGCGTCGGCGACCAGCTCGTACAGCGCGTCGGCGAACGCGTCGCCGGCGCGCGCGCACGCCGTCACCAGCGTGTCGCCCAGCGCGTCCGTCTGCCCGCAACAAGGTATTCGTGGACAAAACTATTGTAAATTGGCTACTTTCCCAAAAAATGATACTTGGTCCGTCAGTTAGATTATCAAAAAATATTGGACACGTATAATGATGAAGATATACAGTACCGGTCAAAAGTTTAAGTTCACTCTTTGTTTTAGGTACAAATGAGTACTTTTGGATAGTCATTTTTTGCAGTTCGGAAGCCGAAATTTGTTTCCAACTGATCCGTTATTGTTTCCAGAGATTTGTTTAATTAGTCAGACACAATTCACGTACATTTCTAAACAACGCATTCCCTAAAATCTTATAGGAATGACGGCAAAGGCTGGGCCATATATGGGCTTGCCGCTTAAAACGTACAATGATCAGATACAATGTTGGTTTTTAGGGAATCAGTTGTTTAGAAATCTACGTAAATTGTGTCTGACTAGTCAAACACATCTCCGTGAACAATAACGAATCAGTTGGAAACAATTTTCGACATCTGAACTGCAAAACACTATCGCACAAAAGTACAAATTTGTACCAAAAACAAAGGGTGAACTTAAACTTTTGACCGGTACTGTAACCCGTTAAAGTTCCGCGTGACGTGGTCCGAGCTTAGATTTAAAAAAAGCTCCGCCATCTTGAAAAATCTTTAAATACGGTCCGATTTCGTTGAAAATCGATATCTGACGGTCCGAGGGGCCTCTTAATACGAATCCGAGGTTGGATTTTCAAAAAGTGGTCGCCATTTTGAAAATCTTTAAATACCGATTTCGATCAAAATTGATATCCGAGGCTCCGAGGGGACTGTTTAATACGAATCTAAGGTTGGTTTTTCAAACCCAACCTCGGATTTGCATTAAAATGCCCCTCGGATCGGACCCTAAGATATCGATTTTGAACGAAATCAGGCGGTATTTAAAGATTTTCAAGATGGCGGAGCATTTTTTAAATCCAAGCTCGGATTAGTATTAAGAGGCCCCTCGGATCCTCAGATATCGTATTTAAATATATTCAAGATGGCGGCTACTTTTTTTTAATCCAACCTCGGATTCGTATTAAGAGGCCCCCGGATCCTCAGATATCAATTTTGAACGAAATCGGACCGTATTTAAAGATTTTCAAGATGGCGGACTTTTTTTAAATCCAAGCTCGGATTAGTGTTAAGAGACCCCTCGGATCCTCAGATATCGAATTTGTACGAAATCGGGCCGTATTTAAAGCATTTCAAGATGGCGGCCACTTTTTGAAAATTCAACCTCGGAGTCGTATTAACAAGCCCCTAAGATTTGGAAACGAAAAAAAATGGTCGCAGTTTCTAAACTTATATTTCTATAGGGTTCAGTTTACAGTAAGGTTGAGATCTCTTAAAGATCTGAGTCACTGAGTGTTTATAAAATAGCTACAAACCTACTTATGAAGTGCATGAAAATTAAACAAGTAATTATAAATTATTTGATATCTCTCCAAACATATTTTTGACAACCCTGACTCTTTGACCGGTTACGCTGAGCGGGTGCGTAAATTCTAAAGATGAATGAAGCTTGCCTATTTTTTCTGGACCTGACTGTTGCTATAATAGGACGGACCCAATATAGCTGTCGAACTGCATGGTTGGAGAGCATCCTGGGGAAAATCCAGGGGGCACTCTCCGGCACGACCACGCGGGGGGTAACCACTACCAGAAGCTTGCCTACTGGTACTGTAGTTCTTTATAATAATAATAATTTGGTCTGCGAAGTGCCTTATTATAAGTACACACCTGCGCCAGGTCGTGCCATGCTCTATTGGGATCGATCTGTCATCACGGACAGGACTATTCTTGCCAACAGGCCTGATATCGTGCTGACAGATCGATCGAAACGCCGGGCAGTGCTCGTCGACATCACCATCCCCCATGACGAGAACCTCGTGAAGGCCGAGAAGGACAAAGCCAGCAAGTACCTAGACCTGGCTCACGAGGTAACCGCCATGTGGGATGTTGATTCGACGATCATCGTCCCGATAGTCGTTTCGGCGAACGGCTTAATAGCGAAGAGTCTCGACCGCCACCTTAAGAGACTCTCGCTAGATGGCTGGGTCAAGGGTCAGATACAGAAGGCGGTACTTCTGGACACGGCGCGGATAGTCAGGAGGTTCCTCTCTCTGTCGCCCTGACCACCGGTAGTTTAGGCCCCGCCTCGCTGCCGGCGGCACCCTAGGTTAGCTTTTTATAATGATTTTATATTTTTCATTTCTCATGCTCGAAAAGTGTGTCATATTAGGCTTAGCAAGCGGGGCTAAAGTGGTACATGTAGCCCCTAGGGAAAATATGTATAAATATTTATGATTTCTAAAACATTTAATTTGATCAATCAAATCACTTCGCTGAATTAAATCCACCAATCACAACTCTTTAAAAAACATTTGTATTTGCTATCAACTAACCAGATTACAGCGAATATTAAAAACTACCAATCAGAAACCAGAATTAATTTCAAATATCAGGTGTTTTTTTAGTCCCTAACTCACAATAATTATTAAAACAAAAACGCCTCTGGCCGTCAACGACGCGCCTGTAGACGGTCAGCCGGCCAATACACGGTGATTAAATACTGATGATCCACCATAGTTGTCTCTTTCTATAACTGCAATTAGAAAGAGACAGCGCGTGGATCGAGTGATAATACTTCATCGTGTATTGGACGCCTTATTAAAAAAGTATGCCGCCAAATCGAATAATCTTTGCGCCGTGGAATTTGTTATTGATTGTGGATGGATAATTTTTGTTTTACTATTTTCTCGCAGTCGAAGTGAAAAGTAGAGTGTATAACTCGGGTCTAAAAGCCATATTACCCCTCGAAATATTTTCCCTCACTTCGCTCGGGAAAATAACCATCTCGTGGTAATATGGCTTATTTTAGCCCCTTGTCATACAATCTACTATTGTATGTATAGTTTTATATTTTACTTTTTATATTAATATTGTAAAAACCTAACCTAAGATGAAATGTAAATAAAGAGATAATAAAAAAATCTTTTATTTCGGACGGAATCCATAGGTGTCAGTTACAGACTTATATTCTAGTGTGTGTTTATACTGAGTCAGTACTGACCTCATGGAAGACGCTCTCCCTCCCCTCCATGAAGGAGGGGGTGAGCCGCAGCGCGGTGCGCACGCACTGGACCAGGTGCCGCGTGAACAGGGGCCGGCGCGGGCAGCGGAGGGCCGCAGACTTCAGGAGCCCGAGGCCTGGAAGTGATCAGTTATTTAACAGTCGCAACATGCACTAGCTGACCCACTGGGAGGAATCCAAGGGGTTCGACAACAAAGCTTGTACAGTCGCCATCAGATATATCGGAGCGGCCAAAGCGCTCACAAATATCTGAACATGTCCCTAATGCCTCGGCAATAGAGACGTGTTCAGATATTTGTGAGCACTTTGGCCGCTCCGATATATCTGATGGCGACTGTACCAAAAAATTGCAATATCCCCACAACCACCTGGGCCATTTTAAGGAAAGTTGTGAACTCGAAGTTTGCTTTCAAGCGGATGCTGCGTAAGCATCTGCTTAAACAAGAGTTCGACTAAAATCCATCCACATAATGGTAGTATATATTGAATATGTAGTAGTATATCTTTTTGTATGTATCTTATATATTTTTATTTATGTATGTCTATATGTAGTGTATAATACATTTGTATTTTTTTCCTCTCTCCTCAAGTATATTCGTAACAGAAATTATCATACTTTTTTCTTTGCACCTGTTATAAGTCTCTGTTTAGCCCAATGGTTAGCTGGTAGAGAATGCCATCTGGCATTAAGCTCGCCATTTGTACATATATTTTTTTTGTATTTTGTGCAATAAAGTTTAAATAAATAAAATAAATAAACTCGACTTTTTTTTTAATTTTGATAAAATCTGTTTTTTTTTCGTACCTCAAAAGGAAAAAAAAACGGAACCCTTACAGGATCACTCGTGCGTCTGTCACGTCCGATTTGCTTTCGAAGCTACTGGACCGATTGAGTTGAAATTTGGTAAACATATGTAAATTGGTGACCCAAAGATGGACGCGTAAAGTAAATTAATGAATTCTGAACAAGGGGGCCACTTTTGAGGGGTAAACTGGAAAATTTAAAAAAAAGTTTCCCAAACTGTATTGTGTGACATATCAAATGAAAGGGGTTGTTGTAAGCATCTTAGTTTTTTTTTATAATTTTAGCAAAAACAGATACGGAAGACTTAAATGACTTTTAAGTTAGAAACTTATTTCAAACCTAGGCCTTTGTTCCTTACCAAAGTCCCCCAAGAAGAGCTCGGGCCGCAGCGCCAGCACCCTTTCGCAAAGGAGCCCGAACAGCGCGCACTGCAGGTCGTCCTGATTGCAGTCCGATGACAGACTCAGCAATACTTGTTGGAGGACCCTGCAACAAAAACAGGGTATTTTACAATACAGCAGCCTAGCTAACATTGCACGTAGAATCGATGGCCATTGGGGCGGAAAGGTTCTCGAGTGGCGACCACGTACCGGAAGGCGCGGCGTGGGTAGGCCCCCCCCACAAGGTGGACTGATGACCTGGTAAAGGTCGCTGGAGTCCGCTGGATGCGCAGGACGGTCATTGTGACACTCTTTGACGGAGGCCTATATGTCGAGCAGTGGACGTCTTTCGGCTGATATGAATAAATAAATAAATATTTTGCGGACAATCTTACACAAATCGACCTAGTCCCAAACTAAGCAAAGCTTGTACTATGGGTACTAGACGACGATAAACATACTTATATAGATAAATACATACTTAAATAAAATACTGAAATAAATGACATTGTTGTCGATAAGTGAAATACATAGAAAACATCCATGACTCGGGAACAAATATTCGTGCTCATCACACAAATAAATGCCCGTACCGGGATTCGAACCCAGGACCTCTTGCTTCGTAGGCAGGGTCACTACCAACTAGGCTAAAGCGGTATATGATGATGATGATGAGTGACTAGTGGGATTTGTCCAGTAGTTTCCAGCCTACTACGAACGAACACACAATAAAAGTAAAATCCTATATATAAGTGATTGATGTAAGTACATACACACAAAGTAATACAAAATTTCCTTGAAAGTTTATTAAGTTACTGCAAGGCAATAGTTTTAAAAACAAATTGACTACCTGGCTTCTGAGCAGATGCTTCTATAGTGTACCTAAAACAATATTTAGACCATGTTTGACATAATTGTATTCAATGTTTTATTGATTTAATATTTGTTATTTTTGATTTATTTTTATTATTACTATTGTACCGTGACTTTGTTACTAAAATTTTGAAATTATTTTTTATTTTAATATCGCTTCACATTAATGTTTGC
Organism: Epinotia nisella; assembly: GCA_932294315.1. Classification (NCBI taxonomy): domain Eukaryota; kingdom Metazoa; phylum Arthropoda; class Insecta; order Lepidoptera; family Tortricidae; genus Epinotia; species Epinotia nisella. Next base: position 471,483 of record OW028698.1, on the reverse strand, counting down.
ATGCCTGCTTGCAGGCAGAATGCACTGAACATGTTTTATTTCTAACATCTAAATGTACTGTATACCGAATAGCCTAGTGGTTAGAGCACCTGACTATAAAGCTTGAGGTTCCGGGTTCGATTCCCGGTCGGGGCTGATATTTGTATGATGAATACGAATGTTTGCTCTCGAGTCTTGGATGTTTAATATCTATTTAAGTAGGTATGTGTTTATCTATATAAGTATGTTTATCCGTTGTCTAGTCATAGTACAGGCTTTGCCTAGTTTGGGACTAGATCAATTGGTGTGAATTGTCCCACGATATTTATTTATTACGACCCTCTTCAGCTTTATTATATATTTATTATTTATTGTATTATATGCAAATAAAAACTTTGACTTTGAACGAATTCTACGCGGACGGAGTCGCGGGTAGAAGCTAGTTAATAGATACTTCACTAACAAAGTTAGACTGACAAGGGCCAAATATTTGTAACGGTTTCGACCGCAGTCCCAAACGTCATGTCATGAATAACTACCTACGTTTTTCCCCCACTTAGTCAGCGAAACGTAATTTCTGACACGAATGGGTTTTTATCCCTATCAAGAGTAGGTTTAGGCACAATACGTGATAGTACAGACAGACGAGCCGTTTTTCTAGTATAGTGTAAATGTAGTATAACTGATTTATGGACAGTATGTTACCACTGTTATTTATGCTTATGAATGTCTTACATAGAGACGTGAAAAAAATAAGAATAATTTCAAGACACTATTAAAAAAGCATTACGAAGATCTACTTATATAATAGGTACAGTCATCAGTGTTATATAATACTTTTATTCTCATTTTTAGGGTTCCATATCAAGAGGAAAAAAACGGAACCCTCGTAGGATCACTTTGTTGTCGTCGGGAACGCGTGGAGGTATCGAGTTGAAATTAAAACCATAACTCTTGTCTACAGTTCCTTGTGTCATGCATGGTACATCGGCCTGTTGCTTTTGCGACTGCTTATAGTAGCGTCGCAGTGGTGTCATGGTACGTTGGCACGTTGCTTTTGCGACTAGGTACTTATAGTAGCGTCGCAGTGGTGTCATGGTACGTTGGCACGTTGCTTTTGCGACTGCTTATAGTAGCGTCCCAGTCGTGTCATGGTACATCGGCACGTTGCTTTTGCGACTGCTTATAGTAGCGTCCCAGTCGTGTCATGGTACATCGGCACGTTGCTTTTGCGACTGCTTATAGTAGCGTCCCAGTCGTGTCATGGTACATCGGCACGTTGCTTTTGCGACTACTTATAGTAGCGTCGCAGTGGTGTCATGGTACGTTGGCACGTTGCTTTTGCGACTAGGTACTTATAGTAGCGTCGCAGTGGTGTCATGGTACGTTGGCACGTTGCTTTTGCGACTGCTTATAGTAGCGTCCCAGTCGTGTCATGGTACATCGGCACGTTGCTTTTGCGACTGCTTATAGTAGCGCCGCAGTGATGTCATGGTACATCGGCACGTTGCTTTTGCGACTGCTTATAGTAGCGTCGCAGTGGTGTCATGGTACATCGGCACGTTGCTTTTGCGACTGCTTATAGTAGCGTCGCAGTGGTGTCATGGTACATCGGCACGTTGCTTTTGCGACTGCGTATAGTAGCGTCGCAGTGGTGTCATGGTACATCGGCCCGTTGCTTTTACGACTGCTTATAGTAGCGTCGCAGTGGTGTCATGGTACATCGGCACGTTGCTTTTGCGACTACTTATAGTAGCGTCGCAGTGGTGTCATGGTACATCGGCACGTTGCTTTTGCGACTACTTATAGTAGCGTCGCAGTGGTGTCATGGTACATCGGCACGTTGCTTTTGCGACTACTTATAGTAGCGTCGCAGTGGTGTCATGGTACATCGGCACGTTGCTTTTGCGACTACTTATAGTAGCGTCGCAGTGGTGTCATGGTACATCGGCACGTTGCTTTTGCGACTACTTATAGTAGCGTCGCAGTGGTGTCATGGTACATCGGCACGTTGCTTTTGCGACTACTTATAGTAGCGTCGCAGTGGTGTCATGGTACATCGGCACGTTGCTTTTGCGACTACTTATAGTAGCGTCGCAGTGGTGTCATGGTACATCGGCACGTTGCTTTTGCGACTACTTATAGTAGCGTCGCAGTGGTGTCATGGTACATCGGCACGTTGCTTTTGCGACTACTTATAGTAGCGTCGCAGTGGTGTCATGGTACATCGGCACGTTGCTTTTGCGACTACTTATAGTAGCGTCGCAGTGGTGTCATGGTACATCGGCACGTTGCTTTTGCGACTACTTATAGTAGCGTCGCAGTGGTGTCATGGTACATCGGCACGTTGCTTTTGCGACTACTTATAGTAGCGTCGCAGTGGTGTCATGGTACATCGGCACTTTGCTTTTGCGACTGCTTATAGTAGCGTCGCAGTGGTGTCATGGTACATCGGCACGTTGCTTTTGCGACTGCTTATAGTAGCGTCGCAGTGGTGTCATGGTACACCGGCACGTTGCTTTTGCGACTGCTTATAGTAGCGTCGCAGTGGTGTCATGGTACATCGGCACTTTGCTTTTACATTGCTAACATCAGTCACGCAAACTTATAATATACGTAGCGCGTTCTGTATGCTAATAGCATCTAAACTAAACTATCCTTATCTTTGGCACACGCAAGTATGTCGTGTTTGCGTCGCATTTTCCCGTTGTTACATTATTACATACATGCTGTACATAGATTATAGTACTTATAGTACACCTACATAGGGACATAACGACAATTAGCTACGCTTGTTATAATTGTTACTTCCTTATACCTACATACAGTAGATACATAAGTAAATAGTGAGCAATGATCGTAAGAACGTTAAGAGATCTATATACGTCTCAAATTATGTAGATATATATGTGCAGTGCAGGCGGCTCGGTTAGCACGATATAGATTTTATGGTCACGTTTTACGGCCTAAATGTACTGAAACGTCACGTAAAACGTAACCATATAATAATAATAAATAAATAATAATGTATGTTAGGAAGAATTTATACAACTACCCAACAAACACTGATAGGCCCAAGGTTACCAGAAGCGCAGGGAAGCTCAAAACAACTTTTTACAGGCTAGTAAAAGCGAAAAAGTCGTTCTTGGGAAATTGTATAAAATTCTACAATAAAATTCCAAAACACATTACCGAACTTACTGACTCTAAATTCAAATCTGTCGTAAAACGGACACTTATTTCAAAAGTATATTATAAGATAAACGACTACATCATGGATAGGGATATTTGGCAGCGATAAAATCCTGCACTAGAAATCTGTCGTAAAATAAATATGCTTTCTACTGTAGCAATGTAATTTTAAAATTTTATAATACTCTGATACTGATATGATATATTGTATACTGTTTTGAAAAAATGACACCTCGCCGAGTTTTTTACGCCGGTTCTTCTCGAGGCAGAGGTTTTCTTTCCGAACCGGTGGTAGTTTATCGACATTCATAGGTGCATGTAATATGCCTAAATTGAAGAATAAATCACTTTGACTTTGACTTTGACATAAAACGTATCATGTTACAGATGTAGTGCATAATAGGGGTGAAGATTCTAAATTTATAATAACTTCAAAATAAAGAAGGCAATAAATAGTCCTAATGACGAAAATCCCAATCAAATATTAAAAAAAAATACGAAGCTACAACCGTTTTAATCTTGATTTGGTCCCTTTTTCCAGACACAGTCACAATTATGCACGACATCTGTACTAGGCCTACTGCATCCCAGTCTATATTGTCAACTTACTGACCTACGTCTCACCTGGCCCCTATTTCACCAACTTGACAATTGGGTTGTGTCCTCATGTTAAAATTGATAGCGCAGTGTTGCTAAATTGATAGTAAACCTTCAAATAAATGCAATTAAGTATAAATTACGAAATATAATTAAAATCATAAAAAGATTTACAAAAAATATGCATTTTTTTATCGTCCAAAAGCAAATTTAAAGCTACCAATAGAATCCTTACGCTTTTATAGAAACAACATTGTATGACAACTATGGTCCTAAACGCAGTATTTCGCAACCGAAACAGCAATTTACTTGATTTTCCATATAACGACTAGTACAAATATTACCCTGTGACGTCATGATTCAATGTTAATCAGTATGGAACGTTTTCGGCTACCGCCAGCGAGGTCCGTCTTTAACTCAATTTTTTGGGTATTTATGTTCTTTAATTGTACTTACTCCCATACAAACATTTGTTCCACACCAAACACTGGTTCGAATGGCATCGTAAAAAAAAAATAGGACACAAGCCTACTATTTTTCGTGATTCGAAACGAGGTTTCCAAAAAAGAAAAATAAAATTCCGTACCGTAAATTATGCACGACATCTGTACTAGGCATACTGCATCCCATTCTATATTGTCAACCTACTGACCTACGTCTCACCTGGCCCCTATTTCACCAACTTCGACAATTTTCACCTGACACTGACAATTCGCCATACATTGCTTGTTCTAGAAGTTAAGGTGGTCGCTAGGTTACTTGTGGAACCAGCAATGTACGGATAATTGTCGTTGTCAGGTGACAATTGTCAAGTTGGTGAAATTGGGGCCTGCTGGGTACAGCCCCCCTATTAGTCCAGGCAATGAACTGACAACTTGTATGGAAAAAATGACAAATTTGGAAATAATTTATATTAGCTATTTTTTTTTAATGTAACGGATATATTATCAATTAAATAGTTACCTAGAGGCAAAATCCAACAAAAAATAGAAAAAAAATTTTTTTTATTAGCATCCTAAAAAGTCCGGATAAAAATTAATATATTTTTTTATCTTTATTTAGGTTCATTTACATTTGCTTTAACATATTCGATATAAATAAAATAAAAAAGACAGTGAATGTTTAATTTAAATATGTGCCGAGTGCGTGTCGGGCCACGTGCAGGGTAGGAATCCGTAGTTGCCCGTCTGTCACAGAATGCGGACTTAAAAGGGGCTTTTGTGGTTTTTATTATGGCTTACCGTCCACGGTAAAAGGTTCAAATTCCAATGACAATGTATATGCACCCGAAATTAAGTGCATTTCTTACCAGTTAACTAGTTATGTCTACTACTCGTTAACTAGTTATGTCTACTTAACTGTGATAGTTTTCCTTTTAAATTCATTATATGTACAGCTGCCACGAATTTTTTCACGTCCCCAGTAGTAGCCATGCCGGCAGGGGGGACGGACACATGACTCGAACAAAATATAGGGCTTTAAATCCCATTATCTCGCAAACGCATAACTAAGTTGAAAAATAGTTTCAGTAAACCCATAATATTTTTGAACAAGCTATCCAACGATACCCAAAACTATAGGTTTAACGAGAAAAAAAAAGTACATCACCAATTTACATGTAGGGGAGATACCCTAAAAAAAAATTTTTTTCAGGATTATATTCTACTGTTTTGTCGGCGTGATTGGTTTATATACCCACGCCGAATTGCAGTTTTCTAGTTGTAAGGGTTACTGAGCTAAGCCGAAGACGGACAGATAGACAGACCGACGGACGGACATGGCGAAACTATAAGGGTTCCTTGTTGACTACGGAACCCTAATAAAATAGTACTCATAATTCCACAATTCCTAATAAATTTGAAACCAATTAACTAATAAATTTGAAACTAATTTGAAAATAATTAACTAACTAATTAATCTTAAACTTTATTATTAACCTAATCATTTTATTGTTATACTTTATTACTACGGGCACATTGCACTTCGAACCGATGGCCGTTGGGGTGGAAAGGTTCTCGAGTGGCGACCACGTACCGGAGGCGCGGCGTGGGTAGGCCCCCCACAAGGTGCACTGATGACCTGGTAAAGGTCGCGGGAGTCCGCTGGATGCTGGTGGCGCAGGACCGGTCAATTTGGCACTCTTTGGGGGAGGCCTATGTCCAGCAGTGGACGTCTTTCGGCTGATATGATGATGTTTTTTGCAGCTGTTTGGTTAGTACTCCTTAAGTATCCTCCAAAGTAAGTGTTAGTATGACATAAAAGGAGAGATACTTATAACTTATAACAGTTATAACGTTATACTTAACACTTATAACTAAACAATGACTGCATGCAGTCTCTGCCAACGGGTGAGCATGGGTCCATTTTCGCATTTTCATTATAATGGGTAGTATTAAATAAATATTATTGCAGAGAACAAATAACAATCATAATGTATTTAATTAAATATTGTTTTACCTTTGTCCTTAAGGTTGGTAAATTAATTACTTATTAACACTTGTTATTTATACCGAGTCCATATCCAAAAAATAAGGAAAATATCAGGATGTTTTTAGAGCTATATGCTTTTAGGTATGTCCCAGTGATTATTTTAACTTCACAATACATACAAACTTACAAGTGTATGCCGCCTTTAATAAGCTGATCAATAAATCTCAAAAAAATATATGTTGATATTTCATAAATATCTGTATATAGTATGAATTTCTCGTAGAAAACTAGTATGTCAAAAAAAATTGAATTGAGCCTGTTTTCATCTGAAATTTAGCTAAATACTGCTTCTAAACCAGAAGTGTTATTTTAGCCGTTCTTCCGAAAAGATTGGTAATATTTGCATGCATTTCTATTTAACGTCCAACCTGCCTGGCGCCGGACTGGGCCAAGTTTTCTAAATAAATAAATATTTGGGGACACTCTCACACAAATCAACCTAGTCCTAAACTAACGCTTGTACTATGTGTACTAGACAGACGACGATATAAATACTCATATATGCTAGCAGTGTCAAGGCCAGAGTCCGGACACTGGCTCCATGCGTATCCTTCGCCCAACATCGGTACCTTCATTGACCCAGCCACACTCCGCATAGCCGTAGGCCTCCGGGTTGGGGCTGAAGTATGTGCAGAGCACAACTGTGTATCTTGTGGAGCCCCTGTAGGTCGCCTCGGTCACCATGGACTCGCCTGTTCCTCTGGCGCCGGCCGCCTGTCCCGTCATGCTGCTCTCAATGACATCCTGCGAAGGGCGCTCGTCAGTGCCAACGTTCCCGCGGCACTGGAGCCACAGATCGTGCGGGGCGATGGTAAGCGCCCTGACGGGATGTCGTTGATCCCATGGAGGATGGGCCGTGCGCTGGTGTGGGATGCCACTTGCGCCGACACGCTGGCTGCGTCCTACATCCCAGCGACTAGCAAACGGGCCGGAGCGGCGGCTGATGCCCGGGAGCACCATAAGGCGGGCAAGTACAGCTGTCTCGGCGCCCAATACGAGTTTACTGCATTTGGCGTCGAGACACTGGGACCGTGGGGTAGGAGTGCGCGGGAGCTCCACAAGTCACTCGCCAAACGGTTGAGGGAGGCAACGGGTGACCCTCGCGCAGGCAGCTTTCTTGCGCAAAAGATTGCTATTGCAATCCAGCGCGGGAATGCTGCCTGCGTGATGGGTACGCTACCTAGGGGCCCAAATTTAGATAGTATTTTTTTTTAATGTTTAGTTTTAGTTGTTTTAATTTAGTTTTAGTTCTAATTTAACATTTGTAAACATTTATTATTATAATAAACATTGTATAGTCTTACAGGATGTCTGTACATAAATAAATACTTAAATACATAGAAAACATCCATGACTCAGGAACAAAATATTCGTGCTCATCACACAAATAAATGCCCTTACCGGGATTCGAACCCAGGACCTCTTGCTTCGTAGGCAGGGTCACTACCAACTAGGCTAAAGCGGTCGTCCATATTCCTGGCCCATATCCTGACACAAGCAAAATTAATTGCCTAATAGGAGGCTCCAACCTTGGCTATTTGTAAAAATCCTTTTTATAACCAAATAAACTTTTTTCATTTTCATTTTCATTTTCATATTAAACCTACATGTTACTGTTCCTTATTGACGTCTGTAACAACCCATCAGAGATTTTTATTTTTAATTCATTTTCACAAAAGTTACGTCCAAAAAACTGGTTTTTTGGCCTAAAGTTGCTAAGGTTTGGTGGCATATATCGTTGCTTATATACAAAAGCGACACAACTCAAAAAAAAATGGAAATCACTTTTATTGCAGACACGGTATTATAAACACTACTTCTATTAAGTAGCACGAAGACACCTGGTGGACATTTTTTTTTGAGTTGTGTCGCTTTTGTATTTAAGCAATATATTATATCGAAAACTGTGAGTTAAAGTAAATATGGGATAATATTTCGGTAAACCTCGTTTTTGTTAATGCGATAAGCCGTAAAAAACATGAAAAAACCGGCCAAGTGCGTGTCGGATCACGCAAAACGAAGGGTTCCGTGCCTATTAAAAAGGTCGTATCGTCACTGAAATTTTACGGCACTTACGTCCTTTTCTTTGAGGAAGGCAGTTTTTCAGCAATATCTCGAAAACCTCTGAACCGATCTTGTACAAAACAATTTTCGGTGAATGAAATTAATAAGCCCTATGTCTATGAATTTTTCCATATTTTTAAAATACACTGTTTAAAAATTAGAGGGGGGGACAGAATTTTAGTGACTTTCGGGGCGATTATCTCCGACCCTATTCACTTAATCAAAAAAAATGCTAAGAAACCTTATATTTATTTTGAAAGGCCTATCGATTGATGTGCCACACGGGGGGTCACAATGAAAAAAAAATTTTGACTTTTAGTTTTATGTATGGAGTGCACCCCTAAAAAAATTTTTGTGTCATTTTAATTACAAAACTATGTAGCGGCTAACAAAATACACCTTTTAGTTTTCGAGTAAAATGCTTGTGACATACGGACAGACGGACATGACGAAACTATAAGGGTTCCGTTTTTGCCATTTTGGCTACGGAACCCTAAAAACGGACAGTTACAAATCGAAGGTCATTGGGAGCTGGAAGCCTCTTAATGTCGCGCAAGTTGAAACGTTCGCCGATCAATTCGCGATTTATATTCAACTTGTTAAACCGAGCGGACCAATTATCATACGACTGAGGAAAATGCTCAAGAATGGCGTCATCGCGCACGTCTGGGATAAAAATAACATTTTCTGCCTTCAGTGTTACCCGTTACCGTGCTATAGGCACGGTTGGGATCATTTAATGTTACCATTATTAAGGTTCCTTGCCTCAAAAGAAAAAAAACGCAACCCGTATAATCCTATGTCTACTCGTGTACTCGTGTGTCTGTCACAGCCGATTTGCTCCGAAACTACTGGACCGATTTAGTTGAAATTTGGTAAACATATTTATTTATTTATTTATTAGGCAAGGTAACAAAATATAAATTAATATGTATACATATATATATATAGTTCCATCGAAATAGTACATAATTCACATTTCTATAACTACCATGCACAACGATAAAAATTAGAATGGACAATAATAGGTACAAATAGTCTAACTACCTACATAATGACAGTGGTCATAATTAACTTAAATAATTAATGAGATCGTGAAGGTTATATTTAACTTAGTGACAATTTTGTAACATTACTTTTAAATTTATTGAGACTTAAACAAAAAATATATAATATGTAAGTTAACAAAAATGGACGCGTAAAGTGAATTAATGAATACTGAACAAGGGGGCTTTTGGGGGGGTAAACTAGAAAATTAAAAAAAAAGTTTCGCAAACTGTATTGTGTGACATCAAATGAAAGGGATTTTTGTAAGCATCTCAAATACATTTTTGATAATTTTAGCAAAAACAGATAAGTAATTTAGAGAAAAAGACGAAAATTGACCATTCCCCATCTTATCTCCGAAACTACTAGGCTTAAAATTCTGAAAAAAAAAATGGAAAGTAGTTCCTTGCCAAAAGATTACAGGAAAACCTATAAGAAGTTTGAGTATTCAAAGTAACGGGAAGATTCTCAATATTTTACGGAACCCTCACCACGCGAGTCTAACTCGAACTTGTCTGGTTTTTTTTTAAAACCGTCACTGGAATGGAAATCTTCTACCTTGGACGGTAGAGTTGCTTTTTGAATGGACTACTTCGATGCAATCAGCCAACTCGAATAATCTCAATTATGTATTAATTATTGTATCCATGTGTGTAACAAGTTGCGTAATGGTAGATTATATAATTGAACTAACCTACTTTGCGCATTTTACGAACAACACAGTACCTAACCTACACATAAATAGAAATATCTGTAAATCATTAACGGAGCCCGGATTTTTCACGGCAAGACCACTATCGTAATCAAGCCAGTGGTAGAAACATCATATTATCGATATCGATAATTGTGTAGTAGAAGAAAAAACGTCACCAAATAAAATAAATATTTAATAAAAAAATTACGTATATCAAACACTTCGGTTTCAAAGCTTTATAAGAAATAAATAATATATATACGCAATTTATGTTTTATACGTAATGAAATAACATTTAAAGTCTTATGGAGTAATAAGTGTCTATTATAGACTGTATTATCTATTATTTTTAGTTGGCTCAAATACCTTAAGGCGTTTTCGGAAAAAAACACTTCTAGTTTTTTATTAAAAATATAAAAATGTTGTTTTGCACACTGTAAATTGAAAATAACGTAAAAATATATCGGCATGTTATTTTTATACCTATATAGGTACCTAATAATAGTTTGTATCGATAAAATAATGTTTCTATCACTGGCTAGATTACGATAGGTAGTGTTTTGTTTTGCCGTGAAAAATCCGGGCTCTGATCATTAGTAAATCATCGACTTTTTGCAGCGATTCCGTACTGTGTTACACTTACACCACACCGTGTCCCAAATAGATTTTAGTCGTGCATTTCTGAGATTATGTAGAAGTATAAAAAATATATAAACTTGGGCCCTAATAGTAAACAAAAATAGTTCATATTTGAAAAAAAAGGTAATATTTTTTTTTACATTCCCAGTAGTAGCCATTTATCCGGCTGGGGGGTGGACACACACACACACTTGACTCGAACAAAAATTAGGGCTTTAAAGCCCAATATCATGCAAGCGGATCACTGAATTCAAAGACGTTTTTTAGATTACAAACGATACCCATCGTTTAAAGAGAAAAAAAATACATCCCCACTTCGACACCTAAAAAAAAATTTTTTTATTGACTGCCGAAGGAGGATTGTTCAAGATTTTATCCTACCGTTTTGTCGGCATGATTGATTTATAATTATATATATACTAAGGGTTACTGAGCTAAGCCGCAGACGGACGGAGGGACACGGCGAAACTACAAGGGTTCCTTATTGGCTACGGAACCCTAATAAAGGGTAGGTAACGCGCTTGTAATTCTGGCTTTGTATCGCAAGTGTCCATAAGCTGTCGTGGTGACATGCTTGCGATCCCATTAACGGCAGAGACGGAAACGCCTGAGTGGTTTTAGTGGGGTAGACTCCCTCCCCCTTTTCTTTAAATAGAGTTGGCCGGAGGGTGAGAGTCCCACATACCCCCCCTATATACCTTCCCCAGGCTGGAGGGGATGCGTAAGTGTATTCCCGTGCCGTCAAAAAAAAGTGTCCAGAAGCTAACCGTGCCAGGCGTTCCATCTTATCTTATCTAGTTGAGGGCCCTTTCGGATACACTTCGGCCCAGTGGGATCTTTTGTGCATTTGCCCTCCCCTTTATAGCTACTCCCAAGCTCGCTCCATCATTTCCACAAAGCGGATGATGCAGCTCAGTGGGAGTACCCTGAATTCCTTTGGCTGCGGGTAGCCGTTACCAAAGAGATTCATTCGTTGTCTGGCAAGGGCATTCCATCACTCGGGCCGCTTCATTACAGCCGTCGTTGTATAAATATGTATAATAGTTTTCTACTCACTCGTACGCCGTTTTCGTATCCAATCGAGCCAGCTTCACGCACAGCCCTTTTCGCTCCTCAAGCTTCAACTTCTTGGAGTACTCCTCGAAGATCTCCTTGCAAGGCTTCCTGCTCATCACACAGCAATCAAACTTTGAGAACCCAGCCGACAGCTCCTTTTGAAGATCCTTGTATTGCTTCATCGACATCAAAGTCGGGTTAGACTTCTTCTTCTCCAAAACCGGCGGCGGCGTCTCCAAGCTCTCAAAGTTCGGGAGTTCCTGGAACGCATCTGAAATCTCCTGGTATCTTTCGAGGTCTTGGTTGTAGATCGGCGAGCCACCAGGAGAGCAGGAATAAGTAGGAGATGATTTGGTTAACGCTGGTGAGCCCAGGTTGAGAGACAGGGGGCTTTGAGGGTTCTCTGAATAGGGTGGGGTGGGGAAGGTATGAATTTGAAGATCAGCTTGTGGATAAGAGGGTTGGGGTTCTATTTGATTTGAGATGAGACAGTTTGTATCAAGATTAAGGAAGGTATGTGAGATGTCCGTGTATTCCCTGCTGAATAGTATGTTGTCTGTCAATTCCTCAAGGCAAAAGTGAATTTCTTGAGGCAGTTCAGACTGTTCTTTCCCAGGCCGCGTCTCTTGGGCGACGAATTCGAACCCGGTCTCTAAGAGGAAGTTCTGCTGATCATTGCTTTGGGGGAAGTTCTGGACGTTGTTTTCGATGGTGGATATGGCGCGGGTTATTTCAGCGAGGTCACTGTTGGGTTTGACGAACACTTGACCGCCTGAGAACGTGTTGGTGTTGACCACCTGGAAAATAAACGTTTTTAGTGCTTTAAATCTTGCATGAGAGAATCTGGATATTCTTGCAGGATCTAACCAAACTGGGGATGTTCCTCCATACGGATTATCGCAGACCGCAACAATGTAACAATGTTGACTTTGTATGTACATGATGAATACATGATATCTAATGTGGTAACATTTTAGATTGGTAGACATATACGAGTATACTCTCTCCTGACCGGTTTCGGCCACGGCGACTGCTTCAACTCTGGCGCTGATGTCGTACATGTGCTCTGGTGTGGCTCACGTAGCCGATCTTATTTACGAAGACCCGAATACACAATGGGCACGTGCGAGTCGGACTCGCGCACGAAGAGTTCCGTACCGTTATCTATAAAAACGGCAAAAAAATCATGTCTGTTGTATATGTATAGCGGCAACAGAAATACATGATCTGTGAAAATTTCAACTCTCTAGCTATCACGGTTCTTGAGATACAGCCTGGTGACAGACAGACGGTCGGACGGACGGACGGACGGACAGCGAATTCTTAGGAATAGGGTCCCGTTTTTACCCGTTGGGTACGGAACCCTAAAAAGAGCACTGAGGCTTAATTAAACTTTGAAGGATAAAGAGCACACGGTTTAGTTTGGGCCAGGACCGAAATGGCGGCCTTACCAGGTTTCCAAGACATTGAGAGGTTAAATATTAGGAACGGAAGGTTACAATTACAACCTAAAGTGTATGACCAGGAGCCGTAGCATGGTTGGCCTTGTCACGCGATAGGTGATAGGATAGAGCGTGCGTCACTGGCTGACACCGTTCGATAGAACGAGACGACGCTCTTATCTTGTCACTTGTCGCGTGATACGGCCAACCATGCTGCGGCTCCAGATCACCGGACGAAGCAGCATGAAATGCGTAAATTACGCGACTCGAAATATTTGAGAATGGAAATATAACTTTTTGTAAATACGATTTTCATAAATTTACCCTCCGGGGAAAAACCGAATGGAAACGAAATAAAGAGTTTTTGTATTGTATAAGTATAACATACCTCTTTATACTTCTCCACGTCTCTGGTGTAAGGGTGTGTTTCCGGGACATCTCTGCCATGTCTCACTGGTTGCCTGGGCAAAAACACTGTGTGCAGCACCTTCTTTTTACCAACTTTCAAGTCGTCTAACTTACTATCGACATCTTCATCATGTTCTTTTTGGTCATCTGCATCATTTTTATCATCTGATTCCTGTGTTTGATTATCTGCATCTTTTGTATCCTTTTTTCCATCGTTTAAAAGTTCCGAGTAACCACTATCTTGTGAGGAATGAGAACCAAACCTGTCGCCTCGAGGCTCTATGACTGTTTCAAAGTCTTCTTTCTCTTGATCCTCGGCACTGTCTTTTCTATCTCTAGTGTATGAGAATTTATTTAATTCATTTTTGTCGTCTTCATTTCTATCTTCTTTCTCTTTTATCGAGATCTTTTGGAACTCTTCTAAGAGAGTCGCTACGGGAGTGACTTTGAGCGCTGTTTTTGGTTTTTCCTCTATTTTCTCATGTTTTTCTTTCTCTTTGTGATTTTGGTTCTTCTTTTGGAAGAGAGTTCTGACGAGCTTGAACAGATTCTGTTTTTTCTCCTTCTCCATTGGAGGCTTCGAGTTCGACATTGTTGCGGTGCCCATATTGCGGTTACAACAATATCATACTGCAACAAAAGAAAAAAATAATGTTTTTATTTGTTTTTAGGATTCCGTATATTTACTTAGGCGAACAAATCCCGTCATACACTTAAAAACAAAAGCTATAGGAGTTGGAGTTATCTATACTAATATTATAAAGAGGAAAAGTATGAGATTGTATGTTTGTATGTAATGGGTAATCTCCGGAACCGTTTATCCGATTTCAAAAATTCTTTCACCTGCGTGTAGAATGGACTTTCTTGATGGTTGTAGGCTACTTTTATCCCGCGGCTTTGCCTGCATTCTTTGCAATACGTGGGCGAAGCCGCGCGGGCAGCTAATCGATGTATATATATATAAAGGTCAATCAACTTTTTCTTGTTATTCTGTCCCGGGAAGTCAAGAGACAACGGTGACAGAGTTTAGAAAAAATACTATAATCCTACTAATATTATAAATGTGTAAGTTTTGGATGTTTGGATGTTTGGATGTTTGTTAGTCAATCACGCAAAAACGGCTGAACGGATTAAGATGAATTTTGATATACATATAGTGTATAGCCTAGATTAACATATAGAATACTTTTTATCCCGGGAATTATCCCCTAAGGGGGCGAAAGTTTGTATGGAGCTATGGTATAAACGAGTTTCACGCGGACGAAGTCGCGGGCAGAAGCTAGTTGTACATATTTATAGATCTAAACAAAAATCTTTCGACACCTCATATGTCACGGACCATTTACTAAAATAAAATGAACAATCAACCTGGGATCGAATTTAATTCGCATGAAAAGCTCTATTTCAAGAATTTCTCAGTATCACACACGTCACAGCCCACTATGTAAATATATATCACGTCGGGCGCGTATCACACTAACACGTAATAGATGAGGTCGTCTGTATACGAATGCGAGGCTTAAAAACTCAAAATTCTATTACTAGTGGCTCTGTGAGCTGTACAGTCAGCATCATAAACATATATACATTTTTCGACCTTATGTTTAAGTAATAAGGTCATATAATGTATACATGTTTATGATGCTGACTGTACAACTCGCGAGCCTATTAAAAAAATGGAATCGACAAAAAGATCTATATAATTATTGACCCTGCTTACAAAATTTCCAGAAAATCGGTTGAGAAATGCGACCAGTAGAAGAGAACAGCCGGACAGCGGGACATCTGGACATCCGGACATACGAAAGAAAATGGCGCAAGCTGAAACGGAGAACTTCGAAATTTTTTTAGGTGCCTATGAGTTTGAATCTATTGCAAATTTTGAAAAAAAAAGGTGCCATGTATTGAATGTGGGTAGATTAAGATTTACGCACCTACCGACCAAGGTGAAATAAACAGTCTTAAATATACTCGCGTGCTGTGTTATTTGTCTCCCGATTAACATACCTAGTACATAAATAAAAGGAAAACTTGTAAACCTAGTATTTCATTGTGTCAATAAAGTACTAAAAAAAATCATGGAGATTGGAGAATATTTAGGTGTGGAAAAACATTTTCTCTTTTTGTATGGACGAGTAAGTAGTCCATTCAAAAAGCAACTCGGGTCCAAGGTAAAATTTTCAAATTCCAAGGACAGTTTTATGAAAAACACATCAGTCACATTAAATAATCTCAACTATAATGCTTGGTACGGTGTGAGAGTCGGTCGTTTGTTAGTTTGTTAGTAAACAGCACCCGGCACGCTGCCAACCGCGAGCGATGGCTTGTTTATTGCAAATTATCGCAGACAAATGTCTATAATGTATAGGTATGTATCGCCAACTGCAGACAACTATCTATGTGTAGGTTACAACATGCCGACTGATTGCTGATATATACCTATACTAGGTATATATCAGCAATCAGTCGGCATGTTGTCATTCAAATAACTTTGTTCACTGCACTGCCGCGAATCACTCAACAAATGGGTAGTTTCCACGTGTTAAAATTGATAACCAGACAGAAGTTTTTGTGACAAAGACGTCAATTAACTAGGGACTTCCTTCCGATATTAAATTTATCGATAATCATTTGTTTTTTTTTTAATATACTAAAATGTATTTAAAAGAACAAGGATAATAAAAACAAACAATAAAACAACAACTTAACCTACAAAGACAAAAAAAAACCTTTGAAATACTTTTTTCGAAGTGACATTTCATAGTAGAGGTGAATACACGATTATAATTAACATTAACTAAGATAAATTAAAACTAAGTTAAATCTAAATAAAAAGGCCCTCGAGGCATTGTACCGAGGATGCTGGCGGCATTTCCTCGCTGAATTGCAATGCTGATGCGTTGCGCGAGAAAGCCGCCAGCTCTTCGGTCGCCAGTTACATCGACCAGACGTTTCGCGATTTCTGCAAATAACTTATGCGCACTGGGACCCCACGGACCGAGGGTCTCGACGCCAAAGGGTACAAAGTCGTACTCTCGTATAATAGTCGTACTGTAGATAATTATTAAGTTCACCGGATGAAATTAAAATTATCTAAAATGCTGATCACTTTATACTCTTAATAAGTGGTATCTACATATACCGATGTACAGTCGACTACAAAGAGAAAGATACAACCAAAGTTACAAAAATATGTATACACGACTTTATTGCCTTAACATTAAGATCGTGTATACATATTTTTGTAACTTTGGCTGTACCGATCTCTTTGTAGTCGACTGTACGCGTGAATGGGTTCTAGCAGGTGTAGGTACAACATGTACTCCAGGCAAAATACGGTTTCGAAAAACATTAATTTATAATAGCGTTTTTTTTTGTTTATTTCATTCTAAAACGTTATTCTAAGATGCTTCATCCAAGAATCCAACAAACTTACCACCCGGAAGTAATTATATACATTTAAATTAAACATTCATTGTCTTTTTTATTTTATTTGTATTGAATATTTTAAAGCAAATATAAATGAACCTAAATAAAGATAAAAAAATATTAATATTTATCCGGACTTTTTAGGAGATAATTAAATATGGCGGACGGCCTACTTCTAAAGCGGGTGCAGCGGCGGAAAACGCCGAAAATCTGAAATGTAATAAATATAGAGGCCTCGGCAGAGAGTACGACTTTGTACCCTTTGGCGTCGAGACCCTCGGTCCGTGGGGTCCCAGTGCGCATAAGTTATTTGCAGAAATCGCGAAACGTCTGGTCGATGTAACTGGTGACCGAAGAGCTGGCGGCTTTCTCGCGCAACGCATCAGCATTGCAATTCAGCGAGGAAATGCCGCCAGCATCCTCGGTACAATGCTTCGAGGGCCTTTTTAGGGTTCCGTAGCCAAAATGGCAAAAACGGAACCCTTATAGTTTCGTCATGTCCGTCTGTCCGTCTGTCCGTCTGTCCGTCTGTCCGTCTGTCCGTATGTCACAGGCATTTTACTCGAAAACTATAAGGTGTATTTGAATAAAATTTTGAGGATAGGTGTATTTTGTTAGCCGCTACATAGTTTTGTAATTAAAATGACAAAAAAAATTTTTTTTAGGGGTGCACTCCATACATAAAACTAAAAGTCAAAATTTTTTTTTCATTGTGACCCCCCGTGTGGCACATCAATCGATAGGCCTTTCAAAATAAATATAAGGTTTCTTAGCATTTTTTTTGATTAAGTGAATAGGGTCGGAGATAATCGCCCTGAAAGTCACTAAAATTCTGTCCCCCCCCCTCTAATTTTTGAACGGTGTATTTTAAAAATATGGAAAAATTCATGGACATAGGGCTTATTAATTTCATTCACCGAAAATTGTTTTGAACAAGATCGGTTCAGAGGTTTTCGAGATATTGCTGAAAAACTGCCTTCCTCAAAGAAAAGGACGTAAGTGCCGTCAAATTTCTGTGGCGATACGACCTTTTTAATAGGCACGGAACCCTTCGTTTTGCGTGGTCCGACACGCACTTGGCCGGTTTTTAGATTTAACTTAGTTTTAATTTATCTTAGTTAATGTTAATTATAATCTTGTATTCACTTTTAATTAAATAATATTAGTAATTAAATATTTATTTTTTTGATGTCTGATTTTTTGTTGGATTTTGCCTCTAGGTAACTATTTAATTGATAATATATCCGTTACATTAAAAAAATTAGCTATTATAAATCATTTCCAAATTTGATTTTTTTTTCATACAAGTTGTCAGTTCATTGCCTGGACTAATGACATTAAACTTCCGTCTCGAAAGACCCTCTATGTTGGATCTATGTTCCCACGCACGCCTTTCGAATGATTCGGGGTTCCCCCCGTGAATTTAAATCGGAGATACAATCTGTTGACTCTGAATGGACCTCGGTGGAACCGACCGCCATCGACGCCAGCACCAAACTTTTAATAACCGGGTTGTGAATTGGGTATATAAAAGGAATACATTATTTATTAAGATAAAAATAGTATACAATAAATAACAAAAACCAATTAACTACTAAAATTACTAAAACTAACTTAACCTATGGGGCCTATATGGGGGCTACACTATATGTGACGGTTTTTAGTAAAAGGGCCCACTTTGTCGATTCTAGTTACGGAGTTACGGGCAGTTTAGTGAAATATGGCAAAACTTACCGAAAATCAACTTTCGATGAAAACTGATAGAACATACTGTATTTTAAGCAACTTTTTAGGGCCTCAGAGTTTAGTGCCCAGCGACCCACTTTGTCGCATACAGAAAAAATCGTCGATATCATATTTGTGACGGTTTTTGGGAAAACGTCCCACTTTCAATTTAGCAACACTGCGTTATCAATTTTAACATGTGGAAACTATACCCAATTGAGCATTTAAAATTTGTTGGTGTTCACTTGCCCCGTATACCAACGGTGTTTCTTAGCTTGTCTGAAATAAAACGGGTGACCTGTCCAACAGGGACAACTACCGGCCAATCACAGAAATCTTACGGCATCGGCACTTACGTCCTTTTCTATAGGGAAGGCAGTTTTTCAGCAATATCTCGAAAATCTTTGAACCGATCTTGTTCAAAAAAAAATTCGGTACAAGAATTTAATAAGCCTTATGTATTTTTTTTCATGTTTTTAAAATACACCGTTCAAAAATTAGAGAGACGTAATTTTAGTGACTTTCGGGGCGATTATCTCCGACTCTATTCACTTAATCAAAAAAATTGCTGAGAAACCTTGTATTTATTTTCAAAGGCCTATGGATTGATGTGCCACACGTGGGCTTACAATGTTTTTTTTTATTTTTATTTGCATTTTTATGTATGGAGTACTTTTTAGTCATTTAATTAGGTTAATTTTTTTATTAAATTATAAGTAATAATTATATAAGTCGTTAGGTTTTAGTGCACACCTAAAAAATGTTTTTTAGTCATTTAACTACAAAACTACATAATTATATAATTAATTATAAGTAATAATTACTATAATTAATTAAATAAGTCGTTAGGTTTTAAAAAAACAGTCCACGTGGTAAAGTGGAGAGGAAATGTTCATTCGGCTTGGCGGAGTACTAAATTGAAGTCGGTTAAAACTTTGTTTTTAAAGTAAATTATGTCTAATCCACTTTGTTTACTGAAACCACAAAACACCAAAATGACCGATGTATAATTAATTATAAGTAATAATTATCATAATTATATAAGTCATTAGGTTATAGTTTTGTCTAATCCACTGAAAGGAACAGTAGCTTTGTTTACTAAAACCGCAAAACACCAAAATGACCATATCGTAAAAAGTCGTAAAAGCCACCTAGGAGTTCAATTGATTATCGACTCTATCTCCAAAGCAATAGGTTACGAGTTACGAGTGCACTAATAGAAAAGAGGCGGTCCTTGTACCATTCTCAAGTATTCAGGCAAACGCCAGGGATGTATTTAAATAAATCCTACTAATATATCCTACTAATCCTATCATACTAATATTGTAAATGCGTAAGTTTGGATGTTTAGATTTGAAAAAAAGAAAAAAACATTAATTCGTGACAAAAAAAAACTGCCCACACATACACATTTGCCACGAAATGAATGAATTTGGATGAAATTTTGCAAGAAGATAGTTTATAGCCTAGATTAAAATGCAGGATAGTTTATATCCCGAGTCCACGCAGTTACAAATATAATACGCGTACTAAAAGAGCGAAAGCCAGTTAGACACTAATAAAATGTTGCACTTACACCTAGAAAAGAATCTTATCACTAAACATTTCCCCTCCTATTGATTATACACTCGCGGACAAAGAATACGGGCCGGTAAAATACCATCGTATTTTTTTTAAATTATTTATTCAAAAAAAGAAATTACATTTATAGCTTTTATATAAACTCGCCAAACTGTGACGTTTGATGGCGAGAAACGCTCATGTTTTATGCTAAAATAACCTATACCTATACATATAACCAGGTTTTACAAATTTAATTGACAAATTTAAAAAAAAGAACGTGAGTTCAAGCCTTGTTTGCGCCTCGTTAGAGCAAACTAAAAAAAATGCAAAAAGAGCATCAAAAAATGTGTATACTGTAATATACACAATCAAAAAAAGGGTTAGATCGGACTCGTAAAAATCCATGAAAACACAACGAATATGTAAATAAAACTAGTGTAAAATATTTAAAAACCCTATTGCGGTTAACAAGGGAAAATTTTATGATGTATCATGCTATACCTACATTTAGCTAGCAACAACAAACAACACAGTCAGCTGACACTCACAGTTTTTAACTGGTTGTAATAAAGTTTACTACTAATCAGCTCACTGCGCTGCGCCGTCCATTGTGCTCGACTTTCGATAACCAACAACACAAAAGAGGCAGCCGCAGGTGGTATAAACATGCGTGTAGGTACTTTATTTTTACTCCAGGCAATATAATAGCGTTTTTTTGTTTATTTCAATTTAAAACGTTATTCTAAGATGCTTTAAATTATTCAAGAATCCAACAAACTTTCCACCCGGAAGTAATTATATAGATTTAAATGAAGATTTCATTGTCTTTTTTTATTTGATTTACATTGAATATTTTAAAGCAAATGTAAATAAAACCAAAATAAAGATTAAAACATTTATTAATATTTATTCCGACTTTTCAGGAGCTAAATTAAGTTATATTTTTTTGATGTCTGATTTTTTGTTGGATTTTGCCTCTAGGTCTGATCTGCTATTATAAAATATTTCCAAATTTGTCATTTTTTCCATACAAGTTGTCAGTTCATTGCCTGGACTATTTATTTTATTTGCTAGTTTACAATAATTGAATTAGAAATCCAAACCTTTGATATAGGCTCTATGCTCTCTCCTCTCCTCTACTATCCTAATTAAAATATCCCACCTACGTTGATATTATATGCTAAATTCTAAGGAAGAGCGGTGTCTCTTGACACAGGCATCTTGTTTGCTTAAAAGGAGGCACCAGCCTAATATTGTAAAGTGTTTTTTTTTTTAGTTACTGAATAAATCATTTATCATTATCATTATCATTATCATTACAATGACTTGATGATTACCTACGTAATTACTTGTTCTAACATTTCAGGTACATTCAGGTAAAAATGTCTTTCTAATATTATTTAAACGGTATTTAAATTATTTATTCTAATATTAAGTCATCCATTATTAAAATAATAGTTATAAAAATAAATACAAGATTAGGATTAACATTAACTAAGATGAATTAAAACTAAGTTAAATCTAAAAAAGGCCCTCGAGGCATTGTACCGAGGATGCTGGCGGCATTTCCTCGCTGAATTGCAGTGCTGATGCGTTGCGCGAGAAAGCCGCCAGCTCTTCGGTCACCAGTTACATCGACCAGACGTTTCGCGATTTCTGCAAATAACTTATGCGCACTGGGACCCCACGGACCGAGGGTCTCAACGCCAAAGGGTACAAAGTCGTACTCTCTGCCGAGGCCTCTATATTTATTACATTTCAGATTTTCGGCGTTTTCCGCCGCTGCACCCGCTTTAGAAGTAGTCCGTTGGAGGTGAGACGGTGCCAGTGTGTCTACACATGTAGCGTCCCACACAAGCATCCGTCCCAACCTCCACGGAACCAGAGACACACCATCAGGTCTTTTGCAAATAGTTATATATAGTTTCAACGTCGAATACGGCCCTGGCGGCCATAAAATGCCATGCGTCTACCGTCAAATTTTCTATTAAAGCATTTTAACCTTTTAGCAAAGGCCCTAGAGTTGATAATCCGGTAAAGTGTTAATGCATTCAGTTTTTATCTACGAAGTATGCTTATATTTTATGATTATGACGGACGATAATGAGGTAGCAAATCCTCACAATACGACAATGCATTGTACAGTCGAGTTCTCCAATATCTATACAGCCATCCTTTCAAAAATATCTACACATGCGCCTTATGTCAGTTACAAAGTTACAATACAGACTGTGTACAGATATTTTTGAAAGGTTGTCTGTATAGATATTGGAGAACTCGACTGTACACAAGCAAAACCGAACAGGACAGTTCCAAATGACCGGGCTTTGTTCCGTGAATTTAAATCGGAGATAATAATATCTTATCTTATCTTATCTTGCCAGAGAGCCATGGAACGCAGTATTTTGGGCGTGATATTAACGGATCGCATTAAAAATACTATACTGCGTTCCAAAACTCAGATAGCTGACGTAGCTCACACAGCCGCGAAACTATTACAATACAATAAATTGATTATGATGTCTTTCCCGCTCACGGGACATGATGTCCCGGACCTTCGGGAGGCGTGCGTGGGGCTAGGTACCCACAAAGTACCAACTGAGCCAACACGTAGAGGCCCTTTTGACAATTTAGACAAACCCTTTTGACAATTTAGACAAACCCTTTTGACAAACACCGCAGATATAATTCTGAGTTGCTTCCTGCTGGATTTCCAGAGTTTTTTAGTCCAGCCCGAGTCCACTCCTTCTATGAAGAGCGCAGTGGCTGGCTTCATCGGCAACGAAAGAGCAGATGAGCTTGCAAGAAGGGGGTCTACAAATCACTTTGTAGGTCCAGAACCATGTGTGGGACTCTCACAGGGAACCATAATATCGGCCTTTAAAGCCAACGCCAAAACCAAACACCAGCACGAGTGGAGGAATGAGGCGGGTTTAAGGCACTCAAAGCTCTTCATAGAAGGAATGGACTCGGGCTGGACCAAAAAACTCTGGAAATCCAGCAGGAAGCAACTCAGGATTATATCTGGGGTGTTCACAGGTCACTTCGGCGTCAAGGATCTCTTGGCCAAGATGGGACTATCAAACAGTATAGACTGTAGAATGTGTGGCGAGGAGGATGAGACTATGGAACACTTACTGTGTGAATGTCATGCCCTTGCCAGACAAAGAATGAATCTCCTTGGTAACGGCTACCCGCAACCAAAGGAATTCAGGGTGCTCCCACTGAGCTGCATCATCCGCTTTGTGGAAATGATGGAGCGAGCTTGGGAGTAGCTATAAAGGGGAGGGCAAATGCACAAAAGATCCCACTGGGTCGAAGTGTATCCGAAAGGACCCTCAACTAGATAAGATAAGATAAGATAGGCTGTAATGTGCCTATGCTTAAATGTATGTATGTGTGTATGTCTTATTCTTTGGCGGACCTAAACCGTTTGACGGATTTCGACGTATGAGGTGTCGTTGGATTCCCCTTAATCGTGGGAGTGACATAGGCTATAATATTTGCAAAAAAGCAGTTGGGTTTTTTGACAAATCTTTTAATTCCACTTGTTAAACAAGGAATTACGTATAGACAACATATCTACCTCTTTTTTAGCCGCCGACGCAAAGAGAGGGGTGTTATAAGTTTACGTGTCTGTGTATCTGTCTGTGGTATCGTAGCTCCCAAACGGATGGACCGATTTGAATGCGGTTTTTTTTGTGTCATAGATAATTTTAACCCGAGTGTTCTTAGCCATGTTTCATCAAAATCGGTTCGGCCGTTTTTGAGATATTGAACTTTGAAATGTAACAAACGGGGGTTTTTCAACTTTTCTATTACATCATTGTTGAAAGCCGATACGCGAAGCGCTACACCACCGGAGGCACCGGGGTAGTCCCATAAGCACTCTGAATGCATTGTTATGTTGCACGTGCAGGTCATTATAGCCTCTTTTGGTATATTTCACCTTTTCACCCACCTGCATGCCGCATGCGGGCGCATCTGCCGGAACTCACGCAACAAAATATGTAAACATACAAAACTTGTGTTGCACGGAGAGAAAACTTTTGTAGATTTAAATATAAAATAGTATCTAATTATAACAAAAATATTAGTTATTCCAAGGATAAAAAACCGGTTACAAACGAGTTTTACTTATGGTATTTAATAACAGCAAATAAACATGTCTTTTTGGAATTACAATATTGTTTTGTTTACTAATAAAATAACTAGTACTTTTAAATATTATAATCAGCTATAACTTCGCACTTTAATAAATCTTATTGTAATTTTTAGTAACATTTTCATCTTGATATGAGTATAGGTACTAGTTATCAATTCAAGAAAAAACTTACATTATTTATAAAAGTTAATTTCGGAATAGAATAAAACCGTTTAATAGTTATTACAGAATGAAATTAATAAGTTTTAAAAATTACATTATTTTGTAATTTCCAGAAAAACTATGTTCGTATTAATAAAACTTGATATTTACGCCTTTTAAAAACCAGGTTTTTAATTCGAACGATATTATTAGGGTTCCGTACCCAACGGGTAAAAACGGGACCCTATTACTAAGACTTCGCTGTCCGTCCGTCCGTCCGTCTGTCTGTCACCAGGCTGTATCTCAAGAACCGTGATAGCTAGAGAGTTGAAATTTTCAGATTATGTATTTCTGTTGCCGCTATAACAACAAATACTAAAAAACCGGCCAAGTGCGAGTTGGACTGGGGCTCCCATACGACAGACATGATTTTCTTGCCGTTTTTAAACATAATGGTACGGAACCCTTCGTGCGCGAGTCCGACTCGCACTTGGCCGGTTTTTTATCACCGTGTGCGTGCGTCGGCAGGAGTCAGGGCACATTTTGGCGGGAAACTACTCTCATCTATAGATGTAAAGAGATGTGCCCGACTATGGATTTTGCCGACTAGCCGACTAATCGGCGCTGTGGTGGCCGACTGGTCGCAGACTATTCGGCCTATTCGCCGACTAGTTAGGTCATCATCATCATATCAGCCGAAAGACGTCCACTACCGGACATAGGCCTCCCCAAAGAGTGCCACAATGATCGGTTCTACGTGCAATGTGCCCCGCCCACTGCCACTTAAGTTTAGCGATTCGGAGGGCTCTATCGGTTACCTTGGTTCTGCTGCGGATAGCCTTATTTCTGATGCGATCACGCAGAGATACTCCCAGCATAGCCCTCTCCATTGCCCTTTGGGTGACTTTGAGCCTTCTTATGAGGCCCATAGTAAGCGACTAGTTAGGTACTGATTAATTAACCAGTCAGCCACGTCATGATAAGGTTATACCACTGTTATCAACACGCATCGAGTTGCGGAAACCCAGCCCGCGTACAGTAAGGGAGATGTATTCACGTACCACCGTAGAACCCTGTCGCAATTGACAGGCCGCCGTCAATCAAACTCGAGTGATATATCACCGTATTGCGATAGGGTTCTACGGTGGTACGTGAATACATTTCCCTTACTGTACACCTATAACCTATATATATACCACTGTTATATCGCTAAGTACCTTAGACCTATGATCCATAACAAATTGTGCACGTTATGAGCTTATGAGTATCCTTATCTATTTCCTGTTGGATTTTGCAATCTAGGAAACCGCCTCTATATCTGTTAGATTACAGTTATCTTTTATCAGGATCTAATCAAACGATGTAATGAAAATAAAACAAGAGACCTTCTATTTAAATTTAAAAAAAACCGGCCAAGTGCGTGTCGGACGGCGCACAACGAACGCACTGAAATCTTATGGCACTTACGTCCTTTTCTTTAAAGAAGGCAGTTTTTCAGCAATATCTCGAAAACCTCTGTACCGATCTTGTTCAAAACAATTTTCGGTGAATGAAAGTAATAAGACCTATGTCCATGAATTTTTTCATATTTTTAAAATACACCGTTCAAAAATTAGAGGGGGGGGGGGACAGAATTTGAGTGAGACTCGGGACGATTATCTCCGACTCTATTCACTTAATCAAAAAAGTTGCTGAGATACCTTATATCTATTTTGAAAGGCCTATCGATTGATGTGCCACACGGGGGGTCACAAGTTTTTTTTTTTACTTTTAGTTTTATGTATGGAGTCGCCCTTAAAAAAAATTTTTTAGTCATTTTAATTACAAAAGTATGTAGCGGCTAACAAAATACACCTATCCTCAAAATTTTATTCAAATACACCTTATAGTTTTCGAGTAAAATGCCTGTGACATACGGATAGTCGGACATGACGAAACTATAAGGGTTCCGTTATTGCCATTTTGGCTACGGAACCCTAAAAAGTAATTTCATATTGAAAACCTGAATATGCTTGTGAGGTTATAATTGATAATGTAGTGTTGCTAAATGGATAGTAAACCATCAAATTATTGTAATAAACAGGCCTCGGATTATTTTTCGCATGGTAAGATGAAAGAAAACTATGGAGTCGATATTAAAACTAAACTTTAACTCATATTCATACTCATACTCACTAATTTTCTTAGTCCCGCAATACTTTTGTCCCTTTTGCAGGTTGAAAATGTTAATCGAAAATTAACCTTACTTATTGTAATTAAAATGAATTTATGTAGTATGATTTGGGAAGTGTTAAGCGTTTCGCTTGGTAAAGGGTTAAATTTACCCTGTAACTATATCAAATTTGTTAAAAAGTTGCCATTATTTACTCGTTTTAAATCAAATCAAATCAAATCAAATCATTTATTTCGTCAAACATAGGTAAAAATAGGTGACAGTTATAAGTATTCAGTTCAGCTATGATGTGCCGTGTGGCGTACGAAAATTTGGTATATAACATATGATGATTAAAATTATTTACGTAACCATTAAAGAGCTGTACATACAACATAATAGAATCCGAATTTAAGTGTCAACGTTTATATAAATTTAAATTAACATTAAACATACAATAGAATAATACGAATTAGTTTACAATTATAATTAACATGTCAATAAATATCTATAATGCAATGAGAGGCGAATGTCTGTGCCTAGTCGTTAAAGTAATCCTTAATACTATAATAACTTTTCCCTATCAATAATTGACTTAGTAAGTACTTAAAATTATTTGTTGGTTTTAGTTTGAGTGTCTCGGCCCTCGGGAAGCCTATTAAATATCTTTGGAGCCATAACCATAAAGCTTTTTTCCATGAGAGCGGTGTTTCCCACGTTCATTTTTAGTTTATGTTTCCCCTGACGGAGGTTGGGTGCCCTTAACTGTACGGAAAATAGGCCAGGATTACACTTTACAAACATACAACATTCTAAAATATAGAGACAAGGCAAAGTAAAAAGTTTTAGCGATTTAAAATATGGTTGACAGCTTTCTCTAGGTTTTAATTTACAAATTGCTCTTAAACATCGTTTCTGTGATCTAAACAAAATATCCCTATATGATGAGTTGCCCCAGAAAATAATGCCATAGCGCATGGTTGAGCTTACAAAACCATGGTATGCAGCTAGGACTGTTTTTTGCTCATTAGTATTTGCTAGTTTGTACAGTGCAAATGAGAATTTGTATAATTTCTTACAAACTTCTCTGGAGTGAGTTTCCCATGACATGTTACTATCTATGTGGAGTCCTAAGAATTTAGTGGTGTCAGTTTCTTTTATAACTGTGCCTTTGCAGGTAATGTTAAGTTTGGGGACCTCTTTTCTTTGTTTGAATTGCATTAGACAGGTTTTTTCAAGATTTACTTTTAAATTATTGGTTTCTAACCATGTCACAATGTTTTTTATTGCAAGTTCGATTTCATTTTCATAGCTGGTGTCAGCATTAGACCCTACAAAGACAGTACTGTCATCAGCAAAGAGCAGCATTGGATGCTGGGTGGGTTTACAATTGTAATCTTGAAATGGACAATACACGTGCCATACCTTGTCAAGATTTTGAGGCACTCGTTCCTGTATCTACAAGCTCTATGGATATTCGAAACTAGGAGCACATTACGAAAGTAATGTTTTTTTTATATTTTTTTTATTTATAATATAATTTATTTCTGTTGAAATGATTTATTTTATTTATAATTTAATTTCGTTCTTAATTAAATGAATGAGTATGAATATAAATAACAATTTAATTTTAATATCGACTCCATAGTTTTCTTTCATCTTACCATGCGAAAAATAATCCGAGGCCTGGTAATAAAGTATAAATCACAAAATATAATTAAAATCATAAAAGGATATCGACCTTGACAGTTTAGAAAAAAACCGGACAAGTGCGAGTTAACCCGCGTGGTGAGGGTTCCGTAGGTATATAATCTAAATTTCATAAGTGTTTTTGAATACTCAAACTTCTCATAGGTTTTCCTTGGAATCTTTAGGCAAGGAACTATTTTCCATATTTTTTTCAGAATTTTAATCCTAGTAGTTTCGGAGATAAGAGGGGGAATGGTCAATTTTCGTC
Organism: Epinotia nisella; assembly: GCA_932294315.1. Taxonomy (NCBI): domain Eukaryota; kingdom Metazoa; phylum Arthropoda; class Insecta; order Lepidoptera; family Tortricidae; genus Epinotia; species Epinotia nisella. The sequence goes on along the minus strand of OW028698.1, from coordinate 442,743 downwards.
TTTTTTCCTAAATTATTTCAAATCTGTTTTTGCTAAAATTATAAAAAAAATATGTCTGATATACTTACAACAACCCCTTTCATTTGATATGTCACACAATATAGTTCGCAAAACTTTTTTTTTTTAATTTTCCAGTTTACCCCCCAAAAGTGGCCCCCTTGTTCAGAATTCTTTAATCTACTTTACGCGTCCATCTTTGGGTCACCAATTTACATATACCTACCAAATTTCAACTCAATCGGTCCAGTAGTTTCGGAGCAAATCGGCTGTGACAGACGCACGAGTGATCCTATAAGTATAGGGTTCCGTTTTTTTTCCTTTTCAGGTACGCAACCCTAAAAAAAAGGCCGTAAGGACGTGTCACTCGTGTCAGATGTTTCTGCCGGTATTGTTATAGCAGATATTAATGCTGGTGTCTGTCTGTACTGTATCGCAGCGGGACATCAGCCCCCCTATTCTGTAACTTGTTATAAGCTCACCTCAACGCTCAACCACAAATATACCTTGACACCGCGATGCGTAGTAACTAAGCGTAGGTAGAGGTCTAGTTTAGTAAAGGGTGACCGGCGGGGTGAGCCGCATTTGCGCGTAACGAATAACGAATTATTCCACTTACGTCAGCTGCCACTTAGGCCAGATTTTATTTTTTCATACATCAAAATTTATGAAATTCCGTATAGGTCAGAAAATCAAACCGGCTGACGTAAGTGGAATGTTTTATTGCCAATTTGGTCAGGTCCAGTTAGGACAGATGTTTTTAATCCACTTATGTCAGTTTCCAGTTTGGACAGTTTTTATATATGCCACTTCGTACGCGTACAAATAATGAATTACATGATATTCTTCTATTTAACCATACCTACTACTGAAAACGTAGATTATTACGATTTCATTTCCATAAATTATGCGTGTAACAGTTCAAATTCTCTTAGAATCTTTAAAAACACCCTCATAAAATGTGTCGTCAATAATATTTAATTATATCGATGTACATAATCGTTATTGCAAACGAAGTACCTAAGTACTTATAGTAGAAGAAGTAGTACTAAAGCCGGAATTTAAATATTAGATTTCACAATTGAAACAAATGGCCCGAGGTAGGTCATGCTTTCCAGGTAGGTCAGTTTTTTTGTCGATATTGGAATCCAATTAGGTCAGAGATGTCCTAAATGGAACAACAATATTTCTGACCTAAGTGGCAGCCGACGTAAGTGGAATAAATCCGAATAACAGCCCTGAATGCGCCTTGGGATCGAGCGGGAGGACGACAGCTGCGCGTTGTCGTGAATAGTCATGATTCACGATAGTACTTACATTTATGACGATGTTAATAATGATGTCTCAAACAGCCGATTTATTTCATGTAGCAACACCTTAAGAAATCATGTTTATAATGTGGACGGGTAGGCGAGGAGTCTTGAGTTCCTGACAGCTAGATTGTGAACGAACAGTTACGTGCAGATTTGTAGTGTTAAATTTGTCGGAAAACCTGGGTGAGCTCTTTCCATAATCACTTTCGATGCATCCTATGATATTGTTACGATTTGGTATCATTTAGACAGATCGGACGATGACTGTTTATGATGTGATGTATTTATGTGCGGCTACATGTCTTATTCTCTTTGAGAGGCGTGACGGTTTATCATGTATATGAATAAGGTTTTCCTACAGATCACGTATATGCGATAACACGGTTCATAGTGTGGAGTTCTTTAGTGTGAGAGGATTAGTAACAAGTGTAACAACAGCGTCTCAGGTTCGGTAGTCTCAGCCTCAGTCCATATCAGTATCAATCAGGGGTGCACCCGGGTAATTATAACTGGATCAGTAGCGTGTGGATTGGAACAGTATCAGTTGTGTGGTTAGGGATGTCTATAAGGGGAGGTTGGAGGACATTCTCGGGGACAAAGGTCCCCACACCTCATATGGAGCCGGTACGCACGAGGCGGCAGCCCATATGTCAGATATATAAAGGATTCCGCAAGTTGTTAGAGTATGCTTATAGATGCATATGTGCTAATACATTCACCTAAGCTAGAGTGCTATAGGTACTCATTCGCGGCCACGAGAGTGATCAGAAGTGGCTTAGCCACACGCGTGGGAGAATGTCAATAATAGCGGTCGATCGTGACAAATTGTGTAACGGTTTTGGAAAATATATCGTGTTGCAAATAGTTGGTGCTTTTATTAGGGTTCCGATACCTCAAAAGGAAAAAACGGAACCCTTATAGGATCACTCGGTTGTCTGTCTGTCCGTCTGTCACAGCCGATTTGCTCCGAAACTACTGGACCGCTTGAGTTGATATTTGGTACACATATGTAAATTGGTGACCCAAAGAGGGACGCGTTAAGTAAATCAATGAATTCTGAACTGAACAAGGGGGCCACTTTTGCAACAGGAAAATTAAAAAAAAAGTTTCTCAAACTGTATTGTGTGACATATCAAATGAAAGGGGTTGTTTTAATGTAAGCATCTCAGATATATATTTTTTATAATTTTAGCAAAAACAGATTTCAAGTAATTTAGGAAAAAAGTCGAATTACGGTCGATTAAAGTGGGACTGTGATGCCATTTATTTAACAATTAAAAGCTTAATTAACACTGACGCTAAATCGGGGGTTGCAACCCCGCACAAAAGATCCCTTAGGACTCGCTGGTAACACGGGTTACGGCGGTGATTCGATTTCCGGATCGAACGCGGTCGGTCGAGGAGCCTCGGCAGGACGAAGGCGTGGTAACGTCCCACGTTCGTCGAGGGTCCTCTAGTAAATTCAGGAACGCGCGTAGGCGTGGTAAACGCCCCCGCGCGCTAGGTGCAGTTAGCCCTTGCGTCCGCTTCGGAGCAGCGGCAAAGACCAACTGGCCGGGTGTTTTTTTTTTTCTTTTTTAGAACCTGACTGTTGCTATAATAGGACGGACCCAATATAGCTGTCGAACTGCATGGTTGGAGAGTATCCTGGGGAAAATCCAGGGGGAACTCTCCGGCACGACCACGCGGGGGATGTAACACTGGAATACTCTAAGAGTTTGCGCTCCAGTGAGATTGGTTGAACGGTTTCAACCGAATCTGATGTGTGAGTGGTGATGAACTACTGGGATTTGCTGGTTCCAATCAAGGCACTTTTAGTATTTAAAAAACCGGTCAAGTGCGAGTCTGACTCGCGCACCGAGGGTTCCGTACGAAATATCCGCGCGCGCTCCCTTTTATACGGTCGGTGCTCGCGTTGCGGCTCGGTGTAGCCGCACCCTCGACTTGGCGCGCGCGGCGGTGGCAGTGGTGCTGCGGCCTGGTATGCGCGGTTGGAGGGGCGTGTTGGCAACCGTCTAGCAGGGGCTATACCTTTTTTACGAGGTCATTCCTAAAAATCCGGACACTTGCCAAGTCCGACCGCAATCCGGACAAAGGGTCATGGTCTGACATGTCCGGACAAATCCGGACGTATGTTGCCTATCTTCATTCATCAAATTATTACAATAAAGTGTACATTAAACAATATTATTAAAATCATAAAAAGATATGAGTTTCCAAAAAAAAAAAAATCGGCAGCGCAAATTTGAAGATATCAATAAAATCCTTTCACTTAATTTTTAGCAACAGAAACCAGTTTCCGACCTAGAACCGTGATGGAAGCCATTTTTAATCGAACTTGAACCGAGGGCATTCGTCGTGTGTTCGCGTAATGTAACTACTTGGAAAACCCCTGTCGATAATAAAACGTTATCTATTGAACTACCTATACCCAGCCAGTATAACCTAAACAGATACATAATTCATTAGCATACTGATACATGACATGAATACATGCACCTTCATCATCATCATCATCATCATATCAGCCGAAAGACGTCCACTGCTGGACATAGGCCTCCCCCAGAGAGTTCCAAATTGACCGGTCCTGCGCCACCCGCATCCAGCGGACTCCCGCGACCTTTACCAGGTCATCAGTCCACCTTGTGGGGGGCCTACCCACGCCGCGCCGCGCCGGTACGTGGTCGCCACTCGAGAACCTTTCCGCCCCAACGGCCATCGGTTCTACGTGCAATGTGCCCCGCCCACTGCCACTTAAGTTTAGCAATTCGGAGGGCTATATCGGTTACCTTGGTTCTGCTGCGGATAGCCTCGTTTCTGATGCGATCACGCAGAGAAACTCCTAACATAGCCCTCTCCATTGCCCTTTGGGTGACTTTGAGCCTTCTTATGAGGCCCATAGTAAGCGGCTAAGTTTCAGTGCCATATGTCATCACTGGCAACACACACTGGTCAAAGACTCTCGTCTTGAGACACTGCGGGATATTGGACGAAAAGATGTGCTGGAGCTTCCCGAACGCTGCCCAGCCGAGTTGGATTCGACTATGTGACATGCACCTTGCTTTCGGCTAACTCCAAAAGTCGGGTTATACCGATAATTTCTAATTTCTATCAAACCAAGCAGTATTTTTTACTCTGTCAACTTTTACCACGCCGCCGTGTTGTCCACGTGCTAAAAGTTGACATAGTAAAAAAATATTGCTTGGTTTGATAGAAATGACTAATTATCGGAATTACCCGACTTTTAAATAGACTTTCGGAGTTAGCCGAATGCACTATACTAGCTTCCGCCCGCGACTTCGTCTGCGTGGACCCGGGATATAAACTATAGAAACTACTACTACTTAAACTATCCGCTTTTTAGGGTTCCGCCGTAGCCAAAATGGCAAAAACGGAACCCGGAGTTTCGTCATGTCCGTCTGTCCGTATGTCACAGGCATTTTACTCGAAAACTATAATGTGTATTCGAATAAAATTTTGAGGATAGGTGTATTTTGTTAGCCGCTACATAGTTTTGTAATTAAAATGACAAAAAAAAAAATTTTTTAGGGGTGCACTCCATACATAAAACTAAAAGTCAAAAAAAAAAAACATTGTGACCCCCCGTGTGGCACATCAATCGATAGGCCTTTCAAAATAAATATAAGGTTTCTTAGCAACTTTTTTGATTAAGTGAATAGAGTCGGAGATAATCGCCCCGAAAGTCACTAAAATTCTGTCCCCCCCCCCCCCCTCTAATTTTTGAACGGTGTATTTTAAAAATATGGAAAAATTCATAGACATAGGGCTTATTAATTTCATTCACCAAAAATTGTTTTGAACAAGATCGGTTCATAGGTTTTCGAGATATTGCTGAAAAACTGTCTTCCTCAAAGAAAAGAAATTTCATCCTAATAAAGCCGTCCGTTTCGTCCTAGTTAAGCCGTTTAAGCGTGATTGAGTAACAAACTAACATCCAAACAGCGATCAGGGCTGGAGTAATGCCAGCATTATGCTAAGATAGAACCGTTTTGTGACAAAAAATGCTCTCTGACACTCTTTTTAACCCCCCGACGCAAAGAGAGGGGTGTTATGACCCTTGAGGTACTAGCAGAAACTACTTCTTTGTTGGCTATTGCCCGTACCCGTAAAATATATATCTGAATTAATTCACTAAAATCTGTATAAGTATAGATATTTATTTATTATATCGAATAATATATTGATTAAAAGTGAATACAAGATTATAATTAACATTAACTAAGATAAATTAAAACTAAGTTAAATCTAAAAAAGGCCCTCGAGGCATTGTACCGAGGATGCTGGCGGCATCTCCTCGCTGAATTGCAATGCTGATGCGTTGCGCGAGAAAGCCGCCAGCTCTTCGGTCACCATAAGTATAGATAAATCGGTATATCGCAACATTGACTGACGTAGCTCATTTGACTCGCGATACATTGAAAATGGCGGTCATTTCAGCATTATTTTCATGTCCGCCACATAAACTAAATAACATTTTGTGACTAACAACTAATGGCAAATAAAGAAGGATTAAAACGTGTAACAAACAATTATTTGAAATCAGATTAGGCTTCTCTACAAAAAGTTATTCCGGAAGTCACGTGATACATTTTGAACTGTATACCCACTTGCACATTCCCCACTTACCTTGTCGATACATGCATATGGGATACATGGATTTTTGTAAAAACCCACCGACCCTTTTTTTTGAAACGATCTGATTCAGTGGCCAAAAAACTAAGAATTCCCAATCCGCGCGCATGAGGTTACACATGGCAGGGGGCCTACCGCGAAACGACATTCGTTTTCATTCGTGTATCTCCGTCTCTGTCGCACTTGCTAGTTCGAGCGACAGAGACGGAGATACACGAACGATAACGAATTTTGCTTTGCGGTAGGCCGTCAGTCAGCACGGCTATCACAAGACGGCGCGCGAGCTCTCTCGTTTTTTCTCGCACTACACCTCTCTTTCTAAGTGTTCTAATAAGAAAGAGACGGATAGTGCGTGAAAAATCGAGAAAGCTCGCGCGCCGTCTTGTGATAGCCGTGCAGCGGGGCTAGCGCAACTGACGCCGCACCGCGACGCGAGTCGAGAAAGCTCTACCCCCCTTTTTCTAATTCGTACGGTGCGAGTGAGATAGGGGACGCTTAGTCGCGCGTCGCGCGAGAAGCGACTGAGCAGCAAGTTGTGCTAGACGTGCTGGTGTCCTATGTGCCCGCACAAACGGGCTAGTCGCAAGGGTCAAAATAGAACGCGTCAAGCGAACCTTTGGCCCCCCTTGGCAGCGAAAAGGTTGGACAATTGTTAAAGTCAAAGTGATTTATTCTTCAATTTAGGCATATTACATGCACCTATGAATGTCGATAAACTAACACCGGTTCGGAAAGTAAACCTCTGCCTCGAGAAGAACCAGCGTAAAAAACTCGGCGAGGTGTAATTTATTGAAAACAGTCATATATATTATATATCATTTCAGTATAAGAGTATTATAAAATTTTAAAATTACATTGCTACAGTAGAAAGCCTATTTATTTTGCGATAGATTTCTAGTGCAGGACTTTATCGCTGCAAAATCCATGATGTAATCGTTTATCTTATAATATGCTTTTGAAATAAGTGTCTGTTTTACGACAGATTTGAATTTAGAGTCAGTAAGTTCGGTAATGTGTTTTGGAATTTTATTGTAGAATTTTTTACAATTTCCCAAGAACGACTTTTTCGCTTTTACTAGCCTGTAAAAAGTTGTTTTGAGCTTCCCTGCGCTTCTGGTAACCTTGGGCCTATCAGTGTTCGTTGGGTAGTTGTATAAATTCTTCCTAACATACATTATTATTTAATTGTTGGATGTTTAGTGGGTAGTCTGGTCTTGGCCTTTTGTCCGGGGCTGTTATTCGCTACGCGCAAATGCGGCTCACCCCGCCGGTCACCCACACTAGACCTCTACCTACGCTTAGTTACTACACATCGCGGTGTCAAGATATATTTGTGGGTGAGCGTTGAGGTGAGCTTAAACAAGTTACAGAATAGGGGGGCGGAAGTCCCACACTTCCGTCCGGTCCCCCCCCCCCCCCCGACCGGGCGGAAGGTGCGTCAAATCAAAACATTCCCCGGACGTAAAAAAAAAAACCCGGCCAAGTGCGTGTCGGACCACGCAAAAAGGGTTCCGTGCGCTTCCTATTAAAAAGTCCGTATCGTCGAAGAAATCTTACGGCACTTACGTCCTTTTCTATATGGAGTTTTTCAGCAATACCTCGAAAACCTTTGAACCTATCTTGTTCAAATTAATTTTCGGCGAAAGAATTTAATAAGCCCTTAGGTCCATGATTTTTTAAATACACAAATTTTAGTGAATTTCGGGGCGTTAATCTCCGACTCTATTCACTTAATCAAAAAACACCGGACAAGTGCGAGTTCAACTCGCGCGGTGAGGGTTCCGTAAAATATTGAGAATTTTCCCGTTACTTTGAATACTCAAACTTCTTATAGGTTTTCCTGTAATCTTTAGGCAAGGAACTATTTTCTATATTTTTTTCAGAATTTTAAGCCTAGTAGTTTCGGAGATAAGGGGGAGGAATGGTCAAAATTTAATTATTAGTCATAATTCGTCTTTTTTACTGTATTGTCTGACATATCAAATGAAAGGGGTTGTTGCAAGCATCTCAGATATTTTTTTTTATAAATTTAGCAAAAACAGATTTGAAGTAATTTAGGAAAAAAGACGAAAATTTACCATTCCCCCCCTTATCTCAGAAACTACTAGGCTTAAAATTCTGAAAAAAATATGGAAAATAGTTCCTTGCCTAAAGATTACAGGAAAACCTATAAGAAGTTTAAGTATTCAAAGTAACGGGAAAATTCTCAATATTATACGGAACCCTCACCGCGCGAGTTGAACTCGCACTTGTCCAGTTTTTTTCGTTTTCAACTGGTGCTTACTTTATGGAGTGCACCACTAAAAACATATTTTTTTTAGTCATTTAATTACAAACTATGTAGCGGATAACAAAATAAAAGAAAGATAGTTATTTACGATACAAGTGCAGAAAATAGGAAGTTCGCAACGAGTGGCGATAAATTAAAACACGACCGAAGGGAGTGTTGAGTTGCGAATTACCTATTCGCACGTGTATCGTACAACGTTTTACAGTACATGTGGCTCTTTAAAGTTTCAACATATGCACGGAAAGTGCTCATTTCCGCACTAGTTCGGGAAAGTAACACCATGTGTACTGTAAATAACTATTACACTTTTGCACCTTATTCCATTGCAATAAGGCGAATAGTGTAAACGTATTTTTGGCGTCGACCGTACGTCTCTCCCAATCCCAAGCCGGGAAGTGGGATTTTCCGCACACATGGCGTCCGGTAATTCCGGCTTTATGGCCAGGTGTGATATAATATAACATTACTAATAATATTTGTAACGTGCCAAGCCAAGTGTGGCTGCAAATGGCCAACTTGCGACTGTCACTACAATTTGAACTTCCCCGCTTTCGCTATAAGGTCGATATTTTAACGGCTTATTCTGTCGTGGGTTTCGAATTTCTACGCGGCCCGCGTGACGTCACCGCGATGGCGTCATGCGCTCACGCAGCTTGCCAATCGGGTTTGGGAGGAATTCTGGGAAGGTTGTGGAGACTCGAACCATGTGTTAGCTTTTTTAACCTTCGACGCAGAGGGGTGTTATAAGTTTAACGTGTCTGTAGTATCGTAGCTCCCAAACGGATGGACCGATTTGAATGCGGTTTTTTTTGTGTCATAGATAATTTTAACCCGAGTGTTCTTAGCCATGTTTCATGAAAATCTGTTCAGCCGTTTACGAGATATTGAAATTATAATGAAAAAATCGGGGGTTTTTCAACTTTTTAACCCCCGACGCAAAAAGAGGGGTGTTATAAGTTTAACGTGTCTGTGTATCTGTGTGTGGTATCGTAATTCCCAAACGGATGGACCGATTTGAATGCGATTTTTTTTGTGTCATAGATAATTTTAACCCGAGTGTTCTTAGCCATGTTTCATGAAAATCTGTTCAGCCGTTTTTGAGATATTGAACTTTAAAATGAATCAATCGGGGGTTTTTCAACATTTCCAAGTTGTAGTTACCTATTTCCATATGAAAGTGTATAAACTCAACTCATACATGTGTAATTGTGTAGTTAGTGTACGGCTATACGTGTGTGTTATTACATATTAGCTTGTGTGGTAGCTTCCAATAGTAGTTTTATATAAAGTCGCCGTCAATGGAACTTGCTAACTATGTAAACAAACAATGTTTGGAATTGACATTCAAAACGTCAATTCCAATACATTGTTTGTTTACATAGTTGTTACTTCAGGCAAAATACGGTTTCGAGAAACATTAATTTATAATAGCGTTTTTTTGTGTATTTCATTCTAAAATGTTATTCTAAGATGCTTTATTCAAGAATCCAACAAACTTCCCACCCGGTTATATAGATTTAAATTAAACATGCATTGTCTTTTTTGTTTTATTTATATTGAATATTTTAAAGCAAATGTAAATGAACCTAAATAAAGATAAAAAAAATATTAATATTTATCCGGAAAATGAAGTGTATTGACATATGTTTTAGATTTGACAATTAAATGTAATCAACCCGCACAATTGTATTGGCCGGGTCTGAAAGGGTTGCTTGCATAACCAGCGACCGCCCAAGTAGCCATGCAGGTGGCGCCGACTCAGCATATCGCAACACCGTGCCCCGTTTCCTAAAAATATGGAAGTATTCGTCACTCTTGGTTCTCACATTGACCATTAGGCACCTTTATTAATTAATTTTAATTGACCTAATTTGTAAATTCCGTGATTAAAGGAATTTAAGTTAAAGGAATTGTTTCTCTCGAATCCTCCGACTCCCAGCCTACGTAATTTAGTTAGCAAGTTATGTAAACAAACAATTTTTGGAATTGACATTTAAAACGTCAATTCCAATACATCGTGCTTTAGCCTAGTTGGTAGTGACCCTGACCTACGAAGCAAGAGGTCCTGGGTTCGAATCCCGGTAAGGGCATTTATTTGTGTGATGAGCACGAATATTTGTTCCTGAGTCATGGAAGTTTTCTATGTATTTATGTATATAAGTATGTTTATCGTCGTCTAGTACCCATAGTACAAGCTTTGCTTAGTTTGGGACTAGGTCGATTTGTGTAAGATTGTCCGCAAATATTTATTATTTATTTATTTATTGTTTGTTTACATAGTTAGCAAGTTATGTAAACAAACAATGTTTGGAATTGACATTTAAAACGTCAATTCCAATACACTGTTTGTTTACATATTTAGCAAGTTCCATTGACGGCCACTTTACAGAGTACGAACATTATTACCAATTGTAAAACAAGCGAAATAATATCAGTCATGTTTATGTCCGCTCAAACGCGCTTTTATACATATATTTTGTCTATAAAAACCGGCCAAGTGCGAGTCGGACTCGCCCGCCAAGTGTTCCGTACAAAATTACAAATGTACAGTTAAGATTTTTCCCTGTACTTGTAGTATAAGACGATATTACTTGCATAATTTCATAGTTATAGGTCAAGGGTAAATACCCTATAAATTATGATCCCGTGAGTGTCGAAATTATACGTTTTTTGCGACATAAACGGCCGTATCTTTTTGTTACGTCAACTTAGAAGTTTGATTTTTTCACAGCTTCAAGGGACTGTAGACCTGAGTATATGGTTTTAACTTCAACCCGATACCTCACGCGAGATAAAGGGTCTTGACAGACCGACAGACGGGCAACAAAGTGATCCTATAAGGGTTCGGTTTTTTCCTTATGAGGTACGGAACCCTAAAAACAGGAATGCGAATGCGACCAATATAAAAAGAAGCAAGGTCGACAGATGCGAAACGAATTCAGGTTAAAAAAAGCACTATATCGTGTTATATATAGCACGATTTCGAGGTCACGATGTACGAGTGTTAAAAAGGCACGTTTTCTTTTTAAACCTGTACAATTTTTACACGTTTTAATTTTAACGTGTGTGTGTGCGTGTGTGTGTGTGTGTGTGTGTGTGTGCGCGTGTGTGTTTATTTGTGTTTGACTTGACTTGGAATACGGAGTGTGTAATATTAATATTGTTCCATAGAAACGAAATTTGAGCAATAATATTGTATGTTAGATATTGTCTTGGACGTTTAATATCTATTTAAGTATGTATTTATCTATATATGTATGTTTATCCGTTGTCTAGTACCCATAGTACAGGCTTTGCCTAGTTTGGGACTAGATCAATTGGTGTGAATTGTCCCACGATATTTATTTATTTATTTGTTCATTGTAAACGTATTTGGCCAATGAAATAATTAAAAGCAAATATTGTTGTTAATAAATTAATTTCATTTAGTAATGTTTAGACTGGCTCGGTCACTGTGTATACAATACAAACCACACACGATATATAGATTAAGAGGGCGTCAACGTGCTTACTAGTGACGCTGGTAATAAATAGGGAGGATGCAGCTTTAATATTTACCATTATTTTGTGACCAAAATGTTAAAAAAAACATAAAATTATTGCTACTGAAACATTTTTACTTCAGTTTAATACTAATTTCAAACAATAATCGCGATTTGAATTAATGTGAAACGGAACGTGTTTTAATCCACCGATCAACGACTTGTGACGTCACTAATGTTATGACATTGACAACTAATGAATGAAAAGTTATAATCGTACAGGGAAAGATTGTTTCATTGAAAGAAACCGGCCAAGTGCGTGTCGGACCACGCAAAACGAAGGGTCCCGTGCCTATTAAAAAGGTCGTATCGTCACAGAAATCTTACGGCACTTTTCATTAAGGAAGGCAGTTTTTTCATTAAAGAATTTAATAAGCCCAATGTCCATGATTTGTTTCATATTTTTTAAATACATCGTTCAAAAATTAGACACACAATTTTAGTGACTTTCGGGGCGATTATCTCCGACTCTATTCACTGAATCAAAAAAATTGCAGAGAAACCTTGTATTTATTTTGAAAGACCTATCGATTGATGTGCCCTGACGTGAGCTTACAATGAAAAAAAAATTGACTTGCAGTTTTATGTATGCACACCTAAAAATTTTTTTTTTGACAAGTAATTACAAAACTATGTAGCGGCTAACAAAATACACCTTATAGTTTTCGAGTAAAGTGCCTGTGACATACGGACAGACGGACATGACGAAACTATAAGGGTTCCGTTTTTGCATTTTTGGCTACGGAACCCTAAAAAGGAGGTCACTACACACTGTATTTTGTATTTAAGTAGGTATCTCGTGTATCACATCAAACTAGTTTTTATGTTGATGGATTCGTCGATCTGTGCGTCGAAAATCAAAACGGCCGTTTTTCTTTTTCTTCTGAGATCATAGATGGAATAATTGGGCGGCTAATGGTTTATTTGCCGCAAACTCTTACTAACTCAGTTGCGGCAAATAAAAAATAGTGGAACTACGACAACTTTCTCCGATCAAATTGGAGAAATGTTACAAAAAGGCCAGGTCTAAAGTACCCTAAACCAACGAGCATGTATGAGACATGCTATGAAGGTGAGTGAAGCGAATGCGGTTTGTCAGGATCGTAGCAAATGGAGATCCGTGATCTCTGCCTACCCCTCTGGGAAAGAGGCGTGATTATATGTATGTATGTATGTACTTATAAGAAAAGAAAAAGAAAAGAAGACATTTATTCACTACACAAAAGACACACAGAGACAAAGGACTTATCCCTTTCTATCACATCTATTGAGATTTGTATACCATCTCGCTCGCTCGTGGTGTTAGTATTACCATAGCTTGTCCTTACTAATCATAGGTTCATGATCTGCACCTAATGTACCCGTCTCAAAAAAAAACCAGACAAGTACGAGTCGGACTCGCCCGGCGAGTACAGAATTACAAATGTATAGTTTTCAGAGTTTTCCCTGTACTTGTATTATAAGACGATATTACTTGCCAAATTTCATAGTTCTAGGTCAACGGAAAGTACCCTATACATTTTGATGACCTCGAGTGTCGAAATTATAAACGGCCGTATCTTTTTTTTTACGTTAACTGAGACGTTTATTTTTTTCACACGCACAAGGTGCTGTAGATTTGAGTATAATGCTTTTAATTTCAACTTGATACCTCCACCCGTTCCCGAGATAAAGGGTCTTGACAGACAGACGGACAACAAAGTGATCCTATAATTCCGTTACTACTCCACGGATCCCGATTCCAACCACCAAGCGAAGTGTTGCCGATTAGGGTTCCGTACCTCAAAAGGAAAAAAACGGAACCCTTATAGGATCACTTTATTGTCCGTCTGTCTGTCAAGATCCTTGGTTAACGAAAACACTGGTAAAACTAGCAAACGATTGCGAAATAATAAATTCATTCTAAAAATTAATAATAATCTGATAGAAAATAGCACACAAGTTGCAAATGAACTCAATGATTATTTTATCAAAATTGGTAAGAGCACTATAATCCAAAATGACATCACTTATATGGACTTAATCAGACATGAAAATAACACTAACGTAAACTCTATATTTATGGGCCCGATAATTGAACCCGAAATTATTAAAATCGTTAAAAACCTAAAAAATACAAATGCCATGGGACCCGATGATATAAATACCATGCTCGTAAAAAATAATATTGATCTTCTTTGCATTCCACTCTGCATTATTTTTAACACTAGTTTCTTGGATGGAACTTTCCCTGACTTGCTAAAACGCGCAAGAATAGTGGCCATACACAAAAAGGGAAGCAAACTGGAGTTAAATAATTATCGTCCTATCTCGGTACTATCTATTCTAGCCAAAATCTTTGAAAAGTGTATAGGTAATAGATTAGAAGCACATTTCATACGAAATAATCTTTTCTCTGCACACCAATATGGGTTCAGACGTAATAAAAACACATCTGAGGCAGTGAACAACTTGGTAATCGAGGTATTGCATTCCCTCAATCGAAACTCTAAATGCGGAGGGGTATTCTGTGATTTAACAAAAGCTTTCGACTGCGTTGATCACAGAATATTACTCGATAAACTAGAGTACTATGGAGTACGTGGTACGGCACTTGAACTCTTTAAGTCATATCTATGTAACCGATCTCAGTTTGTTGAAATAAAAAACCACGAAGAAGACAATGTGGTCAGGTCTGATGACAAATTAATTAAATATGGAGTTCCTCAAGGCTCAGTACTGGGTCCTCTCCTGTTTATAATATTTATTAACGATCTGCCGAGTTGCATCAGCTGTGGGGCGCCTTACCTATACGCAGATGACACTAGTATAGTTCTAAATGCTAACTCTAAAAACGCTTTTAACGAAAAAATACAAACATGCTGGACTGAACTGTCGCACTGGTTCACAGCAAATGGATTACGAATGAACAGCAGTAAGTGCTTCTACATGATCTTTCGCCGTAGTAGTAATAGTCCTGACTTTGAATGCGACATACCGATTTGTAAATCAAACAGTGTTTGTTTTCTGGGTGTAAATCTAGACCCTTACCTGAGATGGCATAACCAAATTGACAAAGTTAATAGTAAACTGGCTAGTGCCTGTTTTGCATTAAAAAATTTATCGAAATATTCTGACAAGGTTATACTCAAAAATGTGTACTTCTCCTATTTTGAGAGTATTCTCCGTTATTGTATAGAGGTCTGGGGAAACGGAGCCAACATGAATTCTGTCCTGTTAAAACAGAAAAAAGCACTACGGATCATTGAAGGCTGTTCTAAAGTACCAGTTACGCATAGACATATGTTTATTGAAAATAAAATTCTTACTGTTGTTTCGTTGTATCTATATCACGTTTGTCTCTATATTCATCAAAATAAGAATTTGTATCATACAGTAGGCCAAAGCCAAGACTACAATTTAAGAAATAATGATAAATTAACATTGACTATCTCTAATTATGCACATTTTAATAAAAGTTTAGGCAATAATGCAATAAGAGTATACAATAAGTTGACCAAAGATTTAAGGGATTGTGACGATATGAAAGTATTTAATAGAAAAGTGAAGGATTACTTTATAAAAAGGCCATACTACTCCATTGACGAATATTTTGCCAATGCTCTTAATTAACTGGACATTATTGTTATTATTATGTGACTATCTTATTATGTTTTTAATTAATTTTTGACTATCTTTCTATTGTTATTGACTTACCTACTATTAACTGAATTTATTATTTTTGATATATAATATGAATTAATTAATTTTAACATGATTGTAATTTATATTGTATTTGCACGCATTTGAATGTGCTTAAAGCAAATAAAGATTTGATTTGATTTGATTTGATTTTATCTCAGGAACGGAGGTATCAAGTTGAAATTTAAACCATTTATTACTATAAATCCCGCGATTGGAAACCCTAGTTGGAATCTCCCATAAGACATTTTGACTTCGTCAATAGGAAGAATGTCATAATAATAGTGCAGCAGATAAAATGATTAGATTGATTAGTAGTTAGAAAAAGGTTATTATTTCTTAGTATTTCTCAGTGGTTACGTCATTAAGACTTCGTAGTGTGTTAATTGTCTCAATGATAAAGATAATTCAACTAGAGTAATTGTGTCGATATAAAAGTCTAAACGACAATTATAGGTAGTTCCACGAGAGTTGAGGTGAATGATTACACACACAGCTACATGAAGTACTGATTGCAAAAAAAGAAGCGGGTTGTGTCGGAGACACGACCGTTAATTAAGTTTAAGTAGATACTTCTTTGTTGTCTATGGAACCCTTGTACCCGTAAAATATATATCTGAATTAGTTCACTAAAATCTGAGGGCCTACCGCGAAACGAAAACGAACTTCGTTCGTGTATCTTCGTCTCTGTCGCACTTGCTAGTTCGAGCGACAGAGACGGAGATACACGAACGAAAACGAATTTCGTTTCGCGGTAGCCCCTCTGTATAAGTACAGATAAATCGGTATATATGGCAACATTGACTGACGTAGCTCATTTGACTCGCGTTACATTGAAAATGGCGGTCATTTCAGCATTATTTTCATGTCCGCCACATAAACTAAATAAGATTTTGTGATTAACAACTAATGGCAAATAAAGAAGGATTAAAACATGTAACAAACAATTATTTGAAATCAGATTAGGCTTCTCTACAAAAAGTTATTCCGGAAGTCACGTGATACATTTTGAACTGTACCCCTATACAAGAACGCGAGCAAAGAAGTATCCACTTCAAAAGTGAATGAATGAATGAGTGAATGTAAATGTAAATAAAAACACATATGGCGTTATATATATAATATATAACGCCATGTTTCCGTAGTTGTTCAAATAAGCATCTGTATGTTTTCTTATCTCGTGGAAAATGCAGTTGTCAATAGGTATGACGAGTGACAACGACGTAACGAGTGCCAGTTGTTTCAGTCATCTTTGAAGAGGTTTGATAACAAATTACTAGTTGTCACAAGAAACCTGCTCAGAGTGAGGGTTTATTATTGCCGACACCCAGTACCTTTGCAAAGGGCTGTCGTATCTGTCAACACTACGACTAATAATAATACTGCGTTTAGGTCCATAGTTGTCATACAAATTTGTTTTTACAAAAGCATAAGCATGCAATACCCCCATAAGCCAAATGGGGCGGTATCTCAAAATGAAAAATCATTGGAACATGTCATTTAAAATCTACGTCAAATGAGATATGAATGAAAAGAAATGAAATTATTTATTTCGGATATCGGGTATCCATATAAACACAAAACAGACGGACATGACGAAACTATAAGGGTTCCGTTTTTGCCATTTTGGCTACGGAACCCTAAAAAAGAACACAAAAGTATGTTAGTAATAAGAAATTAATTGCCTAGGTTTGTTAAATACAAAATGCTCATTAGAATGCGCATGCAAAGTCATCCAATGAGTAAGGATAGGACTGTCCATCCTTTCCGCGACCACCTTCAGGAGAGTGTTGGTGCTCGCGCGCACGCGGCCCCACAGGGACGCTGCGCTTGCGCAGCACGGCTCGGAAGCCGTCAGTGCTCCACTCAGCGAACATCCCTGACGCGCTGCAGCGCCCAGGCAGCCCCAACATCCCCCTGAAGGTGTTGTTATACTGGACAAGCAGAGCACTGAGGGTCTTTTTGGTGTAGTCGCTCCATAGGTTGCATGTGTATAGATTTTGGCAGTAAGTTTTGAACAGAGTTATCTTCACCTCGCGAGAACAGCGTGCAAACCTGCGTGACAACATATTACCCGTAACCGACAGTGCTCTGCGTTCCCTTTCCATGTCGACATCATCTTTGAGGGTGTCTGTGACCCAATGTCCCAAATATTTAAATTTAGTCACAGTCAGAAGAGGAGCACGGTTGAGACTTATTGGGCGGAATAGAGTACGTTTTATTGCCAGATTTAAATACGAGAACTTCACTCTTCTTAACATTATATTTGAGACCGTGGGCCACAGCAACCCTTTCACATATGGATAACAAAATTTTGAGACCGTTTACTGAGGGACCCAGCAGCACCATGTCGTCGGCATAGCTGATGTTATTAACAAAACAACCATCGACCGAGCATCCCACGCCAGCGCTGCTGAGTTCCTCAATTAACCCATTCACATACGCGTCAAATAGCGTGGGCGATGTTAACCCCCCCTGTCTCACACCACACTTCATTTTATAAGGGACATTTTCCTGATTTTCATACATAACTTACAATGACATATAATTGAAAGCTACCAATAATTGGTAGTTTTAAATTTACTCTTGGATAATAAAAAAATCCATGACTGAAATTCATTCCTAATAGTTCTTAGTTACTGATAAAGAAATAAGACTCAAACCTGACACTCATTGAAGGAGCTTTGGCCAAAATGTCCGGTTGTTCTGTACAAATCGCATTTCTCAGCTGATTCTCGTTAAGTTTCAATCAAATTTCAAATTTCATCATCGTCATATCAGCCGAAAGACGTCCACTGCTGGACATAGGCCTCCCCCAAAGAGTGCCAAATGACCGGTCCTGCGCCACCCCCATCCAGCGGACTCCCGCGATCTTTACCAGGTCATCATTCCACCTTGCCTACCCACGCCGCGCCTTCCGGTACGTGGTCGCCACTCGAGAACCTTTCCGCCCTAACGGCCATCCGTTATACGTACAGTGTGCCCAGCACACTGTCACATAAGTTTAGCGATTCGGAGGGCTATATCGGTTACCTTGGTTCTGCTGCGGACAGCCTCATTTCTGATGCGATCACGCAGAGATACTCTGAACCTGAACATAGCCCTCTCCATTGCCCTTTGGGTGACTGAGCCTTCTTATGAGGCCCATAGTAAGCGACCACGCTTCAGTGCCATACGTCATCGCTGGCAACGCACACTGGTCAAAGACTGTCTTGAGACTTTGGTGATTTAGGTTTTCCAAATTAAAAGTTTTTTTTTAATAAAGACAGACTTGTGAGTTGTACAGGTTGCAGAGTCATTAGTGATGGTTGGTTATCTTTATGTGGCATGCTAATATCCAACCACATTTTCCAACAATTGTGTCAATGATAACATAATCACCAACAAATGACTAATTGGTTATGGACAATTGAGGGTCAAATTAGTATAATATAGAATTTCTATTGATATATATTTTATGTAAAATCTCTGGCTTTATCATGAGACCAAGTTGTCATTTATCATCAAAATTACGAGAACCAGTTGAGAAATGCAAGGAGTAGAGAAGAGCTGGACAGACATGGGACTACAAAATATTTTTTCATCACACTTGCTCGTAAAGGGCTTCATAACGTGCAGGCATACAGAGCTGTAATAGCCTTTATTACGCCCATGGGCGTAATTGTTTTATTTCTTAAATTGTATTTGTCACTCTTACGTCAGCTATAAGTGGTTTTAACTCAAACACGATATTTGAAAGTGTATTTATAAATAAATTTAAACGTAAAAACACGAATAGAATATGAATAACAGAATGATTTAAAGATTTAAAAACTTAAATGTAGCAATTTAATGTCCGTGTAAAATATTTTTAAATGTGATTTTAAATCGTGGCTGTATGCCGAAGGGTCTTTGCTCTAAGCGCCTCACGTCAAATTCAACAAAATGGACTGACATTTTTTAGTTTTTATTACGTTAAGTAACAATTTAGTTAAAATGTATTAGTTTCCTCGCAAATGCGATGAAAAACATTGTATACACGTACGGTAAGATTGTTACAAACTTCGGTTTCGGCCTTCGGCGTCGGGCTTCTAATAGACTCGTTCGTAATGAATAACTTACCGTACTTGTAACACAATGTACTATTACCCAAGCTGAAATGGAGAACTTAGTTCGCTTCACTTAATAAACTTTTTACATGTTGCGGGTAACATAGATTCAATCCTGAGTCGCGCAGACATGAGCAAATAGTTCCTAAAATAAATGTGAGGCAGACTTAGTGCTGTAATTAAAAATAGGTTTTAATATAATTAAAAGTACTAAAAACAATATCAAATAATAATAGGTTTTAATTTTTGGTAAGTTTAATCTCGCATTATCGCGAGATCTCATACGAAAATTGTACGAGACTCGGTCTCGTAAAATATGGACGATATTGCGAGTTTGCTTTCCCTACATATGTATGACTAATGGAAGTACATGGAGATCAACACTATGTATTGATTATATTGTTACTAGTTTACACACACAATTACACCCTTTAATTAAGTTTTTAAGTTTGTTTTGTTACTAATTCTCCAGGCAAAATACGGTTTCGAAAAACATTAATTTATAATAGCGTTTGTTTTTGTTTATTAAAAACAAATGTTTTTCACTTCTCATGCTCGAAAAGTGTATCATATTAGGCTTAGCAAGCGGGGCTAAAGTAGTAAATGTAGCCCCTAGGGTAAATATGTATACATATTTATGATTCTTAAAACATTTAATTTGACCAATCAAAACACTTCACTGTATTAAATCCACCAATCACCACTCTAAAACATTTGAATTTGCTATCAACTAACTAGATTACAGCTAATATTAAAAACAACTAATCAGATACCAGAATTAATTTGAAATATCAATACGTCTAGCACAACTTGCTGCTCAGTCGTTTCTCGCGCGACTAAGCGTCCCCTATCTCACTCGCACCGTACAAATTAGAAAAAGGGAGGTAGAGCTTTCTCGACTCGCGTCGCGGTGCGCGTCAGTTGCGCTAGCCCCGCAGGTGTTTTTTTAGTCCCTAACTCACAATAATTATTAAAACAAAAAACGCCTTTGGTCGTCAACGACGCGCCTGTAGACGGTCAGGCGGCCAATACACGGTGATTAAATACTGATGATCCACCATAGTTGTCTCTCTCTGTAACATGCAATGAGAAAGAGACAGCGCGTGGATCGAGTGATAATGCTTCACCGTGTATTGGACGCCTCAGAGGCGTTTATTCGTGGAGTCAATATTTTGTTTCTGTGTCAAAGCAGTTTATTAAAAAAAGTATGCCGCCAAATCGAATAATCTTTGCGCCGTGGAATTTATTATTGATTGTGGATGGATAATCTTTGTTTAACTATTTTCTCGCAGTCGAAGTGAAAAGTAGAGTGTATAACTCGGGTCTATAGGGAAAAAAAAAAGAAGAAAGAAAGAAAGAAAATACATTTATTCACAAACACACAGGACACACATATTATACAATAAAGTAAACAAGAGAAACATATAAAACATGAAACAAAGTGTGTCTCTGCGGCAGTGAACCGGACACTGGCTCAGCATTATGCTGAGGTGTCAGACACCTACAGCGCTGATTTTCAGCCAGTACCGTTGTATATAGATTTAAATTAAGCATTCATTGCCTTTTTTTGTTTGATATATATTGAATATTTTAGAGCAAATGTATATTAACCAAAATAAAGATTAAACATTTATTCATATTTATTCCGACTTTTCAGGAGCTAATTAAGTTATTTTTTTTGCCTTTAGCCTCTAGGTAAAAATTTAATTGATAATATATCCGTTACTATTATAAATTATTTCCAAATTTGTCATTTTTTCCATACAAGTTGTCAGTGCATTGTTTGGACTATAACTATAACAGTATATATGGATCACTTGGTCAGAAATAAAACATTTTGAATTTGAATCAAATAAAAGTAACCTGGCTCCGTAGGCCTTGTTACGCGATAGGTGATAGGATAGAGTGTGCGTCACTGGCTGACACCGTTCGATAGAATGAGACGATGCTCTTATCTTGTCACTTGTCGCGTGATAAGGCCAATCATGCTACGGGTCCTGTTATGTATGCCTGTTTACTTTCAAAAATTATTAAGGCGGATAAATTTACTCAGAAACATCAACTGATGACGTTAAGATAAGTGATTATCCCAGTTTCTGCAAAGTGTATATGTTAAAATTTGCTTAAAATGGCTCACAGCTACAGAAAAAAATCTATAGTAGATAGCAGGTAATTCCCACAGAGTAGTAGTTCCAATATTATAAGTTATAACAGGTTTTATGTTTATAACAAATGTTGCCGTGGGTGTACAGTGGCGGGCCCAGGATTTAGGTTTGCGGGAGCCTAAATGTTTAGGGCGAGGGGCTTGACCAAAAGACTGTACAATATCTGACATCACCAAAATTTCCAATATGTTTATGTTTGTGAGTAGATTAGGGTTGACACTTCTGAAATTAGATTTAAGCTGAATGCAAGATTATTTCCCGTAGGACTCAGATGGTTTTAGGGGGGACTTGAGCCTACTAGCCCCCCCCCCCCCCCTGGCTGTAGGTATCTAGGTATAAAAGTTTACACTACACAAAGGCATAGAATCAAAAGATGACCTAATAATTATGTCAATTCAGTCATTCATTAACTAGAATCCTCAAAAGACCTAACCACAATATGAATTTAAACGCACCGAGCTCTTGAGAATTGTCATAACAATGTAATAACGAATTTTCAATAGCTCAACACAAATAAAATACCGTCAATTACCAAGTCAAATCGTATTGTAACGATAAGAGAACTGTTTTAATGCCGCGAGCAGTGACGTTCCCATAGCGAATTGTATTTGCAAATTGCAACTTTCGAAACCGCAAAGTGAACTTTTTTTTTTACTCACCTGCGTATAAGATCAAGGCTTTCCTTAAAACAACACACTCACTGCACTCCAATATTTTAATTCACAAATCACAACCGTCTGTCGCGGGTTTTCCTGGTATTAATTTGTAATTGGCAATAATCTCGCGTTGCGCACGAGCATACAAATACCACGAAACGCATCGGCGACGAAGCGAGCCAAGCCAAGCGAATGTAATGTAGGATATTGCATACTCTTTGAAGCGAATGAAGTTGATCTGTCAAAATGTATGCATCATTAGTGCTGCCAGCTCTAAAATTTAATTTCCCAACTTTAAATATCACGTTGTATACTGTGAATATTGAATTTTAATCTATTGCCTTTATATTATTTTATATATATTAGTATTAATTTTCGACACAGGTGACTGATACGTATAAGAGAGAATATAATTGATATCGATATTTATTTAGCTCATAATATTACATTGCATTATAAACTACATTAATGTCAATTTATAAATAGTATTTTATACAATCGTTACACAATGAGGACTCTTAAAGTCGAGTACCGTGTTTACCTAAGTAAGGTACGAGAATTGAAGAGTTAATTGTGTAACTATTGTAAACAATACTTTTTCTACGAGTCAACTGAAATATTTAAACAAATTTGGTATCTATTGAATAAAAATCTAAGCAAAAAAGCTTGCGATTTCTACAGGACACAGAGCCACTTATATATGGAGCGGCTATTGAATTGAATCAGCCCGGCTGAATTCAGTTGCGTAATTTAGCCTGTATCTGGCCCTCAAAGAGAATTAACAAACCAAGTAGCGGCAATCATCCGCCCGTTTTTAGTGCGTGAATTCAGGATTCATGCAGTGGAATTTGGTGACAGAAATACTTCAGCCTGTTTGTGGCAAGTCTAACTGGGTTTTTTCGTTGCAGGAGTTGCATTAATGCAAAAAGTGTCAAAACAGATAAAACGGCTTACTCTAATTAACTACTCTCCTGTGACACCAATGATGGCCAGACTATTTTATATCATGTAGCTTTAATTATTTTAAAGTCATTGTCAACATTTTTACCCAATATTCAAATTAATGTTAGAGTTAGTCATTTTAGTTCCTAGTTTCCTATACCTATTGTTTGAATTTATGATCAATACAAATTGTCCAGCTGGCAACACTGTTTAAGATTGAAGTTGTCATGTGATATAAAAGTTACCGATTTATCGGTAGAACTTCCGACTTTGGCAAATAAATACCGATAAAACGATTTTAGGGTATACTCTCCCAATTTACTCCATTTTAGCACATTAAACTTAAATTATACTAATTTTGAGCTTTGTAACACAAAAATTAACATAGAAATAAAACTGTACATAATAGACTATTTACGGAATCCATAGTTGGATTGTAGCACACTGAGATATATTGGCGAAAATAATTGCCATGATTTCCCAATTGGGAACGAATTGCTTGTAAAAAAGGGCACAGAAGGGTTGGTTGGTATAAGATAAAAATAAATAAAGACTGTTATTAAACGTATTTTAATTTGTTTTATTTAAACAGCAATCTTCCTAGAAAAAGAAGAAGGCTAGAAATTAACAACTTATCAATAAATAATAGTAAAACCAAGCATGTTCAATTTCTTACCTGTAGAGGTAGCAAGAAAATATTAGACATTAATTATATGGGAGATCCTGTTGACAAAACCAATAATGCTAAATTCTTGGGTATACATTTAGATAAATTCTGTGATTTTAAACTACACGTAGAATATGTATGCAACAAAATTAATAAGTTTATTTTTCCGCTTAGAAAGTTACGAGAAACTGTATCTCAAGAAGCTGCCCTTGTGGCTTATCATAGCTATACAATGTCTATCCTCCGATATGGTTTGATTATATGGGGAAACTCCACAGATATGCAAAAAGCATTTGTAAAACAAAAAAAGTGCATCAGGGCCATTTTTTGCCTGAAACCTCGTGACTCATGCAAACCTATTTTTAAACGTAACAAACTATTGTATTTGCCTTCACTGTACATATACGAGATAGCTGTATTTGTTCGTGGAAATCAACAATACTTTTTAAAAAATAGCGAGGTCTTAACATATAATAACCGAATGTCAAGGCAAAAAAATCTACTTTACGTACCAAAGGCTCGTCTAAAACAAACCAGTCGTACGTACCCCGCATTTTATGTGCATCAAAATATTCAACAAGCTTCCTAGAGACATAAAAGACCTACCCCTGAAACAATTCAAGAAGAAACTGTTTATATGGCTATCCAAACTATGTGTCTACTCTGTTAATTGATTTCTAAACATAAAAACTAGTAATAATAAATCCTTCTATTTTGTTTGTTCTTAACCGACAGCAAAATAAAAGCTATTATTTTGCGTGCTTATTTAAGTAGAGTACGGCGGACTGTAACGTTTATTTGTACCAACATGTGACCCGTATTCCGCAAATAAATATTTCATTTCATTTCATTTCCCTATTTCTCCCGATTTTTAGTTGGTAGCAACACATTTCATAAATGTCAGTTTTGCAACACAATACAACTCGCTCAACCTCTTTCGTATTTTAGCCGATGACGTCAACTGCAATTCAAATTGACCACTTGTTTTGGGCAAATTTGCCTACGGCAAAGACTGCCTCTACTTTTTATTTACGATCTAGGCTTGTACACACTACACATGTCTCTTGCATACCAAATATACCAATAGACAAAAGCGTAATAAGCTGACTTTGAAACTATGTAGTGAAACTCAAGAGTGAGAGAGCGCTATCAATTATCAGTTTGCAGAATGGAGACGGCGTAAACAAAAACAGGACAAGGTGCTCATAAGGTTACGCTGCCAATTTAAAAAACATCAGCGTACGTTTACGGCGCCTACATTCCTGTGGTTTTTTTAATTTGGTTTCGTGTTACTAATATTATACGTGGGCACAGAATAAGTAATAGGCGTGGGTTTACCGTTTACGTACATCAACATAGTTGCGTAGTTATGTTATGTAGTTAAGTAAAAATAGATTCTAGCTTGCTGCTTGGTGCTAACACAGTGCCATGTTGTTGTGTTTAATTCAAGCATACATAGGTTGCTACTGCATTTTATGGTTTGTATGTGCAGGTGCAGTGCAGGCCCATCCCACTGTCGTTTTGGCGCGAAACGACGTTTTTTTTATGGCGTAGGTCTATAGTTAGTTTTTTTTAACAGCCGATATTTGACAGCCGTCATCCCGGTACAATTAACGTCAATGATGATATAAATTGTACTGGGATGACAGCTGTCAAATATTGGATGTAAGAGTATCTTCACTACAGAAGTAGAAATTGGGAAGCCTCAAAGAGGTACGAGTAAATAAATAAGTTCATTATATACCTACGCGATTAAGTCCCGTTTAGTCAAAATAATGTGTGATAATGATAATCGTGTAAATTTAAATCAAAATACCTACTATTTATTACTCGTAGTTCCATACCTTTTATACATACTTATTGTGAACGCTAACCTACAAAGCTTTTTTTTACTACATCAGTTCCAAAAGGCGGGAACAACTTAGTTGCAATCTTTCAATTTGAAAGCAAACTGTTTGAAAATAAGGTTGATAATCGCATAAGAGCATATGATGACTGATCTAACACAATGGAGTGGGTGATTTTGAGTTTAACTGGAATAAGAAGCCATAGCCGGTTTATAAGATTAATAAAAGCCGAGTTAAAAAATGGTAACAGGCAAACGGATCAAGGTTATGTCGGATCTAATCTCCGCTATGGTCTTTGTTGTATTACTAGTCTTATATATCTAGCCTCAATGATGTAATATAAAAAAGAGGTAGATATGTTATACGCGCTCGAAAAATGGCACACTAAAATTTAGTCAATTGGCACAACTTGCCTCAGTTTCGAGTCGTCAATGGAAACGATAGCTGTCAGATTTGGTGGCCATTTTTAAAAACGAAATTTCGTATAGACAACATATCTACCTCTTTTTTATATTACATCATTGTCTAGCCTCCTGTACATGATTCCTTACTCCTTGACAATGATGTCTAGACTTATGGGACTTATGGTTAGCAACGGAATAAAACAACAATGTCATTTAATTAAATATATTTAATAGTTATCTAATTTTAAATGTGGTTTATTGAGGATGCAAGTCTGTTCGGGTTTGTCGCAATAAGCCCTACACCACTGAAACCTTAGAGCATACGTAACTGGCGTAGCCTTATCAGTAACTTACCCCTCTGTAAAAAACCTTGCACAGTGCACAGTGTGCAAAAAAACCATACAAAGACAATTTCACGATCGATCACAAAATCGCCTCGCAAGAGAACACTGATCATAAAAATGCCCGCAAGTTGCAGTAAGCTTTAAATATATAATTGACTTTCAATATCCTATTAAGATGCTCCCCCCGCCCCCGCAAAATTCGGCAGACTTTTTTGTATGTAAACACGACATAAGGCTACTCCAGTTATGTATGCTCTAAGACTGAAACCGAAGACAGGGGAAAAGCTAGATAGTAATTTTTAAGTAAACGCAAACTGACTACATTTTAATACAAGACAAGAGTAGTCGAGCATAAGTACTCAAGTGGTCTAGATGGCTATCTGTGTCGTGTAGAATGTCGGTAAGGCAGGTTTAAGACAGGTTTAGTGCGTAAGCGGCGAGCCTATACGGTTTATGCCACTTGCTTTGACCGGTTTACTTTTCCCTTGCTATAATATCGTGATTCGTGATATAAGTACAAGTGGGCCTAACCTACTACTTTGACTAAATAGCCGCCGTTTGTGGGGACTCTCACAGGGAACCATAATATCGGCCTTTAAAGCCTACGCCAAAACCAAACACCAGCACGAGTGGAGGAATGAGCCGGGTTTAAGGCACTCAAAGCTCTTCATAGAAGGAGTGGACTCGGGCTGGACCAAAAAACTCCGGAAATCCAGCAGGAAGCAACTCAGGATTATATCTGCGGTGTTCACAGGTCACTTCGGCATCAAGGATCTCCTGGCCAAGCTGTAGAATGTGTGGCGAGGAGGATGAGACTATGGAACACTTACTGTGCTGTGTGAATGTCATGCCCTTGCCAGGCGAATAATGAATCACTTTGGTAACGGCTACCCGCAACCAAAGGAATTCAAGGTGCTCCCACTAAGCTGCATCATCCACTTTGTGGAAATGATGGAGCGAGCTTGGGAGTAGCTATAAAGGGGAGGGCAAATGCATAAAATATCCTACTGGGTCGAAGTGTATCCGAAAGGGCCCTCAACTAGATAAGATAAGATAAGATAAATAGCCGCCCCCAGTTATATACCTGAGTAGAACTCGCTTGCGTTCTAACACAAACTTCTTCCACCGACTTCATCATCATCATATCAGCCGAAAGACGTCCGCTACTGGACATAGGCCTCCCCCGAAGAGTGCCAAAGTCCTGCGCCACCCGCATCCAGCGGACTCCCGTGACCTTTACCAAAGTCATCAGTCCATCTTGGGCCCGAACTGCCATAGGTTCTACGTACAATGTGCCCCGCCCACTGCCACTTAAGTTAAGCGATTCGGAGGGCAATATCTGTTACCTTAGTTCAGGAGCCGTAGCATGGTTGGCCTTATCACGCGACAAGTGACAAGTTAAGAGCGTCGTCTCGTTCTATCGAACGGTGTCAGCCAGTGACGCACGCTCTATCCTATCACCTATCGCGTGACAAGGCCAACCATGCTACGGCTCCTGCTGCGGATAGCCTCGTTTCTGATGCGATCACGCAGAGAAACTCCAAAATAGCCCTCTCCATTGCCCTTTGGGAGATTTTGAGCCTTCTTATGAGGCCCATAGTAAGCGACCACGTTTCCGTGCCATACGTCATCACTGGCAGCACACTGGTCAAAGACTCTCGTCTTGAGACACTGCGGGATATTGGACGAAAATATGTGCCGGAGCTTCCCGAACGCTGCCCAGCCGAGTCGGATTCGACGATTGACCTCTTTCTCGAAGTTGGACCTACCTAACTGGACAGTCTGTCCTAGTTATACATAGTCGTCTACAACTTCGAGCGTAGTGACATTTAGTGTACAGTCGGGAAAACCATAGAAGGGTGATGAATGGGTTTCAGCTCATACTTATAAAACTTCTCAAGTATACAATTAGCAATTTTGCATACAATAACAATGATGAATGATAAGTGTTTGATTGATCGATAAAAATTTAATTCAAGCTTAGACGAAGAATTCTACAGAGAAGGCATACATGTTCCGTCGTAAACGGACGGAAAAGATCTTATCCAGCTAAATTGAGGACTTGATTTAAAATGGCTTACGGCTTGCCATAAACAACCTACATAATTTGGGTGAGTAATCGTTGCTTTGCCCTAATCAGACAATTTCACGATCGATCACAAAATCGCCTCGCAAGAGAACACTGATCATAAAAATGTAAGTGTACAGCCTGTAAGCACTTGATATTATAAACGTTCAACCACTTCAAGCTTTAAATATATAATTGACTTTCAATATCCTATAAGATTGTCCTCCCCGCCCCCGCAAAATAAGGCTACTCCAGTTATGTATACATGCTCTAAGATAAAGGTACCTATATGTGCTAACTGAGATTTACATTTGATTATAGCCACGTTTTTAAGTAAGTACATATGAATTTGAATTAAAATGCCATTGGGAAATCCGATTCGAAACGCCAAAGGAAAATCATATCAAGCGATTCACAATCGCTCTCGACTCGTTTCACACGAGGCTAGTAGGTATATGTAGAACCTGTGATTCATACTACATATTATGTGAAAATGCCTGTACGGTCGACGCCAAAAATACGTTTACACTATTCGCCTTATTGCAATGGAATAAGGTGCAAAAGTGTAAACGTATTTTTGGCGTCGACTGTACATCCAATATTTGACAACTCTCATCCCAGTACAATAGGCTTGTGCCCTAAATTTTTTCACGATGCCATTCGAACTAGTTTTTGGAGAGGAACAAATGTTTGTATGGGAGCAACTACAATTAAAGAACCAAAAAAATTAGTTAAAGACGGACTTCGCTGGCGGCAGCCGAAAATGTTTCATACTGATTAACATTGAATCATGACGTCACAGTCATATTTGTACTAATCGTTGCATGGAAAATCAAGTAAATTGCTGTTTCGGTACTTTTGTACAGTAAAAAAAATGCATATTTTTTCTAAACATTCAAGGTTATTTTTTTATGACTTTTATTATATTTCGTAATTTATACTTAATTACATTTATTTGAGGGTTTACTATCCATTTAGCAACACTGCGTTATCAATTTTAACATGTGGAAACTACCCAATTTATGACATCATAATTATTTCATGATGACGTTTATTGTACCGGGATGACGGCTGTCAAATATCGGCTGTTAAAAAAATCTAATTATACCCACATACGTAGTAGGAGCACAGGTAGGAGCAGGGATCGGATACCGGTATTTTCTCCATACAAATTAAACCGGTATTATTTCGTACTTTGGTTATTATATCATTTTGGATCGGGCAGTCTAATAATACGAATATGTTACCTAAATACACGATAGAGTCCTACATTAAGAGCCTAAAATAATTCAAAATATTAAACTAAGTACTTCGTGGATTTTTGAAAAAACCGGTTCCGATCCCTGGGTAGGAGCATAGATTATATGTAGGAGTCTAAATGCAGGCTCGTCTTTGGCCATTAAATAGCACGTGCCCCGCATTGTGAATACCTACCATGGCGACCTTGGCAGAACGCCATTCGTGCTGTTATTACTTACAAAAGATCGCATGTGTTCCAAATAACCATTATGGATATGACGTTTGCATATTAACTTAATGAATGCAAATTAACGTGGTGAGGAACTATTTTTATTAAGTAATACAATTTACGTCAAAACGCGTTGACAGTGGCGCCACACACAACTGAACATAAATATATATAAAATTGTAAATTACACAAATTGAAAAAAGAACAAGCGCAGAACATGGACCTATGATACTCAGGATAAGCTATGGTAATAATAATACCACGTCCTCCGAGCGAGATGGTAGCATACACATCTGGATAAGTGTGATAGAAAGGGAAATATCATTCGTTGTCCTTGTCATAGTTCCACTTTTTTTATTTGCCACAACTGATTTAGCATGAAGTTGTGGCAAAAAACCCACTACCCGCCCAAATTTAGCAGGTTGTTTATGGTAAGCCATCAGCCATTTTAAGACCAGTTCTTAATTTAACTGGATAGAAGGCTTTCCGGTCCCTCATTTTGGCCTTACGTATAGCTTGTCCTGAGTCCTGAGTGTATCTCCATCTCTGTCGCTCGAACTAGCAAGTGCAACAGAGACGGAGATACACGAACGAAAACGAATATCGTTTCGCGGTAGGCCCTCTGACATTCAGCTGTGCAGGGTTGCCAGATCGAAATTGAATGACCCTAATAGTAATACTTCTTCATCTTATTGTAAATATTTCTTTATTCATCTCGTTTTCCTTGTACATCTCTCATTTTTCATTTCTTAACCTAGCTGTCACTTTTTTTTTTTAAAACCGCCAACTGTGATACGCTCTAACCATAATGCCACTCCCGCGCTCTCTCGTTGGACATTATGGTTGAAGTATCGGCGTTTATTAACGTCGTTCATTATAAAATAGCTAACAACCCTATTATCGGGAGAAAAGAACAATTTCTCGGGATTTTGGGTCTCAATTTCTCGGGAGAAACAAAACGCGGACGACACGGAACGTACAAAAGCTGCCGCTGCGACTCATGGCGGAGGGAGAATAATGTTGGTTGTTTTTAAACTGTAACGGATAATAATAAGGTTGTTATTCAGCCTGCATTTGTCTCCGAGTTACTGGTATTTGTGATGCTGCTGGTCGACTCAAGTGTGCTAGACGGTCGCCAACAAGCCCCTCCGACCGAGCGACCTTGGTCGGCACCGACCGTTGTAGTATGCGATGAAAAAGCGAAGAAGTCGTTCTTGGGAAATTGTATAAAATTCTACAATAAAATTCCAATACACATTACTGAACTTACTGACTCTATATTCAAATTGTCGTAAAACAGACACTTATGTCAAACCCATATTAAAAGATTACATCATGGATAGGGATATTTGGCAGCGATAAAATCCTGCACTAGAAATCTGTCGTAAAATAAATATGCTTTCTACTGTAGCAATGTAATTTAAAAAAATTATAATACTCTGATACTGAAATGATATATTGTACTGTTTTGAAAAAATGATACCTCGCCGAGTTTTTTACGCCGGTTCTTCTCGACTCGAGGCACAGGTTTTCTTTCCGAACCGGTGGTAGTTTATCGACATATCGGTATATAGTATATCGGGTTCGATCCCCGGTCGGGGCAGATATTTGTATGATGAATACGAATGTTTGTTCTCGAGTCTTGGATGTTTAATATCTATTTAAGTATGTATTTATCTATATAACTATGTTTATCCGTAGTCTAGTACCCATAGTACAGGCTTTGCCTAGTTTGGGACTAGATCAATTGGTGTGAATTGTCCCACCATATTTATTTATTTATTTTATTTTTATTCATAGGTGCATGTAATATGCCTAAATTGAAGAATAAATCACTTTGGCTTTGACTTTATGAAATTTTGCTGCAAACAACTGTCTACACGGTCGGTGCCGACCAAGGTCGCTCGGTCGGAGGGGCTTGTAGGCGACCGTCCAGCATACCCTTGAAGCGGCGTTCGTGGGTTCAAATCCCGGCTCGTGCCAATAAGTTTTTCGGAATATTTACCGTTAGCTTTTTGGTGAAGGAAAACATCTCGCGGAAACCGGTCTAATCCAAATAATTATTGTTAAATATCAAATGATGCGTATTTCGTGCATAAGTTTTTAACAAAACCCAGTGGTACGAGCCAGAGTTTCAACCGACGACCTCCAGGCCCCTATTTCATCAACTTGACAATTGTGACCTGATAATGACAATTCGCCATACATTGCTTGTTCTAGACGTTACGGTGGTAGCTAGGTTACCTGTGGAACCAGCAATGTACTGAGAATTGTCGTTGTCAGATGACAATTGTCAAGATGGTGAAATAGGGCCCTGATGGAATTAAAAGTCACATGCCTTACCGCTCGCCTATATTATGTGTTCATTTAATAAAATCTGGCCAGCAGGTCATTTCAAAAAGCGCCTACAAAAATGTAATAGCAATCCTTAAAAGCGCTGAAGCAGATGATTGCTATATTTGCACTTCAGATTCAGATTCAGATTGTTTATTGGTACAATTAAAGTACATTTACAAGTCATAAATATCAATTAACATACAATTTATATATTTACATCATTACGGTTTCATTTACAGTTGTCAATTAAATCGCTGATTCTTTAATTCTAAGATTAATAAATCAAATAGAGCTGGATAATTATTTAGAGTATCACATAGCGTCTGGTACGTCCAGAGACTGTATTTTTTTTAGTTTAACCCTTTTTATACTGATATATGGATAGATTTCAGACACATAGGTACATAAAAAATTCCACATTTCCTTTCCAATTTACCACATGAACTGTTTTCCGAGAGCAAATGCGTTGATTGTAAAGCTACTGTTACACATGCTCTAGAATAGCATGCTAAAAAGCGTGCTATCAGTATGCTTAATATGAGCATGCTTATGAACTGTTTACATTTGCTAGCAATAATCATGCTAGTTTTAAGTTCGCTCCTGAATAAGCATGCTCAAAGCAAACACTTCAATATACATGCCAGTTGATAGCGTGCTCTCTGCCAGTTCAAAGAAAACCATGGAAAATCAAGCAGCCATCCGCATGGAGCTGAATAAAATTATCCTTTTGCTGTCGATCCAAAAACTTCTCTCAGCTAGAAAGAGGAAAAAAGAATAGGAAGTGACAAATAAAAATAGACTGATCGATATTAGTAGCATGCTCAATAAGCAAACCTGTTCACACGCGCTAAAAGCACGCCCCCTTCCACCCGCGCTGCAGGTAGCATGCCTAAAAATCGCACGACCGGCGATTTTTGACCAAACTCGAAATGAGCATGCTCATTATTAGCAATATTTATACACACATGCTTAGTAAGTAGCAATTGCTCAATAGTGGCATGCTTTCGTGCTAGTAATCAGCATGTGTAACAGTACTAACAGTAGCTTATATGTACAGAAAAAAATCCTTCCCTCTCCTACATTTACGCTACACACACTCCTACAATCATTCACTCAATAATACTACGCACCAATTCAACAAAATGCATGTTTTACAACATTGTTTATTTCAATTTTGCCTAGTGTGGAAGTCAATGTATCTAAAGAAAATTGTTATTCTAAATTATGGTTATTAGCGGAAAACGCCGAAAATCTGAAATGTAATAAATATAGAGGCCTCGGCAGAGAGTACGACTTTGTACCCTTTGGCGTCGAGACCCTCGGTCCGTGGGGTCCCAGTGCGCATAAGTTATTTGCAGAAATCGCGAAACGTCTGGTCGATGTAACTGGTGACCGAAGAGCTGGCGGCTTTCTCGCGCAACGCATCAGCATTGCAATTCAGCGAGGAAATGCCGCCAGCATCCTCGGTACAATGCCTCGAGGGCCTTTTTTAGATTTAACTTAGTTTTAATTTATCTTAGTTAATGTTAATCATAATCTTGTATTTTTATTTCAATAAATTTTACTTCCACTTAATAATTAGAAATAGAATAATAACATTTATCTACGCACATATCATTAGTGCTCTAAAATGCGTTCAGAAACCGTCGGTAATGACCAGCATTATTACAACCAATTTTACTATGACAACTTTCTTGTCTGTGGTAGTAGGTAAAATATGTACTGTAATGTTATTAAAGTACAGATTATCGGTATCGTTATGAGTTTAAATTTGGAACAGCTGTCAAAACTCAAGTTGGTATCTATTCTAGTGTCTCTAGATATTTAAACAGTTATCGATACAAAACGTCAATTCAGTATGTTTTAATATAAACCGCATGACATTTGATCTCGAGTGACATGAGAATAGGGACTTCATTCGTTTGTCTATGATTTAAAAAAAATATTCGTCTTGTCAAACAAGATACTAAATTCAATTCAAAATAAAGAAATCATAAATATAAACATGCCATCAAGCTCTGCAACTTCAAACCAAGACCATCCCACTACAATACAACCAGGACCATTAAATATATCCCATTGTTCCAATGTAAATGTGAATTATAACTATTACAATAAATAATTTGTTTCTGTATTTGTTCAAATTTACTTTTATTGAATTATTTAAATATCTATATTCTATAGATATTGTACAGGTAGCACTATTAGCAATGCAGGTCATTTCCCTACGGCTTCTGAACCCATCATAGAGCGCTTATGATATGTGTTTAGATAAAGTAGTGTATGCAACTGTACATAATTAGGCCTTAAAACACTCGTGTGATCCTATTATGAAACTCGCTTACGCTCGTTTCATAAAACCACACTCGTATTTTAAGGCCTCTCATTATGTATCAGTAGCATAAACTACTATTGTTTAAAAGTAATTATGGTAAATAATATTCTTAATCTTATATATAAATAGCATATCGAGCGAACAAAGCGAGACAACATTACGAGGGTTATTCGCCTTATAACAAATTCGCAGAAAGCGTCTCATCCGACTGCCCACATTTAACGACGCATTAGAAACAATGCTAAACCAATATTGATACAATTAACTACGCTTACGTCCTGTTATTGAACCGAATTTGTTCAGTTGTGCTGAAACTATGTGGCGACGCGGTCTGTGCAATATGCTTCTATTAACACCGTTTGTGAGTACTTTATATTTTAATTTCTTTATTTATTTTGTACTTAGCTGCCCGTGACACTGCGTATTGTAAGGAACACAGGCAACCGCGAGATAAAGCATAGCCTGTATTCATGCGGAAAGTCCATTCTATAAGCAGGGGGGTACTTACGTAACGTTTCGAACGCGCGTTAGGACAATTAAACTGTCATTTTTCCATATAAAACCCTATTTTCAGAAAACAAGTGCGAGTTCAACACGCGCGGTGAGGGTTCCGTAAAATATTGAGAATATTCCCGTTACTTTGAATACTCAAACTTCTTATAGGTTTTCCTGTAATCTTTAGGCAAGGAACTATTTTCCATATATTTTTCAGAATTTTAAGCCTAGTAGTTTTGGAGATAATGGGGAGGGATGGTCAATTTTCGTCTTTTTTCCTAAATTACTTCAAATCTGTTTTTGCTAAAATTATAAAAAAAAAAAATCTGAGATGCTTACAACAACCCCTTTCATTTGATATGTCACACAATACAGTTTGCGAAACTTTTTTTTTTACTTTTCCAGTTTACCCCCCAAAAGTGGCCCCGTTCTTCAGAATTAATGATAATTTACTTTACGCGTCCATCTTTGGGTCACCAATTTACATGTGTGTACCAAATTTCAACTCAATCGGTCCTGTAGTTTCGTAGCAAATCGGCTGTGACAGACGGACAGACAGACGCACGAGTGATCCTATAAGGGTTCTTTTTTTTTCTTTCGAGGAACGGAACCCTAAAAACATACTTAATTATACTTTTTTTTGTTACAGATACTGAGCTTTGCTCTGGCGCTACCTAGTCAAGGTGTTTTACTCGTAAATATTAATTTTAATCTTAGATAAGTAATAGTTATTTGTTATACAAGGGTGCAAAATTGTATTTGGGGGCCAATCAACTATTTCTTGTTGTTATTCTGTCCCGTTACCAAAGAGACAATATGACAGAGATTCTAGAAAAATTGTTACAACTTGGACATCTAACTAGCTTAGAAGATGACTCTTAAAGAAAGGGGTCGAAAATTACAAGAAAACTTGCACCCGCAAAACCGCAGTTATAAAAAATGACCCAGGAGTACGTCTCACCATTCACCATTGCAACCAGTGACAGAAAAAAGTTGATTCGACCCATTCAAACCTCGAGTGTGGAATTGAAACACGAGCTAGCGATTGGAATCTAGGGTTGAACTACGAGCTAGCGAATGGATTCTAAGGTTTGAAAATAGAATCTTGAGCGACGCGAGCGGTTCAAAAATAGAATCCCGAGCGTAGCGAAGTGTTTGCAACCCACGAGACGTAAAATAACTGCACCGTGTGTAACACAAATCTTTTCATCTCACTAAAGGGAGGAAAATACTACATAAGAAAAGCAACTGATTTCAGTATAGTTAGTGTTCTGTATTTACACCACACCAGACACCACCACCATCGCCACCACCACCACCACCACCACCTAATTTAATAAGATGGGCGAAAAATTACCTGTGCGCCTTTACATGTTAATATTTTTACAAAAGTAACTAATAACACGTTCGGATCTCAAATATTCCTTGCAGACTTGTGGATAAAATGCAGTTTTGCTATCTGTTTTTTAAGAATAAAAAGGGGGTTTCCGAGCTAGTGAGGTGAAAAACCACTTGCACGTTCTAAACAAAGCTAAACTCACGAAGTAACACAGTCTACCTTAAAAGGTTAACTGCATATATATCTTAGAACGCGCTAGTTCATATTGTGAGTTGTATTTAAAAATAAAAATATAACTTTGGCCTCAACATAAGTACACGTAGTCAATAATCTTTTTTTTCTGTTCAACTAATTCTTCTTTCTCCAAACTTCTAGAACAACCGGCTCCACGACCCAACTGCATCCGAATGACACTAGAGAAGGAACAACAAATCGACCTAATAGTCGAAAAACTAGGCAACTTCCTGAACAACCTCACCATGGAGCACGAACACTTTGACATCCGTCTGATCAAGCTATCTATAGAACAGCACACGGAAGATGAAATCGAAGAGAAAGAGACAGTGCTACAACTGGCTGTCAACGACTGTAAGTTGTCAGACGACGAGCTAGAAGAGATCGATCATCATAGAGAAATGGCGAAGCAACAAGAGAAAGAAAGAGAGGCTAAAGAAGCGGGGAAATTAAAACAGGTACAACAAAAAGAGGAAAATGCAAAACTAACTGATATCCATGAGCAAAAATCAGAGACTTCACAGAACAAAGAAGAACCACAGGATAACTGTGAAAACTCCAAAGCCCATGAGCAAGCAAAGGAAGAAACGTCAGAGGACAAACAAGAAACACAGTCAAACAATGATCATCCAGACGTCCATGAGAAAAAAGAAGCGGAAACTTTAAAGAACGAACAAGTAACACAGTCAAACAATGATCATCCAGACGTCCATGAGCAAAAAGAAGCGGAAAATTTAAAGAACGAACAAGAAACACAGTCAAACAATGATCATCCAGACGTCCATGAGCAAAAAGAAGCGGAAACTTTAAAGAACGAACAAGAAAGAAAGGAAAACAATGAAAATTCAGACGCTAACGAAAACGTTGAAACTTCAAAGAACGAACATGAGACCCAAGACACTGATGACAAACCAGAAGCTAATAATGAAACTGAAGCTGAAACATTAAATAATAACGCCGAAGGAGCAAAATCTGGCAAACACTTTGAAATAATGTATCTGGATTTGGACGAAAATGGACAGAAGCTTGTGGAAGCCATGGGTAAAAAGAAAAAGGGTCCAAGAATTGTCTATGTACAAGAGCGGAACACAGGCCAAACTGAATATTGGTTTCTAAAACGGAGATAAGTGAACTCTACATTTTTAACAGCTTCTAAAGTCACTAAATATTATTAAATAATGTTCCTAGATATATATAAAGCCGACCAAATCAATAAGACACTTATGGAAGAAATGTTTGTATGGTTTCCTAACCATGCATATATACTTGATATAGTGTCAATTGTACAAAAAACAAGTATAAGTACCTAGAGTTTATTCCAAGATTAGTCCAAATAATTTGGACGCTTAATTTATTTTTCATCACACTTGCTCGTCAATGGCGGCGTTATTACTTGCGACCGTACAGAGCAGTTATAGCCGTCTTACCTCCCACGGGCTGTTAAGTTTAGTTTTAAAATATAGAACCCTCTGATTGGCTTAAGCAAATCTGGTTGCTCTGTGATTGGTTGAAAAAAAAATCTAGTTGCCAAGCCGCCCCGCCCCGCAAGAATACTGCTCTTGTGATTGGTTGAAATATTGAAGCTGCGTGCTCCACTAGCACTGATCTGGAAGTGAAGTTGTCAATTTTTGATTGATGCGGCTGTATGAAACTTAGATTTTTCTGTCATTTGTAGTTATTTATTTCCTCGCAAATGTGATGAAAAACACCCGTGTTTTACACAAACAACACGGGCGTAAGAATATTGCAAACTCGAGTCATCAAAAGCCCTCCGCCTTCGGCGTCGGGCTTCTGACAGACTCTCGTTAGCAATATTCCACTTACGCGCCTCGTTAAACAATGCACTATTTTGTTAAGTTCATGTTTACAATGATGTAATATAAAAAGAGGTAGATTTGGAGCGCTTATATATAACCTATACTAGGTTATAAGCGCTCCAAAAATGGCACACTAAAATTGAGTCCATTGAACTTGCCTTAGTTTCGCGTCGTCAATGGAAACGTTAGCTGTCACATTGGGTGGCCATTTTTAAACACGGAATTTCGTATAGACAACATATGTACCTTTTTTTATATTACATCATTGCATGTTTATACATGTTAGATAGTTTATAAAAAAACACACTAGTTCTAAATATGATGTCCTCTTTAAACCAATATCCTGTACAATAGTAGATTTAATTTTTTACATAGGCATTATAATATAAGAGAGTTTTGACTCTTGTCTGAGCAATCATAATATATATATATATATATTATAAGTGGAAACTGTTTTGGCTTTTGTATTGTCTAACTTTATGTATTCATGTGTGCTATTTTTAGCTGTCTGTTCCCCATTTTCAATAAATAAATAAATAACAACACATTAGTAACCTTTGTTTCTTTGAACACGGCATTTGTTGGCTACCTCTGACCAAGGAAAAATAAGGGTTTATTCCAAGATCAATCCAAACAGGAGCCGTAGCATGGTTGGCCTTATCACGCGACAAGTGACAAGATAGGGGCGTCGTCTCGTTCTATCGAACGGTGTCAGCCAGTGACGCACGCTCTATCCTATCACCTATCGCGTGACAAGGCCGACCATGCTACGGGGCCTGTGTTGTAATTGGCCTTTCCTGGGTAAAAACAATATATTTATATTTAGTTCGTCAGTTAGATTATCTAAAAATATTGGACACGTATTTTTTATTTTGTCAATCAAACAAAACATGATGAAGATATAGCCGGTTAAAGTTTCGTTCAAAAGTCCCCGAAGTAGTCTAATATTTTGAATTATTTTAGGCTCTTAATGTAGGACTCTATCATGTATTTAGGTAACATTTTCGTATTATTAGACAACCTGATCAACAATTATATTATAAACCAAAGAACGAAATTGAACAAAATAAAACCGGTATTTTTGTATGGTGAAAATACCGGTATCCGATCCCTGGTTTAGGCCACGAGGCTTGCCGAGTGGCCTAAGTAAGGTACGAGAATTTAAGAGCTAATTGTGTAACTATTGTATACAATACTTTTTATACGAGTCAACAGAAATAATTAAACAGACTTGGTATCTAATGAAAATCTAAGTCCTGCTGAAACGAAGTGCACAAAAGTCAGAGGTGGCGGCTCAACGTCGCTGATGTCTTTTGTATTGAATGTGTGGCGAGGAGGATGAGACTATGGAACACTTACTGTGTTAATGTCATGCCCTCGCCAGACAAAGAATGAATCATTTTGGTAATGGCTACCCGCAACCAAAGGAATGCAAGGTGCTCCCGCTGAGCTGCATCATCCGCTTTGTGGAAATGATGGAGCGAGCTTGGGAGTAGCTATAAAGGGGAGGGCAAATGCACAAAAGATCCCACTGGGTCGAAGTGTATCCGAAAGGGCCCTCAACTATATAAGATAAGATATTGAAGCCAACGCGACGTCCTATTGGTCAAATTCATTATAGTTCAGTAAAGGCGCCACGTGATTGGTCGAATTTATTTTAGTTAGCGTTGTCTTATAATTATTATAGTTGAGTTGGGAGCTCCACAGAAAAAAGGAAGTATGTTGATTTAGTTTAGTGTACGAAGTCTTAATCCAAACATTAAAGTCGACGAGTATAAAAAAGCCTTTATCATCACACTTGCTCGTCAATGGCGTTAATACTTGCGAGCGTACAGAGCAGTTATAGCCGTTTTACCTCCCACGGGCTGTTAAGTTTAGTTTTAAAATATAGAACCCTCTGAATGGCTTAAGTAAATCTGGTTGCTCTGTGATTGGTTGAAATAAAAAATCTAGTTGGACAAGCCCCGCAAGAATACTGCTCTGTGATTGGTTGAAATATTGAAGCTGCGCGCTCCACAAGCACTGATCTGGAAGTGAAGTTGTCTATTTTTGATTGGTGCGGCTGTGTGAAGCTTAGATTTTTCTGTCTTTTATAGTTATTTATTTCCTTGCAAATGTGATGAAAAACATTGTGTATAACACGGGCGTATAAGAATATTGCAAACTCGAGTCATCAAAAGCCCTCCGCCTTCGGCGTCGGACTTCTGATAGACTCTCGTTAGCAATATTCCACTTACGCTTCTCGTTAAACAATGTACTATAATAATATCGATATGAACAGCACTGACCAAACTGTGGCCATATTTTGTGCATTTTCACCTGTCAGTTTAGTTCGCCTATAATCGTATATTCTTCTGTAGGTAATACAAATGCGAGAGGGAGAGGGACGATTGCTGCTCACCATCAATCTACTTATTCTCAATAAAAATGTGTTTAAAAACAATTTGCTTCATTTCATAGGATCACTTTGTGTTTGTCTGTCTGTCAAGACCCTTTATCTCGGGAACGCGTGGAGGTATCGAGTTGTTAAAAGCGTATACTCAAGTCTACAGTCCCTTGAAGATGTGAAAAAATCAAACTTCTAAGTTAAAGTAAAAAAAAGATAAGGCCGTTTATGCCGCAAAAAAGGTGAAGTCTAGAATGAAATCCAGTTCCTGAAACGCTCCGTGTGCTGAAAACCGCCGTCGAAGAGGTTTGGTTGGGCGGACACCCCTCAAGCAAGAATTCTTCAGCAACTTGGTTCGATCCATGCGTAATCACTATTAGTATAGTATTAATCAGTAATCACATGTCATGCATGTAGTCCAGGCCCCGTAGCATGGTTGGGCTTGCCACGCGATAGGTGATAGGATAGAGCGTGCGTCACTGGCTGACACCGTTCGATAGAACGAGACGACGCCCCTATCTTGTCACTTGTCGCGTGATAAGGCCAACCATGCTACGGCTCCTGGAGCCGTAGCATGGTTGGCCTTATCACGCGACAAGTGACAAGATAAGAGCATCGTCTTGTTCTATCGAACGGTGTCAGCCAGTGACGCACGCTCTATCCTATCACCTATCGCGTGACAAGGCCAACCATGCTACGGGGCCAGGCAATGAACTGACAACTTGACAAAATGTCAAATTTGGAAATATTTTTATAATAGCTAATTTTTTTAATGTAACGTATATATTATCAATTAAATAGTTACCTAGAGGCAAAATCCAACAAAAAATCCCCTTCGGCCACATTCGAAACCAAAGTTAGAAACCGTTTCTCAAGCAAGAATAATATTTCTTCCTTCGAAATCGGTTTCGGTAAAAGAATAATGTTTCTTATCTCGAAATTCGTTACGATAAAAGAATATGGTTTCTTCATTCGAAACTATCAAATCAAAATCTAATACAATCTAATACGTATAAGAAGTAGGAATTGAACGTTATTTGCCACTCATCGTTATATATAAAAATTATTCGATATGTTCAATAAGTATAATGGGTCAGTATGGTCGAGCTCATGATCGGACATCGATGTAACGTAAGCACAGTAGAAATTAAAGTCAAGAAATTAACTCAATATATTCTTTAAATAATTTCAATTAGGTACAAATCAGAATAATCAGATTAAATAGGTAGGTATGAACGAAACGCGGTACAGTTCCTAAGACACTAGCGCACTTTGCCACGGTCAGACGCAGAATGATCGTCTACCAGGTTCACGCTACAGCTCCTAGACTCCGTACAGCGCCACAGATGGCGCTTGCGTTCCGCTGCCCCTTCAGTCATTAGTACGGTACGGACTCAGGAAAACTACCGTACTCATGACCAGGATGCGACAAGTACATATTAATGAAATTTCTGCTAGGTTTAGGAACTTCATGCCAGCTCAGTATGGAATATAATAACGAGTAATCAATTCTATGACAGTCACTCAGTCAATGAACAAAATGACTGATTTACAAACAATAAGGCGGACACCTGAAATAAATGGCATTTGTATATTTCCAGGATGCCCTCGAACCGACATGGGGGTAGTGCCTAATATATTAAAAATTTACTATTTATGCAAGTTTAATTTCTTAATATCAAGTTGTCTTTGATTTTGATTTGATAGTTTCGAATGACCAAACCATATTCTTTTATCGTAACGAATTTCGAGATAAGAAACATTATTCTTTTACCGAAACCGATTTCGAACGAAGAAATATTAGGTATTCATACTTGAGAAACGGTTTCGAAATTTGGTTTCGAATGTGGCCGAAGGGAAAAAATCAGACATCAAAAAAAATATGATTTAATTCAGGGATCGGATACCGGTATTTTCACCATACAAAAATACCGGTTTTATTTCGTTCAATCAGTCTGTCTACTAAAAATACGAAAATGTTACCTAAATACGTGATAGAGTCCTACATTAAGAGCCTAAAATAATTCAAAATATTAGACTACTTCGGGGACTTGAAAAAACCGGTTTAATTAGCTCCTAAAAATTTTTTTTTAGGTTCATTTACATGTGCTTTAAAATATTCAATATAAATAAAATAAAAAAGACAATGAACGTTTAATTTAAATCTATATAATTACATCCGGGTGGAAAGTTTGTTGGATTCTTGAATAAAGCATCTTAGAATTATCGTTTTAGAATGAAATAAACAAAAAAAACGCTATTATGAATTAATGTTTTTCGAAACCGTATTTTGCCTGGAGTAATGTCGTAGAATACTGAAAGATTTTTTTTTAATTTTCCGTGGAATTTTTCCCTACACTCGAATTTTTATTGCGTTGTTACAATGCCATTTTGACACGAGTTTTGTTTTCCGCCCTAAATGTATGGAAAATCGCCCGTTTTTCGCCTGAAATTAAAGTCAATCGGTAGGAAACAAAATTATCTTGCAGACGATACCCCATTTTGCACATTTCCTTTGACAGTTTTTCCATAAAAAAGAAATTGGAAAAAATATGAAGGTGGCTCGATTTTTTTTGCTCCCAAGTGTATATAAGTTAGTAGTCTTCGGTTTTCAGTGCCTCGTAGAATGCCACGTTTTGCTGCCTGTTGGGCTCTTCCTCCCCTCTACCACGATTGAGCAAATTACTCAACAACTATTGTATATGTACATTAAGCATAAGACACTTTGCTATAAACTATTTGTAAGTATCAATGTAATAACTGTAGGTGAACCTTTAAATAAATATACTTAAATACATGCAAATGTTGCTCGTTTTAAAGGATGTGTGTCAATTGGTCGATTGTGTTGTGTCTATGAGTACATTTTATTTTTACGTCTATTGACTATAGTTTGAACATGTGTTCTAAATCAATAACATGTTTGTTATCTATCGACGCAAATTACTTGTTGATTAAATGATTACACATTATTTGCCTCTCAAACAAATGTACGTGCTTGGTCTATTGTCGTATTTTCATCAAGTATCTGGGCGACCGAGCTCTGCTCGGGTGAAAGTAGAGAACATACGGAGAAAACGATTTTTACAAACATGAGACCTAGCTAGATCGGTTTTTCGTCCCCGTAAACCCCTATATTCCAAAGTTCGAGAACGTGATTGCAAATATATATATACAAATATTACTTGTTTAATAATATAGGATAGGATACCATTACTACAGCACGGCTATCACAAGACGGCGCGCGAGCTCTCTCGATTTTTCTCGCACTATCCGTCTCTCTCTTATTAGAAAACTTAGAAAGAGAGGTATAGTGCGAGAAATATCGAGAAAGCTCGCCGTGCGCCGTCGTGTGATAGCCGTGCA
The DNA here is from genome assembly GCA_932294315.1 of Epinotia nisella. Lineage (NCBI taxonomy): Eukaryota > Metazoa > Arthropoda > Insecta > Lepidoptera > Tortricidae > Epinotia > Epinotia nisella. The sequence goes on along the minus strand of OW028698.1, from coordinate 398,312 downwards.
GGGGTCTTGTTTGTGTGGTAATTTCCATGTGTTTCTAACTTTCTGGGTATCAATATGTACAATATGTACATATATGTTTTTTTCACATCTCATGCTCGAAAAGTGTGTCATATTAGGCTTCATAAGCGGGGCTAAAGTAGTACATTTAGCCCCTAGGGAAAATGTGTATACATATTTATGATTTTTAACACATTTAATGATCTAATAAATTTAATGATCGACCAATCAAAACACTTCACCATATTAAATCCACCAATCACAACTCTTTCAAAAAACATTTATCTTTGCTATCAACCAATCAGAATACCTACTACATATCTAGCTACATATTAAAATCGACCAATCAAACATCAGGTGTTTTTTAGTCCCTAATTCCAAATCATTAAAAAAGAAAACGCCTCACGCTAAATTGAACAATCTCTTCGCAGTGAAATTTGTTATTGATTGTGGATGGATAATCTTTGTTTTACTATTTTCTCGCAGTCGAAGTGAAAAGTAGAGTGTATAACTCGGGTCTAAAAGCCATATTACCCCTCGAATTATTTTCCCTCTCTTCGCTCGGAAAAATATCCATCTCGTGGTAATATGGCTTATTTTAGCCCCTTGTCATACAATCTACTATTGTTTGTAAATGGTTTCTATAAAACATCTCTAATTCGAATACAATACGGGGACGTGAAACTCCGGAGAAGCACGAAAAAAAACGTCAAACTAGGCTTGGGCTCTCAGGACAACACAGCAACACAAACGTTTAAAACTTAATACTCTTTACGAACCTAACCACTTATAACTAGGTAGGTACTTAATAGATAAATGACCGCCTGATAAGCAGACACCATCGCCTATGAACGCCTTTGCGACTCCAGAAGAATCACGGGGATTGACAAAACAAACTTTAGGTAAGTCTAAAAAAAGTCGGCAACGCGTTTGTGACTCCTCTGGACTAGCAATCGTCCATAGGCTACGGTTTTTGAAAAACCGGACAAGTGCGAGTTCAACTCGCGTGGTGAGGGTTCCTTATATAATACACAAAAATATTAAGAATTTTCCCATTACTTTGAATACTCAAACTTCTTATAGGTTTTTTGTAATCTTTAGGCAATGAACTATTTTCCATAATAGTTAAGTTTCTTTTGTATATTGTCTTTTCTTATTATGTTGTGGTGTTATTTTGGCTGGCAATAAATAAAAAATATTTTTTTTTCAGAATTTAAAACCTAGTTGTTTCAATTTTCGTCTTTTTTAGGGTTCCGTAGCCAAAATGGCAAAAACGGAACCCTTATAGTTTCGTTATGTCCGTCTGTCCGTCTGTCCGTCTGTCCGTATGTCACAGGCATTTTACTCGAAAACTATAAGATGTATTTGAATAAAATTTTGAGGACAGGTGTATTTTGTTAGCCGCTACATAGTTTTGTAATAAAATGACAAAAAAAAATTTTTTTAGGGGTGCACTCCATACATAAAACTAAATGTCAAAATTTTTTTTTTCATTGTGACCCCCCGTGTGGCACATCAATCGATAGGCCTTTCAAAATAAATATAAGGTTTCTTAGCATTTTATTTGATTAAGTGAATAGAGTCGGAGATAATCACCCCGAAAGTCACTAAAATTCTGTCCCCCCCCCCCCTCTAATTTTTGAACGGTGTATTTTAAAAATATGAAAAAATTCAAGGACATAGGGCTCATTAATTTCATTCACCGAAAATTGTTTTGAACAAGATCGGTTTAGAGGTTTTCGAGATATTGCTGAAAAACTGCCTTCCTCAAAGAAAAGGACGTAAGTGCCGTAAAATTTCTGTGATGATACGACCTTTTTAATAGGCACGGAACCCTTCGTTTTGCGAGGTCCGACACGCACTTGGCCGGTTTTTCTTAATTGCTTCAAATCTCTTTTTGCTAAAATTATAAAATATATATATCTGAGATGCTTACAAAAACCCCTTTCATTTGATATGTCACACAATATAGGTTGCGTAACTTTTTTTTAATTTTCCAATTTACCCCCCATGCGTATATAATCTGTGCCCTTGTTCAGAATTCATTAATTTACTTTACGCGTCCATATATCTTTGCGTCACCAATTTACATATATTTACCAAATTTCAACTGAATCGGTCCAGTAGTTTCGGAGCAAATCGGCTGTGACAGACGGACAGACAGACGCACGAGTGATCCTATAAGGTTTCCGTTTTTTTTTCCTTTTGAGGTACGGAACCCTAAAAATTAAACGACATAAAAATAAATAAAAAATGGAACCTTTTCTCATTTCATTTGGGGTCTCCTCGTCAATCTTCGCTAGGCATGTCTGTTCTGGGTCATCGAGTCATTTATTAGAGCTTTCTTCAGGTCATTGTGCATGACGGGCATCCAGGTTCAGGGGGGTCTGCATCGTTTCTCAGGACCGGTATTGATTTTAAGGACTTCTCTGGTCACAAGCAAGTTTTCAAGCGACTGCCATCTGACCTGGAAGGAAAACTACCCACAGGGAAAACTAGATCTTATTGGAATTAGACCGGTTTTATCACGATGGTTTCCTTCACCGCGAATCATACGAGTACGTCTTCGAAGTTGATGTTCTGAAGGGACGGAAACAGGCGCAGGCGAGCTGTCCGATCGCTTGTTTATTTGTTTATTTATTTTCATCACACTTGCTCGTAAAGGGCTTCATAACGCGCATGCATACAGATCTGCAATAGCCTTTATTATTTTCTGAAATTGTATCTGTCACTCTTACGTCAGTTATAAAGCAAGGAGGTTTGAACTCAAACACGATGTTTGAAATAGTATTTATAAATAAATTTAAACGTAAAAATATGAACAAAATATTATTAGGTAACAGAATAATTTAAAGATTCAAAAACTTAAATGTAGCATTTAAGTGTCCTTGTTAAATATTTTTAACTGTGGTTTTAAATCGTGGCTGTATGCAGAAGGGTCTGCTCTACGCGCCCCACGTCAAATTCAACAACATGACATTTTGTAGTTTTTATCACAGACTAATAAGAGGTTTTTATTACGATTAGATTAGTAACAATTTCGTTCTAAACTGTCTTTGGCAAAGGCTCCTGAGGCTGCCACTTCACTACTAACTACCTATAACAATTTAGTTAAAAATGTATTGGTTTCCTCGCAAATGTGATGAAAAACATTGTATGCGACACTGTATACGGTAAGATTGTTACTTGTAACACAATGTACCTACTATTAAATTTTATTGCACAAAATACAAAAAAAATACAAATGGCGAGCTTAATGCCACATGGCATTCTCTACCAGCTAACCATTGGGCTAAACAGAGACATATAGCAGGTGTAAAGAAGAAAGTATGATAAGATGTAATGAAAGCTTAAGGTCACTGTCCCGTCCCGGCAGCATTCTTAGGTCAAATTCTTCCATTCTTCTTGTCTGCCTACAGAACAGAAGGACATCCTTAATCCTACCCTACCGAATATAAAAAACCGCATACTTACATAATACATTCCGCTCATACCTACATGCTTTCTAGTTTCTTCCTCCCACATGTAGGCAGGAAGCATCGCTACTGATACCTATATATGACTTTTTGTGTTACCCTTGCATACATAAAGGCAGGGGGTGGTCTAACCTGGAGCCGTAGCATGGTTGGCCTTGTCACGCCATAGGTGATAGGATAGAGCGTGCGTCACTGGCTGACACCGTTCGATAGAACGAGACAACGCTCTTATCTTGTCACTTGTCGCGTGATAAGGCCAACCATGCTACGGCTCCTGCTATCTGTCCGGTAGTAGGTAACTGAGTGCACGGGCATGCGTTCCCGCCTTCCCTGAGCTGCTAAAGACCACAATCCTCGTTCCCGTGGCTATAGGTATCCCGTCCCTCCTTCTCCAATATTCCCTCACCATCCATCATACCTATCCCTACATGCGACGTGACTCGGCGGGCAGCAAGGCAAGGCAAGGTGGATGGCCTAGGGCGGTGGTAGAGGGCGTGTAGTCACCGTCGGCCAGACACAGCATCTCACCTCTCTTTCAGTCGTAGCGGTTCTCCGTTCCACTGATCCAGGGAGGGGAAGGACGAGTGTGTGCGCCTGGGTTTGCGCGACCGCTTGCGCACCTTAAAATATCCTGCGCATCTGACCTCTGCCATTTTCGCTGGTCCTCTGCGGCTGCACACGCAAGCCATCCCGGAGCTAAAGGGTCCTATGTGGCTCTTAGAAAGTCATCCACAAAAAACTGCTCCCATTAATGTATTCTAGATAGGAGTCGGAGTGGTCGTCATGGCCGAAAACGGTCGGACAGATCATCAGGAGCCGTAGCATGGTTGGCCTTATCACGCGATAGGTGATAGGATAGAGCGTGCGTCACTGGCTGACACCGTTCGATAGAACGAGACGACGCTCTTATCATGTCACTTGTCGCGTGATAAGGCCAACCATGCTACGGCTCCTGATGATCTGTCCGACCGTTTTCGGCCATGACGACCACTTCGACTCCTATTTAGAGTACATTAATGGGAGCGGTTTTTTTTTGGATGACTTTCTAAGAGCCACAATAGGACCCTTTAGCTCCGGGATGGCTGGTGCGTGTGCGGCCGCACCAGCCATCCCGGCAACAAGTGCCATGATAAGAGCGTCGTCTCGTTCTATCGAACGGTGTCAGCCAGTGACGCACGCTCTATCCTATCACCTATCGGGTGACAAGGCCAACCATGCTACGGCTACAGCATACCTATTTATAATTCCATCCTGTGTATGTCAGTACCTATGGGAAACATAATACTAGCCAACTGCGTCATTTCCAAAATAAATACACGAGCGACTTTGTTTACTTATACATTGTCTGAAAATAAATGCATTAATTGTCCGTAATACGCCTATTAATCAATTTCGTCTTTTGTTTAAAACCACACGGCTCACAAAACAGGTGAGCAAATAGAGAATTTATTAAATAATGTTCCAGAAATTAGACTTAAGTATAAGTAGTGTGAGTTTTCAACACGTCTGTTTGTTCGTAAGGTGGCTAAAATTCTGTTTTGAGTAATACGTTTTTATTCTTATTTCATTTTGCTGGCAGCAAAGGTAACTTGGAGACAAAGAGCTGACAGCAGCAAAATTTCATCATGATCATCAGTCACTGTCCGTCCACTGCTGAAGGTAGGCCTCCATCATGATGCAACATTTAAGTACTCTTGTATTCGATTCTGGGCTTTCCCCATCCGGCCACTGCCAGCAATCCTCTTGAAAGCAAGAAAAATATAACATTCATATTTCTACGGACTATACAGGCAATGAGGCTGGTTTAAGGCACTCTAAGTAAGCTCTTGATAGAAGGAGTGGACTCAGGCTGGACCAAAAAACTCTGGAAATCCAGCAGGACGCAACTCAGAATTATATCTGGGGTGTTCACAGATCACTTCGGGGTCAAGGATCTCTTGGCCAAAATGACTATCGGATAGTTTAGGCTGTAGGATGTGTGGCGAGGAGGATGAGACTATGGAACACTTAGTGTGTGAATGACATGTCCTTGCCAGACAAAGAATTGCTTTGGTAACGGCTATCCGCAACCAAAGGAATTCAAGGTGCTTCCGCTGAGCTGCATCATCGGTTTTGTGAAAATGATGGAGTGAGCTTGGGAGTAGTTATAAAGGAAAGGGCAAATGCACAAAAGATCCCTCTGGGTCGAAGTATATCCGAAAGGGCCCTCATCTAGGTAAGATAAGACACAGGCAATGTTCTCGGCAATATTGCCGGTGACAGTAATCCCAGGAATGGGAATATTACACCTCAGTTAGGGGTGGCAAATTCTGAGCAGAAGATATCAATGTTGAGAAGTCTTTTTTTGGCCTACAGTGGAGGTACTCGTAGGAGTCGTAGGTAGCGGAACTAAAAAATAATAGGGAATGGATGAAAATTTTAAAAGTGCCTGATATTTTTTTCGGTGATAGGAATAACCTTCCTTAGCACCAGAAAAAAGTTTCAGATTTGTCAGCTGCGTCGACTATTTTTGAAAAATATAATTAACTAGTTTCTACACTTGCGTTTTGGGTCAAGGACGTATCCTCGATCCGTCTCATATAACAAAAAAATATCTTAAATATCTGGGATAAACTGACACTGGCAATGATATTGACAGTTGACGCAGCTATATTTGTCATTACCAGTGTCAGGTTACCACAGATATTTAAGATATTTTTTTGTAATATGAGACGGATCAAGGAAACGGTCTACTCAACGTTCTTGTCTTGACCCAAAACGTACGTGAAGAAACAGTTTAAATATATTTTTCAAAAATAAATGACGCAGTTGAAAAATCTAAAACTTTTTTCTGTTTGTTTTAACTGCTTTGTTTGTGTGAGGTCTGCATTAAAGAGTATTTGTATTGTATTGTTATTCCTATCACCAAAAAAAAGAAGCGGGTTGCCTCGGAGATACAACCGTTAATTAAGTTTAAGTGGATACTTAAAGAAGTATCCAACAAAGGTTGGCTATGGAACCCTATTAAAAAAACCGGCCAAGTGCTAATAATATATATAATAATAACTGTCCCTGTCCTAAATTGTATCCCATGGATTTGCGATTGATTTCAATCTAAAAAGGGAAAATCTACTGAGATAAGCATATCCAATGAATTGTTAAATTCAAAGTGTTTTGATTATTTAAAGGAATCTGCTATTTATGGTGTACCCATAAAATATATATCTGAATTAATTCACTAAAATCTGTATAAGTACAGATAAATCGGTATATATGGCCACATTGACTGACGTAGCTCATTTGACTCGCGATACATTGAAAATGGCGGTCATTTCAGCATTATTTTCATGTCCGCCACATAAACTAAATAACATTTTATGATTAACAACTAATGGCAAATAAAGAAGGATTAAAACTTGTAACAAACAATTATTTGAAATCAGATTAGGCTTCTCTATAACGCGCGCAAATAAAGAATGGATCTGAAAATGGCATCCGCTCGCATGCTATCTCGCTCACACCCTATCGCTGTCTATACTCACACAGTTACGTCCTCGCTGCAAAAAAAGAATGCTAATATTTTTAGAGAACTAATTAAATGGGCAGCTGTTTTACTAGACGTTTTGCCAACCTTACCATTGGTAACCGCCGCCATTTTCAGATCCATTCGTTATCTGCGCGCGTTATACAAAAAGTTAATTCCGGAAGTCACGTGATACATTTTGAACTGTACCCCTATAGAAAAACGCGAGCAAAGAAGTATCCACTTCAATAATCAGGCACTTCTGATATTTTCATCCATTCCCCATTGAAGGAATCCAAACACCACAATATACTTACCTACTTAATTGTAACTAACATCTTTGACAGATTTGAGTTATTGGTTTTGTTAATTTTTCTTTTAAGTTTTTATATAAGTACCTACTTATATTTAAGCTACAATTTTGATAACTTATGACAGTATTAATATACTTAGAGTAATTGTCTCAAACACAATTAAAATATATATTTACAACTAAAAGATGACAAATAAAACTAGTGAATATTCATTTTTCTAGACCCTCTCGGCATAGTCCATAAGATGCTGGCAGCGTTTCCTCGCTGAATTGCAAATGCTCACGCGTTGAGCGAGGAAGCTGCCAGCTTTTCGGTCCCCTGTGGACTTTTTTTCAACGGTCCTTAAAAAATTGGCGAGCACTGGGATCCCACGGGAATCAAATGAATAAATAATTGTAATAATATTAATATGTTGCAAGGTAAAAACCTTAAAATATTGGGTGTATATTGTAATGAAATTGTGACTTGTAAAATGCTTATTTTACCAATAAATTCTGTATTCTGCATTCTGTACCGACCGGAATAAAAGGTATATTCGGTGCCGAGACCCTTATATGTATCCTATCCTACTAATCTTACTAATAGTATTGTTTTAATTTTTACCTACCTCCTTGTGTATTTAAGATTCTTTTGTGCAATAAATGTTTTTCTATTTCTAGTGTAAATGCGAAAGTTTGGATGTTTTTGATGTTTAGATATTTGGATGTGTGTTACTCAATCACGCCTAAACAGCTGAGCCGATTTGGATGAAATTTTGCACAAAGATAGTTTATATAGCCTTGGATTAAGATATAGGATAGTTTAATTAATTATCCCGGGTCCACGCAGACAAAGTCACGGACGAATAGTTAATTATATTTTTTAAGTATGTTCAAAGATGTGATAGGTTGCTAGCCCATCTCCCAAGCCCACAACATACTTCAACCCTGTTCCCATAACCGCCCGTTACACCCACGGGAATAAAGGGAAGTGCTATTCATCCAACACTAATTCAAAAGTGACACCAAGGTTCTAGGTTAGAAACATTTTATGCATTTCATCACCCGACCAATATAAATCAAAACCTTTTCCTCTCCACCTGTTGCAAGGAAATGTATGGAGGCATCTCCACAATCTCGGGTTACTTTAATGTTAACCAGGCAACTCCTCAATTATTTTTCCGAGCATAGTATTGCTGTCGTAGGCAGTTGCCAAATTATATTTACCTACCCATTATTAATGGGGAAGCAAGAACAAAAGAAGTTTAAACAATTGAGAATCGAAATTTATTGCTTCGATTATTTACTCACGTTGCGTTCGGGGGTATATAAGCGCAGGATTTTCGGTGGAAAGCATAGTCAGATTGACTTTAGTGGTCTTATATTCAAAAAGATTTGAAGACTACAAAGATGCGTTGGCTTTCTGTAGGACTACTGGTGTGTGCGCTCAGTGTAAGTATCTCTTTTTCATTACATTTCATCTTAATATGTTTTTATTTCATTTTTTAAAAGATTTTTATTTTCATTGGTGAAAAATTTATATAAGCGGCATCTATTGAGCTTAAATAGAGCTAGAATTGTGCACGCTAGGTGGCAACAGTCACTGATAACATCAGCGACATCTATCGTATTGAGACTGGACCAAAATTGAGATCAATCTTTTTCTTCAAAAATTGTTAGACAATACTATATATATTGTTGTAGGTACAATGTTATATAATAACTCAATAAAGTAGCAAAATGTTAAAAATATTAAAAAAAAACTTACTATGGAGAAATGCAAACCTTAATAAGTTTCAAAATTCGGTAGCGACCATTAAATCTTATCCAAAAATAAAAATAAAAAACATACGTTATTTTTTCACGTATTAGAACAATAATTTTATTTAAGAGGGCTTAATGAAATTTCAAATTTTCAGTTTTTATCACTCTTTATAATTATAACAATTTTTTGTGTTAAATTTTTTATATCATGTATGTTGTGAAAAAGAATAAAGAATGTATCTATCTATCTAAAAAGCGACAGCTACATGTTAAACTGTTTTACAGATCCTGAGTGCGCAAGCAGCACCGAGAGACTCTGTCTTCGACTCGGACTTTGAGTCGTTGTCGACCGAGCAGTCGTCGTGTAAGTACTTAAACTAGAGTAAACTAAAGCGACTTTCTGATTTATCGGTATGGAGTCAGTACGATATCAGTAGGTAGGCCTTAAGCTAGCTCTCAGGCGTCGTCCTAATTCGCAGCGATCGTACGATGGCCGTCGTGTGCGATGAGTTCAACTTCAAACAATTTTCAAAGAGTTGAACTCATCGCACACGACGACCATCGTACGATCGCTGCCAATTAGGACGACGCCTCACTGTCAGCTGTCGGTCGAGTCAGTATACCAACATTTACTGCGCGCCATTTAAAATCAGTGCCGGATTGAGACTACCTACTTGATAACATAAAGATAAAATACTGTCTCCAACACCATACAATTGGAATTTCTGTGCACACAAATACCAGTGCATAAGCATATATGCAAGTCTCCAGTCTAGCTTTAAGTACATAAACGATACAATTAGCACACCTACTTGCTTTAGAATGAAGGGTATGTATTGCTATCTTATTCCAACTGTAGCAAGTTGTTGTGACAAATTGCTAGTTGTGCAATGGCCTTATACTAGTCAGAGTACTAATAATTCTAAATTTCGCCAACACATCTTGCGATGCCGTCAAGTAAGTATGTCATGCGAAGTCGCCCGACTGTGCCGACACTGATTTGTGCCTGACATTTTTGTCCAGTGAATCCCTAGTTTTGTCTATGCCCTTACAAAGAACAACACATATACGAACCAACACGCCCACATCAAACACATTCATATACTCGTACATTCACTCAACAAACTCATTCACTATCACATGAGACACTTTTTTCTAAATCACATCCTGAAGACTTATTAGTTCACACAATTTTTAAGTATTATCACTATACAAATGAAACAGAAAGTCTTAAACATGAAAGTTCCTTCAGCCAATTCAAAATTGCCAGTACCTATAATCATTCACTGGAATCATGCAGCTGAATTGAGCGTAATGTACGTCCTTGGAGCCGTAGCATGGTTGGCCTTATCACGCGACAAGTGACAAGATAAGAGCGTCGTCTCGTTCTATCGAACGGTGTCAGCCAGTGACGCACGCTCTATCCTATCACCTATCGCGTGACAAGGCCAACCATGCTACGGCTCTAGGAGTGTGATTTCGACATTTAAAACTCTCATAAGTGCTGCGGCTGCCAACTGCCTGGCTAACATGAAGGCGTTTATGTCACCCATAAATCGCTCTTCTCTTCGCTAACATACTTGCTAGTAACGGAATGCTTTATGTCCGACATAAATCGCGATTAAGCTAGCATGGCTGGTACTATGATACTAAAATAGGATTGTTTTAGTCTCTCAACTGATACTGATTTCGTTATTTTTTCTTGAAAAAAGTGTTTTAATCTTATACATATCATTCTCCATTAGCATTCCAATCGTCATCATCTTCGTCAAGTTCTTCGAGTGAGGAATCATCTTCTTTTGATTGTAAGTACATATTTCTGTCTTCTGTTGATTGTAAGTACATATTTCTGTCTTCTGTTGATTGTAAGTACATGTTTCAGTCTTCTGTTGATTGTAAGTACATGTTTCAGTCTTCTGTTGATTGTAAGTACATATTTCAGTCTTCTGTTGATTGTAAGTAGGTACATATGTATATTATATCAGTCTTCTGTTGATTTATGGAGTTGACAACAGGCTCCTATTTCATCCATGAACCTATATAGTTACTTAAATTTCATCACATTAACAAATTCTCATCTGAAAATGGCAATTCGGTGTAGATTACTATTACCCTATTCCTTGTAAGATTAGAAAAAATGTGCCTTAATCGCCATGCGGATTCAAGGAAAACCAATTTGTAACGCAATCAAAATAGTATTGCTATGTTTGGAAAACACTCAATGATCGAAATAAATAAAATTAATACAATATTTCCCTTTGATATCCTAGATAAACAAAGAAACTAGACGAATGTGTATTAAAATTCTAATGTTATCCTGAATGAGGTATAGTTTTCCTAGCAAGATCTTAGAGGAAGAGTCACATAGAGAAGGCATACGCGACGTGAGCTCGGAAAGACGGAAAAGCCTATGCAACTAAATTGAAAACTTGTTCTAAAATTACTGACGGCTTACCATAAACAACCTACTTCATTTGGAAGGAAAATAGCGTGGCTCGACCATCGCGCATCGCTTCCTATATCTAGGTCCATATTTTCCTCGATGATGATATATACTTACCTTGGAAAAACTATATTCTTACTAGCCTCTGCCCGCGACTCGGTCCGCGTGGAACTCGTTTATATCTTAAGTCCATACAAACTTTCAACCCCCATTTCACCCCCTTGGGGAATGATTACCGGGATAAAAACTATCCTATGTTCTTTCCCGGGACTCAAACTATCTCTATACCAAATTTCGTCTAAATCGGTTCAGCGGTTTAAGCGTGAAGAGGTAACATACAGACAGACATAGGTACAGACACACTTACGCATTTATACTATTAATATGGATTACCACCGACCAACCGGTTAGCCTAGTAGGCAGTGACGCTGCCTACGAAGCTGAAGGTCCTGGGTTCGAATCTGTCTGAGTATTGGATTTTTTCTTTGTATTTAAGTATTTCATCATCATCATCATCATCATTGTCAGCCTGTAATCGCCCACTGCTGAGCACGCCACTTATTCCGGTCCCGTGCTAGTCTCATCCAGAAATGACCCGAGGTTTTTTGTCGTGATAACGTCTTAATATAAATCGATGAACACCGGCTGCACGCACGAATACGTGTGAGTGTGACTCATTGTCCCGTGCCGTTGACTGACATATCACAGCCCAAACCGCTTGTTCTAGAGATTCTAAATATGTTACTTATAAGCTCTGGGTGCACTAAGAAAGGATTTTTCAAAATTCACCCTCTAAGGGGGTGAAATGGGGGTCCAAAGTTTGTATGGGGAAACAAGATTAGATCGACTATTTTATTCGAAACTTCACAGGAGTATTCCTAATGATAAATGAGTAAATACGTGTTATGCAATTTTTCATCATTGTTTTCTCATGACGTTATCACGTAAAATTGTCGTCCGTAAACCGACTTTACAGACAACCATTTTTTAAAAGAGTCTATACATCTCAAGCCTTATTGAGCTTGCTATTGCCTTGATCACACGTACCGAGTATTAGAGAGTGCCGAGCGAGTCACTCGGACCTTGTTTTATTTCGCTCGCCACTTTGCTCGGCACGCGTGATCAAGGCGTGAGGATGTGTGTGGCAAGTTCGATTTGTGCATTATTATCCCCAAATATTTATTTATTTGGTCGGATAGAAAACTATTGACCAAATTGACTCTTATGAATAAATCATGTCTGTTTACAGCAAGCGATACCAGCTCTTCAGACGGCATTACCCCCGCAGTCAGCTCACACAAACAAAGCAGCAGCAGCAGCTCCCAGAGCGCTCAGGAGCAAGGTAGGAAACATAGTTTAATGCTCACGACTTCCGCCCCCATAGGGGACAACTTCCGGGGTAAAAGGGGTCCTATGTCCGTCCCCGGAATTTAAGCTATCTCCATAAAATCATAGAAGGCGAACTCTTTACAAATTTCTACCCAAACCACAGAATAAGTAATGGTACTATACTACGTACAGAAGGTTCTCTATTAACAAATTCCGTGTTTAGGTACGACAAACGTGCCTAAATGTGGCCATTTCTTTCTATCGCATCAATCGCATGCAACGCGCTCTTTCGGAGGCGGAGCCTTAGAGCTGTAGTTACCGCCAGCTCGACCTATTAAATTATAGGTACGTTAGTATAATAGTGTATTTTACTAACGATATTACGATTATTCTTCATTTACTTAGGATCACCCAACTACACAAAAGCTGTGTAATTTGCCTTTAGGTTATGAACAACACTGCCTGTTTCTGCAAAATGTAAGACGAAGGCACACAACTCTGGGTTACCTACATACATAAACATAATGTAAAGAGTGAACCGCCCCTGCCCAAAACCCGGTATGTGCATGTGTGCGCATGTTCGAACTAAACGGCCGTATGGATATGGTATATGGAAATCAATTATTGTACCCAAAATGTTTTTGTTTTTAGCTGAATACTCTTCATTGGTGCAGAGCAGCGGCAACGGAAACACCGTCAGCCAGAAAAGCTCAAAGTCTTCAGCAGCATCAGCTGCCCAGTCAAAGAGAGATGGTAATTTAAGTTTGATTCCTTAGTTTGTTTTACGATTCCATTCGAACCAGAGCGGAACAAATGTTTGTATGCACCCAACTACAATTAAAGGACATAAATAGAAAAATATTAGAGTTAATATAGTATATCTTTGATTATTTTGGGACTAGATCGATTTGTGTAAGATTGTCCGCAAATATTTATTTACAGGCTGTTCTTAAATCTAACCAGTGCGGATATAATTTTCTAGCTACATCCAGCCAGACTCAACAAGGGAACGATGGAAGCGTGGTAACCAACCAGTCCAGCTCTTCGAGCCAAAACAGCGAACAGGCCGCGCAACAATCAGGTACCTACACGGTCTAAACACCGTACATTTCGTAATGATTATACCTACTTGCGACCCACTTTGGGTCGTGCGTTGCATCTTTAATAAATAAGTGTTAGACTCATAAATATAGTTCGTGCACAATTAAACCAGTGTCGTGCCAGTGATGACATGGCACTGAAACGTGGTCGATTACTATGGGCCTCATAAAAGAAGGCTCAAAGTCACCCAAAGGGCAATGGAGAGGGCTATGTTGGGGGTTTCTCTGCGTGGTCGCATCAGAAATGAGGCTATCCGCAGCAGAACCAAGGTAACCGATATAGCCATCCGAAACTTAAGTGACATTGCACGTAGAACCGATGGCCGTTGGGGCGGAGAGGTTCTTGAGTGGCGACCACGTACCGGAAGGCGCGGCGTGGGTAGGCCCCCACAAGGTGGACTGATGACCTGGTAAAGGTCGCGGGAGTCCGCTGGATGCGGGTGGCGCAGGACCGGTTACTTTGGCACTCTTTGGCGGAGGCCTATGTCCAGCAGTGGACGTCTTTCGGCTGATATGATGATGATGATGATGATGACAATTAAACCGGGACTAGGTCGATTTGTGTGCGCCCTGTAGCCCGGGCATTAGAATACGGCTACGGTATCCCCTGCCTGTCGTACAAGGCGACTAAAAGGGGTCCTCGGGGTGGTACACGGTTGCAGTTGGGGGCTGCAATCGGAAAAAAAAAAAAGGGTAGATACCACTGAGGCATGACGCTAGGGCGGCACTGGTGCGTTCCGTAGGAGATCCCAGAGCCGTCCGAAATGCGTCGAGGAGGACCATCGGGGGGTTTTTAGTCGGTGCGAGTCCGACATAACCTCCGCGCTATCCCCGTGGCGTGGAGGTATCCATAACGGATTTTCCTCCCATATTAAAAAAAAAAAAAAAAAGGTCGATTTGTGTAAGATTGCCCGCAAATATTTATTTAAAGGCTATTCTTGAATGTAACCGTACCAACATAATTTTCTAGCTACATCCAGCCAGACTCAACAAGGGAGTGATGGAAGCGTGGTAACCAACCAGTCCAGCTCTTCGAGCCAAAACAGCGAACAGGCCGCGCAACAATCAGGTATGGATACGTAATAAGCACTCCACAGAAAGGGAAAATGTATTCACCGTAGAACCCTATCGCAATAAGGTGACATATCACTCGAGTTTTAGTGACGGCGACCTGTCAATCGCGACAGGGTTCCACGGTGGTACGTGAATACATTTCCCGTACTGTACCTACCATTAATTGTCATTACTAGGCGACATCTACTTCGAAGTCTTAAGGGTCTGTTAGACGGTCGCCAACAAGCCCCTCCGACCGAGCGACCTTGGTCGCCACCGACCGCGTAGACAGTTGTTTGCAGCAAAATGTACTACAAGTACAACAGTCGGTGCTGACCAAGGTCGCTCGGTCGGAGGGGCCTGTTCGCGACCGTCTAGCAGATGCTTTCGGCTTTTTATTAGAATCCCCAATGAAGCCAAAGTTTCTACAATAGAATCCTGAGCGTAGCGACGGATTTAAGTGTTTTAAAATGGAGATTATTTTGATACCGAGTGTGCCATACTGCTTTTCTCACCTGCTTAAGGAAAATGTAAATATCTCATTCTGAAATGCAAAAACAGCGAAGAAAAGTATTTATTTATTTTTTATTTATTTAAACTTTATTGCACAAAATACAAAAAATATATGTACAAATGGCGAGCTTAATGCCAGATGGCATTCTCTACCAGCTAACCATTGGGCTAAACAGAGACTTATAACAGGTGCAAAGAAAAAAGTATGATAATTTCTGTTACGAATGTACTTGAGGAGAGAGGAAAAAAATACAAATGTATTATACACTACATATAGACATACATAAATAAAAATATATAAGATACATACAAAAATATATATTACTACATATTCAAAAGTACAACTTTGATCGCTTATTTGAGGGCAACATTGACTCTTTTCTGAATAGAAGGTGTGAAAAATTCATTCGCCACTTTCGGTGTCAGACCCCGCTGATCTGGTTGTGGGCGATCTCCTCAACAATTTGGGTGTTACCCATTTGTCCGATCGGTCGACCGGTCAATCGGCCCAATGGGATTTTATTTCCCCTTCTCTATTGAAAAGGGAAAAAGAAATCCCGGCGGGTGTTTCCAACGGTCAATCGGCCCGATGGGATTTTTAACACCCTTTCCTATTCGTTAAATTAGAATGGCGAACGAGAAAAAAACGTCACACTGGATCGATTGTTCGGGTGAACTGGAAACACCCCGAAATCTTAGGCATAGAAAATGTAACCTTTACCTTGTTTACAGGACAATCAAAATGGGCCATCACCAAGAACAATGGAGACTCTCTCGTGGAGGAGCAAAGCTCTTCTTCCACCAAACATAGCCAATCCCGTGAGTTTCTTGAAAAATACTGAATAATCTTAAAGGAAATTAATTCTGAGTTAACTTACTTAATTATAGAACTTCAATGAACAGTCAAACAGCCCGATTCGGTTCTACATACTTGGGCATACCTACTTGTGTAAGTTTGTTGACAATTAAATATTATGGTACCATCGAGCTGATCTGATGATGTAAACAGGTGGCCATACCAACTCCTGAACTGCACAAGGTAAACCTCGTGTTTTTAGCTCATTGGAACGGTCTTAGGAGGGCTACCGTTTCTGCGCTCACTAGTTGCGTCACTGGCGTGTCGGGTCCAGAAATATAGCTAGCTATTAAAGTTTGTTATTACTGGCGTGAAACAAAATTTAAAATTATGCTTAAAAGAGTAAATCAATAATTTAAAATAATAATACTTATTATACCTCAGATTTATTTTCGCATGTTTTTTTCTTAGATTCGCTTTTAAAGCACTGAGATTCATTGACCCGTAACACATATATGCCATAATTAATCTCAGCTGTGCAAAATATTCACGACATTATTAGGAATTATGAAAAAACCCGCAAAATCCACTCACAAACTATGGCTTTTGACGTTTTGAAGCCCCGACCAACGACTACAATATACATACTGACACTCAATAGTTCATTGAAATACATGCGTAGGTACGACTGATATAATATACTCAATCAAATCTATCTAATAAATCTATCTACTACATCAACTGATCTAAATGCACCTCTAGAGCTACTGAACTAAATTGAACTAGTGAACTAAAAGAGTGATATACTTCACAGCGAACGAAAGATGCATATCAATCTTTTCTTTTTAGTGACACATTTTGCGCATGACTAGACGCATGGACCTAAGATACTCGGGACAGGCTATACGTGATGCCACAATGAGGGACGGAAAGTCTTCTATGCAGCTAAATTAAGAACTGGTCTTACATGGCTGATCGCTTACCATAAACAACCTACTTAATTTGGGTGGTTAGTGATTTATTGGTCATAACTTCATACTAAATCAGTTGTGGCAAACAGAAAAAAGTGGAACTATGACAAGGACAACGAATGATATTTTGACAGAAATTTATTTATGATTCCAGAGAGCTCGTCTTCTGAAGAGTCTTCTGATGAGACGGTTGTGAAAGGCTCCAACCAGGACCAGAACGACTCTAACGAAGGTATGTAGATCTGGGTTAAAGCGTTCTATACGCCTATCAATTTATCACCCGCCTTCAAAGTAAATGAATTGAACTGAATCGAGTCTCTTATAATCTTATAGCTGTGACTCTATGTTGATGTGACAAATAGGTGAATAATTATTAATTAACTTAAAAGACACAGGGTAATTGCGCCCATTCTGCGCTACCTGCTTCTGTTACCGACCACCTGTAGGAAATGGTTTCTTCAAAGACAATGATATTTCTATAAATAAACCTTTTTTTTTTGACGGAGTGGAAATGCACTTACGCATCCCCTCCAGCCTGGGGAAGCTATATAGGGGGGGTATGTGGGACTCTCACCCTCCGGCCAACTCTATTTAAATAGAAGGGGGAGGGAGTCTACCCACTAAAACCACTCCGGCGTTTCCGTCTCTGCCGTTAATGGGAGCGCCATGGGATCGCGATGTCACCACGACGCCCCCGGGGGGTTGGCTCACTTATGCCAGGACACCCGCGCCAAAGGAGGGGATGGTCAGGAACGCTTGACCATCCCCCCTTCTATGAATAAAGCTATAGTATCAAGTCAGCTCTTTAACTCTAAATGGTCGCAAACCGGCACACTAAATTAGGCGGTCGCTAACCAGCGCAACCCTATTTCAAATATTATAGTAAATTAGTTGGTACCAATTCTACCTAAAACCGCTATCAGCGTATATTAGACGCTGAAGATTATGTATACACTGGAAACCATGTACATATAGATAATGTAATTTGATATGAATACCTTATTTAGTATGACTACGACACAGTTCAGACATGAATTCTTTTTACAGCAAAACACAAGTTGGTCGACATTAAACTGCCATGTAAGTGTCATACATACATACATACACACATTAACACATCAATGAATCATCAAGCTCGAATGTCGTTATATCTACATTTCATAGTTTACTTTAAAAACAAAGTTTTAACCGACTTCAACTTAGTACTTCACCAAGCCACATACGTGATATTTCCACATTTCCTCACCCACCACTTTACCACATGAACTGCTTTCCGCAAATGCGTTGATTATTAGTTTATTACAGCCCTGCTAGCATTACTCAACTCTACTCGCGCGCGAGATACACTGTCCGTCGCTTTCTGATTAATGCTGTCAAAAAGTGACAGATAGTCTATCACGCGCGCGAGTAGAGTCAAGTTAGCTAGCAGGGCAGAAAAAAAGCCATGTCGCTATTTGATGTGTTCCGTCGATTCGTCAAGGATCTCAGAATCATCTTTGGCACTTCATTAGTTGCTACATCAACCGAATCCAGTATCTTTGACATAAGGAGTTCCAAAAATCAACTGTGGCGTTCATCATTAGTTTTTCACTTCACCAAACTTGCCATTTCCGGGGGTGAAAAGACAACAGCAAATTTATACATACAATTTACAAATCAAAACATTGAACACTCATTTTACACTGTCATAATATACTAAACCTGGTATTCATGTCAAATTTACAGCGAACGACGAAGAATACGACATAGTTACTGAAGAAGAGAACGGCATTGTTATCATGAAACTTGTGCCTCGATCAATGGCTGCGTGTAAGTGCCCTAATGCTTCATATTTCATGTGACTGACTTTTCGCCACCAGCGCACCGTTCCACCCTTAGCCAGTGGCGGATTTGCCCTAAGGCCCAGTAGGCCCGGGCCTAGGGCGGCCAGATAGATATTAGGGGCGGCAAATCGTGACAAAAAGAAGCGGGTTGTGTCGGAGATACAACCGTTCATTAAGTTTAAGTTGATACTTCTTTGTTGGCTATGGAACCATAGTAAAAAAACCGACCAAGTGCGAGTCTGACTGGTATAACTAATCGGTATAATAATAAATGTCCCTGTCCCAAATTGTATCCCATGGATTTGGTGTGAAAAAATGTTTTTGACGCGATAACATCTTTCAAATCGACGAACGCCGGCACGCACGAAAAAGTGTGACTCATTGCATTGTCCCGTTCTATTGACCAGTGCACAGCCCAAACCGCTGGTTCTAGAGATTCCAAATGTAGCACGTAGGTTCCTTATAAGGTCTAGGGGTGCACTAAGTAAGGATTTTTGAAAATTCACCCCCTAAGGGGGTGAAATGGGGATCCAAAGTTTTTATGGGGAAACAAGATTAGATCGACTGTTTTATTCGAAACTTCACAGGAGTATTCCTAACGATAATTGTGTAAATACGTGTTATGCAATTTTTCATCATTGTTTTCTTATCACGTAAAATGATCGTCCGTAAACCGACTTTAGGTACAGACAACCATTTTTTTTCAATTAGTTTCAGTAGTTGGGACTTTTTATGCTTGTCAATTTAAACTCTTTTTCATCACACTTGCTCGTCAATGGCGTTATTACTTGCGAGCGTACAGAGCAGTTATAGCCGTTTTACCTCCCACGGGCTGTTAAGTTTAGTTTTAGAAAATAGAACCCTCTGATTGGCTTAAGCAAATCTGGTTGCTCCGTGATTGGTTGAAAAAAAAATCTAGTTGGCCAAGCCGCCCCGCCCCGCTCTATACTGCTCTGTATTTCGTTGAAATATTGAGCTGCGCGCTCCACTAGCACTGATCTGGAAGTGAAGTTGTCAATTTTTGATTGGCGTGGCTGTATGAAACTTAGATTTCTCTGTCTTTAGAGTTATTTATTTCCTCGCAAAAGTGATGAAAAACATTGTGTATTAACACGGACGTAAGAATATTGCAAACTAGAGCGTAGCAGAGATTAGCAATATTCCACTTACGCCCCTCTTTAAACAATGTACTATTGTTGTAGAGGTCCTTAACAATGTTTGTTATGTCGAGGTTAATTTGTGAATGTTATTATCTATCGTAAGCCGTTGCAAATATCAATATACAATTGAGATAATGAATGCAATTTCAGGGTACCGACGCACACACAAGAAACACTCACAGTCATCATCAAGTGACGAAGAGGCATCGGCTTCGTCTTGGAGACACAGCAGCAAAGGTAAATTGCACATAATTATGTATCATACTAAGCATGGACCTATGATACTCGGGACAGGCTATACGTGATGCCGCAATGAGGGACGGAAAGGCTTCTATGCAGCTAAATTAAGAACTGGGGGCCTACCGCGAAACGAAATTCGTTTTCGTTTGTGTATCTCCATCTGTCGCACTTGCTGGTTCGAGCGACAGAGACGGAGATACACGAACGAAAGCGAAATTCGTTTCGCGGTAGGCCCTCAGGCCCCGTAGCATGGTTGGCCTTGTCACGCGATAGGTGATAGGATAGAGCGTGCGTCACTCTTATCTTGTCACTTGTCGCGTGATAAGGCCAATTATGCTAGGGCTCCTGGTCTTAAAATGGTGGATCGCTTACCATAAGCAACCTACCTAATTTGGGTGGGCAGTGGTTTATTGGTCACAACTTCATACTAAATCAGTTGTGGCAAACAGAAGAAAGTGGGACTATGACAAGGACAACGAATGATATTTCCCTTTCTGTTACACTTATCGAGATTCGTATGCTACCATCTCGCTCGGACGTGGCAAGTTTGGAAAACCGGCCAAGTGCGAGTCGGACTCGCGCACCGAGGATTCCGTTTCTTTTGATTGCGTTTACATAGAACTTTGATTTTGTTACAGCTTAAAGGTATTATAGACCTGAGTATGAATTTCAATGTAATACCTCTACGCGTTCATGAGGAAAGGGGTAGTACAGTCAGCATCATAAACATGTATACACTTTTCAACCTTATGTCTAGGTAATAAGGTCATAGAATGTATACATGTTTATGATGCTGACTGTACCTAAATTTAAAATTATTAAAAATATTTTTATCATTTTAAATTTAGGTTTTCGCAATTTTTCCTTTATCTGTGCTATAAGACGTTGCTTCGTATCAAATTTCAAGATTCTGAGTTCATGGGATGTAGGTTTTGATTCACTTGCGAGTTTCGAAAATTTGCGGAAATTTGCTACATAAACGGCTGTATCTTTTGATTGCGTTGGCTTAGAAATTAGACAGCTCTAAGGGACAGTAGACCAGAGTATTTGATATAAATTTTAGCTTGATACCCTCCACGCGTTCCTGAGAAAAAGAGTCTTGACGGACGGACGGACGGACAACAAAGTGATCCTATAAGGGTTCCGTTTTTTCCTTTCGAGGTACGGAACCCTAAAAATTAAAATTTAGCCTTTATTATCAGTTTGGTAATATTTATGTCAATATAAACTAACTAACAACAGCGCTGTGCATGACGTTTACATGTCATATATGCGGGCGTCACTGGCGCTCTCGTATTGGCCAGACAAGCCACGTCCGCAAGTGCCGCACTTTAGGCACTGGTCCCACCGCCGGCGACGAACGATGAGCTATCGGCGATTTTCTCGCCCAAGAAACGAACAAAAGATAATCGCTCCCGTGTAAATAAAAGAGCGAAATATAGTTCATATTTGATCGCGATGTGAACAGCGAGCGATGAACTATAAATATATATCTCTCTCTTTTATTTACACGGAAGCTATTATCTTTTGTTCGTTTCTTGGGCTAGAAAAAGTCGATAGTTCATATCTCACTCGCCGGCGGTGGGACCAGAATGGACGCTGCTTAAATCATCTTTTATAGATGCTAAAGGCCAATGATGATGATGATGATGATGATGATAAACTAGAGGTATAATTCTATCTTGAGTACGTGAGAACAACTTACTTCTTGCGACAGGCTGTCTATAAAGACATACCTAGTTGTGTTTCCGAGAATCGTCCTATTGGTTCATTGTAAGACCATTTCTTTGGAAATATATCCACAGCTACTGCGTAAAAGGGTGTACAAAATTCCAATACCGTACAGTAATACATCTTTCTACTTCCTTTCCTAGTTATTTTCATCCATACCTATATCATCATTCGCTTGTCCTTATCCCGTTTACTTGGGGTCGGCGCAGCATGTTTTTTTCTTCCATACCTCTCTATCGCCCGTCAACTCACCACACACTTCCTTCCTATTCATATCGCCTCTCACGCACCATCCACCTTTTTCTTGGTCTACCTCTTCTCTTGCAACCCTCCACATTCATACTTAATGCCCTTCTAGCAACATTACTATCATCCCTCCGCATAACATGTCCATACCAACGTAGGCGATTTGCTCTCAGCTTTTCAGTTATGGGTGCTACTTTCCACACCTATATAAAAAAGTTAACAAACTATGTGATATCAAGAACATCCCTTCCAGAAGCTAAGCGTAAACTATTCGTTAGGTTTAATGTTTAACAGCCTTAACTATTTTGAAACTGAAGAAGTTGTCAAAAATGTTGTTTAGTTTGACATTTATTTATTAGTTGACCGCGCGCACACACACTCACATACACACATACACATATTCCCATTTGTTTTACAATATTAATAGAGAATACCTACCCGAACAAACATGAACCTACTGTTATTAAATATATATTGTTAATTTAATACTCAAAGAAAATAAATCTAAATTTATTAAATGCATGAAAAAGTCTGTTTCGGTCAATCAGGAAAATCAGGCCAAACTGGTCAGCCAGGCCAACCAGGACAACCAGGTGGTCCACAGCAGCCACAGCAGCCACAGCAGCCACAGCAGCCACAACAGCCACAGCAGCCACAGCAGCCACAGCAGCCACAACAGCCACAACAGCCACAGCAGCCACAACAGCCACAGCAGCCACAACAACCTGAACAGCCAGGAGCACCAGGGCAAATAGGACAGCCAGGAACACCATGGCAAATAGGACAGCCAGGAACACCAGACCAGCCAGGAGCACCATGGCAGGCAGGAAAGCCAGGAACACCAGGCCAGCCAGGACAAACAGGTGGTTCACAGCAGCCACAACAGCCACAGCAGCCACAGCAGCCACAGCAGCCACAGCAGCCACAGCAGCCCCAGCAGCCACAACAGCCACAGCAGCCACAGCAGCCACAACAGCCACAACAACCACAACAACCTGAACAGCCAGGAGCACCAGGGCAAATAGGACAGCCAGGAACACCAGACCAGCCAGGAGCACCATGGCAGGCAGGAAAGCCAGGAACACCAGGCCAGCCAGGACAAACAGGTGGTTCACAGCAGCCACAACAGCCACAGCAGCCACAGCAGCCACAGCAGCCACAGCAGCCACAGCAGCCCCAGCAGCCACAACAGCCACAGCAGCCACAGCAGCCACAACAGCCACAGCAGCCACAACAACCTGAACAGCCAGGAGCACCAGGGCAAATAGGACAGCCAGGAACACCAGACCAGCCAGGAGCACCATGGCAGGCAGGAAAGCCAGGAACACCAGGCCAGCCAGGACAAACAGGTGGTTCACAGCAGCCACAACAGCCACAGCAGCCACAGCAGCCACAGCAGCCACAGCAGCCACAGCAGCCCCAGCAGCCACAACAGCCACAGCAGCCACAGCAGCCACAACAGCCACAGCAGCCACAACAACCTGAACAGCCAGGAGCACCAGGGCAAATAGGACAGCCAGGAACACCAGACCAGCCAGGAGCACCATGGCAGGCAGGAAAGCCAGGAACACCAGGCCAGCCAGGACAAACAGGTGGTTCACAGCAGCCACAACAGCCACAGCAGCCACAGCAGCCACAGCAGCCACAGCAGCCACAACAGCCACAACAACCACAACAACCTGAACAGCCAGGAGCACCAGGGCAAATAGGACAGCCAGGAACACCAGACCAGCCAGGAGCACCATGGCAGGCAGGAAAGCCAGGAACACCAGGCCAGCCAGGACAAACAGGTGGTTCACAGCAGCCACAACAGCCACAGCAGCCACAGCAGCCACAGCAGCCACAGCAGCCACAACAGCCACAACAACCACAACAACCTGAACAGCCAGGAGCACCAGGGCAAATAGGACAGCCAGGAACACCAGACCAGCCAGGAGCACCATGGCAGGCAGGAAAGCCAGGAACACCAGGCCAGCCAGGACAAACAGGTGGTTCACAGCAGCCACAACAGCCACAGCAGCCACAGCAGCCCCAGCAGCCACAACAGCCACAGCAGCCACAGCAGCCACAACAGCCACAGCAGCCACAACAACCTGAACAGCCAGGAGCACCAGGGCAAATAGGACAGCCAGGAACACCAGACCAGCCAGGAGCACCATGGCAGGCAGGAAAGCCAGGAACACCAGGCCAGCCAGGACAAACAGGTGGTTCACAGCAGCCACAACAGCCACAGCAGCCACAGCAGCCACAGCAGCCACAGCAGCCACAGCAGCCCCAGCAGCCACAACAGCCACAGCAGCCACAGCAGCCACAACAGCCACAGCAGCCACAGCAGCCACAACAGCCACAGCAGCCACAACAACCTGAACAGCCAGGAGCACCAGGGCAAATAGGACAGCCAGGAACACCAGACCAGCCAGGAGCACCATGGCAGGCAGGAAAGCCAGGAACACCAGGCCAGCCAGGACAAACAGGTGGTTCACAGCAGCCACAACAGCCACAGCAGCCACAGCAGCCACAGCAGCCACAGCAGCCACAGCAGCCCCAGCAGCCACAACAGCCACAGCAGCCACAGCAGCCACAACAGCCACAGCAGCCACAACAACCTGAACAGCCAGGAGCACCAGGGCAAATAGGACAGCCAGGAACACCAGACCAGCCAGGAGCACCATGGCAGGCAGGAAAGCCAGGAACACCAGGCCAGCCAGGACAAACAGGTGGTTCACAGCAGCCACAACAGCCACAGCAGCCACAGCAGCCACAGCAGCCACAGCAGCCACAACAGCCACAACAACCACAACAACCTGAACAGCCAGGAGCACCAGGGCAAATAGGACAGCCAGGAACACCAGACCAGCCAGGAGCACCATGGCAGGCAGGAAAGCCAGGAACACCAGGCCAGCCAGGACAAACAGGTGGTTCACAGCAGCCACAACAGCCACAGCAGCCACAGCAGCCACAGCAGCCACAGCAGCCACAGCAGCCCCAGCAGCCACAACAGCCACAGCAGCCACAGCAGCCACAACAGCCACAGCAGCCACAGCAGCCACAACAGCCACAGCAGCCACAACAACCTGAACAGCCAGGAGCACCAGGGCAAATAGGACAGCCAGGAACACCAGACCAGCCAGGAGCACCATGGCAGGCAGGAAAGCCAGGAACACCAGGCCAGCCAGGACAAACAGGTGGTTCACAGCAGCCACAACAGCCACAGCAGCCACAGCAGCCACAGCAGCCACAGCAGCCCCAGCAGCCACAACAGCCACAGCAGCCACAGCAGCCACAACAGCCACAGCAGCCACAGCAGCCACAACAGCCACAGCAGCCACAACAACCTGAACAGCCAGGAGCACCAGGGCAAATAGGACAGCCAGGAACACCAGACCAGCCAGGAGCACCATGGCAGGCAGGAAAGCCAGGAACACCAGGCCAGCCAGGACAAACAGGTGGTTCACAGCAGCCACAACAGCCACAGCAGCCACAGCAGCCACAGCAGCCACAGCAGCCACAGCAGCCCCAGCAGCCACAACAGCCACAGCAGCCACAGCAGCCACAACAGCCACAGCAGCCACAACAACCTGAACAGCCAGGAGCACCAGGGCAAATAGGACAGCCAGGAACACCAGACCAGCCAGGAGCACCATGGCAGGCAGGAAAGCCAGGAACACCAGGCCAGCCAGGACAAACAGGTGGTTCACAGCAGCCACAACAGCCACAGCAGCCACAGCAGCCACAGCAGCCACAGCAGCCACAGCAGCCCCAGCAGCCACAACAGCCACAGCAGCCACAGCAGCCACAACAGCCACAGCAGCCACAACAACCTGAACAGCCAGGAGCACCAGGGCAAATAGGACAGCCAGGAACACCAGACCAGCCAGGAGCACCATGGCAGGCAGGAAAGCCAGGAACACCAGGCCAGCCAGGACAAACAGGTGGTTCACAGCAGCCACAACAGCCACAGCAGCCACAGCAGCCACAGCAGCCACAGCAGCCACAACAACCTGAACAGCCAGGAGCACCAGGGCAAATAGGACAGCCAGGAACACCAGACCAGCCAGGAGCACCATGGCAGGCAGGAAAGCCAGGAACACCAGGCCAGCCAGGACAAACAGGTGGTTCACAGCAGCCACAACAGCCACAGCAGCCACAGCAGCCACAGCAGCCACAGCAGCCACAGCAGCCCCAGCAGCCACAACAGCCACAGCAGCCACAGCAGCCACAACAGCCACAGCAGCCACAACAACCTGAACAGCCAGGAGCACCAGGGCAAATAGGACAGCCAGGAACACCAGACCAGCCAGGAGCACCATGGCAGGCAGGAAAGCCAGGAACACCAGGCCAGCCAGGACAAACAGGTGGTTCACAGCAGCCACAACAGCCACAGCAGCCACAGCAGCCACAGCAGCCACAGCAGCCACAGCAGCCCCAGCAGCCACAACAGCCACAGCAGCCACAGCAGCCACAACAGCCACAGCAGCCACAACAACCTGAACAGCCAGGAGCACCAGGGCAAATAGGACAGCCAGGAACACCAGACCAGCCAGGAGCACCATGGCAGGCAGGAAAGCCAGGAACACCAGGCCAGCCAGGACAAACAGGTGGTTCACAGCAGCCACAACAGCCACAGCAGCCACAGCAGCCACAGCAGCCACAGCAGCCACAACAGCCACAACAACCACAACAACCTGAACAGCCAGGAGCACCAGGGCAAATAGGACAGCCAGGAACACCAGACCAGCCAGGAGCACCATGGCAGGCAGGAAAGCCAGGAACACCAGGCCAGCCAGGACAAACAGGTGGTTCACAGCAGCCACAACAGCCACAGCAGCCACAGCAGCCACAGCAGCCACAGCAGCCACAGCAGCCCCAGCAGCCACAACAGCCACAGCAGCCACAGCAGCCACAACAGCCACAGCAGCCACAACAACCTGAACAGCCAGGAGCACCAGGGCAAATAGGACAGCCAGGAACACCAGACCAGCCAGGAGCACCATGGCAGGCAGGAAAGCCAGGAACACCAGGCCAGCCAGGACAAACAGGTGGTTCACAGCAGCCACAACAGCCACAGCAGCCACAGCAGCCACAGCAGCCACAGCAGCCACAGCAGCCCCAGCAGCCACAACAGCCACAGCAGCCACAGCAGCCACAACAGCCACAGCAGCCACAGCAGCCACAACAGCCACAGCAGCCACAACAACCTGAACAGCCAGGAGCACCAGGGCAAATAGGACAGCCAGGAACACCAGACCAGCCAGGAGCACCATGGCAGGCAGGAAAGCCAGGAACACCAGGCCAGCCAGGACAAACAGGTGGTTCACAGCAGCCACAACAGCCACAGCAGCCACAGCAGCCACAGCAGCCACAGCAGCCACAGCAGCCACAGCAGCCACAACAGCCACAGCAGCCACAGCAGCCACAACAGCCACAACAGCCACAGCAGCCACAACAGCCCCAGCAGCCACAACAGCCACAGCAGCCACAGCAGCCACAACAGCCACAGCAGCCACAACAACCTGAACAGCCAGGAGCACCAGGGCAAATAGGACAGCCAGGAACACCAGGCCAGCCAGGACAAACAGGTGGTTCACAGCAGCCACAACAGCCACAGCAGCCACAGCAGCCACAGCAGCCACAGCAGCCACAGCAGCCCCAGCAGCCACAACAGCCACAGCAGCCACAGCAGCCACAACAGCCACAGCAGCCACAACAACCTGAACAGCCAGGAGCACCAGGGCAAATAGGACAGCCAGGAACACCAGACCAGCCAGGAGCACCATGGCAGGCAGGAAAGCCAGGAACACCAGGCCAGCCAGGACAAACAGGTGGTTCACAGCAGCCACAACAGCCACAGCAGCCACAGCAGCCACAGCAGCCACAGCAGCCACAACAGCCCCAGCAGCCACAGCAGCCACAACAGCCACAACAGCCACAACAGCCACAGCAGCCACAACAACCTGAACAGCCAGGAGCACCAGGGCAAATAGGAGAGCCAGGAACACCAGACCAGCCAGGAGCACCATGGCAGGCAGGAAAGCCAGGAACACCAGGCCAGCCAGGACAAACAGGTGGTTCACAGCAGCCACAACAGCCACAGCAGCCACAGCAGCCACAGCAGCCACAGCAGCCACAGCAGCCCCAGCAGCCACAACAGCCACAGCAGCCACAGCAGCCACAACAGCCACAGCAGCCACAACAACCTGAACAGCCAGGAGCACCAGGGCAAATAGGACAGCCAGGAACACCAGACCAGCCAGGAGCACCATGGCAGGCAGGAAAGCCAGGAACACCAGGCCAGCCAGGACAAACAGGTGGTTCACAGCAGCCACAACAGCCACAGCAGCCACAGCAGCCACAGCAGCCACAACAGCCCCAGCAGCCACAGCAGCCACAACAGCCACAACAGCCACAACAGCCACAGCAGCCACAACAACCTGAACAGCCAGGAGCACCAGGGCAAATAGGACAGCCAGGAACACCAGACCAGCCAGGAGCACCATGGCAGGCAGGAAAGCCAGGAACACCAGGCCAGCCAGGACAAACAGGTGGTTCACAGCAGCCACAACAGCCACAGCAGCCACAGCAGCCACAGCAGCCACAGCAGCCACAGCAGCCCCAGCAGCCACAGCAGCCACAGCAGCCACAGCAGCCACAACAGCCACAGCAGCCACAACAACCTGAACAGCCAGGAGCACCAGGGCAAATAGGACAGCCAGGAACACCAGACCAGCCAGGAGCACCATGGCAGGCAGGAAAGCCAGGAACACCAGGCCAGCCAGGACAAACAGGTGGTTCACAGCAGCCACAACAGCCACAGCAGCCACAGCAGCCACAGCAGCCACAGCAGCCACAGCAGCCCCAGCAGCCACAACAGCCACAGCAGCCACAGCAGCCACAACAGCCACAGCAGCCACAACAACCTGAACAGCCAGGAACACCAGGGCAAATAGGACAACCAGGAACACCAGACCAGCCAGGAGCACCATGGCAGGCAGGAAAGCCAGGAACACCAGGCCAGCCAGGACAAACAGGTGGTTCACAGCAGCCACAACAGCCACAGCAGCCACAGCAGCCACAGCAGCCTCAGCAGCCACAACAGCCCCAGCAGCCACAGCAGCCACAACAGCCACAACAGCCACAACAGCCACAGCAGCCACAACAACCTGAACAGCCAGGAGCACCAGGGCAAATAGGACAGCCAGGAACACCAGACCAGCCAGGAGCACCATGGCAGGCAGGAAAGCCAGGAACACCAGGCCAGCCAGGACAAACAGGTGGTTCACAGCAGCCACAACAGCCACAGCAGCCACAGCAGCCACAGCAGCCACAGCAGCCACAGCAGCCCCAGCAGCCACAACAGCCACAGCAGCCACAGCAGCCACAACAGCCACAGCAGCCACAACAACCTGAACAGCCAGGAGCACCAGGGCAAATAGGACAGCCAGGAACACCAGACCAGCCAGGAGCACCATGGCAGGCAGGAAAGCCAGGAACACCAGGCCAGCCAGGACAAACAGGTGGTTCACAGCAGCCACAACAGCCACAGCAGCCACAGCAGCCACAGCAGCCACAACAGCCCCAGCAGCCACAGCAGCCACAACAGCCACAACAGCCACAACAGCCACAGCAGCCACAACAACCTGAACAGCCAGGAGCACCAGGGCAAATAGGACAGCCAGGAACACCAGACCAGCCAGGAGCACCATGGCAGGCAGGAAAGCCAGGAACACCAGGCCAGCCAGGACAAACAGGTGGTTCACAGCAGCCACAACAGCCACAGCAGCCACAGCAGCCACAGCAGCCACAGCAGCCACAACAGCCCCAGCAGCCACAGCAGCCACAACAGCCACAACAGCCACAACAGCCACAGCAGCCACAACAACCTGAACAGCCAGGAGCACCAGGGCAAATAGGAGAGCCAGGAACACCAGACCAGCCAGGAGCACCATGGCAGGCAGGAAAGCCAGGAACACCAGGCCAGCCAGGACAAACAGGTGGTTCACAGCAGCCACAACAGCCACAGCAGCCACAGCAGCCACAGCAGCCACAGCAGCCACAACAGCCACAGCAGCCACAACAACCTGAACAGCCAGGAGCACCAGGGCAAATAGGACAGCCAGGAACACCAGACCAGCCAGGAGCACCATGGCAGGCAGGAAAGCCAGGAACACCAGGCCAGCCAGGACAAACAGGTGGTTCACAGCAGCCACAACAGCCACAGCAGCCACAGCAGCCACAGCAGCCACAGCAGCCACAGCAGCCCCAGCAGCCACAACAGCCACAGCAGCCACAGCAGCCACAGCAGCCACAGCAGCCCCAGCAGCCACAACAGCCACAGCAGCCACAGCAGCCACAACAGCCACAGCAGCCACAACAACCTGAACAGCCAGGAGCACCAGGGCAAATAGGACAGCCAGGAACACCAGACCAGCCAGGAGCACCATGGCAGGCAGGAAAGCCAGGAACACCAGGCCAGCCAGGACAAACAGGTGGTTCACAGCAGCCACAACAGCCACAGCAGCCACAGCAGCCACAGCAGCCACAGCAGCCCCAGCAGCCACAGCAGCCACAACAGCCACAACAGCCACAGCAGCCACAACAACCTGAACAGCCAGGAGCACCAGGGCAAATAGGACAGCCAGGAACACCAGACCAGATAGGAGCACCATGGCAGGCAGGAAAGCCAGGAACACCAGGCCAGCCAGGACAAACAGGTGGTTCACAGCAGCCACAACAGCCACAGCAGCCACAGCAGCCACAGCAGCCACAGCAGCCACAACAGCCCCAGCAGCCACAGCAGCCACAACAGCCACAACAGCCACAACAGCCACAGCAGCCACAACAACCTGAACAGCCAGGAGCACCAGGGCAAATAGGAGAGCCAGGAACACCAGACCAGCCAGGAGCACCATGGCAGGCAGGAAAGCCAGGAACACCAGGCCAGCCAGGACAAACAGGTGGTTCACAGCAGCCACAACAGCCACAGCAGCCACAGCAGCCACAGCAGCCACAGCAGCCACAGCAGCCCCAGCAGCCACAACAGCCACAGCAGCCACAGCAGCCACAACAGCCACAGCAGCCACAACAACCTGAACAGCCAGGAGCACCAGGGCAAATAGGACAGCCAGGAACACCAGACCAGCCAGGAGCACCATGGCAGGCAGGAAAGCCAGGAACACCAGGCCAGCCAGGACAAACAGGTGGTTCACAGCAGCCACAACAGCCACAGCAGCCACAGCAGCCACAGCAGCCACAGCAGCCCCAGCAGCCACAGCAGCCACAACAGCCACAACAGCCACAGCAGCCACAACAACCTGAACAGCCAGGAGCACCAGGGCAAATAGGACAGCCAGGAACACCAGACCAGCCAGGAGCACCATGGCAGGCAGGAAAGCCAGGAACACCAGGCCAGCCAGGACAAACAGGTGGTTCACAGCAGCCACAACAGCCACAGCAGCCACAGCAGCCACAGCAGCCACAGCAGCCACAACAGCCCCAGCAGCCACAGCAGCCACAACAGCCACAACAGCCAGGAGCACCAGGGCAAATAGGAGAGCCAGGAACACCAGACCAGCCAGGAGCACCATGGCAGGCAGGAAAGCCAGGAACACCAGGCCAGCCAGGACAAACAGGTGGTTCACAGCAGCCACAACAGCCACAGCAGCCACAGCAGCCACAGCAGCCACAGCAGCCACAACAGCCACAGCAGCCACAACAACCTGAACAGCCAGGAGCACCAGGGCAAATAGGACAGCCAGGAACACCAGACCAGCCAGGAGCACCATGGCAGGCAGGAAAGCCAGGAACACCAGGCCAGCCAGGACAAACAGGTGGTTCACAGCAGCCACAACAGCCACAGCAGCCACAGCAGCCACAGCAGCCACAGCAGCCACAGCAGCCCCAGCAGCCACAACAGCCACAGCAGCCACAGCAGCCACAGCAGCCACAGCAGCCCCAGCAGCCACAACAGCCACAGCAGCCACAGCAGCCACAACAGCCACAGCAGCCACAACAACCTGAACAGCCAGGAGCACCAGGGCAAATAGGACAGCCAGGAACACCAGACCAGCCAGGAGCACCATGGCAGGCAGGAAAGCCAGGAACACCAGGCCAGCCAGGACAAACAGGTGGTTCACAGCAGCCACAACAGCCACAGCAGCCACAGCAGCCACAGCAGCCACAGCAGCCCCAGCAGCCACAGCAGCCACAACAGCCACAACAGCCACAGCAGCCACAACAACCTGAACA
The DNA here is from genome assembly GCA_932294315.1 of Epinotia nisella. NCBI lineage: Eukaryota > Metazoa > Arthropoda > Insecta > Lepidoptera > Tortricidae > Epinotia > Epinotia nisella. The sequence goes on along the minus strand of OW028698.1, from coordinate 365,631 downwards.
GCCAGGAGCACCAGGGCAAATAGGACAGCCAGGAACACCAGACCAGCCAGGAGCACCATGGCAGGCAGGAAAGCCAGGAACACCAGGCCAGCCAGGACAAACAGGTGGTTCACAGCAGCCACAACAGCCACAGCAGCCACAGCAGCCACAGCAGCCACAGCAGCCACAACAGCCACAACAACCACAACAACCTGAACAGCCAGGAGCACCAGGGCAAATAGGACAGCCAGGAACACCAGACCAGCCAGGAGCACCATGGCAGGCAGGAAAGCCAGGAACACCAGGCCAGCCAGGACAAACAGGTGGTTCACAGCAGCCACAACAGCCACAGCAGCCACAGCAGCCACAGCAGCCACAGCAGCCACAGCAGCCCCAGCAGCCACAACAGCCACAGCAGCCACAGCAGCCACAACAGCCACAGCAGCCACAACAACCTGAACAGCCAGGAGCACCAGGGCAAATAGGACAGCCAGGAACACCAGACCAGCCAGGAGCACCATGGCAGGCAGGAAAGCCAGGAACACCAGGCCAGCCAGGACAAACAGGTGGTTCACAGCAGCCACAACAGCCACAGCAGCCACAGCAGCCACAGCAGCCACAGCAGCCACAGCAGCCCCAGCAGCCACAACAGCCACAGCAGCCACAGCAGCCACAGCAGCCACAACAGCCACAACAACCAGGACAGCCAGGAGCACCATGGCAGGCAGGAAAGCCAGGAACACCAGGCCAGCCAGGACAAACAGGTGGTTCACAGCAGCCACAACAGCCACAGCAGCCACAGCAGCCACAGCAGCCACAACAGCCACAACAACCAGGACAGCCAGGAGCACCAGGGCAAGTAGGACAGCCAGGACCGCCAGGACAATCATGTGGCCCACAGCAGCCACAGCAGCCACAACAGCCACAGCAGCCACAACAGCCACAGCAGCCACAGCAGCCACAGCAGCCACAGCAGCCACAACAGCCACAGCAGCCACAGCAGCCACAGCAGCCACAACAACCAGGACAGCCAGGAGCACCAGGGCAAGTAGGACAGCCAGGACCGCCAGGACAATCATGTGGCCCACAGCAGCCACAGCAGCCACAACAGCCACAGCAGCCACAACAGCCACAGCAGCCACAACAGCCACAACAGCCACAACAGCCAGGAGAGCCAGGAACACTAGGACAGCCGGGTAGACCAAGCAAGCCAGGCCGCGGAAAAGGCAAGATGTGTGTATGCTACGATGACGTCTCCGACATGCCGTGGAACGTGCGCCGCTTCATCGGAGTCTAAAATTAAAAATAATACGACCCTTTGAATCCTCTGAAAAAAACCGACCCCTCACGAACACGAAGGAACGAACGATACCTTACATTTTAGCCTTAAGTGATACTTACATACATTTTATTTATTTATAATGAGCAATGTAAAAACGTAAAAAATATTAAAATATATAATTGTTTATAATTTCAATCTTTTTACTTTGTTAAACCCCACTGTGTACCTACTGTATTGTTTTCGTGCAATAGCTGACTGGTTGACTGGTAGAGAATGCTTCATAGCATTAAGTTCGCCTTTTGTACTATAAGTTCTTCATTTTTTGCAATAAAGATTGAGTAAATGGGTCAATGAACTTTTTCTTGTTGTTATTCTGTCCCGTTAAGCCAAGAGACAACAGTGACAGAGTTTCTAAGAAAAAAATACTATAAATTGGACCCCTATCATGGTAAGGAGTTGCCCAACCACGGAATGTATTTACCAATGTAACAAAAATATGTGGTTAGTGGATTCAAGCACCATAAAATCATAGTTTTAAAGAGTGACCCAGGGGACGTAACCATGGCAACAAGCAACAAAAATAGTTGATTGGCCCAAATAGCACGTTCAATTTCAGGCATTCAATTTTAATTCGTACCTATATATAAGGTCAATCCCATCCTAAAAAATGGTTTTTAATTAAATTAAAGTAAAAGGATCTAATAGACATTTATTTACAAGAGCTAAACATTTAAAAGAATTGCATTTTACTAGGATTTTGAAGCATTCTCCACAAATCTTTGTATTTTATTCATTTTATGACAGTATTTCGCAGTCAGTGTCAATGAGACTATCTTTTGCAATAGGCTTATGAAGCCTAAGCCTAAGATTTATTTACGATGCCATTCGAACCAGATTTTAGAGAGGAACAAATGTTTGTATGGGAGCAACTACAATTATAGAACATATATAAACAAAAATTTGAGTCGGGGTCAACCTTGCAGCTGCCGGCTGCCGAAACGCTTCATACTGCTTGATATGTATGTATGTAGTATGACGTCACACTTTGCTATTGGCACTAATCGTTGTATGGAAAATCAAGTAAATTGACTTTCGGGGCGCTTATCTCCGACTCTATTCACTCAATTAAAAAAATTGCTGAGAAACCTTATATTTATTTTGAAAGGCCTATCGATTGATGTGTCACACGTGGACTTACAATGATATTTTTTAGGGTTCCGTACCCAACGGGTAAAAACGGGACCCTATTACTATGTTTATCCGTTGTCTAGTACCCATTAGTACAGGCTTTGCCTAGTTTGGGACTAGATCAATTGGTGTGAATTGTCCCACGATATTTATTTATTTATTACTAAGACTTCGCTGTGCGTCCGTCCGTCCGTCCGTCCGTCTGTCACCAGGCTGTATCTCAAGAACCGTGATAGCTAGAGAGTTGAAATTTTCACAGATTATGTATTTCTGTTGCCGCTATAACAACAAATACTAAAAAACCGGCCAAGTGCGAGTCGGACTGGGGCTCCCATACAACAGACATGATTTTTTTGCCGTTTTTATAGATACTGGTACGGAACCCTTCGTGCGCGAGTCCGACTCGCACTTGGCCGGTTTTTTTGACTTGCAGTTACATGTATGGAGTGCATCCCTAAAAAAGTTTTTAGTCATTTAATTACAGAACTATGTAGCGGCTAACAAAATACACCTATGCTCACAATTTTATTAAAATAATAAGGTGTATATTAATAAAATAATGACGACTGACGACCGAATAGCCTAGTGGTTAGAGAACCTGACTATGAAGCTTGAGGTCCCGGGTTCGATTTCCGGTACGGGGCAGATATTTGTATGATGTATACGAATGTTTGTTCTCGAGTCTTGGATGTTTAATATCTATTTAAGTATGTATTTATCTATATAAGTATGTTTATCCGTTGTCTAGTACCCATAGTACAGGCTTTGCCTAGTTTGGGACTAGATCAATCGGTGTGAATTGTCCCACGATATTTATTTATAAAAAATTGTGAGCATGTTATATACTTGCATAACCAGCGACCGCCCAAGGACCCACACAGTTGGCGCCGACTCAGCATGTCGCAACACCGTGCCCCGTTTCCCGAAAATATTAAAGTATTCGTCACTCTTGGTTCTCACATCGACCATTAGGCACCTCTTAGATATAATTAATTTTAATTGACTTATTTTGTAAATTCCGTAATTAAAGGGATTTAAGTTAAAGTAATTGTTTCTCTCGAATCCTCCGACTCCCAGCCTACGTAATTAGCATAGGTGTATTTTGTTAGCCGCTACATAGTTCTGTAATTAAATGACTATAAACTTTTTTAGGGTGCACGCCATACATGTAACTGCAAGTTTTCGAGTAAAATGCCTGTGACGTACGGACAGACGGACCTGACGAAAATATAAGGGTTCCGTTTTTCCCTAAAAAATACAGGTAAATTTTCAAAATGAAATAAAAGAACCCGTATTCACCGAATAATACCTATTATTAGGGTTCAGTAGCCAAATACGGAACCCTTATAGTTTGGTCATATCGGTCTGTCCGTACGTCACAGGCATTTTACTCGAAACTTGCAGTTACATTTACATGTATGTGCACCCTAAAAAAGTTTTTAGTCATTTAATTACAGAACTATGTAGCGGTTAACAAAATACACCTATGCTCTCAATTTTTTATAAATAGGTAAATATCGTGGGACAATTGGGTGGTGGGTGTATTTGAATTGAATAAAATTTTGAGGATAGTTGTATTTTGTTAGCCGCTATATAGGTTTGTAATTAAATGATGCCAGTTTTTTGATTAAGTGAATAGAGTCGGAGATAATCGCCCCGAAAGTCACTAAAATTGCGCCCCCCCCCCCCCCCCTTATTTTTGAACGGTCTATTTTAAAAATATGAAAAAAATCATGGATCGAAAATTATTTTAAACAAGATCGGTTCAATGGTTTTCGAGATATTGCTGAAAAACGGCCTTAGAAAAGGACGTAAGTGCCGTAAGATTTCTGTGACGATACGACCTTTTTAATAGGCACGGAACCCTACGTTGTGCGTGTTCCGACACGCACTTAGCCGGTTTTTTTTTCGCTAACCGCCTCGCAATGCAACCTCGTACTGCTCTGGTAGATAGGTACCCTAACACCGAATTTCAATCAAAATGATAATTGGGACCGAGCGCGACGACAGCGCCACGTGACAGGCGGCCATTATGGACAATATTGTCACCGCTGTCAAACAAGAAATAAGTAAATATTGTGAAAAATATTAATGAAATCTTGTGTTATTACAATTCACAACAACACATCTTACCAGGACCATATTTTTATCTCAAAAACGATTAGAAAATGTTTACTGCAATATGGATTTGACAGCTCAAGTCAACGACAAAAATGACAATTTTAGCCGTAGCGAGCGCTGTGATCGTTTAGGCTACCCCCTCCACCCGCTTTGCACTCTGCCAATAAGTATTGTGATTAACAACGATCACCACGATTGAGAAAACTTATAAAAAAAAACCAGTTTCAAATCAAACCTTATTTATTGACACAATTTGTGTATAATATAACTTCAAAACATTGAAGGCACATGTTGTTTATTTATAATATTTAATATTATTGCTTGTACATTTTTTATACTATAAATACTTATTTAGATATAGCCGCATCCACACATGCGCAATCGGCGGACCGACTGCCTTCCACCGAGTGATTTTGGCTCGTCTCATGGACCTAAGACACTCGGGACGGGCTATACGTGATGCCACAATGAGGGACGGAAAGGCTTCTATGCAGCTAAATTAAGAACTGCTCTTAAAATGGCTGATGGCATACCATAAACGACCTACTTAATTTAGGTGGGTAGTGATTTATTGGCCATAACTTCATACTAAGTCAGTTGTGGCAAACAGAAAAAAAGTGGAACTATGACAAGGACAACGAATGATATGTCCTTTTCTGTCACACTTATCGAGATTTGTATGCTACCATCTCGCTCGGACGCGGTATTATTATTACCATAGCTTGTCCCGAGTATCTTAGGTCCATGGCCCGTCTGAAGTGCCAGATAGGGAATGCAATCCCGATGACAGGGTCTCGTACAATGGGGAATGGATGAAAAGTTTAGAAATGCCTGATAATATTTTTCGTGATAGGAATAACCTTCCTTAGCACCAGAAAAAAGTTTCAGATTTTTCAGCTGCGACAATTATTTTTGAAAAGTATAATTTTTTTCCCACTCTCTATTTCCTATAAATTTTAGTTTATCAATACATAAGCTCACTTAGAAAAAACATAACTATATAAATGAAAATGCAACATTTTAAATGCTATATTTACAAGTGAAAAATAGCACCTATCAGAAATGTAATCATATTTATAACATAACACAATTTTTTTTAAATATTTTTTGGTAATATAATACATTTTTAAGAATATCATACGCACCAACACATCGCTGTTTTATAAATCTAAGATAATAACAACCAGTCACAGGCACTAATCTTAGAAAACTCGTATCTCAGTACTGAGTCGATACTGACATACGAGTTATCCGTCAGGAGTGGGCAGTATTTCAGTTTCTTCTGTTTGTAATACAAATACGTATTTTGTATTTGTTATACAAATACGTATTTTGTATTTGTAATACAAATACGTATTTTGTATTTGTTATACAAATACGTATTTTGTATTTGTAATACAAATACGTATTTTGTATTTGTAATACAAATACGTAATTTGTATTTATATTTCAATTACCGCATTTTATTTGGTTATTTCGGGTCTAACTAAAAACAAGTTTAAGTTTATATTTTTTCATAAAAAAGAAATATAGCCATAGCCAGGCTAGTTTCTCCTTGATTAAAAATAAATAAAAATAAATGAAAAATACACAAAAACTATGAAAAAGTAATTAGAATTTTGAATTTCTTATTCAAATGTACTTGAGATTGTTGGAGTTGGCCGAATTGCATCAAAGTAATCCATTCAAAAAGCAACTCTACCGACCAAGGCAGAAGATTCCCATTCCAATGACAGTTTTATAAACAGTCGGTCACATTAAATAATCTCAACCATACATGTATTTTGTAATATGTATTTGAAATACCAAAAAAAAATTGAGCCCAATCCTGATTTTAGTATAAATAGGTATGTTTGTTTGTAAGTTTTGGTTGTTAGTCGACAATATTACATTTGAGGCCAAGATATGGTCGCCTCTTTTTGTCATGCGGCGTCAGAAGGAGACAAAAGATTAACTTTATAATTATAACGCTATACAACCATCGTAGAACAGCTTCTGTAATAACATTGAGTAGGCTTAAAGTAAGATCACTAAATAAATAACTAGTGAGATAGCTACCAAACTAACAATACTACAACAAGGAAACTATTAAATGCTAACGAAATACAACACGCTTATTGTTGAGTAGATGGTTGCTATGCTACCTATCTGTTTATTGTTACTGTGTTACAATCAACCGTCAATCAGCTGTTGTACCTCTGAATAAAATATTACTCCAAGACACTGCGACTCTTGTTTATATAGTGTATATTTAACAGGTCATGGCCCAGAATACCAAATTTTCTGTTGCTAAATTGACCGGACTAGAAGATTTCTCGTCATGGAAATTCGCAATGAAAATGCTACTAGTTCGCGAAAAATGTTTTAAATTTACGTCAACACTTCCGAAGAAGGATGATGCTGCGGAGATCGAGAAGGATCAAGAGGCATTTACGATAATATGTCTACATCTGGAAACTCATCTCTATCCGTATGTACAGAATCTTTCTTATGCGAAAGAAGTGTGGGATGCGTTGGCAGCCATTTTTGAAGACAAGGGAATAAATAGACGCATAACTCTGATGAATTCTCTCTTGGATGAGAAGCTGGAGAATCACCGTTCGATGCATGATTATGTAGCTGCTGTCATGAGTCACGCTCAAAAGCTAAAGGAAATTAATCAAAGCTTCGATGATGATTTGGTTGCTGTGGTACTTTTGAGAGGTTTGCCTGATGTTTATCGACCGTTACGGATGGCACTTGAGCACTCAGGAATGAAACTTACCTCTGAAAATGTTCGGCAAAAGCTTTTACAAGAAGACTGCGCTCAGAGCTCTTCGAATGATTCCTCGTCTGTCAACTCGGCATTAGTAGCAAGGAAACAAGCTCAGCATTCAGTATTAAAGCTCAAGTGCTTTAAATGTGGGAAGAAAGGTCACAAGAAGTCCGACTGCCCGAAGCTGATAAAGGAATTGGATGGTGAAGGCGTATCAACGGTTTCTTCGACGTCGAAGAAAGTTGCGCTATGCTGTTCGCTGTCAGTGCACAGTTCCTTCAGCCCCTCGACGTTTTATCTGGATAGTGGAGCCTCGACTCATATGAGTTTTCAGAAGCACTGGTTTAGAGACTTTAAGGTTACTGATAAGAATGTTGTGACATGTGCGAATGATGACAAAATGTCAAGCGAAGGTAAAGGTGACATTATGGTAAGTCTGAAAGGAGTTTTGTTACCTATTAAAGATTGTTCCTTTGTACCTGGTTTGAGAGTTAATCTTTTGTCAATATCTAAGTTGGTACAGAATGGTTGGAAAGTAATTTTTGATTCTGATGGTTGTAGGATGTTTCACCAATCGATAGGCGAGATTACGAGTAAACTTGTGGTTACTGCTAGTGAAGTCTCAGGTATCTATAAATTGGATGACTGTTTTCCTGTTGTAGAAGGGGCTTTGGCTACGGTTCAAGCTGAGAACTTGTTGGCGCTTTGGCATCGGCGGCTTGGGCATGTAAACTTGAATGATTTACGCAAGCTACCGAACATCGAGATTGGAGGCAAAAGTGTAATGGAACCATGTGTTGCTTGTATAAAAGGTAAGGCACATAGATTACCTTTTCCAAAGGGTGAAGCAAGGCGAGCTGAGGACAAACTCGGTTTATTGCACGCTGATTTGTGCGGTCCCATGTCGGAACGTTCGTATGGGGGTGCTCATTACATGTTTGTGATCGTAGACGATTTCACCAGGAAATTGTTTGTTTACTTTCTCAAGGAGAAATCTCAAGCTTTGAATTTTTTCAAAGACCTTGTGAGGCATGTGGAGAATGAGACAGGTTTGACAGTTAAATGTGTACGTACAGACAATGGGACAGAGTTTGTTAATAAAGATTTTAACCAATTTCTTTCTAGTAAAGGAATAAGTCATCAATTGACAGTTCCCTACACAGCGGCTCAAAACGGCGTGGCAGAGAGGTCGCTAAGATCCATAACAGAGATGGCACGAACCATGATTTTGGATAAAGGCCTGAATAAAAAGTTTTGGGCGGAAGCTTGCAATACAGCGGCATACGTGAAAAACAGGCTACCTCACAGCGCAAATGATGGGCAGATTCCTGAGGAATTGTGGACAGGGAAAGTACAGAAATTGGATCACCTGAGAGTATTTGGTTCAACGGCTTATGTACACATTCCAAAGGAGAAAAGGAAGAAATGGGACGCTAAGGCAAGGCAATACATCTTCGTTGGCTATTGCGAAGACACCAAGGGTTATCGCTTTGCAGATCTTAGCAATCCGAGACAAATAATAACAGCGCGAGACGTTATATTTACTGAAGATTGTGATTTAAAGGTCTCGGAATCTAGCGCTAATGTAAACATGACATCTCCTTTACAGGCAGGTACAAGACAGACCGTAGATAAGGACGAGAATGCAATTATATGGGAAATAGATCATTCTTCCACGTCAGTAACAGAAGAGTCTTATGAAGATGCGGTGGAGAGCTCGGACACAGCTGATGCAGAGTCCAGCACTGAAACTGTTCATGCTGCGGAGCCTGCGGAACTGAATGAATCTGTCACTGAGGATCGTAATGGAGGAGCCAGTGCGGCTGATGTGCACAACGAGGCAGAGCCTAGATATCATCTAAGAAATAGGCTACATTGCGCACATAGTGGACTATATTGCTACAATAGTACGTGTGATTTAGAGGAAGAACCACGGTCGTACAAAGAAGTCCTACAAAGACCTGACAGCTATAAGTGGCAAGCAGCGATGGAACGGGAGTTGGAATCCATGAGAGAGCACGATGTTTGGAAGGTGGTTGAGAAACCTCCTGGAGCCAAAGTTGTGGGAAACAAGTGGATCTACAAATACAAGTACGATGCTGACGGAAACCTTACGTACAAAGCCAGACTCGTCGCAAAAGGCTTCACGCAGTCGTACGGTGTGGATTACTTCGAGACATTTTCACCCGTCGTGAGAAGATCAACCCTGAGACTGTTGCTGGCGTTGGCTGCTGAAAGCGATTTACAGGTGCACCACTTCGACGTAAATACAGCATTTCTTAACGGGGATTTGCATGAAAAAGTTTATATGCAATTACCGGAAGGCTACGTCGAAGAAGGCCGGAAATCAAAAGTATGTTTATTGCAAAAGGCAATATACGGCCTTAAACAAGCAAGTCGTTCATGGAACGAAAAAGTAAATGACGTATTGTTGTCAATGTCGTTTATGCGTTCTGAGATTGATAATTGTTTATATTCTAAAGACGATATTTTTATATGTCTTTATGTGGATGATTTTATAATATTTTTTCAAAATATTAACGGAAAAATCGGATTGTTAAATGGATTGAGACAATACTTCCAAGTCAAGGATTTAGGAGAAGCTCGACAGTGCCTAGGCATGTGTTTAGAACGAGGAACAGAAGGTAAGTTATTCTTACATCAGAGGAAGTTTGTGGAAGCTGTTCTAAATGATCATGGTATGGATCAATGTAACCCAGTGAAAACCCCGCTGGAACTGGATCTGCATAAAGTTTTGGCAGATGGGGGTGGTGATGGGTTGAATCGCCAAGAACAATTACGATACCAGTCGTTGGTTGGTGCATTGAATTATCTAGCCTGCAACACGAGGCCCGATATCTCCGCAGCAGTGAGCTTCTTAGCTCAATATAATTCATGTTGCCGGACTGTACACATGAAGGCGGCTAAGCGTGTTTTACGTTACATTAAAGGAACGTGCGACTTAGGCCTTATGTTTCAAAAGTCGAAAGGTGAACGTAACAATTACTTAATTACAGGTTACGTAGACGCTGACTGGGGAGGCGATATTAAAGACAGAAAGTCGTTTTCTGGATACGTGTTTAAAGTGGGATCGAATATGATATCCTGGGAGTGCAGAAAGCAGAAATGCGTCTCACTGTCTTCAACTGAGAGTGAATACGTCGCTTTATCGGAAGCATCCAAGGAAGCAGTATATCTTCAGAGGTTAGTGAGACAAGTTGTCAAAAGTGAGGGTTCCCAAATAGTCAAGGTGTTCGTTGACAACCAGAGCGCCATCACATTGGCTAACAATCCTGTTGCACACAGGCGGACAAAGCACATCGACATTCGATACAATTTCGTCCGTCATTGCGTCAACGATGGGCTAATTCAGTTGGAGTACATCTCAACTGAAGATAACTTGGCCGATGTCCTGACAAAGCCATTGCCCCGCGTTAAGTTTGAAAATTGTGTGTCTGGTTTAGGTTTAGACCGGGATGCTTGATGCTGTCAGTGTGTTCTGATGATGAACGGTTGCTTGAGAGGAAGTGTTGAGTAGATGGTTGCTATGCTACCTATCTGTTTATTGTTACTGTGTTACAATCAACCGTCAATCAGCTGTTGTACCTCTGAATAAAATATTACTCCAAGACACTGCGACTCTTGTTTATATAGTGTATATTTAACACTTATCAACTCAGTAAAGTTTGTTTTAGTTAAAGTGACGAAAATGCTCTAAACGTGGCATTTTACAACTTCTGATAGGCCCAAGGTTACCAGAAGCACAGGGAAGCTCAAAACAACTTTTTACAGGCTATTAAAAGCGAAAAAGTCGTTCTTGGGAAATTGTATAAAATTTTACAATAAAATTCCAAAACACATTACCGAACTTACTGACTCTAAATTCAAATATGTCGTAAAACAGACACTTATTTCAAAAGCATATTATAAGATAAACGATTACATCATGGATAGGGATATTTGGCAGCGATAAAATCCTGCACTAGAAATCTATCGCAAAATAAATAGGCTTACTACTGTAGCAATGTAATTTTAAAATTTTATAATACTCTGATACTGAAATGATAATATTGTATACTGTTTTGAAAAAATGACACCTCGCCGAGTTTTTTACGCCGGTTCTTCTCGAGGCAGAGGTTTTCTTTCAGAACCGGTGGTAGTTTATCGACATTCATAGGTGCATGCAATATGCCTAAATTGAAGAATAAATCACTTTGACTTTGACTTCTTTTGTAGCTAAATATGAAAGAAAAAGATAACAAAGAGACGTCATAAAACTGACCAATTGTGTCACGTGTATTAGAGTAGCTACTGTTTAGTGTTTAAGCGTAATGGGGAATGGACGAAAATTTTTAGAAATGCCTAATTATTTTTTTGGTGATAGAATAGAATAGAAACGATGGAGCGAGCTTGGGAGTAGCTATAAAGGGGAGAGCAAATGCACAAAAGATCCCACTGGGTCGAAGTGTATCCGAAAGGGCCCTCAACTAGATAAGATAAGAATAGAATAGAAAGAATTTATTCAACATCACATTGTACAACATTATAGTTAAAGATACATGTTACATGATAGATGACAGGAATAACCTTCCTTAGCACCTTATAAAGGTTTCAGATTTTTCAGCTGCGTCCATTTTTTTTTTAAATATAAACAGTTTCCTCACATCAGTTTTGGGTCAAGGACGATCAATCAATGATGTAATATAAAAAAGAGGTAGATATGTTATAAGCGCTTGAAAAATGGCACACTAAAATTGAGTCAATTGGCACAACTTGCTTCAGTTTCGAGTCGTCAATGGAAACGTTAGCTGTCAGATTTGGTGGCCATTTTTAAACACGGAATTTCGTATAGACAACATATCTACCTTTTTTTTTATATTAGATCATTGCGATCAATAGACACTTTCCATGATCCTTATATTACAAAAAATATCTTAAATATCTGTGGTAAACTGACACAGGTAATGACAAATATAGCTGCTGCAACTGTCAATATCATTACCAGTGTCAGTTTACCACACATATTTAAGATATTTTTTTGTAATATGAGACTGATCAAGGAAAGTGCCGTCCCTGACCCAAAACGTGAGCGTGGAAACTGTCTATATTTTTCAAAAATAATTGACGTGTCGCAGCTGAAAAGTCTGAAACTTTTTTCTGGTGCTAAGGAAGGTTATTCCTATCAGCAAAAAAATAATCAGGCATTTCTAAAACTTTCATCCATTCTAAATTGTTGTACAACCCTACTTGAAGATAACAAAAAACAATAGATGTCGGTAATGGTTGGTTTAAGGGGACGGGTAGGGCAAGCCTTCTCCATACAAATTTTGTGCAAGTTTTTCTTCGTTTGTGTTTGGGCTATAAATATAATTTTTAGGTCAGTATACTTATTTTTCTGTTAGCTATTCACTGATGTTATTATTTTTTATTTTTATACTTTTTTATATTTTTTTAATTTTCATTATTTTTATATCTAACAAAATTTTAACATCATGTGCTGCGTAAATTCAATATGAACAAGCAAAAAAAACGAATATTCTGTAGTGCCAAAACCGACGAAAAAAAACTTGCACAACGTTTGTATGGAGAATGCCTTGCCTTACCCGTCGTCTTAAGTTATTTTAGCCATCTAAACTACAACAAACCATACCCTAACCTAAAGGTATAACATGACGGATGAGCTATAACAACGATAAAGCGCGACCATCAAACATTCGGTTGCAGCTCCTTAGCGATAACCGCGTTCACAAAAAAAAAAAATTAAAAAGTACAAAATGCAATTGATGTTTTATTTTGTACTGGTTCAGCGGAAACGTATTTCCCTTTGTAAATAACCATTTTAAACATCTCGCTATCACACAAATATTTGCTTTTACTAATTGTATCACGTAAATACAATTATGTATGTTTAAATTTAATGATAATGATATATCATAACCCTGTTCATATGTTATTTAATTTTTCTAAAAGCAGATCATAATATACTTGAATTATATACAGTCGTGGCTAGATAATTAAGAACAAGATTTTTGTCCCATACAACTGCATACAAATATGACTTTTCAAATTTAACGATGATTTAAAATATGCCGCCAGCATCCTCGGTACAATGCCTCGAGGGCCTTTTTTAGATTTAACTTAGTTTTAATTTATCTTAGTTAATGTTAATTGTAATCTTGTATTCACTTTTAATAAATAATTATTTTAATTAATTATAATGTAAAATTACATAGCTCTTAAATATGTTTGGCCAATTTTATTTCTGATTATATGAAGGTATCTGTGTATAAATAAGGTTTAATTTAGTTTATATAAAGCTTCTGTAAAAATTGTGCAAAAAAAATACGCATGGTCAAATGGACAGTTTTTACAAGTTCATACAGTAATTAGGGACAATGTATGAACTTATAAAAAGTGTTGATACAGGCGATTTTTTAAAATCTAAATTTTACTGTACCTGTATGTGAACTATATCAAATACTGTTTAAACACGGTTACATCCGTATAATCCGAAACAAAATTAATCGATTAGTTCCGGATTCGCCGGATTCCTGTTTCACCAGATTCTTTTTTCGTCGCAAAGAATCTGGCGAAACAGGAATTGAATTATCAATAAATATTTTTTGATAATACAGTCTATCATTTATTTAATAGATGAGTAAAGCCACGATATTTAGATAGTTTTCTGTAATTGAAAATTTCTGACGAATCAAGAATCCGCCGAAACAAGAATCCGGCGAATCCGGAACTAATCAATTAATCAAACACATTATTTATAAATTTACATCAAATTAGAAGTCATAACATAACTGTATGCAACTGTACGGGAAAAAAAAGTCGTGTTCTTAATTTATAAATTTCTAATTATAGGAAAAATTAAAAAAAATTATGCTCCGAGCCGGATTCGAACCGGCGACCACAGGCGTACATGGCCCGTCGCTACTAACCGACTGAGTGAGTGAGTGTTCTTAATTATCTGGCCAGACTGTATTTGTTACCTACCATTAGGGTTGCCAACTTTTTTTGGGGGAGATATAGTATTTTCCAGAAAAAACCGACAGAAATATAGTACACTGTAAAAAAATATTGTACTTGGCTAGGCAATGTTGCTATATAGTAAAATTTAATTGAAACTTGCGCCGCTGGATGCGGGTGGCGCAGGATCCGCCACTTTGGCACTCTTTGGGGAGGCCTATGTCCAGCACTGGCCGTCTTTCAGCTGATATGATGACGATGATGAATTGAAACCTGGGCAATTTAAAGCACTTCGTAAGGTCCCCCAAAATATAGTATTTTTTCGTACTATATATTTCTTCAACAGAATATAGTACAAAGAGTCAAAATATGATACAATACCATATAATATACAGTACCGGTCGAAAGTTTAAGTTCACCCTTTGTTTTTGGTAGAGATAGAGGTAGAGATGTGACTGATTAGTCAGACACAATTTACGTAGATTTCTAAACAACTGATTCCCTAAAAACCAACATTGTACGTTTTAAGTGGCAAGCCCATATATGGCCCAGCCTTTGCCGTCATTCCTATAAGATTTTAGGGAATGCGTTATTTAGAAATGTACGTGAATTGTGTCTGACTAATTAAAAAAATCTCTGGAAACAATAACGGATCAGTTGGAAACAAATTTCGGCTTCCGAACTGCAAAAAATTATTGTCCAAAAGTACTCATTTGTACGTAAAACAAAGAGTGAAATTAAACTTTTGACCGGTAGTGTAGTACGGTTGGCAACCCTACCTACCATTGAAGTTGTCAAAAATAGTTTGTTATACTACCAGTATTTAGCGATACCGGTAATATACTTAATGGATAGTATACTTAATGGACCGAATATACTACCAGTATTTAATGACGACACCGCCAACCAATAACTTCATCATCATCATCATATCAGCCGAAAGACGTCCACTGCTGGACATAGGCCTCCTCCAGAGAGTGCCAAATTGACCGGTCCTGCGCCACCCGCATCCAGCGGACTCCCGCGACCTTTACCAGGTCATCAGTCCACCTTGTGGGGGGCCTACCCACCACTTCTAACTACCACTACCAATAACTTAACTACATGCAATTATTATTAAGATTTGTACTACAGTTAGAACAACTTTTTACCTGCGCCTCCATCTGCGCTACTCGCTTCTGCAAATGCATAATCGTCGCGTCTTTCTGCTTGAGCTGCATTTTCAACATCATAATAGAGTCCTCCAGAGCCCCGTACACCGCCTGCACCTCCGGCTGGTAGCTGAACACCTGCGGCGGCTCGTCCAGGCAGAAGAACTCCCTTATAACCGGATGGTTGGGTAGCTTCTTCAGTATAGCGTTCACGAATATCTGCAAGCCACGCACTCGCTCTTCCAAGAACACCGAGTCGAAGTTGTCTCTGAACCACCGTTTCCCCGGCAGCGGTAAGATTACGTTAGGCTGCTCCGCTTTGATTCTAGAATATAATCTAACGAAATCGGTGTATCTTCTGAACACGAGCCAGGATTGGTTGCGCTTATCATCCTCTACTTTTAACTTGTATATCGTGAACCTGGCCCGTTCCTCCATCACTTCGTAACCGACGATCGGTATCTGTAGCGACTCAAACTTCTTGATTCCCTCGCTGTGCAAGCTTAGGTCTATGTTGCTTAAACTATTTTGTACCACGTTGTCCCGTCTGTCGCATGTGTCGTGTATGTTCCCCATGCTTTTAAAGTGGGTGCGGGATTGGATCCGATTGGGTCTGCGTTCAACCATCTCGTTGTCAGACACCGCTGTGTCGTTGTAGTTTTTGTAGTATTTGGTGAGCTTGACTGTGGCAACTGCGCTGCAGTCTTCGCTGGATGTTGAGGATACTTCGTTGTTCATGTTGTCGCGTGTGGCCTCATTTGTAACCTCTTTGTGCAGCGTTTCCATTTCGGTCTGTAAAATTGAAATAATCAGATTAGACCTTCCCCTTCGGCCGTGTACATGTGACAGTACAGGGACTTTAATTGTTGAGCCACTTAGAGCTCACCTTTTACTGGATATTCATAGCTTAACTATTAAAAACCGGCCAAGTGCGAGTCGGACTCGCGCACGAAGGGTTCCGTACCATTATCTATAAAAACGGCAAAAAAATCATGTCTGTTATATGGAAGCCCCAGTACGACTCGCACTTGGCCGGTTTTTTAGTATTTGTTGTTATAGCGGCAACAGAAATACATAATCTGTGAAAATTTCAACTCTCTAGTTATCACGGTTCTTGAGATACAGCCTGGTGACAGACAGACGAACGGATGAACGGATGGAAGTCTTAGTAACAGGGTCCCGTATTCACCCTTTGGGTACGGAACCCTAAAAACCAAAATTAGTTGACACCTAAATGGCTTAACGATTAAAGTAACCAGTTGCGATGGAACACTTTTTCGTTCTTGTACAAAACCAGTTGCGAACAAAGGTTATTTTGTTTTTTTACGAAACTAGTTAGGATGGAGGATTTTTTGTCCTTGTACGAAATGACCCCTAGACTGTCATCATCAATCATCATAATCATCAGCTTATTTTGCTTCCCACTGCTGGGCACAGGCCTCCTCTCATGAATGAGTATTACATTACATAATTCTATTAGAACATAATGTAAATTATGGTCTAGTTGAATGAGCGAGCGAGTGAACAAAGTTCTGTTTCAGCTGGGGCAAAATGATTTCGCATGGCCGACTGTCCGGATGTCCGGCTGCTCTCCTCTGCAGGTCACATTTCTCACCAGATCTCGTGAAATTTTGTGAGCAGATTCAATAATTATGTAGAATGTTTGAATAAAATTCATGAGACATGTCTAAAATCATCATCATCATATCAGCCGAAAGACGTCCACTGCTGGACATAGACCTCCCCCAAAGAGTGCCACAATGACAGGTCCTGTGCCACCCGTATCCAGCGGACTCCAGCGACCTTTACCAGGTCATCAGTCCACCTTGTTCCGATGATATTGACACTTGCAGCAGCTATATTGGTCATTACCAATGTCAGTTTACCACAGATATTTAAGATAGTTTTTGTAATATGAGACAGATCAAGGAAAGTGTCTATTTACCGTTCTTGACCCAAAACGTAAATGAGGAAACTGTTTATATTTTTCAAAAATAATTGTAGCAGCTGAAAATTCTGAAACTTTTTTCTGGTGCTAAGGAAGGTTATTCATATCCACAAAAAAATAATCAGGCATTTCTAAAATTTTCATCCATTCCCCATTGCGTCCACTCTTCATTCTCATCAACTCATCATTCAACATTCATTCATTTACATAGATTTGCATTTATAGTAAGGATCATGATAGATCAGTCAACCAATTTGATTTCCAGGCCACTTCATACCTTGCCTAAATGACAATAAATAAATAAATAGAATAAAAATAAAAATTATTTATTTTCAGATACCTTAGATCCATAGATTGTTAGTTACAAAACACGAAAACTACGTTATGAGATCTCTAAACGCTTTCATATTGATTTTCACTGTGACAAGATACAAAGTGGCCCGGAAATCAAATTGGTTGACCAACCGTACAGTAGTCTCATCTCACTAATATAAGGGCACTAATAAAAACTAGAAGGGAGAACTAATTAATAATAAAAATTATTGGGATGTTTGGATTACTGGATTGTATAGAAAAACCGGACAAGTGCGAGTTCAACTCGCGTGGTGAGGGTTCCGTAAAATTGCTATGCTCTAAGCATCAGGCGCTCCATACGAAATACACAAAAATATTGATAATTTTCCCGTTACTTTGAATACTCAAACTTCTTATAGGTTTTCCTGCAATGTTTAAGTAAGGAACTATATTTTCCATATTGTCTTCAGAATTTTAAGCCTAGTAGTTTCGGAGATAAGGGGGTGATGGTCAATTTTCGTCTTTTTGTCACACAATACAGTTTGCAAAACTTTTCTTTTAAAATTTTCCATTTTACCCCTTAAAAGTGGCCCCCTTTTTTTTACGCGTCCATCTTTAGGTCACCAATTTACATATGTTTACCAAATTTCAACTCAATCGGTCCAGTAGCTTCGGAGCAAATCGGCTGTGACAGACACAGACGCACAAGTGATCCTATAAGGGTTCTGTTTTTTTACTTTTGGGGTATGGAACCCTAAAAATCATAATAAATAAATAAAAGCATTGGAAGCAAGCCCCGAGAAGTAGGATCGGAGGGGTGAAGGGTTGAAGCACAAGGCGGAAGGCTGGATTACTGGATGTAACATACTAGAGGAGACAAACAACGGAAAGTATACCTCCTGTTATGCCAAGTAAGAGTACTCACTGCAAGTATCAGGCACCAATATTATAAACTATTTGAGTGGACAGTGTTACACAAAAATCAGGTAAGTACACCAAAAGTGACAAGGAATACAAATAAATGTCGGTCTACAAGTCCATTGGCCCATGTTGGTGATAATAATAAACTGTTTGAATAGACTTGAACAAAATGGATTACAATAAGATTCAGAATGTAAAGCTAAGTTTTAAAAACACTTAGCATTGACATTAAAAGGTAAATAGACATGACACATAACTCATAAGTGATAGTAACTTACACCAATAAGGTACCTTTTAAGCTCCACTTAATGTGTTAAACAAAAAGAATTCGTGAGCTCCATTCATAAGGACATCCTTACAACATAAGTTGAATGGCAGAATAACCTTCAAAGCCAATTAAGGTACTTTACACTTACGTTCTAGAATAAACTGGAGCAGTTTATGTTATAAATAGCTGTCTGGACTGCACAATGCCGCTAGCACACCTTGTATGGACCTTTTGAACACATTTTCTGTAGCTTATACTACTAAACAATGGAACCAAGTTTTATACTATCTAGATTTGAGTTATATTGCATTAGCACCGAAGTTGATTGGGTGTAAATTGAGCAAGATATCGTAATGTGTCAATAAAATAGCAATTACTAGTAATTGTGATAAATAACAGTGATAAAGTTTACAAAATACAGCACAAACGACGTAGAATTATTTGACAGTTATTTAAGGATGCGTTCCACATCGCTACAGACGAATGATTTTTGAATAATCTGTGTTCCAATTACACACTTGGCGAAACGTGGCTTGCCTTGCCAAGATTTTCACTATGGTATAGGATCAAATTTTAGAATCCAGAAAAGAAAAAAAAATGTCGTTAGTTGACATGATTGTTGTATGTAGGCATTGGAGACTGAATATGTATTTCTAAAATTGGTTATTTCTGTGTATATAAATACAATGTCGCGTTTTTTACTATTAAATTTTAAAGACTTCGGCCTGAACCAAGATATAACACAGACTATTCAGTCTCAAACGCTTGCCTGTATATGTTGTTTGGACTCAAATGTGCCTCTTATCAACTTGTCGACTTGTAAACATGAATTTTATTTGCAAAGTTTCTACAAAACTATTGTAAGTTGTTTATCGAATTTCATTCAAACTGCATAGCTTTATACACGTAATACTCCTGGTACTGGCTTGAATATTTTAAACATCACACATATGTTTGATAGAGGTTTGCACCTTTTACAAATAAAGTTAGAAACAATGTTTTCTTAATCGGTACATCTATTGTTATAAGTACCTAGGCCGAATAACTTTCAAGCTAACTAGTATTTGTTTTTACTTTTTTCATGCAGAAAAAGAACCATAGGTAGCTTGTAAGTAAAGGCTAATTTACTAGATTAGTACAGTCAAGGGCACCAATATGTATACACCACAGTCTCAAAAAAATGTATATGAAAACCTTATTGTTGCGGAAATAAGGTATGTACATACCTTATTTCCGCAACAATAAGGTTGTCATATACATATTTATGAAACGGTGAGTGAATACATATTGGTGCCCTTGACTGTACAGTTCAAATTGGGCTTTAATTACAGGGTAATTAGAGCTTTCTCCAACTGCATTCAGTATGCTGTCTGTGTTGCAACTGTGCCTTATTCGAGCCAGCAGAGAGGCGATCTTTTTGCAAAATATAGCCTGGAACCCATCTGCATCTGTTTTTCTAGACAAGATTTTTATTTATTTATTTAAGCTTTATTTACTCCAAATTGTAGAGTCTCCTAAATCAAAGAGTTGTGTTAGTCTTTTTCATTTGGTAAAAACCTCCATGCCTTTTTTGTCTGTATTTGGCCAGATGCATCCAGCTTGGTTGAGTAGTAAATTTTAATTACTGTATATAATAATACTGTGTTTTATTATACACACAAACACGGCTCTGCCCGTGTATTACACAAAACACAAGCAAAGCTGTGGAATAAAATATAGCCTAAGTCCATTCCGAACGTCCATTCTATATTTTGGTGAAAGAATGTCTTAAATCGGATGTGTAGTTCTAGAGATTACCAACTACATACAGACTTACATTTCACAGACATTACTTTTTGTATATTGTCTTTTAAAGTGGGTTTTATTTATTTATATGGCCCTAAACCCCTCGTGTTTGGGCCCCATTACCTCTCAACAAGTAATTAATGACTGTGCAAAAAAAAGTACACCCAGAAAATATAGGACCAAAAAATTTTTTTTGACAGGAACTTATTTTGTGTTTTGTTACAGTCAGAACCAGCTAAGAAAGTAGTATGCTTTGAATGCCACAATTTCCTGAAGAGGATAGAGGTGTTCCGTCAGCAGGTCCTTCAGAGCTTCCGGAGCTTGGAGGCTGAGGTGAGCATCGTCTTTATATCGGTCTTTAAAAAAAGCGCTGACATGAAAACTTATATGATACAAAGTTTTCAATATACTACATAATTCAGGATTCACGACCCTCAGCAAAGAGGAAACAACTAAGAAGAAGATTATTTAGCGTTTTTCAAAAAAAGTGTACATGAACTTTTTTCCAGAATTCGATTTTTTTGGGTGTTTCTTACTCAGAATCGTTGATTGATACTATTGATCCTCATACAAGAAAAAATATTTCATTCCAGATTGTCACATTTTTGCATGCAGTCTTTTTTATTAGGGTTCCGTACCCAACGGGTAAAAACGGGACCCTATTACTAAGACTTCGCTATCCGTCTGTCCGTCCGTCTGTCTGTCTGTCTGTCACCAGGCTGTATCTCAAGAACCGTGATAGCTAGAGAGTAGAAATTTTCACAGATTATGTATTTCTGTTGCCGCTATAACAACAAATACTAAAAAAACCGGCCAAGTGCGAGTCGGACTGGGGCTCCCGTACAACAGACATGATTTTTTTGCCGTTTTTATAGATAATGGTACAGAACCCTTCGTGCGAGAGTCTGACTCGCACTTGGCCGGTTTTTTATATGGTCGTGACGCACTGGAAGGAAATCCTTACATAGTTAAATCTGGAACAATTTTTTTCTTGTATAAGGATCGATAATGTCAATGATTAGTAAGAAACCCAAAAAATAATTGAATTCTGAAAAAAAAAGTTCATGTACACTTATTTCAAAAACGCTCAATTCAGAAGAATTATTTGTTGAAAGCATATTCCGAAAACCACGTTCAGCATATAATTTATATTTGCGTCCAAATTTTCGTTGACGGAATATGGGGCTTTCAGAATTTTAAAATTTGGGAATATTGGTGCTTTTGAACAAATAAGTCTTTGGAATTTTTGTGCTCTACAGGCTATTTCCGGACTACAGTCTAATCTCTTAATCGTGGGAGTGACATATAGGCTACAAACTTAGAGCATACATAACTGGAGTAGCCTTATGTCGTATTTGCATACAAAAAAATCTGCCGAATTTTGCGGGTCGGGGGGAGCATCTTAATAGGATATTGAAACTCAATCATATATTAAAAGCTTGAAGTGGTTGAACGTTTATAATATCAAGTGCTTACAGCAACATGATCATTTTTATGATCAGTGTTCTCTTGCGAGGCGATTTTGTGATCGATGGAATTGTCTTTGTATGATTTTTTGCACACTGTGCAAGGATTTTTACCGAGGGATAAGTTACTGAAAGGCTGGTCCAGTTATGTATGCTCTAAGGCTATGCAAAAATCTATAATATTTGTAAAAAATATGGTTTTTTGGAAAATATTTTTCCTCATCAACATCATGCAAACTTTCAAGTCGTCATAAATTTCCAGGAAACCGCCACAACCGAAACTCAAAACTCAGACAAACTTAAAAACAAGTACAACCTGAGCCACAAGAAAACCGTGAATATATATCTCCCACCAGCGAAGTACGTCCCAGAGAAATGGCAACACCCGAGTATAACAAATATGCAACCACAGATAGACAAAACGGTGGTGAAAAAAGAATTGGAGCCTGTGGAGCCGGCGCTGCCAGTGGTGAAAATAAAGGCAGAGCCTTTGGACAATGAAAAGGAAAAAGTTGAGATAGAAATTGCTCCTGCCCAGCCAGAAGTGGTTAAAGGTATTTTTTTTTATAATGTATTGGTACGAAAGTAGCAATTTATCGGAACAATCGACAGATGCAGCCAGAAAAAAAAATCATGGACATAGTTTCATATTTTTAAAATACATCGTTCAAAAATTAGAGGGGGGGACAGAATTTTAGTGACTTTCGGGGCGAAATCAGATTTATTACATTAATTATTTATTTATTATGGGTCTACTGTCTAATAGTATGCTGTGTTGCGTTCCGTGGGTCACTTACGGTGCTGTCTGAAAACCAGCGCTGTAGGTGTCTATCTGACACCTCGGCACAATGCTGAGACAGCGACCGTTTCACTGCCGCGAAGACACACACAATGTGTCAATTGTATTGTATGTCTACTCCCTTTATCTCTGTGTGTCTTTTGTGTAGTGAATAAAATGTCTTCTTTCTTTCTTTTTCTTTCTTTATCTCCAACTCTATTCACTTAATCAAAAAAATTGCTGAGAAACCTTATATTTATTTTGAAAGGCCTATCGATTGAAGCCACACGTGGGCTTACAATGAAAAAAAATGACTTAGTTTTATGTATGGAGTGCACCCCTAAAAAAATTTTTTTTGTCATTTTAATTACAAAACTGTGTAGCGGCTTTTTCAATTCATTCACCGAAAATTGTTTTGAAGAAGATCGGTCCAAAGGTGTACGAGATATTGCTGAAAAACTTCGTCAAAGAAAAGGACGTAAGTGCCGTAAGATTTCTGTGACGATACGACCTTTTTAATAGGCACGGAATCCTTCGTAGTGCGTGGTCCGACACGCGCTTGGCTGGTTTTTAGTAGTAGTACGTAGATCCATTCGTCGCAGACACAAACGGCGCACATAAGTGAAGTTTCGAGCTTTACAAAACCTCTTGTTCCAGACAAAAACACCAACGTAGCAGTTCGAACTGTGACGTTGACCAAAGAAGAGCTAGTGCTAGAGAGACTGAAGCAGGCCCAGTCCCCCGCCTACCTGCAGCTTCCGTACCGCTGCGAGAGCTGCGTGGTCGGGTTCAACTATGAGGAGAACATCAGAGATCATGTCAAGAGGAAACATGGTCCGGTGAGCATCTTATCTTATCTGAACAAGGACTGTTCCGGGGTGCACTTTGACCCAGCGGGATCTTTTGTGCATTGGGTATTTTCATGTCATCATCATCACCATATCACTGCTGGACATAGGCCTGTGGTCGGGTTCAACTATGAGGAGAACATCAGAGATCATGTCAAGAGGAAACATGGTCCGGTGAGCATCTTATCTTATCTGAACAAGGACCGTTTCGGGTGCACTTCGACCCAGTGGGATCTTTTGTGCAATGGGTATTTTCATGTCATCATCATCATATCACTGCTGGACATAGGCCTGTGGTCGGGTTCAACTATGAGGAGAACATCAGAGATCATGTCAAGAGGAAACATGGTCCGGTGAGCATCTTATCTTATCTGAACAAGGACCGTTTCGGGTGCACTTCGACCCAGTGGGATCTTTTGTGCAATGGGTATTTTCATGTCATCATCATCATATCACTGCTGGACATAGGCCTGTGGTCGGGTTCAACTATGAGGAGAACATCAGAGATCATGTCAAGAGGAAACATGGTTCGGTGAGCATCTTATCTTATCTGAACAAGGACCGTTTCGGGTGCACTTCGACCCAGTGGGATCTTTTGTGCAATGGGTATTTTCATGTCATCATCATCATATCACTGCTGGACATAGGCCTGTGGTCGGGTTCAACTATGAGGAGAACATCAGAGATCATGTCAAGAGGAAACATGGTCCGGTGAGCATCATATCTTATCTGAACAAGGACCGTTTCGGGTGCACTTCGACCCAGTGGGATCTTTTGTGCAATGGGTATTTTCATGTCATCATCATCATATCACTGCTGGACATAGGCCTGTGGTCGGGTTCAACTATGAGGAGAACATCAGAGATCATGTCAAGAGGATACATGGTCCGGTGAGCATCTTATCTTATCTGAACAAGGACCGTTTCGGGTGCACTTCGGCCCAGCGGGATCTTTTGTGCATTGTGTATTTTCATCTCAACATCATCACCATATCACTGCTGGACATAGGCCTGTGGTCGGGTTCAACTATGAGGAGAACATCAGAGATCATGTCAAGAGGAAACACGGTCCGGTGAGCATCTTATCTTATCTGAACAAGGACCGTTTCGGGTGCACTTCGACCCGGTGGGATCTGTTGTGCATTGGGTATTTTCATCTCATCATCATCAGCTGCTGCTGGACATAGGCCTCCCCCAAAGAGTGCCACAATGACCGGTCTTGCGCCACCCGCATCCAGCGGACTCCCGCGAACTATGAGGTTTTTTTAACTAATTTTTTTGTGTATTTATGTTCTTTAATTGTAGTTACTCCCATGCAAATATTTGTGCGTTTCGAAAAACTGGTTCGAATGGCATCGTAAAAAAAAACCGGACAAGTGCGAGTTCAATTCGCGTGGTGAGAGTTCCGTATACAGAGTGTTTTTTTTAAATGGGACAGTATGGGGAAATCCGAATCTAAAGGAGATAGAGGAAAAGTGTCCAAGGAGACATTAGGTGTTTTTTTATGTAAACAAATTTGGCTCATTAAATTTTTTGGTCAAGCGTGAGTTGTTCTTAAAAAATGATAAAGTTGGTCAATTTTTTTTTTGACGCGGGTCGACTCTGTTTCATGTAAGGATTATTTCATTGTATGGAAAGAAAAAAATCTGAACAGCAGAAGTTGGTCAAATTTAATGAAAACTAATCTTCATACAGTTGGTTTATTACTTGAGTAAATGTTCGATGTGGCCGCCGTCGTGTCTTATGCAGGTACGAGCACGCTTCAAGACACTTCTAGTTGCATTTAACAGAGACTTATGGTGAATTGTGTTTAAAGTGCTGTAAACAGCATCTTTTAATTCTTGTACGGAGTTGTATCGGGATTCATAAATTCGACCCTTAAGGTAACCCCATAAGAAAAAATCTAATGGCGTTAAGTCGGGCGATCGTGGGGGCCACTCGTTCCAAATTTGAATTCTTTTTTTTATAATTTCAAGACTATCGCGTGCCATGATGTTTACGAAGATTAAAAAAAATGTTCTTCTCTTGAATCATCTGGAGCTCTTATGGATTATCGAAATTTAAAAATGGAATAATTTTAAATATTTTTTTACACACCTAGGCACTTGTAGCAATATTAAAAGGCGAATACTGCAATTGTATGAAGATTAGTTTTCATTAAATTTGACCAACTTCTGCTGTTCAGATTTTTTTCTTTCCATACAATGAAATAATCCTTACATGAAACAGAGTCGACCCGCGTCAAAAAAAAAATTGACCAACTTTATCATTTTTTAAGAACAACTCACGCTTGACCAAAAATTTTAATGAGCCAAATTTGTTTACATAAAAAAACACCTAATGTCTCCTTGGACACTTTTCCTCTATCTCCTTTAGATTCGGATTTCCCCATACTGTCCCATTTAAAAAAAACACTCTGTATAGTACACAAAAATATTGAGAATTTTCCCGTTACTTTGAATATTCAAACTTCTTATAGGTTTTCCTGTAACCTTTAGGCAAGGAACTATTTTCCATATTTTTTTCAGAATTTTAAGCCCAGGTCTAGGTTTTTTTTCGTCTTTTTTCCTAAATTACTTCCAATTTACAAAAAAAATATCTGAGATGCTTACAACAACCCTTTTCATTTGATATGTCACACAATACAGGTTGCGAAACTTTTTTTTAAATTATCCAGTTTACCCCCCAAAAGTGGTCCCCTTGTTCAGAATTCATTAATTTAATTGACGCGTCCATCGGTCCAGTAGTTTCGGAGCAAATCGGCTGTGACAGATGGACAGACAGACGCACGAGTGATCCTATAAGGGTTCCGTTTTTGTCCTCTTGTGGTATGGAACCCTAATTAGGACACAAGCCTATTGTATTGTATGTCTACTCCCTTTGTCTCCTTGTCTTTTGTGTAGTGAATAAATGTCTTCTTTCTTAATTTCTGTACCAAAAAGGGTTTTATTGACAGAAAGTTTGACTTACAGAAGGTGGGCAGTGTCACGTGCGACATATGCTTGGCCGTGCTGTTCCCGCCGGGCAGTCTCAGCGCGCACGTGTTCCGACACCTCACCAGGTGACCCCGCCAGGCTTATGAATGAATGAATGAATGAATGAAAGCATTTATTTCGAGTTACACAAGACTCCTACAGTAAAAAATTACACAATTTAAAATACAAGTTTAAAATTACACAATTTAGCACCTAGATCAAAATTAATATTAATACAGATAGGCACTGTTGGAGACATGCATTTCACAACAGTGCCTTATATACGGAGAATCCAATCTGCCTGCTATCAAACGCAGGATTGGGGTTGGGGCTGGCCGCGCGGCGCACCAGGGATGCACCGCTTGCGCATAGTTGCGTAGAAGCAGTCGACGCGCGCTTCTGCGAACATCCCTGACGCGCTGCAGAAGCGAGGCAGCCCCACCAGCACCCGGAACGCGTTGTTAAATTGGATTCGGAGGGCCCCGTAGGCCCGTTGCGTGTAATTTCTCCACAGGGAACACGTGTATAGGGAGGTACAGTATGCCCTGAATAGGGTAATTTTAACCTCCCTCGTACACCGCGCGAACTTACGGGATATCATATTGGCCCTCACTGACAGGGCCCTCCGTTCCCGTTCTATGTCCATATTGTCCTTTAGGTCAGCAGTGACAATATGACCTAGATATTTAAAACTACATACCCTCTCAAGTGCACTTATAACCAGAGCCCGGATTTTTCACGGCAAAACTAAACAATATCGTAAAAGATAGAAACATTATTTTATCGATATCGAGTATTATTAGGTATATAGGTATAAAAATAACATGCCGATATATTTTTACATTACTGACAATTTACAGTGTGCAAAACAACCTTTTTATATTTTTAATAAAAAACTAGAAGTGTATTTTTCTTCCAAAAACGCCATAAGGTATTTGAGCCAACTAAAAAGTCGCGATAATAACTATTGAAAATAATAGACAATACAGTCAATAATGGACACTTATTACTCCATAAGACTTTATATGTCATTTATTTATGTATAAAACATAAATTGCGTATATATTTTTTTTTGTATAACGCTTTGTAACCGACGTGTTTGATATACGTAATTTTTTTATTGAATATTTATTTTCTTCTCCCACACAATTATCGATATCGATAAAATAATTTTTCTACCATTACTATGTATATAATACCTAGATTACGATAGTGTTTTGTTTTGCCGTGAAAAATCCGGGCTCTGCTTATCACTCGGTCCCACAACATCTGCTTATATACGTCCCACTGCTATACAGGGTGATTTAGGGGTCGTGGAGCAAGAAGACCAAAAGTGAATAAGATAGTCACACTGAACAACTTTTCCCATGTCAGACCCCCCTCCCCCTGAATTTGAAATGACGTAATATATGGTTGTGCCCTAAGACGAATCCTACACGTCAATAATTATTGTGATAATTATCATGATATTTACTTATGTATCCTGGGCCGGATCACAGCATACCCTACACCATCAATACGGTATCGTCAGTACTGAAGCTTTCTTTGTACGAGGCAGACGTGATGGACTCTAGACAGAGACAAATTAGAGCTTGGTTGACAATAATTATAGCTCTTTCTTTAAACAAACGAGTAAAAAAAGTGATGGGTGAAGAATTTGCTACAAAACAGAAAAGTATACACATCTGAATTTAATCTTATCGTCTGTCATGGACTCGTGGCAGGGTTCACCGCGGCAGACGCGGTGTCACCGACGTCCTCCATCGGTGCCGTCTCGCCGCGTACTGACGCGACACTACACGCAAAATAAATATCACGATCCAGGATCTAGGATCAGATCGCTGGATTTCCAGAAATCCGGCGATAAATATTGTCATCCGTCAATACACTACCCTGCACGTCAATAAATATCGTAATCCGACAGTTTATATTGACGGATCACAATATTGATCTTGCGTGTAGGGTCCGTCTAACCCATGGACCTAAGATACTCGGGACAAGCTATGGTAATAATAATACCGCGTCCGAGCGAGATGGTAGCATACAAATCTCGATAAGTGTGACAGAAAAGGACATATCATTCGTTGTCCTTGTCATAGTTCCACTTTTTGTCTGTTTGCCACAACTGATTTAGTATGAAGTTATGGCCAATAAATCACTACCCACCCAAATTAAGTAGGTTGTTTATGGTAAGCGATCAGCCATTTTAAGACCAGTTCTTAATTTAGCTGCATAGAAGCCTTTCCGTCCCTCATTGTGGCATTACGTATAGCCTGTCCCGAGTATCATAGGTCCATGGTCTAACCAGTGTCGTGTTGCAGATACGAATGCGTGAAGTGCGACAAACGCTACTCGAACTATGAGGACACGCTGCAGCACTACAAGAAGGTACACGGCGACACGGCGCTGCGCTGCGCCGAGTGCCACTACAGCACCGAGTGAGTAGCGAGCACCGTGTGCCACACAACATACACACACACACACACACACACACACACACAACTTACATACATACATACATCATACATATGACGGCGGCGTCGTCGTGCTGCAAGCTAAAATTCAACTCAAGTAAGTTCCCAAAACAGCTCTTAATTTGGGATATTGAATCCCTATCCAAAAGGGCGTGTCTCAAAGGCTGTGAACAACGTAACACAGTTCGTGAGCACACAAAAATCATCTTGAGCACAAGTCAAATGTTAAGCCCTTAGAAATGTAAACAAATCACTTACCCCGTGTCTCGATAACACTTGTACACAACAGTTATATAAAAGCAACAAATATTTTGGAATTTAATGGCTACAAACTTCCAAAATACAAAAAAATATTATTAAGTTTTTATCCGCGGACGCAGTGACATTCACCTGACCGAACGGATTTGTCTCGCCACCCTCATTTTCAGAAAATGTCAAAATAATGTCTACGAATAAACATTATCTGCGTTTTGTGATACCCGTAGCGACATCTATACTGACAACGTGGAACTAGTCATTCCAAACACCTGCACCAGTGCACCTGGCCTCACCGAGCACGCCGCGGCGGCCTCGTGCCGGCACCTCGCGCCTGGGCCTCGAGGTTATGAATAGACTGAATGGCGCTAGTGGCTGCATTCTTGCCTTAGACCTGGCCTGGTGCAGTCGTTGCCATACTGCTAATAAATATCATTTGATTAGTTTAGTTTAAATAAAAGTTAATTAATACTATAAATTTGAGTAAGATATTGATGATGACATTAAATCAGTGTTTTAATCAGTGAAAGTGTTATTCTCTATCCAATTGAAATCCATATCTTTATTACAATGGGAGACAATACGCCGATACATACATACATACACACGCAACATACACACGTAACATACACACGTAACATACACACACACACACACACACACAAAGCTGCGTCACACAATAAGTAATAGTACTACGTACAGAAGGTTCTCTGTTAACAAACTCCCTGTTAACATTTAGGCAAAACGTGCCTAAATGTGGCCATTTCTTTCTATCGCATGCAACGCGCTCCTTCGGAGGCGGAGCCTTAGAGCTAGGGTTGCCGCCAGCTCGACCTATTCAATTATAGGTACGTTAGTATAATCATGTACTTTACTAACGATATTACACCCAACTACACAAAAGCTGTGTAATTTGCCTTTAGGTTATGACATCAAAACTGCCTGTTTCTGCAAAATGTAAGATGAAAACACAACTCTGGGTTAGCTACATACGAGGGCGGAGTGATAAGTCTGGTAAAAATAATATTCAAGATAATGTGTTCATAAATTCAATGATGTCCACTTGTAGTCGAACCTTCTTGAGGTTAAATATTATATTTTCAGCCAGTTCGCATGACGAAATAAAAAGTTTTGATAACAAAGAAAAAAATATCGCTTTGACGTTTGCAAACATGGAGAAAAGTGAGTTTCGTGTTCTGATCAAACATTATTTTTTGCGAAAAAAAACTATTACAGAGACAAAAAAAAGCCTAGAAAAATATTACGGAGACTCTGGCCCGTCGATTAAAATGATTCACAAGTGGTTTACTGATTTTCGTTGTGGTCGTACAAGCACTGTTGACGCCGACCGACCCGGACGGCCAGTTGAGGTCACTACACCAGAGATGATCACGAAAATCCATGATATCGTATTGAATGAGTTAAAGTCCGTGAGATAGCTGTTATTGTAAGCATTTCAGACGAACGGGTTCGTAATATCCTACACTCT
The DNA here is from genome assembly GCA_932294315.1 of Epinotia nisella. Lineage (NCBI taxonomy): Eukaryota > Metazoa > Arthropoda > Insecta > Lepidoptera > Tortricidae > Epinotia > Epinotia nisella. The sequence goes on along the minus strand of OW028698.1, from coordinate 334,680 downwards.
TATTTGGAAATGAAGAAGCTATCCGCCCGTTGGGTGCCGCGATTGCTCACAGTGGACCAAAAACGTACTAGAGTGACCATTTCTGAGGAATGTTTGGCGAAGTTTAAGCTTAATAAAAAGGACTTCATGCGTCGTTTCATAACAGTTGACGAAACCTGGATACATCATCATACACCAGAAACCAAGGAGCAGTCGAAACAATGGATTGCTTCAGGTGAACCTGCACCGAAGAAGGCCAAAGCAGTTTTATCGGCAAATAAAGTTATGGCTACTGTCTTCTGGGATGCTCGTGGTGTAATATATATTGATTACCTTCAAAAAGGCAAAACAATCAACGGCGAATATTATGCTAGTTTATTACAGCGATTCCATCAAGTTTTGATGGAAAAACGACCCCATTTAGCGAGGAAGAAAATTCTTTTTCACCAAGACAACGCACGGGTGCACACTTGTGCAGTTGCTATGGCTAAAATCCACCAGTTACATTACGAATTGGTCCCGCACCCGCCTTATTCTCCAGATTTGGCCCCCTGCGATTATTTTCTTTTCCCCAACTTGAAGAAATGGCTTGGCGGAAAAATATTTCGTTCCAACGAGGAAATCATCGAAGAAACCAATGCTTATTTTGAAGGGTTGGAGAAACTGTACTATACGGAGGGAATCGAAAAGCTAGAAAAACGATGGGATAAGTGCATTGAGTTAGAAGGAGACTACGTTGAAAAATAAATATTTACTTTGGCCAAAATAAAACAAATAGTTTATTTTTTACCAGACTTATCACTCCACCCTCGTACATAAACCACAAACATAATATAAAGAAAAAATATTTTCAGTCAATATAAATAGACGACGCGGCATATTTATTTTACGAGGCGAATGACGATGCAATGCAAAGTGCGAACGCGTGCGTCCTGTAACAGCGCGCGGCAACCACTGATAGACCGCCTAAAGGCGGCCGGTCGGCATGTTTTTGTGTGGCGCGACGAAATCAAAGAGTGAACCGCCCCTGGCCCTCTAGCATAACTTGAATTTCTACTCTACTCGCGCGCGTGATAGACTATCTGTCACTTTTTGACAGCATTAATCAGAAAGTGACTGTCTGTCCGTCTGTCACAGCCGATTTGCTCCGAAACTACTGGACCGATTGAGTTGAAATTTGGTACACATATGTAAATTGGTGACCCAAAGATGGACGCGTGAAGTAAATTATTGAATTCTGAACAAAGGGGCCGCTTTTGGGGGGTACACTGGAAAATTAAAAAAAAAGTTTCGCAAACTGTATTTAGTCCAGGCAATGAACTGACAACTTGCATGGAAAAAATGACAGATTTGGAAATAATTTATAATAGCTAATTTTTTTAATGTAACGGATATATTATCAATTAAATAGTTACCTAGAGGCAAAATCCAACAAAAAATCAGACATCAAAAAAATCAATATTTAATTAGCTCCTAAAAAGTCCGGATAAATATTAATATATTTTTTTATCTTTATTTAGGTTCATTTACATTTGCTCTAAAATATTCAATACAAATAAAATATAAAAGACAATGCATGTTTAACTTAAATCTATATAATTACTTCCGGGTGGAAAGTTTGTTGGATTCTTGAATAAAGCATCTTAGAATAACGTTTTAGAATGAAAGAAACAAAAAAAAGGCTATTATAAATTATTGTTTTTCGAAACAGTATTTTGCCTGGAGTAATTGTGTGACATATCAAATGAAAGGGGTTGTAAGCATCTTAGATATTTTTTTTATAATTTTAGCAACAACAGATTTGAAGTAATTTAGGAAAAGAGACGAAAATTCACCATTCCCCCCCCCCCCCCCCCCTTATCTCCGAAACAACTGGGCTTAAAATTCTGAAAAAAATATGGAAAATAGTTCCTTGCCTAAAGATTACAGGAAAACCTATAAGAAAGAGTATTCAAAGTAACGGGGAAATTCTCAATATTTTTGTGTATTTTGTATGGAGCGCCTGATGCTTAGAGCATAGCAATTTTTCGGTTTTTAGAATAGAATAGAATAGAATAGAATATTTTATTTGTAGAAAATGGGTGTACATAAAAGGTCTTATCACTTATTTTGGCGTCTCCATTTTCAGCCTGAGGCACAGACATACAAATCTATAGTATCTTATATCTAAATACCCACTTAAAATTAAACTTTAAACATTATTTATTAGGTCACGGGTCTTACAAAGTGTTCCGAATTGCCATAATACATTTTGTCAAGACACCAGGCATGTAATTTACTTTTAAACTGGGGCAAGTCTAGTTCCTTCATCTCTTTAGGTAGGTAGTTATAAATTTTTGTGCACATGAATATAATGTTTTTATTGACAAGCGCAGATGTTGTTTTCGGATAATTTAAGTTTGACCCATGTCGAGTATTGTACCTTGAGGTGGACGCAACAGTAGAAAATGAACTTAAATTGGTTTTTACAAATAGGCTCGCTTCGTAAATGTACAGCAAATGTAGTGTTAATATTTTTAGTTTTTTTTAAAATCGGTCGACATGAGTCCGTTTGTTAGTTGTATTTAGTTAGTATGTGCAGTGTGTCCCACCAGCTCGCCGCAGAAGTTCCGCCAGCACAAGCGGCAGCACCACAAGCGCTTCACGTGCCGCGACTGCGGCGTGGTGCTGGCCACGCGGCCCAGCCTCACCAGGCACATGGCGTAAGTTTATCAATTATACATTATTTTTCACACCTTTCATTCGGAAAAGTAAGCTTTGCTCCACTATGAGAGATATCAAAATAGGTACTACTTTTACAGTACACATGGTGTTACTTTCCCGCACTAGTGCGGAAATGAGCACTTTCCGTGCATATGTTGAAACTTTAAAGAGCCATATGTACAGTAAAACGTTGTACGATACACGTGCGAATAGGTAATTCGCAACGAGTGGCGATAAATTAAAACACGACCGAAGGGAGTGTTTTAAATCGACACGAGTTGCGAATTACCTATTTTCTGCACTTGTATCGTAAATAACTATTCTGCTCAAGCTACTTTTTAGGGTTCCGTAGCCAAAATGGCAAAAACGGAACCCTTATAGTTTCGTCATGTCCGTCTGTCCGTCTGTCCGTCTGTCCGTCTGTCCGTCTGTCCGTCTGTCCGTATGTCACAGGCATTTTACTCGAAAACTATAAGGTGTATTTGAATAAAATTTTCAGGATAGGTGTATTTTGTTAGCCGCTACATAGTTTTGTAATTAAAATGACAAAAACAATTTTTTTTAGGGGTGCACTCCATACATAAAACTAAAAGTCAAAAATTATTTTTTCATTGTGACCCCCCGTGTGACACATCAATCGATAGGCCTTTCAAAATAAATATAAGGTTTCTTAGCATTTTTTTTGATTAAGTGAATAGGGTCGGAGATAATCGCCCCGAAAGTCACTAAAATTCTGTCCCCCCCCCTCTAATTTTTGAACGGTGTATTTTAAAAATATGGAAAAATTCATGGACATAGGGCTTATTAATTTCATTCACCGAAAATTGTTTTGAACAAGATCGGTTCAGAGGTTTTCGAGATAATGCTGAAAAACTGCCTTCCTCAAAGAAAAGGACGTAAGTGCCGTAAAATTTCTGTGACGATACGACCTTTTTAATAGGCACGGAACCCTTCGTTTTGCGTGGTCCGACACGCACTTGGCCGGTTTTTTAATTTATTAATTGGCATTTAGCATTATACGCAATGTGCCAATTGAACACAGATCTTAATAAAATAATAGATGTTTTAACTTTAACAATGTTATATGATTATTTATGAATTTTTCTTAATATTTAAAAAAATTGTCACAATAAATTATACTTTTCACTGAAATCAAAACTATCGACGGCTGTTATATTTTCCTCATAGTCGGTGTGAAAAATTGTATGTGTCACTCGGGAGCAATATTATTTTCGTCATGGGCGTTAATGCTTGAATCCTTCGTTACGCTCAGGATTCTAACTTTAAATCCCTCGCTACACTCAGGATTCTATCGTAGAATCCTTGGCTTCACTCTGGATTCAATGTACCGTACCGCCAATGACCCTGTGGATGTTCCCGGCAGCGTCCTGCACAACAAGCGCCTCTACCGCTGCGTGCACTGTTCCATCACGTTCACGGACGGCGCGCAGTTCGCCGCGCACATGCGCGCGCACGGCGCGGCGGCGGCGCGCGCGGCGTGCGGCGCGTGCGGCGTGCAGTTCAAGGCCTGGCACGCGTACAACGCGCACGTGCTGTATAGCACCGCGCACTCTAACCAGCGCAAGTGAGTATGCTGTGTCAGTGTGCACAACAAGCGCCTCTACCGCTGCGTGCACTGTTCCATCACGTTCACGGACGGCGCGCAGTTCGCCGCGCACATGCGCGCGCACGGCGCGGCGGCGGCGCGCGCGGCGTGCGGCGCGTGCGGCGTGCAGTTCAAGGCCTGGCACGCGTACAACGCGCACGTGCTGTATAGCACCGCGCACTCTAACCAGCGCAAGTGAGTATGCTGTGTCAGTGTGCACAACAAGCGCCTCTACCGCTGCGTGCACTGTTCCATCACGTTCACGGACGGCGCGCAGTTCGCCGCGCACATGCGCGCGCACGGCGCGGCGGCGGCGCGCGCGGCGTGCGGCGCGTGCGGCGTGCAGTTCAAGGCCTGGCACGCGTACAACGCGCACGTGCTGTATAGCACCGCGCACTCTAACCAGCGCAAGTGAGTATGCTGTGTCAGTGTGCACAACAAGCGCCTCTACCGCTGCGTGCACTGTTCCATCACGTTCACGGACGGCGCGCAGTTCGCCGCGCACATGCGCGCGCACGGCGCGGCGGCGGCGCGCGCGGCGTGCGGCGCGTGCGGCGTGCAGTTCAAGGCCTGGCACGCGTACAACGCGCACGTGCTGTATAGCACCGCGCACTCTAACCAGCGCAAGTGAGTATGCTGTGTCAGTGTGCACAACAAGCGCCTCTACCGCTGCGTGCACTGTTCCATCACGTTCACGGACGGCGCGCAGTTCGCCGCGCACATGTTTGACCAATTTCGACAAGATCGATCTGTAATCGTAAGTTGGTGCAACGTGTTTATTAACTAGCTTTTATTATGTTTGATTTTGGTTTTGATATGTCTGTTTGATGTGCTGGTTGTGTCGCAGGATAGCCTGTCACCACTGCGGCATGAAGTTCGCGACGGCGACGCACCTCCGCATGCACGTGCAGTTCAGCGACCATCCCAAGCAGCGCTGGCCCTGCCCCGACTGTCCCAAGGTACGACGTCTATAGTGGTCACATAAAGTTCGCCACGGCGACGCACCTCCGCATGCACGTGCAGTTCAGCGACCATCCCAAGCAGCGCTGGCCCTGCCCCGACTGCCCCAAGGTACGACGTCTATAGTGGTCACATAAAGTTGGCGACGGCGACGCACCTCCGAATGCACGTGCAGTTCAGCGACTATCCCAAGCAGCACTGGCCCCGCCCCGACTGTCCCAAGGTACGACGTCTATAGTGGTCACATAAAGTTCGCCACGGCGACGCACCTCCGCATGCACGTGCAGTTCAGCGACCATCCCAAGCAGCACTGGCCCCGCCCCGACTGTCCCAAGGTACGACGTCTATAGTGGTCACATATAGTACGCGACAGAAACTTATTAGAACACTTCCTCCTGCAACTGTCCAACACTGGATGCGGGTGGCGCAGCACCGGTCATTGTGGCACTCTGTGGGGGAGGCCTATGTCCAGCAGTGGACGTTTGTGACATGATGATGATAGCAACACTGTTATAAATGATAACCTAAACCGTTGCAGGAGTTCGCAGTGGAGGCCGAGATGAAACAGCACCGCAATATACATAAGCAGCAGCGACTAAAGTCCACCGACAGGATATGCGACTACTGCGGCCGCGTCTATACTGTGAGTTTATACGTCAAATTTTAATAATTAATAGTCCTATCGCCATGAGTTGGGAATAGAATAGCTTTTGAGCATTCAGCGTTAAAGCCGGAATTAAGCGGGAATTACATTACGAAATTAGTGGCATGAAATTAATTTCGTGACATTAGTTTTACCAATTACATTGCACGTAGAACCGATGGCCGTTGGGGCGGTGCGGTTCTCTCCTGGCGACCACGTACCGGAAGGCGCAGCGTGGGTAGGCCCCCCACAAGGTGGACTGATGACCTGGTAAGGGTCGCTGGAGTCCGCTGGATGCGGGTGGCGCAGGACCGGTCATTGAGGCACTCTTTGTGGGAGGCCTATGTTCAGCAGTGGACGTCTTTGGGCTGATATGATGATGATGATGATGAGTTTTACAAACAGTTTCACGTGTAATTTATTAATTTCGTAATGCATGCATTAATGTCGTGCATGCAAATTAGTTTCGTGATCTGCGCGATTTTTTGGTGAAATTAGTGTCATGCAACTAGTTTCATAGTGTAAAGCCGGAATTACATTTCGAAATTAGTGTCATGCATGTTATTTTCACGACACTAATTATGTTACGAAATTACTTTCGCATATATCGAAACTACTTTCGTGAAACTGATGTCAACATGCATGACACAAATTTCGTAATGTAATTCCCGCTCAAGGCGTATGGGTAGGTAACTTCGAATTTCGAAGTTCGTGGTTATATCTCTGAGGTTAAGTTAGCATGCTAAATTTAGACAGGTCTAAAGGCCGCTTCAGATCTCAGGTCATACATACATAGACAAATGATGAAATGTATTGATAACACTTTTTTTTTAGAGTCGAGAGCACCTGATCCGCCACATTCAGATCCACGTGCAGAAGCGGCAGAAGGCCAAAGATGCCAAAACCAAGTCCTACAAGATAAAATAAATATTGTTCACTATTCCTTGTTTTATTTACCCCGCCTGCGACTTCGTCTGGGTGAACCCGGGATAAAAACTATCCTTTATTTCAATCCAGGCTATAAATTATCTTTGTGCAAAATTTCATCGACATCGGTTGAGCCGTTTAAGCGTGATTGGGTAATAAACATCCAAACATCTATAAAGCTTCTGCCCACGACTTCGGCCTCGTAGAACTCCTAAAAGGGATGACATAAATTATAAGCTATTAAATTAAATAATATGAATTAGAATTTTGTTCAAGTGCGAGTCGGATTTTAGTTTTTCCATACATTTTGAGACTCAGCGCCTGATGATGGTAACAAGCAATACAAAGTTTCATCCCCTTTTTCGTCTCTAAAAGGGATGAAATTTGACATAAATTATAGCCTATGTCCTATTCTGATATATAAGGTACATAACTGGAAAGTTTCATATAAATTCGTCCAGTAGTTTTTGAGATTAAGTGGAACGTACATCCATCCATCCAAACTTTCACATTTATAATATTAGTAGGACTAGCTTTAGTAGGCTTCGTCCGCGTATTGCAAAGATAACTATCTAGCTAGAAATTCCATTCTACACGGAGTTGAAAGAATTTTTGAAATCACGCGTCAGCGGTTCCGGAGATAGCCCATTATAATTAGATTATTTTAACAGCCGTCATCGCGGTACATACTGGGCTGACAGCTGTCAAATATTGGATCTAAGGGCATTTTCACTATAAATACAAAGCTACAATCTCGCATTATATTAAAATATTATATGTCATCTCTATCGCACCAATTTTATTGGAGTTTTTCGCTGCACTAAATTTCGAGAGAGCGAGATACATCGTGCGAGCGAGAAAGCGAAAAGAATGACGTATGAAGACCTGATTCTATTCCTTTCTTACTCGTTATTAAGTACAGAAGCGAGAAGATATCAGATATATAGAATACGTTCAATTTATTAGGGCCTATGGTCCTAGAGTGCGTCCACGGTAACAACAAATAATTTGGCAACACCACTCATTAACCGTCATATTTCTATGAAAAATTGACGGCTAAGGTGGTGTTGCCAAATAATTTTAATGCAGACTTAGCGTGGACGGACTCTATCTGCCTTTTTCTATAATCTGTGGGGAAAACTGTTCAATCACTACTTTATTAGTTTCTGAACGCACCCTAAAAAAAGTAGAGAAGAAATTTAGCGGGAAACTGCGCACACCGAGAAAGATCGATAAAAATTCAATTATAAAATAAAAATTAAGGTTTATTTTGTGTAAAAATTAGTCGACAGATGCGGAAAAAGGCTCGCGTGTCTTATTACGAACCGGAGGAGCCCAGTTTTGACGAATATGTGTGTAAGTTTAAGACTTTTGATGTTCTTAAGACTACTATATTTGCAGTTATTTACACGTACCTAACCACATTTCACTCCTGTTATAATACGAGCATATATGGTTACATGATACGTACTTACATGTGTAGTAACACCCACGATTACATTTAAAACTAATTTTCCTTACAAATCACTACCGAAAAGAATTAAAAGATGATATGATTAGGTATAAATTACTTACCTACATCTTAGCTTAAAAATATACCACTCCGGTCCACATATGATGTGTATAAAAATATAAAATATATAATAAAAGCTCCTCAAGCAATCAAATCCAAAGAACCAATTAACCTATTCAAAAAATCATTAACTAAGTACAAAACAGTTTTTACACACTACAAGATTTTTTCGATGAAGTGTCTGTGAAAAGATAAATCTTTTTCAAGCATTCTTTTTCCAAGTTCTGTCAATATAATAGTATCTGTTGGACTTTAATTTCTATCAACTTTAAGCGAAGTACCAAATACCTACCAAATTAATTTCTATATGTAAGAAATCTAGTTCAAGGTAGAATTACCTAGTAGTATCCAGGTACTACCTGTAACCTAGATGTAACCTAGTTATAAGTTTCTTTGCTGTGCCCTTACGGGGTCCATTTTATTACTTGTAATTTTATGTGTGCAATAAATGTTTTGAGTTTTAAATAAACCTCCTTTTCATACAACATTTGTCGGTTGCTTCACACGTTTCATCCCACAAAATCTGATCAGTAAGGCCTCTCACGAACTGGCGCTGCCTGGCCGCGGCGGTCAATTGTAAATTTGATAGCTAAATGACAAGTTTACTATGGCCAGGTCGCGCCAGTCTGTGGAGGCCTAAACTTGTCATAGCTGTCAAATTTCTATTGACCGCCACCGCAGGCCGCGCCAGTGTTGCAGGCCTTAGTGCGACTGCACATACATATTGACTCTACGTGCGTGACGCCTTGGCCACGCCACGACTTTGGTCTTACGCGACCTGCGGCAGCGTTTTATCTGTTCATTGCGCGGTCGAGACGCGCAACGCACTGTGGTTAGTTGGGATCACGCGCAATGAATTAGAAAAACCGCTGCCGCAGGCAGGGATCGGAACCGGTTTTTTTCAAAAGTCCCCGAAGTAAGTAGTCTAATATTTTGAATTATTTTAAGCCGTTTTAGTTTATCTTAGTTAATGTTAATTATAATCTTTTAGGCTCTTAATGTAGGACTCTATCATGTATTTAGGTAACATTTTCGTATTATTAGACAGCCTGATCAAAAATGATATTATAAACCAAAGAACGAAATTGAACGAAATAAAACCGGTATTTTTGTATGGTGAAAATACCGGTATCCGATCCCCGGCCGCAGGTCGCTTAAGACCAAAGTCGTGGCAAAGGCGTAAGCGCCCAGTGTCAACAGGGTCTAGGTTTCCCTCTGGCTTGAAAGCATTGGCCTATTTGCCAGGGGAAGTCCGGCTCGCGTTGGCATTTTTTTAAATACCATTTTGAGCCAGTGACCCAGCATCCTGGGGTGGGCACCAGATCCTTCTGGGGTGGGCATTGCCGACTGTATTTTTCTGTATATCGTCATCATCTATGGTAGTTACAGCCAAAGTATATCATTATAGCGGGCCTAATTCTGTAATTGTACTTCAATTAGTAGTATACCTACCTTGTACAGTCAGCATCATAAACATGTATACATTCTATGACCTTATTACCTAGACATAAGGTTGAAAAGTGTATACATGTTTATGATGCTGACTGTAATAATTTATGTTTTAAAAAAATTGCTACACTCGCTTGAGGGGCTTTTATATACTGATGATTATAATATAACCTAGATAAGAGTAGTTAGATTTAGATATTAGTTTTTAAGGACCATTTGCAATACCCTGTCAGGGTCCATGTGATACTATAATTTATTTAATGTAACAACTGGTGTGCAATAAAGATTATGATTATCTACTCATTGAGTCGATTCTAACGAGCGCAAACTCAGGGTTACGATGGTTAATGTACTGAATTCCCATGGCCACCTTCTGCTCCATCATCAGATGGAAAAATGGATTGCAAATTTTGAAGGACAACTTACATACATACGAACAGTGCAAAGTTAAATAAAAGCTTGTAACACCCCTCTTTTTGCGTCGGGTGTTACAAACTGGACGTTATTTTTAGTTTGCACGAGTTGCGGCGAGTACGTGTTCGAGTATTGCTCCATCCATGGTCCCCTCCTCGTCGTACCGGACGATGAGGTAAGCTCAAACCTTTCTTAGTAATGTGGCTTGTCAGCGAGGAAAGACTCGAGCTCAGCGCGGCTATCACAAGACGGCGCGCGAGCTCTCTCGATTTTTCAAAGTCAAAGTCAAAGTATTTATTTGCATAGAATACAGTAAGTACATTTAGATGTTAGAAATAAAACATGTTCAGTGCATTCTGCCTGCATGCAGGCGTGCAAACATTAAAGAGAAGCGATTAAAATCAAAAACTATTACAACATTTTAGAAACAATGTCAATAGTAATAATAAAACATTGAATACAATTATGTCAAACATGGTCTAAATATTGTTTTACACTATAGAAGCATCTGCTCAGAAGCCAGGTAGTCAATTTGTTTTTAAAACTATTGCCTTGCAGTAACTTTATGTCATCAGGTAGTTTATTATATCATTTTCTGAGCACGTGGTTTGTATAACAAGTTCATGATTTTTGGTCGAGTCTGTCTCGCACTATCCGTCTCTCTCTTATTAGAAAACTTAGAAATAGAGAGGTATAGTGCGAGAAAAATCGAGAGTTCGCGCGCCGTCTTGTGATAGCCGTGCTGTTTCATGACTGACATCGAGTTCTTGGCTCATTTTTTTCAGATTCGTCTCATTAAAAGATGATTCCTAGCCAAATTTCAAGTTGTGAAAACCCATAGTTTTTGAAAAAAAAAATTGAGTACTAATGGTAAAAAAATATGAGCCAGAAACTCGATATCAAACATTGTAAAGTCCTTCCAAATCTCGACGGTAAGCGGACACCGTCGCCTATGAACGCTTGCGACTTCAGAAGAATTACAAGAGCGTTGCCAACCCTTAGGATTCATAGTATTGAGAAGTAGTTATTTAGAGAAGAATTAGACGTTAATTTTTAACTTCTTACACTGATCTCCTCAAATTGTAAGTAGTTTTGAGAAGTTTTAACTTTAAAATACAGATTATTGTGCGAATATAGGTACATAAAGGTGAGATTTTCTGCTATAAGAATCGATGCACAGAATGAGCACAAGTTCTGAAAAAATAATGGTATTATTTTTAATTTCCACTTCCCATTAATGTAGGTACCGTCCCCGACTGGTTTCCTCTCGTACGTGCCGCGCGCCGCGCTCAACATTCCTCGCGTCTTCCTGCATCTGGCTCCCTCCACCATACCAGGTATATCTCCTTCTCTGGTATAGTTCCCCCTCGTACGTGCCGCGCGCCGCGCTCAACATTCCTCGCGTCTTCCTGCATCTGGCTCCCTCCACCATACCAGGTATATCTCCTTCTCTGGTATAGTTCCCCCTCGTACGTGCCGCGCGCCGCGCTCAACATTCCTCGCGTCTTCCTGCATCTGGCTCCCTCCACCATACCAGGTATATCTCCTTCTCTGGTATAGTTCCCCCTCGTACGTGCCGCGCGCCGCGCTCAACATTCCTCGCGTCTTCCTGCATCTGGCTCCCTCCACCATACCAGGTATATCTCCTTCTCTGGTATAGTTCCCCCTCGTACGTGCCGCGCGCCGCGCTCAACATTCCTCGCGTCTTCCTGCATCTGGCTCCCTCCACCATACCAGGTATATCTCCTTCTCTGGTATAGTTTCCCCTCGTACGTGCCGCGCGCCGCGCTCAACATTCCTCGCGTCTTCCTGCATCTGGCTCCCTCCACCATACCAGGTTATCTCCTTCTCTTGTATAGTTTCCCCTCGTACGTGCCGCGCGCCGCGCTCAACATTCCTCGCGTCTTCCTGCATCTGGCTCCCTCCACCATACCAGGTATATCTCCTTCTCTGGTATAGTTTCCCCTCGTACGTGCCGCGCGCCGCGCTCAACATTCCTCGCGTCTTCCTGCATCTGGCTCCCTCCACCATACCAGGTATATCTCCTTCTCTGGTATAGTTCCCCCTCGTACGTGCCGCGCGCCGCGCTCAACATCCCTCGCGTCCTCCTGCATCTGGCTCCCTCCACCATACCAGGTATATCTCCTTCTCTGGTATAGTTCCCCCTCGTACGTGCCGCGCGCCGCGCTCAACATCCCTCGCGTCTTCCTGCATCTGGCTCCCTCCACCATACCAGGTATATCTCCTTCTCTGGTATAGTTCCCCCTCGTACGTGCCGCGCGCCGCGCTCAACATCCCTCGCGTCTTCCTGCATCTGGCTCCCTCCACCATACCAGGTATATCTCCTTCTCTGGTATAGTTCCCCCTCGTACGTGCCGCGCGCCGCGCTCAACATCCCTCGCGTCCTCCTGCATCTGGCTCCCTCCACCATACCAGGTATATCTCCTTCTCTGGTATAGTTCCCCCTCGTACGTGCCGCGCGCCGCGCTCAACATCCCTCGCGTCTTCCTGCATCTGGCTCCCTCCACCATACCAGGTATATATCTCCTTCTCTGGTATAGTTCCCCCTCGTACGTGCCGCGCGCCGCGCTCAACATCCCTCGCGTCTTCCTGCATCTGGCTCCCTCCACCATACCAGGTATATCTCCTTCTCTGGTATAGTTCCCCCTCGTACGTGCCGCGCGCCGCGCTCAACATTCCTCGCGACTTCCTGCATGTGGCTCCCTCCACCATACCAGGTATATCTCCTTCTCTGGTATAGTTCCCCCTCGTACGTGCCGCGCGCCGCGCTCAACATTCCTCGCGTCTTCCTGCATGTGGCTCCCTCCACCATACCAGGTATATCTCCTTCTCTGGTATAGTTCCCCCTCGTACGTGCCGCGCGCCGCGCTCAACATTCCTCGCGTCTTCCTGCATGTGGCTCCCTCCACCATACCAGGTATATCTCCTTCTCTGGTATAGTTCCCCCTCGTACGTGCCGCGCGCCGCGCTCAACATTCCTCGCGTCTTCCTGCATGTGGCTCCCTCCACCATACCAGGTATATCTCCTTCTCTGGTATAGTTCCCCCTCGTACGTGCCGCGCGCCGCGCTCAACATTCCTCGCGTCTTCCTGCATGTGGCTCCCTCCACCATACCAGGTATATCTCCTTCTCTGGTATAGTTCCCCCTCGTACGTGCCGCGCGCCGCGCTCAACATTCCTCGCGTCTTCCTGCATGTGGCTCCCTCCACCATACCAGGTATATCTCCTTCTCTGGTATAGTTCCCCCTCGTACGTGCCGCGCGCCGCGCTCAACATTCCTCGCGTCTTCCTGCATGTGGCTCCCTCCACCATACCAGGTATATCTCCTTCTCTGGTATAGTTCCCCCTCGTACGTGCCGCGCGCCGCGCTCAACATTCCTCGCGTCTTCCTGCATGTGGCTCCCTCCACCATACCAGGTATATCTCCTTCTCTGGTATAGTTCCCCCTCGTACGTGCCGCGCGCCGCGCTCAACATTCCTCGCGTCTTCCTGCATGTGGCTCCCTCCACCATACCAGGTATATCTCCTTCTCTGGTATAGTTCCCCCTCGTACGTGCCGCGCGCCGCGCTCAACATTCCTCGCGACTTCCTGCATCTGGCTCCCTCCACCATACCAGGTATATCTCCTTCTCTGGTATAGTTCCCCCTCGTACGTGCCGCGCGCCGCGCTCAACATTCCTCGCGTCTTCCTGCATGTGGCTCCCTCCACCATACCAGGTATATCTCCTTCTCTGGTATAGTTCCCCCTCGTACGTGCCGCGCGCCGCGCTCAACATTCCTCGCGTCTTCCTGCATCTGGCTCCCTCCACCATACCAGGTATATCTCCTTCTCTGGTGTAGTTTCCAGACGTAGAGGCCCTTTTGACAATTTAATGGAATGCAAGGAGTACACCTCGCGGATGCTGTCCCTGCCCGTGTCCCGGGACGCGCACAGAGACAGCACCCGCTGGCGTGTATAGGGACTATTACTGGTTGATGGAATCTAAATAAAACGGGTTATTGGGTGAAAATGATGGACTAATAGTGGCTGGGCTATTGGTGAAACATCGGACGCCTGGCTAATAAAACTGTTTCACTTTTTATCTCTGGCAGACGGTGACTCGCCAACTGCTAGATGGGCCCCTATAATAAGTATTATTTATTTAACATTTGTAAGCCACTATGTGATATAACATATGCCCTACTTAGACGCGGGTATAGGAGTGTTCAGTACGTTGACGCTGCCGCGCGGGGTGCGCTTCGGGCCCTATCGCGGAATGAAGACTGATCAAGCTAACTCCGCCTACTGTTGGCAGGTGTGTTTAGAAACTTGATGATTTACTTTAAAAAACCGGCCAAGTGCGAGTCGAACTCGCGCACGAAAGGTTCCGTACCATTATCTATAAAAACGGCAAGAAGATCATGTCTGTTGTATGGGAGCCCCACTCCGACTCGCACTTGGCCGGTTTTTTAGTATTTGTTGTTATAGCGGTAACAGAAATACATAATCTGTGAAAATTTCAACTCTCTAGCTATCACGGTTCTTGAGATACAGCCTGGTGACAGACAGACGGACGGACGGACGGACAGCGAAGTCTTAGTAATAGGGTCCCGTTTTTACCCGTTGGGTACGGAATCCTAAAAACAAAGTTTTAACCGACTTCAAATCAGTACCCATATTGCTTCAAGTTTGCCTGTAAAATTTGAAGAGTTCCCTCGATCTCTCCAGGATCCCATCATCAGATCCTGATCTGATGACCATGGGACCACTTTTACAAACAAATAAATATTTTCCAAATTCCAGGCGTCTTCGTATAATCGGGGAACGTACATAAAAATTCGCCGACGAATTGATAACCTCCTTTTTTGACGTCTGTTAAAAATTGTGAATATTACTAAGTTTTGGCATATTTTTTTCTGAAATTATTCACTTCACCTAGATTTTACCTTGAGGGATGACATTGTACACTCTCTATTTCTTTTTTAGGGTTCCGTAGCCAAAATGGCAAAAACGGCACCCTTATAGTTTCGTCATGTCCGTCTGTCCGTATATCACAGGCATTTTACTCGAAAACTATAAGGTTTTTTTTGAATTTATTCAGGCTTCGGCGCTGTTGTATTCTCATTGGGAGCGATCTCCGTCCGGTGTTGCAAGCCGCAACACTCTCCATTGCCCTTTGGGTGACTTTTACCCCTACATTTTTGCCCCTTAAATGGTATTGTATGGTAATAGATATACGACCGCGAGAACAAGCCGTCCCACGTGCTGGACGCGCGGGACCCGGCCAGGGCCAACTGGATGCGCTACGTGAACTGCTCGCGGCACTACAGCGAGCAGAACCTGGTGGCTTTCCAGTACCGAGGGCAGCTGTACTACAGGTACAGCTGTTTAAACGTTCAACCACTTCAAGCTTTCAATACAATTGAGTTTCAATATCTTATTAAGATGCTCCCCCCAGCGCCCGCAAAATTCGGCAGACATTTTTGTACGCAAATACGACATAAGGCTACTCCAGTTATTTATTTATTTATTAAAAACATGTTAACACGACATTACAGTAAAACCAATGTGTCATGGAACGAAACTAAACAAGACAAAACACATATAATTACATTGGTACAGTTGATTGCCTGTCATCCATCTCATCACAGAATCTCAGACATTCACCGCACACATACATCCATCGCCACGCAAGTAAGTCACACTCCGGTGCTGATGCCAAGAGTGCGTTGAGTTGTGAGAGAGCGCGGATCAGCGGCGAGTTCCTGCGTGACACAGTGCGCGTTGAGTTGTGAGAGAGCGCGGATCAGCGGCGAGTTCCTGCGTGACACAGTGCGCGTTGAGTTGTGAGAGAGCGCGGATCAGCGGCGAGTTCCTGCGTGACACAGTGCGCGTTGAGTTGTGAGAGAGCGCGGATCAGCGGCGAGTTCCTGCGTGACACAGTGCGCGTTGAGTTGTGAGAGAGCGCGGATCAGCGGCGAGTTCCTGCGTGACACAGTGCGCGTTGAGTTGTGAGAGAGCGCGGATCAGCGGCGAGTTCCTGCGTGACACAGTGCGCGTTGAGTTGTGAGAGAGCGCGGATCAGCGGCGAGTTCCTGCGTGACACAGTGCGCGTTGAGTTGTGAGAGAGCGCGGATCAGCGGCGAGTTCCTGCGTGACACAGTGCGCGTTGAGTTGTGAGAGAGCGCGGATCAGCGGCGAGTTCCTGCGTGACACAGTGCGCGTTGAGTTGTGAGAGAGCGCGGATCAGCGGCGAGTTCCTGCGTGACACAGTGCGCGTTGAGTTGTGAGAGAGCGCGGATCAGCGGCGAGTTCCTGCGTGACACAGTGCGCGTTGAGTTGTGAGAGAGCGCGGATCAGCGGCGAGTTCCTGCGTGACACAGTGCGCGTTGAGTTGTGAGAGAGCGCGGATCAGCGGCGAGTTCCTGCGTGACACAGTGCGCGTTGAGTTGTGAGAGAGCGCGGATCAGCGGCGAGTTCCTGCGTGACACAGTGCGCGTTGAGTTGTGAGAGAGCGCGGATCAGCGGCGAGTTCCTGCGTGACACAGTGCGCGTTGAGTTGTGAGAGAGCGCGGATCAGCGGCGAGTTCCTGCGTGACACAGTGCGCGTTGAGTTGTGAGAGAGCGCGGATCAGCGGCGAGTTCCTGCGTGACACAGTGCGCGTTGAGTTGTGAGAGAGCGCGGATCAGCGGCGAGTTCCTGCGTGACACAGTGCGCGTTGAGTTGTGAGAGAGCGCGGATCAGCGGCGAGTTCCTGCGTGACACAGTGCGCGTTGAGTTGTGAGAGAGCGCGGATCAGCGGCGAGTTCCTGCGTGACACAGTGCGCGTTGAGTTGTGAGAGAGCGCGGATCAGCGGCGAGTTCCTGCGTGACACAGTGCGCGTTGAGTTGTGAGAGAGCGCGGATCAGCGGCGAGTTCCTGCGTGACACAGTGCGCGTTGAGTTGTGAGAGAGCGCGGATCAGCGGCGAGTTCCTGCGTGACACAGTGCGCGGCCGGCACCGCCGATACATCGCGTCGGCGTGCCCTGAGCGTTATTTTGGGGATATCCGGAGTATACAAGACGACGTCCTGAGCTAGTGAGTCGCACAAGGCGACTCACTAGCTCAGGACAATCTGACTCACCGCGTATGATCCGACACACACTCACCAACAAATTGTAATTACGCCTTACCTCGAACGAATTATAACCTAAGGTTCCTAACAGGTATTTTGTTAGGTTTATTAGGTTATGTATGCTCTAAGAGTAAGACACGAATCCTCTATTTAAACAGGACGATTAGAATCATCCCTCGCTTCACGGAGCTGCTGGTGTTCTACGGCAGCGAGTTCGCCGACGAACTCAACATAGACCTGCGTCGCTACCACTCGCCCATTTACACGGAAACATTTGGTAAATTTATGTAAAAAAATGTTGCAATTTATCCGCTACCCAAGGTTGTCTGATCGGGACGGCTCGCGCGTTGTCGCGGCGAGACAGACTGTCTCTTTCTAATTAGAACGCTTAGAAGAAACGGATAGTAGAGACGGTAGGGCCGTGCACTACGCGCTCGCGCGCCCCACCCCATGCGTCGCACGTAACGAAACTCTACCTATGCTTAGTTATTACGAATCGCGGCGTCACGATATATTTGTGGGTGAGCGTTGAGGTGAGCTTAAAACAAGTAACAGAATAGCGGGGCAGGACGGCTCGGTCTTTAGCAATAATACCGCCTGTTGTTAACCTCTACTTTTAATTTTTAAATTTGTATGTCTTGTATATGATTCATGTTCTTTCTGCATATTGTGTTTGTTTTGGCGACCGGTTACCCTAGCTAGTGGATAGTAACGCTGCCTACGAAGCTGAAGGACCCGGGTTCGAATCTCGGTAAGGGCAAATGTTTGTGTGATTTGTTTCTGTGTCTTGAATGTTTTCTATATATATAAGTAGGTATTTATTTATAGTAATCAGTTTACCTAAGTACTTGTTAGTAATAGTGTTTTATACTATGAAGGTGGCAAACGAGCACACGGCCCGCCTGATGGTTAGCGGACACCGTCACGTCGCCTATTTTATTTATTTATTTAATTAATTCAACTCATATATGGACGATTAAGGTTCCAGAAGAATCGCAAGCGCGTTGCCAACTCTTTATTGATTTGAGATATATATATATTTGACTCTACACTCCCGACCTGATAGACAACACACTATAACTACGCCTGCCACTCCAGGGGTGTTACACGCGTATTAAAAACCCCTTTAAAAACTATTCCCCTAAATATTTTTACTACGAAAATTAATGTTAAGTATGTTTTTTTTACAGTAAAATGCGCCGATGAATTATCACTTGATGATGCCTCGCAGCTGGATGGGGCTCCCATAGTCAACATTAATGAAATACAAAACATACAAACAGAGGAATTTGAGAGCTATTACTTGAAAGAACATATAGAGGGACACAGTGATTTAAAACAGACCCCTCTATCTGACTTTGAAACAGCACCTAGCTGCAGTTTTAAAAAACATGCGGAGAATCACACACCAGCAAATGATAGAAATATCAATGTAGATAAACCCCACACATGTACGACTTGCGGAAATAAATACCTAACTAGTTCCAATTTAAAAAGGCACATGAGAACTCATAGTCAAGAAAGAACACACATATGTACTATTTGTAAGAAAGGATTTCTTGAAAACTGTGAATTGAAGCGACACATGAAGGTACATAGTCTGGAAAAACCGCACTTATGTATAATTTGCAATAGGCGCTTTAAGGAAAGTACTCACTTGAAGCGACACATGAATGTACATAGTTTGGAAAAACCGCACTTATGTATAGTTTGCAAGATGCGCTTTAAGGAAAGGAATGCCTTGAAGCGACACATGAAGGTACACAGTCTGGAAAAACCGCACTTTTGTATAGTTTGCAAGATGCGCTTTAAGCAAAGTTCTTACTTGAAGCGACACATGAAGGTACATAGTCTGGAAAAACCGCACTTATGTATAGTTTGCAAGATGCGCTTTAAGGAAAGTAATACCTTGAAGCGACACATGAAGGTACACAGTCTGGAAAAACCGCACTTATGTATAATTTGCAATAGGCGCTTTAAGGAAAGTACTCACTTGAAGCGACACATGAATGTACATAGTTTGGAAAAACCGCACTTATGTATAGTTTGCAAGATGCGCTTTAAGGAAAGGAATACCTTGAAGCGACACATGAAGGTACACAGTCTGGAAAAACCGCACTTATGTATAATTTGCAATATGCGCTTTAAGGAAAGTACTCACTTGAAGCGACACATGAAGGTACATACAAATGTAACTCAGAGTTCCTAGAATGCCATGTTTAAATATTCTAAATAATTGCATGCTGCTTTCTAAACTCTATCAAATAAGGCCAAGTATCATATTAAATGAATCATACCTTTAGTTAGAAAGGTCTAATCTGATTGTTGTTATTCAATTTACACAATAGTAAAAAAATATATTAACGATTAATTATTATTTATTTATTAATACATGGAAAACCAAAAGATGTTGCCATCACCATTATAGGGTCATTATGCCGGTTATCGACCACATAGTTTCGTGTGCCGGTTCACAATAGACGGAGAGCTACGTGCATTTTTTTGTCAGTCACTTACTCCCGTGCCATAACTTGTGAGAAGGTTAAGAATGTTGTATCATGAAGCCCCGTGGACGTCAGCTGCGGCTCCGTTGGTGGGTTGACCAGCAGCAGCCTCCCATATATGTAAAAAAAAATTGCCTGTTCCTCCCGATTCCTTTTATCATCAAATGATAGTTAATCCAATATTATGACGAAAAACAATCGTCAGCTGTACAGTCAGCTGACGATTGTTTTTGTAGTGGTGGAAAGTCCGTCAGCTGGTCACACGAACATGTAAAAAATTATTTTTTTCAGTCATTTCCTTCCAACTGAAATTTTGTCAGATGACAGTTTATATACTATTATAAATATATCAACGCGTCAGCTGGTTCTATCGCGGTGGAAAACTCGTCAGCTGATGCCCTGAAGTTTGTAACGCAGTAGCCCGCGTGCTAGGCACAATTTTTTGTCAGTTACTTTCTGCCGTGCCATAACTTGTGAGATGGTTCAGAATGTTGTATCGTAAAGCCCCGTGTACGAACTGTCCATCAGGTGGTAGTTAACTGAAAGACTGAAACTGGTAACGTAACCGGCGCAATCACCCTAGATGCGAGAAGTTGAATTATACTTACAGGTATATGTCATGGCCATTTACCCTAAGCACTCCCAAATTTATGCTTACAGCAATAGGTTTGTATCAGTATCGCCGTTGTGCAATATAACATCGAATGATATAATATTTTTATTTATTTATTTCAGTAAAGCACTTTACAATGACTTAAAACTAAATACAACGTCCCACAAAACTGTTTGCACAGTTTGACTGTGGGATCCATGAGTCTATATAATTTGAGATAGTCTTAAATGATAATGAGTCTATATAAAGTGGTAAAGTTCTAATCAGTCTATATAATTAGTTAAGTCTTAAGAAGTAAGAACAGCTTTAAATGATGTTGTATAAAGTGGATAGGTAACTAGATATAAGATATTTAAGTATTTAAATACTGTCGAGATAGTGTTTCAACAGGGCTCTTTTAAATTTATTTTTGTTTTTCTCTTGTCTTAAAGCCGCAGGTAAGGCGTTAAGCAAGTAAGTATGGTAAGCGTTTTTCGATGAGCCTATCCCCGTAGTAATTGCTTACTCTGACAACGGCAAACTTACCTGCAGCTACGGATCTGGTGCCATATGTTTGACTCATTTGAGATAAGTTACTTTCTTGATTGCCGTGCTGATTGACTAAAATTAAGTAATTATGTCTAAGGGTTGCCGGAAGAATTTTACATACTTTGAATAACTGATAGTAATTATTTTTTTATTTATTTTTAGTTTTATTGTTCACTAATAGTTTGAGAAATCTAATTTGCAATTTTTCAACTTTTTCCAAATTCGTTTTAAAGGTGAGGCCATAGCAATCCAGGGAGTAACTTATAATCGATTCCACCAGTGATATATAAATACATTTTAGGGTGCTTAATGGGACTCTAAAGCTTAGGTGGTAAAATCTACCAAGTAGGACTCTTAATTTAGCACATATATACTCTATATGAGATGACCATGAAAAGTTTTCATCTATCTTCATGCCAAGGTAAGTCATGCATTTAACAAGCTCAATTGGCTTACAACGACATGAAACTAGATTATTGTGGAAACAGGAGAAGTCATGTGTAATTATTGTAAGCTCTGGCGAACAGGAAGGGATTAGATAAGGTGAGTGTAAAATTTGTAATTTGGTTTTATCTGCATTTAAAACTATACCATTATCATGCGACCACTTGACAACAGCGTCGACATCTTGCTGCACTGAACGGTAGGTGCTGGCTAGGTCGGCGGCGGCACCGGCTCTCAGCACGCACAGGTCGTCGGCGAACATGTGCGGAGAACAGTACCGCAGCACGCCGCACAGGCTGTTCACGTGCAACAAGTAGCACACGGGGCTAGTACATTACATACCTCACCTCCGGTTCGGGCCGCAAACACCTGCGATTTGGGGCATTCACGAATTGCCGCCCGTGGTTTGGCTAAAATTTTACGTCTTGCCTTGGCCAGGAAGTGAGATTTTCTCCTCGCGTAGCGGTCAGAAAATCCCACTTACGGCCTAGGGTGACGTAAAATTACTAAAATCTGTAAATTGGATTGAAATAGTTTGCATATATGTTTAAATGAAACCGGGCCATCAATTTCCACTAGTACTATTATCTGTTCTATTGACGGAACCAGTTGGAATTTTTCTTCCCATTAGTTAAATTAAAATTCCAACTAGTTCTACTAATATAACAAATTATAGAACTAGCAGGAAAAGACCACCAAGTATGAGCATGTTTGTGTCGGATATAAAGCATTTGTCCCTTACTAGCAAGTATATAAGTGTGAGAGGGAGGGGAGAGGACATAAACATAAATATGTTGATTGTGATTTGTTATATATTTTGATAGTTGATTACTGATTTATTAAACGAAATCTGATTTAATCTTTTTAATTGTAAAGTGGAAAATAGATAAAAAGCAGTAAATCATGTATATTTATTTATTTTTTAAACTATCATGGAAGTAGGACATCACCCCACAAAATAAATTCATCTTCACAAGCTGTTAGCAAATAATCCTCCGTCGGGTGATGACTTAAAGATACAACCGGCTTGTTTTTACTGTGAACCAATTTGGTGGTCACATTACTACTAATTAAGTCCCAGAAGAATATCTCACCCGTAGCGGAACCAGATATAAGATGACTGTCCTTAGCATTCACTGCGTTTTCCAACAAAAAGTCTTTACTATCATGCCCAGTAAAAGTATTTAGCAGCTCACCGGAGTCTTTGTCAAATAACTTAACAGTACTGTCTGCACAACTTAAGATATAACACTGACCATCATGAGTCACACTCCCGTAAGTAATTATATGACCGATATAGTCAGAAAACACCTTCCCTACCCTTAAATCGTACCGTCTGACGTGGGAGTCCACGGAACACGTTACAACTTCATAGTCGGTCACTTGAATGGAAGTTATAGTGTCTTTAGCATCCTTTAAAACCTGCACTGGTTCTTGGCGGCGGCTTAGAATGTCCCAGAATGCGACTGTGTTGTCTACAGAGCCTGAGATAGCCATAGTTGATTCTTCGTTGTACTTGACTCTCGTGACGGAGCTGGCGTGGCCGCGGTATCGTCTCAGTGGCTGACCAGTCGTTACATCCCAGAGAATAACCGATTTGTCAGCACTACAGGATATTATCTGGCTGCTGTCGCAGCTGCCGGCGGCGTCTAGTACCTCGTTGGCGTGGCCGCCGTAAGTTTTCAGCAAGAGCTGGCGATGGGGATTCCAGAGCTTGATTTTCTTGTCGGCGCCGCAAGTGAGGCAGTAAGTTCCGTCGACGTTGAAGCGCACCGCGCGTATTACTTGTTGCTTGCATTTTATTGTAACTAAAGGTTTTAGTTCGGCCATAGTTAGGAAATAATAGTTCTTTTATATATGGGCAAACAAGGTAAACAATCCATTGACAGATATGACAGCTTGACAGTTCAGGTGTCATTACATTTTTCTTTTCACGCGTTAGCCACGGATGCGTGTTTTTGTAGCAAGAAATTTTATTTAGTCTTAAAATTAAAATTGAAGCCACTAATTATAAATATAATTTGATATGATTTTTATAGATACGATGACTATTTTCTCTCCACTACTTAAAGATTATCTGGAAGAAATCGCTATTTAGCGATAAGACCGCCTCTTGTTTGCCTATGCTCTTATATTAGCTGTTTTCTGTACTACTGTTTAGTATTACTACTGAGATATAAAATAAAGATTGTATGTATTGTATTGAAATTTGATTCAGAGAAGAAGCTTCTGAGTGGATTTTGATACCTAACCTAGTAGTCCCAAGCTTTCTGAAGCATCTTACAAGTTATCGCCTGGGCTAAACTTGATCATGAACACCTGTTGCTAGCTTGCAGAACCATAAGGACTTCAGAACTTCAGGTTGCGTTTGATAACTAAAACTTGTAACCGGTTTTACAGAATGAGAAAGCAAATTTTTTTTTTAATAAAGCGATTGCCACTGACCGCCAACCCCTCAGGGAAATATACCTCGTTGGGCTTAGATTTTCCTCATAGGTGTGAAAAGATGAGTAGCAAAATTATTTCCGTCTTGAGCGTAAACACTTGAATCCCTTGCTACGCTCGGGAATTGGAGAATCTTTGGCTTCTCTCAGGATTCAATGCCCTTGCAGTAGTTGCAGTAATTATATCATTTTCACATACCGCCCTCGCAGTAAATATATAATTTTGATCCCTTGAGACAATCTACTATTATTAGATCATAGAAATAGTCAGAGGGCCTACCGCGAAACGAAATGTTTTCGTACGTGTAATTCCGTCTCTGTCGCACTTGCTAGTTCGAGCGACAGAGACGGAGATACATGAACGAAAACGAATCTCGTTTGGCGGTAGGCCCTCAGTATTAACAATTGACCGCAGGACTAAATCACACCGAGTCGCGAGGATAGCTAAATTATAAAATAAAACACAAAAATAGAGTCTCAACTTTTATTCTCTCATTGATTCGAGATTTCAGATATTTTCCGTTTCATGATTGTAACATAAAACTATACTCAAGCGTACACAGGTGTTGCTCGCTCGAAGCTTGGACCCGTCCTGACGGTACATATTACGCAATGAAAATGCAAGAAATACATTGCGGGACATTACGGCTTTTCTGAATGAATGGTCACCATGTCTCACATCACAACAGCACGGTTATCACAAGACGGCGTGTCGAAAAAAAATCAAGATAGGTGGATTTTGACAGAACTGACATTTGTAAAGATTAATTCTGAAAAACATTCCGTAACTACAGGGTATTTGTTCCAAGACAAGCCCAAGCGGCCGAGACGTTGACAGTGCGTTCGCCACAGACACACAAAATGCCAAATTACACTTAACCTATCACATTCAGAAGAACAGACAGAAATCAATAATTTGTAAAAACATGTTTCATTATTTGTAATTATATTCGATTCTAAAGTTCTAATTCTAACTCACAATAAAGCAAGGAAATTGCAAAAAACCGCGATTAAAAAATGCATGTCTTTACAAATTATTACTAGAAATAAAGAATTAGTCTATTATTAATTCTTATTAATAATTCCGCGACTTTTCTGCATAAAAATGCTCAAAAAGAGAAATATTATTGATAAGACTTAATCACAGTTTACTAGGTGCTAAAGATTTTTTGGACATTTTTTTTACATTTTTTTAAGACACATCTGCACTTCACTCTCTACACACATTACATGACTCTGTTTTAAGGCTAAATTTATAAAATCTTAAAAAGATTTTTTTTTACACGCTAGCGGCGTGCGTCTTAAAATAAAAACCATGGAAAATGAAAACCATAGACGCCACTCACGCTTTACATTTGTTTTTTTTATATATTTTATTTTCGTGATATTTCGTGACAGACTATGAAAACTTTACCTGAGATCATTTTTTTTATTTTTTCAAAGATTTGTAATTTTTTTGTCATTTATTCGTTTATAGCTAGACATAATTATGAAATAATCGAAATATTTATAAGAATTATTATTAAGCTATAAAATAAAGTAAATAAATGATATATAATTGCCAACGTTAAGATTAAATGTTATGAAATTTAGAAACTCAAGTTAAGAGTTAGTCAGTGTTTTTAAAGAGAAAAAATATATTAATTATTATATATAAGTAAATAATTTACTGCACACATGTACACTTCATTTCGGTGGATAGTTACTTGATACATGCGTCTTCAGTTATCCTTACAACTAAGCAATATGGAATTTTTTTTTCAACATTTTTCTTATAAAAATCATCACAGTAAGAAAGCTATGGGTGGCTCGGTCGCCGCTTACTCAAAATAAAATAAAAAACTAATAATTACAAGTATGTTTTAAAGCTTAAAAAGACTGATATTAGTTAGAGGACTTTGCCATACAAACGCGGTTGGCGAAAAACCTAAATAAACACAATTTTTTTTAAACTTATACCTAAGTATTTAAGTATATAATACAGCGTTTGTATAACTCGGTCGGAATAAGCGGCGCCCGGGCGACTTGCAATAACCGAAATTCAATAATACTCCAAATATGTCAAGACAATTTTCGACACGAATTGCACTATTCTTAAAACTGTAAATTTGTAGAAAAATTACCTATTCTCGTTTATAAATCGCTTCAACTCTGGCACACGACCAAAACATAATCTTAGTGCCGCCTTCTACAATGCCTCGCCGTGCTCGCCAGTATACTTTTTAGTGCGCTACGGCCGTTTTTCGCTACATATGGAGTTTAATTGGCGTATAGTGCGGATTTTTACTAGACCGGATCTTATTTTAAAAGCCATCGGCCCAACAAAGCCGCAATAGCCACGTGCCACACAATACTTTACTCTATATAAAGTAGTATATTGTTCTAAATACAAAATGGTTAACATTGCAAAGTAGTATTTTTACTTAGACATAAAGGCGCTTTTTGGTTGAAAAAGTGTTGATGTTTACTAAGATTATTTTACAGTATCAATTAACAATGAAAGACAGTCGCATTGTTTACTAGGCACAAAGATTCGGTGTAGAAATACAATCCGCACCATACAAGTGTAGCAGAAATGTGATAAAACTGATAAACCACGCCAAAATACAAAAGCAACAGGCTAACTTAGTGAAGCATTGTAAAAGACAACATACTTAAAATACTCATACCAAAACACTACCATTTGGGATCACGGAGTTTTGACTTTTCAAAATTGGGATCGCATTCGTCATTTGACCAAATCAAGCCGCCTAATACTAGGAAATAATCTATGCTTTGCACTGTTCACTTGAAAAGCCAGCAATCTAGGTTCTAGGTCCTAGAATCTACTCCAGGCAAAATACGGTTTCGAAAAACATTAATTTATAATAGCGTTTTTGATTTTTCATTCTATAAACTTATTCTAAGATGCTTTATTCAAGAATCCAACAGACTTTCCACCCGGAAGTAATTATATACATTTAAATTAAACATTCATTGTTTTTTTATTTATATTGAATATTTTAAAGCAAATGTAAATGAACCTAAATAAAGATTTAAAAAAAATATTAATATTTATTCCGCCTAAAATGGCCTAAAAATAATTAATTAGCTCCTAAAAAGGAGCTAATTTTTTTTTTGATGTCTGATTTTTTGTTGGATTTTGCCTCTAGGTAACTATTTAATTGATAATATATCCGTTACATTAAAAAAATCTGCTAAAATTATTTCCAAATTTGTAATTTTTTCCATACAAGTTGTCAGTTCATTGCCTGGAGTATTTTAGGGTATCTCTAGTCACACAGCCATCTCTCTTATACTGGTGCATCGAAGAGATAGGTGTTCATGTCTACATATAGGGCAGGATATTGAACAGCGCAAGCCCTAGAACCAAACGATATACTAAGACGGGGAGCCTACGGCCAAGGACCTTACCGAAGTTAGATTTCTTAAAAACGCACAAAAACTGACAGATGGTTTTCTGTAAAGTTCAAGATAAGCGGCTAAAAATGTAGTACAATTTTAACATGCAACCTGAAAGTTACTAAATGAATATTGATGTAATTAATTTAAACTGTTTGCTAGTTTGACCCGTTAGAGGCAAAATTGAGCTATCACTCATGTGTCGCTCTTCAAACTCAGATAAATCCACTCTAACCATTTGGGAGATAATATTTGAAAGGCAAATTTAGCATTAAAATGTATTCTTTACAAAAAATAAAATTATGATTGCATTTACCTTCGTTTGTTACAATCAATTGCATTCTATCTATCTTTGAAAAAACTCAGCGTGGATTTGTATAATTTTGATTAAACAGTTTTTTACGCCGGTTCTTCTCGAGGCGGAGGTTTACTTTCCGAACCGGTGGTAGTTTATCGACGTTCATAGGTGCATGTAATATGCCTAAATTGATGAGTAAATCACTTTGACTTGGACAGACCTGGATTTATCTGGATTTGGAAAAAATACGATTAGACAACTGACAGCCATCCCCCCCCCCTCAGCAATTTGATGACATAATGTCTGGTGGCGGCGCGTGGCGGCGGCTGGTCGCTCAGTGGTGGCAGTAGACGGGCAGCACGGGGCTGCGCGGCCAGTCCGAGGTCTCCTCGCTCTCGCTGCTCTCGCTGCCCGACCTGGCGGGAGAGGTGACGTTAGTTACAGCCTTCTTATTATAATAATGCTTTCAGGGTGCTGATGGGGCTGCCCACATTCTGTAGCGCATCAGGGATGTTTGCAGAAGTGCGGGTAGACTGCTTCTCTCCAGCACATCCCCGGTGCGCAGAGTGCGGGCTAGCTCCAACACCATTCAGGAGCCGTAGCACGGTTGGCCTTGTCACGCGATAGGTGATAGGATAGAGCGTGCGTCACTGGCTGACACCGTTCGATAGAATGAGACGACGCTCTTATCTTGTCACTTGTCGCGTGATAAGGCCAACCGTGCTGCGGCTCCTGAGCATGATAGCGGACAGGGTAGATGGCCTGTACTTGTACAACTGTTGCATGATACATGCACGCAGGACTAGACAATAATAATAAAATGAAATAATAATGTAATGTAAGGTACTAACTAATGAAACAAATAGTCCCTTATTCACAGTTTATTTACGTCAAGTGTAAAATCATTCAAATACATGTCAAATATAAAACATTCTCTGATGGCCAGTTCAACACTCCCCCTACATCAGATCAGACTTACTCACCAATCCTAGTGAGGTTCGCGTTCTGAGAAAGCTTTCCTTCGGCAAGGCTTTCGTAAAGGTATCCGCTACCTGGTCTTGCGAAGGTACGTAGAGGACATTGACCTTCTTCTCCTGATGCAATTCTTGCAAGAACTTATACCGCGTGTCTATATGCTTTGTCTTAAAATGAAACACTGGATTCTTGACAAGCTTGATAGCACTTTGGTTATCTACGTAAACCGTCGGTATAACGTCGTATCCACGAACTTCCCTGTAGAGACGACTGAGCCATATAACCGTCTGGGCTGCGAGGCTGGCCGCCACAAATTCCGATTCAGTGGTCGAGAGACTCACGCATCTTTGAGTTTTAGAAGACCATGACACTGCTCCCCCTGCGGCGAGACACACATAACCAGAAGTCGACCTTCTCGTCTCAATATCTCCGGCGTAATCAGCATCGCTGTACGCAACGAAGGTATTTTCTTCACCTGACAAACCCTTGTATAAAATACCAAGGCTTTGGGTGCCCTTCAAATATCTCAATACTCGCTTGGCTATCGCGTAATGGCGTTTGTCGGGTTTCTCAACATGTTTTGACAAAACATTTATAGCAAAACATATGGCGGGTCTACTTACAATAGATAAATAAAGTAATTTTCCGACTAATTCTCTATAATGAAAATTATTGACATTCGTGTCAGTGTCGAAATTACAGTTATCTGTCAGCTGACTTTTGTCTATCGGGGTAAGTACAGAGTTCGCATCGCACATATTATAACTTTTTAAAATAGTTTTTATGTAGGCTTCTTGGTTAATAAATATCGACCCATCGTTTTGTTGATTTATCTGCAAACCAAGATAACAACCAACTTCAGAAGTGCGAACTTGAAATTCTGTGGTCAGAGCACTAAGGAATTCTTCCACAAGTGTCTTATTTGGTGATAAGATCAATCCGTCATCAACATAGATCATGATGATTAGCTGCCGGTCTTGGCTTATGAACAAGCATGGATCTGAGTCACTTTGCTTTAATTTATATTTCAGCAAAAAGGAACAGAACCTCTTGTTCCAACACCGAGGCGCCTGTTTCAAGCCGTACAGACTTTTGATGAGCTTGCATACTCGGCCTGATCCATCATCATATCCCAGAGGTTGCTTCATATAAATAACCTCGTCGATGTCGCCGTATAGAAAGGCAGTCTTCACATCGAATTGGGTCATGTGCATTTTTCTGATAGCTGCTTCGCTCAACATAGCGCGGATTGTATCCCAGCGAACAACAGGGCTGAAAGTTTCGTGGTAATCGATACCGTGCTCTTGACTGAATCCTCTGATGACGAGTCGAGCTTTAAAACGTTCGATAGAACCATCAACCTTCTTTTTAATTTTGTAAACCCATTTGTTGCTAAGGGCTTCTCTATTTTCAGGTAAATTTACCAAAATCCACGTTTTGTTTTCTTTGAGAGAATTCAACTCCTCTTCCATGGCAGTACTCCATTCTTCATGGTTCTCTGACTTCATCGCTTGTTTGTAAGTCTGAGGTTCATCTTCAGAGAGACAGATGCAACAGTTCGATCTGGAGCTTTGAAGCAATTGTCGATCTCTTAGATTATAATGATGTGGTGCCTCTTCGTCAAGATCAGGAGGAGTTTGATCTTCAGCTGTGTCGGATGGTCCAGCTTCATCTTGATCGTCCTTAAGAGAAGAATCGTTATCTGTAATAATGACCTCGGTTGTTTCATGATCTTCACGCTCACCAGATGTATATGGAAGCTTACAGAAGTCAGAAGAAACTGTCTCAGATCTAAACAGTACATCCCTTGAGATGATTACGTCATTCTTCTCAGGTATCCAGATACGATAGCCGTCCTTATCTCCGCAATATCCGACTAAATATCCTTTCATAGCCTTTTTGTCGAGCTTCTTACGTTTCTGGCTTGGAATATGTACGAAACATTCTGTGCCAAAAATATGTAAGTGGCCAATATGAGGTTGCTTATTGTACCAAAGCTCGTATGGTGTCTTCCCTTCGATCTGTGTCGGTCCAGTTCTGTTAAGTACATAGCTCGCAGTATTAATAGCTTCGGCCCACAGCTTCTTAGGCAGGTCTTTATTGTATAGCATGCTTCTCGCTGCCTCAACCAGAATCCTGTTCTCTCTTTCAGCCGCGCCATTTTGTTCTGGAGTGTACGGCATACTCAGACGGTGGTATAAGCCAACTGCTTCTGTCATACGATGTACTTCGGCATTGTTGAACTCTTTTCCGCCATCTGTGAGTAATTCCTTAACAACGTGACCAGCCGTTTTAATCTCAGCAAGAAATTTAGGTAGTACACTGGCTACTTCGGATTTTTGCTTTAAGAAGTAAACTTTTCTGAATCTTGTGAAGTCATCTTTAAATACAACGAAGTATCTTCTTCCGCCAAGTGACAATTCTGACATAGGGCCACAAACATCCGCATTTATTTGATCGCCGGGTTTTGTGCCACGATGTTGCCTAGTACCGAATGACAATCTGGTCATTTTTCCGAATACGCAGCCATCACAGTCAGATTGATCTGGTGAAAACTTAATACCGTTGCGTGTAAGGATATCCTTAACATGTCTTTTGTTTTGGTGACAAAGTCGTTCATGCCAAATTTGCAGGCTTGGTTCTTCTTTGACAACACAAGCGTTGACAGTTATTACTCTCATCAAAAGTCTATATAGATTACCATCTCTGATACTGACAGCTTTAACTTGGCCGCTTTTATCTTTGAAAATACGCTTGTCCTTGTCAGCTATCTCTATATAACCATGGTCCAAGGCCGAACCTGCTGAGAATAGATTTTGTCCAGCTTGAGGTACATACCAAACATTGTTCAGATGAGCACGTTTCCATTTGCCTTGTACAGACATTTCAACGTCTATAATTCCTTGGCCGTATGCATACATAGCCCGATCATCTCCAAGTCGCAAAGCTCTTGGTTTGTCGAAAGGTAAGTAGCTTCTGAACCAATTGGCGCTAGACGTGATGTGATGAGACGCACCAGAATCGACTATAAAGTTGGAATTTGAGTCATCAAGCCGAGATAGGAATGCGTCACCATCATCTTGAACAGTTTCGTTACTCTTGTTTCGTTTCTTCAATTTCTTGAGTGCGAAGCATTGTTTGTTAGTATGCCCAATCTTGTTGCAATGTGAACATTTGACTTTCTTTTTGTTCAACAAAAGAGCGTTGTCAGACGTTGACGAGGAAGTGGAAGGGTTAGTACCCAGGTCTTCGAGGCGCTGTTCGTGAAGACGCAGACGCTCCATTAGAGTAGAAATACTTCTGTTTTCCTTAGGTACGGACTCCCAAGCATTCTTGAACTCAAGATATGTTGACGGTAACGTGTTCAGTATCCTGTTCATTAACAATGATTGAGGGAGAGATCCTTCTTCCTTTAATTCGTCGTTGAGTTGTTGCCATAATGCCTGCAGCTTAGAGACGTGCGTGGCAATGTCGTCAGTTTCATCTTTTGTATAAGTGAACAACTGACAATACAACAAATCTAGTCGTCTGTCATTCTTCTGCTCATAAACTGAGTGAAGTATATCCCACATTTCCTTACCGGATTTAGCAGTGAGTATATGACGTTTAGGTTCTGTGGAGACGCTACAGCCGATGATACATTGGAGTAATGCGTCACGATCTTCATATTGGGTAAGTTTCTTTTGATAACTTGCTATTTCGCCAGCCGGCGCTTCTTTTATAGGTGGTACAGGAAGAGTCTCGACGCCTTTCACAATATCTTGCAGCTTGTGCATAGTAAGTTGCAGGTTTATATCGAATTTCCATACCAGCCAATTGTCAAGTCCGCGTAGCTTCTCAATATTAAAGCGCTCCAATTTTTGTGCACTCATATTTGCGAAACACAAATTAAATTGTAAAACTGATCCCAAAAATGAAAAAATACTCGTTATAATCGGGTTATTTGTAAAAAATTCCCATAACCTAATGAAACAAATAGTCCCTTATTCACAGTTTATTTACGTCAAGTGTAAAATCATTCAAATACATGTCAAATATAAAACATTCTCTGATGGCCAGTTCAACACTAACACTAGTTTAATCCATACTAATATTATAAATGGGAAAGTGTATGTGTTTGTTTGTTTGTTTGTTTGTTTGTTTGTCCGTCTTTCACGGCAAAACGGGGCGTCGAATTGACGTGATTTTTTTAAGTGGAGATAGTTGAAGGGATGGAGAGTGACATAGGCTACTTTTTGTCTCTTTCTAACCCCCCACTTCCCCAAAATGGGGGGTGGAAGTTTGTATGGAGCATTCCGCAATTTTCAAGGTAGAAAGCTAAAAATTGGTATGCGGACTATTTGTGACTAACAAAAACATCATGCATCATTTTTTTTTGGAAATCTGCACCCAACCCCTTAAAAGAGGGGGTGAAATTTTATATGGGGGTCCAGATATGTAGAGTCGATATGTAGAGTCGATATGTAGAGTCGACATGTAGAGTCGATATGCAGAGCCGATATGTAGAGTCGATATGTAGAGTCGATATGTAGTCGATAAGTAGAGTCGATATGTAGATTCGATATGTAGAGTCTATGTTCGATATGCAGAGTCTATGTAGAGTCGATCTAAATATATAAAAGACTGAAAGTGAGATGCACCTTTTTTGTAGACGGTTAACATTACTCTTAGTACGCGGGCGAAGCCGCGGGCAAAAGCTAGTAAGTATTATAATTGTCACTAACAACATAATCCAAGTTGGTCTATATATATGTGTCGTGTTGTGTACCTGTTTCTGGTGGGCGTGGCCTCCACGGTGTAGTGCTGCTCCTCGATGGTGGGCAGCAGCGAGCCCAGCCGGTCCGTGGGCCGCAGCACCTGCGTCACACACCAGTTACATTCACTGTCGCATCGTATCAGCCGAGACACGTCCACTGCTGGACATACGCCTCCCCCAAAGAGTGCCACAATGCTCGGCCCTCCGCCACCCGCATCCAACGGACTCCAGCGACCTTTATCAGGTGGTCAGTATTCACTGCATAGTGTGTACATTTGATATTTGGCTGACGGTTAGTGTCGGTCCTAAATAGTGATGTGCCGTTCCGGGGAATATTCCCACAGTGGGAATATTCCCCGGAACGTTCCCGGGAACATGCCCACAAGAAGGGAACATAGGGGAATTTTGAAATTGTGTATGTCTACACACTGTGTTATTGGCGATTATATCAAAACCTAAGCCTTTACACAGTTTACCAAAACATTAAATAGTGTAACTCATCTGCAAAAGTAAATTCCCTATGTTCCCGGGAATATTCCCAATGTTTCTCGGAATATTCCGTCATCCTTCATGGGAATATTCCCATAGTGGCCGGGAATATGCAATAAAACCATTATTAGAAAAGTACTTCTTTAATTGACAAAAACGATACAAATAATCACAGTGTACTAAGTAAAGTTTGTACTTTTAATGGTGCAGTAGTTGTAGTACATACTATGATATATAAATGTGGTAGCGTATCTGACTATTTTATGCATTCGAACGACACCGTTAAAAGACGTAATTTTTAGCGAGTCATTTTATTCTTCGGAGTACTATTCTTTGTAATTAAATAAAATTTTACGTTGTCCAATATGTACTCATATACCTGGGTACATGGGAATATTCCTGATGGGAATAATCCCGTTCCCGGGAATATTCCCACAGCACATCACTAGTCCTAAACATTTACATAAATTTCGTAAATGCTTATTTTTTTTCATGCAACATAAGTGAGCACGCAATGCACACTACGCGTTATTAGTACGGACTTCATACATTGCTGGTCAATAGTACTTAAATAAATTTCTATCAAAAATTTAATTTTTTTATCATCATCATACTCATCGAGACGATTCTAACGAGCTCAAACTCAACGGGGTTACGTCGGTTAAATACTGAATTCCCATGGCCACCTTCTGTCTCCATCATCAGATCAGTTCGATGGTGCCATAATATTGAATTGTCATCCAAACTACACTACTGCCCAAAATTTCAGCTCAATCGGATAACGGCAAGTGACTGAAAAATGGATTGCAAATTTTGACGGACAACTTACTTCTTACATACAAACAGGTCTTTGAAACCAAAGTTTCAAGTAGGTTTTAGTTTCAGATTTAAACTAACTTTAAGGTGACAATGATTTTAAATTCAAAAGTTATTCCATATTCAGTTCTGTTCAGGAAAAAAGAACGTTTGTTTTAGGTAACTACGAGGTAATCGTGTTTGGCAATGATGTAATATAAAAAGAACGTTTGTTTTAGGTAACTACGAGGTAATCGTGTTTGGCAATGATGTAATATAAAAGGAACGTTTGTTTTAGGTAACTACGAGGTAATCGTGTTTAGCAATGATGTAATATAAAAAGGAACGTTTGTTTTAGGTAACTACGAGTTAATCGTGTTTAGCAATGATGTAATATAAAAAGGAACGTTTGTTTTAGGTAACTACGAGTTAATCGTGTTTGGCAATGATGTAATATAAAAGGAACGTTTGTTTTAGGTAACTATGAGTTAATCGTGTTTAGCAATGATGTAATATAAAAAGGAACGTTTGTTTTAGGTAACTACGAGTTAATCGTGTTTAGCAATGATGTAATATAAAAAGGAACGTTTGTTTTAGGTAACTACGAGTTAATCGTGTTTGGCAATGATGTAATATAAAAGGAACGTTTGTTTTAGGTAACTATGAGTTAATCGTGTTTAGCAATGATGTAATATAAAGAGGAACGTTTGTTTTAGGTAACTACGACTTAATCGTGTTTGGCAATGATGTAATATGAAAAGGAACGTTTGTTTTAGGTAACTACGAGTTAATCGTGTTTAGCAATGATGTAATATAAAAAGGAACGTTTGTTTTAGGCAACTACGAGTTAATCGTGTTTGGCAATGATGTAATATAAAGAGGAACGTTTGTTTTAGGTAACTACGACTTAATCGTGTTTGGCAATGATGTAATATGAAAAGGAACGTTTGTTTTAGGTAACTACGAGTTAATCGTGTTTAGCAATGATGTAATATAAAAAGAACGTTTGATTTAGGTAACTACGAGTTAATCGCGTTTGGCAATGATGTAATATAAAAAGACGTTTGATTTAGGTAACTACGAATTAATCGTGTTTAGCAATGATGTAATATAAAAAGAACGTTTGATTTAGGTAACTACGAGTTAATCGTGTTTAGCAATGATGTAATATAAAAAGAACGTTTGATTTAGGTAACTACGAGTTAATTGCGTTTGGCAATGATGTAATATAAAAAGGAACGTTTGATTTAGGTAACTACGAGTTAATCGCGTTTGGCAATGATGTAATATAAAAAGACGTTTGATTTAGGTAACTACGAGTTAATCGCGTTTGGCAATGATGTAATATAAAAAGTGGTTTGATTTAGGTAACTACGAGTTAATCGTGTTTGGCAATGATGTAATATAAAAAGATGTTTGATTTAGGTAACTACGAGTTAATCGTGTTTAGCAATGATGTAATATAAAAAGTGGTTTGATTTAGGTAACTACGAGTTAATCGCGTTTGGCAATGATGTAATATAAAAAGTGGTTTGATTTAGGTAACTACGAGTTAATCGTGTTTGGCAATGATGTAATATAAAAAGATGTTTGATTTAGGTAACTACGAGTTAATCGTGTTTGGCAATGATGTAATATAAAAAGATGTTTGATTTAGGTAACTACGAGTTAATCGTGTTTAGCAATGATGTAATATAAAGAGGAACGTTTGTTTTAGGTAACTACGAGTTAATCGTGTTTGCCAATGATGTAATATGAAAAGGAACGTTTGTTTTAGGTAACTACGAGTTAATCGTGTTTGGCAATGATGTAATATAAAAATAAGATAGATAGGATATACGCGCTCGAAAAATGGCGCACTAAAATTGAGTCAATTGGCACAACTTTTCAATTCGTCAATGGAAACGTTAGCTGACAGATTTGGTGGCCATTTTTAAACACGAAATTTCGTATAGACAACACATTTACCTTTTTTTATATTACATCATTGGTGTTTGGCATCAAAGACTGACTGAATCAAATTCGGACTACTAGCCGACTAGAGGATACTAGAAATAGTGTGTACCTTGAGCGTGCGTTCGGAGAGTCTCCACACGAGCCGCTGGCGCTGCGGCGCGGCCGCGCGCGCCGAGTAGCGCGCCAGCGCCGAGCGCGCGCGCGCCGCGCACGCCCCCAGCGACGCGTCCGACATCTGCCACCACACACACACGGTCAATACTGCTGCCAGCACGCCGGCGACACAGAACATTAAATACTACAGAAAGGTGTAGTAGGCGTGGCACGCGCGCCACTAGTCTGAGCGTGCGCTCAAAGCTTTCGTGTCAACGTCACCTGATCGCCGTGCAGTCGCTCACAAAGTTGTAGGCGACGTGGAGGGGATGAGGCGACACCGATTCCGATACAAACCGCGCTTGATACCCCTCATATGGTATTTAGTGTTCTGTGAATGGCACGACATTTATACGGTGTGGGTCTCCACAAAGTGCACATAATAAATAGGGTAAATCTAGGCCAAGCGCGCGCCAGCCTCGGCAGCTGCTGCTGGTACAGCAGCACCAGCGCCGGCTCGCCGGTGCGCGCGTATCGGTAGTAGTACTCACGTGGCAGTAGGCCTGCAGCTGCGCGCCGACCTCGAACAGCTGGTAGGCGCGGTCGGGCAGCGGCGCGGCGCGCGCCAGCCCCAGCAGCTGCCGCTCCAGCTGCTGGTACAGCAGCACCAGCGCCGGCTCGCCGGTGCGCGCGTATCGGTAGTAGTACTCACGTGGCAGTAGGCCTGCAGCTGCGCGCCGACCTCGAACAGCTGGTAGGCGCGGTCGGGCAGCGGCGCGGCGCGCGCCAGCCCCAGCAGCTGCCGCTCCAGCTGCTGGTACAGCAGCACCAGCGCCGGCTCGCCGGTGCGCGCGTATCGGTAGTAGTACTCACGTGGCAGTAGGCCTGCAGCTGCGCGCCGACCTCGAACAGCTGGTAGGCGCGGTCGGGCAGCGGCGCGGCGCGCGCCAGCCCCAGCAGCTGCCGCTCCAGCTGCTGGTACAGCAGCACCAGCGCCGGCTCGCCGGTGCGCGCGTATCGGTAGTAGTACTCACGTGGCAGTAGGCCTGCAGCTGCGCGCCGACCTCGAACAGCTGGTAGGCGCGGTCGGGCAGCGGCGCGGCGCGCGCCAGCCCCAGCAGCTGCCGCTCCAGCTGCTGGTACAGCAGCACCAGCGCCGGCTCGCCGGTGCGCGCGTATCGGTAGTAGTACTCACGTGGCAGTAGGCCTGCAGCTGCGCGCCGACCTCGAACAGCTGGTAGGCGCGGTCGGGCAGCGGCGCGGCGCGCGCCAGCCCCAGCAGCTGCCGCTCCAGCTGCTGGTACAGCAGCACCAGCGCCGGCTCGCCGGTGCGCGCGTATCGGTAGTAGTACTCACGTGGCAGTAGGCCTGCAGCTGCGCGCCGACCTCGAACAGCTGGTAGGCGCGGTCGGGCAGCGGCGCGGCGCGCGCCAGCCCCAGCAGCTGCCGCTCCAGCTGCTGGTACAGCAGCACCAGCGCCGGCTCGCCGGTGCGCGCGTATCGGTAGTAGTACTCACGTGGCAGTAGGCCTGCAGCTGCGCGCCGACCTCGAACAGCTGGTAGGCGCGGTCGGGCAGCGGCGCGGCGCGCGCCAGCCCCAGCAGCTGCCGCTCCAGCTGCTGGTACAGCAGCACCAGCGCCGGCTCGCCGGTGCGCGCGTATCGGTAGTAGTACTCACGTGGCAGTAGGCCTGCAGCTGCGCGCCGACCTCGAACAGCTGGTAGGCGCGGTCGGGCAGCGGCGCGGCGCGCGCCAGCCCCAGCAGCTGCCGCTCCAGCTGCTGGTACAGCAGCACCAGCGCCGGCTCGCCGGTGCGCGCGTATCGGTAGTAGTACTCACGTGGCAGTAGGCCTGCAGCTGCGCGCCGACCTCGAACAGCTGGTAGGCGCGGTCGGGCAGCGGCGCGGCGCGCGCCAGCCCCAGCAGCTGCCGCTCCAGCTGCTGGTACAGCAGCACCAGCGCCGGCTCGCCGGTGCGCGCGTATCGGTAGTAGTACTCACGTGGCAGTAGGCCTGCAGCTGCGCGCCGACCTCGAACAGCTGGTAGGCGCGGTCGGGCAGCGGCGCGGCGCGCGCCAGCCCCAGCAGCTGCCGCTCCAGCTGCTGGTACAGCAGCACCAGCGCCGGCTCGCCGGTGCGCGCGTATCGGTAGTAGTACTCACGTGGCAGTAGGCCTGCAGCTGCGCGCCGACCTCGAACAGCTGGTAGGCGCGGTCGGGCAGCGGCGCGGCGCGCGCCAGCCCCAGCAGCTGCCGCTCCAGCTGCTGGTACAGCAGCACCAGCGCCGGCTCGCCGGTGCGCGCGTATCGGTAGTAGTACTCACGTGGCAGTAGGCCTGCAGCTGCGCGCCGACCTCGAACAGCTGGTAGGCGCGGTCGGGCAGCGGCGCGGCGCGCGCCAGCCCCAGCAGCTGCCGCTCCAGCTGCTGGTACAGCAGCACCAGCGCCGGCTCGCCGGTGCGCGCGTATCGGTAGTAGTACTCACGTGGCAGTAGGCCTGCAGCTGCGCGCCGACCTCGAACAGCTGGTAGGCGCGGTCGGGCAGCGGCGCGGCGCGCGCCAGCCCCAGCAGCTGCCGCTCCAGCTGCTGGTACAGCAGCACCAGCGCCGGCTCGCCGGTGCGCGCGTATCGGTAGTAGTACTCACGTGGCAGTAGGCCTGCAGCTGCGCGCCGACCTCGAACAGCTGGTAGGCGCGGTCGGGCAGCGGCGCGGCGCGCGCCAGCCCCAGCAGCTGCCGCTCCAGCTGCTGGTACAGCAGCACCAGCGCCGGCTCGCCGGTGCGCGCGTATCGGTAGTAGTACTCACGTGGCAGTAGGCCTGCAGCTGCGCGCCGACCTCGAACAGCTGGTAGGCGCGGTCGGGCAGCGGCGCGGCGCGCGCCAGCCCCAGCAGCTGCCGCTCCAGCTGCTGGTACAGCAGCACCAGCGCCGGCTCGCCGGTGCGCGCGTATCGGTAGTAGTACTCACGTGGCAGTAGGCCTGCAGCTGCGCGCCGACCTCGAACAGCTGGTAGGCGCGGTCGGGCAGCGGCGCGGCGCGCGCCAGCCCCAGCAGCTGCCGCTCCAGCTGCTGGTACAGCAGCACCAGCGCCGGCTCGCCGGTGCGCGCGTATCGGTAGTAGTACTCACGTGGCAGTAGGCCTGCAGCTGCGCGCCGACCTCGAACAGCTGGTAGGCGCGGTCGGGCAGCGGCGCGGCGCGCGCCAGCCCCAGCAGCTGCCGCTCCAGCTGCTGGTACAGCAGCACCAGCGCCGGCTCGCCGGTGCGCGCGTATCGGTAGTAGTACTCACGTGGCAGTAGGCCTGCAGCTGCGCGCCGACCTCGAACAGCTGGTAGGCGCGGTCGGGCAGCGGCGCGGCGCGCGCCAGCCCCAGCAGCTGCCGCTCCAGCTGCTGGTACAGCAGCACCAGCGCCGGCTCGCCGGTGCGCGCGTATCGGTAGTAGTACTCACGTGGCAGTAGGCCTGCAGCTGCGCGCCGACCTCGAACAGCTGGTAGGCGCGGTCGGGCAGCGGCGCGGCGCGCGCCAGCCCCAGCAGCTGCCGCTCCAGCTGCTGGTACAGCAGCACCAGCGCCGGC
The DNA here is from genome assembly GCA_932294315.1 of Epinotia nisella. Classification (NCBI taxonomy): domain Eukaryota; kingdom Metazoa; phylum Arthropoda; class Insecta; order Lepidoptera; family Tortricidae; genus Epinotia; species Epinotia nisella. The sequence continues at coordinate 294,436 of OW028698.1, read as the reverse complement.
TCGCCGGTGCGCGCGTATCGGTAGTAGTACTCACGTGGCAGTAGGCCTGCAGCTGCGCGCCGACCTCGAACAGCTGGTAGGCGCGGTCGGGCAGCGGCGCGGCGCGCGCCAGCCCCAGCAGCTGCCGCTCCAGCTGCTGGTACAGCAGCACCAGCGCCGGCTCGCCGGTGCGCGCGTATCGGTAGTAGTACTCACGTGGCAGTAGGCCTGCAGCTGCGCGCCGACCTCGAACAGCTGGTAGGCGCGGTCGGGCAGCGGCGCGGCGCGCGCCAGCCCCAGCAGCTGCCGCTCCAGCTGCTGGTACAGCAGCACCAGCGCCGGCTCGCCGGTGCGCGCGTATCGGTAGTAGTACTCACGTGGCAGTAGGCCTGCAGCTGCGCGCCGACCTCGAACAGCTGGTAGGCGCGGTCGGGCAGCGGCGCGGCGCGCGCCAGCCCCAGCAGCTGCCGCTCCAGCTGCTGGTACAGCAGCACCAGCGCCGGCTCGCCGGTGCGCGCGTATCGGTAGTAGTACTCACGTGGCAGTAGGCCTGCAGCTGCGCGCCGACCTCGAACAGCTGGTAGGCGCGGTCGGGCAGCGGCGCGGCGCGCGCCAGCCCCAGCAGCTGCCGCTCCAGCTGCTGGTACAGCAGCACCAGCGCCGGCTCGCCGGTGCGCGCGTATCGGTAGTAGTACTCACGTGGCAGTAGGCCTGCAGCTGCGCGCCGACCTCGAACAGCTGGTAGGCGCGGTCGGGCAGCGGCGCGGCGCGCGCCAGCCCCAGCAGCTGCCGCTCCAGCTGCTGGTACAGCAGCACCAGCGCCGGCTCGCCGGTGCGCGCGTATCGGTAGTAGTACTCACGTGGCAGTAGGCCTGCAGCTGCGCGCCGACCTCGAACAGCTGGTAGGCGCGGTCGGGCAGCGGCGCGGCGCGCGCCAGCCCCAGCAGCTGCCGCTCCAGCTGCTGGTACAGCAGCACCAGCGCCGGCTCGCCGGTGCGCGCGTATCGGTAGTAGTACTCACGTGGCAGTAGGCCTGCAGCTGCGCGCCGACCTCGAACAGCTGGTAGGCGCGGTCGGGCAGCGGCGCGGCGCGCGCCAGCCCCAGCAGCTGCCGCTCCAGCTGCTGGTACAGCAGCACCAGCGCCGGCTCGCCGGTGCGCGCGTATCGGTAGTAGTACTCACGTGGCAGTAGGCCTGCAGCTGCGCGCCGACCTCGAACAGCTGGTAGGCGCGGTCGGGCAGCGGCGCGGCGCGCGCCAGCCCCAGCAGCTGCCGCTCCAGCTGCTGGTACAGCAGCACCAGCGCCGGCTCGCCGGTGCGCGCGTATCGGTAGTAGTACTCACGTGGCAGTAGGCCTGCAGCTGCGCGCCGACCTCGAACAGCTGGTAGGCGCGGTCGGGCAGCGGCGCGGCGCGCGCCAGCCCCAGCAGCTGCCGCTCCAGCTGCTGGTACAGCAGCACCAGCGCCGGCTCGCCGGTGCGCGCGTATCGGTAGTAGTACTCACGTGGCAGTAGGCCTGCAGCTGCGCGCCGACCTCGAACAGCTGGTAGGCGCGGTCGGGCAGCGGCGCGGCGCGCGCCAGCCCCAGCAGCTGCCGCTCCAGCTGCTGGTACAGCAGCACCAGCGCCGGCTCGCCGGTGCGCGCGTATCGGTAGTAGTACTCACGTGGCAGTAGGCCTGCAGCTGCGCGCCGACCTCGAACAGCTGGTAGGCGCGGTCGGGCAGCGGCGCGGCGCGCGCCAGCCCCAGCAGCTGCCGCTCCAGCTGCTGGTACAGCAGCACCAGCGCCGGCTCGCCGGTGCGCGCGTATCGGTAGTAGTACTCACGTGGCAGTAGGCCTGCAGCTGCGCGCCGACCTCGAACAGCTGGTAGGCGCGGTCGGGCAGCGGCGCGGCGCGCGCCAGCCCCAGCAGCTGCCGCTCCAGCTGCTGGTACAGCAGCACCAGCGCCGGCTCGCCGGTGCGCGCGTATCGGTAGTAGTACTCACGTGGCAGTAGGCCTGCAGCTGCGCGCCGACCTCGAACAGCTGGTAGGCGCGGTCGGGCAGCGGCGCGGCGCGCGCCAGCCCCAGCAGCTGCCGCTCCAGCTGCTGGTACAGCAGCACCAGCGCCGGCTCGCCGGTGCGCGCGTATCGGTAGTAGTACTCACGTGGCAGTAGGCCTGCAGCTGCGCGCCGACCTCGAACAGCTGGTAGGCGCGGTCGGGCAGCGGCGCGGCGCGCGCCAGCCCCAGCAGCTGCCGCTCCAGCTGCTGGTACAGCAGCACCAGCGCCGGCTCGCCGGTGCGCGCGTATCGGTAGTAGTACTCACGTGGCAGTAGGCCTGCAGCTGCGCGCCGACCTCGAACAGCTGGTAGGCGCGGTCGGGCAGCGGCGCGGCGCGCGCCAGCCCCAGCAGCTGCCGCTCCAGCTGCTGGTACAGCAGCACCAGCGCCGGCTCGCCGGTGCGCGCGTATCGGTAGTAGTACTCACGTGGCAGTAGGCCTGCAGCTGCGCGCCGACCTCGAACAGCTGGTAGGCGCGGTCGGGCAGCGGCGCGGCGCGCGCCAGCCCCAGCAGCTGCCGCTCCAGCTGCTGGTACAGCAGCACCAGCGCCGGCTCGCCGGTGCGCGCGTATCGGTAGTAGTACTCACGTGGCAGTAGGCCTGCAGCTGCGCGCCGACCTCGAACAGCTGGTAGGCGCGGTCGGGCAGCGGCGCGGCGCGCGCCAGCCCCAGCAGCTGCCGCTCCAGCTGCTGGTACAGCAGCACCAGCGCCGGCTCGCCGGTGCGCGCGTATCGGTAGTAGTACTCACGTGGCAGTAGGCCTGCAGCTGCGCGCCGACCTCGAACAGCTGGTAGGCGCGGTCGGGCAGCGGCGCGGCGCGCGCCAGCCCCAGCAGCTGCCGCTCCAGCTGCTGGTACAGCAGCACCAGCGCCGGCTCGCCGGTGCGCGCGTATCGGTAGTAGTACTCACGTGGCAGTAGGCCTGCAGCTGCGCGCCGACCTCGAACAGCTGGTAGGCGCGGTCGGGCAGCGGCGCGGCGCGCGCCAGCCCCAGCAGCTGCCGCTCCAGCTGCTGGTACAGCAGCACCAGCGCCAGCTCACTCGTACGCGCGTTGGCGCACTCCGCGTCGCAAATGGCGATCTCCAGCAGCTTCAACAATTCCGCCTCCTGCACAAATAGACATACAATATATAGTTGCGGACAATCGCACACGCATCGACCTACTCCCACACTTGTACTACGGGTGCGGGTCGTATAAAGATAAACTCGATGATGTAATAATGTCGCGTTTAAGTCGGCGATGGCGGCGGATGACACCGTGACGCACAACTGGCTGGCGGCCTCGGGCCACGCGAGCGATAGGTGTGTAGAGGGTAAGTGTTACCTCGATGGGAGCGGGCGAGTGCGGCTGCAGCAGGCGCGCGAAGAGCCGCAGCCAGTCGCGCGCGGTGACGGCGCGCGTGCCCGGCGCGAGTGCCAGCTTGTCCACGACCACGCGCGACATGCGCGCCACGTCGCCCGCCGTGCACGCCGACTGCGAGATGGATACTGCAAGAGACAACGCACATTAGTAGAATGTTTCGTAAATCAACGTCAGTAGCCGTGTCTTCACCGGACGCATGCCTCGCCCGAGCGTGCGCGCCCAGTGTACACGTGCCTTGGCGAGCCACGCCTCGCCCTAGCATGCGCGCTCAGTGTAGACGTGCCTCGGCGAGCCACGCCTCGCCCTAGCGTGCGCGCTCACTGTAGACGTGCCTCAGCGAGCCACGCCTCGCCACAGCGTGCGCGCCCAGTGTACACGTGCCTCGGCGAGTCACGCCTCGCCCTAGCGTGCGCGCTCAGTGTACACGTGCCTCGGCTAGCCACGCCTCGCCCTAGCATGCGCGCTCAGTGTAGACGTGCCTCGGCGAGCCACGCCTCGCCCTAGCGTGCGCGCTCAGTGTACACGTGCCTCGGCGAGCCACGCCTCGCCCTAGCGTGCGCGGTCAGTGTAGACGTGCCTCAGCGAGCCACGCCTCGCCCTAGCGTGCGCGCTCAGTGTACACGTGCCTCGGCGAGCCACGCCTCGCCCTAGCGTGCGCGCTCAGTGTAGACGTGCCTCGGCGAGCCACGCCTCGCCACAGCGTGCGCGCCCAGTGTACACGTGCCTCGGCGAGTCACGCCTCGCCCTAGCGTGCGCGCTCAGTGTAGACGTGCCTCGGCGAGCCACGCCTCGCCCTAGCGTGCGCGCTCTGTACACACGTACCTCGGGCGAAGTGTGAGGCCGAGCATGCGTCCGGTGTAGACACGGCTATCCGTTCGAAACCATAAAAATTCCCACCGCTTCTGTCGCATTGGGAATCAGGATCGATCAACTTTTCTAGTCGTTATTCTGTCCCGATAAGGCAGGAGATCAGTAGAAGTGACTCGATTGACCCTGTTTATTCTTTAATGATAGAATAAAAAAATTGCAATGTAAAGCAGTGTTTTTCAATCTATGAATCACTATCACAACTACTGATGTAGATGTACCGACGGAAAGTTTCCAAGCGAGTTTCCCCAATGGAAACCATGATCTACGGAGGCCTGCGGCGATCCTGTGGCATGTGATTGTTAGTCTGGTCTAAGGTGACTCACCCAGCTCTTCAACAGAGACCTTGCGCGGCTCGCTGGCGCGCGCGGCGAGCTGGTCGATGGCGATGTTCATGCAGGCCACGGTGATGCAAGGCACGTGGCACGGACGCACCTTCATCTTGGTGAGGAACCTGGAACCGATTATATAATATATCAGACGGTGACCAACAATGGGCTTGTAATGTGACTTCATGTTAACATTGATAACGTAGTGTTGGTAAATGGATAGTAAACAATCAAATTATTGTAATAAAGTATAAATTACAAAATATAATGAAAATCATAAAACGATATGGACCTTAAAAGTTTAAAAAGCGGCCAAGTGCGTGTCGGGCCACGCGCAGGGTAGGGTTCCGTAGTTGCCCGTCTGTCACAGAATGCGGAATTAAAAGGGGCTTTTGGGGTTTTTATTATAGCTTACCCTCGTTTGCACGCTCGCCGCGGGCAAGAAGCACCGTGCCGTGAAAAAGCAACTCTACCGTTCACGGTAAAAGGTTCAAATTCCAATGACAATGTATATGCACCCGAAATTAAGTGCATTTCTTGGATGCCTATAACAATTGGATTGTGTCCTAAAAATTTTTACAATGCCATTCGAACCAGTTTTTGGAGAGGAACAAATGTTTGTATGGGAGCAACTACAATTAAAAAACATAAATACCCAAAAAATTGAGTTAAAGACGGGCCTCGCTGGCGGCAGCCGAAAACGTTTCATACTGATTAACATTGAATCGTGACGTCACAGTGTAATATTTGTACTAATCGTTGTATTGAAAATCAAGTAAATTGCTGTTTCAGTCATGAAATACTGCGTTTAGGACCATAGTTTTCAGAAAATTTTGTTTCTATAAAAGCGTAAGGATTCTATTGGTAGCTTCAAATTTACTTTTAACCTTCAAGGTCCATATCTTTTTATGATGTTAATTTATACTTAATTACATTTATTTGATGGTTTACTATCAATTTAGCATCACCGCATTATCAATTTTAACATTGTGAAACTACCCAATTGTTGTAAAAAAGATTGTCATTTAATTTAATTAGCCACCTGGGCGGGGCACATTGCACGTAGAACCGATGGCCGTTGGGGCGGAAAGGTTCTCTCGTGGCGACCACGTACCGGAAGGCGCAGCGTGGGTAGGCCCCCCACAAGGTGGACTGATGACCTGGTAAAGGTCGCTGGAGTCCGCTGGATGCGGGTGGCGCAGGACCGGTCATTGTGGCACTCTTTGGGGGAGGCCTATGTTCAGCAGTGGACGTCTTTGGGCTGATATATGATGAGTCACCTGTCGAAGAGGCTGATGGCGTCGATGAGCACGTCCGTGGGCAGGTCGTACCACACCTTGAGGCAGCGCAGCACGTGCGCCGCGCCGTCGCGGGCGCCCGTCGTCACCTCCCCGTTCTGCACCCAAACATGTCACATAGTTACACACTGATCTATCAACGCCCAGCCCAAACCGCAGGATCTAGATCTACAGGCTGAACTAGGGGTCGTGGAGCAAGAAGACCAAAAGCGAACAAGATGGTCATACTGAACAACTTTTCCCATGGAACCGACCACGAAATCGCAACAAAAAAACAGCTGTTCCATACATTAACTCTCAATGAATTCACAGTAAATGTATGGACCTTTATTTCACCTTGTAGAGATTCCAAATTAGGCACGTACTTTCCTTATAAGGATTTTTCAAAATTCACCCCCTAAGGGGGTGGAATGGGGGTCCAAAGTTTTATCGGGAAACAAGATTAGTTAGACTATTTCTTTCGAAACTTCACAGCAGTATTTCTAACGATAAATGTGTAAAAATGTGTTTCAGGTTTTTCGACAATTCAACCCCTAAAAGGGAGGAACGTGGTGACAAAGTCTGAATATCAACATGGGTATCGTTTCTACGGTTTATCGGGTCGCTGATTACGAAAACAACAACTATATTAAAATCCAACATGGCGGACGTGAAATACCATCTCCCTTGCTGGGGTGCGATGGGGTTGAAATGTCTAAATATCAATATAGGTGTCGTTTTTATTGTTTTTTGACACGATCATTACGAAAATGGCATCGATTTTGAAATTTAATAATGTGTACATGAAAATTCTTGTGCCAAATTGCAATTCAATTGGAACATACTGAATAAAGGCTGTTAGGATATTGACTCCATAACTTTTTTTTGACATTAGACTATTGATACTTAATTTAGTACTAGGGTTACGGTTATATACTTAGAGTTATCTGAGTCTCAGATATAACGAATGTCATTACAGGTCGGACGGCAGAGGCATTAGAAAAAAAAACATTACAACATGTTCTCTATGACCTCCATAATAAAATCACCATTCGCGAACATTCGACATCGATTTTAAATATCGATATAAACATGTTTACTGTATTCTATACGATCAGTAGTCGTAAACAAATATCTTAATTTAAAAAAGCAATGTGTTGCAGAGACTATTATACACATATACATTTTTTATCACGCGAAGAGCCAACGCCAGTCCTCGGTTTAATGCAAAATGGTGAATGTCTAAGGTCGATAACATTGCCCTTCATAGTATATTCTATTTACTTAATCTTGAACGTTAGTGATAGGTAATAGAGGCGTTTTTTGTATGATTATGTTTTGTATTTGCGGTTGTATCGCTTCCTATGCTATCCGGTTCGGGTATAGCGTTCAACATTGCCGTTTTAGGCGTGTTCTTTTTAACTGATTATGAACTTTAATGATAAGTGATAGGGTTGTTTTCGCATTTTGGATGGTTCTGCGATCTGATCGCTTCCTACTAGATGTATTAGAATGTGGGCGGACATGTCGACTTTGATCACGAAGTTTCGAGGTCTAATATTGGTTAAACAAAGGCTAAGCGCATCTGAACGTATTTAATAGCACGTATGTGCTGACCAACCAACCTTGCTGGTGGCAATGAAAAGCCAGATAACGACCGACACTTTTAACTTCACGGCTTCGCGCTCCGACCTCTCGCTGCCATATATGTCATATACATTACGTATTCTGCTCTGTTGTTGTTAGCAAACAAGTGAAATCAATTAGTAGATTGTTAACTAAGGGTTGAAAGCCACCCATTTCAGTCTCGAACTGTTGGCGCCTGAAATATCTCGACTGAAATGGGTGGCTTTCACCCGAGTTAAACACTCTACTTTTCATTTCGAATAGTAAGAATATAAACAACACACATGAAATACAATATCACGAAAAATTATTACTAAAAAATTACATTTGTTACAATTATGTATTTATTACTTTTCTAAATGGCTTAAATAACATTAATTCACTTAAATTACAACTTTTTAATAACGTTACCGTAATATTTAACAATAAACATCAAAAAACAATTCAGTTTAACGAACTGTGGCTGTTTAGGTTTCTGCCATTGGTCATTGTTTTTTTTTTTATTACTTTTCAGCCCTAGGGGCGACATGCCTTACTTTCAACTCGCTATTCAGATAAACAATGACCAACTTTCAGAGTATGAGAGATGGAAAAGAATTTTCGAAAAGCCCAAATGCTTTTTTACAAATATTAAGCCTAGGTACTCCTACGATTAAGGGGAATCTAACACCTCATATGTCGAAATCCGTCAAACGGTTTAGGCCAGGGATCGGATACCGGTATTTTCTCCATACAAATTAAACCGGTATTATTTCGTTCTTTGATTCTGATATCACTTTTGATCGGGCAGTCTAATAATACGAATATGTTATCTCAATACACGATAGAGTCCTACATTAAGAGCCTAAAATAATTCAAAATATTAGACTACTTCGGGGATTTTTGAAAAAACCGGTTCCGATCCCTGGTTTAGGCTGTAGGGCGCACCAAAGAAAAAGACATACACATACATACATACATATATACATGTTATATTATCTAGTTGAGGGGCCTTTCGGATACACTTCGACCCAGTGGGATCTTTTGTGCATTTGCCCTCCCCTTCATAGTTACTCCCAAGCTCGCTCCATCATTTCCACAAAGCATACATATATACATACACGCATACATACATACGCTCGAAAAACATAATCCCTCCTTTCCTTCGGCAGTCGGGTAATCATAAGAAGATAGTATCAACGTAACAAAATAGATTAAGTGGAATTATAGTCCAGGCAATGAACTGACAACTTGTATGGAAAAAATGACAGATTTTTTATTTAATGTAACGGATATATTATCAATTAAATAGTTACCTAGAGGCAAAATCCAACAAAAAATCAGACATCACAAAAATCAATATTTAATAAGCTCCAAAAAATTCCGGATAAATATTAATATATTTTTTTATCTTTATTTAGGTTCATTTACACTTGCTTTAAGATATTCAATATAAATAAAATATAAAAGACAATGTTTAATTTAAATCTATATAATTACTTCCGGGTGGAAAGTTTGTTGGATTCTTGAATAAAGCGTCTTAGAATAACGTTTTAGAATGAAATAAACAAAAAAAACGCTATTATAAATTAATGTTTTTCGAAACAGTATTTTGCCTGGAGTATTATATAAAACATCGTACACCCGTAACCGATCTAAGAGTAAATAAACCGTCTCCGTACCTCAGATTCATTAGGCAGACACAGTTTCGGCTGGAACTTATGTTCCATCTGCAGGTACTCGTTGAGCGTAGCGTAGTCTTCCAGCTCCACGGCAGCGCCGGAAGTGGACGGGCTAGCATCCGGGTGCCTCGCGCCCGCTCTCTGCATCCTCGGGCTTTTTGCGAGCGGAGGGTGAATCGGCACCTGGGGAATTCATTCACGTTAACACACTGCGACTAAACACCAAGGTAGAACAGCAAAAAAATTGGCATACCCTAGGAAGCTGCAGGCAAAGCAGGGAGGGCCTCCCGACAATCAACCCCGGATTGTCAAGGAAGCTAAAAAGAGGCCGGCACTCCGTCTTCTGACGGGAGCCATAACTGGTCATGCACTATTAAACAAACATCTCTTCACCCTAGGTGTTACAGACAGTCCTCTTTGCAGAGCCTGCATGGAAGGGGAGGAGACAGCCGCCCACGTCATCCTGACGTGCCCTGAGGTGGCAGATTACCGGGCAAAGCACCTCGGAACACCACACATAAAGGGTCTGCCTAGGCTTCCTGGTGGAACTGGGTTGGCACGAATAATAGTAGTGCCAACCATACGCAAGATAGGCGCACTTATGACGTCGAGTTGCGGAAACCCAGCCCGCGTACACCTAACCTATAGTACATTGTTGCAGAGGCCGGGAAAATAGGGGTTCCCGGCCAGGTATATAGGTGTAGGCCGGATAGGGATACGAGGCTGGCAAACCCTGTTCGAGCCGAAGTATGCGCCACATAAGTTTGCGTCTGTGATGTTGGCAACTATTCAGAGGTGTCAGTGGGATTCGACGGGTGCGCGGGACGCGACTTCTGGCTAACTTCTCAGACGCAAACTTGTGGCGCTTGAATAAAGCTTTTCCCAATGATGTAATATAAAAAAGAGGTAGACATGTTGTCTATATTCGAAATTCCATGTTTAAAAATGGCCAACAAATCTGACAGCTAACATTTCCATTGACGTCTCGAAACTGAGGCAAGATGATGGAATTTACTCAATTTTAGTGTGCCACTTTTGGAGCGCTTATAACCTATCTATCTCTTTTTTAATATTACATCATTGACTTTTCCCTTAGAGCATACGTAACTGGAGTAGCCTTTCAGTAACTTGCCCCTCTGTAAAAAACCTTGCAGTATGCAAAAAATCATACAAAGACAATTTCACGATCGATCACAAAATCGCCTCGCAAGAGAACACTGATCATAAAAATTGCATGTTGCAGTAAGCGCTTGATATTATAAACGTTCAACCACTTCAAGCTTTTAATACATAATTGAGTTTCAATATCCTATTAAGATGCTCCCCCCGCTCCCGCAAAATTCGGCAGACTTTTTTGTACGCAAACACGACATAAGCATAAGGCTACTCCAGTTATGTATGCTCTAAGGCTTTTCCCAAACATGTAATGAAATGATGTAAACCTATTTTCACCTGACGCTTAAGACAACAATGAACGCACGCGACAATGAACGTATGCGGTTGGGAACAAAGTGACGCCAGCAGTTTTGCTGCGCTAGCCAACATTTAGGCTGGATCTTGCGTGATTTTGGACCGAATACCAATCACAGTATCGCATAGGTTAAGTTATAGATCAAGTCACATATTGCGCACATACATACATACATACATATAATCACGCCTCTTTCCCAGAGGGGTAGGCAGAGATCACGGATCTCCATTTGCTACGATCCTGACAAACCACTTTCGCTTCACTCACCTTCATAACATTTCTCATACATGCTCGTCGCTTTAGGGTACTTTTGACCTGGCCTTTTTGTAACATTTCTCCAATTTGATCAGAGAAAGTTCGCCTAGGCGCACATGCCTCTGTTGATTTCGCAATCGGCACGAAAAACGAAATGAAACATACGCATATTCCCAGCTCAAGCTATTTGATTAATTTGATACTGGTACGATAACGAAGGTTAGCTTACCTCTTGCACAAAAAGTCCACGTACAAGTCAATAACTTTATGATGGTGTGGGACACTTTGTGAGATGTAACAGTGATACAACTTTGACATAGCTGTCATAACTGAGGGATACCGCGAATGGCATTCGAAGTTTTCCCTCTCTGTCAGACTTGCGAGTTCGTACGTAAGTGCAACAGAGAGAGAAAACTTCGAATGCCGTTGGCGGTAGGCCCCCTGGACAGGTTAATGGTAAACCCACGATCCATCAATTTGTGCTTATAGTAGTCAAATTAGCACCATTGCGACACCTGTGTTATTATATTATGAAATTAATGCGATGCATGTCTTGGCTAGAGACAAAAATAATAAATTCCATTGACAATTATAGTTATTGAATTTATATTTAGACGCATATTTGGCGTCCCAACAAACATCTAGGCGCCGCCACGTCACGTACTTTGACTAGTAAAATAATAAACAAATCAACCGTCTCTCAAAGGTCGCGCATAGTGAATGCTCTGATGGAACGAAAGAGGCCAAAGTCCAATTCGTCTTGCAAGCCATTGTAACCCTAATAGCCTACAAGTTTAGTATGCAGTCTGAGGCAGAATGGCGTGAAGATTCAAATGAATTACGAGTATGGTCACTCTGTCTTTTGCAGAACCTCAGCTGTTCAGGACATTTTTCGGCTGAACAAGTGTGACAAGACTAAAATTCTACTACAATACAACGGATAGATTTTAAACAGAGTTCAATGTTTATTGTGCACTTTTAACAACAATAAAATCTAGAACAACTTGACATGTCATTTGCAGTCTTTCTCGCAGTGTATTAAAATGATCTGTCGCGCACAAGTAGCATGGAACACTGTGACTTTAGCTCCCTTCATTTGGCAGTGTCCATCCGTCTGTACAAACTCTTTGGCCGTCTTTTTGTCTTTTCCTGACCAGAATCGTTGGGAGTGTCCTGCGTCACTGAGGCTCGAACTATGGACCTTGATTAGTTTTTGTCAAATAATGGGTTCCATCCAACAGCCATCACTATAATCGCATTTATGTCGGACATAAAGCATTCGTCCCTTACTTGCAAGCAACATGACCATGCTACGAGTAGCCAGGCAGGTACCAGGAGTACAGAAACATGAACAACTCACCTAAACTTTGTGCAGTGGGCAGCAGCGGCGTATAGTCGTTGTATGTGCCTGCACCGATTCCCCCTTCGTCCGTCCCGAGTGCGCGACCGGGCGCGTCGGCCCTAGTACCTGACAAGAGAGAGCGGTCAACACAGAGCGGCCGTGGCCACCGAGCGATGACTGGGAGGGCAGTGGGATCACTAGTAAAATCAGAAGTGGGATCACTTGTGAAGTCAGAAGTGGGATCGTTTTGATGGGGTAAGGTTCGGGTGTGGTAGGGTGGCTCAGTAAGGTTACCAAGACAATGTCTTGTTGAAAGACAATTGCTTAGCTGCCTTGGCTCTCGTGTGTCAGATACGTACAACAGCGGTTGAGCGCTGAAGTAGGGCGAGCACTGAACTCTAGCGAGACACAGTGCAACACACAAAGTGTGCAAAGCTGAAAAGCCCCGGTCTCCCCTGACCCTTTAGTATACACTGGGTTATTGCTAACCCTTAATACTATCTTTAAACGAACAAGGTTCGTACAGGGTCGCTTGACAGGGAAAGGTACTATGTTTGGAACTTTGTATGAATATCTGTAAATATTTAAAACATGTACATGATGATATGCAAAATGTGGAGGTCAGTCAACCAGTGTCTTCGTAAATAAGATATTATTTGTTATTGTAGTTTGTGATAGGACGAACAAAAACGTATAATATTTACTTATCGAAGGTTAATATTTTCGATTTGTTTTTATTATATTTATAAGCACCATTTTGATTTTCAATACTATGCAATGGCAATGACCTATGGCTATAGAAAAAAACAGTAAGTATGACCTAATGATTTGCCTTCATATACTGGTATATTGCTACAAAAATACGTACCTACATAGTTACTTCAGTGAGAAAATGTATCTTAGATCTTAGATTAGATGTTAGATCTAGAGCTCTTAGCCGTAATATCACTAATATAATATAATCAATCATAGACTTCAATTCAAAGCAAGTCAAATTATTTAATGCATAAAAGGGCATGCTTCATTTACATCATCAAAAAAGATGGTAAACAAGATACCTAGTGGATATTGGATATTTTTGTTTTTGAAGATGATAAACGTGACTCCGTAATCATGACACTGGTGTGGAATGAAACCAGTTTCAGTGCAAAATGTAGATAAAAGCAAGCGTGTATCAACACGTGCCTTGGCACCTACGAGTATACGTCTTATGTTAGCTAGATAGCTATTATCAGCTTAAAGCACTACCAACGACTCAATTTGTCACACCAACTTGTTACAGTTAGAACTTAGTTAGAATTCAACCAAAGGCACCGTCTCATTCCATGTTGTGTCGAATTGTTGGGTTGTTGGCCTTTCAACATTTTGTGTAGATCGTTCAATCTAAAATCTTTCTTACAATAACTTTTTGACGACCGGTTAGCCTAGTGGGTAGTAACGCTGCCTACGAAGCAGAAGGTCCTGGGTTCGAATCCCGGTAAGGGCAAGTATTTGTGTGATGAGCATGAGTCTTGGATGTTTTCTATGTATTTAAGTATATGTATCTATTAAATATATCGTCGTCTAGTACCCATAACACAAGCCGTATTGAGCTTACTATGGGACTAGGTCGATTGGTGTAAGATTGTCCTCTAATATTTATTTATTTATAACTCGGCTGTGAATGAAAATTCGTTTAATGCTTTTGTCTCTTTCTTACAAAGACAATCAACGTGACAAATATATGACAGCTGATAATGAGTCCACAAATGCCTCATTATTAATGCTTCATTAATCACTCATGCTCATGGCTTGGTGATTTCCTCGTGTACGGTGACCTGATTATCGTTCAGTCTCCGCTATCAGTTATAGCGATTTACCGACGCAATAGTTATGATAATCACGGATTTACGCAACGAGGTTACTGGCCGTAAGTTTGATATCAACGCTCCAATTCTTATGGTAATTTAATCTGTAAATTTATAACATTTTACACTGCTACTGTGTAGCCTCGTCGAGTTAACTATGCACCCGTCGCTTGTATATCTCAATGAGCACCTAGTGCCGAGTTAACTCGACCTGTTAGTCGATCACGTAACGTATTGTATGCGCGTCGGGTAGATCTAAATGGAAAACCAGCCAAGTGCGTGTCGGACCACGCAAAACGAAGGGTTCCGTGCCTATTAAAAAGGTCGTATCGTCACAGAAATCTTACGGCACCTACGTCCTTTTCTTTAAGGAAGGCAGTTTTTCAGCAATATCTCGAAAACCTTTGAACCGATCTTGTTCAAAATAATTTTCGGTGAGAAATCTTATTAAGCCCCATGTCCATGATTTTTTTCATATTTTTGTAATACACCGTTCAGAAATTAGTGGGGGAAAGGGGGGGGACAGAATTTTAGTGACTTTCGGGGCGATTATCTCCGACTCTATTCACTTAATCAAAAAAATTGCTGAGAAACCTTTATATTTTTTAATTTATATTTATTTTTAAAGGCCTATCCATTTATACACGTGGGCTTACAATGAAAAAAAAAAGACTTTCATGTATGGAGTGCATCCCTAAAAAATTTTTTTTAGTCATTTTAATTACAAAACCATGTAGCGGCTAACAAAATACACCTATCCTCAATTTTTTATACTAAAACGCCTGTGACATACGGACAGACAGACACGAGGAAACTATAAGGGTTCTGTTTTTGCCATTTTGGCTACGGAACCCTAAAAATGTCAGTTGGATCTACCCGACGCGCGTTAGGAACGTTACGTGATTACTGATTACCCCCCAGGTAATAATAACCACCCTTTTAATAGGAACGGGCTGGTCTATACAAAAACTTGAATTTCAAGTTGCAATAGTTGGACGACCGGTTAGCCTAGTGGGTACCCTACGAAGCTGAAGGTACAGGGTTCGAATCCCGGTAAGAGAATTAAATATATCGTCGTCTGGTACCCATAACACA
The DNA here is from genome assembly GCA_932294315.1 of Epinotia nisella. Classification (NCBI taxonomy): domain Eukaryota; kingdom Metazoa; phylum Arthropoda; class Insecta; order Lepidoptera; family Tortricidae; genus Epinotia; species Epinotia nisella. The sequence continues at coordinate 279,280 of OW028698.1, read as the reverse complement.
AGCCTTATTGAGCTTACTGTGGGACTAGTTTGATTTGTGTGAGATTGTCCACTAATATTTATTTATTTAATACTAGATTCTGTCCGCGATTTGGTCCGCGTGGAACTCGATTATATCGTAGCTCCATACAAACTTTCGCCCCCTTAGGGGATGATTCCCGGGATAAAAAGTATTCTATATGTTAATCCAGGCTATACACTATATGTATACCAAAATTCATCTTAATCCAAAAACATCCAAATATCTAAACATCCAAACTTTCGCATTTATAATAAATAAATATTTTGCGGACAATCTTACACAAATCGACCTAGTCCGAAACTAAGCAAAGCTTGTACTATATGGGTACTAGACGACGATAAACATACTTATATAGATAAATACATACTTAAATACATAGAAAACATCCATGACTCCGGAACAAATATTCGTGCTCATCACACAAATAAATGCCCGTACCGGGATTCGAACCCAGGACCTCTTGCTTCGTAGGCAGGGTCACTACCAACTAGGCTAATGCGGTCGGTTAGTATATAGTCCCCTATTTTCTCGACCTAATTGAAAAATTAGTGTCTAACATGCAACAAAGCGTTTCACTATGCTCCCACATTTTGTTTTTATTGACAACTGACTTCATCAATGAACTAACTTTAACACTTTGTAGACGATATACAACCGGCCTCCAATTAACACATCACGTATAAGATCTCCCACTTCAAAGTGTGGTAACAGCCAAACTAAGCATATCAAATGGTTGCCAAATCAACGTTAGTTACGCAGCTTTGCGCGTTGAGAATCCCAATTATTTCCTCACTTCAAACTGTTAGACGAGACGGTGTCGTCATATCACTACGATGTACGGATTCGATATTAAACTACTAACTGCTCCACAAGGTGGACTGATGACCTGTGGACTGATTCGCCTCACCCCACGCGCAGTGGCGTGCTTACCATATAGGCACATAGGCAGTGCCTACCTTGCAAAATAACTCCACAACATATATTTTTCTTCTCTATGATAATACTATAATAGTTTTTAAAACAATCTACTTCTTTACTCACATTACGGGACGCGCTGCAATTTAAATTTGCGCGCGAACCAGGCTCGCTCAGCGCAAGGCAGGCAGTAGGCACGGCGGAGCGATGCCTAAGCCACGGCACACACTCTCACAGTGCGCTTGTGTAAATATCGTCCGTGAACTATGTACGGATTTGCTCAGTGCACACACATATAAGCAAATCACACGCACACATGCTTCCAAGTCCGGCCGCCGGACAGAGGGGCTACCGCGAAACGAAAACGTACTTCGTTCGTCTGTCGCTCGAACTAGCAAGTGCGACAGAGAGGGAGATACGCGAACGAAGTTCGTTTTCGTTTCGCGGTAGCCCCTCAGAGTATTGTGACCAACCACTGACCTGCCCCCGCATTTCAGCCAATCAGCGCATAGCGCATTGCAACTTCAAGATTCGCCTTATTAAAATATCGTGCAGAACAAAGTTTCATGCGGCAAATGAAAGAAGTCCCAGTTGCTGTGATTTTTCGTCGTAATGTGGGGCGTTCTAATTTGTCAAGGTTGTTTGTTTTTGTTTACGAAAATTTGTTTTGAATTTGCTATTCGATTCGGAAGCCATTAACGTGATTTTTTTGTTACGACTAAGTTGTATTGTGAAAGAAAAATTCTTGTATAAATAGTTGCGATACATAGTTTGGTTCGGAGCGATTTTCTTACGTTTTCTATTGAATTTCCCGTGTGTTTCTGTTTATTGGCGTGTTCTATATTTGTGTAATAAACCTTAAATATGTGTTTTAGCTGTGACCGGTGTATTGACCTAGTGTGTTTGCGGAAGTTAACTTTCGGCGAATTTAGTAAATTAACGTAACTGACAGAGACTCGCTTTGTCGAAAGTCGAAATAGCCTTGGTAAGTTCTAACATTACTCGTACTTTACTTAGTAACAATTTAATTCTGCATAATTTCTCTTTTCTACAATTTGGTGACGTGCACTGCTAAACACAACTTGTTCGTCCCCACATAAGTCTCCTCAGAAAAAAAACTGCCTACCCTAACTAAAAACCCTATGCACGCCACTGCCCACGCGTCACTCCTAACGAAACTAGACCTCTACCTACGCTTAGTTACTACGCATCGCGGCGTCAAGATATATTTGTGGGTGAGCGTTGAGGTGAGATTAGTACATTACTGCAGACGCCGGGAAAGAAGGGCTTGCCGGGTGAGTAGGTATAGACGGCCGACCGTAGGGAGGCCGGATAGTTATACGAAGCCGGCAAGCCCTTTTCACGGCGAGGCATGTATAGTGCTTTTCTCAAACATATGCAATGAAATAAAACAATACACCACTCAAAATTGTACATTCATTTTCCCTCCAATACCTCCATACTTAATGTTTTTTTTTACGAAAGTCGTCCGTATTTCGCGAGCATAGCGTTGGAATAGACCCTATTAGGGCCATTATACATGACCTGGTAATAAGAATCTTAATTTAGAAATTATAGATAATGAATAAAATAAATGCAGAGGGTTTTAAATATTGTCTATGGCCTCTGGTGACTTACGTATAGATAATATTTTTAATTTATTCATCAACACACTGAATCATACATATTTGTATTCTTAATAAAGGTTCGTGTGTAATAGGCATTAACGCGGATATTTTTGGTCCAATAACCATTCAGCCACTAGAAAAAATAAAAAAATAGAATTCAGCTGTTTAGCCTGTTGATGAACACAGACGCCATGTTATCATTAAAATTAAAAAAAAATTACTTCCCGTCCTAGGCCTTCAATTTTGTATGAAATTCCTTTACAGTTCTCTCGAGTTGTTCCGCCCGAAACGTGATATTTTGAAGCCTGTTATAACGCACGTAAAGACGACATTTCATTGCATGTTTGAGAAAAACAAGTTACAGAATAGGAGTGGTCGCAAGACAACATGTTAAGTTGCAAGATTTGATGACAAACATCGGGACTCAAATTTTTGACAGAAACTTATTTATAATTCCGGACAACAATGAGACTCTAATCTCTAGTAAAAATAATTTCAATTTCGAGCAATTTCTTTCGGATCAAAGCACACAACGTAATTGTATAAACAAATGATAAGAGAAATGCCGTTACGTTAGGTATAATAAGATAACAACGGACAATTGTTATTATTTATTATACCTATGTATAATGTATTAACGGTTTATAACGTATTTTGTTGTTTAACTTTTTAGGGTTCCGTAGCCAAAATGGCAAAAACGGAAACCTTATAGTTTCGTCATGTCAGTCTGTCCGTCTGTCCGTATGTCACAGGCATTTTACTCGAAAACTATAAGGTGTATTTGAATAAAATTTTGAGGATAGGTGTATTTTGTTAGCCGCTATATAGTTTTGTAATTAAAATGACAAAAAAAAATATTTTTTAGGAGTGCACTCCATACATAAAACTAAAAGTCAATTTTTTTTTTCATTGTGAGCCCCCGTGTCCCCGTGTGGCACATCAATCGATAGGCCTTTCAAAACAAATATAAGGTTTCTTAGCATTTTTTTTGATTAAGTGAATAGAGTCGGAGATAATCGCCCCGAAAGTCACTAAAATTCTGTCCCCCCGCCTTTAATTTTTGAACGGTGTATTTAAAAAATATGGAAAAATTCATGAACATAGGGCTTATTAATTCCATTCACCGAAAATTGTTTTGTACAAGATCGGTTCAGAGGTTTTCGAGATATTGCTGAAAAACTGCCTTCCTCAAAGAAAAGGACGTAAGTGCCGTAAAATTTCTGTGACGATACGACCTTTTTAATAGGCACGGAACCCTTCGTTTTGCGTGGTCCGACACGCACTTGGCCGGTTTTTATTAGCAACGACAAAGTAGTCATTATATTTTACATGTTAAGTTATAATACAATATACGATGTTGTCTATTGAAGCTTGAATCTATAATTTTTGAGGATCTTGTATTGAAGCTGTAAAACGTAAAATGGTGATGAGTTGCAAATTCCGTGGCCGAGTTAGTAAACTAGTTGGCAATGTATAAATCAGAAGGACAAGTAAAAAATAATTGTTGATCTCGACTTGACGCTTTCTTTAACATTTTCAGTTGGCGTTGTAAAGAAGATGAATTAGTTTATTAGAGGCTATCTGATTTTCCCGATGCTTAATTATTAAATGAGAAGATTGACCACGTGGCAAAAAAAATCTGTGGCCGGATTTATTATTTCTCATATTACAAATGCGAAAGTTTGGATGTTAAGATGTTTGTTACTCAATCACGCTTAAACGGCCTCACCGATTTGGATGAAATTTTGCACGAAGATAGCTTATAGCCTGTATTAAAATATAGGATAGTTTTTATCCTGGGACCACGCAGACGAAGTGACGGATGCTAGTAAAGAATATTTTCGGAATGGACATAGGCTAAAATTTTGAACCGTTATCATCTTTTAGAAACTCAAAGCAATAATTTATAGAGAAACCTTACATAAGCCAGTTTTCACTACTATTATGTAGTTTTCCTCCGCGCATGCGCACATTAAGACTTTCCAATTCGGCATACTTTATTAATTTACATAGTAATTTTGAAACCAAGACACACGTTCGCGTAGACTCGATGTATCGTTTAGATATTTACATTTTCAGACCAGAGGGCCTACCGCGAAACGAAATTCGTTTTCGTTCGTGTATCTCCGTCTCTGTCACCCGAACTAGCAAGTGTGACAGAGACGGAGATACACGAACGAAAACGAATTTCTTTCCGCGGCAGGCCCTCAGTTATGGACTTATAATAATAATTCCTAAACACATTACAGACTCTAAATTCAAATCTGTCGTAAAACAGACACTTATTTCAAAAGCATATTACAAGATAAACGATTACATCATGGATAGGGATATTTGGCAGCGATAAAATCCTGCACTAGAAATCTGTCGTAAAATAAATAGGCTTTCTACTGTAGCAATGTAATTTTAAAATTTTATAATACTCTGATACTGAACTGATATATTGTATACTGTTTTGAAAAAATGACACCCCGCCGAGTTTTTTACGCCGGTTCTTCTCGAGGCAGAGGTTTACTTTCCGAACCGGTGGTAGTTTATCGACATTCATAGGTGCATGTTATATGCCTAAATTGAAGAATAAATCACTTTGACTTTATGTTTTGACTACCTCGTGACTCTAAATTCAAATCTGTCGTAAAACAGACACTTGTTTCAAAAGCATATTATAAGATAAACGATTACATCATGGATAGGGATATTTGGCAGCGATAAAATCCTGCACTAGAAATCTATCGCAAAATAAATAGGCTTTCTACTGTAGCAATGTCATTTTAAAATTTTATAATACTCTGATACTGAAATGATATATTGTATACTGTTTTGAAAAAATGACACCTCGCCGAGTTTATTACGCCGGTTCTTCTCGAGGCAGAGGTTTTCTTTCCGAACCGGTGGTAGTTTATCGACATTCATAGGTGCATGTAATATGCCTAAATTGAAGAATAAATCACTTTGACTTTGACTTTATGGCGAAGGGTTACCAATAACTACAAGAACCTTATATTACAACTCCGAAAAGAATTCAACAAACAATAAATCTGGCTTTCAAGTGGCATCGAAACCATTTTTATTGACAAGTCACACTTTTAATCGTCCATACAAATTGTTCAAATAAGTCCGCAATGTGTGTGTGCTCAAGCGTTAGAACGTGTCTTTACATAACCATTGTAAACTTTCTTTTCACTTTTGAAATGCGTGCGTGCAAATATTCAAGCAACATAATAAAATGGTGATGGTATTTCTAATGTGGTAATGCATGTTTTTCGTGAATTATTGCGTCATAATATCTTGATCATATAGTTAAAACAAAGTTTTGAACTTTCCTGTGGTCAATATATGGGTCATACAGACATTTACGTTCGCGTCTATTCTGTGGACATTATTATGTTCGTCTGTTAAGACCCTTTATCTCGGGAACGCGTGGAGGTATCGACTTGAAATTTAAACCATATACTCAGTTCTACAGTCCCTTGAAGCTGTGAAAAAAATCAAACTTCCAAGTTAACGTAAAAAAAAGATACCGGCGTAAAAAACATATTTCGACACTTTCAAGGGAATCAAAATGTATACTATACATTTTGATTTGATTTCATAGTTCTAGGTCAACGGAAAGTACCTACCCTATACATTGTATAGGGTACTTTCCGTTGACCTAGAACTATGAAATTTGGAAAGTAAGTAATAACGTCTTATATTACAAAATCTGAAACTATACATTTGTAATTTTGCACGGAACCCTCAGTGGGCGGTTTTTTATATACACGGAAGTTGACGGAAGCCTTTATATGACCCAAATAATAGTTATGCATAGTTTTGTTTTAATTTATACAAGCCATTTAAGTGGCTACGCTAGGTATCTTCAAACTATTTCAGCAACATATTTCGTTTTTGATACGCACCGATCCATATACAAGGCCCCAAATAACCCACGAAAAGTAGTGAACGATGAAAAATACGCGAACTAGAACGTACATAACTGCAAAACTGTCACAAAATAGCGAACTTTAGAATCCGCCGTTATCCCATGTTACCATACGCCACGGAAATTATGACAAAACGACCGTTACAAAAACAAAATGGCGGGCGGATCAACGTTCTAATTTCGAATCGTTCTATTTCTGGCTTTATTGGCTGTGAAGTGGGCCGAGAAGGGAGATCATAATTATAACGAAGTTTTTGAACTGAGCCTCCGCTGAAGTGTCGAGGCGTAATAATAGTGTAGTAGTTTTTGCTCGATTTTTTATCAACCGACGAAAAAAACGGAGGAGGTTCTCAAGTCGACCCGTATATATATATTTTTTTTTTATGTATTATTTAGTATATATATTCGCATATTTATTTAAACTTTATTGCACAAAAGACACAAATGTACAAATGGTGAGCTTAACGGCAAATAGTATTCTCTGCCAGCTAACCATTGGGCTTAACAGAGATTTATAATAGCAAACCATATATAGCAGTCATTATCGTCGAAACACGTGCTGGATGCGGGTGGCGCAGAGCCGGTCATTGTGGCACTCTTTGGGGGAGGCTTATGTCCAGCAGTGGACATCTTTCGGCTGATATGCTGATGATGACGTGTATATGTACCTTAAGTTTCAAGAGAATTCTACTACCACGACTGAATTACTCAAAATTTCTACGCACGTCCGCGTCCTGAAGTATAGTGATATTTACAGTATTACAGTACACGTGGTGTTACTTTCCCGCACGAGTGCGGAAATGAGCACTTTCCGTGCATATGTTGAAACTTTAAAGAGCCATATGTACTGTAATACGTTGTACGATACACGTGCGAATAGGTAATTCGCAACTCGTGTCGATTTATCACCTCTCGTTGCGATTGCGAATTTCATATTTTCTGCACTTGTATCGTAAATAACTATTTTGCACTTGACTGAATAAAAAACCTTTTCGGAATAAATTGTGAGCACTTAATAAGAAAAATGTTATTACTACGTAATAATAATGCTATGTAAGTTATAATTGCGTAATTCGAACCTTTATCTGCTTGTGGTATCATGATACCTGCCCACGTGTAAGGACTACCAGCTATGCATAAATGTATGTAGGTATAGTCAATAAATACGCACAGACGGTAGTGATAAACGAGATTAGATATGTATACGCAAATAGAATGCTAAAACATTAGATTTGCTAGGACAATCGCCAATAGACAGAGCGAGTATAAGGGAAATGTATTCACGTACCACCGTAGAACCCTGTCGGAATTGACAGGCCGCCGTCACTCAAACTCGAGTGATATGTCATCTTATTGCGATAGGGTTCTACTGTACATTTTGGCCGTAAAACGTGACGATAAAAGCTATCATGCTGGCTGGGCTGCCGCTGTATCTGTCATCACGATGGAATTGAGTGCTTATTTTCGTTGAACAGAAAAACACGGGTCTGTAAACAAATTATTCGAACATTTGCCAATAGCTCGGCCGTTGCGACCGTTTATGGCCAGATAACACCCACGGTATCATTCGAGGCCAATACGGAATGTCCTCGTTTGCCAGCCCGAGGCTCGAGAAATCAGACATTTATGCCTTCTTCCGACTTACAAAAGGTCCGTAATAAAGTTTTGAGATGTAGGGCAAACCTTGGCTAGTTGGTGATATGAAGTAATTCGGTGATAGTTACTTATGGTCTAATAGCGGAATTACTCGATATCTTTGTCTCGGCTTGTAATAATCTCCAGTAGGTGGCGGCACTGTCATTCAACATGCCAACGTGCAGCAAGTATCCGAACGCATCCGTCAAAAATAAGAAAAAAAATATGTCAAACAAATCAATAAGTTTAAGTGTAACGTCTAACGATTTTAGTTGATCAGTGCAAGGTGTAAAAAAAAAATATTGAAGAAAAACAAATGAAAATATGGCAAAAACTAAAGAAAAACCCTTTAGGGTAATAGTTTTTAAACACATCAATTATTTCTAGGATTGTAAAAGTAACAAGTTTCTATTTTTTAACCCTGCACCAAGCACATGTCACATTTTAACCTGAATATCACCGAATTATCTACTTTTTCATGTGTCAATAAAAATGTTTTTTGATTGATTGATTGATTGATTGTTGCCATTGTTACGTCCCCTGGGTCACTCTTTAAAACTATGATTTTATGGGGCTTAAATCTACTAAACACGTATTTTTGTTGTATTGGTAAACCCATTCCACGGTGGGGCAACTACATACCATGATAGGAGGCCAATTTATAGTATTTTTTCTAAGAAACTCTGTCACTGTTGCCTCTTGACTTACCGGGACAGAATAGCAACAAGAAAAAGTTGATTGACCCCTTTAATAAGTTTCTGTCAAAAAAATAATTTTTGGTATAGTCAACAGCAAAAGTAGGTTATCATTTTTTCACCTTATCGCAATGGAATAAGGTACAAAAGTGATAACTTACTTTTGCTCTTGACTGTACAAGCTTTTATTGCCGACTGTACTTTTCTGTATACCATCATCAACTACTCATTGAGACGATTCTAACGAGCCCAAACTCAACGGGGTTACGTCGGTTAAATACTGAATTCCCATGGCCACCTTTTGTCTCCATCATCAGATCAGCTCGATTGTATTATACCATAATATTAAATTGTCATCCAAACTATACTAATACCCATAATTTCAGCTCAAACGGATAACGGCAAGTGACTGAAAAATGCATCGCAAATTTTGACGAACAACAAACAGGTCAAGTTAATACAACCTTGTATTTTTTAACTTAACTAAATCGCTGAACCTTTTAAGATGAAATTGCGTAGGTAGTTTTAACCCCGGAAACCATCCCCTAAGGGGATGAAAGTTTGGAGGTACAGTCACGGACTTTAATTGTTGAGCCATTTAGAGCTCACTTTATACTGGACACCTCATAGCTTCACCATCATCATCATCATATCAGCATCATAGGCCTCCCCCAAAGAGTGCCACACCGGTCCTGCGCCACCCGCATCCAGCGGACTCCAGCGACCTTTACCAGATCATCAGTCCACTTTGTGGGGGGCTTACCCACGCCGCGCCTTCCGGTACGTGTTCGCCACTCGAGAACCTTTCGCCCCAATGGCCATCGGTTCTACGTGCAATGTGCCATAGCTTCATAGCAAACCAAAATTAGTTGACACCTAAACGGCTCAACAATTAAAGTCAATTTAAGATTATATGCTGTGCCCTAACAGGGCTCATGTATTGGACTCAATTTACTGATAAGACCTCTGTTAACTACATGACGCAAGAAATAAATGAATGAATGAAACTTCTTTGACCGTACGATATAATATTAATGAGATCTACGCGACAGCTCTGATACTCTGATACTGCGGGGCTAGCGCAACTGACGCCGCACCGCGACGCGAGTCGAGAAAGCTCAACCCCCTTTTTCTAATTTGTACGGTGCGAGTGAGATAGGGGACGCTTAGTCGCGCGAGAAGCGACTGAGCAGCAAGTTGTGCTAGACGTGCTGAAATGATATATTGTATACTGTTTTGAAAAAATGACACCTCGCCGAGTTTTTTACGCCGGTTCTTCTCCAGGCAGAGGTTTACTTTCCGAACCGGTGGTAGTTTATCGACATTCATAGGTGCATGTAATATGCCTAAATTGAAGAATAAATCACTTTGACATTGACAGCCACGGGCAAACGCTACTTACACATATTATGATATTGTTCTGTTCTGCTAAAGTGTGGAGAAAAGGTGAAACTATTCTCAAACTGCGTAGATACGCGTATACGCGTTTTCTCTTCGAGTCATGCATCGTTATCCGCGTCGACATATCTTTTATTATGCGCGTTCATAATGTGCGTATTTATATGTAGTTATTTAAATTCGCAGTTTCGCGATGCGTGTAAAGGCTTTGGATAGGGTACAGTCCAGCGGGGCTAGCGCAACTGACGCCGCACCGCGACGCGAGTCGAGAAAGCTCAACCCCCTTTTTCTAATTTGTACGGTGCGAGTGAGATAGGGGACGCTTAGTCGCGCGAGAAGCGACTGAGGAGCAAGTTGTGCTAGACGTGCAGAGGCCCTACCGCGAAACGAAATTCGTTTTCGTTCGTATATCTCCGTCTCTCTCGCTAATTTGAGAGACAGAGCCGGAGATACACGAACGAAAACGAATTTTGTTTCGCGGTAGGCCCTCAGGGATCGGATACCGGTATTTTCTCCATACAAATTAAACCGGTATTATTTCGTTCTCTGGTTATTAATGATCGGGCAGTCTAATAATACGAATATGTTACCTACATTCACGGAGTCCTACATTAAGAGCCTAAAATAATTCAAAATATTAGACTACTACGGGGACTTTTGAAAAAAACCGGTTCCGATCCCTGGTACAGTCAAGTGTACAAATATGGGTACATACAACATACTCATAAATATATTACGTCAGCAGATTAATGAACATGTTTATGAGTGGATTACATCGATAGGTACCTACAGTCAAGGGTGAACGAATACGTACAGTCAGCAGCAGAAGTAGCTAAGCGGGCCGGGTGTTCAAAATGACCAGCACACGACTTTATTCTAAAGAAATTAAGAGCGTGTGTAGGTTATTTTGAACACCCAGCCTGCTGACTGTACATAAATACAGGACTATATTGTCAATGTCATAAAGGCGAGTCTACAGAAATTTATGTCCCTACCTAGCTTTTGCCCGCGGCTTCGCCCGCGTACTAAAAGTAATTTTAACCGTCAAAAAAAGAGGATCTCACTTTGACCCGTATTACAACTGCCGGCAATAAAAAAGAGGTAGATAGGATATACGCGCTCGAAAAATGGCACACTAAAATTGAGTATTGACTCAATTGCAAGTTGTGGCACAACTTGCCTCATTTTCGAGTCGTCAATGGAAACGTTAGCTGTCAGATTTGGTGGTCATTTTTAAACACGGAATTTCATATAGACACCATACCTTTTTAGGGTTCCGATACCTCAAAAGGAAAAAACGGAACCCGTATAGGATCACTCGGTTGTCTGTCTGTCCGTCTGTCACAGCCGATTTGCTCCGAAACTACTGGACCGATTGATTTGAAATTTGGTACACATATGTAAATTGGTGACCCAAAGATGACGCGTAAAGTAAGTTAGTGAATTCTAAACAAAGGGGCCACTATTGGGGGGTAAACAAGAAAATAAAAATAAAAGTTTCGCAAACTGTATTGTGTGACATATGAAAGGGGTTGTTGTAAGCATGTCAGATATATTTTTTTCATAATTTTAGCAAAAACAGATTTGAAGTAATTAAGAAAAAAAGACAAAAATTGACCATCCCCCCCCCCCTTATCTCCGAAACTACTAGGATTAAAATTCTGAAAAAAATATGGAAAACAGTTCCTTGCCTAAAGATTACAGGAGAACCTATAAGAAGTTTGAGTATTCAAAAACACTTATGAAATTTAGATTATATTATACGGAACCCTCACCACGCGAGTTGAACTCGCACTTGTCCGGTTTTTTTTTATATTACATCATTGACTGCCGGTATATTGATTAACTAATATAGGTCACTGTACTAACCTTCGATTGATATTTTTCCTTTTATGTACACTATAACACTATAGAATTCGATATTTAAAATCGCATATTTATATTCAATAAATACTACACACAATTACCCACATTAACGATCAGATTCAACTATTAAAATATAATGCAATATGCTTAATATGAAATTAAATTCCCGAGCGTCATGCCTTTGGACTTTTCGAATGTAGCATTTCAAACAGTAACAAGATACCATCGACTGAACTGCAATTGTCGACTTAATTACGACTCATTAAGCTCCAAAATTAAAAAGCTGCGGTTTACCGTATATTATAATATTATAGTGACGTCCTCATGGTATTGAAGTGACGAAGGCCGATTGGGTCATTTACAAAAGGATGATGTCACGCGTACGTAAGACTTTTTTGGCTTCCAGTCAAGAGTTAAAGTATTTTCGTCACCAGTTATTGTTAATTTTTATGACTAATGACAAGGAATCCGTCTGTAAATGTCATACATTTGCTTGCAAGATTTACAAGGGTGTTTAAATTTTGAGTCTTCAACGTCTTAACAAACGAGTTCAGATATTAGTGAATGCTAATGTATTTGGTTGGTGGGTGCAAGCAAGCAAACATATTTGACACTATAGACATGAATAGAGAGATGACTACAGAAGATCGCGGCTATATATAATAACACCAGGAACGGTATTCCTTTATTTGCCCGAATTTCATTTGCCATAATATTCACAGGCCATAATTTTGTTTACCATAATTTCATGTGACATAACTGTTATTTACCATAATATTCATAAGACAGAATTGTTATTTTCCATAATATCATATGCCATAATATCATTTGCCAGAAACTTTATAATCCATAATATTCACATGCAATAAAATATCTCATCATCATTATTCTCACCGCAGGAGTGTTAGGTAGAACTGCGACCAGAACCGAACATTCGCAACATTCGAAGGGCTCGCAGAAATGTAGTTATATATGGCAAATGAATATTATGTCAAGTAAAATTATTGCATATAAAATTATGCCAAACAAAGTTTATGTCATATCGTCGGGTGACAAGCAAAAGTCACTAAATGCAGAAAAATAATTTAAGAAATAGCAACTGTGTTGAAGCATTAATAAGGTTGAGTTTTCCTTTACATCTTACGAGTAATTAGTGACTTTTGCTTGTCACCCGACGATATGAATGATTCAGGTATACAACATTAAGAAAAATAATGTCAAATGAATATTATCGAAAATGAAACGTTATGGAATATAAAATTATGGCAAATGAAATTCGGTCAAACTATAGACAACCACCAAGGAACCATCACCATCTCTGTAAGGATGTTCGTGGTGGTGACTGTTGAGCAAGGTCGCCATATGCATGGATCAGCTAAAATTGGACCATACGAGACAGGTGAACTGTGTCGGTTGCCGGTTATTTTTAACCAGTGCCAACCCAATTGAACTTGGTGGGCCTCGTGACAAGGTTAACGTGATGTAACCGGTCATTATCTTGAGATCATAAAAACTGCTCGATCATGATGTGTGATTGGAGTTAGCGGAGCTTTTAGACATAGACAAGGAAGAACTTTATTTAATCACCACTAGTTAACGCTTTAGATTACCTAAACGCGCTTCTCAAGTCAGCAGTCAGCACCTGACTGCGATCTTTTTGCAAGTAGTTGGTAGATGATATGTGATGAATGTAAGAGGTTATGTGAGGCGATGGATGACCGTCCGTCTTCAGTAAGTTGTTAAGATTATTGTTATTTAAAGATTATCATCATCATCATCATCATATCTGCCGAAAGACGTCCACTGCTGGACATAGGCCTCCCCCAGAGAGTTCCAAATTGACCGGTCCTGCGCCACCCGCATCCAGCGAACTCCCGCGACCTTTACCTGGTCATCAGTCCACCCCACAAGGTGCTCGCTCCCTCGGCTCGCGCGCTGTAGGGTCACAGTTCTTCCTAACACTCCTCCTCGCTTCGCTCGTCGTCGTACAGTCAGCATCAAAAGTAGCTACGCAAACGAAGACGTCAAGTCTTTATTACAAGGGAATAAGAACTTTTGACGTCTTCGATTGCGTGGCTATTTTTGATGCTGACTGTACCTACACCGACCTGCCTTAGAGTAGTAGACTGCAGTTTTTGGTATTAATGTTGATGTTTTATGGAAACAATATTTGGTGAGCAAAAAATCAATTTTGGGCGTTTAGTCACCACCCCCCCCCCCCCCCCCCCCCGCTAAATTCGGCAGACTTTTTTGTACGCAAATACGACATAAGGCTACTCCAGTTATATATGCTCTAAGCAATCACCTCCGTATAGAATGGAATTCCTTAAAGGTTGCTATGTTTTCCGCGGGATTCCTTGCAATACGCGAGCGGGCAGCTAGCTATCTACAAACAGCCAAACAAACCAGACGTAAACAATATTCAAATGATCTATTTGAAGAACAATTGCCTGCACCAGTTCATTACGCTAAGTACTTGTTGACAACACTATTTAGGTTAATGTAAAGCAGTGCTACATGTTAATATACTTGACACTAATTACTATGCGTTTAGACCATGTCATTGTGCGTAACAAAGGCACGTAAAAGCAATATCGTAGTATACATCATCATATCAGCCGAAAGAAGTCCACTGCTGGACATAGGCCTCCCCCAAAGAGTGCCACAATGTGCCGGTCCTGCGCCACCCGCATCCAGAGAACTGGAAAATAACTAAACACGCTTGAAAATAAGGTCTGAATCATCAGTTCCGATCCTGGGGGTGGATGGGTGGGGGGGAGGGGGTGGGGGGCTTGTGGCTTAATTTTTTTACGATGCCATTCGAACCAGTTTTTGGATGCTTGTATGGGAGCTACAATTAAGGAACATAAGTACCCAAAAACTTGAGTTAAAGATTGACCTCGCTGGCGGCAGCCGAAACGCTTCATACTGATTGACTCAAAAGTATGACGTCACACTTTGCGATTTGAACTAATAATTGTAGGGAAAATCAAGTAAATTGCTGTTTCGGGCGAGAAATACTGCGTTTAGGTCCATAGTTGTCGTACAATTTTGTTTCTATAATAGCGTAAGGATTCTATTGGTAGCTTTAAATTTACTCTTGGACAATAAAAAAACCGGCCAAGTGCGAGTCGGACTCGCGCACGAAGGGTTCCGTACCATTATCTATAACGGCAAAAAAATCATGTCTGTTGTATGGGAGCCCCAGTCCGACTCGCACTTGGCCGGTTTTTTAGTATTTGTTGTTATAGCGGCAACAGAAATACATAATCTGTGGAAATTTCAACTCTCTAGCTATCGCGGTTCTTGAGATACAGCCTGGTGACAGACGGACGGACGGACGGACGGACAGCGAAGTCTTAATAGGGTCCCGTTTTTACCCGTTGGGTACGGAATCCTAAAAATGCATATTTTTTCTAAACTTTCAAGGCCCATATCTTTTTATGATTTTCATTGTATTTTGTAATTTATTACAATAATTTGATGGTTTACTAATTACTATGCATTTAGCAACACTAGGTTATAAATTTTAACATGAGTTCACACACCTGTTACCCCCTTAGGAGTCTTAGGACAAAACAGCTGTTCTTTGGGGGTGATAGAGTTGGTATCTATTCTGCACGGTTATCACAAGACTGTGCGCGAGCTGTGTCGCGGCGAGATAGACTATCCGTCTCCCTCTAATTAGAACACTCAGAAAGAGACGGATAGCCGTGCCGCTTAGCGAATGCGATGGACAAATGCCAGTTTATTCATATTTTATTTTCGAAACTCTGGTAAACAACACGGTAAACCTCGGCCGCCCACTTCTAGAACATTCTACGACCGCATACCAAAAGAAAAAAAAATTGGGCAAGCGTCCATGGCTTTGACTCTCTTGGTTACGTTCATCTGTTGTAATAACAAACACTCAGCTAATTCAAAAGATCGCATGTATCTTGCCGTGGCGTAGAACGTTGACAGATAACCACTTTGAAATGCCTTTGAAGGAACTATTTACTAGCTTCCGCCCGCGAGTTCGTCTGCGTGGACCCTTGATAAAAACTATTCTACATTTTAATCCAGGCTATAAACTATCTTCGTGCAAAATTTCATCCGAATCAGTTGAGCCAGTGTGATTGAGTAACGAACATCTAAACATCCAATCATCCACGATTGCAAATACGTATGAATTGCGAAGATTTACTCACAGTAGTTATTTCCAGAGGAACTAATGACCAGCTCGATAGGTTGGCATTAGGATAATTGATAGCGAGTCACTCGCAGTCCTGCATAAAGCCTATCTCTGCCCTGCTACCATAACTTGACTCTCGACTCTACTCGCGCGCGAGATTAACTGTCCGCTGCCGTGTCAAGCCTATCTCAAAAAGCATAGTTTTGAGAAAACGCCGTTTGAAGTTTTTTTGTTGTACAGTCAGCATCATAAAAATGTATACACTTTTCGACCTTATATCTAAGTAATAAGGTCATAGAATGTATACATGTTTATGATGCTGACTGTACAGTATTTAGCCATGATTTACTATGGTAAAACAGAGTTACATGAGTCACGTGACAGGCTTGTATAAGGAATTGGCAACTTAAATTAGGTCGATAAAGGCATGGAAAATAAACAGATTTAGACATGTTACGCGTAACTCATGTATCTCAAGATACATGAGATAGGATTGACACGGCAGACCGTCACTTTCTGATTAATGCTGTCAAAAAGTGACAGATAGTCTATCACGCGCGCGAGTAGAGTAGAGAGAGAAGTTATGCTAGCAGGGCAGCTGTGAGGGATAGTAGACAAAAGATGATTCTGATGTAATAATTGCTTCTAGACCTATATCTAGACATTCTAGACTTGTCACAGATATTTAAACTGGTTCGAGTGGCATCATAAAAAAAATAGAAAAGCTGCCAATTTTGTATACTTACGTCACTGTTGACGAGTCGCATGATAATTAAACATTTACGTAACAAGTCTTGCTTATTTACATGTTTTTGCAATGTTTGTATTTTATTTTAGCATCGTTTGTTTTGGAGTGCAGTGTCGATTTATCTTGTTAACTTATTATTGAGCACATGGTAAATGATACAAGGTTAAATTGAATATTGTATACACGGCGTAGACAGTGTTATATAGATTGCCTCTTCATAAGAATGAATCAATTTTTTTCTATCACTAGTTCACGGTCACTTTTTACAAATGCGTGTTTTTAAGGGTCTCAATCTACCAACCAAACCTTTTTAGGGTTCCGATACCTCAAAAGGAAAAACGGAACCCTTCTAGGATCACTCGGTTGTCTGTCTGTCCGTCTGTCACAGCCGATTTGCTCCGAAACTACTCGACCGATTGAGTTGAAATTTGGTACACATATGTAAATTGGTGACCCAAAGATGGACGCGTAAAGTAAATTATGAATTCTGAACAAGGGGGCCACTTTTGGGGGGTAAACTGGAAAATTAAAAATAAAAGTTTCGCAAACTGTATTGTGTGACATATCAAATGAAAGGGGTTGTTGTAAGCATGTCAGATATTTTTTTTTATAATTTTAGCAAAAACAGATTTGAAGTAATTTAGGAAAAAAGACGAAAATTTACCATCCCCCCCCCCCTTATTTCCGAAACTACTAGGATTAAAATTCTGAAAAAAATATGGAAAATAGTTCCTTGCCTAAAGATTACAGGAAAACATATAAGAAGTTTGAGTATTCAAAATCACTTATGAAATGTATATTAAATACGGAACCCTCACCACACCTAACTCGCACTTGTCCGGTTTTTTTAGGGTTCCGTACCTGAATAGGAATTAGAAGAGTTGAAAAACCCCCGATTTTTTCATTTCAAAGTTCAATATCTCAAAAACGGCTGAACCGATTTTGATGAAACATGGCTAAGAACACTCGGGTTAAAATTATCTATGACACAAAAAAAACCGTATTCAAATTGGTCGATCCGTTTGGGAGCTACGATACCACAGACAGATACTCAGATACACAGACACGTTAAACTTATAACACCCCTCTCATTGCGTCGGGGGTTAAAAACGGAACCCTTATAGCAGTGTTTTTCAAAGTGTGGGCCGCGGCCCCCTGGGGGGCCGCGGCACATATCCAGGGGGGCCGCGAGGATCAGCTTCGAAAGAGTCTCGTGACTACAAGGAATGATGTTTTTTTCAAACATGTTCATTTTAATAAAACACAATAGTACATTTCGATGCTAGTGCGGAAAGTATGTCATTACGCCACGAGTACCGCGATATTCTCAAGACTCGGGACGAGTGAAGAATGACATTTCCGCACGTGTATCGAACGACGTTTTTTAATACAGTTGCGAAAAATATGAAAAATAACAAGTAAGGAATTCGAAACTTTTATATTATTCATTCTGTAACATCATTGTAATACAGTTGAAAAAAATGAAGTTTAATACAGTTCTATCTTATTTATTTGTTATTGACATAATAATTAATGGTACACTTTGTCCAAGGAAAAGTAAAAAGCACTAGTGCGCGAAAACCAACTTTCCGCACGCTAAACAGCTACGTAAAGTAGCACTTTTTGAGCAACTGTATTAAAAATCATTCTTATGTAGACGTGTGCATTTATTTAATTACGACTATAAAATGTAATTTGTATATTTTTAATTCCGTGCGAAGAATGAGCTTGTTTTATTTTAACCAATTTATGAAAACGTGGTTCCTGTTGCGATACGCAGACTATTAAATCATTTTCCAAATTCAATCTATTCCTCTTCTTTGTTTTGATATCGACCATTGAAGAAAATGACAGCCCACACAAATAAGAAGTTGCGAATGGTATCATAATACTAAGGGCTTCCTTTGCTAGATCGGGATATTCAGCCATTCTCTTCACCCAAAACGCACCGATTGATACGGATACAAACTCAAATTTTAGCATCCTATCAGGTTCAAGTTCTAGAAGAGCTTCTTTAACAGTGTGGTTGAGATCGGCTAGCACCACGGATCTATTCAGAAAGGGATTTAATATGCGTTCCAAAACGCATGACTGATTGAATGATAGAAGGGTGCATTCCAAATCTGTTAAGTTAATAATTGGGTTTTGAGTTTAATCATACAAATTGGGTTTTGGGGGGTCGCAAAGGAATTTTTATGGTCATGAAGGGCCGTGACACCAAAAAGTTTGAAAAACACTGCCTTATAGGATCACTGTTGTCGGTCTGCCTGTCTGTTAAGACCCTTTAAATCTCGGGAACGCGTGCAGGTATCGAGTTGAAAATAAAACCATATGGTCAGGTTTACATTCCTTTGAAGTTGTGAAATCAATCTTCTAAGTTAACGTAAAAAAAAAGATACGGCCGTTTTATGCCGCAAAAAAACGTAGGTATATTTTTACACTCTCAAGGGAATCAAAATTTATAGGTTACTTTTCGTTGACTTAGAACTACGTGGCAAGTAATATCGTCTTATACTACAAGTACAGGGAAAAATAATTATAAGTACTATACTTTTGTAATTGTGTACGGAACCCTCGGTGGGCGAGCCCGACTCGCACTTGTCCGATTTTTTTATGGACCATCTTCTAAACATGTTCTATGTCAATGTGCACAAGATTTGGCGCAGGCACTAGTTTTATGAAAGCGATTGTCATGTGACCTTCTAATCGAACCCAGAGGGCAAACTAGTACTAACCTTGCTGGGATTAGACCGGTTTCCTCACAATGTTTTCCGTCATCGAAAAACGACCGTTAAATATCGAACGATATTTCGACGATAAGTTTTTTTAACGCAGTGGTATGAGTCGGGTTTCGTTTAATGGTAAATATTTCGTAGGTACATAAGTTCCGAAAAACTCATTGGTACGAGCCGGGATTCGAACCCACGATCGCCGCTTGAAAGCCGCATGCCTGAACCACTAGGCTACCGTAGCTTATATAAAACCGAGCCGTTCTCAAATTAAAAATGGTCCCACTAACCGGACAATAATCGTCGCCAAAATAAAACAATGGAGTTCACTCAGGTCACGTAATTTCGCAACGCATCGCGACCCAATTCACGGTCCTTGCGCGTTGCGCAGCACGTACGCAACCTTGTGTGGAGGCTGCGTGCGCGCATCTTGCGCACGAGAATCGAGAAAGTTCCATCGATTTTGTGTGGAAAATTATTGAGAACATGTCAGCGACTTTTAGATTTAGTGCTACTTTCAATCAGGAGGTCGTGGGTTCGAAACCCGGTAAGGGCAAATATTTGTGAGATGCACATGAACATTTGTTTCTGAGTCTTGGATGTTTTCTATGTAGTTAAGTATTTATATCTATTATATATATCGTCGTCTAGTACCTATAACACAAGCCTTATTGAGCTTACTACAGGCCTAGTTCGATTTGTGTAAGAATGTCCCCTAATATTTATTTATTTATAGGGTCACTGTTGTCCGTCTGAGTGTCTGTCAAGACCCTATATCTCGGGAACGCGTGGAGATATCGAGTTGAAATTAAAACCGTATACTCGGGTCTACTACAGTCCCTCGAATTTATGAAAAAATCAAACTTCTATATTTCGACACTCTTGTGGTGATCGCCTTTTCAGAAATGTCCTACCGAGCTTGGGAATAGCTATAAAGGGGAGGGCAAATGCACAAAAGATCCTACTGGGTGTAAGTGTATCCGAAAGGGCCCTCAACTAGATAAGACCGAACATCCATTTTACATAATGAACCGTCTACATACATATGTCTACGGTATAAAAACAAGCACGCGCACGCACACCCAGCGTGATGAATCTACGTAAGTTGTCGGCTATAAAGAAAATATTTTGAACGTGTGTTCTACGCAGATTACGTTGATATGCCGAAGTATACTAGAGTTGTTTTTGCGAGTTATCTATAACCTTGATTACGCGTTGGACGGTGAATTTGCGTGCAAACAGTTAAAGGAAGTATTGGCGCCCGTCGGGATTGGGATATCTAGATTATCAAATTAAACTACAATAAACTTAGGTTTTAAGAGCGCGTTACACACTAGCGCCACCGGTAATAGTACATTGTTTAACGAGGGGCGTAAGTGGAATATTGCCAACGAGAGTCTATCAGAAGAAGACAGAAGATGACTCAAGTTTGCAATATTCTTACGCCTGTGTTTAACACGATGTTTTTCATCACATTTGCGAGGAAATAAATAACTACAAAAGACAGAAAAATCTAAGTCTCATACAGCCGCATCAATCAAAAATTGACAACTTCACTTCCAGATCAGTGCTAGTGGAGCGCCCAGCTTCAATATTTCAACCATTCACAGAGCTGTATTCTTGCGAGGCGGGGCGGCTTGGCCAACTAGATTTTTTTTCTACCAATCACAGAGCAACCAGATTTGCTTAAGCCAATCAGAGGGTTCTATAAAACTAAACTTAACAGCCCGTGGGAGGTAAAACGGCTATAACTGCTCTGTACGCTCGCAAGTAATAACGCCATTGACGAGCAAGTGTGATGAAAATAATTTAGATTATTTAAATTTAACGATAGATATTCAAAAAAAGGACGCCACTACTCCGTGTATTTTGTACTTAAGTACTTTGTGAATACATCAAACTAGTTTTTATGTTGCTTGCAACGAGCAAAAAAAAAATTGTTGATTGACCCATTTACGTGTGTTCCACCGTAGCGTTTAAGATACTGAACCGATTTTGAGGAATGAGGTATCAATCGATTCGAAATTATGCACACGGTGACATAGGCTACCTTTAGTTAGTATGAAAAACAGAAACGGTTTTTTAGGGTTCCGTAGACAAAATGGCAAAAACGGAACCCTTATAGTTTCGTCATGTCCGTCTGTCAGTATGTCACAGGCACTTTACTCGAAAACTATAAGGTGTATTTGAATAAAATTTTGAGGATAGCCGCCACATAGTTTTGTAATTAAATGACAAAAAAAAAACACTCCATACATAAAACTGCAACTCAAAATTGTTTTTTTTTTCATTGTTAGCCCACGTGTGCCTTTCAAAATAAATATAAGGTTTCTCAGTATTTGTTTTTTTATTAAATGAATAGAGTGAGATAATCGCCCCGAAAGTCACTAAAATTGTGCGCCCCCCCCCTTATTATTGAACGGTGTATTTAAAAAATATGGACATAGAATTCATTAAATTCTTCCACCGAAAATTATTTTGAACTAGATCGGTTCAGGGGTTTTCGAGATATTGCTGAAAAACTGCTTTCCTTAAAGAAAAGGACGTAAGTGCCGTAAGATATCTGAGACGATACAACCTTTTAAATAGGCACGGAACCCTTCGTTTTGCGTTGTCCGACACGCACTTGGTCGGTTTTTTTTTTCAGTTAGCTTTTTATGCTTGTTTGGTTAGTTTCCGATTTTATCGCTCAAAATGACTCAAAGGAAGAATATTTTTAAATATTACATTTCATGGCCAATCCTGTTTGTGGTTCAGTTCAGTTCAGACCGCCGCGCCGGAAGCGGTCAGGCCGGCTGCGTAAAGCAGATGCGCCGAAGGGGAAAGAAAGGCTTCCATAATCGATGCCCCGAACGAGTTTACCATTGCAAATTGGGGTATGACTCACAAATGCAGCTTCAAGTTTGGCGAATCCTTAGTTTAAGGTAATAATTTTGTATTTTTTGTTCGCAAAAAACCAAAAGGTACCAGGCCAAAGAAACACCAGCATGAGTGGAGGAATGAGGCGGGTTTAAGGCACTCAAAGCTCTTCATAGAAGGAATGGACTCGGGGTGGACCAAAAAACTCTGGAAATCCAGCAGGAAGCAACTCAGGATTATATCTGGGGTGTTCACAGGTCACTTCGTCAAGGATCTCTTGGCCAAGATGGGACTATCGAACAGTACAGACTGTAGAATGTGTGGCGAGGAGGATGAGACTATGGAACACTTACTGTGTGAATGTCATGCCCTTGCCAGACAAAGAATGAATCACTTTGGTAATGGCTACCCGCAACCAAAGGAATGCAAGGTGCTCCCACTAAGCTGCATCATCCGCTTTGTGGAAATGATGGAGCGAGCTTGGGAGTAGCTATAAAGGTGAGGGCAAATGCACAAAAGATCCCACTGGGTCGAAGTGTATCCGAAAGGACCCTCAATTAGATAAGATAAGATAAGGCCAAAGAAAGGAAAGGTTCTTTCATGGCGACCCCGTACCGGCAGGCGTGGTGTGAGTAGGCCCCACCACAAGGTGGACTGATGACCAGGTAAAGGTCGCGGGAGTCCGCTGGATGCGGATGGCGCTGGACCGGTCAATATGGCACTCTTTAGGGGAGGCCTATGTCCAGCAGTGGACGTCTTTCGGCTGAAGGTCTCCTAAGAGCATTTTCGCGTAGCAGCAAGAGAACTAGTAGCTGCCCTTACTGCCCCATCTCAACTTTCTACCCTGTATACCTATGTATAAAGAGGAAAATACTGAGATTGTAGCTTTGTAAAATGTAAATTTGTATGTATAGTTGAAATTTTTTTAACTGAGCCGATCTACTTATCTTCAAAACAATAGCATTCAAGTTAAACAATACGATTGTGTGGTCGACACGTGCATGAAGGAAACTTTCTCGTTTATACCTGGCTCGATGTCTGTATAGATATTGGAGAACTCGACTGTACCTATGGTTTCTTTAGGGGTGACGGGCGAAGTGAGGCGCATTAGCGCGTTCCGAATAACAGCCCAGCAGACAAAACATAACATTCACAGTACACACATGTGATTATCTAGATTTCTAGTCCAGACAATGCGCGTGAGAACTTAACTGCTACTTCATACAAGGCATTCAATCTGAATTGAACCTTAAAACCACACACAAAAGTCTACTTTAGCTTAGCTGAGCTATTTCATTTCAGTTCTAGTGTTAAAAGGGGGACTAAAAATAACTTACGGTTGAAATTATTATGCGGCCGACATTTTATAATGCTGTCATTGGAATTGCGATCTATTATCAAGGACAGTAGAGTTGTTTTTCGAATGGACTACTTTGAAGCAATTCGGCAAATTCTAGTAATTTCAAGCATCGTGTGACAAAGCGATGCAAACCAAATTGTACCTTAATAAGCGAGTAATTAGGTTCAGAATGGATCGCAGATCGTGCGTCATAGGGTGTTGACCTTGAATTGTATGTTGTCCCCAACTCTGAGGCCAGTCAAGAATACACCTACTCCCAGAAAAATTACGTATGCAGTTGTTGCCATGACAACGTATGTTGTATTAACCACAACTTAACAAAGTTGATTTATTCATTTCAAATTTCAATATCTCAAAAACGGCTAAACCGTTTTTGATGAAACATGGCTAAGAACACTTGGGTTAAAATTATCTATTACACAAAAAAATCGCATTCAAAGTTACTTTGATATATTTTATGTAATCGTGTATTGTGGCGTTAATAAATAATTATCTTATCTTAAATTTTTATGCACTTGACTGCACTATTAAAAAGTTTGGATGTTTAGATGTTTGTTACCCAATCACGCTTAAACGGCTCAACCGATTTGGATGGTATTTTGCACGAACATAGTTTATAATCTGAATTAAAATATAGGATAGTTTTTATCCCGGGTCCACGCAGACGATGTCGCGGGCGGAAGCTAGTAATAATCCTACTAATATTATATTTAAATGCGAAAGTTTGGATGTTTAGATGCACGAAGATAGTTTATAGCCTGGATTCAAATATAGGATAGTTTTTATCCCGGGTCCACGCAGACGAAGTCGCGGGCGGGAGCTAGTATAATATACCTGTGTACTGTACGCCATTTCCCAACACGGAAAACGTGTATGTATGTTTGTCCAGCAAACGTAACTGAAAGACGTAACTGCGTATTACCCGCACCTGAACAAACACGCATTGTTACAGGTGCCTAGTTTCTTTTGCGCAGGACACCAGTTGGAACCGTGTCGCTTTAGCATGTTAAAAACAGGGTTATTGGTTTAAGAGTATAGATATCTACAGGAGCCGTAGCATGGTTGGCCTTATCACGCGACAAGTGACAAGATAAGAGCGTCGTCTCGTTCTATCGAACGGTGTCAGCCAGTGACGCACGCTCTATCCTATCACCTATCGCGTGACAAGGCCAACCATGCTACGGGGCCAGGTTTCAATTCATCATCACCATATTAGCCGAAAGACGTCCTATGCTGGACATAGGCCTCCCCAAAGAGTGCCAAAGTGACCGGTACTGCGTTCCCGCATCCAGCGGCGCAGGTTTCAATTCAATTGTACTAAATAATAACATTGCCCAGCCAAGTACTATATTTTTTTTACAGTGTACTATATTTTTGTCGGTTTTTTCTGGAAAATACAATCTGTACCTTCTTGAGATTATAATGTTGTTATTATAATAGATTATGTCACAATTTCATCTCCAATAATACCTATGTGTTATTAACATTTGCCACTCGAAACGAGGGTAGATAAGGTGCTCCACAAAATAGCCACAGGAACTGTTGTAAAGTGCTATATTACACAGCTTTTCATACATAGTTGAGACCTTTTGCTTTTGTGTAATGTTATCACCGTCCCAAATATGTTATCAGAGTTGCAGTTGGATTATTGAAAACTGTTCAAATACATCTTATGGTTCAAATTTTAGAATAAAATTATATTTCACTAGTTGCTTGCGCGATTCGCGTATTACAAAGTACGGAGGCAAACCCGCGCGAGAAAATATAGATGAAAGACGTCTTTTTAAGACGGTCTCTGAGTTCTTTCCGCGGAGCACTAGGTATGGTGAATATATATTCACAGAGCCTGCAAATACTGCGTTAAAACAAAAAAGTATGTTCTGTGTGTCTAGTAAAATATTTAATAAACTTCCCGATAGGATCAAAAACTTACCATTGCCAATATTCAAGACAGAGTTAAAAAAATTGCTTACTAAAAAATGTTTTTATACAATATCAGATTTCTTGACATGCGACAGTCTATAGTTATAAGATTTAATAATATACATTTAATTAAATAGGTATTGACATGTAAAAATTGAAATTGTTATAATAACATACTATGCTGACATATTGAATAATTCCATAAAATAAATTAATTATAATTATTGTTGTTGTTGTAGACTTCTATCTAAATATTTATAATTTATTAATTGTACACTAATATTATGTTAGTATGCAGCATGTTTTTGTATGCCGAAAGGCAAAACATAGTGGAACGAGATTTTTTTACTATACACCTCAATTTGATGTACCTATGTTTACAAAATAAACACTATTGACTATTGACTATTGAAGAATTTTGCTATAGGATGAGTAGTTCCAGAGATTACCACCTACATAGGTTTTGAAATAAACATGGGATACTATTTCGGTAAACCTCGTTGTTGTTAATACGACAAGCCATAAAAAAACACGAAAAACCGGCCAATTGCGTGTCGGACCACGCAAAACGAAGGGCTCCGTGCCTATTAAAAAGGTCGTATCGTCACAGAAATCTTACGGCACTTACGTCCTTTTCTTTAAGAGAGGCAGTTTTTCAGCAATATCTCGAAAACCTTTGAACCGGTCTTGTTCAAAATAATTTTCGGTGAATGAACTTAGTAAGCCCTATGTCCATGATTTTTTTCATATTTTTAAAATACACCGTTCAAAAATTAGAGAGGGGGACAGAATTTTAGTGACTTTCGGGGCGATTATCTCCGACACTATTCACTTAATCAAAAAAAATGCTGAGAAACCTTATATTTATTTTAAAAGGCATATTGATGTGCCACACGTGGGCTCACAATGAAAAAAAATTGAGGTTTAGTTTGATGTAATGGAGTAGAGATACACCCCTAAAAAAAAATATTAGTCATTTTAATTACAAAACTATGTAGCAGCTAACAAAATACACCTATCCTCAAAATTTTATTCAAATACACCTTATAGTTTTCGAGTAAAATGCCTGTGACATACGGACATGACGAAACTATAAGGGTTCCGTCATTGAGCGTGGCCCGACACGCTCTTGGCCGGTTTTTTTTTTTCTCTGAGTTGATAGGTCCCATGCCGAGTTTCATAATTGCTGTATAAATAATTGAATTACATCCATATGGCCAATATGGCTGACCTATATGTCCACATGTTGAAATACGTGAAATAGTTAAACTATTGTTGAGATAAGAAATGAACTTTGTACCTTCCAACATGTGCTTTAATTCATTAATTAGATTCATTTTATCGATTGCGCCATCAAAGGCTTATTATATCAAATTGTTATCATGTTGCATGTATGAAGGGTGCCGGTTAACGTACGGTCCGATAATCGGCGTCCATCTATCTTTCTCCCTTTCTTTGCATGAGTTAAAAAGAGACAGAGATATAGCGGACGCCGATTATTGGGACGTACACAAACCGGCACCGTATTAAGATCTCAAGGGATAAGAACCACAGTACTGTCAAGTTCGAAAATATGTGCTCAGACTAAGTGATCAAAAATATGTGGACACTACTAGATTATTGCAAAGGGCATAAGGTTGCTCAGATATTTTTGACATGGATGGTTGCAACTCCAATTGAGTCACATGCTCATTTCGAATTATCCGTTGATTAGAGAATATGCAGAATTCATAAAAAAGAGACAACAAAGAGCTAAAAGCCCATCTTTGCGAGTTCTGGCACCGTAACCACTTGAACAAAACACCCTTAACCCTTTGAGAGCTAAAGACGGCTGTGGAC
Organism: Epinotia nisella; assembly: GCA_932294315.1. Classification (NCBI taxonomy): domain Eukaryota; kingdom Metazoa; phylum Arthropoda; class Insecta; order Lepidoptera; family Tortricidae; genus Epinotia; species Epinotia nisella. The sequence continues at coordinate 251,568 of OW028698.1, read as the reverse complement.
GCGGACGAAAACTCGTGCCACTGAAGCCACGGACGGCCACATGATAATATTGATAAATATTGTCATTTTGACATGACAATATTTATCACAAGTTTCATTTTATTCATATTTTGTCTGGCTATTGTTTTGTTTTGGCCACAGTTGGGCACCGTTCTGTTTTGCACCCTCGCTGTCAAAAGGTTAAACTCAATTATTACAGGGAATAAAACTTATTTGATATAGACCGGGTTGTCATAATTATGGTGGTGGTAATAAAGTTGCCCTTTAGGTTTAGGTATAGAATTACGCCCTGAGGTGGGGTTAGTGTCCGTCAAAGAGTTAAAGTAATAACATGGCCTTCTGCAGTCAACATGAAGCAGTTTTTATGTAAGTTCAACTGTACTTCATATTTAAGTACAAGTCAAAAAAATATGCTCTTAGTCATACAACTGAAACAATATTGAGCAATTTCCTGAAACAGGTTTCAACAAGTTCATCTAAATTTGGACTGATATCATTCTAGAAATTAGTTTCTTAGTCCTAGTCTCAAAAAAACGTTAAAAATCTATGACTACTCTAAAGCTCTCTCCATGGATACTTTGTATGTCCGAAATTAAGAATTTGAATTGAAAAGAATCATCATAGAAACTTCTGGTACACATCAACGATGTGAATAGTGAACAGAGCAGAACTTTGTTGCTACGCTCGACTTTCTATACGAAGGCAGGGTGAGAACAGATTTCACCTACGTAAAAGGTGTTCGCCGCGACAATTATGCAAATATATCCAAGCAAACAGATTTACTGACGAAGACGACACTGGTTGACCCAAAAATCGAGTCCTTACGCTCGTAAAAACTCGTATAGGTTAGGTTCCGAACAAAGACGCAGTTTCACACAAAACACAATGGAAATGATAGAAATTAAGATGTGAAATGGCAATTTTAGACTTACCCGGATGCCTCCGTGATGGTTTTTCGCGTTTAAAACACCCTTATGAGAGGTTAATTTTTATTTTTCCACCTCGGATGAATAAGAATGAACGCTTGACAGATGACTGACTGTCCAAAAAAAGATGGAGGTCGGCTGCCCAAATTACGTCATTCGGCGGGAAATATAAAAATTGTCATTTTACATACTTTTTAATTATAAATGAAGATGTAAAAATTTAAAGATAAGTTTAAATAACGCTTAAATTATTAACTCACCTCATGAACTGAAGATTTGTGTTAAAAGTCACAATTTCGTGAGCTTTGCTAAAACATCTAGATGTCTGGTATCAATCCGATTCCGTGCGCTGTTGCCAAATGGTTATTGCATCAGAAATTTGAGAACGTTCAGATTTACACATTTCAAGACACTTGAGCATAACTTATTGTTTTTTCCACGGAAATAATGTTAAACTATCAAATCAATATAGAAGATATCCAAAATATTAACGAAAGTATTACTTTTCGTTGTGTCAAAACTTGTATGGCGGAACGGCAACGTCGCTCAGCTTGTTTCACTTTGTATTTTTCGAACAAAGAAATTCGGACTTTAACTCAAATTTGTAATTAATTAATTAGTAACTAGTGTTTATAATATATACTATTTCCAAGATTATTAAAAAAAATAACTATTTTTGTTCAATCACACAGTTACCACGAGAAAGTGTAAAAATAACTGAAATCGAAGCGAGCGAGACGCTAGCTTGTTTTCGTTAGGTAGGAGTAAACAAACAATGACACTGTGTTGCCATGCTTAATTTGTAAAAACTACCATTATTTTATGTACCGTTATTTTACAAGATGGTATAAAACTAATCTCATTGCAGTGGTTATGCATTCATTTGTAAAAAGAGTAACATTGTCCGGAAATATTTATTAGCTGGAGTACCCGGCTTCGCTCGGCAAGTTCATATAAGATTGTGTCGTAGTGGGATTATAAAAAATAAACATCAAAATATGAAAAGTACCTAAAAATGTTAAATTGAAAACTTATTCTAACTATTTACAATATTTATGTGATTTATTTACGATTCCACTCAACCCAATTTTTGGAGAGGAACAAATGTGTTTGATTTGAAACAAAGATTGACATATCAGCCCAAAACACTTCATAATAATTGACATAAAACTATGACGTCACAATCTGCTATTTGTACTAGGTAATCATTGTATGGAAAATCAAGTAAATTGATGTTTCGGTCGCGAAATACTGTGTTTAGGTCCACAGTTGTCATACAATTTTGTTTTCTATAAAAGCCTAAGGATTCTATTGGTAGCTTTAAATTTACTTTTGGTCAAAATATGCACATTTTTTCTACTTTCAAGGTCTTCTGATCTTTTTATGATTTTAATTATATTTTTTAATCGAACGAGGGAGCGAAGCGAACGAAGTTCTATGCTTCAGCTTGGGCCGATAATCGTTCGTATGTCCGGTGGATGTCGCGCTGTCCGTCTGTTCTTCTCTACAGGTCGCATTTCTCAACCGATACCCGTGAAATTTTGTGAGCAGGTTCGTTCATTTTAAGGATTTTTTTGTCGAGCCACTATTACGAATTTAAAAAACAAAAAATTAATAGTGGTTAGCGAGTTTCACATCTCACAGTTTAAACTGTTTTATATGGATAGTTAAATCTCGCAATCTCGCGAGATGTCGTATATGAAAATTGTACGAGACTCCAGTCTCGTGCTGGGAAAAGTGCAAGAATACCAGATTACATGGTGAGTATTATGACGCGTTCCCTCATATCCAGAGATGGGCAAAATGTATCGGAATACGCATAACGATTAAGAAGAAATTTGGAATAATCATTCACAAATATTTATTCGACGAATAAATTATTCGCGGATAAATTATTTTCGAATATTTATTTGCGAATAATTCTTCATTCGCATAATCATTCATAATGCTTTTCGTAAATAATATCTTGAATGAATATTGTAGGGGTGCTTTCTAGGCACCCGGTCGATGGCGGGTACCCGTGTACCCGTCCTGGTGGGTTCTAATTACACGTGGGTTCGGACCGTCCGTGACCGTTTGAGTTGAGGCAAATAGAATAATAGTACATTGTTGAAGAGGCTAGAAAGTAAGCAATAGATGGACAAGTTAGTTCGAGGGCCGACGCGTAGCGGAGGCCCTCGAAAGTACGAGTCCAGCTATTGCCCTTTCGGCCGAGGCTTAACATAGTGCTTTTCACGCCTACTGCGAGGAAATTGCAAATAATTATAATTTAAAATCAAAATTAAGTGTCTAATTGAAGATCATAATACTAAACAGGCTCGCTTGCCTCGCGCCCGGCGCGGAGGAGGGGGAACGGGCGCACGCACGCCGGCCGACCCTGTGATTGGTCGATTGCTGTTCAAACTGTCCAACAATAACATTGTTGGACAGTTTGAAGTCATAGATGGCCTGTTCGCGCGACGTCCAACTAACCCAGGCTTTGAAGCCTGAATTCTGACCATCTTTTGCCACATTTCCGAGCAGTGGCGTGAAAATTGTATTACTTTACTCTATTTGCATTAGTAATTCTATGAGTTTCGTGTGTTTGATGTTGTTTCATATTAGGTATGTGGCAAAAGGAAACATCGCAGGAAGCTTATTATAAAATCCTCAATATCGCCACATCACTACTTGATGATGACGTCATGCTTCGGACGCGACCTGCCGTCATGGGCGCTGTGAGTAGTGCATATTACTATAACGCTATAGTAAGGAATGTGTTCTAAGCAATAACTTTTCAACTAACCAACAACATTTTATTTATTTTGATAGTGACTGAAATTATTACCATAAGGCAAAATTTTTATAAGTTCAATACCAGGAACTCCCATATAGGGAGTTCTTAATAGCTTTGTTCGGATGCCGAACGATCCTTATTGAGGGATCGGGCTTGTTTGGGGTAGAACGGACGCTTAGCACCGCGGGATTAAGAACACGGGCGGGCGTGTAACACGTGTAGCGGGAGCCCTAGTTGTAACTTGTAACGAGCAACCGCATTCTTAAATATTATTCGTGGATGTATTCGAATAAAATGAGGATAATTAATTCGTCATTCGAAAGTGTAAACGAATAACTAATTCACGAATTAACTAGTGACGAATAAATGTTTATTCGAATAACGAATTATCCGAATAATACCCATCTCTGCTTACATCACATGCATATTGACTCTTTTAAGCAACTTTTCATACATTTTTGAACATCGCGATAATATTGCTATCAAAATATTTAAATAATACCCACTGTGTAATGTCCGCCTATAAGACCGATTACCATTTTTACTAACATCTAAGGAAAAGGAAAGAAAAAGAAAAAAAATGTTCATAAAGTTTATTGGACCGACGCGGTTGCAAATAGTAGATTACAAAATAATCTGAATAGTAGTTTTCATCTTATCCATAGCAACACTAACATAAATTGGGACTAAACAAAACAATTCCCATTACATTGACGTTTTTAAATAAATCTTCCAAATAATAGTTCACTAACAAAACTCGTTATGATTAAAATAATAACTAATTATTATAGCCATATTACATTAAGATACAAGGGTAAAAACAACATTATAATAAATATTACAAGATTGAACACTTCTAGTGTTGGAAGGTACTCAGAGAAAAAATACAGAGGCGTTACATACAACGGTACATTTTATTTTTAGCACATTCCAACCAATTGACCCGTGTCTTAGTGCTTCGTGATGTCTTACGAGTAATAAAAATGCTAACAAAAGAATATATATATATAAGCACCTATGAAAACTTGCTCAGCCGTTTTGCATGATCGCGTAACAAACATATGTAGAAACTTTCATATGTATAATATTATAAGTACGTTAACTAGAATGTATTACCTAAAAATATATAATGTAACTTATTTCCCTTAAACTTTAAAAATACCAAAAGCATTCTCTGTAACCGACGCATATGTGCGTTTGCCTCCATACAAGTTTGTTCCAAGGTGGCGTGGCTTGGCAGTGAATGCGTGTTTATACTTTATCACGAATCTAATTATTTTATTCAATATATTTAATTGTTATTTGTACATGGAAGTTACCACGATCAAACTTAAATAATTCGATACAGAGAACAAACACAATGTAAAAAAAACCGCTAAGCCAGTGTCCAGACCTCTAGACGAGCGTGAGGGCGCTTCTGGGGCTTTCGGGGCCGCGCTGGTAGAGGCTACGTGCCATCACAGTTAATTTTATTTCACTTGCAATGTATGTAACTATGTTTGTTCGGGCGGAATCTTGCAACTCCAAAAGCTGAAATTTTGGGTAAAGGCATAGTTTGGAAATCTATCCGTCTAGCTGATCTGATGATGGAGACAGAAGGTGGCCATGGGAATTCAGTACTTAACCGACGTAACCCCGTTGTGTTTGGGCTCGTTAGAATCGTCTCAATGTACTCATGACGTCGATGACGGTGTACAGAAAAGTACAGTTGGCAATAAGATATTGTGCCAAAAAGGAAATTTTTACAGAAACCTATTTCTTTGTATTTGTTCTCTGTATCAAATGATTTGGACCAATTTACTTATTGAATTCTCTAGGCAATTATTAAGTGTGCAAAATAGTACAGAATTCACCCAGGTCGGTAAAACAAAGAATGCCTAAGCTGCAGGTATTTAACACCCGAGCTGAAGGCTAGGGCGATAAATATTCTATCAGAGACTTTCTTTATTACTGCCCGTGGCGCGTACAACATTCCACTTCCGCCCCTGGCCAGAAAGTGGGAATTTAATGATCACTTTATAGCCAGGTGTCAAATAATAGTACATTGTGTTACAAGTATGGTAAGATATGAATTACGAACGAGAGTCCATTAGAAGCCCGACGCCGAAGGCGGAGGGTTTTGATGACTCCAATTTGAAACAATCCTACTGTACGTGTCGCATACAATGTTTTTCATCACATTTGCGAGGAAACCAATACATTTTTAACTAAATTGTTACTAATCGTAATAAAAACTACAAAATGTCAGTCGTCCATTTTGTTGAATTTGACGTGAGGCGCTTAGAGCAAAGACCCTTCTGCATACAGCCACAATGTGAAATCAGTTAAAAATATTTTACACAGACACTAAATTGCTACATTTAAGATTTGAAATCTTTAAATCATTCTGTTAACCTTTTGACAGCTAAAGACGGCCACAGCCGCGCGTGCGCATTTTCGTTAATTTTATGTAATAAAAAGATTTACAAGTAACTTGACGCATTTTTTTTAATAGTTTCATGATACATACATTAATTCTGACATGACAATATTTATAAATATATATCAGAAGTTTCATTTTATTCATTGTTTTGTTTTGCACCCTCGCTGTCAAAAGGTTAATCATATTTTATTCGTGTTTTTACGTTTAAATTTATTTATAAATGCGTTTTTAACCATCGTGTTTGAGTTAAAACCTCCTTGCTCTCTGATAAAATATTTGGCGTAAGAGTGACAATTGAGATACAATTTAAGAAAAAAATCTATTGCAGCTCTGTATGCCTGCGCGTTATGAAGCCCTTTAAGCAACTGTGATGAAAATATAAGAATTAACATGTCAATAAATTATAACCTACTTTGTAAAGGCACATCTGGGGTTCTTCTGATCACCAGCATATATATATACGTCTCATAGATCAGTCAGAATGGAATCACAGTAAATATATTAGCTATAGCATATCTCAACTAGTCTCTTTAGACCCGAACTCCATTGTAAACCAGTTCTGCGCGGCACATGCGCGGCAGGCGGACTGATGCACCGCCGAGTCCGCCGAACTACGCTTAGTATATTGTGTATGCGTCTGTGAGTGCACATCGGACGTTTGTAAGGAATTAACAACATTTAATTTTTCTGACTTCTTAATTTTGTTTAGGCATTTAATAGTACTTGAAAAGTTAGGAGACGCGTATTTTTTCTTTTCATTTTATCTTTAGTTAAACCCCCTTAATTTGGGTGTTTTAAACTACCACGTTTGAAAAGGGCATAAGTACATTTAAATGATGAATACGATTAGTACTGTGGTCAATTTATCGAATTAAAAAGTAAATAGCATACTGTGTCTGTGACTGTGACATTTGACATTGACAATGTCCAATTATTGTTTAACATCCATTATTGTTTATATTTACTCAGCAAGCCCAAATCTCTGAATGGTTTTTAGTGTGAGCCGCTATGAAAAAATGAAATGCTGTCAATTGTTTTACTGTTTTGAGCTATACATCTACTGTGCCTATCATCATCATCATCATATCAGCCCAAAGACGTCCACTGCTGAACATAGGCCTCCCCCAAAGAGTGCCACAATGACCGGTACTGTGCCTATATTGCAGAATAAAAAGCTTACTTCGCTTTAAAGAAGCTCTGTATACAAGTCTGCACCAGATTGTCTGGAGATTTGTCTAGCTTAGTATATTTCCTCTTCATAGGAGCCACTTCCACCTCCGGCTTGGCTATAACTTGGCTGGTTTGCAAGGAAGAATATTTCAATACATATTGCTTGTAACTCTTAATTTTCATCTTCTTATTCTTCTTAATTTGTTCCTTCAGTTTTTTTTTAATACCACTAGTCGCTCTTTTATTAAATTTTAGTTCTTTGATTTTCTTCATCGTTTTGGCTCTTTTCTTATCATTCGTTTTGATTTTTATCTTCAGTCTCCGCTTTTTGGTCTCTCTATGTTTCCTGCGTTTTTTCACTACGCCATCTTGCATGTCTAACTTCCTTTTATTACCAGACTCTACATTGACATCAACGCTACGCAATACAGTTTCACTTTTCGAATGATTGAGGCTAGATTTATCTCTGCCGACTTCATTTAGGTATTTGTCTTTGAAACTTTCTACATCCATATCAACATCTTCCTGCAAAGGTTCTTTGTCCAGAGGACTAAATTTGAAAGAGCACATCCGATTCTTCACAGGAGTTTTCATTGTCAAGTTCTGTATAAACTCCTTTTCTTTGCCACTTCCAATTTGCACGACATCTATGTTAAGCATTTCGTTTTGCTCTGATATTTCTATACTAGAATCCTGTTTTATGTCAACCATTTTGAGTTTTTTCGGTGTTTCGATTATAGGTAGACTGTCTTCGCTCTCTGCTATAAATTCTGAGGGCAATTGAAAGGTGCTGCGTGAGGATTCATCATCTTCATCATTGTCGGTCATAACTGCGTCACGTATATTGCTATTTTTATCGTCATTGATGTCATTTAGGCTAGGGGTACTTGATTCCTCATCAAGTTTAGATTCCTTTTCTGGGATATGTTTAATGTCTTGATGATCTTCTTTTTCGCAGTTTTCTTCGTCAAGTTTATTGACTTCAGGCTTATTTATGTCGACTTTCTCGTCTGAATCTGAAGGATTATTATTATCAACGTTTTCAGATGCTTCCGTTTCAATGTTTGCGTTAAGTAGTGGCCCGGGGCTGTCCTTCTCTTCCTGTTGACAAAAATAATAATGTTAACATTCACTTAATTGTCCAGTTTCCTAACTCTGAGCTACTTAAACCTAAGAATCGCTTTCATAAATATTGTTTGTTGGTGTCACTTCATAAAGGGTTGGCAACGCGCTTGTGATTCCAGAAGAACCCTCCATGGGCTATGGTGTTTGCGTACCATCAGGTAGACCGTGTGCTTGTTTGCCAATGTCAGTATTAAAAACAGTTTCATTTCCCAAACGGCGAAAGATAACTTATCAAGACTAAAAAACCGGCCAAGTGCGAGTCGAACTCGTGCACGAAGGGTTCCGTACCATTATATATAAAAACGGCAAAAAAATCATGTCTGTTGTATGGGAGCCCCAGTCCGACTCGCACTTGGCCGGTTTTTTAGTATTTGTTGTTAACAGAAATACATAATCTGTGAAAATTTAAACTCTCTAGCTATCACGGTTCTTGAGATACAGCCTGGTGACAGACAGACGGACGGACGGACGGACGGACGGACGGACAGCGAAGTCTTAGTAATAGGGTCCCGTTTTTACCCGTTGTTACCATGTTTTTTTAGGGTTCCGTACCCTAAAAAAACATGGTATAGAGGCTTGGTTAGGTTAGATTTGTTTTATAACAACAGTAAAAGATAAACAAACGGTTTTAGAAAACACTAAGGCAAAATTAATCATTTTCGAATAAAATGTATGCCAAGCGTTAGCAAGCCATTGTTGGTGTACAGTGTCTTACCGCTTTGGGCTTATAACTACTAAATTGCATTAGGTATAGCTCTTTATCAATAATCCCAGATCTCAAAACTTCTTGGTCTCAAAACACCTAAATTGCAGAATGCCTAATTTTTTTTCTTAAAACACCGGAATCTTAAATATGGCCGAATTTCAAAATAGCTTAGTCTCATAATGCCTAAACTCAAAACACTCATGGCATAACAACATATGCTTAAAACAACCAAAGCTCAAAATATAACTTTCCACCCGGAAGTAATTATATAGATTTAAATTAAACATTCATTCTTTTTTTATTTTATTTATATTGAATATTTTAAAGCAAATGTAAATGAACCTAAATAAAGATAAAAAAATATATTAATATTTATCCGGACTTTTTGGGAGCTAATTAAATATTGATTTTTTTGATGTCTGATTTTTTGTTGGATTTTGCATCTAGTTAACTATTTAATTGATAAAATAACCGTTACATTAAAAAAAATTCATCATCATCATCATATCAGCCGAAAGACGTCCACTGCTGGACATAGGCCTCCCCCAGAGAGCCCCAAAAAATTAGCTATTATAAATTATTTCCAAATCTGTCATTTTTTCCATACAAGTTGTCAGTTCATTGCCTGGACTAAAATACCTAAATTTGTATTACGCGGAGATTGCCAATTTTTTTATTTAATTCCGTAATAATCTAGGTACAGTCTATTTCACATGTAGGGTAGAGCGGGGCACGTTGAACAGGAACTATAGATACTAAAGTCATAATATCAATATCAAATCATTCTCTCGAATAACTCGTGAAAAAAAATTAGACATTTTGCCATTTAGGTGTTTTCAGTTTGAGTTAATTTAATATTTTGTCATTTCTATCATTCGGTATTTGCAGGCATTGTCCATTTCAGTCTTTAGGTATTTAGAGAATATGACGTTTTAGGTCAAAGACATAATGAATTTCGTTCATTTTAAGAATGAGACAATTTGAAATTTTAGGTATTATGAGCCCATGGTAATTTCAAAATTAGGGGTATAAGTTAATAAGGTAAGGTTTTAGAGGAGCTGGGGTGGTTAGAGTAGCGCCACCCCGCCATTTTACGCAAAATAGACTGGATGTCGACTTGCGGAAAATGCCCAGTAAAACTAACTAACTAACCAAGGCATTACAGTTTTAAGAAAATATTCTAGTGAATGTATGTTATCTAGGTATGCTCAAAACAACTTTTTATTACAGGCTATTAAAAGCGAAAAAGTCGTTTTTGGGAAATTGTATAAAATTCTACAATAACATTCCAAAACACATTACCGAACTTACTGACTCTAAATTCAAATCTGTCGTAAAACAGACACTTGTTTCAAAAGCATATTATAAGATAAACGATTACATCATGGATACGGATAATTGGCAGCGATAAAATCCTGCACTAGAAATCTGTCGCAAAATAAATAGGCTTTCTACTGTAGCAATGTAATTTTAAAATTTTATAATACTCTGATACTGAAATGATATATTATATACTGTTTTGAAAAAATGACACCTCGCCGAGTTTTTTACGCCGGTTCTTCTCGAGGCAGAGGTTTACTTTCCGAACCGGTGGTAGTTTATCGACATTCATAGGTGCATGTAATATGCCTAAATTGAAGAATAAATCACTTTGACTTTGACTTTATGTTTTGACTACCTCGTGCAGTTCGCTGGTGACGTCACAGGATTTCCGGGGCGAGTTCCACTCCAAGACCGGCTCCTTGCTTTTGGAGTTCTCTTTGAACATATTCTTTAACAGGTCGTCCAGGATTTCACTGTGAACAAAAGTTAAGTCAGCTTTGCTTTTATAGGAATAATTGATGAATATATTATTATACAGGAAAGAGTTATGTACATGGGTCGTTCTTCTTTTTTACCGACAATGATCCGAGGTTTTTCTGTTTTTTTGGTTTTTGAACTATCGAAAATTGGGGTTTTGAAGTGCGATTTAAAAAAAAATGCATAGGTTTCTTCATTAGAACTAATTAAAGTTTCCTTTCTGGCCAATATAAATATTTATTTACGGTTGGTTTCTAAAAAAAATCATGTGACAAAGTGGACTCTTTCAGTGGGGACAACATTGTGGTTTACCACTCTGTCACGGCATTCTACGAAAAAAAAAAACATTTAAAAAAAATGCTAGTTAGAGAAAGTGAAATATTAAACATCACTAATTAATAAAATAATATGGACGTTCATTCGAACATTATAAAACCGTAAACATCATTACTCAAATGAGATGCCGTAATAAGACGAGGGACAGGCTATTGTCGGTCGAAAAGAAGAACGACCCACATACTATATACAAAATATACAATAGTAGGAGACACGGCAATAGAGAGATCTCAGGGACCGAAGTCCAATGAGAGTTGACGGGAAGTTGTATTTATGCAACTGACTTACGAAACTTCGATAGCGCGATGCAGAACATGTCAAGAGATGACACTGACAGAAGAGACGCCACACTTTCCCTAGTAGCATTTTTTGTAGGCATACGGTTGGGCCTTGGTACTACGTTTTGTTGGCCAACCGTAGAAGTTGGCCGCATGTTTTGCTGAAGGGCCTACAACAAAGGCCCCGCAAAAAAATCTACAGAGGGCCACAAGTAGCATTTATTGTTGGTATATGGTTGGGCCTAAGTAGTCTAACTACCCTTTTGTTGGGAAACCGTAGGATTTTATTGTTGGCATACGGTTGGGCCTATGTCATTTGTTGGGAAACCGTAGAATTTGGCCGCATGTTTTGCTGAAGGGCCTACAACAACGGCCCCGCAAAAAAAATCTACAGAGGGCCACAAGTAGTATTTATTGTTGGCATATGGTTGGGCCTATGTAGTCTAACTAACCTATTATTGGGAACACGTAGGGTTTTATTGTTGGCAAACGGTTGGGCCTATGTCATTTGTTGGGAAACCGTAGAATTTGGCCGCATATTTTGCTGAAGGGCCTACAACAACGGCCCCGCAAAAAAAACTACAGAAGGCCACAAGTAGTATTTATTGTTGGCATATGGTTGGGCCTATGTAGTCTAACTAACCTATTATTGGGAACACGTAGGGTTTTATTGTTGGCAAACGGTTGGGCCTATGTCATTTGTTGGGAAACCGTAGAATTTGGCCGCATATTTTGCTGAAGGGCCTACAACAACGGCCCCGCAAAAAAAAACTACAGAGGGCCACAAGTAGTATTTATTGTTGGCAATGGTTGGGCCTATGTAGTCTAACTACCCTATTATTGGGAAACCGTAGGGTTTTATTGTTGGCAAACGGTTGGGCCTATGTCATTTGTTGGGAAACCGTAGAATCTGGCCGCATGTTTTGCTGAAGGGCCTACAACAACGGCCTCACAAAAAAATTCTACAGAGGGCCACAAGTAGCATTTATTGTTGGCATATGGTTGGGCCTAAGTAGTCTAACTACCCTTTTGTTGGGAAACCGTAGGGTTTTATTGTTGGCATACGGTTGGGCCTGTCATTTGTTGAGACGTTGGGCCTTTATCCCAAAGATACAATTACCCAACGGTTGGTAAATAGTTGTATACCCACTTGAAGGTCCTACGTTTTTTTTTACTGAGGGCCATTAGTGTAACTAGACGTTGGGCCTTCATCATAAACGTACAATTACCCAACGGTTGGTAAATTGTTGTATACCCACTTGAAGGCCCTACGTATTTTTTTTACGGAGGGCCATTAGTGTTACTATACGTTGGGCCTTCATCATAAGCGTACAATTACCCAACGGTTGGTAAATTGTTGTATACCCACTTGAAGGCCCTACGTATGGTTTTTTACAGAGGGCCATTAGTGTAACTAGACGTTGGGCCTTCATCATAAACGTACAATTACCCAACGGTTGGTAAATTGTTGTATACCCACTTGAAGGCCCTACGTATTTTTTTTACGGAGGGCCATTAGTGTTACTATACGTTGGGCCTTCATCATAAGCGTACAATTACCCAACGGTTGGTAAATTGTTGTATACCCACTTGAAGGCCCTACGTATTTTTTTTACGGAGGGCCATTAGTGTTACTATACGTTGGGCCTTCATCATAAGCGTACAATTACCCAACGGTTGGTAAATTGTTGTATACCCACTTGAAGGCCCAACGTATTTTTTTTACAGAGGGCCATTAGCGGAACTATACGTTGGGCCTTCATCATAAACGTGTAATTTACGATGAAGGCCCAACGTATAGTTACACTAGTGGCCCTCTGTAAAAAATTACATAGGGCCTTTAGGTTGGCATACAACCATTTACCAACTGTTGGGTACATGAGTGTATACCCATTTAAAGGCCCTATGCATTTTTTTACAGAGGGCCATTAGTGTAACAAGAAAATCCTGAAATAATTAAAACCATACTGTACATTATCCCTGCAACATTTATTAATAAAATTTCAATAGAACACAATTTTTGACTTAAAAGGTTATGAAAATTATACACAAGAAATTATTTTGCATATACCACTGGCACATTACTAACAAAACAATACAAATGTTTATCAGCGTATGCCCGCCTCGCCATTCACTATATTCACAAAGATCACCACATAAATAAATAATTAAATATCGTGGGACAATTCACACCAATTGATCTAGTCCCAAACTAGGCAAAGCCTGTATTATGGGCACTAGACAACGGATAAACATACTTTTATAGATAAATATATACTTAAATAGATATTAAACATCCAAGACTCGAGAACAAACATTCGTATTCAACATAATATATAAATTGCACAATGCAAAGTTAAAAATGGTAATAAACATTTTTTGATGCAATTCCAAGCATAACTACAGGGCTGAGATATAAGAGAAAAGCTCGGAGTTCTGTAGCCTTCCAATATTTAGTTTTATAATAATGTTTAGTTTTTTTAAGTTTCTTTACTAACAACGCTATGGACCTTTAAGTTGTCTGAAAATAAACGCTTTTTATTTATTTATTTAATATTTAAATAGCTGGATAGATCGAGGGCGCCTGGAAAACTCAGAGGGTAATAATTTTTACTAATATGTGACAACCTTTTGGATATTTTTATTATTTTAACTTAAACGGCATTTAATTTACATTTTTTTGGTCCAGTTTCTATCCAAGCACGGTTAATTTTCTTAACCACCCCTAAGCAAACTAAGAGCATGTAATCCAAAGGTACTTGTGTCACTAACCCAATTTTAAGTTCTGTTAGAATAGTTTTTGCTACTTGGTGATAGTCATAGTGTTGGCTGTGAAAGTAATCATCAGTTAATCGAGACATGTATTGCCATGTAGTTCTACCAATACAAATACCTTCTTGTGTACATTTTTCGCTGCCATAGAAAGAATTATGAGATTTTATACACTTAAACTGAATATTGGTGCGTATAATTATTATGATTGGCTTGTTCTTGCTCTTCTGTTCTCTCGCCCTCCATCGCGGTCCCTTGCAAATCGGAACCAACTGGTTAATGGATTTGTAATTTCCACTTCGGTTGCTGCTTCAGCCAGTTTGTTGTTACGAACTTCATCTGTAATAAAAATAGTAATATAGACTCTTTCTACCAATAAAAGTCAAATGTGTACGGTCAACAACTTGAGCTACTATAGAACACTGTATTCGTGCTTTTAACCAACACAGAGCTCCCTCACGAGAAGGCGATCCTGGCTTCAAAATCCCTTCATGCTAAACTTGTGTCCATGCCATTATCGTAAACAATCATGAACATCCCACATAAGGGGTAGATCCTGGCTGTAGCATCAGATCACAGTAAAATATATATTAAGATATCATGCTCGACACAGGCAAGTGTGTGGTCTGTTTTTATAACATTATGGTAAACCACAGCATCAATAACATCATTCATTGTAAATGCACATACATAGTTTTCAGTCCATGTCGCTAAGCGTTAAAAAGATCTCCAAAGACATAGGTGCAGTTTTAGCTCAAATCTATATCCTATTAATGGATTATCATTACAACTGAAACAAATTTGACGACCAATGTAGCCTAGTTGGTAGTGACCCTGCCTACGAAGCCGGAGGTCCGTTTTCGTGATTTCAAACTATAAATTGAACCTGGTAAAGGTCGCGGGAGTCCGCTGGATGCGGGTGGCGCAGAACCGGTCACTTTGGCACACTTTGGGGGTGGCCTATGTCCAGCAGTGGACGTCTTTCGGCTGATATGATGATGATGAAATAGAAAATAAACATTTGAACTTTGTTAGCCCCTAGTATACGAAATGATTATTAAAGCGGCCTTTAGACCTATCTAAATGCAGTACACTAAATGAGAAAGACTGCAAAAAGATAAGTTTAAAGATTGTTAGCATGTAAGTCACGCTAGTTAGACTGGACACTGCCACTCTAATTTAGTGTGCTGCATTTAGATAGGTCTAAAGGCCGCTTTAAGTAGGTTATGCGTTTTTGAATAAACACTAATAGTTACGTCGTAATCTTGAATGAAAAAGGAAGCATTTTGAAAAATACGCTCGTCTGAAGGAGTAAGGACTCTAGTGGGCCGGGTGTTCAAAATAACCTACAGAAACTCTTAATTTCTTAAGAATAAAGTCTGCTGACTGTACAAGCTTTGCTTCGTTTGGGACTAGGTCGATTTGTGTAAGTAGGTACTTACTTATAATTACTTCTGTGAGTCGTATGTTTTTTAAGCCGAACTATTGTTTTTCCCGGTCCAATTGCACTGCAGTGCCAACGATGTGGAGAAAACTCGTTGAAGTATTCTTCTAGTAATTGAAGCTGTTGTGTTGCCACCAACAAAGCTCAAATTATTTAGGTATCTGAAAAAATAAGTTTCTGTCAAAAATTTCTTTTTGGGATATGCTTTTATTGCCAACTGTACTTTCTAACGAGCCCAAACTCAAAAGGGTTATGTCGGTTAAGGTACTGATTTTCCACAGCCACCTTCTGTATCCATCATCAGATCAGCTTGATTGTACCATAATATTGAATTGTCATCTAAACTTTACCTTTATCCAAAATTTTAGCTGAATAGGTTGAAGATCTGCTTCAAAATTGAGTTGCAAGATTCCAACCTAACAAAAATAGTTACCTACATAGTAATGTACATACATACATACATACTGGCATCTCATTTTATGTAAACATGTGTATTGTTAAGCAAATAAACGATTTTTGATTTTTGTTTTTTTGATAATGTACATAACGTACGAATTTGAGCGGCTCAGCCTGAGGCAAGCTCACCCCGCGCGGCGAGCTGCTCGCGCGGCGAATAGTTCCACATAAACGTGCGCGGGTGAGGCGACATTCAAATTGGCGTCGACACGATGACAGCTGATTGATTTCGGGACCCACAACACGTTTTGCTCTTCATGTATTTGTATCAATAATTGTTGCAAATTTACTAACAAACGATTACACACGCACGGCAAAGCCACTTGCTCAAATTCGTACGCGTTTTGCGCACAAACATGTTCGATCTTGTCGCCCTGTCCGCGGCACGCTCGGATACACGTCCAAGTGACGCGAGGCACGCACACTGAGGCGCCTTTGAGCACGGGCAAGAGACCGCCACTGGGCGGCTCGCCGCGCGCTGCTCGCGCACAGCGCGTGAGCGCGTACGAATTTGAGCAAAATAGGTGAGCCGCGCGTGCCTCAACCCGAGGCTGCTCTAATTCGTACGCACCTATACATTGCAAGTTAATAGAAAGCTTGTAAAATAAAGGGACAAACTCACACAAATTAGCTCTGAGTCTAAAGTATAAGCCAAACTAATCTCTTGGCTTATACTTTGGTACCTACTACAGTAGTAGACAGCAATATACATATGAAGAGAAATGCATACTTAATTACATAGAAAACATCCAAGACTCAGGAAAATACGAGTACACATTAATAATAGACTATATTCGAAACTAATTTTGGCTAAATAAATGGTTTATTAGAAGATAAGACTCATATTTTCATTCAGTGTAATGTTTTATTAATTTTAACCCTTTTTCAGGCAGGCTTATAAACCTCACTTTGTTTAGTCCCAATTTCAACCTTAGTACCTTGATTTAGAGTTTAAATGGGATTGAATTTACGAGAAATGTACTTGACCTAAAATGTATTGGCAATATGTAAATAACTTTGATATTATGTATTGCATTTTTGTTAAACCATTAAGATTGGTGTGGCCTAATTAGATGAGTACAGATAAACGTAGAAGTCAACATAAAATGAACATACCAAATTTTGTTTGTTTTCTTCGTTTTCTAGCCAATTTTGTATATTGTTCAGGTCTTCAGTTAGACTTCAATGGCAGGTCTATGTCATTTGGTAAAGCAGTCCTGGAAGGTGCCGTTGATACTAATCTCAATAAAATTTCATTTTCTGTCGCCTTTATTTCCTTTATTTCACTTTTGACATCTGCTATATACGTGGCAATCAATTCTGAAACATAAATAATATACCTATACTATACATATACATGGTGGTGGTAAAAGTACAACAAACTCGGCAGCTGCACTGTTCCTTCTGAACCTCACCACGCACACTGGAACCCTATCAGCGACATCAACATCGATACAAATACATATGATGAACTAGGTTTAAAAACATTAACACCATGTTGTGTACTTATACTTTTTATATCACAGCAGTAGGCACTTACCTAAAGAAGTATTAACCTTGTCTAATGATGTAATAATGATAGACGACCGAATAGCCTAGTGGTTAGAGAACCTGACTATAAAGCTTGAGGTCCCGGGTTCGATCCCCGGTCGGGGCAGATATTTGTATGATGAATACGAATGTTTGTTCTCGAGTCTTGGATGTTTAATATAATAATAAGTATGTTTATCCGTTGTCTAGCACCATAGTAAAGGCTTTGCCTAGTTTGGGTCTAGATCAATTGGTGTGAATTGTCCCACTATATTTATTATTATTTATTATGTTTCTGTTGGTGTTGCAGGGTCTGGGGAAGATATTGGAGAATCTGCAAAAAACAATTATTTTGTTATAAGTCAAGTAGATCAACAATTTATTCATATTATTAGTACTTAATTAAAGACTTACCAACATTGAAATTCTGGAGAGAGAACCTTGTTTCGTATTTTGGGTAGTGTTGTTCATATCTTTAACAAGTACAAAATCTATTGATGCATTTATATAACCATAAAAGATGGTCCAAAAAACATTGATACATAAACACAAATAAAGCTGAGAAAACATTACAGTCTGGTGAAAAATGAATGGCTCCGGAAGTCCGGATAGCAAATACTTGTTCATTACATACATCATGTTATAATATTAGTGCAAGCTACAAGTTAACTTGAAGTTAACTTAATAGTGATAGTTAAATTGTAAGAGTGCTGCTGTATACATACACTTACTTATTTTATGGGCACACAGACTTATTTTATGGGAATGGTTTTTTATAACTTAATTGTGTAAATACTATAAGTAGGTACTCAGAGAACTATCTAATGCCGGCTGTACACATTAGGCCAACGTTGGCGCGTGAGCCGGATGCCGCTTTGTAAACGAACGAGATCGAATTTTACTCACGCGCCAACGTTGGCCCAATGTGTAGGTACTTACAGCCGGCTTAAAATGTATAACCTTTACCACAGAATAGATAATAGTACACGTTTACTAACATTTCAATGACATGTAGAGAAAAATAAATAAAAAAAGACTTATTTACTAACCTGTCGCTGCTTTCTGTGATGTCTCTTTTTTAGCGTTGGGCTGAGGTGATGAAGCTTGAGGTGGAGAAGGGTATTTAAAGTTAATAATGTTTTCCTCCAAGTCACTCTCACTATCAGTTGCAATGGCCTTTCATTTTCCTTTCTTCTGATACTAGCTCTGACTCACTCAGCCTTTTTGCACTTTTCGCGCGCTAACATCAAATCATCTGAAAAATGATGAAATTAATTATTATGCAACTAAAATGTACAGATAAGAACAAGTCTCCGCCAATATACTTAAGTAATAAAATAACATTAACGGTTTTTATTCTAATCTAATCTGAAAAAACCGCAGAAGATAATAGGTTAGGTTAGGTACTTAGCACGTTTCATTTAAAGGTTATGTAGGTATTGAACAAGCCTTACTCACCGGTTTCGAACATCACACGTTTCACAGCATGAACTGGCCATGTTTCGTCCACTGGAAGCTGCGCCATCACGCATTTATTAAATTTGCTTGCTACTTTAAATGGGGGCCACAAACATTATTTCTTACGCGGCGTGATCCATTCTGCCCGCACGATACCTAGCCCATTGTCTTCAAACTCGATGACTGAACATGTTGTATGTTATAAAAAAACTGCTTACTTTTAAAAACACGAAACACGCCACGCCTGCCACAGTATTACAAAATTTATAGTTCGGGTACGCCGCCGCGGATTTGATGGTTTTTTGGCTGGTAATTAATTATAAAAGAGAAATGGCAGCCTCGAGGGCCTTTGCCGAGTCAAAACGTGTATAAATTAACAACGAATTAAACCATTTATCAAAAAATACGTTGCAAGCTGTTCTGCTTAAAGATGGACGATCCAAAAGAAAGATCTGGAAAGAGCTGTCTGCTAGTGTTGCCAGGGCCATTGAGTCGTAAGTTACGTTTCGTTTCCCTGAAAACATTTTTGATGCAATAGTTACATTGTTTTATTTTTATTTTTTATTTACGTGTTTTTTGTGTCGGAGGCCAATTGATGTCAGCAAAATGGCGGAATATAAAGGAATCTATGTCTAATGATGTATTTAATCTTATGATAAGGCTCTCACAGACTGGAGCGATGATATAACACCTACGATTTTTTTAGTTTTGCGTACCCATGAAGCAGATAAATAAATAAATAAGCCTCTCATAGACAGTCGCGGCCTGCGGTGGCGGTCAATAGTAAATTTAACACGAACTGTCAAGTTTAATATGGACCGACACCGCAGGCTGCGCCAGCCTTTGAGAGGCCTCATGCGATGAGTACAGTATCTCAGCCATTCTTGATTTTAGAGTTTTTTACTTATTATGACCCACCGACAAAAAAAAAGTCTTGAGGGCCTACGGCGAAACAATAACGAACTTCGCTCGTGTATCTCCGTCTCTGTCTCACTTGCTAGTTCAAGCGACAGAGAGGGAGATACCAAAAAGAAGCAAAGTCAAGTTTTATTTCATTCAGCATATTATGTTTCATTTTGTCATGGCTCGTTCCATTCCGAGCCATATTTGATTGTGACATGGAGTGAAATAGTATACGTGCCAGTTTTAGGTGCGTTCAATTTGGATGCGTTCGTAAACTGTTTGCAATAAAAATCTAGTATTACAAATCTCGTTGTTCTCAAAAGTTACTAAAATTACCTTAAATATAAAAATTACTTACATGTTACGCGAAGGGTTTAAAAGTTACGAAAAAATGTAAGAAATGTAACCTTCTGGCAACGCTCTCTGCTAGCTGAGGGCCTACCGCGAAACGAAATTCGTTTTTGTTCGTGTATCTCCGTCTCTGTCGCTCGAACTAGCAAGTGCGACAGAGACGGAGATACGCGAACGAATACGAATTTCGTTTCGCGGTAGGCCATGGTAGCGTTCAACGCGTCGCGTGAGTCAGTACCAGTGTTGCCAACTCGTTAATCAAAAATGTGCTAGATTGTCAAACGTAACAGAACCAAACCGAACAATGTCGCGGCCGAAAATAAAAAATTGGTCCTTCGAATAAACGAACCAACTCAACTCCACCGTTTACGCGACATTCGGACCAGAAACTATGAAACTAATGGAAAATAAACTCAAAACATACAAAACATCGCAAAAATAGTGCAACAAGTCAGCCGTCTCTGCTAAAATCAATAAAAAAAAACTGATATCGATATACCTCTAAATTTAAGTTTTTCATCGATAATTTTGTGTAAATATTCAACCATAACTCGCCGGTCACTTCGGCTTAGGACATCCTGTATAAAAGAAGAAACTGACTGACTGAATGACTGACTGACATGAACGCACAGCCCAAACCGCTGGTTCTAGAGATTCCAAATTTGGCACGTAGGTTCCTTATAAGGGGTGCACTAAGAAAGGATCCTTTAAAATTCGCCCCTAAGGGGGTGAAATGGGGGTTCAAATTTGTATGGGGAAACAAGGTTACTTGGACTATTTTATTGGAAACTTCACAGGAGTATTATTCAAATTACACTTAGTACGCGGGCATAAGCTAGTTCTCAATAACATTCAATTTGAACTTTTAGTATAAGAACTATTGCCCGTCAGTTCCATAGTTTTGTCTCTACCTACACACTGAAGTCACCTACAGTACAGACTGATAATCATAATTCTAATAAGGTACTTCTAGCAGACCTACAAGCTCCAAATTTAAAAGGTAATTAGTTTTTAGCCGATTAATTCATAAAACACCTAAAAATATTTCAATTACAGTCTCGTTTCAGAGATATACAAACTGCATAAGTAAGTTTGTAATCCTATACAAATACATGCAAATACAAAATTACTTTTGCAGTTTCTGCAAATAGTCGTTCCTACAAATAGTAATAACAAGGTAGGTACAGTGCACTATACAGTACTATTACTTATTCTGTGAATACACGATAGATTTGCATGCGGTTAGTGTTAGCCGTTAGGTGCACTATGCACTAGAAAACTATAAAAACCGGACTAGTGCGAGTCGGACTCGCGCACGAAGGATTCCGTACCATTATTATCTATAAAAACGGCAAAAAAATCATGTCTGTTGTGTGGGATCCCCAGTCCGACTCGCACTTGGCCGGTTTTTTAGTATTTGTTGTTATAGCGGCAACAGAAATACATAATCTGTGAAAATTTCAACTCTCTAGCTATCATGATTCTTGAGATACAGCCTGGTGGCAGACAGACGGACGGACGGACGGAAGGACGGACGGAAGGACGGACGGACGGACAGCGAAGTCTTAGTAATAGGGTCCCGTTTTTACCTGTTGGGTACGGAACCCTAAAAACGTTAGTTACGGTTGGTAAAATAACATTTCCAACATTTCCACACAAAGTCTATGCTAAAATATTATTCCCAGCTGCATTCATACATTTGTAAGTATTGATAACACACTAGGTAACCCACAAAAAGATCCAATAAAAAACATTCCATGTAAAAAGTCTCGAAACTCTTCCACAGTAAAAAATTGTGAGATATTTTGTAGAACCAAGTCAGCAGGCATGCTTAATTAATCTTTATTTGCTTGCCAGATATTTTTTTTGACCTGGCAATCACACAATACTACATAGTTTTAGGTATGCAAAAATGTATAATTGCAGTAAAGTTGCTATGTTGGCAACACTCATTACTCAGAATTAATCGGAAGAAAGGGATGGAGATAACGTAACTACGTACTTCTGTTGTACAAAATGCAAGTTTCTATTGCTCAAACTTGTGATTTGCTGAGATTATAAAACTTTCTGAGTAGTAGGTAGGTAGGTATACAAAATTAACAGAAAAACGAACTTTAAGGGATTAGGTAATGCATGCAAAACAATCAATTCCTATATAATTTTCCTTGCATACTTTTTATATACCTGCCTATATTCTGACACACAACGGGACGTAGGTAGGTACATAATACTCATAAAACTTTTGGAATAGGTATGCTTTTGTGTTACAACGACCGGCGCCGGCGCTCACACGGCGCAATCAAGACCCTAATAATTACTCACTCTAATGATTTAAATGTATTTTAATATTTCTTTACGTAATTTTTTAGGGTTCCGTACCTCAAACGGAAAAAAAGGAACCCTTATAGGATCACTCGTGCGTCTGACTCAAAGATGGACGCGTAAAGTAAATTAATGAATTATACCTCTGGTGGTTCCCCTTGGCCATTCGTTCGCTGGGGAGCGCGGCATTTGTCTTCGTAGGGCCAATAACTATCTATCGTTATTTAGCCAACGGTAGCTAAAGACGTAAAAGCCCATAGTTGGCCATTGGTTCGGTGGGAAGCGCGGTATTTGTCTTCGTTGGGCTAGTACCTAACTCCCGTTACTTAGCCAACCGCAGCCAGAGATGTCAAGGCCCATCGTCGGCTATTGGTTTGTTGGGAAGCGTGATATTTGTCTTCGTTGGGCCAATACTTAACTAACGTTACTTAGCCAACCGCAGCCAAAGACGTCAAGGCTCATCGTTGGCCATTTGTTCGTTGGGAAGCTCGATATTTGTGTTCGTTGGGCCAATAAGTAACTAACGTTACTTACCCAACCGCAGCCAAAGACGTCAAGGCCCATCGTTGGTCATTTGTTCGTTGGGAAGCTCGATATTTGTGTTCGTTGGGCCAGTACTTAACTAACGTTACTTAGCCAACCGCAGTCAAAGACCTTAAGGCCCATCGTTGGCCATTGGTTCATTGGGAAGCGCGATATTTCTCTTCGTTGGGCTAATTCCTAAGTACCGTTACTTAGCCAACTGCAGCCAGAGATGTCAAGGCCCATCGTAAGCCATTGGTTCGTTGGGAAGCGTGGTGTTTGTCTTCGTTGGGCCAATAACTAACTAACGTTACTTAGCCAACCGCAGCCAAAAACGTCAAGGCCCATCGTCGGCCATTGGTTTGTTGGGAAGCGCGATATTTGTCTTCGTTAGGACAATAACTAACTACCGTTACTTATCCAACCGTAGCCAGAGATGTCAAGGCCCATCGTCGGCTATTGGTTCGTTGGGAAGCACTATATTTGTCTTCGTTGGGCCAATAAGTAACTAACGTTATTTACTCAACCGCAGCCAAAGACGTCAAGGCCTTTCGTTGGCCATTTGTTCGTTGGGAAGCGCGATATTTGTCTTCGTTGGGCCAATAACTAATTACCGTTATTTAGCCAACCACAACTAAAGACGAATAGGCCCATCGTCGGCCATTGGTTCGTTGGGAAGCGCGATATTGGTCTTCGTTGGGCCAATAAGTAACTAACGTTACTTACCCAATTGCAGCCAAAGACGTCAAGGCCCTTCGTTGGCCATTTGTTCGTTGGGAAGCGCGATATTTCTCTTCGTTGGGCCAATAACTAACTACCGTTACTTATCCAACCGTAGCCAGAGATGTCAAGGCCCATCGTCGGCCATTGGTTCGTTGGGAAGCGCGATATTTCTCTTCGTTGGGCCAATAACTAATTACCGTTACTTAGCCAACTGCAACCAAAGATGACTAGGCCCATCGTCGGCCATTGGTTCGTTGGGAAGCGCGATATTGGTCTTTGTTGGGCCAATAAGTAACTAACGTTACTTACCCAACCGCAGCCAAAAACGTCAAGGCCCATCGTTGGCCATTTGTTCGTTGGGAAGCGCAATATTGGTCTTCGTTGGGCCAATAAGTAACTAACGTTATTTACTCAACCGCAGCCAAAGACGTCAAGGCCTTTCGTTGGCCATTTGTTCGTTGGGAAGCGCGATATTTGTCTTCGTTGGGCCAATAACTAATTACCGTTATTTAGCCAACCGCAACTAAAGACGAATAGGCCCATCGTCGGCCATTGGTTCGTTGGGAAGCGCGATATTGGTCTTCGTTGGGCCAATAAGTAACTAACGTTACTTACCCAATTGCAGCCAAAGACGTCAAGGCCCTTCGTTGGCCATTTGTTCGTTGGGAAGCGCGATATTTCTCTTCGTTGGGCCAATAACTAATTACCGTTACTTAGCCAACCGCAACCAAAGACGAATAGGCCCATCGTCGGCCATTGGTTCGTTGGGAAGCGCGATATTGGTCTTCGTTGGGCCAATAAGTAACTAACGTTACTTACCCAACCGCAGCCAGACGTCAAGGCCCTTCGTTGGCCATTTGTTCGTTGGGAAGCGCGATATTTCTCTTCGTTGGGCCAATAAGTAACTAACGCTACTTACCCAACCGCAGCCAAAGACGTCAAGGCCCTTCGTTGGCCATTTGTTTGTTGGGAAGCGCGATATTTCTCTTCTTTGGGCCAATAACTAAATACCGTTACTTAGCCAACCGCAACCAAAGACGACTAGGCCCATCGTTGGCCATTGGTTCGTTGGGAAGCGCGATATTGGTCTTCGTTGTGCCAATAAGTAACTAACGTTACTTACCCAACCGCAGCCAAAGACGTCAAGGCCCTTCGTTGGCCATTTGTTTGTTGGGAAGCGCGATATTTCTCTTCGTTGGGCCAATAACTAAGTACCGTTACTTAGCCAACCGCAACCAAAGACGACTAGGCCCATCGTCGGCCATTGGTTCGTTGGGAAGCGCGATATTGGTCTTCGTTGGGCCAATAAGTAACTAACGTTACTTACCCAACCGCAGCCAAAGACGCAAGGCCCTTCGTTGGCCATTTGTTCGTTGGGAAGCGCGATATTTGTCTTCGTTGGGCCAATAACTAATTACCGTTACTTAGCCAACCGCAACTAAAGACGAATAGGCCCATCGTCGGCCATTGGTTCGTTGGGAAGCGCGATATTGGTCTTCGTTGGGCCAATAAGTAACTAACGTTACTTACCCAATTGCAGCCAAAGACGTCAAGGCCCTTCGTTGGCCATTTGTTCGTTGGGAAGCGCGATATTTCTCTTCGTTGGGCCAATAACTAATTACCGTTACTTAGCCAACCGCAACCAAAGACGAATAGGCCCATCGTCGGCCATTGGTTCGTTGGGAAGCGCGATATTGGTCTTCGTTGGGCCAATAAGTAACTATCGTTACTTACCCAACCGCAGCCAAAGACGTCAAGGCCCTTCGTTGGCCATTTGTTCGTTGGGAAGCGCGATATTTGTCTTCGTTGGGCCAATAACTAACTACCGTTACTTGTCCAACCGTAGCCAGAGATGTCAAGGCCCATCGTCGGCCATTGGTTCGTTGGGAAGCGCGATATTTCTCTTCGTTGGGCCAATAACTAATTACCGTTACTTAGCCAACCGCAACCAAAGGCGACTAGGCCCGTCGTCGGCCATTGGTTCGTTGGGAAGCGCGATATTGGTCTTCGTTGGGCCAATAAGTAACTAACGTTACTTACCCAACCGCAGCCAAAGACGTCAAGGCCCTTCGTTGGCCATTTGTTCGTTGGGAAGCGCGATATTTGTCTTCGTTGGGCCAATAAGTACCTAACGTTACTTAGCCAACCGCAGCCAAAGGCGTCAAGGCCCTTCGTTGGCGGTTGGTTCGTTGGGAAGAGCGATATTTTACTTCGTTGGGCCAATAAGTAACTAACGTTACTTACCCAACCGCAGCCAAAGGCGTCAAGGCCCTTCGTTGGCCATTGGTTCGTTGGGAAGCGCGATATTTTACTTCGTTGGGCCAATAAGTAACTAACGTTACTTACCCAACCGCAGCCAAAGGCGTCAAGGCCCTTCGTTGGCCGTTGGTTCGTTGGGAAGCGCGATATTTTACTTCGTTGGGCCAATAAGTAACTAACGTTACTTACCCAACCGCAGCCAAAGGCGTCAAGGCCCTTCGTTGGCCATTGGTTCGTTGGGAAGCGCGATATTTTACTTCGTTGGGCCAATAAGTAACTAACGTTACTTACCCAACCGTAGCCAAAGACGTCGAGGCCCTTCGTTGGCCATTGGTTCGTTGGGAAGCGAGATATTTTACTTCGTTGGGCCCATAACTAAATAACGGTTTTAAGCCAACGGTAGCTAAAGACGTAAAGGCCCACTGTTGGCCACCGGTTCGCTGGAAATCGCGATATTTAACTTCGTTGGGCCCACACAAGTAACATGTGGGCGATTTAACTAACCACATCCCTACAGTTTACCTACTGTTGGCCAGTTGTGGCCAACACTAAATGCTATTAGGGTTTGTATATGTACAGTAAGGGAAAAGCATTCACGTACCACCGTAGAACCCTGTCGCAAACTGGAGTAATATGTCACTTTATTGCGATAGGGTTCTGCGGTGGTACGGTCAGCGTCAAAAGTGACTACGCAATCGAAGACGTCAAAAGCTCTTATTCCCTTTTAATAAAGACTTTTGACGTCTTCGTTTGCGTAACTACTTTTGAAGCTGTACTGTACGTGAATACATTTCCCTTACTGTACCTACACTCAGCGTCAAATACTCTGTGGTAGTCAAAGTGACCAAATAGTTAGTTAGCCCTTGCCAGACAAAGAATGAATCACTTTGGTAACGGCTACCCGCAACCAAAGCAATTGGGAATGGATGAAAATTTTAGAAATGCCTGATTATTTTTTTGTGATAGGAATAACCTTCCTTAGCACCAGATAAAAGTTGCAGATTTTTCAGCTGCGTCAATTTTTTTTGAAAAATATAAACAGTTTCCTCACTTACGTTTTAGGTCAAGAACGGTAAATAGACATTTTCCTTGATCTGTCTCATATTACAAAAAACTATCTTAAATATCTGTGGTAAACTGACACTGGTAATGTCCAATATAGCTGCTGCAAGTGTCAATATCATTGCCAGTGTCAGTTTACCACACATATTTAATATATTTCGTTGTAATATGAGACCGATCGAGGAAGGTCCAAAACGTAAGTGAGGAAACTTTTATATTTTTCAAAACTGAAATATAGCTGCTGCAGCTGTCAGTATCATTGCCAGTGTCAGTTTACCACGGATATTTAAAATAGTTTTTGTAATATGAGACAGATCAAGGAAAAATTCTTATTCGCCGTCCTAAACCCAAAACGTAAGTGAGGAAACTGTTTATATTTTTCAAAAATAATTGACGCAGCTGAAACACCTGAAACTTTTTTCTGGTACTAAGGAAGGTTATTCCTATCACCAAAAAAATAATCACCCATTCCCAATTGGGTAGTTTCCACATGTTAAAATTGATAACGCAGTGTTGCTTAATGGATAGTAAACAATCAAATAAATGTAATTAAATATAAATTACGAAATATAATTAAAATCATAAGAAGATATGGACCTTGAAAGTTTAGAAAAAATATGCATTTTTTTTATTGTCCAAAAGTAAATTTAAACCTACCAATAGAATCCTTACGCTTTTATAAAAACAAAATTGTACAACAACTATGGACCTAAACGCAGTATTTCACGACCGAAACAGCAATTTACTTGATTTCCATACAATGATTAGTACAAATATCACACTGTGACGTCACAATTCAATGTTAATCAATATGAAACGTTTTCGGCTGCCGCCAGCGAGGTCCGTCTTTAACTCAATTTTTTGGGTATTTATATTCTTTAATTGTAGTTGCTCCCATACAAACATTGGTTGCTCTCCAAAAACCGGTTCGAATGGCATCGTAAAAAAAATTAGGACACAAGCCTATTGTAGATACCGATTGCAGTATTTCACAAATTGGTCAATCATCTCCCTGCCCATCCCTCTCGGGAGCACAGGCGTGATCATAGACACTCACTTGGCAATCTTCATCTTGGCACTAAGCGGTTTGGGCTTGCTGAACTTGACCCTGATCTTGTCCAGGAGCTGTTCGGAGAGCTCCACCTCCGCCCCGCCGCGCGCCGAGTGCAAGTGCTCCAGCAGCTTGACGGGGGACAGCAGGCTACTCTCCGGGTGGAGCGCCGGCGCCAGGAGCTTGGGGCGGCGAGGGGCCTTCAAGTTCAGGGACAGGCGGGCCGTGGCGGGCGAAGGTGCTGGAATGTAGATAACTTTCTGTCAAATATTTGCTTTGTATAATGTAACGGTTGGTATAATATTGTTTCAGATACATTTCAAATGATCTAATGTAACATTGCCATTCAGCGAGGAAATGCAGCCAGCCTTATGGGCACCCTACCAGCAAGTGGCATTGATTTAGGGGATATATGTAAATATAGTGTAGGCCCCATAGTTAGTTTTAGTCATTTTAGTAGTTATTTGTATTTTATGGTATAATATTTTTATCTATTTTTTATTGTATAATTGTGATATTAGCTGTAAGTTATTTTATAAAATATACCTATGATGTAACAAGTGATATAATGATTTAAGGCTATAATTACATTTAGTATAATAGACATATACTATATTTATTACTTGGTATAAAACGCGTTTATCATAATAACTTACTTGACGTAATTCATCAATGCTATATTTTCAGAACATATAAGTTGATTTTACAATAAATAACTTTAGATATAAATAAATGATTAATAAGTTCCTGTCAAAAATTTGTTTTGTATAATGTAACGAATGGTATAATATTGTTTCAGATAAATTTCAAATGATCTAAAGTAACAAGTGATATAATGATTTAAGGCTATAATTACATTTAGTATAATAGACATTTACTATATTTATTACTTGGTACAAAACGTGTTTAACATAATGACTTACTTGACATAATTCATCAATGCTATAAACTTCAGAAGATATAAATTGATTGTACAATAAATATTTTAGATAAAAATAAATTAATAATTACGTATTTAATATTGACGTTTTTAATAGCAACATCAGAACTTTAAGACGGATTTGGACAGACAAATTGTTTGAGTGAGTGAATCGTGTGCGATAGCGATAGTATAGTATATTATGTACTTAATAATTAGTCATAAGTTTTGTTCTCCTAGTTCAGTATACAGTATAAAGTGAATTGTATTTAATGAAGTAGTTATTAACGGTAAGGTTGTAACATTGTAAAACTAAGTGCTAACCACCAATTATTTGTTAATCTATGTCTTCTGGTGGGAACCTATAATTGGCTTTCTGTTGCTTACATATATAACTATTGTACAATTGTTAGCTGTTGGTTCTCCGAATAATAGATAAATAAATTATTAATATATTTCTGTCAAAAATTACATTTTTGGTACTAGCTTTTATTGCCGACTGTACTTTTCTGTCTACCCTCATCAACTACTCATTTATTTATTTATTAGGACCTTCAATTCCATAGTATTGCTCTTATGTGCACAAATTAAAACTAAGTACCTTATTAATTACAGAAGGACACAGCATGCATTAATTAACGGTGAAATTAAAATAAAAACAGTTTACAATTACTTTACTCTAACTATTAAATACTAAGTCTTGTCAGCAATCCTGGCTTTTATGAATGGGATAGTTGACGAGTTGAGATCAATACAATTTTAATGTTTCTTATAAGCCGTAAACATCCGTGACAGGCTGACAGGGGACAGTGTAGCTTGAGGTTATCTGAACAGCTTAATATTACATGCTCTAGGAATTTTAGAGGTATACGCGGAAATTTATTTTCTGCAGTAAATCAATTCTCTTCCAAAACACTAAATTACTTATAGTTCTTCTATCAGCCAACGATCCCATCTTGAAGTATTTAAAGTCACTCACGAAAAATTATAATATGTAAAATAATTATGTTTACATATTATAATTAAGGAAACTGTAAGTCCACAATTTGCTACCTTTTACCTTACCAAATGTACCCACATAAGACTGTTTGTTTCTAATAAATAAATAAATAAATAACTTCATAACACCTTTTTTTGCAGCTATATGTTAAACTTTAACTCATTGAGCCGATTATAACGAGCCTAAACTCAACGGGGTTACGTTGGTTAAGTACTGCATTCCCATGGCCATCTTAGAGTAAGTATAGATGAGAATTTCTTGAACTAATGCAAGCTATAATAATTTTTATCTACTAAATTCTTAGAGCATACATAACTGGAGTAGCCTTTCAGTAACAAACCCCTCTGTAAAAAACCTTGCACAATGTGCAAAAAATCATACAAAGACAACTTCACGATCGATCACAAAATCGCCTCGCAAGAGAACACTGATCATAAAAATGCCCGCATGTTGCTGTAAGCACTTGAGAATATAAACGTTCAACCACTTCAAGCTTTTAATATATAATTGAGTTTCAATATCCTATTAAGATGCTCCCCCCCCCCCGCACCCGCAAATTTCGGCAGACTTTTTTGTACGCAAACACGACATAAAGCTACTCCAGTTATGTATGCTCTAAGACTAAATAAACCAAATTGTGTGATCGTATTTTAGTTTAAATTAGTAGTTAACTTACTTTCAGTCTTATTTTGAGTAGAGTCGAGTGCCGGCATTTGTGATGAACTGGAAGCACTAAAAAAAATAAGAAATCAGTATTTAGTAATTTAAACCTCATTGTACCAAACAAATGGGTTACTAATAAATCCATAATTTAATTTGCACTAATCTGATATGCCATAATTTTTACATTCCATAAATATTTAATATTCATAATGATCATTTGTCATAATTTTGTATTCCATAATGTCAAAATGTAGGAAAAATGTTTAACCAGCAATTGTACAACTGTACTTATATAATCCCAAAATAATGATTGGTGAATCATGTAGCTTAAAAACTGGAGTCTACTCCCCGACAAGAGCCAAGCTCTTGAATACATGATGATGAGATGTAAGGTTAAAGTCGCGTATTAAATGTCACCACGGGTGACGTATTTATGGTCGCAACATTGCTCATCCTGAAGAACTACTAAGAGTATGAAACACCGTACTGACATTGAATACACGAGTTGAGCCTTAGGACTAGGATAGTTTTGGGGCGTGCTGGGGCCCCCGCGGCCCCTGGACGCGCCGGTGGTACCTGTGCGGCGGCCGGGCCTTGGTGCGGCGCAGCGACATGCGCGGCGGCATGACGGGGCCGCTGCGCGCGCGCCGCTGCTCGCGCGCCTGCTCCGACACTATCACTGTACACATCACAATACGGTATTTGACAACAGTAAAAAAATCCTAAACTTCATTTTTGGTACAAGCTTTTATTGCCGACTGTACTTTTCTGTATACCGTCACAAACTACTCATTGAGACGATTCTAACGAGCCCAAACTTAACGGGGTTACGTCGGTTAAGTACTGAATTCCATGACCACCTTCTGTCTCCATCATCAGATCAGCTCGGAAGTACCATAATATTGAATTGTTATTTAAACTATACTTAATCCCCAAAATTTTAGCTCATCAGTTGAGGTTATCTGCTTCAAAAGTGACATGCAAAATTCCACCCGAACAAACATACTTACATACATTGCAAGTTGAATAAAAGCTTGTAAAAAAATCGTAGATTGTGTGTCAAGGGAGAAAAAAAAACAGGGTATTTGGTAATTCAATGTATTCATGTTAAGGGGTTATAGGGGAGATTAAATGCAATGTTTTGGACCACTGACAGCATTACGCCAAAGTGAACCATTTTCGAGATAATTCACTTATAATTTTTTCTTAGAAAATGTCTACTTGACCACTAATGTTTGAAACCTATTTTTTTTGGACGCACTAACAAGACAAAACAATTCATTAATTAAAGATTTAAAAACAACATTTACTCGTACGCGAAAACAATTACGGCGCAAAATTAATAATAAGCTAATTACTTTTTCCATTGACTTGCTGCAAAAAGATGTCTTAATAATGTTATAAAATCGGGTCCGTAATGTTTCATTACGTTCATTATGTTTGTTTCAAAGAGTATTTGTATTGTATTGTATTGTTTCATATGATGTCAGAAAAACTAACATACAGTACAATAAACTGACATAAAGTTATTTAATATAATGTAACGTTTGATATAATGTTTTTTCCTATATTTTGCTTTAATCTAATTATCGATCGATATAATAGACAAAATGACATAATTTACAATAGACATACCTAATTATATTTTCGTATAATGCATTTACAACATAAATATGTTGAACATACATATCATTTAAAATAATATACAGAAAAGTGCAGTCAGCAATAAAAGATTGTACCAAAAATGAAATTTTTGACACAAACTTAATCATTTATTTATGGTAAAATCAACTTCAATCATCTTCTGTAATTTAAAGCATTGATGAATTATGTCAAGTAAGTCACTATACTACGTTTTATACCAAGTAATAAATATAGTAAATGTTTATTATACTAAATGTAATTATAGCCTTAAATTATATCACTGGTTACATTAGATCATTTGAAAATTATCTGAAACAATATTATACCATATACACAAACACATTTTCCACGAAACCAAAACCAAACCAAAAAATAGATGAAGTGAAATTATATAAAACGCCGTACACCCATAAAAATCGCATGACACTTGGCATTTAACCTTGCCTACAACCCCTTAACAGGAATGCATTGACCAATAACCCTGTATATTTACGTCGGAGGCGGTATATTAAATCCTTAAAAAAGTCGACGAGCATAAATAGTACATTACTGCAGAGGCCGTGAAGTAAGGGATTGCTGGACGAGTTTGGGGATACAACGGGTACAGCAATACCTGTTCCGGCCGAGGATTGTATAGTGCTTTTCTGAAACGATGTGAGGAAATATTAAAATAAAAATAAATACAATTAATTATTTGTTGAAATTACAATCGGAACGAAAGATCAGAAAACAATTGTGTAATCTGCCGCCTTTTTATGTTTTAAACATGCCATTTGAACAAGCCGTTCGAGCACCATGTTTAACCGCACATAAGTACAGTACCATAGATTTTGTTTTTTTTTAATGTCGCAAGTATGCTTACTGAGTCTAGTGGTGGTTGGCGCTATGTAATTTTTCCTTTGTCAGTTTAATATTAGTAAGCAAATTTAAAAAGATGTAGGAAGCCTTAAACAAGAATCTTCATGTCTTCAATTCGTGATATTAACGCATACATTTCCGAGCATGTTTGAGAAAAAGTATTTTGTAATAGAGTAATGTATCTGACCTGCAGTGAGTCTAGCTTCCAGTTGTTCGATGTCCTTGGCCGCGGGCCGGCACGCCGCGCACACGGCGCGCGCGCCCCCCGCCGCCCCCGCGCCCCCCGCCGCCCCCGCGCCCCCCGCCGCCCCCGCGCCCCCCGCCGCCCCCGCGCCCCCGGCGCCCCCCGCCGCCCCCGCGCAGCCCGCGTGCGCGCCCCAGCTGCCGCACAGCAGGCACAGCTTTATGTCCCACTGGCTGCAACCACAATACGTTAGGTTACATACTAGAGCTATGGCCATTGGGGCGGAAAGGTTCTAGAATGGCGACCACGTAAAAGTACAGTCAAGGGCACTGGCAGTCGGCGGCGGCGCACTGCGCGTCGCGCGCGTACATCTCCGCGAACGCGTTCTGTATAGGCAGTAATGCTCACCCCGGCTCGTCGTGTGCGCGGCCGAAGGGGCACTGGCAGTCGGCGGCGGCGCACTGCGCGTCGCGCGCGTACATCTCCGCGAACGCGTTCTGTATAGGCAGTAATGCTCACCCCGGCTCGTCGTGTGCGCGGCCGAAGGGGCACTGGCAGTCGGCGGCGGCGCACTGCGCGTCGCGCGCGTACATCTCCGCGAACGCGTTCTGTATAGGCAGTAATGCTCACCCCGGCTCGTCGTGTGCGCGGCCGAAGGGGCACTGGCAGTCGGCGGCGGCGCACTGCGCGTCGCGCGCGTACATCTCCGCGAACGCGTTCTGTATAGGCAGTAATGCTCACCCCGGCTCGTCGTGTGCGCGGCCGAAGGGGCACTGGCAGTCGGCGGCGGCGCACTGCGCGTCGCGCGCGTACATCTCCGCGAACGCGTTCTGTATAGGCAGTAATGCTCACCCCGGCTCGTCGTGTGCGCGGCCGAAGGGGCACTGGCAGTCGGCGGCGGCGCACTGCGCGTCGCGCGCGTACATCTCCGCGAACGCGTTCTGTATAGGCAGTAATGCTCACCCCGGCTCGTCGTGTGCGCGGCCGAAGGGGCACTGGCAGTCGGCGGCGGCGCACTGCGCGTCGCGCGCGTACATCTCCGCGAACGCGTTCTGTATAGGCAGTAATGCTCACCCCGGCTCGTCGTGTGCGCGGCCGAAGGGGCACTGGCAGTCGGCGGCGGCGCACTGCGCGTCGCGCGCGTACATCTCCGCGAACGCGTTCTGCTCCAACTCCCACGCCGCGTCGCTGCCAAATTACATTACATATTACTACTGGCAGGGGGCGCGCAGTGGGCGGGGCGCGGCGCGTTACACACCCATCGCTCGCGTGGCCCGAGGCCGCCAGTCATTCCAGGGCCGGACGCCAAACGGCAGTTCCGTAAAACTCGGCCCATGCCTTCCTACCACTATACTTATAACTCTAGTGGACAGCTTCACTGTGTCTCTTGCGGTCGTAAGTTCAAAACCAAATTTGGTTTTGCAAGTCACACTCAAGCCCACGCACGTAAAGTTTCCCAACCTTAGTTTTTAATATTTTTTGTCAGGATGTCGCCGACGACGAATACGTCTGGGAGGACATCATCATCATCATCATCATCAGGTTGGTAATGACACTGACATACATGTGAAGTAGCATGTACTTAATTAATATCGGTTCACTTTACTCAAGCGACATCTGGTGAGCTAGAACATTTTTTGCCCTCATTGATGTATTCTTGGCGTGACAGCCCTAGCGCTACACGTGCCGTGTGCGAATGAATACAAGTTATACGATAGACAGAGATGCACAGAGTAGGCACGTTTTATAAGCCTAAACGCCGTTTTTGCTAGGAAGTGCAATTTTTATACTTGCACTATTACTTATTCTGTGCTAGTGGCTTCCGGTGGACTGATGACCTGGTAAAGGTCGCGGGAGTCCGCTGGATGCGGGTGGCGCAGGACCGGTCATTGTGGCACTCTTTGGGGGAGGCCTATGTCCAGCAGTGGACGTCTTTCGGCTGATATGATAATGATGATTACTAGTGGCTGTCACCTGTTCAACTCGCGACCAACGACCGGAAAAACCCTTTCATCACACGTGCCGAGCAAAGTGGCCGAGACGGTGCTATCGGCCGAGCAAAGTGGCCGAGACGGTGCTCTCGTCCGAGCAAAGTGGCCGAGACAGTGGTCTCGGCCGAGCAAAGTGGCCGAGACGGTGCTCTCGGCCGAGCAAAGTGGCCGAGACGGTGCTCTCGGCCGAGAAAAGTGGCCGAGACGGTGCTATCGGCCGAGCAAAGTGGCCGAGACGGTGCTCTCGGCCGAGCAAAGTGGCCGAGACGGTGCTCTCGTCCGAGCAAAGTGGCCGAGACAGTGGTCTCGGCCGAGCAAAGTGGCCGAGACGGTGCTCTCGGCCGAGCAAAGTGGCCGAGACGGTGCTCTCGGCCGAGAAAAGTGGCCGAGACGGTGCTATCGGCCGAGCAAAGTGGCCGAGACGGTGCTCTCGGCCGAGCAAAGTGGCCGAGACGGTGCTCTCGGCCGAGCAAAGTGGCCGAGACGGTGCTCTCGGCCGAGAAAAGTGGCCGAGACGGTGCTATCGGCCGAGCAAAGTGGCCGAGACGGTGCTCTCGGCCGAGCAAAGTGGCCGAGACGGTGCTACCGGCCGAGCAAAGTGGCCGAGACGGTGCTACCGGCCGAGCAAAGTGGCCGAGACGGTGCTCTCGTCCGAGCAAAGTGGCCGAGACAGTGGTCTCGGCCGAGCAAAGTGGCCGAGACGGTGCTCTCGGCCGAGCAAAGTGGCCGAGACGGTGCTCTCGGCCGAGAAAAGTGGCCGAGACGGTGCTATCGGCCGAGCAAAGTGGCCGAGACGGTGCTCTCGGCCGAGCAAAGTGGCCGAGACGGTGCTATCGGCCGAGCAAAGTGGCCGAGACGGTGCTCTCGGCCGAGAAAAGTGGCCGAGACGGTGCTATCGGCCGAGCAAAGTGGCCGAGACGGTGCTATCGGCCGAGCAAAGTGGCCGAGACGGTGCTCTCGGCCGAGCAAAGTGGCCGAGACGGTGCTATCGGCCGAGCAAAGTGGCCGAGACGGTGCTCTCGGCCGAGCAAAGTGGCCGAGACGGTGCTACCGGCCGAGCAAAGTGGCCGAGACGGTGCTACCGGCCGAGCAAAGTGGCCGAGACGGTGCTCTCGTCCGAGCAAAGTGGCCGAGACGGTGCTATCGGCCGAGCAAAGTGGCCGAGACGGTGCTCTCGTCCGAGCAAAGTGGCCGAGACAGTGGTCTCGGCCGAGCAAAGTGGCCGAGACGGTGCTCTCGGCCGAGTAAAGTGGCCGAGACGGTGCTATCGGCCGAGCAAAGTGGCCGAGACGGTGCTCTCGGCCGAGCAAAGTGGCCCAGACGGTGCTACCGGCCGAGCAAAGTGGCCGAGACGGTGCTCTCGGCCGAGAAAAGTGGCCGAGACGGTGCTATCGGCCGAGCAAAGTGGCCGAGACGGTGCTCTCGGCCGAGCAAAGTGGCCGAGACGGTGCTACCGGCCGAGCAAAGTGGCCGAGACGGTGCTACCGGCCGAGCAAAGTGGCCGAGACGGTGCTCTCGTCCGAGCAAAGTGGCCGAGACAGTGGTCTCGGCCGAGCAAAGTGGCCGAGACGGTGCTACCGGCCGAGCAAAGTGGCCGAGACGGTGCTATCGGCCGAGCAAAGTGGCCGAGACGGTGCTCTCGTCCGAGCAAAGTGGCCGAGACGGTGCTCTCGGCCGAGCAAAGTGGCCGAGACGGTGCTCTCGGCCGAGCAAAGTGGCCGAGACGGTGGTCTCGGCCGAGCAAAGTGGCCGAGACGGTGCTATCGGCCGAGCAAAGTGGCCGAGACGGTGCTACCGGCCGAGCAAAGTGGCCGAGACGGTGCTACCGGCCGAGCAAAGTGGCCGAGACGGTGCTATCGGCCGAGAAAAGTGGCCGAGACGGTGCTATCGGCCGAGCAAAGTGGCCGAGACGGTGCTCTCGTCCGAGCAAAGTGGCCGAGACAGTGGTCTCGGCCGAGCAAAGTGGCCGAGACAGTGGTCTCGGCCGAGCAAAGTGGCCGAGACGGTGCTCTCGGCCGAGAAAAGTGGCCGAGACGGTGATCTCGGCCGAGCAAAGTGGCCGAGACGGTGCCCTCGGCCGAGCAAAGTGGCCGAGACGGTGCCCTCGGCCGAGCAAAGTGGCCGAGACGGTGCTCTCGGCCGAGCAAAGTGGCCGAGACGGTGCTCTCGGCCGAGCAAAGTGGCCGAGACGGTGCTCTCGGCCGAGCAAAGTGGCCGAGACAGCGCTCTCGGCCGAGCAAAGTGGCCGAGAGACAGTGGTCTCGGCCGAGCAAAGTGGCCAAGACAGTGATCTCGGCCGAGCAAAGTGGCCAAGACAGTGATCTCGGCCGAGCAAAGTGGCGAGCGAGTAAATAAAACAAGGTCCGAGTGACTCGCTCGCCACTTTGCTCGGCCGAGACCACTGTCTCTCGGCCACTATACTCGGCACGTGTGATCAAGGAATAACCTATCGATTTAGTAAAATTAAAAAACAAAAAAAAATTGCCACAGTCAATCTACACATTACAGAAAAGAGATAAGAGAGATAAACATAAAGTTAAAACTAATCCTATTAATTTGGTAATCTTACTGATAGGGTAACCCTATTGTTATGGTAACAATATCGGATGTGGTAACCATAAGTTAACCCTATCCAGATAGGGTTTTTTTAGGATTAACTTGTGGTTACTGCATCCGATATGCTTACCATAACAATAGGGTTACCCTACCCTACCAGTAAGGTTACCTTGTCTATCATTTTAAAAATAACTTCTAAAATTAGCCTATGGAAAACCCTGATTAAGGTAACCGGTTCCTGTCCATGCCCGCGCTCCTCTTCTTTAATTTTTAATTTTGAAAAGTTACTAGACATAAAAAATCTAAATAATTCACGAGAATCGATTTAGAAATGCGACCTGCAGAGGAGAACAGACGGACATACAAACGATTTTCGGCCCAAGCTGAAGTGTAGAACTTTGTTCGCTTTGCTCCCTCATTCGATTATACAGGGTCTCCCAAAAGTTAACGTCAAGTGGACAATCAAGTCATAACCAAGGACCGGAAAACCCTTTTCCCATTTAGTAACCCTATCAATTAGGTAACCTTACTGGTAGGGTAACCCTATTGTTATGGTAAGCATATCGGATGTGGTAACCATAAGTTAATCCTATCACAATAGGGTTAACTTATGGTTACCATATCCGATATGCACTTCAGGTAGTGCATGCCTGCGTTCAGGACTTAGGGCCATGCGCTGAAATTGTATCGACAAGGTATCTCACCGGTCGGGCAGGTAGTACCCCTGGCCGCAGACGGCGTCGTAGAAGTTGTCCTTGTCGTTGCACAGCGGACACTTCAGGTAGTGCATGCCTGCGTTCAGGACTTAGGGCCATGCGCTGAAATTGTATCAACAAGGCATCTCACCGGTCGGGCAGGTAGTACCCCTGGCCGCAGACGGCGTCGTAGAAGTTGTCCTTGTCGTTGCACAGCGGACACTTCAGGTAGTGCATGCCTGCGTTCAGGACTTAGGGCCATGCGCTGAAATTGTATCGACAAGGTATCTCACCGGTCGGGCAGGTAGTACCCCTGGCCGCAGACGGCGTCGTAGAAGTTGTCCTTGTCGTTGCACAACGGACACTTCAGGTAGTGCATGCCTGCGTTCAGGACTTAGGGCCATGCGCTGAAATTGTATCGACAAGGTATCTCACCGGTCGGGCAGGTAGTACCCCTGGCCGCAGACGGCGTCGTAGAAGTTGTCCTTGTCGTTGCACAGCGGACACTTCAGGTAGTGCATGCCTCAGGACTCAGGGCCATGCGCTGAAATTGTATCGACAAGGCATCTCACCGGTCGGGCAGGTAGTACCCCTGGCCGCAGACGGCGTCGTAGAAGTTGTCCTTGTCGTTGCACAGCGGACACTTCAGGTAGTGCATGCCTCAGGACTCAGGGCCATGCGCTGAAATTGTATCGACAAGGCATCTCACCGGTCGGGCAGGTAGTACCCCTGGCCGCAGACGGCGTCGTAGAAGTTGTCCTTGTCGTTGCACAGCGGACACTTCAGGTAGTGCATGCCTCAGGACTCAGGGCCATGCGCTGAAATTGTATCGACAAGGCATCTCACCGGTCGGGCAGGTAGTACCCCTGGCCGCAGACGGCGTCGTAGAAGTTGTCCTTGTCGTTGCACAGCGGACACTTCAGGTAGTGCATGCCGGCGCTCAGGGCCATGCGCTGAAATTACATTCAATTATTCAATATGGTCGTCTGACTGTGCATACAGGGTGTTAGTCACTCGTGTATGGGAATGAAAGTCGAGTGAATGCAGTATGAAGCTGCGTACGAATTAGACCAGCGTCGGGTTGAGGCACGCATGGCGCCTATTTTGCTCTAATTCGTACGCGCTCACGCGCTGTGCGGACAAAAAATGGGGGACAGGGAGAATATAGACCTCTTACTGTTGACCGGACCTACACGGAGACAGGTACTGGTAGCCAACATCGGAGGCGCAAACTTATGTCGCGCGTACTGTACCCGGAGACAGGTCTGCGTGGTCGGGTAGGCCTGCACGTCTTCGTAGCAGATGACGCACTCTCCGAGTTAGTGGATAACGTTACCTGGAGACAGGCCCGGTGCAGCCAGGCGTCGCGGCCGCAGCACGGCGGCCAGAAGGTCTGCGTGGTCGGGTAGGCCTGCACGTCTTCGTAGCAGATGACGCACAGCAATGCCGGCTCTCCGGGGCTCTCTGGAATGCGTAAACATTCTTCTACACTTGCACTTCCTTGTTGAATACATGCCTTAAAGTTTAAATAAATTATCATGTCCACGAATAAGCAACCCACTTCCAACACAGACACAATCCAAAGGTGTGAATGCAGCCCCTCGTAAGTACCACAGGGTTCAAAAAAAAATTATGAAGGAAAATGAGTTGGAAGATCAGATGACAGTCGCTGTCGTAAAACTAGCTCCTACGCAAAATGTGATTAAGTGCCAAAGCGGACCTCGGCCTCCTTTAGAGCACAACCGGGAAAACGCAAGGAGGAATGACCGTGAATGCAGGCACTGGGAAAACGCAAGGAGGAATGACCCTGAATGCAGGCCCTGGGAAAACGCAAGGAGGAATGACCCTGAATGCAGGCCCTGGGAAAACGCAAGGAGGAATGACCCTGAATGCAGGCACTGGGAAGACGCAGGGAGGAATGACCCTGAATGCAGGCCCTGGGAAAACGCAAGGAGGAATGACCCTAAATGCAGGCACTGGGAAGACGCAGGGAGGAATGACCCTGAATGCAGGCCCTGGGAAAACGCAAGGAGGAATGACCCTGAATGCAGGCACTGGGAAGACGCAAGGAGGAATGATCCTGAATGCAGGCCCTGGGAAAACGCAAGGAGGAATGACCCTAAATGCAGGCACTGGGAAGACGCAGGGAGGAATGACCCTGAATACAGGCACTGGGAAGACGCAGGGAGGAATGACCCTGAATACAGGCACTGGGAAGACGCAAGGAGGAATGACCGTGAATGCAGGCACTGGGAAAACGCAAGGAGGAATGACCCTGAATGCAGGCCCTGGGAAAACGCAAGGAGGAATGACCCTGAATGCAGGCCCTGGGAAAACGCAAGGAGGAATGATCCTGAATGCAGGCCCTGGGAAAACGCAAGGAGGAATGACCCTAAATGCAGGCACTGGGAAGACGCAGGGAGGAATGACCCTGAATACAGGCACTGGGAAGACGCAGGGAGGAATGACCCTGAATACAGGCACTGGGAAGACGCAAGGAGGAATGACCCTGAATGCAGGCACTGGGAAGACGCAGGGAGGAATGACCCTGAATACAGGCACTGGGAAGACGCAGGGAGGAATGACCCTGAATACAGGCACTGGGAAGACGCAAGGAGGAATGACCCTGAATGCAGGCACTGGGAAGACGCAAGGAGGAATGACCCTGAATACAGGCACTGGGAAGACGCAAGGAGGAATGACCCTGAATACAGGCACTGGGAAGACGCAAGGAGGAATGACCCTGAATGCAGGCACTGGGAAGACGCAAGGAGGAATGACCCTGAATACAGGCACTGGGAAGACGCAAGGAGGAATGACCCTGAATGCAGGCACTGGGAAGACGCAAGGAGGAATGACCCTGAATACAGGCACTGGGAAGACGCAAGGAGGAATGACCCTGAATACAGGCACTGGGAAGACGCAAGGAGGAATGACCCTGAATGCAGGCACTGGGAAGACGCAAGGAGGAATGACCCTGAATACAGGCACTGGGAAGACGCAAGGAGGAATGACCCTGAATACAGGCACTGGGAAGACGCAAGGAGGAATGACCCTGAATGCAGGCACTGGGAAGACGCAAGGAGGAATGACCCTGAATGCAGGCACTGGGAAGACGCAAGGAGGAATGACCCTGAATACAGGCACTGGGAAGACGCAAGGAGGAATGACCCTGAATACAGGCACTGGGAAGACGCAAGGAGGAATGACCCTGA
The DNA here is from genome assembly GCA_932294315.1 of Epinotia nisella. Lineage (NCBI taxonomy): Eukaryota > Metazoa > Arthropoda > Insecta > Lepidoptera > Tortricidae > Epinotia > Epinotia nisella. Next base: position 209,451 of record OW028698.1, on the reverse strand, counting down.
ATGCAGGCACTGGGAAGACGCAAGGAGGAATGACCCTGAATGCAGGCACTGGGAAGACGCAAGGAGGAATGACCCTGAATGCAGGCACTGGGAAGACGCAAGGAGGAATGACCCTGAATGCAGGCACTGGGAAGACGCAAGGAGGAATGACCCTGAATGCAGGCACTGGGAAGACGCAAGGAGGAATGACCCTGAATACAGGCACTGGGAAGACGCAAGGAGGAATGACCCTGAATACAGGCACTGGGAAGACGCAAGGAGGAATGACCCTGAATGCAGGCACTGGGAAGACGCAAGGAGGAATGACCCTGAATACAGGCACTGGGAAGACGCAAGGAGGAATGACCCTGAATGCAGGCACTGGGAAGACGCAAGGAGGAATGACCCTGAATACAGGCACTGGGAAGACGCAAGGAGGAATGACCCTGAATGCAGGCACTGGGAAGACGCAAGGAGGAATGACCCTGAATACAGGCACTGGGAAGACGCAAGGAGGAATGACCCTGAATGCAGGCACTGGGAAGACGCAAGGAGGAATGACCCTGAATACAGGCACTGGGAAGACGCAAGGAGGAATGACCCTGAATGCAGGCACTGGGAAGACGCAAGGAGGAATGACCCTGAATACAGGCACTGGGAAGACGCAAGGAGGAATGACCCTGAATACAGGCACTGGGAAGACGCAAGGAGGAATGACCCTGAATGCAGGCACTGGGAAGACGCAAGGAGGAATGACCCTGAATACAGGCACTGGGAAGACGCAAGGAGGAATGACCCTGAATACAGGCACTGGGAAGACGCAAGGAGGAATGACCCTGAATACAGGCACTGGGAAGACGCAAGGAGGAATGACCCTGAATACAGGCACTGGGAAGACGCAAGGAGGAATGACCCTGAATGCAGGCACTGGGAAGACGCAAGGAGGAATGACCCTGAATACAGGCACTGGGAAGACGCAAGGAGGAATGACCCTGAATGCAGGCACTGGGAAGACGCAAGGAGGAATGACCCTGAATACAGGCACTGGGAAGACGCAAGGAGGAATGACCCTGAATACAGGCACTGGGAAGACGCAAGGAGGAATGACCCTGAATACAGGCACTGGGAAGACGCAAGGAGGAATGACCCTGAATGCAGGCACTGGGAAGACGCAAGGAGGAATGACCCTGAATGCAGGCACTGGGAAAACGCAAGGAGGAATGACCCTGAATACAGGCACTGGGAAGACGCAAGGAGGAATGACCCTGAATGCAGGCACTGGGAAGACGCAAGGAGGAATGACCCTGAATGCAGGCACTGGGAAAACGCAAGGAGGAATGACCCTGAATGCAGGCACTGGGAAGACGCAAGGAGGAATGACCCTGAATGCAGGCACTCACCAGTCTGTTTGCTATCTTCAATATTGCCGACTGTGACAGGGATCTTTCCCGCTCTAATGAGTTTGTCTCTCTTCATCCTCTCTTTGGCTTTCACCATCACAGGCTCGGATATCTTCTGCTTTGGAGCGTGGAGCTCACAGAACGATCTGCAAGAGTGGACATATTTTAATGACAGATGTTTACTCAAACTCGCTATACGTTGTATAATAGATACCCATTATCTATACCCTTAACATTGTTTATTAACTGAATGAGGTACTACTATCGGTAACCAACGCCATTGTATGAGTACCAGAGATGGCCGTAATCAATTACTTGGATTATCAAAATTACTGTGATACTAGTACTATGATTATATTTGTAATCCATTCCTTTGGAATCGGTATTGTAAACCATTACTGTAATCTTGATTCCCCAGTAATCAAGTACTTAAGTAATCTGAATTACTTTACTCTAATTCCAGACTAGATTACCAACTTCATTGGCAGACCTTATTTTATAATTTTGTCAATGTCATTCAAATCTTTTTTTTTTGGTTTACATGACATTCTAGTATGTCAACAATTCCAGTAATTTGGAACCGATATTGATTCCCAATTACCGGTAATTATAATATTTGTATAGATGACTACTGATGCCCTGATATGTAATGGTAATTCACCGTTTTAATTGATTAATTTAATCGTACAGTAAACAAGTAATCTGACACCCAGTAGCGGATTACAAAGTAAAATCAAGTAATCGTGTAATCAGGAATCGATTACGAAAGGTGAGTACAAATCCTTCGTTTGCAAGGAAGGGCCCTTCAAAAAGCACCACTATATAACTCTCACTTGTAGTTCCCGTAGAAGAGTGAGACGACGTTCTTGCGGCGGCCGCACGGCAGGTGGAACTGCTTGCGGCAGGCGGCCACGGAGCACCCCAGGCTGGCGCCGCCGCGCCCGCAGTACGAGCATTTCTGGAGGCGACACGCCATTTAGACATACACATAAAAAAATTATAAATGTGTACGATAAATTTAAGATGATGCTTATCTGTGATGAAATTTCAAATTGACCCAACCTTCAAAATCGATATAGGTCACAAAAATTGAGAAAATAAGTACCTTACCTAAATACGTATTGCCACCGTATAACAATGCGTACGGCAAAAGAATGTGGGAGTATTTGTAAAGGTGCGTACGAATTAGAGCAGCCTCGGGTTGAGGCACGCACGGCGCCTATGTTGCTCTTATTCGTACGCGCTCACGCGCTGTGCGCGAGCAGCGCGCGGCGCCGCCGGAGCCGGGCGACTGACCGCGCTCACAGGCGCCGCAGTGTGCGTGCCTCGCGGCACTTGGGCGTTTATCTGAGCGTGCCGCGGACAGAGCGACAAGATCGAACTTGTTTGTGCGCTAGGCGCGTACGAATTTGAGCAAGTGGCTGAGCCGTGCGTTTGTGATCGTTTGTTAGTAAATTTAGGACAATTATTGATACAAATACATGAAAAGCAAAAGGTGTTGTGGGTCCCGAAATCAATCAGCTGTCATCGTGTCGACGCCATTTTGAATGTCGGCTCGCCGCGACACGCTGCCTCACTCGCGCATGTTTATGTGGAACTATTTGGCGCGCGAACAGCTCGCCGCGCGGGGCGAGCATGCCTCAGGCTGAGCCGCTCAAATTCGTACGCAGCTATACAAATACATGAAAAGCAAAAGGTGTTGTGGGTCCCGAAATCAATCAGCTGTCATTGTGTCGACGCCATTTTGAATGTCGGCTCGCCGCGAGCACGCTGCCTCGCCCGCGCATGTTTATGTGGAACTATTTGGCGCGCGAGCAGCTCACCGCGCGGGGCGAGCATGCCTCAGGCTGAGGCTGCTCTAATTCGTACGCACCTTTACCTTACATATTAAACGAATGGCCTAAGGATGTTCTACAGAAACTTGTTCGTAATCCTAACAAAATAAAAATCATTACAAAGAATTTATATCTGCCAACTAACGATGCGCGCCCGAGCGGTTCACAAATTATGTAATAAAAACTACCCTATTTTGTTATTATCTTCAACTAAAAATTATTGTAAAACTAGCGACAATGGCGACAGATAAACCGTACGCGGTTTCCGCTATGAATTTATGATTGTTTTAAATAAGCGGGTCTACAATTTTTAGCCAAGATATAGAATTTGCGTGGCTGGTAGAGTTAAGCCGTGTGTAGTAGGAAGCTTGGCGCTACTTGCGATCTCATATCTTTTTAACAATGAAAGCTATTGTTTAGTGGGATCTCATTCCTTTTTGTAAGGTAATTCTAAAGAAGTGTATGGAAAAACCCACACAAACTTCCATCTTCTAATTTAAAGGGTGTGTGGGGGGGGGAATAGTGTAAACATATCTTAGACATCTACTGTAGGTATAAAATAAAATCCATTAATATGCAAAACGTAACATACATGCTTTTTACTCCTCTCGACTTCAGCTTGTATGTCCTTGTAGAGGAACCCGAACAGGCCCTCCGAGTCTCTGCCCTTCTGCACCAGGCAGCAGGACAACAGCTGGAACAAACAATTTACATGTACAACCAGCAAAATAAATGTCACAGTGACATTACAAAGCTTGAAGGTGGAGTCGCATAACAAATATCTTAATCCAGCACTGTTACAGCAAAAAATATGCCAATCATTCATTTGTTTTTATATTTTTATCTAGTTGTTGTTTCATTTCCATAAGTTTTATACATTTTAATGTATTATTGTTTTGATTGATGCTGCATGTAGGTAGTTCCGTACAATACATCTCACTTCGTATTTATGTTTATTTCTCTCTCGCCTATCCCAATAATATATTAAAATTGTATGACCGTGAGTCGCCAACGGTGCTGGCTGAAAATGAGCGCTGTAGGTGTCTGACACCTCAGCATAATGCTGAGCCAGTGTCCGGTTCACTGCCGCAGAGACACACTTTGTTTCATGTTTTATATGTTTCTCTTGTTTATTTTATTGTTTAATATGTGTGTCCTGTGTGTTTGTGAATAAATGTATCTTTCTTTCTTTCAAATTATAGCCTAGCTTCAGTAAATTAATGTAACTAATCAATGCATGTTATTTAAGTCTACTTCGGGTTAATTGTTGCTACTGTGGAAGAGCGGGATTTCCTGTTACAGGTGTATATTAACTTACTAGAAAATTATATAAAAATACTATGTGGAACTTGTTTATATCATACCTCCATACCATTGATTTAGTACCTTTAACTTTCGACCCCTTAGGGGATGATTCCCGGGATAAAAAGTATTCTATATGTTAATCCAGGCTATACACTATATATATATATATTATATATATACTAAAATTCACCTTAACCCTTTTTGCCATTTTTGCGTGATTGAGTAACAAAATCTTTCGCATTTATAATATTAGTAGGATTAAGAATACTTGAAATCAGATGATTATATCAATGCCAGACTTTACCAACAACATACAAACTTGTGAACTTTAACTCTAATCATTTTGAAATACCTTTAAAATGGCATGTACATAAAACTGATACTGGTGTCCCTTTTACTTAAAAAGGGACATGCGCCTATGGATTTATGGCCTCAGTAGTCACTTTGGTTGGGAACAAGTATAGTCAAGGAATGAGACTACTTAATAGTTTACTCAATTTTACATAGATTCTAATATTTCTAACGTGTGTTCAAGGTAGACTAAAATATGGGGTAGATTCCTATTACCTTCTAAACATTACATTTAGATGGAGTAATTATGTTATTGTATTGTTTCTCTCTGTAACTGCTTTGTTTGTGTGAGGTGTGGAATAAAGAGTATTTGTATTGTATTGTATTGTATGTTAATAGAAAATGTCTAGTAATTTTTTCCGCAATGTTGAATACTGCGTTACTTCTGCAAAGTAGCAATCGTTAACGAATCCTGTTGGTTGGTCTGATTGGTCATAAAACTGAGTAAAACTGGCTATGAGTATTCAGAAACAGAAAGCCGTGTTGGCCTAAAGATGGGACACGCCCGTGATACAACTAATACTTACAACACAGAAGTAATGACATTGTATATCACCAAGAGCGTATAATTTGCCGTAAATCACTTCATCGTCAACATCCTCATTGCAGAAAACACACGGTTGCCTGTTTTCAGTAACAAGCTTTGCCACCTCCCTTTTCTTAGGGTGTTTAGAACCTTTAGTAGCCATTATGGACGTCATGTTCAGTGTAATATGCCTCGAAAACTTCATACATTGTTTATTCAAATCGAATTATGGAACACATTACGTAGGAAACTTTCACTTATCTTCTAAAATCTCAAATCTAAAATAATTCATCAAATCAAAGTAGTATCTCTTATTAGTCTGTGAATCAAAGTGTCATATCCAAACAAAACATGGCCACTAATTTGGCGGGAGTTTTTTTTCGCGCAGTAACATGTTCAGTTCAAGTAATGCACATTTTTCTTGTAAAATAAAACCTAGAAATTTGAAATTATAAGCATAAAGGGAGAATATAATAAAAAATTGTGAAGAAAGAAATGATCATTTTAAATGGCAGCGATTTTTATAAAATCTATATATTTATTAGTGTTTGCATGGTGTTTGCCAAGTACGTTCCTCTTGGCCAAGTAGTATAGAAATATATGGTTGGTTGTAGCGCGTTGGCGGCCAATACACGGTGAGTAATACTGACAATCCACCTATAGCTGTCTCACTCTATAGCGTGTTATAGAGTGAGACAGATATAGGTAGATTGTCAGTATTACTCACAGTGTATTGGCCGCCTGACTACTTCAAAAAGTAATCAAGGTTTTGTCTATGTCTAATTGGTTTCGTGCACCGTTTCCACCAACCACAGAGTACTTTTCTTTATATTTGTTTATATTGTTGGTTTCTAACCGTTGAACTGTCGTTTAAAAATTTTAATCATAATTTTAGTGCAATTTCTCTTAATTTAACTGTAATAAAGTCGTGAAAATGGCCTCCGATTCTAAATCAAGTAAGTGTCAGACAGTGTTGATTCATGTCTTATAAATTGTCATATTCTAATTCGTTAAACATGTTTTGCTCCGAACATCGTTTGGTGTACTTTTAATCCACAAAAACTGGCTTTTACCAGTTCCTGCTGCGTTATCGATGGGTCCACCTCTTTCTACCTCTCGTTATCCTCATAATTAGCATGCTTTCAGAGCTATCCGAGCTCCAGGCGACGATATCTAAGATGTCGCTTGAGGCATGCTGTGTGGCGGTGTTGCCGGAGTTGGGGCTGGTCTGGGGGGACGTGTCGCGCGCCCTGCGCGGCTCCAGGCTGCCCATGACGCCGGCGAGCGCCGCTAAGGTGCTGTGCCGACATATCGCGAGGTCGCTGCCCGCGGAGGAGTATGATGATTTGCTGAATCGATTGAAGTTGAAATGTGAGTACAAGAAAAATCATTCTGTTACGTTTGCCAACTGTACAATACAACACCCACATTAGCCTAGTTGGTAGTGTAGCTAGAGGTCCTCGGTTTCAATCCCGGTAAGGGTGTTCATGTGATGACCATGACTATTCATTCCTGAGTCATTGATGTATATTGGGAGTCCGCTTGATGCGGGTTGCACAGGACCGGTCACTTTGGCACTCTTTGGGGGAGGCCTACTAGTACCCAAGCTTAGGTTAGCTTAGTTTGGCACTAGGTTTATTCATGTAACATTGTCCACGGTTCTCTAAATCATCTCCGAAAATTTTATGTACGAATATCACATCGCAACCAATTTTTCGCATAATGTCATTTCGCCGAATGATCATATTCCAATTGAATTTTATGGAATTGTTTCATTTCCCAACTAAATCTTTGGCAATTCTATCTTTGGGCTCGGTTTTTAATAGGAATTTTTTGAAATACATATTTTCATGTGGTTTATGGTTTAGTCGGTATAATATACATTAAGTTAATTAATAATTACCAAATGTGTTTTTTGACGACGAAGACGTTTCCGCTATGTTTTTGTTTATTACCAACAAAGACAAACGTTTTTAGGATGCAATGTTTGAGTTGTTGATCGAGTATGGAAATGAACATGGTATTAATCTGGTGCCAAAAGTATGCGTGTTAGACTTTGAAAAAGCTGCCATACAGAGTATTCGAGCGAATTTTGAAGGAATTACTATACAAGGATGTAACTTTCACTTAGGGCAAATTTTATACAGGTAGGTTTTTGTTTTTTAATTACAGAGCTTACACAGGTTTTTTTATTAATATTTATGAACAATAAAAAGTCGATTCTAAGCAATAAGTGAGGTTTCATAGAATCGACTTTTGACCGATGACGGCCGCGATGCCTGGGAATAAAAAAAACAGTCGGTTCTGGCACTTCGCCGGCCGCTACCGCGGCACGCTCGCTTCGCTCGCTCGGCTCGCGCGCTGTAGGGACGCAGTTGAACCTAACACTCCTCCTCGCTTCGCTCGTCGTCGCACCTAACTGGACTCTGTGAAATGTTTTTTTTAACGATAGCTAGTACTATTTTTTTTTTCACCAAATGAGCTTCATATTTGTCTAAGGCAAGTATACAAGAGCAGTCATAGTTTTAAAGATCCGGTTTTAGTGAGTATCTTTTACTTCGTTTAAGTAAAAAGTTGCCTCATATATGAAAAGGGCACTGTTACACTGACGAAACATTATTCGTTTAATAGTTGTTAGGCCTAGTGAAAGGTTTGACAAATGATCAGTATGCCAAAAGTATTGAGTCATTACAATAATCCGCTTTATAATAATTCTGCCAAATGGAACGTTGTCATACAAAATTTTGCTAATAGTTGGTTGTCAAAGTGAACCATCGGCGAAATGTTGGTTGGCAAATGAAATTCGGACAAAAAAAGTTCGGAGAAAAGGCAGAACACCATTGTCCACAAATATGTATATTTTATAGTATGTACTAGAGTGTACGTCCCACACTCCCAATATAGGATAGTTTTTATCCTGGGACCACTCAGACAAAGTCGCAGGCAGGAGCTAGTATATAAATAAATAAGTGCATTGTATCACCTTCAACTGCACAGTTGCGCTAATGTGACCGCAGGTTATTTTGTCCATTAATGAATGTGTAGTTTTCCACATTAATATTTGGAGCACAAACCTTTGAAGCCGTCAGCCAGCAATCCAGTATTGGATTCGTGTTTTGGCACACATGAATTAACTTTCTTGTTACACAATGAACACTTGTTATTTGCGATACACTGAGGTTTTTTGGTTTCGAGTTTTTTAATAGTTTTTGAGTGAGAGTTAGCGCGCGCGCGACGGATATTTTTTGTGCACTCAGGTTTGTAGTGTGGGTAGCGGAAAGGTCGCCAGGATGGTGTGTAATAGGATGCGTTCAAAGTGTGTGGTTGAATATATAAAAAATAAGTCAAATAAATGAGTTAAAACTAATATTAATATGATATCCCGTAAGTTCGCGCGGTGTACGAGGGAGGTTAAAATTACCCTATTCAGGGCATACTGTACCTCCCTATATACGTGTTCCCTGTGCCCTCCGGATCCAATTTAACAACGCGTTCCGGGTGCTGGTGGGGCTGCCTCGCTTCTGCAGCGGATCAGGGATGTTCGCAGAAGCGCGCGTCGACTGCTTCTACGCAACTATGCGCAAGCGCTGCGCATCCCTGGTGCGCCGCGCGGCCAGCCCCAACCCCATCCTGCGTTTGATAGCAGGCAGATGTGATTCTCCGTATATAAGGCACTGTTGTGAAATGCATGGAGACAGTGCCTATCTGCATTAAAATTAATTTTGATATAGGTGCTAAATTGTGTAATTTTAAACTTTTACTGTATGAGTCTTGTGTAACTCGAAATAAATGCTTTCATTCATTCATTAATATGTATTGGCGCGGCCAATATTGGCATTAACGTTAAAGCAGGTGAAGCAGCAGCATTACTGTTCCAACTAGTGTGTCATATGATTAAATAAACAATATAGAATGGACATTGATGACAATGAAAGATTTATTGATTGCAGTGGTGGCCACACAGAGCAGAGTGTGGCACCTCGTGTCGCTGTCGGAGCCCGCGCGGGAGGCGCCGGCGACCGCGGCCGCGGCGGCGTCGCGGGTGCGCCGCGCGCTGCGCCGGGCCAGGGCACCCAAGAACATGACCACTGTGGTATGACACGGTTTGTTATAAGTCACACAGGCACAGGGCACATTTAGCTTTTGTAAGTGTGTGTAATAATAATAATAATAATATTGCAGTGCCCAACAGGGTTCACAAAGTTCTAGCTTATAAGTTTACCACCTGTACAACTACTTGTGAAATTGCAATAAACTATTGAGTATTGAGTATTGAGCTGGAGTATTTCTGTCCTTTTTGCAGACTTGTGTAACGTCCCTCACCGCATTTGACACAACGGTCATGGTCGCATGCAATTGTTCTTTGTATGCCCAAGTTTTTGGCAACTTCTCGAAAGAGGATTAAAAATATTGTCACATGGAGAAAAAAGTAACATACAACAGTAAATAATCACAAAGTTATAAGTGTCCAAAGTTTTTAGAGGGAGTATACTCTGTCCCTTTTCCGCAAAACGCACCTTCACATGAAACAATTGTCATTTACCATCAATTCTATTCAATTTCATTTATTTCAGGCTTTTGGACCCACATGTGTTAGTTACAATAAAATTATAAAATTAAATTAAGTGTTAATAACAAAATAAATAATTAAATACTACTCTTACATTACATTACATGAATTATTTAGACTATTTTGAATATGATGCTCGAGGTTCGTGACGATACCTTTTATATGAAACGATTGTCATTTACCTGACGCTCGAGGATCGTGACGTCACGGGCTCCGAGCATGTTCTCTCTGTAACAAGCAACATTAAGACGGTTGTACGTTCGTAATTTTTTGAAATTTTTGAATGGGATTTTTGTCATTAGGCATATTATTTTGCCTTCTTTCTTTTGAAGTAATAAAAAAAATCGCGTCTACACCCCTATTGTCGTGGCATCCACTGAGATCACCTGACCTGATCACCTGGGTGATCCTATTGGACGACTATGTCTTATGAGATCACCCAGGTGACCCTCTTGGACGAATATGTCTTATGAGATCACTCAGGTGATCCTATTGGACGAATGTGTCTTATGAGATCACCCAGGTGACCCTATTGGACGAATATGTCTTATGAGACACCCAAGTGATCCTATTGGACGAATATGTCTTGTGAGATCACCCAGGTGATCCTGTTGGGCGAATATGTCTTATGAGATCACCCAGGTGACCCTATTGGACGAATATGTCTTATGAGACGCCCAAGTGATCCTATTGGACGAATATGTCTTATGAGACGCCCAAGTGATCCTATTGGACGAATATGTCTTGTGAGATCACCCAGGTGATCCTGTTGGGCGAATATGTCTTATGAGATCACCCAGGTGATCGTGTTGGACGAATATGTCTTATGAGATCACCCAGGTGATCCTGTTGGGCGAATATGTCTTATGAGATCACCCAGGTGATCCTATTGGATGCAATGGTACTTTGTTTTTGGCAACTGGATTAAAAATAATGTCACATTAAAAAAGTAACACAAGACAGTAAATTAATCACAAAGTTTTAAGAGGGGCGATAATCTGTCCCTTTTAACGCACCTTCACATGAAACGATTGTCATTTACTATGACGCTTGAGACCCGGAACGTCCGTCACGGATCTCAAGCATTTTCTCTCTATCAAGCAATATTAAAACGGTTGTATCTTCGTTCTCCTTCGTTCGAACGGCTGGTCATGTCTGCCGAATGGCGAGTGAACTTTGGGCCAAGATTGCCACTGAATGGCAGCCCGACAGCTCAAGACGGAGACGCGGCAGACCTCGTCGGCGATGGAGAGACGTGCTAGAAATCTTTTTTAATAAAAATGCCCAGAGACTGCTCAGGATCGTAAGCACTGGAAAAAGTGGCGGGAGGCCTTTGCCTAGCAGTGGGACACTACGGGCTCACAATAATAATGTATCTTCGTAATTTTTTGGTATATTTGAACAGCATTTCCCCTTTAGACATATTGTTTCTCACAGTTTCCGACGTCTCTACCCATTTGTATTGGTCCCAGGTGGAATCAGTAAACATCGGTGACCTGGTGTACTTCAGCGTGCGGCTGGTGTCGGCGAGCAAGCAAGGCTCGGCGCTGTACTGCGCGGTGCCGCCCGGGAGGCCCGTGGCGCTCGTCAGCTCACTGGGAGCCAAGACTCTACTGAAGGCCATTGTAGAAGGTAGGTGACCTGGTGTACTTCAGCGTGCGGCTGGTGTCAGCGTGAAAAAAGAATGAAAATTGTGAAAAAAGTTCCAAATACATTATCTTTCTGTATGATAACCACCGTGCTATCTCCGTCAGGTCTCGGCTACCAGTCGCACTCGGACGAGGGCCTGCACGGGCGCGACATCCCCTCGCTGCTGCGCATCCACGGGCGGGCGGAGCGCGAGGACAACGTGCGGCTGCTCGGCGGCGCGCCGCAGTACCGGCCCGCGCCCAAGCTCACCGACAACGGGATCGACTTCACCAACCAGTGAGTCATCTCATCTCATCCCCTCGCTGCTGCGCATCCACGGGCGGGCGGAGCGCGAGGACAACGTGCGGCTGCTCGGCGGCGCGCCGCAGTACCGGCCCGCGCCCAAGCTCACCGACAACGGGATCGACTTCACCAACCAGTGAGTCATCTCATCTCATCCCCTCGCTGCTGCGCATCCACGGGCGGGCGGAGCGCGAGGACAACGTGCGGCTGCTCGGCGGCGCGCCGCAGTACCGGCCCGCGCCCAAGCTCACCGACAACGGGATCGACTTCACCAACCAGTGAGTCATCTCATCTCATCCCCTCGCTGCTGCGCATCCACGGGCGGGCGGAGCGCGAGGACAACGTGCGGCTGCTCGGCGGCGCGCCGCAGTACCGGCCCGCGCCCAAGCTCACCGACAACGGGATCGACTTCACCAACCAGTGAGTCATCTCATCTCATCCCCTCGCTGCTGCGCATCCACGGGCGGGCGGAGCGCGAGGACAACGTGCGGCTGCTCGGCGGCGCGCCGCAGTACCGGCCCGCGCCCAAGCTCACCGACAACGGGATCGACTTCACCAACCAGTGAGTCATCTCATCTCATCCCCTCGCTGCTGCGCATCCACGGGCGGGCGGAGCGCGAGGACAACGTGCGGCTGCTCGGCGGCGCGCCGCAGTACCGGCCCGCGCCCAAGCTCACCGACAACGGGATCGACTTCACCAACCAGTGAGTCATCTCATCTCATCCCCTCGCTGCTGCGCATCCACGGGCGGGCGGAGCGCGAGGACAACGTGCGGCTGCTCGGCGGCGCGCCGCAGTACCGGCCCGCGCCCAAGCTCACCGACAACGGGATCGACTTCACCAACCAGTGAGTCATCTCATCTCATCCCCTCGCTGCTGCGCATCCACGGGCGGGCGGAGCGCGAGGACAACGTGCGGCTGCTCGGCGGCGCGCCGCAGTACCGGCCCGCGCCCAAGCTCACCGACAACGGGATCGACTTCACCAACCAGTGAGTCATCTCATCTCATCCCCTCGCTGCTGCGCATCCACGGGCGGGCGGAGCGCGAGGACAACGTGCGGCTGCTCGGCGGCGCGCCGCAGTACCGGCCCGCGCCCAAGCTCACCGACAACGGGATCGACTTCACCAACCAGTGAGTCATCTCATCTCATCCCCTCGCTGCTGCGCATCCACGGGCGGGCGGAGCGCGAGGACAACGTGCGGCTGCTCGGCGGCGCGCCGCAGTACCGGCCCGCGCCCAAGCTCACCGACAACGGGATCGACTTCACCAACCAGTGAGTCATCTCATCTCATCCCCTCGCTGCTGCGCATCCACGGGCGGGCGGAGCGCGAGGACAACGTGCGGCTGCTCGGCGGCGCGCCGCAGTACCGGCCCGCGCCCAAGCTCACCGACAACGGGATCGACTTCACCAACCAGTGAGTCATCTCATCTCATCCCCTCGCTGCTGCGCATCCACGGGCGGGCGGAGCGCGAGGACAACGTGCGGCTGCTCGGCGGCGCGCCGCAGTACCGGCCCGCGCCCAAGCTCACCGACAACGGGATCGACTTCACCAACCAGTGAGTCATCTCATCTCATCCCCTCGCTGCTGCGCATCCACGGGCGGGCGGAGCGCGAGGACAACGTGCGGCTGCTCGGCGGCGCGCCGCAGTACCGGCCCGCGCCCAAGCTCACCGACAACGGGATCGACTTCACCAACCAGTGAGTCATCTCATCTCATCCCCTCGCTGCTGCGCATCCACGGGCGGGCGGAGCGCGAGGACAACGTGCGGCTGCTCGGCGGCGCGCCGCAGTACCGGCCCGCGCCCAAGCTCACCGACAACGGGATCGACTTCACCAACCAGTGAGTCATCTCATCTCATCCCCTCGCTGCTGCGCATCCACGGGCGGGCGGAGCGCGAGGACAACGTGCGGCTGCTCGGCGGCGCGCCGCAGTACCGGCCCGCGCCCAAGCTCACCGACAACGGGATCGACTTCACCAACCAGTGAGTCATCTCATCTCATCCCCTCGCTGCTGCGCATCCACGGGCGGGCGGAGCGCGAGGACAACGTGCGGCTGCTCGGCGGCGCGCCGCAGTACCGGCCCGCGCCCAAGCTCACCGACAACGGGATCGACTTCACCAACCAGTGAGTCATCTCATCTCATCCCCTCGCTGCTGCGCATCCACGGGCGGGCGGAGCGCGAGGACAACGTGCGGCTGCTCGGCGGCGCGCCGCAGTACCGGCCCGCGCCCAAGCTCACCGACAACGGGATCGACTTCACCAACCAGTGAGTCATCTCATCTCATCCCCTCGCTGCTGCGCATCCACGGGCGGGCGGAGCGCGAGGACAACGTGCGGCTGCTCGGCGGCGCGCCGCAGTACCGGCCCGCGCCCAAGCTCACCGACAACGGGATCGACTTCACCAACCAGTGAGTCATCTCATCTCATCCCCTCGCTGCTGCGCATCCACGGGCGGGCGGAGCGCGAGGACAACGTGCGGCTGCTCGGCGGCGCGCCGCAGTACCGGCCCGCGCCCAAGCTCACCGACAACGGGATCGACTTCACCAACCAGTGAGTCATCTCATCTCATCCCCTCGCTGCTGCGCATCCACGGGCGGGCGGAGCGCGAGGACAACGTGCGGCTGCTCGGCGGCGCGCCGCAGTACCGGCCCGCGCCCAAGCTCACCGACAACGGGATCGACTTCACCAACCAGTGAGTCATCTCATCTCATCCCCTCGCTGCTGCGCATCCACGGGCGGGCGGAGCGCGAGGACAACGTGCGGCTGCTCGGCGGCGCGCCGCAGTACCGGCCCGCGCCCAAGCTCACCGACAACGGGATCGACTTCACCAACCAGTGAGTCATCTCATCTCATCCCCTCGCTGCTGCGCATCCACGGGCGGGCGGAGCGCGAGGACAACGTGCGGCTGCTCGGCGGCGCGCCGCAGTACCGGCCCGCGCCCAAGCTCACCGACAACGGGATCGACTTCACCAACCAGTGAGTCATCTCATCTCATCCCCTCGCTGCTGCGCATCCACGGGCGGGCGGAGCGCGAGGACAACGTGCGGCTGCTCGGCGGCGCGCCGCAGTACCGGCCCGCGCCCAAGCTCACCGACAACGGGATCGACTTCACCAACCAGTGAGTCATCTCATCTCATCCCCTCGCTGCTGCGCATCCACGGGCGGGCGGAGCGCGAGGACAACGTGCGGCTGCTCGGCGGCGCGCCGCAGTACCGGCCCGCGCCCAAGCTCACCGACAACGGGATCGACTTCACCAACCAGTGAGTCATCTCATCTCATCCCCTCGCTGCTGCGCATCCACGGGCGGGCGGAGCGCGAGGACAACGTGCGGCTGCTCGGCGGCGCGCCGCAGTACCGGCCCGCGCCCAAGCTCACCGACAACGGGATCGACTTCACCAACCAGTGAGTCATCTCATCTCATCCCCTCGCTGCTGCGCATCCACGGGCGGGCGGAGCGCGAGGACAACGTGCGGCTGCTCGGCGGCGCGCCGCAGTACCGGCCCGCGCCCAAGCTCACCGACAACGGGATCGACTTCACCAACCAGTGAGTCATCTCATCTCATCCCCTCGCTGCTGCGCATCCACGGGCGGGCGGAGCGCGAGGACAACGTGCGGCTGCTCGGCGGCGCGCCGCAGTACCGGCCCGCGCCCAAGCTCACCGACAACGGGATCGACTTCACCAACCAGTGAGTCATCTCATCTCATCCCCTCGCTGCTGCGCATCCACGGGCGGGCGGAGCGCGAGGACAACGTGCGGCTGCTCGGCGGCGCGCCGCAGTACCGGCCCGCGCCCAAGCTCACCGACAACGGGATCGACTTCACCAACCAGTGAGTCATCTCATCTCATCCCCTCGCTGCTGCGCATCCACGGGCGGGCGGAGCGCGAGGACAACGTGCGGCTGCTCGGCGGCGCGCCGCAGTACCGGCCCGCGCCCAAGCTCACCGACAACGGGATCGACTTCACCAACCAGTGAGTCATCTCATCTCATCCCCTCGCTGCTGCGCATCCACGGGCGGGCGGAGCGCGAGGACAACGTGCGGCTGCTCGGCGGCGCGCCGCAGTACCGGCCCGCGCCCAAGCTCACCGACAACGGGATCGACTTCACCAACCAGTGAGTCATCTCATCTCATCCCCTCGCTGCTGCGCATCCACGGGCGGGCGGAGCGCGAGGACAACGTGCGGCTGCTCGGCGGCGCGCCGCAGTACCGGCCCGCGCCCAAGCTCACCGACAACGGGATCGACTTCACCAACCAGTGAGTCATCTCATCTCATCCCCTCGCTGCTGCGCATCCACGGGCGGGCGGAGCGCGAGGACAACGTGCGGCTGCTCGGCGGCGCGCCGCAGTACCGGCCCGCGCCCAAGCTCACCGACAACGGGATCGACTTCACCAACCAGTGAGTCATCTCATCTCATCCCCTCGCTGCTGCGCATCCACGGGCGGGCGGAGCGCGAGGACAACGTGCGGCTGCTCGGCGGCGCGCCGCAGTACCGGCCCGCGCCCAAGCTCACCGACAACGGGATCGACTTCACCAACCAGTGAGTCATCTCATCTCATCTCACTTCGCTTCTTACTCATGTCCATTGTAAATGTTATAAGTTTCTGACAAAATTTTCATCATGGTTGTATTGCCGACTACACTTTTCTGTATACCATCATCAACTACTCGTTGCAACGATCCTAACGAGCCCAAACTCAACGGGGTTATGTCGGTTAAGTACTGAATTCCCATGGCCACCTTCAGTCTCCGTCATCAGATCAGCTCGATGGTACCATCATATTAAATTGTGAACCAAACTATACCTTTACGCAAAATTTAAACTCAATCGGTTGAAGATATATGCTTCAAAATTGAGTTGCAAGATCCCACCCAAACATAGTTACATACATTGCAAGTTAATAGAAAGCTTATAACAAGTAATTTCAGTACCTGACTCTTGGTTGTTCCACTCTTGACAGCACCTGACTCTTGGTTGTTCCACTCTTGACAGTACCTGCCTCTTGGTCGTTCCACTCTTGACAGCACCTGATTCTTGGTCGTTCCACTCTTGGTAGTACCTGACTCTTGGTCGTTCCACTCTTGACAGCACCTGACTTTTGGTCGTTCCACTCTTGACAGTACCTGACTCATGGTCGTTCCACTCTTGACAGCACCTGATTCTTGGTTGTTCCACTCTTGACAGCACCTGACTTTTGGTTGTTCCACTCTTGACAGTATATGTCTCTTAATCGTTCCACTCTTGACAGTACCTGACTCTCGGTGATTCCACTCTTGACAGTACCTGACTCTTGGTCGTCGTTCCAGGTGTTGGCAACCTTCACAAGAGGCCGCCATTGCTGTCTGATAGCCGGCAATTCTCACTTTAAATTGAGAAATATTACATTTTTTTTATTTTATAAAGGCCATGCCAGGATAAGCTAAGTGAACCTGATAAACTAAAAACTTAAATTGTTTTATTTTGTATGGCAATATATCCTATGGTTCATGTCATGTACCTAATTGTCTTTAGTAAATGCAAAATATATGTGACTCACGTCGAAACCGGCAGCCTAGTTTTTTTTTTTTACCAAGATCAATGTTTTTTTTTACAAGAAACTATAAAGTTTTGGGCAGCTGAAATTTTGCATATTTGTTACTAATGTAGAGCCACACCACCATCCATAAAAATTACAAGCCCCAACTCGTTGGGGGCAGGTTCACTTAGCTTATCCTGGCATGGCGTTTCATTAGCCGTCTGCTAACTTACTGCTTATAACCGAATTAATTTTTCGTTTGCATCGACAGGGGCTACAACGAGGAGTACATGGACCAGCTGATGGGCCCCGACCCGCCCCTGATGACGGACTTGAAAATACAGACCTCCGAGCCATTCTTCGACCCGACCAGGTAATATAGAACTTCATCTAAATTGTCAAAAGTACGCTAAACCGACGAGCATGTATGAGAAGTGTTATGAAGGTGAGTGAAGCGAAAGTGGTTTGTCAGAATCATAGCAAATGGAGATCCGTGATCTCTGCCTACCCCTCTGGGAGAGAGGCGTGATTATATGTATGTATGTATCTATACTATATCCGCGCAGCGCCATTGACACCGCGTCGACGCTGCGCGGGCGTTAAGCCCGGTTTTCCTAGGCTAGAGCTTTAATGAGTCGCTAACGTTCGAGAGACGCCACTGGCGCCGCGTCGTGCACGTTGCGTCGGCGCTGCGCGAGCGTTTACTAGACGACGACGCTCGAGAGACGCTAAGGGTGCCCGAGCCCTGAGGCGTTGTAAGAGGGAACTGATCGAATGATTTGTCGACCGAGCAGATTGTTCCGCGCTCTGCAGTTGGCTAGAGCGACGGCCCGCGTATGCCTGTATGTCGCAGGTTCGAATCTTGTTTGAAGCGATAATTTTTTCCCTTGAATCCCTCGTATGCAGGTACGGATCCGTGGCAAACATTTTAACCTATTGTTTTACATCTCAAAGTCCCCATTTGATTGGACATCCCCATCATTAACATCATTTCCACATATGTAGGCCTCCCCCCAAGGAGTGCCACAATGACCGGTCCTGCGCCACCCGCATCCAGCGGTCTCCAGCGACCTTTACCAGGTCATCAGTCCACCTTGCGGGGTCTACCCACGCTGCGCATGCTGGTACACCACTCGAGAACCTTTCCGCCCCAATGGCCATCGGTTAGAAAAAAAATGGCAGATTAAGGTTAACTAAAGTGATGTTTAAGTCGCGTCTAACCTAAAATAAATAAATAATAAAATAAATATTTGCGGACAATCTTACACAAATCGACCTAGTCCCAAAGTAAGCAAAGCTTGTACTATAGGTACTAGACGACGATCATACTTATATAGATAAATACATACTTAGATACATAGAAATCATCCATGACTCAGGAACAAATAGTCGTGCTCAATACAAATAAATGCCCTTACCGGGATTCGAACCCGTGGTAGTTTCGTAGGCAGGGTCACTACCAACTAGACTAAAGCGGTCGTCAACCTCTCGGTTTTGTTACTATGAATGAATAATGCCCGCATAAGTGACGTTAATTTGAAATGTACTCACATCTGTCCCAGGTTACAGAAAAACATCAACATGACGATACAGCTGAAGAGCGCCAACATCGCCTCTACGCTCAAGGAGTGGGTGAAGCTTGGCGCACTCGCCCCGACCTCGCCGCTCGTGCAGGTATACCTCGAGACGCAGGGCAACAGCATAAGTTACCAGCGGGACGACGACGACTAAACTAATTATCATTTAAGACTAAACAATTTTGAATGAATATTTTTTTTTTAAATGCCTGTTTTTTTCTGTCTGAAAAAAGTTGCAGACTGAGGCTGAGTCATTTTTTTTTTAAATATATAAACAGTTTCCTCACTTACGTTTTGGGTTTAGGACGGCGAATAAGACATTTTCCTTGATCCGTCTCATATTACAAAAAAATATTTTAAATATCTGACGCTGGCAATGACAAATATAGCTGCTGCAGCTGTCAATACAATTGCCAGTGTCAGTTTACCACGGATATTTAAGATATTTTTTTGTAATATGAGACGGCTATTCCTTTCACCAAAAAAAATCAGGCATTTCTAAAATTTTCATCCATTCCGCATTGTCGAGGCATCCACCGAGATCACCTGACCCGATCACCCACGTGATCCTATTGGACGAATATGTCTTATGAGATCACCCAGGTGATATTATTGGACGAATATGTCATATGAGATCACCCAGGTGATCCTATTGGGCGAATATGTCATATGAGATCACTCAGGTGATCCTATTGGACGAATGTCTTATGAGATCACCCAGGTGATCGTATTGGTCGAATATGTCTTATGAGATCACCCAGCACGGCTATCACAAGACGGCGCGCGAGCTCTCTCGATTTTTCTCGCACCATCCGTCTCTCTCTTATTAGAAAACTTAGAAAGAGAGGTATAGTGCGAGAAAAATCGAGAGAGCTCGCGCGCCGTCTTGTGATAGCCGTGCAGGTGATCCTATCGGGCGAATATGTCTTATGAGATCACTTAGGTGATCGTACTGTACAGTCGCCATCAGATATATCAGTCACTAATGCCTCGACAATAGAGACGTGTTCAGATATTTGTGAGCGCTTTCGCCGCTGCGATATATCTGATGGCGACTGTACAGTTAGGGAAATGTATTCACGTACCACTGTAGAACCCTGTCGCAATTGACAGGCCGCCGTCACTCAAACTCGAGTGATATGTCACCTTATTGCGATAGAGTTCTACGGTGGTACGTGAATACATTTCCCTTACTGTACGCCATATCCAGCACAATCCCCTGGGTGATTTTAGTGGACAGAATTATATCCAGAAAAATTACTCTTTCTGGGTACCTATCCTTCTGGATATCATTCTGTCGAATCGATTGTATAAGGTTTATATTAGCTTGCCTTGTTAGTTCGTAATTTGTGATTAAATTATATTTTTAATTATAGCGGTTAAGGCAATGATGTAATATAAAAAAAAAATGTTGTCTATACAAAATTCTGTGTTTAAAAATGGCCACCAAATCTGACAGCTAACGTTTCCATTGACGACTCGAAACTGAAGCAAGTTGTGCCAATTGATTAACCCTTTGAACGCCGAGAGCCACTAAAGTGGTCGAGTGTTGTCGTGCCCACCACGCCAACAACCACTAAAAAGGTCGGAGTGAAGGTGTACTTTGATCATGAATAAAATCTATTATGAATTGTTTTTATTGGTTTTTAACGATACATCAAGTTACAGTGCTTGGCGTGTGAGTGATCACTTCATTCAAATATGAAAGCGTTCAAAGGGTTTTAGTGTGCCATTTTTCGAGCGCGTATAACCTATCTACCTCTTTTTTATATTACATCATTGGGTTAAGGACTACGCTTTGTATTTAGAAGAAAGTTATTTTAATTATGATTAGTAAGATAATTAAAATTATGACTAAGCGAAAGAGCTGTTTTTTTTTCATCCATGTATTTGGAGGCTGGCTCCATTTTTATGTGCATGGCGTCCCGAGAAAAGCTGATATTGAATAAAATAATACGTAATTTGATTGATATTTTATTTCCAATCACAATTCAGGGCGTGTTGCACTAACTTACGATTACAGAAAATGGTTCAGGCATGCTTACCGTTAGCTTTTCGGTGAAGGAAAACATCGTGAGTAAACCGGTGTAATCCCAATAAGGTATAGTTTTCCCTCTGAGTTGGAAGGCACTAATTTTACGAAAGCAGTCGCTTTCGTAAAATTAGTGCCTATGCCAAATCTTGGGTTTAGGTGTCAAAGCGGACCCCGGGCTACTTAAGGGCACAACCGGGAATAACGCTAGGAAGATGATGATGCCTCTTAACCTTTTCAACGCTCTGTCAAGGAGAAACAAATCAACAAGACATTTAGTGCGGAGTTAAACCTTATGTCAATGCAAGAAGGTTGCTATCGCGCTGGGCTCCACGACGCATATATCAGTCGTTGGCGTTGAACCTGCGGTGCGGATATATGTGTCGTTGGCGTCGAAAAGATTAAAGATGGCGCCGGCCTTCCGGCCGGGTTTCCATAGAAACTTGTCAAACTTTCCATACGTTCAGATTTTAACGAACACCGCTTACGAATACAGACAGAAGCTTTGGTCCTACCCTAAAATGGTAATTTGGGTCCTTTTTACATGCCTTTATGTATTATTTCATCACACTTGCTCGTAAAGGGCTTCGTAACGCGCAGGCATACAGAACTACAATAACCTTTATTACGCCCATGGGCGTAACTGTTTTTTTCTTAGATTGTATCTGTCACTCTTACGTCAGTTATAAAGCAAGGAGGTTTCAACTCGAACAGGGTCACTATCAAATTTACCTTATCGTTAAACGACCATTTCAGCTAGATGACATAAAATTTAAATACACAGTCAGCATATAGTCAATTCAGCTGCGACGACATGAAAGTAAAATACTCAGTCAGCAAAAAGACAGTTTAGCTGGATGGCTAAGAATTAGAATGAATAAGTAGCCAAACGTCTGAAAATATAAATAGTCCATATGATTAGAATATCTAATGAGCCGAAAGTGAAATTAGTTAATTGACATAAACACAGAACGAGTTAATAGCAAAACGTCATGAAATGTAAATAGTCTATATAATTAGAATTCCCAATTCGTCGAAAGTAAAATTATTTGATTGACTTGAACACAGAACGAGTTAGTAGCAAAACGTCTGGTTTAAGTTTAAGCAAAGCTTATAAGTTAGGTATAATATTAATATGGATATTCTGTCATTTTTATTTGTTAGTAACGCATACCCCCTAAAAACATTGGTTTATCCTATCACACTTAAAAATAAAATTGGAAGTAATTCCTTTACTGCTAACTTGTGTTAACTTATATTTGGATTTTTCTATGTATACTTAACATTTGAAATCCAGACATTTTGCTAATGGGTCGCTTGGCGGTTATTCCATTTAGAAATAAGAACATTACAGAATCCAGACTTTTTGCTGCTTGACTGTTTAGCGTTCATGTCTGTTTAGTAATTAAGACGTTCTAAGATACAAACGTGTTGCTACCGAACCATTTAGCATTTGTGTCTATTAAGAAATAAAGACATTCGAAGATAAAGATGTTTTGCTGCTAGATCATTTTAAATTGTTACGTTCTAAGATCCAGACGTTTTGCCAAAGAGGCATTTAGCATTCATGTCTATGTAGTTACAAAGACATAACACAATCCAGACATTTCAGCTATATTGTCCTTTAGCGATAAGGTAAATTTGATAGTGACCCCTCGAACACAATGTTTGAAAACGTATTTATAAATAAATTTAAACGTAAAATCACAAATAAAATATGATTAACAGAATGATTGAAAAACTTAAATGTAGCAATTTAGTGTCCGTGTAAAATATTTTTAACTGTGATTTTAAATCGTGGCTGTTTGCCGAAGGGTCTTTGCTCTGTCAAATTCAACAAAATGGACGACTGACATTTTGTAGTTTTTATTGCGATTAGTAACAATTTCGTTAAAAATGTATTGGTTTCCTTGCAAATGTGATGCGACACGTACGGTAAGAATGTATGATAATCTTACCGTACTTGTGACACAATGTACTATTCTATACTTCGCGCTATCAGCCGGCCGACGGAATCGAGGCGGGCAGCGTTTATGTCACAAGGATGTGCTTAGACGTCACCTAACTGCCCGCAAAATACCAACACAAGTGGAAGGATGAAACAATAGTAACATTATGTTACAAGTACGGTAAGATATGAAGTACGAAGGAGAGTATTAGAAGCCCGACGCCGAAGGCTTTTTGATGACTCGAGTTTGTTAACAATCTTACCGTACGTGTCGCAAACAATGTTTTTCATCACATTTGCGAGGAAACCAATACATTTTTAACTAAAATTGTTACTAATCGTAATAAAAACTACAAAATCTCAGTCGTCCATTTTGTTGAATTTGACGTGATGCGCTTAGAGCAAAGACCCTTCTGCATACAGCCACAATTTAAAATCACAGTTAAAAATATTTTACACGGACACTAAATTGCTATATTTAAGTTTTTAAATCTTTAAACCATTCTGTTAATCATATTTTATTCGTGTTTTTACGTTTAAATTTATTTATAAATACGTTTTCAAACATCGTGTTTGAGTCGAAACCTCCTTGCTGTATAACTGACGTAAGAGTGACAGATACAATTTAAGAAAAAAGCCATTACGCCCATGGACGTAATAATAGCTATTACAGCTCTGTACCTATGCCTGCGCGTTATGAAGCCCTTTACGAGCAAGTGTGATGAAAAATTATTTTTCACACCTATTCAGAGAACAGTTATTTTTTGCCCTCAAATGAGGGTATCAATTTTCCTGTGTGTGGAAAACAGGCCGTGCCGCTCGGGAGCAAAAATATTTCCGTCTCGGGCGCAAACACTTGAATCCCTCGATACGCTCAAGACTCTACTTTAGAATCACTCGCTACGCTTTCTACTGTACTGTATGTATACTGTGTCTATATGTATATGTATACACAATCTACTATTACGTCATATCGGGTGCCGTTAATCTTGCGCACGGTAGCATAAAACAAGGTTTGTAAGTCATTCGTGAAAGGCGGATCTAAAACGCTTAAAAGAGCTATTGGTCTATGAAGGAGCTAATGCAGGGTGACCTGCCATTAGCCCTCAAACAGAGGCTCGTTGACATAATGTTACGGCGATCCTTAGTAGATGTTTATAGAAATTAAAATCGCCGTTGTCTGGTTTATCAACTTTCATTTATCAAACAAAGTTACAGAAAACAGTTCTTGCTCGGCTCTTGCAAATTCAATGTACTTTTTACATTTTCTCAGAAAACTTCCTCGAACCGCTACATGGCGCTGATCGTCGCTAACTATCCGGCCGACTAAAGTACTTAATTATTTAACAATTCGTTCAGACGGTGTAATTTAATTAACAAACCGAGTTTTAAATCCTTAATGTCCTACTGTATCACAGTATGGGGAGCCGCTAATAAAACTAAATACCTGGAAGTAGAAAGAGGACAGAGGTGCTTGTTAAAAACAATGTATTTCAAACCTTACAGATATCCTACTACAGAACTCTATGCACACTGTAAGGTACTAAGCATTCGCAAGTTATATGTAACCTCTGCAATCTTAAAGCTCCACAGGTCTGTACCACTCAACTCTAAAGTATTAACTAAAAGAAGAGGTCATAACGTTGTACCGGTGCCTACAAATAAATCAGGTTTTGCAAGAAGACAATATTATATACAATCTGTAATAATATATAATAAAATAAATAAGAAACTAAATATACATTCGCTGAATAATCATGACTGTAAAAATTCCCTAGTAAAATGGATAAGTGAGCTTGATTATAACGAAACTGAAAATATTATTTGTAAATAAAGTATAGATGGACAAAAAAGTTAACAAAACTCATATCTGTACGAACTCAAAATAAAACACACACACACACACACACACACACACACACACACACACACACGCACACATAAATAGAATAGTTTATAATTTAAATTCATCATAATCATTGTTTTTTCGGCAACACTAGTATTGTAAAACTGTTATCTGGAAGAGCGAGGCCTCCTGACACAGGTAGATAATACCTACTAGGAGGACTCGACAAATTTGTATGTACCACCTAAGGTTGAACGAAAATAAACATTATTATTATTATATTATTAAATATAATTAAATTAATTAATAATCATTGCTAATAGTTTGACACTTCTTAACTTAACTTGAAACTAAATAAGTACCCTGTTTGACTTACACAAAACAACCAGTCCGTAAAATAATTATCACAAACCAAAATCAGTCTATTAAGCTACTTTTAAAATGAAGACTGAGTAATGACGCTAAAAATTACGTAAAGAAATATTAAAATGTGATAAAATAATTAATGTATATAATTAGGGTCTTGGTTCCGCTGTTAGCGCCGGTCGTTGTAACAATATGTGTATATTACCTATCCTAACTTACGGTGCCCAAACCTGCCCTGTTAGCATAACTTGACTCTCGACTCTACTCGCGCGCGAGATAGACTGTCCGTCACTTTCTGATTAATGCTGTTAAAAAAGTGACAGATGGTCTATCACGCGCGCGAGTAGAGTCAAGTTAGGGGCTACCGCGAAACGAAAACGAACTTCGTTCGTGTATCTATCGCTCTCTGTCGCTCGAACTAGCAAGTGCGACAGAGACGGAGACAAATGGCGGACTGTCAGTGTTGCCACTGTGCGAAAGTGCATTACCAGAGTAAACTGCATTACTTACTGTGCTTTCAATCACTACTAATTGTATACCGTCGTCTTTTCACCCCAAATAAATGTTTATACTAGCTAACATTTAAAAATATATTCATCGTCATTAACAAATCTCCTTGTTTGTATGGAAGATGCCAGTTAATAGCAACATTTCCATGCCAACTTTGCACAATGGCAACATTTGTGTGACGTCGGGAAGATACATCGTCGGGAATGACTTACCTACCTTGTTTTATTCTGCCATGCTCTCGCGGAAAATTCCACTTACTGGCCAGTAAATCTGTATGTCTAATAAATAAAGGACTATTAGGGTCTATAAATGAAAGTGAAAATAAAATCAAACATCAAAGGAACATTTACTAATATAATATACTTAATACGAGCATATAATTTTAATACAAATAAAAATAGATTCTTTTCCTTAAGCAAATTAAAATTAGCTTTATAGTAATATGGCAACACCACGATTGCACCCAAGACCTGATGACACGGACAGAGATCAATAAAGCAAAGGATTCCATAGACTAACTATTCTATTTTCTTGCGACGCGACGGGTGACCTGTACCATATACTTTCTAATTCTAGGTTTACCAGATTTCTGAAATCTAGTCAATTAATTACATTTTACAATGTAATAACACATATAAGCCGCGCTCTAGTAAAGAATTGATTCTAAAATGGCATCATTTCTCGCCCTATCTTGCTCACACTATGGTGTAGTAGCGAAACGGTGCGAGAAATGTTGCCATTTTAGAATCTACCGGCTTATAGAATAATCATTGTTGCCTGACCACACTGGCGCGGCCTGCGGTGGTGGTCCGTAGTAAACATGACCTTAACTGTCATATTTACTATTGACCGCCACCGCAGGCCAATTTGTGAGAGGCTTGATTTATGAGTATAAATTAGAAATTACAGATTAAGCCTTTAAAATAGAAATTAATGAAACGGATTGAAATCAATATGCGCTTAAGATTTGAGCATGTATATTAATTGAAATCAATTTGAAAACATATTTTCTAAAGTAAATACAAGATGATGATTAAAATCAATTAATTTTACATGTTTAGTATGCTCACATCATTTCTATAATGTAATTAATTAATTATAGTTAGTTGTAGACGTTGTTGTACGGTCGAGGAAACTGAATGTATTTTTGGACTCTATTTGAATGACGTTAAGGTCTGAAAGTGCTAAACATTCGATTTCCTCGACTGTACATTGCTATGCCCGAAAGGGTACATGTTGAAACAAATTATATTTTTGACACCAATGTAAACATTTTATGCAATAAATTATATGTATATGTCCAAAGAAATATCCAAAGTAAGTGCTATAACCTAATTTTTGGTTGGGCTCTTAAACCACATAAAAGGCGTCTCCACTTACGCCATATACAGAACACCTAGTAATTGGCCACAACAACGCGCTATAGTTGGAATGGGAGCAATACATACAGTCAGCAGCAGAAGTAGCTAAGCGGGCCGGGTGTTCAAAATAACCTACACACGCTCTTAATTTCTTAAGAATAAAGTCGTATGCAGGTCATTTTGAACACCCGGCCCGCTTAGCTACTTCTGCTGCTGACTGTACCATTCATTCTAACTATAACAAGTTGCTGTGACAAATTGCTTTATATAATTTTACACGATATAATTTACTTTAAAAACAAGGCTATAACCGACTTCAATTCAGTACTTCGCCTTGTGCGAAGAGTTCCCGCGATTTCTCTAATGACCATGGGACCACCTGACCATACCCTTTCAAACAAAAAAAAACCAAATTATTCGACGCGTCTTCGAGTAATCGGGGAACATAAAGAAAAAAGCTTCCGACAAATTGGGAACCTCCTTTTTTTGGAGTCGGTTAAAAACATTTTATATTTGCACGTAAGCCCTTAAATATTGACCACTTTTTATTCATTTTTTTAACTCTCAATGACCGTTAGTTTATTATCGGACTCGCCAGATGTTTACAATGTTTACAATTTGACGTAAACATATATATATATATTGTTAGTAGACCGTACACCCGTACAGGTCACCCTTGCGTCGCTACTACACTGCCATAAGGCCTCCCACAGACTGGCGCGGCGGTCAATAGTAAACTTGTCATTAGCTGTCAAATTTACTATGGACCGCCACCGCAGGCCGCGCCAGTGTGGTGCAGGCTTAATGCGGTGAAATGATACAAGAAAATGGGTACAAGTTTTTCAAGAGACGATAAACATCTCAAAATCTGGTTTTTCGTAATACTCAGCGCGTGACATCCATTAGAACATAAATTTTAAGTAACAATAGCTTTCAGTGCTGTAAATCGTATCAAATATAACAATTTTTTTCAATTTCTCGAGCAGCAATGTACAGTCAGCATCATAAACATGTATACATTCTATGACCTTATTACCTAGACATAAGGTGGAAAAGTGTATACATGTTTATGATGCTGACTGTACTGCTAACATTTATTTGACGTTTCAGAGAGGCAGAGCTAGTTTCAAATGTTAACTGTCAGTTGCTAGCTTTGTTACCCACAATTGTATGAAAAAAAAACCCGTTTTTAAAAACTAGAAATACCAAGTTACGTTCACTAGGGCTTATTTATTTGAAAATGAAAAGTTTATTGAGGACGTAAACGAGCGTTTTTCAAAAAAAGTGTACATAAACTTTTTTTTTTCAGAATTCAATTTTTTTGGGTTTATCTTACTCAGAATCGTTGATACTATCCTTATTCAAGAAAAAAGTTGTCCCAGATTTTACTATCTAAATTTTTTCTTCCAGTGCGTCACGACCATTTTTTTCTTGTACGAGGATCGATAGTGTCAACGATTCTGAGTAAGAAAAACCCAAAAAAATCGATCCTGGAAAAAGTTCATGTACACTTTTTGAAAAACGCTCAAACACGTTTCAAAAATTACATCGAGGCAGTGGACCGGTCAATTTGGCACTCTCTGGGGGAGGCCTATGTCCAGCAGTGGGCGTCTTTCGGCTGATATGATGATGATGATGATGAGTGGACCCCAAACTAGGCCGAGCCTGTATCTTGGGAGCCGGAAGATGTTACACAGTGATTACCCGTGATTACGATTTATTAATTTAACTCGGGCAACACTTAGCTAGCCAAACTGTCAGCCTTTAAAATATTAGTCAACTGACGCCGCACCGCGACGCGAGTCGAGAAAGCTCTACCCCCTTTTTCTAATTTGTACGGTGCGAGTGAGATAGGGGACGCTTAGTCGCGCGCGAAGCGACTGAGCAGCAAGTTGTGCTAGACGTGCAGGCAATGAACTGACAACTTGTATGGAAAAAATATCAATTTGGAAATAATTTATAATAGCTAATTTTTTTAATGTAATGGATATATTATCAATTAAATAGTTACCTAGAGGCAAAATCCAACAAAAAATCAGACATCAAAAAAATATTATTTAATTAGCTCCTATAAAGTCCGGAAAAATATTATTTTTTTTATCTTTATTTAGCTTCATTTCCATTTGCTTTAAAATATTCAATATAATTAAAATAAAACAGACAATGTTTAATTAAAATCTACATAATTACTTCCGGGTGGAAAGTTTGTTGGATTCTTAAATAGTTTAAAAATCTTAGAATAACGTTTTAGAATGAATTAACAAAAAAAAACGCTATTATAAAGTAATGTTTTTCGAAACCGTATTTTGCCTGGAGTATATATGTTTTTATGGAAGTGACACGCTGTATATTAAATTGAATATAAATAAAAACTGAATTCTTCATTTCAGAGCCGTCTGAACCATCTGCTCAGTTAACAAATCTAACAACCAGTTCCCTTTACAACTTCAAACTCAACAAATCAACTGAATTCTTCAACTTTTCTTTGTACTAGAAACGCAAGCACTACAATATAAACCTTCTCGCTTATACCTTAAGGTCGACTTTTGAACGGTTGATAAACAAAATAAACAACAATTTTTAACTACTTATCTGTAAACAATATTACTTGTAAACAAATAAAAAAATTGCAATATCTTTTAACCCATTCGCGCCCTCACGCCACGCAAGTCCATTATTTTTGGACTTCGTATGACTAACTGGGGTTCAAGTCAGTGGCGCCGAATGGGTTAACAACTTATAAAAACTTGTACCCATTGTACAGCAGATTCCAAATGTTTTGTATGCAAAGACAGAACCTTAAGCAACTATATTTAAAGACTATATTAACTTTTCCATTTAGGTATTTCCACAATAAACTTTTTGACTAGCTAAAATCAAATATACAGTGAGAAAAGACACAGAGGTACAGTCAGCATCATAAACATGTATACACTTTTCGACCTTAATGTCTAAGTAATAAGGTCATAGAATGTATACATGTTTATGATGCTGACTGTACCTCCTTCTGCTTTTTACAAGCTTTTATTTGACAGTCCCGCGGAAGGACAATAGTCGGTACAGAAAAAAAAACTGGCCAAGTGCGAGTCGGACTCGCGCACGAAGGGTTCCGTGCCATTATCTATAAAAACGGCAACAAAATCATGTCTGTTGTATGGGACCCAGTCCGACTCGCACTTGGCCGGTTTTTTAGTATTTGTTGTTATAGCGGCAACAGAAATACATAATCTGTGAAAAGTTCAACTCTCTAGCTTGCACAAATCTTGCAAGTCAAATTGGACCAACTTAATTTATTGAATCAGGCGTTACTTTGCGGAAATTCATGATATATTACGATAACAATATTCCTTTGCTATTCCGCTAAAAAACGTGCAGGTCGATCAGCGGAGATCAAATGCAACTATTTGCGTATAAACATGCAAATAATTACAGCAAACCACCACCAATAATGAAAAAACCTCGACACGTGTTTCGCCTCTCTACGAGGCATCATCAGGAGATGCTGGCAGGAGATGTTGCTTGCGCCACGTCCACTGAGCAAAAAAACACGTGTCGAGGTTTTTTCATTATTGGTGGTGGTTTGCTGTAATTATTTGCATGTTTATACGCAAATAGTTGCATTTGATCTCCGTTGATCGACCTGCACGTTTTTTAGCGGAATAGCAAAGGAATATTGTTATCGTAATGGACCAACTTAGTTTAAATTATGTACGGGCGATGCCAAAAATACGTTTACACTATTCGCCTTCATCATTAATTCATCATCATCATCATATCAGCCGAAAGACGTCCACTGCTGGACAAAGGCCACCCCCAAAGAGTGCCACAACGACCGGCCCTGCGCCACCCGCATCCAGCGGACTCCCGCGACCTTTACCAGGTCGTCAGTCCACCTTGTGGGGGCCTACCCACGCCGCGCCTTCAGGTACGTGGTCGCCACTCGAGAACCTTTCCGCCCCAACGGCCATAGGGTCTACGTGCAATGTGCCCCGCCCACTGCCACTTAAGTTTAGCGATTCGGTGGGCTATTTCAGTTACCTTGGTTCTGCTGCGGATAGCCTCATTTCTGATGCGATCACGCAGAGATACTCCCAGCATAGCCCTCTCCATTGCCCTTTGGGTGACTTTGAGCCTTCTTATGAGGCCCATAGTAAGCGACCACGTTTCCGTGCCATACGTCATCACTGGCAACACACACTGGTCAAAGACTCTCGTCTTGAGACACTGCGGAATATTCGCCTATTCGCCCTTATTGCAATGGAATAAGGTGCAAAAGTGTAAACGTATTCTTGGCGTCGACTGTACCACTTGGGTAAGTCGGATTACATAATAAACCTGGTCTGATGATGGAGACGGAAGGTGGCCCAAGGAATTCCTCAATTGGGTACTTTCCTGGGTAAATAAAATATAATTATATTTATTCCGTCAGTTAGATTATCAAACAAGTAAAATCAAAAGAATTTTCGAAAAACCCGACTGCTTTTTGACAAACATTATAGCCCATGTCACTCCCACGATTAAGAGGAATCCAACGACACCTCATACATCAACATCCATCAAGCCGTTTAGGCTACAGGAGGCCACAAAGAAACAGACATACATACATATTTACATACACTCGAAAAACATTACCCTCCTCCTTTGGGAGTCGGGTAAAAATATTGGACACGTATTTTTTTGTTTGTCAATTAAACAAAAAATGAAGATATAGCCCGTTAAAGTTTCGCGTGACGTCACATTATGCTCAAAAGTGTACCATAATGTGACGTCACGCGGAACTTTAACGGGCTATATCTTCATTAGTTATTGTTTAATTGACAAACAAAAAAATACGTGTCCAATATTTTTTGATTAATCTAACTGACGGACTTTTTTTTATAGGAAAGTATCCAATTGCACAAGATAAAACCGTGTTTGGGCTCTTTAGAATCCTCTCAACGAGTAGTTGATAACTGCAAAAAAAATCAGTATGCCATAAAAAGCTCGTAGCAAAAATTTCATTTTTGTCAGGAGTTTATGTTATGTCCCATAGAGTCCTGTCTCACTGTACAGACAAGCAGAGCGAAATTATCATACATTTCATAAAACTAATAATTACTTAGCACCAATAATTTAAAAGAACATACATAAAGTATGGGAAACTTAATTGAAACTTATTTTCCTTACTAGCAACACCTTAGCATAGACAACAAAAACTTTTAAATCGCAACATTTTTAACATTCAAAAAACACCGCTGTACCAAAAGTGCTACCTACCGTACTGACTCATCTGGACTGGTGACCTTGAGATTGCTTTAGTTGGCCGAACTGCCACAAAGTAGTCGATTCAAAAAGCAACTCTACCGTCCAAGGCAGAAGAGTGCGATTACAATGACAGTTTTATAAAAAAAATCGGCTAAAATAAACAATCTCAACCATGTACAATTTTATAACTGGCTACACTGAGGCGCTGGACCAATAGCACAGTAAATATTATTACATAGCAGTTACTCAATTAGAGTCACTTGGGACCTTTTTAGACCTGAGGTAGTCAAGTAACGTTTTGAACACGCGTTGGGTAGATCCAACTGTCCTTTTTCCATATAAAAAGTGACATTTAGATCTACCCGACGCGCGTACAAAGCCTTACGTGATCGACCCGCTGCGCTCCGTTTCAGTTCTACGCACACATGCGCGGCACGCGGACTGATGTATACCGACTATCCCGACTTGCACTTAAGTTTATTATAGCGGCGCGTGGTGTGTGTCACATCGGACATTTGTAAGTACTTGTTTGAAGGCCATTATACACCTAGCAATTTGTCCCAACAATCCTTCACAACCGAGAAATCGTGAATTGCCAAGTCAAAAATGAACATTAATGACAATTAAACTTAACATACTTGCACTATCCTATCGAGTCGCGCCCTTTACAACCGAGAAATCGTGATTTGCCAAGTCAAAAATGAACTCGATGACAATTCAATTTAGCACACTTGCACGACCCTGTCTAGTCGCGCCCTTTACAACCGAGAAATCGTGATTTGCCAAGTCAAAAATGAACTGAATGACAATTCAATTTAGCACACTTGCACGATCCTATCTAGTCGCGCCCTTTACAACCGAGAAATCGTGATTTGCCAAGTCAAAAATGAACTAATGACAATTGACAAAAAATTGACAATTCAACCTGATAAACCTGCTCGATCGTATCGAGTCGGGTGTAAAGGGCAGACGCAGCTATAAGATGGAAAGAGACAGCAAACATTCAATTCATTCACTTTGAACGCGGTTGTTGTAACAAATTGATAGGTGTATAGAACGCTTTACTGCTTTATGCTATATCTCTACTTTACCAACGCACGTTTAATACCCGAGCGACAGAGATGCAAAGAGTTTAATATGAACTTCGTGGTACCGCCGTTGAAATTATGTTCAAATGTTGCCAGCCCAAATAAATCAGCGTCCTCCCAACTAACCCCTTATTTTACTAACTAGAAAGAGATAGACATTTTTCTGATGAATTTTTAAAAAACACTAAATTTTTAATAGAATTTTTGTACTGAAAAACGGCCAATTCTATTCTCGCGACGGCCTTGCCATAGACAATACTTTCTAATGCCTTTCAAAAAGGCGCATAATTAAGAGTTTGACTCGTTCATCAAATACTTTATTTCCTAAAATACTTTTTACTACATATCGCACAATAAGATTCCAATACGATTGATATGGCGATTTTTCTATAAAACTGCCACTATGTATCTCGCGTGGCATGAGTAATTTTGAACAATTATAACTTTAGTTCTAAAATTTCTAAATCATCAACCATAAGCCGCATCCCCACGGTTAAGCGCCGCGTGAGCAGGACGAAGCTATAAGACAGAGCGAGATAGGGAACAGAGAGAGAACGGAATGAACTAGGATTCATATCGCCTGTAAAGATAGACTTAAGTTGTCTAAATAAATAAATAATATCCCTGTCTCGGTCATGCCGTCCGTCACGCTTGACAGTGTGGATACCGCTATACTAAGATTAAAGAAATTGGTATTTTTGTTTAACTATCACACTTTCCAAGTATTGTTCCTCTGAATGTTTTGCCCAAATTTGTTTTTAAGAATATTATTGTTCGGTCGCGTTAAGCCTCTCACATCGTGACGCGGTCTGCGGTGGCGGTCCATAGTAAAATTGACCGCCACCGCCGGCTAAGCTAGTGTGATTCAGGCCTCAAGCGTTAATAAGTTGGTAGAATATCCCGCTAGATGGCGTTATGCCGTCTGCGACGAAGCCTGAATCGCGCTATAAAGATTTTTCCTAAGATAATGATAGTCCGAATCCGAATCAATTTGATTGCTTCTTTGCGACGTTATATCTCAAAAACCCAGCAAATTGATTGGTAAAGTCGAAAATAGTTTGGTAAAGACATTCAGACTAGAGCGCAGGACCGGTCAATTTGGAACTGTCTGGGGGAGGCCTATGTCCAGCAGTGGACGTCTTTCGGCTGATATGATGATAATGATTCAGACTAACGAAGTTCGGAAAGTCATTAGGTTACCGTCATCGAGATATTTCAAAAACTAATTGAATTTTTGTCTGTGGAACTCAAAGTCCCGAATAAAAAAGTAGTTGTCTATGGCGAGACCGCGGCGAGCGCGCTAAACTACGATCACATTATGCCTTCATCACAGATAGTTGACCCTGCCTCGGGGTTCACTTCGTGCTGTCTCAGGGTGAATCTCCACCAGTTATGTGCGAAGCTATGTTCTCATATATTTGACATAACTGTCAACCATGGGAGATGTCAAGTGAAAACACATCGAGGAACATTTGTGGTGGGTATTCGCCCTTATTACCATAACTTTTTACTACTTTTACAAAAAGTTTTATATAATACAATCCGAACAAATTGACTAAAGAAAATGTTTCTAACAAAAAAAATACCTCGTGACAAACTTTAGTTTCCGACTCTTTAACCCTTTTTTTTGATTATGTATATCACAGTATACACATTTTTTGCAGGTTTTTCTTGCTTTACGCGGCGCAAACGAGGCTTGAACTGACGATTTTTTTTTAATTTATCGAAAAAAGGGTTAATGGTCCGAGGAGTCACTATGTTGACAGCTTACGAATATAATTTAGATCTATCGCCAACAATTATCTAAAACAAAATACATTATTAGTACCAATTCACACTAATATTTTGTCAAATATAATATTAACGACTGAAATGCATATAAAATATATAATTGAGATTATTCGAGTGGGCCGATTGCATCAATACTTTGGTCCATTTAAAAAGCAACTCTACCGTCAAAGGTAGAAATATCCAATTCAAATGACAGACTTATAAAAAGATGGCCACATTAATCTCAACCATGAATAAAAAAAAACTTTAAAAAATTTCCACTAAATTTTTTAAGAGATTTCCTGCAACTTTTATGTTATTCCTACTCAGAATCACGATCTTTTTCCATCTCAAACGCAGAAAAAGTGTACCAAATTTTCCATGCATTTTTTAACTTTCCGCCTTACAAAGTATAATACGAAAAAATACTTTGGGACATATTTTTGTCTTAACCTCCTAAGGCCCATGGTACATACCTACAAAAAGGACTTATTCGTTTAAAGAAATTTAAATCATTTTCAATTGGAACAGATTGCATCTGTTTTGTTGTGATTGTTTTTGAAACAAAGAAATTCAATTCTATTTCCTACACTAGTTGATTCAAATTTCAATAACATTTTGTTTTGTATGGTGGTCCTTAGGAGGCTATTAGGGTCGAAAGAGCTCGTGATTCTCGGTGGAAATAAAATAAGTCTCAAAAAAAAATACAATTCATAAAAGTGGCATTTCTTGAGAAACGGAGACATTGAAGAATTAGTATTTTTAATGCCTAATTTATCACATATTTTGGTAATAACAGCACGAAGCAACCGCCTCTACATCAATTCCCACCTCAATCATTTTAAAACGTCCAAAAATCACACCGAAATCCTTAACACTAATAAACAAAAATCTTAACACTAAAACAAACATAAATGTGCGGCCGGCGAAAAATATAATCAATGCCAGCGCGTACAAAACATACGACGACTGTGCGAGCAACGCCGCTGCCGACTGCACATTTATATTTGCACGCGAATCGGTTTTCGTTCCAATTTCAAATTGCCGAAAACAGAATCGGTACGGAGCTCGCGGAGTATATCCGCCCTCTTTCGACACACGGTCTCTTGATATGGTAAGTTGAGACGGCATTACAGTTACCAGAGAAAGTAAATTATAAAGATTGTCGATGTCTATACTATGTCGAGTCCTTTAAAATATTTTTCTAAAGGAACACGCCTATAGACATTTGGCTGTCTTTAGAATTGACTTTACGTTCATTTTTCTAATTGTTTTCATAATTTGACTTGTATTTCTCTGTATTTTTATCAACTTTAAAAAGAGAATTGATTTGATCAGTGACTGATACCTGACTGTAATTTCATAAAAAAAGAAGCGGGTTGTGTCGGAGATACAACCGTTAATTAAGTTGAAGTGGATACTTCTTTGTTGGCTATGGAACCCTAATAAAAAAATGCAAGTTTGACTCGCGTACCGAGGGTTCCGTACTGAGCAAACTGTACTTAAAAAATCTCAGAAATTACAGAAATTCACTAAAATCTGTACAAGTACAGATAATCGGTATATATGGCAACATTGAATGACGTAGCTCATTTGACTCGCGATACATTGAAAATGGCGATCATTTCAGCATTATTTTCATGTCCGCCACATAAAATAAATAACATTTTGTGATTAACAACTAATGGCAAATAAAGAAGGATTAAAACATGTAACAAACAATTATTTGAAATCAGATTAGGCTTCTCTACAAAAAGTTATTCCGGAAGTCACGTGATACATGTTGAACTGTACCCCTACACAAGAACGCGAGCAAAGAAGTATCCACTTCAAAACTTTCTCAATTTGCCATATTTTTTTAGTATTAAAAAAATATTTAGGCAATGACGCGCTAATACATATTTAGAAGAGACATTTAAAACGCAAAAATATAAAATACCGGTGTAAAATTTTGGTATCTCACCAATATTTTGTATAAAGAAAATAGATATACGGTATCTAGTCATCAAAACCTCTACTTAAACCAAATTCCTCTAATGGAGGATTTCCACCGGCGATGCGGAGTCAGAAATTTCACAGTATCAGCGATAAAATAATACCTAATTTGTTTCATTAATAGTATAATCAGTTCAATCCTCGTCTCGCCGCGCCGGTGGAAAAGCACCTCTAATCCCAGGTGTTTGTATTTTTGCAGCGATATTCACTGTCACAAGAATGTGAGAAAATTTCAATTTAAAATATAATGAAACGCCTTTCACCCTTAATTTGCAGAGTATCTAAAAATGCACACATTTTTTAGCTGCCTTTTTTTTTCTAAAACGATTTTTTCCGCTTTATAGACAGCGCAAACGAGATTTGAACGCACGATTTTTCTTACTTTGCAAAGTTTAGGGTTAAGGTCGAATATCGCTCGACATGTTTCGAGCCAATACGTGGCCCTTATTCTTAGAGCATACGTAACTGGAGTAGCCTTTCAATAACTTACCCCTCTGTAGAAAACCTTGCACAATGTGCAAAAAATCATACAAAGACAATTTCACGATCGATTAATGGTCATTCACAAAATCGCCTCGCAAGAGAACACTGGTCATAAAAATGCCCGCATGTTGCTGTAAGCACTTGATATTATAAACGTTCAACCACTTCAAGCTTTCAATATCCTATTAAGATGCTCCCCCGCCCCCGCAAAATTCGGCAGACATTTTTGTACGCAAATACGACATAAGGCTACTCCAGTTATGTATGCTCTAAGCCCTTATTCATGAGCGCTCGCGACCGCGAACACGAGAGTAACCCGTTTCATTGTATTTTAATGTTTCTCTCACGGGAGTTTTCTATATAAAAATGTAGGCTATTGCTAGCCACAGATCACCTGCATAGATGCTGTATCGCCGCAAAAACACGCCGTGTGTTTTTAAAGTTGATAAAGATGTGTTTTACGTTATATCGCTAGTGTTATAGGTGAAAAACTTAAATAAGTCCCCTCTTCTATCTACATATGTAGGTATTATAGTGTAGTTATACAGTGCGAGTCTATTTCATACGTTCTCTTAGGCTCCATGCCTTACACCGTGTAGTTGTGACCCGGTCGAATAAACACTACACACTTAAAATACCAACTCGAATAGTCCACAGCTACAAGCAAGAGGGCCCAACCAGCGGGCTCTTCACACACACTTTGTTATACAAAAGTGCGGCGGTGGACATTACAGTGCATTGCACTTTTTGTCGGTTGCTTACGCTCCCGGTCCCGGAGATCTCCGGCCTTTTTACCGCTCGCCCCTGTACCCCGGACCCGGAATTCTCCGGGCTTCATGCCGCACCCCCTGTATTTGACACGAGGTCGCCCAATCGTGCCCCGTGATTGGTCGGGGCGGGGAACGGGGCGCACGCGGTGGCGGGAAAGCGACATATCTGTCAAAAATTACCCCGGAGATATCCGGGTCCGACAATGTACGGTATCAAATTTCACTGAGTTTACTGTCAAATGATATGGGATACGTCAGGTTAACACGTTGGCTGCCACGTTAGTGACAGGTGAGTGACGTGGCAGCCAACGTGTTAAGTTTTTCACCTATAACCGTCGACATATGTTGTGTTGTGGGTACTTGTTTAAGCCGGGCTGCTGCCTCGCCGGCGCGGGTCGTCCGGCGTGAAATGCATCATGTTTAAATGGCGCCTGGAAAATTATTAAAGTGGAAATTTAATAACTGGGTGGATAAAAAAATTAATTACATATTATAAGGTCTTATAATTCAATCTAAGCGTAATTTTCTTAAGATTTTGTAACGATTTTTGTTTTGACTAATTGACAACATTTCCCTAAATCTAAAATGAGAAATGCAACCTGTAGGGGAGGACAGCCGTACAGCCGGACATACGAAAGAATTGTCGCCCGAGCTGAAACGGAGAACTTCGCTCGCTCCGCTCGCTCGTTCAATTAGTATACTTAGATTAAATAAATATACTCAAATACATAATAATAATAATAACAAATAAATATTAGAGGGCAATCTCACACAAATCGACCTAGTCCCATAGTAAGCTCAATAAGGCTTCTGTTATGGGTACTAGACGACGATATATTTAATAGATACAAATACTTAAATACATAGAAAACATCCAAGGCTCAGGAACAAATGTTTATGCTCATCACACAAATATTTGCCGCTACCGGAATTCTAACCCAGGACCTTCAGCTTCGTAGGCGGCGTCACTACCCACTAGGCTAACCGGTCGTCACATATGGGTCAATCAACTATTTGATGTTATTATTCTGTCCCGTTAGCCAAGAGACAATATGACAGAGTTTCTTACAAAAATTGTTACAACTTGGACATCTAACTAGCTTAGAACATGACTCTTAAAGAAAGGGGTCTAACATTACAAGAAAACCCAGTTTAAATAAAATCGCAGTTTAAAAGTGACTCGGGAGACGTCACCATGGCAACCGGTGACAGAAAAAAGTCGATTCACCCATATATCAATACTATCAATGAGATCTAGATTCCCCCCGAATTAAAATGAAAAGAGTTCGCTTTCCCAAAAAGTAGTGCCTACGTGATAATGTAAAAAACTTGTACCTTAAACCTCTCTCGCCCCTAAAGCACAGACTGCACAGTGAGCACGCCTTCAGCTCCACATTCGCCTTCTCCCTCGCGTCGACGGCGTCCGTGCTCTTGTCCGTGCTCTTGTCCGTGCTCTTGTCCGTGCGCTCGGCCTCGTCTTTGGTGTGCCACGGTTTCCGTTCCGGCGTTTTGATTCTCGGCTTGGCGTCTGAAATCATTTTAGAAGATATTATCAAAAATTACCAAACACTAGGTTCATTTGTCGAAGGACCTTTAAGCTGCATACGAATTTGAGCGGCTCAGCCTGAGGCATGCTCGCCCCGCGCGGCGAGCTGCTCGCGCGCCAAATAGTTCCACATAAACATGCGCGGGTGAGGCAGCGTGCTCGCGGCGAGCCGACATTCAAAATCTCACTTTTAACGACCACATTGTGACTACTTGTAATGCAGCAAGAAAGTCGTTGGGCTTTGTAATCCGCCAATGTGTTGCGAGGCGATTTTGTGAATGACCATTAATCGATTTGTGAAATTGTCTTTGCATTGTTTTCTACAGAAGAGGAGTAAGTTACTGAAAGGCTACTCCAGTTATGTGTGTTCTAAGAGCAACATCTTAACATGATAGGAGCCCAATTTATAGTATTTTGACAAGCTTTATTTTATTTTTTAAATGAAATGACGTATGTAACTATTTTAAGTAAGTATGAAGTTGTCCGTCAAAATTTGCAATCTATTTTTCAGTCGATTGCCGTTATTTATAATAAATAATAATAAATATTAGGGGACATTCTTACACAAATCGAACTAGCCATAAAGTAAGCTCAATAAGGCTTGTGTTATAGGTACTAGACGACGATATATATAATAGATATAAATACTTAAATACATAGAAAACATCCAAGACTCAGAAACAAATATTCATGCTCATCACACAAATATTTGCCCTTACCGGGATTCGAACCCAGGACCTTCAGCTTCGTAGGCAGCGTCACTACCCACTAGGCTAACCGGTCGTATTTATAAAAGTGTACATAAACTTTTTTTTTCAAAATTCGATTTTTTTGGGTTTTTCTTACTCAGAATCGTTGATACTATCGATCCTCATACAAGAAAAAAAGTGTCCTAAATATTCCATTCCAGATCGTCACACTTTTGTATGCAGTCTTTTTTTATTTATATGTATGGTCGTGACGCACTGGAACAAAAAACTTACGTAGTAAAACCTGGGACACTTTTTTTCCTGTATGAGGATCGATAGTATCAACGATTCTGAGTACGAACAACCAAAAAAAATCGAAATATGAAAAAAAAAGTTTATGTACACTTTTTTTGAAAAACGCTCACTTAACCGACGTAACCCCGTTGAGTTTGGGCTCGTTCGAATCGTCTCAATGAGTAGTTGATGATGGTATACAGAAAAGTACAGTCGGCAATAAAAGCTTGTACCAAAAATGACCCCCGCCTCCCTCTCAACTCCCACCCCACCC
The DNA here is from genome assembly GCA_932294315.1 of Epinotia nisella. NCBI lineage: Eukaryota > Metazoa > Arthropoda > Insecta > Lepidoptera > Tortricidae > Epinotia > Epinotia nisella. The sequence goes on along the minus strand of OW028698.1, from coordinate 168,246 downwards.
CCCACCACAGTCTCCACCCCCTACCAAAATCCTGGAACCGCCGGGCTGGTAATGTGGGGACGACAACGCTGCGCTCGGGGCGTGCGGCCGAACAAAATAACCGTCCACATACACCGCGCCACACGCCGACAACGCTCGGCTCGGGCGAGCCGCGCGGCCGAGCATACGGACGCTCGGCCGCATGCCTCAGGAGAGCCACGTCCACACCTAGCGAGCATCTAGGGCGAGCCGCGCTCGGGGTGAGCGTGCGTCTGGTGTGGACGCGGCTAATAAACAAAAAAAAAGCGTAGGCTAGTCATGCTCACCCTTAGTGATGATGACGATGTTGGGCACCACGGGCCGCTCGGCCAGCATGCGCGCGAGCGGCGCGCCCGAGTCGCTGGACGCGTCCGAGTCCGAGCGCTCGGCTATGGGCCGCTTCTTGACGCGCTTGCGGAGCCTGACAACAACATATATCATATGCTCACCCTTAGTGATGATGACGATGTTGGGCACCACGGGCCGCTCGGCCAGCATGCGCGCGAGCGGCGCGCCCGAGTCGCTGGACGCGTCCGAGTCCGAGCGCTCGGCTATGGGCCGCTTCTTGACGCGCTTGCGGAACCTGACAACAACATATATCATATGCTCACCCTTAGTGATGATGACGATGTTGGGCACCACGGGCCGCTCGGCCAGCATGCGCGCGAGCGGCGCGCCCGAGTCGCTGGACGCGTCCGAGTCCGAGCGCTCGGCTATGGGCCGCTTCTTGACGCGCTTGCGGAGCCTGACAACAACATATATCATATGCTCACCCTTAGTGATGATGACGATGTTGGGCACCACGGGCCGCTCGGCCAGCATGCGCGCGAGCGGCGCGCCCGAGTCGCTGGACGCGTCCGAGTCCGAGCGCTCGGCTATGGGCCGCTTCTTGACGCGCTTGCGGAGCCTGACAACAACATATATCATATGCTCACCCTTAGTGATGATGACGATGTTGGGCACCACGGGCCGCTCGGCCAGCATGCGCGCGAGCGGCGCGCCCGAGTCGCTGGACGCGTCCGAGTCCGAGCGCTCGGCTATGGGCCGCTTCTTGACGCGCTTGCGGAACCTGACAACAACATATATCATATGCTCACCCTTAGTGATGATGACGATGTTGGGCACCACGGGCCGCTCGGCCAGCATGCGCGCGAGCGGCGCGCCCGAGTCGCTGGACGCGTCCGAGTCCGAGCGCTCGGCTATGGGCCGCTTCTTGACGCGCTTGCGGAACCTGACAACAACATATATCATATGCTCACCCTTAGTGATGATGACGATGTTGGGCACCACGGGCCGCTCGGCCAGCATGCGCGCGAGCGGCGCGCCCGAGTCGCTGGACGCGTCCGAGTCCGAGCGCTCGGCTATGGGCCGCTTCTTGACGCGCTTGCGGAACCTGACAACAACATATATCATATGCTCACCCTTAGTGATGATGACGATGTTGGGCACCACGGGCCGCTCGGCCAGCATGCGCGCGAGCGGCGCGCCCGAGTCGCTGGACGCGTCCGAGTCCGAGCGCTCGGCTATGGGCCGCTTCTTGACGCGCTTGCGGAGCCTGACAACAACATATATCATATGCTCACCCTTAGTGATGATGACGATGTTGGGCACCACGGGCCGCTCGGCCAGCATGCGCGCGAGCGGCGCGCCCGAGTCGCTGGACGCGTCCGAGTCCGAGCGCTCGGCTATGGGCCGCTTCTTGACGCGCTTGCGGAACCTGACAACAACATATATCATATGCTCACCCTTAGTGATGATGACGATGTTGGGCACCACGGGCCGCTCGGCCAGCATGCGCGCGAGCGGCGCGCCCGAGTCGCTGGACGCGTCCGAGTCCGAGCGCTCGGCTATGGGCCGCTTCTTGACGCGCTTGCGGAGCCTGACAACAACATATATCATATGCTCACCCTTAGTGATGATGACGATGTTGGGCACCACGGGCCGCTCGGCCAGCATGCGCGCGAGCGGCGCGCCCGAGTCGCTGGACGCGTCCGAGTCCGAGCGCTCGGCTATGGGCCGCTTCTTGACGCGCTTGCGGAACCTGACAACAAAGTTTTAACGGACTTCAAATCAGTACCCAGACTGCTTCAAGTAAAATTTGAAGAGTTCCCTCGATTACTACAGGATCTCATCATCAGATTCTGACCTGATGACCATGGGTAGGATACCCTTTCAAACAAAAAAAAATATTGCCAAATTGGTCCAGGGGTCTTCGAGTAATCGGGGAACACACATAAAAAGTCTTCGACAAATTGAGAATGTCCTTCTTCTTTAAAGTCGATTAACCCTTCGTATGTCTTAGCACTGATCAGTGCTATTGAAAATTCATTCTGTGACACAACGTCAGTGTCAAAACATCCGAAAGGTTAAAAAGGTGAAGAACGACCGCATATTACAGCCACTAGTGATCCAGTTAAGCCGTAGATAGAGGATTCCATAGATGGAGCTAGCGAATCCCCACAAGGGAGGTCAATTAACCTTACTAAATAGATAAGTACCAGAAGACTAATACTTCCTTGACATCTCATGTCGTATATACTTTAGTCGTGTTATAATGGTAACGTCAGTTTCAGTTGAGTTTTTCACAGCCTGAGGGCCTACCGCGAAACGATATTCGTTTTCGTTCGTGTATCTCCATCTCTGTCGCACTTGCCTGTTCGAGCGACAAAGAGGGAGATACACGAACGAAAACGAATATCATTTCGCGGTAGGCCCTCAGGTGACAAATTGACGAATAAAAAAAGCCTATACGCGCTGACGGACAGGAGATACGACATGGTATCTCGTTCCCACTTGGGGTATTGTCTATGCTTACATCTTTGTCACTCATGTGTGTCTGTGTGTGTGAGTCAATCTATTCTATCCTTTCTCAATGAGTTAAACCATCCATGCTGCTACCAGCACAAATTGAAGGGTCCACGGAAAGAACATGTCTAGTCTTGTCCCACGCGAATAGAGCTGTCTCACTCGTTGATATTGATGACGACAGAAACGAGATAATGCATCGAAGTCGCTCGATATGTTCTCGCAGTAAATACACAAACACTAAAAACGCTCAGTGTACAGTCAAGGAAATTGAAACACGTACAAGAAGCTTTTATTACTATGACAATAAGGCATAAAAAGGTACGTGAATATATTTCCCCTACTGTACAAAATATACTGCTTAATATTTATTCCATGAACACAAAACAAGTACAAAAATCCAATTAACAATAATTACAACTAATTAAACTAACCTTAAAACTAAGTATCAAATAACCCGCCCCGCGTCCCTCCTGGTGCAAAGGTGCCCATTACGCTAGCCGCATTGCCGCGCTGAACAGCTATGGGGCTAACCTTTGCACCAGAAAGGACCCAGAGCGGGGATCTAGCCCTCTTTCCTGCAGACGACGACCCACTTCACAAAAAAAGGTTTTGGCCTCTGCGCACCAACACCCACTCGTCTCCACGGCAAGCGGAACAAACAAGTAATTTGAAAGTACTGAGTACTTGTCCCGCTTCCGCACCGCCGCCAGCTCAGCCGCAGCTCCAGGCGCCCGCATGGTGCGACTAATGTGCGAAGCAGCAAAAGTACTTACACATGTACATAAATATATTAGAAGTACTTACTGTAGTTAATAGTTTAATGATAATTAGCGGTACCTCGATGTCCGTTAATGATATTTAGTGGTACATCGATGTCATTTAATGATATTTAGTGGTACATCGCTGTCGGTTAATGTTATTTAGTGGTACCTCGCTGTCGATTAATGATATTTAGTGATACCTCGATGTCATTTAATGATATTTAGTGGTACCTCGCTGAAGTCTAGTTCAATTTAGTGGTACCTCGCTGAAATTTAGTTCAATTTAGTGGTACCTGGCTGACTTTGTGTTTAGTGAGTGGTACGAACTACGAACCTCTTCCTGGGCCGCCGACAGACCGCGGCGGCCTTCTTCTTCTCCTCGTTGTTGTTGATGTTGACGAGTACCGCCCTCGCCGCGGGCTCGGGCCGCTCCGAGGAGCTCGATATGCTGCTCTTGTCGCACGCGAAAAGGTCCGTCTCGTTGCTTAGTTCGTTGCTGTCGATTAAACTGTGGGCAAAGAAAAAAACGTAAAATTTACTTTATGTTTTCACTTTAATTACTTACGAGCTTTCGCCCGCGCCTTTTATGTTAAACGCTTTTATCTACACAAATACCATAAGCCCGCTAAAATGCGTCCAGAAACTGGCAGTAATGACCAGCATTATATCAATAAGATTTATAAAAATTATTCACTTGTCTCTGGCCGTAGGTTATTTTGTACGTATTTTCATTAAGATATCGATATTGATGAATGACTTTCAAATTTGGACGCGTGGCCCAGAGGTCAGAGCCTTAGACACTGTTCGATGAAAATCTAGTCGGCCATGGCGGTGCAATGGCGGTTGTTCTAATGGTTCCCGAACACATCATTGAGGATTTATGATATGTGTGTAGATAAAGTAGTGTATGCAACTGTACATAATTAGGCCTTAAAACACTCATTATGTACAGTTGCATAAACTTCTATTATGTTTAAACTTGGCTAAATGCAGTGCACTAACTGCACAGATGGAGATGGTTTATCTTCCCTCCCCCAGTTAGTGCACTGCATTTTGCAAGGTCTAAAGGTCGCTTTACTTTCGTATTTATAATATTAAGCATGGATCTTTACAAATTCTGGTGCATATATGGGACACCCAGTACGGCGGCGATCTAGTGACGCTGCCTACGAAGTTGAAGGTCCTGGGTTCGAATTCCGGTAAGGGCAAATATTTGTTTGATGATACAAAATACAATACAAATACATTTTTTTTATTTACAAATATAGAGGAGTGTTGGTGCCCACACTTATGTATGGTAGTGAAAGTTGGGTGTGGCAGAAAAGACAACAAAGTCGAGTGAATGCAGTAGAAATGAGAGCGTTGAGAAGTATGTGTGGAGTGAAATTGAGTGATAGTCAGAAACAGTGTGATAAGAGATAAGTGTGGAATGGATGGAGATATAGTCACGAAAATTGAGAAGGGTATGTTAAGGTGGTTTGGGCATGTAGAGAGGATGGATGAAAGAAGATTAACGAAGAGAGTGTATGTAAAAAGAGTGGAAAGGCAAGTTGGAAGAGGAAGACCTAGGCGAACTTTCTCCGATCAAATTGGAGAAATGTTACAAAAAGGCCAGGTCTAAAGTACCCTAAACCGACGAGCATGTATGAGAAATGTTATGAAGGTGAGTGAAGCGAAAGTGGTTTGTCAGGATCGTAGCAAATGGAGATCCGTGATCTCTGCCTACCCCTCTGGGAAAGAGGCGTGATTATATGTATGTATGAGTTACAAACAGGGAGAATTACAAAGAACTTAGCCTAAGAGTATTATAAAATAGAGTTAAGTAAATAGTCCTCACACTAGGGCGAGCCTGTGTCGTGAGAACTGTTAAGGTGTTTTCAGAAGAGTTTAACCCAAACGTGATGAGCATGAATATTTGTTTCTGAGTCTTGGATGTTTTTAATGTATTTAAGTATTAATATCTATTATATATATCGTCGGTTAGTACCTATAACACAAGCCTTATTGAGCTTACTATAGGCCTAGTTCGATTTGTGAAAAAATGTCCCCTAATATTTATTTATTTATTAATAGTATTTATTATCGGACATCGTGGGTATCGTTGGAACGACGTCGTCGATTCAGACCTGCGCGATCTTCAAGCCATGAACTGGCAGATTATAGCGCAACGCGCTCATGCGCCTCACCCCATGCGTCACCTAACGAAACTAGACCTCTACCTACGCTTAGCTACTACGCACCGCAGTGTCAAGATATATTTGTGGATGAGCGTTGAGGTGAGCTTAAAACAGCGTCACCTAACGAAACTAGACCTCTACCTACGCTTAGCTACTACGCACCGCAGTGTCAAGATATATTTGTGGGTGAGCGTTGAGGTGAACTTAAAACAAGTTACAGAATAGGGGGGCATGTCAAGTGGCAACAACCGTGTTCAAGGCTAAGACTCGCTTTGGCTCTTTGAGCCATTGAAATGAGGGCTACCGTTTTTGCGCTCACCAGTTGACGCCACTGGCGTGTCGGGTCCAGAAATATAGCTAGTGAAGTTGTATACAAAATTTACATTTAAATCATGCTTAAAAGAGTACATCAATAATTTAAAATAACAATACATATTATTACTATCTCCGATTTATTTTTGCAACAGTTTTTCTTAGATTCGCTTTTAAAGCACTGAGATTCATTGACCCCGTAACACACATTTGCCAAAATTAATCTCAGCTATGCAAAATATTCACAACATTATAGAAATTATCGTCGGGTGATAAGCAAAAGTCACCAATTACACGTAAGAGGTAAAGGAAAACTCAACCTTATTACTACTTCAACACAGTTGCTATTTCTTAAATTATTTTTCTGCAATTAGTGACTTTTGCTTGTCACCCGACGTTATGAAAAAACCCGCAAAATCCACTCACAAACTATGGCTTTCGACATTTTGAAGCCCCGGCGCGCCGCTAGCGCCTCTAGCGGCGAATTCACTCGCGGTAGCCCCAATAAGTTAGTCACAAATAGGGTTGCCAACTATTTTTGGGGGAGATATAGTATTTTCCAGAAAAAAAAACGACAAAAATATAGTACTTGGCTGAGCAATGTTGCTATTTAGTAAAAACCTCGGCAATTTGAAGCACTTCGTAAGGTCCCCCAAAATATAGTATTTTCGCGTACTATATCTTCAACAGTAAGTACACAGAGTCGAAATTTAGTATAATACTATATAATATTTTTATAATACGGTTGGCAACCCTAATTGGTACGGTAGGCGTCAAGATATGTTTACAGTTGGACCCCGTGACAGGGTTGCCAACTTTTATAGGGGGAGATATAGTATTTTCCAGAAAAAGACAAAATATAGTATACTGTAAAAAAAATACCTATTTGATTGGGCAATGTTGATATTTAGTAAAATTGAATTGAAATCTGGGAAATTTGAAGCACTTCGTAAGGACCCCCAAAATACAGTATTTTTGCGTACTATATATTTCTTCAACAGTATATAGTACAGTCAGCATCAAAAGTAACTACGCAATCGAAGACGTCAAAAGCTCTTATTCCCTTATAATAAAGACTTTTGACGTCTTCGTTTGCGTAGTTACTTTTGATGCTGACTGTACAAAGAGACAAAATATAGTAATACTATATAATATAGTACGGTTGGCAACCCTAGTCACAAACTCTAGACAGGTTTACCTGAAGTCAATCTAGATAGGAAACAGACAATCTGCAAGATAAGTCGTTTCCCGTATATGCATGCAAAATAAATAATATAAAACAAAGACTAACCCTAATAATAGCACTGGGTAACTTTTTGTGTGTTTTCTATTTTTATCGCAAACTGGATGGTCTAATATTATTCCGTCTGACACTGATGCATTTTAATGTGACCATTTTTATGCGAATACCAGTTTTACTGTTTGTTGTCTGCTATAGTATCATAGATTTACGAATATGCTACCTGGAATTTAAACTTTCATGAGACATGTTTATAATAATATTAAGGTAACACGAAGAGTTCCAAATATCTCGCTCGTGACGTACTTGAGTCAGTACTAATACTAATATATAGTACCTAGTAGTAGTACTAATCCTACTAATATTATACCTACCTACTCAAAGAGATCCTACTAATCCTACTATCCTACTTTGTACTATAAATGCGAAAGTTTGGATGTTTAGATGTTTGGATGTTTGTTACTCAATCACTCTTAAACGGCTCAACCGATATGGATGAAATTTTGCACGAAGATAGTTTATAGCCTGAATTAAAATATAGGATAGTTTTTATCGCGGGTCCGCGCAGACGAAGTCGCGGGCGGAAGCTAGTTAGGAAATTTTTCCATTATACCTACCTACTCAAAGAGATCCTACTAATCCTACTATCCTACTTTATATTATAAATGCGAAAGTTTGGATGTTTAGATGTTTGGATGTTTGTTGCTCAATCACTCTTAAACGGCTCAACCGATTTGGACGAAAATTTTGCACGAAGATAGTTTATAGCCTGAATTAAAATATAGGATAGTTTTTATCGCGGGTCCGCGCAGACGAAGTCGCGGGCGGAAGCTAGTTAGGAAATTTTTCCATTATACCTACCTACTCAAAGAGATCCTACTAATCCTACTATCCTACTTTATATTATAAATGCGAAAGTTTGGATGTTTAGATGTTTGGATGTTTGTTGCTCAATCACTCTTAAACGGCTCAACCGATTTGGATGAAATTTTGCACGAAGATAGTTTATAGCCTGAATTAAAATATAGGATAGTTTTTATCGCGGGTCCACGCAGACGAAGTCGCGGGCGGAAGCTAGTTTATATAATGCCAAGAGTAAATTGAAAACCATTGTCACCTGCTTATGTAGGCCAATTTTTTTATATTTTTCGTTGCTATGGTTACGCCCACTCGAGACTCTTTTATTAAAACTATAATATTTTCTCACCACTGCTCGGAAATGTGGCAAAAGATGGTCAGAATTCAGGCTTCAAAGCTGGAGTTAGCTGGATGTCGCACGAACAGGGCCATCTGAATTCAAACTGTTGTTGGACTGTTTTTAGGGTTCCGTACCTCAATAGGAAAAAAACGGAACCCTTATAGGATCACTTGTGCGTCTGTCTGTCACATCCAATTTGCTCCGAAACTACTGGGCCGATTGAGTTGAAATTTGGTAAACATTTGTAAATTGGTGACCCAAAGATGGACGCGTAAAGTAAATTAATGAATTCTGAACAAGGGGGCCACTTTTGGGGGGTAAACTGGAAAATAAAAAAAAAGTTTCGCAAACTGTATTGTGTGACATATCCAATGAGAGGGGTTGTTGTAAGCATCTCAGATTTTTTTTAAATAATTGTAGCGAAAACAGATTTGAAGTAATTTAGGAAAAAAGACGAAAATTGACCATTCTCCCCTTATTAAAATTCTGAAAAAAATATGGAAAATATTTCCTTGCCTAAAACCTATAAAAAGTTTTTAATAGGCACGGAGCCCTTCGTTTTGCGTGGTCCAACACGCACTTGGCCGGTTTTGTAGTCCAGTTGGAACAGCTTGAACAATTACTAACCTGTACAGTCAGCATCATAAACATGTATACACTTTTCAACGTTATGTGTAGGTAATAAGGTCATAGAATGTATACATGTTTATGATGCTGACTGTACCACCATATTACCAATCCCAGTAATAATAAATTATTTTCTCATTAGAAAATAATGAAATGGCTACTCCTTCTAGGTACAAGAGTTTAGCTCTTAAATTTATGTAGAATGAACCTTATCAAGGCCTAAGGTCAAAATCTTTTTAGAAGCTTGTCCATCAAAATTGGCAACTCAATTTTGAAGCAGATATCTTTAACCGATTGAGCTGAAATTTTCGGTAAAGGTATAGTTTGGATGACAATTCAATATTATGGTACCATCGAGCTGAGCTGATGATGGGGACAGAAGGTGGCCACGGGAATTCAGTTCTTAACCGACGTAGACGTAACCCTATTGAGTTTGGGTTTGTTAAGAGTATTTGATGTCTCAATGAGTAGTTGATGACGGTATATTTAAAAAGTACAGTCGACAATAAAAGCCTGAACCAAAAATTATATTTTTGACAAAAACTTATTTCTACAATAAAAGCCTTATTAGAATTTCTGGGTCAATTAACTTTTTCTTATTGTTATTCTGTCCCGGTAAGCCAAGAGACAACAGTAACAGAGTTTTTTATAAAAAAATCTATAAATTGGGCTCCTATCATGGTATGTAGTTGCCCCACCGTGGAATGGGTTTACCAATATAACAAAAACACGTGTTAAGTGGATTTAATCCCCATAAAATCATAGTTTTTAAGAGTGACCCAGGGGACGTAACCATGGCAACAGGCAACAAAAAATAGTTGATTGGCCCTTCTATTAAACAATGAAAATAAACTACATTAAACATCACTATTATTGTTCCTATTACTTAGACGTTTGATCAGAATAAATATAAAAATAAATGTAGCTTTTGTATGATTAGTCAATCCAAGTTTCAATGACAATTAGCCATGTCTACGCAGACAAATGCTTGGCCGCACCCCTCCCGCATGGCTATTGAGTGATATTTGAGATCAAATTGCAATTATAGCAGTGAAAAGAAATGAAGGTCATACCGAAAATGAGCAAGCATCAAATTACCTTGTGTAAATGATGAATGTAGTATTGGAACAATTCTAAAACTGAATGTGAGTCATCCCTGATCCAATAAATATTGAGAATCCGATTAAATATTGTAAAGTATCCTCATAGAAAATGACAATATTAATTTATTTATGTTTGTGTACATAGTAACAAAATTTTGGCCAATTTTCTAACCATCATCATATCAGCCGAAAGACGTCCACTGCCAGACATAGGCCTCTCCCAAAAATTGCCATGACAGGCCACCATTTCTAAACATATTGGTCTAAAAGTTTATTACAACCCAACAAGCAATCATAATGAATCATTTTTAAATATAACAATGCAAATAAGGAAAATGGTTCATACCTTTGGTCCGAATCGTCACTTTGTGCCCCCGTCTCCAGCTTTTTAATTTGAAATGTTATGTCAATCCTCTTGTAAATCTCTTCGGTGATATTTCGACATTTCTCATATTTCGCGTCAAGGTTATCCCTCGGAATCGCCCACACTTGCTTAGTATCTATTGCTGACATCCTAGTAAGTATTTCTTATTAGAATCTTATGTGTTTACCATCAAATCCCTGTGTCAGGCTGTTTGCGTAGCTTCCACGGCCGAAATTGAGCAACACAGCCATGTTTCTCCCAGAAAACACAAGGCGACGGATTACGAAATATCGCAGAGAACCAATCTATGGTCCACGGTTTTAGAGTGAACACGCCTCGAAATACCTGCTCCCGAAGCTGTATAAGTAAAAACTATACGCAATAATGTTATTCTAGTCCACAAAACACTTAATCATTGGTCCACGGCCGCAGGAATAGGCGAGTTGCAAACAAAGGATCGTCAATCAACAATTTTATGGCACAATAACATAGTCATTGCTTTGGATTGCGAGCTAAAATACCGTACATAGAACTAAGACTAGATAAAAATATGGTTGGAGCACTCTTTAGGAGTTTATGTTAATAATAATTAAACAAATAACACTAAAAACTAAATAAACTACGATCGCCTGTGCGGCTTTTTTGATTTTTTGACGTTTAAAATTTAGTGTTGCTTGACGTTAATTGCTCATTCATAATTTTTAATGAAACATCATTTTTTTACCATAGACAATGGAGACTTTTTCTGTATTTAAGCCTGACAACACTTAGTTTTTAAAAGGCTATCACAAAAAGGCGCGCGAGCTCTCTCGATTTTTCTCGCACTATACCTCTCTTACTAAGTTTTCTAATAAGAGAGGGACGGATAGTGCGAGAAAAATCGAGAGAGCTCGCGCGCCGTCTTGTGATAGCCGTGCTGAAGTCTTGTCCTGAGTATTATAGGTGAATCTTCTTTATGCTTTGCATAGTCCTAATATTTTAGATGTGTGTCCTTTTAAGCATATTTACACATCATGTTTAATGAACTAAATTTATTTGTTCTGAAAAAAGTCTCGTTTGCCGAGCCCTCACACTGGGTTTTTTGGTATCCATTGGTATCCAACCATGTATCCAACCTATTTCTAGTAGAAGAATCATACCACAAAGTCACATTTCTTCTTCTGTATTATGACAGTAACAAAATAACATTGACATTTAAAATAATGAAATGACATTAAATAAAAAGTTTACTTAATTTATATAAGAGCTCCAATGTTATTAATTAATTTTATATGGTGAGTGTTTTACTAGCAAAGCGGCAGTGCCATATATATGACATAATATTATAATATTACTTATAATGGAATCCACAATTAGGCGAACTAAACTGACAGGTGAAAATGCACAAATATGGCCATAGTTTGGTCAGTGCTGTTCATATAGATATTATTAAAGGCTTTCCCATACTACGTAGAGGTATGTAGTGTGAGAAATACTTTAATAATACATTAATAGTTAATGTAGCGTAGTGATGCAAAACATGACCGCTATATTACATATTATGGTTAGGGTGCAGCACAATCAAGTTAGATGTGATCTTTGTTGTTTGTATGTATCAATCAGTATAGTTACACATTTATGGGTAAGTTAAGTAGTATGTCACAGGATAGATTCCATTCAAAGTGTTTGAAATGTCATTGGCTAAATTGTTTATGGCCAACCAGGGTGAACCAATGGGATCACAACAAAAAATTACACTACCCTCGATTTCCCGATGCACGATAATAGCGGGATTTTCGAATTTCCGTCCAATGTATTTTTTTGTGCTTGCATTGAGGCAATATTTGTACGCGAGAGTACAATCTGGCTTAGGAGGTAACCAATGTTATAAGTCGCCAACTATTAAACTGCCACAGTACACATTCATGGAAATGGTTGCTGTGTTTACTTATCATTGTTAAAATCGGTCGGATAACATTTGGCTTACATTACTGTTTTAACCCTGGCTCTTGCTTAACCACTGGAGATTCTCTAAAACAAAGCACCAAGAAAACATAATAAATGATTCTATTTCACAGTTTATTTTATTTGATGGTGCTTGTAAAATGCGATGTTATATCTAAAAGTGTGGCTAACACAGAGCCATTCGATGGCGTATCCGATGAATTCGATGTGCTGTATACGCGACAAGATGTCCCAGGTACGTAAAATTAAAAGAATATTGAGTCTAACCTTTTTACCTGATTGCGGCAGAAGGGTTATGTTTTTCTAGTGTATGTATGAATTGTCGCATAGCGACATCTACTGGCGCGGAGGCGAGGCCACTATATTGAGCAATACGTCATTGAGCAATACTAAGATGTTAGTGATTTGCCTCGCCGCCGGCAGGTGGTGCCACGGCACTGACTGCTCGTCTACCGACCGGGTGAACTCAGTCGGTACAGCGGGGAGTTCCACCTCTTTCACTCGGATCTATGACGGAACACACAGCTTTTTCCTGCTAATCCATTAATTATACATTATATGAAGATATACCAAATTTGTAACTGAATAAACCGATAAAGAACAAAGGAAAATTAGTTTTTTCTTAATTTATGTCTATTTCTTTGGCACGCTTTGCAGTTTAAACGGTTTGCTGGGGTTTAACATCAGGGTGTAGGTATAAGGCGATATGTAGTGGTAAAAAAAACTTATCACTTGTTTTGCCAAATATTAGTTTCGTAATCAGTGTTGTCAAGAGAGGTTTCTAACGAGCTCAACTCGCCTTAGCCAGGTATGAAACAGGACGCAACTGCCAGGAGACAGAGGAGACAGCAATGCACATACTCTGCTCCTGCGGACCACTCATGCACAATAGAAGTACCTACCTAGGGCGGCACATCATGCACCCAGAAGAGGTACAACAGCCAAAGAATCTGGAATTTCCTGGAGGCAACGTGCCTTAACAGTGAACTCCAAACAAGAAAGGGCTGCCACAATAGATCACTCGCTGGTCGAAGCGGCACATGAGGCCCATAAATCAACAAACTGCTAACAAACTGTCCTGCAGTTTGGCAGAAGAAAATAATGTAAAGCAAGGGTTGTTTAACTGAATAAACTTTTTTCATTTCATTTCATTTCAATAATAATAGCCAGGTAGACTATAGAGGGGATGTTCCCTTGCTGGTCCATCACAGCTAGAAGAGCTTGAAGAGGAAGTACTTACTCCCAACCTATTTATTTGTTTCAGATCCAGTGTCCCGAAGTTCCAAGAGACTACCCCGTCTCAGAAAACTGAAAAGACCCTGGCTTTACATGGTACCTATCGATAGTTACCAAAGCACGGCGGCCCTGGAGAATATTCTTGATAATATAAAATATAAAAACATGAAGCAATTAGCTTCCTCCCAATTTGGCAGCACAGGCATGGTTTATGTCACCCAGCCAGGTTACGACAGAGAACTGTGTGGTTTCTCTACCGTTAAACCAAATATATTAAATAAAGAAAACAAAATCCTTAATGAAATCGATGCAGATGACACAACAACCGAACTGCACGAGTTAATTTACATAGATAATTTAAGTATAAAGGAAGGAAAAAATAAAAGACGAACGGATCACAAAGAAAAGGTTGATTCCGCTAAAGCGTGCAAAGAAAAAGCAAAAAAGAAATTCCAATACAAAGATTACTTCAAAGTGCTTCATCCCAAAGGAAGAAAGAAAGAGAAGCAAGCGAATAAGTGTGTAACTCGAGACAAACAAGACCCGTTGAAGGAGGTTCCACAGTTACCCAAAGACAATGTTAAATGGAACACGAAACATGAAGACAAAACTGAGACCACACTTTCTACACGTGTAAGCAGTAAAAGTAATGCCTTGAAGAAGGTACAGCGTAATAAATCTAATAAAGACAAATCACAGCAAAATCGACATCAGCGTGACGTGGAAACGAGAAAATGGCAAAATAACCACAATTGGTTATCTAACTTCATAAAGCGAGAACCACACTCCCAAGCATTGGACAGTAGAGTGTACGAAATGCTTAGCAATAAACTGGCATACAAGGATTTTGTTGACGGATACAAATATTATTTAAATTTCGAAAAGGATATGGCGAAAACCAATTTTTCGGATTTGGTGAAGTATCAGGCTCACAAGCATCACAGAGTTGATGATATCGGCAAGTTTATATTGGAGAAATTACCTCCGGTACCAACTGGTATTGGCTACGGAGGCAACCCTTCCACTGATCGACTGTTACTAGAATATGAAATCAACAACGAAACATCTGATGGTCCTGCGCAAACAGAGAAATCCACTTATAACATGAAACAGCTGAACGAAAGCGCTGATTCTGATCACGGTATGTGTTGCGAATAGCAGTAAATTCATATTTTGTCATTTTAGAGATCTAATACTAATAATAAAAATCTCATTCCAACCAAGTCAGAAATAAGATTTTAAAAACCTATGCCATGATATATACCCCTCCAGAAAACTTAATCCATACTTAATATTATAAATGCGAAAGTGAAAAAAATAATATTCAGTTAAACAACCTTTGTTTTGCAGCATTTTCTTCTGCCAAACTGCAGGACAGTTTGTTGGCAGAGGGACTCCCTTACAACAAAATGGATGGGTGGGATGGGATGTGTCTGTCTGTCTGTCTCTGTCTGTCTGTTACCTCTTCACACTTAAACCGCTGAACCAATTGAGATGAAATTTGGTATAGAGATAGTTTAAATCCCGAGGAAGGACATAGGATAGATTTTATCCTGGAAATCATTCCCTGAGGGGATGAAATGGGGGATGAAAGTTTGTATGGAGCTACGATATAAACGAGTTCCACGCAGATGGAGTCGCGGGCACAAGCTATTATTTATACATCTTTCCTAATATTATCAAGAGGATAAGTTTCTGACAAAAAATCATTTTTGGTACAAGCTTTTATTTCCGACTAGTACTTTTCTGTATACCGTCATCAACTATTACTCATTGAGACGATGCTAATACGCCCAAACTCAACGGGGTTACGACGGTTAAGTACTGAATTCCCATGGCCACCTTCTGTCTCCGTCATCAGATCAGCTCGATGATACCATAATATTGAACGTATACCTTTACCCGAAATTTCAGCTCAATCGGTTGAAGTTATCTGCCTCAAAATTGAGTTGCAAGATTCCACACGAAGAAATATATATTGCTAGTAAAAGCTTGTAAAAAGTCTGTGAGATTTAACTTTGATGATATTTATTGATTGTATGTAATGAGTTATCTCCGGAAGCACTTATCCGATTTCAAAAATAATTTCACATTCGTGTAGAATGGACTTTCTGGATGGCAAAATTTTATCCCGCGAGTTTGCCCACGTTCTTTGAAATACGCACAGCACAGGTAAGGCAAAACCGCGCGGGAGCTAGTGTAGGCATTATACTTTATAATGTTGTTTCAGGTGGAAATTATGAAAAATACGATTTCGTTCAAGCAAAAAGCCTCCCCAGCACCCCTTATTCGCTCCACCTCTTCAAAAAGAGTTTGATTGACTTTCGAAGGCCATCGTGGCTGGGCAAATCAATAAACTCCTATTCAGACTCCAAGAGACGAAGCTCAAGAGTACGAAGGCATGGCATTCGCTTTGGGACCACCCAGTTTTCTCATTCACCCAAAATTCATGTACAACAGAAGGACACTACAAGAAACGTGGGTTTCGCGAAAGTACATCTGGTTGAAACTGCAAAAACTAAAAAACCTTACAAGGGCATTTTTGACAAGTTCAAGAAACACCATTCTAAACGCGATACCGAGAGAGCATCGAGATCCAACTTCTTAAATAAACTTAAACAATTATTCGGGAACGGCCAGACCGCGTCAACTAAAAGCAGAGCGACTGAAGGCTACGATTTTGAATCGTCCTTTTATGACATCATGAAAGAACATTATCCGTTTTACAAAGCCTCTGAGACTAACGACATTGTGGACGAGAAACTGAAAAAACCGTTGGCGCAGAGTCATACCAATCGTTTCTCGTTAGATGATTACGAAAGTGGGCCGAAGGGACTGACGAGTGTGTTGAATGGTGAGTTAAAATTGTCCGTAAAATATCTTGGTCTCAGTTAATTTTATACTTATCTACTTATGATTCATTGGTCAACTCAGCCGACACTTCACTCAGCCCGCGGGCCGAAACGAAATGCCCGCTACGAAATTTATTTATATTTTTTTATAGTCAACTTAGCCCGCGGGCGGTAACGACCACCATTTCGTGTTTATCATTCTTTATGGCAGGGCCCTATTTCACCATCTTGACAATTGGCACCTGACAATGATAATTCCACGTACATTGCTGGGTAAATGAGTTGTCCTTAACGTCGACGCGGCCATGTAAGTCGAATTGTCGTTGTCAGGTGACAATTGTCGATTTGGTGAAATAGGGGCCAGGCCTCCGTTAGGTACGCCGAAGAGCGAAGCGAGGAGGAGTGTCAGCCTAGAACTGCGACCCTACAGCGCGCGAGCCGAGCGAGCGAAGCGACCATGCCGCGAAAGCGGCCGGCGAAGCGCCAGAACCGAACATTTTTTTTTCCTTTTATGGCTGAGTTGACCAATGAATGTTACTTGATTCGTATGTTTCAAATTGGTATTACATAAACTTTGCTTGTATGATGTGCTACTGCTACATATACTCGAATACTTATATTTAGCCGAGATAGATCAGTGAATTGCCAAACTTAAGTGGCAGTGGGCGGGCATTGTTGCAGTAGGCGGGAGCGGGACACATTGCTCGTACGGTCAAACATGGCAGGTAAGTGCAACAGAGAGCGCAACAGATATGTCTCTAAACCAAAAACTATGCTAAAAATCCAATTCAAATATCTCTAAAAATTACGAAGCTAAGCTACAGCAGTTTTAATGTTGCTAGTTAGAGAAAGAAAGCGCTACTGGTTCCTCACGACCCTCTAGCGTCATAAGGTGTCGCCTAACGTACGAAAACATACGTGATTTCGGCCCGTATGGATAAGTGTCGGAAGCACGGCGGCCGGCCAAACCAAGGTCACTCCGTACTAAGATTGTCTATGAGCTTCCTCGGCCGTCCGCCGATAGCGCTCGTGTGGCGGCTGCTTTATTTATGCGTGAAGGGCGCCATTGCTGTTTGAATGTTTTTAGGGTTCCGTAGCCAAAATGGCAAAAAGGATCCCTTATAGTTTCGGCATGTCCGTCTGTCACAGGCATTTTACTCGAAAACTAATAGGTGTATTTGAATAAAATTTTGAGGATAGGTGTATTTTGCTACATAGTTTTGTAATTAAAATGACTAAAAAAATTTTTTTTCATACGTAAAACTGAAAGTCAAAACATTTTTTTCTTCATTGTAAGCCCACGTGTGGCATATCAATCGATAGGCCTTTCAAAATAAACAAGGTTTTTCAACATTTTTTTTTTGAGTAAGTTGTTGTTTTGTTGAGTCGGAAATAATCGCCCCGAAAGTCACTAAAATTGTGTCCCCCCGCTCTAATTTTTGAATTTTTTGAACGGTGAATTTTTAAAATACGAATAAAATCATGGACATAGGACTTATTAAATTCTTTTACCGAAAATTATTTTGAACAAGATCGGTTCGAAGGTTTTCGAGATATTGCTGAAAAACTGCCTTCCTTAAAGAAAAGGACGTAAGTGCCGTAAGACTACGATACGACCTTTTTAATTAGCACGGAACCCGTCGTTTTGCGTGGTTCGACACCTACTTGTTTTTATTTGGTGTCATCATCCCTATTGAAGTAAATTTTCATGTTGATCCAGATGACCCCTTCAAGCTGACGACGCCGCCGGTGCAGGATACAGAACTTCGGAAGGAGTTGCGTAAACTACAGCAAGAACAGAATGCTGTGTCCTCCAAAGTGATCGACGGCGAGTACGACTTTACGAGTAAACCGAAGTCTTCGACGTCTGATTCCTTCGAGCCGCTTAATTTAAAAGAGTTGGAAGCTAGAGGTAATGTAACACAATACAATACAATTATACTCCTAATTGAATATGTAAGTACCTAAATAAAATTACATAAACAGTATAGTTGAAATTTTTTGAACTGAGCGGATCTACTTATCTTCAAAACAATAGCATTCAAGTTAAACAATACGATTGAGTGGTCGACTCGACGCGTGCCAATGCCAACCAACAATGAAGGAAAATTTCTTGTTTATATCTGGCTCGCTGTGAGCGGGGTTTTTTATCTTTTTGTCCATTTTGAATCTATTGAATAAGACGATAGAGTTCATTATTCAATAAACATTTTTTGTGGCGGTAACCTCTTTTTAGCAAAGTTTGGCACACGCCAACCACACAATCGTATTGTTTAACTTCAATGCTATTATTTTGAAGATAAGTAGATCGGCTCAGTTAAAAAAAAACAATTATACACAGCGAATAAAACTTTTCGCCGTCCATAAAGACATCCAAAAGCGACAATTTCACGCTAACATCATTGTTACAAGAGAACAAATACAAACCTTACTTGAAAGACTGAAAGTTGCTTTGACAGCGTACGCCATAGCACCTATTAGTCGTTCTTGGCGCTGCAGGTACGACCACACACAACACACGACACCTTGCCCCCCTATTCTGTAACTTGTTTTAAACTCATCTCAACGTTCACCCACAAATATATCTTGACACCGCGATGCGTAGTAACTAAGCGTAGGTAGAGGTCTAGTGTCGTAACGGGTGACCGACGGGGTGAGCCGCATTTGCGCGTAGCGAATAACAGCCCTTATTAAGGAGTCTTGGCGCTCAAAGATAAACAGGCAACCAACAGGCGGCCTAATAAATGTTCGTTTTGTCAACGAATCGTTTTTTTTAGAGCTCCGTCATTTAAGGATCAATGGTATCGTGATTGTCAGTCTCATCATCATCATCATTTCTGCTGGAGATCGACAGAACCACAGAGTGATTAGGGAATTTAAAACGGTTAGCCGACACTTGACAATTCTTTCACGTACTGAGGACCTACCGCGAAACAAAATTCGTTTTCGTTCGTGTATCTCCATCTCTGTCGCTCGAATTAGCAAGTGCGACAGAGACGGAGATACACGAACGAAAACGAATTTCGTTTCGCGGTAGGCCCTCTGAGGGCCTACCGCGAAAGGCATTCGAAGTTTTCCCTCTCTGTCTGACTTGCGAGTTCGTACGTAAGTGCAACAGAGAGGGAAAAATTCGAATGCCGTTGGCGGTAGGCCCCCTGAGGGCCTACCGCGAAACGAAATTCGTTTTCGTTCGTGTATCTCCGTCTCTGTCGCTCGAAATAGCAAGTGCGACAGAGACGAAGATACACGAACGAAAACGAATTTAGTTTACGTTAGTAACGATATAAGGGAAATGAAATGTATTCACGTACCACTGTAGAACCCTGTCGCAATTGACAGGCCACCGTCACTCAAACTCGAGTGATATTATGCCACCTTATTAGGGTTGCCAACTCTTTTTAGGGAAGATACAGTATTTTCCAGAAAAAACCGACAAAAATATAGTACATTGTAAAAAAATATAGTACTTGGCTGGCCAATGTTGCTGTTTAGTAAAATTTAATTGAAACCTGCGCCGCTGGATGCGGGTGGCGCAGGACCGGCCACTTTGGCACTCTTTGGCGGAGGCCTATGTCCAGCAGTGAACGTCTTTCAACTGATATGATGATGATGAATTGAAACCGGGGCAATTTGAAGCACTTCCTAAGGACTTCCAAAATGTAGTATTTTTGCGTACTATATATTTCTTTAATAGTATATGTATAGTACAAAGAGTCAAAATATAGTACAATACTATATAATATAGTACGGTTGGCAACCCTACACCTTATTGCGATAGGGTTCTACGGTGGTACGTGCGTAAATACATTCCCCTTACTGTACATACACTCAGCGTCAAATACTTTGTAGCAACCAAAGCAGTCAAATAGTTCGGTACACCATACTAAATATATGGTGTACCGAACTATTTGGCCACGTTGACTGCTACAGAGTATTTGACGCTGACTGTACACAGAAATACCAAAACAGAGAGTGGGGTTGCCAGGGAGAATTTCATCACTTTTTGAGCTCGACTAAAATCCGGTTTATGACAACATAAACCAGTTACTAACAGATGTCTTGGAGCATCCGTTCTAATACCCATTGAGGTTGGTGACCATATTCTATTATAAGCACGACTGTGGCGATAGCAATTTTTCTAGCTGTCTCTATCTATAACATGCATCTGATAGAGACAGCGCATGGATCGCCTGATAATACTTCTCCGTGTATTGGAACACGCATGCCGTTCACACCTCCCGCCCAGTCCGATATCGCTGCATGCTTCAAACAACAAATATCGCTGTCGGACACCAACAGTTACGGATTGGTGTTCGACAGTGAACAGGCTCTAACAGCGAATTCTGGTCAGCTGAAAATGAATTGTCCCTGAAAATAATAAATAATAACACTCTACGCTTCCCAATGACACTGATCTCTATGATATGATTAATATCATCATCATCATTCTCAGCCTATAAACCCACTGCAGAGGGTCAAATTTATTCATTTAAGTAGTAATGGTAGCTAAGACGGATGTTTTAATACGAGTTAGAGCCCTTTCACATCAGGGCCCAATATTTTCAGGGTCCGCTTTAGCGGTTGCGGTAGCGCATTGTTATCGGACACACACTAACATGACAAATCAAGTTTTTATTGATGCAACCAAGAATTTCGAGTGCGCTGAAGAAGTGTAGGTAGGTACGAGTAGCCATCATTCCCTACAAACCGCGAGCCTAAAAATAGGCTTGTGTCCTAATTTGTTTTACGATGCCATTCGAACCAGTTTTTGGAGCGGAACAAATGTTTGTATGGGAGCAACTACAATTAAAGAACATAAATACCCAAAAAATTGAGCTAAAGACGGACCTCGCTGGCGGCAGCCGAAAACGTTTCATACCTACTGATCACAGATTACTAATATGTAGCTAGCTACTACTGATTATCAACATTGAATCTTTACGTCACAGTATGATATTTATACAAATCGTTGTATGGAAAATCAAGTAAATTGCTTTTTCGGTCACAAAATACTGCGTTTAGGACCAGAGTTGTTATAAAATTTTGTTTCTCTAAAAGCGTAGGATTCTATTGGTAGCTTTAAATTTACTTTTAGAAAATAAAAAAATGCATATTTTTTTCTAAACTTTCAATGTCTTATTATGATTTTAATTATGTTTCGTAATTTATACTTAATTACATTTATTTGATGGTTTACTATCCATTTAGCAACACTGCGTTATCAATGTTAACATGTGGAAACTACCCAATTGTAAGTCACGCTCTAAAAGCGTCGCCAAACGAACGAATTCGGCGCATGAGGAGAAGCTAAACCTACGAAATTCGCGGGCGGCCAAGCAAGGTCATAGAAAATCTAATTACTTGATTTGGCCGGCCGCCGTGCTTCCGGCACGTATCCACACGGGCCGTAATCACACGGCACGCGGGTGTACGTGTAGCGCCAAGTGTGGCTAAGTGCCGGAAACACGGCGGTCAGCCAAGTAAGGTCACAGAAAACCTAGTACCGAGTGACCTTGGTTTGGCCGGCCGCCGTGCTTCCGGCACTTATTCACACGGGCTGAAATCACGCAGTGGACTGCATCCAGTCCGCCAATTTCATTCGTGTAGCAACACCTTAAGCCGCGTGCGTGTAGTAGTAGATAGAGACAGAAAGACCATGTACTAGTGAGTCATGCATTTTTGGTTAAAAAGGAAAGGCCCTCTTGAATGTAGGTAGTTGTATACAGTTTACAAAAATGTATAGTATTTTATAATACATTCCTTGACACTGGAAAATACAGTCAAGGGCACCAATATGTATACACCACAAAGTCTCAAAAATATGTTCATAGACCTTATTTCTGCAACAATAAGGTTGTAATATACATATTTATGAATCTTTGAGTGAATAGATATTGGTGCCTTTGACTATTATACCTATACACCAAAAATCCTTGAAGTTATGCCGATTCACATATGATCTATACGAATTAAAAAAGTGTACCGATATAAAAACAGCAAAGTCTGCTTATCAAGCTGCGTACGAATTTGAGCGGCTCAGCCTGAGGCATGCTCGCCCCGCGCGGCGAGCTGCTCTCGCGCCAAATAGTTCCACATAAACATGTGCGAGTGAGGCAGCGTGCTCGCGCGAGCCGACATTCAAAATAGCGTCGACACGATGACATTGATTTCGGAATCCACATCACCTTTTGCTTTTCATGTATTTGTATCAGCCAGTATCGTGAATAATACTCTTACAATAACCATAATATATTATTTACAGAGAATATGACCCCTCAAAAAGAACACAAAGACATCACGAGCAAAGGAAATGTGAAAGTTAGTGTGAGTTCAATTTAAATACTTTAGATTTTAAGCTCTAAATCCACAAAGGTAAATGCGCAGTCGGATTAGAAAGCAGTAAGTAACTCAATATGTATGTGTATAATTTACTTCAAAAGCAAAGTTTTAACCGACTTTAATCCAGTACCTACTTCGCCAGAGCTCCCTCGATTTCTCCAGGATCCCATCATCAGATCCTGATCATGATGAGAGACCACTTGGGAAGAATACCCATGGCGTTTGTGTCGCCACTTATGATAGTTTTAAGCTAGGTCCCCACCGAAAATTAGCGCCTCAGGAGCCGTAGCATGGTTGGCCTTGTCACGCGATAGGTGATAGGATAGAGCGTGCTTCACTGGCTGACACCGTTCGACAGAACGAGACGACGCTCTTATCTTGTCACTTGTCGCGTGATAAGGCCAACCATGCTACGGCTCCTGCTTGCTGTGACGTTGTCCTGTTTGACGTCCTCGTATCTAGTTTTTTGTTTTGCTTGTTTTGTTTGTTTAATCCAGGGACCAGAACCGGTTACCCTAATCAGGGTTTTCGATACCCTTATTTTAGAAGTTTTTTTTTAAACTCTATCCATAATGCTAAATTTATAATAAGGTAACCTTATTACTGATAGGATACTAACCCTATTGTTATGGTAAGCATTCGGATGTCGTAATAATGAACAAAACCTCAACAAAACCCTATATCAATAGGGTTAACTTATGGTTACCACATCATGCTTACCATAACAATAGGGTTAGGTACCCTATCAGCAAGGTTACCGAATTGATAGGGTTACCAAATCGAGAGGCCTGAAAAGGGGTTTTTCGGTCCTTGGTTTAATTGTGATAAATCTATCATCTTTCTTCTTTCATTTAAACAAAAAAAGAATTTTCCAAATCGGTCCAAGCGTGTTCGATCGAGTAATCGGGGAACATACAAAAAAAAGATTCTGACGAAATGAGAACCTCCTCCTTTTTTGAAGTCGGTTAAAGAGTGATGGTGTAAGTAGAACAAATTTATACATATAGCACTTAGATGGTTCTCAGAATTATTCTTGGCGCTTTATACGGTCAGTTTTGAAACTATACTTAGTACCTATACCTACCTTATATTCCATTTCAGGAATAGCTTAATTATGCATAGGTACCTTAAACGTTTACAACTATGGGCCAGCCGGGTTAAACCTTTAATTAACAGATTTAAACAAATCGTGAGTTTAAACCTCATCTGTGACGTGTATTGTAGGTAACTAACTACCTATTTTCTATTTAAAAATCTCCACCAGCGCTGCGCTAACGATGCAGTCGAATCGATTTCGACTTCTTCTTGTGCTCCTTGTACCGGTCCATTTACCTGTCTAGTTTCGAAAGGCTTTTCTGAGTATGTATTGATCTATTATTATTTAAGGATTTAAATGCCCATAATATCATTTATAGGTAAAACAAAAGCAAAGTCGTCCAGTCTCTCCACGACCTACCGCGCCCCACAGACAGAAAATCTACGATCGTGATCTCGATATAGCTGTGACGTCAACCGAAAAGATAAAAGGTCCTTTACCTCATTTTAGTCCATCACCTATGTTAGATAGGTTCAACCAAGAATTCCCCAACTTTACGAAAGAAGGGAAATGGGCGGATATGGAGGTACTTGTTAGAGATTGGTTTGATAAACACTACCCCGATTTGGTGAAAACAAATGAACAAAATAATGCGAAATACCCTACAGTTGATCTGTCAGATATTGGTCGTCTTGTTAAAAATTGGCTGGAGAAACACGACCTGGACTGGAAAACGACTAAAAAGGCCGTGACAACAGAAAACTCTAATTCTTACAAAAAAGAGAAGTCAGGAATAAAAGGAAAAAATACTGACAAACATGACAAAGCTATCGATACAGGACGTTATATAAAGGATTGGTTGGATAAGTTCGACTCCGATTGTGTGAAATTGAGGACGGGAAAAGAAATTACAAATTTAAAAAAAGAGAATATTACTACTTCAGATGTTGGACAGGCTGTCAAGGATTGGCAGGACAGTTTCGCAAAAATGACAACTAAGGCAATTAATACAAATAATGACAATAAATTGAAGACCGTGAAACAAAGAATGTTTCGTGTTAAGGACTGGCCCGAGCTAGACAATGTCGATGATAAAACAAGTACACCACTGACCTTGAGTGATGCTAACGATTTCTCAACAGGAATCCTAGAACTAGATACATATGACTACGCGAAGAAAATACATCCGAATGATGTAAAACTGACTACAAAGCCAGAAACATATATATATTTATCTGAATCTGTGCCAAGTTATGATCCCATTAATCCCGTATATCATGAAAACGGACCGCAAGTTACTAAACCGGGAATCTACAGAGAACATCCAAAACCAGTATCTTTAAAAGAGCCAGACAAGGGAAAATCTGAAATTAATGCTTCTCAAAAAACTCTTAAAAGCAAGGAGAAAGTGAAATCACGCCCCAGACAATTTCATATTGTAAAGACTTTCGACGTGATATACACAGCGCAAGGAAACATGCCCTCTGTCAACCAGTGTAAGTAAAGACGAAAATCTAATCAAACATTCTTATATTTAATTTCATATTGTAAAGACTGACATTATATACCTTTTTTACAAGATCATTGACTTCAGTTGTACAGTCAGCAGCAGAAGTTGCTAAGCGGTCCTAGTCCTCAAAATGATCTACACATACAAGGACTCTAATTTCAAGGGAATAAGGATCTGTGTAATTCATTTTGAGCGTGTTATTTTGCATAGCTACTTCTGATGCTCACTGTATGTAGGCAAGAGAAATCTGAATTGCATTTCTTCTTTTTCCAGCTTTCTATAATTATGAAGCCTTTTTCAAAAATTATTCCAATCTTAAAAAAAGAAACTTGAGGAAATCGCACAGTGAGTAATTGATTCGTACTTAATAAGATAATAAGATTGATTGATTGCTCATAGTCCTAGCGTTTTTTCCCGGTGTGCCCTAAAGGAGCCCGGGGTCCGCTTTCGCCCTAATCCCAAGATTAAATATTAGTGGACAATCTTACACAAATCTACCTAGTCCCATAGTAAGCTCAATAAGGCTTGTGTGATGGGTGCTAGACGAGGAAGTATATTTAACAGATACAAATACTTAAATACATAGAAAACATCCAAGACTAAGAATACATATTAAATTGACAAACAAATTATCTAAAGCTTTTTGTCTACGTAGTGGCATCTACAACTCTCAAGACACCAACACTCAGCAAATTTCGAAGGCAGAAGAGATTCACAGAAAATTCTGAAGATATCAAAAATAAGGTGAGGTCAATGTTACAATTCATTTCATATTAAAAATATGTTATTCTGACGACCACAAGAGTCCTCTTTTGGACGAACGTATTGGTTTTGTGATAATGTACGTGTCCCTTGATATCCAGTTCGGGCTCTCCCCAACTGTCTAGATTACCAAATTGGACTTGAATAGGTCGTTGGTCTTTTTTGTGTAGATTTTACGCTTATCTACGAATCGAATTATTAAGTGAGCGGCTAAATTCCTGTATAGATGTGTATGAAGTGAAATGTATATCCTTTAGCCGCTCAAAGGGCTTTTAAAAGGCATCCTCCTCTAATGAATATAATTCTAAACAATTTAGGGGGAAAGGGGCCATGTCTTATGTTTTCTAACAAAAACGCGCAAAGTTACGATTATACTTTGAAATAGCGCGCGCCCGGATGCGTATAGTTTATGTAAACGATTTCCATGGCAATGGACCCGCGCCGCCCGGGCAGTCCCCGCTTTGAAAACTATTTTTTCTTACATATACAGGGGAAGAGGGGGTCAAACACTGGCAAAAATCGTTTTACGTAATAAATGAATGGCACCTAATGCAGTTTATTCAATTTTCATTGCCATTTGTTGTTGTATGGCGGCTAGCGGATATTAACAATGATATCATTATGACTGAAGTGTCAATGCCATTCAATGTAGTCCTAAAGCATGCCTTTGTTGGGTAGGTAACGGTTTTACGATTCAGTCCAAATTTTGGTGAATGTATTGAGGCCAAACCAGCCAGTATATTATTCTGAAAAAAATCTTCTACGATCTCTTGATCTGACCCAGAAAGGTAGTCTTTAAGTAGTTGACTGGGTTATCATTTTTTATGTAATTGTGAGTTAACAATAGAAAACGATTTAGGGAACACTAAGTAATACACATATGTTAAGATATACTTTATTAAACAGGTGTGCCCCAATGTCACCCCGGATCTAGAAATGGTGGATAAGAGAGTACGGAATATAAAGAGAGAGACTAATGAAAAACACGTGGTTAAAAATGTAGCTGCTTTAGAAGTGTTAATGGATATGATGAAAAACAATGACGAAATCCAGCAAACGTCTGTAGAAAAACCGACGCTTAAGAATCACAAGAACACTAATAGTGTTCAAGTACAGTTAGCTTTGCCGGGGAATATAAAAAGATCTCTGAAGAGAGTCAGAAAAATATTTACAGCGAGACTGTTCAGTCCAGTGGACCTAGAATACCAGATCCATTCGTATGATGATACTCTTGAGACCACAACGTTATCTGTTCTACCATCAGGAATGTATTTATTGGTTAATAATAACAATTCAACTAGTCCAAGAGCAAATTTCCTGTTGGAGCCTATCCCAAATGATTTAAAATTGTCGCAAGTCCTGCAGCGGAAATATGAAAAATTTTCAGCAAATCCAGACCTTGAAAATAAGAAAGTGGAAGAAACTACACAAAACAATAAATTTTGTAAAGTGACTCTGAGCAAAGAGTTCGTCTCTGCTGTTAATGAACACCTAGTTCAACTGTACGAGGCGTTTGCCAGGAATGACACTAAATTGGATGAAACTACACCTCACTTCAAGGAAGTGACTTTGAACAGTGACTTTATCACAGTTAATATTCAACGCCCAGAAGAATTCCAACACATTGGGAAAAGTACTAAACTTAAATTGCATAAAAGAGAAACAAAAAAAGCTTTTCCAGGCAAGAACGCTATAAAGAAATCAATCTGGGAGAATAAAGAATGCAATGGTAAATGTCAAACTGCATATGAAATTTGTCCCGTCAGTGATGAAGTGATGCTAGAACTTTTATCAGAAATGAACAGTCTAGTCGAGTATATGAACGAACACTGTACTGAAATACGAACATATTTCCGGAACAATCCCAGCGGCGGTCGGAAACTAAGAGATACAGTGAGAAAAGTCAACAAGCTTGTAAATAAATATTCCAAAAGTGCGTCAACTGTCAAGTCGTATTATTATAAACCATTCAATAAAATAATCGGTAAAAGACATACAGGTGAATTAATCGATGTTCCTCAAAAATACATTCCGAGTAATTTAGTTGATTACATAGAAAATTTGACTTCGTATATCAGCAACGCTACTAAATTTAAGATACGTGACAACGAGAAGCTTTACAACGGAGATAAAAACTTAGTTGGTAATGTAGACAAGCGTGTAAGGGAAGAGAATCGAAACGAAAGATCAGTGACAAAAAATGATAAAGACGTGTTCTTACTTGACAAAGTAAAAGTAAATATAATTTGTAAAACTGATTCTACATCGACTACACCAACTACACAACCACAACAACAGCTGAATCAAATGACTATTCAATGGTTTGTTGACAAGGGTAATGACGAATCGTTAACTAAAAAGCAATGGACCTTGAAAAATTTACTCTGGCGGTCCAAGCATATGAACAAGAAGAGTAAGAACCTAATGAGAAGATCCTGGAAAAGAGAAGTGGAAAGTATTAATAGTCCTTTAATCACTGATACTAGTGGCTCTTTCTGGAGTAACTACATGCACAAATTCCAGAAAGCATCACATTTAGAAACAAAGCGAACATATGGAGAAACAGGTGTACCTATGGACAATGAAAAGGAAATCCTTCCAACAAAACAGGCATCTGCAACGACATATGAAAGTACTGAAAATCCTAATTTAAAATATAAATTTTCTAAAGAGAACAGTCAAATAACAACATCAATAGGTCCCCAGCTTGTAAAAGAGACTTCAAAAAAGAGTTTGCAATCGACTGTGATGACGAGTCCTACTTTTGGTGCTACAAGTAGTACCAGTGAACCAAGCATTTCAGTTAAAACTAATACTAATAAAAACTTATATGGAAAGAAAGAACGAAAAATTAAACCTAAGCATAAAGAAAAGCACACAAAAATGACTGACTCTTCAAAACCAATGATCAACAAAGACAAAAGTACGGTTTTTATTGATAATCCAGTATTTAATGTAGATGATGATATACATTTGGCCAGCGCGCTTCCGACACGGGAACGCGTCACCAATACTAATTCTAATCCAACACAATCGGCTTCCACTAATTCTAAAAAAGAGAAGGAGCACGCCAATGAGGTGAAGATTATTAATAAATCTACATTCGCATTGAAACAGTTATTTAAAAAGATTCCTGGCCGTTATGACAAGGAAAAGTATAAAAATACTGACGCGGCTATAGGCCAGGGTATAGCTTCTACCACTGCAAATATCACCAGTTCTACAACCGCGAGTATAACACCAAGTTTAGTTCGTAATGTCATAAATCAAATTAGTAAAACAGGTGAAAGAACATTCAAACAATGGAACAGTAATAACATAGTAAAGTATTCAGGTGACGGAAACTCGGAAGAAGGTAAGGAAACAAACAATCTTAATTTATCAAATGGCATCCATGAATATCACAGTCCAGGGAAAGCTGATGGTGACTTGAAATCTTTGCTTCTATCGATTCTACAATATGAGACGAAGAGGATAAGCAACGATACAGTATTCGATGAGCCTGATATTTTAAATGTAGAACCAGGGCATAAAGAGGAATCTGGCAAGTAAACATCTACAAAACTGAAGACGCACGTTCTAATGGAGAAGTGAAAATGACAATACAATTCTGAAGACGAATGTCAAGGACGCTTAATTGTATTCGATTTGTTCTAGTACCAACATTCCACCCGATCTCAAGACATTGCTTTTCGATCGAATTTCTTGTATTTAGTTTAGGCATTGTGGAGCTGCAAAATGAACAGATTTTTTAAATCTAAATATTCAGAAGGGGTCAATATAGAGCAGGCTCCAATGAGATGTTCGTTTGCAAACATTGCGAACCGCGATGTTTTATGATTACTAGGGATCGGACGATCGTGTGCAAATGGCAATAGGAACAGGACTACTGGAGTAGAAATCAGTGTTATATTTTATAAGCAGTCGATCAATATGTCGATGTCGTCGTAGATAAAATTTCTACATAATTATTTTATCGTCATCAATGGTGATAAATTTCGTCTATAAAAAGTGGGTATAAACTTTAATTGGATATAGTTATATTAGAGTGGATACATTTTAACGCACCCAATGCACATTGCATTCTAAGATTGCATTTCTTAATGCAAATGACTATACTACGAAGGGTGTTCATCTAACCTATTTCGTTATATAAACCAAATGCGACGTGGAAATGGTACATAAATTTATTAGGATAGAGTGTATATCTAATGAAATAGGTTGAAAGAAATCAATTGTATTGTAGTCAGTTGCATTAAAAAAATGCTATCTCAGAATCACAAATAATTCGCATTGGGTGCGATAAAATGTATCCATTCTAGTAGCAAGAAGAGTTTGTACCCACTTTTTATAGACGAAATGTATCTCCATTGATAATGATAAAATAATTATGAAGAAATTTGATCTACGACATCGTCAAATTTATCGACTGGATAAAAAATGTAACACTGATTTCTACTCCATTAGTCCTGTTCCTTGTCATTTGCACTCGATCGTCCGATCCCAAGTGATTAAGTCTACCCGAGACCCTCGACTTCATAAAAAGCCATGTTGCCGCGCGTCCCCACTCCCCCTAAAACTGTTTATTGCATGTGTAAGCATTTTTTTATAATTATCGTAATGAAGGGGAGGGGACCACAAAACTAGTTGACAACATCTGTTGATTGGATGTCTGGGATCTATACAATATATCAGAAGTTGGAATGGGGTCCGCAATTTTTGCAAACGGATCTTCACTGAGAGCCCGCACTAATATATAATACATTGCAAACTACCACATAAGCTTTATAGAGAATAAGATTGTGTTCTTTGGCACAGTACTAAATACAAAAAAAGACCTACGCACCTGGCCTAGAGTACTCGGCTTCAATTATAGGTACGATACTTAAGACTCAAAAGACTATCAACTAGAAAATAAATAGTAAACATGACCTTTATTGGACAGGTGTGCTCCGACCGGGACCCAGTGGATAACAGAGCACAGGATATAAAGAGACTAGCGAAAAATCTGTACACGATAGCCTTAGAAAATCAAGTAAATCCGCAAGAAATAGAAACTGCAGATCAGCGGATTGGTCCATGTTTATTACTTGTGAACTGTACAGCGAGTTTGCCTAGAGGAAATTACTTGTTGCAGCTTCTTTCACCAGGGACATTTGGGGCATTGACTGAAAACGCAGACAGGGTTCCCGATTTAACAGTTGAAATAACTAACGAAGCTGATATGGGTAATGGATTGACTGCCGATCGAGTTTCGACTCTGGTCGATGAGAAAACTGGCAACGGTCAGAAAGCTGGCAACGAGCAGCTAGAGCACGACACAAATGTGAACAGAGAAAAACGCGCGTCTACATGGAAGACAATCAAGAAATGGTTCAACGGAGAAAGAGTGTGTAGATGCAAATGTAAACCAAACCAGACCATGTGCGCGGCGTGTGCGGCCAGTGACGCTGTCATGATGGAAGTGATATTCCGTCTCAACAATTTAGTGACATATATAAACGATCATAGCACTGACATTGAGAACTATTTCATAAGCAACCCGAGTACAGCAGCGGAGTTTAGAGACGCAGTGAATGAGACATATAAATGTCTAGAGAATTATTCGAAGAGAAGCAAAGGGAAATGTCATGGAAAACTGTGCGAAGCATTTAAGTATGTACAGGATACGGATATTACTGATTATGTTAAAGCTTATGGTTTTAAAGATCTGATTAAGCATGAAGAACAATAAGCTTGCTTCAAAAACGCTGATAAATTGGCAAGCTGCCAAAAAGAAACGTTAACTCTTCTTTTGCTGCAAAATGATGAATGACAAAATTATAAGAATGTCGTCGTCATCTTAGCGTTATCCTGCCCTGCTAGCATAACTTGACTCTCTACTCTACTCGCGCGCGTGATAGACTATCTGTCACTTTTTGACAGCATTAATCAGAAAGTGACGGACAGTCTATCTCGCGCGCGAGTAGAGTTGAGAGTCAAGTTATGCTAGCAGGGCTGGTACGAGTAGCATCCAAGGAACCGGGATATACTCGGTTACTATTACGACATTTATACGGAAGTGACTGCCGTCTGGTCTTTCAACAGTTTCAACTCAAGGGCCTTGCGCAGGTAGATCTTATTGGGAAAGTAATGAAAATGAAGAATGTCAAATGTTGGCAACGATTGTTTACTAGTTTTGCATGTAAGCGTTTACTTTTAGATGTAGTGTTGCCATCTTTACAGGCGTATTTTCGCATTTCGCCCTTTTCTGGGTTCCATAACCTCTCTGTCATAAGAGCGTAATTGCAACAACATTTAAAGAAAACTATTGCGACGTAGTTATCTGTTAGAATGAATGATTTATATGGTAGGTTTTTCTACTATCGTAAAACAAGGTCTTTGTAATAATAATAACACAATTGCTTTGTTTATCTATTTACCTTTAGGTACTCGTAGCTGAAACTAAGAGCACACCTTGCTTGTTAAAGCATTTGTGTTGACACAAAGCCTTTGTTTTACGATTTAAGAGGAAACCTCGCCTCGCCTTCAAAAACCAGGGCATAGCTAGCATGATACGTTTATGGTCATGTTTTACGTGACGTTTTGGGCCATTTGGGCCGTAAAACTGGACAGTAAAACCTAACATGCTAGATGGGCTGGTGCTAAATACGTCCATATGGCGCGTTGAAAGCGAAGCGCTCTTGTGTCCAAAAGGTCATCAAACTCTGTCATCGGTAAAATGCGTATCAAAATACGCCTGTGGAGTTGAATCCTTAATTTTATAAGCACATTTGTTAGTTAATATTTTTAGTTATTGAGGAACGGAAAACTGTTTTTAAAAATGACTTCAAAAAGTGAACCATCAAGTTTTATTATCCCTAAATTTGCTAACTGTTTTTAATGAATCAAATGTTACATAATTTTTTTTTTTTTTTTTTTTTTTTTTTAATAAATATTTTGCGGACAATCCTACACAAATCCACCTAGTCCCAAACTAAGCAAAGCTTGTACTATGGGTACTAGACGACGATAAACATACTTATATAGATAGATACATACTTAAATACATAGAAAACATCCATGACTCGGGAACAAATATTCGTGCTCATCACACAAATAAATGCCCGTACCGGGATTCGAACCCAGGACCTCTCGCTTCGTAGGCAGGGTCACTACCAACTAGGCTAAAGCGGTCGTATAATGTATGTTGCTACGTATTTAGTTATATTAATTTTACCCAATTTATCTTGTAACGAATTATCTGTCTATAAATAGGTAAGTATGTGATATTATAAACATTGTAAGAGGGACAATCGAGAAGGAATTTTAGCGGTATGGGAACTAGAAAATAAGTTTTTTGTATCGCGAGTCGCTCATGGGGTATCATATCATAAGAAACCTAAGTGTTATATGGTTATTGCACGCTTTCTATAATAAACAATGTTGGTTCTATGAGTGTTTTATTGCGACAACAGTTATTTGTACAACAATCTAAAGAGACAAGTCTTTTTTCCTGCGAGTGCTGATTTTGAGTCCCGAGGAAGTGAAAGATTCTAAAATTCAAAGTTAGAATCTTGAGCGCAGCGACGGACTTAAAAGCACGAGTTGCAAATACTTTGCTGTCGAGTAATACGTACCTCAGCAGTGAGAACATATTCACATAAAAATATATATCATAGGCTTTATTTATTTATTTTTTCCTTAAATTAACACTAACAGACAGGCTATGCATGTTAATTGTACAGGACTGCCGTGTCAATCCTATCTCATGTATCTTGAGATACATGAGTTACGCGTAACAGGTCTAAATCTGTTTATTTTCCATGCCTTTATCGACCTAACATACTCAGTTTTTTTAATTTAACTTACCAATTCCTTATACGAGCCTGTCACGTAACTCATGTAACTCTGTTTTTACCATAGTAAATCATGGCTAAATACTGAACAAAAAAAAACTTCAAACGGCGTTTTCTCAAAACTATGCTTTTTGAGATACATGAGATAGGCTTGACACGGCCCCCCTCGAGGGTGACCGCCTTGTCGGGGCGGGGGGGCTTAGTAACCGTGGACTGCAACCCACGGCGAAGCTAAGAGGCACCCAGGGCCGGCCTGTGTGGGGCCTGCTGGCTGGCCCGAGGAGAGCGCTCCTAGCGGGCTGTGCATTGCCCGCTTAGGATGCGTTGGACAGGGACCGCAGCAGAAAAGGAGTACCTCCTTATCTTCTGCGGCCGAGGCGGGATCGCAGGGGGAGAGGCGTGTTGGTATAACAGTGCGCCACTCTCCCTACCCCCTGCGAACTTGGCGGGGCCGTTCCGCGGAAGCGGCATTGGTGGGGCCGCAGAGGAAGAGGAATGCCGGTATTACGGTGCGCCGCTTTCCCTATCCTCTGCGGCCGAGGCGTGGTCGGTGGCGGAACCACAGACCTGATCCGCCACCATCTCCTCGTAGCGGACTTAGGGGGGTCCGCTACTGAACGTGTGGAGATGGAGGAGACAGGCGCGCCAAAACATCTGGCGTGGCTGTCGTGGAGGGCCCTCGGGCATCCGCGAAGGAGCCGCTTGTGGGTGGCTGCCGCCGGCGGGGTCGCGGATGTGTGCGCAAGCGTTCCCGTGACCTCGCCACATGGCGGCGAGGCGGCAAGTGGGGGGGTTTTTAGTGGGTATACCGTGAGTCTCATCAGCTTATACGGGAGTCCCACATAACCACTCGGGTCACCCCCTGCACCCGGGTAGTATGCGTAACGCATTTTCCCCCCCCCAAAAAAAAAAAAAAAAAAAAAAAAAAAAAAAAAAAAAAAAAAAAAAAAAAAAAAAAAAAAAAAAAAAAAAAAAAAAAAAAGCCTTGACACGGCAGAGGAGGATAATACATTAGGTCTAAAGCTTTCACGTAAGTACGATCAAGGACTTTAATTCTTGAGCAATTTAGGTGTCAACTAATTTAATAGTTACGCTACGAAGTGTCCAGTATAAAGTGAGCTCTAAATGGTTCAACAATTAAAGTCCGTGACTTTACCTAGTTACCAGCGGGGCTAGCGCAACTAACGCCGCACCGCGACGCGAGTCGAGAAAGCTCTACCCCCCTTTTTCTAATTTGTACGGTGCGAGTGAGATAGGGGACGCTTAGTCGCGCGCGACTGAGCAGCAAGTTGTGCTAGACGTACAGATATACGTATCTCTGTCGCAGAATAAACTGGTAACGGAAATGCTGGCAACATCTGCGCAGTTTGCAGCTAGCATTTCCGTTACCGTTACTAGAATTGCACATCAATTTAAGAAATGAATAAGGAATAAGTAGTAATTACTCGTAAAATCTTTTAAGCATTATATGTTGAACAAACGTTAGCGCGATCATGCTATGGCAACTTAGAACTTAATGCAAATCCAGATTTAGAAGTTCCTTCTTTTTTTTTAAGTTTTTGATATCTAGAGAGTAGATGGCGCCTGTACGCAAGCATATAATGCCTTCTCAATTTGGCCGAGTTGCCTGTCTATCTCAGTATGTATATTGTAGTCTTTGAGCGCGATCTAATTCGACGCCAGCGCCATCTACGGGAAACTTGGGTCCCTAGCGGTGTAGTTGGTTACTCTACTCGTTTCTGGATGGCGTTAGTTTAGTAGTGGTCACTTCATGCATCATAGATGAAAATGGAACAACATGTCGAATAATTGTACATCTGCAATTTGAAAATGACAGGTCAGTCAATCGGTGAATGGCCGAATTGGCCGACAACAATTATAAGAACATCGCATATTCGATCGTATTCGAGTGATTTTTCGCATTATGTTTGATAGTGCAAAGCAAAGGAATCTACAGTTGACGAAGTTACATGGTCACAACTTGGGGTTGCATGTTGGCGTTGCATCGTTGCCTCTCTTTTATTTGCCATAGAAAGGAAAAAGATGCAACACTGATATGGGGGCAAATACCGCCAAGTGGAGTGCCACTACCAGAAACGAACATTTTCATAGAAACTCTTTATTTCGCTACAGACAATACATGCGGCCTTTCTCACATGTCGCGTAGAGTACGTGTCCCTGCATTCGGCAACACAACATTTTCACCATGTCTGTGCGATTGCAGAAAGAATCGCAGGGATACTGCCTCGTCCATTTTGCCTCAGTGGTGGCAATGGCAACCAAAAACACAGTCACCAGAAATATTAAGAAAATTCTACTGAACATTATTGAAACTAGAATTTACTCAGTCGCCTTATGCATTCAATGGTTTTGTTGAGTTTTGATTATATTTTTTGATTTTATAATGATTTGTATGTTAGTTTTTTATGTCTAAAATCAAATTCTAAAATGTTGACATTTTAGCAATTTGACGTGGAAGTCAAAGAGATTATAACCCAATTATAACCACTACGTTTAGTGGACGTGGACGTATAGTTGACAACGAGCGCTAAACGCAACGATCAAAGAGCAACCGAATATCAATTTATTTCTCTCTTATCCTCTAATCAATAAATTTTGTTCATTAAAATCATATTAAAATGGCCAGCATACTTATACTGGCACCACACTTGGGGTTGCATGTTCGCGTTGCATCTTTGCCTCTCTTTCATTTGCCGTAGGAAGGAAAACGATGCAAAACGAATATTTGGGCAAATACAGCCAAGTGTGGTCCCACCATTATGTAGAAATTGGAATTAACTCGGCCATACGCTGCGCTATGACCATCACTTGCGTGTATCTGTGTACGTGTACCAAAATGATTAGTTTCTGAACGCACGTAAAATAAAAAAAGTTACATGTCAAGCCTGACAAACTATGGCGTCTATCTACTGGAGAATTGTTGCGATTTCGCGCTATAGTGCCTTTAAAAGTGGATGAATACAATTGATTCTATTATTGTAACGTAACGTTACAAGAAATCCTGAAAATGGGAAAAATCGGGCATTCGAACTCCAATAAACAGTGCTGCGTGCCGCAGTGCAAATCACGGTGCACGAATGAAATATCACTTTTCCGGTTTCCTAAAGATGAGTCGCAGAGGAAAAAATGGACCGACGCTATCAAAATTGAGAAAGGAATTACTCAAAACATGCAAGTTTGTAGCCGGCATTTCGTGAAGAACGATTACATTATATCAGGTATCTGTAAACTTAATAAAATACGGCTTTGTTAGTTTATAGTATTTTCGTAAATCAATTCAAGCTGTTACGCGTAATTAGCAGGAAAGTAAATGAATCTGGCTGCATTTTTAACATCATCAAGTATTTTGCGTGAGAATGCGCGCTTTTTGTCTCAATACAGTAACAACAGTGGTTGAAGTTTTATACATAACCTAAATTTGGGGTATGTGGCACTACTAATATCTGCGCAGTTCGTTCCAATTGCATCTGTGGCATTTCATATTTCCCTTGGAGTGCAGTATAATGCATTAGATGATAAGAATATGTCTACATTGCTGTAGATCTGTTTCACTTTGTATTTTAATACAATTGTTCAGATTTCTTTCAATTTATTTCAAGGATTATACCAATCTACCTATTTATCAGTATGATCGTTATTTAGTTTAGCCCAATGACCTTAGTTATTTTGATTTTTGAATAACTTATAGATTCAATTATTTATTTCATGAAAAAAAATTACATTACAAATTTGCATGTGTCAAAAAAATAAGAATTTTTATCATGATCGTCAAAAACAATGAAAAATAAAGATACAATAATAGGAGTTCCATCTACACACTAAAGATCATTATAGACAAATACAACGAATAAATAAATAAATGAATAAATAAAAATAAAATAAATAAAAAATAAATATTTGCAGACAATCTTACACAAATCGACCTAGTCCCAAACTAAGCAAAGCTTGTACTATGGGTACTAGACGACGATAAACATACTTATATAGATAAATACATACCTAAATACATCGAAAACATTCAAATAAAAAAATAAATAATAAATAAATAAATATTAGGGGACATTCTTACACAACTCAAACAGGGCTATAGTAAGCTTAATAAGGCTTGTGTTATAGGTACTATACGATGATATATATAATAGATTTAAATACATAGAAAACATCCAAGACTCAGAAACAAATATTCATACTCATCACACAAATATTTGCCCTTACCGGGATCCGAACCCATGACCTTCAGCTTTGTAGGCAGCGTCACTACCCACTAGGCTAACCAGTCGTCAGATACAATAAACCACTCTACATCAGCTTTATTGACTACAGCAAAGCATTTGACTCTATAATTCATGATTCAATATGGGAAGCGCTAGCAATGCAAGGTGAAAACGAGGACTACTTAGATATAATAAAACGGATGTTCAGAAAAAACAGCATGGGCGAGACTCGCACTTGTTCGTTTTTTCTTGGATCGGAAAAGTATGCAAATGCTCTTCCTGTTAGAATTAATCTTAACCCTTATTTCATTAAGGCTTATTTATGCAGAATCCAAAACAAAGATAACAAGAATATAAAATATCGAAAAATATGACGGTGCCCGTGAGCATCGCGAGAGATTTTAACAGGATATTCCTGACTATATTTTAAGTTAAAAATGTTAATTAACGTCAAGTAAATTCGGTTCGGTTTTAGAGATATTTCGTTGCGAGACTTAACCATCTACTTTGACAGCTCGTCCTAATGTCACGTTTTTACTAGATTAGCAATTATTGTGTATGAAAATAAGAAAAAAATTCAAAATCATAATTCGACCTAACTTCATATAATATAACATTTATTACTCTTTATAGCCTCAGGTATTCGTGATTAAAATCTCTCGCAATGCTCACGGGCACCGTGTATAGCCTCACGTTTTTTAAATTTCGAAATTAGTGTATCACCATACAAGTTTCAGAACATAATTTTTTTGCAATCCACCCATATTATGAAGTATATAAAAGGTTAATAATAATAATAAAGCCATTTATTCATATCTGAAAAAAAAAACTTTGTGACATTGTTGCTTAACTATTTTTGATATGAACCCCTTTGGGTGAAGGCCTCCTCCAATTCTGTCCATAATTCTCTATGTGATCCAAGGCTCATCCAATCCTTTCCGGCAACTTGTGTTAGGTCGTAAGCCCATCTTTGGATTGGCCCGGCCTACATGCCTTTTCCCCAGCGGTCCTCTCCATTTTGTGGCTCCGATAGTCCATCTCCTGTCTGTGTAGCGCGACAAGTGTCCAGACCAGCGCCATTTCAACGATAGAGCGTGTGTGAGGGCATCGGTGACTCCTGTCTTTTCTCTGATTTAAAAAGTTAGTTAAATTAAATCCAACATAAAAGTGGCCATGGTGAGTGTTACTGGCTGGTGCTGTGTATTATGTCATCGTTAACCAACTTCAAAAAGGAGGGGTGGAATTATCATAAACCCCTTTACAGAAGGCTAGGTATATAAGGTATACAACACTAACGGCACTTTTACAGTACCTGTGTTACTTTATAGATATCGGTGGCTCTAAAGTGAAGAGGCTGAAGCGGACAGCTGTGCCGTCCCAGAACTTGCCCTGGCAGTTCCCGAACAAGCGGGTCAGCCCCACCCTGGCTAAGGCAAGGATGGAGAGACTGAAGAATAGATCTCAACAAAAGTAAGTCTGGCTGGTCCATAGCTTTGTACAGTCAATTATCAAAATCTAAATATTAATTCTCCAAACAATTGCCCTTGTGACGTCACGATCCCCGAGTGTTTTCTCTCTCTAACAATCAATATTATAAAGGTTGTGACTTCGTAATTTTTCGGAATATCTAAATAGGCTTTTTGTCACTAGGCATAATTTTTTTGCCTCCTTTTTTTGGAGTAATAATAAATCAAAGTCAAAGTCAAAGTGATTTATTCTTCAATTTAGGCATATTACATGAACCTATGAATGTCGATAAACTACCACCGGTTCGGAAAGTAAACCTCTGACTCGAGAAGAACCGGCGTAAAAAACTCGGCGAGGTGTCATTTTTTCAAAACAGTATACAATATATCATTTCAGTATCAGAATTTTATGTCTACACCCCTATTCACGCCTCGAGCGTGCCTATCCGTTCCACGCCTGCGCCGCGCCTTTACCTTACGCCTAAAAGGGATGACTTTGATTTTGAGATTGAGAATGAGTTATTAGAACTTTTAAATATTCCTAACCCGCACGCGCTAAAACAAACAGCGCGCGAGCTCTCTCGATTTTTCTCGCACTATACCTCTCTTTCTAAGTTTTCTAATAAGAGAGAGACGGATAGTGCGACAAAAATTGAGAGACCTCGCGCGCCGTCTTGTGATAGCAATGCAGGGCCAATGTAAAGGTGCGTACGAATTAGAGCAGCCTCGGGCTGAGGCACGCACGGCGCCTATTTTGCTCAAATTCGTACGCGCTCACGCGCTGTGCGCGAGCAGCGCGCGGCGAGCCGCCCAGAGGCGGTCTCTTGACCGTGCTTAAAGCTGCGTACGAATTTGAGCGGCTCAGCCTGAGGCATGCTCGCCCCGCGCGGCGAACTGCTCGCGCGACAAATAATTCCACATAAACATGCGCGGGTGAGGCAGCGCGCTCGCGCGAGCCGACATTCAAAATGGCGTCGACACGATGACAGCTGATTGATTTCGGACCCACAACACCTTTTGCTTTTCATGTATTTGTATCAATAATTGTTCCAAATTTACTAACAAGCGATTACAAACGCACGGCTCAGCCACATGCTTAAATTCGTACGCGCCTAGCGCACAAACAAGTTCGATCTTGTCGCTCTGTCCGCGGCCTACTCAGATACACGTCCAAGTTACGTGAGGCGCGCAAACTGAGGCGCCTTTGAGCACGGTCAAGAGACCGCCTCTGGCCGGCTCGCCGCGCGCTGCTCGCGCACAGCGCGTGAGCGCGTATGAATTTGAGCAAAACAGGCGCCGTGCGTGCCTCAACCCGACGAGGCTGCTCTAATTCGTACGCACCTTTTCACATACGAGTCATGCCTCAACAAAGCGAAAAATTACACTTGGCTACAGTATTGCTTGGCTTCGCTTGGGTTAACACCGATATTGGGGAGACTAATAATTTCTTTCATTTCAGGACATCCGATTCCCCAATGAAGTCTGAATCTACTGACAATAAGCCTGATGACGTTAAAAAATCTGAAGGTAGTAAAACACCCAAAGGTATAAAATTATCTGAAGATAGTGAAAAACCCGGAAGTGATGTAAAATCTGACATCATAATATCTGACTCGTCATCAGAAAAGTTGGAAGATGTGGAACCTAAAAATGAGGATATGAGTGATGAAGACGACGATAAAGTGACTGAAAACAAATCTGTGGATGTTAAAGATGAACAAGAGGAAGAAACTGAAGAAAATATTGAAGAGGCTGTTGAGAAAAGTGGTGGTGAAGCTACAGAGGCTAAGAAAGATGAAAATAATGTAAGTTTTTGTAACAAAGATAATTGGGAATGGATGAAAATTTTAGAAATGCCTGTTTTTTTTTTTGGTGTCAGGAATAACCTTCCTTAGCACCAGAAAAAAGTTTCAGATTTTTCAGCTGCGACAATTATTTTTGAAAAATATAAACAGTTTCCCCATTTACGTTTTGGGTCAGTTACGGCACCTTCCTCGTGGTAACGTAATATCTTAAAGCTAAAATATGTACAAAAACATATTCTACCTTTCATACAGAGTATATTTATTTTATAACAACTGTTTACTTTAAGATGAGCCGCGCCCCAACGCGGCTTCGACAGCGGAAAGGACTGCTAAAATGTGAGCATTGCGGAAGAAAGTGCCTCACCCCGCAAGCGTTACAGACACACCAACAAACCGTGCATAAAAACGCTAGAAACAACTTAATCAACCCCAAAAAGGAGCCTACTAAGCTACATTCATCGCCCAAACCGGTAGCGTTAATATCTGTGAAGAGCCCCGAAAGTTTGCAAAACTTTAAAGTGAATCCTTTAGAAAAATCTCTAAACTCCAATGAAGTGGAGAAAGTGCTTCAAGAATGGGACTTGGGCTCCGATTCCGATGTGAGTGTTAAAGAGGAGATGGTGGACAGGAAGTGTCAACGGAAGACAGAGTTTCAGTGCCCGCTCTGCAACAGACGGTTCCCCGAGTTCTTCATGGCGAACAGACACATACAGAAGCACCATCATTTGGGACGGCACAATGGAAATAAGTAAGTATATAGTATATCTATTTATACTAGGGAATGCAATCTCGATCTCGCGAAATCTCGTCAATATTTTATGAGATCGAGTCTCGTACAATTTTTGTACGAGACTACGATCGCAGAAAAATGTCTTATTTCATAGTATTATTTACGAACTAGCTTTTGCCCGCGACTACGAACGCGTGGAACTCGTTTATATTTTGCCTCCATACAAACTTCCGCTTCCCATTTCACCTCCTTAGGGGATGACTTCAGAGATAAAAAGTATCCGATGTCTTTTCCGGGGATTAAAACTATTTCCTTACCAACTTTCATCACAATCGGTTCAGCGGTTTAAGCGTGAAAAGGTAACAGAGAGTTTTTAATAACTGGCTTGTGCCCGCGGCTTCGCCCGCGTACTAAAAATGATTTTAACCGTCTACAAAAAAAGGTGCATCTCAGTTTGACCCGTATGTGGGTCGTTCTTCTTTTCGACCGACAATAGCCTGTCCTTCGTCTTATTACGGCATCTCATTTGAGTAATGATGTTTATGGTTTTATAATGTTCGAATGAACGTCCATATTATTTTATTAATTAGTGATATATAATATTTCACTTTCTCTAACTAGCATTTTTTTAAATGTTTGTTTTTTTCGTAGAATGCCGTGACAGAGTGGTAAACCAAAGTGTTGTCCCCACTGAAATAGTCCAGGTTTTTTTTAGAAACCAACCGTAAATAAATATTTATATTGGCCAGAAAGTAAACTTTAATTAGTTCTAATGAAGAAACCTATGCATTTTTTTTTAAATCGCACCTCAAAACCACAATTTTTGATAGTTCAAAAACCAAAAAAACAGAAAAACCTCGATTCATTGTCGGTAAAAAAGAAGAACGACCCATGTTCCAATTGAATTGCAATTTGGCACAAATACTTTCAAGAATTTTCATGTCCACAATGTTAAATTTCAAAATCGATGCCATTTTCGTAATTAACATCCCAAAAAACCATAAAAACGACACCCATATTGATATTTAGACATTTTCAACCCCATCGCACCCCAACAGGGGAGATTGTATTTCACGTCCGCCATGTTGGATTTTAAAATCGTTGTTGTTTTCGTAATCGGCGACCAACGACCCGATAAACCATAGAAACGATACCTATGTTGATGTTCAGATTTTGTCACCACATTCCGCCCTTTTAGGGGTTAAATTCTCGAAAAACCTGATACACTTGTTCACTCATTTATCGTTAGGAATACTGCTGTGAAGTTTCGAATGAAATAGTCTAACTAATCTTGTTTCCCCATACAAAATTTGGACCCCCATTTCACCCCCTTAGGGGTTGAATTTTGAAAAATCCTTTCTAAGTGCACCTCTAGTCCTTACAAGGAACCTACGTGCCAAATTTGGGATCTCTAGAACCAGCGGTTTGGGCTGTGCGTTGATAGATCAGTCAGTCAGTTTCTTCTTTTATATATTTACATGGAAAGTTTAGAAACGATTTGAAATTTTATAGGTGTAAATTATAATAATAAAAAGCAAATAAGAGTCGTCTTGCACCAGTTTTTTTAAATGTTATTATCTGCCATCAAAATCAAACATTCTGCAAATAGGACACTTCCTTCCCCACAAACTGTCAACATTTATACCGAACATTCTCCTTGTGTGTAAATATGTCAACATCCATACCTTGATATTGGCAAATCCACCTTGCTAAAATAAGCATGGAGTAAAAGCCATTAAAAAAAATAGGGCACTGACATGTCCTCCTTTTCATGAATTCGTGTTTCATTATTCCAGGCCTCTCCTCCCGAAGCCGGCCCGCATAGATACCTGCACGGTCTGCAACACCATGCTGGAGGGCCCCCTCCACGCGTGCGCCGGCGCGCTCAAGCTGGCCAGCGGCTTCGTCTGCACCGGCTGCGAGCAGGAATACAAGACGCTCACGCTGTTCGACATGCACAAGTCCAGCAGACACAATGACGGGGTGGAGAGCATGTTCTTCCCTAGTTTGGATGGTGAGTCTGTAGGTACAAGCTGGCCAGCGGCT
Organism: Epinotia nisella; assembly: GCA_932294315.1. NCBI lineage: Eukaryota > Metazoa > Arthropoda > Insecta > Lepidoptera > Tortricidae > Epinotia > Epinotia nisella. The sequence continues at coordinate 123,839 of OW028698.1, read as the reverse complement.
TCGTCTGCACCGGCTGCGAGCAGGAATACAAGACGCTCACGCTGTTCGACATGCACAAGTCCAGCAGACACAATGACGGGGTGGAGAGCATGTTCTTCCCTAGTTTGGATGGTGAGTCTGTAGGTACAAGCTGGCCAGCGGCTTCGTCTGCACCGGCTGCGAGCAGGAATACAAGACGCTCACGCTGTTCGACATGCACAAGTCCAGCAGACACAATGACGGGGTGGAGAGCATGTTCTTCCCTAGTTTGGATGGTGAGTCTGTAGGTACAAGCTGGCCAGCGGCTTCGTCTGCACCGGCTGCGAGCAGGAATACAAGACGCTCACGCTGTTCGACATGCACAAGTCCAGCAGACACAATGACGGGGTGGAGAGCATGTTCTTCCCTAGTTTGGATGGTGAGTCTGTAGGTACAAGCTGGCCAGCGGCTTCGTCTGCACCGGCTGCGAGCAGGAATACAAGACGCTCACGCTGTTCGACATGCACAAGTCCAGCAGACACAATGACGGGGTGGAGAGCATGTTCTTCCCTAGTTTGGATGGTGAGTCTGTAGGTACAAGCTGGCCAGCGGCTTCGTCTGCACCGGCTGCGAGCAGGAATACAAGACGCTCACGCTGTTCGACATGCACAAGTCCAGCAGACACAATGACGGGGTGGAGAGCATGTTCTTCCCTAGTTTGGATGGTGAGTCTGTAGGTACAAGCTGGCCAGCGGCTTCGTCTGCACCGGCTGCGAGCAGGAATACAAGACGCTCACGCTGTTCGACATGCACAAGTCCAGCAGACACAATGACGGGGTGGAGAGCATGTTCTTCCCTAGTTTGGATGGTGAGTCTGTAGGTACAAGCTGGCCAGCGGCTTCGTCTGCACCGGCTGCGAGCAGGAATACAAGACGCTCACGCTGTTCGACATGCACAAGTCCAGCAGACACAATGACGGGGTGGAGAGCATGTTCTTCCCTAGTTTGGATGGTGAGTCTGTAGGTACAAGCTGGCCAGCGGCTTCGTCTGCACCGGCTGCGAGCAGGAATACAAGACGCTCACGCTGTTCGACATGCACAAGTCCAGCAGACACAATGACGGGGTGGAGAGCATGTTCTTCCCTAGTTTGGATGGTGAGTCTGTAGGTACAAGCTGGCCAGCGGCTTCGTCTGCACCGGCTGCGAGCAGGAATACAAGACGCTCACGCTGTTCGACATGCACAAGTCCAGCAGACACAATGACGGGGTGGAGAGCATGTTCTTCCCTAGTTTGGATGGTGAGTCTGTAGGTACAAGCTGGCCAGCGGCTTCGTCTGCACCGGCTGCGAGCAGGAATACAAGACGCTCACGCTGTTCGACATGCACAAGTCCAGCAGACACAATGACGGGGTGGAGAGCATGTTCTTCCCTAGTTTGGATGGTGAGTCTGTAGGTACAAGCTGGCCAGCGGCTTCGTCTGCACCGGCTGCGAGCAGGAATACAAGACGCTCACGCTGTTCGACATGCACAAGTCCAGCAGACACAATGACGGGGTGGAGAGCATGTTCTTCCCTAGTTTGGATGGTGAGTCTGTAGGTACAAGCTGGCCAGCGGCTTCGTCTGCACCGGCTGCGAGCAGGAATACAAGACGCTCACGCTGTTCGACATGCACAAGTCCAGCAGACACAATGACGGGGTGGAGAGCATGTTCTTCCCTAGTTTGGATGGTGAGTCTGTAGGTACAAGCTGGCCAGCGGCTTCGTCTGCACCGGCTGCGAGCAGGAATACAAGACGCTCACGCTGTTCGACATGCACAAGTCCAGCAGACACAATGACGGGGTGGAGAGCATGTTCTTCCCTAGTTTGGATGGTGAGTCTGTAGGTACAAGCTGGCCAGCGGCTTCGTCTGCACCGGCTGCGAGCAGGAATACAAGACGCTCACGCTGTTCGACATGCACAAGTCCAGCAGACACAATGACGGGGTGGAGAGCATGTTCTTCCCTAGTTTGGATGGTGAGTCTGTAGGTACAAGCTGGCCAGCGGCTTCGTCTGCACCGGCTGCGAGCAGGAATACAAGACGCTCACGCTGTTCGACATGCACAAGTCCAGCAGACACAATGACGGGGTGGAGAGCATGTTCTTCCCTAGTTTGGATGGTGAGTCTGTAGGTACAAGCTGGCCAGCGGCTTCGTCTGCACCGGCTGCGAGCAGGAATACAAGACGCTCACGCTGTTCGACATGCACAAGTCCAGCAGACACAATGACGGGGTGGAGAGCATGTTCTTCCCTAGTTTGGATGGTGAGTCTGTAGGTACAAGCTGGCCAGCGGCTTCGTCTGCACCGGCTGCGAGCAGGAATACAAGACGCTCACGCTGTTCGACATGCACAAGTCCAGCAGACACAATGACGGGGTGGAGAGCATGTTCTTCCCTAGTTTGGATGGTGAGTCTGTAGGTACAAGCTGGCCAGCGGCTTCGTCTGCACCGGCTGCGAGCAGGAATACAAGACGCTCACGCTGTTCGACATGCACAAGTCCAGCAGACACAATGACGGGGTGGAGAGCATGTTCTTCCCTAGTTTGGATGGTGAGTCTGTAGGTACAAGCTGGCCAGCGGCTTCGTCTGCACCGGCTGCGAGCAGGAATACAAGACGCTCACGCTGTTCGACATGCACAAGTCCAGCAGACACAATGACGGGGTGGAGAGCATGTTCTTCCCTAGTTTGGATGGTGAGTCTGTAGGTACAAGCTGGCCAGCGGCTTCGTCTGCACCGGCTGCGAGCAGGAATACAAGACGCTCACGCTGTTCGACATGCACAAGTCCAGCAGACACAATGACGGGGTGGAGAGCATGTTCTTCCCTAGTTTGGATGGTGAGTCTGTAGGTACAAGCTGGCCAGCGGCTTCGTCTGCACCGGCTGCGAGCAGGAATACAAGACGCTCACGCTGTTCGACATGCACAAGTCCAGCAGACACAATGACGGGGTGGAGAGCATGTTCTTCCCTAGTTTGGATGGTGAGTCTGTAGGTACAAGCTGGCCAGCGGCTTCGTCTGCACCGGCTGCGAGCAGGAATACAAGACGCTCACGCTGTTCGACATGCACAAGTCCAGCAGACACAATGACGGGGTGGAGAGCATGTTCTTCCCTAGTTTGGATGGTGAGTCTGTAGGTACAAGCTGGCCAGCGGCTTCGTCTGCACCGGCTGCGAGCAGGAATACAAGACGCTCACGCTGTTCGACATGCACAAGTCCAGCAGACACAATGACGGGGTGGAGAGCATGTTCTTCCCTAGTTTGGATGGTGAGTCTGTAGGTACAAGCTGGCCAGCGGCTTCGTCTGCACCGGCTGCGAGCAGGAATACAAGACGCTCACGCTGTTCGACATGCACAAGTCCAGCAGACACAATGACGGGGTGGAGAGCATGTTCTTCCCTAGTTTGGATGGTGAGTCTGTAGGTACAAGCTGGCCAGCGGCTTCGTCTGCACCGGCTGCGAGCAGGAATACAAGACGCTCACGCTGTTCGACATGCACAAGTCCAGCAGACACAATGACGGGGTGGAGAGCATGTTCTTCCCTAGTTTGGATGGTGAGTCTGTAGGTACAAGCTGGCCAGCGGCTTCGTCTGCACCGGCTGCGAGCAGGAATACAAGACGCTCACGCTGTTCGACATGCACAAGTCCAGCAGACACAATGACGGGGTGGAGAGCATGTTCTTCCCTAGTTTGGATGGTGAGTCTGTAGGTACAAGCTGGCCAGCGGCTTCGTCTGCACCGGCTGCGAGCAGGAATACAAGACGCTCACGCTGTTCGACATGCACAAGTCCAGCAGACACAATGACGGGGTGGAGAGCATGTTCTTCCCTAGTTTGGATGGTGAGTCTGTAGGTACAAGCTGGCCAGCGGCTTCGTCTGCACCGGCTGCGAGCAGGAATACAAGACGCTCACGCTGTTCGACATGCACAAGTCCAGCAGACACAATGACGGGGTGGAGAGCATGTTCTTCCCTAGTTTGGATGGTGAGTCTGTAGGTACAAGCTGGCCAGCGGCTTCGTCTGCACCGGCTGCGAGCAGGAATACAAGACGCTCACGCTGTTCGACATGCACAAGTCCAGCAGACACAATGACGGGGTGGAGAGCATGTTCTTCCCTAGTTTGGATGGTGAGTCTGTAGGTACAAGCTGGCCAGCGGCTTCGTCTGCACCGGCTGCGAGCAGGAATACAAGACGCTCACGCTGTTCGACATGCACAAGTCCAGCAGACACAATGACGGGGTGGAGAGCATGTTCTTCCCTAGTTTGGATGGTGAGTCTGTAGGTACAAGCTGGCCAGCGGCTTCGTCTGCACCGGCTGCGAGCAGGAATACAAGACGCTCACGCTGTTCGACATGCACAAGTCCAGCAGACACAATGACGGGGTGGAGAGCATGTTCTTCCCTAGTTTGGATGGTGAGTCTGTAGGTACAAGCTGGCCAGCGGCTTCGTCTGCACCGGCTGCGAGCAGGAATACAAGACGCTCACGCTGTTCGACATGCACAAGTCCAGCAGACACAATGACGGGGTGGAGAGCATGTTCTTCCCTAGTTTGGATGGTGAGTCTGTAGGTACAAGCTGGCCAGCGGCTTCGTCTGCACCGGCTGCGAGCAGGAATACAAGACGCTCACGCTGTTCGACATGCACAAGTCCAGCAGACACAATGACGGGGTGGAGAGCATGTTCTTCCCTAGTTTGGATGGTGAGTCTGTAGGTACAAGCTGGCCAGCGGCTTCGTCTGCACCGGCTGCGAGCAGGAATACAAGACGCTCACGCTGTTCGACATGCACAAGTCCAGCAGACACAATGACGGGGTGGAGAGCATGTTCTTCCCTAGTTTGGATGGTGAGTCTGTAGGTACAAGCTGGCCAGCGGCTTCGTCTGCACCGGCTGCGAGCAGGAATACAAGACGCTCACGCTGTTCGACATGCACAAGTCCAGCAGACACAATGACGGGGTGGAGAGCATGTTCTTCCCTAGTTTGGATGGTGAGTCTGTAGGTACAAGCTGGCCAGCGGCTTCGTCTGCACCGGCTGCGAGCAGGAATACAAGACGCTCACGCTGTTCGACATGCACAAGTCCAGCAGACACAATGACGGGGTGGAGAGCATGTTCTTCCCTAGTTTGGATGGTGAGTCTGTAGGTACAAGCTGGCCAGCGGCTTCGTCTGCACCGGCTGCGAGCAGGAATACAAGACGCTCACGCTGTTCGACATGCACAAGTCCAGCAGACACAATGACGGGGTGGAGAGCATGTTCTTCCCTAGTTTGGATGGTGAGTCTGTAGGTACAAGCTGGCCAGCGGCTTCGTCTGCACCGGCTGCGAGCAGGAATACAAGACGCTCACGCTGTTCGACATGCACAAGTCCAGCAGACACAATGACGGGGTGGAGAGCATGTTCTTCCCTAGTTTGGATGGTGAGTCTGTAGGTACAAGCTGGCCAGCGGCTTCGTCTGCACCGGCTGCGAGCAGGAATACAAGACGCTCACGCTGTTCGACATGCACAAGTCCAGCAGACACAATGACGGGGTGGAGAGCATGTTCTTCCCTAGTTTGGATGGTGAGTCTGTAGGTACAAGCTGGCCAGCGGCTTCGTCTGCACCGGCTGCGAGCAGGAATACAAGACGCTCACGCTGTTCGACATGCACAAGTCCAGCAGACACAATGACGGGGTGGAGAGCATGTTCTTCCCTAGTTTGGATGGTGAGTCTGTAGGTACAAGCTGGCCAGCGGCTTCGTCTGCACCGGCTGCGAGCAGGAATACAAGACGCTCACGCTGTTCGACATGCACAAGTCCAGCAGACACAATGACGGGGTGGAGAGCATGTTCTTCCCTAGTTTGGATGGTGAGTCTGTGGGTACAAGCTCGCCATGGGTACATCTGCACCGGCTGCGAGCAGGAATACAAGACGCTCACGCTGTTCGACATGCACAAGTCCAGCAGACACAATGACGGGGTGGAGAGCATGTTCTTCCCTAGTTTGGATGGTGAGTCTGTAGGTACAAGCTCGCCATGGGTACATCTGCACCGGCTGCGAGCAGGAATACAAGACGCTCACGCTGTTCGACATGCACAAGTCGAGCAGACACAACGACGGGGTGGAGAGCATGTTCTTCCCTGTCATATAAATAATAAAACGATTTCAATTTTCAAATTAATAAATAATAATAAATGTTATGTTTTTATAACAAATTAGTGTTATATTCGTATTTCTTATGGTAAAAATTATATAAAGAATACTTTGATAATTGAATTTTGATAGATGAAAATACACTATTGTCTACAGAATTTGAAGTATGGAAGCAGAGAATGCAGAGCCAGACCCGGTCGAAGTTCACCGTACTGGACCAGAGCGAGTCGAAGAAGATCCACCGCTGCATCCACCGCAGCAGGCTGCGCGCCGAGACCAGCACCAGCGGCAGCCGCCAGAGCCTGTGCCCCGCCTCCGTCGTGGTGCAGGAGTACAGCAAGGGCTTCCAGGTACACCTCGTACAGCAGGAACACCACTGGTGGAGCGGTCCCGCGCTGCATCCACCGCAGCAGGCTGCGCGCCGAGACCAGCACCAGCGGCAGCCGCCAGAGCCTGTGCCCCGCCTCCGTCGTGGTGCAGGAGTACAGCAAGGGCTTCCAGGTACACCTCGTACAGCAGGAACACCACTGGTGGAGCGGTCCCGCGCTGCATCCACCGCAGCAGGCTGCGCGCCGAGACCAGCACCAGCGGCAGCCGCCAGAGCCTGTGCCCCGCCTCCGTCGTGGTGCAGGAGTACAGCAAGGGCTTCCAGGTACACCTCGTACAGCAGGAACACCACTGGTGGAGCGGTCCCGCGCTGCATCCACCGCAGCAGGCTGCGCGCCGAGACCAGCACCAGCGGCAGCCGCCAGAGCCTGTGCCCCGCCTCCGTCGTGGTGCAGGAGTACAGCAAGGGCTTCCAGGTACACCTCGTACAGCAGGAACACCACTGGTGGAGCGGTCCCGCGCTGCATCCACCGCAGCAGGCTGCGCGCCGAGACCAGCACCAGCGGCAGCCGCCAGAGCCTGTGCCCCGCCTCCGTCGTGGTGCAGGAGTACAGCAAGGGCTTCCAGGTACACCTCGTACAGCAGGAACACCACTGGTGGAGCGGTCCCGCGCTGCATCCACCGCAGCAGGCTGCGCGCCGAGACCAGCACCAGCGGCAGCCGCCAGAGCCTGTGCCCCGCCTCCGTCGTGGTGCAGGAGTACAGCAAGGGCTTCCAGGTACACCTCGTACAGCAGGAACACCACTGGTGGAGCGGTCCCGCGCTGCATCCACCGCAGCAGGCTGCGCGCCGAGACCAGCACCAGCGGCAGCCGCCAGAGCCTGTGCCCCGCCTCCGTCGTGGTGCAGGAGTACAGCAAGGGCTTCCAGGTACACCTCGTACAGCAGGAACACCACTGGTGGAGCGGTCCCGCGCTGCATCCACCGCAGCAGGCTGCGCGCCGAGACCAGCACCAGCGGCAGCCGCCAGAGCCTGTGCCCCGCCTCCGTCGTGGTGCAGGAGTACAGCAAGGGCTTCCAGGTACACCTCGTACAGCAGGAACACCACTGGTGGAGCGGTCCCGCGCTGCATCCACCGCAGCAGGCTGCGCGCCGAGACCAGCACCAGCGGCAGCCGCCAGAGCCTGTGCCCCGCCTCCGTCGTGGTGCAGGAGTACAGCAAGGGCTTCCAGGTACACCTCGTACAGCAGGAACACCACTGGTGGAGCGGTCCCGCGCTGCATCCACCGCAGCAGGCTGCGCGCCGAGACCAGCACCAGCGGCAGCCGCCAGAGCCTGTGCCCCGCCTCCGTCGTGGTGCAGGAGTACAGCAAGGGCTTCCAGGTACACCTCGTACAGCAGGAACACCACTGGTGGAGCGGTCCCGCGCTGCATCCACCGCAGCAGGCTGCGCGCCGAGACCAGCACCAGCGGCAGCCGCCAGAGCCTGTGCCCCGCCTCCGTCGTGGTGCAGGAGTACAGCAAGGGCTTCCAGGTACACCTCGTACAGCAGGAACACCACTGGTGGAGCGGTCCCGCGCTGCATCCACCGCAGCAGGCTGCGCGCCGAGACCAGCACCAGCGGCAGCCGCCAGAGCCTGTGCCCCGCCTCCGTCGTGGTGCAGGAGTACAGCAAGGGCTTCCAGGTACACCTCGTACAGCAGGAACACCACTGGTGGAGCGGTCCCGCGCTGCATCCACCGCAGCAGGCTGCGCGCCGAGACCAGCACCAGCGGCAGCCGCCAGAGCCTGTGCCCCGCCTCCGTCGTGGTGCAGGAGTACAGCAAGGGCTTCCAGGTACACCTCGTACAGCAGGAACACCACTGGTGGAGCGGTCCCGCGCTGCATCCACCGCAGCAGGCTGCGCGCCGAGACCAGCACCAGCGGCAGCCGCCAGAGCCTGTGCCCCGCCTCCGTCGTGGTGCAGGAGTACAGCAAGGGCTTCCAGGTACACCTCGTACAGCAGGAACACCACTGGTGGAGCGGTCCCGCGCTGCATCCACCGCAGCAGGCTGCGCGCCGAGACCAGCACCAGCGGCAGCCGCCAGAGCCTGTGCCCCGCCTCCGTCGTGGTGCAGGAGTACAGCAAGGGCTTCCAGGTACACCTCGTACAGCAGGAACACCACTGGTGGAGCGGTCCCGCGCTGCATCCACCGCAGCAGGCTGCGCGCCGAGACCAGCACCAGCGGCAGCCGCCAGAGCCTGTGCCCCGCCTCCGTCGTGGTGCAGGAGTACAGCAAGGGCTTCCAGGTACACCTCGTACAGCAGGAACACCACTGGTGGAGCGGTCCCGCGCTGCATCCACCGCAGCAGGCTGCGCGCCGAGACCAGCACCAGCGGCAGCCGCCAGAGCCTGTGCCCCGCCTCCGTCGTGGTGCAGGAGTACAGCAAGGGCTTCCAGGTACACCTCGTACAGCAGGAACACCACTGGTGGAGCGGTCCCGCGCTGCATCCACCGCAGCAGGCTGCGCGCCGAGACCAGCACCAGCGGCAGCCGCCAGAGCCTGTGCCCCGCCTCCGTCGTGGTGCAGGAGTACAGCAAGGGCTTCCAGGTACACCTCGTACAGCAGGAACACCACTGGTGGAGCGGTCCCGCGCTGCATCCACCGCAGCAGGCTGCGCGCCGAGACCAGCACCAGCGGCAGCCGCCAGAGCCTGTGCCCCGCCTCCGTCGTGGTGCAGGAGTACAGCAAGGGCTTCCAGGTACACCTCGTACAGCAGGAACACCACTGGTGGAGCGGTCCCGCGCTGCATCCACCGCAGCAGGCTGCGCGCCGAGACCAGCACCAGCGGCAGCCGCCAGAGCCTGTGCCCCGCCTCCGTCGTGGTGCAGGAGTACAGCAAGGGCTTCCAGGTACACCTCGTACAGCAGGAACACCACTGGTGGAGCGGTCCCGCGCTGCATCCACCGCAGCAGGCTGCGCGCCGAGACCAGCACCAGCGGCAGCCGCCAGAGCCTGTGCCCCGCCTCCGTCGTGGTGCAGGAGTACAGCAAGGGCTTCCAGGTACACCTCGTACAGCAGGAACACCACTGGTGGAGCGGTCCCGCGCTGCATCCACCGCAGCAGGCTGCGCGCCGAGACCAGCACCAGCGGCAGCCGCCAGAGCCTGTGCCCCGCCTCCGTCGTGGTGCAGGAGTACAGCAAGGGCTTCCAGGTACACATCGTACAGCAGGAACACCACTGGTGGAGCGGTCCCGCGCTGCATCCACCGCTCCCCCCCGCGCCCCGCGCCGCTCTCCCCCCACGCCCAGCGCCGCTCCTCTCCCGCGCCACCCCCCGGCGACGCCACTCCTCCCCCGCGCCCCGCGCCGCTCCTCTCCCGCGCCACCCCCCGGCGACGCCGCTCCTCCCCCACGCCCAGCGCCGCTCCTCTCCCGCGCCACCCCCCGGCGACGCCGCTCCTCCCCCACGCCCAGCGCCGCTCCTCTCCCGCGCCACCCCCCGGCGACGCCGCTCCTCCCCCGCGCCCCGCGCCGCTCCTCTCCCGCGCCACCCCCCGGCGACGCCGCTCCTCCCCCACGCCCAGCGCCGCTCCTCTCCCGCGCCACCCCCCGGCGACGCCGCTCCTCCCCCACGCCCAGCGCCGCTCCTCTCCCGCGCCACCCCCCGGCGACGCCGCTCCTCCCCCGCGCCCCGCGCCGCTCCTCTCCCGCGCCACCCCCCCGGCGACGCCGCTCCTCCCCCACGCCCAGCGCCGCTCCTCTCCCGCGCCACCCCCCGGCGACGCCGCTCCTCCCCCACGCCCAGCGCCGCTCCTCTCCCGCGCCACCCCCCGGCGACGCCGCTCCTCCCCCGCGCCCCGCGCCGCTCCTCTCCCGCGCCACCCCCCGGCGACGCCGCTCCTCCCCCACGCCCAGCGCCGCTCCTCTCCCGCGCCACCCCCCGGCGACGCCGCTCCTCCCCCGCGCCCCGCGCCGCTCCTCTCCCGCGCCACCCCCCGGCGACGCCGCTCCTCCCCCCGCGCCCCGCGCCGCTCCTCCCCCGCGCCCCGCGCCGCTCCTCTCCCGCGCCACCCCCCGGCGACGCCGCTCCTCCCCCGCGCCCCGCGCCACCCCCCGGCGACGCCGCTCCTCCCCCGCGCCCCCGCGCCGCTCCTCTCCCGCGCCACCCCCCGGCGACGCCGCTCCTCCCCCACGCCCAGCGCCGCTCCTCTCCCGCGCCACCCCCCGGCGACGCCGCTCCTCCCCCGCGCCCCGCGCCGCTCCTCTCCCGCGCCACCCCCCGGCGACGCCGCTCCTCCCCCGCGCCCCGCGCCGCTCCTCTCCCGCGCCACCCCCCGGCGACGCCGCTCCTCCCCCACGCCCAGCGCCGCTCCTCTCCCGCGCCACCCCCCGGCGACGCCGCTCCTCCCCCGCGCCCCGCGCCGCTCCTCTCCCGCGCCACCCCCCGGCGACGCCGCTCCTCCCCCGCGCCCCGCGCCGCTCCTCCCCCGCGCCCCGCGCCGCTCCTCTCCCGCGCCACCCCCCGGCGACGCCGCTCCTCCCCCACGCCCAGCGCCGCTCCTCTCCCGCGCCACCCCCCGGCGACGCCGCTCCTCCCCCGCGCCCCGCGCCCCGCGCCGCTCCTCCCCCTCGTGCCCCGCGCCGTTCCTCCCCCGCGCCCCGCGCCGCTCCTCCTCCGCGCCCCGCGCCGCTCCTCCCCTGCGCCCCGCGCCGAACCCCCCCCCCCCCCGGTTTTTTTTTCAGAAATCAAAGTTCCGATTCACGGAGTAGGAGCCGAAGCTCCGTAACATCCTATTATCAAATTACTTTCAAAAGCTTCTTTAAGCCGATATCTGGCGGGAAAGTGGTGCAGGGTCAGATTAAGTGGCGTGCTCTTGTTTCAGAGGCCGTGGACCCGCGACCAAAAGTTTAATATGTGTATCTGTCTGTGGCACCACAGCTCCCAAACGAATCAACAGATTAAAGGGCAGTTTTAAACGAGCCTTCTATTGATATGGTTCTTGGTAATTTTTTATTGTGTCTGGGATGTAGGTATCGTGGTGTAGAACATTTGTAACTGTCTGCAGTAAACAATTCAATTCATTCTGACGGTTGGTGTATTCCACCCAGGTACACTACTATCCGCACCACTACGGCCACGCCTACGAAAAGTACAACCTCGGCAAAGCGTTCAAGAAGTACTCCATAACCTCGCTCATGAACAAAACGGCGAGCAAGTTGCCCGACAGCGACGACGACACCGAGACCGACCTGTACCTGCAGTTCCAGAAGATCACCGAACTGCTGATCAACGAAGCCGCCAGGATCAACGTCAACGGGCTCAAAAAGCTCATGAGGAAAGCGCTCGACATGATCGCCATTGTCAACAGCTACGTCGAAGACGAAGACGATGACGTCATCACATCCTCGGTGATAAAACTAGACCAGGACAAGGACGACCTGCAAGACCAGATCAAGAAAGCTCTATTGAGCCTAAAAAGACCCGGCGAAAAAGTGGAAGTGACTCCTGTGAAAAGAAGAAAATCTGTGTTTCAGAGTACTGAGAACACTTGAAAACTAAGGAAGTTGTTAGATCCACGCCGGTCAAAGATGAAGGAACTGAGAATAAATTTGAGAAGAAGGAACCCCTAAAGTCGAACCAATCGCCGTCGTTCATCGATACTTTCCAAGATTTCGTAGGGACGGCTCTGGTGAAACCTGTCGACAAGAAAAAGAGACCGAGTGAGGGTAAGAAGAGCTCTTCGATGAAAACGAAGATCGGCCAGTTCAAGCCTAAAAGCCCTGTCGCGAAAGCTTCCCTTTCTCCTAAAAGCCCTCCCGTGAAGGCTTGCCTTTCTCCTAAAAGCCCTCTCGCGAAAGCTTGCCTTTCTCCTAAAAGCCCTCTCGCGAAAGCTTCCTTTTCCCCTAAGAGCCCTCTCGTGAAACCTCTTTCACCCAAAAGACCTAAGACTAATATTTGTATCGTCTAGAAAAAGTGGTGTCAAAGACATAGAATATGAAGTGAAAGAACAAGAAAATGACTGTAATATATTGATTTTGAAGATTTAATAAAGCGTGTTCATGTATTCTGAAAATTTAAGAGTCCCAGGAAGCTCAACAAGTCGGCTCCCCATACAAACGTAGATTGGCTCTCATTTTAAAACGGCGTGCCGGAATAACATGAAACTTTGTATATACAACGGGATTCGCCATATCTAGGTCGGAAACTAGTTTCTGGTGCTAGAAATTGTAATAGAAATAAAAAAAATGGTTGTCTGTAAAATCGGTTTACGGACGACAATTTTACGTGATAACGTCATATGAAAACATTGATGAAAAATTGCATAACACGTATTTTATTTACTCATTTATCGTTAGGAATACTCCTGTGATGTTTCGAATAAAATGGGCGATCTAATCACGTTTCCCCATACAAACTTTGGACCCCCATTTCACCCCCTTGGAGGGCGAATTTTGAAAAATCCTTTCTTAGTGCACCCCTAGACCTTATAAGGAACCTACGGGAATCTCTATAACCAGCGATTTGGGCTGTGCGTTGATATGTCAGTCAACGGAACGGGACAATGAGTCACACTTTTTCGTGCGTGCAGCCAGCGTTCATTGATTTATAAGACGTTATCACGTCAATAGAGGGAAAATAACTAGGTACGTTTGTATGGAGAGTGAAGCTTCCTGGGGACCCCTAGAAGGTTAATCTTAATTTAAAGTGAAACACCAAAATACATAATCAAAATAGTAGTAAAGTGTCAGTTAGATTTCTTTATATTCTATGATTGTAAGTACTGTTAGTAGCAGTATATTAGCTTAAGATACGCACGACCTTCACCCACCTGTTTAATGGATGAAAAATATTATATATAACTCAAACTCGGTCTTTATTGAAAAAAACCGGAAAAGGGCGAGTTCAACTCGCATGGTGAGGGTTCCGTAAAATATTGAGAATTTTCCCGATACTTTGAGTACTCGAACTTCTTATAGGTTTTCCTGTAATCTTTAGGCAAGGAACTATTTTCCATATTTTTTTCAGAATGTTAAGCCTAGTAGTTTCGGAGATAAGGGGGGGGGGGGGTCAATTTTCGTCTTTTTTCCTAAATCACTTCAAATCTGTTTTTGCTAAAATTATACTTAAAATATATCTGAGATGCTTACAATACAGTGCGAAACTTTTTTTTTTAATTTTCCAGTTTAAGTGAAAGTAAAACTGGCCCCCTTGTTCAGAATTCATTAATTTACTTTACGCGTCCATCTTTGGGTCACCAATTTACATATGTTTACCAAATTTCAACTCAATCGGTCCAGTAGTTTCGGAGCAAATCGGCTGTGACAGACGGACAGACAGACGCACGAGTGATCCTATAAAATAAAAATAAAATAAAATTTGTTTATTTCGGACAAGATCCATATGATTATTAGTTAATTAAGGGTTCCGTTTTTTTTTCCTTTTGAGGTACGGGACCCTAAAAATGAAGTCTTCTTTCAGTAAATTCTCCTTAACTTTAGTAAGGCTTGTCCACGAAAAAAAGTAGCCACTGTTGTATAATTCAGGTTTTGAATATTATATGACATTTTTTTGTGAATTTAATTAATAAAATATTTTTCAAAAAACCAAACAGCTTTTTTGTAAATTGTAAATATTAATTCAGTTGGCTATCTAATTGCGGTTTGAACTACCAACTGGTTGACAATGGAGACTTAGTTTTCGATGGCTACTTTTTTCGTGAACAAGCCCTTACCTACATTAAAAAATACTTCGCCAATGGATTGGCTAAAAAAATCATGACAAGAAAAAAAAGTTATGAAAAAAAAAAACAGATGGGTGAAGGCCTCTATTCGTATCTCATGCTGTACACATTTTAACTATTAGAAATGTATATACACTATTAAAAAGAAAACCACTTTGTTAAGTTCGGATAGCCCAGAAGCTACACCACTTCAAAATCTCTATTTGAATTTAACACTTAACCCTGTGAACGCCATGAACTACTAAAGGTGTTGCGTTTTGTCGTGGCAAGACTATACGGGTGTCCCAAAACTTTGCCACACGTAGGGAAAGTACCTTAGATAGGATGAGGATAGGAAATTTTACTGAAAGAAAACTTCATTTTGATTTAAAAAATAATTGGAACTGCATTCTGCTTTGTTTTTCAGGCCTTATATTTTAAACTTTAGCTAGAGTATGTCTACTCTATACCAGAGATCGGATACCGGTATTTTCTCCATACAAATTAAACCGGTATTATTTCGTTCTTTGGTTATTATATGATCGGGCAGTCTAATAATACGAATATGTTACCTGCATACACGGAGTCCTACATTAAGAGCCTAAAATAATTCAAAACATTAGACTACTTCGGGGATTTTTGAAAAAACCGGTTCTGATCCCTACTCTATACATACATACATATGATTGATATAAGTCAATAACGCCGACAGTCGAATTCAACCGTCGACCCATTTAGTAGCCAATGAACTGACAACTTGTATGGAAAAAATGACAAATTTGGAAATAATTTATAACAGCTAATTTTTTTAATGTACCGGATATATTATCAATTAAATAGTCACCTAGAGGCAAAATCCAACAAAAAATCAGACATCAAAAAAAAAATTATTTAATTAGCTCCTAAAAAGTCCGGATAAATATTAATATTTGTTTTATCTTTATTTAGGTTCATTTACATTTGCTTTAAAATATTCAATATAAATAAAATAAAAAAGACAATGAATGTTTAATTTAAATCTATATAATTAATTCCAGGTGGAAAGTTTGTTGGATTCTTGAATAAAGCATCTTAGAATAACGTTTTAGAATGAAATAAACAAAAAAAACGCTATTATAAATTAATGTTTTTCGAAACTGTATTTTGCCTGGAGTAATTATAATTCGCACTAAGCAAAGATACCTATTAAAAATATCCTAATAGTATTTAGGATACTGAAGAAATTTTGCATGAAACAGAAATGTTGTGTTGTTTTAATTGTGTGTACATATTAATAAAGTAAGATTGCTTATAAAAGTCTTTATTTTATTTAACACCGTAAAACCTCTTACTTAAGTACAGTCCAAATCACCTAACATGTATGGTCCGAATCCGAATGAACTCGATTGTTACACGATTTGGTGTGACTATTAGGTACCTACTAGCTTCTGCCCGCGACTCCGTCCGCGTGAAACTCTTTTATATCGTAGGTACTAGCTTCATACAAACTTTGCACTTCCATTTAACCCGCTTGGAGGTGGGTTTTTCCAAAACCCTTAAATTATTTTTCTTGTATTGTAATAAGGAGTCCATACACAAAGTTTCAAGTCCCTCACTTGAAATTTTACTCCATCCTCATACAAACTTTCAACCTTCTTTTTACCCCCTTGAGGGTGGAATTTTTAAAAATCCCTTCTTAGTGGGTACTAACGTTATATAGACTACCTATTGTGAAAAAATCAGCTTTCTAGGTTCAACGGTATGGGCTGGGTGTTGATTTAAGTGAGTGAGTCAGTCAGTCAGGACTTTCACGTTTATATATATAGATTGTATATGACTTCTGGAGAAGCGATGTAACTACAACAGGTGAAATAAAAATGATTTTTCGAAAAATGCAACTGCTTTTTTGCCTATGTCACTCCCACAATTTAGAGGAATCCAACGACACCTCATATGTCGAAATCCGTCAAACGGCTGCAGAGGCTTTTATGTCACGTTTTACGGCGCATGCGACGTCACGTAAAACATAACGATAAAACGTATCGTGCGAGCTGGGCAGGGCGAGCCAAAGAATAAGACATACCTACATACATATATATATGTCGGAGACAGGATGGTCATGAGTACGGACACTAAATTGTAGCGCAGCGTGGGAATGGCTACTATTAGTTGATTTGTGGCTGACGTCACATCGAACCATTTATCCCCACTCCGTGCGCTAGGATGGAGCCATCTGGCTGAACACGCTAGTGACCGGACGCATTGGTGCTACCTCGGAACTTTCCACGCTACAATTAAGTAACAGTGAAGTGTGATTAGATATACCCAGCATCTCAAATAAAGTACGTTTTGATTGGCATCATAGTCTCAATACTCGATCTCCCAACATCGCCCCAACCATGGCCGACGGTATCACCCATCCCTGGAACCCTTCTCCGTCATATATATACTAGCTTTCCGCCCGCGACTTCGTCCGCGTATAATACGGTTCCTCATACAGACCAGACTTTAATTTCCTATTTCATCTCCTTAAAATGTGAGTTTTGGTATATGAACTATCTTACGTTCATCATCATAAATCGATATAGCCATTTAGGCGAGAAAACGGGACACATAGACAGACATAGTTGTTCATTTACAAAGTGTTATTAAATACCTAATATCAATTACAATTTTGGTAAGTGCGAGTCGAATTTTAGTTTTCCCCATACATTTTGAAACCCAGCGCCTGATAAAGACAACGAGCAAAATCATTTGGTCTCCATACAAAGTTTCGTCCCCTTTTTCGTCCTTAAAAGGGATGAAATTTGACATAAATTATAACCTATGTTCCATTCTGATATACTTAGAAGGTACATAACTGGAAAGTTTCATATAAATTCGTCCAGTAGTTTTTGGGATTAAGTGGAACGTGTGTACATACGCTTGAAAAACATAACCCTCCTTTTCTTCGGCAGGTGGGTAAAAAGGCAAGTCCTTAGTATTAGCAGAAATTAATTGGACTACTTTGGACCAAGTTGTTCTTCTGGACTATTAGACCGCGAGCTACGTGCATTTTTTTTGTCAGTCACTTTCTCCCGTGCCATAACTTGTGAGAAGGTTAAGAATTTTGTATCATGAAGCCCCGTGGACGTCAGCTGCGGCTCCGTTGGTGGGTTGACCAGCAGCAGCCTCACAAATATGTAAAAAAAATATTTTTTTTTTGCTTATTCCTCTCGATTCATTTTATCATCATCATCATCATCATCATATCAGCCGAAAGACGTCCACTGCTGGACATAGGCCTCCCCCAGAGAGCTCCAAATTGACCGGTCCCGCGCCACCCGCATCCAGCGGACTCCCGCGACCTTTACCAGGTCATCAGTCCACCTTGTGGGGGGCCTACCCACGCCGCGCCTTCCGGTACGTGGTCGCCACTCGAGAACCTTTCCGCCCCAACGGCCATCGGTTCTACGTGCAATGTGCCCCGCCCACTGCCACTTAAGTTTAGCAATTCGGAGGCTATATCGGTTACCTTGGTTCTGCTGCGGATAACCTCATTTCTGATGCGATCACGCAGAGAAACTCCTAACATAGCCCTCTCCATTGCCCTTTGGGTGACTTTGAGCCTTCTTATGAGGCCCATAGTAAGCGACCACGTTTCAGTGCCATATGTCATCACTGGCAACACACACTGGTCAAAGACTCTCGTCTTGAGACACTGCGGGATATTGGACGAAAGGATGTGCCGGAGCTTCCCGAACGCTGCCCAGCCGAGTCGGATTCGACGATTGACCTCTTTCTCGAAGTTGGACCTACCTAACTGGACAGTCTGTCCTAGGTATACATAATCGTCTACAACTTCGAGCGTAAAGTGTCCGATTGTAATGGGAGTTGGTGCTACATGGGCATTTGACATGACCTTCGTCTTATCCATGTTCATTCTTAGACCAACTCGCTCGGAAGCTTTACTGAGGTCATCGAGCATCGTACTTAAGTCCTCCATGGTCTCAGCCAAGACTACTATGTCGTCAGCAAACCGAAGGTGAGTGATGTACTCGCCGTTGATGTTGATGCCTATCCTTCTCCAGTCCAGAGTCTTGAAAATATCCTCCAGTGCAGCGGTGAACAGTTTTGGAGAAATAACATCTCCTTGCCTGACTCCCCGCTGCAGCGGAATAGGTTTCGAGTTCCGGTCCTGGAGTCGAACTGACATAGTAGCGTTCTCGTACAAACACTTCAGCACTTCGATATAGCGGTAGTCAACTTGGCACCGCTGGAGAGACTGTAGTACAGCCCAGGTTTCGACCGAATCGAAGGCTTTCTCGTAGTCCACGAACGCTAAGCAGAGGGGCAGGTTATACTCCTCAGTCTTCTGTATAACCTGACGGAGCGTGTGGATGTGGTCTACGGTACTAAAGCCTTTTCGGAAACCGGCTTGTTCGGGAGGCTGGAAGTCATCTAGCCTGCGTACGAGACGATTTGTAATGACTCTCGAAAACAGCTTATAGACATGGCTCAGAAGTGATATGGGTCGGTAGTTCTTCAGCAGGGTGTTGTCACCCTTTTTGAAGAACAGCACCACCACCCCTCTGTTCCATGCCTTTGGCGTTCTCCCTTCCAGTAAGACGGAATCGAACAACTTCTGAAGGGCCGTAAGGACCGGTTTTCCACCCGCCTTCAGGAGTTCGGCTGTTATTCCGTCTTCACCGGGTGCCTTGTTGTTCTTGAGCTGTTTAAGAGCCACTACAATCTCGTACAGGCTGATGTCCGGGATGTCGTCGGTATAGTGTCGGGTTAGTCTAGCTCTAGGGTCTTCCGCCAGACCAACTTCGGGTCTGCGAGTTGACGTGTATAGCTGTCCGTAAAAGCGCTCTATCTCACCCAGAATCTCAGGTTTAGAAGAAACGATTCTACCATCTTCAGTCTTCAACTTAGCGAGCTGGCTCTGCCCAATAGACAGATCTCTCGAGAACACTTTAGATCCCTTATTACGCTGGATGGCCTCTTCAATACGAATTAGCGATTTTATCATCAAATGATAGTTAATCCAATATTATGACGAAAAACAATCGTCAGCTGACTGTACAGTGGTGGAAAGTCCGTCAGCTGGTCATACGAACATGTAAAAATTTTTTTTTCAGTATTTCCTCCCAACTGAAATTTTGTCAGATGACAGTTTATATGCTATTATAAAAAAATTGTATTAAATAAATAATAAAAAAACTGTAAACAAAAACAGGATACAGGTCGAATTCAAAAACAGTACCAAAGGGACGTAACACAGTGGTGACCATAAACACATATAACAATAACTAGCTTGCAAGTTTCCTGGCCCTTCTGATGCTCGAGCAGATACTTATTAAGCTTGGCTCTAAAACTATGGACATGTTTCAGGGTTCTTATTGGCGCGAACCCTTATGGAATCGTCATGTCTGTCTGTCTGTCCGTCCGTGTGTCACAAGTCCACGTGTGGCACATCAATCGACAGGCCTTTCGAAATACTAATGTAATTCGTTTATCGATATCAAACTGATGTTTACATGTTTCGCCTTCTTACCATGGGTTAAGGTGCAAAATTGTAAACATGTCTTATTACCATGGAATAAGGTGCAAAAGCGTAGACATGTCTTATTACCATGGAATAAGGCGCAAAAGCGTAAACATGTCTTATTACCACGGAATGTAACCATGTCTTTGACGTCGATTGTATGAGAATAAAAAAAACTGAAAAAAGTATTCATGACAATTTTATGAATTTTATATATTATGTGATACGATTGACTAAACAAAACAATATTACCACAAACCTGTTTTCTAATTCAGTAATTAAATCAGAACATTTGTATGGAAAGTTCACTGTGACGTTCCCACTTAAGGTGTATTGCTATCCCTCACAGTCACAACGCGACTTGATAACCGTCGCCCGTGTCGCAGGTCCTTTAGTCAGTTTTTGTAATTTCATCTTCATAAATTGGCTACGAAAGAAGAATTATTTATCGCTGTTTCGTAATTAAAATGTCTAACAGGAATTTGTTTGCCGTTTTAGTAATCGGGTTATTTTCTTTTTTCGTAGTTAATTAATAAACACATTCTTTTTTCTTTGTTCGTAATTAATTAACCAACAATAATTTACTGTCGAACTCCTTTGATCACGTGTGAAGTCGAGAATGTTTCCTCAAACTGGCCATTTCAGTAAAGTCCTTTAAGCATATATCACACGAGTACGGTTTTTGGCCTGTGTGTATCCGCTCGTGTTTCCTCATGCTGTTCGAATCTATGAACTTCTTCTCACAAATAGGGCAGGAATAGGGTCTCTCACCGGTGTGTATCCGGTTATGCATTTTTAAAGAGTGTAGTATTTTGAAACGCTTCCCACATGTCTCGCAGGGGTAAGGCCGGTCTCCCGAGTGAACCCGCTCGTGTCTCCTCAAACTGCCCCATTCTGTGAACTCTCGTTTACACGTTACGCACGCGTACGGCTTTTCACCAGTGTGAACTCGTTCATGTCGTCTTAAATACAACACTTCTGAAAACTCCTTTTTGCATACGGCACATGAGAACGGTTTCTCCCCTGTGTGCACACGCACGTGTCTCTGCAAGTCAACCCCTTTCGTAAACCGTTTGTCGCAGATTACACAACTGTATGGTTTTTCTCCGGTGTGACTACGTTCGTGAATCTTCAACTGGTACTGTTGCGCGAATCGCTTCGGACACATTACGCAGACGTAAGGTTTTTCTCCAGTATGGACGCGCGCGTGCGTCTTCAACGAGCCCATCTGCGTAAATCCTTTACGACAGATATCGCACTTAAACGGTTTCTCTCCTGTGTGTATACGTCCATGTCTTTTCAAATCACTCGGCTGCGAGAATTGTTTTTCGCATATCGGGCACGTGAAAGCTTTTTGTTTGCTGTGAGCTTGCTTATGTCTCTTCAAATGGATCAGTTGGTTGAACCGCTTATCGCACATATTGCAGGGAAAGGGTTTTTCTCCCGTGTGGAGTCGCATGTGGACCTTCAGCACGCTCGCTTTCTTGAACTTTTTGCCGCAGACTGCGCAGGAGGTGGAGTCGTGCGCGGCTCGTGTGTCGGCCGCTATAACAATTGATAAAAATGAAGGGACAATCTTGCACAAATCTAGCACCTTAAGCTCAATTAAGCTTGTGTTATGGGTTATGGGTAGGTACTAGGCGACGATATGCTTAAAAAAAGAAAAAGAAAAGAAAAGAAGATATTTATTCACTACACAAAAGACACACAGAGACAAAGGAGTAGACATACATGACAATTGACACATATTGTGTGTCTTCGCGGCAGTGAAACGCTTGCTTAATAGATATGCATTCTTATAATAATGAGAAACAGATATTTCATGCTCATCACACAAATATTAATAGACCGCGAGCTACGTGCATTTTTTGTCAGTCACTTACTCCCGTGCCATAACTTGTGAGAAGGTTAAGAATGTTGTATCATGAAGCCCCGTGGACGTCAGCTGCGGCTCCGTTGGTGGGTTGACCAGCAGCAGCCTCACAAAGATGTTCAGGACCGTCAAGTTAAACCGGTCGTCGATAATACTTTATTTATGCTGCACATGTTAAAATCCTCACTTTCTCATAGGAGTAGGCAGCACTCCTTTCCACTTCACGTGAATCCTATATACATCATACGCTTCGTCAACTCTCCTCTTCTCGGGTATGCGCGATGGTTTATTTAGAATCGTCCGAACCTGACCTTTCTTAAGCGTCCCCAGGAAGCTCGACACAAGTCGACGTGCTAGGGCCCATTTCTCAAGAGCTGTAACTTCTAATACAAGCGGAAGCTTCTTTTCAACTTCTTTTATTAGAAGGAGACTTCCACTTCTATTACAAGCTACAATATAAATATATAAAAGAAGAAACTGACTGACTGATCTATCAACGCACAGCCCAAACCGCTGGTTCTAGAGATTCCAAATTTGGCACGTAGGTTCCTTATAAGGTCTAAGGGTGCACAAAGAAAGGACTTTTCAAAATTCACCCCCTAAGCGGGTGAAATGGGGGTCCAAAGTTTGTATGGGGAAACAAATTAAGCATTCGAAACTTCACAGGAGTATTCCTAGCGATTAATGAGTAAACACGTTTCAGGTATTTTTGAGAATTCAACCCCTAAAAGGGGGAATTGTGGTGGAAATGTCTGAAAATCAACATGGGTATTGTTTCTATGGTTTATCGGGTCGCTGGTCGCTGATTACGAAAATTTTAAAATCCAACGCTGCGGACGTGAAATCCCATCTCCCCTGTTGGGGTGCGATGGGGTTTAAATGTCTAAATATCAATATGGTTGTCGTTTTTATGGTTTTTTGGGACGTTAATTACGAAAATGGCATTGATTTTGTAATTTAACATTGGGGACATGAAAATTCTTGAAAGTATTTGTGCCAAATTGCAATTCCATTGGAACATACGGGTCAAACTGAGAAGCACCTTTTTTGTAGACGGTTAAAATTACTTTTAGTACGCGGGCGAAGCCGCGGGCAAAAGCTAGTATATACATATGTCAAAATCCATCAAGCCGTTTGGACTGTAGCCCGTGAAATATAATTATCTTGTCCACATACATACTTATATACATAAATACGCTCGAAAATCATAACCCTCCTTTTGAGGCAGTCTACCCGACTGTGTGTACCAAGTGATATCAAAAGATTATTCGAAAAACCCAACTGCTTTTTTACAATAATTATAGCCTATGTCTAACCCACGATTAAGAGTAATCCAATAACATCTCATATGTCGAAATCCGTCAAACGGTTTAGGCTGTAGGGTGTGCCAAAATAATAACACATACACACATACGCTCGAAAAACATAAGCCTCCTTTCCTTCGGCAGTCGGGTAAAAAGTAAAGTTGGGATTAAAGTACCTACGAATTATAACAGGTTTTTTGACGCAATAAACTTTTACCTCCTATCGGCCCGATGGTAAGGGTGGGCCAATATCGAGGCTCCGCTCGTCGCTCCTGCTGCTCCGTCTCGCTTCCGCACGAGCCTGCGTTCTCGCTCTCGCCCCCGCTCTCCTCCTTCACATCTGCTTCTCCAAGCTCTAATTCCAAGTTGACGGTTACTGTCAACAAATGAAATCAAGACTCTGCCAGTCAATTTTATGTTATTGTATACTTGCTTGGGGCGGCTCTGCCAAATCCAGTTTCATAGTATTGGAGAGAGCGCAAAGAGGGTGTTTAAAGGTTTGTTTGGGCAGACCTCGGAGATATCCCACGTCGGAACTCTTCAGGGAAGCTGTAGTTTTAAGTGTTCGCAGATTATTTTAATGCACGGTCAGCATCATAAACATGTACTTATCTTGTACACTTTTCCATCTTATGTCTGAACAATAAAGTGCTAGAATGTATACATGTTTATGATGCTGACTGTACACAAGAAAACGCGGAGATTGCCCGAACACCGTGGACATCTTAAGAACACTCCACATTCTCGACAAAACTACACGAGACTTGCCGAATACGAGAGTGTGGAGTGAGTATTCGTCTATGTTCGTATTGTTTTGCGTATATTCGTGTAGTCTCCGTTTTGTGTCGGTAAAATGGCCAAACATCAAAGAGGTCTCGTGAAGTTGCGTGTTTGCGCAAAAGTTCTCCACATTCTCGCTGCGCCGTCAGTCGGCCGACGGCAACCGTGGGAAGCGCACGTCCATCTTTTATGAAAGTCCAATTACAACTGCGCATGACGAGAATGTAGAGGGCCGCTCTCAGTTTCACCCGGTCTCGGCAAATATTCCGGCGAAACCAGTCTCGTGTAGTTTTGTCGATAATGTGGAGCGGGCTTAATCATACTAAAAAGAATCTACAAAATCTGTAAACCCAGTTGCGAAAAGGTTCTCTATGTATGTATTCCCTCACATATATAATGGAATTGTACAAATTTGCGACATAAGGCACAGTAGTGTTACTGAAGCTCAAATGCTTACCCGGAGCCTCCCCTTGACATGGAACTTGTCATTGTCAGTGTGTAATAAAAATTATAGTATAAACTTTTTATAACGAAACCCAAGGGACCGAGCATTTTTTATCGTTATAGAGAGTTACCGTTATATGGAGTGAAGAAAGAAAAACAACTAAATGGCCATGTTAACAGTTTCAAAGTTGGTTGACGACTGATAATACGATGGTACAGCTGGTGTGTCTAGACCATCCTTTCCAAGTAAACGCAGTAATGATGCACGTGTTACGACCTCAGAAATTTCGGAGCCTCAAAGGTTTAGTCGGCGTCAGGGTTGATAAAAATCATGATTATTATAAAAAAATCATAATAATCCGATTAATTTGATTTAAATCGGATTTATTTGATTAAAATCAGATTTTTTTGATTTTTTCATTTTCTTGTCTTTTTGAAAAGCGAAATGCGTCTCGTGTTTTAGTTTCGGGGAATCCTGGAACCGTTTCGGTACCATGCGTCACGTACTATAGTTTCGGGGTTTCGAAACTGTTACAATATGACTCGCTTGCACATGTGTGCGTGCCGTAGTGGTCCGGGGAATTCCCTAAACAATTTTGGCCCGATTTGGTTGTAGTAAAAATTTAATGATTTAAATCAACGATTTTTTTGAAAAAAATCCCTTGATTAAAATCACGATTTAAATCACTGATTTAAATCAAGTGATTTAAATCATATCAACCCTGGTCGGCGTTTTTTGTAACCTTATAAGATAAGATAACATAAACAATAATACTGATAGTGAATATTTACTGTGACTAAATATGAACACATTTCTTCGTAATAGAGAATGGCTGCTGCGCTATAAAGAGTCTATCAATGTGTGCGTTTTAAGGTAAACCAACCAAATTGTGCTCACTTCTACGTAGAGTTAATCGTTATAAAGAGTTAAGACTGTATATAAAAAAAGTAAACATATTCTACATGCTCGGCTCGCGCACACACACACATACATACACATCCACACACTCACTCATGTATACACACACGGACACACACACAGATAAATATAATATTTGTTTTTTTAGCCAAACTACTGATCTAATTTCTTTGTCATTTGGGTATGTTGTACATATAATTAAGCCTAGCAGTGCAAAGAGGCAATGCAGCAAGCGATTGAGGCAATGGACCATGCCTCAAGCGGGTGAACTGGGTGGGGTATTTTATATTTAGTTTATAAGTCTAGTTCATAGTTCTCTTTTAGTTTACCTTCATTGTACTATGATTTTAATTGTAAAATTATAATTCCATAAATTGCTGTAAATCAGTACTCACTTATACAGGTCGTTTTCAAAAAAATATATAGTAATTTATCTCTTGATAAATTGATAATATTTGAGTTGAAAGTTTTCAATTTTTTTTTAATTACTTGCGAGTTGTGAATTACTATTTTTTTGTCCGCATATATACATGCACTCGAAAACTACAAAATAAAAAATATTTCCCAGACTTATAGAATGAAACTTCTGGACATGGATTATACATAGTCCTGTGGCTCCGTGGATTGTAACATGGGGCTGCCAGCAGACAGCATAGCTAATTTTTAAGACACTGTTGAGGTTGTAATCTGTTTACAGTTTGTCAACTGCAACTCTTCCTGATGGTGCTTGTATTATTTGGCTTGATAATGGAGCCAAAAAATTTGAAACAGGAACTATTGAAGCCAGGATCAAGACCTGCTACTAACCAACAACTACTAAAACTATGAAGAGATTAGTCTAGAGAGTAATCAGATAGAAGTTGCATGGTAAGGAGGAGACTATTTCACAATCAGATAGCCTGCACGGTGAAAGAACTTTAGAGAATTGGAACGGTGATGAGGTGTTTTACTATTTATATAGTCTGTCTACTACGTAACCTACAGTTACATATTAAATCATGGACCTATGATACTCAGGACAAGCCATGGTAATAATAATACCACGACCGAGCAAGATGGTAGCATACAAATCTCGATAAGTGTGACAGAAATTGAAATATCATTTGTTGTCCTTGTCATAGTTCCACTTTTTTTATTTGCCACAACTGATTGAGTATGAAGTTGTGGCAAATAAACCACTACCCGCCCAAATTAAGCAGGTTTATGGTAGGCCATCAGCCATTTTAAGAGCAGTTCTTAATTTAGCTGCATAGAAGCCTTTCCGTCCCTCATTGTGGCATAACTATAGCTTGTCCTGAGTACCATAGGTCCATGAGGCAGCCACATATTGTTTTTTCTCAGCAACAAGACTTTAGACTAGACTTACGATCATCCTCATCTTCCAGCCACTCTGTCTCCATGTCGCTATTTTCACTAGCGTTCGTAGACATCGCGAGGGTCACGGTTGGGCGATTTTACACCGTATCACCGTAAACCGATGCCCTTAAGATATAAATGTCACAATTTCATAAATTAAAGAATTTGAACTCAAGTAATAATGGTATTTGATTCTTCTGTTTAAACCAAAGTGCATTACGAAGAGCGCAAAGCTCAGGCTGTATGACACTTATGACAGATTTGTTGGAAAGTTGGAATGACATTGACAATTGACAGAAAAAGGGCAGTGTTACCAGGAGCCAATAATGCACGGCCCAATAATACGCGTCAACTTTTTTGGACGTGGATTATTGGGCAGTGCGCTATCAGCCCGACTACGTTTTTTCGGAGCGATAATGCACAATTGCACACTACAAATTATGTATAGGAGACGCTACACCTACGAAATTCACGGACGGCCAAGCAAGGTCACAGAAAATCTAGTACAGAATGACCTTGATTTGGCCGGCCGCCGTGCTTCCGACACGTATCCATCCACAGTCCACACGGGCCGAAATCGGTGTACTGCCGTTTGGGCAAAATATTTTTCTCCAAATTTTACTTCCCTAAAAACTTATTGCAGTAGTTTCATTTCCCAAAGCGAATCTTTAGTACATTTTCTTCTAAAGTTTTATTTAACTTAGTCAAGTTTTATTAAGATAATCATTCATTAGATTAGATTAGATTATTTATTGCATGATAAAAATAAACATTACAAAAAAAACGTTTAAGAAATTAGATTTTTATCACGATCGTCAAAAATACCTAATGAAAAATAAAGATACAATAATACGATGATGACAACAAATGTAAAAGTACACAAAATGAGGAATTAGGAAAGTAAAACAAAAGCACAAAACAAATATATCAACCACTAGGTATCGTCATTCAATTTGCAATATTAATGTCCATTAGAAAATACGTGACACAATATATTTAATGTCAAATTATATCAATACAGATTTAAATAATAATTATTTAACATGTCAAATCAAGATTCATATACTTTTTAACTGAGTATAATGGATTTTCCAATAAAAGGCATTTCAAGCAATTCAGGCGGCGTCTAAATGCTTCGTCAGATAGTTCCACTTTTGCTAATAAAGTTCCAGAACCGAATTTTTTTTTAGTAATACACACATGTTACATTACATGTTATGTAAGTACCTATACCAAATTCCAGAGGATTAGTCTAGCATGGCATGATGGGGAAGCGAAAAAACCGGACAAGTGCGAGTTCAACTGGCGTGGTGAGGGTTCCGTATATAATCAAAATTTCATTACAAACATACTCAAACTTCTTATAGGTTTTTCTGTAATCTTCCATAACTATTTTCCATATTTTTTTTTAGAATTTTAATCCTAGTAGTTTCTGAGATAAGGGGGGGGGGGGGGAGAATGGTCAATTTTCGTCTTTTTTTCTAAATTACTTCAAATCTGTTTTTGCTAAAATTATAAAAAATATATATATCTGAGATGCTTACAACAACCTCTTTGATTTGATATGTCACACAATACGTTTGCGAAACTTTTTTTAAAATTTGCCAGTTTACCCCCCATAAGTAGCCCCCTTGTTCAGAAATCATTAATTTACTTTACGCGTCCATCTTTGGGTCACCAATTTACATATGTGTACCAAAGTTCAACTCAATCGGTCCAGTAGTTTCGGAGCAAATCGGCTGTGACAGACGGACAGACAGACAACCGAGTGATCCTATAAGGGTTCCGTTTTTTCCTTTTTAGGTATCGGAACCCTAAAAAAGCCACTAGTTAGATATACAGTCAGTAAGTTAGACTTAATGTCTCTTATGGTGGCACCACACATGGCGGTATTTGCCCAAATATTCGTATTGCATCTTTTTCCTTTCTACGGCAAATGAAAGAGAGGCAACGATGCAACCCGAACACGCAACCCCAAGTGTGGTGCCAGTATAGGTTTTGATTGTTATATTATACGAATATTATAAAATGTAATCGTTCAAATTGATGTTCTATCCACAGTTTGACCTGATGTTTAGAATGGGTTGTCCATTTCTTACCATCACAAATGCTAATGTTGATAACTAATTTTAATACTATTTCAACTGAAATGAATTTATTTTGGCAACAGGAATCTATATTGTAATACCTATGTATTGTGTTGTAAAGTGTCCTATACACCAATCAATTTATCACAACAACCACCTTTAAACTGAACGAATAAGTGTGATGTCTCTTTCCATCCTGTAGCTGCGTCTCTGTAGGTTGTTGTGATAAGTGTGCCAGGTGTATAATGGCCTTAAGTTGACTTAGAACCACGCTGAACCTGATACTTTAGAACTATAATAGGAATGAAACAATTTGCGCGATTGTAAAAATGTTATATTAAATAAATATACAATACGAGAGGCGCTTCCCGTCCCGTGTAACGTTTCGGAGTGAAAGAGGCGACGAGCGTTAGAGCGAGACAGCTGACACGCCATCAAGTACAGTCGACGCCAAAAATACGTTTACACTTTTTCACCTTATTCCATTGCAATAAGGCGAATAGTGTAACGTATTTTTGGCGTCGACTGTACAAATTAATTTATTTCGTCAACATAGGACAATGGTATTCAAAACAGCTGGCGTACGAAATATTAAACATATACATTATAGCTTCTGCCCGCGACTTCGTCCGCGTCGAACTCTTTTATATCGTACCTCTATACAAACTTCCGCGCCCCCGTTTCACCCTCTTAGGCGATGACTTCCGGGATAAAAAGTATCCTATATCCTTCATTTCACCTTAATCGGTTCAGCGGTTTAACGTGAAAGGGTAACAAACAGAGTTACTTTAGTATTTATAATATAAGTATGGTTTTTTAAGCCAATTAGAAATAAATTACGTCATAATTACAAATAATCAAGTGTACAAACAATATAAATAATTTTACAGTAAAAATAATTTATTGTATTTGAATACTAATATTTTAATCCAAATACTTCAATTAACTAATTTAATTTGTCAAATTTATTAGGTAGTATTTTAATTTACACTATAATAGTATTTTTCTATCAGTAATTTACTTATGGATATTTTAAAACCAATTAGAAATAAATTATACGTCATAATTAGAAATAATCAAGTGTACAAACAATATAAATAATTTTACAATAAAAATAATTTATTGTATTTTAATACTAATCCAAATACTTCAAATTTAATTTGTCTAATTCATTAATTTTTATTTACACTATGATAGTATTTTTCTATCAGTAATTTACTCAATAACAATAAGTGTTTAAGCAGCTTATTGAATACTAGCTTCCGTCCGCGACTTCATCTGCATAGACCCGGGATAAAAACTATCCTATATTTTAATCCAGGCTATAAACTATCTTCGTGCAAAATTTCATCCAAATCGGTTGAGCCGTTTAAGAGTGATTGAGTAACAAACATCTAAACATCCTGTATGATTCAGATCCGATAATAACATTCTGTAAGTGTTAAGGTTATTTAATACTGATCAAATTAAATGTTTTGAAATATGCGTGCGTGAGTGTTTTAGTATTATTTTATATACAGGTTGTCCTAAAAGTCAACGTCAAGCCGCGAATGGGTAATATGCCAAGTAATAACAGTTATAAAGGCCATCATCATATGTTATCGGCTTGACATTCGCTTCAGAACACGTTGTATGTTACCTAGTCTATGTATTAGAGCAAAGAATGTCCGAACTCTCCTGGACGCTGGGAGCTAGTGTTAAGGAATAATTTCAGCTTCGCAAGTCACATGGCTTTCGCCGAGGTCGCCGTCGCCGTCCGCCATGTCTACTTCGACCTCCGCAGGATCCGGAAGAATTATTTGCTCGGAGAGATGCTCTGAAAGTATCTCCTGATATGATTTAACACTTAGAGCTTTATAGTGAGTCCGTCTATGTTTGTTCAAACAGCCCAGCTCCGTGAACGCTCGCTCGCACACTTCACAAGTGTATGGTTTCTCTCCAGTGTGTATCCGCTCATGCCTCTTCAGAGTGCCCGATTCCGAGAACTTCTTATGACAGACTTCACACTCGTATGGCTTCTCTCCAGTATGAGTCCTTTCGTGCACCTTCAACGAGCCTAATTGCGCGAAGCCCTTTTGGCATACATTGCACGTGTATGGTTTCTCGTTTGTGTGTATCCGCCCGTGTCGCTTCAGAGTGCTCAAATCACCGAATTTCTTTTCACACCTTTTGCAGGAATATGGTTTCTCTCCCGTGTGTATGCGTTGGTGTATCTTCAAGGAGTCCAGCAGTGTAAAGTCCTTCTTGCATATTTCACAGGTGTACGGTTTTTCCCCTGTACAAATACAAATCGTTTATTTGCTGAATACAATTTAAAGATAATGTACAATATTTTCCAGTTCGGTGTATCCAGCGATATCACAGCCTGGATGCAGGCATGCAAATTCATTAAAAAATTACAATAACAATCTAAATTTCATAGCAAAAATGACCACCTGTTAAGGTCATCTTTTTGTATATTCTTACGGTGCAGAATTTTTAGGTCTACACAACAGCAAGAGACTAGTATTATGAATTAATTTTAACTTTGCCCGTTAAAAGGACAGTGGTGGGATGTCAAAATACAGTTAAAAATTACAATAAATTAATATGCGATACAAACCAACACAAGGAGGCGTTGAATAAAATAGAAATATTTTAAAGAGACATTGAATAACTAAGAGATGTCAAATCTTAAAGCTATTTGTACTCGAGTTTTTTTTTTAATTAATTTATTTATTCAAAAAAAAAGAAATTACATTTTATAGTTTTTATATAAACTCGCCAAACTGAATTAGTTATTGAATAATTTGCATAATAGGCTTACAGTAAAACAATTTTACGCTGTAAAAACATCTGTCCAGTAGCCAATTCGGAGACGTTTTAAGTCTGTGAGTGACTTAAGGTTATCTGGAAGATTATTGTAGATGTTAATTTCTTTTTTTTTTAATCGTTTTATGACTTCGAGGCTGGTACAGTCAGCATCAAAAGTAGCTACGCCAACGGAGACGTCAAAAGTCTTTATTAAAAGGGAATAAGAGCTTTTGACGTCTTCGATTGCGTAGTTACTTTTGATGCTGACTGTACAAAGACTTCATAGCTTTTTTCTCTTGTCTGCCTATTCATTATTTCGCCACGCTTTTAAAAACATGACTGGTGGGTGTTGACAAACTATAGTATTTTTAGGCTTTTAAATAGTGGGATGCAGCTGTCATTTAGCCATGCGTTACTGAGGACCCTGACACATTTCTTCTGGATTTTAAAAACCCTATCTGCATCCACTGAATTGGCCCACATTATCAGACTATAACTAATAATACCTGTGTGAATACGGACGTGTTTCTTCAGATGGCTCGTTTGGGTGAATCCCTTCTGGCACGTTTCGCAGCGAAAGGGTTTCTCCCCAGTGTGTATGCGCATGTGCTCCTTCAGCTTGCTCAGCGAGGCGACCTTCCGGTGGCAGATCTCACACTCGCTGGGCTGCGGCGGCGGCTGCGGGCGCCGCGCGGCTGGGGGACAATCAACATTCTTATAATGTTAATGTTATTTTCTAGGGCTAATACGTGAATTAGGTAGGTAATTTATTAATTTAATATGTTAAAGTATAAATAATCTTCACAACACATTTAATTATATTATGAATCTAGATGTAAAAACCACAAATATTGAGTGCCCTTTACAGGGTGTCATGCAGGGATCGGAACCGGTTTTTTCAAAAGTCCCCGAAGTAGTCTAATATTTTGAATTACATAGTTTAGGCTCTTAATGTAGGACTCTATCATGTATTTAAGTAACATTTTCGTATTATTAGTTTATTAGACAGCCTGATCAAAAATGATATTATAAACCAAAGAACGAAATTGAACGAAATAAAACCGGTATTATTGTATGGTGAAAATACCGGTATCCGATCCCTGGTGTCTTGTACCTAACAGGGATCGGAACCGGTTTTTTTCAAAAGTCCCCGAAGTAGTCTAATATTTTTAATTATTTTAGGCTCTTAATGTAGGACTCTATCGTGTATTTAGATAACATTTGCGTATTATTAGACAGCCTGATCAAAAATGATATTATAAACCAAAGAACGAAATAAAACCGGTATTTTTGTATGGTGAAAATACCGGGATCCGATCCCTGGTACCTACCACCCTATACTTGTAACACCTCAATGTACTATGAACATGACTACAATATAATAAAGAATAAAGACAAATACTACAAACACAATGTATATTGTTCAACGCATAAATGACTATGACCAACTATCAGGGGACAATATAATACAGTCAATGAAATACTGATCATGGTAAGCCTTGAGAGCACTATTTGATTTATTTATTAACTAGTTAATAAATAAATCAAATAGGGCACCTAGGTGCCCTACTTAAGTATACATTTCCTGTTTCGCCAAACTAGGGCAATTTGTCGGCGAATGCGCTCCTTTCTAACATTTGAACATCGTTGTTATACCTACCGACTTATTAATGACTTATTCTAATAACACTGAACTTAGTGTACCATCGACGACACTCTCAACCGACCATCCGTGAACCTTATTATTGAATGAATATTCAATAGCATACGAATAATTGGTAGTTAAGTAGGAGATATTATGTGTAATAGGAAGAGATTCTAGAGCGAGCAATGCTATTGGTGGACTAATTCCTCGCACAGTTCTGATGGATACTCACCCTTACCCTTCGTCCCCTGCGCCCCCCCGCCCGGCGCCCCCCCGCCCCGCGCCGCCGCCTCGCCCCCGCCCCGCGCGCGCTCCTCGCCCGCGTACTCGACCTCCACCTTGATGCATACTGTAACAACGGACAGGGTGACTTATTTACGTGGGATTTTACAACTTCTATTGTTGTTAAATATGATAGGAAAACATAACACAGAGACGTCATATCATAAAACAGACCAAAGTGTGGCGCGTGTACTGGAGTAGCTACAGTACGTTGTATTGTTTATGCGTAATTGTTTTACAACCCCACTTGAAGATAACAATTAAACAAAAACTGTCGGAAATAGTTAGTTTAAGTACATTTCGTCATTTTAAGTAAAACAAACTATAAACAAAGCAACATTTACTGCGCGAACATGATCTTTTCCTATTTCCCACCCCTCTCTTCCCGAGGGTCCGTACAGAATGGAGTTCTTCACGAAACGAGTGGTAGGTTTTTAAAGGGTTGGCAACGCGCACGTTGTTGTTGCAGGCGTGTATCCGTCTACCGTCAGGAGGACCGTCAGGTGTTAACCTTGTGACAGCGAGGTTGCAAAACAAAACGGTGCCCAACTGTGGCCAAAACAAAACAATAGCCAGACAAAATATGAATAAAATGAAACTTGTGATAAATATTGTCATGTCAAAATGACAATATTATCATGTGGCCGTCCGTGGCTTCAGTGGCACGAGTTTTCGTCCGCGTCCACAGCCGTCTTTAGCTCTCAAAGGGTTACACGAAAAAAAGTAGCCACTGTTGTATAATTCAGGTTTTCAATATAAAATTACATTTTTTTATGAATTTAATTAAAAGAATATCTTTCCAGACTCTTAATTACCATATTCAAGTTATAAATTATTTGAAATCATGCCAGAAGTAGACACATTTCTATGCAATCATTTTAGCTATTGATATAAATTTAACAGTGGTTTTTCGGTGACGGAAAAACATCGCGAGGAAACCGGTCTAATCCCAATAAGGACTAGTTTCCCCTCTGGGTTGAAAAGCCATGGCTGTCGCTTTCGTGAAACTAGTGCCTACGCCAAATCTGGTGGTGTCCAAGCGGACCCCGGGCTCCTTTAAGGCACAACCGGGAATAACGCTAGGAGGATGACATAGGTTTACTTTTTAACTTTTTTTCTTACTTTTACTTTTTACATAGGTCCGCATTTGACCACTATGTCACCTGATGGTAAGTGCTGATGAGTTCGACGGTGTTGCATGCAAACTTAGATAGTGCCTATTCACTCTCGTCTTGAAAATATTCAAGTTATAAGTCGCACCCTTAGAATGAAACCGACCGAACTCAAAAGAATCGACATAATGAGTTAGCAACACATATCGACTCAAAATTACATACTGCATCAAGATGTGTTGCTTGCTTGTTCGGTCGGTTTCATTCTAAGGGTGCGAAGTGGCCGGAAAAGGTTTGCACTTTGCAGGAAGTGAGTTCCACACTTCAGGTAAAGGTGACGGTAAGGATATAGGTATCTAGAGGGAAATTAAACATTATTCGAAGGTAATAAACGTATAATTCAATATAGTATCTGAAAGAAATTACGGTCACTACTTTTGGCACACATACAGCCTTGGCCAAAAGTATTGAGCACCCCGCGTTTTCCTTTGTAAATGGATAAAGTATTATTTTTCAATTTCATAAATACACGAAGACGTAAAATATAATAAGTGTTTGAACATGTGCAAATCATTAATATATATCATTTTGAAATAGCTATTTGCGTGTGAAAACTGAAGCTAGAAAAAGTCGGGTTATACAATTAAAATTTATAGTAAACATTTTTTTTAAAGAAGGAATTCACTTCAAATCTTATCTGCCGATGAATGATTGTTCTCTATTGTTAAAGCCGACCGCTAATCACCCGTGCAAAATGAAATGCATAAATAACAAATGATTTCATACGAATAACAACTTTATCGTATTTCAAGAACTACGAATAACAACTTTATCGTAGGTTCAAAATTCATCAGCACGCACGCACTCGACATAAAGTATTAAATGAAATATATTAATGGCCACCGGGTCGGGTATTTTGTTAGTATAACTGTATATATTTTTCACGGATTTTCCCTTAACTTCAATAAATATGACGATTTTTTCCGATAGATACACAACTTTCTATTATAAAACATATAAATGCACCCTTTAAAGTTTGACTTTTGTATGAAAAACGCATGCGTGCTCAACACTTTTGACCAAGGCTGTATTTATTAGGAAAATTGAGTCTCAATAGTACATCAAAGTAATCCATTCAAAAAGCGACTCTACCGTCCACGGTAACAGATTCAAATTCCAATGACAGTTTTATAAAAAGTTGGTCACTAATCTCAACTACCTATATAACGATCTATAATTTTTCACAAATGTCTTTTAAAATAGCGGTTTGCGCTCTCATTTCCGCAATTACGCTTTCGTAAAAGTTCTTTTTTAGAGCAAATTTTTCTTCCATGCGGTTTTTCACAGATTGGCTGACAGCGAGAGTTCGGTCGCGCCGCCTCGCCGCCGCACGCCGCTTGGTTACTTTCGTGCCCCTTGATCGATTCTCTGGAAAATTAAACACGAATTTTAAAGTTTATAATTAAAAGTGACAAAAATAACTTTCACACCTGGTATTTCAGAGAAGAATAATTGTTTTCCTAGAACGAGGAATCAAAGTAGTCCTCTTCCCCGATCCTGCTATTCAGAAAAGAGTCATTGTTGCCCTCAAGGGATATAAATTTTCCTCATAGGAGTGAAAACACTTGAATCCCTCGTTACGCTCAAGTTTCTACTTTAGAATCCCTCGCTACGCTCAGGATTCTATTGTAGCATCTTTCGCTTCATTCATAATTCAATATACCGCCCTCGCCGTAAATATGTAATTTTGCTCCCTTGAGACACAATGTATGTACTAAAATTAAGACCTCGTTAGGGGTCCGGGGAAGAGATAAGCGAGGCCGGGCGTCCATGGAAAAGGTAAGAACGAAACGACGGTTATCCATAAACGCTCTCATAAAGCGTCATAGTTGTTATGTTTTCTCAAACATGCAATGAAATGTCGTCATTACGTGCGTTATGACAGGCCTCAAAGTATCACGTTTCAGGCGGAACAACTCGAGAGATTGTAAAGGAATTTCATACAAAATTGAAGGCCTAGGCCGGGAAGTTTTTTTTTTTAAGTTTATGTAAATATGGCGTCTGTGTTCTTGAACAGGCTAAACAGTTGAATTATATTTTTTGACTGTGTTTTTTGTCTTCGGTTACCGCGATATTAAATTTGTTTTTTGAGTGTTGTATTTTTTTTGCATATGTTTGAGAAGAACACTATACTTACAATACATGCCTGCTCGTGAAAAGGGCTTGCCGGCTTCGTATCACTATCCGGCCTCCCTATGGTGGGCCGTCTATACCTACTCGCCCGGCAAGCCCTTCTTTCCCGGCGTCTGCAGTAAAGTACTACACTCACCGGCAGAAAATTTGGCCCAAAAACTTTTCGTGATTTCAAACTATATATTGAATAAATTAAATAATATTTTTCTGCATAGTAAACTTTTTCTAATTTGGGCCAAATTTTCTGCCGGTGAGTATATTAATTTGCCCGCGAATCGTAACGCCGGTATAGATTTTAAGTAGGCATGCCCACACATATTTACAATACCTTGGCCTGTTCGGGTCTCATCCAACATTGACGGTTGGCTGCTGGTACTGGGTAGATCTAAAATATACGAAAATATAACATAATATCCACCTTTATCATAAGTACTTGCGGTTAAAAACTTTTTAATTCAATTTCAAGTTTTATGACAGTTTTATTCCAAGTTCTAACACCATCCTGGGTATGTTTGCTGAGCGGACTGGACTGCCCTATGACAAAACACTGGGTAAAGATCATCACTGGCCAAATAAAGTAATGATCTTTACCCAGTGTCGCAAATATGTAATAGTGATTATTTATGTTACATTCTTTTTTATGATTTCAAATTATTTTTTTATCATTTCAGTCAAAATGTAAAAAATATGGGTTCTACCTGAAATAAATCAATTTTATTTATTTATAAGTATGTATTTAGATATTGCAATGCATTTCTTAGTGAAATGATATACTTTTCTGGTGATCAAATGTGATCACGCGTCCGTGTCACGCGAGTAAATAAAAATAAAATACCTTGAAATTGTACTCCGGACTCGTCG
The DNA here is from genome assembly GCA_932294315.1 of Epinotia nisella. Classification (NCBI taxonomy): domain Eukaryota; kingdom Metazoa; phylum Arthropoda; class Insecta; order Lepidoptera; family Tortricidae; genus Epinotia; species Epinotia nisella. The sequence continues at coordinate 86,535 of OW028698.1, read as the reverse complement.
CAGTCCGCGTGTCCGACTGCGGCGCCGCTACTCCTGGACGCGGGCGCCGCCGTGTCGTCCGCGCCGAGCGCCGGCGCCGCGGACGACGCAGGACCTCCCGTCGAAGTTGCTGAAAAGCGACACGCGGCGCCTTTCTTCTTGGCAGCGGCCTTCATATCTTGCCATGTCTAAAAATACAAATATTTTGTACTTGTTTACGCAACATTAATTTCCGAACACATTCATCGGCGTCACACCGAGCTGTCAAATCAAATACCACATCATCGTTCGACTGGATATCAATAAAATCACTTTGTCCGTGATGTCCATAATTTTGTTTTAGGTTTCCGGACTGATACTTCCTCAAAAACCGTCAAAATTATACCGAACATTCTCCTCGTGTGTAATGTCACCTCTAAAACTGATATTGGCAAAACCACCTTGCTAAAATAGCAAGGAGTAAAAGCCATTTAAAAAAATAAAAACCACTATAGCGGTCACTTATGCGTGTCATACAAAATATTGTATAAAAAAATTATATAAAAACAAGCAAGAATTTATAATTTAATGTCCCATCCTGGACAGTACTTATCAGGTAGTTTCTTTTCTTTAAGACTAGGGAATACGTATAAAAAAACTTACCTTACGCCACTCCCTCCACACCCTGTTGGTGCCGGGCAAGCTGTTAACCTCGTGGGCTATCTTTGCCCAGCGTCTCTCGCCGTCTCTCTTCGTGAAAGAAGAAGAGAACTTGCCCCTGCGCAGCCCCTCGTCGGCCTGGACTAACGCGATAAGCCGCGACTTTTGGCAAGCGGAGGGATACACTCTTTTCTTGCCGACTTCCATAGCGCATGAACGTATACCTACCGAGTATTAGATAATTATGTATCATTCTGATACTCTACGATTTGAATAACATTTTTGTGAAATTAAGTTTTTGAGCGGCCCTTTTCACGTACATAAACGAACAAACACTTAAATATATTTGTTGTGTGAAATCACCACAATTATATATTATACTAGCTTTTGCCCGCGGCTTCGCCCGCGTACTAAGAGTAATGTTAACCGTCTACAAAAAAGGTGCATCTCAGTTTCAGTCTTTTATATATTTAGATCGACTCTACATAGACTCTGCATATCGAACATAGACTCTACATATCGAATCTACATATCGACTCTACATATCGACTCTACATATCGACTCTACATATCGACTATAAATATCGAATCTACATATCGACTCTACATATCTGGACCCCCATATAAAATTTCACCCCCTCTTTTAAGGGGTTGGGTGCAGATTTCCAAAAAAAATGATGCACGATTTTTTTGTTAGTCACAAATAGTACGCATACCAATTTTTAGCTTTCTACCTTGAAAATTGCGGAATGCTCCATACAAACTTCCACCCCCCATTTTGGGGAAGTGGGGGGTTAGAAAGAGACAAAAAGTAGCCTATGTCACTCTCCATCCCTTCAACTATCTCCACTTAAAAAATCACGTCAATTCGACGCCCCGTTTTGGCGTGAAAGACGGACAAACAAACAAACAAACAAACAAACACATACACTTTCCCATTTATAATATTAGTATGGATTGTTTATAAATTACCGACCACCGACCGCCGCTTTAGCCTAGTTGGTAGTGACGCTGCCTACGAAGCAAGAGGTCCCGGGTTCGAATACCGGTAAGGGCGTTTATGTGTGTGATGAGCACGAATATTTGTTTCTTAGTCAAGGATGTTTTCTATGTATTTATCTATATAAGTATGTTTATCGTCGTCTAGTCCCCATAGTACAAGCTTTGCTTAGTTGGGACTAGGTCGATTTGTGTAAGATTGTCCGTAAATATTTATTTATTTAAATTAAGAACACGTTTGTTTTGATATAATAGATAATTCATTTAGTAGAACTACTTAAGGGGCTCCACGCGCTTTTTGACGGGTTTTGAGTAGAAACTATAGATATATTTATGGCACAAACGCTTATCGGTTCTTCAATCCTTTATCTACATTTCGTCGGGTGACAAGCAAAAGTCACTAAATACAGAAAAATCGTTTAAGAAATAGCAACTGTGTTGAAGTAGTCATAAGTTTGAGTTTTCCTTTACCTCTTACGTTAGTTTTGTTTGTCATCCGACGATTCAAAGAGAATTAAAAAAAATTTTTTTTTTCAAGGATTAATTCAAACATGGTCCTAAATAGCTCCGTTTTCGGTATTAGTATGTTGTTTATACACTTTTATATATGAAATCTACATGCTACTGTTCCTTATTGACGTCGCTAATCGTAAGAGAGATTTTTATTTTTATCTCATTTTCACAAAAGTATATATCTCGAAGCATTTTTAAAATTTTCATCCATTCCCCATTGTAAACAAACACAATCGGGAACAACGAATCGCGTATTGCAATAGACATGAGATCGTCGTTCACTATCGTGTCCCAGATTAAGAAATTTAACTGTCTTCGACATTGAGGTTGCTCAATAGACATAACATCAATAGAGATCATCTCGGCCCGGGAATTGGGCTCCTGGGTTAGCTTAAGTTTGGAAGTTATGGGCTTAGCAAGAAAAACTCCACCAACTCATAGAAGTCTATAAGCATCAAACACATATTTAAACAAGATTAAGTCCGAATTTTTATAAAACTGTAATTGGAATTCCTTCTACCTTAGGCGGAGTGTTGCTTTTTGAAGCAATTGGGCCAACTCAAACAATCTCTAGTATACATAGTACTCACTGTTTTTGGTAAACACCACCTCCGTCTGCGATTCTCCCGGCACCGTTGACTCGCTCATGTCATCCTCATCTACGGGCTCCTGTTTCACAAACACAGTCTCCCACTTCGTGGCAACAGCCTCTGGCATGCCCACAGCATCCTGCATGCCCACAGCATTCTGTATGCCCGCAGTATCGTTAGTGCCTACAGCTCGTCTTTCCCTGTCTAAAGTCTCTCCCTTATTTACATCATCTTCCATGTCCGTAGGCTCTGCCTTCACTAGCGCAGCTTTAAACTCCAGCACGCTGGTTGCCTTGTTCCCTGTCTTGTCTAAAGCCTCTTCCTTCTCTAGAGCATGTTCCATATCCACCGGCTCCTCCTTGACAGTCACCAGGAACCCCGCCAAGCTGCCTGCCTCCTTGGCAGCCTCGGGCTGCTGCTCAACACAACCTGTCAAACAACCCACTCTGTTACTTATATAGAATAAGGAACCAATTTTATTCAATTTGTGTTGAAGGTTTTGCTAATATTTGTTCTACATTTAATTATTAAAGTTGTGTCCTCTTGTGTTTGTATATTTCAAGTGAACATTTGAACAAGCTTTAATGAAACTTGACAAATGCTTTGTTGCATATATTTTTTGTCGATTTGGTTCTTTTCCTTTTTAGTTTTTGGTAATACAATACAATATGAATACTCTTTATTGCACACCTCACACAAACAAAGCAGTTACAGAGAGAAACAATACAATAACATGTAGGTAGAGGTAGACAACAGGCGGTCTTATCGCTGATCATTTTTCCAGTGCCTGTTAGTTAGGTTTACTGGGCATTTTCCGCAAATCTATATCCATCATGCCTATTTTGCGTGTTTCTAGTGCCTAATGCAGCTATATATTGTATATACGGGATAGTACATTTAGATCAGTCAGTATGGGAAAGTCTGAAACTATAAGACATACGAAGATCTCTTCTTAGCAACCATGTCATTGATTTTAGTAACAAGAAAAACTGCATACATACATTTTAAAAAAACTTGTACTCTGCTCAGGAATCGAATCAGGACATTTTTAAAAATAAAACTAACACTATTTCTATTTAGATATTGATTGCGTAGGTCAAACATTGTAAAATTTGTAGCATTTTCAGTGCAGCATAATTGTGTTGACGGAGTATGTAAGGACAATATCAATCAAAATTGTTAATTAAGGTATGAACTTTATTATACTAACGTTAATTAAGCATTACAATTAAAATTATTAATACCAATTTCGGTAACAACACCTGCACCGAAAATGCTACAAAATGTACAATGACTAGCGATATTAGTCTGACACACGCGACTCACCGTAGCGGGCGGATTGGTGCTTCTGTCCAAACCCCAGATCATGCGGCGGCAATAGTTCGGAGTCCTCCTCTTGGGCCAGCTCCTGCCGGGCCCGCGGCGGCGCCCCCTCGCCCGCAGGCTCCGCCCTCGCGCGGGCTCCCGGCGCCTCCATCCCGGCCCGCGCTAGTCCCCGGGCTGACCCAGCACAACACTGCCCATCTTAATACACGTCACGAGACCGATCGATTCGTACAATATAGCATAAGTAATTGATCAGTGATGTATAGTTAGTTTCTGGATTCATTGATAATAAAATCAATAAAGATGATCGAAACAAGTAGCTAGTGTAAGATAATATCGAGGACGATACAAAGATTATAATAAGTATATTGGACGATGTACACTGAGTGTAACAGGATTACAATTAGAATAGAATCACAGATTACTAAATACTAAATAGAAGAGACAGTGACAGATCAAAATGACGCTTTCGCTGTGAGTGTGACCAGCTCTAAATTTAAAAATCTACTATGAGAGGACAAAACTTTCTGGGGCGTCCACTAACGTATAAGGCCTGAAACACACTGGGGCGGCCTGCGGTAGCGGTCGATAGTAAATTTCACAGCTAATGACGAGCTTACTAATGACCGCCGCGGCCACGCGGCCTGCGGTGGCGGTCAATTTGACAGCTAATGTTGTGTTTATTTATTTATTGAACCATACAGTTGTGCAACATGACAGTCTTAACCAAAACGTTACAGCGATTGGTTAGCTACCACCTAATTATACGAATAGGTACAACATATGCAATAAAAACTATTTGTAAACTAACAAATAAACAAAACTTTTACAAATTTCTACATTCTATTAGAATTTAAACTTTCGTGAGACATGTCTAAAATACTACTAATAAATCCACGGTTAAACTCACGTATTAAATGTCACGACAGGCGACATGTTTTGAACTCTTCGGCCGGGAGTTCTTTTTCAGGATGAGTGTTTTCGCGGCAATGTCACTTGAATCACTACCCGCGCACGCTCCAACCGCCACACTGCCCGTGCCGCACGCGGCCAGGCTGGCAGGCCCGGACTTAAATTAGGGGGACTCAGGGCGCTTGTGTACAGGTCCCGCTACTGGGACTGGGGCCCCTAGAGGCTGCCTGGACCCCTAGGCCGGGGCCTTGTCGGCCTAGGCGGAAATCCGGCTCTGCAGACTGGCGCGACCTGGCCGCGGCGGTCAATAGTAAACTTGTCATTAGCTGTCAAATTATAATTAACTATTGACCGCCACCGCTGGCCGCGACAGGGTGACGCGGGCCGAAATCAGGCTATTTCGCTCGTCTGGCATTGGCTTAGCGAACCACATCGACAGCGGCGCTAAACCACGAAAATCAAATTTTTTACTGACTTCAAAAAAGGAGGAGTTTCTCAATTCGACTTTTTTTGTGTTTGTTTGTTAGGCAATAACTCGGTAATTTATGAACCGATTTGATTTTTTTTTTGTATGAAATCATATACTTCCAGATTGGTCCCGTTGTCACCAAAATCCAGGTCTGGTGATGGGATCCTGGAGAAATCGAGGAAACTCTTCAAATTTTATAGGCAAACTTGAAGCAATTTGGCTACTGATTTGAAGTCGGTTAAAACTTTGTTTTTAAAGTAAATTATGTATTTCTCTATCACTGTCACTATTAAAGTGCAATAGAGACGGAGATATCTGAACTAGGATTTTCGGTGGTTTCTTCCTGTAAAACAAGGATGCTTACCTAATTAAACAATTGGAACATTTTGGTAATATTTAATTCCATACGACAAATAGGGACCGTGACTTAAGGTCATTATACATCTAGCAATTTGTCACAACAACCTAGAGACGCAGCTATAAGATGGAAAGAGACAGAAAACATTCAATTAATTCACTTGGAAGGTGGTCGTTGTGACGAATTGATTGGTGCATAGAACACTTTAGGATACGAACGCGAGGAATTCTTGCATATTGTAGGGCAGGAGCTCACTTCAGCTCCCCAGCAACAGACAGTCACTGCCAGTTTTATTACAAAAAATTGCGTAATACAATAGATAAGGCAGTCATAAAATCAGATCCGAATCATACAATAAATGTTTAGCCTACAAAATAAAGTAAAAATAATGACTTTAAGGCCTGAATCGTACTTAACCCTCTTACACGCTGGCGCGGCCTGCAGTGGTGGTCAATAGTAATTTTGACAGTTATTGTATGTTTGAGAAAAGCACTATACATACCTCGCAATCTGTGCAGTAATGTCATTGCACACCTCAATTGTATTACCGCACAGTACAGAAAACAGTCAATATAAGAGCAGAGGCAAACAACAGGCGGCCTTATCGCTAAGGAGCGATATCTTCCTTACAAATAAATAAATTATATCAAATAAGTACCTATTAACCTTTTCAACGTTGACGTTGACAACTTTTCAAAGTTGTCAACCACACGCCAACTCAACAAGACATTTAGTGCGGAGTTAAACCTTATGTCAATGCAAGAAGGTTGCTATCGCGCTGGGCTCCTTGACGCATATAGTGCAATGACCTGCTGGCCCGGGAACGCGGTGATAAATGTGGAAGGCGCCACCCCGCATAGGCCGGAAGCACCGGCCACGGGTTCTAGGACACGGGGGCTACTGATGGCCGCCTCTTGCCCCGACTCGGAGCCGCTGCTGACGGCCCGGGAGCGCGGAGACCCGCGTGGAGGGCGCCCGCCCTCGCAGGCCGGAGCGACCGGCTGCGGGCTTCAGGATGCTGGGGCTACCGATGGAAAGGTAGGGTAGGCATGGAAAATAGTTCGTTTTAAAAGCCACCCTCAAAAGTAAACATCAAAAGGAAGCGACACACTGGCGGACCCAGCGGCCTGCAGGCTGTCCTGCCGCGCAATAGGGAATATGCATCTTTATTTTTTATTGCGAAAATCAAAAATATTATCCAGAGGGATATCAACTCTAGCATTAAAACTTTCTTATGATTTTTTTTTCTGATGTTATAGGCATTCGAAATCTGCACGCGCCGGCACTATGACGTCACAATCCATATTCTCGGCGCGTTTACTATGGAGTTAGTCATTCTTTTGTAATTATCTCCTTAAAATTTGCGTTTAAATCTATACTTGTCATACAAAGTATCATTTCTAATTCAATATTCTGTTATGTAATTTTATCGGCAAATTATTTTAAAAAATTGAGTGATTGTATCGTGCGATACAATACGGTAGTTTTTTTTAAAATATATATTTCTGTCGTATGATATTTCTACGTATATCCGCATCGATTGAGTGCAATTTATTTTTATATTAGGCATTAGAAAAGCAATTCGTTTTTACAAAAACGCCACAAACATATGACACGGAGTCACGATTCTGATTTCAACTCGTCTGTGTCGAACTCACATATGCTCAAGCCACTAGTTTCCCCCGCGTGAACTCGCTCGTGCTTCTTCAAATTGCTGATATCTGTATACTGTTTATTACAAGCCTCATGTCTGTGGCTTTTCTCTCGTATGAGTGACTCGATGTATCTTCAAAGAGTTCAGCGCCGTGAACCGTTTCTCACAGACTTCACAGCCATAGGGTTTCTCTCCCGTGTGGATGCGCTCGTGTTTCCTCAGAGTTTCCAATCGCGTGAACACTTTTTCACACCTCCCACAGAGAAACGGTCGTTCTCCTGTATGAATCCGCATGTGCTCCCTTATCGCACCTGATTGCGTGAACTCTTTTCTACATACTCCGCAGGAAAACCTTTTCTCCCCTGTGTGAGTTCGTTCGTGCGTCTTCATACTACTCATATGCGTAAACTTTTTCTTACATACTCTGCACGCGTGTGGTTTCTCTCCCGTGTGTATCCGTATGTGCTCAGTCAGCGCGCCTTTTTGTCTAAACTCTTTACAACATATTTTGCACTGGAACGGTCTCTCGCCAGTGTGTATTCTCTCGTGTTTCTTCAGATTGCTTAGTTTCGCGAATCGTTTGTCGCACGACCCGCAAGGGAAGGGTCTCTCACCAGTGTGAGTTCTCATATGTTCCATTAGTTTGCTGGAACATTTTAGTTTTTTTGAGCATATGTCGCACGAGTGGAATTCCTTGCTCTTGGTCGGGCCGGGCTTCTTTCGCGGTGGAACATCATCTGGAACAAAACCGTGTAAACTTTTATTGTCAACTATACTTTCTAGACGACTGAAAACGCCACTGTAGCCGATCGGTAACGTTCGCAACTTTCAATCTGAAGATCGTGGGTTCTAACCCCAGTTCGGTACCACTGCGTTTCTTAAAAAACTTATGTACGAAATATCATTTGATATTTAAGTGGCTTTCCGGTGAAGGAAAACATCGTGAGGAAACCAGTCTAATCCCAATAAGGTCTAGTTTCCCCTCTGTAGTCCAGGCAATGAACTGACAACTTGTATGGAAAAAATGACATATTTGGAAATAATTTATAATAGCTAATTTTTTTAATGAACGGATATATTATCAATTAAATTGTTACCTAGAGGCAAAATCCAACAAAAAATCAGACATCAAAAAAATCAATATTTAATTAGCTCCTAAAAAGTCCGGATAAATATTAATATTTTTTTTATCTTTATTTAGGTTCATTTACATTTGCTTTACAATATTCAATATAAATAAAATAAAAAAGACAATAAATGTTTAATTTAAATCTATATAATTACTTCCGGGTGGAAAGTTTGGTGGATTCTTGAATAAAGCATCTTAGAATAATGTTTTAAAATGAAATAAACAAAAAAAACGCTATTATAAATTAATGTTTTTCGAAACCGTATTTTGCCTCGGCTACTGGGTTGGAAGGCCAGATGGCTGTCGCTTTCGTTAAACTAGTGCCTACGCCAAATGTTATCCTCCGTCTGTCCGGGTATCTGAGTAATCCGATACACAAATGTTGGGTTTCCGTGCATTACGAAGGAAACAAGAAGTAGGTCTTCTTGTTTGCGACTGCCTAAACATAATTAGGTTATATAGCATAGCATTTTAAGGTTTTTATTTTTACATTTACACAAAAAAAAATGTAATTGGGTTGTAATTGCCTGTCAATAAAGAACTTTATTATTATTATTTTCTTTATTTATATTTCGTATTAATAACTTAAGACGAAATATAAATAAAGAAAATAACCTAACCTAACGGTTTGTACAATAATTATATAAAAAGTAAAATATAAAACAATACATACAAAATATAAAATCATTAAGGGTGCCGCCGGCAGCGAGGCGGGGCCTAAACTACCGGTGGTCAGGGCGACAGCGAGAGTAACCTCCTGACTATCCGCGCCGTGTCACAGATTATATAATAGTTCTAACGAACAGATACTCGACTCTGAATAAAAACGCGAATACCTACCGCTTTCCATGCCTACTAAATTTAACAATGGAGCAACCTTGAACGCGCCGGTCGTTGCCCGCACTCCCCAGTCAATAGACGCTAGGGTTGACACCGCTTAGAAATGAAGTTATAATTAATAGTTGAGTGAAATAAAAAACGGTTTATTCTTTGAAATATTTTTTTATAATGATGTGTAACCAACTACAAATTGCTTCACCTTGATGTAATGTTGCACGAATTTTTATCCTTCTCTAAATGTTTAGCGCGTGAGCGCGTTGAGCAAAATAGGTGAACCGTGCGTGCCTCAACCAGAGGCTGCTCTAATTCGTACGCACCTTAACGATAGTTTAAATTTATTGTAGTTTTATTAGAACATCACACGTTCGTTACTAAGATACTTACATGTCAATTTTAATGTTAACGTGAGATTTTTGGCATGACAATTATATTTTGGCAGTCTGGTAGGTGATATGTACGGGCACGCGTATGAAGAGTTACGCAATTGCCCTGCTGTATGTATCTACGTAACAGACGTCGTAACGTTTTAATAAAAATACAAGTTTTTTTTAAGAACCTACTTTATATTTTAAATTGTAAGGTTTTTGTATAAATTATAACGCATGTGGTATTTACCTATAAGTGATTGTGACATCTATCTTTACAATGCAAAATGAATGAAATCATGAATGTACTGATGTTAACAATTAGTTGGTGAACCTAAATAAATAAAATAAAAATCTCCGTTCAGCTGTCACAACAAATCCTCAAATCAATAAAGGGTCGGCAACGCGCTTGTGATTCTTCTGGAATCGCAATCGTCCAAAGGCTACGGTGTATGTTTGCCACCGTCGTAGTATTTAAAAAAAACATTGTGTCGGCTAGGACGTTTTATTATTCGTGCAGAACCACACATTCCATGCACTTCACTGATTAGATTAATTTAATTGTTATCGTTTTTCAATATTCATTTTTCAAAAGACTTGTATTTCCGGAGATTCTGCCTGTATCTGAACTCCATAGCTACATACCTACATACAGGCATATCAACGCAGCATGTTAAATAAAATGTAATGTCAAGTATATCTCACCCTGTCTATGGTTACGACAGTCTGAATGTAGGTACCTATTAATTTACCAGCTACCTACCACATAGGTTTAACAAAACGAAACTTGTTGTGTAGGTAACTTAATTTTTTTAAGTTAGTAGGTTTATCCCGACGACAGTACGAAATAAAGTTTGGTAGGTAGGTAGGTACCTTCCTATCTTCGTTATTTATAACGTAAGTATATAAATAACGACATATTGTATAATAGTTTAAAAGTAGCATTGCAAACTTGGAATTAGTCACTAGGCATAAGTTATTTTAAAATATTCTGATTAGATACGTGTTTCATCCTCGCGAGTGCATTCCAAGCACTTCCAAAAGGTTATAAGTCCCCATAGCAACGACGATGTTTACGCCCTTTCTTAGGCCGTGCAATGCATGCACCCCGCAAATCTTACTAAGTAAACTATTATACTAATTGCTGGTAGACAGGGATAAATATAAACATGAAATCAATACAAACAACGGAGTGGCGGAGTACCTAAACTTGTCGGAGGCTCGGGGTAGGTACCTATACAAAATTACCGAAACTCAAGCAGGCCTTAAAAATGTATTACGTAAGTATTTGAAATAGGTATTAGGTGTTCCGTAAAAAACATTACGAACTCATTTTTAAAGAATTGGTGAATAACTTTTCTTGTACGCGTAAGCAGCGTCCGGCCGTGAGCGCGTGCGTCAACCCACTGGCGGATGTACCGAATGCGGCGCGCAAAGTTTAGGTATAATTCTGAGTTCCCACGGCGCAGTTAGGTAGCACTGGCCGTGTCCAGAAGTACCGCCTTGTTATTATTATTATTAGGATTAGATGCCAAAACAGGCTTGTTTAGTGCACTATGGGGAACAGCGCTAGGAGTAAAACTGAGTACTTACTAGACGACTGTCTCTGACTGTCGCCTACAAGCAGCACCAATAGTTGAAAGGCTAATAACAAATCGTCTACCGTGGTATGGACATGTCATAAGTCAGGTATTATCAAACCGCGATTAGAATGGTATTGGAGGTAAAAATATTGTCATATAAATATGTCAAAGTTTATTTGAACTGACAGCTTTTCCAAACTCAACGCGGTTGAATAATACTCTGTTTATCAGATATTTTTTTTTAATTTCAAAAATGAGATTCTATGCGCACTTTGTTGTGGCAAATATGAATGGTGGTGACTGTACGTATGTACTACCGTGCTCTTCGTCCGGCGCGGGAGCTGTCTGCGGGGCGGCGGTCTCGCTCGCACCCGGGTCTGCCGTCTCGCTCCCGCGCTCGGGCTCTTCCTTCACGGACGGTGTCTCCAGCTTGACGCGAGCTGTCAACGGCTATAGTTAGTAAACACGAAAATAAAAAGTACCACCTTCACAAATAAAAACAATGAAAGTAGTGTAACTTTCTCAATAAAGATTAAAAAAGTTTCTAAAAAAAAAGTAAGTTACTAAGTTTATGACAAAAATTATTTTTGTACAAGAATTTATTGCTGACTATTTTTTGTTGTTGAGACGGTTCCAATGAAGCCAAACATGAAGGGTTTATCTTATGCAGTTCAGGAGTCTCTATGGCCACGGGTTGACTGAAAAATTCATTGCATATTTTGAAGCTCAACTAAAAGGAAATTGTAGAATGAGACCTCACCAACAGGAACGTTCTTATGTAAGCTGCATGTAAGAGTGAGACACCCATACTGTCGACGAATAATAATTGCTCAAATAACTACAACTTAGAAAAGTTGAAAAACCCCCGAATTTTTCATTTCAAAGTTTAATATCTCTAAAACGGCTGAACCGATTTTGTTGAAACTTAGCTAAGAACCATCTCAATCACGTCACCTTTCGGACAAAAAAACCGCATTAAGATCGGTCCATTCGTTTAGGAACACACAGACACACACACAGATATGTCTAACTTATAACACCCCTCTTTTTGCGTCAGGGATTAAAAAATAATTGTGCACCTTAAGAGTGGCGGCATATCGCACAGCATCAACACTCACCGGGGTGTTTAGTGGCCGCGTTCGAGCCATACGCTGCGGGAGTGACTCGCACTAGCACGAGTGACAACGTTCAGCGGGCGCTCTAAGAGATAACCAGAATGTAAGTCAAAGTCACTCACTGTGCTCCGGAGCTACACCGTGTGAGTGAGACATTCCGCCCTCGGTCACCCGGCCCTCCCACTCGGCTCCCCCCGCGCGCCCCCGCACCTCCTCCTTGACGCGCGCCCACATCGCGGCCGTCTCTTCACTCTGCTCTGTCTTCACTACATCTGACACAACAACCATACATTTTGTTACTAGGATTGATCAACTTGACTTCGTCCACGTGGACCCGGGATAAAAACATCTGACAAGGTGATGTACTCAAAAATATTAAAAAACCATGAATTATCATCATCAGAGGTTGGACTTTAGTCATTTCTAAAATGTTATCATAGTATGAAACAGATGACACCGTACACAGCACAAACAGTCAGATGTAACAGCAATTTAACAGGCCTAGCCTAGTGTGGGGGATGCCTCTAAATTGTTAATTTTAGTATTAATTTCTTTTGGTCAAATAATTATTTACTTTACTTTCCTTGTCAAAGAACACATGAGTTATAAGTCTATCCCCACTAGTTCTATTGATGGAACTCGATGGAATATAAATGTAACTACTGGGAAGAAAGATTTCAACTAGTTCCACCAATAAACAGATGATAGAACTAGTGGGAATAGACAGAGTTATACTCATAGAATGACTACTTGAGTGCCTTGTGTTTTTGTATAATAAGGGCAGCTTAACTTACCGTGAGAGCTCGTCAGTCCCTCGGGCTCCACTGCGGGCTCGTCCTCCCACGCGGGCTCCCCCTTCACCCACACCATCGCGTTCCCACCATCCATAACTACAACGAACGAAAGATCCAGCGGTTCGGTTATTGGTAGTCTCGGAGGCGAACCACAGACTTTACCAAGAGGGTAAATTAAGGTAGTATAATAATAATGATACACTAAATAACCAATGTAAATGTGTGAATTGTATGTACTTCATAAAGCACAGAAAGGAACAGGAAAATCGGTAAATTAGGACTTAGGAGTGGATTGGATCAAGATTGGATTGAGAAATGACAGTGACAGATGAAAGCGAGTGACGTTGGACAGTAAGGTCCGGTTAATGTACGGCCGAATAATCCGCGTCTACTTATCTTTCTATCTCTCTTTATTATGCATGGTTTGAAAAGAGACAGAGCAATAGTGGACACGGATTAACCAGCCATTTTAACTGCATACTCTTTGTAGGAATTACTCAACATAACCGAAAATGTAAAATATACAAAAAAACGACGAAGCGCTTCGAGAACAGGTAGGTAGTGCCTGCCCTTGCACTTCACTTGGCTCGTCTTGGTGGAGGCACTGCCGTGCCCCCAGATTTGTAGCTCATTTGTACTTGTTGTGTTTTGATAAGTTCAGTTCTATTTAATATTAATATGATCAAAAGTCCACTTCGTAGTAAGTTTTGCAATTCAAAACTGGTCACACTTAAAAATACATTTTTTATATATTAGATTAGTGTCAAATCAAAACGGTGGCGTAATTATCGATAATACCGATAAAACCATAAAATAACAAACAAAGGAATTTGTGTTGGCGCATTTTGTTTCACAAAGTTACATTGTCTCTCTCTAAATATTTACCATGCATGACGAGGCACGGGTAGTACATTCCGTGGTTGTGTCGGTCTCGTGCCGATCTCGATAACTCATGGGCTGCAGTGTTGTGTTGTGTTGGGTGAGCGCTGCTAGCGTGTGACCGGGATGGAGGGCGCGGTGCGGGTGAAGGTGGAGCCCGCGGGACACGAGGACGAGCACGAGCGAGGTACACTATAGACCGTGAGCACTCAAAACAATCTTTGGGCCTGCAGCCAGCAGAAAACATTGTTATATTGAACCCTCAGAGCCATTTACGTTTTGCGTGTCGCTGGTCCGTTGTAATGATTATACTGGCTCTACTATAGCATTTTTCATAAAGGAATTTTTGCTGTATGTGGTTTTATTTAGTTTGACTTTTTACATGCCATTAGGTTGTTGCATCACGTCTCACATTAGTTGATATTGATGCAATGTTTGTCCAACATAGATAACATTGGCGGTTTGGTTGGCAGGGCAAGCTTCGGAGGCAGCACCGTGTCCGGAGGACGGGGATGCTGGCGCGAAGGAAGAGGATGTGGTAGTGAAGGAGGAGGCTGTGAGAGTCAAACAGGAGCTGTACTCAGACCACGAGGTCCGGGAGGGGCTTGTGCTGGGCCCCGTCTGTTTGCAAGAACGTGTGGTCCGCTCTGAGGCAAAAGGTAGGTTACAGAACATCTTTTAGTGGCAAATATTATATTGCTAGAATATAATAAAAATAGATACAGAAGTAAGTTTTCATAGTAAACATCTTTTCTCTATATTTTTTTCAAGTTGTATGTTATTCCAGCACGCTGTTTTTAAATGAGAGCCAAACTAAGTTGGAATATTGTATGATTGTAGGTGATGTTGGCGGCCAAGGTGTGGAGTAAGGTGGAAAAAATGTTGTTTTCCTTGTATTAATTGGATACTGCCCTAATGTCAATGGTTTCAATATAATTATAATATTTATGCCTTTATGTACTCACTAATCAATAATTTATTATTGTTCATGTTTTTCTTTGAAAATATTTCACGAATTCGCAATTATTATTGTGTCATTTATACGCTATGAGCTTCTTCTTTGTTTTATGTATGTTGCAATTTCTATTTTTACCGTTCTACATCTAGTACTGACTGGTATTACGGTATTGCTACCTACTACTAAAAAAACTAATGCAGTTGGTGTAACTCAACTCCTAATTCAACATGCATACCCTTAACTAACAAATGGGCATGGTCACCCTATAATAATCTCAACTCAACTAGGCATGGTCACCCTTAATTATTATGGCATATTGGGTCTCGCTCGCCTTAGACATTACAAGTCTCCAAAAATTTTCACGCAGGGCACGGTAGTCCACACACCATGATCAAATCTAAGGACTAGTGCTCTAACATAACTTCCTATCAATCAACTATTAATGTACTGTACAATACCTAAGTACTGTAAAATAATTCTTTATTATATTCACTTCAAATGTATTTTCTGCTCATAATTAATCTTAGTCTTCCTGCAGAGAAGATAAGATAATGGAAGTAATCAATTAAACTTTCACTAAGTTGTCAGATGACGAGTCCAAACTAGCTAAAATATTTATTTATTTTATTTATTTAAACTTTATTGCACAAAATACAAAAAATATATGTACAAATGGCGAGCTTAATGCCAGATGGCATTCTCTACCAGCTAACCATTGGGCTAAACAGAGACTTATAACAGGTGCAAAGAAAAAAGTATGATAATTTCTGTTACGAATATACTTGAGGAGAGAGGAAAAAAATACAAATGTATTATACACTACATATAGACATACATAAATAAAAATATATAAGATACATACAAAAAGATATACTACTACATATTCAATATATACTACCATTATGTGGATGGATTTTAGTCGAATTCTTGTTTAAGCAGATGCTTACGCAGCATCCGCTTGAAAGCAAACTTGCTTGGGGCTTGTCTGATGTTGAGAGGGAGTGAATTCCAGAGACGGCTTGACTGTACGGCGAAGGAGTGAGTCATAAAACTAGTGCGGTGCGAAGGTATGGATATTTTGAGGACACGGGAGGTACGCAGCTCACAGCCTGGGCGAGGGGTATCGAAAATAAATTTACTTTTGAGGTATCCTGGAGCAGAAGGCTCAGACAAGATTGAAAAAAGGGTGCAAAGTAATCTGAGGGATCTACGACGGCGAATGGAGAGCCAGTTAAGTTGACGACGGTAGAAGGAAACGTGGTCATATTTACGGAGGCCGAAAATGAATCGTATGCAATTATTGAGGAGGCGATCGAGTTTATTGAGGTATTGTTGAGTGACATCGGTAGTGCACACATCACCATAATCAATAATTGGCAGCACCAGCGCCTGGACCAACAACTTCTTTGTACTGACTGGGAGGAAATTCTTAAAATTATATAAAGTTCTCAGCGTTCCGGTGACCTTGCGACTAATTTCGGAGAGCTGACCATTCCAGGAGACGTTCGAATCAATAACTAATCCGAGATTTTTAACTTGTTTGCTCAGGGGAATGACAGCGTTGTTAAACCGGATCGGTGAAACAGAAACTGAACTTACTACATATACCAATAAATATAATTTCAAATAAAAATTCTCTAAGTGGGAGTATCAAATGTCATTCACTGATAATTATAATTTACTTTAAGTTGGCGTTCATGTGCGACCTACTTGGAATTTCGCTGACGCGCGGAATGTGTTGCGTCGGAACCGGATATGTAATATAGCGAAATCTGTTTACGAGTTGTTATATTTATAGAACTTGTATAAATGCATTTAAGTATTTAATTATGTTTTACTCTGCAAATTAATTAATTTATTTATGTGACACTGGAATGATTTTATGTCTGTGCAAAAAGCTTTTAGCTATAAATGTCAAATTAAAAAAAAAAATTTTATAAGGAAATAATTCCTACAACTCTGTCACCTGACGTGTTCGCCAACCTGTTCCTCGTGATTGCGGTGGTGGCATCGGCGGCGATCGGGGACGAAAGGTCCATCCTCCTCACCCTGCTGGTTCAGGTGGTTGTTGCGGTTGCTGCTGGGGCTGGTGACTGGGTTGCCAGCGGCTCTGTGCCCCCGGCAGCCTCCCGGGAGGCAGCCTGAGCGGGTCGTACGGGCGCGTTGTGGCTGGACACTTGGCCCTGCCAGCATCACCTACGACAATATAATATTCCATGGGGATCCATGCCAACTGGAGCCGAAGACGAACTGTGAAGAATACATTTATTTGAAGAGACCAACAAAACATTCAAAAACAACGCACTCAGAGGCAAAGAAAAACCCAACACTCAAGCAACCATTACTTGTCAGAAGAATCGCGACCAAGCCGCCGGCCGAGTGCCACATATGCACCTAACAGTTCAAAGAACCCAGCACTTTAAAGGTTCATTTGCGGACACACACGGGAGATGAACCACGCCGCTGCGAAACGTGCAAGAAGCGCTTCTCGCAGAGGCACAGCTTGAAGAAACACGAACGGATTCATACTGGACAAAAACCATATACTTGTGAAACGTGTAACAAGGACTTTGCTGAATTTTATGCTCTAACGAAGCATCGAACATACTCATTCAGAAGAAAAGCCTCCTTCCTGCGAGATATGTAAACGAAGGTCACGCAAAAAAAAAAACCATATGCCAGTGAAATGTGTCATAGATATTTCACAGAAGCGGATATTTTGAGGAAGCATAAACGAATTCACGCGGGAGGAACTCCATACTACCTATACCTATAAAGTCTGTTGTGAATGCTTGAGGTTCTGCGAGGCGATGGATAACCGACGGTCCTCGGTAGTATATTAAGTGATCAAGTAATGTTAATGCTAAGATTCACAGTGCATTAGTTATGTAACTGTAATACTGTGTAATAATTGTTTGAATAAATAAATAAAAATACTACTGTGAAATATGTAGAAAAGATTTCGCACGAACGGCCCATCTGCAACAACATCAACTAGTTCACACAGGACAGAAACCAGATAGCTGCACAATATGTAAAAACGAGTTTACACGAATGAGCCCTTTAAAGAGACACGACGACTTCATAAGAGAGAGATGAGTAGAGTTTTGACATACGTGCGCACGATACGTCGAGGGCTTCGATATCATGTGTTGGGTGTGGAACGGAACGTGTCCGAAGTACAGTCATTATCGTAACTTTTCGACCTTATCTCTAAGCAATAAGGTCATAACATAAGGTTGCATGTTTATGATGCTGACTGTACTTGTGTCGGGCTGCGAGCTGCACTACACAACGTGTTGTCGGCTGATGGTTGCATTTATACAACACAGTATTCAGTACCCGGCTCGGGTCCTGCAGTAAGATTAATTAAGATCATGTTTCTGTTTATGTCGACCTAGATTAAGTATGTTACGTAAAAATGTATTAAACAAACTATATATCTAAAATCGTTTTGGACAGTAAATATTTCTTTAATTAATTGAACTTTTTATTTTTACCGGCCTCTTCATCAGCTGGTGCCGCAGACGCGCGTATAGTGTACACGGTCGGTCCAGAGGGTGATTACATTTTGCTTGCATAAGATGGCAAGGGCCGGAAACACTCACAATGACGGAGGAAGATCCATTCTATAAGGCTACTCAACGAGCGAGCGAAGCGAACGGAGTTCTCTGTTTCAGCTTGGGCGAAAATTATTTCGTATGTCCGGCTATTCTCCACTATAGGTCGCATTTCTCAACCGATTCGCGTGAAATTTTGTTCGATAATTTGATGTTTTTTGTTTTTCGAAATATAAAAAATAAAATAAATACAGGCTGGCGTGTTCTACAGCACTAGTTTTTAAATTGGGTCAACAGTTTCGTAGATTACCTAAAAAATTACATAGTCACAATAATAACTTCTTTATAATACTAGTATAGATCAGGGGATTCAGCCTGAATCCAGGCGATCCCGACAGGTAGGTGCGGGGAAATAAAAAGAAGATCAGTTACAAACGAAGAGACGCTGGAGTATCCACTAATAGATCTTATCTCGACGCCGTAAGGTTCAAGATTGGTCGGTTAATAGTGTTGTTGATGCTACCTACTTTTAGGGTTCCGTACCTCAAAAGGAAAAAAACGGAACCCTTATAGGATCACTCGTGCGTCTGTCTGTCCGTCTGTCACAGCCGATTTGCTCCGAAACTACTGGACCGATTGAGTTGAAATTTGGTGAACATATGTAGGTAAATTGGTGACCTACAGATAGACGCGTAAAGTAAATTAATGAATTCTGAACAAGGGGGCCATTTTTGGGGGGTAAACTTTAGTCTAATATAGAGTATGGATATATTATAAAGAGGAAAACTATGAGATAGATTGTAGCTCTGTAAAATGTAAGTTTGTACGTAATGGGTTATCTCTGGAACCGATTATCCGATTTCAAAAATCCTTTCACCTGCGTGTAGAATGGTGTTTCTCGATGGTTATAGGCTAGTGGTGGGCTCGTGGGCGAAGCCGCGCGGACAGCTAGTATAACATAAAGTAATATTGTTGCCATTGTCGACAGTAACCGTTAAGTTGGAACCCGGGTCCGTAGCCGAGGCAGACGTGAAGGAAGGCGGGAGCGAGACAGAGGATCAGACGCAACATTCCGGTAGACGAAGTTGGCCGACCCTCACCATCGAACCCGTCGCAGGTATTATTCATAATGTATCTTTTTGAAACTTTCAGATTATTCAACATACGCAATTGGGGAAGTACCTCCAACCTTAAGGTGCGTACGAATTAGAGCAGCCTCAGCCTGAGGCATGCTCGCCCCGCGCGGCGAGCTGCTCGCGCGCAAAATAGTTCCACATAAACATGCGCGGGAGACATTCAAAATGGCGTCGACACGATGACAGCTGATTGATGTCGGGACCCACAACACCTTTTGCTTTTCATGTATTTGTATCAATAATTGTCCTAAATTTACTTACAAACGCACGGTTCAGCCACTTGCTCAAATTCGTACGCGCCTAGCGCACAAACAAGTTCGATCTTGTCGCTCTGTCCACGGCACGCTCAGAAACATGTCCAAGTGACGCGAGGCACGCATACTGAGGCGCCTGCTCGCGCGGGCAGTCGCCCGGCTCCGGGGCTCGCCGCGCGCTGCTCGCGCACAGCGCGTGAGCGCGTACGAATTAGAGCAAAATAGGCGCCGCGCGTGCCTCAGCCCGAGGCTGCTCTAATTCATACGCAGCTTTACAGACAACTATCAGATCAACTATTATAACACCATTACTCGCGCTGTAGTTATGTTTCAGATTCCGTCCACACAGTGAATCCTCAAATCAAAAAGATCTTAGTCGTTTTGGGGTAAAAAAAATATTATATACCGATGCCGATGTACGGTCAAGGAATTTTATCGCGTACCGTTTTGCTGATTTATTGCTTGAAATATGAAATATCTTAAATTCGTTTAAGCAAGCGAAAGTGGCTTGCATAATTACAAAGACTCGTGTTCGGGTGATAGGTCTGCGACCTTACATATGCATCCTAAGATTTATTTCACGTTGTCGAACTGTCTTCTCCGAATCTGATATACGGGGTGTTTCCTGTAACAGGAGCAATAAATTAAACGGAGGCTTCCTTACTGCATTTGTAGTAACCCCTTTTGTCCATTTATTTTCAAATGTTTTTAACTCGGAGAAAAATTGATCTGAAGTTATGACCTCCGAGTAATGTATCTTGGCACCACGAGATCATAGCACAGTAGTCAATGCAGATTTTGAGGTAGCATCATGTAGTGAGTCATAATAGTTTTTGCATTTTTGTTTTCAAAAGATATTTTTGTGATTTTTTCAATTTTTTTTTGTGTTTTTAAAATAATAAAATACTTATATCACTCCAGAAGAGTAAAAAAGTACACCAAAACTTTAGTTAAAGAAAAAAAAATCCGAAAAAAATATTTTTTTTTTCAATTAAAACCACTTAGAAACAATTGATCACAAGCTTAATAATCTACCATTTAATTTATTGCTCCTGTTACAGGAAACATCCCGTATAATAATGTCTGTATTATGTGTTAATATTCAATACTCTCGCTCACTCCGCTCCGGTGCAGACAGAAGATGTCCGCTTTAAATGTTATCAGCAAGGACCGGAATTCTTCATAGCAAAAATCAAACTGTCAGAGGGTTTGACCAAAGTGTTTTATCGACTATCGATAAATAAATGTCACTTAATGACACATCGTCAAAGTAATGAAATCAGGCTTTTGGATATATACAATGTATGTAAGCATAATGGTAAGGAATAAAACAGAAAATATTTGTATTAACCATTTTAGTAACACGGCACGGAAATTACTTATGACAATCAAGCGACGTAAATGGCATATGTGACGTGGGCATGATTTATTTTAATATGGAGATGCAGGATGCTTATCAAAGAGGTCAAATGTTACAGAATAATCGTATAAGTCGATATGCGATAATATTCCGTAACATCGATAAGTGGAATTGTCGAAAAAACAATTTGGTCTTTCCCTCTGACAGTTTGATTTTTGCTATGAAGAATTCCGGTCCTTGGTTATCAGCTATTGTCAGCTTCGTAAGACACTTTGTTGTCTTGTTGTTGTTCCTGCCGGTTGTATTGTGTACAGCCTGCCCCGGTCACTGACCCCGCGTGGTGTTGCAGGCCCGCTGGCCGCGCCCCGCGCCCCGCGGCCCCGCGCCCCGCGGCCGCCCGCCGCGTGCCACGTGTGCTGCAAGCAGTTCAAGGAACCCAACAAGTTAAAGGAGCACATGCGGGCGCACACTGGAGAGAAACCATATCCCTGTAAAACGTGCGACAAGCGCTTTGCGCGAAGAAGCATCTTGAAAGTGCACGAGCGAACTCATACTGGAGAAAAGCCCTTCTGCTGCAAGATCTGTAATAAAAGGTTGGTGGACGCGCGCTCTTTAAAGACTCATGATCTAATTCACGCGAGAAACCCGTATCCCTGTGACGCATGTGATAGAAATTTCGCAGACCCGGATACTTTGAGGAAGCATAAATTATTTCACCTTTCTAAAGAAACAGAATACTATATGTAGAAAAGAGTTCGCACGATATCGCAGTTTGAAACGACATGAACGATTTCACGCAGGAGAGAAACCACACGGCTGCTTAATATGTAAAAAGAATTCAGAAGAGAGAGACAAGTAGAGTTTGATCACACGTGACACGTCGGATACGTTGAGGATGTTGTCGTTATGTCGCGGCTAGGGGACGTCTGGTGGGCTGCATGCTGCTCGCACGACGGATGGTCACCTGATGTCTCAAGTTATTGTACAGTCGACCGCAAAGATATTTACACTTTTGCACCTTATTGCTTTGTAATGTCCTGTTTTTGTCCTCCTAGATTACAATGTATTAAATAAAATATTAAATCTTAATCAATCACATCGTCTTGCGCTAATAAATTATTTTTTCGTTGGCTTGGTCACGTACATCGCATGGTCAATTATATGTATTGTAGAATAAAACAACTTGAACTCTTTGGGAAAGTTTTATTACAAAAGATATCTTGTTTCGTGAACGTAGATCTAGGCAATACGCGCACAATAACACTAGTGGTTTTAAATAAGAGTGTGTTAGACATGGCCGCTGTTATCGCTGTTATTAATGAATGGTCATTATTGTAAATCTCTAATAATAACGTCGCCCAAACGGCGTAGGGATGTGACGGCCCCATCGCCCACCAGATTTCTGGTGCATCATCAGCAGTGGTCTCATACCAGCATTCAACGTAAGGCAGCTTGTGGCGGGCTGTTAGGGAGTAGCGACCCTACGTACCTGAGTGCTCCTGGGGGTGTCCTGTGGTCAGGCTGAGCCGACCGGGGGGATGGTTGGACAGACCTCTAACTTGCCTTGACCGGCCGTCCAGAGTGGAGTCGCAAGAGCTGTTGCTCGAGGGTAGATGTGGACACCTAAGTGGCGAGTTGGCTATATGTTTAAAGTCCAGTGCCACCTCTCTACCCCCCCCAGCTTTCTGACCGGTGTTGCCCTTAGGCCATTTTTTAATGTCGCTATTAATAGGGGCCCATCTAGCAGTTGGCGAGTCACCGTCTGCCAGAGATAAAAAGTGAAACAGTTTTATTAGGCAGGCGTCCGATGTTTCACCAATAGCCCAGTCACTAGTCCATAATTTTCACCCAATAACCCGTTTTATTTAGATTCCATCAACCAGTAATAGTCCCTATACACGCCAGCGGGTGCTGTCTCTGTGCGCGTCCCGGGACACGGGCAGGGACAGCATCCGCTCCGTGTACTCCTTGCATTCCATTAAATTGTCAAAAGGGCCTCTACGTCTTGGCTCAGTTGATACTTTGTAGGTACCTAGCCCCACGCACGCCTCCCAAAGGTCCGGGACATCATGTCCCGTGAGCGGGAAAGACGTGGCCCAAACAACTATTTTATGTTGCTCGTTGCCATGGTTACGTCTCCTGGGTCACTCTTTAAAAAGTATGATTTTATGGGGTTTAAATCCATTTAACACGTGTCCATTCCATGGTGGGGCATCTCCTTACTCCTCCACATATGATAGGGAGTCTAATTTGTAGTATTTTTCGAAAAGCCTCTGTCTCTGTTGTCTCCTGGCTTACCAGGACAGAATAACACTAAACTGACTTAATTTGAAATATTTTGTATTTACTGGCTTTTTTTCTTATCATGAATTCTTTTATGTTTGTTCAAAGCGGCCAACTCTGTGAAAGTTTTTGTGCAGACTTCGCACGCGAATGGCTTCTCACCTGTGTGTATCTTTTTATGTTTGTTCAAATGATTCGCCTCCGAGAACTTCCTGTCACACACTCCACAGGCAAACGGCTTTTGTCCAGAGTGGATACGTTCGTGTCTCTTTAAAGTGCTTGATTCTGAGTACCTTTTTAAGCAGAAACCACAGACATATGGTTTTTCTCCAGTGTGAACGCGCTCGTGTATCCTCAGAGAACCCAATTCTGCGTAACCCTTTTTGCAAGTTTTACATGCGTATGGTTTTACGTCTAGATGTGTTCGTTCGTGTCTCCTCAAAGTACTTGATTCAGTGAACTTCTTTGTACAAACTCCGCAGCAATATGGTTTTTCCCCCGTGTGGATCCGCTCGTGTATCCTCAGAGAGCCCAGCTCCGCGTACCCCTTCTTACAGATACTGCACGAGTATGGTTTTAAATCTGCATGCTGTCGCTCATGTCTCTTCAGTGTGCTCGAATCTGCGAACTTCTTATTACACGTTTCACAGGAGTATGGTTTCTCTCCCGTGTGTATTCGCTTATGTCTTTTTAAAGCTTCGAAGAGTTTAAACTCTTTCGTACATATGTCGCAGGCATACGGTTTTTCTCCAGTATGAAGACGATTGTGCTTCTTTAAATGGATCAATTGCGTGAACCGCTTCTCGCACGTTGTACAGGCGTAGGGCTTCTCTCCCGTATGAGTGCGCATGTGCGACTTTAAGTTGCCGTGCTGTCCGAAAGTCTTGCTACAGATGTCGCAGGTGTACGGGCGCAATCCTGTGTGGATCCGTTCGTGCCTCTTTAAATCGTTCAATATCCTGAACTGCTTGTGGCACATATCGCAGCGATAGGGTTTTTCTTTTATAGCGAAGCTGGCAGTACCCGGCTCTTCCCGAAGCCCCTCTGAAACAACACACGGACTTAAACATAATAAATAATGTATTCGTTGCAACCGTGATATCTACAGGAGACTAAAAAAACCGGACAAGTGCTAGTTCAACACGCGTGGTGAGGGTTCCGTAAGATATTGAGAATTTTCCCGTTACTTTGAATACTCAAACTTCTTATAGGTTTTCCTGTAATCTTTAGGCAAGGAACTATTTTCCATATTTTTTTCAGAATTTAAAGCCTAGTAGTTTCGGAGAAAAGGGGTGGGGGGGGGGGGGGGAGGAAATGGTAAATTTTCGTCTTTTTACCTAAATTACTTCAAATCTGTTTTTGCTATAATTATTTAAAAAAATCTGAGATGCTTACAACAACCCCTTTCATTTGATACGTCACACAATACAGTTTGCGATTATTTTTTTTAATTTTCCAGTTTACCCCCCAAAAGTGGCCCCCTTGTTTAGAATTCATTAATTTACTTTACGCGTCCATCTTTGGGTCACCAATTTACATATGTTTACCAAATTTCAACTCAATCGGTCCAATAGTTTCGGAGCAAATCGGCTGTGACAGACGGACAGACAGACACATGAGTGATCCTATAAGGGTTCCTTTTTTTCCTTTCGAGGGGCGGAACCCTAAAAAGGCCTTTGATTGATTGGTTAGAGAAACACGTAGTGAATTATGAATTACCTGGCGGTTGAGGGCTGGGGCGAGGCGCCTCGCCGCCGCACGCCACGAGCTCTGGCTCCACCTTCACGCATACTGCCAACAACGGACCCTGTTATTTACCAATTTACAGTCGAGTTCTCCAATACAGACAACCTTTCAAAAATATCTATACTCAGTCTTTATTGTTACAGACATAAGGCGCATGTGTAGATATTTTTGCAAGGTATCACCTGCGTGTAGAATGGTTTTTCTGGATGGTTATAGGGTATATTTTATCCCGCGGATTTGCCTGCGTTCTTTGCAATACGCGGGCGAAACCGCGCGGGCAGCTAGTTATTTTATAAAGTTGAATGTCCTTATTCCTAAACATCGATAAAACATTATTTTAGATAGAATACAGTTAAAATTAGTGTCTTTATCTGTCACTTTGATATTTGAGTTTGTGAGAAAGGGACAGAACACAAAAGTGGACTGTTAAGTTTTATAAGGATGTAAATTTTTTCAACACAGTTTTAGTGACACATCGCTTCAAATATGATCACGATCATTCTAGAGAACGCTCTTGTAAAGCTCACTGGAGGAGGCGAGTACCGACAGCGAGTACAGCGACGGGCGCGCGGGGGGGGTGCGGGGCGGAGAGGGACGGCCGTGGAACAATGACCAAATTGCTCGACTCGGCAAAACACACAAAGCAAGATTACTTTCGTTTCGCTAGAATGTAACATTCGCTAGAGTTATAATTACAAGTGAATGCACTAGTGTATCTGCACCTCATTGTTTTCTGGCTGACAGAGACAGGGACAGGGACAGAGTGACGAGAAGAACAATTTATTGACCCATTTAATAGTAGGAGATTAGATAGATATCGACTCACTGTGTTCCACAAACACGTGGTCTTGCGGCTGCTCGCCGGCGCGGGCGCGGGGCCCCCGCCCCCCGCTCCCCGGGACGGGCCCTGCCGACAAATCAACTACTTTATTCAATAAAAGTTTGACAACATAGAGTGTGTCTCAAACGTAATGTTTGTCATAAACAGTAGATATAAATGATATAATATCATTTACCCGAAGTAAATTAACAAAAAAACTAGTTTTTGCCTATGACTTTGTCTGCGTGAACTCCAGGAGCCGTAGCATGGTTGGCCTTATCACGCGACAAGTGACAAGATAAGAGCGTCGTCTCGTTCTATCGAACGGTGTCAGCCAGTGACGCACGCTCTATCCTATCACTTGTCGCGTGATAAGGCCAACCATGCTTCGGCTCCTGTATCAAATTTCATATTTGATTTCATCAATTTGCGAGATTCACAATGGTCAGGATATAGACTAGTATAGCATAGGCCATTACTACATGTCTCATGGCAAATCTTTAACCACAAAGACTTGGAGTAGACACTCCACTTGCTTGTATGGCAAAGTAGTATCTGATATATATGTCACCCATTATATTATTTATGGCAAAAGGTATTTAATGCTAAGTTTGGCGCCATATCAGAGCCCTCAAAAGGAAAAATCTGTAATTACTAGGGTCACCGTTCACCATGACCGAAATAAATCTATATCCCCTTATAGATATTGGTCATGGTGAACGGTGACTATATCTATAAATATAATAATTATATGTATATAAGAAGGAGTTCAAAAAGACCCGAAAGTGATTGTAGTAAATTGCTGGAGGGTGATGGCCAAGAACGGATCAGCATGGAGGGAGATACTCGACCAGGACAAGACCCCGCTCAATTCGACAGAGCCACAGATAATGATATTTTTAAGAAAGTTTGGCAATGGTGTGCTCGTTTGAAAGTAAAGTGAAAACCCAGAGCCACCTTCATATATTTCACCAATATTCTGAGGATAATAATGTATGAAAAGAATAGTTAGCAATTCGTAGTACATGATTTGAACTGTAACTTTAACAACTAATCCATACATATTATAAATGCGAAAGTAACTCTTGCCTGTTACCTTTTCATTGACTGATTACTCTGTCTGTTAACTGATTGAGATGAAATTTGTTATGGAGATAGTTATAATCCCAAGGAAGGACATAAGATACTTTTTATCCTGAAAATCAATCTCTAATGGGATGAAATGGGGGGCGGAAGTTTGTATGGAACTAAAATATAAACGAGTCCCACGCAGATACAAGCGCGGGCATAAGTTAGTGATAAATATTCATTACTTATATTGTTAAAATCCTTGTAATTAATTATAAATTAGTACGTAAAATTTAACTGATTACTGTTAGCCGTTTTCCTCAGGCATAGTCTGGTTGCTTCTGGCATAGGCCTCATCCAGAGTCTTCCGTCTGACTCTATCCAGAGCTTCTATTCTCCACATGGCTCCGGCTATATCTTTCCATTTTTTCTTCTGTCTCCCTTTTTTCCTATTTCCATCTCTTGGATACCATTTTGTAATATCTTTGGACCATTTCGTGTGCCCAGTCCACTTCCATTTTAATTTTTTCATAGTGCAGTTAACATCAGCTGTCCTTGTTTTCTGTTTAATATCTACTAATCTTCTTTTCTCCTTTAGTTTTATATTTAGCATGCTTCTTTCCATGCTATTTTGACACACTTGGAGTGATTTTCTGTGTTTTTCAGTTACTGCCTATGTTTATAATAACCAGTGATCGGTTTTTTGGATTCGACATGGGGTGAACGACCTCAATCATTATGTTAGTATGGATATGCCCCGGGAATCCGGGCTTTATGTTGTTAGAAAAGGCAAAAAAATACGTAAATGTGTTTTTTTTTATTACACTTTAAAACATCTAAGTAGCTGATAGACGAGTACTTACTCTCTGTTCTTTTGTCTAAATCGAACAAATGAGCACAACTTAACGTGGATACTTATTTATTGGATCGCCTTTGAGCTATAAGATCTATGTATTTGCACTTATACGATAACCTGTGACCTAATATTATAGTATAAATTGTACAGTTAATACCTATTTATTTATGCAATCCTTAGAAGCAAATAATTAGAACTGAAATCCAGAGAAAATAATGAAATATATAAGCTAATACTTTGTGGAGGTTTTAATATATTTTGCTTAAAATAAAGTGTAGAGATTAGGAAAAGAATACAAGTTTTTGTCTCAACTGGTTGCCATGTAAGAGTAAAAAATTCCTTAGAGATAATTTAAATTGTTTTATTTTTGTATGGTTTGTTCGGTATCGCGGGAAACTGTCGTATCTATATTAACTTTTCTACTTGAGATCCCGCGAGGTAGAATCCAAATAACCGATCACTGATAATAACAATACACATTAGGGGACAATCTTACACAAATTGAACTAACCCTATAGTAAGCTCAATAAGGCTTGTGTTATAGGTACTAAACGACAATATATATAATAGATATAAATACTTAAATACATAGAAAACATCCAAGACTCAGAAACAAATATACTTGCCTTACCGGGATTCGAACCCAGGACCTTGTGCTTCATAGGCAGCGTCACTATCCACTAGGCTAAATGGTTGTCAAATTAGTTTGTTTTTGAAATTGAACTGTTACTTATTACCAAAAGACGAAAATAGAAGCAAACATATTTTAACACTAACATCTTTTACAGTTATATAAGGTCCTTAAAAGTAGGATTCTGCTCCCTGAATAGGTAAGACCTGTACTTCAGGATAAGCAGCGTTCCTGCCCATACAATGTTAGAAGCAAAAGGAACAGTGTACAGCACATTAACTTAAAGTAATTCTTAACTATTATTGAAGTGTCAGTACTAATAAAATAAATAAATAGTGGTCTAATGTTCACCGTGTGGGGCGCTCCCCGGCGCTCGCTCCAGCTCGTCGTCTCGGGCCCCCTCCCCCGCCGGCGGCTCTTCCTTCACCCCCGCGGCTCCCGGCGCCGCGCCGCCCTCCATGCCGGCCACGCGCTAGCTGACACAACACTGCCCCTCCGACAGCTAGCGAGATCGGGCAAACCATGGAATGCACGACATTTAGTGGAAAATTTCTGGACGTAACAATAATAAAGATTAACAATTGAACAAAGTATAGGAGTCTAACTGATAATATATGCACAGCATTCAGGCCGACTCCTGGAATACTGGATTAATTTTTGGGAAACGTGGGATTCTTTCTCCAAGGCATAACACTAACACCCTAACACGACGCTTTGCTTTTGCCTGTGACATTGACAAGTGACAGTGACAGATGAAATGAAATCGATGTTATCCATAGAGGAAGAAAAGAATAGAGGTACTCACACAAACACATACACACATGGGTGCACAGACTAATACAGACCCGCAGAATTAAGCAAGACGATGTATCATATAGTTGTCTCTGTCACTTCTTATGGTCAGCTGAGGTGAGTTAGAATGAGACAAATAGTACGGTATTTTGAGGCTATTAACGAGTGTTCTCCATAAACTGCACACCGCAATGTTTAAAAAAGTAAACAATACTCCCAGACGTCAATGTCAAGTCAACGTCAAATCTATAGGAAATTTTCTTATTTGAAAAATATTTAGTTGTAAAACTATATATTTGTGTTGAAAGTGCAAGATCTAATTAGGATTGTTCATTTTTTTTAACCCCCCATTTTTATTTTATTTTTCGAAAATATAGAGTAATTTAAGAAACTAATTTCAACATTTTAGCAATTCGTCGCTTCGTTTATTTTTTATAATTTTTTTTGAAAATATGAGATACGACTTCTCGTAAATTACATGTAGTAGCTGAATCTATGTATAGCATACGCCCAATATATAAAAAAAAAGTTTTAAATGTCAATCGATGGTTTGTAGACATCTGTCAATGTCATCATTGTCATTCTAAACGTGTTCATTTCTCATTCGGAAATTTCTGCAATAAATTTAAAACCTAAATACAATGCCACATGCTTGCATGTGCTAAGAAAAAGCCTCCGTTTTGTGTTGCTGACCCACGTTTCGAAGTAACAAGGGATGTTATCTTAATATGGGAAACTTTTGATGCATGTTACATAAATAACATCATTAAGCATGCGGAACAGTTTTGGGAAACCTATATATATATAGTCACTAGCAACTCAAAGCAAAAAAGTGGGATTATCTTTGACATGTCCGGCGTTCTGGTTGCTACACGTGCAAAATTTTCTCTTGGATTTTTTTTCAATAATCGGTTGAAATTTTGGTGTTTGGTGGTTTAAAATTTGTGTTTGGTGGTGGTATAACTACTATCCGGTAAGTGTTTGTGTTGTGACAGTAGTTTGGTGGAGGAAATGAGTGGGAAAGAGCCCCCTGATGGGGGCGGTATCTCGAGCGTCCCCATGGATGGGGTGATAATCACATCTACCCAGACCGTTGATGTTCACGCTGATAAACGTAAGTGTGCTGAAGACAATACCAATAGTTTAAGTAAAAGAGACACTAGGATTCCCGCATCCGCGTCGATTCAGCACACCTACACAGTGCCAGAGTTTGCCCCGGGAACAAAATTAAATTATGGTGCAAATGACACGGGCCCATTCATAGTTCAGGTGGTCAAAACTGACGACTCAACCCCTGGGTCACCATTTAGAATTCTTAAATTCGCGCAACTGATGCACAAGTATTCAGTTAAAGGAATTACTAAAGGTGGTATTCATTCTACTGGTCGCAGTCGGGTTACGGTTCAATTTGACAAAGCTGATGACGCCAAATTTCTGACCCACTCGTTTTTTACAGAGAACACACAGTACTCGGGTGGTATCCCAATGTATAGTGTAACGCGTTCTGGTTTGGTGAGGAATATTCCGACTGACTGGTCTCTGGAGGAGCTTGTGAATTCTATTGAGTGCCCCAATAATTCCAAAGTAATAAAGGCCCGTCGTTTAAACAGAAAGTCGACTGTCGATGGAGTTACCTCCTGGGTGCCTACACAAACTGTTGCCCTCACATTTTTAGGTCAGAGACTTCCGGAAAAGGTGTTCTGCTTTTACACATCTCTCCCTGTGGATCTGTATCGCCTACCAACCATACAGTGCAACAAATGCTGCCGTTTTGGCCACATTAAAGCAAATTGCCGGTCCAATGCAAGATGCTACAAATGTTCCCAACCCCATGAGGGGGAAAGCTGCCAGGTGAAAGACGAAAATGGTTCTTGTCTCTTCTGTTTGGGCCCTCATTTCGCTACAAATCCTGCTTGTCCTGAGCATGCTAGACAAAAGAGCATCAAGCTTGTTATGTCAGAAGAAAGCATTTCATATTCTGAAGCAGCTCGACGTTTCCGTGCTGTTCGACGTACCTTTGCTGACTCTACCCGCGCTACAGTCTCAACCTCTCCAGCCCCTAACTCCCAATCCTTCACTCCGGTCTCTCCCCATTCCCAGCATCCTCAGTCGACATCTTACAGGAAGACAGTTTTTATCCCCCGGCGTCAGGCTCCTGTCCTAGACAAAGGTTATGATATAGCGGCCCATAATGACATCACCAGCACTCCCCAATCTGCTCAACCTAATGGCTGCTGTCTAAACTCAGGAACGTCATCATCATCAGATGATAATCTGATGAGAATATTAATAAAAGCCCTGATGAATTTCTTCTCAAGGTTCTCAGACACACTACCGAACAACGTCATGGATAATTTGAACCAGCTCATGAGCATTGTTGACTCTTTTAATGGCTCCTATAGCCATTCAGTGGAACTGTAGAAGTATCCGGCATAAAAAATCTGAAATTATTTCCCTAATTAATAATTATAATCCTGTTTTACTTGCTATCTCTGAGACATGGTTGAAGCCTTGCTCCCGTTTTAGGGTGCCGGGTTTCTCCTGTCTTAGGGATGATAATGATGATGGATGGAATGGTTGTGCCATCCTCATCAAACGCACCCTTCCCTTTTCCTTGATCCCCACCCCTCCCCATTCAGCAGGATTTAATATAGTGGCATGTAAGGCTTTAAATTTAACTTTTGTATCCGTGTACATTCCTCACCCTAATATTTCTATTATTTCTGAGCTTGATTCTATTCTCTCCCTCCTCCCTGGTCCTCTGGTAGTTATGGGCGATTTTAACTGCCACCATACCATGTGGGGGTCTGCCTCTTGTGATTCATACTCTACTCGCCTCATAGAGGTCTTCGATAACGTTAACTTATGTCTGATGAATGATGGCTCTCCTACCCGAAGAACATCCCCTTTTCAAAACAGGAGCTCTGTTGATTTAACCCTGGTTTCTCCTGGGCTGGCTTCCCGCGTTTTTTGGGAAATCCTCACTCTGTCGCATGGCAGTGATCACCTTCCCATTTTAATCTCTCTCCCTTCTGATTTGTCCATTCCGGTAATTTCGACCTCTCCCCTCCTTAAGTATAGACTTGACAAGGCAGATTGGCCAGAATTCTCTTCTCTCGTTTCCAATGAGGTAAACTTGCTTCCTTCAGTTTCAGTGGAGAACTTCCTTTTTTTATATTTCAAATTTATTTCTATACTTTCTAAGGCAGCAGATAATTCCATTCCTCTAAAAAATTCTGCCCAAGGTAAACTTTCTTGTCCTCCTTGGTGGGATGCCGAATGTACGGCTGCTATTAAAAAACGTAAAGAAGCTGAAGGCTCCTTTGCGAGTGATCTGTCTAGCTATGAACACTACCTACAGTTTCAATCTACTAACGCTCGTACTAAACGCCTGTTATCCATTAAAAAACGTCTCGGGTGGACTCGTTTCTGTGAAAACTTGTCTCCCCGAACTCCATCTACCTTGGTTTGGAAGAACATTAAGCGGTTCCGTGGTTCTATGTCTGCCACTAACATCTCTTCCAATGACCCCTCTGCTTGGCTGGATCCCTTCCTGGATAAACTGGCACCTCCTTATGTTCCTTTTGAGGATGCCCTACCATTTCTCTCTTCTGGTGCACCTTCAAATGACAGGATGGATGAGCCTTTTTCATCATCAGAATTATTTTCTGTATTAGAACATCTTCAGGACTCCTCACCAGGTATAGATGGGATCCCCTATTCGTTTATTAAAAAATGTTCTGAATCTTCCAAATTATTTTTCCTTTCTATTATCAACCAGATATATGTTTCGGGAACTATACCAACTACTTGGAAAAGTCAGATAATTGTTCCCATTTTAAAACCTGGCAAAGACCCTAGCGATCCTTCAGCATACAGACCTATTGCCCTCTCGTCGGTACTAGCTAAGATTATGGAACACCTGATAAAAAATAGGCTCGAGTGGATTTTAGAAAGCCGTGGAATTTTGTCTCATTCTCAATTTGGGTTCCGCAGAGGAATGGGAACAATGGATAGTTTAAGTATTCTTACGTCGGACATCCGACTGGCATTTTCTAGGGGTCAACACGTGGTGGGAGTATTCCTTGATGTAACATCAGCTTATGACAATGTCCAGCTTCCCCTACTCAGGCAGAAAATGCAGCAGCTGAGCTTGCCGGTAAGGATGGTCAACGTCATATGTAACCTCTTTATGGACCGCTCCATCTGTGTCCGTCTCCAGGGTGCCTTACTTCCACCCAGGACTATTTGGAAAGGCTTGCCGCAAGGATCAGTATTGAGTCCCATTCTGTATAGCCTTTATACTGCTGATCTTGATAAATCTGTCAACTGCTTCTGTGACATTCTTCAATATGCAGATGACATAGCTCTATACTTTGCCTCCGATTCTGTCTCAGAGTGTGCAGTCGCCTTGAACTCTGGTCTTAGTTACTTGAATACTTGGCTTACAGATCATGGTCTCTCTTTGTCTGCCTCCAAGAGTTCTGTTGTAGTATTTACAAGAAAAAGACGTATTCCAGATATTGACATTGTACTTGATGACGAGATCATCCCAGTTTCTAATTGTGTGAAGTTTCTGGGCCTGTATTTGGATGCTCGATTGACTGTAGTCCCCCACCTAAATTTTATTAGGAATAAGTGTGAAAAAAGCGTCAACGTTTTGAGGGTCCTATCGGGTGCATGGTGGGGCTCACACCCTTTTTCGCAAAAGCTCTTGTATAACGCTATTATTCGGAGTCACTTTGATTATGGGTCTTTTCTGTTGGAGCCTTGTAGTAAAATAGCCTTATCTTATCTAGACAAGATCCAGTCTAAATGTCTTCGCATTATCTGTGGAGCTATGAAGTCTTCGCCCATCAACGCCCTTCAGGTGGAGTGCTTAGATCCTCCCTTGAGACTGAGGAGACAGCTTCTTGCTGATCGTTTTTTCTTTAGAGCTGCCCAATCCTCTGTTCATCCATTAATTTACCGATTGAATAGTTTAGCAAATGTAATTCCTTCTTCCAGTTATTGGACTCACAAAGACCTCCCATGCCTTATTAAAAGTTTCGAAAAACTGTCTGAGGCGCCTATTCTTTTGACAACCCCTGGCAATCCTATTTTCCACATTCCATATGATGCCCTCATTTATCGTCCCAATGTTATTTTTTCCCTAGGATTAAAGAAGTCATCTCCAGGAACCAATAATGATTTTTTAAAAGTATTGGCTGAGAAATGGGGTGGTTGGCTTCATATTTTTACTGATGCCTCCAAACTAACTAAAGAGGGATATGTAGGTTCTGCTGTTTGGATACCCCAATATAAAATAGTTTTAAGTTATAAAAGTCCCCCACTTACATCAGTATTTACTGGAGAAGCTATTGCTCTTTATGAAGCCATTTCTTTTGTAGAATCCCACAAAATAGCTAAGGTTGTTATATTCTCGGATTCCCTTAGCTGCCTCCAGGATCTAGCTAAATGCCCTCTTCGGTCTAGAGACAATCTTTTAGTGACCCTAAAGTCCCGTGAGGTTCTTCATCGGTGTGACTCTCTTGGCTTAGAGGTGGTGCTGGCTTGGGTCCCGAGCCATTCCGGTATAGATGGTAATGAGCATGCTGATGCCTGTGCTAAACAGGCTATTGAGATCGGTTGTACTTCTCATTCTGGATGCCACAGCCAGGATTTGCGTGCTTCTGCTAAGACCCAGTTAACTGAACATTGGTCAGAAGAATGGAATATTACTCGCCTTTCTAAAGGAAGGCATTATGGTGGAATTCAGCCAAACCTTCCTGTAAGACCCTGGTTTTTCAAATTCCAAAAAGCCAGCAAGTCCGCAACGTCAACCATAATCCGCCTGCGATTGGGCCACATCTGTTCGCCATCCTTCCTTGCTAAAATCAGAGTTCGTGATCATTCTTTATGTGAATGTGGCCTGGAGGAGGGCACAGCAGACCATATTTTTTTCAACTGTTCCAATACTCCGTCTTCCCTATATGACCTCCTCCCTGACTTTATTCATCGTCCTGCTAACCTTAGTTACATCCTGTCTTTTGTTAATACCTCCTTTGTATATGTTTTAGCTAAATTCATTAATAAGTCCAATATTAAACTATAACCTTTATTACCTTTATTCTAGCTTTTGAACATGGTCAACTCTGTTGGTATTGGTAACGGTTTATATAAAATAAAAATAAAACTAATCATTTTTTAGATTTTTCAACCGATCAAAACTACACCTTTTGGACAGTTTTTTGAAGACTTTCGTGTAGCCTCCAACCTTGACGCTGGCATAATTGTCCCACTGGACAGTAGCCATTAATATTTAAAAATCGATCGATCGAAAGTGGGATTACATGTAAACGAAGACAAAACAAACTGAAGGTATGTCAGAGAGGAATGGAGAGAAGCTATCTGGGATTGAAACTTAGAGATAGAGTAAAAAACAAGTCAATCAGAAAAATAACCAATGCCACAGATGTAGTCAAACAAGCGCTGCGACTCAAATGGAAATGGGCAGGGCATACACTAAGAGTTAAAGACGAAAGGTGGTCAAAGACAGCAACAGAATGGTACCCCATGGACAGCACATGAAGAAAAGGAAGACCACTCTCAAGATGGAGTGATGATATCAAAAAGACAGCGGGATGCTATTGGGGAAGAAAAGCTAAAGACAGGGAAACCTGGAAAGCTTTGGAGGAGGCTTTCACCGCTTTAGGCGGTCCTTATGCGGAAGAAGAAGAATATTTTAAGAATAGTGAATAGGAAAGTGAAATATTAGTGAAAAATAATAAAAACAAACAATATAAAACTTTATTTTTAAAATAGTGCATAAAATATGGTCAAAAACTCTGTAATAAGAAAATAAAAGCTCATCTTAACTTATATATTTACAAAATTAATAAAAAGTGCTCTGAATTAAATAACATGTTTTATTTTCAACATTAGATATTCTCTTCCTGTAAAGTAGCTCCAACATTTCTTAGCTTCGCTGTAGGTTTAAATGTTGGTTGTTTTTTTCACAGATTTAAATTTGCTGTTTGTCACATCTTGTTCAGGCTGCAATATAAACAATTAAATATGAAAAGTTATGTAAATAAGCTAAGGAAGAAATATATTAGGGAAATCTTAAATATGTGTGTAAATACTGTCACATGCTCTGCTTACCCCTTTTGAGGGCACATACACACCGTTTTCTCATTCCATCAATGGGGCCCTTAATGGGACTACAAAGAAACAAGTATCCCTCGTGGTCCCATTGATGGGACAAATCAATGGGACCACGAGAAAACTGCGCACATACATAACACAGGCGTGTAATACTCTGTTACTGAACCTGCCCGTAAAGCTAGCTTTTAATGAGTCTAGTATCTACTTCTAGAATATAAATACACAAATCCTTTGTGTATTTATAAAATTTATATTTTTAAAACTGAATGCATGTGGTTTTTTTATACTTACTTCGAAGTGATCCTCGCAGCAGTATTGTGTATAACACTGATAATACTGTACGTTGGCTTCACGACACCACCTTTCACGCAAGTCTTCCTGGATGCGAACTATCGTTTTCGAGCTATTTTTGGAGTCGTTTTTACACGTTGGTTAATAACATTTCATGTAATTTTCCATGTCTTCCGTTAAATTAATCACAAATAACGATATTTAAAGTCAGTTTATTTATAGTGGCTTGACAGAAGCTTGACAGTGACGGAAAATACCACAGGTTCGATAAGTGTTTATTTTTTAATGACCAAAGTCTTTTCTGATTCAGCCACGAGGGAGGTCCACAGAAGGTCAAACAAAGGTCACACGTATATATGCTGAAATATCTTTAATCATCCATTATTTTGATGAAGTAAATGTCGGAAACTGTTTGAATACCTCATATCTCGAAATGGTTTTCGAAATAGCACTTAAGAAAAAAAATGAACAATCCTAATTTATATGTAGTGGCAAAATGTCTTGTGCAGTCCCGTACTATCGGACTTACTCTAGATTAACGAAGAAGACCGGTGAAAATACCGATTTCCATCGGTAAGAACCTTTTGCTTATTTTTCAAATATTGCATGTACATTACGCAATATAATGATCTGGGATTACTGCAATTGCTGGATGCTATCAAATAAGTACTTTTTACAAGGTTCCAAGTTGATCTTATTGTGATTTTTGGTAAAAATACTATTGTCGTAAACACGGGTAGTGTTGTAACTTAATTAAAATGTATATATCGATATTTTGTCGACATGAATTATTTATGTAGGCGTTAAGACAAAATATTTTGATGTTACATGTAGTTAACTGTTAACTAGAATTCCGGAAAATAACAAAACTCTTCTAGAAAAATGGATTGACGTAGTTTAAAACCTTACCAAATTTACCTTAAGTAATTAATATCGAGCTTAGACTTTTCCCATTGTTTCCATTAGTGACACTCGATGACTTTTTAATTGTTGCCATTATAACTTACTTTAGAAACAAAGTTTTAACCGACTTCAATTCAATACTTCGGCAAGCTACGTGAATATTTCCACGTTTTATTTCCACATTACCACATGAACTGCTTTCCGAAAGCAAATCATAAGTCACTATTAAAAATACCCAAATCGTCAGTGTGCCTATAAAATTTGAAGATGTCCCTCGTTTTCTCCAGGATCCCATCATAAGATCCTCACTTGATGACCATGGGACCACCAGGGAAGGATACCCTTCCAAACAAAAAAAAAACCTAATCGGTCCAGGCGTCTTCGAGTAATCGGAGAATATACTACATGAAAATAAAAGATTCCCACGAATTGTCCAACTCCTCCTTTATTAGGTTAAGTAGGTTAAAAATAAATTAGTTCCACTAAAAATCCACAAAATGGTGATGATTAAAAACTAACTTGTCTGACTACCTAGTATGTATTTGCATAACTGAATTCGTAGCGAATATCTGTGTCTTGAATGCAGTTTATTAGTACTTAATGTTTTTTTTTTTAATTGGTAAGTTCCATATGAATTTTTGCACAGTATGGATGGAGATACAATTTACTTACGAGTATCGCATATTACAAATTTATTAACAGTAAATATCGATATCGATAACTTGTAAGAAAATATCTTTCGCTGCACCAAATCATGAGCGAGCGAGAGAGCGAATTACGTCGTGCGAGCGAGAAAGCGGAGACAATGACGTATGAAGACCTGTCAGAAAACATGGTTCTATCCCTTTCTTACTTGTTGTTCAGTACGAAAGTGAGAAGAGATCGGATGTATAGAAAACGTTCAATTTATTAGGGCCTATCTGCCTATTTCTGTAATCTGTGCATGGGTGACAAGGATGTAAGCATAGACAATACCACAAGATACAATGTCAAATCTCCTGTCCCTCAGCGCGTATATGCTTTTTTTGTTTGTATTGAATCTGACACCGATATAACGACTAAATTATAAATGACATTAGACGTCAAGAATGTATTAGTCTTCTGATACTTCTTAATTTAGTAAGGTTATTTTACCATCGTCCCTTTTGGGTATACGCTAGGACGACATCTATTATATCCTCTATCTACGGAGACAATTGTAAGGGTCGCCGTCGTCGGATATGCCAGGGAGGACTACCTATACAAAAACTATTTATAATTTGTATAAGGCACCGCCAGACGACTGAACGCGGCGGTGGGTGGCCGAAAAAAGTCACAGAAAATCTAGAATGGTGTGACTGGTTTTGCCCGTGCACCCAGTACTTCGAGTGATAAGACGCGTCCAGACGTCCGAGTACGGTGGACGACATGAAGTTCACGTGATTCTAGCCCGTCTTGTTGCAGAATGCACGGCGTACGGCAAAACCAAGAAGCTTATATATCTAGACTTTTTACTACTAGAGGTTGTATATAGATTCATGGGCAAAACTTTATCCCTCTCTCGCTCTATCTTATAACTTCGTATCACTCATGCCGGCCACCGTGCATGAACGTTCGGATGCACCTATAGAAATATACGAACTTCGAGCGTTCGCGGTAGTAGATTTTGTAATTTTGATCTGGCAACAATAACACTTAGCTGTCACACTACATATACTTGCCACTTGCGTGGCGTGGTGTAGTGTGTTATATTATACTACAAGTTTTTGGAAACGGCAGTGCTTTTGTTTGCTGTTTGTTTTCAGTAAATATTTGATCATTCAAGACCGGGCAACCATACGTTCAATGTTTGTGTCGGGCCCGGGGCGATCTAGCTAGGGCCCCTGTCGGAGGGGCTGCAGTGTTGTGTCAGCCCGGGGTCGTGATGGCGGGTCGTGTGAAGGCGGAGCTCGGCTTGGAAGAGTCACTCGGAGGCCCGGAGGGGGCGCCGGTGCGGGTGAAGCAGGAACCCGCCGAGGAGGGCTCCAGCGAGGCGCTCGGGAACGAAGTGCAGCCGCACGATCTGGTGTTTACGGAGCATGGTGAGTGTGTTTGTCATCATTAGTTGATCGGAAATTCGGATGCATATTAACCTAAAGTTGGCAAAGACCCGGAAAAAAATAATCAAACATGAAGCCTGCTTCTTAAATATGTTACTTGAATGAATCTCTTTGTTTGCGTTCCCAATCTAAACACAAATACTGCCTAGTTTATTTATATTTATTATTTTATTATATTACTATTGTAGGATATACAACAAACTGCCTAGCAATATTCAAGTTACCAGCAATGGCTGATACAGAATTGTTTCTATTCAATTAAAGAATATTATGACATTTAAGGAAATTATGCATAATATATTGGTAATATTTTGAAATATATTTATTTTATAACTGTATTATTGCAACTTAATTTATTGTTATTTTTTAGGATAAGTAATTCAATTCAAATAATTAATTTCAGGCTTGGACCCATAAGTGTTAGTAATATACAATACAATTAAATTCTCATTGACATTAAATTTACCTTGTAATTTAGTAATTAAATGAATTACAGGTAAACTTGATAACATTTAATAGATTAGAAAAAATAAATATATTTGTCACATTTAAATGTAAAAGGTCATTTTTACATTTAAATGTGACAAACTGTGAACTGACCAAGGTATACTAAAATTAATATAAAATTACAATATCTAGAAAACTAAGGCATTTTTACAAAACCTAATATTTAATATTCTAAGAGATATTTAGCAGCTGTCCACGGATTTTCCTGGCTTCACGGGACATCCTGTAGATCAATATGGATAAAATAAATTATGGATACCAGGTGTTAACAATATTTCACATTACATACACTGGAACAATGCTATTCAGAGATTTAAAGATCATTTTTCGTTTAATGTTGCAATGTGAAAACTTCTAATTAACAAAGCACTCTCTTCATCCTTAAAAACTAAACTTCCTTAAAAAGTAAACCTGTCAGTTTTTCAAGAGGAGGCTAGAAATTATTTTATTTTGTATTAGTAGTAAAAAGGTTCTTTTAATTTATATTTAAACAATTTAAATATTAATTAGAAGAATCATGTCTTGATAATCTTAATCATCATATTGACGTAATTTTTTAGGACAGTGACTGTTTGATAGTTTTTTTTTATATCTGAATGAGCAGATAACCAGTAAAGTATTGACTAGTGACCTTGCTTTAAATTTGTTGCCAGCCTGTGAGAGAAGAGACTACACAGTACACATACTTTCATGTTACAAATGGTATGTGTTTCTTCTGTTGCATCTGTGTCATCAGAATTATGAAAAATAAAAATGAAAATGAAAAATATTTATTTCCGTAAGAGCACAGTGATATGCAGATAATTATGGTTAAAGAGATGTAGTGTAGTATTGATGTGCATATAATCATGCCCGTTTGCTGGAGGGGGTAGGCAGAGGTCACAGATTTCTGCTTGCAAGCAGATAAACTTATCTTGTTTCATTCACTTCTTTCCCTCTTTAATCCAGGATCAGTCATCATGCTCCTAGCATTTGCTGGGTTGTATATAGGTTGTAACGTTTGTATGGAGTTCCAGAGAAGGATATAGTTTATTGTTTAGTCTGGTACCCCAACTGGAGACCCGGCCTAAAGGGCTCAAAGGGGGGTGGAAGTGTGAATAACAATTACTGTATTGTTGACAGTGTGTATCAAGTTGGAAGCAGAGTTTGCAGGCCCCTCCGAGCGTGTGGAGGACTCAGGAGAGAAAGAGACCTCAGACCCGTGCTGGAGCGAGATGGGCCGTGAGGTGAAAGAAGAATCAACAGGTAATACACTAATTTCTATTAAACATAGTATTTTTGTCCGCGGTATTTATATTTAGGTCTTGCAATCAGTTCGATCTCGGTGATATGCTTTTAATGCAAGCAGGAGGGAGCTAGCCCGAGGAAAGTTGTGGGGTATACAGTGTTTTTTTTAAATGGGACAGTATGGGGAAATCCGAATCTAAAGGAGATAGAGGAAAAGTGTCCAAGGAGACATTAGGTGTTTTTTTATGTAAACAAATTTGGCACATTAAAATTTTTTGTCAAGCGTGAGTTGTTCTTAAAAAATGATAAAGTTGGTCAATTTTTTTTTTGACGCGGGTCGACTCTGTTTCATGTAAGGATTATTTCATTGTATGGAAAGTAAAAAATCTGAACAGCAGAAGTTGGTCAAATTTAATGAAAACTAATCTTCATACAGTTGGTTTATTACTTGAGTAAATGTTCGATGTGGCCGCTGTCTTGTCTTATGCAGGTACGAGCACGCTTCAAGACACTTCTAGTTGCATTTAACAGAGACTTATGGTGAATTGTGTTTAAAGTGTTGTAAACAGCATCTTTTAATTCTTGTACGGAGTTGTATCGGGATTCATAAATTCGACCCTTAAGGTAACCCCATAAGAAAAAATCTAATGGCGTTAAGTCGGGCGATCGTGGGGGCCACTCGTTCCAAATTTGAATTCTTTTTTTTATAATTTCAAGACTATCGCGTGCCATGATGTTTACGAAGATTAAAAAAAATGTTCTTCTCTTGAATCATCTGGAGCTCTTATGGATTATCGAAATTTAAAAATGGAATAATTTTAAATATTTTTTTACACGCCTAGGCACTTGTAGCAATATTAAAAGGTGAATACTGCAATTGTATGAAGATTAGTTTTCATTAAATTTGACC
This sequence comes from Epinotia nisella, assembly GCA_932294315.1. NCBI lineage: Eukaryota > Metazoa > Arthropoda > Insecta > Lepidoptera > Tortricidae > Epinotia > Epinotia nisella. The sequence continues at coordinate 43,865 of OW028698.1, read as the reverse complement.
AACTTCTGCTGTTCAGATTTTTTACTTTCCATACAATGAAATAATCCTTACATGAAACAGAGTCGACCCGCGTCAAAAAAAAAATTGACCAACTTTATCATTTTTTAAGAACAACTCACGCTTGACAAAAAAATTTAATGTGCCAAATTTGTTTACATAAAAAAACACCTAATGTCTCCTTGGACACTTTTCCTCTATCTCCTTTAGATTCGGATTTCCCCATACTGTCCCATTTAAAAAAAACACTGTATATAAAAAGCAAATTTTCATAAGAGCCCTACGAAATGCGCTATTTTGGTAGTATTCCTATCGGTTTTAATGCATTACAATGATAGATTGTTTCAATTGTACTGCATTTGTAAATGCTGTTTAAAATTTATTTGATTTTGAATAATCTACCTCAAGCACAGATGAAATACTAGTTACAGTAACAGATGCTGCATGCGTCTAGTCTAGGGCAGGGGCGTGTCTGCGCTGTGATTATGTGTGTCTCGCTTTATGTTTAAGAAGGCCGGCGTGACGTCATTTGACACCGCGCTAGGGCTGCCTGCTGCCTGCTGCAAAATGTAAACAATAACTAGTGTTTCCCGCGGCTTTGTTAGTTCTGGGGTACTACAGAGTAAACTAAATACATAATGTATTCTGATTAAGTGAGCAGGGTTAATTTTATTATGTATGATGAAGAATAATTATTATTTTAACGCATTTAACACGAGATTAAAACTCAAGTAAATCTAAAACAATCAACATTAATAAATATATATATATATATATATTATATATACAAGGACATCTCACACCCAGTAATCCTGCATGGAAATAAAAGCTCACTGAATTTTCTTGAGAAAAATCTGTTTTGTGTATGTCGCACTATAATTAATTTATCTTTCAATTACTTACAACGTATATTTGCTTCTTGACGTATTTGTTTGTAGCGTTGCTTCGTAGCAATAAAAAAGTTCAAAACCAAAATCCTGGAAAAAGGGCATATTACCCCTTTACAACCGACTCTATACGATCGTGCAGGATTGTTATACTGAATTGTCAATTTTTTGACAATTGTCATTAAAGTTCATTTTTTACTTGGCAAATCACGATTTCTCGGTTGTAAAGGGTTAGTAGTTAATTAAAAATATGAGAACTGTTCTCATTTGTAGAGCGGCCCTACTGGCTGACACTTCAGAACTGCATTTTCCAAGCATTAGCTGTTCCGAAGTGTCGCTACACTTTGCGTCGCGTTGATCTGTACGGTAGCTCACAGGTGTGTTTACACGTTTGTATTTTACTCGTACTTCTGCCTAAAAGGATCAAAATGTAAACATATTCCTTGTATTAACCATTCTTGCCAATTATTGTTGGCAGTGCGCATCAAGGCGGAGTGTGTGGACGAGACGGCAGGCTCGAGCGGGAGCGAGACCGCCGCGCAGGCGCGGGAAGAGTCGCACGGTAAGTCACTAACTTCTGTAAAACAACTTCGCCTTGAAATAGGAACATATCAATGTTTCCAATTTGCGTTATCCGAATAAGTTTTTGCCAAAGTTTCATTTGTCTGTTGGCAACCATTGAACTCTTTCAAACTTTTGCAAATAGTATCGTATAGAACCTATAAGGATAACCAATAGGGGTGTAGACACTAAATAAAATAATCAATAATGTTGTATTTCCTCGAAAAAGCATAAAAAATATAGTCAAATGGAGAACAAATCAACGCAAGAGTCTGTATAATCACAAAGTTATAAGTGTCCACAGTTTTAAGAGGGGGTATATTCTGTTCCTTTTCCGCAAAATGCACGTTCATATGAAACGATTGTCATTTACTATGACGCTCGATGGTCGTGACGTCACGATACCCGAGCGTTTTCTCTCTCTAACAAGCAATATAAAACGGTTGTAGCTTCGTAATTTTTTGAGATATTTGAATGGGATTTTCGTCACTAGCTTTCTATTGAAGTAATAATAATTTTTGAGTCTACACCCGTATTCTTTGCCATCAAAGACGAGGCACAAATCAAAAAGTGTTCTAGTTCTAGGAGTGGCCCGAATGTTTCAAGAATGCTATTTGACACAAGATGAGCATTAATTAATTGTGTAATTAATAACCTAAAAACCTAATATTCGATGAAAGAGTATCAAACGATAAAACTGAATTATGTTTATGCAACAAACCTATATCACTTATCGCTGTCGATAAGACATCCGTCACGTTCTGACAAGTACGCGGGTGCCAGAGTGACGGTATCCACAACGATACATGATAAAAGGGCACCCATCTTACGCCCGCTGATGTGTGATTTAGGTTTGTCTATAGTAATAATGAAATGTTTGCGTCTTCTGCAAAAAAATCGGACTAATCAAACTTTGGCAAATTACTCACTCGGTGAATCGATGTGTTTAGGTTTGTGTCGTTAGTTTGCCGCGTGTGCTCCCTTGCCGCGCTCCTCGGAGCCCTGACCTCATCGTTGCCATCCGTGTTGTGTTGTAGAGGGACTCGTGTCGGACGCCTGCGAGACATTAGCAGGAGACAAAGCATACGCCTGCGAAACTTGCAGAAAGCACTTCAGGCTAGTGTATAATTTAAGAAGACATGTACGATATCACTCGAGAGACAGGCCGTTCGCGTGTGGTATATGTATAAAGTTATTTGACATCACTCGGAGGTGATGGTGCTTGTACGAGTTCACACGGGAGAGAGGTCTTACGGCTGCGGCATCTAGCAGAAACGTTTCCCGCAAAGGTGCCAGTTAAAGGTACGTCACCGTAGCCACTACTGTACAACGTGCGCTAAGTGGTACAAGAATGCGTGCGATTTAAGAGCACAACGACCTCGTATGGGAGAACAATCTTACTATATTGCGATGTATGTGAATAGTGCTTTGTGAACACAAAAGCAAGACAGTGTGCGTGTATCAGAGAGTTGACAGAATTAGATGTTCTTCGGGAGCACGCACGAGTCCACACGGAAGAAAAGAGGTTTCACGTTGGAGAAAAACTTTGACCTCAGGGACATTAAACAAACATGTAGAAATTGACATTCGTAAAACACGTCCTGCTACAAAATCTGTAAAAAAGTATTTGATGCATCAGACAGTTCAAAGAAGCTATCAAATGAGCACTCGAGAAACTAGCAGAGTGTATGTCAGCGGTCATATTGTTACGATGTTTAAAGGCACATAGTATAATTATGAATGAAATTGACAGCATTTTAATTTAGCTTACATGATGAAATGCGAAGTGCATCTCATCATGTAAGCTAAATTCTCCTTTTTGACATTATTAAATGTTAATACTAAGTTTTTCTTGAAATATTAGAATAATATCAAAAAAACCGGCCACTTGTGAATCGAGGCGCGCGCGCTGGAGAGAACGTACCCATTGAGCATATTTTTGAAAGTTGTGGCATTTGAGTCCATTTCTAGGGTATCTTTCAGTCAAAACTAAGAAGTATATGTGCGTGCGTGCGTGTGTAGTGCATATATACATTTACATATTTTACAATCCCTCATTAAGCCAGATTAAATCCGTACTACAGTTGTTTTATTAATTGATCCATACTTAAATTATTACGGGAAAGTGACTCTATCTGTAAGTCTGTTACATGGTGTAGATAACATTTTATATCGTGACGGTTTGAGCCACGAAAAAGGCATACGATTGTTGCCGGAATTCATTCTCTAATGTTCGGTCTAATCAATAGAAGTTTATAGGCAGGCGCAGTCTTATCTTATATTATCTAGTTGAGGGCCCTTCCGGATACACTTCGACCCAGTGGGATCTTTCGTGCATTTGCCCTCCCCTTTATACCTACTCCCAAGCTCGCTCCATCGTTTCCACAAAACGGATGATGCAGCTCAGCGGGAGCACCTTGAATTCATTTGGTTGCGGATAGCCGTTATCAAAGTGATTCATTCTTTGTCTGGCAAGGGGCAGGCGCAGTCAGTATATATGCTTAGAAGTACACATATATGTATAAACACTGAAAAAGACACAGAAGTACACATGAGCTTGATATTTCTTCATAATTTGACTATATATAATTCGAGCCACGAGGACTGCACGACGTAAATAACAGCCGCTTCGTTGTCGACAGTGTCTACCAAGCCGGCAGCAGACACTGTGAGCGAGACGGAGCGAATGAACGAGCCCGCGGGAGAGAGCGAGACCGCAGACTCGTGCGGCAGCGAGACCGGGTCACACGGTAATTCACAAACTTCTGTTGAACGTTGTATTTTCAACCTCGCCTGGAATTTGATTAGTTTGCCATGTATGATCTCTGCCTCGCATCTCGGAGCACTGACCTCCGTGTTGTTCCAGAGGGAGAGCTCGCAACGGACGCCTGCTCGACACGCGCAGGAGACAAACCATACCGCTGCGAAACTTGCGGAAAACAGTTTAGAGCACCGTATTATTTAAGGAGACACCAACAGATTCACCTAAAAATTCCCACGGGAGAGAGACCGTTTGCGTGTGATGTTTGTAAAAAGTCGTTTTATAAACCTTCGGCGTTGAAGGTGCACATGCGCGGGCACACCGGGGAGAAGCCATACGGCTGCAGCATGTGCGAGAAACGGTTCCCGCAAATGTGCCAGCTACGGGCGCATGAACTTACACACACAGGAGCGAAACCCTTTGCCTGTAAAATATGTGATAAATGGTACAAGAAAGCGTACGATTTAAAAACACACGAACGAACTCACACGGGAGTAAAACCTTATACATGTGATACATGTCAAAAGAGCTTCACACAATCCAGTGCGTTAAATTTACACAAACGCACCGTCCACACGAACGAAACATATCGCTGTAAACTATGTATCAGGAAGTTCCCAGATTTAGACGCTTTAAAAGAACATGAGCGGGTGCACACAAACGAAAAGAGATTCTCCTGTGATATTTGTAAAAAGGACTTTAGACAGTTGTGTCGATTAAACATGCATATCCGAACGCACACGGGGGAGAAACCGTTCACCTGCGAAACATGTAACAAGGAGTTCGGGAGACTGGTTTATTTGAAAAGACATGAAATAAGAGTCCACATTGGAGACAAACGATGACCTGCTAGATATGTCAAAAGGAGTTCGCGCAAGTTACATACACACGTAAGGATTCACACAAAGACTAACTTTCGTGTTTGGCGCTGCGGGCTGTTTCACGGAGCATGAACATACAGAACAAACTAGCAGAGTTCGAGCACACAATATGATGATCAGTGTTCATGATGCTAAGATATATAAAAGCAATAGCATAATTATTAATGAAAATGGCATTTTAATTTTGCGTACATAATGTGTTAGTTTCAAGATTAATTAACCTCTTCCTTGGACATTAAATGTTCTGACTTTAATACGGAGTTTTTCTTGGAATATAATATAATTTTAACGCAACGCGACATTGTATAAACATTAGTCTGGCAAACGAAAGTTGAACTCACTAAATTCAATTACGCGGCAACACTAAACGTTTTATATGCATACATTTTGATCCAGAGTGTTGCCGCGTCATTCAATTTAGCGGACTCCCACGACATTGTGGCCGTCTTTGGGGGGGGGGGGCTATGTCCAGCAGTAAACGTCTTTCGACTGATATGATGATGATGATGAATCAGTTTGGAAGTTAGAGGCGAACACAATGTTTCATTATTATCAAGTGACTTAATTGTAAACTTTAAAGTTCTTTTCAAAAACCTATTGCAAGAGGTGTCACACTTTGCCGTACAAAAAAAAACACTCGCATTTAAGGCAGCAAACGTGCACTACAGTCTAGCCAGCGACTCGTGGCAAAAGCATTTTTAGGGTTCCGGTACCTCAAAAAGAAAAAAAAACGGAACCCTTATAGGATCACTCGGTTGTCTGTCTGTCCGTCTGTCACAGCCGACTTGCTCGGAAACTACTGGACCGATTGAGTTGAAATTTGGTACACATATGTAAATTGGTGACCGAAAAATGGACGCGTAAAGTAAATTAATGAATTCTGAACAAGGGGGTCACTTTTGGGGGTAAACTGGAAAATCAGAAAAAAAGTTTCGCAAAATGTATTGTGTGACATATCAAATGAAAGGGGTTGTTGTAAGCATCTCGGTTTTTTTTTATAATTTTGAGCAAAAATAGATTTGTAGTAATTTAGGAAGTAAGACGAAAATTGACCACCCCCCCCCCTTATCTCCGAAACTACTAAGCTTAAAATTCTGAAAAAAATATGGAAAATAGTTCCTTGCCTAAAGATTACAGGAAAACCTATAAGAAGTTTGAGTATTCAAAAACACTTATGAAGTTTAGATTATATACAGGGAACCCTCACCACGCGAGGTGAACTCGCACTTGTCCGTTTTTTTTCAACTTCTTTATATGACAACAATTTTACCTATGAAATAAGCTGTCCGTTATAAGTACCTATTACGCAGCCCTACATGTCGAGTTACCTGCACGTGTTTTTTTTTTTTTCAATTTGAACTTGAAGCTGACTGAGAACTTGATACTCGCTGGTCAGACTCTGAGCAACATTAATGTGTTTTAAAATTGTATCTTTAAACATTGCTTGGAAATTCATTTCATCAATAAATATGGACTTAGAAATCCCTCAAGTTGTCAATTAATTTGTCAAACTAGTAGTCAACTCTTCGTTGTCGACAGTGTCTACCAGGGTAACAGCAGAGGTCGCGCGCGAGACGGAGCGCATGGGCGAGCCCGCGGGGGAGAGCGAGACGGCAGACTCGTGCGGGAGCGAGACCGCGCACGAGGGCGACGAGTCTCAAGGTAATTTACTAACTTCCACTGAACGTTATAATTTGTATGAAAACTTTTCGACCTTGCCTTGAGGTATCTGAAATACGATATTTTCGCTACGAAGTAAAACATATTAGAAATACAAAATTAAATGTAATCAATTCAACGTTGCATATTTATCTAAGTATATCGGGATATAATATGTTAGGCATATTTTGTTGTGTATTTTTATAACAGCGGTTCCTCTGCCGCCAAACCTACACTTGTATGTTGTTCCAGAGACAGGAGTCGACTCGGCGCCCGCGACCACGCCAGAAAAACCCTACAGCTGCGATGTGTGTCCAAAACAGTTCACGCTTTTGCACGATTTAAGGCGACACGAACGTACTCACTCGGGGGAGAGGCCGTTCACGTGCGATATCTGCAATAAGACCTTTACCCAGTCTGGGGCGGTCAGGCTGCACATGCGCATACACACCGGAGAGAGACCTTATCCCTGCGGCATTTGTGAAAAACGATTCACGCAACTCGGCCAGTTAAAGGTGCACGAGCGCCGGCACACGGGGGAGAAACCGTACGGCTGCAATGTGTGCGACAAGCGGTTCACGCGCTCGCACGACCTACAGTCGCACGAGCGAACTCACACCGGAGAGAAACCTTACGCGTGTGATATGTGTGAGAAACAGTTCGCTCAATCAAGTGCGTTAGTAATGCACAAACGCAACGTTCATACGAGCGAGACATACCGGTGTAAGCTTTGTATCAGGAAGTTCACAGAACTAGACGCTTTAAAAGAACATGAGCGGGTGCACACGAGCGAAAAGAGGTTCTCCTGTGAAATATGTAAAAAAAACTTCAGACAGTCGTGCCAGTTAACTAAACACATGCGGAGCCACACGGGCGAGAAACCGTACACCTGTGAGACTTGCGACAAGGAGTTTGCTCGGCTGGATTATTTGAAACGACACGAGCGGATAGTGCACATGGGAGAAAAACGATACTGTTGCCAGGTATGTAAGAAAGAGTTCACGGGCTCCGGGAACCTGAGGAAACACGAGCGAATCCATACTGGCGTCAAACCGTACTCATGCGATATCTGTAGCAAAGTGTTCGGCGCCTCAGGCAGCTTGAAGAAACATAAACTAATGCACGCTAAAGAAGCGAACAAGCCTTGAGTACGCAGAGCACACGGGAATCACAATTGTCTTGTAGCTATCGGGACCATACTACAATACAATGTATATTGTGTGTCTATTTAGGTAACCCTATTAACAAGCTTCTGCTGTGCGTCCGCGGGGTCATCGGGCGGTGTCTCATGAACCGTTATCCTTTTTACAAAATATGTATTACTGTTGTCGATATAACAAGAAATGATAAAATCCCAAGAAACGTGATTATTTTTGTACGATGGTGCAGAACCCTTCGTGTGCGAGTCTGACTCGCATTTGACCGGTTTTTACAATAATAGTTTGCATGATAGCAGGTTAGTTACTAAGTGATATAAATATATATGGTTAAGCGACATTGAAAAATATACATTAAAGTCATTACAGTATAGGTAATACGAGTATGTTAAGTAAATAAAATGTTACTTTCAAAACCTGTTGTATTATTTGGCAATGTTACCATTATACTCAATATGTCAATATTTTAAAGAATTGGCAACCATTTCCGGCCTTAGTGCTACAACACCGGCTATGGCCCTGTTCACGAACAGCACGTTACGAATGAACAAGTTTAAACACGCCACACAGAGGCGTTTGGGTGCGATGGAGAACTGATCAGTTGGTATACGTAGGTAGGTGTATGAATGGTCAAAAAACTAAGTATTGTATGTACCGCTATGTTTTGCCATAAGGCATACAAATATTTTATGACAAGAGCATGCATCGAATTTAGTGTAAGAAATCATACAAAATGCGTTCTGATATTGTTAGAATCCGTTAAATATTCATTCGAGTAAGCGATTTTATTAAGTGTTACCAACCTTTTTTTTTTAATTCTATAAATTCTTGTACTTTGCATTTATTTTTTGGCAATTTATTTTAGATTTCAGAAAAGATAACAATAGCCTATGGCTATGACGAGCGAGTCCTGTCATTAAGTTGGTAAGGTTGATATTCTGCTTGTCTTAGGCATGTTTGAGGTAAGTTGTGCATACTATGACATTACTGGTCTCATACAATTTGTGCTCAGTACATATTTATCCTACTATAATATTATAAATACGAAAGTTTGGATGTTTGTTACTCAATTACGCTTAAACGGCTAAACCGATTTGGATGAAATTTTGCACGAAGATAGTTTATAGCCTGGATTAAAATATAGGATAGTTTTTATCCCGGGTCTACGCAGACGAAGTCGCGGGCGGAAGCTAATTACAAATAAATGTTTTTAAATGGTTTTCGGGTTAATCCTCTTAACCTTAAGAGAACTTTCAAAGAGTTATAACATAATTTAATCACGATTTCTTATTACAAGGATGTGATAACGATAACTGAGCAGAGATGGTTGCCTTTTCTTCACACGTCTCTTCACGTAATAATTCACACGTCTCTTCAACGTGATATACTTTAATAACCATCATAAGTTGGCATCTCAAACTAAGCCTATGATGTTTGCTAAATAAAACAACGCGAGCAAATACTATACTATTTAATTTTACATAAGAAGCGTTTTCCGCGAACTCGAGCAGGTCGCGTATCCGTTCGCCACACGATCTCAATGTCAGTGTATAAAGCTATGTATAATACTAGAAACTTCTGCGGCGGCGAGACTAGAACTCCTCGAAAATACATTCCACAGCCATGTCACGTGCTTCGGCCCCGCACCCACTCCCGATTGATCAAACTCATCATCTTTCTTCCGCGTGTATTCGCTGGTGTTTCCTCAAGTGGCCGGACTCGGTGTACTGCTTGTGGCACACATTGCATGAGTATGGTTTTTCACCGCGGTGCATGCGCTCGTGTCTCCGGAACGAGCACAGCTGCCCGAACGCCTTCTTGCACACTTCACAAGCGTAGGGCTTCTCACCCGTGTGCGTCCTCTCGTGGCGCTTCAACGTCGCCAACGTCTTGAACCCCTTGTCGCAAGCGCCGCAGGGGAACGGCCTCTCTCCCGAGTGTGTTCGGACGTGCTTGTGGTAGTTACCGGACTGGCTGAACGCTTTCTGACAGATCTCGCAAGTAAATCGCTTCCCGTCGATGTGAAACCGCTCGTGGATCTTCAAGGCGTCTAGTTTATAGAAATTCTTATTACATATTTCGCAGGGGTACGATTCTCTCTCGTGAACGTTACGTTTATGCAAATTCAACGAGCTGGATTGTGAAAATCGTCGGTCGCATACATCACAGGCGAAGGGCTTTTCGCCCGTGTGCGTCCGCGAGTGTGACTTCAAATGTTCCGGTTGCATGAATCGTTTATTACAGACTGTGCACAGGAAGGGTTTCTCTCCTCTATGCCAACGCTCGTGCGCCTTTAGCTGTCCGAGTTGCGCGAACCGCTTCTCGCACATGTCGCAGGGGTACGGTTTCTCCCCGGTGTGCGTGCGCGTGTGCAGCCGCAGCGACATGGACGTCGCGAACCGCTTGTCGCAGACGGCGCACACGTACGGCTTCTCACCCGTGTGCACGCGGCTGTGCCGCTTCAGTTCGTTGAGTTGTTTGAAGTGTTTGTTGCAGGTCTCGCAGCGATGCGGCCTGTCTGCGGGGGCCGCGGCGCTCACCGGCGACACTCCGCCCTCTAGAACAAGTGTCAAACATACATCGATACATACATATACATACTTGAATATGGATTCAAAGTCCGGAATAAATGATTTTTAATAAATATGTGTATATTTTTTTTATAATAAAGAATAGATTCTAAAATGGCAACAAATCTCGCGCTATTTTGCTACGACACCATAGGCAGTATGAGCGATGGTGTGATCGAGACAGCTCGAGAAATGTTGCCATTTCAGTTAGAATCTATTTTTTGTTTGGTGCGGCTAAGTTAAGAGTGTGACTGTTGACGTGGTAAAGATCGCGGGAGTCCACTGGGTGCGGTTGGCGCAGGACAGATCATTGTAGTAGTGTTTGGGGGAGGCCTATGTCCAGCAGTGGACGTCTTTCGGCTGATATGATGACGATGATGATTGGCGCAGCTTATACTAATACAGTAGAAGCCGCTTAATACGATATCCCGCGTAGTACGCCATTTTACGGCGGTCACTGCAACTTAAACCATGTTTTCATACATTTTATCCCGATTGCCGACTTGCCGTCAAGATTAATACGCGCGCCATCTGTAACCCAGACCACCTTGCATGTTCGTGCAATGTTACCGACTTATGCGGAAAATTGGGAACTCGCCGTACGAAAAATGTGCACGGAAATGGTTCCAAGCTTCAAATAAGAGCACGGTGTCGCTGTGCAGCGATACTAACGCGCGACACTAAAGATCATCTGTCAAAATCACCTGCATCCATACTGCATCACGTTTGTAGCGCTGATGAATAATTGATTTACTCTTTTAAGCATGATTTAAACGCAAAATATGTTTTACGCCAGTAATAACAAATTTTAATAGCTAATTTTCTGGACCCGACACGCCAGTGGCGCCAACTGCAGGTGAGCGCAAAAACGGTAGCCCTCATTAAAAACCGTACTTAATGATAGCTTTTGGCAAAGCGGTTATCAATTCAAGAGCCCATTCGATAAGACATTTTGTCTTATCTTAACACCTCAACGCTATTATTGAACTGAAGTTTTCGACCTTATTGCATTGTGAATGTTCTAACAGCATTTCAAGGAAATGGGTCCCAAATGAAAGTTCGTGACTGTACAGACCTATACAGTATACAATGATGTAAGACAGGAGCAGTGGTTACCTTTACCCGCCGTCCCGCTCCCGCGCGAGCGCGCCGTCCCGCTCGCGCGCGGCTCGAACTCCACGGGCACCGTGACGCACGCTGCCGACAGAGACACGGCCGTTACAGATCATTCGAGGGTTCGCAAGCATACTTACTGCTGAATGGGCTGGAGCGGGAGAATACGGCATTTTACTGATAGTGAAATGGTGAAGGTATAAAGAGTATGGATATATCTACAGAGGTGCTATGGTAATAAATAATTTGTTTCAATTTCAATTTGTTTATCAAGACAACTATGTGGTCCACTGGTGTTGGTTAATCTTAGTGTAGGTTAGTATTTAATAATACCATGACCAAGCGAGATAGTAGAATCTTAATAGCCGTGTCCTCACCACAGAGGGAACAGCTGGACATACGAATGCATTTTTCTTGGCGATCCCGAGCTCAAGTAATGGATATGCCGCGCGCGATTTCCTCGGACACGCTAAAATTCGACCAAGCTTGCGGACTGCCTCTGGCGAGGCGTGCGGCCTAGCATGCATCCGGTGTAGACACGGCTAATGTGTTTAATTTAATACAAACCCACTCACTTTTCTTGATAAACAGTGGGGTCCCTGACTCCAATACCCCGGGCTCAAATGCATCCGTGCCATCCTCCTCCACGGGTTCCTGCTTCACCTCCACGGCCATCTCCCTCACGTCTACCGCCTCCTCCTTCACGTCCACAGCCTCCTCCTTGACATCCACGACCCTCTCCGTGCGAGCGATCTCGGAGTTCATACAAGGTGCTGACTCTGCAACATTGTTAGTAATCAATATAACTAGTTTCTAAAGTGAGAAGCTAAACAGAAAAAAATGAAGGTATTTCTTATGTCACAGATACTCATAATCATAAGTTTGTGTACATACATAAATACATAGTAGTGAGAATAGATGTAAACATGCCAATTTACGATCAGAGACACCCCAAGACCGACCAGACGGGCAACGCATCACGAGGAGGACAACCTCAAGTAAATAGAAAAGAGTCTCTCCAAGGAAGACGTTCTGAGAACATTAACATGATAGCATTTGACCAGCAAACTGCAACTATTTATTATTCATATAAAGTGGTTTCCAAGCATGTTCCTTGTTGCAGACACCTCAGATATTTCTGACCAATTTTTTTGATTTCATTCTTCAGTCACATTTTAAGTGATGTGGATTTGATTAACTAATTATCCATTTTTTTTGCATTAAATATTGATTATTTCTTGTTTTTCCTAAACTTTGTTGTTGTTTAATGCTGCAGTTCTATGCCAAATTCGGTCATTCACATTAAGAGAAGAATCAATTTACGTGTCGTACATGCAGATAGTTAGCTCAGGTATATACAGCCTTGGCCAAAAGTATTGAGCATCCCATGTTTTCTTTGTAACTTATGGGTAAACTATTATTTTTCAATTGCATAAATATACGGAGATGTAAAATATAATAAGTGTTTGAACATGTGCAAATCTTTCATATATGTATATCATTTTGAATTCGCTATTTGCGTGTGAAAACTGAAGCTAGAAAAAGTCGGGGTTTACAATAAAGGTTTAATTGTATATTGTTTTCACGGAATTTCCCTTAACGTCAATAAATATGAAGAATTTTTCCGATAGATACACAACTTTCTATTATAAAATATATAAATGCAGGGTGCATTAAAGTTTGACTCTTGTATGAAAAACGCACGGGTGCTCAACATTTGACCGCGGCTGTGTGTACGCCGCGACTCACCGCGGCGGAGCCCCTGCTCCTCCTCGTCCTCCAGCGGCTCCAGCTTCACGCGCACCTCCCCCCGCGCCCGCGCCTCCATGCCGGCGGCGCGCTACTGTCCGGCTACTAACGAGATCACCACAACTCTGATCTGATACAACCACGCATTATACAGTTGTCCGATCATGTATAGTTTACACTAACAGTCACATCCTCGTTCGGTAAATACAAATATTAACAAAACAAAGTAGTTGTGTTTGATAATTTAAAGACTACTACGATCTACTTTAATGACTTCTACATACAGTAGGTTTACAAAATTTATAATACAAGGCAGGGGCCGCTAGACTTTCTTTACTTTCTAAGGCAGGTTCGACTCGACAACGACATCTTAATACTACGAGCACGGTAATGACACTAATGACAGAACAGTAAGTTTACTAAATAAAGAAGGACATTAAGTATAGGGACCTACTATGAATATCTGGTGATTTCCAATTTAGTCACATTATAATTCATAGATGTCAACCTCTGTTAATAGATGTAAGCAATGCGTCACCTACAAAAAAACAGAAACTAATTAATTATGCTAATAATATCGGACAATAATTTAGAAAAACTAAAATACTTGTGTAATTTATTAATTTTCTTTAACTATACAATTCTTTTGGAGTATTTGGCTTGTTAATAGTTTTAATATCCGACCTATTCAGAGGCGGGGCCCATACACGGTGAGTAAATACTGACAAGCCACCATAGCTGTCCCACTCTATCGCATGTTACAGAGTGAGACAGCTATGGTAGATTGTCAGTATTTACTCACCGTGTATAGGCCGTCAAACTCTATTCAATTGTCTATGGAATTTAAAAAGACAAATTTGTTGTCAGTGTCACTTGTGGTTTTCTAAGATTTTCCATGTCGTAACATAACTCATAACAATCTATTTAAATAATTGTATTGTAATTAATCATTCTATCGTGATTCTAGTGTGGTGTAATTAATTATCCGTAAGTGCAATTAACACGCGCTAACTTTGCTTCAGTTTTAGAAGTGCCGTGTGTTATTACGTTTTTATTGTTGCTATGTATTCATGTCACCGTTGATATTTTATTATTTATTAGTTGTAATGTAAAGCTGTTGCAGAATAAATATAGATATGAATTATTGTTTATTTTTAAATATCCCTTCGATTAAAACGATTATTTTGTCATTGACAAAGGAATAATATATTTGTGAAATAATAAGTTTCAAAAAAGCTAACTCCACTTTTCACCCATATTTTGAAAAATATCAAATCTGCCGAACACTTGGGCGCATAAGTGAAGTTAGCTTTTTTTGGAAAAATACCTTTTTTAAATATCGTAGTTATTTAAGTATGTGCATGTGTGGGAGCACACATACGCCTCTATACGTACACACCCACACACGCATGCATTTTGACATTGACGTGGGGTACATGTCAACCTAAGATAATAGATGGCGTAAATTACAGGGTTTCCGTTTTTAGGCCCAGAGATTGTTCTCTATTTCAGTATATAACAAAGTACTTTGTGACAGGGACGCTATCCGAATCTCTAGCCGAGCGGATTGAATGTCAATGTCAAACGTTAGCCTCAGTGTAACCAGTTCAAATCACCACCACGAAAACCGAACTCATTTAAAATCGTTACCACGCAATTTGAAGAAGCATTGCTAGAAAGAACTCTCCCTCCACTATTTTGTCGCAGTAACAAAGCTATCATCGCTCAGCGATGCTCGTTTGGCGGTCAGAAGGCAGGATTGTAATGTAATGTCTCTTTTCACCTCGAGCGAGTTGTGCGAATGTTGATCGCCTGTCGCACTCGCACATTAGCTTATTTTAGCTATCGCTTATTTCTCGCCAACTCATTTCTAGTTTTACTCGTTTTTCTGATTCTGATCATTGACGATGAAACATCAGCCGAACTTGATTAAGATATATAATAACTTACAGAAATATTTGGAAACATTCTGTTCTTTATCTCGCCTTATAGCGTGGCTTAATACTCAAAGCTTATAGCTTATGCCACGTATGCCGTCCGCTCGGACGTTTGGACGCGCCTTTACAACGTTGTTGAAAGTGGATTGGTGTGACCAGAATGGAGTTATTAAAACTACTAGCGCTATAAAACTAGATGCGTTGTGGTTGTGTTGACTGCATGTTGACTGTTGTGGCAACTTGGTCCGTGGCTGTCAACCTGTGCAAGCAGAGTATTTTATTTTCGTGATTTTTGTCGTATTTGAAAGTGCCGCATCGTTACTTCAATAGCTCGGGCTGTGTTCATCACTCAATTATTTCCCTTGGACTCGTTTCGAATTCGTTTATTGATTGTGCACCGTGCCAACTCAACTTTTCCATCAACTAGAGCCCACGACGTCGGCACAGAGAAGGGTTGAAGTCTGTCACAGAGGAAACTTTACAGGGGGCAGCGGTCGCGGTGGCATGTCGCTGGAAGCGGGGTGCATGACGGAGGAGCCCGGGTGTGCGCCCACAGAGCACGGTCAGTTCCGAACGCGTACTGGCCAGTAAAAATGTCTCACCTCTCTTAACACGTCCACTGTCCCCATACAAAATGATCTGACAATGTTACATTGTCAGGTATGCTTCCAGTTCGAAGCTGTGAACCTATTGTGGATGCACAGACTCCTGAAAAGCAGGTGCCCACTTGGTAAGGGAATGTGTTAAATAAAGCAGGTACTTACTTATTGATGCGCGTACAGACGGCTTTGATGCCGTCTGGCGGATAAAGTCTGCCTCTCTCTTGAATAGAATGCGCGGGAGTAGCAACAGCATCCTGAATATGATAGCTGGTAAGTTTGATTGTCCCCTGACAAAAATACTTACCGACCGCACCAAATCCCTACTTACTATTAAATACTAACCTAGACTAAGATTAACTAACACCAGTGGACCACATAGTTGTCTTGAAATTGAAAAAAGAAAAGGTTTACAAATATTTGGGACAATCACGTTGGCAAATCATTTTATTCAATATTCATACCCTGAGATAGTGTCTGTAAACAGTCTTGGCTTTGTGTTGTTTGTTGAATGTAAAAATTCCATGCTTTATAGTAAATACCTAAACATCCATATCTGATTCCAAGCATGGATGTGTATATAGGGTTATTCCAAGTATTCGTATTTAAATATTATAGTTTTGTATAAGTATAAACTGGCGACAGGAGCTTGACCAATAATGATCGACAATTTGACCAGTGTTGCCGCTTTAGACTTGTAAAATTGTAACTTGTATCTTCATGAAATGGGATTCATGTTTTGAGATGTGAAATAAAGAGTATTTGTATTTTATTGTTTTATTGTAAAGCATTGCATATTGGAATGTGTGCTGAGTGGTAAAATCAGTAAATACATGCTGTTGTGATGGTTGGTCTGATCCCAGAGAGCGAGGGCAGAGCGGAACTGGGACGGGTGCATATGGAGGTGCTGGATTATTGAACATACCGGACATACCAAACTGTTCAAGTGCTGGATAAGTGAGACTTCTGTATTATCAAATCTTGATTGACCCGTCCCAGCTCCACCTAGAGGCGGATTATCCATAAAGGCAAACTATGTACGTTAATAATAATTTGAAATACTTATTCAAAAAAATGTCTTCTTTCTTACTTTTCTTTCTTTCAAAACTTCAGTGACATTATGGGATTGCTACATTGTCTTTTAGGCTTAAAATTAGTTTGAATGTATTGATACGGTCCTGAGATTTGAGGAGTTGTGCAGTTTCAGCAGAGAGTGGCTTGTTGACAGTGTGCATCATGGAGGGAGCAGAGTGGGAGGAGAAAGCTGGCCGCGTGAAGCGGGAGTCCTCATGCCACAGCACGGACCAGAGTGACTCTGAGTTCCAGTACGATCCTCTAGAGCCAGAGTGCCTGCTGCAGCCGGACGAGTTGACTTGTGGTGAGTTGTTTACATCAGCCTTGGATTTAAAGTAGGGAATGCGATTTCGAGATGGCTATTCGAGATGTCGCATATAAATCTGAGATCTGTTAATATTTAATTTAAAAATATGCAGTCTTCTCATCACAATCGTTTGAGTTTACTCTTAATAAATTTCACTTCCTTAGGTAGGGTTGCCATTTGGAAAAATGTATTGTTTTGATAAAAATACTGACACACCCTAAAAGTCCTGACATTTCTTGTGAAAGAGTTGTATCATTTCATTCATTATTTTTTTATTTATTTAATGAGATCATTTCTAATAATCCTGACACTCGCCAAGTCCGGCCGCAATCCTGGCAAAGGGTCAAAAATCCTGACATGTCAGGACAATTCCTGACATATAAATATTGTGGGACAATTCACACCAATTGATCTAGTCCCAAACTAGGCAAAGCCTATGGGTACTAGACAACGGATAAAATAATAGCATAAAAAATAGTCGCTTCCTGCTGTCTGTCTGTCCCTATGTATGCTTAGATCTTTAAATCCTCGCAACGGATTTTGATGCGGTTTTTTTTAAATAGATAGAGTGATTTAAGAGAAAGTTTATATGTATAATATAGTAGAGAAACACTGATAATTTCAGAGGTTTCTAATGTGATGTCGTAAATAAACAATTTTTTTTGCGCTTACATTGTAAACGCTGGCTGAACCCTACGAGATAGATAAAATATTGTACTACAGTATTATACACTTTAAAACCGGCCAAGTGCGTGTCGGACCACGCAAAACGAAGGGTTCCATGCCTATTAAAAAGGTCGTATTGTCATAGAAATCTTACGGCACTTACGTCCTTTTCTTTGAGGAAGGTAGTTTTTCAGCAATATCTCGGAAACCTTTCATCCGATCTTGTTCAAAACAATTTTCGGTGAATGAACTTAATAAACGCTGTGTCCATGAATTTTTTCATATTTTTAAAATACACCGTTCAAGAATTAGAGGGGGGGGGACAAAATTTTAGTGACTTTCGGGGAGATTATCTCTGACTGTATTCACTTAATCAAAAAAATTCCCGAGAAACCTTATATTTATTTTGAAAGGGCTATCGATTGATGTGCCACACGTGGGTTCACGATGAAAATTTTTTTTTGACTTTTAGTTTTATGTATGGAGTACACCCCTAAAAAAATTTTGTTTAGTCATTTTAATTACAAAACTTTGTAGCGGCTAACAAAATACACCTATCCTCAAAATTTTAGTCAAATACACCTTATAGTTTTCGAGTAAAATGCCTGTGACATACGGACAGACGGACATGACGAAACTATAAGGGTTCCGTTTTTGCCATTTTGGCTACGGAACCCTAAAAAGGTCTACAAAAAAGTCCGCGATGGTATATCTCTTAGGGATAACCCACAATAACCATTTTTTATCCTTTACTTTTTACGATTAATAATTACGATTATTTTTACGATTAGTAATAATTGCTTATTTACGAGGGATTTTAAGCAATGCAGCATTAATCCTTATCCAATTAAGTGCCTTAAATACATTGTGCATTTAATATTGATCAATATGGCCCCTTACAGCATGTAATTTAAATGAATATTTACGAAGATAATACAGATTTAAAATGCAGGGACATAGACTGTAGTGTAGAGGCCAGAGCGAGCGGCGTGTCATCTTGTTCATGTTTGGCACGGAGCAGCCCAACTGGGGTGTCGGTGCTCCTCCTCACAGAACACCCCACCCATTATATAATAGCATCCCTATTCGCTCTCTGGTATGTGGGTTTTGGTAAAGGGCAATTGAAACGAGTTCTCTCTCGCTCTCGCTCTTCGTTTAGTCGCCGTGCCCCTGTATTTTACTTATGGCTGTTGATTTATGTCCGTAATTGTTGATTGTTAACGGATTGCATTACTGTTTCTTTTTAAAATTCAACCGATTGTATCTTATTCCAGACTTCCCCGGCCCCGCGAGCGCCGCCCGCGAGGCAGCTAGCCCGCGCCGCGAGTACCAGTGCGACGCGTGCCGCAAGACCTACAAGTGGAAACTTAACCTAATACAACACATCAAGGTGATGCACCTGCGACAGGCCACCTACTCCTGCGAGACCTGCAAGAAGGAGTTCTCGCATATGGGCAACCTGAAGCGGCACAAGCTGGTCCACACGGGGGAGAAACCATATTCCTGCGAGATATGTCAAAGACAGTTCGCGGAACTGAGCAACTTGAAGGTTCACCATCGAATCCACACGGGAATAAAGCCATATACATGCGAAATATGTAAAAAAGAGTTTAAACATCTATCACACTTCAACTCGCACAAGCGGGTCCATACGGGAGAAAAGCGATTCACCTGTGACATATGTGATAACAAGTTTGCGCGATTGGGTTATTTGAATATGCATAAAAGGATTCACACCGGAGAGAAGCCATTCATATGCGAAAGGTGTAAGAAAACGTTTTCACAGAATCGCTACCTAAAGAAGCACCAGTGCGCGGGAGCACACAAGGAAACCTCTTAGACACAGAGGTATACAGGGTGGAAAGTTGAGATTGGGCAGTAAGGGCAGTTACTAGATCCCTTGTGACGAAGACGCTTTCGTCTTCGAGGTGTTTTTTTTAATAAAAGAGCGAAAACACTTATTTGCAAAAAAATATTGTTATTTTGCATCACAAACATTGTGTGTACATACATACATACATACGCTCGAAAAACATAACCCTCCTTTCCTTCGGCAGTCGGGTAAATAATATTCTTGGTAAAGCTTACGCTTGGTTTGTCTTAAACTAATTACCTACATAAAACTTACTTACTTATTAGGTAGGTACATGCAGAATCGTGCATGTGTAAAAAGATAGGTAGGTACTTTTTAATAAAAGCGATAATCGTTATTTCTGATGAGGTCGTAAACAGCCGGCCGTCATGCTATTGTCTATTGTTATTGTTGCCTTGAACACGTGCATCACTTCACTAGGTACTTAGAGTACTAGGCATTCCATTCATAAATCAGACGGCTTACCTAATACGTACTGCAGCGTGAACTCGCAGACGTCGCTTAACGACTCCTTTTTAATATTTGTTCATTTCTATTTTAACGAATTTTGGCAGTTGGTTTATTACCACGACATCTAACGCATTTTACATGAACTTTTTCCTTCAGGGTTCGTGGTCGCTTGTATTTTCTGTTTCTTTGTCAGGTGATACGGCTAGAACTCTTTGGTTCCGCCTGTAGGTGGCGTTGTTTTTTTCGCGTGTTGATGTGATATAGCCTTGTTTTAGATGTTTTGTATGGGCAGTTCTGTACTGGTTGGTTTTTATAAAGACTATTTGAAATTTAAAATATGAATTATTCTAGATTCGGATTTGGGATTGTCAGTTTTGAAAGAAAAAATCATTGATTCTTGTGAAGCGGTATTGAAAACAGCTCCCAGTCTGCTGTTCCTTTGTAAACCTTTGGAATTTCATAGCAATTCCTCGATATTTTCATTTGGGCTTCTATTATAGCTCTGTTTTTGTCAGTTTAAAAGTTTCGGGTTTGTCGCAGTGCTAATTTCTGTCGCCTCGGCGGATTTTGTGAAAGTTGGCAGCAAGGCAGTCCACTTCCCAGTGCCTACCAAGAAATTCCTTTTGGACACTTTTATTGAATTTTTATTTCATTTTCACTACAGTACCCACAATAGGTATATAAGTAAGCGGCAATAAATGCCAATTAATTAACATGTGGTTTTAATTTACCCACCTCATTTCCGCTTCGCGCTTAGACGTAGCAGATTTTTTTTGTTTTTAACCCAACCCACCCTCCCAGAGTCACTGGGTATAGCTAGGTCACCACTGGAAAAATCTTAACAGCGCGTTCCAGAATGCATTTTTGAGTGATAAGCGCCATCTCTTGGATTATTGGAACACTTTTTAGTAATTTTTGGTATAAATATAGTAGTTATGTACCTACTATGTACTAACTTGGCATATCGCATTTTTTCACCAAGCTCTACCCGTGGTTTTCTACATTTGTATAGTGGCCATACAATTTTACTGAATTTTGTCAAAATTCGTAAAAAAAAATTTATTTCTTACAGATTTCATTAAACCCATACTTTAGTATGGTAACTCAAAAATGAGGTCCGTTTTTCGATAGCTAGCACCGTTTCGGGTAGAAATGGCTATTTGTGCTATTTTGGTTTTGAAATCTTTAAAAATAAAGTAGGTTATAGGTAGTCACATCGGTAGATTTTCTTAAAATTTGGCACAACGCTCTCTTTTTGCACCCCCTTTGTGTGGTCTTTTTGTCTTGGGGTCAAATCGCCCTAGTTTAGGTACCTCCCATACATTTTTTTTTAATTTACACAGTTTCATTTTTCATGGAAAAACTGTACATCTCACGGGGCCGAGACCCCCCACTTTGCATGATCATTTTTAAATACGCACCGATTGGTATTTTTTTTATCACCCTAAGTGCGTAAACAAAACTTTTACACCCGGGTCAGGTTGAAGAATGGGATCGGTTTTTGTCTAATTTTGATGAAAAAAAAAATGTTTTCACATATTTTATCAAAAACACCATACTTACCAACGTAGTATGGTGGTGGTCAAAAATGATGTCCGTTTTTCGATATCTCTTACCGTTTCCGAGATAAAAATATACCAAATATAATGCAATTACAAAATATTATTAGGCTTATATAAAGCGCGCGCGCCGGTGCGACGGCGTGGCGTCGCGTCGACCCGCTCGTTATTCAACAAAATATTATATTTTATTTTGCCATATGCGTATATTCTATATGCGATTTAAAACCATTTTTATGTTGTTCACACTTGCGCCTATATGTATATTCTATAAGTACCTACATAATACATTTCTTTGTACTGTTGATTGCCTGTCATTCAGCATCCTGCAGCATCTACTTAATTATTAGTCACATCCATAGAAGATAAGGTTAGGGCATGTAAGAAAAAGGGAGGGGGGGGGTAAAAAAAACTAATCGTAACCATTGTATTTTTGGTAAGTGGGTTAGGTTATGGTTATCTTGTGTCCCTTAGAGCGGAAATAGGCACCCCGCGAACGTCGACACGCTGGCGGTTTATTTTTTATTTCAAAAAGTATCTCTATTATGGCGTTGATACTGTTGATACTCTCGTGCAGGAAAATTATTGTAATTCCGCGTTGAATGGTATTTTTTTGGACTTTCTAGGTCAATAAACAAACATTTTAAACCCGGGTAAGATTATTTTTAATTTTTTTATTGTCCAATTTTGACAAAAAAAAATGTTTTTATATAGATTAGATATAACTATACTACTTATGTAGTATAAACGTCCAAAAATGAAGTCCATTTTGCTCTAGCTCTTACGGTTTCGGAGATAAAAAATGTAAAGGGGCGTTGGGGCGGAAAGGTTCTCTAGGTTAAGTTAGTATCGGGTGTTATAGGGTTGAATTGTCGTTAGATCTTGATGAAATTTGGCACATCGCGTTTTTTCAGCACGCTCTACCCATCATTTTTCACGTTTGGTGTGAAAACCCACCCATTTGGGTAGTGGCCATACAATATTTTCGCAAATTTACAAAATTTTGTCCAAATTCATGAAAAAAAAAATATTTCTTACAGATTTCATTGAAACCATACTTCAGTATGGCAACTCAAAAATGAGGTCCGTTTTTCGATAGCTAGCACCGTTACGGGTAGAAATGGCTATTTGTGCTTTTTTGGTTTAGAAATCTTTAAAAATAAAGTAGGTTATAGGTAGTCACATCGGTAGATTTAGGTTAGGTTAGGTTAGGTTAGGTTAGGTTAGGTTAGGTTAGTCAGAGGTCTTCTGGCGGTTGCAGGCAGCGAGGAGGACGGAACTGGCCTGCACCGAGGGAGGTGCACCAGTGGCGGGAGGAGTTACGCCATGTCCTCTACCAGAAATGGGCAGAGCGACTGGAAATCCCCGGAGCTAGCCGGGACCTGGTGGATGCGGTCCGGCCCGTCCTCAAAGAATGGGTCGAACGTGAATACGGTGCACCCACGTTCCACCTCACACAGCTCTTGACGGGGCATGGTTGCTTCGGCAAGTACCTGTGTGAGGTGGTGGGTAGGGAATCCACGCCGGCATGCCACCACTGCAGCGGAGGAGCTGTGGACACGGCCAAGCACACGCGTGAGGAGTGCCCAGCATGGGCGGAGCCTCGCGCTGCCCTGTCCACGGCAGTTGGTATGGACCTCACACTACCGGCTTTGGTCAGTCGCATGGCCGGCAGTGAGGAGGCATGGGCGGCAGCGGTCACCTTCAGCGTGGCGGTGCTGACGCAGAAGGAGGCGGCGGAGCGAATGCGCGAGGACGATCCTGAGTCAGCCCCGCAGCGCCGTAGGAGACCAGGCAGGCGGCGAAGGGCCTTCGCAGGCCGAATGCTGCCGCCATAACGAGGACCTGCGGGTGATGGGTCGGGAGCTCCATCATCCGCCTAGCAGAGGTCCTGAGCTGGACGGCCCCCATGGTGTTCTGGGGTGCCAAAAGCGGAGTGGGCAGGCACCATACCCCTGCCACATGCGTGGGCCCGCAAGGGCAGCGCCGACAGAGTTCCGGATGTGTGCAATAGCGTTCCCGGGGCTCTGTCCAAAGCGAGCGGTGGAACACCCCAGGGGTTTTAGTCCGTGTGAGTCGGACATACCCACTCGGCTCCTCCCGGGCTGGGTGGGATCCATAACGGATTTCCCCTGGGTAAACAAAAAAAAAAAAAAAGGTTAGGTTAGGTTAGGTTAGGTTTTTTTTTTTTTTTTTTTTTTTTTTTTTTTTTTTTTTTTTTTTTTTTTTTTTTTTTTTTTTTTTTTTTTTTTTTTTTTTTTTTTTTTTTTTTTTTTTTTTTGCAGGATGTCTTCTTTTGATAAGGTGCAAGTCGGGGAAATCCTCATGGACGCCTGGGAATGGTGGGCCCAGACAGTGCCGGACTCTTACCGGCTAAAACCCCGACTTGCACCTCCTGCAACTCTTTATTATTTCCTGTTACCTCCAACATGATTGGAGTCTATGTTCGCCTTTTTTATTTTTACATACGTTTTCTTAGGTCTAACTTATTTCTATTGACAAGGAACGGAGGCGCAATTTGGCGCTGAGGGCGCACATCGATAAATTACTCTTTTGTTACATTTCATCTAACATACATCCACTAAGTTTTTTAACAGTTATTTTAAACATATTAACAATATTTGTTATGCTGTTTTATTTTATATGCTATTCATGAAATATTTTTACAATATTATGACAGCATATTTTACTTATCTACTTTTATTTCTTTTTATTACTTTATTAACTATGTTAACACAATAATTTAAGAACTGATCGCAGTCGGGATTTCTTAAAACTATTACTGTGGCTTTTTTCCAGATTTCAGGGAAGTAGTGGTATTCTAGGCACTTGTTGAAAAATTTCAGGAAGAGCTCCGGGTTTGTTTTAACTGCCTGGAGGCATATGTCGGCGGTGAATCCATCCCCTCCTGGGGCCTTTTTGGGGTTGAAAGATTGGCTTGCGGTGATGAGTTCATCCATTGTGAATGGCGGGTCGCAAGACTCACCTTGGTCATCTACATTCACTTCGTCAGCTTTCCTTCTGATGTTTCGGTGGTGGATATTGTCGGTGGTCGTGAGATCTTCGGGGTAAAAAGTTTCAGTTAATAATTTAACTGAGCCCTTTGCATCCAGTATCTCTCCATTTTTCTCCAGCGGCATATCTTCCACCCGGTTCGTAGTCCTGCCAATCACCCTATAGATGCCTTCCCAGACTCTCTCTCTCTCTCTCAATTCTTTTGGGTTCTGAATATTTTCAATTTCTGGTTTGGTGAATTTATTGGTAAGCAGAAACTGGCTGAGTTTCTCACGAAACTTAGTCCAGTTTGCCTTTTTTGTGTTGTATCTTCTAGTTGTCCTACTAATTTTGATTCCTTTCGATTTTTGCAGTCTTATATTGAATATGATGCCGTTGTGGCCCACATAGGGCTCCTTGAGAAGAGCGGCTACTATGCCGCGCTTTATAGCCTCGATGTATAGCTCTTCTGTCGCCAACTTCTTTCTTTGGAGGTTTGTTTGTACTATCCGGTAAGGGATTTGGTCGCCGTGGGTGCCCTTAGCAGTGGTATGCTACACTTGACCTAGCTATGTTGTCCCATCTTTTTCTTATTTGGCAGGCTTGGCTAAATGCGTCATGTGTCACTTCTGGCATTTCAGCTTTCACACAGTTGTGGCATTTTGGTGGTATCCTTGCAAGCCATTCAGAGCATTCGGCTCGCAAGTGGGGTCCTCCGCAATGGCTGCACAAGTCTGCCGGTCCGTTACAGTGCCGCTTGCCGTGCCCGTAACCCAGGCAACGCGTGCACTGAACCAGCGGGGACTGGTCTTCCACTTTTACTCTTTGCAGGTCCACGTGGACGGTCCCGGCCTGTGTTGCCCTCTGCCATATCGTGGGCGAGACACCGATCACTATGTGACAAGTGTGGGGATTTCTCGTCCTTTTCCGGTACTTTATTTCCAGCCTGTCTGCCCCTTCATCAAGGCCACCAAAGACATTCCTGTTCTGATTCCTTAGGGCCTTTTTTATGTCCTCATCCGTATTGTAGGACAGGACGCCCTTGAGGATCAAAAGAGGGTCCTTGTTTTTGACGTCCTCGATGACAAGGCTGACTCCCTTCTCCCGGAGCCTTTCTTTCACCTTCTCCCTTTCCTCCTCCGTTCTCAGTCCCATTATCACCTTCCTGTCTTTTGCCTTTCGAACCCTGTCAACTTTGACCCATCCCTCCTTAGCGTCTATTGCGTTTCTGATTTTGTCGAGTACCTCTTCTCCGGTCTCCATCTCTATACTCGACGTGACTACGACTGAGTGCAGCGTACTCCTCGTTGGCTCTTTTGTTGATCTCGGGGCCGTGGTTTGGCTTGGTGTTGACGCTGCCACACTAGCGTAGGTCATTGTAGTCGCGACTTTTTCAAGTGTCTGTCTTTGGTGTTCTAGGCCGGCCTTTAGCTCGTCCATTTTCCTGCCATTTTCTTTTATGAGCCTTGTTTGTTCGGCTATTTTGGTCAGGATTGGGTCGGGTTCGTTCCGCGGGGTGAAGGTTTTGTCGGTTCCCGTAGGAATCTCCTTTTCAGCTCCCGGCTTCCCCTTTTTCGCTTCCAACTCGGCCTCCTTTACCAGTTGATATAATCTGTCCAGCGCGTCAATCACATCTTTCTTGATGTCTGTTCGTATGTTTCTTCCGGCGTTTATACTAGCCTTAGCCCTGTCGTGATGAGCTCGTGCTTCTGCCGTCCTGTTTGGGTAAACCTTTTTTAAAGGGCTAAGCGCTGGTGGCATCGCGCGTGAGGCCATTTTGCTATCTTGTACTGAGGTCATTTTCGGCTTCGCAGGGCCTGCCTGCGCTGTCACTGTAGTAGCGCCTGCGACTGCAGGCGCGGTCTTATCCATACTTGGGGATATTTCAGGCCTCGGGTTGCCCTGCGCTGCTTCCCACTCTCCCACACTACGCCGAACGCTCTGTTCCCTTTTTACTGGTGGGGTTCTCTCGATTCCGGACATCATTGTGCTGGTCAATAGGAACAAGCACCGCCGATGTACGATATAAAGTCTATAGGGACCTAATACAGTCACACAATTTGTACTTGATGGTCAATAGGGACCCAGTACAGTCTAAATACAATGCAGGTTTGTACAAGTTATAGATGAGTTTGCATAAGAATTGCGTTCTGGTATTTGTCAAAAACACTTTATATAAATATACACAACAGTAGAATTTTTGACTCTATGTAGAGTCTTGGTGTTCTATTCTATTCTAACACTAGAATGTTTGTCAATAATTGTCAATAATGGCGCTTACACGTTCACTCCACTCCCACGGCGCTAGCCGGCGATTCACGGCGTCCGCCGGCGACTGCAGGCGAGCGGCGACGATATCGGGCGTCCTCTTAAGGTCGCGGAGATTTTCGGAGACCGACGGCGATATTTGGCGTCCACCCTCTACGCGTCCTCCCCACGGCGCCAGCCGGCGATTCACGGCGTCCGTCGGCGACCACGCGCGACGATATCGGGCGTCCGCCCAAGGTCGTGGAGATCCCCGGAAACTCACGGCAATCTCGTGCGATCGCGGGCGAGCGACGGCTATACACGGCGTCACTTACGTCCACGGAGACTCACGGCGAAAGCTGGGGAATCACGGCGACGCTCGGCGAAACACCGTACGGCGAAGCGGGGCTGCCTCCTGCGATGCTCGGCGTTTGGCGGCTACTCGCGGAGACACGTGGCACGGCTATCTGTGGCGCGATGTCTGGCGGAGCTGCACAGAGAATGAACCGTGAATGAATGAGGTTAGGTTAGGTTAGGTTAGGTTAGGTTAGGTTAGGTTAGGTTAGGTTAGGTTAGGTTAGGTTAGGTTAGGTTAGGTTAGGTTAGGTTAGGTTAGGTTAGGTTAGGTTAGGTTAGGTTAGGTTAGGTTAGGTTAGGTTAGGTTAGGTTAGGTTAGGTTAGGTTAGGTTAGGTTAGGTTAGGTTAGTTCCGGATGTGTGCAATAGCGTTCCCGGGGCTCTGTCCAAAAGCGAGCGGTGGAACACCCCAGGGGTTTTAGTCCGTGGGAGTCGGACATACCCACTCGGCTCCTCCCGGGCTGGGTGGGATCCATAAAGGATTTCCCCTGGGAAAAAAAAAAAAAAAAAAAAAAAAGGTTAGGTTAGGTTAGGTTAGGTTAGGTTAGGTTAGGTTAGGTTAGGTTAGGTTATAGGTAGTCACATCGGTAGATTTTGTTAAAATTTTGCACAAGGCTCTCTTTTTGCACCCCCTTTGTGTGGTCTTTTTGTCTTGGGGTCAAATCGCCCTAGTTTAGGTACCTCCCATACATTTTTTTTTAAATTATACAGTTTTTCATTTTTCATGAAAAAACTGTACATCTCACGGGGCCGGGACCCCCCATTTTGCATGTTCATTTTTAAATACGCACCGATTGGTATTTTTTTTATCACCCTAAGTCCGTAAACAAAACTTTTAGACCCGGGTCAGGTTGAAGAATGGGTTCGGTTTTTGTCTAATTTTGATGAAAAAAAAAATGTTTTGACACATTTTATCAAAAACACCATACATACTAACGTAGTATGGTGGTGGTCAAAAATGATGTCCGTTTTTCGATATCTCTTACCGTTTCCGAGATAAAAATATACCAAATATAATGCAATTACAAAATATTATTAGGCTTATATAAAGCGCGCGCGCGCGCGCCGGTGCGACGGCGTGGCGTCGCGTCGACCCGCTCGTTATTCAACAAAATATTATATTTTATTTTGCCATATGCGTATATTCTATATGCGATTTAAAACCATTTTTATGTTGTTCACACTTGCGCCTATATGTATATTCTATAAGTACCTACATAATACATTTCTTTGTAACTGTTGATTGCCTGTCATTCAGCATCCTGCACCATCTACTTAATTATTTGTCACATCCATAGAAGATAAGGTTAGGGCATGTAAGAAAAAGGGAGGGGGGGGGGGGGGGGGGGGGGGGGTAAAAAACTAATCGTAACCATTGTATTTTTGGTAAGTGGGTTAGGTTATGGTTATCTTGCGTCCCTTAGAGCGGAAATAGGCACCCCGCGAAGCGGGGTGTCGTCGACACGCT